>CM028130.1:778810000-788810000 GCA_016271365.2 Neoceratodus forsteri
TTTGTGATAGATGCAGGACAGGCATCGTGAACTGTATTTTTAAATACAGTGAGAATGGTAATTAGAAAATACATTCACACTGTATTTTGAAAATACAGTGTGAACAGCAATTGAAAAACATTTGCACTGTATTTTGAAAATACAGTGTGAATGGTATTTTTAATTACCTTTCAGTTTAGTGATAGGTTACTGCACTTTTCAGCTGAAAATGTTCTCCTGCTGTACATGAGGCTTGTAATTAGTAGTGTAGACATGTGGTAACTGATAAGTTTTGTGATAGATGCAGGACTTGCAGTGCAAACTGTATTTTTAAATACAGTGTGAGCGATGATTAGAAAAACATTTGCACAGTATTTTGAAAATACAATGTGAATGGTAATTAGAAAAAACATTCAAACTGTGTGCAAATGTTTTTTCTGATTACTGTTCGCACTTTATTTACAAGATAGTTCACACTGCCTGTCCTGCATCTATCACAAAACTTTCTTTGCCACCTCACTGCCACTACATGGTTTGAACTTTTGGGCTGAAATTTGCAGGGTGGCAAGCCCTTGCACCACAGATGTACCTTTTGCTGGTTTGCTGAAAACATTTACACCAGTTCCAGAGTTACAGCACTCCAAAGTTATGAATGTTCCCATAGGATAACACTGTGGTGGCACTGAGCCTTTTGGAGCCTATATCTCAAACAATTTGAGATATGGATTTTTGCTAAATGCAGTTTAGTACACCTTTAAGAATGTGTGGAGGTGGCTAGGTGACGAATACAACTGCAGAAGATGTTTTCCACACTTGCTACGGTTACGGAGATATTGGCAAATAAGCATTACAAGGGTTGCTTGGAATGCCTCTAGGCCTCTATTATGTGTCTGCACTTGTGTGTAGGTGGGAGTGCAGGGCCCAGAGGGCCCATGCTCCCACCTATGCATGCAATTTATGCTAAACTGGGAGCCCTACACTTATGGGTGAGTGGAAGCCCAGGGCCCAGAAGGCCCGCACTCCCATCTATGGAGACCATTTTACAAACCTGAGGACATACTTATGGGTGGGTGGGGCATGCACTCCCACCTAGGGATTCCATTTTGCAAACCTGAAGAGACAGTTATGGATGGGTGGGAGTACAGAGCCCAGAGGGGCCCGCATCCACCTATGCATTCTATATGACTAACATTTCACTTTCTCAAAAAGAAGGGAAATTTATTGCAAAAAACTCCATTAATGCATCAGTTAGGGTTGGTTTCCACACCTACAAAAGTGTGGAAATTTGATGTTAGGGTTTCCAACCCTACTGCCCCATGACCCTCCCTGGCGTCGGGGTGTGTGTTGGGGTTGTTGGGCCTAACTGTCACCCCATTCTCCTATACTGTGCCAGCTCAGCTTGTTTACAGATAGAATGGGGTGAGAGTTAGGCCCGATGATTCAACTCACACCAGTGCCTGTTGGTGTGGAGGTGGGGGTGGGTGGGCGCTTGGGGTGGTGAGGTTGGAAACCTAACATCAAATTCCACACTTTGGTTGTGTGGAAATCAAACCCTAACTGATGCATTAATGGAGTTTTTTGCAATGAATATATATTATAGCTGCCTGGTAGTGCAGCTATAGTTAGGACTGAGTAGGCACTTTAATGTTAAAGTCTCAAATTTTGCACTTTAACAACTTTGCAACCGTTTGTCCGATTTGCCTGAAGTTTTGCATGCGCTGTCTGCTACCATAGATCTCTGGATCTGGCAAGTTGCATTTTGGTCAGATATATGGTTATGGAGCTGTGTAGTGCCAAAATGAATGTAAAACAACCTTTTTTTGGCCATTTTTGGCAAATTCTTTGCTCATCGCTAGAGCCTGAACAGTTTGTCCATCTGGTCTGAAATGTTCAGGGTATATGGGGACTGGGTCTGAGAAGTGCCTTTTGAAGGTTTGGTGAAAAATTATTAATCCATTCAAAAGTTATTAAAGTTAAAAGTTTCCCATTATAGCCTATGGGAAAAAAATATATGTCGCCCTCGAAAGCAAATTTTACTTTTGCAAAAACACTTTTTACTTTTACAAATGGGTTTGGTACTTTTCCAAATCTGCCATCTTGTTTTCAGTTAGTGAGGCAGAAAAAAACATTGTAGTTCAATATACTGTCCCTGGGTAAACACCAACACTTGGGTTTACCTAATCAAGGCCCTAGGAACATGACCCTGGTATTAGCTTTTCACCAGGATGCCCAGAAATATGTTTTTAAAGTTTCTCTGCCATCTTAGCCATGAAAGTTCCATGGCTACTTTCATGAAAGTCCCGCATCTATAATGGTGAGACTTTTGCAGAACTTCCATAGTACTTTTGCAAGAACTCCCCCATGTAAACCAAATGGAGAAAGTTCCACAGTTCAACAGCCTCAAAACACCACTTTCTTTGCCACTTCATAGCAAGACAATGGTTAGGATGTTTGAGCTGAAATTTGCAGGGTGGCAAGTCCTTGCCCCATAAATGTGTCTTTTGCTGCTTTGGTGAAAACATTTACACCAGTTCCAGAGTTACAGCAGTCCGAAGTTATAAAATTTCCCAGGGTGGCCGTGGCTACCCTGTGGAACTCCTTGCCTGGTTATCTGAGGGAGGTCCCCTCAGTGGAAGCCTTTAAAAAGGGCCTCAAATCATATTTATTTGCTCAGGCTTTTAACTGAATTTTATGTAAAGCGGCCAGCAGTTAAGTAGAGAAGAGGTATATGTTATCAGTAAATATTTTATTGTTGTTGTTTTAAGTTTGGCTGTTCAATTTTAAATGTTTTGAATTTGTTCTTATTTTGCAGCACCCAGAGTCCGAATGGAGGTGGATGCTATATAAATAAAATATTGATTGATTGATAACATTGTGGTGGCCATGGCGCCTTATGGTGCCTATATCTCAAACAGTTCAAGATTCGGATTTTTCATTAAGAGCAGCTTACTAGGCATGTGTGTAAGTAGCCAGGTCATGAATACAACTGCAAAGGAATTTTTTCCAAAGTTGCTATGATTACTGATATATTGTCACATTTGCAGTAGAAGGGTTACTTGGAATGCCTCCAGACCTGCACTATGTGTATGTATTTATGGGTAGGTGGGAACACAGGGCCCAGAGGGCCCACACTTCTACCTATGCATGCCATTTATGCTAGTGTGAGCACTGGGCCCTCCTACGCTATACATCTACACTCATGAGTAGGTGGGAGCACAGGGCCCAGGGGGCACAGACTCCCACCTATGGATATAATTATGCAAAACTAAAAGCACAAGGCCCTCCTGCACTATGTCTCTATACTTGTAGGTAGGTGAGAGTGCAGGGCCCCGAGATCCTGGTGCCAACCATGAAAACCATCTTGCAATACTGGGAGCACAGGGCCTTCCTGCGCTATGTCTCTACACTTATGTGTGGGTGGGAGCTCAGGGCATGGAGGGCTTGCACTTCCACCTATGGATACCATATAAGTAACATTTCACTTTCTCAAAAAGAAAGGAAATTCATTGCAAAAGAGTGAGTTAGTCCTGATGACCCCACAGCTCACCCCAGCACCTGTTGGTCTGTGGAAGATGGGGTGTGTGTGGGGGGGTAGGGTTGGTAACTCTAGCATCGAATCTCCAGACTTTTGTTGGTGTAGAATCAACCCTCACTGATGCATTAATGGAGTTTTTTTGCAATGAATGTATATATTAATTGCCAAAAACTCTGTTAATGGATCACTTAGGGTTGATTTCCACACAACGAAGTGTGGAAATTCAACCAAAAGCTTAAACCCTACCACACCATGACCCACCCCACTCTCCACACCAACAGGCGTCTGGGTGTGAGTTGGGGTCATCGAGACTCAACTCTCACCCATTCTATCTGTAAAGAAGCTGAGTTGGCACAGTATATGAGAATGGGATGAGTTAGACCCGATGACGCAGCACACACACCCTGATGCCTGTTGATGTGATGGTGGAGTAGATGGAATTGTGGGTGGTAAGGTTGAAACTCTAACGTCAATTCCACAGTTTTGTTGGTGTGGAAATCAATCCTAACTGATGCATTAATGGAGTTTTTGAAATGAATTTCCTTCTTTTGAGAAAGTGAAATGTTAGTCATATGGAATGCACAAGTGGGAGCATGGACCCTCTGGGCCCTGCTCTCCCACCCATCCATAACTGTCTCCTCAGGTTTGCAAAATGGAATCCATAGGTGGGAGTGTGGGCCCTCAGGGCCCTGTGCTCCCACCTACACACAAGTGCAGACACATGGCAGAGGTCTAGAGGCATTCCAAGCAACCCTTGTAATGTTTATTTGCTAATATCTCAGTAACCGTAGCAAGTGCATAACAATTTTTACTGCAGTTGTATTCATGACCTAGCCACCTTCACCTAATGGTGTACTAAGCTGCGTTTAGCGAAAAATCCATATCTTGAACCATTTTCTAGATATAGGCACCAAAAGGTGTTGCGACTGCCACAGTTATCCTATGGGACAATTCACAACTTTGGAGTGCTGTAACTCTGGAACCAGTGTAAATGTTTTCAGCAAACCAACAAAAGGCACATCTGTGGTGCAAGGGCTTGCCACCCTTCAAATTACAGCCCAAAGGTTCAAACCGTGTAGTTGCAGTGATGTGGCAAAGAAAGTTTTGCGATAGATGCAGGACAGGCAGTGCAAACTGTATTTTGTAAATACAGTGCGAACGGTAATTAGAAAAAATATTTGCATGGTATTTTGAAAATACGGTTAGAATGTTTTTTTCTAATTACCATTCACACCGTATTTTCAAAATACTGTGGAAATGGTCTTTCTACTTACCGTTGACGCTGTATTTACAAAATACAGTTCGACTCCTGTCCTGCATCTATCACAAAACTTCCAACAGTTACCACATGTCTACATTACTAATTACAAGCCTTATGTACAGCAGGAGAAAATTTTTAACTGAAAGGTAATTAAAATACAGTTCGAACTGTATTTGCAAAATACAGTTTGAATGGTTTTCTAATTACTGTTTGTACTGTATTTTCAAAATACAGTGAGAGTGGTTTTCTACTGTTCACCCTGTATTTTCAAAATACAGTGGGAATTGTTTTTCTAATTACCATTCGCACTGTATTTACAAAATATGATTCCAGCCTGTTTTGCATCTATCACAAAAATCATTATAATTCAAAATGGTAATATATTTTTCACCAAACCATCCAAAGGCACACCCTTGGCATATACCCCATCATCCCGGCAAACTTAATTCTATGTGTGCAGTACATATCAGCAAAAACATCCCATGTTATCCTATGGTAAAAAAAATTTCCTTTTTGCGTTTTTGACCACTGTATATCTCGAAACCGTAAAACCTGCCATCATGAAATTTTCCACATCTTGTGACACTGACAACACATACCAAATTATGGGTTATTTGGTTGTAAAATGAGAAAGTTAAGGTGCATAAATTTAGATTTAATATTGAGAGGCTGTGCCAACTCTAACTACAAGGGTGCTATCACACTGTTATGAGAGAGAGAGAGAGACTGAGAGAAAAATAAATACTAGAAAAGGGTTGTGTACAAGAAAATGATACCAAGGGGGCTAATGAGCTTATAAAGCCATGAGCCCAAAGGGCAAGTGACCTTTATGAAGCTCATTAGTCTCTGAGATGGTATTATTTCACAAGTACACAGGCCTTTTCTAACCTTTGTTTTATATAACTGAGTAGGTTGGACACTGCTATATTTACTGTTTTCCTGTAGTGCAGGGCTTTTCCATAGGGTAGAGACTGCCTGTTTTTGTTCCTTTATTGTTTCCATAGCACAGGGGCCTCCTGTAAAAGGAGGCATGGCTCCCATGGTCTTTCCTATAGTGGCACAGGTGTGTGGTGATACGGGAGTAGTGTGCAGTTGACAGCCAGGAGAGTGGTGGTCTTGTGAGTGGTGTGCAGTTGTCATGGTCAGGTGGAGCATGCAGCATGGTTTGCAGTTGAGAGCAGGTTGGGAGCAGCTCTCCTGTGGTCAGAGTGACATTTATTAGTGGGTACAGTGAGAGTTTTTGGTCTCTGCCAGACATGTTCAGAATGGTGGCAGTATGGAGGACCTTGGGAAGCTATATGAGGTACTACCTGGTGCTTTCTTAGGATGAGATTTCTGCAGGTCGGAAGGTGGGTGTATGCATTATGAGGGCTTATTACATGTGTCACTAAGGGGCTTGTTAGACATGTAATTAAGGGACTTGTTATGTGTTAATGAGGGTGGTCTGTAGTAAGTTGGTATTAATGTGTTATTAAGAGGTTAATAACATGTTAATGCAATGAAGATTGATTGTGTGAGAGAGAGAGAGAGAGAGAGAGAGAGAGAGAGAGAGAGAGAGAGAGAGAGAGAGAGAGAGAGAGAGAGAGAGAGAGAGAGAGAGAGAGAGAGAGAGAGAGAGAGAGAGAGAGAGAGAGAGAGAGAGAGAGAGAGAGAGAGAGAGAGAGAGAGAGAGAGAGAGAGAGAGAGAGAGAGAGAGAGAGAGAGAGAGAGAGAGAGAGAGAGAGAGAGAGAGAGAGAGAGAGAGAGAGAGAGAGAGAGAGAGAGAGAGAGAGAGAGAGAGAGAGAGAGAGAGAGAGAGAGAGAGAGAGAGAGAGAGAGAGAGAGAGAGAGAGAGAGAGAGAGAGAGAGAGAGAGAGAGAGAGAGAGAGAGAGAGAGAGAGAGAGAGAGAGAGAGAGAGAGAGAGAGAGAGAGAGAGAGAGAGAGAGAGAGAGAGAGAGAGAGAGAGAGAGAGAGAGAGAGAGAGAGAGAGAGAGAGAGAGAGAGAGAGAGAGAGAGAGAGAGAGAGAGAGAGAGAGAGAGAGAGAGAGAGAGAGAGAGAGAGAGAGAGAGAGAGAGAGAGAGAGAGAGAGAGAGAGAGAGAGAGAGAGAGAGAGAGAGAGAGAGAGAGAGAGAGAGAGAGAGAGAGAGAGAGAGAGAGAGAGAGAGAGAGAGAGAGAGAGAGAGAGAGAGAGAGAGAGAGAGAGAGAGAGAGAGAGACTCCAATGGGGAATGAGGGCCCAGTCATGCATTGCAGATAGATATATTCATTGCAAAAAACTATCAATGCATCATTTAGGGTTTTTATTAAAGCATAAAAAGCTGGGAAATTCAATGTTGAGGGTTAGCAACTATCCCCCCACCTACACACACCAACAGGCATCAGGTGTGCCTTGGAATCCATTGGCCCTAACTCTCACCCCATTCCATATGTAAACAAGATGAGATGGTACAGTATAGGAAAATGGGGTGAGAGTTAGGCCCAAGGACTCCAAGGCACACCCCAACACCCGTTGATGTGTGGAAGGTGGGTAACCCTAGCGTCGAATTTCCCCGCTTTTTATGCTTTAATAAAAACCCTAACTGATGCATTAACGTAGTTTTTTTGCATGAATTTCCCTTCGTTTTGAGAAAGTGTAATGCAACTGGTATGTGGTTGTGGGAGTGCGGGCCCTGCGCTCCCCTCATGTTACCCATAGTTGCACAATGATATGCATAAGTGGGAGCGTGGTCCCTCTGAGCCCTGCGTGCTCCCACTTACACATAAGTATGGACATACCGCAGCACTATAGTCATGAAAAGTAACCCTTGTAACACTAGTTTGGCAATATCTCAGTAACTGCAGCAACTATGGAAAAAATTACACTGCAGTTGTAATCATGACTTCAAAACCTTCCCGGGTGCTTAGTCCACCTAAAGATGGATTAAGTTGGGAGTTAGAAATCTGTATCTGGTGCCAAAAACGCTACAGCTGGCACCGCAATTCAATGGACGCATGGAACTTGGCATTTTCAGGATTTTTCACCCAGTTTTTCAACATGGCATTTTGGGGACCCCCTCATGAACAATGTCTGCCAGTTTGTTACTCTGTCCCGAAAGTTGAGTTCGCACAGCAAATGCACCATTCTGCACCACAGGTGCGAAAATCATGTTTTGGCAGGATGAAAAATGACAGCTGTATACTGTTCATGAGGAGGTGTGGAAAATGGTAATGCTGAAAATCAGGAGGAAAAATATGAAAATTACAGTTCTGATGAGCATAGCAACTACACAAAGCACACTTGTAATGTGGCCATTTCTGGGAATTTTTTTAACAAAATTTTTAACATGGGCTTTTTGGGAAATCCCCTCATGAACACTGGCACTGTGATTTTGTTACTCCATCCCAAAAGTTGATTTCGCAAAGTGACTGCTCCATTTCGTGCCAGAGGTGTGAAAACACATTTAAGGCAGGATGTGAGAAATGACAGCTGTACTTTTCATGAGGAGATGTGAAAAAATGGCAATGCTGAAAATCTGCAGTGAAAATATTAAAAATTGGTGAAGTTGTCAGGCCCGTGGTGCAGAGGGTTGATGCGCTGGATGCCACATCTCTAGCCACGCTGGTGACCGGGTTCGGGGACAGACTCTGAGTACTGAGGGGCGGCAGGGGAAGGAAGATTGAGCATCTGGAGACTACTCTCCTCTTCTGGGGTGGGATGGGTGGTAAGCCTCGCTCTGTAGTGGCCCCAGTGGAGACTGGCAGGCACTACAAGTAGCTGCACAGGAGGACAATCCAGAAAATGGAAACGGCTCTAATGGCTACCAGATGATGGTTGCCATCTTCACTACCACAGAGTCCTCCAGAAGCCCTGTCTCAGTCTCAGCAGCACCCAGACCTACTTAGAGTGTGCTAGTATGCCCACCGCTGCCTTCCCTCTCTGAGGAGGGGATCCACCTGGCTCAAGAGTTACGCTGGGATACTTGGGATCATCTGTGATGTGGGACTGAGGAATGGCTTGAGAGGGGCAGTCGGGGTGAGTCAGGAACATGGCAGCCCAAAGGAGTGGGGTCATTGGGAATGTGGAAAAACATCTACCAAAAAAAATAAAAATAAAATTGGCGAAGTTAGAGTGTGTAGAAACTGGGCAATACACACTTGTAACATGTCTGTTTTGGAATTTTTGCACCAGATTTTCAATATGGGCTTTTGAGACCTCCCTCATGAACACTGGAATGTCGTTTTGTTAATCAGTCCAGTTAATTCCGTACAGTGACAGCAAATCACTTTTTTGGGACTGAGACAAAATTACGTTATCAGTGTTCATGAGTTAACTCTAAAATGCCTATGTTGAAAATTTGGTGAGAAAATCTAAAAATGACCGAGATATCCGCATTTAATTCTTTGTTTGTGTCGAGTCATACAAACATTGATCCTACTTCGTATGACGCTGCTACGAACAAATAGTTTAAATGTTAAATAACACACATTTTAAGGGCATTTTCTGAACAGTAAAGTGCAGAATGCACCTAAGGAGTCACAATAAGCAAGTTACATGTGTTGGTTCCTCCCCAGAATATCTTTTTGGGAGGTTTCCAGCTTTTTCCAACTTCCCTTAAGGAGGCCGTAGTTCGGCCTCTTCTTAAAAAGCTTTCCTTGGATCCCGACTGTCTAGCAAACTACAGGCCAGTCTCTAACCTTCCCTTTTTGGGTAAGGTTATTGAGAAGGTGGTGGCATTGCAGCTGGAAGACCATTTGACCAGCCACAATATCTATGATTCTCTCCAGTCCGGTTTCAGGAACATAGTTCTGAGACGGCTCTTGTTCGGGTACTAAATGACCTCCTGATAGTGAGAGATTGAAGGGCCTGTTCCATCTTGGTCCTTCTTGATCTCTCTGCAGCATTGATACTGTGGACCATGGTATGCGTTGGGATCGCCTGTGTGTTTATCTGTGGACTTTGGGTGGTCCTCAGATGGTTTCAATCTTAGCTCACGGGAGGACTCAGAGAGTGGTGTCTAGGTTTGTACCTCTGCTCCATTCTCTCTCCCTGTGGGTTCCACAGAGATCCATTTTAGTGCCCATGTTGTTTGCAGTGTATATACTGCCGTTGGGAGCGATTATTAGATGGTATCGCTGAGTTTTCACTGCTATGCAGATGACACTCAGCTATACATGTCTTTTGTCCCAGAACAAGATGATGCTGTCTTGGTGCTCAACAGCTGTCTGACTGAAATTCAGGTCTGGATGAATGTGAGCTGGTTAAGGTTGAACCCTGGAAAAAATGAGGTGTTTGTTGTGAACCCAGATTGTCATGAGGCGGGTATGTTGGCAGGTTCACCCTCGGGTCTATGGCTCAGAGGTGTTCAGCTAGCTACCTCAGACTGGGTGCGGAACCTGGACATTATGTTTGATGACTGCTTGACCCTGAAATCACAGGTGTCAGCAGTTGTTAACTTCTTTTTACCATCTAAGAAATAGCACCTGGGTGAAACATTTGGTTCCTCCCGCGATCTTCCAACATTGGTTCACGTCTTCGTTTCCTCCCGTCTTGACTACTGCAACACCCTTTATCTAGGGCTGCCAGGGGTTGATATCTGCTGCTTGCAGCTGGTGCAGAACGCAGCAGCCAGGCTATTGACTGGTGCATCAAGAACCAGTCATATGACTCCTGTGCTCTGTGGTCTGCACTGGCTGCCTATACAGTGGCGGATCACCTCTAAGGTTGCTTTGCTAACCTATAAGGCCCTACATGAACAGGCACTGAGTTACTTGAAAGATCTCCTTTGTCCCTACCGTTCCCTCCATCCTCTACGATCCTCCGATGAGGGATTTCTAGAGGTTCCCAGGATATGTTTGCAAACATCTGGAGCAAGGGCATTTAGTTTTGCTGCCCCTACCCTGTGGAACTCTCTACCTCATCGGGTTCGAGACTGCCTAACCGTCCAGAGTTTTAAAATAGCTTTGAAAACCTATCTCTTTAACCTGGCGTTTATTAATTGAGGTTTAGTTTGATTTTCTATGCTGCTATTATATTGCTGCCTGTTGGAATTATATATTTGTTAGAATAATTTATTTTGTTTTATGTATCTATTGTACAGGCGCCTTGGTACTCAGAAAGGCGCCTTTTTATAAATAAAATTGATTTGATTTGATTTCCAAATTTGAATTTCAGGCAAACTGGAAACAAGATGGCAGCCATACGAAAGAGGAATTTTCTCATACAATGCAGGATTCCTCCTTTGTATGCTACAGATATATTGAAGTGCCTACTAGGCATGCTCAGAAACAATTTTTCAAATTTTTAAATTACAATAACTTAAATGGCTTATTGTTTTTTCACTAGGCAAGCAAAAGGCATATCTGTGGGGTAGTCCCTTTCTGTCCTGAAAATTTCATATCAAACAAACCCTCTGGGCAGTAGGCAAGTTCAAAGAAAAATCCCAGAAAAGTCAATGGGTACAAAAATGTATTTCCACCTCTCCATAACTTGGAGATCACACATTCAACCAGAACGAAACTGAAGGAAAGAATTGTTGAGTACATAGAGGCCAGTGGGGCACAGGACCAAAGGCAGTATGGTTTCACAGCAGGAAGGTCATGTCAGATGAACCTAATAGATTTCTTTGACTGGGTGACCAAAGTAGTAGACCAGGGAGGAGCTGTGGATATGGCCTACCTAGATTTTAGCAAGGCATTTGACACAGTCTATACAAAATATTAATATACAAGTTAGCCAGCCTTTAAGTGGGTCCCAAGGTGGCAGATTGGATAAATAACTGGCTGAACAACAGGATGCAAAGGGTAATAGTAAATGGAGTCCACAGTGACGAAAGGAGGGTAACTAGTAGGGTACTGCAGGGTTCGGTACTAGGACTGGTCCTCTTTAATGTCTTTATAAGTGACATTGGAGAGCACCTGGATGGAAAAGCATGTCTCTTTGCAGAAGACACAAAGATCTGCAACAGGGTTGATACACAAGGTGGGGTGGAAAGGATGAGAAGGGACTTGGCAAGGTTAGAGGAATGGCCAAATGTATGGCAGCTCAGATTCAATGCAAAGAAGTGCAAGGTAATGCACCTGGGAAACAAAAACCCAGGGGAAGAGTACACAATGGGGGGTGAGATAATAACAAAAATCAAGAGACCTAATTATATCAGATGACCTAAAGGTGAGCAAGTGTGAGAAGGCAGTAAGAAGGGCTGGAGGATACTGGGATGCATAGGGAAAGGCATCAACAATAGAAAACAGGAAGTTGTTATCCCTCTGTACAGACAGTTGGTGAGACCCCATCTGGAGTACTGCGTGCAATTCTGGAGACCCCATCTCCGCAAAGACATAGACAGAGTGGAGGCTGTTCAGAGGAGGGCAACAAAATGGTGCAGGGTCTGCACCAGAAGACATATGAGGACTAAAGCAGCTTAATATGTATACCCTTGAGGAAAGGAGGAGAGGAGGGACATGATAGAAACGTTCAAGTATCTCAAGGGAATTAAAGTACAAGAGGGTAGCATCTTTCAGAAAAGAGATCTAAGAACAAGGGGCACAATTTGAAGATGGGGGGGATGGCTCAGAGGTAATGTTAGGATATATTTTTTCACTGAGAGGGTTGTGAATGCATGGAACAGCCTTCCTGAGGAGGTTGTGGAGTCAGGAACATGTGGGAGAATTCAAGAATGCATGGGAAAGACATAAGACAATACTAGTGCGGGTAAGAGGAAGTAAGCTGTTTAACTAGAATCTGCAGCTTATCCATCAGGTAGGGAAATGGGCAGACTAGGTGGGCCAAGCTGCCCTTATTTGCCATCAAATTCTACATTTCTATGTTTCTTGCCAGATCAAGATACCTTCATCACAGGAAAGTGCATACCAAAGTTCGTGCAAACTGTCTCAACTATTGCAAAGTTATTAAAGTGCAACATTTTGAGTTTAACACTGAAGTGCCTACTCAACCCTAACTATAGGTGCAGCTGTGCCCCTATTAGATATATACACACATACATGGATATTTGTGCAATAGGTGTGAAGTTAAACTTAGAGGGACTCACCAAAGTGCTACATTACAGCAGTACAGTAAGCATAACCCCAGTATATCTCAGAGCTAATATTAGGTTTCTACATTACTTTGTTTTAAAGTTAAGAGCAATTTTGTAACCTTGATTTCACTACCTATTCCAAAAGCCAGTTTCAGTGAAGACACTGATGTCATCTTCTGAACTCACTCTAGTACTCCCTGTCAGCAACCTTATAGGACCTGCTTCTCCAAAGTTTAAGAAACTGTAGCTATAGTAATCCTTTAAAACAAGCATTTGTCAATGCTGAATGTCAATTCGTTGGTCTATTGATCTCACTCAGTGGCCCTCTGTCACTGGCTCAGTCTGTTTGTCCCAGTGCTGCAGGCTGCTCTTTGTAGTGGGCTGCTGCCTGCACAACCTGTTCTGCTGAGGAAGAAATACGCAGCTGTCCCGAGCAGAGCTCCATTGAGGTGGCTCACTCCTCTCTGACTCGCCCATTCTGTTTCTCCTGGCTCTGCAGGCTGCCCTTTGTACTGGGCTCCTGCCTATGTTGGTGGCTTTTTACCCACAAAGAAATCCACAGCTGTCCTGACAGAGCTCCACTGAGGTCGCCACTCACCCTGTCTCACTCTGTCAGTCTGGTTCTCCCAGCACTGCAGGCTGCCCTTTGTAGGGGCTCCTGCCTCTGTTGGTGCCTTTTTCTGCCCACAGAGAAATCTGCAGCAGTCCTGACAAAGCTGCGTTGAGCTCGCTCACTCCCTTCTCTCACTCATTCTGTTCTGTTACGCTGCAGGCTGCCCTTTTCTACTGAATCCTGCCTATGCTTGCTGCCTTCTTATGCCCATAAAGAAATTTGCAGCAGTTACAATACAGCTCTGTTGAGCTCACTACCTCACTCATTCTGATTTTCTGCCACTGCAGACTGCCCTTTGTATTGGGCCCCTGCATACCTTGCTGCCTTTTTCTGTCCACAAACAAATCTGCAGCAGTCACAACAGAGCCCCGTTGAGCTCACTGATTCCCCCTCCCTCACTTGCTCGTTCTGTGTCTCCTGGCGCTGCAGGCTGCCCTTTTGTACTGGGCTCCTGCCTGCATTGGTGACTTTTTCTGGCCAGAAATAAATCTGAAGCAGTCCCAACACAGCTCCACTGAGCTCACTCACTCCCCCTCTGTCACTCTCACATTCCATTTCTGCTGACACTCCAAGCTGGCCTTCTGTACTGGGCTCCTGCCTGCGTTGCCACATTTTCTGCCCACAAAGAAATCTGCTGCAGTCACACTAGAGCTCCATTGAGCTTGCTCAGTACCTCTGCCACTCACTCGTTCTGTTTCTCTTGACGCTGCAGACTGCGCATTTGTATGGGGCTCCTGGCTGCATTGGCACCTTTGTCTGTCCACAAAGAAATCCGCAGATGTCCCGACAGAGCTCCATTGAGGTCGCTCAGTCTCCCTCTCTCTTGCTCATTCTATTTGTCCTGGCGCTGCAAGCTGCCCTCTTGTATGGGGCTTGTGCCTGCATTGGTGCCTTTTCTGCCCACAAAGAAATCCCAGCAGTCCTGATAGAGCTCCGTTGAGCTCACTAAGTCCCCTTGTCTCACCACTCATACTGTTTCTCCCAGCACTGCAGGCTGGCCTTTGTACTGGGCCCCTGCCTGTATTGATGCCTTTTTCTGCCCACAAAGAAATCCGCAGCAGTCCTGACAGTACTTCGGTGAGTTCGTCGACTCCCCCTCCCTCACTCGCTCTCTCGTTCTGTTTCTCCAAGTGCTGCAGGCTGCCTTTCTGTAGTGGGCTCTTCTGTTGGGGCTTTGTCTGCCCACAAACAAATCTGCAGCAGTCCCGACAGAGCTCAGTTGAGCTCGGTCACTCCCTCCTCTCACTCGGTCGATCTTAATCTGTCCCAAACACTGATTTCCCAGAGTGACCGTGCTATTGTCCGGCAGGAGTGCAAAAACATATTTTAGCCAGGATGTGAAAAATGACAGCTGTAGTGTTCATAAGGAGTTGTGAAAAAATGCCACTGTTGAAAATGTGGTGTGACAGTATTACATATCTATGGTTACAAGGGTGCGTGGAAACAGTTCAACGATGTTTGTAACAGTCATGTTATGGAGTTTCGTCACCAAATTTTCAACATAGGGATTTAAGGACCTCTGCTCATGAACAGTGCCACTGTCATTTTCTTAATCTGTCCCGAACACTGACTTCCCACAGTGACCACGTTATTCTGTGCCGGAACTGTGAAAACACATTTCGGTCAGGATGTGAAAAATGACAGCTGTACTGCTTATAAGGAGGTGTGAAAAAATGGCACTGTTGAAAATCTGGTGTGATAATATTACAAAGCTGCGAAGTTACAAGGGTGCATGGAAAGTGTGCAATGCTATCATCACCAAATTTTCAACACAGGCATTTTAGGACCTCTGCTCATGAACAGTATCATTGTCACTTTCTAGATCTGTTCCGGACAGTGATTTCCCACAGCGACCGCTCTATTCTGCACTGGAAGTGTGAAAACACATTTTGGCCAGGATGGGAAAAATGACAGCTGCACTGTTCATAAGTAGGTCTGGGGAAATGGCAATGTTGAAAATTTGGAGTGAAAATATTATATAGATTCATGAGATTCTGGCGATAAACGCCAGCGCTGCATAGCGCCTGCGGCATTAACAGTCATTTATGGAGTATCGCTACCAAATTTTCAACATAGTCATTTTAGGACCTCTACTCATGAAGAGTGTTACTGTCATTTTCTTAATTTGTCCTGAACACTGATTTCCCACAGCAACTGCACCATTCTGCGCTGGAACTGCAAAAACACATTTTGGCTAGGATGTGAACAATGACAGCTGTACTGCTCACAAGGAGGTATGACAAAATGGCAATGTTGAAAATCTGGCTTAAAAATATTGTAAATTCACGGGGATTCTGACGTCGTAACAACTGCACAAAACGCTCGTGAAACAGTCATTTTTTAGATTTTTTCCACAATTTGAACATAGGCTTTTTATGCAGCCCACTTCATGAACACTAGTACTATTATTTCGTAATCAGTCCCAAAGGATGATTCCACGCAGTGACCGCGAAACCACCTTTCGGGCGATTAACACCATGACAGTTCAAGAATTCATGAGGAGGGGTCCCAAAACCCATGTTGAAAATTTGGTGAAAGAATTCCCAAAATGCCGAGATATACTAAAGTTGGAAAACCCTATTTATTACATTATATAGCTTACGGCATTCCTCAGTTGGCAGTCGGCTTTGAAAGAGTGCAGACGTGTTCCGGTCCAGCGAAGATCATCACACCAAGCGCTTGAGGGAAGTATGGGGGGGTGGGAGGTAGGGTGTTCAGTGGATGGGCATGAGTTGTGGGGGGCAGGGAGACTATGAAGGACCGCTTCCTTTTACAGGTTGTAACAAAATAAGACATCGGGGGGCCATTTTCTGATTTAACAGGTGCTTTGGCATGCTGGGGTAGGCTCCCAGCGTGTCACCTGTGTGGGTGGGTTAGCCGATGGGGCATTGGGCACCCACGCTGGCAAACAAGGCAAGGGGAAGGGGAGCTGCAGGAGCCGAGGGGGATTGAGCACCCCCTCGGCTACAGCAACAGAAGAGGGGGTATCATTATGCCAACAGGGATTGGGCACCCCGTCGGCAGGAACAAAAGGGGGGATAATCATTATGCTGACGGGGATTGGGCACCCCCTCAGCAGAAATAACAGGGGTTGGGGGATAATCATTATGCCGATGGGGATTGGGCACCCTGTCAGCAGGAACAACTGGGGGGTTACAGAATGCCAACGGGGAGTGGGCTCCCCCATCGGCAAGTAAACACGGTGGGGGGAGGGGGTATATTGTTTGTGAACACGGCGGCAACCCACCGCAATGTTCACAAGCAATATCAGGGATCCCACATCCCACCCTTCAATGATGGGTCACTCCCTCATTGCAGCCGATGGCTGATGCTGCAATGACGAAGTGACCCCTGATTGCAGCGGCTGATTTTTTTTAGAAAGTTGTGGCATGCTGGCTGAACTAGTGTCAGCAGTAACATGCCACAGCATTGGAGGATGGGGGACAAGCCTTGCCTCCACAACCTGCTTCTGGAGAAACCTGCTGCAACATGTTTCTTGCGCATGCCGAATCAACATAAAATGACATTGGGTCGGCTGCAGTGCTTGCTTTTCCAGAATTTTCAGATGCATGGCACTGTACTTAAGAACATGCAGAAGGCGGTTTTGGAATGCAACAATGAACCAAGGCTACAATGTCAAGGTGGTGCATAATTTTAAAATGTCGGGGACACACACAATTCTCAGAATGTGACAGGGATGTGTTATCTCAAAATGTGGTGGGACAATTAGTCTTGGAATGCAACAGGGCGCACATTGAGGAATTTGGTGGGGACTGGCAATTTCAGAATATAGTGCGGATGCACACCATTTATTTTGAAATTGCTTGTCCCTGCCACATTCCAGAACTGTACGCACCCACCATTTTTCAAAATTGTGCATCACATCCCCACCACATTCCAACATTATGCACCCCAGCCACATTCTAAAATTATGCATCCCTTCCTCATTCCCAAATTGTGCATCCCTGCCACATTTTGAAATGGCACATCCCCACCAAATTCCATAATTGTACTTCCCCTCCAAGTTGTGTTTCAATGCCACATTCCAAAGTTGTCACTACTACGTTTCCAAATTGTGCATCACAGCACATTCTGAAACTGTGCGTCACAACCAGATTCTGAAATTGAGCATCACTGCCACAGTCCAAAAATATGCATCTCCACCACATTCTGAAACTATGGGTCACTGCCCCATTTAGAAATTGTGCATCACCACCGCAATCCAAAATTGTGCATCACTGCTACATTCTGAAACCTGTGCATCACTACCGCATTCTGAAATTGTGCATCACTGCCACGTTCCGAAATTGTGTCACCACCACATTCAGAAATTGTGCATTACCACCACATTCAGAAATTGTGCATTACCACCACATTCAGAAATTGTGCATTACCACCACATTCAGAAATTGTGCATTACCACCACATTCAGAAATTGTGCATTACCACCACATTCAGAAATTGTGCATTACCACCACATTCTGAAATTGTGCATTACCACCACATTCTGAAATTATGTGTTCCAGCTACTTTCTGAGACTGTGTCATTGCTGCATTCCTCAATTGCAACCTGGTGACATTTGAAATCTCATACCTGCAGTATTTTAAACATTGCACACAACTTTGTCATTCTAAAGCTGTTTGCCACTGCAGTCCATTCCATCACATTTTCAAGTACTGAGCCTTGCATCTACACACACGGAAGTGCATGTGCTGACCCCCAGTGTCAGTTTTCTTTTCAGATGTTTACTACACCTGCAGTTTTAAGTAACAAAGGAGAAATAAGTAATTTAAGGTAGCTTGCAGGAGGACTAGGTTGGGAGTTCAGGAGATGTCATCATCAGTTCTTCACTGAAAATGGCTTTTTGAACAGGTAGTGAATTAAAGGTTACAAAATGACTTGTAACTTTTAAACAGAGTAACTTACAGATCTTATTTTTGCACGAGGCTGCTTGAGGATATGCTGATCCAAATTCTGAATTTATTAATGCCAGAAATTTCAGCCTCAGTCCCTTTAAGCAATAAGGCATGACAGGGCATATGTTGTACTAGGTTTACCTCATGGTCAGAGGCATTCTAAGGCTGTCTGGCTGGTGTCTTCAGCCCGGACTGTGGGTAAACCTAGTACAACCAATGTCCCTGAAGTGCCTTATTGTTTATATAATGGGCCTATAGGCAACTTTAAAAAAATAAACTCTCAAAGTTTTCAAAGTCACACAAAATATAATAACATGTTACTAAATAATGTAAATTAGAAAGTTGGCTTGAAAAATAAAGCATACTGACTGGCTCAAAGCCATGGACAGGCATGCATTTATTTTTCAATACCGCTCGTTAACAAACGAGTGCCAGTTTGGGGTGACACATTACTTAGAATATTACTGGGCACCCTGAATTTTCAATCTGATCCACAGCCATTTACTTTACCCTTGCTTAGCTAGAGCGTGAGATACAGCCCACATACTCACTCCTTAGACCACACATTGCAGTAACAAATTTTAAATAAATTACAGCAACTTCCGCCTCACCAACACATTCATCCACAGATCACTGAACCATACCCAGTCTTTTATCCCAGACAACCAGGGCATGAAACATACTGTTTTTGTGCAGTCTGCGGGAGGATGACATAGCGAAACAGTAATGGAGATACCTCCCCCCACAGTCCTTACATCACATGCTACAGCTAGCAATTAAAAAAACTGCAGTATACAAAAAACCCTCCATAAAACCACAATGCTCTTCAATTTAAAACTCCCACTCTCAATCTCCAATCCCTTCCCGGCTTTCACAAGTACCACTAGCTGGCAACGTGAGTCCACATACATGACAAGCTCCACACAACTCTTGCTCCTGTCTTCAGTAACAACACAGCATTTTTCCATTTCACATGTACTCCTTTAGCAACCGGCTTAAAAAAAAAAGAAACATCTCTTAGACTACAAAAACAGTAGCGCTGGCACGTCGTGCGTGCTTAGCCACCCTCAGGTACTCCGACAATTGTTTTTAAATGGGTTACTTTACACAATGCTCTGTCTGTGCACTGCCATTCCAAACTCCTAACACTCCTCCCAGATAAAATCACAGGATTCAAGTACAGTAGCTTCCAAGTCCAGGTAACAACAGAGACATTCCTTGAAGTTCCCCAATGTGGTAGCCTTCTGTAACGGCATCCTCTACTGACAACAGTGCAAGCAGGAAAGGCAACTTTGATGGACAGGGACTACTTTACATAAAACTGAGTTTTTTGTACTTTTAAGATTTTCTTTATTTTGTAGCTATATTTCAACTACTGAAAAAAAAAGATTTAAGCTAATGCCCATTTTCTAAGCATAATAATACCCTCCAGGGAGGGTGGTATTGGGAAATACTGGACCTTCCAGGAGACATAAGGCCCTCCGCCTGCCATGTCAAGCCTCATTATGCCCCTGGGTGGTCCAGTATTTCCAAATGCCACCCACCCTGCCGGTATTATTGATTACATAGTCCCTCCACAGATGTTTTTCATTTGTCAGTCATCTGTCTTTCTTCACATTCAATGCATTGTGTGATTGTTTACCATGGAATTGAAGAAGTCAAAGCTTTGCTTTATTCCAGTAGAAGAATGCACCTCCCCCCCACACACATGGAATGATAACATGGAATACATGACTTCAAAATTCTTCAGAGTTCCACTGGCATACACACATACACAGGCCTCAGGTTGAGCCAGAACCTCAATTTCATCTGTTGCCAGGTAAGGAGCAGGGAGTTCTCTGGCAAACAGTTAGGGATAGAAGGGGGATTTTTCATGGCCCTCAAAGAAACACCAGCAATAGGCAACTCTGAACAGTACTTTATTTTTTAAATTTGTGTATGTGTGTAAGGAGAATTCATGAGTGTAAATAACATTAAGTTATTTACTTACCTAGCCATCCATTCGCTCCAGTACTTTCCTATCACTCTGCTGCTATTGACACACACACACACACACACACACACACACACACACACAAACTACCTTTTAAATCAGCAATGATTAAGTGCTGATTTTCAGTTCTTCAGCTCCTCCACCGAGTCCTGACTACAAGAAACACTTGCTGTCACTGCTTGCCTCATCTCCCGTTACCTCAAATTCATACCTGGAATGATTAGCCTACAAAGCAGAATGTAACTAAATCAACCACAGTGTTCTATTTATCCTCCAGATGCAAACTCAGATATTATAAATAATTTAAAAATTCATCATGGCTCCTACCAAAGCAAATCCTCACTAAGCAAGAAAAACAGCCATGCTTTTTTTAAGCTCCCTCCCAACCATGATTACCAAGCAATAGAAATGCACACTGTAAATGTACACATGTTCTGTCCCTAACAACCATGTTGCTTGCCCTAGCAACCAGCCCTGAACCATGAAGTAACACAAAGCAGATCACAAAATACAATATTTTATTAAACACACACACACACACCAAATAAAAATGCTAAAAAAAAACTGCATAAATAAAATATGCAATGTGGATCTTGTTATATTAATGATTTATCTGCACTTGAGCAGTTTGACCTCAGATACTTCACTCATGGCTTATGCCACTCATGAGGTTACCGAGGTCAAGCTGCTCTTGTGCAGATGAATCATCTGTTTAGCTCATTCCCATCACATATCCATTATATATCTATAGCCAGCTATATTTTTTTAGTATTGTTAGTTTGCTTGACAGGTTCCTTGTTAAACCCTTAACTTTGCACATTAATAACTGTGGCATAATTCAATAAAATAGCCTCAAATGTGGCATGCACTGTCTAGGAAGCAAGGTCTAAATATGTGGAAAGTTTTGTGATGCAGCTTGTGTAGTTTCTGAGATTGGCATATGTTGTTTTCCTGTAGAAGGCTAATTTCTTTCCAGTGCTTAACATAGGTTTTTAGCTTTGCTCTCACCTACTGCCTAGACAGAATTAAACTGTTTTCAGAAACATTTAGGGTAGAAGTGGCCTGTGCCAAGGTAGTGCCGTTCAAAGGTTTTGTGAAAAAAATATTATATGGTTCTAAAATTATAAGTATTGAAAGTTTGGTTTTTGAGCTGTTCAGAGCATGCTCAGTAGGATTTTTTGGATAACAGTCTGATACGACACAAAACATTCTGTGTCATGAGACTGTTTTTGGTTTCCACAACTTGCTTCAGACAACATGAAAAAAATGTTCATTTTGCGATGGCCTCCATCTTGTTTCCACCCCAACTAAAAAACATGGCAAATACATAAAAATGGTGTATTTTAAAAAAATCAAACACCTGAACCTAGCTAAATGGCATCCATCTAGCTAGATTTGGATGGAGGTTTTTTAACAAAACCTCCACAATGTATTTCCTTGGCACCCTAAAATCCAGGGTACCCAGCTTAGCAAGAGGAGCTGTTCACCTGTGTTCACTGTATAGAGCAATGGGACTTTCTTGACTTGTGAAGCCACAGCTGGATTCATGAAGCTATCTTCAGTTTGAGCAGGGAGCCATTGATCATGAGCCAATCTCTCTATTTTCTTCTTATCTATCTGTCTGTCTTTATATTTTTTATTCCCTCCTCCTCTCAGCTCAGCCAGCCTCCCTCTTGTTTCCTGATACTGCTTTAAATGAAAGCAAACCAGGCTGCCCATTCCTCTGCCTCTTTCCAACCCTCACTCCTCCGGGTTGCCCCCTCATGTATAGGTAGAAGCACATCTGGTGACCACCCCAAGTACCCATGAATTTAGCTGACACTGGGGTGCCCAATCCCCAGTATCAGATCCAATATTTAATGGAAACCTGCAAAAGAAACCTGTCCCCAATGTCTTTTTCTTTCTTGTTTAACCTGTAAAAAGAAAATGGTCCACCACCAATCTGACCCCATCAGACCCCCACCTACCCTACCTCAATTGCCCCACTCAGAATTCCCCCGCACACCTTCACTCACCTGAACATGTCCCATGATCTAGATCCACTCTCTGATTGAACACATGTCTTACAGATGGAACTGGCAACTGCAACATGAGAAAACAAGGTATGCCTGGTTTAATGTATTTCAGTGGGGTTTGAGCATTTATGTTTTGTGATTTTTAAATATCTTTACACCAGATTTTCAACATAGCCTTTTTGGTAGCCCACCTCATGAACAAGGGTGGTGGAATTTTTCAAATCTGGCCCAAAAGGTGATTTCATGGTCACAGCGCAAAATCACCTTTTGGGCTGGATTTAAACAATTTTCACTTTCTGGGCTCATGAGGTGGGGTCATAAAACAGCTATGTTGAAAATCTGATGTAAAAATATGTTAAAATAACCAAGTTATGAGTGAATGCTGAAATAGGTCAACTTTCACTGATAACTTTGCAATTTTTAAAATATTTCCACTTTTCAACATGGCCTTTTTGTGACCCCACCTCATGAACAAGGCAGATGACATTTTTCAGATCTGTCCCAAAAGGTGATGGCATCACTATGAAAAACTGACACTCTTTTCCCTGACCCATGGTTGCCCTAGCCTGTACTCCCAAAACACAATATCCTGACAGTGGGATTTTGTCCCCCCCCATAGTTTGTTATATTAATTCTGTGGGGTGGGGGGAAGAGCCCCCCACATTGGGGAATGTGGGGGGCCGAGGTCCCCTAAAACACGGAAAAATGCAAAATCCCACTGTTGGGATTTTGTGTTCGGGATTATGGACTCAGGCAGCCATGGGTCGGGGAAAGGAGTTTCATTTTTTCATAGTAGATCCAAGGTGATTTTACAGTCACTATGTGAAATCATTTTGGGCAGGATTTTAAAATGTTCACTTACCTGGTTCATGAGGTGGGGTCATAAGAAGACTATGTTGAAAATGTGGTGTAAAAATATGGTAGAATTACCAAGTTATGATAGAACGTTGAAATATTTTATTGTTCACTCAAACTTTGCAAATTTTAAATATTTTGACTTCAAACATTCAGCATAGCCATTTTTTCACACCACCCCATAAACATGACAGGCATCATTTTTTCAAATCCTGGACAAGACCTGTTTTCCCCATGAGGTGCAAAATGACATTTCTGCTGGTATTCTATAAATGCCACATGTCATGTTTATAAAGGGGAGTCATAAAATGATTATCTTGAAAATTTGGGGTTAAAATTTAAAACAAAATTAAGAAACATTGTGTAGTACTAGTCTTTATACCAGCGTGTAGGTGCTTTGTGCTCCTGTGCCAGTGAGCCGAGTTTGTTAGTGAGTGCAGTGATGCAGCTGAATGGGACAAGGCTGGGAGAAAGTATTGAACATGCAACACCACCCCTTAGCCTAGAAAGGGTTGGTGCAGGATTACCGCATGGGCCCAAGTACCATACAGTGAAAGAGAACTCTTCTTGGCATAGGGCCCTGCACCTCTGTGCCTGTGGGGGTCAGAGGGACTTGTGATTTGGCTGAGAGATGGATTCTTTGTCCTGTGCATCTGTGGCCACATGGAAGTGCAGGATCCAGAGGATCCTGTGCTTCTGCAATCCACCAGACAACCCCATGAATCCTTGACTTCCATTCTGAATGATGGACAGAATCTTCCTTTGACATGTTTGCATCTGTCCATGCAGGTTCCAAAGGAATCTACGTGAATGAGGATATGATTCTACTGTCTCAAAAAGGAAGGACATTTTTTTTGCAAAAAAGTGCACTAATGCACCGGTTAGGGTTCAGCTTAATGCCACTAAATAAGGGAAATGTTGTGTTAGTGTTTACAGCCCTAACTCCACACCCCAATCCCCTAAGCAGCAAAAGGAAAAGAACATTAGATTTTGGGGTCTCTGGAGTCTTGGTGAATCAGTGGTGGGATCTTCCTTGGGGTTGTCAACCCTAATGCCTACCCCCTCATCTGAGCAAACAGAGTCAGACATGATTGCTTCTTCATGCAGGGTCCACAGGGCACTGCATGAAGAAAGCTACAACAGATTCTGTTAGCAATGTGGTGAGACATACTTCTCTACCTTTGAAGAGTGTATCACTACAGGCTTGGAGCTGTACCTTGTGCTTCAGACAGAAGGCTATGGATGTGGGAGGGGTGAGCATTAGGCTGACAACACCAAGGAGGGTCCTATCACTGATTCACCAAGACTATGGAGACCCCAAACCCTAATGTTTTTTTCCTTTGCTGCTTAGGGTGGAGTGGGAAGTAAGGATTGGAAACCATAATGCAACATTTCCTACTTTTGTGGTATTGTTGAATCCTAACTGATGGATTAACAGAAAATACATATAGATATATTAATTCTTCCCCTTCCTTTCCCTATTTATTCCTCCTCCCTATCTCCCTCCCTTCTACCCCCACCAGCTTTCCCCACCATAAGTTTTGCACCTTTGTTATCTTTTGCTCGTTGGAGATTGTACTCTATTGTAACAAAATTGTAATTGAACTGTAACTTTTTTGTTTGTAAGTACTGTGTCCCTTGTACTATTGTTCTGATGTCCTCTTGTGATGAGGTACTTTGTAAATGAGCCTCTGGCTCAAAGGTTTCTAAACTGATGTTTAACTAACTAAATAAATAAATAAATAATTATAATGGCACAGTAGTGCCCCAATAGTTAGGGTTTAGCTGGGGTTTCTATGTTAAACCTCAAACTTTGCACTTTAATAACTTTGAAACCGTTTAACAGATTTGCACAAAATTTGGCATGGGCTGTTTCATGGGGTAGATCTCATGACATGCCAAGTTTTGGTTCTGGTCAGATATGCAGATTCGAGATCTGGATAGTGCAAAAACCTTAAAATTCACCCTTTTTGGCAGTTTTGTTATCGCTTTGCACCCAGATGGTGTGAAATTTGGTGTGAAATTTATATGGTAGCAAGAACTTGGGTCACAGAAGTGCCCTTCACTTATCTGGTGAAAAATATTGATCCATTCCAAAGTTATTCAATTTTTAAGTTCCCATTATTGTCAATGGGAATTTCACTCTCCCGCATAGCTTCCTGGAACAACAAAGGAATTTGATCTCATGAAAAACTATTCTTTTTCTTGAGGAGACGATCCTTTTTTGTGAGAAAAAAATATTTTTTGTGAGCCACCATTTTGCTTTCAAGTTTTTGAAATAAAACAGTTCCATAACTCAACCATATGGTGCCTTGCACTGACACCAAAACATATATTCTACTCATCGGCATCTCATGAGGTATATTATGTGTTTATAATTACCGACTTGCCCTTTTTCTCATAGGGAAACCATGGCATAATTTGATGTAATAAAGGAGTGTTTATTATGGCAAACACACACACAGTTTCCCTCGCTCTGCAGATGCCCCCACCGCAGCTTTTCCTGTCAGACCATTGCCACTAGCTGCCTTCTCTTTCTCTGGGACATGGCTAAGCTGCCACTCAATCAGCGGTAAGTAACTTAAATATGCAGAGCTCTTGTAATAAAAAAAAAAAAGGGCTGCCAACTGTGCAAAAAAACAAAACAAAAACAGTAAGCCAGACCTTGCGCTGAAACCTGTCTATGGCTGGTGACCTCACCAGATCATCTTTATTTTTATTTTATATAATTGATGAGGCAAAAAAGGGAAACCCAGCAGTTATATAAAATAAAATATGGGTTGGTGTGTATAAACTCAAAGTTTACACACACGGACCCATACTTTATTATATATTTAAGCTCCTGACATGGGCCAGGAATGTTTTTCCCTATATTTAAAGCCTTTTTTGCTACTCACTAACTTCCTTTTTCACCAGTCCTTTTGTTCACAAAAAAATGATTTCAGACTTGAGTACAATCACTTCTTTTATAAGGATACCAAAACTGAGTGCAGTAATTGAATTATGGTCAAACACAAGATCTGTACAGAGGTGACAGAACTTTGGGATCTCTAGATCTAATATTTCTTTATATTGCCCATAGGGCTCTATTTGTTTTTTATTTTATACTGAAAAGGCCTGTGAGCAAAAAATAATGCCCATTTTCACAGGCGTCCAGCTTTGACAAAACAAGACTTACAATTACAATAAACCATTTTAACATAGAAAGCAAAACATTACAGTACACAAAATACAATTATTTAAAACAGCTGCAGTCAGATCTAGCAATCAAATATTTCTTGTGAGAATATTTGAAAGCTGAAATATTTGTACAGTTCACTGTGAAACTCGGTTGTGTATTGTAAGGTCTAACAGGCAAAAAAATCAATGAATTCTGAGCAAATGTATGAAATAAAGGAATTTGAAAGGAATTTCTGCTAAGTGATCTGATATTAACATTACTACTATTATATGGAAACAGTCTGATAATACAATCAGGTAATAATCCAAGATGAACCGTATGTAAGAACATTAGTGATTTGTAACTGACAATATCTGTGAAAGATAAACAGTCAAAAGACTTGTATAACAAACAATGATGTGTAAGTCCTGGGAGTCCATTTGCAAGGTGAACAACACTGTTAAAAGTAGACCTGCATTTTAAAAGCATTTTTGTCAGACGATAGGAATAAATTATAGACCCATTTTCAATAATTGAAAACAGTAGACTATGAGTTAGGATTGATCTAGTATCTGGGTAAGATATCTATTAATTTAATAAAGCATTTCTAATTTTTTATGAAGTTTACTAAGAACAGACAGTATACAGTATGTTGCTCAAAAGTCAGGTGTGAATCAAGAAGTAAACCTAAATATTTAAATTCAGTGACCTGTTCAGTTTGATTTCCAAAATGATCATAAAGCTTAAAGTCAGTAATAGGAGACTTTCTTACATTTGAGAAAATCATTGATTTTGTTTTGGTGGAATTCAAAACTAGCCTGTGTGTATCAAACCATGTATGTAAAGAACTAAAGTCCTTTTGTAAATTTTGTTGTAGGGTGGAAATATTGCCAGAGCAAAACAAAAGGGCATCACCAGCATATAAATTCAGTTTGCTGACGGATACAGTATCTGGGAGTGAATAAACAAGAATTGTAAACAAAAGGGGTCCAATAATGGACCCCTGAGGGACTCCACAGCTTAAATAAGACTCTTTACAAAGTTGACCATCAATCAGAGTTCTCTGTGTCCTATTATGTAGGTAGTGTTGAAACCAGGAAATTACTTCATAAGATATGTGAACCCCAGCTAACATTTTTTAGTAGTTCTCCATGGTCAGCTAAATCAAATGCCTTGGTAAGATCCACAAAAGCTGAGGCAACATAATTACCATTATCAATTGCCATATAAGCCTGGCTAGTGAATCTCACCAAGGCAGTTTCAGCATTATGTTTTGTTGAAAACCATGTTGGGTATCAAACGATTGTATTTATCTAAATATTCAATTAACTGATTGGAGACTACCTTTTCAAGTATTTTTGATAGGGAGCCAGGAGAGATATGGGTTAATAATTATTTAAATTAGACTTAATTCCAGATTTGAAAATTGGCCTCACTACAGCACATTTCCAAATAGTTGGATATATGCCATTACAAAGTGAGTAATTAAACAATTTCATTAATGGCATAGAAATAGAATTAATGACTCTTAAGTATTCTAAAATCAATATTATATGAGCCAATATAGGGTCTAGGATTCATTTTAGTAATGTAATGGATTACATCATACGGGAGAGGACACAGGAGTGACATTCTGGGATTTTGAAAGCTGTAGAATTGGGACAGGAATTGACCTGTTCCAAATAGAAAATATCACTGGGGACTACAACAGACACATGTTGCTTAGGTCTGTACTTGTCTAAACTAGTGAAGTGAAGTGAAAATTAAAAATGTCTGCAATTTTACTGGGGTCATAAACAAGGGAACCATCCGGATCAATGGAATAAGCTTCAGATTTAATTGTCCTACCCATTAACAAGTTCAAAGTAGTCCATGTTGATTTAGAGTTACCTTTAACCTCACTCAGTTTCCTTTACTAAAAAATCAGTTTTAGTTTTTCTAATAGCTGATTTACATTGATTTCAAAGTTTTTTTTATACTCCAATAAGTCAGAGTTTTGTCCATGCTTTCTGTATTTTTTCCTTTCTTTATTTCTAGACCTGCTTAACTTAAGTAAGTTGGGCATAATCCATTCTTTATCATTATTCATCAAAGTTTATTTGTTCGGCATAAAGCCATTACAAAATAGTAATACAACAAATAAATAAATGACAAAACACATATTATAAAATAATTAATAAAAAATGTCTATAAGAGGCTTCACATAGCACCATCCTACAACTTTGTAGATTTTAAAAAGCGTGCAAGTTTTGTCAACACATGTACATCATTGGATGTATATAATTCCATTAGTATTTGGTCGGTGGGGAGTCCAAGGTCCCTTAGAATTGGCACTAAGCAAAAAGATCTGCATTTCTGATATAGTGGGCATATCAAAGTAACATGTTTTAAGTCATCTACCATATTTAAATTACATGCACATTTGTCATTTTCCACTCCCTTCCTTTTGTGAACAGAATATACATAATGTGAATAATAAAGCTCTCTTCTGAATCTGGTTATAATTCTTCTTAAATCAGGACAAGACAGTATCAATAAATATGGTTCAATAATATGGGTTATCTTCTTCTCTGCTATTAAAAATATTCGTGACTCTTTCCCTCACCTGGAGTTTTATGTCTCTAAAAGGAAGGGAATAAATTTGGTACAACAAATGACCCAGCCCTAAAGGGTATAGCCAATTTGCTATGCAATCTGGGTTTAGGGGTCTATAACCCCTGGATGCATAGTCAATCTCTTCCTCTAGACATATCCTCGGTAGCTTACAGTTGGGATACAAAAACAATTTAAGCAAAAAAATAATCCTCCTTTCTACAATATATGCTTCTATTGGTAGCTGTCCTAGTTCAGCTCTTACAATTGGTGCAGGCACTGATTGTGGTATTTAAGGATATACCGGAGTAATTTATTTAATTGGGCTTCTAGCTGTTTAGAAACAGCTGGTGCCCATACTTCTGAAGCATAAAGTAAACTTGAGCGTACTTTGGCCTCTGCTACCCTCAGAAGACCCTTGACTGATTTGTTGCCCATATTAGCTGAAAATCTTTTAAAGGCATTAAAAGCCATGATTGCTTTATTCTTAACATAATCTTGATGGATATTCTATCATGTCGATTGTGAGAAATTTACACCTAGATATGAATAAGTTTTAACTGTCTCGATATTTATTTTATTGATAAAAAGTGTTGATATTCTCCCTTGTTTATTTCCAAAAATCAACATCTGAGTTTTACTTGTGTTAATAATTAATTTATTTTCACTACAGAGTGCACAAAATAGTCAGCTTTCATTTTAGATCCAGGAAGGATGTTGATAAAAGTACCAAATCATCAGCAAAAGCTAGCAATGGAACTTTTTGATTCCTAATAGCTGGAGAATGGAAATTGGAGTGCTCCATCTGTGTTATTAGTGTTAATGTATAAATTAAATAGTAAAGGGGCTAAAAGACAACCCAGTCTGACTCCAAGATTGGTTTTGATATCTGGGATGAGATCACCACACTGGTTAATTTTGACCCTTTGCCAGGTATTATCATGTAACCTAATCAGTGTGTCCAACAGGATGGGATCTATATTATATGATAGTAACTTTTCCTATAACAATGTATGACTAACCAGGTCAAAAACAGATTTCAGGTCCACAAAACAACAAAACAAACAAGATTTCTTAACTAACATATGTCCAGATAATATGTGACAAAACATAGCAGTGTTGGACTGTGGATCTGAAGGCTCTAAAATCATTTTGATATTCACTAATAAAGCCTGATCCCTCTGCCCAAGTCTGGAGTCTGTCTAGTAAAATATGACAAACGTTTTTTTGTAATGTGTCAATCAGGCTAATAGGGCTGTACATTAAAGGATCTGCTGGACTTACTTTTTCTTATATATTGGGCATACAATGCTACCCTTCCAACTAGATGGAATATCAGAATCCTGTAAAATGTTATTAAACAAAACATATAACAGGGAATCCACCAATCAGTATTATATTTATATAATTCTGCCACTGTGGGGTCAGGTCCAGGGGCTTTGTTATTCTTTAAATGTACCAAGTCATTGTATATTTCTTCCTTGGTTATATAAAGTGGCCTTGGATAGTAAAGGCAACTCATTCCTCACTTCCAAAGTTTCACTAGGTGAATAAAATAAGGACTCAAAATAAACTCTCCATGAATCTGATGTCACATGGGCCTCTATGCCAAAGATAGATTGTTAGTATCCTTGGCTCACTAGGAGCCACTGTTTTACTATCCTTTCATAGATAGAATATCTTAATTTTTCCAAGTATGGGTCTGAAATTTGCTTCTTTTCGACCAGTAGTACTTTATATTTTTCCTAGCATAATTTAGCTGCTTAATGTTACTCTTCTTTGGATTTGGCTTAATTTGGCTAACCAGTTTGTTCAACTGTTTTTTTTTGCATTTTTACAAACTTTGTTGAACCAGGTTCCTTGTCTAATGGGTATTTTTACTTGATATAATGGCTTTATATGATTAAGTATTTTAGTTAAAAGGACATTTTGGTCAGTGTGGTTATCTGCAGTCATAATATCAAGCCTCCAGTCTTTAAGTCTATCAGAGTCCAGTATCTCTGTCAGTGTACTACTTAATCCAGGTGACCACTTAACCCTTAATTCCTAATTTCACATCTTGCTGCGAGAGCAGCATCTATACTAGAGTTATTTGTCCTTGCCACCATGTCATATTCTAGGGATAGTGGAAAGTGTGCTGATTCTGGGTGCCCCAGAATTTTGAACATTTTAACTTTCTCTATTGCTATTAGATTTACCCAAAGCAAATCTATGGTAGATGATCCCAAAAGGCCAGTATACAGTGGCGTGAAAAAGTATTTGCCCCCTTCCTGATTTTCTCTATTGCATATTTGTCACACTGGATGTTTTCAGGTCTTTAGAGAAAATGTAATATTAGATAAAGGGAACCTGAGTGAACAAATAACACTTGTTTTTTTTTTTAATTTCACTTATTTAATGAAAAAAAGTTAATCAACACCAACTGGCACTGTGTGAAAAAGTAATTGCCCCCTTACACTTAATAACTGGTTATGCCACATTTAGCTGCAATGACTGCAACCAAACACTTCCTATAATTCAATATCAGTCTTTCACATCGCTGTGGAGGAATTTTAACCCACTTCCTCGCAGAACTGCTTTAATTCAGTAACATTTGGTAGGTTTTCGAGCATGACCTGCTTCGCTTCAGGTCCTGCCACAGCATCTCTATTGGGTTTAAGTCTGGACTTTGACTAGGCCACTCCAAAACTTTAATTTTACTTTTTTAGCCATTCTGATGTGGACTTGCTTTTGTATTTTGGATCATTGTCTTGCTGCATGGCCTCAACTACGCTTCAGCTTCAGCTGACGGAAGGATGACCGGACATTCTCCTTAAGAATTTTCTGGTACAGAGCAGAATTCATGGTTCCTTTAATTATGGCAAGTCATCCAGGTCCTTAGGCAGCAAAGCATCCCCACACCATCACACTACTACCACCATGTTTGACTGTTGGTATGGTGTTCTTACTGTGGAATGCTGTGTTTGCTTTACGCGAGACATTATGGGATCCATGTCATCCAAAAAGTTCCACTTTGGACTCATCTGTCCATAGAACATTTTCCCAAAAGGCTTGGTATCATCCAGGTGCTTCTTGGCAAATGAGAGACGAGCATTTATGTTCTTCTTGTTAGCAGTGGTTTCCGCCTTTGCTACTCTCACATGAAGCCCATTTTTGCCCAGTCTCTTTCTGGATTGTGGGGTCGTGAACACTGACCTTAGCTGAGGCAAGAGAAGCCTGCAGTTCTTTGATGTTGTTTTAGGATCCTTTGAGACTTCCTGAATGATTTTACCTGCGCTCTTGGAGTAATTTTGGCAGGCCGCCCACTCCTGGGAAGATTCACTACTGTTCCAAGTGTTCTCCATTTGGAGATTATGGCTCTCACTGTGGTTTGATGGAGTCCCAGAGCCTTAGAAATAGCTTTGTAACCCTTTTCCAGACTGATAGAGGGCAACACATTTTTCTGATCTTTTCAGGAACTTCCTTTGATCATGGCATAATGTGCTTGTTGAATCTTTGTGCTGGCAACGTGACTCTGATGGTAAGGGTCAAAATAAGTGAGATTTATATTGAGCAGGGCTGGCTGTAATCAAGCCTGGCTGTGTTCAATCAGCTGACTCTAATTATCCCTTTAATTGGGTTGATTTAACTAGGGGGCAATTACTTTTTCACACAGTGCCCGTTGGTTGGTTAACTTTTTTCATTAAATAAATGAAATAAGTAAAAAAAAAGTGTTATTTGTTCACTCAGGTTCCCTTTATCTAATATTATATTTTGTCTAAAGACCTGAAAACATCCAGTGTGACAAATATGCAATAATAGAGAAAATCAGGAAGGGGGCAAATACTTTTTCATGCCACTGTATGTATAGGCACCTTCTTGATCCCCACAACTCTCCCATTCATAAGGCAAAGTTAATATCAGACATAACCTGAATTAGGTCCCTTCCTCATTTATTTGATTTCCTATCCCTTGAGTGTCTTTCCAATCTCAAATTGCTATTTGATATAGCCTTAACCAAAGGCAGTAGTCGGGTCACATGTGTCTATGATCTTGTGGGTTATTTGTGCATTGAAATCACCAACGAAGATGAATACATTATAAACCTGTTGGTAAGTTCATCCAAGAGGCCCACAAAGCTTCCCCATTCCTGAGAATCAGGTTCCTTTCTGGAGTAGGGTGGAATATATATATTGAGCAAAAGGATTTTATAGTCCTTTTGCTCAATCAGAATAGGGAGTACAGTTTTCAATTTGCATGGTATCTGTCTAGTTTTAAATTTAAGAGCTTTTTTCCATATACTGCCAATCCAGTCTTATAATGTCCACAATTGGTTGGGTGAGAAGCTGGATTAAAATAGCCTATAAACCCTGGAATAAGTATTTTATTTTTGATGCCCGCACCGTGTCTCCTGGAGGCATAATAAATCATATGTCCCCAGGAACATCCTACACGCTGGATCAGCAAGCTTAAGTGTCAATCCCTCAATGTTCCAAGGAAGAACCCGAATAGGGGAAATCTCCTCTAGATTTCCTAACTGGGTCTGAGACAATGATTGTCAGTTCTGTGTGATATCCTGTAAATATTAAAAACTGTTCCTAGTTTGAATAGCAGGTTCTTGGATTTTCTCCACTTGAATCTCCATTAAAAACATCAGGATGCACCACATATAAGCCCTTCATATCAAGAACAGAAATTTTATCTTGGATTGCCTTTACAAATCTAGGATTTGCAAAGGTAATATACATTTGTGAGGTGTTAGAATCAGAATTATGTATTTTGAGCCACTCTGTTACTCCTGTAAATTGGAAAATCCAGTATTTGGCTAAAGAAGGTGGCCAGTTCATGCTTGGCTTTACCTACTGGGCCCTTAGCTGGCAACTTCCAACCGAACAAAGTTAATTTTTGAGTTTCCCAAATTTGCTGCCTTGAACTTTCATAATCTGATATTACTTCCAATACATGATTAATATTTAATGGGGAGGGTCAATTACAGGAGGAACATAAGATGGCTCCTCAACTAACAGTGGAACTTCGTAAGGAGGAAAGGTATATATTCCTTTCATTCTCAAACCCGCCTCATTTTACCAAAGTGTTTCAGCCAGTGGTAAACTATCACAATAAATCAAAACACAATGTTGATAATCTAAACTTGGAGCTCTGAGAACTGTAAGTCCTTTCACTGATCTAGACAGATGAAACAGTCTAACTATCCATTCTAATAACTTTTCCGTGTTTCCTGGGGTAGTTTCTGACACCATAAACCTCCATTAAATATTCAGGTTTGTTACCATGAACTCCCACTTGATTCTTAAGGCTCAATTCCTTTGTACCTACAGGGACCCTGGACTCCCACCATTAACCATATTCTGTTGAGATGTTGGAAAGTTATTAAAATAATTATACATAGTGGTGTTCTCTGTTGATTCCTCCCTAACTGTCATCACTCTGTTAACTTCCTGTATAGATTTTGTTCACTGCTTAGTTTAATTTTCTTTCCTTCTTCAAGAGTGTTACTCTCGGCCGACCCACTATTGTTACTTCTATTCTGTATGTCTTCCTCTGGTTTCTCTTGATTCTTTTTAGAACTCTCTTTTTCAGAAGGTTTCTTCTTTCTTTTTTGTTTGGGCTAAGAGATCTGTCAGTTTTTTGATTTAACCAAAAACTGTCTACCTAGTTCTTCCTGCTGACCAGTAGGGGCTGCTTCTTTTATAAAGGAAGGGGGGAGATTTACCTGGAGGGCCTTGTTTTCTTTAAGTACATCCTCTTTTGGGGTAGTGTTTAATATAGGACTCATTTCAGAATTATTCTTACAGAATTCATTCTGTATGCGTCCAAGCAATGTTTTATTGTAGAATACATCAGCTCTGAGATTTGCTATTTCTTCCTTAATAGCCTATAAATTCTCAATAATATAATATTGGCATAGTATGGATTTTTAATAGTCTCAAGAAGTTGCATAGAAAGTGAAGAGGCAGCAGTAAAATCTCCCAATTTCTCTGGGGGTTCTAGATTCTGGTTAGTCTCTATCTCTTGAGGGACATATCACCCGTTTTTGGTTGAAATAGTATTGTCCGAAATCTCTGGAGAGAAGACCAAAGATTGTGGACCAGAAGCAGGTGAAAGCTGAGATGAATAATTATCTAAAGAGGTCTCATTGTTAACACTTTGCTTAGCTACCAAGTTCTTGAGGTCTTTTATTGTTTGGCTAAGATCTTTAATAACCAAACTTAGATTATCCCTGCTTGGCGTCTACTAAGACTGATTCTCTTTATTTAAAAAATCATTCTCTGATTCTGAAGATGATAAAATTGAAATAGTTGCTATATCAGAGTATTTTGAGTAGTCCAAAGACTCCACAGATACTCCAGATGTTGTTAAAGGGCTATTTCCTCCCATAGTTTCCACTTCCCCAGTCTCAAAGGGGATTGAATTCATTGTTTGGAATATCAAATTAGGAGACTCTGAGAGTCTGGTTTGAAACAAATCTTCCCCAACCCCCACCTGCTTCTCTAGAATAGAAGAAGAAAGAGAAGTTGATACAAGTGAAGGTTGCTTCAGAAAATCAGTTGTTTTCATTTGATTTAACGTTTTACTTCATTTTATTTTGCTATTTGAATTACTTTCCCCTAAACAAATCAGAGAAACTGAACCCTGCATTTCATCAATCAGCAGGTCCTTTAATTTTGTTTGGTCCTCCTCCTTCCCCTGATCCTTCTTATTTTTACCCCTTTTAGCCCCACATGTTGAGGTCAACTTTGAGTAATTATCTTCCATACATGTAGACCATTGTAAAATATCAGAATTTAGGTAAACACAAAAATAGTTTTCCTTAATAAATACGTAATTAGTGCAACAGAGATGGCCCAAAATGAGCCCAGCTGAAGCAATTATAGTTCACAATAGTTCTAGAATAGTTCAAAGCAGCATATAATCAAAATCCCGTTCAAGCTTTACTTTAAAGTGACCTCTTAGTTCCTAATATAGGGGTGAAGCCCCTACAGTTCAAGGCAACCGAGTCCAAAAAGTACACTCAGAATAAGAGCCCACAGAAAAGCGTCCATCTTGGGTTTCTTGTAGAACATTTGCCAATGGAAATCCTCTCTGGCCCTTTTCCAAGGTGATATCCATAATAGGAGCAAAGTCTATGGGTTCCACATCCTCCTAGATAGTTCGCAGGACAGTATACAGATGTTTTAAAGATGGATACAATGCTGGCCTCCACCTCAGCCATAAGCGTGTTTGTCCTGCCGTCTAGCCCAATCAGGGCTTAAGCCTTTCCGAAGGGCCCTTCAGCTCCTACATCCAACTGCCACCATCAGTTTTCTTCCTAAAAGAAGCAGAGAACGCCTTAACTGGGAAGACAACTGTGCCTTAGCACAAGATAGACTGGTAAGCTTTCTTTCATAACATTGATGGCATACCTTTTCCAGATAGAATTCTAGCTTTGAGAGAGAGCCTGCTCTCCTCGCTACTCCACAGCATGGTAGCGTTCAGCACAGCACAGCACTGCACCAATCCATTCTTTAGTGTCACATCTGATTCTCTCTTTCTTAAGAGGAAGTAGTTTGTCATGGGTTCACAGCGGGAAGGTCATGTCAGACGAATCTAATAGATTTCTTTGACTGGGTGACCAAAGTAGTAGATCACGGAGGGGCTGTGGACATGGCCTACCTAGACTTTAGCAAGGCATTTGACACAGTCCCACACAAAAGATTAATAGTCAAATTAACCAGCCTGGGAGTGGGTCCCAGGGTGGTAGCCTGGGTAAAACATTGGCTGGACAACAGGACACAGAAGGTAATTGTAAATGGAGTCCACTCTGAAGAAAGGCGGTTACTAGTGGGGTACTGCAGGGTTCAGTATTGGGTCCAGTCCTTTTAATGTCTTCATCAATGACATTGCAGAGGGACTGGAAGGAAAAGTATGCCTTTTGCAGATGACACAAAGATCTGCAAAAGGTTGATACCTGAGGAGGCGTGGAAAGGATGAAAGGGACTTGGCAAGGTTGGAGGAATGGTCAGAAGTATGCAGCTAGATTCAATGCAAAGTGCAAAATAATGCACCTGGAAAACCAGACCCAGGGGAAGAATACACAATGGGTGGGGAGGTAGTAACAACAACAAAACAGGAAAGGGACCTGGGGTAATCATATCAGATGACCTTAAGGTTAGCAAGCAATGTGAGAAGGCAGTAGGGAGGGCCGGGGTATACTGGGATGTAAGGGAGAGGCATCAGCAGCAGAAAACAGGAAGTTGTTATCCCTCTGTACAGACAGTTGGTGAGACCCCATCTGGAGTACTGTGTCCAGTTCTGGAGACCCCATCTCCGCAAGGACATAGACAGGATAGAGGCAGTCCAGAGGAGGGCAACTAAAATGGTGCAGGGTCTGCAAGAGAAGCCGTATGAGGAGAGACTAAAGGAGCTTAATATGTATACCCTTGAGGAAAGAAGGGAGAGGGGGGACATGATAGAAACTTTCAAGTACCTCAAGGGAATCAACAAAGTCCAAGAGGGTAGCATCTTTCAGAAAAAGAGACTTGCAAGAACAAGGGGACACAATTTAAAGATAGGAGGGTGGTTCAGGGGCAATGTGAGGAAGTATTATTTCACAGAGAGGGTAGTGGATGCATGGAACAGCCTTCCTGAGGAAGTTGTGGGGTCTAAAACTGTGGGAGAATTCAAGAATGCATGGGACAGACATAAGGCAATTCTTGTGGGGTCAGGAAGATATAGGCTGTTGGTTAACTAGGATCTGCGGCTCATCCTGTAGGTAGGAAATGGGCAGACTAGATGGGCCTAGCTGTCTTTATCTGCCATCAAAGTCTATGTTTCTATGTTTCTATGTCCCAAATTGAGAACAAAAAAGATCAAAAACTACCTCAATGTTACTTATTTTATCCAAATATGACCGATTATTTAACAGGACTTCATCTAAAAATTGCTGTTAATCAAGATCTTTTAGGCTCTGGAATATTATAACTTTTGATTCCTTACTGCACATTTTAGTGGACCAATTACAAAATACTGCACAATGGTCACTAATACAGTCTGGTAAAACACCAAACAGAACAATGTGGGACGATCTATTAGTGATAACCCCATTCTAAGATGGATTCATATCCTGTCTTGTAATTTATATGGGTTCTCTCAGTAATTACCTGAAAGAGACCAAGGTCAGCAATGATGTTCTTAACTTCAATAGCTTGAAGAAGGGTCAAATGTATATTAAAATCTTAAACAATTATCAGTTTGATACTGGATGGGAAGAAGTGGAAATTTTGAAAAAATACATCTAGACCTTGATTGGCATTGCCTGGGGGGACACATACATTAGTAAAGGTTAGTATTTTATGGTTATCCAAAGTAATGTTAACAGTAAGTGACTCAAAAAATTCACTTTCAGAAGTTAGAGCATGTTCTGAAACAGATACGTGATTAGCAATGTAAATTAGACATCCACCCCTTCTCCTACCTGTTCTGTCCTTCGTGAATGTGGTATAACCTTGTAAATGAATCTCATCTTCTGAAATCTTATCCAATAGCCATGTTTCAGTTAATGCTATAATTTCATATTTGTTTTCAGTAACCCAACATTCAAGCTGTTGCTGTTTTGCTAATAAACTTTGTATGTTAAGATGAACTATCTTGAAGTTCATCTTAACATACTTAACATATTTGCTTTGCTTATTCCATTGTTTACTTGCCTGGAGGAATCTAAATCATTCAATACATATACCCCAAGATCTTTTTCAAGTGTAGTTTCTGAAAATGTTTTGACACATAGAAAATATTTGTACTTCTTATTGTTGAAGCCAAAATGCATAACCTTGCATTTTTTAGGACTGAACGTCATTTCCCATGTTACTGCCCACTGTATGATTTTGTCAAGGTTGTCTTGGATTCTGTCTGCTTCCTCAGAGGTGGCACATGTACCCCCAGTTTTGGACTCATCTACATATTTGGTCGACCAACTACTTAAGTTTACCGTGAGGTCAGATATAAATATCTGAAAGATGAATGGGCCAAGGACTGACCCCTAAGGCACCCCACTTGGCACACTACCCTCCTGTGAAAACACCCTATTGATCACCACTCTACCAGTTTGCTAGCCATCTAACATATATGGCCTACTCCTCTCGGTATAATTTTAATATCACTAATAAGGGACAAGGTCTAACACCTTGCTGAAGTCCAAAAAGATAACATCACATGGATCCCTCTTATTCAAATGGTAACTAATTCTCTCATAAAAGCATAACAAGTTAGTCATGCAGGACTTGCCCTTGGGAAAACCATGTTGCTCACTAGCAGTGTTGCATAAGGAATGTTGGATTTTGAATTTTAGAATACCTTCTAAGAGTTTGCAAATAATAGATGTGAGGCTGATGGGTTGATAGTTTTTGATATTATGCCTGTCACCCTTTTTAAATAAGGGGACAGCATTTGCAATTTGCCAGTCCTTAGGTACAGCACCACTATTCAGACTATTTTCAAATAACTTTAGAGGGTAATAAGTGATCCAACATTAATTTAATCATTCTTGCAGTGACCATATCAGGGCCTGGAGAGCAATCTGCTTTCATATTTCTAATCCTTGACCCGATTTTGTCCTCAGATTACTATAGTGTTGCTAGTTTCAACACTAAGTGATAATGGTGTCTCATCGTTTATACTATAAATGCTACAAAATGTTTATTGAATGACTCTGCCATATCGTTAACTCTATGGATAGTGGAATTATCATGCTAATGGACCTACTTTACATCTGGGCTTTTTCAAGGAATGTATATATCCGTAAAAGGCCTTACTATTAAGTTTTGAATAAATTTTTGCCAGGCTAAGCTCCATCTTACTTTTTGCTCTTTCTTATTGCAATTTTACATTGCTTCTATATAGTCTTATATTTGATTCTATGGTGCAAATTGGATGATTTTTGAAAGCTTTGAATATTCCATGTTTTTTATTAACAAGGTTCAGGATATTTTTATTGAACCACTTTGGCCCTGGCTTGTTGTTATTTGTGCTTTTTTAAATTTTGCTATAAATCTGTAACTCTGGTCCAATATTGTAATTTTTATTTTATCCTACATACCCTCGGTGTCACAATTAGACAATAGGTCATCCCACTTAATACTAGATAAGATACTATTAATTTTGTTTATGTCAGCCTCTTTATAATGATAGAAATATGATTCAGTGTGTGGCTTGATGATGGCGAAATCAATATTGAATCAAATTGTATTATGGTCACTTGTACTTAAAGGTGGACCAGTGGGACAGCATTTAATATTTAAATTTGGTGTGCCCAGTACTACATCTAAAATATTGTCACCGCTTGTTGGCTCTAAAACATACTGATATATTCAAATTGCTCACAGGCTGACATGAGCTGTCTCCTGGAATGATATGGCTGCATGTGCTTCCCAATCAATATCCCTCAGGTTTAAGTTATCCATAAAAGTACTTTCCTTGTTCACAAGCAGATTCAATCTCTAATTAATTGTGAGGTAACATCAGGAGGGGATCGGGGATAACAGTCCAATTACAAAAGAATCAGTTAAATTAGGGAAGACTTTGATCCACAAGCTCTCAGAATCAGTAAATTTATTAATATCTATGAGAGAGAGAGAGAGAGAGAGAGAGAGAGAGAGAGAGAGAGAGAGAGAGAGAGAGAGAGCGTTTTTATTAGGACTACTGCAAAAATAAATCATACCCACATATGTCGGCCGGTGGCACTGAGGGTTGAGGTGCTGGATGCCACACCTCACGCTGGTGACCCATGTTCAGGAATGAGCACAGGCTGCCAAGGGTTGGCAGGGGAGGAGATGGATTGAGCATCTGATAGATTACTCCATCTCCGAGGAGGGGGGAGATCAGCAGCCGGTGCATGCCTGACCCCTAGCAGAGGCTAGGGCTTGGCGATATGGAGCTGTAACAATGTGGGGCAGGAGTGCAGCAGAAGCTTGATGTAGGTGCGCATGGGAGTGTACATGACCCTGTTGTAGGCATCATTGCATGCTGTGCGCCTGCAAGGGGGCACAAAAATGGAAAAAGCAGTGTGGCAGATGAAGGACACCTCGTAGGACCCGTTCCCAGCTAGCCATGGCACTGGCCACTCTGGATCTGGTCTCCAGTGGGGGTTGGAGAACCCTGCCTGCCCCACCGAGGGGCAAGCCCTGGGATAGTGCCAGCACCGCTGGTGGATGCCGGGGACGGGCTTGGGCATATATTCATACCCCAAGACTCATTGTTAGACCACCATGTTTGAGTAACGCTATTATGTCTGACTTTTCTTTAGCAGCTAATGCTAGTAGCTCATCAAATTTATTATTGAGCCTTCTAGTATTTAAAAGGCAGCACTTTATTTTACTGTACTTATTTTTAGACTTGACCTAATTACACATTTCTTTAAGAGTACTGGAATTTAATGAAATTCCAATGTTTCCAAATTTTCTAGTTTAAAGTCATATTCTCTAGGGCAAGAATAAAACTGACACTCAGAGCCTTTGCTCCCTTTTGTTTAGATGAAGACCATCCTTAGAATAGCAGGATGTGTCGCTCTAAAAAGACATCCCAATTATCAGTAAACACTATTTTTCCTTTACTGCACCAATTGGACAGTCTGGCATTAACCAGAGCAATAGTGTGATTTTTTTTTTTTTTTTTTTTTTTTTTTTTCTGTATCGGCCCTTGATACTGGTAGAATGCTGGATACTGCAACCGAACACCCCTTCTCTTTAATCATGTTCCCAAAGGACAGTAGATCATAACAACTATCTTTTTCATGATGCCTCCCAACATCATTTGTACCTACATGCAAAATAACTGTAGAACTGCTTTTAGAAATTAATTTATCTATTCTTTGTTCAATATCTGATACTCTTGTACCAGGAAGGTAAGTGACTGTGGTGTGGATTATGTCTTGTTTACAGACATTTGAATCAGCAAAACATAATGGAATCACCAGTGACAAGTTTCTGTTTGGTTACTTGGTTTGTTAGACACAAGAAGGCAAAGCCCATTGAGTGTCTCCCACTCCTAGTGGGATGGATTAGGTACAGGGATTCTTGGCCAGTTAAGGTGGTTATCTAAATGGGTTTACATTTTGAGAAGGAGCTAAGTCCACCACTTCCTGTGAAAGTAATTCCAGGCCTTAGCTGCTCTTACAGTGAAGAAACAGTCTCTCTGTATGTAGTTGTTTTAGGAATTAGAAGCTGCTTATTACGGCTTCTAGTATTAACTCATTTTGTTGCATATTTAAATTCACACTGTTCCACTAAATCTTTATCATTATGATTTTATACAGCTGCAGCAACCCCCGATTGTTCTGTCTTGCAGACCAACAAGGTCTGTCCATCTAATCTACTGTAGTTTGACATTTTAACAGTGTTAAAGAGGGTATAAGTTTGTAGCTCCTGTTTGTGCTGATTCTTACAGTTTTATGCCTCCAATATGGGGCTCCAAAATGAGAAGCTTTTCCAAATATGGTCTTGTATATGTACTGTATAGTGGGACAATGAATGATTGGCTTCTGTTTATAAAAGTTCTTTTAACTTTTTTAGTAATGCATTTGTGGTCTGAACCATTTTTGCAGTGATCCTTTGGGGTTAATCTATTAACTATTATACCTAAGTCTCTCTCCTTGTCTGTTTTAAGGATTTGATTATTGAGGGTATACACATAATTTGGATTTTTTGCCCCAAAATGTAAAACATTTGTCATGGTTTTAAGTCATTTTATTAGTTTTACACCAATGCTCAATTGTTTCCAGATCTTTGCATATCAACAGGTGGTTATCGAGAGTATCCACTTCACCCTCCAATTCTGTATCGTCGGTGAATTTAGCAATGACATTATTGAGGTTATTATCAATATCTTTTATAAATATGTTCAAGTGTAGGACCCAACACTGATCCTTGAGGGACCCTGCTTGTGACCTCTCCTGCCTTGGACAGACATCCATGAATTCTGACCCTCTGAGTTCAGAAACTTAACCAGTTATGTATGCATTTAATGATTACTGGGTTTAAGCCAAGTGATATTAGTTTTGAAATTAATTCTTTGTGGGGAACTTTATTGAAAGCCTTTCCAAAGTCTAGTAATAACACAATACATCTACTGGCTTGCTATTGTCAGTGCTGGCACTGACCGAGTTGTAAAATGAAATAAGGTTTGTCGTACAGGAGTGATTCAAGGAAAACCCATGCTGGAGTTTGTTGTTAATGCCAGATGTTTTATTTCCAATTCAATTTTATTCTTAAGTCTTTCCAGTAATTTACAGCAAGCCGAGGTTAGACTAATCAGCCTATAGTTGTTAATTTTGTCCTTGGGGCCCTTTATGTGGATAGAAATAATAATCAACCCTTTCCAATCTAGTGGGAGTGTTCCTGATTTGATAGACCTGTTGTACAATATAGACAGAGGGGAGGAAAGCACTTCAGTGGTTTCCAACAGTAACCTGGGACTTATATTGTCTGGCCCTGGGGAGGATTTAGGTTTCGGATGTTTGATGCTAGCCAGAACCTCGTCTCTAGAGAAACAGCTGGACTCAGATCACACACTTGTTGGTAATAATTTTAGTTCCTCTTTGGGGTTGAAGATGGAACAAAATAATTATTGAAAATGTTAGTGCAATTAAGTTGTTTTGGTGTATTTTACAATCATCTATATATGAATAAAAGATCTATAATTATCTTAAGTGTATGAGATTCTCATTTCACCTTACTTTTTACTGATTTAATCAATTGAAGTTTGGCCAATTCAGTCTTAGTGTCTTTGTGATAGCTTGCAATTTGATTTTTCATTGTTTTGTAATTCTTTTTGCTGTCATTTGTTGTTTAACAGTTTTGGTAAGCCAAGGCAGTACTTTACCTTTATTGTTTACTTCCCATTTAGGAACATATTCATTGATACAGATATCAACCTTATATTTTTGACCAACACTCTTCAACCGAACAGTCAGACAACGCCTGGGTCCAATTAATGCCCTCTAGATATGCCCTGATTCTATTGAAATCTGCCTTATTATCATTTATATATAGTTTATTAGTTTTTCTTGCTATCTATGTTATAATGTCCAATAATAATTTATGATCACTGCCCCCAATAGGGCAAGCAGTGATAATATTTTAAATGTGTGTCCATATTTGTTAATAGTAAATCTAATATGTCAATACCTCTTGTAGGGAGTGTTATTAGTTGATCTAGGCCAAGAGTTATGGTGTTGTTCAAAAGTAGTCTTTCCTGACCTGTGGACCCAGTTAATGTGTCCCACGATATGCCAGGGAAATTAAAATCCCCAACAATAATTGTGTTTCCAAGTTCAGAAGCTGTAATTGTCTCTTTAATAAGGGATTCAGCATATTCCAGAGAGGCATTAGAGGTTGATAACAGTTTCCTAAAATAAATGTTTTATTTTTATGCAATTGAGTTTGTACCCAGTCTCTGCTACTCTGTCATAATTTTCAAAAAGTTGATGTCACATAATTCTGTTTTTGATGTAAGTACAAACCCCATTGCCTCATCTTCCCCTTCTGTTATAGAACAATTTATATCCTGGGATTTCCCTAAATCAATCGCTATCATTGTCCCACCATGTTTCTGAAACTGCAATTATGTCCAACTTATCTTTCAGAATAATTTCAAATTCTGATACCTTACACATGTTAAGACTTTGTGCATTAGTGAACATCATCCTACAGGAGTTATGGAATGTTGAGGTTTATTAGATGTAAGGATGTTAGTGTCCTGTTACCCTTATCCCTTACCATTTAGTTTAAAGCAGAACTAATCGAATTTTTGATAGTTTTACTAATATTTGATTCCCCCTTCGACTTAGATGTAACCCATCCCAGCTGTAATAACTAATGTTGTTTTCAAATATTTCCCAGTGTTTTAAGCACTGAATTCCATTTTTCAGTGTCCACTTCTGCATCCATTCGTTGGCTTGTTTTATTTTGTTTCTACTAAAATCATACCTAGGTACAGGCAGAATTTCAGATAAACAGCCATCTCCTCCTAGCTCTTTGATTTTGTTACATACCCCTATATAATCATTTTGATATCTTCTAGGCTTTTTTTTGTTTATGCTGTTGGTACCTGTGTGTAGAAATACAAGGGGGTTTGGGTCAGAATTTTTTAGTATTTCCTGGAGCATGGATATAATATGTTGTATTTCATCTCCTCTGAAACTACTACAGGTCCTGTTTTCTTTGTCTTCCCTGCACATGGCTCTATCTAAATATTTAACCATTGGGTCTCCCAGTAGGAAAACCTGCCTAGGGATATTACTTGGCGGTCCACCTTGCTCACTTCCTGGTTGCCGGGAGGAAATATTGTTCACAGTCAAGTCTGTGGGATTAGTTTATTTGTGTATCCTTCCTTCAGTAGCATGTTCTAAGACCTTGGGTTCAGTAACTGTTTCCATGTCTGTACTACTTTGGTATCCTACATCATCCCTTAATGGTTGTAGCGACATGTTAAGAGTACCCTGTTGTGTGTTGAAAGAGGAGGCTCATTCCCTGCATGCTTCTATTGTCACCTCGACCATATCAACCTCTAATGGTGACTCCTTATGCTCTAGGACACTAAATATATTATGTATAGGTATAGCAAAATTCATAGCTCTATGCCTCTTTTATTTTTATGAGAAGTACCCACATCAGTCCAAGGTTAGAGTCCACATAGTCATCAGTTTCTTTAGTATCTCTTTCCATTTTCTTTATTTAGTTCATTAGTGGTTGGTGCAACAGTACTCTGTAGTATCAATGGATCAGTAGAGGAACCAAAATCAATAATTATATTTTTGCTCATGTTAACATTAGCATTCCCACTACTTATTGGTGTACTGCCATTGATGGATTTAATTTGAAGTGCAATTTGTTGCTGATTCTGTTCAACCTGATTAATTTTTGGGTGAAATAAGCATACCATTGCTTCCAGTTCCTTAATTCTCTCACATCTGGTGCATAAATGTTCTTTGTTGGAGGTATATACGTCACTTAACCACTATATTTTGTATCACATCCCTCACACTGGAGACCTATATCCTCCTCCAGAGTTTTAATAACTTTTACCATGTTTGGTTTAGGGCTTGTTTTTATTTTATTTTTTTTAATAGGAATAGGTCTTTGCCTAGATTACACAGATCTAAGGTGCTATATCACAAGGCCTTAATAGATACAGTAGCCAAACAACTTGATCCTGAGCTGAGTATATATGTGCAGTCTACCTTATCTACTTTGTTCCTGGTTGTTTTTAGCTAGGGGAAACTTGTAAGTGAACTGTCGTTGCACTCCATGATGCAGACTTACCTTGCATCCAGTGTCCAGTATTAGATAGATATCAAAATGCTGAATACTGTCAATCTGTTTTTATAGAGATGTGCGCTCCAGTCACTCACCCAGCATATCAGCTGCCACTAAAGTAACTATCCCCTCTGTTCTACACATCCACCAGGGACACCACTGACATGCGCAGAATGCATGTGTCTCGGTGTGCGTCTCTGTGCAAGTCATACGCTCAAGCTCACCAGCTTGCTTGGAGGACTTCCATATATCCTGGCCAACCCGGAAGCGTGCCTGGGTCGCATGACTGTTCCGTTCATTGGAATGGCCCAAATCCTTGCAAACTCTTAAAATAAATGGCTCTTTTATAGCTATGCTGTTAAAAGAGGCTTACTTCACCTCAGTGTTCATAAATATCTCAATAAAAATGCAGGTGAATGCTTTTGTAATTCAGCATGCAACCTTGCTGAATTACAAATACCAGGTGACTTCCTGTTGCTAGCCTACACAGTCAGTGGCCCTCCTCCATCCCCTGATAAACACAGTATTGATTTTAAGCACAAATAAAAGTAGCTGACAGGTCTTATCTGTACTGTCTCAATGCTCAAGCAATCACACAGCATAAGTATAAGAAGGTTATCAATTCACCCGCTTGCTCATAGACATAGAAACATAGACTTTGATGGCGAATAAGGACCACTTGGCCCACCTAGTCTGCCCATTTCCTACCTACAGGATAGGCTGCAGATCCTAGTTAACCAACAGCCTATTTCTTCCAACCCCCACAAGAATTGCCTTATGTCTGTCCCATGCATTCTTGAATTCTCCCACAGTTTTAGACCCCACAACCTCCTCAGAAAGGCTGTTCCATACATCCACTACCTCTCTCTGAAAAAATACTTCCTCACATTGCCCTGGAACTGCACCCCTATCTTTAAATTGTGTCCCCTTGTTCTTGCAAGTCTCTTTTTCTGAAAGATGCTACCCTCTTGGACTTTGTTGATTCCACTGAGGTACTTAAAAGTTTCTATCATGTCCCCCCTCTCCCTTCTTTCCTCAAGGGTATACATATTAAGCTCCTTTAATCTCTCCTCATACGGCTTCTCTTGCAGACCCTGCACCATTTTAGTTGCCCTCCTCTGGACTGCCTCTATCCTGTCTATGTCCTTGCAGAGATGGGGTCTCCAGAACTGGACACAGTACTCCAGATGGGGTCTCAACTGTCTGTACAGAGGGATAACAACTTCCTGTTTTCTGCTGGTGATGCTTCTCCCATGCATCCCAGTATACCCCAGCCCTCCCTGCCTTCTCACATTGCTTGCCAACCTTAAGGTCATCTGATATGATTACTCCCAGGTCCCTTTCTTTTGTTGTTGTTACTACCTCCCCCATTGTGTAATCTTCCTGGGTTCTTGTTTCCCAGGTGCATTATTTTGCACTTCTTTGCATTGAATCTAGCTGCCATACTTCTGACCATTCCTCCAACCTTGCCAAGTCCCTTCTCATCCTTTCCATGCCTCCTTGTGTATCAACCCTGTTGCAGATCTTTGTCATCTGCAAAGAGGCATTCTTTTCCTTCCAGTCCCTCTGCAATGTCACTTATAAAGACATTAAAAAGGACTGGACCCAGTACTGAACCCTGCAGTACCCCACTAGTAACCCCTCTTTCTTCAGAGTGGACTCCATTTACAATTACCTTCTGTGTCCTGTTGTCCAGCCAATGTTTTACCCAGGCTACCACCCTGGGACCCACTCCCAGGCTGGTTAATTTGACTATTAATCTTTTGTGTGGGACTGTGTCAAATGCCTTGCTAAAGTCTAGGTAGGCCATGTCCACAGCCCCTCCCTGGTCTACTACTTTGGTCACCCAGTCAAAGAAATCTATTAGATTCGTCTGACATGACCTTCCCGCTGTGAACCCATGCTGCCTTGGGTCCTGTGTCCCACTGGCCTCAAGGTACTCAACAATTCTTTCCTTCAGAAGTGACTCCATCACTTTCCCTACCACAGAGGTCAAACTGACAGGTCTGTAGTTTCCTGCCTCTTTCTTGGTCCCAGTTTTGTGAAGGGGAGTCGATCTACCTTCCTCCAGTCCTCGGGTACCACACCATCTTCCCATGATTTATTAAAGAGTAGTCAGTGGTTTCACTAGTTTCCCCTTAATTCTTTTAGAATTCTGAGGTGAATTCCATCAGGCCCCATTGCTTTGTCCACCTTCAGTTTTAGGAGTTCTTGCAGAACCCTTTCTTCTGTGAAAGGGCTGGGATCAACCCCCCTATCAAGAGTGCTTCTGTTAATTGGATTAGGCACTTCCCCCTCCTCTTTTTGTGAATACTGAGCAGAAATATTTGTTCAGTATCCCTGCTTTTTCACTGTCCCCCTCTGCCCACCCACCATTCATTCTATTCACCCTCACTATCCCTCCCTTTGTCTTTCTATGCTTTCTGATGTACCTATAAAAGGTTTTATCCCCCTTCTTAACTGAGTTGGCTATCTTTTCCTCAGTTTGGGCCTTTGCTATTCTGACTTCCCTCCCTGCTTCTTCTGCCTTAACTGGTACAACTCTCTGTCCTGCTTCTTCTGTGTTTCCTTATACTTCCTGAATGCTATCTTTTTCTCCCTGACTTTCCCAGCCACCTCTTTTGAGAACCATAGTGGCTTTTTCTTTCGATTTGATTTGTTTATTTGCTTCACACAAAGGCTTGTTGCCTCTGTGATGGCAGTTTTGATGATTCCCCATTGTTGCTCCACCCCTCTTTCTAGCCTGTTTGCTAGTGCTTTTCTGAGGCACTCTCCCATCTTGCCAAAGTCAGCCCTACTGAAGTCCAGTACCCTCACTTTTGTATGGCTTGACTCTGTAGCTGAGTTTGACATGAACCACACTGATGGTCACTTGTTCCCAGTTGGCAACCCACTTCTAGATCTGAGATCCTCTCACTGCCCCCATTTGAGAGTACGAGGTCTAAGATTGCTCCCTCATGAGTGGGTTCTGAAACTAGCTGTCTAAGGCCTGCCAACTGTAGGGCATCAAGAATGGCCCTGGTCTTGGATGTGACTGCAGCAAATGTGCTCCAGTTAACATCTGGCATATTCAGGTTTCCCATCAACAGTATCTCCCCTTTCTCTGCCATCTTAAGAATGCCTTATATCATATCCTTGTCCATTCCCTCCCCTTGACATGGGGATCAGTACACAACCCCTGTGCAGATTGTGGTGCCCTTTCCAGTCTCCAAAGTGACCCTCAGTGCCTACTCTCCTCCCTGTTTACTCTTTTGTTCAGTTGCTTTTATCCCTTCCTTGCATAGAGACTACTCCTCCCCTCTTCTCTCCTGCCTGTCTCTCTGTAGGTTATGTACCCTGGTATGTTACATCCCGGTCATGGTTCTGTGTACCATGTTTCTGTGACTGCTACGATATCCAGGCATCCTCTTCCATCAAGGCCACCAGCTCAGGGAGCTTGTTGCCCAGACTATGGGCATTGGTACTCATTACCCTCCATTTCCTGATGGACTTACTCCTTTAGCCCCATCCCTGTCCTTCTTGCCTTTGTCACTTCCCATTTACCCTGCCCTTCTCCCTATTGCCACCTCTATGTTGGTGTTTACCGCACTTACTACCATGATTTTTGGGGGCTAGGTTTCCCTGCTCCTTTCAGTGCCTCCACCCTTGGCTAGTTTAAATGCTTCTAATGAATCATTTAAACCTATCACTGAGGATCCTGGTTCCCCTTCTGGACAGATGCAGCCCATCATGCCAGTATAGGCTTGCATCACTCCAGGTGGACCCCCAGTCCCCAATGAAGCCAAATCCCTGAGCTCTGCACCAGTTTTCCAATCACTGATTGAATTCAATGGTGCAGAACACCCTAGCCTCTCCTACGTCCTAGATGGGCAGCACCTCTGAGAAGGTTACCATGCGTGCTACTTGTCTAAGACCCCTCCCCAATTCCACAAACTCTTCATGCACTGCTCTAATCTCTTTCTTAGCCAGGTCATTTGTCCCTAGGTGAACAATGACATCTAGCTCCCTCCCCTGTGCAGCTGCTTTGGCAATCCTGAGGATGCGCTCCCTGTCCCTCCAAGCCATGGCGCCAGGCAAGCACCTTACCTCCCTCTCCCCTTCCTCCCCCAGTTCTACCTTCCTAACAATGGAGTCCCCCACCAGGAGTTGTTTTCTTCCCCTGTGAGGTCCCATGCCACCCTCCTGTGGGTCTCCTTTGTGGAGGTTCCCAGCATCCTCTTTGGTCTCAATTGCAGGTGCCTCCATAGAGGAACCACACTTTACCAGAATGGCATAGGAATTGTGGAGAGGTACAACTGGAGGGATGCACCTCTGTTCCACCACCCTCACCCTCTCTGACCCCACTGTGGTCCAACCGCTCATCTTTCTTGGCAACCTCTGAGGCAACAGCAGTGGCACTGGTGGTCCCTGGATGGAGGAGGAGGTCCCACAAATCCTGGCCAACTCGGCCTAGAGATGAGCAACCTCCTCCCTCAGCCCAGAGAGGTGTCTGCAGATGGGACAACACCGCATCCTCCAGAATGTCTTCCGGAAGACTGCTGCTCCACAGCCACTGCACTGCACCACTCCCATTATGTTTTATTTCTGGCCCCCTAACTGTTTGGAATCCTTACTCTTTCCTTTTTTTTTCTCTTCTCTCTCTACTTACTTTCTGCCTGTGTGCCCTTTAAGCTCCTGATTGTCCTGTTCTGAGGCAAGAATAGCCTATATTTCTCAGTAGACCCCTTACTTGCTCAGAGGCAGACCTCCAGCAGCTAGCAGGGGCTGGAGAGCTACTCTTGCCCTTCTAGGATGGTGGGTCTTTGGTGGCTCTGTGATCACTCACTTCCTGCTCCCAAACAGGAAGTTCCTGTTGTCAGTCAAATCCTGTGCCTATAAAAGTAGAACTAGCTTTGGGTGGGAGGGAGGAAAGGGGCAATAAAGTCCCAGTAGAAGTCCAGTCACACAGCACTCCTTCCTCCTGGTGTCTTCTGCCAAGCTACTAACAATCTTTCTAAGGCAGTCTTTAAATTTAGCTTCCTTCTAGCTTGGCCACTCCCCCTACTTACTAGATCTTTCTACAAGTAATTTAAACTGCACAGCTATCAATCCCTTTCAGTCACCTGAGATTTACACCTAGATAACTGTTCAGATAACCATTCAGTTCAGTTAACTCAGACAAACACACTAATTTTTGTTGTTGTTGTTTGTTAGTTTTTTACCCTAAATTAAAGGTCCAAGTGCAGAGTTCTACTTTAGTCCCAGTAGAAGTCCAGTCACACAGCACCTTCCTCCTGGTGTCTTCTGCCAAGAGGACTTCCTTATATCCTGACTGACTAAGAAATGTGCCTGGGTTATGTGACCTTTCCGTTCATCAGAATGGCCAAAATCCTTGCAAACTCTTAAAATTAATGGCTCTTTTACTTGCTATGCTATTAAAAGAGGCTTACTTTGCCTCAGTGTTCATAAGTATCTCAATGAAAATGCAGGTGAACCTTGCTGAATTACAACTTCCAGGTGACTTCCTGTTGCTAGCTTACACACAGTCAGTGACCATCCTCCACCTCCTGATAAACACAGTATCAATTTTAAACACAAATAAAAGTAGCTGACAGGTCTTGTCTATACTGTCCCACTGCTTGAAGCAGTCATACAGAATAAGGACAAGAATTTACTTTTATATTACACTTTTAGGTACTTTAGAAGGTAACTTAGACATGGATTACTTGATTTCCTTTACCAGGGCTGGTGCATCAGTTATATTGGCAAGAGGCGAATATCTATTAGATAAGGTTATTTCCTCATGGCTCAGTGCTCTTCTATCCTTTCTTATGGGATTTGTTTGTAACAAGACAGATTGGTGTCTTTACTTCTCAAATCTACAGTGTTTCCCTCAGGTGAATATTCACCACTATATAAATCTCCGCTATCCTCTTTAATCCTTTTCCTACTGTCCTTATATGCAGTATGTGCATGCTGTGTGGCAGATTTTTTTACACGAGCATTGTATCTATCTTCCAAATTGCACTGCTTCTTTTTCACGATCTGCAATTCTGATGACTGACCCAGTTCAGTACACTTGGGGTATACATATTTTTCAAAGTATGAATCAGTTGGTGCCAGAATGTACATAAGGCAACTGCTACACTTAATACAGAACACTCATTACAGAAGAGCTCTATAAAATCCTTAGAAGGATTTACAAATTCCATCTTGATTACAGTAGAACACAATAACACTCAGAACAAAAAGTAACTTACTGAGGACTATCAGATAAAGGGAGTCCGCCAACTCCATCGGTGGACGCAGGAAGATGCATTTGCCTCTGCCCTTGTATTACGTCCACCCACACTTTGGCCCCACTCATGCTCAGCTCTGCTCACTAGGAGCTGAGCTTTAAGGGCAGACCCAGAAGCAGTGCACTATGGGAGAACTCTGAGCGTGCCCAGTAAAAGAACACAAATAAAAGCTCACACTAAGTTATGCAGCTAGCAGGTGTTAGATTGCTGCAGGAATATAAAATAACTAAAAATAAAGTAAAAATCATGCCTCATTTGTAGTCTGTAGTCCCCCAAAATGGCAGGAATGACAACCCCCAGCACTTCTTTGGGCTATTACCATGGTAACAGTCCACCACTTGTATTCCCTTCCAGAACACTCCTTTTTTATAGTTTTGTTATTGCACAATCTCACACACACACACACTGGAGATTTGTGGATTAGGGTGTATTTCAGCCACACAGACACAAAGCTCTAACCAGCTAGCTCGGCTCCGCTTTTGGGAGCCGAACTTTAAGGGTTGACCCAGCAACAGGAGACTATGGGAGAACTCCACGAGCACACCCAGTAAAAGAGCACAAATAAAAGCCCACACTGAAAGCTATGCAGTTAGCCTGTACTAAGTTGCTGTAGAGATATACAATAACTAAAAATATCTGTTTGCAATCTGTAGTCCTTCAAAATGGTGGGAACTACAACCCCCAGCACTCCCTTGGGCTGTTACTGTGGTAAAAGTCCACCACTTGTATTAGCTTGCAGAATGCTCCTTTTTTATAGCTTTGTGAAAGGGACACTGTCAACCTTTTTGCATCATATTATTTCTAGTTAAACCCCACATTTTATGATTACTTAACCTCTCTAAAATTCATTATGTTGTTGGTTGGTTACTTGCCTCATTTCTTAACTGAACTGAAATGCATGCTAATGTATATCTTTGCCATTTGGATAATGTATATCTATACCCAACTTTGTTTTGTTTCAAATTCTTGATCTACTCTTAATTGCATACTTTCTGAACATTAGAAACACACCCGAACTGTGCAGTCACTCATGATGCAGTAGTGTTTTGTACTCCCTGAGATTAGAAAAGCTAAAAGGGATTATTATGTTAATCAATTTACTGATTCTCATGGTGACTCAAGACAAGTGTGGAAGGGAATTGATTTGTTGAAGGGTAAGCAACAACCCTCAGTTCTCCCAACTATATTAAATCATGGAAACAAGATGTTGGTTAGTGCCATGGATCAAGTAGAGGCATTTAATGTCTATTTCTCAGAGGCTGGTAACACATTTGTGAAAAGAACCCTGGTTTGAGCTCTCCACAGTTTGACTTAAATTTTACAGGAGGTCATGTTTGCCTTTCAGAATATTACAAGTGAGGATATTAAAAGCAACTAGACATCCTTGATTCTGGTAAGGGGCAGGTTGTAATGGGATTTCTCCTATTTTTCAAAAATGGCATCTAAAATCCTATCTACTGCCTAGCATATTTGTTAAATTTTTCATTGTTAACCCAGGAATTACCCTTGGACTGAAGACTGCTTTTGTTGCACCTATATTCAAAGGTGGTGTGACCCATTTGAACCTGATTCCACGAGACCAATTTCTGCACTAACAACCAGTGTAAAGGTCTTTGAAAGATTGTTACATAAACAATTAACAAGTTATTTTGCCCAATATAATCTTATTTCTCAGTTACAAGCTAGATTTTATAAAATCATAACACAGTTCACATTATTTCAAGGGTAGTTGATTGCTGACAGCCTCGACAAGGACAGGGCTGTTCCATCTATTTTTCTTGACTTGTCGAAGGCTTTAGACACAGTTCATCATACCATACTGTTAAATCAACGTAACAAATTGGGTTTAGGTTGTGCTGTACTTATCTGGTTTGGTTCTTATTTGTCACAGAGACAGCAATTGGTAAGGGCTGGTGGAGTCTGTTCAAGTACACTGACACTGACCACAGGGGTTACCACAGGGCTCTGTCTTGGGCCCCTGCTGTTCTTGTTTTATGTCAATGAATTACCAACTTATTGCTCAGCAGACTCACAGATGCTTCTCTATGCAGATGATACTATTTTAAATTCATCAAATGATGACTTGATCTGGCTATGGAAAGTTTACAGAATGATTTTTCTGGCATTCAGGGGCTCTACATAATTTGAGACCCTCCTGAATGTCAGGAAAACACAGTGGATGCTTATTGAAAAGCCTAAGGTTAAGGGGATGAAATATAATTACTAAATCCCTGCAATCAGTCACTGGTGTTGGAATAGAAAGGAAAATCAATATAAATACTTAGGTCTGATTCTTGATAATCATTTAACATTTGAATTTCGCATTGTTAATGTTTCAGTGAAATTAAAACAATTATTGGGAGTTTTTTTCCATAATTGAATGTTTCTTAATTATTCCATAAGAAAACTGCTTGTTTTGTAACTGTTTTTGTCAGTATTGGATTATGCTGATATAATCTATAGGAATACAACTGATTCAATCTTACGTAATCTGAATACACTGTAGAACAGTGCCTTACGTTTTGTAACGAATCTGTCATTTAGTACCCATATATGTACATTATATGCTAAGGTGGGATGGACATCATGAAGGGATAGAAGGGATATGCATTGGTATATTTATGATTATAAATTTATTTTACAAATATTACCCCCTTTTTTTTTATCAAAACTGCAGCCTAGGTCTTGCCCCAGATATGTTCTTAGATCCATGTCTGGGTTATCTTTTCAGATTCCATGATGTGGACCTAAATATGGGGATAGACTGTTGGTTGTAGCTGTTCCGAGAACTTGGAAAAAAATTAGAAAACAGTTAAACATTCAGGTGTTGACATCAATAGGGTGATTCAGATCATCACTCACAAGCTTATTTTTTAAGCATTGCAATTGTTTTGGATGAATTTAATTAATGTATGCTTCATTTCTACTGTGTCAGCTGATAATCTTAATGTATTTATTGCTCAACTAATTTTGTGTGTATGTCTAATATGTTTTGTGAGTGAATATGTTTGGACGCAGTTGTAAAGGAGAAACTATTTTCTCAATTTGCTATCCAATAAATTGATTGATTGATTCTCCCACTGCATTATGAGTGACTAGACTGTATTGAGGTGCTCCTGAGTTCAGGAAAGATGCAATGGGAGTTCATCAAGGAATGTAAATAAACATGTTTTTGTGTGATAACACCAGTATGGTGGGCAGTCTGTTTTTCACTTTTTAAAGGAAAAGAAAGAAGCAGAATCAAACTATCAGCTTATCAGCAGTCTCTACAGAATGTGTCCAATCATAAAATATGTTTTTTAAACTAGGGACAGTTTGAGGACATGGGGAGTTGACTGTGTCCCTTTGATGCACAGTCACACACACACACACACACACACACACACACACACACACACACACACACACACACACACACACACACACACACACACACACACACACACACACACACACACACACTGGAGATTTGGGGATTAGGGTGTATTTCAGCCACACCGACACAAAGCTCTACCCAACTAGCTTGGCTCCACTCTAAGGAGCAGGGCACTATGGGAGAACTCGATGAACATGGCCAGTAAAGGAGCACAAATAAAAGCCCAAACTAAATGCTACGGAGCTAAATGGTGTTAAGTTGCTGCAGGGATATAAAATAACTAAAAATAAAGTAAACATCATGCTCCATTTGCAATCTGTAGTCCCTCAAAATAGCAGGAACTACAACCCCCAGCACTCCTTTGGAGTCCACCACTTGTATTCCCTTCCAGAACACTCCTTCTTTATAGTTTTGTTATTGCACAATCACACACACACAAGGGATTTGGGGATCAGGGCTTATTTCAGCCACACAGATACAAAGCTCTATCCATCTATTTTCTAATTAAATGGGGGTAGTTTGGGCACTGCAAGTAAATTTAAGATGCAAACATAGAGCTAGTGTATCAAAAGAAAGTGGAATGCTGATAGGAATGTGTCATCCTTGGCCCTCTGTTATTGATTTCCTAGGTGGGACCCTGTATCAACTTTCCAGGTGGGCCCACTGTAACCCAGTCTAACCCTGGAACTGTACCTTCTGCCTCAGACAGGAGGCTACAAACTGAGGGGGTTAGGCATTACTCACAACCCCAAAGAGAACCCTACTACCAATGTGTCAAGACTCTGTAAACCCAAACTCCTGTTTTTTCATTTCCCTACATTTTGTGCTTTGTGTTCTTCAACCCTTATGTCTGTATTAATGTAGATGTTTGCAACAAAGACATATAACTTCATAACCCTTCCCCAGGGTTACTAGTATTGGATGTGTGCCACAGAGCATCTTTGGATTAAGTCTAAAGATTTTCCTAGCTGGTATGAGCCAAAGCACCAGTTACCCAAGTTACTTCAGAATTTAAAAAATTGCCATCGGGCATGGCAAAGCCTCCTTATGTCTCTCCTCAAGACTTGAACTCCATAGAGGTGTCTCATGCATCCTCAGTCCCCCCAGATATCCCGAAAGTCTCTCAGCTATGGGTAGCAGAGCATTATCTGTAGCTGCTCCCACTCTGTGGAACAGAATCTCATTCACTCATTGAACTCCCATGCCACTTTCAACACACATCTCAAATCCTGGCTGCTTGAAGAGGCCACATGCTGTTGCTAGCTTGGATAAATCCCCCCTACCCTTACTGACTTTTCCCTCTTGGGCTGATTTGGCCTCCCTTGATCTCTCTCATTTCTTTGGACTCCTTTCTTACATCCTCACTACCTGCTTCTTGGGCTCTCCCACTTGGCTGCTGTCTTGAATTTTTTTTCTTTTTTACATCATGCATTAATTTGCACCTATCCTTTGTAAATAATTGTATAATAATTGTTGCTTATCATGATGTACTGATTGTGGCCCGGCCCGATGGCACTGCGGGTTGAGGTACTGGACACCACACCTCGTGCCACACTGGCGACCCGGGTTTGAAAATGAGCCTGGGCTGCTGCGGGTCGGCAGGGGGGGAAGGAGATTGAGCATCTGAAGGACTGCTCTCTCCTCCCCCGGGAGGTTTGGGGAGATGATCACTTGAGGAACGACCTCTGGCAGAGGCTGGAGATTGCTGACAGAAGCGTTGTGACATATGCAAGGGGGATGGAGCCATGGCAGTACATTGCCTTGGCAGCTGGGCTCCACAGGGGAGTAAACATGCAAAAAAAAAACCTCTGCTGATAGGTGAAGGTGCCTCCCTCTGTAGCCAACACTCCCAGAAATGGACTCTGCTTCCTATGCTGTGCCCCTCCCTCCCTGGCCTGGTGTCTCAATACTAAAAAAAGAAAGAGCACCCTGGGCAGGGGTGGCCCTTCCCCAGAGGGTAGTCTTGGGGGATGCCTGGAGCCAGACAGGAGCTAATGGGTCAGCCGAGTCATGTAGGGGGGTAGAGACTGCCATTCCAGAGGTCTCTGGAGAGAGTTCAGTGCTAAGGGTGAAAAAATAGTTAGAAAAAATACAAATGATGTACTGATTGTTTTTTTTCTGGCTCTCATTAATTTTCTTTCCTATGTTACTTTCTTTGTTCACCAATGATGTCTGTCTATCCACATGGCTTGTACTCATTGTATTACTTGTCACTGCTTCTGTAACTGCCACCTGTGTGGCCTGGGTTGTGCCTAAAAATGGTCCCCTGGATCAGTGCACTTACCCGGTTACCAAAGACTTAAATCAATTAGTCAAAAAAATGTATTTATTTTTATTACTTTTCATATTAAATACATACAATGAAATCCGACTTGGTTCTGAGTTTAAAAATAGTTTTCAGTAAAATCAAATAACTTGGATATTTAACTCTTCATCCATTGTTACACTGAGAGGAGGTGAATTCATTTATACTTTTTATAAGCCTTACATAAGGAAGGCAGGACAGTGCAGTGGTTTAAGGCTTTGAGCTGCAAACCTGGAGACCTGGGTTTGAATCCCACAACCCCCACTTCCATACTGTGTGACCCTGAGCAAATCATTTAACTTTCATGTGCTCCCAGGTCATACCTGTAAACAAGCTTTCAGCTTAATGTGCCACTCCTGGTTAAACAATTGGGGAAAAAAAAAGCATTGCACTCTCAAAAAATGATATCTAATCACCATGCAGCAAGAAACATGGACGTATTATGCAATAAAGAACTAGTCCTGAATATGTGTCCATGTGCATGAGTCTGCACTTGAGCACCTGTCAAAGGCAACATTGTGGTCCATATAACTCCATTTAGTTGAAAATTCTCCAGAAGCTTTCACTAGAGCTCCACCACGCCAACACACAACTCAACATAACCTGCTCACCACAGTGAAAATTATATGTGACAAATTAGCCAGCAATAGGTAGTAAATAGTAAAAGAGAACATTTTTAACAGCAACTAGGTCAGCAGAAGTACCTATGCTGACTATGAAAGAGTTACAGTACTGCTACTAAGATTTAAGTAGAATAAAACATAGCAACAAGGTTCACTTAAACCAGAGCTATTTATACTAGAACTGTGTAAGGGTTTGCCATCATGTTAGCTACTGACTTGCTGGCCTCATGGTGTGCCATCTTTAAATCATTGTTTACTTGGCTATTCCCAACAGGGCTCCAAAACCCATAAGAGATGGCTTTTATTAAATGTAAGGATCGACAAACCCTTGACAAAAGATTAGTGTAGGATCGGCACCACATACTAACTTTACAAAGGTTTGTTACACCATTACTTTACATAGCAGACTGAGTCTAACTGGCTGATTTAATATTCAGCTTAACATTGCCATGTGCTTTAAGCAATCAGTATTAAACTAGAGGGTCACCAGAACTTCAAATCCCTTCCTCCGCTGCAGGAGTAACAGATTGCTGAATGAAATCTTGTTTAATGATGTCCAGTTTCTTCCCAGCCTTGGCAGAATCTGAATATAGAAATGTTTTACTGGCATAAGAGATCCATAGCCAAGCCGGCAACTGCAAAGCATGGGCTACCCCAAGGAGTGCAGGCCTGTTGGATGGCGCCAGAAGCCTTGCATTGCTGGTGAGTGGCATAACTGACATTGGCAAACAGTAAAACTGAGTCATCCTCCAAAGTCACAGATCCTTTCCCCCTGGCAGCCAACAACACTTTGTCTCTTTTATGAAGTCCACTGGTGATTGCTTGGACCGTACGTGGCTGAACGTCAGCGGTCAATCGACCATGAGGAGTTATCCAGTAAGCCATCAAAATATGATCTGTAATGTCAGTGTCTCAAACGTTTTTAATCAAAAGTTCCAAATAAGCCACCAGATCTTGCCCTTCCACTTGTTCTACAAGACCAAGGAAATACAAATTATCTGAGCATGGGGAGTTCTCCAACTGTTCCATCCAAAGTCTGAGCAGCTCATTTTCAGCCAGCACACCCGTAACCACTGTAGTCGTGTTTGCCATTTCGGCTGCAAAATCCGCTGTCACTGTAGCCTTTGAGATTTTTGTGTTCAAGATATCTATTCGATCTGATAGATTATCCACTTTCTTGTCCAAGTCCCTAATAGCTTGGAGGAGAGCACCATTCAATGGTTCTGTAATCTCTTCCACCACATGGTGGGACGCTGACACTCCTTGCTCGGACGGCTTGCCCAATCCGAAGCCCCCGCCCTCTTGTGAAGCCTTTTTCTTAGGATTTCCCATGGCGACATATACAATGAAAGGGTATCAAAATGTTCCTCTGGATTCTCCGTTTCTGTTGCTGATGTGGTAAAATGTCCTTAATGTAAGAATAAAAGGTTTTTTGTTGATTTTGTCTGGAACCAGTGAGAGCTCATTGATAAGCATCTGATCCATTCAGCTGCTGGTTCTGCCTCCCCCCAGTCACTTCATAACTGATACTTAGCTTGCATATAAATGCTTTCAATGCAGTTGAGATCGATTCAAGTGCACTGAATAAGTGCATCGATCACATGGACATTGGTTCTGAAAATCCATGCAGATGTGATCGAGCTGGAACTGCTCCAACATGCACACTTAATAAACTTGTACCTGGTTTACATGCACAGTAAAATTGATTACATGGTAATCAATTATGTTATAATTAAATATTTTTCTGCATGTAAACCTGTTCTTTTCTGGGTGCATCAATTGCTGCCCTTCACGTAAACGCAAATGAGTTGGTATTCAATAACCTGGAATTGAAGACAAGGTAACTGATCACCAATGCATGTAAACCTAGTAAATGATGTACTGTTTAGAATTTTCTGCAGTAGCATAATCCACCTTGGGATGCTGCAGTGTGAGCATTCTGAGAAGCTATGCTGTGAGCTGGCAGTTCAGTTTAAACTGTGATAGAGTTGCAGTCAAACTGCTGAGGGAGAAGGGCAGCATCCCAGATTGCTCCTGAGAGAAAACAAGGCAAAATCTCCAGTGAAGTGGCAGAGGCCATCCTAACGGAACCCGTCCTGCTGTGGTACAGCAAGGAACAACATCGGGCATCTCATCTGTGAGTAACTGGGACACGTGTATGCCACCCCTCTCGGGGATGGCTTATTAGCCCATGCTCTCCATGGTTGTCTAGGGTCCTGTCTTGGGTATCCATGAGTCCCGCGCCTCTGGGGGAGGGATTTGCTCCAGGTTCAGGTATAAAAGGGGGAGGAATCTTTTTTGGTGGGGAGCTGTCAGGCACTATGTAGAGCAAGTAGGGTTGGGGGCTAACATCCCCCGGCCTAAGAGGTACTGGCCTGTGTGAGTGTTGAGGCTATGCATTTGAATTGATTTCCAAAGGGAAGGGTGGCAGGAGTGTGGCAAAATATAGTGACCCTGGGAGCTCAGCAGAAGGAAGGACAGCAGTTGGAGGAAGGTCAGGACATGGCTGGGTTTTGGGAAGCCTTGTGCTTCAACAAGCAAGGTATGGCATTGGGGCTGCCGTGGGATGTGTGGGGCAATGACAGGGCTTCTCTGGAGGTGGCAGCTCCAGGGGCCTAGTACCCAGTGTGACACACTGCTTCAGGATAGCTGGAGGGTCCATTTCAGGGATTTGCTTATATTGGGCCTGCTGTGCCTGTGTCTGGGGCAGGACCCATGTTAGACCCATTAACAAAATGCACATTGAGTGTAACTGGAAAGGAGGGAGCCATGTTTGTCCATTCCAAATGTAAGTCTGGCATCATTTTCCCAGCAGGAAAGAGGGTGGTGAGCTGGTGGTTACAGGAACATATGCAGGACAGCCGCGATATGGCATAAAGGCCGCAAACCCCAGTGCTAGTTAATATGGGGTGGAGGAATAAGGCACTCCCTCGGGAACGGTTGGTTTGTATCTCACACCCTATAAGGTCCTGAGCTTTGAAATGGCTCTGCATTCAAGTGCGAAGTCTCCACCTGGTCTAAATGGTCTTAGGCCTGTGTAAGCATTGGTGTCATCAAATACTAGTAACACCTCTCAAGTGTTGCCCTACATATAGATCTTGGCCTTCTGGCTTTGGTTTTCAGTCTGTACCCACCTCACTTACCATCAGGACCCCCAGACACAATGGGGGATGAAGGGGTATTAACATGTTAACTGTGGGAGTTTTAGAGCATCTGCAGTGTCATTTAAAGCAATGTCCCCAGGAAGACAAAAGTGACTGAACTACATGGAAAGTGATATAAAGATATTCAGAACTGTGGTAACTGTGAAGACCCCCCCTTCTGATCTTCACCATCCTTTGCCCAGGACAAGCCCTAAAGAATGTTGCCTACAGATTTCATGGCACATGGAGGTAGTGACCCAGGGGTAGCAGCCAAGTGAAATGGGAGTCAAGGAGAAATCCTCCGGCAGGCCATCGAGCTCCTTCAGCCAGAGGTCACACATGTGTGCAGAGCTTCGCTGACGGTGCTATTTCTTTTGCTCCAGGAGGTCTAAGAAAGTTTGCCCTACTGTGTGCTGGGACAGAGGGTATGGTGCAAAGAACCCTGCATGGAGTATAATTGTTTGCCCTGATAACACCAGAAAGGATGTTGTGTGGTTAATGCAACTTAAATGCCAGCTGCCCTGGTCAGCTACTGTGAAGAAAATGTAGTTTTGGACATCTCCCAGTGAAACTGGTCTCCTCAATGGCAGACTGCCAAAAGAGAAATGCTGTAGCCAGTAAGCTATGACACAGAAGTCCAAGTATGAAAGACCCCAAGAGTTTTGTGAGCCCACTTGAGTTCCTGGAAAATGGATCTTTACCCCCATCTGCCCAGAGGTGTGGTATAAGACAGCTAAAGAAGTAAAAGGATCTTTATAAATATGGGGTTCAGATAAAGGATAAGGACTCCAGTATGGTAATACATTAAGTATGTGACTACTGCTTGACACTACCATTGGAAGCAAACATTCCAGTTATTAATTGTTTATTGTGTCAAAAGGTGCCCCTCCAATCTCCCAGCTGTGGTTCCAAAATGGTGAAAGGGATCTTAGAAACCCTGGACTCACCCTACTCCAAGGTGGAGGGCTCTGACTTGACTTGCCACTGGGTGTGTGTGTGTGTGTGTGTGTGTATATGTGTGTGTGTGTGTATATATGTGTGTGTGTGTGTGTGTGTGTGTGTGTGTGTGAAGCAGAAAACCCTGTATAATGATCAGTTAGGGTTGTTCCACAGCAACAAAAGTGAGAAATTTGGTGTTAGGTTGAAAGACCCCCTTGGACCCCAGCCTACCCCCAACCAGCATCCGGGTGCGCATTGGGGTCATCGGCCCTAACTCTCACCCCATCACATGTGTAAAGAAGCAGAGGTATAGGAGAATAGGGTGAGAGCTAGGATAGACTACCCCAACATGCACCCCAATGACAGTTGGGGGGTAGGTTGGGGGGTGGGCTGGGGGCTTTCAACCCTAACACCAAATTTCCTCACTTTTGTCACTGTGGAACAACCCTAACTGATGCATTAAAAGGAGTTTTTTGCCTCTAATTTCCCTTCTTTTTGAGAATGAGGACGATAAATAGTGAATGGAATGCGGTGGTGGGAGCACGGGGCCCTTTAGGCCCCGCACTCCCACCATGTGATGTCTTGTTACATAGTAACAGGAACTGCAACACAAAAGGAAGCAGTAACGGTTACGCATATGGTAAAGCAAACATAAATGATAAAGCAAATGGTAAGAGAAATGCAAGCGTAAAGTGACGCCGAAGCGAACAGTGACGCAAATGGACATGCAAGCGCATACGAAAATGCAACTGGTAACGCGCACAGTGACGACTTCAGTATTGTGAATGCAAATGTTAAGTGTTACAGCAACAAGAATGCCAAAGGAAACAGAAACGAAAACATGAACGGAAGCGTGCACGTAAACGCAAACCGTAACACGCACGGGCACGGTACCTCAATTGTAAATGCAAATGGTAAAGTTAACATAAAGAATAAAGCCAAAGGAAACAAACATAAATGCGAACGCAAATGCATACGTAAATGCAAACTGTAACGCGCACGGTCACTTTACCGCAATTCTAAACACAAATGGTAATGGTAACAGCAACAATAACACCAAAGGAAACTGAAATGCAAAAGGAAATGAAGCACATATGGAAACGCAAACTGTAATGTGTATGGGCACAGTAACACAATAGGAAAGGCAAATGGTAACAAACAGCAACGAAGATGCAAAACGAAAGACAAACGCAAATGAAAAAAAGGGCTGCCATAAACACAAATGGCAATGCACACGGTGATGCAAACTGAAACGCAAACACAAACAGTAGTGGAAATGCAAATGTTAACAGTAACTCAAGTGCAAATGAGAACGCAAAGGTGTACTTAAATGCAAGTGGAAACAGTAACTGTAATAGTAACAGAAGTGCATACCCTGTTTTTCCCCAACAGCTTATAGAGAAACACAGTGTGTACAAAGAATGTATGCATAATAATGGGCAATGGAGCCAAAAATGAGGTGTTGGAATACTAAATTGCTTATATCTCAGTAACCGTACGACGTGGAAAAAAAAAATTCACATGATTCATGATTTTCCTGGCTACATTTTTGCTAAATGCATAGCCCATAGGGCTACACATTGTCACGATGAAAATTCTGTATCTCGCACCATTTTCGAGATACGAGCCCCGAAAGGAGTGGCATACGCCACCATGTTAGTCTATGGGAAAAAAACATCAACTTTGGAGTTCCATAACTTGGCATCCATGCAATATTTTGCAATCAAACCACAAGAAGGCACTTCTGTGAGATGCTGGCTGCCTTCCCTCCAAGTTTGAGCCCAAAAGACCAAACTGTTCTTTTGCAGCAGGGTGGCAAAGAACTCCTGTCATTTTGTATAGTCTGGAAAAGTAGTGTTGCAATGTGACACTTTTACTTAAAATTTCTTGAAAAGTGTCACAGGTGCTGATCACTGCTTTTCATCACTCACTGTTTCCAGAAATTTTAAAACATATTTATGGGGTGTTTAACCCCAAAATAAAGACATGGCTAGCATCCCGGACGAGCCCAAAAGTCATGTAGGTTAAACAGTTGTTTGATACTCACTTTACACTAATCAAAATAGAAATTTATAAAATCTCTCGATGCTTCATTGCAGAATTCCCAGTGTCTCTTCCAGAGGAAGCCAGAAGGTGAAGGAAGGAAACATATTCCAGAGGAAGCCAGAAGGTGAAGGAAGGAAACATATTCAATTCAGTGCTTCAGAGTAACTGGTAACTGGTATTTTTCTTTTAAACTTAGATTGTAGGCTTGTAGTGACACTATACTTTCTTTCTGTGTTGTCTTTACTTATAATTGTTTTTGGGCTGTTGAAAATTTAAAAAATAGTGGTGGTGTAATTCTGTGCTGTCTTTAATTGCTGCAATTTCGCCCCTCCCACCCTTCCCCAACTCTTAATTATATGCCCTGATAAATCTGATTGACAGGAGCTAAACACAGGTATAGTAAGAGGTGTGAAGTAGGAGGCATTAGGGGAAGAAGACCACCCTCAGCATGACAAGTGTTTTGACTCATTTATTTATTTATTTATTGGTTTCTTTTTCCTTAAAAAAAATATATCTGAGGATCAGTTACAGGATTTTTAGTACTGTAAATAAATAGAGAACTAAGAGAGCTCAGTAGCAGATAAGTAGTGGAATTGAGTATAATGTGGGGAGTGGTGCAATGCAGTGGCTGTGGGGCAGCCATTCAGGCAGACCCTTCTGGACACTGAGGTGCTGCCCATCTGCATGCATCTCTCGGACTGAGGGATGAGGTAGACAGACTCAGAGCGGAAGCAACTGGGTCAGGAGTACCATCACCCCTGTCCAGGAACCACCCAGTCCAATGCAGCTGCCTCAAAAGATGCCGAGAACGAGGAGCACTTGGATGACAGTGGGCTCAGGGAGGGTTAGAGCAGTCAGGCAGAGGCACATCCCAGATCCTATTCTTCTCAAGAACTCATATGCCACACTGGCAAATGAGGACAACAAATAGAGGTACCCAGGGAAGTGGAAGGAAAGGATGTGGAGGTTAGGCAGGAGGTGACCTCAGTGGGAAAGCAGTGGACCCCAGAGGAGGAGGAAGCGAATCCTGGTGGGGACTCCATCATAAGAGGATCCAGCTAGGAACACAGGAGGGAGGACAGGAGGTGAGGTGCCTACCAGGTGCCATGGCATGGAGGATGGAAGGAAGATACTGGGGATCACTGGGAAGGCAAGACAGGAGGGTGAGCTGGATGTCATTATCCACCTAGGTACTAATGACTTGGCAAACGGGGAGCCAAAGGAAGTTCAGGAAGAGTTTAGGAAACTGGGAAGGGGTCTCAAGCAAGTAGCTACTTCTGTCACTTTCTCAGAAGTACTACCTGTGAGAGGCAAGGGAGAGCATAGGAGTGCATGCACCAGGAACTTTAACTCATGGTTGAAGAACTGGTGCTGTGAGGAAGGGTTTGGATTCATTGGTGACTGGGGACCCATCTGGAGGGATGGAGGTTTGTTCAAGCCTGACGGCCTGCATCCATCCTGGAGGGGAATCCAAGCACTCAATGATAAGTTTAAATGCTACATTGACAAGCATTTAAACTAGCAAAGGGGGGTGGCAGGCCAGCAAGGATGGTACCTACTTGCTCACCCCCCACAGCTAGTAATGGAACCAGTGAACCAGAGGAGTGGCTATCTCTGCAAAGCAGTGTGCAAAAGTTGGAGATTAGTGTCCAAAAGGTGGATAAGCAGAAAAGGGGCAAAATTCAGCAGAAGGGCAGACAGCAAGGAGAACCAGGGATAAATGACAACCAAGGAAGGGGCTGGAGTAGAACAGTGAAGCAGTCTAGGGAGGTCAAATCATGGAAAGCCATGTGTGCAAATGCCAGGAGCCTTAGCAACAAGATGGAAGATCTGAGGCTGTCATGGTACAGTCAGACCTGGACATTGTGGCCATCACTGAAACCTGGTGTAATGATAACCATGACTGGGAGATGGCCATACCTGGCTACAACATATTCAGAAAGAGACAGAGCAGGCAGGAAGGGAGGAGGAGTGGCACTGTATGTGAAAAATGACATAAGGGCCACACAGATCCAGGAGGAACAAAATGGGGGAGAGATACTGTGGGTTAAGCTGGAAAGGAAAAATGGGGCCAGCCATCCGCACAGGTGTGGTCTATAGACCACCAGCCCAGGAGGAAGAAACAGATAGGGAGCTGATGCTAGCCATCCAAAGGATGGCAGACAAGGGTGAGGTAGTACTAGTTGGAGACTTCAATATACCAGACGTGGACTGGAGCATCCCAGCAGCAGCATCAACTAGGAGCAGATTTATCCTGGACTCCTTTCAGGTGCCTTCCCAAGCAACTGGTCATGGAACCAACTCGGCAGAAGGCAATACTGGACCTTGTGCTCACAAACAGGGACAGTGTGATGGGGTAACAGTGGGAGCACCGGTAACAGTGACCACCAGTCATTGTGGTTTGAATCACAGAAAGAGCAGAACCAAACCACACAAAAACACGATCCTGGATTTTAGGGGTGACTTTGGGAAAATGGGGAGATGCTTGAAAGAGGCATTAAGGGAATGGGACAGGAATCGGGATTGAGGAACAGTGGGCAGTATTTAAAATGGGGATTATAAGAACAACAGAATTATGCATTAAGCAGGTTAGCAAGAGGAAAAGAAAGAGGAGACCATTATGGTTTTCCAAAGAGGTAGCAAAGAAAGTGAAAGCCAAAAGACTGCATTCAGGCAATACAAAAAGACACAGGCAGAAGGGATAGGGAGAAGTACCAGGAGAAACAAAGGGAGGCAGGAAGTCAGCAGGAAGCCAAAGCTCAGACAGAAGAACACATTGCAAAATCAGTGGTTAAAGGGGACAAAACCTTTTACAGGTACATAAGTGAAAAAAGAAGGACAAAGGGAGGGATAGTGAGACTGAAGGGGGAGGATGGGAGCCGCTTGGAGGATGACAACAGTAAAGCTGACATATTGAACAGGTATTTCTGCTCAGTCTTTACTAAGGAAGAGGGGGGTAATGGGTCCGAAGGGAGTACAAGGGGTGAGAATGGTGCAGAAATGGACACAAGTCCCTTTACACGAGAAAGGGTCCTGAAGGAACTGGAAGTAATAAGAGCTGATAAAGCAATGGGGCCAGATGGGGTGCACCCCAGGGTCCTTAAAGAACTAAGAGAGGTGGTGGCTGAACCTCTGGCTATCCTGTTCAGCCAATCACTGGAAACAGGGAGGTACCCAAAGACTGAGGACAGCAGATGTAGTCCCCTTATACAAAAGTGGGAACAAAGAGGAAGCAGGAACTACAGACCAGTCAGCCTCACCTCGGTAGTGGGAAAGATCATGGAAGCACTACTGAAGGAGAGATTGGTGGAACATCTGGTTGTCAATGGACTACAGGACCCAAGGCAGCATGGTTTCACCAGGGGAGGCAGCGTCAGACCAACCTCATTGAATTTTTGACTGGGCGACAAGGAGGTGGATCAGGGAGGCAGTGGACATGGCCTATCTGGACTTCAGCAAGGCCTTTGACACTGTGCCACATAGAAGACTATTACACAAACTGGGGACTATGGGTGTGGGCAGGACAGTAGTGTGGTGGGTAGGTAACTGGCTGGGTGGCAGGACACAGAGGGTGGTGGTAAATGGCTCACTCCACAGAGGGAAGAGTGACCAGTGGGGTACCACAGGGATCAGTGCTGGGACCGGTCTTATTCAACATCTTCATCAGTGACATTGCACAGGATATAGAAGGCAGAATTTCACTGTTCGCTGATGACACAAAGCTCTGTAACAGAGTAGACACACCAGAGGGTGTAGACAGAATGAGAAGGGACCTGCAGAAACTTGAAGAATGGTCAAGGGTTTGGCAGTTGAAATTCAATGCAAAGAAGTGCAAGATAATGCATATGGGGCACAAAAACCCTGGCACAATATATCAGTTGGGGGGGTGAGGATATAGCATGCACCAAGCAGGAAAGGGATCTTGGGGTTGTCATCTCTGATGACCTCAAGGTAGGGAAACAGTGTGACAAGGCATCAGGTAAAGCAAATAGGATGCTGGGATGTATAGGCAGGGGCATCACCAGCAGGAAAAGGGAGGTCATAATTCCGCTATACAAGACACTAGTGAGGCCCCACCTGGAGTACAGTGTACAGTTCTGGAGACCATACCTACGTAAGGACATAGACAGGGTAGAGAAGGTTCAGAGGAGGGCAACAAAGATGGTGCATGGGTTGCATCACAAGTCCTATGAAGACAGGTTGAAGGAACTGAACATGTACTCCCTGGAGGAGAGGGGGGAGAGGGGATATGATAGACATACAAGTATCTTACAGGGAGGAACAGGGTGCAGGAAAACACTATTTTTAAGCGAAAAAGATGTTTCAGGACTAGAGGGCATGGGATGAAGTTGGAGGGAGGATGATTCAGAGGAAACATGAGAAAGAATTTCTTACAGAACGGTTGGTGGACAAGTGGAACACCCTGCCAGAGGAAGTGGTGGGGGCTGAAACAATCACGGATTTAAGAATGCATGGGATAGACATAAAGGAATTCTAGAGGTCAGGGGTAAGGGAAATAGACTTCTAGGAAAACAAACTGAACTTACAAGCTCAAATGGGCAGACTAGGTGGGCCATAGGCCCTTATCTGCCGACACTGTCTATGTATCTATGTATCCTCAGGGTCCGACTAGGTGAATACAGAAAGAATTGTGTCCTACAGGGTCCCAAATTAAACACCAAGCATTTTTGTGATCAGTAACCGAAAACAAAATGGCGATTTAGCAATACTACTAGCCATTTGCGACACTAAAGTGCATTTACGACACTTTGAACTCTTTGTTAACTTTTCCCATTGACTTATAATGGGAGCTTGTTTTTTGAATAACTTTTGAACCGTTCAATATTTTTTCACGAAATCTTCAAAAAGCAGATTGGGGACCCTAGCCACACAATCCTTGAAGTTTTCGGACCGGGCGCGCAAACCGTGCAACCTGTAGGCGAGAGCAAAGAATTCACAAAAAAACGTAATTGTGCTTTTGGTTGTCGCTTAATAACTCTGCAGCCATATATCTGACTGATACGAAAGTTGACAGATCCTAAGATCTGCCATGCCCAATCATGCATACCAAGTTTCAGGCAAATCTGTTGAACGGTGGCAAAGTTATCAAGGTGCAAAGTTTCACCCTTTAACCTTAAAAGTGCTACTCAACCCTAATTATGGTAGCACCTACTGTGCTTGATATTGGAGAGAGAGAGAGAGAGAGAGAGAGCTATCTGATCATACAAGGATATAAACTTTTCCCTATAGAAAGGGCATATTTATTTACCTGTATACCTGTGATTAATCTGTCAATTAAAAGTATACCTGTGACTAATCTATCTATTCAAAGTATATACCTGCAATAATTAAACAATTGCAGCTATATACCTACAGTAATTAAAGCTATAAACCTACACTAATCAAACAATTAAAAGTATGTACCTGCACTAATAAAAAGTGTACACCTGCACTACATTAAACCCTACTAGACACCATTAATAACTCAATTAACACTACATTAGGAAGCAAGCCAAACCAATTAACAAGCTGCAAAAGAGCCTGGAACAAACGACATTTTCATAAAACCCTCCCAAACCCAGAAATCCCTCAAACTCCTACCTGCACTCAGTATACACCATTCCCTCTTTACTGCAAGAGACCTTCAGGTGCCATAATGTGATTGTAAATGTGATCTGCATAACAATAACCATCCAAATGTATTATATTCAAAAACAATGGGGAAGGGTGGAACACTGAAGTCTACCCATCTCAGGGGCTAATTAGGACAATAAAGCCACTTGTCCTTTGGGCTCATGGCCTTATAGCCCTAATGAGCTCTCGATGGTATACATCTTGTATACCACCCTCACCCATTATTTTTTAAAGGTTTTTTACATATTTTATTACAATCCATTTCGCATTTCTGTACACATCGGGCTTACTTCAGCTCTTTCACAGCCAAACCTGGAGGCAAGGACTGCTTGAGTGTTTCTGCCTTCTCCTTGTCTGTAATGACTAGTGTGTACAGGAATCTGCTGCAGCGCACTTTGAACTTGACATTGTCCTTGTTCTTCTTAATCTTAACAGATTTAGCATCCTTCCTCCTGGCTGTCAACAATAAGCCTTATTTATTTTATTTACTAAACCATTATAGAAACATAGACTTTGATGGCAGATAACGACTGTTTGGCCCACCTAGTCTACCCATTTCCCTACCTACAGGATAAGCTGCAGATCCTAGTTTGTTTATTTATTTATTGAAATGTTTCACCAGGAAAGGCACACTGAGCAACAAGATGCTCATCTCATGGTGCATCTGGGGGGGTACAAAGGAGAGCAGTGAATACATGATACATAGCATTGAGTTACATATTGGAGTAATGAATTGAGAGTAACATTACTTACATTGCTTACATGCATCCATTACTTACATTGAATCAAATTAGAGTTATGCATTGCTTATAGGGCTTTGAACTGCCTTGTATTTAAGGGGAAGTACATGAAGTAAGGAAACAGTATAGGGAAGGTTTAGAAGTGATGGGAGAAAAGGGAGTAAGGTTTAGACCTGGATTGTGTTACACTATACATGGGTGACAGTCACTGACTAAGGGAATATGTTTGACAGAGAGACAAGGCAGAAGTGTAGTATGAGATAAGTGTGGAGGTTGGTAGAAATATGTCAGCATTTACAGCCAGTAGCTAAAGCCGCTGGTCAGGCCACGTAGGGATGTAGGGGGAGCGATGGAGGGGTAGTAGTAGGAGAGGGGGAGGGTGTGTGGCTAAAGGGTTGGGGGAGAACAGGTCAGGTGCATGAAGTTTACTGCATAGTAGTTTAAGAGGGCAGAGGATAGAGAATGCCTAGAAGAGGAATGGTGGATTTGGACCGGCAGGTCATTCCAAAGCTTTGGGAGATTGTAGGTTAACCAACAGCCTATTTCTTCCTACTCCCCACAAGAATTGCCTTATGTCTGTCCCATGCATTCTTGAATTCTCCCATAGTTTTAGACCCCTCAACCTTCTTAGGAAGGCTGTTCCATGCGTCCACCACCCTCTCTGTGAAAAAGTACTTCTCACATTGCCCTGAGCCATCCCTCTATCTTCAAATTGTATCCCCTTGTTCTTGCACATCTTTTTCTGAAAGATGCTACCTCTTGGACTTTGTTGATTCCATGGGGTACATAAAGTTTCTATCATGTCTCCTCTCCTCCTTTATTCAATGGTATACATATTAAGCTCCTTTAGTCTCTCCTCATATGGCTTCTCTTGCAGACCCTGCATCATTTTGTTGCCTCTTTGGACTGCCTCCATCCTGTCTATGTCCTTCGGAGATGGGGTCTCCAGAACTGGATGCAGTACTCCAGATTGGGTCTCACTAACTGTCTGTACAGAGGGATAACAATTTCCTGTTTTCTGCTGATGATGCCTCTCCATATACATCCCAGTATCCCCCCAGCCCTCCCTACTGACTTCTCACATTGCTTGCCAACCTTAAGGTCATCTGATATGATTACCCCGGTCCCTTTCTATTTTTGTTGTTGTTAGTACCTCCCCATTGTGTACTTTTCCCTGGGTTTTTGTTTCCAAGTGCATTATTTTGTACTTCTTTGTATTGAATCCAAGCTGACACCCTTCTGACCATTCCTCCAACCTTGCCAAGTCCTCTCTCATCCTTTCCACACATTTTTGTGTCCCAAACAGAGAAATCCCCCAAACCCTTAACTGCACTCACCACACTCCGTTCCCTCCTTGCTGCAAGAGTCCTCTGGCCTCCATGTGCCGTGATGCCCTCACCATGCTTCTCACACGAAGGCTGCTCCTGATTGCAAACAGAATTCCAAACAGCATGGAACTTAGCACCACACTTCACAAACAAGGGCCCTTGAGAACGCTCCTCTCAGGTTAAACCAGAGCTCAGCACCATTGCACACCCATACTGCATCTCCACACTGCCGCACACCCATACTGCTGCTCCACACTGCAATTTAAAGGGACAGGCACCTTCTGCCACACCCTCTTATATAGGGAACCACTCCACTACAGAAAACAAACAGGGAACAAAAAAAAGTGAAAGCAAACCTCCCACTACACTACAGAAATGCATTATGACCAAAACACAAAGGCAGACCTGGAAATGATCACAAATGTGAACTATACCATCCTAATGTATTATATTCAGTAAACAATGTGCAATGGTGGTGCATCAGAGGTATATCCATCTTGGGGTTAATTAGGCAATACAGCCACTTGCCTTTTGAGGTCATGGCCTTACAGCCCCAATTAGCCTCCTGATGGGTATACATCCTTGTGTACCACCTTTGTTTATTATTTGTTCTACATATGTTAATGTATATATCTTAAGTCAACCTATGGCATATTTGATTTATGCAACAGCTGTTTTGGTGTTTTGTAATAGCAAATGGTAAAGAGCTACAACAGCAAAAAAAGTAAACATGTTAATCTACACAGACCACTGACTATTCGGTTAAAAAATAAACTCCATCTCAGCTGGTCTGTCATCACAGCAGTTGGATTTCCTCCTGTGATGCCAGTGACCTTGGTGTGGGAATGGACCTAGGTCACTGGAGAGCTGGCTGGGGCGAGAAGGCTTGAACATCAGAAGACTGCTCGGCTTCTCACAGGTGGAGGGTGGGGAGATGACCCGGTGCTTGCTGACTGCTGGCAGAGACCAGGGGCTTGGCAATGCATGGGGTCCCACTGACTAACAGGGTGTGGTGAACGTCGGGTATATGCCTTGACATTAGTGGCATGCCATGCCCCCAGGGAGCAGAACAGGGAAAAAGTGCTCTATGGCTGACTGGATGATGGTCGCTGGCTCCCGCTGCCACAGAAGCCTAGGGAGACAGCCCAGGACTACCTCAGCAGCACCTGGGCCAAGAAACAAATGAATGTGCTGGCTGACCCCACTGACGCCTATCTCCTCAGAGGAGGGGGTACCTGCCTGGCAGAGATAACTGGGTTACTGCTGGGGTTGCATGTGGGGTGGTGGTGGCTGGTCTTGGGGGGCAGGGTGCCAGTGGAGCCCAGGTGGCCTGAAGGAGAGGCCAACAAGGAGCCAGGGGAGGCACAAAAAAACTCCCACACCATCTCACAGTTTATTTATCTGTTGAAAGAATTTTACCAGTTAAAGCTGACTGAGCCATAATAGCCTATTTTCATAGGTGTCCTGGGGGGAAAAATTAAGTTGATCACTGAGCATGATTAAAAATGTATTTTCACATGCAAGAATAAATTTCAGAGCCTAGTGTGACCAAAATGAGTGAGGCACATTTCTAAGCATGCTTAGTGATCAACTTCATTTCTCATATTACCCAAAATAACATTTATCTTAACAAACTTATTGTCACATCCATTGTATGTTAGGAAATACAAAAGTCGATATGTTCAAAAATGTATCTGAAACTGCACTACCCAATAATACAGTAGAAATTTTCCTCATCAGGTGCAGAAGAGACTAACAGGCATTTCAGACTACATAACAGTTTGTTAAACAAAAGGAGAGGTGTAGAGGAGTTAAAACATTTGCTACAATAAAGGTAAGTGCCAGGAAATTATCCTAATATTTCCTGAGAGGTAATACAAAGACATGCATAACATGGTTGAGTAAGTTTTGACCTTAGAAATAAAAGCCCAAGATCAATCACTTATACTCTCAAGCTTGTTTGACTTGGCGCTGGAGCACACCCATGAAGGAGGAGTTGCATCATGGTGCCAACCATGAACGCCATGTAGGAACAATGCTGAGATGGCTCCTGTTTCACCCCCATCCATAACCACAGACAGAGAAAAATGCAGATTTGACAAGCTAATGTCTGAACAAAAGCCGAAGTGAAAAAGAACAGTAAGTTGTTAAAATCATATGGATTTATGACTACAAAACGAGACAGCAAACCAAACATGAGTGGTGCCATTCCAAAAAACACAAAACAGTATTCAGTGACCACTCACAAAAGCCCAAACCTTACTGAAACAACTAAGACCTACTTCTAGATCTGTAGAAGATTTATCAGCCACGAGTGTTGAAAACCAGAATGTTTTCCCTATTTTTCAACAAGTGGAGAAACACAAAAATTCAAAGATTGGAATAAAAGGGAATCATTCCGAAGCCTCAAGCGTTAGTATCAAAGACTTTAACTTATCAGAGACTGCTGTGATTGAAAACTTGAAAGGCAATGATATGGCAGCACTGGAACATAATGATAGTCGTTCTGCACCCACTGGGGCTGGCGTTCAACTGAATAAAGACAAAGCTACGGAGCCGACTGGGAAAAGTCCTACAGATGGGTTACGAATGAAAGAAATGGAAACTGCTACAAGCCTACATGTACAAACTCCACAACATGAATTACCAACTGCTTCAAAGCCTGTAATGCTAGGGGTAAGCAACATTCACATTTTGCAAAATAAGACTTTACAAAAGAACAATGAAAAAGTGCACACAAATAATCTAAATGTTTATAGCGACCAATATGGCACTCACATTAAAGAAGCATTACAACAGCCACCTAGTGGCTCAAAGGACTCTAATCAGAAAATTAACAATGAAGATGGTAAAGCCGCTACAGTAACCCTAATAAATACTGTTACCACAAATGACTCAGATATAATTTCATCTGATGGTGATAGCGAAGATGAAGATTCATTCTCCCCCCCAGGGCAAAACTTCTTTTTGGCCAAAAAAGGTCTAATATCTAACAAGATGGAAATAATGTTGGAACAACAAAATAAAATAGAATCGTATTTTAGCCTAACTCAAGACATTTTAAAAGAAAATCACGAACTGAAATAATAGGTAGCTGAAATAAAAAAAATCACTGAACATCTTAACTAAAGAAACCTTTTCCATACCTCATTAATTAAAAAGGCTGGGAAATGAAAATAAGGAATTAAAAAATAAGATGTCAGACTTAGAACTTAGAACAAGAAAAAAAAAAAGGATTTTTGGTGTACCTGAAGCATGGGACTAGAGTAGAACACTAGTGGACATTTTTAAAAGCATAGGGTTGGATTTCGGCTATTCCATCACTGCTCAGAATCCAGGTAAAGAAATAACATTGATGCAGCAGGATAAACATTTAAAAACTTTATTTTACTGAAACCAGCATCTAGACCAAAAACATCATCAGAGGAACATTTGGCAATACCGATTTAAATCTTATTAGACACCTGGACTGAATGACTTTTTCAGTTAATGCCTTATTTATTAATTTTCTGACATTGGATTATTTATATGTGCCTTTGGTATTTGAGCTCTGAAATTAGTAATTTGAGTTATGTTGAGGATGAATTTATTTACCTGTGACAGCTAGTCCATTAGCTTTTTGCTATCATTATAGCATTTTAAACTATTATTTGAGATATCACAATAATCTTACTATAAGTAATAATACACTATGGTTAGACTTAACAGTTTCCATATATTTGCTACTGCATACAACAGTTAGCCCTTTGTATAGGACTCTTTCTTTTTAGAATTCACCATTATTCTTGCTTTAACATGGTGCTAATATTATTAATGTATTTTAGCATGCATGCTTTTAGGTAGTATTCTTTTGTTTATCTTTATATTTATATCTCTTGATGCTTACAGGATGGATTTACTTCACAAGAATTATATTTACACTAAGTAGTAGATTAAAGATTCACATATGCTAAAAAGCATACTGTCACTTAACTTCAAACTTTATCAGAGTGTGATGCAGACACCACCCACTTTTGAGAAAACAGAATTTTGGCGCAAAAGGTTCAGATTTTTTGGGTGGGTACTTGAATCTAACTGCTGGTTTCAGTAAAATAAAGTTTTGGAATTTTTATCCTGCTGCATCAATGCTATTTCTTTATCTGAATTCCAAGCACTGATGGGACAGCTGGAATCCAACCATCTGCTTTGTGAGTACCACAATTTTTGGCTCTTGTTTTTGCTTGTAGCCACCTTTGCAGCCTTTTTATTTTAAAGGCATGGCAGTAGCTTATAATGATACCAAACATGAGAAAATGGTATATGAAATAGACAGAGTGCATAGAGGGTTGCAATCTAAACCTACAGACAATGAACCCCCAAGACCAATAATATTTAAATTTATGAGATCCCAGATATTCTTTCATGAATGCGATCTATAGAAAAGAGATTTTATGTGCTAGAAGCAAACATTTCAGTATATTATCTTCCTCTGACATTGTACTTGCTAGAAAGAAATTTGATCCTATCAAAAACAAACTCTGGCAAAATGGTTTTAAAGTCAGTGATCCTACCAGCACACGTGAATATTATAATAGATGGAAAAAGACATGTTTATAATACAGTGGAGGAAGCTCTTATTGATTTAAAAGAAAGCTACCTAACATTTTCTGAGAATACTAAAACAAGCTGCACATTTTAAGTCACAGAAAAGTAAATTGCTTCAGAGTTAACTTTTTATTTTTTAAATTTGATAACTGGAAAGGCACCATGAGCCGAGGCTCATTTCCAGGTGTGACCTGGGGAAAGGGGTAAAATATGATGGAGGATAAAAATAAGTACAATTTTAGATGTTGAGCATTAAAATATAACACAATATGCACAACAAACTGGTATTTTATGTCTAGTATGATTTCAAGGGAAATGAGGGGAAAGGCTGTGAGATTATCATTGAGTTAAGATTGTAAATTACCAACATTTACTAATGAAATATCAATATTTACTTGTGGATTAAGTAGAATATAGTTCAACAATAGAAGAAAAAGTTATATGACTATAGAAATGTATAGCGAGTTTGTAAATGTTAAGTAGGAAACAATTATCGGTAGCCAAAAGAGGTATTTAGGCTATGGATGGGAGGAAGGGGTCTTAAGCAGCAACAACACATAAGAGGGATTGCTCTCAAGTCAACAGAAATGGTCTTACATTGTATAACTTGTTTATTCTTCCTGTCTTCTTTTTTGTCATGGGGAAGGCTGGAAAATAATAATGGGAAGGTTGTTTTTTCAATCAAAAATAAAGGATATCGTTTTATGTGTTCCAAAACAAAATGTGGTGTTTTAACAGCATATGTCTATAACTGATACCTTACTTGTCTCTCCTAGGCTAACTTTGTATGTACAGCATAACAAGACATCATTTAAGGAGATAATTAAAATGACATAATAATCGGTTAAAATAATTTCATTAAATATTAATTAATAAACTCCCTATTAAGTGGGCCAAAATACTATCATACCTAAAGAAATCTAATGTACAAATTATGTGTCTCCAGGAGACACATTGAAATGAAAAGGAAACTTTAAAATTAAAAAAGAAATGGATTAATCATATAGCATATAGTACAGGTACAGGCAAAAGCAGGGGCGGTGCCGTAATGATAAGGAAAGGTTTGGATTATAAAATTCTGGATCATTTTATGGATGATAAAGGTAGAGTATTATTATTAACAATAAACCTTAATAAACAAAATTTAATAACAGGATCTTGTTATGCCCCTTTTGAACAGTACCAAAACTTTTTGGCAAATATTACTGAAGGATTGCAACACCTCAAAGCTGAAAGTATTATATTAACAGGATTTTATTGCTCTTATTAATCCAACTATAGATAATCAACTCTCGTCTCAAAAGGAAATTACAATATTTCAAAAAATTAAACAACTTCTTGAATCTACAATTACTAAAAGATGATTAGAGAAGTTTAAACCCTTCAGATAAACTACATAGCCACCATGATAAGAAAAACAATACATTTACAAGAATATATTATACTCTTGTGTCCAAAGATCTAATTAAAAATATCTCATCAGTTAATATTGATCCTTTATTTATTTAAGACCATGCTTCAATCAGTATAGATATAACACTACCTAGTTCAGATAGATTTTATACAAAAACTGGTCTATAAATAATGATTTGTTAAAAGATAATCAATTCATAGAACTCATTAAAAAACAATACAGGAATACTGGTCATTTAACTATAAAGAAACGGCAAATATGTATTCCTTATGGGTTGCCCTTAAAGGTACATTAAGAGGTTTGGTAATTACCTATCAAATAAAAATTAACAAAATAAGGAACCAAGAAAACAAAATAAATAAGAGATTAAAACAATTGGAGCTATTAATACAAACAAATGATAATAAATATAAAACTGAATGAACTGCTGTTAAAGGGCACTATGCACAAATGGAGCAGAGTGGCTACACATGCGTATCTGGAGCACATAGCCACTCCACACCCATTGCATTCCCCACATGGCATGCACAGAGGCAGGGGCATGCAGACCCACAACACCCAATCCCCCACGTCTGTGGACCACACCATGCTGGGGGCATTCAGGGAGTGTGCCAGCCCTATACAGTATTCACTAAACCACATAGTGCTGGCCACATGGGTGTGGAGGGTGGTGCATGATATGCCAGGGTAGACCCTGCCATAACCCTGTGCACACCATCATGGTCCCCATCCTCCAGGTGCTGGGGGACCTGGACAGTGTGCTCCATGCTGACCCTGCCTACAAGGCAGCTGGTGAGGGCAGGGGCAATGGGATGGGTGAGTGCCCATAATGCCAGCTTTGTGGTGGCACCTGGATGTTATGGGGGAGACAAACCATGGCACATGCCTCCCTATGGGGGCTCAGGGGTACGGGGATCCACAATAGTGTTGAGGCACAGCCACTGCTGTGGGCATTTGGGCCAGAGGTGGGCACTGACACCGGGGTCCTGTAGTGCACTGGGAGGGTGCTATCCACAGAGGCTGGGCCAGTGAACCAACTGGCCATAGGGGCTATGCTGTGTCGGTCTGGGTGCCTAGGCAGCATGCACAACTCTGGACCCATGCATTGCAACATGAGGGATCTATTTTGGACCCAGAATGGGCATCCCATTGGATTCCCACCTGGGTTTGTGACTCTGCCCCTGGCTGCCCTGCAGAGTCCTGCATGCCAGGGGGAGGAGCCGCAGACAGGTGGACAGTATTGGTGAATGCTGATATGGGTGCACCTGTCCATGGACACAGGATCATGGACAGGGTATGCAACCTTTCAGCGTACCCCCACCCCCTTCATCCATAGTGCCCACCATGAGAAAACAAGATATGCTGTATCATGAAACCAAACAAGTTTCAATTAAAAAAATTAGATACTTTGAATCAGATAAATTGGGTAAACTTCTAATATGCTAACATACTAAAATGCCAGCAGAATAGGCCTAACGGTCTCATGTCTGCTCGTTTGGTCAGCCTCCACCCTGGGAGCTGACCTTGCTGCCCCCCTCACCTTCTCTGGCTTCTCCCTTCCCAGTTCAGAATATTCTTGCTGCATTGGATTTTGCTTCCAGAACCTTTCCCCTGTACCTGTCCCACCCCCTCTTGAACCCCTCCACCATCTCTGCCTTCACCAGCCCCCTAGGCAGCACATTCCATGGCTCCACCACCCTTTCAGTGAAGTAGCACCTCCTCCTTTCTCCCCTGAATCTTTCCCCTCCAGTTTCTACCCATGCCCTCTAGTGGCCCCCTCCTCCTTCCTTCGAAGCACCTTGACTGTTCCTTCCCTATTTACCCCCTTCATGTACCTGAAGACCTCTATCATGTCCCCCCGGTCCCTTCTCTCTTCCAATGTGTACATATTTAGCTCTTCGAGCCTCTCCTCATAGGTCCTGTCCCCCAAGCCCCAAATCATTTTGGTTGCCCTCCTCTGGACCCTCTCCAGGAGTTTAATGTCCCTCTTCTAGCCAATTTAAGATCAGTACAACAAAAAAGATCTTATTTCAGCTATTAAAAATGAAGAAGGTAATTTAGTTTAAAAAAGACAAAACTATAGAATAAGCCTTTTGCAATACTACAAAAAATTCAGAATAATAAGATTCCAGAAAAAAAATCAAAATTTATAAAGAACATACGAAGAAGCCAGCAGAAGAACATTTGGTCTATCAAGTCTGCTTGTATTGCAGGTCCACAGCTTGTGCTAACGTCCCGCCCTCCCTCCCTCTCCTCCCATCCTCCTACCTATGATCCTTACCTTCCCCATGCCTATACCAGCCTCTTTTAAAATTATGAAGTCCAGTTAATCCCTAATACCTTTAAATTTCAACCTTTTGAATTAAAAGATATCATTGAAACAATCAAAACTCTTCCCAGAAATAAATCTCCTGGTCTTGATGGTCTTTCAAATGAATTTTATATTACTTTTGCAGATACTCTAGCTCCCTGGATTCTAAAAATTATTTAAGTATGAATACAAAATCCAATAGATTCAAGTTTACTACCATCTATGCAGGAAGCTAAAATTATCCTAATACATAAAGAGGGTAAACCACAAGAATTAACAGATAGTTATAGACCAATATCCATACTAAATTCATACTATAAACTTCTAGCAAAATTAATAAACGTTAAACTTCAAGAACAATTACATAACTGTATCAGTCCTAACCAGTATGGCTTTATTAAGGGTAGAAATATATACCAAGCAAATAAAAACAAAAAATCAGGCAATAATCCATCTTAATAATTCTTCAGATAACTATAAACAGGATACTTATTATGCGGTAGCATTTGATCTTATAAATAGAAATTATCTTTTTTATGTCCTAGAAAAATCAATTCCCATAGAACTAATCAATTTAGTTAAACGTTATGCTAAAACCATCACAAAATCACAAATTAATAGATGTTTATCAGATCAATTACTAATAATGAATTGAGTTCGACAAGGCTGCCCTTTATCCCCCATACTGTTTATACTAACCATAAAACCTTTTTTGCAGATCATAAGAAATAACCAACAAATAGAAGGTATTATATTCAAAGAGGAAACAGTTAAGCTAAGTGTATTTGCCGATGATGTTTTATTAATATTAAAAAAATATTGAATCTTCTTTAGGAATTTTCTTATAGGAAGCTAATCTATTTTCAAAAATATTGGAATATCAAATCAATAAAAGTAAATCTATTTTAATTAAACTATCAAAAACGGTCACAAGCTCAAATTTTAAAAAGGTTTCTCAGTACAAAATTCAATAAAATATTTAGGTATTCAGCCAACCCAGACCAAAGCAAAAATATAAAAATAAATTACAATAATGACAAATCAGAAATTAAATCTTTATTAGATAGCTAGAAAAAATGTTTCTTGTCATTATGGGGAAAAGTAGAAACAATCAAGATGATGACTTTACCACATTTCATTTTCATTTTATAAAATATATTGGGTTCACCAAAAAAAGAATGGTATCTTAGCCTTAGATGTATATTTACAAAATTCCTATGGAGAGGAGACAAACCCAGAATTGCCTGGAATATTATGTCAGCCCCTAGAGATTTAGGAGGACTAGGATGTCCAGACCCACTAAAATATGCCGAAGCACATATTGCTGCTACATACTACCAGTGGACTACCTTTCCAGATAAAGACACATATTGACAAGTAATTTATCAAAACTCAGTGGATAGCTTACAGGACATATGGTTAAATTGGAATTTACATATGAAAAAAGATGATTTTCTTTCTACGTGGTTTGATATTAAGAGTATATTTTAAATCCAAAAAACCTACATATACCATGGCTATACATGCAAATTTCTTCCAATAATAGGATCTGGGGTACCCACGTATGTTTTGTTTTTAAAACATTATACAATAACGTTTTCCAATTCACAGTCTTGTGCAGCATTGTGCTTCCTTCCTCTTATCCTGAGAAGAGGTAAAAGGTACTTCTAAAGATGGCAGGGTTATATCTATAAACTCTATTCCTGTCTTGAGAGACAATCACCATCCACACATTTTGGTTTTCTGTTTATTACTTTAATTACTTCCATGTAATAATTTCCATGATTTATCCCACAGTGTAATGGTCACCCACAATTATTTAATTTCATTTAAAGCCAACTGGCATATTCAAGTCCCATTTCTTTTTTATATGCAAAAATGCTCAGTTCCATCCATAAAATTTTTAATAAATCAACAGGTACTTTTAAGCAGTTGCTAGTCGTAAGGTTCACAACACTCCACTGGCCACTTGTACACCGTTAAGTGCTCTGTTTCCTTTTTAGCTGGCAATACACATTCTCAGTGCTTTTGCTAGTTGCTTTAAAAGCAAAAACTATTTGCAGAGTGGTTTTGCTAGTTGCTGTAAAAGCATAAAATCTCAATACTTTACCAGTTGCTGCTAAATGACTGCAACTGCTTGTTAATTTCTTTATAAGCAGTCTCCTCCGAGAGAATATGTTCTGAGAAGACTGCTTATAAAGAAATTGTGTGTATGAGGAGGAAAGTAAACACAAATACATGTTCTAAATAAAATGGGAATTCAAATAAATTTGAAAAAGGAGAAATGGAGGTAATCATGGTAACTGGACATGATATAAGGAGAGTGGATTCCCAGGAAAAGCTAGCTCTGAGAATGGGGTCACATGACTCTGAAATGTCAGCACGTTATGGGCTCAAGGATGAATGAGAGTAGAAGCAGTGGGAAGTTGTAAGAAACATATCCAGCTCGGGAAAAGAAAATTAAGAGCAAGGAGTCTTTGACTTCATATTTCCAACTGCTATATCTACTGAGACTGTTCGAACAAAGTGCAGAATCCTGTGGCTATAAATGTGGCTGGGATGTAGGCAATAGAGCCAGGAAGATTAAACGCCAAAAGCCTTAACAAGCGGTTGCAGTCATTTAGCAACAATTGGTAAAGTATTGAGATTTTTTCCATGCAGCAGCAGCCCAACAGTATTCATTTAAATGAGCTTGGTTGTACATGTAGGAAATTAGACTTTGTTATGCTAGTATAATATAAGCAAAATGAAATAAGAAAACATGTAAATATTCTGGCTGAGTATGTAGCGGATTAAAAATGGCTGGTGGAGTGTTATGAACCCTGTAAAGAGTTTCTGCTTTTAAAGCAGCTAGCAAAAGCACTCTGCAAATAGTTTTTGCTTTTAAAGCAACCAGCAAAAGCACTGAGAATGTGTATTGCCAGCTAAAAAGAAAACAGAGCACTTAGTGGCGTACAAGTGGACGGTGGAGTATTGTGAACCTTATGACTAGCAACTGCTTAAAAGTACCAGTTGATTTATTAAAAATTTTATGAATGGAACTGAGAGCATTTGTGCATATAAAAAAGAAATGGGACTTGAACATGCCAGTTGGCTTTAAATGAAATTAAATAATGTGGACTACCAAAACACTGGGATAAATCATGGAAATTATACACGAATGAAATTAAAAAGTGGACAGATCTGCTTATAAATGAACAATTTCCAACATTTACACAATTACAAATGAAACTACCTGATAGTAGATGAAATATATTTATTTATTTGACATTAAAAAAACAAATTAAAAAATATAGAAATACTTTTTTCAAATGATCAATCTCCCATACATAGAATATACAAGAATCAGATGCATACATTAAACAAAGGAATAAATAAACTATTATCCAGACTCTATAAAACAGTAATGTAACATTTCAACAAATCATGCCTACAGACTGAATAAAAAATGGAATGAACAACTGGATAATCCAATTAGGGATCAACAATGGCTATCTTTAAGAAACCAAAGTCACAAGCTATATGTCTCAGCCAAAAATAAATCCATACAATTAAAAATTACTAAGAGCCTACTTTACACCCTCAAGATTATCCAAGATAAATGCTGATTATTCAAGCAAATGTTGGCATAATTGTGGATCAAAGTTAACATTACTGCATTGTTTGTGGGAATGCCTCAAAACCAAGGAATGGTGGGAAGCCACCAGATCTATGATAAATAAATATTTACAACTACAGCTTCCCCTACATCCAGACATATTTCTTTTTAATAATCTAAACACTAGAATTACAAACTCAACATTGATCAAAATTATAGGGTTAGCAACCATGGCAACCAAAATGCTTATTCTTAAACACAGGAAAACAGAGAAACTACTAGATTTTGAATTGTATAAATGGTGGGACATTCTGAAAGAAACTCTCTTATATGAGAAATTTATGTATGAACCGGATTCTAACCATGATGATACTATACAGGACAATTAACTCACTTCCCTTAAATTTCACTGTTTCATCTGCTCCAACATTTTCACAGCAGTTTAATTTTGCTGAAGTGCGAGAGAAAGCTGACTTTTCCATTGTAGGATATAATTTCACTGGCATATAATTTTCACTGGATTTTCAAAACAGTGAATATAGCGAAAATTGTGTTCCAGCAAAAATAGGTCCTCTACAGTATCTATGGAACATCCTAGATGGACCTTCAGAGTAATATCGAACCATTGTTAAGAATTTAAGAAATAGAAGTCTAAATGCAGTATTAGGAGCTGACAAATTTTATAAATCATGTAGTATACATATAGTGATCAAAGAAGAAGTGTAATGACTACTACAAAACTAATGTTATAACACACCTTCCTTGAGAATGTATAGAAAGGGTGGGAGTGGGAGAGAATTCATTTTTGTGATAGTCTAAGTACATGTAAAAAAATAATTATGTGATTACGATATAAAGTGTACTGAATATTTTTTTGTATATGTGGAAATGTACTGTTATTACAAATTATATCATGAATAAAAACTTGTGAAAAAAAAAAAGAAAACCAGGGCACAATCTTACAACAAAGTTGTCACTGAAACACAGTAGAAAAATGACAAGTTCATCTTGCATTGCACCAGCTAATGAGATGGACCATCTAAAATTCATCAAAGAGCAAGACAATAAAAAATACCATACAAAAACCAGAAAGTAACATACAGCTTTTCATGAAGTACTGCATGGAGATGGGTGAGTCAACAGAATTCATTTCCCTACCAATGTTGGAACTGGACAATCTGCTGGCAAATTTCATTTTCTTACTAAAAAGGGCAGACAGCTCAAACCATGAGCCCCGTACAAGCTCATTGATTTCCACTATTTCTGATTTATGGCAGAAAAAAAGAGCATGTTTGACTTGAGCTTGCCAGAAGTATTCCTTAAGTGATTATCCACAAGATATGGATACTTGGCATAGGAAATAAAGGTCAAAGGTCATAAACTTCTTTACTTTGAAATGTACAAGCCATAAAATCAGTACCAGACCATAATTCTTTGTTGTGAATGTACAGTAAAGATGAGTTTTATGGTAGGTATTCTTGATTGTTTTCATTGCATTCATATGAGTTATGCCATGGGCTGACCAAAATATCACATTTATTTTTATCTGCAGGGCTTGATCTCTATGGCCTCATGAGTCGCAAAGCCACAAGTAAGGTCTGTAGAGGTCAAACCCTGCAGATAAAAATAAATGTGATATTTTTAGCCAGCCTATGGCATATGTCATTTAAAGAATGACAGCACTGCTCCGTCAAGATTAATACTTTCAATGAAGATTTTACTCTTTCTGTTTGATTTCACTGCTTTGCTTTCAACTGCAGCAGATGTCATTGTGATGCCATCAGGCAATTTTTCTCCCATTAGTTAAGAGCTTCTTTGTGACCAGCCTTGAGTGGAAATAAATGCTGATGACCCACCTAACATGGAAATAAATGTTTTATTGCCACTGCAGACCTGTCACACATGAAAATAAATGCATTTATTTGCAAAATGTTATGCTCACAATTATTGTATAAATGGAAGATAGGGTGAGGTGCATCTGTCCATCAACAGCTTGAGTAAAGATGTTTAAAGCAACATTCATCTTATGTATTGGTGCTCCACTTCCCTTCACAGTCAGTAGTGACTCAGAGTGTGGACACATATTCTGCAGTGAAATTCAGACCTTTGACCTACAGAGTAAAGGTTAAAGATTAAAGGCATGTCTTCAGCATTTTCTGAAGCACTAATAACATGGTAGCATCTAAATCTGTTAAGTGGTTTCTGTGCAAGATACTATCAAGACAGGACATCTAAGAGAAGAGTGATCATTGATGTTCAGAAAATTGGTTACGCTGTGTGGGTTTGAGAAAAGGCCCACAGCAAGGGACTGGCTTTACGTTGCTTTAAAGAGCTACTGACAGGGGATACGTAGGACAAGCATAATATCTATACAACCTAACTGATATTTAAATGTTGTTTTCTGAATGAATCTTCCCTTTATTTTTCTGACTAAAGATTTTTACCTAAACAGGATTTTTGGCACTTACAGGGAATTTGTTCCTGCTGCTTATTTCACATGTTGCACCATAAATGATGTAGCTTATGACATTATGGTCTGTTGTCATGGAAATAATTATGATTTTGCATGCAGAAGATTGTGATAGAGTATATAGTGAGGGTTTGTCTGCGTGGATTTCAGTGCCAGCTGAAACCTTGTTGTACCACAATTCAAAGGTCATGGAACATGGTTGTACCCTTCTGTGGTACAACAAGGTTCATGCTGATCAGAAATCCTCAAGACAGCTGGGCCCAGATATTCAAACTGCACCAGGCTGTGGCGCAAGCCTAGGTGCAGCTCAACTTGGTTGCGCAGGGGCATGGACTGGGCAATATTCAACGGAGCTGCGCCATGGCTGAGCATAATTGAATATTGCACCCTGGACACCCGCAGTGCGCATGGCGCAGTGGCACTGCACCAGCACCAGTGGCCAGAGTGGAGCATGGGGATGTGCTAGCGCAAGTTCCATTGTGCAGGTGCAACAACTCGATATTCAAAGTTGACATGCAAATGGAGCCATAATGTATGCAAGGCGCAAATGGGGCCATTGCATGTCATACTCTTCATTGCATGCAGGTGTGCTGATCCCGACGACTTGCACCTGGGCGCCCTGCCAGGCAAGCAGCCATCGGGGACCGGCGCCCTGCAGCACGGCAATGTGCCCCTACAGCCTGATCGCAGGCATTAGTAAAAGAAATGTAAACCCCAATATCCCTGGTGGTCCAGTGGACCTCTGTCTGCCCGATCGCGAGCTGATGTAAAGATAAATAGAAACTCCTATATCCCTGGTGGTCCAGTGGACCACTGCCTGTCCAATCGCGGGCTGAAGTAAATAATAAATGGAATTCTATATCCCTGGTGGTCCAGTGGACCTGTCTGCCTGATCGTGGGTAAAGTAAAAAAAAAAAAAAGAAACCTCTATCCCTGGTGGTCCAGTGGACCTGTCTGCCTGATTGCGGGCTGAAGTAAATAATAAATGGAATCCTATATCCCTGGTGGTCCAGTGGACCGGTCTGCCTGATCATGGGCTGAGTAAAAAAACAGAAACCTATTATCCCTGGAGGTCCAGTGGACCCCTCCCCACCACCACTGATCCCACTGCCCGCTCCCGGTCATCGCGGTGGGTGGCAGCACCACCTGCCGCCCCTCCACCGCTGACTGACACCATCAGTGGGGCTGTACGCCCTATTGGTGCTGGCGTGAGCCAATGGGCTTGCAGCCCATACCGTACTACACATTCCAGATATGTGAAGATCCATTCCACATATCTGGAATGTATGATCTGATAGAGCTGCACGCCGCTGGCTCACACTGTGGACCAACGGGCTGACAGCCCCACGATGTCGGGGCCTGCGAGCTGTGGGGCGACGGGTGGATGAGTGCTGCTACCAGCGACTGGCCGAGGCGAGACGCAGTGAGATCAGTGGCGGTGCAGGGGGGGGGCCACTGGACCACCAGGAAATGAGGTTTGTCTTCTACTACCAGCGATGAGCAGACAGGTCACTGAACCACCAGGGATAGAAAGTTACTTTTACTTCGGCCAGCGATCCGCAGAACAGGTCCACTGGACCACCAGAAAGAATTCTATTTTACTTCAGCCACGTGATCAGGCAGGCAGCAATCCATTGGACAACCGGGATATAGGATTCAATCCTTTTTACTGAAGCCTGCAATCGGTGGACAGCGGTCCACTGGACCACCAGGGATATAGGATAGATCATTTATTGACTTAGACCGTGATCAGGTGGGCAGCAGTCCACTGGACCACCAGGGATGTAGGACATTTTCTTTATTCTACTAATGCCCATGATCGGGCATGGGGGGCACCACCACGGAGATGCAGCCGGAGCTCGGGTGGCCACCCACAGGTGGCAGTTGCCGTGTTGTGCCCTGCAATGCGGCAGCTCACCTGTCGGTGGCCGGCCGTTGTTCCTTTTTTTTTTGCTTAACTTTGTGCTGGCACAGGTAGGGTTCGCATGCATGGCTCTGCACATCCGGGCTGAATATCAGGCTGTGCAGAGTATGCATGGGCGCCCCTCGCCTGCGCGCATACGTACTGATGCGATCCGAGGCGAGAGTTTAGTGCCAGGCACAATTCCCGTTTCAATATCGTGCCAGAGGGCATCAGTGGGTTGCGCTGCGCAACACTGTTGTGCCATGCTAACCCTTTGAATATCTGGGCCCTGGTATTTTTCACACAGTGTTGCCACATGCATATCATTAGGTTCAAGTTCTGAACTGAAACTGCCTACCTGCTGTGGAAGCGCTGTGAAAACACTTTTGTTGTTTTTTTTTTTAAAACAATCCCCCAAAAAAACTATACACTATAAAAACTACTGGTTGGGCAACCACATGCCCAACCAGCCTGAGCTTTCAGCTTGGGCTTCTGATTACCTTGGACCTCTCGCTTATAGAAACATAAAAACATAGAATTTGATGGCAGATAAGGACCACTTGGCCCACCCAGTCTGCCCATTTCCCTACCTAATGGATAAGCTGTAGATCCTACTTAACTAACAGTCTACTTCTTCCTACTCCCACCCCCTAGAATTGCCTTCTGACTGTCCCATGCATTCTTGAATTCCACCACTGTTTTTGACTCCACAACCTCCTCAGGAAGACTGTTCCATGCATCCACAACCCTTTCCATGAAAAAATACTTCCTCACATTACCTCTGAGCCATCCCCCTCTATCTTCAAATTGTGCCCCCTTGTTCTGCACACCTCTTTTTCTGAAAGATGCTACCCTCTTGGACTTTGTTGATTCCCTTGAGGTACTTGAAAGTTTCTATCATGTCCCCCCTCTCCCTCCTTTCCTCGAGGCTATACATATTAAGCTTCTTGTCTCTCTTCATATGTCTTCTGGTGCACACCCTGCACCATTTTAGTTGCCCTCCTCTGGACTGCCTCCATCCTGTCTATGTCTTTGTGGAGACTGGGTCTCCAGAACTGCATGCAGTACTCCAGATGGGGTCTCACCAGCTGTCTGTACAGAGGGATAACAACATCCTGCTTCTCTACTGGTGATGCCTCTCCCTATCATATGCATGGGCTCTTGATCTCTGATATAATCAGAACCCATCTGTGAGAGCACAGGCTGGATGTGTATGGTTGTCCAACCAGTATTCTCTATTTCACATGGAGGATAAGCAACAGAAGTACATCTACTTTGAATGATTAATATTCTGTCTCCCTGTAAATGTCCTTAACAAAAGTGAGTGTGGGGAAGAGAAACACAGAAATAGGGGACACGCAATGGCCTGACTCAGAATATGCTATTTATCTTCATGAATGACTGGGCTGGATCATAACTTGACACTTGTGAGTTATAAAATTTCTGTGCCTCACAAGTAATGATATATAGAATTATTTTTGGGGAGTTGTGCATTATGGCCCAGATATTCAAAGGGGTTGTGCATGGCACAACAGAGTTGCACCGGCACAACTCCACACTGCGCCCCGGTGGGATATTGCAAAGGCTGCCAGGTGCAGTGCAAATCCCGATGCACTGGGGTGCAATGTAAATGTATGTGGTGCAGATACAGGGAGCATGCCCCTGCATATGTGGCACATCCCAATATTCATCCCGGGATGTGCGGCACATATGCTGGGACAACCCTGCATTGTGCCGCATAGGGGGGCTCAAAGTTGAGCCCGTGAATTGGAGGAACAACTCCTGGCCACTCACAGGTGGGTTGCTGTATTGCAGGGTGCAACACAGTAGCCACCAGCTGGGGGTGGCCACCTGCCCACCCAGAATACCGTCCACAAGTACCCATATCTCCCTGGTAGTCTAGTGGTTTCCCCCATTTCCATGATTGCTGTAAATGTCTGTAAAACATACCCTAGTAGTCCAGTGGTCTCCCTTCCCTCCTGTTACCCCGATCACCGGTATATGGCCATATAAACATTCCCTGGTGGTCTAGCTGTACCCTCTCCCTCCCCCAAAACCGCTTCTGTGTTCATGTACTGCCTCACGGAATACAACAATTTAACTTTCTTATGCAGTGATTTTCCATTAGATTGTTTGTTTTTTTTTGCTATTCTTTGTCTCCCCACTCTGGCTGGTCCTCCTTTCTGCCACGCTGCCCAGTTCCATCACCCCAGCTTCTCCTGGGATCTACCTTCTCCTGCAATCCCCCATGGCTTGCACTCTGTGGCAGGGTGGCAGGGCATCCTCTTGACCTGCCAGGATCAGATCCGGATCACAGGAGGCACCTAAGTCACCAGGGATGGGACTTGTGCAGCCTGGTGATCATCCTGCCAGTCAAGGTTTTGCCATGTTTTTACTGTCACCAGAGGTGTGATGTGTGAGGACATCAAGACACATAATATGCTTTCCCGCATGACATGGCAGATGTCAGTCATGCCTCCAACCAGCTGGCCCGGGCTGCCTTTCCCCCTGACTTCCATCAGGAGTCAGCCAAGTGTCAGGCAATCTCTACTCTCCCTCTTGGAGGAGAGTAGTCCAGTGGACGCTCAATGCTACAACCCCCTGGCTGCCTGATTGACAACTGGACTCACTTCTGTACCCAGGTCATCATCGCCGCAAGCGGTACTGCTACTGCTGTGCCAGCGGGCTGACCAGATTTTTGTGTTGTGGTGTAATTGTCTATTTATTTCCTGTATGTATTTGTTTTACCATTTTAAGGCACCATGAGTCATTGGATAGGGCACTAAACAAATAATATTCCTTGTCTTTTTGAAGGAAGTTAAGCCATTCTTTTTTACGGTTTGTATTTTATCTCCTGTACCTGCTGTCTGGCCCCATTCCAGTCTGATCCTCCTAGCCCCATCAGCCGGCTTCTCTGGGATTTACCCTTGTGTTTTTTCATTGCTGCCATTTGTCCTCTGCCTGAGGACCCTGGATAGCCTAATTGCTGATGTGGGGTCTGGGGGCGGGACTGGTCCTTCATCCAGCCTTGGTTGGGAGGGTTTCCTCCTATTTTCTCCCTATGCCTGCAGCACGTGCAGTGACATGTTGTGCAAGCTCCCCCTCCCTCTGTAGAGATGCCACCCAGCATTATTGGGTGGCACGCCTTCCCTGGCTTCCCGCTGTGCTGCCACACAGAACCTCTAGGTGGAAGCCACCGAACAGGACTCACATACCCCCTCCCTTCCCAAGGGAGGAGAGCTGTCCTTGGGATGCTCAATCCTTCCTCCTCTGGGTGTCCCCCTGAGTGACCCATGTCCATTCCTGAACCCAGGTTGTGAGTCTTGCAGGAGCACCTCAGCCTTCTATGCTGCTGGGCTGACTGTGGAAGTTAATCCATTATTGAAACTCTGTTTCAGTTTTGCAAGCTGTTGACAGAAATGAGAGTGATAGTTTAAATGCAGTGCTTGGTGCTAGAAATGGTCCAGAGAAGGACAACCAAGATGATTCAAGGCCAGCAAGGCAACACCTACAAGGAGAGGCTCAGGATGCTCAACATGTACTCTCTTGACGACAGGAGGCAGAGAGGGGACATGAATGAGACCTTCAAGTACCTTAAAGGTATTAACAGGGTGAGCACTGAGGGTCTCTTCAGCCTTAGTGGAAACATGACCACAAGGGGTAACAGCCTAAAACTGTGGGGGGGGGGGAGGTTCAGAAGGGAGATGAGGAGGCACTTTTTCACTGAAAGGGTGGTGGCTAAGAGGAATGAGCTAGCAAAGGAAGTGATGTCCCTAAAAAAAAGTGGACAGATTCAAAAAAGGTTGGGGCAGACTTCCGGTGACGTTGAGCTCTTTCTTCAGGCGGCCATCAAGGAAACAACACCCGACCTGACTATTATCCTCACTAAACTACGCTTTTCTAACCTCTTTCTAATTTAAAACTGCTATCAAGGCATGAGGACCAAGAGATGCAAAGGGGGACAACATACATTTAACATCTTACCAATTGAAGATGACTTCTCGGACCCGGAGATGCCTGACTCCGGGCCTTGGAGATCCAACATTCTACATGCTCCTCCTCTGCCAAGGCCTCTAAGCTGAAAAAGAATGCTATGGCTACAAAACTTGATGCAATCCAGACAGAACTCAAAGACTTTAAAGCCAAATTCCACACCTTTCAGGTCTCGATGGTTTCTTTCCATTCAGATCTAACTGGCCTGGAGACGAGGGTAAACTCCTTGGAAGAAACCATAGCAGCCCAAACCAATCGAGTAACGCAGCTCCAGAATACTATGGCCCAGGTGATTAAGGTCTGCCAGCATGCGGCGGAATGCTAAGAGGATGCCGAGAAGAGACATCACTGAAGAAACATTAAAATATATTCCGTGCCAGAAAATAGTGAGGGGTCTGATATTATGGACTTTGTAGAGACTTTGCTGTGCACTTCCTCATGCTAGACACTGATTTTCAGCTGGAATTAGAGCACGTACTCTGGGTATTAGGGCCCAAACCCATGAGCCCAACTGCCTGCCCGAGATCTGTAATAGTGCGCTTCTTGAGATATCGGACTAAGGAACTACACCTTAAAAGGCTTGGCACAAGGGAAGGTATTTTATGGTGACAACATGTTTACTGGACAATAATTATGCACCAATGACATTGCAGCACAGGATGGAGTACATCCCCCTCTTTCCCATTCTCCAGCAAAGTAAGCTAAAATTTCGGACACCATATCCCACCCGGCTGGTAATACAGTACCCTGATGGGCAGCAAAGTTATGAGATGGCAAAAGTGGCAGCAGAGGACCTACAGAAGAGGAATTTACCCTACCATGTCATATGGCATTACCTCAGAGGCCTTCTGCCAGACGCACCATGGGACAATCCTCTATCTTGGACCATTTGCTCAGCAATCCTCCCTGGACTCCTTGAAGAAATTACTGCTGCAGCTCGCTGCCCAGGATGCTTGATCTGCCTGGACTGATGCTGTTTCAATACTTGCACAGTGAGTAGTACAATGAGCCCTTCTGCTTGCCTTGGGGGGAGGGGTTGACAAGGGCACCACTCGGGCCTGGGACCTGGTTGGCTTCTCCTCTGGCTGGATGTGTGTGTGGTGGGGGCTACCTCTGATCCTAGCAGCCAGCTGCCCTTCTCTTTAACCCTCACTGCTCCTTTTGGTCCAGATGATATTATTTGGCTCTGAAGCATGGAAGTCTCCATGGTTCTGGGTGGGGCCTAAGTCGATGACCAGGATTTACCATTTTGAAACTGGGAACAGTGGGGTCTACTGCTAGAGCGTAGGTTCTTCAGCAACCTGAATTCCCATTAAATAGGGATTATCTCCTGGCTTCAACTTTATCTCCTTCAGGCCACATAAGCATAAGGATACTCCGGATTGGTGGGGCAGAGGTGGGCAAGGCCACTTGGAGGAGTTACCTTGTGCACAGACCTCATTGCACCTGGATATCTGGGCTGCTTTCTCTGCATTTTAGTGGGCTGGGATTATATTATATTGCTGTCCAGAGGAGATTAATGCATGGTCATCCTTGAGCCGGTCTGGTTCTACATGAAGAGTCCCTGGTGTACCCAGTTATTTGGTTTGGGAGTGCTGTTAGAGAGAGGGAACCCTATCTGGGCAAGACATGCTGGGTGAAGGGCTGCAATGGGTTTGGGGGATGCCTGGCTTTCCCCTTGCTCACTTTCAGTTCTAGGGATGTAGGCTTGACTGGGGGAGTGGGTTGCGGGTGGTGTCCCTGTGAGCAGGGGATACCCTTGTGTCTCCGCTTTGGCCCTTACTCTTTCCCCAGGGGGCGGATTGGGTGTTCATTGATTCATGGGCTACAGAAGGAGGGCCCCTTTTTGGGAGTTGCCCTCCTTTCCTGTTTGGTATACTGAAGAACATATTATACATTCTATCTATTGTTAAACTTACTCCTTCAGAATCAGCAGTTAGTCTGGAAGTTAAATATAACTTTCTTGTAATGGGGAGGCCTCGAGTTGGAATTATTGGACAACTATCTTTCACAGCTGGATTTAGAAGCTTAGCCCATTTGTGTCTGCACTAATTATTTGTTACTGACTGATGGATACAGTGGTTCTTCACAAAATATGATTGCTGGATACGTATTGATGTCTCACTGCACAGATGTGAACATCTATGTATTATGGATACTTTTCATATAGCATTGGTTCTCTGGGACTGGGGGGTTGGTTGCCCTGGTCTCGAGGCAAAATCTTCCTGTCATTTCAACATTATGTGTCCCCTGTCTAGTCAACTTTGAGACCATATATACTGGCAGTCGGGGGCAGGAAGGTTTTGAGGTCTGGAAGAGAAAATGCACTATTTTTTTCCCTTTCATTTTTGGTTCCCTATAGTACCTTTACCAATTAACTCATTCACTCCACAAGAGCTCTTTGAGACTTCCACCACTTGTGTCCTGTAGACTCTTAACACTACATCCTGGGCCTTTCTAAGCAAAATCAAGCCTTAATCAGCATGCCACAAACAAATGCGACTACCTCTTGAACCGTAAGTGCTACACACAAAGTACGAGTGGTAAAATTGTTCAGCACAAAATTGCATTTCCAATGGTGCTATGCAATCGATTGTAATCAATTTGGTTTTTATTTCATACTAGCTGAAATATCAAACAACTGTGGTTTTTTCAGATTTATTCAAAGTGCTTAGGTGAGGCTTGAGAGACAAATGTCAGCCATGCACACCATACCATAAACAAATGCAAATAATTCCTAAAGTATATGTGATAGACACAAAGTATCAGCAGCAAAAGTGTTTAACACAAAATTACCTCTCTAATGGTGCTATGCAATCAACTGTAAGCAATTCAGTTTGTTTAATATTTAGGTAAGAACTGCTGACTTCCTCAGACATTTCCAGGCCTGAGTGAAAGTCTGCTGAGTACGTCTACAGTCGTTATTGGCCTGAGAGGCTATACTTTCAGATGCCACCTGCAGGTGTATCCAGGCCTCAGTGAGTTAATGACTCCTTTTCTTTTCTCCTTAACCCTTGCATTCCGTACATTATGAGGTCAGTGGTACCTTGAGGGAGCCTTTTCCCACTCGGGATTTGCTTACCTTCCTAGGCTGTATGTTACACTGCCACTCTTTGGGGTGATTGGTTCAGCACCCCTTATCTTGGGAAGTCCTAGTTCTCTGTCCTTTGCAGTCCATTGAGGGGTGGATATTTAAGCCGATCCACTTATGGCCTTCACAGTGCTGGCCCAGCTGGCCATTGTTCTTGTTATAACTGGCTCAGCTACTTAGAACCTATTGGTTATTGTTACTTGTTAGTTTCCTACTGCAGAGTTGGTTTGTTTCTTTTCCTAATATTTACTGTGGTACATGTAGAGAGCTTAGTAATACTTCCTTGCATGGCATCTATAGAATTATAATACAAGAGAGATGCAACTCTTTAGTGAGATGGTTTGGAGGGTAAGGGGGGGTAATACGGTTCAATATAATTCTCACACTGGTTGTTGGGGGGGCCCTTGTAGTGACTACTAGACAACACGGAACCTAAGAGTGACCATTTTAAAATAGTCTCACACAATGTAAATGGGCTGACTGGACCAGTCAAATGCTGAGATAAAGTCTGACTCTCTCCCAGACTGCACTGCTTCCCTCCTGTCCAAATACTAGTCCCTTGTAACAGTGACCATACTTAGCTAACTGTTTGTATAGGCTGCATCTTCCTGAGTTGCTAATATATTTGTATCTATGTAACTATGCTCTGTCACCCTGCTTAGCTAACTCTCTGTATAGGCAACATCCCTCTAAGTCTAAATGTACAGTATGTAACTGCCATATTGTCTTGTGCTATGTAACTGACGTTGAGCCTTTGGAAATGAGCCTATGACTTAAAGGTGTGTAATTCCGATACATAAATAAATAGAACCTTAATGGCCCTTAAGAAATTTAAACCAAATCTCTTGTTATTACAAGAGACTCACTTATCCACATCGAAGCATCTGAAATTATCGAAGTTTGGCTTCTCTCTGGTGGTGGTCTCTGCTTATAAGTGTGGGAGATGCGGGGGGCGCGCAGTGGTTCTGATAAATAAAATATCACCCACTGTGGTTAAAGACCAGAATATAGACAAGGAGGGCTGCTTAACCTTGATGACCGGTACTATACATAATCAACAGTTCATAGTCTGTAGCATCTACATCCCACCAGGCAGTGATGCCTCTTCCATCCAACAAATAATGGATGACATCATGACTCATAAACAGGGCATATTTGTCCTGGGCAGGGACCTAAACTGTTTAGTAAATCCATCCCTCAACATCACAGCCTCAAAGCCTCCATCTTTTTCTTTGGGACAGAAACCTCTCAGGAGACTCCTTTGAGAGGTGGTACTAGTGGATGCTTGGCACCACCTTCATCCCTCTGTTCGACAGTTTTCATTCTATTCCCATGCACATAAACACTATTCTAGGTTAGACTATTTTTGTGTAAGTGGTGAACACTTAGATTTGATTCATGGATCAGACAGTAAGAATATCCACCTCTCTGACCATGCTCCTATTTGCCTAGAACTGAATATTACTCAGGAGTGTAGGAATACTGCTTGACATTTTAATAATTATTTATTAAGAGACCTGTTTTTTGGGACCTATTAAAAGAAATTATCCAGGAAATACTAAGGGATAATGTCTTCTCTCAAGTTTCACCCCAACTTTTATAGGACACCTTAAAATTTGTTCTATGCGGGCATATTATTGTGTACTCCACATGGAAGAAAAAGCAGAGTGAAGCTAGGCTTAAAGAACTACAAGAAAAATGTTAATTCTTTCAAAGTGCCCATATGCAGGGGGAATAATTATTTAGTGCAGCATGTTTTTCAAACCCAGCAGGAGATACAAAAGGTACTAACCAATAAGACTGAACAGGCCTTGATCTGGCTCCAGCAGAAATATTATGAAGGTGGGGCTAGAGCGTCAAAGGTGTTGGCGTACCATCTTCGTAAACAAACCCAGATGGTCTCCATATTAAAAATTAAAGATCCTCAAATAGGAAATTTGACTATGACTACCTCCCAGATTCTTAAGGTGTTTTGACAGTTTTATATAGATCTCTATACTGAAACATCCTCACCGTATCCAGAAGCCATAACATTTTTTTTGATGGGGCTACGACTCCCCTCTCTGGGATCTCAACATAAAACTTCTTTACTTTGACTCTTCACAGAAGAAGAGCTTTATTTTACGATCAAAAATTTAAAAAAAGGAAAAAGCCCCATCCCTGATGGCTTTGGAGCCAATTTTTATAAGGCCTTATTTGGGATGATAAAGGATCCCCTGCTTGGGGCCCTCCAGGAGAGTCATGAAAGACAGATTATCCCATATCATGGAGACAGGCCATGATCTCTGCCATTTTGAAACCCAATCCCCTCTCCCCCCCCCCCACAAGTGTGATTCCTACTGCCCTATCTCGGTCCTGAATCAAGATTACAAAATTTACACCAGTAGTTTAGATTAAATCCTCCCCCTCCTTCATCCCGATCAATTTGGCTTCATTAAAGCCAGACAGGCAATGGACACTATCAAAAGAATATTATACTCAATTAATCATGCCCATTCCACCAACCCTCCCCTGAAATGATACTTAGCTTAGATGCCCCCAAAAGCTTTTGATAGGGTCTCCTGGTTATTTTTTTACACTTTACACTTTTAAAATTTGGCTTCTGCCAGGAATTCCTTAATAATATTAAAGGTATATATACTAATTCTGAAGCATCAAAGTTAATGGGTCTCACTCTTCCCAATTCTCTTTATCCTGGGGAATCAGGCAGGACTGCCCCCTCTTCCCTTATCCTTTGCTCTGTATATGGAACCCATACCCAACACCTACACCAGTCACAGCAGATACAAGGTTATAAGATCAGTGACCAACTACATAAACTAGTCTGCTTCACAGATGACCTTTTGCTTTATATCACCACACCCCAGACATCATTGGTAGCCCTAGAAGATAGGTTACATCTTATAGAATGAGTTTCCGGTTATAAAATAAACCTACATAAAACCAAGATGCTATTGATACGGAGCACCCCCTCACCATCCCTGAAACAAAAATACCCCTATAAGTGGGACCAAACCCACATCAAATATTTAGGTATCCAAATAACATCAGACCCTCAGAACACATTTGCTCAAAATTATAAACATTTGTTCACTCGGGTCAAAGCAGACCTCCAGGTATGGACCCATCTCCGTATATCTCTGCTTAACAGGGTTCAGGCTATTCAAATGAATATTCTGCTATAAATATTATGTTTAATGCAGAAAATCCCATATACCCCACCTAAGAAAGAAATTTGGTGATACAATAGAATTATTTCCTCCTTTTTGTGGCAGGGGAAGAAACCCCGGGTGGCATTGGGAAAGCCCCACCTCCATAAAAAAGAGGAGGGTTGGCCCTCCCCAGTTTTAAAAATTATGCTATAGCGGCCCTGCTTAACAACTTAACATGTTGGCTCAGCTCTCACTCATCAGTACCACAGTGGGTACAGATTGAGTGGACTATCTCCTCGCTACCCCTGGACCACACCACAATATTTCAACCAAACAGCGGTGAAAACTGCACAGAGCAATCCCCACATACAGCAGATCTTCTAAGCTGTTGGAGAATTTATCTGAAGAGACCCCAAAACCTTGCTGGTGCTAGATGGATAGGGATCCCTGCTTTGGATCAGACTTTCATCCCGGTGAGACTAGACCATAGGTTCAGGGTTGGCTCATTCATACTTACCATTTTTATCAACGTGGAATTTTCAAATCCTTCTCACTATTGCAAACAGCATTTTCTCTCACTCAAAATGATTTTTACAGGTATCTGCAGGTCCGCCACATTCTGGATGCTACCCTGGGCCTTGAAGTAACTCCGCAGGCTCTCCCACCGCTTTTTCCGCTACTACCACAAATCCAGACAGAATCTTCCCTGATAACATTTGATGTCTCATTTTTATGAGGTACTGACAGATCTCCTGACTATCCTGATGGAGGGCGTTCAGACAACTTGGGAGGTGGAATTAATGTTAGAATTGACTCCGGAGGGTACTTCCAAGTACCGGAGCAGGTGTCTAAGTGGAATCCGGAGATCTCACCATTATGTTGGTGGAAATGTGGTAATCCTGGGGCATCTCAAGCCCATATTTTCTGGCACTGCCCTATGCTCAATCCATACTGGAGCAATATACAAACCCAATTACAGAAAATTTTTAATATTGTGGTACCTATGGGACCGGAACATATAATTCTGGGCCTATACCCCCTAGACGTTGTAGGTAAGGAGGCCAAGTATCTTTGGAACATTTTGGTGGTGGCAGCTTGTAAGGTGATATCAGGGAAGTGGCTGTCCCCCCAGCCACCTACTGAGACGGAGTGGAGGGACTTAGTAAACAATGTCAAAATCTATGACAGGATTTCCTTCTCGCTAACTCTGAGGTCTTCACAGTTTGTAAATCGATGGGCAAGATGGGAATTGCTGGGTTAGGAAACCTCGAGGGGGATTGATCTTACTCTCCTTTTCTCATCTAGGTGCTGACCTTCATTTCACCTTCACCTGGGTTGGATCTAGTTTCCCCACACCCCTAATTCTATATCCCTGTCCCTTGTTCCCTTCTTTTTTTCTTTAATTCTTTACTGTTTAAACTATTTTAGTAAATAGGGCGTAGTCTATAATTTCTCTTTTTCTTTCTGTTTGTACTCTAACGCTGTTGAAAATGCATATGTACTATGACTGTGATTTAACATGATGTAGTACCAGTTGAAATTGTAAGAAGTGTTTACAATTCTATTGGACCTCTTAAGGTCTTTACATAAGTATGTATAAAATAATGATGCTGATATAACATAAATTCTGTACTGGAATCTGTGGATACCAATAAAAATGAAGTATAAAAAAAAGAATTGACTCCGGAGGACCGGCAACGAATTTGCTATAGACAACACCAGACAGCAGGCTCCTACAGCCAGAGAGAATTCAGATGGAAAACTGTGGCTTGATACTTTCATACTCCACAAATCACAGCCAAGAACCTGCCTTCAAGAGACTCCTCGTGTTGGAAACCATGCTGATACGAAGTGTCGACCCACGCCCATATTTTCTGATTTTGCCCTATACTCACTCAGTACTGGTGGGAGGTAGGACAGGCTTCTGGAAAAATATTATTGGACTTGGGGTCTCTAACACCTGAAACAGCCATACTTTTACACCTCCCTATACATTTTAAACAGCAACATCGATTCTATCTCCTTAGTATACTGTAGTTTTAATAACTGCTAAGAAAGTAATGATGAGATTATGGCTACAACCCACTTCACTGATGACTCAAAGCTGGGAAGACACTAAATATGAAATCTATAGGATGGAGAGCATAAATGCCAGATTGCAAGATAGGACACCTTTGCTTATGAACAGATGGACTGCCTGGTTTACTTATATAGCCAAACACAGGCCTGAGTTGGTACCCTAGTATTGACAAGAATCCAGAGAGCCAGATCTGAGTCCAGACAGCCCATTCTAAAATGGTTCTAGATATAGAATTCCAGTAGGAATGCTTCTCTTCTACCAGTGTTTATCCTAGTCAGCTGATCCTCTCTTCCCTCTCTGGGACCCTGCTATGTATAATATTGACTTGCTGTCAGAGAGCTAGTAATTTAGATCATAGATGACTATACACAATATGCCTTGATGAAATTCTGTTTATACCACTTAAAACTTTAATAAATACTAAGTTTAAAAAAAAAAGAAAGGTTGGGGCAGGGTGATGAAGAAAGTTGTAGGTAGATGGGGGGAGGGAGCTTTGACAGGAGTCAAAGGGGTATGGGGAGGGGGGCAGTTCTGTCTGTAATCACAGTAGGAACTGCAATTTTGAGCAGACTAGATAGGCCGTAAAGCCTTTATCTGCTGGCACATGTGCATGTTCGTATGTATGCTTTTGCATTTGTCAAATGCTTTCACTTTCAGTAACTCATGCTGTCCTTTTGCATTTAAAAAGGTGGACAAGGAGAGCATTTTTTAATTTTAGAGGTACTCGGCAGCAGTGGCCTCTGGGCTGGTGGATTGCAGAAAATGAATGGCCTCCAGTGTAGGGCCCTTCAAGCTTTCCATGAGACTCTTCCTCTTTTCCCAAGGACCCAAGGCATTATGGTTTCACAGCAGGAAGGTCATGTCAGACGAATCTAATTGATTTCTTTGACTGGGTAACCAAAGTAGTAGACCAGGGAGGGGCTGTGGATATGGCCTGCTTAGACTTTAGCAAGGCATCTGACACAGTTCCACACAAAAGATTAATAGTCAATTAACCAGCCTGGGAGTGGGTCCCAGGGTGGTAGCCTGGGTAAAACATTGGCTGCACAACAGGACACAGAAGGTAATTGTAAATGGAGTCCATTCTGAAGAAAGAGGGTTACTAGTGGGGTACTGCAGGGTTCAGTACTGGATCCAGTCCTTTTTAATGTCTTTATAAGTGACATTGCTGAGGGACTGGAAGGAAAAGTCTGCCTCTTTGCAGATGACACAAAGATCTGCAACAGGGTTGATACACAAGGAGGTGTGGAAAGGATGAAAAGGGACTTGACAAGGTTGGAGGAATGGTCAGTAGTATGGCAGCTTGGATTCAATGCAAATAATGCACCTGGGAAACAAAAACCCAGGGGAAGATTACACAATGGGGGGGATAGTAACAACAACAACAATGGAAAGGGACCTGGAGGTAAATATATCAGATGACCTTAAGGTTAGCAAGCAATGTGAGAAGGCGGTAGGAAGAGCTGGCGGGATACTGAGATGTATAGGGAGACGCATCACCAGCAGAAAACAGGAGGTTGTTATCCCTCTGTACAGACAGTTGGTGAGACCCTATCTGGAGTACTGCGTCCAGTTCTGGAGACCCCATCTCCGCAAGGACATAGACAGGCTAGAGGCAGTCCAGAGGAGGGCAACTAAAATGGTGCAGGGTCTGCAAGAGAAGCTATACAAGGAGAGACTAAAGAAGCTCAATATGTATACCCTTGAGGAAAGGAGGGAGACGGGGGGCATCATAGAAACTTTTAAGTACCTCAGTGGAATCAACAAAGTCCAAGAGGGTAGCAGATTTCAGAAAAAGAGATTTGCAAGAACAAGGGGACACAATTTGAAGATTGGGGGGGGTGTGGTTCGGAGGCAATGTGAGGAAGCATTTTTTCAGAGAGAGGGTGATGGACTCATGGAACAGCCTTCCTGAGGAGGGTGTGGGGTCTAAAACTGAGGGAGAATTCAAGAATGCATGGGATAGACATGACAATTTTTGTGGTCGGTAGGAAGAAATAGGCTGTTGGTTAACTAGGATCTGCAGCTTATCCTGTAAGTAGGGAAATGGGCAGACTAGGTGGGCCAAGCGGTCCTTATCTGCCGTCAAAGTCTATGTTTCTATGTTTACTTGTCAAATTATTAAGTACCCAGTGTAACATTATACCCAGAAACCAGGCCTGCCCTCTTGGAGAATATAGAGAGGTGGCATCTGAGGACCCTGGGCTGGTGCTTCAGGTTTTTTTTCTTTTCAAAATGTTTGATTTTTCCCTTTTTATTTCCATGGTAGAACACATGTATAACACATAAACTAACTGTATCTTATATCACATACAGGATTATTAAATTATTTTATACAATATCACATGTGACTTAAACTTGCCAAAATCAGGCTATTAAGAATATCGTGTCCTCAGTCTGGTTTTCATCAATTTAGTTAATTAAGTATCCATTAAAGGGACACTGTCAGCTTTGCCTCTCATTTTTCTGTAAATTTATATCGGTGGGTTTGACAGCACACATCTGTAAGAATGTTCCTCTAGAATGCCCCCTGCATAAAATAAAAAGTAACCAGTGTACCTGTTTTTGAATATTTTTAATTATTTTCCTTTGTTGCAGTCTGCAGTTAAATCCCCCAACACCCGGAAGCAGATCCACGCCGAGAACGTGCATCTATCAGTAGCACTGTCCCGATGTGCACATTTTACCATCCCCATTGCAAAAACCATGTAATCCACTACAGCATGTTATAGTAAATCATTCCTGGCATTTCTAAATAAAAACCAAGAACTCGTTGAGCTGCAAAGTACTTTGCAAAGCTGGTGCCAACATCCCGTGCATGCTCAGAAGCTGTATGGGGAAAGATCTTGCGCATACGTGGGAATGTGCTGCTACTGCGCATGCGTGGGATTTTGGCACCAGCTTTACAAAGTACTTTGCGGCTCAACGAGTGCTCAGTTTTTATTTAGAAATGCCAGGAATGATTTACTATAACACCGATCTCCAGCATGCCTGAGCAATGCCCCAGTGCTTGGGGCCATGGAGGCAGCTTAAAACATATTTCACAATTAATAATTTAGGATTACTTAATGATGAATGAGCAACCAGGAGAAAGAAGTACAACACAATAAACACATCTAAGTCATATAGATACCTTCAAAAGCATAGTATCCGATGGCCATTCTAGAACACATGTTACCTGCCAATCGGAGAGATGTCAAGTATAGTGGACTCCACCAACTATAATTCAGGATTGTAGAATGGGACACACCCACTGTGTATTGTAACTCTGCAGTGAACTGAACTGGGACAAATCATTTATTCCTGGGGAGGTACATAATCATTTGAGGCAGTTTAAGTAACAGTTCCCATATTCTGTAAAACATATCCAGTTGGTCTGTTACAATATAGCTGAGCAATTCTTTTGCTGCCAGAGTACCCCTTTTCATTAGTCACTCTTAAGAAATTGGAGCCTGATGGAATTGCCACATATGCTACAAGATTTCTTAGCAGCAGATCTGTTTCCTGTTCACCTGTTACTTCTCAAATGGGCCAAATGACTTACATTTTTCTTAGAAAGAAGGCTAAAGGTTACAGGGAATGTGTTCCATTCCCTATAAGGTTATTTTAAAAGTTACAATGGAAACTTTTACATTCAATTAAAGCTTAAATTTAGCAAATGCCCCCAGTAAAATATAAGACAAACACTTTAAGTAGTGACAGAAAGGCATCCTTTATGTGAACTGGAATGGTGTTGTGGTAATGTCTTGGCCTCACCAGCCTAAAAGGGTGCAGTGAGGCCAGGGGCAAAAAAAAAAACTGCTCACACGGGTCATCAAGATTCTGTTGAACTGCTAAGAAAACCTTTGATTTTGTATTTTTTTTGCAAAAGCTTAAAAACGTAACTACATGCTATTCTTAATGTGATAGTGTCAGTGGCTCAGCAGGTTGCACACTTGCCTCTGATGCCAGAAGATTGAAACGTTGTTGGTTCTAGCCCCACACCAGGCACTTGGGGTACTGACACTATACTGCATCATGATGGGGGTGCTGCACTCCTGAGGTGCTGTCTTTTGGATGATACATTAAACTGAGGTCCCGTCTACCTGTTCTGGTGGTTTTTCCGGTGGACGTTCAAGATCCCATGGCACTTCTTGAAAAGAGTAGGGGAACTGTTTATTTGACAAAAATCAAGTAATAACAGTACAAAATACAGAAAAATCATAAGGAAAACAGGACAAACAAAAGAAAAACAAAACTGATGCATAACCTCATTCAAAGTTATAAAACAAGAGAAAGGGAATAGCTGAATAACAAAAAACAATGATTAATGACACAAATGAAAACACCACAATTACATACAAAACAGAAAAATAAACACCAAAAAAAAAAAAGAACTAGAATGGCAATAAAAAAGGTACTTTTTCCAAAACGGGGACAGAGAGGAAACAACACACACACACAAAAAAAAACTTGAAAAGGAAATGCCTGGGAAAGGAAACCTGGGGGGGGGGGCATAAAAGAAACAGTTTCAAAAAAAAGTAACAAAATTAAATTATACTCAAGCTGGATCAGACGGGCAAAGGAAAAGAGAAAAAGGAAATACAGCCAGAAAATTGTCCATGGGCAATACTTCCAGCATCAAATCCACATTATTGGAGGAAACCTGATCCATTCCACTGCACAAAGTCTGTGAAGGTCAGATTCCACCATCTGAAATAGGACTGAATGATCCAACAACTGCTGTTGCAGTACAAATTTACATTGAACCATCCAAATCATTACTTTAAGACATGAAAGAATCATAAGCAGCATGGAAGGCTCATGCATGGAGGACTGACCAGTCACCGACCCATAGATAAGAGCATCATAGTTAACAGAATACCAGAAAGGGTCCACCCAACTAGTACCCAAGAATGACCAAAAGTGACAAATATAAGGACAGTCAAAGAACAAATGCTGAATTGTTTCAGTGGCATCTTGACAACAGTCCCTTGGGCAAAATCTTTCCATGATGCTTTTAAAACAGAGTTTAAAACCTATTTATTTAATCATGCTTTTTCCGAATGTTTTTAAATAGTTTTACTGTTATTATTATCTGTTTACAATTTATGTGTATTTTATTGTACAGCGAGTTGATACAAGAAAGGCGCTTAAGAAATAACATTTTACTTACTTACTTATGTTTGTTATTGCCCTTAACATTCAGCTAGCTGTGATAACACAGCTAGGTCACACGCCAATATTGGGAAGGAAAATGAGAATCATTTAAATACAACAACGCCCATTCTCCGAGTACAGGTAGCACCCCTGGCAACACTTCCACATCTGAGGGAAGCAACTCTTTGTAAAAGGCCTTATGATGTTGGGTGAAAACTGAATCCCACAACAAATGGTGCCATTTGATAAATGAGAAAAAAAAAAGTACCAAAAACTCAGGAAACCAGCCAACTGGCCCAAAAAGGGGTTTTGGCTTAGACCACTCCAACTGAAGGGGTGTCATCCAAACAGATGGCCAGTCCTCCCAAATGGAAAGAGGGCCCATAAACCAAGGAACTATATGATACTGAAAAAAAATACTATATAAAAAAAACATATCATGGGATTAAATGTGCTGGGAAGAGTACTGTATCAGCTGACTTTGTTAAACCAGTAGGAGGAAAGAGAGCTTAATTGGGGGTGTGGTTTAGACACTATAATAGCAGGCGAGTCAAATTAAAACTTCCTGTTGCTAGTCTTGCTTGTAGAGCAGAAAGCAGCTAACTAAAAGAAGCTACATTTTCTTATTAATTTAAAACTTATATCTCAGCAGGAGTCAGTGTCTGTTAAGATTAAGTAGACAGACAACTTTATTAGAAGTAGAAGGGGTCTTATTTAGGGTTACAAAAAAAAAGAAAAGAAAGAAAGTCAGTATGTTCTGTGCTGGGAAGGGTACTGTATCAGCTGACTTTGCTGAACCAGTAGGAGGAAAGATAGCTTAATTGGGGGTGTGGTTTAGACACTATAATAGCAGGTGAGTCAAATTACAACTTCCTGTTGCTACCCTTGCTTGTAGAGCAGAAAGCAGCTAACTAAAAGAAGCTACATTTTCTTATTAATTTAAAACTTATATCTCAGCAGGAGTCAGTGTCTGTTAAGATTAAGTAGACAGACAACTTTATTAGAAGTAGAAGGGGTCTTATTTAGGGTTAAAAAAGAAAGAAAAGAAAGAAAGTCAGTGTGTGTTCTGTGCTGGGAAGGGTACTGTATCAGCTGACTTTGCTAAACCAGTAGGAGGAAAGAGCTTAATTGGGGGTGTGGTTTAGACACTATAATAGCAGGTGAGTTAAATTACAACTTCCTGTTGCTAGCCTTTTTAAATAGTTTTACTGTTATTATTATCTATTTACAATTTATGTGTATTTTATTGTACAGCGCTTTGATACAAGAAAGGCGCTTAAGAAATAACAGTTTACTTACTTACTTACTTATGTTTGTTATTGCCCTTAACATTCAGCTAGCTGTGATAACACAGCTAGGTCACACGCCAATATTGGGGAGGAAAGTGAGAATCATTTAAATACAACAATGCCCATTCTCTGAGTACAGGTAGCACCCTTGGCAACACTTCCACATCTGTGGGAAGCAACTCTTTGTAAAAGGCCTTACGATGTTGGGTGAAAATTGAATCCCATAACAAATGGTGCCATTTAATAAACAAGCATTTGTCAATGCCGAACGTTTGCTTGCAGGTATTTGCAGTGGTGTTTGGCATGTATGGTGCTTTACCCTAATGCCCTGTGCGATTGCTGGTATTTGGACAATAAATTGTCAGCATGACCTTGTTGCTACCCCCATTGTGCGCTACATAGGCGGAAACACGTTTTGGGCAGGATGTGAAAAATGACAGCTGTACTGCTCATAAGGAAGTGTGGTAAAATGGCAATGTTGAAAATCTGGAGTGGAAATATTGAAAATTCGCAAACCTACGAGCATGCATGGGAACTGTGCAATGCACACTCATAAAACAGTCATTTGTAGGATTTTTTTCACCAGATTTTCAACATTGCCATTTTAAAACCTCTGCTAATGAACAGTGTCAGTGTAATTTTCTTACTGTGTCCCAAACACTGATTTTGCACACCGACTGCGCCATTGTGCTCTACATGGGCGGAAAGACGTTTTGGGCATGATGTGAAAAATGATGGCTGTACTGCTCTTAAGGAGGTGTGGTAAAATGGCAATGTTGAAAATCTGGAGTGCAAATATTGAAAATTCGCAAACGTACGCGCGTGCGTAGGAGCTGCGCAACGCAGAGTCATAAAACAGTCATTTTTAGGAATTGATTCACCAAATTTTCAGCACAGCCATTTTAAGACCTCTGCTCATGATCAGTGTCACTGTGATTTTCTTAATGTGTCCCATACATTGAGTTCGCACACCGACTGCGCCATTGTGCACTACATGGGCAGAAACACATTTTGGGCAGGATGTGAAAACGACAGCTGTACTGCTCATGAGGAGGTGTGGTAAAATGGCAATGTTGAAAATCTGGAGTGCAAATATTGAAAATTCGCAAATGTATGAGCGTGCGTAGGAACTACGCAACGCATGCTCGTAAAACAGTCATTTTAAGGAATTTTTTCACCAGATTTTCAACATAGCCATTTTAAGACCTCTGCTCATGAACCGTGTCACTGTGATTTTATTAATGTGTTCCATATATTGATTTTGCTCACCGACTGCGCCATTGTGCGCTACATGGGCAGAAACACATTTTGAGTGAGATGTGAAAAATGACAGCTATACAACTCATAAGAAGGTGTGATAAAATGGCAATGTTGAAAATTTGGAGTGAAAATATTGAAAATTCACAAACTTACGAGCCTGTGTAGGAACTGCGCAACGCGCGCTCGTAAAACAGTAATTTTTTGGAATTTTGCAAATTTTCAACATGGAGTTAGGACCTTTCATGAATGATATCACTGTCATGGTGTTATTTGAGGCTGAAGGGTGATTTCTGCAGTGACTGTGCAGTGCCTGCGAAATCACCCTTTGGGCCTCGAATAACGCCATGACAGTGACATCATTCATGAGAAGGGTCCCAAAACCCCATGTTGAAAATTTGGCAAAATTCCCAAAATGACTGAGATATGCACAAAGTTGAAACCCCTATGTAGCCCATTATACAGCTTACCGGCATTGCCTCAGTTCACGGTCGGCTTTGAAGAGTGCAGACGTGTTCCCGGTCCACCGAAGATCGTCGCGCTGGAGTCCGGAGGTAAGTATGGGGTGAGGGTGTGTGTGTGGGGAGGCTGGGTGCGCAGTGGGTGGGTGCGGGTTGTGGGAGAGGGGGGCTGGAAGACACGCTGTGGGACCGTTTTTGTTTTACAGGTTCAAAAATAAAAAAAGATGATGTGGGACATTTGCCATGCTGGGGTGGGTGCCCAGCATGGCAGAAGATGGCTGGGAGGATGAGGAGCTGACGGGGGATTGGGCACCCCCGTCGGCAAACTCGTGGGGTGGCGAGGCAGCCGAGGGATTGGGCACCCCGTCGGCAAAGTAAATCACCGCTTGCCACACTGGGGTGGGCTCCGGCATGGCAGCAGGATGGCTTGGGGGCCATGGAGCCAACGGGGGATTGGGCACCCCCGTCTGTAAACATTTGCCATGCTGGGGTGGGCTCCCAGTGTGGCACCAAAGCTTTGGGGGGGGGCGGCGTGATGTGTGCAGGGGGGAGGTAGCACGTGACGTGAGGGGGGCGTTGCTCAGTATGGCAGCGGTGCTTTCCTTTTAAGCAGATGAATACTGCTGTCATACTGAGCTCCTGCACCCATTGGTGCAGGATCGCCATACCTGCTCAAGGGAGCAGTGCATTGGGTGGGAGAGGCACACCTCCAAGTGTGCTACTCTCCCAAAACATTCCTTGCGCATGCACGCAAGTGAACGTAATGAGAAAAAAAAGTACCAAAAACTCAGGAAACCAGCCAACTGGCCCAAAACGGGGTTTTGGCTTAGATCACTCCAACTGAAGGGGTGTCATCCAAACAGATGGCCAGTCCTCCCAAATGGAAAGAGGGCCCATAAACCAAGGAACTATATGATACTGAAAAAAAATACTATATAAAAAACATATCACGGGATTAACTGTGCTGGGAAGAGTACTGTATCAGCTGACTTTGCTAAACCAGTAGGAGGAAAGAGAGCTTAATTGGGGGTGTGGTTTAGACACTATAATAGCAGGTGAGTTAAATTACAACTTCCTGTTGCTAGCCTTTTTAAATAGTTTTACTGTTATTATTATCTATTTGCAATTTATGTGTATTTTATTGTACAGCGCTTTGATACAAGAAAGGCGCTTAAGAAATAACAGTTTACTTGCTTACTTACTTACTTATGTTTGTTATTGCCCTTAACATTCAGCTAGCTGTGATAACACAGCTAGGTCACACGCCAATATTGGGGAGGAAAATGAGAATCATTTAAATACAACAATGCCCATTCTCCGAGTACAGGTAGCACCCCTGGCAACACTTCCACATCTGTGGGAAGCAACTCTTTGTAAAAGGCCTTACGATGTTGGGTGAAAATTGAATCCCACAACAAATGGTGCCATTTAATAAACAAGCATTTGTCAATGCCGAACGTTTGCTTGCAGGTATTTGCAGTGGTGTTTGGCATGTATGGTGCTTTACCCTAATGCCCTGTGCGATTGCTGGTATTTGGACAATAAATTGTCAGCATGACCTTGTTGCTACCCCCATTGTGCGCTACATAGGCGGAAACACGTTTTGGGCAGGATGTGAAAAATGACAGCTGTACTGCTCATAAGGAAGTGTGGTAAAATGGCAATGTTGAAAATCTGGAGTGGAAATATTGAAAATTCGCAACCCACGAAAGGCAGTATGGAACTGTGCAATGCACACTCATAAAACAGTCATTTGTAGATTTTTTCACCAGATTTTCAACATTGCCATTTTAAAACCTCTGCTAATGAACAGTGTCAGTGTGATTTTCTTACTGTGTCCCAAACATTGATTTCAAGACACCGATCGCGCCATTGTGCTCACATGGGCGGAAAGACGCTTTGGATGATGTGAAAATGACAGCTGTACTGCTCTTAAGGAGGTGTGGTAAAATGGCAATGTTGAAAATCTGGAGTGCAAATATTGAAAATTCGCAAACGTACGTGCGTGCGTAGGAGCTGCACAACGCAGAGTCATAAAACAGTCATTTTTAGGAATTGTTTCACTAAATTTTCAGCACAGCCATTTTAAGACCTCTGCTCATGATCAGTGTCACTGTGATTTTCTTAATGTGTCCCATACATTGAGTTCGCACACCGACTGCGCCATTGTGCACTACATGGGCAGAAACACATTTTGGGCAGGATGTGAAAAATGACAGCTGTACTGCTCATGAGGAGGTGTGGTAAAATGGCAATGTTGAAAATCTGGAGTGCAAATATTGAAAATTGGCAAATGTATGAGCGTGCGTAGGAACTACGCAACGCACGCTCGTAAAACAGTCATTTTTAGGAATTTTTTCACCAGATTTTCAACATAGCCATTTTAAGACCTCTGCTCATGAACAGTGTCACTGTGATTTTATTAATGTGTTCCATATATTGATTTTGCTCACCGACTGCGCCATTGTGCGCTACATGGGCAGAAACACGTTTTGAGTGAGATGTGAAAAATGACAGCTATACAGCTCATAAGAAGGTGTGATAAAATGGCAATGTTGAAAATCTAGAGTGAAAATATTGAAAATTCACGAACTTACGAGCCTGCGTAGGAACTGCGCAACGCACGTCAAACAGTAGTTTTGATGCATCAAATTAACATGGCTTACTCTTTCTCATGAATGATATCACGTCATGGTGTTATTTGAGGCTGAAGGGTGATTTCGCAGTGACCGCGCAGTGCTCATGAAATCACCCTTTGGGCTCGAATAACACCATGACAGTGACATCATTCATGAGAAGGGGTCCCAAAACCCCATGTTGAAAATTTGGGCAAAAATTCCCAAAATGACTGAGATATGCACAAAGTTGAAACCTATGTAGCCATTATACAGCTTACCGCATTGCCTCAGTTCGCGGTCGGCTTTGAAGAGTGCAGACGTGTTCCCGTCCAATCAAGATCGCCGCGCCGGAGTCCGGAGGCATGGGGTGAGGGTGTGTGTGGGGAGGCTGGGTGCGCAGGGTGGGTGCGGGTTGTGGGAGAGGGGGCTGGAAGACGCTTGTGGGACCGCTTTTTGTTTTGCAGGTTCAAAAATAAAAAGATGATGGGGACATTTGGCCATGCTGGGGTGGGTGCCCAGCATGGCAGAAGATGGCTGGGAGGATGAGGAGCTGACGGGGATTGGGCACCTGCCGGCAAACTATGTGGGTGGCGAGGAGCCGACGGGGATTGGGCACCCCGTCGGGTAAAGTAAACCACCGCTGCTGACACTGGGTGGGCCTCCAGCATGGCAGCAGGATGGCTGGGGGCCATGGAGCCAACGGGGATTGGGCACCCCTGCCTGTAAACATTTGCCATGCTGGGTGGGCTCCTCAGTGTGGCACCAAAGCTTGGGGGGCGCGTGATGTGCAGGGGGGAGGTAGCACGTGATGTGAGGGGCGTTGCTCAGTATGGCAGCGGTGCTTCCTTTTAAGCAGATGAATACTGCTGTCATACTGAGCTCCTGCACCCATTGGTGCAGGATCGCACACCTGCTCAAGGGAGCAGTGCATTGGTGGGAGAGGCACACCTCGCGGTGCTACTCTCCCAAAACATTCCTCGCATGCATAAGTGAACGTAATGAAAAAGTACCAAAACTCTCAGAAACCAGCCAACTGGCCCAAACAGGGTTTGGCTTAGATCCTCCAACTGAAGGGTGTCATCCAAACAGATGGTGAGTCCTCCCAAATGGAAGAAGGCCCATAAACCAAGGAACTATATGATACTGAAAAAATACTATATAAAAACATATCACGGGATTAACTGTGCTGGGAAGAGTACTGTATCAGCTGACTTTGCTAAACCAGTAGGAGGAAAGAGAGCTTAATTGGGGGTGTGGTTTAGACACTATAATAGCAGGTGAGTTAAATTACAACTTCCTGTTGCTAGCCTTTTTAAATAGTTTTACTGTTATTATTATCTATTTACAATTTATGTGTATTTTATTGTACAGCGCTTTGATACAAGAAAGGCGCTTAAGAAATAACAGTTTACTTACTTACTTACTTATGTTTGTTATTGCCTTAACATTCAGCTAGCTGTGATAACACAGCTAGGTCACATCAATATTGGGGAGGAAAATGAGAATCATTTAAATACAACAATGCCCATTCTCCGGTACAGGTAGCACCTGGCAACACTTCACATCTGTGGGAAGCAACTCTTTGTAAAAGGCCTTACGATGTTGGGTGAAATTGAATCCCACAACAAATGGTGCCATTTAATAAACAAGCATTTGTCAATGCGAACGTTTGCTTGCAGGTATTTGCAGTGGTGTTTGGCATGTATGGTGCTTCCCCTAATGCCTGTGCGATTGCTGGTATTTGGACAATAAATTGTCAGCATGACCTTGTTGCTACCCCATTGTGCGCTACATAAGGCGGAAACATCGCTTTGGGCAGGATGTGAAAATGACAGCTGTACTGCTCATAAGGAAGTGTGGTAAAATGGCAATGTTGAAAATCTGGAGTGGAAATATTGAAAATTCGCAAACCTACGAGCGTGCATGGGAACTGTGCAATGCACACTCATAAAACAGTCATTTGTAGGATTTTTTTCACCAGATTTTCAACATTGCCATTTTAAAACCTCTGCTAATGAACAGTGTCAGTGTGATTTTCTTACTGTGTCCCAAACATTGATTTCGCACACCGACTGCGCCATTGTGCTCTACATGGGCAGAAAGACGTTTTGGGCATGATGTGAAAAATGACAGCTGTACTGCTCTTAAGGAGGTGTGGTAAAATGGCAATGTTGAAAATCTGGAGTGCAAATATTGAAAATTCGCAAAGGTACGTGCGTGCGTAGGAGCTGCACAACGCAGAGTCATAAAACAGTCATTTTTAGGAATTGTTTCACTAAATTTTCAGCACAGCCATTTTAAGACCTCTGCTCATGATCAGTGTCACTGTGATTTTCTTAATGTGTCCCATACATTGAGTTCGCACACCGACTGCGCCATTGTGCACTACATGGGCAGAAACACATTTTGGGCAGGATGTGAAAAATGACAGCTGTACTGCTCATGAGGAGGTGTGGTAAAATGGCAATGTTGAAAATCTGGAGTGCAAATATTGAAAATTCGCAAATGTATGAGCGTGCGTAGGAACTACGCAACGCACGCTCGTAAAACAGTCATTTTTAGGAATTTTTTCACCAGATTTTCAACATAGCCATTTTAAGACCTCTGCTCATGAACAGTGTCACTGTGATTTTATTAATGTGTTCCATATATTGATTTTGCTCACCGACTGCGCCATTGTGCGCTACATGGGCAGAAACACGTTTTGAGTGAGATGTGAAAAATGACAGCTATACAGCTCATAAGAAGGTGTGATAAAATGGCAATGTTGAAAATCTAGAGTGAAAATATTGAAAATTCACGAAACTTACGAGCCTGCGTAGGAACTGCATGCCTACATAAAACAGTATTTTGATTTTGCAAAATTTCAACATGGAGTTTGGACCCCTTCTCATGAATGATATCACTGTCATGGTGTTATTTGAGGCTGAAGGGTGATTTCGTGCAGTGACCGCGCAGTGCCTCGCGAAATCACCTTTGGGCTCGAATAACACCATGACAGTGACATCATTCATGAGAAGGGTCCAAAACCATATTGAAAATTTGCAAAATTCCAAAAATGACTGAGATATGCAATAAAGTTGAAACCCCCCTATGTAGCCCATTATACAGCTTACCGGCATTGCCTCAGTTCGCGGTCGGCTTTGAAGAGTGCAGACGTGTTCCCGGTCCACCGAAGATCGTCGCGCCGGAGTCCGGAGGTAAGTATGGGGTGAGGGTGTGTGTGTGGGGAGGCTGGGTGCGCAGTGGGTGGGTGCGGGTTGTGGGAGAGGGGGGCTGGAAGACACGCTGTGGGACCGTTTTGTTTTACAGGTTCAAAAATAAAAAGATGATGTGGGACATTTGCCATGCTGGGTGGGTGCCCAGCATGGCAGGAAACTGGGAGGATGAGGAGCTGACGGATTGGGCACCCCGTCGGCAAACTCACGGGTGGCGAGGGAGCCGACGGGGATTGGGCACCCCGTCGGCAAAGTAAACCACCGTTGCCACACTAGGGTGGGCTCCCAGCATGGCAGCAGGATGGCTTGGGGGCCATGGAGCCAACGGGGATTGGGCACCCCGTCTGTAAACATTGCCATGCTGGGGTGGGCTCCCAGTGTGGCACCAAAGCTTTGGGGGGCGGCGTGATGTGCGCGGGGAGGTAGCATGTGACGTGAGGGGGGCGTTGCTCAGTATGGCAGCGGTGCTTTCCTTTTAAGCAGATGAATACTGCTGTCATACTGAGCTCCTGCACCCATTGGTGCAGGATCGCCATACCTGCTCAAGGGAGCAGTGCATTGGGTGGGAGAGGCACACCTCCAAGTGGGGGTGTGTTTAGACACTATAATAGCAGGTGAGTCAAATTACAACTTCCTGTTGCTAGCCTTGCTTGTAGAGCAGAAAGCAGCTAACTAAAAGAAGCTACATTTTCTTATTAATTTAAAACTTATATCTCAGCAGGAGTCAGTGTCTGTTAAGATTAAGTAGACAGACAACTTTATTAGAAGTAGAAGGGGTCTTATTTAGGGTTTAAAAAGAAAGGAAAGAAAAGAAAAAGTCAGTGTGTGTTCTGTGCTGGGAAGGGTACTGTATCAGCTGACTTTGCTAAACCAGTAGGAGGAAAGAGAGCTTAATTGGGGGTGTGGTTTAGACACTATAATAGCAGGTGAGTCAAATTACAACTTCCTGTTGCTAGCCTTTTTTGGTACTAATTGCCCTCCATCCCACCCACCCAAAGCCAGTTCTACTTTTATAGCCACTGGATTTGACTGACAACAGGGACTTCCTGTTTGGCAGTAGGAAGGGAAGGATCATAGGAAAACATGGGTTTTGTCAACCCTAAAGGAAAAAAGTAGCTCACTCTCCCCCCCAAGCTGCTGGTGGTCTGATATTGTGCAAGGAAGAAGGTGGCTACTGAAGCAGATAGGAATTTGCTGTCCCAGAACAGGAAGGGTGGGAGTTGTAAGGAGAGGAGATAGTAAGCATCCAGAGAAACAGTAGAGGGGACACAAAATAAGACATGATAGGAGTGGTGCAGTGCAATGGCTGTGGGGCGGCAGTGTTCCGGGAGACATTATGGAGGCTGCGATGCTTCACTATTTGCAGGCACCTCTCTGGTCTGAGACAGGAGGTTGCCCATCTCCAGGCTGACCTGGCTAGGATTTGTGAAACCTCCTCCCCCACCCAGGGACCACCAGGGCCAATGCCACTACCTCAGAGGTTGCCAAGAAAGAGGAGAGGCTGAACCAGGGTGGGCTCAGAGAGGGAGAGGGTGGTAGAACAGAGTTGCATCCCTCCAGCTGTACCTCTCCACAATTCATTCACTCTTCTGGTGGATAGTGGTTCCTCTATGGAGGCACCTGCAGTGGAGACCAAGGAGGATGCTGGGAACCTTCACAAAGGAGACCCACAGGAGGGTGGCATGGGACCCCACAGGGGAAGAAACAACTCCTGGTGGGGGACTCAATCATTAGGGGGGTAGAAATGGGGGAGGAAGGGGAGAGGGAGGTAAGGTGCCTTCCTGGCGCCACGTCTTGAAGGGACAGGAAGTGAATCCTCAGGATCATGGGAGGAGCTGCATGAAGGAGGGAGCTGGATGTCATTGTCCACCTAGGGTCAAATGACCTGGCTAGGAATGGGATCAGAGCAGTGCAAGAGGAGTTTGTAGAGTTGGGAAGGGGCCTTAGACAAGTAGCGCATACGGTAACCTTCTCGGAGGTGCTGCCTGTCTATGGCAAAGGAGATGCAGGGCACCTCACCAGGGAATTCAATGAGTGGTTGAAAAACTGGTGTGGAGCTCAGGGTTTTGGCTTCATTGGGGACTGGGGAGCCACCTGGAGGGATGCAGGCCTATACTGGTGCGATGGTCTGCATCTGTCCAGGGGGGAACCAGGATCCTAGGTGAGAGGTTTAAATGCTTCATTGGCAAGCATTTAAACTAGCCAAGGGGGAGCACTGAAAAGGAGCAGGAAATCCCAGCCTCCCCCCACAAAACATGGTGATTAGTGAGGTAAACACCAAGGTACAGAAGTTATTAGGGACCAGAACAGATTTAAATGTGAAAAAAGGCAAAGGCAGTAAGGACAGAAATGGGGCTAAAAGGGGTAAGGCTATAAAAGAGTGGAGGGTGATGAGTACCAATGCCCATAGTCTGTAACAAGCCCCTGAACTAGTGGCCTTGATGGAAGAGGTTGCCTGGATATTGTGGCAGTCACAGAAACATGGTACACAGAGAACCATGACTGGGATGTCAACATACCAGGATACACAATCTGCAGGAGGGACAGGGAGGGTAAAGAGGAGGAGTAGCTCTCTATGTAAAGGAAGGGATCAAAGCAACAGAACTAAGAGTAAACAGGGAGCAGATGAGGCACTTTGGGTCACCCTGGAGACAGGAAATGGCACCACAATCCGCAGGGTTGTGTACAGACCCCCATCTCAGGGGAGGGAATGGACAAGGAAATGATAGAAGGCTTTCTAGAATGGCAGAAAAAGGGGAGATATTGTTGATGGGGACCTGAATATGCCAGATGTTAACTGGAGCACCTTTGCTGCAGGCACATCCAAGAGCAGGGTCATTCTTGATGCCCTACAAGGGGCATGCCTCAGACAGCTAGTATTGGAACCCACTCGGGAGGGAGCAATCCTGGACCTGGTACTCTCAAATGGGGACGGAGAAAGAATCTCAGATTTAGAAGTGGGTAGCCATCTGGGGAAAAAAACGACCACCAAACAGTGTGGTTCACGATAAACACAGCCATACAATCAAGCCATACAAAAGCAAGAGTACTGGACTTTAGGAGAGCTGACTTTGGGGAAAATGAGAGAGTGCCTCAGAAAAGCACTAGCAAACAGGCAAGAAGGAGGGGTGGAGGAACAATGGGGAGTGATCAAAACAGCCATCACAGAGGCAACAAGCCTTTGTGTAAAGCAAATCAATAAAACACAACGAAGGAAAAAACGCTATGGTTCTCAAAAGAGGTGTCAGGGAAGGTTAAGGAGAAAAGGACAGCATTCAGGAAATATAAGGAAACACAGAAGGAGCAGGACAGAGAACTTTATCAGTTAAAGCAGAAAGAGGCTGGGAAGGCAGTCAGAATAGCAAAGGCCCAAACCGAGGAAAGGATAGCCAATTCTGTTAAGAAGGAGGATAAGACCATTTATAGGTACATTAGGGAGTGAAGAAAGACCAAAGGAGGGATACTGAAGCTTAATAAAGGGGAGGGAATGTGGGTAGAGGGTGACAGTGAAAAAGCAGAGATACTGAACGAATATTTCTGCTCAGTATTCACAAAGGAAGAGGAGGGGGAGTTACCTAAACCAAACAAGAGAAACACTCTGAAGACAGGGGTCGATACCAGTCCATTTACAGAAGAAAGGGTTCTGAAAGAACTAATAAAATTGAAGGTGGACAAAACAATGGGGCCTGATGGGATTCACCCAAGAATTCTAAAAGAACTAAGGGTAGAACTAGTGACACCGCTGACTACTCTCTTTAACAAATCATGGGAGGATGGGGTGGTACCCAAGGACTGGAGGAGGGCAGATGTGATTCCTCTTCACAAAAGTGGGAGCAGGACAGAGGCAGGAAACTACAGACCAGTTAGTTTGACCTCAGTGGTAGGGAAAATGATGGAATCACTTCTGAAGGAAAGAATTGTTGAGTACCTAGAGGCCAGTGGGGCACAGGACCAAAGGCAGCATGGATTCATGATGGGAAGGTCATGTCAGACGAATCTAATAGATTTCTTTGACTGGGTGACCAAAGTAGTAGACCAGGGAGGGGCTGTGGACATGGCCTACCTAGATTTTAGCAAGGCATTTGATACAGTCCCACACAAAAGATTAATACACAAGATAGCCAGCCTTGGAGTGGGTCCCAAGGTCATAGCCTGGATTAAAAAATTGGCTAGACAACAGGACGCAAAGGGTAGTAGTAAATGGAGTACACAGTGAAGAAAGGAGGGTTACTAGTGGGGTACCGCAGGGTTCAATACTGGGACCGGTCCTTTTTAATGTCTTTATAAGTGACATTGCAGAGGAACTGGAAGGAAAAGTATGTCTCTTTGCAGATGACACAAAGATCTGCAACAGGGTTGATACACAAGATGGAGTGGAAAGGATGAGAAGGAACTTGGCAAGGTTGGAGGAATGGTCAAATGTATGGCAGCTCAGATTCAATGCAAAGAAGTGCAAGGTAATGCACATGGGAAACAAAAACCCAGGGGAAGTGTACACAATGGGGGGTGAGATACTGACAACAGTAAAAATAGAAAGGGACCTGGGGGTAATTATATCAGATGACATAAAGGTGGGCAAGCAATGTGAGAAGGCAGTAAGGAAGGCTGGGGGGATACTGGGATGCATAGGAAGAGGCATCAATAGTAGAAAACAGGAAGTTGTTATCCCTCTGTACAGACAGTTGGTGAGACCCCATCTGGAGTACTGTGTGCAGTTCTGGAGACCCCATCTCCGCAAAGACATAGACAGAGTGGAGGCTGTCCAGAGGAGGGTAACCAAAATGGTGCAGGGTCTGCACCAGAAGACATATGAAGAAAGACTAAAGGAGCTTAATTTGTGTACCCTTGAGGAAAGAAGGGAGATACGGGACATGATAGAAACTTTCAAGTACCTCAAGGGAATCAACAAAGTCCAAGAGGGTAGCATCTTCCAGAAAAAGAGATGTGCAAGAACAAGGGGGCACAATTTGAAGATAGAGGGGGGACGGCTCAGAGGTAATGTGAGAAAGTATTTTTTCACAGAGAGGGTTGTGGATGCATGGAACAGCCTCCCTGAGGAGGTCGTGGAGTCAAGAACAGTGGGGGAATTCAAGAATGCATGGGACAGGCATAAGGCAGTCCTAGTGAGGGGTAGGAGGAAGTAAGCTGTTGGTTCACTAGGCTCTGCAGCTTATCTGTTAGGTAGAAAAATGGGCAGACTAGGTGGGCCAAGCGGTCCTTATCTGCTGTCAAATTCTATGTTCTATGTTCTAGTTTCTAACCATGGTCAAACCCCCCCTTGGCAGAAGGGAAATAGAGAATGTCCCTCTTAACTGGATTGAGTCTACTCCCACAAAGCACAGTGAAAAAAACACCATACAATCAGGTTCCCAAATATTGAGGAAGGAGAAAATAGCATTAACATAAAGAAAATGGGAATCAAAAGTTTTAATTATCCTAACTCTTTCTTTTGGACAGTTACCATGATTTCCAAACTACTACTCAGGCAGCCCCAGTATCCACAATCTGACTCAGTTCAAGTCTGGTAAAGTGGAGCTCCCAAAATAAATGCCCAGGATCGCCACTGGTTCTGAGGTGGCAGTAACATTTCCAGTTTCCAAAGGAAGGGCTGTATGAGTCCCGATGGGAAGCACCTGACACTTGAAATAATTAAAACTGGATCCTATCAAAGAGGCAATTGCAGTAATCAGCTGTATGGCATTCTCACCAGAAGGGACATCCTTGATAAATAAACAGACATCATCAGCATAAGTCAACAGTTTTACAGGATGAGGAAGCGTGGGGACAGGGAATACCAAAAATCTGGGGGCTGTGGTCACTGCTTGTAACAATGGATCTAAGGTAAGAATGTATAAGATGGGGTTTAAAGGGCAGCCTTGTCGGACTCCCTGGTGCAAGTGAACATGAGTCTTGTCGGACTCCCTGGTGCAAGTGAACATGAGTACCCTGGTACCCATTAATAGTGGAGAATATCAAGAAGTCAGAATATAGCAGACAAATCCAATTTATGAAAATGGGAGAGAAACCATACTTCCTAAACACCAGGTAAAGATAATCGTGGGAGACCATATCAAATGCCTTGGCTTGATCCAACACAAAGAGGAAATGCCCCACCTGGTGAAAATGACATGAGATGATTAAGTCCCTAATCAGCTGTAGATTATCTTGAATCCTATGACCAGAAATAGAGCAGGACTGGAGGGGGCGAATCATTGAAGCAAAAATAGGAGTCAAACATGCACAAAAAAGTTTCATTAGAATTTTAGAGTCTGTATTAAGAAAGCATGTCGGCCTCCAATTTGAGAGGTGACATTTATCACCAGATTTGAATAAAAAAATCTGAAGAGCTTCAGCAGTTGAACCCGATATGATCATATGGCCTAAAACTGAATTATAAACAAAAGTGAAAATTGGGGCAAAAAGAAAAGGGAACAAATGGAAAAGTTAGGATGTCAAGCCATCAGTCCCAGGGGAAGTCTTTTTATGCAGTGACTGGACCGCAGAGAGAACCTCTTCCTCAGCTTATGGTCAGGTGAGATGTTCATTACCATTGGGAGATACCTGTGGCAGGTGCAAAGAGTCAAAAAAACTGGCAGCCGAATCCCCAAGAGGGAACCGTGTTCCCACTGTATGCTGTAGGAAGTCCTGGACTACCCACAGCATTCCAGTATGGGATCAATGTTCCAATCCTACTGTATCCACTAAAGAAATGATAGTTTGTAATTTGACCCTGTGAAAACAACTGTGAAAAATATCCCCAGGCAGATGTTTGCTTTGGGAACCATAAGAATGTTCAAACATTAATGATTTATCCTTGCCATACTGAAAGGTGTTCATACAATCCATTATGGACCTGATCTGAGCCTGTAAGGATAAACCTTTTTTGGCCTGCAAGGAGAATAGTTTAAAAATTGTGATTGGTTATCAGTGTCAGTGGCTCAGCAGGTTGCACACTCACCTCTGAGGCCAAAGATCAGAAGGCTATGGGTTCTATCCACACACCAGGCACTTGGGTTAAATTCCAATACTGACACTGTAGTGCAGTAAAAGGAGGGGGTGCTATACTCCTGAGGTGCCGTCTTTTGAATGAGACGTTAAACCAAGGTCCCATCTTCCTGTTCTGGTGGTAGTTCAGGTGGATGTTAAAGATCCCATGGCACTTCTTGAAAAGAGTAGTTTTTTTTTTATTTAGGACATATCAGTAGTACATGTATATAAGAAATCAATAAATATTAAAAGGACACATCACCAAATCACAGAGATTAGAAAACAAATCTAGAAAACTAGCTTAGAATACAAACTTAATTGGTTACAAATGAAACCCTTTCCACCACATTTCCACGAGCTCTCTTGGATGAGCTTGTAAGTCTTTAGTCCATACACTTTTGAGCATGTTTCTCGCTTCCAGAGCAATGGTCAGATAGGTAGTTCTCTGTTGCTGTAAGACCAACTGACATCTTGACTGCCATAAATAGTAATTTATGCAGGTGAAAACACTATCAGTGTCTCTTTATTACATCTTCTTAAAGAGTCCGGAAAATCCCCCAAGACAACCATCCCATGGGTACATCGTGTTAGCCATGGGAGTTTCCATCTCTTAGCTAAGAAGGCCCACAATTGTACCACAAAGGAACATTCTAAAAGCAAATGTGTCATTGTTTCTTTTACTTGCCCGCATGCTCTCTGAGGACAAAATCTGTCCTGTATGGGTTTATGTTTATTATTTCCTTTCACAGAGAGCCTACCATACGTACTTAACCATAAAATGTCCTATACTCTCCTAGGAATTATTGGATTCAACAGTTGTTGAATGGCTATTTGGATTTTCTGTGAGGGGCAATCTTTAAAAACTGGTTCAGCCGGACTTGTGTCAGCAACAATTTTAATGTATAACCTTTTTCTGGAATTATCTTTTATGTCAGATTTAGTTAGGCTCCATTTATATATCTTTTGTATAACAGGTTTCATGAAGGTGGGTCTAACCTTCTTGCTGGTGTATTTCATTGGTGATTCTGTCCATTTGTCTAACTAGGTTTTATTCACCATATATTCATGTTTGCATAATAGTTTGAGTTGTTTGTACCACCAGCTGAATATTAATAGAGATAAACAATGAATGAAAGAAAATAACCAGATTAACCATACCCAAACATCCTTTCTGTTTTTTCAGATAAGTATACTCCCGTTTGATTGAGTTTAACCTACTCCCCCAAAGCATTCTAAAAAACAATGCTATATAATTTTGTTTCATATTTGGTAGGGACTGGAAATATCATACGCACATATAATAGATATGGGATTAAGACATTGCTTAATATAAATTCTCTTGAATCTAGACATTTTCCAGCAATTTCAGGTTTCTACTTTTCTTTCACAATTTTGTAATGCAAGATTCCAATTATAATCTTCTGGATGATCAGTTCCAAAAAAATTCCCAATATTTTCAGAGGTTCTTGTGAAACTGAAATCCCTGCAATATGGTTCAGCGTGGAGGGTGATTTTGCCCCAATCTGTAATATTTTACTTTTGTCCAGTTTAATGACACCCCTGAAATGCTTGCATAGGTACTTGTTTCCTGTATTTCCTCTTGTAAGCTTGTGTTACTGGATAGCAAAAAGCAGAGATCATCTGCATAAGCTACTAGTTTACATGAGTCATATCCAGACTTTCCATTAACATCCTGAATTTTATTATTGTTATGGATTTTCCACAATAGGAGGTCAATCACAAAGACATATAGTAAGGGGCTAAGAGGACACCCCTGACAGACCCCTAGATGTGCAGGCACTATAATTTGGGGGAGACCAGTGATGTCGTATATAATATTTGCTGTTTTATGTAACAACTGAATCCAGGAAATTAAGACTGGGTGTACTTTATAGGCCTTTAAGACTTGAAATAAATATTGCTGGTTAACTTCATCAAAAGCTTTATGTTGATCAAGCGATACTACATATCCTGAGATATTGTTTTGCTGACTGAATTCAGTGACATCCCTGATTAAAATTAGACTATGTTGTATTTTTTTATGTGGCAGTGCACAGGTTTGTGAGAAATGAATATGCTTTTCTGCAAACTTTTGCAGCCTATATTGAAACACCAAAGATAAAATCTTAAAATCCGTATTCAGTAAACAGATTAGTTTTCAATTCTGTATTAAGGACCTAGTTCCTTTTTATATAAAAAGATAATAATTCCGTTTGTAAAGGATGCTGTCACCTTTTGGGTCTGCAATATGTCACTAAAAACAGTGCAAAGAATCTCAGTTAATTCTGACCTGAAACATTTATAAAATTCATTGGTAAACCCATCTCTCCCAGGAGCAGTGTTTCCCTTCAGCTTCCCATTTATTTGATTGATCTCTTCAGGTGTAATGCGGGAGAAAGGCGGAAATGCATCCTGTGTACCCTTGGTAGAAAGAAGGTCCCCTAAGTAAGTTTATGTTGCTGATGTCTGTCTGTGATACTTTACTACATTGTAACAGAAAATCTTCCACAATTCCTCTAATATGTTGTGGAGAATCGTCCTATACACCATTATGGTCCTGTAGATAAGGAAAGTTAACTGCATTTTTTTCTATTTTTACAGGCCTCACAGGGTCTATGTAGGGTGTTTTTGTGTCAGCATATAGGGAGTCTGCTCTATTATATTGACATTTTCTCATTTCCGATTTGATATGTTGGATCTGGGCTGAATAATTATTTTTTGAGGAAAAAGTGGGGGACTGTAATTTTAATAATTGTTCTTTGAGTTGGGCCTATTTAAAGAACTGATTTTGTGCTTAATTATTATTTTTTATTTTTTCATATCCTCCCACCATGCCCCTAAATCCTCATATAAGAATTGTACCGATAATCTTATTTTGAGGAGATATTTAAGGTGCTGTACTATTGAAACATCTTGAAGGGACTGATTATTTAATTTCCACCTGGCATTTGTTTGGATTTTTGCCCTATCCAAAGATAGCCTAGATTTGATCAAAAGATGATCCGAAAATTCCATTGGTACTACTTCTGTACCTTGTCTCTGTACGTAAGAAGAGAAAAAAATCTGACTGCAGAGATGACCCTTCTGAAAAGTAAAAGTCAGACCTCTGATATGAAAAGAAAAATAGTTAGTGAGTTCAGCAGTATGTATACAATTTTGTAAAGCAAACATCACAATAAATCTTTTCCCCATTGATGTTTTCTTATGTACCTGTAAGCTACCATGACAATCCCTTCCAAAAATTATCAACTTCTTTGTAGCTAAGTGAGGTTGGATGAGAGTTACAAGTTGTACCCTTTCTGCCTTTGTTTGAGGACTATAGATCGAGATGAGCCTAATGGAACAGGTGTCCCAGACCCATCCAAAATCAGGGCGTGTCCTGGTACTAAATCTATCAAAGGGCCCTATGCACTATTGGGGTGGATTGGCTACGCATGCATATCTTGGGTGTGCAACCACTCCACACCCTATGAGCCCCCCCATGCAGGATGCACTAAGGGGGGGTGCACAGCACATATGTGCCCGATCTCCTGGCCGCTTGAAGAGCAACGTGCTGGGGGTGGGCTTGCACTATGCACCAAGGCACGTAGTGCATCCATGGGGGGTGCAGTGGACAGTCAGCTATGCCAAGGGGGACCCTGCCATAACCACAGTACGCAGCCAAGCCTGTGCATCCATGGGGTCCCCTCCCAGCCTCAGTGGCATGAGAGCTGCACACCCCCAAGTACACTGAGACACTCCCATCTTGGCGATGTCACAGCAGTCCCCCACCTGACAGTGCCCCTGTCCTGGCTGGCATGGTGGTACCACCCCCCCACTGGTGTGGCTGCCCCTGCACCACTGTGTGCCATGATGCTCCCCAACTGTGATGTGCCCCAGCCCCCTGTGTCACTAACACCACCACCCCCCCAGCCCAGTATCTGCATGCCAGTGCCCCCTGGGACAGTCAGTGGTACATCCCTCCCCACACCCCCATGGCCACCGATCATCTGATTTATGCAGGTGCATGCAGCCGATGCACGCCTGTTTACATAAGATGGCTGGTGGCTGTGGTGGTGTGCAGAGGGCTGTACCACCAGCAGTCTTGGGGGGGCATGACACACATGTACAGGGGTGCCAGGGGGGATGATGACGGCCGGTCAACATGCCAGTTGGGGTGACCGTGGGCAGATGCAGTCACTGACAGGGGGGTCCCAGGTTGGTGCTGGGACACTATGGTCCAGGATATGAGGGCGTTGGGATGCTGGTACAGGTGGTGGCCCTGCGGTGTGGCAGATGGGTGAAGGCTGCCACCCAATAGCCCGACATTGGGGCAGGTTCATGTGGGTCTGGGTGCATGAATGCACCCGCAGGCACCGGACTCACATGCAGCTGCATGTGAGTCTGGGTGCCTGTGGGACACATTTCATACACCCAGACCTGTGCCTCTCTGTGCAAGGGATCAACTCCTGTCCAGGACGGGCATCCAATTGATGCCTGACTGGAACCGTGGCTCCACCCCATCAGCCCTATGGAGTTCTGCATGCCAGAGGTGGGGCCATGGACAGGTGTGCATTTGTTGTGCATACCACAGGTGTGCACCTGTCCACAGGTGCAGAGCTGCATGGGCGGGTTACGTGCCTTTGGTGCACAACCTCCACCCATTCATGCATAGGGGCCAACCTCTGTATACTAAATCTGTTCCCAGTAAATAAAATGCTCACCTCATCTGTAGTCACTTGGCCAAATGACCAAAGAGAGGGTCCCCAAATCTAATCTGTTTGACACTGTTTTATTTCTGTAATGGATTTAATCCAAGTTTCTTAAAGAAGGATGATGTCCAAATCCAAAAGCTGTAGAGTGGAAAAATTCCTTTTACTTTTGATCCATTCTTGATGGTGTGCACATTTAGAGTGGCCACTGTCCAGGAAGGCATATTGTTCACCAAAGTTGCTTATGACATCCTTTTTCTCCTCTTTTTTTCTTTGTACTCGGGGTTATGGGTTTTGGAATGGGGGCATCTATTGTAGGAATTGATGTATCTGATTCTAGGCCTTCAGATTCCAAGTCACTCCAGTTTTTAGGGCCTAGCAGTTCAAAGGGGCTAGAGAGCTCCACTGGTGTTTCTGTTTTATCTGCAGATAGCCAAGCAGACCTACGTCAAGTTTGAACAGTGACCCATGATTTAGGTGGAGGCATTATAGAGGGGCCTTCCAGAGCTTGTGAATCAATGTATTGAACTGGACACAAGAGGGGGGAAATAGTCTCCTGCCCATCATTTAGATTCTCATTTTCCTGTGGAACTGTAGAACCCTCTTCTTTTAGGGTTTTATTTTCTTGTATCTGTACTTGGGGGCGAACCTGCTTGTGCCCTTCTGCAGACTGTTGAGCCTTACAGATTAAGGTGTCCTGGTCTAGTTTATGCTGTTTGTTATACGTTGCCCAAGGGCAGTGTTAAAGGTGTGTTCTGGGTCCTCATATAAATTACATTTAGGCTTGTTCATGCAGTGATGGCTAATATGACCAAAATTTCCACAAATGTTACATCTGGGCTGGTCACATACATTTACTAAATGTACCCTAGAACTGCATTTATAGCAAGCCCTGGGTTGACCAGGGTAAAAGCATACCCCCCCCCCCAATCCTTGCCCAGGAAAAAACTTTTAGGAATATCTATTTTATTTATTTATTGTATAATCAGATTTACAACCTTTGAGCCAGCGGCTCGTTTACAAAGGTACCTCGTCACAGAGAGGACACACATGGTTAACATAATTTACAGAGTACAGTCAAGACAGAATAACAGATTTTTACACGTTTACTGAATACAGACATACAGAGCCAATATAATTTTACATAGGTTGCATGAACAGAGATACATAGTATTACATACAATTGCTTGAACACATGTGTAGTTAAATAAACATTTCAAGTAGTACCAGCAGGTACTGGCAGAGGAGAGAGGGGCCTGGGGGATTGGGGGGGTGGGGTGGGTGGGTGTTCAGCCCAGTGGGCCATGTCAATAGTGCCAGAAGAACAGCAGAGTAATTTTTAGTGACAGGTGCAACAGTGGTGTTGAACAGCAGGTCTCGTGAGGCAGCTTTGAAGGGGGTAATTTTGGTGGTGTTGGAAATGGCTGTGGGGAGTGAGTTGAACCAGGTAGGGGCCCTGTAGCTGAAAGACCTCTGAGCCAGGGAGGTCTTAGTTCTGGGCACTAGTAGAGTGACCTTGTCCGAAGATTGGGTGGTGGCTCTGGTGTGTGTAAATTGGATGGAGGAAGACATCCCGGGGGGCCAAGTAGGATCTTCTTGGTTAGCAGGCCGGTTTGGTAGTGGATGTGTTCATCAAGGTTTAGGAGTTTGGCCATGTCATAGAGTTGACAGGTGTGGATGAGTCTGGGGGCACTGGTCAGTAGCCTGCAAGCCTTATTTAGCGTGAGTCTAATCTTGTTGAGGGCAGTGGAGTCAGCAGCACCATATACTGGGAGGCTGTATTCAATAAGGGACATTACTGCAGACGTGATGGCGAGCCTGAGGGCATCACGTGGGAGGCAGTCCTTGTGCCAGTAGAGGATGCCAAGGCATGTGTTGCAGTGGAAGAAGGGCAGTAATGTGGGCATGAAAGGTGAGGGTCGAGTCAAATGTGATTCCAAGGTATTTGTACGAGTGAACTTGTTCGAGTGGTTGACAAGTGCTCGGAAGATTTGGAGGACTTTGCTGGCTTTGTTCTTGGGGTAGGCAAAGAGCACTGCCTTAGTTTTTGAGGTTAATTACTAGACTGCTCTTCTTAAACCAATTCTCAGCATCATTGAAAGAGTGCTAGAGGAGTCTTGGAGGAGGTGAGATTTTTGATGCTGAATTCCATCTTCTGCTTGATGCAATTTTACTTTAAAGTGCCAGGCCCCAGTCCAGAAGTGCTCAGAGTCCAGAATAGCCTCTGTGGACATAGCCGTCACACTTCTAAGATAACCAGTATACAATATCCCCTACTTGTACACCTTCATTTTGGAACATGAAGGTCACTACTTTTACCAGGGATTTTGTAATTGGGATAACTAGAAACGGAGACCAGAATGGGGAGAATTTAACTGCATTGTACTTCCATTAGAATTGTCCCAACAATTGAGGGGAACAAAAACTGATATCGAAATTCTCCTCACCAGAAATATGAATGAAAGTAAAAACGTCCACGGGGAAAACTGCAGTGTTTCTTTAATAAATTTTTTCCCCACATACATTGTGTCGGGCTATGTCTCCAGACTCCTCTTGTATCGCAGTCTAACTGCGCTCCATCTTGGAGCTAGCTCTGATTTATCAAAGAGATCTGCATACCAGGGCTTGTCTAACTTGGGAGGTTGAACATTTTGTGAAGCCTGAGGATGCAATACATTTTTCTCATTTTGTGATACTCCTTCCAAGGTATTTGGAGATGACTCCTCGTTCCTGTTTGAATCAGGAGATCCCGCCCTGTTAGGTTCTGTTTGCTGCCTTTCAGGTAAAAGCTCCCCCGAGTCATCCACAACATTCAAATTAGTTTGTTGCACATTTGGTATAGTGGCATCGATAGTAGACTCACCGGTGTTTGGAGAAGGACTGGACTGGTGTATTTGGGCAGTTGCTATCATCTCCTGGATCTCTTTCAAGGAATCTTGCTGTTGCAATGTCGGGGCCCAATTGGTATCCATTACCCATTTTCTGTTTGCAAATTTCCAGCCTGTCAGCAGTAAAGCTTTTTCAGGAGACCAACCAGGATAGATAGTGGTATCAGGAAAAGAAAAATCCTCCTGTGACTCTCTGGAAGATGACACTGGCATTTCCTTCAGCTGATTGTCATTGTCAGTGTTTGTTGCTGACTCATTCTCCAGGACACATCCCTGCTTGTCAGTTTGTTCTGTGAGGAAATGCTGCTTGGCTATCATTTTTCCTCTGTCAAACTTCTGCTGAAGTTCTGCCTTTGTTTCTGTGGTAAGTCTGTTCATCCTCAGCCAATAATTTTAACAGTCAGCCTTTTTTCTGTAAGCTCCATATCTAACATTTTTCTGCTTGGACCCATTCCACCTCGCTCTCAGGTTTTCTATTGTTTCCACAATGGTGTTAGAATTTTGGATTTCCATCTGCATATTCAAATCCTCCTGATCTTCCTCAGCTGGGGAGGAGTATCGATCCCCAGCCTCCTTCAGAACTCCCTGCTCTGCAGGCTCCTGGTCTGCCATCTTGGAAAACAGCAGCTCTCTCTACCAATGAGTAGGATATTTTCCTCAGTGTCCTGGCCAAATTTCCCCCTTTCACTAAAAATACCACCAACAGCTTAAAATCTGGTTCAATTTCAGTTGGCATCCATCTGTATCCCCCACCCCCGGGATGAGGCTGAAAATAGGCAAAAAACTGTCTAGTCCTCCTTCCCGGTCAACAAAATCTGAAATAAAAAAAAGAGTATGACGCAAATCCAGATAAGAATGGTAGGAGGATCTGCCCACCAAACGGGAACACCTCTTTGCCAGATCCCCAGTGGCAACCTTGGTGAGGTCCCACCAAGGTAGCAAATTTGGGTAAAGATCCAGGACTAAGGATCGAGCCCCTAAAAGAGATCTCAGGGAGCTGATAAAGGAAGAGTCCTGCAGGATGATGTTATTCAGCCTCCAGCTGGGCTTTCCAGGCAGAATGGATGGGTCTATAGACAAAGAACAGCTTAAGAGAAAATGATTGGTAAAATCAATATGTGTTGCAAACTGAGCCTGGTGGTATGTGAAGCCACCTGTAGGATGAAGGTTATGAAATGTGTCAGCCAGGTGGGACTCCCTCCAAATGCCCTATAAACACAAGGAATCCCAAAATAATTTGGACATCCATGCCCCCCTATCATGAAGATGAAGAGGGCAATTTAAGTCCCCTCCAAAAATAATCATCCGTGATGTACATAAATAAGGCTGGAGTAACTTAAGCAGTACAAAACTGTCAAATCGGGATTGAGGAGCATAAATAACAATTAAATAAAAAGCAGCGTGATCAATGTAACAGTCAAGTAATAAAGCCTGACCTGGGTGCTCATCAAGTACCCTAATAACTACAGGAGAAAGATTATTAAACAGGATGCCAACCCCAGAGCAAGCATCAGTGCCCAGGGAAAAATATGAAATACAAGGTGTCCAGAGTCTTTGGGTGGTGGAAATGTCAGCCAATGAACGCAACCTAGTATCCTGTAAAAAAAAAAAAGTAAGTCAGCACTGGAGTCTTGTAAGACCTGCAGGATAACCTTCCTACAAAAGAGATTGATGATGCTGTTGACTTTCAGTGTAGCAACCCTCATTCAATGAGAAAAAGAAAAGAGAAGTCCAAAAAATCAAAGGAAAGGAAATGCTCCACCTAAGGTGGTTGGGTATGTTTCTTTTTAAATTTCACTTTTGATCCCGGCAAGAGTCTATCCTTCCATTTGTGAGCTGAAATCCATTTTGGGATATTGTCTTCCATGTCCAGAGAACCAGATGGTCCAATCAACATGGTAGAAGAAGCATCAGAATCAATATCTATTTGGGTATCACTCTAATTCTTGAAGGGGGGGGGCAAGCAGGAGAAATCTGTTCCAGAAGGGAAGAGCCACAGTAGTCACCAATGCCGTGCCCTCACAAGCTGAAAGGTTCTGAAGTGGTCATGCAAACAGAGGTGAGAAAGAAGTAAGTGTCTCAGCTGGTACTTGAACCCAGGCTGCCCAGAATACCATTCTGATTGTGCTAACTAGCTGTGCCACTGAGACAACTGGAACCAGGGCCATCACTGAGCACATTATTCTTTCTCAAACGCACAACCCAATGGTAACACAAATATTTACTTGTAACAATCACTCAGGAGTGTGGTGTGCATATTTATGGAACACATACAAACAGAGGTTGAATACCTCTGTTTATATGTCTTCCATATGTTTCATAAATATGCACACTGCACCCCTGTGTAATTGTTCCGAAGTGATCATCTACAAGGCACCTCAGTGAAGGAAGGAGGTGGAGGCATAGTAGAAACATCAGAAGGGGTGCAAAGGAACCTCTGGAGCAAGGACTGTTGAAGCTGGAGAGGAAAGGGAGCCAGGCACAATAGGAACATCTATAACAGGGTCCAAAGATGACAGAGGTGGGTGCCCAACAGGCACCGGCATTGAGGAGTTGTCCAATGGAGACAGTGCAGCAGACAAGACTCCTAAGGATAGCTGAGAGATGGATGTTGAAGGCAGGCCAGCCTCGGATTTGTGGGACAAAACAATTGAGTCTTCCAGTTGAAAACAGGCAGGTTTATTGTGAGCTGCCCGGGGCAATCTTGGAACGAGCGAACATCCATCTGGTAGAGGTTGCATTTCATGCGATTTGGCCACTAAGCGGCAAAATGGCCATGCTCCCGATACAGGCTGCAAAGCCGCTGGTCACAGATGGTGCTAAGATGGGTAAGTGAGCCACATTTAAAACATGCCTTTGGTTATCCCAAATAAAAGCATACTCCTCGATCACAGCCTAGGAAAAAGCTGTTTGGAAGATGGGTCAGCCCAGCGTCGGTGGCCCAGAGTTGCACCCTGTATTTCCACCCCCTGTTCCAGATTCCATATTTGTCCAAAATTCTGTCTGGCCGACCAAGCACCTCACAGCATTGCTGCAGTCAATATGTCACACTGTGAACATCAACCCCTTCATTTCAGAACATCACCGTCACTATTTGGGTGGTGGGTCTGGTAAGAGGGATTGCCTGAAAAGGCAGCCAAAGCTCTGAATAGCACAAGAAATTGCATCTAGTCCAAAACCTGTCCAAGGAAGAATGGAGTTATAAACTGATATCATAGAACAGGGAGCTAGAGACATACATGATGGCAAAAATGTCTGCAGGTACAAACCCCAGGAAATCCATTAAAAGCTTCCCAATCAATAAGAAGTGGTCAGGAGGAAGTTCCTCCATTCCAACATATTTGAGGCAGACTGCATTTCACTGGGGGGCATGAGCTGGCTGAACAGAAAAGAGGCAGATAGCTTGAAGTGAGCATCCCATAGAAGTTCCAATGGCTCAGGAGGAACCTGGGTGACATGTGAGGCAGTCGTGACAGAAGTATCCAAATGGTCCGAATCAGCCCTGGTGGAGGTGCTGGGGTGCATATCTGGGGGAGCCGATGTTGCCAGTTCTGACTGCAAGGATGGCTGGTTCAGGGCTGGAGGCTGTGACTCAGAATTCTGAGAGAACCCAGGGCCGGGTCCCTCACAAATGTCAAAGCTATAATTAAGCAGGAATGCTGAATCTGGGATCCAGGACTGTCCATCAGGCTCAATCTTCCAGCCTGCTGTTCTAAGGGCCTTTTCTGGGTTCCAACCAGTTTTGGTGGCTATGGGGCACTGGACAATCTAAATCGGTGAAGTGGTCCAACAATCCACAGGCGTACTCTTTGCGGATGGCTGCTCACGTCCAAAAGAAAGATCAGCAATAGGAAATGCAGAAGATGCAACCAAATGAACCTCAGGAGCAGCAGCTGCCACATCCAGCAGGGGCAGGTGAGGTTCTGAAGCCAAATGACACAGCTGAAATGACGGAGCCTCTTGAGTAAGTAAAACTGGCCTCTACAAGGGACAAAGCAACCATCCAAAGTGGAGCCCGGTGTGGCAAAAAGTCAGACACCGGAGGTCCTGTATCATCAGGGAATGCCATACCAGGTCATCCTGGCAGTGTACTGGGGCTGCCGCCATACATCCTCGGAACGTTCAGTCCCTGGAGAAGGCAATGTCCTGAAAGTCAATGCCGGTCTGGGCTGCACATCAAGGAGCCCCAACTTCAGCTGTGTCCTGTATGGCAGGCTGTCTGTGCCAGTCACAGGAGAGGCTAAGGGATTAAACAATGGCAGGTGTGGCAGACTGGGGTCTGCCAAAGTAGCAGCCTCAGGAAACTCTTGTCTGGGAGTGGAAACCAGTGCAACAAACTCAGCACAAGCAGGAACAGGCTTACCCAAAGAAGAATCTGCCCTGGACTGTGCTGCAGGCAAAATTAGTTATTGAGGAAATTTGGGAGGTAGTTGGGTTCAACAGCAGAGCTGCTCCCGATAGTCGAGAGCCAGGTATGGGTTCCAGTTCCAAAAGGTTTGAAGGACACTAGAGTGAAATCTCAGGGAGGGGGGTTACAGGAGGGATGGGCAGCTTGCCAGTGCAAAGGTCTGGGGCAGCACTATTCAGCAAAGATGAAGGGCATTCCATATCCAATAGTCTCAACAGACTGGTCTATTGTTCCTGTAATCCCCAGAGCAACAGAGGGTCAGCTTGAAATGGAGCCAGAGAATAAGGGTCATAAAGTCCGGTTTTCAAAAGAAGAAATCTCCTGTTCTCCAGTTGCAGCTAGGTCAGGTAACTGTTCAAATACAGGCAAAACTGTAGACAGAAATATTTTGGTCGATGAGGAGTTGATTGGTGTAGGTGTGTACTTCCCTGGAGGAGCCGACACGCAGCGGTGTTCCTCCTTGCATTCCAACACCCAGGTTGGCCACCTTGCAGATGGCCAGTGGTTCCCCCAACTGACAGAGCAAGGGAATTTCCCTGGTGTCCTGGCCAAATTCCCCCAGTCACTAAAAAGAACAAATACCACCAACAGCTTAATCTGGTTCAATTTCAGTTTGATGTGCTTACGCAACTGGATGAGATAATATGAGATGATGCTTGTGTAACTTGATCTGTTTTGTGGCTTTCTGCCTCTTTATCCATGAGATATACCACCCTGTAGGGATACGATGCAAGGAATCCTAGAGGAGGGTTCCACCCCTACAGGTGCCGGGAATAAATGCATTGGCTAAAGGTAGGTTAGGAAGAAGCCCACGGGTAAGAGAGATGAGCTGCTGGAGGAGGAGGAGGAGGAGGGGTGGATGATGGGCAACAAAAAAGAATCCTGGTGAGGCCCAGGATGTTGTGACCTTTTAAGCTTGATGGGGGAGTGATGTTGTTGCTCTGCCCATCAAACCTTGGGCTTAAAGCCCTCCCACTCGATGTGCTTATGCAACTGGATGAAATAACATGAGATGATGCTTGTGTAACTTGATCTGCTTTGTGCCTTTCTGCCTCTCTATCCGTGGGATATACCACCCTATAGGGGTACAATGCAAGGAACCCTAGAGGAGGGTTCCCTCCTACAGGTGCCAGGAATGAATGTGTCAGCTAAAGGTAGTTAGGAAGAAGCCCAAAATGAATATCCAAAGATGCTGAGCTTCGAAAAGGCAAAGATGATGAATGAATTCTGAGAAGAGAAGGGATGACTTCCCAAGGAGAGAGGGGAAAGCTGGGGCCACCATCCACCTCCATCCAACAGCAGAGCCTAACTAACTAACCAAAGAAAGCACCAGCAAACCTAACTAATTAACCAAAGATAGAACTAACTCTAACTAATATTATGACCATTGGCAAGGCGGAGAGGAAAAACCCCCTTTGAGGAGGAAACCTCTGGAGATCCAAGGCCTAGGTCGCCTTCCCTCCAGGCTGATGATGTTTGATTTGAGGATGTATGTCGTTAAATAGAAGGGTTCAGTAATGAGAGGAATCTGAGTAGGAGGATGATGATGATGGAATAGGAAAATCCCCAAAGAGGCACAGATCGAAGAGGAACATGAGGCTGCAGCAGATTGAAGAAGAACATGAGGCAACAATGAATACTTTCTTTGTCGAGGAGGATAAATCCATGTAGAAGTCAGAGGAGCAAGGGGTATCCAGATGTGCGCACAAGGAGATTCCAAATGTGCTGATGAGAAGACCGAGGACAATGCAAACTGGCTTGATTGAGCGATGCGAGTGAGCAGACACTGAGGTTGAAGAGGCATGCTTGATTATGGGATGTGAACGATTAGACTTTAAACAATTAGACCCTGAGGTTGTAGTCAATGAAGTAGCATAGCATTCAATGATAGGAATGTTCGAGTAAGTGATGTAAATAGAGGAACCTTGAGGTAAGGCTGAGTGAATGATGACTGGAGTTATGAACTCGATACATGCAGCAGGATGGCCACATGTTGATAAGGTGGAATAGGAGTCATGATAGGTACACCCAAAAAGAAATATCAATAGCAGGCCACAAGTGGAGTGAATTCTGGATGGCCGGTACAGAATTTAGAAGAGGAGGAGACAGGCATGAATTTGAAAATTAACTTGTACAAAGGAAGTAAAAGGAAGTAGGCTCCTCGAAAGGAGGCAGACTCCGAGGCCAAGAAGGTAGATCTGGAACCAGAGACAATTCAGATTGAGCGATCGAGGAGCAAAACTGGACGAGATATGATGAGGAGTGATGTATGATGAGGAGGGAAGCTAAGAGTGGAGTGAAGCCATGATGGCCGGTACTAGAAAAGGCACTAGGACAAGGAAGGCAAAATTAGGAAACAAATGAGGTATGATGATGGATTGAAGCCATGGAGACTGGTAGCTGGTACAGGAAAGTGAGGTATGAAAGGACAAAGGACGGTAGGGAGGTCCATGGGGTAGCACAGGACACAGCCGATACAGGATGAGAAATGCAGTAGGGCATGCTGAATGAGGTGGTACACAGGCCAGATTCAATGGAAGGCCAGATGGAGTCAGCCATAGATGGCTCAATGATGTGAATGGCAGAGCAAGTGATAGATAACTGTGGCATGATGAGGACAGAAGCCATGATTGGAGTGAATCCTGATGGCTGATGATGGATGGAATCAGGAACCTGAGAAGTGAGGCATGAGGGGCCGCAGATCGATGAGGTGGGCATATGAGTAATGATAGGTATGACCAAAGAGAAATATTGTCAGGAGAGCTCCAAATGGGGCAGATGGGAGAACGCCAGGATGGAGGTATAGAAGGCAGGAACACAGGAGGAGAAGGCCAGCCAGCCTACACAAGGGCAATGGACAGGAAGGCATGTCCAGAAGTGGAGATTGAGATGATTCGAGGTAGCAGGGACCTACGGGACTCTGGCACTGAGATGCCCTGTGGACTATGGTGAGAGGAGGATATGAAGGAGGACGGTGATGGTGGGAGAGGGCCAGATACAGGGACCAGAGAGGGTATGCTCGAGAATATGGGAGTGAAATGGACGATAGATGAGGAGGAGGTAGTTTGATATGGAGAGGTAGAGTTGAAGTTAGCAGGTATATAGGCCAGGGGTAGATTAAAAATGTTGCATATGATACTAAACTGGGGGAAGGGGATACAGAACTGAAGAGAGGGAATTCGAGAAACCAGGTGGCATGAATTTAGAAAACTAGAACAATAGTGCTCCAAGGCAGTGCCAACCGAGCGTGCACACAGGGAACAGGCTAGAAACAGCTGTAAGGGACACAGAATGTGGTTTGATCATCAGCACTAGTGTGTTGCCCAGCAGAGAGGTAGTGAAGGAAAAGTATACCAATGAAGATGTAGCAGAGTGGAAAACTTCCCCTGTTGTGAAGGCAAGGTGCAGTGTATGCATACGCGGCATTTCAACCAAATGAACTCAGGAAGTGGGGAAGCGCTCCATGCCACAAAGTTGAACAAAAAGATAAGAACAGGACTTACCGCCAAATGCAGTGCCAATACCAGGAAGGAACGAAGCATAGGAGGGATTCAATCAGAAGTATAACATGCCAAACCAAACAACACACTAGAAAGCAACAGGTCGGCACAACTGGAGGAGGACAAACAGCTGCAGGAAAAGAGGAGATGAAAAGTACCAAATACCAGAAGCATGAATAGCTTGAGGCGCAGGAGTCGAGCAGAAGTGAACGGGGCAGGGGTGAGAAATGGAGCAGTGGAGCCATGAGCGGGAGAGAGAGAAGAGAGAGAGAGAGAGAGAAAGGAACACGTTAATCGTCCAAATTAAAGGAGGTTTGCCATGACTGTCCCAGGTGTAAGAAGAAGCGTGCATGCTACAGTCCAAAGCAGCAATGGAGCCAGAAAGCTGAAACAAGGCAGGGGAAGCAGGGATCACGGGAGACCCAACGAAACAAGTCAGGAAATTAGTAACATGGTCCTAGGAGCTGGATGCAGCTCAAATCCAGCCCTGGGAGGTTGCAGGGATTGGTGGCGTGGTGCCATCAGTAGCAGCGAAGTGCGAATGAGCAGAGTGAGAGGAGCTCTTGAGCGCACCAATGGATAAGGGCCAGCACAATGAAGCAGCAGCAGCTGCGGGAAGACAGAGAAGGTAAGGAGGAACAAATAGGCAGCTGGAGGCGTTGCAGAGACAAGGGGAAACACAGCAGAAATCGAGATAGGAGGAGGAGAGCAGCGCCTCCGACTGCAATGAAAAAGAATCCTGGCGAGGCCCAGGATGTTGTGACCTTTTAAGCTCGATGGGGGAGTGATGTTGTTGCTCCACCCATCGAATCTTGGGCTTAAAGCCCTCCCATTGGTTACCATCTGTATCCTCCACCCCGGGTCACCCCTGAAAAAGGGACTTCTAGTCTCACTGGGCCTACTCGGTCAACAAAATTCAATAAATAAATAAATAGGATTTTTTCTCAGGACACAGCAATTTATTCTTACCTTGTTCACTGTACACTGTCAGGACTGGTGAGGCTATGACATCATCAAAACTTTCTTCTTGTCCACAAAAATGGATGCCTCTATATTTCTGTTTGTAAGCACCTCCCTGCCTAGGGGTGACCTGCAGACTTGTTTAGAAGGAAGGAGCCCATGAAAATAATAAATCCACTTTCTTGAAACTGCCGGGCCTGCAGTGAGCTCCTGGGTGCATGGATATCTTTCGGACTGTTGAAAGCTGCAGATCAACTGGTTAGCAGACAAACACTTTGTAACTAGTAAGTGAACATCCATAGCAAGTATAAAGTCCAACACAATCCACTTAAATGAAAGTAAAAACTCACAAGCATATTACTACAAGAGGAAAAAGCATAAGTCCCAGTCAGGTGGGTCTCAGGTACAGTATTTCATACTCCTCAGGAGGGAATGTCTCTTATGAACTTCAATGTCCCAATCTGGGAAGCACGTCATCAGGGCACTGGTCCTTTAATCAACATCTTCATAACTTCTGGGGATGCGTGTAACCCTGGGGCACTAGAACAGTAACTGTAGCTGTGGATTTCAAACCCAAATTACTAGATAGGACCCAGCATGAGGAAAACCTACTCAGACACCTGGCTGAGGTATTGAACAACACCAGCAATGAAATGTAACTGGAACTAAAGGGCATTATGCAGGAGCTACTGGCCTACCACCCGCCCCCTAGACTCGGTAGCCACTTCGCTGCTGCCCCTCATGGGGAGGTCTCTGGTTACCTGACGGTCCCCAAATGTCTACTCCCCAGTAGAATTATGGCAACCAACTTAGAGGCCCTCAAGCCTACATAATCTCCAACTATTCCATGCTTCAGTCCCAACTAATCTAGGACCTGTGCGGCTCACCACACAATTCAGAAAGGGTTAAAGAGGAGCACTTCTCGCTGGGGGCTGCAGCTGCCATGAGTCCTGCCTCCTCACCCTGTACTCCAGCAACCACCATAGAGCAAAGAATCCTGGGCCAAATGGTAGCACCACCCAGTTACAGGGTTAACACCAACCACTACACAGTGGGGGGGGAGGGGGCACCAAGGTACCTTAATACATTCCTTATAATGTCCAGAACAGTTACCTTTACATAGATATATACACAATGACAACAGAAAAAGGCCTGTCAGTCAGTACAGTCTCACCATCCTACCTACAGTAACTAGGCTGCACTGCCCATAGTAGCCATCCCTCCCCCTTGTTTCTGCCCCCCACTTCTAACTATTCTGATATGCCTGTCCTATCCCTGCTTGAAGCTGTTCACTGATTTGACCTGTACCACTTCCATCAGCAACTTATTCTACTTCTCCACCACACTTTCTGTGAAAATGTGTTTATGGACGTCCCTTCTGAATCTATCCCTAGTGAGTTTAAGTGAGTTCCCCTCTTCTCTGCAGTTGCACCCAAGGAGAAAAGTTCCTTGACATCCATCCTATTTATCCCTTGCAGGTACTTGTATGTCACAATCACCTAGCACCTTTAATTCCTTTTCTCAAAGGTGTACATGTTCAAGTCCAGCAGCCTCTCCTTGTATTTCTTGCCCCCTAGTCCATCGACAGTCTTGGCTGCCCTGCACTGTACTGCTTCCACCTCATGGCAGTCTTTCTTCAGATGTGGACTCCAGTACCTTGCGCAGTATTCCACATGTGGTCTCACCATATTTCTTCCACAGATGCTGCACACTTAGCTTTGTGAGTAAAATAACTTCCCTTGAGGATCGGCATATGGTGGGATTGCACCCCACTGAGGGCTCTGTGATGAAGGCCGCCACCATGATCTCAATGCTTGGGTGGGTTTCACTTCTAGAAAGGCCTTTACTCTTTCAGCTGTTTGCTGCAGCTCTGCTCCTCCACTGGAACGCTCCTCCAATCTGAGTAAATATCCACACCCGATGACTCAACAGTCACTGGGAACTGGCCACAGCCCTTGAAAACTCCCAGCCCGTCAGGCCAGCAGAGAGTCTCCAGGCTGGCTAGAGTTAAGCTTTAGATGCCTGTGAACCTATTGGGGGTGCAAAAGGCTTTTCTTCTCTGTTTTACTGAAGATATTTAAGTCTAACCTATCATGAAAATTACCGTCCATATCATAATGGCTAATCAATAATGGCGACAATTAATACGGCAACTCCATAATGGCGACTGCAATAATGGCAACAGTAAATAATGGCGACTGTAAATTAGGGCGAATTTCTGAGCCATTATCACTATTTATAAATAACATACTCCGAGGTGCTCATTGATAGTTACTATTGCTATTACAGTGGGGTAGCAGTAATTGTATGGTCACTGTTATTTCACTGTCGCCATTCTTATTTTTGCCATTACTGAATTGCCCTTCTGACTAAGCCGTTATTGAGTAGCCATTATTACGTGCTACCAAATTACTGGATCCTTTTAGTAATTAATAAAATAATACTCACTGCAAATAATTAACTAATACTGTATGCAATGATAATCATTCTCATTAAAGATAAAGGAGTATGATATTCATAGTAACACTGTAATTTAACATGAGAAGGCACTCCAGGCCCATCATGTCCCCCCTCCTTGGAAGCAGGGGTGCAATGAGTAGGCTGTGCAAACACTAACTGTTAGGGATTCCATACCAACTCTATTATCCAGGGTACATGGTGATTCCCTTGGTAAGCATAAATTTGTCCAGACCTAACTAAAAGGAAAACAGCATTGAACCTGTAAGTCTGTTTTTTTTGTAGAAGCTGATTTTCAAACACTGGCTCACTTTCTGCTATTGTTTCATCTTCACTGGCCTTTTAGTACATGCAGTGGGTGTTTCTGATATACACACTGGTGGCGAGTACCATTTAAAAACTGTCTGGTGCAGCGTATTTCTGCTCAGCTCTTCCATTGTTGACACAGTCCATGCCTATTCTACTATAGAACTCTGTGGCTGAAAGGGCATTAAAAGCTAGTGTACTGTCTAAAACTAACAGTAGTGTTTATGAACAGTCAACCATTACCTTTTATATCTGAGGCACCGTTTCTTTTCCTTTAGCTAATTAGAAGCTTGTTTAACTGGTGTTCATAGGTGTGATATGTGAACAGTACTCTGCCTGGCAGTTAAGATATTTAGCTCTGTTTCCACCATTACATTTAGTGTTGTGACCTCACTGACTGTGACATCACCTTTGCCTAGAACAGCCATCTGCACAGCTGCCATGTCAGTTGCCTGAGATGTCAGTCAGGAGATTATAATGCTAGTTATGTGATGGGGAATATATAGATATGTCAGCTACCTGGCTAAAAGTTGTTCCACACATCCAGCCAATATTATCACATAGAAAATTTTCTAATGAGCAAAAGGAAAAGGAAAAATACTTCAGAATAAAAATGTTGCAACTGACTATGTCTTAAATTTTGCATTATTTTCCTGTTTGTCTGCTTTGGTTCCACTAGCTCTTTAAGTACATCACTGAGTTCTAAACTCATACTGACCAGTGTGTGAATCCGAAACACCCAGTGTGTTTACAAAAAGGATAGCGAAGATGGAACCACAACAGAATGGGAACCAGTATTTTAAAGACATCCCCTGCGAGAAAAAGACTTACAGAGTCAAAGCAGTTCTCTTTTAAAGAGATGTACTGTCTTCATGTCCACCGTCTCCTCTTTTAAGCTATTCTATAGGTTCACCACGCTCTGGGGAAGAATAGTGCCTTCTGATGTTTCCCCCCTAATTTACCACCCTGGCGATTCAGGGCAGTTCCCTGTGACCTGCTTCAGGTCATCCGATCATACTGTACATCTTTGGCAACCAATACCCTGTTTCTTTAAGTAACAATGCATGTCAGGGCATGTGTTGCTGTTGGATTTACCCACACCTCAGGTGGTGTGTCACAAGGCTGAAGGTTGAGTGACTTTAACTACACAAGAAGTGGGTAAAACCCACAACTACATATGCCCTGCAGTGCATTATTGCAATTATAAAATGGACCTTAGTAAAAAATAGATTTTACAAGTTTTTTTAGGTTTACAATAAAAAATAGGGTAAAAGTATTAAATTTATGATTTGATTCATGCGCCGTAAAAGAGTGCTGATGTTCTATGTCCTTCCCTGTGTGATGTCCCTTTTTTAAACCCCCATTCCACACACACTTCTACACAGATCCTGTTTTTACGGCTGCAGTAGGTGGAGCCTACAGATGTTTTGCATGTACAAAAGGAGTGATGTCATGTTTTCTGTCTGTGGAACTGACTGAATGTGTAAATAGTCTCTTCCACCTTACCCTCCTCCAAGAAATGTTTTCTTCCCTCAGATAAATACGCTTTCATGTTAGTCAATGGTTGCAATGCACTATTTTCTTAAGTGGGAGGTACAAGAACTGGAACCTGAGTAGTGGGAGGCAGCATTAGTTTTTTTGGGGAGTAAGATCTACCTCCACCTCCACCCAAGAAGCTCCTAAAGACCTTTTTTTTAGTTCATGTGAGAGGGCACGAGGTGGATCTATCATGCTGGAACAATTGACTATCAGAGCTGCCTGGGGCATCAGAGTTTAAGCTTCAGAAGAAAAGAAAAAACCTGAAACTGCAGCCTTATACAACATTTGTTTAAACAGCCTTGGCTCAGCTTACATTCCTCTCCTGGTCACACATTTTCACAAATATATTCCAAGAGATGGAAAGTCCTCCAGGTGGGTATATGGTGTTATTCAGACCTGTCCTCCAACCCTGCCCCACCACCTTACTCCATTTTGCATCAGCTGAAGTATGTCAGTACAGCAAGAGGCTGCATTGTATATTTTCACTGGGCTTGCAGTTTTAAAGGAGTAGTCCACTCTGAATTTGCAAAACACTTGTTGTGCAGAGTGTTTTGATTTGTATGTTACGTCCTAGTGTGTCCTTCCCTCTGTCTGCTATTAGGAGTTTTTCCTAAATTAGCCTATTAACAGATACCTGACAGCTAATAACTGGGGTTTCTGTAGAAAACTGCTACTAAATTAAGCTCTAATTCAATATTGTTGTCTTCTATGTGTGTCAGGTCTAGCTTGCAGGAGTGTTTTAATTTTAAAACTTGTAAGTTCATCAAACTATACACAACCATAAAAACACAAATTGCCCAGATCATTAGCGCTATAATTAGTTAAAACTCTACCTGTTTTCTTACAGAAAACTCACTCAGTTAAATTTCAAGTATTTGCTTAACTATAAATGTAGGTACCAGCTGATTTTGCTCTGTGACATGATTTTCATTTTTTTTTTTTTTTTTTTACAAATGAAGTGTATGGTATGAAGCTGCAGCCTAGAAACTGCAAAATACTTTAAAGTCACTTTTTCTCCTGTGTGTGGTATAGCATGAAAACAACAGATGAGTGACTATTTCAGCTACACATCTGATCCCATTTTACAATGGTTCATTGCACTACACATTTAGTGTATCCCACTTTTTCAAATAATAAAACAAATATTTGCCAAACTAAGTAACTCACACATACATATTTTTATACTTTGTTAAATAGATACTTCACATTTGTAACAAAAAAAAATGAAAATAATCTCACAGAGCAAAATTAGCACTAACTGCCAGTTCTACCTATTAGAATAGAGGATGCAGTATAGTGCAGTGGTCTAAGGCTCTGAGCTACAAACCTGGTGTCCTGGGTTTGAATCCCAGAGCCTCCACATACGTACTGTGTGTTCCTGAGCAAATCACTTTTCTTGTGCTCCCAGGTCACACCTGTAAACAAGGTTTAGTGTGTCTCTCCTGGTAAAAAAAAAAAGAATGCTGGTACCTACATTTACAGTTTAGCAAATACTTTAGAGCTGAGTGAGTTTTCTGTAACAAAACTGCTATAGTCTTTACTAATTATAGCAGTGATGATCTGGGGAAATTTCTGTGCTTGTTATTGTTGTGCATAGTTTGATGAAATTAAATTTTAAAATGAAAACACATATTACTGCTAGCTAGACATGACACACCCAGAAAACACAAATAGTGAAATTAGAGCCATTTAGTAACTGTTTTCTTATAGAAACCCCAGTTAGGTAGCTCTCTGGCATCTGCTAAATTGTAACTGTTGCAATTTGTGCTTACTTTATAAAAACAGTTACAAAGCTCTGTTGTTATGAACTGATTTTAAAAAGCACTGCATATGCTAAATCTATGGGCCTGGCTACATCGCTGTCATATGAGACAGGGTGCATTGTAGGAGGCAGAAGGCAATAAACCTATTTGTGATGGAGATCCCAAGGGGTCATAAAACTACCCTAAAGCTTGCAACCTAATTTAGGAAAAACTCCTAATAACAGACAGAGGGAAGGACACACTAGGACTTTACATACAAATGAAAACATTCTGCATAACATATATTTTTGCAAATTTTGGGTGGACTACTCCTCTAATTGAGCCATCCCCAATCTATATCCTTTCAAGAATCACTTATGTGGTGTGCATACCAGCATGGTTATTTCACTCTGATTTACAGATTTACACCTTTACCAGTTTTTAATTGCAATTATGTCTAAACACTCCACCCTGTAGCCTCCAGTCTCCCACTATACCTGCATGCATTGCAGCACTGTTTCACTGCATGCAGGGAGGTCGGAGGCTACCAGGACATATGCAGATGGCAGTGTGGAGCACGGGTGTAGGCTGCAATACTGGGATGCCTCCATACTACAGTAACCTGACAGCTGTATGTGCACCACCTGGGTGTACCCCCAAGTCCCCACCTAACCTACCTCTCTGTCTGCACTTGCCTCCCCAAGGGCCACCTCCTGATGGTATCTGTGTACTGTCCTTGATTACTCTTCTCACTGTGCCAAGTGATGGGAGTATCCTGCCTGCCCATGTGTGATGTGGCAGCAATATTAACTGCAGAGCAGTGCCAGTAGTGAACACATACATTAGTGGAGCTCCTGGGTGCATCGTGGAGCACTGCTGTGGTGGACAATAGACGTGTGGCACTGTGTACAGTGGAGCAGTGGGGAACACTGAAGGCAGTAGCAGAGGGTCTGCCTTCAGCCATTCAGCAGCACTACATGAACATCTGTTGTGCCGGGTGCCCTAATACTGGCAGAACTGATGCCATGTCTCCCTCTCTCCCTCCCTCCTCCCTTCCCTCCTCCCTCACTGATGTAGTCCCCGATTCCAACATATGGATCTCCTCCCTCAAACCTCTCTGTCACCTCCACAACATGTGTGTGTCTCATAACAGTGAAATATGGTTATTTACATAATATGGCTGTGCCATATACATAGTACTCCATAGGATATATAGGAGGGCATCTCAAACGCAGCTGTCATCACCGAGTGCACGATGGGATGTGCACTGCTACTACAGGGTTGAGACCACATGCACTATCGCACTCAGTGTGGACAGGCTGTAATGTTTTCAAACCATTATCCACACTGTTCACTGGCAGTGTGGACACACTGTAATGTTTACAGTCTAACGGTTTGAATCCATTACAGCTTTTTCGAGTGTAGTGTGGACAGGTCCTGCATGTCCATGTAATTATCTATCTTTCTATCAATTGCACGTATCGCTATTTTTACCTGTTTCTAAAACAAACCTGCCTATCACATTTGCCTGCACTCTGAGCACATACTTATGAAACTATGCATATTTGTACTCCACTTCTGCATAGATCTCATAATTTTCTAATATTTCCATTATCACAAACATAACTACCTTGCCCTTATCAAAAGCGACCCCCTCTGAAAGTTAATATCACATTTTATCTGCTAACGGTCCATCATCATTACACCTGACTTCCTGACATCAACACATTGCTTAAATATAACTTACATCACCTCATGGACAAAAACCCTGTTTCTCTTAAAAAACAAAAAAAAAAAAACCTGTGTAAATAATCCCAAGGCTGAACATATGCCAGCCATTACTTTTTCATGTACTGCCACCTTCTGTACCATCATGGGGATTTGCATGCATTTTCCATGATGCTTTGCATTATTGGGGTATATGCAATTGTGTTTTCTTTAAAATTTGGCTGTCCAGCCAATTTTATCCAGGATAACACATACATCAGTGGCATTTGCTCTGGGGTTCTTTTGTAAACCTATATTGCTACCTATTCCTTCCATTAAAATGTACACCTCCATGTATTTTCCTAATAATGTGTATGCCTTCTTTAGAACAGAAACTAAAACAAATCTTACTACTTACAAATCATTGTGTTGTTTCTTCATACCTCCTTAACAATTCCACACAACTTCCTAACTTCATTAGGCAGCGTGGTGGATCTGACCAGATTTGTTTCATTTTGTTCCTGGGTGCCATTGATGTTTGAAGCCCCCACACACACACCTCCACAATTTTTTTTAATTTTGACAAGAGTGGGATGGTTTGAAACACAGAGAGGGAGATGTACAGCAGCAGGGAGCAGCAGTTCACTTTCAGTTTGCAAAACAAGAGGTGTGGTAATTGAGTGGGGCTCCAGCATGGGTTCCTTCACTAGATTTGAATTTGCCATTATTTCTTGGTTGGGAGCATCACTTTCTTGTGAGCACACAGGCTGTACCAATGATGGCATTTCTAGTTGAGCAGCCAGGGTGGGTGTGTCGGCCTCTATTATGTTCACGTCATAGGAACACTGGACTCACTTTCACTATTGTCTGACTCGTCGGAGAGCATTTTGCAAAATAGTTCTTCTGGTGCAGGGTTACTGCACAGAATCAGATGTTGAAAGTAAGTGTGCCAGCTTGATATTTTGTTTTTACTTTTAAACATTTGATTTTACTGTCGGGGTTACCAGCTGTGAAAGAAAGATGGCGTCTGAGTATGAACATACTAACACTTGATCAACATCTATGAGCAACATGTAATTATGTAGGAAGCAGTATAGCACAGAGATTTAGGGCTCTAAGCTGCAAACCTGGAGAGCTGGGTTTGAATCCCACAACCACCGCTTGCATGCTGTGTGACTCTGAGCAAGTCACTCAACTTCCTTGTGTTCCCATGTCACACATGCAAGCAAGCTTCGGTTTAGTGTGCCTTTCCTGGTTAAACAATTTCCCCTTCCCTTATGTCAGAACAGGTCAGCTGGGACTTCAGTCATGCATATATCATGAGATTTACACATGGCTAAATCCCCCATCTGATTAATCAGCGAGAAGGATGTTTCCTGACAATTTAATTACAACTAAGCTTTAATACATGACAGGATGTGGTATATCATGGAATATTGTCACAACTTGGGTGCATTATGAGTCACGAGGCTGCCGGCTGCATGACTCATGTACCCATGAAGGGGACAATATACCATGATATGACACACCCTAGAGTGTATTATTGCTATTATACAACTAAAAAAGGGCTTTAAACACTCGTAATGTTCAATGCAGTAGAATTTATCTGAGAAAAAAATAGTCTCAACTTCATCTTTAAGTTAACAGGTTAAAAATAGGCATACGGTCAAAATGTCTTGGTATAAATAGGTGCGGTTAACTCGGAGAGGTCTCAATGGTTGAACAGACACGCCGTCGCTGGATTTGAGGTTGTGGACATTTTGTCCTATATTTTATCAATTATCCCACAACGACATTGACAGATAACATTGTGGCCCTATTTTCAATAGTTCCCATAGTCTGTTGCAACAAGTTTTTGTCACTGCAGGGTAGGCTACTTTCAAATAATACCCCATCTAATCCCAACAGTCTTTGTCATTCAAACAGAGCACAAAACTCACCAGATTCATCTAGCCAAAGTTCTAAGTCACGTGCTACCCCCCACACCACATGACAACTCCAATGTTATTGACTCCTCAGAAGTTAATATATCACGAAAGACTTCCACTCCACGTCTCTACTCTGCTGCAGTTGGAAGCAAGACGAAACCTACTTGGAGTACAGGGTTCACTCATAAATGTAACCCTCCACTGAAGCAGCACATTTACTTGCCACTGTTGCTATGTTTTTTACTTCTTAGCATACCAGAAAGCTGACAGTTATCACCTCTAGTCTGGTGCTCCTTGTGCTCCAACTTTCTCGGACTTCATAAATAACTCACTGGCCAAGAACTTTGCTTTTCAAGGTCAGACATCACTTTTTTATCTAAATCGCTGCTTTATTCCTCAGTCTACTTAGAAGGTCATTTAGGATCTTCTTGGATCTGACTTTTGACCTAAATACAATGCTACTTACAGACAAAGCATGAATTAAATTCATTTGCTTCATGTATTGTTTTTGTTTCACAAAACTCTTCTATATAATGCACTCAGAAATGCACTCAGAAATGCAGCTATGTACTGTACTATCTCAGTATATTCTTTTTTAATTCAATATACTTTATTACTACTTTGAAGTGGCTGCTATCAATGCTTCCCTTGTTGTTGAAAGGAAAAAGGCCATGTTATTGCACAACTATTTGTCTGTTTTTCAGCAATTTTAAATTTGACCTTTCTTGCTTGTGACCGCATTCTATCTCAGCAATTTGTCCAGGTTCATTCGAGTCCTCGTGACCATTTATCCATTCCATTTTGTCGCGATGACTTGTCCGGCGACAGTATGTCCACTCACGTAAAAATATTAAGTTAAAAAGCAAATAGTTAAGATTTAACTAGAAAATCCTGGTATGGTGTAATTTTCATCCCTCTAAGGTACTGGTGAAAGTGGTAGTGTAATGATTTATTGCTCATGTTATGAGGTTTGTGACTGGAACTTTTTTGTACTGTTATGTCTGTTTTCATAACAGCTGTCAACCTATCAAGTTTCTTTATTCCATAAAACCGTTGTGTAATATTACTTATGTCTCCCATCAGTACTGGCTGTTACTGTGCTATCCCCAATTTAGCTCTTTAGTTCAAACATTCTAAATCCTTACTGGTCCATTAGGCAAGGGCATCTATCTCCTGGATCTGTATGGCACTTCTTAAAGAGCAACTCTCTATTATAGTATAAATCTTTAAAACACTAGATTTATACAAATTGCTTTACTTTATTGTTTTCTAGGTCTTTTTTTTTTTTTTTTTTACTTTCTCCTGCTGTCGGTCTACTAAATATTGTAGATAATGCAGCAATTATTTCACAGAGTCTTTTAAAATATATCTGACTCTCCTGCTAGCCACACAGTTGCTTTTTGTGACACCACAGTCTGTTATCATGGTGGGCACTATAATTCCATAAACAAAAGCACTGTGAGGTAAGCAGGGGAGAGGCAAATGTTTTCTATACAGACTTTTAGATGGACTATCAAGTTCTACTTGAACCTTGAAAGGAACACTGAAGATGAAAAAGCTATTCTCTAATAAATTGTAACAGCTGAAACATCTTGTTTATGAAAGCACATACTGAAGTGCAGAGTTGCTCTTTAAGGAGTCTTTCCTCTTAGGTATGTATATCTTTACTAAGTGCACATATTCTTCATCTCTAGGTCTCATTCCTCTCAATCTCTGTTGCTCTTCAATACTTCTTTTTGTGCAGATGGCTGCTAACTCTAGGATGACTAGACCCCTCATCAAGCCATCAACATAGCCAACCTGGTACCTCAGTCCTCAGGAAGTCTCTTTGCTCTGCTGTTTTGCATCCTGATCCTTCTCTCTTTGCAGGCTTGTTCTGGTCCTCTGGAGACTGAACCTGACAGGCAATCAGTACCACATCCCAGAATTTGTGACCTGCCACCACTTCAGGTCCAGCAGATCCATGCACAGTACATCCAGAATCCTTGTCCTAGTCTGCAGGGTATGACAGCTATTCTCAGCTCAAGGTCCCACAGGTATTTTTTACATCACCAAGGAATTTTCATCCATTTCCAGCAATGTGATATATTTTATTTTTACAGGAGGTGTGCAACTATCTACATCAGAGAGACTGGCAGATTCCTGGATATCGATTCAGGGAACGTTATAGGGCAGTCAGGAATGGAAACCCTAATAAACCCATTGTATTCCATTTTACCTCTTGGGACCATGATGTCAGTTATCTTTCTGTTTGTGCCCTTCAGCAGGGTTTCCCGGGATACTGACCAAAGAAACAACATGGAAGCCAAGCTTCTCATCTACTAAAGGCACTTTTACAAGCCACTTACTTTCACCGCTCATTCCATTATGCGCCTTGCTCCTCTCCATGCACTGCACTCTCTGTTCCTCTGTAGACACCCTTCCCTGTATCGCTCTCTTGGCCCTTCTGGAGTTTTAACAGTGTTTCCAGGCAGCCAAGAGAGCAGGAGATTTCCTCACCAAGGGACCAATATGAGTGGCAGTGCGCGAGTATCCAGTCGGGCAGAATAGTACAAAACTCCATGAACCCAGGCAAGCAGGGAACACGGAATCAACAAACGTTCATTTCTCTTGTGGAATGGATTGCCTGTACATGCCAGAAAAGGTAATGTTGCATTTGATCTGTTACACTTGTTGTGATAGAGATCACTGCATATAAAAGTGCCTTCAGGTTCCTAGGAGCCCTCTGCGAAAATGACAGACTTATTTTTACTAACAGCTTTTAGCCACCTTATGGTTAACCCCTGAAGTCTGTCCTTTTTCTCTCCCACGCCCATCATATCTTTGCTTACATTCGTGCATGGTACTTTTACATGTATGGGCATGTCTGCACACACTTCCATCCAGGGGGTGTGTGTGCATACTCACATGGGCATTCCATTTGTGTGCATATTATTTTCATTTCTCTAGATGTGTCTATCTCCTTTCCGGACCTTTGTCACCTTACTATGCCTTGTTAATTAGACACTGCTTGAGTATTCCTCAGCTCACTCACTCCTGCTATGCTGCCCCTCCCTGCCCATCATCACCATTATGTTTTCCAGCTTCTGGTCTTACCTTACCTATTACAGCATCACTTTTGCCTCCTAGATCTACCCTCCATTTTTTTTCCTCAATGTATCCCTTCTTTCCTCTTACCTCTGTTTTGCTAGTTTCTTTTTACAGATAATTTCTGATTAAAACCTATGATTGACATGTCGATTCTAACTCTATTTTCTATTTTCAGAATGCTTTTCATATTACCTTTTGTTTTGTTTCAGCCCACATAGACACAGCACCTTGTTCTTTCAACACTAGTATGGGCACTATTTGAAAACTATCACCAAAACCTTTGTTTTTTGACAATATCTGAAATACTGTTTAGTTAGCTATTTTAGACATATCATTTTAAAGGGACACAGTCATCTGTGCCATATATATATATATATATATATATATATATACACATATATACTGTATACACACACACACACACACACACACACACACACACACACACATAGGGTGAGTGGTAAATGAATGGATTAAACAGTGTATCATCCACTGCAGTGTGATATTTTTATCATTTGCTCTACTGTTATGATATCAGCCATTTACACACACAGGTCACAAAAGGTCATCACTCTAGGCAGCTTTCGCCTCAGCATGCAAGAAACACCTGTGCTGTTACCATAGACACAGATGCAGAACTACTTCAGAGGTCTCACTGCTGCCTACAGCTAACTCACTGAGCATTACAAAACACACCACCCCCCAACTTCCAACTCATTACTGTGACTGCAGCCAGAATTCTAAACAGCACAGCTTCATAGAACAGTCCAAACTACTGCCTGCAGCTAACTCAACTACCACTGAAACACACTCTCACTTGTTCCTCAAACTCTGATTCTCACCCATTACAATTATTGTGATACTATCAGCTTGACTGCAGCCAGAATCCTAAAGAGCACAATTTCACAGAACACTCTGCACTCTGCCTGCAGCTAACTTAATTACCACTGAAAACAGTATCAGCTGTTCTGACACTCTGCCTGTCAGCTCATTACAATTACTGTGATGCTCTCAGCTTCACTGCAGCCAGACTTCTAAACAATACAGCCTCACAAAATTGTTTCTCACTCATACCTAAAACTAACTCATTTAGCATTGCAAAACACACTCATGTGTCTCCCAGAGTTTATAACATTGCCAGCCCATTCAGAAAAGCTCACACACAGAATGAGCAAACACATAAACATGAACAGAACACAAGACAGCATAACAAAACTTCTAAAACTCTTGGCCCTATTGTATATATTGAATACATGATGGACAGATCATGTGCTATGGCAAATATTGTCACTCCTGCATCGTGAGCTCTGGATATCTCACTCTGCAGGTGTGACAATATTTGCCATATCACCTCATGCCATATATATATATATATATATATATATATATATATATATATATTATATATATATTTATAAATGTGTGTGTGTATGTGTGTGTGTGTATATACAGTATATATGTGTGTGTGTATGTATGCATGTATGTGTATATATATATAGATATATAGATATATAGATATATAGATATATATAATCTTTATTACCTGTTTCACTAGTTTTAAAATTATTTTGGGACCGAACATTCTGTGCTACTTCAGCCGCCCCACCGGAATCATATCCCCACTGTGAACGCACACTTGGCACACAACTGTGTCCTGCAGTTAAACCTTTTGCCATGCCTATTTCATGAAGCATGTAATCCAGTAGAGTATCTTATGCTGCATCACAGTTTGTGTCTGTCTAGATAAAACAAGCACTGATAGTGCTGTTAAATAAATTTGAAAAATGGATTGGCTCCATTTTATGTAGCAGCCCTATCAGTGCTTATTTTATATAGCATAAGATATTCCACTGGATTATAAACTTCATAGAATAGGCATGGCAAAAGTTTAGCTTCAGGACAGAGTTGTGTACCAGATGAGAGTTTGAAGTGGGGATATGCTTCCAGTGGGGCGGCTGAAGTAGCTCAGACCGCTTGGTTCAAAAATAATTACAAAACTAGTGAAACGGTAATAAAGATATTTTTTTTGTATATTGGACGTATTCTAGTGACATAATTTGCCAAGTGTGACCTAGAGACAAACTAGTCAACAATAGCCAGGAACCAAAGGGCACAACTAACTGTGTCCCTTTAATTTTATTTACAACTGATTTCCCAGGACAGCTCAGCTGAGATGCAGTATGTCATTTTCTTTGGGGTTTTCCTGCTACCAGTTTTGTAGCTGAGTAGACTTGGACCAGTGGCAGGTTAAGTGGCTTGCTCGAACTCTCACTGTGAGTAACTGGTTCTGGTAGGATTTTGAACCTCTTTCTCCTGGTTCCCAAAACTGTGCTCTGACCACTATACCGTACTGCCTTCCAGACAGGGCAGTCATCTCACAATGGACAGTGGGCTCAAGTACATTAACTGTGCAGAGGAAACTGGCCTGTCTGTGCAGTGCTAGCACTACCACTCATGATGCCAGTGACTTGCGTTTGGTAATGAGCTTGGGCCACTGGGACCAGCCAGGGGGTGAAAGACTGAGCATCCCAGTGGACACGCTTTTCCTCCAGGGAGGGAAGACCTTCACTGCTGCTGTACTGCTCCCTGGGTGACCACAGGTGTAATACAGTAGGCGGCAGCAGCAGTGGGAGAAGGGGGGATATTGTCCAAGGCCTATGTGAAGCTTGTGTGCTTCAGATTTGGCCTCTGTGTGCCAATGACCCAGGGAATGGGTACTGAAAATGGACAAAAGCCTATCTCAAGTACAGTGACCATGGTGTACTTGGTTCCTGACCTCAGCTATTGTCCACTTCCAGGGGGAACCAAGGGAACCTCTGGCTTCAGGACCAGTAGGAGGTATAGAGGGTGGAATCTGACTGGATCCTGACAGGGAGGTGTAAGTTTGTGGGGTTGAAATCCCCTTGAGGGTAAGAGTCATAGAAGTTGTTTGGTGGGACTGGGTCCAGCCTGGAGGTGGGAGGCCAGGGTAAGACAAAATGTAAATCATAAAAAAAAAAAAGAAAAAAAAATTTGCAGAGGAAAAATGCAGACACTTTGCTGTCCCTACCCCAATGATTGGGGTCACCATGGTTGTATCTGTCTTCAGGCCAGTATGGTTGTTGACCACTACCTCCAGAGCCAATATCAGTGCTACTTCTTGGTCAGCTGGAAGGGGGCCCACACCCTCTGTCTCTCTCCTCATAAGTTGCGTACCCAGGCCCCAAGCAAGGGAGTGGCATGCAAACTGAACCTATAATTTTTGGACAACGGCATTAGGGAAATATTTATTTATATGTTGCTTTATTTCATTATTTGGAATAATGTCAACCAGGATAACCCAATGTGATGATACATCTTTTTTTAATGGAGTCCCAAGGAAGCATAGAAACATAGAATTTGATGGCAAATAAGGACAGCTTAGCCCACCTAGTCTGCCCATTTCCCTACCTAGTGGATAAGCTGCAGATCCTAGTTAACCAATAGCCTATTTCCTCCTGCACCCCACTAGAATTGCCTTATGTCTGTACCATGCATTCTTGAATTGCCCCACTGTTTTTGACTCCACAACCTCCTCAGGAAGGCTGTTTCATGCATCCACAAGGAGGATAGTAGCAGTCTACAGGCTGACATAGTACTGCAGGAATAGTTGCATACAGGCTAAAATTTATGAGGCAAAAATGAACTGTAACAGCACAAGTAAGTACATCCAAACAGTAATCAAAGCAAGCTGAAAAAGTGGGGTCACAGCAAATAAAGCAGCAGATAAAGAGCATGAGAACTGTTGTGCAATATGGTCATGACCATATTTTGGATATGGGGGATAATGTACAAAACAAAGACAGGGAGTTCTAAGATGACTGGAAAGATACGTGAACAATTGCAAGCCAGAAGCATTTCTCAGATGGAGAGGGAGTTTTTTTCCAGGTGTCTGGTTTTGCAGATTCAAGGCCCTTTCTACCAAATTTGAGCTTCATCCTAGGAATCGAGAAGGTAAGTGCTGCTAATGAATGGAGTGAGTAGGCACTGCTTGATTGTGTGAGGTGCTAGGTTTACTAGATATTGGGCTGGACTCAGGATTGCCTCTGCTATGGCTGCCTTACTATCGATTGGCCACTACACCCTGCTGTGGTATGGGATTCAGACCCTGGTGGTAGTAGGTAGCTACTGTTGGGCTGTGCATCTGGCAGGCAGCTGCTCATGAATATGCATGAGCCAATGTATAGTATCAAGAGGCTCCACAACCCGATGCTCCCAATGTGGTGGACACTGCAAGGCACAGCTGGGCTCATTGACATTGCAAACTGCATAGGGGCTACAAGATATGAGCAATGCAGGGGCATGTAGCCGTTGGTTTGCAAAGAAGTGTGCACAGTAACTATCATAAAGACAGGCTCATGAGACACTTAACCACCTCTAGAGTCTTGTTATATACAGGTCCACATGTTTGTTATATCTCCGACATCCCAAAAGTACTGCACTGTCCAGGGGTTTATGGTATCAGGACTATAGATAGTGTATTTCTGTGGGGGACACCCTCTGATCAGAAGGCCATCACTTCCATTGGGGCTCTGCTCCATTCCTTTGTGTGCTTTGCAGATGTGTTGGGAGTTTTGTGTTGCAGCAGTCAATGAAGTCAGAAATATTTCTAACTCTAGTGCTGTTCCCTGGACCGCTGGCCAGCCTGTCCTGTGTGCCACACCCCCACAGACAGGCAGCATGGTGTATGTGCATGTAGAGCCAGTGGTCCCCTAGCTGCAGAGCAATCACACTGCTGTGCTGCATTGTGCATTGAATATCATCAACAGTTCTGTAGTGGTGTAGGACAATGGAACAGCCATGTATCAGATGGGACTTGGCAACCAGCAGTGTGCCATCACTGCCATGATACTGCCAATGTTTTTTTTTAATTTACTATGCTTTTTACTCCTGAGTCCTTGCCCGGCCTCTATCGGTCTGACTGCCAGCCCAGTCCTGTCACCTGCCATCCCCGGGACTTACCTGCCCCTCGTGTGTTCCCCTGTGGCTAGCCCCCCCCACAGGAAGGGCTGCTGAGGGCCAGACACTTGACCCATAGCAGAGTCTGAGCTTCGGTGACAAGGTAGAGCCCAGTTGGTGGTGCAGGGCCTGAAACAGACTGCTTACAGCAGCCTGTGGTGGTCAAGGAAGTTTTTCCCATTTTCTGCCCCTCCCCTCGATGTCGTGATGGCCTGATATGAGTGTCATGTCCTCGACATCCCCCTCCCTTAAGCCCTGGCTCCATCTTGCAGCTTCACCTGTGATCACCCAGGTGGCAGTGTTGCAGTGAAGGCCATTCACTCTACCCTCCCTTGTCAGAGGAGGTGAGCATCTCTGGGATACTCAGCTGTCCTCTCCCCGGCCGATCCTTTGATGATCTAGGCTCACTCCTGAACCCGGGTCATCGATGTTGTGAGCGGTAGAGCTGCCACTGCGCAAGCAAGCTGTTGCTTATAGTACCAATGTTAAGTACCCCGAATATACCTCATTATCTCACAATTGACTGACCTTTTTAAACCTTCTGCTTCACAGTGACTTCTTTTTAAAGTGCAGTAGCAGTTATTTTCAATCTGGCAATGCTATCACAAAAACATTCTTCTGCGTGATGCCAGTACACAGTAAATCACATCTGGAAGAGGAAACTGATTTAAAAACAAAACATGCTAAAATCTTTTATCCTCATATAGTTCTGTGCTCATTTTGCATGTGGTACATTTTTGGTCATGTATTGCACAAGAGGTCCACTCATTCTAACAAAGTGCAGTACTGATGACTTGTTTGCACATCCTATATCCTATTATTTGTGCTGGATGCTAATGTCTGCATGCCTTTGGAACTTCAGAGAGAGAGGGGAAAGGAAGATGGCGGGGAACCCCATGTATCAGAGGAAATGAAGGCTATTTACAAAGAAAAGAGGCCTTATCATGGGGAGGTGTGTGAAATGTGTCCCTTTGTTCTTTTTTTATCTCATCTTGATATGACTGCCTACACATGAAAAGGCTGCCACTAATTGTCAGTGACCTCCTTTCGAACAGGGAGGATTAGGCTGAAAAATAAAGCAGGCTTGTGAGAATCCACAACTTCTGAATGAAAAGGTCTGTTATGTATGTAAATTATGGTTCATATTATACAAATGACCTTTTTTGGAAGTAACCATATGTAATATATATTGGGGCCCTTGTTACAGGACCACCAACCTGCAAAAATATTAATTTTACCTACAGTGCTTAACAGTATCCATTTTTTCTTTCTGTTTAAATCACATTTTATTGCTCCTGACCGGGACATGGTCAGGCATTTCTTCAGATGATCTGAGACCCAACCCTTAATGGCATTGGAAGGAGCTCTGCACTTTACTTGAAATCCTAAGCTGACTTCTCTGAACCCTGTGAAGAGACCCTCCTTCGTAGGGAGGGCAGACATTTTCCAAAGGCGCCCAAGACTGAATCCAGTCAGAGAGGGGATGAAGCACAAGTTTTTGGCATATACAAATAGGGTGTGGGGTGGGGGTGGGGGCAAGGCAGCATAATCCACCTAAGCTACGTCCAACTTTTTTCCACCAATATCTCCTCTCTCCCTGGAGGCAACATTATAAGGGCCAGCTGCATCCCTCTGATAGGCAGGCATACAAACAGGCAGAATTTATAATTGAGCATCTTTCCAAGAGTTCAAGGCACTTTACACATAAATAATGCATGCAGAAAATAACTGATATTATGCACATAAAGATTTCAGTCATTCCATAAGAAGAGATAAAATGAATTAAACTAGAAACTGCACACAAGATTAAATCAATAAACTGATTGGGGCACAAGCACAAGCAGCTCACCTGAGTAGCTGAGAAGCCAAATCTCCAGCCTGATAACTTTGAGGCAGATCCCCCCAAGCTAGGCACTGGACAATCAAGCAACTGAAGCACAAGCAGCTCACCTGAGTAGCTGAGGAAGCCAAATCTCCAGCCTGATAACTTTCGAGGCAGCTCCCCCCAAGCTAGGCACTCGGGACAATCAAGCAACTGAAGCACAAGCAGCTCACCTGACTAGCTGAGGAAGCCAAATCTCCAGCCTGATAACTTTCGAGGCAGCCCCCCCCAAAGCTAGGCACTCGGGACAATCAAGCAACTGAAGCACAAGCAGCTCACCTGAGTAGCTGAGGAAGCCAAATCTCCAGCCTGATAACTTCCGAGGTAAAGAGAGCCTCTTCTCTTCATCTGGATGCCTGCAGAGCGGTGCTACCTGATGAACACTTATATTTTATGAACTTTGTTCCTGTTCACCACTGGGTGGGCTTGTTATTTGATTCTCTTTGTGCTACTAATTGCTGAAGTGTAAAGCTAGGGACTCACTGGCTTTTCTAGAGTTGCCTTGCTGATTTCATCTTAAAGCCAGATATACCAAGCAGTTAATATAGATCAGACTTGTTTAATATGGTGGTATTTAGAGCTAATTGCTGATTTCATCTTAAAGCCAGATATACCAAGCAGCTAATATAGATCAGACTTGTTTAATATGGCGGAATTTGGAGCTAATTGCTGATTTCATCTTAAAGCCAGATATACCAAGCAGCTAATATAGATCAGACTTGTTTAATATGGTGGTATTGAGCTAATTGTGCTTGTTACTGAAGGCAGTAGGTTAGCTGGGTCCTAGAGTGACCTCATTTTGGAATAGCCCTGTTTGCTTAGAGTGGAGCTCCTTTGTGTAAGTCACAACATATTCTCCTGCTGCATAGTAATGAGAGGCTTTGTTTTCTCCACAACATAGTCAGCTCCCCCAAGCTAGGCACTCGGGACAATCATGCAACTGAAGCACAAGCAGCTCACCTGAGTAGCTGAGGAAGCCAAATCTCCAGCCTGATAACTTTCGAGGTAAAGAGAGCCTCTTCTCTTCATCTGGACGCCTGCAGAGGGGTGCTACCTGATGAACACTTATATTTTATGAACTTTGTTCCTGTTCACCACTGGGTGGGATTGTTATTTGATTCTCTTTGTGCTACTGAATTGCTGAAGTGTAAAGCTAGGGACTCACTGGCTTTTCTAGAGTTGCCTTGCTGATTTCATCTTAAAGCCAGATATACCAAGCAGCTAATATAGATCAGACTTGTTTAATATGGTGGTATTTGGAGGTAATTGCTGATTTCATCTTAAAGCCAGATATACCAAGAAGCTAATATAGATCAGACTTGTTTAATATGGTGGTATTTGGAGCTAATTGCTGATTTCATCTTAAAGCCAGATATACCAAGCAGCTAATATAGATCAGACTTGTTTAATATGGTGGTATTGAGCTAATTGTGTTTGTTACTGAAGGCATTAGGTTAGCTGGGTCCTAGTGTGACCTCATTTTGGAATAGCCCTGTTTGCTTAGAGTGGAGCTCCTTTGTGTAAGTCACAACATATTCTCCCGCTGCATAGTAATGAGAGGCTTTGTTTTCTCCACAACATAGGCAGCTCCCCCCAAGCTAGGCACTCGGGACAATCATGCAACTGAAGCACAAGCAGCTCACCTGAGTAGCTGAGGAAGCCAAATCTCCAGCCTGATAACTTTCGAGGTAAAGAGAGCCTCTTCTCATCGTCTGGATGCCTACAGAGGGGTGCTACCTGATGAACACTTATATTTTATGAACTTTGTTCCTGTTCACCACTGGGTGGGCTTGTTATTTGATTCTCTTTGTGCTACTAATTGCTGAAGAGTAAAGCTAGGGACTCACTGTCTTTTCTAGAGTTGCCTTGCTGATTTCATCTTAAAGCCAGATATACCAAGCAGCTAATATAGATCAGACTTGTTTAATATGGTGGTATTTGGAGCTAATTGCTGATTTCATCTTAAAGCCAGTTATACCAAGCAGCTGATATAGATCAGACTTGTTTAATATGGTGGTATTTAGAGCTAATTGCTGATTTCATCTTAAAGCCAGATATACCAAGCAGCTAATATAGATCAGACTTGTTTAATATGGTGGTATTGAGCTAATTGTGCTTGTTACTGAAGGCATTAGGTTAGCTGGGTCCTAGTGTGACCTCATTTTGGAATAACCCTGTTTGCTTAGAGTGGAGCTCCTTTGTGTAAGTCACAACATATTCTCCCGCTGCATAGTAATGAGAGTCTTTGTTTTCTCCACAACATAGGCAGCTCCCCCCCCAAGCTAGACACTTGGGACAATCAAGCAACTGAAGCACAAGCAGCTGACCTGAGTAGCTGAGGAAGCCAAATCTCCAGCCTGATAACTTTCGAGGTAAAGAGAGCCTCTTCTCTTCGTCTGGACACCTGCAGAGGGGTGCTACCTGATGAACACTTATATTTTATGAACTTTGTTCCTTTTCACCACTGGGTGGGCTTGTTATTTGATTCTCTTTGTGCTACTAATTGCTGAAGTGTAAAGCTAGGGACTCACTGGCTTTTCTAGAGTTGCCTTGCTGATTTCATCTTAAAGCCAGATATACCAAGCAGCTGATATAGATCAGACTTGTTTAATATGGTGGTATTTGGAGCTAATTGCTGATTTCATCTTAAAGCCAGATACACCAAGCAGCTAATATAGATCAGACTTGTTTAATATGGTGGTATTGAGCTAATTGTGCTTGTTACTGAAGGCATTAGGTTAGCTGGGTCCTAGTGTGACTTCATTTTGGAATAGCCCTGTTTGCTTAGAGTGGGAGTCCTTTGTGTAAGTCACAACATATTCTCCCTGTATAGTAATGAGAGGCTTTGATTTCTCCACAACATAGTCAGCTCCCAAAGCTGGGCCCTCAGGACAATCAAGCAACTGAAGCACAAGCAGCTCACTTGAGTAGCTGAGAAGCCAAATCTCCAGCCTGATAACTTTCGAGGTAGAGGCCTCTTCGTCATTTGGACGCCTGCAGAGGGTGCTACCTGATGAACACAAATTTTATGAACTTTGTTCCTGTTCACCACTGGGTGGGATTGTTATTTGATTCTCATTGTGCTACTAATTGCTGAAGTGTAAAGCTAGGGACTCACTGGCTTTTCTAGAGTTGCCTTACTGATTTCATCTTAAAGCCAGATATACCAAGCAGCTAATATAGATCAGACTTGTTTAATATGGTGGTATTTGGAGCTAATTGCTGATTTCATCTTAAAGCCAGATATACCAAGCAGCTAATAGATCAGACTTGTTTAATATGGTGGTATTTGGTGCTAATTGCTGATTTCATCTTAAAGCCAGATATACCAAGCAGCTAATATAAATCAGACTTCTTTAATATGGTGGTATTGAGCTAATTGTGCTTGTTACTGAAGGCATTAGGTTAGCTGGGTCCTAGTGTGACCTCATTTTGGAATAGCCCTGTTTGCTTAGAGTGAGCTCCTTTGTGTAAGTCAAACATATTCTCCACTGCATAGTAATGAGAGGCTTTGTTTTCCACAACATAGGCAGCTCCCTCCCCAAGCTAGGCACTCGGGACAATCATGCAACTGAACACAAGCAGCTCACCTGAGTAGCTGAGGAAGCCAAATCTCCAGCCTGATAGCTTTCGAGGTAAAGAGAGCCTCTTCTCTTCATCTGGATGCCTGCAGAGGGGTGCTACCTGATGAACACTTATATTTTATGAACTTTGTTCCTATTCACCACTGGGTGGGCTTGTTATTTGATTCTCTTTGTGCTACTAATTGCTGAAGTGTAAAGCTAGGGACTCACTGGCTTTTCTAGAGTTGCCTTGCTGATTTCATCTTCAAGCCAGATATACCAAGCAGCTAATATAGATCAGACTTGTTTAATATGGTGGTATTGAGCTAATTGTGCTTGTTGCTGAAGGCATTAGGTTAGCTGGGTCCCTAGTGTGACCTCATTTTGGTGTAGCCCTGTTTGTAGAGTGGAGCTCCTTTGTCATGTGAGAATCACAACATATTCTCCGCTGCATAGTAATGAGAGGCTTTGTTTCTCACAACATAGGCAGCTCCCCCTCCCCCAAGCTAGACACCTGGGACAATCAAGCAACTGAAGCACAAGCAGCTGACCTGAGTAGCTGAGGAAGCCAAATCTCCAGCCTGATAACCTTCGAGGTAAAGAGAGCCTCTTCTTTTCATCTGGACACCTGCAGAGGGGTGCTACCTGATGAACACTTATATTTTATGAACTTTGTTCCTGTTCACCACTGGGTGGGCTTGTTATTTGATTCTCTTTGTGCTACTAATTCCTGAAGTGTAAAGCTAGGGACTCACTGGCTTTTCTAGAGTTGCATTGCTGATTTTCATCTTAAAGCCAGATATACCAAGTAGCTAATATACATCAGACTTGCTTAATAAGGTGGTATTTGGAGCTAATTGCTGATTTCATCTTAAAGCCATATATACCAAGCAGCTAATATTGATCAGACTTGTTTAATATGGTGGTATTGAGATAATTGTGCTTTTTACTGAAGGCATTAGGTTAACTGGGTCCTAGAGTGACCTCATTTTGGAATAGCTCTGTTTGCTTAGAGTGGATCTCCTTTGTGTAAGTCACAACATATTCTCCCGCTGTATAGTAATGAGAGGCTTTGTTTTCTCCACAACATAGTCAGCTCCCCCCCAAGCTAGGCCCTCGGGACAATCAAGCAACTGAAGCACAAGCAGCTCACCTGAGTAGCTGAGGAAGCCAAATCTCCAGCCTGATAACTTTCGAGGTAGAAGGAGCTCTTCTCGTGGTTTGGACACCCGCAGAGGTGCTACCTGATGAACACTTATATTTTATGAACTTTGTTTCCTGTTCACCACTGGGTGGAGGCTTGTTATTTGATTCTCTTTGTGCTACTAATTGCTGAAGTGCAAAACTAGGGACTCACTGGCTTTTCTAGAGTTGCCTTACTGATTTCATCTTAAAGCCAGATATACCAAGCAGCTAATATAGATCAGACTTGTTTAATATGGTGGTATTTGGAGCTAATTGCTGATTTCATCTTAAAGCCAGATATGCCAAGCAGCTAATATAGATCAGACTTGTTTAATATGGTGGTATTGAGCTAATTGTGCTTGTTACTGAAGGCATTAGGTTAGGTGGGTCCTAGTGTGACCTCATTTTGGAATTGCCCTGTTTGCTTAGATGGAGCTCCTTTGTGTAAGTCTGTATATTCTCCCACTGTATAGTAATGAGAGGCTTTGTTTTCTCCACAACATAGTCCTTAACCCCCAAAGCTAGGCCTGGGACGTCAAGCACACAGAAGCACAAGCAGCTCACCTGAGTAGCTGAGGCCAAATCTCCAGCCTGATAACTTTCGGGGTAAAGAGCCTCTTCTCATCGTTTGGGCGCCTGCAGAGGTGCTACCTGATGAACACTTATATTTATGAACTTTGTTCCTGTTCACCACTGGTGGAGCTTTTATTTATTCTCATTGTGCTACTAATTGCTGAAGTGTAAAGCTAGCGACTCACTGGCTTTTCTAGAGTTGCCTTACTGATTTCATCTTAAAGCCAGATATACCAAGCAGCTAATATAGATCAGACTTGTTTAATATGGTGGTATTTGGAGCTAATTGCTGATTTCATCTTAAAGCCAGATATACCAAGCAGCTAATAGATCAGACTTGTTTAATATGGTGGTATTTGGAGCTAATTGCTGATTTCATCTTAAAGCCAGATATACCAAGCAGCTAATATAGATCAGACTTATTTAATATGGTAGTATTGAGCTAATTGTGCTTGTTACTGAAGGCATTAGGTTAGCTGGATCCTAGTGTGACCTCATTTTGGAATAGCCCTGTTTGCTTATAGTGGAGCTCCTTTGTGTAAGTCACAACATATTCTCCCGCTGCATAGTAATGAGAGGCTTTGTTTTCTCCACAACATAGGCAGCTCCCCTCTCCCAAGCTAGGCACTCGGGACAATCATGCAACTGAACACAAGCAGCTCACCTGAGTAGCTGAGGAAGCCAAATCTCCAGCCTGATAGCTTTCGAGGTAAAGAGAGCCTCTTCTCTTCATCTGGATGACTGCAGAGGGGTGCTACCTGATGAACACTTATATTTTATGAACTTTGTTCCTATTCACCACTGGGTGGGCTTGTTATTTGATTCTCTTTGTGCTACTAATTGCTGAAGTGTAAAGCTAGGGACTCACAGGCTTTTCTAGAGTTGCCTTGCTAATTTCATCTTAAAGCCAGATATACCAAGCACCTAATATAGATAAGACTTGTTTAATATGGTGGTATTTGGAGCTAATTGCTTATTTTATCTTAAAGCCAGATATACCAAGCAGCTAATACAGATCAGACTTGTTTAATATATTGGTTTTGAGCTAATTGTGCTTATTTCTGAAGGCATTAGGATAGCTGGGTCCTAGTGTGACCTCATTTTGGAATAGCCCTGTTTGCTTAGAGTGGAGCTCCTTTGTGTAGTCACAACATATTCTCCTGCTGCATAGTAATGAGGAGGCTTTGTTTTCTCCACAACATAAGCACCCCCCCAAGCTAGGCACTCGGGGCAATCAAGCAACTGAAGCACAAGCAGCTCACCTGAGTAGCTGAGGAAGCCAAATCTCCAGCCTGATAACTTTCGAGGTAAAGAGAGCCTCTTCTCTTCGTCTGGACGCCTGCAGAGGGGTGCTACCTGATGAACACTTATATTTTATGAACTTTGTTCCTGTTCATCACTGGGAGGGCTTGTTATTTGATTCTCTTTGTGCTACTAATTGCAGAAGTGTAAAACTAGGGACTCACTGGCTTTTCTAGAGTTGCCTTGCTGATTTCATCTTAAAGCCAGATATACCAAGGAGCTAATATAGATCAGACTTGTTTAATATGGTGGTATTTGGAGATAATTGCTGATTTCATCTTAAAGCCAGATATACCAAGCAGCTAATATAGATCAGACTTGCTTAATATGGTGGTATTGAGCTAATTGTGCTTGTTACTGAAGGCATTAGGTTAGCTAGGTCCTAGTGTGAGCTCATTTTGGAATAGCCCTGTTTGCTTAGAGTGGAGGTCCTTTGTGTAAGTCACAACATATTCTCCCGCTGCATAGTAATGAGAGCTGTTTTCTTCTCCACAACATAGGCAGCTCCCTTCCCCCAAACTAGGCATCTCGGGACAATCATGCAACTGAACACAAGCAGCTCACCTGAGTAGCTGAGGAAGCCAAATCTCCAGCCTGATAGCTTTCGAGGTAAAGAGAGCCTCTTCTCTTCATCTGGATGACTGCAGAGGGTGCTACCTGATGAACACTTATATTTTATGAACTTTGTTCTATTCACCACTGGGTGGGCTTGTTATTTGATTCTCTTTGTGCTACTAATTGCTGTGAAGTGTAAAAGCTAGGGACTCACAGGCTTTCTCTGAAGTTGCCTTGCTGATTTCATCTTAAAGCCAGATATACCAAGCACCTATTATAGATCAGACTTGTTTAATATTGTGGTGTGGGCCAGCTAATTGTGATTTCATCTTAAAGCCAGATAGAGCGAAGCAGCTAATATAGATCAGACTTGTTTAATATGGTGGTATTGAGCTAATTGTGCTTGTTACTGAAGGCATTAGGTTAGCTGGTTCCTAGTGTATCCTCATTTGGAATAGCCCTGTTTGCTTAGAGTGGAGCTCCTTTTGTGTAAGTCTGTCATATTCTCCGCTGTATAGTAATGAGAGGCTTTGTTTTCTCCACAACATAGGCAGGCCCCCCCCAAGCTAGGCACTCGGGACAATCAAGCAACTGGAGCAGAAGCAGCACACCTGAGTAGCTGAGGAAGCCAAATCTCCAGCCTGATAACTTTCGATTTAAAGAGAGCCTCTTCTCGTCGTTTGGACGCCTGCAGAGGGGTGCTACCTGATGAACACTTATATTTTATGAACTTTGTTCCTGTTCACCACTGGGTGGGCTTGTTATTTGATTCTCTTTGTGCTACTAATTGCTGAAGTGTAAAGCTAGGGACTCACTGGCTTTTCTAGAGTGGCCTTACTGATTTCATCTTAAAGCCAGATATACCAAGCAGCTAATATAGATCGAGACTTGTTTATATAGGTGGTATTTGGAGCTAATTATGGATTTCATCTTAAAGCCAGATATACCAACAGCTAATAGATCAGACTTGTTTAATATGGTGGTATTTGAGCTAATTGCTGATTTCATCTTAAAGCCAGATATACCAAGCAGCTAATATAGATCAGACTTATTTAATATGGTAGTACTGAGCTAATTGTGCTTGTTACTGAAGGCATTAGGTTAGCTGGGTCCTAGTGTGACCTCATTTTGGAATAGCCCTGTTTGCTTATAGTGGAGCTCCTTTGTGTAAGTCACAACATATTCTCCCGCTGCATAGTAATGAGAGGCTTTATTTTCTCCACAACATAGGCAGCTCCCCTCTCCCAAGCTAGGTGCTCGGGACAATCATGCAACTGAACACAAGCAGCTCACCTGAGTAGCTGAGGAAGCCATCTCCAGCCCTGATAGCTTTAGGGTAAAGAGAGAGCCTCTTCTCTTCATCTGGATGACGCAGAGGGGTGCTACCTGATGAACACTTATATTTTATGAACTTTGTTCCTATTCACCACTGGGTGGGCTTGTGACTGATTCTCTTTGTGCTACTAATTGCTGGAAGTGTAAAATAAGGACTCACAGGCTTTCTAGAGTTGCCTTGCTAATTTCATCTTAAAGCCAGATATACCAAGCACCTAATATAGATAAGACTTGTTTAATATGGTGGTATTTGGAGCTAATTGCTTATTTTATCTTAAAGCCAGATATACCAAGCAGCTAATACAGATCAGACTTGTTTAATATATTGGTTTTGAGCTAATTGTGCTTATTTCTGAAGGCATTAGGATAGCTGGGTCCTAGTGTGACCTCATTTTGGAATAGCCCTGTTTGCTTAGAGTGGAGCTCCTTTGTGTAAGTCACAACATATTCTCCTGCTGCATAGTAATGAGAGGCTTTGTTTTCTCCACAACATAGGCAGCACCCCCCCCCAAGCTAGGCACTCGGGGCAATCAAGCAACTGAAGCACAAGCAGCTCACCTGAGTAGCTGAGAGCCATCTCCAGCCTGATAACTTTCGAGGTAAAGGCCTCTTCTCTTCGTCTGGAGCGCCTGCAGAGGGTGCTACCTGATGAACACTTATATTTTATGAACTTTGTTCCTGTTCATCACTGGGAGGGCTTGTTATTTGATTCTCTTTGTGCTACTAATTGCAGAAGTGTAAAACCAAGGGACTCACTGGCTTTTCTCGAGTTGCCTTGCTGATTTCATCTTAAAAGCCAGATATACCAAGGAGCTAATATAGATCAGACTTGTTTAATATGGTGGTGTTGGAGATAATTGCTGATTTCATCTTAAAGCCAGATATACCAAGCAGCTAATATCGATCAGACTTGCTTAATAATGGTGGTATTGAGCTAATTGTGCTTGTTACTAAGGCGTAGGTTAGCTGAGGTCCTAGTGTGAGCTCATTTTGGAATAGCCCTGTTTGCTTAGAGTGGAGGTCCTTTGTAAGTCGCTTATATTCTCCGCTGCAATAGTAATGAGAGGCTTTGTTTTCTCCACAACATAGGCAGCTCCCCTCCCCAAACTAGGCACTCGGGACAATCATGCAACTGAACACAAGCAGCTCACCTGAGTAGCTGAGGAAGCCAAATCTCCAGCCTGATAGCTTTCGAGTTAAAGAGAGCCTCTTCTCTTCATCTGGATGACTGCAGAGGGGTGCTACCTGATGAACACTTATATTTTATGAACTTTGTTCCTATTCACCACTGGGTGGGCTTGTTATTTGATTCTCTTTGTGCTACTAATTGCTGAAGTGTAAAGCTAGGGACACACAGGCTTTTCTAGAGTTGCCTTGCTGATTTCATCTTAAAGCCAGATATACCAAGCACCTAATATAGATCAGACTTGTTTAATATTGTGGTATTAGGAGCTAATTGCTGATTTCATCTTAAAGCCAGATAGACGAAGCAGCTAATATAGATCAGACTTGTTTAATATGGTGGTATTGAGCTAATTGTGCTTGTTACTGAAGGCATTAGGTTAGCTGGTTCCTAGTGTATCCTCATTTTGGAATAGCCCTGTTTGCTTAGAGTGGAGCTCCTTTGTGTAAGTCACAACATATTCTCCCGCTGTATAGTAATGAGAGGCTTTGTTTTCTCCACAACATAGGCAGGCCCCCCCCAAGCTAGGCACTCGGGACAATCAAGCAACTGAAGCACAAGCAGCACACCTGAGTAGCTGAGGAAGCCAAATCTCCAGCCTGATAACTTTCGATTTAAAGAGAGCCTCTTCTCGTCGTTTGGACGCCTGCAGAGGGGTGCTACCTGATGAACACTTATATTTTATGAACTTTGTTCCTGTTCACCACTGGGTGGGCTTGTTATTTGATTCTCTTTGTGCTACTAATTGCTGAAGTGTAAAGCTAGGGACTCACTGGCTTTTCTAGAGTGGCCTTACTGATTTCATCTTAAAGCCAGATATACCAAGCAGCTAATATAGATCAGACTTGTTTAATATGGTGGTATTTGGAGGTAATTGCTGATTTCATCTTAAAGCCAGATATACCAAGCAGCTAATATAGATCAGACTTGTTTAATATGGTGGTATTTGGAGCTAATTGCTGATTTCATCTTAAAGCCAGATATGCCAAGCAGCTAATATAGATCAGACTTGTTTAATATGGTGGTATTGAGCTAATTGTGCTTGTTACTGAAGGCATTAGGTTAGCTGGGTCCTAGTGTGACCTCATTTTGGAATAGCCCTGTTTGCTTAGAGTGGAGCTCCTTTGTGTAAGACACAACATATTCTCCGCTGCATAGTAATGAGAGGCTTTGTTTTCTCCACAACATAGGCAGCTTCCCACAAGCTCAGGCACTCGAGACAATCAAGCAACTGAAGCACAAGCAGCTCAGCTGAGTAGCTGAGGAAGCAAAATCTCCAGCCTGATAACTTTCAGGCTAAAGGCCTCTTCTCTTCGTCTGGACGCCTGCAGAGGGGTGCTACCTGATGAACACTGCTGTTTATGACTTTGTTCCTGTTCACCACAGAATGGGATTGTTATTGATTCTCTTTGTGCTACTAATTGCTGAAGTGTAAAGCTAGGGACTCACTGGCTTTTCTAGAGTTGCCTTGCTGATTTCATCTTAAAGCCAGATATACCAAGCAGCTAATATAGATCAGACTTGTTTAATATGGTGGTATTTGGAGCTAATTGCTGTTTTCATCTTCAAGCCAGATATACCAAGCAGCTAATATAGATCAGACTTGTTTAATATGGTGGTATTTGGAGCTAATTGCTGATTTCATCTTAAAGCCAGATATACCAAGCAGCTAATATAGATCAGACTTGTTTAATATGGTGGTATTTGGAGCTAATTGCTGATTTCATCTTAAAGCCAGATATACCAAGCAGCTAATATAGATCAGAGTTGTTTAATATGGTGGTATTGAGCTAATTGTGTTTGTTACTGAAGGCATTAGGTTAGCTAGGTCCTAGTGTGAGCTCATTTTGGAATAGCCCTGTTTGCTTAGAGTGGAGCTCCTTTGTGTAAGTCACAACATATTCTCCCGCTGCATAGTAATGAGAGGCTTTGTTTTCTCCACAACATAGGCAGCTCCCCCTCCCCCAAGCTAGACACCTGGGAGAATCAAGCAACTGAAGCACAAGCAGCTGACCTGAGTAGCTGAGGAAGCCAAATCTCCAGCCTGATAACTTTCGAGGTAAAGAGAGCCTCTTCTTTTCATCTGGACACCTGCAGAGGGGTGCTACCTGATGAACACTTACATTTATGAACTTTGTTCCTGTTCACCACTAGGTGGGCTTATTTTGATTCTCTTTGTGCTACTAATGCTGAAGTGTAAAGCTAGGGACTCACTGGCTTTTCTAGAGTAGCCTTGCTGATTTCATCTTAAAGCCAGATATACCAAGCAGCTAATATAGATCAGACTTGTTTAATATGGTGGTATTTGGAGCTAATTGCTGATTTCATCTTAAAGCCAGATATACCAAGCAGCTAATATAGATCAGACTTGTTTAATATGGTGGTATTTGGAGCTAATTGCTGATTTCATCTTAAAGCCAGATATACCAAGCAGCTAATATAGATCAGACTTGTTTAATATGGTGGTATTGAGCTAATTGTGCTTGTTACTGAAGAGCATTAGGTTAGCTGGGTCCTAGATGTGACCTCATTTGGAATAACCCTGTTTACTGAGGGAGCTCCTTTGTGTAAGACACAACATTTCTCCCGCTGCATAGTAATGAGAGGCTTTGTTTTCTCCAACATAGGCAGCTTCCCCCAAGCTAGGCACTCGAGACAATCAAGCAACTGAACACAAGCAGCTCAGCTGAGTAGTTGAGGAAAGCAAATCTCCAGCCTGATAACTTTCGAGTAAGAGAGAGCCTCTTCTTCTTCCGCCTGGGACCTGCAGAGGGTGCTACCTGATGAACACTTATATTTTATGAACTTTGTTCCTGTTCACCACAGGGTGGGATTGTTATTTGATTCTCTTTGTGCTACTAATTGCTGAAGTGCAGCTGAGGACTCACTGGCTTTTCTAGAGTTGCCTTGCTGATTTCATCTTAAAGCCAGATATACCAAGCAGCTAATATAGATCAGACTTGTTTAATATGGTGGTATTTGGAGCTAATTGCTGTTTTCATCTTCAAGCCAGATATACCAAGCAGCTAATATAGATCAGACTTGTTTAATATGGTGGTATTTGGAGCTAATTGCTGATTTCATCTTAAAGCCAGATATACCAAGCAGCTAATATAGATCAGACTTGTTTAATATGGTGGTATTTGGAGCTATTGCTGATTTCATCTTAAAGCCAGATATACCAAGCAGCTAATATAGATCAGAGTTGTTTATATGGTGGTATTGAGCTAATTGTGTTTGTTACTGAAGGCATTAGGTTGCTGGGTGCTAGTGTGAGCTCATTTGGAATAGCCCTGTTTGCTTAGGTGGAGCTCCTTTGTGTAAGTCACAACATATTCTCCGCTGCATAGTAGAGAGGCTTTGTTTTCTCCACAACATAGGCATCCCCCTCCCCAAGCTGAGACACCTGGGAGAATCAAGCAACTGAAGCACAAGCAGCTGACCTGGTAGCTGAGGAAGCCAAATCTCAGCCTGATAACTTTCGAGTGTAGGCCTCTTCTTTTCATCTGGACACCTGCAGAGGGTGCTACCTGATGAACACCTACATTTATGAACTTTGTTCCTGTTCACCACTGGGTGGGCTTGTTACGATACCTTTGTGCTACTAATGCTGAAGTGTAAAGCTAGGGACTCACTGGCTTTTCTAGAGTTGCCTTGCTGATTTCATCTTAAAGCCAGATATACCAAGCAGCTAATATAGATCAGACTTGTTTAATATGGTGGTATTTGGAGCTAATTGCTGTTTTCATCTTAAAGCCAGATATACCAAGCAGCTAATATAGATCAGACTTGTTTAATATGGTGGTATTTGGAGCTAATTGCTGATTTCATCTTAAAGCCAGATATACCAAGCAGCTAATGTAGATCAGACTTGTTTAATATGGTGGTATTTGGAGCTAATTGCTGGTTTCATCTTAAAGCCAGATATACCAAGCAGCTAATATAGATCAGACTTGTTTAATATGGTGGTATTGAGCTAATTGTGCTTGTTACTGAAGGCATTAGGTTAGCTAGGTCCTAGAGTGAGCTCATTTTGGAATAGCCCTGTTTGCTTAGGTGGACTCCTTTCTGTAAGTCTGCTTATATTCTCCCGCTGCATAGTAATGAGAGGCTTTGTTTTCTCCACAACATAGGCAGCTCCCTTCCCCCAAACTAGGCACTCGGGACAATCATGCAACTGAACACAAGCAGCTCACCTGAGTAGCTGAGGAAGCCAAATCACCAGCCTGATAGCTTTTGAGGTAAAGGCACCCTATCTTCATCTGGATGACTGCAGAGGGTGCTACCTGATGAACACTTATATTTTAAGAACTTTGTTCCTATTCACCACTGGGTGGGCTTGTTATTTGATTCTCTTTGTGCTACTAATTGCTGAAGTGTAAAGCTAGGGACTCACAGGCTTTTCTAGAGTTGCCTTGCTGATTTCATCTTAAAGCCAGATATACCAAGCACCTAATATAGATCAGACTTGTTTAATATTGTGGTATTAGGAGCTAATTGCTGATTTCATCTTAAAGCCAGGTAGATGAAGCAGCTAATATAGATCAGACTTGTTTAATATGGTGGTATTGAGCTAATTGTGCTTGTTACTGAAGGCATTAGGTTAGCTGGGTCCTAGTGTATCCTCATTTTGGAATAGCCCTGTTTGCTTAGAGTGGAGCTCCTTTGTGTAAGTCACAACATATTCTCCCGCTGTATAGTAATGAGAGGCTTTGTTTTCTCCACAACATAGGCAGGCCCCACCGAAGCTAGGCACTCGGGACAATCAAGCAACTGAAGCACAAACAGCAACACACCTGAGTAGCTGAGAACTGAAATCTCCAGCCTGATAACTTTCGATTTAAAGAGGCCTCTTCTCAAATCGTTTGGGCAGCCTGCAGAGGGTGCTACCTGATGAACACTTATATTTTACGAACTTTGTTCTGTTCACCACTGGGTGGCTTGTTGATTCTCTTTGTGCTACTAATTGCTGAAGTGTAAAGATGAGGGACTCACTGGCTTTTTCTAGAGTGGCCTTACTGATTTCATCTTAAAGCCAGATATACCAAGCAGCTAATATAGATCAGACTTGTTTAATATGGTGGTATTTGAGGTAATTGCTGATTTCATCTTAAAGCCAGATATACCAAGCAGCTAATATAGATCAGACTTGTTTAATATGGTGGTATTTGAGCTAATTGCTGATTTCATCTTAAAGCCAGATATGCCAAGCAGCTATATATAGATCAACTTGTTTCAATATGGTGGTTTTGAGCTAATTGTGCTTGTTAACTGAAGGCATTAGGTTAGCTGGGTCCTAGTGTGACCTCATTTTAGAATAGCCCTGTTTGCTTAGGTGGAGCTCCTTTGTGTAAGACACAACATATTCTACCGCTAGCTGTAATGAGAGGCTTTGTTTCTCACAACATAGGCAGCATGCCCCCCCCCAAGCTAGGCACTCGAGACAATCAAGCAACTGAAGCACAAGCAGCTCAGCTGAGTAGCTGAGGAAGCAAAATCTCCAGCCTGACAACTTTCGAGGTAAAGAGAGCCTCTTCTCTTCGTCTGGACGCCTGCAGAGGGGTGCTACCTGATGAACACTTATATTTTATGAACTTTGTTCCTGTTCACCACTAGGTGGGATTGTTATTTGATTCTCTTTGTGCTACTAATTGCTGAAGTGTAAACTAGGCACTCACTGGCTTTTCTAGAGTTGCCTTGCTGATTTCATCTTAAAGCCAGATATACCAAGCAGCTAATATAGATCAGACTTGTTTAATATGGTGGTATTTGGAGCTAGTGCTGTTTTCATCTTAAAGCCAGATAACAAGCAGCTAATATAGATCAGACTTGTTTAATATGGTGTATTTGGAGCTAATTGTTGATTTCATCTTAAAGTTTGGGATATACCAAGCAGCCAATATATAGATCAGACTTGTTTAATATGGTGGTATTTGGAGATAATTGGATTTCATCTTAAAGCCAGATATGCCAAGCAGCTAATATAGATCAGAGTTGTTTAATATGGTGGTAATGAGCTAATTGTGTTTGTTACTGAAGGCATTAGGTTAGCTAGGTCCTAGTGTGAGCTCATTTTGGAATAGCCCTGTTTGCTTAGTCTGGAGCTCCTTTGTGTAAGTCACAACATATTCTCCCGCTGCATAGTAATGAGAGGCTTTGTTTTCTCCACAACATAGGCAGCTCCCTTCCCCCAAGCTAGGCACTCGGGACAATCATGCAACTGAACACAAGCAGCTCACCTGAGTAGGTGAGGAAGCCAAATCTCCAGCCTGATAGCTTTCGAGGTAAAGAGAGCCTCTTCTCTTCATCTGGATGACTGCAGAGGGGTGCTACCTGATGAACACTTATATTTTATGAACTTTGTTCCTATTCACCACTGGGTGGGCTTGTTATTTGATTCTCTTTGTGCTACTAATTGCTGAAGTGTAAAGCTAGGGACACACAGGCTTTTCTAGAGTGGCCTTGCTGATTTCATCTTAAAGCCAGATATACCAAGCACCTAATATAGATCAGACTTGTTTAATATTGTGGTATTAGGAGCTAATTGCTGATTTCATCTTAAAGCCAGATAGACAGAAGCAGCTAATATAGATCAGACTTGTTTTAATATAGGTGAGTATTGAGCTAATTGTGCTTGTTACTGAAGGCATTAGGTTAGCTGGGTCCTAGTGTGTCCTCATTTGGAATAGCCCTGTTTGCTTAGAGTGGAGCTCCTTTGTGTAGAAGTCACAACATATTCTCGCTGTATAGTAATGAGAGGCTTTGTTTTCTCCACAACATAGCAGCCCCCAAGCTAAGCACTCGGGACAATCAAGCAACTGAAGCTTCAACAGCACCTGAGTAGCTGAGAAGCCAAATCTCCAGCCCGATAACTTTCGATTTAAAGAAGCCTCTTCTGATCGTTTGGACCTGCAGAGGGTGCTACCTGATGAACACTTATATTTTATGAACTTTGTTCCTGTTCACCACTGGGTGGGCTTGTTATTTGATTCTCTTTGTGCTACGAATTGCTGAAGTGTAAAGCTAGGGACTCACTGGCTTTTCTAGCGTGGCCTTACTGATTTCATCTTAAAGCCAGATATACCAAGCAGCTAATATAGATCAGACTTGTTTAATATGGTGGTATTTGGAGGTAATTGCTGATTTCATCTTAAAGCCAGATATACCAAGCAGCTAATATAGATCAGACTTGTTTAATATGGTGGTATTGAGCTAATTGTGCTTGTTACTGAAGGCAGTAGGTTAGCTGGGTCCTAGTGTGACCTCATTTTGGAATCGCCTGTTTGCTTAGAGTGGAGCTCCTTTGTGTAAGACCACAACATATTCTCCAGCTGCATAGTAATGAGAGGCTTTGTTTCTCTCACAACATAGGCCAGATCCCCAAGCTAGGCACTCCGAGACAATCAAGCAACTGAAGCACAAGCAGCTCAGCTGTGTAGCTGAGGAAGCAAAATCTCCAGCCTGTATAACTTTCAGTGAGAGCCTCTTCTCTTCGTCTGGACACTGCAGAGGGGTGCTACAATGGTACTTATATTTTATGAACTTGTTCCTGTTCACCACTGGGTGGGATTGTTAGTTGATTCTCTTTGTGCTACTAATTGCTGAAGTGTAAAGCTGGGACTCACTGGCTTTTCTAGAGTTACCTTGCTGATTTCATCTTAAAGCCAGATATACCAAGCAGCTAATATAGATCAGACTTATTTAATATGGTGGTATTTGGAGCTAATTGCTGATTTCATCTTAAAGCCAGATATACCAAGCAGCTAATATAGATCAGACTTGTTTAATATGATGGTATTTGGAGCTAATTGCTGATTTCATCTTAAAGCCAGATATACCAAGCAGCTAATATAGATCAGACTTGTTTAATATGGTGGTATTGAGCTAATTGTGTTTGTTACTGAAGGCATTAGGTTAGCTGGGTCCTAGTGTGACCTCATTTTGGAATAGCCCTGTTTGCTTAGAGGAAGCTCCTGTGTAAGTCACAACATATTCTCCCGCTGCATAGTAATGAGAGGCTTTGTTTTCTCCACAACATAGGCAGCTCCCCCTCCCCCAAGCTAGACACCTGGGAGAATCAAGCAACTGAAGCACAAGCAGCTGACCTGAGTAGCTGAGGAAGCCAAATCTCCAGCCTGATAACTTTCGAGGTAAAGAGAGCCTCTTCTTTTCATCTGGACACCTGCAGAGGGGTGCTACCTGATGAACACTTACATTTTATGAACTTTGTTCCTGTTCACCACTGGGTGGGCTTGTTATTTGATACTCTTTGTGCTACTAATTGCTGAAGTGTAAAGCTAGGGACTCACTGGCTTTTCTAGAGTTGCCTTGCTGATTTCATCTTAAAGCCAGATATACCAAGCAGCTAATATAGATCAGACTTGTTTAATATGGTGGTATTTGCTGCTAATTGCTGTTTTCATCTTAAAGCCAGATATACCAAGCAGCTAATATAGATCAGACTTGTTTAATATGGTGGTATTTGGAGCTAATTGCTGATTTCATCTTAAAGCCAGATATACCAAGCAGCTAATATAGATCAGACTTGTTTAATATGGTGGTATTTGGAGCTAATTGCTGGTTTCATCTTAAAGCCAGATATACCAAGCAGCTAATATAGATCAGACTTGTTTAATATGGTGGTATTGAGCTAATTGTGCTTGTTACTGAAGGCATTAGGTTAGCTGGGTCCTAGTGTGACCTCATTTTGGAATAGCCCTGTTTGCTTAGAGTGGAGCTCCTTTGTGTAAGTCACAACATATTCTCCCACTGTGTAGTAATGAGAGGCTTTGTTTTCTCAACAACATAGTCAGCTCCCCCCCCCAGCTAGGCCCTCGGGACAATCAAGCAACTGAAGCACAAGCAGCTCACCTGAGTAGCTGAGGAAGCCAAATCTCCAGCCTGATAACTTTCAAGGTAAAGAGAGCCTCTTCTCGTCGTTTGGACACCTGCAGAGGGGTGCTACCTGATGAACACTTATATTTTATGAACTTTGTTCCTGTTCACCACTGGGTGGGATTGTTATTTGATTCTCTTTGTGCTACTAATTGCTGAAGTGTAAAGCTAGGGACTCACTGGCTTTTCTAGAGTTGCCTTACTGATTTCATCTTAAAGCCAGATATACCAAGCAGTTAATATAGATCAGACTTGTTTAATATGGTGGTATTTGGAGCTAATTGCTGATTTCATCTTAATGCCAGATATACCAAGCAGCGAATATAGATCAGACTTGTTTAATATGGTGGTATTTGGAGCTAACTGCTGATTTCATCTTAAAGCCAGATATACCAAGCAGCTAATATAGATCAGACTTGTTTAATATAGTGGTACTGAGCTAATTGTGCTTGTTACTGAAGGCATTAGGTTAGCTGGGTCCTAGTGTGACCTCATTTTGGAATAGCCCTGTTTGCTTAGAGTGGAGCTCCTTTGTGTAAGTCACAACATATTCTCCCGCTGCATAGTAATGAGAGGCTTTGTTTTCTCCACAACATAGGCAGCTCCCCTTCCCCCAAGCTAGACACCTGGGAGAATCAAGCAACTGAAGCACAAGCAGCTGACCTGAGTAGCTGAGGAAGCCAAATCTCCAGCCTGATAACTTTTGAGGTAAAGAGAGCCTCTTCTCTTCGTCTGGACGCCTGCAGAGGGGTGATATCTTATGAACACTTATATTTTATGAACTTTGTTCCTGTTCACCATGGGTGGGCTTGTTATTTGATTCTCTTTGTGCTACTAATTGCTGAAGTGTAAAGCAAGGGACTCACTGGCTTTTCTAGAGTTGCCTTGCTGATTTCATCTTAAAGCCAGATATACCAAGCAGCTAATATAGATCAGACTTGTTTAATATTGTGGTATTAGGAGCTAATTGCTGATTTCATCTTAAAGCCAGATATACCAAGCAGCTAATATAGATCAGACTTGTTTAATATGGTGGTATTGAGCTAATTGTGCTTGTTACTGAAGGCAGTAGGTTAGCTGGGTCCTAGTGTGACCTCATTTTGGAATAGCCCTGTTTCCTTAGAGTGGAGCTCCTTTGTGTAAGTCACAACATATTCTCCCGCTGCATAGTAATGAGAGGCTTTGTTTTCTCCACAACATAGGCAGCTCCCCAAGCTAGGCACTCGGGACAATCAAGCAACTGAAGCACAAGCAGCTGACCTGAGTAGCTGAGGAAGCCAAATCTCCAGCCTGATAACTTTCGAGGTAAAGAGAGCCTCTTCTCTTCGTCTGGACACCTGCAGAGGGGTGCTACCTGATGAACTCTTACATTTCATGAACTTTGTTCCTGTTCACCACTGGGTGGGCTTGTTATTTGATTCTCTTTGTGCTACTAATTGCTGAAGTGTAAAGCTAGGGACTCACTGGCTTTTATAGAGTTGCCTGGCTGATTTCATCTTAAAGCCAGATATACCAAGCAGCTAATATAGATCAGACTTGTTTAGTATGGTGGTATTTGGAGCTAATTGCTGATTTCATCTTAAAGCCAGATATACCAAGCAGCTAATATAGATCAGACTTGTTTAATATGGTGGTATTGAGCTAATTGTGCTTGTTACTGAAGGCTTTAGGTTAGCTTGGTCCTAGTGTGTCCTCATTTTGGAATAGCCCTGTTTGCTTAGAGTGGAGCTCCTTTGTGTAAGTCACAACATATTCTCCCGCTGCATAGTAATGAGAGGCTTTGTTTTCTCCACAACATAGGCAGCACCCCCCCAAGCTAGGCACTCGGGACAATCAAGCAACTGAAGCACAAGCAGCTCACCTGAGTAGCTGAGGAAGCCAAATCTCCAGCCTGATAACTTTCGAGGTAAAGAGAGCCTCTTCTTTTCATCTGGACACCTGCAGAGGGGTGCTACCTGATGAACACTTATATTTTATGAACTTTGTTCCTGTTCACCACTGGGTGGGCTTGTTATTTGATTCTCTTTGTGCTACTAATTGCTGAAGTGTAAAGCTAGGGAGTCACTGGCTTTTCTAGAGTTGCATTGCTGATTTCATCTTAAAGCCAGATATACCAAGTAGCTAATATAGATCAGGCTTAATAAGGTGGTATTTGGAGATAATTGCTGATTTCATCTTAAAGCCAGATATACCAAGCAGCTAATATAGATCAGACTTGTTTAATATGGTGGTATTGAGCTAATTGTGCTTGTTACTGAAGGCATTAGGTTAGCTGGGTCCTAGTGTGACCTCATTTTGGAATAGCCCTGTTTGCTTAGAGTGGAGCTCCTTTGTGTAAGTCACAACATATTCTCCCGCTGTATAGTAATGAGAGGCTATGTTTTCTCCACAACATAGGCAGCTCCCCAAGCTAGGCACTCGGGACAATCAAGCAACTGAAGCACAAGCAGCTCACCTGAGTAGCTGAGGAAGCCAAATCTCCAGCCTGATAACTTTCTAGGTAAAGAGAGCCTCTTCTTGTCGTTTGGATGCCTGCAGAGGGGTGCTACCTGATGAACACTTATATTTTATGAACTTTATTCCTGTTCACCACTGGGTGGGCTTGTTATTTGATTCTCTTTGTGCTACTAATTGCTGAAGTGTAAAGCTAGGGACTCACTGTCTTTTCTAGAGTTGCCTTACTGATTTCATCTTAAAGCCAGATATACCAAGCAGCTAATATAGATCAGACTTGTTTAATATGGTGGTATTTGGAGGTAATTGCTGATTTCATCTTAAAGCCAGATATACCAAGCAGCTAATATAGATTAGACTTGTTTAATATGGTGGTATTTGGAGCTAATTACTGATTTCATCGTAAAGCCAGATATGCCAAGCAGCTAATATAGATCAGACTTGTTTAATATGGTGTATTGAGCTAATTGTGCTTGTTACTGAAGGCATTAGGTTAGCTGGGTCCTAGTGTGACCTCATTTTGGAATAGTCCTGTTTGCTTAGAGTGGAGCTCCTTTGTATAAGTCACAACATATTCTCCCGCTGCATAGTAATGAGAGGCTTTGTTTTCTCCATAACATAGGCAGCTCCCCCCCAAGCTAGGCACTCTGGACAATCAAGCAACTGAAGCACAAGCAGCTCACCTGAGCAGCTGAGGAAGCCAAATCTCCAGCCTGATAACTTTCCAGGTAAAGAGAGCCTCTTCTCTTCGTCTGGACACCTGCAGAGGGGTGCTACCTGATGAACACTTATATTTTATGAACTTTGTTCCTGTTCACCACTGGGTGGGCTTGTTATTTGATTCTCTTTGTGCTACTAATTGCTGTTGTGTAAAGCTAGGGACTCACTGGCTTTTCTAGAGTTGCCTTGCTGATTTTATCTTAAAGCCTGATATACCAAGCAGCTAATATAGATCAGACTTGTTTAATATGGTGGTATTTGGAGCTAATTGCTTATTTCATCTTAAAGCAAGATATACCAAGCAGCTAATATAGATCAGACTTGTTTAATATGGTGGTATTTGGAGCTATTTGCTGATTTCATCTTAAAGCCAGATATACCAAGCAGCTAATATAGATCAGACTTGTTTAATATGGTGGTATTGAGCTAATTGTGCTTGTTACTGAGTTCATTAGGTTGGCTGGGTCCTAGTGTGACCTCATTTTGGAATAGCCCTGTTTGCTTAGAGTGGAGCTCCAGCCTGATAACTTTCCAGGTAAAGAGAGCCTCTTCTCTTTGTCTGGATGCCTGCAGAGGGGTGGTAGCCCGAAGGCGCTTTGCGCCGTCTGCCCCACCCACCAACCACCCTCCCACCCAGGGGCTTCTGTCAATTTAAGGATCCACCCCGTGACATCACATCCGGTGATATCACATCCTGTTGCCCAGAACTTATCTCCCCACTTTCCCATTTGCAGGTTATACCTGCTGGCCACTAGAGGGACCTATGCTCCCTCACTACTTCCTACTCCTGCCGGTACAGCACTAATTCCCTGGGATCTTGCTCACCGCAATGTATTGGCCCTGCCTCATGCTCTGTCTGTGCCTATCCCCACTAGCAGTGCACTTACCCACTTACCCATCTGCTAGTCCACACTGTGCCCCTGGCACCCCTGCCTCCCCTTGCTCCTGAACCTCCTCTCCTGCCCCTTGGGACCTCTGTGTGTCCCTGTCCCTCCTGCCGTCCCCCTAGCTTTCTCTTCACCTCAGGCACATCTGGGTCTGTTCTTATTCTTGCTTTCCCCTCCTGTACCTCCCTGCCCACCCCCTGCTCCCTTAGCCTCCCCTACCCTCCCTCTGATGTCAATCGTAGGAAAACCTCTCACCATCTCCCAGCCATGGTGTTAGTCATGCTACTACTCCTGTCAGGGAACATTCATCCAAACCTTGGCCCGGTTCCCAGGAGCTCCCCAACTCGCACCACAGGCCTATGCATGGTCTCCATGAATATCTGTAGCCTCCTAAAAAAGTTTGACTCACTACAATGCCTGGTCACATCAATTAACCCTGATGTCATCACCCTGGTTGAGACTTGGCTGTCAAAATCCTCCCCTGACTCCCTAGTCTCCCTTCCTGGTTTCACCCTTTTCCGGTCCGACCGTGTTGGGAGACAGGGCGGCGCCTGCGCTATTTATGTCAAGGAATCTCTCCCCATACTAGCTCTGCCCTCTCCCATCCTTGACTCCAGGGCCCAGGCGCCTACGCTGAAACTAATCCCTGACCCTTTAAAGGGACCCCTTTATCTGACTACTGCATAAGTGCCCCCCAGGGACCAAATGCAGGCCATTGTCTCTCTTACAGAATACCTTACCTCTCTACCTCCTTCTGCTGATCAAATTCTGGTGGGTGACTTAAATGTCAACTGGCTCAGCCCCTCCTCCTCCTCTTCCTGAGACTCCTTTTCTGCAATAGACCTAACGCAACTAGTTACCCACCCTACCAGGACTAACCCCAAGAGAGGCTCCAGTACCCTGCTTGATGTGGTACTCACCAACCACCCTAATCGGATCCCCAATGTACAAGTCCTCCCAGACTCTCTCAGCGATCACTCCCCATTCTATTCCACTGGTCAACCTCAGTCCCCAAACCCATAGCACAGTCCACATGCCAGCAGCATCTAATACCTGGTGGACTGATAAAACTTAAGGAACTTCTGTCCCAAATTGACTGGTCTCCTATACAGGCAACTCCTGACATTGACACAGCTCTCTCCTTCTTTACCCAAACTTTTAATAATGCCTGTGATATCTTTGCCCCAGTGTTGACCCGCGGTTCTAAAAGGAAGAATGCCCCCTGGGTTACCCCAGCTTTGATCCACCAGCTCAAACATAGGGACAACCTATGGCACCGTGCCATTGAGACTGGCCGCCCAATGACAGGCGGTTATATGCTGCCCAAACAAGTGCACCTGGCCATCAGAAAGGCCAAGTCTTAGCACCATCGGTCCTCACTCACTGCCTCATGGGGAATCCCAGAACCTTCTGGGATAACATTAAACAAGTTAAATGGGAGTGCACACTCCCCCACCCACCCAGATCAACATTAATGGTGTGATCTCCTCAGACCCAGCCCTCATAGCCAACCACCTCAACACTTCATTCACTGACCTTAGCCCTATCCTCCCTACAAATTTTTTTGACCCTCCTCCCCCAGCACCTGCCGTAAATCTTTCTCGCCCTTATTTTCTCCTCTGCCGTGTTTCTGCCCAAGAACTTAGGCCGCACCTTGTCACTGCCCTCAAGAGTAATAGTACAGGCAGTGACACCTGGATCCCTGTATCCTACGGCTGGTCTTAGACACAGTCCTTACCCCGATCACATGCCTCATCAACCACTGTCTTTGCCTGGGGAAGGTTCCAACTGCCTGGAAAGTCGCCACTGTCACCCCTATCTTTAAAGGTGGTGATAGGACTGTGGCTGGAAACTATCGACCGATCTCCATTCTCTCCCCTCTCTCCAAGGCCTTGGAAAAGTGGTGGCCTCTCAAATCTCTGACTACCTCTCCACCTACAATGTCCTTTGTCCTGAGCAGCATGGCTTCCGAGCGGGCCACAGTACCAACACAGCCCTCCTAGAGTTCTCCAGCTTTCTCCACTCTTCCTTAGACACTGGTTCTCTGGCTGGTGCTGTCTTCATTGACCTCTCTAAAGCTTTCGACACTGTCTCCCACCCCCTCCTTCTTGATGCCCTTAGTCTCTCTGGTTTTGCTGCTGGGCCTATCTCCTGGTGCACCAGTTATCTGTCTGACCGCTCACAGTGTGTAAAAATTAATGGGACCTACTCAGACATCTGTCCCATCTTTTCTGGGATTCCCCAGGGCTCCATTCTGGGCCCCTTACTATTCTCCCTTTACCTTAACACCCTTCCACGCTCTTGCTCGAGGAACATTCTATTGTACGCTGATGATGCAGTCATCTTTGCCTCAAGTCGTAACCCTACTGCCCTCCAGGACTCGCTGCAGAAGTCCTTCACTGAAGCCGAGGGCTGGTTCAAGGAACATAGATTGGTGATAAATCTTAAAAAAACAAAAACCATGTTCTTCACTCATCCCCAAAACAAGTCCTGCAACTTCAAACTCCTCATTCACTCTGGGTCCTCGTTCCCACTCGAACAAGTTTGCTCCTATAAATACCTAGGGATCCATTTTGACCCCCTCCCTCTCCTTCCATGGACACATCGCTGCCCTAGCCACTGCCACTAATATCCGATTGGGCATCTTACATCGGTATAAACACTGCCTCCCCCCGGAGGCTCTTCGACTCGCAGTCACCTCCTCTATCCTGTCCCTAGTGGACTATGGACTGCCGGTGTATGGTGCTGCTGATCAGACCGCACTCCATAAAATTCGCACTACTCTGAATAAGGCCTGCAGGTTAATTACTGGAGCACCTAGGATGACACACCTGTCTACTGTATGCTAAAGCGCTGGTGCTCTGATCTCGACGGCTTCAAATATCTTACCTGTACCCTTACAAAAAAGACCCTCCTTGGGCTTTCCCCACCAGGATTGACCACCACCATACCGCTCTGTCCCACTAGTTCATACCGGACCTCTGGGAAAACCTCTCTTGTTATCCCTAGAGCTAGGACCTCTCACGGCCAAAGAGCCTTCAGCTTTAGGGCCCCCTCTGGTTCAACACACTGCCCCTCCATCTCGAAGCTCCAACTATATCATTGCTTCAAAACTTTATACGTAACCACCTTATTAACACCCAATGCTGTAACTGCCACTAGTCAAAGCCGTACTCAGTGCTTATGACAAAGCTTATTACTAAGCTGCTAAGGACGACATAACTCTGGTATTGTTTGCATCCATCGTACCTGTACCAGCTTGTTTGTATCTATGTCTTAATTTTACTGTTATACTTATGTGTTGTACTGCTATACTGTGTATTTTGGTTTGTCTTATTGTGACAAGGTACCTTTGTAAATGAGCCTATGGCTCAAAGGTTTTCCAAACTGCTGTTTAAATAAAAAAAAAAAAAAAAATGGCGGTATCAACATGCATGTTTTAGTAGCTCTGACTTTCAGGAATGTTAAAGTTTATATCTAGCCTGATGTCAGCCCTACCAATCAAGCTAGACGGAGAAGATTTCTTTCTCTCAGACTGTTGTAATCAGAACCCCTCTGTGGCAGCACAGGCTGGTTGTGCATCATTGCACAACCAGTATTCTCTATATTGTACCCATTTAAAGCATCTATTGCTGTAAATAACTCCTGCAGAATTTTCTTTAATGTAGTTCAATTGGCTAAATTTGTAAACAATCTTCAATTACCAGAAACAGCTAAATCAACTCGGGACTCTGATCCAAAATTAAAATTGATTCATCACTATCATCTGTGCTGCAAAAGCAAGATATGTTTCTTTCATTTGACCCTCTGCAACATCAGACCCCATTTCCACGTGTACAGGAGCCCCAGATGTTACCCTCAAGATCTCCTTCACAGGCCTCAATTGCAGAATCAATTCCTTTGGCATCAGGGGAAGCCCACATCAAGGCCGAGTAAAAGCTTATTGACCATGCCCCATTTTCAGAAGGTTAGTGCATGTAGTGATGTACTAACTAGTCTGGGTTTAGCCCAGTCAGATGGGGGTGGAGCCACATTCCACACCACAGCCTCTGCTGTGCAATGTTAGGCAGACAATGCATACTCGCAAAATAGACTGCTGCACCTATGGAAATGAGGGGTCTCACCTACATACACAGTGCAGTGGTATACTTACAGGTTTTGAATGCCCTAAACAGTCACTGTTGCAGCACTGGTTAAGGAACTGAAAACCCTACTCTTGTCAAAATGCCCTGTGGTAGACAGTGCTCCCCACTCCAGCAGGTTGTGTACTGACTGCATGAGCTGTCAGTCCCTGTTAGTTTCCCACCCCACCCCTCGATGCCTGGTTTGAAATGGCCCATGTCAAAACCCAATTTCCCTAGCAGTTGAGTTTCTTCCTCACCTTCTAATCTCCAGTGAGACATGTACTGAATTTTCAGTACCCTGTTCTGCTGGTAGCCTAATGGACTCAGACAAAAAACATATGGTGTAAAACCCGTGATTGTAAGCTGGTACAGTTTATTGGCTCATATGCAAAGACAGAAAATGCTTTATTGCTTTGGGGTGCACTACCCGTTCCTCAGAGAGCCATTGCAAAGTGCATACAAATGTAGTACATTTTATATCCAAACTGCCATCATGTGATCATACATCATTTCGACTTAAAGCAGCAATTTTTGGGTTCTTTACCATAATCTGTCATATAATCATAAACCATTTAATATTTTAGGCTGCTAAAATCCTGACAAAAGAGAAATTAATAGGCATCTTGTACCAGTTTTTAAATATGTAACCTCCCCTCCAATTTGGGGTTTACTGGTTTAATTTCAGTTGCTTACCATCTGTATCCCCCCCAGGTCGCCCCTGAAAAAGGGACTTCTAGGCCCAGTGGGCTTATCGGGTCAACAAAATTCAACAAACAAACAAACGTAATGTCTTCCTGGGCTTCTTAATGCCCACTGTCAGGCTGGTGTCCTGTCTTAAGTAGTTCTGTTCATTTGTGAGAGAGCCCTATTGAGCCTCCACGCCTGTCCCTTTAAAAGAATAGCTAACCTGTGTTAAGTAAATGGTCTGTGCTGGGTCCAAGCAGTTTAGGGCTTGCGATTGGCCAGATAGTGCTCTGTTTTACTCCATTCTGCAGTTGCTACTTGCGCAGAGGGAGCCTATATGGAAACTGTGCTTATTTACTGTTTGTGCATTGTTATATTTGAAATGGAGAAGTTTGTCTAACCTGCTTTATTTGCGGCTTGTTCATTTGAATGGGAGCCACCATGTTAGGTCCAAGACTTCCAGTAATTGGACCAATCTGACTCTGGGGGCCTAAAATGGATCCTGCCCCCAGGGTCTCATGGGAAGGAAAACTGTAGTTTTTGTAGCTTTGATGTTGGCGCCAAAAGTGGCCTGAAGGAGGAGCCCTAACTGTGAATGACAGCTTCCTCAGCCTACTTGAATCTTGGATTAGAAGGGAAATCCCCAGTGGGACAAGAGACAGTGGATCAGTTAAAGCTGGAGGTTGAAGTGTGAACAGCTCAAGCTTTCGAGCAGCTGCTCCCAGAAGGAGGGTAGGGGAAACGACGGGAAGTGGCCCAACTTGCCTCCCTGCCACTGTTCTCCTGCTTGAGACTGCCTATAGCAGAAGTCAGACTTGTCCGATTCCAGTCTGGAACTGCAGCAGAAGAAAAGAAGTTCATTAGTGCTACTTGTGATTTGGACCAAAGACTTGGTCCTGAACCGATTGGCCCAGCTTGTGTGCGAGACATACTTGGATCGAAAGGTTTGCTCGATAAAGCTGCTGAATTGCAACTGGACTATATCTGAACTGCATCCTGAGGTAGCTGCTATTTTGAATGTGCTGAATGTGTTACGTGGGTCAAGACCTGCCTGCCCATGGTCAGACCTGTTATGCCAGCTGGAGGCTTCATCAGCAGAAGATCACAAATTTTGCCAGACTGATCATCCTGTCTGGGCCTTGCCAAATCAGCCTAGACCACTACTCCTGCACCAGAGACTGTTTCGTTGAGACACCAGCTCGGGGATCCAGCCCCTGCACAGCAACAACACGCAGGTTGCGGCAACCTGGATGAAAGGCCATGAACAGGAGGTGCGTCACGTCGGCCCTGTTTCCCCATGCCCATTGGTCACCACCATGAGGTCTCCATATCACCTGCCTTGCAGTAGATTCTTGGTAGCGTGAGTACAGTCAGGGTAGCTCCCTGCAATGAGTGTTTAAATCATCTGTGCTACCAACTAATTGTTTCAATTTCTTGGGTTTACAAAGGATGGAGCCAACTGGCTTGGATTACAAATAATCTGGTTGTTCTGCATGCTAACTGCCTTTCTTTCCACCAAGGGCCCCAACATCAGCTGCAACACCGGCCACCTCCGGGCAACGCCTCTGGCTAGCCAGACTTACCATCCGGGGTACCCAGTGTTGTGTGACTGTCAGTTTGGGACAAAAAGTGCATGCAATCACTGAACTAAGTTAGATTTTAGATAGTTTGACTAGATTCACACCCTTTCCTTATTCACTGCCCCTAAATAAACCTGATTGTCTTTCTTCATTTTAACCTGGTTAGTGTGCACATTATTAGTTGGATTACTGTATTATGCACGTGCTATTGTATTGCTAACCTTATTTTACAAGGAGTCTCCAGGGAAACTGCTACAAATCTAACCCTGGTGGTAAGTGTGAAGGATGTGTGCATATTATTACTGTTCCCTGCTGTCTATGATTTTACCACTGCATCAGGTACTAGGCCACTAGGAGGGCTGGTGGGGGTTATAGCTTCCCAGAGGACTATACCAGAACAGAAAAGCATCCCCAATACTACTACTCTGGGTGGAGACACCTTATCAGTAAACTCAGGCCCCTTAACCTGTGTATAGCCATACAGGCAAGGTAGTAGCCCTTGGAATAGCACCGCCTAGGGGTTACAAATATAAATGTGCAGATTGCAAAAAGCATACTTAGAGATTTGCGGAAGGCGATACATCCCTGTACATTTGCTGCTGAATTAATCCCAGTTGTGCTGGAGCAGAAATAAGATGTAAAGGTTTAAAGTGGCAATAGATGCATAAAGTGCTGAAGTGAATAATGTGTCAGTAGTGCCACAGTATAAAACAAGATAAAGAAGCCACACATACAAAAGGCAGAAGGCTAACGTGGAACTAAGAGAAATAACAACAGTGCCAAGATAGTAAAATTAATTATGCCAGAAAGAGAACCAAAATACAAATTATTATGTACTATATAAGAAACCAAGGAGTGTGGTGAGCTGGGAAGGGGGATGAGAGGTAAATAAAAAAGGAAAGCATAAGAAAATTAAAGGGGGGGTCAAAGTTGGGGGACAAAGGGGGCTGGGGAGGAAAAAGTAAAAGGATGGGATAGAACAGACAGGAGAGAATAAAAAAGCAGAACAATGCAATTGAATATTTATCAATCTAACCCATTGCCCAAATATAAAAAGATATAATAGAAAACTAACATTCAAGTTAAATTTTGAGTCCAGAATCAAAAATACCAAGATCATGAATCAAGTACATTTCTATGAATCATTAAAGAAGTCCAGGAATAGTGCAAAAGGACAATAACAACTCCTATCCAGAATGTCGCAGTCCAGATGACTGACAATTCAAAGTTTGTTGCAGTGTGCATGATAATGACCATTACCTGTCACAGTAAATAAGAAAATACACACTGCAGGAATATGTATGATTCCCTCACTTATTTACAAGAATACTGTAAGATCCAATTGCTCATTTAATCCTAGTTGTAGTACTGCTAATACTCAGGTTAGTACTCAGGTATGTGAGATAGATGTAGACAGATCTGATTTATCCATGCTGGTCTATCTCATTAATTAGATTAAGTAGCCTTTGAATTTTCCTCCTACCATCCAGTTATTCAATCCTTTTTAAAAGTGTCACTATTTTTATTGTTTACTACTTCATTTAGGATGTTATTCCATATACTCACCTCTCTCTCTGTAAAAAATAGTTTTTGATTATTGCTTTTAAAGTTTCAGTATAGCAAGGGGCACTATAGTGTAGAGGTCAAAGTCACTGAGCTGCAAACCTGGAAACCTGGGCTTGAATCCCATCAGCCCCCACTTGCATACTGTGTGACCCTGAGCAACTCACTTAACTGCCTTGTGCTCCCAGGCTGCACTTGGAAACAAACTCCAGCTTAGTGTGCCTTTCCTGGTTAAACAATTTCCCCTTTCCCTTTAAAGTGAGTAAATGTTTTGTAAATATATTTTTATTAAAACATTTGGCAACAATACATATTCAGTGCAGGGGTATCATACGTACAATCATGTTAGGAGAATGTTACAGTCAAAAAAGCATGATTAAGTTCCCTTTCTCCTGGTTTGGCATTAGGGGTGAGGGTTACTTTACTAATATATCCATTCCCATGTACATTCAAAGTATATGGCTTATAATGGGTCCCAATGGAGGACATAGGGAGGCATCAGCAGGGAACCCAGGCACCAAGCTCTCCTAGGCCCCAGGCGCTCCCCAATCCTGCACCACAATGCAAGAAGTTGTTTACTCTGACAAGGTACAAAGGTACATTTAGTATTACATAAATCACCTGTGCATTCCACCTGGAAGTAAATATTGCAAGCCTGTCATTTAAGCCAAATGTAATTTTTTCCTATTGTGTAGAGCAGCCCTGGTCAGGTGGTTTTGCAGTGAGCTGTTCCCTAGTGATGCATTTTTTAAAATTAAATAATTTTGAATTGTGTGTTATGTCTTCAGAGGGTATATTGTTTCTGTCCCCATGTAAAATTAATTCCAGCCATAAGCTCTGTATCATGTATATTGAAAAACAGTAATAAGTTCTCCCTCATGTGTCTTTGTTCCAGACCATGTAAGCCCAGGTGATTTAGCCTATCTTCATAACTTTTATGATCTATGCCTCTGAGCACAGGAGAGGTCCCAGAAGACTGGAGAAGGGGCTCATGTGATCCCGCACCACAAGAGTGGTAGCAGGAAGGAGGCAGAGAGCTACAGACCAGTCAGTTTTACCTCAGTAGTGGGCAAGCTTATGTAGGCAGTCCTTAAGGAAAGGATAGTGCAACACCTGGAATCCATAGGAGCACAGGATCCAAGACAGCATGGGTTTACAACAGGAAGGTCCTGTCAAACTAATATCATAGATTTCTTTGACTGGGTAATCAGAGTGGTGAACCACGGGGGGAGCAGTTGATGTCACCTACCTTGACTTCAGCAAAATTTTCGATACTGTTCCACATAGAAGATTGATTAATAAGATGGGTAGGCTCGGGGTGGGTCAAAAGTTTGTCAACTGGGTGGCAAACTGGTTGACGGGCGGAAAACAGAGAGTGGTGGTAAACGGTATACAGTCAGAAGAGATGTAAGTCACAAGTGGGGTACCTCAGGGATCAGTCCTGGGGCCAGTCCTCTTCAATATCTTCATCAGTGACATTGCAGATGGACTGGAGGGTAAGGTTTGTCTGTTTGCAGATGACACCAAGATCTGCAACAGAGTAGATGATCCAGATGGGGTGGGCAGAATGAGAAAAGATCTGGATAAACTGGCAAAATGGTCAGAAGAGTGGCAAATGGGGTTTAACGCAAAGAAGTGCAAGATCTTGCACATAGGGAAGAGAAACCCTGAAGCCACCTATAGGCTGGAAGGGGAGCTGCTGGCAATCACAAGGGAAGAAAGAGATTTGGGCATCATCATCATCATCACCGATGACCTGAAATCACCCAAGCAGACCACTAAAGCAGTAGATAAGGCTAGAGGGATGTTGGGGTGTATTAGTAGGGGTATCGCAATTCGTAAGAGGGAGTTAATAATCACTCTTTACAAGACACTGGTTAGACCCCATCTGGAGTACTGTATGCAGTACTGGAGACCACACCTGCACAAGAACATTAACAAAATAGAGGCAGTCCAGAGAAGGGCAACCAAAATGGTGCAGGGACTGCATCAGAAAACATATGAGGACAGATTAACGGAGCTCAATATATATACCCTTGAGCAAAGGAGGGAGAGAGGTGATATGATCGAAAACATTCAAACATCTTAAGGGCATTAACAAGGTGAAAGAGTCTAACATGTTTCAATATAAGTAAAATAGCAGGACAAGAGGACACAGCATGAGATTAGAGGGAGGCCGATTAAGGGGGAATGTGAGGAAGTTCTTTTTCACAGTAAGGGTGGTGGATGCTTGGAACGGAGGACCTCAGGAAGTGGTGGATATGAATACAGTGCAGGGCTTCAAACAGGCATGGGATAGGCATAAGGGAGCAATAAAGATGAGTATGAATAGACAGGCCATTAACAGAGTACAGGCCTATGGCACATTCATAAGGTAGAAAAAATGGGTAGACTGTATGAGCCTTGTGGTCCTTATCTGCCATCAATGTCTATTTTTCTATGTTTCTATATGTTTATTATCATTTTGGCTGCCTTGTGCTGCAGTTTTTTAAATTTTTATATTTTCACCTATGTTTAGCACCCCCAAAACTGAGTTCCGTAATCTATAATAATCTGTAAATGTTTCCATAATCACTAGCAGTCCTGCTGATGGTTCCCTCTCTAGCCTTACCATATTCAGCCACGAACCTAGTTCCTTCCTTCCTTCCCTATCTAATTTCACTAGTTAGCTGCCATACTGGCCCTCTGAACCCCTGGCATCACTTTCTCCCTTACTACTTTCCTACTACCACTCAAACAGGAGTTACAGTCTTCATTATGGGCCCCTCTGTAGCCTAGGACCCTCACCCAAGCATATAAATGGTTTCTGAGGGCTGAAATGTAAATAATTGTACCTTTCTATAGAGGCCTTAATAAATATGTTACCTTAACTTCTATGTCCATGAAGGTTATATATACTGCAATAATGTTATGTGATGCATGTATGTTCCTACGTGAACACTTGGAATGTATGTATTGCACCTACCATTTTTCTGTAAGTTTGCCTGTATCTTTTTGCACATTTTGTATACTTCACCTTTAATCTATGTATGTATAACTGTACTTGACAACAGCAGGTCCATCTTGTAAATGAGCTTGCTCAACGGTGATCGCCTGGATAAATAAAGATTCGATTTGATTTGATTTGATAATGGGCCTGTGAATGGTACAATGGAAGCTCTCATTTATTATTAAAGAGTCCTTTGATTGTGTTCAACAAGTAGTTTGGTCTGTTGTATGTGACATTAACCAAAATGATACATAATATTAAAAATCTCCCCTATGAAAGGCACTTAGAATATTTAAAACTTATGCCCCTTCAAACAAGAAGGGTTAGAGAAGATCTACTACTGTGTTATGATATAATGGGGGATGACTATTTATTAAATGAATTAAACCTTCAATTTAAAAATGGCACTAAGGGTACAAGAGGTCACCCTCTCCAGCTTAGGCACATAAAGTATAATACTAATAGAAGGAGAGCCTTCTTTACACAGAGAGTGGTGGCCCTTGGAATGAGCTCCCCTTGTCGCTTATCTATTCTAAATCAAAAATAATTTCAAAACGCAGCTGGATAGATATTTTTTTATGAAGGAGGGTAACATGACCACCTAAGGGATATTAGAAGGGAGCAGCTATGGGCTATTCCTTACTGTCTGGCCTCCTTAGCTTCCTTAAACCTTTGTATGAACCTGTTTTTCACCTCTGAGGTCATCTGTGACATGTAGCCCCAAGTCCCTTTCACATAGAAACATAGTAATTGCCGGTAGATAAGAACTGCTAGGCCCATCTTGTCTGCCCATAAGCCATGTACTTGATTACGACTTCTGACCCTCCCTCTGTTTTGCCTCATTCAACAGTTTGTTCCTTCTGTGTAGTACTCTATTTTTGGATTATTTTTCCCCAGATGCATGACTGCACACTTATCATTGTTGAATTCCATTTTCCACCTTTTTGCCCAGATTGCCATTTTATCTAAATCTTTTTGCAGTTCTACTGCTTCTGACTTTGTGTGTATACTTCCTCCTAGCTGCATGTCATCTGCAAATTTATTTGTGATTTTTGACATCCATTCCCAAATCACTGATGAATAGTCCAGACAGAACTGGTCCCAGGACCGAACCCTGAGGGACCCCACTGGTAACTCTTCCTGCCTTTGATCAAATACGTTTTACCCTTGATCTCCGAGTCCAATTTTTAAGCCACCATGCCACCAAACTAGTGATTTTGTAGTTAAGACCAATGATAGTTTTTCAATAAGACTCAAATGTGGACCACATTGAATGCCTTGCTTATGTTCAGGTTTATAACATCCAGGGCACTACCCTTTGTGACACGTGGACAGCCAGTTCTGAGTACACTATGATTTTTTTTGTAATACAAAAATGTGTTATGGACTGTCTCTCATGAGAGATGCTGAGGCAGCATGTGAGATGACACACACACACACCCAGGTTTTAGATACAAGGTATTACCTGGAAGGCCAGAAGCTAATTACAGACTAGAACAGGCCTTAATCAAGAATCTCCTGTTTATCTAAGTTAAATATAGCTTTAACTGCTAAGAGGGAAATCAGTATCCATTTTATGACGTTTTGAGGAGGAAACCAGGTTTGGCACACTGGTGTGAAGTCATAAATGCTTTGATGTCCGTGTGAGAGGGGATACTGCTCACAGATGAAAGGAAATTTACAGACTTGATTGGGGAAGTCACATGGGGAAAGGAGTTTCTGCTGATGTAACCTTAATTAACTTTCCTTCTAAAAATGATAAAACTTCCTGGGTGTATGATTTTTAATAAACAGAGGAGGAGCTAGGTGACCTCACACAAAGAGGTTGGCAAAGACAGTTTTTTTAAAACAGTATTCTGTTTTCCTTCAGAGACACTTTTATCTACACTGACAAACATATTTGAGCACTTTAAGCAAGTATACAGGTAGAGAGAGATACAATCTAAGTACTGTAGTATGAATTGCACTGTTAAAACCTTGTTCTTTTAAAAAGATTGTATGATTCTTGTGACATATGATTCTGTATTTTATGTTTTACATACTTTTATCTGTATTAGTAAAACTCTATTTTTAGAGCCTACTTAGTCTGTCTTTGAATTCCTTTTCTTTAACAAGTGAAGTATATATTGTTAAAGCAGACACTGTGCATAAGCTTGAATGGTGATACCAAACTGGAAAAGGTAAGAGTAATCTGAGGTCTTTATTAGGGTTTTTAAGGGTACATTTTGTACACCTGGTTAGGTGCCCATAGGCAAAGATATCTGCGCCCCGCCGAAGACAGAATTATCGGAGCCTGTGCATTGGGTACACTAGCAAGAGGTTCACAGTTTGAATACCTCCAGAACTGAGACCAAAGGTTGATTCGAACCCACAAAACAGACAGGAGTGTTACCCTGTTTCTGTTAACTGTTCACAAGACTGCGCTTGGAGGTTGGCACTTTGGGAGTAGAGGGCTGACCTGCTGAGTGGGTTTGTGACACCCTTGTCCAGATTTTTGCTTACAGGTTCATACAAAGTGAGGAGATTTGTTATACATAATCTGTCCTGTTTGAACCCATACTGTAACTTATCTTTGGTTCCTTTGTTGTTGCAGTCCTGTTTTAATTTGGTTTTGATACATCTTTCCATGACTTTCCCTATAATGGAGGGCAAGCTTATTGGACAGTCTATAAATCTATAACTCTAATCAGTTTCTCTGCAAGAGCAATTACAGCCTGTATCCCCTCTTGCTGGTGGGAAAAACCATTCAACTACTGCAAACCTGAGCCCACTGGGGCCATCGGTATGATGTTCCAAACAATGAGCACCCACTGATGATTCCAAGTGGCCTTTCTCAATGTCTCTCAGATGTTCTTGTATTCCTTAACACTCTCTGCTGCTTCCCCCAACCCCCCAACCTGGCTTCCCACACTCCCTGGTTTCTTCAATAGTGCATAATAGCTTGTATTTTGATTTTGTTTCTGGCATAATTAATTTTACTATCCCAGCACCATTATCTTTTCTCTTAGTTTCTTGTTAGTGTTCTGTCTTTTTGTATGTGTGGTTTCCTTAATTTGTTTTTATACTGTGGCACTATTGACACGTTGTTCACTTCAGCACTTTATACATCTATTGCTATGTGCTGAGCCTCTTATTTCTGTTGCTCCACAATTGGGATCAATTTGGCATGCAAACATACAGGGATGTATCACCTTTGGCAGATCTGTAAGTATGTTTTTTTTGCAATTTTCACATTTATATTTAAAAACTAATATAAGGAGCCTATTAATTTCTCTTACTTCAGTATTTTAGCAGTCTAAAATATTACATGGTTTATAATTATTATAACAGATTATGTTAAAGAACAAAAAATTGCTGCTTTAAGTAGAAATGATGTATGATCACATGATGGCAGTTTGGATATAAGAAGTACTACATTTTGTTTTGTTCATATAGCTTTTTGGTCCCCATCACCTCCTCCCGCCAACTGGCGACGGGGACACATATGCATTTTTACAGATTTTTTTCTCCCCTGACCCCTCCGAGGCCACGGCACATGGCCATGCGAGTGTGTGGAGGCACGCTTCGCACCCTGTGGTGCCAGCTCAGCCCCTTCCACCTCCTGATACTTTTGCCACCCTCTTTCTGCCTACGCAACCCACTGGACCTCCACCCGGTGGGAGTGGAACATCGGGGGGTACCAACCCACCCTCACCACCCTCAGGAGAGGAGAGCTGCCTGCTGAGCTGCTCAATCCTGCTCTGCCCTCCCCCCCACACCAGCACCCTGATGACCCGAGATTATTCCTGAACCTGGGTCACCGTCATAGCATGAGGTAAGGCACCCAGTGCCTCAACCCTCTGCGCCACCGGGCCGGCTAAGAAGTACCACATTTTTATGCACTTTTCAGTGGCTTCCTGAGGAAGGGGTAGTGCACCCTGAAGACTTAGAGCATGTTCTATCTTTGCACATGAGCCAATAAATTGTAGCTGTTTACAAACACAGATTTTTGCACTGTATTTTTGTTTTGTCTGGTTTCATGTTGACGGTGTAGGATCACATTATCTCTTCTTGTGGCTCATTGTCCTGTTCTGCTTTTAGCTAAGTGGACTCCCCACCCAGTCCCTGGTGCAAGTTGTACTGCACAGTGAAAGCCTTATTGCCCTAGTAGTCTAGGGGATTTCTCAACCAATCACCATGCAACACCTCCTCCATTCTCTCATTGCTACTTGACTCACCACGTACAAATGGTAAAAGCATCCACTGTTGAGAGGCAGCGACTGGCACAGGCCTCTCACTCACCACCTTGGCTTGCCTCATCTGAGTGACAGCTATTTCTACCTAAGGTACAAGCTCACTCCATGTCAATCAAACTGTGGCTGGCTGGGTGGTGAGCAGATGGTCTGTGCCAGTTGCCATCTCTGGGTGACAGCGGATGTTTGTATCATTCATATGTGGTTATTCAGGTGCCAACAAGGGATGGGGTGGAGGGTTCTGAGCGGGTGGATCAGGGAACAGATGTTGCGTGGTGATCTGGGAGGTCTGCTGAACTACCAGGCAATTGGTCTTTGACAGTTTGGTACAACTTGCATAGGAGATCAGTGGTGGGGGGGGACATAGAAACATAGACTTTGACTGTGGATAAGGACAGCTTGGTACAACCAGTCTGCCCATTTCCCTACCTATTGGATAAGCTACAGATCCTAGTTAACCAACAGCCTACTTCCTTCTACCTCCCACTAGAATTGCATTATGTCTATCCCATGCATTCTTAAATTCCATCATTGTTTTTGACCCCACAACCTCCTCAGGATGGAAGTTCCATGTGTCCACCACCCTCTCCGTAAAAAATACTTCCTTACATTTCCCTGAGTCATCTCCCTCTATCCCTCTCTCTTCAAACTGTGCCCCCTTGTTCTCGCACATCTCTTTTTCTGAAAGATACTACCCTCTTGGACTTTGTTGATTCCTTTGAGGTACTTGAAAGTCCCCCCTCTTCCTCCTTTCCTTGAGGGTATACATATTAAGCTGTTTTAGTCTCTCTTTGCATGGCTTCTGGTACAGACACTGCACCATTTTAGTTGCCCTCCTCTGGACTGCCTCCATCCTGTCTATGTCCTTGTGGAGATGGGGTCTCCAGAACTGCATGCAGTAGCCCAGATGGGATCTCACCCACTGTCTGTACAGAGGGATAACAACTTCCTTTTCCTGTTCCTGTTTTCTACTGGTGATGCTTCTCCCTATGCATCCCAGTAGCTCCCAGCCCTCCTTACTGCCTTCTCACATTGCTTGCCTACCTTTAGGTCATCTGATATGACTACCCCCAGGTCCCTTTCCATTTTTGTTGTCGTTAATACTTCCCTCTTCATTGTGCACTCTTCCCTTGGGTTTTTGTTTCCCAGGTGCATTACTTTGCATTTATTTGCATTGGATCTAAGCTGCCATACTTTTGACCATTCCTCCAACCTTGACCAGTCCCTTCTCATCCTTTCCACCCCATCTTGTGTATCAACCCTGTTGCAGATCTTTGTGCCGTCTGCAAAAAGGCATACTTTTCCTTCCAGTCCCTCCGCAATGTCATCTATAAAGACATTAAAGAGGATCAGTCCCAGTACTGAACCTTGCTGTACCCTGCTAGTAACTCCCTTTTCTCTTCAGAGTGGACTCTGTTTACTGTTACCCTCTGGGTCCTGTTGTTCAGCCAATTGTTTACCCAGGTTACCACCCTGGGACCCAATCCCAGGCTGGCTAACCTGTTAATCTTTTGTGTGGGGCTGTGTCAAATGCCTTGCTTAAGTTTAGGTAGGCCACGTCCACAGCCCCTCCCTGGTCTACTACTTTGGTCATCCAGTCAAAGAAATCTATTAGATCCGTCTGACATGACCTTCCCGCTGTGAATCCATGTTGCCTTGGGTCCTGTACCCCGCTGGCCTCTAGGTACTCAACAATTCTTTCTTTCAGAAGTGATTCCATCATTTTCCCTACCACTGAGGTCAAACTAACAGGTCTGTAGTTTCCTGCCTCTGCCTTGCCCCACTTTTGTGATGGGGAAATCACATCCGTCCTCCTCCAGTCCTTAGATACCACATCATCCTCCCATGATTTGTTATAAAGGATAGTCAGTGGCGCCACTAATTCTCCCCTTAGTTCTTGTAGAGTTCTGGGGTGAATCCTGTCAGGCCCCATTGCTTTGTCCACCTTCAGTTTTAGGAGTTCTTTCAGGACCCTTTCTTCTGTAAATGGACTGGTATTGACCCCCCTATCCAGTGTGCTTCTATTATTTGGTTTAGGTACCTCCCCTGCTCTTCTTTTGTGAATACTGAGCAGAAGTATCCGTTCATTATCCCTGCTTCATCACAGTCACCCTCTGCTCACCCTCCTCCCTTTTATTAAGCCTCACTATCCCTCTCCTGGTCTTTCTTCACTCCCTAATGTACCTATAAAAGGTGTTATCCCCCTTCTTAACTGAGTTGGCTATCTTTTCCTCGGTTTGAAACTTTGCTATTCTGACTGCCTTCTCCCCTTCCTTCTGCTTTAACTGGTACAGTAAATTACCAGAGAATTCAGGTTTAATAGTATGTGCCATCTTGAAACCGGGATTAGGGAGACAGTAGACTAACGGGGAGATTGGGTTTTGACAGTATGTGCCATCTCAAACCAGGGATTGGTAGGGTCGCTAGTCTACTAGAAAAATTGGGTTTTACAATGTTTGACATATGTAACTGGTGACTGGAAGGCAGCCATGCTTCTGCACAATGTCTTCATGCATTTGTGGAGAGAGACATTGTGCGGAGCTTTTACTGGACACATAATGATATGCAAATGACCCCTTGGCTTCTTACATTCCATTTATGCTCATTGACATGCTGGCCCCTGAATTTGACTCACAGGAGCAAAGGTGCTGTCCCATTTTGGGACATGTAATATCCATTTGCTCCTGTGAGTCACTTTCCTGCAAGGGGCTGTGATAGCACCATGCATCATTACTGTGTGCCATGCTCCCACTGCATCCATGTTCAGACAGGCAGTGTGCAAGAGTTGGAGCGTGCTGCCTGTCTGACTGTGTCTCCTTGGTCAGCCATGCACTGTCTTCATAATCAGTGCTACAGGGTCTGCAACACAGACAAATGGCTTTGAAAATAGGGGCCCATGACTGGAAAAAAAAAGTTAAAAGGTTATGACTTAGATTCTTTAAGTTTTTTCTTTACCATAGCTCACATGCAATTCTTCCTCTACTTGCCTGTGTGTTAAAAGGTAGTTGCATGGCTCCTGTGGATCTCCATCTTAGCATGTTCTAGCCTGCACTAAATAGCTCTAATTCAATATTTTTGTTTTGTACATATGTGTCAGGTCTAACCAGCAGGAGTAAATATTTTGCTTTTAAATATTTCACTTCATCAAACTTCACATAGACATAAAAAGGCAAAGGCAAATTTATTTAAAAAGATGCCCAATCCCAGAGGCTCTGGGCGCCGCACAAAACTTTACAGCATTTCATACCGCATAAATATATGAATTAAAATTGATACATACAGATAGTCAGCATTGCACTCCAAACGCTTGCAAAAATAGGAAAGTCTTCAGGCGGGCCTTAAAGGCAGTTATAGTGGGGGCCTCCCTGACTGCAGTTGGTAAGGAGTTCCAAAGAGCGGGAGCGGCAACACTAAAAGCTCGGTCGCCTGTAGATTTTAATCTCGCTCTTGGAACAGTTAGGAAGCCGCCACTAGAAGAGTGGAGATTACGGGCAGAGGAAGAAGGTACCAGGAGTACTGACAGGTAACCAGGGCCCTGCCCATGTAGGGCCTTATAGGTGAGAAAACCCACCTTGAAGAGTATTCTCCATCTGACAGGCAGCCAGTGCAATTCGCGCAATACAGGTGTAATATGACAAAATTTACTTTGCCCAGTCAAAAGCCGGGCAGCAGCATTTTGCACTAGCTGCGGTCTATGAAGAGAACTCCCAGAGACCCCAAGATAGAGGGCATTACAGTAGTCAAGCCTAGAAGTGACTAAGGCATGTATCAAGGTAGAGAAGTCCAGAGACTGAACAAGGGGCTTAATCCTGGCAATGTTTCTAAGATGGAAAAAACAGGAACGAACCACGGAAGATATTTGAACCTCCATGGACAGGTTCCTGTCAAGAATCACACCAAGATTTCGCACCCAAGGGGAGGCCATCAATGACGCAGCTCCTAGCACAAGTCCAGTTGCAGAGTCAGAGGCCATCCCATCACGAACTCTGTTCGACTCCACTACCAATACCTCAGTCTTGTCAGGGTTCAGTCAGAGCCAGCGGAGGCCATCCAGTCATTAGTCTCAGCCAGACAGATATTTAACACATCCACTGTGTTTGATGTTCCTGGGGAAAGGACAAGTATAGCTGAGTGTCATCAGCATAGCAATGAAAACTCAGACCATACTTCCTAATGATCCCCCACAGGGGCAGCATATATACTGCGAACAACATTGGGGCCAATACCGAGCCCTGAGGGACTCCACACAAAAGGAGGCAGGGTGTAGATGAGAAATTTCCCATCACCACCCGTTGCCTCCTGTTGGTGAGAAAGGACTCAAACCAATTGATGACAATACCGGTGAGTCCACACAACTCCCTCAGGCAGAGAAGCAACACACAATGGTCCACAGTATCAAATGCTGAAGAGAGATCAAGAAGAATGAGAATTGTCCTGTCCCCTCAGTCTCTAGCCCTCAGGATGTCATTCTGCACCCAAACTAATGCAGTTTCAGTGCTATGTCTGGCCCGAAAAGCCGACTGGAAAGGATCGTATAACTCGTGAGTCATGAGATGTTCCTCCAACTGAAGAGATACCACCTTCTCAACAATCTTCCTCAAAAACGGGAGATTGGAGATGGGATGGTAATTTGCCCTGATCGCCGGGTCCAAAGAAGATTTCTTTAAAAGGGGTCTTACCAGAGCCTCCTTCAAGGCATCTGGAAAGACACCCTGACCCAAGGAGCACCGAACAATCAGAGCAAACACCGGGCCAACAGAGTCAATGCATCTCATTAAGAAATGCGTTGGCACTGGGTCCAGTTCACAAAACACAGAAATCACCTCAGATCATCAGTGCTATACTTAGTAATGATTGCAGCTGTTTTCTTACAGAATAACCCACTCAATTAGCCCTCAAGTATTTGCCAAACAGTAAATGTAGCCATTAGTGATCACTGGATAAGGAAGGTTACTCAATATCACAGCACTGCTGTTGTAAAATTTACCCTAAACCAGTGCTAGCTGAATCCATGGTCCCAGATACATCACTGTCACAAGAAGAGCAATAAACCATGCTAAACTGGAGTTTCCTTGGGGCCATAAGACTGCCATAAACTAGCAGGCTAATTTAGAAAAAAATCCTAGCAGCAGACAAAGGGAAGGACCCACTAGGACTACACACACAAATCAAAACACTATGCACAACATATGTTTTTGCAAATTCTAACTATACTATTCATTTAACTATTCACATTTTGCACACTAATTTATTTAAAGTTTGTATCTTCAATTTGTTGCATTACTGTAAGAAAATATTCGGACTAGAACATCCCTATAATTAATTGGACTTACCCTATGCTAAATATGAATAACAATGGCTGATTAGAGGAACTTTACATCTTTCAGTGGTTTGTTTTTTTCTGTTGAGATTTACTTTGCTGTATTACTTTTAATACTCTTTGATGTATTAGCATGGACAAAATTCAAAGTATTCACTTTGATTAATGTATTGTATTTGAAAACTGATACATAAAAATTAAAAAAAGCACCAGATTTTAGGCTAACATTTCAAAATTCCAATTGAAGGAGCATCACAAATTGACCTGGAGAGTGTGTTCCAGAAATTCAAGGCTGTAACACTGAAAGCCCATTACCTAGGTGATCTCTGTATCTTGAAGGAGTGACCCTTATAAGTTACGACTACTGGAACACAAGTTCCTCCCACCAACAAGATTCTCCCTGAGGGGGACTATTTGTTTTTGGATGCAGGGAGGACACAGCCATTCAGTGTCTTGAATACTAGTAGCAACACCTTGAAGTCAGAGTGCCACCTAATTGGCAGCCTGTGAGGCTCGGGGAGCACTAGAGAGATATGCTCTCATCTCGCTGTCAGTGATAGGAGCTTTGCTGCTGCATTTTTCACCAGCTTCAGGCAGAGCAGTGGGCTCACAGGCAGACCCTGGTAGAGTGGGTTTCCGTAATTGAGGTGCCAAGTAATGAAAAACTTACCTAGCAACACCTCCCTCTGTTAACTGCTCCTTTTCATTGTACCTCCCTCTCCATCTCAGCCTGGCCACCAGGGGGCACAAGCAGTGGAGTCTGGATCCATGAATCCCTCCCCAGAGAAGGATGATGTCTGCCTGGACACTGTCTCTACTCTCTGCTAGCCTGCATCTGTGACTAAGGCTAGGAAAGCAAACTCATGTCTCCAACATGTCATCACCACGGCACCAGCACCAGAATCCATTTTTGTAAGAGAAGGGTCATGCAACTAATTTGGTGTTGCACTAGTGTATCCAACTTTGGTGACTTGGGTGTATCTGTTTTTTCTGGCCAAGGGTTGCTTTAAAATATCAAGCCTTATGCAGGTGTCTTATTCTGAGAAAATGTGAGGGGCTGTGGGAGGGTACCTACTGTACCAGCGCAGTTTAATTTTCATTTCGGCATCTGGAAAAATCATTCTGAAGGAAAAACATTTAAAACCTCTCAGAGCTATAACAGATTTCCATCTTGTTTTTCCACAAAAATGCAACTCCAAAAAGTGAAGTGATCCGCAGACTGCCTACAGGCTGAAGCTGGAAAACTGTTGATCATTCCAGTGCATTTGAACTAAGAGCAAACTACCACTGTCCAAAGTAAATTAGCCATATGAAACTGTTGCGACATTTATTTGTCATAAAGCTTGGTGAGCTGTTCAGTAAGCACTGCAATTCTGTGGTAATTCAGCATCAGCTTATACAGCCCTGTGCAGAACAAAGTAAAGATTCTGTCATGTGCATTTAATTTATTTTATGTTGTTTATTATTTTAAAAAAATATCCACTGTAACTCAAAAGAGATGAAACCTCATGCTTCCTGGCATTAAGAGGAAATAATTAAAAAAACCAAGCCGTAATAAAATCTGCCCATCACAAAAACAAAAGTTTATACAACTAATTTAGACAAAATATTGCAGAAGGAATGATTGAGATGAAACAGTAAAAAAAATTTGTTTTGATGTTTTGCTCATTCACCACTGTGTGGCTAAGTCCTTTTTTCCCCATTTAAAAAAAATGTGTTTGCAGGAAACCCATCTTTTAAGATATAGCACACCCTCATGACAAGCCAATCCCTGTAGTATAACAATAAACTCTATCTATTCAGATGCAACAGACCCTAATTAAAGGCTGCCCCTGACACTGAGGGAGGAAACCCATCTATTCAGCTATAACAAACCCATGCTATAAGGCTGTCCCTGATGTACAAAGTAATCCATCTATTCAAATATAACAAGCCCTCATTACAAGGATGTCCCTGATGTACATAGATACATAGACAATGTCAGCAGATAAGGGCCTATGGCCCACCCAGTCTGCCCATTTGAGCTCATAAGTTCAGTTTATGTTTTCCAAGAAGTCTGTTGCCCCATACCCCTGACCTCCAGAATTCCTTTATGTCTATCCCATGCATTCTTAAATCCCGTGATTGTTTCAGCCCCCACCACTTCCTCTGGCAGGGTGTTCCACTTGTCCACCACCCATTCTGTGAAGAAATTCTTCCTCACGCTTTTTCTGAATCGTCCCTCCAACTTCATCCCATGCCCTCTAGTCCTGGAACATCTTTTTCACTTAAAAATAGTGTATTCCTGCACCCTGTTCCTCCCTGTAAGATACTTGTATGTCTCTATCATATCCCCTCTCTTCCTCCTCTCCTCCAGGGAGTACATGTTCAGTTCCTTCAACCTGTCCTCATAGGACTTGTGATGCAATCCATGCACCATCTTTGTTGCCCTCCTCTGAACCTTCTCTACCCTGTCTACATCCTTACATAGGTAAGGTCTCCAGAACTGCACACTGAACTCCAGGTGGGGCCTCACTAGTGTCTTGTATAGTGGAATTATGACCTCCCTTTTCCTGCTGGTGATGCCCCTGCCTATGCATCCCAGCATCCTATTTGCTTTACCTGCTGCCTTGTCACCCTGTTTCCCTACCTTGAAGTCATCAGAGATGATAACCCCAAGATCCCTTTCCTGCTTGGTGCATGCTATATCCTCACCCCCCCCAACTGATATATTGTGCCAGGGTTTTTGTGCCCCATATGCATTATATTGCACTTCCTTGCATTGAATTTCAACTGCCAAACCTCTGACCATTCTTCAAGTTTCTGCAGGTCCCTTCTCATTCTGTCTACACCCTCTGGTGTGTCTACTGTGTTACAGAGCTTTGTGTCATCAGCGAACAGTGAAATTCTGCCTTCTAAGTCCTGTGCAATGTCACTGATGAAGACGTTGAATAGAACCGGTCCCAGCACTGATCCCTGTGGTACCCCACTGGTCACTCTTCCCTCTGTGGAGTTACAGCCATTTACCACCACCCTCTGTGTCCTGCCACCCAACCAGTTACCTACCCACCACACTACTGTCCTGCCCACACCCATATTCCCAGTTTGTGTAATAGTCTTCTATGTGGCACCATGTCAAAGACCTTGCTGAAGTCCAGAAAGGCCATGTCCACTGCCCTCCCCTGATCCACCTCCCTAGTCACCCAGTCAAAAAATTCAACCAGGTTGGTCTGACATGACCTCCCCCTGGTGAAACCATGCTGCCTTGGGACCTGTAGTCCATTGACAACCAGATGTTCCAATATCTCTCCATCAGTAGTGCTTTCCATGATCTTCCCCACTACTGAGGTGAGGCTGACTGGTCTGTAGTGCCCTGCTTCCTCTTTGTTCCCACTTTTGTATAGGGGACTACATCTGCTATCCTCCAGTCTTTGGGTACATCCCTGTTTCCAGTGATCGGCTAAACAGGATAGCCAGAGGTTCAGCCACCACCTCTTAGTTCTTTAAAGACCCTGGGGTGTACCCCATCTGGCCCCATTGCTTTATCAACTCTTATTACTTCCAGTTCCTTCAGGATCCTTTCTCGTGTAAAGGGACTTGTGTCCATTTCTGCACCATTCTCACCCCTTGTACTCCCTTCAGACCCATTACCCTCCTCTTCCTCAGTAAAGACTGAGCAGAAATTCCTGTTCAATATGTCAGCTTTACTGTTGTCATCCTCCACGCGGCCCCCATCCTCGCCCTTCAGTCTCACTATCCCTCCCTTTGCCTTTCTTTTTTCACTTATGTACCTGTAAAAGATTTTGTCCCCTCTACCCACTGATTTTGCAATGTGTTCTTCTGTCTGAGCTTTGGCTTCCCTTACTGACCTCCCTGCCTCCCTTTGCTCCTCCTGGTACTTCTCCCTATCCCTTCTGCCTGTGTCTTTTTTGTATTGCCTGAATGCAATCTTTTGGCTTTCACTTTCTTTGCTACCTCTTTGAAACCATAATGGTCTCCTCTTCCTTTTCCTCTTGCTAACTGCTTAATGCATAATTCTGTTGCTCTTGTAATCCCCATTTTAAATACTGCCCACTGTTTCTCAACCCTGATTCTTGCCCTATCCCCTTAATGCCTCTTTTCAAGTATCTCCCCATTTTCCCAAAGTCTGCCCCTGAAATCCAGGATACATGTTTTGTGTGGTTTGGTTCTGCTCTTTCTGTGATTTCAAACCACAATGACTGGTGGTCACTGTTCCCAGGTGCTCCCCACTGTTACCCCCATCACACTGTCCTTGTTTGTGAGCACAAGGTCCAGTATTGCCTGCGAGTTGGTTCATGACCAGTTGCTTGAGAAGGCACCCTGAAGGAGTCAGGATAAATCTGCTCCTGAGTTGATGCTGCTTGGGATGCTCCAGTCCACGTCTGGAATATTGAAGTCTCCAACCAGTACTACCTCACCCTTGTCTGCCATCCTTTGGATGGCTAGCATCAGCTCCCTATCTGTTTCTTCCTCCTGGGCTGGTGGTCTATAGACCACACCTGTGTGGATGGCTGGCCCCATTTTCCTTTCCAGCTTAACCCACAGTAGCTCTCCCCCATTTTGTTCCTCCTGGATCTCTGTGGCCCTTATGTCATTTTTCACATACAGTGCCACTCCTCCACCCTTCCTGCTTGCCCTGTCTCTTCTGAATATGTTGTAGCCAGGAATGGCCATCTCCCAGTCATGGTTATCATTACACCAGGTTTCAGTGATGGCCATAATGTCCAGGTCTGACTGCACCATGACAGCCTCCAGATCTTCCATCTTGTTGCTAAGGCTCCTGGCATTTGCACACATGGCTTTCCATGATTTGACCTCCCTAGACTGTTTTGCTGTTCTACTCCAGCCCCTTCCTTGGTTGTCCTTTATCCCTGGTTCTCCTTGTTGTCTGCCCTTCTGCTGAATTTTGCCCCTTTTCTGCCTATCCACCTCTTGGGTGCTAATCTTCATCTTTTGCACACTGCTTTATAGAGATAGCCACTCCTCTGGTTGACTGTTTCCATTGCTAGCTGTGGGGGGTGAGCAAGTAGGTACCCTCCTTGCTGGCCTGCCACCCCCCTTTGCTAGTTTAAATGCTTGTCAATGCAGCATTTAAACTTATCATTGAGTGTTGGATTCCCCTCCAGGATGGATGCAGGCTGTCAGGCTTGAACAAACCTCCATCCTTCCAGGTGGGTCCCCAGTCACTAATGAATCCAAACCCTTCCTCACAGCGCCAGTTCTTCAACCATGAGTTAAAGTTCCTGGTGCATGCACCCCTATGCTGTCTCTTGCCTCTCGCAGGTAGTACTTCTGAGAAAATGACAGAAGTAGCTACTTGCTTGAGACTCCTCCCCAATTTCCTAAACTCTTCCTGAACTTCCTTTGGCTCCCCATTTGCCAGGTCATTAGTATCTAGGAGGATAATGATATCCAGCTCACACTCCCATCTTGCCTTCCCAGTGATCCCCAGGATCTTCCTTCCATCCCTCCATGCCGTGGTACCTGGTAGGCACCTCACCTCCCTGTCCTCCCCCTCCTGTGTTCCTAGCTGGATCCCTCTTATGATGGAATCCCCCACCAGGATTCACTTCCTCCTCCTCTGGGGTCCACTGCTTTCCCTGCTGAGGTCACCTCCTGGCTAACCTCCACATCCTTTCCTTCCACTTCTCTGGGTACCTCTATTTGGTTGTCCCCTGCTTGCCAGTGTGGCATATGAGTTCTTGAGTGAATAGGATCTGGGATGTGCCTCTGCCTGACCGCTCTAACCCTCCCTGAGCCCACTGTCATCCAAGTGCTCCTCGTTCTTGGCATCCTTTGAGGCAGTTGCATTGGACAGGTGGTCTCTGGATAGGGGTGATGGTACTCCTGACCCAGTTTACTTCCTCTCTGAGTCTGGCTACCTCATCCCGCAGTCCAGAGAGATGCATGCAGACAGGGCAGCACCTCAGTGTCCAGAAGGTCTGCCTGAATATGGCTGCCCCACAGCCACTGCACTGCACCACTTCCCACATTATACTGCTATTCCACTACTTGTCTGCTACTGAAGCTCTCCTAGTTCCCTTTTTATTAATTTACTGTCCTAAAAATCCTGCCACTGATCCTCAGATACTTTTCTTTTTAAAAAAATAAAATAAACCAATAAATAAATAAATGAGTCAAAACACTTGTCGTGCTGAGGGTGGGCTTCTTCACCCTTATGCCCCTCCTACTCCACACCCCTTACTATACCCTGTGTTAACTCCTGTCAATCAGATTTAACAGGGCATATAATTAAGAGTTGGGGGAAGGGGAGAGGGGGCGAAAATTTGCAGCAATTAAAGACAGCAAAGAAATACACCACCACTACGTTTTAAATTTTCAACAGCCCAAAAACAATTCTAAGAAAAGACAACAAAGAAAGTACAGTGTCACTAAAAACCCACAATCTAAGTTTAAAAGAAAAATAGCAATTACCAGTTACTGTAAAGCACTGAATTGAATATGTTTCCTTCCCCTTCTGGCTTCTTCTGAGAAAATAAAATGTACAAGGAGATCCATCTATTCAGGTACAAAAAAAACCCTCACTGCAAGGCTATCCCTGACGTTAAAAGAGATCCATCTATTAGGATATAAGAAACACTCACTTTAAAGCTGTTCCTAATGTAGAGAGGGGAACCCACCTGTTCATATACAACAACCCCTCGCTACAAGGCTATCCCTGTTGCAAAAGGAGATCTGTTTATTCAGATTTAGAAAATCCTTGCTGTAAGGCTATCACTGATGTACAAAGAGATCTGTCTTTTCAGATATAAAAAAAACCCTCGCCACAAGGCTGTCCCAATGTACAAGGAGAACTCTCTATTCAAACATAAAAAACCCTTGCTACAAGGCTGTCCCTAATATAGAAGGAGGAAATCCATCTATTCATATACAGTAACACAAACCCTCGCTATAAGGCTATCCCTGATGTAAAAAGAGAGCCATCTATTCTGATATAAGAAACCCTCGCTTCAAGGCTATTCCTGATGTAAAAATAAATTCAATCCATCTATTCTGATGTAACAAATCCTCCCTACATAGCTATCCCTGATATACAAGAAGATCCATCTATTCAGATATAGAAAACCCTCACTTCAAGGCTACCCCGATGTAAAACAAGATCCATCTATTTTGATATAACAAACACTCACTTCAAGGCTACCCCGATGCAAAACGAGATCCATCTATTTTTGATATATCAAACACTCACTTCAAGGCTACCCCGATGTAAAACGAGATCCATCTATTTTGATGTAACAAACACTCACTTCAAGGCTAAGAAGAATAAACTCCAAAAAACTTTAAAACTGGCTAGCCCAGTTAATCTAGCCAAGTTCAAAATGCACTATGTATGATCCTTCACTGAGCCCTGTAAGTGGTTTGCTTCACGTGCTCGGCAACGCCTGGATCTGCTTCACATCCCATAGTCGTACCCCTGGTGCTCTTCCTCTCCAACTACTCTTCTTCCCTCCTCTTCCCTTCCTGTATGCTTCCCCCATACTATTCAGTTATCTATCCCAGTAAGTCCCTCTCTCAATATTTGCTGCCATTGTACAAGTGCTGTAAATTTTTGTCATTATACGAGAGTTTATTGTATATTTCTAGATAAGTTGGTGTCTACTGTGTTGTTTGTCACCCCTTTGCGTTTGTCCTTACCCGTGCTGTTACTGTTACACTGACAATGTGTTCTGTTATACTTTGTACTGATTGTGTGCATCCACCCAGGCCCACCTTGAAAATGAGCTTGCTCAAAGGTGTTCCACCTGATAAAATAAAGATTGATATATTGATTGATTGAAGGCTACCCCGATGTAAAACAAGATCCATATATTTTGATATAACAAACACTCACTTCAAGGTTATCCCTGATGTAAAACAAGATCCATTTATTCTAATATAACAAACGCTCGCTTCAAGGCTAGCCATGATGTAAAATGAGATCCATCTATTTTAACAAACCCTCACTTCAAGGCTACCCCTAATATACAAGGGAGACAGTGTAGCTCTGTGGTTTAGGGCACTGAGCTGCAAACCTGGAGACCTGGGTTTGAATCCTACAGCCCCCACTTGAATACTGTGTGACCCTGAGCAAGTCATTTAACTTCCTTGTGCTCTCAGGTCGCACCTGGAAACAAGCTTCAGCTTAGTGTACATTTCCTGGTTAAACAATTTCCCCTTTTCCTTCCCTACAAGGAGATCTAGCTATTAAGATATAAGGAACCCTCAATACAAGGATGTCCTTGATGTACAGCAGGCAAGTCAGGAGTTCAGGGGTTGAGTTATAAAAGCTATGAGGAGAAGCTGGTGACCCTTAACATGTTCACCGTGGAGAAAAGGAGTCTGAGAGGGGACATGATCTCATTCTCTTTCATACTCAAGGGCATGGACAAGAATAGACAGAGTCTGATTTGATGTCTTCCTGCAGGATGTGGGGACATGCCCTGAAGCTCAGAGCTGGTAAATTCAGGAGTTACATTAAAATGCACTTCATGCACAACCATATGACAAAAATATCACCCATGGAAAAAGATAAAATTACTCCAAAATCACGCTACACTGAAACCTTGCAAACCCACACACAAAGAAATACAATAGAAAGAGCAAAGAAAGTAACAAACTAAACAAACCATACCCTCACAAAAAAATCCTAATGAACAAAGAAAATTAACTAAAATGCCCAAATAGATCAGTGGTACGCCTAATTCAAACACAGAAAATGGTAATGCAAAAGGCCCACCAAATCCAAACATAGCAAACCATCACAAACTTAGAAATTCACCCAAAAACAAACACATAGGCAGACCCAACAGATTTACTATCACCAATAATTCTGCATACAGTATACAGAACTGGCACCCTAAATGCACCAGAATTTACAGGGTATCTGACTATAGTAGCAGCCTCTTACAACTTCTTCTTTGCCTGAAACAAACAAGATACAGAATGGTCATATCTCATATACGACTCTCAGCTGGAACCAGTCTTTCTTAAAAGGGCAACTGCACTGGAAGGGCTCTTAAGAGCCTTCAGATTCAATAATTGTTAAAAACATTTTAAAAACAGAATTGGACACTTCCAAATATTTTATAAATGGAATAAGACACTCCTGAATTTGGGTACTATGCTATGTCAGCATACTTCCTGGTAGTTACATGGAAACATAGCTATGAAAAGGACAGAAAAGAAAGACCTGAACAGCCTATCTAGTCTGTTTCAAGATTCCCTAGTTGGACTCTCTCTAACCACCCTGTCATTTTCTCTGTTATTCTTTGGTAAGGTCCACTAGGCACAAGGGTCTGCTTTTAGGGGCAACCCAAGAGCACTGGGGAAGCTAAGTGACTTGCTCAGAGTCACAAAGTATGCACGTGGAGGTTGTGGGAATGAAACCCAGGTCTGCTGGATGTACTAAGCTCATTTGCAGCTTTTTGCACTAACCTTTAGGCTAATCTGCCAGTCTTGTTTTCTTAAAAAATAAACCCTCACTACAGGACTGCCTCTGATGTACAGAAAGGAAATCAATCTGTTATGCTATGACAAACCCTCACTAGAAGGCTATCCCTGAGGTAAAGCAAGGAGATAAATCCATTCTATATGCTGGCCCACTGGCACAGCAGTAGGGCTTTGTCTGTGACGCCGATGTCCCGGGTTTGGGAATGGACTTGGGAATTGGAGGGTCAGCCAGGGGGGAGAAGGATGGAGCATCCTGGTGACAGCTCTCTCCGGAGGGGGGAGGGTGGGGGAGTAACTGGTACAATACCAACTCCTGACAGATGCTGGGGATTGGTAGTGAGTGATGCCATCTCTGTGGGGAGGTGTGACAGACGTTGTGCTACGAGCCCCCACATCATTGCATGTCACACTTCCCAGGGTGTTCAATATGAAAAATTGGAGGTTCCACTTCCTCTCGATGATGTCTGCCCCATAGAGTGGACCTCAAGCTGCTGCCTTGGCTCCCAGTCCTCAGCTATCCATCCATCTCCGGGGGCAAGCCAGGGATGTTTGGAAGCCGGCAGCTGTGGTGGCAGAATGGGACAAAGTGAAGTGGAAGTCAGACAGATGGGTGTGGATGTGGAGCCTAAGCATAAAAAAAAATGGAAATACATCCATTCTGATGTACTATAATATACCCTTGCTACAAGGCTACCCCTGATGGATAGCAAAATGCTCTGCTTCAATGTTCAGAACTTGTTTTATTGCTATCTATTGTACAGTTCAGTTTCCCAAGATAGCACAACTAACATACAAAATTGTGCTTTCCCTTAGGTATCTACTGTCAAAGTGGTTTAAATTGGATGAAATGAAGGAATGAATTTGGAGCCCACATTCATTCTTTCAGGCCTAGGCACAAAGGCAGCCTACCTTGTGACTGCAGCTAAGTAGCTAGTATTATCGCTCTGTTGATTCCCAAGATAAAGTGGACTGGTTTTCACCCACAGGTTTGACCAGTCAGGTGCTGAGCCATTGCCAATCACCCAAGTACAAATTTCACACTAGTTGCAAATTTCAACTACTCTTATTCCGATTTAAAAAATACCTCTACCCCACAACCAGCCATATGCCTCTGTGACTGTCAACCGCCCCCTCCCTGTTCTACATACCCCCAATCTTCAATCACCTTGCATCCCTGGGGTATCTCTTCCAGCAAGTGTTTTGGACACACTGTGAGATGGTGAGACTGGAAATTGCACTGCTAGACCAATCTGTAAAGCTAGTTGTAGACCACAGTTCAACAAACTTGTAGTGGACCATATCCAGCTATTTCTAAATATAATTTAGGGACAGTACAGTAAAGTACATCTCTAAAACCACTTGCAAGTAAAATGAATATATATTAAGTTGTAGTGCTCCCTTTCCCCGTCCTCCAGGATGCATCTGGAGATGAGCTTGTAGACAGTCCCCTTACCATCTACCCAGGAGAGGAGGGCCATAGCCCAGGAGTGATTCCTGTGTCTAGGGGTATTAGGGTGGCCACCTCCTGCTGGGAGCCACGCCCTGCCTGTCATTCCAAGTCTGGCTCACTCACACTGTCTAGCCGTGACTCTGGGGTGCAATTTAATTAACTCCCAGCATCATCCTCATGGAGCCGCTCTACTGTTCTACACTGTGCCCCTTCATGGGGAAGATGGCCCGCTTCCCTTCTTCTTCTTGTTCTCCTTGAATGGCATGGTGCTACTGCTTGGTCTCTGCCACTTGGACTTCCATCACATTTTTTTCCCTTGGCACCAGAAACAATTGACTCTTCCCATAGCTGGTCAAAAAAATAGATTTAGTTCACTGCACACTACATAGTGATACTGGTAAAGAAGCTCAAGAGAAAAATGATTTAATTAACTTTTAACAGCAAGTTCATTATTCGTCATGCTTTCATTTAGTTTAAATTCAGATTCCTTTCCCATATTTATGTCAATAACATGGGATACAGGGCACCACTCTTGAGGCAGACACTAGCTTGTAAAACACCAACATTTATTTACAGGGTGCAGTGCACAAGGCCAGTGAGTGACAAGGGATTACACAGTCAGAGCTCTGAACAGAACTCCACCAAGGGCCCAGTCATATCTGTATTTACAGTTCCTGAGCCTGTAAGCCATGGTACAATTTAGCAGCAGTTAAACATATTTACATTTCATACTGATCCCATGGCAGACACAAGGTGGCTGGGCTACAGGATGTACCCATACCCTTAGAGGTAGCACATTAGGGGTATACCCTTCGGACTATTAGACAATGTTACCCAGACTTGGGCATCAAAACATTAGAAGTAGAATGGCTGCTGTATCTTACCCCTTACCCCTTGCCCTTGGGTTCAGTGTCGCAGTGCTAAGTGGTCACAGATTCAAGGGTTACCCAACTCACTGCATCTTAGCCCCTTGCATCCAGGTTCAGATGTCATGGTGCCACCTCCTATACTGATCAACTGCAGTTTCTCAGGTTTGGATTGTTCGGGTCCAGTTCCTCAGCCAGGAACGTTAGGATTCTTTCTGCTGTTGGACTGTGACCTCAATACAAAATCCATCAGATGGTCTTCCTTCAGGATAAGCCACCAACAGGTCCTTGTTGCCCCTGTCTTCAGACTCAGGTTAGGATCCAAGCCTCTGGAGACTCAACCGGAGGAAACAAGTGCCCCTCCAGACTCAGGACCCTGCCACCATCCTGAGGCTGCAAGCCCCCTCCATCCAGTCACAGTTGGAGAAATGCACTCTTTGGCCCAGCCCCAAGAGCTCTGACACAGTAACATGAATACTAGGCATCAGAACTAAAGGCACCTTTTGACGGGACAAGGGCCCCATTTATACACCCCTGGAATATGGGCAGAAAAAAACCCAGGAAAGTGCTGGGCCAATCAGCACAAGCTGTATGTAATGCAGGATGACACAATGTTGTTATGGTAAGTAAATTGTAACAGGGCAGAACAACATTTATATCTTAGAACGGGCAATAACATTTTAGCCCTTTAGTGAGAAAATTATTTCAGAAAATCACCAAGGTCACCTAGTAACCCCATTTGCAACAGGTGGGTTACAAGCTCCTATTAGCTTAGTAGGCTTTCCTGGTAAACCATATAGATAGATAGATAGATAGACATATAGACAGTTAGACAGATATACAGACACACAGATAGATTGATCAATCAAATACATACATACAAGAAGACTCTGGCTTTGTCAGTCTGGGGTTGTACCAAACATTGCTGTAGCAGGTGTTTTATAGTTGTGCTACTGACCATTGAGAAAACAGTTTATCATTTCCAAGAGCTGTGATCCAGCGCAAAGTTGGGTGTACAGTATGAACCCACTCGGAAAAGACTTTTTCCTTTTTAAGTATTTATTAGTACACACACAAACACACACACACACACACACACACACACAACACCAACACATTCATTGCAAAAAAATGTGGCAATGCACCAGTCAAGGTTCAATTTAAAGCAACAAAAATAAGGAAATGTGACGTTAGTGTTTCCAACCCTAACACCCCCTCCCCCAAGCAGCAAAAGTACAAGCTCAAACAAGCAACCACAGACAGTCATCATCAGCTAAGACAAACAACATACAACTGTTTTCAAATTAAACTAATGTAGTAGTACTAATGTGCTACCTTTGTGGATTTGTATATGGCATGCACACCACAAGATATACACACCGCAAGACACGCACACTCACCTGAGCTGCAGATAGAAATCCAGGATACTCAAATCATGACACTGCTTCTGTGTGCAGAAGCACAAGCCCCTGCAGCCACAGATATAAATCCATGACAACCAAATTACAGGAGTTCTTTTGTCTGCAGATGTGCAGACCCATATGGGGCCAGTGCTTCTGTAGCCTCAGGTACTCATCCTCTGGCTCCAGAAGGGCAAGTCCCTATGGGGCCTGTTGGTAAGCAGACAGAAGTACTGTTGCAATGTGAGTATCATGGTTACAACAGCTGATCAGAAATTGTTCAGGGGGGTAGCAGGTTTTCAGTTACACAGCTGCCTCTAGAAAACTATGCAGTAGCAGATTACGCTATCTAGCGAGGTACCTCGTACAACATGCATGAGTACCTCTGTCTGCAGAGATGTAGGCCCCATGGCGCCTTCTGTCTGCAGAACCCACTTTATGACATACACACACACAGGTATGGCTGCATAAAATCCATGAAGATAGCACATCAGTGCTACTGCATTTGTGTCATCTGGAAACAGTTGTAAGTGGGTTGTCTTGCCTCATGATGGCTTTCTGTAGTTGTTTGTGTGGGCTTGTCCTACTGTTGCTTGGGTGGGGTGGGGAGATAGGGTTGGAAACCCTAATGTCATGTTTCCCTATTTTTGTTGCTTTAAGTTGAATATTAACTGGTGCATTAATGTAGTTTTTTGCAATAAATTTCCTTTCTTTTCGAGATAGTGAAATCATATCCTCGTTCATGCAGGTCCCTTCGACTGGTTGCAGAAGGACAAAACTCATTTTGGTGTGGTTACAGATGCAGATGGGCCGAGCCCTTCCAGCCCTGCACCAAGTGAGGAATCCATCTGGGTGTGGAAGTGGAGGGCCCTGTGTGCTCTGCACTTCCATGCCAAATGAGGAGTCTATCTAGCTGTGAAAGCACAGTGGCCTCTGGACCCTGTGCTTCCATGTGTCTACAGATGCAGACACAACAGATCCCAGGCCCTGCACCAGGTGAGGAGTCTGTTTGGCTATGGAAGGATCCATGCACCTCCATGCTTAAGTGTTTAAGCTGTATTAATTGTAAACCCGCAAAGTCTTATCTAAGTTGAACTGTGATTTGTTTTTGCTTCACCTCGCTTGCTCTCTCTCTCTCTCTCTCTCTCTCTCCCCTGCCTCCAACCTCTCACTTGCAAATTGTTAATCACCCTCTCCCCCACCTCCTGCTGTCCCACTGTCTCCTAAGCCTGTCTGACCCATGCCTACCATTTTAGGCAGAAAGAGATTTCAGCTCTTTCCTTGCTTGTGTCCCACACCCACCGACTTAGGCACCAAGAAGTAACAGCTCTTTCTTTGCTTTTTTTAGTGGGAGACCTGACCCCAGGATCCCCTTCCACCGGAGGACATCACCAACTCTCCGGGTGGTGCAGCTGGCCCTGAAACAGCCGCCACCCACGCTCCCAAGGCCCGCTACAAAAGCTTGAAGGTATGGTGCTTTCTCAGCCAATTGGAAACAAGCACCTTTTTTGGACTTTACCCTGATTGGCTGCTCACTTCTACTACTCAGCTTTGTATTTCTAAAGGTGCCTTTTGCCACAAAACTCTGAAACTATTCCTCTAGGCTGCAAATCTGTAAAAAAGCTGTTGTGTATGCTAGTTTTAAGATTCCTTAAAGTGTCTAAGCTGTATTAATTGTAAACCTACAGAGCCTTATCTAAGTTGAACTGTGATTTGTTTTCGCTTCACCTCGCTCGCTCTCTCTCTCTCTCCCCTGCCTCCAACCTCTCACTTGCAAATTGTTAATCGCCCTCTCCCCCACCTCCTGCTGTCCCACTGTCTCCTAAGCCTGTCTGACCCATGCTTACCATTTTAGGCAGAAAGAGATTTCAGCTCTTTCCTTGCTTGTGTTCCATGCCCACCGATTTAGGCATCAAGAAATAACAGCTCTTTCCTTCCTTTTTAGTGGGAGACCCGACCGCGGGTTCCCCCTCCACCGGAGGACATCACTGACTCTTCGAGCAGTATGAGTGGTCCTGAAACAGCCGCTGCCCATGCTGCAAAGGCCTGCTACAAAGGCTCTGTTCCTGCCGGCGCTTTGCGCCGGCTCACCACCTTCCTCCCACCTCACCCACCCTGGGTGGCCTCTTGTTTTTATAGGCCTCTGGAGACTAAGTGCCTACTCTCCCATTGGACACTTATAAGAACCAACCACTAGGGGTCCTGGGGCTGCAGATCTAGTCACAGCCTTTTCTCTACTCATCCATTTTCTGAGTATTTTCAGCCACTGTGCATCACCTATAGGAAATGTGTGCCAAATAAAGACTACAGCTTGAAATGAATGAGCATGTGTTTGTATTCCTCCTCATAGCCACCTTGTCATTCCTGCACCTGTCCTTAGTTACAGTACCCCTTACAAACCCAGCTGACCCTACTATCCCAACATTCACACAGGACTCCGTCTTCTCTAACCTCCTAGTGTTGCCTCCATTCGATGTGATTCCACTCCTCTTCTGTTAAAAAGGATCTTCAATTTCATAGCCTGCTGTAAACTAGCAAGATATCCCTTGCGGCAACTTACCTTCTCCCCTTTCCTGAATTGTAAATGATGGTATGTACTCATTTTGGCTATTCTGCTCTTGGATGATGTACAAATAAACCCTGGCCCTGAAAACTCAATGCCTGCTACCCAAGGTCTATCAATAGCTCACCACAATATTAGGAGCCTTGAACATAACTTTGCTGAACTGGAAACCTGGACTGCCCTCTACAAGCCTAATATACTCTGCTTAACTGAAACATGGCTCAAACTCTCTCTTCCTGAATATCGTTTACAAATTCCTTCCTATAATCTACTACGGAATGACAGAATTGCAAACAAAAGAGGTGGTGGCACTATTTATTTCAAAAATCACCTCAACCTTATGGCTATACACTCCTTGTCCCAAGTTCAATGCGAGTCGCATGCAATTCTCACACTTGGATCAAAGAAACTGCATATCGTCTGTGTGTATAACCCACCAAAAAATGGTATGAAGGGACTGGATGAGCTGATCTATCAAACGCCTTTTTTTGCTGGAAGAAATGAGGTGCTCATACTCGGGGACCTAAATATACACTGGCTGGGTAATACCCATGCCATGTCACTCTCAATGATTCAAAGTTTCAACCTTCATCAGCTGATCACTGAGCCTACCAGAACAGCCCTGCACTCGAACAGCAGCACCCTGCTGGACTGGATAATGACAAATCATTCTGAACATATTCTCAACTCAGGCACTCTAGTTGATTATATTACCGACCACTCCCCTACTTTCTGCTTCTGGGGCAAAGCTGTCCCACCTCCGTCAAAGCCTCATCTCATCACCTTCTGTAATTTTGCAGGCCTTGTGCCCCAATCCTTTCTATGGGATGTCTCCTGCATTGACTGGACCAAGTTGTATGAGGCTACTGTTGTTCAATCTGCCATAAACATCCTCCTAATCAACTTTCTAGCTATTCAGGACCATTATTGTGGCCTGGAAACACGTTGGGTCAAACAGAGGAAAACCCACTGGCTTAAGGCTGATCTTCTTGCTAAATTAAGGATGAGGGACAAAAGTTGGCACCTTTTCAAAAACTCTGGCCTACAAAGTGACTATAACTCTTACAGAGCTCAGCAGAATGTCTGTAAAAAATACGTCAAACATGCAAAAAGCTCATACTGCGAGGAACTGCTTACCACCTCTTATGGAGACTCCAGGAAATTCTGGACCCATGTCAAATCATTCCTGGGATCAAATCAGCCCTCGTCACCAAGTGACATGATTCTTGATGGCATAAATTGTCATGATCCAGAGACCATTGCAAACTTTTTTAATTGGAAATTCTCTAACTTTACAGCATTTACTTCCTCTTTCCCAGTACTGCAAATTCCTAATACTACTCCTGCTAGGTCAGACCCCCTTTTCTATTTCAGGTCAATTACACGTGAAGAAGTCTGCATCCTCCTAAAAAGAATCTCAGAGACTATGGCTACTGGCTCTGATACCCTGGAACCCAAGCTGCTAAAACTGGCTTCCCCTTTTATAGCTGCTCCCCTAGCTAAGATCTTCACTCTGTCTCTTGGCCAAAGCCAAGTACCTGATATCTGGATGTCAGCAAGGGTAACCCTGTTTTCCAAAAAGGTGATCCCAAAGACCCCGCTAACTACAGACCCATTGCCATCATCTCTGTCCTCAGTAAGATCCTTGAAAAGCTTTTAGCAACCCAAAGTATTGAATTCCTATAGAAATATGACCTTCTAGCTGCTGCACAGCATGGATTCCGTAAGGGACACAGCACAACTACTGCTCTCCTCAAATTTACATCCAATACCTTATCTGCTATGGATGCTGGCCTTCTCACAGGGGCAATTTTCATAGACATGACAAAGGCCTTCGACCTGGTTGACCACTCTATCCTCCTTGCTACCCTACACTCACTGAGCTTTGCACCTAATGTTGTAAAGTGGTTTGATAGCTACCTATCAAATAGGACTCAAATGGTCAAATACAATTTCACCTTCTCAGGTAAGACTGGACTGAATATTGGAGTGCCCCAAGGGTCCATCCTTGGCCCACTCCTCTTCTTCATTTTTATAAATGACTTCACCTCAAACCTATCTGAGACTTCCTCCCTTCTATATGCAGATGATATCGTTCTTTACACCAGTGCCAAAAGCATAAAGGACATAAATCAGTGGCTCTCAGCTGACTTTCAACTTACACAGTCATGGTTAGCTAAGCACAAGCTGGTCTTAAATGAGTCCAAGACCAAGGTTATACTTTTTGGTACGAACTCTAAAATCAAACACCCCCTAAGCAATCTCAAAGTCTCTGCCTTGGATGGCTCCACTATTGGATCTGTTACCTCTTTTAAATACCTAGGTGTTGCCCTCGCCCAATCACTAAGCTTTGATCTCCATATACAAAATGCATGCAAGTCTGTGAACACCAAGCTGGGTATTGCCTATCACACTAGCTATGTGCTAACCCCTTCCACCAGGCTAGCCATAGCTTGTGGTATTCTCCTCCCCTCACTTACCTATGGCATTGCCACCTATACTGCTGCATCTAAGTATAGTCTACACAAGTGAAATGTCACCTACAACAACATCTGTCACTACGCTTCCTCTGCCCACCGACTTAAACACCACTGTCTACTCTACTGGGACCTGAGTTGGCTGCCACCAAAAGAGACAAGGCTCTACTCTCTAGGCTCAATCATCAATAGTATCATTGGATCACAAACTCCGAAGTCCCTTGCTGAGTGCTTTCTCAAACAGCCCTCTCACTATGGATTGCGCTCTGTGGACAAGTCCCTTGTCTGTATCCCTAGGCACAGTTCTTCCAAGGGGGCAAGTGCCTTTGCCATTCTATCTCCCCAATACTGGAACTCCCTCCCACTAACTGTGCGCCTTCCTCCCTCTCACAATGCCTTTAAGATGGAGCTATGCAAGTACCTTATCTCAACAAATAAATGCTCCTGTTTCAAACCCCCCTTAGCCCCTTCCCTCAACACCAGAACTGTCCTGCACTTACACTCAGTTTCTGTTTCCATCTCATTTAATCTCGTTCTCTTTTCTCTCAATTTTTCCACATTCTATTCTGCTTAACCACCTTTTAGCATTGCTCTTTTGCCTCCTGCAACTCTATTGTTTTTTTACTTTAAAGTAAACCCATGTATGATTTGCTGATGTAATGTCTTGATGCATAGTCCTACTTTATTTCACTGTTGAAATTGTTATCCCCAAAGATATTTTTGTAAATTGTTATGTTTTGTTGTTGTATTATACTGTATCCTTCCAGGTCGTGCCTGAAAATAGTCATGGTTATGGTTATGGCTAGTGCACCTACCCGGTAAACAAAAAGGAAATAAATAAATGCAGCTACAGATGCAGAGTCCATCAGGCTGCAGAAGTGCAAAAAATATTTCAGTGTACACTCATAACTTTGTCATTTTATGATATTTTACACCACATTTTCAACATAGCCTTCTTATGACCCCACTTCATGAACCTGGTAGATGAAAAGTTTGAAATCCTTGCTGAAACTTCATTTCACGTCACATCTGTGAAAACACATTTTGGCTATGATTTGCAAAATGGCAGCTATCGTTCATGAGATGGTGTGAAAAATGGCTAAGTTGAAAATTTGGGATAAAAATAAAGAAAATGATTAAACTTATGAGCAAGTGTAGAACCATTTCAATATATGCCCATAACTGTTTTTTGTTTTTTTTAATATTTTGAACACAGATTTTCAACATAGCCATGTTATGACCCCACCTCATGAACCTGGTAGGTGAAAAGTCTCAAATCCAGACCAAAACATCGTTTCACGCCACAAGTGTGAAAACATGTTTCTACCAGGATTTTAAAAATGAAAATGACAGCTGTCACATTTATGAGGTAGTGTGAAACAATGACTATGTTGAAAATTTGGGGTTGAATTATTGAACATTACCAAGGTTATGAGGATGTACTGAAAAATGTCAATGTACGTTCATGACTTTATTGTTTTTTTTTTTTTTGTGCTCCTTCCCCTGCTACCCGACCTCCAGCCAGGTCAGTCCCACATCCTGCCATCTGCTGCCATCTGATTTCGTGCCCCTGGTCAGCCCAGTCATATCCCTTCACCGGGGCCTCCCTGGGAGTAAAGCCTGGGATTCAGCTCTTTCCCAGGCATGGGGCTATGGGCACAGCTCTAGAGGCATTCTGCAGGGGCTTTGTGGCAGAGGGGGGCCCAGCGACTGTCATCTGGTCAGTTGGGCAGCCATTTATTTCTGTTTTCTGTTCCCTGTCCCACCGCCCCTCCCCAGCTAAAGCAACGTTCAGGATGTCCTGCCTGACACACAGTGCTGCACGTGGTCACCCACGCCACATCATGTGATGCCACAATGTGGCCACCAGGAGTTGTCCAACACCGATGTCGGCTTGACACCCATATCTCCGGGAGGAGACCATCTTTAGGATGCTCCAAGCCCTCCCTGCCGGTCTCTGCTCCTGTCATCCCAGGCTTGGGCATGAAGCCAGGTCACCAGCATGACAGGCGATTACCCATCACCTGGCACCATGGAGCCAGCATTGTTTCTTAATATTTTTACTCCAAATTTTCAACACAGCCTTCTTATGACCCCATCTCAAACACGGGTGGAGAACATTTTCTAATCTTGCCGAAAAGGTGATTTTGTGCACAACCATGAAATCACCTTTTGGGATGAATTTAGATAATATTACTGCCCTTGTTCATAAGTTGAGGTGCAAAAAAAGTGGTGTTGAAAATTGCTGCAAAAATGTTCAAAAATGGCAAAATTCAAACTCCATTGAAATACAAAAAAGACAGACTTACCTTATTTTCTCATATTGCAGTTGCCGGTTCCAGCAGCAAGATGTGTCTTTGATCAAGGAGTGGATCTAAATCCTGGAACATGTTAGGATGTGCTGGGGAATTGTAGGGTGGTTGCTGCTGAGTGGGGTCAGGGTGGGGTGGGTGGGGTGCTGGGGTCTGATCACCGATGGACTGTTTTCTTTTTGCTGCTTACAAAAAAAAAAAAAGATCAATGAGGGATGGTTATCTTCATTGTAGGGAAACAGAAGCCGATGCTGGGGATTGGTGAGCGCAGTGCTGGGATGATCTTCAGCAGTATCAGGTGGGGGTGCACCACAGTTCTGCCACATATATTAAAGGAAGGGGGCTGGCAACCTGGAGGAGAGGGGGAAAGAGAAATGGTACTGGGAGTGGGCACCTGTGAAGGTGTGGGTATAAGGATGACACTGGAGTCTAGAATAAGTCCAGCAATAAGTCTTTATTTACAAAAATAAGAAGCGAACTGAATGACCAAAAAAAAAAAAAATAACAGAATAGAAATAAAATAATTCCAAATGACAAAATAACAACACACTAGAAAACAGCTAGTGTAATTCCATCAATGGGATAGCAGAGCACTAGTCCCATCGAGATCTGATCACAGAATGAGAAATGACTCCTTTTATACATACAAGTCATGTGATATTTGGAAGCTCCACCCCTTTTCTAGAAGCTAACTCTTAAACACAGCTAAATAAACATTATATTTGTTTTTTACAACATAAACCCCCTTTTAGGTTTAATTAAAATATTATATTGGTAACCACACAAAATAAAATCCTGCCTAGAGTTATAAAGTAACATTACATAACTATCTAGACCGGCCCCCTTATTTACAAACTATAAATAATGAAACAGAAAGGCTGGCTGGCTCTATAGGAAGAAAGGCAAAACAAACATGGCTTCCCCTAGAGCTACACCCTGGGTTTGGTGAGCACTTTTAAACTTAGCTTTTCTCTTAAAACTTAATTTAACTTAATGTTATCAAGTATGCCTTTCTTTTAATGAAGAAACACACCAAAAAGAAAGCAGAAGAAATAAACATAACTGTAGAATATATGTCTGTGTTTTTAGACCCTTTAGTTGTATCAGCTTTAGGATTCAGAATTATAGAATTCAGCTTTACTAGATAGAGCTTATAGCACTGTTATACTTCTGTAATCTAGCATTACAGCTTTCTTCAAACAAAATGAATAAATCCTCCTTCTGTGATTTAGTGCTTTGAACAGTTTTTACTTAAGGTTTTAAACAGTTTTTATTTAGAGCTTCCACCAGTTTTTATTTAGGGTTTTCACTGCTTGAATGCAAGTAATTACAGCTTCCTTCTGTGGAAAGGGAAGAAAGAAAACAAGTATCTGGAGTTATCTCCAGCAGGAATAGTGTCTCCAGAAGAAATCTCTAACTGCTCGCTTCAGCAGCACAGCAAACCCAAGGTAATCCTTCTCGCTGGGGGTTACAAAACAAAATGAACACTGCTTCTACTTTATATTTTAAACAGTTCCCAAAGAGGCTGGAGTGCAAGAAAGGTGGAAATAAATGAATTTTATCAGGGCAACACACAAACTTTATGGGCCAGATATTCAAACTGCGCCCAAAATGTGCGCAACAGCAGGAACAAGCACAAGTCAATTGCGCACATACGCAACAGACGCGATATTCAAACGTGGAGCAAGTCAAATTGCGCAACCAGCCAATGTCTGAATTTCACACCACCTGCGCCATAGCGCAACCAGGTAGGGGAAGCTGAGCACATATGTCGCGCCATAGCGCAACAAGGCCAGCCCAGCTGAGCAGTCGAGATGCACCATAGCGCAAGCAGCAGAGCAATGGAACTGCACAACCAGGGAGGTAGGCAGGGGCCCACCACCCATGCCACAGACAGGCACAGGAACACAGTGTAGAACTAACAACACACCCCCACACCCAAAGCACAGCATCACCGGTGGAGGGACGGAAAATCCACTGGCCCATGGGGACAAGCCTACAAAGCACAGCAGGGTCACGGCACCCCAGCACACCCACTGGCAAGCAAATACTGCCACACAAAGGGCCCAGACAACCCAGGTGTACCACAGCCCCCACTGTGCACAGCACACTATGCCCTGGAACCCCAAGACACCACCCATGAGCAGTGAGTGTGACTGGCACTGCCGGAACCACCATGCCCCCCCCACCTGGCACAATGCAACCATGTGTACCACATAACCATACAAGCCAGACCCACCAGGAGCCCACAGTGGAGTGTGGCAGCACACGGCCAGACTGGCTGACAACCACCACCACACCAGGGACACGCCCCCACACAGACACACACACAATCCCAGGACCTCACCACACCAGATGCCATGCACACCACTGCAGCTGAGCACCGATAGCCAGCTGCAAATCAGAGACCACCACAGTATTCATAACAAAATAGATATATATATTCTATGAAAAACAGAAGAACAACATCAACAGGAACAACAATAACATTATATACATGTATATACAAAACAGGTGTGGGGTACAGGTACAAGGTAGGTGGGTGGGGGTAGGTGAAGAACCTGGTGAGGGAAGGCAGGGTGTGAGGGAAGGGTAAAGGGTGTAGATGTGGGACAGCTACTGTCCCCCAGGCTGCAGATCTGCAGGATGGCCCGGACCCTGTGGCCTCCTCCGGCGACGAACACCCCTCCGATTCATTTCCCTGAGTATGCTGAGCGTCTCTTGCAACACCTCCATCAGGAGGTGGATGACCTGCTCTATCCTGCGCAGGATCCATACACCTAGGGCAAGGGAACAGAATCAATGGCTAGGACTGTACACAACCCTGAAGCCCACCCAGTATGCATGGCATACAGCCAAGTGCCCTGCCCCTGTGATGGACTGCACACTCACACAGTGACCATGCATGGGCCAAGCCCAACCAGGCAGCAACAGCCATGTGTGCCACGACACCCCCCCATGCCCAGCACAGCACAACCAATGCAGTACAGTGACATGTCTACTTGGTGGGAAGGTAGTGCCACAGCCATGTGCCCAGTGCATGCATGGGCCACCAGTGATGCACTCACAGACACGCAGTGCCACTGGACAGTGCTGACTGTCACATGTCGCAGGCATGGCAGTGTTATCCATGGATGGTGGCCATGCCCCATCCCCCCCAGTGCACTCAATAGCATCCATGATGTAATGACACTCACCTTCATCCAGCGCTGCTGCTGTGGCAGCTGCAGATGCTGCTGCTGCAGGCCCATACCGCCGCCTCCTCCGCCGGCCACCCCTGCAGCACCCCTGTGCGACTCAGCCTGGGCTCTCCTCTGCTCCTCCACGCCTGTGGGAAACAAATGTTGAGAAGCACATTAGTGAGATCCGAACGCAGACAGACCCCTGCACCAATGAGTGTGCCTGTCCACACAGCCAGACCCATGCATCACACACCTGCAAACACTGACACAGCCAACCATGGAACAACCCTGCCCCATGCTCCGGCCCCAATACACAGTCATACCCCTGCGGACAATACAGGTGCATAGATGGGTCACCCACCTGGCCTAGGGTACAATGCCCCTCCTGGCACGGGACCTGAGGTGTGCCAGCAGTGCCTGCTCCCTCCTGCGCAGGTCACTGTAGTGGTGCCTGCACTGCTCTGCTGTCCTGCGCCGCCCTGTGACCTGCTCCAGTGCAGTGGCCACCTGCTGCCACACTTGGGTGCGGGCCAAGTCTAGGGGTTCCCCCCCCAAACAGTGGCCCATAGTGAGGCTCAACCACAGCCACTAGGTTGGCCACCTCCAAGCTATTCTACTGGGGAGCTCTCCTGCGTGCCATGCTAGCAACTTGATAGTAGGCAATATGGCGCTCCACAGCATGGCAGACCCATGTGGAAATGTTGCGCAATACAACCCCGTCTGTCTCTATCGCGCTGTTCAGGCAGTGCCGTTGGTCCCTATCGCGCTGTTACAGAACAGCGGCGATGAGCTGTACTACGCCATGCCAGACGACAGCGCCAAGGGGGCAAAGGTCGGGGCTGTCATGTCTGTGGCACAAGGCCACGCAGGTGCCATCAGGCGTCTACCACCGTCGCGTAGAGGTCACCTGCGTGCCAGTGCCACAGTGGACTATTGCGCAGTTGTGCCACAGCACCATGTGGTGACCAGTGCTGTAGCGCCACTGGCACAATGGTGGCCATGTCATGAATAGCTGACCGCGCAGAGCACGTAATCAGCATGGCAGACGCCTGCATAAGGTAACTGGGCATGCGCGGTGCTGTGTACTACGCAGTCACAGAACTGCACCATAGGCTCAGCCGGCCCAACCGTATTGCGCAAGGTGCAACAATGCGATATTCAGCTGTCATATGCAAATCAGCTGATCAGCCATTCAAAGGTGCAGCGGCACGATTGCATCCCATTAAAGTTGCTCATCTCCTGATTTGCATGCATTGCGCTATAAATGTGCGACAGTGATCTGCAGTGGCCACATTCGGTTACTGCAGGTGATAGGTGGGTTGCATGCTGTGTGATGTTATGGACCATGGTCATGGGAAAATGCTGTGAACTGCACAGTCACAGGTGTCCTCTTCCACCCATACAGACCCTGACATGGCCGAGCAAGGACTGGGTGAGGAGGAAGATGGTGGGCGGAGGAGGAGGCCCAGCTTCACAAAGGTCATGGGAGGGGGTAGCTTGCACCGTGAACCTGCATGGAAGCCACCAGCGCTTCGTGCAGGAATGTAAGAAGAAGGTGGGGACAGACAGGAGATGGGTTAAGGAGAAGGTGGCAGCACTCAGGGCGGCACGCGCTGCCACAGGCGGGGGCCAGCCAGAGGTGGCACAGCTGACCCCTGTGGAGGACCGTCTTGCTGCAGCCATGCAGCGCAGTGCCATCGAGGGTGTTCCAGGAGGAGGCTTCCAGACAGGTGGAAGCCCATCACTGCACGGTATGACATGGTGTGGGGGGGAAGGTTGATCCCATGCACTAACTTGTTCTCACTTTCTGTTACAGATCCTGTGCACCTGCAGGGGACAGTGGTGGTGGGCCCGTGCACTGTGGATGTGCAGCCAGAGTTGGAGGAGGGTCCATCCACCTCTGCTGGTAGCCGGCATGCATTGCACCAGTGTGCACGCCTGGCTGCCAGTTCCTGATGTCAGTGAGTCAGGTGTGGGGTGCCTTCCTCTGATCCCAGCTGCCTGGCATGCAAGCATGCCAGCACGCTATGGCTGAGGCTGTGGCATGAACCTGCACCATTGATGATGCAATGGCCGCTATGGGCAGTGACACGCGTGTGTCACAGAATGGACACATAGCAGGACAGCCCATGCCCATGGACCTAGTGGGTTCCAACGTGTGTGCCAGCACATCAGCACAGTCCCAGGCTGTGCCTGTCAGCACCGGTGGGGCAGCACCGGTGGCTGTGCAGGTCCCTGGCACTGTTGCAGACACAGCATTGGAAGGACTGGTCCCTTGGGCACAGCAGGCGGAGGGGCAGCAGCGACAGTCACCCACCAGGTCTGGAGGTACAGGGTTCAGTGGTGGCGTATGCACACCGCCTGTTGACATGCCCATACCTGGTCCTGGTGAACAGCGCCCACCCTCAAGGGGGTGTTGAGCATCAGGCACTTCCATCCCCTGGGGGACAGGTTGCCTATTTGGCAGATGACCCATTTGACAAGCACACCCGCCTGCTGCGGGCATCAGTACAGCAGCAGATGCGGGTTGCAACATCTGTGGAGGCACTATGTGTGGCTGTGGAGCAGCACAACAGGGACAATGCAAAGATCCTGGCAGAGATGGTCCAAATGTGGCTGGATGTGACCGCAGCCATAGACAGGATGACCCAGGCATTGGTCGCTGTCATGGCCACATTGGGCACCCAGTCAGGTGCCCCTGTACCGCACACCCCACGCAGTACACACTCCACTCCCCATTCCTGGCATTGTGCAACACCCAGCCTGTCGATGCCGGGTTCTGCTGTGGGCATCCCAAGCACCCCTGGTGCTGGTATGTTTGGCATGCTGCAGACCCCTGTGTGGACAAGGTCGCGCTCGCACAGTGGGACCCCCTGGTGGTCCATCAGTGCCACCCCATGTGGCCCATGCTCAGCCTGCAGTGTGGCTGGGTCATGGCGGGGCTGCCCACGCATCCGTGGTGGCCGTGGCTAAGTGCCACCTGACTGACCTGTCTCCCAGTGCGGGCCCTGTCTGGTGCTGTCCTGTGTGCAATGTGTGCCTTGCTGGGCACTGCACCAGTGGGTGCCCTGCCCAACATGCCAACACACAGACCACCTGCACACCCACCTGACTGCTGTCCACAGGTGCGTGTGCATGATGATGCCTGCATTGTACTGTACAACAAGGTGCAAGGGTGCCCAACATCTGACACACGTACATGGACAGTACAGGTGGTGGGGGTGGTCTGTGGATCTGTGTGTTTGACATGTCTGTTCCTGCTCTGCTGTGCAACTGCCCCTGTGCACTGTGTGCCATGTGTGTGTGTGTGTGTGTGTGTGCTTGTAGCGTGTAACTATTCACCCCTCCTTGATGGTGTGTTTGTGCGCCTGTACTCTCCCACTCCCCTTGCCGTCATGCACCCCTGGTGTGTTACCCTGTGTGTATGTGGGTTGTGCCTAGACAGTGTTGGTTGCACATGGCCCCATGACTTACCTGTGTTGTGCGAAATGCTCCTCTGTGATGATGTCCCAGTGCAGCTGGGCCTGCCGGATCAGTCGGGGGTCATGCCGTCCAAGGGGGGGGCTGCTCATCCCCATCAACACCGGCATCACCGGCGTCCCCATCGCTGTCCCCCTCCTCGACCTGTATGGCTATCCCATAGTCTTTGGCCATGTTGTGCAGGATAGAACAGGCCAGGAATATCCCACAGGCCTTTGAGGAGCTGTACTGTAGGGCACCGCCGGAGGTGTCTAGGCATCGGAAGTGTGCCTTCAGCATCCCAAACACCCGCTCGATGATGTTGCGTGTGGTGGCATGTGCCTTATTGAAGCGTTGCTGCGATGGGGTCAGGGGCGCTGGTAGGGTGTGAGCAGCCAGGGACAGAGTGGGTATCCACTGTCACCTGTGTGGAGATAGTGGAGAGTAGTGTCATGTTCAGGTCCATATTGCCCCTAGCCCAGTGTGCCACTACCGTGGCACCTGTGGCTTTCCCACCCTTGCCCCAACTTTGCCACTCCTACATGCATACTCACCCACTAGATGTCCTATGGGGATGTCCCCACTCTCAAATCGATGGCATAGTGCAGATTGGTACCATATGAATGAATCATGTGCTCCGCCAGGGAGTGTGGCACAGACATTGATGATGCGCCCACTGGCATCACACACCACCTGGCAGTTGACACTAGAGAACCCCTTCCGGTTGCGATATGCGGCCCCATTGGGGCCAGGTGGCATGCAACTAGCCACATGGGTGCAGTCTTTCACCCCTAGCATGCCAGGCATACGTGCTACCCTGTGGAACTCCTGCATGTTTGCTGTATGCTCTGCCGCGGTGCTGGGGAAATGGATGTACTCCTCAGCAAGTGGCAGCAGTGCACTGAGGAACTGGGTGAGGATGCATGACGTGGCCGACTGTGTTATGCCTGTGGTGTCCCCTGTTGGCCTCTGGAAGGTACCCGTGGCGAGCAGGCACATGCAGGCTGTTACCTTTGTCTCCACTGACAGAGCGTGACTCTGTCGTGAGGGTGCCTGCATCACATCACTGCACAGCTCACAGAGCCGCCTCAGTATTGCCCTGTTCAGGTGGTACCAGCCCACAATCTCAACATCCGAATACAGCTCAAAGCTGATGCGGGCACGGTACTGCCTGTTGGGGGTATACTGCCGACGGGCCCTTCCACGGCCACGTCCCCCTGAAGCATGCCTTCTCACCCCCTCACTACAGCTTCCATGTGGAAGGTGGCACTGTCCATCTCCCTGGCCTGTGTCCCCCCCCAGCTGTTGTTGTTCTGTTCCCCCCGCTGTCCTGACTGCTACCTCCACTGCACCGGGTACACTGACTGGCCTCCGTACTCTGCAGCCCCACACGCCTTCAGCTGCCACTGTTTTGTCCTTCCTACTCCCTGGCTGCTGTTGTGGCCTCATGGGCATTCCCTGTTGGGTTCTTGCACCTCTTCCTTGAGCCTTTTTATTTTGGCTCATTTCCGCTGTGGCGTACCTTCCGGCTGATCCACTGTTGCGCATTGCGCAAGCCTTTGAATATCGCATTGCGCTCTTTATGCATGGATCCACCCCTTCAGTTGTGCATGCCTTCATTTGCATTAGCTGTTGCTCGCGTATGTTTTCAGTGGCGCAACTGCCTCCCGCTGAATATCGCAGAATGGTGCATTTTTGGACTTGCGCTGGCGCAACCCTATTGCGCATAGCGCAACCCTTTTGAATATCCGGGCCAATGTATTTTAGTACATTACACCGATATATACATAGATGGCCAGGCTACACATATACCTTAAAGGGGCAGTGTACCTAAATACATAAAGTCTTAACATAAAATAAGAGACATGCTGTTGCAACAGACTGATCTAACATATAAAACAAAATAAAATAAGGCAAAAAAAATATAGAAAAAGGGGAGTTAGAGAAAAAAATATATATGGATGCCCCTATAAAACAGATATTACCACAGCACCTTAGTCCACTTACTACTTTAAAAAAAAAAAAAACATTGTGAAGGGGGGTAACCTGTAGGGGAAAGGGGGGAGAAAGAAGCAGCATTGGGGTTGGGCATCCTGGTCCACTAAAGTAAAAAAAAAACAGATTAGACATATACATAGATAGATATTGATAGTCAGAGCAAGAGACAGACGGAGAGAGAGAGAGAGAGAGAGATAGAAAGAGAGATCAGGGATCAGCAGCTTACTGCTCTAATTGAAGCCTCCAGCATGCCTCCAGCTGTGGATTCACATTTCAAGAAAGCCCTGCTGTCTGCATACTGAGAACACAAGTGAACACACTGTGGGACATGTTCATGTGAGTGAGGGTGTGTGGGATAGTTGCTTCTGGTGGTGGCTCGGGATGGGTCAGGTGGAGGTATGGGGGACTAGATCACCAATTTTTCAGCCTACAAAAAAGGATCAATGAGGGATGTTTTTCTTAACTGTAAGGGGACAGAAGCCAATACTGGGGATTGTGTAGGGACTGGGCATCCCAGTGTCAGGGTGATCTTCTGCAGCACCAAGAGTGGGCACCCTGGTGACACCATGTATATTAAACAGAGGGGTGCCGGAGACCTGGAGGGAAGGGGGGTAAAAGAAGCACTACCAGGGTGTGCACCACAGTCTGCTTACTACTTAAAAAACAGATTTGGAGTGGGTGACCTAGAAGGGAGGGGAGAGAAAGAGATTCATGAAAGGAGAAATTCAGCTCATGGAAAAAGAATTGGGAACCCTTGCTAAGCCTTCCAGCTAGGATTTTATGGATGTTGTGTCCCAAAACCGTATTTTGGGGTCTTTTTTTCAGAAAACAAACAAGAATCTAGCTAAATTGGTCCTGTTTAACTTGATTCATGTGTTTGTTTTTCTCCAAGACATCATTTTTATGGGTTTCAATTTTTTTTGGAAAAACATAAAAAACAAGATGTCTGTCATATGAAAGAATATTTTTTTCTAATAAAAAAATTTTCGTCTCATGAAAGAAGAATATTTTACGAGCTGGGAATACTTCTTTTCTATCAAATATGTAAATAAAGACCATACTGAGCATGCTCAGAACCAAAATTTCAAATGCTTATAAGTCGTGAATGGATTAATATTATTTCATCAAGCAAAAAATGGCATCTCTTACCCTTAAAATTTCAGAACAAAATTCCAAACCATCTGAGCTGTAGGTAAGAGCAACCCCCCCCAAAAAAAAACAGCCCCCCTGATTTTTGGATCTCAGAATCCTAACATCTGACCATCACAAAACTTGCAAATTCAAGAGACCTTGCCCCCCCAGACCACGCATGCAAATTTTTGCGCAATTCTATTGAATGGGTGCAAAGCTATTAAGATGCAAAATTAGGGGTTTAGCATTAAACACTCTACTGAAGACTTTAGGGGCCCTACCGCACCACTGTAATTTATCTATCTATCTATCTGTCTGTATGTCTGTCTGTCATCTATCTATCTATCTATCTATCTATCTATCTATCTATCTATCTATCTATCTATCTATCTATCTGTCTATTTCCCCAGCATCAGCATTTTGCCACCCTATGGTAGCGTTGACATGATGGAGCCACCTTTGGGTGGCAAAATGTTGTTACGTAAAACAGTATGCATACAGTACATGTGGCAACTAATAAATGAGTGAGTGGGTCCCTACATCCAAACTGCTTGTCATGTTTAGATGCTTCTTGTGTTTGGACTGACCATCTCCCAGCATTTTGTTACCTTATAGGGTCCAAGGGCCATGCTGGCCAGTATGGACATGAATTGTGATAGGAATTCTTCAGAATGAAAGTAGGATTTCCAAGCCAGCCTAGTGGTGCTGAGGGCTGAGGCACTGCCAAGTGCCTTACCTCCTGCCATGCCGGTGACCTGGGTTCATCTTGGGCCTTGGTTTCTGGGGGCTGGCCTGGGGGGATGGTGGGAGCAGGATTGAACAAGTCACCAGGCATCTCTCCCCTCCTGGGAAGGGTTTCCAGACCATCCCCATCTTGGGTGACACTTAGTGGTGGCTGGGTGTCAGAGCATGGCTACTCAGAGGTTGATGTAATGTCAGGAGATTGGAAGGGGGAGTGGGCTGGGAATGCATTCATGCCTCCCTGTGCATGTGCACTCTGTTGCCATGACCTCGGGCCTGGGAGAAAACAGGTGGAAAAGGGGTCAACATGATGCCTGCTCACTACACCACCATCCGCCACATTACTGGCACCTGCGGCGACTACAGGATTGTGCTTGGGGGGGGGAGCCCTTCCTCTCCTGACTGATCCACAGGGGGAAGATCCATGGGGGTACTGCAACAACAGGTAGGCCAAGGAGGTATACCATCGCCGCAGCAACTCCCAGATGGCAAAGACCATCACAGTGACAGGATTTGGCCAAAATCCGCATGTTGCTGTGATGGTCTCTGCATGGCCAGGGGATTGTCTTGCAGGGTGTTTCGCCCCACCCCTGAGTCCAACTCTGACTCGGAGTTTGAATCCTACAGACTGGGGGGTGTGGGGGTTCGGGGGTGCAGCCCCCCTATGGAAACATGGAGGCATCCCCCACACCACATTGCTGACACTCAGCAATGCGGCTGTCGCTGTTGGGGATGTCTCCATAACCGCTGTTGCTATGGTAAAGTAAAACCAGCCAGGGCGATTGAGGATGATGGCTGGGGGTGGTTGAGTTAGCTGAAAGGGACTCTACCCTACCATGGCTAGAAGGGATAAAATGTGAGTGGAAAAAAGTAGGATTTCCCTTCTGTTTGGAGTTTGCAGGTCCTTTTTGTCCATCATCTTTCTAATTACTTCAGAGATGGGGACATTTTAGAATTTGGGAAACAAATGCAGTGTACAGATTACACACACACACACACACACACACACACACACACACACACTCCTAAGCCTTGTGAGCCCCAGAAATAAACCTGTTCAGTTGTGGAAGCATCTGTGCAACTTAACATTACAATAGTGATTAATATCACCATCAGGCTCTCTAAAAGACACTGCTTTTCTGAGTAGCTCAATCGGGCATAGCATATGCCAGAACTGCCACCAAGGGTCGACAGCCAGGTTTCTAAAGGGCTCCCCCCCGCTCAGCTTGCCAACCAAGTAGCCAACTCCATGGACTCTTCTCACTCATTCCCCTGACCTTTCGGTTCTTGGAGTATACTACAGAGGGCAGGACATTTGTCCATTTTATTGCAACTCTTTCCAATCGGTCCCAGGTGAGTGTTCCCAGCGTGAGTGGACCAGCAGGACTAGGAGTCCTCCAGTGGAGTCACCAGAGGGAGACTCCAGGACACTAGGAGACTCTGCCCTGCTTCCACCCTGCAACCATAACAGAGAATATCCAAATGGAGGTGAGACCACTCATTTCCTGTGCCACTACCTTTGTGGTGTATGCCATTTGGTGCGCCTGCAGAATGGTTTATGTTGGGAGAACCATCCGCTAACTTAAAACTAGAATACAACAACATGTCAGGTATATTAGCACCAGAAGAGACACTCTGGAGGGCATACACTTCCAGAAGAGGCACAATTCAGACCCTAAGGTGCTTAGGTTCATGCAACTGGAGTGGGTAGCACTACTAAACAGAGGAGAGACCACTTAGAACACTTCTCAAAAAAGAGGGCAAATGAATGTATAACCTCAGAGCTGACAGAGCACTCAGACCTGAGGGACTTAATGAGGCATTCAACTGGAAACTGTTTCTTTGACAACCTTGATTGTTTATTATGTGACATATAGGTGTTTTTGAGCCTAGAGATTCCTCGGCTGTATGTTTAATACTGCTATTTTAATCTTTTTTCAGATCAAGGAACAGTCTCATTTTTCTCTCCTTTGCATTCTCTCAAACCACTGCAAGGGAATACGGTTCCTGGAGGTCTGAAATTTCACTCCTCTCATTTCATTCAAAACATTTGTTGCATCTGTTGATTTGTAGCAATCAAGAAATGATAATGTACTATAAAATTATTCTGATCTGCAACCAATGAGAACGTTACACATTCATGCTTCTGACAATTTAACCAGAAACTTGGCTTGCCTTGCTTTGCTAGTTTATTTATTTATTTACGAGATTAACCAGACAGGAATACTGAGTGGGGGGGCCACTCGTTTCCAGATGCGACCTGGGGACGGTTACAAGGGGTACACAGGACATGTATTTACATGGATTTAACATATACATTCAGGTACACAGATATACACAAATTTAACCTAGTTGCAGAGTATATGCACGGCAGAGACATTTAGGTACACAGGCAGTGTGAGAAACCTGTAACAGGTCATGGTAACATAACAGTACAATAATACTTAAAACATTTCTGACCCTAGAATGCAGTAGGTGAGACTAGGTGGCGCACTCGCAAAGCAGGTGCTCATGGGACTATGGTTCATGAATGCTTGTAACAGTTGCATGTGTCAGAGAAATGGTCGTAGTGAAGCGGGTTTAGGAGTCTTGGGTTAGAGGTGAGCCTAATGTCTGCAGGTAAATCATTCCAAAGTTTAGGCAAGCGATATTTGAAGGCTGATCGTCCCTTGGATGTGTGCATAAGTGGGACTTGGAGGAGCCTAGAATCGGAGATTCTGAGAGAGTAGGCTGAAGAAGGTTGGGCCGATAAAGCAAAGCTAAGGTAAGGGGGGAGGGAGTCGGCCCAGAATTTCGCTATGACTCTGGAGCAGTGGATCTGTCTCCGGGACGCAAGTTAGTGAAGGGTTAGGGAGCTGTATAGGTCACAGTGATGGGTCATTGGGGGCAATCCAAGATGAAGCAACAGAAAGAGTGAAAGAGAGTGTCCAGGCTGGCCAGGTTGGAAGAGGGTGCAGCGCCATAGACCACATCGCCATAATCAAGTATTGGAAGAATTATTTTATGCACTAATTCCCTTCAGACCATGGAGGGCAGGGACCCTTTGTTGCGATATAGCGCACCCAGTTTGGGTGCAGATTTTTGTGTAGCGATTCGATGTGGGCTAAGAAATCTAGGTTTCGGTCAAGCCATACCCCCAGGTATCTAAAGAAGGTACAAGTTTCCAGGGGGAGCCCGTCCAGGGTATGGAAGGCGGGAGGAGCAGCTAGGCGTGAGAGTTGAGGTTGCATGCCGAAGGTTAGGGAGATGGTTTTCTTAGCATTTAGGATTAATTGGTTGGACCTGAACCAATACTGAATGGAATCGAAGTCCTGTCGGAGAGCAGCGGACATGACACCAGTGGAGGGCCCATAGGCATACAGTACGGTATCGTCCGTATACATTTGTATAGCTGAGTTTGTGCAGGCTAGTGGGAGGTCATTTAGAAATACAGAAAATAATAGCGGGCCCAGGACTGAGCCTTGGGGGACCCCCAAGGTGACTGGGAGGGGGGCAGATATTTGGGAGCCGATTTTTACTGATTGGAGTCTGCCAGTCAGGTAGGCCTGAAACCAGAAAGTGGCAAGGCTGGAGAGGCCTGCGTCAGTTAGTTTAGCTATTAGCTTGGGGTGGGAGACGGTGTCGAAAGCCTTGGCCAGGTCTATGAAAATAGCTGAGGTGAGGTGCCCCTTGTCCATTCCTGAGAAGATGTCATTAGTGAGTCTTAGGAGGGCGGTGATAGTGGAATGAGACTTACGGAACCCTGACTGATAAGAGGTGAAGAAAGAGGTAGAGTCAAGGTATTGGGTGAGTTGGGCGAGAGCGAGATGTTCCTGAAGTTTGGCCAGTATTGGGAGCAAGGAGATGGGGTGGTAATTTCCAGGCACAGAGGGATTGCCACCCTTTGGGAGAGGGATAACTACCACCTGTTTCCAAGCAGCTGGGATTTTAGCCAGGGAGAATGAGAGATTCAGGAGGTCGGCGAGTGGGGTGGTGATGGCGGGTGATGATAAGTGGAGTAGTTTAGCGTCCAGGCCTAAGGGGCATTTACCTTTGTTGGTGTTGAGGGCCCATAGCACTTGTAGTACTTTGGCCGGGGTGACTGGATGGAAGGAGAAAGTATTGGCCGGGGGGAGATCTGGGATTTCATGATGAGCTAGGTGTGGGTGGGGTGAGCTGGTGGTTGGGTAGGAGAGACATGGCACAGCTGGTAAAGAAGGTGTTGAAGGCGGTGGCAACTTCTCTAGGGTCCAAGACAATGTTGCCATGGATGGATAGGGTTGGAGTTGGTGGCTGGACTGGTGCAGTGTGTAGGGATTTGATGGTTTTCCAAAAGTTTGAAGGGTGCTAAGGTTGGAGGTAAGAGCCGACTAGAAATAGTTTTGTTTGGCCTGCCATATAGATTTGGTGCAGGAGTTGCGGATGGTACGGTATATTTGTAGAGATACTTGGGTGCTGGATAGCTTGTGTTTTTTCCAGGCGTGGTCCCTGGCCTGGCATCTGCTAATGATGTTGGCAGTGACCCAGGGGAGATGGGAGCCCTTTACTCTTGTGCGTTTGAGAGGGGTGTGGTAGTCCCATACAGCAAGAAAGTTATTTCTGAACATATTGAAGGCAAAGTCGATGGTGGGTGCCTGCTGTATGAAGGACCAGTCGACATGAGTAAGGTCATTAAGGAGGGAAGGTAGGCATAGGGATTTATAGGACCTTGTGACGATCATCCTAGTGGGGTGTTTTGCGGGTCTGTGCACCTTTCTGACCATATATACCACGTGGTGATCACTCAGGGAGTCGGGGAGGAAGCCGGCTTTAATAATCCTGTGGGGGTGGGATGTGAGGTCCCAATCCAAGAGGGAGTGGTTTAGCATTTTCGGGTTTAATCTGGTGGGTTGGTCAATTAGTTGGGAGAGGTTTAGGGTGTTTACTTTGGTTTGTAGCTTTGAGCAGTTGTTCGCTAGCCAGTTGAAATTGAAGTCACCGAGGATGTATAGCTCGCCTTTTGTGGCAATAGACTTTAGTGTGGCTAGGTGATCTAGGATGTCGGGTACAGGGGTAGCAAGGGTGCAGTAGGACCCCCTGATGTACACTGGGGAGGAGTGAGGGAGAATGAGCTTAACCATCAAGGATTCAACTTGTGGTCCAGGACCGAGGACCTGGACTGGGGTGAATTGTAACTTGGTGGAGATGAACATGGCAATGCCGCCTCCTTTCTTCTTACCTGAACGGTCCTGCCTAATGAGTGAATAGCCAGGAATGGCTATTGCTGAATCAACATGGTGTGGTTTCAGCCATGTCTCAGATATAATGAAGATGTCTGGGCGTAGGGTTAGGGCAGTGAGTTGTAGTTCAGGAACTTTATTCATGATGCTGCAGATGTTGAGATGCAGTAATCGGAGACCCTTGGGGAGAGTTGAGGGGGAGTGGGAGATGTAGGACCTGGGTTTGTTTCAACATCCCCTGACAAGAGGAGTAGCAATATGAGGAGGTGTTTGGAAATAATCCATGCGGATTTGGACTTTTGTCTGGTGTGGGTATTTTGTGTGGTGGGAGGGGAGGCAGAAGTAGCCAAATTATGTAGGACAGATACTCCCTGAAAGAATGAAGGAGGGAGGATGGAGGCACTGAGTACCCAAGTAAGGGTGGGCATATGTGGCATTTGGTGTAGGGTGGTGGAAGATGAGGGTGAAGGGGGAGTGAGCAGAGTATAGTTAAGGTGGTGGTTTGGTTCCCACAGGGGCTGGGTTGCTGGGGGGGGGGGGAGAGGCTAGAGGAAACACCAGGGAGAAAAGTTGGAGGAGATAGAGGAGCATTGTGCCAAATTTAATTGCAGCAACAAGCTGGGAACTGGGAGAAGCGGCCGCTAGTGGTGGATATGTATAAGCTGCAAATGCGAAAGTGCACTGATTGGTTTTATTGCGTCACCTGACAGCCCCTATATAGTTGACAGCTGACCAAGGGTGGTGGTGGGGGCGGTGGGGGGCCGGTGCAGAGTGCCGGCGGAGACAAAACACATGCCGACCCTCAAAATGGTGGCAGCTGAGGCCTGCAAGACGCTCGCTCTGTACCTTTGCTTCGCTCTGGGGGTGCTCCTGTGTGGTGGATCCGTTGGGGAGGGTGGACAACAGGGAGGCCCTCACGACCCTCAAGGTGATCCTGGGGAGGGCAGCCATCTCAGGCTCTCATGACCCCGATTACTGCTTTGAGAGACAAGAGAGAGAGAGAGAGAGGAGAAATTTTAGCAACATGCTAGCAATCTTTCCCAGACATTACCTCTTTTACCTTACCCCTGCCACACAACCCCACACCCTTCTCAATGCCAACCCCTACCCCTGCCCCACTACTCTCTATTTCCCACAACTTTTCTTCAAACCTGTAACCCCTCCCATATCTGAATCTAGTATTAGTCACCTGCTAATTATTCAGTAGGACATTTTCTGTGTTTATGCTATTATTTGATAGTTCAATTAATGTGCTACTGGCCTTCTACAGATCGTCCTGACTTAGCATGCGTAACTGACTTGGCTTTGCTATTTTGTAATATATGTAAATATCTGGGTTTTTTTGGTTTAGATTTTGAAATATATTTATCACTGCACTTCTGGTTGCATATAGTGAGGGTTTCCTTCCTAGCATACCTTGCGGTACCAAATTGTATCAGGCTCCATTTGAAACAACTATATCCAGCAAGTAGCCCTGAATAGGCTTAAAAGGTATGCCTTGGTCTGCAGACCCCATCTCCTGATGAAGCTTTACAAGTGAAACATGGGGCATTGAGACCGTGTGGCATGTTAGTATTGTTTCTGTATCATACACCTGCTTTTGGATTATATGGTCATTTCTACTGGACTGCACTACTCATAAATAAAACTCCACTTGGATTCAAACCTTGTGTGGACAGCACCTCTGTGAGAACTTGTCCTGGGGGCAGTCTGGTGAGTGTGCTATTGTTTACTTAACATAGTTGAACTCTAGGACTGGCTGTCTGACATAACATTGCAGGCCACTGTGAGTGTGGAACATACCTTGTGATTGTTATTAAGGTCTGCTGAGACAGACCAGGCACGGACCATCTGGGCAGACTGGGCGGGCTAAGCAGTCCTTTTCTGCCAACAAATTCTATGTTTCTATGGACTTGTCCTCCCTCCATGCTGACCTGGTGGCTACTGACCTGGTGGCTACTGACTGGTCACCCATCTTTACAGCCTGCAACATGACTACTGCCCTCCATTATTTCAACCCCTTATTTCTCAGCCTGGGATCTCCATGACCCCCTCAGAAAAAAATAGGGTCCAAGGTTCCCACCTCCCATGGATCTTGACTGAATTGCTGGTCTGCCTCCATGCTGGTGACCTTGCGTGGTGGACCTACAAGTCTGTTGGCTATCCTGCTAACCTAATCAAGTACTGCACCCTTCATAATGCCTATACCAGAGCTACCAGGCTTGCCAAATCCAGTTACTTTGCATCTATGCTCCAGAACAACCTTAATCACCCTTCTAAATTCTGGAATGTTATCCACACTCTCTACTCCCCCCAACCTTGTCCCCTCCCTTGATCCTCAAGGTGGGTGACACTTCTGTTTCTGTCCCCTTTTCTGTCATCTCAGCTTTCAACCCATTCTTCACCTCCTGTGCCTACTTCCTCCTGTCCTCCACCTCTTCTGTCCTACCATACACTGCATCCCTTAAGGTCTTCTAGACTTAATCCTCACAAGGGTGTGAGCCCTGGTGGTCTTGACCCCAAACTCCTCATTCTCTTTTCCCCTGCCATTGATCTACCTATTACCCACACCCCCAAAGCTCTTTTCCTGCTTAGCTTTCATTCCTGGCACTTGGAAACAGGTCACAGTCATTCCTCTTCCCAAAGGGGGTGACTCCACCTGTCCTGGCAACTACTGCCCTATCTTCCTGCTCCCCATTCTGGCTAAGCTTAAAGAACACCTTGTGCTATCTCAATTCTCCCCCTTCCTTGATTCATCCTTCTTCACCCCTTTCCAGTCTGGCTTCTGGAAGTCCCACTCCACCCCCTCCTTTGGCTTACTGATTCCATTCTATATGGCATGGATCAGGGCTTGGTTATTCCACCATTTTTGTTGACTTGGCCAAAGCCTTCAACACTTTTGCCCACACCCTCCTTCTGGACAAGTACAAGGCTATGGGATTCTTGGACTCCTCAGTTGGTTGGTTCTGCTCCTACCTTGAGAGCAGATCTCAAGCTGTTCATATTGGAGAATCTATAATCCCCCCACTTACTATCAGCTCAGGTTCCCCAGTACTTGTCTCCACCTTCCTGAATGACCTCCCTGTGGCCTGCTCCTCTGTGTCCATCCAAATGTATTCAAGTGACATGGTGCTTTTTGCATCTGGCTCCTCTGCCACAGACTTCTCGCCAGGCTCCAACTGGACTTTACTAACATACAGCACTGGTTCCTGGCAAATCAGCTATCCCTCAATGCCAAGAAAATTATCTGTATGACCTTTGGCACTAGGCAGAGGCTTGCCAGGTTCACTCCCTTCTTCCATACCCTTGATGGTACAGAAATCGAGGATGTCAACTTGTTCAAGTACCTCAGGGTCTGGCTTGGACTGGCATCTCAGTTTTTAAGTGCAGGAAGATGCTATCCATAAGAAGCTGCACCACAAACTTGGTGTGCTTACAGGAATAAAGGATGTAGTTTTAATCCTGCATGTTGAGAGATAGTCTTGAGGATGATACTCCCCATCTTCGAGTATAGTGACATAGTGTACAGTGCTGCTTCCAGGTCCACCCAGACCAAATTGGATCCCCTCTTTCACTCCTTTTGTCACTTTGCTCAAGACTATCCCTCCTGCATCCATCACTGCTCCCTGTACTCATCCTTCTCCTTCCCCTCCTTTGGAGCCAGACGCCTCACCAATTGTGCTTCCTTCATTTCTAAATACTGGCTTGACTCCCTTCCTTCCTACCTTACTGCCATCTTCTCTTCTTCCCACCAACTTCTTAACCCCATTCACAGCTTTGTCTATAACTCTCTCGCACTCCCCTCAAGGAAATCTGGTGCTGGTCAAACTGCCTTCCCCTTCCATTTTCCCCAAACTATGGGGTACATTCCTCCTTACCATCCACTCTGCCTCTTTCTACCACTCACTCTCTTCCCTCCTCCAGGACTTCACTTTTCACTACTACAGTTGCCCCTGATACTGGTTCTTGGGCTGCCCACCACCTTCCTACCTCTGCTGTCCCTTTATCCTGCAACTACACTAGTGTAGTCTGCTGTTTCTCCTCCCCGGTGGACAGCCCTTGCTCCCACCTGTAACTCAGTAGTGCCTCTGCGCATTGCAAATGTTGTTATCCTACTGCATGTAATTGTGCTGTAATTACAAATGTGGCTATCCTCCAGCACTTTATTGTATAGCTATGTATTTTATGTCTTGCAATCCTTGTCTTTGCACACTTGTTATTTGTGATGCTTATTCACCTTATATTGTATTATTGTTATTATTGTATTATTGTTAGTATTCCTCTTTGTCCTCCGTTTGCCTCTCCCTCAGGATACATCTGTAAGTGAGTTGTTACCAGCTCAGTGTTTCTTTCCCTGTGAAGATTTAGAAATAAAGAAAAAATAAATAAATTAAAAAATAATATGCATTGTGATTTTCCTGAGAAGGGAATAGAGTGTTGGGGTATTACAGTCCCTTTTTTGTTGTCTCCAAGGTCACTGAACCCAGGAAGGAGATTTGCAATAGACTTCTTATGAGATAAGAAGAACAAACAGAAATGCTTTCTTGGCTTCACCCAGAAGCATTTCATATGACTGGATACTTTAAAGAGTCATCAGTTGTTTCCCGTGCTTTTATTACTTGTGTATTACCCAGTATCTTGAGATGTAAACAGCCATTTGAACATAAGTGGGTGCATCCATAACATTGTGGAATGTCACAAACCTTCAATTACTCAATATGGAAAGATGAAAGCAAATATTTGGGGTTTTTAATAGTTTCCTGCCTGCAGAGTCTGTGCACTCTGTTTTTTTTTTGGGGGGGGAGGGGCATTCTCCTTTAGATGCTTTACTATGCCAATAATCCAACAAAGCAGTCTCCTTTCTGAAGCTGTTCTGATCTCATTAGGCATCCCTGGAGCTGACTGTTTTCCACTAATGGGAAATTGCTATACAGAGACACTTTACATGACTGGGAGGCATATCTTGAACCTTTTAAACTATAACTGGGGGTTTACTGTGTCTGAAACACATAATTCAGTTTCTGCTAATTAAACTGCAGGAATGGTCAAAAACATGGCAGCTGGGGTTCAATGCCAAGAAGTGCAAGGTAATGCACTTCAGAGCAAAGAACCAGGGGTGGGACTATCAGCTGGGAGGAGTACAGTTGGGTAGCACCATGGAGGAAAAGAACCTAGGAGTACTTAGAATGGGGAGCATGAACAACTCTGCTCAGTGTAGGAAGGCAGTAGTGAAGGCCAACAAAATTCTGGGGTGCATAGTGAGGGGGATCTCCTCCAGACGTAGGAAGGTAATCTTCCCCCAGTACAGGTCACTGGTCAGGCTGCACCTGGAGTGCTGCATGCAGTTCTGGCACCCACACCTGAAGAAGGATGTCAGATTGTTAGAGGGGGTGCAGCGTAGAGTGACAAAGATGATCCATGGATTGGAGTGGAAGCCCTACGAGGAAAGGCTGAGCAAGCTAGGTATGTATTCCTTGGAGGAGAGGAGAGATAGGAGGGACATGATTGAGACATTTAAGTACTTGAAAGGGATAAACAAGACTCTAACAGAGGGGATCTTCCAATTAAGAAGAGGAAGGGACACCAGAGGGCACAGTCTCAGACTGGAGGGGGGAAGATTCAGGAAGGAGGTAAGGATACAATTCTTCATGGAAAGGATGGTGGGCAAGTGGAACACTCTATCACAGGAGGTGGTGGCCTGTAAGACGGTGGGCAGTTTCAAGAGGGGATGGGACAAGGTGAGGGTAAATCTAAGGAGGGGAGGAGTGGGAGGGGTGGCTGCGAGATGATGGGCTAGCTGCACAATTGAGCAGACTCAACAGACCGTGAGGCCTATTTCTGCTGGCATTTTCATATGTTCATATGTGATATGTGAAGGCATGGTAGCAGGGCAATGGCTGCAACTCAGAGGGTTGGCCAGCAGACAGGCGCATGTTTGGTGTGCTTCTTTACCCACACACATAACTGCATCCTTACATGCCACCTAGCCAGAGGAGAAAAGAGGAAAAATAATAGGTGCAGGATGATCTCTTGGTTACAGCAGGCCCAGCACCATCTACAGGGCCTGGGGAGGTTATCTGGATTGTGCTTCTGGGTGAGAAGGACCCCTCCCCAACCCTGCTGAACAGGGAATATCCATGGGGGATCTAACTCCCCAGGTAAGTCCCCTGAGATGATGGGAGATGGAAGTGAATCTCCTTGGGAGCAGGGGTTGGCTGCTAGAGGAAGGAACATTTAAAAGTGATATGAAACAGATTTTTATACCTCTAGATGTTGTACAGTTGTCCCTTTAGTGTCTATCCAATATTCTGATATGTTTTTGACCTTTTCTTTATTAAATTAATAATCTGATTTTGTTGTCTTTGTAACTACCCTGAATCTGTCTCTCCTCAGCAGTTGCTGCTCTCTTTTCATACTGCCTGAACATTCTATGACATCAATAACACTATTCCAGGCCATTCAGATGAATAGCATGGAATGGGAGTTATTGATGTCATAGAATGGTTTAGAAATATGAAAGGAAAGAGCAGCTGCTGGTAAAGAGAGTAGAACTATGTGTAGATCTGAGGGCATCCCCAAGCCAGATTATTTATTTATCAAAAATTGGTCAGAGCATATCAGAATACATAACTGGCATGGAAAGGAAGATGTAAGGGCAGTTAAGCATGTAAAAATAATTTCCTATCTTCTTTAATAACAAAAAAAAGACAGACACGAGTTCTCATTCTAAAACTTCAAATGAAGAATCAGTAACACTTTAAGTTTCCTTAACTACACTGTAGTTACAGTTTAACTACACTGTAACTGCATTACAATTGCAGTGCAATTATATGCAACAAATGTGTAACTACACTGTAATTACCCCTGTTGCATGCAATTAATGATTACCTACCCTGCAGTTACATTGAAACTGATACTTTTAAATACAGTATGACCGAAGAATCAAATGCTGCATTTCGGACCCAGTCAATCCCCAGATTTTTGTTTCAAGTTGCCTGCTGGGGGAATAGACATTGCCCCTTTAATAGTAAACAGCAATGAAAATTAAAAACCTATTTTAATTACTTTTTAAAAAGTACCCTTTTTCATCTTTGATATAGTTTCCTAAATTGTAAATGTAATTTGCATATTTTTCACACATAACTAATAAAAGGCATAAAACTGTGTTCAGCTCTGTAACCTTTAGGCAGCTGCATACGGTGTTACTGCCACCATACATATGGTATAGCTCTCCCTTTGTGACGACAGTGGTATTATCAACTGCCATTTACTGACAACAAACAGAAATGCAATTTCAGGGTATGACTTTTTTTATGTACTGGGCAACAGGGCAAGAAGTAATGTCTTAGCCCACAAAAGGTTTCACTGCAGTCACAGCCAAATAGAGAGTTTACAAAACAGTAGGCAAATGTAAGCACAAGTTCTGCCCAAGAAAGCCAAATTCAAGACTTTAATGCTGACCGTCAGGAGTGATACACAAGGCTGAAGGCCGAGTGTCCTTACAACACTGGAACATACATTCAAATAATTTAATGCATGTTCTGGAGTGGCTTATTGCATATATAAAATAGCCTGCTGCTCTTATATGTTATTTGTAAAGTGAAACATTTCAATAGGTTTTTATTTTTACATAAAATCATTTGTTTATATACATTTTAATAGTCAAAATTGTCCTCATGAAAAGATCCATGAATTTGTATGTAATTAGACATTTTCACCTTGGTAATGAGATCCAGCACTTAAATGTGCACCGCTAGCTTTTCAATGCATAGTCAGATGCTGTCTGTCATCAAATGAGATTTCAGGATTTTCCCTTGCCATATTATCATTTTACTCCGTACCTGCTCGTGGACATTGTCACTCTGCCACTGTTGGAAGTGACTGTGTCACTCCTAGAAGTGAAGAGTATTAACTTTGGCATGGCCTTAGCCAGCACAGATGGGTAGAGATTTAACTTTACCAACTCAGAGCAATTTGGACTATGCCCCCAGACTGGTAACCTAATATTAAAATCATGCCCTGTACTTCATGGCTTTTTATAGTCATACTTTAATTTTGTATGCACAATAGATGAGCACCATTTTAAATTTAGAAACTCATAAAAAATGAAAAAAATAAAAATGAAGTGAACATTTTGGAATAAATAATGAAAGAAGAAAAACTTTGTTGTTCAGTTTTCATTGCTGGTAAACCCTAAGATCTACAGATTCAGGACAAAGTCATCACTGTTTGGCATGAAAGAGGACATTTCTGCTGGAAGCCTGAACTGTGAGCTGATCCAACCATCAGACATGGAGTGTGGTGCAGGGAAACGTTTCAAGACCCTGTGCTATTTGTCCATAACATTTTGTTTTGGCAGGAAATTAGGCTTTAGCAGTTTTGCAATACTTCTGAAGATAGAGCCTTTGGCCTTTTAATGATTTCCATATAGTTAATGTTTTACTGCATAATGCAATACTTCATAGATAATTTTCAGCTCATTCTAGCTGTCCAAAGCACAGCTGCCAGACCAGTCTGTTATCTCCCATAAAGGCAGGTGCAAAGTCTAAGACAGCGAGTTAATTCTATAATCGTTTTTAGCAACTTTATTCCTTAATCCATATAGTAAAGCATGGCTCTTGCTTTGAAATGACCAATTCGAGCATGCACCCATTGGCACAGTGTGCCTCAGAGAAGCATGTAATTGTTAATGTTTCAGTGTTTCCCTCAGGGTTCCCAGTTCCTGTCGTGCATCTCAGATGTTTTTTTTTCTCTCCAAAATATGGTATCATTTGAAAAGGAACATAACAGCATTTGGTTTCATATAGTGCAGTTCAGGTCAGACACCTATACAATGTATGTAGCCTGGCTTGCCAAACTGAGCTGCAAGTTCATGTTTTTATTGGTGGTGGTGGGGCAGGGGTCTACCATTGCACATGTGTAGGAAGGTATGGAGAGGCATTTTGTTTTGTATAGCACTTTTCTTGCAAACTATGTTCTAAAGCACTGTACAACCCAGGACAGGGAAGGGAGGGAGTGTTGCTCCCATCTGAGGACCAGATTGATTCAAACCACACAAAGACAGATTATAAAATGGATAAAAGAAACCAAGAAGAGTGATTGGGCAGATGTGGTCACATGACTGTGCATTATTCCAGCACAACAGCACAGGTCAGAAATACTCAACTTTCTGAACCTCATTACTCAGTTTTTCAAATAAAAATCAGATAAACCATTTTAGAATTGCAATAAGGCATACCATGGTGTATGTATCTGTGGAATAATGGCACTTCTCATGTGCATAAGCACTCAGCATTGCCTCATGCCTCAGTTCCTGAAGCATGCCATTATCCCACAATAACACCCACCCTGGCATGCCTTATTTCTTAATTACAGAGGGGAGAAGCACAGGGAGGCCAAGTAATTTGGTAATTTTCACAGAGTGAGCAAGTGGCTCTGGCAGGATTCAAACCTCAATTTGCAGATTACACTTCTGCACTCTAACCACTAGGCTAAACATCCTTCCCCATGGAGCTGACTGGAGCGAAACACTGGGAAATAAAATTGTTTCAAGGTCACATCATGAGAGTAAGTGGCACTGGATGTATTTGAACCTGGGTCTCCTGGTTTCCAAGCCCAGGCTCTGAATGCTAGATTACTCTGCCTCTTCAACAAGAAGTATTTGCAGTTATTTACCTAAAGTATAGCCCAACTGAAGGTGCAACTTCTCACTGTTAGTGTAGTTCAGAAGGCTCTTTACAAATAATTAGTTAGAAGAGCATGCTAGGGCAGTGACTGCACTTTGTACAGCATGGCAACCACTCTGCATAGGTAGCATCTTACACACAGTCATGGAGAATGCAAAACCTGTTCTATTTGTGTGATGATTTTCTAGTGAGGCTGATACTGGTGTCCAACAGGGATGACTGAAGAAGTTATACATCCTAAACATTGTGTTGGGCATAAACACAACATTGTAGTCCCTATTAACCCACAATACCTGACAATTTATTTTTAGGCACAAACTAGCACAAGAGTGCGGCTTCCCAGTCACTGCTGGAATCATTATCCAGGAGACTTGTAGCTTCAAGTAGAAAAGGTCCCTTATTCATGCATGATTAAAAACAACGCTAGCACCATCAGTGAGCTGGACAGAATGCTGAACTAGACACCCCTCCCAAGAAGATGGACTTCTTGGGGGGGGGTGTCTAGTTCAGCTGGGAAGCCGCACTCTTGTTGAATAGTAAGTGCCTTTAGATTTTTTGTGGCTCCAGTTTTTGTGTGTTTAGCCAGCCGCCTGGTTGTTTCTTTTGTTTACAAACTAGCACAAGCTACTAAGTGCCTATTGCCATCATGCATGTTCTTTTCAGCATTCAGTCAAGTTTAAGGTTACATCCCAAGTGATATGGCTGCATGATGTCAAGGCCTTTAAGGTCTTGCCATAGGATTTCAGACCTACACAAGCCTGGGTTTGATACCCAGTAAAGAACATTTTTTCTTTCACTGGGTTTGAATGCAACTTAGTGGGAAGCATTACTTCAAGTTTGCAAAATGTTCATTATTAAGCTCTTTCATTAGTAAACTCCACTGTAGCTGTATATGGGTGTGGGGTGTGGCCTGCAGTCATTACAGGATGTGCATTCTCATTGCATGGAATGCTTGTCAAAATGTCTTGTGTTTCACCATGTAAGGTGGCAGAACACAGTAGTAGAGCACTGAGCCAGTAGTTGAAGGGACTCTTGGTTTATTCCTCAGTAGAGAATGTATTTCTTTCTCACTACAATTTACAATATGTAGTATTAGAGAAATTATTAGCTGTCATTGCTGATGTCAGTGATAGGTGTTTCAGTAAGATCTGAAGCAGACTTTTAGAATATTAAACTGTTTCCTTGTGCAGACAACTTAATTGGTTTGAGATGATACTTTGAGGCTTGTCTAGGTTTGAATGCAACTTAGAGGGAAACATTATTTCAAGTTGGCAAAATGTTCATTAATAAATTTCACCGCAGCTGTGTATGGGGGGGGAGGGGGTCTGCACTAAATGCAATATGTACGTTTTCAATGCATGGGTTTTCATTAGCCATGTAGGTGATTATAGCTCACCCATGGGGTCACCTAATCCACTGATTTACCTGTAGCATACATTACATGTTTGTAAGATAACAGGTTTAATTTACAACATACAAGAATATCACACACATGGTTGGCCAAGATCCTTAAACAGACATTTATACATTCCAAATGCAGAATGCCAAGCTAAACCTCAACAGGATAGTCTTATAAATAAGGTTAATTAAGGGTGATACTTTGCCCAAGGACCACCTTTAACCTCATCTCTAACTGCCCCTTTGAACAGTGCTTAATTTGCATTGCACAGGCATATACTGTAGCCAGGGGAAAGGAATGACCGGTAGGCACCTATAGGAACACCACAGGACCCAGGTATCCCATGAGGTTGAAGTTTAAAAATGAGGTAACTGACATTGCCATTACACTATGTTGTAATTTCTTTATCACCATTTAATGCCCCTTTTAATACTTTTGTACAGCTTTGTGTCCTTTCTTACACTGTTTTATAGGGATGTGTGTGTGTGTGTGTGTGTGTGTGTGTGTGTGTGTGGAGGGGGTATATTGTTCTTAGCATTTGAAGTGTATGCTTTAATAACATTGAACAAACACTGTTCTGGGTAGTGGGCACTGAACTGTGCTAGTCTCCCTATAAGGGTTTTATAAATGCAGCTTTGAACAGCTTTACCTAAGTATTTTACATTCCCAGGATGTCCTTCTTATTTCTTTAACTGACACTAAGTGAGGGTGCTGTGATGTGACAGTTTCACTTACCACGGATCCCCTAACAATCTCATGACAAGCCTTAACCCTGTTACCTTCCCCAGTGAAGAACATTTTTTCTTTCTCACTAAAATTCATGTTGCATGAGAGAAATTGTTAGTAAGTAACGAGGGAAACCCAATGATCAGAAGGTTATGGGCTATAGTCCCACAACAGGATTCTACACGGGTGTGGGATTCAAGAGGCAGACACCAAGGTTTCAGGAACAAAAATATAGCTTTTATTCAGCAGGCAAATCAAAATAATGAAGAAACAAACTGGAAATGACAAAAGAAATTAAAGAAGGTAACATTCCAAAACAATACTTTCTTTCCAAAAATTACCACTAGAAGAAACTAGGGTCTCGGCTGGGTCAGCTCCCTGTTGAGCCCTCCAGCTCCCTGAATGACATACAGATAGAAGCTCTTTACATATTAAGAAAACAGTCAGAACGATGCTAAGCTCTGCCCACTTTTGGATAAAACAAAGAAATTGCTTAATTCTGGCTTTAAAATATTTTTTCAAAACATCTTTCTAATCTTAATAACAAAAGTAAACAGCATAAGGTGCATAACATAATTTTCCTAAAGCCTTTGCAATACTAAAATGTATTCTGGGTGTTATCTCAGCTACAGGCTCCTCCTACAAGTCTTCTGTCCTATATTAAGAGCAATGATTGGGCCGGCCAGCACTATAGGAATAGGTCAGAGACTTGAGGAGAACCTGCCTGTAGAAGAATGAGCACCAGACTAGTCCTTAGCAATATAAACCCAAAACAAATGTTTAAGAGCGTTTCAGGTAAGCCCAAATAAAAGTAAACTGCTTCAAAAATAAGTTTCACCCTTAAACTGCATTTATAGTATTTCTTTAGGTTCTGAGGCATTTATACTTGTTTTAACTCAGCAGACTGTTATGCCAGAGCAAGGGAGCGGCTCAGAACTGCAGCACTAAACAGTTCTGAAGAAAACAACGCTACCCCAAGCTCTAGTATAATTCTATCTTTCTTTGGAAGCTTGAAGAAGCTACAGGAGCACCTCTGCAAAATGCAGCATCAAAATTAGGTATCACATCTGGATGCATGGAAAAATCCCCAAACAATGTTGTATTTCTTTTCACCTGTTTTTTTTCTCTTTACCTTAGTAACTGTTTTGTTTACAATTTGCGGGGACTAAACAGTCCAAAAGAAGAAACCCTAAAAATAGGGTAAAACAACTATACCCCAAGCTTTATTTATGAAAGAGCCAGTGCCTTATTTATTTTAGGTGCAGTTTCCTGTTTTAGTTAAACTACTTCTCTACCGTCTATACACATAAATCAGACATTATTACTGTACCCCCTATTACCGACACAAACACAGAAAAGATTTCAGAAGATGATATAAAGAATGCAAATAATACTCTTAAAAAATAAACAAGCCCAGGACCTGATGGAATCAGTTCCAGATTCTTAATGGAAACAAAAGATGAAATTATCCAACCACTAAAAATACTATTCAATAAATCACTGAACGAATCATCAGTGCCAAATGAATGGTGCACTGCAATAGTTACACCAATTTTCAAAAAAGGTTCCCAGTCAAAGACTGAAAATTACAGACCCATAAGTCTGACGTCCATCCCATGTAAACTTACGGAAAAAATCATTAAGATTAAAATAGAACATGAATTAGCAACATTAAAAATAACTGACATGTACCAGCATGGTTTCAAACATGGTTTCTCATGTGTAACAAACCTCATTTCTTTTTACGAACACATCAGCTACCACTTAGACAACAACACACCTATGGACGTCATATTACTTGATTATAGCAAGGCGTTCGATAAAATTTCTCACCCTTTACTGATTAAAAAACTTATTAAAATAGGGCTGTCATCCATATTAACTTCCTGGATAAATCAGTGGCTGAATAACAGAACTCAGAGAGTCAGGGTCAACAATGTAATGTCCAGGGAAAGGGGAGTGAGCAGTGGAGTCCCCCAGGGCTCTGTGCGGGAGCCTGTTCTCTTTAATTTATTTATAAGGGACATGTACATATCAAGTAATAATAAAATAGTGAAATTTGCCGATGACACCAAAATCGGGGGGAAAAGCTATTAGACAACCCAAAGATTTGGGTTTACAAACAGAACTGCTGCTAACTGAGCAATGGGCATCTACAAACGAGATGTACTTTAATGTCTTCAAATGTGCAACCCTTCATCTGGGAAAAAACAATCCATTGCAAACATATTACCTAAACAATATGGCTATTAAAATCTCTTCAGTAGAAAAAGATTTAGGTGTCCTAGTTAACAACTTGTCTTCCACATCACACTGTACTAAGATAGCCAATCAAGCAAAAGTCACTCTTAGAAGGATCAACAAAACATTCATAAATAAAACTGAACAGTGCCTACTTCCACTCTATAGATCTCATGTCAGACCATTCTTAGATTACTGTTCCCCCTTTTGGAACCCCTACTTAATTTCTGGTATTAATAAGATTGAAAGTATCCAACACAAAGCAACAAAACTAATACCTTATCTTTCTAAACTCGACTACACCGCTAGATTAGAACAAACAGGTTTTCACACACTATCTCAAAGGAGACTCAGAGGGGACTTGTTATTACTGTTCAAAATTACAGGAAACACAGAACAGATGCAAAACTGTGGACCAGTGGCGTAGATTATGGGGGGGGCAGGAGGGCAAGCCCCCCTCAGATGTGTGGAAACAATTGGAGCGGACTTTGAAGCCCCAAGTTTTTTTTTTTTTTATTGGGTGCAGCCAGGAATTGGGACTCACAACATGAGTTTTGTGTGTGTGTAAATATAGGGGGGGGGGGGAGAATGACACGATAAGGACATGTCTGTGTCAGCGAGTCTGCCATCCCCTCCTTTGTACTGTACTTTTTAAATGTTCCTGGAATCATGAACACAGTGACTGAAGCCAATCAAGATAACATTTCTGGCCCCAAAATTTTCCCTTGATTGGCTGCAGTCACTATTCCGCTCTGCTCAATGGCCAATTGAAGCGGCCAATGGTAGTGGGTCAAGCTTGTGCCCGACCGGCAATAGTTGTTTGAGCATTCCGTTAAGAAGCAGAGTGGCTCCATGTTGTTTTTTCCTGTGTCAGACATGGACTCTGTTTGTGATGCGGGTCATCGCGACTCGTCGGGACTGCACGTGTGCTGTGCTGTGCATCAGTGTTCGGCCAGAAGTGTTCTATCATCTGCAGCAGCTTGATACAGCAATCTGGAAGGTGGCAGTGAGTGGAAGGATCAACAACTCAAGGTAGATTGTTTTGTTGTGATCTGACTTGTTGTCTAAGTGTTTAGGGCAGGCGGGTTGGACTCAGCAGTTAAGTCTGCCCTCTGTTATTTCAAGCCCCACACGTTTACTCCTTTGAATGAAAATGCGTTCATGCCACACACAGTGCCTCCCATTCTGTTGCCTAACCACAACTGAGTGTGGTGTAATAGGGATGTATCTGTCATGGAGCCAAGGAGAGGTGAGAAGTGTGGGACACAATACTGTCGAAATGGGATCCGGGAAGTATGCTGCTAGATAAATAAACAAACATGTAAGCATTAATCCCCGCTGAAGGTGGCATCTAATGGGAGTTAATGCATGGTTGGGACCGTTATGGCACGAGGCCAGAGGCCGAGGGGTGCAACGTCCCAACCATGCATTAACTCCCCATTAGATGCCAGCTTCAGCGGGGATTAATGCGCTTGTAACATGACAAGTGCGACGCAATTAACCATCACCCTTGAAAACTGACCTCTTCCGATGGCCTCTTCTACTCCCGTGTCTCCGTTTCTGCGTGTGATTCCTGTCGTCATGCTAGGTCTGTGCTGGAAGGCAGTGAGCTGGTAGAAGAGCAACACGGCATTATGAGATGATAATGCCATGTTGGGCTGTTGTGGGAAGTGCGTTCACGAGCCCAACACGGCATTATCGTCTCATAATGCTGTGTTGCTCCTGCACCACATGATGCCATCCCGCCTATCGTGTGGTGCCCTGACAAGGCTCTCAATACTGCCATGTTACAAACAGTACTATGGGCTGCTTGCTTAGGGGGCTTGGATCCAGACATAGGACTAAATGAAATGAGTAGTGTGATTGGTCCATAGTTTGGTGATTGTGGAACTATTTGGACTTACAAACTTGGATCCATAAAAGTGATATATTTTTGACACTTTATCTGGTAGTGGAATCCTGTAGTCTGGCAACATATATAACTTGTAATCTGTGGTTTGCACCCTGTAATCTATATATACAGTGGATAGTGGGGTGTAGACCCCCATCACAAGTGATGATGTTTCAGTTTAAAGTATAGGACCATGATGATCCAAAAAAGATGTAGAGTACTGTATATTACACAGGTAAACATGACAAACTGAATGTGGCATTGTAAAAACACTGTTTGCTTGAGAGGATCTGCTATCTGAAAACACTGACCTCTTCACTGCTTGCATGGAACATGAGACAGCAGAGACAATTTGAAAACCAAATACAGGCAAAATTGTTTTTGTAATTAAAAAAAAAAATAGACCTAAAACTTTGTAAGAAAAAGTAGTCGGTGGGGGGGGGAGGCACTGTAGTTTGCAGCCTGTTGTATTAAGGTTTGCTGCAAAACAATCACTGACCCTTTGAGCAACAGCCTGCCTGCAAGGCCTTCTGTCTGAGTGCTCCTGTAGCAGTAGGAAGTTTGGTTAGGTGCTTACAGGTCATTAATTCTGTAACATTGTCTGTGGGGTCTAGTGTCTGGATATGGATATAGTAACCTGGGAATTGCAAGTTGAGGTTCAAACCTCACTAGAACAAGAGACTTGCTGTATGACCTTGGACAACTCGCATAATCTCCCACAGTGCTCTGTCCCATCCACCCAGCTGCTGCAGTGGAGTAGAAGCAGGGCCCCACTGGAAGTTAGATGTTCCTTCTCAGCTGGGCTCTTCTGGGTAAATTGTGACTAAAAAATAAAAAGTGAGATAGCTAGTGCCCACGCTGTATTTTTTTTTTCCCTTGGGTATTCTCCGCCTCTGGTTGGGAGGCAGCTCATTGCAGCTGCATCCATGGGCTTTCAAGTGCCCATGCTCCAAATAAGGCTGCAACATCATTTTAATGTTTTATGCCTAAACACTTACTTGTGTTTAAACAGGTAATTTTATTTTTTTACACTGAAAACAGTTTTGTAAGGGAAAAAAAGTCTAGAGCATTTCCTGGGGAATTAATGACCTGCTGAGCTGCTGGTGTATTTGGGCATTGTTGAGTGCCTGAGCCTGACAAGCGGGCCCAAATTATTTCTCAGGGAATGCCCTAGCTCTTGTAGTGTTCTTTGTGGTTAAAGATGTATTGTTAGTGCTGGCCCGGTGGTGGTGAGGGTTGAGGCGCTGGACACCACACCTCGCACCACACCAGTGATCCGGGTTCGTCAATGGACTTGGGCCACTGGGGGTCGGCAGGAGAGAGGAAGTATCGAGCATCCCACGACTGCTCTCCTTCCTCTGGGGAGGGTTGGGCACTGCAGCACACTGTAGTGACAGCTGGTGGAGGCCGGCAGTGCAGCAGCGAGCAGCAGATTGGGGAGAGTGCGGTGGGCATCGGCATGTTGTGCCTTGACACCATTGCATGTCCGGCTCTCGGGGGGGAACAGGTGGAAAATAGTGGAGTGCGATCTTGGTGGCTCATGGTTTTGCCCAGTGCCCCCTGGTACCCAAGAGGATCCTGCATACAGGGTGCATGAGCAATTAAAGGCTGTCCCTGTGGGGTGCCAGACCGGGCCTGGGGTGTGGGTGTCGGGGCGGAGATCTTGAGGGATCCACTCCACAGGAGGAGAAATAAAAAAAGATGCTATAAAAGATGTATTGTTAGTGACAAAAAGTAAGCTGATCTTTGACCAAATTCAGCCTGTGACCAAAAAAAAAAGGTTACTTGCCCCTCACCTACTCAAACAGGGCAGCATGGTGATGACCTTAGCTACAGCAAAGTTTTTTCTTTTGTCTTCTTTTTCCCTGGGAGGTCCTCCATCAATCTCTGCCCTGGTCATGGCTCCTGGAGCTTCCACCAACTACCTATTGCCCGCATACTCCTGGTTACCCCCCCGGCTTGCCCCCACGGAGGGCGGGGCCGCGGCACTGGTTCCCCTAATTCCAGTGCTGCGGAACCAGTATCTAATTGGGAGTGCGGCAGCAGTGACTAATTGAAGCCTGGGGAGGGCTTCATGTAGACGGAGAATCTCCCCTCCATTTTCTTGTTTTTTTCCTCTGGGAGGCGGGGACATGCACTTATGTCCAGCATCCGCCCCCGCGCTCCATTTGCAATGAGCGCCAGTAGCTGCGAGATCCCTGGCCTCTGCCAGGGGTCCATCTCATGCTGGGCATTTCCCCCTCCCTCCCTCCAGAGAAGGAGAGCAGTCCATAGGATTCTCTGTCCCCCCAGGTGGCTCCTCCGGTGACCTGTGTCAGTTCCTGAACCTGGGTCGCTGGCGTCGCAAGCGGAAATCCAACCGCTGTGCAGGCAGGCCAACAGCTACAGCAAAGTTAATCATTTTGGTAGTGATATTTGTTGTTTGCAGCAAGTCAAAGAACACTTTAAAAGCAGCCAGAATGTTTCAAAATGACCCTCAGAATGCACCAGGATGCATCTTAAACCTGATAGCTTCTGGGGGCCTAGGCAGCCCCCAGACCCCTGGCCTGTTAGTTTTGTTTTTAGTGGGAGGACCAGGACTTTTTCTCTGTCTTTGCCACCCCTGTCAAAAAAGCAAACTACGCCCCTGCTGTGGACTAAAATATTCTACTAGAAAAACAGTTGCAAGATTACACAACGGACAACTGGAGATCATGAGAGCAAAAACAGACAAAAGAATGAACTTTTTTACTATAAGAGCACCCAAAATATGGAACAAATTACCTCAGGAAATAGTTGACTCATCTAACGTTTTGACTTTCAAAAACAAACTGGACAAATGGTTAACCAATCAGGGATTTACTCAATGATCCACAAACGTGGAGGACAATCATGATGGGCAAATCACCTTCTTTTGTCCCATACCACCAAAGTACCAAAGTACCAAAGACTTGCTAACGAACACCCGCATGTTCGAGAAGGGGATTGTGTGCGTACGATCTTGCAGGAATTCTTGTGCACGTTTGAGCAGGATCACTAATTTGCTCATGGAGTAATAGCAAGGGGGTGGAGCTCACAGGGACCTGAAAATGGAAATAAAAGAGAATTTTATAGATAAAGGGATAGTCAGAACATGAGACAGGTGGCCTACCTGTCTGTGGTGAAAATGAAATACAGTTTAGGCAGAGAAAGAAAGTGAAGTGCTGTTGCAACAGACTTTAGAAAAGGGTCTCTGCAGTCCTGCACCCTTTTACAAGGATCTTGGGTGCATACCTAATACTGACAATAAACACGCATTTGTCAGTGCCGAATGTTTGCTTGTAGTGTCGGGACAACTCTGAAAAACCTAATATCTAAGCACAATTCAGCTTATAATTTCACAATTTTTTGTAATTGTTGCCCTTAGTTGTTTATTACTAAGGATATCTGCATGGAAACAGGATCTCTACCTTATTTGCTCTGTCTGGTTGTCCACTTCTGTACTCACAATTCTGTTTATGACATCCCGATCTGTTGCTGTGGAGATAATTATAATGTCATAAACAGGTCGTTATGATATCACATGTAGACAAGCAGCCAAAGCTAATCAAGTTCAAGTGACAGTGACCTTGTTTTTATGTCACTTCCCTCTGTAATAAAGAAAAAGGGGAAATAATTGCAAAAATATAGCTCTGGCTGAATGGTACGGCATGGGGTCATAATGCTGCAGACGATACTGCGCATATGACAACCAAACAGAAGGAAACAGAGTGCGGTAATGATAGACAGCTGTTCTTTTGTTTTGCAGGGGGCTTCACTCCCCACACCCCCAGAACCAATATAATCAACTCTGGGAGCATGTGGACACTGGGGGAAGAAATAAAAAAATTAACTCTAAGATTCCCTACTAGGGAATCAAACCGCAATTTCCCCAGCCCATGCACTGCAGGGTCAGGTGCTCTAACCACTCCACCATGGGAACAACTTGACTGAGCACCCAACTGGCAGTGGCTAAATACCCTTCCTCCTTCCTGGTGAGCAACAGGGGATAGAGATAGTATCGCATCACTGATATTTCCCTGTCGCTCTACTCCTGTACACGCTACCTGTAATGCGCTCCTGATCTGCACGGATTAGTGTGCATGGTTATCACCCGGTACGGAATGGTACAGATGGTAAAAGCAGAGAACTATAAAACAGTGGATTCAGGTTCTGCTCCCCTCTATTCAACAAACAATACTGTTTAAGGAAATCTGAGTTGCAGTAAACTTGTAGCTGGGCCAGTGGTATGGAGGGCTAAGGTGCTGGATGCCTCACCTTCTGCCACACTGGTGACCTGGGTTCGGGAGTGGACCAAGTTGCTTGGAAGCTGGAGGGGGAGGAGGATTTAGCATCCATCAATGGGCCTCTTCCTTAAGGGTGGGGAGATAGTGTGCAGTTGCTTAGCTGCCACCTAGTGGAGGGTAGGTGGCACAGCAGTGGTCACCAGAATTGAAAGTCAGAGGTGGGCATTGAAAGTGTGCACCATCTTCAGTCTATGTATGTGCCATTGCATTTTGATGACTCTGACTCAAGGGGAGTAATGGGTGGAAAATAACTCCTGTCTGCAGTATGATGCGGCAACCCCGAAGGTGGTGCACCATCAACATCCATGGCACCCATTGACACAATGAAGTAAGAAGTAGCTGGGGTAAGTCTTGGAGGTGAGATGAAAGGGCTGTGATTTGACAGCAGAAGGGGGCCAATGGGGAGGGACAAGAGGATAAAGTCTATATGAATAGCGGGGTAAGTCTTGGAGAGGATAAAGTCTAAAAAAAAAGGATTACCTAAATATATGAACTATAAACTGAACTGTGTCTAACTCTTACATATTTCAGTTACCCAACTGGTATCAGGATCTCTTCAAAGGAACATAAACAATGTGTAATTTAAATCAACTATTGCTGTTGTTTTCTGTTCCGTACGGACATTCTGTTAACATATTTGAAGCTATTATATTGGCATTGTGAATGTTATTTATCCCAGCTCTATTTAGTACTTTCAAACAGGTGCTTCCTCTCTGTAGCTAGGGGGAAACACACACACACACACACACACACACATAGTGTGAGGCCTGATGTTTATCTTCAAAGCCTAAGGATGTCTACTGGCTAATGGGCAGAAAACCAATGTGATTGGTGGGGCTTTTAGCCTTTGAACTACAAAATGTTTACACCCATCAGTGAAATGAACACTGTCATTGTCAGCCTTCTCAGCACTGGCTCTTGAGTTAGTCCAGGAGCCAGGTGCATTTATCTATGTGTCCAGGCCTGAAAGGTTTGATAACTGTTTCTTATGTAAAAAAGTGTGTGGAATCCAGATTTACAACTCGTATTCACTAAAAGTTGAACATTTTCTTGGAAAATGCAATTCTTCAATGAAAAAATTAACTGTTGGTGAAAATTATGTATATTTTAATTAATGATTCCTTCTTTAATTTCAATTCTATAAGCTTTTATTGAAATACTACAGACATTGTAACAAACAGCAACATATGTATCAAAGGCTTAATATTAACGTTATTTATTTTATTCTATATTTACCTTGAAACAATCAACTTTTTATGACGTTTTATGAACCTAAGTGCAACAATCAGTATTCTTGTTCACTGTCTTCATTAGCTGACGTTAAGCAAATCTGTCTCATCAATATCGACATCACAGTCACTGTAGTCATCTGCTTCATTTGGATTATTGTGATCGTTCAATTGTTCACTTAAGGCTGGTAGTACAACTTCACATGTGAACCACGTTGGCTTGTATTTGCCATGTTCATAGGTCCAGCCATTGTCCTCTGGCTTCAGTAGTGTCATTTCTGATTTGTCTGCATTTTTCCATAACAATGAATTGTAATTTGCATGGAAGATGTGTTGTCAGAGTTGATTTGCATGGTAGCCGTGAGCTTGCATTTGCTCCTTTGATCTTTTCTAAGGGTGCGTCTTTGTCACTCGGTCGATACTGGACGTTGAACATACTGTAGCAGGATGTGTTGACACTCTTTACTTTCTGTTCATACAAGGTTCACACACAGCTCTCAATTGTATCCTTAGTTTCTTTAGACAAGTGTGGACATCCCCATTTTCCAAATGCCTGTGTGTACTCTATATTCTTTTCCATAATTGTTAGAGATTGCACTTTCCCCTTGCCTTTGAACACTGATGAACAGTTGCACCCTGTCAGTGCATAGAGACCAGGTAGAGCTGCACACACACAGGTCTGCCTAACTCTGCTGACAAGTGGGATATATCTATGAATCTTCTTGTGTTATTCCCTGAATGACCAGTGTCCATGTGCAGTTTGAGATTATCATTTAGACTTGCATGATACAGCAGAATGACCAGAATATCAGTATCATCTGCCCTGACCACTACATGCACATCTTCACCCTCATTTTGACTGCAAATGTAATGTATGTGTTGCATGATTCTTGTGTCTGCTTCTGTGTGTTTACTTTTTAGGGCCTTGCACTCTAGTCTGAGCATATGTCCGGCTTCCACTTTGTATGAGTAACAAGTTTCTCCTACTATGTACATGAGCTTTTTATCACCTTGAACTTCACAGTACACATCAGAATTCCATGCTGTAGCTAGAAAACCTAGGAGTGCCATCTTGAATGAAGATGAAGAAAGGGATCCAGCAAAGTCTGTTGGTCGGCTTTAGTCAGGACCAGTTATGAGATAGGAGAGGGAAGCGATGCTATGCTTTCCTCTCTTCTCTTGTTCAAGACCTTTGATTGATGGTGATTTGTAACAGTCACTAACAAGGTGGACTTCATTTGCGGAAGTACAGCAAACTAGCGACAGGATGGTTTTTGCCACACAGTGGAATATTGGTGGCAGGTTTGTAAGACTTCTAATCAAGAACATGGCATCAACCACAGTGGCATTTACAGCATCGGGGTGGCTACTATGGACTCTGGTCTCAAATTTCTTCAGCAGTGTTGACTTCATTGTTCATTGATCCAGCCATGTTTCCTAAGCAGAGGGGTACCGTGGATAGTGGGTAGGTAAATACCATCATAAGTTCAACTGTTGAAGTTGCAGATAGATATAACAAGCATCCAAATAGGTCTTGAGTTCCTTTCAACTTGACAATTTTCTTGTCCTTGTTCTTAATCTTCACCTTCATTGCATCATGTGCAAAGTTCTTCAACTTGTGTCTTTTGATGAGTTCCTTGAACCTACTGCCTTTGGTAATGCATTTGTCTCTAAACACATGATACATATGAGTACCTATCTCAGTAACCTGTAACATTTCGTTTGCTATGTCTTGCGATACTGCTTTTCCACTACCTATTGAACAAAGATTGCTCTCCTCAAACGCATCCTGGAATGGATTTGTGGAGGAGTCTATTGTGTTCAACAGCTTGTTTAGATCCTTTGAATCTCATTTAAAGCTAAAACTCTTCAGCTCTTGGCTGGCTTCTTCATGGCTGACAAAACCAACTTTTCCATAAGACTTCCAACAATTTTACTTCGAGCTGACCACAGAATGTTCCACCTCATCCTTGCGTTGATGTTCTGTGTCAAAAAAGAAATCCCGGTTAGTCTTCATGCAGCATCAGCATTAATTACCTGTTCCAAGGTCAAGTCTATGTCATTTCTGTTAAACCCTCTCTTTGATCTTGCAATGGTTAATGCTCCATTCTCAAATTTTTTCCTTAGTCCAGGGTGGGTTTCATCCATGTTTAGCAAATTCATAAGGTACAGGGTCATCCACTTGGCATAGTTGTGGTGCCCAGTTGTGAAGTAAAGATGCATCATCTTCCCCAAGCTATACACAAAGACAAGCAAGTCATTTTTCCTGATAGAATGGCAGAAGAGTTGGTACAATTCTTCCAAACTGCAGTTCTGTAGCCAGAATTGGGCAATTGTGCCATGCTCACTACAGTGTGTGGAATCTGAGAATGTTTCATATGCTTCCATGAATGTCTTGAACTCAGTTGTATTCTCTAGGTCCACCATTGAGGAAGGTGATGGGTCATTAAGTAGCTGCTGCAGATGCTTTGAGATGGGAAAGTCTGACAAACCTTTATATCGTATAAAGCACTGTAAATGTTTAATTCTGAATGCCGCTGATAGCATCCAGTGAAGCCTCTTTTCCCAAATGAAAAATGTTCCTTGAAGAAGTCCATTCAGGGATCCCAATGCCAATACACCACTTTCAGCAAGAATGTGGTCTCCACCAGAACCATTCAGGAGGTATCCAAGACCTTTGAAATATGCTAATTTTATATGGAAGGGCCCAAAACATATGAAAAGTCTGTAATATTCTGGGGACTTTATGGACTGAATTTGTAGTGCAGAATTTGCTATGGCCAAGTCATAAGTAATAGGCATATAGTCTTCCTGGCATTCATCCATAACCTTGATAGCAGTATTCATGGTGTCTTGCACTACATCAAGTCTTGTAGGAGGCTTTCCTATAATGTCCATGTATGATAAGATCTGCTGTGGCAAATGATCTACAGAAACAAGGGCATTCCATCCCTGCCACATTGGAGTAGCATCTACACTTGTACAAGATATCATCCAGGCAACGTCCCTTCTCTTAGCTTGCATGAGGTTCTTTCTGTCACCTTATATTGATACCATCTTATTTTTGGTTTTCCAGATGTATATGGTAGAATGTCTTTGTCGCCAATATCTAGAGCTCTTTTCCTCTGAGACGTTTGAATGTGCGTGGGTACAGTGTCTTGTTCCTGTCCTGCCATTGGCTGCAATATCTGCTTCTTTACACTTGGCAATAGTCTTCATCAAAATCTTCAGCCTTTGTCTTTGATGTTCTGTATAATTTGCTCTTTGATTAAGATGGCCCTGCCTGGTTGTGGGCATCAACTTCTGATCTTTGCTTATCTGTGTTTGTATCTGTTGTGTGCGTTTCATTTCTTGCTGGTGCTTGGTCATCCATGTGTGTTCTTGTCATAGCTTCTTCAGACTCTCTTTGGGTACAGCTGTCTCCTCAATACTGGATGGTATGTTTTGATATGCTATACCCACATTGTCATGCCAAGTGTCATAACCGACAAGTGTCTCTATCATCTCATCATAATTGTCGAAAGCCAAAGCAGTGGCTAAAATTGGCTGTATGAGCAATCCATCTGGAGTAGCCATATTCTTCTCCATTATATCGGTTGCGACTGCAGTTTCGAGTTCCTCCACAACTTAGTAGCTGACACAGTGACCAAACCTGTTCAAAATACTTAAAACTTTCTTACTACCTGTCATGGATTTATTACCCATGCCCATCAAGAGGTGTTTTTGTGGTTTTGTTTATTCCCCTTGACACTGCAAACACTATGTCGTCTGCAATAGATTGAACTACCCACTCCTGTCATTCACTGCCCACTTCTGATGAACCCACGAGTACAGTACACAGGAATGTCTGAAGAACGGGTGGCAGTTTTGCATTTTCTTCTATTAAGTCTTCAACTTTAACTTTGATTTTATCATGAGGCTGTACCTTTAGGAGTTCCAACAACTGTTCTCTTATGTGTTGTGCTGCTTGTGCTTTCCCCCAGTCAGCCTGTTTCTTAGCAGACCTGATGATTGTACCCTCTTTTCTACTTTTGGTATCAAATATGATACCTTCTTTGAAGTGATCTGCCAGTTTTGACTGCAAGCTTTGTGGGTCATAATTTGTTTCACGCCTACTACACTCCATAAGAATGTCCATGTACCTTTTGTGTAGAGATAGCAATGATTCTTCTTGCATTCCATTAACAATGATGCACTGCACATACTTAAGTCTGGAAAAGGCAACCTGGTGACTGTCCCTCAACTGACTGTTTTCACATTTTGCACTTGTGCCCTTTATTCATTCTGCCTTTTTCACATACTTGTTCTTACAGCTATTGTGGTACTTCACTTCTTTGGCTATGAGATCAATACTGCCTACCATCATTTTCATTTTTCGATTGTCCATTTATTTTGCTGTGTGTTTTTATGCTGTCTGCTACCCCATAAGTTACACATGTTGTAGGATATTCAGAAGTCTCCTTTGACCCCTTAGGATTCCTTTTCTTGTATGATTTGCAAAATATACATTCATTTGAGAATATGCATGATGTAGATGCTGCAGATTCAGATAGAGCACCATGAACTTGGGAGCGAAGCAATTTTGCTGAATAACACTTTACAATGTATTTTTTTAAAGTTTCATCAGCTGCAAGTTTATCAGAACTCTTATATGCAGTGAAGTTCTTGTAGCAGATATAACACCCATGGCTGCTGGAGTAACATTCAGGCAATTCAAGACACACCATGTTGTGCTTTGACAGTGCTTGACTAGAACACCTTTCCTTTGCATCAACTTTCTCCCAATGAGCATCATCAAAAGGTAGTGGGTCTCCATGGTCTGTGCTAACTTCCTGGATCAGTGTGTAGGATGCATTGCCTCTGTGGTTTGTGAGAACTCTTGCTAGCCATATCTGAAAGATTAAATAAATTACATTAATATCTAAGTAAACCGAGTCCATTAAATAAATTAGATACGTTAAATAAATAAGTAGACTGAGTCTAAATATTTTCCATATCACACTCATGCCCATCATGTATCCCCTATATATTTGGCAATGATGTTACCAGCAACAACAGTATTTAGACTGTCCCTATTCTGATACGGAAAACCAAGTCTTTTATTAACATTTTGGTAATATAGTGTATTAGTTACATGGGATTCAGTGTTCAGACAGCTATCTGAGTACATTCATAAACATTTTACTGAAGAAACTTGTTCCAATGGTACACCATTTGCATTAATTATTTATCTTTGAGAGTTTTTGTGAGGTACCAAATACCATTGTTTTTGTCTGCATCTTGGTAAAAGATTGTGAGATGTGAACCCGATGTGTAAAATGTAATTGTATTTTTCCAGACTTCTGTTAACATTGTTATCAGAACTATTAATAACTGTATTGTTGACATAAAATATTGGGATCGGTACAAACATGTAAGATATTATTATTTACAGATAAAGAAAACAACAGAGGATACAGAACAGATCCTGGGAAACTCCTGTAGTTATACTCAGGGCCCTGATTTGGGGTTCTAGAGTTCACATTACCTGTTCTCATGTATTGTTTTTTTCCCATAGAGGTTTTTCTCCACTGTTGCAGTGGGTGGCTGTTTAACCCTATCCCCACCTCCCCAGACTGGTGACTACCTCCCTCCGAACTCACCTGGTCACTTGGGTTCCCCCACGGCTTTCCCCCTGTAGTAGGACTGGAGGAGGGCGTGCTCTTCTGCACACCCCCAAATACACAAATCCAGTGCGGACCAGGGTCCCGGGTGGTAGCGCGGATCGGGCACAGGCTGTCAGGGTCTCATAAAGCCCCCATCTTAATTTTTCCATTTTCTTCCTGCCCTGCCGCAGTGCATGTACACATGCATGTGGAGGCACATACACATATCACGCTACTTTGGCCCATCCCTTCTTGCTGCCTGAGCAGCCCTGACACCAGGCTTCCACCTGTTGGGCAGTCTAAGGCTGGACCAACAGGCCGCCCCACAACCAGAGAGGACAGCAGTCCATCAAGTGATCAGTGATCTCCCACCTTGGTTGACTCCTGATGACCAGAGCTCATTACCAAAGTCAAGACTTTAGCAAGGCAGGAGGTAAGGCACCCAGTGACTCAGACTTCCACACCACCAGGCTGGCAATTTTCACATATTGTGACTTTTGAGAAAGGTAGTTCTGGAACTAGAAAAGGTACAGCTACTCCCACAGTTACATATTGTAGAAGTTGATGATAAACTAAGTTGAAAGCCTTAAATAAGTCTATAAAGGAAGTGGATGTAACCAATCCATGATCAGATCCCCATGGGTCCCACCTAGAAACATGTCTTGGCTCAGGGTGTCTTTCCAGTCATCAATTAATTAATTAATTAATAACTAAATGAGTTACATACAGAGCTGCTCACAAGTATGCTGTAAAATGCTCCTATCACTGTTTCTGCCAGTCATATCTTGCAGGATACCGCAGGAACAGAATGTAATCCAATGACTGTTGCATCAATTTGTCACACAGGAAAATGGAACAGCTTTATCACAGAGTACTTTATCCTGGTGGGTGGCACTGTAGGTCAGCAGTCAGGCTGAACAGGTGGGCTGTATGGCCTTCACTGTGACATTTTCATAGTTGTTTGACAATTTTTTTTGATCTAAAATCAGCTGTCTTCTGCCACGAGACAGAACCAGCTGGCCATTTGGTCTGACTGATTAAAATCCAAGGTGACATCATATAGATTTTATTTCAGGGTTGCTGCTGCAATCAAAGAAGGGTTGGGGGTAAAGGCTCCACCATGCAGGTGAACAGCAATCCTATTCTTTTGAAAATGATTGTTCACTCCATTTTGTCACTTGTCCCCCACCCTGGACTTCAGGGGTCCTGTTAGTCACACCCTTCCTCTATGAGAGCAGGCCAGTGGCTGCCCTCGCAGCTGACAACAGTCTTGCTCCTTGATTGGCCATCAGGGGTGCATGAATGCTGGGTAGCCCCCACTCTCCATCTCTTGGAGCTGTGATGCACACAGACCCCAGCTGGCCTCAGCATGGGATTCCATGGTTTACGTATATATGAGCCATGGTCCCACAGCGGTAGATCAATGTTCTGTGGCCTACCTCTGGTTCTGTGTGAGCCTGTTCTTTTAAAGCAGCATTTCAAGTTACAGTGAAAACTATAAACCTACAGTATAATTTTTTATACAGTGGAGGTGAGAATCAAACCTTACAGATAAATTATTTATCTTAGCCACTGTAGACTGAGAGACTGAAAGAGAAGTGCTGGCTGAGGCCTTTGTAATGCTGGCTCATGGTTCTTGTGCTGGCTCACATTTTTTGCTTAATTTTAAAATATTTTCCCATGGTATAAGCTGGGGATGTTAAATGTGTTGCATTTGTGTATGCATTATATAGTGGATGTTATTTGTGTTAAAACCAAGGTTTAGTTTAAATTGCTAAAATTGTTTTTCTCTGTGGCTTTCCCCCTGCAATCTCTCCCTCTCCTTCCCTCCCTCCCTCTTTGTTATCTGTTGTTTCAACCCATTCCCTTTTGGCACTGACCTACCACTCCCTCCCCAATTTGTTTCCTCACCATGTTTGACTCCTTTTCTCTGCCTACCCACATTCTGTTCTGTTATCTCCTGCTCCAGTTCCCTGCCTGCTTTCTCAGTCTGATCCCCGCCCTCAGTTCTACTGCTCACCCTTGTTTTTAAATTTATCTCCTCTGCTTCTCTCCAGGCTCTCCCCGAGTGTACACTCCAGAATGGTGCTGCCATCCTTGGTGTCTTGTTATCATCCCTGCAGCCACCACCCTCCCTCGGACCTGCTACTCTGGCTCCTGCCCTCCCTTGGACCCTTCCTAATTTCCAGGTACACTCTGCTGGCCACTGCCTCCTCCTCCAAAAACTCTTCTGATCTCTCCTGGTTACAGTGGTGCTTCTGCTGGCCTCAGTGGATTGGCCGCAGACCTCGCTACTCTGTTTCCCGATTGGCTAGTATTCTTCTCAGTTTGAACTGTGCTGCTTGCTGCTATTTTTAATTAGTGCTGTAGACTGAGAGGCTGAGAGAGAGAGAGAGAGAGAGAGAGAGAGAGAGAGAAGTGCTGGCTGAAGACTTTACAGTGCTGATGGCTCACATTTTTGCTTAATTTTAAAATATTTTTCCATGGTATAAGCTGGGAATGTTAAATGTGTTGCATTTGTGTATGAATTATATAGGAGATGTTAATTGTGTTAAAATCTGGGCTTAGTTTAATGTGTTAAAATTGTTTTTCTCTGTGGCTTTCCCCCTGCAATCTCTCCTTCTCCCTCCCTCTATGATATCTGTTGTTTCAACCCCATTCCCTTGTGGCACTGACCTACCCCCCCCAATTTGTTTCCTCACCATGCTTGACTCCTTTTCTCTGCCTACCCACATTCTGTTCTGCTAATTACCTCCTGCTCCGGTCCCCTGCTGTGCCCCTGCCTTCTTTCTCAGTCTGATCCCCGCCCTAAATTCTACTGCCATTCTTGTTTTTATATTTATCTCCTCTCCTACTCATAGAAACATAGAAACATAGAAGTTGATGGCAGAAGGAGACCGCTAGGTCCATCTAGTCTGCCCATTTGTTTTAGACCTATTTTGACACTCTAGTTGCCCTTTGTAGTCAGGGCTCCTTTGTGTCTATCCAATGCATTCTTGAATCCCCCCACAGTGTTGACCCCCACAACCTCTTGGGACAGGCTGTTCCAGGTGTCCACTACTCTTTCTGTGAAGAAAAACTTCCTGGTGTTGGTAAAGAACCTCCCTCCTTGCAGTCTGAAGTCATGTCCCTGGTCCTGGAGCCCTTCTTGAAGTGAAAAAGTTCAAGTGCCTGTACCTTGTTAATGCCTTTTATGTACTTGAATGTTTCAGTCATGTCCCCTCTCTCTCTCTCTCTCTCTCTCTCTCTTCTCTGCTCCAGACAGTACATATTCAGTTCCCTAAGTCTTTCCTCATAGAACATGTACTGCAGATCCTGAATCATTTTTGTCACCTTTATCTGTACTGTTTCCACCTGGTCAATGTCTTTCCTGAGGTGAGGCCTTCAGAACTGGACTCCGTATTCTAGGTTAGACCTGACCAGTGATCTATACAGTGGTAGTACTACCTCTCTCCTCCTGCTCACAATTCCCCTCCAAATGCAGTCCAGCATTCTGTTGGCTTTCAATGCAGCAATGAGAGCCAGGCTCTCCCTGAGTCTGCGCCCCAGAATGAGAGCTGCAATCCTTGGCAGCTTGTTCTCATCCCTGCAGCCACCACCCACCCTCAGACCTGCTACTCTGGCTCCTGCCTTCCCTTGGGCCCTTCCTAATCTCCAGATATAATCTGCTGGCCACTGCCTCCTCTAAAGACTCCCCCAATCTCTCCTGGATACAGTGGTGCTCCTGCTGTCCTCAGTGGATTGGCTTCTCACCTTGCTACTCTGTTTCCTGACTGGCTAGTATTCCTCTCGGTTTGAACTGTGCTGCTTGCTGCTGTTTTTAATTAGCACTGTAGACCGAGAGACCGAGAGAGAAGTGCTGGCTGAGGACTTTACAGTGCTGGCTCACATTTCTTGTGCTGGCTCACAGTTTTTGCTTAATTTTAAAATATTTTTCCATGGTATAAGCTGGGGATGTTAAATGTGTTGCATCTGTGTATAAATTATATTGGGGAAGTTAATTGTGTTAAAACCTGGGTTTAGTCTAAATTGTTAAAATTGTTTTTCTCTGTGGCTTCCCCCTGCTTATGTCTTCCTCTCCCTCTCCCTCCCTCTGTATTATCTGTTTCAACCCATTCCCTTTTGGCATTGACCTGCCCCCCCAATTTGTTTCCTCACCACACTTGACTCCTTTTCTCCGCATACCCACATTCTGTTCTGCTAATTATCTCCTGCTCTGGTTCCCTGCTGTGCCACTGCCTCCTTTCTCAGTCTGATCCCTGCCCTCAGTTCTACTGCTCACCCTTGTTTTTATATTTATCTCCTCCTTCTGTCTTCCTCTTCTCTCTCCCTCTTCTCTCCAGGCTCTCCCTGAGTGTGCACCCTGGAATGGACACTGCCATCCTTGGTGGTTTGTTATCATCCCTGCAGCTGCCACCCGCCCTCGGACCAGCTACTCTGGCTCCTGCCATCCCAGTTTCCCACTAGCATATTATAAAGATCTGCCACTAAAGGGACTTTAGTTCTTTCATTTGCTCAGCCAATCAGTTTGCAGGCACTGAATCCCAGCTTAGCTGGCCAACTTCTCTGAGCTTGCGGTGCCACACCTTGCTCTGCCTTTTGGCCGCTTTCCGAGCTCTGCTGGATTGATATTTTCTCCTGCCTGCCCACCCCGGCCCCCGGCACTCTTTAAATACACTTGATTCCCCCACCTACCCTATGGTGCTGCTCTGTTATTGGCTAATTCCAGGTTGGGGCTGAGCCTTAAAGGAGCTACAATCTTATCCCACAGCTGTTTTTTTGACTACCTTTCCAAGTGCTCCTAGATGCAGTGTATGAGCTAAAACATTTCCTGCAACCCAGCTATTGCTATCATGCTTCCCACCACATCTCTCATTTTTCTGTGCACCCTCTCCTGCCTTTTCTCCTCCCTGTCTCCCCTCACCCATCACATGGGCGATCCTTCCACCCCCTGCTTATTCAGCTCCCCTCTTTCAGCACCACCATCTCTCTTCCTCCTTGCCTACTTCAATCCCCCACCTCTCACTCCATCCTTTCTCCTAATCTCACCTAGTTTCCTTCCAGCCCATATAAGTTGCAGCATCACTTTAATTCATTGCTTCAGGTGTACACCTTTTGCCCTCAATACCAGCAAAGGTTGTAAACTGCCTGCTACTTTCTCTGTGCTCGTTTTCATATTATTAATAGCAGGAGACATCGAAAGGAACCCTGGCCCTATGCCTCCACAACAACCCACCTACAAAGGCCTAAAGATCATGCACATAAACATTAGGAGTCTCCTCCCAAAACTGGACACTTTAAACTGCTGGAGAGCCCAAAATACCTCTGACATCCTATGCATCTCTGAAACCTGGCTTTCTGCCAAAATGCCGGACTCGTCCATCTCCATCCCGTGCTACCAAATCCTAAGGCAGGACCATGGCAAAAGAGGAGCTGGAGTAGCCATGATTATAAGACAGTATCTCTCTTATTTGGTAACAAAAAAGGAATCCTGGCTTGGATCCCATGAACTAATACTAGCTAATTTCTCCCTTACCTATACTCTCCCCACTTTCATCAGGGTAGTCTATGCTTCCCCTCAGCTTGGTCAAGAGGCTCTAATAGCATGCATCTCTGCTCTCCCACCACTGGCTCAGCCTGGTGAACTAATTCTCCAAGGGGATTACAGCCTTGACTGGCTGTCCCCTTCATCTAAGATCACAACCTCCAAATTAGAATCCCCAAACCTCATTCATCTGATCACAGAGCCTACACTCTACAACTCCCAATCCTCTAATCACTCCCTCATTGATTGGGTCCTCTCTTCCCACCCTCACCGTATATCCTCAGCGGGTGTCCTTGACCCCGCCTTAAGTAACCACTGCATCACTTATTGCATTAGAAAAACACATCTTCCCAAATCTGCTCCAAAGTACATTGAAACTCACCCACTAATCTCACTTGACACTAACTCCCTTCTATGGGACTTACACAGTGCCAGCTAGGCACCAGTTTACTCTGCAACCACAGTCGATACTGCCCTAGCCCAGTTCATTAATATTTTTGATTATGTCTGAGACTACCATAACCCCCTGAAAAAAGCCAGGGTCAGGAAGCGCCACCACCCGTGGATTACTGCCCCTAAAATCACCATGTGCAAAGCCCGAGACAGAGCCTGGTCTGCCTTTAAGTCCTCCTTATCCCCAAGTTCAAGACAAGTGTACAATACAGCCAGAAATGATTGCACTAAGGCCATTCATAAAGCTAAGACAGATTACTTTAAACATCACCTTAACACTGCCCACAATTCCTCTTTTTGGAATATTGTACATTCTGTCATCAATCCACCTCCGCAATCTACCACCCCTGCCCTTAAACACAACGGTATTGAGGTTATGGACCCCATCCAAGTTGCAGACACCTTCAACTCCTTCTTCACTGCCTGTGCCTCCCCCGACCCAACTGCATCTACTACACTGCCTGTCTCCAAACCTTCCCCAAATCACACACCTAGGCACAACTTCCTTCTAGACCCTGCCTCCACCAATGAAATACTGCTCACCCTCCTATCCCTCAACACATCAAAATCCAGTCCGGATGGTCTACATCCTAGTCTCCTACACCTTTCTGCTCCTGCAATCACACTCCACCTTACTTTCATTATAAACAAGTCTTTCTCCGTGGGTGTTGTTTCAAAAGCCTGGAAATCTGCATGCCTCATCTCTCTTCACAAAGGAGGTGACCCCACCTTACCCTGGAACTATCGCTCAATCTCTCTCCTCCCTGCTCTGGCAAAACTCCAAGAACGTCTTGTGCAATCCAGATTGACTGAATTCCTCTCCACCACCGACTTCCTGTCCCCCCTGCCAGTCAGCTTTCAGAGAAAAACATTCCACCATATCCCCCCTTCTTCATGTCACTGGTCACATTCAATCTGCTGCTGATAAAGACTACCTCACTGCTGCGGTCTTCATCGACCTGGCAAAAGCTTTTGACTCGGTATCCCACCCTCTTCTCCTGGATACTCTAGAGGATGCAGGGCTTGCCCCTCCTACCATACAATGGTTCAAATCTTATCTCACCGACAGACACCAATAAGTAAATATCACAAACTCCTCCTCTCCCTCCCTCCCAATCCTAGCTGGAGTTCCTCAAGGCTCAATACTTGGCCCCATCCTATTTTCTACATTTACAAACAATCTGCCTGTTTCTCATCCCTCATACGTATGTATGCGGATGATACCATTCTGTATGCCTCTGGCCCTGACCCAGTCACTATCCACTCTGTGCTGCAACATGACTTCCACTCAGTTCAGTCCTGGTTCCAATCAAAACAGCTCAAGCTCAACACTTCCAAAACAGTCTCTATGACTTTTGGAACCACTCAAAGATTAGCCAAAGCTATCAATGCCCCTCCAATCACCTCTCTCAATGGCGTCCCTCTAAAGACCGCCCCCTTATACAAGTATCTAGGAGTCTGTCTGGACCCACAGTTAAATTTCACTATCCACATTATTACATGGCCACTAAACTCCTCCCTAGGCTTGGTGTATGATACCATAACAAAGACTCTCTTCCTCTCCCCGTACTCAGGGAACTTCTAACGAAAACTATTATGCCAGTCTTTGATTACGCTGACATTTTTTACTGCACTGCACCCTCTACATCACTCTCTCAACTTGATTCCCTCTAATATGCCTTCTGTCATTTTGCCTCCAACTCTCTATACAGATCCCACCACTGTTATCTACTATCCTCTCTGAACCTCCCTCTGCTCACACACAGGCATCGTATCCACTCTCTATTCTTCATTTTCAAATTCTGGTTCAATCTGCTCCCCATGTACATCACTTCCCTCCTCTCCCCTGCCCCAGTCTCAACATATTCCTTACGTTCTAGGGACTCTCATTCCCTACTCCATCCTCGAACATGGGCAAATCTGCTTTCCACTATTGTCTCCCCTCTCTGTGGAACACTCAGTCTCCTCTCTTATGCAGCTCTTCCTCTCACTCCTCTGTAAAATCACTGCTCCATCTCCTACCTTTCCCTACTTGCTCCCATAACACTTCTTAGCACTTGAAATGTTTGTTCCCTGTTGTAACAACACTGATTTTGAGTTACTCCGTACCATGTACAGTTGTCTCATTTCACTTGAAATGTTTGTCCCTTGTTGTAACTATTACAGTCTGTGATATTCCATTCCATGTACAGTTGTCTCTCTCCATAGCCTGTTTTGTTGTATCGTATTCATTGAAATATTTTATTATGCTTACTATTGTGTAATTTTGTATTGAATATCTTGTACTATATACTGTGATTCCCATGTTCTCTGTCCCTCGGGTCGCACCTGGAGATGAGCCTTGGCTCAGTGTGCCTTTCCCGATCACCAAAGATTTAAATAAAACAAAAAATAAAATAAAAATTTTAGCCACTGAAGCATTTTAAATAAAAATGAATAATTTATTTCAATGTTAGGTGAGTCATCAGCATTTATTTCCGCTTTAGGTGGTCACAAAGGATCCCTTAACCAACGTGAGAGCAGCCTGCACAATACCAATGACATCACATTTTAAATGTTATGTATAAATTGAACACATAATGATCTGACTCATACAGTAATATAACAATAGTGTATGAGAGAGGGTTACTGTTACCTGAAATTGATCGATTCCCAGTGCTGTTGTACCATTGATGTGATGTCAAATAATTGTTGCACCATCTTGAGTATGACACATCGATGGTACAACAGCATGAACTCTTTGTGCATGCACATTCCTCACACCTCCAGTCTTCAAGATATGGCCACGGTGGTGAGACATGGCCATGGAAGAGAGTGGCACTGAAGAAAACCCTGGCCCAAAGTAAGGACACATTCACTCAAGAAATGCTCTGTTGCTGTTTTACTGTAGTCTATAACTATAAAATACAATGGATGGGCACCAGTTAACAACAACACAAAGTTCCTTTCTGGAGGTTGTCATGCCAACAATAAGCCTCTCGAGCTTCATTCTTGAGGTTTACTAGGTTGTCATGACAACCTCTCAAGGGGAACACAGCGCTGCTGTTAACTGGTGCATATCCATTATCCTCTATTTTATCATCACTTGTGAAGGGACAAGACTTTCATAACTCACTCATGGCTCTGCCACTTGTGAGTTATGGTTCAAACCCCAGGAATCCCTCACTTTGTTTTAACCACTGCAAATCAGCCTGCTGGTTTGAGCTGCCCTGGAAAGTAACATTTTATGCAAATCAGAGAATCTTGGAATGACATTCAAATCTCTGCTGTGTGGTTACGCTCCACTCTGCCCTCTAGCATCAGATTTATTTCTCCACCTGAGGAAGAAGTTGTCCCAAAGAACTCTCCCATTTCTCTTCAGCTATTGTGGTTTTGTTTTGTAATTGCTTTAAATGTTTCACAGTATTGTTTTAGTTTTTTGAATCTTTGCATTAGTTAGGTATTTGTGTTGTGCTTTTATAAACTTTTATTGCTGTTCTTCAGGTCCCAAGGGTTTCCCTGGAACCAGAGAAAGCTATTTGACACGTTTTTTTCCCACTTTGAGAACTGCAAAACAAACAAACAAACAAAAAAATCAAGAAGAAAGAAGTCTTTTTTTTATTCTCAAGCTTCTTTCTTTGCCACCTTGCAGTTGTTGTTCATTCCATTTACTTCTTGTGAGAACCAAGATGCAACTGGTGTTTTTTCATTTAAATTACACTTTTAAACTCTATTAGTTAGCGGTTTGTTTTTATTTGAGGAATTGAACTGCAAACTAATTTTTTTTGTTTTGGAAACAGAAATGGATTTAGGTTTGCTGCGGTTGGCATGTTTGACAGACCCAAAAAGAAAACAGGATCTACAGTTTTTAAAAATTGTAAAAATGGTTTCAACATCCTTTCTAAGGCAGACTGCCATGAGTTGTGTTTGAATTGCCTGGGTCCAGATCACCTTTTTTCTGATTGTGAGCTTTGCCCTAACACTGTCAAAAAAAGGCTAAAACATTAGAAGACCTTATGGCTTCTCAGTCTGCCTCCACATCATCAAAACATTCAGAAGAGGGTCTAGCCCCTCATTGTAAGCAGAAGGCCAAGTCTGCTAAAGATGGCTTGAAGCCCAGGGTGTCTGAACAGGAACCCTGAAACCAGTAAGCATAAAAGAGCCTCTGAACAGGTACTGGAGCAAAATCCAGATCTGGGGAGCAGAGGTTCTACAGTCTGGATGTTAAAAGGGCACTCAGTTACTACCTGGACTGCACTAAGAAGGTAAGATCCTCTCATTCTTAGTTGTTTGTCACATATGGTGAAGCTGGCAAAGGTAGGCCAGCATCCAAGAGAACAATTGCTCGCTGGATCATCTCTTGCATACAATTCTGTTACAGCAAGGCTGGCAAGGTACCACCACAAGGCCTCAGAGCAAATTCCACATGTGGCACTTCTACCTCTGTGGCAGCTGCAAGAGACATCCCCTTGAAGGAAATTTGTAAAGCAGTTACCTGGAAAACAGCACACACCTTCACAAAGCACTATTGCCTGGATGTTCAGTCCAGAAGGAATGCAAGAGTTGGCACTGCTGTCTTGCAGAACCTTTTCCCTAAATAGGTTTTGTACCCAGCCTCCGAAGGTACTGCTTTGTAATCTGCAGTAGATAAGCATAGTAAGGGATTCCTGGGGTTTGAAGAAAAAAAATGAATCACCATAGCAATGTTTCTTCCAAGAGATCCCTCACTATGCTTAACAAACCCACCCTACCACCCCTTCCAGAAGCTGGAAAAGGTCCATAAGGTTGCCCACCTATGCGTGTCCCCTCCCCATTCTTGACTATGCTATAGTGTCCTGTTTAATTTTTCCTTTTCCCTCTCAGGTCCTCTTTGTCTTTAGCTTGTTTTTTGGGGTTTTCTTTTTTGGGCTCCCCATCACCCCAACACACAAGACCAACACAGGGAATAAAATACTTTTCTCTAAAGAGATAGATCAGTAGATCAGTGGGTCAGTAGGTGCTATGTGCAGAGAAAGGACATGTATAGTCTGTTGCTGCAAACTGATGCACTGAAGAAGGGATATGCCATTTCTTAAGGTTATCCCCTGTGTTTTAAATAATCACACAAAGATTGTGTTTTGAACCTAAAGTTCAGTGTCTGGTCCATCAGTTATCCCACAACCCCTCCACAGACTTAGTTTTAGAAGTGGGATAACTTGCTGGAAACGTCTGAACTTGGCTAGGGGGATGTTTTCCAGTGAATATCACCCAGATGTCTCAAGTGGACCGATGCACCAGGAGTTGACAGAGGAGAACCTGGAGAAGACTGGAGTGCTGACCAGAGCCATGGCTGACAGACTTGGAGAGAAGCTGCTGCCTGGATCGGACCTGTTAGCTCGGAGGACAGCCAAGTCTGAAGACGATGAAGAGATGCAAGGGGATGAGGAAGAATTGAGGGAACTGTGTCCGCTTGAAGATGCACTACCTGAAGATGTAGGGGAGTCATTGAATTGTCTCTGCATAAAACAGGTGCAGATGGAAAGAGATGGAGACATTGAGTGGAGAGATAGAGACATTGAGCAGAGAAGGCAAGATGCCAAATGGGTGGATACCATGAGGGTCTTGCATGCCATCAATGCAGGGCAAAAAGAAAGAGCAAGTAGCCCAAAAGACATTAAATTGTCTAAACTTTCAGAAAGTGATGACATTCAAGCCTACCTCACAACATTTGAGAGGATCGCTTGAATATGCACATGGCCAAGGAAACAGTGGGTTGTTCGACTGACACTGTACCTAACAGACAGTGCCCAGTTGGTTTATAGCCACATGGACTCCCAAGAGGCAGAGGACTATGACCGTGTGAAGCAGGAGATCCTCAGGCACTATGTTATAAACACTGAAACCTATCACCAGAGGTTTAGGTTTCTTAAAATGCATTCACTGGCTACCCCTCGAGAGACTTATGCCCATCTCAAGGAACTCTGCTACAAATGGTTGCAGCCAGATAACGAGAGCAAGGACCAACTTCTGGAGGTGGTAATTATAAAACAGTTCATTAAAGTTTTACCCCAGGATGTACAACTTTGGGTTCGGGAGCATAAGCCTGATTCTGCTGATAAAACCATCACGTTGGTGGAAGAATTCCTGATAGCCTGACCATCTAGACCCAGAGGGTTCCAAGGGACATCAGCAGCTGAAACTACCAACAGTCCAGTAAGGAACCCTTTTACTTATAAACTGTCAAATCTAGTCCCAGTGAAACAAGACTGGAGAGCAGGGAGAGGTTGCAAATTCCTGTAGCAGAGATAGTATGTCATGGGTGCCAAAAGAAAAGACATTATGTAAGAAACTGTACTAATATAAAGAAAGAGACAGCTCACATAGCCTTAGCAAACTGGGGTCACTCTATGGCTACTGTGAAGATTACATCACAATAGATGATGGGATTGATTGATTCAGGGAGCCACCAGACTCTTGTGCAAGCAGATCTGGTGACTGGGAATAATAAAGGGTCAGATACAGCAGTCATCTGTGTACATGGTGATACCCATTGCTACCCTACAGCCACCATACAATGACTGTTCAAGAAAAGACACATGAGGTAAAAGTGGTGTTGGTACCTCACCTACCAGTGTCAGTTGTTATTGGGCATGACCACCCAGACTTTGCTTCATTTATACATTGCCATGCCACCCAGGACTCTACTATAGTTGCCGTAACCACCAGAGCTCAAGTGAAGCAGGGACATTTGCAATCTGTGTTCCCATTTGATGATGATGTTTTTGAGGATCCTGGCAAGGACCGTAAAACTAAGGTGCAGAAGAAGAAGCTAAAGAAGGACTGGATTGATACTCATGCTGGTGTACAGCCAGACTTGGGACACACTTTTAAATGTGATATGCAGCATGAGCAAAAAGCAGACCCTTCACATAACCCTTTTTTTTCACAGGTGGGGAAGGGAGCAGAAAAAGGTGCCCCTCAGTTTGTTGTAAAACAGGGAATACTGTACAGAGAATACACTAACAGCAGAACTGGAGAGGTAGTAGACCAACTAATGGTTTCAGAAAAATTCCACTCCCAAATCATGTATCTGGTGCATGACATCCCTTTAGCAGGCCATGCAGGCAGAGATAGCACCCTGAATAGGATATTACACAGATTTTATTGGCCCTCTACCATAAGAAAATAGCTGAGTATTGTAAAGCATGTGCTGCATGTCAGAAGGTGGCTCAGGCAGGAAAAAGGGATATAGTACCACTGCAACCCATCCCCATTGTGACCAACCCCTTTTACAGGATAGCCATGGATGCAGTGGGCCCCCTGGAAAAGAGCTCCAAGGGTAACAGATTTGTACTGGTCATATGTGATTATACTACCCACTACCTAGAAGCTATCCCCATGAGAACTGTCATCACCCCAAGGATAGCAGAGGAGCTAGCAAAGGTGTTTAGCCACATGGGAATCCCCCAGGAAATACTGATCAGGGGAGTAATTTTAATACACACCTGCTAAAAGAATTGTACAGTCTGCTGGGTGTGGTAGCAGTGTGTACTTCCCCATACCACCCACAGACTGACGGCCTTGTAGAGTGGTTTAATCAGACATTAAAGAGAATGTTGAGGAAGTTTGTAAAAGAAGGTAGAGACTGGGATAGGTACCTCCCCTATTTACTTTTTGCTTACAGAGAAATCCCTCAAGCATTCCCTGGTTTCTCTCCTTTTTCATTATTGTATGGGAGGAACACGAGGGGGCTACTGGATGTGGTTAAAGAACACTGGGAAGAAGGGAAGGAGGTGGGACATCTTTAATGTCATAGAATACATGACTCACTTATGCAAACGCCTGGTGAGGTACATCAACTTGGCACACTAGAGCTTAGAACAGAAGCAAGACTTGCAGAAAGAAAGATATGACCAGGATTTGAAGACAAACATTTCAGTTGGGGACAAAGTGTTGTTACTCCTTCCTTCCACAGAGAACAAACTACTCATGAAATGGCAGAGACCCTTCACCACTTTGAGGCAAACAGGAGCAGTGAATTATGAGTTTAGCATGCCAGGAAAGAGACCCCCCCCAAAAAAAATTTACCATGTGAACCTCTTTGGAAATGGCGTGAGAAGCCTAACCCTTCCCTTTATATCCATTCTGAAGTTACGCAGTCAGAGCTGGAGGTTGCCCATAAAAGGCTAGAGCAGTCAGAACAGTTGGGTGAGATCCAGATAAACCCTGAATTGGAGCCTCAGCAACAGAAAGATTTGCAGGGGGTATTACAAGGACTTGAGCCCATATTCACAAACATCCCGGGGAAGGCCAAAGGAATTATGCACACCATAACTGCCATGCGAGACAAGCCAATATGCCAAAAGTCCTACAGATTGCCCATGAAGGTGAGGGATGTGGTGATTCAGGAAGTCAAAAAAATGAAGCAGTTAGGTATAATTGTGCCCTCAGAGTGCATGGTCTACTCTTCACCCATGGTCACAGTGGACAAGAAAGAGGGTGGGATATATTTATGACTAGATTTTAGAAAGCTTAACAATGCATCACTATTCGATGGCTATCCAATGCCCTGAATAGATGACATCATTGCCCGGCTAGGCAATGCACAGTATATCTCTGCCCTTGACTTTACTAAGGGATATTGGCAAATCCCCATGTCATCTGATTCACAAGATAAAACCACATTTAGCACCCCAATCAGTTTATACCAGTTTGTCACAATGCCATTCAGACTACATGGTGTCCCAGCCACTTTTCAGCATTTTATGGACCACATACTAAGATCACACACTGACTAATGTGTTGGCTTATTAGGACGATGTGGTCATATTCAGCCCTGACTGGAAATACCATGTTAGACACTTGTCCCAGGTACTGCAAGCAATAAAGGAGTCAGGAGTGACCATTAACTCTGCTATGTGTGCCCTCGCAAAGACCAAGACAAGATACCTAGGGTTCATTTTAGGCAGTGGACAAGTGAAGCTTGAGTTAGAAAAGGTTACAGCAGTAGCAAACAGCCCAATACCTACCACAAAAAGCATGTGAGATCTTTCCTAGGCCTGGCTGGTTATTGCTGGAGATTTATTCCTAATTTCTCAGCCATTGCCAGATCTTTGACTGATCTTGCTAAAAAGAGGTGCCTGAGTAAGGTTCAGTGGACCCCTATTTGTGATGAGGCTTTTAGGAATATCAAGGCCATTCTATGTACAGCTCCTGTATTGAAAAGCCCTGACTTCAACTAAGTGCTTGAGGTTCAAACTGCATCAGAAAATGGTATTGGGGCAGTCTTATCTCAGAAAATAGATGGGGAATGACATCTGATCATGTATATCAGCAAGAAGCTACATAAGAGGGAGAGAAGATATGCTACCATAGAGAAAGAATGCTTAGCTCTGAAGTGGGCTGTTGAACCTCTGAAATATTACTTGTGGGGGGCTGAATTTAAGGTTGTAACTGATCATAACCCCCTTTGCTTGTTGCACCAAATGAGAGAAAAAAATTTCCGTATAGTGAGGTGGTACTTGGTTCTTTAGCCCTATCAATTTAATGTGTCCCACAGGGCAGGGACAAAGCATGTAAATGCTGATTTCATGTCTAGATATGGTGCAGGATTTGATGTCAATGAAATATGATGGACTTTCCCTAAAAGGAGATAGTGCAGGGAAGGTACCATTAGTCTCTGTTGAGAAATGTGTTAACGGCCCAGGGTAAAGAATGTTGTTATCCACTATGTTTATGATGGAATGTTTATCATTAATAGGGACCCTGAGATGGAGCTTCTGAAGATGGATGGGTGGAAGCTCCATCCCTTCATGGGACAGGAAGGTGGTAAGGAGTCTGAAATAACTGTTTTCCTCTTCAGGTGGGGGATATGTGACAGGGAGGTCCTGCCACTCTTGAGGACTGACCTTTTCTTAAATCTGTTGCAACAGTTCTTCTATTTCTTAGCCTAATCTATCCTTTACAGTTTCTAGTCCATAAGGTTGGCCACCTATGGGCACCCCCTCCCCTTTCTTGACTATGTTATAGTGTCCTCTTTAATTTTTCCTTTTCCCTCTCAGAGAGGTTATTGTGGTGTTATCCATGGTCCAGCACCCCTGATTATACCCCCACCTCATGGACAGCAACATATATGTAGGTACATGTGCTAACCTTAGGGCAGAGACACTTGTCGTATAAGCAAAAGTGTCAGGATCTGTGTTCTGCTGTATTCTACTAATGCATATTATGCTCCATTATATTTTACCAATATATCTTAGTCCTGGGAGATGCTTTCCACTTTATTTTACTGTATTCTTATAAGTAAGGCAACAGTGCCATCTTTAGTGCTTGTACATCACTGTAATTGCAACCGACCTTGGGACTTACAGAGATCCCATTGTATTACTATCTATGCAAGCTAAGCAACTTCTCATGTTAGTTAGGATGGTTACTCAGGCCACCTGTTTTTGGCCAATTATATACTTTTTATGTATCTTCTTTAGTAGTTGCTATGGAAATTATCAGGGTATAAGATCCTGTGTAGCACATAGCTACTCTGAGATGAGAGACTGGATTTACCTAGGTAAGGAAAACTGTAAGTTCACCCATTGTTTTCACTGCTGCTGTAAGCCTGTATTATTTACCTGTAATAAATTTCATTTATTACATGTGTACCACCTGTCTGCTGTCTCTTCCTTTGTGCCATTCCACCAAGGACCTGAGAAAGGTAATTTATTAAAACCTTACATTTGGTGACTGTGTGTAGGTTGGAAGGTACAAAAGAAGATTCCATTCAATTTATTTGAGTGTCAAGTGGTGTAGTGTTATTTTCGTCTACTTGGACATACTCTTACTTACAGTGGTAACAGTTGTGGTGGACCCACACCATCTTGGTCTCAGGCATGGCAGACCCACACTGGACCCCTTTACACTCCCTCTGCGAGTGACAGCATACCACCTTGGCATCACCGTTCACCCACCAGGAACCGAAAGGTGATTGGTGACAGCGCCAAGGATTTTGTCCAGTTTTCCAACTGCTTCTTTGTTTGTCTACCCCTTATTTGTCATGTCTGAACTTTGCACTGAACTGAGACTCGATGTCTCTAACTACCTCACATTCATTGGCGGATGGACAGATTTTGTGTTGAATGCAAAATCTGCAGAAAGAAACATTGCTGCTTATATCTGACCAATACGTAGAGTCCAAACAAACAACCTATAAATACAACTTAAAGGTCTCTTGGTTGCAGCTCTATATACCACTGTTGAGGGTCTCACAGCGAGGTGTGCCTCCCTTGAACTGCAAAATGCCGCTCTAAAAAAAGAGATGGGCTTGCAGGCATCGGAGCTACAGAAAAAGGAACAAAAACTAGTCTAGAAGACACAGTAACTCTGCAATACCAATAACAGACTTTTGCATTGTACTGCTCAAGACTCTGAGGGAAATTTGTATGTTGAGAGAGGATTGTGAAAGGTTGAAATGTGATAAGAAACAGTTAGTGTATTGGAATGATATTTTGAGCAATACGAATGAGGGTTTGAGAGAGGAGAATGCTGAGTTGAAAGAGGAGTATCAGACAGTGAGTCGTGACTTGGAGAAAGAACTTGGGGAAAACATCGAATTGGGTACCGCCTATAGAGTGTTGCAGCGTGAGGATGAAAAAGGTATTGAGCAGGGCACTGCAAGAGTTTGTCACAAGAAGTGTAAAGAAAAGATGTCAAAGCTGTGCCATCAATGGGAGGTTCTTGCCGGCCATGTTAAGCCTATGAATGGGTTTCAGTATACGCCCATTGAGACTGTGTCATCCAGCGATGACAACTCTGACTTTGATGATGAGGCATGCTGCATCACACGTAAGTCCAACTCCCGTGGGGGTGTAACTTTCCCCAGCCATCCACAAGATGGTGCCTATGTTGGCACACACTCTGCGTCACCACGTCTACACAAACATGGCAAATGCCACATAGAACACCAAGATGGCAGCCCCCATGACATGGCGGAAGGCCTGTATTCCGTGGTGCACTTCCGCTCGCTCCTCTCAATAGAGGCGATGAGTCAGAGATTCGCAGCCTAATTCAGGAAGCTATCAGTAACATTACTGTACCGGAGGACCAAAAGAGGACCATCCGGGACCAAACTGACAAAATGTTCAAAGAAACCATCACTCAGGACCATGCGTACAGGGCAGTCACTGATGCAGCAGCAGAAGCTGCTCTTTGCGGCACCATGGGACGTATTGAATTGAGTGCACCTATGCATACTTCCAATCCACTACAAGTTGCTCACTCTAGCTAGCAAATTGCCCAAAGTATTGGACATATGGGCATAACTGACAATCTCAGTTGCCATTTGGAGAAGGTGTGCTCCCTCTGCGAGAAGCTTTCTCTCCAACCCGAGTACCAGGTTCAAGTCTTGCAACAGACGATCGAACTATCCTCTGGGCCAAACTCCCAGAGACAGTACACAACTCCGACACCCTTGTCTATGATGACATTACAGCGGCCCCTATAGCCGCCAACTCCCCGGGCATCGTGGGAGCCCACTTGGCCTACAAGGTTAAGCAGAATGCTAAAGAAAGCCCCAGTGGCCTACCACCAATGGTTATGGCTCACATATAACACTGACAAAGGCCTAACAGGTGAACTTGCAGACTGAGACCAAATTGAGTACAAGGACTTGTACATCCAGAACATGACTACTGCCTTGTGGGAAAAGGTTGAACTCAATGTTTACCCCAGTACCAACTCCTACGCAAATATTCTCAGGAAAATGGAGTGTGCCTACCAGGTTTACCTCAGTGACCTCGCTTCTGGTAAATCCAACAAAGTGACTGCGATACAGCCCACTCCCGATAACCCGACCCACTACACTGTGGAGGGCAACAACCAGAAGGACGATCCCCCTTCTGATGACAGGTAGTAGCACCCGGGGGGGGGAGAGACTGGAACTATAGAAACAATAGGAACAGAGATAGAAGCAATTGGAAAAATCCAAATGCCTAGCAGAATACCCAGAACCTCAAAGGTCCTATCTACCGACAGATCAAAGATGAAAACAAGACCCTCCACAAGCTATTGGAGGAAATTCATGCTGAGAGGGAAGCTAAAGGCAAACACACTGTAGTGACCCTTGCTCCAGCCTGCTGGACAGCCATGCAGTCAGGGGAACCCTTTCCTGGCCTTGGCTGTCAAACAAACAAACAGCCGAGGGAAGAATCCTTTTGTGGCACCAGTTACCAGCCAGGCCAATGCAACAACCAAGAAGGAACCATGCATGCAGGCCTTTGCAGTGCCTGAGACATCACAGGTACATTTGTATCCTGTGCAAGACATACAGGAGGCCTTGAAAGATCCTGCAGGTCTCAGATTCCAGGAACAGGATGATGATTATGATTCTGAAAATACTGATCAACAATTACAGGCCCCAGTCTGGATTGTGAGTGACTTGATTGTTGACACAAATGGACAGTCTTGTGTAAAGGCCTTTGTCAGGGCCGCCAACTTACCATGCTTCTGGATACTGGAGCAGCTATGTCAGTCCTCCATGATGAGGACCCAGTCTCATCTGACTGGTCTACTGGCTGGAAGACCAGCACCCAGGGCATAGATGGTACCCAGCTACACACCTACTGATCTGTTCTTCTACCTGTGGTGGTAGGCCACCTCAGAACTGATTTTGCTTTTGACCTCATGGTGTTACGTCATCACCTCAGCGTATTGGGAATTGACTTCCTAGCACTACACTGCTGTGTAGTGGACCTATCCAACAGCCTACTTCTTCAGATCAAAGGACAATGTCATGCTGTCACCATTCCAGACTCGCACGTGGTGGCAGCCATCTCCCATAACAACAAGGAGTATAACGTCATGACTTTGTTCAAAAGTCATGACCTGTTTTCTGAGCTTGCACCCTTGTTGCAAAAACACCTTGATGTGTTTGCCACCAACAAGCATGACTGTGGTAGGATACACACTATAATTGAAATCATGGGGCCTGATTCTGTAAGGCAGAAGCAGTACCCATTCCCTGCTGAAGCCTTGTCATCACTGAGGGAGACCAACCAATCACTGCTACAGCAAGGAGTGATTAGGACCTGTGTCTCCACTGTTTATTCACCTATTTGGCCTGTGAAAAAGCCAAATGGAGCTTGGAGACTTACAAGTGACTACAGAAAACTTAACCAAGTTATCCCCAGTTGCGCCCCAACAGTAGCATCAGCACCTGATGTGCTCAAGCTGTTGACACCTGACAAAAAGTGGTTCACAGCTCTTGACATCTCTAATGGGTTTTGATCACTCCCATTAGCACAGGAAAGCCAATACCAATTTGCATTCACCTTTGATGGATGCCAGTACACCTGGACCTGGCTTCCCCAGGGCTTTTATAGAACCCTTCCCTCTTCCATCTTCACATGATGGATGCCCTGCAGGGGGTTCTCCACACCCCAGTGTCTTCTGCAGTACATGGATGACTTACTTCTAGCAACCACCATGAAAGAAGATCATTTGGCCCTTCCAGATGAACTTCTGTCTCTCCTCAAGAGAGCAGACCTCAAGTGCAACCTCTCTAAGGCACAATTGTGTGAAAAAGAGGTAATCTTCCTTGGCCTACATATCACAGACCAAGGCAGAAGCCCAGCTGTCAAGAAGATCTAAGGCTTGCAAGATCTGTCACTTCCTACTAGCGTGGCAACACTCAGATGCTTTTTAGGAATGGTAAACTACTCCAGGGATTTTATACTAACATACTAACATACTAAAATGCCAGCAGAATAGGCCTAACGGTCTTTCGTGTCTGCTCGTTTGGTCAGTCCCCACCCTGGGTGCTGACCTTACTGCCCCCCTCGCCTTCTCTGGCTTCTCCCTTCCCAGTTCCGGATATTCTTGCTGCATTGGATTTTGCTTCCAGAACCCTTCCCCTGTACCTGTATCTCTGATCTTGCCTAGAAGGCTGCTCCCTTGTACGAACTTTTGAAAAAGGACATCCCATGGACATGCGGCCCTGCTCACACTGAAGCTGTAACACAGCTCAAGCAGGCTTTAACCTCAGCCCCAGCACTGATCAATCCTAACCCAAATTTCCCATTCCATTCCATTTGGAGACCGTCACATCTGATGTGGCAATGTCTGCAGTGCTGGCACAAGAGTACAATGGGTACTTCAGGCCCATTGCCTATACTTCTCAGATGCTGTCCCCAGTACAGAGAAAGTATAGTTTCTATGAAAGAACACTCTTGGCAACCTTCTGGGCTGCCAGACATTTCTTGTGTATCATTGGGTATGCACCTATTGTCTTGCATACCTGTCACACCCCAACCAACTTCTTGCTTTCAGACAAGGTAAAAGATGGTTCAGTCTCCAACACCAGACTTACTCACTGATCTTTGCCTTTGCAGAACAGGGACATCAAAGTACTGCCTGCAAAAATGCCATCCATCCTGGCCCATGGCCTACTCTACACAGGTAAGCCCCATGACTGTGCACTCCAACCTCCAGATTTACCTGAGCCGGGACCATTCTTACTAGCTACACCAGATATTTTAGAGGATACCAGCATGTATCACATCTTTACAAATGGCTCCATCTCCGATGTGGATGAAGAACAGGTAGCAGGATTTGGGATGCTCATATTAGATCAAGATGGCAATTTTAGGTGCATTTCTAGGAAGTGCACTGTGATCTCATCACAGTATGCCAAATCGGCAGCTGTGGCCTGTGCTTTGGAGGTCATGCCCCATGGTGACAAGGATGCCATCATCTTTGCAGATTCCAGTTGGGTCGGCTCATCCCTTGCTGAGTTCCTACCATTCTGGGAGAAAAATAACTTTACATCCTCTGATGGCACACCTGTCATATACAGGGATCTGTTTGTATATATACACACTCTGATACAACAGTCTACTCACAAACTGTACATATATAAAGTAAAGGCCCACTGTAAATCTGACCCTTACCACAAATTCAATAATCGAGCGAACTCGCTTGCCAAAGCAGGCACTCGAGGGGGGGAGACATGGACAATGATTCACCCAGTAGTTGTGGCAGCTGTTTTCTTAACCGCTAACATCAGGTAGAAACCAGTACCAGAACCTCCACTGGACCTTTCTGCTACACAGAAATCTGACCCAGAGCTAAAAGATGTGTTCAAGTTCCTGGACAAAGGAATTGAACAGGAACTACAGTACCTGTTGGTAGTCCATACAAGAGACACTCTGACAACATACACTTGTCTAGTGATCAGGAGCTCATCTGGTATCAGAAAGAAGACACAGGTGTCAAACTGTGGGTTGCACCACAATCTTTGTGAGCTGAATTCATCCATATGGTTCATGATACCCCCACTGGTGGACAAAAGGGGGAAGACAACACCCTCCAGAGACTCAAAACCATTGTCTGGTGGCCTGGCATGGCAAAAGATGTAGAGCACTATATGGACAACTGCATAGCGTGTGCCTAGAATAGTCAAATTTCAGTGAAAAAAATGCCAAATTGTTACCACAAAGGCAAACTGGACCATGGAATGCGATACAAATTGATTTCATTGGCCCCCCTTACCAACTCTACCAAGAACAACAAGTATGCACTTGTCACAGATTTATTTTCTAAGTGGGTAGAAGCATTTCCCACTTAGAATAACATGGCTGACAACTGCCAAGATCCTGGTGGATCAATTGTTCTCCAGGTGGGGCCTACCCCTAAAAGTAGACTCAGACCAGGGAACCAGTTTTACAGCTGAGCTGATGAAGCAAACGCTCCAACTACTTGGAGTAGATCTGAAATTCCATATCCCTTACCATCATCAATCCTCAGGCCAGATAGAAAGAGCAAACAGAAGAATCAAACAGATGTTATGCAAATTCATCAATGACAATCCCAAGGATTGGGATTCCCTCTAGATGCTACTACTGATGACAATCAGGGGCACTCCTGCAGTAACTATCCAGTGTACACCCTATGAGGTTATGATTGGTAGAGTCATGAGATTACCTGAGCACCTGTTGATTGATCTCCACACCCCTACTGCAGATGGAGTATCTGTGGATAAGTATGCTGAAAAGTTTCACAATGACATCATGAAGACACACATGTTTGCTGCTAATCAAAAGTGTAAGGCCCAACAACAAGCTAAAGCTCATTTTGATAAGCATGTCAAAGAAGTCGACTGGCAAGTTGGAGACCAAGTTATGCTTCTCCAATACAACCAACTCATTCATTTGCCAGCAAATGGGAAGGCCCATATCCCATTGTCAACAAACTCAGTTCTGCTGTCTACCAGGTCAGAGCTCAACAGCAAAAACAGACCACCAACAAGTGGTTCCATGCTAATCAGCTCAAGTTGTACAAAGGTGACTAAAATTACTTTTCCTAACCCACTTAGGGTGGAATAGTACCACTCACTTAATAATCGTTATCTGTTTTTTTCAGGTACCCTGGCAAGATGGCTATCTTGCACCTCTTTATCCTGGTGGGACTACTTTCTCTGATTGACTCTCAGAACAAACCCCTATCAGATGCACACAAACAATGTATAGAACATTTGCTTAACAATCTTGAACACTCAGCCCAATGGGAGTTCATATTAATGTACCCAACAAAATAATTACTGTTAAGGAAGGTTCAGACGCCTATCTTAATGTCATGGTAGTAGCTCCAGACAAATCCACATTGCAAATACAATGGGAAACTGATCTTAATGGTTACACACTTCCTATAGCTCATTTATCCAAAGGTACTTTCCAGGGATGGCCCAACAGGCATCTCAAGAAATGGTACACTCTCTATTCGACAAACTTCTCCCAGACATACTGGTCGCTACAACCTTACTGCTCTAATAGATCCTGCCTTTTGTGACCACCTCCATTCTGAGGTGTCACATGCTTTCTGTCTTCGCAACTATGTAGCTACTGAAGCCCTTTTTCTTTCTGTAGTCCCACCCACTGAAGAAGAAATGACTGAATGTCCTCCCCAGGAGGCTGGTCCTCCTAGTGGGTTGATTGCCACATCCCTTTCAGGAGCTTTGATTAATACTGTACAATTTATGCACGTCCCAGTTATTTTCAATCATACACATTGGAATATGGCTGAGATTGGTCTCTGTCACAGGATCAACACTTCTACATTTTTTAGTATGATGCTTACAGATATTGTAGCTGCTTACCAAACCCACAAGAATGATCTGGTTACTGGACCTCATACCACTGATCATGTAAGAGTCTTTAGACCTGCACCTAATGCTAAAGCTAGACCACACACTAGGCGTGACACTGCAGATGTTACTGGTGTAGCAGGCACTGTTTCTGGCCTTTTTGGCTCAGGCATGCCTATCTGGAATAGAGCAGATATAGCTGCTATTAAAGCACAAACACTTAATTTTCAACAAGCTGTTAAAAATGAAATCCTACCCTCACTGTTACATGCTGTAGGCGGTTTAAGTAAAGAATGTTTTACTGTATATAACATGCAGGAAATTGTCAAAGGGTTCAATGATACTAAGAATAAGCTTAATAAACTGATTTTTCAAAACAACAAGGAGGCAGACAAGCAATATATTGCCTGTGAACTTTTATGCTCCGCTTATGGTTCTTACGTAAATGCCACTGTCAACAATCTCTTCAGTGACTTGGAAACAGGATGCATTCCAGATCTTATCCACGATAGGAGAATGGGATTGTCCTCATTGCAAATCGAATGGCTGAATTACTATGTGTTTAGCAAATTCTGTTAACATTTCTATGTCTACTGCTAGAAATCTTGGGTGTGTTTCACGATATCTCAATCAAGCACCTTGTTACTTTGCTAAGACTTGCTCAATTCACGATAATATGTTTATTACCTTTACTGTGTCACTACCATGCTTTGATACACAAACTTCTGTCTCTGACAAACTGTCTGCTATTAATTCCATAGAACATCTTGATGAAAACATCTACCGAGAAAGAAATGATTTGCCCTCCCTCCTGGTTTGCCACTCTATTCTTCAAGCAGGGTGGTACCCCATACGAACTGCTGCACCAAGAAGGGATACTACTACATATGCCGCTGTGATGTATTTGATATTGTGAAACCTGTTTGTGGCTACTCCCCAGAACATCTCAACTGGTTCTACACTTTTGGTGACAATCTGCCTTCCAACCTGACTGACACGGATGATGAATCCGAATCTTTGCAATCTGCATCTTCAGCATCTGATGCTGAAACAGCTGCATCCTGAAGCTACCTGGAAGAGGTAAATTGCTTCACTTCACTTCATGGCTCACCAACCAATCCTTTGTCTGTCCCATACATCTACAGTGATGGAGGGTCCTGCTGTGAGAGTTACTTATAATTCTGATGGACAGTATTGTGTAGTGACAAATCATAATTCCTTTGCTTATGGTGAAGAAAACTTGTGATATTTCAGCTCCTAACTTCTGTTTTACTCAACAGCAGAACACAGTAATTGGTCACACTGTGATCACTCCTGTTCCTCTCCCTCTCCCTGAACCAGATGTTATTGATACTGATCCGCAATACTTGCTTGCTTTGTCTCAATACTTGCCCGTGTTTAAAGTACACATTAACCCTTTGACTCTTTCTTTGAAATCTCTTTTGGCAAGGAAAGATTCGCATTTGATTTATATTATCAATAATATTTCTAAGGCTGCTGATGCTCTTAATGATCTTATTCATGATGGTGATTTAAGCACTGCTCTATCCAACACTTGGTTAGAATTGACTTTTAAAGCTTTTGTTTTTATCCAAGTATTTTTGATTGTTTTCCTGATACTAACCCTTTGCTGTCTGCGATGTACTCTAAGACAACACTGAGAACAACTAGAATGTCTTTACAAGGCTCGTGCATCAGGTTTGCAAATGCCTTTTTAGCTCCATCTCACTTCTTTCCTGTGGTTGTTGCCTTTTCTTCTGAAGGCAACAAAGGGGGAGGGAAATGTTATCCATGGTCCAGCACCCCTGATCGTACCCCCACCTCATGGACAGCAACATATATGTAGGTACATGTACTAACCTTAGGGCAGAGACACTTACTGTATAAGCATAAGTGTCAGGATCTATGTTCTACTGTATTTTACTAATGCATATTATGCTCCATTATGTTTTACTAATATATCTCAGTCCTGGGAGATGCTTTCCACTCTATTTTTACTGCATTCTTATAAGTAAGGCAACAGTGCCATCTTTAGTGCTTGTGCATCACTGTAATAGCAACTGACCTTGGAACTTACAGAGATCCCATTGTATTGCTATCTATGCAAGCTAAGCAACTTCTCATGTTAGTTAGGTTGGTTACTCAGGCCACCTGTTTTTGGCCAATTATATACTTTTTATGTATCTTATTTAGTAGTTGCTATGGAAATTATCAAGGTATAAGACCCTGTGTAGCACGTAGCTTCTCTGAGACGAGAGACTGTGTAACCCCCCTACAAATGGGGATTCCTGAAAAGTCTTCCTCGAGCTTGCCTAAACACTCACTGCCAGGCTGGTGTTCTGCATTTTAGCAGTTTAAATGTATTGCCAGAGAGTGCCTGTATAGCCTCTGTGTACTGCCTCTTTAAGAGCTGCCTGGATTGCAGTCATAATTAATCTGAGTGGGAGCTCTGTTAGAAGATGCACTTGTTTGCTGATCATTTGTTAGAGTAGTAATAATATTTCTGTTTGTTCTAACCTGCCTCCTTTGCAGCATGGACAGTTCTGTTTGTTTCCATCATCTTGGTCCTGGACTGCAGAATAGGCCAATCAGTACATTTGGGACTTTAAAATGGAGCCTACCTACAGGGGTTTGGTGGGACCAAAACTTGTAGGAATTGTAGTTTTGGGCTTTTGGCGCCTAAAATAAGTTGGAGCTGGAGCCCTTGTTGTGACTGACAGACAGATCAGCCAACCAAACTTTTGGATCGTGGGGAAACTCCCACACTTCTTGCAGTTTCACTTAGATCTGAGTTGGGAAGTGAAGAAGTAACAGCTCAAGATAGTTCGAGCAGCAATCCATAGTGGATTCGCATGGGAGAACTGTGGAAAGGCCTGAGTTTGGCCTGCATGCCTGCCTGCTGTTCCTGAGAAGGAACTTGTGTGTTTTTTTTGACTGAATCTGAATTTGGAGAGTGAGTTAAGCCACTGAATTGTGACCAGGCTTTAACCTGAAGAAGACCGAAGATTTGTTGAATGCGATCGGCCTGTCAGGACTTCCAGCTATCTCTGAACTCCCGGATTGTGCAGAGACTCTGTAATTGCGAACAGAGAGCCATTTGCCTGGTACAGTGGAATTTCCTTACATGTGAATGTGCTGTGTGCTTATAGTGGGTCATGATTTGGTTCCCAGCTGTGTATCTGAACTGTGTTTTGCTTGCTGGAGGCTGTATCCAGCTCCACGGACTGAATCCGTATCCATTTCCGTTAGCTTGGGCCCTGCTATACTGGCCCAGCCAGAATACCTGCTACACAGAGAAAGTCATCGATGAGAGAACGGCATGGGGATTAGCCCCCTGCTCAACGCCTTGAACAGGAATGATGTCTCAGTGTTTCTTGTGGGCCCTTCTTCTCCGGGCACTCCAGCTCAACAGCCTGCAGTCTCGATTTCATCCTGCCTGTGTCCAGTATTGCGTATCGTGAGTAAACATCAGGGTAGCTCCCCTGCAACAACAGCTAAATCTAAAAGTGTTGTCATCTGATTGTCTTGTTGCCTTTTCTTTCATGAACTGAGCCCTCCAGCTCTGGATTACAAATAGTGTATGTTGTGCATGTTGCTTTCTTCCATCACAGGGCCCCAACCAGCTGCAACATTCCTGGCTAGCCCACCGTTTTCCTACCTGGGTACTCAGAGTGTGTGCCTGTGTAGGGACTCTGAACTGCATGCATAACTGTCTGATTAATATAGCTTTTAAGCAAATCAACCTGATTATGCTCCTCCCTTGTTCAAGTCCCCTGAATAAATCAGATTTAACTTTGTTTGCAATTAACCTGACTGTGGTTCCAGTTTGTGCCAAGAGTATTGTACTGTTATTTGCTGTGCTTAACCTTGTTTTACAGGGGGTCCCCAGGGTCAAGCTAGAGGAACCAGCCCTGGTGGTAAGTGTAAACAGTGTGGCTAATTGCCAGGTGAATAAGGGTCATTGTAAAAGTAATTATTGTATATTGTTCAGGTCACTAGAAGGGAAAGAGGGGGGTTACAGTGTCCTGGAGGGCTGTGCCCAAGTTAGCTTGACCACTAACAACCCTGACCTCCAGGTGGAGGCACCCATTTCATTACCCAGGACCCTTAACCTGCTACTAGCCAAGCAGGCATGGGTAGTAGCCCTTGGGATAGTGCCACCTAGGAATTACAACTGCATTTACCTAGGTAAGGAAAACTGGAAGTTCTCCCTGTCTTTTCACTGTTGGTAGTAAGCCTGTATTATTTACCTGTAGTAAATTTCATTTATTACATATGTACCACTTGTCTGTTGTCTCTTTCTTTGTGCCATTCCACCAAGAACATGAGAAAAGTAATTTATTACAACCTTATAGTGGTGACCTCCAAGCTGATGTTAAACAGGCTGTGTTCCTCATTGGATTTAGTATGCAATAGCACTATGTCATAAAATACCTTGATGTATATGCCTTATGTGTATGAAACCTCTAAATGTTGAGATACCATGGCACTAGGTGTTTTTTTCATAAAGGTTAAAAGTTACTTAGGTGACTGTATTATAGAATTTTGTTGTCCAGGGTAGAGATATCAGAAACCCCCCATTGTGTTATTTAAATGCATGTAAATTACAGATTGTTTGAGAGACCTTTTGGCACCATGTATTCCTGCTTTAAGCTGAACCAGCCTATGATGTCATGTGATTTTCATATACATCCCATGATACTTTGCATCATGGGGGTATGTGTGATTTTTGCATTTCTTTGAAACTTGGCTTTATTGCTAAGGCTCTTTGGGGTAACTCTTGATTCAGTGCTTCTGCAACGAGGTTCTTTGTCTTTAGATTGTTTTTAGGTTTTTTCCTTTTGAGCTCCCCATCACCTAAACACACAAGACCAACATAGGGAATAAAATAATTTTTATGAAAGAGCTAGCTCATTAGATCAGTAGGTGCTGACTATGTGCAGAGGAAGGACATGCATAGTCTGTCACTGCAAACTGATGTATTGAAGAAGAGATATGCCATTGCTTAAGGTTATGATCTGTGTTTTGAATAATCATCACACAGAGATTGTGTGTTGAACCTGAAGTTCAGTGTCTGGTCCATCTGTTATCCCACAACCCCTCCACAACCATACAGGGTTTTCTTTAATTTTTTGTAAAGTACAACATTTTGATTTTAAATTCAAATTCACTTAAAAAAAAAGTCCTTAACATGATTTATATTGTTCATTTGAACAGTTCCTGTGTCCCTTATGTTTATTATAAATCATGACATCATTCTTAGCTAATCAGGATTGTTTATTTCTAAACAGTCTAGGTACTTTTATAAGTAAATGGGTTAGTAGAGATGTCTCTTGGCTAATCAAGAGAGGAGATGCAGTGAAGTTTTAATTCACCTGTGACGTTAACGCGAAGTCACCAACTTCTCATTTGGTAACATTTTGCGAAAGTTTACACAGGTAATCCAGAACTCACCTATGCAAGTTCATGGGGTAAACCATGACTGTTAACTTTGACTTTAATTTGGTGCACAGACAAAGTTGACAACAAACAGTCTGGTCACATGTGAACCTCTCTGCAGGTTGCACGACCACTTTCCTCCACAGGGAATGCTTGTTTACACTTGATGACTCAGCCTGAGTGAGGTTGGAAGTGATGTAGAGTACAGGCAGATACCGAGAGCAATTAATTTAACTAGTTTAATAGTTTAATACTTTAAGTAGTACTAATCTATCTTTTTCTTTTGTCCTACTGAAGTTCTAACTGAACTACTTCTGTTTTGTGTTTAAAACTTTTGTATGTTACTCTCTCTCTGTCTCTCTCTTTCTCTGTATATTTTTTCTTTGTTGGATCTTCTTGCTGTTGCTATGGATCGTCCAGCTGGACATTGCAGACCATGGACACATGGCAGGTCATGTGCTATCATCCTAAATCATGCTGTTTTTGGGATGCAGGTCCACCCACCACAAAACATGGCGGTGGAGGTGCAGCAGCAGCAGCGTGAGCAGGAGCAGCTGCAGCGGGTGGAACAGCCACTACATGAGCAACAACAGGTGGTGCAGCCACAGCAGGAGCAGCAGCGTGAGCAGGAGCAGCAGCAGCAGGTGGTGCAGCCACAGCAGGAGCAGCAGCAGCATCCTGGAACCCTCCCTTGAGGTTCCATGCCCACAGTGTGAACCATCTGCTCCTCAAGAACAAGAGGCAGGACCATCAGATGAGCACAAGCAATGCAAGCCTAGGGGCCTGGGGAAGACCTCCCCTAAATGGGCATATATTGAATGTGACCAGAATGACAGAAGTGTGGTTAACTGCACTATAGTGTATGGTGGAATGTCGTTCTCCACCGAAATCCATCGCTGTCGAAATGTTGTTCTCCTACACTAGTGACGTTCACAGTGCAGCAGAATGATTTTTTGTTCTACTGCACTGCGCACATCACACACTGTGTCCTCGAGCAGCATTTGACAGTTAGGGCTCACTCCATAGACAGGACACATAGCGAAAGCAGAAACGAGTGGAACCCGCTCAGTATGCTTATCTGGTAAATCTCTTAAATAAATAAATAAAGATTCATCCTCGATCAGGAAAATAAAAAAACGAGAAATGACATGCGGCAGTTACATAGTTGTAAATGTAAAGGTCTTAAACAGTTAAAATGTCAAGTGTGAAAACGTTCAAAATATAAAGTTCTTTCTTTCCTTCTAGTAATCCAGTGAAAATGTTTTGAAGCAGAAACATGCCGTAGTGATTTTTTTCCCCCCAAAAAACGATGTTCCACCATACACTATAAAGAAAAGTGCATGGGGAACAGTTGACAACAGGGCTAATCTTTCACCTCATTGGCACTATGACAACGGATTACCTCTCAACTCGGTGAAAGAATAGCCCTGTTGTCAACTGTTCCCCATGCACTATCTTATATATATGCCACAAGGTGGTCCATAGGGGAAAGAGAGGCAGCTCTATTGGCAACAGGGGGCAGTGGACACACCTGCTTATACACCACCATGCAGAATGGCAGGAGGCTCATACAGCAGCTGCTACATTAGCAGCATCATGCAGACAAGGACAAATGGAATCCTCAGTTGTCCCCCCTCCTGCAGTCGAAATACCAGCAGTAGTTGCTGCACCGGCACCACTGGCACCACCACCAGCAGTAGCAGCAGCAGCAGCAGCAACACCAGTTGCAGGCAATGAGCAGGAGTGAATGTGTTGTGAAATTTTAGAACTGCAATGCCTGGTCATGGAGCTCCGGGCAAACTGTTGCACAGGTCCGTGATAATCAGGACCATGAGACTGAGGTTTTGAATGGGATTCATCATGGTGGTGATCATAGAGGTGCCATTGATTAAATACGTGGCCATGTTCTAACTTTATTCTTTCTTCTGTACCCCTTTATCAGCTTTCCTTTCATCTTGTCTTTCTTTAACACCTATGCCCTTTTCCTAAAAAAAAAAAAAAAATAAAAGTATAGAAAAATTATGACCCCAAAAAATCTGTGCTATCCTTCCTTGACCCTTTCTCACCTTATCTGTTAAGTGATGATAACTAGTAGCACTGATGATGCCCTTGCTGCTGCAGAGATCAGTGTTCCAGCTCACATATCCCCCCGTATGCACAGACACAGTAGTAAGTGAATTGTTTTACTGTAACGCTCGTAAAAACTGCCTGAACCTCTGTTGCAGCTGTTATCTTGTTGTAGTGTTCAGTTCATTCCTCCACTAGCTGCTTCTGCTAAACACGCATGCCTTTTCACCTTCAAGACTGTTGTCCACATGTATGGACTGGAGTCCATATCTCACATGCACAGCACTATTTTAACATTACAGAATGTAATGTGACTAACTGACATAGCACATGTCATGTAGTCTCATTCTGTAAAGTTAGCGCTGGTCATGAGATTTATAATTATGATAGTATAACATCTGTGTACATATAGACAACAGTCTCTTGATGGGGCAAAAGGCATGGCAAGTTCCAACATATTTAGCAGCACCATCTCATGGAGAAAGAACCACCATACTACACTGAGATCACGGCTGCAAGTTAGGTTCTGTTTTGTGATTGTTAGTTAAATAAATATCACTTAGTATTTTGCCTCCATGGTGGGTCTGTGAGCTGAAGCAACGATCTCTGCATCGGTCATTGCTTCATCAGTGTGAGTACTTTAACTTCTGAATCCAAGCATTTTTCATTTCATCCTGCTGTATACTCCTTTTCCTACTTTTCAGCTATCCTCAAATGTCAAGTAGTGGTCCCATTACAGAAATGCTTACATGCTGTTCATTGCCGCTGCTGCTGATGCACTGGTGTGTAAGTAGGAAGAGAATTCCAGAAGAATCACACATGAACATCTTTTCTGAGTATTAAAAGCAATGTTAAATTTCTTCATTTTTTGGTGGATGGGAAGCCAAAAACAACAGTGACTTCCAAATGGAGATTGGGCACTAAAGAGATGCAGCCGCAGAGGCACAACAAGGCCTTAACCAGTCTTCAGAAATCCAAAAGTAGAAAAACAATACCTTATTTTGCTGGGGGGGGTGGATTTACAGCAGTAGCTAGGCAGAAGCTGAGAAAAATAATGCAGACAGGCTGAGACATTCAGAGTACTGCTATTACGGTGGCGCAAAAGAAAAGGGTATGAATTGACAGCATGCACACAGACTAAAGATTGTGCACAGAAACTAACCATTCAGTAAACTCCAACACAGTCTTTTAAATGGACTGAAAAAATGCCCAGCAAACAGCAAATACTTATTTAAAATTAATAGAAGTATTACTGTGTGTACTTGAACACACAAATACTAAAACACTAGCCAACAACAGTTGTAGAGATTGCCTTTCTCACTGTGGTCTGTGAATCTCTTTTCTACACCACAGATCTGCCCCTTCCCTAAAGCACACTTCTGCAGTGTCTGTCAGTACAGACACTGAATGTACAAAATGTATTCACACCAAATCAGTAAATGCTTGATGATAGACACACAAGGGTTTACTACACTCAATGTACTACATTTTGACTCAATATTTGGATGTAAAAATGCTTTTTTTGAAGCTTTTTGAATGGTTTGATTCTCAGAGCTCTGGAACCAAACCGTCTCCAGCTTTCCACTACACACACTATGCTGAACTGAGGCTGTGCAAGACAATATAGATCCCATGTGACCTGTCATCCCATGAATGACTGCAAAATTTGCCTTAAAGAGCAAAATAAAGGCAAAGTAACATGAAGTCCAATGGAAACAATGGGAAATTCGCATTACTGTGGAACGCAAAGTTATTCACTTCGCTTTGTGGACTTCACCCACCTCTAATCAAGATTGTCATCTCAAGATATCTTTGCATTCAAGAACTGCGAAGTGAAGCTGAACAGTTCTGGAAAGCAAAGATTTTGAGATGACACTCTTGATTAGCCAAGAGACATCTCAAACAACCCATTCATTTTTTACTATGCATTTCTTTTTTTAACCATTAATAATTTGCTGAATTTTGCACATTATTCACCTTGTTTTTTTTGGCGATTATGAAGCCATGTTTGCTGCATGATCTGTGACCCACAGTGTGAAGATTTCACTCTTGTTTCTCGCGAGAGTTTACGGCAGTACTATGCTGTTTTTTGAGATTGTTTTTTTTAATACCATTTAGTTTACTCAGTTTTTAAATATTTTTAAGTCTGTTGTGTGGTGGAGTACAAAACTCTGAGCAGAATTCCAGAGCTGTGTTGCTGTGTTAGTGTGAGTAGGGAAAGTGGTATACCAGCAGGAAATGCAATTGTGTGCATGGACCCGCTGATTACTGCTCAGATCTAATAAGTGTGTTTAGGATCAATCCCTTTTAACTACAGTACACACAATGGGCTTAAAAATATAGTTTATTGTGTTTTGCAGATTGTGTGATTCTGGTGGTTGATGTGAACTGCACAGAGGTCAGTTGTGCACTACATGGCGACTGGATTTAAAAACCAAAAAAAGACTCTAGAACACCATAGCCAGTGTTGGTATTTGGCACATGAATACCTCTTGGCTGTATATGAGGTATTTACATGCTGCAGCCTCTCCCATTCATTTCAAGAGGGAAAGAAAAAGAAATGCATTATAATGTAACCATGAGGGTCTCTCATGCAAACAGTTCTAAAATTCGTAAGTTTGGTGTTTAGTTGTAATAATCTATTTCTCACACAAGGATTTTTCTGATTTTCTATAAAGTAAAACATTTTCTTTGGCATTTGCTTCATAGTTCTGTCACCTAAAGAACTTGAGAAGGCAATCTTATATCCACAAGAAGCACAGCAACTGTACATATAAACATATAGCAGAATGTAAGGATCTGCCAGGACATAATGGTATAGAAAAGGTCATAGAAGTCAAGGGGATCCTGTTTGTCCAGGGCTTTGTAGGTGAAATCTATACTTTAAAAGTTTATCCAACACCATATAGGCAGCTGGGGCATTTCAATGAGTACAGGTGTTAGGAGACCTTATTTATTTATTTTTTTGGGAACTGGTGACTAGGACAATCATGTATTTATTTTTAAGATGTGGTGACTGAGATAGGCCCACTGAGCCAGAGCTTGTTCCCACATGTGACCCAGGGGAAGGGTAACAATAAGGAGTGAGAAAGCAAAAACAATGCAGTGACAGCAACAGGTGTGTGTGCAGCTACAATAAAATGCATGTTCCAGTAGCAAATTATACCACTAAACAAATCTAATTAGTCTAGCTAGCACATTTGGATTGTTTCAAATGCGTCATAGTGGCTAATACTCTTCAAACTGTAAATGTCACTTGTGCAATTGCTTTATCATTCATTTTACTATTATTGTGTATATAATAATAGTACTAATGTTTATTTAAAAAATGTATCTGTGTTATGTTCCTATGTTGAGTGTTTTTTTCATTTTTCATATTATTTTATTACAGTGTTTGGCTCAGTTCATTTCAGTAAATGGAATTATATCCCAATGATGGTTACCCAGCAAACAAAATACAACTAACTAACTGACTAATTAACTAACTAAATCAATACATAAATACGTGTACACCAGCTGTTCTTTACCATCTTAATTGTGACTGGCATCAGGGTTTGCTCTTTTAGGAAGAACTGCTGGAAATTCAGACTAGCCAGATGACCTGATGGCTTTGTGGGGATGGAGTTCTGGAAGCCTTGGTTCACATCGCCATTAGGTCACATTATTCTTTCTCTTTGTGTTCCAAGTGTTTAACAGCTGTTAAGTCTACACCAGTAATTCCTTACATCCAAATTGTTCTTAGCTGCAGGATTTGTAATTTGAGAAAGTGACTGCAGTAGGATTAGACTAGCCAGTTGGTCTGATAGCTCAGCTGTTTGAGTACTGAAGGGCACACTGTGTTACAGTGTTGGGGTATTTATTATTATTAGTTCATTTTAAGTTGATTTTTACTGAGTGAGGTACAATATGTTTGTGGGTTTAGGAGTCATGGTGCACTCCTACTCACCTGAATTGCATGCTTGCTGTGTCATTTTCAGCCCCAAGTTCCTCCGGAGGCAGTCTTGGACCACTGTTGATTGAGAAGGTGGAGCACGAGGTGGAAGCAGGTTCTGGGGGTAGGAGCCAGGGAGAACAGGGTTAGGAGTGTTAGGCTGAGCAGGCACCCTGGATATAGGAGGGTCATGGAGCGGGATCCTCCCTGCAGTGTCCTGATCCACAGAGAGCCCCCTAGGAATGTGGGATAAATAGTAGAAGGGCTGACTGCTTTGACTCCTCCCCTTTGTGGTGTGTTGTGTATTTCCAGGTCTCTGTAGAATAAAATGGCCGTGGTGTTGGATTTCATCACCAATCCCTCTGGGGACCTGGTATGATTTACCAAGACTGGTGATAAGTGTGGGCAAGCCCTAGAGGCAGTGATCCTGGCTAGGTTCTTGGTGGCACACTGCCTGAGAGCACAGAGATGGCAGGGTGGTCATCTGTTTTAGATCCTGCTTGAAGCTAACAGTGTACCCATTGAAGGAGATTGGGTCAGTTGAACTTGTGTCAGTAAAGGGTTATGTGGGTGTGAGGTGTAGGATTCTCCAGGTCTGTCACCCTTCAGGGCAGGAACAGGAGTTCCTACAAGAATTTGAGGATGTCATTTTCAACCTCCCATTGATTGGCCTCAGCTTAATTGTGTTCAGGGATTTCAATGTATGAGTCAATGATGAAATCTTGTAATTTGCTCAGCAATTCCTCCAATTGATGGTCACTGGGCCTCACAAAGGTTGTTTCCACCATTACTCAAGGGCACAGTCACACCTTGGATTTTGTCTTCCCTGTGGGCTAAACATCTCTGATGTCAGAGTTTATCCAGTGGCATGGTCAGATCACCATGCTATTAGTTTTCTAGCAGGGGTCCCCTGGATAACTTCTCCCTCTGTGGAGATGATCCACTACCATCCTAAATGTGCTTTGGTACTGGAAAAGCTTTTGGACATCTCAGGCATGGAGGCAATATGTGTTGGAGGTGTGGAGGCAGTGATTGATGGCTACAGTTTGGCCATTACGGCAGAGAGTGACTTCACTGCATTGATCTGGTGCCCGACTGCTAGCTTCCCACCGCAGATTGCCATGGTATAACAATTAACTGAGGTAGTTGAAGGCAACAAGGTGGAGGGTGAAGTGTTACTGGAAGAGGTCAGGCTTGATGGATGACAAGATTCTTCTGAGGTCCCAGTATAGGAACTATCAGAGGGCATTAACCCTGTCAAGGCAGAGTTCCAGTCATAGCTTGTTACCTGAGTAGGAAATAGGCCTGTTCAACTCTTCTACACTGTAGACAGGTTATTAAAACCTGTCTGTCAGTAGGCTGGAGGATTTTTGCCTCAAGAAAAGTGTGAGCAGTTTGGTTCTTTTTTCCTGAACAGAGTATTATAACATGTCCATTTATCCGCTTGTTCATTGTATACATTTACTTTGCACATGTCCATACTTTTGACTTTGTTTATTTACTGTATTGCCTGTATTCTGACCGTCCATAAAGTGCAATTCTCCCTATACCTATGTTGATTGTATTTGACACCTTCTCACTGTTATTCTCTTTCATGTGCTGCATCACATGGTGTGATTTATGTATTTCAACTTGTATTCTACCGGGTCATGCCTGAAAATAGGCATTTCTATGCCTAGTGCACTCTCTCGGTTACCAAAAGCAAATAAATAAATAAATCCTCCATTCGATCTCAAAGATGGCCTGTCAGGGGCCAGCTGTGGTGAAGAGGAGAGGAACAAAAGCACTCCAGTGATCTTGAGTGCATTCCAGTCAGTATTTATGGAGAAGGTGCTCAAGGTGATTGCCCACCTACTGTCAGTTGAAACGTTCCTTTTCGGGGAAGGTTATTTGGATGGTTGTGGCACAGCTTGAGGCTCACCTTGAGAATTTTGACATCTGTGAGCAGCTCCAATCAGGTTTCAGGCCTTGACACAGTATGTAGACCATGCTTGTAAAGGTGTTTGACCTACTTCTGGCGAGAGATAGAGCAGAGCACTCAATTATCATTCTCCTCAGTCTCTCACCAGCGTTTGACACCATGAACCATGGGGGTTTTGATGCAGCACCAGGACAGCTCTAAAATGGTTTAAGTCTTTTCTTAATGGCAGAGCGCAGCAGGTTGTGATGGGAACATTCTCACCATAGCCTGTAGCGGACAGCTGTGGGGTTGCCCAGGGGTTGATTCTGTCTCCCATGTTGTTTGTGGTGCATATACTGCAACTAGGGCAAGTTATCAGACAGTACAATGCAAATTTTCACTGCTTTTCAGATGATACTCAGCTGGAGGAGGCAGGAGGCAGTTGTGCTGGAGCCCTATTGTAAAGAAATTGTTGACTGGATGCCCTCCAGCTGGATCAGTCTTAGTCCAGCCACAATGGAGTTGCTTCTGGTGGAATCAGGTCCTTGAGGAGTGGCTGAAAGATATGGTGCTCTCAGATTACCATCTTTGAATGGCACACTTCTGACAGCTGTGGATAGGGTTAAGAATCTGGGAGTCACTGTGTATTCATAGGTGACACTAGAACATCAGGTGCCAACTGTGGCCTGCAATGGATTTTTGCAACTGAGGAATATCTCTCAGATCAGTACCCTAAGAGCTGAATTAGGTTTAGTTTTAAATCATAATAGAGTTAGTGGTAGGAAACATCCAATACAACTTTTCTCAGTGCAATGGAATTTGCAGCTAAGAAAACACTGGTTTAGTCAAAGGGTGATTTCAGCATGGAATATACTACCTGTGGAAGTCATTAGGAGTAAAGATATGTTTGCATTTAAACATAACTTGGACAGCAATACGAGCGACGAGGTTAAATTTGGTGGTTTTTCATAAATTTTACTTAGGGTTAGATACTTACAATAGACAAGCATTATGGACGAAAGTCTAATTAGCCTGATACAATCTATGAAATCAGAGCCTGTCTAGTGCAAGAGGATCTGACAACCCTAGTGCATGCTTTTGTGACCTCAAGACTTTATTACTGTAACACTCTTTACCTAGGGTATTTGGAGGTTTGGTGCATTGTCTACAGCTGGTGTAGAATGTTGCAGTCACATTGTTGGCTGGGGTGCACTAAAGAGATAATATTACATCTGTGCTACAGCAGGTGCACCTCCTTCAAGATTACTTTAACACACAAAGCCCTACATGGATTAGCCCCAACCTATCTCAAAGACCTCTTGGCCTGGTATCAAATTAATCAAATCAAATCAAATCAATCTTTAGTTTTAAAAAGCACCTTTCTCATAACCAAGGCACTTGTACATATAGAGAACAACATAATAAATAATCATAACAACTCAATTAAATTAATAAAGTCCAACAATTTAAAACTCAATAAATAACAGTGGCAGCCTAAAAATCTGACTAAATAAGTTTTAAGTGCAATTTTAAAATTCTGGACAGTCAGGCAGTCTCACACCCGATGAGGTAGAGAATTCCACAGGGTCGGGCCGTAAAACCAAAAGACAGAGCCCAGATGTCTTTAAACGGACCCTGGGAACCTCTAGCAATCCCTCATCAGTGGATTGGAGAGGGTGGGGGGACAGTATGGGCGAAGGAGATCTTGCAAGTAACTAGGTCCCTGATCGTGTAGGGCTTTATAGGTCAGCAAACTGACCTTGAAGGTGATCCACCACTGTACTGGCAGCCAGTGCAGTCCACAGAGCACAGGCATTATATGACTGGTGCTAGAAGAACCAGTCAGTAGCCTGGCTGCCACATTCTGCACTAGCTGCAAGCAGCAGATATCAACCCTCGGTAGCCCTAGGTAAAGGGCGTTGCAGTAGTCAAGGCGGGAGGTAACGAAGGCATGGACCAACATTGGTAGATCATCAGGAGAAACCAGATGTTTAACCTGGGCAATATTTCTCAGATGGTAAAAAGAGGTTTTGACAATTGCTGACACCTGAGATGTAAGGGTCAGGCCATCGTCAAAGATAACGCCCAGGTTCCACACCCAGTCTGAGGTAGTCAGATGAACACCCCCAAGCCATAATCCAGAGGGTAGTCCTGCCGACAAATCCACCTCTGGATGATCTAGGTCAACAAACAGCATCTCAGTTTTAGCCAGGTTTAACTGTAGCCAGCTTGCACTCATCCAATCCTGGATCTCAGCTAGACAGTTGTTAAATACCGAGAAGAACACATCCTGACCGGGTACAAAGGACATGTACAGCTGAGTATCATCTGCATAGCTGTGAAAACTCAGACTGTACTGCCTAATAATCTCTTCCAACAGCAGCATATATACTGCAAACAACATGGGTGACAGGATGGACCCCTGCGGCACCCCACAGGATAGGGGGAGAGGGGCAGAGGAATAAATCCCAGACACCACTCTCTGAGTCCTACCCTCGAGGAAAGATCGAAACCACCTGAGGACCATACCAGACAGTCCACAGATGAACCACAGGCTCTCTAACAGCACACTATGGTCTACAGTGTCAAATGCTGCAGAGAGAGGTCAAGGAGGACCAAGATGGAACGGGTCTTCCAATCTCTCACTATTAGGAGGTCATTTAATACCTGCACAAGGGCCGTCTCGGCACAATGTCTCTTCCTAAATCCAGACTGGAGAGAATCATAGACATTGTGACTGGTCAAATGATCATCCAACTGTGAAGCAACCACCTTCTCAATAACCTTACCCACGAAGGGTAGGTTAAAGACAGGTCTGTAGTTCACCAGATAGTCTGGGTCAAGGGAGGGCCTTTTTAAGAAGGGGCCAAACAACCACCTCCTTCAGTGGATCTAAAAAGATCCCCTCTCCAAAGACCTCCAGACTATCTCGGCTAGGACCGGGCTGATCTCATCCACACATCCTACCAGAAGGCGTGTGGAGCCTGGATCCAAACTACAGCTGGTTGGTCGCAGCATCTGGACAGCCATCACAATGTCAGTGATTGCAGGTCAGCAAAAGTCAGACCAGGCAAACTGTGCACCCGACATCTCCTGCTGACCACCGGAGCTCCCATTAGAGGCAGCCAGACAGATGCCAGATCTGATTGTGGCAGCCTTATCTGCGAAGAACCGAGCAAACTCTTCACGTTGTTCTTGTGAAAAAGCTTCCCCAGGCTGAAGACAGATTGGATTGCACAATCTGTCCACAGTCTGGAAGAACTGAGCTGGTCGGTTCTGCGCAGCAGCAATCTCCCTGGACAGGAATTCTGCCTTTTTACGGGTGATTGCTGATTGATAGACCCCATAATGGTCCATCAATCTAAGTCTGTCACACTCCAGGCCCGATTTCCACCAGCTCCTCTCTAGCCTTCATCCCATTTTCCTCAGCTCCTTCAAGGTCTTATCAAACCAAGGAGACCTCGGGCGAAGAGTGAGGGGATGAACATGAACAGGAGCTATGGAATCCAGGGCCGCCACTACTGCCCTATTATAGGCAAGTACTAGATCCCCTGTATCCATGCATTCACTTGGTACACCTGATAGGTCTAGCACCGCCATTAGACAATTTTGGGTAACACCCCTCAAAGGGCAGTACCAGACCATCTCAATAGGGGCAGGCCTACTGGAAGGAGCCACAAAACTGAACCAAATGGTGCGATGGTCAGACCACCTGGCCGGTTCCACCACCAAATTGGATATCTCCATCCCCAGGAGGAACACCAAGTCCAATGAATGGCCACCAATATGGGTTGAGGAGGTAACAACCTGTGTAAGGCCCAGTGAACTCATTAGCTGGAGGAAGTCTTGACCACATTGTGAAAGTTCATCGTCGACCCAGGCATTGAAATCCCCCAAGATCAGCCATCTGGGAGATCCCAATGCCAGGTCGACAGTGAAGTCCACGACTTCCTGCAGGATAATTTTCTCATCTCCTGGTGGATGGTAGATGAGAATAATCTAGCACCCTACACCCTCATCTATGATACATTCAAAGGTGTTGATGATCCCCACTGGAATCTCCATAAGGTTCAGTTCTGATCTAAAACAAATGGCTACACCCCCACTCCTACGATCCTTCCTCAAGCAGTGTATCATTGAGTACCCAGCTGGAATTTCTGAAGCCAACATTGGACCAGCATTCTCATCCAACCAGGTCTCGGTGATGCAAGCCCGGTCAGATGATCCAAAAAGATCAGCTATTAAAGCAGTCTTGTTCTTAATAGACCTGGCATTGCATAACACGTAGGATGAGTGACCAAGGAAGACTGAATTACTTGCCTGCAAACAGCAGAGCCCATGGGTATGGGAACCAGGCAAGGAGGACCCTTTCCTGGACCCATTTCACCCTAGGGCACCTCCTTGTTCCCACTACCCCAACTGGCCCACTCCTTTCCATTCCCCCCCACCAGACCCAGCCCTCGCCCCCCTCCTCCTAACTATCCCCAGAGCTCGGCACCATGTATACATTTCAGGGGACAGTAGAGGACAAACAAAAGGACAGAGGTCCCTGAACCTGGAGGGGTAATACCGCCTGACTGTCATTACACCTTCCCAGCACATAATCTCAGCATGCAGCTCTGAAAATACCAAGTAACCTCAATCCCCCAACCAAAAACACAAAAATAAAATAAATGAAACAAATACAACAGCAGCAGGGAACAGTCAAAGCAGTGGAAGTACACATAGTTATTGTTGTCCAATACTTCTCAGTACTGCTTTATTATTGTCCAGGTTTGCCAAAAAGTACTTGATAAAAACCAGTAAGCCACATTTTAACTCTTTGACCTGAGTCTGAAGCTGGAAGGGGGACTCTCCCAACCCCCTAATCATAGAATCTATACAAGTGAATGAAGCCCTCTCACTGCCACATCACAATGTCAAAAAAGTAAAGAGGCCCTCTCACTGCCTACAAGAAATATATGATACACCAGTCACTCCAAACAACAGGGTAACTCTATTAACTCCTCATAAAGCAGATTTGAAAAAACAGTTTAGCCAGTCCCAGAAGTCAGATTCATTTTATATCCCCTTGATGACACTTTTTCAAGGACTAAATGCCAGACCAGACCCTGCCCCCCAGGCAGGCTCCAGAGTACATCCACCCTCCCAACCGAGACACCAGAGCTACCCGACCCCTGTCAGGCAGAATCCTACAGTTCCACGAGCCCAGGCAAATGTTCACCCTCCAGCCGGCACTCCTGGCCTTCCCCGGGGTAAACAGATGTACTCAGCACCTCGGGCAGGTCCGACTGGCTAGTCCTAGTTCCTGCACTTCATGGGGATCCTTCACACCTTTATGGATTAACTCACCCCCAGTTACATGAAGAGCAGTTCAGAGGCGTCTCAACAATCCAGGACCTACTGCCCCCTCCTATTCAACTACAGGCTTGACTAGAGGGCAAAATTAGTTCCCAGGCACCAGATGGATCTCAGTTCTACACCATCTACAGCCTTCTCCTCCTCAACCACAGTCCAGATCAAATCCTGTATTAGTCTCCACCATTACCCACTCTCTCCTGACTCTCTTCAGCTCTCCAGTTTAATGGCTGGCCATAATTCAACTGCGTCAAGCATCACAGCTCGCGGTTAAAACTTATAATCCATGGGCAACGCTCCACAGACCACAGTCGAGCAGCTCGTGAGTCCAGCACCGGTTACAGGTAAGCAAACCAAAAGGAGAAAATAAAACAAGCTAGGTATGCTCCTGTTCATGCTTTCTGCTCCACAAAGGAGTTATTGCTAGCTGTTCCCTGGTCCCATTTGAAGCAGTATGGAGACAGGGCTTCTTTGGTGGTGGCACCTCCAAAATGGAACTCCTTACCATACTATCTTAGGAGTTCCCACTATTGATGCATTTCAAATGGGGCCTGAAAACTCACTTATTTGAATTAGCATCTGACCTGTTAACAGTTTAGGCTGCATTTGTACCACTGCTGATTTTATATGTGTGATAGTGACAATTTTATTATTGTATTGTTTGATGTTTTAAGTGCCCTGAGCATTTGCAATGGGGTGCTATTGAAATAAAATTGCCATTATTCCTTTCTCATCACCATTTTCAAAGTCATTTCAGAAGTCTATGGTCTCATGGATTCAAGTTTAATTAAATAGTTAAGCTCAGCACTGTGTCAGGTCCACAAAATGTCTAGATGTTAGACAGGGAGCATTAGGTCTCAGCTAATGAAGTGCCTTGATTGGACGCTGAGCAATAATCATTTATGCACAATGCTGTACTTACGCTTAGCTTATAATTTGCATTGCAAATATTACATTAAAACAAAAAACTAGTTGCCACATCTAAGCAAGGCCATCCCAGTGCCAACAATTCCAAATAGATAAATTAATATTAATCTGTGTGAATTTAGGCCAGGACGATTTCGTTAATCTCCATGTTTTATCTTGTAGAAGATTTGCTGTCTGAAAGACCTTACCATTAAAGGGAACAGCTAATAGGAAAGGCAACTGGGTTTTACCAAAATTTCAGTGGAGTAGAGTACTAGTGAACAGCAATGGCATTCACAACACAAGATTTGGGAGAAACAGCAGAAATCTGTTCTTCACTTTAGCGCTTACTGAGCTGAGCTCCTGATGTAATGAGAGAACCCTTGGAAAAAACACGGTTTGTAGATACAGTTAAGCTGTCAGTTAGCCTTATCACTGTATTTAGGTTTCCCTATTTTTTTTCTAGAACTGTGGTCATTAATATGAAAAGAGGATGTCTGTTATAAAATGGATGGGAGAAATCCTGAAAGCGGACTGGCAGTTGAAGTCTTTTACTCTTGTTGATGCCTCACTTTGGGGTCAATATATAATCACAACAATACAGTCCGGTGTGGAATATCAGGGAACATCATCCCTTCTTAGGGTATTATAGGAACTTGGCATTGCCTCATGCCTCACATTGCAACCAAGGCAGGATGATATACTATACCCTGTCATGTATTATTGCTTAATTATACATTATAATTTGTCCTGATTGCTTGTCTACACTTGTCATCCATGCCTATCAACTCCTTTCCCCACAAATCGGGGACAAAGCTTAAAACAAATTAAAGCCTAAGGACCAAAGTCAGAAAGATACATCTGAAAAAATGGTAATATTAGCTCGAGAAGCTGTTACAATATGTGGCTTAAGCAATAATCCAAGACAGAGTGTGGGTTATGCTGGGATTTACTCGTTCCTGGTGTGGTTTGGTCATGAGGCTGTAGGCTGAGTGACTTAACCACACCAGAAGTTTGTAAAGCCCAGCATAACCCACATTGTGGAGTGGATTTTTCTGGTTATACAATAAAATATTTAAAAAAATGAACAACAAGGATTAGTTTGTGTTGTCCCATGCCCCCCTCCCCCAGTCATAGTTTTTGTTCATTTGAAAAATGTTAGTGCTTGTTAGGAAGAGAAAGTAAGTTGGCCAAGAAACAGAGAGAGCAAACAGCATGCCTTAATTGCTGTCAGGGAGAGTGGGCCAGGAAATGGAGAGTGAGCAGCATGGTGTTTTAGAGCTGGGAGAGAGAGTGGGTAGAGGAAAAGACTGTGTTTTTGTCAGTGGTGGTAGTATAATTGAAAGTTGTGGAGGGGTTGTGGGATAAGAGATGGAGAAGACACTGAACTTCAAGTTCAACATACAATCTCTGTGTGTTGTTTATTCAAAATGCAGAGATAACCTTAAGCAATGGCATATCCCTTCTTCTGTACATCAGTTTGCAGCAACAGACTATGTATGTCCTTTCTCTGTACTTAGCCAGCAACTATTGATCTCTGATCTCATCTAGCATTTGAGATTCAGCCTTCACCCATATGAGGACCTTGTTTGCTTGGGTGATGGGGCCTCAAATAAAAAAAACAAAAAACAAGCTAAACACAAAGAACCACAGTGCAGAAGCACTGAAACATGGGTTACCCCAAAGGGCATTGACAATAAGCCAAGTTTCAAAGAAACATAACATCACACATACTTCCATAACACAAAGCATCATGGGGTATATGCAAATTGCCATGCAATTTCAGACTTGTTCAGTTTACAGCAATTTACATGCATTTTAAATAGCACAATTAACTTAATTTTTATAATAATCACCTAGTACTTTTTACCATTATCAAAAACACCTAGTGCCATGGTATTTTCGACATTTACAGGTTTCATAAACATAAGGGCCCAGATATTCAAAAGGGTTGCTCATGGCGAAACAGTGTTGCGCCATGCACAACCCACTGATGTGTCCCGGTGCAATATTTAAAAGGGGAAAGTGCACCTGCACAAATCCTGATGCACCGGGCACATCAGTATTTATGCAGGCACAGGTGGGGGTGTGCCCATGCATAAACTGCACAGCCTGATATTCAGCCCGGCCATGCAGGCTATACAGGTGCAACCCCTACCTGTGCCTGCACAAAGTTGAGCCAAAAAAAAAAAGGATCAAGTCGAGGGTCACCCACAGGTGAGCTGCCGCATTGCAGGGCACAACACAGCAGCTGCCACCTGTGGGTGGCCCTCGACTCATACCTGACGCACCTGGCAGCGACCCCATGCCCTGATCACGGGCAGAAGTGTAACCCCCCACCCCCGAGTAGCCCGATCGTGAGCATTACTGTAATACACCCCCCCGAGTAGCCCGATCACAGGCATTGACTGTAATACACCCCCCAGTAGCCCAATCATGGGCATAACTGTATTCCCCCATTAGCCGATCGTGGGCATCAGTAACCCCAAAGTCAATATCCCTGGTGGTCCAATGGACCAAACAGAACCAGCTGCGGTGGCATTTCTCACCCCCAGTCCAAAATCCTGGTGATCTAGTGGGGCCCCACCCACCCACCCATGGAGCCCCTACCACCCTGCTCCCCCGTCAGCGGCAGGTGGCAGCTCCCACCTGCCTGCTGCCTGCACGCCCACCAACTGACAGCTCGGTGGGGCTGCCGCCCGTGGTTCAGGCAGGCCAATGGGCATGCATCGCCTACCTACTAGTCAGTCAGATATGTGAATGAATTCATTCACATATCTGGACTGACTAGTAGTATAGAGCTGCACACCCATTGGCTCATGCTCTGAACCAATGGCCGTGCAGCCATACCGAGCTGTCAGTCGGCAGGTGGCAGGGCGGCAGGGTGCTGCTGCCCACCAGATGGGGGGGAGCGGAGTGGTGGGGCTCCGTGGGCTGGTGGGTTGGGGGTCCACTAGATCACCAGGAATTTCAGACTTGGGAGGGTGAGGAATGCCGCCCATGATTGGACTCCGTTCAGTCCACTGGACCACCAGGGATATTGGACTTTGGGGGGGGTTACTGATGCCCACGATCGGGCTAATGGGGATACAGTTGCGCCCACGATCGGGCTACTGGGGGTGTAATACAGTAATGCCCGCAATCGGGCTACTCGAGGGGATACTGCTATGCCTGCAATTGGGCTACTCAGGGGGGATACTGTTATGCCCGCGATCGGGCTACTCACGGTCCACTGGACCACCAGGGATTGGAGACATGCATTGTCCCTTATGGGACATAATGCGATCGGGCTGCAGGGGGTGTTGGTCCCGATGGCTGCTGCCTGGCAGGGCGCCAGGTGCAAGTCATCAGGGATCGGTGCATCTGCATGCTAATGGCATGCAAATGGGGCTGTAATCAGATGCAAATGGCCCCCCATGCACCTTGCATAAATTATGGCCCCATTTGCATGTCACCCTTTGCATATCGCAGGTGCTGTGCATGGCACAATGGAACTTGCGCCACCGCATCTCAATGCTCCATTCTGACCACTTGCGCCATGCACAGTGGGTGTGGCCAGGGGGCATATTCAAAGAAGTTGTGCCATAATGCAGCTCCATTGAGTATCACCCTAGCCACCCCTGCGCATTATTTGAGCGCGGGGTTTGCACCACAAAATGGCATAGTTTGAATATCTGGGCAGTATATACATTAAGGTATTTATGATATAGCGCTATTACATACTAAATCCAACAAAGATAAACACAACCTGTTTTACATATGCTTGGAGGCCACCACAATAACCTCCGTGTACAAGGACCTGAGAGAGAAAAGGAAAATTAAACAGGACACTATAGCATAGTCAAGAAAGGGAAGGGGGTGGCCAACCATATGGACTAGAAATTATAAAGGATAAATTAGGTTAAGAAACAGAAGAACTGTTGCAACAGAATTAAGAAAAGGTCGGTCCTCAAGAGTGGCAGGAGCTCCCTGTCACAAAAGTTTAACTGTAAAACGGGCCATGGGAGTAACACTGAAGGGACCACAACCGGAAATTTTATTTAGGAAGTGATCAAATGGCAAGGAGTTGCTAATGGCAATTGGTATGGAGCAAGCAGCATGCAAGACTGAGAGTGGCATTTAGCACAATGAGATTTAACAGAACACTGCTGTGACACAGCACCAAAGAGGAGCATTTTCAATTACTCTGAGGTACAGACTGATTTTTTTAAACAGAATTAAAGTGATACATTTGTTTTTGCTAGCAGATAGTTTCAGGGGAGGTTTCTTGATCTGGGGGAAATGGTGTCAACTGAGATTTAAAATGTTTTGTAGGTGCTGTATATGAATGTACCTTCTGTAAAATGTAAACAGGTCAGCTGGATTGTTACCTGTGAGCTATACAGGGATTTACCCACAAGTGAAGATGCTAGTCAACCAATCATGTTTTCGTATTGTTGGTGCCCAGTGTATAAGTGATAAAGCATTTTATGAAGGAAAACTATACAATAACAAAAATTTCTGACTTAACTTTGTAATAAAAATCCAGACTGTTCTGTGACAGAAATGGCAGATTTAGGAGGGACTGGAGACATTGTTCAGTAAAAATCGGGGATGTCTCTGAAAATTTGGAACAGTTGAGAGGCATGCTGACATCATCATCTTCTTATGACATCATACTCATTTCTACAGCAACAGTTTGAGATGTCACACACAAAAGACTGATGTCTGGTGAAGACAAGCAGTCATAGCAGATGAAGGGGAAGACACAGGATCCTGTTTTCATAATTCCATACCTTGTTAAAAAGAAAAAAGGGGATGTTAACTACAGACGTTATTATAGGGACGTGGTATAATGTTAAACTCCTAACTTTGCACCTTAATTACTTCACCCCATTCAACAGAATTATGCAAAAGTTTGCATGTGCAGTGTGTGGTCAATGTCTCCTGATTTGGCAAGTTGTTCTGGTCGAATATGTGGATCCTGAGATCTGGATAGTGCAAAAAGTGGAAAAATTGGAGTTTGCGGCTGTTTTTTTTTATCTTACCTACAGCCCAGCTTATTTGGAATTTTGTTCTGAAATTTTCAGGGTAGAATGGAATTGACCTAGAATGATGCCTTTCATTGGTTTGGTCAAAACATATTAATCCCTTTCCAAGTTATAAGGATTTGAGATTTCAGCTCTGAACATGTTCAGTAGGGCCTTTCAGACAGATATTTGATACAAAAGAATTTCTGCTCATGAAATAATATTTTTGTTTCATGAGCTGATGTTCTTCTTGTGCAAAAATGTCTTCTTTTGTATGGCAGCCATCTTGTTTCCATTAAAAAAATGTTTTGAAAACCCATAAAAATGACGCCCTGGAAATAAAGTAGCACACAAATCTAGCTGAATGGGACCCCTTTAGCTTGATTCTGCACTTACTTTTTCGGAAAAGGGCCCCAGAATATGATTTTGGGACACTCAAAAATCCTTAGTGATGCTTGTTTCATGAGCTGGTTTCTTGTTTCATGAGGCTCGTGAAAGAAGAATACAGCCTCTTGGGGAAAAAAAAACCTTGGCTCATGAAACAGGAATGTGGACTTTTTTTTCAGTCTTGTTTTGTCAGCAGGCCTCTTGTCTTCTGACTGACAAAGCAAGTCAGAAGACAACAAGGTCAGCTCATGAAACAAGATTTGGGGCTTATATTTTTTTGTCTTGTTTCATGAGCAGACCTTCATGTTTTGTTAGTTGTTTCTTCATTCCCAAAAGAAGACAGGCTCACGATACAAGGCTGAAAAAACAACTAAGTACCAAATCTTGTGTTATGAGATGGCCATCTTCTCTGGTGAGTTGTTTCATGACTCATGAAACAAGAGGCCTGCTGATGAAACAAGACTGAGAAAAAAATGAAGTCCACATTCTTGTTTCATGAGGCTGTATTCTTCTTTCGTAAGCCTCACAACACAAGAAATTGGCTCACGAAAGAAGAATGAAACAAAAAAACATTAAGTCATCGTCATCATCATCACCATTTTTTATTTGTAAAAAGGCACCCTTCCAAAGCTCAGGGTGCCCGAACAATATCACATAATAAAAACAGTTTAATAACATTACAGACAAAACACATTAATACTGTTTCAAAACAACAAATCAGTCAAATATCATTAATAGCTTGATGAAAAATATATGTTTTGAGGTCAGCTTTAAACCCCTCAATAGTCAGGCTGTCTTGTATCTGGTGAGGTTGAGAATTCAACAGGGTAGGAGCCATAAAGGCAAAAGATTGTGCACCAGATATTTTCAGATGTACCCTGGGAATCTCTAGCAATCCCTCACCGGAGGATCAGAGTGCATGGGAGGAACAGTAAGGGTGCAGAAGGTCTTGCAGGTAATGGGGTCCCTGGCAGTGTAGGGCTTTATAGGTCAGCAATGTGACCTTGAAGGTTTTCCGCCACTGTACTGGCAGCCAGTGCAGGTCACACAGCACAGGTGTTATGCGACTGGATCTAGGGGTTCCAGTTAACAACCTGGCCATCATGTTCTGCACCAGTTGCAATCAGTGGATATCTCCCCCAGGAAGCCCTAGGTAAAGAGCTTTGCAGTAGTCAAGCTGGGTGGTGACAAAGGCGTGGACCAGTGTGGAGAGATCTTCAGTGGGGGTCAGATACTTCACCCTGGTGACATTTTTCAGATGGTAAAAGGAAGATTTTACTACTGCAGAGACCTAAGATTTCAAGGTCAAGCCTTCATCTGAGGTCACACCAAGTTTTCAGACCTGGCTTGAAGCACATAATGGGGTTCCCCTAGTGTTATTCCATTGGGTCCCCCCATGCCCCAGCCAGTCCACAATCTGGGTCTACAACCAACACCTCTGTTTTTCCAGAGTTTAGCCTTAGCTAGCTAGCACTTATCCAGTCCTGTATCTCAGACAGACAGACAGTTGTTAAACTCCGAGATAGTATCTAACTCCTGCTCTGGCACCAAAGATAGGTACAGCTGAGAGTCATCTGCATAACAGTGAAAACTCAAGCCGTATCATCTTATAATGTCCTCTAATGGCAACATGTACACTGCAAACAGCATGGGTGACAACACCGAGCCCTGTGGCACCCCACAAGGCAGACTACGAGGGGCTGAGGAATAAATCCCCAACACTACTCTCTGAGTTCTGCCCTCTAGGAACAATTGAAACCAACTGAGGACTGCCCCCCCCGAGTCCACAGAAAAACTGCAGGCGCTCGAGTATCGCACCATGGTTGACAGTGTCAAACACTGCTGAGAGATCTAGGAGAACCAAGATGGAATGGGCCCTCTGATCCCTCGCCATCAGGGGATCAAATACCCGAGCTAGGGTTGTCTCAGTGCTGTGTCTTTTCCTGAAACCCAACTGGAGAGGATCATAGATATTATGGATTGTTAAATGGTCCTCCAGCTGCAGAGCAACCACTTTCTCAATAACTACCTACAAAAGGTAAGTTAGAAACTGTTCTGTATTTTACTGGACAGTCTGGGTCCAAGGAGAGATTTTTTAGGAGGGGCCTCACCACCACCTCCTTTAAGGGATCTGGAAAAGTCCCTCTCTCCAAGGAAACCCCTACTATTCCAGCATGGACCAGGGCAATCATCTCAACACACCCTACTAGAAGGTGAGTTGGGCATGGGTCCAGACTACAGCAAGTTGGCCACAGAGTTTGGATGATCCTCACTATATACATGATTACTGGCTGACTAAAGGTAGACCAGATCATCTGGGTGTTGGTACCACATGGTTGACTACCACAAGGTCCAATGGGGAGATGCTGGCTGATCTCATTCCTGATGGAGGCCACCTTATCAGCAAAAAACTGTGGAAACTCATCACACTTAGCTTGTGACAATGCTCAACCAGACTGCAAGCAGACTGGATTGCACAGTCTGTCCACAGTCCAGAAGAGCTGAGCTGGTCTGTTTTTAGCTGCAGAGATTTTCCTGGACAGAAACATTGCCTTCTTATGGGACATTTCCAATTGGTATACCTTATAATGGTCTAACAATCTAAGCCTGTCCTCCTCCAGATTAGTTTTCCACCAGTGTCTCTCCAACTTTAATCCTAACCTCTTCAACTCCCTCAGTGCCCCATCATACCAAGGGGCACCAAGGCGAAGAGTTAAAGGACAAACATGTACTTGAGCAATTACATCCAGGGCTTCCAATATCACCTTATTATAGGTTACAACGAGATTCCCTGGGTCATCGTTATCAGTCAGAATTCCCAAAAGGTCGAACACCCCCTGTGTATTTACGGAGGTAAAAACCCATATCAGGCCCAATGACTCCATCAATTGGAGGAGGTTCTGTCCAAATGGTGAGAGTTTATTGTCAACTGAAGCACTGAAGTCCCCAAGAACCATCCATCTTGGGGACTCCAACTTCACATTGGCGATGAAGTCCACCACCTCCTGCAAGAAAACCCTCCCATCACCTGGAGGAAGGTATATGAGAAGGATCTTACAACCTTCACCCACTCCCACAATGCACTCAAAGGAGTTGGTAGAACCTACTGGCACCTCCCTGAGACCCAGTTCCAATCTAAAACAGATTTCAACCCCCCCGCCCCTTCGATCCTCTCTCGGGTGGTGTATCATCAAGAACCCTGGTGGAACTGTGGCTGCCAAAATAGGCCCTGCATTTCTGTCCAACCAGGTCTTGGTGATGCATGCCAGGTCCACAGAGGCCACAAGATCCACAACTATTGCAGTCTTGTTCCCAACTGACATGGCATTGCATAACACTGCCTGAGAGGGATGAGAAACTGAGGATGACCGCACTACCTGCCTGCAATAATCAGAGCCCTTGGGTATGGGCACAAGGCAAGGTGAATCTCACTCCTATATCCATTTTGCCCCAGGGCACCTTCTGCTTCTCACAGTCCCTATCCACTCACTCCTTACCCTACCCCCTCTGAACTCCAGGACCCTCCACCCCTCTGCCCCCTCATTTTCCCCAACGCCATACATCTGCCATACACCTCTGGGTGAAGTGGGGGGCAGTCAAATTGGTGGAGGTCCCTGAGTCTCATGGGAGAGTTCCAAGGAGCAAAAATATTGCACTCATGCACAGAGAGGTTTGCAGCCAAGGTAGACAAAATCTGTAACACAATGTAGCAAATTCCCAAAGGTAGCACTCTCAAAATGAACAATGATGGACTGCACACAGCACTTAACAACAAATTGTTGAATTTATTAGTCACCACTTGTGGGAGCCCCTAGTGCCTCGGCAGGGTCCCTTCAAGGGGGTGTGATACAAAACCATACAACATCCATTTAAATACAATTACAAGTGTGACATCACATAATAATTACCGTATCATGAACTTACTTTATAAATCATGACACGAAATTGAATTAAATTAAAGGAGAAGGGGGAGAGGGAATAAAAAAGGGAGAAAAAAACTTTCTAAATTATTATGGAATCCAGGAGACTTTGAGATACAGAAGCTAGTGAAACATATTCTTATCCACTCACAATAAAGGTCTGATAATGAAATATCATTATTATCAAGGGGTTCTCTAAGGACACTAGGGATACACCATATTTATACATCAGAACCTTACTAAAAGTAAACATTATTAACAGTGCATAATTATAGCTTATTACTGCTTGTTGCTCAATATCCTAATATTAAGAATGAGTAAATCATTCTAGAATCAAAGGCAAAATATCAAAATATTTATAACACATCTAAACAGTTATATAATCATTCACTAAAATTTGTTATAAGTATCTTACAGTTGTGGAAGAAGGGATAGAGACAGAGTAACTGTAGTGGAACCCAACTGTGCCGTAAGACTACAGGAGAGCCAACTGTACTGGAAATAAACAACCTACAAAAAATAGGTAAAAATAGGTCAGTTTGGGAACACACACACACACACACACACATATATATGTACACACATTATTTATGAAAAAAAATATATATGCACACACACCAACATGTACCAGTTTCATTTAGAATCACAAATCTGGATCCAACACTTTAGAGAGTTAATAGAAAATAACTCCATTCCATTTATATTCACAAATATTTAAATTCTTAGGAATGGTTTAGGGTTCCATCTCTCATTCAGACCTAATGGAACAACTGTGTCTGTTTTGAAAATACAAGTACTTTCTTTTTGCAATAATTTAATGGGCATATCCCCACTTCCAGGATTTCCTTTCACATGCTCCAATCCCATGAACTTAAATTGCAAAGCATTACTATTATGTGTAGTAGTGAAATGTCTTCTTATATGGGTGTCCACGTTTTGGTGAATAATGGACCTTACATGCTCCTGGATGCATCTTTAAGGGGTTTGATTGACTTACCTATATAATACAGGTCACATGTACACCATAATATATATACCACAAAAGAAGTTGTACAAGTAATAAACTCTCTAACATCTATTTCAAGACCATTAGGCAATGATATGTGGTTATCTGTATTCATATATTTACGTATGTTACAATTTCCACATTTGTGGTTTCCCATAGGTCTTTTTGGTAACCACATCCTTTTTGGTTCAATTGCCTGATAAAAATGGCTGTCAACTAGCTTGTCTTGAAGATTTGCTGTTCGTCTGAAAGTTATTCTAGGTGTTTCAGGGATTCAGCTGTTAAATTCAGAACCACTTTTAAATATATCCCAGCTGTTCCATACGATATTCCCTACTGCTCCTGCAATAGCATTGAATTCTAATGAACATGTACAGTAATTGTGCCCATCTCATTGTGATTTTTTTCTATTCAACTTCCTTAGATAATCCCTTTGTTTCTTGCCTCTTATATTCATAAGTGCTTTATTCAATACTCCATCCTGGTAACCTTTTTCTTTAAACCTTTGCATCAGTTCCTCAGCTTGTTGTTCAAAGTCACTGTCTGACATATAGTTCCTCCTGATTCTAACCAATTTCCCATATGGTATAGAATTTTTAAGTTTGGCAGGATGTGAACTGTCATACCTTAACAGTGAGTTTGAGCATTTCTATTTCCTATACCCCTTTGTGTTAACACACTCCTTCTCTCTATCGCCCTCTAGTGTGATGTCCAAAAAATTCAGACCTCTCGACCATTAAAGCTGTAAATTTAAAATTCGTATAATTTTGGTTAAGCCACTGAATTAATTCTTTGGCACTGTCCATGTCCCCATTCCATATGCAGAGACAATTATCAATGTATCTCTTCCACTGTATAATATTTTCTGTATAGGGATTGATATTGGGGTCACAGAGTGACTCTTGCTCCCATAGCCCTAAGAAGAGATTAGCATATGATGGAGCCATTGATGCCCCCAAAGCAGTACCAAAGACCTGTAAATAGAATTCATTATTAAATTCAAAATAACTATGATGTAGTATGAATTCCAGTGATTCCACCAAAAAATTGACAGGTGCGCCAGTATACCTCTAATCTTTTAACAAAAAATGCTGTGCTGCCCTAATGCCATCTTTATGCCTTATTGAGGTATATAAAGCCTCCACATCTATACTTAACCACAGGTATTTTTCATTCCATTTGATGTCACATATTTTACTGATGGTATCCCCAGTGTCTTTTAAATAAGACGGTAGCTTAACCATACTATATTATAAATATAGGTCCACAGATTGGCTCAAATGTGCTGTGATGGAACCAATGCTAGAAACAATAGGTTTTCCAGGTGGATTAATCATATTTTTATGAATTTTAGGAAGGCAATACATGATAGGGACTACTGGGAATTCACAGAATAGATATTTAAATTCTTTATCATTGATATCCCCCTATGGTGTCATGATTTATAAAGTAAGTTCATGATAGGGCAATCATTATGTGATGTCATACTTGTAATTGTATTTAAATGGATGTTGTATGGTTTTGTATCACGCCCCTTTGAAGGCACCCTGCCGAGGCGCTAGGGGCTCCCACAAGTGATGTCTCATGGGAGAGTACTGCCTGACCATCCCAGTCTTGCCCCAACACATTTTCACTCACTCAACCTCTCTCTCACTCACTCTCCTCACAATCACTCACTATATGACACTATAAAACCCACTCCTATAAAACTAAACTCCTTCTTACTATTTCTTAAATGACCCAACTTCCTTCCCCCAACAAATTCCCAACACTATTTTCATGAAACATCTTTTTTCATGAGCTGACATTCTTCTTTCGTGACTCTAATGAAAAAAGACTGCTGGCTCACGAAACAAAAATATGGGCTCACAAAAGAAGAATTTCTTTGTATTGAAAAAATAAAGAGTTTTCCTCATAACTGTGCAATTTTTGAAGATTTCAAAGCCAGATTTTTAACATGTGCTTTTTGTGACCCTACCTCATGAATAGAGATGCAACAAAATTTTTCTTCTCGGGCGAATTTGTGGCAAAGTCAACAAATTCACATCTATGGAGCACGTTGCATAATTTGCCAAAATTACCTGGAATACACTATTTGTGACTTTGCTTTGCTTTTTGGTGTTTTAAATGCAAATTGCACTTAAAAAACCCAAAGCAATGAGAAATCACATCCCCCTCCCCGACATCTAGCAGCCTTATTTCCCTCAGTGGTATCCAGTGGACCCTACCCCTGCCAATCTCACCACAATATAAAAAAATAAATATATTTTTTTCATTAAATCCCTTCCCTGGTGTCAGTGTCCCCCCTGCCACAATCACCAGCTTCTAATAACCCCACCAGCTACTGGCACCCCTGCTTCCAGTGTCTAGTGGTCTGCCTCCCCCGCCGATTGCTGCCCATCCAGCATCCAGCATCCACAAAACTGCCTAATTTAAAATAAAGTTTAATTTAATCCCTGTGTCTAGTGGACCCCCATCCACCCACCCCTGTTAGGTAGTGCCCCAGCCCACCCCCAACCCTGACCCTGAGTGGGCCACTGGCACAGCCTCCATTTAGCTCCATGGCTGACAGCACACTGAGCTCAATGAATGAGTGCATGCTTGTACAAGCATGTGCTCATTCATTGACAACTCACTGTCTTTTCTTCAGTTTTCAGGGTTGTAGAGAGGAGAGGGGCTGCTCTGGTCACTAGCTGGGGGTGAAGATATTAGAAGGCCAATGGTGTTTGTGGACCCCGTCTGGGGGTCCCACAATGCCTGTCGCCCTTCCACCCCTCACAGGCCACTGGAGCAGCCCCTTCCCCTTCTCTACACCCCAAAAACTAAAGAAAATGACCATGAGCTATCAATGAATTAGTGCATGCTTGTACAAGCACATGCTCATTCATTGAGATCAATCGGGCTGCCAGTCATGGAGGTGAGTAGAGGGCTGTGTCAGTGGCCCGCTCACAGTTGGGGTTGGGGAGAGCAAGGTGGGAGCACTACCTGACAGGTTGTGGGGTGAGGAGTCCACTAGATATCAGGGATTAAATTAAACTTTATTTTTTTAATTAGACAGTATTGTGGATGTGGGTACCTGCTGGACAGCAAGTGGTGGGGGCAGGTGGATCACTAGACACCAGTGCAGGGTGCCAACAGCTGGGGGTAGGGGTGGGGTGGATGTATTGTGGCCATCAATTGGTGGCGGGAGGGGGCACTGTCACCAGGGATGGGATTTAATGAAAAAAAAAAATGTTTTTTTTTTTATAGTGTAATGGACCTTCCTGACGGCAATTGACTGTGGCTGGGGAACCACTAGAAACCAGGGCCGTGTGCCAGGGAGGTGTTGGGGTGGCACTACCACTAGAGACCAGGGATATTCATTTTAATTGTTTTGTGTGGAAATTCCACACTTCAGGGTCAACCCCCCCACTCCATGAATTGTACTCTGTGAATTGAGCACTATTTACAAAATGTTTGGTGCAGCGAATTTTGTCGACTTGGCCCACCTCTACTCATGAGCCATTGTGGAAATATACTTCAGAAATAATTGAAAAGGTGCATCTGTAGTCTCATGGAACAGCTGGGACCCTTCCATACCCAGGCGGCTCCTGCTGTTTGCATCTGTAGCAACACAGAATTGAAAGGCTCAGAAAGCACATGGATTCCTCAGTTGGTGCATGGCCCAGGGGGACCTGCATGCTTGCAGCTGTAGCCACAGAGAAATGCAGGGCCCAGGGGGTCCTGCGCTTCTGCAGGCTGATGGACTCCACATTTGGCACAGGGCACAAATAGTCCTGTGCATCTGTATCTATAAGTGCGCAGAAGCACAGGACCCAGAGGGACCTGCACTTCCACAGCAAGACAGATGTGTTCACGCAGGTCCTGAGAGGGTACTGTTCCACTATCTCAAAAAGAAAGGAAATTATTTGCAAAAATCTGCAGTAATCCACCAGTTAGGTTCAGACTAAAGCAAAAAAAGTAGGAAAATATAGCATTATCCAATCCTCCCCACCCCACAAACAGCAAAAGAAGAAAAAAAAACCTTAGGGTTTGGGTTTTCTGAGTCTTAACGAATCAGTGGTGGAGTCTTCCTTGGGGTTGTCAACTCTAATGCTCACCCCTCCCCTCAGACCATAGCCTCCTGTCTGAAGCACAAGGCACAGCTCTAAGCTAGTGCCTCATAGTGATACACTCTTCAAAGGTGCAGAAGTATGTCTCGCCACATGTTGCCAACAATGTCCATCATAGCTTTCTTCACACAGGACCCTGTGGGCCTTGTCTGAAGAAGAGAGATCACATCTGATCTTGTTTGCTCAGGGGAGTGGGAGAACCTTAAGGCTGACAACCCCAAGGAATACCCCACCACTGAGTCACCAAGACTCAGGAGACCCAAAACCCTAATGTTTTTCCCTTTTGCTGCTTGAAGGGTGGGGGTGTGGCGTTAGGGTTAGAACCCCCTAACACCACATTATCCTTTTGTTGCTTTAATCTGAACCCTAACTGATGTATTAATGCAGGGTTTTTTTTGCAAAGAATGTGACATATAAGCTGAATGCGCCTAAGAATTATTTTGCTTTCAAAGTTTCACCATAGATGTAAGGGGGCCCTTTAAAAGAGCAATAAAAGAACAATTCACAGGTGTGTGTGTGTGTGTGTGTACGTGTACGTGTACACACAGAGACAAATGTTTTCAATTTAGTGTTTACAATGCACAGGAATTCCCGGTATCACAGGATTGCTGCTAAGGTAATGGGGAGGTTGGAGTAGTAATCCAGCTAGGTGGCCCCTTCTAGCAATATCTGAAAAGGCTATTTAGTGATAGTGGGCTACCATGGCCTTTTGTCCATTAACTGTGATTACCTGGGGCTGTAATTTGGGCTTCTTCCATTTAAGAGTTCGACTTTCATTGACTGCACAGTCTAGGGGGCAACATGAGTTCTCCACTGTTGACAGCATGGTATAATTGTTGCTATGAGAACCATACTGAACAAAATCAAATCAGCTGGCCTAACAGTGACTTGCCAGGGCATTGCTCTGTGTGTGTGTGTGTGTGTGTGTGTGTGTGTGTGTGTGCTGTGGGTGGGAGGAACTGCTGGAAGATCAACTTATTTGGTCATATTAAGTACAAACGGAGCTCATTTTTTTTTTGTATCTTTTTTTTTTTTTTTAAATAAAGTGCACAGATTTTTATACATTCATATGTCAATGTTACGTTCGGGCTCCGTGTATTGCATTTCTTTTTATTTCCATCTATAAAAAGTGTTTCAAATGAAAGTGAAGTGACTCTAAGGGAAGGTACGGATGAGTGGGTGGGGTAGGGATCAGTGGGTACACGGTATTTAGGTGGGTGCATGCAGACTGACTATTTCATTCACTTTTCCAACAGTTTGCTACTTTTCATGAAACAGAGCTGATTTCAATCTGGTGACTAGAAGGAGTAGCTTGAAAGAAAAACTGAATACCTCTCTAACTATGCTGGCAGTTGAGAGCACTGACTTTGGGAACCAGGAGCTCTCAGGTTCAAATCCCACCAGAGCCAATTACTCACGGTATGACTTTGAGCAAGTCACTTAACCATTCCCTAAAATACCACCAGCAGCTTCATATGGTTCAGTTTAAGTTGGTTTGCATCTCTATTTCCCGTCTATCCCTGTGACGAGGCTGAAAATAGGCAGTATTGTCTAGCTCTCCCTCCCTGTCAACAAAAACAAAACAAGTAAATAAAAAAGTGTCAGTGTTCCAGTTCATCCAGCTGAAGGAATGGGTGGAAACAGGTTCTCACTGAAAATGAGATCTTGCATCCCAGTTGGGCTTTCTTGGGGACAAAAGTTGTAAAGAAAAAAACAACAACCACACTATTGGGGTTACTTTGAAAGGCATTGTGGGGTGTAGTGGTTAGAGCATAGAAAGAAAGGCAAAGCAGGAGCTCACAGGTTTGAGTTTGACCATAGCTGCTGACTCACTGAGGTATACTCTCCCAACTTGTGGGGGGCTTAATGCTTGGGCTCCACAGAGCCTGCCCCATGGTACCAGCTGCTAGCATTGTTGCCTCTGCCGGCCCCACTGGACTCTTGCACAGTTGAGAACAGACTGGGAGTGAAGAAAGGAGCATCAGTTTCCTCAGTGCACTGCTCTATTGTCTTCAGTGGCTCTGTGCCATACATCAAAGGTAACTCCTCTGTCATCAATGGAGTGAGTAATCTATGATCATGATGAAACCAGGGGTACCCGATTGTCAGCCCAAAAGACTGGACATCAGTGCACAACACTTCATGAGGCAGAGAATAATGTTAAGGGGTAGGAGCCCCATTGAAACATGAGGATTTGGACTGTAGGCCCTTTTGGACTATAAATTAGGCTCACGGCTGTCATCCTTGTTCCCTTTGACCCCTGTCAACATGGCAACTAAGGTCAGGTTTCAGAACCTGCAGAGGGAGCCCCAGAAAGCTGTTGGGACACAGGAGTTCTTGATTAGTGTAGATACGAGATTGTGACCAATCTTTGTCTGAGTGACAGACCTCTGGCACTGCTCTGTGAGTGACTGACAGCTCCTTGAGCCACTTGGGAGCTGGATTTAACCAATGAATAGCAGGGGCTGTTTCAGAACGTATGCAGTCTATGCAGAAATTTTGCTGGGAACAGATCATAGAGCTGGGGATGAGAGAACCAGATAGCATGCCTCCCAGAGTAAGCCATTTTTCTGCAACACAAAAGAGGAGGTGACTGCGTGCTTGTACAGTGTGGCCTAAGAGATTAACAGCAAAAGCCCAGGAGGGGTGTCAGCATGCCAAGCCACCATGCAAACTCTCCTGGAGTCTCAGAGACTTTTTGTTACATTGCAGCACCCATGTGTGACAGACAGCAGTTCTGTGTCTGGGAAGCCACCCAGCTAGCACCTCAGACAAGGGCTAGATGTCTGAGAATACTAGGAACTGGATGTTAGGACATGGTGTTTTGGTCTGTCATGGTTGGGCCTCACAGGCTGAAGCTGTACCTTGGATTTTGGGGAGAGAGAGAGAGAGAAAGAAATGTAATGTCCCCCTCAGGAAGAGGATTACCTGAACTGCCCCAGCCACTCTCCTGAGTGCTGCTCCTGAGCTGAGAACAGATACAAGTTGCAGTGGCCGGCTCTCTCCTGCTTAAGCTCATGTGTGGTGTGGTGTGGAAAGAGAGTGCAGCCATGCTGCAAAAATCTTTGGTACCTTCTACTTAATCCTACAGAGGCTGTGGCTGCATTCTTTATTCCTGGTCCCCCCGATCCTGGCAGAGGGGACAGGGAATAACAGATAGGGAAACCATCTCTCCATATCTTTGATGCCTAAATGCACCATTGACCAAACTGACACCTTCAGCAAAGCAGAAGTGCATGTTACAAAGGAGCTCCTCCGCTGCGCTCTCCACTCTCTTGACCGTACCAGCCTCCTGACCCAGACCCATAGCACCATGACCACACCAGCACGTTTGAGCAGTAGCCCAGGGGTACAACAAATACCCAGGGGCCAGCACACAATTTAGGGGGTGCAGAAACAAATGAAATTAAAAAAACTTTGGAGCACAAGGTTCTATCAGACATGGCTGCAGCTATGTTGATAACTTCTAACCCTGGGAATCCACCAATCAGAAGGCCAGAAATCCTGCCAAGAGGGTGAAAAGACTTATGGGAAAAGTTACATCAGCGATCCTCCTCACTGTTCCTGGTGGGCTAAAGATGCCAGTCAGAGGGCACAAAAGGGCAAAAGGACAGACAGCCCCTTACAGGCTATCCGTGTCCGAAGCTGTGAGAGAAGTTTCTAGGCTGTCTGGGAGCTTGTGGCAGTCTGACTGTGGCACCAAGCAGGGAAGACCTGCTACACTGCAGTAGGAGCAGAGGCCTAACCAGGCCTGCTCCTGTAGGTCTTCCCCAGGCACACTCATAGGGAAAAATTGTGAGTCCTCCCCTGGACTCATCCTGCTTAAGGGATCATTGAGAGACTGTGTCAGACAGGGCACCAATTAAAGTGAATTGCTGAAGTGACTTATGAAACTGTGCCATAAGGGCACCTGCTATCTGACAGGGACAGTGAAGTAAGCAGTCCTGCTGCTGCTGCTAGGAGACAGCTTGAAGCCTAGCCAGGCCTAATCTTGTGAGCCCTATCCTGGGCTCATTGCTTTGAAATGCTGACTTGCTGTGAATTGTGCTCAAATGGTGTCAGCGTGATTCAGATGGTAGCACATCCACCTCTGGACCAGAAGGTCATGGGTTCTCGTCTCACATCAGGATTGGACTCAAACCTAAACACTGGCACCCAAGTGCAGTATTAGGGGGGTGTTGTACTGTTGGGGTGTGCCATCCTTCGGATGAGTCATTAAACTGAGGTCCCTTCTACCTATCTTGGTGCAGTCCTGGTGGGTGTCCAGGTGGAAGTAAAAGAACCCAAGGCATTCTTTGCAAAGAGTAGGGGACATTCTCAGTGTCTTGGCCAATATTCCCCTTCCCATAAAACCGGTTCATGCAATTGTCTAGGCTGTGTGTGGGTGTTGATGTGCGATATGGCTGCCACTACACATTCAGTCACTTCATTACCAGTCTAGCATTGCTTGTAAAGCACTTTGGGATACATTGTGTATGAAAAGTGCTATATAAATGCTGATTCTTCTTCATCTTCAAAGGGCACCTGCTAAGGGAAGCTACCAAGAGTATGTGCCTATAGGGCATTCCTGCAGACCGAAGTTGCTGTGAGAAATCCTGGTGAGAGACCAACTCCTAGAAAGCTGCTGCTGTGCTGTGAAGCTGGAGACAGAGACTTGCTTCCATATGTACAGACCTGTTGTGAAGTGGGGAAACATCTAAACCAAGGCCAGTAACAAGTGGGGTACCGCAGGGTTCGGAGCTGGGCCCTGTTTTGTTCAATGTCTTCAATGGAGACATTGCAGAGGGGGTCAAGAGTAAGAGCAGCCTGTTCACTGATGACACTAAGATTTGTGCAAAAGTGGACAATGAGGAAGGGAGGCAGGCACTCGGGGAGGATCTAGCTAAACTTGAACACTAGTCTAGGGAGTGGCAGCTGGGGTTTAATGCTAAGAAGTGCAAAGTCATGCACCTCAGAGCAAGAAATCCCAGGACCAGCTACTGGCTGAAGGGAGTGCAGGTAACAGCTTCAGAGAAGGAAAGAGACCTCAAGGTAATAGTCACAGGGGACATGAAGGTATCAGCACTGTGTAGGATGGTGGCAGCAAGAGCAAACAGGATGCTGGGGTGCATTGCCAGAGGGATCACCTCTAGAAAGGAGGAGGAGGAGGTCATCCTGCCCTTGTGTAGATCACTGGTGAGGAAACACTTGGAGTACTGTGTGTGATACTGGTGCCCATACCTCAAAAAGGATGTGAGATTACTGGAGGGGGTGCAGCGCAGGGCTACAAAAATGATCATGGGACTGGGAGAGTTGCCGTATGAGGAAAGATTGAGGGAGCTCAACATGCATTTGCTGGAAGAGAAAAGGAAAAGAGGGGACATGATAGAGACCTTTAAGTAATTGAAAGGCATAAACAAAGTCAGAAAGGGAGGATTCTTCCACTTAAAGGGGGGAAGGATGACTAGGGGGAACAGTCTGAAGTTGGAAGGGGGAAGGTTCAGGAGGGAGATTAGGAGGTTAAACTTTACAGAGAGAGTGGTGGCGAGATGGAATGCACCGCCAGAAGAGTTAATCGAATTGAGGACAGTGGATAGCTTTAAGCGGGGTTGGGATGGAGTCAAGGGCAGGATTAGTACAAACAAGAACACAAAGGGGGGAAAGACCAGGAAAAGGGAGGAAGGAAGGGGTTTGGGTGGGTCTGGGGCAGCTGTAGTAATGTGAAACTAAGCTGCACAGTCGGTCAGACTTGATAGACCTGTGGGCCTTTTTCTGCCGGCAATTTTGTATGTTCGTATGTTCATATGGAGCTGCTGTGGAGCCAGGCAGGGGGCCTGCTAGCCCTTAAGTAGAGTGAATTGGGGAACAGGAAGTCATGGGGTATGTGCCCCCTGAGGATGCTGGTACTCTTGATCTAGAGGGGAGTTGGACTGTAGGAGTCACTTCCTGGATCTGGTCTTCTCAGAAACCATGACGCCGCTGTGTAATGCTCCTGTGACAGTGCATGAGAGCTGAGTCAGAAGGGCTGTGCTGTTGTGAATCATCTGAGAGCAAGTCTGGAGTACGTTTATCTCCAGGCCACTGGGGCCTAATCCTGAATGCTCCTCGACCTATTGCTGAATGCTGGCTCCTGCCTGCTGCAACATCCATGCGTCACTTTGCATTTTTCCTGTTTGGATTACAGTAACCTTGTTTGGATTACAAAGTTGGTTGTCAATCACTGCACCACCGAAAAGCCCAAGCAATGTGACTATTAGACCTGCTCTAGAACTCAAGTAGTTTATGGCTACCCCAGAGTCATTTACTGTCATTTCATGTGTGAAAGTATAGTTCTAGCACTGGTACCAGCTAAAAAGTATATACCGCATCTTGTGTAGTGTAAGTTATCTTACTATGCCCCTGTAATGGGCATGTGCATACAACTATTATGTGGGATATGAGAGTGTGCTAGTGACCCCACAGTACAGTGGCTCCCAGGAAGTATTGGTGTCAGGTGGAAGTGCTTAAAGTCACTTGCAATTGCCTAACCATCTCTTTTATTCCAGCTTTGAGACCTGTGTTGCACAATAAAGGCACTGTTAATTTGCTGAACTTTACTTTTGTGTGTGTGTGTGCCCATTTTGTGTAACCTGCTTGCAGTGTTTCATGGTGAAGATAGCAGCTGTCTCATTGGTCCCGAGGGGGTGGTCCAGTGTAAGGAGGTAGGTAGGTACTTCATCCCAAGGGGTGGTATTGCACACAACATCAGCCTATCTTATCTTCTCTAGATGGAGGCACTGTGCTATTTCTCATCTTTTCTGGGATAAACCATCCTACTGCAGGAGAAAGAATGAACCTAACCCTTCATCCAGCTGGGTCCTGTGCAGTCACCAGGAAGGGGGGTGAACTCGGACATAGCGACCTGAAGGTAACCGAAAGATTGAATGCTACTTGCTGAGATAGAAGGAGAGGACTGAATGACCCTGCTGACAGCAGTTTTGGCCCATGTATGCAGAGGCTTGAACGCGGAGAGAAAAAGGAAGAAACTTGTGGCCATGGAGCCACTACATCCTGCACACAAATGATTTCCTGACGGTCTGGGGATACTGTGAGAACTTCAGGGCCTTGTCCCTGTAGTACCACCAATACATGTATTTGTAGCCTAGAAAACTGTTTCATGGACATTGCTTTAAGTTTATTTTGGGGTTTGCAACAAAGTAAAATGATAGTTTAAATCTTCAAATGCAACACTGCAAGATCTTGGGCAATGACAATTGTCCTGCACCAATTCTATGACTTGGGACCCAGTAACTGTGATGTTAAGGGAGTTCCCTCGTTGCAAGGGGTGGCATGTACTGGCACTGGTGAGGGTAATGAAGCCTTGACAGTACTGTCATGGGACTGGGGTTTGTGGAGTGGTGGTGGGCTACTGTTGATTTTTTGGCTGCATCTAGGTGGGCGAAAAGACCACAGTCATGGCACTTGCATTTAATTTAGGCTGGTCCTAGACAGCCACTGGAAGACTAGCCGAGTATATAAACAGCTGTCTGATTTGTAAAACCCCCTTTCTTTTCCCAGGACATCATCCTGCACCCCAATAAAGCCCTTATTATTTTGTTCCTGATTACTGCTGTAAGCATATTATTATTAGAGTGGCCAAGAACTGCATATAATGGGAACTGTTCTTGCATCGCATTGGTTCACTGGTGGGGTGATTCTGTGGGGATGTGGAGAGGCATTGCATCTCATTGGGTTGTACCATACTTACACCATGCCTACTGTACCTTTCACTTGGTGAAATCACTGCATAATTTTATGTAAATCTTGGACATAAACCCACAATCAGAAGTTTTATGACCTAGACCTCTCAACCTTGTTTGGGCCCACAAAACAGGAATAACTATCAACATCTGCAGTGACTTGGTAATGACCTCAGGCTAGTCATTTGACTTCCTTGTGTTTCATCCTTCCTGGCTGTCAAACTGAGTACAAGCAGTACCAAACTGAAAACAACGTCATTTGTTACCTGCCACTGTTGTGCACATTTGGGATTTTCATCTGATTTTACAAACAGCTCAAAATATCACTTAAAATGCTCATTTTTCAATCAGTCAGAGATACCCATGCTCAGAGGAGCATCTACTTTTAGACCGTACTCATAGTTAACAATGGTTGGAAGATACAAAAGTCATGCAGGCATGAATTGACTGGAAATACAGCCTACAGGTGCCCACATACTGGTATACACGAGGAGAGGAATCTGGAGGTGGGAGGTTCAGCAGAGCACATAAGTGATGGGCGAATCCTGAACTACAGGATATTTTTAATACACTCTGGGAAATTGCGCATTATCAGACAAATTGTGATACATGATTGTGTAATTTGGCCATAGATCTGGTTACAGGCAAATTGGTCACAGAAGACCAGAAATATCTAGTAAAGGCCTAATAGTGTCACTGCAAACCAATAAATCAATGCTTGCAAATTAAAACCCCAAACTCGAATGCTCCTGAAACCTAAATTGGGTCTTTGTAAATCCTGGCAAGATTGCCGACCAAGTCCAGTAAATGTTTTGCAACAACTATTTTACAAAGTTGATGTTGTTACAGAACAAGAGCTAAGTTTACCCATGGTTTCCCAGACCAAGGGATCTCCCTCTATGCGTAGGAGTGATGGTGCAATTTGCTTCTCTGGCTTGTTTCACACTCTCGCATGCTTCAGTAGTGCTGGCCTCTGGTGTCGACTGTCAGATGCTGTTTCTACAGCCTTTGCTGACCTCCACATTCAGCAGCTAGTCTTCCAATTCACAGGGAAGTTCCTCCTGTGGCAGTCTGTGTAGATCCGGCTCACCCAACATATCCTGGCATTCAGTCACAAGGGAGGTGATTACCAGTACAGAATAGTGGTACTGGTTAGGCGAGTTCCATCATGGTCCCTCTCTCAACTGTGGCCAGTTGCGTTCTCTTTCATGCAAGGCTAGCATGAGATTACCTCCTTTTCTCTGAAGGCATGACTTCTGCTTCTCTCACTCACTTCATCTCTAGCAGACACGCAGTGTGCTTCTCAGAATAGTCACATGCAGATGGACTAGGCTTGGAGAGCAATCCCTGCTGTTCACTGGGCAGTGTCAGCTTACAGTTGGTCCACCCATCTGTCACTCAAACTGAGGCCAGGCTGGAGGTCCGTCACTTGGTAGATCCTAATTTGTACCAAAAATCCTGCAGTCCACTTGTGTCCCAAGAGCTCCTTGTGGCTCCTCTTCAGTTTCAGCAGCCTGATTTGTTGATAATGCAACTCTTGACCCCTGTTGCTGCAGGGATGGTGGTCATGGTGCATCATTCCAGAGCAGTGCAGAGACCTAAGAAAACTTAAGGAGCGATCAAGGGCATGGCAGCTGGGTTTCAATGTGAAAAAGTGCAAAATCATTCACTCAGGGCACAGAAACCAACAAGCAGGGTACAGTATGGGACAAGAGGTACTGATGGGTACCAAAAAGGAAAGGGACCTGGGAGTAATCATATCTGATCACCTCAAGATGGCGAGGCAGTGGGTATGGCCAGTGAGATGTTGGGTGCATAGGGAAGGGTATCACCAGCAGAAGGAGGGAGGAAGTGTTGCTGCCACTGTATAGATCACTGGTGAGACCCCACCTGGAGCACTGTGTCCAGTTCTGGAGACCACATCTCAGGAGGGACATAGACAGAGACAGAGTGGAGGCAGTCCAGAGGAGAGCAACTAAAATGGTGCAGGGTCTGCATCAGAAGCCCTATAAGAAGTGACTGAAGGATCTCAGTATGTACACCCTGGATGAGAGAAGAGTGAGGGTGATATGACAGAGACCTATAACTACCTCACAGAGGTAAATAAGGTACAGGAGAAACATATTTTTCAGAGGACCAGATGCACTAGAACAAGGGGACATGCAATGAAACTGGAAAGGGGTAAACTGAAGAGAAATGTGAGGAAGCACTTCTTCACTGAAAGACTGGTTGATGCCATGACAGTCCTCCAGAGGAGGTGGTGAGGGTAAAAACAGTGGTGGGCTTCAAGCATGCATGGGATAGGCACAAGGGAATCTGAGTGGGAAGTGGGGAAGGGGGAGCCAGAGATCAAGTAGGGTCTGTAATGACAGTATAGGCAGGGAAAAGAAAGGGCAGACTGGGCGGGCCAAGTGGTCCTTATCTGCCGTCAAATATTACTTTTCTGTTCCATCTGTGCTCCATAATAAAGGGACTTGAAACACTGAATTTTAGCCTTTTGGAATTTCTTCTATGTAGGACCATCTTTCAAAAGTCACGTTCATACAACATCATATACACTCTAACTGTCCATGATGCTGAGCCAATTAGAGGAAGTCAAACATGGTTACATGAGTGTGGCTATTGGCACTACAGTGTGCCCCATATTTTAAGTTAGTATCAACATCACCAACTGTGTTGTAGACTTTGGATAGTGAAGGTGAGCCAGTAGCCTTTAATAGCTTGTAGCAGGACTGTCCTACGGCCTAATGGTAAGTGTTACTACTTACCAAGTCAGTGTCCCAGGCTGGTGCCAAATTCTTGAGTAATGCACATTAAACGGCAAAGCCAGATAAAGAATCCACTTTGGATGCCTCCTGATTCTGCATGACTGCTTGCTGGTGGCCTAAGGGGAAGGATCATGTTGTCAGGAATCTGCAGTACAGGGCATGTTGCCAAATGGCATTAGGGTTTAAGATGCCTACCATCAGATGCAGAGGTACCTGACATTCAATTAGATGTGCATAAGTAGATCAGACAGTGCCTGGTGGGTAAGCACGCCAAGCCACCCATGCTTAAGATGTTTGTGCCTCAAGTAGGAGGGATAGCATTGGAATAAAAGTAGGAAAATACAGCAAGACTGACTGACAAGATAAAATACTACCCATCACCACACCCACCGGGTATAGGCAATTCTTTTGTCATCCCCCTCTGTCCTTTAACAGGTGCTGAGCATGCTATATACTGTTTTTGGAGCTTACTCCACATCAGTTGCCCCAGTGTGTATGTGTGTGGTGTGGGTGGGGTGATAATAACCATGGTTCCATCAGGATACTATATAGAAGTCAGAGTCTGAGGGAGGCAGACGTTCTGAGGATGGGATTTATTTATTTATAGTGTATGGTGGAACATCGTTCTCCACCGAAATCCATTAGCTGGAAAATGTTGTTCTGCTGCAGTTGTGATGTTTGTAGTGCAGCAGAATAACCTTTCATTCTGCTGCACCATGGATGTTGCACAACCCTGATCACAACAGAAATGGCAGGCTCAACCAGATAACTGCAGTGGTTATGGCAGCGCGAGAATAGCAGGATTAACCAGATATGTAGTGTCTGTCAAAAAATGCAGGATCAACCAGATAGCTAAATTTAACTTACCTAATGAGTCTCCTCGGTCGCTACCGCTAGTTTAGGATTCAGCTGCCATGTTTTTGTTTTAGAAAACCCTCCCAATCTCGATTAGCAACCAATCAAAGGCTGCGCTACCAAAAGATGGACGTCTGCTCCTTAGCAACATCAAATCCCCACCCTAGCGACAACTCTAACAACCAGCATTGATGGCAGAAAGGACCGGTGTGTATTTTTAGTTTTAGGATAAAAAAATACATTTATTTTATTTAAGTGGGGCACCATACACTACATAGAACAGTGAATGGGCAACTGAACAACCAGTGTGTTGTGCCACCTCTGGGATCTGATTCCTATGGAGCTCTCGAGCTTCGCTCTCAAGGTCACATGGAATCAGACCCCCTTGGTGGCACAGCACACTGGCTGTTCATAGTTGCCCATCCACTATCCTATATATTTATTGAAATGTTTCACCAGGAAGGCACACTGAGCAACAGGTTGCTCATCTCCCAGTGCAACCTGGGGGGAAGGGGTATAATAGGGATGAGACGTTTTACATTCAAGTTACAAAGATCAATATAGCAAACAATTAATTAAGGCAGTTGTTATGAACAGTGTTGCATACATATGTAATTTGTGAGAACAATTAATAAGTGCAATGGTAATAAGTGAACAACTGCTATCATGAAATAAGGGGTGAGGGAGAAACAAGATGAGGTGACAGTGCAGTCCTGGAGAGACCCCTTCAGGATGCGGGGAATGCTGCAAAGGGGCAGGGGACTGGAGTAGGGATTAGAGTGGAAGATAGAGAGGGAGTAAGTGTGATTAACACCTAGGAGGGGAATAAGACCTGACCCAAAAAGAGAACCCTTCAGGATGCGATGAACCCTGCAAGGGGGCAGGGAAATTCAGGTGATTGCAAACCCTCCTGCGGTTAGGCATTGTAGTTATTGAGGAAAAGTGAGAGGGCGGAAATGAGAAATAACACCTGGGAGGGGATGAGGCCTGATCCAAGGAACCCTCCAGAATGCTGGAGACCCTACAAGGGGACCTGAAAGACCAAGGATAGGTAGATGGGGAAAGAAAAGTTGGCAAGCCTAGGCACTATAGGATCCCTTCAGGATGCTGAGAACCCTGCAAGGGGAGTCTGAAGGCTAGGGACAAAGGGGGTAAGAGTAGGGGAAGGGAGAAAGGTATGAGAACTAGCACCTAGGAGGGGCTAGGGTCAGTACAGGCAGTAGGGATAGGAGACTGCAGATGGAAGAAAGATTTGGTGAGGCATGCAAGGGCATAAAACTGCAAAAATAGTGGGCTATATTTCCTAAACCTGATGCAAGGTCTGTGGCTTAGGTGTTCCAATCCCCAATGCCAGGCGTATTTGTGACATTTGTTACCTGCCTTCCAGCTGCTTACATTTAGGTTCAGACACAAGTGGCAGAAAACTGCATGCAAGCGTTTCCTGAATTTGAAGCATGTGGTCTAGCAGGGAGTCTTTTGGCTGCAGGGATCAACAATCTTGACGATTTGCTGCGGGTCTCGTGTCAAATTCCTGACACATCAGGAATTTGTGACAAATAACTGGCTTTAAAAACCGGTCCCAGTGTAACCCCACAACAAATTGGGGTTTACTATAATGTCTTCCTGGGCTCCTAAATGCCCACTGCCGGGCTGGTGTCCTGTCTTAAGTAGTTTGATCTATTTGTGTGAGAGTGCCCTAGTGAGCCTCCTCACCTGTCTCTTTAAGAGCTTAGCCATTTTGTGTTAGAAATTAATCTGGGCTGGGTCCGAGTGATTTAAGGCTTGCAACTGGACAGACAGTCTGTTATATTGCTCCACTCTGCAGTCACTACTTGTGCAGAGGGAGCCCTTATAGGAACTGTAATTGTTTATTGCTTATTTGCTGTCATAGTAAAGATAGAGAAGTTTGTCTAACCTGCTTTTATTGCCGCTCAAACATTTGGATGGGAGCCACCATGTTAGGTTTTGGATATCCAGTATTTGGACCAACCGAACCACTGGGGACCTAAAATGGAGACGGTCCCCAGGGGTCTTGTGGGTAGGAATTCTGTAGTTTTTGTAGTTTTAAGTGTTGGCACCCAAATGGACCTGGAGGGGGAGCCCTTGCTGTGATTGAAAGTTCTCTCAGCCCACAGAACCTTTTGGATTATCAAGAAAATGCCCAGAACTGCCTGAAGCAGTGGATCAGTTTAGAGTTGGAGGTTGAAGAGTGAACAAGAGTGAACAGCTCAAGCTTTCGAGCAGCTTCTCCTTGAAGGACCGTAAGGGAATCAGTGGGAAGAGGCTTTGCTGGCCTTCCTGTTCCGTCATTAGTAACCTGAACTGCCTATTGCAGAAGTTGGACCTTTCCAATTGCTGGCTTGAATCTGCAGCAGAACAATGAAGAAGTTGTTATTGCGACTTGTGATTTGGACCAAAGTCTTGCTCCAGAAGCGATCGGCCCAGCTTGTGAGAGAACTCGGCTCGGATTGGAAGGTTTGTGCAGTAAAACTGTCAGTTTGCAACCGGACAGTATCCGAACTGTTGTTCCCAGAAGTTAGTGCAGTAAATGTGCTGAATGTGTTTCGTGGGGCGCGATTTGGTTCCCCACGATCAGATCCATTACGCCAGCTGGAGGCTTCACCAGCAGGAGATCACACATTTTTGCAGAACTGTTCATCCTGCCTGAGCCCTGCCATCTTGGCCTAGGCCACTACTTGTGCTTCACAGACCTTTTCGGTGAAAGACTGGCATGGGGATTTGGTCCCCTGCCCAACACCATCGAGCAGGTAGTGACCACCTGAAGGTGAGCCATGTTGGCCCTGCTTCCCCTGGCATTCCTGATCATCACCATGAGGTCTGCATGTCACCTGTCCTGCATCCAGATTCTGGTAGCGTGACTACAGATCAGGGCAGCTCCCTGCAACAAAAGCAAAAATCATTGTGGTACCATCTAATTGTTCCTTTTACTGGGTTTTTGCAACAGACAGAGCTATCCGACATGGATTACAAATAATTGGGTTGTGTGCATGTTTAACTGTCTTTCTTTTCCTAAGGGCCCCAACAACAGCTGCAATGCTGGCCACCCCGAGCAACGCTTCAGGCTAGCCTGCATGACATACTAGGTACCCAGGGTTGTTAAACTGTCTAACTGGGACATAAAGTGCATGCCCGACAATCCTGATGTAAATCAGATCGCTAATCATTTAGCTATATTCACACCCCTCCCTTGTTCACTGCCCCTAAATAAATATGATTGTCTTTGTTCACATTTAACCTGGCTAGTGTGCATATTATTAGTTGGGTTACAGTGTTAAGGTTGTATTGCTGTGTTGCTAACCTTATTTTCCAGGTGGTCTCCAGGGCAGCTGCAGCAGATCCAGCCCTGGTGGTAAGTGAAAGGGGTGTGAGCATATTCTTGCTGTTACCTACTGAATGTGAATGTACCATTATGTTACTGTTTAGGCCACTAGAAGGGGTGGTGGGTGGTATTAGTGTCCCAGAGGGTTATACCAGAGCAGTTGAGCTACCCTAATACTATTTCTCTGAGTGGATGCACCCGACCACTGAACTTAGGCCCCTCAACCTGTGTATTGCCATACAGGCAGGGGTAGTAGCCCTTAAAATAGTGCCACCTAGGGGTTACGCCAGTCTGTTTTTTTAAAGCTTCCCCATATTTTTAAAGTGGCACTGGTACCAATGAGTCAAGCAAAAGTCTTGTCATGATAACATGACTCCTACAGCAAAGGAAAGAAAAATAGTAAATGAGAACAGAACACTTCTAGAAGGCTGGGGTTTTGTTTCATAATTTTTATTCCAGGAAAGGCACACTGAACTACTGTAAAACTCATTTCCTGGTGCGAACTGGGATCATAGTGAGGTTAAGTGACTTGCTCAGAGTCACATAGAAACAGAAAAATAGAATTTGATGGCAGATAAGGATCACCTAACCCACCCAGTCAGTCCATTTTTTCCTACCGATATTATCACCACAGATCGTACTTGATCTACAGCTCTTTCTCCCTTCCCATCTTCATTTCCTCTAGGATTCACTTGTGCCTATCCCATTCATTCTTGAACCCATCACTGTTTTACCCTACCACCTCTGCTGGAAAGCTGTTTCAGGAATCCACCACTCTTTCTGAGAAGAAGTACTTCCTGACATCTGTCCTGAATCTACCCCCTCCAGCTTCATAGCATGTCTCCCTCTTCTTCAGCTATTTTTTGTTCTGAATAATACTTCCCTCCTGTACTTTATAGTGTATGGTGGAACGTGGTTCTCCACCGAAATCCATCGTTTTCGAAACCTTGTAGTCACACACTAGTGATGTTCTCAGTGCAACAGAATGATGTTTTCTACTGTACTGCGAACGTCACACTGTGTCCTTGAGCAGCATTTGACAGTTAGGGCTCACTCCACTGACAGGACACATGGCGAAAGCAGCAATGTTGGCAGCAGTACTAATGTTTAGCGTTAAAACGTTCACAATGTAAAGTTCTTAAGCAGTTAAAATGTCAAGCGTGAAAACGTTAAAAATGTAAAGTTCTTTTTTCCTTCTAGTAACTGATTTTTTTTCCCCAAAAAAGGACGTTCCACCATACACTATAAAGAAAAATGCATGGGGAACAGTTGACAACAGGGCATCTTTCACCTGGTTGGCACTATGACGACGGATTACCTCTCGAGCTGCGCTCTCGAGGTAATCAATCCGTCGTCATAGTGCCAACTCGGTGAAAGAATAGCCCTGTTGTCAACTGTTCCCCATGCACTATCCTATATATTTACCCTATGAGGTATTTAAAGGTCCCTATCATACCCCCTCTCCCTCCTCTCTTCCAGGGTGTACACATTGAAGTTCTTTAGTCTTTCCTTGTAGGGCTTTTGATGTAGACCTTGCATCATTTTGGTTGCCCTCCTCTGGTCCTTCTACAGATGTGTTCTCCAGAACTGGACAGTACTCTAGGTGGAGTCTTATCAGCTATCTATACAGAAGCAACACCACCACCTCCTCCCTCTTTCTGCTGGTGATACCCCTCGTTATGCATCACTGCATCCCACTAGCCCTCCCGACTGTGTTGTCGCACTGCTTGACCACCTTTAGGACATCAGATATGATTACTTCCAGGTCTATTTCTTGCTTGGTAGTCATCAATACTTCTTCACCCATTTGTACTCCACTCCTGAGTTTCTGTGCCCTACATGCATTATTTTCCACTTTTACGCATTGAAACCCAGCTGCCATACCCTTGACCACTCCTCTAGTTTTCTCAGGTCTCTGCTCATCCTTTTTAACCCCCACTCCCGGAATGCCCACCCTATTACAGATTTTGGTGTCATCTGCAAAGAAGCTGATTTTCCCTTCCAGCTGCTCTGCAATGTCACTTATAAAGCCATTAAAAAGGCCTGGTCCCAGCACTGATCCCTGAGGTACCCCACTGGTCACTTTCCCTTCCTCATAATGAACTCCATTTACCACAATCCTCTGTCACCTATCCCCTAACCAATTTCTTATCTAGTTTACCACCTTTGTACCAACTCCTAAGCTACCCAGCTAACATACTGGTCTCCTGTGTGTGGAATGTTGTCAAAAGCTTTACTGAAATCAAGGTAGGCCACGTACACTGCTCCACTCCGATCCAATTCTTTGTCACCCACACAGCATGCAAGTGGCAGTTATAGGATTCAAACCCAGATCTGCTAGGGTTTTGGGTTCATAGCTCAATACTCTAACCAGTAGGGTGTAGTGACTCCCTGTCTTTATCAACAGCGATCAATTAATGTTCCATATGATTTGCAGGGAAATTATTTGTAAAAAAATAAATCAAATTCCAGAAGCATGTCACAATCAAACATTTTACATATGCCAGCAAAAATGAAAGCGTGGAATGAAAGAAAGCATTTTCTGAGCTTGAAAATAAACTGGAAAAATAGAACATTGCTTTCACTTCATAGTCTAACTAGCCAGCTTCACCAGAGCCCTGTAGTTGCTTTCCAGAGGCAAAGATTTCATTGATGGGATGTTTGTGAAGTGTGTACTTTTGAAAATGGTCCTGTATTGCTTCCAGATTTCAAGGAGACCAGGCAAATTATACTGCATGCTACATTTCAGTACCTGCTCTTGTCTACATAAGACAATGAAGGACCACACACACAAAATTATGGATTGTTGATTCATAGCGTTGTTTATGATATTAAGTCAGCTTACCATGCTTTTCTTGTGCTGGGGGAATCCATTTATTCTATGTATTACTAACCATATGTCCTTGAAGCTACAGAATCATGGCTAAGACTTTGTCAGATCTTTCAGGGAAGGTTTGGAGATACAGAATCTATCTATGGATAAGAGTGCTAATGTCTGCATATTCTGTATAACCGACATGACAGTCCATACCATATGAGATAGAAGTTTGAGCCTTGCATAGCAACCTAGTAGGGTACACTGTGCCTTTGCACTCCCTACTGATTAAAACCTTTGCACATCTGACTGAGTTCACTGTTGTGGAAAAGAAATGATAAATTGCACTTTTTTCAATGTTTGCTTTGTTTAGTGTTGCAATCAAATAACATATAAACATACAACAATGCCAGCAGATTTAGGCCATAATGTCTGTTGGATCTGCTCAAAACGCAGCTCACAGTTCAGACACTGCTGCTGCCCCCTCCACTAATCCCTCCCTCCAAAGGTTCCCTTCCTGAGTTCCCCCCTCTGATTACTTCACTTCCTACTTGTACCTTGCCCATGAACCTATCCCAGCCCTTCTTAAAACTCCCCACTGATTCCAGTGAGATCACCTCCTCAAGTAACGTGTTCCACAGCTCCACCATCCTTTCTGTGAAGTAGTGCCTCCTCAGTTCTCTCCTGTACCCCCCCCCACCAGTTTCAGGCTAGGTCCCCTCATGGTCCCTTCCCCCTTCAGTCTAAACAAACCCTCAGTGCTAACTCTGTTGATGCCCTTCAGGTACTTAATGGCTTCAATCATATCCCCTCTGTCCCTCCTGTACTCCAGGGAGTACATGTTGAGCCCTCTCAGGCTCTCCTCATAAGGCTTCTCCACCATTCCGCGGATCATCTTAGAACCCCCCCTCTGGACTCTCTCCAGGAGCATGATATCCCTCTTTAGGTATGGGCTCCAGAATTGCACACAGTACTCCAGGTGAGGCCTCACCAAGGATTTGTACAGTGTCAGGATAACCTCCTCCTTCCTTGAAGTGATCCTCCTAGCAATGCACTCCAGCATTCTGTTTGCTTTGGCTGACGCTTTCCTACATTGTTCTGAGTGGTTCATTTTACCTGTGATCACCAGCCCCAGAACTTTTCATCCTCAGAGGCAGATAACTGCTCCCCCAAATGATAGCTGTACCCTGGAATCCTGGCCACTAAATGCAGTACAGTACACTTCCTAGCATTGAACCCTAACTGCCACGTCTTTGACCACTGTTCCAGTCTTTCCCGATCTTCCTGGAGAATTCTGCTCCCCTCCTCACTGGTTACACTGCTCCTAGTTTGGAGTTGTCTGCAAACAAGCTCATTTTACCTATAACTCCCTCCGCAGTGTCTGCTTTGAAAGTGTTAAATAACAATGGACCTAGAACAGATCCCTGTGGGACCGCACTAGTGACACTCCTAGATGTTGAGAGCTCCTCCCCCACCACCACCGTCTGCTGTCTGCTACTCAGCCAGTTCCCAATCCACTTGACCATCTTAACCCACACCCCCTAGTTCCTCAGCTTGCCCAGTAGTCTCCCATGCAGCACAGAGTCAAATGCCTTGTTGAAGTCTAGATACAGGACATCAACCTGTCGACTACCATCTAGAGATCTTGTCACCTAGTTAAAAAATTCAACAAGATTAGTTTGACAAGATCTCCCCTGGACAAATCCATGTTGCTGGGTTCCTGAAGGCCATTTACTTCGAGGAAATCCACCAGTCTTTCCTTCAAGATGTGGTCTCCAGTAGTTTCCCCACTATGGAGGTAAGGCTGACCAGTCTGCAATTTCCCGACTCATCCCTAGGTCCACTCTTACGGGGGGTACCATATGTGCCATCCTCCAGTCCAGTGGTACACATTCTGATTTGAGGGAGGAATTGAATAACTCCATCAAAGGCATTTCCAGGACTTCCGCCAACTCCTTCTAGACTCTGGGGTGGATCCCATCTGGTCCCGGTGCCTTGTCTGTCCTCAAGGACTCAAGTCCCGCCCTCTCTCTCTCTCTCTCTCTCTCTCCAGGATTTCTCCATCTGTTATATTCCCCCCATCCTCCCCTTGCTTTACCTCCCCCCTGTGGTATTGGCCCTTCCTCTTCCTTTGTAAAGACAGATGACCTCTGCCTGCTCATTTCCCTCCTCTTCTGCCCATGCACCTTCCTTCTTTATCCTAGTGATCTGGCACCTACACTTCCTCCTCTCTCTAATGTATTTAAAAAATTCCTTCTCTCCCTCCCTGATCCACTGTGCCAACCTTAACTCTTTGGATGCCTTGGCTGCCCTTACCACCCTGCTCACCTCCCTTGATTTCTTAATATAACCCTCCCTGTCTTCCTCCCATGGGCTCTCTTGTTCTTATGGAAGGTAAGCCTTTTCTCCCTTACTCTTTCTCCTGCACCTCCCTGGTCCACCAGCTGGGTTTCCTTGACCTTGCTTTTTTGCTGCAGATCTTTGTGCCAGCTTTTGTGGCCTCTAACAGGCCCAACTTTAGGATTTTCCATCTGTGTTCCATACCCATGTCTGGGGTGATCTTCTCTAAGTGCCCTTCTAGCATGACAGCCATCCTACTGAAGTCCGCACCCCGAAAGTCCACTACCCTCGTATTGGATTTATTTCCCTCCCTCCCCAGATCAAGGGAGAACCACACCATACAGTGGTCACTCCCTGTCAGCAGGTCCTTCACTGCCACATCCTTTACCTGGTCACTGTCTACCAGCACCAGGTCCAAGATGTTCCCTTCTCTGGTCAGCTCAACCACCTGTTCTGCCAGGAATACATCTTGGAATGCGTCCAGTATCTGTTGCTCTCTAGCTGTTGCTGAGGTCATGGTGCTCCAGTTTACTCCTGGCAGGTTAAAGTCACCTACCACCACTGTCCTGCCCCTACCACAGTGACTTTTTAGATTGTCCACCTGTTCTCCATCTTGATCCTCAAACTATTAACCCTTCTGCCCTTAGCATCCTGTATGTTGACCCACAGCATCTCCACATTTCCATCCTCACTCTTCTCCCTGATGCAGTCTATTCCAACCCTATTCCATCCTTGACAAATATAGCTAGCCCCCTTCCCTTCCCAATTTTTCTGTCTCTCCTGTAATCCCAATCATGGTGCTAGGTGGCCCATGTCTCCATTATTGCAACCATGTCCACCGCCCCCCTTTCCACCATCAGTGCTTGAAGCTCTGGTAACTTGTTACACAGGCTCCTCGCATTAGTGGAGACCACCTTTCAACCCTCCCTTGCTCCCAAGTGCTATCCCTCCACAAGTTCTTCAGTTCCACTAAATTTCCAGTTAGGGGGAAAGGCACTAGGCCTCCCAAACTTTGCTTGTCTGCTTGCTCTGCTAGTCTACGCCTCCCCCACACTAGTTTAAATCATACTTACTTGCAATAAACTCCCCCAGTTTCCTTTTTAAAACTCCTGAACCCTTTCCACTCAGATGTAGCCTATCCTTAGCTTATACATCCTTGTTATCCCAAGTTGCTCCCCAGCCCCCCACTAGTCCAAACCCCATATCTCTACCCCATTCTCCCAACCACTCATTGAAATCCCTTATCCTCTACTTCCTGTCTGTGCTTGGCCTCAGCACTGGCAGAACTTCAGAAAAAACAACTGTATTTCCTTCGGTTTTACATAGTCTGGCCAGTTACCTAAATCTTGCCTGTACCTCCAGTACACCATTTCCTTCCAGGTCATTTGTGCCGAAGTGCACGGCTATGAGGATTCCCCGTGACTCCTTAGAGTAGAGTGGACTATGTGCTTTGCTCTGTGCACTGTCATGCATGGCATGCATTCTACCTGGACAGAGCTTCTCCTCTCTTCACCCTCCCCCCCATTTGATACGGTTGATTATGGAATTCCCAAGTATAATAACCTTGCAACTCTTTCCTTGCTGGCTTTCTTTGAAATCCCCTTTCTATGCTCCTTGTCCTACTCCTCCATTTTCCTACCCCTGTCCTTGTCCCTTCCCCCTCATCTGATTCTTCCTGCCCAACTCCCCCCTGGGGACATCATCTGTACTCCTTGCAGAGATGTTTTGCATCTCTCCCTGACTGCCCATTTCAGTTCTTCTCCTACTTGATCCCCTTTTCCCCCTCCCAGTTTCCTCTCTGCCACACTAATTTGTGCTGCTCCCTTTGGTTCCCCCCTGCCCTTCCCTATCAACTCCATCCCTGTCTCTCTCCTTCCCCCTCTTTTCCCCCTCCCCCTGACAACCCTCACTGGTATCTCCTCCAGTGGTTCCTGATTCCCCCTTTCTAGCACCTCCTTTATCTCCTGTCTCTTGCACCTTCCCCATCCCCATTCATCCAGATTACTTCCCACCACCTCCTCTCCCCCACACTGTTCCTGTCCTTCTTGACTCCTGTCCCTCTCTTGATTTTCCATGTACTGCAAGTTTTCTAATGATGCATACCTATTTGGCATGCTAACCCCACCTCTGTTTACAAACTTGCAACCTGCACTTGCCAAGCCATTTTTATTTCTTGCTGCTCTATGTGCAGTAGCACCCTGCTCCCCCCTCCTCCTCCTATCCACTACCTGCCATCCACCGCTCCCCCAGCAGCCCAGTCTGTTTCTTGCCTTGTAATTTACCCTGCAATCCTCTCATGTGTCCAGTCCTTCACCTCACCTATGTGTAGCTCGGTGCAGTTCCTCCTCCCCTACTTCCCCCCATGCCCTGTCTCTCCAACTCCCTCTTTAGCCTGTAAATGTCTGTCTCCAGGTGTATAATTTTTATGCATACTGGGCAACCCCCAATGCTCCACAGCATGTCCATGAAAACTGTTGCTCCACAGCCATTACACCCCACTATTCTCCTTGGTCCTACTTGCTACCTGAGCACACCCTGCCTCTGTTCTACCCCACTACCCTTTTGCCAGATACCCCATCCCTGTATATATGGCTTGCTTTAACTGGCCCCTCCTTCCACAGGCCTCTAGTCCAGTCTCTCACTATCTCCCCAGCTCCCTCTTTTGCACCTATCCGATAAACCGTAGGCTACCTTCTCTAGCATGCCTGTGTTATTCAAATACTGTAGCATTCATGATGAATTGAAGTAACATTATGCATTACAAATGAGCTACACTATTCATGCACTCATATGGCTCTCTGCTGATCAGACTTGTCACAGCAGGTTGGCATGTGGCTTTCGGTCCTGAAAAGGCTGCAGACTGATGTAGAGTGAATATTTGCATCAGCCTTTGGGTGAACAGTGAGAAGAAAGGAGACTAAGAGACATCAAGTATAGCAGAGAGAGAGAGAGAGAGAGAGGAAGAAAGCGATAGAGAGGAGAAAGACAGAGAGGAAGTGAGAGAGAGAGAGAGAGAGAGAGAGCAAGAGCGAGAGAGAGGGAGGGCAGGAGGAAGGGTGAGACCATTCTGCCACCAGCTTCATAATATAACATAGATGTATTAAAGTGCATTGTAGTATGTTTATGTCTTATGAATAGTTTGATGTATAAACGTTGGTTATACTTATATATCTGCCATGCCAGTGAAGTTATTTTGAATTTTTTTTTTGATTTATTTAGGGATTCGGATCATGAATTTGAGAGGCAGAAAGTCCTGAGGTTACTAAATAATCCTCTTACATGGCTGGCTCTAATTGTTTGTTGTGTAAACTTTGGCAAGTATATTTTGTCATGCTAAGAAAGTTATCTAAATTGAAAACATCCCCCAAATTCCAGTGCTCAGTTCCTCCATGTGGACTGCTCTAATGAAGGCATGGTCCGAAATGTCAGCAATGTGCATGCGTCTGACACAGTGCACATGCCCAACCATCTCCCCAAGTCAGCAAGATTGTGATATGCACGTGTTGTTGACAGTGTACAGTTTTACTAAGACTATTAAGTTTTGGAAAATGTTTTAGGAACAGTTGCTAACATTTTTGAAGTGGTTAAAGGTTCTTACTGATGCACTAAGTAATTAAGAGACCTATGAGAGTATAGTCGGTAAAGCAAAAATATAAAAAGACTGTAGTAAGAATTTTATTGTGTGAGTGCACTGCAACTGAACCATCGCCGTGAGGAATGTGGAGGTTATTTGAACTGAACTGAACTAAGAGAAAGAGAGAGAGGAGAGAGATAGGTTGCATAACTAGCAGAAAATTATATGGCATCCAGCCACCACCTTCCAAATGCAGCAGAAATGTAGTGATCAAAGCAGATTTTAGTATGTTTGTTTTCAGTGAATAGTTTGATATATAAACCTTGGATATACCTGGATGTCTTGTCATGCCAATAAACCAATTTGAATCTGAGCAACTGAGAAAAAGGAGAAGCACTGGGACATTTGAGGAGTACTACAGTCACAATTTCAAAAATGTATGTTGTGTAGAGTGTTTTGATTTGTGTATGTAGTTCTAGTGTGTTCTTCCTTTTGTTTGCTATTAGGAGTTTTTTTTTTTCTAAATTTGCCGACTAGTTTTATGGCTCCTGGGGATCTACATTTTAGCATTTTTTATTCTTTTTCCCTACAATACCTCCTGTCTCATACAACAGTAATGCACCTGGGACCATTGTTTCTGCAAGTACTGCCTTAGAATTAATTTTATAGCAGCAGAGCTGTGATTTTTTTTTATTTAGTTGTTTAACCAGGTATAGCACACTAAGCTGAAAGCTTTTTTACAGGAGCAACCTGGGAGCACAAGGAGGTTAAGTGACTTGCTCAGTGTCACACAGTATGCAAGTGGAAGCTGTGGGATTCAAACCCAGGTGTGGTCTGCTGGATATCACCAAATTTGCAGCTCAGAGCTTTAGACCACTGCGCTATACTACCTCCCTTTTAAGTAACTTTCCTTATCCAGTGAGTGCTAATAAGGGCTCCATTTACAGTTTCTGAAACACCTGAGGGATAATTGAATGGGCTATTCCGTATGGAAAAAGCTTGGGTCTTCACTAATTATAGCATTGATGACCTGGGGTGATTTGTGTATTTTTTTATGGCTGTGTATAGTTTGATAAAATAAAGAGCTTTAAAAGGAAAACATTTATTGCTGCTGGCTACACCTACACATACCTAGAAAACAAAAATATTGAATTAGAAAGAGTTATTGAGTGAAGTCCAGAACATCGTGCTCCTAACAGCAGACTGCTACTGCAGCAGCAGCTTTAACTCACTAACTCACTGAATTAATGGTCCTGGATGCATCACTGTCTTATGGGACAGGAGGCATTGTAGAAAAAGGAAGAGCAATAAAAAATGCTAACATGGAGATCCCCGGGGACAATAAAATTAATATGCAAATTTAGAAAAAACTCCTAACAGCAAACAAAGGGAAGGACACACTAGGACTACACACAAAAATCAAAGTGCTCTGCACAACTTACGTATTTTGGAAATTTTGACTGTATTACTCCTTTAACTTACTTGTTAAAGTAAGTACCAGTGGTGGGATACAAACCTGTTTTTCCAGGTTTATAGCTCTGTTTTCTTACCTGCATACTACACTATATGTTGTGTGTGTGTGTGTGTGGGGGTCCCAGTAGTCATATAATCTCCTTACATTAATGTCTCTAAACAGTCCCCTTACATGGCTGGCTCTAATAGCCCCCTTACAGGACTACATCTAAATAGTCCCCCTGTCTCTAAATAGTCCCTTTACATGGCTGTCACTAATTGTGTCCTTACAATGCTGGCCCTAAATGATCACCTTACAAGGTTGGCTTTAAATGTATTTTAAACTCTTTGTGTCTGAAACATGCTGCCGTGACCTCAGATAGCTCTTCCGGGTCATCACTGGCTATTTAACCCTAGCACTGTGGCGAGCGCTAGTACTTAAGCTATTTTTTCTGGTGGTAGTAGTGGTGTTTGCTGCTCTGGAAAGCATGCTAGCACTTTACTGTGTTAACAAATAGCTGTTTCTATTATGAGCAACACTCGTTAATGAGTTACTGAGCCCTGCGACCCTCCAGGAAGCAGGAAGAGGAGCTGTAGTTTCGGAGGATTACCTCGAACTACAACTCATTACCAGAGGCTTTAAACTTTGTATGAAACATTTGTGCAACCAGCCAAGAGGATTGTAATTTTATAAAACAGGGCCGAAATCTGACACATGCACAAGCTGGAATGAGTATCGATCTCGCACATGCGCAAGCTGGAATGAGTATTGATCTCACACATGCGTAAGAGCATGTCACTCTTACGCATGCGTGGGATTTCGGCCCCATTTTTAAAAAGTAAATGACTTGACTCTTGGTGCTCAGTTTTTATTTGTGCACACTGACAGCACCTCAGAAGACCACAATGCTGATGATAATCTTGATTTTACATGCTGCATGTCCCAAAACCGAACTTCGGGACCACGCTTGTGCCAGACACGTGGTCTTGTCCAGCATGTGCTTCTGGGTGGTGAGTGAGTTTATATTGGCCTGACCGGCAAACAAATCTTTAAAAAATAAGCATAACTGGCTAAATTATGTCAATTTGTGATGTATCAGGGCATAGTAGACTCAGTCTTTAATACTTGTGTGCTAAGAGGCACAGTACATGCATAAAGACAAAAACAGACGACCAAAGCTGACAGTGCCCCTTTAAAGATTTATCTCATAAAATTGCATTACCACTTGTTAAACAAATCAAAATCCACCCTCCAAAATGACCAGATCTCTGCCCCCCCCACCCAGACAACTGTTCCAGTGGACACCACTAATCCCACTACTCCTATGGCTCCAACCAGACAAGTCTATGTATTAGGAGACTCAATAATGAAACATCTTGACAGGGCAATTTGCAACCCCAATAAAGCAAATTGTACATGCTCAAGTTTCATGGGGGCCAAAGTATCAAATATAACAAAAATGTTGAATAACACTCTTTCTGATACAGGCCATAATCCACTAGTTATAATCCATGCTAGAACAAATTACATTAATCATACTGACATTTCACAACTTATGGAAGATTTTGTTGCATTAAACAACCTACTCATGGAAAAAGGCTGTACTGTATGTATCTCAGAAATACTTCCTGTACCAAGAGCCACTAAGGTAATTTCTGATAAAATTAAACAAATAAACGATTGGCTGAGGAAGTGGTGTCTTAAACAAAATATATACTGCATACCACACTGGGAGAGATATTGTGATAGGGACTCCCTCGTCTGCTGGGATGGTCTCCACCTCAGCAGGAGAGGAAGTGCCTTATTGGGAAAAACCTTAGTTTCTAGTGTACAGGAGGGAGAATGGGCAGGTTCCCCATTCTCTAACAAGAAGTAACAAACATCAACCTAGTAGACCTTGTAAAATATTATCTTTTAATGCAAGATCATTAAACTATCTTAATATGTCAGAACTACAAGTAAAATGTACTCTACTGGACTTGGGTATTATTGCTGTCATGGAGACCAGGTGGGACCCATCCTTGAAGTGGTCCAGAGAGATCCCTAATTTCAAACTATGTTATAAAGACAGAGCAAATAGATTAGGTGGGGGTGTGTGTTTGTATGTAAGAAATGATATTCCATCTTACGAAATTAAAATCTTAACTAATTCTGAATCTTTTTGGGTCACAATTCAACTTAAGGGTCAACCTAAACTAACCATTGGTGTGTCTTATAGACCACCTTCTGCTGATTTTCTTTATACATCAGACCTAATTAATATTATTATGAACAAGGTTAATAAAGGAGATACTGTCATTATGGGTGATTTTAATATACCAGGTATTAAATAGGAATCACTTACCACTAAAACTGAGCAGAAAAGACTACTAACAACATTATGCATAGATTTTGGCCTTGAACAGTTAGTGAGTAAACCCACTAGGGAAATTACTATACTTGATCTCGTTATCACAAATGTGGAAAACAAATTCTCAGATGCAAACATCATTGCCCCAATAGGTAGTAGTGACCATAACTCAATTCAGCTTAGCTTGATTACCAAAATCCCCAAACTTACTGTAAGCACCAAACATAAATATAATAAAGCCAATTCCAATCTGATAAATTCCAAAATAATTGAAGTTAATTGGGAAGACATATTTAAGAACAAATCCATTGATTGTGCATGGAAGGAATTTAAATAAGTTATTCTTTATTTCAAAGAAAAATATGTTCCAACAAAAACAAAATATAACAAAAAAGGTAAAATTCCTATCTGGTTCACCAAGTCAATACATAAACAAATAAAAAGAAAGGAACGTTTATTTAAAAAGCTTAAAAAAATCAAAACATGTGCAACATGTATAAGTATAAAACAGCAGTGTCCTTACTAAAAAAAATTAATCAAACAAGCAAAACTTAAATTTGAATTTAAACTGGCTCATACTAAATCAAATCAAAAATCTCTTTTTTTCATATATAAACAGCAAAAAGAGTAATATTAGGACTACTGGTCCTTTATTAGAAGATGGGACTATTATTACAAATGATGATGAATCAGTAAACCTTTTTAATAAATATTTCTGCTCTGTCTTAAATAAATTAGATTTAATTCCCTCAGTGTATAAAAATGGATCAATCCCTCCCAAACTTGAATGTTCAGAGATTAGAAAGGCCTTATCATTTCTTAAAAAATCTACCAGTCTCAGACCAGATAAGATTCAACAAAGATTTTTAGTAGAAACATCTGATTCTCTGGTCTTACCACTTACATTACTTTTTAATAAATCACTTATTGAAAATGATATACCAGACGATTGGCATCAAACCATAGTTATCCCTATCTTCAAAAAAGGCAATAAATCTAGCATCCCAAACTACAGACCTAGCAGCTTGATATCCATTATAGGAAAGGTTATGGAGCAATTAGTCAAATCACTAATTGAAACTAAAATGCAACAGTTAGGTATTCAGTATATATCACTACGTTGTTTTAAACCAGGATTTTCCTGTACAACAAACCTTGTATCCTTTTTCAATAACATTAGTAGATACTTGGATAAACATATTTCGTTGGACATTATCCTTTAGGATTATAGTAAGGCATTTGACAAAGTGTCTCATGCCCTACTTATTAAGAAATTGTATAAACTTGTTTTTTCTCAATACCTAACGAATTGAGTATCATGCTGGTTACATAATAGGACTCAAGAAGTGGTAAAAATAGATGGGGTACTGTTTGGTCAAGGCCAAGTGACTATCAGTATACCTCAGGGCTGGGTTTTGGGGCCCACACTCTTTAACATCTTCATAAGTGATTTAACTCTTTCTTCATCTAATCATATTTTGAAATTCTCCGATGATACAAAACTTGGGGGTAGAGTGGACTCAATATTAAACATCTCGCTATTAAAACAGGACCTTAAAAATATTGAATTATGGGCTAATACAAACCTCATGACTTTCAATTCTGAAAAATGTATGGTCCTCCACTTTGGAATAAAAATCCTCAAACAAGCTACTATTTAAATTTATTTATTTAGTTTCTGTTGACTGGGTAAGTGCACTAGACAAATTCTGCCTATTTTCAGGCACGACCCGGGGGAGGGGAATACAGATGAATGCCAACCAACCTTGAACCAGAATAAGCTGTTGGTGGTATTTTCAGTGAATGAGGGAAATTTGACCAGGACACCGGGGAAATTCCCCTACTCTGTAGGTGGAGTTCCCGTTTCTCTGGCATCATGGAGGAGTCGGGCAGCATCCCATTAGCCTGCTCGTTGGACCTTCTACCATTGAGTAAACCACTGATTACTGATGCAGCGTCTAGCTGTGATACAAGGGATACTGACTGTTTGCAGCTCGCAAAGTCGGCGAGGGATTTTCTGCAGCCAGCTGCTACTAGATTGCTTCCAGTGCCTAGTACGTCGGATGACTTGGTTCCTGAGGAAACAGCCACCGTAACTACGGTGGAATGGATTGCTAGTGGTGCAGCGAGTGCAATGCCGTCTTCTCCCCCATCGGTTTCCGGACCCTTGCTGCCACAACCTGGTGAATGCTCTATCTTGCGCTCTGCTTCCATTCCCGTCCCGGGTAGTGTGAATTTAGTAAGAAATGCCTCTGCTCTCCCAACTAACATTTCAGCCACGGTTTCATCTGTCTCTCAAGATTTCTCCAACTCGCATTTTGGGACAAAACTGGCAAAAGTGTCTGCAGAGGCCCCTTGGACAGTTGAGAGTGCTCTAACGAATGCCGGCTGGCAGAAATCTTCCACAGGGACTTGGATTCCAGTTTCAACATGGATTTCTCCCTCGCAGAGTGCTCCACTGTCTGCCAACAGGCCTGCAACGTCTTCAAGCTCCAACGAGGTACCATTTGGACTTGATCAATCCAAACTGAAAGACTGTAGAACTTGCAACAGGACTCCCTTGTATCCAGCCCATTAGGTGGGGATATAATGGATCGATTGATACAGGACTAAGTCAGACTGAGCATGTTAATTCTGATGTGCCGTTAATATCTTTGCATAGTCTCTTATTACTGCTTCTACAGATTCCCCCTCCTGAGTCTGGTAAACTGCTATTCCCCTTAATCACTTTAATGGATTCAGGGCCTAATGATACTACTACATTGAATACTTCAGTTCTTAATATGGGTAGTTTTGGTCCTGTATGCAAGTGCCCCAACGAGTCTTCTGATAAACCTGCAGTTTTTGGACCTTTTCAAAAACAAATTAGAGCCAGCTCCCCAGAAATGCAGTCGCCTTAGATACAAAGGGGACTCTCTGAATTCCCAGACAGGTATTATGTAGCAAGAACACTCTTGAAGAACACCTTACATTTTCTGCCTCTGACATATATGCATTAATACATATTTCGGGAAGATCTTTGATGTCAGTTTTAAAGGCGACTGCAGGGTTGGACCGTTTTGGCACCTGTATACCATACAAAGAGTGACCCTATTTGGACCCTTTTTCAGTCATACCTCTGTCAAAGCCAACCACTCGACGGTGACTATTATGTTTAGGAATGAAGGGGTTAGTATTAGTGATATTTACCATTGGTTGCAAAACCACTGCAACTTTTGTCCCCGCCTGAAGCTATCTTGGATGAGGAAGGTCTTGGACTGGAGGTTGGAGGTTTAAAGTAAAACTTTTCAGGCTAATTCAGAAGTCATTCACTTACCAAATAGTTTTTCCTTGGTAAGGACAGAGGGTGTGTTTCTATGGTGGTCAGCCCAGGGCCTGTTATAAATGTGGTGCCACCACTCACCTCAGTAGTACCTGCGACCTTCTCAAATGTAGTTTTTGTGGGGGGTATGGGCACCCAAGCATGTCTTGCATGAATGTTTTCAAATGTAACTTGTGTGATGAGTCAGGGCATGCTTATCACCAATGTCCATGGGCTAGCAAAAATCAAACAGAAGGGTGGAATTCAGATGTTTTAGTACAGAAAGTGCAGGACAAAATCCAGGGACATGATTCCTCATCCTTAACTGCCTCTGCTCCCCCCCCAGTTATCACTTCTGACCAGTCTACATCTGCTCCAACGGAGCAGCCGATTTCCCTAATTCAGCAAGATCAGTTTGCTTTGACTCGATGCCTGTTGACCCTCGTCCTGCATCCTCCACCGTGTTATCCTCTTCCCCGTAACTATAGATAAGGGCGGTTTCAGGTTGCCAAGAGACTGACTAGAGCAACTGCTGCAAAATCACTAGGTCCTTGGACAGTCCCATCTCGAATACCTTTGACTGTTTAAAGGCTGACAAAGAGATCTCAGATGGGGAGTCTGATATGTCCCTGCCACCCTCTGATGTTGATGTTCCAAGTTTCAAGCCCCCTGATGTTTCTAAAAAGAAACTAACGAAAACAAAAAAAGGCAGTAAAAAACGGAAAAACATGGCCATCACTGATGGCAGCAGATGACCGTAGAATTCGACAATGGCCTTATGTTTAGCTACTTTAAATGTCTGCAGCCTGAAAGGCTATAAAAAGAGACTCCTTTTTTTACAATACGCAAATTCGCTGGATATAGATATCTTGCTTGTGCAAGAAACCCATCTTTCTAGTATTTGGGACATCCAACAACAAAGCGGGCATGGTACAAAGGCCGTCTTTTGGACATTTGGGGAGGATCCAGCTGATGGTATTGGGGTCCTTTTTTCCCTCATTTCTCTATAACTCGTATTGTTGACCTGCACCCAGGAAGAGCCTTTGTTATAGATTTTTGTAAACATGCAATTTTGTTTCGAGTAATTGCGATTTACAGTCCGCCAGACCAAATCAGCCCGTATAGCATTACTTGACTTAATTAAACCTTATCTCTGCAAAGTCAACACGTTATATGGGGTGGAGACTTTAAGTGCTCTATTGATCTTCCAGCGCAAGGATATCTCGAGAAGAGATATATTGCGACTCTGCAGCCCTATCATCCTTGATACACCAAGCAGGTTTACTTGATGCACCGTACTCTTCATACTGATCCGGGATATACATATTATAGGTCAAAATTTCATACGAGGTTGACTATCTTCTTATTTCACGGTACTCGTCCCTCTTTCCACCTTAGTTTTTCTGACTGAGATCTCAGATCACTGTCTCCTATTAGATCACTTTACAATAGGCTCATCCTTCCTCTTAGTTTACACGTCCCTTATGGAAATTAAATAGTACATTCCTTTCCTTGCAGACTGTCCAAACCAAGTTCATATATTTTTTCAAGCGTATCTCAGTTATGATTTGCTATGATTCCTTGTGGAACTGGTAGGAGGATACGAAAATAGATTTAGCGCAATATTTTAAGAGGTTAGGCAAAACTGTAGCACGGGATAATTATGTGATGTATTTATTGTACCGTAATCAATTTTACAGATTATTATCCCTTCAGTCTACATCATCTGTTGATTACTCATCACAGATCTCTAGGCTTAAAGCCGATATGACATCTCTCCAGTATAATAGAGCCAGATCTTTAGATTTTATTATGAAAACAGGCACAGCGGCCTCTCAGGGAATTGACCCATTTCTGGCTTTCAAAAACAAGCTCCATCACACGGTTATGACCGGCTTAAGAGACACCAGTGGTAAAGTCCTTAACTCGGTTCCTGACATGATAACAATTGCGTCAAAATACCTTCAGACTCATTTTTGTAATGCCCCAAAAGTTACTGCCATTACACATTCACACCCGTTCCCTCAATTTCCTCAATTGCCAGCTCCGTATATCCCCATGTTGATTAGTCGGATATCTCAGGAAGAAGTGGCAGATGCCATTTCTTGCTTAAAGTTAAAAGTTTCTCCAGGCCCAGATGGATTGACACATGAATTTTATAAGAATTTTCAGCACCTCCTTTTGAAATCCTGACCCAGGTGTTTAATTACCTTCTTAATTCACCAGGAAATGCTCGACTTTTGGCCTCTCTGCCTTGAAATTTTTATACAAAAAAGGAGATGCAACTGCTTTAACCAACTGGAGACCCCTGCACCTCCTCAATACGGATTTTAAGATCTTGTCAAAAATCTTATGCACTCGGTTGCGAAAGGTCGCACCAGACTTGCTTGACCCTGCTCAAACCTGTGCCGTTCCCGGCAGAACTATTCACTCAAATCTATTCTTATTGCGTGAAATCTTTGAGGAAAAATCACGGGGTAACCTTTCTGGGTACCTCTTTGCCTTAGACCAGGCAAAAGCTTTTGATTCGGTCTATCATACCTTTTTATTACCCATATTATCGTTGTATGGCATTCCTCACATATTCCTATCCTGGAGCTCGTACATCTTATCATCGGCTACTTTTTTCCCTCTAATAAATGGCTTTCATGGACCAACCCTGACGCAATGTATTGGTTTGCGTCAGGGATGTCCGTTGAGTCTGTTGTTATATGTTTTCGCTTGACCCTATCATTGGTGTGCAGCAAAACCTGAAATTTCTGGTATTACCCTTCATCCCAGTTTGCCTCTGCTTAAAATATCTGCATATGCAGGACGATGTTGTTTACTATGTTCTGACCTTTCTTCAAGCAAAATAGCTATTGAAATCTTTCAATCTTTTACTCTGATTGCAGGAATAAGTTAAACCTGGAAAAAGTGTATGTATACCTTTGCATTGTTGAACAGTGCTATCCAAATGATACATGGGATCAGAGTCAGTACCATGCCTCAAAAATCTTAGGGATTTGGTTTAACACTACTGATGACTCAGCTTATAATTGGGATAAGCAATTGACCGTGGGTGGGTATAAAGTTCAAATTTGGAAATCGTGGAAATTAAGCAAGAAAAAACGGGTCATGATAGTTAAAACATTTTTATCCCCTATTTTCGAGTCATATTTTGTGCCCCCCGAAACAGTTTGAAGCTAGACTTTTTAGCCTCTTTTTTCAGATGATATGGGGCAGTAGACTTAATCCAGTTAAGAGACAGGTAACATATTTGACCCCTGCCCAGGGAGGTTTGGGAATGATACACCCTTTATTTTTCTTTGTATCTTTCTTTATCTACCATATTTTGCAAAGTCATAGATACACACTGTCTTTGTGAGACATGTGGGTATCACATGCGACAGATCCTGTTCTGGCAGCATGGATTGATTTGCCGCCTGTGGCTTCTCGTATAGCAGCTGCACCATCTTACTTGATAAACTGCTGTCGAATTCTATGGTCATGGAAAGTGTCTAAAGCCGCAGTGATAGGTCTCACCAGGAAGCAGCTGTATGCTCATTTGGTATCCCTGACTGCCCTGCCTGTTAGTTTTCCATTGTGCCCCCCCTCCTTGGTTTCAACCACTCTCAAAGTCCTCACAGACAAAAGGATCCCAGCACAAATGTGGCATACCTCCTGGTTATGTTGCCACGGAAAGTTACAGGTCCGAGGTAATCTGAAGCATAAATCGGCACAAGACAGATTGTGTCCAAAGCCTACCTGCTTAAACATCGAAGAATCCATGGAACACTTTTTTTTCACATGTCCAGATGCGCTGTTGCTATGGAAAACTTTAGCTAATAAATGGAAATGGTCGTTTTTAAGTAGGATCACATACTCTGCACTTATTTTAGGTATTTTTCCCAAAACTTGGAATACTTTTCACCCTAGCACTCTCAGAGTTTTTTTTGCAGCATGCAAGTACTACATGTGGCAAGCCAGGACCAAATTTATACTGCAACAAATTCCTTTTGTCCTATGGTTATTATGCAATGTATAGAATCCACTCTGGTGAATCTTCAGAGAGTTGAGTTTAATCAAATATCCCCTGCCCAATACTCTTCTTACTGGGCTGGTATCACTTTTTGACATTCTTTATTGCTATTCCTGAATTTAGTGTTTTTTTCACTTCTCTTATTGTATGTTTTCTTACGGATGTGATGATTATGTGTTTCTGAGTCAAGCAAGACTTACTTTTTTTTGTAGTTTGTATTTTATTTTACATGTTTTTCATATCTGATGTTATGTATTTCCTTAATAAAAAATTCCCCTACTCTTTTCGATAAGTGCCATTTGATCTTTAACATCCACCTGAACTACCACCAATCCAGGCAGATGGGACCTCGGTTTGACGTCTCATCCAAAAGACAGCACCTCAGACGTGCAGCACCCCTCTCAAGCTGCACTACAGTGTCAGTACTGGGATATTAACCCAAGTGCCAGATGTGGGAACTAAACCCACTGCCCTCTGATCTCCCGGCCTTAGAGGCGAGTGTGCTACCTACTGAGCCACTGACACTGTTGATATAATGTCCTTCTTAAAAAATCTAATTGTGAAAGAGATTTAGGCATCTTAGTTAATAACATATTAGCCTCCATTTCACACTGTAATAAGGTGGCCAGAACAACTAATATAATTCTAAAACGAATTAATAAAACATTTATTAATAAATCTGAACAGTGCTTAGTACCATTTATTAATAAATCCGAACAGTGCTTAGTACCACTATACAGGACCACATCTAGACTACAGATCTCCCTTTTGGAACCCGTACCTTAAAGGAGATGTAAACCAACTGGAACAAACCCAGAGACGGCTTACTAATGATAACAAGACTCAAAAATAAAGGACTCTACCCACTTCACTTAAGAAGACTCAGGGGGGATATCCTTTTCACGTTTAAAATATTAAAATCACCTATACAAATGAGAGAATGCGAACTAATATTTTCAAACAAACATACAGTAGGCAGGCGTCATAATAAACAGCTTTTGGTTGAATGGGCAAATACCAACAATCGCGATAAATACTTTTGTATAAGAGCATCCAAGCAATGCAATTCACTACCACAGGAATTAACTTAACTAACTTTGATGCATTTAAGTCAAAGCTTGACATATGGTTAAATCTACACAAAACCAAATGAGCCACTATTGAGGGGGACAATCATGATGGACTTTGGCCTTCTTTTGTCCCATACAAATCCAGTAAATCCAGTAATTGTCCCCCTTATAAGACTGGCTCTAAATAGTCCCCTTAAAAGGCTGGCTCTAAATAGTCCCCTTACATTGCTGTCTCTAAATAGCCCCCTTACAAAACTGACTCTAATAGTCCCCTTACATGACTGGCTGTAATTGTCCCCCTTACAAGGCTGGCTCTAATCATCCTTTTACATGGCTGGTTCTAATTGTCCCCCTTATAAGACTGTCTATAAACAGCCCCTTACAAGGCTGGCTCTGCATAGTCCCCTTACATGGCTGGCTCTAAATAGTCCTCTTACATGGCTGGTTCTAGTAGTCCTCTTACATGGCTGGCTCTAGTAGTCCCTCTTACATGACTGGCTTTAGTAGTCCCCTTACACCTGGCCAACTAGTCTTCCTTACATGGCTGGCTCTAATAGACCCCTTACATGGTTGGTTTCTAGTAGTCCACTTACATGACAGACTCTAATAGTCCCCTTACAAGGATGGATTAAATAGCCCCCCCTACATGGCTGGCTCTAATAGTCCTCTTCCATGGCTGGCTCTAATAGTCCACTTTTATGGCTGGCTCTACTAGTCACCTTATAAGATTTGCTCTAATAGTTTACCTTACAAGGCTGGCTCTTATAGTCTCTTTACAAAGCTGGATCTAATAGTCCCTTTACATGGCTGGCTTCAATAGTCACTTTACATGGCTAGTTCTAATAGTCAGCTTACAAGATAGTTGCATTACAAGTCTGGCTCTAATAACCCTCTTACATGATTGGCTCTAATTACCCCTCTTACATGACTGGCTCAAAAAGGTCCCTTATAGCTAGCAGTGTCAGTGGCTCAATAGGTAGCACACTCACCTCTGAGGCTGGGAGATCAGAGGGCTGTGGGTTCAGTTCCCACATCTGGCACTTGGGTTAATATCCCAGTACTGACACTGTAGTGCAGCATGAGAGGGGTGCTGCACTTCTGAGGTGCTGTCTTTTGGATAAAACATTAAACCGAGGTTCCCATCTGCCTGGATTGGTAGTAGTTCAAGTGGATGTTAAAGATCCCATGGCACTTATCAAAAAGAGTAGGGGAATTTCCCTGGTGTTCTGGCCAAATTTCCCTCATTAACTAAAAATACCACCAACAGCTTAATCTGGTTCAAGGTCAGTTGGCATTCATCTGTATTCCCTTCCCCTGGGTTGTGCCTGAAAATAGGCAGGATTTGTCTAGTGCACTTACCTGGTCAACAATAAATAAATATGGCTTTCTTTAATAATCCCCTTATGTAACCAGCTTAGTCCCTTACATGCCTGGCTCTAATAGGTCTCTTATGTAGCTGACCCTAAATGGTCTCCTTATGTGGGTAACTGTAATAATCCTTTTCTATAGCTGGCTCTAATAGTACCCTTACATGGCTGGCTCTAATAGTGGCATGTAGAAAACTGGTTTGCTGCACAGCAGGCTGATTTACTAATGATGTATCTTCTTTTTTGAGAGATTTGAACTGTGTGAGCTGTGTTACTCTAAGCATATGGAGCCACCATCTTGTTTGCATTCCAAGCCCTCTTTGCAGCAGAAGATGGTGGAATTGTGACTAAGGTCTATCGGGCTTCTGCCTTAAGAGGCAGGGAACCTGAGGCAAGGACTCAGAATCCAGGGGCCATGGTCTAGGGTGCAGGATCGCTGTCCCTTTATTCTGGTCACTGTTGCTTACTGTCATGTTCTCTTACATGTGTATGAGCCAATATGCTGTATTCTGACACCAGTCATGCAGTACTACCATACCTCTCAACTGCTATGAATTCCGCATAGCGCTATGATTTTTACACTCAAATTTACCCTTGCTCCTCACAGATTTACTGATGTTCCTCATAATGTTAGAGCTATTTCTGGATGCATAAACGTTTTAATTGAACTAAGCTGATGGAAACATTCCTTATCACTAACTATATGGGGTCCGCTATTTGTAGACGTAATACTGTGTAAAATAAGAAAGTGCTACACATTCTGGCCCTTTGCTATGATTTTTGAAGGCCGGTACTATGATTTTTTAATGCTGAGAGGCAGGGGTTCAGTTAATTTATTTTCAGTGGAGGTCTAAAACTTACAGGAGTCGAAATCTGGCAGTCATTGCAAGTTTTGGGAAGTCAAAATACTTCTAGGATCTCACTTTTAGAAGTCAATATTCTAGGAAGGGCAATTTTTTGGATGTCAATATAATATGTAAGTGGCAAAATACAATTTCTTTCAGAACAAGCCATCATTTCTGACTTCCATGTCTGCAATTTTGGAAGTCATCTAATTTTTGGTTTTACATCTGGAAGTCAGTGACTTCCTTCCTCTTTATTCTGGAAGATTTTGCCTTATTTTTGAAAGTCAAATACTATCAACATGGAGTTAACTGAGGCCCTGCTGACAGGATGAGAGGTATGAATACTGCTCCAAAGTCATGGGTCCAAGAAGGGGATATTTTTTACAAAGCTGTTTCTTCCTTTGGTCACTGTGGGTGGCCTTCAGTAGTGTCACTGCTCCCCCCCGGTGTCTGCCTCCTCCAGGTCACTGGAGCAGACCTCCCCATGGATTCACCCCCTATGGTTGGGCCAGGAGGGGGAGGGCTGTCCCTCCAGTGCACAAACCAGAATTTCCAGCAGCCAGGCAAGGGCACAGGTCATGGGAAAATGGGCATAGCTTCATGTAGTCTGGCAAGCTGCTTTTTTCTTCTTCTCCCATGTGCACGTGGAGGCAAGCGTACACTATGGAACAACAACCCCTCCCATCTATGTCACTCACATTGGCACTACCACCAGGCCACCATCTGGTGGCAGTCAGAGGCTGAGACAGCATGCCTCCCCTCCCTGGGAGAGGAGAGCAGTCCTTGGGACACTTGATCCTCCCCCTCCCCCTACCCGGATGACTCCCAGCAACCGAAGTCTGCTCCCAAACCCAAGCTGGTATAGTGGTGGGTAATAGCACTACCTCTGAGCCACTGGACCAGCTCCGAGGAGGGGATTCTTGAAGTGGAAATTGAATCGGATCATCTGCATGGCAGAATTAATTGTTGTCCCCAGTATCATCAGACCAGCTACCCTCATGTACTGTTTCAACAGAGTACAGTAACAGAATTAAATAATTGTTTTTTGCTCCTACCTGGCCTACCTCTGATCTCTTATTAGGCCAAGCCATGTTTCTGACTTTTGCCAGGGGTGCCTTATCCTGGCTATCTGCCACAGAGTCTTGGAGTGGTCCATGCTGTCTCTAAGTGGTCCATACTGCCCTGAGTCCATTTTTATCGATAATGGGTGGGGTGGGGGGCTGTCCGAGTGACATCTCTCCCAGAGGGAGGATGAGAGCAGAAATAAATATTTAAAAAATGTGAACATCCAAAATTGATGAGATGTGTATGTCTGGCAGGACCTTTCCCTTAGCAATGGGCCCCCAAGGACAATAGCAATGACTGCTGCCAGTGGCTGACACAGTATTGAGAGTTTATCTTAGGTCAGCTCAGTTCATGGTGTAAAGCCAAAGGATAGCAGCTTGACTGTTTCACAATGTACAAAAGGTCTTGCTGCATTATCATTTCGTCCATCAGTATTTAAACATAACGAACGGAAGCATAAGCACATTGTATCAGTAAACTGTCTCTAACCATATTTACTCACACACATTTATCAGTCACATGAGTTTGCCTAATCGTATAAACCCGGAACTTAGATCTGTGATAACACCAGCATCGTATCATTTTGCAGGTTCTGGAGGAAAGTGCTCCTTTGACAATGTTTGCTCACAATTGTTGTTTCCAAAAATGTGTACTTTTTAAAAGCACTGTCCACTCAATTGCAGCATGGACATAGTAAAGGCTCCCCTGTTAAATGTTTTGCTGATTGTATTATGCAGTATTGCAACATACAATCTAATCCCTCAGAGGGCTAGCAAATTATGCATTTTGTCCATGGTGTATCAGACAAGGAGTCGGATTGCTTAATAGACATAAACACAGTTGACAATTTTGAGCCAAGGACTAAACCAGGCACTATGTAGGTAAAATCCACAAGTAAAAGTCATATCCTTTACTGTAATGACCACTAGGGACAAATGTGGCTGCACTGAAATCCTACTCAAAATATATAGCTGAATTTTTATTTATTATGTGCCTTTCCTAGGCTCAAGGCGCTGTACAGAAACTAAAACAAGACCTCAAATAGCAACAAAATATCTAAATAGTTGTATAAAACTCCATGGCTGGATATTCAAAGCAGTTGCGCTGGTGCAAGTGCGGAAATGCACCAAGGAGCGATATTCAGCGTAAGTCATTGTGCAGCGCAAATCCCATTACGCCAATATGCAACTATAATGAATGCAGGTGGAAGAGCAGGGGGTGTGCCCATGAATATCCAGCACAGTGCGATATTCAACCATGGAACCATGGTGCAAGTGCGGAGGTAGTAGACTTAAGCCTATAAATACAGGACGCAAGTACACAGACAGCACTTGCGCCAGAAGAGTGGGAGAGAGACAGAGTGCCAAAACATAGAAAAAAGGAAGGACAGATAGACAGAAAGACAAACCAAGAGAGACAGAGTGAGCGAGAGACAGAGACTGACACAGGCAGTCACAGAGGGAGAGGGAGAGGGACAGAGGTGGCAGTGGAGTGGGAGTCAGGGACAGAGACAGTGAGAGGAACAGGCAGGCACAGTGCCAGGCAGTGCACCAGGGTGTCACGCAGCCCACAGCAGCTGACTGCCCAAGAGGAGACAGGACATCAGGGGCCATGGATAGTGCTCACTTCCTGATGGAGGCTGTAATGAGGGGTGTGAGGGGCAGGAGGAACAGCAACGTGGCAGAGGAAGGGCCCCTCGGTGGTATGCCTGTAACAGGTGGTACCATGCCCATACCACCTTCGAGAACTACTCCGACATGGAGATTGTGGGATGGTACCACCTGAACAGGGCCATTCTGAGGGAGCTCTGCATGCTGTGCAGTGAGGAGATGTAGGCACCCACAAGATGGAGCCACGCAATGTCTGTGGAGACAAAAGTGACAGCTGTCATGTGCTTGCTCACCACGGGCACCTTCCAGAGACCAACAGGGGACACTACAGGCATAACCCAGTTGGCCACATTGTGCCTGCTCACACAGTTCCTCAATGTTCCGTTGCCACGTGCTTCAGAATACATCAATTTCCCCAGTACACAGGTGGAGTGTACAGCAACCATGCAGGACTTCCACAGGTTAGCTCATATGCCTGGCGTGCTTGGGGCCATTGACTGCACCCATATGGGCATCCACATGCCACCTGGCCCTGAGAGTATGGCCTATATCAATAGGAAGGGGTTCCCAAGCATCAACTGCCAGGTGGTGTGCGATGCCAAGGGGCGCATCACCAATGTCTGTGCCACGCACCCTGGGAGTGCACATGATGTGTTCATCTGGCACAGCTCTTTGCTGTGCCACAGGTTTGAGTGTGGGGGCATCCCAACGGCCACCTAGTGGGTGAGTATGGGATGGGCAAGGGGTAACAGGCAGAGCAGGAACTGGAATGGGAGAGAGCAGGGTGGGCTTGCTGGTGAAGGCACCAGGGACAGGCAAGGGTCACAGCAAAGGTGTCACAGGGCTAACCATGTCATTATCCACACAGGAGACAGCACTTATCCACTGAGGCCCTGGCTGCTCACCCCCTATCAGCGCCCGTCATCCCCAGCAGAGGAACGCTACAGTGAGGCACATGCCAGCATGCAAAACATCATTGAACATGTATTCGGTATGCTGAAAGCATGGTTCCATTGCCTAGACGGGTCTGGCAGTGCCCTACAGTACAGCCCTTCAAAAGCTTGTGGCCTATTCCTGGCCTGCTACATACTGTACAACATGGCCATTGACCGTGGGATAGCTGTCAAGGCAGATGAGGGCAACAGTAGTGGGGATGATGGAGGCAATGGGCCGGAGGGTGGTGGACCACCCCTTCCCCCGGTCAGAGGAATCCCTGGCTTCAACGGATGGTGCGGCAGCATCATGACACCACCTCACATGAGCACTATGGTGCACGCAGGTAGGTGGCGCCAAACCTATGCAAAGGCCACGCACACAAGTACAGCACACAGGCAGGGGTGTGCATGGCAATGGGCATGCACACACAGAGGTGTGGTGCATTGGTAGGGGAGTCAGTGGCACACAACCACACACAACTGCACACAGCATCACACAGCAACACACACACACACACACATATGCACCCACGCACCCAGGTGCTGGCAAGTGGTGAGGATCAGATGCATTGCACCGGTGCACAGGTGCAACCAGTGCAGAACTGCCCTCATCATGCCCACACCACATGGTCCAGCGGCTGGGCAGGCATGCACACAGGCAGTGTGCAGCACGACACACAGGTGCCACACCAGTGGTATGCACACACACATGCCGCCAAAGCGTGCACAGGCAGCGGCTGCAGACTGCTGTCAGGGTGGCACGCACATCAGGGCCGCCACGTGGAACCATACCCACTGTGACCACGGGGGCAGCCACGCCGGGGTTGATCAGCAGCCACAGGCTACTCTCAGCCACAGTGGGTGTTTGCAACAGCCTCCCAGGGATTGAACTGCGGGACCATGAGCGGGTCTGTGCAGGGATGTGTAGGCACCCAAACAGGCTCGCCCCAGGCATGCCTGGGATGCCAACAGCAGAGCCTGGCACTGACAGTGAGGGTGTCACCCAACTCCAGGATCGTGGGGTGGACAGTGCACTGTGTGGGGTCTGTGGTGGCCGGCCATGCCCTGTGGCAGCCAGCAGTGCAAGTCCATCCGTGATCGCATTAGCAATGCGATACTGGTATGCAGCCATGGCCTCCTGCATGTGCTATATTGCCACCAGGAGCTGCACAGTGCCCCTCTCACACTGCTTAGCCACCTGGTGCACCTCCGTGTACAGTGCATGTACCCCAGCAGCAAGCAGCACCTGTTGCTCCACAGAGGCCCACAGCAAATGGCTGTGCTCTGCCAATGGGTCAGTATCCTGGGGTACCTGGGCGGGAAGCCAACACTCCTGTGGTGACTGACCACACTGCACAGCTCCCTGCTCAGGTGGACACTGCACAGTGGGGTCCTCATGCGGTATGTCCCTAGCAGGTGCCCCGGCAGTGGACCCTGCATCTGGCTGCCCTGTGACTCCTGCAGCCTGCTGCCATTGCCCATCCAGCTGCTGAATGCTGCCCAGCACCTGTGCGGCCACACCACCACCACCACACAGCACAGCTGTGGCAGTGCACACAACAGCACCCACAGTGGTGGCAGGCAGCTGTTTCACCACTGTCAGGTCACTGGGCGCACTGCCTGTGTTGCTGTCTGGTATGGGCATCTCCCCCACAACACCGCTCATGCTTTCCAGGATTAGGTTGAGGTCACCATCGGTGTCGGACCCCACCCCAATCTGTGTCTCCACACAGAGGACACAGACTGGCATCCTGTAGAAACACATCCAAGGCCTTGTCCAATCCCATGCCCAGGACATCTGGCTGGACAGTGGTGGTGTGCTGCAGCCTATCAGGCCCCTGGATGCCCGTGGAGGTGGATGGCTGGTCCTGCCTCCATGGCTGCTGCTGGTGCCCCATCCTCCGCATGCAGGCATGCTGGTGCTGAAAGAGAAAACAGGTGTGTCAGTGATGCAATGCCCATGAGTTCCCCCCCAAAGCACAGCCACAGCATGCGGTAACATACGTACCATGCAGTGATGGTCTGCCACCCATCTGGAATCCTCCACCAAACACACCCTCCACGGTGCTGCGGTGCATGGTGGCTGCCACCAACTCCTCCTGAGCCATGAGCTGTGGCACATCAGCAGGCCCCCCTCCAGTGGAATTCCGAGCCACATGGATGGCCACCACCTTCTCCTTAATGCACCGCTTATCCCTGCCCACCTTCTTGCAGCACTCTGGCACTGACCGCTGGTGGCCGCCCTGCAGGTTCACGTATGCTGTCACCTCCTTCCAGGCCCCAGCCCTGGCCTGTGGTGTGCCTGGGGCACCATTCAACAGCATCTCTCTTTCAAGGTAGGCCTCAAACAGGGCCTTTGCTTCTGCCTTCGTGAAGTTGGGCCTGCACTTGTGAGCAGGCCCACGTTCCTCACCCTCCTCATGTTCCAACATGTCACTTACTGTGGACATGGACAGCACAGTGTGTCAGTGTCAGCAGCACCCTATTCCATCCCCCTTGCTGTGCTGGCTGGGCTCAGTGTGCTCCAGCAGCATCTGCGACTTACCTCAAAAGGTTGCAATACTGGTCCATGGCCTGTGCCTGTCTGTGATGCTTTTATGGTGCAACGCATGCAAATGAGCTTTGGCGCAATGGTAATGACATGCTAATTCCCCCAGTGCACCACACATTGGCTGATGAGCTAATTTGCATATGGTGGCTGAAATTGGCATATTTGCTCTGTGTGCAGTGAGATTGCTCCAGAGCAAGTTGCGGTGCAATGCGCATACATGCGCAATGTGCAGGACTGCAGTGCGCATGCACCAGATGGTGTTCTATTGCCTGTTGTGCACTGTGTGCACACTGCACAATAGGGACCGTGGCACATGGTGTGCCATGCCTGCTATTGCAGACGTGTGCACTGTGCAGTGGCCAACCCCTGACCCCTGCTGTAACCTCTGCCCCTGGGTGACCCCCGCACCCGTGACCCGGCCTAGCCATGCCCATGCTGCGCATCTCCATGACTGTGTGATGGGCAGACACAGTGCATGTCCCTTCAGCCTGCGCATCTGGTGCATGCAGTGGACACTTGCACCTCCTGCCGCCATTTTGCTCCATGGCTCACACCAGAGACATGGCGCAGCAGAAAACGGGATGGGTGGCAAACTGGATGCAGGTTGAACTTGCCAACCTTGTGGCCTGTGTCCAGCCCCACGCAACCCAGCTGTTCGGGCAGGCACCATTGCAGCCCCAGGTGGCTGTGTGGCAGGCAATTGCAGCCTCACTGGGCCAGTGCACAGGGGTGGCCAGGATGGGTGAGCAGTGTCGCTACAGATATGGGGACCTGGTGTGGAGAGACCCAGAGTGCCTCAGGAGACTGGAGGTGTGCGTCAGGCATGGGGATGTGCCACAGCCAGGTGAGTAGGCCCATCATGCATGTGTGCCCTGGTGCTGTATTGTGGTGTTGGCTAGGCTGCCTGGCATGTCCTGCAGGGTGGTGTACTACCATTGTGTACATTGTGGGGTGGCATCACCCTCTGCCACTTGCGTTGCACTGCCACTCTGTGGGATGTGTTGGGCAAGGGCTCACCCTGTGCACAGGGGTGGGGGTGGTGGGCAGCTGCTGTGGTTGGTTACTGATGTGTACCTGTTTCTGTTCCATTCCCAAGACCTGAAGACAGAAGACAGGTGGTGCTGGAGGGATGCCAGGCCACAGCAACCCAGGGTGGAGGAGCAGCTCTGGCGCCAGTGGGGCAGGTAGGCACTGACATTGTTCTGCGTACCATCATTGGGGTGGCAGGGGCATGGGTGCGGGCATGGCTGCCTGTGCCATGTGCTGTGGCAGCTGTGTGTGTGTGTTGCACTGTGTGTGGTGCTCTCCACTGTGGCACATCCATTGGACATGTGTGCCAGCTGCTGGTGGGGTGGGTGTGTGCACACCCACCACTGATGTTGCTGTGGTGCTGCCGGGGCACTGTGCCATGTGACTTCCATAGCACAGTCAGATGGCCACTGTGCGGTGGGGACCACCACTGTGCGCTGATGTGGTGTACCGTGTTGCCGGCAGCCGTTGGCCCATGCCCCTATGGGTGGCCTGTATGGGCCCTCCGGGGGTGTGTGTTCCCCCTGTCTGGTACGCGCTGTGGTTGGGCCTGGTTTCTTCAGACATTGCACTGATCACCTGTCCTATCCCTTGTCCTAGGTGTCCGCCGGCAGTGCGGGAGGCCCCTCTACTGCTGGCTCCTGAGGCAGCTGATTCTTATAACTTCCACTGTGATGGGGGCGATCATTCAGTTCTTCACACTGATCCTGGCGGACAGGAGGCAGCGACATCAGCAGAGGTTGGCAGGCCATGGCCGCCGCTAGTCAGGTCTTGAGTTTCCCTGTTTCCCCAGCCATACCTCCCCTTCCAGTCCCTCATCCCACTGTACAGTCCCTGTTCTCTGTCCCCTTCCCTCACTATACCTACCCTTTCCCAGCCCCTGGTTATGTAAATAGTTTGTTACAAAATATATTTTTCTGACTTACCTGCCTGTGTCTGTCTCTGCTTTTCAGGTGGCATGAGGAGCCACGCTACAGTGGCTCAGTGCCTGTCTGAGTGGTGTGCATGTGTTGAGGCGCATGTGTTGTGCTTCTGTGGATCACTGTTGTATGCTGCAGTGTGTCCCATGGTGGTGGTGTCCCTCCCCTCAGTAGATGGCTGTGCCTTGTGGCAGCTGTCAGGGTTGTGTGATGGGTGTGTCTGCTTGGCTGCATGGTCCTGGGTCTGGTCTGCCCTGGTCTGGATGTGCAGGGAGGCACAGCCTGCTGCCTGCAGGTGGCCCTCCATCCCCCATTGGCACCCCCTGTTGCATACTGTCTATGCCACTGTTGTGTTCTGGGGTGGGGGTCTGGGTGCCTGTGTGTGCCCTGCTGTGCCCTGCTGGTGGTGGCCTCCTGTGGCCTGTCACTATGCTTCCCTGGCTCTGTCCCTGGGTCTCCTCTCTGTGCCATGCCCCCCTCTGTTGCTCTGTTGCTCTGCTTCCTCGGTTGTCCTGGGGCTTCTGTGTCTGCCCACGGTGCACCTGTGGTTGCTCTATGGCACATCCATGGTTGTGCCATGGCACATCCATGGTTGTACCATGGCACAACTGTGCCATACTCAGCCGGGTTGCGCTGGCGCAGTGTGGCCAGCACAACCTCTGAATATGGCTCCTGTTGCACCACGGCACATTGGATTTGTGCTGTGCTGGACTTGTGCTGGTCTTTGAAGCATTTCTAAATATCTGGCCCCATATGTACAGAGCCTCAAGCCTGGTACTCTGTACAGGAATCGTAGTTGCATCCCACTGACTGTGAGGTACGAAATTGTCCAGAAGATGATACTCCCCATCTTTGACTACTATGATGTAGTCTTTGGTGTTGCTCCCAAATCTTCCCTGACCAAGTTGGATACTCTCTTTAACTCCTTCTGATGCTTTGCTATTGACTCCCCTTCCCGGTCCCACCACTGTGAACTCTATCGCTCTCTAACCTTCCTTCCATTATTGCACAGATGCATCTCTCACTGTGCCAAACTAACCTCCAAATTCTGGTTCGGGGGACTGCCCTCCTATCTCTCATCCTCTCTCTCCACTCCACCTCCCCCCACCCACTCTCTCAGATCAAATGATGCCCACACCTTGACGGTCCTTCACCGCTCCACCCTCATTGGTCAGACTAGTTTCGCCCATCGTTTCCCTAAAATCTGGAATTCCTTCCCCCCAAAATACAACACTTCTCCTCCAACTACTCCCTTACCTCTGCCCTACACAATTATCTTTCCCTCAGCTGTTCTGCTTTAACCCACCTTAATACTTATCCCCAGTTTCTGCCTTCCTACCGTGACCCCCCCAACAGCGTTCTCAACATGCTGAAGGAGGAAATCAGGAAATGCCTACCCCTTCTCCTCATATTCAGTTCTTGTCTTCCCCCTCTTCTCCACCTGCCGTTCTGGGTCACCAGTGTGCACAACCTAACCCCATCTTTTTTACTCCAACAGCACTTGCATACTACCTCGAGCCTGCTCCTGGTACACTCATGCACTATAAATGGTTCTATCACATTATTACGGTTTTTTACATTTATATGATTTTATTTATTTATTTAATATATCAGGTTTACAACCTTTGAGCCAGAGGCTCATTTACAAAGGTACCTCGTCACATGTAAGACAGAAACTAATACAGACTGGGTATAGCAACAAATACATTAAGCATGTGTTACAGACATTTGTCACAGACATTATTTACAGTATTTGGATGTAGATATTTACAGCCATTATTTACAGTATTTGGATGATGATATTTACATCATCACAGCAGAAAGACATTATTAGCTTGAGAAAGTATCTAAACAGAGCAGTCAGTCCTATTCATCGGTTTGGTATTGTTGTCGGAGGTTGCAATCCATAATGGACTTTGTCAGAGAATATGGATCAGAGTGGGTGAGAGAGTGAAAAGTTAGCTGCAGTTACAGGAGCGGATATTGAAGAGGTGGTTGCGAAGAGTGGTTTTGAAGTGGGCGATCTTGGGTGCACTAGTGATGGTGGTTGGGAGTGCATTAAACCATTTAGGGGCTCTGTAGTGGAAAGATCTCTGGGCAAGGGAGGTTTTTACCCTGGGCACAACCAGTGGTGCTTTCTCTGAGTTGTGGGTGGAAATAGTGGGGGTGGCAGGATGAAGAGAGGTGGTGACCCTGGGGGGGGAGGGAGAGACCGAGCAGTATTTTCTTGGACAGTATGCAGGCCTGGTAGAGAAGTCTTTCATTGAGGTTGAGAAGATTGGCAGAGGTATAGAGGGAGCAGGTGTGAGTGAGTCTAGGTGCGCCAGTTAGGAGCCTGCAGGCTTTGTTTAGGGAGACCTGGATTTTCTGAAGTGCAGAGTTATCTGCTGCCCGTATACAGGAGCCCATAGTCCACTAGGACCAGTATTGATGAGGTGATGGCAAGCCTAAGGCGTGGGGGCAGTCCCTGTCGGTAAAGGAGTCCAATCCGGGTGTTTGTTGCGGCAGCAAGGGTGTTTATGTGGTCATGGAAGGTAAGGGCCGAGTCGAGGGTAAGTCCAAGATATTTGTAGTTGGATACCTGTTCAAGGGGGTTTTGGTCATGTATTGTAATTTACCCAATGTTCCACTACTGTTTATTGTACAATACCATGTGTTCCAACTGTTGCACAATCTTACAATGTTATGTTGTTTGTACTACCCACATACCATTGTAAATGATCATCCTTCACAACCCTATGTAACCCCTTCCCACCCCCAGGTCGCACCCTGAGACGAGCAACTTGTTGTTCAGTGTGCCCTCCTGGTGACACATTTCAATAAACAAATAAAATATGAATGTGCAAACCGATGCATTAATTTGCATAAAGAGTGCAAACTGCTGACATTCAAGTCATGGGATCTCCCAACATGAGCGTCTCATTGCATTACAGGTAGGTTCAATAAAGACAGCAGTCTTTCACTGTTCATATAGTAAATGCAAACATTAATGGATATAGGTGCAAACCAACATGAGTTAATTAATATGAAAAGGTTCAGGAAAGTTAAGAAAGCTGACTGACTGAGGACCTCGGAACCTTGTGCTGTTATTTCAGCACAACAGCATGGGAAAAAAGATCCATCACCTCACCTGCTCAGCAGTCAGCTACGCACTTTGTGACCACCTCTTAACCCCCCCATAGAATGCACTCGATTGTACTTACACCCCACCTCCATATGGCTTGTACTTACATTTCTTATCCTCACTTCAAGTTATGTCCCCCCTTCCAAGTCCACAGACAAAACCACGCAGCTCCATGGCAAACGTACTGTGACATTCCATCCACTCAACACCTTGCGAGCAAGCCTAACAGGTTGTGTGTTTAAAAAAAACAACCAACCAGGACTCAGAAATAACTGCAGCTCCTCATGGCTCCTCAAATGCAACACCATTACTTTTCTTATGTCCAGATTGGGCTCAATGTAATTCATGATGATCCTATGACATGCTCTGCCCTAACTGTTCACTGTGATGCCTCGCAACTGCCAAACATGGCTCTAACAAATGCATGCCACTCCTGAAGACTACTGAATGTGGTTCTATTAATAAATTAGCAATCACAATGCATCTTAAGAGGGCAGGATATGCTTTTTAAACATCGGAACTGGTGAGTCAGGTAGGTGGGTGCAACGACAAATACAACAGTGTTGCTGCCATCTACTGATTAAAGAGCAGCGCTTCAATATAATACTTCAGTCTGTAGCACTACTTTTTTCTTCTCATTTTTAATTTCATTTTTACTGATTTTACTTATCAAAATTGATAATATATATTTTATATTTTTATTTTTTCAACTAATCCTAATGGATCCATTGCATAATCACAATAAGGCACTCAAGGGTTGTGCTGTTCAGGGATGACAGCACTTCTTGGGTGGTAGAAGCTTTCAACCCCCCAGGCGGGCCTTAATCCCAGCACAACACACATGCTGTCATGTCTTATTGCTTAATTAAATACATAAATAATGCAGCCGAATGTGGAATGCCATAACAGGCCAACAGTTAAGCAGATAGGAATATACACTGTGTCAGAGTCTATGGGGGTAGTCACAAGGGTGGAAATCTGTGAAGCGCCCCCAAAAGGCTGCTCTATAACCAGCAAATATTCAGGGTCTTTTTAGGTGGCATGCTATGCCTCCATCACATCATGTAGTCAGCCATACTCTCAGTAGTGTCATTTCATCAGAATCATAGGGGTTTCAATGTCCAATTTCAGCAGAATCATAGAGGTTGAAAAACTCCTCTAACCCTCAAATTTATATAAATAAATGCTAGGGAAATCTTGTTTTATAGGTTCTTGGGGGTTGCAGTGGACATTACAGTGGTTGCTAAGAAATCATAGGGGTCTCCTCCACAATCCCTGGCTATCCCTAAATGACGTACCTGCATATTTTTTTGTGAAGATATAAAAATTAATGCTACATTTAGTGCGTGTATGTTAGCTGTGGAGAGGTTTGAGTAGTGAAATTTCAAACAATGTACTACCGGTTGAAGCATTCCCAAGTCAGCTTCCTCCCCAACCCCACACACACATAGATTTGCATACCCATGATGCTTTGTTCTGTGTTTCATGCATTTGATTGTGTGTGTGTGTGTGTGTGTGTATATATATATATATATATATATATACACACAAACAGTAAACAGATTGGAAAAAAATCTGCCTTCTTGTGTTGTTTATGTATCCCACATATTGTTCTTTCTGATCAGTATTTATATTTTACTTCACCTCATTCCACTCATTGTAACATTAAAAGGACTCTTGCTGCCAGGAAGATTAAGCAACTGCAGCTGTCCATCCTTCTGGGATTCTGAGTGTTGGCTGTAGTTAGGGGCTGCTCATAGCATTACTTTCACTCCTTTTTTTGAGACTGAAGTTGTGAGAGCAGTCGTGCATCCCTAAGCTGTCACAAACAGCATAATGTATTTGGCTAGATCAGACGCCGGCCACTGGTGCAGAATGATACAGCTTGTCTCCTCACTCAAGCACCCAGCTTTCTATTCTTGTGGAATTTAGTAGGAAAAAAATTCAAACATTTCCTAGTCACCTTCCCCCCCCCCACCACCATCATATACAAATGGATCTGCATACCTAGGATGATGCTGAGGCTTTTGATTGTATGTGTGTGTTTACAGAAACTGCATACATTGGAAAGAATCGGCTTTCTTCTCTTTTGTGCAGAGTTACAAAAATATTTTGTTGTGCGACTCAGCTGTATTGAGGTTTGAGTAGTGACAAGTAAAACAGAATGCAGTATCAGTTGAAACATATACTAATCAGTTTGCCCTCCCACAGATTTGCATACCTATGATGCTTTGCATTGGGTTTTTGACTTTTTATTGCATGTGTGTTTAGAGAAACCTCATAAATTGCAAAGTATCTGCCTTCTTGTATCATTTATGCATCCTACAGTGTTCTTTTTCTTAGCAGCATTTAAATTACTTCCCCTCTTTTGACTCACTACTATTATAAACAGACTTCAACTGTATCTGCTGTCAGTTTGTAGGGAATTTACTTACACAAGATAGCATTGCTGAAATGCTTATTTCTAGTGGTGTCCTGTTTCTGCTTAGGACAGCTTGATGTCTCTTAGTAATATTGGTACTTCAATTATTCATACACCAAGAAGGATATTGCAGCATGAATTGCCATATTGTACCAAATTCATTTGCAAAGCTGGCCCCTACAAATCCTTGGCATTCATAAATAGTCTTTCCATACAGTTCAGAAGTGGTTCCAACTTCTTATAATTGCATCTTTACTTCCCAATGCCCCCGTCGATAGTAGACCCAGTCCCACAGTATACCATGCATGACTCACTCATTCATTTTGGAATTGCTACTTTCTGTCCGCTGTTGCCTCTCATCTGAAAATTTTTGGGCAAGCTGTCTGGCTTCCTTCAGGCCTGGGAAATGTACACCTGGTCCTGCACTGTAATCTTCAGCTAGGGAGGAAACAACCATTGATGTGACACTTGCAAGTCTCTCAGGGTCTCCCCAAACCCCACCAAATAATTTTTTTCTAGCAAATGGAGAAGCTGATATTGGAGTAAATACACATCTTTCTTTCCTTCCTCTGGTTGAGTTGTGCTAGGTTACTTTTGCCACTTTGACTATGGCCTGTCTTATATGCTGCCTGTAAGACAATCAGAATGGTAGGTTGTGTGGCTTTTTCATCATACTCTCATCTTGGGGTGACTCTGAACACCCTCTTATTTTTTAGGGGATGCACCTGTAATGGAAGCAAAAAAGTTGGAAGTCAGCCACAGTCTTATAAATTCCCACAGATTATCCAATTTGAGCCCTTCTAGTGCTCCGAACAACCATATTAGGGACACTGTACTGGAAGTGCAGCCCACTCAAGTGATCTGTGAACCCACCAGGCTAAACACTAAATTGGGTAAACACATCTTGCTTGATTGGGTCCTAATCTCAGACCCAGACAGGATGCAAGCTGTGGGCATACTTGCAGACTCTGTAAGTGATCAATCCGCTGCCTTCTGTATTTGGAAGAATAGTGCTTCCAAGTAGTGTTGTGTGAAATTAACACATTTTGTTACGCGGAATATTTTGTTATGCATCACGCATTTCGCAAAATATTTTGCAGTTGTGAAATGTGAAATTTCGCGCTCCACAGGTGAAATTTCTCCATTTTCAGTATACAGAATCATCCCTGGTGTCTAGTGGTCCCACCCTCCCTACCGATCACCAGCCCAAATTGAAGAATCCCCCCCCCACTCACTGAGATTTGCATCATGATCACCTATCAGCCTAAAACAAATTCCTCAAAGAGAAGGGCTATCTTTTCTTTGCTAAGGGACCAGAATTTGGATGTTATTTTCTTACAGGAGATATGGCAATCCTCTACTTCTCGGGTCTCTCAAGCTCAGAGGAACTGGAGATGGGGTTCCACCTTCTGTTCCTTTGGTGAAGATAGAACTGATGGCTTGGGAATTCTTTTTCGTGGAACACAGCATAAAATTAGTTTAGGTTAGTAGAGGTAGTCTCAGGTAGGGTTCATGTATTATATTTTGTGGTTGTTTAGATGCATTAATGTATATACATCTCAGGTTATATCTGACCCTGTAGCCCTTTGCGAGGCAATATGTCCTTACCTGGCTACTTCTAGACAAATCTTATTCCTCTTCTCCAATTGACCAAACTGCAATTTGCTTTTCAAATAGTTCCCACCTCCCACCTTCTGAATGCAGCAAAGGGGGTGAAAAACTGTTGTATGCTTAATGTTTCCATTTCTGTTTTCACCTGCTCTGCCAATGCTGCCTCGCCATGACAGTGTGAGCCACAGAGTCTGGTATTCCCACTTTACGTTATCAAAGTGATCTAGGGCACGTTGCATTTCTCATGCAGCCACTCACCGACACTTCCTTTTCTTCCTTGCATTTAGTCAGGGCACATGAAAACTGCCTTCTCCATACTACCCAGAGCTACATCTTGCTCTTCTGCCATTTCCCTTTTTTTGGTTTCATTTTGTGTCATTCAGCTGTGTGCCATTTAAGCTGGAACATTACCTCTGTTTCCAAGTGAAGAAGTCAGGGGCCTGGTGCTCCTCAGAGCAGCCACCTGCTGACTCTTCCATGTCCTTAACATGCACTTCCATTGCATCATAGGTGCCTCTGACACCTGAGTGAAGACATCTGCACTTCCGTGGTTGATGGCTCTCAGCTGTGCCTCGTGCCTCAAAACCCACCTCACAACTCACCTGGGATGTGCTCTAATTTAGCATTACTGCACACCCTGTTGTGTGTTCTTGTTTACTTACAATTTAGAATGGGATCCTATGGGAATTTTATGTCACACTTCCCAGATGGTTGAAGGCACTTGGCTGCACCTCATACCTCACAACCCACTGGGGCATGCAGCAACTTAGCCTTGCTGCACACCCTGCCACATGCTACTGATAACTTAAAATTTATAATGCAATCTTATGCGACTTATGTACATCACACTACCCAGGTGGTTGAAGGCACCTAGCGGCTCCTCGTGCCTTACAATCACCTGGGGCATGCAGCAATTTAGCATTGCTGTACACCCTGCCATGTGTTATTGCTTACTTACAATTTACAATGTGATCCTGTAGGAATCATATACTGCATTTCCCAGGTGGTTGAAGACACTTGTCTGCACCTCGTGCCTCATAACCCACCTGGGACATGCAACAATTCAGCATTGTCTCCCCCCTGTTGTGCCTGCATTGTTAGCCATAAATTGACTGGTGCATGCATTTATCGTGTGCAGCTGTTAGTTGTGACAAATAAATGTGTCTGAAGTCACTGCAATCATTGTTCCCTGCTGGTATGTCAGCATGTTAGTTCCCTGTATCCTAAGCTACTGTATTTTGATGTTGTATGTAAATTCCTTTTATCCTATGATGTAGCACTTATTGCCTATTGTTGCTGTTTGATGTCATTATCTGCTGTACCATCCCATTTTCCCTTCCCCCAAGGACACATCCAGAAATGAGCAAATTGCTCAATATGTCTTCCTCGTGAAACTTTTAAATAAATTTAAATAAATAAATAAATTATCTGCACACCCTGCCATGTGTTATTGCTTACTTACAATTTACAATGTGATCCTATAGGAATCATATGCTGTACTTCCCAGGTGTTTGAAGGCACTCAGCTGCACCTCATCCCTCACAATCTACCTGGGGTGTGCGGTAATTCTAGCATTGTCACACACCCTGTCATGTGTTATTCCTCACTTAAAATTGACATTCCTATAGGAATTTTTTACCACACTTCCCAGGTGATGTGCAAGTATGCATGTGTATCCAGATCATGACTACAGATGTGCTGAACTGTGATGATGGATGTCTCCTGTGTTATGTGGAAAGAACTGTATGTTTGTCTTAACTCATGATGGATGCCTGTGGTTGCTTATGTTGCCTTGCCTCCTTTGGCTGCTTGGGATGGAATGCGAAGTTACTGTTGAAAACCCTAACATCACATTTCCATACTTCTGTTGCTTTAATAGCAACACAAACTGATGCATTAATGGAATTTTTTGCAAAGAATATATAAGGGATATGCTACCTCCCCTGCTGGAAATATTGTTGATATTTTTTGTTCGAGTGTCAATTGACCTGATGACATCACTCATGGTGATGAGTGATGTCATCAGGTCAATCAGCACTCAAACAAAAACATATGAACAATATTTCCAGTGGGGTTAGCATATTACATTTCACTTCCCTTATCCATTCACTGCTCCAGTTCTCCAATCTCTAACATCTCTTCTTCTCAGTCTTATCTTCCCTTCCTGCAACTGCTCCTGACTTCACTTCTCTGCAACTCTGCTTTCCCTCTATTTTCCCTCTCTCCCTCCTTTTCTCTCCCATAGCCATCCCCACTAGTCTCCTGGAGTTCATTCCATCCACTATCCTCTCTTTCTCCTCCCACCCCTGCTTTCTTTCCTCCTCTCCTAATTCTTGGCCCCCCAGCCTCCACCTCCATGCACTGTGATATCTTTCCTCCCTTCCCCCAGCTTTTCCCCATACCACCTCTTTATCCCCGCAACTCAAGCTCAACATTATTGAGATACTCCCTCTTTCATTGTATGTATTTGAGTTGCTATTCTATTATGCCTTATCCCTTTCTTATTCTTCCTCCTCCTTTTTCTCCGAGGTTAACCCATTATGCTCAGCCATGCCCTTTCAAGTTAATCTATGACACTTTTCTCTTCGTTATGTATTTCTAATAAATTTCCTTGCACTTTGTACTACCTGTATGGTTCCTAACACATGATGGCCAGAAATTTGTTACATGTTCATACCTGTTTGTTATTGTCCCTTTCTCCTTGCCTCCCAGGACACATCTGGAAATGAGCCAATTCTCATCTCAGTATGCCTTTCCTGGTGAAATATTTTGAACTAATTAACTAGCTAGCTAATGTGTGCATACCTCCAAAAAAGTGAAAAAAAATGAATTTCCTGCCATTTTTTTGCTGATTATAAAAAATTTAAATGGTATCTATAAATGAAACACCACTCATTTGGTAAACATTTTTGTGCTGAACAACTTTTGTGCTCAAAGTACCATGCTATCATTTTTTGTTTTAAAGCTATTTGCAATTGTCTGTTGCAAAAAGTGAAAACTGAATTTTCTGCTGTTTTTTTGATAATTATAAAAAATAACTACAAGGTACATATAGATATTTTTGTGCTGAACAACATTTGTGCTTACAGTACCATGCTATTTGTGACAGGAATGATGTGACAGAAATGGGAACTGATTAGTTAGTTGCTTATGTTAGTGAAACTATTTTCTGCTCTTCACATTCTCACCAGGGCGTTTCTGCCTGTCTTGCTAACAAAAAGGGAAAAACACTGGGAATTCTACATCACTAGCAACACACACACAAACACACACACACAACACACACAGTATGGTGATTGGAGCATTTGAATGAGAACTGGTGTAGAACTCACCTAGTTGGATACACATAGGTTTTAAGATGATTGGAGCAATTGAGCACAAACTGGTTCAGAATTTAAAATGTTTGGTGGGTTTGAAAATAACCTAGTCAGAGGGTTTCAACCATAGGCTATAAATTCAGAGGTTTAATTACAATGGAGCTTTTGTCTTCAGGAACCTTTGTGGTAAGAAGAAAGCCTGCATTCCAGTTAGCTTTGTGTGGGAGATAAGAGATAGTTAGGTATCAAGTTCTCTCTGAGCTTAGCTGGGAGGCAAAATATTGTCTTCGGGAAAATTAGACTGTAGTATTTTCCCTGCTGACATCTGTTGTTCAAGAACATTTATATAGTGTATGGTGGAATGCTGTTCTTACTTGAAATTCCACCATACCGAAATGTTGTTCAACCACACAGCAAACAATGAATGGAATGCTGTACTGACCATATGTGCAGAACATCATTCCATTCATTGAGACTGAAAAGAGCAAACTGTGCTTTGAAAGCTGAAACCGAAAACCGCCACACGGTAATATTACAACTGACAATGGCAGCAGTGTTTTTTTTTTTTTTACAAGGGCGCAGTTCAGAAAATGTATCTGAAAATGCAGGATCAACCAGATATTATCTAACTATAACCACTTACAATGAAGTTTATCCCTCCAGTTTGTTAGTTTGCTTGCTAAGCGAGAGGTCAGGTCACCATGTTTTATTTTCTCTAAATCCCTCCCACACAAGAGCAACAACCAATGGGAGTGTGCTTTGCTAACGTAGGGACACTCAATCCCTAGCAACCACACAACTCACCATAGGAACATGCTGTAGCTCCCGAAATACTAAATGGGAGACGGCAGTTTCTTTTTACATGACAAAATATATTTAGATAGCTGCAAATTGCATAAAAATGGTTAGGGGACACCATACACTATATAAAATACAGGCTGGGCAATCCCATGCAGAATCAGTGTGTTCTTCCACCTCGGGGTATGATTCCCAAGGACCTCTCGAGCTTCACTCTTGGGGTCACAGGGAATCATACCCCTCTGTGGCAGAACACACTGGCTCTGCATGGTTGCCCATCCAGTATTCTCTATTTGCTTTCCTGCAAATGTGTATTTTCTCTTTTGCACTGTATATATCCTGGTATTGTAAAACCTGAGTTTTTCAATAAAGAATCTATTTTTATCGAATTAGTGACTGTGGCTTATTTACAAAGGTAACTGCATTATTTTCACTGGCAAAGAGGGAACTCTCTGGCATCCATCAGCCAAAGAGCACCCTACCAGTTCCAAACTGTGACCTCCTAGCCCTGTGCAGGTAAGAGCTAATGCCCTGGGGAACCAGGTGGTGGCAGCAAGAAGAAAGAATACACAGACAACTCTCTGAAGGCTGTTACAGCCCAGAAGGGAGAGTACATCACAAATTGATGGCAGCATTGTGGGATTAGGTGCACAAATTCAAAGTCAAAATTTGTGGACAGTTGACATTCTAGCACATTGAGAGACAGAGTTTGCCAGTAGAAAATTCTACCTTAGCAGTCAAGAAGCAGAATATACAAAATAGTACACTTTTACAATTTTTGCATTGCTAGCAACACAGCTTAGTGTAGTGTAGGTAGAGAGGATGAGCTCCCAGGAATATGACATGCTTACTGTGTCACAGCTTCATGAGAGATGCCAAGAAAATGGGGTCAAGTATGATGGCCTGACCAAAAAGGACCTCATAGGAGCCCTGGAGAACCATGACTGAAGGCAGAGGGTCCCCAAGGATGAGCCAGAAGCTGGAGTAGCAGACTCTTCAACTCAGCTTGAGATCCTGAGACTGAAGGTGAGACTGCAAGACAAGAAACTGGAACTCGAGGTAAAAAGACTGGAGGAAAGAGAGAAGGTTTGCCAGCATGAGATTCTGATGTGGGGGGAAAGAGAAAAGGTTCGCCAGCATGAGATCCTGATGTTTATTTATTTTATTTATTTAAGGGAATCAGATGCAGCTTTGAGCCAGGGGCTGTTTTACAAAGGTTCTACATCAGGTTACTTGAAACATTAGGACAGGCAGTGGTTTTGTGCAAAAGAGAAATAAATATTGCAGCTGGAGGGCTTTGTCAATTACCATAACATCACAATTGTGCAAATCACTTCTATAACAATTTAAACAATATAGATTCATATAGGTAGCCATCCGACAGAGGAGGCAAGGCAGAGGCTGGTGTAAAGAGGAGAAAGAAGAGTGGGGGTTGGGTCAGGGGCAGGGTCCGAGAGGAGGTGTGTGGAGGGAGAAGAGAAGAAGGGAATGGGTAGGGAGGGAAGGGTGAGGTATGGGAGTGGGGGATAACCATTTAGGTGTAGCAGTTGCAGGAGGCACAGGAGATGAGGTATTGATGCAGGCTGCGTTTAAAGGCACCCAGAGTTGCTTTGCTGGTAACTTCTGCTGGCAGGGTGTTGAACCAGGAAGAGGCTCTGAAAAAGAAGGATCATTGGCCTTGGGTAGTTCTGCAAAGGGGAACAGTGAAGGAAAGGTTGTTTGAATTCCTGGTTTGTCGTGGGCCGCTATATGGTCTCAGCAGTGCCTGTGATCCAGGGAGTAGTAGGTCTAATGTTTGCCTTTTTGCTAGGATGCAGGTTTGATATTTAATTCTGCCAGATAGTTGGAGCCAGTTTGCATGTTTGTAGATTTCACAGGTGTGTGTAAGGTAGTTTGCAGATGTTTGGAGATGACATGCCTTGTTTAGTGCTGTGGCGATGCGTCAGAGAGCTGTGTCAGTCACAGACCCGTAGATCACAAGCCCATAGTCTAGTACAGAGATTACTGAACTGTGAATGGCAGTGCTTAGAGCTTCATCCATGAGGCAGTTCTTATGTCTATACAGCAGGCCTATGTGGGTATTCACAGTTTTTGCTACGTAGTTGATATGTTCAGAGTATCCAAGTGTTGGGTCAAGAATCACCCCAAGATATTTAAATAGATGTACTTGTTCAAGGGTGGCTCCTTTGCTATTTGAGATAGAGGTCTCTGTTTTTATGTTTGCTATGGGTACCATGGAACAGCATTGATTTGGTTTGGCTGTAGTTAAGAATATGCTTGTGGGATTTAAACCATGCCTCTACATCAGTGAAGCTTTCTTGTAGTAGCAACTGAAGAAAGGAGGGGTCAGAGTGGGAGGTGAAGATGACAGCATCGTCAGCATAGAGTATGATTTTTTTCTGAACAAGATGAAGGGAGGCTGTTTAGGAAAATGCTGAAAAGCATAGGACCCAGAATGGATCCTTGTGGGACTCTTGATCTTACCAAGAGGGGTGTTGAGAGGGGATTTGCCAATTTTTACCTGCTGTGTTCGGTCACTGAGGTAGTTTTGAAACCAAAGAGTTGTGTCCGGAGATAGACCTATTAGAGATAATTGTTGAAGCAGTAGTGTATGATTGATGGTGTCAAACACCTTAGTTAGGTCGATGAAGGTGGCGCCAGCAAGACGATGTGGGCAGAAAGAGAGAGAGAACACCAGCATGAGAAGGAGATGATGACACTGTGCCAGCAATCCATTAGTAATGGCAGAGGGAGTCCACCCCATGAAGCCACGATTAATTCTAAATTGTTTCCTCAATATAAGGAGGGAGATGATCTTGATCTATTTTTAAAGTCTTTTGAGAGGGAGTGCTTGCAGTTTCAATTGGACAGGGCTTCATGGATGACCCACATCATGCCCTTACTTACGGGACGTACTTTGCATGCATTTGTCAGAATGGATGATGATGATGACTGTGTGGATTATGATAAAGTTAAAATGGTGTTATTGAAATGTTTTGCGTTAACTCCTGAGGCTTACAGAAAAAAATTTAGGGAGTTAAGGAAAAGCCCAGAAGCCAGTTATGTAGAACTGCATGTTCAACTGTGTGCCTATCTTGACTGTTGGGTGTCTGGGCAAAAGCAGGCACTGTGGAGCAAATAAGATTTGTTTGTGAGGGAACAATTACTTAAAATTGTACCTGAGGACCTGTGCATATGGCTGCTTGACAAGGCATGCAGTTCCTCGAAAGAGGCAGCAGAAAATGCTGACCTGTACATGGCCAGCAGATCACACATTCAGCATAAGAACAATAGTGGGGGGCAGCATATGGTTCTAAGGGGTCCCGGGGGGCAGTCTAAAGTAAACCAGCCTGCACCTGAGCCCAAAGCAGAACCCACTGACTCTAAGGGGAGCCAAGGGCTGGGAGCCAGAAATTTTATATTTGTAAGAAAGTGGGGCATTTGAGATATATCTGCCCTCAGAATATGGTTTAGGGACAAAGGCCTGGGAGATGGGGTGATTGAGATAACACCCAACAGCTGGTGGGTTGCATGCAGACTGCAGTACCATGTGACTCCTCTGAGCATAAGCATCCCATTTTAGTTAATGGGACAGTAACACAGGGATTGAGGGACACGGGCGCTTTCATCTCCCTGATGAGGCAGGATCTAATTCAGGCAGAACAGGTTCTTCTGGGCAATTCTCCAAGATTCAGGTAGTCACAGGTCCAACAGTCCACGTACCGATGGCTTGAGCCTTCCTGAGCTGGGAGGATGGCCATGGAGTAAAGGAACTGGAAGTCGTACCTGAGCTCCCTGTAAATGTGATCATGGGGAATGATTTTACCCACAGGAAATCTCTGGTGTGTATTACTACCCACAGTCAGGCAAAAAGGGAAGCTTCTGAGGGTGAGAAGGGGACAACCCAGCTTGTGCCAGACCCTCCCTCAACAGCTGAGGAGGTGGTTAATACGGGGGCAGCCCTGAGTCCCAGTCACAAACAGAGGAGGTCTGAGGACTTCCTTCTGAAGGGGAGCTGGGAAAGGTCAGATGAGAGGAGCTGAGCAAAGTGCAGCTGGCTGATCCTACCCTGCAGAAACTGAGAGAGACAGCCGACAGGACTGAGGGCTCTCAGGGGAGAGAAGGGTCAGTCTACTGGGAGAATGGGCTGCTGTACAGGGAGTGTACACTGGGGGGGAGGCTAGATGGAGAGGTACTCCAGCAGCTGGTAGTCCCTAGGGTTTACTGCCAGCAGCTCTTGGCCTTGGTCCACTACATCCTTTTTTCAGGCCACTTCGGTGTGAAGCACATGAAAATATGGCTTGCTGACAATTTCTTCTGATTTGGTATGGGCAAGGATGTGGCAAATTACTGTCAGACTTGTCCACAGTGCCAGGTGGTGAGAAAGGTGGGGACAAGGCCAAGGCAACTTTGGTGCCCCAGCTCATTGTTGATGAACCCTTTAAGAAGGTAGCCATGGACATAGTGAGGCCACTTAGCACCCCAAGTCACGCTGGTAAGTGGTATATCTTGGTGGTAGTTGATTATGCCAGGAGATACCTGAAGGCAGTACCCTTGTCATCCATTGAGGTGGAAAAGGTGGCTAACAAACTGTTGGGGAAATTTAGTCGGGTGTTTTTTTCCCCAGCAGATACTGTCAGACCAGGGCACCAACTTCATGTCCAAGTTAATGAGTAGCTTGTGGGAGGAGTGTGGGGTGAAGCAGCTCAGAACCTCCCCATACCACCCCCAGAGTAATGATCTGGTTGAGTGATTTAATTCACCCCTTAAGACCATGTTAAGGACATTTGCTGACCAGTACAAGAGGTAGTGGGGAAAATACTGGCCTCATCTTTTTGCATACAGGGAAGTCCTCCAGGAGTCCATGGGGTTCTCACCCTTCAAGCTCCTGTTTGGCTATAGGGTGAAGGGGCCCCTAGATCTAGTATGAGATGAATGGGAGGGTGATTGTGCTTCCCAAGGGGAGTCTGTTGTGGAGTACATCCTGAACTTCAGGACCTGGCTTAAGTAGTGCATGGGGCTCACTCAGGAGCACTTAGCCACAGCACAACAATAGCAGAAAGTCTGGTATGACCATGGGGCCAGAACCCTAGAGTACGAGGTGGGATGGTGAATAATGATACTCATTTCTGTCTGACATAACTTGCAGGCAGCATGGGAGGGGCCATTCTTCATTGTCCAAAAGGTGAGTGATGTTAATTACATGATAGAGCTACCTGGCAGGAGGTCCAGGCAGAAAGTGTAGCATGTTAACATGATGAAGCCCTGCTACAATAGGGAGGAAATGGTCCTTGCTGTGTGCAGTGCCCCAGAAGAGGGAAATGAGGCTGATTCACTGGTGGACCTCCTCGGGGAAGTCCGGGTAGTATCCTCCATGGATAGCCTAGCCCTCTCACAGCAGCTGGCAACAACCCAGGCAGAGGTGATCTGGGGTGTGTTGAGAGAATTTGGGGACATGTTCACAGGGAAACTGGGGTACAGCATGCTAGCTGAGTGCCATGTGGATACTGGAACCCAGGTGCCACTGAGACAGTCCCCTTACAGGGTACCAGAGCAGGTTAAGAAGACCATGAAGGAGGAGCTCAATGAGATGCTGGAACTTGGATTGATCCAGTAGTCCAGTAGCCCCTGGGCCTCACCCATGGTCCTGATCCCTAAAAAGGATGGTACCACACGATTTTGTCTTGACTACCAGAAGCTTAACAACTGCACAGAGTCAGATGCCTACCCCATGACCATAACAGGTGAGACTTTGGAGAAACTGGGGGGAGAAAAGTACCTAACCACAATAGACTTAACAAAGGGCTACTGGCAGGTACCTCTGACTCCTGCAGCCAGGGAGAGGTCAACATTCATCACCCCATTTGGTTTATATGAGTTCAAAGTAATCACTGTTGGGATGAAGGATGCACTTGCAACCTTTCAGCAGCTTGTGGATCATATTCTGTCTGGGGTACGTGACTTTGTGCTGGTGTATATGGATGATATAGCCATTTACAGCCAGACCTGGGAGGGGCACATCGAGCATGTGTGGGAGGTGTTCCACCAGCTGAAGGCTGCAGGGTTGACAGTCAAGGCAGAAAAATGCCAGATAGGTATGGCAGAAGTGTCCTACTTGAGGCACTGGGTGGGCAGTGGACTCATCCATCCAGAGTCTGCGAAGGTCGATGCCATCCAGGCTTGGCCCACTCCTACCACTAAGAAACAGGTAAGGGCATTTCTGGGGGCAGCTGGGTATGACAGGAGGTTTGTCCCTCAATATAGTGATGTGCCCAAGCCCCTGATAGACCTAAGAAAAAAGAAAATGCCCTAGAAGATTCGCTGGACAGAGGGCTGTGAGTCTGCCTTTCAGAAGCTGAAGATGGCCTTAAGTGGGCCGGCTGTGCCAGCTAGCCCCAATTACAATCTAAAGTTTATTGTTTATGTGGAAGCCTCAGATCATTTATTTGATGTCTCGGATTACAACATTTGAGTCAGACTCTTTTACAGAGGTTCCATGTCAGGAAGTCAAGAACATAAAGAAAACACAGAAATACAGAATATGGGAGGTGTTCCCAGTAGCAAACAAATGATTGAAATATTGAGTTAAAAAAGTACAATAATAACCTTACAAGCAGGCAATGAAAAGAACACATTACACTAATTGTGCAAGCTTATGCACAGCCAGTTAAAGCAAACAATAGGATTTTGAACTTTTGAAAGCAGTAGAAAGCAAACAAAGCAATCAATAGGATATTGATCTTGTCGGACACAGTATACAGAGGCAAATTCATTTATATTAGGACAGTTGTCTAGGGTGATGCAAATTCCTGAGATTAAGAGCATGCAATTTAGGTAGAAATTGTCAGGGAAATCCAAGGCAGAGAGGTGGGCTAGAAAGAACATGAGCTCAACCATGGGCTGGACGCTGAGCTGAGCCAGGTTATGCTGTGGGGGGAGGAACACCCTGTAGTGTATATGAGCTGGAGGCTGCTGCCCAGGGAGGAGGCATATGCCACAATTGAGAAGGAGTGCTTGGGGATAGTGTGGGCCCTTCAGAAGCTGCAGCCTTATCTGTATGGGCAAGAATTTACTGTAGTCACAGATCATAATCCCCTGATCTGGCTTCATAGGTCAAGTGGGCAAAATGGGAAATTACTGCGCAGGAGCTTGGTACTGTAGGCCTATAACATGACTCTTCTGCACTGCAGTGGTAAACAGAATGCCAGTGCAGATGGGCTATCGAGGCATGGCTAACAGCATGGCTGGATACTTTATGCACGTCCCAGTCTCTGCATGAATGGCTGTGTCTCTTGGGGTGGCCCAAAAGAGACGCGCCTTCATCACTTGGGGGGGGAGGGATGTGACAGGAATGGAAACCGGTTACTTAATTGCTTATGTTAGTGAAATTATTTTCTGTTCTTCATATTCTCCACAGAGCACTTCTGTCTGTCATGCTAACAAAAACGGAAAAACACTGGGAATTCTACAACACTAGCAGGCAATGCCCTGCACAGGATGATAAATCTCAGAGAATGTCCCAGGTGGACACACACACACACACACACACACACACACACACACACACACACACACACACACAGACACATTTCTGTTACTGCTGACCTGAGCCCCTGGATGTTTGAAATTCTAGGCTGATCAGATAGATCTGCTCTGCTGCATAGATCAAAGTAAACAGCTGGCTCAGGACTGGGTCGGCTGTTTCTTTTCAAGTCCGTGCCGTCTCCACCCAGCAAACCAAAACTCCATCATTATCAGCCTGAATGATGATTGCTGTGGCACTGACTCACCCTTTAAACACTGCTCTGCATTGGACATATAGTGTCACACTCCTCAAAAGGCACTATCATAGCAAAATGTTCACAGAACGCACACACGCGTGGTGAAAATAAAAAAAAAAAAGAAAATCAGAGGAGCTGGTTGCACCTCTGTGCCTGCCAGTATTGCTGACTATTCATAATGTACATGTTTGTAATTTTTTAGGATTATAACCTCTGTAAGATTAACTTTTTTACAAATTTGTAAAGTTCACTTAGGAGCTGGCAGATGGCAAAATGCACATCCTCTCCTCAGCTACTCACGATTGCCCCATTATAAAGGGTACTTTAAAAAACAACTGTTATAACTCATGGCGACTCAAGCAAGAAATTCTGTTTTCAGACCAGCAGCACTGCCAGGTTAAGTTCCATTCCCCCTATAGGATGGGAAGATGGTTATTTACACAGTTTCATTACAGAAGCATAACATATATTAACAAGCATTTGTCAAAGCTGGATGTTTGCCAATGGTATAGAAGCCCCGGGGTACTAGATGCATGTATGAAATCACCTTTCAGGACAGATTTATCTAATTCCACTGCAATTGTTCATGAGGTGGGATCTGAAAAAAGGCATGTTGAAACTTTTGGGCAAAAATATGCAAAAATGGCCAAGTTATGTCACTAAGTTCAAAACCCCATTGAACTACATTGAACAGCATACCTGATTTCCTCAGTTCGCAGACCCGCTTTGAAGAGTTAAGATGTGTCTGCGGTCTACAGAGGATTACAGCATTGGACCATGGTGGTTTGGGGGGGTGGATGCTAAGTGGGAGGGTTGGGTGTGGGGACTAATGGCGCAATGGACATAGATGGACCTTTGTTTTTTTTTTTGCAGGTTTAAAAAAAACAACAATGGAGCTTTTCTTTGTTTCACATGGCGATAGCGACACTGGGGGATTGGGCACCCTCAGTGTTAGTGTTATGTTTGTGGGGGGGTAGGGTGGTGGGCACTGAGAGGGATGGTTGAGTGGGTGAGACAGTTACAGGGGTGGGAGCAACAGACATTGATGGACGGTTAATGAAACAAAGAGCAAGTGACGCTTGCAGCTTACCTGCCCTCATTTCTGTTGTGGTGCATGCAGTCCCCAAATAGATGAATCACAATTAAATTTCATTCCAAAATGTTTTACTTTTCTAGTTTTAATATTTTTTTGATGTGACTCATTAACGTGTGTCCACCATGACTTCCAAGCATTCGTGCTGCAGCCTGCGCATCAGTGTGACATTTAGTAAGGAACACGCCCCTTGCAGTGTGGCCACTTAGTGTCACTGGCTATTAGTGCAGAATACACATTTAGCTGCACATTATATGAACCTTCGTGTTGTGCTTCTACAGTGGGATACATATTTAAAAAAGAGCAGTTCTTTTTTTATACAGAGTGCAGTCACTGAGTAAAACAACATTTTAAAACCATGATCTGTCAGTGTTGATTCAGCCACATGATCATTTGTAACAGTGTCAGCTAGTGACAACTCACTCCCTATATTAGCCTGGTTTTGTTGCTAGTAGGTGGCATGGCAGAGGGCACCAGTAGCAGCAAAAATGATGGCAGTGACAGTGGCTTGTTAAGGTGATTGAGGAGGCACCTGGTTGAGGTGTCATGCTCTGTGATACAGAGTCTGTTGGCTCAGGTAGAGGGAGGTGGGCAGGGATGGACCATGACCCGGACCACATAGGGAAACAGGCTTGGCACCTACACTATAGGACAAACAGAACCATACATGTAGTGAGTGTTAGTGGCAGTAGGTAGCAGGGTGTAGGTGGTGGACTGGTACATTCCTGGTTCACCACAACAGTCCCCTGGTACATAACCACCCACATGGCAGAATGTGTATGACAGGGTACACTGTATGGGTCTGGGGTCTTCTGTGGCAAGTACCTGCCTGCTTCCTTCAGGGGTCCATGTTCTGCTCTGTTCCTTGTCAACCCCTTGGCTCTGTATCATGGAGCATAGCAAATCTACTGGGTGCCTCTTCAATCACCTTACAGTGCTGCCGTCCCACTGTTACATTCTATGGCATTCCCTCTGCTTGCTCTCTTCACAGTATCCTCTTTGCAGGCCATTTTACCCCCACCAGTCACCGCCTTTTCAGGATGTTGCAGCCACCCCCTCACCTTGCCTCACAACCTGCCTTGGGGGTTAATAGCACCAGTTGTAAAACCCCAGTTTAAAAGATAGAACTTGCAGACAAACTGTGTTTCAGTATTAATCAAAGATGTATTTCAACAGACAACAAAACTGTCAAAATATTTTATGTTGCCACCAAAAACCTGAGCTGTCAAACTCATTCCCTGTGACTGCTGACAGCAGATGTTCCCCACCTCACATCATCACATTGCAGGAGCAGCAGGAATGCGCAGCAGTCACAAGAGCGAGCACAAGAATGCGGGATGGCTATGGATGAAAAACAAAGAAAAATAACATGAAAACTAGGTAATTGTTTACTATTTTATCAGTGCATGTAAAAACAAAAGCCCACTGTCTGACTTTACTGATCGCATGGTGCCGCTCGTGTCAGCAGCTGTTGACTGTGCTTTGGGGGTGGTGTGGTAGACCTGTGCGGACCACAGGGGTTTCACTTAAAGGTGGCAACAACTGGGGATTGGGCACACCTAGTGTCAGTGTTACATTTGTGGGGAGAGTGTGGGGAGGTGGACATATCTCTCAAACTGCTAGGACCAAAATCAAGGACACTCCCCCCAAAAATCAGGGACAAATGAGTAAAATCAGGGACACCATATTTTATTCAGTGTGACACTGCTCCATTACATGACATGTACAGTACATCACATGATGTAGCGCACTACAACACATGTAAAGTACCTTTAGTTTATGCTTTTTAAATGTCAGATTCAGTTACATACTATCAAATAGAACAGTAAAAAAACACAGGCACATGTTTTGCATTTTTCTGTTGTCATTTTTATTCTTTTACTTACTTGAAACTAAAGTGGAACATGGGCACTGCTAAAGAAATCATTTTTTAGGATCCAGTGTTAAGGTTATTTCCAGGCTTTTAAGGATCCAGTGTTAATAATTTCCAGACTTAACTGTACATAAATATACTGAATTGGAATTAGTACAGAGTAGACGTTGTTCAAGTTTCTAGGCTGAAACAGTAATAATTGGCTGAACTGCCTAAACACAATTACAATCACTTTCTCATAGCAGATTGTAAAAAAAGTAAATTAAACATTCATTCAGTAAGAATTTTAGGCAGAATTGCTCTGCCTATGTGTGTGTGTGTATGTGTGTGTGTCTGTATGTGTGTGTGTGTCTCTCTCTCTCTCTCTCTCTCTCTCTATCTGTCTCTGTCAGCTTGGAGTCAGGTTACAGAAACAGGCATCTGTTTTCTGCATGGACCAGTTTACCCTTAGTCTGCTGATAGAATGGAACACGGAACGTTTAAGTAAATTAAAATAAACATTCCATCAGAAAGAATTTTAGGTAGTATTGCTCAGTGAGTGTGTGTGTGTGTGTGTGTGTGTGCGTGTGCGTGTGTGTGCGTGTGCGTGTCTCTCAGACATCGATAGGTTTGCTGGGTTACAGCTGACATCTGGAACAGCACAGTGCTTTTCCTGGATGTTTGAAATTCCTAGGCTGATCATGACAGATCAACACTGTTTACATCGAAGAAAAGAACAGACCCATGAGTGGGTCGGCTTTTCCTTTTCAATTACATGCCATCTCCACCCAGCAAGCCAAAACTCTGTCATGATCAGCCTGCCTGATGATTGGTGTGGCCCTGACTTGCCCCTTAAACACTGCTTTTTATTGGATGGACAGTCACATCCCTCAAAAGGCACTATCATAGCAAGATGTTTCACTGCACAAACATGCACATGGCAAACATAGCAAACTGATTTGTTCTTTTAGGTAAGGAAGAGTAGTCTCAGTGTTAGAACTGTGAACTCAGTGATTTCAGGTTTAAATGTCACCACAGCCAATGTCTCACTATGCGACACTAAACAAGTCACTTGGGATCAGTTCATAAAGGGGTCTGGCATATATATGATTTAGGCATTGCCAGCTTGTGGAGCCCTGCACCATGCAGCAGCTTTGCTCTCCTAGAGTACTGCTGGCATTCATAGAGCCTTTCTACCACCCCCATATATTTGTGGAGGTGAAGTCATGCCAGGCACTGGACTTTCAATTGGAAGCCTATTCTGGCCAAATAGTAGCTCCCCTGCTGTGCTCTTGGTAGGGGGGGCGGAATCTGAGACACAGCCATCTACAGTTCTCCCCTGCAGAGAACATATGGATTTAAAAGAAAAACATGAAATTCATCAAACATCACTTGTTCTGTGCCTCCTAGCATTCCATGGCAAGGAGATGGGCTAGGTATGGGAAGGCATTCACTGGTGGGGGCATTCCTCATCCCAAGAATTGATAGTGAGTGCGTATTTATTTATTTCAAAAATTTCACCAGGAAGGCATACTGAGTTGAGAATGAGATCAATTCCAGATGCATTCTGGAGGTAAGGGGAGGAGAAGCATGACAGTTATTTTAAAATACAGGGCACAATAGTTTAGAGGGGTGATGTAATTTTGGAACTCTCGTCCCTTAGACATCTGACTGGCCCCTACTCATGCTTGCTTCAAAAGACAGCTTCATGATCACCTAATTGAATTGTCCCCCTGTATATGCTTGTATCCTCCATGAACGCTTCTCCTTACACCGATGACACCATTGTCACTTCTAGGTTTCCTCACTTACTCTGCCCCCTCTTGCACTTCTCAGTTTAACCTTCACCTCTCCCCCTCTACCTAATGCATCGTTCCCTACTCTCTTTACCCTTGCTGCTCCTTGACACTCTCTGCCTGCCCCACTACTTGGCTATACTGCACTACTTGCCCTACTGAACAGAGGCCAAAAATGTTATATACATACTAGCCTGATGTCTATATGGTTATATTTTAATTCCTGCTTCTGCATTTATCATCTGATGCATTCCTGTCTTGTATTGATAGCATTTTCTCCATTTGAATTATTGCATTCTTATGTTTTTTGATAGTATTTTCTCCATTTAAGTAGCTAATGCTGTTTTAACTGCCTGTGATTAATGTTCTTATGTGTAAATGTGTTATTTGTATTTTTCTTTTACTATTACCACCCTGTGTTTACTGTCCACTGTTGATGTACTTTATCTGACATGCACCAACCCAGGTCATGCCTAAAAATAGGCATTTCTATGTCTAGTGTACCTATCCAGTTATCACAAACAAAATAAATAAATAAAATAAATAAATTGGCTTGAGCCAGGGGAAGGGGGGAAGTAGAGTAGCAGAAGCAATGAAGGGGGCATGATAGAATTGTGCCGGGATGGAGCGAGGCAGGGATCAGCAAGGAGAATTAAGGCACAGAAATTTGGGTAGGGGGAGTGGCAAATGACCACTGACATAAAGGTAGCACTGCCCAGCTGCTGACAAGAACACAGGTATGTGGCTTGGAAAATTTTGCAGATGGGGGATCAAGTGGAGGGAAGGCGAGCATGATCAATGGACAAGTCTCTAGGCCTAGATTAGTGGTACCCGATTATAATGGAGGCTATTGGATCATTGTTGAATTGAGGCCTTGATCTTCATATGTTTCACACCACGTAGCAGTAAAATTGAGTAGAAGAGGACCCCACTGAGAATGAGATGCAGTATCTCAGTGGAGTTATCTTGGGTAAATAAATGGTTAAATACAAACAAATCTTCAACAAAATTGAAATTAATTCAAGGAAGCAGTGCAACAAATGAAAACATTAAAATAATGCAATTGCTAATTAGAACAAACGAGAACATCAACATATCCATTTTGTCATTCTGTTTTATTTTACTCCTAAGGCAAGTCAAGATAAGATATTTTTGAAGCTTTGAAAAGTTCATGCTATCTTACATTATAGATTGAGGGAGCACTTCTGACCATTTGGAGCACTCCTTTCCTTACATGAGACACCCTTATTCTGTGAAGAGTTTCTCATGTGCAGCTGCTCTGGAAACAGGCATGCTTGGGAGAGATTTCTTAAAATGTTAATATGCAGTATTACTGATCAATCTTGGTCAATAATATATTAATGCTGCCACTAAGACCACTCTTATGGTTGTAAGAGTGGTCTTAGGCATATCAGAACTGCTCACCTTCTGTCTGTAGTTCTCATACCCTAAGAATGTATGTGTGATCACTCTTACAACCATGCCAGTGGTCTCAGTGGCAGTATTATCATATAAACCCACCATGATGAATCTTAAAGTTATTCTCCACTACCCAGGAATTTTTTTTAAAATATTATATTCCCCTTTATCCTCTTGTGCTTCAGTTATTCCTTCCCCCCTCCCAGTGAAATGGGGACAAGGAGGAAAAAGAAACCACTGTAAACAAGTTGGTACATCTCATTTGAGCAGTCCTGGGTGACATTAATTTTTTTTAGAAATGCAAACCAGATTTACTGCATGTCAATGATCTAGTTACATTAGACACATCTCATCTCCATTTCTGTATAATTCAGGATTAGTATGGCTGGTCCTGCTTTATTTACCTAGAAGAGCCCAAATGAGCTTACAGTGAGGTACTGTTTCTCCCAAAATGTACAACCAGGAGGACTGCGGCATAGGAAGGTCAATGGTGGTGGAATTAAAACCCACGATCTTACTGTCCATTACATCCAACCAGCAGACCAACTGCTTTCACAAAGGTTGTTGCCCAGGGAATATATCTTTTTAGCCTGTCTGCTGCAAATTAGGCTGCAGAGTTAGCACACTTATTAATTCATAATTATTCTTAGTTGTTTTTCCACAATTTATTTACTTGGGGTAGCACAACTGAGATCAGAGAGGTCAGATTTTATTTAAAATAAATCTGAGCTCATTAGAAATATCTGTGTTGTCCCTAATGTAACAAGTATTGGCATATAAAGTGCAGCTAATTGGAGATTAGGGCACTGATGGAATGATCTTGAAAAATTAATATGGGCCAGCTGTTTTGATACTGCAGTTTTGTTTCTGTACTACACCCATTATAACCATGGCTTTGGGGTGGGACTAGTCATTTGGCTTGTTTCAGAAACGGCTTGTTCTAAAACTGGGGATTTAGTTGTGCAATAAGCCTGACACAGTACAGTACAGTAGACATAATACAATATATGGAATGTGGTCTGGTGTGGCTGTTATACCAACCCAAACTAGTTTGTCTTCTATGATAATACCACTTGGAAGGGATGTCATTGCTGTTATAAACTGATAAAGTCTCAGAAGAATATATTATTTTAAATGCCTCATACTTTTACTTTGTGGTGCTGACTGAGGCTTCAGGGTGAATTTCATTGACTATAAACCTCATTTTAGCCAATCTGACTGCGGATTTCCAAACCATAAGTTTATAACAGAATTTAGTGCACTAAGGTGTTCTACACTGTATAGAGAGGGATATACGTACTGTATCAAATATCTAAATTGCATTTTAAATTTATAATTCATTGCAATAATTTGTCTCTTCTTTCCAGACACACTCCTCCTGCATCAATTGCATGGACCCATTTTGGAAAACAAAACTTGTTTTTTTATTACTGTGCAAAATATATCTGAATTTACACAATGTAAAGAAAGAATCTAGAAACTAAATTGACTAAACCACGTCACCTACATGTAACCATGTTTTTTCCTGTGATACATGCACAGTAGCCCTAACCAAAATCTGATTACTAACCACCTGTGTTAAAAATCACTATGCAAAAACATGAGATATATATTTTTTTCCAGATATATTCTAGATATTTGCAGAATGTAATGAGATACTGTATCTGCTACAGATATATATAGTAATACAATCAAAAAACTTGAGTTTTTCTTTTTTCCTTTTTAATGTTTTTCAAGGACTCTAAATGAAAATTGCTTCATTAATTACACAAGTGTAATTTTACACTGTAATTTCTGCAATGTGTATGCTAACAGAACATATATTTTCAATATATGAGAGGTATATTTCATATATATATAGCTAAAATACTGTTGGCCTGTCATATATCTGGAAAATTCTGGAATATACTGCATGTGTTATGTAGCCCATAATAAATTGTTAATATGTGTGCAATATATTGTTTATTTAGTGTAATAATATATTTTTATATTTAAAAATATGTTTTTTACATTTTACATGTATCTTTAAAAAAAATGTAGAATGCATTCTGTAAATATATTGTTAAGACATTATTTCTTTGTATCTTCTTATGGTAAAATATATATTTTGTTTACAAGCGAGATACAATATGAGTAGTGTGTATCTATCGGTCTGTCTGTATGTCTGTCTGTCTGTCTGTCTGTCTATCTATCTGTGTATGTATTTCTTTTTTGTTTACTGGGTAAGATGCACTAGACAAGCAGTTGCCTATTTTCAGGCACGACCCAGGAGGAGTACATATATAAATTCTGAGATACAATCCAAGTCAACGATGGGATTCAAGGTTATCAAACATACAATAAACTCCCACAGGCCTGCAGGCCTTTGAGCCTCCCACAGGCCTTGGAGTTACTTATGGTAAGTATTTCCTTCCCCTTCTCATTGCCCATCTTTATTGCTGGCACATATTGCTGCCCCAGCCCATCTCCTTCTTCTATCTCCGAACTACTATCTTCTCTCCAGACACACTCCTCCTCTGGCGAACTGCACATACTGGGAGATTTTAATGTAAACTGGCTCTCCCCCACCCAAAATAAAATCCAGACTGAGATAGCTGCACAAAACTTGACCCACCAAACCCACCAGTCTAAACAGCAAATCTCAAAATCACTCCTTAATTGACTGGTCTTGCACCTCCCACCCATACCATATTATTGCAGCCAGTGTTTGACCTGACAGCTTAAGCAACCATCACATAATTTACTCAGTTCGCAAAGTCCACCGCCCAAAAGCCCCACGTAAAATCCTACTAATTCACGCATACAAATACTTAAATCTTTCTCCAGTATTAAATGACCTGACAACCACTGATTGGTCCCCATCCCCCTTGCTTCCTTGATTGACACTGCACTGTAATACTTCAGTTCTAAGTTATTAGCTATCTGGGACCACTATGCACCCACTCAGATATACCCGGGTGCATGGCTCCCACCTCCCCTGGGTCACGCTGAGCTGATGGCTTGCCTACATGCCAGAGATCAGGCGTGGAAGTTACACAAATCCACTGGCTCCCAAATAGCCTTCAAGAAGTACTGCTCTCTCAGAAATGCTTGTACCAGGACAATTAGACTGGCCCAAGTTGATTAATTCTCAGCCACATTTAATTCAAACATAATCCCCATCAAAATTCTTGAATGGGGTTCAATTCCTATTTTCTCCTCCATCTCAGCCCCCAATCACCAGTTCTCAAAGTGGGCAATGTCTCCCTATCTAATCCCTTCCCTGTTGCCTCATATTTAACACTTATTTCACTTTTTGTTCCTGCTCATTTCTCTGTACCATCCATTTTTCCTCATTACCTCCCTCTACCCTGAGCCCTCCGACTCAGCTCACCCTTCCCTCTTTTTCCTTCTGTCATATAACTCCAGCAGATGCCTTGAAAACTCTTCTTACACTCAACCCCTCTAAGGGTAAGTGGCCCTCTGGTCTAGACTCCAAAACTCTTTACTTGTCTGCTCCTGCTATTGCTTCCCCCTTTGCTTCTCTGTTAAATCTCTCTTTCAGTCTTGCATCCATCCCATCTGACTGGAAACATGCCACTGTTGTTTCCCTTGCAAAAGGTGGTGACCCCCTCCTCCCCGGATAACTACCAGCCTATCTCTTTGCTTCCCATTCTTGCCAAGCTTCAGGAGCACTTGGTGCTATCCCAACTCTCCTCGTACATTGACTCCTTCTCATTCTTCACCCCTTACCAGTCTGGTATCCAGAAATGCCACTCCACACCTTCCTGCCTTCTTAGGCTTACTGACTCTATACTCACGGGTATGGATCAGGGTCTCTTTACCTCTGCCATCTTTGTTGACCTTGCAAAGGCTTTTGACATGGTCTTCCACACCCCCATTTGCCAAACTCTCAACTGTGGGGCTCTCAAATGTAGCTACCAGCTGGTTTCATTCTTACCTTGTGGGCAGAACACAATCCATTTGGATTAGTGGTACAACTTCCCGTCCCCTTCCTATCAACACTGGAGTTCCACAGGGTTCTGCATTGGGACCACTACTCTTTTCCATTTTCTTAAATGACCTCCCCTCTGCCTGTCCTCTCACCTCCATCCACATACATGCAGATGGTAGGAGTTTCAAGTGATGTGCTGGTGAGCAGGCTGAATCAGGCCAGTGAGCACTACAATGTGGGTTGCAAACCCCTAAACTCAGCAGTTCCAAAGGACAGTAGTGGCACACAAAAACTGTAGCCTTGTTACAGGTGCAAACAAAGTGATTTATTTCACCCCATCAATGCTCAGCATATAAAGCAGTATATAATATAATATCACAGTATCCCGGTTGTACAAATTAGACAGATTGATATTGCTGCACTTAAACTACAACAAAAAGCAGGGTGAAAGAGTGACCCAGCACGTTGACTCCTAACCAGAGTCTTCCTCAGGGGTGTGGCCTGTGAGACAAAGTGACCCATTTATACCCAAAATCTTGTTTGAAGGGGAGAAGCCCCAATACTCAAGTGATATACAGGTGTAGTGCAAGCTAGTAAATTAAAGGACTCATTCAATGAATGCAAATTAATACAACAGATAATCTCATTAACAAACATTTAAACACCCGAAAGCCAAATAGAGCTGCACACTAATATAATTGCTATGTTGCATATAGGTGCAAATGAGATGCTCATAAATCTAGAATACTTCATACTGTATTTCACTAGTAACAAAATGTTTTATCATAGAAGTAGCTTAGAGGTGAAAAAATAAGTAAGAAAGAAAAAAGACTCAAGCCTGTAAGTCGTCATGTTTACTTCAAGGCATCAGTGCCGAAGACCCCCTAGGGAATCGGTCACATAGCAATCCATTCTATATATGTTTTTTTGTGTGTAAGCAAAGCAACTGTCAGGCTTATAATGAGTCCACAAATGAAAAGAGGTGGATGTATCTGGAGAAGAAAGCAGAAAAAATCATTGTTATTATTGTACACAATAAAATACTGTCTGGTAATAGGAGTAAACACATGAAATCATGTAACTCATAATATTACATACAATTTCTTAAATGAACCAGTGAGTAAAGTGAAATACAAGACCCCAGGATTGGGATCAGGTAGGTAAACTCAATGTCATTTCATTCTTAAAAAATAATTTCTTAAAAAAGGGCTTCAGGTTCCACTGGTTGTTTCATCCAGTGGGTTTAACACTATTCAGCTTATAAATCCATTTGCTTTCCTGCTGCAACAGCAGGTTTGCTCTGTCATCACCTGTTTTCGGGGGACTCACTCAATTCCCATGAAGCTGAAGCCCTCAAAGCTAGAATCATGGGAGGTGGCAAAATGCAAACCAATAAGAGTATCTCTTTTAAAAATTAACACAGAACGGACATGTTCCTGTGTGTTCTTTTAAAGGGGGTACTGTTTTACCTACATAAATCAACCCACAACTATACCACAAGGAATAAACTACATATTTGGTGTCACAAGTGATAAGTTTTTTTAATATCAACTCTTAATTCTGAAAACTTGGGTTCGGTGAAGCAGTTGTTAGGTCGGGCATACATACAAATGTTGCATCTTGTACACTTATAAAAGCCCTTTGGTCTGACAGGTAACCATGTCTGTCTGTTTTCTTGTTGAGGTTTGCATCTGCTATGGACTAACTTATCTTTGAGGCTATTGGCCTTGATGAAAGTTACTCTGGGTTTAGAGCCCACCGCAGTACTGACCGAGTTATCACTTAATAAAATGGGCCAGTTCCTGTGGACAATATTACCCATGCTGCCTGCTAAATGGTTACATTCAGTAATAAATGTACAAGGAATCTCTTTCTTTGTGTCTTTTGATATTTCCATTACCAGGTTGCTCCTTGGTATTTTGCAAACTTTCTCCTGTGTCTTAAGCAGAAGTTCTTGATCATAGCCCCGCTCTCCGAATCTAAGTAGTAAATCTTTTGATTGTTCCTCATAGGCCAAATCATTACTACAATTGTGGTACAGCTCAAACAATTAGCCATAGGGAACGGAGCTTTTCAAACTTGGGCGATGGGCACTGGTGGAATAAAATAAAGAATTTGCAGCCATTGAGTTTCCTATAACATTGTGATTTGATGATACCCTGTCTATTGTGAGTAGTGAAGGTGAGATCTAGAAAGTTTATCATTTCTTTGTCTGAACAATAGGTACATTTCAAATTAAGTTCATTGGTATTTATCCATTTAATAAATTCAAGAATAAGATCTTGGTCACCCTCCCAAATACACAGAATATCATCAATAAAGCAAAACCAATGGTGTATATTTTTACGATATGGATTCAGCCTCTCATTGTAGATACATAGACAGTGTCGGCAGATACGGGCCTATGGCCCACCCAGTCTGCCCATTTAAGTTTGTAAGTTCAGTTTATGTTTTCCAAGAAGTCTGTTGTCCCTTACCCCTGACCTCCAGAATTCCTTTATGTCTATCCCATGCATTCTTAAATCCCGTGATTGTTTCAGCCCCCACCACTTCCTCTGGCAGGGTGTTCCACTTGTCCACCACCCATTCTGTAAAGAAATTCTTCCTCACATTTCCTCTGAATCGTCCTCCCTCCAACTTCATCCCATGCCCTCTAGTCCTGGAACATCTTTTCGCTTAAAAATAGTGCATTCCTGCACCCTGTTCCTCCCTGTAAGATACTTGTATGTCTCTATCATATCCCTCTCTTCCTCCTCTCCTCCAGGAGTACATGTTCAGTGCCTTCAACCTGTCCTCATAGGACTTGTGATGCAATCCATGCACCATCTTTGTTGCCCTCCTCTGAACCTTCTCTACCCTGTCTATGTCCTTACGTAGGTAAGGTCTCCAGAACTGCACAGTGTACTCCAGGTGCGACCTCACTAGTGTCTTGTATAGTGGAATTATGACCTCCCTTTTCCTGCTGGTGATGCCCCTGCCTATGCATCCCAGCATCCTATTTGCTTTACCTGCTGCCTTGTCACACTGTTTCCCTGCCTTGAGGTCATCAGAGATGATAACCCCAAGATCCCTTTCCTGCTTGGTGCATGCTATATCCTCACCCCCCAACTGATATATTGTGCCAGGGTTTTTGTGCCCCATATGCATTATCTTGCACTTCCTTGCATTGAAGTTCAACTGCCAAACCCCTGACCATTCTTCAAGTTTCTGCAGGTCCCTTCTCATTCTGTCTACACCCTCTGGTGTGTCTACTCTGTTACAGAGCTTTGTGTCATCAGCGAACAGTGAAATTCTGCCTTCTAGGTCCTGCGCAATGTCACTGATGATGAACTCCTTCTCCCAGTTACTCATAAATAAATTAGCATAACTTGGGAAAATCTCTGCCCCCAATGCCATGCCACATTTTTGTAGGAAGTGCTGCCCCTCAAATTCAAAAACATTATGTGTTAGAATGTATTCTAAACTTTAGAGAATAAATTCTTTAGGTAGATTTTCCACTGGCTCCCAACCCTTTGGTATGCTCTATAGAGGTAAAGCGGGCTTCCACATCAATAGACAAGAAAGCAAAGTCATGTTCCCAGGAGATGTTTTCTAGTTTGTGTAATAAATCAGTACTGTCCTTGATATAAGATGGTAGTTCAAGGACATTGTACTGTAAGAACAAGTCAATAAATCTTCCAAGTTTTTCTGTAATAGATCCACAACCTGAGACAATTGGCCTGCCTGGAGGCTTGGTCTTGCTTTTGTGCATCTTGGGAAGTATATGAAATCCAGCAGTAACTGGATATTCTTCCCAAATATACTGGTACTCATTTTCACTCATGTCTCTTCTATTGATAGCTTCAGTCAGAAGTAAGTGTAATTCCCATTTGAAACGTAAGGTGGGATCAGAAGGCAGTCTGCAGTAGTTCACCTCATTATTAAGTGAGGTAAGGATAATATCCCTGTAATTTTCAAAATTTAAGATGACAATATTTCTGCCCTTATTAGCTGGCTTAATTACTACTGAGGTGTTTTTTGTTAGTTCATCTAAGGCATTACGTTTGTTCATGGTCAGGTTTCTGCTTCTCGTTTTAAATTTGCACGCAATCATTCTTTAACCTGACTGCACACTGCCTTTTCATAAGTTGTGATAGCATTATGTACTAGGACAAAATATTGATTTAGCTTTGAATAATTTCTTCCTCAATTCCTTCAATGTATTACCTGCATTTAGGATGCTACTATAGGTATGCATATTCCCATCAATATCAGTCATATTCAAATTTTTATTAAACAAATCATGCAAAATATCAAGCATGTAATCACTGTAGTCATTGCTAGTATCCGTGGTTGCAGTTACTGAATCAGAAAATGGAATATCAGAAGTCTGTAGCACAGTTAAATCATTGCAGTCAGATTCTGTGTGGACTGAAGACATGGCTACAATAAGAAAGTCCAGGTTCTCAATGTCTGGATTGTTAAGAGAATCCTGCACACTACCCCCATAGCTGCAGTTACAGTATTGTGCCCCTGCTCTAGAAAATGTACTATGAGTTAAATTTTTCTGAAGAATTTATACAGATCTGCAAATATACCAAAGTCCTTAATGGGGGAGGGATGAATGTTAAACCCTGTATAAGTATGTTTATCTAGTGCTGACTGAGTTCCAGTGCCAAGAGGTTGATTATTTTTAACTCAGGTTCTTGTTCCTTGCCCGTAGGGCTTGCTGCTTACACCTGTGTCATCCTCCTCTACTACCTCTCCTTGTCTTCTGTTTATATTTACTTTTTATTTTGTTGTTCTCAGTGTTGATTTGTGTACTAAAAAAAGAACCTCTTTGATCTCTGGTTCCTTTATTGGCATTTCCCTGTCCGGCTGTCTCTGCTGCCTGCAATTTTGGCTCCTGCTCCTGGACCACTTTTGGAAATACAGTCTGGATCTTTCTCAGCTGGAGGATCTCTTGTGGGACCACTGAAGAATCTCTCCTCGCTGGTAGTCACCTTGATCCTGTTACAGTTTCTTATTTTTCCTCTCAATGACATCAGCCTTGTATTTTGCGAGTTTATTCTGTAGCCTGGAATCAAAGTCTGAATACTGAGGATGTGTTTTAAAACTGTGAACCCTTTCTTTGATTGGTTTTAGTTTGGTAAGTAGCTTTTGATGTTTGTCAATGTCACTTTTAATAATCAATTCAGTAAAAATTTTAGAGCAAGAACACGCTGCCTTGAACCACTCCTCCCGGTACTCGAACTCCTCTAAACAACTAACTGGAACAATTGTGATCTGCAAACCACATGGTACTTGTTCATGGTTCTGATATTCCTCCAATGTGGAAATATGAAAAGTAATATCAATTTATTTGATTAGTAATTTTTTCAAGTTCAAAGAATGTTGCTTATATTGACTCCAAGTCTATACCAGTGTTTGATGTCTTAGGGTTTACCTCAATGCCATGAAGTTAACCATGGACTTGTCTTCTCCATACCTCCATGTCACTAAATACAAATGCAAAATCTGATCAAAAATTAAAATCAAAAATGCAAATCTGGTGACATCCAGCAGACCAGACCTGGGTTTGAATCCCACAGCTTCCACTTGCATACTGTGTGACCCTGAGCAAGTCACTTAACCTCCTTGTGCTCCCAGGTTGCTCCTGTAAAAAAGCTTTCGGCTTAGTGTGCTCTACCTGGTTAGACAACTAAAATAAAAAAAAATAAAAATAAAAAAAATACCTCCCAGCTATAGCTCGTTCCTTTTGCTGCTGCTTCAGCCATCCCTGTGTGATTCATAATAATTAAGTTGTAAGCTCTAAAGTTGAGGGGATTCAGAGGTTCAAGGTTTCATGAGTTGTCTATAGCCACCACCTCTGCGATAAATTCTATGCTGTGGATAATGCCTGATAATACAAAAATACAAAGCATTTTCCTCCATCTGCACAGCACTGGTAAGCTGTAAGACACAGGTTCCAGGTGATTGTGCTGGCGAGCAGGCTGAATCAGGCCAGTACATGCTACAATTGGGGTGGCAAACCCCTAAACTCAGTAGTTTCAAAGGACAGTAGTGACATGTCACAGCGTGTGGTAATAAACTTCAGATGAGGCAAATTTACAGGTTTAAAACACACCATGGTGTGATATTTATTTTTCAAACATTAGAAAAATAATAAATGAAAAAAAAATTGCAAAGAAAATCACTACTTAACATCAGTAGTTTCTCACATAATACGGTCCTGGATTCTAGAGCTCCTAAGACCATTCTCATCTGCAATCAACAGCTTGTCTGCCTCTCTTCTCCCTCTCCTAGGGCTGAGCCCCTCTGGGCTAAACTGAAGTAAATTCTGTGCAAAGGTTTTTATATCTTTTTGGTAGGGTCACCTGACTGAGCCCTTACATGTCTGGACATGTTTCAAAACCAAGGGAGAGGGGATTGTGGCAGGGGATTTCCTAGTTTAGTTAAAGGTACAGTGTATATCTCCACAGATATTGACTTTCTGTATCTCTGATCCACAGTGACTAAGCACTTTTGTACATAGAACCTTATACAGTAACAGGTTTATAGAGTGAATTTATGAAAATATCTTAAGGATTTCTTATAACTGTACTAATCATAACATTGTTATTGGTTTATATGACTTCTGAATCTTTTTTCTTTAAAAAGGCTTTACTAACTGTATTCATTCCTGTTTAAAATAGTCTTCATGCTTTTTGTACACAAAATGCACTTATGCACTTTACACAACACCTCTCTGGGTGTTTGACATCATTCCAGGGACTGGATGGATGTAAAGGAAAAAGGGAGAACTAGTAGGGAGTTTAGTAGGGATAGTAAAGTGCTACGATAGGTGGCCAACCTAGGGTAGGGGGAAAAAGAAGAAAAGAGAAAAGTGTTAACTGTTGTGCACAGACATTTTGGTAGCTAGGAAATAAGGAGATAGAAAAGTGGTCCACCAGTCACAGCCGAGGGTGTAGCCTAACTCTGCCACATGGCACACAAAACCTGCAGTCTTGTTAAAGGTGCAAACAAATTTATTTCACCACATACCTGTAGAGGCTCTGCATATAAGGCAGTATATAATACAATACCACAGTATCCTGGTTATACAAATTAGATAGATATTGCTGCAGTTACACAACAGCAAAAAGCAGGGTGAGAGAGCGACCCAAGGCTTCGACTCCTAACCAGAGTCTTCCTTAGGGGTGTGGCCTATGAGTCAAAGTGACCCATTTATACCCAAAATCTTGTTTGAAGGGGGGGGGAGTCTTAGTAATCAAGTGACATACAGGTACATACTTTATTTCACTAATAAGAAACAATTTTTGTTATTAGCAAAATACAGTATGAAGTATTCTAGATTTTCGAGTACCTCATTTGCACCTATATGCAACATAGCAATTATATTAGTGTGCAGCTCTATTTAGCTTTCAGGTGTTGAAATGTTTGTTAATGAGATTATCTGTTGTATTAATTTGCATTCATTGAATGAGTCCTTTAATTTAGTAGCTTGCACTGCACCTGTATATCACTTTATCACTGGGGCTCCTCCACTTCAAACAATATTTTGGGTATAAATGGATCACTTTGTTTAATGAAAATATGAATGTGACTGATACTGTTGGGAATATGCATACCTCTAGCAGCATCCTAAATATGGGTAATAAATTGAAGGAATTAAGGAAGAAATTATTCAAAGCTAAATCAATATTTTGCCCTACAGTATAAAATTATGCTATTGCAACTTATGAAAAGGCAGTGTGCAGTCAGGTTAAAGAACCTTTGAGTGCATATTTAAAACTGAGAAGCAGAAATCTGACCATGAACGAATGTAATGCCTTAGATGAACTAATAAAAAACACCTCAGTAGTAATTAAGCCAGCTAATAAGGACGGAAATATTGTCATCTTAAATTTTGAACATTACAGGGATATTGTCCTTAACTTACTTAATAATGAGGCAAACTACTGCAGACTGCCTTCTGACCCCACCTTACACTTCAAATGGGAATTACACTTACTTCTGACTGAAGCTATCAATAGAAGGGACATCGGTGAAAATGAGTACCAGTATATTTGGGAAGAATATCCAGGTACTGCTGGATTTTATATATTTCCCAAGATGCACAAAAGCAAGACCAAGCCTCCAGGCAGGCTGATTGTCTCAGGTTGTGGATCTAATACAGAAAAACTTGGAAGATTTATTGATTTTTTTCTCACAGAACAATGTCCTTGAACTACCATCTTATATCAAGGACAGTACTGATTTATTACACAAACTAGAAATGATCACCTGGGAACATGACTTTGCCTGGTTGTCTATTGATGTGGAAGCCCTTTATACCACTATAGAGCAAACCAAAGGGTTGGAGGCCATTAATAAAGTTGTAAATGATTTAGAACCAGTGGAAAATCTACCTAAAGAATTTATTCTAGAAAGTTTAGAATACATCCTAACACATAATGTTTTTAAATGTGAGGGACAGCACTTCCTACAAAAATGTGGCACAGCCATGGGGCCGGTGATGTCTCCATGTTACACTAATTTATTTATGGGTAACTGAAAGAAGGAGTTCATCTATAATGAGAGGTTCAAGCCATATCACAAAAATATCCACCATTGGCTCAGCTTTATCGATGATATTCTGTGTATTTGGGAGAGTGACCAAGATCTTATTCCGAAATTTATTAAATGGATAAATACCAATTAACAATTTGAAATGTACTTATTGTTCAGACAAAGAAACAAACTTTCTAGAGCTCACCTTCATTACTCACAATTCACAGGGTATCATCAATTCATAATGTTATAGGAAACCCACGGCTACAAATTCTTTATTGTATGCCACCAGTGCCCACCCCCCAAGTTTGAAAAACTCCATTCCCTATGGCCAATTGCTTAGACTGTGCTGCAACTGTAGTAATGATTTGGCCTATGAGGAACAATTAAAATATTTACTGCTTAGATTCTGTGAGAGGGGCTAGGATCAGGAACTTCTGCTTAAGACACAGGAGAAAGTTTGCAAAATACCTAGGAGCAACCTGCTAATGGAGAAATCAAAAGACACAAAGAGATTCCTTGTACATTGATTACTGAATTTAACCATTTAGCAGGCAGTGAGGGTAGTATTGTCCACAGGAACTGGCCCATTCTATTAAGTGATAACTGGGTCAGTACTGTGGTGGGCTCTAAACCCAGAGTAACTTTCATCAAGGCCAATAGCCTTAAAGATAAGTTAGTCCATAGCAGGTGCAAACCTCAACAGGAAAACAGAAGGACATGGTTACCTGTCAGATCAAAGGGCTTTTATAAGTGCACTAGATGCAATATTTGTAAGTATGCCCAACCTAACAACTGCTTCACCCACCCCAAGTTTTCAGAATTAAGGGCCAATATTAAAGAACTTATCACTTGTGACACCAAATATGTAGTTTATGTCTTGTGGTGTAGTTGTGGGTTGATTTATGTAGGTAAAACAGTACGCCCTTTAAAGGAACGCATCAAGGCACATGCACACTCTATGTTAAATTTTAAGAGATACTCCTGTTAGTTTGCATTTTGCCACCTCACATGATTCTAGCTTAGAGGGCTTCAGCTTTATAGGAATTGAGTGGGTAGCCCCCATGAAGACAGGTGGCGACAGAGCAAACCTGCTGTTGCAGCAGGAAAGCAAATGAATTTATAAGCTGAATAGTGATTAAACAACCAGTGGGACCTGAAGCCCTTTCTTAAGAAATTATTTTTTTAAGAATGAAATAAAATTAAGTTTACCTGCCTGATTCCAATCCTGGGGTCTTGTATTCCACATTACTCACTGGTTCATTTAAGAAATTGTATGAAATATTATGTGTAACATGATTTCATGTGTTTACTCCTATCACCAGACAGTATTTTATTTTGTACAATAATAACAATGATTTTTTCTGCTTCTTCTAGAGACACCTCCACCTCTTTTCATTTTGTGGACTCTTTATAAGCCTGACAGTTGCCTTGTTTACACAAAAAACCCATATATAGAATGGATTGCCATGTGACCGATTCTCTAGGGTGTCTTCTGCACTGATGCCTTGAAGTAAACATGAGGACTTACAGGCTAGAGTCTTTTTTCTTTCTTACTTATTTTTCACCTCTAAATTACTTCTATGATAAAACTTTTTGTTATTAGTGAAATATAGTATGAAGGGTGGAATATTCAGACTGCGCCAGGCAGGGGCACAAGCCTGGGCGCAGCACAACTGGGATGCGCCAGGGCATGGCCCGGGCGATATTCAACGGTGCTGCGCCATGGCTCAGCACCATTGAATATGGCACTGAGGGTGCACATACTACTCATGGTGCAGTGGCACTGCACCAATGTAAGTGGCAGCAGGGGAGCAGGGGGCTGCGCCAGCAGAGGTGTGGTTGTGCTAGGTGCTGCAAGAGTGATATTCAGTTGTGAGCATGCAAATGAGTCCATTATGTATGCAAGGTGCAAATGGAGCCATTTGCATGTCATCATGGCCCCATTTGCATGTGGTCGCTGATCCCCAGCAGCTTGCGCCTGGCGCCCTGCCAGGCTGCAGCCATTGGGGACCGGTGCTCCCTGACCTTCGGTGGGCAATGCGCTCCAACGCCTGATCATGGGCATATGTATACAATATCCTTGGGGGTCCAGTGGACCTGATCACGGGCATAGTAAATAAATATCTCTGGTGGTTCAGTGGACCCGCTCCCCTGCCTGATCGTGGGCATAATAAATAAATATCCCTGGTGTTCCAGTGGACCACTATCTTCTGCCCAATCACGGGCATAATATAAATAGAACACTGGTGGTCCAGTGGACCACTATCTCCTGCCTGATCATGGGCATAATATAAATAGAACCTTGGTGGTCCAGTGGACTGCTATCTCCTGCCCGATCATGGGCATAATATAAATAGAACCCTGGTGGTCCAGTGGACCGCTATCTCCTGCCTGATCATGGGCATAATAAATATAGAACCCTGGTGGTCCAGTGGACCCTATCTCCTGCCTGATTGCGGGCATATGAATCAAATATCCCAGGTGGTCCAGTGGTACTACCCTGCACCCCCCCGGTCAGTGGCAGGTGGCAGCTCTCTGCCCACAATCAACCCGGCCACATGCCGACTGACAGCGTACAGTACGGCCGCATGCCTATTGGTCCGTTGCATGGGCCAATGGGTGTACAAACCATACTGTACTACACAATCATGAAATGTGAATGAATTCACATTTTGGGACAATAATGATACAATGCGATCATGCCCATTGGCCCACGCGGTGACCAATGATGCTGCAACGTACTGTATGCTGTCAGTTGGCGAGGCAGCTGGGTGACTGCAGATGAGGGAGCTGTTGCCTACCCGCTGACCAGGAACGTGCGAGGGTGGTGGGTTCAGTGGGTGGGTGGGGAGGAGGTACCACTGGACCACCAGGGATATTTGATTCATATGCCCATGATTGGGCAGGGGATTGGGTCCACTGGACCACCAAGAATATTTGATTCATATGCCCATGATTGGGCACTGGATCAGGTCCACTGGACCACCAGGGATATTTCTTATATATGCCCGTGAACGGGCAGGAGATAGGGTCCACTGGACCACCAGGGTTCTATTTTTATTATGCCCACAATAGGACAGGAGATAGGATCCACTGGACCACCAGGGTTCTATTTTTGTTATGCCTATGATCGGGCAGGAGATAGCGGCCCACCGGACCACCAGGGTTCTATATTTATTATGCCCATGATCGGGCAGGAGATAGTGGTCCACTGGACCACCAAGGATATGTTTTTAATATGCCTGCATCAGGCAAGGGGGACATAACACCTGGACTGTGTCCCCGGAGGTTGGGTGGCCACCCACAGCAGGCAGCTGCTGTGTTGCACCCTGCAATATGGCAGCCCACCTGTGGGTGTCCCCAACTAGTTCCCTGTTCAAACAGGCACAACTCTGCGCCCCCCTGAGTGGCACAAGGTGGGGTTGTGCCTGCATATGTGCCGCACATCCCAGGCTGAATATCGGGATGTACCGCATATGCATGGGCACACCCCCCGCGCTTGCGCCACATACATTACTGGTGCACCACAGTGCATCGGGGGATTGTGTAGTGCTGCCAGTCCCTTTGAATATCGTGCCAGGGTGCATCAGTGGGTTGTGCATGGTGCAACCCCTTTGAATATCCCACCCCATGTATTCTAGATTTATGAGTACCTCATTTGCACCTGTTATGCAACATAGCAATTATATTAGTGTGCAGCTGTATTTGGCTTTCAGGTGTTGGAATGTTTGTTAATGAGATTATCTGTTGTATTAATTTGCATTCATTGAATGAGTCCTTTAATTTACTAGCTTGCACTACACCTATATATCACTTGATTACTGGATCTCCTCCACTTCAAACAAGAGTTTGGGTATAAATGGGTCACTTGAGGTGCTTTTATACACACACTCTTACAACGGAATAAGCATTACGGAAGGACTGTACCAGTCCATCCCATGCTGTCTGAACACTTTTTGTTCCGTTGTAAAACGGACGGTCACCTGAACCGCATTCCCTGGCATGAGTGGTTTTTCCCCAAACGTGCCATTGCAGCGCACAGTGTAAAGCACCCATTCCGGCTCAACAACTCTAGCTCTTGAGCTCTCGCGTGACGGCCACTGTTCTACCTTCTCCCCCCTCCCTGTTCTCACAAGGAGTACTGCACCATTACTGCACCGTTATGGAGGGCTGGGCGATGTTGTGGTGAAACAGGAGCTCGTCTAATCAGGACGTGAAGCGCAGCAGGCTGTATCGGCGCCGGACAGGTAACACTGGTTTCGGAACAGCAGTGCGTGTGTAAAAGCGCCTTTTGTCTCACAGGCCACACCCCTGAGGAAGACTCTGGTTAGGAGCCAAAGCGCTGGATCACTCTCACCCTGCTTTTTGCTGTTATTTAACTGCAGCAATATCAGTCTGTCTAATTTGTATTGTATATTGCCTTGTATGCTGAGCATCTATGTGGTGAACTAAATCACTTTGTTTGCACCTTTAACAAGACTGCAGTTTTTGAGTGCCACTACTGTCCTTTGGAACTGTATGCAGACAATACTGTCCTGTATACTTCTGTCCCCTCCTCCAGTGATGTAGCGTCCAGAAGCAAGACGTTGATAAGGTTCAACTCTGGTTCTGCTCAAACCCGTTATTCTTGAACACCAAGAAAACAGTCTCCATGACCTTCGGTACAAGGCAGAGATTCTCTTGGCTCCATTCTCTCTCCTCTTTCCACACCCTAGATGGGACTTTACTTGAGGAAAACTCCTCCTTTAGGTACCCCAGGATCTGGCTTGACCAGAACCTCACTTTCTCTGGACATAGATGCCATCCACAAAACACTGCACCCCAAACTGGGTGCCCTATACAGACATTGTGGATGTATTCCTCTACTGACCCACCACACTCTTGTCCAGAAGATGATTCTACCAACATTTGACTGCGGGGATGTAGTCTACAGTATCACTCCCCGATCTTCCCTAACCAGGCTGGACTCTCTCTTCCAACTCTTCTGCTCTTTCTCTCTTGATTGTCCTCCCCGTATACATCACTGCACCCTATACCAATTCATCTCCCTTCTCTCCGTATCTGATAAACACATTATCCACTGTACAAACTTTCTTGCTAAATTCTGGTTTCACTCTCTCACCCCATCTCTCCTCCTCTATTTCCCTCAAAACTTCTTCCTCTCACTCTCTTAGAAACCTTGATCACCGTACCCAAACCATTCCTTCCAGGTCCACCTTAGTAGGTCAGGCAGCATTCTCACACTGCCTCCCCAAACTATGGAACTCCTTCCCCCCACCCATCCACCATGCTTCCTCCCCTAGGGTTCTCTCCTCCCTCCTAAGGGATTATTTCTCCCCTCCTGCACATGCCCCTAGGGTCCTGTCACAAACGCACTCTGCAAGTCAGGCCCTCTGCTCCCACAGTGCCAGACTCAGAGTGCAATATTGTGAACAGGTAACCGACAGGGTAACCCTCCTGTCTGCTTTGGGTCCAAATCACCTTTAGCCTCGAGTTCTGGAGGGATTCAAACTGTGAACCTTATCCTAGCATACCCAATGTACAGGCTCAGATATGTACTCTCTTCAGGACTGCAGTACAATCTTTCACCCAGGGCACCAAGCCAGGTCTCCAAAATGAATCCTTAAAACTCTATAAGAGACCTTAGGTATATTCTTACCTTCTTTCCCAAGCTCAGTAACACCACCAAGCTGTTGAACAGTTGTCAGACTTAACCACCTATACGTCACATGCAAAAAGAACTGACATACACCCAGGCAGTCTTTCAAAGAAAATGTTCTTTACTAAAAAATTGTAACACAAGTAAGATAAAATATAGAACAATATATCATACAGCTTACAATCTTATAAAACAAAAAGAAAGTTTCAGAACAAACACTCCTACCACAAAAGACGTAATTGCTTTCTAACTATTACCTTTCTAAGAACTCTTTTAGTTAGAGAGAGAACTTTGTTTCTTCAGAGCCCAAGATGATATCACTTCATGTACAATGTCACATGTCTTTTCTCTGTCTTCCCCCAACCCCTTTTGGATGAGGTCAGCTAGACCCTTCCTCAGAATTAATTCTAACATACTTTCTACCAGGAGGTATCTTTAATTAATGGAACATCAGAAGAAAAAAAAAACATTTTCTAAATATGATATCCTTTAATTAAATATTTCTCTTTTATCTTAGCAATCCCAGCATTTGTCATTTAGGTGTTAAACTTGATAGGAACAACCAAATTACCCTTTCTTTCCTGACATCATAAACTTTAGATTTTGTTTCAACTTCAAAAGCCTGAGCATGTCATAAAAAGGTAATACAATGCCATTTCTTTAATGAAGTCTTAATTACAGGAATCTCCTGGTCAGTGTAATACATTCTGTGATTTTCAGCTTCTGACACCTTGATGTTACAGGCCAAAATTCCTCACACATGGAAAATGTCATACACAGACCATGTATTTATTTTACAGATATACAATAATCATAGGAGAGGGTTTTTCCCATGACACCCCTCCCTCCTTAGACTGAATTTTGGGGGCTCTATTCCTACATGGGATGAGTTTCACAAATTCAGTTTACACCTCAAAACAGCGGGACAAACCAACTGCATTTGTATTCGCTGCACCAGCCCTATGTGAGAGAGTTAGGTCATACCCTTGCAAGACTCTATCTTAATAGTCTACTATTCATCTTACCCGTTTGTGCCAGCAAAACCGGGGCGTGTGGTCAGTTTGTACCTCAAAATGATGTCAATATAAGTATGGCTCTAACTTCTTTAGGGCCCACACCATGGTATGACACTCTTTTTCCACAGCAGAGTATGTCTGCTCCCTGGGAAGTAACTTTTAACTCAGGTACACTACAGGGTGATCTTTCTCTTGGTTGGATGTCTGACTTAGTACTGCCCCAATGCCCACATCTGAGGCATCAGTGTGGACTATAAAGGGTCTGCTATAGTCAGGACTTGTCAGTACAGGAGCACTGCACAGTGCCTCCTTCAGTCTGGTAAAGGCTTTTTCACAGGCTGGTTCCTAGGTAATTTTCTTAGGCATCCTTTTCTTTACCAGGTTAGATAGGGGAGCAGCCAGGGCACTGTAATTGGGTACACATTTCCTATAGTACCCAGCTGTCCCTAGAAAACTCCTGACCTGCTTCTGCATTCTGGTTTGGGCCATGTCTTGATTGCCTCTATTTTTACTTGGTTAGGACAGAGCTGTCTCCAGCCTACAACATGCCCAAGATATGCCACTTCAGCCATGGCCACCTGGCACTTCTCAGCTTTGACAGTGAGCCCAACCCTCTGTATCCTGCCCAGCACTTCCCTAAAGTGGGACAGGTGTTCCTCCCAGCTGGCATTAAAGATGGAAATGTCATCCAGGTATGCCACAGTGCACTCCTCAGCACCATTTAACACCTGGTTCACCAACCTTTGGAAAGTGGCCAGGGAGTTCTTCATTCTGAAGGGCATTACTTTAAATTCAAATAACCCTATAGGAGTGAAGAAAGGCTGACCTCTCCCTAGCTCTGTCAGCTAACTCTACCTGCCAATACCCGTTTGTCAGGACAATAGTAGTAAGGCAGGTCACCCCTCCCAACTTGTCCAGGAGTTCATCCATCTGGCTCATCGGACTTTGTGACTGCATTCAGTCCATGATAGTCCACACAAAAATGAGTAGATCCATCTGGCTTGGGCACAAGGACTATGGGTGAGGGCCAGGGGCTATGGGATTTCTGGAGTACCCCTAAATCCAGCATTTTCTCCACTTCCCTCTTAACGTCCTTTTAGACAGCCTCCAACACCCGATATGCTGTCCGTAGTATGGGCAACTGCATCCCTATCTCCACATCGTGTGTCACTAAGGGGGTTAGTCCAAGCTTGGCGCTAAACAGCGGGGCAAAGTCTGCTAAAACCTCCCTTACTTCCTGGATCTTGTCTGGGGCCAGCTGGGGTGACAGTTTAACTGCCTCCACAGAGGACTCCCACTTGCTTTCTTCCAGCTAGTCCAGAAGGGGGTCTCCTTCATCTGTCCCTTCCCCAAGACTACACACTGCAAACACCATGTCAGCCCTATTAGCATATGGCTTCATCATGTTGACATAGGACATTCTTTCTCTATGTCATCTGTCAGCTAACTCTATGATATAGTTCACTTCATTTACCTTTCTAACTACTCTGTATGGTCCTGCCCACTCAGCCTGCAGCTTGTCTTCCAGACCAGGATGATGACCATGACTTCCTGATCCATCATGTACGAGTGAGCTCTGGCTCTGCAGAGGTACCACACTTTTGGTTTTTGTTGGGCAGCTGCAAGGTTGCTCTGGGCAGTTCCCATAAGCTCATTCAGCCTTTTCCTAAACCTAAGGACATAATCCACTACGGGAGTTCCCTGGGTGGCATGTTTGCCTTCCCAGTCCTCCCTGATCAAGTCTAGGGGCCCATGTACCCAGCTTCCATATAAGAGCTCGAAGGGGGAAAACTCTGTCGACTCTTGGGGCACCTCCCTGTGTGCAGTCAGGTGGGGAAGGTATTTCTCCCAGTCCCTCCCATGCTGTTCAGCAAACGCTTGGAGCATTGACTTCAGGGTACCGTTAAATCTTTCCACAAGCCCATTGGCTTGTGGATGATAAGGTGTTGTGTGTCTCTGCACCACCCCACACTTCTCCCACAAACATCTCATCAGGTCCGACATGAAGGAACCCCCTCAATTGGTGATAACCTCCTGCAGAAACCCAACATGGGAGAAAATCCCTAGTAAGGCATTTGCCACTTTGTCTGTCCTCAGTGAGGATAGGGCAACTGCCTCGGGGTACTGGGTGGCATAATCCACCACAGTCAGTATGAACCTCTTCCCAGAGGAGCTGGGGGTATTTAAAGGCCCCACAATATCCATTCCCACCTTCTGGAATGGCTCCTCCATTATGGGCAAAGGAATTAGGGCAGCTTGTTTTTTTTTCTTACCTGCCTTCCCTATTTCTTGGCACCAGTGACACGACGTGCAATACTCCTTCACCTGCTAGGTGAAGTTGGGTCAATAGAAATTCAGGGCCAATCGCTGCATACTGCGTGCAATTCCCAGGTGACCAGACATGGGAATATCATGTGCAATCTTGAGCAACTGCTCACGGTACCCCTGGGGATGACAAGCTGCCTGCCTATCACCCCTCCCTCTGTTTTTTCTGCCTGAGTATACATCAGTTAATTTTCCCAATAAGCCTTATGTTTCCCATCACCTCCTTGTACTCCATCAGAGTCTGCCCAAGCCCTCAGATTCTCTAGACTAGGGTCACTTTTCTGAGCAGCTGCAAACTCCTTACACATTCCCAAGGCATGGGACAGGTCCCCTTCAGACTCTAAACTAGGATCCCTAGCTCTAGCATCAGGGGACTCAGGATCACTGCCATCCCTAACCCTCTGAAAATGAGTCAACCTCCATAGCTGTTTGGTTAACTGCTACCAGGGGAATTGCTACTCCCCTTTCATTAGTCTCCATATCAGGAGACACAGGCTGGGGAACCAGCCTCCCAGTGGTTTCCACAGTGGCTTCTATGGGGTCCAGGGCACCACAGTGTCCCTTTGCTGCTTGGCTATGGGTAACTGCACACACCATTCCCTGTTTGAGATTGTTGCCGAAAATTACATCAACTGCTAAAGCTTCTGCTATGGCAACCTGTTGCACAGTTCCCATTGTTTCACCCCAGTCTAGGAGAACACTAGAGAGTGGCAATGTTTTCTCCTCCCCAGTTAACCCTTGTACGGTTATACATTTATTGGGTATAACCTGACCAGGCTCTGCCAGATGCCCTTTTACCAATGTCAGGGATGCCTCTGTGTCTCTTTACCCTTATGTCTGTACACCATTCACAGTGACAGGGTGCATGTGTTCCCTCATGTTCACAGGCATGCTTCCAGGGACACACAAACAACCCACTTCTTTCCTAACACCACCTTGCGTATTGTTCATCCTTTTGGGACACTGTCTGGCAATATGCCCAGTTTCTTGGCAAACCCAGCATTCATTTCTTTTCACAGAAAAATCTTTTCTTTGAAACCTGGGGCTAACTGGTTTTGGTGGAGGCAGTGAAGGTTTTAGCTGCCCTGAAGGCGCACTTTTCCCTTTCTGCGCTGCCGTGCCCACCCCATTCACTCTCAGAACAGGTCTGCTCTTGGCATAGCGGTCCGAGAGTTCAGCAGCATCTTGCACTGTTTTGGGATCTTGGTCTTCCAGCTAGGTTTTCAGCTGTGCTGGGCATGCCCCCAAAAACTGCTCTAACAACATAGCATTTTCAATTTTATCTACAGAGTTTGCTTCAATTCCTTCCCACCAATGTTTTAAAAAATGACTTTGTTTCGTGGCTAGCTCCTTATAGCTCATGTCAGGGCTTCTCCTGAGCTTACAGAATTTAGCTCTGTATGCTTCTGCAATTAAATCTTACACTTTTTAAAGTGCAGCTTTAAGTTTGCTGTAATCATTACTGTCCTCATTGTCCATTTGACCCAATGCATCCTGAGCTTTCGTGGTAAGTAGCGGGGATAGCTGGAAGCTCCAGGACCCTCTAGGAATATTGGCCTGAATAGAAACTTTTTCAAAGGAATTTAAAAAGGCATCCATATTCTCCCCCTCTTTAAATTTGGCTATTAATTTGGAATTTAATTTGTAACACAGTCCTGTAGTTCCAGTAAAACCCAAGCCACTTACCTGCTCTGGTGCTGGTGGTTGGCTGGTGGTTGGAGTCATAGCTTCTCCAGTTCATGTTGCCTCTGGTGCTCATGCTCTTCACGGTCAGCTTCTCACTGTTCTCAATCCCTCTTCTCCTCTGTGGTTCACTGCTCTCTTCTCTCTGGAACTCCAGCTCCATCCTCCTCAACTCCATCTGCAGCCTGATGGCTTCTGGCTCCAGAATGCTGGTGACCTTCTTCTGCTGCTGTGGCCCTTGGCTTGCACTGGCCCTGCTGTCCTCACTAGATCTCGACACTGCACTGGCCCCTCCATGCCCAAGGTTTGGTCCTTTACAGTCACAGTCCTTTGACTCAATGCTCTGGGCATCTGCTGCCATCAAGGCATCTATGAGGTTCTGCTTGTTGGCTTTCCCCTCATACTGGACTCCTCTGTCCTAGCACAACTGCCTCAAGTAGTCTGCAGTGTACCCACTGTAGTTGGAAGCCATCTTCTTCCCTAACTACAGCTACTCTAACTTGCACTTTAGAAAAAAAATATAACAGGTAGGAACTTTGACTGTAAGCAAAATGATATCATTCTGATTTCTCTTTTAAAAATAAATCACTGCCTTATTTTTCAAGTGAGCTGTACAGTTTTAAGCTGACACACTGAACTGTTAAAGCTTGTACTACCAATATTTTATTGCACCACTGCCAACCAAATCTGTCACAAATGCACTCCACAAGTCAGGCCCTCTGCTCCCACAGTGCCAACCTCAGAACATAATAGTGTGAACAGGTAACAGACAGGGTAGCCCTCCTGCCTGCTTTGGGTCTGAATCACCTTTAGCCTTGAGTTCTGGAGGGATTCAAACTGTGAACCTTATGCTAGCATACCCAATGTACAGGCTCAGATATGTACCTTCTTTGGGACTGCAGTATAATCTTTCACCCGGGGCACCAAGCCAGGTCTCCAAAATGAACCCTTAAAACTCTATAAGAGACCTTAGATATATTCTTACCTTCTTTCCCAAGCTCAGTAACACCATCAAGCTGTTGAACAGTTGTCAGACTTAACCACCTATACTTCACATGCAAAAAGAACTGACAGACACCCAGGCAGTCTTTCAAAAAAAATGTTCTTTTCTAAAAAAATTGTAAAACAAGTGAGATAAAATACAGACCAATATATCATACAGCTTAAAATCTTACGAAACAAAAAGGAAGTTTCAGAACAAACACTCCTACCACAAAAGATGTAATTGCTTTCTAACTATTACCTTTCTAAGTGTTTATTTTTAGTTAGAGAGAGAACTTTGTTTCTTCAAAGCCCAAGATGATATCACTTCATGTGCAATATTACACATCTTTTCTCTGTCTTCCCCACCCCCTTTTGGATGAGGTCAGCTAGACCTTTCCTCAGAATTAATTCTAACATACTTTCTACCAGGAGGTATCTTTAATTAATGGAACATCAGAAGAAAAAAAAAAACATTTCCTAAATATGATATCCTTTAATTAAATATTTCTCTTTGATCTTGACAATCCCAGCATTTGTCATTCAAGTGTTAAACTTGATAGGAACAGCCAAATTACCCTTTCTTTCCTGATGTCATAAACTTTAGATTTTGTTTCAACTTCAGAAAGCCTGAGCATGTCATAAAAAGGTAATAAAATGCAATTTCTTTAAGGAAGTCTTAATTACAAGAATCTCCTGGTCAGTGTAATACATCCTGTGATTTTCAGCTTCTGACACCTTGATGTTACAGGCCAAAATTCCTCACACACTGGAAATGTCATACACAGATCATGTATATATTTTACAGATATCATACAATAATCATATGAGAGAGTTTTTCCCCTGACACTCTCCTCCCTTCTAAAGGACCATTTCTTCCCCTCCTGCACATGCACTTAATATCCACCCTCTCTATAGTTTGCCTATATGCTCGTTACTCATGTGTTGGTTTAATATAGTTCTAGCTCACTGCTGTTAGGTTAAAATGACTGTCATTTGGTTTTGTCATCCTGATGCTTGATTGTATCTCTCATCCATATATTGTATTTGTATCTGTCTTTTGCTTTGTATTTACTGTTTATCCCCATCTCCTCTCCCCCAGGACACATCTGGAAAAGAGCATTCGCTGCTCAGTATGCCTTTCCTGGTGAAACTTTTTAAAAGGCAGGTCAAACATTTAATCATACATGTAGTAAGAAATGTGGCAGTTCAAAACAGGGTACAAAGCAGGATACAGCTGCTCATTTATAACAGTGCTGTAAGTCCACAGTAATAGGGCCTAGATACAGGAACAAGCATATGATTGTAGGAGGTGGGTTTAGAACTGTTTCTGAAAGGTGACAGTAGTAGTGCACTGTCTGATGTTAGGGGGGACCTTGTTCCACAATTTTGGGGTGGTTACTGCAAAGTTTGCTGATCTGAATTTGATTTTAACCTTAAGAGTGGAGAGCAGGTCCTGGTCTGCAGACCTGAGGGGGTAGGCAGCTTTGTGTGGCACCAAGTAAGAGGGATGGGATATGGGGGTGTGGTTGTTGAGTACACTATAAATTATATTCCCAAGGAAGAAATCTTGATGGCCGGCAGGAGCAACCATCGTAGTTTCAAGTATAAGGTACAGTGGTGAACAAATAGACTGCTAGATAACACAAACCAACAGACGTTATAGTCAACATCTCATTTGTGAAGGTTGTGGCTGGAGGTGTTTGTGAAGGCAGGAAGGCCATAGGATAGTTTAGGTAGAAGAATACTCCTGGACAATGACATGTGGGACAAGGGAGTGAGATTCCAACTAGCTCATTAAACTAGTCCTAATCTGACATTGACTTCCTTACATATATTGGTCAGATGGAGGGAGAAATCCATGAAAGGGTCCAAGGTGATTCCCAAATATTTAAATGACAGGATGGTGTCTAGGGGGTAGGATTAGAGCTGATCACTTGCAATGGTAGCTGGGTGTTCCTTAGATGAGAAGGGGTACCGAATAGCATGACCTGGGATTTGGTTGTGTTCATTAGAAATATGTTCAACTGGAGCCAAGATTTGACACTTCTTAGGTCAGCAGTCAACTTTCTATTGAGGTCAGTAGTGTCATTGGCACTCATGTAGAAGACTAGGTCATCTGCATACATGAGGGAGTACAACTGGTAAAGCAGTGATGGACAATGTTGACATGGAGGGAGAAGGATAACAGTCCTAATATGGAGCCCTGAGGGACACCAATGTTGACAGATTCTGGGGCAGACAATGATGGTCCAAAGTGTATGCACTGTTATCTACTAGACAGGTACAGTACAGGTCACATTAAACTGTTTCGCCAATGAGATGGTTTAGCATTACTTTTAACAAGTTGGCAATGCATTGGCAACTCATACTGCATTGTTTTTTAACACTTAATCAGCTTGAGAGCAATGTTTGTAAAATGGTTTTGCTACTTGTCATAGGGCGCAGGTGAACAAGTGGACAATACTGGTAATCTGACACTCGAACAGTGTTTAAGTTTTCAAATTTATTTTTCTTCTTCAAAAGTTAACTCAAATCAGGACACATATGTTACAGCGAACTGATACAACAGTAGAAATCAAAGATTACTCATAGTTTAATCCAACATCTTGGAGCAATTTGCAGAGTTCCCTGGAGTCTGCCTCCAGACCCAAAACCTATCTGAATTCACAACCCAAAGAACAGTGCTTTTATACAGAAGAACCAATCATGTGATGAACTAACACCCGCCCATTAACATTTAACTTATTAAATTAATTTAGAATCATTTTAAACTTACTAGGATCACTGTATTCATTATTTAACAAGTAATAATAACGATACAGTCTAACAGATTTATTTTAAACAGTTTTTAAAACATTTTGTATTTTAAACATCCCCTGAAGCACCACCCATCAATCACTGTAGCAATATATAAGGGGTTAAGTTATGGCCGGACAGCACTATAGAGCACTGAGGCATGGGAGAGACATGAAGCAGCAGCACTTTCCAAACCTACTTAAATACAAAAACAGGTAATTTCAAACATGCCTCTCTGTGTTTTATTATTACTTGAGCAGTTTTAATCTACTGTGTGTCTTAACTGACTTCAAGCAGGAAGTAGTTCAAAATAATTTGCCTTTTAAAATCTTTTTTACAGCCTGTTACACAAAGCCTAAAACCATTACCCCAAACAAGTGAGTGTACTTAAGGAAATGAAACTTTAAGGGCACAGCAAAAGTAGAGAAACTAATACAGAGCAACCACATTAAAGTTTTGCTTCTCTTTAGTGTTTCATGTGGCTACATTTAGCTTCTGTTTCCTGCTCCTCTCACTAAACCCTACCTAATCCTTGACTCCAACATAACCTTCAGGCTTTTATCAGAATACACACTAATTGCTTCTAAACAGATGATTTAACTTTCTCTCGCTCTCTCACACAGAACATTTAAACAGCAGCTGAAAGGAGCAACCTTAATGCTCAGCTGCTAACTTCTTTTTCTATCACAGGAGTATTTTTACAGTTTAGTGCTCAATCAGTCGCCTTCACTAATACACTGCATTTCTTTAAATTGCAGCACTTTTACTACCACTTCTAAAACACTAGGAACGGCAGCTGAAATCAACAAAACCTCAGTTCAGCCGCCTGCTCCTGTTTTGCCATATTATCCTTTCTATCAGGCTACAACTACTTGCAGGGAACAATGATAGGGAAACCCACTATAGCTTAAGCCCTCCCTTCCCCTCAAGCTTTGCCACTTGCTGTACTGCACTATTTAAATCAGGATCCCAACACTGTTTTCTGTTATTTTTTTACATCTTGGGGTTTTCCTACCACAGAAAGCTTTAAATACAATGACAATTACAAGAAGTTTTAGGGCACTTAACACTTCACAGATTGACTCTGTGACACTACTTAGTTGGGAAACAGTGGAATTCCAATCACAATGCAATCCAAAACTGAGATATAGCTCTTAAGAAACAGTTTGTGCAAGGCTTTGTACTAAATCCAGCAATACCTATGCAACTCAGAAATGCTAAAGCAACTCATTGGTGGAACAGTTTAACGTGACGTGTACTGTAGTTATTGAACTGAGGAGAGTGGAGTCTGAGATTCCTAGGTCTTTGAGTTTATTACAGAGAGGGGAGTGATCAACCATATTGAAGGCCTTCATTAGGTTGATAAAAACAGCACCAGTGAGTCCTCCTTTGTCTAGTGAGCTAGCAATATCCTGTATAATCAGGCCTTCCCGGACTTTGTTTTATAATCTTATCCGATACCTGAGTTTCAGGCTTATTTTTGTCCTTGGCTGTATATCTAAGGCTGAGTATATTATTTAAAAATTTTATAACAGTGAGTTTTAGTGTAACATTTTTATTATTAGGTTCTATATTGTGGTATCATTTTTATATTATTGGTGTTGCATGTATTTGATTCTAATTGTATGGCACCCAGAGCCTCCAGGGTGGGTGTCTTTTTAAATAAAATTTACCTTTCCTTGCCTAGCAATACTATTGGTTAAGGAGAACAAGGTGGTGGTGGTACTATAGTATTGATGAAAGCCATGCTGGACTGGGGAAAGAAGATTGTAGGTTGTGAGATGGCTGGTAAGTTGTATCGACAATTTTTTTGAGGATTGAGACAAGCTGGCCTATGGTAGATGGAGAGGCAACACGCTGGATTTAAAGTTTACAGAAGAAAATGTAATTTTATTGTTCCAAATGTAAGTTATTGCTCCAGAAAAGCATAACCAGTCAGTTCAACTTCTCCAGCCTCATCAGGTAACATAAAGGTTAACACAAAACAGTTCTTTCAGGCCGACTTGACAAAAGGAATCTTTGTACCACCTATGTGGGCCAGCAGGTTTTCAATATACAGTCTCAAACAAAACATAAACGGTTTGTGGGCCAGCAGTTTTGAAGGCACAGTCTCAAATCAAACACAAACAGTTTTCCCTTTTAGCCTTATTCACAGGCTGTTATTAGCAATATATTCCACTCACTGTTTTTGACACAGATGGCTAGGCTGATTCTTTACCTCAGGACCCTCTGCTCTAGAAATAGTCTCTTTCTCAGCAGCAGTTTTCAACTTCTCCCCAAAGGCTGTCTCCAATAATTAACCATTCTCCTTGGCTTTCTGCTCTGGTTCCTGTCTTACATTCCACCCTCCATCTTGCAGGGTTCTCTGCCTAGGAGTATCTCCTCCCTGCAGCAGTTTCCAGCTTCTAACTGACTTTGCTGGATTCTCTGTCTTTTAGCAATCCCTCTAATTAGCAACACCTGGGGAGGCACCCCCCCTTGCCTGTTCATGTTGCATTCCCTGCATTTCCTCAGCCTCAAACAAGATGTTAACCGCTTGTTTCCCAGTGTAGTGTTTACACTGTCACATACCCCCCCTTTGTGCGAAGGCACAGTTGGTCGGCTCCTGACCATTCCCCTCCCGGGACAGGAAGTCCACATTTCCATTCTGGGTCCTGGCCCAGTGGTACACTGTAAAGGAAAATGGCTGGAGGGCTAAGTACCACATGGTGATGCAGGGGTTGTCATCCTTCATCACCTGTAGCCACCTCAGAGGGGCATGATCTGTGACCAGAATAAACTGCCAGCCATGCAGGTAGTAGCAGAGGGTGTCTACAGCCCACTTGACTGCAAGACACTCTTTCTCCATCACCACATAATTTTTCTCCCAGGGAAAGAGTTTCGGACTGAGGCAGAGGATAGGATGTTCCTCCCCCTCAAACTCCTGGGAAAGCACTGCTCCTAGCCTGACTTCAGAGGTGACCACCTGCAGGATAAAGGTCCTGGTGAAATCAGGACTGCATAACACTGGCTCTCTGCACAGTATTGCTTTGAGTTGTGTGAAGGCCTGGTCATATTCCTCTGACCATTGGACCTTACTGGGGGCAGATTTCTGGGTGAGGTCTCAAAGGGGCTGGCAAGGGTGGAGAAGTTTGGTATAAATCTGCGGTAATATCCTGCCAATCCTAAGAAGGCCCTCACCTGGGTTTTTGTGGTAGGTATCAGGCACTCAGCTACAGCTTGGATCTTACTGACCAAGGGTCTCACCTGTCCATTGCTTATACAGTACTCTAAGTACTTTGTTTCAGCTTTGGCCAAAGCACATTTCGTTGGATTGGCTGTCAGCCCCGCTTCTCATAAGGACTGTAGTATTGCTGCCACTTTGGATACACGGGACTCCCAATCAGTGCTGTGGATCACCACATCATCTAGGTAAGCAGCTGCATAGTGGGCATGGGGTTGCAGCAAGTGATTAATGAGCCTTTGAAAGGTTGTAGGTGCCCCATGTAAGCCGAAAGGCATGGTACGGAATTGGTATAGCCCAAAGGGCGTAGAAAATGTTGTCTTTTCCTGAGACTCCGGGGTCAAATGGATTTGCCAATACCCTTTTGTTAGGTCCAAAGTCTTGATGTACTTGGCTTCCCATAGTCTATCCAACAGTTCATCTAACCGGAGCATGGGGTAGGCAGCAAACTTCGAGATGGCATTGACCCTGTGAAAATCAATACAGAAGTGGGTAGCCCCACCTTCTTTTGGTACTAACACTATGGGGCTAAACCAATCACTACTGGATTCCTCAATCACCCCCAACTCTAGCATGTCCTGTAACTCCTTCTTAACAGTCTCGTATGGCTTCTGGCAAGTGATACGGTTGCTGCCGCACCTTCTCCCCTGGCTCTGTTTCTGTATGATGAGCTATCATATGTGTTGTTCCCGGGAGGGAGGAGAAAACATCCAAAAACTGGCTTATCAACTCTCCTAGTTGCTGTTTCTGTTTGTGAGACAGCTGTTCTCCCATTGGGACTTGTATCCCCAGATGCTTATCCAGCACTTGGGGTCCCAGATCCACTATGTCTGGTTCAAGGGAAATGAATAGGCTATCTCTCTGGATCCAGAATTTCAGCAAATTGACATGGTAGAGCTGGATCTCTTTTTGCCTCTCTGGCTGCCAAACTTCATAGTCAAATGGGCCCACCCTCCAGGTAACATCATAAGGCCTCTTCCATTTGGCTAGAAGCTTATTATGGCTGCTCAGCAACAAAACTAGTACCTGATCCCCTGGTTTATATTCTCTCAACCAGGCTCCCTGATCATAGTATTACTCTTGTCTTTGTTGAGCCTTCACCAGATTTTCTCGGGCAAATTTCCCCACCCGATCTAATCTTTCCTTTAATTGCAGGACATATTGCACCACATTTTCAGTCTTGGGGACAGGTTTCTCCCACGTCTCCTTTACTACATCAAGAACACCTCGTGGGTGGTGCCCATAGGAGTTCAAAAGGAGCAAACCCTGTAGAAGCTTGAGGGACCTCCCGCATTGTGAACATCAGTAAGGAAAGTAACTTGTCCCAGTCCCTGACCTCAGTGGTTATGAACTTTAGAAACATCATTTTAAGGGTTTTTTTATCGCTCCACGAGGCCATCCATCTGGGGATGGTAGATCAAGGTCCTTATGGAGCTGATTCCCTATAAAGTACAAACCTCCTGAGTCAGGTGGGACGTGAAATTAGTTCCCTGGTCAGTCAACATTTCCTTCGGTATTCCCATATGACTAAAGACCTTTAATAGTTCTCCGGCTACAATTTTGTCTGAAATGCTTCATAACAGGAAGGCCTCGGGGGACCGGGTAGCATAGTCTACAATCACCAGAATGTATTGGTAGCCCACTGCACTGTTTTCAAGGGGTCCCACTATATCAACCTGAATCTGGTCAAAAGTTGCCTCCTTAACAGGTAAGGGCACTAAAGGGGCCCTTGGACTTTTCTTTGGAGCTACTAACTGGCACTCAGGACAAGATGCACAATAATCTTTAACATGTTGATAGATGCCTGGCCAAAAGAACTGGGGCAACCTGTCGGGCTAATGTATTCTCTACCCCACAGTGCCCTGTCACAGGAATAGAGTGGGAAAGGTATATTAATTCCCCCTGAAAGACTCAAGAGATTAGCAACTGATGCCGGGTATCCCCTGTCTGGGCCTCCTTACTAACTTGATACAGGATACTCCCTTGTAACTCAAAATGAGGATAGCGTGCTGCTCGATTCTCATCTACCACTTCCCCTTCCCTGACAGCTAACTGGGTGTATATCCAACTGAGTATACCATCGACCTGTTGTTCTTTGGCAATGTCCAGGCAGTGCTTTAACACATCTTACTCTGATAGGGACGGCCCTCTGTGACTTTGGCTAGGTGGGTCAGTGTTATGGTTGGGCTGTGGGAATGGACCCACTTTTGCCTTTGCTTCACCTCCCTCCTGTGCACCTGCCCCTTCGGGACCCCTTTCCTTTGCTGCCGTATGCTCTCACTTAGATTTGTGGGTTCTTGTCTGGGCATTAAAAATCCCTGGGTCTGGGAAAGGAAAAACTTCCCCCAGCTGCAGGTGGCTGGCCCGCCTCCCTTCACCACCCTGAGACCATGTAATTACCAAAAATAAGTCTGCTTTCCATAAGTCATCAAACCATTTCCAATCTCTCTCCCCAGTAACACCAGGTAGGGTAACCCCAGGGCAACCCCCACCTTTATAGTCTCTGTTTGGCCCCCAAGAGTAAGTGTAACCATAGCACCAGGGTAAGCCTTTACATCCCCATGCACACATCAGATAGGGATGGGGTTCTGTTCCTGCCAGCACCAGGGGTTCACAAGGGCCACCCTGACTAGAGTCTGGAGGCTTCCTGAGTCCACCAGAGCCTTCATCTCTATCCATTTCTACCTCAACAGGGATTACAAAATCTCGGGATTCAGAGTCCCCACCCCCACTGTACAGTGAAGGTACAGTCCATGTGGGGGCAGTTCTTTGCAAAGTGACCTTTCTGTACACATGAGAAACATGCCCCTGTGTCTCAGCTATGGGGTGAGCCTCCAGGTTTAGGCAGTGGACCCTCAGAAAATGTCTTCCTGGGCTGCTAGGTTGTCATCTTTCCCAGAGTCTAACCCTTATTTGGCTCATAACCCCCTTCCCTACATGCCCAAGGTCCCTTCACAGTTCCAGCCAATATTCCTTCAGTCTGGCTCCCAGGATGATTCCCCATCTTCCCAGGTGGCCTTGTAAGATGGGTCACGGGTTAGGAGGAAAGTTCAGCATCCAACATTTGTTCTGAGATCTGCATGGTCTCTGCTAATGTGGCGATCTTCTGTTTGTGGACCTAGCTCTAAATTTCTGGGGCAGGATGTTCAGAAATTGTTCCAAGATCATTAACTCTGCCACCTCGGGGCCACTGTATCCTTCCAGTTTTAGCCAGCTGCTCTAGGTCATGCACCTGCTGCAAATTTGAAGCTCTGGAACCTCCATCAGTAACTTTCTGCATTGATGCCTAGGCAGTCCAGGATTGCTGCTTTCACCTCTGTGTACTCCCCAGCTGTGGTACTGTCCATAGCTTGATAGGCTGCTTGGGCTTCTCTGGTCAGACAGGGGGCAAAGAGGACAGCCCACTGGGGTCTGGGCCATGCAGCAGCTTCTGCCACTTGCTCAAACATTACCAGTAAGGCCTTGGGATCATCCTAAGATGTCATTTTGGTCAGCATGGTGTTCATCCTAGGAGCCCCTGGCCCCACAATAGCTAGACCAGCCTCATCAGTAGGATCTTGTTGCAGCTGTTGCACCAGGGATTGCAAGAGCTGCTGTTGTTGTTGCCCCAACTGTATAAGAAACTTCTGTTGTGCCTCTTGTTGTGCTTGTTGTGCTTATTGGGCCTATTGTTGTGCCTCCTGCTGCTGCCGAGCCAGCTGCCTGAAAGCCTGTTGTTGTTCAGCGAGGAACTTCAGCAATTTCTCAATATCCATTTTTCCAGAATGTAACTAGTCCTGCTCACTCCAGCAGGGGTTCAAATCCCACTTCTGACACCATGTGTGACAAGCTGGCCTATGGTAGATGGAGAGGCAACATGCTGGGTTTAAAGTTCACAGAAGAAAATGTACTTTTATTGCTCCAAATGTAAGTTATTGCTCCAGAAAAGCATAATCAGGCAGTTCAACTTCTCCAGCCTGGTCAAGTAACATAAAGGTTAACACAAAACAGTTATTTCAGGCTGACTTGACAAAAGGTATCTTTGAACCACCTATGTGGCCCAGCAGGTTTTCAATATACAGTCTCAAACAAAACATAAATGGTTTATGGGCCAGCAGTTTCGAAGGCACAATCTCAAAGCAAACACAAACAGTTTTCCCTTTTAGCCTTATTCACAGGCTGTTATTAGCAGTACATTCCACTCACTGTTTTTGGCCCAGATGGTTAGGCTGATCCTTTACCTCAGGACCCTCTGCTCTAGAAATGGTCTTTTCCTCAGCAACAGGTTTCAACTTCTCCCCAAAGGCTCTCTCCAATAATTAACCATTCTTCTTGGCTTTCTGTTCTGGTTCCTGTCTTACATTCCACCCTCCATCTTGCAGGGCTCTCTGCCTAGGAGTATCTCCTCCCTGCAGCAGTTTCCAGCTTCTAACTGACTCCTTGCTGGATTCTCTCTGTCTTTTAGCAATCCCTCTAATTAGCTACACCTGGGGAGGCACCCCCACTTGCCTGTTCATGTTGCATTCCCTGCATTTCCTCAGCCTCAAACAAGATGTCAACCTCTTCTTTCCCAGTGTAGTGTTTACACTGTCAGAAGGATCATATTAAGGGCAGATAAAACAGCTATATAGGTCTGTAGTTACTTATGATTTTACTGTTGCCTTTCTTAGGTGCTGGAATAATGATTGATATTTCCAGATGGTAAGCACTATTTTAGTGGTAAGGGATAGGTTCATGACTCTGGCAATGGGTATGGATAACTCCCTGGCTGCTCATTTTAAGAGACCAGGCTCTATGCCATCCAAACCTGCAGATTTGGAGTCAGGGATATTTCTTAGGAGTTTCAAGATCGGAGAGTTCTACCCACTTGAAGTAGAAAGGGGATGTTGACTGGGATCTGCATCTAGGGGATGTGATTGAGTAGGCATTATTTATCTCTCTCTCTCTTATGATATATATATACACACACACACACACACACACACACACACACACACACACACACACACATATATATCTACACACACTAAATAATGGGCAAGGGTGGTATACAAGGATGTATACCCACTGAGGGTGGCTAATTAGGGCTATAAGGCCATGAGCCAGAAGGGCGAGTGGTTTTATTGCCCTAATTAGCCACCGAGATGGGTATACTTCTGAGTGTTCCACCCTTATCCATCATTTGTTGAATATAATACATCAGGATGGTAATTGTTATGGAGATTACCTTCACGATCATGTTAAGGTACCTGAAGGTCTCTTTCAGCTAGTAGAAAATTGTGTGTAGTGAGTGCAGGTAGGTGTCTAGGAGATTTCTGGGCTTGTGAGGGTTTTGTGTGTTTTTTTTCCCAGGTTCTTTTGCAGCTTGTTAATAACTTTTTATTAGTGCAGTTATATACCTTTAGTTGTTTGATTAGTGCAGCTATGTTGCTGTTATTGATTAAATAGTGCTGGTACATAGCTGTAATTGATTGATTAGTACAAGTATATAGCTTTAATTGATAGACTAGTTACAGGTATTCAGAAAAATAAATGATGGTCTTTTCTATGGGGGAAATCTCCCATTCATGTATTTTATATCTATATATTATACCGCACCACTATAGTTAGGGTTGAGCAGGGGTTTCTATGTTAAACCTCAAACTTTGCACTTTAATAACTTTGCAATTGTTTAATGGATTTGCACAAAATATTGTAAGTACAGTCATGTGGTAGCTCTCTTGACGTGCCAAGTTTAGTTTCAGTTGGATTTATAGATTCTGAGCTGTGCATAGTACTAAAACATTAAAAATCGCTGTTTTTAACTGTGCTTTTTTGTCATCTTGCTGCACCCGGATGATTTGGAATTTTATTCAGACATTTTCAGGGTAGAAAGGGCTTGCCTCAGAGAAGTGCCTTTTACTGGTTTGGTGAAAAAATATTAATCTGTTCCAAACTTATTCAATTTTAAAGTTTTGAGTTCTCAGCATGCTCAGTTCAGTCTTTGAGCTAGCTTCCTGGAATGTCAAAAGAATTTGGTCTCACAAAAAAGGATTCTTTGTTGTGAGGGGCCAATCCTTTTTTGTGAGGAAAAAAAATTATTTTTTGTGAGATGCCATTTTTGCACTTTAATGTCTTCTTAACTGTTCAAAGGAATTGCAGAAAAGGTTGCATGCATGGTCTCGGATGGTAGATCTCTTGACTAGCCAAGTTTCCTTCCAGCCGTATGTGCAGATTCTGAGATCCAAATAGTGAAAAAAGTTCAAAAATAGCCATTTCATTCTGTTTTTTTGTCATCATCTAGCACCCAGATGGTTTGGAATTTGGCCTGAAATGTTCAGGGTAGAAAGGGCTTGGCCCACAGACGTACCTTTCGCTGATTTGGTGAAGAAATATTCATCTGTTGCCAAGTTATAAGGATTTGAAATTTTGGTTCTAAGAATGCTCAGTAGGGTCTTTTAGACAGACATTTGATACCCTACTGAGCATGCTCAGAACCAACATTTCAAATGCTTATAACTTGGGAATGGATTAATATTCTTTCACCAAGCCAATGAAAGGCACCATTCTGCAGCATACCCTTTCTACCCTGAAAATTTCAGATCAAAATTCTAAACCATCTGGCTGTAGGTGATGAGAAAAGTACACCAAAAAACCCAATTTGTCCTAAAAATGCACTATCTGGATCTTGGAATCCCCACATCTTAATGGAACAAAACGTGGCAAATCAAGACACTCTGCCCCACCCCCAGACTGTGCATGCAAAATTTAGTGCAATTCTGTTGAATGGGGTGAAGCTTTTAATGTATAATAATAACTAGGGGACATTTTCTCCCATAGGAGAAGTGGGTTATGATTCGTCATTATAAACCGTGGGTTATAACAGCGAACACATGCCCACTTCTCCTCAGTCCCACTTGTGCTCACTCACTGACTGCACTTGGCTCTCACAAACAGTCTGCCAAAATGCCACCGCGACAAAAAAAAATTCACAGCAATAAAAACAACCAACTCACAAATTGCAGCCACTCCTCTCTAACCTTTTGGACCAGTATGGGGCTCTTTAGGATCTTTCCCAGACCCAGCTTCTCCTCTGCCCCAGTTGCACTCAGTCAGCGTGCTGCGCTAGTCACTCAGTCCCCAGCATTTCCTGGACTCCAACCACAGAAAACATTCAGCCAAAAAAAAAGAAACAAGAAAACAGCTCCTAAGTCTGTTTACTACATATTTTTCAAAATGTTTCTTCAAGTCCAGTTCCTAGTTGTCACGGAGATATGCAAATGAGCTATGCAGAGTTACAACTCTGAGCAGTGAACTCTGAACCTGATTTGAATATCACTGTGACACCTACCAACCAGAGTTAAACAAAATCTTGAAATTTTAAACAAAATCTTGAAAATATGAACAAAAAACACTTGCCAGCAAAATTTTAATATCAGTTTGCTCAACATTTAACTCCCCCCAATAACAATTAAGTATTTTCTTCTGTTTTGTAAACTAATCTAATACAAAAAAGGCATATGCAAGATTTTACTAAAAAAACAATATTTATTTCACTAAATCTGGTTGGAGAAAAAAGAAGGCCCCCAGTAATTACATAAAACAACACATGGGATGCGCACAACTTGAATTTACTTCACACCCTTGGTGTGGGATGCTTTGATAAACTCTGAGGGTGTATGTAGCATCCCACTCCCCCCATGTATTATACTATATTTTATATACAGTGTATAACCATATAAAGTAAATATTAAAATGGTGTGGTAGCACCACTATAGTTAGGGTTGAGTAGGGGTTTCTATGTTAAAGATCAAATGCACTTTTTTTACATATTTTTTTTATAAAATCATGAATTAAAGTCCCTGTGTCATAATTAGTGTTTCCTAGAAATATCATGCTGTTTGGTTTTGTGATTTTCTTTTAAATCAGCATTTATTAAATATGTTAATGTGCTCTGCAGTAACTGAAAACAGTGTAGATTGTTGTGTCCCTATCAGTGAGTGATGACATCATTCATGTCTAGCTTGCTGCTTCAGCAATTAAGTCCCTGATTGACTGAAGAAGCTGTTGTAGTTCCCAGTTAGTGCAGTCTGTAGAGCTAATTGTTTTCACTCAAAGTCTGTAACTAACCCATCTGGTTTGTGTTTAAATAGATTAGCTTAAATAAGTCATTCTGTTCTCATAAATAGTTGGCCATTTTAGTTTCAGTGCTGAACTGAAGTGGTATGATTGAATGTCTGAGAAATGACCTTGTCTGTGTCACAGTTGTGAGTTCTTTCTCATCAAAACTCTGCATTGTTTTCTGGCTATATGACACAGGGTTGTTTAATGGATATAAAAGAAAATTCCCCTTAGATCACCATCCCTGTTGTTTTAATACATTCCCCTGGTGTCTAGTGGTACCCCCCACCCTCCAATCGCTGTCTCAGTCGTTTTCCTGATGTCTAGTGGCACCTTTCACCCCTCATCACCAGTATAGGGACCAACACTCTGTAATATCTGCATGAGTGACATGAGGTGTTGTAATGGAAGTTGGATGGGAAAAGTTTCAGATGATACCAAGTTAGACAGCATAGTTGGTTCACAGAAAGAAATTACAGATCTTCAAAAGGAGTTTGATTCACTGTGTCTATGGCCATATAATGCCAAAATGTACTTCAACTCAGAAAAATGTACCATAATGTACTCTGGGAAGAATAACACTACAGCTGAATACTGTCTAACAGGCATAAAGCTTAGGGAAAGCATGTGTGAGAAAGATCTTGGTTTTCTTGTTACAAACTCTTTTCAGCATACATCACAGTGTGACAGTGCAATAGAAAAGGGAAACAGAATTTTGCACCCTCTCACCCTCTGATCACTGCCTGTCTTGTTTCCCTTGGATTTAGTGGCACCCTCCAATTGCCATCCCTCTTCTTTCCCTGGTGTCTAGTGACACCCCCCTACACTCCAATTGATGTCTCTCTTGTTACCTTGGTGTCTAGTGGCACCCCATCCTCCAATTCTCTCTTTATGCTGAAATAAAGAGAGTGGCCCCTCAATGTCTTTTTCTTTATATTATGGACCTGTAAAAAAAGAAAAGGGTCCTTCTGTGATCTGAACCCCCCCACCCTGACCTCCACTCAGCAGCCACCACCCCGCACTCCCCTATACCCCCCACACACCCTCACTCACCTGAACAGGTCCCAGGGTGAAGATATACTCTCCAATCAAAGACACGTCTTGCTGCTGGAACTGCCGACTACAATATGAGAAACTAAGGTAAGTGCTATTCAATGCATTTTAATGGGATTTTCAACTTTGGTGCATAACTTTGCCATTTTTGCATATTTTGACATACATTTTTCAACACACCCTTTTTTATATCCCTTCTCATGAACTATGTTGGTGACATTTCACAAATCCTGCCTGGAAGGTGATTTCACAGTCATTTGGTAAAATCACTTTTTGGGTGGGATTTCAAGATTTTCACTGTACTTGTTCATGAGGTGGGGTCATAAGAAGGGTATGTTGGAAATTTTGGGTCAAAATATGGTAAAATTGCAAAGCTGTGTGCATTTGTTGACAGTTTTCTATACTCACTTGAAACTTTTGTAATTTTAAATATTTTCACCCCAAATTTTCAACATAGCCATTTCTCTACAACACGTCATGAATGTGGCAATTGCCATTTTTGTAATGTTGCCCAAAGTGTCTTTTCATGCCTCTGGCATGGAATGATGCTGAGTTAGTGTAGAATGATGTTTTAGTGGGGATTTCACAATTTTTACTACTGGGTTAATGATGTGGGGTAATAAGAAGGCTATGTTGACAATTTGGTTGCTGTTGTCCTACAAGTGGAAGTGCAGGGTCCTCCACATAAACATACATAGATGCATCTATGGAGAAATGGGAGTGCAGGGCCCTCCATCACACTAATAATGATATGATTACACTATCTGAAAAAGTATGGATTGATGGATGGCAGTGCAGGGCCCTCCCTACCCTGCGCTACAACAGGAAAATAAGGATACAATTATAGTATCTCAAAAAGTAAGGAAATTCTTTGCAAAAAACTGCATTAATGCAACATTTAGGGTTCAGACTAAAGCAACAAAAGTAGGGAAATGTGGCTTTAGGGTTTCCAACCCAAAAACTCCAATGCCACCCCTAAAGCAAATTAGGGGCAGAATCTTCCTAGGGGTTGTCAACCCTAAAGCTCACCCCATTCTATATACTTCAGAAACATACACACTTAGTAGGGTGAGCTTTAGAGTTGACAACCCCTAGGAAGACTATTTGCTATATATTTTTAGAATATGTAATGGCCTCACTGGGGATATCAGTGATACTTTTCCTAAATGCAGCTTGACCTTGTGACATCATGACTGGTGGAGCCACGAGTAATGTCGACGGTCAGAGCACGGGAGAAGAACATATTACTGATATTTCCAATGGGGTCATGGCATATGTCTTTTATGCAAGGCCTTTTGTTGCATTTTTGTTAGTGATTTGTTTTTGTTTTCAAATTTGAAAATGTGTCATCTTACAAGTTGTTTTTCAGATGTCCAAGTAGAAAACAAGTGGCTGATCTTACTTACTGATGTGGCTGTTATGCATCAGCGCGTCTTAGCTTGTTAGTGATCAAGAAGAGATCACTGAGGATGTGGTGTTTGGGCAGAGCAAAGGATTGTGTAGCACTCATCTGGGGGAAGGTAGCATGTTTGCGGAAGCAGCTACAGGGAAGTGCCAGCTGCAGTAAGGAAGCTGTGGGTAGGGTCTGTAGAGGTAGAGATTAAAATGCAATTATGTCAAGTTTTCAGCCGGACTATAAGTATTGTTGATGAAAATTGGTAGTGGGGTGCTGTTTGAGCATTTTTTGATGAAGAAAGTCAAAGCCATTATCAATGTGAGTGCCACTTTTCTAGTGAGAGGTTGGGATTTGAAGCAGGCGTACGAGTCAGCTAAGGGCAGTGAAAGTTAAACTGTGCTGCTGGGCTGATGACTGGAACCAATCAGCACCTATAGTGTGAATATTTTTGCTCATGGGGACCTAGAGTAAGAATATTGCAATATTCTCACTCTAGGTCCACAGTGAGCAATAATATCACTGATATGTGCCATTTAATAACCTAACAAGTAGTGCATATGTCTCTGTCTGTCTGTCTATCTATCTACAAATATATATTCTTTACAAAAAATGAAATTAACGCACCAGTTAGGGTTCAACTTAATGCTGCAAAAGTAAGGAAAGGTGGCATGAGGGTTTCCAACCATAACTCCCCACCTCACAACCCCAAGCAGAAAAAGGTAAACACATTAGGGTTATGGGTCTCTGGAATCTTGATGAATCAGTGATGGGGTCTAATGTTCATCCCTCCTCTCAGCCTGTAACCTCCTCTCTTGAAGCACAAAGTACTGCTCCAAACCAGTGCCTCATAGTGATACTTCTCTACCTTTGAAGAGTGTATGTCTAGCCACATGTTGCCAACACAATCTATTGTTGCTTTCTTCACGCAGGGCCCTGCTGGCCCTGTGTGAAGAAATGAGATCACATCTGACATTCCTCAGGGATCGGGGTGGGCATTAGGGCTGACAACCCGAAGGAAGACAGCACCACTGTTGTGCCAAGACTCTAGAGACTCAAAACCCTATTTTTTTTTCTTTTGCCGCTTAGGGGTAGGGGTGGGGAGTTAGGGTTGGAAACCCTAATGCCACATTTCTCTACTTGTGTGGCATTAAGTTGAACCCCTACTGGTGCACTAATGAAGTTTTTTGCTAAGAATTTCCTTTCTTTTTGAGATAGTGGAATTGTATCCTCATTCACATAGGTCCCTCTGGGACTTGCATGAACAGATACAGATGTGCAGGCCCTTTGGGCCCTGCACCAAGGAAAGACTCCATCTACCTACAGAAGTGCAGGGCCCATGTAGCAATGGATGTGAAGAGTTCATGGGGCTGTCAGGTGAGCTGCCAAACTGCAGGGTGCTCTGGTCCCTGCACTTCCATGTGACCAGAAACACAGACACACTGGGCAAAGAGTCCATATGTCAGCCAATGCACAGGACCCTCTGCCACCCTGGGTGCAGAGGTGCATGGTCCTATGCCAAGAGGATATTTGTCTTCACTATATGTTACCTGGAAAATTAGCAAAGTTATGAGACAACATTGAAATTATGCAATATTTAGTCATAAGCTGGGCATTTTACCATATGTGCACACATAGCCTTCTGATTACCCTATCTGATGAATGCGGTAGGTGAAAATGTTCAAATCCAGCTGAAACGTCATTCCACACCACAAGTGTGAAAACACATTTTAGCCAGGATTTGAAAAACGATAGCTGTCTTGTTCATGAGGTGATGTGAAAAAAAGGTTATGTTGAAAATGTGGGGTCAAAATATAAAAAAATTAGCAATATTATGAGTGAGCACAGAAAAAATGTGAATGTACAACCATATTTTGACCGCAAATGTTCAACATAGCCATCTTATGACCCATATCATAAAGCAAGGGTGAAGAAAATGTTCAGATCCTACCTGAAAAGCCTTTTGGCCCAAATTTGCATAATTCCACCACTATTGGTCATGAGGAGGGGTCCCAAAAAGGCCATGTTGAAAATTTGGGGTCGAAAATGGCAAAGTTATGAATCAAAGTTCAAACCCCATTGAAATACATTAAACTGGACGTAACTTATTTTCTCATATCACAATCATTGGTTCCTGTAGCAAGACGTGTCTTTGATCAGAAAGTGGGTCTGCACTGTGGGACATATTCAGGTGAGTAAGGGGCTGTGTGGGGTGTGGGGAGGTGTGGGGTGGTGGATTCTGAGTGGGAGATCGGGTGGGGTGGGTGTGTGGTGTGTGAAATCGGTGAGGGACCATTTACTTTTTTGCAGGTTTAAAAAAGTGAGGGACAGTTTTGTTTGTTGTAGGGGATATTCTGACACTGCAGATTGGGCACCCCAGTGTTGGGGTAGTGTTTGGCAGCAGTGGGAGTGGGCACTCTGGTGCCGCCATCCATATACTGGGAAAAAGGGTCTGGCAACCTGGACTGCTCAGGTTCTAGTTGCCTTGGTGGCGCAGCTGGTAGCACAACTGGAACAGTATTCTGGACAACCTGGTCCAAATCCCAGGTAAGGCACTTATTTCTTTATCTCTTCCATTTGAATGTGTTCCATAAACGTGCACACTGCACTCTACTGATTGTAAATGTTATTATCTGTGCAGCACCAGGTTGTGCACTGGAGAAAGAGTAATGTGCTCCTGGATGGCCCAGGTTTCTGTTGCCTTGGTGGCGCAGCTGGTAGCTCAACCAGAATGGTATTCCGGGTGGCCTGGATTTAAGTCCCAGTTGAGGCAAGTATTTCTTTCTCTCTTCTGTTTGTATGTGTTCCATAAATGTGCACACTACACTCTTCTGATTGTAAATAAAAATGCACTATGTGTTACCTTGGCCCATGCAGAGAACCCTGCAACTTTCATTCCCTGGCTGGGGTGGTGCCACATAAAGCACCATCCCAGCACCCTCACCTCATTCAGCTGGTTTGCTGAGCTTGACCCTGAACTCAGCTCACCAGCATGGGATCACAAAGCATACCCACTGGTGTCATGACTGGCACCACACACAAGGTTACTTAACAATTATATATATCTATCTACACACAGACACACACACACACACACACACATACATACAGTGGAACGAGCCATGATGAATCACAGTAACTTGCAGTAATGACATGTCACAAAATCCTGTATGACAAAAGGGCTTACTTGCCATTGACTTGCAATGGCCCTTGCAGTAAACTGCAGCATTCTGTGATAGTCTGCAGCATTTCTGTGCTTCATCCTGGCTGTCACATCTGTATATGTATATATATATTTATTTTCATTGCAAAAAACTCAGTTAATGCATCAGTTAGGGTTGTTTCCACAGTGACAAAAGTGTGGAAATGCGATGCTAGTGTAACTCCCCTATAAATGGGAGTTTATCACAGCCATTTAGGAGCTGTCTAAGTGTCCCCCTGGTGGTCGGCGTTCAGCACTTAAAGCTGTTTAAATGGCTCTGTGAGTGCTTTTGGAACCTCCCCGTACTGTCTCTTTGAGAGCTGTCTGTCTGCAGACATACTCATTGCTTATGAGGGGAGGTGTGTGTTCTCCTGCTCGAGTCCCACTCGAGCCACTGACTAATTGCTCCGGTTTTGGTCATCGCCGAAGGGGCAGAGTGAGCACTTCCCAGAGAGTGTAATTGTTTGCCCCATGCCTTTAGATGTGTTTGTGGGAATGTAAGCTGTTTCACCTGCCTTTCTTGCAGCTGGACTTTGTGTGCTGTGTTCCCCCATTTTGGACCAGGACTGTCTGAAGGGGCCAATAGAGTCAGGGAGTATCTAAAATAGAGTAACTGGTGACCAACCAGGATCGGGACTCTCAATGGAGCCTACTGACCAATGGGGATACAGCTGGAGGTTCTGGGAAGGGAAGTTCTGGACCATGGCACCTTTTTTGCACCAATGATGGGCGAACTTATTGGCTGGTTTTGGCGGCCTACCAATGGAAGTGGGTGGCGTCTGAATGGAGAGGCTTGCCCCACACTGTCCAAGGGGCAGAGGCACTGTGGCTGTGAGCAAGTAAGGAGCTCGGGGCTCCTGTGCCATTTAGTGAGTCGTCTTGAGGGAAGCGCGTGTAAGGCCAGCGTCGGGTGTTTGTAAACGCCAGTAATTTTGGACTAAATCCGCTGGGAAGCAGTCAGAGGAGGCCGTGCAGGAGCACAGCTACCTACCAGGCTCACCCTGTAGAAGACTGGAGAATCTGCTTGAATCGCGCTCGGTCTGTCAGGAACAGTAAAGCTGCGTCGGTTGGGCCCAGTGTATGGCGGGCAGGTATCGAGAAGGATAGCAGCTGCCTGGTATGGTACCCCTCTGCCTTTCATATAAATGTGTGGAGAAGTGCTTGAAGTACAGGCTCGGTCCTGCAAGTGGTGAGAGAGTGTTCATCTTTCTGGAGTCGTGAGTACTAAATCAGGGTAGCTCCCTGTCAAATGGTCCTAGTAAGGGCAAGACCTTCTGGTTACTTTGCTGGCTACACTAACTGAGCCTGAGGGCTCTATTTAATCTTTGTATTAATTAAATGTTCGTTTGTGTCAGGGCCCCACCCAGCTGCATCGAGGAACTAGCCTTTAGGGCTTGGGTACCCATAGACAGTAACTTATAGGTCAGGCCTGTGCACAGAGCCCTATTTAGATACTCATATATTGTAGTGGTAAGCTAATCAACCTGATTCTCCCCGGTCCTTGTTATCTCCCCTTAAATAAATCAGATTGCTTGTTTTGCAAAGGTACACTGGCTGGTTTATGTGTTAATGGTGAATTACTGCACCGTGAATATTGTGTAACGGCACCTTACTTTTCAGGGGGTCCCTGGAGCAAGCTGATTGGTTCAAGCCGGGGAGGGTAAGTGTATATGGTAAGGACATTGTAATTGAATGGCGTGAGCCACTAGTGGGAAGAAGGGGGGGTTGCAGCAACCCAGAGGGCTGTGACAAAGTCATCCTCGACTGTTCTAACCCCGACCTCTGGGTGGAGGCACCTGCCAATGGATCTTGGCCCCTCACCCTGTTACAGTTAGGGCAGGCAGGGGTAGTAGCCCTTAGGATAGCACCCTCTGGGGGTTACATTGTGGATGCACCACTGGGATCAGTGTCCCCTAGTGGCTGAGTGGACGAAGTACCTAACTATGGATAAATTGAAGGAAAAGCTGGAAGGGGATATCATGGCTAAAATTAAGTTGGACCCCATTAAGACAATGGTACATAAACTGATGGGTTGGGGTGAAGCTGAAGAGCTGGACTCTCAGAGAATTGTGTTACTGCTAGATGTATCTCTAGGGACAACGAACGCTGACCTAATTTCCGTAGTGGAGTGGTTAAGTGTTTGGGTAAGGTAGAGGTGAGAGGGCGTATGGCTGACCTACTCGATCAGACTTTGCAGATGCTACTGTTACGTAGCGTAGCCATTGACCCCGAAAGGGTACCCCCAGTGATTTACCCGGAAGGTGCCCCACAGGGGTGGAGGGTCATTCACATCCGGATTGGGTCAGTTACCCCTAGGGGGCCTCCCCAGACTAATAGTTTCAAAGATAAACTGCTCAAATTGTTAGCCATGGAGGGGAAGACTACCCAGGAGTTACTGCAGGCTTTGGATCTTTCCAGTGATCCCACCCCCCAGGCTTCCCCAGTACCTCTCCTGGGCCCCCCAAAAGTTCTATTTTGGCCCCACTGCCCCTAGTGGTTCCTCCTATACAGCTAGATTCAAACCGTAGGCTAAAACTTTTTTCTGGCACAGTGCCCGTGCCTTCAGAGGAGGATGATTTGGAGGCGTGGATGGACTATGCCACCCCCTTAGTCCAGGAGTGGCAGTGCTCTGAGGTGGAGAAATGAAAGAGACTGATGGAGAGCCTGTGGGGTCCAACTTTAGAAGCCATTTGGTTTTTGCGGGCTACTAGACTGGACGCTACAGCAGCAGAGTATCTTTCTGCTTTAGAGGGAGTGTTTGGAAGCACAGAAACTGGGGAAGACTTATTATGGAAATTCAAGTCTGCTAAGCAGAGGAGGAATGAAAAGCTCTCTGCCTTTGTTACTAGGGTGGAAAGGGCTTTACAGAAGGCCTATCAAAAAGGGGGGATCATCACCCCAGCATTGAACCAGGTCAGGTTGGAACATGTTTTAAAGTCTGCTAGATTTTCCAGTGTGATACTGTTAAAACTAAGCTGCATGATCGGAATGCTGCCCGCCTGAATACTGTCAATTGATGAGGGAGATTAGAGTAGAGGACTGATGAGGAGGGGTGGGAACCCTATGTGGGGCTGTGAATCTGTGCCAAACCCTGAGTCTAGCGAACCCGATGAGACCCACCCTTCAGGGGGGCCTGATGTATCCCCAGAGTTACAGGGAGGGGTGGGGGTGTGTGCCATTTTCTCTGATCCCCAAGTAGAAAGTGAGTTGAGGGCCGAGATCAGAAATTTACGAGAACTAGTGAGGGACCTGAAGCAAACCACTACCCACCCTGTTAGGTTTGGGGAACCAGAGTTATCTAGAAACAAACACCCTAGCCAAGGGGAGTCCCCTCACCCTCCAGATGGCCCTCAGCAGATGAAGTATTCCCCTCCCAATAGAGACCCCCGGGACCCCAAGTTCTGTTACCATTGTGGGGAGTATGGACACTTTCAGACTGAGTGCCAGTTGCCGGAGAATTTAAGGAAGGTCAACAGTAGGCTGATCACCTGGCATCGCAGGGCCTATGTCCAACCCCCTAGGTAGGGCTTTGTGACCCAGGGCCAATGCCCAAGCAACTGTCAGCGCTGTGCCCCGAATGGTCTGATGTGGTGGGCCTCGATGGAGGCCCCGGTGCGAGTAAATGGGATTCCCACCTGAGCTGTATTGGATAGTGGCTCTCAGTGACCATTATGTTCCAGGACTGGTATCAGACACATCTACCTGAGGTGCCACTACAATCCTTGGATGGTCTACATGTATGGGGGCTGAGTGACAAGGCTTATCCATATTTGAGGTATATCTGGATCTGGTTGTCATTTCCTACTTCTGTGGCTGGCGTGGATGAACAGGTGGAAACCTTGGTTTTAGTCTGCCCTCCCACTGGACTGTATGATGAGGTACCTTTGTTGATTGGGACAAATGCTCATATGTTTATTCGACTAGCACAATTGTGTTCTGAAAAGCAGGTGCCCAGGACTGGGTGAGCTCTTAGGATACTCGCTTTGATCCAGAAGGCCTATGAGACTCAGAGAAAGGCTAGTCAGGAGGAGCCTGAAGGCCCGGTGGGCGTTGTCTGGAGGAAGGATCTGGAGCCGTTGCTATTAGCCCCAAATGCCCACTATGCTTTGCAAGGGGAGGTCCGGCTTAAAAAGGATGTCAAGAATAAACTATTGATGCTGGATGTGCCTGGGGAAGGAAAGTTGCCTGGGGGACTGCTGGTTAAACCCAGTATCTTGCCTGCCAGAGCCCATGCTTATGCCAGGATAGTGATGGTTCAAGTTCATAATGTGTCTGACAAAGAGATTCGAGTAAATAGGGGCTGCACCCTGGCTAGTGTGCATTGTGTGGACACTGCAGTGCTCCCCAATAGCAAGGGTTTGGGGAAGGATGACAGAGTCACGCCCGACTTGTTTGATTTTGGTGACTCCCCGTTGCCTGCTGAATGGAAAGTAAGGGTCAGTGAGAAGCTTGCACAAAGAGACCAGGTGTTTTCCCTAAAAGAATGGGATGTGGGGTGTGTGCAGGAGGCCGAATACCACATTCGCCTGCATGATGAAAGGCCTTTTCGAGAGAGGTCTCGGTTCCTGGCCCCTGCTGACATAGACGATGAGAGACGGCATCTGCAAGAGATGCTTGCTGCTGGTGTGATACAAGAATCCAGGAGCCCTTATGCTTCCCCCATTGTAGTAGTGAGGAAAAAGAATGGGGCCGTTCGGATGTGTGTGGACTACCGCACCCTGAATCGGTGGACCATCCCTGACCAGTATACCATGCCACGCATACAGGACGCCCTGGACTGTCTAAATGGCAGTAAGTGGTTCTCTGTGTTAGATCTCCACAGTGGGTACTATCAGATCCCAATGGCCCCAGAGGATCAAGAGAAGACTGCATTCATTTGCCCCCTGGGTTTCTATAAGTTTATCCGGATGCCGCAAGGGATTTCAGGTGCCCCAGCTACCTTTCAGCGCCTGATGGAACGTGCTGTGGGGGACATGAATTTGCTCGAGTGTTTGGTTTATTTAGATGATGTCATAGTGTTTGGCAGTTCGTTGGAAGAACATGAAAGTTGATTGTTCAAGGTCCTGGCCCAGCTGGAGGATTTCGGTTGTAAGTTATCTATAGACAAATGGCAATTCTTTCAAACTTCTGTAAAGTATGTGGGCTACATAGTATCCACTGAAGGCATAGAGACTGACCCCAGCAAAGTAGAGGCTTTAACCACTTGGCCCCAACCCAGAAATTTGAAGGAGCTACAATGGTTCCTGGGGTTCTGTGGGTACTACCGATGATGTATTAGAGACTACTCTCGGGTGATCCGGCCCCTGCTCAATCTTACTCAAGGGTACCCCCCAACCCATAAGAAATATAAGAAGACTGCACAATCTGGGACTGAAAAGACTTATTTCCACCCAAATGACATGTTTGGTACTTGCTGGACTGCTGACTGCGAGGAAGCTTTCTATGACCTTATATACCAACTTACTCACGCCCCAGTGTTGGCCTATGCTGACCCAGCTAAACCCTATGTTCTTCATACTGATGCCAGTCTGCAAGGTTGGGGGCCATATTGTACCAAGAGTACTCGAATGGTCTGAGACCTGTAGCTTTTGCCAGCCGCAATATGACTCCTTCTGAAAAGAATTATCTAGTGCACAAACTAGAGTTCCTAGCTCTAAAGTGGGCTATTGTTGATCAATTCCATGACTATTTGTGTGGGGCTAAAATACTGGTGAAAACTGATAATAATCCTTTGACATATGTTCAGACATCAGCTAAGCTAGATGCCACTGGTCATAGGTGGCTTTCTGCGTTATCCACATACAACTGTGCTGTTGAGTACAGAGCAGGCCTCAACCATATAGATGCTGATGCTCTCTCCCGGAGGCCTGTGTCCCGAGCCGATTGGATCAGGTTGTCTGAACCCGACATTAGAGCCCTTTGCCAAAAATTCGACAAGGAGGAACAGGTGACTCCTGATACTGTGGACTGCATGGTGGATTGCTTGGGTCCATCTGAGAACTGTGTGCCTGCTGCTTACTGCCACTTTTCTGCATTAGACACTAGTACGCTGCCTCAGTTCAATAATGATAGCCTCCAGCTGGCTCAGTCTCGAGATCCTATGATACACCCTGTTGTAGAGGCGCTGCAAGCAGGGAGAGATGTGTCCCAACTGTGGTCTGCTGACTTGAGAACTGCCCTGTTGTACAAAGAAGTCCCAAAGTTGAAGCTGAACAATAAACTGTTATATCAGGATATCAGAAGACTGTAAACAAAGAGGGGCGGATAGACAAACAACAGTTGGTGCTGCCCACCACTTTTAGAAAACTGGTGTTGGGGTCCCTGCATAACCACATGGGGCATCTTGGCATAGACCGAACTCTTGACCTGGTGCGGATCCGATTCTACTGGCCCAAAATGAGTACAGACGTAGAGCAGTATGTTAAGACCTGTGGCCGCTGTTTGCAAAGAAAAGCCCTACCTCAGAGAGCTGCTACCATGGTCAATATCACTACCAGCGCCCCTATGGAGTTGGTCTGCATTGATTTCCTGAGCTTAGAACCTGATCTGAACAATATCAGCAACATATTGGTGGTCACTGATCATTTCACTCGATATGCCCAGGCTTTCCCCACCAAGGATCAGAAGGCAACCACGGTGGCTAAAGTCCTTGTTGAAATTTCTTTGTTCATTATGGGGCCCCCAGTGAATCCATTCCGATCAAGGAAGAGATTTTGAGAGCTGTCTGATTAGAGAGATGCTATCCTTGTGAAGGGGGTGTGAAAGTCCAGAACCACCCCTTACCACCCCAAGGGGGACCCCAGCCTGAATATTTCTTCCGCACCTTGCTAGATATGCTGAGCACCCCTCCACCCAAAAGACAAGCCTAGGTGGAGCCAACAAATTAGCACCCTGGTACATGCCTACAACTGCACCAAAAGTGATGTCACTGGGTTCTCCCCCTACCGCCCGATGTTTGGAAGAGCTTGATTGCCGGTAGATGTGTGTTTTGGGGTCTCTCCTGATGGGGTTCAAGCTGATGATTATTTACAGCATGTGCAAAAGTTAAAGGCCCAGCTAAATCGTGCATACCAACTGGGTCAAACCATGGCTGCCAAAAGGAACTTGGCCAACAAAGAGAGGTAGGATAAAAAGGTGAAGGCACAGGAACTCCAGGAGGGGGATCGGGTATTGCTAAGAAATCTGGGACTGCATGGCAAACACAAGATTGCTGATCAATGGCACCATCTCCCTCACATTGTAGTGGGCAAACTAGATGATCTGCCTGTGTACGAAGTAAGGCCCGAAAACAATTCAAAAGATGTAAAAACTTTACACTGAAATCACCTGCTGCCAAATGGACAGATTTTGATAGAGACTGTGCCTCCTAATGCCCCTCTCTCTGGGCCTATAACTAGAGCTGCTGCCAAAAAAAGAGTCAGAGGGGCTGACTCCTCAGAACTTAAACCCCGGGAGCCTTCCCCTCTTTCCCCTGCTGAAATTGATCCCCCCCCCCGTCTGCGGCTGAAGACAGTGAACATGAAGAGGGACATTAAACTCCTGGAGAGGGTCCAGAGGAGGGCAACCAAAATGATTTGGGGCTTGGGGACAGGACCTATGAGGAGAGGCTCGAAGAGCTAAATATGTACACATTGGAAGAGAGAAGGGACACGGGGAGACATGATAGGGTCTTCAAGTACATGAAGAGGGTAAATGGGGAGGAACAGTCAAGGTGCTTGAAGGAAGGAGGAGGAGCCACTAGAGGGCATGGGTGGAAGCTGGGAGGAAGATTCAGGAGAAAGAAGGAGGTGCTACTTCACTGAGAGGGTGGTGGAGCCATGGAATGCACTGCCTAGGGGGCTGGTGGAGGCAGAGATGGTGGAGGGGTTCAAGAGGGGCTGGGACAGGTACAGGGGAATGGTTCTGGAAGCAAAACCCAATGCAGCAAGAATATCTGGAACTGGGAAGGGAGAAGCCAGAGAAGGTGAGGGGGGCAGCAAGGTCAGCACCCAGGGTGGGGGCTGACCAATCGAGCAGACTCGAAAGACCATTAGACCTATTCTGCTGGCATTTTAGTATGTTAGTATGAAGTGGAGTATTACCCCTCCAATGAACTGAGTCAACTTTTTAAAGGCAACCCCCTAGCTTAATCTGGGGATGAAGTTGGGTTTTATGGACTGTCTGAGCCCCCAGCTTTTCTTTGGAGCCCATGCTCCCCAAGGATGAAGTGAGTGGCCTCAAAGCCAAAGGAGTAGGCTCTATGAGTCTGGCTGAATTATCTGGGCCGGCTGAACTGTCTGATTTTTCAGAAGAGGAAAGTGATGTGGGGGAATCTGTTCGGGATCTGCCTGAGCAAGAAGAATACATTGAGTGCCCTGATAGTATCCCAGTAGTGCCAGAAGTGCCCTTGACTGAACTAAGTAGTGTGGGTCCTGATATAGAGGGTCATGTCCCCGAAAGTACTATGGGCACGGGGTCCCCTTCTCATGTGGAGGTTCCCTCTACTAATCTCAATGAGGCAGAAATGGAGCCAGGGCCCGTGGCAGATTTTACTGAGACCCCTAGATGTACTGGCCAAGAAGTACGGCCTGTAATAAGGTTAAGTTATGAGCTTCTGGGTCAGCCTGTGGACCTGCCATTAAACGTAGTCCATAAGGGGGTCTATGTATCTCCAAGTTCATTGCCCAAGCTAGTTTTGGGGAACGATGCACAACTGTTAGTATTATCCTCTGAGCATAGTGCTACTGCCCCAGTTAGCCCTCAGGTAGAGGATAGGGAAGGGCCCCCTTTATCCAAGTGTCATAGCCAGAAAGTAATGACCTGATGTACCAAAGAAAGGGGTTGTAATATGTGTATTGTGTACAGGGAAAAAATGCACTTTGTGTGATGTATGCAATCAAAAAGTCTAATGTGCTGTTAATTTAAACAGTTTCACCTTAAAGTGATTTAAGGGTAACTACTTGATGCGGACGCCAAGTTCTTTCCAGGCCAGGAAGGGTGTAACCCCCCTATAAATGGGGTTTATCACAGCCATTTAGGAGCTGTCTAAGTGTCCCCCTGGTGGTTGGCGTTCGTCACTTAAAGCCATTTAAATGGCTCTGTGAGTGCTTTTGGAACCTCCCCGTACTGTCTCTTTGAGAGCTGTCTGCTTGCAAACATACTCATTGCTTATGAGGGGAGGTGTGTGTTCTCCTGCTCGAGTCCCACTCGAGCCACTGACTAATTGCTCTGGTTTTGGCCATCGCCGAAGGGGCAGAGTGAGCACTTCCCAGAGAGTGTAATTGTTTACCCCATGCCTTTAGATGTGTTTGTGGGAATGTAAGCTGTTTCACCTGCCTTTCTTGCAGCTGGACTTTGTGTGCTGTGTTCCCCCATTTTGGACCAGGACTGTCTGAAGGGGCCAATGGAGTCAGGGAGTATCTAAAATAGAGTAACTGGTGACCAACCAGGATCGGGACTCTCAATGGAGCCTGCTGACCAATGGGGATACAGCTGGAGGTTCTGGGAAGTGAAGTTCTGGACCATGGCGCCTTTTTTGCACCAATGAGGGGCGAACTTAGTGGCTGGTTTCGGCGGCCTACCAATGGGAGTGGGTGGCACCTGAACGGAGAGGCTTGCCCCATACTGTCCATGGGGCAGAGGCGCTGTGGCTGTGAGCAAGTAAGGAGCTCGGGGACTCCTGTGCCATTTGAGCGGTCGCGCGGGAAGCGCATGTAAGGCCAGCATCGGGCATTTGTAAATGCCAGTAATTTCGGACTAAATCCACTGGGAAGCGGTCAGAGGAGGCCCTGCAGGAGCACGGCTACCTACCAGGCTCACCCTTTAGAAGACTGGAGAATCTGCTTGAATCACACTCGGTCTGTCAGGAACAGTGAATCTGCGTCAGTTGGGCCCAGTGTATGGTGGGCAGGTATCGAGAAGGACAGCAGCTGCCTAGTATGGTACCCCTCTACCTTGCATATAAATGTGTGGAGAAGTGCTTGAAGTACAGGCTTGGTCCTGCAAGTGGTAAGAGAGCATTCGTCTTTCTGGAGTAGTGAGTACTAAATCAGGCTAGCTCCCTGTCAAATGGTCCTAGTAAGGGCAAGACCTTCTGGTTACTTTGCTGGCTACACTAACTGAGCCTGAGGGCTCTATTTAATCTTTGTATTAACTAAATGTTCATTTGTGTCAGGGCCCCACCCAGCTGCATTGAGGAACTAGCCTTTAGGGCTTGGGTACCCATAGACAGTAACTTATAGGTCAGGCCTGTGCACAGAGCCCTAGGTAGATACTCATATATTGTAGTGGTAAGCTAATCAACCTGATTCTCCCCGGTCCTTGTTATCTCCCCTTAAATAAATCAGATTGCTTGTTTTGCAAAGGTACACTGGCTGGTTTATGTGTTAATGGTGAATTACCGCTGAATATTATTATGTGACACCTTATTTTTCAGGGGTCCCTGGAGCAAGCTGATTAGTTCGGACGGGGTAAGTGTATATGGTAAGGACATTGTAATTGAATGGCGTGGGCCACTAGTTGGAAGAAGGTGGGGTTGCAGCAATCCAGAGGGCTGTGACAAAGTCATCCTCGACTGTTCTAACCCCGACCTCTGGGTGGAGGCACTCGCCAACGGATCTGGGCCCCTCACCCTGTTACAGTTAGGGCAGGCAGGGGTAGTAGCCCTTAGGATAGCGCCCTCTGGGGGTTACATTAGGGTTACCACCCAACCCCCATGCCCCATCCTCAAACCCCTAACTCCGCATTCCCCCACACATGCACACACACACACACACACACACACATATGCAAGCAGTACAAGACACATTTATCATGGTCTAGCAACTGTATGAGTTCTGCTGCCAGAGTGCCTTGTGGGTACACATGCATGCTGGGCAACCATAGGAGATGGTCCACAGTAAGCATTTTTTTGTTACAAACATGAATAACAAGATTTTAACAGATGCCTGTATTTCAATTGTTAAGAAATGATGAAACACACAGTATGTTATCTATAGAGAGCTGTATTGGAAAGAAGAGTTTGGATAACCCTAGAACAGGCAGTGGATCTTTGCATATGTTTTTCTGATCGAGTGAGTCAGTCCTAATAAATGGTAATAATAATAAAAGTAATGATTTGTAGTATACTTTACAAGCAACGGTTGTAACATCCAAAGCTAACCATAACATGGTGCTAATGAGTATTTCCAGGAAACGCAGCAGTATAACAGCATGTGATGTGCTAGTTTCATACCTGAGCAGTATGTGAAAAGTACTATGTATGTGTCAGCTGTGTCTGTCCTGCTACCACATGCCTATGTGGTAGCAGCGACACCTGCAGCAAGCCAATCATTGAATTATGACACATAAAAATCAATATTTCGAAAGTCTGTGCAGACTAAGCTTCACTTTATGTGAAAGATATGCCAGCTATAATGTGTCATCATATGGTGCTGGCAGTATAGAGTCGATCATACTGTATTTGTGTTTCATAACATAGTGTCATGTGAAAGTAGTACAGTGTTGTGATTATTGTACTGACAGATGTGACTGGTATAGTGTCTTACAATCTTGCATGTGTCTTCCATGTGTGATTGTGTGGGGGAGGTGGGGTGGAGGAATCTGGAGCTAGGGGTTTGAGGATGGGGGTGGGGGTGGGGTGGTATCCCTAACATTGCATTTCCACACTTTGTCGCTGTGGAAACATCCCCAACTGATACATTAATGGCCCACTTTTGAGTAATGATATGTGTTTGTGGGAGCACAGACCCTTTGGGGAAATCACAAAGGTTTCGCAAAATAAATCACAAAACTTTCACATTTGCGAAATTCTTTTGCAAAGTATTTTTCGGAAAAAGTTTAAAACATATTTCTGTGGGGTTTAACCCCCCCCAAAAGATATGGCTAGCATCCTCAGGACCCAACTAGGTAAACACAGCAATCAGTGTTTACCTAGAGGGTCTCAATTTTAAACACCAGGCATTTTTCTGTGTCACTAACTGTAAACAAGATGGCAGACTCACAAAAGTAAAAGGGCCATTTGTAACAATAAAAAGAGCCTTTCATGAAAGTTTTGTGATTTTTGTTAACTTTTTCCATGGACTATAATGGGAAATTTGTTTTTTGAATAACTTTGGAACAGTTTAATATTTTTTCACCAAATCATCGAAAGGCACATCAGTGACCAAGGCTGTATCTTCCCTGAAGTTTTCAGATCAAACGGACAAACCATGCGGGCTGTGGGCACGAGCAAAGAAATGTGCAAAAAGTCCGGGACAGAACCTGTGCTGACTGGAAGATTAGGATGGTAAAGGAATAATCCCATGGAGTGAGGTATCAGATATCAGGTGAGGTGAGTGATGTCTTTACAGTGCCAGACAAACCAACTGAATAATCAGGTGAAAATTAGAAGGAAATTTGCAGCATGTAACTGGGTACAGATGAACTCACAGTGTCTGCTATACAGGGGTTGCAGAGTATGGTATTAATGGAATGTTTAACATTATTGGCATAGCTTTTGGCTTTTGACAAGCAGCTCTGTCTGTTATAAGAGTGTGTCTACTGTAAGTGTGTTCCACTGTGTGTATATAATATATATTACACATACACACACACACACACCTCTATATCTATATTATAAGGCATAATATACAATATATATTACAGTCCAAGCCGCTTATTGCAGGCGCACCCGTGTTCTACCACAATGCCCGATATACAGAGTGGTTGGCGTATTGTTTCACGCCAAAAAAATAAAACTCATCTCTACAAACAAAATCCCAAATGTGCTTAATTTTATTGTTACACAGCAAATGAGTGAATTAAAAAACATTAAAATAACATTCTAAATACTGAACTTCACTGAATCAAATAAACCGCCTTTGGCACCCTCACAGTACTGTACATTTAGTTAAATGTTAAATGTAAATAATCTGCCTTTTGGCAGCCTACTGAAAAAAGTCAGTAATCTTCCTTTGTTTTGTGGCAGGGTAGCAGTAAGGGCTCCACATTCTCTCCACTGTGGCTAGCATGTCCCAGTCAGGGGTAATGTCCTTAAACTGCTCCATTGCGTGGCACAGGGTAAGAAGAGCATCATGGATGTCCCTCAAGCTCACCGCTTTCTCCTAGTCATTGACACCATCCTCACTCTCCTCACCATCTCCTAGCTCTGCATCATTAACAGCTTCTTCTGGGTGCATAGCAGTGATGATGTCCCAAATGTCATCAGTACCCTCTGACAGCTCAGCGTTCACATCACTGAGGTGACAGAGTTTGCTGAACTGCTTGTGGCTCAGTTCGAGGCAGTTCCATGGACTTGCTCTCTTCCTCAGCATCCTCAGTCTCTCGTATGTCACTGGTGATGAAACCAGCTTTTCTGAAGCAGCACTGTATTGTTTGGCTATCAAGATCCCATGACTGTTTCAACAGACAGACAGCATCAAGTAGGGATATTTTTTTGACACAGTCACTGGCAGTCATGTTGTCACGTCACATCATTTCACTAATTGAACAGCTGATTTTGACAGCTGTCATTGCCTGAACTGCTGAAACAGCAGGTGTACAAGGTTCACTGTAACTGCAAGTTTTAACATTGCAGTAAATGTAAGTGGAAAATGGATTTAATGATCTGCCCATTTAAAATGATTGCCCGGTATTACCATGGACGACATAAGTGGCGCAGACGATATATTATAAGGCAGTGAAGAACACTAAAGCACAAATGAAGGAGAGAATAGCTCAATCAGTTAAAAATGGAGATAAGACATTCTTCATGTACATAGCAAAAGTAAAGCTTAGAGGGGCCGAAGGAGACAGTGGAGGGAGAGTGTAAAATCAGAAATGTATGTGGCAGCACTGAAGAGATTGCTGAATTACAAAAATACTTACAGTAGATAAGCTAAGCACCTGGTTGCTGAAATGGGGTTTACATTTTAATATATCTAAACGTTGTGTTTTACATTTTGGGAAATTCAACCCTAGAAATAAATATTTATTATATAATGAAATGAATAGTAGGATGGTTTAAAATATCTTGGTGTCATTATTGACTCAAATCTCGACTTTGATTGCCACATTATAAACATACTTACCAAAGTTAATAAAATATGGTGGGTCATTAGGCATAATATTAAATCAAAAGATACAAATATCCTACTACCCCTTTATCGTACTTACGTTAGACCCCATTTTGATTAGACTTCCTAGCTTTGGTGTCCTTATAAACACAGAGACATAAAGAGAACCGAGAAATTTCAGAGAAAGGTGACAAAATTCATCAGTACAGATAGAAGTCTAGCCTCCAATCTTAGACTATACAAATTTAACATAATGTCTTTGGAATAACGATGCATGAGATGCAATTTGTTGTTCACCTGGGAAGTTGTTAGGGACCAGTCCCTCTTGTCTGACTGCTGGCTAGAATTCAAACAGGTTTCCATTAACACAAGAGGACACCCTCTTCAATTGGCTAGGGACAAATTTAAATTAAAAAAAAGAGCATACTATTACTCACAAGGAATTATAAACCCCTGTAATTCACTACCCAAATCTGTACTTATTAGTGAAACCAAAAATACTTTCAAAAACTGGTTAGACAGATTCCTAGTCTCTAGTAGCAATCTTACATATTATAAGTAACTAATAGGAGCTATTCATGGGCCTTTGCCTTTTTTTGCACCTTAAATTTCCTTAGTATGATCCTTAGTATGAGACGAGGAAAAGGCAGCAATCCTGAATGAATATTTCTGTTCAGTCTTCACTGTGGAAGGGGATGGGGAGGGCCCACAGCTGAACTTCAAAGGAGCTAAGGATAAGGAGGCAAACACCAATTCATTCACAGAGGAGAGGGTCCTAGAAGAACTGGTGAAGCTAAAGTTGGAAAAAGCCATGGGTCCAGATGGCATACATCCCAGGGTCCTAAAGGAACCGAGAACTGAACTGGTAGCCACTCTGGCAGCCCTGTTCAGTGAGTCCTTAGATACTGGAGTGAAGGACTGGAGAAGGACAAACATTGTTCCTCTTCACAAGAGTGATAGTAAAGAAGAAGTGGGAAACTACAGGACAGTTAGTCTAACCTCTGTAGTTGGAAAGATAATGGAGGCACTCCTCAAGGAAAGAATAGTGGAACACCTGGAAGCAAATGGACTGGTGGATCCCAGGCAACATGGGTTCTCTGGAGGATAATCCTGTCAAACTAATCTGATAGATTTCTTTGACTGGGTGACAAAGGCAGTAGACCGGGGGGAGGGGTAAATATTGCTTCCCCCGATTTCAGCAAAACCTTTGATACGGTCCCACATAGGAGACTGGTAAACAAGCTAGGCAGCCTGGGGTTGGGACGCAAGGTGGTAGATTGGAAACTAGTTAAGGGACAGAAAAAAGAGGATAGTGGTGAATGGAACCCAATCAGATGAAAGGGAGGTGACCAGTGGGGTACCTCGTGGGTCAGTTCTGGGGCCAGTCCTTCAATGTCTTCATCAGTAACAATGCAGATGGGCTGGAGGGAAAGGTTTGCCTGTTTGTGGATGACACCCAGATCTGTAACAGGGTGGATACTTCAGAGGGGGTGGAAAGAATGAGAAAAGACCTGGAACTGATGGAGATGGTCAGGGGCATGGCAGCTAAGGATTAACAGAAAGAAGTGCAACATCATGCATGTGTGGAGCAGAAACCCTGGGGTAAGCTACAAGTTGGGGGGAGCTGCTGGCAGTAATTAAGGAGGAGAGGGACTCAGGGATCATAATCACAGATGACTTGAAGGCCACTAGGCAGACAGCAAAGGCAGTGAGATGTTGTGGTGTACTGAAAGGAGAATCACAAGCTGAAGGTGGAACGCAATAGTTCCACTGTACAAGACCCTGGTGAGACCTCACCTTGAATACTGTGTACAGTTCTGGAGATCACACCTTCAAAAGGGCATTGACAAAATAGAGCTGGTGCAGAGGAGGGTGACAAAAATTGTGAAGGGATTATATCGCAAGCCTTATGAGGAGATAGTGAGAAACCTAAATTTTTACACGCTGGAACAAGGGAGAGAAGTGACATGATAGAAACATTCAAGTACCTCAAGGGCATTACCAAGGTGGAAGGGGACAACATATTCCAGATTAATAGTAGTGCCAGGACAAGAGGACACGATATGAGACTGAGGGGTGGTGGCATAAGGGGAAATGTCAGAAAGTTCTTTCTTATGGAAAGGATGGTGGATGCATTTCTGCTCCAAGAGGGGGTGGTAGCCCGGACAGTGGTGGGCTTCAATCATGCATGGGACAGAAACAAAGGAATAACAGAGATAGGAAGAGAAAGCTAAAACCAATGACCAGATAGGGTCACTGGATGCTTCATTAGGCTGTTTAAATGGGCAGACTGGATGGGCCTAGCAGTCCTTATCTGCCAACAGCATCTATATATCTATGTATATTTAGTACACACACACACACACACACACACACACACACACACACACCTATATCAATAGTTAATTTTGACCCCAACATTTTCAAGACAGTTATTTTATGACTCCCCCTTACAAACATGACATGTAGCATTATTGTCCGAAATGTCATTTCACACCAGAAGTGAGAAAACACATCTCATCCAGGATTTAAAAAAATTACACTTGTCATGTTTATGAAGTGGTGTGGAAAAATGGCTATATTGAACGTTTGTAGTTAAAATACTGAAAATTAGCAAAGTTATGAGTGAACATTGAAATATTGCAATGTTCAGTCATAACCTATATATTTTACCATATTTGCACACCAGATTTTCAGCATACCCATTTTATTACACCACTTCATGAACCTGGTAGGTGAAAATGTTCAAATTCCTGCTGAAACATCATTCCACGGCACAGGTGTAAAAATACATTTTGGCAAGGATTTGAAAAATGACAGCTGTCTTGTTCAGAAGGTGGTGTGAAAAAATGGCTATGTTGAAAATTTGGGGTCAAAATATTTAAAATTACCAAAGTTATGAGCAAGCATAGAAAAAATTTCAGCATATGCGCCTAACTTTGTCATTTTTGCATATTTTGACCCCAAATTTTCAACTTAGCCTTGTTTTTATTTTTTATTTTTTTTTTATTTTATTGAAATCTAGGATTACAAATACCTTTGAGCAGGATCTGCTCATTTACAAAGGTTCCACGTCGAAGAATGACCCTCTTAGGACCCTGCCTCATGAACAAGGGTGGTGAAAATCTTGCCCAAAAGGTGGCTTTGCAAAGCAACCACAAAATTGTCTTTCAGGTCAGACTTGCATAATTCCACCACCATTTGTCATGAGGTGGGGTCCCAAAAAGGCCATATTTAAAATTTGGGGTCAAAAATGGCAAAGTTATGAAACAAAGTTCAAACCTCATTGAAATACATTAAATTGGAATTTCCTTATTTTCTCATATCACAGTCACCAGTTCCAGCAGCAAGACATGTCTTCAATCAAAGAGGGGCCTACACTGTGGAACATGTTCAGGTGAATGAGGGTATGTGGGGTGTGTGGGAGGGTGTGGGGTGGTGGGTGCTAAGTGGGAAGTCAGCACTGGGTGGTTGTCTGGGTGGTGTGTGTGGGTGGGTGGTGAAATTGGTAATGGACCATTTTCTTTACTGTAAGGGACATTCCGACACTGGGGATTGGACACCCCAGTGTTGGGCTAGTGTTCAGTGGCAGTGGAGGTGGGCTCCCTGCTGCCACTACCCATATAATTGGAAGAGGGGGCTGGCAACCTGAAGGGGATGGGGTAAATAAAAGTAGTACTGGGGTGGGTACCCTGGTCTGGTCATAAGAATTCCATAAACATGGCAAATGGGAGGCAGGCAACTTACGGGGGGGGAGAAGGAAGCTGTACTGGGGAGGGCACCGTGGTTCACTACGATAAATAGATAGTTAGACAGACAGAGACACAAGGAGACAAAGACAGAAAGAGCAGGGGTTCGCTGGTTCACTGCTTGAACTGAAGCCTGCAGCATGACTCCAGCTGCAACTTCAGCATTCAAGAAAGTCCTGCTGTTTTCATACAGAGAATGGGGTGAATGGCTCCTCTAGCTAAGCTGGGCACCCTGGATTTTGGGGGTGCCATGAAAAGGTATTTCCAGGGCAAGTTTAAAACAAGTGCTGTTTAGCTTAATTCAGGTTTTTTTTTGAAAATATATCATTTTTATACATTTTCAATGTTTGTGAGTTAAACAAGAAAATGACAGTTGTCACGATCAGTGTTGGTGTCAACACAATCAGTATTTTTGTACACATGATCTGTATTTTTTCCCACATCATGACAAGTAAATCATGAAAATAAGCACTTATGACAGGTTTTTTAAACTGTTCACATTTGTCGGTTAACTCAGAAATCCTTATAACTCTGAAACTGTATAATATTTTTTCATAAAACCTTCAAAAGGCACACCCTTGGCACAGGCCCCTTCAACCCTGAAAATTTCATGAAAAAAGTCCACACTGTCTATCTGTGAGAGTGAAAAATATGCAATATTAAGAATAAAGTATTTTCTGTTTTTTGGCATTCCATATCTCGAAAACTGAACAAGATGCCATCACAAAACTTTTCACATTGTGAGACTGACAGCCTGACTGGGCATGCCAAATTTTGTGTTATTTTGTCAAACAATGCCAAAGTTATTAAGGTGCAAAAATTGGGGTTTAACACTGAACAGTCTACTCAACTCTAAGTGTAGGGGAACTACTGTGCCCCTATAATATGTATTATAGTGGTTTGATAGCACCACTATGGTTAGGATTGAGTAGCATGTTTAATGTTAAACCTCAGACTTTGCACTTTAATAACTTTATAGTCAATCAATGGATTTGCACATAATTTGGCATGCACTGTTCTGTGGGTAGATCTCTTGATGTGGCAAGTTTTGCTCCAGTCAGATATATGAATTCTGAGGTCCAGGTAGTGCAAAAACCTTAAAAGTTGCAGTTTTTTGCAGTTTTTTTCCTCATCACGTTGCACCCAGATGGTGTGGAATTTTGGTGCGATTTTTTTATGGTAGAAACAGCTTAGGTAACAGAACTGGCATGTGTTTAGTGAAAAATGATTAACCTGTTGTAAAGTTATTTAAATTTTAAGTTCCCATTGTTTTCAATGGGAAGATCACTTTCCAGGATAGAGGTAAAAAGTTCAACAAAGGATTTGGCCTCACAAAAAAGGATTCTTTTTTGTGAGGGTCCAATCCTTATTCGCCAGAAAAATTCCTTTTCCCTGAGCTGTCATGTTTTGTTTTCCACTAAATAAAATGCATAGAAATTACATAAAAATGTTGTCAGTTTACAAATCAAACACCAGAACCTAGCTAAAAGGGCCCCATTTAGCTAGATTCTGGTGTCTTTTTCAAAGTTAGGGCCAGAAATATTTTTTCTGGGCACCTGAAATCCTGGGTACACAGCTTAGCGAGAGGAGCGCTTCCCCCACATTCTCTGTATGAGAACCATGGATTTTCTTTACTTCTGTAGCTGCAGCTGAACTTTTTCTGCCAGCTACAGTAAGAGTGTGAGCCTCCTAGGCCTGGTGTCTGGTGGTACCCCTCACTCCCAGATCACGGTCATCCTAAATAAAATATATATTCACCTCTGTCTAGTGGCACCCTCTGCCCCCTGATTGCCATCCCTTAATTTTTATTTTAGTCCCTGGTATTTAGTGGCACTCCCCACCCTCCAATTGCCATCCCCCTTATGTTTATCTTTTATATATTTATATAATCCAACACCGGGATGCCCCCCCCCCCAGTGTCGGATGCTGCCCCTGCCTGCAGCCTGTTTTATTGATACTGCCAACATCGGGGGGCCCAGTCTCTGATTGCATTACAAGCCACTCCCCCTGCAAGGTGGGACACTGGGGAGCCCACTCCCACTGTCCTGAAATATTTATTTAAAGAAAAACAGTCCCTGATATCTTTTAATTTTTAAAACCTGAAAAAAAAGAAAAGAAAATGGTCCCTCATTATCCCCACCATCCTCCTCCCCATCCCAACCCTCCCACTGAGCACCCAGCATCCCACACCCCCCGTTACCATACACTTTTCACCATAGGTCATAGGCTGTCATCTTTTGTGGACTGAGACACATCCACACTCTTCAAAGCCGAACCGTGAACTGAGGAATCAAGCCAAGTGCCATATAATGTATTTCAGTGGCATTTGAACTTATGTTCATAACATTGCCATTTTTGGATTTTTTTTTCACCAGATTTTCAACATGGCCTTTTTGTGACCCCACCTCATGAACACTGGCATTGTTATTTTGTTAATTGGGCCTGGAAGGTGATTTCACCGTTGCCATGTGAAACCACCTTATGGGACTGAATAACAAAATTTCACCACAAGTGTTCATGAGGTGGGGTCCCAAAAAGGCCATTTTGAAAATGTGGTGAAAAAATTCCTAAAAATGGCAGTTATGAGCGTTCATTGGCATTTTTCTATGCATCACATAACTTTGGTAATTTTCAATATTTTGACTCCAAATTTTCAACATAGCCATTTTTTCACACCACCTCATGAACAGTACTGCTGTGATTTTTCACATCCTGTCTGAAATTTGTTTTCACACCTGTGGCATAGAATGGCATTTTGGCACAGACTTGAAAATTTTCACCTATGGGGTTTATGAGATGGGGTCATAAGAAGACTATGTCCAATATTTGGGCTCAAAATATGAAACAATGACAAAGTTATGAGCATTCATTGCAATTTCACCACTTGTAACTTCGGAAATATTAAATATTTTTTCCCCATATTTTCAACATAGCCTTCTTATTACTCCACCTCATGTATGTCACAGCTGTCATTTTTCAAATCCTGCCCAAAATGTGTTTTCACACCTGTGACACAGAATGGCGTTGTCGTTGCACTGAACTATGTTTTGGCAGGGATTTGAAAATGTTATGGGTCGGGTACATGAGGTGGGGTAATAAGATGTCTATGCTGACAATTTGGTCACTATTATTCTATAAGTGGAAGCACAGGGCTTTCAGGGCCCTGTGCTTCCACAGTTGCATACATATACACATCTATGAAGGGATGGGAGCACAGGGTCCATCGGACCCTGCGCTCTCACAGTAAAATAAGGCTATGAAATAAGGATACTATTAAACTATCTCAAAAAGTAAGGAAATAAGTTGCAAAAAATTTCATTAATGCTCCAGTTAGGGTCAAAGCAACACAAGTTGGGAATTAGGGGCTAGGGATTCCCTAATACCCCACCCTCCCAAACCAGGCAGGAGAGCAGGAGTAGGGTATGCCTTGGGCTTCTCAAGTCTAACACTCACTGCATTCTCATAAAGTCTTTACATCTGACCTTATTTACAAATGGAATGGGGCGAGCATTAGGCTTGAGAAGCCCAAGGCACACTCCACACCTGCTCTCCTGCTGCAAGGGGTCATAATGTCACAAGACATTATGCCGCAGCAATATACTGCACTGCCAGTACAGCATGATACATTGCCAGCAGCACATGTCTGTGTTTTGCTGGGGCTCCGCCCCCATGCCCCAGAATCCACCCCACTAAAATAATCAACTCCATGGAGGGGGGGGGTTAACACTTAAATTTGCACAAAGTGCAAAAAATAAACAAATGCCATGTGTCTGGGACCAGGAATCAAACCCTGGTCCACAGATGCACTGCATACCTTGCTGCCGGTGACTCATCCTGTCAAGCAATGGCAGCTGCTCACCGGCCCATCATCCCAGCAGAGGTCTCATCTTCTGCCTGGGAACAGTGAGAGGGTGTACTACTGTGCATACATCCTTTTGCGGCTTTGCAACCTCTCCCTCTTCCCTACCGTGCCATTCCTGTTGTGCAGTTTTGACATGCACTGCAGAGCATACAAAATAGTGACCCAGTAGGCTCTCCAGCCTGGTATGGGAGGGTGGGGTGTTGAGGCATTAGGGTTTCCCTATTTCCCCAACTTTTGTTGCTTTGACCCTAACTGGAGTATTAACAAAGTTTTCTGCAGTATGTGTGTGTGTAATAATATATATCTATCTATCTATCTATCTATCTATCTATCTATATATATATATATATATATACATACATACATACATATATATATACATACACACACACACACACACACACACACACACACATATATATGTGTATATATGTACATATACATATATACACACACATACATACATATGCATACATATACACACACACACACACACTCTTAAAAAAAAGCTGAGGTAACTTAATTCTCTCTCCCTCTCTACCTCCCTCTCTCCCACCACAGCTGTAATGTTCATGAGGTGGTGTGAAAAAATAGCTACAGTATGTTGAAAATTTCTGGTCAAAATATTAAAAAATACCAAAGCTCCATCCCTGTGGCATGGAGGGCTGAGGCAGCGATGCCTTATCTCCTACCATGCCAGTGACCCGTCTTTGCAGGGTGAGTGGGTGGTCGGGGGGCCAGCTGGGATGGGAGAGGATCGAGCACCCAGAGGACAGCTCTCCTCTCCCAGGGAGGATGGGGAAGTGTGGCCGACATTTGCCTGACACCTGGCAGAGGCTAGGTGTTGGCACACCTGGCCCCGTACAGTATGGGGCACAGAGGTGGAGCAGCCTGCAGGTGTGCTGCATGTGGATGCATGAGTGGCACACCCACTATTGGCACTGCAAGCTGTGCCACCAGAAAAATGGAAAAAAGGCAGCCAGGTTGAGCGACTTGATGGCCATTCGACACATCACCCATCCTCCAGAGGGCATCCCTTGTACTGGATCTGGTCCTGGTGGGTGAGTTAAGGAGCTCCCCACCACCCCACCATGGGGAAGTAAGCTGTGGAGGTAGAAATATGATGGCCCGATGCTGGAGGATGGGTACGAGATGGACGGTGGCCGGATGTCGGATACCAGGAAGAAGGAGCAGTCCAGCCAGGGGGAAAATAGTAAGCAAAAAAGAATTACCAAAGTTATGAGCATGCATAGAAAGATTTCAATGTATGCTCATAACTTAGACATTTTTACATATTTTTTGCTCAGATTTCCAATATGACCTTTTTTGAGACCCCACGTCATGAACAAGGGTGGTAAAATTATGTAAATTGGGCCTGAAAGGTGGTTTCACACGGTGATCATGAAATCACCTTCTGGGCTGGATTAACATAATTTCACCACCAGTATTCATGAGGTGTGGTTCTGAAAAGTCCATGTTGAAAATTTGATGGAAAAATATGTAAAAATGATCAAGTTATGAAGGAAAGTTGATAATGCTGTGAAATATATTATATGGCACTTACCTGTTTTCCTCAGTTTACAGTTTGGCATTGAAGAGTGAAAATGTGTCTCCAGTTCAGAAAGGATTACAGTGTTGGACCTTGGCTGGGTAAGTATAGGGTAAGGCGATGATGTGGGGTGGTGGGTGCTGAGTGGGAAGGTCAGGATGGGGGTGGTGATGGCGGCAAACAACGAAGGACCGTTTTCTTTATTTCAGCACTAAAAAAAAAAGATAGGGATGTTGTGGAACAGTTTTCTTGTTTCTGAAACACTAACATGACTTCCAACACTGGAGATTGAGCACTCCAGTGTCGGCATGATACTTTGAGACAAACTGTATGTTTGCTTTAAAGTTTTATTATTAATGATAGTTCCAATATAGATTTTTTTTTTTTTTTAAGTTTAACCAAGAAAGGCATGCTGAGCTGAGAACAGCTTGTTTCCAGATGCATCCTGGAGGAAATGTGAGAAGGAGATAGCTAAACAAAAAATGTATAAATAGTTATAAAGATGAATTCCAAATGTACAGATACAATTATATTGAGGTGGATTTTCAATGGTGCTGTCATAGGATTCAATTTTGGTGTGCACTTGCTGCAGGCTAAATGCAGTAAAATGTCTGAATGCTATTTTTAAATGAGCCACATTTATGGCACCGACGCTGCGTTATGATAAAAAACTGATGCATAGATGAAATATTGAGGCATTTGTATTGTTATCAGGCTCCCACTACACTGCAAGTCATGGCTAAAAAGCTGCTGATATCTCAAAGAAAACTGAAAATATAATGTTTAGACACAGCTCAGTTTATACATTATATATCTTCTGTACTTCTGTCCACCACATTCCATATATCTTCTGTACTTCTATCCACCACATTCTATATTTCTAAGCACATTTGCATGAAAATGTTTGATCCTTGAAGTCATAATTCTCTGTTGTAACATTGCAAACTGCTGCTGTGGGAAGAATTGTGATTTCACAAGTGAAGTCTTATGACCAGAGGAAGCAACAGGAGCAGATGAACTCTTAAAAAATTACAATATTGTTGTCGTGCAAATTCCTTAGCAATAAAGAATATGGGGGAGAAAAATATAGAACTAATGTGAAATAATAGATGAATTGTGCCTAAATATTATGTTTCTGAAAATTCATCTAGAGGTGTCAACTGCTCTTTGATGCTCATTTAGTGCTTTACCAGTATCCAGGATTTTTGAGACCATTTTAATTAATGAAATTCAGCTTATATTTCATGTTTTCTATTTTTATATCCCAAATGTTGTATTATTTGGGACATTTGCATGAAAACATTATCTTTCTCTACCAGACTTCATCTGATCCATCTGCTACCTCCCCCATCACACAGTGGAGCCCCATGATGCAATGCCACACTACAGCCTTCTGAGTGGCAGTTGATACCTTGTGTCATGCAGTAACCTGAAACACTGCATTGCATCCTGGTAGGCTGCACCATAATTCTCTGTTTATGACATCACAGTCTGTTGCAGTGGAAATGACCACTGTCTTACAAACTCTGGATCATGATTCAGTTGGGGGACACAGGAGGAAGAGATGAAGTGTAAGATGCAAACAGCCTGTTTTCATGCAAATGTCCTCAGCAATAAAGAATGAGGGAGATTACAGAAAATTAAAGAAAGCTGATTTTCATTTGAATGTTATATTTCAAAAAGATTTCCTCGATACTGGCAAAACCACTTTAAGCTAGTTTGTTCTGTCTTGCGAGAGAGAGAAAAAGAAAAATCTAAACAAAAACACATGTGGACGTGAGCTCTTACCAGCTCAGTACGCTATATCTGGAAAACTTTGAAATAAATAATATGAGAGAGTGGTGACATGCAGTCAAATGTTGGTTTGGTTCATTTCAGCAATTCAGAGTGTTTGTGGATAGGTTTTTTTCTTCTTTATTTCTATAGTGAAGTTTCTTGCCCCTGAGCCTAGTCAGCCCTTTTTGCCCTAGCCTGCCCCAATCAGCATCCAACCTTCCCCCATACTAACTGGTCTTGTTTCCCGTGGCTTTCTCCACGTGGTGGGGCCAGTAGAGGGTGGGCCATCATCCCCCCCGGATCACGATCCAACTTGTGCAGGTAGAGGTGCGGGTCAGGAGCGAGCCAGGTGTCATGCCGGCTGTGTTTTTTTCATTTTTCCCCACTTGGCCTGCGATGTGCAATGACGCATCCTTGCATCAAGTTGCCACCCATCCCACATTGCTGGCAGACTTACAGCCATGCCTCCATGTGGTGGGAGCATTGCAGTGGTGCATCAAGTCCCTCTTCCCCTGGAGTGGAGAGCAGTCTGTCAGATGCTCAATCCTCCCCCACCCCACCTGACCCCAAGAACTCCAGACCCAGTCTCAGACCCATGATGCTAGCATGGTCAGAGATGTGGCATCCGGTGCCTCAACCCTCCACCGACAGGACCGGCATTCTTCTTTAAAACTGTTGCCAACGTTGATAATGGATACCATACCTCTCAACCTTGTATTACTGAAGCATGTGACACTGACACTCAAAACATGGGAAAATATGGGACACTGGCCCTGATAATGTAGGACACATCATACAACATGGAGAAGTAAGTTCAGAACACTTTGGAAACAAATGCTTTTATTTGCACAAACCATAACCTTTTATTTAGTACCTTAAACAATTATGAATTTCTACATAAAATTTTCTGAGGTTTCATTGTGAGAAAACAAATACTCCAAGAGGAAAGCACAGGGGAAAAGGGTACAGAGGGATTTCATACAATATTCTTGTACAGGAAAAGCTTGTATTTTTACCCCACACTTTTTTTGTCCATGCCTCCACCCATGGCCCTTAGTACTGCCAGCTGTTGGCTCACACACACACACACACACACACACACACACACACACACACACGTGGACATCCCCTTTAGCAGAGCAATCTACTTGGCTCTCCATTGAGGTCAGTGTAATGCTCAAACATGGTGCCTACACTTCTGGGCTGGTAGCTCTGCCAAGTAGTGCGGACCAGGCCTACCATGACAGGTAATGCTAACCTGCATACATTAGGTTCTGTTATTTCTCAGTAAGTAAGTAAGGGGGATCAGTAGTATCTAGGGGGATCAGTAGTAGGAGAGGGGAGGTTATACTGCTCTTGTACAGGTTTCTGGTAAGGCCGCATCTACAGTCTGGATTTCAGTCCTGGTGCCCACACCTCAAAAAGGACATTAACCTGCTGGAGAAGGTCCAGAGGAGGGCTAGAAAGATGATAGCTGGTCAACAGGGTAAGGCATATGAGAAAAGGTTGAGGGCACTGAACATGTATGCCCTAGAAGACAAGAGAGAGAGAGAGAGAGAGAGAGGGCATGATTGGGCCTTCAAGTGCTTGAAAGGGATAAATAAGATTGAGAAGGAGAGTCTCTAAGCTGAGTGGCAACCATAACATAAAGAGGCACAGTCTTAAGCTGGAGGGTGGGAGGTTTAGGAGGGAGGTCAGGAAGCACTTCTTCAGAGAGAGGGTGGTGGACACTTGGAATGTGCTGCCAGAAGATGTGATCTTGTTGAAGACAGTGGGCAGCTTTAAGAGAGGCTGGGACAGGTATGGGGAGGGTAAGGGTCATGGGTAGGGAGGATGGAAGGAGTGGGGAGAGGGGGCAGGGACAGTAGCTCAAGCTGTGGACCCTGCAACACAAACAGACTTAATAGACCAAATGGCCTTCTTCTGCTGGCTTCTTTGTATGCTCATATGTTCTCTTTTCTCCCACCACCACCACTGGACTGGATATACTGGAATGGTATGCACATCTGACTTTCTAACCAGATAGTTGTGGGAACCTGTGTGGGAGAGAATGCATTGAACCAGACTGACACTGGAGACAACAGGAATTGTGAGACTTGAATACCTTCTAAGTATGTCTCGGACACAGTTGTCAAGTGAAATAACAGTGTCAGTAGCTCAGCAGGTTGCACACTTGCCTCTGAGGCTGGATGATCAGAAGGCTCTGGGTTCTATCCCCACACCAGGCACTTGGGATAATTCCCAGTACTGACACTGTAGTGCAGCATGAGGGGGGTGCTGCACATCTGAGGTGCCATCTTTCAGATGAGATGCTAAACTGAGGTCCCGTCTGCCTGTTCAGATGGACATTAAAGATCCCATGGCACTTCTTGAAAAGAGTAGGGAGTTTATTAGAGGAAGGAAAAATTATACAGTACAACAAAACTTCACTGAAAACAGTTAAAAAAACCACAATGCAAAGAAATAAGAGGATCCAAAAAAAAAATTAAACTGTATAAGCATTCAAAATACATTCTTGGAAAAAAGATTAAAAAAATAATGAACTCAAATAAAAGGAAACAGTAAAGAAACCCAAAATAAATACCCTGGGAGAAACAAAACTTGACTATCAAAGTTATTCAAGAAAGAAAAATACAGTCCCAACATGACTCTAACCCCACCTCATGTAATAGGTACATCATTATCAGTGATCCACTGTAAATTCCTCCATGCGACTTTCAACCAATCAGAACTCATGCTCCTCCCTTCCAGCTCCACATACTGAACCTCTTTTTGCTGCAAAGTAAATAAACATATGGAATTCCAGATGTGCCATTTTATTATTGCGAAAATAAGGTGGAGAGTACTCTTATCCCACTTATGCCACCTACTAGGAAATTCCCCATATATATCAATAAATCATAATTTACAGTCCCATATTCAAGAGAATTCAACTGCACTGTTAAATATTGCCAAAACATAAGAAAAAAAAAAGATGTTCCATGGATTCAATAAGAAGGCTACATTTTGGTCTACTGTACATATGGTTGGACATCTGCTTGTGGATTTGGTTGCCCTTGGTATGCGATATTTTTGTGACACAAACAATGAACATCCCATACATGAGGTGGAATTCTCGGATCAGTAATGTATGATTGTAATGAAAGCAAATGATGTTGGGAACAATGGGGCAAAGTAATGGGTTCGGTGAAGTACAGAATAATGATATGGTTATACAATTTTTTCTATGGCCATGTAATATCATCGTACTAGAAATGTTCAAATCTTTTAGTTTTAAAAACATTTGTTTGACATAAGACGGTGTCCGACTAGCGGATCCCAAACTGCCCAAAGTCCCGGAGTCCCATCGTCTGAACCATGGGGTACAGGCCAAGTAAAATAAAGAGCTCCAAATTTTACCTGTATGGAACAGGAGTGGTTTCAAATTTCTCATAAAAAAACCAGTATAGAAAAAGACTAGTGGGTTCACCGTGTTTAAACCTCCATCCTTTATGGGGAGGTATAAAATATTCCTTTTAAGAGGATTCAGGTGACTACCCCAAATGGCCTAGAAAAATATGCTATATAAAGTTGTTTCCAAATGTTTGGGTGGAGGAAAAATATAATTTATACATAAAAATAAAGGAAGTAAAAATGTCTTAACTAAAAATACTCTTTGTTTTGCTAGTCTTCCTTTGGTTCTGTCTGGCAGCCAGTTCCTTTCCCTTTTCCAATTTTGGGGACCAATTCAAAGTATCCATATTGTCTTCAGCAAACAGGACTCCTAAAATCTTTATCGGTTCCTCCACAGTGGTAAGTCCAGCATTCGTGCTGCGTGCTGCCTCCTGTCTACCAATATATGTTCCAGTACACTTATCAAGGTTTAAAGATGCACCAGAAAAAGTGCCATATTCTTGGCAAATGTGTAAGGCCTGTTAGGCCAAACCAGCATCTGAGACTAAAAGACATAAGTCATCAGCATATGCCAATGCTCTGTATGCCAATTCACCAGCTAGACAGTCTATAGGTTTTATCAAGGGTGAAGAATTCAGAGCCCTAAGTAAAGGGTCTATGCTAAATACTTAAGCAGAGGGCTTAGGGGGCAACCCTGCCTAACCCCCTGCTTCACCGGTATCATGGGTCCTTTCCACCTATTAACTAAGGGAACTACTGTGGCTGTATGATATAAACATTTAATCCAGTTAATAAATGGGAGTGGAATACCATAGGATTCCAGAACAAACCATAGGTAAGAAGGCTGCACGGAGTCAAAAGCCTGTCTTTGATCCAGTGCACAAACCACCCCATCCTGGTCTCGTGTAGAACCTAAAGAAAAAACTCTTAATTGCAATAGATTGTAATAGATTGATCCTTCACTGAACAAGGTTGTGTCACAGTAATCAATAATGGAGCAACCAAAGACAATCTGGAATGCAATATTTTTGCTAGTAGTTTGAACTCTCCATTCAAAAGACTAATAGGTCTCCAATTATTGAGGTGCTGCTTATCCCCCTTTTTATGTAAATAAAGTAATAGACCTTGGGTCATAAACAATGGAACTTCTTGAGTCTGCAACATTTTTGTGAAACAGTTACCAATTCCATATTAATGCTGGTGCCAAAAGTTTTGTAAATTTCATTAGTAAGGCCATCGTGACCAGGATCCTTCCCTATTTTTAAAGATCAAATGCACATCTTCCATAAAAAGCTTGAATCCCCTTGATTACACATCCCTGTGTCATGATTAGTGTTTCCTGAAAATATAATGCAGCTTGGTTTTGCGGTTTTCTTTAAATCAGCATCTGTTAATGTGCTCTGTAATAACTGAAAACAGTGAAGAAATAACATTTTCTGTATTGCAGTTCTCTGTCACCAAAACTCTGCATTCTATTCTGGCTGTATAATGTATATAAAATAAACTACTTTCCATTAATTCTTAGAAGCAGTGTGTGTTTAATGTAGCCTCAATAAATAGGTTCATATGATAATTTTGTTTTAATGTCAGATTGACAAATGTGTGTCTGCCACACTCTGCTATTTCAGGAACATGTACTGCATGAACTCATAAAATTCAGTTCATAGAGGGTTTCTGTGTGATAATACATCATGTATGTGTATAACTAGAAATACTATATAGCATCCTGATGCCTCTGTCTCCTGCCCAACAGTTTAGGCAGCAGCTCTCTGCTTCCCCCTTTCCCTTGCCCCAAGAGCCCCCCATCTCCTGCCTCCATTTGAGACTGCTGCAGCCCACTGCCCACTGTCCTCTCCACACATTCAGGGCTGCTGCTCCCTGCTACCCTCTTTCCCCCACCCTATACCACAAGATGAAAGCAATTTTTGTTTCTTCTTTCAAGTAGTTTTGGCAGTGCACCAAAGGATCTGACTCTAGTGGCAGGGAGCAGCATGGTGCAGCAACTCTAACTGTAGAGGCAAGAGGCTCTATGCTGCAGCAGGGCACAGTGGTGTCAAGGAACAGAGCACAGCATGATGCAGAATCCTTGACTGTAGTGCAGGGCACAGTGGGGCATCAGGGTACAGCAGCCCTGACTGTGTGCTGGGGTGCACGTGGTGCAGTTGCCCTGTCCATTTGGGGCAAGGGAAGTGGGCAGCAGAGTGCAGTAAAAGCCCCACCTTTGGTGGCCTGAGTCAGCATGATACAGCAGCCCAAACTGTGGAGGCAGAGGCCCTGGGACTCTAGGGCATAGCAGAGCATATCAGTCCTGTCTGTGGAGTCAGGAAAAGAGGGCAACAGAGAGCATTGGCCCTGACTGTGGGGTGGGGGACAGAGGGAAGCAGGGTGCAGCAGCCTCAACTGAGAGGCAGAAGATAGGAGCATCAGGATGCCATAAAGTATTTCTAGTTATACATATACAGTACGTGATGTATTTCCACATTGAAAACCTAAAAGAACTGAATGTTAGGCGTTCATACAGTAATAAATAATAATAAAATTTATTTGTTTACGCGCCTTTCAAATTTCAAGGCGTTGTACAATTCACATAAAAACAAAACACAATATATACAATATAAAATCAAGAAAGTACCAAAAATGCTTTCCCCATAAAAAAGTCTTAAGTGCCTGCTTAAAACTCAACACCATCCTGTACTCCCGAAGCTGATTGGGCAGAGAATTCCAGAGGGTAGGTGTCACAAACCCAAAGGCACATGCACTAGACGACTTTAAGTTAACCCTCGGAATCTCCAACAACCCCTCGTCAGCTGAGCAGAGCTGTCACAAAGGGGTTTAAGGAACCAGGAGCTCTTTCAAGTAATCGGGACCCAATCCATGTAGGGCTTTGTACGTCAAAAGACCTACTTTAATGGTGATCCGCCACTGTATAGGCAGCCAGTGCAGATCGTGTAGCACAGGGGTAAAATGAGATCTTCTAGATGCCCCAGTCAACAAACGTGTTGCTGCATTCTGCACTAGCTGAAAGCAGTGGATATCAACCCCAGAAAGCCCTAGGTAAAGGGAGTTGCAGTAATCAAGGCGCAATGTCACAAAGGCATGGACCAAGACAGGTGGGTCGCTGGATGGAACAAGGTGCCTAATCCTAGCAATGTTCCTAAGATGGTAAAAGGCCAGCTTGACGACTGCCGACACCTGATGACGAAGAGTCAGACCATCGTCAAGCATCACTCCTAGATTACGCACCCATTCAGAAGGTGAGAATTTAGGCCTCCCCCAGGACTAAACCGGAAGGGAGCCCAGTCCTCAAACCCTCTGCCCTACAACCTGGGTCCACAACCAAAACCTTAGTCTTTCCTGGGTTCAATTTTAGACCGCTGGTATTCATCCAGTCTTGGATTTGTACAAGACAGCTGTTCAATACTGAGATAGCACTAACCTGGTCGGGAGCAAAAGACAGGTAGAGCTGGGTATCATCAGCATAGCAATGAAACCTCAGCCCATACCATCTTACAATGTCTCCAGGGGATAGCATATATACTGCAAATAACATGGGAGACAGCACCGAACCCTGAGGTACCCCACAGGGCAATGAGAAAGCCCCGGATGAAAATAAACCAGAGACAACTCTCTGCATTCTACCAGTGAGGAAAGATGAAAACCATCTGAGGACTGTACCAGACAGCCCGCAGATAAACCTTAGACGTTCGAGCAGAACCCAATGATCCACAGTATCAAAAGCTGATGATAAATCCAGGAGAACCAAGATAGAATGGTGTCTCTGATCTCTCGCCATCAGGAGATCATTGAGCACCCGAACCAGAACAGTCTCTGTAATATGCCTCTTATGAAAACCCGATAGGAGGAGTTTGTATAAATTATGGATGGTTAAATGGTTATCCAGTTGAGCAGCCACAACTTTCTGAATAACCTTCCCCACAAAAGGGAGGTTAGAGATAGGCCTGTAGTTTGCTAGGTTCTCCAGGTCTAAAGAAGCTTTCTTCAGAAGGGAGGTCACCACCCCCTCCTTCAGGGAGCTAGGGAACTCACCCGAATCCAGAGAGCACCGGACAATCCGAGCTAAGACCGGGCCAATAATATCACTACAACCCAAGATCAGGGAAGTAGGGCCTGGGTCTAAACTACAGCACATGGGATGCATCTCCTGGATAATCCGCATAATATCTATGAAATCCGGCAGGTCAAAGGTACTCCAGGAAACTCCAGGCTCTGCAACAAGGCACCAATCAACAGCAACCCCCTTAGAGTGAAGTTGGTGGCACTTCCGCCTGATGTCAGCCACCTTATTCGCAAAGAAGCGAGCGATCTCATCACAATCAATTTGTGAAAAGACTCGATGGAACTGCTGACAGACTGGGTTGCACAGCCTGTCAACAGTTCTGAAGAGTTGAGCTGGTCGATTCCATGCGACAGAAATTTCTCTGGACAGGAATTCTGCATTCTTACAGGAAATTTCTGTTTGCTAGCGTTTATAATACTCTAACAAAATAAGGTGGTCGGCATCAGAGGCAGTCTTCCTCCAACGACGCTCTAACCTATGCCCCAATCTCCGCAATTCCCTTAGAGTCCCATCAAACCAAGGGGCCTCAGGGCGACGCAGGAGGGGTCAAACATGGATAGGAGCAATCAGATTGACAGCTGAAGATACGGCCCCATTATAGGCCACAACCAGCTGCTTGGGATCTGCACAAGTCTCATCCAACAACGAGAGGTCAATAACTGCCATCAGGTCTTCAGGAACCACATCCCGCAAAGGACGGTACCTGACCAACTCCACAGGGGCCAACCTGCCCAGTGGAGCCAAAAAATTGAACCCAGCTGAGTAGTGGTCGGACCAACCGACTGGTTCCACCACTAAGTCGGAGGCCTCGATCCCCAGGAGGAAAACCAAATCAAGAGAGTGACCATCCTTGTGCGTAGCTGAGGAAACAACCTGTGTGAAGCCCAGAGATGTCATCACCTGGAGGAAATGTTGACCAAAAAGTGAGGATTTGTCATCGACCCAGGCATTGAAGTCACCCAGAACCATCAGTCTGGGTGACTCCAAAGCCATGTCAGTGGCGAAGTCTGCTATTTCCTGCAGGAACAGCTTCTCATCACCTGGTGGATGGTAGATGAGAGTTATCCTGCACCCCACACCTGCTACCACGATACACTCAAATGACCCGGCCTCCTCAGCTGGTATGCTAGTTAGGCCCAATTCAGTCTTGAAACAGACTGCAACCCCCCCCGCGTGGTCCAATCTTGGGCGATGTACAACCGAGTATACGGTGGGAACAGCCGCCTCTAAAAAAGGGGTAGCATTCCCATCCAACCAGGTCTCAGTAATGCAAACCAGATCTGCCCTAACAACAAAGTCTGCAATAAGACTAGTCTTGTTGCAGACAGATCCGGCATTGCATAACAGCGCTGGAGTTGGACGAGGTTAGCGAGCCGTCCCAACTACTTGCCCTCCCAAAACGGAGGTACCCTTGGGTATGGGAACCAGAACAGAATCACCATATTCCAGATACCATTTCTCCCCAGGGCATCTTCTGGTCCTAACCACCCCTATGGGAGAGCACCACTCATTCGGGCTCTGCTGTCTGCAACCCCCCCCCCATCCCGACTCCCCCACCCCCACGAGCAATCCCCAAAGCTCGACAGTGTTGCTAGGTTGAAGCAGGTGGGGGAGATGCTGTGGAGGAATGGAGAGCAGAGGCCTAATAGCACAGGACAAGAGGTGCAAGCAGGCACATTTCACTAACAACATTAAAACAATGGGGAGAGCACATAAAACACCAAATTTCCTAAATCACAAGGCGATATTGCAAACAAAGCAAAAACCCCCAAAGCAAAAATAACTTAAACAACAATCCTTGCCCTGATAAAACATATAAACTACCCCACTCCCACTATAAGATGGCTTTCAAACCCCTAAAAATAAAATAAAAAAGTAATACAATAACGCAGTTCCCTCTCACAGGATAAAATAAACATACAAATATAAAATTCTCCCTCTCCCACAGCCCTCTCACAGCCAAGGAGGGGAAAAATAATAATCAAATAATAAAACAATACCCTCTCACAGGATGTTCAAAAACAAACAGTAACATAAAATTCCCCCATCCCACAGCCCTCACACAGCCGAGGAAGGAAGGAAAATAATAACAAGGCACCCTGGTTCTCTCACCACCAGGAATCCATAAAACAAATTAAAAAGTTAGGGAAAAAAGGCATCAAATAGTAGGAGGAGCCATAATAATCCAACGTAATCCAACGTAAATTAAACCAAATGTCAAATCCAGCAAAACAGAATAGATATTTCCAATATGCAGTAATACATAGTCTCAGTGAATATCCAAAAAGGGACCAAGAAGTCTCCAGAAAAAGCCAGAAGTATGTGCAGGCCAAGCCACTGGAGAGCGGGGGCTCCCCTACCTCACCCCCTAATCCACCTTATCAGGTCCAATTATACCCCCAGGACCTGCAGCTACAAATACCCCCAGGCCATGCCAAAAGGACCAACCTGGGGATAAATTAGGAGCTCCCCCACTGATCCCTAGCTCCCCAGAGGAGAGTGAGGTGGCTCTTGCTCGGTCCCAGGTGGCACCCAAGATTACCCAGGCACAACTATGGGGGGGGGGACAAAGCCACCCACAACCAGACCACTATTAAGGCCCTGCTTCTGGACTAAAAGGAGTATAAAATTACAAAAGAGAAAAGGGGCACTGATCAATGAATCAGGACCCCACTCACAGTACTCCAAACACCACAGGCAATCCCTTCGACCAATTTCCAAAGTTAGAGCGCAGTAGAAAGTCCTGGACAAAGTTCTTCTTTATCTGACACAGAAAAAATATATCCACTTGTTCAAAATAAAAAATAAGTCCATAAAGCAAAAAGCGTGATGAGAATCAGTAGGGCCACAGATCCAAAGTTCAGACTTCCATGGACCGAAACTTTCCGAATCACACCCAGAAGATGATCCACCAAGCACAATTCAAAGAGCAATTCCCTCGGGGAAGCGGTCCACCCTCTGACTCCAAGGCCACAAACTAACTGTCAACCTGTAATCTACCTGTAATCACTGTCTCTCTAGTTGATACTCTAACCTTGTACTTCTGTTTACTGTATGCAAAATTGCTGTATTGCACCTACTGTATGTAACTTCTGTCTACTGTATGTAAAAGTGCTGTTATGTACCTAATCCTGGGTCGCCCCTGAAAAAGGGAACTTTGGTCTCAGTGGGTTTACCCGGTCACCAAAATCTAAATAAATAAATAAATAAAGTAGACAAAGAACGCTCCCCTTAGTTATACAGCCAAGCCCGAGTACCGACTGACTCCCCTCGCCAAACGCCAACAAAAAGGCACTACAGCTCCAGCAAATGACCAGGCTTCAACAAGCGACCAGGCTCCACTTCTCTGCCCGGAAGGCACAGGGGAAACGCCACCAGGGACCTCTGACCTGAGCAAAAAACGAACACAAAAAACTAACTAACTAACTAACTAACTAACTAACTAACTAAAATGCAAAAGTAAATGTAGTAAAACAACTTCACACAGACTAAAATATATAAAATAAGCTAAATTAAACGAAAATAGAACGGGGCAACAGATCGTAGTAACGAGGGCTAGTCCAGCACAACCGCCATCTTGGATTAGGGCAAGAATTTGACTTGGGGTTGCATGTTCCTGAAATAGCAGAGTGTGACAGACACACATTTATCAGTCTGACATGGAAATAAAATTGTTATTACATGAACATATTTATTGAGGCTACAGTAAATAAACTGCATTCCATTAATTCATAGAAGCAGCATGTATTTTATAGCCATTAAACAACCTTGTGTTATATAGCCAGAATAGAATGCAGAGTTGTGATGACAGAGAACTGAGAGCTGCGATACAGAAAATGTTATTTCTCACAGATTTATTTATACCACTTCAGTTCAGCATAGAACCCCAAATGATCAACTGTTTGAGAACAGAATGATTTCAAGCTAATCTCTCTAAACACAGACCAGATGTGTTAGTAACAAACTGAGTGAAAACAATTAGCTCTACATACTGCTCTAACTAGAAACTGCAACAGCTTATTCAGTAATCAGGAACTTAATTGCAGAAGCAGCAGGCAGGACAGGTATGATGTCATTGCTCACTGACAGGGACAGAAACATCTTCACTGTTTTTTCAGTTTTTAGTTACTGCAGAGCTCAACAGATGCTGATTTAAAGAAAACCACAAAGCCAAACAGCATGTTATTTTCAGGAAACACTACTCATGACACAGGGATGTGAATTTCAAGCTTTTTATGAAATAGGTGTGCATTTGATCTTTAAAGAATGTAAAGCTGACTCAACCTCCAATGGCATAATATCTTGCATGAGGGTCATGGCAAGCTGTTTCGAGCAGCACGGCCTAAAAAAATTAAAAGTGTCAAAAAACCTATGTTGATTCGTATCCGTAGATGGTTTATCCTGGAATAAAGTGAATGTATAATCTGTAACCACCTTAATTATTCCTTTATTGGTGTTATGGACAGCCCCAGCAGCATCTAATAAGGATTCCATTATTTTTTGAGAAGTTTGGGTTTTGCAGCTATCATATGGACTGACAATCCTCATTTTACCCTAGGTCCCAAATTGGTGTTGATTTAAACTAGCAGCCTGCCGAGCATGAAATGAAGACATACCAGCTTTCACTCTTTGAATTTGATCTCCATAATCCTGACCTGTAAAGAAACCACTAGATGTCAGTTTCTGTAACTATTGGCATTGTTTCAAGTAATGATATTCTGTGTGATGTCGGTGTCTACTCTGACTTCTCAGGAAGGAACCTAAGTCTTTCTTAGTGTCTTCCCGTCACAAGACAGGATTATCATGAAAAATGTAAACTGACTTTCTAGCATCAAAAAATTGGGTAACTTGTTGTAGGAAGAATTCTTGCTGCAGCAAGGAAGAATTACATTTCCAGAAACTCGGCCCATGTGTAAGGGGGTTTTGTGAAGCAAGAGTCAAATGCAAACTATTATAGTATGAAAATTCCACCGATGCCACTGTGATGGAATGTATTGGCATATGTTTGGCCAAAAAAAGAAATCTATCCGTGTAGCCAAGTGACCTTTTTGAAAAGTAGGGTCAGATTTGTTATGAATAAAATCTGAAGTATCCTTCAATAAAGCCAACTTAATAATATTAGAGAAACAAGACATAACACGAAACAATTTCCTAGTTTGTGTCCCTCTATCCCCCACAAATAGGCCACAGTTAAAATCCCCTCCAAAAACAGTATTATGCATGGTGTACAAATAGGGTCGTATCAGATTAAACAAAGCTATATGGTCTACTTTAGACTGAGGTGCATAAATAGAGATCAGCGTACAGAGGCGAACACCTAGTCTGACATCTAATATCAGAGTGCGGCCAGGGGATAAATCTACTATTTTAATTAACCGAAAAATCAAGAGAGTGAAACAAAATGTCTACCCCTGAACAGACATCCTCTCCTGTTGACCAATAAGAAGGACCAACATACCAATCTCTAAGAGCCCTCGATATTTCTTGCAGAGTATGAATTCTAGTATCCTGTATAAAATAAATCCCAGAGCCTCTAGATATCAAATTAGAAAAGACTATAATCTCTCTCTCTCTCTCTCTTCCTCTGAGACTTAATGCTGTTCACATTGATTGTGAACACAGACAGAGAATTAACATACAGGAATGAAGAAAAAGTAAGAAGCTCCAGTTTGAACCCCTAACCTCATGGTGGCTGTTTCGACTGTCTCTTGGGTTCCACTCGTTTGTTTCCTAGGTTGCCTGCCTGACTTCTTCAGTGGCTCACTATGGCGATCAATAGAATGGTCCTCTAAATCTGTACCAGGATCAGGTACCAAGGAACTGGGGGATGATGCATCAGATTCATCACCGGAGACCTCAGGCCGCTCCAGTAAAACCTCAAATTTCTTTTGGAGGGAAACTATAGCAATCTTAGATATTTTGGGAGGAGGAGGCCTTCTGCCATCCCTACATTTTAAACTCAGGGCTGGATTTTCAAAGGGCCCTTAGATCCATGCAAGCTGCATCAAACACACAGCTTCAGTCAGATCTAGGTGCACCAAATACTGTGCACCATATTTTGCAAGAAAAGTGTTCTCTGTGACAAAGTCCCCCAAACTGATGCAAGAGGTCCACTGTGTCAACAAAATGGCATAAGGGAGGAGAATGACACAAGCTGCATCAAAATAAATGGTGCAAGTTGAGTCAAAAATGATACAAGTTGAGTCAAAAAAATGACTTAAGGAACAAAAATTATGCAAAATGAGTAAACAAATGGTGCAAACCGAGTGAAAAAATGGTGCAAGCAGAGTTAAAAAATTGGTGCAAGTTGAGTAAAAAATAACGCAAAGGACGAGAATGACATAAGTCAAGTAAAATAAAATGGCAGATGAAATGGCCAAGACTAAGCTTCCAAAATGTTCTAAACTGTTCCTAAAGGAGAATACTAGCCCTTAATAGTAGCATAGTAAGGTATGACCATATGCAGTGGGTCTCTTTATATGCTGTAGTGTCCACTAGACCATCTCTGGCTGATCTAACAGCGCCATGCATTTTAGGAACAAAGACAGGACTGGCATTCTTTGAAAATCCCAAATAAGGGGATGGTGCATCATTACAGTGATGCAGGCATCCCTTCTGACATCACGCAGGCATTTATTTGGTGCAAGCATGGGGCAAGCTACTTTGGTGCATGTAGTCCTGTTTTTGATGCAAGCACCATTTGAAAATCAGAATTGGTGCAAGGTTTTATGCATCCTGCTCCTTGAATCAGTTGTTTTTGATGCAAGTACCCTGCGTCATTCTCTGGCCTTTGAAAATCCGGCCCTCTGTTCTTGGATAACAGCCACTGGCTGAGAAGAGGGGGCATAACCATCCCCTCACCGAAACTCTGTTCAGTAGACATAGGCACTTGCAAAGCCACTGTAGAAGGCAAAACAGCAGAGATAGGCTCTGCTGGAGCAGCAGAAAGACCTATTAGAGCAGGTTCAGTCTATTCCATATGGACGGGAGGTGCCTGAGAAGGGGAGGGTACCTCCTGAGTAAGGGTGTGAGGTGCCGTAACACCCTGTGTATGCCTTGACCTGGTAGTTTGGGGACCCTTATCTGATTGTGCTGTTTGTGCCATAACAATCAAAAGGCGTTGTTCTGAATCAGACAGGTCAGATTTATTATGGTCTGCCTGCAGGCATGCAGTATAGGAGTGCCCTATCTCATTACATAAGTTACAAACATTAGAGTTTTGGCAATGCCTACTAGTGTGACCCAGATTATTACACAAAGGACACTTCAATTTGTCACACAAACTCTTTAAGTGAGAGGTGGACCCACAATGATAGCAGGCCTTCAGTTGACCTACATAAAAAGGCACACCTCATTCTCTTCCAATATAGAAACTGTTTGGCAGGTGATTTAACCCACCATCCGTGGAATGAAGAACCACCCAGACTCACCAACCTCCAATACAGATTTGTTCCGAATTGAAAATTACTTAAGGTGTGCCTTGTACTGTGCATCTCTGTTTCAACCAAAAAAGTAAATCAGTCACTCTAACCCCCTTATTTCGGAAGAGGATCATGATTGTCCTGAATGCTGGTTTCGTCAAAGGTATGACATCAAAGGGTACCCATAAAGTGGACAGTTTTACGTCATGATATTTCTGCCAAAATTTCTCCTGACCAGAGCAGATCTTACAACTAACGTCAAAAGACTTCTCACCTGAGGCGTGAATCAAGGCATAGATTTCTGAGGCATTAAAACCCATGGACCCCTTTAATATGGTACATGCAACATGGACCCTGTCTGGAAAAATTTCCAAACCCCCTTTATAATGCAGCCACACTGCATTATGTTGCTTTGCAGGATATGATGGAGTACAGAATAAAGAAGCATATGGTCTTGCACTAGAGGAAGAAGCAATGGTCTGATGAGATGAGATCTCTGTAAGGGTGGGGGCCACAACAGGCAGTGTAGATAGAGGAGACTGCCCAGGGCCCAAGCAGGCAGCATTTGTAACATTTTGCAGCAAAGGCAAGATTGGTTGCTGTGTGAATTATAAATCTGGTGGGAGTTGCAAAGGGGACGTAGCCCCCTGGCTTACAGCATCCATTTCTGAATCTGAATCTGAAATGGGTGTAACAACAGGTGTATGTAGTATTGTAGAAGAGCCAAACGTCATACCTGCCATTATGGAATCTTTTGCCCAGCCTGCATCCTGGAGTTTGGCTTCAATTGAGCCAAAAGCTGCTGTAAGGCTGTGCACTGGTTTAACAGAGCTCTGACTTAGGCCGACTCCAGACTGAGCTGTAGATGCCATTCCAGATGGAACTCTCATTTGTTTCTCTGGACCATTCTTATTGTTGGCATTGGAAACAAACAGTTTAGGGTCTCAGTTCTTGGCTGAAAAGGTAAAAGAATCTTGTTTCTCTGAGGGTGAAACCTCCGGGGCAGTACCATCCTTACACCCAGAATACGATGGCATTTCTGCCACCGAGGTAGCCATACTGTCCAATGCCACTGTGTCAATCCTTGGTAAATCCATTTGAACTTGCTGAGTATGTGCCAAAAATGTAGCTGTAAGTAACTGTTTCTTAGCAAGAAATTGTAATTCTTCTTCTTGCAGGAGAGCCTGCAACTGGGCTTCCAAGCTTGATTCCAGCACAATTAAATCCCAAACTGTAGCCTTCTCAACTCACCCAACAATATCCTCATCGATGTTCTTATCCCTTGTAATCCATTCCACAATCGGGTTCTGGAGTTCTATATGCCCCCCGGCATCACAGAACAGGTCGGTCTCTTGCAATACAGCAACTGGGGATGAGACCTGCTCCACAGCCACCAACACATCCATCCTCTTCGACTCCTGCTCGGGACTGGCCATCTCCACAGACAGTGGTTCCACCTACAGGACAGTAAGGGAATGTTTTATTATCAGAACTTCAAAAATCATAATACATGTTATTAGGCACATGAAACAATATAAAAAAATCAAGATCATAAAAAAGTAAACTAAGTGTTTCATCGTACATTTATTGTGTTCAGCATTAATTCTAAAGTAATCAAATTTGATATAAACCAAAAAACCTTAAAGTAAATAAGTATTAATACATACTAACCTTAGTTATTAAATCTAATGTGTAGGCTGAACAAACTTCTAGGTGTCTAAAATAGTAGGGGAATGTGCATAAAAAATGACATCATCATCACAGCAGACATAAAAATACATCAGGAAGAGAAATCATATAGACCATGAACAACGTTCTTCATATTGAAATGTGGGGTAAATAATAAAAGAAAAACAGATGTTAGACTGTATCATAGTAACCATCAGGCAGTAATTTTTAGAATTTTCAGATACTGAATTTAGTAATTAGTGTGGTATTCTTTATTTTGCAAGATATTAATACATTTTCTCCTTATCTATTGATCCAGTATCTAGCCAATTCACATATTTCCATCTTTCTCCATACAATGTTGTTGAAACAGACTGTCTTTTACCTGTAAAGAGTGGATGGCAGTATGGATAGACCAAAACAGCTGTTCAGGAGTCAATTTAATTTTTTGCAAAGAGCAGGAACATCTGGCTTGCCAAATATAATACTTCAAACAACTAAGAATTAAATGCATAGTGCCTTGGTCATGTTTGCACCATTGTTTGGGTAATATCCTCAAAAATAAAATGTCTGAATTCAATAAGGTTAATGGTGAATTTTTCCATTTTTAAAAAAACAACTGACCAGAATTGTAGCATGGAAGGACATTGAAAAAAACGTGTTCCATGGTTTCCACTGTGGAGGAACATAAATCACTCCTGGGACATATCCTTTCCCCCATCTCTTTGTGTTTCAAATTCCCCTTCATGTTTAGTTTCTGATGCGTACACAGCCAAATGGTATCCCACATAAAATCTGGTAGTCTACTGGAGGTTAACACTGCAGTGATAAGTGCGAGTTCTGACTGTGGCTTATTGCCAAAATCAGCTGGTTCAAAAAAATGTTTCATCATAATGTGAGAATATAACTCTTTTCTAGAGAAAGTTATCATTGTTTTTTCTATAGTAACCATAGCTTTATTCTTCCGAAACAGGACTGAAAATAACTGGGTAACCCTTGTACTGACTTTTGTTTTGGTATTGTTTTTTTTTCTGGTGCCCAGTCATGAAGCTACAGGGAAATAATATCCAATACCAAGTGACCCCAAATCATTGGCTTTTGTGTAAGTAGAAGTTTAATATTTATGTTACAGAAAATGCAGAAAGAAAACTCTATTGACGTGATCATCTGAAGGCCTCCATGTTTTATATCTAAATATGTGATTCCTATTTTGATGGGGTTCAATCTATTCCCCCAGAGTGCTTGAAAAAAATGCACTGTAAATGGTAGAGTCTAGTTGTCTAGATGGGGGAAATATAGCACTTAAGCATAAAAATGTACTTAATATTTAAGTCTTGATCATGTACATTCTCTTTTTTTGCCATTTTCCATTTATTCGATCTTTGGACTCTGAGTTGTACCTCTTTTAAAAGAATACTCCAATTATGGAAATCTAAATATATCCCCAAACTTTTCCCTGCTTCCTTGAAAATTAGGATTCCAATTAGCTGTGTTTGCTCAAAAGATACTGAACCAATAACATGGCACTTACTTTTCTGCAGATTAAATTCTAGGCCGGTCTCCCTCACGAAATCCTTCATCAATGTTTCAGCAGCTTTACACAAGCGGAGGTCTGCCAAAGTAATGCAAATATCATCAGCATATGCAATAGGTGTTATCTCTACATTATCACTACTTATTGAAATACCCTTGATGAATTTATTTTGGCATATACTACACAGAAAAGGTTCTAGGGTTAAAATACATAATGATGGGCTGAGTGGGCAGCCTTGTCTGACACCTCTAGAGATCAAATATTGTTTCCCTAACCAGCCATTAATATAAGGGAAAACCACCACCTTCCCATAACAGGTTTGTATCCACTAAATAAATAGGGAAGGAATTCCCATTTTAGACATACAAGCCCATAAGTATCTGTGTGTCACCTTATCGAGTGCTTTAATCTGATCTGGACTAAGACAAAAACCTTGATATTTCTTCTGTGTTCCCTCTTTCAAAAACTTCCCATAACAAAATTGAAGCATCCAAAATATTCCTGCCAGGAACAGAACAAAACTGGTAGGGATGCACTATATCATCTAAAAAGAGAAGAAATTCTGTTACTTAGAATTTTGGTTAGTATTTTATAGTCCGAATTTAAAAGTGTTTTATGTCTCCAATTGTTTAAACAGGTTTTATCTCTGGTTTTGTGAAGTAAAATCAAAAGTCCTTCACACATACAGGGAGATAAAGTGTGTTGTCTTAGACAGTTAAACACATCTACTAATTCCTTGATAAGTATCTTGAAGATGATGGAGTAGAGTTCACTAGGAAACCATCTTTCCCCCAGAGCCTTCCCTTTTGGTAAGTATAGAATTACAGATTGGAGCTCTTGCTCTGTAATAGGAGCAGTTAGGGATGATAAAAAATAGTCTGGAATTTGTGTCAGGGTACAGGTTTTTAACCAGTCCTCTGTCGTGTGTGTTGTGATATTACTGTCTGCCATAAAGGTATTAGTGATATGAGTTTAGGTTTGTGTAATATTTCTGTATTATTTTGGGTAATTGTCCCTTGGGACATTCGAACACAATGAAAATCCTTTTTTCTCTCATCAGTATGTTGCAATCAAAGGGGTTTGTATGTGACCGAGTTCCCTGTGTTCCAAATCTTTGTTCTTTTATTAAAAGACTTCATTCTGTCATATTGATAAAGTTCCAGTTCTGTTTTTTATTTTGGTTAAAGCTGCAGTATCTATTTTCTCACCCCTAGAAATGTTGTCCTGGTAACCTAAAAGGGTAGTTCTTAGGTCTTGGTATCTTTCACTTCTACAACATCCCCATAATCTTCCTATGGTTTGAAAATATGCTTTGAAATCATTTTTACTGTCTTGCCACCAATCCTGAGATGAATCATAAAGGAAGTACACTGACTGGCGGGGCTTGTAATATATTATGAAATCCCTCAAAAATGTTCTTGTTATCTAATAGAGATAAGTTTAATTTCCAATACCCCCTACCTTTGGATGTACTGTGGTAGTTTGATAGTATGAGACTTAAAAGCCCATGGTCTGAGGTGGCTACTAACTTAACCTTGGGATCCCTAAACATCAAAGTAGGTGTAATAAACCAATAATCTATCCTTGATTACCTTTGGCCCTGATGGTATGTATATGAAGCAGTATTATTTTGTAAAAAGGCATCACAAAGCCTAGTTTATTAGGATATTTAAAACAGTGGTATCACAGTATAATTTATTGGTTTTAAATTTCCTGTCCCTACTGGACAGAGTTATGTTAAAATCACCACCGAAAAGTACATTTTTGCTCTTGTAAAGGTAGGGCTGTATTTGCTTTAAGAGCGAGATTCTGTCAGCCTTTCCTTGTGGTGCATAGATATTGATTAGTCTGAATTCTATCCCTTGCATTTCTGCATCCAATAAGAGAGCCCTCCCTGGACAAATGACCACTACATGTGTTATTTTAATATTAAAATCAGTGAAGCCTATCCCTATCCCACAGCAGACATCCTCCCCTCCTGACCAATAACTTGGGCCCCATACCCAAGCACCTGACACAATCTGAAAATCCTGTAAAGTACATTCTAGTATCCTTTAGAAATACAATATCAAAATCATAATGTGAAAAAGGGTCATAAGTAGCTAGTCTTTTGAATTCTGTTCTTATACTGTTTGTATTCAAGCTAGCTATCTTCAGCTCAAAGCATGTCATCCCCGTGGCTTTAATAATCTAAGTGTGGTTATTAGTCTTTCTAGTACTTTTCCTAAGTCCCACTCTAGTGCACATCCGTTGTTTCTTTTTAACTTTTTAACTTTTTCCTCAGTGTCCATTGCCATCTCCATATCCGAGGTAGCATCCAAGTGAGAGGAAGTCTTTGAGGCAGAATCTGAGTCTCTATCCTAATCGCCTTCTTCCAGAGGAAGAACTTCATATCTGTTTTCTGTCGTAATAATCTATACTGGGGTTCCAAAGTTTGTTTACTTTTACCTTTATTTAGCACAATCCGAAACTCTTCCTGATTCACAGGCTGTGGTGGTGGTGGTGGGGGGGGGGGGGGACATAGCAGAATAGCCTGTTGATGTCCCTACCTGACACTGCTGAAAAGAAATATTTTTGTCAGATGGTTTGGCTTGCTGTTGGTCTTCTGAGGAAAGTGGAACAGTCAGATTGAACCCATTGTCTTGTTCTTTTCGTGTCCGAGTTTGGGAATGTGGTTGTCTCTACATGACGGCCCTCGAAATGAATCAGATGCTGCATGAGAAACTCTTACAATATAAAAGTCCTGCATGCTGTAATCAGCATCTTCTGTATTGTGTGCCACCCATGGCCACTCTGTGAAATTATGGCCACCCTCATCACATTGGTTACATTTGGGAGAGCTGACACAGTCAAACCCCAAAAGACCCATCTCTCCACACTGGTTGCATTGAATCACGTCACAAGCTGTACTGATATGTCGAGTTGAACCATATTTATAACATCTCTTCGGTTGCCTTGGGTAAAAAAAAATGAAACCTTTGTCATGGCCAAGTTGAAAACAGTTCGGTAAATGTTGGAAGTCATTACCAGATTAGTGTAGTTTGATCTGCCACCCCCATTCCAAAAACCCTCCCCATCTAAAATGGGGTCTGGGGTACCTTGCACTGGACAATGCTTTTCAAGCCAGTATAAAATGACTGAAATATTTACACCCTCGTTCTGGAACAGAATAGTAATCACTCTGAATGCTTGCTTGGTTAAGGGGATCACTTGAAATCGGGTCCATAAGAGATCCATTTTGAGAATTATATGCTTGGTCCAAAAACGTTCCAAAAGGTCAGGGGTGCAGAAACTAATGTCGAAGGCATGTTCACCAGGTGCATGAATCAGAGCATAAACCTCTGACGGTGTAAAGCCCAAGGATTGTTTTATGAGAACTTTGCTAACATAAAATCTATCAGGGAGCTGATTCATGCCACCCAGGTATCTCAGCCGCATAGCATTACGGTGTTTTGCTAAGTCAACTGGTTTTTTTAAACAACCCAGCATAAGTTGATTTGCACTGGTCTTTAGGATTCTGCTGCATAGTATCATTATTCATTCCCTCCCTGACATTTTCCGTGTCTTGAGCCTAGAACCCGGTTCTCCCTGAGAAGCATAAAAAGATTTCATTTTGTGACCCCCTTGGAGGAAAATTAAATCATACCTGAGTTTGTAGAGGGTGATACTGGTGTTGCAGGAGTGTTGCCACGCTCTCTCTCGAGTGGCTGTGTTGTGTAAATCTGAGATTTTTCCCTTCTGTTGATCATAAGCAGGCAGTTCCGTGCTGGGTTTGGGCTCTGCAATCCAAACTCTTTCCGCATTCTGTGTCCTGCCTGCCCCATGCAAAGCTCTCTCCAGTGTCCATGGGGTGGTTCCTGAGTCGCAGCTTGATTATGCTGCTGCTATGTGAGACTGTTTGAGATGCTGGTCCTGCATCTCTGTCTCCAGCACCAAATACAAAAGCTTTGTTAAAAGATGTAGCAGTACCTGGGGAGTTTTGGATGAAATACTTTCATTTTTTTTTCTTCCTCCAATCTGGATGTCGCCTCCTGGAAACTTTGCTCTACTTCTTTTAATTTTTCCTGCAATTCTGCTTGCTGTTGCTGTATTTGAAATAATCGGTGTGTCTTAGTGTCCACCACTTCTGGGAAAGGATGCTCAGATTCCAGAATAGTGATCACTTCATTTGCAATGTCAGCTGCATCTTTTGAGGGAGAAGAGACGATATGCTGACCACCCGCTGGGTACATTCCAGCCGCCTCAATCTCTAGGTCCTTGCTCGAGTGCTCTGTGGAAACATTACCATCTCCAACATCATCCATCTTGGAACTGGTTTTCTCCATCTCTGTAACAGTGGGACAGCACCCCCTGTCAACAGAGTAGGGGAATTTTCTCAGTGTCCTGGCCAAATTTCCCCCATTCAGTAAAAATACCACCAACAGCTTAATCTGGTTCAAGTTCAGTTGGTTACCATCTGTATCCCTTCCCCTGGGTCGCCTCTGAAAAAGGGACTTCTAGTCTCAGTGGGCTTACCTGGTCAAAAAAATTCAATAAATAAATAAAGGAAAATTTACTGGTCTGTTCTGCCAGTGTGAGAGACACAGCTTGCAAAATGAGAGATAACAACAACACTTTTGCAAAGAAACCTCATAAATGCCTAACTTATACTCTGTGCACTTATACTTGTACTCTATTACTTTCTTCCCTCAGGTCTACACCTTCTAAACCTGGAATCTGTAGGCTATACCTGACCCACTAGCCTTCCAATATTACCAATATCACCAGCACTAGGCCTCCTCTTGAACCTTAGTCACTGCATTTTCACTTTCACTTTACAGATGCCTTATTGGCATACAGTGGCCACTAGGTCTATACCCACCTCAGTCAGCCTACTCACGCCTTAACCCAGATAGGTTGTAAGCAGTACTGGGCTCTGGTGATTGTAGACTGCCCTTTACATTTAAGGCAAGCTGGTGTGTTCATTTGTCCATGGTTCTATCTACTTTGTGTGCCCATATTCCTCCATTCGGAAGCTGGTTGTGCTTTGGGGGTGGAGCTATTTTCTCTTTATATTCCCATTTTATTAGAGTTCCTCCACTGTGGACCAGAGCCAAAGGACCAGAGCACAATGGCATCACACCGTGGGCATAGCATTGGGTGGCAGTTGGCAGGAGCTTCTGCACCCATAGTGTGACACTCTTATCTACAGCAACATATTTCATTGGGTTTGTGTCACTACTTCAAGCATATTTTATTTTCCCTGCAGGCAGCCATTTGTGTTTTAGTACTAGCAAGACCTTTTATGCTTTTAATATCATTTGTTTAGCTAGTCCTTGCTGTATCTTTTCCTTTTTTTAATTTAATGTGCTTTATTTTCCAGTTGCTCAGTCTGCCCACTACCAGACCTCTGCTCCCCCAGATCCCTCAATCCAGCCTTACCTAAACCAACCCTAGCAGTGCTCCATGGTATACCCCCTGTGGTGGAGCCTTCCCGAGGTCACCCTCAAGCCTGGGAGGTGCTTTAGTTTGGATGCAGGTTGGTGAGCCCAGTAGAGAGGTGCAGGGCCTGTGAGGAGACATGGCATCGTCCTGCAGGCTGGAGGCCTTTTCCTTAGTTTCCATCCCTACCCTGTAATGTCAATGGTGTGTGCCACGTGCATGTTCCCATCCACACTGACACACCAGTATCAACCCACCCATACCTGGCTACGGTGCTTGTCCACCAGCTGTGGTCACCCAGGTAGTGGTACAGCACTGATCGCACGTCTCCCCTCCCCAGATGTGAAGAGTGTCCCAAGGGGATGCTCGATCCACCTCCCCCCAGCCAAGCCTCTGAAGTCCCAGATCCATCCCCAAATCTGTGTCGGCGGTACAAGTGGTAACGCTACCACTGCACCGGTGGTGCCAGCCTACTCCTTGCTGTATCTTGCAATCTATTGTGAATATTTGCATACAAACTTTTCAGTTATTTGTGTGTTTCTTATTTACATTTCCTGATTTGGTTCCTACTGTTCAACTGCTGTGTTTATTCTTAATCATTCTCTTCTTTTAGTGAGAGAGTATTTACTTTGTAATTGTCTGGCCATCTGCTTGTATTATGTAAGTATGTAGATAATAGTGAATATACCAGTCATCTGTTTGTGTTTGCCTTTCCCATTTTAACTTTATTTAGTTAATTTGTTTTTGTTTATTTATTATTTTGTCTCATGACTGGTGAGTCCATTTCCTCATACTCTTATTTTTTTTTTTTTTTTAGTTTTTGTGCACCTTTTCGTATGGTCCAGGGCTTCATTCCCTTTTCAGTCTATCTGCCTTAATTGCATCCCTATTGCCTCCCTATTTGGGCCTGGTTAACAAAACCCATAACTCCCTATCCTGATGCAGACCAACATTTCACTAAATTTCTAGTTGGCTGACATCCCGGTTTTCTCTCTGGGTTAGGTCTAGTCCCCTGTAATTCACCATTTTATTTTGAACTTTACTTTTAAGTCACTGTCTGTTGGGCTCGGTTCTATATCATAACAGAGATTGCAAAACAATGATCACTGTTATGGCAAGTGCACATCGTCGAAAAGCAAATTGGTGATGTACACTAGTGGGCGACAACACATCCGCAAACTAAAAATAGTGTTTATGTGGGAGGCCTGCACTCCACCACACCCCCCCCCTCACGGGGGCTTTGCCCCCGAACCCCCCGACTAAATATAACGACTCAGGGGATGCATGTCAGGGGAGAGACAGTTTGAAAATACCAAAAAAAAATAAAAAAATTGCAGCAGCAGTAAAATTTTCCCTAGTCCCGAGCCCCAAACCCAGTACCTGCTGCACCAAAGCAAACCAGCCTCACCACCACATGGCTAGCTCAGTGGCAGCATGGCACACTACCCCACACAAACCCTCTTTCCTATCCCTCCCCTTCCCCTCCCTATACCTCACCTTCTGGTCACTCTCCCTCGCTCATCCCTCCTATCGCTGTCGCATTCCGTTACTACCCTTATAGGGTAGCCCAAAAGGATAGCACTGTAAACGAGTCACTGTTTTGACAGTCACTAATTTACAGTCGGTATCATCACTGGATACCGCTGGGCTTAGTTTCATTTAATTTCCTCTCCCTATAGATTTAGTTTCCTCCTTTTACCCTACCTATCTCCCACCTTTTATTGATTTTATCCTTGTTTGTTTCAATTTTCTTTTGTATTTATTCTCTACTATGCTGTTAACTTCTCTGGTTTTTCACATTTTCTACTTTCCTCTCTTCTCTCTTCTACAATCTATTGTTTTTTTTCGCATTCAACTCTTGTAATCCTTCCTTCCCCTCATCCCTTACTCTCCCCTACTCCTCCTCTCTCCTCTCTCCTCTCCCTCCTCCATTCCTCCTGGTGTCCTATGTGTCAAATTCCTCCTGCTCCTTAGCATCCCATTTCTCCCTTTGGTCTCCCTCATCAACTTCCCCCTCTTCCAGGCAGCATACTTGTGCTTTAAAGCTCATTGTCAGCTAGCTACTTTTGGCATCCGGTGACACTGAACTTAATCCTAGCCCCATCACAACGTCACCCTTACAACTTCCCAAAGGACTTAGGGTTGCTCATTTAAACATCCGATCTGGATGTACTAGTTATAGCTGAATCCTGTCTCTCCTCCAAGGTCCAGACTCTGCTGTAACTATCCTTGGTTAAAACTTTAGCCAGGCAAGACAGCACAAAAAGGGCAGTGGTGTTGCAGTTTACATATCCACTAGGATCCAGTTTGTGACTTTTCTTGCTGTCTCTTGCCCATCTTCTTATGAGCTGCTCCTCCTTAAACTCTCCCTTCCCTTCTCTAGTCCCATTTTTATTGCTGGTGTTTACCAGGGACACTGGTTTACTGTGATTGATAAAGGGCAAATTCTGTTTTGCAGGTGGGAAAGACCGGTATTGTCACCGGTGTCTGCAATGCCAAAATCAGTTTTTACCAGTGTTCTATCCTTGTACCCTTTTGGTATGCACATAAATATTCAGAATAAAAGACTGGGGCCTGGATATTCAAAGCAGTTGCACCGGCACAAGTGCAGACTTGCGCCAAGGAGCCATAATTAGTGGGAGCCACTGCGCAGCGCAAATTCCATTGCGTGAATGTGCAATTATAATGAATGTAGGCACAAGTGCAGGGGGCGTTCCTATGAATATCCAGCACAGTGGTATATTCAACCGTCAAACCATGGCGCAAGTGTGGAGCAAATTGAAGTTGCTCTGAGCAGACTTGTTCCTATAAATACAGGGCACAAGCACACAAACAGCACTTGTGCCAGGTGAGAGTGAGAGAGACACACACACACACACACACACACACACACACACACACACACAGAGGGAGAGGGACAGAGGTGGCATTGGAGAGGGAGAGAGGGGCAGAGAGAGTGGGACAGACAGACAGACACACTGCCAGGCAGTGCACCAGGGTGGCACACAGCCAGCAGCAGCCAACCACCCAGGGGGATATTGTACAGCAAGGGCCATGGATAGTGCAAACTTCATGATGGAGGCCATAATGAGGGGTGTGAGGGGGCAAGAGGAACAGCGACATGGCAGAGGAAGGGCCAGTTGGCGGTATGCCCGACACAGGTGGTACCATGCCCACATCACCTTCGAGAATTACAGTGACACAGAGATTGTGGACTGGTACCACCTGAACAGGGCCATTCTGAGGCAGCTCTGTGAGCTGCACAGTGAGGAGATGCAGGCACCCACCAGACGGAGCCACACCATGTCTGTGGAGATGAAGGTGACAGCCGTCATGTGCCTGCTCACCACGGGCACCTTCCAGAGACTAACAGGGGACACCACAGGCATAACCCAGTTGGCTACATCCCCACCTCCTCACACAGTTCCTCAACACTCTGCTGCCACGTGCATTGGAATTCATCCATTTCCCCAGCACACAGGCGGAGCATACAGCAACCACACAGGACTTCCCCAGGGTTGCACGTATGCCTGGTGTGACTGGGGCCATTGACTGCACCCATGTGCGCATCCACATGCTGCCTGGCCCCAAGGGCATGGCATACATAAACAGGAAGGGGAGCCCAAGTGTCAACTGCCAGGTAGTGTGCGATGCCACGGGGTGCATTACCAATGTCTGCACCACACACCCTGGGAGTGCACATGATGCGTTCATCTGGCACAGGTCTGTGCTGTGCCACAGGTTTGAATGTGGGGACATCCCCACGGGCCACCTAGTGGGTGAATATGACACAGGCAAGGGACGATGGGCAAAGCAGACCTTGGGATGGGGCAGAGCAGGGTGTGCATGTTGGCATGGGCACCAGGAACAAGCAAGAGGCACAGCAGAGAATAGCAGAGGGCTAACCATATCATTATCCACACAGGAGACAGTGCATATCCACTGAGGCCCTGGCTGCTCGCCCCCTACTGGCGCCTGTCATCCGCAGCAGAGGAACGCTACAATGAGGCACACACCAGCACATGAAACATCATCGAGCGTGTCTTTGGCCTGCTGAAAGCATGGTTCCATTGCCTAGACAGGTCAGGCGGTGCCCTATAGTACAGCCCCTCGAAAGCCTGTGGCTTATTCTTGGCCTGCTGCATACTGCACAACATGGTCACTGACCGTGGGATAGCTGTCGAGGCTGATGAGGGTGACAATAGTGGGGACAACGGAGGCAATAGGCTGGAGGGTGGTGGACAGCCATCCCCTGGGTGGAGGGATCCCTGGCTGCAACAGCAGGCATTACGACACCGGGACACCATTGCACAGGAGCACTATGGTGCACACAGGTATATGGTGCAATACACATGCATGGACCACACAAACAGGTACAGCACACATGCAGGGCATGCATGGCAATAGGCATGCACACACAGAGGCATGATGCAGGGGCAGGGGAGTCAGTGGCACACAACCACACACAACGGCACACACACACACAGCGACACACACACATACAAGCACTCACACACCCAGGCGTTGGTATGTGGCATGGATCAGATGCATTGCACCGGTGCACAGGAGCAACTGGTGCTAGACTGCCTTAATCACACCCACGCCACATGGACCAGTGGCTGGGCAAGCAGGCACACAGGCAGCATGTGGGGTGACAAACAGGTGGCACACCAGTGGTAGGCACACACACACACACACTGCCCATGTGTGCACAGGGCAGCAGCTGCAGACTGCAGGTGGGGTGGCCCACACATCAGGTCCGCTGCACAGAACCATGGCCACCACAGCCATGGGGTGGCTGTGCCTGGGACTATCGATAGCCACAGGCTATGCATCAGCCATGGGGGGCTGAGCAAGAGCCCCCCCCGGGGTTGAACTGCGGGACCGCAACCCTGTCCACGCGGGGGTGTGAAGGCGCCCAAACATGCCAGCCACGGGCGTGCTTGGGATGCCCACATCAGAGCCCGGTGTTGACTGTGTTGGGATCACTCAATGCCGGGTTCGCAGGGTGGACAGCGTGCTGTGGGGGGGGCATCTGTGCCTGGCCATGCCCTGTGGTAGCCAGCAGTGTAAAGCCATTCATGATCGCAGTGGCAATGCAATCCAAGGATGCAGTCATGGCCTCCTGCATGCGCTGCATCCCCACCAGAATGTGCACATTGCCCCTCTCCTGCTGCTTGGCTAACTGGTGCACCTCCGCACACAGTGCATGCACCCCGGTGGCAAGCGGCACCTGTTGCTGAATGGACACCCGCAGCAAACGGGTGTGCTCAGCCAGCAGGTCGGTGTCCTGGCGCTCCCAGGTGGGACACCGATCCTCATGTGGTGACTGGCCATGCTGCACAACTCCCCTCTCTATTGGATGCTGCATGGTGGGGTCTGCAGGGGGAAATGGGCACAGCAGGTGCACCGGCAGTGGACCCCATGTCTGGCTGTCTGGTGGCACCCGCAACCTGCTGCTGTCACCTGTCCAGCCGCTGTACACCACCCAGCTCCTGTGCGGCCATACCACCACCACTGCAGGGCACAGCCGGGGCAGCGAACATCGCTGCATCTGCAGTGGTGGCAGTCAGCTGTTCCACCACTGGCAGAGCGCTGGGCATGCTGCCTGTCTCAGTGGCCAGCAGGGGCATCTCACCCACAATGTTGCCCATGCTGTCCAGGATAATCGTGATGTAGTCATCGGTGTTGGACCCTGCCCCGATCTGTGTCTGCACAGAGGACACCAAGGCTGGCATCCTGCAGGAACACATCCAGGGCCTCATCTGACCCCAGGTCCAGGACATCCGCCTGCACTGTGTTGGTGAGCTTCAGTGAGTCGGGCCCCCGGATGTCAGTGAAGGCAGATGGCTGGTCTCTGGGGTGATCCCAGCATCCACGGCTGCTGCCACTGCTGGCACCCCATCATCCGCACAGAGGTGTGCCAGTGCTGCAAGAGAAAGAAAGGTGTGTCAGTGATGCAGAACCCACATGTGCCCTTCCTTACACTGCCACTGCATGTGTCCTGCAGCATGGCATGCATGTGGGTGTGCACACATGCACATGACATGCATGCTGGCTGCATGCACGCCAGCTTGCCAGTGCATGCACTCACCATGCCACCAGCTGTGCGTGGCTGACATACTTACCATGCAGCGATGGGCTGCCACCCATCTGGAAACCTTCACCAGGCACACCCTCCACCATGCTGAAGTGCAGGATGGCTGCCACCAACTCCTCCTGCGCCGTGAGCACTGGTGCATCCGCAGGCCCCCCTCCAGTGGCATTCCGGGATGCATGGATGGCTTCCACCTTCTCCTTAATGCACCTCTTGTCCTTTCCCACCTTCTTCTGGCACTCTTGCGCTGACCGCTGGTGGCTGCCATGCTGGTTGACGAATGCTGCCACCTCCTCCCAGGCCCCAGCCCTGGCCTGTGGTGTGCCTGTGGCACCACTCAACAAAGGCTCCCTGTCCAGGTATGCGAACAGGGCCTCCGTCTCTGCTTTAGTGAAGTTGGGCCTGCACTTCTGAGCAGGTCCACACTGCTCACCCTCCTCACGTTTGGACATCTCGCTTCCTGTGGGCATGGACAGCACAGTGCATCAGTGGCAGCATCTCCCTGGTTCATCCCACCCTGCTGTGCTGTCTCCTCCCAGTTAGCTACAGTGGCATGCACAACTTACCCCAAAAGGATGCAATACTGGTCCATGGCCTGTGCTGTTCTGTGGCACTTATAAGGTGCAATACATGCAAATGAGGTTTAGCGCAACAGTAATGACATGCAAATACACCCAGTGCACCACACATTGGCTGATGAGCTCATTTGCATATGGTTTCTAAATATCGCTATTTTGCTCTGTGCGCAATGAAACTGAGCCGGATCAAGTCGTGGTGCAATGCGCACGCATGTGCGGAGTGCAGACCTGTAGTGCACATGCACCTAAGAGTATCATGGTGTCAATCGTGTACCAACAGTGCGATGCAGTGGCATAGCGCATGTTGTACCAGGCCTGCTATCGTGCACATGCGCACTGCACAGGTGACCCCTGATGAGACCTCTGACCCCTGGGTCACTCTCCTGACCCAGTGACCCCACCTGGCCATCTCTGGCACTGCGCGATGGGTGAGCACTGTGCATGTTCCCTCACAGTGTGCATCTGGCGCATGTCATGGACATGTGCGCCTCCTGCCGCCATTTTGGTCCCTGAACTTGCGGTTGGTGAAATGGCACAGGGACATGTCCGTAGAGCAGCGAACTGGTCACAGGTTGAGCTGGTCAACCTGGTGGCCTGTGTCCAGCCCCAAGCCCCCCAACTATTTGGCCAGGTGTCCCTGCAGCAGGCAAGGGTCGCAGTCTAGCAGGGGATTGCTGCCAGGCTGCAGCAGAGGACCAGGGTGGCCAGGATGGGGGAAAAATGCCACCACCGGTACAGGGACATGATGCAGCGGGATCCAGAGTGCCTGAGGAGGCTTCAGGTGCGCATCAGGTGAGGGGCTGTGCCACAGCCAGGTAGGTTGGCCCATATTGCATGTATGCCCTGGTGCTGTACTGTGGTGTTGGCTAGACTGCCTGGAATGCCCTGCAGAGGGGGTACACTGTTGCAGTGCACATCATGGAGTGGCATTGCCAGCCGCCAATTGCGTTGCGATGCAGCCATGCGGAACCTGTCGGACAGGGGCTCACCCTGTGCACAGGGGGTGGGGTGGTGAGCGGCTGCTGTGGATGATTCATGATGTGTACCTGTCTTCTTTCCATTCCCAGGGCCTGAGGATTGATGCCGGGCATGGGCGGCAGCATCAGCAAACCAGGCTGCGGTGGGCCATGGAGGACCAGCACCGGCGGGGCCGCAGAGGGCAGGTAGGCACTGTCAGGGTCCTTCACACTTTACATGTGGGTGGTGGAGGGGTGGGTGCAGACATGGCTGCCTGTGCCATGTGCCATTACAGCTGTGTATGTCATACTGTGCATGGTGCATGCCACTGTGGTGCATCCATTGGACACGTGTGCCAGCTGTTGGTGGGGTGGGCATGCGCCCGTCTGCCACTGGTGTTGCTGTGGTGTCGCCAGTGCACTGTGCCATGCGACTGTCATTGCGCAGTTGGGTGGCCATTGTGCGACAGAGACCAACTCTGTGCAATGTCATGGTGCACCGAGTTGCAGGCAGGCATTGGGCCACCCCCTGCTGGTGGCTGGTATGGGCCCTCCAGGGGTTTGTGTTCCCACTGCCCACTGTGGGTGGGCATGGTTCCTTGGGACATTACACTGATCGCCTTTCCTGTCCCTTGTCATAGGTGTCCAGTGGAGGTGTAGAAGGCCCGTGTACTGCAGGCTGCTCATCCTAATTACCTCGACCACCATGGAGGCGGTCCTACAGGTTTGGTGCCTGCTGCTGGCAGACCAGAGGTGGTGAGGACACCAAGGGCATCAGGTCATGGCTGCTGTTCATTAGGCACCAGCTTCTCCCCCATTTCCTCTGATGTACCTCCCCCTACAGTCCCTCTTCCCACTGTACAGTCCCTGTTCCCTGTCCCTTTCCCTCGCTTTCCTACCCTTTCCCACCCCCTTGTTATTGTAAATAGTTTTCATTGTTAATATATATTTTTTGACTTACCTGCCTGTGTCAGTGTCTGCTTTGCAGGCGGTGTGGGGAGCCATGCTGCAGTAGCCCAGTGTCTGTCCATGTGGTGTGCATGTGTCAGGGCACCTGTTGTGCTTCTTAGGTTCACTGCTGTGTGCTGTGGTGTGTCCCACTGTGGTGGTGTCCTTCCCCTCGGTTGGTGGCTGTGCCTTGGGGTGCCCATGGTGTGGCTGTCAGGAGTGTGTGGTGGGTGTGTGCGTGGTGGTGGCACATGGCCATGGTTATTGGTGGGGTACTGGCCGCACACTGTGTTGGGGCCCCTGCTTGGCACTGTGCGGCCTGTCCCATGTGGTCTGCCACACTACCTGCCTCCTGGCATGTTCAGTGCCTCCTGTGTGGGCTTTCTGTGTGCCTGTGTGGCATGTGTGTGTGCTTGGCTGCGTGGTCCTGGGTGTGGCCTGCTCTGGTCTGGAGGGTGGGGGGCACAGTGCAGCCTATGAGGGATCCTGGTGGCCCTCCGTTGACCATGGCACCTCCTGTTGCCTACTATCTGTGCCACTGTTGTGTTATGGGAAGGGGTTTTCTGGGTGCCTGTGTGCACCCTGCTGTGCCCTGCTGGTGGAGGCCTCCTGTGGCCTGTCACTGTGCTTCCCTGGCTCTGTCCCTGGGTCTCTTCTCTGTGCCATGCCCCCCTCTGTTGCTCTGCTCCCACAGCTGCTCTGGAGCATCTCTTTCTGATCATGGTGCAACTATGTCTGTGCCATGGTGCAACTGTGCCATATTTAGCCGGGTTGCACTGGCACAGTTTGGCCAGCACAACCTCTGAATATGGCTCCTGTTGCACCATGGTGCATTAGAATTGTGCTGCGCCGGACTTTGGTGCATTTCTGAATATCTGGACCTAAATGTACATCAAATTAAATATAGCAAAATGAAAATAGTACAGGAAAGACTTTATTAAAAAATGAAATTTCTGAAGATTCACAGATCTGGTTAGGAGCAAATTCTGTGAAATGTTTTGTTTTTACTGGTGTATAGAAAGACCACATTCTGGAATTTTACCAGATTTTCTGGTAAAAAAACAAAAATCAGTGTCTATAGTGTTTACTGTTGCCAGGTATGTCTCCCACTTTAGTTACTGAGCTCCATCAAACTGAATTCTTGGAATTACACCTTTGAGCTAGAAGCTCATTTACAAAAGGTTCCACAACAAGTCAAGCAGAAAGAAACACAGTACATGAAGAAATGGAACAATGAAAAAAACAACAGTATAAGTGCAGTGTTACAGGGTATAATTAAACATACAGGTGGATACACATTTAACAAACATAAAATGAAGCAGTCAGAATATTGAGCTTTGTCCCGAGTTGTAGTAGGATGGGGGTGAGAGAGAGAGGTACAGGTAAAATAAGTGCAACATGGGGGAGATGGATAAGTGTGGGAGGTAGGGGCAGGGAGGAATATAGGTTTGGTTAAGCAGGCAGGAGGTGGGTGGAGGGTGAGAGAGGCAAGGAGGAGAATAATGTGGCAGCGGGGGGGCAAACAGGTGAGGGACATTCACAACTGCTTAGAGAGGTAAGGTGTTGGTGGAGTTCTCTTAAATGGCCTCAGCTATTGCTCATTGGTAAAGACAGGGGAGGAGTTTATTTAGCCAGCAAATGGCACGATAGGCAAAGGACCTCTGCACTTGTAATGTTCTGAAGAAGGGGACATGCTCCAGGAGCAGGACAGAAGCGAGCGCCGTAAGAGTTAATTGACTACCTCCAGCTGCAGCATCCTTGTGAGGGGGGGTTAGCCCGTCTACGTACTGCGCTCGTCGACTGCCCCACCCGCCCAAGCTTGGCCCTTAATGTACAGGCCCTGTCTTATGACATCACTTCCTAACTGTTGTGATACTAAGTCCCCACTTTTCCATTTGCAGGTTATACCTGCTTGCCACTAGAGGGACCTTCTGCCTGTCACCTCTATCTTCCTGCCTGAACTCCTCTTCTTCCTACTTCCTAGTAACCCTCTATGTGCTCCCACTACTTCTCTACCTTACTCTTATCCTGCTCTGCCCACACCTCATTCTGTGCCTAACCCCCTGACTGCCTTACATACTGCTCCCCCCTGTCCAAACTGCTGAACCCCACCTGCCCTTCACTAACCCTTAGTGATCACTAGGAGTCACTATTTCCACCCTCTAATCTGCCTCTAACCCAGCCTTACTAAGTCCCCCCAGTGCCTGGAACCCCATCCTACCCAGGCACCAGATCACCTGCTCCTCTGGGGTCCTGAAACCTGCACCCTGTGCACCAAAGTCTGTGACACTAGCACTACTCCAAAGCGGTATCCACACTTTCTGAAGGGCAGCTTAGATACTTATACCATTCTGCCCAACTGCCCTTCTGGCGCCATGTCCGTTAACCTCCTCCTCAAATGTCTCCGCTCATTACCATACTAGTGCCTACCTCCCATAAGCCTGATCCCACCCCCAGCCCATATGAGCCCGCATCTCTACCTCTCTCCAGATTAGCCCAACCCCCCCTACTGGCCACGTACCCTGGTCCACAGCACCCACCTCCTAGCCACGCCCCCACCACGGACTACCCTGGCTCCCCATGGACTCACCTCATCCTCGCATTCCTTGCCTTTCAAACCCTGCCCATCCCCTCTTTTCTTAAGGCCCCCTCTGCACCTAAGCATACCCCCAAAAAGTTTGCATACCGTCACCCCCTGGTCAGAACTCTGGTCTTACTACTACTCCTATCCAGTAATATACACCCAAACCCTGGCACTGCCCCCTCCAGCCCACCAACTAAGTTCACTGGTCTCCGTATTGCCTCCCTGAACGTTTGCAGCCTCCTGAAAAAGTTTGCTGCTCTCCAGTGCTGGGTCATGCTACATCAGCCAGACATTATAGCCCTAGTAGAAACCTGGCTGTCCAAGTCTACCCCTGACTCCTTTGTCTCCCTCCCAGGCTATACCCTATACCGAGAGGATCGTGCAGGTAAATGCGGGGGTGGTTGCGCGATCTATACCTCTGACTCCATCATTGGACAGGCGCTCCCCACCCCCCATGCTTGTGAGTGGTGCCCAGGCCCTGACACTCAAACTCACCCCTGACCCCTCCAGGGGCTCACTCTATCTCACTGTCACCTACATTCCCCCAAGGAACGAGAACCCAGCATTGACAGCTATCTTGGATTACCCTGCCACCCTTCCCCATAAGGCTGATCTAGTCTTAGTGGGGAACCTTAACGTGAACTGGCTCAGTCCCTCCACTTCCCCAATAAGGGACACCTTCGCTGCCCAAGACCTGACACAACTCGTCTCCCAGCCTACTAGACTTAACCCAATGAGAGGAACCTGCACCCTCCTGGATGTCGTCATCACCAACCAACCTCATAAAATCCAGGACATTCAGGTCCTCCCTGACTCCTTAAGTGACCACTCTCCTATCCTATTCCTCTGGGCTGCCCCAACCCCTAAACCCATAACCCAGACCTCGCTCTGTAGACGCCTCCGCCCAGGCGGTCTGATTAAACTCAAGCAGTTCCTCAGATTGACTGGTCCCCCATCCATCATACACCTGACATTGATGCTGTCCTTACCCTCTTCTCACAAGCTTTTAACATGGCCTGTGATCTCTTTGCACCTCTCTCCAAAACCCGATCCAAAAAACAAAACTCACCTTGGATTTCCCCTGCCCTACTCCAAATGCTCAGAAATAGGGACAACCTCTGGTACCTAGCCACTGAAACAGGCCGGGCTGTCGATAGACAGGCCTACAGTGCCGCACAAAACAGGTGCACATGGGCCATTCGTAAAGCCAAGGCAGACCACAACCAGGCCACTCTCGCCTCCTCCTCCTGGGGATGTGCCCGGACCTTCTGGGACAATATCAAAGAGCTAAATGGGAAAACTCGCTCTCCTCCCCCATCCCAGCTCACCATTGACGGCTCTACCTCCATCGACCCGGCTTGCATTGCCAACTGCCTTAACTCCTCCTTTACTGACCTTAGCTCTTTCCTCCCTAGTAACTTCTTTGACCCACCCCCTGACCTACCACCCCCAGCACCCCTGGTTCCATCTAAGCAAGGTTTCTGCCCAGGAAGCCAGACCTCTCCTACTTAAAGCTTTAGAGTGTAACAACCCTAGCAATGATTCCCTAGACCCCAAAATACTCCGGCTGGTCCTAGATGAAGTCCTTGTCCCCCTCACCAGCCTACTTAATTGGTCCCTCTGCCTGGAAAACTGCCATAATCACACCTATACATAAAGGGGGTGATAGATCCTCCCCCAGCAATTACTGACCAATCTCCATTCTTCCTCCCCTCTCCAAAGCCCTAGAAAAAGTGGTTGCCAGTCAAATCACAGAATACCTGGCTAAGCATAATATCTTGTGTCCGGAGCAGCATGGCTTCCATGCTGGTCACAGCACTGGCATGGTATTAATGGAGTTCTCCAACTTCCTGCACTCCTCCCTGGACACTGGCTCCCTAGTTGGAGCAGTGTTCATTGACCTCTAAGACCTTTGACACTGTCTCCCATCCTCTTCTACTAGATGCACTCTGTCACACCAGTTTCTCCACTGGCCCCCTCGCCTGGTGCTCGAGCTACTTATCGGCCCATTCCCGGTGTGTCAAAATCAATGGAACACTCTCAGAAACATGACCCATCTGCTCGGGAGTACCCCAGGGGTCCATCCTGGGTCTCCTACTGTTTAGTCTTTTTTTAAACACCCTGCCCAGAGCCTGCACTGGTAATATTCTGTTGTATGCCGACGATGCCATCATTTTTGCCACCTACAAAAATCCCACCTCCCTCCAGGACTCCCTACAACACTCCTTCAACGATGCCAAAACCTGGTTTAAGGAGCGCAGACTCACCATTAATTTCAAAAAAACCAAGACAATGCTATTTACCCATCCCCAAAACAAGACCAGCAACAGCCCACTCAGTATCCTCCCTATCACCAAACAACCGCTTGAACAAGTCTACTCCTACAAGTACCTTGGGGTAACTTTCGACTCAGCCGTCACCTTGCATGCCCACATCAATGCCCTTGCATCCGCCACTAACACCCAGCTTGGCACCCTCTACTGCCACAAGGACTGCCTCCCACCCTATGCCCTCCGGCTTGCCATTACGTTCTCAATTCTGTCCCTTGTGGATTATGGCCTGCCAGTATATGGTGCTGCTGACACCACTGCCCTTAACAAAATTCACCTCACCTTAAACAAGGCCAGCAGGCTAATAACTGGTGCCTCCAGGCTCACCCACACTTGCCAACTCTATGACAAGGCAAATCTCTGTAACCTTGATGAATGTCTCTGCTACCAAACCTGCCTTCTAACTAAGAAAATTCTGCTCGGACTCTCCCCACCTGCGGTGACTGCCTCCAATCAGCATACCCATTCCACTGTCACAACCCAAACCACCAACAAGATAACTCTACTGGTCCCCAGAACTAGGACCACCCATGCTCAGAGGTCTTTCCGCTACAGAGCCTCAACCTGGTTTAACTCCCTCCCAACAACCATATCCAACTCCCCCAAAATTGTCACATTCAAAACAACCCTTTGTGTCCAACTAGTTAATACCCACAGCTGCTCCTGTCACTAATTGGCACTGCACTACTACCACATAGCACCAGACAATGCCCACTGGGCTGCATCCCCACCACACCTCCCCCCCACCTCCACACCACCCCTGGTTCCCTGCCCTCTGCTATTACCTGCATCAGATGAACTTTGTAATCACAGAATGTTTAAAATTGTTCTCTGTATGAAACCATTTGTGTAACTTTTGTCTACTACTGTTATGAACTCTGTAAACTTGTAACTCTGTCTGTCCTCTCTGTGACCAACTACCTTTGTAAACGAGCCTCTGGCTCAAAGGTTGTAAATCCGAAATTGTACAAATAAAATAAAATGAAAAATATTGAATGTCCGGACATACTCCTCATCCATTGGGGATTGAATGCTATGTTTAGGAGATTCTGGATAGCAGGTGGGGTTAGGCCAATACATGTTTTTTCCCTAGGAGACAGACTTGATAATGTACTCTGCCCTGTAGAGTAAGCCAATTGGTTTGCACATAAAGGTCGCAAGTGTGGGTTAGTCTGTGGGCACCAAGAACCAGCCTGCAGAGTATGGAACTTTTGATGGAGAGTGACAGTGCCTTCTTTCCTCTATCTGTTCCAACTCCTCCAGAGGTGAGCTACTTATCCTTGGTGACATTAACAACAATTGTGTCTGTGTGTCTCTCTCTCTCTCTCTCAATAAATTCTCAAAATGTAACTTTATTCCCTCACTCTGCCTTCTTTCCTCTCTCTTTTTTCATCTCTCACAACACTCTCTGCTTCCCCTTAATCCTCAGAAGGGAGGTAGCCTGATGGCCTTGACCCTAAGCTTCTGCTCCTTTTGTACCTGCCATCACACTGCCTATTACTCTACTCCTCAGCCTTTCTTTTGTCTGGATGAGGGACTGGTCACCTCCACCATTTTGGTTGATTTTGCTAAAGCTTTTGACACTGTGGCACATCCCCTTCTTTTGGAAAAACTTAAAGCAGCAGGTCTCTCTCTGACTCTTCAGTCATTTGATTTTGATCTTACCTTGAGGGAAAGTCTCAAGCTGTCTGGATAGGAAGCTCCATTTCATCACCACTCCCCATCTGGTCTGGAGTTCCTCAAGGCTCTATCCTGGGTCCATTCTCTTTTCCATGTTCTTGAATGACCTCCCCTCTGTCTGTTCCTGTGTCCATTCATATGAACACTGATGAACTGAAGATATAGTCCTTTTTGCATCTGGCTCCTATTCCCATGATCTTACCTCGCAGCTGCAGCTGGATTTTGACAACATTCAGTGCTGGTTCTAGTCAAACCAACTGTCCCTCAATGCCAAAAAAAAAAAAGAAAAACAGTTTCCTTGACTTTTTGCACCTGACAAAGGCTTACCAGACTTACTTCTCTCCCTTTATTTTGCACCCTTGATGTTGCTAAGTTTGATGATGTATCCTCTTTTAAGTATATCAGGGTCTGGCTTGACCGACATCAGAATTTCTTGGTGCATATTGATGCCATACACCATATGCTTGGTGCACTGTACAGGAACAAAGTGAGTATCTCCCTTCCTACATGCTGAGGAATTGTTTTAGAGATGATTCTTCCTATTTTTGACTATGGTTACATAGTCTATAGTGGAGTGCCCAAATCCTCCCTTACCAGACTGGACCCCCTGTTTCACTCTTTGTCATTTTGCTTTAGACTGTTCCCTTCATACCCACCACTGCTCACTATTCTGCCCTTTCTCTCTCTTCTTTCGATGCCATATGCCTTTCCCATTGTGCCTCCTTTATATCCAAATTCTGGTTTCGTTCTCTTCCCATCTACCTTAAATCCCTTCTATCCTCTCCCTCTTCTTTCTCTTACCCTCTTCACAGCAATATTCCTCATTTCCTCTCTATTCCTTCTAAAAAAATCTACTGTTGGTCAATCTGCTTTTTCATATCACTTTCCTAAACTTTGGTCCTCCCTTCCCCTGTCAATTCATTATGCATTTTCTGCTTCCTCCCAAAAGTCTCTTCTTCATGACTTTTCTTCTCCTACCTGCAACTGTTAATGACTATTGGGGCATGCAGTGGAGAGTCAGGGGTCATGGGCATTCCGTCTGTCTGATCTGACTTAGACCAGTTGATGATCATGGATGTCGTGAAGGCCATCCAGGAGTTGAGGCCCACCTACTGTAGTTTGCATCCAGGATCCAACATACCTTCTTGTAGGGTGAGTTGATTCCATTGACCCAGTCCTGGCTGGGATAGCCCGGTGCTCTTTAGTGAGTAGGATCTTTCCTGAGCCTCTGAAGGATGTGGTGAGAACACTCCTGAAGAAACCATCACTAGACCCGGACTGCCTAGTCAGAAACAGACCTGTCTCTAACCTTCTCTTTGTGGGAAAGGTTATTGAGAAGGTGATGGTGCTTCAACTGGAGGTCCATTTGTCAACTCATGACATCTATGACCCTATGATCCAGTTGGATTTTAGGAAAAGGCACAGTACCGAGATTGCCTTGGTTTGGATGCTTAATGATCTCATTGTGACGGGGGATCAAGTGTTCCATTCTTATATTCCTCGATCTCTCAGTTACATTTGACACTGTGGACCACGGGACACTGTTGGAACACCTGTGGGTTTGTTCTGGACTGACTGGTACAAACTTCAACTGGTTCCATTCTTTCCTCGCTGGCAGGATGTGGAGGGTGGTGCTATGGATGTTTTCCTCTGCACCACTGCCCCTGCCATGTGGGGTCCTGCATGGCTCCATTTTGTCCCCCATGTTGTTTGGGATGTATATACTGCCACTAGGGGGCACTATAAGATAGTGTGGGCTGAGTTTTCACTGCCACACTGATGATACTCAGCTATACCTGTCTTTTGCACCTGAACAGCAGGATGCAGTCTCGACATTTAATCAGTGCCTTGCCGAAATCCAAGATGGGATGAGACTCAATTAGTTGAGGTCAAACCCAGATAAGAAAGAAGTAATGCTGGTGGAATCTGGTCACACAAGAGTTGGTGTGCAAGCTGGTCAAGCTTCTGGGCTTAGGCTTGGGGACTCCAAGTATCTCACCTCTGTCAAAGTGAGGAATCCTGGTGTTGTGCTGGACTGTGGCCTGACACTTAAGTCTCAGTTGTCAGCTGTGGTCCAGAGTTCACTTTACCACTTAAGAACATCGCCAGGACTAAACACCTGATCCCCTCAGGTAATCTGCCATCACTTGTCCACGCTTTCATGATGTCATGGCTTGACTATTGCAATGCCCACTACCTGGGGCTATCGGGGGCTGATCTACGCCATCTGCAGCTGGTGCAGAATGCGGCAGCCAGGTTGTTGATTGGCCTTTCAAGGTCATGTCACATTACACCCGTACTCTGCTCTCTACACTGGCTGTCTGTGAAGAGGCATATCACCTTCAAGGTTGGTTTGCTGACCTATAAGGCCCTACATGGTTTAGGGTCTGGCTACCTGTAAGAACTTCTACAGCCCTGCTGCCCACTCTGTCCCCTCTGGTCAGCTGATGAGGGCTTCCTGGTGATTCCCAAGGTCTGTTTAAAATCAAGTGCCCGGGCATTTTTGTTCATGGCACTGACCCTGTGGAATTCAGTTCCCCGTTTTCTTAGAGGGGCTCCATCAGTTAATGCCTTCAAAAGGGAGCTGAAGACATTTTTATTTAGGGATGCTTTTCCCTTCAGTTGGTTAACCTGACTTAAATAATTAATTGTAGCTAATGCTATTTTAAGTATTTTAATCTGTTTATAATGTATTTGCTCACTTGTACAATGCCTTGAGTCACAATTAAAACAGAGCGCTATATTGAATAAATAAACAAAACTAATGCTTTTTCCTATTGTCTTCCTTCCCTCCACTAGCTTTTTCCTGGCCATGCTGTTCCCCTCAGTTCCCTTCTATACCTGAAAGAGCAGTCCACCCCCCAATATAACTCAGTTTTATCTACTGCATGTATCTATTTACTGATTTGCCTTTAATATTTATGATTAAGCTTCTCTGAAATGCTGTATTACTGTATATGACTCCATTTTTGTATTTTTAATATTGTTATTACTATTTAGCCTTCTCCATTTCCCCTCTCCCCCAGGATGCATCTGGAAACAAGGTGTTAGCAGCTTAGTACAGTATAGTCCTGTTTATCTGAGCAGCTCGGGTGACAAATTTGTGGTTTGGATATACTGGAGTTCATACAAATGGGATTACTGTGCAGTACACTCTGATTTAGACCCCCTCCCCATCCACCCACAGCCTAGCCCTCACTCACCACGGGAGAAGCCCATTTCAAACTGACCCTGCAGAGAAGTGAATGCTAAATCGACACAGGGCAGCACAGCAGTGAGCAGTATGACAGAACAGCAACTAGACAGAGTGCAAGTCAAGCTGGGGAAGCACCGACAGCCAGGAGATAAATGACTGGCTCCCTCATGGTTGATGCGTCTTGTGGGTTACTGACTAACAAATCTGCATCCAAATCCCACACTCACCACCAGATAAAGAAAACACTGCTCATAAAAGTCTCACTTCATGCTGTATTTTATTCATGTGCCAGTGCAAAGAAAATTAAAATTCCATTTTCAAAGCGCGGGATGGTGAGTGCTAGATTTGAATGTAGATTTGTTCCGAGTGGTTTATTCTGGCACCCCGACCCTGTGCTGCCTCTGTTTTTGAAACTGATTTGGGTTACTGACTGTGTATTGGGAATGGTTGAGAAGGGAAGAGTGAGAGGAAGAAGTGCTGCAGTGCCAGAAAAAGTGAAACTTTTATGCGAGCTGAGTGTATGTATGTATGTGTGTGCGTGTTTAGGAATGAGCAACTTGTGTTAATTAGGGATATGTGGCACCACTGACACTGGAGAGAGGGAATCTAAGTGCAGCTTTGCAGGCTGATGTTTTCTTAAATAGATTCAATTGTATTTTGTGCATCATGATTTCACTCAATTGCTGAGCGACACAATTGCGGTTCGGTTGAAAGGGAGTTCTGCTTAACCGGGGTTCAGTTAAATGGGACTGTACTGTATATCTTTCCTGGTGAAACTTTAGAAAAAAATAAATACATAGTGCTGTACCCATCCCTGGTATCTAAACACTTAACATTTACTTATACTTTATATTCAGTTATGCTTTATATCAATTATTGTATATTTACTATAGCATTGAAATCACATTTGGCTAACATATACTTCTAATGCTTTCACATTACAATCCCCCATGGTCTCTGAACAAGGTTTCTCTAATTGCTGAATGGTAGTCCTTTTTTGGAGCAATGTGAATCTCAAATTCCTGTATAGCAGACGAGTGTCCCTTTTGAACTAGTCCCACAAATAAATTGAAATTACTGTACCACTTTCCTGATGAGCTCTGGAATTTTGATGATAACACTGGACCCTCTGGAGTTTGCAGTTGAAATCTGATGTTGCTGGCTCTTGAAGATGACCTGGTTGCTGAAAATGCTGTGCTGAACTTGTTGAATCCAGGCTGAAACTTCTTACTGGAATATGTACCACTAGCAGCAGGCAATAACTATACTCTCCCTGTTCTCACCTACTGTCCTACTGACCCTGGTGCTAGGATATTGGTGAGCCCCTTTAGGTTAGACTTACTGTGTGAGAGCTAATTCCCCCAAACCCTGTCTGGCTGTAGGCCTCTATAGGCTAGACTCCCTCCGGTCAGTAACTGGTCCCATCAGATTGGCTTCCCTGCTGAATATCTCTCAAACTGAACAGTGCAGCTTCTTTTATACTCAATCAATATTCCCTTTTCCCCAAAATATGACCCCTGAGTAGTCACCTAGCTGATCCCACTGCTTAGCACCAATCAAATCTGATTCCACCCTGGAATCCTGCAGCAGCATGGACCACAATGGAACCCACAGATTTGAAATGGCTGACCAGCTGCCTGAAAAGTCCCACCTGCTCTGTTCTGTTATCATGGATTCATTTATATTACATGTTGCATAAATCTCTCTATAAAACGGGATTAAAAATAAAAGTAATCACTTTTTCACTCCCCTAGCTGGATAGCTGACTTATTTGGCTCTTGCCAGCATTTTTGGTAATTAATTTGAGCCATTGGAACCCCAAGTTGCTATTAACAGAGGTTTCCCACAAAACATGAGCTGGTGTCTGGGGTGTTAGCATTCCCTTTATCTTTACTCATTTGGTGCTGGGTGTCCCACCCCCAAGTATAAGTGATAAGGCTAACAAAACCCTGTTCACAATCCTGTGCTTAGCAGTCCTTAAGGACAATCCCTGGCGTTTCAGCAACCCCATGTCAAAGTCATAATTTTTTGCCCGGTATATGATGGTCATCTAAACATTTAAAATCCACAACAAACAACATGGGTTGCCATGCTTGTTTTTATGTTACATTGGTGAGACTTAATCTCTTTATGGAAAAAATCTGGACAGGGTCAAATTGTTTTATGTGGTTATAACATCAATATTTTAGATGTCATCATGAGTGTGAAAGAAAATGTGAAACAAGGATGTGTCATTTGTCATGATGCTTGCTTCATTTTTTTCCACAAATACAAAATTAAAGAGTTAATTACCAATACTATGACACCCTCTTGAACAGATATTCCCCAAAAATGGGGAAATATTTGTATGGTTTTATTCATAAAACCATTTCAAACCCATGTCATTTTCATAAAACGGTTTTGATAGATGTAGAACATGGTTATCAATATAGAAACAGAAATAAGTTTAGGGGTTGCCATGCTTCTTTTGCTTTCAAAGTTGCAGTTTCAGAGGTGTCAGCTCAGGACAAAAATAATGAAAACATCCAAATGAAATACAAAACATGCAAGAATGCTATTCAAACAATTCAAAAGTACATGCAGAATGGCAAGGAGTTTAACATAAAATAAACAGCGTAACCAAAGACAGACAGATATTTAGATAAAGCGCCTTGAATGATATCAACTACTGCAATTATGGGAGCTAATTTCCTTACTGCCATCCTGTATATATTCTTAGCTGGACATGACATAATAGGATAAATCATTATTCTAGTAATGCTTCCATATATTTAAGAATGTACTTGTGCCAGAAAACCACCTTGAAAACTTTTTTGAGAACATCAGAAAAATGGGAATTTGAAACACCAGGGAACGTCTTTAAATACTGTATATTACAGCCAGGTGGCTGACACCCAACAGTCTGCAGGCAGAAACATTGATACAAAAAGTGACAGCCGTACAGGCCATGGAAAGAATAAAAGTCATGCTCTATCTCACCATAGAAGAGTTTCACATAGTGGCAAACATGGGATAGCTGGATGGGGGCATCTTAGGGGCTAAGACAGAAGATGAAGTCTAAAATGCCACTAGCTTAACAAGGAGGGTTAATTAATTGCCAATGCCAAAGATAAACAGAAGAAATTGAAGAGAGTCTAGGAAACCATGTATGTCCCATAGTACAGCTTGGACACCCTAATCAATTTATACTGACAGCATAACTATGGCAAATGTAAGGAAATGAACACACACACACACACACACACACACACACACAAGTTGTATCATATTGTTTTTTAATGATAACATGCAACTGTTAATACCCAATGCATTGTTCAAATTTTTTAAGACAGTTTAAAATACATAGAACCATAGAAAATGATGGACAATGTCTAAAAAAAACTGCTTTTCACAACATGAACTGCCTATAGAAGATACAATGGACTTTCAAAAAAATGAATTTATTGAACCAGACATAAAGGCATTTAGTCACAATGCATAATTGGAAGCTGTCAAGTGTTGTGAATCATTTCTTGTTTTGACAGCATACAATAACTGTTAGTAATTTACATGTTAACTCTAATGATGCACTGTCTCAATAAAATGAGTTAAAAGAATAGAAATCACCACAGTGTGAAAAACTGTAGTGTGCTGTGTAGTTTCAGGCATGAATTCTGAGCAGAAGAAAAATGTTAGTAAAATAGTTCATTTCTCCTTTAAGTACACTTTCATTCCTATCTGAGGCTGAAAAATTGGTATTTACTCACCTGGTGAATGTGATTATTTGAGTACCCTTTATAATACCCCGCAGTCAAAACCAATGGGTATTCCTCATCCATCCTATAGGTTGTTGCACGATCCAATCAAATCAAGCTGGCTGAGGACAGCTCCCTTGTCCCATCTGAGAATCTCCAGTGTGAATCTTCCTTAGCAATTATATACAATGACAAACAAAAACAGAGAAACACAAAAAGACAAAGAGAACAACAATACCCCTTTTGCATGCTGCCATCTCTGAGTATTGCCCGGTAGCCCTGACTATGCTGTAATCTATAAGTAGAGCACCTCTAGAGTCAGTATCAAGAATTATTATCCTTTTTATTTATTAAAAAACATACACGTCACCATTTCAACTTGCCTTGTACTTGGAGACAAGTTATTTAGATACCACATTTCCTTTCCAGATGAACTACTCAGGTATTTTTCTATAGTTTTAAATGATGAATCCATCAGGGTCATTTGGCAGGGCTTGAAATACAAAACAGAGTTTAGGTAACACATTCACCTTTACAGAACAGACATATCACACAACTATCAGTGCATGGGAGTCCATTTCTCCAGATCTTTTTTTATTTAGTTAATCAAAACTGGAAAATTGCACATATATAAATTGTCCAAATGCTTAATAAATATTACTCTTAAAGATTTTATTTGGTCTACCAATCAGCTGTTACAGCCCTGTGGGAGTCAAATCATAGTTGGTTGATCAATCTGCATTAATCCAGCCTTGCTCCAGTTGATTTTATATCCAGACACTTGACCAAAGCTTTTGGTGGTTTCTGTTAATTTTTGTAAATGATTGGTGTGGATTAATCATACAATGCAGAGTGTTATCAGTGTGCAGACTGATTTCATAGACAATGTCTCCAATTGTTATACCTATAAGATATTCAGACTGCACCAGGCAATGGCGCAAGTGGGGGCGCAATGCAACTGAGATGTGCCAGGACCAGGACAGGGTGATATTCAAAGGTGATGTGCAATGGTGCATCACCCCTCAATATGGCATAGAATGCACATGGCGCAAGTACAATGCTACAGCACATTCCCCAGACAGAGAGGACTGGAAATGCTAAAGCGCAAATGTAGTTGCGCTGGGTGCATGACCTGTGATATTCAGAAGTGGGCATGCAAATGGTGCCATAATATATGCATGGCACAAATGGGTCCATTTGCATGTCATTATCGCCCCATTTGCATGTGTTGCACAGGACAGCCCAGCGAAATGTGCCTGGTGCCCTGCGTGGCTACATGCAGTAGGTGTTGGGTCCCTGGTGGGCTAGTGTACCCCTTCCCCCAGTATGCCTGATCGCGGGCTCCCATAGTAGAATCACGATACCCAGTGGTTCAGTGGTCCCCCTGCCCTCCCACCCACAGAGGACCCAGCCACCAAGCTCCCCCCTGTCATCAGCGGGCGGCTGTGCCCCGCCTGCATATCGCCCCAGCCACTTGCTGAATGACAGGCTACAGTATGAGCTGAATGCATGTTGGTCCACAGTGTGGACCAATGAGCTTCTGAACCATACTTTGTACTACCTAACACAAATATGTGAATGAACACAGTCATTCATATTTGTGCCTATGTAATACAGTATGGTCTTTAGATCATTGGTCCACACTGTGGGACCAACAGGCGACAGCCCATACTGTACGCCTGTCATTCGGTGGGTGGCTGGGTGGTATGCAGGTGGGGTACAGCCAACTGCCAGTGATGGGGGGAGCTGGGTGGCCGAGGTCCTCTGTGGGTGGGAGAGGAGGGGGGAACCACTGAACCGCTGGGTATCGTATTCTACTATGGGAGCCCTCTATCGGGCATACGGGTGGGTAGGGATACCGCTGGGCCACCAGGGAGGGTTTTGTATTGCAATGCCCATGTTCAGGCATACAGGAGGGGAGGGGGTACACTAGACCACCAGGAAGGGTTCAGGTGCTTGTGGATGGTTTACCTGCTGGGCATGTGGCCACCCATGGCGGGCAGCTGTTGAGTTGCGCCTTGCAATACAGCCGCAAGCCTGTGGATGGCTAACATTTGCTCCAGGGTTTTCCTGGCTCAACTTTGTGCCCAGGTATGCGGCGCATCTGGGGGTTGTGCCAGCAGATGAGCCGCACATCCCGGGCTTAACATCGAGTTGCACAACATATGCATGGGCACACCCCCTTCAGATGCACTGCATTCATTAGCGATGCGCCCCAGCGCATCGGAACTTACGCTGTGCAAGTGCCCTGTTTGAATATCACGCCAGGGAGCATTACAAGGTTGTGTCAGGTGCATCTCTGTTGTGCCAGGCACAACCCCTTTGAATATCCGGTCCGTAATGTTTTGGTTTCACCTGATTACAGTAGCCAATAGGTCTACGGTCAAAGCAAAACTTACGGGTGACAGTGGGCATCCCAGGCATGTGTCTCTGTGTAAAGGGAAATTTGGTGAGATAGTCTTGTTTTGTTTTAACCGAGCTTTCAGATTATATTAATCTAATTCAGTTCCTAAAATTTAATACAAAGATCATTTTTTTATAATTCATGTACAAAATCCCAGTCAACTCAATCAAATGCATCTTTGGTGTCCAAAGCAAGAAGTGCTACTGGGTGTGACTGTTAGATCAATTATAGTAACCATTCATCTAATATTTGTAGCCAGATTGCACCCTCTTATAAAGCTATTTTGGTCCTGTGCTATAATGATATCTAGCACTTTTTCTAATCAACTAAAAAAAAACTGTTATATCAGAGTATAACCGAGAGATTGGATGATATGAGTTACATTTAGTGGGGTCCTGGTCATTTTTTTTTTTTTTTAGGAGTAACAGTATATAGGCATTGAAAAATATTTTGGGAAATTTGTTTGAGATATTGAAACTATTGTACTAGGCAGTCAGCAGTGAGGTTAGGTCATTTTTTATTACTCAGTCATGTGTCTGTCAGTACCTGGGGTTTTCCTCCTGGGTACCATTTATTTGCATCAGACAGACAGAGACAGACACTTTATAAAGTACCCCTTCCTGGAGCACTGTACAATCTATAAAACAAATATAGCAATAAAACATTTAATAAACAAGACTTTACAGAGCTTATGCTCTGGGCATCTGAAGAATAGGGCTGCTAGCTACAAAATTGAGCAGACTCAGCAGACCTAATGGCCTTTTTCTGCTGGCAAATTTCGTATGTTTGTACATCATACATAAATAACAATATGACAGTCAGCAACACATATCAGCATCTTTACATTATGTCAGCACTAATGCTTGATTAAACAGAAACATCTTGAGCCCCCTCTCGAAGGCTTCTACCAAGGAGGCTTTTCAAATATCCCAGAACTGAATTCCACAGGGCTGGCATGGCCACGGAGAAAGCACGATCTCCCGAAGGCTGCAACCTAGCCCTGGGGACTACCAAGAGGCCTCCCTCAGAGGAATGGAAAGGACAAGCTGGGCAGTGAGGAACCAGGAGTTCTTGCAGATAGTCTGGTCCCCAGCCATGTAGGGCTTTATAGGTCAGTAATCTGACCTTGAAGGCAGTCCTCCATCTTATTGGCAGCCAGTGCAGGCTGCCGAAGACAGGCGTAATATTTTCAAATCTCAGTGCACCTGTCAGTGGCCTGGCCACCATGTTCTGTACGAACTGGAGGTAGTATAGCACAGTGGTTTAAGGCTCTGAGCTGCAAATATGGTGACATCCAGCAGACCAGACCTGGGTTTGAATACCACAGCTTCCACTTACATACTCTGTGACCCTGAGCAAGTCACTTAACTTCCCTGTGCTCCCAGGTCAAGCCTATAAAAAAAGCTTTCAGCTTAGTGTGCTACTCCTGGTTAAACAACTAAAAAAAAAAAAAAACTGCAGACAGCGGAGGTTCCCTCCTGAAAGCCAGAGGTACAAGGCATTACAGTAGTCTAACCTCGACATGACACAGGCATGTATCAGCATAGGAAGGTCACCAGAAAGTATCAGGGAATGGATCCAGACAATGTTCCTAAGATAGTAAGAACTACTTTGGACAATGGCAGACACCAGCGCATCAAGTGTCAAAATGTCATTAAGCACCACACCCAGATCCTTAACCCTTATGGAAGAGATCAAGGGAAGACCTCCAAATCTAATACCAAGGTCACTCCCCAGCACCCCTCCACCCTGCTGATAGCCAGGTTCCACCACCAATACCTTCATCTTGTCTGGATTGAGTCATAGACAGTTCTGGGTCATCCAGTCCTGGATCTCAGCCTGGCAGATGTTAAACACAGAGGCTGCCATCTGGCTACTGGCCACACAGGACAGGTGTTGCTGGGTATCATTGGCATAGCAATGAAAACCCAGCCCATACCCCCTGATAATGTCTCCCAAGGGCAGCATGTACACCGTGAACAAAAGAGGTGGCAGGACCAAACCTTGTGGGACTCCACAGCACAGAGGTATAGGGCTAGATGAGGCTAATCACATCATCATCCTTTGCACTCTGCCCCTGAAGTAGGACCTAAACCAGCTGATGACATTGTCAGTTAGTCCACAACAGTCCCACAGTTGATCCAGTAACACCTCATGGTCCACAGTGTCAAATGCTGCAGAGAGATCAAGGAGAACAAGAATAGTTCATTCTCCCCCATCTCTCGCCATAAGGAGATCGTTCACCACCACCCTCACTAGGGTGGTGTCCATGCTATGCCCAGGTCTAAATCTAGACTGGAAAGACTCAAATGGCAGAGGAGGCGAGATGAGCCTCTAGCTGATGAGCCACCACTTTCTCCAAAACCTTCCCTAAAAATGGGAGGTTTGAGACCGGCCTGTAGTAGGTAAGACAGTCTAGGTCCAAGGAGAGTTTTTAAAAAAGGAGTCTCACAAGGGCCTCTTTCAAGGCCACAGGGAAGACTTCACTCCCCAAGAAACACCGGACGATCTCAGCAACCACAGGTCCAATCAGGCCAATGCAACCAACTGAAAGTCAGGTTGGACCTGGGTCTAGATCACAATAGGTTGGCCATAACTTCGAGACCATCTCACACACCTCATCCACTGCAACTGGCTCAAACTCACTCCATACAAGAGGGATGCTCCTCCACACTGAAGTTTCGACCTCGCAAGCCTTTTGAGTGAGTCTAGAGGAGATATCAGTTCTGATAGAGGACACTTCTGTCAGCAAAGAACAGAGCAAACTCATCACATGTAGTGTTTGAATTAACTCCCCCTGGATGGAGACAGGACGGGTGCAACAACCCATCTACCATGCGGAAGAGCTGAGCCTGTCTGTTCCTTGCTTCAGCAATCTCCCTAGACAGAAAATCCACTTTTTTTCAGGAGATTGCCCTTTGATAGTCACCATAATGTGACCTCAAGGTCAATTTGTCCTCTTTCAGCCTGGACGCTCCAACCTCAAACCTGGTTCCAATCAAACCAATTAAAACTCAATGCCACAAAGACAGTCACCAAGTTTTTTGGTTCCAGACAGAAGCTTGCCTCTCTACCCACCCCCCACTGCAATCACCACACTGGATGGTTCACCCCTTGAGTTGGTCTCCGACTTCAAATACCTGGGTGTCTGGCTGAGAAGTCATCTCGATTTTTCTACCCACCTCGAGGCCATCTGCACCAAACTTTGGCCAAGCTTGCAGTCCTTTACCGCCACAAAGCCTGCCTCTCTCTCCCCACCCGATGTGAATTAGTACTTAAAATGATCCTGCCAGTGCTGGACTACACAGATGTAGTTTACTGTACCACCCCAGCCACCTCTCTCTCCAAATTGGACACTCTCCTTAACTTCTTTTGCCATTTTGTGACTGCCTCCCCCCTTACCCATCACTGCCTCCTTTATGACCCACTCTTCCTCACTCCGTTATATCACAGGCAAATTGTCCACTGAGCCTCCCTCATAGCTAAGTATTGGTTTGACTCCCTTCCCCCCCATCTCTCACACTGCCTTACATCTGCCAATTCCACTACCTACTCTCTTCTCCACAGAGTCACATACCTTCTCCATTCCTCGTCCTCACTCGACTGCAGGCCAGTCTGCCTTCTCATATCGTCTCCCTCTTTTCTGGAACAATCTACCCTCTGATCTTCATCTTGCTTCAATGCTCTCATCCCTTAAAAAAACTCCTTAAACTCCTCCCTTCCCCTCAGAGTCCCAAATGGTCTTAACCCCACCTCCATCTTACTTCTGATCCCTTGTGGGCTTTTCCCAATATCCTCCCCGGTGGATTTGCTGTGCGTTCACCCCTTCTTATCTCTACCAAGTTTCTTTCCTACTTACCTGAGATAACAGGTCCCAGCTGGCCTGAGCTGGTTACCCTCCTGATTACATGCTCAGGCCCTACTTGCTCAAGTTCGCCTACCAAGTGTTGTAGAACTTAACTGTCGTCACATTTATATACTCCCGCCTTATTATATTATGTGTTACCTTTGTATATATTGTGCTTGTACCATATTAACCTTGTAAATGTTTTGTAAATTACGTATACTGTAATCATGTTCAAACTTTTGTGATTGCTTTGCTTTGTACCCAGGTCTCACCTGGAAACGAGCCCCGGCTCAGTGTGCCTTTCCCGGTCACCAATTTTAAATAAATAAAATCTCTGGCCCTTAACCTTCTACTCCCTGAGCTCCCCATCAAACCATGGGGGTCTCTGACGAGTGGACAAGGGCCATACATGGACGGGCGCGATAGAGTCAAAAGCGGTGTTAAAAGCCCTATTATAGGATGTCACTGCCTCCTCCGCACCCATCCCACACGTAGTTTCCACACTCAATAGATCCAGCACAGTCAAAAGCCCTGTTAGGGACAATTCCCATGAAGGACAGTACTGGACCATCTCCAGAAAGGAAGGACTCTCGGGGGGGGGGGAGGCCCAAACATGAACCTCACGGTGTTATGATCCGACCAAACCACCGGATCAATCATGAAGTTGTTGACCTCAAGACCCAGTGTGAACACCGGTCCAACATGTGCCCGTATGAGTGAGTTGCTGATTTAATAACCTGTGACAGACCCAGAGCTTCCATACACTGGAGGAGGCCACGTTCAAATGATAAGAGTTCGCTGTCAACCCAGGCATTGAAATCCCCCAGAGTTATCCATCTGGGGGATTCCAACACCAGACCGGCAACGAAGTCCCCTACCTCCTAGAGGAATTCCTTTTCCCCGCCAGGTGAGTGGTAAATGAGAAGAATCCTGCAGCATGCACCAGGACCCCCTCACATGGCCACACTCTCAAAAGACCTGGTAGAACCCACTGGTAGCTGAGAGGCTCAGGCTGGTTTTAAAACAAATGGCCACTCCCCAACCCCTGAGATCCCTCCTCGGGCTGTATATCATGGAGTACAATGCCGGAATTGATGCCTCCAAAATGGGGCCAGCATTATCATCCAGCCAGTCTTCATGATGCAATCGCGGCCTGCTGAGGAAATCAAGTCTGCCATTATAGCGGTCTTGTTCTTCATTGACCTGGCATTGCAAAGCACAGCCTGGGTTGGATAAGTGGGAGCTGCTGGACAATTTGCCACCTGCCCACTCTCAATAGTGGAGCCTTTGGGTATAGGAACTAGACAGGGAGGACCCTTCTCCAGTACCCATTTTACCCCTGGGCTTCACCACCCAAATCACTGATTCCCCAGCAGCCACTCCTATGCCCCTCTGCCCCAACCTCCTACTATGCACATTCACCAAAGCCCTGCATCTAACATATGTCTCTACAGGTAAGGGAGGAAGATCAAAAGCTGGGAGGTCATGCAGTCCAGTATTGACAATTTAACCCACCCAACAAATCCAATCAAAATATTTAAAATAGACTTTACACAAACTTAAAGATAACCAGTCACCCTACCTTCAAAACTCACACATATCAATACACACATCAATCAGACAACAACATTTTAGCCCTATCCCACCACTACCAAAAACAAACAATTCAAAATCCCAGGCAGTCAAAGTTTACAAAATCAGTCCACGGTGCACTAGTGAGTTCAGATACTAAGATATCAGGAGCTTCATATAAATATATGGGACTCTCACTCCCCAAACTTGCCCAGAATTCCAGGAATATAGAAGGTGCTCTTACCACTTTCAGTCTAGTCTAGAAAAGCAGTTGTTTGGAGTAAATCTAATGCATATATAACAGCCCTCCCACAGCCTTTCAACAGGGGACTTAAGAATTTAACTCCTTATGGCACTCTCACTGCCAAAAGAAGGCTCAGTACTAGCACCTACACTCGATGTGTGATACCTGAGAGTGGAGAGGGCATGGAGTCATGATGTTGCAATCAAAAACAGCACAGCAATGTACCACGCTGACAATACAGTGGGTACATTACCAGTGTTTGCTGATGACAGCAAAGGGAAACATCAGCGAAACACAGATAATTCCTTCTTTTTTTGTGGGGGCTCCACTCCCGCACACCCTGTAACATGGGGCTACACCACCGAACCCTACCTACTAATATAATCAGCTCTGGGGGTATGAAACACAGGGATGGGGTGAAACACAGGTAGGGGGTAAAGAACCAGTGGCACAAGTCAAAACAAAAACAGTAGTAGTCTGGGATCAGGATTTTAGCCCCGGTTCACAGACTCAGTGCTTCTCTCCACTGCCAGTACCTCATCCCACTGAGCCACGGCATCTGCTTTGTGAACCATCACCCCCAACAGAGATTTTCCCCTCTGCATCACTGCCTCCCAGCCATTAGCTACAGGGTACAAAACCATGCCTGCATCATTTTGTCCTTGCAATGTTTTGTACCCTGTACAGTAGCTATAGTCCTATATGTTCTCTGTTGTATGGTTTTCAATGCACTCAAATAAAAATGACATATTGACCCAGTACCAGTGAAGCATAGAAACACAGAATGACAGCAGATAAGGCCTGCTTGGCCCACCTAGTCTGCCCATTTCTCTACCTATTGGATAAGCTGCAGATCCTAGTTATCCAACAGCCTACTTCTTCCTACCCTCCACCAGAATTGCCCTATGTCTGTCCCATGCATTCTTGAATTCCCCCACTGTTTTTGACCGCACCCTCCTCAGAAAGGCCATTTCATGCATCCACTACCCTCTCTGTGAAAAAAAAAAATACTTCCTCACATTGCTCCAAGCTGTCCTCCCATCTTCAAATTGTGTCCCCTTGTTCTTGCACATCTCTTTTTCTGAAAGATGCTACCCTCTTGGACTTTGTTGATTCCCCTTGAGGTACTTGAAAGTTTCTATCATGTCCCCCTCCCGCCTACATTCCTCAAGGGTATACATATTAAGCTCCTTTAATTTCTTTATATGGCTTCTGTTGCAGACCCTGTACCATTTTAGTTACCCTCCTCTGGACTGCCTCCATCCTGTCTATGTCCCTACAGAGATGGGGTCTCCAGAACTGCATGCAGTACTCCAGATGGGGTCTCACCAACTGTCTGTACAGAGGGATAACAACTTCTTGTTTTCTGCTGGTGATGCCTCTCCCTATACATCCCAATATCACCCCAGCCATCTGTACTGCCTTTTCACATTGCTTGCTTACCTTTAGGTCATCTGATAGGACTACGGAGGAGGAGGAGGAGGAGCATTACTTTGCACTTTCTTGCATTGAATCTAAGCTGCCACACTTTTGACCATTCCTCCAACCTTGCCAAGTCCCTTCTTATCCTTTCCACCCCCCCTTGTGTATCAAGCCAGTAGCAGATCTTTGTGTTGTCTGCAAAGAGCCATATTTTTCCTTCCAGTCCCTCCTCAATGTCACTTATAAAGACATTAAAAAGGACCAGACCCCGTACTGAACCTTGTGGTACCCTGCTAGTAACTCCTTTCTTTGGAGTGGACTCTGTTTACTATTGCCCTCTGCGTCCTGTTGTCCAGCCAATGGTTTACCTAGGCTACCACCCTGGGACCCACTCCCAGGCTGGCTAATTTGTTTATTAATCTTTTGTGTGGGACTGTGTCAAATGCCTTTCTAAAGTCTAGGTATGCCATGTTCACAGCCCCTTCCTAGTCTACTACTTTGGTCACCCAGTCAAAGAAATCGATTAGATTCATCAGACATGACCTTCCCACTGTGAATCCATGCTGCCTTGGGTCCTGTGCCCCACTGGCCTCTAGGTACTCAACAATTTTTTCTTTCAGAAGTGATTCCATCATTTTCCCTACCACTGAGGTCAAGCTAACAGGTCTGTAGTTTCCTGCCTCAGCTTTGCTCCCACTTTTGTGAAGGGGAATCACATCCACCCTCCTCCAGTCCTTAGGTACCACCCCATCCTCCCATGATTTGTTAAAAAGGGTAGTCAGTGGTGTCACTAGTTCTCCCCTTAGTTCTTTTAGAATTCTGGGGTTTATCCAGTCAGGCCCCATTGCTTTGTCCACATTCAGTTTTAGGAGTTCTTTCAGAACCCTTTCTTCTGTGGGAGGCAGTATAGCACAGTGGTTTAAGGCTCTGAGCTGCAAATCTGGAGACATGGGTTTCAATCACACAACCCCCACTTGCATACTGTGTGACCCTAAGCAAGTCACTTAACTTCCCTGTGCTCCCAGGTTGTACCTGTAAACACACTTCATCTTAGTGTGCCACTCCTGGCTAAATAATTGGGGGGAAAAAAAAAGACTGGTATCGATCCCCCCCCCATCCAAACTGCTTCTAGCGATTGGATTAGGTACCTCTCCCTCCTCTTCTTTTGTGACTACTGAGCAGAAGTATTTGTTCAGCATCCCTGCTTTTTCACTGTCCCTCTCTGCCCATCCACCCTTCCCTTTATTAAGACTCATTATCCTTCCCTTGGTCTTTCTTCATTCCCTAATGTACCTATAAAAGGTTTCATCCCCCTTCTTAACCGAGTTGACTATCTTTTCCTTGGTTTGAGCATTTGCTATTCTGACTGCCTTCCCTGCTTCCTTCTGCTTTAACTGGTACAGTTCTCTGTCCTGCTCCTTCTGTGTTTCCTTATTCTTCCTGAATACTATTTTTTTCTCCCTAACCTTCCCCGCCACCTCTAATGAGAACCATAGTGTTTTTTTCTTTCATTTTGATTTGTTTGTTTGCTTCACACAAAGGCTTGTTGCCTCTGTGATGGCAGTTTTGATGTTTTAGGAAAACCATTAGGAGGCAGTGTCGCCCACCCAGTACCTGAAAAATAAATAAAGATGTCGGGAGGGATCATTTTCCAATAAACCTCTATTGGAACTGTACTGCACACAACTGGAGAAACTGTACCCACTCACCAAATTTCAAATTGAAAAAAATATTTAATTAATTCTGGTATATAGATTTTTGATCAACGTTTCATAGTGTACTCACTACTTCCTCAGGATCTATAAACAAACATTAAATCCTTTTAATTAAATGCTACTCATAATTATATTCAGAATAATTCGCTTCATTACTTAGAACATACCATATCTTAATAAGTTCTACTCTACCATTGTTCATGCTGATAAGTTAAGGTAGAAAAAAATGTTTCATCTCCACTTAGAATAACTTGTTTTGTTCTCATTGTATGCAAAACACACTGTGTTTACTTTATCTGTTTTCACTTGCCACAATAGAAGTCACTCACTTTTAGCAAACTGAATGGTGTGTGGGGGAGGGGGGGCAAAGAGGGAACAGTGAAAAAGTCCATGTTAACTATTTACAATACCCACCTTAGATAGGCTAAAAGTATTCCATTTTTATGTCAAGTGCTGTCTTTCTTCTACAAAGACATCTTTCTCATCTAAATTTACATAGAGAGATATGTTTTTAATATCTGATTCACTCATTTCCATTTCACCACTTTTATATTTATATTATACTTGTTTTTATTTAAAACATTTGATAGTTTTTTTAACCTCTTTAAAAATCCAAAAGGGATTGATGTTCAGGGGTTACACAAGTATCTCTGGCTTTAAACTTCAATTTCTAAAAGTAATAGACATCATGAGGCACATGTTCAAACATTCACTGTTAGTGGTTAAAAAAAAAAGGTACAACCTTCATTTTTATGTGTTTTTATCTCGCTTTTTACCTTTTGTCTTTGTTCTTTTCAGTTTACACTTTTTTTCTTTGAAGTAGTTTACTTCTTCCTTTGTTTTAACCTGTTTTAGCCACAAAAAATACCTCTTTTTTAACTTCTTTCAATGTTGAACTGTTAAATTGCTCTCTGTTCTTCTTGTGAAACCTCTAATCCCCTTTTAACAGCCATGAAACACTGTCTGTCAAATCAGAAGTAACATAAATTTTTCCATTTACTTATTTTGTTCTGTTTCATTCCATTTCACTTTCTGCCCCAAGCGTTAATTATTCCCTTTATCTTTGTAACTATTACCTATTATACTTTTTGCTAGTATCCATATACCTAATTTCTTTTAGTTCTCACCTTGCTGGTGAATTTTTGCTCCTTCTTGAACGTTTGTGCCCCCATCACTGCGCTCTTGTGTTGCTCACTTTATATTCTCTTGTAACAGTTCATTCAAAACACCTGCTGGTCCGTAAGCCATGTTTGAGCGTGCTCACTGGCTCTGTTTTGATCATTTTTTACATGGTGTGCTGCATTTCTACATACCTGTATGTTACTTAAGGCATGCGCAATGCACATTTCTGATTGTCCTGTAAGAAAAGTTGTATAAAACTTTTTTTCCTAACCTGAGATGTGTTTAAACTTTCTTAACTTTAATACAGTTGCAAGGATAAATATTCTATATTTGTTTTCTTCTTACCATTTTTCTGATTTTCTAAGAAATTATTAAATCACAATGATCTTTGCTATAGAGGTGTATACAGGGCTGAATTGTGACCAGAGGACTACATGAACCATGTAGCACCATGTCCTGACCCACTTAGCCAAAAACATGGTTACCAATGTTTTCCCATTGTTCCTTCACCCCTCCTTCTAGCCTGTTTTGTAGTGCTTTTCTGAGGTACTCTCCCATTTTGATAAAGTGAGCCCTCCTGAAGTTCAGTACCCTCACTTTTGTATGTCCAGTAGTAGCCAGCAGACAACAGCAGCTTGTCCAGTATACTGAGGAACCCAGCAAAGTGAAAGTACTCTTCAAAGTGAGAAGGCAAACACCTCGCTTATCAACTGTTCTTACAGTACAGACTTCATCTTCCTCTTAACTGTCAGAATGCTACAACCCAACAGCACAGACAGACCATGTTTTGCAATCCACTAGAATCTTATACAGAGCAGGCCAACAAACAACCAGTTCCACTGGGACCACAGTAAAACAGTAATCCACTGCAGATGGAATACCATGCAGGAACACACACAGCCACAAGAAAAGATCTGATGCAGTTCACAGAAGAGCTGCAGTTCACAGTAGAGCCATAGAGCTGCAGCGACACCCTTTGCTGGCCAGTCAAACCAGCCCATGATGGTCGGCAAAGATCTCCAAAGGCCGTTCAAGCCCCGGGACGTCTGGCTTGAAGATTCCCCAGACCTAGCCTACAGATTATTCATAAAATCACTGACTACAAGGAACAAAGAGCAGCTCACCAGATTCAGTTAAACAACAAAAAGCAAAATCAGCACAAGTGTAGTGCACCTAACTTCCCTGGCTAAAAATAAAACATCTAGCTCCTGTAAGCCCCCAGCTGGGCTTACCTGGAAGGACTATGGCTCTCTACACCTTTGCCGGTTTCCCAGTAAGTGGCCCCTTGTGGGACTTGAGCCCACTAGCCCCATTGGCACTTCATGGCTGGGATCACCAAAATTCCATTGCTCAGCCCCATCCACTGAAAGGGGCCAAGCTTCATTTGATGCTTTATGCCTCTGGGCACCTGAGGGGTCTTCTGGCCAGTCTGGGAAGCCAAGGGCCAGACTAGCTGAAATGTAAACAATAAAAATAGTGGCTGCGCTCGTATTGAGCATGCATGGCCACCATGAGTATAAAAAGTTAAAGGAGCCATGGCTCCAATTTAAGGACACCAGTAAACCAGTGCAAGAACTGGGACTGAGGTTGTGTAAGCACCACTGAAGGAAAGGGGGCTCTCCCAAAAATAATCAAAAGGTGTCCTGGCTCCTGTTTGGCAAGCAGAGTCAGGATATGTTACGAGCAGTCCCTGAAGTGGCTTAAACAATAATGTATAGTGTTTTGTGTGTGCTGCCTGGGACTGAATGTGAATAAAGATGGCAGCCCCCATGGGACTACAGAAATGATGGGACTGCTGGGTAAAGTTGAAAGGGCATTGAATTTGCCTAGGAAAGTGGCAGCCAATCAGAGGGGGAGCTGCAAAAAGCTATAAATAGGACTGTTTGCCCAACAAAAAGGGAGATCAGCCAAAGTGGGAGTGCAGAACGGATTGCGTGGGCTTCTCAGCCCTATGACTGCATTCAGGCTCCAACAGCCTAAGAAACCCAAAGCTACTTGAAGGGACAGAAGAAAAAGAACCTGGAATTTCAGCAGGAACAAGAGACAGGTTTTACAGTTTGCTGCAGATGACCAGGAGCCAGAGTTTTCAGACAGACAGAGAGAGGGAGAGAGAGGGAGAGATAGAGAGATGAAAGCCGCGGTAAAAGAAGTGTGTGTGCTGTCTGCTTTTCCTAGCCCTGTAACCCTTGCATCAGAGATTGAGCTACTGAGTTCCCTCTCAGAGGGGTAATCATGGTGCATGCAAATTTCAGCAAGGGGAAAGCCTGAAGTGTGCTGTGGCTAGATGCTGTGAGAGGGTCCAGCAATGCTGTGACTAGAGAAACCAAAAGGCAGGGTGCTGGGGTAAGAGACTGTGCAAAAAGCCCAGCTGTAATTGTGTGACCCAGGTGTGCAACAGAGGGGTCTAGCGGACGATGTCTATCATTCCCCAGACCGAAGAAGAGGAATAAGACAATCGGCAGAAGATGACAAGAGGCCTGACTGGAGAAAACCATCTATAAAGACCTCTGAGGTGAAGCTGGCAAGACTAGGCAGGTGAAGACTAGGGTTCTTCATTTTCTCCAGACATCCAGTTCTGCGGCTTAGTGGTGCACCACGCTCTGGATACCTCTCTGGTACTGTGCAACTGCCAGTTTGACTGCAACTCAGCCAGCTGAAACCCCCCTTTTTTAGACTTCTGAACTGTAAGTACCCCAAGCTGTGGCTTTAGGGACTCTTTATTAGCTAGCTAGGTAGTTAGGTTACACAGGGTAAGACCTGGGCTGGACTTTGCCAAGTGTAAAGCTGCACCCAGGCAGGAAGTTTAATGCTGAATATGGTTAAAAGTTATTTTGGCCCCGGCAAAAGACCCCACATCTGCATCACCATCCGGTGAGGTACCCACCACATCAAGGGACATTTCTGGGTGCACCCAGGTGGGAGGCAGGGTTATTAGTGTGGGGTATCATTGATCTGCAAAGTATTGAGCTGCTTGATAATCTCCCTTTTCCTCCTCCCCTAATAAATATTTCATTGTTTGCCTGTTAACTATTGTTGCTGTGACTTATTGTGACAGAGTTACAGTGGGTGGAGGATTGTTATTGTATGGGGAAACTGCCTTGGGGGCAGTTTATGTATTTTCCTGGGGGGTGGCAACCTATTATCTGTCCACAAGTATCTCATGCCATTTACCCCAGGTGGAGGCACTGCATCATAGTTATTGTCCACTGTGGAATCCAGGCTAGCACCCTCAGAGGTGTGTAAAGAGTTGACCTGAGGGCCTTGGAGGTGAGTCACATGGCTGTTACAAGTGGAGGCAGTGCTAGGATTTGCTGCTCCCTAGTTGATACTTCAAACTTCCGATTTAGAAAAATGTTGGTACCCCCCCTCCACACACTGTTTGAAAAACAAAAGAAAGAATGGCCTTCCAAGAAATAGAGGACTAGTGCACGTTTGAGGGATTAGACCCCCAGAAAGTGCTCCTAATAAAAAGTGTAACTGAAGAATCGGATAATGAGTTAATTTTGGGGGTGTTAGATGGGGCTCTGAAGGAATGTGGGAAAATGAAATTCAAAAGGGTGACTAGAGAACCCGGCACCTGGTTTAGGAATTAAATTGTAGAGACTGACAAAGACTTGAGTTCTGTAAATGTACCTCCTACAGTGACACTAGAAGGTTTCCAAGATACCTGGGCAGTGCTGAAAAAGGGAAGTCTGGCCAGTTAAAAACCCTTTATCCCACTCCCTGAGACCCTCCCCATCCAAGTGAAGGCAGTGATTTCAAGGCTAAGCTTGGGTACCTGCTTGCTATTGAAGGAAAGTCCAAGGAAGACATGTGGGCTATGCTTCCCAAGGGGGAGCCCGCTCCCATAGTGCTGCCTAGCAAGGTGACAACAAACGTGATGGTGCCATATGAGCAGTGCAAGTAGCTGCACACCTTCTCGGGGGCCACCCCCACTCCAGCTGGGGAGGATGATTTTGAAAGCTGGATAAGTCCTTGGCAATCTAACAGGTGCAGTCTTTGTGAACCTGTCAAAGGTTTTTGATTTAGTGGATCATGCCATGCTGCTCCAGGGCTGAAGGACATTGGACTATCAGTGTCCCCATGTACGTGGTTCCAGAGTTATATCTTGAATTGCCCTTTGAGAGTTAACTTCAGGGGGACAATGTCTAACTCCCATATTCTGGAACAAGGAGTACAACAAGGGTTCATTTTGGGACCCCTATTATTTTCTTTATATCTTGATTCTATTGTAAAATTCCCTAAATAATCCAATCAGTTACTATATGCAAATGGCATTATTCTTTTTTCAAGTGGTAGAAATGTAGATGCAATAAATGCAACTTTAAATATTGATTTTGTTGCTTTAAATAATTGCCTGCTACAGCACAGTTTTGTTGTTAAACACCAAGAAAACAATGTGTGTACTTTTTGGTTCAAAACACAAAATAGTAAAATGCCAACCTTTATAAATATCTGATTTGACTGGAACAATATTATAACAGGACATTGAGTTTAAATACTTCAGGGTGCCACTGAATCTTAGCCTAAATTGTGCAGCCCGTATTAAAAAAAAACCACTAAAACTGTAAATCAAAAGTTACGAGTTTAGTATAGGTTGAGAGATTACTTAAGTAGAGAAGCTGACGGGGAAGATGACATCAGTTCTGACTGAGAACAGGAGCAGAGCAAGTCGCCAGACTCAGCTGCAGCACAGCGGTCGTAATGGCACATGTCTGAGATTTCAGCAGCATCCCCAAGATTATTCGCTGAACTGGAAGCTTTTCTCCATTTATATTAATTTTGTCGTCTGCCTTGTTGAAAGTTAATTTTTGTTTATGTCTCTTCCCCCCCCCCCTTGTTTTGTTTGCTCTCCCGGTATATCTAGAAATATGTGGAATACAAAAGAAAGTGGTAAACTGCATCAGAACAAACGGAAGAAATTGAGACATAATGCTGCTGTAAGCCCTCCTCATCCTTCATTGGAGCAGGTGCTACAGGTGCAGGTAACCCCCAACATAGCCCTTCCCGAAGAGCTTACACAAAACCTGATATCCCCCCTTCTTTCAGGTAAAATTTCAGTGTTTTAAAAAAAAAAGACATAAGAATTTGCAAAACTCCAATGCCGCTGAGGAGTAACGTGGCTTGTTCTTTGGAGGTTTGTACTGCAACAGATATGTCTTCTGCTCCTAAAGGGAAAATGGAACCCCAGGTGGGGAGAAACAACAATATGGAGGCTGACTCAGAAGTGGAGGGGGTGAGGTTAGTGATAATGGAGAGGTAGAGGGTGTGCAGGTTAACCAGCCCCAAAGGAGGGAATCTATAACTGAGTATGTTCTTGCCTCGGATGTGCAAACAATATCTGAATCACTGTTACAAACGAAGGGTGATGGGGGGCTGCAAGAGCATATTCTGCAGGCTCTTACTTTGTTTCGGGCTGAAATTAAGGATGCTTTAGGAGAAGTGAAGCAATCAGTTAATGGTCTGTTGGAATAAATTATTTTATTAACAAATCAGATGCAAACTCTAGCACTTAGGACTGATGAGATGGAAAATAGAATCTCAAAATTAGAAGATGGGTCTTTGACTTTAACAAAAACTCAGACACAACAGGAAAAAAATCCAAGCCCTTCAGCAGAAGCTGATTGAAATGGAAGATATGTCTCGACAGGTAAATTTAAGAATTAATGGGCTTCCCGAGGGATTGGAAGGCATAGAAAATTCCTTGAGCTTTTTTTGAAAAAGTTGTAACAATAGCAATGGGTCATTCCTATCCCGAACAAAAAATTGTTCTCGATAGAGCCCACAGAGTTGGGGGAAGGCATGGAGGGAATATCCAACCAAGGCTAGTAATAATGAACCCCCTCGCATATCAAGACAGGGAAGCTATTCTCCAAAAAGCTTGAGTTGAAAAAGGCTTGAAATATCCAAACATCTCCTTGCACATTTTTCCTGATTTGTCTGTGGAAACAGTGAATAGAAGGAAACTTTTTAACATGGTTAAGAAGAAATTATATGATGCAGGCTTCAGATTTGCGATGTTTTACCTGGCAGAGATGTTTTTTGGTGAAGGGGAAATGTGTGACTTTTGACAATGCAGACGAAGGTATGGAAGCATTTGAAGAGAATTATGGAAATATTCTTATAAATAACCCCCTGCACTCTCAGCATCGGCCTTATTAGTCTTTTCTTATTATATTAGCAATTTAATGGTGTATTTATAAAGTTACTGATTGTATCTACTGCGGGATTGGCGGAAGAGAGGAGAAGGAAGGGAAGAGGAAAAAAAAGAATAATGATGGGGAAATAGATATTAAATGAAATGATGGTTAATTATTTCTATATATTGGGGCAGCTGTTTAGATCAGATAAATAGTTAATTATTAGACCCACTGCTGTGAGTCTAAGCATTGGAGTTGTTGGTAGTGAACGACTTTGTGAACCTGGGGGAGGGGAGATTTAGTACAAACCTTAGTTTAAGTTTGAGTAAAAATATAGGTGATGGGTGGGATGGGTTTTATTTTCTATTACTAATTTGGCTTATTTGGCTTAGTTTTATTAGCTGGTGGTCCAGGATTCCACACCAACAATGGAAAGAGGAAATAGTTGTGCAATCTTTTGGATCTTCTCTTTATGTTTTTCTAAATAAATGCTGGGTAAAATCAGGATAGCTACATGGAATGTCAAGGGTCTCAGAAATAAAGTTAAGACAATAAAAATCTTAAGGTATTTGGAAACTAAAGGTATTAATTGCATTTTTATGCAAGAAACCCTTTTTCAATAGGGTGATTTTTTTGTGGTTCCAAACACAATGAGGTCCAGGGGCATTTTCAGGATTTAACCAGGTGTCACGTGGGGTGGCAATTTTTTTTAATAAGAAATCTTTACCAGGGATTAAGATAAATAAGATCATAAGGGACGTAGCAGGCCGTTATCTTATATTGGAAATCATATTGTTTGGGGTACAATATACATTTTCTTCTTTATATGGGCCTAATATTAATTCTCCAAATTTTTTCCCAGAATATTTTCTGCAGTTAACCACTTGTGGTTCCCCATACATGACTGGTGGGGATTTCAATTTGATATTCAGAAAACAGGATACAACATCTGCTCCCAATTCCCTTTTTGGTTCCTCAGTTAAAATAATAAAAACTTTATGAGGGATCTGAGACTTTTTGATTCATGGTTAGAGTCTACTCAAGAAGTTAGAAAATTCTCTTTCTTTTCAGCACGTCATCAAGCATTTTCTAGAATTGATTTTTTTTATTTCAGAATCTCTGCTGTATGCTGTAAGAAGGATAGACTATCTGGGCATAATTATATCTGACCACTCACTGTGTATAATGGATCTGCAGGCCTCATTTACTAATGTCACCTATTTTTATTGGTGAATGAATATTACTTTATTAAAACATCATGGAAATAGTGGTCTTTTCTATGAAGAAATGAATTTATTTTTCCTACAGAATGATGCAGTAGATGTTAGTATCTCTGCCCTTTGGGAATCCTTTAAATTGTGGACAAGGTATTTTTTTCAACAGATAGCAAATAGGAGGAGAAAAGGATGGTCTAAACAGGAAACACAACTACAAAATGATATTTCCACATTGGAACAACTTTAGTTACTGAATCAAGATACATATATATACAATACATTGGTAAAAAAAAAAAGAACTGTATTAAATAAGCTCCTGACTGATAACGTGGAAAATCATATATTAAGAATGAGGTCCAATTATTATATACTTTCAGATAAGCCACTTCAATTGATGGCCTGGCAGTTAAAAAAAGACCAAGAAAAACAGTAAGAGCATTAACCAAATAAAGATTCAAACGGTGTCCTTCATATGGAACTGCTACAAATTTGTGCTGCTTTTTCTGATTATTATCAGAATCTTTATTCATAAGAAATGTCGGGGGATATGAAGGATTTGGAAGAATTTCTGGATAAATTACAATTAAATAAAATAGGTAACTCTATTAAAGATGCTTTGGATGGGCCCATTTTGGCCATTAAAATTAATAGGGCAATATATGCCCTGCCTGTGGGCAAGGCACTTGGCCTGGATGGAATTCAAATCAACTTTTACAAGAGATTTAAGGTTTACTTGGTTCCCATCCTGAGTAGGCTATTCAGCTCTTTTGTTGATGCTTGGAGATTGCTAGCCTCCTTTCAACAAGCCATTATCTTATTATTTCAAAAGCAGGGGAAGGATCCAGATTTAAGTAGCTCATATAGACCTATATCTTTGCTGAATACAAGATTTTTACTAAGATACTTGCATTAAGGCTGGAGGGGACACTACTAGATCTCACTGAACCTGATCAAAATGAATTTGTGAAAGGTAGAAAATAAGTGATAATTTAAGAAGAACAATTAATATTCTTGCTAATAACAAACATCTTGGTGCTGTATTGTTAGCAATCAATGTCGAAAAGGCCTTTGATCACACTGAATGGTCATTTCTCCTTGCACTTTTGGATAAAATGAATTTTGGTAAGCAGTTTGTGAGTTGGATCAAATTATTATATTCAGTTCCAGAAGCAGTTATTAGAATAAATCATTTGTATTCAGATAAAATCCAGTTGTATAGAGGTATGAGGCAGGGGTGTCTCCTCTCACCTCTGCTTTTTGCTCTTGTGATGGAGCCATTTGCAATAATGATTTGGAAAAATCAGAAATTTCTGGCATACAAATTAAAAATACTGTACATAAAATAAGTTTTTATGCGGATGATGATGAGTTATTGTATTTAACCAATCCTTTAGTCTCTATAAAAGAAGTCATCAGGTTGGCCCAGAAATATGGTAAATGGTCAGGCTAAAGGATAAACTGGCAGAAAACCCTGCTTTTGAAAGTAAAACCTGATTATAATCTATCCGTCCCTGAAATAGGGGTGGGGCAAGTGGCAGATAGCATTAATTATTTGGGCATTAATCTTACTAGTAAATATGATCAATTATATCAGGCTAATTTCAAGCCTATGATAGGTGCAATTAAGAAAGATTGCGATAACTGGATGCATCTTCCATTAACACTGGTTGGCAGGAGAAATGTCATAAAAATGAAAATCCTCCCTAAACTGTTGTATAACTTTCAGGTTATACCAATCATGATACCAGATTCTTTTTTGATTCTCTTAAAAATATAATAATTAATTATATTTGGAATAAAAAGAAACCAAGAATTTCTTATCATAAACTTATTCTGCCTAAGAATAAAGGTGGTTTAGCATTACCTGATTTCAAACTATATTATTTTGTAGCCCAAATTCAGGAAATCTGGTTTTGGCTGAGGGATGATAATGTCCAGCCCATCTCTGTTAATTTGGAAGACAAGATGAATGAGGGCTGCCTTTTAAGATAGCTCTTGTTTTCAGGGTATTACACCACTAGGTCAACTCAAAAAGTAATTAACCCGGTCACACAAGCTACTATAAGATGGTGGTTGAATCTGCATAAATATATGGGTTTACAATTTCTTATTACTAAGTATTCTCCAATATGTAATAATTATTATTTTTTGCCATCAACTAATGATGGCATGTTTAGGGCTTGGAAGGAGGCTAGAATTTCTGAGCTTCTCCAGATTAGTAGTAATGGCATGCTTATGCCTTTTGGTGAAATAAAAAAAATCACTATTCCTTTTTCTCATTACTTTAAATATATACAAATAAACAACTTTATTTAGAAGTACAATAGAAGTGATCTTTTAGGATCCACTGTGTTTACAGACACATTGGAATCCTATCCATGTAAAAAAATTATATCAAAACTTTATGGCCACACAAACAATAATACATCACAAGACTCAGATATAATAAAGCTAAAAGAAAAATGGGCAAAAGATCTAGGAATAACTATCTCAGCTAAACGTTGGGATAAGATTCTTGCTTTTCCTATGACAAATATAAAATCCTCTGAATTACAGCAAATTCACTTTAACACCTTACATAGGACATATTTTACACCATATAAGCTGTATAAAATGAATAACTCAGTCTCTCCAATGTGTCCCAGATGTGTCAGAACCACAGGTACACTGGTTCATATGCTATATGCATGTCCATATCGCTCTAATTTTTGGTTTAAATTTTTTTCACTCATCAATAAGACTCTGAAGGTGAATATTAATTTGGATCAAATGCTAGGATTGCTGGCTTTGTCTGATCAGGTTTCAGTACTCACACAGTACCAGCAAACTTTTTTTTTTCTATTGCATTGACTTTAGCTAAAAAAATGCATTCTCCTGAAATGGAAAGATGTAGCCCCACCTATTTTTGACACTTGGTTAAATTTCTTAATAGATGTGATGAAACAAACTTCAGGAACATTAGCCAACTGGTATCATCCCTAGCTTTGGGAATGTGTACTAGGCTCATTACTTCTATAGATTAAAATGGGTGGGGGTGTACAAAAGCAATTAAGACAGATTAGGTATCGACAAAACCAGGTCCTGAGGAGAGAACATTTTGCTAGGGCTATGCTAGATCTATACTTCTGGAGGGATACCCAGTAAATCCACACACACAGGAAGCAATGACGTAACTGTTCAAACCATGGTTGGGGTTCTTGAGTGTGACTTTATTCCAAAAGATGTTCTGTAAAGCAAGGGTGGACCCCCAGGGTTTGCACATCATGGCACTAGGAACTTGTAGACAATAAAATTACTGTATCTGACAGAAGACTCTTTGTATTCCTGTACTATAGGACACTGAACATCTCGTACTGGTATTCCCATATTTCATAGGACATTTAAAATTTCTTCCAGTGGCACTGGCCACAACTGAACATCGCTTCTAGTGGCACTGGCCACAACTGAATGCACATTTGGCTAATAACTAGCACAAACCCACTTCAGGGGGTAATATCCTCTTCAGACATTGGCCCTATGTCTAAAGTAATCAGGCACCCTTACTGAACCTAATCTATACCCAGCCATTCTTCAGAGTTACACCTTAAACATCTTGAACACACTTGGATAAATGCTTAATTGGATGAACGTTCACATCTAGCATTTGAAACACTACACTGGTAGTGGAAGGACTAAAGTCCCGAACAATGTAATATATCAATCAATCTTTATTTAACCAGGTGAAACATCATTGAGAAGAACTCATTTGCAAGATGGGCCTGGACAGGCCCTCATTTGGACGACAGATCATTGGGGGACAGCATGGACTGGAGGCACTGTAAAGGTAACTGCTAAGCCTCCTGCTTAGCTTACTTGTTGAGGTGTATTAGCCCTTCGATGCTATGTGTCAACTGCCCCACCTGGCCCGGCAATCCTCGCACTCAGCGGCATCCCTTAATATAAGGACCTCCCCCAGTCACATGACCACCTTTCAGATTTTTTTCTAAGTCCCTATCCTTCCATTAGCAGGTTATCTCCCTCCTCCACTAGGGGGAAGTGCTAACTACATCCCCTAGCCTACTCTTTACCTCCCTCCATATAATCTAAGGTTGCTCCCACCACTACCACTGATGAATACTAGGAGTCACTATTGTCACTAGCTCCTACACTTTTCTTCCTGTTACGTCTCTCCACTTACTACCTGTAAACTCCCCTCTCCTACTTTCTCTCCTTCCCTCCCACCTCCTTTTGTCCTGTCTCCCTTCTTTCCCCTCCCCAGGCTTGAACCCTGCACCCTTCACATCAGAATCCAAGCTCCTACCACTGTACTAACGGGCTGCCACCATATTTGACCTGCCTTAACTTCTACTTAACTGATCCACCTCTTCCTAGCTATATCCCTCTTTCCTCATCCACTTCTATCCTTCCTCAGCCCCCCTTTCCTAATACTGTCCATCTCACTCTTCACTCAAATAGCTGCTCCTCCTGCTCCTTGCCATGCTGATCCTCTGCTCCTTCCACTCTACCAGCACACTGCCTCCACTGCTGCCTTATCCCTACCCTGCCCCATCCTCTTCTAACCCCCGTGTTGACCCTCACCTGCCACTCCTATTCTACTCCCTCCCCCTGTTACCTCATCTACCTATTCCCACCTGCCTTATAAAATCCTCTGTCTCCTGCCTTACCCCTGCCTGTCACTGCCAACAATGACACCTTGCTCTGCTTTGCCTGCTCTCCCTTCTCCTACTGCTATCTGGTAATATACATCCAAATCCTGGTCCCACCCTGGCCCCCCAACCCTTCCCCCTCCCCTGTGCTCCACATTGCAACCCTAAATATCTGTAGTCTATTGAAGAAATTAGATGTCCTCCAGTGCTCGATAATACAACACTAGCCTGATATCCTGTCACTAGCTGAAACCTGGCTCTCCAAGACCACTCCTGATTCCACCATCACCATACCTGGGTATGCTCTATTCTGTGAGGATAGAACTGGGAAACATGGTGGTAGGTGTGCTATCTACCTTCAGAAAACCCTCCAGGGCCTTATGCTCCCATCCCCCCAGCTTCAGGCTGGTGTACAAGCCCTATCCTTGAAAGTCTGTCTAGATAATGCCTGGGCCCCACTGATTATCACATTGGTCTACATCCCCCCACGTGACGAGAAACATGCCTTCCAGTCCATCGTGGACCACCTCTCCACCATTTCCATCAAAGCTGAACAAATAACCCTTGGTGACCAACATTAATTGGATTGTGAACTCGGCCTCACCCTACAAAGATGCAACAATGGCCCTTGATCTCACCCAGCTTGTCACCACCGCCACCTGCATCACTCTCAGTAACAATACCTCCACCCTTCTGGATCTAGTTTTCACAAATCACCCTCAGAAGTTACTGTCCACTATGGTGCTCCCTGATGTAATAAGTGACCATTCCCCAGTTCTCTGCACCTGGTTGTACAAACATAAGAAACTGGCCCCCCTCACAGTCTTACTGCATTGACTCAATCACGGTAAACTGGGTCCCCAAAAGATTACCTCACTCACTGTGACTGGGCCCCTATATACTGTGCTTCCAATATTGACTCCACACTTTACTACTTCAATAAGTCTTTCAACCTGGCCTGCGATAGGTGTGCCCCACTAACTAAGTGCACAATCAAATGGTTTGATACCCCCTGGATCACACAAACGCTACTTGACCAGATGCACCACCGGGACCAGTTTGCCCTCAGACAAACGATGATACCGGTGGCACACAACAAAGCCGAGTACTATAGTGTGTCCCGTACCTCTACCTGGAGAACTGGGTGAAAATTCTGGGACAACCTAAAAGAATTAAATAGCAAACCCATCTCATCTGCCCCAGCTCAGCTCAACATCAATGGCTCCATTTCTACAGATCCACAACATATCGCTGCTACCTTAAATGCCTCCTTCTTGGGCCTTAGAGCAGTCCTCCCACCAAATTTCTTCAATCCGTCCTGCACCCCCCTCCCTTTCTCATCCACCATTCTACTTCTGTGCCATTTCTGCCCATGAAGCAAAGCCTTACCTTCTCAAAGCCCTTAGTGTCACCTGTCACAATAGTGACTCTCTAGATCTCCGATTACTCTGCCTAGTCATTGATGAGGTTCTCTCCCTCTCACCTGTATCCTAAACTGCTCCCTCTGTCTTGGTAAATTCCCCTCAGTATGGAAAATGGTTATTATCACCCCCTATTCATAAAAGTGGTGACTGTACCTCCACTGGGAACTTCTACCCTATCTGTATCCTCCCCCAACTCTCTAAAGCTTTGGAAAAAATAGCCTCTGATTAGCTCTCTGACTACTTCATTAAGTACAATGTTCTATGTGATGAACAACACGGGGTCAGGAGGAGTCATAGCACCACCCTGCCCTGTTAGAATTCATGAACTCTATCCACTCTGCCCTGGATAAAGGACATCTGGCCGGAGTGGTCTTCATTAATCTGTCAAAAGCTATTTGACACTGTTGATCACCCCCTCCTGCTATCCACCCTCTCCCAACTTGGCCTTTCCAATGAAGCCACCACCTGGTTTGAGGACTACCTCTCATCCAGGTTTCAAAATATAAAAATAAATGGGACCCTCTCCAACTGCCTCCCGGTCCACTCTGGGGTTCCACAGGACTCTATATTAGGGCCCACCTTGTTCAGTCTATTTGTAAATAAACTTCCCAAAGCCAGCCCAGGGAAGATTCTTATGTATGTACATGATGCAGTCCTCTTTGCTGCTCACCCCAACCCAACTTCCCTACATAGTCACTCAGTAAAGTGGAGGCCTGGTTCTCTGATCACAGGCTGGTACTAAACAGCAAAAAAATAAGGTCATGCTTTTCTCTCGCTACCAAAACAAATCCAAAAATCCCCCCTTCCTCATACTCATCAAGCATCTTCAACCTCTTGAACAAGTCCAGAACTTTAAATACCTCAGGATCACTCTTGACCCAGGTCTTACTTTCCAAGCACATATTCACCATCTTGGCACAGCTATCAATGCTAGACTTGGCCAGCTCTACCATCATCACCACTGTCTTCCCCCCAAGGCCTTTCAACTGGCTGTTTCCTCATCAGTATTGTCCCTTGTAGACTATAGTATCCTGGTCTATGGATCAGCTGATGTCACCTCCCTGCATAGAATTAGGGTCTCCCTAAACAAAGTGTGTCACCTAATCACCGGTTGTAACAGACTCACTCATACCTGCACTCTCTACAATATAACTAATTTACTCAACTTTGATGAAAGGCTAAAATAGCAGATCTGCCTGTTTGCCAGGAAAATTCTCAATAGCCTTGCCCCACTGGGTGTCTCCTCCCTCCTTCACCCTTATCCAGTAATGGTAGCTACCCACAGCTCCACCAAACCCTCCCTCCAAGTACCACATTTCAGAACTACTCTAGGGCAACACTCTTTCTGCTATTGTGCCCCCACATGTCTAAACTCTCTTCCCCATCATATTGCTATGACGCATAAACTCAGGAGTTTCAAAGTCTTCCTTAGGGATTATATCCTCAATTCATGCACCTGCACTTGCCACTAACTAACAACGACTAACTTCAACCTCGACAAGAGACCCTGTCCTGCCACCTTCTTCAATTTTCTCACACCTGCACATGCCACTAACTAACCTCAACTAGCTACACCTGTGACTATGGACCCTATCCCCCCCTTCCTACCCCTCACCCTCTCAGACAAGGGACCTCCTGACCTCCTGTTTCCAGTGTTATTGCTTGTCCTCCTTAATGGTGTAATGAGTTCTGTAAACTATTTCTTTTAGGCTGCACTACTGCTTATTGTATTTTATTGTAACCTTGTTTGTATGTTATTGTAACCTTGTCTCTCCATGACATGGAGCCTTTGTAAATGAGTCTCTGACTCAAAGGTTTGCAATTCCGATACTGTGTAATAAATAAATAAATTAAAAAAATATGAATACAAGGCAGACATATGTACAGTGCTATGAAAATAATAGGAATACATACAGTAACACAGTCAATGCAAGGTTATTCAATAAGAGAATACACATATTATTAGAAATAATAAAATACATAATGAGACAACAAACCTATGTACAGTACCTGTTACAGATGACCTATGGCAGCAGGATAGAATCAGGAAGAGGTATATAAGGAGCCAGAAGGCAGTGACAGAGAGCATGGAGCAGCTAGGGGATGAGGAAGGGAGGTGAGGGGTTGCTTTGGAGAAGGGAAGATCATAGCTTAAGGTGGAATCAAAGTAGTGTTATGATGTAAGATGAAACAGGACACAGAAGAGACATAAAGGACAGAAGCCTGAGTAGTGAAATCCTAGTCCTAGGATGAGTACAGGAAAAATGCCACACCTCTGGACATCACACATTTCAGCCAACTTTAACTGAGAACAGTCTCAAACTTCTGAATTCACAGAAGGGTTGTGCATTTCCCTTTTAGCCAGGGAACATAACAGCACAGGCACTTGCTTTCTGCAGTAAAAAGTCAGATCTTACTCACTGTAAGACATTACAGGCAGCTTCAAAACATCCTTGATCAAAAAGGAGATTGCCCCTTGGATCCATCCATCCATCCATTAGCAGTCCTTTTCACCCCTCCAGGGATGAACATCAGGAGACCCTGTTGTAGACAATGGTTTCCACTACTTCTCTTGACAATCTGGAGAATATCAGGACTAGGGTGAGAAAACAGGGACCTCCTCAGAGCCCTCTATTAAAGCTAAATGAGGATGAAAGCATGATCCTTTCTGATTCCACTATCCCCCCCAAATAATGCCCACCAATGAATCTGAAAACACTAATGTGATACAGGAAATCCCTCCAGAGCCACTTGTTGTCAACAAAACAAAAATGGGTCAGCCAGATACAAACATAACTTCTGTAGATACTCCATCCCAAACAAGCAAATTACCAGATCAAATATTTATACTGGGAGACTCAATAATGAGGTTCACGGACAGATACACCACTAAGGGTAATAATGAAACTGTAACTAGCTGTAACTACAGTGGGGCAACCACAAAATACATCATCACAATACTTCCGGGTATCCTACAGAACATCCCAGATCCCAAAACCGTTGTTCTCCATGTAGATACTAATAATTTTGGTAAACAGGAAGTGGGGGATATAATCTATGGTATGGAGCTAGCGATAAAAACATTACAAAATCTAAATGCAACTGCACTAATTTCAGAAGCCTTACCATTTCCAAGGGCTAGCTTTAAAAGAACTAAAAGCATTAAAAGCTTTAACAATTGGTTGCATAGATGGTGCCTTACAAACTACATAAAATGTATAAAAACATGAGAAACATTTGAAAATAATAACACACTATACGGACATGATGGGCTTCACTTGAGTAAGCAAGGATTCTGGCTTCTAGGATGTATCTTGTACAATACACTGAACCAAGAAAAAATAAAAAAACTGAATAAAATGGGGCAAGGAGAAGTCCCAATGTTTAAGAAAAACAATTTACCAGAAGCTAATAATAAAACAGAAGACAAACAAATCATCCATAGCAAAAAATCAGGTCTGTCCTTTCTCCTAACTAATATAAGGAGTCTACATGGAACAACAATGGATGAATTACAAATCATACTGAATAAAGATAATATTGACATAGCTGCAATAATGGAAACCTGGTGGGGTGACACCTCAAATTGGACTACAAATACACCAGGGTATGCAACTTATTATAAAAACAGACTAGGAAAAAAGGAGGAGGGGTGGCCCTGTTTATAAAAAAAACAATATTAACTTTAAACCAATCAAGGATATAACAGAAAATACATCTTGTGAAATAATTTGGATAGTGTTAATAAGGGACAAGCAACCCAAGTTACTCATTGGCCTATGTTGTAGGCCACTGGACACAAATTTCTTAGCACATCAGGACATCCATGACAGTATAAATAGCAAATCTAACTATAATGAAACAATACTATTGGGTGATTTTAATCTCCCTGGCCTAAACTGGAATGATGCTCTGGGTAGCAACAATCAGGAGAATTTTCTTTTTAGATGTATGCTTCACTAATGGCTTATATCAACTAATCAAAAAACCCACTAGGAAAAACAATATATTAGATTTACTCCTGACTGACATTCCTGATGAAATTAGAAACATCCAATTTAAAGAGCTGATTCAACACAGCGACCATATGACCATAACCTTTGAAACCTATATACATATAAAACCTGAACTAGGGAAAACAGTTTTCAAAAACTATAACAAAGCAAATTTTGCCCAAATAAATCAAGACCTTTGTGATTGGAATTGGGACAATGGGTCCACCTCTCCAACTGAGCTTTGGATAACAGTTAAGAATAAAATTTTAGAACGCGAAGCAAAACATGTCCCAAATAAGACAATATATAATAAAAAGGGCAACATCCCCTTGTGGGTAACACCTAACATAACAAAATTATTAAAACAAAAAAAGGGCATACAAAATAATGAAAAAAGATAACAGTGACTATAACAAATGGAGATATAAGGCAATTCTAAAGAAGTGCAAAAATAAAATAAAAACGGAAAAGAAAAAGTTTGAGTTTAGATTAGCTTCTAGGAATGACGGAGGAAAATGTTTTTATTCTTACATAAATAATAAAAAAAAACTGCAAGGACAACAGGGTCCCTGACTATAAACTCAGAGGAGATAACAGCACCTCAGAACATTGCTGAGGAATTCAATAAATACTTCAATTCTGTCTTTAATTCAAAAAATAAAGCATATAATACACCCCCAGGAAACAAGGCCGAAGACCAAATGGATATTTCCAAAACTGAGATTCTAAGTAAATTGAATGGTATTAATAAAAACAAATCTCCGGGTCCTGACAAACTGCACCCTGGATTACTTAGAGAAATCTAAGACTGGTTAGTGGAACCACTCCACAAAATATTAAATATGTCTTTACTGTTATGTGAAATACCAAGTGATTGGAAGACTGCTGTTGTCACCCCTATCTATAAAAAGGGCAATCAAGGAGACATATCAAACTATAGTCCTATCAGCCTGACCTGTGTACTGGGACAGAATTTTGAGTCACTACTTAAAACTAAGCTTGAAGAGGATACAAAAACCAAGGGGATGGTAGACCGAACCCAACATAGATTTAAAAAAAAAGGTTCTGTCTGTCTGGGAACTTGATCTTCTATGAATATATTAGTAAAACCCTGGGGAGCAATGTGCCAGTAGATGTCATCTACTTGGACTTATGTAAAGTGTTGGATAAAGTGCATCATGACACTTTAATAACTAAAATGAGAACATTAGGAATAAATAATACAATCACAAACTGGGTGGAAGAATAGCTGGATAATTGTACCTAGAGGGTGTGTATTAGGGGATACATGTTAGAATCAATGTCCAGTTAGTAGTGCGGTACCTCAGGGATCAGTATTGGGCCCAGCACTGTTTTACATTTTCATATCTGACCTGACAAATAATATTAACAGTTTTGCCATCAAGTCTGCAGATGATACAAAAATAGCAGCACAGTCAAAACTGAGGGAGACATCTTGAATTTCACTAATGATTTAAAAAAACTTAAGGACTGGGCAGTAAATAATAATATGACTTTCAATAGCAGCAAATGCATTATAATGCATCTGGAAACTACAAATAAACAAAACCAATATACATTAAACGGGCATGTCCTAACTCCAGTAGTGCAGTAAAAGGACCTAGGCATAATAATTACCTCAGATTTATCTTTCCATGGTCACTGTAATCATATTATAAACCAGGCCAACAGACTTATAGGAAACATCAAAATGAGTTTTACATCAAGAGATCGGGAATGTATTTTACCACTTTACAGGGCTTATGTTAGACCACATCTAGACTACTGCTCTCCCCTGTGGAGCCCTTACCTTAGGAGAGATGTGACTAGGTTGGAGGGGGTGCAGAGGAGAGTCACCAAACGTATTACTAATATGTATGATAAAGGGTATGATGAAAGATGGGACTAACTAAACATGTACTCTTTAGAGCAGCGGAGAATCAGAGGTGCTCTCCTGCTAATGCATACAATTTCCACTGACATTGAACTAATGTTGGATTTGGATAGGTCCTATAGCATACGGGACTGTGATCTGAGAAGCCATAAACATCAGCTGGTTCTTTCCTACCCCAGAACTAATAAAAGGTGTTCCTTCTATACCCAAAGAATTATCCCTTTATGGAATTCACTTCCCAGGTCAATAATTGAATCCACTACTTCTACTAAGTTCAAACAAAATCTAGATTGTCATCTATTATAAAAAGGGATGCTGTACCAGCTTGGCTGGAGATATACATATATGGGCTACGGCCTTCTGTATATCTACTTTTCTTAGTATGAATCTTAGTATGTCATCTGGAAAACCAAATGATGAAACAGGAAAACTGCTGGGTGAATGTCCTCTGGAAGGTCACACAATGGAACAGGAAAACTGCTGGACTGATGAATTTGGAGATACCTAAAGAAATCCTGGAATACCAGAAGAGAGAGTTGCATCTTCCTCCATAGATACTGCTGCTTCAGATGACAGACACTGGCCTGCCACTGCTCACTTCCTTTAGGCATGCTGGGCATATTCACAGGGAGTGGCACCATTAAGGGTAGTACCACTCAGGGTGTGGGGCGATGACTATAAACCCATCTGGGCGTTTCAAGTTGATGTTGTGAAATGTCTCATTACCAGCCACATCCACAATTCACACAGTGTCCATAAACAGAGTCCTTCCCAGTCTCCAGAATCTGAGGTGATCACTTATGATTTTGTCCCTTACACATTCTGCTGCACCAGAGTGCAAATTCTTACTTGCCTCTTCCAAAAAACAGGATTGCCTGTTCTGTTAGATTTCCTTCCAGACTCGGCGAGGAAAGGTAGGGAGGAACTTCCAATATGTGGCGTCAGATCTCCTACATATCAGTCTCTCCTCCTTACTATTCTTTACTAGTCTGCGGCCCATGGCCTGGCTTGGGGGTGGCCAGTCCTGGCCGAGCCAGTGTATCAAACTCAAAGAATGAAAGAATGTGCCTCCACTATCTCTGTGGACAAGTTGCTGGAGCCTTCTTCAACTGTCTCTGGCTCCTCTGAGGCAAGAACTTGAAGTGACCCACAGTAGCCCTCAATATGAAGATACCCTTCTTCATCCTCCTCTTCCTCACTCATTATCTGTGCTCAAGAGTGAGCAAACATCTTCACTACTGAGACATTCCATTCCTCACTGGGCATGGAGGTAGACACCTCCCAATTCAATGTCTCTTGCAATTCATCCTCCCCCACTAGAGTAGGACTCGGACCTTCATTCCATGGGTCCACTGATCCCTCTGTTGCACTGTCCATCTGGGACACAGGCGTGGAAACCTTTCTCTCTGTTTCTACCCTTGCAGTGGATTGACATCAGTTTTACTTTCTCCTTCTGTAACACACTCTAAAGAACTTTCCCCATTAGGTTCAACTTCATGCTGTGTACTGCTGCAGGCAGGGTCCCCTGCCCACATCCACATGGAAGCGAATCTAATTCTTGTTGCCCTCACTGGCGCTGCACACTTGCTCATTCCAAACTTCACAAGACAGTCCGTGCAATGGGGTATCAGAAACACTTCCCTTCCATCCTTCAGAGACACAATGCAAGTCTCACTGGATAGCTAGGGATTGCTAGATCTGGAGGTAACCTTTCACCATAGTAGGCTCTCTCAACCTCTCTTAATGCTGCCATCTCCTCAGCGATCATAGCTCGGGCATGATTCGGGTAGCAGGGAGTTCCCGAAGTCATGTCTGAAAGCAAACACACAAACTTTTTGTTACTGAATTGCTCACTCGTCACATATTGTCTCACAAAATGGCTCCCTGCTGCTGTGTTTAAATTGCTGGCCCCGCCCTGTAATGGCGTCAGTAACTTTTCTCATGCATCAAAATTTGTTCACTTGCTCAAAACTGTGTTTCTGACCTTTCTGGCTACTGAATTTACTTTACACTGCAATCGATTGTTCTGCTGGTACATTTCAGCACATTCATATGAATTTAAATTGTTAACTGGACTTTATGATCAGCATTAATTCAGAAAAACTATTTACACGTGCTCAAAGACACTTGTAAGCCCCACAGTCTTTCTTTGCACAGGATTGCCTGTTTGCTGCATCCTCCATATACAACTGGTCCTACAGTCCTGCTGCTTAGAAAAATGTGCTGTTGCTAAAACCATTTATCATTGTTCAGACTATGCTCAGAATTTCTGTTAGCTGACCTGCTTCTACAACTTGCAGTCCTTATTTGCACAAAAAATCACACTGCTTCCACACAGGTTCGGCTGGCTTGATAATCACACAGTTTGTTTACACAGTTAACTTGTGTACTCAATGAATTCAGTAGCTGGTTCCTTCTGATGGAAAATTTTCAGCCTGCTGCCAATTCTAGAAAGGCCTCGGGGGTGAAACAGGCTGGCGGTCCCACCGATCGTAGCCACAAACACCTCGATCACTCTCCAGACCATTGAACAATGGGTTGAGCCTGAAATTACACTGTACTAGTCTGTTTACTAAAGTTTAGAATGCTTGCAAGTAGGGATGTCACGGTAAACCGGTATACCACATTTCTCTGTAACCTCAGTAACCACGGTATACAATGGTATATCATGGTTAGAAAAGACTCAAACTTCATTTCCCTGACTGTACTCTCATGTCACACCTCTCATTTTGTGCATCTCATGCAGATCAGTCCTCATACAACAGATCATTGGGCTCATATTCACTGACTGTCACCCATTCTGAACAATCTGAGTAGAAATGCTGCCCAATCAGAAGTGCTTGTGTGACTTTTACTATGAGATTGTAAGCAGAATCATTCTCTTGCCACCCAGACTTTGAGGAGTTAGGTTCTCAGTTGTGTTAGTGAGACCAGTGATTGGCGGCAGCAATACAGTGTGGAGATCAGGAGAGGGGACAAACTTGTTTTTACGAACATTACTTTGCAATAAATTTGTGAAGTGAACCCTTGTTCAGTAAAGTATCTGATTTGGTTTAAAAACAAATTCTGACCCCCTGCTCTCTGTTGTTAGTTGTTGTGAATATGATCAGATTCATCAGTGACCTCAACCTGTGTCTGCCAAGCAAACCTTTCCATGTATGCGAGGCGAGAGACAGAAGGGTAACCGATCTGAATGCTCCTTTTTTTCTCCTGAACATTTCGTCAGCTTGCAATGCTCAGGTAAAACTGAAGGGACCATTATTTCACACTGTGCCATCTCATCTGTTATTGCTTCATAGTTTGTTCACTGTGATGGATTAGGATAGGAGCGAGGACTGCATATTATTAAGAGAATCATCCTTTAAGTCAAAATACAGAGAACGTGCTTTTGAGGGGTTGGGGGGTGGTGGCTGTGGTGTACCAGTGTTCATGGGCTAATACTGTGTTATGTAGTATTTGAATGTGTTGGTCTTCTTGACTTGGATTAGTCATACTCAGTCACTTACAGTAGTTCATTCATACCACCACCACCACCACTGAGAAATGCAGGTGTTCAGTTAAAAATTGGGATTATTCAATTTGTTTGTAAATGTTACTTTAAGCTCCTTTAACCCTGTCTGCTGTAGTTTGATCTCTCATCTTGAATGAAGATGGCTACAACACTTTGACCCTGAGGTTAGCTTTTTTTTTCTTTTTAAGCCTGCCTGACTGATTTTTGTCAAGATTGTTGTCTGGTAGGGAGAGAGAGGGAGAAAACACCTCAAAGCTCTGGTCCAGAGTCTGTGATTGGCCTCCTCCAACACAGTGCCTACTGCATTGGAACTGTTATGATGGTGTAATCGGGGGATTAGAACAGAAGCTGCTTACCACCCATGGCCATGGCCTATGCAATTATTAAATGATCTTTCAGATTCAAATGGGTTCCATGCCATGTGACACGTAATTGTATGGTAGATTACTTGATGGTGGTCGATGCTGGTGAGAAAGATAGAAAAAATGGGTCTCCTTGAGTGGGTTGGGGTCAAGTTGGTTGGCATAAGGCCTAGCCTTGTGGCAAGTCTGCGACTGGCGACTCGAGTTCAAACTTCAAGGAGGTTGAACACTCGAGTGTGGATGATGTCGAGCGGTTTGACTGCCTGCGATAAATGCAGTGAATGGATTGCTGCTGCCTGCCAGTAAGTAATAAACACATTATTGTGTTCTTCATCTATACTTTTTGACCTAAATCAGTTTTTTTTCTTTTCTTTTATTTTGCAATTGCATCTTATGAACTGATCAGGAATCGCGCCTTCTTGGTCTTTGGGTGGGGCCGGGGGGTCTTGTGGTATGGTATGGGTGGCTGGCCATTGCCAAATGGCAGTGCCCATTGCCAGTGAATTGCCAAGTTGCCAACTCCATGCCATGCCTCTCCCTTGTGATGGTGATTAACAGTGCAACACTTCTTTCTAAAGTCCCATGCCGTTTAACGCATTACCCCACACCACACACCAGCATGACTGATTGATGGTGTGTGTAGGCCATTTCTGGGACAGGAGTCTGACAGTTTTAGGGGGTTCACTGCACTCACTGCTGCTGATGTGGGGGGGCGGGTAAAATGTGGGAGTTGAGGGGGAGGTACTGGAGTCTGACTGTTCTAAGAAATGCACTGCTGCTGATGTGGGGATGTGGAACCAGGTAGAATGTGAGAGTGGAAGGGGATGGACTGGAGGGAGCCTGATTGTTTTATGGGTTGCACTGCTGCCGATGTGGGGGTGGGAGAACAGTTAGAATCATAATGTTGAGTGGAGGGGAGAAACTGGACTGGAGTCTGACTGTTTTGGGGTACTGCTGCTGATGTGGGGAGGGGGGGCGGGTAGAATGGGGAATGGAGGAAGGGACTGTCTCACTCACTGTGATGAATGATAGGGTGGGATTGGGGATGGGAATGGTTTGCTGAAATTTGAATTTTAACTCATATGGCATGCAGTCTAGTAAGGTTTGCTGTGCTCTGTCATGTTTTTTTATAATAACCTATCAGGGTTGATTTATTCTGGTCAGTCACAGTATTCATCATCACCACAGGGATTTGTGTTTTTAGCTCAGCTGCTGCCTGCTGTTCCATTTATCTGGAAAGTAACTTGGGGAAAACAAAGCTTATAACAGCAGAGCAGCAGACTAGTAGCAGCCAGCATAGCATGCATCACGATTCATCATCACTTCCAGTTCCTTCTTGGTTGGCTGGCTCATGTGTTTTATAATAACCAGACTTGATCTATTCTGGTTGGTCAGTGTACTGGATTTGACACTGTTTGTGCATCAAAGGGTCTTGTGTTCTATTCTACTAGCCCAGCTGCTGCCTGCCTGCTGTGTCCCATTTGCAAGTGTTGAAATGAAGTTTTACAACGGCTAGCCAGCAGGGGCCAGTGACTGGAAAAATCCATTAGCCCAGCTCCACTGAGTTTTCCACTGGTACAACTCATGCAAGTGTTAAAATGTTACCTTCTCAAATATAAGCCAGCAGGGCTAGTTAAAGAAAACTTTTACTAACCCGATACAAAATCATACAATACATCTACCAGCATTTGAATGGCTAGTAGACTGGTGCCAATTTCGACCCCTGAATTTGTTGGTAAAGTTGAAAAGAAACATAGAACAGCAGTCTAGACTAGTATAGTATGAATTCCTTTCCAGCAGTAGCACAGTATCGACTTTCAATTTCAAGCTAACAGTTTAAACCATGAGTGAAGTAACTAAGTGATTATCTTATTCTTATCATTTTAGAAAACTGGAGTGAAAGGAACCATAATGTTTAGATGTCATTGCTGTGTTGTGCAAACAAATGTTGAAGCCTAAGGGTTAGGGAGGGGTTGGAGGAAAATTACTCAGTGCTTCAATCTTGTATGCATGCAAACAGCCATACAAACTTTAAGATGATGTTAAAGTCTCATCTCCAATAACACATTTGTTGTAATTAATGTTGTTTGGTAATCTATGTATATTTCATGTATGTTTTATTTATGTGTATTGTATTGTACTTGTTTATTTATTTGTAACATCTCTTGCCACAAATATAGTGGCCCTGGTTATTCCTGAAAAGGGACCTTTGGCTCAGTGTAGTCACCTGGGTAACAAAGTAAATAAATAAAATATGTCAGGCAGCCCAAATGGTCCAAGTATGGAGGTGTTCCGATGAGAAAAAGTGTAAGACAGTTGTTGAGAGCTTAAAGGGCATAGCTCTGGATGTAATTCTGTCCTTGCGGGCCAGTCAGTCTACATGTATAGCAGATGAGCAGGTTCGGAGCTGTAGAGAAGAAGCAGGCAATCATGTTTCAGTTATGGGGCACCATGCAACAGCATGGGGAAAAACTGTCACAGTCCAAACATACTACTTAAATAATACTATTATTAGAATGTCACTAGCAGAAAAAGATTTAGGGATAGTGATTAATGATAAACTAACTTCTTCAACTCACTGTACTAAAATAGCAACTCAAACAAATGCATTACTACGCAGAATTTCCAAAACATTTGTGACCAGAGCTGAACATTGTCTGTTGTCCCTTTATAAATCCCAAAAAAGGCCCCTCTTGGATTATGGTTCCCCTTTTTGGAATCCTTACTTGAAATCAGACATAAACAGAATCGAACAGGTACAATGTAGAGCTACTAAGCAATTCCCACATCTAACAAACTTGGATTACCATTCCCGATTAAACAAAACAGGACTATATACATTGGCACAAAGACGTAGCCGAGGTGATTTACTACAATTATTTAAAATTATTGGAAATCAAGAGCAAATGAAATTATGTGGCATTAAATATTCTACTAGAAAACCTGTAGCTAGACCTCACAATAAACAATTAGAGGTGATGAGAGCAAAAAGTAATAAAAGAATTAACTACTTCACAATAGGAACACCTAGATTGTGGAACAGTTTACCACAAGAGATAGTTGATTCAACAGACATCATAACTTTCAAAAACAAACTAGCTATATGGATGTTCGGGTAGGGATTGGGTTAATGTTCCATGTATATGGAGGACAATTATGATGGGCAACCCACCTTCTTTTGTCCAGAACTACCAAAGTACCAAAGTACATTACCAGGGTAGACGTAGTGATGCGCAAGATTGCCAAGACTGGTGGGGTCACCCTGGAGCAGGTTGCCAATATGAGGCTTGCTCAGATCCTGTGAGGTGCTATGCACTCCTGACTGACTCTAATCTCCCTTAGGCTGTGGGACTGCAGAACCGACCCCCTACCTTTAAGCAGTTGTTGGACGAGGTAAAGGAGGAGGAAGCCCAGGAAGATATTGATGACTCCTTACAGATGCCCACAGCCACCGTTGCTGCCCTGCAACCCCAAACATGCAACTCTGGCAGAACTGCCCCCCTCATTGGAACTGGACATTGTGCTGAAGGAACTTAGACTTAGACTTAGAAGGAATGTAGGAGGACTTAAAGGGAGTGAAGGAGACTCCCTCTGCCCCTACTATGGCCGAGTTTCAAGAAATAAAAGACTGTGAAGGCCCTGCAGCTGGCCCAGGAGTCCAGGTCACTGGAGTGTTGTTCTGCTTGAGCCCAGGCAGCAGTCAACTCTCTATGCTGCCTCCAGGCCTAGGCCCCAAATACCCCCAGTGTCCCAAGAAGGTTGGTTCTGCTTTAGATGTGATCAGGATGGGTATGTGATACGAGGATTCATCTGTGTGAAGAATCCCCAGCTCACTGCAGAAAACAGAGGTGGAAGGACCAGAGAAATGCCAATGGAGACCAGTAAAGGAGCTAACTGAGTCCCCTCAATTGCAATGCTCCACCAAATGGACTGACCCCCAGATTTCTCCCAGCAGCCAGGTGCCACCTGGCTAATGCTGAAGTTTTGATTGAGGGAATGCCTTGTTTCACCCTAGTGGATAGCGGGTTGCATGTCACTATCATATAATGGACCTTCTATGACAGATACCTAAAGCATTTGGCCCTCCTACCTCTGTCTGGTTTGTCACTGTGGGAAATAGGTAGTTCCAGCTACCCCAATGATGGTTATTGTCTTAGTCAAATTGCGTTCATCTCAAAGGACCCAGACAAACATCCCACCATTAAGACACTGACCCTGATCTTCCCAGAGCCCAAAGGGATGACAGACACTCCTGTGTTAATTGGGACAAATGCTAACATGTTTGAGTGGCTGGCTAAGATATGTACTGAGAGAGGTGGGGCAGATGAGCTAGTGAACCCTCTGGTTAAAGCCATGGTGAAGAGGGTCAGCCTGATTGTGGATAGTGCAGAAACTGAGCTAATGGAGGAGTCTGTTGGTCTGGTATGCAGGGCTGACAGCAAAGAATTGATCCTTCCCCCAAGTTCAGAGTACAGAGTGGTGGGAATTGCCCAGTTTGCTTAGCTGCCTGAAGGACCTGCCTTCATCACTGATACCCCACCGGAGTGCAGCTTACCAGAAAGGTTAATAGTACAAAGAGGAGTGCTGACACTCTCTGAGACCCCCTCGGCCAGGTGAGTCATGGTGAGGGTCCAGAATGTGTCCAGAAAACCCATAGTCATCCAGAAGGGTTCAATGTTGATGAGCATTTATAAAGTCAACAGTGCTATTGAGGTGAACCTGATGGTGGCTGCAGAGGATGAGATAGATCCAACCTAGTTTGATTTCAGTGATTCTCCCATACCTGCTAGCTACTGGTGGAGTTTAAACCAAAAGTTAGCCAGGTAGTGCAAAGTCTTGTCACTCCATGAGTGGAACATGGGGTGTGTTCAAGGTGAAGAACATAGGATTCCTCTAAGGGATGATCGTCTTTTCTGAGAAAGGTCTTAGAGGTTGGCCCCTGGAGACATCAAGGATGTCTGACAAAACCTGTAAGAGCTAATGGACACAAGCATTATTACAGAGTTCTGGAGCCCCTATGCCTCCCTTAAAGATCATGGGCAACGTTTTTTACATATTTTTTATAAAAGCTTTAAAAGCTGACATTCAAGTCCCTGTGTCATGATTAGTGTTTCCTGAAAATTTCATGCTGATTGATTTTGTGGTTTTCTTTAAATTAGCATTTGTTAACTTGCTTTACAGTGGCTGAAAACAGTGGAGTTATTTCTGTCCTCTCAGTCAAACTTAGAGTGCGATGACATCATTTTGGAGTAGCTTACTGCTTCAGATTCCCAATCAGAGCAGTACTTTGTAGAGTTTATGGTTTGCTGAACTCTCCAAGTTTCCTACAAACCCAGTCTCTGGTTTGTGTTTAGATAGATAACTTAAAACATATCATTATCTTCTGATAAAGAGCTGATCATTTCAGTTTCAATGCTGAATTGAAGTAGTGGAAATCTTTCTCTGCGAGAAATCAGCTTGTCTGTATCACAGCTTTCAGTTATTTCTAATCAAAAATCTTATTTTTTTTCTAACTATGTAGCACAGGACTGTTTAATGATTATAAAACAAATCTAAATTTTGTTCATTCACAGAAACAGTTTGTCTTTGATGTAGCCTTCATAAATATGTTCATGTAAGAACATTTTTTTTATGTCAGATTGACAAAGAGTACATGTGCTTGAAGTACTGTAGCAGAGTGTGACAGGCACCTGTCTGAACTCAGAAATTTCAGTTCTTTGCTGGTTTCTGTGTGAAAATATATCATGTATGTGTACAACTAGAAACACTATGTGGCACCCCGATGCACCATGTCTCTGCACCACAGTTGAGGCAGCTGTAGTCTACTACCACCTGTCCCTGCCCCACAAGCCCCCTGCCTTCTGCTCCACATGCGAGACTGCTACATCCTGCTTCCCACTGTCTTCTCCCACACAGTCATGGATTGTGTACCCTGCTGCTTCCATGCCCTGCCTAAAGAATCAGAGCTGCTGCACCCTGCCACCCCCTGCCCAAACAATTGGGGATGACACACCCAGCTGCCCTTTCTCCCTCACCCTCACAGTTAGGGAAGCTGCACCTGTTACCTCCTGTTCCTGTCTCCACAGTCAAGGTTGCTGTGCTGCATTAGGCCCTAAAGTCTCAACTGTGGTGCAGAACACAGGGGGCATCAGCCCTGACTATGAGATGGGGAACAGATGGTGCAGCAGCCCTGCCTATTTGGGGAAATGGAAGTGGGTAGCAGGGTGTAGCAAAAGCCCCACCGCTGGTGGCTAGGGCAGCATGGTACAAAACAGCATGGTGTAGAAGCCTCGACTGTGGGGCAGGACACATGGGGCATCAGGGTACAGCAGCCCTGTCTGTGAGATGGGGTACATGTGGTGCAGCATCCCTGCCCATGGAGGCAGGGAATATGGCACTTTAGGGCCTAGTGCAGCACAACAACCTTGACTGTGGAGACAGGAACGGGGGTAACAGGTGCAGCTTCCCTAACTGTGAGGGTGGGGGAGATAGGGCAGCAGGGTACAGCAACCCCAATTGTTTGGGCAGGGAGCAGCAGGGTACAGTAGACCTGATTCTTTAGGCAGGGGATGGAGGCAGCAGGGTGCACAATCCATGACTGTGTGGGAGAAGACAGTGGGCAGCAGGGTGCAGCAGGGTGCAGTAGTCCTGATTCTTTAGGCAGGGGATGGAGGCAGCATGGTGCAGCAGGGTGCAGTAGTCCTGATTCTTTAGGCAGGGGATGGAGGCAGCAGGGTGCAGTAGTCCTGATTCTTTAGGCAGGGGATGGAGGCAGCAGGGTGCAGCAGGGTGCAGCAGGGTGCAGTAGTGCTGATTCTTTAGGCAGGGGGATGGAGGCAGCAGGGTGCACAATCCATGACTGTGTGGGAGAAGACAGTGGGCATCAGGGTGCAGCAGCCTCAGATGTGGAGCAGAAGGCAGGGGGCTTGTGGGGCAGGAGACTGGTGGCAGTAAACTGCAGCTGCCTCAACTGTGGGGCAGAGACACAGTGCATCAGGATGCCACATAGTGGTTCTAGTTGTACACGTACATGATGTATTTTCACACAGAAACCACCAAAGAGCTTACATTGGGGGGAAATACTACAAGTCTCAATGGCTGAGAGGGACCTGGGGGTGGTGGTGGATGTCAAGATGAACAACTCTGAGACTTGTAGGAGGGCAGCAGCCAAGGCCAACAGGATGCTGGGATGCATCGCTAAGGGGATCACCTCCAGAAGGAGGGAAGTGATACTCCCTCTGTATAACTGCTTGGTGAGGCCGCACCTGGAGTACTGCATGCAGTTTTGGAGGCTGCACTTAAAGAGGGACATTAACCTCCTGGAGAGGGTCCAGAGGAGGGCAACCAAAATGATTTGGGGCTTGGGGGACAGGACCTATGAGGAGAGGCTCGAAGAGCTAAATATGTACATTTTGTAAGAGAGAAGGGACCGGGGGGACATGATAGAGGTCTTCAGGTACATGAACAGGGTAAATAGGGGAGGAACAGTGAGGGTGCTTTGAAGGAAGGAGGAGGGGGCCACTAGAGGGCATGGGTGGAAGCTGGAGGGGGGAAGATTCAGGGGAGAAAGGAGGAGGTGCTACTTCACTGAGAGGGTGGTAGAGTCATGGAATGCACTACCTAGGGGCTGGTGGAGGCAGAGACAGTGGAGGGTTCAAGAGGGGGTGGGACAGGTACAGGGGAAGGGTTCAGGAAGCAAAATCCAATGCAGCAAGAATATCCGGAACTGGGAAGGGAGAAGCCAGAGAAGGCGAGGGGGACAGCAAGGTCAGCACCCAGGGTGGGGGCTGACCAAACGAGCAGACACGAAAGACCATTAGGCCTATTCTGCTGGCATTTTAGTATGTTAGTATTGTGAGTTCTGACAGTACATGTGCTTGAAATACTGTAGCAGAGTGTGACAAGCACCTGTTTGTCAATCTGACATGAAAAAAAAATGTTCTTACATGATTGTATTTATGAAGCCAACATCAAAGACAAACTGTTTCTGTGAGTGAACAACATTTAGATTTATTTTATATTGATTGAACAGCCCTGTGTTATATAGTTAGAAAAAAATTGAGGTTTGATTAGAAAGAACAGAGCTGTGATACAGACAAGCTGATTTCTCACAGAAAAAGATTTCCACTACTTCAATTCAGCATTGAAACTGAAATGATCAGCTTTTTAAAGGAAGAGAATGATATATTTTAAGCTGATCTTTCTAAACACAAACCAGAGACCGGGTTTCTAAGGAACCTGGAGAGCTCAGCAAACCATAAACTCTACAGAGTGCTGCTCTGATTGGGAATCTGAAACAGTAAGCTACTCCAAAATGATGTCATCGCACTTTGACTGACAGGACAGAAATAACTCCACTGTTTTCAGCCACTGTAGAGCAAGTTAACAAATGCTGATTTAAAGAAAACCACAAAACCAAACAGCATGAAATTTTCAGGAAACACTAATCATGACACAGGGACTTGAATTTCAGCTTTTAAAGCTTTTCTTAAAAATATGCAAAAACCGCTGCACATGATCTTTAATGTGGTGGCATAGAAAAAGAGCGGAACTATGAGAATGTGTACTGATTACCACATATTAAACAAGAAGACCATCCCTGATCAGTACACAGCCTGTCTGGGAGTCAGTGGTTCTCCATGTTGGATCTCTGGAGCAGCTATTACCAAGGCCACTGTTTCTCCATGATTCCATGATCATGGATGGAATCACAGAATTCTATTGGCTGGCTGGAATTTTAAATGTCCCACGGTAACTCATGGATCTCATGCTGCTAGAATGAGTGTTCGGGGCTTCAGTAGTATAAGAGGAGGCATGTGAGCAGCCTTCGTCCTCTATTTGCCCAGAAGCCAGAAGAAAGAGGAAGGAGGAGTCAAGACCACGCTAGGAGAGACCATGCTACAGAGGACGCCAAAAGAAGCCATGCTAGTCTGCTGCCCAGTAAAGATGCCGCAGCTGGAGATGCCGCCTGAGATTTGCCTTTTCATTTGTTCGTTTAATGCTAAATGCATTTTTAAAATACTGTAGTGTAGTATTGACTGGCTATTGACCCTACTGCTGTTGTGATGGCCACATTCTGCAACAAACACCGGCGGACGCTCAAAGCTGCATAGCAACCTTTCCCTTCCCTACATTTTGGTTACATTTCAGGTACTGTGAAATATTTTTCAAAGCAGTATTGCTACTTTGGGGCTCAACCTGCTGGTGTTACACTTGGGAAGATTTAGTTAAACTGCTTACTACTTAATAGCATCTGCATACAGAGCATGCAGACAACAAAACTCAGAAAATATACTCTGTCGCATTTACATAGGTGGCACCTTGAAATGCTTAGTTTGCATTATAGTAATTTGTGTGTGTACATTTTGCTCGGGGGGGCAAATACATACATACTGCTGCTATGTTTAACCCAAGCCAAATAAGTAGTGTCAAGTTATCAAAAGGGTGCATATCACTGTGTTTGCTTTATGTGGGCATATGGAAGGGGGCAAGTGGTTTCTATGCTGTTGTGAAGTTTAAACCCAAGTAGTGCCCTTTCCCAGGTTATCAAAAGGGTGTACAGCACTGTGTTTGCTTTATGTGGGCAAACCAACAAAGCACTCAAATGCAAGTGTTTAGCAAAAAAAAAAAAAAAAAAAAAAGGGGTCAGAGTGTCTGTGGTGGTGTTGTGGAGGGTCAGAGCTGGCAGTGCTGCATCTGGTAGGGGCGCAAGGATCCTCAAGCTTGCCATGTGCAGTGTGGTTTCTTTGTGCCCCAGAGCAAGCTTGGTGAGGAGTGTTAGTGTTACAGACCCTGCTTCACATTTATGAAGCCCTTGCCTGCAAAATTGCTCTGAAGCACACAGAAATCCGCACAGGACATCAGACTTTGCAGGTGGAGAGGCAAATCTGAGGAGCTCCAAACAGCTTTTTAGCCTTCTGTGTACCCCAGAGCATATGTGTGTGTGTGTGTGTGTATGTGGTGGGGGGGGCAAGAATCCTCTAACTTGCAGTGTGCCACAGTAAGGAGGTGAGCATTGCACACTAACATGGGCACTTTAGGGGTCAGAGTTGGCAGTGCTGCATCTGAGCATGTCCGAAGGGGCTGTGTTGGGTTCTTTGTGCCCCAGAGCCAGATGGTGAGGGGTGCTAGTGTTACAGACCCTGCTTCGCACTTATGAAGCTCTTGCCTGCAAAATTGCTCTGAGGCACACAGAAATCCACACAGGCCATCAAACTTTGCAGGTGGAGATGCAAGTCCGAGCAGCTCTGAGCAGCTTTTCAGCCTTCTGTGTACCTCAGAGCATGTGCGTGTGTGGGGGGAGGCAAGGATCCTCTAACTTGCTGTGTGCCACAGTAAGGAGGTGGGCATTGCACACTAGCATGGGCATTTTGGGGGTTAGAGCTGGCAATGCTGCATCTGGTAGGGGGGTAAGTGGTTTCTATGCTGCTGTGAAGTTTAAACCCAAGTAGTGCCCTTTCACTAGTTATCAAAAGGGTGTACAGCACTGTGTTTTCCTTATGTGGGCATACCAACAAAGCCCTCAAATGCAAATGTTTAACAAAAAAAAAAGAAGGGGTCAGAGTGTCTGTGGTGGTGTTGTGTGGGGTCGGAGCTGGCAATGCTGCACCTGGTAGGGGGGCAAGGATCCTCAAGCTTGCTGTGTGCAGTGTGATTTCTTTGTGCCCCAGAGCAAGTTTGGTGAGGAGTGTTAGTGTTACAGACCCTGCTTCACACTTATGAAGCCCTTGACTGCAAAATTGCTCTGAGGCACACAGAAATCTGCAGAGGCCATCAAACTGTGCAGTTGGAGTGGCAAGTCCAAGGAGCTCCAAGCAGCTTTTTAGCCCTCTGTGTACCCCAGAGCATATGTGTGTGTGTGTGTGTGTGTGTGTGTGTGTGTGTGTGTGTGTGTGTGTGGGGAGGCAAGGGTCCTCTAACTTGCTGTGTGCCACAGTAAAGAGGTGGGAATTGCACACTAACATGGGCACTTTGGGGGTCTGAACTGGCAGTGCTGCATCTGAGCATGTCCAAAGGGGGTGTGTTAGTTTCTTTGTGCCCCAGAGCAAACTTGGTGAGGGGTGTTAGTGTTACAGACCCTGCTTCACACTTATGAAGCCCTTGCCTGCAAAATTGCTCTGAGGCACACAGAAATCCACACACGCCATCAAACTTTGCAGGTGGAGAGGCAAGTCCGAGGAGTTCTGAGCAGCTTTTTAGCCTTGTGTACCCCAGAGCACATGTGTGTGTGGGGGGCGGCAAGGATCCTCTAACTTGCTGTGTGCCACAGTAAGTGATGTGGACATCGCACACTAGCATGGCCATTTTGGGGGTTAGAGCTGGCAGTGCTGCATCGGGTAGGAGGGCAAGTGGTTTCTATGCTGTTGTGAAGTTTAAACCCAAGTAGTGCCCTTTCCCAAGTTATCAAAAGGGTGTACAGCACTGTGTTTGCTTTATGTGGGCATACCAACAAAGCCCTTGAGTGCAAGTGTTTAACAAAAAAAAAAAGGGGTCATAGTGTCTGTGGTGATGTTGTGGGGGGTTGGAGCTGGCAGTGCTGCATCTGGTAGGAGGGCAAGGATCCTCAAGCTTGCTGTGTGCAGTGTGGTTTCTTTGTGCCTCAGACCAAGCTTGGTGAGGGGTGTTAGTGTTACAGACCCTGCTTCACACTTATGAAGCCCTTGCCTGCAAAACTGATCTGAGGCACACAGAAATCCACACAGGCCATCAAACTTTGCAGGTGGAGAGGCAAGTCTGAGGAGCTCAGAGCAGCTTTTTAGCCTTTGTGTACCCCAGAGCACATGTGTGTGTGTTGGGGGGGGGCAGGATCCTCTAACTTGCTGTGTGCCACAGTAAGGAGGTGGGCATTGCACACTAACATGAGTGCTTTGGGGGGTCAGAGCTGGCAGTGCTACATCTGAGCATGTCTGAAAGAGCTGTGTTGGTTTCTTTGTGCTCCAGAGCAGGCTTGGTGAGGGGTGTTAGTGTTAAAGACCCTGCTTCTCATTTATGAAGCCCTTGCCTGCAAAATTGCTCTGAGGCACACAGAGTAAGTGGGGCGAGGTGATGGTGGCAGAGCCCAGTAACATGGGCACGTTTGGTGGGTGGGTGACATTTGTCAGTGCTGCATCCCTGAGCATGTCTGAAGGGGCAGTGTTGGTTGCTGTCTGCCCCAGAGCAAGTCTGAGGACAAACTGTTTTCTAGATCTTCGGGGATATCTCTTGCAGGGTATCTCTCAAAAGGAACATGGCAGGTTGACATGGCAAGGCAAAGTAACAGGGGGGATTGGGGGATGGGATTCCCAGCCCTCACCAGCAAAAAAAACCTTGTGCCTTCCACAACAAAGTGCATTAAAAATCACTATATCTTGCTTGGCCTTAGAAGCATAGCAGGCAGGTGCGGAGGGCAGGACCAAAGCGGGGATCCAAACAAAAGAACACTTGTGAGAACTCACCGTGACCATAGATATTCAAGAAAATCTCTTGCAGCCGGTCACACCCAAAGAACCACAACCATCAGGCACCAGGACCACACAGAAATCCCCTTGCCAGCAGTCCATCTGGGGCCACACATGGCACTATCATCATGTTGACCTCTTCCTTATGTAGTTGCGAGTAGCCCCAGATAGATCACTAGCAAAAATGTCTTCATGCGGTCCTGACACCTGATGGTTGCAGCCCCAAGGTGTGACCCGCTGCAAGAGACTCTCCTGAAGATCCACTGCTAATGGTAAGTTGTTACATAAGTGTTCCCTTTTTTTCTTAGGAGGGGAAGCTGGAAAGCCCCCGGATCCCCACTGTAACCCTTTACTCCACATCTGCCCACCATGCCTCCGAAACCAACCTACAGTAGGTGCAGTGGTTTTTCCATTCCACTGTATGTACATACAAGCCATACCTACTGAGGAAATGTGGAAATACCCCCACGTCCCACTGCAGCAATGCCTTGCCATACCTGTCCACAGCGTCTCCTTTTGAGAGGACCAGGTAATCTGAGCATGAACCCATTTTCAGACTGCAAAAAATCATGTAAACATGCAGCGTGTTGAGAGTTCTGCACGTTTACATGATTTTCTACATTGCACCCGAAGAATGGTGGCCATAGGCTGCCCCCTTCCCCCTACTGCCATCACACCCAGAGGATGGGAGTTGTAGATTGCTGCTGCTGCCTTCACACCTGGAGGATGGAGGTCACAGATTGCTGCTGCTGCCTTCACACCAGGAGGATGGGAGTTGCAGGCTGCTGCTGCCATCTCACCTAGAGAACGGTGGTTGTAGGGTGCTGCTGCCATTATACCTGGATGATGGGAGTCACTGAATGCTGCTGCTGTCATACCTGGATGATGGGAGTCATAGGCTGCTGCTGCTGACTTCACACCTTTAGGATGGAAGTCATAGAATGCTGTTGCTGCCTTCACACCTGGAGGATGGGAGTCGTAGGCTGCTGCTGCCATCTCACCTAGAGAATGGTGATTGTAGGCTGCTGCTGCTATTGTACCTGGATGATGGGAGTCATAGAATGCTGCTGCTGTCATACCTGGATGATGGGAGTTGTAGACTGCTGCTGCTGCCTTCACACCTGGACGATGGGAGTTGTAGAATGCTGCTGCCTTCACACCTGGAGGATGAGAGTCGTAGAATGATGCTGCCTTCACACCCAGAGGATGGGAGCCATAGATTGCTGCTGCTGCCTTCACACCTGGAGGATGGGAGTCGTAGGCTGCTGCTGTCATCTCACCTAAAGAACGCTGGTCATAGGCTGCTGCTGCTATCATACCTGGATGATGGGAGTTGTAGAATGCTGCTGCTGTCATACCTGGATGATGGGAGTTGTAGGCTGCTGCTGCTGCCTTCACATCTGGAGGATGGGAGCCATAGAATGCTGCTGCCTTCACACCTGGAAGATGGGAGTTGTAGAATGCTGCTGCCTTCACACCCGGAGGATGGGAGTCATAGAATGCGGCTGCCTTCACACCTGGAGGATGGGAGTTGTAGATAACTGCTGCCATCTCACCTCAAGAACAGTGGTCGCTGGCTGCTACTGCCATCCCAGGAGGATGGGAGTCATAGGCTGCAGCTGTCATTGTACCTGGAGGATGGGAGTTGTAGACTGCTGCCGTCAGCTTATTTGGAGGATGGGAGTTGTATACTGCTGCTGTTGTTGTACCTGGAGGATGGGAGTTGTAGACTGGTGCTGCTGCTGTTGTGCCTGGAGGATGGGAGTTGTAAACTGGTGCTGCTGTCATACACTGGAGGATGGGGGTTGTAGATGATGACTGCTGCTGTACCTGGAGAATGGGGACTGTAGGTGGTGGCTGCTGCCATCATAGCCAGAGGATAAGAGTCATGGACTGCCTTATCTAGGGGATCTGAGTTTCCCGTTTTGTTACTTGAATTACCTCATCAAGCAGACTGGTGGAACACACTACTAATATTTCTTTTGGTTGTGATTTCAGTATTCATACTTCAGCCTGCATGATGTCTGCTGCACCACTGAATAAGAAAGCCAAGCTCTGCTACACCTCAGCTAAGGAGCGAGCCATTCAGTTAAAATCTGAAGGTCTTTATGAAGATGGAGGAAAACTTTTTTTGTCCATACTGCAACCATGTCCTGGACCATACCAGAAAAAATACAGTAAAAGATCATCTGCTCAGCAAGAAACATGCTAGGAATAAGGAACGAGCTGCTAGCGAAGGAAGACAAGCAAGGCAGATGACCCTGACCAGCAGTTTCAGAGCTGCAACAGAATCATCCATAGCAAGAAATGAGATGGTCATGGACACTGTTAAGGCATGGGGGGCTGCAAATATCCCGTTGGAGAAGATGGATCATCCACAGCTGAGGGAATGGATGTGCAAGTATGTGAAGGGGAGTGGAGCGGAGCCAAAAGCAGACACCCTGAGGCAACTCTATCTACCCAAGTTAAGAAAGCAAATTGATGCAGACCTTAAAGCAGCTCTGATTGGGAAATCATTGTCTGTGATATGTGATGAGAGCACAGAAGCAGAGTTGCGGTGCATTCTTAATGTCATCTTTGTGTTGGAAGGGGGGCAAGACATACCTTGGAAACAGAACAGAACTAGACTCCCGTCAACCATTCCACAGTGGCTCAGGCTGTCTTGAAGACTCTCCAGAGTTGTGACATTGACTTTCAGAATGTAGTTTCATTTGTCAGTGACAGTGCTGATTATATGATTCAATGTTTTAATGACGCACTTCATGGGGTTCTTGGGGATGTCCCTTGTTGGGGATATATGGCAGCACCATTTTGAAAAAGTTAATAAACTGGTTTCATTGGTAAATATGCCTTTCAGCAATCACCAAAATGCAAAAGAGAATTCATCACATTTTTGGAGGATCTGGAAGCTCCGGGGGAAATTATTGCTTTGCCGCCGGTTCCTGTTTTAACTAGATGAAACACATGGTTTGCGGCTGTGGCATACCATTCAACAAACACCTGCAATACCTGAGGGACTTTTTCAGGGCAGATTCGAATGATGCCACCTCAGTAAACAATCTACGGGCATTAATGGATGAATGGTCCAATGAGCTACAAGCACAATTAGCATTCATCACAGAGAATTCGGGTGACATTATTGCTGTGATAGAACTTTTGCAGTCAAAGGAGAAACCTCTTACGACATCCACATATGACATGCTAATGTCCATTAAAAGCCACTTTGAGACTGGCACAACTAAAAATGATGGCTTTGGTGAGAAGTCAGAGCTGTAGCTCTCTAAACTGAGGAATAAAGTAAGGGACGAAAACCTCAAACTGTTCAAAAATGTTTTCAAGGTCAGTTTGGAGAAACTGACAAAACACCTGCAGTCAAACCCATCTGCACAGTTTCTCATAGCCTGTCGAATTCTCAACCCATTCAACCTACCCAAACTCAATAAGGACTTCCAACTGTACTTGCCCTATATCCCAATGTTCACATTATACAATAAGAAAGCACTGTTAAAGAACTGGGAGATCTACGTATGGGGACTGGAAGATCTACGTATGGGAACGGCCAAAACTGCCTCTCAGCCAAAAAAAGGTTTTGAAATTATGACACCTGATCGCTGATTGGTCTAGGCTTCTAGCGACTTTTACTGCTGGCTGTTGTGGCATTTAGATCTACCATGGGAAGTTACAGCTGGTTCCTCGGTGTGTCACTAGCTTTACTAGCGCTCAGCTCAGTTCTTCAGAACCCTCATCCCTCCCTAAAGTGGAATGACCCTTGCGCTTCTCCCTGTCCTGTGTCCAACAGCTCCTTTCAGGTAGCCATTCTGGACTTTTGGGCTTCTCAGCTGTCTCTGCCAGGGAGTGGGACATCTTCCGAGCTGCCTCTGCAGATTACTCCCCCATCCAGACTCGAGACTTCCTACTCATGGCAAATTCCTGCCAGGACACTAGTGGCTGCAGCACTAGGCCAGTATAACACCAGGAGTGGGTACAGGCCTACCCATCAACACCACCTCCCCTATCGCCCAAAAAATAGTGTTTACAAATTACAGTTCACTGCCTTAAAAAGAATCCTGCTTCTTTTACTGTTGTGTTCAGGCAATGTTGAACTCAACCCAGGACCATTAGACACCCTTGCTTCTCCATCAGACCTGCAGGTATCAAAGGAATGTCTTTTATGCATCTTAATGTCTGTAGTTTGCTGAAAAAGTTCACCCTTATCCAGGCTTGGGTGAGCCACACCCTACCTGACGTCCTAGTGATCACTAAGACCTGGCTTAGGCCAGCCACCCTAGACAATGAAATCAATATCCCAAATTATTTACTCTTTCGAGTGGATAGGCAATCAAGACGAGGTGGGCTGGCAATTTATGTAAGGGACAAATACTCAGCTGCATGCATAGACGCATCATCCTCCCCCAAAGAATTTGAGTGCTTGACCCTAAAGATTGAACTTTCCCCTTCCAGTGCACTCTGTGTAATAGGCTGCTACAGACCCCCTTCTGCTGGGCCTCATCTCCTGTCTCACCTCAGTTCCGTACTGGGGCTCAGTTCCTTGGAAACCATTATTCTTGGCGACCTGAACTACGATTGGCTATCAAGTGCATCAGCTCCACTGAAATCCTTTTGTGACACTCTAGGGCTGGTGCAACTCATTGACGAGCCTACTCGCCCAAATAAAAAAAACCTTAACAACAGCTCCCTCTTAGGTGTAATTTTGGTTAGCAAGCCACATCTGTTCTCTCATGTTGGAACATTTTTCTCGGACATTAGCGATCATTGTATAATCACCACCATTAGATCCGTGCACAACCCACAGTTTGTGGCAAAGTTCTCTATCAAGAGGTGCAAATGCAACTTCGATTTATTTGCATACATCCATGACTTGAAACATTCACTGCGATGGCAGGAATTCTTCCTAGCCAAAATGGTTAACAGGGCATATACTATTTTTTATGAATTTTTAAGTGAGGCATTAAATACGCATGCACCCTTGGTTAGGTGCGGGTCAGGATCAGCACCTGCCATTGGTTCTCACCTGAGCTCAAAGCTTCCCTGTTAGAAAGGGATACTTTATGGAAAAAAGCCCGAAGAAGCAAGAATGACTCAGATTGGTGTCATTTTATGAGAGCACGTAACAAGTGCACCAAGTTGGTCAGAGCAGCAAAGGTCGCCTACTATCATTTGGGGCTAGCCTCTGCCTCAAGAAATCCTTCAAAGCTCTGGAAAACATTAAAAGACATGTCTGGACATGCACCTGGTAATTCCATTCCAGCAAAAATTAAGTCCGGTGGCAGCGTTATCTCTAACTGATCGGAGATATTGGAAGCCCTCAATAACCATTTTGCAACGGCAGGGCTAGCATTTGATACTTCCCCTGCCAATGACCTCTGCACAGCTCAGGGCCCACCAACCCATGAGTCCCCCCCTCTACCAAGGAGGCCTTCTCCCTCCTGCCTGTCTCTCTAAAAGAGGTGGAAGACCTACTGCTGCAACTGGACACCAGGAATGAGCAGGCTCCGACTTCATAGAGCCATACTATCTGAAATGTGCCCACCATGTGCTTGCGGTGCCAATCACCCACCTATTCAACATGTCACTCTCCTAGGGTAGCCTCCTCCTCAATGGAAAATAGTCCATGTCATCCCTCTATTAAAAGCAGGTGACCCCTGCAATCTAAATAATTACAGACCATCTCCCTCCTCCCTATCCTGTCTAAATTACTAGAAAAAATAGTGTGTGGCCAGCTAGGGGTATACTTAGAATCCAGAAGCCTATTAAACCCAGTTCAGTCTGGATTCAGAGCAAAGCACAGCACCATAACAGCCCTAGCTTAGGTGACCAATGATTGGCTCCTATACCTTGACAACAAGAAGCATGTCTGTGCCGATTTCTTGGATCTTAGTAAGGCATTCGACACAGTCGATCACAGCCTGCTTCTTTCCTCCCTAAGCACCTTAGGCCTGGACCATAAATCTATGTGCTGGTTTGCAGACTACGGAGAAGCGAAACAGCAGGTTAAAAGCTGAAAGGTGATGGTTCTCCATTTAAAACTATGCTGAAGGGCATGCCTCAGGGCTTTATCCTTGGTCCCCTCTCTTTGCAGTCTACATTAACAACATCAATGACCCCATCAAAAAAGCCAACATCGACTTATTCGTGGACGACACTGTACTGTACTTGAGTCGTCCCACGCTGGAAGCAGCCTGTGAAGACCTCCAAGTTGAATTTAACTTTCTACAATATCAGCTCATAAACAAAAAGCTTTTGCTCAATGCGAAAAAGACAAAAGCCATGCTCTTCTCCCCCTCCTTGCATGCGGCAATTCCTGCTGGGAGGGGGGGGCTATCTCACAAATTACCACTGTTCTTGGAGAAACACTAGAGTATGTAGCTAAATTCAAATATCTAGGAGTTTGGCTCGATCATAAACTTTCCTTCGCTGACCATCTCGAAGAACTACAGAAGAAATTAAGGCAACGATTAGGACTATTCTACAGAAATAACCGCCTGCTCACAAAGCAGGCCAAGATTCGACTGTTTCAAGCTACCTTCCTATCTTTAATAGATTATACAGATCTGCTCTACAGCCACTGCACTGCCTCTGCACTGGCTAAGTTGGACACCCTCTACCACAGAGCTATCAGGTTCATTACTGGCCTTCCAGTTTCCACACACCACTGCTCCCTGTACTCATTGTTAGGCTGGACTTCCCTTTACTATAGAAGGAATAGAAATGCCGCCCTATGGGCCTTCAGAGCAGTGACCAACAAGCTCTCCTCATATGTTTCAGATTGTATTCCCTGGAGTGTGTTAGTCATCTACGCTCTAAGGAGCTATTCCCTAACTGCCCTCCAAGTTCCAAGGGTCAAAACCCGTTTCAACAAAGCTGCTCTAAGCTTCTACTTACCCACATTGTAGAATAGTTTACAAAGGAACTTGAAGCTGAACTGCCCTGTTAGCCTGAATATCTTCAAGGCACTCTACAATTGCTACATGAAAGCACCTTGCAAATGTTTTCCTCACCGCTAGCCCACTAATTCCACAACTCCCTGTTTCCATCCTGACGCTCGCCATGTTTCTACCCCTAGCTATCACTCTTTCTCTATTAACTCTTCCTGCTGCATCCACCCTTCCCTGCCCGCTCCAGCCTGGCTAAAGTCCCATCCTATCCATAGTAGTGTCCCAATTATCTACCCCTCCTCTGTCATTATCATAATAAACAAGTACACGACAGCCATCGTCACTTTCTGTGGTTTTAGCCCAATTTTTCCCCCAGTCGTCGGTAATATATTCCTCCTCTTCTTTACCTCTCTAACCTGCCACCCCATACATGGCCTCTTTCCCCTATATGTGTAGTTGCCAGCTGCCTCACTCAAAAGATCTCTGCTTATAACCCCTATATGCCTATGGTTGATTGTACATCTGCTGACTTCTTCAATTGTAAAATAATGCTGTTTTTTTTTAATTCATTTCAGCCTTGTCTTGTGCTGCATACACTTTTTCTTCCTTGTATATTATTGCTTTTTGTATACCTGCTTCTGTACTGTACTTTGATGTATTCATGACCAGGTCCACCTTGCAAATGAGCCTTGCTCAATGGTGCCCGCCTGGATAAATATTTTGATTGATTGATTGATTGATTGATTGAACTACCAGAGACTGAATCATTTAATCTTCACCAGTACTGGATCTCTATGTCCTCACAGGTACCAACTCTGGCAAAAGCAGCCCTTCAGGCCATCTGGGTTCCTGTTTCTAGCGCAGATGTGGAGCAGTCATTTTCTGCACTTGGACAAATCCTGACTGACCAACGGAGAAGCCTGACTGTGGATAATTTAAAATTATTTTCAATGCTGCTATTCAATAAGTAGACCCGAATCTCCCACACTTATTTGTGTAATTGCAGTTCTGATGCACTACTACATAAAAATGGTGCTCCCCCTGTGCAATAAACTTGTAGACATGCAGTTCTAGTGCAATATTGTAGAAACAAACATTGTACTCCACTGTGCAATGAAGCACACATGCAGTTCTGGTGCAATATTGAAGGGAAAAAATGGTGCTCCACTGTGCAATAAAGTGTAGACGTGCAATATGTAGTATCTCTGCATTATGTAGCTATAGGTTAGATTCTACTGTCCTTCACACAGTATGCTTTAGTTTATGTAGTCTAGGTAGCGTATTTGTCTGGGTAGCATAGTTGCGAACCATGTTCAGTAGCCAATATTTGAATCAATTTGTGTTTCTTTGCATATGTTTATCTTTGTAAATCGAATTAAAATAAAACACATGAACTGCATTTTAGCTTTGAAAAGTTTTTATTATACATGTCGCAGAACACATTGTCAGCATTAAAACAAAGACTATATTTTGTCTATTTAGTATCGAACAGACATCAGAATTGGTTCCTCCTTGTGAGAAAAAAGTTACTATTACATGAGACTATTTAACTTCATCTGCTGCCTTGATCTGAGAAGGGAATATTTTAATAATTATGCCAGTTTGGCCAGTGGAGTTCCACACCCTTGATAGCTGGTAGATGCAAAATTTGGGTAGCTATATAACATGCAATATGAGATTAAATGTTCTTGTTTTTTGCTGATGTGGCTTAAATCTGCATATAAACATGATAAAACACTGTGATAAACAAATTTATTACTTAAAATGAGTGAATAATATTAAGTTTTGGATTACCGGAAAAATCCCGGAAATTGGATTCCAAACACTGGTAAAATCAGAGAATCCGGGTTGGCCAGAATGGAATTTGCTTTTTACAAGCACTGAAAACCAGTGGCCTTGGCTATTACCAAATCCCCATGGTAGAGGAGGACAAAGAAAAGGCCGCCTTTATATGTCTATTGGAGTTCTACCAATTCAAGCGCATGACACTGGGAATATCTGGAGCACTGGCCACCTCCCAGTGTTTAATGGAGAAGGCCATGGGGGATATGAATTTGCTCAAACTCATCATCTATCTGGATGACTTAATCATGTTTGGGGTGCACCCTGGAAAAACACAAGGCTCGACTGATGAAAGTTCTGGATCGGCTGGAAGAGTTTGGGTTGAAAGTTTCAATCGACAAATGTCAGTTCTGCCAGCCTGCTGTAAAATATGTTGGGCACATTGTCTCAGCAGAAAGTGTTCAAACTGACCAAGCTAAAGTAGAGCCCCTCACCACCTGGCCCAGACCGATTAACTTAAAAGCTCTGCAATCCTTCTTGGGGTTCTGCGGTTACTGCCGTCACTTTGTAAAAGACTACTCAATGGTGGTACACCCCCTAAATGACTTGATGCAAGGTTGTCCACCTACCAACCAGAGAAAGAGATTGCAACTGGTGAAAGACAGTCATCCTAAGGAGTATTTAAAGGTTATTGAACTTTTTGGAGACTGGTGGACCTCTTAGTGTGAGGCTGCTTTTCGAGAAATTATTAGAAGACTGAGTGAAACCCCATTGTTGGCCCTATGTCCTCCACACTGATGCCAGTTTGAATTGGTTGTGGGCAGTGCTCTACCAGGAATACACTGAGGGACTTTGGCCTGTGGCATTCACTAGCCGTAGCCTGTCATCCTCTGAGAAGCACTACCCTGTGCATAAGCTGGAATTTCTGGCCTTGAAGTGGCCGGTAACTGAAAAGTTCCATGAATACCTGTATGGGGTTCCTTTTACAGTTTGGACAGACGACAACCCATGGACTTATGTAAACACCATGGCGAAACTCGATGCTGTGGGGCACCAGTGGCTATCTGCCCTATCCACTTATGAGTACAGCCTTGAATACCAGAGTGGGAGGACTGATACAGATGCAGACGCTTTGTCAAGACACCCGCATAGTGACCAATCTGACCCCCCCAGTGCACATAGAGAATGCCATTGTCAAAGTTCTGTGTTCAAAGTTTACTCTGCAAGGTGAAGATCCAGTCGCCAATCCTGCAAGAGCAATAGACATGCTGAGGGCCTCACCTGAGTCTATCCCACTGGCATATTTGAATTTTACTGGTCTGGACATCTCTTTACTGCCTCAACCCAGCAAGCCAGAACTACAAAGGGCAGAGAGAAATAGAGAGAGAGAGAGAGAGAGAGAGAGAGAAGAGAACCATGCCCTCCAAGATATAATTTGAGCTCTCAAAAAGGGGCATTCCGCAGAAAAAGTTCATAGCCACCACTCCAACTCAAAAATCATGCTGAGAGAATAGGGCAAGCTGGTTCTAACAGATGGATTGTTAGTGCACAAAGTGCAAGACAATGAAAACCCCTGAGTGTCCCAAGCTCCAGCTGGTACTGCTGTGGAGGTATTGCAGGGCAGTCCTCACATCTTTGCATGATGACATGAGTCACCTGGGCTATGAACATATCCTCAAACTGTGTAGAACAAGGTTTTATTGCCCCAGGACGAAACACGATGTCGAGAGGCATTGCAAAAGCTGTCTGTGGTGCATAAAGCTAAAGACCCTCTCAAGATGAGCTGCCCCTCTAGTCAATATCAGTACCAGTGGCCCTCTTGACTTAGTCTTTGACTTTTTGTCTCTTGGCCTGACAAAAAGAACACCATGAATATTTTGGTTATCACAGACCGCTATACCAGATATGCCCAGGCTTACCCAACCAAAGATCAAAAGGCCAGCACTGTGTTAAGGTTCTGCAGCACTTTGTGATGATTCCATGGCATTAGAGTGCTGGCATTTCACTGCTGGCAGTACAGCACCAGTGAAGTGGCAAAATGAGTAACTGTGACCTGGGCTGAGCAGTGCTGTGCAATCAGGGTGTCGGGCAGAAGGCAGTACACAGAGGCACCTGCACTAAGAGCACCGAGGCAAACAGGTGGCTGCAATAAGGGTGCAGTGGGGGGAATGCCATTTACTATGGTGTCCTGCAGATTTGCAACCTAGATCGGGCTCGGCCAGCAATTAGGGCACAGTGCAGGGAATGCGTGTTGCCATGGTGTCCAGCAGATTTGCAACCTGGATTGAGATCGGCCAGCAATTAGGGCGCGGTGCTGGGAAAGCAGGTTGCCATGGTACACAGGTGGATCACATCCCAGACCTGGATCAGCCAGCCCACAGTTGGGTGAGGTATAACTGGTGGGTACACAGTGATACAGCATCCACACAGTACCCAACGGTGTTGCTGCCATGTCTCTCGAGTTTGTTGACAGTCCCCGGAGAAATAAACTGCTCCTGCATGATGGCTATATACTGCAAGGAGTGTACCTGTGGTGAGAAGACCTATTGGAAGGGCATGGAGTACCAGGGTGGCTGGTGCAAGACGTGGGCACATGCAACCATGGAGGAGGTGGTCACTGCACTAAAGACACACAACCATGTCCCAGACTGTGCCAGCATTACAGTGTGGAGGGTGCATGAAGAAATTAAAAAATGGGCCCTCACAACACTGGAGACACCGCAACAAGTGGTGGCCACCTACTGCATCACACTGCCCAAGTCCATTGATGGTAGGATGCCCCACATGGAGTACCTCAAGCGTTTAGTACAGAGTGCCAGGAGAGGAACCAGCAAGGCACCCAGTCTGCCGACCACATTGGCAGAATTAGTTGTGCCTGAAGAGTACTGGGTTACCCAGAAGGGTGAGCTGTTCCTGCTATGGGACTCAGGCAGTGGGAAGGACAGGTTCCTGCTGTTTGAAACAGAATGTAACCTGCAGTACATGGAATAGATGGAATAGTGCACTGACTGGTATGCTGATGGGACCTTCAAGTGCTGTCCCTCATTGTTCCTTCAGTTCTACACCATTCATGGCGTGGAATTCAGCACAGTGATATCGACAGTGTATGTACTGATGGCTAACCATACCACCACTGCATATGTTGCCATCCGGAGAAAGTTGCTAGAGCAGCACCCTGGTCTGAAGCCCCGGTCAGTGTTGGTTGACTAGGAGATGGCAGCCTACAAAGCCTTCCGGTCTGGGTTCCCAGAGGCGATGTTGTGGGGCTGCTTCTTCCATCTCTGCCAGTCTGTCTGGCTTAAGGTGCAGCAGCTGCCTGAGGTCCAGTGGTCCTACATGATGGACAGGGACTTTGCCATGAACATCCGCCTCCTGCATGCCTTGGTGTTTGTGCCACCTGGGGATGTAGTGCCCACGTTTGAGAAGCTGCATACGTGGGACTTTTACACTGCATGGGAAGACCTCCTCGACCCCCTACTGGATTACTTTGAAGATAGCTGACTCAGATGACCCATTTGCAGTGGACTCCATCACAAGCTCATTTTTCCAGTTGCATTCTGGAATTGTTATGATGCAGCCCGGTCTGACCTTCCAACTCTGTGGAGGGCTGGCATTGAGGGTTCAGTTCCCTGCTGGGAGTGGCCCACCCCAGTATCTGGACCTTCATTGATTGTCTTTGGTCAGAGCAGCAACTCAATGAGCTCAAGATACAGCAATACATGGCGAGGACAGCAGTGGTTGTGTACCGGAAGCGCTACAAGGACCGCAGTCATCGCATCCTGGAGCTGGTGGAGCAGTATGGTGAATGCACTGTGCAGGACTATCTGAAGGGGATCACCTTGAACTTTCACCTGCAAGTGTAGCCCCTGTTGTATGTTGCCAGTAGGTACATTCTCTCTGGTGTGCCCACATGCCTTTGTATGGTGTCCCTGCTGCTGAGTGGCCATGTACATTCCCAAGGTGTTCCCTAATGAAGCCTTTTGTGTCAGTATCACTGTCTCCAGCATCGTTTGTCCTGTTGTTGTGGGTGCGACATCCACTGGGGCACTCAGCATAGTATCCGACTGCGCCCCCCCCGGGGCCATCCGACCCTTCCTGGACACCCAATGGTAACCGCATGTAGACAGCAGCACCCCCACTTAGCTCGGCAGGCAGAGTAGTCATTGCGAGGTCCCAAGATGCAGGTCCAGTGATATCATGTTAAGTACCACATTCCCTGGTGGTCAAGTGACCCCTGGCCCCACCAACAGGAAGTGTCACCCATTACCACCCCGTGTCCCCCCAGTCTGAGATGGATTGGGCCACTGGCACAGCCCACCACACTCCTCCATGGTTGGCAGCACACTGAGATGTCACTATAAATGAACAGTCAGTGACAGCTCAGTGGGCCACTGGCCATAGCGGTGTGCAATGGGCTGTGCCAGTAGTCAATCGCTGGGAGCTGGGGGCGTGAGTATTGACGAAATGACACTTTCACTGCTGGGGGCAGGGATCGCAGACCACCCGGGGAATGTGTGACTGCTGATGTAACTGGACCTGCTTCTTGGGACTTCACCAAACTACTCACCTGCTGGGCTTGAGGGGCACTTCTGTCTACATGCGTTACCGCAGGTGTCTGGAAGGGTCTAAGGACCCAGGGAGGGGGTGTCGAGGGGGGTGTATTTACCTGCCACGGGCAAGTGTCAGGTGGGAGAACTATGGCCACTGGGTATGTGTGCCCTTCCTTGTGTGTCCATTAAACATTTGGGGCACCAAGGCAGTCAGCCTATCAGCCTCGCTGCCTCCCATTGTTGCAGTCCTGCCAGTTGCCCTGTTTATGTCTTGCTGGGATGTGTGAGTGTCGTATGTTGGGGTGCTCCCCACACTGTAGCTGTGCTTGTCATTTGCACATATTTGCTGGGCGCACTAACGTTTCACTTTGCTTTGTGCCGTCTGCATGATGCCAGTGCTCTGATTGCCGGCGGCAATTTTGATGTCGCAATGGCATGGGTGAACCATTTGTGACACACTATGGCATTCCAAAAAGAGTTCACGCAGACCAGGGTAGAGATTTTGAAAGCTGTCTGGTAAAAGCATTTCTGGCAATGTACGGTATAAAGAAGTCACACATCACACTGTACTACCCTCAGGGAGACCCTCAATCTGAGCATTTTAATTGAACTCTGATGAACAAGTTGGGTACCCTGGACCCAGCTGACAAAGACAAATGGAGTCAGAAAGTGAGCTACCTGGTGCATGCATACAACTGCACCAAGAATGATGCTGAATGATGCCACCCAACAGTCCCCCTTTTACCTCATGTTTGGTCATGAGGCAAGGCCACCAGTTGATCTCTGCTTTGGTGTGTCCCCAGATGGCATGTCCGAGAGGACCTACCACAAGTACACCCACCAGTTAAGAGAGCAGCTACAGAAAGCATACCAGCTGGCATCAGAAGCTGTTGCCAAAAGTAACCAAAGTAACAAGCAGAGGTATGATAATTGAGTCTGCCACCAACCGTAGCAAGTGGGTGATCGTGTACTACTCTGAAACCTGGACATACAGGGCAAACATAAACTTCAAGATTGGTGGGTCTCTGAAATCTACACAGTAGTTGAATAACTGCCAGAACTGCCAATATACAAAATCAAACAAGAACAAGGGAGAGGGTTGGAAAAGACTGTCCAACAAAACCACCTGCTCCCCATTGGTGAGATCATGCCTGAACCAACCCCTGGTCCTGAGTCTCCAGTTGGCAGAAGGCCAAGAACAAGGATCCAGACTGCACAGAAGAGACAACAAGGCCTCTGTTCATCCATGCCTCCCGAAAAGACCACATTGAACCTGAACACTGGTCCAACTGAGACTTCCAAGAGGCCCCACAGAAGTGATACTGCTCCACACATGCCTCCCGAGAGGAGCACATTGAAGCTGAATACTGGTCTAACCGAGCCTCCTGAGTGGCCCACCAGCAGTTCTTCTGAGGAAAGTGAGGATGAGGACTTTGAAGTTTGTCCATATGTGCCTGCATCAAATCCACCCCTGCATCAATGGTCAATGGACTGTATAAGCTCTCAGTCCACCACCAGTAATATCCCCCTATACTCTGTGCTTCCTTTGAACCCCCATGCAACCACTTTTTACCCTGAGAGAAGGCCCAGTATCTCTACACCTGAGTCAGAACTGGACATTGATATGGACGATGAGAATGATTTGGGCCACAATTAGCATGCTGCTGGTGAACCGGCTACCCCGATCATGCTCCTCTTCCTATGCCCGAGCAAGTTCAGGACACTGTTGTTTTGCACAACTCTGCACCTGTGCTGTCTGAAGAGCAAGACCTGGTAGAGGTGCCCTATGTCCCTAGTGAAATTCCGGCACCTGACACGGCCCTGCCTAGAAGGTCGGAGAGACAGCCCAAGCCAGTTATCAAGCTCATGTACTATACCCTCGGTGCCTCCTCCAGTATCACCCTCCATGTCATTCACAGGCCTGTGGTTCCCTCTATCTACCCGCCAATGTGTTGCACCAGGAACAGGGTGGGAAGGTGTGTGTGTGTTTGCCAGTGCATACTGCTTTCTAGATAGATAATCTATGTCTAGATAGCTAATGCTGTTATGCTTTTGTAAGGAGACTGTTATTGATATTGCTGACTAGACAGAAGTCAGGTGTCTAGCCAGGAATGTGCATGTTAACATGTTTATTTCATTTAGATGGCTTATCGGGACACCAAGCATTTGGCAAGGGGAGTGTATAAGCCCCCCAGCTAGGCTTACCTGGAATGGCTATGGCCCTCCACTCCCTCGCTGGTGTCCCTGTAAGTGGTCCCTGGTGGGACTTGAGCCCGCTGGCCCCATTAGTGCTTCATGGCTGCGGTCACCAAAATCACATTGCTCAGCCCCATCCCCTGAAAGGGGCTGAGTTCCCTTTGATGTTTTGTGCCTCTGGGTGCCTGAGGGGTCTTCTGGCTGGTTTGAGAAGCCGAGGGCCAGATCAGCTGAAATGTAAACAATAAAGATGGCAGCTGCACTCATACTGAGCATGGCTCCAGTTTAAGGGCACCAGTAAAAGGGCATGAAAAGGGGGGCTGAGGTTGCATGAGCCCTGATGAAAGAAAGGAGGCTCCCCCCAAAATAATCAAAAGGTACCCTGTCTCTTGTTTAGCAAGCAGAGTCAGGACAAGTTACAAGCAGCCCCTGAAGTGGCTTAAATAATAAGGTATGGTGTTTTGTGTGTGCTGGGACTGAATGTGAATAAAGATGGTAGCCCCCATGGGACTACAGAAATGAGGGGGCTGCTGGGTAAAGTTGAAAGAGCATTGAATTTGCCCAGGAAAGTGGCAACCAATCAGAGGGGGAGCTGCCAAAATCTATAAATAGGACTGTTTGCCCAACAAAAAGGGAGGTCAGCTAGATAGAGAGTGCAGAACAGACTGTGTGGTCTTCTCAGCCCTATAACTGCATTCAGGCCCCAACAGCCTAAGAAACTCAAAGCTACTTAAAAGGACAGTAGAGAAAGAGCTTGAAGTTTGCAGCAGGAACAAGACAAAGGTTTTATAGTTTGCTGCAGATGACCAGGAGCCAGAGTTTTCAGCCACAGAGGGAGAGAGAGAGAGAGATGAAAGCTGCAGTGAGAGCTGAGAGACAGTGTGTGTGCTGCCTGCTTTTCCTAGCCCTGCAACCCTTGCATCAGAGACTGAACTACTGAGTTCCCTGTCAGAGGGGTAATCATGGTGTGTGCAAATTTCAGCAAGGGAGAGCCTAAAGTGTGCTGTGGCTAGATACTGTGAGAGGGTCCAGCACCACTGTGAATAGAGAAACCAAAAGGGACAGTGCTGGGGTAAGAGACTGTGCAAAAAGCCCAGCTGTAATTGTGTGAGCCGGGTATGCAACCGAGGGTTCTAGGGACCACGTCTATCATTCCCCAGGCTGAAGAAGAGGAAAAAGACAATCGGCAGAAGACAATGAGAGGCCTGCCTGGTGAAAACCATCTATAAAGACCCCTGAGGTGAAGTTGGCAAGGACAGGCAGGTGAAGACCAGTGTTCTTCATTTTTTCCAGACATCCATCTCTGTGGCTCAGTGGTGTACCACCCTCTGGATACCTCCACGGTACTGTGCAACTGCCAGTTCAACTGCAGCATAGCCGCCTGAACTCTCCCCCTTTTTTGGACTTCAGAACTATAAGTACCCTGAGCTGCGGCTTTGGGGAGTCTTTATTAGCTAGCTAGCTAGTTAGGTTGCGGGGGTAAGACCTAGGCTGGACTGTGCCAAGTGTAAAGCTCCGCCCAGGCAGTAAGTTTAATGCTGAATATGGTTAAAAGTTATTTGGGTCCCAATTAAAGACCACAGACCTGCATCACTGCCCAGTGAGGTACCCACCACATCAAGGGACATTTCTGGATGTATCCAGGTGGGAGGATGGGTTATTAGTGTGGGGTATCATTGATCTGCAAAGTATTGAGCTGTTTGATAATCTCCTTTTTCTCCCTCCTCTAGTAAATATTTTCATTGTTTGCTTGTTAACTACTGTTGCTGTGACTTATTGTGACAGAGTTACAGTGGGTGGGGGATTGTTATTGTGTGGAGAAAGTGCCTTGGGGGCAGTTTATGTATTTTCCTGGGGGGTGGTAACCTATTCTCTGTCCACATGTATCCCATGCCATTTGTCCACTATTGAACCCAGGCTGGCACCCTCAGAGGTATGTACAGAGTGACCCAATGGCCCTGGAGCAGGCAAGGTGAGTCACAGGCCTGTTACACTCCTTAATTTACTTACTTTCGCCCCCTATCTATAATCCACCTGTAACCCCTCGGTGGCGCTATCCCAAGGGCTACTACCCCTGTCTGCTTAACTACTAACAGGTTGAGGGGCCTAGGTCCAATGGCGGGTGCCTCCACCCAGAGGTCAGGGTTTGCAGTAGTTAAATTAACTTGGTCACAGCCCTCTGGGACACTGTAACCCCCCTTTCTTCCCACTAGTGGCCCACACAATGCATTAGGAATATCTTCACAATGTACACTTACCCCAGGACTGGCTCTGTCGACTGGACTCTGGGGATCCCCTGTAAAACAAGATGATACAGTGCAATACTTTAGCATAAACGAATACCTCAGTCAGTGTAACTTTGCTGAAACCAACAGATCTGATTTATTTAAGGAGCTGTATCAAGGAAGGGGGAAATCAGGTTAATTAGGTTAAACAGATTAATAATCACAGTACTGTGCACATATTCAGAGTCCCAAATTGTCACTGTCACTGAGTACCCAGGGGGGGGGGCTAGCCAGGATCGGTGCAGCTGGTTGGGGCCCTGTGATGGAAAAAAAAAAACACTTGCACAATACCCAATTGTAATCCGGAGCCAGAGGGCTCAGTTCGTGAAGAAATGAAAAACAACAATTAGATAACACACTTGCAATTCGATAAACAGATGGCAGGGAGCTACCCTGCTTTGTACTCACAAACTCAATGCTGGGAACTGGATGGAAGGCAGATTGTCCTGGATTGCCAGAAGGAGCAGACCATGTGGACAAGGTCCTTGTGACTGGACCCCACTGCAGTTTAGAGCAAATGGATATAGTCTGGATTAAGCTGGGGTTTACTTCCAGCTTCATGCACTCAATTCACTGTACAGGGGATTTGAAATGCGATTCCCCACAAGCACTACACCCATTTATATGTAAAAGGAAAGTACTATACCAGGCAGGCTGCTTCTCGATCCCGATCGTAATTACTGCAAAATACTCGGGAGAACACACAGCAGATTCAGTTCCTGACAGAACGAGTGCGATTCAGCAATTTCTCCAGTCTTCTACAGGGTGAGCCTGGTTTCTACTCTTCAGATCTCCTTGATTCTCTTCACAGGTCGGATTCAGTCCGAACAGGCGCTTGCACAGGCTGCAGACCGAAACTCAGGGTCTTACACGTGCTTACCACACTAAAACTATACACCGTAGAAGCACATAGCTCCTTCTCTCTTCACTGTCTGAACTCATCTGATCTTTCCAGTAGACAGAGCCGGGCATTTCCTTTGAGTTCCTCCCAGTACAGTTGGCTGGTTTGGCTGTCACTCACAGTAAACTCCCCCTGTTGGTGGAAAAAGGTGCCAAGGTCAAAACTACATTTCCCAGAGTCACTGCCCTTACAATCCCCTTACAGCAGGCTCCAGAGGAGAGTCCAAGTTCAGATTCGCCCAGAGCAGGTTCCATTTTAAAGGATTCCTACCATGATTGGTCCAGTTAAGCAGTTCAGAACCAACATGAGGGAGCTACTCTGCACTGTCCTTGCTACAAGAAAGCAGGTAAAATCAAACTGTATGTTCATTATTACTCTAACAGGTTACAAGCAAACAATTACATCTTTGAAGAGTGCTCCTTCTGCTCACTTAGCGATGGCAGAAATGGAGCGATTTGGCAGTAGCTTGAGCAGGACTCAAGCAGAGAAACACACAGACCCCCATCCAAATTATTTATGTCTGCAGGCAGACAGCTCTTAAAGAGGCAGTACCAGAGGCTCTAAAAGCACTCACAGATAAATGGCTTAAACACCAAACACCATTCAGGCTTGGAGCATTCAAGCAAGCTCCTGGAAGACTTCTGGGAACCCCCTTTTGCAGGGAGGTTACACACCTATCTACGGCTACCTAAAATGTTTAAATGGACTGGCAAAAAATAAAACGGACTGCCAAATAAATTTAAACAAACCATCTAAAAGTGCTCTGTAATATACCACCAAACGATGGTCAGCCCAGCATGGCCGATGTCTTTAGTTCAGTAAGCATGTCAGTTTTACCTCTTTAAACTGAACAGGTGTTTCCACTTTTTGTTTACAAAGATTCATACAGTAGGTACATAGAAGGTGGCAGCAGAAGAAGTCTGTCAGTCCATCCAGGTTTACCTCAGTATCTTAATTAGGAATGGCCACATCCTTTAAAGAGGTTTCAACTGTGTTTGGGTATAGAGATCATTCTGATGTGTGTACCTTTTTCTAAAAATTGACAATAGGTTTATTTCCTCTGGTTTGTTAGAATTCATGCCTTGTATATTTGTAATGTTAGTAATGACTTTTCTCCTCTGTCCTTTCCTTAACTGACAAGACATACAGTAATTTTATTTGGTGTATCTACCATGGTATAGTATTTTAACCTAATGATTAAAGAGCTACTGCACTGACTGACATTCAAATATTTTTTATTTTAAATCAGCTATTACATTTTACACCAGAGGTACTTTTCCCCCACTTGGATAATTAGATTTTTTACCAGACAGTACAACATAGGTGTGACATGTAGAATGTCACTTTGCCTGTAGACTGACGTATCTAGTTCAGGTCCTCTTCACGCCTCATTAGCATTGTTTGTGGACCTCGCTGACATCACAACTGCTCAGGAAGAGCCACCTAGCAGCTGACCCACTGATTACTAATTATGTCACAATGACTGGTGCTGATGAAGTATGATGAGTAATAGATCTAAATATGTCAACAGCCAGGAAAAACACTATTCTACTTTGCAAACCTTTTACTATCAAGTAGTAAACTATCTGATAAGTGTAACCCACTCCCCCCTTGGGCAACATGATGACAATCCTTACCCCTGGCTTTAGGGCAATAACCCAACTCATTATCTAGGACTTTGGGGGGAGGGTACATAACTACATTTCTATTTACTCTAAGTCACAGAGGAGACACCTTGGCAATGGCATGTTTACACAGTCTAGGGGACCCCAGAAAGTCACACAGGTCGCACACAGATCGAACGTCCACAAAAGACATAGACTTATGCAGTATGGTTTTATTTCTGACGCAATGGTCAGTCAGAAAAGGTAGTGCCACAGGGTCTTTTGCAGGTGCAGGGCAAAGTACTCAGACTCCACAGGCTGTAGAAAATTACTACTAGTACAAACAGTTCGAACATCCATCCGCTCTTCTGGGCAGTGGACTGGGCCAGGATCCCCACTCATTTTTAGAGCACCTTCACAATGGGCAGACCCAAAGCACATATTGGAGAGCACAATTGCAATGGGCATGCAATCCCAAAAACAGCATCAGGGAGAGCAGTGCCTGACTCCCCAGTTACAAAAGGGAGGGCAGCGCCTGACTCCCCAGTTACAAAAGGGAGGGCAGAGCCTGACTCCCCAGTTACAAAAGGGAGGGCAGCGCCTGACTCCCCAGTTACAAAAGGGAGGGCAGCGCCTGACTCCCCAGTTACAAAAAGGAGGGCAGCGCCTGACTCCCCAGTTACATCAGGGAGGGCAGTGCCTGACTCCTCAGTTACAAAAGGGAGGGCAGCGCCTGATTCCCCAGTTACAAAAGGGAGGGCAGTGCCTGACTCCCCAGTTACAAAAGGGAGGGCAGTGCCTGACTCCCCAAATAACATGTGAACAGGTTTCCCCTCATGAACTGGACCGAGGTGTTCAACTCAGCTCCAGCCAAAGGCCGGACAACACTGAATTCACACAAAATCACGAACTGTGAAGGCACTAAATTGCTTTTAGCTTTTCCAAATTAGTTGTGACAAGAAACACTTTGCATATTAATGCTGTGAAGGTCCAGCTTGACATGAAACTATCCCTCACAGCAACTAAAGAAAAAAAAAACAGTCCCCAGACTTCCAGGTGCCCCTTGCTGAAGGGCAGACCTGCTTTACAGTCCTGAAGTGACAATTCCAAACACATTGCATTTTCTGTGACTGGAGCACTTGGATTGGGGCACACCAGTTCTGGGCAGCACTTTTAAAACAAATCTTTACTGATGAGGGATGGCACCAGTAGCTATTCACTGTTACCAGTCCCAAAAGCACCTTCTGAATAAATTCTGCCCCTTGGGGCATCACAGAAGATGGCAGCTGCCATGACCAGGTGCCTAGACCATTCTGTTTACGAACTAGGGCCAGAAAAGAAAAGATGGAGACTCCTCTCTGGCAATCGGTCTGCCACTGGTAGGACACTGTCCCAACTCAGGGATTTTACCCTTGTGCTGCCCAAACCCTACCTAAACTACACTGAGAAAGGGGCTGTAGTAACACAGGGGAACCCAGGTGTTACGTAAGCAAAAGGAAATATACTTCAGGAATAAAAAGTAAGAACTGACAAAAATAAAAAAAAACAATAACACTTCTGATATTTTTGGTACAACTAGCTCTTTAATATTTGCCTTTCTGCTTCTAGTGATACAAGTTGGTTAAATGTGTCCTTAGCTTGTAATTTGAAGTTGCTTGTCTAGCTTGTAGGGTTTTCTATCGTTAGTTCAATATTCCTGAGTTTGTCTTTTGTAACTTCTCCGTGTAATGATACAGGTATGTCTCTCAGTATGGTTTTAAATGCATCCAGGGTATTAGCAATGGAAGTCTGTGAGATATTGTTAAAACAGAAAAAAAATCTGGACTTTCTTTATCCAGTTTCCTACACAAATCTTTTGTCACATAGTAATAGAGGATCCAGGTGCCAGTTTGAATAGGTGCAATGTCTCCTCTCCATTGCCACAGGGCTAGAGACTGGAGCATGATCACACATACAGTAATATTATTCCTGTACCACGTGTCTTTTACTTGGTGGGGTATGGATTCAGCAATTAAAAAAAAATCAGTTTGGAAATAACTTTGATAGGCAGCAGGAAAAATGAATATTTTTTTTTTATTCTGGGTGTCATTTTCTCCAGGGATCTATCAAATTTAGATCTTTCATAAAATTATCTAGTGTTTTTGCTGCAGATTGAATTTGCCCTTCAAAAACAGGTTTTACACTAGATTAAAGTCATCACCAATCATATATTTCAATGAGAATGATACTACGCTTAGAAAAAAGTTAGGTCACTCTGGCTGGAGATACAAATATTTGCTAGTGTTATCTTTTGATCCATTAGTCTAATTTATTTAATTACGTATATGTCCTCTTAGTGGGGTTTGTCCAGTTCTGTTGAGCTGCTTTGTTTAACCACTATGGAAAGAAAATATCAAACCTGTTACTAGTCAAAAAAGCACTCCTAGGACTAATGACACCTAGGGCAGTGGCATTGCCAACCCCCTCCCGACCCACTAAGATCACCAGATCAGCTGCCCACCAGTCTCTCCTAGTTCCTAGATGCCAGACATCACAAGGCCAGCATTCCTTCACCTACAGAGCTCCTCAATGGTTCAATTCGCTGGACTATGAAGACTCAACACTGCAAAAATTGGATGCCTTCAAGACCAAGCTAAAACTGATCCTCATGGCTAACAGTTCTTGTGACTGCTTCACTTGATATCTGCTCCTTGCACCCCTAGGATCTGCCTAGTACTTTCCAGCGACCTTGCCGCCCCATCCTGTCCTTGGTTCTCCTTAAGCCCACTCTCTCTCCTACCTCCCTTCCCCTTCCTTTTGATAGTAACCCCACTTCCCCTCCTCCCATCCCACCCTAAAGTATGTACACTTGTCTTTACATGGTCTGCACCTCCCCATATCTCTCCCTCTTAGGCACCCCCCATCCTACCACCCCTCTCTAGCTTCTCTCACCCACTATTTGTTATATACTTTTTGCTTGAGAATACAACACTGTTATAAATTCCAGGTACTGTTTTCTTATGTCATTTCTGCTACTGTTATCATTAACTAAATTGTATTTATCCTCTCATGTAGTTTATCAATGTATAGTTTTAGTTATACTGTTGTTTTTTGTCATTTCAGTTTACAGTAATATTCCTGTATCTGTATGTTACCCTCCCACCACTGATGTGGAACCTTTGTAAACGAGTGCCTGTGCTCAAAGGTGTTAATCTGAGATCAAAACAGGCTAGAGTATCCTCATATTTAACTAAGGGGACCCTAACTTGCTGGGCAACTGCTGTGCAGTGTCCATCCTCCCCCACCTCAGCAAAATACTGGAAAAAATTGTGTTTCAGCCAATTTCTCGACACATGGCTAAGCATAACCTGCTTCCCCTCATCAGCATGGTTTTAGAAAGGGCCATAGTACCCATTGCCACCTTGGCCTGTTTCACTAACCACATCTTTAAAGGAATGGAAGATGGCAAACTAATGGAGTCCATTTTTGTAGACTTATCTCAGGCCTTTGATCTTGTGGACCATGACATCCTTCTTGACAAGCTGCAGTGTTATGGCTGCTCAGCCACATCCATAGTCTAGTTTGGGAAATACTGTACCTCTTGGGGAGATTTCAAGTGGTCTACACAGGGGTCATCCCCAACTCACTAGGGGTCAACAGTGGGGTCCCTCAGGTGTCCATTCTTGGACCAGTTTTTTTATTCCTGTTTGTAAACCACCTCCCCAGGGATAGTAAAGGCTGCCACATGCTCATGTATGCAGATGACCTGATTATCTATCACAGTGCCAGCAATCTGACTGAGCTATCTACCTCCCTCCTTCTCCATGGAGTTCAATGCTGCTCAGAGGTGGTGTGCTTCAAATACATTTCTTGTAAATGCCAAAAAAACTAAGGCAATGCTCTTTGGGTCCAAACCCAAGTTCACTAACTGGAAAGTAAGCACCAATACTCCTTATCCCCCAATTATTCAAACACAGGATGGAATCTGTTAAGCAGGTAATGACATTTGAATACCTTGGGGTAACACTGGACTCCCGTCAACTTTCTTGAACCCCATAGGGGTAACAATGAAATTGACTGTTCAGGAATTATGGGTCTGTTTCAGGTTAAAGAACCTCATGACCCTCGAAGTATGGCAAGCCATAGTTTGATATGATCCTCTCCTCTCCTTCCTGGATCATTGCACACTTGTTTTCTCTGAAATCGCTAGTCACAACCTCTCCAGGCTCAATGGTACATCCAACAATATCTATAGAGTTGTCTTGTTAGCCCCTTCAACCCTTGCAACACACCTCATTGCTCTCTGTATAAGATGCTGGACTGGCTCTCCCCACAGGCCCTCCGGGACTACTTCCTGGGCTGCTCTGTCGATAAGTCTTTCAGGGAAAGAGAGAACTCCTCACTATCAGTATTCCTTAATCCCAAAACTGGTGCTCATAACCTCAGATTCTCCTCCCTTCTCCTCACCATCACCGGTTGCCACTTGTATAGGAGAAAGGGCATTCTCCATAGCCACCCCCAGGCTTTGGAATGGTCTTCCAGCCTCCATTCACTACTTAGATACAACCTGTCCCTTCAAAGAATGCTTTAAAGCAACCTCCTAGCCAACTCTGCCTGCAAGTGCCCCAGATGAAATTGAGCTGTCAGTTTCAGTGGCTCAGTAGGTAGCACACTCGCCTATGAGGCCAGGAGATCAGAGGGCTGTGGGTTCAGTTCCCACATCTGGCACTTGGGTTAATATCCCAATCCTGACACTGTAGTGCAGCATGAGGGGGGTGCTGCACTTCTGAGGTGCTGTCTTTCAGATGAGACATTAAACAGAGGATCTGCCTGGACAGGTGGTAGTTCAGGTGGATGTTAAAGATCACATGGCACTTATCGAAAAGAGTTGAGTAAAGTTTTATTGAAAACAAAATCATACAACAGTATACAAAAGTAAAAGAAAACATACTATAAAACAGGAAACCAAAAAATCATGACAGTTAACCAAAAAAGAAGGAATATAGACAATCACAATGGTATACAGAAAGAACATCAGGTAATAGCAACATCAGTCTTTGTAATCCACGGAAGTGTTTTCCAGAGCTCCAAAACTACATCTCTAGGCAAAGAACTAAATTCAGAGGCATAGATTTTCTGTAAGTCCATTACAATTTTACGTTCCAATTCCAAAAATGAACAATCTTTTTGCTGTGAAGTAAATAACGTGCCATCCAAATGTTCCATTTAATAATGACACAAATTAAATTCAAAATGTTTTTATGCCGTCCACCCTAATGCGAGGAAAAGTCACCATACATCAAATTTGAGTAAGTTATAGTCTGAAAGACCACACCTTAGCTAAAAAATCCCACCAAGCTTGAATAAAGGAACAATAAAAAAATAGATGAGAAATTGTTTCTTGTATTGCAACACATAGAGGATGAGAACATAATCGTTCCTGGGACTGCTTGTGCTTTTGGTTTGCCTTAATATTAATATGTTCATGACAAGACAGCCAATGAAAGTCCAATATGTGGGTTGGCACTCTCTTGCACCTAAGGAGGGTCCATAAAGAAGGCAAATAAGGATTGGGATATTTCTCAAAAGGCTGCAGGACTACACATAAAAAAGAAAGTAAACTCTGATACAAAGTTTTATGGGAAGAGGTCAACACCATCTGAGTAGTAACATTCCATTGTTTCAGATGTAAAAACATCTGTTTCAGATAAAGGGGCATGCCCTTAGGTTTTTGAAGCACAGGCAAATAATTCCTTTCCCATTGATGAAATCATATATGACAGGAATCATACAGCCAGGGTTCCCAACCTTTCTGTGTGTGAATCAACATAGGCCTCAAATTTGCAGTAAAAAATAGCAGGGGATTCACCATATTCAATCCTCTGTCAGTAATTGGCAGATAGGTAACCTTCCTTTTAATAAGGTCTAGCCTGCTACCCCACAAGGCCTGAAAAAACAGGCTAAAGACTCCAGTTTCTAACTGTTTTGGGATTGGAAAAACATAACTCAGATATAAAAAGGTCAGAATCAAGTAAGATTTAATAAGGTATAAGCATTTCTTTTTCCCCACCTGTCCTCTGTTCCAGTGTGCCACCTTACTCTTCCCTTGTGTCAATTTATTCTTCCAATTTAATAAGTCAGAGTCAGGGGGCTCCAAATTGAATCCCCAATATCTTGATCAGTCCCATACACAAGGTTAAAGGACAAATAGGTCCAAATGGGATCTGAGGACAGCCCAGTCTAATACCCACACTTTTGTCAAAATTTAAGGCAGCTCCCTAATGCATGCCAAACTCAGTACAAACAGAAAGAGAAAGTTCAACAGAGTCCTCATCTGCCACCAAAAAGCACATATCGTCCGCATATGCGATCACTTTATACCACACCACTTGGGTTAGACTATTAATTGACCGAATTTAGGGATGGGAATTCAAACATCTCAATAAACTATCAAGAAAAAAACATACAAAAACAGGTTCAAAGGACACCCTTGGTGGACCCCTCTCTTGATCGGAATCTGAGGGCCCACCCCTACCATTCATTACCGGAACTACAGTAGCTGTCCTGTACAAATCACAAAACCATTGTATCATGCCCACTGGCACATGAGAGTTTTGAAGAGTCTCCCACAAAAATTCATGATGTATGAAATCAAAGGCAGCCCTTTGGTCCACCAAACCAAAAAAGCCCGAAACTGTGTTAGCATGACCCAGAGAAAATAATTCCCGGAGCAAAATTAAATGGTCTGAGATCCTCCTATTGGGTACAGAACAAGATTGGGCTGGAAAAATCACAGTTTCAGCAATACTTAATCTTTTCATCAAAATTTTCATCAATAGCTTAAAATCCGTATTCAACATACAAAGTGGACACCAGTTTTGAAGCAATGTAGCATCACCCTTTTTAAAGACATATATCAGGAAGCCCTTTGTGAAGTCCAACGGAATCATTTCCATGGATAATAGGGCATTAAAAACAGATGTAAGTTCAGGAAGTAGATGGTCACCCAAAACCTTATATAAAGCATTTGGAAGACCATCCAGACCCAGAGTCTTATTCATTTGCAAAGAGCCCAGAGCCAACATGAGCTCCTGCATAGTTATGGAGGAACATGCCTGTCTCATGCTGGCCGGAGAAGGATCCAGAATATCCATACCAGATAGGAAAGGAGCGGAATCACCACCCATGTGAGGGAGGAATGAAAAAAAGGCCATTGAATGGTCTGTCACCACCCTACAAATTTCAGACTGGGTACTATGTCGGCAGCCTACAGAGTCCACGAGACAAGACATAGACTTCTGAGCCACCATGCGGGAATTATTATCAAAGGGGCAGATCACATGTTGCTTACCCTGCATACCAAACTCATGTTGGTGGTACAATTGGCGACACTGATTAGTCTGATAAAGAAGCATGTCTGCCTGTATACGTTGCAGTTGTTGTGTAAGATCTTGATCTGTCATGTAGACTATCATCAGTAAGGATTGCAAGTGCACCCTCAGCTGCAAATAATGCAGATACTCTTTATTGCATTTTCTGCAGCTATATTATCTTAAAAAAGCTACCAAATCCCTTTTGGTATCCTCCCACCATTGTACTGGATCCTCATAACAGATAAAGACAGATTGCTTTGCATGAATAAAGTGCAGTAATGTCTGCAAGAACTCTGGTTCCTGCAATAAAGAGGTATTGAATTTCCAGAGCCCAGGACCTTTGGGTAATGGAATGTCCACCCCCACCACAACAGAAAGTAATTTATGGTCCGAAAAAGCCACAGGTTGTACAGAAGCAGAAAATATGGGAAGGGTCTGAGAAAGAAAAACAAAATCTACCCTTGTGGCCAGTTTACCCTTTTGAAATGTTGGAGTATGTTGACTGGTATGAGTTAAATACGCATCACAAAGGCGTACAGTTCTGACAATTTTGACCAATTCCTGAGAATCACATAACAGTTTGTGTCTTTGCAAAATGACTTTTGTCATGAATACTTAAATCACAATTAAAATCTCCTGAGAAAATAATTTGTTTTGAAGTGTGTATAAATGGACGAACAAGGGAAAACAATTATATGCGGGAGGTCTTCCTCTGTGGTGCATACAGATTTATAATCCAAAAAGAGCAATGCCCAATTAAGATGTCCAAAATCAGTGCCCTTCCAGGGGAAACATCATGAAGTTTAAGCAATCTAAAACCTGGCACAATTTATCAAAATCCCTAAACCTGAGCACATATCCTGGCCAATTGACCAGAAAGATGGGCCTAGCAACCAATCCCTCTGTGCCTGTGAGTTTCATGAGTTGTATGAAATCTGGTGTCCTGTAACAAAAAAATTCCCAAGGGTAATAAATGCAGAAAGGAAAAAACTGCCTGTCTTTTAGTAAGGTGTTTGACACACTTTATATTAATAGTGTGACACACAGAATAAGACAACATTAAACAATGAAAGAAGAGAAAACAACAGTGTGCACAAACATCATTTCCTTTTACCATCCACCTGTTTACCCTTCAATTCCACCCTAGCCTTCGTTTTCTGGGATAAGCCCTTGCCTATCTGAAGCTCAGAATCTGTGGCATCATCTGGGTGAGAAGAAGCAATGGAAGAAGAATCTGACTCCCCTCCTGCATCATCAGAATGCTCCTGAAGGAGCTCATACTGATTCGACAAAGGTACTGTTGAGGGTTTCATAGCCTTTGTAGGGGGAGACGTTGCATGAGGATGGCTCCTTGTTGAACGTCTATGGGCAGGAAAGGTTGGTTCCCGCAGAGGTGGCATAGTTTGAGCACTCGGGATTGTGCACTGTGTGCCATTAACAGCAGCAACAGGCTCAGGTCTGGGTGGTAGAGGAGCAAGTGGGGTCATCGTAGGAGGGGGCACTGGGGAGACAGAAGGGCCTGCCCTGGCACTATCTTTATCAACAGGCTCAGTCGGGGGAACCGTCGCCTGAACTGCCACAGATCTATTACGACGCTTAGCTTTCTGTGCTTGGGTGATAATAAAATGTTGATCCACCCCTTCTTCATGATATTCTTGGTTATGGGCAGCCCACTGAGAATTCTGAAATGTATGCCCCACCTCCTCACATAAACTGCATTTACATTCATTCAAGCAATTTGCACCAACATGACCAAGTTCCCCACAGGTGTTACACTTGATTTTATCGCAAACGCTACTAAGATGGGATGAGTCCTCACACTAGTAACAAGCCTTCGACTGTCCAGGATAAAACAAAAAAACCCTATCCCACCCTATAAAAAAAGAGTTAGGCAAATGCACAGTTCCAGACTCAACAGTTTTCAACATCACTTTAACCTTCCAACCCCCAGTCCAAATGTTTTCCATGTCCAAAATTGCTTCTGGCTGTCCCAAAACCATGCAGCGTTGCCTTCAGCCAATATAAGACATCCGTCATATCAACCCCCTCATTCAAAAAGAGAATAGTTGTGTTCTTATACATGGGCTTGGTCAAGGGAATGGCCAGGAACGGTGTCCACAAGGCCGAGTTCTTCAAAGCTTCATATTTTGACCAAAACCGTTCCAGACCACAAACTGTCTGGAAACTAATGTCAAATGTAGACTCTCCAGCTATGTGGATGAGCACATAGATCTCATGTGAAAAGAACTTCATCGAGTCCTTTAAAAGTTTTCTCACCAGAAAGAGATGGTCGGGGGGGGGGGGTCAAGCAAACCTCCCACATAGGACAACCTGACCACACTATGACGTTTCGCAGGCAAAACTGGGAATTTAAAAAGGGAAGAAAAAGTATGGCCTTGACCAGCTTTCTGTGGCTGATGAGGTGCTGTCTCCAAGGCCTGTTTCTCAGGTAATTTTGAGATAATGCTCACTGAAGGCAAAGACCTCTGTGGAACCTGTAAGACAGGGTGCTGTGTCAGAGCAAGTTCCGTAGGTAATTGCAATGGATCCCCAGTAATGAGAGCCCGGTCTTGCACCTGAAAAAGCTCAGGAAAGTCCTCAGGGCTCAGTGGCCGTCTCGGGGAAGAGCCAAATTCCCACTTCCCTTCTGGCATTATCTCTACCCAGCCAGCACCTTGCAAGGCCTTCTCCACTGACCAAGCAGGTGGATTTGTTGAAATGTCAGCCGTAACAGAAATCAGCAAGTCAGCCGGTTTAACGCAATCAGTTCTGTCAAGAGAAATAATACTCACAATCTGCACCAGAGGAGTAGCAGTAGTAGCAGTGCTCTGCTCAAGCTTCCTTCCCCCTCTCGAGTCAAGTTCTCAGCAGTAACTACGTCCTGAATATGGACATCTGCTTTGACAGCAGAACTCGGGCTGTCAGCACGTAGCTTCCGGAGTTCCCGCTGCAGTCTTAATTTGGTGACTGCAAATCTTTGCTTCTCCGATTCCAGTCGCCTCCTCAGCTCTCTTGCTTCAGGCAATTCGAACTCCTGGGCAGAAGAATGAAAGTCCTCCTCTCTGGAGTCAACCTCAGTCATCTTGGGAGCGTCTTCATCAGTATCAGGTAATGGTTCCAGCATAGCTTCCCACGGTCACGGGACTGCATCCATATTCACCTCCTGTGCTTCACAGACAATCACTATCTCAGCAGCAAGTGTCTAATGGTGCCAAGGTGGGAGCCGAGACCAACTCTCCCACCTCCATAACCTCCTCCACAGCAGAACAGCTAATCTATGCCATCTTGGACATAGGTTCCCCTACCTGTGAGTAGGGGAATATTTTATTCAAAACTTCAAAACAAAAATATGCAAGAATGTATTACAGCATACAAAATCATAAAGGAAATCAGGAGAAAATATAAATAAGCAATTCACCATACAGGAATGTCAAACATAAAAAGAACATATCACTAGAACCCCCCCTCCCTACTAAAAGAGAAGGAGAAAAATTTCAAGAGAGCAAAACATGTGTACAAGTGTGTACTGCATACAAATCATAACGCAAACCAAATAATAGCCCTAAAGAAACATTCCATCATGCTAACAATACAAAAGTCTCTGTCATTAGAGTCCGAAAACTGAGTATGAAATGCAGTTCACCCCCCTTATTAAAAGAGTAAGGGAACATAATATCCAAAATCTTGGAAGATATAATCTACTGCTCTCTGAACAGCCTATAGTTCTCTCCAAGCGTCATAACCTAACAGGGAAAAGGCATCACCCTGTGTCTAACCAAGACATATTTCTCCACCACACTGTATAAAGTTCAGGAAGAAACCTACCCTTTTCCATAACCTGCCACCTTAGCACTGCTTTCTGCATTAACAGAAATACTTGTTCCCCAGACATTTGTTGCTGATGAAGGGACCAGCCACACCTAGCCAGCCAAAGCTGGTAACTAATGAAACTCATCAAAAGTCGAATTGTAGTAGCATCAAATTTAACCCATGCTCCTGGCAGCACTCCATCTATCCAAATCTGGGATGGCTGATTTTGAAAAGGATTCAGAGGCCATTTCTTATGAAAAACCTCCCAAAAGGATACAGCAAATGGACAATCTAATAGAAAATGTGAGAAAGTTTCTATTTTCTCCATACAGTCTTTACCTCTGGGACAAGTATGTTCTTTGAGCCCCTTATATTTTAGATTACCCTGAACACCCAATTTCTGGTGTGCACATATCCAGATAAAGTCCCTCATATAGCATGGGAGTCTTTTGCCAGACAAAAAGGAATTTATTGAGGGTTGCTGGGCAGTGGATACTTCTGAGTACCATGGGAAAACATAATAAAAGGAGCCCAATAACCAACTATACAGGAATTTTTTTGAAAAGGTATGAAGAGAAGATTTCATAACCTTCCAAACTTTCAATTTACTCACTACTCCAAAGAAATGACCTGACAAGTGTGCTACCTGGGTCTGGCATGGAAGAGGAGTAGCCAGGTCCCAATCGAGTAATAGGGGCCCGATTTCATCCTCTACCCAGGGGGTCTATATTTTCACAGCTTGTTTCAGCAGAGGCACAAGATTAAAGAAAATAAAAGTAACATAAAAGAAAATCACTGGGTTTAGCATACCTAAGCCTCCCTCCTGTATGGGCAAATAAGTAATACCTCTCTTGACAGGGTTCAGCCTACTGCCCCATAGACATTGAAAGAACACACTATACACTGAAGTCTCAAGGTTCAATGGGGGAGGAAAAACAGCAGCTAAATGCAAAAAATGTGACAACAAAAAAGTCTTAATCAAATAAATATGTTTTGCCTTAGTCATGTGCCATTTGTTCCAGCGATCTACTTGCTCTTTAGCTGACCTCAAAAGCAACTCCCAATTACACCTTTGAGGAGCATCTCCACCAAAATATACACCCCAAATTTTCCTATAAGTCATATCTACAGGTATTCCCCAAATTAGGGACACATCACTGGCATCATACCACAAAGACAAAATACCACTCTTCTGAGGATTTATTTTAGACCCAGAAATAGTAGGGAATTCATGTAAAAGAGAACGAGCGCTGTCGCAGAGGATTTATCCACCAAAAAATCTCTAAATCATCTGCAAATGCTAAGGCAACTACCTGCCTATCCTCGGACCCCACTGAAAGACTGATTATTGCCTCCGTTCCATGTAGCGCATGCAACAACGGATCCAACAATAACATTTATAATAAAGGGCTGAGGGGGCAACCTTGTCCCACCCCTCTGCAGACCGAAACTGCTCTACCCACCCAACCATTTATACTCGGTATAAGGCTAATTCCTGTATAGCAAGTCTGTAGCCAAGCTATAAATATAGATGGAAACTCAAAACACTGTAACGTCTCCCACAGATATACATATTCAACCCGATCAAAAGCTTGTGATTGATCTAAACAGACTAAATGCCCAAATAATTCCTGTGTGTCTCCCTTATGCAAAATCTCCCATACCAAAATGAGAACATCCTGGACCCTTCTCATTGGGATGCCACTAAACTGGGATGGATGCACAACCAGATCAGTGATACCTGCCAACCTATTGCTCAAAACCTTCATCAATATTTTGTAATCTGTATTAAGGAGGGAGAGTGGCCTCCATTGTTTTAAATCACCCTGACATCATCCCTTAAAAATCAGGATCAAAAGTTCCTCCAACATACTCTTAGGGAGTTCCTGTTGAGATAAACAGTTATTTAAGCGTATACCAAATTCTGGTCCTAGAATGTCCCAAATGTATCTATATATTTCATGCGGGAGGCCATCGGACCCTGGTGCAGTACCAGTTTTAAGTGACCAGATGACAGATTTTAATTCTGCTTATAAGATGGTGATGGTCAGAAAAGCTTCAACTTCCTGTGGAAGCTGAGGTAAATCAATGTTGGCCAACCATGTCCGCATCTTCTCTACTGGTAAGTTCTGGCTAGTGAAAATGTGGGAAAAATGGGAAGCAATTTCCTCCAGGATACCCGTATTGCTATATACTGGAGCTCCGGAGGAATTATTGAGGTACTTCATATTGTGGCATTCCCAGAGGAGCTGCATGGAATCAAAAGGTAAAGTGTCATTTGCCTTCCCACTAGTACCATATTTTTGTTTATTTTCCAGAGATTTTAGGGCCTCAAGTTGTTTACTCGCCAAAGCGGCTTTAAGATGTTTAATCCTCTGCAGATCTTCCGTCCCTAAATTGGGTCTGAAAGATGTCCAGAAGGTAATACTATCTCTCAAAAAGGAGATCTCATCTCGCTGGAATCTCCCATTAATACACCCCATATTACAAAAACATTTTTTATCTTCCATTTCGTATCCTCCCACCAAGCAGTGCTATCCTCCTATAAGAAAAAAACTGATTTCTGTGCCTGAAGTACAGGGAGGAAACCTTCACTCACAGGGGGAATAGATATTAATGAAACATTCAATTTCCATGTCCCCAGTCCATGCCACTCCTCCGGGAGGTCACTAAGAACAAGAGTTAATATCCTGTGGTCAGAAGTAGCTTCATCCTGTAAATGAACCATTCAGATTTTTGAAAAGAAAGATACAAAAAATATAATCAATCGTAGAGGCTCAAGGGCCACAACAATACGTACAACGCTCATTTAGAGGGAGAGAACCAAAGGCATCCATGAACCCTAAGTCACGAAGAAGGTGAGCCAGGCACTGAGTGTCACAATAAATCTTTTTATTTGAAGAAGGGGTAAATTGGTGGGGCAAAGTAAGATTAAAATCCCCACTCAGAATCACTTAATGTTTAGTCTGTAATAAGGGGGAAAGAGAATGAAAAAGGAGCACTCTTATCATATTTAGTCTGAGGGGCATAAATATTTATAAGTCTGACCAACTGGTTATCCTATTTCACATATAGCAACAAAGCTCTACCTGGCTGTAGCTCTAAGTGACGTACAACCTGAATTTTAGAGGGAAAAAAACAAATCCCCACCCCTGAACATAAATCGTCCCCCGGGACCAGAAATAGTCTCCCCAAAGCCATGCAGATGAGGCCACAGCCCTCTCATCCAAGGAATATAACCGCACATCCTGAAAAAAAAAACACAATCCAGATTCTTATGCAAAATGTGTACAAAGGTACTGCGATGTTTCGCAAGGGATTGAATGCTATTAACATTCAGGGATGCCACACAAAAGGAAGCCCTTAGCCATGGTTTACGTATGTTTGGTGCTTCACTTTACTTTATTGGAGGCTCTCGTAACCCTTCCACTTTTAGCTCCATGGGTCGAATGATCAGTTTGGTCTGAGCAGTCGACCTGGGTATCAGTCAGTGTGGTTCCCTTTGCTGGGAGATCCACTGGATCTAAGTCCATAGGAACAGCTGCCAGAACTGTGAACATGTTTTGGACCTCTAGAGGAGCCTCAGGACCATTTTTCTTAGATTTAGACTTCAGTTTTGCAGGCTTCCCTTTCTTACCCTGAACCAAGATAAAATCTTCACTTCAGGAAGCATGTTCCAGTGGGGGGGGCTCAATTACAGGGTTAATGGCAATGGAAGTAGAAACAACATCCTACAGAAGAGGAGGAGTAGTGGCTGAAGTCTGGGTCTCAAGGCCATGGCCCTGGACTGAGGGGGTCACCAAAGGTTGTGACTCAGTGACAGAGATAACTGCCCAAGAGTCGAGGGCAGTCGACTCCCCAAGGGGACTTGGCCTTGTTTTACAGCCAAACGAATATAGTGGTCCTGAACCCCAAAATCAGCATCCTCTGTATTTCTTGCTGCTGATGGGGCAGTCCTCAAAAGTATGGTCAAGGTCATCACAGAGGTTACATTTGGGCTGCTGAAAACATTGAGCACTGGGATGACCCAGTTCTTCACCATGAGAGCATTTTAAATTGTCACAGGAGGTATTGATATGCTTGGAGGAGCCACACTTAAAGCATACCCTAGGCTGACCAGGATAAAATAAAAAACCTTTGTCCCTTCCAATAAAGAAACAGTTAGGCAGGTGGATTAAATCATGCTCGTTATGGTGCAGTTTAATGCGAAATTTCCACCCTCCATTCCAAAAACCCTCCGCATCCATAATGGACATAGGATTTCCTTGAATGTCACATTGTTTCTCCAACCAATGCACTATGTCCACAATGTTTATCCCTTCATTCCGAAATAAGATAGTAATTACCCGAAAGGGTTGCTTAGTAAGGGGGAGAACAATAAATTCTGACCATAGAGGATTAGTTTTTAGGTTGATATACCAACACCAAAATGTTTCTAGCAAAGCAGGAGTGCAAAAACTAATGTCAAAAGTAAATTCCCTCTGCACATGTATTAGGGCATAAACTTCTGAGTGAGAAAATCCCATACTCTTCTTAAGTAGAACCTTTCCCACGTAGAACCTGTCTGGAGGGTTTTCGCGAGGGCCCACATATCGTAGGCGGATCGCATTTCCCCTTTTAGCCAGTTCCACAGGCTTGTGAAAGTGGCTGGCATAAGTCGGTTTTTCAGGTTCCCCAGGGTGTAAGCCTGACATGAGACCAGAAACAGCAGGGGTGTCCGGGATTAAATTGGGACCACCAGTAACATCACTTGCCTGACCCTCCAAAGGGTCAGAAGTAACTTCAGTAGGGGAAACACCAGGATTTAGGTCTGTTTGAAGTAAAGATATAGAATTTCCACTTATCTGAGCCGGAGACCAGCTGACGTTCATAGGCAATACAGGGTTAGGCTTCCAATGACCATCAGAGAGCGGAATCCATCCCGCCACTAGCAGGGCCTTGTCTGGAGACCAAGATCCTGCCTCCTCAGTGCTCCAGACATGCCTAGGAGGTGAATCGACTGGTGCAAGGGACTCCATAGACCTCTTCTTTGCTGAAAGTAACTTAGAAAATCAGTCCGAAACTGTGGTACCTGGAGAAGTATCCAATCTCTTTAGTTTCCGATCCTCTGCTTGCCGAAGATGCTCTGTCATCAGCTGCTCACTGACACGGAGCAGTTCTGCAGCCAAACACTGGTGCTTCTGCTCTAGACTCAACTGCTCACTCAATTCTTCCGATGAGGGACCGCCATCACGGATGATCTGCTGGCCACTCATAGGGTGCATTCCAGCCGTCCCTATAGCAGATTCCTCGTCTTGTGGGCTCATATTGCTTAGTAGAATCTCCTGGGCTTCCTCAGCCCCAGCCATCTGTTCACCACCAGGTCCAGTAGGGGAATGAAGCATCTTGCAGCTTCAATGGGCCCCCTACTGCTCGAGTAGGGGAATTTCCCCGGTGTCCTGGTCAAATTTCCCTCATTCACTAAAAAATACCATCAACTGCTTAATCTGGTTCAGTCTCAGTTGCTTACCATCTGTATTCCCCACCCCGGTAGCCCCTGAAAAAGGGACTTCTAGGCCCAGTGGGCTTACCAGGTCAATAAATCTCAACAAACAATCAACAAACAAACAAACTTCTTAATTTCTGGGTCTTCCACAGCATTTCTCTGCTTCCCAGAGCACATGATTTGGTATCCTACATGGATCGCCCCCTCCAGCCAGTCTTGCTCATATTATTTAAGAAGATGTGTTTATTACTATGTTGTTACTCCTGTAATTTTATGCTTTGTATAGCTGGAACTTGCACCATTCTTTATTGGCATGTCTTGTTTTATTTATTTTTACTGTTTATGTACTGCAGTTTTGGATGCTCTGTATCTGTGTAAGCTTGCAGCACTCTGTGCTACTTGTCATGTTTGTATATATTTTGTTTCTACTCCTTGCAATTTTGTGTATCTATACTGGTATGTGCCATCTTGATGGCCTGGGTCATGCCTGAAAATGCATACTGTGGAACAGTATTTTTTGATACTTTCAATGGTTTCTACTTACACCAGTGGAAAAAGTTAGTGGAGGGTTGCAGTTAGTACAATCTTTTTTTGTGTAGGGCTTGTTAATTATTTTTTTATTTACTATGCTTTTTCCGCCACCACATCTCAGCCCACACTGACTCCCAGACCCCATCCTCACCCCCACAGGACCTACCCGACAGGCGATAACCCCTGGATTGCCCCCAGGGCAGGGCAACCTCACCAGCACAACCCCAAAATGATGGAAGAAGGATGCCAGCAGGGGTATCAACCGGCATTGCTTCCCTGGCTTGCCCCCTAGGGCAGGATGCTGAGTCGACTGGATGCAGCGGATGACGGGATAGGTCGTCTGGTCGGGAGTGCCAGGGGCCAACAAGTGGGGCTGGAAAAGTGGGTGGGGTGTCATAGAGGCAGCTGATTTTCTCCCTCTTTTTTTTTTTAGAAGGAGGCGGCATGCCCTGCAATGATGCCAGCATCTGCATGCCTCCTAAGGTATCTAGGTGCTGGTCGCCGCGAGTCACCCAGCCTCCACTAGGGATCTGACTCACGCCAGACACACAACCCCCCTCCCCCGGATAAGGAGAGCCATCCCTAGGACATTCAATCCTTCTCCTCCAAGCCGGCCCTCCAACTTCCCGGGTCCATTCCCCAGCCTGGGATGTCAGTGTTGCAGACACACACCATACCACTGTACTGGAAGGCCGGCTGGGCTTGTCCTTTTTAAGCAGCATGGTTTAAATTTTGTGTACCAATGTTGGGCTTCCTCCAGAGTGCTTGCATGCAAATATTTGAATACTAGCTTAATTACTTGCTTTGGTTTATTTCACACAATGTTTATAATCATAAGTGCATTTTCACAAGCAGTCCTACATAGAAACATAGAATTTGTTGGCAGAAAAGGACCATTTGTCCCACACAGTCTACCCAAGTATTCCCTGCCTATTTTACATCTGTAGAACCTATCTGGTCTCTGGTGACCCTCCCCTTCCCTTCATCTGCTCTAATATACCCGTGTATTTTTCATGTGCATGCTTGAAGCCATCTACAATTTTAGCCTCCACCACTTCAGCTGGCATGCTGTTCCAGGTGTCTGCCACCCTTTCAGTGAAGAAATATTTCCTCACATCTTTCATAAATCTCCCCCCTCCAGCTTCTTTACATGGCCCTGGTCCTGGTGCTTGCTGTCTTGTGGAAGAGGCTCCACTCCTGCACCCTGTTCACCCCTGTGCAGTACTAGTAGGTCTCAATCAGGTCACCTCTCTCCTCTCTTCCAGAGTGCACGTGTTGTGGGACTTCCCTTACAAACCCTGTACCATTTTAGTTGTCTTCCTCTAGACTGCCTCCACCCTGTCTATGTCCTTTCTGAGGTGCAGTCTCCAAAACTGAATACAGAACTCCAGGTAAGAGTAAATCAGGGAGCAATAAAGTGGCACCACCACCACCTCCCCCTCCTGGAGATATCCCTCCCTATACACCCCAGGATCACACTAGCCCTACCCATTGCCTTGTCACACTGTGCTTCCACCTTGAGGTCCTCTGATACAGTAACTCTGAGGTCCCTTTCCTGTCTAGTGACTGTCAATACCTCCCCCCATCCTATACTCAGCACCAGGGTTCCTTTGCTCTAGGTGCATGATTTCGCACTTTTTGGCATTGAACCCGAACTGCTATGTCTTTCGACAGACTGGCTGCATTTCACTACCTGCGTATTCTTCCTAATGTTTACACCACAGCTGTTGAAGGGGCTAGCATCATCTTTTGTAATGTTCTATTTGAAATGATGAGCCATATGCATTCTCTCCATCCCCCCTCTACAGCGTGTCCACTCTATTGCAGATTGTAGTGTCATCTGCCTAAAGGTATGCCTTTCCCACTATCTTATCTGCAATGTCCCCCAAGGAGACATTGAAAAGCACTGGTCCCAGTACTAAACCCTATGATACACTGCAGGTCACTGTCCCGCTCTCTAGGCACTAGCAACTTTTGTACTGAAAGAGATAAACAATATGATTTTTTTACCTAAGACAAAAAGTTAAGTAAAATTGCAGCAAAGAGAGGGGCGAAAATATCTTACGTGTTTTTCCACAGGCTATATCATTGGGAAGGAACTACTGATTTGGTTGTATAGAGATGGAATATCTGTTCTAACAATTTTCTTTCGTATTTTATTCATTCCATATAATACATAGTTCTTAGTGCCCTCTTCCATAACTTAAGAATTGATGTTTATCCAGATGTGTTCCCAATTACCCAGGAATAATTCAGAGCCATTTTGTTTCTGTGTGTGACACAGATTAGGAAACACCAAACTGTGCAAAAGTGCCTTTTAGATATACACTAATTGTGTGTTTCTTTATAATGATTGAAAGCTATTTCCATCAGTATGCTTGGAGCTGAGGGTTTGGTTATATAGCTTTGCAAAGAGAAATATATTTTAGCTGTATTGGTCCTTGAAACATAAGTTGTGGGATAGTTTGATACCTTTTTGGCCAATAAAAGTATCAAACTATTCAGTGACTCCATGAGAGAAAGTAAACTACTGCAGTTTTAAAGAGCATACATTTTTTTGTACTTTAAATTTATCAAGGAATTTAGGCAGTATGGCCTAAATGTTAACTAAGAACTTAAAGTTCTTCAGCTGGCTTGTTTACATAATGGTTTGCTGATTAGGCCAGCTCATACTAAACTAACTAGCTTGTTGTCATACTCAAAAGTATTCAAACGTTTTGGATTCAAAGGTGTGTCATTTAATACAGAGCACTGCAAAGAAGGGGCTGGATACAACATTGAGAGCACCTGCAAAGAATTAAGGTGTTGACCTGTAACTTAGGCTGATTATAGTAATTAGCCTAATTACCTATTTTAATTTGATTATTGGTTTGTGGCATTTCTGCATGGCCATACAGGAATGCTGAAGAGATTAATTGAAGCCACGTATAATGCAGTTTGAATAGAGACTTTATTTTATTTATTTATTTATTGAGATCTTGGAAAATACCTTTGAGTATAAGCTCATTAAATAGGTTCCGCGTCTAGACAAAGCTATAAGCAATGTAAAACATAAGTAAATTACAACACAATTGTGCTTAAGTGACGAAGCAGAGTAAGCACAGCATGTACAAGGTCATTGGCTGATCACAGTAGCCAGAGTCTGTTAAGTTACAGTAGGTAGGCATTTTTACAGAGGCTATGTTAGTAGCCGGAGTCAAGTACAGTAAGTTAAGTATTGTTCAAGGTTATAGGAAGAGAAGAGGAGAGGAGGGAGAGGAGAGGAGGGAGTGGAGAGAAGAGGAGTGAGGAGAAGAGGAGAGAGGCAGTAGCTTGGGAGGAGAGATGACAGCTGAATCTACAGGGGAAGGAGTGAGGGAGAGAAGGAAATAGAATCAGGAGGAGGAAGCTGGGTGGAGAAAAGGGTATAGGACAACTGCAGGGAAGGGGAGGGTGAGGGTGAGCAGATAAACGGATGTGGGTAGGTGGGAGTGGAAGAGGGTGGGTAGGAGGGTGGTGGGGTGGATGGAGTGAGCAGGGAACTGAGAGCAGAGGTGAGATAATAAGAGGCTGGGGGGCACAAGAATAGAAGGCACTGCTTGGTGTTTATTTTCTTTTTTGGATCTGCAAAATCATCGTTCAACACAGTGATGTATTGTATAATTTGTATTACAATTTATATACCTGGAATAGCCCAGCTGAGATGTAGTATCGCATCTTCTGTGGTGTCTGGCTTCTATCTATTTTAAAATTAAATAACCTGGCCCAGCCCAGTTGACCTACCATGTTTTATTTTCTGTGGCATCCTGCGTCTTCTCTTCTGTAGGGTCCTGCTTCTACCCATTTTAAATTTTTTTGTGAGCTACCCCAGCTGAGATGTCATATGTTGTTTTCTGTGCGGTCTTGCTTCTACCCATGATTACAGTCAATAACCTAGTGTAGCCCAGCCGAGATGCAGTATCTCACTTTCTTTAGAGTCCCATTTTACCCATTTTCAAAATTCATTTACTTGGAACAGCCTAGATGAGATGCAATAACTCATCTTCTGTGGCATCCTGATTCTACCCATTTTGCAATATATACAGTATATCTGGGATAGGCTTGCTGAATGCAATATCCCATTTTCTGTGGGGCCACAGTTTATATCCATGTGTACAGCTTATCCGCCTGTAATCAGTGGGGTCTTTCTTCTTCCCATGTTGATTATTTATTAACCTAGAACAGTTCAGTTAAGATGCAGTGTCTCATTTTCCATGGGATCTAGCTTTTTCCTATTTTAAAAATTAATTTACCTTGCACAGTCCAGCTAAAATGCAACAACTAGTTTTCTGTGGTGTCCTGTGTCTACCCAATTTTACAATATATGCAACTGAGGTAGTCTTGTAAATGTACTTTTCTATTTTCTATGTGGTCCTGCATCTGTCCATTCATACAGTTTATTTACCTGTAATAACCCAGTTGAGATGTAGTACCACAATATCTGTGTGCTCTTGTTTTTATCCATGCTTATGTTGCTTGCATGCATGTGCAAGAAACATAGTGCCATCATCCAAGTTTTCGGAGGTGTGGCACCCATCTTCTAATTCAGTCAGTGAGTTTGCAGGCGTGGCCGCAGTTCTCCAATGACTGCTGCAGCTGTCTATGACAGCAGTCGAAAATGCAGTGGCATACAGTTGAAAGGGAGAGCTCCGCCTCAGTGAGCAGAGCTCTCCCCCATCTGTTAGCACCATATTGGGCGTGCTGATGCGCCTCCCCACGCACTCACTGTATGGCTGACAGGGGTGCTCAACCCCTCGTCAGCCCCACGCCTCCGCCCACAAAATCAACCAGGTGCCACACTGGGAGCCCACCCCAGCATGGCAAAATGTTATAGCCGACGGGTGCCTAATCCCTGCTGGGCTCCACGGCTGCATGCCCCCACCAAACTTTCAGGTGCCACGCTAGATACCCACCCCAGCATGGCAAATCTTGTTATAGCTGATGGGGTGCTCAATCCCCCTTCAGCTTCAGCCCCCAAACAGTTTTTTCAGCTGCCACGCTGGGAGCCCACCCCAGCGTGGCAAACGTCCCGCTGCCTTCTTAATTAAAAAAAACATGTAAAAAAGGTCCTCGCAGTCTCCCTGCCCCACCCGCACTCCACCCACCGCATGACCTTCCTCCCCACATACCCCTCACCCCATGCTTACCTCTGAAGCTCAGTGCAATGATCATCGGTGGACCGGGAACACGTCTGCACTCTTCAAAGCCGACCGCGAACTGAGGAAATGCCGGTAAGCTGTATAATGGAATAAATAGGGTTTTTTCAACTTTGTTCCATAGCTCAGGCATTTTTGGGAATTTTGGGTCCAAATTTTCAACATGGGGTTTTTGGGACCCTCCTCATGAATTCTTGCACTGTCATGGCGTTAATCGGGCCCGAAGGGTGATTTTTCGGTCACTGTGCAAAATCACCTTTTGAGACTGATTAACGAAATGACACTGCCACTGTTCATAAGGTAGGCTCTCAAAAAGCCTATGTTGAAAATTTGGTGAAAAAATTCCTAAAAATGACTCTTTTCACATGCGTTGCACAGTTCCTACGCACGCTCGTAAGTTCATAAATTTTCAATATTTTCACTCCAGATTTTCAACATTGCCATTTTACCACACCTCCTTATGAGCAGTACAGCTGTCATTTTTCACATCTTACCCAAAACATGTTTCCGCCCATGTAGCCAATAGCAAGCAGTCGGTGTGTGAAATCAATGTATGGGACACAGTAAGAAAATCACAGTGACACTGTTCATGAGCAGAGGTCTTAAAATGTCTATGTTGAAAATTTGGTGAAAAAATTCCTAAAAATGACTGTTTTACGAGCGTGCATTGCTCAGTTCCTACGCACGCTCGTAAGTTCGCGAATTTTCAATATTTGCACTCCAATGACTTCCAAATACCTAAACAGCACATATAAGCAAGCAACATTCGGCACTGACAAATGCTTGTTAGATGCTGTAGATCAACAGCCTATTTATTGTAATCACTCTGTGATTTTCCCTCAGATGAGAGGAACTCCAAATAATTGTTTGATGCAGTCCTAACTTCAACATGGAAATAGAATGTTGGCAAAACCAATGCACATTTTTGCTTTCCACTGCACCTGCCTGAAGCATCCAGTTATGGCATAGGCCAGTGTGCAGTGATATCCTGTATGTCCTCTGTCTGGAGAAGGAGGAGCCTGCCATTTACCTTTTGTCTGCACTGAGGAGCAGAACAAGACAAGTAAAACTTTTTTTTTACCCCAAACTCACTCAAATATGTAGCTCTACTGCTTCTTGTCCCCTGGGCCCAGCAGGGAAGTTCTTCTTGGAGTTCTACTGCTCCATGTCCCCCAAGCCCAATTATGCCTTTTTTCTTCTATTCCAGGGACTTTTGGTTTAGCAGCTATCTGCCAGTAAATGTTCTCAACACACGGCGGGGCTTTACATGTTATGGAATTGCCACTGTCTAGCCCCAGGTCCAGCGGGGAACTTCACGTTTGCAGCATTGCTGTGCCATGTCCCTGGGCCTGGTGGAGACTTTAGCTATTGCAGCTCAGTGACACTGAAACTCTCCAGTCAGGTTTCACCAGGAACAAGTCATTCAATACCTCTATTAGAATGGAGTTGCTATTGGTGGAACCTGGTTTCTGAGGTCAGCTGGGCAGCATGGTTTGTCAGCTTGCCATCGTTGGATGGTACCAGGCTGCCTGTTGTGGATAGGGTGAAGAATCTTGGAATCATTGTGGACCAGAGGTAAATCAGGCATCAGCAGTCATACTCAGTGGGCTTTTTCAATTGCAACATATCTCCTGGAACAAGTTCAATCTAGCCTATGGGGAGCTGGTGAACACTGTGTATGTCATTATCACTTCTGGACTCGATTACTGTAAAGGCCTTTACCTAGGGTTCTCTGGGAGGCTGGGGAATCACTTTCAGCTTGTGCAGATTTGGACAGGGAAGTTGATTGTGGGGACTTCCTGCTCTGATCGTATTTAACCTGTGCCCTGCAGCCTGCATTGACCTCTGGTGAGCTGACACACCACCTTCAGGATAGCACTGTTAACACACAAGACACTGCATATACTGGGCCTGAGCTACTTGAAACACACTGTAAATGATAAATGAAATGATACACAAAAGGTTCGTGCATTTGTGCTATATTTGTGTGTTGTGTCTCTGCATGAGTATCTATGTATGTAGTGCTTTGTCAGCGTCCATGTATACATACATACAGTACATACATACAAATCTACCAGCAGAAACAGTCCTTATCTACCTTGGTCTACCAAGTCTGCTCTAGTGTGCAGCTAGTGCCCCTAAATTGCAGCTGTCCCACCCCCCCCTCTCTCTCCCCTTTGGCAAATCCCCATTACTATTAACCCAGACCCCCCAGCCCTGTCCCAAGCCCTTTAGAAAGAGCCCACGATCCTACATGATACTACCTCCTCAGGCAGGGTATTCCATTTCGACACCACCCTTTCCATGAAATAATGCCTCCTCATCTCTTTCCTAAATTTGCCACCCTCCAATCTTAGCCCATGTCCTCTTGTGTCCCTTCCTTCCTCAGCTTAAATAACCCATCAGTGCCAATATTGTTGATCCCCTTCAGATACTTGAACATTTCAATCATATCCCTCCCGATCCCTTCTCTCCTCCAGGGTATACAAACTCAGATGCCTCCAGTCTGTCCTCGTAGGGTTTGCCCTCCATCCCCTGTATCATTTTTGTCAACCTATGCTGCACCCCTTCAAGCAGCCTGATATCCTTCATCAACTATGCCTGCCAGTACTACATGCAGTACCCTAAGTGTGGCCTGACTAAAGATCTGCAGAGGGGCAGGATCACATCCTTATGTCTGGACGAGATTCCCCTTGCAATACAACCCAACATCTTGTTAGCCTTGGATGCAGCCTTTCTGCACTGGGCAGAGTCATTCATGCTCTCAGTTATCAACACCGCCAGGTCCTTCTCTACCTCTGTGACTCCAAGTCTCACTCCACTTAACCAGTATTCCCGCCTCGGGTTCTTTGCCCCGAAGTGCATAACTTTACACTTTGCATTGAAGCCCAGTTGCCATTTCGCTGACCAGTCCTTCAATTTGGTTAGGTCCCCTTGTAACTCTTTCCAACTCTCAATATCGTCCACCACCGCGTCCATCTTGGTATCATCTGCAAACAGACTGATCTTGCTCCTAACTCCATTCGAGATATCCAATATAAACAGGTTAAATAATACAGGACCTAACACAGAGGCCTGCGGCACCCCACTTGTCAAAGGCCTAGGGTTTGAGAGTCCCCCCACCATCACTTGTTGCTGCCTCCCCCTCAGCCAGTTCATGATTCAATTAGCCATCTTCACCCCAACCCCCACAGACTTCAGCTTCCCTCCCAGCCTCCCATGAGGCACTGAGTCAAAGGCCTTGCTGAAGTCCAAACACAGGACATCCACTACATAACCCCTATCCAGCTCTCTTGTTACCCAGTCATAGTACTCTTTTAGGTTGGTCTGGCAAGATCTCCTCAAGATGAACCCATGCTGATGCCCATCTTGGAGGCCATTTACCTCAAGAAAAGTCACCAACCCTTCCTTCAGTATTGCTTCCATATGTTTACCCACTATGCAAGTGAGACTAACAAGTCTGTAGTTTCCTGGCTCATCCCTTGGGCCACTTTTGTGAATAGACACCACATGAGCCAACATCCACTCCTTTGGCATGCATCCTGTGTCTAGGGAGGTGTTGAACAGGTCCACCAGTGGTTTGGCTAACACATCCACCATCTCCCTCAGCACTCTAGGGTGAATACCATCAGGACCTGGTCCTTGTCCACCATTAGTGCCCTTAGACCCTCTAGTATTCTGCTCTCTGTGATCTCCCCATCCCTCACCCCTTCCACACCCTCCCAGTCCATGAAGGTAGTGGACCACCCTCCTCCTGGGTGAACACTGAGCAGAGGTATTCATTCAGTGCTTCTGCCTGTTTGACTCTGTTTTCCAGCCACCTCCCAGCCCTCCTGATCTGCACAATTTGGTCCCTGCAGCTCCTTTTTTCCCTCACATATCTAAAAAAGTCTTTTTCCCCTCCCTTGGTGCCCTGAGCCAACCTTGATGCTCTGGAGGCCTTGGCCTCTCTTACTAGTCTAGTTACCTCCTTGGACCTCTTCCCATACTCCTCCCTGTCCTCCTCCCTATTGGTTTTCTAGAATCTCCGATATGCCTCTTTCTTTACCTTCACCCCCTCCAATACTTTCCTGTTCATCCAACTTGGCTTCTTAGCCCTGCTCTTTTTACTCCGAGTCCTGGTGCAAGCCTCAGTAGCTTCCTTCAGACCAAATCTGATGATATCCCACTTCTGTTGTGCATCCATCCCCAGACTTATCCCCGCTAGGCATCCTATCAGGGTTTCCCGCATCTTACCAAAGTCCACCTGTCTGAAATCAACCACCCTTGTCACTGATCCAATGGGCTCCCTGCTCAAGCTGAGCATAAACAACACCAATTGGTGATCACTTCCAGCTAGTGGGTCCTCCACCCTAAGATCCCTCACCGCCTCTCCATTTGAGAGTATATTGTCTAACCAAGTTGGACCACTAACCAGTTGTTCCAGATGACTATCCTGAAACACATCCAGCATTACCTGCTCCCTGGCACTAGAGGCAGCTGGGGTACGCCAGTTGAACCCAGGCAGATTGAAGTCCCCAACGATCACCACAGTCCCCTTCTTACATACCCACTGAATTTGTTCCACCAACTCCCTATACAATTCTTCGGACTGAGCTGGTGGTCTATACACCACCCCAGTCTCAGTTTTCTACCTCTAGAGTCCATAAACTACATCCATAGTGCCTCCGTCCTCCCTTTCTTCCCCTCATCTCTTGTGCATCTAATCTCATCCCTTATATAAACTGCCACCCTCCCCCTTTCCCCACTCCTACCCTCTATCTTTCCTATAAATTCTGTACCCTGGGATAACCAGAGCACAATCTTGGTGTTGGGTGTTCCAGGTTTCAGTGATGGCCACAACATCCACCAACCCTACAGCTAAGAGAGCCTGGAGCTTAGCCATTTTGTTACACAGGCTCCTCGCATTCAGGGAGACCACCCTCCACCCTGTTGCATTTTTCTTTCCACCTTTAATCCTCATAACCTGACCTCTCCACAGCAACCCACTCCCACAGCAAACACTGCTGTTGTTGGGGGGGTGTCAGCTCTTTCAGCTTCCCTTCCTAGCAATCCTGCCGTCTAGGTGCACACTTACCACCCCCCACCTAGTTTAAAAAAAAAACCTTGATGCTAAGTAATCCTCCAACTTACTCTCCAAAACTCCCTGCCCATCTTGAATTAAGTGCAACCTATCTTTTGTGTACAGAGCATTGTTATCCCACGTGTTCCTCCAATCCCCCACCAGCCCACGCCCATTACAACAACACTACTCCCCAGCCAGGAATGGAACTCAACTATCCTGTCCTTCCTTGCTCTGCTTGCCCTGGGAGCTGGCAGCACTTCTGAGAAGGTCACTGAGCTCCCAATCTCCATGCATTTCTTCTCCAGTTCTTCAAACCTCTCCCTTACCGACTCCACCGTCCATCCCCCTAGATCATTAGTACCGACATGCACCACCACATGCAGTTTTTATCTTTCCCCCACTAACACACTTAGATAGAGCCTGTCCTACCCTATCTGCTGTCAAGCCTGGTACAGATTCCACCCATATCCAACTGTGCCTCTCACCCCTCCCTCCCTATCTGATCCCCTTCAGAATAGAGTCCCCTAACACAACAACTCCCCCGATACCTACCCCCCGGGCGAGTGTACCTTCCTGTTACTCTCATCCCCCCCCCATGAGCTTCAATCCTTGCTGCTCACCAGTGCCTGAAACTGACCCCCTTGCTTGTCCACCTCCAAAACCCACCTGTCTGCTCTTCTAGCCTCTCCTCCCTTAGTAACCCACACATCATTAATGTCAACCCTTTCCTCATTATATGCTATGCTGCTCCCCCCTGGGCAGCTTCCCCTCACCATTACCCTTGCCCTATCCCCCCTTTCCCCCTCTCCTCTCACAACCTATTAAACCTTTTCCTCCCAATTGTGTATGTAGTGCAGAGACAGATTTAGGGCCTTGTTGTGGCCCTAATAAAGCCCTTGCTGTTTTGAATGCAGTTACTGTCTGAGGACTTATTATTTTAAAGTATTAACTTGCATACTCTGTTGGGAGTGTCACAGCATTGAGCTGGTTCATGGATGGGTTCACCCTGGGGGCAGAAGGAGTGATACTGTATCCCAGAAAGTGGTACTGTACCAACACCAGGCCCACCTTTCTCTTGCTGGAGGCACAGTGCTATTTCATTCTAACCTTGGATTCAACTCCAGTCAGGAGTTTGATGGTACCTCGGCCCCTGAACCTTGTTGAGCCCACAAGGCAGGGATAGCTACCTCAACAATAACAACAATCCAGGGGCATTACTGTTTACTAGCCTAATAAAGTAGCTAATAAATAGTTTTGGTATACAAGCGGAAAATCTAAATACAGAGATTATTTGTTAGGCTAATAAAGGTAACATTTCAGCAGAACAAGAAATTATTAGTTGTTGCTTCTGTGGTTTTGCTGGCTTACCCTCAAACATTCTCTTGTGTCTCTGTTCTGAGTTAAGGAAATCCACACACACACACACAAAAAGAAAACTTTGGAAAACTGCTGCTGAAGTGCAGTGGTTTGATTTCTTTAGTAAAGGATTTCAAACTCCTTTAAAAGTTTTTTTGAATGGGGAACAGACATTCAAAATTGAATCATGACATTTGGCATATATACTTAAAGGGAAATAAGTTCAAACAATGTCCCATGTATCTGCACTGGGATGAATGCTCTTTGTGACCATGAGGTTATGGACTGAGGGTGGGCTGTATGTCTTATTAACACTGATAATATCACAGTCTAGATCTGTATGCAACAGGCTCTGACTTACTTGGATTCAATTAGAACCAGACAGAGAAAAAAATTACAAATGTCAACAATACTTTTTACAAAAAGAGGAAAATGCATCCATTTCTGAGTCAACACACTAAATGTATTTTTATAACAGGGTTTACTTATTTATTTATTTTTATTTTATTAACCGGGATAGGGTAGTGGAACAAGTCCATTTTCAGGCCCGGCCTGACAAAGATACATACAGTAACAAAAAGAACAGGACACGACTTAACAACTTACAAAAAACAATGACAATTATCCATAGACATTAAATATTGCTTGAAATTAACTTTAACATTTTGCAATGAAGTTGCTGCATGAAGATTATCAGGCAAATTATTCCAGAACAGAAGTGCTGATACTGAGAATGGTCTTGAACCTGCCTTCGTCTTAGGAACAATAATTTGTAAAAGTGTACCTTGTGAAGAACGTAGAAAAACAGAAAAAATGATGAATGGATATCAAATCAGCTAAGGGAAATTCTGAAGTTGAAAAAAATGAATTAAAAAATGTGATACCCAAAGTAGTAAGCAAGTTTGGATTTAGGAGATAACCAATGCAACTGTGACAATAACAAGCAATGGTGAGTGCGAAATGGGGACTCTAGAATAAACTGACACATGCTGTTGTAAGCTACAGTTAGAATATTAAGTTCCCTCAGCCCAAGATTAAAATACATACTAGCACAGTAATCAAAATGAGGCATCAATGTCCCCAGGGCAATAGACCTATGAACATTAGATAAAAAATAACTTTTAACCTTATAGAGTAAGCACAATTTTTGATTTATGGTGTGACAGGTAGCCTTGACCTGTAAGGAGAAGGTTAGGCAAGGACCAAGTAAAAAAATCCCAAGCATTTAAATTCAAATACCTGATCTAACAAAACACCTGTAGCATCACGAATCAAAAACATGGGATTAGCTTGTAACGTGTGAGATGTACCAATAAGCATTGAGTTTTTTTTAATATTCAAAATCAAGCCATTCTCAACAAACCAATTGCTGATCACAGCAAATTCTCTCTCAACAACAGAAGATAACTCCAAAATAGAGTTAGACTGATAAAACAAAACCAAATCATCAGCATACAATAGACTTTTGAAGGATTTACAAGTAGAGGGCAATTGATTTATTTATTCAGTACTAGGATTACAAAATATCTTTGAACCAATGGTTCACATCAATTACAATCAGTGAACAGACAATTACAATCACTAAATCAAACAATTGAAATAGGCACAATCAACATCAAGTATGTACAATGGGAAACAAACAATAACTACTATGAAGGAAACAAAAAACTCAAGAGACAAAAATTTTAAACCAGGGCAGGAGTGACATTAGACAGAGATTGGGGAAAGTAAAACAAGAGGCAGTCAAAGTAGTGACATTGTCATAGAAGTGGAAGAGGTAAAAATAAGTGCAATGAGGGGGGTGATCAGGAGGAGGTGGGAGGGGTGGGGAAGGGGATAGAGGGAGATAGGGTATTGGAAGGTGGGAAGTGTGGTGGGAGTGGGGAGGAGAGGTGAATCAAAGAAGGGTCAGTCTCAGAGGGGAGATGGGTAGAGGAGAGGAGAGCAAGGTGGATAGGCAGCGATAGTAGAGGGGAGATGGGGAGGAAGTACATGCAGGAAGGAAAGATGAGACTAGGAGTGTTAGAAGATGGGGAGGAGGAAAGCAGTAGGTGGAAGACAGGAGGGAGGGAGGGGTGAAGGCACGAGGAAGAAGACTGGGAAAGGGGAAGACAGGGAAGGGAGAGGGCAAGGGGGAAAGGGAGACAGCAGGGAGTTGGGGGGGTGGGAAGAGAATGACCCTAGTGGGTACAGTCACATCTGCTGAGATTGGTGAGGTATTGTTGCAGTTTGTGCTTGTAAGGCCCAAGCTTATTCTCAGCGGTGACTTCTGGGGGGAGCCCATTCATCAGGGAAGGGGCCCTAATGTAGAAGGAATGTTGGGCTTGGGAGGTTCGGCAAAAGGGGACTAGGAAAGAAGGTTTGCTAGTACTGCAATTTCTCTGGATGTGCAGGGTAGGCAGCATGAGGGCAAGAGATGTAGGTGGGGTAAGGCCGAGGCAGATTTTCTTTGAAAGTAGGCAGGTCTGGTATGCAATTCTCCCATGAAGGTTGAGCCAGTTGGATTCTATATAAACCTTGCAAGTATGCATTCTTTTCCCAGCCCCAGTGACAAGATGGCAGCATTTATTTAGTGCAGTTTTTATTCTTTTTAAGCTAGTATCTGTGGCAGATCCATAAAAATAAGTCCTAATCAATGATTGATGGGATGGAGCTGGTTACAGCAATGTGCATTGCCTCAGGTGTAAGGCAGTAACGATGGTGATAGAGGATCCCTATCCTTGCATTTGTGGCTTTGGAGATGAGCTTGATGTGGGAATTAAATGAGAGGGAGCTGTCAAGCATGATCCCTAGATATTTGAACTCCTTCATCTGATCTAATGGGATGTGATGCTTGTTCAGGATAGTTAGCCTGGCAATTTTATGTTTACTGTGAGAGTTGTAAAACAACATGGCCTTGGTTTTTTTGTAGTTCATCAAAAGCTTGTGCTGTTCAAACCACGTTTCTAGGAGGCTAAAATTAGTTTGAAGATAATGGGAAAGATGGACTGGGTCAGCGTGTGTAGAGAAGAGGACTGCATCATCTGCATAGAGTATCATGTCACTGTGGCAAGCTGTAGGGTGGCCGGCCCAGTGGCGCTGAGGGTTGAGGCACTGGATGCCACACTTCATGCTACGCCGGCGACCCGAGTTCAGGAGTGAGCGTGAGCGCTGGGGGTTGGCAGGGGAGGGAAAGGATTGAGCATCTGACAGTCTGCTCTCCTCTTTTGGGGGGAGGGTTACAGGGTTGTCTGGTGTCCCAGCGACCCCCAGTAGAAATTGGGGGTGCTGCAGAAAGCAGACATAAAGACGCGAAGGAGCGTGGCAGACACCGGCAGGGTTGCCATGTGCCATGGCATCATTGCATGCCACGCTCGAGAGGGGGGAGGAGCACAACAGAACAAGGAAACAACCAGCTCTGCGGGGTAGGCGATGGCACCTGGCCCCCATGCCCACTGCTGGATCTCACCTACCTGGCCTTCCAGTTCCTCCACCCGAGCCCTCACCTCCAGCTTGGCCAGTCTATAAGAGAGCACCCAAGAAGAGGGGCAGCCCCACCCCAGAGGGAACAAGCTGGGGGTACTGGCTGCAGGAGGAGGGGGAGAGAGGAGGCTCGGGATGGGAAAACCTCAGGTGGGCAGGATCAGGCCAGGATGCCTGAGAGAGGCCCCACAGGCTGTGACAGGAGGGAAAAAGACATTAAAAAAAAAAAAAGCTGTAGGGAGGGAGGGAGGAGTTGATAAAGAGATTAAAGAGCAGCAGCCCAAGGATGGAGCCTTGGGGTACCCCAGATCACACTGGGAGGTGGTCAGATAGTGAGTCACTGATCTTGGCCTGTTAGCTCCTGTCCATGAGGTAACTTTCAAACCAGTCGGTGACCTACAGGAAGAGGCCTAAGGTAGGGAGGGAGTTCAACATGAGTTGGTGATTACTGGTGTCAAAAGCCTTGGTTAAATCTGCACACACCATGCCTAGTAAATGTTCAGAGTCCAGGGCCTTCTGGATGTGACTGGTGAATTCAAGCAGGGCAGTGGTTCTACTGTGTGCTTTTCTAAAGTCATGCTGCTGAGGACACTGTATATTATATTTGATAAGGTAATCTGATAATTGGTCTGCCACAATACGTTCGAGTACTTTAGAGAGTGGGGGGAGGATTGAGATGGGGCGGTAACTGTTATGAAGAGATCTTTCACCACTCTTGTGAATGGGTGTGACAATAGCAGATTTCCAGAGTTGGGGAACTGTTTAAGGGAGAGTGAGAGGTTGAGAAGTTTGGTAAGAGGTAATAAGACGTTGTCTAGTGATAGGGAAAAAAGTTTTAGGTCCAGGGCATCGCTACTAAATCTCAATTTTCCTAACACCTTTAGGAGGTATTTTCTGAATTCAGTGATGGACACTTTCCTGAAATAGAAGGATGATGCGCTCATTGGGGGAGCTGTCATTTCAGTAATGCCAGATAATGTAGTGTCTTCAAAGAAGTCAGAGGGCAGAGTACCACTGAGATCTATGAAAGAGAGGTTGAAGCTGTCTACGATTAATTTAAGGTCCTGGATAGCAGTACTGTTTACTTTGAGCATTGACGGGGGTGATTTGTTTTATTTCCCGGTGAAGTTCTTGATGTTGGCCAGAAATGTTTGCAATTACCCCAGGAGTTTGTGAGTTCACATTTGTAGTAGTCTTGTTTGACTCTATGAAACGCTTGGGTGCACTGGTTACAGGCAGCTTTATATTGTTGCACATCAGCCTCGTGACCGGAAATTTGTTCACGGTGCTAGAGATTGTCCCTTTCCTTCATCATAGAGATTAGGGCAAGGGTGAGCCAGGGATTAGAGGATCCTCTTAGCTTTCTTTTCTTAAAGGGGGCAAATTTATCACAAACTTCATTAAACTGCTTGTCACTCTTCAAAAGTAGAATGTTGGCCTGTCAATCAAATTAGAGTATGAAGTAGACACCACTGGAGAGGGATTTTTATGAGCTTTCTTATAACATGAGAACTTACAAAACTTGATATTGAGCAATTTGACAATATCTGAAAGATGCAAAGTTTCACCCTCACTCATAATTAACTTCCTAATTGTGGATTTTTCCTTATTGGACATCAAACCCTTAACTGAATGCATGAATTTGTGAGGATCAGAACAACTTGCATTCAGTTGATGATGCCAAAATTCTTGCTTTGCAGATTTAATTAATGTACTAACCTTATTTTGCAAAAATTGTTAAGAATTCATTAAGGCTGTTGAAGGGCCCACTTGTAATCTGACCAGGCACTATTTCTCCTTTTAATACAGTCTTGCAATTCATGAGTGAACTATCTATTATGAGTTCCTCCAACTCTGAAGGATCGCAATGGGAACAACTTATTTTGAACCTCTAACAACTGTTTACAAAAAAATCTACAGCAAAATCAGGATTTGGAATTACTTCAACAAAAGACCAATCAGTAACAGATAAGTGAGATTGTAAAATGAAATTGTCCACTTGCTTCAAGTTGTGAAACTGGATAAAATGAGGGGGAACTCTTGCCTGTTTAAAGTTCAGGACACAATAAATAGCCTAGTAGTCAGAGACTGAGTCAAACAATACCCCCACTTTTGAAACAGCATCCAATCTATTAACAGCCACCCAATCAAGAAGAGAATAATTTCCTGTATGAACATTTATCCTTTTTGGATTACAAATTAATTGATGTAAGTTATAGGACTGTAATAAAGAGTCAAAGCCAGAACCATCAGATGATAACCAATTTCAGTTAACATCACCCAATAATATAAAATCAAACCCAGAAATAAATGGACTACAGGTAGTCAAAAAATATTTCAAACCCTAAACTCCAACTTGAGGGAGGTTATAGAGACATCCAACTGTGACAAACTTCCTGCCCCCCAGAATCAAGTGGAGGAGTAACCAATCTACCACAATCAGTTGAAGCACTCAAGCTAAGTAAAGATACCTCCAAGTGTTCCTGAAAATACTGTAAAGAGCAACCCCTCCACCTCTCTTTTTCCCGACTCAATCTGCTCTTAGTAAAGTGTACACTGGAATTTTACACACTGAATCAGGGATAAAGGGTTTAAGCCATGTCTCAGAAATAACCAATAATTCAGGCTTATAAGAATGGACAATACCTCAACTTCACTTGTTTTAGATGATAAGCTTCACACATTGAGATGCATTAATTTAATACCATGAGATTTGAACCAGGAGTAAGAATCACACGAAATAGCACCAATCACAGGGGCAGAGGAATAAGGGTTAACTTCAACATCAACTGATAATAAAAGTAAATAAAACAACAAAAGAAAACACCCAGAACAAATCCTACCTAAACCCTACAGATTCTTTTGCCACGAAATAGCAAATAAAAAAAAACACATTTTTGTACAGCATATTTTTCCAGAGCTAATAGTTTATGGGTGTACAAATAAAAATGTTGTGCTATCAAGAAATAAGACATAGTATAATCCTCAGGAACGGACTTACATGTTTGATCAGGAGATGGAATGGACATACATACACTTTTAAACAAGACCAAGCAACAAGAGAGCATACACAACCAGGACCAACACAACACCATTACACCAAAACACTGTCTGGACCAGCAACCAGTACAAATTCTATACACCTTCAAACCTGAACAAACTACTTAGGCAGAGTTTACCTCACCAGGCTCCATGGCATCCTCGGACTCCCTCTGACTCCTGAGTGCACTTGGCCGCACTTCGCCACACAAGCCACTCAGGCCGCTGCTGTAAACATTGCTGCATTTAGCTGGCTGCAGATTTTAATTCCCTCAACCCCACCAACTGAGCTGCCGCCACCAATCGGGGGGATGGGGTGCAGCTAGGCTACAGAATGAGAGGCAGCCCTATCTATGTACTGTAACCATGGAGACTCACGTGGGCAAGAGAGTTGAGGAAACAATTTATAGGAAAGCAGAATCTGGCTGCAGGATCAGGGATAACAGATAAGTGCAGTTCAGTCACAATACAGTCACTCTTTTAAAAGTAGAGCTCAGCAAAGCACAAGTCATGCACACATAAAAAATTCCAGCAACTTGTAAAAGGCAGCACAGTTTAACCAGCAGCAGACAATAAAAGACGCATTAGTTAGCAGCTGTTCATGCACATAGAAGCGTCAGGACAATTAAAGTGGCAGAACTCAGATAAATGATTACATGCACAGTCTTGGAATTTAGCATTCAAGGTCTTATGCAGACTGGGCATAAATTCAGTAGCAATGTGCTCAGCCAACTCAGAACGGCAGCTTGTAACAATTACACTCATGGCCCTTAATAGACTTCAAAGCTTTTCCTGTGCTGACATTGGGGGGGAAAAAAGGCATCTGCAGCTTAACCCTGCTTCTCTCAGGACTCAATGTCTTTATGATGTTAACTCAGGGCTAAGGAACTCAGAGTCAACTCGGGGTACAGGGGAGTCTCCAACCCTCCCTCTGACTCCCGAGTGCACTCGGCCATACTTTGCTGCACAAGCCGCCACTGTAAAGCCACCTGAAACACAAGATGAGAGGTTTAAAAAAGTAAACAAAAAATTCTAAATTAAAGAACAGGAATCCCTAATTCCCTCCTTATTCATGTCAAAAGTAAGAAGTTGCAAAAGTTGAGTATCTCATAAGTAAGTTGTTTGCTATAAGGAAGGGTATCCAGCACTAGATATTTATACCTGCATGTGCAAATTGGTTGCCCCAGCTAAAAACACTTTTTTGGGACAGAAAAAAAAATAATAACTTCAGGGGAGAGCCCTGGAAACTCTGAGCAGTCATTTTCTGTCAAAAAGAATTGTAACATTCACTAAAACAGACACTTTACCCTTCTGAGTATCTGAGCCTAGAGGGTCAGGAACTGCACACCAGGGGCCTCATTTTTAAAGGTCCTGACGGATCCCAGGGACTAAATCTGTGTGAGTAACTCCCTGGTATAGGGGGGAAATCCCCGTATCTGCAAATAAGCTATATTCAGTCTTTTTGTACCTGTGCAACATTTTCCTATTTTTGTGCAGCCGCTGAAAAAATACTATGACTGGTAATACCAGCTGTAGTATTTTGCCACAGCTGCACAAAAAAATATGCACAAGCTGCCATAAACTGTGGAAAATATTGCAATAAGGCAACCTTTCTAAAAATTGAGCACATGCAGAAAAATTGCGGTTGCCAAGAAATCCCTCCCTTACGTAACTTTTCTTTTCGCATGAGTGCAATTTTTCCACTTCTGAAAATCTAGCCCCAGGGCATGCTGACATGGTTGAGTTCTGTCAGGGTTACAGACAAGAGGGAAGGATTGCCACAGTTTCCAGCAGGGGGAGATGGGATGGGGGGAAGAGTATTGTGGTTCTACCTTTTTGGCCCCTCTTCTACTCATAGACGATCACTGGCCGATGTACAATTAAATTCCCTAGTGTCTAGTAGCCTCCCCCATAGCTAGCTGATCACTGACCTAGTGTAGAATTATTAAATTCCCTAGTGTCTAGTAGTACCTCCACAGCCCAATAGCCGATTGCTGTCCCAATATGTAATTAAATTTTTTGGTGTCTAGTGATCCCCCCTCTGACAGTCGATCACCAGCCCATTGTATAATTAAATTCCCTAGTATCCGGTGGTCCCACTCCCCCAGCTGATTGCCGGGTGATGCACAATTATATTCCCCTGGTATTTAGTGGTATCCCCCCAGCGTTCGCTGTTCAATGTACAACTAATTAATTCTATGGCGTGTTGTGGTCCCCCACCCGGCAGGTTGTGCCCTCACCCGCCTCACTCAGATCCCGAGCTGGAAACTGGTACAGCCCTCCCTTTCCACCATGCCGCCACCTGACTGAGCTGTCAATCAGTGAGCACGTACTTGTACAAGCACGCGCTCATTCAACAGTGATTCCATGTCAATATAGCGAGTACTACTGGGCGATTACAATTTGGGTGAAAATATTACAGCGACTGCTATAATAGTGACTGCATAGCTCAGAAACAGCATTAATCAACAACATGTACATGGGAGACCATCTGTTTACGGTGATTATGGCACTATGTACATCTGTACCTCCATCTTGGACCAGATGTCCCCATGAACACCGGCCCCCTTTATCCCACATAGCCACCCATGTCATGTAGGGGGGGATCTTCCCCCCTGCACCCCCTACCCCCCTATCAAAAGGATTCCTACTCTGTGGTGCACCTGGATAGTGAGGTAGGCTGTATCTTTGGGCTCTGGAATGCTGAATCGCTCTACTGTAAACTTGCTCAGTATGTCAAGTTGCCATTATTGCACTGTGCCCAAATACATTGTTGCTGTACTTATTCTGTCACCCATTGTGTTTTAACTCTTCCAGATTCCCCCAAATGTAGTCACCCTATTTCCATCACTGTATTGATGTGATACCATCAACAAGCCACCAGCTGGCCCCCAATCATTGACCTCTTTGAGCTTTTGTCAGGGACACAGAATGGAGTGGACGGTTGTTCCGGTCACTGGCAGAGGGGACGGGATGGGGACGAATGACATTGTGGATACCTCTGTGGACCCCCAGCAGTCGGCCACAATACTCTTCCCCCATCCCATCTCCCCCTGCTGAAAACTGTGGCAATCCTTCCCTCTTGTCTGTAACCCCGACAGAACTCAAACAGCTCAATGAATGGGCGCAAGATGGCAATGAACAGGTGAGGGAGGTGTTCCACAGACTGAAGGTTGCAGGGCTGACAGTTAAGGTGGAAAAATGCTGAGTAGGCATGGCAGCAGTGTCCTACCTTGGGCACTGGGTGGGCAGTGGATGCATCCATCCAGAGCCAGCAAAGGTCGATGCCATCCAGGCCAGGCCCACCCCTGCCACAAAGAAACAGATAAGGGCAGTTCTGGGTACAGCCAGTTATTACAGGAGGTTTGTCCCTCATTACAGTGATGTGGCCAAGCCTCTGACAGACCTGAGGAAAAAGAAAATGTCAGAAAAAGTTCTCTGGAAAGAGGCCTGTGAGACCACCTTCCAACAGTTAAAGGAGGCATTATGTGAGTCACCCATGCTTGCTAGCCCCAGTTATGACCTAAGGTTCACAGTGCACATGGATGCTTCGGACCATGGGCTGGGTGCTGTCCTGAGACAGGTTACACTACAGGAGGAGGAGCACCCCATAGTGTATCTGAGCTGGAAGCTTCGGCCCAGGGACAAGGCATATGCCAATATTGAGAGGGAATGTCTAGGGATGGTGTGGGCCCTTCAGAAGCTGCAGCCGTATTTGTACAGGAGAGAGTTCACTGTGATCACAGATCATAATCCCTTAAAGTGGCTCCATGGGACTAGTGGGCAAAACATGAAATTATTGCACTGGACTTTTACACTTCAGTCTTATAAAAGACCATCTGGCACCGAAGCAGTGAACAGAATGCCAATGCGAATGGACTATCGAGGCAGGGCTAAGAGCATGGCAGGTGTCTTTAGACACTCCCCAGTTCCTACATGAACAGCAGTGTCTCTTGGGGTCACCCCAAAGAGACACGCCTTCATTTCTTGGAGGGGGGGGATGATAAGACAGGTAATTTTTATTATTTCTCCTGGGTTCCATTTGCAGACTGTCTCTGATGGGCACTCTGCCCAGTTATTGAGTTGACCTTCCTGACCTTGTGCAGGAGGTAAAAGGTGGTGCCCTGGTTGCAGGTAAAAAAGTCAGGTGGTGGCGGTGAATTAGAAGTCCCTGGTGAGGGATTTTTGTCACACCCTCATAGGTAAGCAAACTGAGGTGGTAGTAAGAGGGTGAAGTTGGATACTTCCTCAAGAATATTTTTTTTTGTTCCTTCCCATGGAGAAGGTCCAGTGTGCATGGTGTTTGTAATACTAGGACCACCCCCCAACACCAACCCTGTGAGCTGATTGACTGTGATCCAGGACAGACACACACCCCACTTGCCCTTAAAGGGGACCCCTCCATACTTAAACAGGTGGTTATGTTGAATGAGGGTTGTTACTTGTGTGCTTGCTGGATCTTGTGAACATCCATGTAAACCTCAGGGACACCTCTGTCAATTCCAGGGACACTATGTACAGGGTACCTGATGAATGTGATCCTGGCAGAGATGTAGTGGGAGTATGAGTCAGACAGAAGATGCTGACAAAGACATGCCTGTATGTACAGGCCCAGACTAAACCCTGGAACAGTAGCAAAACAGCACTGTATTGGGTGTTTTAGAAGTTTGACTGTTCTACCATTGATAAACTATGCACACTCCTGAGACCATGACTGTAAACGAGACATGGAGGAGCCATGCCCTTGATCTGCATGCCAGGGCACTGACAGTTCTGGTGTATTATGCCACAGTTCTTTTCAGTGCATCACAGGAGATGTTACTATGAGGGCCACTTCACATTTGAAAAACAAGGCCACACCAACACCCCTGCATCCCAGTCTAGGGCGGTGCATCATGGTAAATCCTGAGAGGACCAAAACAGTCAAAACTGCACCAGAGCTGTTTCCAGCCAGGTCCCCATGACACACACCAGGTTAGCCCCAGAATCAGAGACAGCATAGCCAGTGGTCCAGGTCATTTTTAGGATCGGTAAGTATTTACTGCTAGCTTCTTCAACCAGGTAGTATTTTTATCTTAATGGTAGTAATCCTATTCACAGAACCGTCTTCAACTCCCCCCCCCAATCACCACCACCACTACCACCTCTAAACCAAGTCTCTAGCTCAATGGGCACCTGCAGCCACTGAGATTCTTTAAATGATCCTGGAGACTGAGACTTCCCCAGTGCTACTTAGTACTGTGACCTCCTTTTTTAACATATTGCAAAGTTTTAACAGCACCTCTTCAGGTCAGCCAGTGAGCAACGCTTGAAACCATCTCCACAATACAAAGTTAATGTTGATAATGCAGCTACTGCTTCCACTTAGCTAGTGTGTCATACCATTGCTGCTAGCATCACACGACACTGCCAGTTGTGTGTGTTTATTAACATACTGTAAATGTACTCAGGGTGGGAAACAAATTCCTAAAATCAGAAAGTGTGAGTAAATGATGCAAAAATGGTAGCAAAATACTCCTTTACTCCCCTTATCTGTTCTCCTGAGCATATCTGATAACTGCAGTCTTATTAATGGTGGACCTGGCATTGTAAAGCAATACCAGATTTGGAGGAGTTGGACTGCATCTTTTGTCCACTTTCTTCCTGAAAAAACAGGATCAGGGACGGGCTTTAGGCAGAAAAAATGTGTGGCCCACTTTTCTCTCCCTCACTAACATCTCCTGACCTTTCCACTGTTAATACAGAGGGAATTCTCTTTGGGTTCCCCATCAGAATACCTGCACTGCAGCATTCTACCTACAAACCACAGCAAAGAACTCCCAAAGGAGTGCAACTACCACATCTGGTGGGAGGTGTAGCAGATGAAGCGCCTACCTTGGTACATAATGGTAAAGATTGCAACCAGTATAACAATAAACTCTTAAAAACAAACCTAATCGTCAACAAAACACAAACACACTACCCTCCCACAGTAACACAAACCCTCTTGCTCACCACTCAATAAAATAAACATCAAGTAATTTTAATAGAAACATAGACTTTGAAGGTAGATAAGGACCGCTTGGCCAACCTAGTCTGCCCATTTCCCTACCTGCTGGATAAGTTGCAGATCCTAGTTAACCAACAGCCTATTTCTTCCTACTCCACACAAGAATTGCCTTATGTCTGTCCCATGCATTCTTGAATTCCCCCACTGTTTTTGACCCCACAACCTCCTTAGGGAGGCTGTTCCATGCATCCACCATCCTCTCTGTAAAAAAATACTTCCTCGCATTGCCCCTGAGCCATCCCCCCTCTATCTTCAAATTGTGTCACTTTGTTCTTGCACATCTCTTTTTCTGAAAGATGCTACCCTCTTGGACTTTGGTAATTCCTTGAGGTACTTAAAAGTTTCTATCATGTCCCCCCTCCCCCTCCTTTCCTCAAGGGTGTACAAATTACACTCCTTCAGTCTCTCTTCGTATGGCTTCAGTTGCAGACCCTGCACCATTTTAATTCCCCTCCTCTGGACTGCCTCCATCCTGTCTATGTCCTTGTGGAGATGGGGTTTCCAGAACTGCACACAGTACTTCAGATGGGGTCTCAACAACTGTCTGCACACAGGGATGACAGCTTCCTGTTTTCTACTGGTAATGCCTATCCCTATACATTCCAGTATCCCCCCAGCCATCCCTACTGTCTTCTCACATTGCTTGCTAACCTTTAGGTAATCTGATATGACTCCCCCCAGGTCCCTTTCCATTTTTGTTGTTACTACTAGCTCCCCCACCATTGTGTACTCTTCCCCTGGGTTTTTGTTTCCCAGGTGCATTACTTTGCACTTCTTTGCATTGAATCTAAGCTGCCATACTTCTGACCATTCCTCCAACCTTGCCAAGTCCCTTTCCAACCTTTCCACCTCCCCATTGTGTATCAACCCTGTTGCAGATCTTCATGTCATCTGCAAAGAGGCATACTTTTCCTTTCAGTCCCTCTGCAATGTCACTTATAAAGATATTAAAAAGGTCCAGACCCAGTACTGAACCCTGTAGTACCACACTAGTGACCCTCCTTTCTCCGGAGTGGACTCCATTTACTATTGCCTTCTGTGTCCTGTTGTCCAGTCAATGTTTTACCCAGGCTACCACACTGGGGCCCACTCCCAGGCTGGCTAATCTGTTTATTAATCTTTTGTGTGGGACTGTGTCAAATGCCATGTGTCTAGGTAGGCAATGTCCACAGCACCTCCCTGGTCTACTACTTTGGTCACCCAGTCAAATAAATCAATTAGATTCGTCTGACATGACCTTCCCACTGTGAATCCATGCTATCTTGGGTCCTGTGCCCCATTGGCCTCTAGGTACTCAACAATTCTTTCCTTCAGAAGTGATTCCATCATTTTCTCTACCTCTGAGATCAAACTGACAGGTCTGTAGTTTCCTGCCTCTGTGTTGCTCCCACTTTTGTGAAGGAAAATCACATCCACCCTCCTCCAGACCTCAGGTAAGACATCATCTTCCCATGATCTGTTAAAATGGGTAGTCAGTGGTGTCACTAGTTCTCCCCTTAGTTCTTTTAGAATTCTGGGGTGAATCCCATCAGTTCCCATTGCTTTGTCCACCTTCAGTTTTAGGAGTTCTTTCAGAACCCTTTCTTCTGTGAAAGGACTGGCATTGACCCCCCTATCCAGAGTGCTTCTACTGATTGGATTTGGTACCTCCCCCTCCTCTTCTTTTGTGAATTCTGAGCAGAAGTATTTGCTCAGTATCCCTACTTTTCACTGTCCCTCTCTGCCACCCACCCTCCCTTTATTCAGCCTCACTATCCCTCCCTTTGTCTTTCTTTGCTCCTAATGTACCTATAAAGGTTTTATCCCCCTTCTTAACTGAGTTGGCTATCTTTTCCTCAGTTTGGGCCTTTGCAATTCTGACTGCCTTCCCTGCTTCCTTCTGTTTTAACTGGTACAGTTCTCTGTACTGCTCCTTCTGTGTTTCCTTATACTTCCTGAATGCTATCTTTTTCTCCGTAACCTTCCCAGCCACTTCTTTTGAGAACCATAGTGCTTTTTTCTTTTGTTTTGATTTGTTTATATGCTTCAAAGGCTTGTTGCCACTGTGATGGCAGTTTTGATGTTTCCCCATTGTTGCTCCACCCCTCCTTCTTGCCTGTTTGCTAGTGCTTTTCTGAAGCACTCTTCCATTTTGACACAGTCAACCCTCCTGAAGTCCAGAACCCTCACTTTTGTATGGCTTGACTCTGCAGCTGAGTTTATCATGAACCACACTATTTGGTGGTCACTTGTTCCCAGATGGCTACCCACTTCTAGATCTGAGATCCTCTCTCCATCCACATTTGAGAGTACCAGGTCTAAGACTGCTCCATCCCAAGTGGGTTTCAACACTAGCTGTCTGAGGCATGCCCCCGGTAGGGCATCGAGAATGGCCCTGCTCTTGGATGTGGCTGCAGCAAAGGTGCTCCAGTTAACATCTGGCATATTCAGATCCCCCATCAGCAATATCTCCCCTTTCTCTGCCATCCTAAGATGCCTTCTATCATTCCCTTGTCCATTTCCTCCCCCTGAGATGGGGGTTTGTATACAACCCCAGTGCAGAGTGTGGTGCTATTTCCAGTCTCCTGGGTGACCCACTGTGCCTCCTCTCCTCCCTGTTTACCCTTTTGTTTCATTGCTTTGATCCCTTCCCTTACATAGAGAACTCCTCCTCCTCCTCCTCCTCCTCTTTTACCCTCCCTGTCCCTCCTGTACATTGTGTACCTTGGAATGTTGACATCCCAGTTATGGTTCTCTGTGTACCATGTTTCTGTGACTGCCACGATATCCAAACACCCCTCTTTCATCAAGACCACTGTGACACTTGGCCAGCTTGTTATGATTGCTGTATGGTATTTGTAATATAAAAATATAGTATGTGAGTCTGTGCTCCATGGGTGCCCCCCCCCCAGGTTTCAGTGAAATGACAGGATATGTGTTAAACCAGGAGATCTCTGTAATGTAATTAACTTCCATGAGAAGTTGCATTTGATGGCCTGTTTATGACATGCTTTGAAGTTGGGAAGCTAAATATACATTTTATGACTTCAGAAACAGGACATCATTAAGCTGATTTCTGCATGATATCTTGCACCTAGGTGGGAGAATTGCAGGGTTATAAAACTTGAAGGGAACTGGTGGTTCAAAAAGTCTCATAATTTGGGAAATAAGTTTTTGATGAAGTCACAGTATTTAATATACCTCCTGATAGGACATACTGTTTGTATTTTTTATATTCTAAAAGGAGGAGCAAGATGACCCACAGAAGGGGTGTGGAAAGACACAGTTTAAACTATACTGTGTTAAAACTGTTTAGTGACATATCTTATTGGACTCTTAAGAAACAAGATCTCTGATCTAACTTAAGCACTGTACAGAGGTAATACATTAGATAGAAAAAGTCTAATTGTATTGTGGTAGGAGTTTATGTTTTGTACTTTACCCTTGTTCTTTTAAGTGATTGTATGTTTTTTGATATAGTGTTCTGTGTTTACATTTTATATATTTTTATCCATTTTAGTAAACATATTATTTTGAAAGACTGCCTGTGTGTGTCTTTGAAGTTCTTTTTGCATGTGATGTATACATGGTTTAAGTTTGACAGCTGTTTTGGAGAGCTTGATGGTGTTACTAGACTGGGAAAAGGTAATAGTATACCTAAGGTCTTTTATAGAGTTTTAAGGTTCATTTTGGATACCTTGTTAGGTACCCTTAGGCGAAAGATATATTACACCCCCCCCAAAAAGAATATTGTCTGAGCTTGTACATTTGGGTACACTAGCATAAGGTTCAATTTCAGATTCAGTTTGAATCCCCCCAGAACTTGAGACCAAAGGTGATTCAGACCCACAAGCAGACAAGAGGGTTACCTGTCTGTTACCTGTTCACATTACTGTGCTTGGAGGCTGGCACTGTGGGAGCAGAAGGCCTGACCTGCTGAGTGCATTTGTAACAGCCACCAGTTCAGAGAGCTTGTTACCTAGACTATGGGCATTGGTACTCCTTACCCTCCATTTTTTGATGGCCTTACCCCTTTTTGCGCCATCCCTGTCTTTACTGCCTTTGCCTTTTTCTCCATTTACCCCTGCCCTTCTCCCTATCGACTTCTCTAGCTTGGCATTTACCTCACTAACTACCCTGATTCTTGGGGGTGGGGCTAGGATTTCCCTGCTCCTTTTCAGTGCTTCCCCCCTTGTCTAGTTTAAATGCTTGCCAATGAAGCATTTAAACCTATCACCTAGGATCCTGGTTCCCCTTCTGGACAGATGCAGACCATTCCACCAGTATGGGCCTGTATCCCTCCAGGTGGACCCACAGTCCCCAATGAAGATAAAACCATGAGCTCTGCACCAGTGTTTCAACCATGGATTGAATTCCATGGTGTGGAGTACCCTAGCCTCACCCATGCCATAGACAGGCAGCACCTCCGAGAAGGTTACTGTGTGTGTTACTTGTCTAAAGCCCTTCCCTAACTCCATAAACTCCTCCTGCACTGCTCTGATCCCTTTCCCAGCCTGGTCATTTGTCCCTAGGTGGACAATGACATCCAGCTCCCTCCCCCATGCAGCTGCTCCCACGATCCTGAGAATTCACTCCCTGTCCCTCCAAGTCATGGTGCCAGGCAGGCACCTTACCTCCCTTTCCTCTCCCTCCCCTAGTTCTATCCTCCTAGCAATGGAGTCCCCCACCAGGAGTTGTTTCCTTCCCTTGTGGGGTCCCATGCCACCCTCCTGTGGGTCTTCTTTGTGGAGGTTCCTAGTATCCTTCTTGGTCTCCACTGTGGGTGCCTCCATAGAGGAACCACACTCTGCCAGAATGGCATATGATTTGTGGAGAGGTACAACTGGAGGGATGCACCTCTGTTCCACCACCCTCCCTGAGCCCTCTGTGGTCCAACCGCTCCTCTTTCTTGGCAATCTCTGAGGCACTGGTGGTGGCCCTGGTGGTCCCTGGATGGAAGAGGAGGTCCCCCAAATCCTGGCCAACTCTGCCTGGAGATGAGCAACCTCCTCCCTCAGCCCAGAGAGGTGCCTGCAGAAGGGACAACACCGCATCCTCCAGAACATCTCCTGTAAGACTGCTGCTCCACAGCCACTGCACTGCGCCACTCCCATCATGTCTTATTTGTTGCCCCTTAACTGTTGTTTTGTATACTTACTCTTTTCTCTCTCTGTTTATTTATTTATTTTTAAAAATTTATTTATTTATTTATTTTTCCTTCCCTGCTTTCCTATTACCTCCATGCCCTTAAAGCTCCTGATCTTCCTGTTCTGGGACAGAAAGTTCCTATATTCCTCAGTAGTCTCCTTCTTACTTGCTCAGAGTCAGACCTCCAGCAGCTAGGGGGGATGGAGAGCTTCTCTTTTCCTTCTAGGATGGTGACTCTTTTGCGCCTCTGTGATCAGTCCCTTCCGGCTCCCAAATAGGAAGTTCCTGTTGTCAGTTAAATCCGTGCCTATAAAAGTAGAACTGGCTTAGGGTGGAGGGGAGGGAGGGCAATATAGTCCCAGTAGAGTAGTAAAGTTCTAACAGCACCTCCTTCCTCTTGCTGTTCACTGCCAAAAGCTATCCAGGGCAGTTTTTAAATCCAAAACACCTGGCTTCTGTCTGCCTAAGCCACTCACCCCAATTCACAGTTTCCTTCTTCACCTATTTAACTGCATAGATAGCAATTCCCTTCACCCAATTCAGACAAACATACTCTTTTTGTTTTGTTTGTTTTTACCCTAAATTGAAGGTCCCAGTAGTAGAGTTCTAGTTCTTTAGTCCCAGTAGAGTATAAAGTTCTAGCAGCACCTCCTTCCTCTTGCTGTTCTCTGTCAAAAACAGTCCACAAAACAGGTGAGAAAAAGCCTCGGAAAGTCTCTGTGGACTGATCAAGATGTTGGAGTCCAAAATGCAAAAAGGTTCTTGCTGAGTTTTGCAGCTTCCTGGTGGATGTGCTTATGCACTCGATTCCCATGGCCTTTATGAACCACAGCAGTGTCTGTTGATCGGTCTCTAAGTCCATACTACGTTACTACAGTACATAGCTACTGACTCACAGTTTGTCCTTGACAGAGTCATTTTATGTCCTAGCTGAGAGTAGGACATCCATGTTTTCAATTTCATTCTATATTCCAGTGTTTCTGACATCCTGCTCACCCCTGCAGTGGTTACCTGTCACCTTGAAGGGGATCCTGCCTGGGCCATGATGCCAGTCATTCCTGGTGCATTTGCATTGTCAAGATTCACAAGGGTCACCTCCTTGACCAATTGTGACAGTGCCATGGGACTGAACAGTACCAGTCCCTCTTCTTGGATGCCTTATGCATGAGTGGCAGTGGACCAAGGAGGAAAGGGATACTTCTCCTCAGGTTCAGGTTGAGACAGGGCTTCAGCTACTGTCACAGCACATTCCCCCAGACTACCATAGCTGTGTCCAGTGACTGGGTGGGGCCTGGTGTTGGCACCTCTGTACTCTCCCACTAATAAACCTCTGTAGAAATCCAGTATTAGGGATGAAGGTGGGTAGCTGACCCCCAGCTGTCAGGTACTTTGGGGCCTTCCACCATGAGAGTGGGCTAGCCAGGATTCTCTCAATGCCTCTGCTAAAACCACAGGGCATTAAGGTAGAGGAGCACCTTGCACCACTTACAATAGTCATTTAACAAATTCATTGTCCACACAAGCACAGTTAATCAAGCAGTAGGGGGTTATTTTGTAAAAGCTAGACTTTCTGGCTACACTGAAGCATAGGACAGATGCATTTGAACCACTTTTTTAGTTGGGACCACTACAGGACCCTGGAGGGGGGACCTCAGTGAATTTTCTATAATTTAATATGCTGTTTCACTTTTAATAGCTCTCCTGCAGATGGATGGTTAATGTACCATGCCAGCTGCAAATACCTGAGTTTCATAAACTGCGTGCTGCAGAACTACCCTGACACAAACATTGCTAGCTTCCACTTAAGAAGAACCCACATACTTGGGACCAACCCTCACTTTAGGGACTCATTGAGGTGCTTCCAACCTCCACCCTGCTTGCTACCTACAAGGATTACATGAAGTCCTTACTTTCTTGGACCCTGGGGGAGTGGACTGACAGCTACACTCTGTGCCTTATTTTCCTGATAGTCTCTTAGCATGGCTTTTCACAGCACTAGCTGTTTGCTGTTCTCATTCTCCTTCCACATGGATGCTGAAACCACTGTACATGCAGCTGGTTGACCCAATTCCAAGCCTCCAAGCCCCCCCCCCCGGGACTGCTGGTTAATGGCTTTCATCACTTCACCGCAGAGCAGTCTAGGTTCAATTTCTGACTCAGGACATCCTAGGCCCTGTGATCTACTGTGCAGACCTGACTAGCAGGAACAAAATGTACACACTCTGGAGTGGCATTTACAATGAATTTATTAAACCACACAAAATAGAATAGAAAGTACTAGGAGCTGCAAAAATTTACTATCACCAAACTGTTGGGGGGCATCTGTGTGGTAATAGTTTGTTACATGTTTTCACAATTGTGATTTGCTGAAAGCACTGAGAGGGCCCCAGCTCCATATTAGGAGACAGAAACAGTGGTTGAGTTTTTTTTTCACAAATGTATATCCTCTGAAGCACCACATTATCTATTGAGTTACCTGTTTAGTTTATTGCTTAGATTACAATCTGAGAGGTGAAGTGTAAGGATTTAATAATACCAAGAATTAAATCCCATCTTGAGCAGTTGACCTTTGCATTTAATTTTGCCTTAAAACAGAATTTTCTGTGATATTCAAAACTGGGAACCATTGTCATCATTTACTAAAGCTCTTGACTCTTGTTTGTATTATAAATGTGAATTTTATTAATTTAGTTGCATGATGTAGTTAATTGTTTATGTAATTTCTGATGTTATGTTTATATAACATGTATTTTAAATGTAGCCTTTGCAATCAGGATAATCTTAAAAAAGGGGCCCAAAACCCAGTGCTCTTTTTCCCATATAATATTACATAAAGTAAAACTGAAACTTTCTAATCAAAGTATAGAATTAGCTGTCGTTATAAAATAGGTCAAGATGGCAGCCACAAATTCTGTTCTCTGATTGGCAAACCAGGTTATGTAATATACTGTACCTATACTTATGAATACAAAGTGCTACATTTTCTAACCCACAACTTTTAATACCAGACTATTTTATAAGTGCATCTACACATTCCAGAGTGCTGCATTGATTGGGATACACAGACACGTAAGCTGTGTATTGTATGTTGATAAGCACTTGGCCTGCAGCCTCGTATCTCAACATTCAAGATTGGTTGGCTTGTTGGTACACAGGGCCCTACTCTGTTTGGGTCCTGTTTACCTGACAGATCTCTTGACTCCACGTACTTCTGCCCACTTTCTCCACTCTACTGAGGTTGGCTTGCTATCAGTTGTCTTGTTTATATTGATGTTGTCTGTGGACAGGACCTTGGGGTGGCTACAGCCATACTCTGAAATTCGTTGCCACTCCACAATTGTTCCATTTAATTTAAAATGTTACTTGTTCCAGCAAACCTACTATTTGAGTTAAGTGTGCTAGTTAATTTGTGTTATTGATGGAGTTACTGATTATTTATTTACATTTCTGTTATTTTTGTTGGTGTATCCCTGTACGGCACCCTGAGGCTCCCGGAAAGTGAGCCTCATAAAAAAACTTGCCTTGCTTCATCACACACTGGAAGAGTGCTTATATCTCCCAATACATGCACACCCTGTTTCTTGTTATTTCCCCTTATAATTATAACATGGGTAACAATATACTAGCCACCTGATTGTCTATAAAACAAGAGTGTAATAATCGGGCCATAATTACAGTCCGGTACTTGTTTGGCCTGCACACCTGGCTTGGCTAGAATATTAGTATGTCACTAATATCATCTTCACTTCACATCATCCCATTCCCTCCTGAAGTCATGCTTCTTAAGTCCTTGAAACAAAACAGTGACTGAAAACAATAGTGTGAGCATCTCCTCTCTAGACAAAATAGCAGCACGTCAGCACTGCTAGATAAATATTTTACTGAATGTACTGCCACGTCCCATACATGTACCTGCTACTTGTCTCTACCCACAAATACATCACTGGGCAATGGCATCCCTTTCCTAACACCCAGCTCCACATTAACAAAAACAGCTACAACAAAAAAAGCACAGTTACGTAAGAACGGACCGTAACAGTAGATCTTCGAGAAGAGCTCTTGCAGCAGGTAATAACTGATAGGACTGTGTCACCAGGCACTAGGACCCCACCTAAAACTTCTAGCTAGCAGTCTAAGATGGGGGACCACCCCTGACATCGGATCCGCCCACGAAGTCAGCCACTGTATAAAGAAGGCGTTCCCCCAGTGCCACCTCAGTTTGTCCACCAGAGACACAGCTAGCAAAAAGGATGGGACAAACCAAGGAGGCCTTGTCATCCCAATAGGTACATTCAGAAAAAAGCACTGGGGGAAGGAGGGAGGGAAAGCATACCTGCTGCAAGAGCTCTTCTCGAAGATCTACTGTTATGGTAAGTTCTTACGTAACTGTACTGTTTCACTTGATATAGAGCTCTTGCAGCAGGTAATAACCGATAGGACTAAGTTCCAAGCAGTACTGGGATATCACCAGGTCAGAAGGGTGGTGAAAGTAATGATGCCCTCAGGTTCCTACAAGAGTAACCCCTGGAGGACTGCCAGGCTGAAATCTGCCCTTCTTCTGGAAGCAATGTCTAATCTATAGTGCCGGACAAAAGTGTGCATCGAACTCTAGGTGGCTGTGGCACAAAGGTCTGCTGCTGATACATTTTTGAGCGATGCAAAGGATGTTGCAATCCCTCTGGTTAAATGACCTCTCACTGGACCCAGCAGGGGTTTCCCATACTTCTCATGGCAGAAAATAATGCAGTTGACCAGCCACTTGGACATGGTCTGTTTGGAGACCAGTGCTCCCAACATCCGTTGGGCAAAGGAGACAAACAACTGGTCTGACTTCCTGATGGACCATGTATGGTCAACATAGTACCTAAGAAGTCTATGTACATCTAAGGTATACAACGGGTCTATGTGATAACGGCGATTGCAGAAAGGCGATCACTGTTTGGGCGAATGTACATCGCGCGAAATCCATCTTGCCGATGTACAATCCCGGCCAAGACAGACAACATAAGGGTGTCGAGAACTTGAGGTTTTTTGTTTATGGGGGCTGCATCACCTACACATCCTTACTTAAGATTCTTAACTCCAGCGGGTGCGTGTCGGGGGTGAAAATTTAAAAAAGTTTTCTCAGACCAGCGCAAAAATCCCAACATGCCCAGCACTGAACACTGCACCCTCCCAACCATAGCCTGCCATGAACCCACCATGTTACACGGCCAGCTCAGCAACCCACTGTTGTGCTACACCACACAAACCTTCCCTTCCCTTCCACCCGTCGTACGGCATGCTCGCTCCTCCACATGCACGTATACATATAGCGACAGGATGTCGCTATACCCGCATTCTTCCCCCATCCACTAGCCCTGAGAACAGGTGCCACTATTGAGTCACCCTTTTTGTAGGCACTCAATAGCAATTGTGCTTCTCATGGTATACGTATATAACAAGGCCTCCCCTTTGTTGGACTACTCTGGGTAGTAAACAGGCAGGTGAATGTCTTGATTGAGAGTAAACTCTGGCACCACCTTTGGGAGAAACCTAGGATTTCTGCGAAGGGACACCCGTCCCTATGAAAAACAAAATATGGCTCCTTATACACAAGAACCTGGAGTGTGGAAATCCTCCAGGCTGAAGTAATAACAACTAAAAATAATGCTTTCCAAGAGAAAAAGTGAAGCTCGCAACTTGCAGCTGGTTCAAAAGGGGGCAAGGTCAAATTCTCTAACATAAACAGCAAATCCCATGGGGGAACAGGGTCCCAAATGGGAGGTTCAATGTGCAGGATACCTCGCAGGAATGTACATGACAGATCTAGCTGCGCCAAGGTCCTACCGTCCACCGGTATGTGATAGGCTGAGATAGCCAAAAGATGTAACTGTATGGATGAATAGCTTAGACCTGTATCAGACAGTGATAATAGATACTCCTGGACCCAGTTCACCTCACAAGAGAATGGATCTAAGTCACGGGCAGCACCTCAGAGACTGAAACACTTCCACTTCATGGAGTACGTGGCCCTAGTAGACAGTTTTCTAGCGGCCACTAATATCTCTGCTACCCCTTTAGACACCCCATACCTGCTCCTTGCTAAGTCTGCAGGAGCCATGCTTGGAGATGTAGAGATCTGAGGTTGGGATGAACTAGAGAGCCCTTCTCTTGGGATAGCAATCGTGAGAACAGAGGAAGTAGGACTTGGGGTTCTACCACCAGCTGCTGCAAAAGCAGGAACCAAATCTGTCTGGGCCAGAACAGTGCTACCAGAATCATGGTTGCTGGCTCCAACTGTAGCTTGAGGAGAACTTGCTGCAGAAGTGGGAAGGGTGGGAAGGCATAGAGAAACCTCCTGGTCAAAGAGAAGGACAACGCATCTTGCCAAAAAACACAAAGCCCTGGCTCTATCGAGCAAAAACTGGGCAGTTTGGCATTGAGTGGGGGCACGAAGAGGTCAAACTCTGGAGTTCCCCATCTTTCAAATAGGTCATCTACTACGTCTTGAAGTACTTCCCATTTGTGAGTTTGGGACTGCAAGTGACTGAGGCTGTCTTCTAGTGTGTTCTGAAGACTTGTGACGTGTATCATGAACAGTTCCAGACTTTGATATACTGCCCAGTACCAGACCCTCATGGCTTCTCTGCAAAGGGAGTAAGAATGTGTTCCCCCTTGCTTGTTGATATAGAAAACCATGGGCATGTTGTCTATCTGGACTAGTACTGGGCCTGAAAGGAAGTCATCCTGGAATGCCTGTAAGGCATTCAGCACAGCCTTCATCTCCAGAATGTTGATGTGCAGAGAGAGAGTTCTGTCTGAGTCCAAGACCCCCGTGTCTGACTGCTCCCAAAGTGGGCACCCCATCCCATGCCTGATGCATCTGTGGTGACAATCTAGTGAGGAGAGGGGTTCCTGAATGGAGCCCCTATTGCTAAGCGGAAGGGGTTTAGCCACCATGCTAAGGTTGGGTGTACTGCCCTGGAGATCCTGACCTTCTGGTCAAGATTGTCCCTTCACTGAACCCACTGCACCCTGAGGTTTCATTGCAGAGTTGTCATGTGCAGATGAGCGAGAGGCACGGTCACTATGGCAGTGGCCATATGACCCAGGAGTTGTAGTACAGTTCTGGCTGGAGCCTGGTCTATGGAGACTACTTACCAGGCCAGCATCTGAAGGCAATCTGCCCTGTCTGATGAGAGAAAAACTCTCCCCTGAACTGTGCTCCAGATGGCTCCTATAAACTACTGCCTCTGAGATGGCCATGGGACCGACTTTGGGAGATTTAAGGTTATCCCAAGGTCTTGTAACATTCTGAAGGTGCACTCCAGGAGCTGACAAAGCTGTTCTCTAGTTGGGGCCGATAGCAGCCAGTTGTCAGTAGGGGTAGATGTAATGCCCCTGCCTCCTGAGAGCAGCCGCTGCTACCACCAGGCACTTTGTGAATACCCGAGGTACTGAGGACAGGCCAAAGGGAAGGGCCCTGAACTGGTAGTGCTGTCCTTCAAATGTGAACCAAAGATACTTCCTGTGGGATAACAAACAAAAGACTTGCTCAGCTCACCAGTGGCACAAAAAATCAACAGATCGGTTCCAATAAAAAAGTCATTTATTATTGTAATAACAGACAAAATGTAAACGGACTACATAGCATGGCATATAAGTGCACCTCTATCCAAAAGCAGGCATGGTTGACGTTTTGCGTCACTCTGACACTTTTTCCAGACGTGGTGGCTAGTAAAAAACCACCACTATTTATAGTGCCCATGCTGCAGGAAGCCATTACCATTTAAAGCAGCAGAATCCACAATAAATTCATACCCATATAAATACATACATATGTGTATACACACACTACCACCATGAATGAGAAAGGTAAAAAGTGATAAGCAATAAAAACATTACCATATAGCAATAAAGATATATTGCACATACATATTCAGGCGATGAATAACGTCTAAATATGTAACACTAAAGCCTTAACTAATACTAAATAAATAAACATCAAGTAGTACCATCTAATGGACAAATCTATAAATACAAATACATATAAGGTCTTACTAATAAAGTGTTCCCTTAACATATCTAACAATAATCCTATACTAAATTTATAACAACATCATTCTGACTAACTAATCTATTACAATCATACTTCTATTGTACTGTATGTAAAAAGCTGCAAATTTATTTTTCCAATCATAAAAATGAAAAGAATGGCCAAAAACATATGCTTTTATTGCTTACCACTTTTTACCTTTCTCATTCATGGTGGTAGTATAAGAGCAATGCGAAACATTGACCATGCCTGCTTTTGGATAGTGGTGCACTTACATGCCATGCTATGTAGTCCGTTTACGTTTGTCCATTTTTACAATAAAAAATGACTTTTTTATTGGAACCGATCTGTTGTTTTTTTGTGCCACTGGTGAGCCAAGCAAGTATTTTGTTTGTTTTGCTACAGTGCTTTATATTTGCATTTTGGCACCCAGGTGAGTGCTAGAGCCACTGTTGCTGCTTTTGGATATTCAATTAATTGTTTAGCGGCTCACACTCAGCACATTATTATACTCCCTCGTGAATTATGGCGGCGGGAACGGAGAACGCAGTAAGTAGCACCCCTTCCAGTATTCCTTGTTTTAAGCCACCAAATCATAAAAATACATCTATCCATGGTAATTTACTCTTTCAAGAGGGAGATAGTAACCCTTTGTTAAATAACTACAGAGATATTAATGGGTCTCAGCTGAACATTAGTAACAACTCAGAGCAGTGCATGATGAACATTAAACAAGCATGTGTGAAATTTGAATGAGCTGCATTAAAGGCTAGATGACTCTATTGGCAAAGAGTAACAATGGAAGCTTATTTGCAGGTGGGGTGGATACTGAAGGGTTTGAGATTGATCAAACAGCCAACCTTTGGTACCGATAGATTGCTGTTTTTAAAGGAATGGCAGACCCATTTACTTGAATCAGCAGCTGGTTTGATTAGAATTATCCTAAAGAATGCTGCTATCATGGAAGAAGACGTGAAAATCGAATTAAGTGAATGTGAAAAGTATTTTCATGATTGTAAAGAAGAAGGACTATAATGAATGGTTAAATAAATTACAGAATTCTATTGAAAAACAGGACACTAGAATTAAGAGAGTGAAAATGAGGAAATTTGAGTGGGACTGCAGAGATTATGAGAATGGACACATATTTCAGTGGGGAAAGAAGACGTATGATTCACATTATCAGCCAAAATTAATATTGAAACATACTAATAAAACATCAGACTCCCCAAATGATGTTTACACCAATGCATTGGAGTCAGAATCCAAAGGTAATCTTGGGGGGGGGGGGGTGATGTAGTAAGTAATCCTCAGCAGCCTTTTTTGGAACAAAGACGCTAGCTATACACTTGGGACCCAAGGGGTCAAACAGCAGAAGTTATTTCTTTAATAACACAGAAAGCTCCGATTTATGTAAATCCTTGCCAGGATGGTTTAGACAGCAGCCTCCCCCCGAATCAGGAAGCTCTCAAAATGCAGAATTTACAAGTGGAAAATCAGATTCCCCAGCACCAAGTATCCACAGAAGGGAGTCATTCCTTCTCACAATTACCAATTTTGCCCCAAAGGGGAGTACGGAGCAGCCCAAGACTCACTGGTTTTGTCAACAAGGTACCAGGAGGGGCACTAGGGCCAACGATAGGCCCCATTTACAAAAATGGGGAATGGATACAAGACAAACAGAAGGGCTATCAGCACACCCAATACAAAGTGGGGTGGGGGAGGGCCAACCGGAGACAGCGGAGGACTTAATAACAACTTACGATGTTGATACCAATGCCTTAGTAATAAATATTTCAGGAGTGAAATTAACAGATGCTGAAATATCAATTTTAAATAAGGGTTTGTCCTTTGTTCCTACACACCCCCTCGAGGAATTTCATACTACTGTAGATCTGAATAGCTATGCCCGCAAATTGAATCTTCAAGTCCTGTTTCATAAGGATAAAAATAAAAGTAAAAATAAAAATAGTGGTGAAATGGTTATGGAGAGTGACGTGGATGGGAATAATGAACAAGAGACTGTGCAGCAAATTAGAACATGGAAAATGAAATCAAATTTTATTCCACCTACTAATATGGCTGTTGGGGTATTTCTCCAAGCATGTGAGCAGGATGTGGCTAAACTGAAGGAGGAACCACCCACAGCACGAAGAAACTGCACTAGAGAGGAACAGCAGGTACTACAAACACTCCAGGATCGATCTGCCATCACCATAAAGCTCGCTGACCCGGGGGGGGGGCTATTGTCATGATGGCTAAAGTTAAGTACATAGAGGAGATGTTACTTTTACTTAGTAATGTTGAATTTTATAGGAAATTGTCTTTTGATTCAACCCTTGAGTACAAAAAGGAAATTGAGTATATGTTAGATGAAGCAGCACTGAATGGGGTGATCAATCTGAAAACAAGTAATTTTTTGGAAAGTGGAACATCCAGTGAGGGTTACTATATATGGGCTCCCTCAAATACATAAACATTTTGAATGCCCACCAATGAGACTGATTGTTTCCAGCATTGGTTCACTTACAGAACCACTAGCCCAGTTTGTGGACTTTTATATCAAACCGGTGGCGCAGAAGTCCAGGGCTTACATCTGGGATACCACTCAGATTCTGGGTATTCTTCAGGATATGGAAGTGGAGCCAGAGTGGATTCTGGAAACCCTGGACATCGCCTCCCTGTACACCAACATTCCCCACCAGGAGGGACTCGAAGCGATGAGGGAGGCGATGTGTCAAGGGACTACGTGTACGAATGAATTCATTGAATTCATTGTTAGCTTGACAGAATGTGTTTTGAATAAAAATGTGTTTTCCTTTCTAGGCACCATTTATCACCAAATTAAGGGGACGGCGATGGGGGCAGCAATGGCCCCCAACTATACCACCATTTATCTTGCACAGTGGGAAAAGCTATATGTGTATGACACCACCTATAATTCTTTCTTACAATATCTGGATTTTTATTGTCATTTTATTGACAACATTATACTTATATGGAAGGGGGGACCTGTGGAATTGAATAATTTTGTGACTTATTTGGAAACAACAAATCCCAATTTAAAATTTACGTTGACATATGATGTTTTTAAGATAACATTTTTGGATCTAGAAATTAGTAAAGATGGTGGTGATGGGGGGTTAAATACCGCCCTATATAGAAAAGGGACTGATAGAAATTCCATTTTGCATTTCCAGCGTTCCCACCCTAGACATATTATTTCCAGTATACCCTATGGACAGTATTTGAGGGTGAAATGAAATTGTAATACAGTAGAGATGTACAATAAGAATGCTGATATTCTGTCAGAACGTTTTAGAGCTAGGGGATATACCAATACATGTTTACAGATAGCCAGACAAAAAGTTGATGGATTGGACAGACAGGATTTATTGTGTTATGACAATCAAAGAGTGTCCACCAAAAGAGGAGGGACTAATAAAAGTAAAAATGATTACTGCACATCTCAATGTCCTAATTTTGTCACTACCTTTAACATGCAGGCTAAAGATCTTATAAGAAAGAATTGGCATATTTTAGCAGTGGAACCTGCACTAAAGGAGATTGTGAATAAGGGTCCAAGGATTACATATAGGAAGGGCAGAAATTTGTCGAACATTTTGGTACACAGCCTGGAACAGGTGGAGGAAAAAAGAGAACATCTTCCGGCTGGGATGTATAAATGCGGCAACTGTTTAGCCTGTCAGTGGATTACGGTAGGGAAAGAACTCATATTTGAAAGGACAAAAGAAAGACTTCAGGTAAAATCTTTTATTTCTTGTAATACGGAAGTGGTGGTCTATTTGGCAATGTGTTCCTGCAACTGTTATTATGTAGGAAAGACTAAGAGGAAGTTAAGAGAAAGAATCCTTGAGCATGAGAGATATATTACATATGGGACAGAACATAATGCCCTTGCACTCCACTGTAAAACTGCTGGGCCAGGTCATGTGTTTTCTTTCTGGGGTTTGGAGAAGGTCTTTTTGGGACCAAGAGGTGGCGATCTGGACAACAAACTGCTTTGCAGGGAAAGCTTCTGGCAATATGGATTGAATGCTGGTAGCCACCTGGGTTTAAATGAACATTTTCAGTTAGTTCCTTTCCTTAAAAAGAGAAAATGAATTATTTTGTTAATTGAATATTGATGTTATTTGCTTATTTGTATTAGTGTTGCTCCTCCACCTGGGGCCCTTTATTCCCTTTATTCCATTAGACAGCTCTTATCAATTTGTACACTGTATATTTACTGTGGTGAGCTCTTTCTATGTAGCTCTTTTTGTTCTGCTTTATATATTGTAATTTATGTACTAGATATATCCTTTGGCATTATAACTATTCTTTATATTTCAATTGTGGTGAGTTCCTAATACGCTGCTTTCAGGCCTTGTTATTACTATGCCAGATATACTCTTTGGCACTATGATGTTTTATTTATAACAATATGGCCATTCTTTTTATTTTTAAGATTGAAAAAATACATTTGCAGCTTTTTACATGTAGTAAAATTGAAGTATGATTGTAATAGATTAGTTAGTCAGAATGATGTTGTTATTATAAATTTAGTATAGGATTATTGTTAGATATGTTAAGGGAACACTTTATTAGTAAGACCTTATATGTATTTGTATTTATAGATTTGTCCATTAGATGGCACTACTTGATGTTTATTTATTTAGTATTAGTTAAGGCTTTAGTGTTACATATTTAGACGTTATTTATTGTCTGACTATGTATGTGCGTTATATCTTTATTGCTATATGGTAATGTTTTTATTGCTTACCACTTTTTACCTTTCTCATTCATGGTGGTAGTGTGTGTATACACATATGTATGTATTTATATGGGTATGAATTTATTGTGGGTTCTGATGCTTTAAATGGCAATGGCTTCCTGCAGCATGGGCACTATAAATAGTGGTGGTAATTTACTAGCCACCACATCTGGAAAAAGTGTCAGAGTGACGCAAAACGTTGACCACGCCTGCTTTTTGATAGGGGTGCACTTACATGCCATGCTATGTAGTCCGTTTACGTTTTGTCCATTTTTACAATAATAAACAACTTTTCTATTGGAACCAATCTGTTGTTTTTTTGTGCCACTGGTGAGCTGAGCAAGTCTTTTGTTTGTTTTGCTACAGTGCTTTATATTTGCATTTCAGCACCCAGGTGAGTGCTAGAGCCACTGTTGCTGCTTTTGGACTTTCTGTGGGATGGCAGGATCTTTATGTGCATGTATGTGTCCTGCATGTCAAGGGAGCAGAGCCAATCCCCTTGGCATAGCATGGGAAGCAACCTCTAGAGTGTCACCATCCTGATCCTTCTGTACTCTATTAAAAGGTTCAGTTGACTGAGGTCCAGGATGGGATGAAGGTCCCCTGTCTTCTTTGGAACCAGGATGAAACGAGAGTAGTAACCTTTGCCTCTCTGGTGCTCATGTACTACCTGAATGGCTCACTTTGACAGGAGGGCCTGTATTTTCGCCCGAATAAGACCTGCGTGGGATGGGGAGCAGGTCGTATAAACTGGTGGGTTGCCCGGTGGAACCTGGAAAAACTCCAGAGCATAGCCCCTTCTATGAGTTGCAGCACCCATTGATCTGTGGTGATGTTCGTCCGACCTGTGAGCTAAATGGAGAACCACCATCCTATAGCCTCCCCTAACAACTCTGCTGAAGGAGGGGGGTGGGCAAGGAGTCAGGCTGAGGCTGAAGGGGTGGGAAGAAGAGCTCTGGACTGCTTAGCCTTTCATGGTCCCTGAGTTCCTGCTGTCTGAGAGGGTGCTTTTCTCTTGAACCCTTCTCATTGAGGCTGTTTCTTTGATTGCTGTCCTTGGTGCCTCCAAAAGGGATGGCTCCTAGGGGTGTAAAGCTCTGATTTGTACATTTTATGTACTTCTGAAACAGTCTTTCTTGAGTCCTGTAGGCTGGTGCTGATCTTTTCAGCCTGTTAACCAAAGAACACAGGGCCATGGAAAGGCAGATCTAGAATAGTGTCCTGTAGGTCCTGCCTGAACCCAGACACTTGAAGCCATGAGTGTCACCTGAGGCATACTCCTGAGGTGGCAGCTCTGGCTGCTGCATCTGCTGTCATATGAAGATATGAGGACATGTTTGCCCACATCTGAACCAGAATGCAGAACTGCCAGGAGCTCTGACTTGTTGGGCAAATCTGGCTAGGCCTAGGCAAGGTCCATAGCTTTCTGCCATAGGCACTTCTGGTACATGACCATATGTGCCAGGAAGTTCAAAGACCTGACATTGCAGGTGGAGGAGGTGTACACCCTCCGCCCCAACTGATCGATCTTTTTTGACTCCTTGTCTGGTGGTTGCGAGTTAGTATGCTTGGGCTGTTGCAACCTACCGTGAGCCACTGTAAGAACTATGGAGTCTGCCTTGTGTTGCTCACTGAGTTGGGACTCATTTCAGAGGGTTCTGTAGAGGCGGTCAGCCTTTTTTAGGCACTGCTGAAGTAGTGGAAGGGTGTTTCCATGCCAGCTTTGTCATATCCTGGAACGGTTCCACCAACAGGGGAAAGACTAACGGCTTGGGGTCAGTACCCTCCAAAAACTTAGCTAGGCATCTCCTTTCTGGGTCCAGGTCTTCCATTTCCAACTGGTTGAGGAATTGAATGTGTCTCATAACCTCAAGGAAGGTGGAGTCATCAGGAGGAGACCTAGGCCAGTCCTTCCTTGGATCCAGTGATGGCAGAGGGAGGTCCTCTTTGGAAGAGGTGCAAGATGAGGAGGAACCACTGTAGTCCCATGATTGTTTTGTCTGATGGTCAGTGGACCTGCTGTGATGCCGGGAGTAGCATCCTCTTAACCTACTCCACCCTCAGAAATGACCATCCCTGGACCTGCTCCAACTGTGGGAGGAAGACCGCAAGGATGTGTGATGTCTGTGACTCTGATGTCCATCTAAGCCATGATCCAAGCCTCCTGGAGTTGGGTAGGCTGGCCTCAGGGGTGGTGACAGAGTCCTGCCAGGAGGTGTTGGCTGTGGCTGAGGTATGGCCGCCGCTGTACCTGTAGGTTCCAGTTTTGGAAGAAGGTCACTCTTGATAGTGTTCCACCAACTTGTAAAGAGTGCACCTATGTCTACTAAAGGGGCCGTAGAGCCTGACAGCCAATCCAGCATCGGGTTGGCTGGCCCCGAAGGGACTGGCAGTAAGCCCAGCATCCGAGGAGGCTTGGCACCAGGCCACCGTCGGTCAAGTCAACTGATGTCTGGTCCTCTTTCTGGGGACTAGGTGCTTGGGGCTTGGCTGATGAATGTGTGGCAAGCCGTGTCTAAATTCTCAATAGGGCTTGACGTCAGGCCAGCTGACATCAGGTCCTCTGGCGAAGGTCTTGGGGGTCTGACAACTGCTGGGATGCTGATGTCTCTTTTGGCTCCAATGGAGTGGAGACAGACAAAGTCATAGGCTGTCGTTGGTCCAAAGGGATGGCTGACAACAGATTAGATGTGGAGGGTGCTTCCTTAGAGTGCATGGTACCCTGGTACCTATCATGGTCAGCAGCCTTGGCTGACAAACTAGAGGACAAGACCTTGATGATGGCAGGGCCTGAACAGACCCCCGTAAAAGTGGAAGCAGAAGAGGCCAAGCCCTCAGGCCAAGACCCTAGCAAATGTTTGTGGGATCTGATGGCCAGACAGATGGAAGAAGAGGCTTGGGAAGGCCCTCGCCTCGAACTTCCACCTGACATCTGGGAAGAGGCAGACAGCTTGGTGGTCGAAACCCCCAGGAGAGCTGGCAACCTAGGTGGGGCAGAGTCCAACCTCCAGCCAGAGGTAGACACCTTGGTCTTGTGCAGGGAATGGGACCGCTGAGTCTGACCTGGACCTGTCCCTATACTTCTTATGATGCTTCCCCGAGTGCTTCTTCTTCTTGGGGGAGGCGTCAAGAGTGAATGAAGAGGAGCTGTGCCCAGATTGTGACCTACATCATGGACACTTGTTGTTCCACAAGGTGGGCCTTAAGTGTCTTCAGGCGGTGGATGAGAGTGCACTTGTTGAAGCTCAGGCAGGGCAGGCAGTTGTCTGACTTATGCTCTGGTCCCAGGCACAGGAGGCAGGCCAAATGGCCATCTTTGTCTGTAATTTGTTTGCCACATGCACACTTTACCTTATGCTACGGTGTTGTAGTAGTAGACTTGGCAGACATAAAGAGGTGATTGAGAAACTCAAAAAATGTTGAACTGTATGGAGCCTCCGAAAAATGGCAGTTAACAAATAGCAGGAGGCATCCGTGGAGCCAATATGCAGGGTCAACGGCAGGAAAAGAACTGAGGTGGCGCTGGGGGACCACCTCCTTTATACAGTGGCTGACATCGTGGGTGGAGCCGACGTCGTGGATGGTCTGCCGTCTTAGATTGCTAGCTAGAAGTTTTCCGTGGGGTCCTAGTGCCTGGCTGCATAGTCCTATCAGTTATTACCTGCTGCAAGAACTCTGTCTTGAAGTGAGATCAGTGCTGTCCCACTCTCTAATACAAAAACAACGAAAAGCGGTACCTGAAAAAAAATGTAACTGCTTGATTGTCAGCATATGAAACACTGAAACTTAAGATGATTGCTACTCCTATCATGCTTCCAAATTTAGCAGTGTCAGTGGCTCAATAGGTAGCACACTCGCCTCTGAGGCTGGGAGATCAGAGGGCTGTGGGTTCAGCTACCACATCTGGCACTTGGGTTAACATCCCAGTACTGACACTGTAGTGCAGCATGAGAGGGGTGCTGCACTTCTGAGGTGCCATCTTTCAGATGAGACATTAAACCGAGGTCCCATCTGCCTGGACTGATGGTAGTTCAGGTGGATGTTAAAGATCCCATGGCACTTATCGAAAAGAGTAGGGGAATTTCCCCGGTGTCCTGGCTAAATTTCCCTCACTCACTAAAAATACCACCAACAGCTTAATCTGGTTCAAGGTCAGTTGGCATTCATCTGTATCCCCTCCCGTGCCTGAAAATAGTCAGATTTGTCTAGTGCACTTACCCGGTCAACAAAAACTAAATAAAATAAATAAATAAAATTTCTGCCCTGAGGGAAGTAGCGGGGGCATACAGAACTGTATTTTCTTATAAATATCACAAAAAAAAACTTCTTTTAAAAAACAACCTATGCTATAGTGCTATAAGTGCATTAAGACACTTCAGGGATGTGTGAATATGAGGAATAATTTCACTTTGCTCTCATGTGTTTAAAGTGCTTTGTGCCTAAACAATGCACTTAAGCTGTACAATTATTCCCCTTTAATCACACACTCTGGTGTGTCTTATTGTATATATATATATATATATATAGCAATGAAGCCACTGCTCTTGAGTATCAGGTAGTGTTTATTGGAATGACCATTTGGGACTACTGTTCACTGGACTGTCTTTATTCTATTTCTTTTTTATTTTTATAATTTTGAGAATAAACATACTTACACATGAGTACACATGGAAGGATAACATATGATATCACTAGGCATTGGTATCTCGTAACAAGGAATTGGCAGGACACCTTCCCGTTCATTACACATAGGGGGACGAACAGCTATAGTAAACATTTAACACTAGATGAATTTTTAAAGGTATACATCTGGGAACTTTGCAGGAGTTAACAGTCCAAAAATGTTGAAAAAAGGATTCCCTCTTATCATCAGGGCAGTTGCCTACTGAACCCCTCATAAGCATAAGTACTTGCTAGGAACAAGTAATCCGCCCAAGAGAGACCACCTAACACATACACTAGGATTACATCTTCAAAGTGAAAGCATTGGGCATTCACTGTGGAGCCACATACATACAGCAATAACTCGCTACAGGGAACATTTAGAAACAAAGATTTGTAGTGTCTTAGCTGACAGTCTGAGCGGAAAATCCTAAAGTTCAGACCCACGGTTTGCAACTGTGTGCATACATAAGGCGTACAGTTGTTGAGAGCAGGTGCATCAAGTTGGCACAATTAGAAAGGAGTCAGAGGGGTGCAGTTCAGTGTCCTGAACAGTTTCACAGTCATATTTGCTTTAAACCAGTCACCAGCACTGGAATAATAACGTAATACTCATAGCAAAGATAACATCCCCTTACCATTTCCACCTTTTTACATTCAATTGTTCCTTTGGGACTTTAGAAGGCAAATCAGGAAGCACTCCATCTCCAAAATAAGGTGGCGGCAATAATAAAACAAGTAGCTCTGACTGCGTTGCACAGCAACAAACAAATTTGAAACCAACCTGTTGATCAACGGTTCATTATGGGGTTTCGAAGTCTGAGTCCTCCTTCCTTGTGGCTCCATCTCTTGCTCGTTTCTGCTTACCAGCTTATAGGCTTCTCTCTCCCCATGTGCTCGCAACATCTGCTAAATTGACCAGTTTCAACCTGCACATACTATCCTGGGTGAGCCACTCAAAACAGTGGATAAATTCAAATACCTGGGTTTTTGGTTGGACTGTAAGCTTTCATTTATGGTGCATATTGAGGAGGTTACTAAAAAACTCATGCAGAGACTAGTCCTTTTTTTATTGTATTAAGCATCTTCTTAACCAAGAGGCTACAATAAGACTGGTGCAATCCTCCTTTGTCCCCCTCCTCTGCTATGCTGATCTGTTGTATAGCCATTGCCCCAAAACTGCCCTAACAAAGCTGGACACCTCGTACCACAGAGTGTTAAGGTTCATCACTAATGCTCCATAAAACACCCATTGCTGCCTCCTCTATGAGAAACTTGGCTGGTCTTCACTTACCTCCAGAAGGCTGAGGAATGCATCTCTCTGGTTCTACAGAGCCATCACTAACAAACTCCCTCCTTACATTTCCGTTATCTTCAAATGCACAGTTGTTGCCTATTCCCTATGTAGATATTCCCATATACTGTTTGAATTCCCTAAGATACGAACCCGCTTTGGTGTTTCTGCTATAAGCTTTACTCTCCCTTCACTGTGGAACAACCTTCAGAAGTCCTTAAAACTTTTTCAACTTATTGGGACCTTCTCCTTTAAATCCCTTCTGAATTGTTATCTGAAAGAAACATGCAACTGCTATTCTTAAAACGATACAGACTTCAGCACTTCTCTCTCCTTTGTTATAACAGATTGGTATATGACCCTTCCCTGACTTATGAGCCCTCCCTGACTTATCCTCACTAGGTTCCCATATCCTATGCCCCCCTCCTACTTTCCTCTACTCCTCCTCCCACACTCCACTCACCAAATCGTCTTACCCTACTCTAGCACTTATCCCCCTTTTTTGTTGTGTCACCACTTTACATGGTCCAGCTGTCACATCCCTGCTCCATCCTCTGATCATTTGCCCTCCTCCTGCCTCCCTCTATTTTACCTCCCCGTGTTTTGCCGTGTTTGCATTTTAAGTATTGTGCACATGCATATTTGTACATTGTCTTGTTCTGCCATATATGCTTACTAAGTATTGCTCTCATGCAAATCTGTATATTGACGCCATTGTTCCCGGTGATTTACGAACTCTGCATTTTCTTACTTTTTATTTGTATCTTACTGTATATTTTTGTTTTTAACTTGTCTTCCAGGATCACATTGTAAATGAGCTTGCTCAATGGTGTTTTATCCTGGTAAAATAAAGATTAATTGATTGAGTTAGGCTTGTTAAAAAGATAGGTATGCCCGTTCCACACCATTTGCAATTTGGCTGGCATGAGGAGATGGTGTTGCACCCTTAGGTTCTGTAGAGAGCTCCTGGCCTGACTGAATGGCTTTCTCCAAAGTCATGTGCTAGAGGAAAGATCAGGAAGTATAGAAATGTCTGCTTCACCATACTTCAGCAATCTCTATCAATGGGCCATGGTCCGCGCTCTATCTCTGTTGCCCACCCTTGCACATATGAACATAAATGTATGGGGCTCAGATGAAGTCACCGGAGCTAAGTGGGGCATCAGTTAGTATACTTTCACCAGCAAGCAGGGTAGCTCCATCTCAGTAAGTCCCAGTAATGATGGCAGCACATTTTGGCAAATTCCATCACTTCTTCCCCTTCTGAGGCTTCTGGGAGCCCGACCACCCACAGACTGCACCTGCTGCTCTAGTTTTCAAGATTCTCACACCTCTGCCTTAGCAAAGAGTTCTTATTCACCAAATTAGGGGTAACAGCTTGTGAGTTCAAGTAAAAATCCCTCAGTGCATTGGAGTGTCTGTTCCACAGCATCCACCCACGTTTCCAGGGTGGATACCCTCAGGGTGAGCCCATCCAGTTTACGATCCATGTCCTGGGCCATGCGTATAAGTTTTTATAGGGTTGTGTTTACTGTCTGGAGAGTCACCTCTTCCACTGTCATCGCAGAGGCTGCTTCGTGGCTCTGTGGCCTGTTCTCCTTGGCTGTAGCTCTGGGCTTAAAAAAGTCCTCTGTTGGTGTTGCTGCATTCTGTGGCTTATCCATTTCAAGTCTGACAGCATTTACAAGCACTTGAGGTGAGTGAAATTCAGAATGTTTCCTGATAAAGTACTTATTTAATTGAAAGTTATAGTTCTGTCTTGGGAGCTATTAAAGGAAGAGTTTGCTCCCACTCGATGTTAAGCCCCCCCCCCAACATTTTGCTCTTCTAATCTAACATTGTGGCTGGGTTACAGAAACACTACCCTTTTTGTTCTGTCAATCCAGGCAGTAAAGGTCTGAGGCAGGATTTATTTTAAAGAATTTATACCTTGCCTTCTATTTTCAAAGACTGCATCTACATTTCAAAGTATGATGTTATAAACAAATGCATCCAAAGCAATGAAGATTATATCAGCCATCAATGAGAAAGCTGCACATAAAAGCCACATAATTGATCATTAGCACTATGGCTGCCTAACTTGGTAGCTCCATTAATCCCTCTCATCAAATTAGCCTCAAAATCCTATTGAAACCAATAATTGCTCGTAAATAAAGTTACCAGAGGCAACCAAGAGTATGGTGAAAAAAGCCAGCCGGCTATGTCTGTAGTTACCCTCGATGTAGAAGGATTACCAGATGACGGGTCCCTGAGCAAGGCCTCTATGTCCTCAACCCCGGCCAACAAATGGAAAGCTATGGCCACCAGCTCCAAATTCCCCCAAAACTTGACCTCATCCTCTCCAAGTTCCATGCTAACAGGCCAAAAACACCTGGATCTTAGCAGCACTACAGGAAGGACAAGTTCACCTGGGACATACCATACAAGAGCACCAAGCAGTTCTTACCAATCTGGATGCCAAAGTCGGCAAAACTGAAAGTCTGCTGTTCCAGCTTGCCCTGACTGCCAAGCAACTCCAGGATAAAATTAAGACTTTGAGGGCCACATTCAATGCCAAAACCTTGAAATCTACAGCATCCCTGAGGATAAGGAGGGTCCCCTGATAATCCCATTCCTCAAAAATGTCCTTCAGTCATCCCTTAACCTACCACAGGATTTTATTTTTAATATTGAAAGGGCTGTCTGCACCCTAGGCCCTAAGCCATGAGACCCTAAAGCCCAACCAAGATCAATAGTGGCTCGCTTCCTATCCTTGCAAAATCCTGGCCACGACAGGAGAAAGGGAACACTCACATACAGTATGGAGCCACACGCATTTAAATAGATGATGACTATGTACTGGCGGTAGTTGCACATCAGAAGAAATACTTCCCTCTCTTCAAGCCACTACAAGGCTAGGGGCTGAAATTACAAACTTCCTTCCCATCTAAATTAAAGGTTTTCTTCCCTGGAAGTACTGAACTTTATCGCATACCCGAAGAAGCCTTACAACACTAGCTGCCAAAGACATATACCCCATGAGGAGACAGTCATCTCAACTCCAGTTGCACCAACCAAGAAAAGAATGCAAGATAGACCCTCCCCATACTGCTGAAGGTCCAAACAGAGCAAATATCCTCTCCTCTCTGCAGGAGATTAGGGACATCCTACGGACACTAAATCACTAATGGGCCTTGACACCACCACTGACCAAGATGAAGCCTTCAGGCCACATTTGGGGTGAGTGGGTTTGAATGTGGGGGGGCAGCCAAGTACTCTTATCTCCTTTTTATTTCCCCTCTCCCCTCTTGTTCCCAGGATACCACATACAGCCATAAGTGCTACCAACTTAATTTCTTCCTCAATGCTCTCTCTCCCTCCCTCCGAAGTTAAATTAATTTAAATTAACCCACTTTGCTCTTCTTTCCCCATCTACTTGCATCTCATACCCAGCAGCAACATACCAACATGAAGCTGTGAGGTTCAGCCACTGGCTGCTGCTGTTGCCGGTGGTTTGAGCATCAGACTGTCAGTGAGGCACAGGGCTGGGGAGCCCGGACCTCCCTGCCAATTATGGCACATTTACTGTTTTTTTGCAGCATACTGGTGTGACGCTGCAGGGCCCAGCTCCTGACTACTGTGCTCACTGGTGGTTCAGTGTCAGACTGTTGAAGAGGTGGGGGAATGGTCTGGTCAGACCTCAGCACCAATTAGTACCTGTCTGCTGGTTCTTGATGAGCTTACCACTTGGGGACATTTTTTGAATACCCTGATGCAAAGATGGAGTGGGAGACCAAGGGCGAAGACCAGGACACAGGGCATTGTAACTCTTCAAGGCTAGACTTCTATCACCTGCATGAAGCAGAACATGTTTGCAGAGGATCCCAGATGGCTCAGCAGCTTCCTCTCCTCACGAACAGCCATGCAACCTTAACTCCGCTCTGTGCATGCAACCTAAAAGCTGCACAGGGAATGGGAGACTGACACATCTAAAGCCTGGCATGGGGGGGACTGAGTGTTACTAAGCATTATGCAACTCTCCTCATGCTGGCCTAGCCATAAAGTAACAAAGCAGGCCATCGAAGCTAAGATGAGAGTACAGGGCTGCCATATATGAAGAGTTTTGGTTTTTCTCTTTTTAATCCTGCCCCACATCAAAGGCACAGTAACAATGGCCCCTGGATTAGAACAAATTGATCCAACCCCAGACAGGAGTAAAGACAAGACTATCCCCGGGAAAACCTCCAAGTGGTCTCATGTAGCGGTAAAGTGAGGAGTGTCATCAGATGAACACCCCCAAGCTCGAATCTACTAAAAGACTTCAGGGCAGAGGATATAGTAACATATTTGGAGCGGACATGGGCCCAAATTTAAAGGGTAACAGTGTTCAATAAACCAAATGAAATAGAACCATTCCCCAGCATCAGGGGTTTTATACAAAACTCAAAGTGCATTGAGCAGTATCGATAAGATGAAAACCCATATACCTTTATGGTATATAACCACGCACCCATCTCAGCCGCACCAAACCTTTTTTCCTTCTTTTTCTCACTCCTCCTTACTCTTCTGTAACTACTGACACATGTCTTACAACCTGCTTGGCAATGTGTCACCCACTCTGCACCCCTGCCCCCACCCCTGCAAAGTGGTGAACACTACGAAGTACCACCCAAGGGGAAGCCTGGGATCACCACTACAAGCAAACAGAACGAGCCTTACCCATTTTGTACTCCAAAAGGATAAACCTCAACAGGAAATAAAGACATATACATATACAGTATATTTGGCTCCCATCAGCCCTCACCAGCTAGTGCACTGAGACCCTACCTATAACAACCCATCTCCGAGGACCATTGTTTCATATTGTGAACAAGATTACTCAATATGAATGGTGCTAGGAGGGGATAATATCTGTACCCTCTCCCCTTCTTTTTTTTTTTCTCTCTCCTTTCACACCACTTCAGAAGATGAGCAGGATTCCCATCCTGCATGCTACCACTACGAAATATATAGATAGTCTTAACTAATACTGCTTTGGTATCCTTGTACTGCTCCATCAGAGCAGACAGACCATACCACTGGAGACATTCTTCCCTTATACTGGGACTACTTTCCCTATTCCTCAATTGTGGTATAGCCATGATGGAGGTGGCTGTCTATATAGCAGCACATTCCTCCAACAGCCACCGCTCAGCTCTGTAGCATGGTGCCTGACATTAAGGGGCAGACCTGGAAAAAGTCCCCCTACCTAAGAAGTCTCTAAACTATCTAGTCAGGCATATTGCCCTTCTACCCACTCTGTAGATAGTATTTAGTGTTAATATACATTCTGGATAAGGTGATGATTGTCCTGGAATGTAGAAGTTGTGTTTTTTTAACCTCCCCCCCCCGACATCAAGTGAGGAACAATCAGAATTCCATGAAACCTGCTATAAACTCACTAGTACAATTTATAACCATACTAATGGCAAGCGCTGAGGAAGTGCCATTTTTATACCACAAACCACCCCATTTAACCCTATAGAACAGGTCATAGATAATTAAAGAGATTTGTAATAGCCCATTGTGATTCTATACAACACCTTACTCACATTAGTAAGTATATAACTCCCACCCAGATCAGATGCCTCAGACGTTTGATGGATTAGTGATAAAATCCTACCACACACACGGTATTCTTATCCTAGGAGGAGACCTTGATATTACTGTATGCCCACAACTTGACTCCACTAACCCAGCCTCAACCAGACAGCCCCCTCATCACTAAGTTTCGGAAACAACACACAGCACAAATTGGCTGGGTGGACATTTGGTGAACACTACATCCTCTACAGTGGGACTATACACACTACTCCTCACCACATGCAACATATACCTGGATGAACTGCTATCATACCAACAAGAGTATGTCAATAAAACTATAAACTGTTGCATTGGACCAATACAACTATCAGATCAGACCCCTCTTTATCTAGACATTCAGCTGGGGGAATAGGAGAGAAAAAACATCTACTGGCACCTCAACGCGATACATCTCCAGGACCAGAGTTCGTCTAATTAGTCCAAGGTAGAATTCCACAAATCATACAGGACAATGCAAGCTCAGACATCTCCCTAGCACTCCTGTGGGACACTGTAAAAACAGCACACAGAGGAGACATCCTAGCTTACACGACCAAGAAAAAAAGATGAGGGAGGAGAAATATGCAAGGCTTATGCGGCTATTAGCGACAACCCAAACAGGACATAAAGGAGGTAGCTGAGGTGTGTTCCCCACCCTACACTGGTTACAGAGAGAGATACATACACTTCAAGTGTAAAAGATAGAAATAACCCCAGCATATTTAAAGCAAAAACATTTTGAGTGTGGCCATAGAGCTCCAGGGCTCTTGGTCCATAAACTACGGGAGCTGTGGTCCTGAGCATCTATTCTTAAACTCTACGACAGTAGAACACAACAATTGATACACAAATCCAGTGACATATTGGATGTGCTCAAACAGTACTATGCAGACCTATACTCAAAAACAGATCAAAGAGCTGACCCAATCCTGATATCCACATTCTTGCAATCACTGAATCTACCGAAAGTCCTAGAAGTGGTAGCACAGCGTCTGATAGCCCCATTCTCAGAGGAGGAAACTGAGATAACTCTACCCAAATGTAAAACATATGAAAGTCCTGTCCCAGATGAATATATCAGAGTTTTACAAAAAATTTAAAGATAAAACATTATCCCTTCTTGGTAAAACATTCCGACATGCACAAGAAACTGGGCACATGCCAGACTCTTGGAGGTATGCCTCTATTTCAGTGATATTAAAACCCATAAAGACCCCCCCCCCAGATTTCTATCAGCTAATATTGGTGCTTAGCACAGACTATAAGCTGTTTACTTCCGTACTAGCCCAACAACTGGACACAATGCTACCCATTTTAATCAAGAAGGATCAAACAGGCTTGTGTGGATCAGACAAACCCAAGACAATATTAAAAAAACATGACATTTTGTACAGAATATGATGACCAAGGATCAGCCCACACTCATCCTCAGTTTAGATGCAGAGAAGGCCTTTGATAGAGTGGCATGGCCATTTTTATTTTATACCCTTACCTAACTTAGTTTTCCCTCAGCCTTTTGTAACATAATAAAGGCCATCTATACCAACCCTATGGCTAATGTGAGGGCAGTTGCACAACACTCCCAAACTTTCACTCAGGCTAGAGGAACCCTGCAGGGCTGCCCTCTCTCCCTTCTTTTATTCACACTCCACATAGAACCCTAGCTGAAGCAACACACAAACCCTGGTATAACAGGTATCAGTGTTGGACACACACAGCATAAGCTAGCCTTATATGTTGACAACTTGCTTATCTACCTGACAAACACTGAAGATTCACTAGATCCACTGTGGCAATTGCTAGAGTCCTTTGGCAAAATCGCTGGCTATAAAATTAACCAAAATAAAACAGAAACTTTGGCGGTAAACTTGACACCATCTGACTCGATAAAATGCCTCTACACCTTTTGCTGGGAGCTTACCTCCTTTAAATACAGGTACTTAGTAGTTAATATATCAGGAGATCTGAGTTGATTGTACTCCCTTAACTACTTACCTATCATCAGACAAATTTAATGGGAGGGCTAAAGCCCGAGGTTCAATGTGGGGAAATAGGTCCTCACACATCCCCAGTAAAGGCCAACCTTCCTCAGCAGTTGCCTGCTTAGTGCATAGTGAAGCTCCCCCCTCCTTTGCAAGTGCCAGGCTTCTGCGTGGCTCATGTGGCTGAGCCTCCTTCCTTCTTTCCTACTTCTCCCCCTCCCTTGTTTTTCTTCCCCCGTCTCCCTCATCCTGTTTCCGTTTGTCCCCCCCCCATTGTTTTCCCTCTCCTGCGTGGCGTCCCTCTCCTTCCCTTTGTCAGTGTCCCCCCCTCGCCTTTCTCGTTCAGGGCTCTACTCTGCTCGAGGCTGCCACTCCTTTCCCCACCAGCACTTTTGGGTTGGGCTTCCCCCATTGTGCTGTGCTTTCCATTGCTCAGAGCTCCTTTTCGTGCTTCATTCTTTTCCCCGTTCCTGCCCTTCCCTCCTTGCTGTTTTCTCTCCCATCCCTGGCTATTGCAGTGGTTTCCTGTCCTGCCCGGCCATTGCTTCTTCCTCCCATCTTCTCCTAGCCAACCTCCCTTGTTGTAATCCGTCTTCCTGTGCATTTCTTTGTGCAGTTTCCTGCTGTTGCATTGCATGGGAAGTGCATGGTGTCCCGTCTTGGTGGCTGTGCCTTCGACCTGTTTGGATGGGAGCTACCCTGTCCCCCCACCCTTTTTCCCTAGTTCTGGCCCCTTTGACTCCTCATTCTTGGTTTTCATCTTCCCTTCCCTATTTCAATCCTTGTTCGCTTGCTCTACTGCCTTTCCCAGTTGTTGCTTGTTTCCTGTCCTTCCCCCAGAGAAGTCTGCCTGCTGTGGACTTCATTGTGTACCGGCAAGAGAACGTAGAAATCATATCAGCCCTATATTCTGTACCGTTTAATGTTCAATTTGAAGGATGCCAAAAGACAATACTGTTATCCCTATTTTGCAATACTAACATACAGTACCTCTCCCCGTCTAGAATTTTCAGGTACACCTCTGATTTTGCACTGCATATTTCCCCTGGTCCTCCTAAATTTGACACCTCTGCCACTAAAGAGTAAGGATTTGAATCTCAAAATCATACTAGACAAGAAAAAACAAACAAATGGCACTCACTTCAATCTGTCCATCCATTTCTCGGGGGTTTGCCCCGTCCTCCGCCTCCAGCTCCCATTGCTGGGCTCGTGTTTGCTGATGAGCATTCCCCTGTCACTTTTCTCTCATACTGTGTCTCTCTTTTGCCTGGGTGTTACCGTAATTGTGCCTGATGTTTGCTTTCCTTTTGTCCCCAGTGCCTGACCACCTTATCTGTCTGAAAAAAAAAACAGAAAAAAAACCTTTTTCTTTTGTTGCTTTTTGGCCTTTTACCTATTTTGGCTCTCCTTTCCCACTCCAGCACTTCTGGGGTATAACATTGCCCTCTAAAAGCTCTACCCTCATACAGTGTCTCACCTGCTCCTTCCACTTCCTTCCCTCAACCCTGTTGCCCAATTCCTCATCTCTTCCCCATGCCTCATTTCAAAGCTTCATGTGTGCAATGCATTCATTTGTCCCCTCAAGTTTTGTCTCGCAATATGTGGTTACCCCTTGGCTGCTCTGCCCTCCTTTCCTGCTCCTCTTGACCCTCTACTCCCTTGCACTGCATGGCCTTCACTTCAAGCGACCTCTGCTGATCTTTCCTTGCTCAGCCCATACCAGCAGTCCAAAGTCTTCCGTCCCTAGCTCTGTCTACAGAGGCATAGCAGTGCGGGTAGGTTTCCCCTGTCTATCAGGGTTGGGAGCTTGTTTCCTCTACCTACAGTCTCAACCAGGTTCTATTCCTTACCATCTACGAAAGTCTCTGTCCCTAACTCTGCCTGGTGCGGCTTCGAGTGAAGGTTAGCTCACCTAGACTACCGGGGATGGGAGCCTGCATCCTCAATTTGCTGTCTCAATCAACTGCATTCTATACCAGCAGTCCGGGTTTGCCACTTCCCTTCAGGAATGGGACCCCTGCACACCATCAGCCTCCACTCTCCTGACTCATCCACCTACATTCCATACCAGCACCCTGGGTTCACCACTTCCCTCCTGGAATGGGACCTCTGTACTTTATCATTTCAACTACCTGCATTCTGTACCAGCAATCCGGGTTTGCCAATTCCCTTCAGGAATGGGACCGCTGTACCCCATCAGTCTCCAGACTCCTGCCTCAACTTCCAGCATTCTCTGCCAGCTAACTGAGCTTGACACTTTCCTTTGGGAATGGAACTCCATACCCATCAGCTTCAGAGCACCTGTACCAGAGCCTTGCCTCCAGTCTCTGCTGCATGTGCTTCCCAGTCTCTCCAGCCTTCTTATTTTGCTCCTCCAGCCCATCCCTGGGCTTTCGTCTTCAACTGCCCTGTCAAAGATTGGACTGCTTTGGCCTCATGGTGGCCATTCTCCTCCTGGCCTCCTTTGCTTGTTTCTTTTAGCGCCTGGGATTCATGTGCCTGTCCCCACCTTGACCTCCTAGTGTTCCAGATTTGAACTCTGCCAGACTCTCTGGTCTCGAACTCCACCCTGTCCATTGGACTTCTGGACTTCCTTGTTGTGCCTTGATTGTCTGTCACTTGCCTTCTGACCCAGCCTCTTACAGTCGCTGGACCTTCTGCTCCCTGCTGCTGCATCCTCCATCATTGTTGCTCCAGACATTCCTGTTCCCCCACAGCCTTCATCCTGGACATGCCTATGCCACATTCCTCTTCACTTCCCAATGGGAGTCAGATGACTTGTCCATCTTCTGGGATAGGAGACCATTGGTTTTACAGCTTTCACCGATGCAACCCTTATCTCAATCCATGGGTCTACTGTCAGTGATTACAGTTCGCCATCTCCTTCAGAGGTGGAAAGCTCCTACCCCATCACCACATCACTTTTTGCTCTCAGCAATTCCAGTTTTCCATCTCCTTCAGAGGTGGGAACCTCATACCCCATCAATGCAGCAACTTTTGCTCTCAGCAATTCAAGTTCACCATTTCCTTTGAAGGTGGGAACCTCATATCCCAGCATGCAGCGCCTTTGATATCAGCACTTCCAGTTCACTATTTCCTCCAGAGGTGGGAACCTCAAGTCTGCTCCCACAGCACCTTCATACCTGGATCCTCCTCCCTGTTTTGCCTGTATCTACCACCTGGAGCCCATTTCAGCTTCCATACAGTCTATCTCCCCATACTGTGGCAACAACCCCACCATCCGTTCCTCACCTGCAACTTCCGACGATGGTACTACTCAGCCTCAGCAGACTTCCAGTCAAGCTCCAACCTCCCATAGGCAAACTTCCAATTCAAGCTTTTCCATCAAAGATTGGACTATTCTTCATTTCCTTGCTGAACTGTGACAGAGTGGAGCATCCGCCTCTTAGCTGAAGCTCACCAACAGCAGTTCTGTGGCCTTTCCATGCCCATTTCACCCCTGATTGTCCTGGACAGTCTTCTACCATCATCCTGTGTGCCTTTGTCTCTCTGGCCATCCGGGATGTCATCGATGGGATGGACATCATCTGGCTTCCCTCCTTGTCTCCTCTCCCAGGGTTGTCATACTTGGCTGGCCTGCTGTTATTTTGAGCAGCTTCCCTCTCATCACTCATGCAGTTCAGGGCCCTGTCACATTTCCCAATCGCTAGACTTTTTGGGTGTTCTTCACAACTGCCGACATCCAGCATCTACTCATCAGTGCACTTACTTCTACCGGTTCATCCTCTTCATGCTCCTACCTCAGCTGGCAGTACTTCTTTCAGCCAACACTCCAAGGATTACCAGTCCTTCTCATCTAAAGAATCCCTCATCCAGCAACATATCTTGAACAGCATGGTATATATAGTCTAAGTCAGTACACGAAATGTTGGTACCTTCTGATAATATTCTCAGGATCAATTTCTGGACACTCATTCGACTGGACCATAGGAGATCTCATCTTAATCAACTTTGTAGGATCATTCCTTATATATTCCATTTAACTCAAACAGTATGGAAGTCACTGCCTGCCCATATCTTCCCCAGGATACAACCTCTAGTGGAGTCTCCTTCACATCCATTATCTTACGCTGGAATTGTGAACTTATTTCCCTCCTGGGTCATACCAACTCCATAAAAGACATACCCCTTACGGATAAGGGAACCGCAGTATACTACACAGAGGTAGTGGCATCATCAGTTATACCTTCCACTTATAGTCCATTCTTTACAGTGCTTACTCATCAACCACATCTTCCAGCTTGTAATTCCTGGAATAGCTATTCGATGCTCCTAACACTCTTCTTCTATCTAGTACCTCAGAATATGTACCGACATTTCCTATGCATAGCTATCCTGCTAAATTCACTCTATCCCAGATTTGCTGCTCCCTAGCCTCTGGACATCACCATACTTCACGAAGTTACCCATACCTCTTAGTCATGACACTAACTATGCCAGCCACCTAGCTAGTGGACTTTTAACTCGTCTGACAAGACCTATTACCTTCATTCTCCTTCCAGTGAATACCACCACCAAGAGCAGGCCTTCATTTTATTAGTCATCCAGCACATGCACATCCAACCAGGCTGCCTCTCTATCACAGTTACACTCCACAACAGTTATGCATTGGACTAAGCAGCCAATGCACTTATTAAGTTCTACTTATGATATTGACTCATTATTGTCTCATCAGTCAGTAAAGTCAGTCAGAACCCCACCTCTTTCAGGCACTCCCACGGCATACTGATATTGGATCCACCAGCAAGTCAGCACCACAAGGCCACTCAAGCTCCTGCCCCTGGGCTACTACACTATAGCAACAACCATAACCACCCCCTTGCACTAGTAGCCCTTTCTGAATATGAGCCCATGCAAACATCATTATAATGACTCTAACTCGCCTTCCAACCTTGAATCTATTGTACTGAACATTTCGTTTATAGGTATCCAATTGCTGTCTTTACAGCTTACTTCATCCTTGCCTTCATTGATCTTAAATCTTCAACTATACTCTTCTACCAGGTACTCAAAGCTTCACTCCCTCCGAATCCCTGATTGTCTCTCTATAGATGCCTACATAGTGAAACATTGCACATTTATTGAATTCAGATCCATTAGAACCTGCTCTGAACATCAGAGCTTCTACCACCTTGTCCAGCCTTCATTCGAGTCCTGTGTTCTTTCTAAATGGTACTGAAAACAAGCATTTTCGAGAATCTCACAAACATGTGAAACATTTGTCAATCTGCAAAAGGAACAAAGCCCTCATATTCTTCAAAGTTTGACAGATTACCTTAAGGATTTCACAACCCATCATACATCCAGTAATTCAGAGACTGGCAGCCCAATTAATCAAACTCATGCTCCTTATGCTGTCATTGATTCCGTCCCTTTGTCAAGTATTAACTAATATCACAAATAAATCCTGGATCCTCTTCAACCCTTTCTAACAGTCAGACATAATACGTATTCAGGATCTGGATATTCCTTCAGACTAGATTTGCCTCTTCAACCTCATGAATCGACCCTTCTGAACTCATTATTCAACAGATTCTGAAGATGGAACTTCATCACTACCAACATTACAATGTACACTAGAATTAGAACTTAGTTCTAAGCATCTAGGATCATCTCCTCTTAGTTTGCCCTGAGGACAGGCCAGTCAGTAGCCATGGATCATCAGAGATTTCCCCCACCGGGGGGGTCCTCTCCTGAGTGCTACTTGTCATACTCTCCATGAGTTGGGTGAGGTAATCTTTTTGAGCCTTCTATTTCTACTCGCTATTCGGCTTACCTACCAAGGGTGAATAGAGAAAGGCCAAAGTTCAAACTCTATAAGTATACACTAGCGCTACTCTATTAACCAAAACATTGAATGGGAGGGCTAAAGCCCAATGCTCAATGTGGGGGAATAGCTCCTCTCACATCCCCAATAAAGGCCAGCCTTGCGCAGTAGTTCCCTGCTTAGCACATTGTGAAAAACCCACCATCCTCCCCTGCCTGCTCCTCTTCCAACACTCTACTCACCCATGGTGCTGGGCCTGCTATTCCTACTTGCTACCCGGCTTACCTACCAAGTGTGGGAATAGAGAATGGCCAAAGTTCAAATTCTATAAATAGAGGTAAAATGAATAAATATACTGACAAAATTACTATATCTGTTTCAAACCCTTCCCATATCAGTTCCCTTAAAGGACTTTGCAGCTTGGAACAAAGAAGTGATGAGATTTACATGGCAAGGTAAGAAACTCAGGGTGAACTCCAAGATACTACAACTACCAAGAGACAACGGTGGTCTAGCCCTCCATAACCTATGCCTCTACTACCAAGCTGCACAGCTTCAGATGGCCCTATGTTGGCTGATCCCCAACTATAAAAGTAATTGGAAATCTATATAACTTTCACAAGAATATCTACAGTCCCCAAATCGGATCCTGTTTGCATAGCCCAAAATGTATTTATTTATTCAAGCGTTTCACCAGGAAGACACCTGAGCAGTAATGCTCATTTCCATTTGTGTCCTGGGGGGTAGGGGAAATGGAGGTACAAATCCAGTAGTATAAGTGACAGTATTTTTAGATATAATGGTAAACAAGGACAACAATAGACAATACACAAGGTTACAGTAAGTGCAGCACAGATAAGTTGAAGTACAATGTTAAAAAATACAAATGACCAGAATAGACTCTGGCAGTTACAAACAAATAGATGCAATCAGTGCAAGGATCAAATGATTACTGCAGCTGACACTAACAAGGATAACGAGTTTCTATAACATACAGGTGAGCACTGTGGAGCTGTCATGAGAAGCATTTCAGTAAACATCTCAAGTGCCAAGTTGGGCAGTCCAACTGCGACTGGAGAGGGGGATTAGAGATGGGACAAGTTTACGGAATTAGAGATAGAGCAACAGCTTTGGGAGGCTCTGCCCTTAGCAGGGGGTCAGGATGTTTGGCAAGAGCAGGAGGGAGATGTGTAATCCTCCAGGAGGGAAAGGAGAGGTTTGGGAGAAGGTGCATGATGGATGTTGACAGGGCGGGCATTCCATTGTTTAGGGCAGTGGTAGGAAAAGGTGGATTGGCTGACAGAGATGGATCAGTAAGGGATGGTAAACAAGTGAGAGTCAGAGTTATGAAGGGAATAAGAGCTCTGAGAAGAGGCAGACAGCATGGAAGAAAGGTAGCAGGGGAGTAACACAGTTCAAAATTTGGCCAAGAAGGTAGCAGTATGTGACAGGTGTCTGGACTCCAAAGAAGAGAGGGATGTGGCTTTGTAAAGATCACAGTGGTGAGTGTGAGGAGGGCAAGATAATATGAAGCAACAGAAGTAATTGAAAAGGGTGTCTAGTATGGCCAGATAATTTTTTGGGGTGGCACTGTAGACTACGTCTGCATAGTCAAAGGAAGGCAGGATCATTTTCTGCAGAATAGCATGTCAGGCCAGTGGCAGAATGCAATCCTTGTGTCTATATAAGGCACCAAGCTTGGGGTGTAAGTTTTTATGGATTGCACCCACATGTGCTGAAAGTCCAGATGGTGATCCAGCCAGACCCCAAGGTATCTGAAGGAAGTGACATTTGCTATCAGTGTGCCATCCAGAGTGTGGAATTCTGGAAGGGATTTAAGGGAAGATAGCCTCTGTCTGATGTGGAAGGACATGGAGACTGTCTTTTTAGCATTCAGAAATAGTTGATTTGACTGGAACCATTTCTGCACCTTGGTGAAATCCTGTTGCAGTCTAGACTGGGCATCAATATGAGAGGCACTAGACATGTAAAGGACAGTGTCATCTGCATACATATGGATTTGGGAAGTGGAGCAGGCAGAAAGGAGGTCATTAAGGAAAATGGAGAATAATATAGGGCCAAGTACAGAGCCCTGCAGGACTCCAGTGGTGATAGGGAGTGGAGGGGAGATAGAAGAGGCAATCTTGACAGATTGGGGTCTGCCTTTCAGGTAAGTGAGAAACCAAGTTGTGGTGGTGGGGTCTAGCCCAGCCTCACAGAGTGTTTGGAGACAAAGAGTATGCAAAACTGTGTCGAAGGCTTTTGTCACGTCGACAAATATGGCTGAGGTTGCATGACCCAGATCCATATAGGTGAATATGGAGTCTGTCAGACGTATGAGGGAGGAGGTGGTGGTAGGATGGGACTTATGGAAGCCATACTAGAAAGGGATGAAGAATGAGGTAGAGTCAAGGCAGTAGGTGAGTTGGACAAGGACAATGCATTCCTGGAGCTTAGCTAGGATAGAGAGTAGGGAGATTGGACAATAGTTCCCAGGAACGGTGGGGTCACCACCTTTTGGGAGTGGGATGACAGTAGAGTGTTTCCAAATGGAGGGAACTGCAGAGTGGGAGAAAGATAGGTTGAGTAGGGCAGCCATCGGAATGGCTATAGCAGGTGCAGAGAGATAGAGCAAATTGGGGTCTAGTCCATCTGGGCTTTTCCATTTCTAACATTTCATTTTTACTATTTCTGGACCAACGGGAATATCCCTATACGTATTCCAAACTAGACAATTGGTCAAAAGCACTCCATCCACTTCACAGCACCTTTGATTTCAGCCTCTGTAACATAGAAAGATAGAATCTGACAGCAGATAAGGACTGCTTGGCCCACCTAGTCTGCCCGTTTTCCCTGCCTGTTTCATATACCGCAGATCCTAAATGATCTGTGGCTTACCCTCTCTTTCCTATCGCTTGAGTTCCTTTATGTCCATCCCATGCATTTTTGAATTCCCCTAACATTTTTGCCACTACAATCTCTGCAGGGAGGCTGTTCCATGTATCCACCACCCTTTCCATGAAAAAATACTTTCTCACATTATCCCTAAGTCTACGCCCCTCTATTTTCATATCATGGCCCCTTGTTCTTGAACATCTTTTTTTCTGAAAGATACTACCCTCTTGTATCTTATTTACACCCTTGAGGTATTTGAAAGTCTCTATCATATCCCCCCTTTCTGTCCTCCCATCCAGGTAATACATATTGAAATCCTCCAGTCTCCCCTCATGTGACTTTTGATGCAGCCCCTGTACCATTTTTGTCGCACTTCTACCCTGTCTATGTCCTTCCAGAGATGTTACCTCCAGAACTGGGCACAGTACTCTAGATGAGGTCTCACTAATGTTGTGTACAGTGGCATCACCACCTCCTTCCTTCTGCTGGAGAAACCTCTCTCTCTGTGCACCCCAGCATTCCACTGGCTCTCCTCAAAGCCTTCTCACATTGTTTAGTAATCTTTAGAGCATAGGATGTGATTATTCTCAGGTTCCTTTCCTGTTTAGTGGCTGTTAGTACCTCCCCCCAGCATGTACTCCTCCCCCACATTTCTGTGCCCCAAGTGCATGCTCTTGCCCTTCTTAGCATTGAATCTTAGCTGCCACACCCCCTAACCACTCCTTAAGCTTGCTTAGGTCCCTTCTCATTTTCTCTACCCCTCCTGGAGTGTCAACTCTGTTGCAGATCTTTGTGTCATCTTCAAACAGACATACCTTTCCTTCCAGCCCCTCTGCAATATCCCTTATAAAGACATTAAAGAGGACTGGCCAAAGCACTGATCCCTGTGGGATCCCGCTGGTCACCCCCCCCTTCGGATTGAACTCCATTCACCACCACCATCTGTGTCCTATCTGTCAGCCAATTTTTGACCCCATTTACCACCTGGGACCCACTCCCAAGCTGTCCAGCTTGTTTATTAGCCTCCTATGTGGGACGATGTTGAAGGTCTTGCTGAAATTCAGGTATGCCACATCCACCGCCCTTCCCTGATCCACCTCCCTAGTCACCCAGTCAAAGAAATCTATCAGATTTATTTGACAAGATCATCCCGCTGTGAATCCATGCTGCCTGTAGAGCCACTGCACATAACGCTGAATTCTCAATTTCCTGAATGGACTCTGGATACTGTAGATGGGAGAGACTGGGACCGGTCCACTTCTACCAGTGTATCAAGGGTGGACAGCTCCTACATTTTGATATGCTTAAAGTAAAATATAATCTGAAGCCTAGTGATCGGTATAGATATCTACAAGTCCAGCATTACATACAGACCCACTCTAGGAACACTCCAGATACCAACACTCAGAGATTCAGTTAACTCCATTTTTGGAGTATTTGACTTCCAAAAATAAGGCAAATACTTCCAAAATAAAGGGGGAGAAAGTCATTGACTTCCAGATGTAAAACAAAAAATCAGATGACCAGATGGCATACATCCCAGGGTACTAAAGGAGCTAAGGGTGGAATTAGCAGTGCCATTATCAGAACTGTTTAGTGAGTCTCTGAGTGCAGGAGAGGTCCCAGAAGACTGGAGAAAAGCTCATGTGATCCCGCTTCACAAGAGTGGTAGCAGGGAGGAGGCAGAGAACTACAGACCAGTCAGTCTTACCTCAGTAGTGGGCAAGATTATGGAGGCACTCCTTAAAGAAAGGATAGTGTAACACCTGGAATCCATAGGAGCACAGGATCCAAGACAGCATGGGTTTACAACAGGAAGGTCCTGTCAAACTAATCTCATAGATTTCTTTGACTGGGTAATCAGAATGGTGGACCAAGGGGGTGCAGTTGGTGTCACCTACCTTGACTTCAGCAAAGCTTTCGATACTGTTCCACATAGAAGATTGATTAATAAGCTGGGTAGGCTCAGGGTGGGTTGGAAGTTGGTCAACTGGGTGGCAAACTGGTTGGTGGGCAGAATGAAGAGAGTGGTGGTAAATGGTATACAGTCAGAACAGATGCAAGTCACAAGTTGGGTACCTCAGAGATCAGTCCTGGGGCCAGTCCTCTTCAATGTCTTCATCAGTGACATTGCAGATGGACTAGAGGGTAAGGTTTCTCTGTTTGCAGATGACACCAAGATCTGCAACAGAGTAGATGATCCAGATGGGGTGGGCAGAATGAGAAGAGAGCTGGATAAACTGGCAAAATGGTCAGAAAAGTGACGACTGGGGTTTAATGCAAAGAAGTGCAAGATCATGCACGTAGGGAAGAGAAACCCTGAAGCCACCTATAGGTTGGGAGGGGAGCTGCTAGCAATCACAAGGGAAGAAAGAGATTTGGGCATCGTCATCACAGATGACCTGAAACTATCCAAGCAGACCACTAAAGCAGTAGGTAAGGCTAGGGGGATGTTGGGGTGTATTAGCAGAGGCATCACAAGTTGTAAGAGGGAGGTAATAATTCCTCTTTACAAGACACTGGTTAGGCCCCATCTGGAGTACTGCGTACAGTACTGGAGGCTGCACCTGCACAAGGACATTAACAAAATGGAGGCAGTCCAGAGAAGGGCAACCAAAATGGTGCAGGGACTGCATCAGAAAACATATGAGGACAGATTAACAGAGCTCTATATGTATACCCTAGAACAAAGGAGGGAGAGAGGTGATATGATCAAAACATTCAAAAATCTTAAGTGCATTAACAAGGTGAAAGAGTCTAACATGTTTCAATATAAGACAAATAGCAGGACAAGAGGACACAGCATAAGATTAGAGGGAGGCCGATTAAGGGGTAATGTGAGGAAGTTTTTTTTTTTCACAGAAAGGGTGGTGGATGCATGGAATGGCCTACCTCAGGAAGTGGTGGACATGAATACTGTGCAGGGCTTCAGACAGGCATGGGATAGGCATAAGGGAGCAATACAGCTGAGTATGAATGGATAGGCCATTGACAGAGTGAAGGCCTATGGTACATTCATAAGGTAGAAAAAAATGGGCAGCCTGGATGGGCATTGTGGTCCTTATCTGCCATCAACTTCTATGTTTCTATGACTTCCAAAATTGTAGGGGTGGAAGTCAGAAATGGCGTATTTTTCTGAAAGAAATTGTATTTTACCACTAATATATTGAATTAACATCCATAAACTGGTCCTTCCTAGAATATTGACTTCCACCAGTGGGATCCTGGAAGTATTTTGACTTACCAAAAATTGGAATGACTTACAGATTTTGACTCAAGGAAGTTTCAGACTTCCACTAAAAATAAATTAACTGAACCCCTCTCAACACTCCCCCATCTCTCTTACTACAGCTCATCCAACAGATGGAGATGGAAGGTTTACTGGATCACCTCATCTTGCTCTTATACCGGGCCCTACTTGAACAACAAGCTACATCTACAAAAGACCTTCTGGCTTAGGGGTCCAGGGAACTGAACACACCAGTCTTAAATGTGCAGTGAAATAAGGCAGCAGGGGCATGGGGTCATAATGTCGCAGACGATACAGTGCACATCAAAACTGCATACCAAACACAGTGTGTGGCAACATAATGCCAACCACAACAGAAACACTGCATACCAAATGGTCTTATTGTTTTTGTGAGGGGCTTCGTCTCCCTCCACCCCTGGACTATTTATAATCAACTCCGAGGGTGTGTGGACATGGGGCAAAACAAAAATGTGCTGCAGCACTTAGCCATCGGCACACTGACGGGAATCCCAAAAAAAATTCCCACACCAGGGATTCAAACCCTGGTCCTGTCCTGCTGCCCACTGTACTGTTAGGTGCTCTAGCTACTCCACCATGGGAGCACCTCAAATGAGCACCTGGTCAGCAGTCACTACATGCACTTCCCTTTCCTGTGCACTATGCGCTACAGACCATGTGGTTCTTCATGCGTGGTTTAGTCCGCACTATAATCACCTGGTACAGGCAGCAGGAAATCGAAGAATGCCACATCCTCCCCTACACTATGAGAGTTTTCATGGAAACTCCAAATAAGATACTTTAAAACACCAGTTATACAAGTGAAATACCAAACACAGATCACTGCAGCTTGTTGGAGGATGTGTGGGGAAAGCACACCACACCACACCACACACATATACTCTGGCTGTGCCCAAAACTCCAACCCTACTGGACTGCTGTCCATAATGCTATTAACAACATTCTCTCCCTATCCTTCCCCTTGTGGGAGGGGGATACACATCCTCTTAGCATTCCCTACGACGCTTAAAAGACCCAAAATAAGATACCTACTCCAGATCCTTATCATGTTGGCATGTAGAGCCACAACAAAAAAATGGCTGCATGTTCCACCCCCTACAATACAGAAGTGGCATTTCCCTGTAAATCAGATAGATGAGATGGAGAGAATCATGCACAACCTTAATGATCAGCATACTTGATTCATGGCAAAATGGACCCCATGGATCCTTTACATTACAGAGATAGATGACACTTTTGTTCCATAATGCCCTGCGGCGATGATGGGGGATCTCCTCCTCCCTGAATCCCTAAAACAAATACAAAACCACAAAGAAAAATGAGTTAACAGGAACATTTCACCTGAACTAGTATCATAATCTTAAAAAACAAACAATGGATACCTCCCTTAATTGTCCTCCCCATCCAACCTGATTGTAAAATATCCCAATCCCCCCTGAAAACCAAGATTGTATACCATAACCTAATTTATTTCCTCAGTCGTGACTAAACTGTGACCTACACTTAGTCAGGATCAGTACAATCTGTTAAATGAGATCAGATTAGACAGGTATCATAGGAGATAGACTGGACTTAAAAGTGTAGAAAAAAACTCTATTTAACCCAATATGGAGATGAATGGACTTGCATGGTACCTTTTATGTAGGAAATTTAGTTGTATTGATATGTCCATTTGTACTAAGATCAATAAAATGGTATGAATGCTCAGAGTTGTAACTCCATGGAGTGAAGTTTCACTCTGGCCAGGAGTTGCTGATTCTATTATATGATAGCTGAAAACTTGTAATACGACAATGAAATAAACAAAAACACAATCGATTGGCGCCTTTCTACTTTAAGCCTGGAGGATGCATTATAAAAAATACTTTCACCTTTAGATGCAGTCTTTGAAAATAATGTGCCAGGCCATGTCCTTTAAAAGGAAAAACAGCCTGTAGTTGTTCTGAATATCCTTTGGCACAGAGTGACATGCTGTTTTGACACTCTTCCCGGTCTGTCTCCAGGCTAGCGTCCTGCAGGATTCTGCTGTGCTTCTGTTTCAAATGAGGTTTAGTTCTTGCTCTCATACATGGGTATCACTACAAGAGATAGGCAGAACTGGTTGTAAAGTAAAGAACTCATGGCTGATTCTAAGATTTAGAACCAAAATGGATCACCTAAACTGTGGACATTTAAAAATAGTTAGCAGAAACATTTGTTTGAACAATGTAAATGCAATTAGTGTATGGTGGAATGCTGTTGTGGATGGAGTTCCATCCCTAGAACAGGCTTATTGTGTTGCTGTAGCTATGTCACAATGTTGTTGTGCTGCACTAGCAACATCACTACTGCAGCACAAGTTGTTATGCTGCCGCTCAGCCACTGATCTCTAAATGAGCCAGTGATTATGTGGGAGATGTGTTTTTTTTTTCCTTGATGTTAGTGCTGTCAAGCAGTTTTTTTGGCAGTTTCTGACAGTGCTAACGAGAAAGGGAGAAATGTCAGCCGGTGAAGTGCAACATGAAAAAAGTAAGACTTTTTTTTTGCTTGGTACATCAGTTGGAGCGACTGACATAGAGTCAAAGATAATTAACAAAAAGGGACTAGACATTGTAAAAAATGTGCCCTTGGTCATTTCTTTTCTAATTCAACTGGTATGCTTGCCCTTACACTATAAAAGATTGTGTATGAGCATTCATATACAGACAAGGCTGCGTTACGCTCTCGAGGTCTCCTGTTACCAAGAAAACCTCTTGATTCAAACACAACCTTGTTGTGTATGACTTCTCATACACAATCGTCTATGTTCTACCTGAAATGTGTTTTGTCTTAATTGCAGTTTTATTCCTACGTTGCACTGTGCTTACGGTTTTGTTCTTGTTTATGTGTCTGCCCGGGTCACGCCTTAAACAGGCTCTGTTCCCAATAGGCTGCAACTGGCTACCAAAATACAAATAAACAGTTATTGTGGTTTGAAATGCAAACTAATCATTATCATGTAATTAGCATACTATTCATAAGCAGATATGCCAACTACTGTAGTAGTTTTGAAAAAAGGTTCAGAGACCAGAGCCTTTTAGAGCCACTATGGGTTCTAAACTACCCCTTGCCCCCTCCCTTTCTCAAACCTTCATTCCTTCTGCAAACACTAAAACCCTTTGTGCAGTTTAGCCTGGTGATTAGATTAGAGTGCAGAACTGTGAACGGGCAGACCTATGTTTGAATACAGTATCATAACAGTCACTTACTCACTGTGTGACCCCAAGCAAGTCACTTAACCTCCCTATGCTTCATTAACCTCTTTAATATTGCTGTCTTTCTGCTGTGTACAATTGGAGACTGACTTTTTAAGGTATGCTGCAAAAGATCCCCCACTTAAAGAAGAGATTTTCTACAACAAACTTGGAGCACTGCAGTAATTGGGGCCAAGCTGAGCTTCTGCACTAATCAGAATGATCAAGCCGTTTGTTAAATTGCTTCCTGCAATTTGAATGTAAACAGCAAATAACTGTATTAACTCCAGAGGATTCATTCATTTTACCCTTTACTGAAAAGTGTACTTCCTGAATGCTGGAAGTAGATTTATCAAGGCTATTTACTGCTGAGGCTATTAAAAGACTTAAGAATTAATGATTTATGACAGAAAAAATGAGGGGAACAGAGGTGACGTTCTAATCTTATTTAATGTCCAGAGGCTTGCATTTTGGTGCTGACCTATGTCGATCCTAATTACCTTAATTATGATAAGGTTTTAGGGGACTGAATGGTGGAGTGGATTTGCTTTTGCCTTCTTCCTTTGGGACTCAGGTCTGGGCGATGCCTTTTAATAAAGCAGTGTGTGTTATTTCTTTACTTAAAATAAAGCGTCACTAATAAAAATACAACAGTAATGACTCTTCATCACCCAAATACTGCAAGTGGTGGATCCAGAATTTTTTAAGGAGGGTACCAGTTTTGTCAAGGGGTTGGTAGAACTTTTGGTTACACTTTAAATGTCAATTAACTGCAGACTAAGTGTAATTACAATGTAACTACATTTAGTCTGCAGTGTCTGTGTGTAAGTGCATTGCAAGTGCAATGTAGTTGCATGCAACAAACATGTAACTACAGGGTAATTACCCTGTTGAATGTAATTAATGATTAGTTACATCAGGGGTCGACCATAACATTCATTTACCAGCCCATGTACTAGTGCAGATTGCCGCGGGCTAGTGCAGAATCTCTGTTACTTGCCTGGCAGAGCTAGTGCAATTCCTCCTGTGGAAAGCTGCAGTTCCATTCTCAACCTGGGTATCAAATAAATAAATAAACAAATAAATACATAAATACTGTGTAACTGTTATGTAATTTAAAGCCGGGTCCTTTTCATGGAGGTTTAACTATGTGCTGCCTTAGCATTAGTGAAATGAAAAAATAGATGTCTGTGCGTAGTGCATTTATAAACCGTTGCATTTTATACTAACTACTGCTTTTATTTTTTGCTGGCAAAGATCCTTTCTCCTTTTCCTTTCATTGTTTAGCTCAGTACTCATGGCAGGCAGAGTTTTCACTGTGTCCAGGGGCAGCACAGTTCTAGGGTTGCCACCTGTCCAGTTGTAGACTGGATAATCCAGTTTTCAGGGTCCTTATATGGTAATCCAGTTTTGATTAAATGTAGACCAGTTTTGGGGCCATTTTGAGTGCTCAGATAGTATTAAAACTGGTTGTAGCAAATCATTCACTGTTGCATTCATGTCCAGGTTACAAAAAAGTTCTGATGTCACTAGTCACAGGCCTTTGTTTGTAAAACTAGTTTGTCTAGGATGTGTAAAGTATGGCCATTAAGACCTTTAGCAGTAAATTAACCTAATCTTTTCAACTCTGAATTTTAAGTATGGTCATTTACTGCCATGATAGCGGACAGGTTTTACACCTTTATACGCTGGAATGGGTTCCTTTTTGTTTTTCCTATATTCTCATATGTTTTAGACCCACTTTTTCAAATTAGCTTTCACATTTTTATTGCCTTTGTCACTGTGCTGCTTATTTCTCTCCCAAGTCCTCAGCAGCTGCTGCTCTTATTTTTTATTCTATCAACCTAAACATTCCATGATATTAGCTACACCTTTACAGGCCATTGGAATAAATAGCATGGAATGGTGTGTCTGAAATTGTGGAATGTAATGTCTTAGATATTTGTAAAGAAATATCAGTAGGTGATGAGGTAAAGGGAACACCATGTAGTATTGAGGGTACCACAAGTACTGATAGTTCAATTATCAAAAAGGTGGTCAAAGCATATCAGAATACATGGTTGTCATGGAAAGGTAAAGGTAGAGTGTTTATTAAAGAGAGTAACAGGTTATAAATGGGCTTTGTACATCCAGCAGATCTGGGTTTAAATTCCCACAGCCTCTACTTGCATACTGTGAGACCCTAAGCAAGTCACTTACCCTCCCTGTGTTCCTGGGCCACCCATGTAAATGGGTATTTTGCCCAATGGGAGTTACCCAGTTGCCAAAGAATAAAAATAAATAAATAACAGTATGTGTTGATGCTGTTGAATTTATCCTTACTTTTTTTGGTGAACATTTTTTAATAGAACTGGGACAATCAAGCATTCCTGGGATCTGTGGCCAAGGTGGAAAAAGGAAGGAAAAAGGGAAGAAAAAGACATACACACTTCTCACGACACAACTTTATTAACTACAAATCTGAAAATGTGGAAATATATTAAAGAAGTCAGTAACCCAGCTGACATTACTAGAAAGCATGCTGTCGAAGACAAACAAATAAAAGATCATGAGTGCAAAAAGACAAAGTGAAGCCGTCGGTTCCAGCAATGTTGGCTAGAAAAATATGATTGGCTGGGGTATGATGAGTGCAAAAGATCTGACGTTCTGCCATTTGTGTATCAAACATGAAATACAGTTGAGTAAGGTGGGCAATAACAATAATTTCATTTCGGCACAGATAACTTCCGGCTTGACACTGTCTCGTCCCTTAATATCGGTGAAGCTCATGCTAGGGCAAAAGAAAAGGATGATGCCAACACTGCTACTCCAGGGATAAGTAATGTGGAGGGAATGCTGAAGAACATGAATGAAGCAATGCTTAACCATCTGGATAAACTGTTTCGCACATGCCATGCAATTGCTAAGAAAGGACGTCCTTTCACAGACTTTGTGTGGATGTGCTGCCTTGATGATATGAAAGGGCTAGATATCAGTTCAGCATATCAGAAGGACAGATATGCCTGCAACTTTATCCACCATGTAACCGAGGTCGAACACGTGGCACTATGAGAAAAAATTATGGGAACAAAGTTAATTTCAGTCATCAGTGACAGAACCACTGACTCTTCAGTCACAGAAACTGAGATAGTGTATGTGCGGTTTGCAGTTAAAGGCACAGTGCAAAATCAGTTGGTAGGTGTCCAGACTGTTGGCAGGACAAATGAGATTTGATTTGCCTTTCGTTTAACAAATCACTATTAACTATACTAAGTGCAGGCTATTGCAGACTTCTGCGGGCTAGTGCAATCTCTTGTTCACTAGCCTGGCTGGCCTGTGCAAAAAAAAGTTAAGGTTGACCCTTAAGTTACATTGAAACTGACACTATAAAGTGTAACCAAACTTTCCTCTGGAAAAATGCACAAAATGTTTTCTTCTAGTGGTGACCAGCAGCGAAAATAGAAACCTTAATTTCGTTTTTATTATTAATTCCAAAATATCCCCTTCTTTTAATCTTTATTTTTATTGGTTTGTAAAGTTAAAATGTTGTTCATCTGGTTTACATACAAAATGATAGTATGGTTGTAAAAAACATGAAACTGCATTCTGTCTGTCACCAGCAAAAGGCAGGTGATAACATCACTACCACAACAAAATGGAGAGCCTTACTATACATACGGTGGCAATGATGCCTAAGGAAACTGCCTACTGGATGCAGAGCAGAAAGCGATTTTGTATTTCTTCAAAGCTCTACTTTCATTGTTATGTGAACAATACATACTGTATAACTTCAGGGTGCTATGTGCATTGGGAGACGTACTCCTCTGGTGAGTGCTTGGAGGGCTTGGCATCTGAGCACACACTATAGGAGGGGTACAGACTGTATATCTCCTAATCAGTGCACACTTTGTGGGGTGTTAGTGCCCACATATATTGTAGTCTGGTACCTGCTGTTCCTGGAAATTCTGAGCAGACTTCTTCCTGCAAAAAAATAGCATTCTCAAAATTTGTGTCAGTGATTACTGCAAATTGCTTGCCATCTTTTTTTTTTTTACATGTTTTTGTGTGTGTGTAACAACCCTCCTTGTGGAGAGAGTTGGTTGTTCTCTGAAGGGAGCCAGCGGTGACTGATACTCTGGCAGTTTTCCTGAGGGGATAGATAGGGAGGAGTCAATACAGTACATAAATAAGATACAATGATGAAAAATGGTTGCAATGCGTTGCAGAGGTTGGGTGTAAACACAAAGGTAGCCAATCCAAGTCTACAAGAGAATGAGGAAGTGCTGCACTCATTAGCTCCAAAGAAAACACCCCAGACAGCATGGATGCACTTTTCAAATCATTACTATGTAAATAGTAATACATTAAAACACACAGTGCAAAATGTCCAAGTGCTACATCCACTGGCCACAGTTGAAAATGTGTTCCAGCGCTTCAAGGTCTGAATACAGCTTCATCAGGGGGTATTACTATTTACTCAGTAATGTTTTGAGAAGCATATCTATGTTGTCTGGTGCATTTTGTTTGGAGCTAGTGAGTGCCGCATTTCTTTGTTTATTTGTAGATAAATAAGGTACCCTCTTGGTGCCAGGCACGCTTTGGTGCCCAGAATCATGGCACCAGGCATGGCTTAATGCCAGGGAGAGTTGGTGCCCAGGTTCCAACCCTGGGTGGTAGCTGGCTATTGAGTGAGCATGCCAGGGGCTCAGGTGGCAAAAAAGTTTGGTCTTCTGCCGGAGAGCTGTGGGAAAGGAGCAGAAAAAACTAGGAGGGTGCCAGGCACCCTGTGAGCTCTGAGGGTGGCTAAGGATTGAACCATTTCAAGGAACTGAAGACATTGAATGCGGTATTTATCAAAACCCTGGAGGAGTCCAGCAGGGAGGAACATGTGGCACAGGAGACAGATCCAGAGAACCTAGGATCTAGAGGTCACTTTGAGAGTGTTGCCCCAAAAATGGAGTTTGCAGGGGACCATCGGGAGTGTGTGTGGTTTCCCCTCTAGGGAGCAGGCCAATGGCAGCAGGCCTGTGTAGGGTTCACCTGAAGACATCAAGGGAGATTCTGGTGGGGTGCAACTGCAAAGATTGGGCTAGGCAAGGTAGTCACACCTGAGGATGGCAGGTGGGGTTGCCTGCAGAACCAAAGGCAGAAGACAAGGTAAGAAATTCCTCTCCAGGGCTGGAGTAGGGATGTAGGAAGGTAAGTCCCTTCGCAGTGGCACCATTAGCCTAACCCACAGGAAAAAGAGATCTGGGCAGGCAGGTGAGTGGTTGCCAAGCAGCATTCATGGCTGTCTGTGGATCTAATCATGTGGGCCCTCACTTGAATAAGGAAGAGAGTCAGAGAGTACCATGCAGGAAAATGCACTGACCCTCAATAGCCTCCCCTGGCAAGTACTGACCTCGATAGGGGAATATGCACCCTCATGGTGTGGCTGACAATAGATAATGCTAAAGACACATAGCAAAGGGACTGCCATCAGAAAAGGAAAGGGAGATCATAGGGAAAATGCGACAGTATCAGGACTTGAGGGTTACCAACCTCATAGCAACCAATAATGCTAATTGTATCCTGCAGGAAGGATAGTTGGATCCTCTGACAGAGCTACACTCCAGTCAACAGTCTGACAAGTTCACCCATGTGGCACAAAGTGCATGTGGAGAAAGGACAGAGAGTGTTAAGTTTCTAATTAAAGATTCAGAACAAGTGAGAAAGGATGGGCATGAGACAGAGTTAACACATCCAAGCAAGAGGTTGCACAGTGATGTAAACAGCCTTTAACAGCATAGTGGCAGGGTTGAGTGGCAGTCCAAGACCCTGGGAGAACAATGATAAGACAGCTCTGAATTAAGTGGGGCATGTGTATGGGAATCCATAGATAGTATTGTAAAGCTTGAATCTATGTTGCAAATGGACTGTGATCTTTGGATCAGCAGAATGTGTATTAATGAACTTTCACACTTTAATAACTAATAAAGATCAAGTGCTAAGAAGCCTTTGAGTAGTATTTGATTTTTGCAGGAACTAGGAATAAGGTACTGGTGTGATTCAGGGAGCTTCAGATCCAGGTGCATGGTACAAAGCATGCTGTAAGGGAGCTCCTGGTGAGTAAGACTTAGCCCTTGACATGGAGGTTCCCTGGGATATTCCTACCCAAATTCCTGGGCAGTGAAGCTGGAGGGTGTATACATAAACCTCTTGTAGAGGGGTTGCATTTATGGCTCATATGCAGTATATGGGTCCCAAAATGGCGGACGAGATTTCAGCTAGTGATATTTCAAACAGTGACGTCCTTACAAACATTTAGAAGTAGTCAGGGTAGATATAATATACTACTCATGGTGGGGGGGGGCTTGGGGGGCTTTGCCCCCCAAAACTAAAGGATCGGATGTATGTGAGGGAGGGGGTACAGGGGCCACAGCCCCCTGATCTGTGGAAATCTCGTCTGCCATTTTGACGGGACCCATAAACTGTGTCCGCTCTGCATTAATTGTTATCTTGCCATTCTGCTCCATGTTTTTCCTTTAACCCACCAAACTCCCACATGACATCTCCCCTTTCACCATTTGCCCCAGATGGCTGCTCCATATCTGGCTGTCAACGATGGCATTCTCCGCACCACATGGCTAACCACTGCCATGCCAGGACCACCTGGCCAAACTCCTGATATTCTGACATACAATGTCATGTGATCAACTCAGGGAATCTATCTCAGAGCCTAGGGGGTGCAATTACCTAACTACCTAACTACCAGCTGCTAATACCGGTCTGGTACTCCATTTTGTACTTGAAATTTTGTCAGCTCCAAATATTTACTGAAATTGTAAACCTGATAATTGTATATATGACTGACTCATTCATTGTATTGTACCACACATATTTATGTATGTTTTCTTCTGTATTACTGTACCATTTGTAACCCCTCCCCCCCCGGCGCATCTGGAATCGAGGGGTACACTGCTCAGTATGCCTTCCTGGTAAAACTCTTAAATAAATAAATAAATAAATGGCAGCAGGGGAGGCATTGTCATATTGTGAAGATCACCAGTCCCCACCAACACCTGGAACAACCTGTCCGCTGTGTAACAGGAGCAGCTGCATTCAATGCTTCTACTTAGACATTGCTAGGTTCTTTTCCCTGGCTCACCTAGCATCACAGATCCCAAACGGCAGTTGAATGACTTTTCACTAGAGTATGGTATTGGAGACAGTACTGTACCAAGGGCCTTGTTCTACAGAGAAAGCACAACATGCATACAGCAGTCTTCAGGGAGCTCTGGTGGGACCAGTTCATGACCATGAGAGGTACTTTCTGAGGTTTACCAGCCATTCCTCCATGATTTTACCCGTTATAAGTGAAGAATCTAATGTCTAAATAGTCTCTGGCTCTCGTACCTGCTTCTTGCCTCCCTGAGTAATATACCTATGTTCAATTAATGTTACTCTTGCTACACAGTGGTTGAAGAATTTGTTTAATTATCTTGATGCACCTCATACTCCAGTTTATTTTTGTTGCAATGCCTTGGCTCTTTGCTATCTCAGTCATGTATTGTATTGTAATGCTTCTGCTTAAATATTGTGCTGTGAAACTATAACATTTCTAATGCTATTTTTTCTTCACTGTATTTGTACTCCTTTGTGCTTGCAACTGCACTCTCCTGGGTCATGACTGAAAATAGGCATATTACGGTCTAGTGCACTTACCAATAACTAACTAAATGAATAAATAAATGAATGGATAAATAACTACTGTCAACAACACTTGGCCCAAACGGTGAAAATTACCTATTTCTATTTGGAAGGTACACTAAACTACAGTGTAGTGTAATTTTATATAGTATACATTTTATGCACAAAATGTATTCAAAAGCACTTTCATATCAGGAGGAGTAAATACAGAGATAACAGTATAATACAGAATAGGGGCAGTAATCATACCATTTTATAAGGCCATTGTTAGGCCACACCTCAAGTACAGTGTGCCATTCTGGGCTCCATATTACAGAGGGGACACTGAGGAGGTTGAGATGGTGCAGCACAAGTCCACCAAACTTGTTAGAGGCATGGGGGGACAAAAGCTATCAGGACATAATCTGGGTATTATTCTTCATACTCAAGGGTATTGAAAAGATTATACAGATGGAGATGTTTGAGTTTTACACTTCAGCAGAATACAGGGACATGCTGTGAAGCTCAGAGGTGGCAAATTCAGGAGTAATGTGAGGATGCACCTTTTTCTTCCAGAGGGTGGTGAACCTATGAAACAGACTACCAGCAGAATCAGTGGACATAAAGACAGTATAGGCTTTCATGGTAAGACTGGACATTGAGCACATTTCTGTTTACCAAGAGAACCATAGGGTACCCAGGGCAATAGAGTGGGTAGGAAATCCCTATAACTGCTCCTCCTCATCACTTAGAGAGCTCAGCTCCCTGTGTTTCATTGGTTACCCAGCTGGGGGCATGTCATAGGCTCGTCAGTATTGCACTGCACGTGATTGAGTGATGGCATGCTTTAAACAACAATATGCAAACCGAGTTTGTAAGCCTGGCCTGATGGCTTAGCCTATACAAATAACAGTAGCTCAGCTGTGGCCCTATCTATCTAACTGAAGATGGATTGCTTACAAAAACTCTCACATGCACTGGAGGATGTTGAATCTCCCACTGCTACAGTCCTCTTCTAATGTCAGCTGCAGGGAGTTTTGGGATTTCTGGTTACAGCACATGTCAGCTTGGACTTTTGCAGAATCAGCCTGATACACTTACTATAGTGCAGTAAACAGTAAGTAAAAAATGTTTTTGCACACAAAGTGCAAATTGGGACCAGCCCCACATAGTGCTGACTGTTTCCGTTTAAACTTTTTCCACTGTTCTTTCTGTGAAGAAGTATTTCTTCATGGCACTCCTAAATTTACCTCCTGGCAGCTTGTAATTGGGGCTCCTTGGCAAGCATTTAAACTAGTCAAGGGGGGAGGAACTGAAGAGGAGAAGGGAAATCCTAGCCCTCCCCCCAAAAAATCAGGGTAATTAGTGAGGTAAACACCAAAATAGAGCAGTCGATAGGGAGAAGGGCAGGGGTAAATGGAGAAAAAGACAAAGGCAGTAGGGACAGGGATGGGGCAAAAAGAAATAAAGCCATAAAAAAATGGAGGGTAATGAGTACCAATGCCCATAGTCTAGGTAAAAAGCTCCCTGAAATGGTGGCCTTGATAGAACAGGGATGCCTGGATATTGTGGCAGTCACAGAAACATGGTACACAGAGAACCATGACTGGGATGTCAACATACCAGGGTACTCAATCTACAGGAGGGACAGGGAGGGAAGAAGAGGAGGAGTAGTAGCTCTCAATGTAAGGGAAGGGATAAAAGCAACAGAACTAAAGGGTAAACAGGGAGGAGAGAAGGCACTGCGGGTCACCCTGGAGACTGGAAATGTCTCCACAATCAGCACAGGGGTTGTCTACAGACCCCCGTCTCAGGGGGAGGAAATGGACAAGGAAATGATAGAAGGCATCCTTGGGATGGCAGAGAAAGAGGAGATATTGCTGATGGGGGACCTGAATATGCCAGATGTTGACTGGAGCACCTTTGCTGCAGCCACAGCCAAGAGCAGGGCCATTCTCGATGCCCTACAGGGGGCATGCCTCAGACAGCTAGTTTTGGAGCCCACTCGGGAGAGAGCAATCTTAGACCTGGTACTCTCAAATGGGGATGGAGAGAGGATCTCTGATCTTGAAGTGGGTAGCCATCTGGGAACAAGCGACCACCAAACAGTGTGGTGCATGATAAACTTAGCTGTAGAGTCAAGCCACACAAAAGTGAAGGTACTGGACTTCAGGAGGGCTGATTTTGACAAAATGGGAGAGTGTCTCAGAAAAGCACTAGCAAACAGGCAAGAAGATGTGGTGGAGCAACAATGGGGAAACATCAAAACCGCCATCACAGAGGCAACAAGTCTTTGTGTGAAGCAAATAAACAAATTGAAACAAAAGAAAAAGGAGGGCGGATGTGATTCCCCTTCACAAAAGTGGAAGCAAGACAGAGGCAGAAAACTACAGACCTGTCAGTTTGACCTCAGTGGTAGGGAAAATGATGGAATCACTTCTGAAGGAAAGAATTGTTGAGTACCTAGAGGCCAGTGGGGCACAGGACCCAATGCAGCATGGATTCACAGCGGGAAGGTCATGTCAGACGAATCTAATTGATTTCTTTGACTGGGTGACCAAAGCAGTAGACCAGGGAGGTGCTGTGGACATGGCCTACCTAGACTTTAGCAAGGCATTTGATACAGTCCCGCACAAAAGATTAATAAACAAATTAGCCAGCCTGGGAGTGGGTCCTAGGGTGGTAGCCTGGGTAAAACACTGGTTGGACAACAGGACACAGCAGGTAATAGTAAATGGAGTCCACAGTGAAGAAAGGAGGGTTACTAGCGGGGTATCGCAGGGTTCAGTACTGGGGCCGGTCCTTTTTAATGTCTTTATAAGTGACATTGCAGAGGGACTGGAAGGGAAAGTATGTCTCTTTGCAGATGACACAAAGATCTGCAACAGGGTTGATACACAAGGTGGGGTGGAAAGGATGAAAAGGGACTTGGCAAGGCTGGAGGAATGGTCAAATGTATGGCAGCTTAGATTCAATGCAAAGAAGTGCAAAGTAATGCACCTGGGAAACAAAAACCCAGGGGAAGAGTACACAATGGGGGGTGAGATACTGACAACAACAAAAATGGAAAGGGACCTGGGGGTACTCATATCAGATGACCTATAGGTGGTCCAGCAATGTGAGAAGGCAGTAAGGAGGGCTGGGGGGATACTGGGATGCATAGGGAAAGGCATCGCCATTAGAAAACAGGAAGTTGTTGGCCCTCTGTACAGACAGTTGGTATGACCGCATCTGTAGTACTGTGAACAGTTCTGGAGACCCCATCTCTGCAAATTCATAGACAGGGTGGAGGCTGTCCAGAGGAGGGCAACCAAAATGGTGCAGGGTCTGCATCAGAAGACATATGAAGAAAGACTAAAGGAACTAAAGATGTATAGCCTCGAGGAAAGGAGGGAGAGGGGGGACATGATAGAAACTTTCAAATACCTCAAGGGAATCAACAAAGTCCAAGAGGGTAGCATCTTTCAGAAAAAGAGATGTGCAAGAACAAAGGGGCACAATTTGAAGATAGAGGGGGGACGGCTCAGAGGTAATGTGAGGAAGTATTTCTTCACAGAGAGGATTGTGGATACATGGAACAGCCTTCCTGAGGAGGTTGTAGAGTCAAAAACAGTGGGGGAATTCAAGAATGCATGGGACAGACATAAGACAATTCTAGTGGGAGGTAGGAAGACGTAGGCTGTTGGTTAACTAGGATCTGCAGCTTATCCGTTAGGTAGGGAAATGGGCAGACTAGGTGGGCCAAGCGGTCCTTATCTGCCATCAAATTCTATGTTTCTATGTTAAGGACCCCTCGCTAAACTTAAACAGTTGCTGGCTATTCACCCTATTTATAACCTTCAGGTACTTGATGGTTTCAGTCATGTCTCCCCTTTCTCTCTTGGCATCCAGTGAGTACATATGGAGGTCAGCCAGTCTTTCATCATACATACTCCCCTGCTGACCTTGAATCATTTTAGTTGTTCTCCTTTGGGTCGACTCCTGATGGTCCTTGTCTTTTTAGGTGGGGTATCCAGAAACAGTACTCCAGGTGCAGCCTCAACAAGGACCTGGACAGGGGTAGAATCACCTCCTTCCAGCTGCTTCAGTAGGCCATAACTATGCACCCTAGAAACCTGCTACATTTCCCATATGCCTTGTTACACTGGGCTGAGGTTGGTCCATCAGTCATCGCGGCCACATTTCACTGCCACCAACTGTAAAGCACTGCCACCAACCTTGGATCTCTGCAGATATTATCCACCTGTGTAAATCTCGCGACCATAGTCTGGAACCCATACAGAACCTCATGTGCCCTTTCTGATCATCACTACTACAGGTCCCTAAGAAATGCCTACCAGAATCAGTACTCCCCTGCCAACTTTCGGCACACACTCTGTTCCCTTTTTGACTCACCAACCCAATCCTCCACTTCTATGCTTATTATTGATGGTGCACCTGTCTCTGACCTGACCTCAGTGGCCTCCAAACTTAACTCCTTCTTCATTACACGTGCACTCCCCTCTAATCACATCTTCCCCATCTCTCTCCTCCCCCATTTCTTCCCAGAGCTATGCACTCCCTCCCATCTCCAACCTTGAAGTCTACCAAGCTCTTATATCTCTCAACCCCATTAGACCAGTTCTGACAGCCTTGACTCCTTCTTTCTACCCATTTCTGCACCAGCTATCTCACTCCCTTTTACCCACCTCCTGAACCACTCTTTCAACCTGTGCTCAGTCCCTCAGGCCTGGAAGACAGTTAATGTTATACCCCCTCTACAAAGGTGGGTACCCCCTCATTCACCAGGTAACTATTGTCCCATATCCCTTCTTGCTTCTTTGGTCAAACTGCAGGAATCCCTTGCCTTCACATGTCTTACTGATTTTCTAAACTCCACTGACTTTATTTCCCTTTTTCAGTCTGGTTTCAGAGCTAGCCACTCAACAGTCTCCCTTCTCCTTTGAGTCATAAACTCTATCCTCTCCAGCATGGATGAAGGCCACATAACTGCGGCCATCTTCATAGATCTAGCAACGGCTTTTGATTCTGTCTCTCATCTCCTCTTATTTAACAATCTCAGTTCTGTTGGACTCTTCACCTCCTCTGTTAACTAGTTTCAATCCTACAGTACCTCTCCTGCCACTCTCAACGAGTCCTAGTAGGTGGTGTTCTCTCCCCTCCCCATCCAAGCTGGAGTCTCCCAAGGCTTAATCTTGGGCCTGATGCTCTTCGCCATTTTTTTTAAATGGCCTCCCATCAGTCTGCTCTATAGCTAGCATACAGATGTACACTGATGATACAGTTCTTTATGCCTCTGGTTCTTCTGTTCCTGTTGTTGAATCCCAGCATCAAGTTGATTTCTACTTAGTCCTCCATTGGCTTCAGGACAATCACCTCAAAGTCATTGCCAAGGAAACTGTCAGTGACTTTTACTAACCCCTCAGAAATTGGCCAGTGTCTCCTTCCCTCTCTCTATCTGCACCCTGGACAGTTCCTTACTGGAGGAAGTCCCCTACTAAAAATGCCTAGGTGTCTGGCTTGACCACTGACTTGACTACTCTAATCACATAGAGCATATTCACTCTAAGCTGCATCCTAAACTGGAAGCCCTGTAAGGAAATAAGGACTCCCTCCCCCTTCCTGCTCATCATACATTCCTTACCAAAATTATTCTACCCTCTTTTGACTATGCTGATGTTATCTGTGGTACTGCTTCTGCTTCCTTTCTAGCCAGGCTTGGCTCCCTTTACAATGCTTTTTGCCTTTTTGTCTAGAACGCCTCCCCCCGCACACATAACTGCTCCCTCTACTCTTCCCTCTCCCTCTCCTCTTTTCACTGTCACTGTGAGCTGCATTCTTTTCTCTTCATCTCCAAATTCTGGTTTGGACCCTTCCCCTCCTACCTCTCTTCTCTCCTCTCCCCACATCCGAGGTCCTCTATCCTCTCCGATCTAGAGATGCCCACACTTTCTCCCTCCCAATCTCCTTATCTTGGTCTGGCTCTGCTGTCTTTTCTTATAGACTTCCTTGTCTATGGAACACTATCCCATTCTCCATTAGACACTCACCTTCCATTTCAGATCTAAAAAGAGCCATATCCCAATATTCTCTGTTCTTAGACTCCTGCTCGTGTTTGATCTGATCTCACCTTTAGTATTCTATTTCCTTTTGCTGATCTATCTACAGATAATGCACCATTTCATCCCTCTATACACTCATTTAAGACTTTTTCAACAATTGTTTACTGTCTATGCTTACCCCAGTTTTTACTTTGTCACTCATTTTGTGTACCTTGTGGATTTTGCTTATTTACTTATGCCTCCTATATTTTTAGCCTCTTTGTACTTTAAGACTGGTTGTAAATTTTGTATATTGTGTGTTGAAACATGGTTGTAAAACTGTATTATTCCCAGTATATACTGTATTAATAACTGTATTATTCCCTGTATATACTCCATTTTGGGAAATAAGACAGCAGATATACAGGCTCTGTTGGCGGTGGAGAGGGTAGGCATTGCAGTGATCACAGAAACCTGGGCCACCTAGAACCAGGATTGGGACGTGGTGATACCTGGGTTTAGGATATACAGAAAGGACAGGACTAGGGTGGGGGGGGTGGCGATTTATGTAAGGGAAGGGATAAAGTGCATATAAGAGAAAGGGGAGAAAGAGAGGACAGAAGCCCTGTGGATGCAGTTTCAGAATGCAAAAAAAGGGCAGTGAGGCTGGGGGTGGTGTATAGACCACCCGACCAGGGGAGTGACCTGGATAGGGAATTGACTGACCAAATCAAGAGGGTCTGCAAGAGAGAGAGAGAGCACAGTGGTGGTTGGGGATTTTAACCTAGTGAGGGTGGAGTGGGGAATACCATCCACCATGATTGCAAGGGAACTGGTCCTGTTGGTGGCTTTCCAGAAAAGCTTCCTTACGCAGCTGGTATGGGAACCGACTCAGGTAGGGAGGACCCTGGACCTTGTGCTGAATAATGGGGAGTCAGTTAGAGACCTGGTGGTGGGAGAACCACTGGCTGGGAGATACCACTATTCAGTGTGGTTCAAGCTCAACATGGGGAGGGATACAGGGGAAACAGACACAAGGGTGATTGATTTTAAGGGGACAGACTTTAGGAAAATGGGGTAATTCTGGGAAGGTACCTGGCAGGTATGCAACTGAACATGGATGCAGACCAGAAATGGGGGATTATAAAGAATGGGTTGGTAGAGGCTATGGTAGCATGCACAAGGAAGAAAAGTAAGAAAAGGAGGGCAAAGAAACCAAGTTGGCTGAAGCAGGGGTTCATGGAACAGGTGAGGGCCAAGAGGGCAGCATTTAGGAAGTATAGAAAATTGGGGAGGGAGGAAGATAAGGATAAGCATGCAGAGAAGTCCAGGGAGGTCACAAGAATGGTCAGGGTGGCTAAGGCAGCCAGTGAGCTGCAGCTGGCAAAAGGTATCAAGACTGGAGAGAAAGACCTTCCGGTACATTGGAGAAAGAAGGAGGTATAAGGACCAACTGGTGAGGATAAAAATGGATGGTGGGTGGGTGGAGAAGATGGAAGAGAAGGCAGACGGACTCAGTGAGGATTTCTGCTCAGTATTCACCCAGGAGAAGGGGGGGGAGATTCCTAGGTAACAGTGGGGGAATCGATAACAGATGTAGCAATTACAGAAGGCAGGTTAATGGAAGGGCTAATGGCTCTAAGAGTGGACAAAGCACCAGGACCAGATGGCATTCATCCAAGGGTGCTAAGGGAGCTAGCAGAGGTCCTGGTGAGGCCAGTGGCTGACCTGTTCAACACCTCTCTGGACACGGGATGTGTACCGCAGGATTGGAGGGCGGCGCATGTGGTACCATCCACAAAAGCAGCCCAAAGGATAAACTAGTGAACTATCTGCCAGTGAGCCTCACATTGATCATGGGGAAGCTCATGGAGACCATCCTCAAGGAGAGACTGGTGAGCTTTCTGGAGAACAATGGTCTCTAGGATCAGAAGCAGCATGGGTTTGTAGTGGGGAAGATCATGCCAAACCAGCCTCATAGAATACTATGACTGGGTGACACGGGAACTGGACAAAGGCTATGCAGTGGATGTCCTGCAATTGGACTTCAGCAAGGCCTTTGATTCAGTACCACATGGGAGGTTGGGGGGGAAGCTGGAATGTCTGGGGGTGGGGCCAAAATTAGTGAACTGGATCACAAACTGGCTGAGGGAGAGGCAGCAAAGGGTGGTAGTGGGAGGGGGGGAACTCTCATCACCAAGAACAGTGACAAGCAGGGTGCTACAGGGATCTGTACAGGGGACTGGTGCTATTTGGGATATATACAGGTGATATTTCACATAGGATCAGGAGCAAGATCAGCCTGTTCATGGACGATACCAAAATGGGTGCTGTGGTTGATGACAGTGAGGGGTGGAAGGGGCTGCAGGAGGACCTGACTAAACTGCAGGAGTGGGCAGAAACATGGTAGCTAGGTTTCAATGCCAAGAAGTGCAAGGTGTTTCACTTTGAGGCAAAGAACCAGGGGAGGGACTATCACTTGAATGGAGTGCAGTTTGGAAGTACCACAAAGGAAAAGGACCTAAGAGTAATCATAACCGGGAGCATGAACAACAGCACAGTGCAGGAAGGCGGCAGCACAGGCCAACAAAATGATGGGGTGTATAGCAAGGGGGATCTCTTCCAGAAGGAGTGAGGGTATACTGCCCCTGTACAGATCATTGGTCAGGCCCCACCTGCAGTATTGCATGCAATTCTGGCACCCGTTCCTGAAAAGGGACATAAGGTTATTGAAGGGGGTGTGCAACACAGGGCTACGAAGGTGATGCAGGGTTTGGGGGATAGGCCTTATGAGGACAGATTGAGAGAGTTGAAAATGTACTCACTGGAAGAAAGGAGGGATGGGGGGATATGATAGAGACCTTAAAGTATCTGAAAGAGATTAACAAGCTAACACAGAAGGGATCTTTCAGCTGAGGAGAGGAAGGGAGGGACACAAGAGGGCATTGACTGAGATTAGAGGAGGGAAGGTTTAGGAGGGAGGTAAGGAGACACTTTTTCACAGAAAGGGTAGTGAACAAATGGAATACCCTACCGGAAGATCTGATGTCCTGTAAGATGGTGGGCAGTTTCAAAAGGGGGTGGGACAGAGTAAGGGGAAGGGATATAGTGATGGGGGGTGGGAGGGGCAGCTGCAAGATAAAATGCTAGCTGCACACTTGGGCAGACTTGATAGACCATGTGACCTGTTTCTGCTGGTGATTTTATACGTTCGTGTTTTCGTACTTCATCTATCAGTGATTTGCAGAGTGGAAAACATACCACACATCTCTTTGATTCTTTAGCACTCTCTGGGCCAAGTTAAAGGAGTAATACACCCTTTTATCTTGTAAATGCTATTTGTTTTCTTGTCAACAGATAACTCTTTTCATGTAGCTGGTGGGGATATATGTGTTTGCCTTAGTTTGTTTTCAGTGTTCATACTAGCTCCTGTAACTAGCCTGGGGTTCTCCATTTTCTGGTTGTTGAAATGTCATTGTCCTTGAGAGGTGCATTAGCATCTGAAGACATGACGCCACAGCACCCAGTCACACCATGTATCTCTATGCTGAAAGTACACATAACCTGAAAAAAACTTTCTAGAAACACTCAGACTATGCAGTTTATTTTTTTTTTTCAAACTTTATTTATTGTATCCATGGTATACCTCATAGAAGTAGGAAATACTTCTGTTCTTGCTTATTACAAAGAGTAAAATAAGACTTCATGTTTTCATTAAAATACAATGAAAGAAAATAACATACACCCCTTAGACCTTTCTTCTATTGGACCTAACCAATTATATACGTATAGTCTATTTCAAATTATACCTTATCCCCGTGGTACCAGGTCTACACCACTACCTTTCCCAGGGTTGAATTTAAGTACAATAAAACTGTCTAAATAATAAAGAGAAGTCTAAAAATGACATTCTAGAGACAGGAATGTGCACATATCCCAACAGATTTTAATCCCTTATAGGATTTAATCTTATTGATAGTTAAAGACAGAATAACATAGACTTAGCGTGGCAAGGGGACAAACATGCAACTAACACATAGTCAGCTAACAAATAGTCAGGTGGACTGCCTTGGGATGCCATAGCATGCTCATCTTAAATTGCAGGAAACCAACCCTGGGAGATGGCATGTTCTAGGGGTTCCCATATTTTATTATAATTTCCCTCTCTGCCTATCGTCCTATATTGGGTGTGTTCTAGATTCATACAATATAAAAGGCTATTGGCCCATTCCGTTACCGTAGGGGATACGTCCTGGCACCAATGGCAGGCAATTGTCTGTTTCCCTATCGCCATACCCAAGGCCCATAGGGGGTGATCCAGCCCCTTGCCTTTCTGTGATATTCCGGGAAGACCCAAAATTACTTTGCGAATACCCACCAATTGTGAATCTTGAATGGAACTTTGCATTATGATTACCACTCCTCTCCAAAAGGTTTGTAAGACTGGGCAATCCCATATTAAATGAATGAAACTTCCCTTTCCCACTTTACATTTTGGGCATTTCTCTGAACGCTCTGGATCAATTTTATTGGCCAGAACCGGGGTGAAGTATGTTCTATGTAATATATTATAATGGATAGCCCATATTCTATTACTAATAGAACAATGCATGCCCCTTGTCAGTGCCATCCTCCAGTCTCCCAGTGATAATGCTTCTTCCCTCAGGTCTTTGTCCCACTTATGTTTCAAGCCCATTCCTACATCAGGTTGGGCATTGAGAAGGGATCTATAACTCACTTGCATAACCCTCAGCTTTACTACAGATGTTGCCTGTCATAAAAGCTCCTCCAAAGGAGAACGGTGTAGTAATCTACTTGGGTCCCAAGACTGTAATCGACTACAAATCTGGAGGTAAATGAAAAAACTTTGAGGGGCCAAACCATATCTCTTCACCAAAACTAGGTATGGAAGTAAATTTCTTCCCTCATATAGTTGCTCCATACATCCAATGCCCTTCCCCTTCCACTTGTCAAAAACCCGTCTCTCTATGTCCTGAATCTTGTCCTCTTCCCACAGGCACCCTCTAATACTCGATTCAGGGGAGAGGGCAGGAAGATAGTTCATGATCTCGTGGGCCACCAGCCAAATCCTCATCAGGGTTCTAGAAAAAGGGTTTTTACTCTTTTGTGGAGGCTTACCATTTAGCAGAGAGGCAAATGTAGCTGAGGTTAGACTCAGGGAACCACCCTCATTCTCTACCTTCACCCAGGCCCGTACCCCCCTTCGTTGGCAGAAATATCCTGTAGGGCTGAAATTTGAGCTGAAAAGTAATATAAGGACATATTTAGAAGGCCTAGTCCTCCTTCTGTTACCGGTTTCTAGAGGAATTCCTGTCGAATTCAGGGTCTCCGTGAACCCCAGAGGAGAGTACCTATTGCTCCCTTTAAAGATTTAAAATAGTACTTAGGAATCCAAATTGGGAGAGATTGAAAAAGGTAAAGACATTGAAGTAAAATAAACATTTTAACAAGATTAACCTTACCTATGAGGGTCAACGGGAAACCTTTCCACCTGTCACACTGATCTTTAATCTTTTTTAATAATGGGAGACAGTTTAGATGGAAAAGAGATGTTAATTTACTGAGGATAACTACCCCGAGATATTTTAAATGTGGGGTTGGGTTAATCTTATAATTCTGAATCTGTATATTTTGTTTTATTTTCTCCAGTGGAAGCCATTCGCACTTGGACCAATTATTTTGTGCACCGAAATAGGGCCATACTCTGTGAACAATCCAGTCAACGATGGAATAGATGTCTTTGGATCTTTTATAAATAATAGGACATCATCTGCGAAAAGGGAGATTCTATGATCCTCGCCTCCCACCTCCCACCCCCGGAGATCAGGGTGCTGCCTAATGGCTGAAGTCAATACCTCCATAGTTAAAACATATAATAATGGGGATAAGGGACATCCCTGCCTAGTCCCCCTGGTGAGTGGAAAGGGTGGGGACATAGTCTCATTGGTGTATATTTGGACTCTAGGGGTAGAATAGAGCATTTTAATCCAATTCATAATTACTGGACCAAAACAGAATTTGTTTAAGGTTGCGAAGATAAATTTCCATTCCACCCTATCGAATGCCTTTTCAGCATCGAGAGCCAAAAGGCCTCTACTTGGATCCTCCTCCCCACCTGACCACTTTTGAATTATGTTTAAAGTTTGTCTCAAATTGTGTTTAGCCTGTCGCCCCTTCACAAAGCCACACTGGTCTTCATGTACCAATAAAGGTAAAACCTTTTCTATGCGGGTGGCAATAATTTTTGCTATGATTTTATAATCCACATTTAATAAGGAAATCAGTTTTTAGGACCCACACTTTGTTGGATCCTTACCCGGTTTGGGAAGGATAATGATAGTGGCCATTTGGAGGGATGGAGGTAGCACACCCTTGTTCATGGCTTCTCTAACCATATCACTAAACAACTGGTGAAGGTCCTCCCAAAACATAGATACATAGACAGTGTCAGCAGATAAGGGCCTATGGCCCACCCAGTCTGCCCATTTGAGCTTGTAAGTTCAGTTTATGTTTTCCTAGAAGTCTGTTGCCCCTTACCCCTGACCTCCAGAATTCCTTTATGTCTATCCCATGCATTCTTAAATCCCGTGATTGTTTCAGCCCCCACCACTTCCTCTGGCAGGATGTTCCACTTGTCCATCACCCGTTCTGTGAAAAATTCTTCCTCACGCTTCCTCTGAATCGTCCTCCTCCAACTTCATCCCATGCCCTCTAGTCCTGGAACATCTTTTTCGCTTAAAAATAGTGTATTCCTGCACCCTGTTCCTCCCTGTAAGATACTTGCATGTCTCTATCATATCCCTCTCCTCCTCTCCTCCAGGAGTACATGTTCAGTTCCTTCAACCTGTCTTCATAGGACTTGTGATGCAATCCATGCACCATCTTTGTTGCCCTCCTCTGAACCTTCTCTACCCTGTCTATGTCCTTACATAGGTAAGGTCTCCAGAACTGTACACCCATTTCAGGTGGGGCCTCACTAGTGTCTTGTATAGTGGAATTACGACCTCCCTTTTCCTGCTGGTGATGCCCCTGCCTATGCATCCCAGCATCCTATTTGCTTTACCTGCTGCCTTGTCACACTGTTTCCCCACCTTGAGGTCATCAGGGATGATAACCCCAAGATCCCTTTCCTGCTTGGTGCATGCTATATCCTCACCCCCCCAAATGATATATTGTGCCAGGGTTTTTGTGCCCCTTATGCATTATCCTGCACTTCTTTGCATTGAATCTCAACTGCCAAACCCCTGACCATTCTTCAAGTTTCTGCAGGTCCCTTCTCATTCTGTCTACACCCTCTGGTGTGTCTACTCTGTTACAGAGCTTTGTGTCATCAGCGAACAGTGAAATTCTGCCTTCTAGGTCCTGCAGCAATGTCACCATGAAGATGATAAATAGAACCGGTCCCAGCACTGATCCCTGTGGTACCCCACTGGTCACTCTTCCTCTGTGGAGTGACAGCCATTTACCACCACCCTCTGTGTCCTGCCACCCAGCCAGTTACCTACCCACCACACTACTGTCCTGCCCACACCCATATTCCTCAGTTTGTAATAGTCTTCTATGTGGCACAGTGTCAAAGGCCTTGCTGAAGTCCAGATAGGCCATGTCCACTGCCCTCCCCTGATCCACCTCCCTAGTCACCCAGTCAAAAAATTCAATGAGGTTGGTCTGACATGACCTCCCCCTGGTGAAACCATGCTGCCTTGGGTCCTGTAGTCCATTGACAACCAGATGTTCCACCAATCTCTCCTTCAGTAGTGCTTCCATGATCTTCCCCACTACCGAGGTGAGGCTGACTGGTCTGTAGTTCCCTGCTTCCTCTTTGTTCCCACTTTGTATAAGGGGACTACATCTGCTGTCCTCCAGTCTTGGGTACCTCCTCTGTTTCCAGTGATTACTAAACAGGATAGCCAGAGGTTCAGCCACCACCTCTCGTAGTTCTTTAAGGACTCTGGGGTGCACCTCATCTGGCCCCATTGCTTTATCAACTCTTATTACTTCCAGTTCCTTCAGGACCCTTTCTCGTGTAAAGGGACTTGTGTCCATTTCTGCAACATTCTCACCCCTTGTAATCCCTCCAGACCCATTGCCCTCCTCTTCCTCAGTAAAGACTGAGCAGAAATACCTGTTCAATATGTCAGCTTTACTGTTGTCATCCTCCACGCAGCCCCCATCCTCCCCCTTCAGTCTCACTATCCCTCCCTTTGCCTTTCTTTCTTCACTTATGTACCTATAAAAGGTTTTGTCCCCTCTACCCACTGATTTTGCAATGTGTTCTTCTGTCTGAGCTTTGGCTTCCCTTACTGACCTCCCTGCCTCCCTTTGCTTCTCCTGGTACTTCTCCCTATCCCCTTCTGCCTGTGTCTTTTTGCATTGCCTGAATGCAATCTTTTTAGCTTTCACTTTCTTTGCTACCTCTTTGGAAACCATAATGGTCTCTCTTTTCCTCTTGCTAACCTGCTTAATGCATAATTCTGTTGTTCTTGTAGTCCCCATTTTAAATACTGCCCACTGTTCCTCAACCCCTGATTCCTGCTCCATTCCTTAATGCCTCTTTCAAGTATCTCCCCATTTTCCAAAAGTCTGCCCCTAAAATCCAGGATACGTGTTTTGTGTGGTTTGGTTCTGCTCTTCAGTGATTTCAACCACAATGACTGGTGGTCACTGTTCCCCAGGTGCTCCCCCACTGTTACCCCCATCACACTGTCCCTGTTTGTGAGCACAAGGTCCAGTATTGCCTTCTGCCGAGTTGGTTCATAGAAACATAGACATAGAAGTTGATGGCAGATAAGGACCGCAAGGCCCATCCAGTCTGCCCATTTCTTTTTCTACCTTATAAGTGTGCCATCGGCCTTTGCTCTGTCAGTGGCCTATCTATACATACTCATTTGTATTGCTCCCTTATGCCTATCCCATGCCTGCTTGAAGCCCTGCACTGTATTCATAGCCACCACTTCTTGAGGTAGGCCACTCCATGCATCCACCACCCTTTCTGTGAAAAAGAATTTCCTCACATTCCCCCTTAATCGGCCCCCCTCTAATCTCATGCTGCGTCCTCTTGTCCTACTATTTTTCATATATTTAAACATGTTAGACTCTTTCACCTTGTTAATGCCCTTAAGGTGTTTGAATGCCTCGAGCATATCACCTCTCTTCCTCCTTTGCTCAAGGGTATACATATTGAGCTCTGTTAATCTGTCCTCATATGTCTTCTGATGCAGTCCCTGCACCATTTTGGTTGCCCTTCTCTGTACTGCCTCAATTTGGTTAATGTCCTTGTGAAGGTGTGGCTCCAATACTGCACGCAGTACTCCAGATGGGGCCTAACTAGTGTCTTGTAAAGAGGATTATTACCTCTTACAACTTGTGATACCCTCTACATACACCCTAACACCCCCAGCCTTTATCTACTGCTTTAGAGGTCTGCTTGATGATTTCAGGTCATCAGTGATGATGATGCCCAAGTCTCTTTCTTCCTTGTGACTGCTAGCAACTCCTCCCAGCCTATAGGTGGCTTCAGGGTTTCTCTTCCCTATGTGCATGATCTTGCACTTCTTGCATTAAATCCTAGTTGCCACTCTTCTGACCATTTTGCTAGTTTATCCAGATCTCTTCTCATTCTGCCCACCCCATCTGGATCATCTACTCTGTTGCAGATCTTGGTGTCATCTGCAAACAAACAAGCCTTACCCTCTAGTCCACCTGCAAGGTCACTAATGAAGATGTTGAAGAGGACTGGCCCCAGGACTGATCCCTGAGGTACCCCACTTGTGACTTACATCTCTTCTGACTGTATACCATTTACCACCACTCTCTGTTTTCTGCCCGTCAACCAGTTTGCCACCCAGTTGACCAACTTCTGACCCACCCCGAGCCTACCCAGCCTATTTATCAATCTTCTATGTGGAACAGCGTCAAAAGCTTTGCTGAAGTCAAGGTAGGCAACATCAGCTGCTCCCCCTTGGTCCACCACTCTGGTTACCCAGTCAAGGAAATCTATGAGATTAGTTTGACAGGACCTTCCTTTTGTAAACCCATGCTGTCTTGGATCCTGTGCCCCTATGGATTCCAGGTGTTGCACTATCCTTTCCTTAAGGAGTGCCTCCATAATCTTGCCCATTACTGAGGTAAGACTGACTGTCTGTAGTTCCTGCCTCCTCCCTGCTACCACTCTTGTGGAGCGGGATCACATGAGCCCTTCTCCAGTCTTCTGGGACCTCTCCTGTGCTCAGAGACTCACTAAACAGTTCTGCTAATGGCTCTGCTAGTTCCACCTTTAGCTCCTTAAGTACCCTGGGATGTATGCCATCAGGTCCCATTGCCTTATCCACCCTGAGCTTAGCAACTTTGCAGGACCCTTTCTTTGTGAAGGGAGTAGTGCTCACCTCCCTCCCCTGTGTCCATGGTGCTGAGCTGTGGGCCCTGCCCTACCTCTCTTCAGTAAATACTGAGCAAAGTATCTATTTAGGATAGATGCTTTACATGGTCCTCCTCCTCACATGCTCCCTTTTCTCCATTGCTTAGCAATACCCTCTGGACTTTCTCCTTTCACTAATGTATCTATAGAAAGTCTTGTCACCTTCTTTTACTGTTCGTGCTAGTGTTTCCTCAGTTTGGGACTTTGCCTGCCTTACTGCCTTCCCTGTTTCCCTTAGGCAGTTTGGTATGCCTCCTATCTTCATCCCGCTGTGTTCCCTTATATTTCCTGAAGGCCAGCCTTTGGCTCTGACCTTTTCGCTACCGTATTTGAGAACCAAAGTGGTTTCCTTCTTCTTTTGCACTTCCTTTTCTGTCTAACACAATGGGATGTTGCTTCAAGTATTGCATCCTTAATGCTTGCCCACTTTGCCTGTACCCCCTCACCTGTGTTTCTTTTTGCCAGGGCTAGCTTAACTCTGTTGGCCATCTTATCAAAGTCAGCTCCTCTGAAGTCCCATATTTTTGCCTTGGAATGGGATGATTTCGATGTAGTAGCCAAATTGAACCATACCATGTGATGGTCACTGGCCCCAGGTGACCGCCTACCTGAGATCTGTGATCCTTCCCTGTTAGTCAGTACTAGATCTAGGATAGCCCTGTCTCTTGTGGGTTGTTGTACCAGTTGTTTGAGGCCCTCCCCTGCAGAGAATCCACTATGTGTCTAGTTCTGGCAGATGTTCCTGCTGGTATTGACCAATCTGTATTTGGCATGTTGAAGTCTCCCATTATCAGAACCTCCCCTTTAGCTGTCATGTTTTGTATATCCTCTATCAGTAATGTGTCTATGTCCTCCCCCTGGTCTGGGGGCCTGTAGACAACCCCAGTTCTTATGGCTGTCCAATTTCCTGTTTCCAGGGTGACCCACAGTTCTTCTGGCTCCTTATGTGTATTCTGAATTTCTGTAGCTTTGATATTTTCATTGACATACAGGGCCACTCCTCCCCCCCTTTTTGCACCTCGGTCTCTTCTGAACAATACATAGCCAGGTACTGAAGTCTCCCAAGTGTGGTTACTGGTAAACCACATCTCACTAATTGCTACTATGTCCAGTTTAGCCTCTGACATTATTGCCTGCAGGTCTGGGATCTTATTTCCCAGGCTGTGAGCATTTGTGTACATGATTTTCCATTGCACAGATTTCGTGTTAGTTGTTGGGTGAGGTTTGCATTACCCCTGTGCGTCGTATGGGGAGACAAACCTTTTTTCTTACCTGGTGATGCAAATGAACTGCAAACATGCTGAATCCCTGTTTGACCACTAGCTGAGGGGGGAGGGGTGTTCTTTCCATTCGATGTATGGGGTGCTGCACCCCTCTCCCCATTTGCTAGTTTAAATATTCTGCAAAGACGTCAAACTTCTGCCCCAATGCACTGACTCCCTCCTTAGTCAGATGCAGTCCATCAAATTTAAAGAACTTTCGCTCCCAGAACTGTTGCCAGTTCCCTACAAATCTGTGTCCTTTTTCCTGGCACCAGCCCTTGAGCCACGTGTTTAGCTCCCCTATCTCCCCTTCTCTGACCTTCCATCCATCTGCCCCCCTCTCCCAGACTGGCAGGATCTCAGAGGAGGAGATGCTGGATGAAATGGATGATAGTTTGTCACCCAGCCTGGTCAGGTGTTCCTTGGTCTCCACAACTGACTGGCTGGCGAGATCATTTGTCCCTATGTGTACTAGGACATCAATGTTTTCTCCTGCTTTGTGAACAATATTAGCAATGCGGTCAGTGTCTCTCCATGCTGATGTACCTGGGAGACATCTGACCATTACCCCTGGCTGGAGATGGGTATCAACTCCCCGAATCATGGAGTCTCCTATGATCAGAAGTTTTTTGGATTTCCTTTTTGCTTTTTTTGTTTTGGTTCCTGATTTGGGTGAGTTTTGTTGTGCTAGCTCCTGTGCCACAGTGTCCTGCTCTGCAGTGTCTTCTGCCTCTTTGTTTGATTTCAGAGATAGAGGCAGATACTTGTTTATAGTGTTTATATGGTTTTTGGAGGTAATATGTTGGAGAGCAGAGAGTGATGGGCACCTGATTTGTTCTCCTAACCACCTGCCAACCTCCTGGTCCAACTACCCTCTGCGGTCGAGGTTTTTCTGTTGGATGCTGGGGAATGGTGGTTCTTATAATGTATTTCCTCTTGAATATGAAATTTGAGGCATGCAATCTCTGCCCATGCTGCCTGGAGCTGAGCCCTAAGATCTCCAATGGCCCATCATGTAGGACAGTGTCCTAAATCCTGTAAGACTGTCCTTCTGAAAATTGTTCCACAGTACCTGCAGTTAATGATATCCTTCCAGATAAGTTGCTGGGTTTATAACCTAGTCAGAGTAATTAGAAGGAAAAATGCAAGTAATGGTTTGATTGTGTTTTGTTTTGTTTAACTTGTTATAACAAGTTAAATTACTAGTGCCCTGTAGATAAGCTCACCTTGTGGATGCTCCACTGATCCGCCTCTTCCTGCTCTGCCACAGGAAATATCACAACTGTGGTACCCTATAAAAGGAGTGTAGTGTGGGTGGTTGGATGGGTGGGTGGCTGGGCCTTCCTGCCAAAAAGAAGAACCATGAATGAAAACAAAGAGGTAAGAGCAGAAACAATCAGTCAACAACAAATGCAGTAACCCTGAAAGCTTATCCTAATGTTAGATAAAACTGCAAAACCTGTAAAGCACCACCTGTAATAATTTCAGAGAAGATATACGCCATACCTCTCAACTGTCCCTGATTTTCAGGGACGTCCCTGATTTTGCCTCAAAATTTTACCCTGTCCCTCCTAAAAATTATGCTTCTGTGACCAAACAGCGGGGATTGTAAGCAAAAAATAATGTTAGTCATTAAAGTTCCAGACTTGTTCTTCCTTAGAAAATGCATTTTACACTATGCCCCTTATTCTACCAGCTTTCTGAGTGGATATCACCAATTTTGAAGATGTGTCCCTGATCTTTTTAAGCCTTGTCCCTGATTTATGAGGCCGGAGGTTGAGAGGTATGATATACGCTGTAAGAAACACTTTGCTACAGACAAAAATAAAGCAATGAAATGTTAGCAACAAACAGTAGCAATCCCTGTGAGTAAAAAATAAAAAAATCACCACACAGTAAATCTGCTTAGCCAAAAGAAGTCTTAATCCTTTTCCCTTGCTCTGGTAAGGTTCTCTACTCTGCCTTTCAAGCAGTCTTGGAAGGAAAGAGCTCAGGTGAAGCTAGGTGCCTTGGCCAGCAAACCAGTTGCTTGAGGAAGGCACCCTGAAGGGAGTCCAGGATAAATCTGCTCCTAGTTGATGCTGCTGCTGGGATGCTCCAGTCCACGTCTGGAATATTGAAGTCTCCAACCAGTACTACCTCACCCTTGTCTGCCATCCTTTGGATGGCTAGCATCAGCTCCCTATCTGTTTCTTCCTCCTGGGCTGGTGGTCTATAGACCACACCTGTGCGGAAGACTGTCCCCATTTTCCTTTCCAGCTTAACCCACAGTATCTCTCCCCCATTTTGTTCCTCCTGGATCTCTGTGGCCCTTATGTCATTTTTCACATACAGTGCCACTCCTCCTCCCTTCCTGCCTGCTCTGTCTCTTCTGAATATGTTGTAGCCAGGTATGGCCATCTCCCAGTTGTGGTTATCATTACACCAGGTTTCAGTGATGGCCATAATTTCCAGGTCTGACTGCACCATGACAGCCTCCAGATCTTCCATCTTGTTGCTAAGGCTCCTGGCATTTGCACACATGGCTTTCTATGATTTGACCTCTCAGACTGTTTTGCTGTTCTACTCCAGCCCCTTCCTTGGTTGTCCTTTATCCCTGGTTCTCCTTGCTGTCTGCCCTTCTGCTGAATTTTGCCCCTTTTCTGCCTATCCACCTCTTGGGTGCTAATCTCCATCTTTTGCACACTGCTTTGTAGAGATAGCCACTCCTCTGGTTCACTGGTTCTACTGCTAGCTGTGGGGGGTGAGCAAGTAGGTACCCTCCTTACTGACCTGCCACCCCTCTTTGCTAGTTTAAATGCTTGTCAATGTAGCATTTAAACTTATCATTGAGTGCTTGGATTCCCCTCCAGGATGGATGTAGGCCGTCAGGCTTGAACAAACCTCCATCCCTCCAGGTGGGATCCCCAGTCACCAATTAATCCAAACCCCTCCTCACAGCACCAGTTCTTCAACCATGAGTTAAAGTTCCTGGTGCATGCACTCCTCCCTTGCCTCTCACAGGTAGTACTTCTCAGAAAGTGACAGAAGTAGCTACTTGCTTGAGACCCCTCCCCAATTTCCTAAACTCTTCCTGAACTTCCTTTGGCTCCCCATTTGCCAGGTCATTAGTACCTAGGTGGATAATGACATCCAGCTTGCCCCCCTGTCTTGCCTTCCCAGTGATCCCCAGGATCTTCCTTCCATCCCTCCATGCCATGGCACCTGGTAGGCACCTCACCTCCCTGTCCTCCCCCTCTTGTGTTCCTAGCTGGATCCCTCTTATGATGGAGTCCCTCACCAGGATTCACTTCCTCCTCCACTGGGGTCCACTGCTTTCTACGCTGAGGTCACCTCCTTGGCTAACCTCCACATCCTTTCCTTCCACTTCTCTGGGTACCTCTATTTGGTTGTCCCCATTTGCCAGTGTGGCATATGAGTTCTTGCGTGGAATAGGATCTGGGATGTGCCTCTGCCTGATGGCTCTAACCCTCCTTGAGCCCACTGTCATCCAAGTGCTCCTCATTCTCGGCATCCTTTGAGGCAGTTGCATTGGACTGGGTGGTCTCTGGATAGGGGTGATGGTACTCCTGACCCAGTTTACTTCCGCTCTGAGTCTGGCTACCTCATCCCACAGTCCAGAGAGATGCATGCAGATAGGGCAGCACCTCAGTGTCCAGAAGGTCTGCCTGAATATGGCTGCCCCACAGCCACTGCATTGCACCACTCCCAACATTATACTGCAATTATACTGCTATTCCACAACTTGTCTGCTACTGAAGCTCTCCTAGTTCCCTTTTTATTAATTTACTGTCCTAAAAATCCTGCCACTGATCCTCAGATAATTTTCTTTAAAAAAAAAAAAGAAAGAAACCAATAAATAAATAAATGAGTCAAAACACTTGTGCTGAGGGTGGGCTTCTTCCCCCTTATGCCCCTCCTACTTCACACCCCTTACTATACCCTGTGTTTAGCTCCTGTCAATCAGATTTAACAGGGCATATAATTAAGAGTTGGGGGAGGAGGGGGTAAAATTTGCAGCAATTAAAGACAGCACAGAAATACACCACCACTACGTTTTAAATTTTCAACAGCCCAAAAACAATTCTGAGTAAAGACAACAAAGAAAGTACAGTGTCACTAAAAGCCCACAATCTAAGTTTAAAAGAAAAATAGCAATTACCAGTTACTCTAAAGCACTGAATTGAATATGTTTCCTTCCTTCCCCTTCTGGCTTCTTCTGAGAAAAATCAACATCTTGAAAAATTCCATGGGCAACCCATCTGGACCAGGGGCCTTCCCTAGGTTCGAATCCCATATGGCTTCCTTTATTTCTTGAGTCGAGAGGGGTCTATTAATTTGTTCCCTTATTATATCATCAATCAAGGGTAACTGAATATTTTGCATAAATATTGTGGGGTCAGCCCCATCCGGAGCTTCTGAAGTATATAGGGCCTTATAAAAAGATTGAAACTCCTCATTGATCCATTGTGGATCTGACGTTTTTGTTCTGTCTCTAGTTTCAATGGAAATTATAGTTCTATCAGCCTGCTTTGTTCTAATTCTCCAGGCTAACCATTTCCCAACAGAATCCCCCTCGAAATATGTTCTAGCCCTTGCCTTCATAATGTCTCTTTCTATCTTTTTGTTCGTCATTTGAGCCCATTGCCCCTTTAATCTGTTGAGTTCTGGCACTTTATGAAAGGCATTAGATTGCATAATTTCAAGTTGTAATTGTAAAATGCTATCCTCAAGATCCCCTTCTTTTTTCAGAGCTTCTCTATTTAGATTAGGTGCAAATGAAATTGACTCCCCTCTAATTATAGCCTTAAGGACTTCCCAAGTTGTAACCACTGACATATCACTAATTTTATTATGGGACCTAAAATCTTTTATTACCCTTTGAATGTGAGTTTTGTAATCTAGAGAATTTAATCCTCCACTGACTGAATGGATGATTATTCCCCAGTTTAGGGAGGTCAAAGGACAAAGGTGCATGGTCCGACACGCAAATGGGACCATAATGTGGAGACTTCAAACCTCTCAGTAGATTAGGGGAAACCAGAAAATAGTCCAAACTAGTAAAACATCTGTGTGCTGTGGAGTAGTAAGGGTATTCTCTTTTAACTGGGTTAAAGTGTCTCCAAATCTCTGTTAATGCCCTGTCCTTTGCCAAATCTCTTAAAGCCAATGAACTTCTAGGCGGGTATTTACTGCGAGTATGCAAGGTGTCTAACGTCTGATCCCAATATGTATTAAAATCCTCCAACACAATTAAATTATCTGGATAGGGAGCTAAAGTTATTGCTAAATGATTAAAAATTCCCGGGTCATCTATATTTGGACCATAAATCGACATCAAGGTATATCTGGAACCCTCAATACTGACATCAGCCAGAACATATCTCCCCAAGGGTCAGATTTCATGTTGTGTAGTTCTATTCTTAAATGGGGGCAGAACTATATTGCCACTTCTTGGGCCTTGGATGTAAAAGGAGCAGTCAGCAGTATGCCCCCCCATGCCGTCTGCAACCTCTGAACCTCCTCCTTGCACAAATGAATCTCTTGCATAAACAATACATCGCCCTGTTGTTTTTTTAAAATAGGACCATATCTTTTTCCTCTTGACCACCGTCTTTATTCCCTGCACATTCCATGACATAAACTTTAACGAAGACATTTTATAGATTTAACAATTATATTACACAAAAATTTGCCCCACACTCTTGAGCCAGTGCACCAACCTTAATTTTTCCCCTTTTTTCCCCAACATTTGAACTTATCCCCTACCCCAACCTCCACTGTTCCATAACAAACACAATGAACAAGCTAGGACTACTCTCTACTCCCAGCCCTCCTCCCTGTATAATCCCCATCTTAACTTATCAAACACTAAAGCCCACTACTTTTCGTGGATGTACTGGGGTGGGGCCCATCCAACCTTCTGTGTACAAATTTAAATGAAGAATTTTCCCATATTGCCTTACTCCCAGGGGGAGGCCCGAGGAAAACTCTTCCTCTGAGGTGGGGGAAATTCCATCTACAGCAAATCCTTCCATATTAAACATTCTCAGAAGAAACAATTATAAGGAAATAACAATTGTTATTACAGAAACCCTTGGAAGGAGACAGGAGGCATAAACCCCCCAGAATGGGGGCCCAGCTTTTCCCCTAATCCCCTCTTATGCTGGTACAGACTAAATCAAATAGCACCTTCTCCCCCATGCAGTAAAGGGCCTCTAAACGTAAAACTTCTACAGTCCCTTCATTTATCTGAACCACAAAAATTAAGAAGGTAAAACAAAAAAATTCAGAATCCCCGCCCCCAACCCACCTCACAGACAATGTACTTATTCATCGCGGGCTGAATATGTAATTTTTTAAACTAATACCTCTGCATTTTAATCTAATGGTGACCTTTTTCCCTCAGGTCTGCAGAAAAGTAATATGAGGGCATTCAAAATATGAATATCTGCTGCCCTCTTCTGGAGAAACATTGCAACCTGGGAGAGGAGCTCAACAGTCTACTTAAACGCACCTCAAATAATTGGGACCGGGGACTCAGAGGCCCAGCCCTTATAGGCTGGAAAAATAATCCATTACGTACCCCATTTACTATCCTCTGCCCGATGAGGAGCGCGGCGCCCCCGCTGACTAACACCTTGAACCCTTCTCTCCCCTGTAACTCACAAAACTAGTAAAAGGATTTGAACCTCACACTGTTCAGAAAACCCAAGCTGTCAACATCTTACATTTACCTAAATAAACATTTTGAAATGTATTTTAAGTCCATTCAATTAGGTCTTCATCTTTCTGCTCTTTGGGCTTCTGCTGGATTTCCATGATGATGGATCAATTCCTGCTCCACGTAGCACATAGCTGCATCTGGGTCAGTAAATGATCTACTTTCTCTGTTCTGGGGTCTTATCACCATACGAGCAGGGTACAGGAGGGAAAATTTACATTTTAACTCATGCAATTTGCATCTGACCGGTGTGAAGGCCTGCCACTCCCCTTGAAGCCGTCTTAAAAAGTTCAGAAAAATGCTCAATACATGACCTTGTTCCTGAATGCACCCTTTGCCAATCTGGGAACCTGAGGAATTTTACAATTAGGTGCCTAGGGCACTCATTAGGATTGGGCTTCCGACCCGGAAAATGATGAGCTGTCTGAATCTCAAGCAGGGTATCATCCGGTAAGTTCAATTTAGATTTGAGCCATGTCGTAATGAATTTCACACAGTCCTTACCCTCAGACCCCTCCGGCATTCCTACTATGCGTACGTTACATCTTCTCTCTCTATTTTCCTGGTCATCCAGGGTCGCCTTTAGGGTTTCTATCTCCCTCATAGTTTGACTCAGATTGTGCTCCATTCTCTGGTAGGCATCCTCTCGATTGCTCACCCTCTGTTCCAATTTCCGCAGCCGAGTTGTGTGAGTTTCCACCGTGTCGCTCAGACCATTCACGGTTTGTTGGAGCTGCGTTAACTGGGAGCCTATATTCTCGAAACCAGCACGCATTTGACTAGTTATATTGAATTTTAAGCTATTTAACAAAGTTTCCGTAGATCCTGGTGTTTGTTGACAAGGACTGTGGAATGTACCTGCTTGTAGTGTATCAGGGCCCATGTTGGTGGTAGACACCATGTTGGAGATAAGATTCTGAATCTGGCTTGCCGCTTGCTTAGTTTTTGCTGTTGGAAAAGTTAGTGAAACTTGCTTGTTTGCCGATTTTTTTGAGAAGGCCATGTAGTAAAACTGACTTATGCTGAATTTTGAGCTCGCAATGAGATATGAGATGACCAAAATCTCAGAATAGGTTGGATGGTCTCAGAGCCGCTGAACTAAGCAGCCATCTCTCTTATTGGTCAGGCCACGCCCCCCAGACAATGTAGTTTAAAGGGGAAAAGACTGCATTACCTCTAAGACAGTTTGCAAAGCTAACTGAAAGTAAATGTGGCATTTCACACCTTCCTGCAATTTGTTTTGTTGAACTGTAATTAAGCAGACAGGCATACTGTGGAGTCTAAAGGATGCTGACACATAATGTTCTCATATGCTAATGTAGCTCTCAGGCACAATGACATTTCAACAACCGTAAACTGGAGACCCCAAGATAGTTACAGGGACTGGTATGAACAGTGAAAAGAAATGAGCTACATGGAAAGAGTTGTTTGTTGACAAGGAAACAAATAATGGGCCTGATTCTAGAAGGTTGGAGCAAGTCACCGCCAAACTGCAACTGTGACATTGACCCTGTGCCCTATTATAGAAGGGGCAGGGTCTCTGTGGCTAAGTCTCATGGTGCCATCCAGCCACACCCAACAGAAGGAGCACCATGCAGCATGTCGCAAGCTCCAAGCTGGTACACCACAGGCCCAAGTGTCCCCCATGCTCAGCAAGCCACACTGGGCTGCAGGGCTGCCCACATCCCCAGCCCCTGAAGTGTAGATCAAGAACCCACAGGGCTGCTTACACCCCAGCCCCGAATCCCCCATTGCGAACTGCCCCACAGGGTGGCGCAGCCATCCCTCCCACCAGTGCCTCGACCATGAGTCTTACTATGCTTGTTCATATCTATAGTTCCCCTATTTGTAAGAGTTCTGTGCACATCACTCTTCATATCTGGAAACAGATCTTGTAATAGACCAAGATTTCTCTTTGTTCCCATGCCACATAGAAATCAAAGGTCCATATCCAGATGACATCACTGGCTGGTATTGTTTCCTTGCATTCCTGTTTATACATATCTAACTGTGAAAGTGTGATGTTAAACCTCCAAATACCTGTCTAATTCTGTTTCACAAGTCTACTGCAGTAGCACTGTCTGAATATCTTTACTGTCCTTTCCCTTACTGTCCCCCTTTTAATTCCCTTTTTCCAGGCAGGCCACCTGGATAAGAGGCCCTTTCTATCACTTTCATTTCATTAAAAAGACAGGTATGGAGCTTCAGTATCCCGCCCCCCCCATGATAGGCTACAGTGCATAGACCTAGAGTTTAACATATTTGGGCTAGTAGTTCCTCTTTTCATGTTTAAGCAATACCCAGGAGGCAAATGTGTATGCCAAATATAGGGGAATTCTCCTCACAGTGCAAGCACTTAGTTTATTTAGGCAGACAAGAAAAATAAAGATAGTAAAAATATTCAGAGTCTGCCTGCTGGTCACCCAATCCCTTAGTGTGTTGTTGTAAGGTTCCCTAGATATGCCTTAGCAACACTATTTTGACCCCAAAATCGTTTACTTTTCCTTACTGTTTAACTTTATTATTTTTGGTTTAGTGTTGTGACACGGCAAAGTCAATATACCAGCAGAACAAACTGTTTGAAACATAAGCAGATATGAAATGAAAGGAACTGCTTTTGTTTGTTTGTGCTGCAATGTGTTTAGCACTCCCAAAATAAATTTCTAAACAAAAATGTGCAGTATTTCAGGCATTGTAAGATAAATGTTGGACTCTTTTCAGTTTTACTCCTTTTCTTAGCAGTCTGGCTCCTGTTAATTGTATAGAGTAAAGCTTACCAGATAATGGGTATTCAGACCTTTAGCCAGAGGTATTATTCACAGCCATTTGCACTTGTTGCTCTTGCTGTTTCCCTAGGAGGCAGCCGGCCCATTTCTCACTATATTTATACTGTGGATAGGTTGAGGAAGGGGCTAAACTTGGCAAGAGTGCTGTTTTTAGTAAAACCTGTATTATATTTCATTTCAGTGATGTCAATGTTTTGTAATGAAGATATATTGAATGTCCCTTTGCTTAGAATGAAATAAAAGTGTTTTATAAATGAAAATCTGTATTGAAGAGTATAGGAGGCGGAATCTGAAGCGATCACCTGATGATTCCCTAGGATAAAAGGAGACTCATTCTTGTGATACCTTCAGATTCATTTTGGGATCAGCTAGTACTTGTCCACTTGGGAGTCTGCAGTTACATACTAATATAATTGAAATCCCACGCAGAAGTTTCGTTTGCTGATATTGCCTGTGGAAATATTCATTTATTTTTGTACCTTTTATGTTTCTTTCTGTATTCCTGCAAAGTTAATAGTTTTATATTTTCTTTTTGCTGTTACTTTAATAAAGATTTAGGCTTGTCAATTGCTTTTAGCCTTGCCACACTACCTTTTTGTGTCAGTGTCCATCATTACACCCACAGCCTATGACACTGGTGGGATATTTTGATGATACTGGTGCTTCCCAGTAACTGGACACTGAATGCAGGAGAAGAAAGAAGAGCAGGTCCTCGACAAGCCCAGTGGTGTCCTCACATAAACCATGGCTGCCAAGCATGGAGAAACCCCTTTGCCAGATTTGGGGCCAGATGTGCGGTGAAAAGCAGCCAAAGAGGAGAAAGAGGAGGTGCTGAGAGGAAGGATGGGACCACTACAGAACAAACTGGTGATGAACCTCCAGAGGATATACACAGCCTGTTGCACTGGTTGTGTGTTAAGCAACTTGCCATGGACAAACAAAGAGAAATGGATTGTCAGAGAGCTGAGTCCCAGTGGAATGACACATTAAGGGCCATCAGAGATGTCGGGGCACATAATCCTTCCTCTGTAGATGGACCAATGGACATAAAACTGACCAAATGGGGTGCCATTGATGACATTGAAGCATACATGACTATATTTGAGTGAGTAGCCCAGGCATGTGGGTGGCCTAGGACCCAATGGGTTATACGCCTAGTAGCATACCTATCCGGAAAGGCACAGCTGGCCTACAGCCATATGGGCAACACCCAGGCTGAGAACGATGATGCTGTTAAGCAGGCAATCCTACAAAGGTATGATTTCAGCCCTGAAACATATCGGCAATGTTTTTGGACATGCAAATTTCATAACACAGACACTCCCAGAGAAACAGATACCAAACTGAAGGACTTATGCCAGAAGTGGTTGCAACCAGGGTTAAAAACAATAGAACAGATATTGGAGATGATAATAATGGAACAGTTCATTCGTATACTACCCTCAGATGTACAGGTGTGGGTGAGGGAACACCGGCCAGACACTTCAGAAAAAGCCATCACACTGGCTGTGGACTATCTAACAGCCTGTCCCAACCAACAATGATGACAACCTGGTTTTGGTGGGACTCTGCCCACGGTAAGACCTACTTCTTCTTCCTCATCTGGTATTGGTAGTGGAGACTACAAGACTGTTCCATTTAATAGACCATTCAACCCCAACATCATATGTAGGGAGTGCCAAGGAAAGGGGCATATAGCCCGATATTGTCCCCAGAGGAAATCCACAGTTGCCCAGTTGGCCGTAGCAAATTGGAGGCAGTATGTCACACCAGTGAAGATTGGCAACAGGGAGGGTACTGGGTTGATAGACTCTGGCAGCAAACAAACGTTAGTGAGAACTGATTTGGTTCAGCCACAGAACACAAAAAGGGGGACAAAAACAGCAGTGATCTGCATTCATGGGGATATCCATTAGTATCCTATGACTGACTTAACTTTACAGGTACAAGGGAAAGTGCATGATATGACTGTTGGTTTGGTTCCCCATCTGCCTGTCCCCATTATACTTGGACATGAATTTCCTGACTTTTCCAGCCTGATGCAGGTGAATGAGTGTTTGCACCCTGACAACCCGGGCCCAGACCAGACAAGAACAGCAGTGGGATCAGCTGTTCCCACTTGATGACGATATCTATGGGGAACTGGGTAAAACCCCTAAATCTCGTCATGAAAGAAAGAGGGACAAACATCAATGGACACTAAAACATGATATGTTGAAAAAGGGTGATATTAAAAATGTAGATGTTAAAACTGTTGATATTAACTCTGCTGATAGAAAGGGTATGTCTATATCTAAGGAAGAAGGGTTTGAAATAGAACAACAAAAGGATGAAACCTTACAGCAATTTTTCCAGATGGTAGGGGTTATAGAAAAAAAAGACCATGAGCCCTCATGTAGTTTAACAGATGGTTTACTGTATAGGAGATGCATACACCCCGTTACGGGTGAAAAAAATTGACCAGATGTTAGTAAGCTTTGTCTGTATCTAGTGGGCACTATCATTGGCTCATGAACTTCCTCTAGCAGGTCACTTGGGTAGAGACCGCACTTTACAAAGGCTGTTATTAAGGTTCTACTGGGCAGGTATTCATGCTCAAGTAGCAGACTACTGCCGCAGTTGCCTGGAGTATCAGAAAGTGGCCGCTGTTACAAAAAAAGATAAGGTCCCTCTCCAACCACTGCCTTTAATTACTGTTCCATTCAGCCATATAGCAATGGATGTAGTGGGACCTTTACCTAAGAGCTCAAAGGGAAACCGATTTTTATTGGTAATCTGTGACTACTGCACCAAGTATCCTGGGGCTATCCCACTGTAACTGCAGAAAAAGTAGCAGATGAATTACTTAAAGTATTCAGTTGGGTGGGGATAACTAGGGAAATCCTAACAGATAGGGGGAGCAATTTCAGTTCACAGATGCTAGCACGACTGTATGCAACTTTAGGAGTGGAGGCTATCCACACCACCCCATACCATCCCCAAACAGACGGCCTGGTTGAGAGATTCAACCAGACCTTGAAAAAAATGTTGCAGAAATATGTGGAAGATGAGGGAAAAGCATGGGATGTTTACCTTCCACTCCTATTGTTTGCATATAGGGAGGTCCCACAGGCTTCTACAGGGTTTGCCCCCTTTTAGTACTTTATGGTAAGAACCCTAGAGGACCCCTAGATGTTGTCAAGGAGGAGTGGGAAGATAAAAAGGAACACACCAGTACCACCCTTGAATATCTAACGAACTTACGTTCCAAACTGTTCAGATATACACAGATGGCTCATCAGCACAATTTATGCAAATAGGTAGTGCAGAAGGAGTATTATGACCAGGGTGTGGGAACTAAGTCATTCCAAGAAGGGGATAAGGTACTGTTGTTGTTGTTGCCCTCCTCCTCTGACAAGTTATCGATGAAATGGCAGGGCCCCTATACTACCTTAAGACAAACAGGCCCTGTTACATATGAACTTGAACTACTGGACAGACGTCAGAAAAAGGGGATTTACCATGTAAACTTGTTAAAAGAATGGGTTGAAAGACCAACCCCAGGGTGTTTTATTTGCCCAGAGAGTGATACCAACGAAATGGAAGTAGCCTATAGGCGGCTAGAGAATGATGGAGAAATGAGTGATCTTACAATTAATCCCACGCTGATGACAGAGCAGAGGAGAGAGTTAGATCACCTTCTTAGTAAGTATTCCCAGTCATTCACCTGTAAACCTGGGTTGGTACATGGTTTTGAACACTGAATTGAAGTTAATTCCCCCTAGCCCTATCCGACAAAAGCCATACCGGTTACCTGAGAGGACCAGGGATGAAGTAATAAAAGAAGTACAGAGAATGCATGAGTTGGAGTAATTGAACCATCAAATAGTGATTGGGCATGTCCCATAGTTGTGGTGAGTGAAAAAGAAGGTGGTATACATCTCTGTTTGGATTTCAGACGTCTAAATGCTGTTTCCAAATTTGATGCGTACCCTATGCCAAGGATTGATGACATCATGGATAGACTTGGCAATGCAAAATACATTATCACCTTTGACCTGACAAAGGGTTACTGGCAGATCCCTTTGGATCAGGCTTCAAAAGAAAAAACAGCATTTACCACACCTATTGGGTTGTACCATTTTGTCACTATGCCCTTTGGCCTACATGGTGCGCCGGTCACGTTCCAGCACCTGATGTACCGAACTTTACAGCATCATGAGTCCTACTGTGCTGCATATTTGGATGATGTGATAGTGTACAGCCCCACTTGGGCAGCCCATTTACAACATCTAGATGCTGTCCTCTGTTCTCTTACAACAGCAGGGTTAACGATAAATCCCACAAAATGTAGTATAGCCATGCAAGAGACTAGATATCTGGGGTTCATAGTTGGTAATGGGAAAGTTAAACCTGAAATAAGTAAAATTGATGCTGTGGCCCAATGCCCCAGACCATTAAATAAAAAACAAGTTTGATCCTTCTTAGGACTGGCAGGTTATTACAGGAGGTTTTTGTCTAATTTTGCCACCTTAGCTACACCCTTTACTAATTTGACAAAGAAACATTACCCCAATGCTGTTAAATGGACACCAGAGTGTGGAAAAGCCTTTTGCACCATTAAGGCACATCTTTGTGCAACACCAGTACTCAAAAGCCCCAACTTCACTCTTCCTTTTTTGGTGCAAACGGATGCTTCAGACTCTGGCATAGTGGCTGTTCTGTCTCAGATAGTAAATGGAGAAGAACATCCAGTGATATACCTGAGCCGTAAGCTGCATGAGAGAGAGATAAGATATTCCGCCATAGAGAAGGAATGTCTGGCTATCAAGTGGGCCATTGAAGCTCTCAAGTTTTACCTGTGGGGCTCAGAATTTGAGGTTTTAACTGACCACAACCCCCTTTGTTGGCTTCATAACATGAAAGATAAAAACCCAAGAATAATGCGGTGGTACTTGGCCTTACAGCCTTATAGGTTCACAGTACACCATCGACCTGGAACAGCGAATAAGAACACTGACTTTATGTCCCGATATGGGGCAGATCAAAATACATATACAGACCTCGGGGAATTTGAAAGTAGTAAGAAGGCTTAGGAATAACCTTTTACATGTGTATTATTTAATAAGGGTCCCCAAGGTGGAGCTTTGGGAGTGGGTGGGCTAAAGCTCCATCTCTCCCTCTTTTAAGAGAGAGATCTGTTAATTTTGCATAAGACTTAGTAGTTAGGAAACTATGGGATAGAAGTAGGATAATGTACCCCCTATAGTTTCCTCTTAAGTGGGGAGGAATTGTGAAGGTGTGATGTTAAACCTCCAAATACCTGTCTAATTCTGTTTCACAAGTCTACTGCAGTAGCACTCTCTGAATATCTTTGCTGTCCTTTCCCTTACTTTTCCCCTTTTAATTCTCTTTGTCCAGGCAGGCCACCTGGATAAGAGGTCCTTTCTATCACTTTCATTTCATTAAAAAGACAGGTATGGAGCTTCAGTATCCCTTCCCCCACCACCACCATGATAGGCTACAATGCATAGACCTAGAGTTTAGCATATTTGGGCTAGTAGTTCCTCTTTTCATGTTTAAGCAATGCCCAGGAGGCAAATGTGTATGCCAAATATAGGAGAATTCTCCTCACAGTGCAAGCACTTCATTTATTTAGGCAGACAAGAAAAATAAAGATAGTAAAAATATTCAGAGTCTGCCTGCGGGTCACCCAATCCCTTAGTGTGTTTTTGTAAAGTTCCCTAGATATGCCTTAGCAACACTATTTTGACCCCAAAACCGTTTACTTTTCCTCACTGTTTAACTTTATTATTTTTGGTTTAGTGTTGTGACACGGCAAAGTCAATATACCAGCAGCACAAATGGTTTTAAACATAAGCAGATTTGAAATTAAAGGGACTGCTTTTGTTTGCTTGTGCTGCAATGTGTTTAGCACTCCCAAAAGAAACTCATAAACAAATGTGCAGTATTTCAGATATTGTAAGACAAATGATGGACTCTTTTCAGTTTTACTCCTTTTCATAGCAGTCTGGCTCCTGTTAATATTAGAGAGCAAAGCTTACCAGATAATGGGTATTCAGACCTTTAGCCAGAGGTATTATTCACAGCCATTTGCACTTGTTGCTCTTGTTGTTTCCCTAGGAGGCAGCCGGCCCATTTCTCACTATAGTTATGCTGTGGATAGGTTGAGGGAGGGGCTAAACTTGGCAAGAGTGCTGTTTTTAGTAAAACCTGTATTATATTTCATTTCAGTGATGTCAATGTTTTGTAATGAAGATATATTGAATGTCTTTTTGCTTAGAATGAAATAAAAGTGTTTATAAATGAAAATCTGTATTGAAGAGTATAGGGGGCGGAGTCTGAAGTGATCACCTGATGATTCCCTAGGATAAAAGGAGACTCATTCTTGTGATACCTTCAGATTCATTTTGGGATCAGCTAGTACTGGTTCACTTGGGAGTCTGCACTCACAGACTAAAATAATTGAAATCCCAGGCGGCCTTTTCGTTTGCTGATATTGCCTTTGGAGATATTCATTTATTTTTGTACCTTTTATGTTTCTTTCTGTATTCCTGCAAAGTTAATAGTTTTATATTTTCTTTTTGCTGTTACTTTAATAAAGCTTTAGGCATGGCTATTCTTTTAGCCTTCCCACACTACCTTTTTGTGTCAGTGTCCATCATTACTCCCACAGCCTATGACACTAACAGAGTCCTTTTCTTTAAATGTGATGACTGTTTCTCAGAGAGATCACCTTTTGGGAGAGAAGTTTTATTGTCGTTATTATGGTAAAAAATGTACAGTGCAGCAAAGTACTCTTGGACTGTGCAGTGTACAAATCCATAGGATGGGTTTTTAGAAGTATCATTTGGCTTTTTAGTGGATTCTACACAGAATGTTTTTAAAATTGCTGTGCCAGTCTTCTCCCATTTAAATAGTTTGTTGTTATATTCTTTAGAGTGTAATAAATATGTTTTGTTATCTTTGTCACATTTTATTAAATCATATGCATCTTCTCCCAGCATTATGATCTCATTGGTAACATCTTCTGATTGACTCAGTTTTTCCCATCTTTGAAAAACAGCATTCTCAAAACATAACTAGTATATAGTTCTGTTAGGGTTTTTCGTAGACAAGCCCCAGTCTCTTCCTGTAACAAGTCCTCAAGGACTATAGTCAGTGTTTAAAGAAAGGCTGGAATATCACACATTACTGAAATACTTTTATTTTTCTTTAGGTAAGAAATGATTTTTTCTCCTAGTTCAGGATTGTTGCAGTTCTCCTTGATGTAGGTTATACTTTTCACTATCAGGAACTCCTTGTATAATGAGCCTCTTTTGTATGCTTTTTAACATGTCATTCTGTGATGATGTGGATCGTGTTGTAATCAGAACAGTAGCAGAATCGATTATTTTCCCATTAATAAGATTTGCCATCAAAAAATCCAAAGAACATGTTTTTTCAAAATCCAAAATTAATTGAGTGGCTGTATGGTGTGAAGGTTTCAGTTCTTCTAGCCCATCAGACATAAGCAGAATCATGGCAGATGTATTTGTTAGATTTCTCACCGGTTTAAAATCTGGGTAGAAATATTCAGTGAGAAGAGCTAGGCTGGTCTGAGCTATATAAGGGTTATTGAGCTGCCAGGACTCAAAATAGACAACAATATCATATTCCTGATAAGCTGTTCCTGTTGCCCAATCATACATGATTTTCCTCAAAAGATGGGTTTTCCCAATCCCAGCAATTCCACTGATGAGCACTGCTCTTTGTTGTGTACCTTCTCCCAGAGACTCTTTTATGATATCCATTTGCTTATAAGAAAATGGTTGTGCATCCCCTCGTTCATTATCTTTATCTTGCTGATGTGTATCATTCGTTATGAATAGTTCCATGTATTTTTCCTTTCTGTCCTCCATGATGCTCTCAGTCGGACCGTGTACAGAGAAGATGGGCTCAGAAATTAATTTCTGAGCATATCTTTGCCGTACGCACTCCAACTGAACTCAGTCGGTGGCTGGCCGTGGAGGTGAGAGGTGGGCTGAGCCAGTCGCTGGCTGGGGATGGGTGGGGGTGCTGGGTGGACTGGCACAGCTGGGTGGGGGCCCACTAGACTACCAGGTTTGGGTATATGCTGAATTTGCAATTGTGACTTGGGGTCGGGGCACGGGTGGAGGGGTGACTGCGCTGCCCTGCAGGGAATTTGCAATGGGGAATTCAGGGCTGGGGTATAGGCAGCCCTGCAGGGCACTGATCTACACTTGGGAGGCTGTGGTGTGGGCAGCCCTGGGTGCCACTGGGAGCCTGCTGGGCATGGGAGGGCATCTGAGGATTGACTGCTGGGCAGCTGGCTGGTCTAGGACCCCAGGGGGGTGTCTGTAAGTTACGCAGTTAAATGCTGGTGTAACTTACATTGCCGATTCTTCTCCGGGGGTTCTTGTAGAATCCTGACATTGGGGACTTTGTTGCTGCCCTTCTGGAATGGGGCGCAACTGCTGCCATAAACCCTCTAGCGCCATGTCACAGAGGGTTTATGGTGCAACTGCCGGCATAACTGCTGTTGGGTGCAAGTGGCCTGTGCCATGTCACAGGCCACATTGTAGAATCGTGCATGTCGTAACTGCTGGTGTAAGTTGCTACATGCGCCATTCTACTTGGTGCAAGTGCTGTTACACAAGGTGTAAGTGTACTAGAATTAGGCCCAATGTTTACAAGATATGCAGAGGTACTACTCTTTTAAGGCAAGTGTTTTTGGCACTTGGGTCTATGATGCTTTCATTGTGACAGTCACTTGAACAGAGCTCTTGGTGTTACTGGCTCTACTGGGCTTCTTCCTTGAGCCCCACTTGTGAGTTCTTAGAGTCATAATCCTCCTTGAGAACTGCTCTCTGACACTCTTCACATTCTGGGGGGACTAGCACATTTTCCTTAAATGTCCATCTTCTCCACATCTGTATCAGAAGATCCCCTTCCTATGTCTCATCCCATGATGTAATGGCTTACTGCACCCAGCCCTTGCCTCTCTTGGGAGGGTCCCCACATGGCATATCACTAGGCCACTTCACCAAGACACTTTCATGCATGGAAGAATTCTTCACGACCATGTTACAGTCTTGGGCACCTCATCTTTATAGATCCTTTTTGGGTGGGTCCCTTCATATGCACCCTCACTGACTGTGAGTTGCAGGTCAAGTCTTTGAGCTCCAACACTAATTCTCTCAGCTCAGTCATTTGCCCTTTTAGATCATCTGCCCTTGTAGATCATGCAACTGGACACATACACAGGTGTTGCACTTTGAGCTACTCTCCATGGTGTTTGGGGTGTCACTGTCCTCTCACAGGGCACACTAGCTTTGAGCTAACACATGTCCCATATGAGTTCTCTATAGAATGTCACCGATTACATACATTCCCTCACACCCAGATTGGCCATTATCTGTTCAGAGCACACTGCACCTCACAGTACCTGCTCAGACTCTATCCATATCCACTGCAGTCTTCCTTTTTGTTATGCCCTCTATACTAATGACTGTAGTCACATCAAGAACTCAGAGAGCTTCTCTCCCGCTTGCTGTTCTGTGGACATCAGTCTTTCCTACACTCCTTCATGCCCTAACTCTAAAGCTCCAAGGATAACATTATGGCAGATCACCTTAGGGATTCTAGTTGCTGTCAGAATCCTTTTGGCATCTATCTTTTTAGCACACTGCCCGCTGTCAACCTCCAAGAAGGCCAGTTCATGTATAAGTATACTTTTTGGAGCGGGGTCCAAAACTGTTTCTAACTTCCACTAGAGCCCATGTGTACCCGGTTACAAGAGCACTACCAGAATAGCGTTGCAATTCACAGTGCTAGTCTGATAAGAGCTACCACAGACAGTGGGGGGGGTGGGGATTTACAGTTTTTGCTGTAAGTCCTTCCCTGGTTTCTGTCTGTGGTGCTGAGGACAGACAAGAGCACTGGGATCCAGGAGGCTGGCTGAGCTGCTCCTGTGGCATGGAGGGCTGGAGCAGCAAGCAGTTTGGCAATTGCCATTGGATACCAGGGTTCTAATCTTGCTCTTGAGTACTTTTACTGCAATCGGGACTTAGACTATTTATGTGGGGCTGTGGAAACAGTATTCCATGGCCCCGGAGGTAGAATCCTTTAGTCCGGTACTGGGTCCATGTGGGGAACCAGGTGGTAAACAGGAGATCCAAGCAGTGCCTCCAAACTATAAACCAGGTGCCTGTTGATGTCGGTACTACTCCTGCCTTATGAGCTCATATAAGGTTGAAAGGACTGAGATAATAACTTCTGTTGGGATTTGTTATCAAAAGATAGTTTGAATTTGCATGATGCATTCACCCAGGAAAAATTAAGTGGGCTAGGTGATAAGCTAGTATTAGACCACTTGTAAAGTCCACACACTTAACACACAATGCAAGCAACGGTTTACTTAAAATTCAATACTTTTTAATTTAAAAATATGCTCACACTACAAATAATATGTTCCTGAGTCTGAAATGGCAACAGATAACAAGGGATTTATTTACAAAAGCATTGGGGAAGGAAGGCAGTTAATGAAACTAAATAAGACTTTAGCAGAAATGGTAAGCTCAGTCTAGCAGACATTGTCCGTCTCCATCACAGTACTCTTGCCTGACTGTAATATGTTTATTTATTTGAGAACTGGTGACTGGGAAAGGCACACTGAGCTGAGGCTCATTTCCAGGTGAGACCTGGGGGAGAGGAGTAGAGCATACAAACTACATAGTACAGTAACAGTTTGCAGTTTATTTTCATGTATTTTATTTTTTTATATGATAACCGGGTAAGTACACTGATCCCAGGGACCATTTTCAGGCACGGCTTGGGCCATCTAGATGGCACACGTAACACTAGTTTACAGCATCCATCAGAAAAATGAAAAGAGTGGAAGTACAGAAGACTACAAAGGCATAAAAACATGTTCAACAGTAATTCACCGAAAACACAGTGGTAAAGATAATACATGTTAAACTTAGAGGCACAAGAGTAGTGTCAGATACATCACATAACAGTCCAGCTGGTATCAAGAGCTGCAGTTACAATATATCTTGGATGATAGTGCATTCAGAAAGTACCTTTTGAAGTTAGGAGATGAGTTTTTGGGTATGCAGTTCCTCTGGACAGGAGTTCCAGAGTTTTAGCGACATATGAGAAGGCCCATCAGCCCATAATCATGAGTAGCTGAGGATATACAAGTAGGTGACCAGAGGAGGATCTCAGTTCTTGCATGTTAGTTTTGGGGCTAGCAGGTCGGACAGGTGAGATTTATTCCTTGCGTGAAGAGTTTTGAAAATGAGAGAACCTAACATCAGTTCCCCATGACCCTGGGGAGGGGAGCCATTCTAGAGACCTATATAAGGAGCAGTGGTGTGTGCGGAAAGGTGCTTGGATGACAAATCTGCATATATTGTTGTAGCCATGTTCACATGGTTAAGTAGTTGAGGAGATGTGAGGGATATTATAGGGGAACAATATTCTAGTATAGGGAGAAGAGTACCCTTCCCCACAACAAGTCTTGCTTCTGGGGACATGAGGTGCTTAAGGTGGTAGCATACCCTGAGGCGTTGGCTTACTTTTTTGACTGCTAGGCTAATGTGGGTTGCGAATGTGAGTGAGGGGTCCAGAGTTACTCCCAAGTGCTTAAAGTCATTAACTTGTTCTAGTGTAGATCTATCAGGTGATACTTAGAATGTTGAGGGAGTTCAGTTACAATAAAGCGCATTCCAAAACCCAGTTAATACAGGAATAAGTGCACAATAAGCAAATGAGGCGTGAGCAGGGGCATCTGTAGACTGTTGGAACACCGGTGGTACTGGTCCGAGATTTATGTTCTCATGCCAGGGTTTTGGGGGAGGTATAGGCCCCAATCCTGGTCCAGAGGTGAAACCCCTGTTGGCGGGTCTGGGGGGCACCACCTCCCCCAAAGCTGTTGAGGTCTTACTTACTGTAAAGGTGAAAATCTGGGCTATCCCGGGCTCTCAAACATTACAAATAGCCTAAGTTCAGTGACAGGCAGGCACTGGCAGAGTGGCCATCTGGCCCTCAGTATATTTATATTTTTGATTAGGTGTTCTGCCCACTAGCTCTTAAAAGGGCTTTTTTAAGTAAACAAGAAAGAACCAGATGAATTACTCACACTGATCAAAATGAGGCCCTCCCTCAGTGACAGGCAAGCACAGGCAGAGTGGCGCCTGTATATTTTTTTTATTTTTAAATAGCTGTTTGCTCAGTACCTCCCTTAAAAGGCTTTTTTAACAGGTAGATACAGCTCACTAACTAAAGTCATGGATGGACTGTCCACACAACTTTAATAACTCAAGACTCTGCTCTCACTAACTTGCCAACTGACCAACACTGCTGCTTGCTCTGACGTCTCTCTCTCTCTCTCTGTGATGACTGACTGTAGGTGCATGTACAGTGAAATCAGTCACATGATGAATGAGACATGAGTCCAAGCACATACGCAGTATGAAAAAAATGTCATCACAGTGACATTGACCAGGAGGTTTTTGACTTGGCAGGAGGCAGAGACTGGAAACCTTCTGAGTAGTGCCCACTGCCCCCTAGGCTGTCAGTCATTCATCCGTGACATCAGCAAGTGAATGAGAGAGATAGCAGCGAGGCAAAGCAAGGACAATGACTCAAGCCAAGCAGCACAGCTGAGTGACAGGAGGCAGAGCTCCAGATGTGTCTGATAGCATGGAGCTTCACTGGTGCAGGCAAGTGACTGCCACTTGGCAAATGGGCATGAGTGAGTATCGAGAGGGAAGGGGGTGGGGTAGCCATGCCACGACTGGCTCACCTTCTATTTCTTTTGCTGGACAACAATTCTATCTTTGATATAATGGTTTCCATTAGTTAACTTTGTAATGCTGTTTTGAATAGTGATCTAAAACCAAGGTATAGTTACCAGCTGAAGGTCCTCATAAACAAAATCTGAGGCCCAAGAGTAGGTGGCAGAGGATACCCATGTAACCCCCTGTCAGGTGTTTACCTGTGAGCTCTGGAAAAAGGCTAATTTCCCTGGGGGTTTTGGTTCCATCTCATTGTTTTTTTATCCTGGGTCCTGATTTTCCTGGCTTGCCCTGTGTTTCCTGGTTGCTTCAGCTGGCCCCTGCGTTGGTTGCTAGAGAGAGAGAGAGAAGAGCGAGGCTGGAGGAGCTGTAGCATGGAGCCGCTGGGTGTTGAATCGCACTCCGGTGCTGGGTGAGAGCCGCGCATGTGCATAAGCGCATTTTCATGCAGCCGTTTGCAGGCACGTTGGCTGTTCTTTATGGTGGTCCCACTCCCAGGGCAAAGCAAGAGAGGGACCGAAGACTGGAGTGAAGGTGGAGAGGCAGCCAGAGAGAAAAGGGAGCAGTTTTTGTGAGCACCAATCACACTCAAGCTACAGGGCTGCCATCTCATTAATATTCATGAGGCAGCGCATTTGAAGTAACGAGAGTCCTGTCTAGTGCTGGGGGTACAAAGGTAGCACTAGGATGGGGAAAAAAGGAAAAATACATTAAACAATGTTAAAAAGATGTGTGCAAGAGAAAAGGGAAGGCTGCCAGTCTGTGGGGAAGGGAAATAAATAAAGTGTAGCCACGGACTGCAGACAGAGACTGGGGAATATATGAGCTGCCTCGGGGCTTAAGGTAATTGCAGCAGTAACTAAAGCAGAGATGGATAAATGTGTTGAGAAATGCAGTCGCTATGCAGGGAACAGGGGTGGCTACAGCTGTGTGGGGCAAACATAAATTAAAAGTACAGGGTTTGGCTGCAGGAACTTTTAAAACCTTCGACTCTGTGTTAATGTGTGGATATTGTTTACAACGGCCACCATGTGTGCAGCCATGTGACACCAGCCAGCCAACCACCAAGCCAGGATTAGCCAGTTGGATTCTGGGGCTTGTGAACAAACCCTTGGGGGAAAATACCAGGGAATGTTTAGGCGTCTTTTTGAACAACCAATGATGCATTGAGGGAGCCTCATACATGTGCATTTTTATCTAAGGACAGTGGCTACAGCCAATGGGGAGCAAGGAAAGGGCTCCCAAATAAAGCAGGGACTGTGGGACTTGGGTCAGTATGGGGAGAGCTCCTCCAGGAGGAGGGTGGCTCTTTGTCCCTGGAGAGAGTGGGGCTTGGAAATGGGCCTGCCTGGGGGCTGCTAGCAATTTGTCCCCCAGGGCAGGGAGTGTTTGCCCTATCGGACATAAGAGAAGATGGAGAGAAAAAGAGAAAAGTTTGTTAAAGCAACAGCTTGTGAGAGAAAGAGAAAAGCTGCAGGAAATGGACTTTGTGTTGTTCTGAAGCTGCGCCACAGTGGTGATAAAACTGTGCACAGCTTGAATGGAAAGGAAAGGTGCAGATTGCAAGGGCAGAGGTTGTGTCCTAATCCTGAAATAAAAGGACAAAGGTTGAATTGGCCTGGAAAAAGACCAAGGTTGCATTCTGAGCCTGGAAAAGAATGAAGGTTGCATCTAACCCTGGTGAAAAGACAGAGTACAGAAAATGATGAACAAGGACATATAAATGTGCTGACAGAAGGAGAAGGAGTGTGAACCTCTTCAATTCAGAGAATTGCCAGTACCTGCATGGTGGGAAAAGGGACTGTGTGTGCAGGGGATGATGTGTGAGCCAGAGTGAAAAGTGTGGCTGTGTTAAAGTTGAGAGACTAAGAAAGGAGAAGGATGGACAGGTGCTTTCTGGTCCAAGTGCCTGTGATCTGCTCCTGAGGAACAGCCAAGAGAAAAATGGATGACTGTGGCTACACACCATAGCAGATAAAGAGGAAGAAAGAGAACAGCAGAAGAAACATGTGCTGAATATTTCTGCTGGCACCCAGGGCCAGGTGGGGAACTTGCTAACCCCCATTGAATGGGGTCTGCCGCTGCAGGAGGCCACAGGTATTAGTGTTGTGAGAACTAGTTCGTCAAAGATTCGAATCCTCCTTGAACCCTGGTGTTCAAGTTCTAACCTAGAACTCGAACACTAAAAGGTTCACAAAAGGGTTTGAATCTGTAAGTTTAACTAACTTACTTTGTTTTGAGCTCTGTGTCCCTCCTGTCCTGAGTCCTCCCAACTCCCGTGATGTCTTTTCCTGGCCCCAGCTGATGTATCTATGTGTGGGGAGGAGGCACTTCCCAGCAGGCAGCCCCGATGTGGGGGGGGGGTGCAGCAGCAGCAGTGTTGCGGTAGTTCAGATGGGGCTGCTAGAATCCGAGAGTTCTCTCAGTGCGCTTGCGTACTTATGCTCAAGTCATCCTCACCACCTGACCATTTACTATGTGGTCAGGTGGGGATCAAGTAAGCTGCGCGAGCCGCGGGATCATGGAGTGGTATTTAAGTGGATGCAAGCCCCGAGAGCACGATTTGGATCCTGAGGATTTCAGGAGGCAGCAGCAGCCTGAGCAAATTAACCATAGTGTAGTAGTGTATTGCAGCCAGCATTCTTGCTCGATAGGCCAGGGCCCAGGTCGGTGTGGCCTCAAATACGACTGCAGCACTTGCCAGTTGCTGCTTACCTGAATTATTTAAAAAATTCCTCCATCATCCATTTTCCTGCGAAAAAGCAAATGTTGAAAAGTTCGGGGAGGGAAGGGAAGGGGGGCAGGGCCCAGGCCCGAGAGACCGAGAATGAGAAAGGCTGAAAGGCTCAATGAATTAACGGTTGGGTATGGGACTAGGGGAGATTCAGGAGGGACTAATCAGGAATTGGGATCGATCAATATCAGCAGAGAATAAAAAAAATAGATAGAAGAACCTTTGTGGTTGTGAAACTGCAGTGCAACTTAAGCACTGCACAGTGCACATTCAGCAGCTGCCAGCAACAAGCATATAACAAGGGGAAAAAACACTCCCACAACAAACTTAAAAAAGGCAAATAAATTTGTCAGGACAGAGTATAAGGACTGTACTCATTGTGCTGTGCTGCTAAGGGGGATCCTCCTCTTTCACCCTCAAAAATTCCAGTCCTTATACAACAGCACAAGGCACTGGCAGTAAGGCACTGACTAAAGGCAGTTAATTTTTTTGTACACCACTCCTCTGTGTGTGTTTGAGACTTCTACTTCTTCACTCCTGAGTCCCTGTGTTGTGTATGTGACTCCCCGCTCCCATCTCCTGAGTTGTGTGCTGTTATTACCCTTACCCTTACATGACAGAAGCTTAGAAATATAATTCTCGTTCCCTGTGTTGCGTATGTGACTCCGTCTCCTGTGGTCAGCCCATCACCCTGCTGCTGTGTGCCCCTTGACTGCACTGTACCCTACCCAGTGTGTGTTACAGAGAGAAGCACAGTGGCCAGTTGTGTGTTGGTATTATTACCCTTACATGACAGAAGTGCAGAAATATAATTCTCATTCCCTGAGTTGTGTATGTGACTCCGTCTCCTGTGGTCAGCCTATCACCCTGCTGCTGTGTGCCCCTTGACTGCACTGTAACCTACCCAGTGTGTGTTACAGAGAGAAGCCCAGTGGCCAGTTGTGTGTTGGTATTACCCTTACATGACAGAAGCGTAGAAATATAATTCTCATTACCTGAGTTGTGTAGACTCCGTCTCCTGTGGTTAGCCCATCAACCTGCTGCTGTGTGCCCCTTGACTGCACTGTACCTTACCCAATGTGTGTTACCGTGTGAAGCCCAGTGGCCAGTTGTGTGGTGGCATTAGCCTTAAATACATGACAGAAGCCTAAAAATATATTTTCCCGTTGGGAGGAGAGACAGAAAAATCTCTTTCCTCGGTTTGTGTGTGTAACTCCCGTCTCTTGTGGTCAGCTCATCACCCTGCTGATGTGTGCCTCTTGACTGCTATGTGTATGCTATGCCCAGCAGCCCAATCATTCTGTAAGCCTTGAACCTGAGATCCTTTAGTTGCAAACCATCATATTCTTTAATTACTTTCAGTCCACTGCATCACAGTGTCACACAACCAAAATAAAATGTTGGAGTTGTAGCCAGCGATCACAGATCACATTGCTTTCTTACACAGGAATTGTGTGGGTGTGGGTGTGTTCACTGCAGTATACTGGTACTGTTATGACTGACACCAACATAGATGAAGCATCTGGTGCTGGTGTTGGAGCAGGTGTTGGTGGTAGTGGTAATCCTGGTGCTAGCAGAAATAACCAAAATGTTTCATGTGATAAAAATTCAAGAAACAGCAACAGAGCAACAGTGAAGTGTGGTAAAGGGGGGCCTTTTAAGAAAACATGTACAGCTGCTGGGGTCACATGGAGAGGCACCATAAGGTATGCCATTCATGCCGTTAAGATCCCTGTGACTAGCAGCAATAATGCAAGTGACAGTGAGTCCCTCTCTGACTCAGACAGTAGCTCTTTGTCTCAGTCTGACACTGTTGTGTCTTGTGACTTATCATTACTTCCTCAACAAAGTGAAATGAGCAAGTCTGCTGACAATGAATCAGGTAGTGCACTTGCAAATACATCCAGCACTGTTGGCAATGAAAAGGACATATCCATTGAATCCACCACTTCTGTGTTGGCCAGCAATGAAAATCCATCAGAGTCTTCTGCCCACTCTTCTAGCACCAAGGAGCATGTCCCGGGTTCTGTTAGGACAGGTGAAAAGATGCAAACAGTCTTTAGCTATCTTCCTAGCACTCGAACAAAATCTGTCACATCTGAGGTGTGGAATTATTTCTCTGTTAGTAAAACTGATCCATGCAGAGCAATTTGTTCCCTGTGTAAACAGAGTGTAAGCCATGGTAAAGTTGTGTCATTCCTTGGCACTACAGCTCTTAAACGCCATCTGAAAAAACATTCAGTTTTGTTCGAACGTCCAAAACCCATGTCCTCCATCTTCCAGACCGCACGTGAGAAGGGTCAGGAATCTGAAATGGATACTGAATTGTCTGAACTTGATGCAGACAGAACCACTGCCAGCCCTAGGATCATTGTTACCACCAGTGCCAGCACTATTAGTACCAGTTGCACATCCAGTGATGGCACTGAATGTATAAGTCCTAGTCCACCATCCCAGCGTCCACGTGCCCATTGAAGCACGGTGTATAATAAACCAGCAGGGACATGTTGTAAACAGCTAACACTGTCTCAAACATTTGAAAGGAAGAATACCTTTACTAAAAATCATCCAAAGTCCCTTCATCTTAATCACAGAATTGGTGAACTGTTAGCTGGAGCCCTTCTCCCATACTCTTTGGTAGATCATGAGGATTTTAGGGAGCTCTTGAAACTAGCAGAGCCTCGTTACAAAGTTCCTCATTGAAGGTACTTTTCCTATGTTGAAATACCAAACATTTATCAGGCTTTAAAAGTGACAGTGATGCTTGCACTTAAAACTGCAGAGGGTGGGGTTATTCATGTCACAACAGATATGTGGACCAGCACTCAAAACATAGATTACATGTCCCTTACTGCTCATTGGGTCACATTTTCTTGTGGTTCTTCAAAAACAAAGACACCCCAGAAGATGGCGCTGCTGCATATAAAGAAATTTGGGGAAAGTCATACAGCTGCAAACATCTTGCAGGAACTAATGACCTCCTTGATGAATGGGTTTATTCTCACAGTCTAAAATGTGGCTTCATAGTAAGTGACAATGGAGCCAACATCTTGAAAGCAGTACAGGATGGAGGATTTATGCATGCTTCTTGCTTTGCACATTGCTTACATTTAATTGTCTGAGGATTTCTCAGCAATGAAACACAAGTGGATGGTATGATTGCTGTTTGTAAAAAAAATTGTGACTCACTTTCACATTCAACCAAGACTATACGGACATTGTCCAAACTGCAAAAAAAACACAAGCTGCCCCAGCAAAAGCTGATTCAAAATGTTTCCACATGTTGGAACTCAACGCTTTATATGCTGCAGCACCTCTTGGAGCAAAAGCAAGCTGTACATGAGCATCGCTCCAGTTACATTATGGAGATGGCATTATGCTGTCTGTGCTGCAGTGAAATTAATGGAGACAGTCGCTGCATCCTAGCTCCTTTGGAGACAGCTACAAGGGACATGTCTTCTGAAGGCGCATCTGTGAGTCAGGTTATCCCACTCATAATGCTGATTTCACATCATCTTAGTGTTCTAAATCTATAAATAGAAAAAGACAGATCTGAAGCACAGACAACATTACGCCTGTATCATGGGAATCTAAGTAAAGAGAAGTAGCGTCAAAACCAGTGACAAATTAGTTGCAATGACGAAATCAAAACACTACATCCTTGCAACTCTCTTAGATCCCAGGTTCAAGGCTATACATCTTCCAAAAACAGATGATATACAGCAGTACAAATGTCTGTTGCTAGATGAGCTGCAGCACTCACAGGAGTCAAACACAGACATGCACAGTACCCTCAGGTTGTCATCACCACAACATGCAGGTTCATCTTCACAAAGGGATACAGAACTGGAAAAGTCACCACATTAACAGTAGTTGTTCCACAACCGCCACTTCTTCAACCCTTAGTAGCAAGCTAAATCGTGGCAAAACCTTTCCCAAATTGCTGCCATACCAGCTTATGCTGATTCCTCTTCTGAGCGGTCTCTGTCTATCATGGTAGACAGTTACCTGCAAGAACTGCCTATTCCCATTGATGCATGCCCTTTTGAATACTGGAGATCAAAAAAGTCGATTTGGACAGAGCTGTATGATGAAGCCTGTAAATATCTTGGTTGTCCTGCAACAAGTGTCTCTTCAGAATGCATGTTTAGTACAGCTGGCAATATTGTGACAGACACCAGAAATAGGTTGCTGCCAGAAAATGTACACATGTTAACTTTTATTGAAGTTAATAAGTCAAGATTTTTGTATCCCTACAAGAGTATACAAACTGATCCTGAAGTGATTGATGTTGTGGATGTTGATGGTGATGACAACTCAGATGGTGGTGGCTGGTAAATACTGTGTGGGACAGAGTCTCTCTGCACCAAAAAGGAAACTTTTACAGACTGTGATGACTTTGGTTGTCTCTCTCCTTTCTCGATCTACTACCTTGGACTATATACCCCCAAAACTTTCACCATTTCATGGCAAACTGCTTTGTAGCTAGGGTCTAAAGTCAACAAGTTTTATATACAGGGCAATTTTAACATCAGTGGGAACAGGCCCAAATTTGGCATAAAAGGGACACTGTCATGTCAATCATTTCTGCATCATATTATTTATAGTTAAAGTGCAAACATATATTTTTGGATTTACCTTCTGTGACTTTGTGGTGCATCAGTATGGGCTGAGACTGGGGGCGGTCTATTTTCCAATTTTAAAGAGGGCAAAACAATGAGTTCTAATTGGTAGCTGTTTATTACTTTTTCAATTACAGAAATGTTAGCCATAAATCAAAATGATCCATATGTAACTTATCTTACTAAATAAAAAATTATGGGAAAAACTGTATTTTGTATTGTTATGTTTCTGTGGGCAGCATCCTGTTACAAGTCTCTTCTAGGAAACAGAGTCATCTGGAGTTTTACCTATGTCATGGTTGAGCACATATTCTGTAAGCATAGGTCTCATACCACAATAGCTTGTGTTTAACATTCTGTTGTACACAGACCATGGCATAATAGCAACAACTCTCAAATTACTGGTTCCATGAAGAGGACTGTACAGAATGTTGTACATAAGAAGAAAGCAATCGAAAAGACAGTTTTTCACATAAGTGTAGTTTATTAAGGAACAGTTAAGTATGGCTCATTTGGAGGCAAGAGTTTCATTTTTCCTGAGTAAGCATGTGGTAGTTTTAGCATTTGAGAGGGGGAGGAGGGTAGAATGGGTGCTGGAGGGTGGGAAAGGGCTGGAGGTTGGTTTAACATGGATGCAAGAGGAGAAAGATGGCATGGATGCTAGTGCATGGGTGAGGTTGGGGTTGGTTTTAACATGGATGCAGGAGGGAGAAACATGGCATAGTTGTTGGTACATGAGTGATGGTTGGGGGAGTGGGTTTTAACATGGGTGAGGGACGGAGAAGGGTGACATGAATGGTAGTTCATGACTAAGTGTGGGGGTAGTTTAAACATTTGGGTGAGGGAGGAGGGTGGAATACCTGCTTGAGGGGGGTGAGGGTTGTGGGTTGGTTTTAACATGGGTGTAAGGGTGGTATAGGTGCTACTGCACAGATGAGGGTGGTGGAAGAAAAGTGGAATGGGTGATGGGGTGAAAGGTGGGTGTTGTTTTTGTCCTTTCATTTACAGATTCGTGATCGGCTGGGGATGGTGAGGAAAAAGATGATGACAGACCGATGGTATGGGTATGGGAGGGCTGTACCGATTGCCCACTGTGGAACCTACTATAGATATTATATATATATATATATATTTTTTTCTTATTAAATACATTGCAAACTACTGCCACCTAGCACAATTGTCCTGTTCCCTTTAAAAAAGAATAAAGGAATCAGAAATAAAAGAAAACCTGCATCAGCAGTTTTCACAGAATGTGACCTATTATAAAGTGTTTTTGCTTTACAAGTAGTGATAATTTGACACATAATGGGGTTGACAGACACTGTCCCTTAAACATCACATGCCAACTGCTGCAGCTACATTAAATGGTCCTTAAGTTAGTATGTGGTGAGGAAACCACTTTTTTTTTATTTATGAGACTGAAATACAGATTTTATTGACGTATCAGCTGGAAAAATGCATCATCTTAGAAAGTTGTATGTATTACTTCAATTTGCCAACAAGAATGTTGGTATATGTATGCATTATCTTAGAAAATTGCATGCATTTTTTGCCAGCACAATGACTGGCATATTTTTTTATTCAGATGTCTTGACTGACTTTTTTTATGACATAATATGTTTTGCAACAGTTCCATGTGCTGCGGCTGCAGTACCTAGGTTTGACTTTGTTATAAAAGCTATCTTTTAAACATAGCAACTTTTGATTTACTCATTTAAAACAGAAAGCAGCAAATAGCTGAAATTAGGTAATATCAGTTATTTTTTTCTCATAATTCATGACAATGAGTATATATAACTGAGTACATAAATGGCTAATGTGCCTCTTTCTTTCACTAAGGAACTATGATGCAGCTGCAGCAGGAAAACTTTTAACATATGGGTGGGCCTGTTACTTATTAAGTTGCTGGCTTTAGCAAACAGAAGAAACCATAGATAAACCTAGTTGTATTCCTATCAATGTCACACATGATCATTTCTCTCCCCCTTATATTAAACAGTTTTTCCTTTACATGTATTTCATTACTATCTTCATTACTGGCAGCACAATTAAAAAATAGGGTTTGAGTTCTAAAAAAGATTAGAACCCTAGAACTTTTTCAAAAGTTCTAGACTAGAACTAGAACCCAGAACTTCAGAGGGTTCTGACAACCCTAACAGGTATCGTACCTGAGTGCTAGGGCACTCTCATTGAGGGAGCCGGGCTGTGGGGCCACTCCCCAGTCTAGGCCCTCTGTAGTGGTAGGCCTTGCACACGTGCTCTGCACCGGGGCCTGTAATGGGCTGAAGGGGACAAGCTGCAAGATCCACAAGCAAGAGATGAAGGAAGAGCAAGCTACAGCCTCTGCGCCCCTGTTAAAGAAATTGTGCCCAGTTCTGCCTGTGCCACCACCCTCCAGGATTCCTGTGAACTGTACCATCCGTAGGACTGAGTTCTGCAGAACCGTGAGTAAACAGCAGGAATTGCCCTGCACCTGGAGACTGTAAATAATTGAGCAAGCATACTAGGACTGGAGGGAAAGCCAAGGAAACTGTAAAAAGGTTTAAAGTGTAATTTTTAAGCATGTCAATGCCGGCTACCAGCTGCACCTCAGGCCTGCAACTACAACTGGGTACCCAGTAGGGACTTAAGGGAAATGGACTGGGACCTGCAGGTCTGGGTTTGAGCAACTGCAGCAGATAGCTAGCTAGATAGATACTAATGGCTGCATGGATTGAAACATGGGAATGAATCAAAGGGAAATGTGATTTGGGGAAATGCAGAATCAAAATGAAAATGTCAACCTCTGTTCCACTACCCCATTCCTAAACCCTCTCCCTGTAAATAAACCCTGGAGTTATTGTTTTATAGTAGAAAAGGAATCCAGAGCATAATTTTAGTGAGCCTGTGTATTGATGAGATGAAAGGGTAAATGTGGTAACTGAATGTGGGGAGGTTCAAATCCTGGTAAGTCCATGTCTGGAATAACTATTGGGGAGGTGGGTTGGTAAAACATCCTAGGGGATTGTACTGCTAGCTATCAGACCACTTAGAATGTACTCAGGGTGGAGGCAATGCCATTTTAGTTTAGCTTTTTGGGAAAGGACCCCCATAGGTCAGTATTGGGAACCCAGGCCCCTGGGCCTTGTATTGGCCAGCAAGCCGGGGTAGTGGCCCTCTCCCAGATGGCACCAGAGAGGGGGTTACACACAGATCAATAAATATCCCTAGCATCTGTTAGGTGTTTAAATGTCAACCCAAGGAATGTCACGGTTGTATTTCCCATGCAGCCAAGGATATTTGATACCAGTTTTCTAGTCAGACCCGAATCTCTGTTTGAGTTTTTGAGTTTTATACAAAGACAGGAGGGGGCATGTGAAAGTCAACAGGAAAGAGAGAGAGATAAGAGTGCAGAGGAGAAATATGGTCTGGATAGGGAACAGACTTGGGAATGATGGAAACAAAAGCCAAGGTTCAGATCCCAACAGAGGAACCTACTGTACCTAGTCATTATCATTTAACATTTCACTGCTTATGTGCCCCCAGCTGTAAAAAATGATAAAACACCACTCCGGCTACTCTGTTTTGGGAACGGACTCGAGATGCCGGGGGTCGGTAGGGGAGGAGAGGATCAAGTATCCATAGGACTGCTCTCCTCTCCTGGGGTGGGTAGTGGGGCTGCATCGCTCTGCAGTGGCCCCCGGTGGAGACTGAGAGCACTGCATGGGCATCGCAATAGAGGGACGTAAAGAAAAACCAGAAAAAACGCTCAGGAATGGCTGGATGATGGCAGCCGGCCTATTTGTGCCCCTGAAGGACCTCCCTTGGAAGCTTAAAAATCCACCTCAGCAGCGCCCTAGGGGCTGAGAGAAAGAGTGTGCTGGGTGTCCCCACTGGTGCCTTCCCCCTCGGAGGAGAGGGACCCACCCGGTGAAGGGTTACGCCGGGCTACCCTGGGGTCAGGCTGCAAATATGAGGTAAGGAGGGGTTCAAGGGGGAGTAGTAGTAGGGGGACATCAAAGACTGTGGCTGCCCGAATGAGTGGCAGGTCCTGGGCACGTAGGAGATATAAAGACATGATGAAAAAAAAAAAAAAAGGATAAAACAGGGACCCAACCAAAACTGGTACTGCATCTCAGCAGGATTATCCTGGGTAAGTAAACTGTAAACAATAGCAATACCATTTTTGTCTTCTGATGCTTTCTATGTTCTTGTTAATCTGCAAAAAAGCACATTTTATGCACAATGTGTTGTATTTTTTATTTAAATTTTGAATCATGCCACTTACTTCCTATCATGTGGGTCTAGAGGCATGCTGACCATTGCTGGCTGCTCCCTAGAGGAAGAGGGTAATGCGGTGGTAAATGCATGCTGTGGGTATCAGCTGCTTCCTTCATGCCCTGATTCATTTGGGGGGGGGCCTGATGGTATCACTGCACCTTCTGCTTCCCACTACTCTCTCTGTGTGGCTCTGAGAGTACGGAGATCACTCAATATGCACCCACTGCTCTTTTCCTCCTGGGTCTGTGCCCCTCCCTCACCAGCATGCACTCTCTCACATTTCTCACACAGTGACATTTGCTCATCATTATGGAAATGGTTCGGTAACGCGAATGCTTGCCTTTGTGACCTCATAGATCTCCCCACCCCTAATCATGCTAGTTGGGCTTTCCCTTCTGCTGGAGCACATGCTGCATGCTGAGTGATGACAGACTATGGCAGCAGCAATTTATTTATTCAATTTGGAAATTATTTTTTTTCTCTGCAAAAGCATACTGACCCGAAATAGCTTGTTTGTTTCCAGGCATTTTTGTCAACTGTCTGCAAATAAATAACTGTCAACGCAGTACTATCAAGGAAGGAAAAAAAATGAATGATGGAAGTACTTGTTAACCCGGGGCCATTTGCAAGACACCTGAGGCACTGGCCCCTCTGGCTCCAAGTTAACAATGCCCCTGGGCATTAGTAACAAACTGAACAATTCAGCAACACTTAGACCAAGGTATGTGGCAATTGCAAGGGGAACAGTCAGGTACAGAGAAAAGAGAAGTGGGGTGTCAGCTGGTACCTGTAATGTACCTGTAATGTTTGGGCCTCTACCCCACTCCCTTACTGGTACCAGTATATTATCACTAGTCTCTAAGGAAGCTTCCTGTGCATACCTGGGTACCCAACCAGCGGAACATTGTAGGTCCATCTATAGTTATGCTGCATGTGATTGGCTTTAAACAACACTTTGAAAACCCAATTTGTAATCCGTGCTGGATGGCCTAATCCATACAAATAACAAAAGCCAAACTGTGGCCTGTTCTTCCTAACTAAAGATGGGTTTCAGGACCCTAAGACCCTGATACAGTATGTACTCAAGGAGCGCTCAACCCAGCAGAGCTTCGATCAGCCCTCCAGTCGGTTGGTCTCTTGATGACATGAGCAGACTGGCATGGCTAGTGCTTCTCCCCTCAGTCAGACACCTCTCTTAGATGATCGCTTCTAAGTCAGTTGCATCTCTTTCAGCTCTCTCTGACAGTCACCCTCTGGCCCCTCTTACACATCAGCTCATTGGATACAGTTTTGACCCCAAGTGCAATGACTTACATAGAAACATAGACTTTGATGGCAGATAAGGACCACTTGGCCCACCTAGTCTGCCCATTTCCCTACCTACAGGATAAGCTGCAGATCCTAGTTACCCAACAGCCTATTTCTTCCTACCCCCCACAAGAATTGCCTTATGTCTGTCCCATGCATTCTTGAATTCTCCCACAGTTCTAGACCCCACAACCTCCTCAGGAAGGCTGTTCCATGCATCCACCACCCTCTCTGTGAAAATATTCTTCCTCCCATTGCCCCTGAGCCACCCCCCTCTATCTTCAAATTGTGTCCCCTTGTTCTTGCACATCTCTTTTTTTGAAAGATGCTACCCTCTTGGACTTTGTTGATTCCACTGAGGTACTTAAAAGTTTCTATCATGTCCCCCCTCTCCCTCCTTTCCTCAAGGGTATACATATTTAGCTCCTTTAGTCTCTCCTCATATGGCTTCTCTTGCAGACCCTGCACTATTTTAGTTGCCCTTCTCTGGACTACCTCCATCCTGTCTATGTCCTTGTGGAGATGGGGTCTCCAGAACTGGATGCAGTACTCCAGATGGGGTCTCACCAACTGTCTGTACAGAGGGATAACAACTTCCTGTTTTCTGCTGGTGATGCCTCTCCCTATACATCCAAGTATCCCCCCAGCCCTCCCTACTGCCTTCTCACATTACTTGCTAACTTACTACCCCCCCCATTGTGTAATCTTCCCCTGGGTTTTTGTTTCCCAGGTTCATTATTTTGCACTTCTTTGCATTGAATCCAAGCTGCCATACTTCTGACCATTCCTCCAACCTTGCCAAGTCCCTTCTCAATCCTTTCCACACCTCCTTGTGTATCAACCCTGTTGCAGATCTTTGTATCATCTGCAAAAAGGCATACTTCTCCTTCCAATCCCTCTGCAATGTCACTTATAAAGACATTAAAAAGGACTGGACCCAGTACTGAACCCTGTGGTACCCCACTAGTAACCCCTCTTTCTTCAGAGTAGACTCCATTTACAATTATCTGTGTCAAATGCCTTGCTAAAGTCTAGGTAGGCCATATTCACAGCCCCTCCCTGGTCTACTACTTTGGTCACCCAGTCAAAGAAATCTATTAGATTCATCTGACATGACCTTTCCACTGTAAACCCATGCTGCCTTGGGTCCTGTGCCCCACTTTCCTCTAGGTACTCAACAATTCTTTCCTTCAGAAGTGATTCCATAACTTTCCCTACCACAGAGGTCAAACTGACAGGTCTGTAGTTTCCAGCCTCTGTCTTGCTCCCACTTTTGTGCAGGGGGATCACATCCACCTTCCTCCAGTCTTCAGGTACCACACCATCCTCCCATGATTTATTAAAAAGGGTAGTCAGTGGTGTCACTAGTTCTCCCCTTAATTCTTTTAGAATTCTGGGGTGAATTCTGTCAGGCCCCATTGCTTTCTCCACCTTCAGTTTTAGAAGTTCTTTCAGAACCCTTTCTTCTGTGAAAGGACTGGCATCGACCCTCCATCCAGAGTGCTTCTGTTAATTGGATTAGGCACCACCCCCTCCTCTTCTTTTGTGAATACTGAGCAGAAGTATTCGTTCAGTATCCCTGCTTTTTCACTGTCACTCTCTGCCCACCCGCCGTTCTTTCTATTCAGCCTCACTATCTCTCCCTTTGTCTTTCTACGCTCCCTGATGTACCTATAAAGGTTTATCCCCTTCTTAATCGAGTTGGCTATCTTTTCCTCAGTTTAGGCCTTTGCTATTCTGACTTCCTTCCTACTTCCTTCTGCCTTAACTGGTACAGTTCTCTGTCCTCTCCTTCTGTATTTCCTTATACTTCCTAAATGCTATCTTTTTCTCCCTAACCTTCCCCGCCACCTCTTTTGAGAACCATAGTGGCTTTTTCTTTTGTTTTGATTTGTTTATTTGCTTCACACAAAGGCTTGTTGCCTCTGTGATGGCAGTTTTGATGTTTCCCCATTGTTGCTCCACCCCTCCTTTTAGCCTGTTTGCTAGTGCTTTTCTAAGGCACTCTTACCTGACCAGTGGAGCATTCTTGCAACACCCACAACACTATGAACCAGTCACCTAGCTGTAGTTGCTGCAGGTGATGGTGCTTCAGACACTGAGCTATACTTCCAGGTTGGAAGACTACTTCAGTCAGTTTACAGGTATGGGAATTAGGTGTGTTCAGCAAAATCTCTACCTCTTAAGATTTCAATTGACAGCTGGAACTTTCTTCAGTGAAAAAGGACCAGAGAGCCCCTTGATTGGTCACATCCTCCTGTCAGTCATTGAGGAGTGTCTGCCTAGCTGTCAGTCAAGGCAGCATTAGCCTTCCAGTACACCTAATGACACTGGGCTGTGGTCTTGAGGCTGTCACTAATTATAACCTCCATGTCATTCTCTTTGGAACTTCACTCCAGTTGTACCCCCTCAACCCAATATTTAGTCCTTGTATTTCCCCTCTCCAAATGCATAACCTAGCACATTCTGGCACTGAATTTCAGTTTCAGATGTCTCCCTCAGATGATTACCTCTCAGTCAATTGGCCACTCTCAGCTCTTTCTCTCTCTTTCTGCTGGTCACTCTCTGGCACCTCTCACAGGTCAACTCACTGGATATACACAGCACTGTGGACATAGCTGCAGTGGCTATTATCTTCTCCTTTTGTCTGTTGAAGCCCAGCAGTCACCTTCTGCTCCCAGGCTAGCTCACACTTCCTCAGGTAGCAGCTCTGCCTCCAAGCTGTCTATGATGCAGACCTCAGATGGACTGAATGTTTTTCAGTGGAAAATGAGCAGAAAGCCCCTCTGATTAGTCTTATCCTTCTGTCAGTCACTTAGCAGGGTCTTCCCAGCAGTCATGTGATGCACCATTGGCTGTCTTGCAACAAAGTGCATTAATGAGTCCTCCAGTATTCCATGAGTTCTCTAACAGTTTCTGGAGCCTGATTGGCTGTGCTCTGACTCCTGATCTTTTGCTATGTTAATGGGGGTCTGGGTGAGTAAAGCTAGATGTCCCTGTAGTTTTATGGGTACTGGCCCAAAGTTATTTATTTTAGTTAGGCCTCCTACCCATTTTTTTGTTCATTGGGGAAGTCCTGTTTGTTGCAAGGGCTGTCATGCTGCCCCTCCACATTAGTGGCAGGGAAATGCAATAGCGGAGCTTCTAAAGGCAACATTGAAAATACCATGTCTTACTCCTGTTACTCCTGCTTCAGCCCTTACTGCTAGAGTCCTAGTCCTGGGAAGACCAGAGGGAGCACCCAAGGTAAGTCCTACATTGGGGACAGGGGTTACACATGTTTGTGTAGGGTTTCATGTCATAATGGCGATCGCCAAATAGTGATCACAATTGCAGCGAGTGTACATTGCCAAAAAAACAAAATGGCAATGTACACTCCCAGCAAGGCAACACCGGTGAAAACAAATGTTTTTTATGTTATTTATGTGGGGAGCTATGTTCCCTGCACCCCCCTTAAAAATCATTCTCAACTCTGGGAGAGGAGACTGCATGTCAGGGAGTGGGAGAACCTTGTAAAAAAATAGTAACTCCCGCATGCAAAACACAAAATATTGTGCTCCTCCCTAACCCCTGCACCCTCCCCACTGTAGCCAGCCAACCTCACCACCTCACCACATGGCCAGCTTGGCAGCCTCTCACTGCACTACTTGCCACATACCTTCCCTCCTCCTCTTCTGTTTCCCATCCTGTGCTTCTGGTCGCCTTGCTCTTCACCAGTCACTACCCTTTCAGGGTAGCTCACATAACTAGCACTGAATCTGAGTCACTCATATCTGAGTCACTCAAGTTCAGTCAATGTTTTGACAGGTTAGCCTTGTGTAACATACTTATTATAGGAGGTTGTGGAGTCAAAAACAGTGGTGGATTTCAAGAATGCATGTGTAACCCCCCTGTTACCTGGGGTTACTAGAATCCCAGTTAGACCTAGTGGCAGGCAGGGACAGGCAGCTTGTGAAACTCCAGTTAAATGGATTTCACACTGTCTCACTCTGTTCTTAGTCTCAGCTGAGACTGAGGGATGACATCATTTTAGAACTGTTGCAGCTGCATAAGCCACATTGGAATGTTGCAGTTGGAGGTTAGAGTAGAACGTTGGGGAATTTGAAGTCAGTCTGTTGCAGTCTGTAGTAGAGGAAGGAGGTGCTCTGCTGTAAGCAGGCCCTCAGAGTCCTAATCTGTTAAAGAGCTATTTTTTGTAGAGGTGTGTGTTCTCACCTGGAGAGGAACACAAGACGAGCCAAGTGAAGTGGTAGAGACCACTTTCAGTGGTTCAGGGCCCTATTCCTGTGGGGATGGGGGGAAGGAATCAGCCTGTTTCCAGGGGCAAATCCCCTGGTCCGGCTAGGGAACAAGAAGCTGCCTGAGTTTATGTTCATGCTGAGGCACCAGAAGTTCTGGATGAGATTTCTTTGAAGAGAAAATGCCTGTGGGGCACCTGCAATCAAGGGGTGAGTTTCGCTCTGCTAAAGGGCCAATGTGTTTTCACCTGAGATAAGATGAAACTAAAGTGACTGTTACTGTGGGGTCAGGAAAAGACAGCCAAGTACAGTTTGGAAAATGTGGAGATTGGACTGCTTAACTCTGTGGGGGGTCTAGAGCAATGGACACAGCCACTTTTTAAGTATGTTCAAGTTCAGCACAAATGGGATGGAAAAACAGTAGATTGGATGTGGCATACATTTAATGAGAATCTACACAGCAAAGTGTTTTAAGGATGAGGTGTTACAGTCCAGAGAAATGGCCAGGTATGAATTATAGGAGCGAGAGGTGGGAGACCCCCCATCAGTAGTAACCAAATTCACCTCTACGGGTTTTCTTTGGGACACATGTTGCTGTCTCTCAGGTACTTGGCCAGTGCCTGAGGAAAGTACCCAGACGTGGGACTGATGAGGAAGATTCCCTGATGGAGCCATAAGTGCTCATAGGTGGTTTAGGGAGCCACCAATAAATGTTCCATGCTATATGGAAAGTGTCCAAGGGGCTGGCAATGGAGCCAAGCCAGGAAAACTGAAAAAGTGTTGAGTTAGGGCAGAGTGCCCAGAGAGTTTCGAGACCTGAGGGATTTAGTTTAAAGAGGATGTGTTCTGATCTCCTTAAATCTGCATTACCAGGAGTATAGCCCCGTGGGGGTCCATCTATGCTTTGTTATTCTGTTGGATGTGAATAAAAGCCACACTTTAGAATCCCAACTTCTGGTATTGGACATTTCAGTTATTGTTTCCTGTGTCCGGAGTTACTTCTGTGCCCCTGACTAGAAGTCAAACATAGCCAAAATACTGAGCAACAGTTTTCTCCCCGAGCCCAGGTCCCAGGTAGGGGGTTACATTTGTAGGCACTGCACAGCACTAATAACACAAAAATACCACCAACCCGACCCCTGGGGTAACCCACCAGTCACACATGGGACAGACATAAGGCAATTCTAGGGGGTGGAGGTTGGAAGAAGTAGGCTGTTGGTTAGCTAGGATCTGCAGCTTATCCATTAGGTAGGGAAATGGGCAGACTGGGTGGGCCAAGTGGTCCTTATCTGCCATCAGATTCTATGTTTCTATGTCATTTATTATTTGTCCCTACTTATAAACTGGGGGAAGGGGACATAATGGACTTAGAGTCAAACTTTTTACAGTCATCGGAACCACTCACACAATTTCAGAAAAGATTTTCTTAGGCATGGAGAACATAATGTACATGTTTCAATTAGAAAGCAACCAAATTAGTCACTGTGGCATTTTTTCTTCTAAAGCTCCAGAGAAATTGGCCAGTTTCTGCCAAGCCAAACAAAAACTCATAAAAAAGAGCAAACTGCAGTTTATTTCCCTCTGAAGTACTTTCTTATGAAAACTGACGTCTGGCTCGGGCAAAGTGATACCTACCAGGCCACAAAAGAGTGTTGTTTTATGTGGGCAGCCTTATTTAACTTTGCCCTCTACTTTGCATCACCACAAAAACCAATTTGAGTTTTAGGTTGCGAAAAGAGCTTTCATTTGAAATAAATGTAGAGCTTTCCTGTGGCAGCTGTATCTGTATCTATATCTATAGCTTTCCTGTGATATCTGTATATGTATCTGTATCTATAGGATATGACATGGGGACCAGAGCGATAACTTTTTTATCTGCATAAGAGCAGTTTGTCCTCTGTTAACCTTACAGGTGGTGTGCTAAAGGTCAAACTGCTTGAGTGTTGATAAAACAGGTATCACACTGTTATCTCCATTGCATATTTCATTTGTTGGATAAAAATATTTTTGTTACTCCCATAATCATAATAAAAAATATTTTTTTCGATCTTGTCTCATGATATCATGTTTTACTGAGTGGAATTGGTGCATGTTGGTTCTTTTTTCTTTGTTTGATACTCAGCTGTGTTTTTAGTATCACCATAGTTGAAGCAGTTTATTTCTTTTTACTGTTTCCTATTTAATTTATGTAACAGGGAATAATTAGCTGATAGAGGTAGATCTGTTGTGTGATGATGGGTTTACTATGTATAAAATTAAGATTATAGGTTTATCACATAATAGCTCAGATGAACACATTTATCACACTTTTTAGTCCATGTCTATTGCATAAATATCTGTATATGTGTATATATAGGGGATATGCAATGGGCTGACTCAAAATATGCAATTTATCTTCAAGCGTGAGGGAGGAGAATCATAACTCATGAGTGGCAGAGCGACAAGTGAGTTATGAAAAACTGTTCACTCGCAAGTGATGATAAATTTTCTATTTTGAGTCAGACTATTTTATATTTGATAAATACAATAGTAGTTTACAAGTTATAGCTTTTAAATCTGCAGTTTGTTTGAAGATTTTGCTATTTTTCTCTAATAGCTAACTTCAGTGCTACACTAAGCATTGTGATGTTATCAGCATTTCTGAAACTTCCCTGATTGCTTCAGTATTCCACTGTGATGTCAGTAACCTTAAAGATATCCATTGTAACAACAGCAACAACAATATTTTTTTGACATGCTGCTGTTACTGATGCCACTAAGATATTTTTTTTATCTTGCCATTTTTACACCATGACCATTTTGTGTGTGTGTGTGTGTGTGTGATATATATATATATAATATACTAACATACTAATTGCCAGCAGATTAGGCCTTATGGTCTATCGAGTCTGCTCGAACCTCAGATCCCTAGTTGGGTGCCTAGGTGCTCCCCCCCTTGTGTTCCAGAAACAACTATCATCCATCCTCACCCCCACCGGGCCAGGCCATCATCTGATACATTCGCTTTCTGTGTCTGTCCCACCCTGTCTTGAAGCCCTCCACTGTGGATCTCTGAACCAGCTCACCAGGCAGCGCATTCCAAGGATCCATCACCCTCTCAGTGAAAAACCTCCTCTTCTTTTCCCCCCTCACCCTTCCACCTTCCAACTTCAAACCATGCCCTCTGGTGATACCGCCCTGCTTTAGTCTAAAGATCCCCTCCATGTTTACCCTATTTATTCCCTTGAGGTACTTGAAGACCTCAATCATGTCCCCCACGTCTCTCCTCTCCTCTCCTCCAATGAAAACAGGCAGAGCTCCTCAAGTCTGTCCTCATATGTCAAATCCCCTAGTCCTCATATCATCTTAGTTGCCCTCCTCTGTACCCTTTCCAGGAGCTGTATGTCCCTCTTCAAGTGTGGTCTCAAGTACTGTACACAGTACTCAAGGTGTGGTCTAACCAGTCCATTGTACAGCGGCAGAATCTCTTCCCTGCTCCTAGAGGTGATCCCCCTTATGATGCATCCCAACATCCTGTTTGCCTTGCTATCTTGCCATTTTTACACCACGACCATTTTGCAATGAATATATATATATATATACACACATTCATTGCAAAAAACTCTGTTACTGCATCTGTTAGGGTTGATTCTACACCAACAAAAGTCTGGAAATTCGATGTTAGGGTTAACAACCTTACCCCCCACTTCACCCCCACCATTCACAGACCAACAGGTGCTGGGGTGTGCCTTGGAGTCTTTGGCCCTAACTCTCACCCCATTACATGGGTAAGCAAGCTGAGATGGTACAGTACAGGAGAATTGGATAAGAGTTAGGCCTGATGACACCAAGGCACACCACAGTACCTGTTGGTCTGTGGATGGTGGAGGGGTATGGTTGGCAGGGTTGGTAACCCTAACATTGAATTTCCAGACCTTTGTTGCTGTGGAATCAACCCCAACTAATGCATTAATGGAGTTTTTTCAATGAAATTCCTTCTTTCTGAGAAAGTGAAACATTACTCACATGGTATCCATAGTTGGGAGCATGGGCCTCTGGACCCTACACTCCCACCACCACCCATCAGTGTAGAGGCATAGCACAGGAGGGCCCTGTGCTCCCAGTTTTGCATAATGGGATGCAAATTTGGGAGCATGGGCCCTCTTGGCCCTGCACTCCCACCCAACCATAAGTGTAGAGACATAGCAACTGAGGTCCCTGCACTCCCAGTATTGCATGATGGTATCCATGGGTGGAAGTGCAGGGGCCTCTGGGCCCTGCACTCCCACCTACCTACAAGTATAGAAACATAGCACAGTAGGACCCTGTGTTTTTAGTTTGCATAATTGTATCCATAGCTGGGAGCATGGGCCCTCTGGGCCCTGCTTTTCTACCCACCCATGACTGTAGAGGCGTAGCATAGAAGGCCCCAGTGCTCCACATTTAGTATAAATAGTATGCATAGGTTGGAGTATGGGCCCTCTGGGCCCTGTGCTTCCACCTACACATAAGTACAGACACATAGCACAGGCCTAGTGGCATTCCAATTAACCCTTATAACGCATATTTGGCAACATCTCAGTAACCATGGCAACTATAGAAAAAAATATTTTGCAGTTGTATTCATGACCTAGCCACCTCCACACATGCTTAGTATGGAGTACTAAGCTGCAATTAGCAATAAATCCATATCTCAAACGGTTTTCTAAATATAGGTGTCAAAAGTTGGTGCGGCCACCACAATGTTATCCTGTGGGAAAATGTGCAACTTCAGAATGCTGTAACTCTGTAACTATTACAAAGTTTTGCACCAAACCAGCAAAGGGCACATCTGTGGTACAATGGCTTGACACCCTGCAAATTTCAGCCTAAAGGTCCAAACCATGTAATGACAGCAAGGTAACAAATAAACTGTGATTTTGGCAGACACCACAGTGTTATCCTATGGGAAAAATCTACAACTTTGGAGTACTGTAACTATGGAACCAATGTAGATTTTTTTCACCAAACCACCAAAAGGCACATCTGTGGTGCAAGGGCTTGTCACCCTGCAGATTTCAGCCCATAAGTCCAAACCATGTAGTGACAGTTAGGTGGCAAAGAAATTGTAATTTATGGGGCAGTAGTGTCGCAAATGTTGACACTTTTTGACAAATTTGCGAAAGAACAGTGCAAAACATTTAAAAATTTTGCAAAAATGTTGCACCATTCTTTTGCAATTTATGAAAGTGCGGTGGGGCAAATCATGGAATACATATTTCCAGGGCTTATTTTCCAAAACTAATAGAGCATTGTGTTCTAACTACAAGTGTCAGTGTTTACCAAGGGGTGCTGAAATTAGAATTAGAGTAGTTTTTCTCCACAAGCTAACTGAAAACAAAATGGCAATGGCACAACAGTACGAGGGCAATTATGACAGAAAAGATGCTTTCATGGACAAAATCTTTCACTGTTGCATGGAACATATATTTTTCCCCATAGGATATAATGTGAAAATTTAAACTTTAATAACTTTTGAACAGATTAATAATATTTTACCAAATCTTCTAAAGGCACATCCATGTCCCAGTCTTCATACGCCCTGAAAATTTCAGACCAAACGGACAAAGTATTCAGGCTGTGGAGACAAGTAAAAAGATTTGCAACAGTTGAGGATTTTTGACACTTTTCAATGCTCCACAACTTTGCAACCACAAGTCAGACAAAAACAACCATTTTCAGATCTAGAGATCTGTGGTACAACAATGTCATGTCAAATTTCAGGCAAATTGGACAAACGGTTGCAAAGTTATTAGAGTGCAAAATGTGTGGTTTAACATAGAAGTGGCCATGCAACCCTAACTGGCAGGTATTATGTCTATATGTCTATATAAATAGAGGATATGTAATGGGCAGGAGTGTGATATGGATAATGTTGTCACTCCTGAAGAGTGAGCTTTGGATACTCACAAGTGCCAAAAGCACAAGTGAGAGTATCCAAAGCTCATGATGTAGGAGTGACAATATTATCCATAGCTCACAATCTGCCCATTACATGCGCTATTTATACAATGGGGGTGAGAGCTTCTGAAATATAGTTATGTTTTCTTATTGTTTGGTAACTGGGTAAGTTTTTGGAGGTGACTTGTTAAGAGCCACACAGTCTGGATGTGGAGAAAATCAAACCCAGATCTGGTGTATTAGATGTACCAACCTTATTCAAAGCTCATTACACTAACCTCTAGGCTATACTGAGAACAGTGTTTGAGCATGTTCTGAGTGTGTTTAAGTGTTTCTGAATGGGCTGGGAGTGTTACACACTTACGAGAAACAGGTGAATGTGTTTGGCAATGCTAATCAAGTTTCAGCAAGCAGTGAGGAACAGCAACTGTGAGGCACTGTGATTTAGATTGCAGGTTTTTTTGAACTTAAAAAAACACATAGTAATGGGCTAGGGGTTTTACAAACCCTGTGGGAAACAGCTAAATGTTCTTTGCAATGTTAAGTGAGTTACTTGCAAGTAGCAGTGAGAAACAGAAAGTGTGAGGCACTGTTATTTAGAATGCAGGATTGTTTGAAAATGTAGTAATGGGTTTGGAGTTTTAGAACACTGTGGAAAGCAGCTGAATGTTCTTTGAATGTCAATTGAGTTTCTTGCAAGTAGTAGTGAGAAACAGATTTGTAAAGAAGTTCAATTTAGTATGCAGGCTGGAATGAATGAGTGAGTAAGTGAGTGGTGACATCAGCTGTGTATGTATAAATGGTATTTATTTTAACTCTGGTGATGTCATCACCATTTATCACACTGCAGTGGAAATAACCAAGTTGATCACACTGATATTGCTTTCACCCCTGTTGCATAAATATATATATATATATATATATATATATATATATATATACACACACACACACTCTAGTGGTAAATAAAGTGTGTACAAAACTCATGCTACTGTGGGATAAATATTTACTTTCACCAAGAATACGTTATTTCACTTAGAACATATAATTTCCACTTAGAATATGAAAATACAACACAGAGAACAGTAAGCTTGATAGACTGTTTCAACACAAAGAAAGGCAGTTTTAATAAAAGCATTACAAACAGAGTGGTATATACCAAATATATAATAGGTTGTAGTAGAATAACACATTTATTTCCACACGTGAGTGGTAAGAACTTTGTCACTAAACTGTGGCTGTGCCACTCGAAAGTTATGGGTCTGCCACTAACTAGCGAAGATAAATGTTATTGTACTGCAACACATTATGTATTCCTTATATATACAGTATGTAGGAGATATGCAATGGCCCGACTGAAAATATGCACTTTATCTTCAAGTGTGTAGGAAGATGAGTATAACTCATAAGTAGCAGAGCCACAAGTGAGTAATGAAAGTCCTGCCCACTCACAAGTGATGATAACCTATAAGAAAATAAAAAAAATGTGCACATAGAGAAGATAACTGTGATTTGTAACCACATATTTTTTATTTACAGTAAAATACAGGAAGGTGCAACAAGGAGTGTTTGTTCCCTTGTTGCACCTACCTGTATTTTGCCTCAAATAAAAATATGTGGTAACAAACCACAATGAATGTTTGTGGGCATGGTTTTGCTGTTTTCTCCCAGTATCACACCAGGTATTCCCCCACGGTTTGGCCTTGTACTGTATCTCTGATGACAAACTGTGTATTTTGAGTCAGACCTTTACATGTTCAATTTATACATTAGTTTACTAATTGTAAGTTTTACGTCTGCTGCTCAAAAAATTTAACTGGGTCTCTTTGATTTCAAGATCTGTCCTCGGTGCTGCACTAGGCAAATGTGATGTTATCAGCATTATAAAAGCTGCTCTGTGATTGGTTCATTATTCCATTGTGATGATACTTGCCTATAAGAATCAAGACATAAATATAGGTAAATGGTGTGTACGAGATATCTCTTGGCTAATCAAGAGAGTCATCTTGGGATTTCTTAGTGTTCCACAACTGCACAGCAAAACTGAGTGGTTCTGTAGCACTAAGAAGTTACTAGGCAATGCTCTTGATTAGCCAAGAGACATCTTGTACACACCATTCCCATTTTATTAAGCATTTCTATTTTATTGTTTGCATATCAACAATAACAGCATCACATCCATAGCATCTTAATAGGTAGCACTGCATTCTGATAGAAGTGAGATGCTGCTTGCTTCAGTAATTTCCCTGTGATGTTTCTCATGGAATGTTTGACTGCAAATCCTGAATTACACTCCCTCCCACCAATATGCTTTGATTCTGGCGACAGTAAATACCCTCACTTTGTCATCAATATGGTAATGACTTGGTTGGCAATGTGAGCACTACCTTAAGCGTACAATACTCATGTATGTATTATAATAGCAGCTGCTATCTTATGTGGCCTTAGGTGCCATGCTTTGAGCTAAAGAAAACACATCTGTGCTCCAGAAATAATCCCCATCAGCTATGGCTACATACACGGTACACTATAAAAATCTATTTTCCACCTTGTTCCATGTCAGGAGCTGTTTTTACAAGTTTGGTGATACAGTGTTTTAGTTTTGATAGTTTGTGGCAGTTTTCCTTTTTTCATACCCGTTTTTCATAGCAGTCACACAAATCAGTAAAGCAACCTGCAAAGACACGGGAAATACTTGTCTGTGTGAGATGGCATCAACCTCACCCATATTGCCAATCACTGTGCATCCTGTATGTGAAGTTATCTCTGTCACAATCAGTCCAGCGAAAGAAAATCAGCAGTTGTCTTTTTATTTTTCTATTGTTTCTGTTGCAGTCCCCCTATAAACACTAACTGTTAAGCTGATCAGGCAACCCTGCCACACTCAGTCCAATCCATACTCAGTTCAACTCATAAACATGCTCACTGACATGCTGGGAGAGACATACTCAATTTAACAACCACCTGACTGAAAAGTGGAAACTGCAGGAAGAGTAAGTGAACCACACCAGGGTACTACATGTGGAAGGTGAAATGGACAGAATGCAGGAATGGGAAAAACTACAAAATACAGTTCAGTGACACAATGGTCCACCACAGTTAATGAAATAGGGAAAAAACCCAGGCAACAAGCTTCTGGTTCACTTGGTAAGTAGTTTCATGTAATCAAGGTATGTGTGTAATTGGGCTTGCACTGCATTCTTTCTCCACTAAGAGCTGCTGGGGTAATTGAAAGCTGGTTACAGCTAAAAGTGACATGAACAGATGGAGGATGTTGGAGATAAAACAAACAAAAACAAATCTGGTCAGAGCCAATACAGCTGCAAAATGATGTTGTGACAATGAGCCTCAGCTCAATTGGGAAATCCATACTCATGATGTGAATGTCACGAGTACAGTATTTTACTACCACAGAACTTACTTTTACTGCCTGCTCCCTGCTGTGTTCAGTACAGCTATAGAGGGAGTTATGTCACTAAAAGTGGGAGTTATCCCAGAATCCCTATGTTCTGCTCAATCAGGCTCCTTGGGGAGCTGTCTCCACGTTTACTGAGACACTGCAAATACTAATGACAAAGTGTACTTTCATAAAGAGCATGAACTTCTGACTGTGGCAATGTCACTGTTGAATCATAATGAGCACTGAAAGTGATAACAAAAGAAGTTCGGAAAAAAAACCCGAAGCCAAGATATCAAGCATGTGCATCAGAGATGACAGCTTATGTGCATGCTCGGGATCTCAGCTCAGTTTTTTTCAAACATCTTTTGTTAGCACTTCCAGTGCTCGTTTTCATTCAAGACTCACATGTTTGCATTCAGAAGTTCATGCACTTTATGATAGTAGGCTTAACTGAAAGCACTGTGGGAAAAATAAAACAAGCATTTGTCAAAGCCGAATGTTTGCTTGCTGGCATTGGCAGTGGTAGTGTAGAAGTTACAGAGCTGTGTAATAGGAATGGCAGTGAAGTATTGAACTGAAGCCAACCCCACCACCACCTGAGAGTGACAGGCATTGGGGTGTGCCTTTGGGTGCATCAGGCATAGCAGCCACGCCATTTCCCACCCCACCCTGCAGACACTGACAAGTGTCATGGTGTGCCTTGGGTCTTTGGCTCTTATGCGCACCCCATTCCATCAGGAAATACAATGAGATGGGTGCGGTATAGGAGAATGGGGTGAACTTTGGGGCCGAAGAGTCCAAGGCATACCTCGATACCTCTCACTGGCTGCAGGGTGTGGAATGGTATAAGCATTACAGGCAAGAATCCCAAGTCACACCCCTGATGCCTGTCATTCTCTACAGGGTTGGGCATTATGGTTGGAAACCCTAATACCTCAGGCATTAGTTGGTATTTTCACTCCAAATTTTCAACATTTTTTTTTTGTGACCCCACCTCATGAACAGTGGCAATATCAGTTTGTTAGCCGAAAGCTGCTTATGCTCAGCGACTATGGCATTTAGTACCACAGGTGCAAAAACATTCCAAACAGGATGTAAAAAATTACAGCTGTACTGTTCATGGGGAAGTGTAAAAAATGGCAATGTTGCAAATCTGCAGTAAAAACATTAAAAAAAACTGGTGAAGTCACGAGCGTGCATAGAAACTGTGCAACGCACACCCGTAATGTAATTAGTTTGGGGATTTTTTACAGCAGATTGTCAACACAGGCATTTTGGGACCTCTGATCATGAACAGTGTCACTGTGATTTTCTTTATCTGTCCCGAACAACGATTTCCCACAGCGACCACGCATCTCTGCGCTGAAAGTGTGAAAACACATTTTGGCCATGTTGTGAAAAATGACAGCTGTACTGTTCATAAGGAAGTGTGGAAAAATGCCACTGGTGAAAATCTGGACTGAAAATATTACAAAATCATGAACTTATGAGGGTGCGTGGAAACTGCGCAATGCTCATGCGTAACACAGTCATTTTATGGACTTTTGTCACCAAATTTTCAACATAGCCATTTTAAGACCTCTGCTCATGAACAGTGTAACTGTGATTTTCTTAATCTGTCCCAAACATTGCTTTCGCACACCGACTGCACCATTGTGCGCTACATGTGCGAAAACACATTTTGGGTGACATGTGAAAAATGGCAGCTATACTGTTCATAAGGAAGTGTAATAAAATGGTAATGTTGAAAATCTGGAGTGAAAATATTGAAAATTCGCAAACTTACGGCGTGTGTAGGAACTGCTTAGCGCACACTCGTAAAACAGTCATTTTTGAGAATTTTTCGCAAATTTTCAACATATGGGCTTTTTGAGAGCCCACCTTATGAATAGTGGCAGTGTCATTTCGTTACTTGGTTCCGAAAGGTGATTTTGCGCAGTGACTGCAAAATCACCCTTCGGGCCTGATTAATGCCATGACAGTGAGAGCATTCATGAGAAGGGGTCCCAAAAACCCCATGTTGAAAATTTGTTGCAAAAATTCCAAAAAATGCCTGAGATATGCAGCAAAGTTGAAAAAACCCTATCTATCCCGTTATATAGCTTACCGGCATTTCCTCAGCTTGCGGTCAGCTTTGAAGAGTGCAGACATGTTCCCGGTCCACCGAAGATCGTCGCGCCGAGGTCCGGAGGTAAGTATGGGGTGAGGGGTGTGTGGGGAGGCAGGGTGCGCAGTGGGTGGGTGCAGGTTGTGGGAGGGGGGCAGGGAGAAGCTCCGTGGGACAGTTTTTTATTTGCAGGTTTATTTTTTTACTGAGACAATGAGGGACGTTTGCCACGCTGGGGTGGGCTCCCAGCATGGCAGCTGAAAGGCTGTTTGGGGGGGCTGGAGCTGATGGGGGATTGGGCAACCCCGTCGGCTATAACACATTTTGCCACGATGGGGTGGGCTCCCAGCGTGGCACCTGGATGCTTGGGGGGGAGACAGTGGAGTCGACGGGGGATTGGGCACCCCCATCGGTGACAGATCTGTTGCCACGCTGGGGTGGGCTCCCAGCATGGCACCCTGTACTCTGGGGAGAGACAGTGGAGGTGATGGGGATTGGGCACCCGTCAGGCTATACATGTGTAGCCACGCTGGGGTGAGGCACCCAGCGTGGCATGTGGAAGGCTTTTGGGGCGCAGCACAGCCCGACGGAGGATTGGGCACCGCCGGCTAATACAGTGTGTGCGTGGGGGCAGCATGCAGTATCGTGGGTGTGTGTGTGTGTGTGTAGGGAGCGTGCATGAGCAGGCGATATCTTATTGCTGCTCACTGAAGCATAGCTCCCCCTTTTCAACTGTACTCCACTGCATTTTGGAGCTGTCATAGACAGCTCGAGCAGGAATTGGAGAACTGCGGCTGCGCCTGCAAACACACTGCCTGAATTGGAAGAGGGCTACCACACCTCCGAAAACTCGGATGATGGCACTATGTTTCTTGCACATGCGTGCAAGCAAACATAAAAATGGCCATGCACAGGGACCACTCAGGACCAGCTGCAGGTGACTTGGGACAGCAAATGCAAATTCAGAGAATCCTGAAAAAATCAGGATAGTTGAAAGGTACTGTATGTCATGGCAGCAAGAAAATAATGTATGGGAGGGAACCAGTACTGAATGGAGACAGTGGAGTGATTGTGCGAGTAGTGGAATGAAGTGCTGCAACTCCACAATTTTGTGCTTTGTTAGGAATCTGGTCACGTGCTTTCAGGACCCCTTTTCTCTTCTACGTAATAGCAAGATGTCAGCATAGCTCTGCTATGCAGCCATAAAAATCAGTCTCAAGTTCATAGCTTAACTGATACTGAATGTCAATTTATTAGGAAGATAGATGCTACTGTGAATGTGTGTTAGGAAGTTTTTTCAGTGTCGATGTATGTATTTCTCAATTGAATCAGCCAGCTGAATTTTCAAAAACAATCAAATTCTGTTCCAGAACAGTGACACATTTAGACAGGCTGCTGCACATGAAGCACGTTCTGCTGTGTGAAAGGTTTTCAAGTGATGCATCCTCTCCCATTTACCTTAATGGAGTAAAAAAAATAAATCCTTTCAAATATGACAACATTAATACAAATATTTTTGATCTCTTGCTTTTAGTGTTATAAGTCAAATATCACTTTTATTTTGTCATTTTAACCCCACTTCTGTGTGCATGTGTTTGCATATAGAATAAATGTTAGAAAAGTATAGTGTACAAGGTAATAATGCCATGCAGGAGGGCAAACATATAGGATAGTGTATGGTAGCTCATATACAACAACATTATTCTTACACCGAGTGGTTGCTATGATGTCAAGGACCTTGAGAGTGAAGTTCAAGAGGTCCCTTTGACATCATAGTAATCACAAGGTGTAAGAAGAGCATGGTAGTGTATCGGGGCTACCATACAATTTTCTTTATAGTGTATGGTGAAAACCAGCAAAAATTGCTTACTTTTTGTGCTCCCAAAAGCTGTCCTTGCTGTCCGCATTCCGCACTTCACTGCCAACTGCCCGCCAGCCAGTTCACTCGCGCCACCCTTCAACCACTACTAGCCTTATCAACAGCACTGATGGGATGCTTGCATTGTGATGTAGCTACTAACACAGAATGAAAAATTATTCTGTGTTAGTAGCTACATCACTACTGAAGCAGAATTACTTTTTATGGTGTATGGATTTCCATACACAATAGCATTCCACCACACACTATAAGATAATAAACCACAAGCCCAAAGGGTGAGTGTATATATGAGCTCTTTAACTTCCCCAAGATGGCATTATTTCATGAGTGCACAGCAGTTTGCTAGTCTTGTTTTGTTACATAATTACTGAGTTCCATTTTTTCAGTGGGAAAAAACGTGTATTAAATACCATAATACCTGAGTAGGTATTACGGCATATATGCGGTTCCTTCCAATTCAAATGCACTCAAGGCGAGACAGCAACACAGCTCGAGCTTCACACTGTCCATTTTTCTCTCAAAGCACTGTCCATAAACACTCACCTCCTCACTGCCGTTCACTGCATACTAAACCTTCTCTGTTTCCCTCGTATTGCCAGAGTAAAATTAAAAAAAAATGTTGACTAGATTTCAAACCGCGGACTACACAGCATGACCAAATGGCTTCTGGTAACATGCAGGCTATGTCTGGGAGTGCCTGCATTTTCTACAGCCCAGTCACTGTAAATATGTACAACTCCAACCAGCAACCACAAACTACATGAAGAATCAGACTCATCGAGGACTCATACACTTCTGAATAAGATATTGTAAGCCAAACACAACAGTCACACATTAATTTGCCTCCTAAATATTACCTTTTGCTATAAGACAGCAGACTGCTACAGTACAAACTTTCACCATGGTCCCTAACTAATCTCCCTTTCAACCCTCAGCTTTCCTCTGCAGGTCAAACGATGACAGCACTTGAAAACAGATGAAGAAACCTGAAAAAACACCACTGTTATTAATTCTTTATTTTTTTCTGCTTTTTATTAGTTAAATATTTAAATTTACATGTTCAACCTGCAGTTCTCGGTTTCTGTTACAGTTTAAAGCATTTCATCAGCACAAGGTAAACCTCCAGTTTCTTCTTTTTTTATTTCAAACCTCAGCAGGAAAAAAACGGCACCCTTCAATTATATGTAACAAATATGGGGTGCAGTGTGTTTCACTCAAATTTAACACACATCCTCATTGTTCGATGACAATCATAAAGCCCTCGGGCTTCATCCTTGGGGTTTATGTGCCATCCAACAACTCGGGTGTGTGTTAAAGTCTCGTAACACACTGCACCCCATACTTTATCCTATATATAATTACTGAGTTCCAGGTCATCCAGCCTCTCCTCATATGTTCTGCTATGCTGACCCTTAACCATCTTAATCACCCTCTTATTGTTGTTGAATTTTTTGTTGACCCAGTAAGCCCACTGGGCCTAGAAGTCCCTTTTTCAAGGGCTACGGGGTGGGTGGGAAATACAGATGGTAAGCAATTGAAACTGAATTAGATTAAGCTGTTGGTGGTATTTTTAGTGAATGAGGGAAATTTGGCCAGACACTGGGGAAATTCCCCTACTTCCTGCTTCCTGTGAGCAGGGGGGACCCATTTTCTGGTGGGACCAAGATGGCGGAGGAGGAGGACAGTGGAGGAGGACATGCTGTGGCTGACTTAGCAAGGCTCAGCAGGGAACATGGTATGGCTTTCCGGATGGCTGCAGAGAGCAGTGGAAGTAGGATGGATGAGGCTCAACTCCTAAATCATCCATGCGGGGACAGTGGTACGGCTGGGATGCACCTTGATGGTGGCCAGCATAGCGTACCGGAATCCCCGCGGCCTGAAGTATTAGTGCACACGATGCGGAAGTCATCGGGAGTGTGGAGTTGGAGCAAAACCATGAGTTTCTGATGGAGCCTGGGATCTCGGGAGAAATGATGGGTGAACATGCTGCAGTTTTGTGTGGAGCTCCAGCTCTTTCACAAGGGTCTGAAGAGCTTAACGTATTGTTGGAAAAAAAACGGCAGCTGATAAAAGAAGCTTTGGCTAAGTTCAACGAATTAAAACAACAAGCTGAGGAGGATTGAAAAGGAAAAAGGCCCGTTTTGGATTCTCCTTCGGGCCTACTGGGTACTGTGCCTAAGGTTCTAAAAGGCCCCAGTTTTTTAGATCGATCGACGGACGAAACCCCACCTCAGGATGCTAATCTGGTGGTTAATGAATCCTGGTCCCCTCAACAAGCTCTCCGGGAGGCAGGTTGGATACAATCAGATGAGGGAGGCTGGATAGCTGACCCAATAATCCCTGTGCCGGGAACAAGCGTAGCAGATGGGGAAAAGCCAAATCTGCATCAGGGATGCTGTATCTAGCTATGGGCCAGACTGTTTTGAAACTTCCCTGTAATAACTGTACACTCTTCTTTATGTGTGTCTCCTCAAACCAGTATTTCTAATTTACTATCAAATGGTTCTTTGCTATCAGAGCCCACGTTAGGACAAACTGTCACTCCTGAAGCTTTAAGTTATGCGAATGTTTTGGGTTCTGAGTTAAATCCAGTACAGGATCAGCCTGTTATCTCACAACCCCCTGTTACATTTGCTAGTTTATTTAAAAAACCAGTTACTTTGGCAAAATGTAGGAATGCTGTGCATTTAAGGTTCCTAGGTCCTATGGATGGTATGCCAGATAGTTTTAATGTAGGGAAGGTTTTGATTAAGCAAATGCTGGGTTTTTCTCCAGGGAAGGTGTATGCCCTTATACACACCCTAGGGGATAACAATTATGACATTAGTTTTCGTACACCAGATTTGCTAAATAAATTTTGGATGAGATATGCTCTTTTAAAAACTAACCCAGCGTGGTTACATTTTCAGGCTATACCTCTCACCAAACAATCCTTTAAAGTAATAAATGTACTTTTTCGGAATGAGGGAGTAAATGTAGAAGATATAACATACTGGGTGGAAAAAAAATGTACTGTTCAGGGGAATTCTTAACCTACATTGGATGATGAAGGTTTCTGGAATGGAGGGTGGAGATATAAGGTTAATCTATTTCAAAACGATGAAGGTCTACAGCATTTACCTAGTTGTTTCTATTTGGGTCGGGATAAGGGTTTTATTTTTTATCCAGGCCAACCATGACATTGTTGTAAGTGTGGCTCTCCTAGGCACCTGAGTAGGATGTGTGAAGTGGTAAAATGTGCTCAATGTGGAGAACAAGGACATGTCCTTACTGACTGTCATCAACCCAGTAAGTGTTCACTCTGTGAAGATGCACATTCATTTGTTGATTGTCCTTTCGCTGTGCAAAATAAATCTGGAGACTACAGTATTCAAGATTTTTACATCAATACGGCGGTTAAAGCTGCCCTTAGGAATAAAACCCCTACCACACCCTCTGGGAGACCTCAACCACATATTTCTGGTAATCATGGTTGTGCATTGATTCAAAAAGAACCTCAGGCGCAGATACACCCTGATGTTTCTGAGCCTCTGTCAGTGACACAAAATCCTGTCTCTCAAGTGGAGGTTTCTAGCGGCAGTTTGATTTCAATGCCTCACCGCTCCGGCCAAGAGGCCTTTACTCTGGTATCTTCCAGAAGAGCGTAGTCTCGATCTGGCAATACTAGCATGGTGATTCCTGAACCCCTATGATGGCTACACATAATCCTTTTATTGTATTACAAGATGACACAGGGATGGAGTCTGACTCAGTTTCTGTAAATTCCTCACAACATGATGGTACGTCTGATATAGACCAAAATTTGGCAAAAACTGATTTAGGCAAAAAGAAAAAAAATAGATTGGGAATGAGGAAAGGGAACAAGAAAAAATAATATGCTAAAATGTGTTCAAAAATATGGCTGGTCGTTTCCCCTCTCTTGATGGTAGCAGTTTATAATCTTCCGGGAGCTTCTTTAAATGTGAATAGTATGTTATCCGAGAGGAAATGGCTGTTGATTTTATCCCTTTTTGAGAAAAAGGATTATGATGTGTTTTTTTTTTGCAGGATACTAGGTTACATACCAAACTCGATATTGAATTAGCAACCGCTGGCTGGAGATGGGGGGGTTACCTATTGGTCTATGGGTGAAGACCCTTGTAGTGGTGTAGGTATAGCCCTAAATAGTCCCACTGCAAAGGTAATACAACTAGTTGATCTTGTCCCTGGTCGTGTATTGTTGTTTGATGTAGTGATTAACGGTTTACAGTGTCGATTAATCAATGTTTATGCACTTCAAACAAAATTTGCACGTATTGAAATATTTCGCTTATTTCAACCTTATTTATTTACTTCAAAGTATGTTTTTTGGGGGGGTGACTTCAACTGCAGTAGATACAATACAGATAGGGGATGCCGAACCACCAAAATGTTTTGTGATGCTACTTGTCTTAATAATTTACTAGTTCAAACAGGCCTTAGTGATGTTATGGCCTTTCAGGGAATCCGGCAAAACATTTTTCAAGGCAATAAGGCCACAAGGATAGATTTTTGGTTTCTTTCTGATTCCCTACAGGTGATTGATACTAGAACATTGGCTGTTACTTCATCTGACCATGTAATTATAGCAGCTACGGTGGCAAGTCATATGCCTATGCATCGGGGTCCAGGGTACTGGAGAATGAACTTGGCTCTATTACTTCTTCCTACAATTGAAGATGGCTTTCTAGCTATTTTAAAGGCCAAGAAATCTGTGGTATGTCTCTATGATACTTATCGGGAATGGTGGATGGACACAAAAACTGAAATTAAACGTTTTTTTCAATCAATAGGGAGATTATATGGTAAATACAAAACTGATACTTACTTAAATTATAGAAAGGAATTCTTGGATTTACACTTTCGTGTGGCCAATGGTGAGGTTTCAGTCCTCCCCCAGTTATATGAAATAAGAGAAAAGATGAATAATTTTCAATATGATCGGGCAAAATCTTTAGAAAATGAACGCCATTTTGGTACCCAAGGCACAAAGGCCTTTCTGAATTCATTTCAATTTAGTGCTTTCCAAAGACATCAGAAACATATGACAGGTCTTAATGATCAGGCAGGGATTTGGTGCACAGATACCAGAGAGGTTATGTGGATTGCTGATTTACATGTACAGAAACTTTTTGGTATTACTGAAACATTGAGTCACACACATGAGAACTGGTTGGGAGGATGTAATTTACCCCAAATTTCAGATTCAGGGTTAGTTAACTTAGTAGCACATATTACAACACAAGAGGTTGCTGCAGTGTTGGGACAAGTAAAAGCTGGTACAGCCCCGGGGAATGATGGTATCCCATATGAAATTTGTAAAATAATTTTTCAACAATTATTGGAAGAATTTACAGGTGTTTTGAATGAAATACTATCCTCGGGCATATTACCAAAAAGTATGAACAAGGGGCTTGTAGTTTTTATGTATAAAAAAGGAGATAGAGGGGATTTGTTAAACTGGAGACCTATAACCCTATTAAATACAGATTTTAAACTATTTACCAAAATATTAAACAATAGACTGTTACTTAATGCACATTCCTTTTACATCCAGCACAAACATGTTCCATTCCAAATAGGAACATTACCGATAGCCTAATACTTTATGGAACTTTTTCAAAAGGGATCTACAGGGGAACTTACAGGTTTGATTTTGAGTTTAGACCAGGCAAAAGCCTTTGATAATGTAAGACATGGTTATTTATGGGACTGTTTAGTTGGGTATGTGTACTTGATACCTTTATAGAATGGATAAAAACCTGTTATGCCAATGCTACTGCTCAAGCTTTTTGTAATGGGTGGGTAGGGACTATATATCCCATTTTACGGGGTGTGCGTCAAGGATGTCCTCTTAGTGCCCTTTTGTATTTATTTACTATAGATCCCTTAATTAGGTGGGTGTATGGTCATGACAGTATACGGGGACTCTCCTTTTCAAGTACTGATCCTGAAGTTAAATGTATTGCCTATGCGGATGATTTATGTTTTTCAATTGGGGATCTTCCATCTCCAAGGGTTTTCAAAAATGTTTTACAGGGTTTTTTGTTATATACTGGTGCAAAAATTAACTATGAGAAATGTAATTGTATAACACTGGGGATAGAGTATTTTCATCTTACACAGGTTATAGGTATTCCGGTAATTAAGGATACTTGTAAAATTTTGGGTCTTTTATTCAGAGCAGGAGATTTAGCATATCTAAATTGGAAATTTAAACTAAAGGAAGCGCAAACTAAGGTAGATGTCTGGAATACATGGAGACTGCCTAAATTGAAACGGATTCAACTGGTTAAAACATTCTTATTACCCATATTTTTATATTTAAGTGCGGTTTTTAGTCTTCCTTTAGCTTTGGAGACACAGTTATATGGATGTTTTTTTGCTTGCATATGGGGCAGTAGACTGAACCCCATAAAGAGAGCCTTGTTGTTTAGGGAGAAAAAACATGGGGGCCTAAAAATGTTGCATCCTGTAGTTTTTTTCTTTACTATGTTTCTCTATACAAATGTAAAACCTCTGTTTATAGATAGAGACATACAATGGAAACCATGGCTTCAGGATACTCTGGGAGATTTATGTCTTTTCTGGCCTGAATATGAGGTATTCCCGAGACAACGTTCCATAAACCATCTCCCACAATCCCTTAAAATATGTTTTGGGAAAATTAAATTATGGGGTATTTCAAGGCATACCTTTTTGCATTTTACTAGAAAGGAATTATATGCATATATTTTATAAAAGTATTTTCAAGATTTGGCTCCATTTGATTATTTTCCATCTCCTATAAAACTTGCAATTGGCAATATGTTAACCTCCCCCGGGATTCCACCTCATATGTGGGATGTGTTATGGCTATCCCTATATGGCAAATTAAATGTCCGAGCAAATCTAAAACATAAGCAAATTACTGATCGGTATTGCCCTAGGGGTACATGTTTTGAATTAGTGGAGACAATGGAACACTTATTTTTGGAATGTCCTTTTATAAAAGGTTTTTGGAGTCTTGTTTTAAGAAAATGGCCTACCTTTCCTTTATGCCCTATGACGTTAGATATGTTGTGTATAGGGATTCTGCCAGTAACCACTGTGCAATATGATAAAGTAACTTTATGTTTGATTTTGCTTTGTTTTAAATACTATATATGGCATGTGAGATGCCATTTCACCATTCAACAACAATATTTTTCACAAGAAGCATTATTTAGTATGGTTGCTAATGCAATATTGAGATTGAAAAGGCAGGATTATGGGAAATTTTCTTCATTTATATTTCACTCTAGATGGGATTCTGTAGATTGGCTATAACTTCATTGGGTTAATTTAGGATAATTATTTTGGATGTATTGAATTAGTGTTTTCTATTTGCTTTTTCTTCTCTTCTTTTTTTTCCCTTTCGTTTTATGTATAATCTTTGTTTTCTATTATGATAACCATATGCTGTATCATTTTCTTTAATGTGACTTAACATTGATTGAATTTATTGTTTGGTTTGCTGTCTATGATAACAAAAGTTCCCCTACTCATTTTGTAAGTGGGGGGACTGTTTAGCAGTTTTCCTTTTACATTGTTTGGATGATATATCTTTGTAATAGATTATCTTCTATGATTTATATATTATTTTGTGTGATCTAACACTGTCGTTTTCAATTTTGGTTTACTGAAATAATAAAAATTCCCTACTCTTTTAGTGGGGGGTTATTTTTCAGTATGTCTAATAAGTTTTGAGTCTATTGCAATGTTAGTTTTGTATTTTATGTATGATGGCATATGTATTTTGTTTCGAGTAATTTGCTTTTGCTTTTGTGTATTATTTGACTGTATTTTACATTCCAACTTTAATAAAAATTCCCCTACTCTTTTTGATAAGTGCCATGGGATCTTTAACATCCACCTGAACTACCACCAATCCAGGCAGATGGGACCTCGGTTTAACATCTCATCCGAAAGACAGCACCTTAGAAGTGCAGCACCCCTCTCATGCTGCACTACAGTGTCAGTATTGGGATATTAACACAAGTGCCAGATGTGGGAACTGAACCCACAGCCCTCTGATCTCCCGGCCTCAGAGGCAAGTGTGCTACCTACTGAGCCACTGACACTGCTAATGGACCACCTCTAGCAAGTTAATGTCCTTCACCAAGTAGGGTCATCAGAACCGCAGATCATACTCCAGGGAATGCCACACCAGCAAACTGTGTAATGGCAATACGACTTCCTCCCACCTGTCTTTGATCCCCCTGGCAATGCAGCCAAGCATTCTGCTGGCTTTTGCTGCTGCCTTCTTGCAGTGTGAGGAGTGTTTCAGATCATTAGTGATCATCCCCTCCTGGTCTTTCTCCTCCTCAGACTTGGTTATTAGGGCCCTTTCTAGGCTGTACTGTCCTCAGGTTCTTGGTTCCAATATGCATAACTCTGGCGCTCTTCACATTGAACCCAAGTTACCATATTCTGGACCACCCCTCAAGCCTGGCCAGATCTTTCTTTAGGTCCTGTATTCATTCTGCTGTATCCACTCTCCCTCAGAACTTGGTGTCATTCATGAATAAGCAAATCTTGTCCTTTATGCCTTCTCCAGTATTGTTACTAAAGACATTAAACAACACTGGCCCAAGCACTGAGCCCTGTGGGACCCCACTGGTGACTTCTCTTGATCCTGAGAACTCCCACTCCCACTGCCCTCTGGATCTTGTCTTTCAACCAAATGGTTACCTATCCAGAAAGTCTCACTCCTACCCCCCTGATTCTCCAATTTACTGATCAATCTCTTTGGAGCACAGAGTCAATCAAAGGCCTTGCTGAAGTTTATGAAACCAACTGTTTGGTCTTTATCTACTAGTTTTGTGACCCAGTCAAATAACTCAATCAAGTTTGTTTGGCAGGATCTCCCAGCCTTGCTCATCCTGGAGACAGTTTTCCTCCAGGCATCGTACCAGCCTTTCTTTAAGGATGGCCTTCTTAAGCTTAGACATGATTGAGGTTACTTAGGCTGAACGATCTGTAGTTGCCTGGGTCATACCTGGTTCCACTTTTATGTAGCTGTACCACATGTGATGTTCTCCAGGTCAGTGGTATTACCCCTGATTCAAGAGAACTATTGAGCAGGTCTGCCAGGTGGCCTGTTAGTTCCTACCAACATCATTCACAGCTTGTTATTCAAACCTCTAGGCTTTACTGCCAGTTTGTTTGCTTCAAAATGTGCTTCTTGCACAGTGAACTCACAATATTTGGAAAGACATTTGTCATGAAAGTTTTTTTCTTTAAATATGTTCTTCTTGTGCAGGGAACTCATAGTGTTTGAAAAATCATTAAAGAAAATAATATATATATATATATATATATATATATATATATATATATATATATATTCATTGCAAAACAACTTCATTTAATGCATCAGTTAGGGTTCAAGTGATAAAAGTGGAAATGACACATTAGGGTTGACCCCCAAAACCCCACCACCCCACCACCCATCCTCAACAGACTGACAGAGGTGTGCCATGGGGTCACAATGCCCAACTCTCACCCCATTCCATGTGTAAACAGGTTGACATGCTATGGTGAGAGGAATGGGGTGAGAGTTAGCCTCATGACCCCATGGCACACCCCAGTTTCTGTTGGTCTGTGGAGGATGGGGCTGGGGTGGTGGGTGCTAGGGCTCAACCCTAACGTGTTATTTCCCCACTTTTGTCACTTTAACCCTAACTGATGCATTAAACAAAGGTTTTTTGCAATGAATTTCCTTACTTTTGGAAAAAGTGTAATATAACTAGTAAATAGCATGTGTTGGTGGGAGCATGGGGCCCCACCAAGCTGCTCATTTCTGTTTAACAATATGCATCTGTGGGAGTGTGGGCCCTCTGGGGCCTGTGCTTCCACTTACACAAAGCTACAGAGCCATACAGCAGCCCTATAGGGCAAGGAACCCTTGTAACACTAATTTGCCAATATCTCAGGAACCATAGCAGCTTGGAAAAAAATCCAAGTGTTGTTGTAATCATGACATCGAGACATCCATGTAACATAAATCAACCAAATCTGTGTCTTGCATCGTTTACAAGCTATGGGCACTGAAAAGTGCTGAAAAGGCACCCTTGGAACCCTTGTGACACTAATTTGCCAATATCTCAGTAACTGTACAACCTAGGAAAAAAATTCCACTTCAGGTATAATCTATGGTTTCCAGATTTGTTTTTGTAGCTTAGGTCATCTAAGTTGCGAGTAGAAAAAAATCCATATCTCGCTTCGTTTTCGAGATATGGGCACCGAAAGTCACTATGGGTGTCACAGTGTTATCCTATGGGAAAAATCAAAACTTTGTGATGGCATATCTATGGAACCGATTAACTTTTCAACACTTCAATAGCATAATTCACATCTCTGTGGCATCCCCTTAATACCTTGCAAATTTCAAGTCAAAAGACCAAACCATTTATTTACAGTGTAGTGTCAAAGATTTCAAAAGCTTAAATATTCCTAGTTCATGAGGTAGCAAAATCCCCATCCATCCGATCAATCCCAGTTCATGAGCTGTTAAAATCACCATCTGTGAGAAATTCTTGCCTGTCAGATTTTTGTCATCTGGTCCCTAAGTGACAGGCAAGGATTTTGCTACCTCGCGAAAGAGGATCAGGTGGCAGACTAGGATTCTGACAGCTCATGGACTGCGATTTTGTCAACTCAAGAAAGAGGATTCAAAAAATCAATCCCCTTTCATGAGCTGACAAAATCCCAGTCCGCGAGCCGATCCTCTTTCGCGAGGTGGCAAAATCCTTGACCGTCACTTAATCCTTGTCCGCGAGAAGGGCCATCTGGTCCCTAAGTGACAGCCAAGTATTTTGCTACCTCACAAAAGAGGATCGGGTAGAGGACTACTATTTTGACAGCTCGTGGACTGCGATTTTGTCAACTCAAGAAAGAGGATTCATAAAACCAATCCCCTTTCGCGAGCTGACAAAATCCAAGTCCACGAGCCGATCCTCTTTCGTAAGGCAGCAAAATCCTTGACCATCACTCAATCCTCATCCTCAAGAAGGGCCATCTGGTCCCTAAGTGACTGTCAAAGATTTTGCTACCTCGCAAAAGAGGATCGGCTTGTGGATTGGGATTTTGTCGGCTCGCGAAAGGGAATTGGAAGCGAGTCGTGGACAAAGAATTTTTACATTTGAAATGGCTGTTTTTTGGACAAAACAAAGCAAACCAAAGGTATGGGTTTGTAGAGGGTGTCATCCTGAACAAAATCCATGCCTTATTACAACAAGAAGTCACCCATGGAGTAAGCTATGACATTTTGTTGGGGAAGGGGGAATGAAAACAAGATGGTGGCTTGCAGACAAGGACTTTTTCTGATGGACAAAGATTTTTTTAAATCCTTGTTTCTGAGCTGACAAAATCCTTGACTGTGAGCCCAATAATCTTTCACAAAACATACATATAAATCTTGGAGTGAACTGAGCATGCTCAGAACCCCAAAATTAAAAATTAAATAACTTTGGAACGGATTAATCTTTTTTAACCAAATCAATGCTGAATTATTCTTTGTCACAAACTCTTTCTATGTTCCAAATTTTAGACCAAACATCAAATGGTGTGGTCACTGCACCATGGGCAAAAAGCATGTCAAAAGTGGCAAAAATTAGTTTCTCAACCCTTTGCTGTGCACAAACTGTAAGTCTGACCAAAATGAAACTTGGTGAATCAAGAGATTTACTATACCAGACTGCACATTCCAAATTTCATGCAAATCTGTTGAACGGTTGCAGAGTTATTAATGCGTAAATATTGGGGTTTAACATTAAAGTGCCTACTCAACCCTAACTGTAGGGGCACGACTGTGCCCCTATAATAATACTGTATGTATATGTATATATATAGATACAGTATATATATATATATATATATATATATATATAATTGGTTTGTTTTTAAAATTCTGGCACATACATTGAACAAAACGAAGCAATGCCATATGCTCAATTTATGACATAACACTAATGAAAGACATCCAGTATGGAAAATCAATTCACTAAAACAAAAGAGAACAAAATCATAAACTTGAAGGCATAGCAACAGTGTGTAGTTAGTTCTGGTATTGTCTAAGTAAGATAGTGCAGAAAAAATTACAGTTTCAATTCATATTGGTTTACGTAAATAAACAATCCAAACCCCTCAATCCAGTGGTCACCACTTCCCTTCTGAGCATCAGCACTCTAGACTACCCTGGCTCTAATAAATAATGACTCCCTTGCTGGGAGCAAGTTCAGGGATGCTCCCCATTGTCTTTCAGATCCCTCACTTTTTACCTTCACCTCATACATGAGGCTTTCAAGGGAACGAGGCTCAATAAGTAGCTCTCTCACAGACCAAGAGTGGGCTACTGGAAGGAAACTCAAGTGTTTGTATGCATTTCTTCCTAAGTAGTAACACAATTCTGACTACTCTGGGGTATGGTGTCCACATCCCCTGCCCCCGCATTCTCTAGATTCAGATTGGTTTATTGTTCAACGTTTCAGTCATTACATTGTAAGTCAAAATTACACATATTGAATACATAACAATACAACACATAGATAGTGTAAGCCAAATAAAATGATTACATTCAGATTTATAAGCTGCACTCAAACTTTCGGTCAGACAACTACTAAATTCACTTTTAGTATAATACATCATAATTTGTAAAGTGCACACAGCCTTTCAGTCAGCCAATTATTGTATTTAATTTTAGTATACTTTCCTACCATGATCTCATAAGGATTCATACAGTACTCCTGGGTATATAATATATCAACCCTGGATTTCATGTTAAACAATATAAATTCAACATTTACAATATATTGGACCTATCAGAATAAATTCAGGGAGATTAAGCAAACATGAGACAGTCATTATTCAAAGGAATAGTCAAGATCCTCCCACATCCACCAGGCAGCGAAAAACTTTGATAAACACCTATTGTGGGACTCCAACTACAGTGCTGGTGAGTGCTATATAATGATTCCGTCAGGTGTAAAATCCAGCTTTAGGACAGCTAGAGTTCTGAGTGACTCCTAAGCACTACCAAGTGGTGACTAATGGGACTAGACCCTCATACTAGCTCTCCCTTAAAATGGGTATGCTTTCCTTTTAAGTCATGGTGACCAATTGGGCCTATAGCAGTTCCAGACCACCATAAATTTGTGAGACAGAAGTTACATCAGTACTCACCTGCCATCTGAGTACTAGTAAACATCTGGTCCTGTCCAAATTTTACAGATCCAACACCATAGACCTGTAATTTACCTCAAGCAATAGTACAGTAAGTATTCCATGCCCAGTACCCTGCAGGTTGGTCCCATCACACCCTCATACTTTAATAGACTGAGTCAGAGAAGCTATCATCACTTACTAGTCATTCTTCATTGTCCTCCATTAAATCAATCCCTTAAGGACACAAGAACCCACCCTATTATTTCTTCAACAAACTTTAGTACTTTTCCACGGTATCCAGAACCAGTTAGAAAATACCAAACACAAATTCAGAGAAGAGAGCCCTCTAGGGACACCCACAGATTTACATGAACAGTACTTTTCTGAAAACTATCCATGAAAGATCAGCTGCAGCACTAACTAGGCAGAGCTCCATCTTCATGAAGCAGTACTACGCTGATCTAGGCCATCATGCTAACCCAACCTAGTTAAAAAAAAAAACCTTGGTGGATTTTCCCTTCAGGCCTTGTCAGTCCCTGATCACCAAAAATTATTTAGAGAACCAAATGTAATGCTCACCTACTGACTAGATGCAGGATGTCTCCTGGTCCTTCCTGGTACTCACATCGCAGCTCAGTAGGCTCTGTGTCTTGTCAAAGGATTATCATACTAGGTAGTCCATTACCAGTGTTACAGTGCTTGTCCTTCGGGTCCACCCCTTACTTGTGGAAATTATCCATCCAAACTTTGACCCCGTACTAACTATACCTCCAGCTCGAGCATTTTATTAAATCGATTAGTATGGAGTAAATACTTCTCAATAAATTAGTCAGCTGTGTGATTGGTGTTAGAGATGGACAAAAATAAAAATAACACATAGCACTAACATTAACACATAACACTAAAACACATTAATCACAAGAAAATTAAATGGAGAGAAAATGTTAAATGCATCCAATGCCAGTTTCCATCACTATCATCATAAATGTAACGTTCATGTGAAGAATGTTCGTAAAATTAGAACCCGTTTAGAGTTCAAAAATGAGCAGGGTGGATTCAAAATGTTAGCAGCTACTGAGGCCTGATGTGTTTGCAACATATACCTTTTTAGATTATTTGGGCTAGTCGTTTTCTGCAGGTGCCCCCATGTGGCAAGATTGAGTGGGCAACCCGCTTTTTCTTGCATTGTCTTGCTAGTATGTCACATATTGTCACTCTATTTCTTTAAAAAAAGATAACTAAAACAGTACCTCTAGATGAAATCTTTACAGGAGAGTCACCTAAATTTAAAAATGGATAAAACATCTTCACTGAGAAAATGTCCAAATACAACTCCTGTTTGCTTTTATGAAGAGTCTCTGGTCCATTATTCTAGTGCTACTTATCCCATTATTTCTCCAGTAATCATTTCTTTCTTTGCACCTATTCATCTCTCACTCTTTTCTGAACAAACTCATTCTCCATTAGGCTGTGCTTTGTATCTAGTGTTTTTGCTCTGTGGGGTAAAAAAGAAAGAAAAATCGCTCAGCTGAGTGTAATCTTTCTTTCCTTGAAAAGACAAAATGTAATAACCCCCATCCCTTTGGTAACATTAGCATGCCTTTCGTTGATAGAAAAAGTACTTTCAAGCACATATAGTGCTACCATGTATCCTTCCTGCAGCAAGAAGGGACCCTCCAATCCTCCAAGCTCATGGTTTGAGACTCACTCCAGCTGAGTCTTCAAAAATTTCTAGGTCCCATCAAACAGGCTCTCAGTTTTCCTAATGGAGAGCCAGTAAGTATCAAAAAAAGAATTTTTTTTAAAAATGACTCAAGCAAACTGCATGCTCTGTGGAGGCACCAACTTGAAGAATGAAACTTTGCTGAAGCTAACATCAGGCAGTACGAGGAATGCCAAGAAGCCCTTCATGTACTCTGCGTATATTGAATGCCCTGAGTAAGCAAGATGGGGTTATTAGCCCCCCCAAAAACGTGCTTGACTTTGAACCACTAATTTGTCTAAGACTAAGTATATTTCAATAATTCTCAAAAGAAAAGCCTTTAAAATAACGTTATATTGTATAAGTTTCAAAAGAGCAGAGCAGCACCGCAACCATCTTGGTGCTCTGCCCCCTCATTTGGGTAGCTGAAAATGGCTCCCTGTATTCTCTGTTTCCAAAAGCAGAGAGACTGGCATAACTTCCATCACTGTAGTGTTTATGCCTCGCATCTCATGAGCCACTGCTGTCAAAAGGGATGGAGGGAGGGACAAACAGAACTAAAAGAAATGTTGATAGGTACCCCTCTCTGTAGTATACCTCCCACATATGAGGGATACTTTTTTTGAATTTATTCACCATTTTTGGGCACATATATCACTTATTAACAAGTGTATACTGCATGTCCATGAACCTGTTACAAATTAGAAGTCCCATATTGCTCTTGCATACGATCCCCCCATCTAGTATTTCTATGACCAGATCTGTCTCACAGAGGAGCCTGACTTTTGAGAACTGGTCTATATGGGTAAGCCTGAGAGATGACTCCCATGGCATTGTTCCTAGACTGTAAAATTACCTGCTTCACTGGGTGTAGTTCAAGGTTGTCAGGTGCCCTGCACTACTGAGAAAGTTATGGAGCTGTAAATACTTGTATTAGTGGTTGGCTTCTAGGTCTAGCTCATTAACAAGCTCCTGGTAAGATTTAGGTCTGTCCCCGCAAAAACATAGGTCTGTCATGCAGCTGACTCCTTGTCCCTCCATTCTTGAAACCCTTCATCCTCCAATCCTGGGAAACACTCAAGGTTTGTGTACACTGGAACTAATTATGTACTTATGTCCCTCTCACTTCTACTCTTTTTTTTTACTTAACACATGTACTATACCAACTGGTTTCTGTCTCCATTAATATTTAGGTATGCCACCACCATCTCAAGTATGAGTGCAGTGGGTCATGTAGTTGCTCCCTCTTCAGGTCTGCCAAACTGGCCCAGCACCCCCATTACCCATTGTTTAACGAGGACAGGAAATCATTTCTAACTGGCAGCTGTTCATAAAGTTCTTATTCTCAGAAATGATATGCATTCTCCTAAATTATCCATATTTAACTGTATCTGAATAAAAAATTATATGCAGTACTGCATTTTGCATTGCTCTGTTTTCATGGGCAGCATTCTGTTATAGTTTCTTTCATGGAACCAGCAATCTGGAGTTTAAACTATGTCACGGTTTGTGCACAGAACTCTAAGTATGGTTCTGACAGGACAACAACTCATAATTAGCATCCTGTACACAAACCGTGACAGTAAAAACTCTAAGTTACAAGTTCTACGAAGAGAACTGTAGCAGAATGCTGCCCATAAAAAACAAAACAATGAAAAAAACAGTTTTTGTGTCACTTTTTATTCAGGTACAGTTAAATATGGATACTTTGAAGGAATGCATGTCATTTCTGAGAATATCAACTTTATAAACATGGCAATTAGGACAAATGTCCTGTCCCCTTTAAGTAGTCTCACTGTGTTGCCTGCTGGTATGACTTGAAGTTAGTAATTAAGTCCACCGTATGCAGTGGGTCCCTTAAGCTGAGCTATGCTTGCCCATAGTCTCTTACCCAGCAGTATAAAGGAAGAGCAAATGTTATTGCAACAAGCCCCTCCCACCACTAGGTGCAGGGGGTTGTTTACTAGAATGCCAGACCCACAGTTTACTGATTGATGGTGAATAACATAGAGAGACCAGTAGGCAGAGCTTAGTGACAGAAAGAAGAGTGCTAGAGTGCCCTTGAGGTCATATCTTGCCAGCAATCCCTGGGGTGGCAAGGACCTTACACTTTGCAGCAGTTGATGAAACCAGCCTTTGAGACCAGTTCAATTCTCACTGCCCAGTTGCCTGGCAACCTTCAGGGACAGGACCAAAACAGCAGTAGAGATCCAAGGGAAGGGATCTGGGGGCCTTTAGTACAAATTGCTGTTAATTACTGTGAATATGTAGGGGACACACAAGGAGGGTGTGGGATCCCTGAGGGACTTCCTCTTCATGGGAGTCACTGGCAGCCTAGCAGCACAAGGAGGGCCCCATTGAAGAGGGTTTGTCACATTTGGGGGGTGTTTATGGTCCTGTGCCTGAGAAATGCTGCCAGCAAAACTGCTGAAGGAGACAGACCTGGTGAAAGAGACATAGTTGCTTATTAAGGTAGAAGATATAGTAGCACGTCAATATAGCGAACCAAATTGAGCGACTCAGAAATGAGCACTTCAGTTTGGTCGCTTTCAGGATCGGCGATGAGGAGAGGAGAGCGTGGGGGACAGAATAGCGAGGTAGGGTGGGAAAAATGGTGAGGGGAGAGAATAGCGATGGAAGGGGGAGGAAGAGGGATGGGCTAAATAGGGACATGGAGCATGATGCCACTGAGATACCCACCTAGTGTAGTGGGTAGGGACATTGTCTGCAGTGCTCCTGGGTTCAGGCCTGCATACAGGTCATTTTTTTGTCTTTTGCAGCTGGTTTTTTTTTTCCAAACTTGTTGCCGTCATTGGTCACTTTTCTTGTTTTTTTTTTCAAACTTGTTGCCGTCATTGGTCACTTTTCTTTTCTCCAGTGTCCACCCTACCTTGGAGATGATTATATAAGTTTGGAGAGTGTGGGAAGCATTAAACAGTATTTTACATGTGCGCTGACTTGGTGTTCAATGTTTACTGTGATGTGCCAAATTCGTTTTCAGCAGGGTGTACTCACTGTTTTGCGAGTCGTCAAAAAATATTCACTGTTATAACATGGAACCGGAGATTTGCCTAAAATAAGTACAGGAGATCCTGAGCCAGGCTGGTATCAGTTTTGTTGTCTCTGGCAGAGAGGTTAGGGCAGTTGCTAGCTACCACCAGCAGGAAGGCTGGAGTGGGTGCTGTTGCGCTGTGCCCAGCACACCTGCAGCTGAGTAAGGAGACTTTGAAGTAAAGTGCCCAGCACTGGGGTGACTTTGGGCTCTAGTGAGCTGACTGGCCTGATATGGAGCAGCTCCCCTCAGGACCAAGGAATCCCTAAACATCTACCAGCAAACTGAAGTCTGAGTAAGATGTTGCTTCAGTAGTGACACCTGCATCATTAGCTGACCAAAAACTGCGGTATCCCATATGTGTGCGGGAGTGAAAACCCAAAGCTAATAGCATAGTAGGAGAAACTGGTAATGTTATGCAGTTTACAACAGACTCTGACCTGTGGTATAACTGCACCTACTGGTGTGTTAAAAGAGGACTAGGAGGGGTCATGGCCGGGGCTCTTGTAGTGAAGGGAGGCTACAACCTTTACAAAGGGGACCTTAAGGTCTTGACTTCAGCCTGGAGTCAGGTTTGCTCCTGTCTGTACAGTGCTAACCAGGAGAGTTTTTGGGGACTGGCTTCTCATATGTGTAAATCAGTATATGTCAGTAAAAAGCATGACTTAAACTGCCTCGCAATTAGATTTCTCTGTCAGTACAGAGGTCCAAGCTGAACTCACTCCAAGAATGTGGAATATGTGCAGTCTGAATTTAATGCAAGGGAACCCCCTGTCATGCAATCCATCTTACTCCTGGACACAGAGGGTCTCTATGAGCCATCCCTGTCCCATTGACACCAAAAGGGGGTTAACATATGGTGCTAGCCTCAGCAGAGAAATATAGTACAGTAGCAGCTGAGCAAACCCGATAACTAGAGGTTAGCGTTACAGGAGCGTAAAGTAAAAGGGTGGCACCGCCTAAGTAAGCTCTGCAGATTGACCTTACTTAGGTACATGGGGAACATCATGCTGAAAAAGATTTGTTGGACCAGTGCACCCCCCCGGTAAACAAATCAACAAACAAACAAAATAAATAAATGTATGAGTACAACAATCTGGGCTGTAAATACATTTTAATAGGTTTATCCTGCTTAGTCAGGCTATGGGCAAAGGACTTCCACCTTCCCAGGTCGACCCTCACCTGAGTCAGTCAGTCTGTAATTCAGTTCATAGGTTGTATTCACTGAGGGACCTGTCCTGACCCAAAGTACATAATGGGGTGTTTTGCTGCTGTACTTTAAAAGAAACTGGACCTGTGACCCAATGATCTATTTGTCCATTAATTGGGAGTTCAGATTTCTCGCCTTGAAAATCAAATGACAGTTTATTGATGCATGGCATCATAGTTGTAGGGTCTGTAATGAACATATGGAATTCACAATAGCCAGATCCAGAGTATGTCATTTATCATCATCAGTGAAAGGGCAGGACCATAACTCAGGAGTGGCAGAGCCACGAGTGAGATATGAAAAGTTCTGCCCCACATAAGTGATGATAAATGTCATATTCTGAGCGAGATCATTGTGTGTCCAATTTGTATAATGCATTTTAAATTGTAGAGCTTTCAGATTAGTTTTTTAATGAAGAATAAACTGTTTCTGTTTGTCACTGCTCTGTTTCAAGTGCAGCAGAGGTCATTGTGCTGTCATCAGGCATTGTTCAAGCTCCTTTCCCATTGGTTAAGAGCTCCTTTGTGACCAACTTCAAGTGGTATCACATTGGTTATCAGGGCAAAACCTGTACAGCAAAAGCCATTACAGTGACAATTTCAAATCTAAAGGTCCCACTGTACACCGGTGGCAATTTTGACGGTGTTTCGGCCCCTTACAAATCAACTCCGACTCAGAGTTGATAATCTATAGATCGGTGCAGGTGGGAGCCCCATAAGGTTGCAGGTGCACAGCCCCTGCAAAAAAAAAACAGTGGTTCCCTGACAGGCAAAATATCGACTGTTGGTATTTCGACTGTCGCTGTAGGGGAAGTCAACAACAAAGTTGTCGAAGCTGGTTGGTAGAAGCACCTCAAGGGATGATGAATGATGAATGATGATGACCCATGTAGAGTGATGATAAATGATTTATCATCATTTTAAGTCTTCAGGCCATATAAATAAATCATTTATGTGTAAGGTTTCTTTCTTACCTATATTGTATAAATTAAAATATCATCCACATATATGAGTTATGTGATGAGAGTTGCTTTGCTTCATAGGAACCCCTAATATCTCCTGCTATATACGATGTCCCTCTTATGCCTATGGCCAGGGCAAATAGGGGTGTGGAGAGGGGACATCACTGCCAAGTGCCTCTGTGGAGTTGGAAAAACCCTGGCTGAATCTCTCACTATTAACAAGCACCTGGGCCTTAGACAAGCAATAGAGGAGCATAACAAACCTTAGACAATGTTCTCCCAGACCAAACTGACTCAACGCTTACAACACTTATGACCAATCAACCCACCCAAAGCTTTCTCTGTGTCAATAGAAAGCACCAAAGGACACCAAGATCCACAATGTGCCACATTCAGAACTCAGGAGACTTCGCATGTGGTAGAACGGTTGACCCTTGATGAAGTTGGTCTGATCTGGGTGTATTAGTGAGAGAAGAATGCCTTCTAACCTGGTTAGTGACACTTTTGTTATATATTTTTTTTGCATTACTTATTTAGCCTTCTCACAAGGCTTGCCCCTATCTAACATACCACAAGCCCTGCCACCCACCTTCCCCAAGTACTTATCCTAAACTCTGTCCCACATGGCTTGCCCCCAGAATGGGTCGTTCAGGGATTTTCCCCTCTGGTTGTCTGTATCTATTGCAGAAAGGTGCCTGGTCAGTGTAACAGGGCCTGTGAGGGGCTGACAGTCATCTTGCACAGCCAGCTTTGTTCGTCACTTTATTTCGCACAACCTCAGGTGGCACGCAAGTTCCTGTGGGGGGGGGATCATGTCCCGAGTGCATGCAGCATGCTACTACCAGGACAGCAGGCACCCTGGCCCATAGCCGGGGCTGCTGCAGTGCTGGAGTGTGATGCCTGTCACCCCCCCGGCCAGGACACACTGACTTTGGTAGCACTGCCTTCCAGTCTGGCCACCCAATCACTGGCTCCAGAGTTCGCTCCTGAGATCACTAGCATGGAATCAGTATGCACCTCCTTAGGACCATCAGGTGGCCCATTTCACTAGAATTATTTTTTGTATTTATTAATGCACTTCCCTCTGCTACCTTGGTCAGTCTCTCCTCCAGACCACCAAGGCTTAACCCCACCCGGCTACCTCTTCTCACCCTCTGCCAGCCCAGATAGCCATCCCCCAAGGTAACCCAACATATCCCGTCATCAGGCGAGTCCTTTCCCTACAGAGAGAAAGGGTCTTATGGCCTACCTTATTGGCCCTGAGTGTGGCTGGGCTGGTCCTGGCTGATCGGGTGCTCCGTGGTGAGGGGTCCGGGCAGCCATCATCTGATTGACTGAGGAGCTCTTTTTCCATTTTTTCACATCTCTCCCTCCTACGTTCTTGGCCTATAGCAGACGGCATCCTTGAGCGGGAGGGCATGCTGGGGGCATGTCGAGGCCCACGTCCCCACATGCACACCTCCAATCCTGCCCTAAGGTGCTGAGGTAGACCCACCCCCCTGGGAGGGAAGTGTCCAATGGACGCCTGTGTACTCACTCCCTGCTGGCCTCCGCTCCTGGCACTTCGCTAGAATTTTAATGCCATAGTTCAGTAGAGAGATAGGCTTCTGTGATTCACAGGCCGAGGCATGCTTCCCTGCTTTTGGTATCAGAGTAATGGCAGCTAAGTACCAGGACAGGGGAAGCCTCCTTCCTCCACTGCTTCAACATATAGAGTAGCTTCTACAAGAACTCACTAACTGAGTCAGTTAGGTACTTATGAAACTCAGTCTGCTGGCCATCTGTTCTTACTGCTTTCCCAGGTTTAAGTTTTCATTTGGCTCATCATACTTCCACTGCACTCATAGCGGCATTAAGAACCTTCACCTGTTGCTGTCCTGATGGCCCAGCAGCAGTGCATTTCACTGCTGTGCAGGCAACCCGAGTTCACGAGCAAGCTCAGGTCACCGCATCAGAAAGCAGGCCAGTCTAAGGTAGCTGCTGCACTGCACTGCAGAGCACCTCGGCCAAGGAAGGCAGTGGTGAGCTCCGCTGCCACAGCAACCCCTGCGGCTGGGCCAGGGAGCTTGCTTCTGCTGCAGGGTTAGCTGTGAATGTGCGAGCCACAGGCTACATTCATGTCAGGGGAGGAGGCAGGAGGGAGGGGATAACTAGAGAGACAAAAATCCCACTGCCATCTGCATGATGATCTATGTCTAGGTTGCTCCCAGGGTCCCAGTGCCTACCGGTACTGGATCCTGAGTCATACAAGTGTGTTGGCTGCCTCGGGGTTGGGGGAGACAGCCCTCCCCCTGGAGCCCCTTCCATGGAAGGCATGATAAAGGGTGTAACTGATGAGTTTATGGAGTCTGGGGGGCCAATTAGACTCTGGACCTGAAAGGGTACATTCCTGGGATCAGGGTATATCCCTGGAAGAATGTCAGTGGTGGGAAAAAAAACAGTATAGAAAAAAAGGAACTCTCGCCTGTTACTCAGTAGTTCTGGGGATTTAAAAAGCCTCTGCCCACTAGAGTCATTTATGAAAACCTGAAAACTCTAACCTAATCTCATGTGGGTTATTAACTAGGCTACCATCCCCTATTTCGATCTGAGGAACTGTGCAGTCTAGCCAGCGAGGGGTTGGGCTTGTTCCTCCATTTATAAATGTGCTGTTTGGCATAAAATAAGTACCTGTGAGAACTGTCTGCTAGGAGCAAACTGAGTGCCTGTCTTGCTGCAAGCAGAGCTCACCCCTACATTTCTCTGATGTAACTGTATAGGACTGTCATTCAAATGTCTTTAGTGACTGCACCAGTTCTGCTACATTCACCAGCTTAGCCTTGGCTCTGGAAGATGCATGTGAGATAATGGCGCACTTCATAAATGCTTTCCTGTCCTCCCAGAGAATAGCCTTGGATGGGGCAGTGGTGGTACTTATTTCCTGGTACAGCTGCCACCACTTCTCCAGGTAAGTCCTAAATGTCTCACTGGACTTAAGAAAGATTGGGAAGTGCCCAAAGTGCTCTGTAAGGGCCTAATATGGTGGGAATAATACCAGGTTAACCCAGTTGTGGTCAGAAATCAAAATGGGACTAATCTCTGCCAACACTACCTTTGAATACATGTGGCTTGGAGCAAACAGGTAGTCTATCTGGGACCTGGATTTATGGGTGGTTGGAGTGGAAGGTGTACTCTCTGGAGATTGGGTTGGCTGTACTCCAGATGCCACTGAGGTTCAGTTCTTTGAGTCCCATTTTCCAGTGAGCGATACAGTTCTCATTCTGCCCCCCCCCTTATGATTGGTCTAGTGTGGGCTCGAGGGTGCATACAATCTCCCCCTAATACCAGCTTCAGGATGTACCCCCAATTTATGAAGGTGAGTATTTCTTCAAAAACAAGACATCAAAACTGACAGGGTGTATATAATCCCAAATGTGATTGTAATCCCCCTACAAATGGGGGTTCCTGAAAAGTCTTCCTCGAGCTTGCCTAAATGCTCACTGCCAAGCTGGTGTCCTGCGTTTTACCAGTTTAAATGTGATTGCCAGACAGTGCCTGTATAGCCTCTGTGTACTGTCTCTTTAAGAGCTGCCTGGATTGCAGTCATAAGTAATCTGAGAGGGAGCTCTGTTGAAAGATGTAACTATTTGTTGAAAATCATTTAGAGTGATAATGATAATGTAGTTTGTCTAACCTGCCTTCTTTGCAGCAAGGACTGTTTTGTTCATCTCCACTGCCTTGGTCCTGGGCTGCCGAATTGGACCAATCAGTTCTGGTGGGACCTAAAATGGAGCCGGACTACAGGAGCTGTCTGGAGTCAAAATCTGTAGGAATTATAGTTTTGGGCTTTTTGCAAGTTTTTGCACTTGAATGGGGAGCCTTTGTTGTGACTGATAGGAGGATCAGCCAACCAAACCTCTTGGATCTTGGGGAAATTCCCAAGCTGCTTGCTGTTAGAGGCAGATCTAAGTCAGGAGCTGAAGAAGCAAGAGCCAATACAGTCTCTGTGGAAAGGCCTGAGTTTTGGCCTGCATGCCTGCCTGCTACCCCTGAGAGGGAGAAGAGAATCAGTTCAGACTGAATCCGAGTTTCAGGATCAACCTGAAGAAGTCTGAAGATTTTGCTGAATGCGATCAGCCTGTCAGATTTCCAGCTGCCTTTGAATCCGCGGTTTGTGCAGAGACTTTGCGATCGTGACTGGAGAGTGGTTTGCCTGGTACAGTAGAATTTCCTTACATGTAAATGTGCTGTGAGTTGTTAGTGGGTCGTGATTTGGTTCCCCACTGTGTGAACTGTGTTCTGCTTGCTGGAAGCTGCATCCAGCCCAAAATGGACTGTATCCGAATTTGTCTCCATTTGGCCTGGGCCTTGCCACACTGGCCCAGTCAGACTACCCACTGCACAGAGAAAGCCATTGATGAGAGACCTGCCTGGGGATCAGCCCCCTGCTCCACACTTGAACAGGAATGATGCCTCAGCGAATCGTGTGGGCCCTGCTTCTCCTGGCACTCCAGATCAACCACCTGCAGTCTCAATTTTCGTCCAGCCTGTGTCCAGTCTTGGGTATCGTGAGTAATCGTCAGAGTAGCTCCCTGCAACAACAGCCTAATCTAAAAGTGTGTCATCTGATTGTCTTGTTGTTTTCTTTTCATGAACTGAGCCCTCTGGCTCTGGATTACTATTAGTGTATGTGGTGCATGTTGTTTTCTTCCATCACAGGGCCCCAACCAGCTGCAACGTTCCTGGCTAGCCCACCATTCTCCATCTGGGTACCCAGAGTGTTTGACTGTTTGTGGACCCTGAAGTGCATGCATAACTGTTTGATTGATACAGCCTTTAAGCAAATTAACCTGATTACTGCCCCAACTTCTGTTCCCATGCCAATGCTGGCCCCGATATCTGTACCTGCCATTAGTCACGACCCCTACCGAAGGCTGAGAATCTTTTTGGGCACCCTTCCCACCCCCCAGAGGGATAATGACTGGCAGACCTGGATAGACTATGTTGCCCCTTTGGTACCCGAGTGGCAGTGTGCGGAGGCTGAGAAGCAGAAAAGAATCATACAAAGTTTGAGGGGTCCCGCCCTCGAAGCCATTAAATTTTTGAGGTCCACAAACCCTGATGCATCTGCTCAGAAGTACCTATCTGCACTCGAAAACAGTTTTGGGAGCATTGAGTCAGGGGAGAATTTGATGTGGAATTTCTGAGGTACCAAACAATGGAAAGGGGAAAGTTTGTCTGCATATGTTACTCGTCTAGAAAGAGCTTTGCAGAAAGCTTACTGGAAAGGTGGGGTAGCCACCAATGACTTGAACCATGTGAGATTGGGGCACATGCTGCAACATGCAAAGCATTCTAAATTGCAGATCCTCCAGTTAAGGCTCCAGGATAGGAGAGGTAACCTACCTGACTACTGTGACTTGATAAAAGAACTCCGGGAGATTGAAGGGGAAGAGGGAGATTGTAATTATGGGGTAAGTGCAGCTCAAGTGATCATGGCACCGGAAGGCCCTTCCAAAATGGAGACCACTAAGGGTGTCCCGCCATAGGCTAAACGGTGGGGAGAGGAGTTGCTGAAGGAATTCAGAAAGGTACAACTGGATGTTCTCACTGAGGTATCCCCTGTTAACAAAGACCCTGGCTTCTATCAGGACGTGACTGTCATGGGGGTGGGGATGCATCCTTAGGCATCCGCTACTGAGGGTGGCTTTTCAGCTGAGCTCAAGGAATTGACTTCAACCCTAAATGAACCTTTGAGACATGGCACACTATCAGCAGGAGCCAGATCACAATCTCCCATCGGTGATTCAGCATCCCCTGCAATGCTCTCTCCAAGGATGCTCTGAGAGCCTGTCATTTGTCACAATTGTGGCAAGGATGGTCACATAAAGAGGAAGTACCATTCTCAGAGGGACTTAGAGAGAGTGGTGAACTAGTTTCAAGGGGAGTTTCAGAAACCGAATCTGTGGTCAAGGGGTGCATGAAATGATCACAGTAAAGGCTTCGGACATCCTAACTCCAACTTCTTTGTGGCTAAATCGTCTGTCCAGGCCCCTGCTGCTGTCCCTTCCGACTGGTCCAAAATAGTGGGCTCTTCAATGGAGACTACTGTGGCTATGAACGGTATTCCTACTCGGGCTGTGCTTGACAGTGGATAGCAAGTGACCATTGTATTTCAGGACTGGTATGACAAATACTTATCTGATATGCCATTACTTACTGAGAACTGATCTTAGACCAAGATGGCGGTCACGCTGGACTAGCCTTTATGCCGTTTTTACTGCGTTCTTGCTTTGATGCGTTTTTATTTGTTTAATACGTTCTTACATTATATTTCATTTTATTTTGTGTTTTTTATTTGTTTTAGTAAAGTCGTGCTGTTGCGTTTATGGTTGCTACGCTCGTTTTTGGCGTGGCTCACGGTTGAAAGGCTGTTTTATTGGAGGAATTGGTCCACTTCATTCATTTTTGCTGACTGCTGTTTTGATTGTTCTACAGCATCGTCATTTTAAACACTTATTTAAATATTCTGCCCTGTTTTGGAGAATCTGCAAGCAATTTCTGCTGGGTCTCTGATTCGCCTGCTATATTATTGTTTGGTGACTGCTATCGCGGCGTAACGTTGTGAAGGAGCCTGAGGATTTGAGGGAGCCAACTTTGCCGGGATTTGTTGACTGCTATTGGTGCGTAACGCTGTGGAAGGGAGCTTGAGGATGTTGAGTCAACTTTGCTGGATTTGGTCTCCGTGGCTTTCTCATCCCCTTTGCAGCTGCTCCCTTGGCATTTTTTATGTGCGGGAGTTTTGGGGGAATGAGAGAGTGAATTTTTGCCTGGGATTTAAATTCTGCGATTAGTTTCCCGTTCCATTGCTGCTCTCTTTGCGCTTTTATGTATGGGAGTTTCTTCTGGCTCCTGTCCCTGGGATTAAAGGGTTTTAGTAGATATAGAACGTCTACGCTGGATATATTGTTGAACATCTTGCAGTCTTGTATTTGGAAGACTTGGACTAGCTGGTGTCATTTGTTGAGATTGCCTTCTGTTTTTGGACATGAAATATAATATGTGTATCTCAGATGTACCATGAGTACTAGGACTTGAGCTTTTATTGTCTATCTGGGACCTTAAAGTTGATTTTAAGCTGTGTTAAGGCTTCATGGGGAATACTACCATATTGTTGGCTTTGGTTTTGAGAGATTACCTTCCCCCCCCCCTTTCTTCTTCTTTTGTTGCCTGGGCGTTTGTTGTTGTGCTGCTTGGGATCTAGCAGGAGCCTCCCCTGTTCCCTTCAAGGAGTTGGGGGTTACTGAGGGGGTTTCTAAGTTACTCTGGGGGCCGGCCTTATCGGCGGTCTGGGGGTATCTGAAGCGGTGGGTCTCAGTGGCTACACTGGGCCTTATTAGGCAGTTTGGGGGTGAGGTGGGGGAGGAAGCCTCCTGTTGCCTCATAGCAAAATCGACTATTATCTCCAAAGAGTCATCTTCTTTTTCCATTTATAAGTCTGCATTGCATTTGTATATTGTTACTTCTTGTATATTTATTTAGAATAATTTGGATTTTGTTTGGGTTCATTTTATATTACTGATTTTACTGGATGGACAGTGTGTGCAGTGAGAGGGCCTCACTGTCCTTACATGTTTGGACTTTTTCAACATTATACTCATTGGCAGTGAGAGTGCCTAAAAATAACTATTTTCTTTTTGGATCCTGTTTCATCATATAAAGGACAGTGGGTGCAGTGAGAGGGCCTCCCTGTCCCTATATACTTGGATTCCTTAATAATCTGTTTATAGTTCATTTTTAGTTGTTTAGTTTTGTAGGTTTTTGGTTTATGTTTTTGGGTGAGTTTTTAGTTTAAGTGTAGTTGTGGGCATTTTATTTTAGAGATACTAGGATTTGTTATTCATTTGCTTGCAGTTAGTTTGTCTCCGCTTTATTATGTGTTGTTTAGGTATCCAGTCGTGCATTATTAGTCCTCTACCCTCCACGCCTCATTTTGTCCCTCCTCCCTCTTTTTCCACCTACCAGCTGTTGGGAGCTTGGTATTGTTCATGGGAGGTGGGTGTGGTGGGGGTCATGGACGTGGTAGGGCGAATGAACGTACCTCTCGCATAGGGGTGGTTAAGCCCAGAAGACACCCTGGGGTGAAATGGAGCCTAGAATGTGGTTCTCCATGCCTAGTCTCCATACCCAAGGGCTCCTCCTATTTGGATGGGCAAGTAGTCGGGGTGGCTTCAGATCCCTGTCCAACTCGGGCGGTGTTGTGCAATGCCAGATCTGTTAAAAACAAATCAGCTATTATCTCTGATTTTGTTGAGACAGCAGATCTGGCTTGCATCACCGAGACCTGGCTGGATGGAAATGCCGGCCCTATTTTGGAGGCGACTGTTCCAGCTGGGTACTCAGTGATTCATTGCCCGAGATTGGATCACGGGGGGGAGGGAAGTAGCGGTCTGTTTTAAGACCAGCTTGGGGCTCATGAGTGTACCAGTTGAGGAGGCTGAATCCTTTGAGTGCACCATTGTGGCTGGTGTGGATTGCAGGATAGCTCTCATCTACTATCCACCAGGAGACGAGAGACGATTCCTGCAGGAAGTGGCAGACTTTGTCGCTGATATGGCATTGGAGTCACCCAGACTGATGGTTCTGGGTGACTTCAATGCCTGGGTCGATGACGAACTTTCTGCCTTTGGTCAGCACTTCCTCCAGTTGATGACATCACTGGGCCTTACACAGATTGTTTCTTCGGCCACACATAATCACGGTCACTCCTTGGATTTAGTTTTTCTCCTGGGGATTGAGGCCTCTGATTTGGTGGTGGAACCTGTCAGTTGGGCCGATCACTACACCGTGAGTTTCAATTTTTGTGCTCCCCTTCGTAGGTCTGCCCCTGTGGAGATGGTTCGATACCGCCCTTTACGGGATGTGTGCCCTGAAGACCTGATGGCGGTGTTGAACCTCTCAGAGTTTCCGACTGCCAGCTTGGGTCCAGAGGCCATGGTCTTGGCCCTGGACTCAATAGCTCCCATCCGTGTTCGTCCCCTCTCTCTTCGCCCTCGGGCCCATGGTTTAATGGGTCCTTGAGGGAGTTGCGACGTGTGGGATGATAGTTAGAGCGTCATTGGAGGAAATCTGCTCTGGATGCCGACTGCCTTAGATTGGAGGAGCATTATCGGCTCAACCAATCAGAGATCTCCCATAAGAAGGCAGAATTCCTGTCCAGGGAGATCTCTGTCGCTCAGAATCGACCGGCTCAGCTCTTCAGAACCGTGGACAGGCTGTGCAACCCAGCCTGTCTCCAGCTCCATCGAGCCTTTTCACAAAAGGAGTGTGATGAGATCGCTCAATTCTTTGTGAATAAGGTTGCTGACATCAGATCCGAGATCCGTCCAGCACACTCCAAGGGGGAAGCGTCTGGTCGGCGTTTGGTCATGGAATCCTCTGTCTCCTGGTGTTCCTTTGACCTGCCGACGTTCAGTGATATTACGCGGATCATCCAGGGGATGCGCCCTACGTGCTGTAGTTTAGATCCGGGCCCTGCCTCCCTAATTTTGGGTTGTGTTGAGATCGTTGGCCCGTTTCTGGTTCAAATAATCTGGTGCTCCCTGGAATTGGGTGAGTTTCCGAGCTTCCTAAAGGCAGCTGTGGTGACTCCCCTTTTGAAGAAGGCTTCTTTGGACCCAGATGTTTTTTCCAACTACAGACCGATTTCTAACCTTCCCTTCATTGGGAAGGTTATCGAGAAGGTAGTGGCAAAACCAGCTGGAGGACCACTTGACCATCCATAATATCTATGAACCTCTCCAGTCCGGTTTTCGTAAGAGGCATAGTACCGAGACTGCTCTGGTTCGGGTGCTCAATGATCTCTTGATGGCGAGAGATCAGAGGAACCGCTCTATCTTGGTCTTCCTTGATCTCTCTTCAGCCTTTGACACTGTGGACCATGGGGTTTTGCTCGAACGTCTGGAGTCCATCTGTGAATTGTCTTGTACAGTGCTCAGATGGTTTTCGTCTTTTCTATCTGGGAGAATGCAGAGAGTTGTGTCGGGGATTTTTTCCTCCGGTCCTTTCCCTCTGCAATGTGGTGTCCCCCAGGGTTCGGTGCTTCCCCCATGTTGTTTGCAGTGTATATGCTGCCCCTCGGAGACATTGTAAGAATGTATGGGCTGAGGTTTCACTGCTATGCTGATGATACCCAGCTCTACCTTTCTTTTGCCCCCGACCAGGTTAGTGCTCTCTCGGTATTTAATAGCTACCTCGCTGAAATCCAGGACTGGATGAATCTGAGCTGGTTAAAGTTGAATGCCGGTAAGACTGAGGTTTTGGTCGTGGACCCGGTCGGGTCAGGGGTTGGGGTCCGGCCGCCTTCCATGTATTGCTGGGGATCCGATCCTTACCTCTGAATGGGTGCATAACCTTGGAGTGGTACTTGATGATGGGCTGACTCTTCATCATCAGGTGTCAGCAGTTGTTAAGTCCGCATTCTACCATCTTAGGAATATCGCCAGGGTGAAACACTTTGTTCCGTCCAGCGATTTACCCATATTGGTCCATGCCTTCGTGACATCTCACCTCGACTATTGCAACTCCCTTTACTTGGGGCTTTCTGGGGTTGATATCTGCCGCTTGCAGCTAGTGCAGAACGCTGCAGCAAGGTTAATGACAGGGGTGACTAGAAGGACACATATTACCCTTGTGCTGCACGATCTGCACTGGCTGCCTATACAGTGGCAGATCACCTTTAAAGTAGGCTTTTGACCTTCAAAGCCTTGCACGGCCTCGGTCCTGACTACTTGAAAGAGCTTCTGATTCCTTACCATCCCGTGTGACAGCTCCGTTCAGCCGACGAGGGGTTGCTAGAGGTTCCGAGGGTTATATTGAAGTCTTCTGGGGGTAGGGCCTTTGGGTTCTCGGCCCCAACTCTCTGGAACTTTCTGCCTCACCGGCTTAGAGAATGCATGACCGTGGAAGCCTTTAAGCATGATTTCAAGACTCTTTTATGGAACAAGGCTTTTGTGGACTGATGCTGTTATTAATTGTTCTTATATGTATATTCTGATTTTATGATTCATTTGTACAGCACCTTGGTATTTGAAAGGCGCTAAATAAATAAAGTTTTATTATTATTATTATTATTACAATCCCTGGAAGGCCTACATGTGTGGGGGCTGAGTGACAAGTCTTATCCCTACTTAGGATATGTCCACCTTTGGTTGTCTTTTCCTGCAACTGTAACTGGTGTGGAGGAGCAAGTAGAGACACTGGCCCTAGTGTGTCCCCCACCAGGCTGTATGATGGGGTTCCCCTGTTAATTGGAACAAACACCCACGTTTGAGAGGCTAGCACAACTCTGTCATGAGAAACAAGGGCGACGGACTGGAAGGGCTCTAAAAATTCCAGCTCTGATTAAGAGGGCCTATGACTTGCAACAGAAACCCGAGGAAGTAGACCAGGATGAACCAGTGGGGATCGTGTGGAAGAAGGATCCCGATTCAATGGTACTGGCCCCTAACGCCCAGTGTACCATTCAAGGGGAGGTCCGCTTCTGGAAGGATGCCAGGAACAAAATACTGATGTTGGATGCGCCAGGTGATGGAAAATTGCCAGAAGGATTACTGGTTAAGCCCAGCATCTTGCCTGCTGGTGCCCATGCCTACGCATGACGAGTGATGGTCCAGATTCACAATGTGTCAGATTGGGAGATCCGGGTGAACAGAGGGTGCACCCTAGCTATGGTACACTGCACCAGCACTGCAGTGTTGCCCAGCAACAAGCATCCTGGCAAGAAGGAGAGAGTTTATTTATTTATTTAAGAGTTTTACCATGAAGGCATGCTGAGCAGAGACCGCTCGATTCCAGATGCGTCCTGGGGAAGGGGAATCAGGAATATATACAAATACAATAAACACACAGGAAATACAGAGCAGTAAACAGATACTCAAGGCAGCTACGATACATTTTTGCTACAGAGCCGATATCCCAAAAAGGTTACACAGTGGATGGGATACCGGAGTAATAAGCAGGCGAGTGAACACTACAATGCTTAATAGAGACCTAGCATACTTATTCATATATTAACTATTTTGAGAGGCCTTGGAAGCCCCAAGAGAATGGGTGGATGGCACGGTAGGAAGGCAATGAGCTAGGTGCATGTGCAGGAGGGGGAGAAGTGCGCCTTGAGGAGATGGTTTAAATGCTGGCTGCTGTCTATGTGCTGAATTTCAGCCGGTAAGGTGTTCCACAGTTTGGGCATACAGAAGCTGAAAGCAGCTTGTCCTTTATATGAGGACATGCGTGGGATGAAAAACAGCCTGGAGTCTGAGTTTCTGAGTGTGCATGCAGTGGGGGGCTGGACAGAGAGGGCCGACTGGAGGTACGAGGGGAGAGATTGTGCCCAGAATTTAGCTGTGATCCTGGCACAGTGGGCCTGTCTGCGATCCTGCAGAGACATCAGGTCAAGTGACTTATAGAGGCTGCAGTGATGTGTCAAAGGTGGGCAGTCCAGGGCAAAATGGAAGAAGGAATGGTAGAGGGGATCTATCCTGGTTAAGGTTGATTTAGCGGCCGTGCTGTAGATTAAGTCCCCGTAGTCAAAAATCATGAGGATCATTTTCTGTATGATTGCTTTGCGAGCCGGTAGAGGTAGGCTGGCCCTGTTGCAATATAGAGCATCCAGTATGGGATGTCGTTTTTTGTGCATTGAGTCGACATGAACAGAAAAGTCGAGGTGCTGGTCAAGCCATACCCTGAAGTATCTGAAAAAGGTGCAATCCTCCAGGGGGGACCCGTCAGTGGTGTGGAAAGTGGGAGTTGAGGAGAGGCGGGAGAGTCTTTTCCGCATTCCAAAAGTAACTGAGACAGTTTTCTTTGGATTGAGGAAAAGTTGGTTTGTGCGAAACCAAAGCTGAACAGCATTGAAATCCTCCTGGAGTCTTTCTGCAGTAGCAGAGGTGGAGGGACCCAATGAAAACATTACCATGTCATCAGCGTACATGTGGATGAGTGAGTGCATGCTAGCTGAGGGCAGGTCATTTAGAAAAATGGAGAACAGTAATGGGCTAAGGACCGAGCCTTGAGAGACCCCAGAGGTGACAGGGAGAGGGACGGAGGTGCAGGAGCCAATTTTTACCGCATGTGACCTGCCTGCCAGATAGGATTGGAACCAGCTGGTGGCTGCTCCTGACAGATCGGCATGGGAGAGTTTGGACAGTAAAGGGGAGTGGGAGACATTATCAAAGGCTTTGACAAGGTCGATGAAAATGGCTGAGGTGGTGTGCCCTTGTTCCATACCAGTGAGGACAGCATCTGTGAGCCTTAGAAGTTAGGTGATGGTGGAGTGCGACTTCCTAAAACTAGACTGGTATGGTGTGAAGAAAGAGGAGTCAAGAAAGGGGGCAAGTTGGGAGAGTATGAAGTGCTCCTGTAGTTTAACTAGGATGGGGAGTAGGGATATAGGGCGGTAGTTACCCAGCGAGGAGGGTTCCCCACCTTTAGGGAGTGGGAAGACAGTGGCTCACTTCCAGTCAGATGAGATTTCAGCAAATGAGAAGGAGAGATTGAATAGATCTGCCAGTGGTGCGGTGATGGAAGGGGCAGACAGGTGAAGCATTTTTGAGTCCAACCCTGAGGGGCATTTACCTTTGGAAGGATTGAGAGCTTGCAGGGCTTTAAGCACTTTGGTGGGAGTAACCGGGTGAAAGGTGAAACTGGAGGTTGAGGCGGTGAGCGGGAAGGTAGGGGGTGAGCTAGAGGGTTGGGGGGAGGTTAGGAGAGAGGACACGCAGCTGGTAAAAAAGGTATTGAAAACTGTGGCCACTGCACCAGGATCAGTGATGATGGAGCCTTCAACATTTAGGGCTGGGGTGGGGGGTTGGGGGGAATGTGAGTTGATTGTTTTCCAGAATTTAGGTGGGTGGTTTATATTGGATTGGAAAGAGGCCTTGAAGTAGTTTGCTTTGGCCTGGCGTAGTAGTGTAGTGCAGAAATTACGGAGTGCTCGGTAAAGTTGGTGAGCCACCTGGGTGCTGGTAGTCTTATATAATTTCCAAGCCTGATCCCTGGCAAGAAGCTGGTTTATGATATTTTCCATGACCCAGGGCTGGTGGGCACCCCCTACTCTTGACCTTCTAAGTGGGGCATAGTGGTCCCAGATGGCTAGAAATCTGGACTTGAACAGTTCTAGGGCAGCGTTGATGTTTGGAGCCCATCTGATGCAGGACCAGTCAACGTATGATAGGTCATTTAAGAGTGCACCAAGGTTGAGTGATTTGAATGATCTGCTGAGCAGCATTCGGGGGGGGTGCTTTGGGCAGGAATATTTTTCTTACCATGTAGATCATGTGGTGGTCACTTAAAGAGTCTGTGAGGAGTCCGGCTCCAAGTATTCTATGGGGGTGGGAGGTAAGGGCCCTGTCTAACAGGGAGTGGTTCTCAGATTTGTGATTTAATCATGTAGGTGCAGAAATTTGTTGTGCCATGTTTAGGGCATTTACCTGGCTACGTAGCCTAGAGTTAGCAGTGGAGAGCCAGTTGAAATTGAAGTCCCCTAGGATGTGTAGCTCACCCCCTGCTGTGAGTCACTTTAGTGTACCCAGGTGGTCCAGTACAGTGGGCATGAGGGTGTCTGAGGCACAGCAAGACCCTATATATACTGGAGTCATGTGTGGTAGTGCGATTTTGATTAATAGGAGTCATGGATGGGCGTGGGCAGGAGGAGCTGGATAGGAGTGAACTGATGTTGAGATGCGATGAACATGGCAATGCCTCTCCTTCTTTTTTTACCCTGCTGGTCATGCTGAATGACAGTGTATCCCGGGATTGCAATTTCTGTGTCCAGGTTGTGGGGCTTGAGCCAAGTTTTGGTGATTATCAGAATATCAGGATGTAGCGTTAGTGCAGTTGGCTGCAGTTCGGTGAGCTTGTTGAGTATGCTACATATGTTCAGGTGGATTATCTTTAAACCCCTTGGTAGTTTGAGCAATGGGAAGGGGTTTGGGTTTGGGGGTCCAGTGTTTAGCTTGACGTCCCCTGATAGTAGGAGCAGCAGAGTTAACAGCTGTCTTGTTTTTAGCATGATCCATTGGGATTTGCAGTGGGCATAAACTTGCTGGGAGGTTTGCAGAGCAGAGCAAGTTATGGTTGTTTTTAATGCTATCAACCCTGCATAGAAGGAGGGTGGCAGGATGGAAGCCCCCATAACCCCGCTGGTCTGGAACTTTGGAGGAGGTTTCACAATGCAGGAGGTAGCATGGGGTGGGGGAGCAGCTTCACTGACTGTAGTGTATTGGACATGCTGAGGTACTGGGTAGGAGGAGGGTGGGAAGGAGACAAAAGGTGCGAGCAGGCATAGTAAGATGAGCGAAAGTGGCAGCATGTTTTAGGTTGCTGGGTTACAGTTGAGGATTATCTGAGTTTAGGGAGGCCTCTAGTGGCTCAGTTTTAGATTGCTGTGTTTTGTAGGTGATATGAGTAAGGGTGGCCTCTAGTGGCTCAGTCAGATAATCTGCTAATGGGAAAGTTGACTGATTGGCTAAAACCGGTACGTGATCCACACTATAAAGCACTGAGCTCAGTTAGGGTGGTGGTGGGGTGGTGGGGCAGCCGGCATATGGCGCCAGCAGGACACACTCCGACAGTTCAATCGCTGGGGAGTTGAGCTGCAACGTGGCAAATGGTGTACCTGAGCGCTCCAATGAGGATTTCAGGGGTTGCTTGTCTTTGGGGAGGGCAGGACACATGGGCCCTCTCAACCTCCGAATGCACTGAGAAGGAAAAAGAACAGCCTTTTATAATACCAGGTAGGTGGAAACAGCTGCTTAAAAATTTAGCAGTTTAAACAGAGCCTCCTGATTTGAACTGATGGCCTACCAGTTTCATTTACTGATACAATTATTAACTCTGCTGTAATTCGAACTAAGATGGTGGCATTTATGAGCTACAAATAACATATTAGCTAAGCAAATAGTACTCTGTGGCTAAAATGTGATCTAGGAGGGTGGCAGTACTGTTGTCCTAGAATGAAGTTACAGTGGCTAAAACAGTTTTAACTTGGAGACACACAATGCAGTAGTTGTAACAAAATTAAGGCACCAAGCAAAATAGTTCCAAGCATTGAAGCTGGTTTAGAATAAATTAAAGCTCCCAACCAAAGTGCATCAAACACTGTGGAATTTGGTGGAAATTGGGCAAAAATAAACTATCTAAACTGTTATGCCGACTGCCTGTGGTGAGCCCTTAAAAAGGCGCCAGGTTTAAAAGTTCATTTTTTCACACTGAAACGCCGAGAGTTCATTCGCTGGGGAGTTAAGCTGCAACATGGCAAATGGCGTTCCTGAGTGCTCCAACAAGGATTTTGGGGGTTGCTTGTCTTGGGGGAGGGCAGGACACATGGGCCCTCTCGACCACTGAGCGCACTGAGCACTCCAACAAGGATTTTGGGGTTACTTGTCTTGGGGAAGGGCAGAACTCATGGGCCCTCTCGACCACCGTGCGCACTGAGTGCTCCAATGAGGATTTCAGGGTTGCTTGTCTTGGGGGAGGGCAGGACTCACGGGCCCTCTCGACCACTGCTTGCACTGAGCACTCCAATGAGGATTTTGGGGGTTGCTTGTCTTGGGGGAGGGCAGGACACACGGGCCCTCTCGACCACCAAGCACACTGAGTGCTCCAATGAGGATTTTGGGGGTTGCTTGTCTTGGGGGAGGGCAGGAAAACATGGGCCCTCTTGAACACCGAGCACACTGAGTGCTCCAACGAGGATTTCAGGGTTGCTTGTCTTGGGGGAGGGCAGGACACATGGGCCCTCTTGACCACCGAGCACACTGAGTGCTCCAATGAGGATTTCGGGAGTTGCTTGTCTTGGGGGAGGGCAGGACACATGGGCCCTCTTGACCACCGAGCACACTGAGCGCTCCAATGAGGATTTTGGGGGTTTCTTGTCTTGGGGGAGGGCAGGACACATGGGCCTTCTTGACCACCAAGCGCACTGAGTGCTCCAATTAGGATTTTGGGGGTTGCTTGTCTTAGGGGAGGGCAGGACACACGGTCCCTCTCGACCACCGAGTGCACTGAGCTATCCAACGAGGATTTTGGGGGTTGCTTGTCTTGGGGGAGGGAAGGACACACGGGCCCTCTCGACCACAGAGTGCACTGAGTGCTCCAATGAGGATTTTGGGGGTTGCTTGTCTTGGGGGAGGGCATGACACACAGGCCCTCTCGACCACGGAGCACACTGAGCGCTCCAACGAGGATTTCAGGGGTTGCTTGTCTTGGGGGAGGGCAGGACACATGGGCCCTCTTGACTACCGAGCACACTGAGTGCTCCAACGAGGATTTTGGGGTTGCTTGTCTTGGGGGAGGGCAGGACACATGGGCCCTGTCGACCACCGAGCCCCCCAGACTTGTTTTACTTTGGTGAGTCTCCATTGCCAGCTGAATGGAAGGCTAGAATTAGCAAGGGACTTGCCCAGAGAGACCAAGTGGTTTCATTGAAGGAATGGGATGTGGGATGTGTCCAGGGTGCGGAGTATCACATACGCCTACACGATGAACGGCCATTTCGAGAGAGGTCCCACCACCTAGCTCCAGCAGACATAGATGATGTGAGAAGGCACCTGCAGGACATGCTCGCTGCTGGCGTGATACAAGAATCCAGGAGCCCATACACCTCTCCCATTGTGGTTGTGCGTAAGAAGAATGGGTCTGTGGGGATGTGTGTTGATTATCGAACCCTGAACCGGCGGACCATCCCAGACCAATATACTATGCCTTGTATACAAGATGCCCTGGACTGCTTCAATGAGAGCAAATGGTTCTCGGTGTTGGATCTTTGCAGCAGATACTACCGGATCCCGATGGCCCCAGAAGACTGTGAGAAAACAGCCTTCATCTGTTCATTGGAGTTCTACGAGTTTCTGAGGATGTCACGGGGATATCGGGCACCCTGTCTACCTTTCAGTGACTGATGAAACGTGCAGTGGGAGATATGAATTTGCTGAAATGCCTGGTGTACTTGGACAATGTCACTGTGTTTGGGAGCACCTTAGAGGAGCATGAGAACCGACTGTTTAAAATCCTAGACTGACTGAAAGACTTCGGCCTCAAGCTGTCCATTGACAAGTGCCAGTTTTTCCAAACCTCTGTGAAGTATGTGGGGCACATAGTATCTACAAAAGAGTTACAGACTGATCCCAGTAAGGTTGAAGCACTGACTACTTGGCCCCAGCCCCATAATCTGAAAGAACTACAATGTTTCCTGGGGTTCTGTGGCTACTACTGCAGGTTCATAATAGACTATTCCAAGGTGATTCACCCACTCTTGAACCTTACCCAGGGTTACCCTCCTACCAATCGTAAATAGAAAAAAAGGGCCATTAAAGAACCAGAAAAAGTATACTTCCGCCCAGGTGAACTCTTCAGGCCCCACTGGACACCCATCTGTGAAGCAGCATTCCATGAGATCATATATCAGCTCACCCACGACCCCATCCTCGCCTATGCTGACCCCACCAAACCCTATGTGCTGCATACGGATGCTAGTCTGCAGGGTCTAGGAGCTGTGCTGTATCAAGACCATGAGGATGGCCTGAGACCAGTAGCTTTTGCCAGTAGGAGCTTGACCCCGTCCGAACGAAACTACCCTGTGCATAAGTTGGAGTTCCTTGTGCTAAAATGGGCCATCATTGGACTAGTTTCTTATAAATACCTCTAAGGGGCAAAAGATATTGGTGAAGACTGACAATAACCCAATGACCTATGTAGAGACCTCAGCTAGTTAGAGCGCCACCGGCACCGGGTGGCTTTCTGCATTATCAACCTATGATTATCCGTCAATTACAGACTGGCCTGAACCATATTGATGCCGATGCCCTATCATTTAAGGACTACTTCAAGAGTGATTGGGTCAGGCTGTCTGAACCTGACATTTGAGCATTGTGCCAAAAGTTTGATAGAGATGAACAGATGTCTGTGGACACAGTAGACTGTTTAGTAGATTGCTTGGGCCCTTCTGACACCTGCATACCAGCTGCTTATTACCACTTCTTGTGCTCTAGATATTAAAGTATTTTACCTTAATTTGACAATGACAGCATTCAGTGGCTCAGTCCCAAGATCCTAAGTGATTCAGCTAGCACCTGATGCCCTGCGTACGGGAAAAGATGTGTCTACGTTATGTTCCACTGACTTGTGAACTGCTTTATTGTTTAAAGAAGGACCCAGATTGAAGTTGCTCAATCAGTTGTTGTATAGAGAGACAGTAGATCATAGTGGCAAAGTAGATAAGCAACAATTGGTCCAGTCCACAGCCTTTAAAGATTTGGTACTGAGGTCCCTCCACAATCACATGGGACACCTCAGTATTGACAGAACCCTTGACCTGGTACAATCTCGCTTCTACTGGCCTAAAATGGGGGCCGATGTTGAGCACCATGTAAAGACTTGTAGTCGCTGCCTGCAAAGAAAACCCTGCCTCAGAGGGCTGCCCCCCCTTGTTAATATTACTACCAGCACCCCCATGGAACTAGTCTGCATAGACTTCTTGTGTTTAGAACCTGATCAGTGGAACATTGGCAATGTGTTAGTGGTTACAGATCATTTCACAAGGTATGCACAAGCTTTTCCCACCAAAGATCAAAAGGCATCTACCGTGGCCAAGGTGCTAGTGGAAAATTTCTTTGTCCACTATGGTGCCTCCCAGCAGATTCATTCTGATCAAGGCAGAGACTTTGAGAGTGGGCTAATGAAAAAAATGCTCTCTCTATGGGGGGGGACGAGAAAGTCAAGAACCACCTCCTATCACCCACAGGGGGGACCCTCAACCAGAACACTTTAACCGCACCCTGCTAGACGTGCTAGGCACCCTCCACCCAAAAGACAAGTATAAATGGAGCCAGCAGATTAGCACCTTGGTACACGCATACAATTGCATGAAAAATGATGCTACTGGTTCTCTCCCTACTGCCCTCATGTTCAGGAGAGAGGTCCGACTGCCTGTTAATGTCTGTTTTGGGAGTCTCTCCAGATGGGGTCCAAGCCAAAAACTACTTGCAATATGTACAAAAACTGAAAGCTCAATTGAACCATGCCTATCAACTGGCCCAGACAATGGTCGCCAAGAGAAATCTAGCCAACAAAGAGAGGCATGATAAAAAAGTAAAGGCTCAAGAGCTTCAACCTGGAGACCATTTGTTGTTATGTAATTTGGGACTGCATGGTAAACACAAAATTACTGATCGGTGGCACCATCTTCCCCATGTAGTAGTTGAAAAGTTGGATGATTTACCTGTGTACAAAGTGCACCCAGAGAACAACTCCAAAGCTGTCAAGACCATGCACCATAACCACTTGCTACCTATTGGCCAAGTCATAATTGAGGCTGAACAATCAGAGATTGATTTCCCTAGGCCAGTAACTCGTGCTGTGGCAAGAAAGAGACAGAGTCAACCTACACCAGTGGTCACAGATTTATGGTTTCCTCTGCAGCAGGCCCAGAATGATACTGACTGTCAGTCCATTTCTGACGAAAGTGAATACGACCATGCCTATTACCCCTCTTATGAACTGAGTCAGCTGTTTCGAGGTAACCCCCTGATAAATTGTGCGGATGAAGCTGGGCCTTCTGGACTGCCTTACTCCCCAGCTTCGTCCTTGGAGCCAATGCTCCCAGAAAGTGAAGTGCAAAGTATCACGTCTGAAGATGTTGAGTCTTTGTGTACTGTATGATTTGTCTGAAGAAGGGGCTGAGGGTTTGAGTCTTTCTGGTGACATACCAGAACTTGAAGAACACTACAAGAGTGCTGACCACCCCCCTTCAGTACCTCAAAGCTTGATTGTTGCCTGAGCCTTCACAAAATGAGTCAGTTGTTGTAGAAACAGAGCCTGCAGAACAAGGAGCCGACAATGCCCCAAGTTTGGACATTCCCACCCAGGCAGAGGCACCCCTCACAAGTGACAAGAGTCCCCAGACCAGTGCTGAGAGTACAGAGACTGTAGTTGTCCCCCTCAGAAAGACTGGCTGAGCTGTAAAGCCAGTAGTACATCTCAGTTATGATTCTCCTGGGAGGCCAGTGGATTTGCTTCTCAATGTGGTGCACAAAGGTGTTTATGTCTCACTGAGCTCACTGCCCAAATTGAGCTTGACAGCCAATTCCAGGTTACTTGTCTTTCCCTCTCACCATGGTGCCCCTGCCCCCTCTAGCCACAAGTTAGCTGATAGGGAAGAGCCCCCTCTTGCATTGTTTAAGGTACAAGAAGTTATTACCTGATTCAGTATAGTAATATTCAATTTATCTGTGTGAAATATGCACAATGTGTTGTCAGAATGGATATAGTATCATGAAATGTAGTGAATATGTATAGTAAAGTAATAAGTTCATGTTAACTGATGCATGATGGTACAGACTCAACGAGGACACCAAGTTTTCTCCATGCAGGGAAGGGTGTAACCCCCCTATAAATGGGGGTCCCGAAAAGTCTTCCTCAAGCTTGCCTAAATGCTCACTGCCAGGCTGGTGTCCTGCGTTTTAGCAGTTTAAATGTGATTGCCAGAGAGGGCCTGTATAGCCTCTGTGTACTGTCTCTTTAAGAGCTGCCTGGATTGCAGTCATAAGTAATCTGAGAGGAACTCTGTTGAAAGACGTAACTATTGCTGAAAATCATTTAGAGTGATAATGATAATGTAGTTTGTCTAACCTGCCTTCTTTGCAGCAAGGACTATTTTGATTATCTCCATTATCTTGGTCCTGGACTGCCGAATTGGACCAATCAGTTCTGGTGGGACCTAAAATGGAGCTGGACTGCAGGAGCTGTCTGGAGTCAAAATCTGTAGGTATTGTAGTTTTGGGCTTTTAGCCTTTTGCTACCCTGAAGGGGAGCCTTTGACATTGTGACTGACAGGAGGAATCAGCCAACCGACCTTTTGGATCTTGGGAAATTCCAAGCTGCTTGCTGTTAGAAGCAGATCTAAGTTGGGAGCAGAAGAAGCAAGAGCTCAATACAGTCTCAGTGGAAAGGCCTGAGTTTTGGCCTGCATGCCTGCCTGCTGCCCCTGAGAGGGGCAAGACAATCAGTTCAGACTGAATCCGAGTTTCAGGATCAACCTGAAGAAGACCGAAGATTTTGCTGAATGCAATCAGCCTGTCAGGATTTCCAGCTGCCTTTGAATCCCCGGTTTGTGCAGAGACTTTTCGATCGTGACCGGAGAGTGGTTTGCCTGGTACAGTAGAATTTCCTTACATGAAAACGTGCTGTGAGTTGTTAGTGGGTTGTGATTTGGTTCCCCACTGTGTGAACTGTGTTCTGCTTGCTGGAAGCTGTATCCAGCCCAAAATGGACTGTATCCGAATTTGTCTCCATTTGGCCTGGGCCTTGCCACACTGGCCCAGCCAGACTACCCACTGCACAGAGAAAGCCATCGACGGGAGACCTGCCTGGGGATCAGCCCCCTGCTCCACACTTGAATAGGAACGATGCCTCAGCGAATCGTATGGGCCCTGCTTCTCCTGGCACTCCAGATCAAGCACCTGCAGTCTCAATTTTCATCCAGCCTGTGTCCAATCTTAGGTATCGTGAGTAATCATTAGGGTAGCTCCCTGCAACAACAGCCTAATCTAAAAGTGTGTCATCTGATTGTCTTGTTTTCTTTTCACGAACTGAGCCCTCCGGCTCTGGATTACAATTAGTGTGTGTGGTGCATGTTGTTTTCTTCCATCACAGGGCCCCAACCAGCTGCAACGTTCCTGGCTAGCCCACCATTCTCCATCTAGGTACCCAGAGTGTGTGGCTGTTTGTGGACCCTGAAGTGCATGCGTAACTGTTTGATTGATACAGCCTTTAAGCAAATTAACCTGATTACACCCCTCCCTTGTTTAAGTTCCTTAAATAAATCAGATCTAACTCTGTTTTTGAATTTTCCCTGACTGTGGTTCCAGTTTGTGCAAGAGTACTGTACTGCTGTTATTTGCTGTGTATAACCTTGTTTTACAGGGGGTCCCCAGGGTAGAGCCAGAGGAAAGCCCTGGTGATAAGTACAAATAGTGTGGGTACTTGTGTGGTGTATCAGGAGTATTGTGAATGTGATTATTGTGTATTGTTCTGGCCACTAGTAAGGAAAGAGGGGGGTTACAGTGTCCCGGATGGCTGTGCCCAGGTTAGCTTGATCACTACCAACCCTGACCTCCAGGTGGAGGCACCCATTTCAGAACTCTTGCCCCTTAACCTGCTACTAGCCAAGCAAGCAGGGGTAGTAGCCTTTGGGATAGCGCCACCTAGGGGTTACATGATAATTTCCCTAAAGAGCATATTCTGTACAAACATGTATCTCCCTTGATCAGGGTCTTTAAACATTCTTGATGTGGCAAAAGGGAGCTGCTTTGGAACAAGAACTGCAACCCTCTCCTGTTTAAGTACAGTGGAGCCCACTTATATACACACTTGATAAATGCACATGTTGCTTAAATGCAGTTTTTCATTTTCCCATTTTCCCCCTATCTTTTCCACATTAAATTATCATGACAAGTGCAAACTGGTTGAATGCAAATTTTGGCTAATTGCACACACTGCTGTTTGTTTTGTCCATCTTTCTGCTTAAGTGCACATACACATCTTGTAACACTCCTGTCATCAGTTGTATAAAAGCTTATTGTATTGTGTGGAGCAAAAGGGCTGTTCCTGAGTCTGATAGTCATGGCTATCTGGACACCAATCAAGCAATCCCCACATCTAGTCCAATAAACAATAAAGAAATCTGTGGGAAAATTTCAGGCACATGAATGAGATCATGGATGAACATGGAGGACAAAACGTTGGGTCTTGGTCACAGTGGCAGAAGCATTATGTAGCCTGGATATGCCAAAAACGTTTGTGATAGCAAGAGGGTAAAAGGGTTTGAGTGTAATGTTTGATTTTGAAAACTACATGCAAGATTTGGCATTAAGAGCAGCAATCCAAATAAAATAAGTTATTTTAACTATATGATATTTTTTTAAATACAGTCCTATGCTATTTTGAAGTTCTGTATGTTTCTAAGATATAGAGAATTGTGTATGAGAAAACATACGCAACAAGAATGTGTTTTAATCGAGAGGTTTCCATGGTAACAAGAGACTTCAAGAGGTCTCGTTACCATGGAAATCTTGAGACTGAAACTCAGCCTTGCATATGTATGGTTGCTCATACACAGTCTTTTACAGTGTATGGCAAACCGTTAATACAAGCCTGTGTCCAGCACCTAAAAAAGTCCCCCCCTCATGGTCCCCAAATGCCCTAACTGTAGCAGTTCTTTCAGGTGCTGCTCACTTCCTGAGTCAGCTCTCAGCGCCATGGCTGCTTCATTCAAGTTCAGTGGCTTGAACAACGTGGCCGGGTGAAGACATTCTGTGCTGTTGTGCTGCAATAGTAATGTCCTTAGTGCAGCACAACAATATCATGACATTGCTACTGCAGCACAACAAGCCTATTCTAGGGATGGAATTCCATCTTCAACCGCATTCTACCATATACTATAAATAAATATACAGCTGTTAAATTGCATCATTGTCCTTACAACCAAAAATGTAAATCTGCCTAAATGCACATCATGGATAAATGCACAACATTTACTTGCAAAATGGTGGTACACTTAAGAGGGTTCCACTATAGTAGATGGCCACACGGCTTGGCTTCACCCAGTCTCTGGCCAATTTAGTGAGCTCAACATCAGTGAGGAGTGTCTTCTGCAGCAGGACAATTCCAATATTATATTTCTTATGTAGTGTTAGGATTCTCTTATACCTAATGGGAGATGCAAACCCTTGGACTTTCCAGAATCATAGCTGTAGCTTACTCATGAATAGAATATAGGCATGTACTTGTCTACCTGAGATCATTAGTCCACCTGCAGGTCACGCTAGCTGAGTAGCTGCCAAGACATTCTTAGATCAGGTGTTTGAACTTCCCTCTACTGTGCAATACACAAGAAAAAGAAAACAAAGCTTGCAAACAGGGTTGCCGCCCTCCTTCATGGAGTGCTTCACATGTTGCCATGTCTTATTGCTGTCTGTGAAGGGTTAATGCTGGGACAGGTCTGCCACTCCAAAGATGGCTACTTTCTGCTGGGAGATTTGTTGTCCAAACCATGCAGCCCTCCAGAGCACACATTTACAAGCATAGCACAAAGTCTGTCCCCATGGCAGGAACTCAGTCAAAGGGGAAGAGGGACCAAGCCTTGCATCATCTTATGTCTCCCACATGGCACAACACTTACCCACATCCTTCCCTCCAAGTGTACATATGTCTCAACCTCAAAAATGATGTAGTAAAATCAAAACCCTCCAAGTAGATAGCCTCAGGGACTCATAGTAGGTGGCTGAGCAAGTGATAGAAAGTTACTTCCATTGTCCAGGCTCTCTCTGAGTAGAGCACACCATCCATGCATAACTGATACTCCACTCCCTTCTCCCAAAGTTCAGGCTCTGACAGGGTCAAATGCTATCCTTTATTCTGGACATGTTTAGAATAGTCCTGGCTAAGGATGGGCAAATCCAAGATATAGATGAATTTGGTGTTGGATTTGCCAGATCCAGGATGAGTTTGGATTTGGTTTTGCAAAGGATTTGGATTTGGATTTTTTGATCTGGGATGATATGAATTTTATAACCCTCCCCTCCCTCACAGATTCCTCCAGTACTGTCCATCAGTACTGACCCTTGACACACCTACACACCCAGGTACCATCTCCGCTTCCTCAGTACTGATTCCCAGACACGTTGATTTTCTTGGTATTGTCTCTTATCCACTCACATGCTGGTACCCCACTACTATGTCCTGAGTTCACAGGCTAAACATTTACATAAAATCATTTTTTTCTTACCTTTGCTATAAATGTTCCTCAAAGCATTGCTCTTTACAGTGATTCTGTAATAAAATCTGCATTGCAAGTTTTTTTACTTGAAATTAACAATAACAAGTAATTTTCTCTCTTCTCCTTACAATGAAGTTTTATTTTCTCATAAGCAGAATAAACTATAATATATTATGCTTATATACATTTTCTTAATGAAGGACAAGAGGTTAAAATTTGTTTATTTTATACAGAAGAATAAGAAGAAGAAGAAGAAAGGAGCTTATGATCAGCTGACTGATGACTACTGCTAAGAAGACTAAGGGGGAAAAATCAGTTTGGCGAGGTGGGGTGATATGGGTCAACCCCCCCAAACACATTTTGGATTTGATTTACAAGGTGTCACCTATGTGGCCATAAGGCAGGATGGCAGCTTGGTCTCCCTGAAAATTTGGCTCTACAATGACTAAAAAATACCCATGTTATGACCAAAAGAAAAAATAATGTACAGGGGCTGGTCCTGTTCATACTGGGAGAGGTCCTCTTCAGTGTCTTCATAAGTGAGATTGTAGATGAATTGGCAGGGAAGGTATGCCTTTTTTGAAGATGATACTGTGACAGAAATAGGAAGGAAGAAACTAATGGCTTGGATTTTTTCTGGTCTTCTGAAAAAGAAACCATACTCTGGGATTCCACTACCTAGCAGCATCTAGATAAGGTGATGGTCTGAGTAATAAATCTCAGACAGAGTGACCAAGTGGGGGAGTGGGCATACATACAGACACACAGAGTTTGAAAGGATTAGACCACTCAAATATAAACTGAATGTTAAAATGAATATAATTAAACACCAACAGGTGTTCAAACTGATTGGAACAATTAAATACATACATGGTAAATGGTTGTTGCATTCAAAGGGGACAGGAATTACCTACTCTAAGGGAGACTATAAGATGCTGAAAGACAGTTATATCAGGGCAGTGTTCTGCTGTGGTTACCATCAAAGAGGAGAAGCGTTGAGCCTACTCATCTAGCTATGGAGGTCTGTGGGAGCTGATAGACAGCATAGGAATTCAGTCTCTCTCTCTCCAAGCATAGCAGAGGGTAAGACAGAATAGCATACCTTAGTTAATCACCTTTTCCTTGCTGTCATCTGTTATTTTAAACCATTTGTTTAATTTTCTTGTAACAGTGTTATTCTCTTGTGTTAGACATATATTATATATATATATATATATATATATATATATATATATATATATATATATATATATCCTGTAATGCAACTTTTGACCTTCTTTTAAGTAAAAAGTTATTTACAGAACAGCTGTGGCTGTGATTTAAATTATTAAGGTATTTTCATGATTTACACTGGCTGAGACAAAAATCTGTGCAATTGCATGTTTGACCTCCCAGCTCTGTGCAAAGGAGGAAGGTGAGTTTGCTGGTAAACCCAGCTGATGGCAGAGAATAAACAGAGACAGACACGTTTCTGAAAACTGTTACAGCCCAGAGAGAAACAAATGGTTTGTCACAGATTGATAGGCAGTGGTGGGATGACTGCAGACTTTCTAGCACACTGAGAGGCAAACTTTGCCAGTGAACTTTTTTACCTTAGCATCATGAAGCAGGATATACAAGAGAGTACACTTGTACAATTGTTTTTTTGTTTCTAGTCAGCACAGTTTAGTGTAGGTTGAGAGAATGAGCTCTGTGGAGTATGACTCGCTTACTGTGCAACAGCTTTGTGACAAGTGCCAGGAAATGGGGTCCAGCTTGAGGGTCAAAAACAGAAAAAGAAAGCAGACCTCATAGCCACCCTAGTGGCATATTTCCAGAAGCAGAAAGTCACTGGAGGTGAGTCAGGAGCTGGCGTAGCAAACCCCCCAAATTGGCATCTTGCCCTGCACCTGCAACTCTTGCTACAAGACAAGAAGCTGGAGGTGAAGGGGTTGGACCTTGAGACAAAAAAGCTGGAGGCAGAGGCAAGGAAACTGGAAGCAGAGACAAAAAGACTGGAAGCAGAAACAGAGGCAAAAAGACTGGAGGACAGAGAAAAAGAATGTCAGGACAGAGAAAAAGAATGTCAGCATGAAATCCAGAGACAACAGCACGAGAAGGAAATCATGACCCTGCACAACCAGCAATTGTGAGTAATGGTGGAGGGGGTTTTCCCCATGAAGCCAAAATTAATTCTAAATGGTTTCCTCAGTTTAGAGAGGGAGACGATCTTGATCTATTTTTATGGTAGTTTGAGAGAGTATGTGAGCAATTTCAATTGGATAAGGCTTCATGGTCGACTCATCTGTCACCCTTACTTACGGGGCAGGCTTTACAGACATGTACTAAAATGAGTGAAGACTATGTTGAGTATGATAAGGTTAAAACAGTGTTGTTAAAATGTTTTTAATTAACTCCTGAGGCTTATAAAAGTTAATTTAGGGAGTTAAAGAAAAGCCCAGAAGACAGTTCTGTGGAATTGCAGGTTCGATTGTGTACTTACAGTACCTTGACAGGTAGGTGGATGAGGCAAAAGCAGACACTGTGGAGCTAATCAAAGATTTGCTTGTGAGGCAGCAATTTCTTAAAATTGTACCTGAGGACCTGTGTGTATGGCTGCTCGACAGGGCATGTGGCTCCTCAAAGGAGGTAGCAGCATACGCTGACCTGTATGTGACCAGCAGGTCATACACACAGCAGAAATCTCATGGTGGGGGGGCAGCACATGGTTCTAATGGGTCCCATGGGGGGCAGCCCAAAGGAACCTGCCTGCACCTGAGCCCAAAGCAGAACCCTATGGTTCTAAAGGGAACCAAGAGCTGGGGCCCAAGAAATGTCATATTTGCAATCAAGTGGGATATTTGAGAGATAACTGCCCTCAAAAAATGGTTAAGGGGCAAAGGCCTGGGAAGGGGGTGATCAAGATAACACTAGCCTGATGGTAGGATGTGCGCAGCCTGAAGAACCACATGCCTTCTCCAAGCATATGCACCCTGTTGTAGTTAAAGGGACAGTAACCCAGGAATTGAGGGATACAGGTGCTTACATCTCCCTGGTGAGGCAGGATCTAATCCAGGTGGAGCAGATGCTGCCAGGTCAATACTCCAAGGTCTGGGAATCTCAGGGCCAGCAGTCCAAATACCAATGGCTTGAGTCTTCCTGAGATGGGAGGGTGGCCATGGAGAAAAGAAGGTGGGAGTTGTAGAGGATCTCCCTGTAAATGTGATCATGGGGAATGATTTTGACCATAGGGAATCTCTGGTGTGTGTGTTACAACCTGCAGCCAGGCAAAAGGGCAAGCTTCTGAGGGTGAAGAGGGGTGTGACTCAATCGGGACCAACTCCTCCCTCAGCAGCTGTGGAAGTGGCTAGCAGGGGGGAGGGGCTGACTAGAAGCAGCAGTCCTGAGCCCCAGCTACAAACAGAGTAGCCCACAGGACTTCCTTCTGAAGGGGAGCTGGGAAGGGTCAGATGAGAGGAGCAGGGTGCTGTGCAGCGAGCTGATCCTACCTTGCAAAAACTGAGGGAAATAGCTAATGGGGCTGAGGGTCCTCGGGGGGGTAAAGAGTCACTTTACTGGGACAATGGGCTGTTTTACAGAGAATGTACAGCAAGAGAAGGGCTAGATGGAGAGGTGCTCCAGCAGCTGGTAGTCCCTAAGGTTCACCACTGGCAGCTTTTGGCCCTTGCCCATGATATCCCTTTTTCAAGCATCTTGGGTGTGAGGCAAATGAAAAATGGCTGACCAAAAATTTCTTCTGGCCTGGTATTGGCAAGGATGTGGCAAATTACTGTAGGACTTGTTCAGAGTACCAGAGGGTGAGGAAAATGGGGGAGAAGGCCAAGGCAGCTTTGGTGCCCTGCCCATTATTGATGAACACTTCAAGAGGGTGGCTGTGGACATAGTGGAGCCACTAAGCACCCCAAGTCACACTGGCAAGCAGTACATCCTGGTGGTAATCAATTATGCCACAAGATACCCAGAGGCAATAGCCCTATCGTCTGTTGAGGCTGAACAGGTGGCTGACACACTGTTGGGAATATTTAGCCAGGTGGGCTTTCCCCAGGAGATATTGACAGATCAGGGTGTTAATTTCATGTCTGGGTTAATGAGCAGTTTGTGGGAGAAGTGTAGGGTAAAGCAGTTCAAAATCTCCCCATACCATTTCCAGACTAATGGTCTGGTGGAGCGAATTAATTCAATCCTTAAAACCAGATTAAGGACTTTTGCTGACCTGCACAAGAGGAAGCGGGACAACTATTTGCCTCATCTCCTATTTGCATACAGGGGAGCCCCCCCAGGAGTCCACATGGTTCTTACCTTTTGAGCTCCTGTTTGGCCATAGGGTGAGGGGCCCCCAAGATTTGGTTCAGGATAAATGGAAGAGTGACCATGCCTCCCAAAGGGAGTCTGTTGTGGAGCATGTCCTGACCTTCAGGACCCACCTTAAGGAGCTCATGGGGCTTGCTCAGGAGCACTTGGCCACTGTGCAACAGCAGCAGCAGCAGAAAGTCTGGTATGACTGCAGGGCCCAAGCCAGAGAACATGAGGTGGGACAGCGAGTGATGGCACTTATCCTTATTCAATGGAATAAACTACAGGCAGCATGGGAGGGGCCAGTCTCCATTGTCCAAAAGGTTAGTGATGTCAATTACATGATAGACTACCTGTCAGGAGATGCAGGCAAAAGGTGTATCATGTTAACATGATAAAGCCCAACTATAACAGGGAAGATACGGTCCTTGCTGTATGCAGCACCCCAGAAGAGGAAAATGAGGCTGATCCGCTGGTAAACCTCCTCAGGGAAGCTGGGGTCAGAACCTCTGTGGACAACCTCACCCTCTCTGACCAGCTGACACCAACCCAGGTGCAGGAGATTCAGGGTGTGTTGAGAGAATTTGTAGACATGTTCACATGAAAACTGGGGTACACCATGCTGACTGAGCACTACGTGGATACTGGGATCTAGGTGTCCCTGAGACAGTGTCCCTACAGGGTACCAGAGCAGGTTAAGCAGATCGTGAAAGAGGAGCTCAAGGAGATGCTGGAACTCAGAATAAACCAGGAATCCAGTAGCCCCTGGGCCTCATCCATGGTATTGATTCCCAAGAAGGATGGTACCACCCAATTTTGCATCGACTACTGGAGACTCAACAGCTGACCTATCCCATGCCCAGAACAGACGAGACCCTGGAGCAACTGGGGGAAGCCAAGTATCTGAACACAACAGACCTAACAAAGGGCTACTGACAGGTACCTCTGACCCCAGCAGTCAGGGAGAGATCAGCTTCATCACTGCATTTGGCTCATATGAGTTCAAGGCAATGCCCTTTGGAAGGAAGAATGCACCCGCAACCTTTCAACGGCTAGTAGATCACATTCTGTCTGGGGCAGGAGAGTTTGCACTGGCATATATGGATGATGTAGCCATATACAGCCAGAACTGGGAGGAGCACATCAAGAATGTATGGGAGGTGTTCTGCAGGCTGAAGGATGCAGGCCTGACAGTCAAGGTGGAGAAGTGCCAGATAAGTATGGCAGAAGTGTCCTACCTTGGGCACTGGGTTGGCAGTGGACGCATTCACCCGGAGAATCATAAAATTTCATGGCAGAGAAGGACTGCTTGGCCCACCTAGTCTGCCCATTTCCCTACCTAATGGATAAGCTGCAGATCCTAGTTAACCAACAGCCTACTTCCTCCTACCCCCCGCTAGAATTGCCTTATGTCTGTCCCATGCATTTTTTAATTCCCCCACTGTTTTTGACTCTACGACCTCCTCAGGAAGGCCATTCCATGCATCTACAACCCTCTCTGTGAAGAAATACTTCCTCACATTACCTCTGAGCCGCCCCCATCTTCAAATTGTGCCCCTTGTTCTTGCACTTCTCTTTTTCAGAAAGATGCTACCCTCTTCGACTTTGTTGATTCCCTTGAGGTATTTGAAAGTTTCTATCATGCCCCCCCCCTTTCTTCAAGGCTATACATCTTAAGCTCCTTTAATCTTTCTTCATATGTCTTCTGGTGCAGACCCTGCACCATTTTGGTTGCCCTCCTCTGGACAGCCTCCACCCTGTCTATGTCCTTGCAGAGATGGGGTCTCCAGAACTGTACACAGTACTCCAGATGTGGTCTTACCTACTGTCTGTACAGAGGGGCAACAACTTCCTGTTTTCTACTGGTGATGCCTCTCCCTATGCATCCCAGAATCCTCCCAGCCCTCCTTACTGCCTTCTCACTTTGCTGGCCCACCTTTAAGTCATCTGATATGACTACTGCCAGGTCCCTTTCCATTTTTGTTGTTGTCAGTATCTCACCCCCATTGTGTACTCTTCCCTTGGGTTTTTGTTTCCCAGGTGCATTACTTTGCACTTCTTTGCATTGAATCTAGCTGCCATATATTTGATCATTCCTCCAACCTTGTCAAGTCCCTTTTCATCCTTTCACCACCTTGTGTTATCAACCTGTTGCAGATCTTAGTGTCATCTGCAAAGAGACATACTTTCCTTCAGTCCTCTGCAATGTCACTTAAAAAGACATTAAAAAGGACCGACACCAGTACTGAACCCTGCGGTACCCCACTAGTAACCCCCCTTTCTTCACTGTGGACTCCATTTGCTATTACCTGCTGTGTCCTGCTGTCCAGCCAGTGTTTTACCCAGGCTACCACCCTGGGACCCACTCCCAGGCTGGCTAATTTGTTTATTAATCTTTTGTGCGGGACTGTGTCAAATGCCTTGCTAAAGTCTAGGTAGGCCATGTCCACAGCCCCTCCCTGGTCTACTACTTTGGTCACCCAGTCAAAGAAAGCAATTAGATTTGTCTGACATGACCTTCCTGCTGTGAATCCATGCTGCCTTGGGTCCCGTGCCCCACTGGCCTCTAGGTACTCAACAATTCTTTCCTTCAGAAGTGATTCCATCATTTCCCACCACTGAGGTCAAACTGACAGGTCTGTAGTTTCCTGCCTCTGTCTTGCTCCCAATTTTGTGAGGGAATCACATCCACCTTCTCCAGTCCTCAGGTACCACACCATCCTCCCATGATTTATTAAAAAGGGTAGTCAGTGGTGTTACTAGTTCTTCCCTTAGTTCTTTTAGAATTCTGGGGTGAATCCCATCAGGCCCCATTGCTTTATCCACCTTCAGTTTTAAGAGTTCTTTCAGAACCCTTTCTTCTGTGAAAGGACTAATATCAACCCCCCTATCCAGAGTGCTTCTATTGACTGGATTAGGTATCTCCCCCTGCTTTTCCATTGTGAATACTGAGCAGAAGTATTCATTCAGTATCCCTGCTTTTTCACTGTTGCTGTCTGCCCAACCACCTTCCTCTTTATTCAGCCTCAGTATTCCTGCCTTAGTCTTTCTTTGCTCCCTAATGTACCTATAAAAGGTTTTATCCCCCTTCTTAACCGAGTTGGCTATCTTTTCCTTGGTTTGGGCCTTTGCTATTCTGACTGCCTTCCCCTTCCTTCTGCTTTAGCTGGTACAGTTCTCTGTCCTGCTCCTTCTGTGTTTCCTTATACTTCCTGAATGCTATCTTTTTCTCCTTACCTTCCCCACCACTTCTTTTGAGAACCATAGTATTTTTTTCTTTCATTTTGATTTGTTTATTTGCTTCACACAAAGGCTTGTTGCCTCTGTGATGGCAGTTTTGATGTTTCCTCATTGTTGCTCCACCCCCCCTTCTTGCCTGTTTGCTAGTGATTTTCTGAGGCACTCTCCCATTTTGACAAAATCAGCCCTCCTGAAGTCCAGTACCTTCACTTTTGTATGGCTTGACTCTACAGCTATGTTTATCGTGAACCACACTGTTTGGTGGTCGCTTGTTCCCAGATGGCTACCTACTTCAAGATCAGAGATCCTGTCTCCATCCCCATTTGAGAGTACCAGGTCTAAGATTGCTCCCTCCTGAGTAGGTCCCAAAACTAGCTGTCTGAGGCATGCCCCCTGTAGGGCATCGAGAATGACCCTGCTCTTGGATGTGGCTGCAGCAGCAGTGCTCCAGTTAACATCTGGCATATTCAGGTCCCCCATCAGCAATATCTCCCCTTTCTCTGCCATCCCACAGATGTCTTCTATCATTTCCTTGTCCATTTTCTCCCCCTGAGATGGGGGTCTGTATACAACCCCTGTGCAGATTGTGGTGCCTTTTCCAGTCTCCAGGGTGACCCACAGTGCCTACTCTCCTCCCTGTTTCCCCTTTAGTTATGTTGCTTTCATTCCTTTCCTTACATAGAGAGGTACTCCTCCACCTCTTCTTCCCTCTCTGTCCCTCTGTAGATTGTGCACCTTGGTATGTTGACATCCCAGTCATGGTTCTCTGTGTACCATATTTCTGTGACTGCCATGATATCCAGGCATCCCTCTTCCATCAAGGCCATCATTTTGGGGAGCTTTTTACCTAGACTACGGGCATTGGTACTCATTACCCTCCATTTTTTTATGGCTTTATTTTTTTTTTGCCCCATCCCTGTCCTTACTGCCTTTGTCTTTTTCTCCATTTACCCCTGCTCTTCTCCCTATTGACTGCTCTGTCTTGGTGTTTACTTCACTAACTATCCTGATTTTTTGGGGGGGGGCTAGGATTTCCCTTCTCCTTTTCAGTGCCTCCCCCCTTGGCTAGTTTAAATGAAAACCTGTGCCGTCCAGAAACAAACTACAACTCTGACCCTCCACCCAGGGAGTGCCTTAGTTCCTTTCAGACATCTATTTCACAGAGGTTAAGTAACAGATCTAGTCACAAATGACTGCAAGTATCTCCCAGCTACAGTTCCTCCCTGGCAAATTAAAGTTAAACTAAGAAAAGTCAACCTCAAAAACAGAATCAATACTAGTTACTTACACAGGTCCAAAAAGTAATAATTCAATTCAGTGTAGTCTAGAAAATAACCTCCTTGATTTAAGGAAGATTTGGCTGCTTTCTCTCTCTTTCTGTTTCAGCAGACAGAGACCACAAACAACTCCTGTTTTAAATCCACAGTTCAACTAGGCCCCTTTCAGCTACTCCCATTAACAGACACCTATTTCACAGAGGTTAAGTAACAGGTCTAGTCACAAATAACTGCAAATATCTCCCAGCTACAGTTCCTCCCGGGCAAATTAAATTTAAACTAAGAAAAGTCAACCCCCAAAACAGAAGCAATACTAGTTACTTACACAGGTCCAAAAAGTAATAATTCAGATCTAGAAAATAACCTCCTTGATTTAAGGAAGCTTTGGCTGCTTTATCTCTCTCTCTATCTCTCTCTCTCTCTCTCTCTCTCTCTCTCTGTCTCAGCAGACAGAGACCACAAACAGCTACTGTTTTAAATCCACAGTTCAACTAGGCCCTTTTCAGCTCCTCCCCTTAACAGACACCTATTTCACAGAGGTTAAGTAACAGGTCTAGTCACAAATGACTGCAAATATCTCCCAGCTACAGTTCCTCCCTGGCAAATTAAAGTTAAACTAAGAAAAGTCAACACCAAAATCAGAATCTATACTAGTTACTTACACAGGTCCAGAAAGTAATAATTCAATTCAGTGTAGTCTAGAAAATAACCTCCTTGATTTAAGGAAGCTTTGGCTGCTTTCTATTTCTCTGTCTGTCTCAGCAGACCGAGACCACAAACAACTCCTGTTTTAAATCCACAGTTCAACTAGGTCCCTTTCAGGTACTCCCCTTAACAGACACCTATTTCACAGATGTTAAGTAACAGGTCTAGTCACAAATGACTGCAAATATCTCCCAGCTAAAGTTACTCCCTGGCAAATTAAAGTTAAACCCAGATATACCAAGCAGCTAATATAGATCAGACTTGTTTAATATGGTGGTATTTGGAGCTAATTGCTGATTTCATCTTAAAGCCAGATATACCAAGCAGCTAATATAGATCAGACTTGTTTAATATGGTGGTATTGAGCTAATTGTGCTTGTTACTGAAGGCATTAGGTTAGCTGGGTCCTAGTGTGACCTCATTTTGGAATAGCCCTGTTTGCTTAGAGTGGAGCTCCTTTGTGTAAGTCACAACATATTCTCCTGCTGCATAGTAATAAGAGGTTTTGTTTTCTCCACAACATAGGCAGCTCCCCAAGCTAGGCACTCGGGACAATCAAGCAACTGAAGCACAAGCAGCTCACCTGAGTAGCTGAGGAAGCCAAATCTCCAGCCTGATAACTTTCGAGGTAAAAAGCCTCTTCTCTTGATACAGAGCCTGCAGAGGGGAGTGCTAGCCAGCCAGTGACAGCGCGTCTGCCCTCGCCCAACCACTCTCCCACCCAGGGGCGGCTGTCAATTTAAGGATCCACCCGTGACATCACATCCGGTGATATCACGTCCTGTTGCCCAGAACCTATCTCCCACTTTCCCATTTGCAGGTTATACCTGCTGGCCACTAGAGGACCTATGCTCCTCACTACTTCCCTACTCCTACCTGTACAGCATTACTTCCCTGGGATCTTGCTCACCACAATGTACTGGCCTGCCTCACGCTCTGCCTGTGCCTATCCCCACTAGCAGTGCACTTACCCACTTACCCATCTGCTAGTCCACACTGTGCCCTGGCACCCTCCTCCCCTTGCTCCTGAACCTCCTCTCCTGCCCTTGGGATCTCTGTGTGTCCCTGTCCACCCTGCCCTCCCCTAGCTTTCTCTTCCACCTCAGGCACATCTGGGTGTCTTCTTATTCTTGCTTTCCCTCCTGTACCTCCCTGCCCACCCCCTGCTCCCTTAGCATCCCCTCCTCCCTCTCATGTCAATTGTAGGAAAACCTCTCACCATCTCCCAGCCAGGGTGTTAGTCATGCTACTACTCCTGTCAGGGAACATTCATCAAACCCTGGCCCGGTTCCCAGGAGCTCCCCAACTCACACCACAGGCCTATGCATGGTCTCCATGAATATCTGTAGCCTCCTAAAAAAGTTTGACTCACTACAATGCCTGGTCACATCAATTAACCCTGATGTCATCACCCTGGTTGAAACTTGGCTGTCAAAATCCTCCCCTGACTCCCTAGTCTCCCTTCCTGGTTTCACCCTTTTCCGGTCCGACCGTGTTGGGAGATGGGGTGGCGGCTGCGCTATTTATGTCAAGGAATCTCTCCCCGTACTAGCCCTGCCCACTCCCATCCTTGACTCCAGGGCCCAGGCGCTTACGCTGAAACTAACCCCTGACCCTTTAAAGGGACCCCTTTATCTGACTACTGCATACGTGCCCCCCAGTGACCAAATGCAGGCCATTGCCTCTCTTACAGAATACCTTACCTCTCTACCTCCTTCCGCTGATCAAATTCTGGTGGGTGACTTAAATGTCAACTGGCTCAGCCCCTCCTCCTCCTCTACAAGACTCCTTTTCTGCAATAGACCTAATGCAACTAGTTACCCACCCTACCAGGACTAACCCCAAGAGAGGCTCCAGTACCCTGCTTGATGTGGTACTCACCAACCGCCCTAATCGGATCCTCAATGTACAAGTCCTCCCAGACTCTCTCAGTGATCACTCCCCTATTCTATTCCACTGGTCAACCTCAGTCCCCAAACCCATAGCACAGTCCACATGCCGGCGGTGTCTAATACCTGGTGGACTGATAAAACTTAAGGAACTTCTGTCCCAAATTGACTGGTCTCCTATACAGGCAACTCCTGACATCGACACAGCTCTCCTTCTTTACCCAAACTTTTAATAATGCCTGTGATATCTTTGCCCCAGTGTTGACCCACCGTTCTAAAAGGAAGAATGCCCCTGAGTTACCCCAGCTTTGATCCACCAGCTCAAACATAGGGACAACCTATGGCACCATGCCATTGAGACTGGCCGCCCAATGACAGGTGGTTATATGCTGCTTCCGAAACAAGTTGTACGTGGCCATCAGAAGGCCAAGTCTGAGCACTATCAGTCCTCACTCACTGCCTCATGGGGAATCCCAGAACCTTCTGGGATAACATTAAACAGTTAAATGGGAGTGCACACTTCCCCCACCACAGATCAACATTAATGGTGTGATCTCCTCAGACCCAGCCCTCATAGCCAACCACCTCAACACCTCATTCACTGACCTTAGCCCTATCCTCCCTACAAATTTTTTTGACCCTCTCCCCCAGCACCTGCCATAAATCTTTCTTGCCCTTATTTTCTCCTCCGCCATGTTTCTGCCCAAGAACTTAGGCCGCACCTTGTCACTGCCTTCAAGAGTAATAGTACAGGCAGTGACACCCTGGATCCGTGTATCCTATGGCTGGTCTTAGACACAGTCCTTACCCCGATCTCATGCCTCATCAACCACTCTCTTTGCCTGGGGAAGGTTCCAACTGCCTGGAAAGTCACCACTGTCATCCCTATCTTTAAAGGTGGTGATAGGACTGTGGCTGGAAACTATCGACCGATCTCCATTCTCTCTCCTCTCTCCAAGGCCTTGGAAAAAGTGGTGGCCTCTCAAATCTCTGACTACCTCTCCACCTACAATGTCCTTTGTCCTGAGCAGCATGACTTCTAGCCGGCCACAGTACCAACACAGCCCTCCTAGAGTTCTCCAACTTTCCCCTCCTCCTTAGATACTGGTTCTCTGGCTGGTGCTGTCTTCATTGACCTCTCAAAAGCTTTTGACACTGTCTCCCACCCCCTCCTTCTTGATGCCCTTAGTCTCTCTGGTTTTGCTGTTGGGCCTATCTCCTGGTGCACCAGTTATCTGTCTGACCGCTCACAGCATGTACAAATTAATGGGACCTACTCAGACATCTGTCCCATCTTTTCTGGGGTTCCCCAGGGCTCCATTCTGGGCCCTTTACTATTCTCCCTTTACCTTAACACCCTTCCACATTCTTGCTCGGGGAACATTCTATTGTACGCTGATGATGCAGTCATCTTTGCCTCAACTCGTAACCCTACTGCCCTCCAGGACTCGCTGCAGAAGTCCTTCACTGAACCGAGGGCTGGTTCAAGGAACATAGATTGGTGATAAATCTTAAAAAAAAAACCATGTTCTTCACTCATCCCCAAAACAAGTCCTGCAACTTCAAACTCCTCATTCACTCTGGGTCCTCATTCCACTCGAACAAGTTTGCTCTATAAATACCTAGTGATCCATTTTGACCCCTCCTCTCCTTCCATGGACACATAGCTGCCCTAGCCACTGCCACTAATATCCGATTGGGCATCTTATCGGTATAAACACTGCCTCCCCGGGCTTTTGACTCGCAGTCACCTCCTCTATCCTGTCCCTAGTGGACTATGGACTGCGGTGTATGGTGCTGCTGATCAGACCGCACTCCATAAAATTCGCTTTACTCTGAATAAGGTCTGCAGGTTAATTACTGGAGCACCTAGGATGACACACACCCTGTCTACTGTATGCTAAAGCGCTGGTACTTGATCTCGATGGCGCCTCAAATATCTTACCTGTACCCTTACAAAAAGACCCTCCTTGGGCTTTCCCACCAGGATTGACCACCACCATCGCCGCTCTGTCCACTAGTTCATACTCGGACCTCTGGAAAACCTCTCTTGTTATCCCTAGAGCTAGGACCTCTCATGGCCAAAGAGCCTTCAGCTTTAGGGCCCCTCCTGGTTCAACACACTGCCCCTTCCATCTCGAAGCTCCAACTATATCGTGACTTCAAAACTTCCTATGTAACCACCTTATTAACACCCGATGCTGTAACTGCCACTAGTCAAAGCCGCATTCAATACTTATGACAAAGCTTATTACTAAGCTGCTAAGACAACATAACTCTGGTATTGTTTGCATCCATCCTACCTGTACCAGCTTGTTTGTATCTATGTCTTAATTTTACTGTTATACTTATGTGTTGTACTGCTATACTGTGTATTTTGGTTTGTCTTACTGTGACAAGGTACCTTTGTAAATGAGCCTATAGCTCAAAGGTTTTCCAAACTGCTGTTTAAATAAATAAAATAAATAAATAAAATAAACTAAGAAAAGTCAACCCCAAAAACAGAATCAATACTAGTGTAACCCCTACCCGGTCTGCCGTTGCCATCTGACAGCAATACCAGGTGGGCTGGGTTCAGGGAGGAATAGGTCACTTGGCACAAAGGCTAGGTTTGACTACTCTGCACAGGAGCACCCAAGCAATTCCGAACACAGGAAGCAATAACTGTAATGTCCAATACCAGAAGTGTGATTTTAAAGTGTGGCTTTTATTCACATCCAAACAGAATAAACAAAGCATAGATGGACCCCCAAGGGGCTACACTCCTGGTAATGCAGATTAAAGGAGACTAGAACACATCCTCATCACGTAGCCCTCAGGCTCTACAACACACTGGGCACACAACCCAGACTTGTACGCTGCTTTGGGTTACACAGCCTGAACTCCATGCACAGCTCTGGGCTTTCCTGGCTCTGGCTCCCTACAGCCACTTGGACACCTTCCATACTTCATGGAAACATTTTCTGGTGGCTCCCTAAACCACCTAAGAGCACCTTGGCTCCATCAGGGAATCTTCCTCTTAATCCCATGTCTGGGTACTTTCCTCAGGTACTTTCCACTGGCCAAGTACCTGACAGAAAGCAACAGGTGTCTCAGAGCAAATCCGTAGAGGTGAATTTGATTACTACTGATGGAGGGTCTCCCACCTCTCGCTTCCACAATTCATGCCCGGCCATTTCTCTGGACAGAAACACCTCATCCTTTAACACTTTGCTGTGTAGATTCTTGCTAAATGTATTTCACATTCCATCTACTTGTCTTGCTTCCCATTTGTGCTGAACTTGAACATACTTAAATTAAGTGGCATTGTCCATTACTCTAGACCCCCCACAGAGTTAAGCAGTCCAATACCCACTTTCTTTCTTTCCCTTTGTGCTGGACTTGAACATACTTACAAGTGGCTTTGTCCATTACTCTAGACCCCCCACAATGTTAAGCAGTCCAATCTCCACATCTTCCAACTGTACTTGGCTGTCTTTTCCTGACCCCACAGTAACAGTCCCTTTAGTTTCCATCTGTTCAGGTGAAAACACTTGGCCCTTTTTCAGAGTGAACTCACCCTTTGGTTGCAGGTGCCCCACAGGCATTTCCTCCACAAAGAATCTCTCTCTCTGAGTTTCTGGTGCATCAGCACAACTTGAACAGGCAGCTTCTTTCCCTTAGCTGCACCCGGGGGGGGGTTGCCCCTGGAAAACAGGCAAACACCTTCCCCCATCCCCTCAGGGATGGGGCTCTGAACCATTGAAAGTGGTCTCCACCACTTCAATTACCAGTTCCTGTGTTCCTCTTCAGGTGGAAACACACACCTACTACAAAAGTAGCTCTGAAACAGAGCTTAAAGCTCTGAGAGCCTGCACACACTCTGCTGCACTACAGTCTCTCTCTCAGACTGCACACAGACTGGCTTCAAATTCCCCAGTGTTCTACTCTAACCTCCAACTGCATCATTCCAGTGTGGCTTATGCAGCTGTGACAGTTCTAAAATGATGTCATCCCTCAGTCTCAGCTGAGACTGAGAACAGAATGAGACAGTGTGAAATCCATTTAACTGGAGTTTCACAAGCTGCCTTCCCTGCCTATCACTAGGTCTTACTGGGATTCTAGTAACCCTGGGTAACAGGGGGGTTACACTAGTTTCTTACACAGGTCCAAAAAGTAATAATTCAATTCAGTGTAGTCTAGAAAATAACCTCCATGATTTAAGGGAGCTTTGGCTGCTTTCTCTCTCTCTCTGTCTCAGCAGAGCTTGCCAAGGTCAATTCCATCCTGGCCTGGCCCACTCCTACCTCCAAGAAACAGGTAAGGGCATTTATGGAGACAATGGGGTACTACCAGAGGTTTGTCCCTCATTATAGTGATCTAGCCAAGCCACTGACAGACCTAGCCATGAAGGGAAAGCCAGATAAGATGCAATGGATAGAGAGTCGTGAGGCTGCTTTTCAGGAGCTAAAGAAGGCCTTAAGCATGCCAGCCATATTAGCCAGCCCCAATTATAGTCAAAATTAATTGTCCATGTGGACGCCTCAGACCATGGACTGAGTGCTGTGCTGTGCTGAGCCAGGTTACCCAGCACAGATATGAGTACCCTGTCATGTATCTCAGCCGGAGGCTTCTGCCTAGGGAGGAGGCCTATGTCACAATTGAGAAGGAGTGCTTGGGAATAGTGTGGACCCTTCAGAAGCTGCAGCCTTACCTATATGGGAGAAGATTTACTGTGGTCACAGATCATAATCCCCTGATCTGGCTTCATAGGTCAAGCCAGAAAAATGGAAGATTATTACACTGGAGCTTGGTACTGCAGGCATACAACATGACCGTCCAGCACCACAGTGGCAAACAAAATGCCAATGCAGATGGGCTATCTAGGCAGGTCTAACAACATGGCTGGATACTTTGGGCATTTCCCACCATCTGCATGAACAGCTGTGTCACTTGGGGTGGCCCAAAGGACACACCTTCATCACCCGAAGGGGGTAATGTGACAGAAATGGGAAGAAAGGAGTTAATGGCTTGGATTTTTCTGGCCTTCTGAAAACAAAGCACATTGGGATTTCACTGCCTAGCAGCATCTAGATAAGGTGATGGTCTGGGTAAAAAATCTCAGACAGAGTGACCAAGAGGGGGAGTGGACATACATACAGACACACAGAGTTTGAAAGGATTGGACCACTCAAATATAAATTGAATGTTAAAATGAATATAATTGGACACCTATAGATGTTCAAATTGATTGGAGCATTTAAATACATACATGGTAAATGGTTGTTGCATTCAAAAGGGACAGGAGTTACATAGATACATAGATACATAGACAGTGTCAGCAGATAAGGGCCTATGGCCCACCCAGTCTGCCCATTTGAGCTTGTAAGTTCAGTTTGTTTTCCTAGAAGTCTGTTGTACCTTACCCCTGACCTCCAGAATTCCTTTATGTCTATCCCGTGCATTCTTAAATCCCATGATTGTTTCAGCCCCACACTTGCTCTGGCAGGGTGTTCCACTTGTCCACCACCGTTCTGTGAAGAAATTCTTTCTCATGTTTCCTCTGAATCATCCTCCTCCAACTTCATCCCATGCCCTCTAGTCCTGGAACATCTTTTTGCTTAAAATAGTGTTTTCCTGCACCCTGTTCCTCCCTGTAAGATACTTGTATGTCTCTATCATATCCTCTCTCCCTCCTCTCCTCCAGGGAGTACATGTTCAGTTCCTTCAACCTGTCTTCATAGGACTTGTGATGCAATCCATGCACCATCTTTGTTGCCCTCCTCTGAACCTTCTCTACCCTGTCTATGTCCTCACGTAGGTATGGTCTCCAGAACTGTACACTGTACTCCAGGTGGGGCCTCACTAGTGTCTTGTATAGCGGAATTATGACCTCCCTTTTCCTGCTGGTAATGCCCCTGCCTATACATCCCAGCATCCTATTTGCTTTACCTGCTGCCTTGTCCACTGTTTCCCTACCTTGAGGTCATCAGAGATGATAACCCCAAGATCCCTTTCCTGCTTGGTGCATGCTATATCCTCACCCCCCAACTGATATATTGTGCCAGGTTATTGTGCCCCATATGCATTATCTTGCACTTCTTTGCATTGAATTTCAGCTGCCAAACCCCTGACCATTCTTCAAGTTTCTGCAGGTCGCTTCTCATTCTGTCTACACCCTCTGGTGTGTCTACTCTGTTACAGAGCTTTGTGTCATCAGCGAACAGTGAAATTCTGCCTTCTAGGTCCTGCGCAATGTCACTGATGAAGATGTTGAATAGGACCGGTCCCAGCACTGATCCCTGTGGTACCTCACTGGTCAGTCTTCCCTCTGTGGAGTGACAGCCATTTACCACCACCCTCTGTGTCCTGCCACCCAGCCAGTTACCTACCCACCACACTACTGTCCTGCCCACACCCATATTCCCCAGTTTGTGTAATAGTCTTCTATGTGGCACAGTGTCAAAGGCCTTGCTGAAGTCCAGATAGGCCATGTCCACCTGCCCTCCTCTGATCCACCTCCCTAGTCACCCAGTCAAAAATTCATTGAGGTTGGTCTGACATGACCTCCCCTGTGAAACCATGCTGCCTTGGGTCCTGTAGTCCATTGACAACCAGATGTTCCACCAATCTCTCCTTCAGTAGTGCTTCCATGATCTTTCCACTACCGAGGTGAGGCTGACTGGTCTGTAGTTCCCTGCTTCCTCTTTGTTTCCACTTTTGTATAAGGGGACTACATCTGCTGTCCTCCAGTCTTTGGGTACCTCCCCTGTTTCCAGTGATCGGCTAAACAGGATAGCCAGAGGTTCAGCCACCACCTCTCTTAGTTCTTTAAGGACCCTGGGGTGCACCCCATCTGGTCCCATTGCTTTATCAACTCTTATTACTTCCATTTCCTTCAGGACCCTTTCTCATGTAAAGGGACTTGTGTCCATTTCTGCACCATTCTCACCCCTTGTACTCCCTTCAGACCCATTACCCTCCTCTTCCTCAGTAAAGACTGAGCAGAAATACCTGTTCAGTATGTCAGCTTTACTGTTGTCATCCTCCACGCGGCCCCTATCCTCCCTCTTCAGTCTCACTATCCCTCCCTTTGTCTTTCTTTTTTCACTTATGTACCTGTAAAAGGTTTTGTCCCCTCTACCCACTGATTTTGCAATGTGTTCTTCTGTCTGTGCTCTGGCTTCCCTTACTGACCTCCCTGCCTCCTTTGCTTCTCCTGGTACTCGCCCTATCCCTTCTGCCTGTGTCTTTTGTATTGCCTGAATGCAATCTTTTGGCTTTCACTTTCTTTGCTACCTCTTTGAAACCATAATGGTCTCTCTTCCTTTTCCTCTTGCTAACCTGCTTAATACATAATTCTGTTGTTCTTGTAATCCCCATTTTAAATACTGCCCACTGTTCCTCAACCCCTGATTCCTGTCCCATTCCCCTTAATGCCTCTTTCAAGTATCTCCCCATTTTCCCAAAGTCTGCCCCCCTAAAATCCAGGATACGTGTTTTTGTGTGGTTTGGTTCTGCTCTTTCTGTGATTTCAAACCACAGTGACTGGTGGTCACTGTTTCCCAGGTGCTCCCCCACTGTTACCCCATCACACTGTCCCTGTTTGTGAGCACAAGGTCCAGTATTGCCTTCTGCCGAGTGGGTTCCATGACCAGTTGCTTGAGGAAGGCACCCTGAAGAGTCCAGGATAAATCTGCTCCTAGTTGATGCTGCTGCTGGGATGCTCAGTCCACATCTGGAATATTGAAGTCTCAATCCAGTACACTCACCCTTGTCTACCATCCTTTGGATGGCTAGCATCAACTCCTATCTGTTTCTTCCTCCTGGGCTGGTGGTCTATAGACCACACCTGTGGGATGGCTGTCCCCATTTTCCTTTCCAGCTTAACCCACAGTATCTCTCCCCATTTTGTTCCTCCTGGATCTCTGTGGCCTTATGTCATTTTTCACATAGAGTGCCACTCCTCCTCCCTTTCTGCCTGCTTTGTCTCTTCTGAATATGTTGTAGCCAGGTATGGCCATCTCCCATAGTAGTAGATATCTCCCAGTAGTATCATACACAGTATGTATACATACATACATAGTATTATAGATACATAGTAGTATATCCCAGAGTAGTTACCTACTCTAAGGGAGACTATAAAATGCTGAAAGACAGTTATATCAGGTAGTGTTCTGCTGTGGTTACCATTGGAGAGGAGAGGCTTTGAGCCTACTCATCTAGCTACGGAGGTCTGAGGGAGCTAATAGACAGCATAGGAATTAATTTTCTCTCTCTCCAAGCATAGCAGAGAGTAAGACAGAATAGCGTACCTTAGTTAATCACCTTTTCCTTGTTATCATCTGTTTTTTTAACCTTTTGTTTAATTTTCCTGTAACAGTGTTATTCTCTTGTGTTAGACATATATATATATTATATATATATATATATATATATCCTGTAATGCAACTTTTGACCTTCTTTTAAGTAAAAAGTTATTTATTTACACAACAGTTGTGGCTGTGATTTAAATTACTAAGGTATTTTCATGATTTACACTGGCTGAGGCAAAACTCTGTTAGCATCCACCACCCAAGAGACACACTACCAGACTTTGATCTATGCAATTGCATGTTTGACCTCCCAGCTCTGTGCAAAGAAGGAAAGTGAGTTTTCTAGTGAACCCAGCTGCTGGCAGTGAAAAAACAGAGACAGACACCTTTCTGAAGGCTGTTACAGCCCAGAAAGAGAGGTGGTTTGTCTCAGATACCAAAATCTTTAATAGGGTGAACAATCAGGAGAGGGTGGAAAGAATGCGTAGAGATCTCGGGAAACTGAAACAGTGGTCAAAAAACATGGCAGTTGGGGGTTCAACAACAAAAAGTGCAGGATTATGCATCTAGGGCATAGGAACTGAGGAACTGAATATAGGATGGGGGAGCGGCATACCGTCAGTCACTAAGCAGGAAAGAGACCTGAAGTTATCATATCTGATGACGTCAAAGTGGCAGTACAGTGTGACAAAGCAGTGGATAGAGCCAGCATAATGCTGGGATGCATTGAGAAATGTATCTCCAGCAGGAGAAGGGAGGAAATGTTGCCACTGTATCACTCACTGGTGAGACCCACCTGGAGTACTGTGTCCAGTTCTCAATGCTGTACATCTGAAAGAACATAGACAGGGTGGTGGCAGATCAGATGAGGGGAAACAAAATGGTGCAGGGGTTACACCAAAAGCCATACAAGAAGAGACTAAGAGATTTTAACATGTACACCCTGCAAGAGAAAAGAGCAAGAGGGGACATGATAAAGAACTACAAGTACCTCATGGGGGTGAATGGTGCAGAAGGGAGTCTCTTTCAAATGAGATAGAGCACTAGGACCAGAGAGCATGCGATGAACTGGGGGGAGGGAGTTTAAAAGGGATGTGAAGAAGTACTACTTCACTGAAAGAGTGGTAGACATCTGGAACAGACTGCCAATGGAAGCAGTGGAGGCAAAAACAGAAGGGGGATTTAAAGATGCATGGGATAGACATATGGGAATATTAGTGAATAGACAGGGAGGAGAGAGGGAGAATCACTGGTGACCAGTTAGGGTCTGTGGAGGCAGACTAGGCAGGGACCTTCTGAACAGACTGCATGGGCCAAGTGGTCCTTTTCTGCCAACAAATTCTATGTAATGGAAAAAACTTAGCCCAGCCACATGGACAGTATGCACATTATTGGACTTACACTAAGTTATTTTCCAGTTAGTTTTTTTTGCTTGTAACTTTGCCATTTATGCCAGCCCAATGGCAGTGAGGGCTGAGGCATTCACCTTACCTTGTCCCACACTGGTGACCTGGGTTTGGGGGTTCAGTTCAGTTAAGAAGGGGGATAAAACCTTTTATAGGTATATCAGGGAGTGTAGAAAGACAAAGGGAGGGATAGTGAGGCTGAACAGAATGGATGGTGTGTGGGCAGAGAGTGACAGTGAAAAAGCAGGGATACTGAATGAATACTTCTGTTCAGTATTCACAAAAGAGGAAGTGGGAGAGGTACCTAATCCAATTAACAGAAGCACTCTGGAGAAGGGGGTCAATTCCAGTCCTTTCACAGAAGAAAGGATTCTGAAAGAACTCCTAAAACTGAAGGTGGACAAAGCAATGGGGCCAGATGGAATTCACCCCAGAATTCCAAAAGAATTAAGCAGAGAATTAGTGACACCACTGACTACCCTTTTTAACAAATCATGGGAGGATGGTGTGGTACCTGAGGACTGGAAGAAGGCTGATGTGATTCCCCTTCACAAAAGTGGGACCAAGACAGAGGCAGGAAACTACAGACCTGTCAGTTTGACCTCTGTGGTAGGGAAAGTGATGGAATCACTTCTGAAGGAAAGAATTGTTGAGTACCTAGAGGCCAGTGGGGCACAGGACCCAAAGCAGCATGGGATCACAGTAGGAAGGTCATGTCAGATGAATCTAATTGATTTCTTTGACTGGGTGACCAAAGTAGTGGACCAAGGAGAGGCTGTGGACATGGCCTACCTAGACTTTAGCAAGGCATTTGACACAGTCTCACACAAAAGATTAGTAGTCAAATTAACCAGTCTGGGAGTGGGTCCCAGGGTGGTAGCCTGGGTAAAACATTGGCTGAACAACAGGACACAGAAGGTAATTGTAAATGGAGTCCACTCTAAAGAATAAAGGGTTACTAGTGGGGTACTGCAGGGTTCAGTACTGGGTCCAGTCCTTTTTAATGTCTTTATAAGTGACATTGCAGAGGGACTGGAAGGATAAGTATGCCTCTTTGCAGATGACACAAAGATCTGCAACAGGGTTGATACACAAGGAGGCGTGGAAAGGATGAGAAGGGACTTGGCAAGGTGGGAGGAATGGCATGAAGTATGGCAGCTTGGATTCAATGAAAAGAAGTGCAAAGTAATGCATGTGGGAAACAAAAACACAGGGGAAGTTTACACAATGGGGGGGGAGGTAGTAACAACAACAAAAATGGAAAGGGACCTGGGGGTAATCATATCAGATGACCTTAAGGTTGGCAAGCAATGTGAGAAGGCAGTAGGGAGGCTGAGGGGATACTGGATGAAGTAGGGAGAGGCATCATCAGCAGAAAACAGAAAGTTGTTATCCTGTACAGACAGTTAGTGAGACCCCATCTGAAGTACTGCATCCAGTTCTGGAGACCCCATCTCAAGGGCATAGACAGGATGGAGGCAGTTCAGAGGAGAGCAATTAAAATGGTGCAGGGTCTGCAAGAGAAGCCATACGAGGAGAGACTAAAGGAGCTTAATATGTATACCCTTGAGGAAAGGAGGGGGGGACGTGATAGAAATGTTTAAGTATGTCAATGGAATCAACAAAGTCCAAGTGGGAAGCATCTGTTAAAAAAACAGATATGCAAGAACAAAGGGACACAATCTGAAGATGGGGGGGACAGCTCAGTCAAGTCAAGTCAAGTCAAATTTATTTTTTTTGTGCTTTCCAAATGCCAAAGCACAGATACAGTAAAAACATAACATTAGTATAAATATAAATTAAAATAAACACAGATAAAAATTAGCACAGTTTAACTAATCAAAGGCCGAAACAAACAGAAAACTCTTCAAAGCAGTTCTAAAAGATTCTGTGGATGGGCACTCCCTAATCCGATGAGGTAGAGAATTCCACAGGGTTGGAGCCACAAAAGAAAAAGATCTGGCCCCAGAAGATTGAAGATGAACCCTGGGCTCAGGGGCAATGTGAGGAAGTATTTTTTCACAGAGAGGGTGGTGGATGCATGGAACAGCCTTCCTGAATAGGGTTGTGGGTTCTAAAACTGTGAGAGAATTCAAGAATGCATGGGACAGACATAAGGCAATTTTTGTGGGGGGTAGGAAGAAATAGGCTGTTGGTTAACTAGGATCTGCAGCTTATCCTCTAGGTAGGGAAATGGGCAGACTAGGTGGGCCAAGCGGTCCTTATCTGCCATCAAAGTCTATGTTTCTATGTTTCTATGTTTCACTGATGGTCAGCTGGGGAGGAGAGGATCGAGTATCTGGAGGATCGCTCACCTCTCCTGGGGAGGGGGGGTTGTGGATCTGTGGCATCTAGCAGCCCCCAGTGGAGGCTGGGAGCTCTGCAGCTGGGGACACTCAGAAAGGGTGGAGGTATCTGCAGATATCCTACGGGTGGGTGTGGGAGTGTGCCCGCCATGCACTGGATGTCATTGCATGTCTGTGCCTCCAGGAGGAAAGAATAAGGAAAAAACCCTGGCACCCAGAAGGACGACGATGCGCCCTGCAGTTGGCACCACATACCCATCATTGGATTCTGCTCAGTCAAGGCCTCCGAATACTCTTCCTTCTAACCCAGCTGGCTGACTGGATTTTATAGAGTGCCAAGGTAAGAAGGTGGTGGCCCTGTTTCGGGGGGTAGAAGCCGGGGGGTCAGCACTGGCTGAGGTGTAGGTAGGAGCTCTGGAGGGAGGCCTGATCTGGGAAGGTCTAAGGCTGGGCAGGAGAAAGACCAGCTGTCAGAGGCCACATCTGAGGGAGATCCCAAGGGGCAGGTGTCTGGAAGGAAAAGAGTAAAAAAAAAAACTTTGACATTTTTGCCCATTTAGGCCCCAAATGTTTGGCATGAGTAAATTGCCACACCACCTCATGGTCACTTTGCAAATCTGACCCAAAATGTGTTTCTGGGTGTGGACCCCTCAAAACACATTTACAAGGTACTGACAAAACACAAAAGAAACCCACACTCAGAGGCAATGAGAACATGAACTCTGCAGTCTTTAGGTAAAGTTGCAACAACCTTATTGCCACATCAAGCTTAGAAAGCACACAGAAACTCTGGCACTTCGATTTGGGGTAAATTTTCCGGTGGCACTTAGGGCAATCAGAAAAGCGATTATATGATTATTTTTAATTACACATTAGTTAAACATGTATGCCCATTACCTGTCTGCCATCACCAAATAATCATGCACACATAAGAAGTGATTAAGCCTATAATTAATCAATATCAAAAACATCACAGTGATGATTTAATCAGGAGCAATCAAGTAGATAACAAGAGACCTGAAGCGATTTAACTGAAAAACTGAAATCTTATATATTTGATAGTTTTGAATTCTCTCCAATCATAAAAGCATTTTTCTGTGTTAAAAAACTGTCTTCAATAAAGGTTTGAAAGGGCAATCTCCTAATACAAAGTCATATGAGATAAAAATACTCAGACCACAACACCAATACTATTAGAACTTATAAAATGGCAAGAAAAATCTAGAAATGTCATTAGCCGAGAAACGTCACCTGACCATGCATTACATCTCTATAGACACACAGTCAGATGCCAAATCTGATTTTCCTCCCCCCAAAACCTAGTTTGAGCCATTTTATAAGTATAGTAAGCCCCTCCAGGGTGTGCATCATAAGATATTAATGCACTTTCCAGAGGGCATTAGGACACTTGGCCTTCAGCCTCATACTTTACTACATCCCTGGAAGTGCATTAAAATTTCAATAATGCACACCTGTTGTGGCTTATTACTTACACATTGTTAGCATGGCAGGGTTTTAAAGTTCACCAGCCACAAACACTTAAGTGGGTAATGAAAAAGACTTAGTCCCATGTGGTACTGTATGTTGCAAACTGCCGTAAGGCTGCAATATACTGAAACATACTCAGTTAAACTACATTGGTATGTACGAAATCCTGATACAAACAGCTACACTATGTAAAACCTAATGGGGAAGCAAACAATGAAGGGGACAAAAACAGAGAAGATGAAAGAAAACTAACAAAAATGTTGCCAAAGATGGCAGGTTGTTGTAAACTGGTAATGGCAAACTGCTATAATGGCACAATTTTGGAACAGAGAACCCAAGTTTACAAATAACAAAACTGGTTTTACTTTGGAGGTGTCAGTAAAGACTGGCAATAGTAACACAAGAAAATGTAATGAAAAATGAATGGTGAATATACTATGTAAAATTTGTGAAAAAAAAACTGAATATATGAGTATGAAGAAAACCTCAGAAGGATGGAAAGGTAGGTGAAAGGGACGTGATAAATACTGTGTCTGAAAAAATGTAGCAAGCCACTGTAACGGAAAGATTCCAGAGCCAACAGCCATAAAATTTAAAAAGTTTGTTAAAGATATTTAAATGCTATTTGTCAATAAATAGTTATTACCACAATCTGTAAAAAATAAATACAAATAATTAATTGTAAAATGGATTAAAAAAGTGAAAAAAGGGACAGAATAAAAGTAATGAAAGCACAGCTAATGGTATCAAAAATGAACTGTGAAATTGTATGAACGATTAAAAAAAATTCCTAACTAACAGTAATATAGAATCATATAAGAAAGCTGTTAAGGAAACAAAATCAATAATCAAAAATGCTAAAAAAGCTTTGGAAACAAAACTGGCTACTACAGTCAAAGATAACAAAAAGATAACAAAAAGATATTTTTATAACTATATAGGCTCCTTAAAAAGTAACAACAATATAGCTGGCCTGATTCTAAAAGATAAAGACCTTACTAATTCTGAGAATGATATGGCCACTGTATTTATTAAATACTTTCTTAGTGTCCATAAAGGGAAAGCGTAAGTCACTGAAGAACTCCCTCTCTTGCAGCCAGATGTTTCACTGTTTAGTAATAGTGATATTATAGAAGCCACAAAACTCATTAAAATGAATAGTTCAGCAGGTCCAGATGGCCTAACTCCTAACTTTCTGAAGGGGCTTGTTTTTCAGTTAGCAGGCCCTAACTCTGTCCTCTTTAATGCCTCATTAAGATCAGGGAAAACAATAGCAGCATGGAATAAAGCTCTAGTTACTCCGGTACACAAGGGAGGAAATAAACAAGATGTCAAGAATTACAGACTGATCAGTTTGACATCTGTTTTGGGTAAAATCCTAGAAAGACTATTGCAGAAACGCATTATAGAACATCTAAACAATATAGGATATAATGATCTAACACAGCATGGATTTGTGTCTGGAAGATCATGACTGACTAACTTAATGAACTTTTTTGAACCAATAAGCCTTGCTTTCGATAAAGGGATGCCTATAGATGTGTCGTTCCTTGAATTTTCCAAAGCTTTCGATTCTGTTTCGCATAAAATTTTGGATCAGGAATTAATCAACCTACAGTTCCATCCTAATATAATCAGGTCAATTAATTCGTGGCTAAACAACAGAACACAATGTGTGTGTCAATCAGAAGATACAAATCCTCTTGGGGAGTAGTAACAAGTGGGGTGTCTCAAGGTTCTGTGCTGGTACCAACTCTTTTTAATATTCTACTATCTACTATGCAAACACCACCAAGTACCTGGTTGTGTAAGCATGCCGACAATTGTAAAATGGGTGGCATTGTCTATAATGAAAAGTCAGCCAATCTGTTTCAAGACAACTTGGATCACCTAGTAAAATGGGCACAAGAACATAAATTAATGTTTAATGAGGCGAAATGCAAAGTCATGCACTTTGGGACAAATAACCCTGGCTTCCGATATAAATTGAACAATATACAACTAAAAGAAAGCATAAATGAAAGGGATTTAGGGGTCTGGATCTCTAATAAATTGAAATGTGATCATCACACGAATGTGACCACTAGGAAATGACATCCAAATAATTCAATGTATACTAAGGTCCATAAACAGGAGAGACCCTGAAGTTATTATTCTCCTGTATATAACCCTTGTCTACCCACACCTGGAGTACTGCCTCCCTTTCTGTGCCACATATTTAAATGGGGCGAAAATAGATTGGAAAAGGTTCAAAGGAAGGTGACAAGACAGAGCAGGACAATAAAAGATGTGCAATATCATGACAGACTTAAGCATTTACATTTATGCATAATGGAATACAGGAAACTAAGGGGTGAATTATGTTTGACTTTTAGAGCTTACCATGATGATGTACTCTTAGAAATAACTGGCTTAAGCTGGCCCGCCAGTGCAGCGGTTGGATTTCCACTTGCGCTGCCAGTGACCCAGGTTCGGAAATGGACCCGGGAGCTGGAGGGCTGGCCGGGGAAGAAGGATTGAGGTGCCTTCGGGCTGCTGTCCTTCTTTGGGGGGAGGGTCGGGGAGAATGTCCGGTGTGGTGATGACTTCTAGAGGAAGCTGGAAGGAATCGCTAGCGCAGGCATATAACAGTAATAGAAGGGCAGGACAGATGCAGGTTGTCATTGCATGTCTCCACCCCTTGGGGGAAAAACTAAGAAAAAGACAACTTGTGCCCACCTCTATGAAGCCTGCCCCTGCCCTAATCAGCTTTTGGGTCCGGCTCCAGGATTCTAGACCCATGTTCGTGGCATTGATGCCCTAAGGTGTTGCGACCCCACCCCGAGGGTCTGGAGTCTGGCTCAAATAAAAGTAGGGATACTAGGGGTCCATGACCAGGCAGATCCTTGGTGGAGTGGGGGCAACAAAAATACAGAATAATAAAAAAAATAAATAACTGGCTTAACTAAAAATACAGTCCACTATAAAGATATGAGGTCACATAAGCAAAAACTGATTGGTGAAGTAAATAAAACATACGAAAGAAGTCAGTGGTATAATCAGAGAATCATTAGCATTTGGAATACTTTGCCCAAGTACGTGCTTGAAAGTGATAGTACGGCAGTTTTTAAAAAAAGATTAGATAGCTTTATGGGAGAAAGAAAACTCCTACAGTATGTTCCACCAATAAAACTTAATTGGTGGCAGGTTCAACTTTGGACCTCAATGCTGGATCACATTTAGTCAAATAATTATGTTTGATTTTTGACATAAGTAGGTGTGGTGGTGCCTCCCCCCTTCTTGACTGTTTGTACAGACTAAGACCTGAAGTCTTTATTTCCTAATTTTTTTTTGTTAATAAGTCTGTTTCGCAACAGCATTTATTTATTTATTTAAGTCCTGTCTCCTCTTTTTTCTTTTCTTCATTGCCATACTTCTATGTCTGTCTCACTTTCAAAATAGCATGTTGGCCACTCGCTAGTATAAAATCTTTCACAATTTCACTTCAGGATCTGTAGTACTGTCAAAACAGTTAAAAAGTAAGCTGAGGAGTAAAATATTTAGCAACAAGCACTACGTATGCCAATGTTGCTGTTAAACCGCAAGAATGAACAAGCTGTTTGTTTCTACAGCCAAAAATGACGGTAATTTTGTTTTTCCCCTTGTATATTTTTTTTTAATCAAGTTGAAAATGATATTAGTGTTTCTGTAACCCCAGCTGTGAGCAGGAAGAGTTAATTCTGCCACTGAAGGGGAGGCTAGCGCTTATGTCTTGCTTTCATTTGGTTACCTAAGGTTACAAACAGCAGTTTTTGTTTTCTCTTGCTTTTATATTTTTAATTAATTTCAATAGGCTTAAATTGCCATCTGTCACTGAAATGGTCAAGAAAATAGATTGAATATAGTCTAAAATCCCTATCAAGGTCAGCAAAAGCGCTTTTCATAACTGTAAAAGTTGAGCGCTGAGTCTCCCATTTAAACCAGGTTCTGTGCAATGAGTCACTGCGCCTAAACAGCACTGAGGTAGTTCCATGCCAATATACACATTCTTTGTTGCCCTTAGCCATGTAAAGGAAAAACTGAAGTTGAAATACATTACTTTCTTGTTGAGGTAGTCCTGGGTAGCATGCTATGTATTTCTGTATCTGCACAGAGACATGCTGAGTCAATAGATGTGTCCTATAGGGAGTGAGTGGCACATCTTGGTTGTTTTTATGTATTAGTAAAACACCTCCCTCTTACGAAGTGGGCGGAGTCTAGCCTAATAAAGCCCATGTCCTCAAAATTAAGGAATAATATTGTCAACATTCTAATGTATGAAATAAATGTAATAGTCTGATTTGACTTTACATATGGGAATAAGAATGCATGTAAAAGAGGAACTAATATGTGGAATTATGTGTAAAATTACAATATTTACATTAATCATTGGGTGGAGTTTCAGTTTGTGGGTGGGATCTTAGTCCTATATCAAGGCAAAACTGATGTTGTAGATCAGATAGTCATTGGGAGAGGACCTGTTTGGTTCTCCCAGGGAGAGCTTTGAGAGAGGTCAGGCACAGTCTGATTTTGGTAGGATAGCTCTTCTTGTTCTTGCCAAAACTGTGCTTTTTGATTTATTTTCTTTTGTTTTATTCGTAAAAGTGAATCATGTACCTTTTATTATTTTGATTGTTTTATTTTTCAATAAAAATCATACCTATCAAGGTATGTTGTACCTTATATGCTGTCTCCAGTGAAAGTCTTTTATTGTACCCCACGACGAATTGATGCCAGGAGTGGGGTTTCTCTAGTGATTCATGTTATAGGATCCCAGAATTAGATACTGTTTATAGTATAATTGACTTATCTTGGAGACAGCAGGTACATGGCTCACAAAATGGAATAGCCATCTGGGATCTCAACAAGAAGCCAGACACTTTTGACTGGAGAACCATTATTATCAGGGCTTCCTCCTGTGACAGGACACAAGAGTAAAACAGGTGCTGCTACTTGTGATATTGAGGACCTTGCTACTCGCATGCAAGCTGCGAATATGAATGAATCAGATGAATGCCAAGAGGATGTTCCTCCAGAGGATTTATGGGAACTATTGAGATGGTTAACATTGAGACAAGTGGAACAAGATTGACAATGGGAATGAGAGTACTGAGAAAGGGAGCAAGAACGATGAAGACAAGACCAGAGGTGGGCAGATACTAAAAACTGTTGCAGACATTAGGGGCAGGACATGGGGCACAAACCACTCTAAAAGACATAAAACTGACAAAAATGACATTATCTGATGACATCAAGTCTTATCTGACAACCTTTGAATGAGTGGCACAAGCATGTAACTGGCCTCCGACAAAATGGGTGGTCCATCTTGCCCCTTATTTAACAGGAAAATCACAATTAGCTTATACCAACATGGACAGTACTTCTGTTAATGAATATACAGCAGTTAAATGGGAGATCCTGAAACATTTTGACTTTAACTCAGAAACCTACAGAGATTCAGAACTTTAAAACATGTGCCTCATATTCCACTGAGAGAAACATATACTAGACTCCAAGATCTCTGTGTCAAATGGATTCAACCAGAGGGGAAGACAGTGAAAGCTATCATGGATATGTTTATCTTGGAGCAATTCATACAGATTATGCCTGCTGACATACAACTCTGGATTAGAGAACATAATCCGGATAATGCAGACCTAGCTATCACACTGGTTGAGGATTTTCTGGCAGCTCAACAGCCCTTGTGGAAAGGATACCAAAGGACAGACGGTTATTCTGCTAGTAGACCTACTACTACAGCAACACCGTTAAGACCTATTTTTCCAACTAATCAAACCATCAGGGGTGTTAAAAAAGAAAATATGACTGTTCTATTAAACAAACAGAATCAACAGTGGAATGTCATTATTGTCATGGCTTGAGGCATATTGCCAGATTTTGCCCTAAGAAAAAGAAAGAGCCAGCCTATTTTGCATCTATAGACTTGGGTAATTTTGTTATTCCTATACAAATTAATGGACAGACTGTTGATGGGCTTGTGGACTCTGGTAGTAAACAGAGCATCATTCGAGCAGACTTGGTTCATTTAACACATCCTGCTTCGACAACAGGCATTATATGTATCCATGGAGATGTTCCTCAGTATCCAACAACTACAGTAACAATTACTATAAATGGACTTGTGGACACTGTCACTGTGGGAGTAGAACCCACCTTATCTGTTCCTTTTATTCTAGGTCAAGACTATGATAAATTCACACAAATAGTATCTTCCTGCCAGAAAGTAAATGTTGATAACCTAGTTGCTGTGTCTAATAGAGCTCAGGTAGCTGCTAACCCTGAACAGGTTGGTTAACCTTTTTCCTTCCAGGACGACATCTTCAGAAAGACAGGGAAAAACAGAAAAACTAAGGCAGAGAAAAAAAAGATACAAGACCAATGGAAAAAAAGAGAAGGGACCTGTAGAAGTAATGTCCGGACTACAAATGTACAATATTTCACAGGAACAAAAAGATGATACTTCTCTTGTTTCTGTATTTGCACAGGCAGGGTTAGATAACTAATCCAAAGGCCCTATAGTATTGAAAAGAAATATTTTATACAGAATCTGCACACATCCCACCACACAAGAGCAGGTTGAGCAACTAGTAGTTCCCATGAAGTATAGCCCAGATTTATTATTCCTTGCTCATGATATACCTAGTGCTGGGTATGCAGGGAGGGAAAGAACCTTAGCCAGACTCTTGCAGCGATTCTATTGGCCTGATATCCATGATTCCATTGCTGAATACTGTCAAGGTTGTCCAGAATGTCAACAGATTAGTTGGGTGACTAAAACAGATCAAGTACCTCTTAGACCTTTACCCTTAGTCACTCAATCCTTTAAACGAATTGCAATGGATATCATTGGTCCCTTGACCAAAAGCTCTAAGGGAAATAAGTTCATACTGGTCATCTGTGACTATGCCACCAAATATCCAGAGGCTTATGCTCTCCAGACCATCACTACAGCTAAAATAGCTGAAAAAGTTCTTGATTATTGTAGTCGAATGGGGATTCCAAAAGTGATATTAACCGACAGAGGTACGAATTTTTGTGCAGCCTTACTATCAGAACTCTATAAATTGCTTGGTGTCACTGCCATACGGACAACCTCTTATTATGCACAAACAGATGGTCTTGTTGAAAGGTTCAATCAGACTTTAAAATGCATGTTGCGAAAATTTGTGCATGATGAAGGGAAACATTAGGATCAATATCTTCCCTTATTTCTGTTTGCATATCGGGAGGTCCCTCAGGCCTCTACCGGATTTTCACCATTCCATTTGATGTATGGTCGGAATTCCCGTGGACCCTTAGATGTATTAAAAGAGGCCTGGGAAGTTGACCTCCAAATCAAACATGTAAATGTCTTGGAATATATGAAGGAATTACAAAAGAGATTACTTCTCTATACTCAACAAGCACATAAAAAAGCTGTAGAAGCTCAGGTGAAACAAAAAACTTTGTATGACATAAAAACATATGAAAAGGTTTGTAATCCAGGTGACAAGGTTCTACTCCTCTTACCATCATCAGAAAATAAACTACTGATGAAGTGGCAAGGTCCTTATAATATTTTAGAACAAACTGGACCAGTCACATACAAATTGGAAACTCCAGGAAAACTTTCCTCTTATAAAATCTACCATGCTAATTTGTTAGGAAAATGGCAGGAATGAATAGAACCAAAACCCTGTTGTTATGTATATATAGAGAGTCAAAATACTGACTTAGATTTAGTATACCAAAGATTGGAAAATGATGGGGAAAATAAGACTGTGGTTATTAATCCTAATTTAACAAAACAGCAACAGAAAGATATTGATCACCTTCCTAATCAATTTTCCACTGTTTTTACTACTAGACCAGGGTGAGCTTTAAATGTAACACACCAAATTAAAACCACTGCTACTCCTATAAGACAAAAGGCTTATAGACTACATGAAACACTTTGTTTAGAGGTGAACAAGAAATTGATAAATTATTAGCCTTAGGGATTATAGAACCTTCTGTAAGTCCATGGTCATCTCCAATGGTTATAGTCCCCTAAAAGGAAGGAGGAATTTGCCTCTGTCTAGATGTCAGGAAATTAAATTTGGTGTCACAATTCAATGGATATCCTATACCTAGGGTAGATGATATGATCGACCAAATTGGCCAAGCACAATATAACACTACATTAGACCTCATGAAGGGGTACTGGCAGATACCCCTAGACCCTGATTCTAGAGATAAAACCACTTTTAGTACCCCTTGTGGTCTCTTCCAGTTCAGGTACATGCCTTTTGGCTTACACAGAGCCCCAGCAATGTTTCAGTGATACATGGACCAGTTATTCACAACACATTTACAACATTGCTCTGCCTACTTGGATGATGTAGTCATCCATAGTAAAGATTGGCCATTTCATCTTGTCCAATTAAATATGGTTATACAGACTATTAAATCATCAGGGCTCATGATAAACCCTTCAAAGTGTTGTATAGCCATGCAAGAAACCAGATATTTGGGTTTTATTCTAGGAAATGGAGTTATACGACCTGAAATAGATAAGGTTACAGCGGTAGCAAACTGTCCTGTCCCTCAAGCTAAGACAGATGTAAGAACTTTTTTGGGACTTGCAGGGTACTACTGACATTTCATTCCTGACTTCACTATGATTGCCACACCTTTAACAGGATTAACAAAAAAAATTGTACCCAATTAGATTCCGTGGTCTGAGACAAGTGATAAAGCATTTTGTTCTATTAAAGCTGCTTTGCTTGCATCACCTGTATTACACTCCCCTGACTTTTCACAACCATTTGAGGTCCATACTGAGGCTTCAGATACTGGGTTGGGAGCTGTGTTGTGTTAAACTATCGAAGGTGAAGAACATCCTTTGCTTTATATTAGCCGTAAATTATTCCCAAGAGAACATAAGTATGCTACCATTGAAAAAGAATGTTTAGCAATTAAATGGGCAATTGAAGCTCTAAAATTTTATCTGTGCGGCAATCAATTTACTCTGATAACTGATCATATCCCCTTTGTCTGGCTACAACAAATGAAGGATAAGAATGCATGCATCCTTCAATGATATTTGGCTCTACAACCCTATTCTTTTAAGGTTAAACACAGGTCTGGAGCTAAACATAAAAATGCTGATTTTCTGTCCAGGTATGGTTCTGAGCTGAAATATTAAACCCCAGGGCAAAAGTAGTAATTAATATACTTAACTAGAATAGGTAGGTTGTTTATTTAACATCCTACTCGTATTATTTAAGGTGCCCTGGGGTGGGGTTTCTGTGAGGGTGGGTGGAAACCCCATCCTATTCCTATGGGAATGTGGACATCATTACTTCCATACAAACCAAGCACAATTGGTTTGTTTTTAAATAGGGGGGGTATTTGTGGTGGTGCCTCCCCCTTCTTGACTGTTTGTACAGACTAAGACCTGAAGTCTTTATTTCCTCATTTTTCTTGTTAATAAGTCTGTTGCGCAACAGCATTTATTTATTTAAGTCCTGTCTCTTCTTCTTTCTTTTCTTCATCGCTATACTTCTATGTCTGTCTCATTTTCAAAATAGCATGTTGGCAACTTGCTATTATAAAATCACTCACAGTTTCACTTCAGGATCTGTAGTACTGTCAAAACAGTTTAAAAGTAAACTGAGGAGTGAAATATTTAACAACAAGCACCATGTAGGCCAATGCTGCTGTTAAACCGCAAGAATGAACAAACGGTCCGTTTCTACAGCCAAAAATGCCAATAGTTTTGTTTTTCCCATTGTATTTTTTTTTAATCAAGTTGAAAGTGACGTTAGTGTTTCTGTAACCCGAGTTGTGAACAGGAAGAGTTAATTCTGCCACTGAACGGGAGGCTAGCGCGTATGCCTCGGTTTCATTTGGTTACCTAAGTTTAGAAACAACAGTTTTTGTTTTCTCTTGCTTTTATATTTTTAATTAATTTCAATAGGCTTAAATTGCCATCTGTCACTGAAGTAGTCAAGAAAATAGATTGAATATACAGTAGTCTAACATCCCTATCAAGGTCAGCAAAAGCGCTTTTTATAACTGTAAAGGTTGAGCGCTGAGTCTCCCGTTTAAGCCTGATTCTGTGCAATGAGTCACTGCGTCTAAACAGCATGGCAGTATTTCCATGCCAATATACACATTCTATGTTACCCTTAGCCATGTAAAGGAAAAACTGAAGTTGAAATATATTACTTTCTTCTTGAGGTAGTCCTGGGTAGCATGCTATGTATTTCTGCATCTGCCAAGAGACATGCTGGGTTGATAGGTGTGTCCTATAGGGAGTGAGCAGCACATCTTGGTTGTTTTTATGTATTAGTAAAACCCCTCCCTCTTACGAAGTGGGCAGAGTCTAATCTAATACAACCCATGTCCTCAAAGTTAAGGAATAATATTGTCAACATTCTAATGTATGAAATAATGTAATAGTCTGATTTGACTATTCATATATGGGAATCAAAATGCATATAAAAGAGGAACTAATATGTAAAATTACGTGTAAAATTGCAATATTTGTATTAATCATTGGGTAGAGTTTCAGTTTGTGGGTGGCATCTTAGTCCTATATCAAGGCAAAACTGATGTTGTAGATCAGATAGTCATTGGGAGAGGACCTGTTTGGTTCTTCCAGGGAGATCTCTGAGAGAGGTCAGGCACAGTCTAATTTTGGTAGGATAGTTCTTCTTGTTCTTGCCAAAACTGTGCTTTTTGATTTATTTTCTTTTGTTTTGTTTGTAAAAGTGAATCATTTACCTTTTATTATTTTTATTGTTTTATTTTTCAATAAAAATGATACCTATTAAGGTATGTTGTACCTTATATGCTGTCTTCTGTGAAAGTCTTTCATTGCACTCCACGACAGTAGGCCTATCAAATTCTCTGAGTGTTTTGTTTTTAGGTTTCAGAAGATTGTCCCTTTCTGTGTTTATAGCCCTGAGTATAGCATCTTCTGTGGCTTTATTTTTTTTGGTCTTGAGCATGTGTTTCAAAAGTCTCAAGTGCTGCATGGTTTTACCGAAGGTGGGTAAACTGTCCTACAGGTATAGCTTGTTTTAAGTGATGTGGGTGGGCACTTTGGGCTTGCAATAATGTGTTGCCAGATGCCAGCTTCCTGTAACATTCAAACACAGTTTTCTCTCCTGATTGTAGGCTGAACAAAATATCCAAAAAGTGATTTTTTTTCAGTTATTGAATATGTAAATTTAAGATTAATTTTGTTATTGTTCAGGGATTTAACAAAGTTTGCTGCAGAAGTAACATCCCCCTCCCATAGGATGACTAAACCATAAATGTACCTGCCCCAGATAGCTATCTGGGGCAGATACTGGTTATGATCCATGCCGAACACCATGGCCTCCTCCCAGCAACCCAAGAACAAGCTGGCATAGAAAGGGACCATCATGGTCCCCATGGCTGTACCACAAGTTTGAAGGTCGTACTTTCTGTTGAAAGGAAAATGTTAGATATCAGTGTGAGCTCTACTGCTGTGAGCAGAAAGTCACAAGGAAGAATATTCACTGGGTTAAACATTTCAAAGTGATATCTTAAAGGGGCAATACCCAGGTCTTGATGGATAGAGATAAACAAGGATACCACATCAATAGACAACCAATGGTACCTCTGAAACCAGACCAACATCTCAAGTTTTTCCAAAACATGTATTAAATTGCTGATATACAGTAAGTGTGATTTTTAATTAGTAATTGTTATAAAAAAAAATGAACAAATATGGATATTACCTTGAAAATCTGGCGCATTATGCATCAAAGAAATCCAGATACATGTGTTGGGCAACCAAAATGGTGATGGGGGAAGGAGGCTGCTTCTGGCCACCTGTGGTCTGATGCACTGCACATTACTATGGAGCTTCTTAGTGAATAGAGATGCAGTGAATTTTTAATCCACTGGTGAAGTGAATATGAAGTGGTCATTTCAAGATTGGTGGAGCTCAACGCTGGCGGGCATTGCAAAGTGCATACTTATGGCGATTATTATTACCACGCTGCCATTATGCCTCTAACGCCGAAGTAAGGTGGACGTGACAAGTAAATAGGCAGCCTCTCAACACATCACATGGCTTACAGTACTGTAAGTCACATGCTTTAGCCAGGCAGGAAGGAAGTGAGTCAGAGAAGCAGTTTCACTTTCTCCTTTGCATTCGTAGAGGGAGAAGGCTTTGTGGGGAGGAGAGGAGAGCAGTTTAGAGTCACTGACTGTCAGAAAGTGCTTTATTGCCTTTGTGTGAAGAAAACAACAGCTTTTTTAAAAGCTATATCTTTATTTAGTTTTTGTATTGTGTTTGTGATTTTTTTTTGGTAGTGAATTTTTTTTATAAGTTTTTTTTTGTTTTGTGTGTGTGTCTTGGGAACTTGTGTGGGAAGAATGGACCCTGGAGGAGAGTCGCTGGCCCATGGGCACGGACAGAGGAAAAGAGTGCGGACGTGTGGGGGTGGTCATGTGATGCTGGACTGCTCCCGACTCCTGGGTGTTGCTTCCCCCATGGAAGCAACAGCAGCAGCAGCACCAGTGCCACTGGAGGCTGCTGTGCATCCACCTTCTCCGCCACTACCACCACCACCGGTAGCAGCTGTAGGGGCTCCAGCAGCACCCCCTCCACCACCTCCACAGCCACAGAAGGTGCCCCTAGAAAACATAGGTGGTGTGAGGACTGTGTCTGGTCCCCCCCACAGCTCCCCAGTGTGGGAGTTTCTTAACTCTGTGGGGGGATACAGCACAGTTATGGTGTGCCATCTGTATGGTGTGCTGGTACACTGTAGTGCCCGGGGGACACATTTGGGGACCGATGGCCAGCGCACATACATGTTGAACCACCACAAGGTGGAGTGGCAGGCTGCCATGGAAGGGGCCAGGTATCCACCTGCTGTCCCTTCTGTGGCAGTTGCTGAGGGTGCTGCTGGGGTTGAAGTTGTGCCTCACTGCCGCAGCAGGAGGAGGGCCAGTACAGCAGCTGTACCACCACCACCACCACCACTGCCACCACAGCCACCAGCACCATCCTTTGCACCACCACCACCACTACCTGGATTTCCACCTGCAGTGGACCCCACCACAGTCCCTGCAACAGAGGCCGACATCGCCCTGGTGTGGGTGGCCCTGGAGGAGAATAATCAGAGGGTCAGTGCTTTGTAGCAGCAGGTCGATACAATACAAGAACAGCAGCAGCAAATACTCACAATGCTACACCTGCTGCTGGACCACCACGGCATCCCACGGCCACATTAAGGGATTGTTTTCTGGACCCTCACCCCCACCCCACTACTGTGTTGTACTGTTTTTGTGTGTTTTTTCTTTGTTTTTTTATAATAATACACATTCTCCCTTCCAGGGGAATCTTTCTTGCTCCACATAGTGCAATACATTTCTGTGAAAACTGCCCGTAATTTCATTACAGTGTGTCACGTGATGGAGGAATTCCCATTCTGAAAAGCTGCCCACATTCTGCCCCCTTCTCAGCAACGTTAGGATGTGATGCCAAGAAGAGCGCGGGTGCATGCTCCATTACAGTGACTGTCCGATTGTCCAGCAGCTTTCCGAATGTTTCTTTATGTTATAATGGTAAGTTTGTAGTGAAATGTGTGGGCATGTTTCCAGTAAGAAGATCCTTGTTAGTGGAAACATTCCCACATTTCACCACAAAGTGAACCTTATAACATAATGAAACATTGGGGTAGCTGCCGGACATTCACTGTACTGGAGCGTGCACTTGCACTCCCCCTGGCATCATGTCTTAATGTTGCTGAGAAACAGGGGCAGAATGTGTGTGGCTTTTAAGAATGGGAATTCCTCCATCATGTTACACACTGTAATGAATTATGGGTGGTTTTCTCAGAAATGTATTGCAGTATGTGGAGCAAGAAATATTCCACTGGGAGTAAGGCGCCCACATATTAGGTTATGTGCATCACCATAATTATGTAATGTGGTGAATCTCTGTAAAACAGCAGCACAACAATCTGTTGAGAACTCTGACCTATATTTTTTAATGCTATGTTACAACTTCCTTTACTTACATCCTGACCGGAATGATATGACAATTTCCAGTAGTTGAGTCTGCTGTACTTCCTTTTTTCATGTGTGAAATAATGAAAGGTGTATTCCTTTTGAATTGGTGCTGACCAGGTCTTTGTCATTGTTTTCCTCTGCTTTTCTCCATCACATCAGTTAGTTGTTATATATCACTTCTGTTGTAAATTAACAGTTATGCAACAGGCAGTGTTTTATGACACCACAGAACAATATTTATTGAAAAGTAGCTGCAAATAAATACAAACCTGGTCAGAACAATATTAAAAGTCGTGCTCATTTTTTTTCTCATACATGAGAAAAAGTAGTCAACTAAGTAAAGCAGACAGAAATTGTGAAAAGAAGGGTATCATTCAAGTCACGACTTGGAAGTAACTAGTGGCTGTGGCAATGTAAAGTAGCATAAAAAAGTACAGTTCAAAATTGTCACGACATTCTTGCAATGCTGCTTTAATTGATAGTGTCAGTATGACATCATGAGCTCACAACAATCACACAACACACAAAATGCATTCCCAGAATTAATGGCGCACTCAGTCATGCCTTGTGTGCAGAAAATTGACAAGTGGTAACACAGTGAAATGGGAGTGCTTCCACATGTACAAAGTCCCCCAGAATTAATGGCGCACTCAGTCATGCGCGCAGTGGTGGCACAGAGTCCCCAGATTTTTTCTGCATGCCCAAAATGCATCCGCCTTGTGTGCAGAAAATTGACAAGTGGTAACACAGTGAAATGGGAGTGTTTCAGCACATACAAAGTCCCCCAGAATTAATGGCGCACTCAGTCATGCGCGCAGTGGTGGCACAGAGTCCCCAGATTTTTTCTGCATGCCCAAAATGCATCTGCCTAGTGTGCAGAAAATTGACAAGTGGTAACACAGTGAAATGGGAGTGTTTCAGCACATACAAAGTCCGCCAGAATAAAATGATGACCATGAGCATCCTGTTGCTGGTCCAATGTGTTCTGCAAGGCTTTTCGAGCAAATGCAATGTGATCATCTCAACTGGATTTTGTAGGTGAGGAGGGGGGTTGACATGGACAAGTACTCATGGTATTGTTCTGTATCACAGGTCACAGAAACTGTTGGTGTGCACATTCCAGTGCTCAATGAGAATTTTTTGCGTTGAAATTGGAAATGGATAACTCTCAAGCACATAAAGGTAAGTATTTTTTTTTTGTGGGTTGGGGGGGGATCATATTTGCAGGTTTGTCTTTAATGGTTTCTTATTTTGTTACTTCTTCACAGATTTCATCTGCATCCTTCTGGAGTCCGGTTGTTGTTAATGATGGTCATGATCATCTAATGAAACGACTTCTGCGTGTTGCATGTGTGCCCAAACCTGGGGAAGGGGGGTGCCTGATGTTGAAGAACTGTTTTGGATAAGGCCACTTTGACAGAACAACAAAGCATCTTGAAGTTTCCTAAAAAAAGAAATGAATGACTTCTTACAACTGAATTGTTATTTGTCCCTCCCTGGTTCTCAATCTCAAGTTAAGTTACATTTCAAACCCACATCTTGTCAACTAACACAACCTGTGTGCAGTACTTGCTGCAGTCTTTCCAAAACAATGAAACAGATGAAATAAAATCTTTATACTTACCAGAATGGATTTCACATGGATATTCCATAGGTTCCTCTCTGTACGGTACAGCTGCAGGACCATTCCCACTGAGTTTTAGCAATGGAGACTTTTTTTTGTTAACCTGTAAAAAAAACAAAATAAGTATACCGTATGTGTTTTACCATTGCGGTTATGAAAAGCTACAGAAAACAAAACACAACTAAAGGAAGTGAAACAGCATAACAAACATGAGTACACATACTCACTTTATGGTTTAAATATTAAGAAGCTTTGCATCTCTGGCTGATGGATGTGGTGGTCCGGACAAACTCATGCTCAGTGGTGGCTGTGGCTAATATCAGTGCCGGTGGTGGTGGTCCGGGGAGCGGACAGACTCATGCTCAGTAGTGGTGGCAGTGGCTAACATTAGTCCCGGTGGTGGTGATCCGGGGTGGGCAGACAGACTCATGCTCAGTGGTGGCAGTGGCTAACATCAGTCCTGGTGGTGGTCCGGGGGGGCGGACAGACTCATGCTCAGTGGTGGAAGTGGCTAACATCAGTCCTGGTGGTCATGGTCTGGGGGTCAGACAGACTCATGCTCAGTGGTGGCAGTGGCTAACATCAGTCCCAGTGGTGGTGGTCCGGGGGTCAGACAGACTCATGCTCAGTGGTGACAGTGGCTAACACCAGTCCCGGTGGTGGTGGTCCAGGGGGCGGACAGACTCATGCTCAGTGGTGGCAGTGGCTAACATCAGTCCCGGTGGTGGTGGTGGTGGTGGCCCGGGGTGGCACACCACTTTTTAACAACTTCAGTTAAAACCTGCCAACATTAACCACATCATCATCCTCATAAAGAAAGCTTCCCTCACAGTCATCTATGTCTGAAGTCTGACCACTGGGAAATGCTTTCTCCATTGTGTCATCATCTATGTCAGTGATGGGATGATTCAGGCAGCCACTGCCAGTGCCACCAGAATGCTCCATTTCCACATCAGCAAGACCATCATGACTAGGCTGGGGTACGAATACCGAAGTTGTAGTCTGTGCTGGTATGTGCCTCTCATTCATTTTAATGAATGTTAGCAAACTAACATTTGCAGGAGACAGGTTTGTCTGACAATCCCTGACTATTGCACCTGCTGAGCTGAATACCCTCTCAACACTTACACTGGAGGGTGGTCACGTGAGGTACTTCAGTGCCACTGCAGTCAGCGCTGGCCATTCACTGACCTTTCTACTCCAGTACAAAAGAGGATCATCAGTTATTGTCAGATGCCTGTTTTCAGACAAATATGACTCAACCATTCTCTAAGCCGCACTAAGTCCAGTTGTTGAAGCATCATCCTGTTCTCCCAAGTCATTTATTTCACAAATACCCACTTGGGACAAAGCCTCCCAAAGCGGGTTGACGCCAGCCACTTTAGATGACAGACCACCTGGAACTGCTGTCCCCTTCTCCTTGCTGGATATGTTTGATAGTCCTACAGGTACGCCTTCAGCCGGATTATGCTGCTGAGGTTTGCTGACCTTGACACGTGACTTCTGTGCCCCATGAACCAAGCATACCAGCTGACCACTGATATTTTTTACCTGTTCAGGCCCTCCCTCCAGTACTGATGCAATTCCATGTTTGTATCATGGGTCCAGCATTGTTGCTATGGCAAAGTTGTCACTAGGCTGAATACTCACAACGTGATGATTCTGGTTGAATACTGTCCACATGTGTTGCAACAACATACTGCTACCACCGTTTCCAGCAACATCAAGGCCATGCTATACATTCACCAATGTCTGCCTCAGCACCCACAGCAGTGAAATTGATTGGCTAATGGAGGCAGACTCACCACTCACTGCCTGTGTGGCATGTTCAAAAGGCCACAAAATTGTTATTATAGAGTCCATGGGGTGCCACTGTTCATTTGTCATAGATATGGAGGCCCCGAAACTGTCACGGCTAGTGTGCATCACAAGATATTCTGAGATGGCTTTGTATTGTTCATACAACCTCTGTGCCATGTATAAAGTGGAGTTCCATCGGGTGACAACTTCCAGCTTCAAGCGGTGCTGAGGCAGGCTGTTTTGTATCTGTAACTGCCGCAGTTGGTCACGGGCCTTTCCAGATCTTGAAAAGTGAGAGCAGATACGTCGTGCAATTGTCAGCATTTCCTTTACATCAGGGTGCTGCAGAAACTCCTGCACCACAAGATTTAAACAGAGTGTTATGCATGGAACACGAAAAAAAACACCATTCGTGATGCATTTCACCACAATGACCCATTGTCACTTGCTATGAACCCAGCTTACAGGGACAGAGGGTTTAGCCATTTTTCAGTTTCAGTCAGTACCACATCCAACATGTTCTCACCAGTGTGTGAACAGGTCACACTGCACATAGCAATCGTTGCATGCTGTCGAATTCCTGGAAGATTGCTACCATGACAATCCACCTTACTGCACCGATTATTCACATTACCAACATCACAAACAACCCCCAGCACCTGTGCCCAGTGTGCAGTTATACACAGATATGAACTCCCCGTTGTTTTGCAACTTGTCCACATATCCATACTTAAATGGATGAATGGAGAGGAGGAATGTTGAAGGGCATGTCCTACTGAGTCGGACACAGTGTGGAACAACTCAGGGACAGCACGGGTAGAAAAGTATGTCCTGGATGGGACTTTCCATTTTGGACAGGGACGTGCAGCAAACCTCCAGAACCCAGAATTCTCCACAAAGGAGAAGGGCAAATGAGCAATTGCCAGCATTTCCTCTACAGCAGCATTAAGTTCACGTGACACTGTATGATTCGGGGGGTACTTCAGCTTATGCGCAAAAACACTCTGTAACGTAGGCTGACTTAAATGTTTTACACGGGGTGTGATCACAAATGGTTGTGCTCTGTGATGAATGGCATTGGCAGGGGGTGGAGTGTGGACGTTTGATGAAGACGGTAGCACAGGTGATGATAACAAACCCAGAAATGCAGTTATTTTGCCAGATTTGCCAACTGGGCTTGATGTACCACTTGCACTAGACATACTGCATTCACCACCACCACCACCACCACCACAACTACCACCAAAACTGCTACTCTCACCAGCACAGGCCAACATTTCAAAGTCATTATGGTCCTCCACCTCATCATGCCTTTAGTAATCCTCTGCTCTTATTATCTCAGTACTGCACACGTTTAATTTACTACTGGACTTAACAGTCATGGAAGGGAATAACATGCTCACTATGGTTGCCGGTGATGAGGGTGAACGCCCCACTGTGGTATTAGCTGCCAGCTTGTGCTGGGTCCACAGTGCCAAGTGCCTATTCTTAAGATGTGTATGCTGTCCTCCTGTGCCCAGATGGCTCCCCTTTTTACCTCGACTCACACGCATATGGTAAACCTGGCAGATTGCAACTGACTCATCATTTGCATCTTGAACAAAAAAATCCCAAACAAGAGATTGTGATGCTCTGCTTTTAACATGTCCATGATGTGGCTTATTTAAGTCTGTTATTTTAAGCACTGAAGTGAGGGGGGCACGTGATGTTTCGGGCACTGCACACCTGGACTGCAACTGACCACCAAGACTACCTATCATATTTATTACTGGGTCATCATCATCATCAACTAAAACTGGTAGATCACAAGTTTTTACAGGGGGATTCCTGCAAACAGATTCAGACACAGCCACTTTGAATTTCTTTTTCTCCAGTTCCCAACTGGGGTCAGTTACATCATCATCATATTCATCAACATCACACACATCCACATCTTCTGATTGGATGCTAGAATGTGGACTGCATGTTGCAACAACAGCAACATCATCATCATCATCACGTTCATCATCAGCATCTACACCACCATCACCTGATATTTTTTCACCACACTGCGAATCACTGCATGGAAAATGCATGACATTAACTGCCACGGTGGACGGAATATCACATTGTATGCTGTCACTGACATGATTATCAGAATCCTCAGATTCAGTTACTGGGATGTTACTGGGAAGTAGGACATCATCTATGCTGCCACTCACTTGCACTGCTTCACACTCAGTATTTTTTGGATACTGTACACTGGTCAGAATTCGAACTTGACACACCAATACTAATACTACCACCACCAGTAACACTAACACCACTGGCTGGGAAAACATCATCTCCTCCAACTATGAGTGAAGCTACTGATTGGGCTGTAAAAACATTGCAGGAGAAATATCTTTCCTCACATCAGCAATGCACTTCTGCGTCTGCATACTACCACGCCCACAAACTATCTTACTGCCAGCATTGCCATGGCGAGAAACAGTTTTGCTTGCAAGTCTCTTTGCATGCATTTTGGGGGATCAACCACAATATTATAACCAAATTTAGATTTTGATACGTTCACGCTCTGATTGGGGGGGACGCTGGATGTGAAGCCCAAAAAAACCACTGTGGCTTCAGCAACAGATAAGAGACAAGTCTGTCACGCAATGAAAACAACTTCAGTAACCAGTGGTGCTGATGAGGTCACAAAAACAATCCAATCTGGTAAAACATTTCTTTTTGCCCAGGGGGGTGGGGGGGAGCACTGACTGCAGATTTTTACAGCAGTACAAGCAGCAAAACAAAGAAAAGATACCACGATCGCAGTACAAAATCAGGCAGCTGCAGTGGATAGCAGGTTCACACTGCTGTGCCTGCAATTACACTAGTCTGTGGCACAATAAAAGGTGTATTATTTGATGTCACACAACACCGCACACACACTCACACACACACACAGAACAGTTTGTCTACAATGCTGAACGAGTAATGCATACTAAATTTAAAAGTTCAGTAATATGCCACATATTGTAATGTAAACAACTTGAAATTATGAACTGCTGCACCAAATCCACACAACACACAATCAGCAAGAAAAGTTCAACAATTACTGACAATATTACTGTGTGTACATTAACACAGTTATATAACAAAAATATAACCAAAAAACAAAGAAATCACTATTTCTCCAACTTAAATCTACCTACACCACAGATATGCCCTTCCCCCAAAGCACACTTTCACTGTCTTTCACTACACACACTCAATGCTGTACATTAACATTCAAAGTCTACACAAAACCAAAAATGCTCAATGATATGAGCACAGGAGGGTTTCCTACAATCGATGAACTAAAGTTTGAGCCCCCCAAAAATGCAAAAATGCTTTTTTAACAGCTTTTAAAAGGTTTCAATCACAGACAGCTCTCAGAGCACACTGTCTCCTACTCCTTCCTACACATACTACCCCGAAATGAGGCTGTGCAGATCAATATACATACTAACATACTAAAATGCCAGCAGAATAGGCCTAATGGTCTTTCGTGTCTGCTCGTTTGATCAGCCCCCACCCTGGGTGCTGACCTTGCTGTCCCCCCTCGCCTTCTCTGGCTTCTCCCTTCCCAGTTCCAGATATTCTTGCTGCATTGGATTTTGCTTCCTGAAATATAGAGCCCACATGATTTGAAATCCCATGAATCACTGCAAAATTCACCTTCGGAGCTCAAAAACAAGGCAAAGTGAGGCGAAGTGCATTGTTCTCAATGCACTTTGCCTTAACATTTGGTGGAGTAGTGGTCTGGGAAGGCGGAGTAACGCAAAGCCATTATTTCCAATGGACTTCACGTTACTCATTATAACGCGAAGTACTCCGCTTCGCATTGTGGACCACTCCGCGAATCCACCTTCGCTCTTTGAATCACTTCGCGGAGCGGATTGAGCCCACTTCGCCCACCACTATTAGTGAATGTCCACTGGACCACTCATGAAGTAAGCTACAGCTGTGGCGCAGTGTGCGTTATCATGTAACTACTTTATGAGAGACAGTTACGACTGACCTCTAAGTCTCCCACCCCTGTGCATCATCCCCATGAACTCCACAAAGTTGAAAGCCAAAGCACAATCCAGGTTTCATAAATCGAACATATATTTTAAGATCATGAATAAATGATATAGTACAAAGAATATAGTAACTCTCTAACTGCACTTGCTGCTGAAGGGTTGATGTGAGCCACTTGGGGAAGTCTGCTACAGGTGTGATGCAGTCTATGTGACCATGATGCTGCTTGTTGCTTTGGGAGCAACCCTCTGGGTAACTTGCAAAGTCCATCATAGGTCTGGAACAATTTGTGGGACCATGCAACTGGTTTTTGAGTTGCCGACAGGACCAATAGGTGTTGCACACTTTATGTGACCATGCAGCTGTTTTGTGAGTTGCCCACAGAGCCAATCTGAAATTCTGCTGTAAGTCTGGTGCATTTGGGTTAATCATGCAGCTGCTTTGTGACTGGCTTGCAGGGCTGTTCGCAAACTCCACTATAGGTATGGTGCACTTTGTGGGATGATACAGGTGTTTCATGACTAACACACACACACACACTTACTGCTCAGCATTATATCCTGCATCTTTGTGTCTCACAGCATATCAGTGCCATGTTTGTCATGGGTGTAACTGTCTTCCATGTACTATACTTTTTGTGATGTCATAACATATGTTTGAAATCTGGATTGTGCTCTGGCATTCAACTTGGTGGAGCTCATGGGGGGGGTGCATGGGTTGGGCGGAGTTGGGGTTAAGAAAACTAACATTGCATTTCCTTACTTGTGTAGTTTTAAAAATACTAACGCATGCATTAACATAGTTTTGTGCAATTAATATATATGTAAGCAATAATCCATGACAGGCTGTACATTTCTAGAAAATTAATGGACATCCGGGGTGAATTAAAAGGCATGAGGCCAGTAACCGAGTGCCTTTCAATGCACTTGGGAAAAACATACATTTTCAAGAAATGCACATCCTGTGCTAAGTTACTGCACTTTTAAAATAGAAAAAAATTTTAATGGAAAAAGATTGTATTTCTGTGTAGTTAGGCTGTTAGGTAGAATATGTTTGGTGACAATCTGTGCATTTATGGGGAATTTTTTTTTTTTATTGAAGATCTAGGATTAAACCTTTGAGAACAGGTTCATTACATAGGTTCCACGTCAAGATAAACAACAAGAGACATAACAAAATTACAAAATTTACATAGTAACGGTTAAACCATGAGAATAAAGGATGGCAACAATGCGTGGGCATTCAATCAATAAATAAAGGAAGGGCAGTAACAATAAAACAAATAAGATAACACCATAAATATTAAAAATGGACCAAGCTTAAGGAAAAAGAGGAGGGGTGAGGGTGTGTGAACAGGAGAGATTAGCACAGACAGAGGGGCAACAGAGGGAGATCAGACTGCTGGAGAAGGTATACTGCTTGAATTAGTCCAGGAGTTGGCCTCATCATGCGGGATGTCTTGATTAGCTTGGGGAGCCTGGCTTTGTGGTGGGGGACAAGCTGGTGCTAAGTTGCAGGTAGGAAGATTACCTAGAGGTGAAGGTCATTGAGGGGGTAGGGAAGACCGATAATTAGGTGGCTAGTAAGAATTTAGAGGGTGAGAGATTAGAGCTGACAGTGTGCCATGATGAGGGAATCTGGGGGTGGAGGTGGGAGTAGGGGGGAGGTAGGATGGTTCAGGAATGGATGGAGAGAATAAAGAGGGATGTAGGATGGTTCTGGAAGGGATGGGAAGAAAGTAAAGAGCGGGAAGGGGCGAGGGCTGATGTGTGGTTGGGATGGAGGCAGGTAGTCTGGGACCTATTGGAAACAGCTGCAAAGAGCATTAGCAGCCAGGTGAGTTCTTAGCTCCAGGTTGAAGGGACCTACGTTGATTTAGCAGTGATGCTTGTAAGCAGGTTGTTAATCCATTTGGGTGCTCGGTGGGCAAAAGCTCTTTGTCCTGGAGAGGTGTGGCATCTGGGGACCTTGAAGACCGTACTCCAGGAGCTTCCTGTGGGGCAGACACTTTTATAGTGGGTAAGGAGCGTCTGGACACCAGTGGGTAGCATACCTAAGCTTGATTTTTTGGCCAGCAAGCAGGTCTGGAACTTAAGCCTGTCCTCGAATTGAAGCCAGTTGGCACGGGGCATAAAGGTCACAGGTGTCGGTAAACCACTCAGAACCAGTGGAGAGGTGGCATGCCTTATTTAAGGCAACTTTAATGCGTTTAAGAGCAGAGTCCATTGCTGCCCAATAGATTACAATTCCATATTCAAGAAGGGAGACCACCGAGCTGCTGATGGACAGGTTGAGAGTTTCTGGGGTAGGACTATGTTTATACCTATAAAGAAGGCCAATGCGTATGTTGAGGGCCTTTACAATATTATCAATGTGGTTGACAAAAGACAAGGAGCTGTCAATTGTAACCCCCAGGTATTTAAATTGCTGTACCTGGTCCAGTGGCACATCATCGACATTCGTAATGGTGAGAGGGTAAGTTCGGTGCCTGTTCTGCAGACTAGAGAACATCATAGCCTTAGTCTTTTTTATAGTTCATTACAAGTTTGTGATCCTTGTACCATCTCTCAGCTGCAGTAAAGCTGTCCTGTAATGTGTGCGCCAGGGTAAAAGGGTCTGTGTTATTAGAGAATAGAACTGCATCATCTTCGTAGAGCAAAATTTTGCAGTGACAGGCCCGCGGGAGTTGATTAAGAAATATGCTAAACATCAGGAGACCAAGTATTGAGCCCTGGGGAACACCTGAGCAAACTGGTCTGCTGACAGATAACACATTGTCAATCCAGACTTGCTGTGACTGGTTCGAGTGGTAGGACTTGAACCATTCAACTGTGTCATCAGAAAGACCAATAGCAGCTAGTTGCTCAGCAAGAAGGTCATGACTGACTGTGTCAAACACTTTTGACAGGTTGATGAATGTAGCACCGATCAGATCTCCCTGCTCAAGGGAGTTGTGAATATAACTTGTGAACTCAAGCAGTGTGGTGGTGGTAGTATGACCTTTGCGGAAGCCATGCTGTTCAGCGCACTGTAAGTTATATTTTTCCAGGCTGTCGACTAGCTGGTCCACAACAATTCTCTCAAGTGCTTTTGATAGGGGTGGGAGAATCGAAATGGGTCTATAGTTTCCAACCAGGGATCCATCACAGCTTTTGAACACTGGAGTCACTAGTGCCTTTTTTCACAGGTGAGGGAATTGGGAGAATCTTAGTGAGGCATAGAGGATGTGAGTAAGGGGCTCCAGAATGTCTTTCAAGGAAAGATCTACAAATTTAAGGTCAAAGGAGTCACCGCTGTAACAGGAATTTCCCAGGACCTTTAGAAGGTATTTTCTGGCTTCGTTTAGAGAGATAGTCCTGAAGCAAAATGAAGGGTTAGGGGGTTGCTGGTCCTTGATTTGCACAGAGGTTGAGGAGTTACTGGGGTGGAAGAAATAAGGGGGTAGCACTTCTCTTAGATCTGTGAATGCTTTGTTAAAGGCATTTGCTATTGTTTCCAGGTTAGTTGTAGGTAGGCCTTCAATGTTGAGCAACATACGGGCTGACTTACTATCCTTCTTCGTGACTTCCTTGAGGTTAGCCCAGAATTTTATACAGTCTCTCCAAGACCAGGTGAGCGCTTCCTGGTAGTAATGTTTTTTTGCTGCACATATTGCCCTAGTGCAGTCATTTCGGGCCTTTTTGTAGTTTTGTATAGTGGCCATTGAACCTGACTCCTGGGCTCTATACCATAGGTGATCTCTTGCTTTCAACTTCTCAAGAAGCACAGGGGAGAAATAAGGGTTGCTACGGTCTTTTAATTTTCATTTTTACATTGGGTCGTACTTGTCACAGACCACATCAAATAGTAGGATGAGCACTGAAGTGCTGCATCGACGGTATTGGAGGAGTATACTTGGGACCAGTCCAGCTGATGCAGATCTGCCCTAAGTTGGTCCAGGTGGCCATGTTTAAGGACTCTATTTGTGACAGTTCTGGCTGGGGGTTTGGAGTAGGTACAGGACCAGTGACATAGTACAGGCGAGTGATCACTATGGGCATCAGGGAGAACAGTGGTCTCTGAGATATGTTCCAGCCTGTTTGATAGAACCCAGTCTAGTAGTGTTGATGTGCCAGTCTTGTAGTTTACCCTTGTTGGTGAAGTGACTAGTTGTGAGAGGTGTACCACAGTCACTGCGTCCCTGAATGGAGTTGCTGTGGGGGAGAGCCAATTGGCGTTGAAATCGCCCAGTAGCAGAGTTTCTGTGCTGAGGTTAAGAATGCTGAGACACATCATTAAAGAGTCAAGCCCAGAGGTTTTCTGGCTGGGAAGAATATACACAGAGAGGACAGTAAGGGTTCTGTTGTTATTCCCTATAAATATCTTTACTGCTAGGACTTGCATGCTGGTCCTTATGTCTGGTAGAGGTAGGAAGTGAGCCTGAAGGTAATCCCTAAAGTAGATTACGTAGCCACCACATCTTTTGGTAAGGCGATCAGCCCTGAACACAGTGTATCCTGGGATCGAGATTGAGGCATCCACAATATTGGGGGAGAGCCAGGTCTCTACCACTGACAGGATGTCTGGGTTATATTGCTGTGTCCATGCATACAGGTTATCCATTTTCAGGAGAAGACTACATATGTTTAGTGAGCCAATTATAAGCTGACCAACATTTTCTTCTGTCTCTACCAGTGGTGTTTAGGTCCTGGGTTGGGGTGAATATTACCAGAAAGTAGTAGGAGCAAAAGGGCTATGTGGCAGAGATATTCCTTCAGGAGTCTGGAGCTTAGTTTCCGCTGCCTACACAGTTTATGGCAGTATGAGTGTCCTTCCGTGATTTTGATAATCCTAAGGTAGAGGGCCAGTGGGTGCAGACACCTTGGGTAGTGTGTGAGATATTCCAGTGTACTATCTGATTTCCACTGCGTATGGGGAGTAGGTAATGTGACACTGTAGGACAGTGTCACTGTGGAGTGTGCAGTAAGAGATGTCCCAGGGAGGGAGGGAGCAGAGCCCTGTAGTGGTGAATTGCACAAGTGGTTATGTCAGCACAGAAAGGAAAGAATAAGGACACCTCTCATGAGCAATGCACAAGATGAAGACATGATGGTGGTTATGCGAGGCAGTAGAGAGCCAGGCAGAGTAGCCCTTTAAGGGGATAGAGTGTGTAAGAGGAACCTAAGCAGACCAACCAATAGCAGGCTGTAGGAGATTAACAGAGCATTTAATAGAGGTCAGGGCTGGGGAGGGCTGGTGGGATAAATTATTAGTTGGGAGACAGGACGCCACAACAGGCGAACGCCAAGTTTAAAGTTAAAGAAAGCTGAAAGCGCCAAAGAATGGCAAGTTCGAAAGAATGAAAAAAAAAGTTGGGAGCGCTGCAGCAGCCAATAGGCGGCCTGCTGCTATGCTAAGCATCCAATAGAAATCCTGGCTTTCAAGGCATGTAAACCCCTCTGTAGCAGGGGAGCGTATCTGGTCTGATTCCTTGTTTGGGGTGGGCGGGCGGATGGCTTCCAGGCGGAGTGCCACTGAGGCCAGAGAAGCTGCGCTTTGGGCAGAGCTGCGAGCAGGGTCTTCAAGCAGAGGACTGGTGGGTCTCAGGAGTGGTTGCGGCCAGCCGGTCAAAGGTCCTGGGCCGATTCTCCTACCAGTGAGCCCACTTGGGCTGAGAGCTGGTCCAACTCCTTGTTTGGGGCATACGGGTGGCTGGCTTCCAGGCGAAGTGCCACTGATGCCAGAGAAGCTGCGCTTTTGGTAGAGCTGTGAGCACGGTCTTCAAGCGGAGGACTGGCTGGTCTCGGGAGTGGTTGTAGCCAGTTGGTCAGAGGTCTGGGACTGCTCCTTCTGCTGGTGAGCCCGCTCGGGCTGAGAGCTGGTCGGATTCCTTCTTTGGAGTGGGTGGGTGGTTGGCTTCAAGGTGGAGTGCCACTGAGGCCAGAGAAGCTGCACTTTGGGCAGAGCTGTGAGCAGGGTCTTCAAGTGGAGGACTGATGGATCTCAGGAGTGGTTGTAGCCAGCCAGTCAGAGGTCCGGGGACGCTCCTCCTGCTGGTGAGCCCGGGAATTAGCAAATGGTTAGGTAATGTGTTTGGACCAATAAAGTTGTGAGGATTCTGGAGCATTCTGAAGTTATGCTGATGCTAGGTATATTAATTTAGGTTGGTAATGAAGTGTGCATATCCAGGGATTTAATGCACGGTCAGGTAATGCTTTTTAACCAATAATATTTTTAAAATTTGCTCAGCAATTGAGGTTGAAGAACCCCAACTGGACAAAGTAAGGAAATGATAAACATTAGGGTTTGGAGTCTTCACTAATCAATGATGTGGTATTCCTTACGGTTGTCAACTCTAATGTCCACCCTCTTCCCCCTCAGCCTCAAGCCTTCTGGTTGAACACAAGGTACAGGTCCAAGCCCATGCCTCATAGACATACAATGTTTGCAGGTAGAGAAGAATGGCTCACACCATGTGGCCAACAGAATCAGTCATAACTTTGTTTGGGTCCTGCATGAAACAAAATATAACATGTATAAGTTTGTTTGTTCAGGGAAGGGGGTTGACATTAGGGATGACAACCCCAAGAAACACCCCACTACCAATTCATCAAGAATCCCAAGGTTCCAAATCCCAATGATTTTAGTTCCTTACTTTGTCCACTTTGTGTTCTTCAACCCTACTGTCAGCATTCATGTATTTTTTTCAATGAATTTTTCTTTCTGTTTGTGATAGTGGAATCATATTCTTATTCACGCAGAGCCCTGTGTAAGGCAAGTCACACTAATGCTGCCTTTTGTGAAGCACCAGACTTGTGGTGCATGATTTGCTAAATACCACATGATTTGGTAACTGTTGCTTGAAACAGCAGACCCATGGGGTATGGTCTCAGACCTGTAGCTTAGCCTTGTGTCATGAGGCTAGGGTCTGGGGAAGAGGGTTGGTGTTAGTGATGAAAAATCTTGATGCCATATTTCCTTGCTTTTGTGGCTTTGGGATATAAATGATGCATTATCATATATTTTTGCAATGAATTTCCTTACTTGTTGAGAAAGGAGAGGCAAAGCAGCAGGAGAGTCCTGCTTTGCTTCATGCAGAGCCCTTTGGGCCATGTGTGAAGTACATGAGTCTTAACTTTCTTTGTGCAGTACTTCCATCTGCAGATATCATAAACAGTGTGCTTCCATAACTTTGTTTTTTTACTGTTTAGTTTATAGTTTTTCACTACTGCATTGTGCTGCACTGCAAGTAATCCAGGTCTGGGATCGAGCCCTGGTCTCCACTTACATGTTCCCTTAGTATAGGGAGTGGTGTCTGGCCATGTAAGATGCACCCCTGTTTCTGCTTTCTGCAAAAAACCCGGTGGTGCACCAAGCAGATACTTCTTCCTCTGCTGCATAGGGGAGATATTAGTTTAGTTAGTTTAGTTTTTATTTTGCATAAAACCCTTTAGGCTGAGACAATTTTCAATGGGTTTAGAGTCTTTACACATATACAATGCAGTAAAACTACAATTATACACATTTCACCACAGGTACAACAATGTTGTACAACCGGTGCTAGTACAGTGGTTGACAGAACATGGGTATTATGTTCACATTACAGAATGAGTAATGTGCAGCATACTTAGATATGTTGGGGATAAATTAGATGGTCAACGGTAGCAATTGCATGATCCAGGTGGAGTAAGCAAGGGGAAAAGTTTTGATTTAAACATTTTAATAAAGCAATCAGTTTTTAAAGAGTCAAGTAGGTCATTAAGGTCTTCTGCACTGTGTGCTGGAGCACTGCGAGGGTGGAGGACGAAAGTCTTTCCAAATGTCCATGTGATGACCATTAGCACTCTTGGGACATGTTCCATGGATGGGGCTTCGCAGTAGATGCTGGGGTTGTGAGGTTGCTGACAGAGATCCAAGGTGGGAGACACTTGTAGAAGGGGTCAAAAACCTGCAGTATATATAAAAAATAAGATATTCAGAAAATCCTTCTTCTATTCCAGACAATGAGTAAATATTTGGTAGCAAATTAAGCTGACTGGCTCACTTTATGTGCTTCTATTTTGCCCAGTGATCTTGTAAAAATACTGCTGTCGGCTCGTAACAAGATAAATTACCTCGCTGGGCTATAGCTTGATTTTCACCCTGTAGCCAGAAGGCCTGCTGTGTTTATTAGGTGGCTGTAAAATAGGCAGGCTGCTCCTGTGATAAGGTCAATCATTTCCCCATGTTGAGGCTTGTAAAGAATGGCAGGCCTCAGGCCTTGATGTGCCTCACAGTATCCATGTTGGCCATGCTTTTTATGTGTATAAAGGTTTACAGGCCCTGGCTTGTACAGGCTGTCAGCACTGAATAGAAATTTACTGCCTCAATGTGCGATGAAGTGAGACAGGATTAGGTTAGAAAACTTGGAAGGGAGGGAGCTAGCTACTGTACAAAGCAGCCCACGAGTATCAGTTTTAGTAGGCCAGAAAAGTCATGAATCACTTTGAAACAAAAGGCTTATTTCTAGTTTGTGCTAATTCTAGTACAGGTAGTTTAAAGGGTTCAGACAAGTACAGTAGCTTGTAAAGGGCGAAATGTTCATACAACATTCCTACAGTGTAAATAGTCACAAGTTATGGGGGGACACAGTTCGTATCATATCTGTGGATGGAGGTACTTCTTTTGTTAACCTTTGCAGTGCCACAGACTAACACACCAGTCCAGAATTCCAATACGTTCTAAATCAATTAGCAACCCAAGGCTTTTTTTTGTTAATATATTTTTATTTAACTTGTACATGGTCAGCATGGTACATAACAGTAACATTAAACATATCATACATTTCACAGCAGGTCCTGTCATTTTCCCCAACATTGCCTCTCAGATATCCACTACATTTGATCCCAATATTTCTACCTCCCTCTTAGGTACAGTGTGAGGGAGGCATCAGATGTGCTTACTTTGATTGATCAGTATTCTAAGTAGTGGGCATTCTAAGGGGCACTTAGTGTACATTCTTACATTCATTGGGCTCAGAGGCATGGTGTGGAGGGGTAGTGGATGAGAAGGGATCTGGGAGGGTATCTCATGGCATTCTGGTGGGGGTCACCATAGTTAATATCATTTCACTTGTCCATGCAGTAAGGTAGCAGAAAAGATCCCATGTATCTAGGGGGTCACTGTCACTTTAAGTCTCATGGTACGAAGGTGGGTCCTTGCTCATGGGAAATGAAGGAGCCAGCCATCCCAGCATGAAGAGCATTTCTAAGCCTGGTTATTAAGGGAATGTGTGATCTTCTCCATCTGGTAGATATGATTGACCAGGCTTCTTCAGGTGGTTCAGTTGGGACCGTTGGAGTGAGCCACAACTTCGTTATGGTTTCTTGGCACCGATAAGCAATATCCCAAGAAGGCAGACTGGATGGGCCTTGCAGTCCTTATCTGCCATCAACTTCTATGTTTCTATGTTTCTATGTAGTGGGAGTTAGTGTCCTTGAGCCCTCTGGAATATTGCAGGAAAAGGAATACATTTGGGTGAGTGAGACAGGCTTGCTGAATAGTTCTGCCAGTTCCGCTTCTAGGTAACTAAAGAATGTTTATAGAATACGGCATGTCCACATTATGTGTGTGTGACTGGTGCATGGCTCCTCACAGCTTCTCCGGCAGGAAGACAAGTAAGTCGGGAGGTAGTGGGTCAATATTACTGGGGTACAGAAAAATCTGGTTAAGTGTTTCCAGGCATACACCAACCATTGTTGGGAGCTGGTGACTTTAGCAGATGCTCAGCAGGTGTGTTTCCATGTGTCCATATCTATTGGGGTGCCTGCCTCCTCTGCCCACTGTGAGGCAATGTCCATGGAGTCAGTGCCAAGCATGGCCTGGAGTGCAAGACAGAACTATGAGATCATGTTGAGCTGGACCCTGTTTTTGAGAAAGTTAATACTATAGGTGATAATGGATTGATGCCTCTCTGGGAAGTGAGCTCACTGTGGGAAAGAATGTAATAAAATGGCAGAGCTGTGGGTATCAATAGAACTCAATTCCCCTCAAGTTATATTTGGTTTGCAGGGTCAGGAAGGGTAGGACCTCATTTTTAGAGAAAAACTGGTATATGTGCTGAAAAGAGCATCTGTCCCATGTATGGTAGCCATGATCTAGGCGGAGCAGGGTGAAAGTCCTCCAGCTGCGCAGTTTGAGAATAGGAATGGGAGAAATGGGGTGAAGTGGAGCGTCTGTCTGATAATATGCCAGGTTATCATCTGGTATTGTAGCCAGGGAGTTCAGGACCTTGATTAGCTCTGAGGACACTGTCCTGTGGCACATAGCCTACACAAATTAATTATTGGTGAACAGGTCACATTCCATATTAAGCCATGCTCCATGAGTTCCTCCTAGATGATGGAAGAGGCTGAAATGCATGTGGGCCATCCAGAAGTAGGACTGCAGCACTGGGAGTGCAAGACCTCCTGAGTCCTTGTAGAGAAAGAGTTACTGTAGCTTGATGTGGGGTCTCTGCCCTTCCCAGATAAATCTGAAGATCTCTGTTCCAGATCTTCCATGTCAGAGTCAGCAGTGTTAGTGGGACACTTTGAGAGAGGTACAGGGCCCTGAGTAGGGTCACCATGCATAAAAACTTTAGGCATCTGGACAGGGAAAGTGGAAGAGTTCCCCACTGGACAAAATCCTGTATCATTTGTTGGGTAAGCTGGGAATAATTATCACCATAAGCTGAAGAAGCTGAATGGGCCACATTTATTTTCAGGTACCTCAACCTCTGAAGGTCCCAATGGAAGGGGAACACCTCTTGCTGATGCTAGGTGGGGGAGAAGTGAAAGCTCAAACTTTCAGTCTTAAGGTGTTCATGCGATATCCTGAAACCTCGCCATACTTGTGTAGCAGCTTAAACACCTTAGGGAGGGCATTCTCTGGGTCCCTCAAGTAGAGCAGTACGGAATCTGTGTATAATGCTATGCAGTGCTCCACACCCTCCACCTCAACGCCCTGAAAGCTGGGGGCCTCCCTAATGGCCTGCTCCAGTGACTCAATATACACAGCAAACAATAAGGGTGATAAAGGGCAGTCCTGCTGGGTTCCCCTGTTTAGGGGAAAGTCTGGGGAGTGATGCCTACTCACCTGAACACAGGCCCTAGGAGAGGAATAGATTATTTGTAATAGTTGGATGAAAGGGACTGGGAATAACAGCACCCCAGCACTGTGTACAGAATGGCCAGGAGACATGGTCAAAGGCCTCTGCATCGAAGCTTAACAAAAAGAAGGGATGGCTGATTGTTGCATATGGTGCAGAATATGAAGAGTACAGTGTATATTATCAGTCATGGTGCAGGAGTACATAAAGCCCGTCTGATCCCTGTGGATGAGGGATGGCAGATGCAGGTCTAATTGCTTGGCCATTATGGACATAAAAAAATTATAATCAGTGTTTAGCACTGAAATTGGCTGGTTTGCAGGGCAGAGTAGTAATTTTTTTTCAGTTTTCAGAATTACAGATATCGCTGCATGTGACCAAGAGGGAGAGGGAGTCCTTCCCTGCAAGGTCTCTTCATAGGCTCAACTGCTGCAATGCTCTGTATCTTGGGGTCCTGCACTGCCTGTAACTGGTGCAGAATGCAGTGGCCAGGTTGCTGGTGGGTCTTCCAAGGTCCTGTAATGTGACCCTGGTCTTGTGTGATCTGCACTGGCTGCCAGTGAGGTGGAAGATACCCTTCAAGGTGGGTCTACTCACCTATAAGGCCCCTATATGGAATGGGTCGGGGCTACCTGCATGACCTCCTGGATTTCTGCCCACCCCTTGCACTCTCTCTGCTCTGCCAAGGAGGGTCTCCTAGTGGTTCCCAGGGCTTGGCTCCAAACCTCAGGTGATCATTCCTTTGAGGTTGCGGTGTCGGTCCTGTGGAACTTGCTCCTAGCGTCCTTGAAGGAAGCCCACTTGGTGGAAACTTTCAAACGGGGTCTAAAGGCGCAACTTTTCAGAGAAGCATTTGGGATTTTGGGATCTGTCTCCTCTTATTAATTTCAAGTGTCATATCTGTTTATGTTGTAGTTATATGCTTTTAATTTATTTATAATTTTATGGTATGTTTGCTGTATCTTGTACAGTGCCCTGAGCCCCAGGGAAAGGGTGCTTAAGAAATAAAGCCTTACTTGCTTTATAAGAGGACAGTAAGGGTGGCATCAGAAGGTCCTTAGTGTGTTTATAAAATTCTGCCCTGTACCCATCCAGGTCTGTGGCTTTCATGGTTTTGGAGAGCCTGATCACATCCTCTAACTCTTCTGCTGCGGTTGGGGCCATGAGACGTTTCCCTTGGTCCTGGGGGAGCCTAGGCAGCTGTAAGTGTTGCTAAAATGAGTTAATCTTCTTCTATTGTAGGGCCATCTTTGGGGTGTTCTGAGCCTAATAGTACTACTGTAAGGCCTTTGCAATACCTTGGTACTGGGTTAGTCGGGCTGGGGTGTAGTATCGCTGAGATTGTAGCATCTCTCCTCTGTTTACATAGCTTGTACGCCAGAAGCCGGGCAGATCTTGCTCCTACCTTATAAAAACATTACTGCAGGAAAGTTAGAGCAATCTCAGTTTGTTCTTGATACAATTTATCCAGGTTAGCCTTCACTTTCATAATCTGAGGAGTGACAGAATGGTCACTGTTGGTGGGCCTGTTGTAGAAAGTGAGGGGTGTCTTCCAGGGTCTGTCTAACTTCCTGTTTTTGTTTTTTTCTGTTGCATAGAGAATTGTATAATGTGGCCCTTCAAACCCACCTTCACTGTATCCCATCGGATGGAGTGGGAGGTGGTAGCTTCTGGGTTGTCCCTGAGTATTTCTCTCATTTTCTCCCCAAGGTAGGTTGGAAAGAGAGGAGATTTCAGGAGGTTTATGTTAAGACACCACCTTGTGGTGCATTTTTAGAGTCCAAAGTCACAGTAAATACTGACCAGGGCTTGGTCTGAGAGTAGATGTCCCTCAAAGAGCACTGACTGACCCTGTACATATTCTCCACCTGTGTGAAACTGTAGTCGATGCATGAGTACATATAATGTACTGAGGAGTAATGAGTATAGCTGCACTGTCTTGGGTATAGGGTACTCCAAATGTTTGCTTACCCTATTTCCTGAATCCATTGTGGTTGCTTATGCGGGCTCTGTTCGGAGGAGTCCAAACTAGGGTGTAGGGTCATATTGAAGTCCTCTGCTAATAGGAGGACCCTCCCCCCCCCAGAGAAGGAGATGATTCTGTCCTTTAGTGTACATGGATGTTTGCTTCTGGGGATAAGTAGAAGCTTGCTAGCATGACCTCCTGACCATGTAGTGTTCCCTAAAACATAATAAGTTGGCCTTCTGGATCTTTCCATACCTGGTGCTCCTCAAATGGAGTATGTCGAGGGTTAAGAATAAACACTCCTCTTCTGTGACACCCATCATAGGAGGAGGAGGAGTACTCTGCTGTAAAACCCAGTTTACGGAGCTTAGTGTGTTTGATAGGGGTTACTGCAGCTGTGACTCCTGAAGGTAGATCAAGTCAGGTTTAATTTTTGTTATGTGAGAGACCATTGTTGCCCTTTTTATGAACATATGAAAATTGCCATCAGAAAAAGGCCTTAGTGGTCTATCAAATCTGCTCGATTGTGCAGCTCAGTCTATTTTACTAGAGCTGCCCCTCCCTCCTCTTGCCTCCCAGTGCGATCCTAACCCCCTTCCTCATCCCCCTCCTCCCTCCCATTGCCACTCTCATTTTGACCCTGTCCAACCCCCCTTTAAAACTTCCAACTGTTTTCAAAAATACCATCTCCTCAGGCAGTTCATTCCACTTTGACACCACCCTTTCCATAAAAAAGTGCTGCCTCATGTCTTTTTTACATCTACTCCTCACAAGTTTCAGACTGTGGCCCCCTAGTGGACCCCTCCATTTTTAAAGTGAAAATGCCCTCCACACCAACCCTGTTTATACCATTTAGATACTTGAAGGTTTCTGTCATATCCCCCTTTCCCCTTCTGTCTTCCAAGGAATACATATTGAGCTCCCTTAACCTTTTTATTTTAACCAGGAGAGACACACTAAGCTGAAGCTTGTTTACAGGTGTGATCTGGGAGCACCAGAAAGCTAAGTGACTTGCTCAGGGTCACACAGTATGCAAGTGAGGGCTGTGAGATTCAAATCCAGGTCTCCAGGTTTGCAGCTTAGAGCCTTAAACCACTGCGCTATACTGCCTCCCATCATACGGTTTGTCTCCCATGCCCTGGATCATCTTAGTCACCCTACGCTGGACCCTCTCAAGTAGCTTGATGTCCTTCTTCAAATAAGGGCACCAGAACTACACACAGTACTCCAAGTGTGGTCTAACCAATGACCTGTACATGGGCAAAATGACTTCCTTCCTCCTGGAGGTGATTTCTCTGGAGATGCATCCCAGCATTCTGCGCCCTATGCACAAATGGAGTGGAGTGGCTATGTGAGCATATCTGGGGCACGTAGCCACTCTGCACCCATTCAAGGGGCGTGCCAGCACTACATGGTATACACTAAACCATGTAGTGCTGGCCGCATGGGTGCGGAGGGTGGTGGCCAGGCAGACCCCTGCCAGAATCTCTGCGGCCCCATGGTCTCCATCCTCTGGATTCTGGGGTTCCTGTACAGTGCTCTCCATGCTGCCCCTGCCCACTAGACAGCCAATGATGGCTGGGGCAGTGGAATGGGCAAATGGCCATAACACCTGATCAGCGGCACCAGGATGTTGCGGGGGTGGGGGATGGACCGTGGCACATGCCCCCCATGGGGGCACGGGGTATGGGGGTACGGCCACAATGGTGTTGAGGCACTGCCGCTTTTGCAGGCGTGCAGGTTGGAGGTGGGCCCTGATGTTGGGGACCTGCAGTGTGCTGGGAGGGTGCAGTTTGCTGTGGCTGGGCCAGTGAATCGACTGTCCATAGGGGCCATGCCACGTGGGTCTGGGTGCCTAGGCGGCATGCACAACCCTGGACCTGTGCATCACAGTGTGAGGGATCCACTAGTGGACCTGGGATGGGCATCCCATTGGATGCCCGACCGGGTCCGTGACTCCACCTCCGGCTACCCTGTGGAGTCCTGCCTGCCGGGGGGAGGAGCCACGGACAGGTGGCTGGCATTGGTGAATGCCGGTATGGGTGCACCTGTCTGCGGGGTGTAGGGTCGTGGGTGGGGTATGCAATTTTACAGCGCACCCCTGCCCGCTTGATGCATAGCACCCTATAATTGCTTTGGCTGCCACTTTACAACACTGTGTAGAGTGTTTCATGTCACCACTAACTAACACCCCTAGATCCTTTTCCTCCTTTGATCTGGACACCTGTACCCCTCCTAGCCAGAGGCTGGCCCGTGTAGTCCTAGCTCCCAGGTGCATGACCTTGCACATCTTGGCATTAAACCCCAACTGTCAGATTGCAGATCACTTTTCAAGTCTGGACAGATCCTCCCTGAGTCCCTGTTTCCCCTCCTCTATGTCCAATCTCCCACAGATTTTAGTATCATCTGCGAAAAGAGAGACCTTACTTTTTACCGCTACTGCTATATGTCCAATAAAGATGTTGAATGATACTGGACCAAGTACTGAACCCTGTGGAACCCCACTGGTTACAGGTCTAGGTTTGAATAGTTCACCCCCTACCGTCACTCTGTTTTCTTTCCTGCAGCCAGCTCCTGACCCACCCCAACAGCTTATCCTCGAATCCCAGGTTACTTATTTTGCTAAGCAACCTTCTATGTGGCATGGAGTTGAAGGCCTTACTGAAGTCCAGGAATAGTACATCCACTGCCTGACCTTTGTCTAACGACCTCGTGACCCCATCAAAAAATTCTGTCATGTTTGTTTGGCAGGATCTCCCCATGACAAATCCATGTTGCCTATCATCCTGGAAACTGTTAACCTCCAGAAAGTTTACCAGCCTTTCTTTTAGAATGGTCTCCATTAATTTACCAATAATGGATGTTAGACGGACCAGTCTGTGGTTGCCAAGTTCGTTTCTGGGACCACTCTTGTGGAGTAGCACCACATGAGCCATTCTCCTGTCCTGAGGCACACAACCCATCTCTACAGAGGTGTTAAACAGATCTACCAGGGGGGCCATCAATACCTTGACCTTTTCTCTCAGGGCCCTTTGGTATATGCCATCCAGGTAGGTGCCTTGTTCACCCGAAGGGACTTGAGACCCTCCAAAACCCTATCCATCTTGATGTCTTTGTCTGTGTCCTTCCTCCCCCTTCCTACCTTTACACTCCCCTGCAGCAAAGGTTTGTCCTTTTCCCTAGTGAATACAGAGCTGACGTACTCATTCAGTACATCGGCTTGTTAGAAATATAGAAATTGCCAGCAGATAAGAACCACCAGGCCCATCCAGTCTGCCCGTAGGCCCTATACATGTATGTGTCCACTCACCTTAAATGGTCAATGGCTTTTCATCACTCCCTTCCTGCCCAAGGTTCCCTTGTGCTTGTCCCAAGCATGTTTAAACCCCTCCACTGTGCTTACCCCTACCACCTCTTGTGGCAGACTATTCCAAGTGTTCACCACCCTCTCTGTGTAGAAGAACTTCTTCACATTACCTCTTAATCTACCCCCCTCCATTTTCATATTGTGCCCCCTCATTCTGGTATCTATTCTACATTGGAAAAGATCCCCCTCCTGCACCTTGTTTATGCCCTTGAGATATTTAAAAGTTTGTATGATGTTGCCCCTTTCTCTCCTCTCCTCTCCTCTCCTTCAGTGAGTACATATTGAGGTCTCTTAGTCTCTTCTCATTTGTTTTGTGGTGCAAACCATGCACTATCTTTGTCACCTTTCTCTGGACAACCTCTGCCTTGTTTATATCCTTATGCATGTATTGTCTCCAGTACTGCACGCAGTACTCCAGGTGAGGCCTTACCAGTGTTTTATACAATGTTCTTCACTGTTTTCCTGTTTTCTGCCCAAACCCCTCCTTCTGAGCTTAAAATCCCCTCCTTACTACTTCTTCTCTCCCTTATATATCTGAAGAAGTCCTTTTCCCCCTCCCTGATCCCTGATGGTTAGGTCAATCGAAACCAAGCATGTACTCAGAGATCCAACGCAAGTTAGATAGGACTTTCAGAATTTAGTGGCTGATATTCTAATTTGCAGAGGTGACCCACTAAGAGTGGAAGGAGGAGAGCAGGGACTGGGCAGCCAGTAAAGAGTCAGGACCCCAAACACCCCTAAAACATACCTGTGACATCAAAGCTAAACCACTGCACAGAGCCCAAGGTGGCCAGGGTGGGTGTGTGGGCTGTAGCAACAGAGGCTGCCACTCTCATGTGGCTGATGATGTCCTGAATTGTGTCCACAGCCTGTTGCTGTCTCTGAGACTTCTGAGCTCATTTTCTTACTTTTCCCCAGGCATGTTGTACAAGTTTTGCTGCTAGAGATGTGGTTTGAGTCTGTGGGGCTTGCAGGGATGCTGTGATGCTGCTCTTGTTTAAGTTGGTGGCTACTGCTCCTGCAGTCTCATAGGTTTTGGGCCTGTCTTGTAAAAATATGGTAATTTTAGAAGGGTAGGGAGTTTGCAAATTAATATCTTTTAACTTTTAATTTGTGCATGATTGGGATATATCTCCTGTGGTTAGACATGACTGTGGTGGAGTAGTCATTGTCTATATACTGTAGATGGATTTCCCTCATACTGAACAGTTTTCAACTTCCACGCCAGGCAGAGTACAGTCTCGTTTTCTATATACCTCAGATACCAGATTATCAGCACTCCAGTAGGAAACCACTTTTCACAAACAGATCACTCTCTCTTGGATTTATCTGTCTTGATACTAAGAGGCAACTTCAGAAACACACAGGACAGAAGGACATGGGAATTGAAATATATAAAACAATTTAAATCTAACATTTCAGGACTAAATCGGGACATCGGTTTCATGACCCACTATGGTAAACGGTAATTATTTTTTAAGTGTACTAAATCATGTCTCTATTTGTAACACTTTGGTTCTGTATGTCTCTATTATATTTTTTTTCTCTGAGTTCTGCCTGTTCTGTTTTTTTACCTATACCTCACATCCACCCTGCCTCTCCTATTAACTCCTGAGCTCAGTCCCACCTACTCCCTCTTGTTTTCACACCTCTATTTATCTAGGCCTTTGTTCTTTTGTTTCTCCCAATTTCTTGATTTCCTTGCATCTATTAGGCATCTCCTGTCCATTCTACCCTTTCAGCCAGCTTCTGATCTCAGATCCTATCTGCATGCCTTTGTCTTCCCTTTAGCTTCCTTTCATCTCTTACTGACCCATTCCTACTATGCCCCTTCCCCATTTCTTCTCATGTTTTAATTTTTTGCATCTTAGACTTTCATCTCTAGTCCCCTTTATCACCTTCCTACTTCACTTCCTGATTTTGAATTGTTCCACAGTGGATATAAATATAGAGGATTGTGTATGCGCAAGCATACACAACAAGGCAGTTGCGATCGAGAGGTTTCTGTGGTAACCTGAGACCTCAAGAGCGTAGTCGAGAGGTCCGCTTACATGGAAAACCCCAAGATCGCACAACTGCTCTTTTGTATGGTTGCTCATACACAATCTTTATAGTGTATTGGCAACCATATAACAGCACTCGTGAACACCGTGGGAAGCTTACTTGTGTCTGCCGCCAAAGGCTTCCTTCCGTGTTGCCGCACGCCGCCTATTGTGCATCCGAAATGTATCCCCGATCTTGTTGTGCTGCACCGGTGACGCACTGGGTGCAGCACAACAAGATCGTGACGCACCGAGTGAAGGACAACAACGCTGTTCCAGGCATGGATTTCCATGCGGAACAGCGTTCCACCATACACTATACTGCTTGTTGCTCAGTTTTGCCATTCACCTGAAGAAGGGGCCTGTGTGGCCCTGAAAGCTTGTGTATAATTCCACCTTTGTACAAGACACTTGTTGGTCCAATAAAAAGTATCAAACCTTCCATTTTCTTCTGTATACCTCAGAAATTTCAGGATGACCAAGTGGGGCCTCACCTCCGGGCTCGCAGGTTTTTTCCCTCAAGGTGCGGTGGGTCCGCCCGAGTTCCACAGTAATCCCCAGGCACTAGTGGCAAGACTAAGCATTGCATCTCAGGTAAGAAAGCTATGATGTTGGATCCTTCCACCTTCTCTGGCAGGCTGTATATATGCAAGCTGTTGCACCCTGCCTGGCACTCAGCATCTTTTGCCCATTATTGCAGTGATTGTGTGGCACTATAGGGTTGGAGGACAACCTGTTCCATGATATCTAGGTGGGCATCTTGGTGGGAGACATGACCGTCAAGGCCATTGATCCACTTTTCAATTTTCTCATTGTCAGTACACAGGTTTATGTAATGGATTTCATTTCTTGCTGAAATCCACAACGTTCTGCTAACATGATGTCCATTTGGTGTTGCAAGGTTGTGGAGGTTGGGTTTATGTGATAACAGAGAATGCCTAAAGGCGATCACCGTTATCACACAGAGTGCCAAAAACCTTTTCGGCATTCTGACAACCCCGGCACACAGGACAACGGTGCCAGGAGATTTTTTACTGCTTTCTGGGTGGGGCTGCACCCACCACCCCACCTCATGGGGGCTTTGCCCCACAACCCCTACTTAAGGATTCTCAACTCCAGGGGGGTGCATGTCAGAGGGGTGAAAGCAGTAAAAAAATAAAGGCTCGGGCTGGGTGCAATAAAATCACACCAGCGCCGGGACCCAAACCCAGTACCTCACCCACCCCAACCACTAGCCAACCTCTGAAACCACGACATAGCTCGGCCATTCACCACAGCGCCACCCCTACAGCCCCTCAGCCCCCTCCTAGCCCACGTTCGCCGTGCTTACTCCCCCCACGCACGTACACATAGCAACATCCTGTCACCCAGTTTGCTCACCCCCTCATCTGGTTGTCCCCCCTCCCATCGCTGTGAGAGATTGCGCCAGCAAGGAGTTGCCATTACGGATGGCGCCTTTCCCCATGTGCCCACCTTACTGGTTACCATGGAGGTTGAGGCCGCAGTCTCTTTACAATTTTGGCACATTGTTCTCAGCTGCTGGGAGCTCACACTGTCTGACCCCACCCCCCCATGGCTATTTCAATCTCCATTATGAAAGCCTGTGGCTGAGGGAGCGCTACTAGTATGCCTCATACTCATTGTTATCTTTGGTGAGTGAATTAGTCAGTAAATGCAGCTAGCTGTAGGTTTTTTAGACATTTTAATCATATCCTCATTGGAGCGCCACTAACTATAAGCAGCATGACATCACTGGACGTGGAAGCCCAAAGCTTTTAATAAGGATTTAAACATTATCTTAAATATAGTGTAGCTAGAATGTATTAGATGCATCTGGAAATGAGCTGTTTCCAGTGAAGTATGTCTTTCCTGGTAATACTTTTGAGCTAACTAACTAAATAAACAACAAATCAAACAACCAACCAACTATCAAACTAACTAAATTTCCAGAACAAGCTTTCTTATTTTTTTAGATCCGAGCTAGATTTTTAGAGGCAAAACTTTTCTTCTACCTTTCTCTAACCCTGTCCCTTGCTTGCTTTGTGCATTAATGTCACATATCTTATTTATCATGATGAATTGTATCTGTTATGCAAGCAATAAGACACAACAAGGTGTGGGTTATGGCCTTATAAGAGCATGCCCCAGGTGCATTATGAGGCACAAGGCATGAGGCGATTACACCGAGTGCCTTTAGCACCTGGGAAGTGCTCTTATCAAACCATAACCTATAGTTCAGAGTGTCTCATTGCACTTATAAAAGGGGCATAAAATTTTCAACATAGTGTATTAACATTTTTCTTAATAGCTATTTTAATTAGTAAGAAATAAAACAAGCATTTGTCAAGGCCGAATGTTGATTGTGTTGGTCTGTTGAGCTCGCTCACTGCCCCTGTGTCACTCACTTGTTCTGTTTCTCCCGGTGCTGCAGGCTGCTCTTTTGTACTGGGCTCCTGCCTGCGTTGTCACATTTTTCCTGCCCACAAAAAAATCTGCGGCTGTCCTGACAGAGCTCTGTTGAGGTGGGTCACTCCCCCTCTCTCACTCGCTCATTCTGTTTCTGATGGCACTGCAGGCTGCCTTTTTGTACTGGGCTGCTGCCTCTGTTGGCAGCTTTTTCTGCCCACAAAGAAATCTGCAGCAGTCCTGACACAGGTCTGTTGAGCTAGTTCACTCCCCCTCTCTCGCTCTTTCCATTTCTGCCAGTGCAGCAGGCTGGCCTTTTGTACTGGGCTCCTGCCTGTGTTGCCACCTTTTTCTACCCACAAAGCAATCCGCAGCAGTCACGATAAAGGTCTGTTGAGCTCGCTCACTCCCCCTCTCTCACTCGCTCATTGTGTTTCTCTCCGCTCTGCAGGCTGCCCTTTTGTACTGGGCTTCTGCCTGTGTTGGCACCTTTTTCTGCCCACAAAGAAATCCACAGCTGTCCCGACAGAGCTCTGTTGAGGTCGCTCACTCTGCCTGTCTCACTCGCTCATTCCGTTTCTCCTGGCGCTGCAGGCTGCCTTTTTGTAGTGGTCTCCTGCCTTTGTTGGTGCCTTTTTCTGCCCACAAAGAAACCTGCAGCAGTCCCGACAGAGCTCCATTGAGCTCGCTCACTCCCCCTCTCTCACTCACTCATTCCATTTCTGTGGGCGCTGCAGGCTGCCCTTTTGTACTGGGCTCCTGCCTGCATTGCCGCCTTCTTCTGGCCACAAAGAAATCTGCAACAGTCATGATACAGCTCTGTTGAGCCAGCTCTGTTGAGGTCGCTCACTCCCCCTCTCTCACTCGCTCATTCCATTTCTGCCAGCGCAGCAGGCTGGCCTTTTGTACTGGGCTCCTGCCTGTGTTGCCACCTTTTTCTACCCACAAAGCAATCCGCAGCAGTCACGATAAAGGTCTGTTGAGCTCGCTCACTCCCCCTCTCTCACTCGCTCATTGTGTTTCTCTCCGCGCTGCAGGCTGCCCTTTTGTACTGGGCTTCTGCCTGTGTTGGCACCTTTTTCTGCCCACAAAGAAATCCACAGCTGTCCCGACAGAGCTCTGTTGAGGTCGCTCACTCTGCCTGTCTCACTCGCTCATTCCGTTTCTCCTGGCGCTGCAGGCTGCCTTTTTGTAGTGGTCTCCTGCCTTTGTTGGTGCCTTTTTCTGCCCACAAAGAAATCTGCAGCAGTCCCGACAGAGCTCCATTGAGCTCGCTCACTCCCCCTCTCTCACTCACTCATTCCATTTCTGTGGGCGCTGCAGGCTGCCCTTTTGTACTGGGCTCCTGCCTGCATTGCCGCCTTCTTCTGGCCACAAAGAAATCTGCAACAGTCATGATACAGCTCTGTTGAGCCAGCTCTGTTGAGGTCGCTCACTCCCTCTCTCTCACTCGCTCATTCCATTTCTGCCAGGGCTGCAGGCTGGCCTTTTGTACTGGGCTCCTGCCTGCCCTTGCCACCTTTTCCTTCCCACAAAGAAATCTGCAGCTGTCCTGACAGAGCTCCGTTGAAGTTGCTCACTCCCCCGTCTCACTCACTCATTCTGTTTCTCCTGGAGCTGCAGGCTGCCCTCTTGTACTGGGCTTCTGCCTCTGTTGGCATTTTTTTCTGCCCACAAAGAAATCTGCAGCAGTTCCGACAGAGCTCCGTTGGTCTCACTCACTCCACCTGTCTCACTCGTTCATTCCGTTTCTGCCAGCACTGCAGGCTGCCCTTCTGTATTGGGCTCCTGCCTGTGTTGCCACCCTTTTCTGGCCACAAAAAAATCCGCAGCAGTCATGATAGACCTCCGTTGAGCTCGCTCACTTCACCTCTCTCTCACTCGTTTTGTTTCTCCCAGCACTGCAGGCTGGCCTTTTGTACTGGGCTCCTGCTTGCATTGGCACCTTTTCCTGCCCACAAAGAAATCTGCAGCTGTCCTGACAGAGCTCCGTTGAGGTCGCTCACTCCCCCATCTCTCTCACTCATTCTGTTTCTCCTGGCGCTGCAGACTGCCCTTTTGTACTGGGCTTCTGCCTCTGTTGGCATTTTTTTCTGCCCACAAAGAAATCTGCAGCAGTTCTGACAGAGCTCCGTTGGCCTCATTAACTCCCCCGTCTCACTCGCTCATTCTGTTTCTACCTGCACTGCAGGCTGCCCTTCTGTATTGGGCTCCTGCCTTCATTGCCACCCTTTTCTGGCCACAAAGAAATCTGCAGCAGTCACGATACAGCTCTTTTGAGCTCGCTCACTCGCCCTTTCTCACTCACTCGCTCGTTCTGTTTCTCCCACCGCTGCAGGCTGTCCTTTTGTACTCAGCCCCTGCATTCACTGCTGCCTTTTCCTGCCCACAAAGAAATACTCAGCAGTCCCAACAGAGCTTCGTTGAACTCACTCACTCCCCCTCCCTCACTCGCTCGTTCTGTGTCTCCCGGCACTGCAGGCTGCCCTTTTGTACTGGGCTTCCTGCCTGCATTGTTGCATTTTTCTGCCCACAAAGAAATCCACAGCAGTCCTGACAGATCTCAGTTGAGCTCAATCACTCCTCCCTCCTCTCTCAGTTGCTCGATCCTAATCTGTCCCAAACAATGATTTCCAACAGCGACTGCGGTATTCTGCGCCGGAAGCGTGGAAACACATTTCTGCCAGGATGTGAAAAATGACAGCTGTACTTTTCATAAGGAGCTGTGAACAAATGCCAGTGTTGAAAATCTGGTGTAAAAGTATTAATAATTTGCAAACTTACAAGGGTGCGTGGAACCTGCACAACACGCACTCGTAACACTGTCATTTTATGAAGTTTCATCACAAAATTTTCAACATAGGCATTTTAGGACCTCTGCTCATGAACAGTGTCAGTTTGATTTTCTTAATATGTCCCAAACTCTGATTTCCCACAGTGACAGTGCTATTGTGTGCCAGAAGAGTGAAAACACATTTCAGTCAGGATGTGAAAAATGACAGCTGCACTGTTCATAAGGAGGTGTGGCAAAATGGCAATGCTGAAAATCTGGAGTGAAAATATTGCAAAGTTGCGAAGGTATGAGTGTGCGTGGAAACTGCGCAATGCACATTCATAACACACTCATTTTATGGACCTTCATCACCAAATTTTCAACATAGGAATTTTAGGACCTCCGCTAATGAACAGTGTCACTGTCATTTTCATAATTTGTCCCAAACATGGATTTCCCCCTGTGACCATGTTAATCTGTGCCAGAACTGTGAAAACACATTTTGGCCAGGATGTGAAAAATGACAGCTGTACTGTTCATAAGGAGGTGCAGAAGAATGACAATGTTGAAAATCTGGAGTGAAAATATTATTAATTCATAAAGTTATGAGCGTGTGTACAAACTGCGCAATGCACACTCGTAACACAGTCATTGTATGGAGTATCATCACCAAATTTTCAACATAGGCATTTTAGGGCCTCTGCTTATGAACAGCACCACTGTCATTTTCTTAATCTGTCCTGAATACTGATTTCCCACACCGACCGTGCTATTCTGCGCCAGAAGTGCGAAAACACATTTTGGCCAGGATGTGGAAAATGACAGCTATACTGTTCATAAGGAGGTCTGAAAAAATGCCAATGTTGAAAATCTGGCTTGAAAATATTGCAGATTCGCAAAGTTACAAGTGTGCGTAGCAACTGCGCAATGCACGCTCGTGAAACAGTCATTTTTGGGATTTTTCCCACCAAATTTGCAGAGTAGGCTTTTCGAGAGCCCACCTCATGAACACTGGCACTGTCATTTCATTAATCAGTCTCAAAATGGTATTCAGCGCAGTGACCGAAAATTCACCTTTTGGGGCTGAATAATGCCATGACAGTGCCAGAATTCATGAGGAGGGGTCCCAAAAACCCCATGTTGAAAATTTGGTGCCAAAATTCCCAAAAATGCCTGAGATATGCATCAAAGTTGAAAAAAACCCTAATTAGTCCATTATACAGCTTACCAGCATTTCCTCAGTTTGCGGTCGGCTTTGAAGAGTGCAGATGTGTTCCCGGCCAACCAAAGATCATCACGCCAAACTCCAGAGGTAAGTATGGTATGAGGGGGTGTGGGAAGGCAGGGTGCATAGTGGGTGGGTGCGGATTGTGGGAGGGGGGCAGGGAGACCGCCGAGGGACCGTTTCCTATTTTACAGGTTTTTAAAAAAAAAAAGACATAGCGGGACCATTTTTGATTTTACAGGGGCATGTGGCACACTGGGGTGGGCTCCCAGCATGCCAATGGAGTCTTTTTTGGGGGGGCAGCTGTAGCCAATGGGGGATTGGGCACCCCCATCGGCACACAACAAAAGGAGGAGTGACATTATGCCAATGGGGATCAGGCACCCCGGCGGCAGATAAAAAAAGCAGGGGGGGGGTTACACACTGCCGATGGGGAGTGCGCTCTCCCATCAGCAACATAAACCTTGGGCCACTGAAGCTGACGGGGATTGGGGCCCCTGTCAGCAAACAAATACGGTGGGGGGGGAGCACATGCTGCCGAGAAATATTGGGCACCCCCTCGGTGGGGAGGTTAATATTGTTTGTGAAGATGGTGGCAAGATGCCGCCATGTTCTAAAACAATATCAGTGTTCAGAGCCCACCCTGCAATGATGGGTCTGCCTCATTGCAGCACGACGGCTGACGCTGTAGTGACGAGGGCCCTGATTGCAGCGCCCAAAATTTTACAAGGTTGTGGCATGCTGGCTGAACTAGTGTCAGCAGCAGTGTGCCATAGCATTGGGGGAAGTGGGTCAAGCCTTTAAAGACTGTGGGGGCATTGTCCACAACCTGCTTCTGGAGAAAGCTGCCGCAACATGTTTTTTGCACATGTGCGCAATCAACATAATAAATGAAGTGTAATAGTTCCTGTACTCAGTACTTTGCAACAGAGGTAATGAGATGTTGTGGTGAAGCCAGTAGAGGGCAGTGGTCCTACTCCCCCAAGATTTTATTCTTTTTTTTCTGGTTTTCAGTTACATTTTCAATTTTTTTCTCTGTGCTCTGCTGCCTGCTTGGTGGAAAAGTGACAGATGATAGCCTGCAGACATTTACAGATGAGCAATGAATGAGCCAGCTGCTGAAGAGTGACTTCTGAGACAACTCCCCTCCACCTGAGATTTTATTTATTTATTTATTTATTGTGGTTTCTGTTACAGTTCCAGGTTTTGTCCTCTGCTGCCTACTTGCAAAGAATGATAGTTTCACTCCAAATATTTACAGAGCACCACTGACTGAGCCGACCGCTGAAGAGTGACTTCTGGTTTTCCAGTGAGCTTTGGAGATCATGGTCGGCACTGTGGTCAGCTTTCCCCATGTCATTGTTTTTGGTATGCTGTCTGGTCTGTTCATTTGAGGAAAGGGGACGGGTGACATTTTTTTAACATTTACTGTCGACCGTTGAGTGAGACAACCACTGAAGACTGAGTTCCAGTTTTGTGGTCAGCTTCAGAGATCATGGTTAGCTTTCTAGCATCCAATTGCTGACTGGGGTTAGGTCATTCAGTGATACCCATGGTCATTGGGCTGTCCTTGGAATAAGTAGTGCCAGTTGCACAGTTAAGGCATCATAAGGACACGGCTGAAATGAGCTATCAGCCAATCAGATTTATTGAAATTTTGTGCCCATTTTATAATCATGTATGACCCTCTGAAATCCCTGTAACTATATGTATGTACTGTAACAAAATGTCTGTACACTGCCTTTTCTTGGGACAGCCATGACTAAATAAGATATTGCACTACATGGGGCTATCCCACTATTCTACAGGATGCCAATTTTAAATGTCTAAATAAACAGTTACCAACATGACAAAAGTCTAAGGAAAGTATCACCTTAGAAAAACATGTGAAAAATACTTGTAGTTTTCTTGGGAAGACAGAGGTATTCTTGTTTAATATATACTGTATATTGGAAGAGTTAAAGGTGATAGGAAACAGTTTATTACACCTCAAGATGCCCTCCTGTTTTCCTTTTAGTGTTTATGAAATACTCTGATATATTTTGACCTTTGTGTTTAAATTAATAATCTATTATTTTTTTGCCTTTGCAACTACCATAAATCACTCTCTACTCAGCTACTGCTCTCTCTTTCATACTGCCTGCACCCTCTATGACATCAACAACACCTTTTTAGGCCATTTAGATAAATAGCAGTAACTTATGTAAAAATAAGTTCCCATCACCTTTAACTGGCTGTGGTAAAAGAAAATAATCATTAGTGCATGCATGTGTGTGTGCGTCCATGTCTGTGTGTGTGTGTGTGTGTGTGTGTGTGTCTGTGCATGTGCGTGTTTGTGTGTGTGTATGTGTGTGTGTCTGCATGTGTGTCTGCGTGTGTGTTTGCATGTGTATGTCTGCGGGTGTGTCTGCATGTGTATGTCTGCAGGTGTCTGTGTGTGTGTGTGTGCATGTGTATTGAATATGATGTTTTAAATCTGAGTGCTGAATATGTTTGGAACCTATTCGGATTCTGGGTGTACATATACGCCTGCCACACTGTAAGGGTACTAAAGAGCCCCTGTCATCTAAAGGAGTCTTTGTAAAACATGATTTTAAACACATTCCAGCTATTTCATATATTTACAGTATTTAGTTTCCAATTTTTTTCAAAACAAGATCACTGCCTCCTAGACTTCCTCTGCCATGTCCACTCGTAACCCAGATATCATAATCCTCAGCTTGTGACACCACAGTCTATTGCTGTGAAAACGGTAGTGATCCCATAACCAGGGGATTATGGTGTCAGGTGTAGACAAGCAGCCAGAGCTAATGGAGCCTAATGTGCACTGATCTTGTTTTCATGATGACGTGCCAAGTTAATATGGAAAACAAGAAGCTAACATGCAGTGCCAATGTGTGAATTACAAGCTGAAATAAGTCTTGAAGTTATATTTTACTGTGTTTTCCTGAGGATAACTGAGGCTCTTTAATGCTGCAGTTCATGTTATTTGTAAAAAAAAAAATCACTGCCTGCTTCTCTTTCGGTAAAAGGTACCTACAACCCCATACTGAATCAGAATCTTTAATCCATAAAGAGTTTTTAAAACTAGTTTTATGGGTCCTTACTTATTTTTGTGGCTTGAAGAAAATTTTTGCCTTCCTGGTCCACCATCGCTTATTCTCAACCAATTACTATAGACTTTCTTTTTGGAAATCTGTTCCATTGGTCAGGCATTAGTGGGGTGGGACTGAAAACAGAGGACCAGAATGGTAGAGATTTTCTTTGACTCCACAAAACATACAGTGGTCAGTATTGTAGAAGCTCATTCTTTAATCTTGGGAAGGGTATTCAATGAGAAGCAGGCAGTGCAATGTTTGATAGCTTGCAAGAAGGATCACTTTAATGTTTGTATGTTGAATTGCATGACACTTGTAAACAGGACTGAAGACCAGCTGGGACAGAATTTCAACATGCCTCAACCAGCCCCTGGCTGGCTGTTGGATTGTGATGAAAACAATTGTGACCGTCTTACTACTTCTGTGTTTCTGTCCAATGTAATCAATTTTAAAAGAACACATTCTGTCAGACAGCACAGTAGCTACAGGGGTAGTATAACCCAACAGGAAAGACAAGAACAAATGGATGTGACAAGAGCTTGAAACTGCAGTGAACATGCCCCAGTTGCATATGATTCACATGTATCTGGGGCGCCTTTGGAGACTGGACCCTAAATGTTTAAGCTATACTCATTTGTAAGCTGGGAGTCTTTTTTTTTACAACGATGTTGGTTAAACACTTGCACTGATGTATTTCATCATTACACTGACACAATAGGTAATGTATATTGATGTACCAACTGAATTGTTTTTACATCAATATTATGTAAGAGGGAAACAGAACTGCAACCATAAATGCAAGAACATCATATTGTATAGTGTTGTAAATAGTGATAGACAGATCTTTCAAGCAGTGTATAGCATGGACTTCTAGTTTTTGGGGGTTTGGAGATGTTAGCCTAGCCCATTTTATTGTTAAATTGATGTAAAGACAATACATCCACATAAGGAAGCTATGCTGATGTAAAGGTGATACATCAGTGTATTTTCTCTAAACTGATGCATTGCCCTTCTTTAAATCAATGTAAAATCTTGCTCTACGTATTGACAATGTAGATTTAGAAGGCAATACTTCCAGATCCAGGAAAGCAAGAACATCATGCCACACATTGCTGGAAATGTGTGACTCTCACCTTTCCAAAGGTGTATAGCATGAGCTACTAGCACCTACAGCTATGGTGACATGGGCTCTAAAATTATAGTAATGGCAAAAAAAAAGCATTAATGCATACAGTACACCCAATACATTGAAGTACTAATGCAATTAGACACCTAACAAATGTTTGCTTTTTAAATAAAATGTTCTGAAATGCTAGTTAGTTTTCTCTGTGCCTGATGAAGGGAACTAAGAAGTCTTGAAAGCTTGTTTAAAAATTCTTCGGTTAGTCGAATAAAATATATTACTTTAAAAAAGTGTACAAGATTTTCCTGAGACCAACACAGCACCACAAACCTGCAACATAGAATGGAGGAAACCAATTTCGTCGCCTACAGTGGAAGCTCACCAGTATGAAAAGAAAGCTACCACAGCTGGATAATGCAAACTGGTTCTTCTACATCCTCCCCATTGCTAAAACTCATTGTACCCTGGATGGTCATTTTGTATCAGGTTAAGCAATGGATGGTTCAGACTTCAAATGGTGCTACTGGGTACAGGGAGAATCTGGGATCCACAGACTCTGGTATATAGTCTGAAATGCTGTTAGTTTTTTTCTGCAGCTGAGGAAGAGATCTTGGAGGTCTCGAAAGCCTGTGTAGAAATTCTTCAGTTAATCTAACAAAAGGTATTACCACAAAAAAAATTAAATACTGTTTTCAGCATTTTTTTTAATTTCCATTGAGTTTTTTCTCCCCAGCCATGCTAGTTACAGATATGCCCTGTTCCCAGGGATATACACTGTTCAGGACCATTAGCCCATGCCCTGTCCTTCCCGGACCATCATCCATCCTGATGTGGTTCTATCCTCTGTGGCAGTGGCTCTTGGGGGACTGTCCTCCCCCCTGAGACAGTGAACCAGGACCCAGAGGAGTTCTTGGAGCTCAAGCCATCATATAGACAGTCATAAGTTTTTCTTCCCAGTTTTTGCCCTTAATTAATTTGTTTATTTATTTACAATTTGTGACCAGGAAAGACACACTGAACTGTGACAGCTTGTTTCCAGGTGCATCTTGGGGGGTGGGTTACATGAACCTGTTTTACTGATGTGGGAATGTTGTCCATGACACCGGGCAAATTCCCCTACTCTTTGAGATCTATTTAACAAAGTAAAACCATATTTATATACTACTAAACAGATATTGTGGGAAGGGGATTTTAATTGCAAGCAAGCAAACAAATCTTTATTTATATAGCGCCTTTCAATATCAAGGCGCCTTGCCAGAATATAAGCCATAAATATACATGTGAACAGCGATATAAATTTAAAATCAGTCTGGGAAAACCATTGAAAATAAATAAGTTTTTAACAAAGATTTAAAACTACTGATGGTCAGGCATTCTGTTAACCAACGAGGTAGAGAATTCCACAGGGTTGGTGCCACAAATGAAAAGGCACGAGCTCCAGATGTTTTAAGATGAACCCCGGGAATCTCTAGCAATCCCTCATTGGCGGATAGTGTGAAAATTGTGTACTATTGAAAGCTGATAGGGGAGCCAAAACCTCCAAGGAATTTTGTGATACTGTAAGCCTGCAACAAATCATCCAAACAACAAGATTAAAAGATTCCTATAGATCATTACACAGACAAGGTGGCCACACATATTTTAAAGGAAGGCTTGCAACTTGCATTGATTTTTTTTTTATTTCACAATACCTGGTAGTCTTGACAGCACAGACCATCTCCCTAGAAATCTCGGTACATGCTATTGTAACCTTCTCCCTAGATGTAGTGGAAAAAAGGCCAATAGGAAGGAGTTATTGGAAACTTAACGTGTCTCTTTTTTTTTTTTTTTTTTTTAAGTTTTTGTTGACTGAGTAAGTGCACTAGACAAATCCTGCCTATTTTCAGGCACGACCTGGGGAAGGGGGATACAGACGAATGCCAACTGACCTTGAACCAGATTAAGCTGTTGGTGGTATTTTTTTTAGTGAATGAAGGAAATTTGGCCAGGACACCGGGGAAATTCCCCTACTTTCCTGCCAGCAGGAGGCTTGACTTCCTGTGAGCAGGGATGGAGGAGCCCAGTTGGGAGCCAGACCGAGGAGGAGGAGGAAGTGCTGATGTGGCAGGGGAGATGGCCTCCTCCCATGACCTCATATTGCAAGAGGCTACTTTACTGGAAATAAACCAAGAATTAGTTCAAAATAAACAAGAAGAGATGTTTTTCTCGATCAAGGACTTGAGTAATATTGATGGAAATAAGGACTGTGAGAGAACTCCAATGGAAGGAATTAAGGGCAAAAGTAAAGAACTTCTGCAGGAATTAGAGAAAGCCAAGGAGAAATATGCAGCTTTTATGGCAAGAAAACAAGCTGAATTAAAGTTGCTGGATCACAATGAAGAAATTGACAATGGGTATGGCCCAGCTGACAGCTCTGAATATGATGCATCAACATCAAAGGACGAGGAAGGAGCAAGCTGACAGACACTCCCGCAGGTAAATCTTCACCCTATTATTTCAACCACTGATGCAAATGTGAATAGGGCTGGCAGGAAAACCGAGGGATTCGGGTGCCTAGAGTCCCAAGAGGTGAATGTTTTGAATAACCTGCGGGAGGTAGAGGGCAGTGATATTAAGGCAGAAGTTCCTACTGAAACTAGCTCTAAAACTGAGCAAAGGAGCGAGAAGGGGAACGAAGGTTTAAAAACTGCTGTACAAGATAAAGAAATGCCTAATGTAGTTTCAGGACTGGAAAACAATCCTAACTCATAAAAACATACTAATACAGTCCCCCGGTTCAACATAGAGATTCAAAAAGGCCCAAATACAAAGGAAAAGAAAACTGGGGAAGTCATTTTCCAAAATAATCCCTTTGAACAGACTGATGCTACCATTTTTTCTTTCTTAGCATGATCTGCTAAACCAGGATCAAAGGAAGGGAAAAACAGGAGAGAGAGGCTATTATGTTGGCAAAACACAATCTAGATGGGCCTAATACTCATAAAGGGCCTATAGAATACAAGGACAAAATATATCTATGCAATCCTGTCCAACAACAACAGAGGCAATTGACAAAGCATTTTCCCTACACACTAATCTAAATCAGGGACTTGAACCCTTCTGCAGTTAGTCACCGGGAAAAGCCCTACAGAAGGCAGGATGGAAGAAATTGCCTTCAGACCATTGGTTGCCAGACCCACCGTGGCCTGCAAACACCCCAGAATGGTGTCCCAGGGGTTTGCTTCAAATCTCTGTTGGGGAAAAGGGGAGTACAAATCCAGATTCTGCCCAAGATATGGGGGATGAAAATATGGGAAAGGAGAATATAACTGAACTGATTATACTGGAAAAAGAGCCTTTAGAGAAAAACATGCGGGAACCCCGGGGGGATCCGGCACAGGACAGGAAGAATGAAACAACCTTTTCAGGGATCCCAGATCTCAGAAGAGGAGCGGCACCTGAAGGTAAAGAAAAACAAACTGACCCCCTTCCCCAGTGCCCACTATTGTCAGAACTCTTTGCTAAATCAAAACAAGAGGCTGCTCCTAGAAGAAACACAGTTAGGATTTGGTACAAAGGGGGTCTGGAAATCAGGCCAGATCGGCAATATGTGGGGAGAAAGCTCCTGAAGGACTCACTACACTTTTCACCAAAAGATGTTTATGCTTTTATAAACATCTCAGGAGAGGACAACTGTGACATTAGTTTCAGATCTGCATACACCCTGGATTTGTTCTGGCAACGCTTCAATCAAGTTAAATTTTCACCTCTGTGGTCCCCCTTTATGGTGATCCCCTTGACAAAACCCATTGTTAAATATGTGACAGTGATGTTTCAGAATGAAGGGGTACACGTTGATGACATTACATACTGGCTTCAACAAAAATGTGAAGTATTAAATGCACCAGAAGCACAACTGGATTCTGAGATGTTTTTGACTGGGGGATGGAAATATAAGGTTAAATTGAGGCAGCTGGAGAGTGATATAGAGCATATACCAAACTCCTTCATGCTGGGTAGAGATAGAGGAGTGTGTTTTTATTCAGGGCAGCCACGAGCATGCTACAAGTGTGGGGCTAGGACCCACCTCACTAGTGTATGTGATCGCCCCCGCTGTGACAACGGTGGGGAGGTGGGGCACTTAAGTATGCAATGCACAAACCTGACACGATGTGAGTTATGTGAGGACACAGGTCACACATTTGTGGAGTGTCCATGGGCTGCAAGAAATAAGGCAACAGTCATTAGCCCTGAGCTTCTTATCCAACAAGCTCAAGAGGAAGCAGCCAAAAAGGTGGTAGAGACTGAAGCGCCTCCTGCGGAACACAAGCCCCTAGATGAGGCTCCAGACCCTATTCCAGGCAGAAAGGAGGAAGTCGAGGCCGAGGAGATAAGAATAGATGAGAAGAATCATCCACTCTGTCCCAATCCTGATAAGCCCATCCAGCGGGGGGGGACCTATTACTGGTTTGCTACACAGATAAGCAATCCACTGATGTGCAGGTGATCCCTCTTCCACCCCCCAAAAAAACCCACCCTCCAAGAAGGACAACTAGTAATACAAAACCAAACCTGCCCCCCCACCCCCACAAGTGAGCAAGCAAGCCTAGTGGAACCTAATCCCTTTGAGGTTTTGGCTCCCACTGAGATAGAATCAGACACAGAACTGATGAATGTAGCTCTTACACCCACACAAGCTGAAGGAGGGAAGGATGATATGATTGAGTACAAAGGGAAGAAAAAGAAAAGGAGGAAGAAAGGGCCTTGAACTCCTAAATTGAATGGTTAAGTTATCCCTGGAGTCATGTAACTGTCATAGCCTCTTACATTCCCTTAGGAGAATGGCGTTGTTTCACCTATTGATAGATCTAAAACTGGATATCTGTTTTTTGCAAGAAACACGGATGCTCACATCGGACCAACTTAGGCTGTTCCAGGCCGAATGGAGATAGGGGCCCATCCTATTGGTCCTTTGGGACAGACAGGGCCAATGGAATGGGTATCGTATTTAGTACATTTTCCTTCCAAATGACCAAGATGGTGGATTTGATTCCGGGGAGGCTGTTCATCCTAGATGGATATTGGGATAAGGTCCAATATAGATTAATAAATGGATACAGCCCACAAACAAAAGCAGATAGAGTAGCTCTAATTTCCAAACTTCAACCTTACTTACATACGTCCACTTATGTAATCCTGGGGGGGATTTTAATTGCAACTTACCCAAAGGGGGACTGAGGGGGGAAAGAGTGAAAACATACTGTGATTCAAATGCCTTGCAAAAATGTGTCGATATTGGCGAGCTGAAGAATTGTGTGCACTACCAATCCCAAGGGCCCAAATATACATACAAAAGGGGACACCTGATATCAAATATAGATCATATTTTTGTTTCTAGGAATCTCCCTGACCCAAACTTTCATAGTATCCCTATAGAATTTTCAGACCACCTTCCCTTACAAATAACTTTTCAAACAGCCCCCCCCCCGAAAATAAGGAGGGAGAAAAGATGGAGATTAAATGTTTCAATGCTCATAGACCCTTTTGTTAAAGAGAACATTTCATCATTACTCTAGGCTAGGACCTCAGTGAGTGACCTCTATGAAGACTTGGGTGGATGGACACAAAAAAAGAGATAACAATATGGTTCCAAGACTATGACAAGCATAGGGTACAAAACAATTTTTTTAGCTATTTAAAACTAAGATCAAAACTTCAGAACATGCTTTCACAGTCTGCTATGTCTAGACAAGATTATGGCCCTGGCATTGAACAGATCCAGGATGAAATGAGGAAATTTCAATATGACAGGGCAAAAACTTTATATACAGAATTGCAATTTGGAACAGAAAAAAAACCCAAATTGGAGACCCCTTTGAAGCCTATAAAAAGAAGAAAGATACTTTATATATGTTTCAATTAGTAGATGATAAAGGAAACATAGTGGAAGATTAGATGGGGATCCATGAAATAATCTGTGGGCTTTTGGCATCACATGAGAGTTCCCCTCCTCCTACAAATTTGATTAATTCTTATTTGGAAAAAAACCAGGTAACCTTGGCCCAGGAGGATCAGGAATTTTTAACCTCTCCTTTGAAATTACAGGAAATAGAAGATGAAATTATGAAACTAAAAAATGGATCTTCACCCGGACCTGACGGACTGCCTTATGAGTTTTACAGATCATTTTCCAAAATAATGGCAAGGTGTTCAGTACTACTGTTTTCAATATTTTTTTTTGACAAAGAGGTGGTCCCCCCTCAATTCACAGCAGGTCTCTTAATTTTTATATATAGAAGGGAGGGCGAAAGGTAGACATCTCAAACTGGAGACCTATAACTCTCCTGAATGCTGATTTTAAAATATTGTCTCAGGTTCTTAACAATAGGCTAAGGCAAATAGCTCCTTTATTAATACATCCAGCCCAGTTTTGTGGGATCCCTGAAAGGAAGCTACAACATGCCTTAATGATTATCAGAGATGTAACAGAGATGTGTGGTGCTGCACAAACATCCGGTTGTAGCATTACTTTAGATCAAAGCAAGGCTTTTGATAGAGTATGCCTTCCTTTCCTCTTTCAGACCTTATTACATTATGGTATTCCAAAGGAATTTGTGCATAAAATCCAACTTCTATATTCTAGAGTCCATGTGCAACCTATTATTAGAGGGTTGGTAATGAAAGGTATCACCATAAATACAAGGGTTTGACAGGGCTGCCCCCTCAGCCCACTTCTTTATAACTTTTCCCTGGACCCTCTGATTAGATTTCTGAGCAATACTTAGGAATGGGAAGGTTTGGGGGGATCCCAGGCCAAATGGAACTGAAAATCCAAGCCTATGCAGATGATATATGCCTGTTTATAGCAAACTGGGGGCAATTACCAACAGTAATAAAACAACTGCAGAAATATTCTAGAGCAGTGGTGGGCAAACTGCGGCCTGCAGGCCACATGGGGCCCTTATTGTAAATATTGCAGACTCCTTGTGTGTCAGATAATTACAGGATAAAAGAGAATTCATTTTTAAAACTAAATCTAACCTTTTTGTTGTCGCTTGTGCTTTCATGCCATGCATTGAATAGAATCCGAGTTATTAACTGTGCTGTGCAACCTAAGTACAAATGATCAGATAATTACAGGATAAGAGAGAATGTATTTTTAAAACGAAATCTAATCTTTTCGTTGTCACTCGTACTTAGTTTAATGTCATGCGTTGAAATGAATCCGAGTTATTAAGTATACCGTGCAAACTAAGTACAAACGAAATGTTTTAACTTTTCGTTTCCTTTCTTTCATAGCACAATTAGTGTAATTCAACTTGATTTATTTGCTCTGTTCCATGTCATTACTCAATTGCTTTAACTTTGCGTAGTTGCTACTTTATGCAAGCAATGTAATTATATGAATTTGACTTGCGGTGAAATCAAAGTAAAAAACGTAGTAATTCAACTTGATTAATTTCCATAGCATTACTAAGAAATCAAAAAACGAATTGCTTTAACGTTGTTGCTACTTTCATAGCCAATTAAGAGATAGCGATGTAATTATACTGAATTTGCCTTGCGATGAAATCAATGATTGGAGAACTGACAACTACTCTTTCATTTTTGCGCAGATAATTACCTATGAGTTGCTTTTATACTGCAAAACTTCTAAATAAATTATATAGGTGACAAATGGTGCCAATTGAGTACCCCACACCACTCCCAGCTCCATGTATAAACTGAGCTATGTCTGTTAATTAAGTGATACCTCCACTGACAACTGCCACCCACTCTGGAAGAAAGAAAGCGTTGAAAGTTTACTCAACATGGAAAGATTTCTAAGTAACCACAGCATACCTAGCCGCTCATCAATTTTTTCTGAACCTTGTTCACCTGGTTCACCAAGTTCTGGATGCAGTAAAAAAAGAAAACTGGGAGAAGAAGGGCGGATAGTGCAGGATGCATGGGAGTGTGAGTTTTTTGTTACAGACCATCTTGGCAAGCCGACCTGTTTTATTTGTAAAGATTTTCCTTCTGTCCCGAAATGATTTAATGTTCAGAGACATTTTGAAAAGTGCCATCCGTCTTATTCGCACCGATTTCCACTTGGATCAGTTTTGCGCTCTTAACAGGTGTGTTTGCTAAAAAACGGACTTGCTAAACAACAGCGAGTGTTACAAGTAGCAATGAATGAGGGCGATCTGATAATAATGGCAAGCTTTCACATAGCCTGGCTTTTGGCAAAGCATTCTAAACTGTTTTCTGATGGTGAACTAATGAAAGACTGCTTCATAGAATCCTCGTGGATATTATTTGCTGATTTTAAAAATAAAGAAGACATAGTTCACCGTATTAAAAGTATGAAGCTGAGCAGACGCACTGTTTGTTGCTGAGTAAATGAAATATCTGACAATTTGAATGCACAAGTTCTTCAGCTAATAACAAATTCACTAGCATTCAGTGTTGCTGTTGATGAATCTACAGATAATCATGATGTTGCACAGCTCTGCTTATGGGTGTGATGTGTGGACCCTGAACTAAATGTAGAAGAGGAATTTCTTGAACTAATTGGACTACATGGACTTACTCAGGGTACAGACTTTTACGAAGCATTCATGAATTTTACCATGTCCCATGCCTTGCCACTGCAGAAAATGGTGTCTGTGACAACAGACGGTTGTCCATCTATGGTTGGCATAGTTTTAAGGATTAATTAATTTCTTGAAGTTAATAAAGATTTTTGCATTATATATAGTGTCTTCAGCATCTTTTATTTTGGAATATGGTTCTCAAGTAATAATGTGGCCCTTCAGATACCTTGAGGGCCGAACTTGTGGCCCACATATAAAACCATCTTGCCCATCACTGTTCTAGAGTATCTAATGCCACCCTCAATCTAAATAAATGTAAAGGGTTGTACTTAGGAAATACAGAGAGGGCACTTGTAACAGTAAACCATATTTATTTCTCCTCAGAGCCACAAAAAATCTCGAGAATAACGTTTGGACAACATAATCGCCCGCTTGAGAACTGGGAAAGGGCTCTTCAGGGGGCTGAAAATAAATTCCAGAGATTGAAGTCATGCATGAAGGTTGTCTAAAATAACAAGGGTACACATAATTAAAAGGTTCATTATACCCACTTTGTTATATACAGCCATGATTTTCCCACCCCAGTGATCTTAGAAACTAAGTTATATGCATGCTTTTTTCAGATGGTTTGGGGATTCAGATTGAACCCAATAAAAAGGTGTTTTACATACTTGTCTGAACAACAAGTGAGTCTGGGTATGGTGGACCCTATAATCTTTTTCCATAGCCTTTTCCTGTCTCACAATCTTAAAATTGGGCTAGGGGAACCAACCGGTTACCATCTGTTTTGTAAAACTTGTAGTGCATATTTGGAAATTTGGACTGGAAACCTTCCCCCAAAATTGCCCACTCGTATCAAAATACCAGAATACATTAAACCAGTGCTCAAAAAGCTTTGCAAATTGGAGATCACTAAAGTGAATATCTCCAGACTCTCAGGACGATAATTGTACTCGTACATGGTGAGTCAAATCCATCCGGAACAACCTGAATTTAAAAATTGCCCTCCAGATCTAAAGTGAGGGGTGTTAAAACAATTTAATAACAACATAATTCCAATGCACATGTGGTTGGTATTATGGCTTTCAGCCTACGGGAGACTGAATGTAAGAGGCAATGCAAAACACAAGGCCCAAGAAGAAAGGAATTGTCCATGTAACGGTTGTATAAATATTGAAGAGACAATAGATAATTTCCTTTTTATCTGTTCCTATGCAAAAGCCCTATGGGGATATTTAAAGACAGAATGGAATCTAAGGTGGTTAGACAGTTTAACCTATGAGTCTTTGGTCCTTGGGCATTGTCCCAACCTCAAGAGAATGTATGATTATGATACTTTACTGGTGTTGTTTTGCTGTTTAAAGTTTTACCTTTGGCAGGCTCACTGTCAATGGACACTCCAACAGAGACTGATGTCATATACCACCTATAAGACACTAGTAGAACAAGCTATGGGGGCAGTGTTTAAGAAAGATCTGCAGGCTAATCCTAAGAGCTATGTTTTAAGGAAATGGAATGGGTTGTTTGGATTTATCAAATACAAGTAAGGAGGTAGACTAAAAACCTATTTCTAAACAAGACATGTTTAAAAAGTACTACTGATTTTTGCCCTAATAGTTTATTGGTTACTCAATAGTTGGAAAATTATTTTTGAACAATCGCTTTTAACCAGAGTATGAATGAAATACTTGTTTATTTGGGATTAAATTGTATTCTTTCATGTGACTTAACACACTCAGAAGTAATTAGGTTTGAGAGCTAAACTAGCAAAATTCCCCGCCACAATGGTATGGGGAAAGATAATAAGGGAGGGGAAGGTTTTTGGGGTTAAGGAGTGATTATTGTGTGGTCTTTAACATACTGTATCAAGTGTGTGAAGTGAATACCTGTTGTTCTTTCTTTCTATATGTTTGTTTTTCTTTCCTCTTTATTTTGTACAATGTGTTATGATTTGTGATGATGTGATATCAATAAAAATTCCTACTCTTTTGATAAGTGCCATGGGATCTTTAACATCCACCTGAACTACCACCAATCCAGGCAGATGGGACCTCGGTTTAACGTCTCATCCAAAAGACGGCACCTCAGAAGTGCAGCACCCCTCTCATGCTGTACTACAGTGTCAGTACTGGGACATTAACCCAAGTGCCAGATGTGGGAACTGAACCCACAGCCCTTTGATCTCCCGGTCTCAGAGGCGAGTGTGCTACCTACTGAGCCACTGACACTATTAAGTCATGAGATATTAATCGGCCAATTTCAGGATCTGTTAAGAGCTAGCATGTCAGTAGCAAGTCTAACAGATGACATAAGTGTTTGGTGGTCTGAAACAAAAAATATGATTAAAACCCACATCATGGAATACGCATAATCGGATATTAGTACAAAATACAAAAAATGTCTTACACTACGTGGACAGTTAGCAAAACTGTATTCCTTAATTAATTCAGGCCACAGAGGATTTCTAACCCAGATCCCCCAATTAAAAAAAGAGGATTTCTAACCCAAATCCCCCAAATAAAAAAAGAAATGGAAGGACTACAATATGACAGGGCCATATCCTTGCTGATGGAGCATAGGATTTGCACACCCGGTAAGTTAGCATGTGGGGATATCTTTCCAGTTGTAGAAAACAGATTCCGGATAGATAAATATCCTCTTTAATTTCAGATGATGGAAAGGTGGTACATACAACCCCGGAAGTGTTACAGGTAGTCCATTCTCACCTTAGAAATATATACTCAGCCCCCATTATAGAACAGGACAAGATTACACAGTATTTAAAGTCCATTACTTTGGAACCTCTACCACAAAATATATATAAGGATATGATAGCCCCTATTAGAAATGAGGAAATTACACAAGTTATCAGTAACTTAAAGAACAATACAGTGCCTGGCCTAGATGGCCTTTCATCTGAATTTTATAAGAAATTTAGTTCAGACCTGGTAGAAATATTGTTTGTAGTTTTTAATTGGATATTATCTTCTCGTACATTCAATTTTCATTTTTGTATTTCTATCCAGATATTCATACACAAGAAAAATAATAGAGCAGATCTTAACAATTGGAGACCTTTAAGTATCCTAAATACAGATTGCAAGATCTTAATGAAAATACTAACTGCGAGCTTAGCAAAGGCAGCTCCCTTCCTCATTTCTTTGTCACAAACATGTTTAGACAAAGGCAGAAATATTGCTGAAAATCTACTCCTTATTAGAGAATTAGTTAAGCAAGGAAAAGAGGATAAAATACATGGATTCATTATGTAGATGGACCAAAAAAAAGTTTTCGACAAAATATCACACTCTTTCCTATTATCCATGCTACACTCCTATGGCATCCCACCTATGTTCTGTGCATGGATAAGAAAGATATATAATATAGCCCTTACTATCCTGCTAGTAAATGGTTTCTTAGGGTCCTACATCCCGATACAACATGGGGTTAGGCAAGGCTGTCCCATGAGCCCCCTAATATACATTTTTTGTCTAGACCCGGTTTAAGGAAAATACAAGGGGATGTATGTATCACAGGGCTGCCCCCTCAGACTGGAAATATGCATAGGAAAGTTATAGCATGTGCAGATGATGTCTGCCTGTTAATGGAGAATACTGAGTGGGGAAGCAGACTTAACCCCCATCAAAAGGGAAACATTGTACCTTCCTATAAAAAAAGGTGGTTTAAATCTTAAAAACCCTATTGTATTTTATTTTAGTATCTTTGTTAAATATAAAATAATGGATAACATGACACCTTCCTCTGCTATTTGGGTCACATATGCAGACTGTTGGTTATCTCCCTTCATAGTATATTGGAAAAATCACCCTGTAATTCCACCCAGTTACAAAAATATACCCTCTTCTTTTAAACCTATTGTCACAAAAATCAGAAAGTGGAAACTAGACCCAGGGGACACAATAACAGTGAATAGAAAGATGTTATATGACATAATACAAGCAAATAATTTTTCTACATAACCCAGCTTTAAAGCTATCAGAGACCAGTACACTAATAAAGTAATTTTGTTGTTGTCTGATATAAGAATCCCACCACGGATGTGGGATATCACATGGCTGTGTAGTCATGGACGCTTACAAGTAAAAGGGAATGAAAAACATAAACAGCAAGAGGAACGGATGTGCCCAAGACAAACATGTGGAAAAACTGAAGAAACTATGGAACATTTCTTTATCACATGTCCTTTCATAGTGACATTCTGGACTGAATTAGCACATAAATGGCACACAAGAATTTGGAAAAATCCAAAATATGAAGAAATCATGAGAGTTTTTTTCTTGACTAGCACACAGCTAGATGTGGGAACTGTAAGAATTATTTTTACCATCATAAAATTTGTACTATGGCAAACAAGGTGCAAATATATTTTTCAGCAACAATATATATCGTCTAACCAAGCAATTCTGAATGTAGAATCTTTAGTGCAAGAACAACGTAACTATGAAAGGAAACAATTAAGACAAAGGGTGTGGAAACAGAGATGGTGAACAGTACCTTTTTTGAAGGAAAGCATAGGATGAATACTGTATTAGGATGATTTTAATTTTATTTTTGTTACAGGATGTGACTGTTTGTCATGAAAGCTGTATTCTGAGCTTCAAAAAATCTAGCTCAGGATAAACATTTTCTTTTGTCTTTCTTCTGTCCTGGGAAATTTGTTTCAAGTATTTTTGTTGATATCCAGATGTATATATGTTTGTTGTTATTTCATCCTATGCAATGTAACAGTTATTGCACTTATTTCTTACAATAAAAAAAATTCCCCTACTCTTTGAGAGGGGGCACTGTGGATATCCGGTCGGAGCACCTGGGAATTTCAGTTGGTCTGATGGCATCCCAGGTGGAGGAATCTGCTTCCCTCCCCACCTGGTCTACAGAGAAATCCCCTTGTGGAAATCTGGAGTTTGTTGGCCAGGATGATGTGACCGCTGCTGGTCTGACTGAACCGCCTAGTGCGGGAATGTAATCTGAGTCTGTTTTTTTGCCTAATGTGGCAGCAGATAGATCCAAAGCCTATCAGAGATGGAGGGCTTACCTGCTTGCACTTTTGGAGATGGAAGAATGCCAGTTCCAGGGATTGGTCGCAGAGAAGGAAAGAGAAGTTACTGTATCGACTCCCACTGCACCCATGGAAGTAAGCCATACATTGCCCAAAATAACCGAACCAGCACAACATGCACCAGGTACTGTTGATATTTCTGTTCAGATACTGATGGAACAGACTACTAATACCCAGTCAGAAAAGCAATGCATGTTTGAGAAAATGACAGGACAGGATGTCACGAGTACGGGGGGTGGGTGGCCCAACACTAGTATGTTAATTACCATTACCAGATCCTGAGACTGACATTTCCTTGCCATCGATTTCCAATGCTGTTTTTGCAAGTTTTCAGAAGGTGCAGATGGCAGGTCAAAAACCTGGTACAGAGTCAAAGGAAGCAAGTTTGGGACAAGGGGATGTTTGTAACACCCAACTGGATTATGATGATAAAGTGCTAGTTATTTTTTTATTTATTTATTTAATTTTTGTTTACCGGGTAAGTGCCATTAGCCAAGACATGACTATTTTCAGGTGCAACCTGGGAGAATTATAATAAGTAAGGTGAACAATGGAATACAATTGATTTGGGGTACAGACATAGTACAGACATAGCTAAACAAGGTTATACAAATACACGATAGGTAAAAATCAACGTTAAAGCACGGTTTTACAATCACTTAATCAGCAAGCAGGGTGAGTAATGGAATACAATAGATTAGGTGTAGAGACGTAGTGCAAACAGGCTAAATAAGGTTTTACAGATAAATGATAGGTAAGAAATAAGCGTTAACACAGGGTTTTATAATCATTTAATTAGTGAAAATTATAGTTCAGTAGTTTACAATACATTGGGAGAGACAGTGAGAAAAAGTAACATTCTGCTGACAGTTTATTGGTTAAGGGTAACTGCTGTACAGATAGGCTGAGACATGTAAGTGCCCAGGGTAGTAAACTAAGTAGATGGTCAGGAATAGTTGGAGATCGGTTCAGGTGGCTTGGGAAATGGGCAAGAGGGGGCAGAAGTTTAGGGTGGCTTGAAGCAGGAACAGGATGTCTGACTGTAGAGGAAGAAGCGATACCTGCATTTGAACTGGGCATGACTGGGGACTAAGCGGACCTCAAGAGGCAGGGAGTTCCAGAGTTGGGGCTCCGAATAAGAGAAAGCAAGAGTTCCTTTGTTTGATTTACATCTGGGTATTTGCAGCAGTGACTTATCAGCTGATCGTAGGCCATGGGGAGAGGTCAGTGGAGTGAGTAGGGATGCCAGCGAGATTGGGAAGCCTGCTCTAATGATATTGTCTGCCAGGGAGTCAAGGGCAAGGGTTCTAGCTGAAGTAGGGGGGAGCCAATTCAAATCAGCATAGAGTTTGCAATGGTGTTTTAACCAGTGAGAGGCTGATGCATAACGGCATATGCTGTTGTATGTTGTGTCCCATTCTCTGAGGAGAGTTTTGGGTGTGTTAAGATATGTGGTTACCTCGTAGGATAGAGATGGAGCAGTAAATCCCCGTGGCTATTGCGGTCTGGTTGACTGGTGTAAAGACAGAGCTAGTTCTGTATGTTCTAGCTTGGTGTTAACCGATTTGCATGTAGATGATATATGCTGACCAAAATTGAGATTCTCATCAAGGAGTACACCTAGATACTTGAAGGAGCGTACTGGTTCAAGGACGATTCCGTCCTGACCAGAGACTGCCAGTTTGTCACGGTTTTTGCTTAGTTTGATTGCAGAGCCGGACAGCATAGAATGCGTTTTATCAGCATTCAAGATTAGCTTGTGGTGGAGGAGCCAGGATTGGGTGGACTTAAACGCAGTGGTAAGGGTTTGGTTTATATTATGAATATTCTTGTCACTGCAGTACAGGACCAGGTCATCCGCATAGATGATTGCCAGGCAGCCTGGGATATTCGGGGAGATATTGTTAATAACGATAAAGAAGAGAAGCGGTCCTAGTATAGATCCCTGGGGAACACCTAGATTGATGGCCCTAGGGCTAGATAGCGCAGAGTTGAACCTGACAAGCCGAGTCCTATTTGACAGATAGCTTTTAAACCAGGCTGTTGCATTGTGAGAGAAACCAAGGGCTAGAAGTCTGTCAAGCAGAACAGGATGATCAACAAGGTCAAAGGCCTTTGTTAGGTCAATAAAAACTGCTCCCGTGAGGTGCCCTTTGTCCATTGCGGTTAAGGTGTCGTTTGTTAGGTGAAGCAGGGCTGTTGGAGGTGCTATGACCCTTTCTAAAGCTGTACTGGGTAGGTGAGAGAAGGTCATGTTTAGATAAAAAGTAAGTGACTTGTCGTGATACTAGTTTTTCCAGGATTTTACTTAGGACTGAGAGTATGGCTATCGGACGATAGTTGGTCATATCTCTTTTGTCACCCTTCTTTTGGATCGGGATGACACATGCCATTTTCCATATGTCAGGGACTGCACCATGGCAGAGAGATAGAGTAAAGATCCTGGATAGTGGCTGGGCAATGAATGGTGCAGCCAATCTGAGGAGTTTGGGTTCAAGCCCATCGGAGTCTACACTGGTATTATCAGGGATGGCATCAAGCAGGCCCTGGACATCAGATTTAGATATTGCCTTGAAATAGAAATGATGGGTAGGTTTTGAGGATGGGGGGGTGGGCAGAGGCTGGCTATTCAAAAAGATTTATGTGTACCTTGACAGGTCAGAGAATTTTATGTTAAAACGCCTCTGCTATGGTCTTTGGGTTATTACAGTGAATGCCATTTATGAGCATATCCTCTGCCAGCTTAGATTGTTTTGTTCCTAGGAATGATTTTATATGAGACCAAAACTTTCTGGTGTCTCCCGTAGCTTTCATCAGAAGCCCCTTGCAATAAACGCTTTTAGCTTGTCTAATTCGTTTTTTGCAGTCACTTCTCTGGGTCCTGTAGGAGTGGTAGTTGGCAGCGAGGCCGTTTTTTCTGAAACGCTTCCAGCTCTTATCTCTGGCATGTAGGGTTGTCAGTAGATCTTTGTGCAGCCATTTTGTAGGTGTGGCACGTACGCGTCGGGTCATTAGGGGTGCATGTTTGTCCTGGATAGAACAGAAGAGGTCTAGAAAGTGGTTTAGTGCAGTCTATACATCAAAGGACCGGAAAAGGTAGGACCAGTCTATGGTTGAGATTTCATACATGAATTTAGCCTGATTCAGATCAGCATAATTCCTAAAAGTGATATAGCGTGGGGGCGAAGACCGGGAGATGGAGTGTTGCGAAACACAGTAAATGGGGAGTGATCTGATATAGTGTCAGGTAGGGTGCCAGCATCCACTATTCTGTCCGTCCTGTTTGTTAAAACCCAGTCAAGTAATGTACTTGATCTTTTACTAGGGGAGATCCTTGTGGGCTCAGTGATGACCTGATGTAGGCTAAACTTCTATACTGTAGATTGAAGCTGGCTCTGCATTTGTCCCAGCCAGTTTAGGTTCATGTCCCCTAAAATAAGCAGTTAATTTTGACCTGCTAGTTTAACCGAGTTCTCTAGTAGATTCAAGAAAGCTGATAGACCTCCCAGGGGCGGGTTATAAGCATACTGGCTTGACTGTGGGAGAAGCCCTTAAACAGGCTGGATGGGTTAGACCTGTAAGTCCCAGCCATGGTCTTCACCTGAAGGGATGCCTGAGGATATGGACTTGCCAAGCTCCTTGGAATTTCCATCCTCATTTGAATTAATGCAAAATCCTGTCCTGGAGCTCCCTTTTGAGCAGATTAAAACTGCTATGGAACATCCCATGACTGAAAGTGATTCTGGCAACAATGAGTGTGTGCCTTCCGCCTCCATGACTAGGCCCAATTCCACTGAGGCCCAGCTCCCCTCCCGATGCCCTCCATGTTTTTCGTCCAGAGGGAGTGCAAATAGAAATATGGCTGAGAATTCAGCATCGAATGAACAATCTCAACAATCTGGCCCTCAGACATATGCAGGTTTACTTCACTCTCCACCAGAACCTGCACAGAGACAAAATGCTGTTAGGGTGAAATATAGAGGGGGACTGGAAAACTTTCCCTGACAGGGTCTATGTGTTCAGGCAGCTCATAAAGAACAACATGGGTTTTTCAGCATCAGAAATCTATGCCCTCATTCATACCTCACGAGACCCAAATTTTGATATCATTTGCAAGACTGCTGCAGGTCTGGAATTATTCTGGCAAAGATATCAAAGTGTTAAATATACTCCAACATGGTCACCCTTTGTTGCCACCCCCCTCATGAAGCCTGCTTTTTGCACAATAACTGTTTAATTTAAAAATGAAGGGTGTCTGTTTCACATATTCTGTATTGGTTAAAAACTAAATGTACTGTTCTAGGCCTCCCTGACCCCATAATGGGTTCAGAGCAAATTTGGAATGGGGGCTGGAGGATTCAGGTTTGCCTGCCCAAAAATCAATGGCACAATGGTAAGATAATTGTAAATGGAGTCCACTCTGAAGAAAGAGGGGTTACTAGTGGGGTACTGCAGGGTTCAGTACTGGGTCCAGTCCTTTTTAATGTCTTTATAAGTGACATTGCAGAGGGACTGGAAGGGAAAGTATGCCTCTTTGTAGATGACACAAAGATCTGTAACAGGGTTGATACACAAGGAGGCGTGGAAAGGATGAGAAGGGACTTAGCAAGGTTGGAGGAATGGTCAGAAGTATGGCAGCTTGGATTCAATGCAAAGAAGTGCAAAGTAATACACCTGGGAAACAAAAACCCAGGGAAGATTACAAAATGGGGGTAGTAACAACAACAAATGGAAAGGGACCTGGGGGCAATCATATCAGATGACCTTAAGGTTGGCAAGCAATGTGAGAAGGTGGTAGGGAGGGCTGGGGGGATACTGGGATGTATAGGGAGACGCATCACCAGCAGAAAACAGGAAGTTGTTATCCACCTGTACAGACAGTTGGTGAGACCCCATCTGGAGTACTGCGTCCAGTTCTGAAGACCCCATCTCTGCAAGGACATAGACAGGATGGAGGCAGTTCAGAGGAGGGCAACTAAAATGGTGCAGGGTCTGCAAGAGAAGCCATATGAGGAGAGGCTAAAGGAGCTTAATATGTATACCCTTGAGGAAAGGAGGGAGAGGGGACATGACAGAAACATGTAAGTACCTCAGTGGAATCAACAAAGTCCAAGAGGGTAGCATTTTTCAGAAAAAGAGATATGCAAGAACAAGGGGACACAATTTGAAGATAGAGGGGGGATGGCTCAGGGGCAATGTGAGGAAGTATTTTTTCACAGAGAGGGTGGTGGATGCATGGAACAGCCTTTCTGAGGAGGTTGTGGGGTCTAAAACTGTGGGAGAATTCAAGAATACATGGGACAGACATAAGGCAATTTTTGTGGGGGGTAGGAAGAATAGGATGTTGGTTAAATAGGATCTGCAGCTTATCCTCTAGGTAGGGAAATGGGCAGACTAGGTGGGCCAAGCAGTCCTTATCTGCCGTCAAAGTCTATGTTTCTATGTTTCTATCCAGCACCTCCCAAGTTGTTTTTACCTGGGGAGGGACCATGGCTTCATCTTTTATGCAGGAAAGCCTAAGTCTTGTTTCCATTGTGGGGCTTACACCCATTTGAATAATGCCTGCAACCAGCTCAAATGTTCACTATGTGGGGGGATTGGGCATTCTCTTGTTAACTGCCCCGAATCCAGTTTTCTGCAATTTATGTGATGAGACTTCTCACACGTATAAAACCTGTCCCTAGGCATCCCATAATAATCCAGCTTCAAACCCTGAAGAACAAGAAGAATTTGTGTCCCAAGCTGGGCATCAATCCAGGCTAGATCCAGCCACACACACGCGCCAGCATAACATGATGGAGGATCCTGAAAATCTTGAAAATGAACATACTGGTCGAGATTATTCTCAACCATCTCCTAGTTTTCCTATTGAAGCAACTACATCTCTTCTTCAACTGGTTCAAGACAAGTCTGATGTTGGTGAAGTGGAGCACCCCTCCCCAGGAGGACAGTACTGGATCAGCTCCCCCAGACTCCATGGCAGACACTTCAAATCCTCTGTCTTCAGATTCTTTGGTTTCTGGTGTTCCAAATATGCCCCCCCCCCCACTATGAATGAATGGGAACAAAGTCACTCACGGAGGCTGACTAGAGGCAGAGTGGCCAAAGAGAATGCTTTGAAGGCAGATACCACATCTAGCGGGATCCAGACCAGAAATAGGTATTCAGTTCTGGCTAAACGCAAACAGGGGGCAGACACCGAGGATGATTCAGATACCTCCTCGGTGGTTTCATCACAGCCAGATCCAATGGCAGACAAAGCAATGGTGTCCGGGGACTCGAAACAAATCTTACAAAAAAAAAGAGATCTAAACTGAAGTCATCAGTGCAAGGAGAAAATAACTAGTGTGATGCCACCTTTTCAACATGCATTTGAACTTATATTGTGGTTCTCTGAACACTAACAGCCTGAAGAATCCAACAAGGAGAAATACCACTTTTGCCATCCTCAGGGACTTGAACTTGCATATTTATTTTGTGCAGGATACAAGCTTTTACACTATTAAAAAAATACAGCAGGTCTCTATGTAGTGGTTTGAAGGACCTTCTTTTTGGTCTTTAGGGGGGTGATTTGTGTTCAGGGGTGAGAATTTTATTTAATGTCTCGGGTTTTAAGGTTACCAGATTAATAGATTTGGTTCTTGGTAAAGCCTTAATTTTAGATGTTACCTATACTAATCAGGAATTTAGATTGGTAAACATCTACAACCCTCAAACAAAATATCAAAGGGTTAAACTTATGGAACAAATCCATCCTTTTTTATACACCACAAAATCCATTATTTTGGAGGGATTTTAATTGTGTCCTGTCCCTAGATGATAAAACTGGTACCACAAGGAAATTGTATAGCAGTACAAACTTCTTGAATGCTCTTTATCAAACAGCCAGACTTAAAGATAGTGCCTCTGGTGGACAGTTTCCCCCGAGCATACATTTTTTAAGGGGAGACTGTCGATGAGAATTGATTTTATATTTTTGTTAGAATGGGTACCTGTGTTTTCTTATTCTACTGTTCCAATTGAAACTACTGATCATAGGTTGGTAAAAATAGGCTTGGGGACTCAGCCGAACAAACCAGTCTGTCATAACACTTGGAGACTTAATGTCTCTTCATTGGAAGACTTGGAGTGATGGGGGGATCTCCTACATTTATTAGAGGTATGAAAGTCCGTGTTTGAATGTATGACAATTCATTGTTATGGTGGTAAGAGACCAAAAGTGAAGTACGCAAGTGCTGTAGTAAAGCTGCTAAGGCAGCTTCTCTTAAGAAATATTTGAAATATTTGGATTTGCGTAAGAATCTCCAAAAATTAACTTCTTTAATGGTAGAGTCTGGGTATGACTATTCGGCACAGATTGCCACCATTGAAAAGAGATGAGCTCTTTCCAGTATGATAGAGCCCATACATTGTTCATGGAACAGAAATTTAGTACCCAGGGCAAGGTAGAGCATGTGAACCCATATGATAGTTGCAGACAAATGGTGGAGGAGAAGTATATGGGGGAATTGCAACTAGCCTCTGGTAGAATCACTAATGATAATGTAAAAATGGAACAATTTATAGCTGCCCATACAGAAAATATGTTTGGCTGCCCAGCACATCTTCCTTCTACTTTTGCAGAGTTTTTTTAAGACCGTGCAGATTCCTGACATCCCTCTGGATGTCCAGGTCACAGTGCTTAAAACCCATCTCTAAGGAGGAAATTCATATGGTAATCTCTACTTTGAATAATAGTGTGGTACCCAGACTGGATGGGCACCCTGGGGAATTTTATAAAAAGAATTTTGATAGTTTGTCTGATTTTTTTGTCATTATTTTTAATGATGTGTTGCAAGGGCATGTGCCTCCCCTTTGGTAGACAGCCTGCTCATTTTCTTGCATAAGAAAGATGATAAGAGAAATATTAATAATTGGAGACCGATCAGTCTGATTAATTCAGACTGGAAAATACTTTGTAAAATCCTCAGTGGTAGATTGGCTTTGGCAGCTCCTCACCTTATTTCCCCTACACAGACTTGTGCTATACGCCAGCGCTTAATGCTAGACAATTTGAAAATGTTTCGGCAAGTACACAAATGTCACAACATGCCTGGTTATGTATTAAATTTGGACCAGTCTAAAGTTTTCGATGCAGTCCCACACGAATATCTGTTTATGGAGTTACACCATTATGGAATTCCCCCCTTGTTCATACAGTGGCTACAACTACGGTATAAACATGCATCTACAAGTCCAGTGGCTAATGGAAGAGTGGGGAGACATATCCCAATATTAAGAGGTGTGAGGCAGTGGTCCCCTCTGAGCCCCCTGCTTTATGTTTTTGCAATAGATCCTTTAATTGGGAAACTTAATTGAGATAGGGAACTTGCACCTATTATGGGGAAGGGGGCACTACCTTTCCCATTGCACTGGTATATGCAGATGGTGTCAGCCTTTTGGTAGCTGATTCTTCGTCCGGTGTAAAAAGCTCTGGAGACAGTTCAGGAATTTTGTGTTGTTTCGGGCTCTTCACTTAATAAACAGAAAAGTTTGGGAATTGTCATTCTGGGCCATAATACTGTTGCTGTTACCCATATAGCCACTTTTCACACAATAACATCTACCTTCTACTTTTACAGAGTTATCTAAGACCTGACAGATTCCTGATGTCCCTCTGGATGTCCAGGTCACAATGTTTAAACCCAGCTCTAAGGAGGAAATTTGTATGGTAATCTCTGGTAATCAATGGTAATACTGTTGCTGTTACCCATATAGCCAGAATCCACATTCAGAACACTCCCCTGCAGATTTTGGGGGCCCTGTTTGGTGTTCAGGATCCTGCAACTTTGAATTGGGAAGAAAAACTTAAAATAGCGGAGAAAAAAATGGAAATCATATCCAATGTCAAGACGAAAACTAATTTATATGATTAAGACTTTTATTATACCCGTTTTTTTATTGATTAGTTATATTTTCCCTTTCCCTGTGAAACTAGAACCCAAATTATATAATCTGTTTTTCATATTATTGTGAGGGAGCAGGTTAAATCACGTCAAGAGAATGGTTACTTATTGGCCAGTCAAGTATGGTGGCTTGAATATGGTAAATCCTGTGCTGTTCTTTCTTATTAACTTTATATATTCAAATTTAATACCTGCTGTCCAGTACAATCAGAGTATCTGGGTTATAATTTTCCAGTCACAGTGTGCATATTTTTTACAGAAATGGGAGACACAGAAATGGGATGTGTTTAGGGATATCCCCAAGGGAACAGCAGTGTATGTTGTAGATTTTTTTCAAAGTGAAACAGTGGAAAGTGATCCCTTGTGAACTAACACACATTACCAGGAAGGACATGTATAGGAAGGTACTGAAGGCTCAGTTCCTTACTTCACCTTGTTTTACATGCCTGAGTACTATTCAGGAAAAATGTTTATTGTCTCAGTTAACCAATCCTAGGATCCCAAACAAAATGTGGGACACTTTGTGGCTTAGTTGCCATGATAGGTTAAATGGCCATGGTAATCATTCTCATATAAGTGTACATGAGAGAATGTGTTTAAGAGAAAATTGTTACAACCAAGTGGAATCAATGCAGCATTTATTTTTTGATTGCTCTTACAGTACATGATAAACTTTTGATCCACTTTAGCCAAAGCCTGGACACTGCCTCAAATTGCCAAAGTTACATATGATATATTGGTACTGTATATAGAATGTGCACAGCTGATTGGAAGAAATTCTATCTTGGGACACTTCGGGTCATTATGACCATTATTAAATGGGTTATTTGGCAAGTGAGATGCCAATATGTATTATAACAGAAGGCTTTACAACTAATGGGGCTTATTGAGAAAATTACCCTAGAAGTGGCTTTAGTGTATTCAAAAGAGCAGTGTACCTCCCAAAACCTGTACTGAATACTTGGTAGAGACACATACCCAGGAATATATATTCTTAGGGGTAGTTTTTTTCTTCTTGTGTTATTGCCACCGTATGAATAGTGTTTAATAATTTTGCAGTGTGATTGTACTTCTGTTTGACATTTTAATGTAACTAGTATTTGTCTTTTGACATGATGCATTTATGTATGCTTACTAATTCTGCACTAATAAAACTCCCCTACTCTCCTTGGCCGACTGCAAAGATGGCCAACCTTGTCTCAGTGGTTGATACGCCGACAGCATCAGGGACCGGAGAGCTAGCCTCCTTCCCTGTTCCTTGTTTGTTAGAGGCTGCTTTTAACTTTGTTATTCCATCAGATATTGAAATTTATATCATAGCAGACTAGCTGGAAACAGGGCTTGGCTAGTTGGTGTTTCTGCAGCTATGGAAGAGCTGGAAAACTCACTTCTGGCAGAGGATGACGATACTTTGTCTCATGTGTTGGCTAACAGAAAACATCAACTTCTCCCCTTGTTGGAAGAAGAGGAACGTCGATACTGCTTGAAAAGGCAACATATTCTGTTTCAGCAGTTTCCACTACAACCCATGGACCTGACATGCCGGATCAGTTGAGTTTGAAAAGCGGCAGTGACACAGACACATCAGAGGCTACCGACACAGCTGCTTCTTCCCCTACTGATGGTAAACCACTCTCTACTTCAGTGGAACAGTGTAATTTGTCTGGAGCTGAATTTACTGTTGCACCTCATAACTCTGATAGCACTGCTGACATTTCTTTGGAGGAACTTGACTCTACTCAGGTTTCTGATGGCAGGGTTTCCACTGCTACTGTTCTGTCTTCTGAAATTAAACTCACCACTGCTACTACTCCTGCACTGGATATTTCTATCTAAAGCAATACCACAGCACCTCTGCCCTCAGACTCATCTTACCCACTGAATGATCAATTGCTCTATGACTCAGTTTGAGCTCAAGCTCAGAGTGTTAATGTGGGTGCCAGCATGTCGGCAATGGCTCATAGGGGTTAACGACTCAGCCTAAGACGTGGCCCCACAACTGCTAGAAAACAACTGGAGAAATGGTCAGCTGAAGCCTCATTGTTAGCTGCTGGCTGGAGAAAAGCAGCGGATAGTGTATCTTAGGAGCCTGTGGATGAACACTGTTATGGGACTCTTGGTAGTATGCCGCAGCAGCCCCCCCTCCCCCATAATCCTACAGGAAGGGTGTCTCAGCTTAGCACTACTGCCTCTCAGCATTTAGTACATGATGAAATACATAAACTTACTACAGACCCTCCCCCCGCCCAATGACCGATAGTTCAGGACAGTTCATCTGACACTGAGGCAGATCCCCTGGAACATTTTTCAGTGGATCCGATTGCCTCTTCGGGTATCCGTTTTCATGCCTTTCAAATGTCTGACCTCTTTTCTGCCTCTGGAAAACTGGAACCAAGGCAGAATGCCATCCACCTTATATATTCAGTTGGGCTTGAAGAGATACCAGATAGGACTTAAAGTATACGAAAACTGTTAAAAGACTCTATGGGTTTTTTCTCCTCAGACTTATATGCAGTGTTGCACATTTCAGGGGAAACTTCCTATGATATTAGTTTTCATTCTGTTAAAGCCTTTGATAGATTCTGGAACAAATATGACCAACTTAAACATACTGGGCCATGGTCCCCCCTTTCAGTCTATTCTGCTTTCTCAACCACCAATGAAGACTATCACTATAATGTCCCGAAACTAGGGGGTCCGTGTTTGTGACATTTGTTATTGGCTACAACAAAGGTGTGAGGTTCAGGGCAAACCAATTCTCATTATTAATTATGAACAAGTCTGGACTGGGGGGTGGAAATTTCAAGCAAAATTGCACCAATCTAATCATGGTATTAGTCATCTTCCTAGCAGCTTTTTCTTGGGGAGGGATAGAGATGTGTGTTTTAACCCTAGTCAGCCTAATATTATGGCACAAATGTGGATCTAAAACACATATAAGCTCTGCCTGTGACACAGAATGTTGTAATAATTGTCTTGAGTATAGACATCTTAGTCAAGCCTGTCTGAACCCATTTTGATGTAATCTCTGTGACAAGCAAGGTCACTCCTTAAGGAGATGCCCCTGAGCCACACACAACAAAGGAGGTGGGTAGAACCAAGATGATTTGATCACCAGGGGTAAGCAGTCAGTGCAGCCGCCACTAGTGCTAAAAGGTTTTCCACACCCCAGTCAGGTCTGGTCCCCCCTGCCACTGTGATATTACATGACCATCCTGAACCAGTAGGGTTCTGCCACAGATATCTGCCCCCCCCCCCTGGATACTAGCATTACCATATGAGCAGGTATCCTCTCCACCCTAGGAGGATCAAAACACCCAACTCCAGAACAAGGACATTGCCAGTACCTTGCCTGATGAGGTGGTCCATCCTGTACTTCCAAGCACTGCTACTCTGGAGATGGCTACACCCCTTCCCCCTCAGGACACTTCCTTAACAGTAGTCCTACCTCAGAAGAGAAGGTGCCATGGCACCCATAAGGGTAACATACCACCTGCTTCCTCCATCGAGACAGACAACAAGTATGCAGCACTCTCTACCATGCAGTGCTGGGGGACCATGAAAGATGAAGCTGAAGATTCTGAGGTTTTGTCAGCTGTCTCCTCAATCAGGGATCTTGGTTCTGACCATGAAGAGACATCCCAGAAGTTGCCTTCAGATGTTGTAGAACTAGATCCAGGTGACGGAAATGTCTGACCTATCCTCCTAATCCTCCAACAGGTGTCCAGGACCTCAGTTTTCATGTGTGTCTTTAAATGACAACAGCACAAAATCTCATAGGAAGCAGCTGACACCTTTCTCGCTCTTATCTATTATCCCTGGGCAGGTTGTGTTCGTGCAAGATACACTCCTGAAAACATTACACTAACTGTCTGCTACAAAAAAGTTATGCACACATGGCCCTTACTTTTTTTTTATTGTAGTCTTTGGTAACTGGGTAAGGCCCACTAAGCACAAGTGCCTGTTTTCAGGGGCAACCTGGGAGCACTAGGGAGGTTAAGTGACTTGCTCAGAGTCACACAGTATGCAAGTGGAGATTGTGGGAATCAAACCCAGATCTGCTGGATGTACCAAGCTCATTCACAGCTCATTACTCTAACCTCTAGGCTATACTGCCAGCCCCACAAGGTCACAAGGACCTGATAAATGTGATGGAGTTGGTATTTTGTTCAGATCTTTCTCTTTTAAGGTACAGTGTCTTCAGGAACTGATACCAGGCAGTGCTCTATTGTTGGATGTTATACTCGATTCCTTCCCTGTTCACTTAATGTCTATGCACCTCAAACTAAAGTGGGTAGGATTGAATTGTTTACAGCAATACAGTCTTATTTAAATACCTGTAGGTTGGTTATACTAAGCGGTGATTTTAATTGCTGCCTCCCTAATGGTAGTTGAAGGCTAGCAGCATCAAAAGTATATTGTGATTCTTCTTATTTACAAGAACTCATCACAGTAGCAGACTTGCAAGATTGTGCACAGATTTGCCAGAACGTCACGGCCACTTTCCATACTGGACTCCTGGCCTCTCGCATTGATTTTATCTTTTTATCACACTCTTTTTCAATAAGTAGTTTCAGAACAATCCTGGTAGAAACTTCAGACCACTCAGCCATTGTTTGTTGGTGCACATTACAACAGGACCCCTCCTCTGCTCACAATGCATGGAAACTGAATACTTCTTTGATGGATGATCCTCAGTTGTACACGCAGTGTGAGGAACTATTCCAGGATAGATGGTCTGTGTTTAGTGCCTATGATTCTGTCTCACAGTGGTGAAAGAATACTAAATGGGACTTTAAAGCCCTTCTCAAATGGTGGGTCTTCAGAGGAAAAACACAGAAATATCTTAAAGGGACAGTAAACATTGCAGGGATTGCTCAAACTGTGAAAGCCCGTGAAAAGTTATTTTGAACAAGGTATTTGGCTTCCTTGTAGGTGCCAAAAGTCCTGAGACATGACTGGTTAAATCATCTGTAAATCACAACAAGGCAGCATCCATTTCATGCAATCTTAAAACAGATAGTGATGTCACTGAGGGGCAAACTGTAATTAACAACATACAACTTGCCCCTCAGTGACATCACTCCCTGTTTGTAAGACTACATGAAATGGCTGTTGCTATTATTTGATTTATACATTGCTTAGCTATTCATATCTCAAGACTCCTGTTCCCTACAGGTAAACCCAATACCGCATTTGAAAGATCTTTTCATGGGTGTTCACAATTTGAGTGACCCCCAGCAATGTTTACTGTCCTTTTAAACGCTTACAGTTGCGGTCCCAACTTCATAACCTTATTTCACTCATGTATTCTGTTGGGGAGCATTTATTGGAACAGGTTAATACTGTTAAGGCTAACATGCAGTGTCTTCAATATGATAGGGCCTCTTCCCAAATACATGAGATGAAATTTGGAACTCAGGAAAAACAGCAGTGCCTAAATAGTTTCAAAGCTAGTCAGCAAAGACACACCTCCCACTATATTTATAGTCTTAAAACACATCCAGAGGACTGTCAGGTTTCCTCTAAAGATGACATTTTGCAGATCGTTCATGATTATGTGGAAACCAATTTTGGTACGACTGGTAGCCTTGCAGACCCATGGGCAATCTTGAATTCCATATAGGTCTGTCATGTACCAGATGGTATACTAACAGAAATTATTAAGCCTATACATCTCTTAGAAGTTGAAGTCGCTAGTGATAGTTTACAAAATAACATACCTCCTGGCACTGATGGTTTCCCACCAGAATTTTACAAAATGTTTAAAGCTTATTTAGGTCCTACTTTACAATTTTTGTTTAACTATTGCTTAAGGACACATACTGTACCTTGACCCCCTCAATGTTACAATCAGTTTTCATATTTATCTACAAAAAAAAGTGATAAGGAGTTGTTACAGAATTGGCGTCCTTTGTGTTTACTGAACACAGATCACAAAATATTGTCAAAAATGTTGATGTCTCTTTTAGCATTTGTCACCCCTCTAGTTATTTCCCCTGCACAGACGTGCACTAATCCAAACAGAAACATTCAGTCCAATCTGATTCTTTTATGAGAACTGTTTGAGAGAGGAAAACAAAATTTAGTGTCAGGATATGTATTGTCGCGAGGCTAATTGAAAGCTTTTGATCGAGTGGACCATAGATTTTTATTTGCTACTCTTAGTAAATATGGGACCCTGGTGACCATTCTGCAATGGCATTCTTTACTGTGTACCCAAACTTCAGTAATCCTTTCTCTCAATGGTTGGTACGGCTCCCCAATACTAGTAAAATGAGGAGTGAAACAAGGGTGCCCTTTAAGCCCCTGCTTATACACGTTTTCAGTAGATCCTTTATTATGCTTACTTCAGGCACACTCACAAATTCAGGGGATTACTCTGACTTTGTAGATACCAGATATTAAAGTTTTAGCATATACTGATGATCTTTGTGTGCTTTTGCGAGATCACATGTCAGGTCCTCAGGTTATGGCAACTCAGCATGACTGTTTTGAAGTTTCTGGCTCTAGTATTAATTATGATAAAAGTGTAGCTATATTTCTCAATAAAACAACTGTTCATAATTTATGTAACAATATAGCTGACATTCCGCTAACAACGGACCCTATCAAAACTTTGGGTATATGGTTCTCCAACGAAGATTCAACACACTTAAATTGGCAAGTATGTATACAAAGAGCGGAACATCAACTTAATACCAGGAGGAACAGTATGACTTCTAAAAAGAGAAGAGTTTAATTAAAACATTATTGCTAGCATGCCTTATATTTCTTAGTTATATTAACCCACACCAGCCCACTTTGCGACTAAATTGTATAGTATAGTTTTTCAGGGATTGTGGGGATCTCAACTGAATCCTATTGAGAGGGAGATGACCTATTACCCCTATAACAAGGGAGGTATCAATATCATTAACCTGATTGTTTTCTGTATTGTATCTTCCTGAATTGGAATGTGGAAAGTTCTATGCAATTATCTTGCAATATTGACTTCTGTAATGGAGGACTGGTTACTCCTGATATTGTACTTCTGGGAACAAAATACCTTATTAGGTAACTTGAAGAATTTTGCTTATATAGTTCTGTTTTATATTTCTTTGGCCTTTCAGAAAATTACACTTTGGCATTTGATGCCAGTAGATATGCAATCAAGGAACAGACGTACCTTATATGGGTGTATTATGTCTTCAAACTTTGCCCCTCCTGTCGACTTGAAATTTTGCCCATCACACTATATTCCTGAGGCCCTCACTCAGTTGATTAACCCAAGGCTGCCTGCCAAATGTGGAATTTAACATGGCTAAGGCTTCAAGTTAGAATCCCAGTGAGAGGCTCACATAAACATAAAAATTTGGATGATCGGGTGTGTTCAAGGGATTTCTATCCGGGAATGGTAGAAACCCAGTTTCACTTCATTTTGGAATGCCCCCTTAGCCAATAGTTCTGGCATGCCTTGAGTGTCACTTGGTCTGAACATTTATTATGTCAGATCAAATATCATGTCCTTATATTATGTATATAGTCGAACAGTTAGTCTAAATTTCAGAAGAGCATCCTACAAGTATGTTTAGCTATTTGTAAATATTATTTATGGAAAGCTAAATGTGCTCTGACAGTTCAACAGAAACCCATAACAGTCACAGAAGTGGTAAATATGGTAAAATGTAGCCGGTTCTTAGTTTATTGTACTGATATTCAATTGTTTACGCCATCACTTATCAATGAATATTGGAGACATTGCCAAGGATTTTTTTCCTAAATTACTGCTGCACTTTTATTACCTCTTTATAACATATGATTTATTTGTCTTCTCTTAATGTTCCAGTTTTTTTTAGTGTTTTATTGTAAACTGGAACTGTGGTTGCTTTCCTTTTTACTGACCTGAAATTTTTATTGTATCCTTCATTGTTTTTGTGTTTCTTTCCTGGATGATTTTTTGTGCTTGAATAAAAATTTCCCTACTCTTCATTGATAAGTGTCATAGGATCTTTTACTTCCACCTGGACAGTGATCAGAGATGGGCATAAGGGACCTCAGTTTAAAATCTCATCTGAAAGATGGCACCTCAGTTGTGTAGCACTCTCCTCATACTGCACTACAGTATCGGTTATGAGTATTACCTCAAGTACCTGGTATGGTGCTAGAACCAACAACCATCTGATCTTCCAGCCCCAGAGGCAAGCATGCTACCTACTGAGCCACTGACACTGCCCATCAGGTCCCTCTTTTCTCCTCCTCCTCCCCTGGCATGGGTGGAGCATTCTTAGTGGCCTGAGCTACATGCAGCAACAACCTGCAGAGGGATTAAGCTCCATTGGATCACTGCAGGGGTTGCTATGGCAGCGAAGCTTGATGCCAACCCTCTCTAATCGCAGTGCACTGCATAGTGGCAGCTGCAGTGACCTGGCCTGCCTCCTGACATGGCATACCTAGTTCACTTCTGAATTTTGACTTACATGTATGGCAGCATGACATGCACACTATTGGGACATTGGGGCAGTCCCTCAACATTTCCTAATGTGTGGTTTATATACCTAAAAAAATGATTAATCTTGGTATTATTTTGAATGTGATAAAGTATTTCCAAAGTGGTGTTATTGTTTTAGTGACACTCCTCATTTCACCTAGAGTAACCCCAAATCTTCCAATGAGGAAGATAATGAAGTAGGAATTAAACCCTAGAGCCCAGTATACCATTCTAGTGCTCTACCAGCTAAGCTGTTGGGCCTGTTAGCTTGCTCAAGCTTCTTTTGGTCACTTTCTTACTTGTATACCTTTGACATTTGTTTTAGTGCTGGGCCTTTTGGCACAGTGGTAAGGCTATCACTCATGACATCCATCAATGAATGAATGAATGAATCAATCAATCTTTATTTTACCAGGCAAAACACCATTGAGTGATACTTATTTACAAGGTGGACCTGGGTAGGTTACAAGCCATTACAAGTGAAACAAGGAATTCATAAGGTAGTACAGGAAGTATTACAGGCAGTAAATAAAAGCATCATGCTAGAACAAAAAAATATGTACACTATAATAGTATGCAGCATACAGTAGACAAAATATGTACACTTAAACTTAATATGAACACACTGGTGCAACTGGTATAAGATAAATTGAGAAAAGATTGCAGAAATAAGGCAGAAGGAACATTTTAGTAAGGAGAGGGAATCCAGAGACAGAGGAGGGGTGTAAGTCAATGCTTAAAGCAGTTACAAGACTCAATGAAGGAATGTACCAGCAAGGATTTAAAGGTGGCCAGTTTGACATGGATAGTTATTTTCAGGGTCTTTTGCTGTTCCAGAGAGCAGGCAGGGCATGACTTATGGAAGCCTCACATCAGTGACTCAGGTTCTGAAATGAGCCTGGGCCATCATAGGCTGGCTGGGGAGGGGGGACAGAGGACTAGTGTCCTAGAGAATGCTGTCCTCTGCTGGGGCGGGAGGACTGCTGACTTCACTGCGATAGTGCCAGCTGGGTTACTACAGGTGACAGTGCAGTCTGGAGCAGCTAGTGGAAGGGCGGACACTTGGTCATCATAGCAAAATATTGTTAGCATAGTCTGATGAATGGGATTGGGTACTGATGGAAGACCTAAAAATGCTTACCATCTGATTGTGCTGCAAAAATGCACTGACAGCCAAATACTAGCACAAAATGAAACTGAGCAAATGGTGATATAGTAATTCATGTTCAGACATGCCTCTAGGTCCACCAACTCTGCCCCCCACCGCACTTCATAGATTTGCCCCATTCTTCAAGGGAGTCCACCACCCTGGCAGGGTTAGTATCATCAGAGAACTTAAGGAGCCTGCTGGGGACCCTAGCTTCCACATTGTTAATGAAAATGTTGACTAGCAGTGGCCCAATAGTAATCCCTGAGGGATGCCATTGAGTGCCCCTCCTCACATGGAACTTTTCTTTGTCACACTTAGTATGACATTTTGTCCCTGGAGCGGTATGGTTTCAGACTATACCACAGCACCAACACTGCCCTTTCAGCATTGACTGATAACCTCCACAATGCTCTGTCTGGACACCTGTTACTATGGTCCTATGGTCTTCATAGATCTGACCAAATCTTTTGACCTGTTCAGCCATCAAAACTGGTTAACCAAGTTATCTAGTCTTGGCTTAACCTACAGTCACTCAATCAATCAATTAATCACTTTATTTAACCAGGCATAAACACCATTGAGCAAGCTCATTTTCAAGGTGGTTCTGGACATTAATACAATACAGTACACATCATAAGATTGCAATTACGGTGGACAATGGTGCAAAAAAACCAAAACAATGTAGTGAACTGGTTCTGTGACTACTATATGCAGTAAGAATTCACAGAGTTAGGGTCAGTAACTGCTACTCCTCACCTAGTCATGTTACTATTTAAATTCCTCAAGGTGCCATCTTGGGTCCCTTATTGTTTTTCCCTGTTCATTAATGTGTTTCCACCACGCTTTCATCTTTGGTATGTCTGTTTCATTTACGGCTGCTTACAGTACTCTTGCTATTGTTAAACAGGGCTTCAAGATACCCCTCAAAAACTGTTCAAGGTCAGCATACCTTTGCCTTTTCTGCAGTATATCTCTGGAACCCTTTCCCTCATCACTACTGGAAAGCAGTTCACAGTTGAACTTTAAACTACTGCTTAAACTGCATTTGAAGTTAACTTATAGATGCCAGTGTTTCATTATCAGTTCACGTAATGTGCATTTTAATCTGCATCACCCTGTATAATGTACTTGCATAGAAACATAGAATTTGCCACCCAATAAGGACCACTTGGACCACCCAGTCTGCCCATTTTTCCCTGTCTATAGTCCACAGGACAGTCAACTCCTGGATCACACCAGATCTAGTAAACAGTATGAAACAACGGGACCATCTTTGGCAGCTAGCCAAAGCCTCTGGGAAACAATGTGATCTACAGGCGTACAAAGCAGCTAGGAATGTCCGCACGAGGGCAATCCGCCAATCAAAAAGAAAGTATCACAGAGAACTGCTATCTGACTCCTGGGGTGACAGTAGGAAATTTTGATCAAATATAAAAGACATAACTGGCAAACAAGAAAAGATCTCTCCAACAATGTTAAGCCACAATAGCAATACCATCACTGGCCTGGTCACTATCGCCAATACTTTTAACACAGCTTTCACCAATCTATCCGATGTCCTCCCTAAAGACGTCTTTTGTGATGCTTCTACTATGACAACTGGACCCACTGATAACAAAAGTCCGGACCACCCACCACTATACTTCAAGCGGGTCTCCACAGCCCTGGTCAGAAAATTCCTAACTAAGGTCTTGGGGAAATCTAGACATAGTGGGAACTCTCTCGACCTCAAACTCATCTCACTCACCCTAGATGAAGTTCTCCTGCTTATTACCAAGATACTTAATCTATCCCTCTCTCTATCACAGTTTCCTCCATTTGGAAGACCGCATTGGTCACCCCAGTGCATAAAGCCAGTGATTGTACTCAACCTTCTAAATACAGACCAATATCAATCCTCCCCCTATATCAAAAGTTCTGGAGTGTATAGTAGCAATCCAACGTGTTGACTACCTAGAGAAGTACTCACTTCAATGCCCTCAAGAGCATGGCTTCAGGAAAAATCACAGCATGACCACAGCCCTACTAGAATTTACTAGCTTCATACAAAAATCTTTCAACAAAAACAGGAACATCGACCTCTTGAAGGCCTTCGATACCATTAATCATCAACTCCTCCTTGATCAACTCACGAAAATTGGTCTCTCACCTGACACTCAAAAGTGGTTCGGGAGCTACCTGTCAGATAGGTCCCAATGAGTAAAGATAGCAAGCAGTGCCTCAGAACTACAAGTTGTGCGGTCAGGTGCACCACAAGGATCTATTTTAGGCCCCCTTCTGTTTAGCATCTTCCTAAACAATTTACCAAATGCATGTCAATAAAGGACACTCCTATATGCTGCTGATGCCGTCATCTTTACAAATCACCCTGATCCCTCTGTTCTGGAACACAACCTCCAGCTTGGCTTCCTTGAAATTGAAAAATGATTTTAAATCACACAAACTTGTACTCAGCTATAAAAAAAACTAAACTCTCACTGTTATCAACCTCCCATCATAAGCATAAGGCATTTGCCTTGTTAGTCAAAAATAACCTTGGAGTCCCTCTTGAACAACTACAACAGTTCAAATACCTTGGGGTTACCTTGAACATTCACCTGTCTTACGCACCACATATTGAGACCATTGCCAAAACAGCGAATGCAAAATTAGGTCTGTTATTCAGGCATCGAAAAGTCTGACCCCTGAAGCACTTAAACTTGCTATCAACAGCTCAGTTCTATCCATTATAGATTACGGATTGGTTATCTATGCACTGCCTCTATCACATCTCTAAAGAGGCTAAACACAACACTGAACAAAGACTGTAGACTACTCACTTGTGCTGAGCCCCACACCCACACTTGTGATCTCTACGTGCAAACAGGCTGGCTCAATCTACAAGGTAGAATCAAGTACTATTCATGCACACCCACATAAAAGATGCTACAAGGAACCCTGCCAACTGGCCTCTCCAGTCTTCTACCCAGATCCCTAAAGGCTTGCCATACATGGACCTCTTACTCGTACCAAGGTTCAGAACCACCCAGTACCAATGATCATTTCTGTACAAAGCCCCAATGTGTCTGAATTGTCTGGGCCCTGATCTTACTGATGTTCCTCATCCTACTCAGTTCAAACATCCCCTACATTAATATATTACAGTATGAATGAAAACACTTGTGATTGCCCCATATAATCAAACTACCAGCTGTCTTGTGCCCTGAGAATGACTGGTTCTATGACAAGGCATCTGGCTGCCTCTTCTCCTCCCCCTTTCCTTGCCAGCACCTCCCCTTCCTGTTAATACTGCCCTCTCCTTAGCCACCACTTATACTGCATTCATTGGCTACTGACTTCCCCCTACCCCACTGTCCTCTCCACACTCTTTCCCTGGCTCCACTACCCCCATCCCACCATCCTCTCCTTCCCTGTACTCCCTCTCTCCTTTCCTTCCACACTTTTTCCACCATCCTCTCCCTCCTTGTACTCCCTCTCTCCTTTCCTTCCCCACATTTTTCCTTGTTTCACACATTACAATTGCCACCTGGCAGTAACTTTCTCCTTCCCCGTAACTACTTGTTTTCCTCCCTACACTCTGACTATGAACAACTTGTATTAGTGACTTTTACTGTCCATTGTAAATAATCTGTTTTTCCCCTTGTCTTTGTACTACCCTTCCCACAATGATGTGGAACCTTTGTAAATGAGCTGTTCTGTGTTCAAAGGTATTGTAATCTGAGAATGAATAAATAAATCAATAAATAAAATCACTGAAGAGCCTACTTGATCTCCAGCCCATTCACCCACCCCCTTTCGTTAACATTCCCTCATGCCTATCCCATGCATTCTTGAACCCCACTACTGTTGTTGCCCCCACTACCTCCACTGGAAGACTGTTCCAGAAATCCACCACTCTTTCTGTGAAGAAGTACTTCCTCATGTCTCTCCTGCATCTACCCACTCCTGCTTCTTATCCTGTCCCCTTGTCCTTGAGCACCTTTTGTTCTGAAAAATACTTCCCTCCTGTACATTATTCACCCATGTGAGGTATTTAAAAGATCTCCCCTCCCTCCTCTCTTCCAGGGTGCACATATTTAGGTACTTCAGTCTTTCCTTATAGGGCTTCTGATGTAGACTCTACACCATTTTAGTTGCCCTCCTCTGAACTGCCTCCATTTTGTTTATGTCCTTCTGGAGATGTGGTCTCCAGAACTGGACAGAGTACTCTCTTTCTGCTGGTGATACCCCTCCCTGTGCACCCCAATATCCCATTAGCCCTCCCACCTGCCTTGTCGCACTGCCTGGCCACTTTTAGGTCATCCGATATGATTACCCCCAGGTACTTATGTTATATATCCTGTTGCTGTATTTAGGCAATGAATCCTGTTTTGTATGTGTGTGTATGCTTAACCCTGAGTCACTCTTATAAACAGGCAGTCTTTGCCCAAGAGTCAACCCAGTTACCAAACGCATAAATAAATAAAATGCCACACTGTTGCACTTTTGACCAGAACCTTATCATGTGCCACAATGTCAAAGGCCTTGCTAAAGTTAGACTGTGTCAATGGAACAAATTATTCAGAAGGGTGTGCAATATATGTAAGTGTGTGTGTGTATATATGTGTATATATATATATATATACACATTGCAAAAAAAACTTTGCTAATGCTCCAGTTAAGTCAAAGCGATAAAAGTTGGCAAATGAGGTGTTAGGGTTTCCAATCCTAACACACCACCCTCCCAAACCAGGCAGAAGAGCAAGTGTGGGGTGTGCCATGGGCTTCTCAGGCCTAACGCTCCCCCCATTCTATCTGTAAATAAGGTCAGATGTGTAGACTTTATGAGAATGGGGTGAGCATTAGGCTTGAGAAGCTGAAAACCGAAAGGTGATTTCGTGCAGTAACCACGAAATCACCTTCCGGGCCTGAATAATGAAATGACAGTGGCAGTGTTCATGAGGTGGGGGTCACAAAAAAGTCATGTCAAAAATCTGGTGCAAAAATTCAAAGAATTGGCAGAGTTATGGACATAAGTTTAAAACATCATTGAAATACATTATCCGGCACTTACCTTTATTCCTCAGTTTGCAGTTCAGGTTTGAAGAGTGCAGATGTGTCCTGGTCCATAGAAGATGACACCCTATGACCTCCGGTGGTAATTATGGGGTAAGGGGGTGGTGTGGGATAGTGGGTGCTTAGTGGGAGGGTAGGGATGGGGGAGGGGACCGGGGAGATGACAATGCACTGTTTTCTTTTTTTCAGGATTAAAAAAAAGGCGTCCGGGATTGTTTTCTTTTTGCAGGTTTGAATAAATAAACGAAATATATTGGGACATTGGGGGTGGGCTCCTAGTGTTGCACACTGCTGGGGACACTAAATGCCAATACAGGGATTGGGCCCCAGTGTGGAGCTTAATAATATAAATCAATGGGCTGTTGAGGGGGCATCTGACACCGGGGTGGGCATCCCAGTGTTGGATGTTTTAAATGAATTGTCAAAGGAGTAAGGGGCGTCAATTGGAGGGTGGGGGTTGCCATTAGACACCAGGAGATATATGGGTACAGTGATCGGGGAGTGAGGGGTGCCAGTAGACTATGTAGTAGACTATAGAAAATGGAGGGAGGTGCTTATAACTGACACTACAGCTGGCAGCAGGAGTTCAGCTGTGGCTGCAATACTAAATAAAATCCACTGTTCTTATACGGAGAACGTGGTGGAAGGCTCTTTTCACTAAGCTGGGCACCTGGGATTTCAGGTGCCCAGAAAAAGTATTTCTGAGGCTAACTGCAAAAAACAAACACAGGCTGTAGCTAAACTTGGCTTTTGTAAAATGACAGCATTTTTATGTATTTTCCATGTTTTTTAGTTGGAGACAAAAAAACAAGATGACAGCTCACAAAACAGGATTTTTTCCTCATGAAAAAGGATTTCCTCCTCACGAAAAAGGAATGGATCTCATGAGAATGAATCCTTTTTTGCAAGATCAAATCCTTTTTCGAACTGTTTCTCTCTATCCTGAAAAATGAACTTCCCATAGGAAATAATGAGAACTTAAAAACTGAATAACTTTGCAACAGGTTAATAGTATTGCACCAAACAAAGGATGGCACACTTCTGTTACCCAAGTTATTTCTACCATAGAAAACTCGTGCCAAAATTCCACAACATCTGGGCACAATGCAATTCATAAGTGTTCATAAGTGTACAAGATAATGAGGAAAAAAACTGCAAAAAGTGGCGACTTTTCATTTTTTTTACACTATCTGGAGCTCAGAATCTGCACATCCAATGGGAACGAAACTTGCCATGTTAAGAGATCAACCCAACAGGACAGCGCATACCAAATTTTGTGTAAATCCATTGAATGGTTGCAAAGTTATTAAAGTGCATAATCTGAGGTTTAACATTAAACAGGCTACTCAACCCTAACTATAGGGGTGCGACCATGCCCCTATAGTATGCAGTATATATATATATATATATATATATATATGAATCAAACTTTATTTCTATAGTGCCTTTCAGAAACCAAGGCACTGTACGTAAAACCAAATACAAATACAACATTAAAACAGCAAGATAAAATACATTAGTCATTAGGGAAGGCCAAGTTAAATAAATACATTTTTAGCTCGATATGAAATCTATCAATGGTCAGGCATTCTCTTAGCCAGCAAAGTAGAGAATTCCACAAGGTTGGAGCCAAAAAAGCAAAGGCATGAGCACCTGATGTTTTTAATCGTACCCTGTGAATCTCTAGCAATCCCTCGTTGGTGGATCAGAGAGGACGGGAGGGGCAGTAGGGTATCAAGAGGTCTTGTAGATAACTGGGTCCCTGATCATGTATGGCTTTGAAGGTTATCAAACCAACCTTAAAGATGATCCGCCACTGAATAGACAGCCAGTGCAGTTCACGGAGCACAGGAGTAATATGACAGGACCTAGAAGTCCCAGTCAAAAGCCTGGCTGCCACGTTCTGCACTAGCTGCAAGTGGTGGATATCAACCCCCGGAAGCCCTAGGTAGAGTGAATTTCAGTAATCAAGGTGGGTAGTGATGAAGGTGTGGACCAGTGTTGGAAGATCATCCAGAGGAACCAAGTGTTTCACCCAGACGATATTCCTCAGATGATAAAAAGAGGATTTGACAACAGCCAACACCTGAGACCGTAGTGTCATGCCATCATCAAAAATAATGCTGAGGTTATGCACTCGGTCTGAAGTAGTGAGCTGTATGCCATCGATCAAAACACCTTGCATACTTGCCCCTGGACGACCAGGGTCCACAACCAGCACTTCAGTCTTATCCGGATTCAGTCTCAGCCAACTAGTACTTATCCAGGTTCTGATCTCGGTAAGGCAGTTGTTTAGCACAGAGAGTGCAGCATCCTGTCTGGGTAGAAAAGACATATACAGTTGAATATCATCTGCATAGCAGTGAAAGCTCAAACTGTATTGCCTGATGATATCTCCCAATGGCAGCATATACACTGCCAACAACATGGGGGCCAAGATGGAGCCATGTGGCACCCCACAAGACAGGGAATAAGTGCCAGAGGAAAAAATTCCAGTAGTAACTCTCTGAAGCCTGTCTGCGAGGAAAGAGTTGAAACATTTGAGGACTGTACCAGACAGACCACAAAGCAGCCACAGGCACTCCAACAGCACACCACGGTCTACAGTGTCGAATGCTGCGGAGAGATCAAGAAGGACCAGAATGGTACACACCTTTCGATCTCTAGCCATCAGGAGGTCATTCAATACTCGGACCAGTGCAGTCTCCGTGCTATGCTTCTTCCTAAATCGGGACTGAAGAGTATCATAGATCTTGTGAGTTGTAAGATGATCATCCAGTTGCAGCGCAACCACATTTTCAATAACCTTACCAACAAATGGCAGGTTAGCGATAGGTCGGTAGTTGGCTGGGCAGTCCAGGTCCAAGGAGGATTTCTTAAGGAGTGGTCAAATGACTGCCTCCTTTAGGGGTTCTAGAAAGACCCCAGTCTCCAAGGATCTAGAGACAATTTCAGCAAGGATTGGGCAGATAACTTCAACACATCCCAATAGAAAGGGTGTCGGGCCTGGATCCAAACTACAACTGGTTGGGCACATTGTCTGGATGATCGTCACAATATCCATGAATTCTGGCTGGCTGAAATCTGACCAGAGAGACTGAGTGCAGACCACATCCCGCCGATCACCACAACTCCTCATAGGAGAGACTATGCCGATGTTAGACCTGATGCTGGCACCCTTATCTGCGAAGAATCGAGCAAACTCCTCACATTTCAGCTGAGAAAAAGCTTCTCTGGGCTGAAGACAGATTGGATTGCACAATCTGTTGATGGTCCAGAAAAGCTGAGTTGGTCGATTCTGTGCAGTAGAAATATCCCTGCATAGGAATTCTGCCTTCTTATGGGTGATTTCTAGCTGATAGCCATCATAATGTGCCATCAGCTTAAGCCTGTCAGCATCAAGGCCAGACTTTCGCCAAGTTCTCTCCATCCTTCGACCAACTCGCCTCAACTCCTTCAAGGAACCATCAAACCAAGGGTTCCTTGGGTGAAGGGTGAGGGGTCAAACATGAACAGGAACAATCTTGTCCAGGGCATCTCCCACAGCCTTATTATAGGCTAATACGAGATCACCTGGACTCTTGCATTCACCTGACAAACCCGATAGGTCCAGCACCGCCGATAGGTCGTAAGGGGTAACTCCCCTCAAAGGCCGGTACTGGACCATCTCCGTAGGGGCAGACCTATTAGGGGGACCCTGAAGCTGAACCTTATGGTGTGAAGGTCAGACCAGCTGACTGGTTCCACCCCCCGATCAGCTATAGTCATACCCAAAAGAAAGATCAGATCCAATGAGTGACCCCTACATGGGCTGAGGAGGTGACTACCTGTGTAAAGCCTGTGTAAAGCCCAACGTTATCATAAGCAGAATTCTGCAGTAAAGTGACTGCAGCAAACAATACAATTTCAATGAGACTTAATCCCTTTTGTCATGCAGTAAACTTGTGACACTGCACTGCATCCTGGTGGGCTTCACTGTATATCTGGCAGTACAAAAGATATGGTGTACACGAGCCTCTACTGAAAACTATTCATTCAAAGTGCAAAGTGCAAAATGCATGTCACACTCAGTATCGTCATGTGGACAGAAGACCAACACCCCAATGTTTCCCATCATGCTGGCACTTCTACTGGGAGTGGAGCTGGTCTGTAGCTAATCCATTTATATACTGCTTGTATTACATGGACAGTATTAAGTCATGTAATATTAAGATTTAAAGTGCCAAGCAATGCTTAGTAACTGTATGTGGGTTCCATATCATAACAGTGATACTAAGGCAACTCACAGAAGAGTTAGTCCATGTTGCCGAAAACAAAATCAGCATGGAACCAACCTCTGCACCTACCACAACGGAGATGGCAGGAAAATTAAAGTTTATTGCGGGGGCCTATGCCACCTGCACTCCCCCTGTGTAGGGAGCAAACCCCCAGCACTCCCCATATAAACATAATCAACTCCGAGGGGGGAGCGGACACTGAACAGGGGGGATACCATGGCTGGGGCAACAGTCCAGGAAAAAAACAATAACAACACCCACACAGAAAAAAAGAGTACCCACAGGTGGTCCTGAACCTGGAACTATCGACACTGTAGGCGGCGTCTATACCACCAGGCGAGGTGACCAGCTTGGCAGCAGGAGGCTGCACTCATCTATTAAACCCACATCACCAGAAAAAGCCCCTTCATTTGCGGTCGCTATTCTGTCCCTCATCTGTCACTATCCCAACCCCCTCGCTATACTTCCACATTCACTACTCCTATAGGTGCCCAAACTGAGTCACTCATTTGCGAGTCACTGAGTTTGGTTTGCTCATATAATGGAATACCCTGTATGTGCAATACAGTATAAAGTACAAGGAAGAAAACTGACACCTGTGTATGTGGCGTTTATACCTGTAAACAAGTAATGGCTCCAATCTCTTCAGCACAAGCTCTGCAGTACATAAGCTTATTCCATTCAAAAATACTTGTCATTAATGGATAAAAGCAGACAAATTTCAACACAGGATATAGTAGTTGTGCAAACTGCTATATCCTGTTGAAATTGTCTGCTGCCAGCTACAGGTAATCCCAATACCACTGTTCATAAATATACCCCTTTAAGTATATGACATCAACTAACTCTCCTCTTGCATCCTCACAAGGTAGACTGGCACCCTCTTTGCTTAATGAACTCATGTTGACTCTCCTTTAACAGCTGTAATCTCTTTAGAGATTTCATAATTGGTGCTTTGATAATTGTCTGTATTTTTTTTTCCAAAATTGAGATCAGACTAACTGGTATGCTGTTTCTTGGGGCACTTCTATTTCCATCTTTTAAACAGAGGAGCCACATTTGCCTTCCTCCATTCTTCATGCACCTCACTAGTTTCCAACGATTTCTGGCAAATCATTGCTAGAGTTCCCCCTGTTCTATCCTTTGGCTCATTGAGTGCTGGGGTGTAGCTAACATAAGGTTTTGTGGGTGGGGGGTCAGATGAGCCAAAAGTCCTGGGTCCAAATTTTCAAAAGGCCTGGCATAGCCCAGATGCTAAGTTCCCTTTTGCAACATGCAGATGTGGGGAAAATACTCTGCAGCAGCAAAAATGTTATTTTCAGCATTTTTGCCACATAGGCATCAAATTTCTGTATTTGCACACTCTTGAGCAAGTTGCCATAAATCATCAAAAATGTCGCAAAAAGCAACCTTTTAGAAAATTGCGTGCATGTGGAAGGAATTGGGGCTGTGAAATCAGGCACCTCCTTGTGAAATGTTTTTTGCTGCAGGTGCCCAATTTTTAACTTTTTGAAAATCAGGCCTAGAGTTCCCAGGGAATAACAAATAGAATAGGCCAGGACCTGGGGCCCCCTGGATCCATAGAACTTATTTTTGATTCATTCTGATGCATTTGTGGGGTCATTTGGTATATATTTAATCTTTAGACTGACCCACCCATCCTATCTGAGATTTGATGACTGCCGCTATAGTCTGGTGATTCAGCAGTTGTTATAAATCTCAGTTCATTTTTTTTTTACATTTATTCAGCCGGGTTAGCCCAGATGAAATGCAACAGCTCATTATCATTGGGGTCCTGCTTCTAGCTATATTTGTGCAGCTGGATGGACTGGAGCACTGGGAGGTTAAGTGACTTGCTTCAGGTCGCTCACCGAGTATTTGACTCTAGTGAGGTTTGAATGATCTTGTGATCTCCTGGTTTTCATGAATGTGCTTTGTCTACTAGACCACACAAGCTCATATCCATATTGCCTTCAGACTGTCCTCTCAGTTAGCTTTATTTGCACAGCACAGCTTTGTTTTTTCCATTGCTGAGCTTGTCTTTAGACTGGCCAACCCAGACACCTGGCTGAAGAGATAAGACTGTTGCAAGTACCGTTGTTCAGTCGTTCAGCACCTGTTGTTCTGAGTCGAGGTTGATATTTTTCATTTGTATTTTTCATTTTACTTAACAAGGGAAGTTCCTAGAAAGGTGCACGTATCCCTGTTGAGATAACAGAAATTTGGACCAGATCCAGATTCTTGGGGCTATACAGTTTGAAATCACTGAAAAGAAGAAACACTACACTCACCACAGATTGTGTATGAAATAATTTATTGTATGATCTTTTCCACACGTATAAGCAAAGCAATGTTAGGTTACCACCTGGGTCACTTTCTCAAGGTAAGTAGTCCTGTTAATTAATTTAAGTGTATTTAATTCCATATTATTAATTATATAAGATTAATTTTTCAGGTACTTCTACTGGGTGCCTATAAAACCACTTTGAAGCTTCATTAGATATGTATGTTGAGGAAACTAAGAAAACATAGGTGGAAATTACATTTTAAGTGCTATTTACAAGTAATTGTTCTTTACAGGGTCTTGCCAAGCAGTGCATAAATAAAAAGTATGCAGAAAGATGGAAAAAGTCATACAACTTACACCATTTACATGGTATCTTAGCAATTCAGATAATTTTAATCAATGAATTCCTTTTTCTTATGTTTCAGTATGTGACATCTCTGTGCTGAATTTTCTACAATGCAAGATTGGAAAGACAACTTATAAATGTTGACTGGGGTGGCTAGCTGCAATCTCAACAGACCTACTTGTTTTCAAATACATGTACAGATTGACACACATTTTCAAAGGAGATGCATGGCCCAAATAGAGATGCCCTGTGCATCCTGGAAAATGTGCCAAAGCGCGGTATTCAACTGGATGAGATGTACCACTCAAATCCGAATGCGCAATTGCACAAAAATAATGTAGGCAGTGCAAGTACAGGGGGCGTGCCTATGAATGTGCTGTACATTTGCATATTCAGCCAAAATGAGCAAGACAAGTGCTGCTCATCTCAAAAATGAAGAGCCCAAAGATAGGTATAAAAGGAGATGACCTAACTTGGCAAGCCACCCATAGGTTGTGTGCACAACTGCAACAATGGATGGGTCAGCTTTCCTCATGGCAGCTGTCATGTCAGATGTGATGAGATGGGCAGAACAGCAACATGGCCGCAGAAGGGCCCATAGAAACATAGAATTTGATGGCAGATAAGGACAGCTTGGCCCACCTAGCCTGCCCATTTCCCTACCTAACGGATAAGCTGCAGATCCTAGTTAACCAACAGCCTACTTATTCCTACCCCCCGCTAGACTTGCCTTATGCCTGTCCCATGCATTCTTGAATTCCTCCACTGTTTTTGACTCTATGACCTCCTCAGGAAGGCCGTTCCATGCATCTGCAACCCTCTCTGTGAAGCAATACTTCCTCACATTACCTCTGAACCGTCCCCCCTCTATCTTCAAATTGTGCCCCTTGTTCTTGCTCCTCTCTTTTTCTGAAAGATGCTACCCTCTTGGACTTTGTTGATTCCCTTGAGGTATTTAAAAGTTTCTATCATGTCCCCCCTCCCTCCTTTCCTCAAGGCTATACATCTTAAGCTCCTTTAGTCTTTCTTCATATGTCTTCTAGTGCAGACCCTGCATCATTTTGGTTGCCCTCCTCTGGGCAGCCTCCACCCTGTCTATGTCTTTGTGGAGATGGGATCTCCAGAACTGTACACAGTACTCCAGATGTGGTCTTACCAACTGTCTGTACAGAAGGCCAACAACTTCCTGTTTTCTACTGGTGATACCTCTCCCTCAGTGTCCCCCCCCAGCCCTCCTTACTGCCTTCTCACTTTGCTGGCCCACCTTTAGGTCATCTGATATGACTACCTCCACGTCCCTTTCCATTTTTGTTGTCAGTATCTCACCCTCCATTGTGTACTCTTGCCCTGGGTTTTTGTTTCCCAGGTGCATTACTTTGCACTTCTTTGCGATGAATCTAAGCTGCCATATATTTGACCATTCCTCCAACCTTGCCAAGTCCCTTTTCATCCTTTCCACCCCACCTTGCATATCAACCCTCTTGCAGATCTTTGTGTCATCTGCAAAGAGACATACTTTCCCTTACAGTCCCTCTGCAATGTCACTTATAAAGACATTAAAAAGGACCGGCCCCAGTACTGAACCCTGTGGTACCCCACTAGTAACCCTCCTTTCTTCACTGTGGACTCCATTTACTACTAGCTGCTGTGTCCTGTTGTCCAGCCAGTGTTTTACCCAGGTTACCACCCTGGGACCCACTCAAGGCTGGCTAATTTATTTATTAATCTTTTGAGCGGGACTGTGTCAAATGCCTTGTTAAAGTCTAGGTAGGCCATGTCCACAGCCCCTCCCTGGTCTACTACTTTGGTCACCCAGTCAAAGAAATCAATTGGATTTGTTTGACATGACCTTCCTGCTGTGAATCCATGCTGCCTTAGGTCCTGTGCCCCACTGGCCTCTAGGTACTCAACAGTTCTTTCCTTCAGAAGTGATTCCATCATTTTCTCTACCACTGTGGTCAAACTGACAGGTCTGTAGTTTCCTGCCTCTGTCTTGCTCCCACTTTTGTGAAGGGGAATCACATCTGCCCTTCTCCAGTTCTCAGGTACCACACCATCCTCCCATGATTTATTAAAAAGGGTAGTCAGTGGTGTTACTAGTTCTACCCTTAGTTCTTTTAGAATTCTGGGGTGCATTCCATCAGGCCTCATTGCTTTATCCACCTTCAGTTTTAAGAGTTCTTTCAGAACCCCTTCTTCTGTGAAAGGACTAATATCAACCCTCCTATCCAGAGTGCTTCTATTGACTGGATTAGGTAGCTCCCCCTGCTTTTCCATTGTGAATACTGAGCAGAAATATTCGTTCAGTATCCCTGCTTGTTCACTGTCACTCTCTGCCCAACCACCTTCCTCTTTATTTAGCCTCAGTATCCCTGCCTTCGTCTTTCTTTGCTGCCTAATGTACCTATAAAAGGTTTTAGCCCCCTTCTTAATCAAGTTGGATATCTTTTCTTGGTTTGGGCCTTTGCTATTCTGACTGCCTTCCCCACTTCCTTCTGCTTTAACTAGTACAGTTCTCTGTCCTGCTCCTTCTGTGTTTCCTTATACTTCCTGAATGCTATGTTTTTCTCCCTTATCTTCCCCGCCACTTCTTTTGAGAACCATAGTGTTTTTTTCTTTCGTTTTGATTTATTTGCTTCACACAAAGGCTTGTTGCCTCTGTGATGGCAGTTTTGATGTTTCCCCATTGTTGCTCCACCCCACCTACTTGCCTGTTTGCTAGTGTTTTCCTGAGGCACTCTCCTATTTTGACAAAATCAGCCCTCCTGAAGTCCAGTACCTTCACTTTTGTGTGGCTTGACTCTACAGCTAAGTTGATCATGAACCACACTGTTTGGTGGTCGCTTGTTCCAAGATGGCTACCCACTTTAAGATCAGTGATCCTGTCTCCATCCTCATTTGAGAGTCCAGGTCTAAGATTGCTCCCTCCTGAGCGGGTTCCAAAACTAGCTGTCTGAGGCATGCCCCCTGTAGGGCATTGAGAATGGCCCTGCTCTTGGATATGGCTGCAGCAAAGGTGCTCCAGTTAGCATCTGGCATATCGAGGTCCACTATCAGCAATATCTCCCCTTTCTCTGCATTCCTAAGGATGCCTTCCATCATTTCCTTGTCCACTTCCTCCCCCTGAGATGGGGGTCTGTATACAACCTCTGTGCGGATTGTGGAGCTATTTCCAGTCTCCAAGGTGACCCACAGTGCCTCCTCTCCTCCCCTCCCTGTTTACCCTTTAGTTCTGTTGCCTTGATCCCTTCCCTTACATAGAGAGCTACTCCTCCTCCATCTCCTTCATGGGCAGTATGCCCACCAGGGACAGTACTGGAACTGTGTGACATTCGAACAGCTGAGTGACACAGAAATTGTCGGCCAGTACCGTCTCAACAGGACAATTCTGAGACAGCTCTGTGAGCTGCTCCATGATGAGCTGTAGGCACCAACACACAGAAGTCACCCCATGATGGTGGAGGCAAAGGTGACAGCAGCATTGTGCCTGCTCATCATAGGCACTTTCCAGATACTAGTGGGTGATACCACTGGTATCACCCAATCCACCACATCCCATCTCCTCACACAGTTCCTCACTGCTCTGCTGTCCCATGCCACGGAGCTCATCAAATTCCCTAGCACAGCAGCAGAGCATACAGAAACAATGCAGCACTTCCACAGGGTTGATCGCATTCCAGGTGTGCTAGAGGCCATTGACTGCACCCACATGGCAATCAGAGCACCACCTGGCAGTGATAAGGAGACCTATATAAACAGGAAGGGGTACTACTCTGTCAACTGCCAGGTGGTGTGCAATGCCACAGAGTGCATCAGCAATGTCTGTGCCAGCTTTACTGGGAGTGCACATGATGCCTACATCTGGCATCAGTCGGCCCTGTGCCTAGTGGGTGAGTGGTATAGAACTCCATGGTTATGGTGCCCACACATCTGTAGAAACCACTGCCAGTGGCTGTGCAGGGAAGGATTAATGTGACAGAGTTGACGCAATGGCCAACACATAGGTGCCAAACTGGATGGGGTACGGTTGCCACAGTGGGGCCCATAAACAGACAGAAAGTAGACAGATGGTGGGTGCAATGCATGTGGCAGTACATGTGAAGGTCCACAGCAGGCACAGGCAACAGGGGGTTTAGCCACACACACACCCTGATGGTGCCATTGTGTGTGGGGCAGGGTAGTGTGACACTGTGGGAAAAGACAGTGCCATGAAGTAGTAACAGGCCATGCTGTAGCAGTGCACCACAGAACAGATGCCAGGCATGCTGTGGTGATAGTGACAGTGGGCAATCCATGGATGAGAGGGTACTACAGAGGTGTGTGAGGGTGCATGCAGGTGGGAACCATAGACAGATGAACAGTGTGGACAGACACAACCAGGATACACAGGGCATGTTAGGGGGCACTGATGGGACTTGAATGGATGTGTATTGTAGACTAACATATCACCTTCCCCCACACAGGTGACAGTGCCTACCCCCTCCGGCCATGGTTGCTCACCCCCATACTGCAGACCTCATCCAAAGCACAGGAGAGGTACAATAAGGCACACATAGTGACAAGGAACATCATTGAGTGTGTGTTCGGCATGCTAAAGATGCGATTTAGATGCCTGGACAGGTCTGGTGGTGCCCTATAGTGTAGCCCAGACAAGCGCTGTGGCATATTCCTGGCCTGTTGCATGTCACACAACATGGCCATTGACCATGGAATAGTTGTCCAGGTACCTGAGGGTGACAGTGTAGAGGAGGAGGAGGAGTAGTTGCAGAACAAGGGTGAGCAGCCAACACAGCAACGGAGGGACAAAAACCTGGCCCTGAGGGCATGGGTGGCACAGGGACACCATTGTGCAGGAGCATTTTGGACCCCAAAGGTGGATACCGGAGGCAGTTGTGAAAGTGCAGGCACATACACAGGCACAGGTAAGTCTGACTCATGGTGCCCTCCATGGCCAGGCAGCCAGACACAGTCATGACAGTATAACATGCACACATGTGTGCACAATGAACATGCACACATGTCCACAGCAGTGGCAACAATGCCAAGGATGTACACAGGTGGATGCAGAGCAATGGCATGGGTCAGAGATAGACCACACTGGCAGAAATGTACTGTACAGCAGTAAGCCACAACTGAATTCACCATTCCCATGCCACCCACCACAACACCATGGCCCACATCCATGGCCCAGATGCCATACAAATGGCACAAACATGCCACAGGCCTGTGTGCATGTGGTATACCAACAGCACACAGCCCTGAGCAGACCTGGGATGATGTTAATCCAGCAATGGCTGTGGGGCAACATGGGCAGGCCAAATGTGGCCAGGACACCTCAGTGTCTGCCTGTGCGGCCACTGCAGACATGTGCGCGGCTACACACAACAGGCACGGCTGACTCATGTGAGAGACCATGTGCCACAAGGAGTGAATCCTCCAACCCCAAGGGGGTTGAACTACATGACCGTGCCCGGCTGCATGTGGAAGAAGGTGTCCTGAAAAGCCCACTGGTGCCAGGGGTGTTAGGGATAGCAATGGCAGGAGACAGTGTCTGGAACACAGTGGCCACATGCCATCTTTGGGTGTGCATGCTGGGGTTGCTGCGTGGCATGCAGTGGGTGCTCCGGCGGGACCAGGGGGCCATGGCTGCACAACCCCCCTCAATGGCCTGTGCAATCCAATTGAGATCTGTGGTCATGACTGCTCACAGGTGGTGCAGCTCTGTGGTCATGTCCGCCTGCAGTAGGTGAAACTCAGCTAGTGCCTCAGCGTGCCGAATGGCTGCCCACTCATCAAGGAGACCCACCTGCACATGGAACCCCTGCATGGCCACCCTGAGTGCCACCTGGCTGACCCCAGGAGCCATGTGTGCTCGTTGGGCTTGTTAGCAGGGGACATGTGTTGGGGTGGTGGCTGACAAGCAGGGGGGTGCTGGCCTGCTGTGTTGCATCCACCACCTGTAACTGGCACATAGCAGGCCACTTTTGGCCAGGGGACTGTGTGCATGCAGACACACTGGGTGCTGGGTCAGCCTGACCATGTGCCCGTGTAGGCCATTGCAGGTCAACATTACCCAGGCGGATGTTGTCACTGCACTCAGCCACACAGCAGTGTCCTGCCCCTGGCTAACCTTGTCCAGAGCAGTGGCATCTGGCATGCACTGTGATAGGGGCTGTGCACATGATGGCCCAGCATAGCTACTGCTGTTGGGAGATGTCCATGTGGCATCAGATATGCCAAAGACATACATGGTGTCGGGGAAGATGCTCCCCAACTGGGTGTCATCATTATCATCATCATCCATGGCCATGGCAAGCACTGGAAGGTCATCCAGGAGGTCAGTCCCAGACAGGGGGTTGAGATCAGTAATGCAAATTACGTCTCCCACCTCCTGTGTGTTTGCCTCCACAGCAGTCACCTCACCAGCTGTCAATTTAGTAGCAATGGGTTCATCTGGTTGCCGTCCCTCAGGCTGTACTTGGGATGCTGCAGCACCCCAGAGATGTGATGGAGCTATGAAAGCAGAATAGAAGAGCATGGGAAGGGCTGCATGTCATTGTCGAAGAAACATTGGCATTCACATGGAGGTGCTCATGTGTGTCATGGGTGTGCAGGTGGTGACACACATGCCAAGGACTACTATTATGGGGCACATGGCACGTATACCCTACTGACAGGAGGAATCGTCGTGCAGTATGTGTGTGGCCACACAATGAACCATGTGAGGTACAGCATAAATGGCCAACACCCACCGACCCCCAGCATGGCCCATACTCCTGCACAGCAGTCAGCTTGTGGCATACCTCCCACTGATCATGCCAGGCACACACCCTCACCATAGACCACAGGGGTGTACTCCCACACAACACCCATGGCCCAGCAGTATGGTCCACTGACAGGTGAAAGTGACTGCAGACATGCATAATGATGCATGTAACTGTCCCACAACAAAAGTAGAATCACCCATTTATGGAGGCCCTGCCAGTCTACCCCAGGGGCCTGCACATGTGACATGCGGCCACAACTCTGTGGCTACACAGTGCTACAATGACTGTATGACATGCCATACACCACCTGCAAACACCACATGCAGGCCTCTGCAATACCTGTGTAATGCATACTCACAGTGCTGTGACGGTACACCTCCAGTATCAAACCCACCACCGGGGACACCCTCAACAGACACATGGCTCAGTGTAGTGGCGATTAGAGCCTCCTGTGCTGTCATGGTGGGCACTGTTGAGGGCCCCCCCAGTAGCACTGTGAGATGCCCGGAACTGGGCAAGGCATTCCTTGACCCATGTGCCCACTGTTGATGCACTTTGTGCACTCCTGGGGTGTACGGTTGCGCACCCCATGGGTATTTACAGCCTCTGCCACCTATGAACACCCCTTAGCCCATTCCTGCTGGGTCCCTGTCTTCCCAGTCAGGAGGTCCTCCCTTAAAATGTAGGCCTCAATGAGGGCCAATAGCTCATCTTTGGTGAAATTAGGACATCTGCATTTCTTTTCATACTCAGACTTCATACTGGTGCCTGTGGAAAAAACAGACATTCACAGGGACAGGTACAGCATCAGTGCCATGTACCGTGAGATGTGCAGAGTTCAGAAATACCAAAAAAAGTCACAGTGTAAACACACTTACCTCAAGGCTGCAGTACCTCTCAGTCACCTGTGTGGTGGGGTGGTACATGCTGGCTCATTTATGGCTCAGCACATGCAAATGAGGGGAAGAGCACCCTGTAATGAGATACAAACATTTGGAATGGGCCAGGAATGAGCAATGAGCTCATTAGCATATCCTGGCTGAATACTGTAAAGATGCGCCTGGCGCATCTCAATGTGCATTGTGCATTTATTTGTGCACTGTGGTCACACATCATGCATTTCTGATGCATGAGCAATAGGCATATATGTCACTGCATTGCACGGTCATGGACAACTGATGTCAGTATTGGAGCACTGCATGGACTCCACCGTGTGACGGAGATGCACGGCGGGCGTACACAGTGCATAGCCACAGATGTGCGCCATACGGATGGCTGTGGTCATGACATTGGCTGACCTCCCCAATATGGCATCACTGCAGAATTCGCACATGTGTGTTGGCAGAAGTCTGACCTTTACTTCCCACACAGCCCATCATTACCGTGCATGTGCGGTAATGCGCCATGGTACTACTATCGCGCATTCCAATAGCGCACGTGCCAGCCATGCGGGATCGACCATGAGTAGTCTATCATGCAACAGATGCCTTGCAGTATCTGGCATAGCAGGCTTCCACTGCAGCAGTAGAACAGCATAGGCACATGCCTCAGCCCAAGCTGGTGACAGCCCTCGCTCCCAGAGGATGGGGGAGACTGAACTTGCAAACCTAGTGGACCTGGTGGTCCCCCTGAAGGGCAAGCTTTTTGGCCAAGAGGAGCTCCAGGAGGCAAGGTCAGTGATGTGGGCCAGAATTGCCAGGCATCTCACCAGGTGCACAGGCATCCCCTGAATGGGGAACAGTGCAGGCACTGTTTTGGGGACCTCAGCCGCAGGGATAGGGCCAGGCTGGAGTGGCTCTGTGATATGGTGCAGAGGGGAGCAGTGCCATGCCCAGGTATGTATGCAATGTGACTGTGCGCCATACATGATACTTGACACTGACAGGTGTGTGGCCATGGATGGCACTGTCCATTGTGGACTGTGGTATGTCACTATTAGTGTATGGTGGGTATGTACTGGTGTGATGGTGTGCAGTATGCTGTGTGCACCACTGTCCAACCCCAGTGCGGGTCTAGGGCCATTGACAAGTGTGTAAACCCCATGCGGCAGCGACCATGGCAACCACAGTGGTGACACATTGTCCATTGTGGGCCGCTCATGTGTGGCCCCTCACAGGCTTGTGGTTCCGCTGTATGCTGTGCCTTGATGCAGATGGGTACCATGTCCAGCCCTCGTGTATTGTGTCCACAACGCTGAATGATGTTGTATCACATGGTGGACGTAACATGTGTTGCCCATCCACATGTGCCATTGTCCAGTGTACAGGTACCATGTGCAAGTGACACATGGCATGCGCCTGTTGTCACAACTCAGTGTCACATGGGTTATCATGGTGCACCACCAACACATGTTCAGTGTCACATAGCATTGTGCTGTGTCGGCATTGGTGATGGCAGGGTGATTGCACCGCCCTGTATTGTGCAACAGTGCCTGTAAACTGTAAACAATGCGACTGTAGGGATGCAGTGTGGCACATGTATGTGTTGTGGCTACACATGCCTGCCTTGCACATGGGTGTTGGGGGGGAATAGTGTGCTACAGCATGATGCTAATTGTGCCCTCTCATTGTGTTTTCATTGCAGGCAGTGTGGAGGTCCGGCAGGCCCGGCAGGACACCTGCAGCCAGGGCATTGAGGAAAGAAGGTCAATGAGGCAGGATGGCAGGGGTGGCGTGATACAACAGTCGCTGTGCCGTGCATCAGGTGAGTGTGCATGTAGTGTTACATATTGCATGGGTACATGGGGTATACATTGCCCATTGTGGTCCATGGCATGTGGGTTAGGCATGCACATGGGACGCTGGACACGCAGACATGTGGTGGCAGTGTTATGCTATGTGATGGCTACATATTGCTCTTGGCCCCTGTGTACCATGCACTGTCCAGTGTGTCTGAACATGACCGTGGTCACTCTCCACTGACCACACAGGGTTCTGCACTGGGCCATCAGTCATGGTGCACACACTGCTCAGCTTCACATGTTGTGAGGTACATGGCATGTGCGGTGGCCTGCACCACATGCCACTCACCCCACATTGCATGACATGGTGTGCTGTTGCACTGAAAGACCTCCATAACCCCACCCCCCAGCACATCGCATGCTGCCTGGCACACATAACTCCATTGCTGTGGATCATGCCACTGTGGCTCCTTATGTGTCCTGTATTGCAGTGTGTACTGGCAGCAACTGCCACAGCAGTCCATTGGTGTTGCCATGGCCGTTCTGTGTATGTGGCACCTGCATGGTACAGACAGTGACATGCTATAGGCGTTGTGGGTCCACTCTACTGTTCCCTCTTTGGGTGACAATGGCAGTCTTGCTCCTTCACACGACACCAGACCTGTGTCGTGTCCACCACTGTCCATGGCTGTATGTTGCCATTGTACACTGTCCATGTTTGGCTGTTGTCCATCATCCAGTCATGCTGGTCAACACCACCGTGTCACAGTGCACCATGTGTGCCGCACAGTTGTGGGTATTCACTTTATGACCATTCACAGCAACACAGCACATGGGTCTGTCTGTGGTGGTGCCACCATCCATTGTGCACTGCGTAGCCAGTGCCATCTGGGCCCTATGTGTTGCTATGCCATGTGCATGTACGCCCCATCTGCTGGGCAGCTGGATGGCATTTGGATGGTGTGACTGTCATCTTGTATGATACCTGTTCCACTCATCCTATTTTATCTGTGTATCCCTGGTCATTGCTGTGTGATGCCAGGAGTGTACTAGGTTGTTCTGGTGATGGTGCACATAGGTCTGTGTGTGGTGCCCTGTGCCATCTGACAGTGTGTTACACTGTGGTGGCCTCTGCCACCAGTGCATGTGTGCCCCATGTGCACTGGTACAGCCCAGGGTGTTGTCCCAATGTGCTGATGTGGCCCTTGTCAATGACTGTGCCCCTTGCAGTGGCCAGTTCGATCCACAGTATGTGGCCACATGTTCCAGGCCCTGTCTGCGTGTGGTGGGTGGTGATGGCAGCCAGCCACTTGGCGCACCATCTGGGGCAGGGTCCTTGTCATGGTCCCAGTTCTTCTGTGGGACACTCTGCCCCATTTGGGCTTTGCATGTGTGTTGCTATGGGTTGCCTCGGGCATTGTCTTTGTGGGCAGCATGTGGTTGTGGCATGGCTCATTGACACGTCAGTAACAGTGTTTGGGGTCATGCCTGTGGACACGCCCTATGGCATGACCCTGCTAGTGAGTCCCAAGGGTGTTCCCCTGGCACCTGTATCTCCAGTGGTCCTGTGTGTGTCCATACCCCTCCATGACTTTGCACTAGTCACCAGTCACCTGTTGGCTGCCGGCATGCTGTTACCATAGTCTTCCCCTGTGTGGCCACTCGCATGGCCATGCATGGGGCAGCTTCTCTCTGTATGTTCACCATGTGTGTGGCACCTGTGGTTGGACCAGGCATGTGTGCACACAGCATGCCATCCATACATGCCTGCATGTGTGTCCTTCGGTGGACGGTTGTGTACATCTGTTGTCTTGCCTCTGGTACACCTGTGGTGGAGGTTACTTGACTGTCAACATCAGATACATGTACCTCTGCATGTGGCTGGTGTGCTTTTGTGGGGACCACTGTACCTCTGTCACACAGCCATATAGAACATGTCCACATGTCCCTTTGCCATGTCTTCTCCATGTCCTGCACAGCCATTGTCTGTTTTCGCGCCCACATCCCATGCAGTGTGCTATGTGTGGCACAGTTCCACAGCATATCTCATGTCAGTAGTGACTTTGGTGGTGTGGCAGCGCTGTGCACTGCCCTGTGCATCTACAGGCCTGCACATCACCATCATTGCATGGGAGGGGGGGATTCTGTCCGTGCATGGCTGACCTTTGGCACTGAGGCTGTGTTTTGTTTGTCTTTTTCCTCCCATAGGACATCTTGTCACTGCAGGGACCAGTACCACCAGCAGGAGAACCTGGAGACATCTGCTGTTGAAGGGGAGACCAGCCACATTAAGGGAGCTCCTCTTGGCCATATATCGGAGGCTGGACATCACTGTGCATGCCATGCAGACTCTGTTAAAGACATTAGCGGCTAGCTGGCTGTGGCAGGGCACACCATACCTGGAGCGTTAGCAGCACTGGGCCACTATGGCCCCATAGTTGTACATAGTTACTGTTGACCCCACAACAGCACCCTCGACCCATATCTTGCATATAGTTCCCCCCTGCATCCCGTGTTCACCTTTTCCTCCCAGCCTCCCACTGTTTATCTGTACATAGTTTGATTTTTTACTGATACTTTTGTATTGTTGCATTTAACTGTTGCATTGTTCTGTATTTGTTTCCTACTGGTGTTGTTGCTGTTCCCATTTCTGTTGGTGTTATTGTTTTACTGCAGTAAAACATTTCTTTGTTTTAGACATGGCTGTGTGTGTTTCTTTGTTCCATTGTTATTGCTGCCTTTTTTCTATCTGACACCTCCTTTTTCACTCCTTACCAGTCTGGTTTCAGGAAAAAACACTCGACCATGACCTCTCTCCTACAGCTCACAGACAATTACCTCTGCCATTTTTGTCGACCTTGCCAAGGCCTTTGACACTGTCTCTCACTCCCTTCTCCTCAACTCACTCCCAGCAGCTGGCCTATCTCCCTCTGCCACAAACTGGTTCAAGGCCTACCTTATTGGTAGAACCCAGCTAGTTAAGATCTTGGACACCACTTCCCCTCCCCTCCCAATTAGCACTGGAGTCTCACAGGGCTCGGTATTAGGGGCCCTTCCTATTCTCTGTCTTCTTAAATGATCTTCCCTCTGTTTGCTCCCCATCCTTGGTAATACACATGTATGCCAATGATACAGTCCTGTATGCATCTGGCTCCTGTCCTGATGAGGTTATAACCAGCTTACAGCAAGACTTTGACAAGGTTCAGCTCTGGTTTGCTAACCATAAACTTTTCCTCAACGCCAAGAAGACTGTCTCCATGACCTTTGGCAGAAGCAGAGACTCTCTAGGCTTCCCTCCCTACCCAATTTTCACACCCTTGAGGGGACTTTACTTGAGGACATATCCTCCTTCAGGTACTTAGGTGTTTGGTTGGACCAATACCTAAACTTCTCTGGATATATTGAAGCCACCCAGAAAAACTGTGCCCCAAGCTTGGTGCCCTGTTCAGGAACTGTAGTTGCATCTCTCCTACGGCTAGGAGTGAACTTGTTCAGATGATTATACTGCCAATTTTTGACTACTGTGACATGGTCTATGGTGCTGCCACTAAGTCCTCCCTGGCCAGACTTGACACCCTCTTCAATTCCTTCTGCTGCTTTGCCCTGGATGTCCTCCTTCGCACCCATCACTGTGATCTTTATCGTGCCATATCTTTCCCCTCTTCTACAAATAGGCGACTCTCCCACTGTGTTAAATTCACCTCCAAGCACTGATTGGGTGAGCTCCCTTCCTACCTCACCTCCTCCTTTATAGTACCCCCACCCTCCATTCCTTGGCACGGGGTCATAAAATCGCTCTGCTAATACAGCGCGATATTGCCATGTGGCATAATTCTTTTTTCTGTGGGGGATTCCACCCCTCACATCCCTGTTATGGAGGGCTGCAGCCCCCGGACCCCCCCGCTAAAGATTCTCAACTCCGGGGGGGTGGGTCCAACTCAGGGAGCACACAATTTGTGAACAAAAATAAAATGCCTGGGACCAGGAATCAAACCCGGTCCTAGACGCAGCGCTTGGGTTCCTGCTGCTGTGGCTTAGTCCAGTGAACCATAGCAGCTGCTCAGTGGAACCCACTCCCAACAGAGATCTTATCCTCTGCCTGGGAGTCTGTGAATGGTGCAATACCGTGTACATCAGTATAAGCGGCATTGCACCATTTGCTGATATCTGGACAGCACTTTTTTGGGTTAGCTATAATGTAAATGCGCTATTAAAAGTATGACATTATGACCCGGTAGGCCATTCCCTTAGATCAACTGAATCCTGTACCCTGGTTGTCCCCCGCAGATCCACCCAAATCGGCCAATCCAGTTACTCTCACTGCCTCCCAAAAATTTGGAATTCCCTTCCCCATCGAATCTGGCACTCATCCTCCGCTTACTCCATCAGCTCTGCCCTCAATAATTACCTTGCACCTAGCTGCTTCTGCCATGTCCCTCCCTAATTCTCTCCTCTAAGCCCTGGACAAACCCTACGCCTTTACCCACACATTCATTTTAACCTGTGCACACCCACTCCCCAAATCTCTAGCCCTCCTCCCCTTCCCCCTAATTGCTGCCCCTTACTGGCCTCCCTTGATCTCTCACAGAATGTAAAGGACCCCGAATGCTCTCCATGGGTCCCTTTCCTACCCCTCAAGGGGCTTGTATCTCTCATCTACTCCCTTCCCCACACAATCTTAAAGGGGTCTCTGTGGGACACTGCCTTATCCCCTTCTCTCCGGTCCTCCCAGTCCTCTTGCAGGGTTCCTTGCATCCTGAAGGGGTCTACAGGGACGCGACTTTTCCCTCTTACCACACCCCTCCTCCCTTTCCCCTTTATTTCACATAAGCACTTGTTACTTATTAACCCGGCACTTATTATTGTCCACTCTTTCTACATGTTATGCGCAACACTGTTGTAACATTATTTGTAACACCTGCCTTACAACTGTATGTTAATGTTGCTCTTGAAACTTGAATGTTTAATGTCTCATTCCAATTGTACCACTTCCCCCCAGGCTGCACCGGGAAACGAGCGACTTGTTTCTCAGTGTGTCTTCCTGGCGAAACATTTCAATAAATAAATAAATAAATATAATTGTACAGAACTGTATTTTTTGTACTGTTTCCAAATATTGCTGCCCCTGTATTGTCTATTACCCCCGGGTCGCACCTGGAAATGAGCCTTGGCTCACTGTGCCTTTTCCAGTCACCAAACTTTAAATAAAATAAATAAATAAAATGACAAATGAGGAAGGTCATGTCAGATGAATCTAATAGATTTCTTTGACTGGGTGATCAAAGTAGTAGACCAGGGAGGGGCTGTGGACATGGCCTACCTAGATTTTATCAAGGCATTTGATACAGTCCCACACAAAAGATTAATACAAGTTAGCCAGCCTTGGAGTGGGTCCCAAGGTGGTAGCCTGGATAAAAATTGGTTGAACAACAGGACCCCGAGGTAGTAGTAAATGGAGTACACAGTGAAGAAAGGAGGGTTACTGGCGGGGTACACGCAGGGTTCGATACTGGGACCAGTCCTTTTTAATGTCTTTATAAGTGATATTGCAGAGGAACTGGAAGGAAAAGTATGTCTCTTTGCAGACGACACAAAGATCTGCAACAGGGTTGATACACAAGATGGAGTGGAAAGGATAAGAAGGGATTTGGCAAGGTTGGAGGAATGGTCAAATGTATGGCAGCTCAGATTCAATGCAAAGAAGTGCAAGGTAATGCACATGGGAAACAAAACCCCAGGGGAAGAGTACGCAATGGGGGGTGAGATACTGACAACAGTAAAAATGGAAAGGGACCTGGGGGTAATTATATCAAATAACCTAAAGGTGGGCAAGCAATGTGAGAAGGCAGTAAGGAAGGCTGGGGGCATACTGGGATGCATGGGAAGAGGCATCAATAGTAGAAAACAGGAAGTTGTTATCCCTCTGTACAGACAGTTGGTGAGACCCCATCTGGAGTATTGTGTGTAGTTCTGGAGACCCCATCTCCGCAAAGACATAGATAGAGTGGAGGCTGTCCAGAGGAGGGCAACCAAAATGGTGCAGGGTCTGCACCAGAAGACATATGAAGAAAGACTAAAGAAGCTTAATATGTATACCCTTGAGGAAAGAAAGGAGCGAGGGGAGATTATAGAAACTTTCAAGTACCTCAAGGGAATCAACAAAGTCCAAGAGGGTAGCATCTTTCAGAAAAAGAGATGTGCAAGAACAAGGGGGCACAATATAAAGATAGAGGGGGGACGGCTCAGAGGTAATGTGAGGAAGTATTTTTTCACAGAGAGGGTTGTGGATGCATGAAACAGCCTCACTGAGGAGGTTCGTGGAGTCAAGAACAGTGTGGGAATTCAAGAATGCATGGGACAGACATAAGGCAGTCCTAGTGGGGGGTAGGAGGAAGTAAGCTGTTGGTTAACTAGGATCTGCAGCTTATCTGTTAGGTAGGAAAATGGGCAGATTAGGTGAGCCAAGCGGTCCTTATCTGCCATCAAATTCTATGTTTCTATGTTTAAACAAGAAAACATCAGCAAGCGGTGATGTGGATGATTCTGCATTGTAATAGGCTATAGCTGGATAGTACAAAAGTTCTGAAACTTTGTCATAGTGAGCCTTCCTGAAGATATGGGAAAAATCTCAGGCCTACCCTAATTTTCTGAAATAACATCATGCTGCCCCACAGGAACAATATACAATACAAGTACTATATTTTGCACTGTACTTCACGAACAACATGGAATACCTTAGAATAAATAAGTTGATTCCCCTGGGATGATCTACATTCAGTTTCCCTCATCACTTCATTAAAAACATCAGTAACTCAAAATTTAAAGGGAAACATTCATGTACATATGAACATATGAAGAAGCCAGCAGAAGAAGGCCATTTGGTCTATCAAGTCTGCTCGTATTGCAGGGTCCACAGCTTAAGCTAATGTCCCTGCCCTCCCTCTCCACTCCTCCCATCCTCCCTACCCATGATCCTTGCCTTACGCCATGCCTATCCCAACCTCTCTTAAAGTTGCCCACTGTCTTCAACTAAATGACCTCTTCCGGCAGTGCATTCCAAGTGTCCACCACCCTATCTGTGAAGAAGAACTTCCTGACCTCCCTTCTAAATCTCCCACCCTCCAGCTTAAGACTGTGTCCCCTTGTGTTATGGATGTCACTCAATTTAAAGAGACTCTCCTTACCAACCTTATTTAGCCCTTTCAAGTACTTGAAGGTCCCAATCATGTCCCCTCTCTCTTTCCTGTCTTCCAGGGAGTACATGTTCAGTGCCCTCAACCTCTCCTCGTATGCCTTATCCTGCTGACCAGCTGTCATCTTGGTAGCCCTTCTCTGGACCTTCTCCAGCAGGTTAATGTCCTTTTTGAGGTGTGGGCACCAGTGCTGAACTTCACACTCTAGATGCAGCCTTACCAGTAACCTGTACAAGGGCAGTATAACCTCCTCTCTCCTACTACTGATCCCCCCTAGATATGCATCCCAGCAACTTGTTTGCCTTTGTTGCTGCTTTCTTGCACTGCATGGAGTGCTTCAGGTCACTAGTGATTGTAACTTCCAGGTCCTTCTCCTCCTCTGATACAGATGCTCGGACTCCACCCAAGTAGCACTCTGTCCTGGGATTCTTGGCTCCAATATGCATACCTTTGCATTTCTTGGCATTGAAGCCAAGCTGCCAAGGTCCTGGACCACCTCCCCAGTTTTTCCAGATCTTCCTGTAGGTCCTGTATCCCTTCAGCTGTGTCCACTCTCCCACACAGCTTGGCGTCATCTGCAAATAGGCACATTTTACCCTTAATGCCATCCCCAATGCCATTGATGAAGACATTGAACAACACGGGCTCCAGCACCGTGCCCTGCGGGACCCCACTGGTTACCTCTCTGGTGCCAGATAACTCTCCTCCCACAACCACCCTCTGGGTTCTGTCCCTCAGCCAGTTTTCCACCCATCTGACCATCTTTTCCCCAACCCTGAGATCCACCAACTTCCTGATCAACCTTTTGTGGGGCACAGAGTCAAAGGCCTTGCTAAAATCAAGATAGAGGATGTCTACCACTTGGCCCCTGTCTACTGTTTTAGTGACAAAGTCAAAGAAGTCAATCAGATTTGTTAGATATGATCTTTCCCCATGAATCCATGCTGCCTTACATCCTGGAGACCATGCTTCTCTAGATATTCCCCGACCTTTCCGTTAGTATTGTCTCCGTGAGCTTGCCCACAGTGGAGGTCAGAATGACTGGTCAGTAATTCCCTGGGTCATCCTTGGGACAGCTTTTGTGGAGAGGCACTGCGTGTGCTGTTCTCCAGTTCTGCAGTACCACGCCTGACTCTAGTAAACTACTAAATAGGTCTACCAGTGGCCCTGCCAGCTTCTCAGCCAGTTCCTTTAGTACTCTTGGATGTACTCTGTCTGATTGCAAGAGAGCAGGTCTGGGCACAGAGGGAGATGCCTTAGGATCCAGCTGCTAAGACTGAGGAGATCTTGGTACCAGAACTGGCAAGGCCAATCCAGAGCCACCAGGATCATCCATGCCTTGTCCCTCCTCACCTTAAGCAACACCTTGTGGATCAAGGGAAATGAAAGGAAGGCAAAAAGAAGGTCCAGGGCCCAGGGCCCGAGAAAGCATCCTCCTGCAGCATTCCCTGCTGAGAGGGGTGGGCACAGTACAGCCTCAGCTTTGCATTCTCCCTGGAGGCAAACAGATCCACCAGAGGGGTACCTCACAGGGAGAACAAACTGTGTACTACCTCCGGGTGGAGAGACCACTCATGAGACGTCTCACCCACATTGCTGGGAGCGTCTGTCAGCTGGTTGGAGACACTGGCCACATGGATGGCTAGGAGATTGGCCTCCAGGCTATGCACAAGGACCCAAACATGGAGAACTTCCCTGCACAAAGGAAAGGAGTGTGTCCCACCCTGTTTGTTGAGGTAGTAAATGGTCGTTGTGTTGTCTATCTGGACCTGAATGATCTGACCCTAGATGTGTGGAGCAAAAGGAATCAGTGCCAGCCGAACTGCCCAGAGCTCCAGCAGACTGATGTGGCACTGGGACTCCTTGAGTGTCTAGAGCCCACAGACTCTGTGTTCCCCCAGGTGGGCACCCCAGCCCATGATGGTACATGTACATTGGCTGACATAGTTTAAAAGCCCATGAAAAGCTCTTTCCAATGAGGTATTGAACCCACCTGTAGCCAGAAGTACTCAAGAGATATAGATGACGGAGTCTGTTCAATATTAATATTACATTACAGCCATTTGTAAAACCTTGTGATGTCATCAAGGAACAAGCTGTGCCTAACTATATTAAGTTAAGCACAGTTTGTTCCTTGATGACATCTCAATGTTCTAAAAATGACTGTAATGTAATATTATGATTTGACAGACTCTATCATGTATATCTCTGGAATGTTTCCAGCCACAGGTGAGCCCAATGCCTTGTTTGAAAGATCTGTTCATGGGCTTTCAACTATAATGACCACTGGGCATGAATGTGTCCCTTTAAACAGAAGTGCATGCTACGGTGAACCTGTTCTTTTTTATTCCATTTAGAGTACTTTTTACTCTTTTCTTGTAAGGTGACCTTTTTACCTTTGTGTTGAGTATGCTTTAATTTTTTTTTTTTATTTAAAATATTTAACAGGTACACTCCTTTTAATATGGCTATCCTCAGGTTTTCATGAGAATTCTCAGCTGTTTTTAACATCCATTATAAAGTGGGTATACAGAATTGAGCATTCTGACTGGATAGCAGTAATACCCAGCAAGGAGTTTAAAGAGTGACAACCATATGACTGGCACATCGTTTTGGGGACCAGAGCCCAGTGCATACAGAGATCCATGCTTCCTAAAACATTTTTTTTAATTCTTGCAACCTTATTAGTAAAGGAAACAAATATAGCACTCATTACTTGCCATTACCTAAAAAATAATATTTATAAACATGTTTACACATTTTCATTAGAACCCAGCACCACACCATCCCATACCACACAATGACTTAAGAGATACAGTAACAAAAACTATTTAAACATATAAACTAACCTCCTTTTAAACGTTCTTTTACAAGACCTGTAATCTACAGAATGCAGTATCTGTGCTGGATCCAAAGTTGAATGCTGTCCCTGCCCCCCTGCCCCAAGTGTCTGCAATCAAAAACCCTGCCAACTGATCCATGTTGTTAAAATGGCAATAGAAATATAGAAACATAGACTTTGATGGCAGATAAGGACTGCTTGGCCCACCCAGTCTGCCCATTTCCCTACCTATTGAAAAAGCTGAAGATCCTAGTTAACCAACAGCCTATTTCTTCCTAACCCCTACCAGAATGGCTTTATGTCTGTCCCATGCATTCTTGAATTCCCCCACTGTTTTTGACCCCATGACCTCCTCAGGAAGGCTGTTCCATGCGTCCACCATGCTCTCTGTGGAAAAGTACTTCCTCAAGTTGCCCCTGAGCTGTCCCTCCTCTATCTTCAAATTGTGCCTCCTTGTTCTTGCACATCTCTTTTTCTGAAAGATGCTACCCTGTTGGACTTTGTTGATTCCCTTGAGGTACTTGAAAGTTTCTATCATGCCCCCCCCTTTCCTTAAGGGTATACATATTAAGTTCCTTTAGTCTCTCTTCATATGGCTTCTGGTGCAGACCCTGCACCATTTTAGTTGCCCTCCTCTGGACTGCCTCCATCCTATCTATGTCCTTGCAGAGATGGTGTCTCCAGAACTGCACACAGTACTCCAGATGGGGTCTCACCAACTGTCTGTACAGAGGGATAACAACTTCCTATTTTCTACTGGTGATGCCTCTTTCTATACATCCCAGTATACCCCCAGTCCTCCTTACTGCCTTCTCACATTGCTTGCTTACCTTTATGTTATCTGATATGACTACCCCCAGGTCCCTTTTCATTTTTGTTCTTGTTAGTACCTCTCCCCCATTGTGTACTCTTCCCCTAGGTTTTGTTTTCCAGGTGCATTACTTTGCACTTCTTTGCATTGAATTTAAGCTACTATCCTTTTGACCATTCCTCCAACCTTGCCAAGTCCCTTCTCATCCCTTCCCTTGTGTATCAACCCTGTTGCAGATCTTTGTGATGTCTGCAAAGAGGTATACTTTTCATTCCAGTCCCTCTTCATTGTAACTTATGAAGACATTAAAAAGGACCGGTCCCAGTACTGAACATTGCGATAACCTGCTAGTAATCCCCCTTTCTGTGTAGTGGACTCCGTTTACTACTACTCTCTGTGTCCTGTTGTCCAGTCAATTTTTTACCCAGGCTACCACCTTGGGACCCACTTGCAAGCTGGCTAACTTGTTTATTAATCTTTTGTGTGGGACTTTGTCAAATGCCTTGCTAAAGTCTAGGTAGGCCATGTCCACAGCCCCTCCCTGGTCTACTACTTTGGGCACCCAGTCTAAGAAATATATTAGATTCATCTGATGTGACTTTCCCACTGTGAATTCATGCTGCCTTGGGTCCTGTGCCTGGCTGGCCTCTAGGTACTCAACAATTCTTTCTTTCAGAAGTGATTCCATCATTTTTCCTACCACTGAGGTCAAACTAACAGGTCTATAGTTTCTTGCCTCAGCTTTGCTCCCACTTTTGTGAAGGGGAATTACTGTACATCCGCCCTCCTCCAGTCCTCAGGTACCATACCATCCTCCCATGATTTGTAAAAAAGGGTAGTCAGTGGTGTCACTAGTTCTCCCCTTAGTTCTTTTAGACTTCTGGGGTGAATCCCATCAGGTCCCATTTCTTTGTCCACCTTCAGTTTCAGGAGTTCTTTCAGAACCTTTTCTACTGTGCATGGACTGGTATCGATCCCCCTATCCAGAGTGCTTCTATCGATTGGATTAGATATCTCCCCCTCCTCTTCTTTTGTGAATACTGAGTAGAAGTATTCGTTCAGTATCCCTGCTTTTCGATGTCTCTCTCCCACCCACCCTCCCTTTATTAAGGCTCACTATCCCTCCTTGGTCTTTCTTCACTCCTAATGTACCTATAATAGGTTTTATCCCTTCTTAACTGAGTTGGCTATCTTTTCCTCAGTTTGGGCCTTCTATTCTGACTGCCTTCCTGCTTCTTTCTGCTTTAATCATACAGTTCTCTGTCCTGCTCCTTCTATGTTTCCTTATACTTCCTGAATGTTATCTTTTTCTCCCTAACCTTCCCTGCCACCTCTTTTGAGAACCATAGTGTTTTTTCCTTCATTTTGATTTGTTTATTTGCTTCACACAAAGGCTTGTTGCCTCTGTGATGGCACTTTGATGTTTCTCCATTGTTAGTCCAACCCCTCCTTCTTGCCCATTTACTAGTGCTTTTCTGAGGCATTCTCCTATTTTGCCAAAGTCAGCCCTCCTAAAGTCCAGTACTCTCACATTTGTATGGCTTGATGCTACGGCTGTGTTTATCATGAACCACACTGTTTGATGGTCACTTGTTCTGAGATGGCTACCCACTTCTAAATCTGAGATCCTCTCTCCATCCCCATTTGAGAGTACCAGGACTAAGATTGCTCCCCTCAAAGTAGGTTCCAATACTTGCTGTCTGAGGCATGCCTCCTGTAGGGCATCAAGAATGACCCTGATCTTGGATGTGGCTGCAGCAAAGGTGCTCCAGTTAACATCTGGCATATTCAGGTTCCCCATCAACAATATCTCCTTTTTTTCCTGCCATCTTAAAGATGTTTTCTATCATTTCTTCTTCCATTTCCTCCCCCTGAGACGGGGGTCTGTATACAATCCCCATCCAGATTGTGGTGCCATTTCCTGTCTCCAGGGAGACCTGCAGTGCCTCCTCTCCTTCCTGTTTACCCTTTAATTCCATTGCTTTGATCCCTTCTCTGACATAGAGAGCTACTTCTCCTCCTTTCTACCCTCCCTGTCCCTCCTGTAGACTGTGTACCCTGGTATACTGACATCCCAGTCATGGTTCTCTGTGTACCATGTTTCTGTGACTGCCACGATATCCAGGCTTCCCCCTTCCATCAAGGCCACTAGTTCAGGGAGCTTGTTACCCAGACTATAGGTGTTGGTACTCATTGCCCTCCATTTTTTGATGGCCTTACCCCTTTTAGCTCCATGCCTGTCCTCACTGCCTTTGCCTTTTTTTCCATTTACCCCTGCCCTTCTCCCTATTGACGTCTCTGTTTTGGTGTTTACCTTGCTAACTACCCTGTTTTGTAGGGGGGATGGGTTTTCCTGCACCTTTTCAGTGCCTCCCCCTTGGCTAGTTTAAATGGTTACCAATGAAGCATTTAAACCTATCACCTAGGATTCTTGTCCCCCTCCTGGACAGATGCAGACCATTGTACCAGTATAGGCCTGTATCCCTCCAGGTGGACCCCAAGTCCCCAGTGAAGCCAACACCCTGAGCTCATGCCATACACAGGCAGCACCTCTAAGAAGGTTACCATGCACACTACTTGTTTAAGGCCCCTCCCCAACTCCACAAACTCCCCCTGCACTGCTCTGATCCCATTCCCAGCTAGGTCATTTGTCCTTAGGTGGACAATGATGTCCAGCTTCCTCCCCTGTGCAGATACTCCTGCGATCCTGAGGATTCACTCCTTGTCCCTCCTAGTCATGGTGCCAGGCAAGCACCTTATCTCCCTCTCCCTTCCCTTTGTTGTTTCCTTCCCCTATGGGGTCCTGTGCCACCCTCCTGTGGGTCTCCTTTGTGGAGGTTCCCAGCATCCCCCTTGGTCTCCACTGTGGGTGCTTTCATAGAGGCACCACCCTCTGCCAGAATGGTGTATGAATTGTAGAGAGGTACAACTGGGGGATGCACCTCTGTTCCACCACCCTCACCCTCACCCTCCCAGAACCCACCGTGGTCCAACCACTCCTCTTTCTTGGAAACACGTTTTTCATCTCCTGTTGTCCATTTCAAAACCTAATATAGTTTGCTGAGTGCAACTGCCCACTGTTAGCACTGACTACAGCTGCACCGACCATGGTCACAATTGCTTAAACCAGAAGTCATGTGCAAGGCAGACAGCACTGAAAATGTCCTCAAATGCAGCTCCCAAAACAACAACAAAAAAAGTGTACAGCTGCAGGAGAAGTGAGTCCTCTCCTTACAAATGACCACACACATATCCACTTAGTACTGAGCAGAGTGAGAAGCTTCAACAGACCCGTTCCACCATCCTCTTGAACCTCTGTTCCTTATTGGCTGGCAGTGGGGGAGTGTGCCAGTTTCAAACACTGGACAATGAAAAAATAGTTGGGGGATGCAATACAAACATTGGGGGAAGTAAAATATAAACAGGAAGCACAGTACAAACAGTCAGAGGGATCACAATACAAATAGTGGTGGGAGGGAGAGCTAAACTGAGCCATAACCTAAAGGAAGCTGCTGATCACAGTACTGCTAAGTGTCCTCTACTGCTAGCCCAAAACTCGTGCACTACTAATGCAATTTAGGAACAATTTTACAAAAGGTACCAAAACAACCATATTTTACAAATATTTATTAATGTTTTTGTTAATTTATTATAATATTTTTAAAAACATTTCTGTAAGACCCATTATAAGTGCAATAAGTCACTTTGGGGTGTGGGTTGTGTTTCTAATAAATGCACTTCCCAGGTGCTGAAGGCACTCAGTGCAAGTGCCTAGTGCCTCACTATGCACTTTGGGTTGCGCATTCATAAGACAACAACCCACACCCCAACGTGGCTGATTTTGCTTACATATTTACTATCTCTTTTCATGTGACTATGGTAAACTAGCATTCAATGAACACTACACCCTTACCTTATCGGACAATGGGAGGTCAAAATAGCTGAGAATACTGATAAAAACCTGGGGCTTGCTATATTAAAAAGAGCACTCATCTTAGTTATTTCAGATCTTAAAATAATACTAATGTAGACTCAATATGTAGAACATACAGCATCCTTCAAGACAAGAGAAGAAAGGTGACCTAAAATGGAAAAAAAGTTTTAGATTCATTATTTTTACCCTAAGTTGCACTGCTGCTTTAGGTACTTTGGTTGAGAACGTAGTCAGGCTTAACAGGTTCTCCCAAGGAACAGGTTGGGCCTTCTCAGGGAGGCTAGATTCATCATCTGAGAAACACTGGGCTAATAGATGGACAGAGGAAGGGCCATAGACATAGTCTATTTGAACTTCTGCAAGGCCTTTGACTCTATCTCATGATAAACCAGTGCAGTATACATGGTGCATACAGAAGGTGGTTTGCTAACTGGCTTGGGGGCAGGTAGCAGAGGGTTGTGGTGTGGTTGATGGGCAGTACTCTAAGTAAAGATGGATACTCAGTGGCTTCCCTTAGGGATTGGTGCCAAGGGCCACTGGCTTTCAACATTTTTATCAATGAACTGGAAGCTGGAATTTTCAGCATACTGCTTAAGTATCTTGAGGCACATTAACAAAATGACACTTGCAGTATGTGTTTGTGAGGGGGTGTGTGTGTGTGTGTGTGTGTGTGTGGTGATATGGCCACCCTGAAAATGTGGGATCAGTTGGACTCCAAATGGCCAAGTTATGGCTAAACATGAAAGAGAGGGAAACAAACAAGTCGGAGTTAAAACAAGAGGTTATACTTTAAGATTAGAAGGAGGAAGATTTAGAGGTAATGTAAGGGAGTGTTATTTCACTGAGAGGGTGGTTGAACCCTGGAACAGATTACCTGAGAAGGTGGTTGGTGTTGAAATAGTGGAGGGATTCAAGAGAGCATGGGGTAAACATACAGTATGGGGTTAGTTAGAGGACAGAGGATAGGCTCCTTGTGCACCGATGACAAGTGGGGGGGGGGGTGAGATGGGCAGACTGGATGGGCCAATATGGTCCTTTTCTGCTGACACATTACTTTGATACTATGAAACCAAACCTGAAAAAGCACCTATTGTGCATGCTTGTGGTTTAACTTTTTGGGGGATTGTTTTTTTTACTTTTGGCCCTAACTTACCCATGAATTGATCAATTATTTTCAGGTTGGCCATTCTCCACCCCACCTCATGAACACTTAAGTGTGATTTTGTTAATGCACCCCAAGAAGTGTTTTGTAGTTCACCCCTAAAACACTTTTCAGGTGTATTAACAAAACAACACTTATATATTCATGAGGTAAGGTGACAATATTGCCACCTTGAAAATGTGGAGTCAGTTGGCCCATAAATGGCCAAGTTATACATCTTTATTTAGTCAATTAGCTTATTAAGCTTTCATGACAAAATTTTTACAAAACTTGACAATACTAAATTATCACAATAATACACATAAATACATGACCATAAAACATTTTACACATTTCAGATATTTAGACTGTTGGCAATAACATATTACTCTGTTCCCTACAGGAGATTAATTAGAAAGCTGGAGGATCTGGGGCTAGGAGTAAAGCTAAAGACCCGGTTAAAAAAAATGGTTGCAAGACAAGGAGTCAGAGGGTAGTTGTTGGGATTCTCAGGGACTGGAGCAGTCATTAGAGGGGTCCCACAGGGTTTGGTGCTTGGTCTGTTGTTTTTAATATTTTTACTGGTGACATAGTGGAATGAGTAAAGGGTAAGATCTGCCTGTTTGCAGATGACACCAAACTCTGTTCGAAGGTGGACACAGAGGAGGGAATACAGGAACTCAGGAAGATCTAACCAGGCTTGAGAGGTGGTTGGGTATTTCGCAACTGGAGTTCAATGCCAAAAAGTGCAAAGTCTGCACTTGGGGGCTAAGAAACCAAAGAGCAAATATTGCCTGGGTAGTGTGCAGGTTACTAAGTCAGAAGAGGAGAAAGATTTGGCTGTTATCTCCACAAGTGATCTGAGACACTGCACAGTACAAGAAGGCAGCAACCAAAGCAAATGAAATGTTGGGCTGCATATCCAGAGAAATAGCTAGCAGAAGTGCAGATAATTCTGATGCTGTACAGATCCATGGTGCATCCACACCAGGAGTGCATTGTGTAGTACTAGTGCCCATACCTAAGAAAATACATTAATCTTCTGGAAATTGTCCAGAGGAGAGCAATTGAAATGGTCCAGGGTCAGCAGTATAGGGCATACAAAGAGAGACTCAACATGTACTCCCTGTAGGACAGGGGTGAGAGACGGAGATGTGACAAACATTTAAATACCTCAGTGGTATAAGCAAGGTGAAATCTGAGGGTCTCTTCAGCCTTATTTAATTATTGAAATTTGTTGACTGGGTAGACCTGCTAAGACAAATGTCCCTTTTTCAGAGGAGACCCAAAATTAGTTACAAACAGTAACAGAGAAGAATACATACAGGATCACAATACACAGTAAACAGATAAGAAATTACAATATTAAACAGGTGTGGACACAACATTATTGCACAAATAATAATACAAGAACAAGTCCAAGGTTAATTATACATAGAGACATGGAAATTGCCAGTAGATAAGGACTGCTAGGCCCATCTAGTCTGCCTGTAAGCCCTATACTTGATTATGGCTTCTGACCCTCCCTCTGCTTTACCTCTATGGTTCCCCTATGCCTGTACCATGCATGTTTAAATCCAGCCACAGTGCTTGCTCCCACCACCTCCTGTGGCAGACCATTCCATGTGTCCAAACCTCCTCACATTCCTTCTCAACCTGCCATCTTCCAATTTCATGTCATGTCCCCTTGTTCTTGTACTTTTCCTGTATTGGAAGATGTCTCCCCCCTGCTCCTTGTTTATGTCCTTGAGGTACTTTAATGTTTCTATCATGTCCTCTCTCTCCCTCCTCTCTTCCAGCGAGTACATATTGAGGTCCCTTAATCTCTCCTCATAAGTTTTGTGGTGCAAGCCCTGTACCCTCTTAGTCACCCTTCTCTGGACCGTGTCCAGCCTATTAATGTCCTTTTGAAGATGTTGCCTCCAGAACTGCATACAGTACTCCATGTGAGGCCTGACCAGGGTTTTAAATAATGGTATCAATACTTCCTGTCTTATGCTGGTGATACCTCTGCCTATGCACCACAGCACGCCAGTGGCCTTTCCTGCTGCCCTTGTACTGTGCTTTGACATTTTCAGGTCATCTGAAATAATAACCCCCAGGTCCCTTTCTTTCTTAGTGACTGTCAGCAACTCCCTCCACCCCCCATCCTGTGGCCTTCTCCAGGGTTTCTATGCCCCAGGTGCATAATTTTGCACTTCTTTGAATTAAACCTAAGTTGCCACTCCTCAGACCATTTCTCAAGCTTCCCCAGGTCCTTCCTCATTTTCTCCACCCCTTCTGGAGTATCCACCCTGTTACAGATCTTGGTGTCATCTGCAAACAGGCAGACCTTTCCTTCCAGCCCCTTTGCAGTGTTACTAATGAAGACATTGAACAAGACTGGCCCAAGGATCGATCCCTGAGGTACTTTGCTTGTCACCCCCTCTCCACAGATTGTACCCCATTTACTACCACCCTCTGCCTCTTGTTTGTTAGCCAGTTCCTAAGCCAGTTTACTGGCTCGTCTCCCATGCCCAAACTACCCATCTTGTTAACCAGCCTCTTGTGTGGGGCAGTGTCAAAGGCTTTGCTGAAACTGAGGTAGGTAACGTCCACCCCTCCAATTTACTTCCTTCATCACCCAGTCAAAGCAATTTATCAGATTTGTCTGACATGACCTACCCACTGTGAAACCATACTGCCTAGGGTCCTGAGCATCGATGGCTTCCAGATGTCCCACTATCCTTTCTTTAAGCAGTGTCTCCATGATCTTTCCCATTACTGAGGTTAGGCTGACTGGCCTATAGTTCCCCACCTCCTCTCTACTGCCAGATTTGTGTAGAGGGACCACATGTGCCCTCCTCCAATCCTCTGGCACCACTCCAGTGTTGAGTGACTAGATGAACAAGACTGCCAGAGGTTCTGCTAGTTCTCTTCACAGCTCCTTTAATATCCTCGGGTGTATGCTGTCTGGATCAATCGCTTTGTCCACCTTCAATTTAGTGAGCTCCTGCAGAACTCTCTCTCTCCTGTGAATGGATTGCTGTCTACCCCCCCCCCGGCATCTGTTGCTCAGCTGTGGTCTGTGTCCCTCCTACTCTTCCGTGAATAGTGAACAGAAGTATTTATTCAGTATTTCTGCCTTATCCATGTCTCCCTCCTTACACTCCCCTTCCTCCTCTTTGAGCCTAACAACTCCCCCCCGATTTTCCTTCTTTCGCTGATGTACCTGTAGAATGTCTTGCTCCCTTTCTTTACTGTCTGCGCTAATTCTTCCTCAGTCCATGCCTTTGCTCCCCTTACCACCCTCCCCACTTCTCTTAGACACTCTAGGTACACCTCCCTGTCTTCCTCCCTTAGGGTCTCCTTATATTTCCTGAACCCTGCCCTTTTAGCCCTTATTACTTTGTCTGCCATCTCTTTCAAGAACCATAGTGACTTTTTTCTTCTGTTGCCTTTTGATATCAATCCAATGCATTTGTTTGTCACTTCCACTATGGCTCCTTTTAGGTGCTCCCACTGCTCTTTCACACCCCCCATTCCCCTTTTCTCCAGGGCTAATTTGATACCCCTCCCCATTTTAGCGAAGTCTGCCTTTTTGAAATCCAAAACCTTTGACCTAGTGTGACTTGACCGAATCCCTGTCACCATGCTGAACCATACTATGTGGTGACTGCTGGATCCCAGTTGCACTTCTATCCAGACATCTGTGATTCTATCCCTGTTGGTCATCATTAGCTCCAAAACTGCCCTGTCCCTGGTGGGATCAAGCACAAGCTGCCTGAGTCCTGCCTCCTATAGGGAATCTAGGAAGCTGCTGCTTCTGGTTGATGCAGCTGCCTGGGTGGTCCAAGCCACGTCTGGCATATTGAAATCCCCCATCAGCAGAATTTTACCTTTCATTGCCATCTCATGCATTTCATCCACTAGCTCCTTGTCCACTTCCTTCCTCTGTTCTGGAGGCCTGTATAGCACCCCTGTGCATATTGCTGTGCCATTTCCAGGTTCAAGGGTGACCCACAGTGTCTCAGCCTCCCCTTGCTTACCCTGTACCTGTTTCGCTTTATACCCTCCCTGACATACAGGGTGACTCTCCTCCCTTTTTTACCCAGCTGATCCCTCCTGAACAGAGCATAACCTGGTACATTGATTTCCCACCCATGATTTGCAGTGTACCAGGTTTCAGTTATTGCTACTATGTCCAGGTTTGGTTCTACTATCAAGGCCTCCAGGTTTGGGAGTTTATTTCCCAGGCTGCAGGCATTAGTTACCATGGCCTTCCATGCTGTGCATTATAGATTACTCTTTCTGCCCCTTTTACTGCTGTCCTGCATCCTTCCCCGACCCCAGTTGCCTCTCTTGTGTGGTCCTGATTCCACCACTTTGGTCTCCCTTCTGACAACTTCAGTTGTACTTGCTGTCAAATTATTTTCCTGCATGTTCCCTTGGTGGGGAGGGTGTTACTAAGCCTTCTGACCCTCCTGGTTCAACCCCCTTGGCCAGTTTAAATGCTCACTGCTGAAGCATTGAAACTTGTCACTCAGGATCGAGGTCCCCTTCCCAGATGGATGCAAGCCATCATCCTTATACAAGCTCACATCCATCCAGGTTGGGCCCCAGCCCTACATGAAGCCAAACCCCTCCCTTCCACACCATTCCTTGAACCATGAGTTGAATATCTGGATGTGGAGTGTTCTAGCCTCCCCCCTGCCGTGGACAGGTAGAATCTCCAAGAAGGAGATAGAGTGTACTACCTGCTTCAGGGTCCCCCCCAGCTTCCAGAAATCTTCTTGTATTCTGACTATCTCCACCCTGTCTCCTGCCACATCATTCATCTCCAGGTGGATGATGACATCCAGTTCCTCCCTCCTTGCTATTGTCTTTGTGATCCTATTGATCCGCGTCTCATCCCTCCATGCCGTATACTTCCTGGGACGCACTTGACCTCCCTCTCCTTCCTGCTAGGTTCCCCTAAAGTAACTCCCTGGACAATTGAGTCCCCCACCTGTAGAAGCTTCCTCCTCCTCCTCTGGGGTTCTCTACCACCCTTCTCTTGGGTTCCATCATGGTGCACCTGCTCATTCTCCCTGGTCTCAGTTGCAGGTGCACCTGTGGGGCTATCCCACTCCTCCAAAACAGCATAGGAGTTACTTAGTTGGACCTGTTGGGGGATGTGCCTCAGAACCCCCCTCCCACACACTCCCTGAGCCCACTGTGATCCAACTACTCCTCCTGGGCATCCTTTGAGGTTTTGGTTGTGGATTCAGTGGCCTCTGGGTGGGGATGAAAGCCCCCTGTAACCTGGCCAGCTTGGCTCGGAGACAGGTGATTTCCTCCCTCAACCCAGAGAGGCGCCTGCAGATAGGGCAGCATGCGGCCTCCAGAACATCTTCCTGAAGACAGCCGCTCCTCAACCACTGCACTTTAAGTTACATTGCACAACACAACACAACACAAGAACAGGTACAAGGATCAGGGTTACAGCACAAGTGTCTGCATGGCCGGCCAATCTAACACCCACCAACCTAATTCACTTTTACCATATAGAGTTACACAGACAGGTACTATGAGGCACAGACAGAGTCAATAATTACAATTTCAAAGCTGCCCACAAGCAAATGAGCCTTGAGGGTATTTCTGAGAGTGGCTTCTGAAGAACACTTTAACACCTCCAGTGGTAGGCTATTCCACAGGGGTAGCACAGAATTACAAAAGACCTGTCAACTGCACATGTTCTGGTTCTCGGAACCTCCAGCAGTGGGCAGGTTGAGGACCTTGGTACCCTTTTCTGGGTTTTGGCCTAGAGAATACCATGGAGACTGCAGGAGGGGCAGCAGTTTTGAATAGCTTAAAGTAGAGGCAGAAGACAGGCTAGGCTAATCTTGCCTCGAGGGAGGGCCAGTTTAGTGCTGAGAGTACATTGCAGTGATGGTCTCTGGGCTGTGCACCTGCTGTATAACGTGCGCCTTTGTGATATAGCACCTTTGGTCTGATTAGCTCAGCAACACGGAGGGGCTGAAGGAGTGATGCACCATAAAGTAAGAGAGGTAGTAGTATGCTGTAAACAATGGCCAGCCAAGCTTCACTACTGGGGTATGCATTATGTCTTTACAGAAAGTCCAATCTTCTGATGCAAAGATTTCATTACAGCCTCAACATGATGTTTCAGTGTGAGCTCCTGATCCAGATGCACTCCAAGATATTTCATAGAGTCAGTCACTTCAAGCTGAGTACCAGCCAGTGAGGACAGCAGGAGAAGATTCTGTCTGTCTTTACCCAGGTGCCTGGAACCAAAAAGCATGGCTTCTGTTTTCTTGAGGTTTAGTACAAGCATGCTATCTAATAGCCATTGCTCCAATTTCTTAAAATCAGTGTTGAGGTCCTGGTTAATCTGGTTATATCTGCCAAACTTCTATACAGTGTGGCATCGTCTGCATACAATTGCAATGTGGCCCTCCACAGTTTTCAGGCATATCATTTATACACATTGAAAACAACAATGAGCCCAGAATGGAGCCTTGGGATACCCACATAGTTATTTGCTTTAGGTCAGACACACTTTCCATCCATTTCACTAGTTTGTTTTCTATCTGTTAGGTAGTGCCAGAACGAGTTGCATGCAAGATTGTCCAGCCCAAGATGTCTGAGTTTGGACAGCAGAAGCTCATGTTGTACAAGGTCAAACACCGTGGTTAGGTCTATGAATATGGCTCCAGCTGCTAGCCCACAGTCCAAAGATCCAGGTACATTAGAAGCGAACCAAATAAGAGTAATATCCGTACAATTATTTTTTTCTCAAACCATGTTGTACTTCAGAAAGTAAGTGGTCTAGTTCCAAGTAGTCCTGGAGCTGGTTGTACACCAAATTCTCTTGGATCTTTCCTAGCATGCTAAGAAGAAATATAGGTAGAAAATTTGCAACTGGGTCTTTAGCACCACCTTTATGGAAGGGGACCACTAAGGTTGTTTTCCATCTGTCAGGAAAGGAGACCAGTAGTAGGGATTTATTAAACAGATTTCTGAGAAATGTGGTGATAATAGGAGCTGCAGTTTTCAAGAATTTTGGTTTTAGTTTATCAAAACCTGGGGAACAATCTGATCTGACTCCTTCTTAGCTGAATAAGCACTTCCCGCCTGGTGATTAAATGGAAGTGAAATTGAGGAGATGATTGATTTGAGTTAAGGGAAAGGCTCAGATTCCCCTTTTGAGGACCTATGTTCTTGTCCAGATTAGTGAAAAAAATTATTACATGCATTAGCTGAGGCAACAGGTTCAGAAACATGTCTATCTGCAATAATGTCCTGTGCACCCTGTCAAGAGACACATGATCTGCTTCCAAAAGGTTGTTGGGTCAGACTGATTCTTAACTTGGAAATTCTTACTGTATCTCCATTTAGCACTTTTAAGATCTTGTTTACAGGAGTTTCTCAGAGTCATGTATTTGTGCCAGTCAGCAGTTCCCCCAGAGAGCTTGTATTGACCCCAGGCTTTGTCTTTGAGTTTCATACTGTTCCATAGGTCACAATCCAGCCATTTAGAGCAATGACCTTTGACCCTATGTTGTTTCAGGGGGGCATGCTTGTTAAGGATATTGAAGAAGTTATTAACAAAGTAGTCCAGTGCTAGGTCAATATTGGGCAGTTTGGTTAAGTCACTCCAATGTATCTCTGCTAGGCTGTTAAGAAAGGTGGTTTCCTCAAACCTGGAGAGGTCCCGAGCCACCAGAATCTTAGGGGAGGTTTGGGGGGACTGTTTTTTCCAGATACAGAACACAGTAGAGTGGTTGTGGAGGGCATCTGGAAGTATACCTGCAACATTTGTCCTATCTGGCCTATTAACCAGTATCCAATCAAGGTTAGTGTGATTACCAGACTTGTGATTCAGTCTGGTGGGTTCACAAATTACTTGGGTGAGAGGCACATCAGACAGGGCAGACTTGTCCACACTGTCACTCATCCAGTTAAGATTTAAGTCCCCTAAGAGTATTAGTTCTCCCAGGGAATTGTTAGTCACATTGCTGATGAGAGAGCCGAGACCACATTTGGCAATCTTAGCAATAACAAAACCCCTAGAGGACACTGCCTCAGGGTGGTGGGAGGATGATTCAAGAAGGAAATGAGGAGCCACTTGTTCACTGAGAGGATGGTGGGTAAGTGGCATGAGTTGCCAGATGATACTGTAACCCAAAAGACAGTGGTCAGCTTTAAAGAGCTAGTGTACTGCCTAAAACTAATATTACTTTTTAAAAGCAGTCAACCATTACCTTTTATATCTGAGATACTTTTTTTTCCCTTTGTTTAATTAGAAGATTGCTTATCTGATATTAGTAGGTGTGATGTGAGGGACAGGACTACATCATCAGCATTGTGACCTAACTGACTGTGACATCACTATTGCTTAGGAACAGCCACTCAATGGCTGCCAGGTCAGTCACCTGTGATGTCACTATCAGTGAGATCACAGTGCTGATAATGTAGTGGATGGGCTAGAGATAGATATGTCAGCTGCCAGGCTAAGAGTTGTTCCATACACCCAGCACAATATTATCACATAGAAGACTGTCTAGGTTCCATGTCATAACATCGATTGCAAAATAGCGATCACTGTTATGGCAAGTGTATATTGCTGAAAAGTAAATTGGCGATATACACATGCTGGCAAATAGACATCCAGCAAGTAAACTAAGTGTTTATGCGGGGTGGGGGGCTGTGCCCTCCGCACCCCCCTGATTAAGGATTACCAACTCCAGGGGGGTGCATGTCGGGAAGGGGGTGACACTCCAAAATAAATAAAAAAAAAACAACAAAATGGCAGCAGCAGGCAGCAGCAAAATTTTCTCCTCCTGGTCCCCAGCCCTGAACCCAATACCTGCTCCACTAGAGCTAGCCACCCTCACCACTGCACCACATGGTTAGCTCAGCTGCAGCAGGCACACTACCCCACACAAACCCTCCTTCCTAACCCTCACCTTCCCGTCCCTATCCCTCCTTTTCCGGTTGCCTTCCCCTACAGTCACGGTTCCGTAGGGTTGCTACCCTTACAGTGTAGCCCAACAGGATAGCGCTGTAAATGAGTCACTGTTTTGACAGTCGCTATCATCACTAGATACTGGCTTTCTAAATGAGCAAACAGAAAAAGAAAAATACTTCAGAAATACAAAGTTGTAACTGACTACTTCTTAAAATTTGTATTGTTTTCCTATCTGCCTGTTATGGCTCCACTAGTTCTTTAAGAGGGTCTGGGAGAAAGTAAAGAGGAGGGTTACAATTAAAAGCAGAAACATGGTGGGGGTGGGGAAACTCCTATCGAGAAGGCATAAACTCCTAATGGGAAGGGGGCAGACCCCCAGTAATCATTAAGAGATTTACAGTACGAGCAGACAAGGTAAACTGTCTGACTTTTTTTCAGCTGGATTGTTTCATATGTTTGTGTATTTATATTCTAGTGCAGTAAGTTGAATAAAAAAGAGACAACAACATAGTCTCATCTAGTTCTAATATTACAGTCCACACGATTTCAATGATACAAATAGAATAATAGATAGGTTAGTGTGCATTACAAGGGAATAATTCCATTGAGAGGTTCCTATGTCCCCAGAACCTCGACATGGAATTACTCCCTTGTGATGCACACTAACCTATTTGTTATTTTTTTTTAATATGTGAATCCAATTTTTATTTTTTTGTCATTTTTGTAACAGGCGGTCGGCCGCTGCAGTGAAGGACTCTCTCGGTCCTGGCTGACCACCGTACAGTCTCACTCCCCCCTCTCCCAAGCAAACTATACTATTTTAAGTTTGGTAGGCAGTCCTACCTTTTCTTTCTTTGGGGAACACAGGATCAACCAGATAATTCAATTTTTAGAAGAATTAAAAGAAAAAAGATCGGGGAAATGTCAAGGACACAATAAACTCTCGCTAAGCGAGAGATGGCCGCTATGTTTTTGAAAGTGTTCTGCCCACCCACAGAGAGAAAGCAGCCAATCATGAGTCGTGTTTTGAATCTAGGGGAAGCTGTTGTTTGAGTGACACTGGTAGCACAGCCTGGTGTAGGAGACTCCTGTGATTGCGATCTTCAGTTTTAGCGATAATAATATTGTTCAGAACTATGAATAATAGTATTATGGGCTCCGAACGATACTATTATCAGTGTACATCGATGGTATTATCTCTTTTGCAGCAGTGATATTACCAGAATTATTTTGTATGTTTTAGGAACCTATTATTTCATGTATCCATATATTAAAAAATCATATTGCCTTGGCTCCTGATTAACCATAAACTTTGGTAAGAACCTTTATATATGCACTGTACATGCTTTAGTATCAATATTTTCATAGGTTAGTTAAAAATATATATTTTAATCTTCTAGTCACATTTCACCTTGTATTTTAACAATTACATACTACTGGAAGGGAAGAAATAAAGGAACAAGAGCATCTCCAGAAATCATTTGAATATATTATAATCTATTAAATCCATATAATATCATCTGGTAATTATCTAATAATTAGCTGGTAAATCCATGTAGTTAACCCTTAAACATTCATAAATATCCAAGTACCCTTGGATATGAAAGTTAGTACACTCACTGGGGTTCAGATCTGATTACCTACATTCCTACAGTGGGAGCTGGATGATTTCTATGCTAGGCCAAGTCATAGCAATCTGTTAAAAATGCAAAGAAAAAAAACAAAAATAAAAAAAAACAAGCACTTTGAGAAAATGTTGTAACTCAAACACATGCAAGATATTTAAAGCTTCAAAAATGGCCATCTAAAATGTTCAAAATCATAATACAAGGTATAGAGCCAGCCTGCTGGAGCAGCAGTTGGATTTCCTCTTGCGACACTGATGACCCAAGTTCAGATTCGAGCTCGGGGAGTCAGATGGCTGGCCAGGAGAAGAAGGACTGAGGGTCCAATGGACTGCTCTCCTCCTCTGTGGGGACAGTGGGGAAGCACTCTGTGCTTGACCGACCCCTGGTGGAGGCCGGGGGCTACTGCAGCTGAGGCGTGAGAGTTCCAGGAGGTGTGCCAGATGTGGATGCATGAATTCTTATGTCATTGCATGCCACACCTCCTCTTAAGGGGAACAAATGGACATCAACACCTGTCCCTGCCAAGCCCCATGAAGATAGCCTGAGGACTCACTGCCACCGGACCAACAACAAGGCATCATTTGGGGGGTTACAAGGGGGGCTCCCCCAGCAATCCGGGGTAAACACCGGTGATGGAGGCAAGGTGGCGAAAGGGCTGAGAGCAAGTTGAAAAGTCCAAAAAAAAAAATAATACTAGTAATGATTTATGCATACTTCCTGCAATGTCCAAAGAGCCCTGTGTGAAGCAGGGTGCAATGTAAGTTGTGTTTTGCACAGGGCCATCAGGGCTCTGTTTGTCTTGCTTTACACAAAGCAAGTTAGGGCACAGCTTCTGTTTTGTGTGCTTTGCACAGGACTTGAAGGGTCCTGTGCATACTGCCTTATGTAGAACTCAAATGGGTACTGCACTTATTAGCATTTACCTCGTTTACTGCATAGGGCCCTATGCTTCTTGCTCCATGCAGTAAGTTAGGACTTACCTCCTGTTTTGCTGATTTGTGCCAAGTGCAAGCCCAGCATAATACGTGCATTAAGGTACTATGTGAAAAAGACAGGAAATTCATGGCAGAAAACTACATTAATGCACTAGCTATGGGTCTTAGAGCATCTCAAGTAAGGAAATCAAATGTTTTGGATTTTTTGAACCCTAACTTCACCAACCCCATGCAACACTCCTGTGAACTCTTCCAAATTCAATGCCAAAGCACAATCCAGATCTCAATCCTGAAGGGCCCCGCACTGATCCTTGCACATTCTGCTTCACATGTCCTGCTTCCTGAAGTGCTCTGCTTAAAGTAAGTTAGGAGTCAGGTCCCATTTTTCATAGGGCCAGAAGGGCCCTGTGCAAAGCAAGTTAGAACTTCAGTCTTGTTTCGTTCATGATCCAAAGTGCTCGGAAAGAAGCAAGTTAGGAGTCAGGTCCTATTTCACGAGGGAAGGGCCTGCATATCCTGCTTTGTGCAGGGACCAAAGGGCCCTGCATGAAGCAAGTTAGGACCTAGCTCTTGCTTAGTGTAGGGCCTTGAAGGCCCTGCACAAAGCAGATTATGACTCTACTTTTTGAAATAGTAAGGAGATTAACTTGCTTTGTGCAAATCCCTTTGGGACTGGGATCTGGATTGTGCTTTGGCATCCAATTCGGTGAAGTTCCCATGGGTGATGCATGGGGGTGGGGGAGAGTTAGGGTCAAAAAAAATCTCTAACATTCAGGTTCCTTACTTTGATAATTTAAAAACCCTAACCAGTGCTTTAACATAGCTTTTTTGACATGACTATAGAAATTACTATCTATCTATCTATCTATCTATCTATCTATCTATCTATCTATCTCTCTATACTCTTTCCAAAAAACTGTGGTAATACACCAGTTAGGGTTCAGAGTAAATCGACAAAAGTAGAGAAATATGGCGTTAGGGCTTCCAACCCTAACTCCCCACCGCAAGCCATAAAAGGAAAAAACATTATGGTGTTGACTGTCCTGAGTCTTGGCAATTCAGGGGTATAGTCTACTTTGGGGTTTTCAACCCTAATTCTCACTCCATTCCATGAGCAAATAAGTTCAGATGTGATCTATCTTCTTGAGGCAGGGTCCAGAGGTTGTTGGCAACATGTGGGGAGACACCATTCTGTACATTTGAAGACTATGAGAATGGGGTGAGCATTAGGGTAGAGAATCCCAAGGAAGATTCCTCCCCTGATTCACCAAGACTCAGGACAGCCAAAACTGTAATTTTTTTTTTTTTGCTGCTTGGGGGTGGGGGTAGGGAGTTAGGGTTCCAAATCCTAACACCACATTTCCCTACTTTTGTCTCTTTAATCTGAACCCTAACCTGTGCATTAACATTGTTTTTTGCAAAGAATGTCCTTTCTTTTTGAGGTAGTAGAATTGCATCCTCATTCACACAGGTCCCTTTGGGACCTGCATGAACACATTCATCTGGCTGTGGAAGTGTAAGACCATTTCCATGCCTCCAGGAAAGCAACGCATCTGCTTTGTTGTAATTGTTTTTGTTGGGGCTTGCTTTAAAGAAACAATATATTAAGTGTGCCTCTTAACTCCTGGCAGTTGATTGTGTATGGACAAAAATGTGTTTTTCAGGTTTTTTTTTGCCATAAGTCTGTTGATATTGATTGTAATTAACCTGTCACTGTATCCTTGACTGGGTAAGTATGTCTATTTTGACTGTTAATTATGAAATGACATGTATGTATTTTGTTATGTTTATAGATGTATGTAATTAATTCTGGGTCACCCCTGAAAAAGGGACTGTTTATGTCTCAGTGGGCCTACCTGGTCACCAAAATTTAAATAAATAGAAATAAAATAAGTCAGTACATACTTGTTGGCTTGCTCTGACAGTTGCTATACTTGTAGTCCAAGACGAGTTACACCTTTGGCACATTTTTGATGATGATTGGACTTTAATTGTGCATTTGGCTCCATTTGGTAGGTTGAGGAAGTTGTTCTTTGCAGTGGCAGGTAATGAAAATGATTAAAATGGCCACCACGCTGGGCATGCTGAATTGAGCTCCGAACCGCTAACCACTGAACGCTGAACTGACTGTTTTGCTCTGTTTTGTTTCCTTGTTTTTGTTCTTGTGCTTCATTTTAAATAATTAGTTTTATTGAGTATAAATTCTGTTTTCCCCAGCTTAGGAGCATTGTTGGAATCACTCGGCTGGTCTTGAAGCGTGTAGTGAGCTGCTCGCTGAGGTCCACCACTACCCAAAGTCAGGAGGAAAGTGCGTGATCAGGAGAAGGGAGTTTTGACTCTGTAGATTTTTAATTCATCCCCATGGCTGAGAGTCTGCAGTGGAGCAAAGCGATCATGTTGAAGTGTGCAACTATCAGGATCGCTTAGCTGGGAGTGAGAAATGAACACGGGAGGAGTTTTTTAAACCTGTGGAGAAGAGTTCTCCAGGACTGTGCCCTGGTGCAAATTGTTCTACAACCTGGAGTTTGCTATGAAGTGAGGCAATTGTGCTGTGCTGCATAGCAGAATGTGTATCTGATCAAGAAGTGGAACAGAGATCTGGAAAGGGAGTCGTATCGGCTGCTGGCTTAATTGGATTTATTTGAAGGAGTTGGTTTTTGACTAATGACTTGCGGCTGCTGTGGAGTTTTATTAGACCAGGATATTACAACCTCTAGTTGTGGGTGGTCAGCTACTGAGGGCTGTTTCTGCCCAGGAGGATCAGACCTTGGTTAACTGGGAAGCCGGTTGACGGGCCTGTGTCTTATCCAAGGCCCCTCTCTGGCCTGCCGGAGGGCTGGTGCAGGCGGGGTGCCGAGGTGGTGGGACAGCTATTTCTTGCAGGCAGCCCCTACAGGTAAGGTTCTGGGTGTTAGTCCGGTCTCCAAGAATACTCGGTCTGTTACCGACTTATGCCAAAGAAGAAAAGAAGATTTGAACTGTACCGGGAGATTTTTGTGCCAGAAGGAGACTATCTACTGGAATCTGAGGTGCAAAGCCCTCAGATATGTAGTCAGAACTCAAGTTATTTTCTTTTCCTTTGAAATTTATTTGGACAGTGAGAGTGTCCGGTTTATTTTGATTCACTAGTAGTGAGAGCACCTGGGGGATGAAAGTATATTCAGTTTGTTTGACTTTCATGCTTATTTAATTTGTATCCCTTGGTGAGAACAGGGGTACTTTTGTTTTATTTTGGTTTTATTTTAGCTTTTAATTTACTTTTTAAGTTTCATATATATTTATTTTTTCCCAATATCCTCATGGATTCCTTTTGGTACTGTTTCATCCTTCTTCCTTGGACCTATTACATCTAATGAGACTTTGGAGCCTGGACTGACGTTTAAAAATTTTAGCTTATTATATTTTTATTTTGGGATTTAAGTGTTTTTATAGTTTGGGGTGGGTGGGGGCTATCTCATTTGCATTTTAGTTGGTTGGGTATTGTTTCTAATTTTATTACTGTAATTCTGAGGGTCCTTTTAGGTTGGGTGCCTGATTATTGTGTATTAGATATTGTTTTTGATTGTGAAATGTGTAAGTTTCCCCCCTCCGTCGTGCGCTATTTGTCCTCCACCCTCAGCGCCCTCCACCCCTTTTCACCCCCTCCTCTGTTGTGGTCAACTTACCAGTGCTGTCGTGAGCTAGATATTGTTTGTAGGAGGGGGTGTAGGGGTGGGGTGTGTGGACATTGGAGGATGAATGAGCGCACCTCTCACATTTGGGTGGTTAGGCCTAGAAGACACCCTGGAGTGAAATGGAGTCTGAAACGGGGTGCTCCCTGTCTAGTTCCCATACCCAAGGGCACTGCTTTTTGTGGCAGGCAAGCAGCTGGGGCGGCCCTTGAAGCCCATCCAACTCAAGTAGTGTTATGCAATGCCAGATCTGTTAAAAATAAGACTGCAATCATTGCAGATCTTGTTGGGACAACCGATCTGGCTTGCATCACCAAGACCTGGCTGGATGAAAATGCTGGCCCTATTTTGGATGCTGCAATTCCAGCCAGGTACTCGGTGATACACCGCTCAAGATTGGATTGCGTGGGGGTGGCGGTCTGTTTCAAGACCGAATTGGTTCTCATAAGTGTACCAATTGAGGAAGCTGAATAATTTGAGTGTACCATGGTGGCTGGTGTGGGTTGCAGGATAGCTCTCGTCTACTGTCCACCTGGGGATGAGATGCGATTCCTGCAGGAAGTAGCAGATTTTGTCACCGACATGACATTGGAGTCACCCAGATTGATGGTACTGTGCGAATTCAATGCCTGGGTCAACAACAAATTCTCACAGTTTGGACAACACTTCCTCCAGCTTATGACATCTCTGGGCCTACACAGGTCGTTACCTCTGCCACCCATAAACATGGTCAATCTCTCGACTTGGTTTTCCTCCTGGTGATCGAGGCCTCTGACTTAGAGGTGGAACTGGTTGGTTGGTCCGATCACTACACTGTGAGGTTCAATTTTTGCATCCCCCTTCGAAGGCCTGCTCCTGTGGAGATGGTCAGTTACCGCCCTTTATGGAAAGTGAGCCCTGAAGGCCTAGCAGTGGTGATTGATCTCTTGGCACTTCCTGTGGCCAGCTTGAGTCCAGAGACTTTAATGGTGGCCTATAATAGGGCCATTTCTGTAGCTCTGGACTTGACTGCTCCCGTCCGTGTTTGTCCTCTCCCCCTTCGCCCTTGGGCCTCATGATTTGATGGGTCCCTGAGGGAGTTGTGGTGAGTAGGACATAGGTTAGAGCAGCATTGGTGGAAATCCACCCTGGAGGCTGACCACCTTAGATTGGTCGAGCATTATCAGATCTACCAATCAGGGATCTCCCATAAGAAGGCAGAATTCCTGTCCAGGGAGATCACTGCCACTCAGAACCGACCAGCTCAACTCTTCTGAACTGTCGACAGGCTGTGCAACCCAGCCTGTCTGCAGCTCTGAAGACCTTTTTCGCAAGTAGAGTGCAATGAACTTACTTGGTTCTTTGCAGATAAGGTAGCCAACATAAGGTCAGAAATTCTGTCGACCCACTCTATGGCGGTTACTGATGATCAGTACTTGATCACCTCACCTCGGACTTCCTGGAGTTCCTTTGCCTTGCCTGAACCTGTGGATGTCATGCGGATTGTCCAGGGTATGCGCCCTACATACTGTAGTTTGGATCCGGTCCCAACTTCCTTGATTATGGGTTGTTGAGATTCGATTGGCCCAGTCCTGGTGCAGATAGTCTGGTGTTCCTTGGAATCTGGTGAATTTCCAAGCTCCCTGAAGGAGGCGGTGGTAACCCCCCTCCTAAAGAAAGCTTCTTTGGACCTGTATCTTCCTGCCAACTACAGACTAATCTCAAACCTTCCCTTTATAGGGAAGGTGATTGAGAAAGTAGTTGTGATACAGCTGGATGACCACCTGACCATCCATAATATCTATGAACCTCTCCAGTCTGGTTTTTGAAAGAGGCACAGTACTGAGACGGCACTGGTTTGGGTGCTCAGTGATCTCCTGATGGCGAGAGATTGGAGAAGCTGTTCTATCTTGGTGCTCCTTGATCTCTCCTCAGCCTTGGACACAGTAGACCATCGGGCACTGCTTGGATGTCTGGGGTCCATCTGTGGACTGACAGATACAGACCTTAGGTGGTTTACATCCTTCCTCACCGGCAGAAGTCAGAGAGTAGTGTCTGGTATTTTTTCCTCTGACCCATTCTCCCTGCCTTGTGGGGTTCCTCAGGGTTCAGTGCTGTCCCCCATGTTGTTTGCAGTATATATGCTGCCCCTCAGACATTTTAAGACGGTATGGGCTGAGGTTTCACTGTTATGCTGATGATACCCAGCTCTACCTGTCTTTTGCCCCCAACCAGGATAGAGCTGTCTCCGTACTTAATTCCTGCCTTGTTGAAATCCAGGACTGGATGAATTTGAGCTGGTTAAAGTTGAATTCTGGAAAGATGGAGGTGATGGTAGGGGACCCGGGTCACCAGATAGAGGGGTCGTGGGCTGTTCAACCCTCTGGAATTTTTCTTGGGGGCTCTCAGATCCTAACCTCTGAACGGGTGCAAAACCTGGGGGTAATGCTTGATGATGGGCTGACTTTACAAGCTCAGGTGTCGGCCTTCATCAGGACTTCCTTTTATCATTTTAGGAATATCTCTAGGATTAAGCACCTGGTTCCATCCAGGATCTGCCTACTTTGGCCCATGCTTTTGTGACCTCGCACCTAGATTATTGTATTCCCTGTACTTAGGGCTCCCTGGGGTTGATATCCACCACCTGCAGCTCGTGCAGAATGCGGCAGCATGATTATTGATGGGAACCTCCCGATCCTCTCATATTACACCTGTGCTGCACAATCTGCACTGGCTGCTGATTAGGTGGTGGATCATCTTTAAAGTCAGTTTACTGACTTATAAAGCCCTGCATGGACTTGGCCCTGACTACTTGAAAGAGCTCCTTGTGCCTTACCACCCGGTGTGGCAGTTGCGTTCGGCTGACGAAGGGTTGTTAGAGATTCTGAGGGTGTCTTTGAAATCTTCAGGGGCCCGTGCATTTATGCACAAGGCCCCAACCCTCTGGAATTCTCTACCCTGTCAGCTTCAGGAGTGCATGACTATGGGAAGTTTAAACAGCTGCTGAAAACCTATTTATGGTGCCGTGCCTTCGGTGGCATAGACTAAATTTTAGATCCTCTGACTATTTTACTGCCTGTTCATTGTTTTATCACGATCTTTTTTCTTTTTGTAAAGTGCCTTGATGGCTGAAAGGTGCTTGTGAGAAATAAAATTTATTATTATTATTATATTATTAATGGTGAAGTTTGAAGGTAATGTTGGAGTGCCCTGTGTACCCCATGAATTTTATGGGGCATTATTATGTTAGTCTTGTAATACTCATTAAGACCCTTTGTTTGATATATATATAGATTATCCCTTAACTCCAAATATTGACAGAGTTACTGTTTGTTAAAGTTGCTATGTTATCCTATGGGAATTTTCATTTTTTTAATTTTTATGTTTTTTTATATGTCTGTTTTCAGTTGGTATTTCATAGGGACTCAGTCTTGTAGCACTCACTGAGACATTTTCTTTGATATATACATTTCCCCATAACTCTAAAGACTGACAGAGTTACTGCTTGTTACAATTGCAATGTTATTCTTTGGTAATTTTAATTTTTTCATTTTTATGTTTTTATATGCCCCCTGAACTTTTTGGGAGTTATTATTTGTTAGTCTTGTATACTCATTGATACCTTTTTTGATATATAGAGTGTCCCTTAACTCAAAATATTGATGGAGTTATGACTTGTTAAAGTTGCAATGTTATCCTATGGGAATTTTCATTTTTTTTATTTTATGATTTTTTTATATGACCCCTGAATTTTTTTTTTTTGGGTGGGAAGGGTATAATGTGTTAGTCTTGTAGTAGTTATTGAGACCTTCTGATATATAGATTATCCCTTACCTCCAATTATTTACTTGTTAAAGTTGAAATGTGCAAAAAAAAAAACCTAAGTCCAAATTCTTCTTTCATATGAACTCATCTTCTTTCGTAAGATTTTCAAGAACTCACAAAAGAAGATGCCTTCGTATGAAAGAAGAATATGAAAAAATGAATTCGATATTCTTCTTTCGTATGAACTTGTGAGGTTTTCATGAGCTCATGAAAGAAGACATCATCATACAAAAGAGGAATGTGAAAAAACTAAGTCCAAATTCTTGTTTCATATAGCTCTATTCTTCATTTGTGAGCAATATGAAAGATGAAAATTATCTCACGAAAGAAGATTTTTTCTTTAATTCTCCAAAAATACATTCAGGTGTTTTTTTGGTTTTTTTTTTGAAAAACTAACTGCAGAATCTATCTATCTATATGGGTCTAATTTAGCAAGATTCATGTCTTGGTGTTGTTGCAGGGCATCATTTTTATGGGTTTTCAAAACAAATGTTGAAAAACGAAACAAAAGAAACAAAATGGCTGCCATACTAATGAAGAATTTTCCCTCACAAAAGAGGGTTACTCCTCAAATTCTTCTTTTGTATCAAACATCTATCCAAAAGACCAGACTGAGCATGCTCAGAACTGAAATTTCAAATCCTTATAACTTGGGAATTCATATTTTCTTGCCAAACCAATGAAAGGCACCATTCTGTGGCAAGCCCTTTCTACCCTAAAAACTGCAGACCAAAATTCCAAACCATCTGGGAACTAGGCAATGACAAAAAAACAGCACAACCCCCAAATTTTCCCTAAATAAATGCATTATCAGGATCTCAGAATCTGCACATCTGACCAGAACAAAACTTTACAAATCAAGAGCCCATGCTCCTCAGTCTTTGCATGCAAAGTTTGTGCAATTCTGTTGAATGGGGGCAAAGCTATTAAGGTATAAAATTAGGGTTTAACATTAAATAGCCTACTCAACCCTAAATATAGTGATGCTACCTCACCACTATAATATATATATCTATACATATATAGGCAATATAAGTGGACTCAAACCCAACTGGCAAAATCTTGTTATCAGAGCTAGTATTGCACATATTTTATTTATACATATAGTAGAATTGTCATCCACAGACTACAACCCCACTCCTCCATGCCACTAACCCAGAACACAGAAGCTCACAAACACACCTAATTCTGCAGCATCCGTCTTTATCTGCTGCTGAACTGCAAAGACCTCAGACACCAGGGGAACAAAAACAGCAGCAGCTGAATGCTATATTCATTTCCCCAGCCCTCTACACTTAATCTCCTGTAGCTTTTTCACTCCAGTTCCACACCCTGTTGTTCTGCTGCTCCAGTTCAGCTCCTAACTCTGCCACTCCAAGACTTTCTACAGTACTACATATGACTTCAGTAAAACAACATGGTTTTACCTCTCCTGCATCTTCGTAAATTAGATGTGGGGTGTGCCCCGGGGTTATTAACCATATCACTCACCCCATTCCATCATTAAAGAAACTGAGATGTGTAGAGTACATGTGAATGGGATGAGCGTTAGGGCTGACAACCCTGAGGCACACCCCACACCTGATCTGTGAAGATGCAGGAGAGGTCAAACCATAATGGTTTTTCCTGTTGCTGTCTGAAGGGTATCGGTGTGGTGATAGGGTTCGAAACCCCAACACCACATTTCCCTGCTTTTGTCAGTTTAACCCTAACTAGTGCATTAACAAGGTTTTTTTGCAATGAATTTCCTTAGTTTTTGAAATAGAATAATCGTATCATCCTTTTACTGTGGGATCGCAGGGTCCTCCTGGCCCTGTGCTCCCATCCCTTCCTAGATACATGCATGTATGCTGCTGTAGAAGTGCAGGACCCTCTGGGCCCTGCACTTGCATTTATGCCAAAACAGCAGTTTTCTTCCTTTGTTCTATGGCTTGTTAAACTTCCAGTGTTAGCCTATGGGAAATTGCATTTTTAATTTTTTATGCATTTTTTTATATTGTCCCTAAATTATTGGGGGGATTTGTATTATTATTGTAGTACTCATTAAGACCTTTGTTTTGATATATAGATTGTCCCTTAAGTTCAAATATTGAGGGAGTTATGGCTTCTTAAAGTTCCAGTATTATCCTATGGAAAGTCATATTTTTTAATTTTTCTGCTTTTTAATATGGTCCCTAGATTTTTGGAGCAGATTATGTGTTATTCTTGCAGTACTCATTAAGACCTTTGGTTTGATATATTGATTGTCCCTTAAGTTTAAATATTGCGGAAGTTATGGCTTGTTGAAGTTCAAATGTGTAGAAAAAACTAAGTCCAAAATCCTTTATCATATGAAACAAAAAAATATACAAAAAAGGATTATATCACTATGAAAAAAGAATCTGAAAAAAAAAAACTAAGTCCAAAATTTTTTATGTATGAAGGGATCCTTTCTCATATGAATGAAAAAAACATATGAAAGGGATCCCTTCAAATGAAAAAAGAATTGGGGGAGGACTAAGTCCAAAATCTTTTTCCACTTGACGGGATCCTTTTTCATATGAATGAAAAAAGCACACGAAGAAGGATCCTGTCAAATGAAAAAAGAATACAAAAAAAAAAACTAAGTCCCAAATCTTTTTCCATATGAAGGGATCCTTTTTCATATGGCTGAATTCCTTTTTCATATGGCTATATGAAAAAAGTGGAAGTGTGTCACAAAAAAGGATGCAAAAATCTTAAAAACACATTTGATTGCTGGCCTGGTGACACTGAGGGCTGAGGCGCTGGTCGCCTTACCTCATGCTATGCCAGCGACCCGTGTTCGGGAATGAGCACGGGCCACTGGGAGTCAGCAGGGGAGGAGAAGGATCACGTGTCTGATGGACTGCTCTCTTTTTCCAGGGGGGGTCACTAGCAGTCAGTGCATAACTAGCCCATAGTGGAGGCTAGGGGCTGGTGCACTGATGCTTCCGACGGGGAAGAGATGAGGCAGGCTCTTGGAGAGGGGCTTACAGATGCATGCACACTATCTCCTGAGGTGCCACTGCATGCCTCATCTTGGGGGAATACTAAGGAGGAGAAAAGTGGCCAGGCACAATAGAGTAAAGCCAATCCCCGCAGGTGCCATCCCTGTGAATGGCAGCCACCTCCAGCACTGGACTTGTGCATTCGGTGGGCAGGGTTCCCCACCGCCCCACCATGGGGGGGTACAGCAATGGGGCAGCTGGAAGATGAGCTGCGAGTGAGGGACGGGGCTTGGGGATCCAGTGAGACATCCAGTCACCCGACCAGGGGAGTACAAAAAGACTAACTGTAAAAAAAAAAAAAACACATTTGGTGGTCATTTTTCCAACAGTTATTTGCAGAATCCATCTAATACAGTCCCCAGTGAGCAAGGTGCATGTGTTAGTGTCTCTGCAGGAGGTGATTTTTGTGGGTTAATTTTTTTTTTTTAAATGTTTAATTGGAAACAAGATGGCAGTCACACAGAAAAGGATTTTTTCCTCATGAATAAGTATTGGCCTCATACCAAAAAGGATCCTTTTTTCATTTCAAACATCTATCCTAAAGTGCCTACTGAGCAAGCTCAGGATTGCAATCTCAAATCCTTTTAACTCTGCAATGTATTATTATTTTTTTCAGCAAACCTGCAAATGATACTACTCTGGGCCAGGCCCTTTCTACCCTGAAATTTTCAGACCAAAATTCCAAATCATCTGGGTGCTAGGGGCCAACAAAAAAACAGCAACCCCCCTTGATTTTTATACATTTTTCACTGTCTGGATCTCAGAATCCACTCATCTGATCGGAACAAAACTTGGCATATCAAGAGACTTTGGGTTTTCAATGGCACATATAAAATGTTGTGCAAATCCTCTGAATGGTTTCAAAGTTATTAAAGTGCAAAAATTGGGGTTTAACATTAAATAGCCTACTCAACCCTAATTACAGTGGTGCGACCATGCCACTATAACATACTGTATATACAGTATATATCTACACACACACACACACACACACATATATATGGACAGGGGATTGGCTGTGTCCTGATTGGTCAAGGGGGTTCTGAAGCCATGTCCTAACAGAGTGACAGCCAATGGTTTTGGATCTCTTCTGACACCCAGGATGCAACATATCCAGATATCCATGCCACACAGAAACATTTGAAAAAATACTTCTGGCAGATGTTTTTGTATAATAAAAAACTACTACCCCTCACTTGCTATTACTTGACACATAAGATTTTAATAACCCCACCTCAACCCCACCTCACACACTTAACATTTAAATAAACATTTAAACCCATCAACTCACCTTTTTTTCTTCCTCTCTTACCTTAGGTTTAGAGGCCTCTGAACCACGTCACCAAGTTCCTTTTCCCTCCATCTGAATAACAGCAAACACTGCTTACTCTAACCTCCACCCTGCCCACTGTGTATGCTCCACTACTCTCAAACAACAGAATGTTTTATTTCTTTTAAATTACAGTAGCAGTTGCCCACATCCAGTTCCCTGACTCCTCCATCCACCAACATTGCAGTTTCAATCACAGACAACAACACAACGAACAAAGCTTTTTTTTTAAATGACAGTTGCAGTGGCCACATCCTGTTCATTGACACCCATCATAAACACACAAACTCCATTCCACTTCAAGGCACTTAAAAAAATGCCAAACTGATGACACTTTTTTGCAGTTAATCTTTTTATTGGCATATTACCTTTCTGACAATACAGCACAGGAGCATACTGTATGCAGAACTAATACAGAGTGATCAGTTCATAAGACGTTGGATTTCTGAATATAATCAAGAACACAGTCCATACAGAAATCTGACAGGTGATGAATAGCTCCCAAATGAGTGTAGGACAAAGCAATAAATATGTCCTATTTTACTAGTAAAACCTATTTAACCATAACATAATCAATATGAAGTATATAACAGTAACTATCCAGAGGTGGAGCATCTGTTAGTCATACACACTACAGTACTAGCCACAGGCATGGTCAGATATTTCCAGATATTTTGCTCAATTTCTGAACAGTTTCTCTCTGCTGTCCCTACTGTGGAACTGCAGAAAGCAGGAGATTTCTCTAGAAATATCACAGAAATTTCAGGAAATATCTGACCATGTCTTTGGCTGTGACTGTAAATGAGAAGGTCCCCAATTTGTCTATAATGGAATGGAGGGATGAGCATGCACCAAGTTTAATCCACACCTGTCTTGAGAGAGAGAGAGATTTTTGAGAAAAGGAAGCCAGCATATATGACAGTTTTTCAAAGTACCATTAGCTAGGTGGGAGAGATGATCCAATGATGCTATTTGTGCCAGGCTGGAGACTAGCTTGTGTGGTGAACGTACCTCAGAAGTAATGCCATCTGCAAAGTAACAGCTTTTTTGCCTGCATGCTTAGAAGTGCCAATCATTTGTGGCCCACAGGCATTATGTGGGAGCCTCTTGTGTGGAGCTCAACAATAATAGAGGAGTAGATTGAGGTGTCTGGCATTGTAATATGTCTCCCGGCTGGCATACTTTACTCCACAAAGGTTGAATGGTGGGGCAGGACCATAATACATGCAAGAGGTCTCCACTTGAAGATCCACACTTTCAGCTGTTATCTGTGGGTATTAGGTTCATCTTATGCAATATTGCAAGGGTCCTGTACCAGGAGTGGAGAGTCTTGTTCAGAATCAGCCTGCTGCAGCATCCATGACTGGTAGTTGACAAATTTTTTGTCGAACAACCAGACAGCGAAACCGGCAGGTCGACCACATTTTGCAGTTGGCTGCTGGTTTCATAGGAAAATAAGTGCTTTCTTTGGGGGCTTTTCCCCCTGAACCCACCACACAGGGGCTGCACCACCCACACCCCCCCACTTAGGATTCTCAACTCCGAGTCAGAGCTGATTCGGGGGGTTGGAGGACCCCCGACAGACAGTGCCAGGTTCCAGTGGGTTCCCTACAGCAACATGGCACTGTTGCCACTGTAGGGGACCATGCTGTCAAAATGTCACTGACAGTGCAGCATACCCCTGCTGTGAGCATCTTTGAAGGCCCTGTGACAAAACACCTAGCAAGTCTTCCAGTCATGGTCAGAAATAGTGGTGTTCAGTCTTTTATCCCACCTAACCTTGGATTTGTTTGACTGGCTGGATATATTGTCCCTTATAGTTGCATAAATCTTTTCAGCTATGCCCCTTGTGAGAGGTATCCACTGAGGTAGTAATGAGGGAAGTTTTGGTAGAGTGCTTTGTTTTTGCAAAATGTGCTGCTTGGCGTTGTGTATTTGTAAAAAAAAAAAATCCATCTTTGGTATGCCCCATTTGGTCTGTAAGGCCTGAAAGGAGTTGATAGCCAGATTCCCTTGTATCATTATATCCTTCAAGAAGAGTAAGCCTTAGCCTTCCATGAGGGGCAGGAAAGGGTTTTCTTGTCCACTTTTATATCAAAGCTACCACAAAGAGGTGCGTATGCTAAAGGATGAGGGTTAGTACCTATCCACTTGTGTTAGCATTTTGAACCAGTAGTCGATCAATGGTGTTATTGTGCGGTGACTCTTGTGGTGCTTGAGAGTAGTCAAGAAGATGAGGGAGGCAAGTGTTCGCTGCTGAAGCTTACTGCTTTCCATGCCCACCCACTGAGGCATGCCTGAGGAGTGGGGGTGGAACCAGTGCAGCCTTTGGGAGGCTACATAAATGTCCTATGAATCAGGGAGGTTCCACCTCTCTTATGACCAGTGCACCTAAGCTTGGTGTGGCTGTGTTGTGATCTGGTGCCCTCCTAGAGAAATCCCCCTATGAGTTTACCCAAAAGGGATAGCACTTTGGGAGGAAGTGTGAGTGGAATGTGTGATAGTAGGTAAAATAGCTTGGGAGCAGTGACCATTTTAAGTGCTGAGATTTTGCCAGCAAATGTCAAGTGTTGCGTCTTTCACCTATCACACTCCAATTTGAGTTTCATATAGCTTAGATGGATCAGGTGTAATTCAGAAGCCCAGGTATGTGATGGATGTAGGGGGATCAATGTGAGGCTCACCACTTCAAATGGGTAGACAGAACTCTCTGGATTAAGTGGCAGCACTTCAGTGTTAGATATATTGACTTTGAGTCCTGATTAGGAAGAGAAATGAGTGAAAGATCTAGAAGGGGGTGCAGGGAGGTATCAGTATTTCCAAGGAGAACAAGTAAATCATCTCCATACAGGCACAGTGGAATATGTATTTGGTTCAGTTGTAATACCTGTAATATTTTTGTGCTGACATATGGCAGCAGCAAAAGGTTACATTGCAAGCACAAGTATGACGTGTTTTTAAATCTCTTGACTCCTTCTGATAGGGAGATTCTATCATTCCAGAAGATTGATTCTTGTCTATAAAATTCTGATGCAACAGTTCTTTTTCCCCTATGCTTCTCTATACCTTTGTATTTCTAGCTCCATATGGCTGGCTACCTGTAGTACCCCCCCCCCATTCTGAACTGTCCACTTTTTATTCTTGTTCCTCCACTCAGGTCTTCATGTAGGAAGATAATTTTGGTGACCTTCTAGCTAATTCAAATGGCCAGATATCCAAGGCTGTTGTAATGAATTGATGTATATATAAAACTGAATAAAAGAATAAAAATATTATCCAGAAATGTATAGAACATGGTACTGGAAAAGCATACGAAAAACACATGTGAATACATAGAATGTTGAAATACAAAGGTACAATATGTCTAGAGTAAAAGAAAATACATGTGATAACAGTGGAAACGTAGGAAGATAGGAGAAATTCTATGCTTACGTTTAGTAGCGCTTTTGTGTGTTTTTTTTACGGTGGTACAAACTCTCTGTTTTGTAGACCATCAGCTCCATTTCCTTAGAATGCACTGATGTTTGAAAATTTTACCTGAGTTAAACAAGTTAAAAGTAGGTTGGTACACAGCCTCAGGTAATTATATACCCTCCCGCTTTGCTACTCGTACCTTCCTGTCTGCTGCAAAGTCATGACACTGTTGGACTTTTTAGCATTTCTTCATCAATCAAGAAATAGCCCCTTTGTGCTTTGTTTTAGGGTAAAAGAAATGTTCTCTCCCCTTTAGTGCCCCTTGATTAATTTATATTGGGGAACAAGAAAAAGTGTGCAAGTCGGGCATACCCGCAGCACTTGCAAGTGCTCCACACTTTTAGCTTCTCTCCTGAGTGTTCTCTGTATTGCTGCCACCAAATAAATAATAGCAGCTAGTTTGTGTTTTTATTTCCACTTAATACTTTACATGGAATTGGTACTATTTCAGCAATATTTGTAAACTAAAATACGTGTAACTTGCTAAAAGAACAGCACAGTTCCAAAGTGCTGTTCTACAACCCTGCAAAAAGGGCATACGCCTCTCTCATGCCTCAAATGCCTACATGGCATTCCAAATATGAGAGTCTACCTGTGTTCAGCTGAGTCCCTCCTTTAGGAGATGGCCAGCCCCTCTGTCAGCAGTCTTACACCCTTGAAATCTGTTACTAGGGAGGAGCTTTGGCTAAAGTAAAAGTTTCTTTTTTTCCTAGGGAATTGTTTATATAGATCTAAAGTAAGAAAGCATATTGATTTACCTGATGAATCATACCTATGAAGATCGTAAGTAAAACAAATTGTGCTAGAAATAATTAACAAAAGAAATTCAGAAGGAGAGCACATGACCAAAGGGGGAGGGTATTTAAGGATACCTGTTCTGTCAGTCTAGAAATTTGTTGGTCAGTAGGTGCTGAACAGTGCAGAGGAAGGATACAAGAGGGTTGTCTACTGCTGCAAAGCCTGTTTGGAGAAGGGACAGACCACTGCTTATGGTTATTCCCTGTGGGAACTGAAGAAAGATTGCCAATTGGCAATTGGAATTCTGTAAAGAATTTTTTTCCCTGAAGTTTATTATTTTTGTAAATAAATATCACACAACCACAAGCCCTCCACATACTTGGTGTGAGAAGTGGGATAACAGATAGACAATACACAGATTTAAAGTTCAACACACAGTCTTGTGTGATGTGTGTGTGACAGAAACAAAAGAATAATAGAGATGGGGAAAAGCTAAAGCCAATGACCAGATAGGGTCACTGGATGCTTCGTTAGGCAGCTTAAATGGGCAAACTGGATGGGCCTAGCTGTCCTTGCCTGCCAACAGTATCTATGTATCTATGCCCTTCCTGTGCACTGGTCAGGATCTACTAACCTACTTATCTCTAGACTGATGGAACAGATATCCTTAAATACCCCCCCCTTTGGTCATGTGCTCTCATTCTGAATTTCTTTTGTTAATTCTGTAATGTGTGAGATCTTTCTTAGGCCTGGCTGGTTATTATAGGAGATTTATCCCAAATTTTTGAACCATCGCCAGTCCTCTGACTAATCTCACAAGAAAGAGGTGTCCAAATAAAGTACAACGAACCTCCATCTGTGATGAGGCTTTTAGAAATATCAAAGCCATTCCTTGTACATCACCTGCATTAAAAAGCCATGACTTCAATCAATCATTTGAAGTCCAAACAGATGCTTTGGAGACTGGTGTTGCAGCTGTGTTATCCCAGAGAATAGATGTAGAAGAACATCCTATTATATATATTAGTAGGAAGTTAAATGAAAGGGAAAGAAAATATGCTACCATTGAAAAGGATTGTTTAGCACTGAAATGGGCTATTGAGTCCCTTAAATATTACTTGTGGGAAACTGAGTTCAAAGTAATAACTAGTCACAGCCCCCTCTGCTGGTTGCACCAAATGAAAGAGAAAAAACAGCATATAATGAGATGGTACCTACCTCTCCAGCCCTATAAATTTTCTTTCTCCCATAGGGCAGGGACAGAATAGAAGAACATGGATTTCTTGTCCAGATATAGAACAGGAATTGATGTAGATGACTTGTGATGGACATTCCCTTTAAGGCTATAGTGCAGGGAAAAGTGCCGTAATATACTATAAGAAATGTCATTACACCTCAGGGTGAAAAAGTGTGACATCCACTTTGTTTTATGGTGGAAACAATATGTTTGTTGTTAATAGGGACCCTGAGGTGGAGCTTCTGAAGATGGGTGGGTGGAAGCTCCATCCCTTCCTGGGATAGGAAGGTGGTAAGGAGTCTAGAATTACTACTTCCCTCTTAAGGTGAGGGATATGTGATAGGGAGATCCTATCACTCCAGAAGACTGACTCTTTTCTATAAAATTCTGTTGCAACAGTCTTTTCCCCTATACTTTTCTATACCTTTGTATTTCTAGCTCCGTATGGCTGGCCACCTGCGGGCACCCCCCCACCTCATTTTGAACTGCCCACTTTTTATTCTTGTTCCTTACAATCAGGTTTTCATGTAGGAAGGTCATTTTGGTGACCTTCTAGCCAATACAAATGGCTGGATATCCAAGGCTGTTGTAATGAATTGATGTACATATAAAAATGTATGAAATGCATAAACATATCATACAGAAATGTATAGAACATAGTACTAGAAAAGCATATGAAAAACATATGAGAATATGTAGAATGTTGCAATACAAGGGCACGTGGTCTCAGGGGGTGGGCAGAGCAAGATGATGGCTGTGAGCCAGGAGTGAGAGGAGCATGGATGGGGGAGCACACCAATCCTCTTCAAAAATCTTTGCTGCAATGTAAAGTTTAAACCGACAAATGAATAAGTTTAAAAGTAAACAGTATGCACCATTTTTTGAAAACTGTTTACTTACTGATGAAAAATAAAAGAACACAGAGGGCTGTGACTTCTAAGACTGCCGAAAACACTGAAACACCAAACTAAAATGCTGCACCAAAGAAAGACAAGCTGGAGAGACCACAAATGCCATAGCAGCAGGAACAGCTGATTTGAGCTTCAGAACACTGAATAAGAAAAGCAAATGGAGAAGGGAGAATGGTACAAGTGAAGTGAATGAAAAGAATGGAGCTAAATTATGGGAGCTGTTGTTGACTGAGATGTAATAGAGATTTGTTACACTACTGAGACATGTTCTCTTTTCTAAAGTCACTGACTGTTTCACAGAGGAAAAAAGCAATAAGAAAATTCCAACAGTTTTTCCTCAAGCAACATTTAAAAAAAATTGCTTAAGGAGGTTTGTGATGGAAAATGAAAAATTAAATACTGAATGGTTAAGATATTTTTCTATTTTAAACAATTAAATCAATGGTTGCATCAGGGTAAAGTCTGAGAGTCTGAAAGTAACTACACTACTCTCCTCCAGGCAGCAGTTTGAAATACTGCAGGAGCAAGTTGTGAGATGTAAAAGCAGTAGAGAGATAAAAGCAGTGTTGCAGAAGTAAGCATTTGGGAAGTCACAGTAAAAAGTTTTAGTGAGCTGATTGAAGCTAGCCAAGAAGGATGATGAATGAAGTGTTCAGCTGAAGGAAAGGAAAGCTGATTGTGAGTAAGGCTAACATTTCTCTGAAATGAAGTAAATAAATAAGTTTCTGAGAGCCACAGTTCTGTTAGACGGTAAATGCCGTGTGAGCAAGTGGACAGAGTATTTACCTTTTTAAAATAAAAAAGGGGAGAGAGGAGAAAAAAGAAAAAATATACAGCAGTGGATTTGAAAATGTCATGGAAAAAGGTGGCAGTTCTGTAAGTCGGTACATTGGAGGACTGCATGAACAATTGTCATAAGAGAACAAAACGTTGGTACTGAAATAAACTCAAAAGAGATTGATGTAATTTTTACCAAGATCTGAAATACTGAAGCATTGATAAATGACAAGCACTGTGTGTGTATTGAGTGGACAATACATGATTACTAAAAGCATAGAAGGAGTAAGAGACTTTTATAACATCAATTGAGATATGGCAGTGCTGTAAGCCAGTACAAAAGGGGGACTGCATGAACTAAATACCATAAAACAACAACAAGCTTTGGAAAAACTATGTGAGAGGTGCAAATACATAATTGGAGTATTGAAAAGGAGAAGGGAGAAATAAGGAAAGAAAGAGGAAGAGAAAGAAGAAAAAAGAAGAAAAGAGAAGAAAAAAGGGGAGGTGGGGAACATAATGAGTTAAAAAGAAATACAATATTTAAAGATTTTTTCAAGAAAGATCCAGAAAAAAGATTAAAATAGAGGAAAGTGTGAAATCTAAAAGAAATGTGACAAGGAAATCCCAAGTACAGAACATTGCTTCAAAAGTTGTGGAAAGTTGGACTAGAAAGAGAAATCTGTTTGAAGAAGAAGAAGATACAGAAGAAAACATTGTGGACCAGACTGAACAGGTTGTCATTCAAAGTGAAATAAATCTAATAAATCAAAAGGAAAATAGAATGAGCAACATAAATACAGAAGGGGACTATGGACGTAAGGAGAAAAATGTAAAAAAAAGCTTGCACTATGAAAATAAAGGAAGAAACAATTACAAATCTACTACAAATCTCAGAGGGATTTGAATTTTCATACACTCACAATACAGAATTGGGGTGATCCCCAAAGGTAAAAGTAAAATGCAACATCATAATGTAAAGCAACAAGCAGAGCAATCACAAGTTTAGAAAAAAGAAGGCACAGAACAAAATGATTATAGATGACTTTTGGTGGAACTGAGAAATGGTTTTGCTGGGATAAAGCTCAAAATATATAAAATAATGGGTAAAATAGGAGATGTGAAGAGTGAAATTAAATATATGAATAACAGGGAGACAGAATTAGAGACAGAATTTCAGATGCTGAAGATTTATTGCCTCAGACAGAACCTAAAATATCAGAGGACACAAAAGATTTTCAGGAAATAAAACAAAAAGTAGAAGATCTGGAATGGAGGTCAAGGCATAATACTTTAAAATTTCTGAACATACCTGAAGGAACGGAGAATCAAGACATACATAAGTTCATTACAGTATAGTTAAATGAGAATCTTAAGCAAGAATTACAAGGTCATACAATTGACATAGACCAAGCTCATAGAACACCTGAAAGAATGCCATATACAACACAGAAATTTCCTGGGGTGGCCTTTGTGAGGTTCCTAAGATTTCAAGGCAGATAAAAAGTAATGACATTTGCAAAAAATGTGGACTTGAAATAAATGGCAAACAAATACTGACTTTTCCAGATCTTGGATCAAATTTATATAAAAAAAAGAAAAACTTTCAATCCTTTAAAGATGACCCTATGGTAAAAACATGTTAAATTCCAACATTCATTTCCAAATACTTTAAGGATTTATTATCAAGGAAAATACAATAGTTTTGAAACAACTGAAAAAGCAGAGGCCTTTACGGAGGAAGCATTTGGAATTTCAATAAAAAATAACTTTCAAGAACACAGACACAAAAAAACACACCTGAAAAGAACACAGAAGAACCAAAAGAAAGGAATGGCCAGCATGAAGATACCGATAAATATGACCCTAAAGAGGGAGCAACCTCTATGACAATGAATCAAGATACAGTAATCCATCAAGAGGAGGAAGATAAAGAATATCAAAGTGAAAGGGAACAAAATCAAATAAACCAACATGAGACAAATGAGAAATCAAATGAAAAGGACTGTACCTAAGGAGGAAATAGGGGGGATGGGAGAAAGGGAAGATTAAATGACTTAATGGAATGTGATATTAAGAAGGGGAGGACAAGAGAAAGATAAATTAATATTATTTTTTTTCTCTTACCTTCTTTCCTAAACTTTCCTTTTTCCTTCCATCACCCTTTATACAAGGCTTTCAGCTGACTATGAAAAAACTGGCATAAAGAAATTATGTTTGTTAAGTAGATGTAGGTATATTTAAGGTATTTTAAATAAAATGGGGGGGGGGTCCTCAGGCTCTAGGTGGCCAACACCATTTTGTAAAAAACTAAAAGAATAAAGGGATATTGAAGTGTATTGCATTCTGTGAATCTCTTCAATAGAGCATTCTGAAATGAAATGGGGTAAAGGGTTTATATTGTATTATAAATAAGTGGTGTAAAGTTATTAATAAGGGGAATGGGAGGTTTTTTGATATTAATGCAGTGTGGAAAATTAAGAGTTACAATGCATATGTTCAAAGATAAAAGGAAAGATGAGTCACAAATAATTCCATTACAACAAAATATGCTTTCTGGAATTAAAAAACATGAGTAATGAGTTAAAAATGATGACCTGAACATCAGTGGATTTAAAAATCCTATTAAAAGAAAAAAAAATCCTGAATTAGCTATCTTGTATCTTCAGGAAATGCACCTGAATGAGGGGGAAGTGGGCAAAATTGATAAGATGTGGGGAGGACAGTGTATTTACTCTAGCTGTATGTCTAAATCAAGAGGAGTATCCATCCTATTCAGTAAGGGGCTAACAGTGAATATTAAAAATGAAATAACAGATAAAGAAGGTAGATATGTTATGGTTCAAACTGAAATTAAATTTAATAAGTATGCAATAGCCTCAGTATATTTACCCAATGATAAAATCAAAACTACGTTAGGTGATTTGTTTACAAAACTAACTGAATTCCCTCAGCCATATCTGATTGGTGGGGACTTTAATATGATTTTGCAAGAACAATTAGATACCACAGCAAAAAAAAAGAGAGAATATAATACTACAGAGGCAGCCTTCTTGGTGAACAGGATGGATGATCTCGCCCTGTTAGATCTGTTAAAATTGAAATATCCTATCAGTAGAGAATATTCTTATTTTTCTGGTAGACATAAGACATATTCCAGAACTGATTTAATTATAGGTTCAAAACAGATTTTCAGAGATCTTATTCAGGTAGAATACAAACCCATACATATTTCAGACCACTCACCACTGCAATTGATACTTGTGTCCAGGGACACTGCCATTCATTGTACATGGAAACTAGACCCATTATTATTAAAAGATGAAAACTATGTTAAAAAAGTAATGGGAGAAACAGAAATGCATTTCTTAGAAAATAAAGTGGAGGATACATATGTGAATAAATTTTGGGATGCATATAAAGACTTTGTGAAAGGCATTAGTATATCTTATGCAATAAAAAGAAAAAAGAATCAAAATAACAGACTAGAACAACTAGAGAAAGAAATATCAGAAGTACAAAAATTGCATACTGAAACACAACTCAATATACATTTAAAAAGGTTAGAAAAATGTAAACATGAATATAATCAGATATATAATGGAAAGGCTGATGTTATCAAGAGCAAAGAACTATGCACATATTGATAGAGGAGGCACGTTATTGGCCTATATGATGCAAAAAGAAAAAGCTGAAAGGAATATATCAGAAATAAAAATAGCGGAAGATGTAAAAACAATGGAAAAAGATATAAATATGGAACTCGTAAAATTTTATCAAAACCTACAGTATATAGTTCACAAGGTAACAATTCTGATAAAAATCAATTTTTGAATATTCCACAGATAAATAAACAGCAACAACAAATGTTGGATGATGGAATAAGTACTGCAGAGGTGGAAAAGGCAATACAAGAATTAAAACCAGGAAAATCCCCAGGACTGGATGGGCTGGGGATTGATTTCTATAAAACTTAAAAAAAATTATTAATCCCTAAACTTGCAGAGATATTTAAAACTTTTCAAAGATCTATCCCCCCTTTCTTTGATGAAGTCTTCATCATAGTCATCCCTAAAAAGGGAAAAGCTAAAACATTATGTTCATCATATTGGCCAATCTCATTGCTTAATTCTGATTACACGATTTTTACAAAAAGTTTGGCTTCAAGGCTGGAAAAGATCCTTCTGGACCTGATTGGGAATGACCAGATGGGTTTCATCAAAGGAAAAAGGGGACATAACAATATTAGCAGTGCACCAAATATTCTCCATGTAGTAAAAGATCCAAATGCAATGGTGGTGTCCCTGGATACAGAAAAAGCATTTGACAGGGTGGAGCGGCACTGTCTATTTGATGTTTTAAAGACAACAGGAATGGGCACAAACTATCTAAACTGGGTACAGGCTATATGTGCGACCCCCAAGGCTAGAGTTATGACAAATGAAATAACGTCTCACAGTTTTTCTCTATTTCGTGGCACCCGGCAGGGGTACCCTTTGTTATCCCTGCTATTTACATTAGCTATTGAACCTCTTGCTAATGTAATTAGGAATAGTAAAGAAATTTCTGGATTTCAATATACACAAGGAAAAGTCCTACAAAATTACTTCATTTGCAGACAATATTTTATTGTATTTTAAGGGTCTAGAGAAGGAAATAAATACAGTAATAAAATTAATGAAAGAATATGGTAAAGAGTCTGGATACCTAGTTAACTGTAAAAAATCTGAGGTGCTGTTAATACTTTCTGGCAAAGGAAGATTTAATATGGAAAATTTTCCTACGATTATCAAAAAAGATCAAGTGACATATCTAGGTATCCAGCTTACAAATAAATGAAATAAGTTATTAGATATTAACCTAAATCCACTAATAACAGAAATTAGGAAAGATTTGCACAAATGGGAAGGTCTTCCATTATCACTATTGGGTAGGACCCAGCTTACTAAAATGAAACTACCTCCCCCAATTGCTATACATATTTCAGGCATTACCACTGATGATTCCAGTAGACACATTTAAAGATACAGACACGTTAATCACCAGGTTCCTCTGGAAAAAAGGCAAACCAAGATTAAAAAAGGGAAATTAATACTTGATTATTCACAACTGGGATTGAAATTATCTAATTTACAGTAGTACCACTGGGTTGCAGTTATAGACCCCTTAAAAGAAATTTGGTCTCAATTGATTCCTCCATGGGTCTATTTTAAATACCATAATCCATCACCATTGTTATTAAACATTAAGGGTGGGATATTCAGAGCAGTTGCGCCATGCACAATAGGGATGCGCCCACGCAAGAGCGGATATGCGCCATAGTGCGATATTCAGTGGGAGTGGCTACGCAGCACAACACCCAATGTGCTGCAGCACAACAGAAATGAATGCATGCACAAGTGCAGGGGGCATAACCAGGAATAATGTGTGCAGTGCGATATTCAACAGTAGGCAACGTGCGCAGTAGCGGAGCAAGCGGAAGTTGCATGACAGTGGAAATGAGCCAATATAATAGGGAGCAAGAGAAGGGAGGATGAATGATCTACAGAGGAGCCATAGTGGGGGAGCATGGAGACAGAGTGGCAGGGAGGCAAACCAAGAAGCAGGGGGCAGGTGTGGCCAGGAGGTGGATGGGGGTCCCATCGGAGGGTGTGTGTGTGTGTGTGTGTGTGTGTGTGTGTGTGTGTGTGTGTGTGTGTGAGGGCCTGAGCATGCCACAGAGGATGGAGGGCAGTGGCCAAGAGGCAGGGCACACAATGGTGAACAGCCAGGGGTGTACCCAGTGCAGGGGCAGCACCAGCAACACACAGCCGGGGGGGACCAGGTAGATAGCTGCCCGGGGGGGTACATCAACCAGGGATATGGCCAGTGCCACCTTCCAGATGGAGGTGGTAATGAGGGGTGTGAGAAGGCAGGCAGCAGGGAGGTGCGGCAGTGAAAGGGCCGTCAGCGGTACACCCAGAACAGGCTATACAGTGCCTGCACCACCTTCAAACAGTACAGTGACACTGAGATTGTGGGCCGGTACTGCCTGAACTGGGCAATTCTGAGGCAGCTCTGTGAGCTGTGCAGTGATGAGATGCAGACACCCACTTGATGGAACCATGCGCTGTCCGTGGAGATTAAGATCACAGCCGTCATGTGCCTGCTCACCACGGGCACCTTCCAGAGACCAACAGGGGACATGACAGGCATAATCCAGTCGGCCGCGTCACACCTACTCACACAATTCCTCAGTGCACTGCTGCCACATGCTGCAGAGTACATCCATTTCCCCAGCACACAGGTGGAGCACACAGCAAACATGCAGGAGTTCAATAGGGTAGCACAGTTGCCTGGCATGCTCAGGGCCATAGACTGCATCCATGTAGGCATCTGCATGCCATCTGGCCCAGAGGGGGTGGCATACATCAACTGCAAGGGTTACCCAAGTGTCAACTGCCAGGCAGTGTGCGATGCCAGGGGCGCATAATCAATGTCTGTGCCAAGCACCCTGGGGGAGCACACGATGCCTTCATCTGGCACCAGTCCACACTGTGCCATAGGTTTGAGAGTGGGGACATCCCCACTGGCCATCTGGTAGGTGAGTATGCATAGCACGTTGGACGATGGGTGCAGATGTGGGGGGTGGGGTATGGGCAGGGGTGCCATGGGGAATGGCCATGACGGCCCATGGCACAGTGTCGCAGACCACCACGCTAGCGAATCCTCTCTACACACAGGTGACAGTGGCTACCCACTATGGCCCTGGCTGCTCACACCATATCAACGCCCCTCGACCCCAGCGCAGCAACAGTACAATGAGGCACACACCACAACACGGAATGTCATCGAGTGGGTGTTTGGGCTGCTGAAGGCATGGTTCCATTGCCTGCACACATCAAGCGGTGTCCTACAGTACAGTCCCTCAAAGGCCTGTGGGCTATTCCTGGCCTGCTGTATCCTGCACAACATGGCCACTGACTGTGGGCTAGCCGGTGAGGTCAAGAAGGGGGACAGCAGTGGGGATGAAGAGGACGCCGGTCCAGCTGGTGTTGGGCAGCCACCCCCTGGGTGAAGGGATCCCCGGCTGGCCCAGATGGCCCAGAAGCACCGGGACACCATCACAGAGGAGCACTTTGGACAACGCAGGTAGGTCAACAGGGCCACGTGCAACCACCAAGGGCAAGGGCACAGTCCACAGACAGGCAGGGGTGGACACCAGAGGAGGACGGTGTCAGGGACATGGGAATGGACTTGGGACCACACACAGAGGCAGGGAACAGCAGGGCTGCATGCAGTACGCACACACACACACCCTTACCCATGCCCACAGGGCCACTTGCACACCCACCCCAACAGGCCTCCTCACACTCACACAGGACCCAACACTACCACGCCCAGTGGCTGGCACTGTGCGTGCCTCAGATGCTGAGCACCATTGCATGGTGGCAGACAGCACTACGCAGGCATCATCATGCACACACCACAGTGGCCAGCAGCCAGGAGGGTGTGCACAGGGACCATGTGTGTGCAGGGCACCACACCCATGCAACGCACAAAGAACACCACAGTGCACACAGAACAGTGGAAGACAGTGGCTGTGGAGGGGGAAGGGTCAGTCATGCAGCACAGTAGCACGGCCACCACGGATGCGTGGGTGGCCCCACCGAGACCTGCCAACCATACCAGGCTGATCAGTAGCCTCATGGGGTGGCACCGAAGGGCCCCCAGGGGTGACACTGTGTGAACGCGACCATGTCTGCGCAGGGGTCTGCAGGCCACCAAACATGCCCGCACCAGGCATGTTAGGTATGCCCACAGCCAAACCCGGCATTGACATGGCAGGGGGTCACCCGACACTGAGAACGGGGGGTAGACATAGCACTCTGTGGGGTGTACGGTGGCTGGGCACCCCACAGGGTTAGCAAGTGTAGCCACAACAGTTGCCATTGCAGTGGTCTACCTGTCAATGGCAGCAGTCACAACCGCCCACTGCTGAGCCAACTCTGCCAGGAGCAGGGCATGGTCCCTGCTTCGCCGCTCCTCTGCCTGGTGCAGCGCCACACAGACTGCATCTGCTGCCACCACGAGCAGCATCTGCTGATCCACAGAGACCTGGAGAAGACGGTTGTGGTCATCCAAGGGGTCATCTGTATGTCCAGCGTGCTGTCCCCCGTGGTGTTCCTGACCCTGCTGCACAGTGCCCCTTAACGGTGGGTGCCGCACAGCACTGCCTTCCTGGAGTACATCCACATGCAGTGCACTGCCGCTGCCCCCGGCCCCTGTCCCCACATCGACACTGGCCAGCTGCTGCCACTGCCCCTCTGGCTGCTGATCGCCAGGCACCACTGGAGCAGCCACAGCAGCAACAACAGCCCAACTACCCTGGCTGCATGCCAGTGCTGCCCCACTGGAGCCCACAGACGCAGCCTGGACAAGGGCTGTTGTGCAGGCAACCATGCCAGCACTACCTGTGGAGCTGCCTGGGTGGATGCCATCCATGGGATCACCCTGTGTCCCACATACATCACTGTCCAGGACATGCTTCGCATCATCATCAGTGCTGGAGCTGGCCCCGATCTGTGTCTCAGCACACAGGACACCATGAGCTGTGGCACGCTGAAACACAGCCAGGGCCATATCCACACCCACACCACTGGCATCAGTCCAGACAGATGTGCAGGGCTGCAGATGGTTGGTCTCTTGGACACCTGTGAAGGTGGATGGGTGCTCCACAGTGACCAGGGCCTCCCCCTCGATGGACACACCCGCCACCGCTGCCCCATGCAGACGCTCAGGAGCTGTAAAGGAATACAGTACCATTAGTGGTTCCGCCTGGCCCTGGGGCCTGCCCCGCTGCCACCCACACATTACCAGCACCGGTCCTACCATGTAGTGAAGGGCTGCCACCCATCTGGAAGCCTCCACCAGGAATACCCTCAATGGCACTATGCCGCATGCTGCTGGCCACCTACTCCTCCAGTGGCATCAGGCAGGGAACGTCCTGCTGGCCCCCACCAGTGGCAGCATGTGCCACCATGATGGCAGCCACCTTATCCTTGATCCGCCTCCTGTCCATGCCAACCTTTTTCTTACACTCCTGCATGGAACACTGGTGGCTGCCCTGCTGGTTGATGGCACATGCCATCTCGCCCCACGCTGCTGCACGGGCCTGTGGTGTGCCCTTTGTCCACTGAGCAGTGGCTCCCTGTTGAGGTAGGCCTCGAACAGGGCATCGGATTCCATCCTGGTGAAGTTGGGCCTCCTCTTTCGCACCCTTCCCTGTTCCTCTTCATCCTCTCGCTCGGTCATGCTCATGCCTGGGGGATGGACAGGTGATACTTTGGACTGTGCAGTCCCATACAGCCCTCCCAGACCACTGTCCCAATGTCTCCACAGCATGCCACCTACCTCAAAGGACTGCAATACCGATCCATGGCCTATGCATTCCCAGGTCGCCTTTTTATAGCGCATCGCATGCAAGTGAGGGCAAGTGCAACTGTAATGGGATGCAAATGCAGTGGATGCACTGTGGAATGGCTCATGAGCTGATTAGCATAACCTGGCTGAATATTGTGCAGTTGTGCCTTGCGCAATGGTGTCGAGCATGCTCAGGCTGTGGCGCACCACTGTGATGTGCGCAATCGGCACTGCACCATGCATGACTGTGGTGTTTATGCCGATGCTAGTGGTGCTGCTGATGCACTGTGCATGGGAGGCAGTACAGGGCACTTCCACTACTGTGCCTGTGGTGCTCGTGCACTATATGTCCAAAGGGGTGCACGTGCCGTGGTGCGCTGTAGGCGCCATGGAGCCTCAGCATGGTAGGCCACTGCATGGCATCACACACATGCACCCTACCGTGCTCCACGCAGGGGCCTCCCAATAGCACTGTGGCACTCCATGTATGGACAGACCCTTGACCCTGCTGCTGACCTTTGCCCTCTAGGCACCATGCATCCACATGGCTGTCCCCCTATTCCGCATTCCAGTGCCAGCGCGATTGCGACTGGCAGTGCAGTACCATGCTGCCTCCGCATGTGGGGCACGTGCACTACAGGCCGCCATTTTGTGCTCACCTGTATCTGCCTCATGCTGCGCACCAGAGCACCAGTGTGGACAGTTGTGGAACTGGCAAACCTAGTGGTACTTGTGGAGCCCCATGCAGGTGCCCTGTTTGGGCAGGTTCTCCTGCTGAGGCCATACACAGCAGTGTGGCAGGAGGTGGAAGAGGGCCTTGAGGAGGCCACAGGGAGCAGCAGGATGGCAGAGCAGTGTCACCACCACTATGGGGACCTCCAGCGACATGACCCTGACTGCCTAGGGAGACTGCAGGCACATGCCAGGCAGGATGCCATGCCACGGCCAGGTAGGTGCTCGTTCACCACACTAGTAATATCCATCTTTCCTGGTGTCACGGTGATCAGCAGGCCATGCCACCGGGGGGGGCCGGTACCTGTGTTGCCAGTTGGGGTGCATCGAGTACACCCTGCATCACCGCGGCACAGACAGGCTGTGCAGGCACACACACTGCAGGGGGGAGGCTATGGTTCAGATGTGTACTGATGGGAGTCTCTCCATGTTTGCACTCTAGGCCCAGAAGATCGCCGTAGGGCCCAGATGGCCCAGGAGCATGGAGGGCAGGTCATCGATGGTGGTGTGGCCATGTAGGCAGGGCACAGTGGTGGTGCCTGGGGTCAGCAGTGCCCTGCTGACCAGGACGCAGGTGAGTGCCGTGTTTCCCCTTACAACTGTGCATGGTGGGTTGTAGGGGTGGTGGTGGGGCATGGCCCTTTGCACATGGCCCCTTCTGCCATGGTGCACTGCACTTGCGCCTGCTCCTGCTATTGCGCATCTTTTTGGTGCAGTCTGAATATCCTATCCTTAATGTCTAAAAATGTTAAAAACAATGATCTTAAGATCATAGATAAAGTGTTTGTTAAAAATACTGTTAGAGTTTGGAACAATGTTACACAAATAAAGGGGGTTAAAAACAAAATGTCTAAATATACCCCAGTAGTACAGTACAAAACTGTTTTCATCCCATTCTTAGTGTTTTAGCTACAAAAGAAATGGGTAGAGCATAATATTAAAAGTATAGATGATATATATATATATATATATATATATATAATATATAGATATATATAAAACAATCAAATATTTAAATAATTTAAGGAGTTACAAGAACATAACGGAGTACGTAGAAATATGTTGTTCAGTTACTATCAAATGAGATCTGCTATGACAGAGTTACAACAGAAAGACAGTGAGAATGGACAATAAAATTATGGATCTGCTCAAAACAGTGCACAATAGAAAGAAGTTAATATCAAAGCTGTATTCAGCAATTATCAGTAAAGAGAAAAATAAAACACTATGGCCCAGATATTCAAACTATGCCAGGCTGTGGCGCAAGCTTGGGCACAGCACAACTTGGCTGCGCATAGGCGTGGACTGGGCGATATTCAATGGAGCTGCGCCATGGCACAGCATCATTGAATATCGCACCATGGCGACCCGCAGTGTGCATGGTGCAGTGGCACTGTGCCAGCGATGTGGCCAGAGGGATGGGGAGTGCGAAGCGCAGTTCCATTGCGCTGTGCGCAGCAACCGTGATATTCAAAAGTGCACATGCAAATGGGGCCATAATGTATGCAAGGTGCAAATGGGGCCATTTGCATGTCATTATTGCCCCATTTGCATGCAGGTGCACTGATCCCCAGTGACTTGCGCCTGGCGCCCTGAGCAGCCGTTGGGGACCGACGCCCCCTGGCCAGTGTGGCAATGTGCCTCACAGCCCGATCGCAGGCTTCGGTATGAATAAAATGATTGTCTATATCCCTGGTGGTCCAGTGGACCGCTGTCAGCCCAATCATCTGCTTAAGTATGAATAAAATGATTGTCTATATCCCTGGTGGTCCAGTGGACCGCTGTCAGTCCGATCGCGGGCTTTTGTAATAAAAAATTAAATCCAATATTCCTGGTGGTCTAGCGGTAACCTCCCCACCCGCCCACTGAGCCCCACCACCCCGCTCCCCGGTCAGTGGCGGCGGCAGCACCCCACCTGCCTACCGCCCTGCGCCGCCGACTGACACCATAGGTAGGATATACACCCATTAGCCTAGCGTGAGCCAATGGGCATGCAACCATACCATACTACACATTCCAGATATGTGAATGGATCCATTCACATATCTGGAGAATGTGATATGACTTATGGGCTGCGCCCGTGGCTCACGCGGTGACCAATGGGCGACAACCCCTATCTACAGTGTCAGTCGGGTGGGCGGCGGCAGGCGGGTGGGTGCTGCCGCCCACTGCTGACCGGGAGGGGAGGCGTGGGGCTCCAGTGGGTGGGTGGGGAAGGGGCACGCTGGACCACCAGGGATATAGACAATCATTTTATTCATACTTAAGCCTCAATCGGGCTGACAGCAGTCCACTGGACCACCAGGGGTATAGAAAATCATTTTATTCATACTTAAGCCCTCGATCGGGCTGACAGCAGTCCACTGGACCACCAGGGGTATAGAAAATCATTTTATTCATACTTAAGCCCGCAATCGGGCTGACAGCGGTCCACTGGACCACCAGGGATATTGGACGTGATATTTTGAACAGATGCCCGTGATCAGGCATGGGGGGGCGCTGCCACAGAGGTGCAGCCGGAGCTCGGGTGGCCACCCACAGGTGGCAGCTGCCATGTTGCACCCTGCAATGCGGCAGCTCACCTGTGGGTGGCCAGCCGTTGTTCCTTTTTTTTGGGGATCAACTCTGTGCGGCATAAGTAGAGGCTGCGCATGCATGGCCTCAGCACATCCCGGGCTGAATATCAGGATGTGCAGAGTATGCCTGGGCACGCCCCCCTACCTGCGCTGCATACATTACTGATGCGATCTGGCGCATTGGGATTTGTGCCAGGCACAATTCCCATTTGAATATCGCGCTGGGGAGCATCAGTGGGTTGTGTATGGCGTAACACTGTTGCGCCATGCCCAACCCTTTTGAATATCTGGGCCTATATTTAAAACAAAAGTGGGAGGAAGATTTAAAAATTTTAATTTCTACAGAGAAATGGGATGAAATTTGTATATCTTGGAATAAATGTTTAAATAACAGAATGAAACAAATACAGTTCTACATTGTGCATAGAATATATTATTCACCATATTTATTAAATAAATGTAATTCTACTATTTCGCCATATTGCAATAAAGGATGTGGTGAGATAGCTAATGCAACCCATGTGGTAGTGGAATGTTCCTTTGTTAAAACCTTTTGGATGGAAATTATTGAAATATTAAATAAAGTGTTAGGATTAAAGCTGGTTTATGAACCAGAACTATGCCTATTTCACACATCATCTTTTCAAAAATTCCCTAATAAAACAAAGCAATTAGTAAATTTAGCATTTATAAATGGTAAAAGATGTATTTCACGTATGTGGAAGGACTCAAGAGATACCTTCCATTCAGCTTCGGAAGAATTTATTTTTAGAAACCATGAGATTAGAAAAAGGATATTGTTATAATAATAATAATAATAATAATCAAATACAGCAACACTGAAAAAAATGGGAACCAATCCATGGGGCAATAGATGAAGGAAAATTAAACTGAAGAAAATATAAAGACTGATACAGAGGAACCTGGTTAAAAGAAGAAGTAGAATAGGGTGTTCCAGTACAGAAGTAGCATGCGATTAAGAAATGTTAAGAGTTAATGCTGTAATGGTTGCATATCTATATTTGTATTTAATAATTTATACTAGGATATTACATAGGTAATATATGCTGCATTGAATTTATTAGAATGTAACACACACTGCATAGATGTTTGTTAGCTACAATTTGTATGTAACACATTGTTTTTAAAATACAAAATAAAAATATTTTCAAAAAAAAAAAAAAATACAAAGGCACAATAAGTCTACAGTAAAAGAAAAGACCTGTGACAACAATGGAAACATTATATAGGGTGATAGGAGAAATTCTATGCCTAGTGCTTTTTTTTTTTTTTTACGGTGCTACAAACTCTGTTTTTTACACCATCAGCTCCATTTCCGTAGAATGTATTGAAGTTTGTAGATTTTACCTGAGTTAAACAAGTTAAAAGTAGGTTGGTACACAGCCTCAGGTAATCATATACCCTCCCGATTTGCTACCCGTACCTTCCCATCTGCTGCAAAGTCATGATGCAGTTGGACTTTTTAGCGTTTCTTCAACAATCAAGAAATAGCCCCTTTGTGCTTTGTTTTAGGGTAAAACAAACGCTCTCTCCCCTTTAGTGCCCCTTGATGAATTTATATTGGGGAACAAGAAAAAGAGCACAAGTCGGGCATACCCGCCACACTTGCAAGCGCTCCGCGCTTTTCGCTTTTCTCCTGAGTGTTCTCTGTCTTGCTGCCGCCACATAAGTAATAGCAGCTAGTTTGTGTTTTTATTTCTGCTTAATACACTTTACACAGACTTGGTACTATTTCAGCAATATTTGTAAACTATAAAATACTTGTAACCTGCTGAAAGAACAGTGCAGTTGCAAAGTGCTGTTCTACAACCCCCCCCCCCTTGTAAAAAGGGCATATGCCTCTATGGATTCATGATGCCAGTTCGACAACAAAGTTGTTGACCGACATTATGTCGGCTGCAATTGCGGTTGGCATAAAGCCATCTAAATGGGCATCTATGGAGCCCTCCACTACTCACGAAAGCTTCTCCACCATGAACAACTTCCCTCTCCCAACCCCAAACTACTTTGCCTGCTAGCTGCACTACTGGTCTTAGCAGGTGGCATACAGCCTAACCCAGGTCCCCCAGTTGCCAATCTCTCAATATTCCCCTCAGGATCCACACTGGACGTCCTCCAAGGGACTGAAGATAGCGCATATGAATATCTTCAGCCTACGCCCCAAGGTCCATGAAGTGCAAGCCTGGTTGGATCTCTACAAGCCAGACATCCTTGCTGTCTCTGAGACCTGACTGAAAGCCCATATCCTTTCACGCGAGGTTGCTGCCCTGGGGTATAAAACCTTTTGCAAGGACAGAGATATCAAAAGAGGGCGAGGAGTACTTATCTGCACTAAAGACACACTAGATGCATCGCTCATCTGCCTGCAGCATGGGGACCATATGAATGGTGAATCGCTTTTCATATAGATCACCCTTGGCCTCTCAAAGTACCCTACCATTGGGTGCGTTTACAACCCTCCCAAGATCACCCTCCAATCCCTGGAATCTGTCACCAAAGCCCTGGCTGAAGAGGTCTCACATGAGTTCCTGATTCTAGGGGACTTTAACTTTAATTGGGCACATGATTTAAACATGGCTGTCAATGCCTTGCTTCAAGAAACCAACCTTGAACAAGTCATAACTGACGCAACTAGATTAAACCACAAAACAGGGAACCACTGTATCCTAGATTGGGCTCTGGTGTCCAACACATCCAACATTCAGATTGCCGGCACTACGGCAGATGCCTTGAGTGACCACTCCCCAATCCTTTGCACCTGGAAGAACAGAGCGCCCAAGGTTCCCCCTAGAATACTCTCAGCATGGGACTATTCCAAATTCATAGGTGACCACTTCAATGAGTATCTCAGCAGCCTCAACAGGACCCCCGAAAGAATTCTCCCAACACTTGATGAGGCACTGGACTACTTCCAGAAACCATTCACAACTGCAGCCAACCTCTTTGCTCCCTGGAAAAAACTATGAGCTAAAGGTAGCTGCTATAAGTGGAGCACCCCAGAACTCAAGACCCTGATGGTAAGTTGTGACAAGGCCTGGAAGAAGCACAAATACTCCTCACTCCCAGCTGACCTTGTGTCTTACAAAACCCTCAGGAATCAATGCAAGAGAGCCATCAAACTTGCTAAAAGGGAGTATATCACACATCTCCAGGAAACCAACCTAGGCAACCCTAGGTTATTCTGGTCCCACATTAATGAATTTATCAAGGTCAACAGCAAGTCCCAACCTGGCCCCATCGAGGTCACTGGCCAACTACTAAATGACAGCCACCAAATTGCTTCCTCCCTTAACCTACACTTCACTAACCTGGATGTTTACAAGACTGGACTACCCCCTATAAGCACTGAGTCCAGACCATCCGAGACCCCCTGCCTCAAACAACCTCCATTCTACTTGCGACTGGTCAAGGCAAAGGAGATTTTCATCCTCCTGAAGTCCCTGAAAACCAAGAGATGTGGAGGACCTGATGGGATCAACCCAAGGCTGCTCAGGGCAGCAGCCTCAGCCATCTCCAGACCTCTAACCTGGCTCATAAATAGATCCATACTTGAAGGAGTTGTCCCAGACATGTGGAAGCAGGCCCATGTGATTCCCATTCTCAAGGGGGCCCCAGGGAACCTATTGGCAACTACAGGCCAACCTCCCTGCTCTGCATCCTTGCAAAAATCTAGGAAAGGATAGTCTACGGGCAAATCTGAGACAACCTAGAGACTCACCAGTTATTAGCTCCCTCCCAGCATGGTTTCAAAATAAACCATGGAACAGACACTGCCCTGTTAAAATTCTCGGCAGATGTACTTCGTGCCATGGACAAAGGGATCCCAACAGTTGCAGTCTTCATTGACTTATCCAAGGCCTTTGACCTTGTCAACCACCAACTCCTGCTGACTAAGCTGGGTAGATTAGGCCTAGACCCACACTCTCTCACATGGTTTGACAGTTACTTATCTGGTTGAACACAGACAGTCAAGTGGAAAGGAGCAGCATCTGATCTGCTCCCCCTAAAGGAGGGTGTACCGCAAGGGTCAATATTGGGCCCTTCCTCTTCTCCCTGTTCACCAATGATCTAAGTGACCACTGTGGGGGCAGCTTAGTTGTCCAGTATGCAAATGATGCCGTCATATACCGATCCCTGGACAACCTCGATGACCTGGAACCTCACCTCCAAGCTGACTTTATGAAGCTGGAGACCTGGCTAATAGAGAACAGAATGGTCCTTAACACAGGCAGAACTAAGGCCATGCTGTTTGGACCAAGATCCCTAGGCCAAGACAGAATGCAATCACTACCACTCACCTCTGTTTCGTTCAACCGCATTAAAATGGTGGGTTCCCTAAAATACCTAGGACTAATGTTGGACCAGGGCCTCATCCTGAAGAATCATATTGACCAAGTAACCAAAACCATCCACAGCAAATTAGGAACTCTTTACCGCCTAAAAGACCAGTTGATTCATGAAGCCAGGATCACCATCGCCTAAAGCGTCCTCCTCCCCACCCTGACTTATGCTGCTGCAGTCATGCAGAGCATGGCTAAACTCGAGATCAACAGACTGCATGTGCTGTAGTACAATGTGGCTTGTTTTGCCACACAGTCTCACACCAGAAGTCATCACTGTCACACCCTAGCACTCCTAAATTGGCCTTCACTGGACTCTCGTCTCCAGTACCCCCTGCTCTGCCATGTATATAAGCTACTCAGCTCTTCCCCCCCTACCAGCCTCACTGGGCTTCTTGCACCCAAGCACTCCAGGTGGAATCTCAGTACCACAGGGTGAATCCTACTAGAAGAACCCAGACTAAAGACCAAAGCGGGTGGCAAGTCCTTTACCTCCTCCGCCCCATTGCTATGGAACAAACTCCCACCCTCTGTACAGGAGGCCCCCTCCATCAAAACATTCTGAACTAGGCTCAAGGCCCACCTGCTAGATGCCAGTATTTGCCTTTGCCATGATACCTGAACTAACCCCTTTACCCCTTACCCCACACCATCCACAATTTTACTAATACTTGTCTCCACACCTAGAACAATCCTCATCTTTGTATCTAACTATACTGCAAAATCTAAAGATATGTACCGTGCTACCATTCTGTAAACAACTACACATGCTTTAATACATGTACCAAGCCATCGCCTTGTAAACTACTATGTATGTCTTCCTCTGTAATGTTACCTGGGTTGCCCCTGAAAAAGGGACCGCCGGGGCTCAGTGAGCTTACCCTGTCACCAAAACTGAATAAATAAATAAACAAACTGACTTTTCCCACTGCACTTACGTAGTAAGTATAATCATCTCTGAGTCAGAGTTGATTCAGAGAAAGGGTGCAAGACACCAAGAAAGCAGTGCCGGGTCCCGTGGCGACATTACAGTGGCAACAGCGAATTGTCACTGTAATGTCATTCGCTATCGAATTGTCAAACCGGCGTCGGTATATGTACCTCTCTCATGCCTTAAATGCTGACATGGCATTCTAAATATGAGACCCTACCTGTGTTCAGCTGAGTCCTTCCTTTAGGAGATGTCTGGCCCCTCTGTCAGGAGTCTTATACCCTTGAAATCTCATATCATCATTAGGGAGGAACTTAGGCTAAAGTAAAAGTACATTTTTTTCTAGGGAATTTTTTATGCAAATCTAAAGTAAGAAAGCATATTGATGTACCCGACGAATCATACCTATGAAGATGCTAAGTAAAACAAACTGTGCTATAAAGAATTAACTAAAGAAATTTAGAGTGCGAGCACATGACCAAAGGGGATGGGTATTTAAGGATACCTGTTCCATCAGTCTAGAGATTCATAGGTCAGTAGGTGCTGACCAGTGCAGAGGAAGGACACAAGGGTTGTCTATTACTGCAAAGCCTGTTTGAAGAAGGGATATACCACTGTTTATGGTTATCCCCTGTGGGAACTGATGAAAGTTTGCTAGTTGGAATCCTGTAAAAAATGCTTTTTCTTTCTTTTTCCTGAAGTTTATTATTTTTTGTAAATAAACATCACACACTACTGTGTGAGGAACTGTAAATCTGTGTATTGTCCATCTGTTATCCCACAACCCCTCCACACGCCTCATCAGTTGAAATCAGCATGACAATCCCTTCAACATACCAGCACTGAACATACTAACAATCCCCACCATCTCACTATATAAACATAACAGTCTAAAATATTTTTCCTGCTTATTCTTCCCTCATACAAATCACGGTTACAACATCTCTGGGATAGTTCCGGTTTCAGACCGGATTATCTGTTTATTATGGTCCTTAGATGGCTTGATCAGATGTAGTTTTTGAGCCATTTTATTGCTAACGTATGTTTTTAACAGATTCAGTCAAATCATTCAATGTTTTGGCTGCATGTTCATGTTATAGACAGGTTCTGATCTCATTAAGAGGAACAGACTGAAGAACCAAGGCACAGATTCTCCTAAAAGAGTGCGCTGCTCAAATTACAACCGGCACAAGGAAAACAGCATGCAGATTGGAGCTGCAAGGAATATAAATGTATTATAACAATTAACATGCAGTGGTGCAAGTTACAACAGTTTACCCTCTGCCCATCTTTTACCCTATGCACATTTGGAGTGCTCTCTGGCTTCTTCCTCAGGGGGTTCTCAGGTAAACTGTTGTAGCTTGCACCCTGCACTTTAAAAGGACACTACCCTTTTTGCATCATCTCATTTCTAGCTGAAAACCCACATTTTATGATTGCTTACTTTCGCTAAAAGTTATTGACGTTGCTTTTTGTTTTAGCTGCTTCTTTTCTTAGTAGAAATGAAATGCATGGTAATGATATAATTATATCCATGCTTGTTTTGTTTAAAATCTTTAATCAACGTTTATCTCTTACATCCTGAACATAAGGAACCCTCCGAAACAGTGAAGCTGCTCATGGTGCAATAGTCTCCTCTCCCTCATCTGCATCTTGAGTGTCTAGACTATGTAGGAGTGTTCCCAATTCCAGGAAAGATGCAGTGGATGTTGATTGAGGAATGTAAACAACCATGTTTTTGTGTAGAAACACCAGTATAGTTGGTAGTCTGTGTTTCACTTTTAAAAATAAGCAAGGAATCAGAATCATACAGCCAGCTATACCAACATTCTTTACATAATGTAAGCAGTCATAAAATGTATGTTTTGGACCAAGGACAATTTGAGGCCTAAGGAGGTTGACAGTGTCCCTCTAATGGTTATAATAAATTAGTATTCTTTGCTACTCCTATGTGCACCCTTTTTTCCTTGTGTTCTGATGTCATTCAGACATTTGTTTGTAAAACCAGTCAGTCTGGGAGGTACAAAGTTTTAAGACAATAAGCGGTAAATCAACTTTATCTTTTCCTATCTGCATTTTAAAGAGACACTGTCAGTGTCTTTTTTAAACTGCCTGGTAGCAGTACTGTAGTCCTGTTGGTGTTAGTATTACTAACAAAATATCGAAGTGCCACAGGATTCCTTGCATATCGCTAGTATTCAGCATTTTTGGGGTAAAGTGCAATTAGTACTTTCTCAAGCTGACTGCTCTAATTACCACTGGCTGAGGCTCCCATGCATCCATGAGTGGCATATTGCGCTTTTTTTAGCATACTAAATAAATACAGTCCTTGACTGTGTGGACTGTACTGATTCTAGTGAACTTTATCCACTTTTAAAATGAGTGCACTAATACTGTAAACTCTCTTTTGAAATCTGAAGCAGTGACTCTGAGCATGCGTCTTTGCATCAACACTAGTGCGCACACCCGAAGTCATGGCTTCAACTTCAAAAGAGAGTTTACAATTTTAGAGCACTCATCATAAAAGTGGGCTAAGGTCATAAAGATCAGTACAATCCATACTATCAAGGACTGTATTTGTTTAACATGCTGAAAAAAAAAAAAAGTCATCCATGAACGAGTTTACATTACAGCTCAGCACAGTATGCCACTCATAGACGTGTGGGTGCCTCAGCTAGCGGCAATTAGAGAGGTCCACCTGAAAAAGTACTAATTGCATTTAACCCCTAAAAATTGAATACTGGCAATATGCAAGGAAGCCTGTGGTATTTAGGCATTTTGTTAGTACTGCTAATGCCAACTGGACTACAGCTTCCAGGCAGTTTTAAAAACTGGAAAAAAAACTGCTGACAGTGTCCTTTTAGATATGGTCTTTAATCCATTGATGCCTTCTTTAATATTACAAATGACTTTCGAGGAGCCACAATGTACTTGTCATCAGTCATAAAAATGGGGTAAGGGTAGAGTTTGTGGTGTAATTCATTATTGGGTTTTCACCTGATCTGAAGGTGGCAACCCTATGTGGGACAAGAATACCTTCTAATTCTTTCCTCATTGTTTCCATCCCAGCTGTGTGGCACAACTGTTTCAATCGATGTATCTTTATCATCTAAATTAATTTTACAATTACAAATCAAGGTGGACAAATCTGTTTTTATGTTATTTAAAATAAATGTATGGTGCAACAAATGCATGCCACCGTAATGTGCTAGCAACTTACATGTACAGTATCACTTCTTCATAGCGTCCCCTAGTGGCAGTCCTAATGTGGAGGAACTATTTTTGATTTCCATTACCATTTTTGTTAGTAACACCTTTTTTAAACCTTTTTAAACAGTTCTTTCATATTACAACAATTTATTTAAACAAATCCATTTTGTCAGCACAATATGCCACTCTTGGTTGTCGGTTGTCATGTGCTAAATGCACTTCTATGTGCCTAGCACCAAGGCTTGTGTTTATTACACAACAAACAACACCCTGCCATGGAATATAGCATAGGGCTTGTAAAAATATGCTTGATGTTTTTTACAAGTAGTCTGTGACCCTATGATGCCACAAGTGATGAAGCCATGAGTGATGTCAGGGGTTCACATAGAAACATAGGTATTGTAGGCACAAAAGGACCATTGGTCTATTCATTCTACTCTGTTTTGCTAACCTACCCTACCTCCTGACCTATTGTGTAGATGGGGTTTTCACCCTCATCTCCTCCCTTGTTCCCCATTGTACTGCCACTGTACCTCTCTGTGTATCTCTCAGACCCCTTACTCTGTCCTAGCCATGCTTGAACCTGTCTATGATTTTTGCTCCTTCTCCCTCATCTGGTTGGCTGTTCCATCGCTCAACCACTCTTTCCTTAAGGTAACATAGAAACATACAGTAGAAACATAGAATCTGTCGGCACATAAGGATCATACAGCCCACCTAGTCTGCCCATTTCCCTACTTGGTTTGGCAATCCCTATTTTTATCTGGACTGCCTTTCTGCCACTCTGCTGAACAGCAGGGTGCCTTTATGCTTATCCCACGACGTTTTGAATCCCTGTACTGTTTTCATTTCCACCACCTCCACTGGTAGGCTGTTCCACAGATCCACCACCCTCTCTCTGAAAAAATACTTCCTAGCTTTCCTCTAAGCCTCACCCCCTCCAGCCTCATGTTATATCCCCTTGTCCTTGTGTGCTTTCTTCACTGAAATATGCGCCCCTCCTGTACCCTGTTTATTCCTGTACGGTATTTGAAAGTCTCTATCATATCACCTGTCTCCCTTCTCTCTCTTCCAGTGAATAGATGTTTAGTTCCTTGAGTCTTTCCTCATAAGGCTTGTGGTGCAATTCATGTATAATTTTTGTTGCTCTTCTCTGGACTGTTTCCATTCTGTCTGTCCTTCCTGAGATGCGGTCTCCAGAACTGGGCACAGTATTCCAGATGAGGCCTCACCAGTGATCTATACAGTGACATCACTACTTCACTCCTCCTACTGGTTTTGCCCCTTCCTATGCACCCACCATTCTGTTTGCCTTCCCCACTGCTTTTTTGCATTGTTTGGCTGATGTCAGGTCATCAGATATGATAACCCCTGGTCTCTCTCCTGACTTGTGGTGACTAGAACCTGACCCCCCCCCCATTCTGTATTCCTCTCTTGGGTTTCTGTGTCCCAGGTGCATTATCTTGCACTTCTTCGCGTTGAAACCCAACTGCCAAACCCTTGACCATTCCTCAAGTAGTCTTAGGTAATTTCTTATGTATCTAGACCCTCCTGTGTGTCAACTCTATTACAGATCTTGGTGTTATCTGCAAACAGGCATACTTTCCCCCCTCCAGTCACTCTGCAATGTTGCTTATGAAGGCATTGAATAGAACTGGATCCAGCACCAATCCCTGTGGAACCCCGCTGGTCACCTCCACCTCTTCTGATTTTATGCCATTTACTACCATGCTCTGGGTCCTGCCTTTTAGCCAGTTTCCAACCCATTTTAACACTTTAGAGCCCACAGCCAAATTCCCCAATTTGTTAAGCAACCTTCTATGAGGAACGGTGTCGAAGGCCTTACTGAAATCCAGGTAGGCCACATCCACCACCCCCCTCCCTGATCCACCACTCTTGTCACCTAGTCAGAGAAATCGATAAGATTAGTCTGCCAGGACCTACCCTCAGTGAATCCATGCTGCCTTGGGTCTTTTGCACAGCTTGACTCCAGGAACTTCACTACCCTCTCCTTAAGCAGGGACACCATCAGCTTCCCCACAACTGAGGTCAGGCTTACAGGTCTTTAATTGCCTACCTCCTTCCTACTTCCAGTCTTGTGTGGGGGGACCATCTCTGCCCTCCTCCAGTCCCCAGGTACCTCCCCTGTCTCTAGTGATTGGTTGAAGAGGGTTGTCAGCGGACCTGCTAGGACTTCCCCAAGTTCCTTCAACACTCTAGGGTGAATCACATCTGGCCCCATTGCCTTGTCTGTCTTTCTAGTTCCTCCAAGACTCTGTCCACCGTAAATGGGCTGGTGTCTACCTCTCCCCTCTGTATATCTTTCCTCATGATTCTTGTCCCCTCCCTTGCCTCTTCCTTGGTAAATACTGAGCAAAAATATTGTTCAGTATCTCAGCTTTTTCAAGGTCATCCTCTACCCACCCTCTCCCTTCTTTAGCCTAACAATACCATTTTTGGTCTTCTTCCTCTCTCTAATATAATGGAAAAAGGTCTTATCCCCCTTCTTAATAGCTTGTGCTATTCCTTCCTCTGTTCTTGCCTTAGCCCCTCTGACAGCTTTCCCAGCTTCTCTCTGCTTCTCCAGATATTTCAGTCTGTCTTCTTCTTTCTGTGTCTCTTTGTATTTCCTGAATGCCTTACTTTTTTCTTGCACTTTCTCGGCTACTGACTTAGAGAACCACAGTGGCAGCTTCTTTCTTTTGCTTTTGCTAAGCAATCTGACACATTTACTTGTCACTCCTGCTGTGGATCTATTGAGCCTAAGCCACTGTTCTTCTGCCCTTCCCCCTGTATCTTCTGATGCCAGGGCAGTGTTGAGCTGTTCCCCCATCTCCGTGAAGTTGGCCTTCCGGAACTCTAGGATCTTTATCTTTGAATGGTTTTCTTCTGCCAAAGTGTTGACTCTAAACCATACAGTTCTGTGGTCACTGGTACCAAGGGGACTGCCCACCTCAACATCCATGATTCTATCCCCGTTTGGCAGCACTAAGTCCAGTACAGCCCCTTCCCTGGTGGGCTCAACAACCAGCTGCCTTAGGTTTGCCCCATACATGGCAGACATGAGGTCCCTACTCCTTGATGTACTTGCAGTCTGGGTATTCCAATCTGCATCCGGCATGTTGAAGTCACCCATTAGTAGTACTTTCCCTTCAGCTGCCATATTATGGATGGCTTCCACTAATATTAGATCTATATCCTCCCCCTGCATGGGAGGCTTGTAAACTACTCCAGCATGGATGGTTGTTTTGTTCCCTGACTCCAGAGTAACCCACAATGCCCCTACTTCTTTCCTGGATCCCTGAGCCTCCATAGCTTTAATCCCTTCCTTTACATACATAGCAACCCCATCTCTCCTCTTTCCCTCCCTAACCTTTCTAAAAAGTGTATACCCTGATAAGGCTGCATCCCAGTCATGGTTCCCTGTGTACCATGACTCCATAATAGCCACAATGTACAGGATTGTGTCTGCCATTAGTGCCGTAAGGTCTGGGATTTTGTTTCCCAGACTGTGGACATTCGTGCACATGACCTTCCACTCTGTGTACCCCCTTAATGTTCCTTGCTTATTGGTCTTTGCCCTGCACCACATTAGTAATGTACCTTCTGTTCTCTCCCCCATTGTAACCATGATAGTTTTACAGTTATATATTATGCTAGTTATTGAGTCCTCACTGTTTTTAGTTATGTCCTGTGGGGAGGGGGCTACGATAATCCCCTTGACTGCCTATGCCTCCACCCTTGGCGAGTTTAAATGATCACTAAGGATACACTTAAACTTCTCAGAAAGGATACCTTTGCCTCCCCTCGATAGATGCAGACCATCTGGAGAATATAATCCTTCATCCCTCCAGGTGAGGTTCCAGTCCCCAATGAAGCCATACCCCACCTCTCTGTACCATTTCTTCAGCCATTTGTTGAATTCAATGATGCGGATGTCCCTCTCTTCCACCTTGCCATGGACAGGTAGCACCTCTGAGAAGATGACAGAGTGTGCTACTTGCCCAAGACTCCTCCCCAGCTCCCTGAACTCTTCCTGTACTCTTCCTACATCTACCCCCTCTCTAGCCAGGTCATTAGTCCCCAAGTGAATAATGATGTCCAGCCCCCCTTCCTTGCTACTGCCCTTGCAATCCTAAGGATTTGCTTGCCCTCCTTCTGAATTGTGCCTCCAGGTAGGCACATTACCTCCCTCTCACCTTTGCTGCCTGACCCCAGCTCAATCCCCCAAGAAAATGGAGTCCCCAACCAGGATTTGCTTCCTCCTCCTGTGTGCTGTCCTTGCATCTGCCCTTGGGGTTCCATCCTGGATGATCCCCTCGACCCCCATGGTGTTCACGTCCAGAGATGCTGCGCAATCTCTATGCTGTGCCAGGATGGCATATGAGTTGTGAAGTGCCACCAGCTGGGGGATGTGCCTCCATACTGCCTCCCGCACCTTCCCTGAGCCCACCATAGTCCATCCTTCCCCTCTTCCTGGCAACCTCTGAGGGAGTGGTGGTGGACATGGTGGTCTCTGTATGGGGGGAAGGTTGCCTGTAAGGTAAACTTTTCTCACATCCCTCCTGAGTCTGCCCCCTGCCGGCTTTTATTCATAACGGCCAAAGAGGAACTCTGCACCCAAACAGCCAAATGAGCTGTTGTTTGTTCCCCTTCCAGTAGCCAGTGCAGGCACAGATCCTGTTACAGAGAATCAGACAATAGCTAGGATAAAAAAATGAAAACAGCACACTCATCGAAGTGTGCTAAGGCAGAATTTTATTTATCTAAGCAACAGGCAAACCTATGTATCACCTACATGGCTCCCTCAGGTCATACTGCAAAAGGATGTTACAGGCAAGATTTGAAAAATGCAGGATGTCAGGTTCATGAGGCAGGGTGAGAAAAGGCTACACTGAAAATTTGGGGTCAAATCTCAAACATATGAGCACACAAACATTCAAAATGCCAGCAGAAACAGGCATCACAGTCTATTGAATCTACTCGATTGTGCAGCTAGCCCCTCAACTTGCAGCTGCCCCAACCTCCGCTCCCCTACCCTCCTCATAACCACCCCTCTCACTCTGTCCCACCCTCTCAAATCCTCCCTCCATTTTACATGATATCACCTCCTCGGGCAGAGTGTTCTACTTATCTACCACCCTTTCTCTGAAAAATTGTCTCCTGATTTCCCTCCAGAATCTCCCCCCTCCAATCTCAGCCGATGCCTTCTCATGTCCCTCCCCCTTCTGATCTGAAGAATCCCTTCTGTATTAATCCTGTTAATACCCTTTAGGTACTTAAAGGTTTCGATCATATCCCCCCATCCCTCCTCTCTTCCAGGGAATACATTTGCAGCTCTCCCAGCCTCTCCTCATAGGATTTTCCCTCAAGTCCCAGTATCTTCTTCGTTGCCCTATGCTGCACCCCCTCCAGCAATCTGATGTCCCTCTTCAGAAATGGATGCCAGTACTGCATGCAGTATTCCAGGTGTGGCCTGACCAGTGACCTGTACAGGGACAGGATCACTTCTCTGTGCCTGGAGGAGATTCCCCTTGCTATGCACCCCAGCATCTTGTTTGCATTTGCAGCTGCCTACTTGCACTGAGCTGAGTGGGTCATACTCCTCATTATTAGTACCCCTAGATCCTTTTCCTCCACTGTGCTTTCTAACTGTACCCCTCTCAATTGGTATTTCTTCCCCTGGTTCCTTGCTCTGAAGTGCAGTATCTTGCACTTCTTGGCGTTGAACCCCAACTGCCATGTCTCCGACCATTCCTGTAGTTTGGTGAGGTCTTCCTGCAGCCCCCTCCACCACTTTATGTCATCTACCACTGCACCAATTTTAGTATCATCTGCAAACAGACTGATCCTACTCTGGATCCCATTTGAGATATCGGCTATGAATATCCCAAACAGCACCGGTCCCAGGATTGAACTCTGGGGCACCCCACTCTTAATGTCCCTTGGTGATAAGAGTTCCACCACCACCACCACCCTTTGCTGCATGCCCCATAGCCAGCTGGTGATCCAGTTGACAATTTTTGTCCCCACCCCAATGTATTGCAGTTTCCCCTAGCCTCCCATGCGGCACTGAGTCAAAGGCCTTGCTAAAGTCCAAACAGTGGCAAAGTTATAAGCAAAAGTTCAAAATGAAACTAGCATCCAAAAAAAACAATGGTTGGCTAGTGCCAACATGGAAACATAGAATTTGATGGCAGATAGGACTACTTGGCTCACCTAGTCTGCCCATTTTCCCTACCTACTGTAATACTATAGAACCTACTTGATCTCCAGCTTTACCCTCCCTTTCCTAGCCACTAAGGTTCCCTTATGCCTATTCCATGCATTCTTGAATTCTTATAGTTTTGGCCCCCACCACCACCTCTGGGAGTCTGTTCGATGCATCCACCACCCTTTCTGCAAAGAAGTATTTTCACACGTTTCCCCTGAGTCTACCCCTCCAGCTTCATATCATGACCTCTTGTTCTTGAACATCTTTTTTCTGAAAAATGCTTCCCTTGTGTACCTTATTTCTACCTGTGAAGTATCTGAAAGTCTCTATCATATCCCCCCCTTTTCTTCCAGGGTGTACATATTGAGGTCCTTTAGTCTCTCCTCATAGGGCTTTTGGTGCAGACCTGGCACCATTTTCATTGTCCTCCTCTGGACTGCCTCTGCTCTGCCTACATCCTTCTGGAGATGTGGGACCTGATTCTCAAAACCTGGTGCAAGCCACACCAAAGGCAGCTTGCACCAATAACTGGTGTGGCAGGGAACCTGCAGCTGATTCTCTATCTGGTAGGGTCCCAGTGTCAAAGTCCTGTGGCTTGAGGCAACCTTAGCCATGCGCCAAACAGAGGGCACATTTGGACAGGCTGCTGCAAGCTGTGGGTGGTAGTGGGGCAATGTAAATAAGCATTCCTTGGTGGTCTAGTGCCCCCCCACATGATCCCTATATCATGAAAATATTCACTGGTGGTCTGGCTGACCCCCCGACAGATCTCCTTATCATTTAAATATTCTCTGGTGATCAAGCTGAGCCCCCTCAAGCCCCAATCCCTGTTATGACAAAGTACAACATCCCTGATGGCCTAGCGGCCCCCCGCCCTGATATGCCTGAATATTAATATACGCATTCCCTGGTGGTCTAGCAGACTGCCTGGCCACAATCCCCAGTTATGAATAAGTAAACCATCCCTGGTGGTCTTGCAGACCCCTCAAACCCTGATCCCCCATTATGTAACATGAAAATTTCCCTGGTGGTCTAGTGGACTCCCACCCCGGCAGGCAGTGCCCCATCACCCCGCTCCCCCATATGGAAACTGAGCTGGGGACTGGCAGAGATCACCACTCAGCTCCACGGCCAGTCACTGACTGAGCTCTTAATGAGCAAGTATTGTATTCAGTATGTGCTCATTGATTGATTGACAGCTCAGTCGGCTGTGTTATCCATGGATCAGCACCCTTGGTTGTACCCCCACCTTGCGGACAGTGACACATATGTAGGCATATGTACTAACCTTAGGGCAGAAGCACTAATCGTATCAGCATAAGTGTCAGAATCTGAGTTGTACTGTACTTCTCTAATGCAAATTTTGCTTCACTATACTTTTATAATGTATTCTGCCACTGGGAGATGTTATCCATTCTATTTTATTGTATAATCATAAGTTAGGCAACAGTGCCATCTTTAGTGCTTCTGCACAACTGTAACTGCAAGTGACCTTGGAAGCATCACAGACCTTATTGTTCACTTATCTTCTGCAAGCTAAGCAACTTCTTATGTTAGTTAGGATAGTTACTCATGCCACCTGTTACTGCCCAATGATACACTTTTAATGTATTTTCTTCTATGGTTACCATAGTGATTATCAAGGTATAAGACCCCTTGCAGCACGTAGCTTTACTGAGACTAGAGACTGTGCCTACGTAGGTAAGGAAGCTGGATACTCTCTCAGTAATTATACTGTTGGTTGTAAGCCTGTACCATTATTATTTACCAGTAATAAATTATATTTATTATCTGGAAACCACTTGTCTGTTGTCTCTTCTTTTTGTGTAGTTCCAACAAGAACCTGAGAAAGGTAATTTTATTACCCAGTTACATTAATGACCATGTGCAGGTTGTAATGTACAAAGTGAAGATTCCATTCAATTAATTAAGCAATAAGGCATGGCCAGGGCTTAGATTAACAGTCTGTTAATCACCCCCTAGGGGTGCAATGTGGCACGAGGCACAGCCAAGTGCCATATTGTCCCTAGGGGATGATTAACTGACTGTTAATCTAACTCCTGGGAGTGCCTTATTGCTATTATAAAAGTTGTTCCAAAAGAAGAGGGTTACAAGAATACTTTTTGAATGTTTTCCTCATTTAGAAGGAGATTTTTTATAAAATAGTTCTTCCACCAACAGTTCAAGAATGCTGGTTCAAAATCAGAATGCATCATTCCAGTCATTCAGCAGTGATAGAGGATGGAATGCTGACAGGATGAATCCATGTGCCATTGTGATCAGGCTGTACATGACAGGATAACATGGATTAATGTAAGGATGTTGGAATCCTAACAGCCAATCAGATTGCAGAATTTCTGAGAACCTTTTTATAATTTTGAATGTTGAGTAGTGTAGTGCATTTCTCGACTGCTTGGACCTACTCGTACTTACAGTGGTTGTTGGTCTTGGGTGTGGCACACCCACATCAGACCCTCTTACACTCCCTCTGCAAGTGACAGCGTACCACCTTGGCACCACTGTTTGCCCACGGGGGACTGGAAAGCCGATGGGTAACAGTGCCAAAGATTTTATCCAGTCTTCGGACTGATTCTTTGTTTGTTTGTCTACCCATTGTTTGTCATGCCTGAACTTTGCATTGACTTGAGAATCGACGCCTCGAACTACCTCACGTCCTATGGTGGATGGATAGATTTCATGCTGGATGCGAAGGCTGCAGACAATCCATTGCTGCTCATTTCAGAGCACTACCTAGAGTCCAAACAACTAACCAAAAAGTACAACCTTAAAGGTCTTTTGGTTGCGGCTCTACAGTATCACTGTTTAGAGTCTCACAGCGAAGTGTGCCTCTCTTGAACTGCAAAATGCGTCTCTAAAAAAAGAGATGGGATTGCAGACATTGGAGTTAGAGAAAAAGGAACAGAAACTAGCAGAGGAGACACAGTGACTCCACGATTCCAATAACAGACTGTTGCATTGTACTGCTCAAGAATCCGAGCGAGAAATTTGTATGTTGAGAGATGACTGAGAAAGGCTGAAATGTGATAAGAAACAGCATATCTTAACGATATTTTGAGTGACACGAATGAGGATTTGAGAGAAGAGAATGCTGAGTTGAAAGAGGAGAACGAGTGAGTGAATCATAAGCTAGATAGAGAACTTAGGGAAAATGTAAAATTGGGCGCCACATACAGAGTATTGCAGTGTGAGTTTGAGAAGGGTATTGAGCAGGGCACTGCAAGAGTTTGTCACAAGAAATATAGAGCAAAGATGGTGAAGATGTGCATCAATGAGAGGTTCTTGATGGCCATTTTAAGGCTATCAATGGGTTCCAGTATATGCCCTTTGGCATTGCATCATCTGGTGATGATGACTCTGACCTCTGACTTTGATGATGAGGCATGCCACGTCACACAAAAGTCCAGCCCCCATACGGCTGTCATTTTCTCCAGCCATCCCCAAGATGGCGCCTACGTCCACATGCCCTCTGTGTTGCCATGTCTTCAAAACATGGCAGAAGAAATGTACAACACAAAGATGGTGGTCCTCATAAAACAGGCAGATGGCCTGTATTCTGTGGTGCACCTCCACTTGCCCCCCTCTCCAGGGAGGACACGGTGGAGGTGTGCAGCCTAATTCAGGAAGCCATTACCAATATCACTGCACCAGATGAACGAAGGAGAGCAATCCAGGATCAAATTAACAGAATGTCTTAGGACAATGTCAACCAGGATCATGCATTTAAAGCAGTCACTGATGCGGCGGTGGAAGCTGCCCTTCACAGCACCGTGGAACATATTGAGTTGAACACAATTCCTCGTACTTCCAACCCCTTACAAGTTGCTCACTCTGTCCACCAAATTGCCCAAAGTATTGGACAGATGGGCCCGACTGACAATCTTAGTTGCCACTTGGAGAAGGTGCGCTCCCTTTGTGAGAAGCTTTCTCTCCAACCCGTGTACCTGGTTTAAGTTTTGCGACAGACAATTGAACCTACCCTTGGGGCCAAACTCCCAGAGACCGTACACACCTGTGAGATGCTCGCTTACAATGACATCGCTGTGGCACTCCTTGTTGCCAATGCCTCAGGCATCATTGGAGCTTGCTTGGCCTACAAGGTTAAGCAGAATGTGAAGGAAAGCCCCGCGGCTTACCATCAATGGTTGTGGCTCACCTATGAGGCTGGAAAAGGCCTGGCTGATGAGGTCACACACCGAGGCCAGATTGAGTACAAGGATTTGTATATCTGGAACACGACCTCGGCCTTGTGGGAAAAGGCTGAGCTTAATGTCTACCCAAGTACCGATCGCTTTGCAGAAATTCTGACCAAAACGGAGCATGCCTACCAGGTCTATCTCCATAATCTGACTTCTGGTAAAACCAACAAAACTGACACCATTCAAACTCTGGCAGCACAGGTAGCTGCAGTACAGCCTGCCACCAACACACCTACCCACTATACTGTGGAAGGTAACAATGAGAAGAATGATACCCCTTCTGACAACAAGCAGTCACACAGGGGGATCAGAACTATAAGAATAACAGAAATAGAGAAAAGAGCAATTAGAAAAATCTAAATGCTCAGTTCAATGGTTGGAACCATAACGGTCCTAGCTATCAGAGCCTAAGGGATGAGAATGAGACCCTCCACAAATTGCTGGAGAAGATCTGTGCTGAGAGAGCAGCTAAGCCTACACGTACAGTAGCAGCCCTCACTCTGGCTGCTGGACAGCCATGCGGCCAGGGAAATCCTTTCTTGCCTTCGGCTACCAAACAATCAAGCAGCCAAGAAAAGAATCCTTTCATAACATCGGCTACTGGCCAGGCCAATGTGACCACTAAGAAAGAGTCAACTGAGTAGGCTGCTGTCACACCTGTGATGTCATGGACACACTTGTATACTGTGAAAGACATATAGGAGGCTCAGAGAGATCCTACGGGCCTCAGATTCCAGGAACAGGATGATGACAATGATTTTGAAAATGCAAATTGACAATTACAGGCCCCAGTCCAGATTGTGAGTGACTTGCTTGTTGACATAAATGGACGGCCTTGTGTGAAGTCCACGGTCAGGGGCCACCACCTTACCATGCTTCTGGATACCAGAGCAGCCATGACGGTCCTCCATGATGAGGATGCAGTCTCATCTGACTGGTCTACTGTCTGGAAGACCAGTGACCAGGGTGTACATGGCACCCATCTACACACCTACCAATTTGTTTCTCTGCCTGTGGTGGTAGGCCTCCTCAGGACTAATTTTGTCTTTGACCTCATGGTATTACGTCATCACCCCAGTATATTGGGAATTGACTTTCTAGCACTACACGGCTGTGTAGTGGACCTAGCCAATAGGCTACATCTCCAAATCAAGAGACAATGTCATGCTGTCACCATTCTAGACTTGCACGTGGTGGCAGCCATCTCCCATAACAATAAGGAGTATGATGTCATGGCTCTATTCAAAAGTCATGACCTATTGAAGCAGTATCCATTTCCTGCTGAAGCCTTGCCATCACTGAGGGAGACCATCCAATCACTGCTACAACAAGGAGTGATTAGGACCTGTGTCTCCACTGTCAATGTGCCTATTTCACCTGTGAAAAAGCCAAATGGAGTTGGAGACTCACAACTGATTACAGGAAACTTAATCAAGTTACCCCCAGCCATGCCCCAACAGTAGCATCAGCACCTGATGTACTCAAGCTGTTGACACCTGACAAAAAGTGGTTCACAGCTCTTGACATCTGTAATGGGTTTTGGTCACTCCCATTAGCACAGGAAAGCCAATACAAATTAGCTTTCACCTTTGATGGACACCAGTACACCTAGACCTGTCTTTCCCAGGGCTTCCATAACAGCCCTTCCTTCATCCATCTCCACATGATGGATGCCCTGCAGGGGTTCTCCACACCCAATGTCTCCTGCAGTACATGGATGACTTGCTTCTAGTAACCACCATGAAAGAAGATCATTTGGCCCTCCTAGATGAACTTCTGTCTCTCCTCAAGAGAGCAGGCCTCAAGTGCAACCCCTCTAAAGCACAATTGTGTGAAAAAGAGGTCATCTTCCTTGGCCTACACATCACAGACCAAGGAAGAAGCCCAGCTGTCAAGAAGGTACAGGGTTTGCAAGATCTGCCACTTCCTACTAGTGTGGCAACACACATGCTCCTTAGGCATGGTAAAATACTCCAGGGATTTAATCCCTGACTTTGTCTTGAAGGCTGCACCCTTGTGTGAACTTCTGAAAAAGGATGTCCCATGGACATGGGGCCCTAACACTGAAGCTGTCACACAGCTTAAGCAGGCCTTAGCCTCAGCCCCAGCACTGATCAATCCCAACCCAAACCTTCCATTCCATTTGGAAACTGCTACCTCTGATGTGGCCATGTCTGCAGTGCTGGCACAATGTACAGTGGGTACCACAGGCTCGTTGCCTACGCATCTCAGATGCTGTCTCCAGTAGACAGAAAATACAGTCTCTGTGAAAGAACACTTTTGGCAACCTTTTGGGCTATCAAACACTTTATGTACATTATTGGGTATGCTCCTATTGTCTTGCAGACCTGCCATTCCCCAACTATGTTTTTGCTTTCAGACAAAGTAAAGGATGGTTCAGTCTCCAATACCAGACTCATCCACTGGTCTTTGCATTTGCAGGACAGGGACATCAAAGTACTGCCTGCTAAAATGTCCTCAATCTTGGCACATGGCCTACTCTACACAGGTAAGCCCCATGACTGTGCACTCCAAACTCCTGACTTACCTGAGCCAGGACCATTCCTACTGGCTTCACCAGATGTTTTGGAAGATACCATTATATATCATATCTTTACAGATGGCTCCACCTCCTATGTAGACGGAGAGCAGTTGGCAGGATTTGAGGTGCTCATTTCAGACAAAGATGGTGATTTCAGGTGCATTTCCAGGAAGTGCACTGTTATCTCCTCACACTATGCCGAATTGGCAGCTGTGGCCTGTGCTTTGAAGGTCATGCCCCACAGAGACAAGGATGCCATCATGCTTGTGGACTCCAGTTTGGTTTGCTCATCCCTTACTGAGTTTTTACCTTTCTGGAAGAAAAATAACTTTACATCTTCTGATGGCACACCTGTCAAATACAGGGATCTGTTTGTGTATATACACACCTTGACACAGCAGTTTACTCACAAACTGTACATTCACAAGGTAAAGACTCACTGTAAATCTGACCCTTACCATGAATTCAATGATTGAGTGGACTCACTTGCCAAAGCAGGCACTCGAGGGGGGGAGACATGGACAATGACTCACTCAATAGCTGTAGCAGCTATAGTAGCTGCTAACACCATGCAGAAAAAAAGTACCAGAACCTCAACTGGACCTTTCTGCTACACAGAAATCTGACCCAGAATTAAAATATGTGTTCAGATTCCTGATAAAGGAATTGAACACCACTACCTGCTGATAGTCCATGCAAGAGACGCTCTGACAATATACATTTGTCTAGTGATCAGAAACTCATCTGGTATTGGAAAGAAGATACAGTTGACAAACTGTGGGTTGCACCACAATTTTTGTGAACTGAATTCATCCATATGGTTCATGATACCCCCACTAGTGGACACCAGGGGGCAGACAACACCCTCCAGAGACTCAAAACTGTCATCTGGTGACCTGGCATGGCAAAGGATGTACAGCACTATGTGGACAAATGCATAGTGTGTGCCTAGAACAATCCAATTTTGGTGAAAAGAAATGCCAAATTGTTGCCTCAAAGGCAAACTGGACCATGGAATGTGATACAAATTGATTTCATTGGCCCCTTGACCAACTCCAGCAAGAACAACAAGTATGCACTTGTCACAGATTTGTTTTCTAAGTGGGCAGAAGCATTTCCTACTAAGAATAACATGGCAAAAACATCTGTCAAGATCATGGTGGATCAATTGTTCTCCAGGTGGAACCTACCTCTGAAGGTAGACTCAGACCAGGGAACCAGTTTTACAGCTGAGCTGATGAAGCAGACACTCCAACTGCTTGGAGTAGATCAGAAATTCCATATCCCTTACCATCCTCAATACTCAGGTCAGGTAGAAAGGGCCAACATAAGAATCAAACAGATGTTATGCTAATTCATCAATGACAATACCAAGGATTGGGATTCTCTCTTGCCACTACTTCTGATGACAATCAGGGACACTCCTGCAGTAACTACCCAGTGTACACCCTATGAGATTATGACTGGTAGAGCTATGAGATTATCTGACAACCTGTTGATTGACCACAACATCCCCACCACAGATAGAGTATCTGTGGATAAATACATTGAAAAGTTTCATGACAACATCATGAAGACACATCTGTTCATTGCCAATCAAATGGGTAAGGTTCAACAACAAGCTAAAGCTCATTTTGATAAGCATGTCAAAGAAGTCAACTGGCAAGTTGGAGACCAAGTTATGCTTCTCCAATACAGACAGCCAACTCATTCATTTGAGAGTAAATGGGAAGGCTCATACCCCTTGTCAACAGACTCTGCCCTGCTGTTTATCAGGTCCGAGTTCAACAGCAAAAGAAGACCACCAACAAGTGACTCCATGCTAATCAGCTCAAGTTGTACAAAGGTGACTAAACTTACTTTTTCCAACCCACTTAGGGTGGAATAGTACCCCACACTTAACAATCCTTTTCTGTTTTCTTACAGGTACACTGGCAAGATGGCTATCTTGCACCTCCTCATCTTGGTGGGACTACTACTATTACTACTACTTCCCCGACTGCATCCCAGAATAAGCGCCTATCAACTCACAGACAATGTGTACAACATTTGCTTAGCAAACTTGAACATTCAGCTGCAATGGGAGTTCATATTAATGTGCCCAACAAAATGATTACTGTTAAAGAAAGCTTAGACACCTATCTTGATGCTATGGTAGTAGCTCCAGACAAATTCACCCTTTCCATTCAATGGGAAACTGATGTTAATGGCTACACACTCCCTGTATCCCGCCTATCCAAAGGTACATTCCACGGATGGCCCAGTACTGACATATCTAAAAATGGTACTCTCTCCATTCGACAGACTTCCTCCAGTCATACTGGTCGCTGTAACCATACGGCTCTTATTGATCATGCTTGGTGTGACCACCTCCCCTCTGTGGAGCCACAGGCTTTCTGTCTTCATAACTATGTTGCTACTGAAGCTCTTTTTCTTACTGTAGTCCCACCCACTGAAGAAGAAATGGCTGACTGTCCTCTCCAGGAGGAAGGTCCTCCTAGTGGTTTGACTGCCTCTTCCCTTCCAGAAGTCCTGATTAATAATGTACAATTTATGCATGTCCCAGTTATTTTCAATCTTACACATTGGAATATGGCTGAGATTGGTCTCTGTCACACGACCAATATTTCTAAATTTTACAGTATGATGCTTACAGATGTTGTAGCTGTGTACCAAACACGCACTAATGATCCTGTCAGTGGCCCCCATACCACTGATCATGTAGGGGTCTTCAGACCTGCACCTAATGCTAAAGCTAGACCACGCACTAGGTGTGACACTGCCGATGTAACTGGTGCAGCAGGCACTGTTTCTGGCCTTTTTGGCTCAGGCATGTCTATCTGGAATAGAACAAATATAGCCGCTATTAAAGCACAAACTCTTAATTTTCAGCAAGCTGTTAAGAATGATATCCTACCCCCACTGTTACATGGTGTAGATGGTTTAAGTAAGGAAGAATGTTTTACAGTCTATAGCATGCAGGGAATTGCCAAAGGATTCAATGATACTAAGAATAAGATTAATGAACTGACTTTTCAAAATAATAAGGAGGCAGACAAGCAATATATTGCCCGTGAAGTTTTATGCTCTGCTTATGGTTCTTACGTAATTTCCACTGTCAACAATCTCTTCATGGACTTGGAAACAGGCCGCATTCCGGATCTTATCCATGACAGAAGAATGGGTAAGTGGTATTTTCCTCATTGCATATCCAAGGGTTGCATTACTATTTGTTTAGCGAACACTGTTAACATTTCTATGTCTACAGCTTGAAACTTTGAATATGTCTCCAGATATCCAAACCAAGCCCCTTGCTACTTTACTAAGACTTGTTCAATTCATAACAACATGTTCATCACCTTCATTGTGTCACTACCCCGCTTTTATCCTGAAACATCTGTTTTTGATAAATTAGCTGCTATTAATTCCATCGGACATCTTGATGATGACATCCATTGTGAAATAATTGATCTACCCTCCTTATTGGTCTACCATGCTGTGCTCCAAGCCTGGGTGGCACCCCACACAAACTGTTGCACCAAGAAGGGATATTACTACCTGTACCACTGTGATGTCTTTGACATTGTGAAACCTGTATATGGCTACTCTTTATAACACCTTGACTGGTCCTACACTTTAAGTGAAGAATTGCCATATAACCTTACTGATGTTGATGAGGATAATGAATCCGAATCTCCACGAGCTGCAACTTCTACACCAGACACCAAAACAGCTAAATCTTGAAGCTACCTGAAAGAGGTACATCACTTTACTTCACGGCTCACCAACCAGTCTTTCTCTTGCCCCATACGTCTACAGCGATTGAGGGTGCCAACTGTAAGAGTGACTTACAATTCCAATGGGCAGTATTGTGCAGTGACAAATCATAAATCATTTGCTTATGGTCAAAAATCTTGTGTTATTTCAACACCTAACTTCTGTTTTACTCCACAGCAGAAAACAGTCATTGGTCACACTGTGATCACTTCTGTTCCTCTTCCTGAACCAGATGTTATTGATACCGATCTACAATACTTGCTTGCCTTGTCTCAATATTTGCCCATGTTTAATATGCACATTGACCCTTTGACACTTTCTTTGAAATCTCTTTTAGCTAGAAAGGATTCACATTTGATTTATATTAGCAATAGTATTTCCAAAGCTGGCTATGCTCTTAATGATCTAATTCATGATGGTGATTTAAGTACTGTTCTATCCAATACCTGGTTAAAACTCACTTTTAAAGCATTTTTGATTGTTTTTCTGATACCAATCCTCTGCTGCCTGCAACATACTCTAAGACAACACAGAGAACAACTTGAGTTCCTTTACAAGGCTCATGCGTTGGGCTTGTACACAATCTTTTAGCGCCATCCCACTACTTACCTGGGATTGTTGCCCTTTTTGAGGCAACAAGGGGGGAATGTTATCAATGGACCAGCACCCCTGATTGTACCCCCACCTCATGGACACAAACAAATATGATGGTATATGTACTAACCTTAGGGCAGAGGCACTTATCGTATAAGCATAAGTGTCAGGTTCTGAGTTCTACTGTACTTCTCTAATGCATATAATGCTTCACTATACTGTTATAATGTATTCTGCCACTGGGAGATGTTATCCATTATATTATTGTATAATCATAAGTTAGGCAACAGTGCCATCTTTATTGCTTGTGCACAACTGTAACTGCAAGTGACCCTGGAAGCATCACAGACCTTATTGTTCACTTATCTTCTGCAAGCTAAGCAACTTCTTATGTTAGTTAGGATGGTTACTCATGCCACCTGTTACTTAGAAATGATACACTTTTTATGTATCTTCTTCTATAGTTACCATAGTGATTATTGGGGTATAAAACCCCTTGCAGCATGTAGCTTTACTGAGACTAGAGACTGCGCCTACGTAGGTAAGGAAGCTGGATACTCTCCCAGTAATTACACTGTTGGTTGTAAGCCTGTACCATTAGTATTTGCCAGTAATAAATTATATTTATTATCTGGAAACCACTTGACTGTTGTCTCTTCCTTTTGTGTAGTTCCAGCAAGAACCTGAGAAAGGTAATTTTATTACCCAGTTACAGCTGTCAATCAGAGAGTGCATACTGTATACAGTACTCACTGAGTGCTCAGTCGGTGACTGGCTATGGTGGTTAGCGGTGTGTTGTGCCAGTCGCTGACTCAGTTTTGGGATGGGGAGAGCAGGGTTGTTGGGCACTGCCTTCTGGGTTGTGGGTTCATTAGACCACCAGGGAAGTTTTTATATTACATAATGGGGGATCGAGGCTTGGGGGGTCTGCTAGACCATCAGGGATGGTTTACGTATTTATAATGGAAGGTCAGAGTTGGGGCAGTCCACTAGACCACCAGGGAATGCTTATGTTAATTTTCTGGCATACTGGGGCAAGGAGTCTGCTAGACCACCAGTGATGTTGTACTTTGTCAAAATGGGGAATCAGGACTTGGGGCTCCACTAGATCACCAGGGACTTATTTTAATAAAAGGAGGGCTTGAGGCTGAAGAGGGGGGACTGTGGCACATTGCCACAAATTGCTCAACTCTCCCAGCGAGTAAATTTCTAAGTACCTTTAGATCAGCCCTGGCTAGTCTTTTTTTTTTTTCAAATTTAATAAGCTTTATTAAATATTTGCTTTTACATATTGTACACGAAACAATTTTGTACAAAAATTAGGAAACAGTAATACACATGACAACTCCTGTGTATTCTCATACTTCTATAGAAATCAAAAATTAAGTATTGTGAGACAAAATACATATGTTTTTCCTTGAACAATAATTATACCTATAGCCTCAGCCAATGTGAAACAACCAAGCAGTTAATCAAGAAATAATAAAGGTAAATGTTGGGAACCTGTAACCCTCCTTGTTCTTTGGATCTCTGTAATTTAGAGATTGCCCTATGGGGGGGGGGTTATTTTTCCAAATAAATTTGGAGATGATACCATGGACCTGATTAAACCAAGATTTAGGGAGAAATTGGTTAAGCATTTGAAGGGGGTATAACAGCCGGGGCAGGATATTCATTTTAACTATATTAATACATCCGCAGAGGGAAATGGGGAGTAAAGCCCAGCAATTCAAATCTGTCCTCATCTGTGTAATTAACTGATCCAGATTATATTGTTTCATTTTGGAATGAGATTGAGATAAATATATGCCCAGATATTTTATTCTATGTATTACAAAGAAAGCCCAAGATGTTGAATATTCATTTTCAGGGTCTGATTATTTAAGGACATTACCTCTGTTTTAGTCAAATTCAATTTATAGTTGGATATTCTGCCAAAATCCTGAATGATGCTTAGGGCAGCAGGTATAGATTTAGATGGGTAGGTAATATGAAGCATAATATCATCAGCATATACCGATAATTTGTATTAGGAATGATTGATTGGGATACCAGAAATTAGTGTAGAATTATTAATCTTCCTAATAAGAGGTTCTAAATATAAATTAAGCAAATATGGAGAGAAGGGACATCCCTTACATGTACCCTGTTGCAGTAAAAAAGATGGGGAAAGGTCTCCATTACATAATATACGAGCCGATGGTTGTGAGTAGAGGATTTTTATCCACTGTATAAATTGTGCTGGAATACGATATCATGGAAGTAAATTAAACAGGTAGTCCAGGGACACCTGATTGAAGGCTTTTTCTGCATCCAAGGACACCAAAACAATTCGAATATGGGAGTCCCTGGATGCAGAAATAAGATGAGAAAGTTTGCGCAGGTGATCCGCTGATAAGCGTCCAGCTACAAATCCTACCTGTTCAGGACTTAATAGGGTCTGCCAGACCTGAGCCATCCTGTTAGCAAGTATTTTAGCTAAAATCTTCAGATCTACATTTATTAGTGATATGGGGCGGTAATTTGATAACATCGTTGGGTCCTTACCCGGTTTAGGGAGCACCACAATAGTAGCAGCAGTGAGACTGTAATCCGAGAGGCCTTGCATATAAATGTAATTATAAGTGTTAAGCAATATTGTACTTAGTTGAATTTTGAAAAATTTGTAAAAGTTTGATGTGTAACCATCAGGGCCCGGCGCTTTGTCTAGTGGAAGTGCATCAATGGCCTCATAAAGTCAACAGGGCTTGAAGAATATCTATTTGAGGTTAAGACAGGTATGGAAAGCCTGTTTCTTGGAGAAAATGATCTAGATCAAAACTATTAAAGGGTAAAGGAGAGCATGAATAAAGAGATTGATAATATAATTTAAAACAAGAGACAATGTCTCTACGGGAAGTATGGATAATGGCAGCAGCATCTCGAATGGTTGGTACAATTCTATCAACTGTTTGTGCTCTTAGCCGTAACGCTAATAGCTTCCCAGCTTTGTCCCCTTGAGCAAAGTAAGTGACTTTTGATCTAAGAAGGAGATGTTCAGTTTTGTCACTAAGAAGAATATTATATTGAAAGCGCAGACTTTCTAATTTTTCTAAGTCCGTTATATTACAATATGAGGACAAGGATTTTTCTAAGGTTCTGATTTGCTGTAACAATACAGATGTTTCTTGAGAGATTTTCTTTTTCCTGATAGAGGCCAGGGGGATAATCTCTCTCTTCTTAGTGAACATTTTAAGGCTCCACATAACACATCAAGTTTTGACATGGAGAAAGCATTTTCCTCATAGAATTTCTCTATAAAGTTTTGCAAGTTTTCTATCAATTGTTGGGATTTCAGTAACTGAGGGTTGAATCTCCAAATGTTATCATAGCCCATTGAAGCAGGTAGGGACCACTGTAAAAGAGTTGGATGATGATCAGAGATCACTTTAGCTAAATAAGTGCAAGTCTGAACCCTAGCTAGATACTCAGTCCCCAACAAAACGTAGTCAATTCATGAGAATGTGTAGTGTGGTAGGGAATGAAACGAGTAATCTCTTGCTGAGGGAAAAAGGGCCCTCCAGGTGTCTACAAGACCCATGGTGTCCATAAAATCCTTCAGGGCCATTTGTGCAGGAGTAGGGGGGAGAGCGTCGGGGATTAGACCTGTCTAATGTATTACGAAGAACTAAGTTCCAATCTCCATAAATTAATATAGGGGAGAGACGATCAAGAAGCTAAACTAGTCATAAGCGTGATAAAGAATTGTGGGTCCTCCCCAACAGGGCCATAAACTGATCCTAATATTAATTCCGTATGACCCAAAATGACTCTTAAAAGGATATATCTGCCTTGGGGGTCACTGATCGATTGTAGCAGCCTAAAAGGTACCCGGCGTGCTACCAACACAGCAACTCCACACTTCCGGGTATCGAGGCCTACCCCCAATACTTCCCCTACCCATGTTCTTTGTAAACAATGCGTTTGTGAAGTGGGCAAATGGGTCTCCTGAAGAAAGACCACATCAATATTGAGTTTATGGAGATGTAATAGTATATTGGTGGGGGACTGGGCACCTTTAACATTCCAAGAACGAAATTTTAAAATTACTGCCATGGCCACTCAAAATGTCAAATTTTGCCCTGCAAGAATAAAATAATCTCCAAATGATAAATACCATTTTCTAAAACAACTATTTTGTATAATTCCAGTGGCGACCAGTGTATTTCCCTTTCCTTCCCCCCTCTTTACAGCTAGTTCTGGTTCCCAATCAACCCTATCCTCTCACAACCCATATCCCACCCAATAACATGTTACAGATAATGAAACTTGGAATATAAAAAAAAACCATTAGAAAGGAAAAAGTAACCCCAACATATCCTCCCCCCCCTATTTTTACCCCAGTTCCTTCTTCTACGACAATATAGCCTATACCCTTAATAGGCTGAGTTATTTCTGAGACTATTGCCCTTAACAGCCCCTGAAATATAGACATTGCAACCAATAACATCCAAAATGTTACACATAATGTAGTTGTAGAAGCACCCCCCTCCCTATGCCAGTACGCGTTGCCCTGAGAAAACTGCAGGAAAACCAAGAACCATTGTTTCCTGCCCCAACTCCCACCCCTTTAACATCCTAAAATATTATAATGACAGGCTCATCTTAATGGTAACCAAAACATAACAGCCAATGCCCACGAATGCAATAGGTAAAACAATGAAATTTATAATTAAAGAAACTAACAAAGAAACTACTAGTCATCAACTCTGAAAGCAACTGTTTGCTTATCGTGGCTCCCATTTACATATTTTAAACATAAACCCATCTATTGGAGTTTAAAAGCACTCCAGACTCTCATATTTGTTGCTGAAAACCAGGTAACGCTCTTAACCTATACGGTAGGAATTTACTACTCAAAGCTAAAATTAATATGCTATGTAGCACTCGAAAAGAGCATAGATCAAATTAGCTACTGTAACTCTGCAAATAGCCCAGTTTACCAGTCGGCGACATTCTGTATAAAAGCCTTGTCCTGGATTGAGTCTGTAGACATCCATGTATCAATTATGAATCGCCTTCTGACCAAAAAAGAGAAAAGAAAACACTGACTCTATCACAGGATGAATACCAATTTTACTCACATACTCATTGTATGGTCTCTGTCGCCCTGCTGTGGTCAAACAGCGGTATCTGCTGATTTTTTTCCTCAGAGTGATCCAAGACACTCTCCTAGTCCAAAACTTGGAAAGGAAGTAAAAGAAAACAAAGTAAAAGAAAACCACAGGCAAGTCTCTTCATGGGGTATCAGCGAGCAGAGAATAGATCTGGAAACAGGGTCTGTAGAGTGGGAGTAGCTTGTTGCGTGTTGTGAAAGGAATGCCAGGTGCCAGTGTAATGAACAGCCAAATGAGACGGATAATGTACCCTGTACTTGATCCCTGCTGCTATTAGTTTAGATACCAAGGAGTGGTACTCCGATCTTCTTTGCCTCACCGAGGCTGGTAAATCTTGTCTCAGCCTTAACTGTTGACCCTCCCATAAAACATGCTGCACTTTTCTGACCTGATCAAGGATATGGGATTTATCAAGATAATTAAGGAATTTTATTATAAGTGGTCCCGGGGGGTTTCCAACTGTAGGTTTTGGACATAGTGAGCGGTGAGCCCTCTCTATTATGTAAGTGATATTATTGGGAGAGGGTCCAGCAATTTGCATTAGCATTTTTTGTTGAAATATGATGGGTGAGGATCCCTCCTCCTCTTCTGGAAGGCCGAAGATCATAATATTATTTCTGTGACTTCGGCCTTCCAAGTCTTCCAATTTGGCTTCTATTTTGTGCACTCGTTGCCTAAGGCTCACCACTTCAGGTTCTATTTTGCCCTTTCAGCTCTCCAGAGATGTAATACGAGCTGTAACATCTGAGATGGCCCTATTGGTATCTGAGAGAGCTCCCTTCTGAGAGATTTAATTTCTGCCGTGATATCTTGCAATGCAGTTTTAAATGGCTGAAGCTCTTCTATGAATTTTTGCTCCGATAACGGAGTTAAGACTTGCCGGGTTACAATAGGCACCACAGGTTTTGTAGAGCCCCTGGTTTGGCTTTTAGGACATTTCGGACCCTTCTCCGGGGTCTGCGGAGGCATATGTCACGGCACAGCCTGGTGCATTTCGACCTCCATGGCAATTTTAGGCCCCGAACTAAACGTCGGAAAGTAGGATGCTTTCACATAATTATCAGCCCCTCAACTTGTTGTCAACACACCAGAGATCTATCGGGAACCTGATCCATCGTAGGTAGGCTGAAATTGAAGTGTAGATTACTTTATTTTGTTCGTATATTGAGAGTTAGAGCAGGAGTTAGTCCCTAGAGCTGCTAGTCCCAGCGAGACATCACGTGATCTTAATCAGCCCTGGCTAGTCTAATGGTACTTAGAAATTCATCCTCTGGGAGAGTTTTGAGAATTCCAATTTTGGGGATTTGGCAGCCTGCATCTGCTGCTTGCCCCTAGTACCATGCTGCAGCCCATATTGTGCCGTATGGATGTGCAAGCCCTGTTTGGTGCACGCAGCCTATGGTCGCCACAGGCTGTGTTTGAGAATCACTACCAGGCATCATTTGGCACACGGGGCACTTTGCACCATTCCTTTTGGTGCAGGCCCATTGTGCCATGCCGGGAGCTTTGAGAATCGGGCCTGTGATCTCCAGAACTAGACACAGTACTCTAGATGAGATCTCATCAATGATTTGTACAACAGTAACACCACCTCTTTCTTTCTGCTAGTGATACCCCTCCCTATGCACCCTAGCATCTCACTGGCTCTCCCTTCTGCCATGTCACACTGTTTGGCCACTTTTAGGTCATCAGATATGATTACCCCAAGTCTCTTTCCTGTTTGGTGGTTGTCAGTACCATTTCCCTCATTTTTTCTCTACCCCTGGGTTTCTGTGCCCCAAGTGCATGATTTTGCACTTCTTCACATTGAAACTTAGTTGCCACACTCTTGACCACTCCTCAAGCTTTCTTAGAACATTTTTCATTTTTCCCCTTTCCCTGGAGTATCTACCCTGTTGCAGATGTTTGTGTCATCTTCAAAAAGGCATACCTTCCCTTCTAACTCCTCTGCAATGTTACTAATAAAGACATTAAAGAGGACTGGTCCCAGAACTGATCCCTGTGGCACCCCGCTGGTCATCTTCCCTTCCTCAGAGTGAACTCTATTTACCACCACCCTCTGTCGCCTATCCCCCAACCAATTTCTTACCCAGTTTAACACCTTAGGACCTACTCCCAGGCTGCACAGCTTGTTTACAAGTCTCCTATGTGGAACAGTGGTGAAGGCCTTACTGAAATCTAGGTAGGCCATGTCCAGCACTCCACCCTGAGCTAATTCCCTGGTTACCCAGTCAAAAAAATCTATAAAATTTGTTTGACATGACCTCTTCCCAGTGAATCCATGCTGCCTTGGATCTTGCAAGCCACTGGATTCTAGATATTCCAGAGTATTTTTCTTCAGCAGTGATTCCATTAATTTCCCTGCCACCAAAGTCAGGCTGAATGGCCTGTAGTTGCCAGCCTCCTCCCTGCTACCACTTTTGTGAAATGGGACTACATCTGCCCTCCTCCAGTCCTCTGGAACCACCCCTGTCTCCAGTGAGTGGTTGAAAAGGACTGTCAGAGGTGCAGCCAGCTCCCCTCTGAGCTCCTTCAATATTATTTATTTATTTATGTGTTTAGTTTTTGTTAACTAGGTAAGCACACTAGACAAAAGAGAGGCCTATTTTCAGGTGTGACCCAGGAAGTTACAAGGAAATAAGCAGGGCCCCTACTTTTCTGCGGCACAGAGGGACCAAGTTCTGCGGCAAGACTACCATTTGCCGCAGAACTTCTTCGGCGGTGGTTTGTAATTTCTGTGGAAGTTCTGCGGCACTAACAAACTACCACATCACAGTGTCAGCTTGTCATCCTGACTTCACTTTCATGGCAGTGGTTATAGCAGTCAGGATGGTGGAAAGCACAGTAACACTAGTTCAAAAAATAATAGACTTGTAAAAATAATTTTATGTCTAAAAAAGCAAAACAAATGTCTCTCGCTTAAGGTCCTAGCCTGTTGCGTAAATGATATATGCAGAGGGGATCTTATGTGATAAATAAGGTATTTCTATATGCATGCCATCTATCCCACTAATGAGGTTTCCACTGTCTATCATTTATATATTTGTATGTGTTTTCCACACCACTCATGAGGTTCCCACTGTGTATCACTTATATATTTATATGCAATCTGTAACATACATACAAATATGTGTGTGTGTGTGTGTGTGTGTGTGTGTGAGAGAGACAGAGATACTTACTGTATGTGTGTGTGTGTGTGTGTGTGTATATATATATATATATTTTTAATTTCCATGAACTTGCATCCTCATTCACACAGGTCTCATTGGAAATGGAATGGAGGAGTCATTGCAAAACTAATTTTTCATGTTAATCTGGTTTCTCTGACACACTGTGTAACACCATCAGGCCATGACATGCATGTGAACCAATTGTAAATACAGCTCTCAGCCCATCACAATGTGTCCACCATGTGACAGAACACTGCACCATACCTTCCCAGGCTCCGAGCAGTGATGTGTTCCACCAATCCTTGCGCTGCCCAGCCAGCTCCCAGAGCTAATCTCTGAACCTGAGTTGCCGGCATGGAAACACAGCATGCTACCCTCTGGCCCAACAGCTGTCCCTGCACACAACATTTCTCAATAACTTTTAGGTGATTCTATCAACCAATGCCAATATGTAATCAATAACCCTGGCAAAAATGCGTACAGTGCAATTATTTATTGAACAGGTCTATTCTTTCAACAGGTCTACACATTATTATATTTCACTTTTCTGGGCATAATTACTTTATTTTTCTTAAACATTTAGACAGTTAAATTCATTTTACCAGTTATTCATTTCAGATGGCATCTCTATACTTTAAAGTCACAAATAGGTTTGTGCAAAGTGAGATATGGACTTAACAGGTCTGCTATTGATAAGGTTTGGTTTAAGTTGGCCCTAGTGCAATAATGTAAGACTGAAAATTGTATTAGGCTGTAGTGCAGGTTGAGCAAATATCACCATGCATGATGTGCTGTGCCACATTCTCAATCAGTGGGAGCTGTGGTAGATAAGTGACTGTTCATTTCTGTTGCAGAATGTAGCCATTTCATTAGCTAATGTATGATGTTATAGCAATGATAACATCACATTCTGAACATACAGGGGGGTTTTGGATATAAAAAGAGGGGAAGGGAACCAGATTCTATGCATAAACAGAAATATTAATAAAAAAATCACCAAGAAGAGCGAATTCTGCGGCACCGCAGAAGTTCTGCGGTAGATTGCAAGTTCTGCGCAAAATTCACGGCCGCAGAATTCTAGGGGCCTTGGAAATAAGGAAGCAGATTACAAAACAGAGCTCAGGTAGCTCCATATACAGATATTTCACAGATGAGGCAGGAGAGGCAAAAAAAGAAGCATACAGTAACATACACAGGAGCAGATGACTTAATATACAGACATTACAAACTGTCATCCTTGAATGTACCCTGTCTGACCCTATTGCCTTGTTCACTTTCAGATTTGTGAGTTCCTTCAGGACTTTTTCCTCTGCAAATGAACTGGTGTCCACCTCCCTCCCTTCCTTTGATGCTTCTGTCAAATATCTGTGGTCCCCCACCTTCTGTGAATACTGAACAAGAATATTTGTTCAGAACATCTGCTTTTACCTGGTCCCCCTCCACACACTCCCCCCCCTTTCCCTCCTTAGCCTTATGATTCCTCCCCTGGTCTTTCTCTTTTCGCTTACGTACCTGTAAAATGTTTGGCCCCCTTTCTGTACTGCCCGGGCTATTTTCTGCTCTGTTTGCACCTTTGCACTCCTTACTGCTTTCCCTGCCTCCTTCTCTTGATACACTTCGCTATCCTCCTCCCTCTGTGTCTCCTTATACTTCCTGAGTGCTAACTTTTTTGCCCATACCTTCTCAGCCACCTGTTTTGATAACCACAGTAGTCTCTTTTTCTTCTTGCATTTGCTTACCTGTCTAATGCAAAGGTTTGTTGCCTTCACTATGTGGCCCTTTTTAGTTTCACCCACTATTCCTCCACCTAAGTTCCCCCCTCCCCCACAAGGGCATCCCTGAGGCATTCCTCCATCTTTGTAAAGTTGGCTCTCCTGAAGTCCAGGACCCTTGTCTCTGTGTGATTCAACTTTGTCACAGTGCTTATATTGAACCATACAGTACAGTGATCACTGGACCCCAGTCGGCCACCCATCTTGACGTCTGCAACACTTTCCCCATTGGTGAGTACAAGGTCCAATATTGCTCCCTTATGAGTGGGCTCTCTTACTAGTTGCCTGAGGAATGCCCCCTGCAGGAAGTCCAGGATGTCCCTACTCCTATCTGAAGCTGCAGCTGGGATGCTCCAATCCACATCCAACAGATTGAAGTCCCCAATCAATAGCACCTCCCCCTTAGTTGCTATCTTTTGTATGGCTTCCACCAGAACCTTGTTCATCTTCTCACCCTGTGCTGGAGGTCTATAGATCATGCCAGTATGAATAGCAGCTCCATTTCCTGCCTGTAGGGTGACCCACAGTGCCTCTGTTCCTCCCTGTAATCCCTGTATTTCAATTTACTTTTATGCTATCCCTCACATAAAGTGCCACTCCTCCCCCTTTCTTACCCACCCAATCCTTCCTGGACAGAGTATAGCCTAGTATGGCTGTAACCCATTCATGGTTCTCATAGCACCATGACTCAGTAACAGCGACAATGTCCAGGTCACCCTCTGCCATAATAGCTACTAGGTCCAGGATTTTATTTCCCAGACTTTGAGCATTTGTGCACCTCACCTTCCAAGTTCAGTTTCCACACTTCTTGTCAGCCTCCCTTTTTCCCTCTTGCCTACTCCCCTTACCCCTTCTGCCTTCATTCCCTTTCTATTTCATTTTTATCATTCCACTTTTCCTGTTTTTAGGTACCTTTAGGGACTTTTCTCTCTTAGGGTTTTCCCTATGGACTACTTCAACTTGAGAGGGGGGGGCAGTTTAAGTCCCCCTGCTTCCTTCCACAACCCCCTTGGCTCATTTAAATGCTCACCAATGTAACATTTCATCCACTGAGGACTTTGATTCCCCTCCTGGATGGATGCAGGCCATCACTCCTGTATAGGCCTTTATCCCTCGTGGTGGGACCCCAGTCCCAATTTAGCCAATCCCCTCCTTTCTGCACCACTCCTTCAACCATTCATTAAAACTCCTGGTATGGAGTACCCCATCCTCCCCCCTTTCATAGACAGGCAACACCTCAGTAAAGGTCACTGAGCATGCTACCTGCCTAAGACTCCTCCCCAACTCCCTGAACTCCTCCTGCACTACCTTAGCCTTATCCCTAGCCAAGTCACTTGTCCCTAGGTGGACAATGATATCCATCTCTCCATCTCATCCTGCCACCCTAGCGATCCTCAGGATCTGCTTCCCATCCCTCCAAGCTGTGGTACCAGGTAGGCACCTAACCTCCATCTCCCCTTCCCTTGCTGTCCCCAAATTTATCCCCCTCACGATGATATCTCTCACCAGGAGTTGCTTCCTCCTCCTCTCGGGTACTCTGTCACCCTCCTTGGGGTCTCCACTATGGAGGACCCTCGCATCCTCCCTGGTCATTACTGTGAGTACCTCCATGGGACAGTCCAGCCCCACCAGAGTGGCATATGAGTTGTATAGTGGTACCATCTGGGGGATGTGCCTCTGACCCACCACTCTCACCCTTCCTGAGCCCACCGTAGTCCAGCCACTCCTGCTTCTTGGCAACCTTTGAGGCAGCAGTGGCCAACATTGAAATGTCTTTCAACTTTGAGTCATAACTTAATTGTTTTTAAACATGTTGATCCCAAATTTTAACATGGTATTTTTTCACGCTGCCTCATGAACCTCACAGCTGTCGTATTTTTAATTTTTTTTTCAAATCTTGCCTGAAACATTGATTCACGGTGGTTTTGTGAAATGATGTTTTGGGCAGGACTGAAAAATGACAGCTGTCATGCTCATAAAGTGGAGTGAAAAAAATACCTTGTTGAAAATTTGGAGTCAGAATTTAAAAAACAAAATGTTAGGGCACATGTGTTTAGGGTAGTTTCTTTGGGCCCTGTGTGTCTTGCTTCCCACAGGAACCGAAGCAAGTTAGGATCTCCAAGCCCTGTGCAAAGCCACTTAGGACTTACCTCCTGATTTGTGTGTGTCCTGCTTTGGGTAGGATCCAAAAGGGCCTGTGCGAAGCAAGTTAGGACTTACCTCCCCAAGGGCCCAGCATGATGCAACTTTGGACTAATCTCCTCTTTTCAGTTTTGTACCATGTTGCATCAGGCAGGGCCCGCAGGACCTTGTGTGATGCATCCATCAAGGTATTATGGCTACCTAAAAAAGGCAGGAAATTCATGGAAAAACTGTATTATTGCATTAGTTATGAGTTTTGAAGCATCAAAAGAAGGGAAATCCAATGCTGGGAATTTTTTGAACCCTATTTCCATCCCCTACCATGCACCATCCCAGTGAACTCCACTAAATTGGTACACTTCACTAAATTGAATACCAAAGCACAGTTCATATCCCAATCCCAAATTGCCCTGCACATTCAAGTTAAGGTTTGGATCCTGTTTCATGCTGGGCCCAAAGGGCCCTCTGTAAAGCAAGTACGAAGTCAGGTCCTTGTTAAAACATCAGTGCTACTATAGTTGTGTCATCTGGAAACAGTTGTATGCTGTAGGTCTTACCTGATGATGGCTGTGTGTTTGGTTGTGTGGTCTTGTCCTCTTGCTACTGTGGGGTCAGGAATTAGGGCTGAAAACCCTAACATCATATTTCCTTACATTCGTGGTGTTAATTTGAACCTTAACTGGTGTATTAATGCAGTTTTTTGTAATGAATTTCCTTTTTTTTTTAGATAGTGGAATTGTATCCTCATTCATGTAATACAGATGTGTAGGGCATGGCACCAAGGGAAGAACCTGTCCGTCTGCCTGGAGAAGTGCAGCTATGGATGCCAAGAATTTCTGGGACTGTCTGGGGGGCTGCAGAAGTGCAGGGCCCTCTGGACCTTATGCTTCCATGCAGCTATAGTTGCAAAGGTGCACGACTCTCTAGGCCCTATGCCAAGAGAAGATTTCTCTTCATTATATGGTTACTTGTTGCTCTTGCAGTCAACACTGCACCATTCTTCCCCAGGCTGGGGGTGGTGCCACACTGCAGCACCATCACTTCAGTCTCTGCCAATCCGTCTGGCTCACTGAGCTCACCCCCAAACAAAGCTCACCAGCACAGGATCACAACACACTATCTGCTGGGCCAAAGGACAGCCCTGCACGCAATGTTCCTTCATAACATTTTGTTTGACATTTTGACCCCACGTCATGAACTTGATGGCTAGAATGTGTTAAATCCTACCCAAAGTGGTTTCGCAGAACAACTGCAAAATCACCTTTCAACTTATATTTGAAAATTCCTACCATCCTTGTTCGTGAAGTAGGGTCATGTAAACATTATATTCAAAATCTGGGACTAAAGTATTGCAAAACAGCCAAGTAATGAGTAAAAGTAGGTGAGACACAAAAATGGAATTCTTATGTTGCACATTTAAGTGTGACACAAGAATGTTTCATGCGCACCAAAAATGGAATTCCTGGATCACACATTTAAGTGTTTTATACAAACGTGACTGATATGATGCACAAAATCAACAAATAAATCTGATCAAGCTGGACCAGAGCCCTCCAAACCTCCTGACGTACAGCAACCTCGAGGATAAGTCTGAGATACACCCCCCATCTTGACTTAACTTCAGAGGGCTGATACAGTGCTATGCAGTATAATGATATGGACGGTATAATCATGTGTGTGTGGTGTATTACACACAGTTTTGCACCATGACATCACACTATATATATCACAAACAATGCACTACATCATAACTTGTGATTCAATGTCATGTGTTACAGTGCCACATAATGTGCTTTCTCATGTGTTATCACATCAAATATGTTGAAAGAGGAGTGTATTTCTGATTAAACAGAGCCTTGTGCAACCTTTTAATTACACTGTCTCATGTTTATGGGCAAGCTAACACTAGCAGAATACAGTATGTCCCGGTACCTCAGCTGAGTCCATCTGAAAGTGTAAACTAGAGATCTGTTGTTGGATCTTCATATTAGAAAACTCGTTCATGGACTGGGATTCTCTGGTTCGTGAAAGGGAGCACTGTATGTTGTCAGTCTTTTTTTTTTATTCTGAGCTACTTTCATTTAATAGAATAAGTTGGTCTTCTGCAATGTACTATTGTCAGTTTTTTAATACTCATGCAGTACAAGAAATGCCCCAAGCTACTCCTCAACCAGTGATCTGAAGACCAAAGGCCACTGTTTTCTGACGGGGACCCATGGGGTGTCAGAAGGTTAAAAGGCCAGGCCCTGCCGTGTGTGTTTAGAAAACAAGGCTGACTCTGCAGCCAGCTTGGCTCCAGTCTGACTCCATCCTGCTGTTAATAGAGGACAGAGACCTCTAACAGTTTCCTCCTCACCCCATAACAAACAGTAAGCGCTGGTCCCTCAGGCCTTCCTGTATCCCACACAGAGCCCAGCAACAAATGCATTCAAAAGCAGCCCCGTTGTTCCTGGATAAAAATTAAAATTCCAGTCAACATCTAGGGGATTTCTGCCACTTTCTGCTAGATGAGTTGGTGCACTGATTACAAAGGGGACAGAGGACTTCCTGGATTAAGAATAAGCGTCTAGTAGCTAGCTACTTGCTTTGTCTGGGAAAGTGGGGGGTGCCTCAAGGTATTCAGTGCTCTAACTAAACAGTATTAACAGAAAGTTAATGAGAAAGAGAAACCAATGAATCATACTGGCATAATATTAAGTTACAATACATTAATCCAGTATAGTCCGACTGCAATGAAACATCTCATTTACAGTGGTCTTTACAGCTGGGAGGACCAAAGCACAGGGAGGTCAGCTGACTTGCTCAGTATCAAACAGTGAGCCAATAGCTAAGGTTGGATTCAAACTTGTATTCTCTTAGGTCACTTTTCTGTGCCACTGTGGCTGACTCTCAGTAACCCTGAATATAAAATCTGGATGCTCTCTGTACTGCTTTAGAAGAGAATATATTTGAATCTGGTTTAATATAGTGTGCTTCATGTACATTGTACCCCAAAGCACTTTACAAAGCAATGCATTATGTAACCCCCTCAAAACATGGGGACTTACCTTAGGCTCCTAGGAGCCTGGTGGAGCTGCTGCCACCCTTCCTCATGCTCTACAGCATTTAAATAATTTTTTTCTGCGGTGGGGGACCAGAGGAGAGCTGGCAGAGAAGAGTCACATCTTGATTTCTTTGGCATGTTCTGCACCATTGGTGTCATGACTCCCACTGCACATCAAAGGCGGCAGCCCACCTCTGACCAATATCATGCTTAACTGATAGTAGAGTGGATCAATGGTGGAGCTGACATTTCTCAGTGAACAGCAGGGGCTGTGCCAGAGCCCATTCAGTCTGCATGTGACTGTGGTAGGAGGGAGACTGAATCTGCTGGTGACTGCAGAGAGACACAGATTGTGCATCTGCCTGATGAGACAGATTGAGATGTGAGGAGCAGAGTTCCTACTACAAAAAGGAGGTAGTTTTGTGCTCAGCTGCATGAGAGAAAAAGCTGACAGCTTGCAGCTTGAGTTAGAGACTGTCCAGTGGGAGCAGCAGTCAGTCTAGGAAGACAGCCAGCCAGTGCTCCAACCAGGGGATATAACACTAGTATGCTGACACCAGGCCGACTTAAAACTTTTCTATGGGTGGAGGTACCACATAATTACAATAGTAGTCACACAACATTGACCGGTAGCATGTACACCAAGCAGTGCACTAGCTCAGTAGCCATTGTATAACATGTATGGTAACACGCAATGTCAAGCATACCATGCTACTGTTTCAACTTTTGCATAACTACCACTGTAATCCAGACCTTGGGTATGAACCCCAAAATCAGGAGTTTAACAACCCCATTAAAATACTAAATAACTATCCCTTTTTGGGATTCTCTTCCTTTTTAAACATTTTGTACCAATCAGAAGGGGGTTGTCTCCTTTAATAACATTTAGTCCTTGTAAGTCAGGTGTTTACATTTTGAATCAGAGTCATATGATTTGCTTTTGGAAACCATCCTGCATAAAAGGGGCCCACCCACCAGGATTTGTCACCCTGATGAAGTCATCCTGCCTACTGCCTCAGCACTGAATGGGCCCATGCGCCTTTGTTAAAACTTTTGAACACTACTGCACTATAAATGCACTTTCAGAGTGAGTTAACTGAATGCAATAAAATAATTGTGTAATGAATAAAATGCAACAGATCTAAAATGATTTATTCTGTGTGGTGTGCTTCTGTTTGTAATGGATTCGGAGTACCACATTTTTACTTGGATATACCCATTGATTCTTGAGTGCTTCAGAGCTCCCCTTTTTTGGAAACTGGTTAGCTGATCACAAGGGCACTACCAGAATCATTCTGACCAGTTTGCACCTGAGTTTGGTCAGACCCCTCTCTATTACAGGCAGGGGAGGAAGGGCATAGATGAAGCTTCCCATCCAACAGAGGAACAATGCACTTTGCCAATAAATGCTGTTCCCTGGAACTAGTGAGCAGAAAAGCATCAGTTTCACATTGTGTGGGGATGCAAAAAGTTCAAATGTAACATTCCCCACATGTTGAACAGTTGTTTAGCAAGGGTGTGACTCAGTTCACACTTGTGGAGTTGAAACTTACCCGGTCATTTAGTGAGCTGGTGACATGGACAGCAATTGTCGAGACCTCTCAGGCTACCACCCATTCCCACACCTTCATTGCCTCCCAGCACAGAGGTTAAGAGTATGTGCCTGCCTCACCTGTTTATTCAAGTGATACGCCACACTCTGATTGAGTATCAGTGGAGACGACCCCTGAATCTGAGCAGCCAGAGCATGGAATCCATACATGACTGCACTAATTTCCAAAATGTTTATATGAAAACCTTGCTCCAAGGGAGACCAGGACTCTTGGGTCTGGTTAGGGTTTGCCATCTCAGTCTGGATGTGTCCTTGGTGAGGATCACCTACTTCTGAGGCTGTAAAATAAATAGAATCCATGACCAGATGATCGGGGTTCTGCTCCACAGCAGGGTGTCCTTTAGGGGTGGCAGATGGCAATTACCTGGTCTAGCTGGCCTGAGACCACTGAGGTTGCAGTAACCATTGGGGATCTTCATATGCAGGTTAGCCATAGGAATCATGAATACAGCAGCTGTCATGAGATCCACAAGAGGAAGCAAGATGTGGGCTGAAACCTAGTGACTGCAACACACAAAGGCGACTTGAGCTGCAAAGCTGAGGCCCGGTGTTGGGGAGAAAGCCCTTACCTGGACTGTATCAAGGAATGCCCTATGCACTGGAGCCATTGACAAGGAACCAGAACAAACTTTTCCATATTCACAAGCACCCCCAGACTGTCCAGCAGTTGCCTGGTGCAGTGCAATGTGTACTCCTCCCTGGCCATTGAAGCTCCCTTCAGAAGCCAGTTTCTAGGTCCAGGAAGACATAAAGTTTCTTCTATTGCAGCACCATGGCCACCACAGCAAAGCATCTGGTTAACACATGCAGTGCTGATGACAATCCAAAGAGCAAGATCCATAACTGGTAGTGTTGCCTTTCCAGGTAGAAGCAGAGAAACCATTGGTGGCACTGCCTGACTGACATGCAAGTAAGCGTCTTGAATAAACAGGGCACATATCCAGTACCACCAACAGGAGAGGAAGGGAGGAGGGAGCTTGGGGCAGCATGCAGAACTTTTTGCATGCACACGCTCGTTCCACTCTCTGAGAAGCAGAATGAGCCAGATGCCTCCAATTTTGCTGGGCACTAGGAATTACTTGGAGTAGGCTCCCTGGTTTATTTCTGTTGTAGAAACTGGTTGAATGGCATTTTTTTGAGCAACACTAGCACTTCCTCCCTCAGGACTTGGAGGGGTCACTAGGGTTGTGATGCCAGCTCAAGGGTGTACCCATGTTGGCCGATGTCCAGAACCTATCGGTCTGTGTTCACCTCCTTCCGCTTGGGTAGAAACAGAAATCCTGCCTAAGTCCACTATGATGGATCTGGAGGAAAAGGTGGAGGTTCAAAAGAAGGGGATGGCTGATGGTCCCCTTTCCCTCATCCTTTGAGAACTTTGTGGGGGCCCCATGACCTGATGCTGCTTTTACTTCTGCATGGGTACATAACCATGTCCTTGATAATGGTGAGTCACATGCTGAGAGTTACATAAGCAATAAGACATGATGTGGTATGCATTCAACAGTTCTAATGCATGGCCAGGTGTGTAGAAAGGCATCAAACCACAAGTGGAGTGCCTTTAGATCCTGGCCATGCATTAGAACTGTCTAATGCACATCCTTCAAGTGTCTTATTGCACTTATAAGATGTGCTTAAATTTTAATATGTCAGTATAATTTAACAAGCATTTGTCAATGCCGAATGTTTGCTTGCTGGCATTGCCATTGGTAGTGTAGGAGTTACAGAGATGTATAATAGGAATGGCAGTAAAGTATTGAACTGAAGTCAACCCCACCACCACCCTGCAGAGACTGTCAGGCACTGGGGTGTGCCTTTGGGTCGTCAGGCATAACGGCCATGCCATTTCATCACACCCTATCCTGCAGACACCGACAAGTGTCACAGTGTGCGTTGGAGTCTTTGGGCCTTATGTTCACCCCATTCCATAAGAAATATAGTGAGATGGGTGCAGTATAGGAGAATGGGGTGAACTTTGGGGCCAAAGAGTCCAAGGCACACCTTGATGCCTGTCACTGGCTGCAGGGTGTGGGTGGGAGTGGAATGGCAGGAGTATTACAGGCGACAATCCCAAGTCACACCCCTGATGCCTGTCAGTCTCTACAGGGTGGGGCGTTACAGTTGGAAACCCTAACATCCCAGGCGTTCGTTGGTATTTTCACTCCAAATTTTAAATATGGGTTTTTGTTACCCCCACCTCATGAACAGTGGCAATATCAGTTCGTTAGTGGAAAGCTGATTTTGTACAGCGACTAAGCCATTTGGCACCACTGGTGCGAAAACACATTTCAAACAGGATGTGAAAAATGACAGCTGTATTGTTCATGGGGAGGTGTAAAAAATGGCAATGTTGAAAATCTGGAGTGAAAATATAAAAAAACTGGTGAAGTCACGAGCATGCATAGAAACTGTGCAACGCACACCAGTAATGTAATTAGTTTGGGGATTTTTTTACAGCAGATTGTCAACACAGGCATTTTGGGACCTCCACTCATGAACAGTGTCACTGTGATTTTCTTAATCTGCCCTGAACACTGATTTCCCACAGCGACCACACATTTCTGCACCGGAAGTGCGAAAACACATTTCGGAGAGGGTGTGAAAAATGACAGCTGTACTGTTCATAAGGAGGCATGGAAAAATGCCAGTGTTGAAAATCTGGACTGAAAATATTACAAATTCGTGAACTTACGAGGGTGCGTGGAAACTGCACAATGCACGCTCGTAACACAGTCATTTTATGGACTTTTGTCACCAAATATCCAACATAGCCATTTTAAGACCTCTGCTCATGTTAGTGTCACTTGGATTTTCTTAATCAGTCCTGAACATTGATTTCGCACACCGACTGCGCCATTGTGCGAAAACACATTTTGGGAGAGATGTGAAAAATGACAGCTGTACTGCTCATACTGTAAGGAGGTATGGTAAAATGGCAATGTTGAAAATCTGGAGTGAAAATGGTAAAAATACATGAGTTACTTAGCGTGTAGGAATTGAATGCACACTGGGTAAAACAACGCTTTGGAAATTTTTTCACCAAATTTTTAACATGGGGTTTTGGGGGGGTCTATCTCATGAACTGTGACACTGTCATTTTGTTACTCAGTCCCAAAAGGGGGTTCTGCACAGTGACCACGAAATCACATTTGGGACCGAATAACAAAATGACAGTGACTGGGTTCATGAGGTGTGGCCCCAAAAACCCCATGTTGAAAATTTGGTGAAAAAATTCCCAAAAATAGCCGAGATATGCATCAAAGTTGGAAAAAAAAAACATTTATGCCATTGTACAGCTTCCCGGCATTTCTTCAGTTTGCGGTCGGCTTTGAAGAGTGCAGACATGTTCCCAGTCCACCAAAGATCATCCTGCTGGGCTCCGGAGATAAGTATGGGGTAAGGTGGGGGAGTGGGGAGGTGGGTGCACAGAGGGTGGGCTAGGGAAGGGGGCAAGCTAGTCAACAAGGGACCTTTTTAAGTTCGCTTGTGCGCATGCGCAAGGAACATTTTGGGAGAGTAGCACACTGGGAGGTGTACCTCTCCCATCCAATGCACTGCTCCCTTGAGCAGGCGTGGCGGTCCTGCACCATGGGTGCAGGAGCTCAGTATGACAGCGGTGTTCCTCTGCTTCAAAGGAAAACACCGCTGCCATACTGAGCGCCGCCGCCTTCCCCTCCGTCACGCCGCCCCTCCCCCAAAGCTTTCCTGCCACGCATGGGAGCCCACCCCAGCATGGCAAAAGTTGTTTGTTTTGCCGATGGGGGTGCCCAATCCCCCGTTGGCTCCTCGGCCCCACCCGCGTAGTTTGCCAACGGGGATGCCCAATCCCCCGTGGGCTCCTTGGCCCCCCCACACATCTTCTGCCATGTTGGGAGCCCACCCCAATGTGGCAAACATCCCACGTCGTCTTTTTTTTTTTCCCTGTAAAACAAAAACGGTCCCGCGGCGCGTCTCCCAACCCCCCCACAACCCGCACCCACCCACTGCGCACCCAGCCTCCCCAGACACCCCACCCCATACTTACTCTCCGGACCGTGCGACAATCTTCGTGGACCGCGAACACGCTGCGACTCTTCAAAGCTGACCGCGAACTGAGGAAATGCGGTAAGCTGTATAATGGGCTACATAGGGGTTTCAACTTTATTGTATATCAGTCATTTTTTGAATTTTTGCAACTATTCAATACTGGGATTTTCATTTTTCATATCGATGTCACTGTCATGGCGTTATTCGGGCCTGAAGGGTGATTTCGCAGGCACTGTGCAGTCACTGTGTGAAATCACCCTTTGGCCTTGAATAGCACCATGACAGTGACATCATTCATGAGAAGGGGTCCCAAAAACCCCATGTTGAAAATTTGGTGCAAAAATTCCAAAAATTACTGTTTTACGAGTGTGCGTTGCGCAGTTCCTACGCAGGCTCGTAAGTTCGCGAATTTTCAATATTTTCACTCCAGATTTTCAACATTGCCATTTTATCACACCTTCTTATGAGCTGTATAGCTGTCATTTTTCACATCTCACCCAAAATGTCTTTCCGCCCATGTAGCGCACAATGGTGCAGTCGGTGTGTGAAATCAATGTATGGAATGCATTAAGAAAATCACAGTGACACTGTTCATGAGCAGAGGTCTTAAAATGGCTATGTTGAAAATTTGGTGAAAAAATTCCTAAAAATGACTGTTTTACGAGCGTGCATTGCGCAGTTCCTACTCACGCTCGTAAGTTTGCGAATTTTCAATATTTTCACTCCAGATTTTCAACATTGCCATTTTACCACACCCTCCTTATGAACTGCTGCTGTCATTTTCACATCTTGCCCAAAATGTGTTTCGCCCATGTGGCTACAATGGCACAGTCGGGTGTGCGAACTCAGTGTATGGGACACATTAAGAAAATCACAGTGTCACTGTTCATGAGCAGAGATCTTAAATGGCTATGTTGAAAATTTGGTAAAAATCTTGCAAATAACTGTTTTACGAGCATGCGCTAGCAGTTCCTATGCACGCCATAAGTTTCGAATTTCCAATATTTCACTCCAGATTTTCAACATTGCCATTTTAACACACCTCCCTTATGAGCAGTACAGCTGTCATTTTCACATCCTGCTCCAAACGCCTTTTCCCAAGGCATAATGGCGCAGCCCGGTAAAGCGAAATCAATGTATGGGACACAGTAAGAAAATCACAGTGACACTGTTCATTAGCAGAGGTTTTAAAATGGCAATGTTGAAAATTTGGTGAAAAATTCCTAAAAATGACTGTTTTATGAGCTTGCGTTGCACAGTTACCACGCACACTCGTAGGTTTGAGAATTTTCAATATTTCCAATCCAGATTTTCAACATTGGCATTTTACCACACTTCCTTATGAGCAGTACAGCTGTCATTTTTCACATCCTGCCCAAAACGTGTTTCCGCCTATGTAGCGCACAATGGGGGTAACAAAAAGATCATGCTGACAATTTATTGTGCAAATACCAGCAATCGCACAGGGCATTAGGGTAAAGCACCATACATGCCAAACACCACTGCAAATACCTGCAAGCGAACGTTTGGCATTGACAAATGCTTGTTTGTTTATAGGTTGTTTTTATTTTTGAACAAGACAATGTGGGACTTTTGCTACACTGGGGTGGGTTCCCAGTGCTGCATCTGGAAGTGTCTTTGGGGGCAGCAGATGGACATTTGACACGCTGGGGTAGGCTCCCAGCATGGCACCTGGAAGTGTGTTTGGGGGAGCAGCAGATGGATGTTTGTCATGCTGGGGTGGGCTCCCAGCATGGCACCTGGAAGTGTCCTTGGGGGGGCAGTGGAGCCGATGGGGGACTGGGCACCCCCATCGGCCATATGGTGTAGGGGGTGGAGCACATGAGCATGCTGGGGTGGGCGCCCAGTGTGCATGTATTTGTTCGTGGAGGGGAAAGAACTGTTTATGACAGTACAGATGCAGTGCCGACGTAGGCAATTTGCATACTGCCATTGGCAGTATGCAAATTGCCTGCGGTGGTGTTTTCCTTACAACTGTATGCCACTGCATCTGAACGGCTGTCATAGACAGCTCAGATATTCATTGGCGTGGTGCAGCCGTGCCTCCAAATGGGAGCAGGGCATTGGAAGTGGGGAAGGCACACCTACGAAAACTTGTATAGGTGGCACTATGTTTCTTGCTCATGTGTGCAAGCAAACATAAAAATGAAAAGATTTAAATTCTAATACATTACAGAGTAAAGCCTTAATTTTTCATAAAGTTGTTCTTCAACCTATGGAAAGCTGCTGTTTATTTATTTATTTTTTTTTAACATTGGGATATTTGTCCTTATGTGGCTACTGTAGCTGTACTTTCCTTTTGTGTACTCTGATACCCCCACCTCTGCAGCCTTTTGGTGCTTGCTAGGACCTGTGTGTGTAGGAGGGATACACAATCTGGTACACACAGATCAAAATCATTTATTTTGTTTTTATTTAGCTGTAAGTTTCAGAGAGTATGCAGGAAGTGCGGGCGCATTCTAGAACTGTCTCAGCTATATGGCTGTCAGGCAGAGTGGTTTGAGACATCTGAAAGCAGCAGTTAAGGTCTGCATTTACTTGGCATACTAAGATGGTTTTCAGATAATTGGAAGGCTGGGCCTGTAGTTCAATGGACAAGCAGCCAACCACTCCCAATTCCTGAGCCATATAAGCAGTTCCTCTAAGCCTCCTTCTGAAGCACTTTTTCCCTTTGCCAGCTGGAGGATCTGTTGGTCTGTCCTCTGAGCTGGCTGGGGCCAACCCTGGGGCCTTCACCCCCCCCGCTGTTTGTCTCTGCTGGACTTCAGTGTTTGTTTTCCTGCTTCTGGTTTGTATTTCGCCTCTAGCTGTGTGCTTCTTTTTGCTCTTGCTTTCTGTGTTTTTTTTGTGTTTTTGTTTTGGGCTTTGTTCCCTGTTTTCCATGTTTGCATGTTTTGGTTTTGTCTTTTGGGGCTTTTGTTCTAAGTTCCTAGCATATTGCTACTCCGGTGCTCATATTACTTGCTCTCAGTTACTTACAACTCAAATTACTTGCAATGCAACTACAGCCATGATCTGTGTGTTTCAGCACAGCCATAGCTGCTCTCCGTGTTGCACTTAATTGTTTTTACCTGATTCAGACTCACTCTGAACCCTAGCTAAGCAACTCATTCATGCTCTCTCAACTCATTCTACTACCTCATTGCTGCAGTTTTATTGCACTTCCGGGTGATAGTTGCTTCAGAGGATGGTGTCTCCTTTCTTTTTATGTTTCTTGAAGTTTACAACTCAGTGTACTTAATACAGAGGCTGCTTCTATGTTTGTACACCGTGTCATACTCTGAGGTCAGCTAAAGCTACTGCTGATGCTGTAAATTTGTTTCAATACCTTGTGATGTGGACAGTCAGTTCTGAGTGCTGTATCATTGTTTTTTAATATAAAATGTGTTACTGACTGTCTCTGCTGAAAAAATCTGATGCTTTTAGAATGACCTCACTCCCCAACCCCCAGATTCAGCTGAAAGATGAAAGCCATGAGAAAATGCTAAAAACAGCATGTGAGATCACACACATAGTTTTAGATACTAGGTGTTACATGGAAGGCCTTAATCAAGGATCCTATATGTCTGAGTTAATTACAGCTGTAGTTGCTATAACATATCCATTTTATGACGTTGGAGGAAAAACCCAGGTTATTACATAGAAGTGCGAAATCATAAAGATGCTTTCATGTCCTGGAAGGAGGAAGCTTATTATGAGATCAAAGTAGTGTCATTTGAGGGACATGAATTATGCTAAAGTTGCTGAATGTAGTACTTTGAAAAGACATCCTGTTTTTGTATAAGGTATATATTTTTTAGATATAATCTGACAGAGGAGGAGCTAGATGACTTCACACAAAAGGGGTTGGCAAATACAGTTTGCTTAAGGAATATTCTGTTTTACTTCAGAGACACTTTTACCTAGACTCTGACAATGAAACATCTTCAGCACTTGTAAACAGGTGTTTAGAAAGAGAGTCAAATCTAAGTACTGTAAGTAGGAATTGCACTGTTTAAACCTTATTCTTTTAAAAGAGTTGTATGTCTTGTGATATAAGAGTTCTGTATTTTGTGTCTTACATATGTTTATCTATTGTAGTAAAACTCTTTTTAGAGCATACTTGACCTGTGTTTGACTTCTTTTTATTTGTAAGAAAAGTATATATGGTTATAGCAGACAGTAGGCATAAGCTTGAATGGTGGTACCAAACTGGAAAGAGAAGCATTTTAAATCTGAGGTCTTTATTAAAGTTTTTAAGGGTTCATCTCTGTATACCTGGTTAGGTGTCCTTAGGCAAAGATATCTGGCCCCCTGAAGACAGAAATATCTGAGCCTGTGCATTGGGTACGCTAGCAAGAGGTTCACAGTTTGAATTGCTCCAAGACTTCAGACCAAAGGTTGATTCAAACTCACAAAACAGACAAGAGGGTTACCTTGTTCTGTTAAACTGTTCACAAGACTGCGCTCAGTGGTTGGCACTTTGGGAGTAGAGAATCTGACCTGCTGAGTGGGTTTGTGACACCTGCATGTGGGTCTCGGCCCTTCCATCACTTTCTTGTTTTTCCTACAGCAGGGACTTGGAGGTGTTTGGGGAGTCATGGCCCCGTGTGGCTAATTATTTCTGTTCTAAATCCTGTCTCTGCCACCGAAAAATCCTCAGAGTATTTGTAACCTTTATTGGCTTTTGAATGCTTGGTTGGCTTGCCCCACTATTCACAGTGCTGCTCATTTGCTACTATGTTTTGCAGACCTACATGCAGGTCCGATTATTACTACTACTTATGACCTACATGCAGGTTCACTCTTGCTTACGCAATCTTTGCTTCATACCTACTGCCATCCCCTTGGCTTCAGCTTCTGGGATGTCTGCTGCACTCACTACTGCATCAGACCTTTGCAAGGTCTCAGCACTTACCACTTATAAGGTCTCAGCACACCAGTGCTCATTCTGCTGCTCACCAGTTTTTCGGCTCCTTATCAGTTTCTGGGGCATACTAGCCATGCCATTGTGGCAAAGGGGTCCCTGCAGCTGACGGTCTCGCTCTGTATTCTAAGTCCACATCTTGAGCTTACCTGACTTGGGGCAGGTCCTTCTCACCTGGCCCATAGCTGGGAATGTCCTCACCCCGGGCTTGGCTTTAGCTGTTCGCTGATGCGACAGCAACTCCTGGTGTAGCAGTTAAGACTAGCTGTGAAGGGTGGTTACTCCAATCTCCTCTGGCTCTAGTGGTTCCACTGTAAGAGTTATCCATTGGCTTTAGTGGTTCCCTAGCAAGGCACCTTCACCGCATTCTCCCTATGACTGCCTCTGATTTACCTGGTTTGTGTTTAGGACGAGCAGGCCAGGTGAGTGCCTCAGCAGTCATTGCTCTCCTCCTCATGCCTTGGTTGCCCGCAATGTTGCAGAGCACTCTCGCAACCTTCCACTGCTTTCCCACTAGAGGGATTGAGTGAGAGCTTTCCTCTAAATTGGAATGTTTCTCACCTCCCTTTAATTGGGTTTCCAAATAGCAGCAGCAGAACCATCACTAAATAAAATATCCCAAGCCTGGAGGGAAGGTGACCTAGGCCTTGGATCCCCAGAGATTTCCTCCTCACAGGGTTTTTTTTCTCTTCTCCATGCCTCAGGTCAAAACTGTTAGTTAGCATAGTAGTGTTCCCTAGTTTCTTTAGGTAGGTTCAGCTGTTGGATGGAGATGGATGGTGTCCCTGCTGTTCCCTCTCTCATTAGAAGGTCCCATCATTCTCAATGCAAACATCAAATCATGCTATGCAAACCTCAGCATCTCATTACATTATCAAGCTTCCTGATGCTTTATTCTACTACTACATCACAGCTCCTGCTTGCCTATGTGTTTTGTACTACATTTCTTTTTGGAGATTCTTCCTAAGGTACCTTTAGCCACAGAAATCATCCCATGGCACCTCTAGGGGTGGAACCCTCTTCAAGGGTTCCTTTCCTTTGGTACCCCTACCGGGTGGTAATTCCTCTGGAATAGAGAGTGCGAATGGCCAAAACCAAACTAACACAGTTGCACAAGCATAACACTTACTGGCTACATAGGCCATTGAATTGGAAGGCTGGGACTGTAGTTCAATGGACAAGCAGCCAGCCACTCCCACTTACTGAGCTATATAAGCAGTTCCTCTCAGCCTCCTTCTAAAGCACTTTTTCTTTGCCCCACTATTCTCCCCTCCTCCTGCAGCGGCAGCACCTCTCTCCTTGGGATCCTTCCTAAGGTACCTTTAGCCACGGGAATCGTCCTGTGGCACCTCTAGAGGTGGAACCCTCTTTGAGGGTTCCTTGTCTTTGGTACCCTTATAGGGTGGTAATTCCTCTGGAATAGTTAGTGCGAATGGCCAAAACCAAACTAACACAGTTGCACAAGCATAACACTAAACTGGCTGCGTATGCCATTGAAATGATAATTTTTTTGAAGTTTGCTTTGGTTGCAAGAGCTGTACTCTTGAGCAAGTGCATCAAGAAGTGAGTAGGACAGTGGGTGTGTTGGCAACCAGACATGCAGCAACTTCAGAAAAACAAATGTACAGTAATTTAAAATTCAATAAAAAAAAAAAACAGTGAAACTGAAAAAAATGACCCAATATTATTATGGAGGTTATAGGGAACAGTTTAGAACACCAAATGTAAACAGCTGTTTTTTTATCACTTTGTATCTACTGTTCATATACTGGAGAATAACAAATGGCTGCTGTTCAGCTTTGAAAGTTCTAAAGTTGACACCGATTTTAAATTTGTACTGCATCCTGTTGGCATGAATAGCTTTTAGCCCTATGTTTGACACTTCTAACGCATGGCTAACAACCCATCAGATTGATTGAAAACTTAAAATCTGCATTAAAGATCAAATAGTCATTGCAAACTACTTGAGGTCTTGAGCTCATTAGCAATGGTTCCACTTCTGAACCAACTAGCTTGTTGCACTTGAAGAGGATATTCAGAACCAACAGCTGCATGCCCTGGGTAAATTCTGCAACACAGAGCCAAGAGTGGCATCTTAAGCAAATGCCAGAGGCGGTGGCCCTGGCTGCAGCATCCAAGGCATCATAAACTGATCTCAGGAGGTGCTTACCGGCTTCTGAGCCTTGCAGCACACATTCATGGGCTTCAGCCTTGTCAGCTTCATCAGACATACTGCTGACAACACACCTCTCTCCATATGCAGTTCTGCCATTTTTTCCAGATACTGCAGGTAGTTAGCAATATGCAAGTCAAGGGATACCAAGGCAAACGTGCACTGGCCGAAAAGTCCAACTTTCAAGACTCTTTATCTGCTGCTCATCCTCTAGGGGGCTCAAGACCTATCATGTGTAGCCATGAATTTGACTGAATCAGCATCTTACTGGATAAAGTAATACTTTTTCATTTTATCCATAGGGGCTAGATCTGTTTGTCTGCCTTTTTAGGGATGGCCAACAAGGTACTGGGCCTGTGTCAGGCAGGCAGGGTGGCGTCCTCCAGAGCAGCATGGATAGGAGCAATGACCACTGAGGAGGCACATTCCACCTCTCAAAAATCACACCAATGCTTTTTTCATGAGTGTCTTTATAGCTTCTGTTTTACTTGACTTTTGGTTCTGGCTGTCTCTGCTTCTACTTGTTTGAGGACGTCTACTAATTGTGCCAAAGATCTTGCATCCTCGACTAACCCAGCAACTCTGGATGAACCTGGTTTGTCCCCATTGCTGGGTTCACATCACCTCCTTACAGAGTGGCTACCTCCTAGTTGGAGGGGAAAAAAAGGCATTCCAGAAGTGCCAACATCATAGGTGGTTGGATTTTCAAAACACCAGTGAGCATTGGAAGGGATAGGCCAGCCCTATCACCCTGTCCCAATCAAAGGGAATTTAACCCATTTTTGGGAGGAGCATTTTCCCATTAATCTAGACTGAGTGTGCACTTGGGGTGCCAGGTAATGCATGGTCTCCCACACTGGCAATGGCACTTCTGCTGGGTCACACATAGGTGTTGCTGGATATGTAGCTATGCTAAACCACCATCCCTAGAAGGAAAGCATCTACTCAGATGGTCTGAGCCATCCCAGGCAGACTTAGCTCCTAATGTCCCAGGTTCAAAGTACAAATCCAGACCACCAGCATGCCAGATCAGTCCTCTGCAGCTCAGCATCACAGTGCTGGTGCCACACAGATTCTTTGAAGAATCGTCTTCCTCCAAGAAAAAATTCAAACTGGCCTGGATTTGTCACATTAATGGTTGGCAGGTAGTGTAATCTGGAGGAGAATGAAGCTTGTACAGGATTGTAGCTTCACTCCCTTACAACACAGTGGAACCAGCTAAATCTTTCTGCCCCAGTGGGTGGCAAAAATTGGGTTTTCTTCTCCCCAGTGCTGGTATGTATTCCTGGTCCTCCTCTTCCTCTAAGGAAGGTGGTTGAGAAATTGGAGACTTTGGAGGAGAGGCCTGAGGAGATACAGTAGGCAGTGGGAGGCACCAGCTGAGGAGTGACCTGTGCCATCAACTGTGGCACAATAGATATTAACCTCCTTATCAAGTCAGAAAACTCTGCCAAGACTGCACCTGGAATGATGCTAATAGCCAAAGCTGTTGACAACAATGGAACTGCTCCCTTTATTGGCATAGACAGGATCACACCCATTGATGGCATTGATGAAACACTGCTCAACAGTGTAGTTTCCATGGTGCTAGTGGGAGGCTGTGGTACCTTGGCTATTGGATTAAAAGCTTTTATAGGTCAGGGTTCTGGCCTTCCAGAGACTGAGTCCCCTGTTTCATCAGTGTATCAAATGAAAATTTTGGCTTACAATCCTCTTTTGAGAGTGGGAATCTGGCTCACTGATGGGTGAGTAGCAACGTCTGTTCATGACAAGTGGGTTGACTCCTTTCACCTCTACTGGCTCTCATCAATGACAGCAAAGACTTCATCTGGATGAAGGATCTCATTGGCAACCACAGCATCAACTTACTTGGTGACTTCAAGGCTCCTCTTTTCTATCACCAATGATTTTTGCTTTACCAGTGTTTGTGGTAGATTCAGCAATTTGGCAGGCACTGAAGCAGTCTTGTCCATTTTTTTCCAAAAGTATGGTCAAAACTTTTTTACCTATGTCTATATGTAGCCTGATTGAAACCTTGGCAAAATGCACAGTGTTTCACATTCTGGGACAGGTCCACACAACACACATGTACAACTTTAGGTGTCCTCACAATAAATGAGATTTCAGCAGCAACAATGATGCCTTTCATGGTGACAACTTCCACCAGCAACCAATAATTCCTGAAGAAATAGCTACCAGAGAAAAAATAAATTCTGTTGACAAAAATTAGATAGAAAACTGGCTTCATCTCTAACATTCATTCTCTTGATGGCAGAAGAAAGGAACTGAAGTGGTTGGGCTCATCCAAATTATATCGGTAAAGCTGTATGTACGCTATGTGCATGTAGGCACGACAATATAGGTGTTCCTGTTATGCAAAAGCTTGTCACGAGGTACACATGCTGACAGCTTACAGTCCAATAATGACTTTATGGAAATCTCTCAAGGAAGATCTTGGTAAACACTTTATTAACCCAATAAGTGCAGGTTGATAGAGACAGCAGGATGTAACTCCACTTTTGGGTCAGGGGTTATGTATATCAAGTTGGTTCTCATCCTGTCTTCACTCTCCATCTGAACTGTCTTATTCTTTCATTGGGGAAGACTGACATTCAGCAGCTGTTTTCTTAGTCCATCCCCCATGCCTTTGGGGTAGCAGAATTTGAAAATATTTCCCTGCATGAGAAATTCCTAATGTTGCTCAAAACAACAAATCCTGTATAATGCCCAATCCTCAAAGTCTCTGTTGAACAGCATACATATATGTGGTTCAGGCAGAGGGGAACAGAGAAAGGGCTTTTACTTGTGCTGATACACTTAAGATCATAGACTGGGGCTAGTACAGCCATTGGAAATCAGGGGCAGAGGAATAGCCGGTGCAGTGGCACAGGAGCCCGACACACTTACGGGCCCATTTGTAAAAATCAAGTTTTTCTTGATCGCTAACTTGACTTGTCTGTGTAGACTGTCTGACAGCCCCAGCTAACTCATTAACTGAGAGCTGTCAGCCACAGCCTGCTATGGCCTGTGCCACTACTACTTCCATACTGCAGATGGCAGCACTGACAGAGTTGCGGCTCAGGAAGGAGTCAGGAGTGTGCCGCGCGAACAGGCAAGGCAAGTGGATGAGGCAATTAGTCCTCATGCAACACGCGGTGGCGCCCTTGGCCGCGCTCTGCTGCTACTATAAGAATATTAGCAATTGTCCATAACAGACGTAAAGGCCGGAGGCACCGGAATGGAAAGAATAAGGTGACGGGAATAAAGCGTGACATTTATAGATTATATGTAGTAATCTCGTATGCATTTCTTTGAAAATTATATGTATTTCAAATTATAGATCATTGTATTTTACTGATTATCAGCTAGGTCATTTAACTATCTGATTTAAAATGATAAAAAATAGCTCAGTCATCTGTCTGCAAATACTAGCAGCAGTTAAAATGCAAAAACCTTCCCTTTTAAAATAATAACAGTATTATTGCAGAGGATAAAAGTCTGGCCCACCATTTAGAATCTCTCTGTATTAGAATGTGAGGGGGAGCTTCGGGTATCTTAGCATTGTTAGTCAGCTCAGACCCTGCTGTATCCGTATTCATACACTGCCTTGCATCATGTAATATTGCCAGTGATAATTCTGAAATCACTGTACAGTAACGCTTTTATATTAAAATCTCAGAGACAGCGGGAGCAGGCCAGACTGTACTACTGTACATTCTAAAGGATCACGCACATGCTGTAGCGTTGCTATTAACCAACAGCACCTCGCTCACACCAAAGGCAAGGAGCCTGTTTACAGCATTATTCAGCTCGTCCTGTTCCAGAGGAACAAGCTGCGAGATTGCCTAGCAGGACCTTATTGTTTATTTGCAGTACAGGATACTATGATGATGCTGTGCCGACAGCATTTTGCAGAATAATAAATGTGAAGATGAGAGAAATGATGTTAAAATTAACACAGCCTTAGAGTAGTTTACAAAAGGGAACAATTCATGATGAGGAGAAGGAAGGTTATTTTTTAGGAGCTGAGATGATTTTGCTTTCTACGGTTTCATTGTTTATTTCCAGTAGGGCCTGTGAACAGCAGGTGCCCAGGAAACATTTTGCTTTAAAACATTGCCTCTTTTTTTCCACAAAAGTACAAGCTGCAGGGTTTGAAGTGCTGGCTTGTGGTGCTCAGCCTATGCTATAGCAGATCATGCTTTTATATTCTGTATAGAAGCCAGTGCCCCCATTTTGTTCTGTCTCTCTAACAGAGTAGTTGGGGAGAGGGGGACAGTATAGTCTCTGTCACTTTGTCTCTCTCAAGTAGTGCACTGCAGAAAAGTCTATAGCTGGCATGAACAACAGTCTCGGAGGATGTGAAAACAAGTATGGTTATATGTTATATCCTCCCCTCCTTGGACTCCTGGTCATAGAGCTGGCTTGGCCCCTTTGGACTGCCATCCATCCAGGGCAGCAGGAAGGTGGAGTGGGAAAGTGAAAGTTAGGGCTAGAGCTTTGACAGTGCTGCAGCAGCTCAGCCCCTGGAGCTCGGCAGAGAGTTTGCTTTAGGTTTAGCCTCTGCTCAGACGTTGGTGGAACGAGGTGGAGCCATGCCCACTCCACTGATGATAGCTGGTGTACTGCTAGGACTGCATGTTTTAATTTATTACATCCTGATCAAAGGGGTGAGCTGCAAGAGCACTGAACTTTGCAAGGGAAAACCATGATCGTAACAGGTAGCTCTACTCTTTCTCTCTCTCACGCTTATCATTTGTGAATGGGATTGCAGCAAGAATGGATGTGGCGTGTGCAAACAGCAGATTTGGGTTGATTTAGGAATCCTTGTTTTTCTGGTGAGATGATGTGGCTGCGTACACCTCTCGGTCTGCCAGCACAAAAGGTATAGCACGGTGCTGGGCTCTGTACCATAGAAACAAATGGCCACAAAGTTCATACTGTATTCCAACTGAAATGGGCGGTATATGCATAGACAATGTGTCTGTAAAGTGGCTTTCAACTGTTGCATATTTTGTGTATATTATATATAGAAATAGCTCCAACACGAAAAATGGTCAGTTTCTATGTAATGTCGACCACTTAAAAGGTATGGAAGCAGCAGTGGACGGCTGTTTATCATCCAGTTATAAAGTGTGTAGATCAAAGTGAGAGAGCCGTTCTGCTGTTTGTTAGGCAAGGCTGGCAGTTTTATTTAATTAAGATATAATAAAAGCTCATGTTGCTGTTCTGGCTCCCGAGATGCCTGCTGCTGCTATGCCCATTGCCTCTCAGCCTCCCTAGTCCTTCCATCCTGGAGGGCCTCAACGTGAGCGTTATGTGCTGTGGGGCCGGGGAGGGGTTGAAGCACCGTGCCGGGGTGGGGTTGGGGGCCCAAAATTACAACCTGCACTGGGGCCCATCTTTCTCTTCCTCCGCCACTGTTGGAAATCATCATGCATTTTGACTTTTGTACAATATCACTGCATTCATGGAAATCTGAGCAATATCTAGAAGTTAGAGGAGGAGATATTCCCTTCATTTGAATGGTTGTTAATTGAATGTAGAGCTCCTTCTTTATCTGATGGAGAAACTCTATTGTAGGTAGCAAAACATGAACATTGTGCAATTCAATGTACAACAAATGGGGGTTTAAGTGCACAGTAGCCATTTTAAGATATCTCGCTCCTAATGTTTATTTCTTTGTGGTGTTTAAATATCATGGGAGCAGTGACAGTTGTCAATGAGGAAGAAAATACCCTGGGTTGCTCGAGAGAGACTAGATGCTTCTTAGCTTACTGAAGTACTGATACTGACACCCAAAAGAATCAATGGAACTACAGAGTAGTCTGTAAAGGAAAATTTGTCCCCTTTCAATAGTGCAGGTGGTTCTAATTCAAAAGAAGCATTGCCATTTATGAAATGATTGGCATTTATAAAAGGATTCTCCACCTCTCTACGCACCTGCTCCCTACATCCCTGCCCCCAATTCACTTTATCCACCCTGGTATCATTCTTACCCCTCCTAAACCTCGAATTTCTCCACTGTTCCTTTCACTCCCCTTCTCCCTACTCCTCAGCTCTCTCTTCTCTTAGATACAAAAAGGGGAAGACACCTTCCTTTCTTGCACTCCTCCTTATCCTCCTACTCTGGGCTGGTGACATGGAACCCAATCCTGGTCCCCAACCCCTTCCCCCTGTATGCCTAAATGTCTCAGTTTCTTCCACTTCAATACACAAAGCCTCCTCCCTAAGATAGACTCCATCAAGGTATGGACCTCGCAATACTCTCTTGGCATACTTTGTATTTATGAAACATGAGCTCTCTTCTAGAGTCTCAGGCTCACACCATGCCCTCCCTGACTTCCACCCTTTTTGCCAGGACAAAGGTAAGCAGGGTGGAGGAGTTGCCATATACATTCAACAAAGCATCTCCTGTTCAATCTAGCTCAAAGATGCCCTCCCCACCTCCCATGAGCTCCTGCTACTCAAACATTCCCTCCCTTCCACCCTCCTATCTTTGTAGGTGTCCTTTATGCCTCCACTAAGATCCCTCCCTCCCTCCTCTCTACTTAACTGCCTCTCCTCACTTGTCTCCCTCTCTGCCTCTGGTGAACTTATCCTCCTCAGGGACTTCAATCTGAACTGGCTCTCTCCTGCCTCTAAGCCTATCCTACACTCTATGGAATCCATGAATCTCACCCAGCTAATCTCTGAACTCATCAGGCTCAACCTCCACTCCTCAAATCACTCCCTCCTGAACTGGGTACTGTGCTCCCACCCCCAGTGCATCCTGGCAGCAGCCATTCTCCCTAATTGTGTTCAGTGATCACTGCCTCATGTACTGTATTATGAAAGCCAACCCCCCTCAATCCACCCCCAAATACACCTAGCACAGGTCTCTCTCAGGTCACTTGACACAGATGCTCTCCTAAGTGACCTGGACTCTGCTGACTGGTCCCCTGTATTCTCAGCCAAAAACATCAACACAGCCCTCTCACACTTCATTGTCATTCTCACTAGCTCCTGGAATACTCATGCCCCCCCTTAAAAAATCCTGATTGAAACACTCCCACGGCCCCTGGATCACATCTGACCTCACAGAGCTATGCAAATCCAGAGACCTTGCATGGGCATGCTTCAAGACCTCCCATTCTGATTCTGACCACCAGCATTAATGGTCCCTTAGGAACTCCTGCATCAAGGCAATTTGAGTAGCCAAGGCCCACTACTCCAGATTTAACCTACTGCCTAACCTAAATTCTCCATCCAATTTCTAGAAAGTTATTCACTCCCTTTTTGACTCACCACCCCAACCTGTCCTCCCCCCTTCCAAACAGATGGCTCCCTGGTCTTCAACCACCTTGCTGTTGCTTCCCTTTTTAACAAATTCTTCACAACTTGTGCAGTTCCCTGCCTGTCCTCTAATGCTCCCCCTACCCCAATTAACTTCTTCTGCAGGTTACATCTTCCCTCCTGTCTCCCCACAGGAAGAGTTTCTTTCTCTCAAGTCTCTCAACCCCTCAAAATACAGCCCTGATGGCCTGAAACCCAAACTCCTCCATATAACTGCTCCTGCTATCATTCACCCACTCACTCATCTCCTGAACCTTTCCTATTCCCTCTGTGCTGTCCCACTCACCTGGAAAACTGCCAAAGTACTCCCTTTCCACAAAGGGTGTGATCCATCTTCCCCAGGTAACTACAGACCCCTTTCTGTCTCCTTTCTTCCCTTGCTAAATTACAAGAGTCACTAGTTCACTCCAGACCAGTTGACTTTCTTGGCTCCTCTTCCTTCTCCCCATTCCAATCTGGTTTCAGAAAAAAAAACACTTCACTACCTCTTCCCTTCTTTGCGTTACTGACTCTATCCTTAGAGGGATGGACCAGAGACACATTACATCAGCCATCTATCTTTACTGATCTTGCAAAGGTATTCAATTTGGTATCCCATCCTCTCCTCCTGAACAAGCTGGCCTCTGCCAGTCTCTCAATGTCTGCAGTTGAGTGATTCCACTCATGCCTTAACAACCACCAGCAGTCTGTTTAGGTGGGAGGTACAATATCTGCCCCCCCCCCCCCCCATTCTAACAGTAGTCCTTCTGGGCTCCATCTTGGGCCTCTTACTATTTTCCATTTTTCTCAATGACCTCCCATCTGTCTGTGTCTCCTCATATATATACATGTGTGCTGATGACAGTCACCTATGTATCCAGTCCCTCAACATCTGCTGTCATATCATCACTCCAGCATGATTTCCACAATGCGCTATGCTGCTTCCATGCCAACCAGCTCAAAGTAAATACCAAGAAGACTGTGTCCATGACCTTTTGCCCCAGCCGAAAACTAGCAAGGCTCTCACGTTCTCCAGCCTTCTCCACCCTTGATGGTACCCAACTGGAGGTTGTCCACACTTACAAATACCTTGGTGTGTGGCTTGATAGCAACCAAAACTTTTCAGCCCACACTGATGCAATACACTTCAAGCTTCACCCAAACCTAGGCATCCTTTACCATAACAAGGACTGCTTCCCCCACTGAAGTCCACAGGAACCTGCTTGTCAAAATGATCCTCCCTATTTTAGACTATGCGGATGTGGTTTAAAGTGCAGCCCATCCCTCCACCCTTGCCAAACTCGATAACCTCTGCAATGCCTTCTGTTGCTTTGCCTCAAACTCTCCTCCCCGCACCCATCATTGCTCCATCTATTCCTCCCTTTCCATCACCCCCTACCCTTGTATTGTCATTCCCACTACTCAGGCCTCATTGGTAAATATTGGTTTGGCTCCCTCCCCTCCTACCTTTCTTCTCTCCTCTCCCCCTCCACCCCATCCCCCTTACCTCCTCTGCACTAGTGACTACCACTCCTTCTCAATCGCTCACTCCCATTCATGCTCTTGTAGGTTGCATTCTCATACTGGATCCCCCTCCCTTTGGAACTAGCTTCCCTCTCTTCTTCACCAAGCCCAATCTCTACTATCCCTAAAGTGCCTACTAAAGCTCACACCCCCACTTTTTCCTGACACACCCCCGCAAACCTTTTCTCCTTTCCCTCCTCTGATTCCACTTCTCCCTTTCTCTGTTAAAACCCCCTACCTTTTCATAAGTCCTTCTCAATCCCACACCCTTTCTCTCTTGTGTGAGTGCTCATCCCATCCTAACTCCATTTGTTTAGATCCCCTGCTGCCTACCCTTGTAAAATTGTAAGCAACCTGTGTACAGTCATTGTTTTATACTTCAAGTATTGTACCTACCTACCTACCTACCTTCCTTCCTTCCTTCCTTCCTTCCTTCCTTCCTTCCTTCCTTCCTTCCTTCCTCCCCTCCCTCCCTCCTTCCTTCCTTCTAACCTTCCTTCCTCCTTCCTTCCTTCCTTCCTTCCTCCTTCCCAACCTGGACACAAGTCCCTTTACAGAGGAAAGGGTCCTTAAGGAGCTAACGATGCTAAAAGTAGAAAAGGCAATGGGGCCAGATAGGATGCACCCCAGGATACTGAGGGAACTCAGAGAAGAGCTGGCAGCTCCTCTGATATTCAACCTATAATTGGAAATGGGGGTGGTGCTGGGGGACTGGGGAAGGGCAGATGTGGTCCCCCCACACAAGAGTGGGAATTAGAAGGAGGCAGAAAACTGCAGGCCTGTCAGTTTAACATCAGTGGTGGGTAAGGTAATGGAATCACTGTTAAAAGAAAGGATTAGTGAATACCTTGTAGTCAGGGGGCTTCAGGATCTAAGACAGCATGACTTCACAGGGGGAGGTCATGCCATACTAACCTGATTGAGTTTTTTGACTTGGTAACCAGGGAAGTGGATCAGGAAGGGGCAGTGGACATGGCCTACCTGGATTTCAGTAAGGCCTTTGAAAATGTTCCACATAGCAGATTGATAAACAAGCTGAGGGGACTAGGAGCGGGTACTAAGGTTGTTAAATGGGTAGATAGTTGGCTGAGCAATAGGACTCAGAGGGTGGTGGTTAATGGGACCCACTCTGGAGTAGGCAATGTGACCAATGGGGTGCCACAGTTATCAGCACTAGGCCATGTCCTCTTCAATGTCTTTATTAACAACATTACTGAAGGACTGCTGGGCAAGGTATGCCTCTTTGCAGATGACACAATACTCTGTAACAGGGTGGACACACCGGGGGTGGATAGAATAAGGGGATCTAGAAAAGCTGGAAGAATGGTCAAGAAAGTGGCAGCTGGGTTTCATCACAAAAAAGTGCAAAAGAATGCATATGGGGCACAAAAACCCATGGGCAACATACACACTGGGGGGAGGGGGGCACTGACTAACACGTGTCAGGAAAGAGATCTGGAGATGATCATTACAGATGACCTAAAGGTTGCAAAACAGTGTGACAAGGCAGAGGGGAAGGCTAGCTGGATGTAGGGATGCATGTGCAGAGGCATCATCAGTAGAAGGAAGGAGGTAATAATACCCCTGTACAGATCATTAGTGAGATTTCACCTTGATTACTGTGTCCAGCTCTGGAGGCTCTTTCTTCGAAAGGACACAGCTAGGGTGGAAGCGGTGCAGAGGGGGGAACCAAAATGGTACAGGGAATGCATCTAAAGACCTATAAGGGAAGGCTAAAGGAATTAAACATGTACTCCATGGAGGATAGCAGGAGGGGGGATATGATAGAAACGTACAAATACCTCGCGGGGGAAAAACAAGGTACAGGAGGGCAGCATTTTTCAAAGGTAAAGATGCTCAAGGACAAGGGGTCACACTATAAAATTGGAAGGGGGGAGGTTCAGAGGAAACGAGAGAGAGCACTTCTCCACAGAAAGAGTGGGAGATGAGTGGAACAGCCGACCTGTGGAGGTGGTGGAGTCGAAATCAGTTACAGGATTCAAGAAAGCATGGGACAGGCACAGAGGGATCTTGGACATAAAAAGGGTGAGGGGGAGGAACATGAGTCAGAGTAGGGTCTTCCATGTCACATTAGGAAAAAGGAGAATTTAGAACAGACTAGGTGGGCCTTGAGGCCCTTATCTGCTGACACTTTCTATGTTTCCTTCTCTTCTTCCCTCTCTATTTCTTCCAAGTTAATTAGCTTTAGGAATAAGGGTCCATATGGTCCTTCAGTCAGATTTTCAAAGGGTATTGTTGGTGATGGCTCTCCACATTTTGGATCCGTCACTATCTGCCCAAATGCAGCAGAACTTGCTTACCTTATTTTCAAAGATGATTGAGCCATGATTTGTGACAGCTTGCATCAAAAAACTCATGCTTGTGTCACTTGTTTGGTGCAAGCGGTGCCATAGTTGCTACTTTGCAGGTGATCTAACTGTTGGGTGCAGTTTCTGGAAATGCATCTGAAATGTGCTGCAAATCACTTGTGGGGGGGGCTTTGAAAATCTAATACCTTGGCTTAAATGGACTACCTCCCCCCCATTATTAGTAAATGGTAGTGGTGCATGACCAATTAAGGCTCAGTTCAGACCTATGGAATTAAGCGCCCTGTGGGTTCCTCATAATTCAGTCACTCTTTCTGGACAGGGGGCTTTATTTCTTTCAGTTTGCCTTCAATGAGTAGCTGTACTGTGGCTGTATTTTATTCATTCATTTGTAATCTTTGACCAGGAAAAGCACAGTGAGCTGTGACAGCTTGTTTCCAGTTGTGTACGGGGGGGGGGGGGTTACATGGATCATTTTCTACTGATGGGGGAGTGTTTAGCCATGACACCAGGGAAAACTCTCCTCTTCTTCTTCGATAAGTGCCATAGGATCTTTTACTTCCACCTAGACAGTGATCACAGATAGCTACAAGGGAACTCAGTTTAACATTTCCTCCGAAGGACAGTACCTCGGCTACATATCAATTTACTTTGGTCAATGTGCTGTGTGACAACTCGCACCATACTATTAGATCCAGTGCCAATCAGCCCACTGTACTAATTGTAACCCCCTTACAAATGGGATTCACTAAAAAGTCTTCTTTTGGTGAGCCTAAATGCTCTCCGCCAGGCTGGTGTCCTGTATTTCAGCTGATTTAAAAAAATAATTGAGTGAGAGTGCCTAATGCCTCCATGTACTGTTGCTTTAACAGCTGCCAAACTGCAGTATAATTCATTTGAAATGGGGGGTCTGTGTGTTTCCCTGCTCGAGTCCCGTTTGGGCCACTGAGTAAAATCGCTCTGTTTCTGCAGTCGCTATATGCCAGAGGGAGCTCTTTCAGAAGATGTAATTGTTTGCTTGTAACCTGTTAGAGTAATAATGAAAATGTAGTTTGTTCTAACCTGCTTTCTTGTAGTAAGAACTGTGCAAAGTAGCTCCCTCATGTTGGTTCTGAATTGCCGAATTGGACCAATCATTGTGGGGATCCTTTAAAATGGAGCCTGCTCTGGTCGAATCAGAACTTGGACTCTCCTCTGGAGCCTGCTGTAAGGGGATTGTATGGGCAGTGACTCTGGGAAATGTAGTTTTTGACCTTGGCGCCTTTTTGTACCAACAGAGGGAGTCTTATTGTGAGTGACAGCTGAACCAGCCAACAGAATAGTGTGGAGCTAAAGGAAATGCCCTGGTCTTTGACTGGAAAGATCAGATGAGTTGTGACTGTGAAGAGATGAGGAGCTCTGTGCTTCTGCGGTGTATAGTTTCACGTGGGAAGCGCATGTGAGGCCCTGAGTTTCAGTCTGTAGCCTTCGTGAGTGCCAGTTGGGACTGAATCTGAGTTGTGAGGAGAAAGAAGCACCAGAAGTGTGGAAACCAGTCTCACCCTGTAGAAGACTGGAGAAATTGCTGAATCGCACTCGGTCTGTCAGGAACTGAAGCTGCTGTGTGTTCTCCCGGGGTATCTTGCAGTAATTGCGATCGGGATCGAGGAGCAGCCAGCCTGGTACAGTACTTTCCTTTTACATATAAATGTGTCTAGTGCTTGTGGGGAATCGTGATCTTATTTCCCCGGTACTGTGAATTGTGTGCTGAAGCTGGAAGCAGAACCCAGCTTGATTCGGACTGAATCCGCCTGTTTTTCGAATGCTAGTGAGTCCTGCCACAAGGGCTGGGCCAGCTATTCTGTTTTTCCTGGCAATCCAGGACAAGCTGCATCCATCCAGTTTTCAGTATTGAGTCAGTGAGTACGAATCAGGGTAGCTCCCTGTAATCTGTTTATCAAACTGCAAGTGTGTCATCTAATTGTTGCTGTTTCATTTCTTCACAAACTGAGCCCCAGGGCTCCGGATTACAATTTGTGTGTGCATGTGTTTTTCCATCAAAGGGCCCCAACCAGGTGCACTGGCCCTGACTAGCCCCCCATCATCCTGGGTACCCAGACAGTGACATTTTGGACCCTATATGCATGCACAGTACTGTGATTTGAATATTTTCAAACCAAATCAACCTGATTACCCCCTCCTTGTTACTGCCCCCTCTAATAAATCAGATTTGTTGTTATTGAACAATGTGCTGTCAGTGGTAACAGTACATGTAGAAAAAACATTGCATTGTGTTTGTGTACCTTGCCTAACCTTGTTGTACAGAGGGTCCTCAGAGACATGCTGCAGAATCAGTCTCGAGGGTAAGTGGTACTTTATGAGTGTACAGTGTGTATACGTGGGGTGTTGGAGCTGTAACTCCTGTGTACTGTGTGAGCCACTAGAGGGAACCAAAGGGAGTCACAGTGTCCCAGAGGGCTGTGATCAAGCTAGTCTAACCACTACAAACCCTGACCTCTGGGTAGAGGCACCCGCCATAGAACCTAGGCCCCTCAACCTGTCAGTAGTCAAGCAGGCAGGGGTAGTAGCCCTTGGGATAGCGCCACCTAGGGGTTACATAATCATTCCTCAACAATCTGTTTCCCCCCCCCCCATATAAATTTAATAAAATAAATTTCAGGGGGAGCAAATTAGGAATGAATTGTGCAGGAAATCAATTATGCTGGAGCTAATAGCCTGTTGTGAGTTGTCACACAGCACATTAACCAGAGTAAACGGACATGTCACCCAGCACCTCAACAGATTAGCACCACCCTAGTACTGCACTATAGTGTCAGTTATGGGTATTATTCCAAGTACTGGGTGTGGGGCCTAGAACCTGTGATCGTCTGATTTTCTGACCCCAGAGGCGAGTGTGCTGCAATGCATTCTGTGTGAAGGGACTGAAACATAACCATGATTTAAAGATACAGGGCTGGGTCTAAGAGTCAGATGTGGATGCAAATGCATGCTGCACATGTGTTTCTGTATCTGCCAGACTGTGTCTGAGCAGCCCAACTGCTATTTTTAAGGATACAGCCATTTCAGACAAAAAGTCATTATTTGTTGAAAAAAAAACAACACAAAAATGATTTTCTGTCATTTTTATGTTGGCTTGCCGCTCTTGCGCGGCAGTCAACATATTGGGAGAGTGGAGATTTGAAGGCGCGGCTGCTGTTGGGCGAATGCAGGGCACGCATCAGTAGGTGAGTCCCTCATTCCCCAATAAGCCAGCATGCTAGCGCTGACACCAACATTATGTAAAGTGGACATAACTTGTAAACAAAGTGCCGCTGCAATCAGAGACAAGCTCATCATGCAGTGGCATAAAGACACGCCTCCCATACGTGCCTTTCCAAGTGAAACATTGCATAAACATGGCGCCAAAGCCGCCGTGCCCCTCCTCCTTGTGTGACATGCCGACAGGGGAGCCCACTCCCGCTGGCATCACCTCCCAACTGTTGAATGCCAAGGTGCCCAATCCCTCGGCTCGCTGGCCCCGACTTTATTTGCCGGGCGGGGTGCCCAACTCCGCAGCATTACCTCGTGTTAGGTGCCGACGAGGGTGCCCAATCCCCGCCAGCTAGTGCACCCCAAACCACTTAGGTGGCACACTGGGAGCCCACCCCAGCGTACAAAACAGTCCTTGCGACGCTTTTCTGTACCTAGAATACGAAACGTCCTCGTAGTCTAGGTCCGCCTCCCCCACCCGCACCCACCCACTGTGCACCCTGCCTCCTCACCCCCCACCCCATACTTACCTCCGGAGTCCAGCGCGACGATCTTCAGTGGACCGAACACGCTCTGTACTCTTCAAAGCCGACCGCAAACTGAGGAAATGCGGTGAGCTGTATAATGGAGTGAATAGGGTTTTTCAACTTTGTTGTATATCTCAGGCATTTCTTGGACTTTTTGCACTAAATTTTCAACATGGGGTTTTTGGCCCTCCTCATGAATTCTGTCACTGTCATGAGCAAAGAGAAGTCTTCAAAGGTGATTTCGCAGTCATCATAAATCACCTTCGGGCCCATTAATGAAATGACAGTGGCGGTGTTCATGAGATGCCCTTAAAAAGCCTAAGTTCCAAATTTGGTGGAAAAATCCAACAATGCCTGTTTCTAACGTGCATTGAGCGGTTGCTACGCGGGCTCGTAACTTCGCATTCACAATATTTTGCACCGGATTTTCAGCATTGTCATTTTGTACACCTCCTTGTGAACAGTATAGCTGTCATTTTCCCACATTTTCGTTCGAATGCTTCCGCACTCAAACACAATAGCAGTCACTGTGGAAAATCAGTGTTTAGCCAGATTATGAAAATGACAGTGACACAGTTCATAAGCAGAGAACCTAAAATGCCTATGTTGAAAATTTGGTGATGATACTCCATAAAATAACTGTATTACGAGCATGCGTTGGCAGATTACGCATACTCATACCGTCGGTACATTTGTGATATTTTCAGTCTGGATTTTCACCATTGCCATTTTCCACACCTCTTGATGAACAGTACAGTCGCTATTTGACATATCATGCCCAAATGTTTTCGCATCAGCGTGAGAATAGCGTGGTCGCTAAAGTTTAAATCACTTCTTGGGACACTTTGAGGAAATAACAGTAACACTGTACATGAGCAGAGGTGCTAAAATGCCTATGTTGAAAATTTGGTGCTGAACGCCCATAAAATGGCAGTGTTGCAAGCGTGCATTGCATATTTCCCATGCACCCTAGTAGCTTCACAAATTTGGTATATTTACATGCCATATTTTCAACACTGGCATTTTTTTCCACCTCCTTATGAACTTTGCAGCTGTCATTTCTCACATCCTGCCCGACATGTTTTCCCACACTGCACTACCAAACACCCAAAGGGACACCCTAATGCTTGTCACTCTCTGCAGGGTGGGGGTGGGTTGGCATCAGTTCAATACTTCACTGCCATTCCTATGATGCATCTGTCTAACTCCTGCACTACCAATGCCAATGCCAGCAAGCCAACATTCGGCATTGACAAATGCTTGTTTACCACAGTTGCATTTTTTTGGATGTGAAATACAGATGCAGTAAGAACATCTGATCTAGCAGTTAGGATAGATTTCCCTTTGGAATATAGCACTGGGCAGATCTCAGACGGATCCTTTAAAAATCCTGCCTAGTCTGTGTGTCATTGTTGATTTACAAAAGTAGTGTTGATTCTGAGAACATACTAGGACTTTTCTGTCATATGCATTAATATAATAGGTACAGTACGTTTAGTCTGCCTACTGAACAACATGGTTCACTATAATGTATTGGTTGCTGATGGAGAGACAGACAGGCTGTGAGAGTTACTCAGATCTGAATATTTCCAATGGAGAGGGAGTTGCTGGGAGCTGTGAGAGTCAAGCTGATCTGAATACTTTTACCTGAAAGGGACTCCATTGCTGGGAGCTTTGGCTGCTCAAAAGAGGCAAACTGTGAGTCACTCTGACCTGAATATTTCTAAAGGAGAAGAACTGCATTGGTGCTGGGAGCTGGAGAGAGAGAGAGAGAGAGAGAGAGAGAGAGAGAGAGAGAGAGAGAGAGAGACTCTGAGTGTCAATCTGACCTGAGTATTGTACACGTAATATTTCTCAGGGTCCATATAAAAATAATTGGCATCTTGCACAAGTTCTTTCATTTTTAAAATATAAAGTTAAGACAATAGCCTAAGTACTGTATTTGTAGCCAACCCCCGGCTGTCCTGTTCTATGGGTCCTTCCACCATGGGAAGGAGGCTGGCCAGGATTCTTTTAGGTTCTTTTTGTGGGATCATGGGGCACAAGGCAGAGGGGGCACCTCAAACATTTTAAACACTAATGCAATAACTCATTGTCCACAAAAGCATATACAGTCAAGAAATATGAGTTTATTTCAAGCACAGGATGAACTCCCTGGCAGCTTCCAGTCCCAGGCATGGGGCAGATCTAGAGAAGCCACTAAAGACTCTGATCAATACAGGACTCCGGGGGGTGGGGGGGCATTTCTTAAAGGAAAACAACGGATATTGCCCAACTGGCAGCAGGTGCTGCAGAAATGCCTGATTAGGGCTTTTAGCAAGAAAATACAATCTTTCTTTATAATTTGAGCATGTTATTTAATCCCAAGAGTCCAGAGCTGACCATCATGTTGGCCGAGCCACCTGCCGTCATCTCGTGTACACTATGTAGCTTCTGCCACACAGGGTATGCCAATGAGGGCTACTAACTAATGGCATAATGGTTAGACCTCATTAACATACTCTATGTCCACACAAAAGATTAATAAACAAATTAGCCAGCCTGGGAGTGGGATCCAGGGTGGTAGCCTGGGTAAAACACTGGCTGGACAACAGGACACAGTGGGTAATAGTAAATGGAGTCCACAGTGAAGAAAGGAGAGGTACTAGTGGGGTACCGCAGGGTTCAGTACTGGGGCCGGTCCTTTTTAATGTCTTTATAAGTGACATTGCAGAGGGACTGGAAGGAAAAGTATGCCTCTTTGCAGATGACACAAAGATCTGCAACAGGGTTGATACACAAGGTGGGTGGAAAGGATGAAAAGGGACTTGGCAAGGTTGGAGGAATGGTCAAATGTATGGCAGCTTAGATTCAATGCAAAGAAGTGTGAAGTAATGCACCTGTGAAACAAAAACCCACGGGAAGAGTACACAATGGGGGGTGAGATACTGACAACAACAAAAATGGAAAGGGACCTCGGGGTAGTCATATCAGATGACCTAAATGTGGGCCAGCAATGTGAGAAGGCAGTAAGCAGGACTGGGAGGATGCTGGGATACATAGGGAGAGGCATCACCAGTAGAAAACAGGAAGTTGTTGGCCCTCTGTACAGACAGTTGGTAAGACCACATCTGGAGTACTGTGTACAGTTCTGGAGACCCCTTCTCCGCAAAGACATAGACAGGGTGGAGGCTGTCCAGAAGAGGGCAACCAAAATGGTGCAGGGTCTGCACCAGAAGATATATGAAGAAAGACTAAAGGAGCTTAAGATGTATAGCCTCGAGGAAAGGGGGGGCATGATAGAAACTTTCAAATACCTCAAGGGAATCAACAAAGTCCAAGAGGGTAGCATCTTTCAGAAAAAGAGATGTGCAAGAACAAGTGGGCTCAATTTGAAGATAGAGGAGGGACGGCTCAGAGGTGATGTGAGGAAGTATTTTTTCACAGAGAGGGTTGTAGATGCATGGAACAGCCTTGCTGAAGAGGTCGTAGAGTCAAAAACAGTGGGGGAATTCAAGAATGCATGGGACAGACATAAACCAATTCTAGTGGGGGGGTAGGAGGGAGTAGGCTGTTGGTTAACTAGGATCTGCAGCTTATCCGTTAGGTAGAGAAATGGGCAGACTAGGTGGGCCAAGCGGTCCTTATCTGTCGTCAAATTCTATGTTTCTATGTTATGTGGCGGAAGCCACCTGGTGTGCACGAGATGATAGAGTGGCTCGGCCGATGTGAAGGTTGATGCAGAACTTTCAGGATTGAAAATAACATTCAAAAAGTAAAGAAAAAGTTAACTTTCTTGCTAAAAGCCCTAAGAAGGTGTTTCTGCAGCACCTGCTGCCATTTGCGTAATAGCCAATGTTTTCCTTTGATTCACACAACACTTTACTTTCTGCCAGAACAATCATTAACTTTCAGTTGCATGGATGCTACATGGGTAGTGGGGGGGGGGTCTTCTTATCGTGTTTTTATTTTTTTACTGGTTGCTGGGCTGGAGGAAAGTGGGTTGGGGTGGTATGAGGGTGGGGAAGGGGGTCTTATTATTTATTTACTCTGGCTAGGTGGTGGAATGGTTGGAGGGGATTCTGCAAGGTGGTGGGAGAAGTGGTGTATTTGTTTGACCTAGTGGCACCGGGAAGAGGGTGGTATAGGGTGATACAAGGGTGGAGGAAAGGGAGTGTTCTGTTGTTGTTTGGAACAAAAAAAATATTTTATGTTTGCATGCAGAATGCAAAGAAACACACTGTGAGCAACTGAGAGAGAAAGGGGCTGTGGAGGTATGTCTGGCTTAGAACCCATGATGTGTCTGCAAACAAGCCTCTCCTCCACTGCAAACGGTGCTGATCCAGATTCAAGGCGTATGTTTGCATTTGCATGCATACTTTTCAAAGGGATTCAGTGCAGCTATCCCTTTTTTTAGTAAATTCCATGGCATTCTGAACATGCAAACATACGAACATATGAAATTTGCCAGCAGATAAAGCCCTAGAGGTCTATCAAGTCTGCTTGAATGTGCAGCTAGCATCCCTTATTCTGCAGCTGACCCTCCCTTCCACCCTTCCCTTTCATTAACCCTCCCCCTTGTTCTGTCCCATCCCCTTTTGAAACAGTCCACTGTTCTACTGGATACCACTTCTGCAGGTAACGCATTCCACTCAACCACCACCCTCTCTGTATAAAGTGTCTCCTCATCTCCCTCCTGAACCTTCCTCCCTCCAGTCTCATATCATGGCCCCTGGTGTCTCTCCCCTCTCTTACTTTGAACAGCCCCTCTGTGCCTATCTTGTTTATTCCTTTCATGTACTTAAAGGTTTCAATCATGTCCTCTGTCCTCTCCTCCTCCAGTGAGTACATGTTCAACTCCTCAACCTCCTCTCATATGATAAGTCCCCAGCCCCTTGATCATCTTTGTCGCCTCGCGCCTGCCCCTCCAGTAACTTAATGTCCCTTTTCAGATACGGGCACCAGTACTGCACACAGTACCAAGTGTGGTCTAACTAATGACCTATACAGTGGCAGAATCACCCTTCCTCCTCGAGGATATACCCTTGCAATACAACCCAGCATTTTGTTGGCCTTGCAGCTGCCTTCCTACATTGTGCCGAGTTGTTCATTGACCCTGTAATGAGCACACCCAGATCCTTCTCCTCCTCTGTCTGGGCTAGCTGCACTCTAGCTGGTAACTCCTCCTTGGGTTCTTCATCCCAAAATGCAGCACCTTGCACTTTTTGGCATTAAACCCAAGTTGCCAGGTGTCTGACCAGGTTTCAAGCTCTGCCATATCATCCTGCAACCCTGCCATCCCCCTAGGTCATCCACCACCGCTCCTACCTTGGTATCATCAGCAAACAGACTGATCTTGCTCTTGATGTCCCATGATACGTCTGCAATGAATATCCCAAACAACACTAGTCTCAACACCGAGCCCTGTGGAACACCGCTCGTCACTACCCTTAGGTGTGAGAGCTCGCCACCCACCACCATCCTCTGTTGCCTTCCCTGAAGCCAGTTTCCTACCCATTTCACCAGCTTTGCACCTGCCCCTGTGCCTACTAACTTACTCCCAGCCTTCCATGTGTCACCGAGTCAAATGCCTTACTGAAGTCCAGATACAAGACATCCGCTGCATGGCCCCTGTCCAGTTGCATAGTTACCCAGTCATAGAACTCCACCAGGTTGGTTTGGCAGGATCTGCCCCGTATGAAGCCATGCTGTCTGCTGTCCTGTAGTCCTTTGGTCTCTAGGAGGGCCACCAGCCTCTCCTTCAGGATAGTCTCCATTAGCTTACCCACGATGGATGTGAAGCTCACTGGTCTGTAGTTTCCTAGTTCATCCTTGGGGCCACTCTTGTGGAGGAGCACTACATGAGCCATCCTCCAGTCCTGAGGTACACACCCCAAATGTAGTGAGGCATTAAATAGGTCTGCCAAAGATCCTGCAAGGACACCTGCCAGCTCCTTCAGTACCCTGGGGTGGATCCCATCTGGGCCTGGCACCTTATCCACCCTCAGTGCCTTCAAACCCTCCCGAACTCTGCCTTCCATTATTTCCCCATCTGTCACCCCTTCCCCCCCCATTTCTGCCATTTCTCCCCCCTTGGGTGTCACCACCGCTTCTTTTAGTAAATACTGAGCAGAAATTCTCATTTAGTGCTTCTGCCTTATTGCACCCTGCTTCCACCCACCCCCCAAGCCTTACTATGTGGTCCTTACAGCTCCTTTTCTCCTGATGTACCTAAAGAAGTCCTTCTCCTTCTTAATGCCTTGTGCCAGCCTGAGTTCCGTGAGATGCTTTGGCTCCCCACTGCCCTTGTCAACTTCTTTTGATTCTGTCAAGTACTCTCCCTGTCACCCCCCATCATTTTCTTGTACTCCAAAGGCAGCTCTTTCCTCCTTACCTTTTCCATGACCTCCTTGCTCAACCAGCTCAGTTTCTTAGCCCTAGCCTTCTTGCTCTGGGCCTGCAGCAGGTTTTGTTGCCTCGACTATCCCCAGCTTTTATGAGCTCCCACTTCTGGTTAGTGTCCATACTAGATTGAATTCTGGCCAGGTACCCTTTACAACTTCCCATCCTCCCAACGTCAGTCCTCCTGAAGTCCAGCACCTCATGCCAGATTCCACTCTTCCTTGCCCATATCCAATGTGAGCCATACTGAGTGGTGGTCACTCCCTGACAGCGGTTCCTCCACTGTAAGTTCTCTCACAAAGTCCCCATTTGCCAGCACAAGGTCAAGGGTATTCCCTAACCTAGTTGGTCCACTGACCATTTGCAGCAGGAAACTGTCCTGGCAGGCATCCAGCAGTACCTGCTCCCTTCTGTTCCTGGTTGTTTGGGTACTCCAGTCCACTTCTAGCATGTTGAAGTCCCCCACAATCACCACACTACCCTTCTCACAGGTCCTCCTGATCTGTCCCACTAGTTCCCTAACTCCTCTGTCTGAGATGGTGGTCTGTACACCACTCCCATTCTAAGAATCCTATTCTTGGAATCCTGGATTTGCATCCAGAGTGACTCCGTACTACCTTCCTCCCCTTCCTCCCTTACACACTTCAGTCCTTCCTTCACATATAGTGCCACACCCCCTCCTTTCCCAATCACCCTGTCCCTATGAAATAACCTGTACCCTAGTACAGACAGGTCCCAGTCATTGTATTGGGTGGTTCATGTTTCTGTGATGGCTGCAATGTCCACCTCTCCCTCTGCCATGAGCACCTGTAACTCTGCAGTTTTCCTCCCAAGGCTCCTAGCATTAAGGGTAACCACCTTCCACCCTTTCCTCCCCTCCCATCCTGCCCTCCTTTACTAGCATCACCAGTAGTACTTGCCATTTATCCTTTGTCACTGTTATGGGGGTAAGCTCATATGGTTTCCCAACCTGTGGTCTCTGCATACCTCTTGCCCAATTGCCACCCCCCACTCCTAGTTTAAATTCCCAACTTCCTCTATGTACTCCTCCATCCTTTGTTTCAACACTTTCTTTCCCTCCTCACCAAGTGTAGTCTGTCCTTGGCATAGAGACTACTGTCCTCCCAGGTCCCTCCCTCCCCCAACAGCTCCATACCCTTTAGCACAACACCAGGTTCTTAGCCATCCGTTAAATTCTTCTATTCTCAGCTTTCTTGTTGTGCTTGCCTTGGGCACTGGAAGTATCTCTGAAAAAGTTACTGATCTTCCTGCCCTCTCACATAATTGTGCTAGTTCCTCAAACCTCCTCTGAACTATATCTACTGTCTTGTCAGCCAGGTCATTTGTCCCAAGATGTATAATTAAATGAGGCTTGTCCCTACCCCTTCTAGCATATTTCAGAACAGATTGTCCCACCCTTTCTGTTGTCATTCCTGGCATGGCCTCCACCCAAATGTGACTGCCTCTCCCCCTTGCTACCCCACCTGACTCCTCTTAGTATTGAGTCCCCCAGCACTAAGATTCCACCACTCTTACTCCCTGCTTGCTTCCATTCATCTCCCTTTCTCATTTCCAGCTCCTTTTCTTCCTCCTGCACATTATTTCCCCCTTTTGCCCCTGTTGCAATTCTCCCATCAGAACGTCCCCTGCTCCAGTTTGGTCCAAGCAGTTATCAATTACTCCTCTAATTTCATCATTTCCCTCCTCCACCTTCTCCCACTCTAGCAGTGCAAAACTATTTTCTGAAGACCCTTCACAAATGCCTACTCCCTCTCTCTGCATTGTAACCTGTTTTCTCCTTTCCACTCCATGACTTTTGCCACTTCTTCGCCTCCCCTCACAAGTCCCTATCTCCTCCATCCATTTGTCTTTTGTCTCCTGACCTAGTTTCCCTGGCAACCGTTCTTTCTGGCCTGGGCCTCTTTGTCTCTGCTTCCCTTCTTCTGACCCTCTCCTCACTACTGTTGGCTTAAATCACTCTCCCTCATCTCCCCTTCTTCCTCCCTCCAGTATTGGGCTAATCCCACCCCCAATCTGCCTTGTCTGACTTAATTTCTCCTGCAGACCCTCGATCTCCTTTCTAAGTTTCTCTATGTGGTTGCACACTAAACATCCTCCCACACTCCAGGCAATTTTTAGAAAGATTGGTGCACCACAGTTGTTGCAGCCTACCACCCTACCCATTGCTGTCTTTTCCCACCAGCGATCCCCAACCCCTCCAGATGCAGGATACCAAACACTCCCCCAAATCTCTCCTCTCCCCTTTCTATCAGTGCAAAACATTATTTTCTTTATTTCCTTTACCCCCTTTGTTGTACACGTTTAGAAAGATTGAGCAACTGCTTTTTATATTCCTATCCTTCCTATCCACACTCAAAAAGAGACTTTAAGTAGCTATTGCAAACCTTCTTCAAACTCCTACTCCTCCTTTCCCCCAATGCAATAGCAATGCAAAGAAGTAACAATGAAAGCTCCTAGATTTGCATTTACTTCCCTTCCACTGAGATAGCAGTCACCTCTTCACTTGCTCCTGTTCCTTTCCTGGATGTCTGCTTCTGCTATGACAGGTGCATATCCTTTGTCCGTTTGAGGAAGTGATGTCAGAACCCTGGTATAAAGGAAATAATGGACCAGGGGTGGTGGGGTGAGGGATAGAGGTGGACCAGCCCAAGTCTTCCAGAAACAATCAGGTAGCTGAGGGCCCTGGAAACCATTAGCACCCTTCCCCGGCTCTGCACTAAACTTTGCAGCTAGTGAAGCCAGCAAAAATGAATCACAATTCTACTCCAAGCCCCCAAAATAGGTTTGCTACCCAAAGAAACAGGACTCCAATTCAAACAGCTTCACCAACAACACATCAAAATTGGCTTGAAATTAGAAGATATAGGTCTCCAGTTCAAAGAAACAGACCCAGTTAAATCACACCAAATAGGTTTTCAATCAGAAGAAATAGGCCTCTACAAATGCAGCCTGCTACACAGTGAAACATCAAATAAATGAGCTCACTTATAGCTACCAAAACAGGTTTCAAAATTCCAACAGCCCCAAACAATACTCTGCTAGCCCCTTAGAAGTGGTAAGAAAGAAAATAAATAACCTTCTACCAAGTAGAATCCACAAGAAACAATGTAAAAACAACAAGAAGAAACTACTGTACTGTAACAGATCTGATCCTGTCCCCCTTATACTGATGATTAGTTTTTCACAGTTCATGTAGACCAAGGAACACTAATGCTTGAATTACATAAGCCACAAATTACTAATCACAGTTTAGCTACCCAAATGGTTTTCAACATAGCCATTTCTTTAAAGCACCTCATGAGTGTGACAACTGACATTTTTCAAATCCTGGCCAAAATCTGTTTTCGCTCCCCGAAAAGTGATGTCGCAGTCGTTGCACAAAATCACTTTTTTGGCAGGAGCTGAATATGTTCTCTGCACGTATTGATGAGGAGGGATCATACGAAGGCTATGTTGAATATCTGGGACAAAAATATTAAAAAAATAACAAAGTTATGAGCCTACATTGAAATTTATGAACGCAGGCTTGTAACTTTGGTAATTTTCAATATTTTGACTCCAAATGTTAAACATAGCCATTTCTTCACAGCACCTCATGAATGTGGAAACTGTCATTTTTCATATCTGGCCAAAATGTGTTTTCGTACCTGTGGTGTGGAATGACACTTTGGTGGTGCAGAATGACATTTTGGTGGGGATTTGAAAATGTTCACCTACTGGGTTCATCAGGTGGAGTAATAAGAAAGCTGTGCTGAAAATCTGGTGCACAAATATGGTAAAATGCTTAGGTTATGAGTGAATGTTACACTATTTCAGTGTTCATTCATAACTTTGCTAATTTTCAATATTTTGACTCCAACCTTTTAACATAGCCATTTTTCCACACCACCTCAAAAACGTGATGTGTCATTTTTAAAATCCTGGATGAGATGTGTTTTAGCACCTCTGGTGCGAAATGACATTTCAGCCAGTATGCTATAAACGGTACTAGTCGTGTTTATAAGGCAAATCCTAAAACAAGCATCTTCAAAATGTGGGCCCAAAATTGCAAAACACAAATTGTTTACCAAGCATCAAACGTTAAGCATCGACAAATGCTTGTTTTTAACCTGTCAATGAGGAAAACTCTATATGAAGAAAGCAAACGTAATTAGCCCAAAACACCAATGTTCACGTCAAAATGCTCAGTCAATTACAAATAACCAGCATGTTTAAATTCTACCAAACAAAAAGCTGTTAATGCTGACATCGCACTGCCTCTTTTCCAAGTCCCCACCCACTCCTGCTGTAGTCCCCACCTGGTCCTGCCATGCTGTCATCAGTCAGGATTTTATTTAAAAAAAAACACAGTTGTACATTTTTGCTGCATATGAAGTATAAATAGAGCCATGTGGAACATATTTTCAAAAATTAAATAAAAACTACTTGAACAATTGTATTTTCTTACTTTGCGCATCTCCTGCCTCCTGAGTACATGGATCTGCCCTGCTGATCGCGCTGCCGCTCCAGAACAGTAAAAGCCGTTACCTTTGCTTGAATATTTTTTTTTCATATTTACACCAAGCTCCCAGGCTCTCTCATTCTTCTCCCATTCCAATGCTTCCTGTTTCTGTCTAAGTGGGGGTGGGGGTGCAGGTGCTTGCTCCAGTATGGCCACTCTCTTTGTGTGTGTGGGGATGTGGCTGAAGTACTACAGGTAGCTTCGGTAGGGCTGTTCATTGTAACAACCCTACTAGTAATTAAAGATAGCAGACATCATTAAAATTAATAGAGATGTAGTGGTGGGGATGGTAGACTCTTTTGAACATGTCATCATAATGGACGCCTATATATGACAAATGTCCTAAGCTACCACACAGCCTTCAAGGTGGGAGGACTATTTTACAATAAATATACTCAACCATTTAATTTTTGAAATATATACAGTTTAAAAAAAAAAAAAAAAGAAAACCCATTTTATAAGTTCAATAAAATACTCTGCGGTGTGCATTGAACAGATATTGCCACACTTCCAGGGGCTAAAGGAATTCAACCTGTGGCCTCATACCTCATGATGCCCCTGGGCATACGGTAATATCTGTTCACTGCACACCCCATCATGTCTTATTTCTTACTCATTATACTGCAGAAAACACCATGTATGAGAATACAGAGCTGCAGTCCCAGTATTCAACCATAACCAGACAATGGGCTCAGCAGTGGGACTGTATGCTTATTCCTGCATTCTGATTCATCACTACTCAAAAAACTGTTGTTAGCTGTCAGCATTCTGTTACTCATCTTCAGTAAGGAAAAAAGACGGGAGGACCTTCTCATTTCAAGAGTCTTACAGAAGAGTTCTTCAGGAGATGCTGCCATGTCCTGCCATGTAACTCTGTGTCAGCTGTAGTTTGGTGATTACAATCAAAGAGAGACACTGTAACAGTTGCATTTGTTTGTTTGTTTTTTGGTGGGGGGGGCACAGGTGACAGCTGTATTTTTAGTGTCTTGTATCTTTGTGTTTTTCTGTCTTTTTTCATATTTGTTTAAAGGGAAACTATCAGCCATTTACTTACGTTTACTGCAGGTATCTCCAAATGTGCCTGCAGTGCTTGCAGCTGTCCCTTTAGCCATGCCTCAGTCCCCTCGAATTTACCATGCTGGTTGCCAAAGCATGGTCCCATTTCTAAATTTTCCTGAAGCACCAGAAGCCCATAGATCAGTATGTTTTTCTAATGACAGTCTGAATTTGGCAGTAATCTCTTCCATCCTTTGAATATCATTTATCCTGTTAACCCGTGAGTCAAATGAAGGGATCATGTGTTTGAGCTAGTTAGAAATGATCTCTTTTACCGCTGCAGTGCATAATATCTGAAGCAGGCCATTTTGCTTGATAGCACCAATTTCATTAACCTTCATACCTAATATAAGATATCTGAAATCATATGGAATGTTAATTCCCAAAACCATGGTCAGCTCTTGGTGTATTCTGGACCAGAAAGCAGGGATTCCAGGGCAAGCCCAGAAAATATGATAATGTGCTCCTATTTGCCCACAACCCCTCCAGCACAGTTTTTTTTAACTGCTTTGAAGTGGTATGCAATGGTCAGGGGTTGGAAGTATCTGCTCAAACATTTCCACCTATATTACCTCTAACTGGGGAAGGCAGTGACACTCTAGCCCATTTCCCAGATTTTTTCCCAGTCTTTTTCTAGGATGTGAATTCCTGCTTCTGCTTCCCATTTCTGCCTCAAGGCAGTAAACTCCTGGTGATTTTCCCCCAATAGCATTTTATATGCCCATGACACGTTACCCCCTCGCTCCTTCAGCATAGTCGCCCAATACAGAAAGTTTTTCAACGGAGTAAGGTCCCTATCTATTTCAGTGATCAGATCATGAGATTGTATGTAATGTCTGACTTGTAAGTATCTGTGAAAGTCAGGAAGGTAAACCATACTTCTTCTGTATACTTTATTGATATTAAGCCTAAAATTTTAGCACTCTACCATCATTACCACTAAAATTGGCCTATTGAATTGCCAGTCCGCTGTCAGCAAGACTTTCAGCTTAAACAACCATCTTCTGGACCTAAATCTTGACCTCTTCTGTCTCACGAAAACATGGCTGTCTAGCAACGACTGTGTATTCATCAACAGTGTAGCTCCCGAATATTTTAACTCAGTATTTCTTCCTTGTACCGTCCACGCTAGACTTAGTCTAAACCGGAGACACCACTCAACAGCAGTTAAGGCTGGCACTCTTCCTTTTGATTTTATTGAACACCTGGTCATGCACTTTCCCAAACCATTATTTTGTACCATTGTATTGGCCTTCTGCCCCCCCACCCAAATCACCTGATGTCCTTCTTTGAGGACATCTCAGAACTCTTGTCTACTCTTACACCTCAATCACAATGCTTCTTTATTTTAGAGGATTTAAATTTCCATGTCAACCAACCAGAAGACCAAAATGCCAAACATTTTGTCGATCTCCTTGATATTTTTTAACCTATCTCAGCATGTCAACACTCCTACTCACTGCAAAGGTCATAGGCTCGACCTTGTCATCTCTCAAGGACTTCTAATCTTACCAATAACTTACTATGACTGGGTGCTTTCCAACCATTTCTACTTCACTTTGATGTTGATTCCTTTTTCATCTCTGCCAACACCAATCTATATACCCCTCAGACTGGACATTCCTTCTGTTCAATAAATCTACCAGAATTCTACTCTCACCAGTTTTCTCAGTGAATCACATTTCATAGCAAGCCTGGAGAACTTGACCAAGCTGTACAACAACACACTAACTTCTGTCTTGGATAAACCTACCCCCCTCAGACTACTCAAGGATTCGGCTCATCCATCTAACCCTTGGTTTTCCCCAGACGTCTTTCTGAAAATAAGGAAGCACAGGCAACTCGAGAGAAAATGATGTAAGCATGGTCTAAGCATCTTTTGTGAATTATACTATGAACAGTCCAAAACTCACACCTATTTCTACTGGAAGCCAAAAAGGACCATTACGAACAATTAATTATTACCCAAAAAGGGACTTTGAGGAACCTCTTTCAAACCATTAACCCACTTAACAAGTCTTACTGCCCTAAACCTACCACTTTACTTACCACACAGGACCTACATGACTTCTTTGACAACAAGTCGAGAACTGCCCTTTTGCCAGGTTCCTTCCTAACTTCAAATTCCATGCATTCAGTTTTATCTGTTCCCAGATCTTTTCATGCTTCAACTCTCCAACTGAAGTTGACACCCTCATCATGTTGAAAAACTCCAGTTCAAAGTAATCACCATCGGATCCTGCCCCAGTCTGGATAATCAAACACTTGTTCCACATGCTAATTCCACTCATCACCACCCTCATTAACTCCTCTTGATGGACTGGTGATTTCTGCTCTTCTTTTAAGACAGCATTAAATTTGCCCATCTTAAAAAAGTCTACATTGAAGCCATAAATCCTCACTAACTATTAACCAATCACCCAGCTGACATTTATTTCCAAGGTGCTAGAGACAGCAGTAGCCCACTGAAATATTGTTCACCCTCCTGAAATGCATCTTTGGCATTACCAACACAGCCCTGAGATGGCTTCACTCATACCTTAATGGCAGAGCTCAAACCATCAGCTTTAAACCTTCCACAGCTTCACCTAAATCAGTGACAGACAGTGTTTGGCAAGGCTCTTTCTTGGGGCCTCTCTTTTTTGTGCTGTACATGGTACTTTTGGCACACATCATCGGAGCTTGCAGCCTACTCTAGCACAGCTATGCTGATGACACTCACATCCATGCCCCAGTTACCAACTCCTTGCAAGCTACCTTAACTTGGACATCCAATTATGGATGATGGCCAGTTCTCTTTGTTTAAATGTTAACAAGACTGAACTAGCTGTATGTACAGTAATACAAGAGCAAAGATAAAAAAAAAACAATCTCAAACTATCCAACTGAGGTATATACCATGGCTCCTCTACCATTCATCCAACCAAAGTTCACAACCTCAGAGTTCTTTTTCTGATCAAACTCTTCACCTGAATTAAATTAACCATGTCAGCAGTATAGTTAGCTCTGCTGTTTACCACCCACATACAATTGCCAAGATTCATTTCTACATAAGCTCTGAGACTGCTGCTAACTTGGTCCAGTATTTGATCTTCTCCCATTTGGACTGCTGCAACTCCCTCCTATCTGTTCTTTCAGTTCAAACATTGCATTGCCTCCAGCTTGTCCAAAATGCTGTAGCTCAAGTCCTCACAGGCTCTAGGAAGTTTACCATTCCAGGAGCGAGTGTGCTCTATGGTGGTAGGGATCTGGTGCTTGTTGTGGGGTAGCTAATCCTAAACAAACAATGCCAATCCAGGAAAGTCAGGCACTTGTAGATGATAGCCCAGGCTGGTCAAAAATTAACACAGTTACCAGAATGTTCCAGAATGTGAAAAGATTTTAATTTAGCCAAGGATAGTAGTGGGAACAATATTGTGAGACAAATCTCAGCCACACCCCGGGGAGTGCCCATGTGACTGAGATTTGTCTCACAATATTGATCACACTAGCCAGCCTGGTGGCACAGAGGGTTGAGACATGGGACCCACACCTCGCACCATGCCGGTGACCCGGGTTCGAGAACAGACTCGGGACACTGGAGGTCGGTAGGGAGGGAGAGGATTGAGCATCTGGAGAACTGCTCTCCTCTCCCGGGGTGGGTTGCGGGTCTTGGTCCACTCCATAGTGGCCCCCAGTGAAAATCGGGCACCCTACAAGGAGTGGTGCTGTTGGGGTGGAGCAGTGGAGGACATCAGCACTATGTGTGCAGACGTCACTGCACGCATGCTCCAGGGGAAAACATAAGGAAGAAAACCCCGGCTACTGGGGAGGCAACAACAGGGCTCGCATGCTCAAGCCTGCATGCCCAATGCTGACCCTGGCCTGACTTGACTTTCCTTGGTCCCTGCTCCTCCCATAGGCGGCAGCGAGAGGGGCACCTAGCACCTACAGTAATTCCTCGGTCAAAGTCAGGGTCCACGCGGGTGGCAGATGTGAGAGCATGTGGGTCCCCATCTGAGAGAATTCTCAGGGGCCAGTGACTGGGAGGGAAATAAAGTTTGCAATATATATATATATATATATATATATATATATATATATATATATATATATATATATTGATCACACCACTGCCATTGGCAGGATTAAAATCTTTTCACATTTTCAAACTTTCTGTGTATGTTTTAGTTTTTGACCAGCATAGGTTATCATCCACTAGCGCCTGACATTCTAGGAATTTCAGTCATGCCTCTCCACTCCTTGCCAAACTCCATTGGCTTCCAGTTGAAATTAGAATCGAATACAAAACAGTGTTACCCTTTGAAATGCCTAAACTGGATTTGCTCTTTCATATCTACTGGAACTGCTTCATCACCATCTTCCACTGTTGACTTCAATGCATAGCTCTATAATGTTCTGACCACCACTCTGGCTAATTTTAGCCATTGTTCCTTTTCTGTCCATGGCCCATACCTCTGGAATAGACTGCCTCTGGAAATCTGGCCCTGTGATGATCCAGAATATTTTAAAAGCAAACTAAAAACCCATCTTTTCTGACTAGCTTTCACCTTTTCCTGACCATTATGTGTCCTGATCTTGGTTGTGTGTCTGTACAGCTCCTTTGAAGGAGCTTTAAAAATTGCATTTATTATTGTTGTTAATAGCAGGAGACAGCTCCATTGATATCAACTGGCAAAGTTTCAGGCTACTACTGTGGGCAAATGTCTTTTTAAATGTCTTCTTTAATCCCCTTCAGTGCAACTACAGATTAAACAACCACAACAAACTGTGTGACGGGGTGGAGGGATGCATGCTGTACTGCAATAAATAAGTTTAAACAAGGGGTTTTGTGGCACGGTACATCTGAGTTTAAAGGCTCTGCCTGATTATTGCCCTTAGACCACCTCGGACAAAGCTGTGGAGGACAAACTCTCTGCCACACACACCAGGCCTCAGCCTGACTTCTGTGCGAGGAGGGAGATACAATCTGTCAGCTGCACTGTCACTGTGCCCCTGATCGCACTTAGATAATTAAGCACTACAGTTTAGTATCTCAGTGACATTTTTGGATGCCTCCCATAAGTTAAAAAAAAAACACATCAAAAGAGAAATGATACAAGGGGAAGAAGAAAAGAAAAAAATATTTGCACTTTTAATATGAAGAAAATAAACTTTATTTGCTGTAACCTTTTCAAATAATGCTTTGGTAGCGTGTGTTTTTTTTTCTCCAGTAGTGTTTCCTGAAGTATAAAAGTTATAATGGCATAGTGAGCTGGGTTAATGGGAGAATAACTGCACTGGAATGTCAATAAACAACTCTGACTGCCCCCCTGGTGTTTATTGGTATCCCAGCACAGTTATTCCCCCTGTAAACCCAGCTCCCTCTACCATTATTGCTTAATTATACTGAACATGTTTTCTCATAACTAATCAGAGTGCAGATCCACTGTCGCAGTATTGTGCCATAACCAGACAGTATGCTCAATAATGGGACTGTATGATAAGCCTTGCATTCTGATTGGCTAATGCCCACAAACTGCTATTCACAGGCAACATTCTGTAATTACCTGTACAGTAAAAATGGCAGCAGGAAGCTCATTTTAAATTCTCTAAATGTTTCTTCAAATTAATTGTTTTTCTAATAAAAACATTTTCAGTATAATAACCATAATAGCTATAGTAGCAGGAGATAACCTCATTAATAACTGCATCTAATACCTCATAAAATTGTTAGTTACAGGACGATTCCTTGTTTTAATACTGGCAAGGAGGTTCATTTGCACAAAAGACTGGCATCTTGCATGGAAAGGAGAGTGGCCCAGTTTTGTTCCCCTCTTCCCAGCGATTGGAGTCACCATGGCTACACCTTTTCTCCAGGTGGGAATGAGGGAAAGAGTCTGCCTTTACGGCTAATGCCAATATCATTTCTGCGCTGGCAGGTACAGAGTGCACAAATATTAGTTACAGAATAGGGATATTGGTGGATCACTGCATGTAACACAATATGTAACACATTTTGTAAAGTGTTTCCTAAAAATGTATTACCAGCCATTTTACATTGCTAGCACAGCCCAGTGATGTTAGAACAAAATAAATTGTAGCATTACTGGATAAAAAGTGGAACTGAAGTTGGGTAAACTGGGGCTTGGGGACTCTGTAGAAGTTTCTTCCATTATCCTAACATTTGTCTCCTTTCCCAGGTCTGCCTGGACTTCAGCTGTCTACCTATCAGACACAAATGCTTGTTATTTATTTGAAACTGTCTAGAAAATTTACATTTATGTGAGACATTTCCTCTTCAGTTTACCCCACAAAGATGTATATACCCATGATGCTTTGCACTGGGTTGCATACTTTAGAAAGCATGCTTGTGGCTTGGAGAGATTTATGAATAACAAGTTCATTGTAAATGTTCTGTCCTCTCATATTGTTTATGCACCCTATATACTGGTCTTCTTTTAAATTGCCTGTCTTGTTTACTACCTCTGACTGCAATGTATGCCTCGTACATTGGTCTCTGGTAGACTGGCGAGGTCAGTGTAGGAAAGATTGCATCACTATGCCTTTCTATTGAGTTGGCAGTGATTACACAAGGAAATTGTTTACTATGGCTGTGTAGTGGTCTGTTACTGATTAAACAAGATGAAACTCAATATATTCTAGCTAAGATGCCCCATTTTATTCCCATTGGTGTCCTGATCTTCCTTGGGACAGCCTGATGCCTCTGAATACAACTGGTACTTTGATAAGTGTCTAAGTGTGAAATTATTGTTGAAGACATTTGAAATGTGTTCATACCATGTTATGTCAACCTAATCAAATATAATTATTATGTTATACTGTATTTGGAGTGATCTTTACAAAAAAAGGTGTTTTGTTACTGAACCATTTGGGGATCAATGCAATTGTTTATCTTTTGATCTTGGTAGTATATTGATTTTCCTGTTTAACTTTAGATTTACATTTATTTTCTAACTCCCTGGATGTCTGCCAAACAGAAACAAGTCCAGTTTGCTTGTATTCACCCTGAGTAGAATCTTTGCTTTGGAGTAAAGCAAATTATTAGTTAGCCATTATAAAGTATCACCAAGAAATGTGTGTTCTATAGCTCCAAAACAAGAACACTTACATAGCTCCAAACAGTGAACAGTACAATGACCAAGAGAAAGGTGAACATCAGGGGTTACCTCTATTAATGACTAGTCTAAGAAGGCAACATTCATGAAGAACATGTCAATTAAATTCAAAAAATAATGCCCAGTTGAAATTTTTGGAGGAATGTTTGGTGTTCTTACCCACCAGGTACATTTCTGACCTTAGATACAGTTAGGCAACCCACAGCTAGGTGAGCTACCTGTTTAGCCCCTGTGGGGCTTCTGTTCTCATGCCTCTGCCACTTCAGCACCACTGCTGTTTGGGCTAAGTTTGTGACTCAGAAAAGCAAAAAAGAAGTGGGCCCTGATTCACCCGTAACCAACAGTAAAGGCAAGACAGGCCTGCAAACTCACACAAGCTCCTCTCTCTGGAGCACTGAAACTCTTTAACACTGGCTCCACACCCTTGTATTACCTACAGTCAATGTTTACCGGCCCACAGTAAGATGGGATGAACCAATCTGTTAACCCCATAGCTGCATGTGGGGGTTACATATTTATGAATGGTATATTTATGAATGCTAACGTTTGATTGTACGCATCTTGCCCAAAGACCCTTTTGAAACTGAATACTTCTAAGTTCTTGTAGGTTTTCCTGGTGTACATACTATAGATAATGTGCGGCACAAAGGATTTTAAGCTGGCCAGGTTCTCCTGTCTTGGAGAAGACATAACGGCATCTTATTGCAGGAGTAGTGGATTCTCAGTGCAGCATAAGGCAATGAAAAAGAAAACCTCTCATTCACTTTTAATAATTTATATTCTTATCAATTATTGTGGTGTTGCTGTTCCTACACTGGTGTACTGTGTACATGTCCTGCTGCAACATTCTGCTTGCTGTTAGAACGTAGCTACAGGATGCACACACAGTGTTTCAGTGTGAGGACACAGAGACATGTAAAGGACCATCAATATCTGATCTAAATAAATATTGTATAAAAATTATTAGGAACTCTGATAACATCATCAGCTAGACCACCACTCTTTGAGTAAGTGGGAAAGCGCCATGAAACACTGGGGCCAAGTGGTGGCCAGACAAACTGATGCTAAAATAAATCTCTAAGTGTTGTAATCGGTAACTGCTGTAGATACCTTTTATATGACTGTGTATGAATGAATAATGTATGATATGTGTATATGATAACTCTGTACTAACTTTTTGGCCAGGAGTCATTCATTAAAAAGTTTTGGCATAACAAGGTCTTTCTGGTAAAACAAATAAATGTACATCTACAATGGACCCCTTTGGTGGAAGATGTTGCTGCTGGAGAGAGACAGACTATGAAAAAATGTGATCTGAGTGACCCATAGGGTTGAAGATCATTCATATCTTTGTCTCTGTCTCTGTCTCTTTCCCTCTTTCTCTCTGCGTCTTTCTCCCTCCCTCTTTCTCCCTCCCTGTCTCGCTTGCTCTTTCTTTTCCTCTTCCTCTGGCTCTCTTTCTCCATCTCTTTCTCCCTTCCTCTCTTGCTTTCTTTCTTCCACCATCTCTCTTTTTCTTTCTCTCTCTTCTCTTATCACCTCCTTCCCTCCCTCCATCTCTTTTTCTCTCTCCCCCCTCACTCCTCCTCTCTCTTTCTCTCTCCTCCGTTCACTCCCCTGCCTCTCCTCTTCTTTTCTCCCCCTGTCTCTTTCTGATAGTCTGTGTAAAAAGCTTGGTATCCCTTCTTTGGCCAGGTGTTGAGTTGCTCTGAAATAAAACAATCATCAAATATACTGCTCATTCAGGAACTGGGGATTTTTCTCTTGCTAATTTTCTTGCATAAGCCCCCATCTCTGAGTAAGTACTTACCTTGAACAACCTTCCAAGTGGAGATTATTGGTGGAATGAATGCTCTGACTAATTTACTTTTTCCTACCTCTTTTTGTGTGGGGGATGAATTTCAGTTAGCTTTCTGCAGTCCTGAGTCCTGCTTACATCTGGAAACAAGCTGTTATCAGCTCATTATATCTTTCCTGATAAAACTTTTGAAATCAATCAGTCAATCAAACAGTCAATCAATCAATCAATGGCACTATACTCTATCAATTTGCAGAATACATTTAACATGGTGTCAAAAATACTGTAGGGATTTGTCAATGTCCAGGTATAATGCTACCTGATTACTATGTACAGTGATGTATTGTGCTGTCAATGTGCTAGTATACTTCTTCCTGATTAATGTGTACTCTGTTGTATTGCATATTTACCCTGTATTGTTGCTTTTGTTTACATCTCCAGGTCACCCTTCAAAATGAGCATCTAATGTAATTGGTTCCTACCCAATCAACAAATTTCAAATATAAAAAATAAATAAAATGAATGAATGAAGAATAAACTATAAAGTAGTTGGAGTAGACTTAAAGGGCCCATTTCTCAATTTGTGGTGCTCTTGGGATGCAGCAGACTCTGTGTACACCAGGGACCCTGCACCTGATTTTAACAAAGACAAGGTCCCGGCACCAAAATTCCCGGGTTTTTCATGTGTCGGCTGATGCACCAAACCAGTGGTACACATGAAGGAATGGCCACAGGGATCCAGCCCCCCTGCCCAGTGCAACTCTAGCAGGGCTGAGATGGTTGGGGGGATGCTCACCAAATGTGGGGAGCAGGAGGCATAATGGACAAGTTGTGTCAGATAAAGAGTTGTGGGGGAAAGCGTTGACTGTCAAAAAGTGAATTGGAACCCAACAGGGTGTGTCTACAGTGAAAAACCTCCTGTAAATGCCACTATGTCCACATACTCCAATGTACAGTGCATATTACCCATCCAGAACTGACAGTTGCAGCCCTAATGTAACACAATAAAGGTTTGAAAAGTGATAACTAAGCACAATGTGGAAGCATGAGGCACTGTAACAGGGCAGACCACATGACTACATAGTAATACAGACATCACTGTACAGTCGTGCAGTCCACTGTATGATGGTGCCACATGCTGCCACATTGTACTTAGTTAAAGACATAGCACTATGGTTGAGGAACGAGACCTGGGAATTATCATCAGTAAGTCCCTCAAAGAATCAAGATAGTGTAACAAGGCCAATAGTAAGGGAAACAGGATGCTGGGGTGCATTGGGAGGGTATTGACAGGAGAAGGAAAGAGGTAATACTACCCCTTTATAGACTTTTCGTGAGGCTTAACCTTGAGTACTGTGCCCGGTTCTGGAGTACTCACCTCAGGAAAGATAAGGGCAGGCTAGAAATGGTACAATGAAGGGTAACAAAGATGATTCAGGGCCAGGAAGGCAGGTCTTACAAGGAGCACCTCAAAGCACTGAGACCAGAGGGGAGATATCATAGAAACCTTCAGGTTTCTAAATTAAATAAACAAGATGGACTGCGAGGAATTATTTAGTATGAGTAACAGTTTGAGGTCACGAGGGCATGAGTAGAAGCTGACAGGAAGAAGGTTCAGGGGGACACGAGGAAGCATTATTTTACAGAAAGGGTAGTATAACCATGAAACAGTTTATCAGCTGAGGTATTGGGCACTAAAAGTTAAAACCATAAATGGTTTCAATCATGGTTGTGTCAGAGTGGTCTTTTTCTGCCATCATTGTCTCCTGCTCCCACCTACACCCCCACCAAAATATGGTGCTACTTTGTATCTGCTCATCCTCATGAAATATACACTTATACATAGATACATAGACAGCGTCGGCAGATAAGGGCCTATGGCCCACCCAGTCTGCCCATTTTAAGTTTCTAAGTTCAGTTTATGTTTTCCAAGAAGTCTGTTGCCCCTTACCCCTGACCTCCAGAATTCCTTTATGTCTATCCCATGCATTCTTAAATCCCGTGATTGTTTCAGCCCCAACCACTTCCTCTGGCAGGGTGTTCCACTTGTCCACCACCCGTTCTGTGAAGAAATTCTTCCTCACGTTTCCTCTGAATCGTCCTCCCTCCAACTTCATCCCATGCCCTCTAGTCCTGGAACATCTTTTTCACTTAAAAATAGTGCATTCCTGCACCCTGTTCCTCCCTGTAAGATACTTGTATGTCTCTATCATATCCCCACTCTCCCTCCTCTCCTCCAGGGAGTACATGTTCAGTGCCTTCAACCTGTCTACATAGGACTTGTGATGCAATCCATGCACCATCTTTGTTGCCCTCCTCTGAACCTTCTCTACCTTGTCTATGTCCTTACATAGGTAAGGTCTCCAGAACTGTACAGTGTACTCCAGGTGCGGCCTCACTAGTGTCTTGTATAGTGGAATTATGACCTCCCTTTTCCTGCTGGTGATGCCCCTGCCTATGCATCCCAGCATCCTATTTGCTTTACCCGCTGCCTTGTCACACTGTTTCCCTGCCTTGAGGTCATCAGAGATGATTACCCCAAGATCCCTTTCCTGCTTGGTGCATGCTATATCCTCACCCCCCAACTGATATATTGTGCCAGGGTTTTTGTGCCCCAAATGCATTATCTTGCACTTCGTTGCATTGAATCTCAACTGCCAAACCCCTGACCATTCTTCAAGTTTCTGCAGGTCCCTTCTCATTCTGTCTACACCCTCTGGTGTGTCTACTCTGTTACAGAGCTTTGTGTCATCAGCGAACAGTGAAATTCTGCCTTCTAGGTCCTGCGCAATGTCACTGATGAAGATATTGAATAGTACGGTCCCAGCACTGATCCCTGTGGACCCACTGGTCACTCTTCCCTCTGTGGAGTGACAGCCATTTACCACCACCCTCTGTGTCCTGCTGCCCAGCCAGTTACCTACCCACCACACTACTGTCCTGCCCACACCCATATTCCCCAGTTTGTGCAATAGTCTTCTATGTGGCACAGTGTCAAAGGCCTTGCTGAAGTCCAGATAGGCCATGTCCACTGCCCTCCTCTGATCCACCTCCCTAGTCACCCAGTCAAAAAATTCAATGAGGTTGGTCTGACATGACTTCCCCTGGTGAAACCATGCTGCCTTGGGTCCTGTAGTCCATTGACAACCAGATGTTCCACCAATCTCTCCTTCAGTAGTGCTTTCATGATCTTCCCCACTACCGAGGTGAGGCTGACTGGTCTGTAGTTCCCCGCTTCCTCTTTGTTCCCACCTTTGTATAAGGGGACTACATCTGCTATCCTCCAGTCTTTGGGTACCTCCCCTGTTTCTAGTGATCGGCTAAACAGGATAGCAAGAGGTTCAGCCACCACCTCTCTTAGTTCTTTAAGGACCCTTATTCATGCTATGTAAATGTTTCAACATTATTGACTCTGTTAGCTTTCACTAAGTATTTGAAAGAGTACTGTAAATATCTATACATGTATGAAAATGTTAAATTGTTACTCTCCCTCCACCCCCCCCATTCCCTGGGTCGCACCTGGAAACGAGCCTCAGCTCAGTGTGCCTCTCCTGGTTACCAATATTTAATAAAATATTTGTATGTTTCTATGTTAAAATGAAGAGAAAGAGCCAGCCCTGTGCTATAGTACCATCAGTTCTGCTAGCTACTCTGACGTACCAAGTTTCTGAAGGTACCCTGGTCACTCGGGGGACAGCCAGGGGAGGGACAATTGAGCCCTCCCCTGGCTGAATTGATGGTTCTCCTCTTAGGAAGTGGGGGCACAAACAGTGTTCCCCTGTGGGACTGACGTGGTGCCTAGCACAAGCTGGGCAGCAGCAAAGTGGATGCATGAAAAAAGAAAACGAAATGAAAAACATTTTTAAAAGAGCAATAAAAGCAAGCAGCCTTTTTCATTCATGAGATAGCTGAAAGCAAGAAAGGGATAGCAAAATGAGGGAAGCAGTGAAAATAGCCCCATAAACAAGCCATATTGGTGAAACGTTGGGGCTATGTGGGAAACTAGAAGATTTTGGAAATGTTGTGTTTGTAGGCTTTATGCCACAGTGGGGTGATGAGTGGTGCACTGTGCAGTGCACTCAGTTTCAAAGCCTCATTGTTATGAAGTTATAAACTGAGAAACAAGCATCCACAGGATTTGTATTTACCTTGGGGCTGTTATAGTTAGCTGTGTTTTTGTTCAGCATGCTTGCTATTTCTGACATATGTGATGATGACATGTATTAAAACAACACACAAATAAGTTATATCTGGTACATTAAAGTTAGTTACTTATATTATAATGATGCTGCATGCATTAAACACTGCAGGAAGTAAGCAAAGGGGAAATATGCAGAGAAAAACAGTCAGCAAATGCAGTCTTGAGAAACTATTTCTATTTCATGCGGGTAACTCATATTTGTACCCAAGTAATGGTAGGTTATGCAAGCAATAACACCCAACAGGGTGTGCAGTATTGGGCAATACTGGACCGCCCAAGGGCGTAATGAGGCCTGACGCCACAGGCGGAGGGCCTTATTGCTCCTGGGCAGTCTGCCCACCCTGGAGGGTATTATTGCGCTTAGAAAATGGGCCACTGTATTATATATTATCGCAAGAAATGTTTTTATTTAAATATTAAAACCCTGAAGTGTTTTGTTTATTTTGTAGTAAAATAGTTCCTCTGCCTGCATTACACTGCCATCCTACTGGAGTGTCTGTACTTGGAGGTGATTGCCATGGTTGCCCCCCACACACACACACATGCACTCTCTGGGCTTAACATTGTCAAAACGCCCCCCCACCAATTTTTTTATTCATTCAAGGCATTTTTTTCATTCTCTGACTTCTTATTCAGTTGTGTGTCAGCGCAGGACGTCAGTGACAGGGGCTGGAGAGTGGCATGCAGTGATTAACTGTGGGAGTGAGGCAATGTTTAGTTTTACTCTTATCTTTATTTTCTTTAGTTGTACAGCAGCTGAGGAGGCACTCACATGGAAGATAAACTAGCTTGACTGGAAAATGAGAAATTATCTATAGCAAGAGACAGATGGAGCACTAGTTCTGATAGTGATACTGTGTGTCACAGGAGCGGTACTTTCTTTGTTTTCTGTACCGCACATGGAGATTCATCTGCAGTACGGTAAATGAAGAAAATACCGGTGCTGTTATACACAGTAGTGCTGCTGGAGCTAACTCTCTTTAGGTCAACTCATTTCGTGATTATTGTAGCCAAGCTTTATTTTGGTCATAAATGTGTTTAGTTTTACATTTCTGGGACATGACGCATGATCAGGTGATCAAGGAGACCGTGTGTATGAAGTGAGAGGTAATGATTTAACAGGACTTGATTTTCATTGAAAGAAATATTTAAAAAATTAAACAAACAGATTTGGTAATGTTTTGAAGAGCGGGAGTGGAGCCGGGGTGAGACAGGGAGTTAGGAAGTATTCGTATTTAAGTGTGAGTACGCAATGTGCTAGTATTTAAAAAGAAACCTTTATTTTATTTTTTTTTACATAATTTTCTTACATTTGTCACAAACGTGGCATTGGGGAGGGGAGGGGAGGATGTAGCGGGAGGTCAGCCTGACTGAGTGGGGAAAGGTGGTTCTGGTAGCAATGAGAATGATCTCGCTAAAAAAAAGAAGGACAGTGTTACTAAAGGAGGCAGCTTTTAGGAGGAGCGAGGAGTCAAGGATGTACATGGAACAACGTACAAGGGTGCTAAATTTGAAAGAAAAACTGCCATTGTGCCAGGGGGCCGTATTGCCCGTGTGTGTGTGTGTGTGTGTGTGTGTGTGTGTGTGTGGGGGTGACTCTGTATTTATTTTGGCTTAGGGAGCAGCAAAAAAAAGGCGTCAGTTTGAAATTGTGTGCCCAGTGTTCCAGCCAATGACAAAGCAGGCTGGGCACAAGGATACTTGGCTGGGCATGAGGCAGGTTTGGGCTTGAACTTTTTATTTGGTGGGCATCTATTGAAAGTTAATGTACCCCTGTGGAATGGGTACCAGCCAATCAGATGCCTCCAAATAAAAAGCCCATTTTCTAAGCTTGATGAAAACAAGCTGTTGGACATGTTCAGGGTCTAGCATTGAACAATGAGGCTCAACAACATCACCAGCTATCCTAAACTTCCTCAAGGATCGCACACTCATGGGGGGGGGGAGCAGCTGAAGTATCTCACAGAGAGTTGTGCCAAGTGAGTGGATAAATGCATCTTCTCTGCCAAGTAACCTACTGGATCAACCTGAAATGGCTTAAGAGACTCCACAAAATAGCTGCTCAGGATATTTTCTGCAGAAGAAGGCTGTGACTGTGTCCTCTTCTGTTGCTCTTGACATAAGGATGTTCTGAGCAGTGCCCACTCACTGCTATCAACACTGCTGTCAGAACTGGGTATTTCATCCCCATCTCCACCGATGGAACCAGACCTGCCAGATTCTGTCTCTATCATGACCTTCTTTGCCAGCTGCCAGTGACTGCACCAGTCTCTGCATGCAACCAGTCAGCTCATCAAAGAGCTATTGTCAAAAATGAGTTGCTCTGTGTCTATCCATAGCCTTGTGAAGGATCTCACATTTGAAGCGGAGATCCAGCATAGCTGCAGAACTGTGGCTGCAACTATTCAGCACTTTTGCAAACCCTGCATCCAGTTCAGCTTGCAGGTGCTCAACAAGCTCAGTTGCCTCATCCGGAATCTGTGTGTTCCTCTACATATCTCTTCATGGATGTTTTCAGTACATGCAATACTGGGAACACCTGACTCAGAGTGGCAGTGGATGCACTTAAATCATGGGTGCTGTTCTCAAATGGCCCAAGCGCTCTCACCATGGTGTCAATCAGTGACCACTCATGCTGACCAGGGACTCCCCAGTGTTGCGCTCCATAGCCATGTCATGAAGTGTGCACTTCTGTTTTAACAGTCTAGACAACATCAGGTATGATGAATTCCGTCTGGTACTCACATTCTGTATCAAATGATGTTGAGACAGACCAGATCATTGTTGTACTTCTCTTACTTGATTAATTGCCTTAAGAAATCAATGAAAATGAACACAGATGGCATGTGCGGTGCAGACAGTCATGCTAACCTCAGAACTGTGTCATAGCGCAGATGTGACAACTAAATTCAAGGTGTGGGAAAAGCAACACATACTGATAAAATTCCCATCAATTGACCACTTTCACCATATTTGCTTCACTATTTGCAATGAATAAAACAATATGTAGATTGGTACCAACTGTCTGTAACCCCTAGGTGGCGCTATCCTAAGGGCTACTACCCCTGCCTGCTTAGCTAGTAGCAGGTTAAGGGGCCAGAGTTCTGAAATGGGTGCCTCCATCCAGTGGTCACGGTTGGTAGTGGTCACGCTAACCTGGGCACAGCCATCTGGGACACTGTAACCCCCCTCTTTCCCCTCTAGTGGCCTGAACACTGTACAATAATCACTTTCACAATACCTCTGGTACACCACACAAGTACCCACACTGTTTGCACTTACCACCAGGGCTGGTTCCTCTGGCTCGACCCTGTGGGACCCCCTGTAAAACAAGGTTATGCACAGCAAATAGCAACAGTACAGTACTTTGAGCACAAACTGGAAACACAGTCAGATTACATGCAGAAAAAGTTAGATCTGATTTATTCAGGGTACTTGAACAAGTGAGGGGCAAAATCGGGTTAATTAGCTTAAAGGTTATATCAGTCAAGCAGTTATGCATGCGCTGTGAGTCCCCCACACAGTCCACCTCTGGGTACCCAGGTGGAGAAGAGATGGGCTAGCCAGGACCATTGCCCAGGGTGGCAGCTGGTTGGGCCTTGTGATGGAAAACACAACATGCACAGTACACAATATTTGTAATCTGGAGCCAGAGGGCTCAGTTCATAAAGGAAATGAAACAACAAGACAATCAGATGACACAATCAGATTAAGCTGTTGTTGCAGGGAGCTACCCTGGTATTTACTCATGATACCCAAGACTGGACACAGGCTGGACGAAAATTGAGACTGCAGGTGGTTGATCTGGAATGCCAGGAGAAGCAGGACCCACATGAGTCACAGAGGCATCATTCCTGTTCAAGTGTGGAGCAGGGGGCTGATCCCCAGGCAGGTCTCTCGTCGATGACTTCTCTGTGCAGTGGGTAGTCTGGCTGGACCAGTGTGGCAAGGCCCAGACCGCATGGAGACAAATTTGGATGCCGTCCATTTTGGGCTGGAGACAGCTTCTAGCAAGCAGAACACAGTTAACACAGTGGGGAACTAACTCACAACCCACTAGCAGCTCATAGCACATTTACATGTACAGGAATTCTGCTGTACCAGGCAAAGCGCTCCCCGGTCACAATCACAAAGTCTCTGCACACACCGGGAGCTTAGGGGTAGCTGGAACTCTTGACAGGCCAATTGCATTCAGCAAAACTTCGGACTTCTTCAGGTTGAGCCTGGCCCACTTCAGTAGCTTACTTTAGTCCCACAAACATGGATTTAGTCCACAATAATTCTCTTCTCTCCCTCTCAGGAGCAGCAGCAGACATGCAAGCCAAAAACTCAGCCCTTTCACAGTTTTCCCATGTGAATCCACTCAGAATTGCTGCTCAGAATCACTCCAGCTCCTCTCATTTCACTTCCCAGCTCAGAACTAACTGAAAACTGCAAGCAGTCTGGGACTTCCCCAAGATCCAAAAGGTTTAGTTGGCTGATTTGGCTGTCAGTCAAAGCAAGAGCTCCCCCTTGAGTTGCAAAAAAGGTGCAAAAAAACCCAAACTACAGTTCCTACAGATTTTGAATTCAGACAGCTCCTGTAGTCCGGCTACATTTTAGGTCCCACCAGAACTGATTGGTCCAATTTGCAGTCCAGGACCAAGATAGTAGAGACAAACAAAACAGTCCTTGCTGCAAAGAAAGCATGTTAGACAAACTACATTATCATTATCACTCTAAATGATTTTCAGCAAATCTTTACATCTTTCAACAGAACTCCCTCTCAGATTACTTATGCTGCAATCAGGCAGCTCTTAAAGAGACTGTACACAGAGGCTATACAGGCTCTGGTAATCACATTTAAACTGCTAAAACGCAGGACACCAGCCTGGCAGTGAGCATTTAGGCAAGCTCAAGGAAGACTTTTTGGGAACCCCATTTGTAGGGGGGTTACATGTCTATGATTGCAGCATGTCTTGAATGAATGCCAGGATGTTTGGTGATGTGTGGTCTTTTTCCATGAGCCCAACATTTAGATGACCAGACCTGGAGTGACTTGTAGATTGTGGAGAGATGAAGGGAGAGCCAGTGACACAGGGAAAGAAGGAGAAATTGGCATGTGCAGTCAATGAGACATATTTATTTATTTATGTATTTATATATTTAATTCATAAATCAGATTTACAGACCTTTGAGTCAAAGACTAATTTACAAAGGTACCTCATCACAGGGAGGGGAGACAGCATATTTGTGAGGGAAAACATTGGAGAACAATACAGGTGAGACACAAAGGATTATACAACAAAGGCATTTCAGTGACCACAATAGGTGAGAAACAGTAGAGCAAATTAAACTAAGCGTTTAGTGGCCCAGTGACACACGCAGGGTATGGTGCGTGGTGTACAGACTACAACAATCAATTCTAAGTAAACTAGTACCTACTTAGTACTAAAGAGACAGATTGATTCAGAGGGTGCTCTAGGAAAGCACTATAATGGACATTTACAGCTCCGAGTGTCAGTGAGGTGTTTGCATAGGGCTATTTTGAAGGGGCTGATTTTGGGGATGTTTGTAATGTGCATGGGGAGGGAGTTATACCAGGAAGGTGCTCTGTAGTGAAAAGACCTTTGGGCGAGTGATGTCCTAGCTCTAGGCACCTGGAAGGTGGCTTTGGTAGTATTGCGGGTGATGACTGAATGTGAGACCCATTGAAGGGGTGTCGTGATACCTGGGGGGCAAAGCCCAAGTAGAGCCTTTTTTGCCAGTATACAGGTATGGTATTGCAGGCGTTCTTCAAATGTGAGTATGTTAGTGGCGGAGTAGAGCTGGCATGTGTGAGTTCTGCTGTGGGCACCGGTCAGGAGCCTACAGGGTTTGTTGATAGAGGTCTGGACTTTGGTGACAGCAGTGGGGTCAGCAGCTGCATAGGTAGGGAGTCCATAATCAACCAATGACAGAATGGACGAAGTGATAGCCAGCCGCAGGGTAAACTCTGGGAGGCAGTCTTTGTGGCTGTAGAAGAGTCCAATCCGGGCATTCATGGCTGAGGACAGAGCATTAAGATGGGCATGGAAGGAGAAAGCTGAGTCAAAGGTGATGCCCAGGTATTTGTATGTTGATACCTGTTCAAGGGGGTGGAGAGTACTGGGGATGATGTGGAGGGGAGCATTTCTGGAGTTGCTTTGGTGGTGTGCAAAAATGATAGATTTCGTCTTCATGAGGTTCAGAACCAGACGATGGTCGAGGAATCACTTTTCAGTTTGGCTGAAGGTAAGCTGCAGGGAGCTCTGGAGTGTGAGTGGGTCAGGTGTGAGGTGATGAGGACTGCGTTGTCAGCGTATAGAAGTATTTTGCCTGTGCAGGAGCTGGGAAGGGGGTTTAGAAAGAGACTGAACAATGTTGGGCCCAGGATGGAGCCTTGAGGGACCCCGGAGCATACAGGTAGGGCTATTGATAGGATACCATTTAATTTGACCCATTGGGATCTATCCTGGAGGTAGCTGGAGAACCAGGCCAGAGGGCCAGATGAGAGTCCCAGCTGATGAAGGGAGTCAAGCATTAGTGGGCAACACACAGTGTCAAAGGCCATAGATAGGTCAATAAACACTGCTCTGGCAATCTCCCCAGCATCAAGTGCAGAGTGTATTTGGTGGGAGAACTCTAAAAGGGCTGTAGAGGTGCTGTGACCAGGGTGGAAACCATGCTGCTCTGGGCATAGTATGTTGTATTTAGATAGGTAATCCATGAGTTGGGTGGATACTATTTTCTCCAGGGCTTTAGAGAGTGGGGGGGGATGGAGATAGGTCTCTAATTGTTTGGTAATGTGCGGTCTCCATTTTTATGGATAGGGGTAATTTTAACCAATTTCCATGTGCTTGGCAATTGGCCAAGGCATAGAGATTGGTTAAGAAGATCCGTGAGGGGGGCTAACATGACATCAAGTGTTAGGCGGAGTATCCTGGAGTCAAGGGGGTCATCATTCGGGTTGTGGGAGGAGAGGGCTTTTAGGACGAGTGGTTTGGTGTCATGGGGAGAGATGGTCCTGAAGAGAAATGAGGGTCAGGAAATAGCTGGGTGGTTGGATGTAAGGATAGGGTCAAAGAAGTGGGAAGGAAGAACTGCACTTAGGTCAGAAAATGTTGTGTTGAGGCAGTCCGCAATACGTGGTTGGTCAGTATTAATTGTGCCATTAATAACCATCTGGGGGGGGAGAGTGGGTCTTCCCATTAAGCTCCTTTATGTTATGTTATCCCAGAAAGTGTGGGCAGAGCCCCAGGATGAGGTCAAGGCGGTTAGATAGTAGCTGGCCTTGGCTTGTCTTTTGGCCCAGGTGCATCGGTTGTGAGCGGCATTATAGGCTTGCCTGTCCGCTGTCCTGCCAGACTCAACTGCAATGTGCCATAGGTTATCCCGCTGCTTCAGTTGCTGGATCAGAGAGGGGGAAATCCAGGCAGCATTTTGCCTCTTGGAGCGAGTGTTGGTGACAGGGGCAAAGATGTCACAGGCCTTGCAGAAGGCACTGGTGAGGAAGGCTAGAGCAGTATCTATATCCGTTATGAGGGAGATCGGGGACCAGTCAAGCTGGGCAAGGTACCGCTTTAGCTTATTAAGGCCTCCAGAGTGGAAGTGGCGACGGGGAGTGACATTGTATGCAGGACTGAGTGTGGGGGAGGACCAGAAACAGAGAATTGGTGAGTGGTCACTAAGAGAGTCTGCTAGGACGTTAACAGACTTGATTTTGTGTGGTCGGTTTGAGAGTACTATATCTAGGATGGAGCTGGTCCCACTAGATTGGCTAAATCTGGTTGGCCGAATGACCAATTGGGATAGGTCAAGGGCTGTGAAGTTGTCCTTAATGTGTGCTGAGGTGGAGCCAAGCCAGTTGATTTTGAGGTCTCCTAGTACGAGCTGTTCAGCCTTATGTGGCAGGGTGGAGAGATAGTCAATGAGAGAGCTGATAGCTAAACTTTGTGCCCGTGGGGGTATGTAGGTGGTTGTGAAGTAAAGCGGGCCATGGCCCGGGTGCAGGGTGATTTTTAGGGTGATGGCTTGGGCCCCATGGTCGAGTTTGGGGTTAGGTAGGAGGGAGTCATGCAGGTAGACTGCACACCCGCTGCCACGCTTCCCCACATGATCTTTTCTGAAGAGGGTGAAACCAGGGAGGGAGACAGAAGAGTCTGGAGTTGATTGGGAGAGCCAAGTCTCCACTATTGCAAGAATGTCGGGCATGTGCTATGAGACCCAACACTGGAGTGCAGCAGTCTTCCTTGGGAGACTGCAGATATTCATAGAGGCAATGCGGGGGCCGTGTCCAGTAGCGGGCGATGGTGGGGTAGCGGGTCCCAGTCCAGGGTTAGGATTGACATTCCCAGAGAGCATGAGGAGTAAGGCAATGAGATGGAGAAAAGGACTACAGCGGTTGTGGTAGTTGTGCTTGTGCAGATGCAAGGATCTCAGGGGGGCAGTGCAGGGGATGGGTAGGGAGTTGAGGGCAGGTACAGCTAGGATAGTGAGGGACCACCTACCACAGTGTACAGGGGGTAGAGAGGTGGACATCAGTGGTGGGTGAGGGGGCAGTGGGGTGGTCCAGCGTGTGAGGTACATTAGTGGAGAACGGTAAAAAGATGGTCAGGCTATGATCAATGGGGTGATTTGCCTGAGGAGGCTGAGATTCTGGCAGGTGTCCACTCGCAGTGGTGCTGGAGAGATTCTTTGCAGGGGGGATAGGATCGTGAGGAGTAAAGCAGATATCTAGAGTATTACTAGGGACATGTTTGTGCATGGGATGAAGAAAGGGAGATAAGTGTTGGCAGGCAGGAACCCCTAGTGTTCAAGGAATATAACCTGCTGGTGGAAAACTGAGCTGATTGGTTCTGCACCACACGTGACTATCTGCATAAAATGGAGAGTCGACCAAGGGTGGTGGTGGGGTGGGGGGAGCCACAGGCAGCGCGAGGGCCAAACAACACGCCTTGAGAAAGAGTCTGGTGCTGCTCCTGTGCCCTTTGGATGTGTACCTATGGCAGTCCGGGGTGGGGAACTCGAGTTATCCAGGGAGGCAGACTTTTCCAGCCCTCATGACCACAGTGCAGCTCCTTCGGCGAAACCCCTGAAACTGAGGAAAGAGGGGAGATTTATAAATACATGCTGGATTCAGAGGCGGGGCTAAGGTAAGGACAAAATATAAGGTTACTGAGATTTTTAGGGTTGCTGGATTATCTGATGGTCAAAAAGTGAATCTGCTGCACAGTTTTAAAGTGGGAGCTGAATCAGATCAAATCTGTTCCCTGCAGTTGTAGGCTGCGGTACATTGCGCTAAAGTGCTTATTTTTAGTAAATATAAGGATTTCATTGGCTATGGAAACTAGATTCACTTTCTACTGAGGCAACTGTAGGATTTCCCCGGCTATGTAATTTCTCATTAAGGAGACTAGATTAACTTCAAATAAGGCAACTGTAGATCGACCCTGTCTATTAGTTAATTTTTAAGGAAGCTTGAGTTATTACAACTAACATAACTGTATCTCTAACTGTGGAAATTACTCTTATGCATACATATGCATACATGGAGTTTGTACTGCTCCAGATATCTGAGATGCAGTTGGAAAACTCCTCCCACAGCCTTTGAGAGTAGTACAGCAACTGCCATTCTCATACCCTCGTATATCTTTGGCACCACAGTGCATGAAAATGTGGGAGCTGGTACCGTGGCTGCAACTGCTGCAGAAGTCACCGCAAGCCAGTGTCCTCCACACAAGAAAAGGGTTGCAGATCCAGTGCCCTCATTTCACCTGTGAGCTGTGTGATGTGCTGAGCTGTTGGGTGGAATAATTGGTACTTAGTTCTGGCCTGGGATGTTTCCATTATTGGCAATGACTGTGGATGGGGGATGTTCCATATTTGCCAGATGCTGTGCAAATATTAGGGGACTGGAGCCTTGTGGGACTGCTGGGGGTGCATGGAGGACTCTTTGGTGCTGAAGGGGGAAGAAATCATAGCAGCAGGTGCAGAAGCACTTTTTTCAGAGGCAGAACAGTCTGTAGCATTGCTAGTGCCACCAGCATTACTAAGAAACAGGTGGGTTCATCCGTGCTTCACTGATTTGGAGGTGCTGGCTGGGGTCTGCTGACCAAATAGTATCCAGTGAAAATAAAGGAGTTCAGGTGCACTTCTGACAGAGTGAGAGTTCAATTATAGAGTAAAAAATTCACTGAGATAAATGAGTAATTGAGTAGCATTTAATATGCACAGTCTGGAACAAAGGTTTTAACAGATACGAAAAGTATGTAGTAACTAGCCGAACTGGCTGCAATAACTGTGACCACAGCTCTTTGCTCTCTCAAGCTTCCACATGGGACACTAAACACAAGTTGGGATCCTTCTTTTATACAGAAAATAATGCTAATATTTATGACATCATAAAGCCCCGTCCCCTATTATTTACGAGGAGGCTAAGGATCAATACAAACAATGAACTTATTAATTCAAAAAATCTCAATAAATTCTTTAACACAACATGCAGCTGCCTTCTGCCAATCCTCTACATGTTGAAATGTTTCAAACCCACCCAAAGGTATTAGCATGATGCAAGCCTCAAGGTGCAGTACCTAAATCTAAGTGTTGCTCCAAATTACAAATGTTATATGTAATATTCAATTCCTTAAATAATAATTTCTCCAGGTCGTGAATCAATTTTCTCAACTTAGCACTTTCAACATCACAGGTTGCTCCAGTCTGTTGCCCCAATTTAGTTTTAGCTGCAGCCTTCCTGGCTGTGAGATCTTGCATTGCAGCCAGCCATATCAGCTGTAGATCCTCCTCGCTTTCACTCAACCTACCCAAGTCAATTGCTTTGGCATTTATATTTTGTGCTGCATTGAGCATACGTCCATGGATCAAAACCTGTAAAAACGGCTTGTTTGAGTATCTTACTTGTGTCTGTATCTATGAGTTCTACAATCTCTAACTGACAGAGATTATGAGAATGCCCACTCACCTGCTCAGCATTGGGTGCAGCAGCTGAGAATGAAACAACAATGAGAAACAGGTGGGTTCGGCTGTACTTCACTGATTTGGAGGTGCTGGTTGGAGTCTGCCGACCAAACAGTATCCAACAAAAACAAAGGATTTCAACTGCACTTCTGACAGTGCAAGAGTTCAATTATAGTATAAAAAATTCACTGAGATAAATTAGTCAAACTGAATAGCATTTAATATGCACAGTCTAGAACAAAGGTTTTAACAGAGACAAAATGTGTGTAGTAACAAGTCGAACTGGCTGCAATAACTGTGTCCCCAGCACTTCGCTGTCTCAAGCTTCCTCAGGGGGCACTAAACACAAGTTAGGATTCTTCTTTTATACAGAAAATAATGCTAATATTTATGACATCATAAAGCCCCATCCCCTAAAACTTACGGGGAGGTTAAGAATCAATACAAACAATGAACTTATTAATTAAAAAAAGTAAAGACATCTGAATATCTTTTAGCCTTAATGAATACAAGAAGCTATATTAATGAATCCATCATTCATTCATTGTAAAAGTGCAAATTTTCAATCAGAAATAAAAATAAACAAATGATATATCTTATACAAAATTATAACTAACAAAATAGTTGCATAGTTATATGTTTATCTATAGCTCAAAAGCATGTTAACTAACATTATTAGTAATGTGCAGCACAGGAAAGCATACATTCAGTTGACATAAACTTCAAAAACTAAAGTTCTGTCTTAAATCTCATTCCTGGAACCAGAGTGGGGAGCTTGTTACATCATTTAAGGCTTATCACAGAAAATCCTGTGCTCCACCTGATCTCCAGCCTGAAAATAGAGAAAAAGACAAAAAAAGATCATAAAGTAGCATCACTGCCTGCATCATCACCACAAGGTAGGTCTGATAGTACCACAGGCACAGACCCTGATGCTTTAAAAACCTGGACATTTGCCAGAGATTTCCCCCTGCTGCTAGCTGTACTGTACAGTGTGCACTCTGCCTTTCTGTTATCTTCTTTTAGTAAGGTGAAATGCAGCTACACCATTCTCTGACTACTTCTGACACCATTCATGCAGCTCATGTCACCAATACCGTCACCAACACCTTACTATCCTTTACTGATTGTACCTGCATCTTTGGGATTTCCCCTGGCACCATTGGTGCTCATGCACCTGCTCTACTTGCTGATCAGGCTGGGATTGAGCCTGCTGAACAAAGTGCTGAAGGGTAGCTAGCCAAGATTTTTTAGGAGGGGAGGAGCCATATCCTTCTGTATCCCACCAGTGCGACTTCAAGAGTTTGAGGGTTTTTTTTGTCACACAACTTTCTTGCTTTACGGCTCTCAAGGTACTAACCATACTCTGCCTCATTATCAAAGATGCTTCAGTTAGCCTCCTCAGATGATGTATCAGTGGGCAAGTCATCTCCTGGTAGAAAGTATTCAGACCTAGATGAGTGCACCTCCTCCTCATCTGCACTGACAAGTTCTATAATACTGCAGACAGGCTGAGAAACAAGAGATGCAACAGTAGACATGGATACAGTATGGAAATAGTTGTGCAACTGGCTGGAGTCACAGTGGTAATAGTGACCAGTGTCACTGCAGTAGTTCTGGTGGTTGCCGTGGTTGCAGTGGCAGATGTGGTCACAGTCACAGGAGTGGTCTGGATCATGGTGACAGGATTGGTCTGGGTCACAGTGGTAGGAGTGGTCTCTGTCACGCTGGCAGGGCCACTGTTGCAGCAGAAGTTGGAATGCTAGTAGTCAAAGTGGATGGGTAGTGGATCAGAGCAGTGGTGGTTTTTAAAGATGAGGTGATGGTGGTACTGGTTACAGCGGCAAGGGATGAAGAGGACACATTCCCATTGGTAGCATCAGTGGCAATTAATGCCAATATCCTCCTAGCAGTACTACTATTACTTCAAATGGTGCTTTTACTTTCTCCCCTGGGGTTATCTGGTGCTATACTTGTGCTGGAGATCACAGGCTTTGATGTGGTAAAACATAATTTTGTGCATTGAATGTGCCCAAGCATCACTCTGCAGTATGTTCACCCTCTTCTGCTGCTTGCTGCTCTACACCTACAGCAGCTTTGCAGGGGCTACAGGACCATCTATATTTTCTGGTACTACGTCCTCCATCTGCTATAGTTTTATTCTCACAGGAAGATGTGTTAAATTTAAATTTTATTGTCATGAAATATAATCACTCAAGACACTGCAGCAATGCTGAGCTGACAAGTCTCACTCACTTATAGTCAAGACTGACTAATAAATTCTCAGAAAAAAATACTGTTTTAAATTTCTTCTTGGGCACAAAGTCACAAACTTTTTTTAGATTTCTTCTTGGGCACAAAGCCACAGACTTAGAAAAATGTCTTGCGTGTACATCCATGCACACATATAGAACAAAATGGCAGTTAACTGAAGTGGCGGGAGTCAGTCAGCTAGTCCCAGTCTACCAGGTACAGTGCACTCACAGTTGCTCAAGTGGCTATGAAGGGACACAAACCTGGGTTCCTAACAGGAGATGTTTAATAATAAATATAAATTATATTATTATGAAATACAGTCACTCACTGCAACAATGCTGAGCTGACCAGTCTCACTCACTAACCTGACTAGTAAATTCTTAAACAAAAAAAAATCTTCTTAGGCGCAAAGCCACGAACTAAAAAATATGTCTTGGGTGCACTGCTGTGCACACACACACACATATAGAAAAAAAAAGCAGCTAACTGCAGTGCTGGGAGTCATGTGTCAGCTGACTAGTCCCACACTACCAGCTAGGGTGCATTTGCAGTTGCACAAGTGGCCATGGAGAGACCCGAGCATGGTCTCCTTATAGGAGATATCAGAAATTAAATTTAAATGATCTTGTCATAAAATGTAATCACTCACTCACTGCAGTGATGCTGAACTGACAGTTCTCACTCACTAGCCTGACTAGTATTATCAGAAAAAAATATGTATTTTTTAAGTTTCAACTTGAGCACAAAGCCACAGACTTAGAAAAACGTCTTGAGTGCATAGCCATGCACACACACACAGAACAACAAAGCAGCTAACTGAAGTGATGGGACTCAGACAACTAGTCCCACCCTACCAGCTATGGTGCACTTGCAGTTGCACAAGTGGTTGTGGAGGGACCTGAGCCCGAGTTCCTCACAGTAAGCATATGATATTAAATTTAAATGATATTATTATGAAATAAAGTCATTGAAGTCACTGCAGCACTGCTAAGCAGACAAGTCTCACTCACTATAGTCGTATGCCCCCTGATGAAGGGACCCACTACAGTCCTGAAGTACCGGGGTTCTGGAGCTGAGCTTTCCATTTGTCTGATCCTTGTTGCAATAGACCATGAGTTATTCAAGCTACCATGACCATCTTTTTCATTCTCTGATTGAGTTCTGTATTTTTGTGTCCAACACCTACTCTGTTTTTGCATAGCCCTTTCTGACTTTTCCTTGTGCTCACGTTACTTTCGTGGTTCACTTGCTATAGTCAAGCCTGACTAAATTCTAAGGAAAAAATATGTTTTTAAATTTCTTCTTAAACACAAATCCAAGCCACAAACAACAATAGAAAAAAGTCCCTAACAGCTGATTGCACTTCAGTTAGATTGCTTGGCTTGCTCTTTTCAGAAAATAGCATTTATGAAAAAAACTTAGAATTCTAATCAAAGTCAAACCCTACAAAAACCTTCCTTACTCCATTATGCTGTTTAGTGTTAAAACACTACACTGCAATTTTAACTGTGGTCTGGTTTTAGTACACAGTATATATGCTGGAGTTGGGACTGCCTCTCTCTCTCTCTCTCTCTCTCTCTCTCTCTCTCAGCAAACACAGCCCTTTTGTTTTCTTTTTCTCACTCTGACTACAAGCCTAATTTTCTCTTGGAATTTAGAGAGGGAACAAAAACTGTCAAGATTTCTGATTTTTGTTTAATTTTAACAAGTGGATGGAAGTAGATTGTTGTTTCTCAGCAGATCAGTCATCTGTCCTGCCTGTAGCTTCTGAGAGTGCTGGGTCATGTGTCCTACATTCAGTGAGCTTCCATAGTGTTGTCTGGTTGGACAGGAACTCTCGGGAGATCTTGATCTCCTGCCAAACAACAAAATGCTGAACATCCCCCAATAGCACAGATTATTCATTTTTCTTCTTGAGCAAGGAATAGCCTATTATTTGTGGTATTCAGGAAATACTATTCATTACTTGCACACACCTAGTTGATGGTAGATTGGCTGAAGGAGTATGTGGGACTCACGGCAAAGTCATCTGCTGGTTTGAATCCTACCTCGGGGATAGGTCACAGATGGTTGTGATGGATAACTTCTCCTTGCACACTTTGCCCTGTCCTGTGGCGTCCCTCAGAGGTTGGTCTTATCTTCCATGTTATTTGAAGTGTACATGCTGCCCCTGGGGAGAATCATTACATGATACAGTGTGGGTTTTCACTGCTATGCAGATGATACCCAGCTGTATCTGTCCCTTGCCCCTAGGCTGCCTGACATGGTGGAGGTACTTAATTTGTGTCTGGCTTAGACCCAGGACTAGATGGCATCTAGCTGGCTAAGACTCAGCCTGGACAAGACTGAGGTACTGGTGATTAATCAAGGCCAGAGAGGGTGCATGGGGGTTGCTGAAGAGGTGATGGGGCTTCACCTCAGTCCCTTGAGGCTGGAGGCTTCCACTAAGGTGACAAATATGGGGGTCATTCTGGATGAAGGGTTGACATTTGAGGCTCAGGCATTGGCAGTACTCCGGAGTTGCTTTTATAATCTACGTAACATCAGTAAGATTAAATCCCTTATCCATCCTAAATATTTTAAATGTGTTTTCTATTGTATTGATTTTTGTTAAGGCACTCAGAGCCTCGGGTAATGGGTGCCCTATAAATAAAATTGCTTTGCCTTGCCTTGCCTAAAGATTTGGCATCACTGCTGTACGCATTTGTGGCATCCAGGCTCGATTGCTGTAATTTCCTCTACCTCAGGGTCAATGGTGATACTCTTCAGTGCCTGCAGCTGGTGTAGAATTCCAGGGCCAGGTTGCTAACAAGCCTTCCTAGATCATGCTATGTGACTCCAGTCCTGTGCATTGGCTGTTGATGAAGTGACGTATTGCCTTTAAGACTGGATTACCTACATATGTGTAGGGCCATATATGGGTTGAACTTAGACTAACTGATGGAACTCCTGAGTCTTTAACCACTTTCCTGCCCTCTCTACTCCACTAAGGTGGGCCTCCTTCTAGTATCCAGGGCAAGATTAAAATCATCTGGGGATTGGAAGTTTGAAGTTGCTGGACCTCGATTGTGCAACTTGCTCACAGAGCTGTGAAGGAGGCCCCTACAGTGGAGGTCTTTAAAAGAGGTCTCAAAACTTACCTCTTTAGAGTGGCATTCGAAAATACATAATGGTTCACTTGTTTAGCTGGTCATCTGACTAAATTTACTACTGATGCCATTGTATGATATAATGTATTTGATGAGGTTTTATTATTGGTATTTAAAATGTATCCCTGCTACTTGCTATGATTTTATATAGTTTTTAATTATTTGAAATGTGCGGTGCTCTGAGCCCTGGGAAAGGGTGCCTTATAAATAAAATACTACTAATTCTTCTACTACTACTAATTTATGTAAGAAATCATATTAAAATGTTTCACTTTATGTATAATACAAAAGAGCAGCTAGCAATTGTGTAAGTACAATACGTCACTCCAGGGTGTGCATTAAGAATTTGAATGCACTTCAAAGGCACATAGAGGACACTCTGCCTTTGGCCTTATGCTTCACTCCTTTGGGCCATGCATTAAGCAAGCAATAAGGCACAACAGGGTATAGCTTCAGCTAAGATACCAGCTTACTCAGGGGCTTAGTGAGACCCACTGCTGCAGTTGGAGGGCCTTGCATCCCCTGGAAAGGTGATAATCCAGCATTAACAAACCACCCAGAGTGTTTTATTGTGCTTATAAAATGAGTAAGCTGAGAAACAATTAAAAAAACAAATAAAATGGCAACTTTTATTGTATTAAGGATGAGTATTGTCTTTTGTGAAAACTAACTAGTAAAAGTAATCCATCCACGCCTGTCAATCATTTGTCTTTCCATACATTCATAGATGGAATGTTTATTTATTATGGAGTATAGGAATCCAAACCTCTGCAAAATTCCTCTGGAAAAATATTCACCACTCACACACAACAGAAGGTCTTTCTGGAGCCAAGTTCTTAATTTTATATCTATTTTTTAAGTATGAGGGAGTTTTACATTTTAGGGCCCTGTTGAAGGTTTTCAGTGAGTAAAAGTGGTAGCCATGTGTGTGATGGCAATCGGAGATGGATAAAGTGGATCATGAATTGAGTAAGTGATTTGTCCAAATTCCAAATCCTGCTGCCTGAGCATGTTCAAACCTGTGCATTTCTGAAGGATTAACTTATGGATCTTGGAACAATCAAGAAAAAGGGAATTTCCAACCCATTTTATAAGTATATTTATACTGTATCGATATACTGAAACAACATGTTTCTTTTTTAAAATTACTCTTTTATTTGATTTTTAGTATTATACATACATTAGAGCAAAAGTGATGTTCCACATTATGTACATAATATAGTTTGAATCCATTTCATTGGAGGAGAGCAATAATAGCCAATAAGAAAAAATAAACAGAATGTAAATACAAGGACTTCTCTGTTTAAGTTTAGTTTATATAGGCTTAACTAAAAACAAACAAACAAAAAAACAAAAAGGATAATCCACTCCACTGGACTGCATCAGTATTTCATGGGGCCATGTCTAGCAAATTTCAACAAATCAAATTCAATATTCTTCACAGAGTATGCCATACTCCCAATCGTTTAAATAAAATGAAGTCAGACATATCCAAAGCATGTCCCAGAAGTAATACCTCTGTAGGAACCCTGAAACACATGTTCATTACTTGCAACAAATTAAACTCTTTCTGGAATAACATTTTAGACATCCTGTATAAAGCCACAGGAATTCATCTTTCAAAAGACAAAAGGCAATTTTATTCAGACATAACGTGGTCAGGACACATTCCTACTCACAAAATTAAACTAATTCACCTAGGTCTAACAATCACCAAGAAATGTATCTTACTAAAATGGAAAGATAAGAACCACTTGAATATGTAACCTGGATGAACTTTATGATCTTTGTACATAGCATTTAACAGGTGCACTATCTCTCCATTAAAAATGAATGTATATATAATAAATTGAGGTCTCTTCTTAGGCAAACATTTATATCATGATGTAAGCTACTGTCACAGTGTATTTGTATTTACAAGAGATGAACAATAAGATTAATGTTAGTCTATCATATGACAATTACTTTGATGAACTTGCTTACTTAATTTTCACATTATGTTCTTGCACAGCTACTATAGATTTATTTTAATATTTACATTTCTCTTTTTTCTTTTTTCCTAATTTTTTCCTATCTTTTGTGTTTCCTGTGACCCTATATTTTACTTTATAGCAAATTTAAGTCTTCCAATGATTGTTGTTATGTCAAGTTGGAACCAATGATTTATTGCAAAAACAGACTGTGTTTGTGAGGTGATTATAATATCAGTTAATATTTTTGTGTTTTGTATTAACATATCCTTCAAGATAAATAACTTGTTTTTAACCCTGCCAATTTTCAATAAAATGTAAAAAAAGTTTGGTGATATTAATATAGTATCGACAAACTACCTCTGAGCATATCCAGCGTTTAAGTGAATGCAGGTACAAGATGGTACTTATTAACTGTCATCAAATTCGTATTATTAGATCATGAATCATTAAAGCAACTCCTTTCATTATATTTATCCTGTTTCTAAATTAGAACTAGATGTATAAAATTATAATCATATTCTATCTCTAATAGAAATATATCCCTAACAGGTTTCGAAAGTATTTTTAAAGATAGCATGTACATAAAGTTCAGTTGTCAAGTTATCAGGATTTTGATTTCAGTTGTCAAAACAGACATTTCTGTCTCAGATGGGGTGGGTGATTCAATGTCCTCATCTTTAGCTGAAAAATTCTCATATTGTCTCCTCAAGAATGATGAGATTTGATCAATCTCAAAAAATAGATATCCTTTTCCCTTACATACAAAGAATAGATATACTTTTCCCTAATATATTATTTTTACCTTGGCAGGTGCAAGCAGCTCAAACTGGGCTCTGGTTCTAGAATGTCTTATTGATAGGACAAAGCACTCATGCGCAAAACTAGTCAGGACTTTGTTTAGTCTGGTTGCCATTCCTATGTGGCACATTATGTAAGTAGTATATTTTTGCACATAAATAGCATTTTAGTATCAAATACACATTGGTGAATGGTGCCGTCATGTTTTTGAGTCAGGCTTACCTTAGGCTCTCCAGAGTCCAGCCATACTGCTGCCAGTCTTCTTGCTTGCTCCAGCTCCTGAGAATACTGTATGAAATCTGTAGTAGGTGGACCAGAAGAGAACTGCAGGAGAGGGGATACATAATTCTTTGGTGCACCCTACACAAGTGTAACATCACAGCTTAGAAAATGGGCTTTTGATTTCCTGGCATCTGATTGGCTGGTACCCTTGCCGGGGGTGGGGTACATTAACTTACAATAGATGCCCAGGAAATAAAAAGTACCAGCCCAAGTGCTCCTTCACCCATTCAAGTATGCTAGTGATCGCCCTGCTTGCTTATTGGTTGAAAGTACCCTGATTGAATTTGAAATTGCCGCCATTTTTTTAAAGATATACTGTCCCCCTCCCAAGACTCCCTAATTCAGTGCCAGCTGCCTGAGGAAACTGCATATAAACCTCCACTGGGCGAATTTATCCCTTTGTTTTTCTTCTTTTTTTTTTCCATTTATAGTGCCTTCTTGTCCCATGGCCTGTGATTGTTCACAGTGGGGCTCTTGGACAGCTGACCATGCTCTTGCTTGTCCCGCCTCTAACTGGTCGCCCTCTCTCTCCCAAAAATAAACTTGCCTGTGATTTATTGTGATTGCGCAGATTGCCCTGACATGAAGTGGCTCTCCTTTCTGTCACACTCCCCTCCCGAGAGGAACCCACAAAGAGTGAATCATCCCCAGCACACACACACACACTGAGAACTCATCCCCTCTCAAACTTGTTTAATTAGTGTTTTTTTATTATTTCCAACACTATCTTCTGTCATCTCCCAACAGTCTGATCTGCAGTGTTGCTGACTGATCCACAGCACAGCACCTCCAGACATCAGGCTGCAGCTGGTTGAAGCTACTATCCTTTTTCAAATAGGTGCAGTTAAATCCCATTCAACAATTCTACACTTAGGTGAAATCGGCTCCTTTCAGTTGCGCAAGTCTGGCAGAGCCATTTGTGCTCTCACGCCCCTCTCCACTCCTCATTTCTAATTCATTCATGCAGTGCTCCTCAGTAACCCAGCTCAAAAACAAACAAAAAAATGATAGGAAAACCATCAAAATGTACCACCGAGCTGTTCAGTAAATGTACAGGTGTGTTTCTTTCCCTTGCAGGTCGCCCAACAGCCACCACCACTCGTCGACCACATTCCTCAATGAATAAATGAACAGTGGAATGAATATATACATTAAACTCAATGAACAAATGAATATATGAAAAAAACCTAAAACAAAAGCAATTTAGCTGAAGCCTCGTGTATCTGTGAGTGTGTGTGTGTGTGTGTGTGTGTGTGTGTGCGTGTGTGTAACCATAACATCCAGCTGAAAAGATATCTACAGCTTACAGATGCTCTAGTAGGGAAAAAGGCCAAAGGTTAAAAAAAAAACACCATTCCAATGCAGGTGGAGGAACTATTTTATCACAAACAGATCAAACAACCAAGGGTCAGATATTCAAAACTTTGCCCCGGGGCTAAATTAGCACTGTGCAGCATGCTAAATTAGCCCAGAACAAATAGTCTGCCATATTCAAAAGGAATAGTCCCAGTGCTAAACCTGCTGAATATTGTGTGCTAAGGAAGCCAGGCAAACAGGGCTGGGAGTGCAGGGCTAAAATATCCTGGGAAATAAGACAGCTCTGAATATAGCAACATGGAAGTGCAAAATGCAATGGCAACCGAATTGACACAGAGGTGGAGCAAGTCAGAGTTGCAGTTGGAGGATAATGTGTGTGATTGCAAAGAGGTGTTTCACACCAACTGCAAAAAACAAAGCAGGCCACAAACTGCAGAACTGTGCTATGCTGATGTGAGGTTTGCCAGGGCTAAGCCAATTGCACAGTGCTAACACATTAGCCCGGTGCAAACATGTTGGCCTGGGGCAAAAATTTGCTATATTCAAAGCACATATGCAAATGAGCCTAGTTAGGTAATCCATGGGCAAACAGTCACATTTGCATCTCATTATGTACTGCTTAGCATACATGTCCATGTAGTTGGCCCGGTGCTACTGCATGGAGCACACAGCTCCACCTCTGAGTCGGAATGGAAGTACAGGCTGGATACTGCAGGATATGGGTGTAGGCAGGCACAAGCAGTGCATACTAACCTGCCATGCATCACTACATGCAGTATACTGTATGTATATATATATATATATATATATATATATATATATATAGATAGGTACTGCCTGTGTCCATATGTACCCTGGAAGACAGCCCTCCCCCGGCCCCTAATACCAACATAGGCACCCCACAGCAGTTGAGGGTACAATAACAGTGGGGTGATGCAAGAATGCATGGGACAGGCATAAGGCAATCCTGGTGGGGGGAAGAGACGTAGGCCATAGGCTAACTAGGATCTGCAGCATATCCATAATGTAGGGAACTGGGCAGACTGGGTGGTCCAAGCATTCCTTTTCTGCTGTCAAGGTCTCAGGTCCTATGCTTGTGTGTTACAGTCCCTGGTAGTCTAGTGGTCCCCCCACTCCCTCCCCAGCATGATCCCCGACTCCCAGTCTGTGAAATAAATATGAAATCCCTAGTGGTCCCTCCACCCCCCCAGCACAATCCTCGACTCCCATTCTGTGAAATAAATATGAAATCCCTAGAGGTCCCCCCACCCTGTCAACACGATCACCGACCCCAAATCACTTAATTCCCTGGTAGTCTAGTAGCCCCCCAGCCCCCACACCAGGCACTGATGACCCCCGCTCTCCCCCAAAACATTCCCTGAATGGAGCAGGCAACTGGTTCACCCTCTTCTTACCACCATGGCCGTCCGCCAACTGAGGTATGAAAGAGTGGTACTTTAATGAATGAGTGCGTCATGCAGGGCGCGCTCATTCATGCAATGCCGCTCATTAGTAACTCAGTCAGAGCCCGCCGTGGAGGAAGGAGGGCTGAGCCAGTCTCAGCTTCCATTCGGGGGATGTTTGAGGGGTGGTGGGTAGTCCTGCCAGGTAGGGGTGTAGGAGCCACTAGATTACCAGGGGAATGAAATGATTAGGAATCGCAATCATGCTGGTGGGGTGGGGGACAGGGACTTATATTCATTTTACAGAACAGGAGTCGGGGGATCATGTTGGGGGTGGGGGACCAACAGACTACCAGGGACTTTGTTTCAGTACTGCAGCTACGGGGGCTGGGATTGTGATAGGGGGACCATTAGACTACCAGGGATTCCCATAGCAGTAATTCGAACTGTATCGAAGTTACACTTCAAATTACTTCAAGTACCACTGCCACATTACCATTTGCTTTTTGCTGATGGTATTTAGCACCGCATTACAGGTGGCACTAAATCCTGTAGCGTGGCACTAAACTTTTGAATATGCCACTGTACAGGCATTCATGACCACTCCCCTAACCCCCACCCCTGAATACATTATATTTTAGCATCAGCACTATCACACAATGCTGGCACTGTTAGGGAGTTTGAATATTGCAGGATGGTGCAAATCCAGCACCATTCCAGTGCAACAGATTTGCGCCAGGGGCAAAACGTTGAATATCTGGCCCTAACAGTTCTAACAGTTAATGACAAAAATTGTTTTTTAAAAACATTATTTAATACAGTTGCTCATTTTCTAAGTGCAATAATATCCACCAGGGTGAGTGGTAGGGGCAATACCGGACCTTTCAGGGGGCTATAAGGCCCTACGCCTAGGGTTATCTCCAGTCCTGCATTTCGCAGGACAGTCCTGATTTGGGCAGCTGTGTCCTGCAAAAAAACATGAAAAATACTACATGTCCTGATTTTTTAGTAGAAAAAATATTTTCTAACTTTCCCTAAATCTTGTAGAAAACTATAGTACCTTAACTAAAATACATAAAAATGATATGAAACCATAGAAGCAACTAAGAAACTACAATACTTAGCCTTAATTCTGATTATATAGAGAAAACAAGTCTGTTGCACTAGTCGAGGTTACATACTGTCCTGCGAAAAATCGTATTTTAGCAAGAAATGTCCCACTTTGGGCTTCTTAAAAGGTGGTAACCCTACTTCCGCCTGTGGCATCAGGCGTCATTATGCCACTGGGTGATCCAGTATTGCCCAATACCGCCCACCCTGTTGGGTATTATTGCTTGCTCAGTACCACACTTCAAAGGTGGCTCCACTGCTGCCAATGAACAAAGAACATTGATGCTCCCAAAATTGGGGAACCCCCAGGAAAATGCCCCAACCAAACCAGACACTGCAGCACAATCATGTGCAAACAGGAGGGGCCACTGACTGATGTGTAAGGGTAGTGGACTGTTAGAAAATATAGAACAGTGGATGGGCAACCATCCACAACAAGGCTGTTTCCATCCAGGGAGTTGATGACATCAGAGAACTCAAGAGCAAAGCTCGAGAGGTTTTTATGATGTCATTAACTCCCAAGATGGAAACATAGTCTTCGTTGTGGATGGTTGCCCATCCATTGTTTTGTATAGTATATGGTTAGTCCTTATTGTGTATGGCTTTCTTAAGCTTTACCTTTTTTCATTTTCTGGTGCTGCTCCCAGTCTCGCTTGCTCTGGCTTCTCCTGCCCCTGCTTACTCTGTCTTCTCAGTCGGACCATGTCAGTCCAAGAGATCTCCTTATGGTGGCTTTGTACCTCTGTCACCACACAGCTTAATTTTTAAAATAAAAAAAAAATGTGTTTTGAGACACACAGCCATGTGCAGCGCTTTGTGTGTCACTAGCTAGGTCTACAGTTCGGCACTCGCTAAATCGCGCTGCCATGTTTTGTGTGTGTTTCCTGGTGGATCCTCGTCCAGTGAACCAATCAGATGGGAAGACAAGGCTAAAAAGTTGTTGCACTATCAGTGTGATGACAGAACAATAGTACAACAACTTTTTTTACCTTTGAACTGTCCTACAACAACAATAAGAAAGCCGCTGATTTCCATGCACGATAAAGGCTAACCATATACTATTAAAGATTTGGGGCTCCTATGTGTGTGTCTTGACTCTCACCATCACAGCAACATGATCAGGAGTTGCACTCTAGCCAATCCAGTTGCAAAGCCTGGAGTGGAAGACACAAGGAGCTCCTGAGATACAGGAGAACTTTATAAATCCTGATATGAGTTTTTAGCCTGTCATTTACCCAGTGAGAGACCTTCAGCTTTGCCCTATAGTTGAGTGATTGACATTAACAACTCAGTAGGCCAAAGGAGAGCTGAACTGCAATGTCTGTGCCAGAGTCTAGTGAGTCTGTGTGGTTCTGCACTGAGAACCAGGCTGGTGCCTGTTTGGAACTGCTGAAGGAGACTGCCCATGCTTTTGCCTGAGAGAGTGAGTAAAAGAAGAGAAGAGAAGAAAATCTCCTGGTGATATGAAAGAAAGTAATCTTGTGCTAGCTCAAAGTGAACTAAAACTGAAGGCTGCAGCTATTATTTAAGAATCTTTTAACTGTGTTGCAGCTCGAAATAATCTTACTGTGACTGCAGCTAGTCTAGAAAGCCACCCCACCAGTATCACAACCCAGTGCTGGTCACTGCAAAACATCAGGGATGGGATGCCAGGATGTAATGGGTTAGCCAGATGGGGTTTGGTTTCACAGGCTAAGCTGCCCTGTATGCAAGAGGAAGATCGCCTGCTAAATGTGGAAGTCAGGGGAGGCCTGATTGGGATTGGAGAAAATACCTGTCTATCAGCCAACACCAGAATCCTTGAGGGAGGGTGAGATCAAAACCAATTAGAGAGGGACTCTTTGCAACCATGCCATTGACCCAGTGCATTGAGGGAAACCCCCTGATCTGGGAGAACCATGGGTAAATCACTGTATAAGTTATGTGGGAAACCATTTAATGGACTAGGCTATCTGGTCAAGACAGCAAAACCCTTGTGGGTTTGAGAACCTTTGGGTTTGGGGTGTCAGTCAGCTATGTGCAACATCATTGAGCCTACACAGTTTTCATGACCTGGTACACAGTGAAATGTCCTAATCATATCTAAAGGGGTTATTAAGACTGGTACTACTGGGGAGAGGGTAGTATCCACCAGTACAGTTGGAGAAAGCAAGCACTGCACATGTGTGGTTCAGGGGTAGGCTACCTTATGTTTGGTAGAGCTTGAAAGGACACAGCCACCCTGTAACCTGTGACTTTCAGACCCAGCTGGAAGGGCAGCATGAGCTAGTGGTCAAGCTGTGCAGGTGCAACACACAGCAAGTGGTTTTAAAGATGGAAGGACTTGCCAAGCAAGGACCTGCTTCTATAAGCAAGTGCCCCATCAAGGTGCCAAGTGGGAACCACCATAAGAAGAGGAGAGGAGCAACAACCTGACCCCCCCCTCACACCAATGGGTCATCGGACAACCAGTTGGATAGAAAAGGGATCTTCTACTACCATTGTGGGGACAATGGACATTTCAAAGAGAGTCAACCTTCAGAGGATTTGAGGAAAGTGAATGACCAGTTCCCAAAACAAGCTATGAAGCAGGGAAACTTTACCAGTGCTTGGTAAAGGAATACAGCTCCACCCAGGCCGTCAGCCAAACCAACAAAAGCTTTGACCCCTGCCTCAAAGAAGATAGGAAAGTAATCAGATAATAAAAATGAATGCCATGTATCAGACCTGTGTAATGTGATTATTTGATTAGGGTCTTAGTAACTAGAAGACAAATAAAAGCTAGATTTGTTTGAAATCTGTCTCCATGTTTGTTTACTGATTCAGTGCTGTGGGTTTGACAGGCGCGTGCCCTCCATTTCTGTTCATTCTAAGAATGACATTCATTATTCCCATTCTCTAGCGCTACTCAGAGACTTCAAATTGCCACTCACTCAGAAGTAACAACACTCACATGCTGCTCAATTAGTATTATACCTACTGACTGTGGTTTAGTTATTTATTTGTGGCATGCTGCTATATTCAGTGGTTCAAAATAACATTTGGCAGGTATGAGCATGTCCTGAGTAAATAAAACGTGATTGCAAAGGCCCAAACTGAGGAAAAGATAGCCAACTCGGTTAAGATGGGGGATAAAACCTTTTATAGGTACATTAGGGAGTGAAGAAAGACAAAGGGAGAGATAGTGAGTTTTAATAAAGGGGAGGGAGGGAGGGTGGATGGGCAGAGAGGGACAGTGAAACAGCAGGGATACTGAATGAATACTTCTGCTCTGTATTCACAAAAGAAGAGGAGGGGGAGGTACCTAATCCATTCAATGGAATCACTCTGGATAGGGGGATCGATACCAGTCTTTTCACAGAAGAAAGGGTTCTGAAAGAACTCCTAAAACTGAAGGTGGACAAAGCAATTGGGCCTGATGGGATTCACCCCAGAATTCTAAAAGTACTAAGGGGAAAATTAGTGACACCATTGACTACCCTTTTTAACAAATCATGGGAAGATGGTGTGGTACCTGAGGACTGGAGGAGGGTGGATGTGATTCCCCTTCACAAAAGTGGGAGCAAAGCAGAGGCAGGAAACTACAGACTTGTTAGCTTGACCTCAGTAGTAGATAAAATGATGGAATCACTTTTGAAGGAAAGAATTGTTGAGTACCTAGAGGCTAGTGGGGCATAGGACCCAAGGCAGCATGGATTCAGAGTGGGAAAGTCATGTCAGATGAGTCTAATCAATTTCTTTGACTGGGTGACCAAAGTAGTAGACCAGTGAGGGGCTGTGGACATGGCCTACCTAGACTTTAGCAAGGCATTTGACACAGTCCCACACAAAAGATTAATAAACAAATTAGCCAGCCTGGGAGTGGGTCCCAGGGTGGTAGCCTGGGTAAAACATTGGCTAGACAACAGGACACAGATGGTAATAGTAAATGGAGTCCACTCCAAAGAAAGGGGGTTTACTAGTGGGGTACCGCAGGGTTCAGTACTGGTTCTGGTCCTTTTTAATGTCTTTATAAGTGACATTGCAGAGGGACTGGAAGGAAAAGTATGCCTCTTTGCAAATGACACAAAGATCTGCAACAGGGTTGATACACAAGAAGGTTGGAAAGGATGAGAATTGACTTGGCAGGGTTGGCAGAATGGTCAGAAGTATGGCAGCTTAGATTCAATGCAAAGAAGTGCAAAGTAATGCACCTGGGAAACAAAAACCCAGGGGAAGAGCATAGAATGGGGGGGGGGAGGTAGTAACAACAACAAAAATGGAAAGGAACCTGGAGTAGTCATATCAGATGACCTAAAGGTTAGCAAGTAATGTGAGAAGGCAGTAGGGATGGCTGGGGGGGATACTGAGATGTATAGGGAGAGGCATTACCAGTAGAAAACAAGAAGTTGCTATTCCTCTGTACAGACAGTTGGTGAGACCCCATCTGGAGTACTGCGTGCAGTTCTGGAGACCCCATGTCTGCAAGGACATAGACAGGATGGAGGCAGCCCAGAGGAGGGCAACTAAAATGGTGCAGGGTCTGCAACAGACAGCATACGAAGAGAGAGACTAAAGGAGCTTAACGTGTATACCCTTGAGGAAAGAAGGGAGAGGGGGGACGTGATAGAAACTTTTAAATACTTCAAGGGAATTAACAAAGTCCAAGATGGTAGCATCTTTGGACCAAAGAGAAGTGCAAGAACAAGGGGACACAATTTAAAGATACAGGGGGGACAGCTCAGGGGCAATGTAAGGAAGTATTTTTTCAGAGAGAGGGTGGTGGATGCATGGAATGGCCTTCCTGAGGAGGTTGTGGGGTCAAAAACAGTGGGGGCATTCAAGAATGCACGAGACAGACATAAGGCAATTCTTGTGGGGGGTAGGAAGAAATAGGCTGTTGGTTAACTAGGATCTGCAGCTTATCCAATAGGTAGGGAAATGGGCAGACTATGTGGCTAAGCAGTCCTTATCTGCCATCAAAGTTTCTATGTTACTTATATTTTTTTTGTTTCAACCATTTGCTTTTGTTCAGAGAATGAGACTGGAGATAGCCTGTTCTGTGTCATTGTGCTCAGATAGGTGTTATCATCGCAATTTGTTTTTACACTGTTTTCCAATCAATGTATTGATTAGCAATATTAATTGAATACATGCTTGCCAGTAAGACAGAATGGTTAGATTTTGTATTGGTGTATTCCTGCTTGAAATCTTAGTGAATTCATTCACAAATAGAACACTGTCTTATACTTATGTACCTGTGATCTACATAACAAAATATACTAATTCGCATTGAATGTAGGTTAAGTTACTGTATTTGGCAAGCATTTACACAAAAATTAGTTTCATTTTACATGTGGTCATTTTTCATCCTGTTGGTAAAAAGTATTTAGTAAGGTAGTCAGATGTGGTTACAGTTTCAAGCATCTCTGTCATTTGAGTACCCGGAGTTGGGTTTACAGCTAGAAAAAAGTTCTACCTCTGACAGAGCACTTGTATTTACCCAAATGTTTAATTTCTTGGTGAGGTAATTGTGGACTGATGTTGCTGCTTGTGGCTAGTTATCTGTCTGAACCTGCATGCACTTGACCAAGCTTTTCTGAATTCTGAATGTTACTGCCAGATTTATTTATTTATTTAGTTTTTGTTGACCGGGAAAAGAGAACTAGATAATTCTGCCTATTTTCAGCCTCGTCCAAGGGGAAGGGGATACAGATGGATGCCAACTGATATTGAACCAGATTAAGCTGTTTGTGGTATTTTTAGTGAATGGGGGAAATTTAGCCAGGACACCGGGAAAATTCCCCTATTCTGCCAGTAGGGGGAAACTCTGTCCTTCAGCATGATGGCCAGTCCTGGTGGGATCCCAGGCAGGATGGACATCCGGGAGGCTGGGGAGCAGGTCTCCTCCCTAGCCTCGGCACAGCAAGAGACTGAAATTTTGGGTTTTTTTTTTTGCGGAAAGTATATCAGAGAATAAAACTGAGTCAGATATGCTTATAGATCCTGAAGTTCCAATTACAGCAAGTTCTGCAATACCTAAGGTAAACTCCATTGAGGGAACTGATTTCTCAAATAATGACCCTAAAATGTTACAAGCTTTACTAAAAGCAGAAAAACACCTCTGGGCTCGACAGCTAGAAATTTCTGTAGCCTTAAAGATTAGAACATAGGCAAATCCAAACAGTGGACTGGGCCTGTTGAAGACCCAGCCTCTCATTCTATTGTGCCCTTAGCAACCAGTGACTTACATAACTATCAGGCTTCCAGCTGTGTCACATCTGCAAACAATGTCATTTATCAAACAAGCACTACAGAACAAAAAAATGCCGCAGTATTTTCATTCACGGCAAAACCAGCTATAAAACAAACCATGGGGCAGCATACAAAAGATAAACAGTTGTTGGATACTACCATGCAAAATACTTTTAAAATGCAAAAAAAATTACTTACAAAAGATAAATCTTGGTCTCCTGGCCCAGTGCTACTTACCACAAACTGGAATCAGTTTTAAAGCTTTCAGGATCAGACTCCGGTTTCACCTAAAGCACCTGGACAGGAATTGGATGTAAGTACAAATGTGAGTACTCAGAGCAAGTCTATGGATCAAACTGTCTCTACAGCAAACAAACCTTTCAGCTCAGACATTATACTACCTCAAGCAGTGCAAACTGGAGCTAGTACCAGCGATCCTCCACAGACATTCAGGGATGCATCGGGAATGGCACATACGGCTGTTTCACCCAGCCTAAGACGCTCCCCAGGACTGCAGGCAGAACAGACTGAATGGACAGCAGAAAATGCTCTAGAATCAGTGGATTGGGAACATAACCCAGAGAATAGTGCCTAGGTATCAGGCCCATCTGCAATACAAATGCCTTTACCTCAAGATAAAGCCAGAATGGCAGATTTGGTGCAGAATGATCTTTTGAGCGGTACTACTCATCCTTCAGCACCTTCAACAGGTATGCAGCATGTAAACTTGCAAAGTGCAAATGTTTTGTCTTTAGATGCTATTGCTTCAGTAACTGATCAAACAAATGCTCCCTTGTCCCTACCAAGAGAATTAGCACTAATGCAAAACCCAGTGTTAAATATAAGAGTAGCACCAGAAGTTTGCCCCCCACCCAGCTGGGGAGACTACTGGAATACAGGAGGAGATATCTGAAATCTCCAGGTCTCCAACATGACTGCACCAGGTTCTTCTACTCCTCTAAATGCTGTGCCACCACTGCATTTCAGTAGTCGAGATATTCTTCATCCTTTTGCCTCTTTGTTTCACAGTCCTATTTATCCAGCAAGGCATCATAATGCTGTTGGACTATTATATAAAGGGGGCATGGACACACTTCCAGACCTCATCTTCGTTGCAAAAACCCTACTAAAAGATTCAATGCATTTTTTTGCAAATAAGATCCATTCCCTGATTCATGTGTCAGGGGAAATAACTTTCGATACAAGTTTCAAGGTGAATTCACGCCTACAGGGTTTTGGGGCTAAATTTTCAGGAACTTATATGAACACTGCTATGGGCCCCTTTTGAAGCAATTCCCCTGACAAGACCTGCATATAAAACTATCACAGTTTTATTTTGAAATGAGCAGGTCAGCGTCATGGACCTCACCTATTGGTGAAAGCAAAGGTGTACAGTATTTGGGCAGTCTGAAGCAATCTTTGATTCAGAGCACATTTGGACTGGTGGTTGGAGAATAAAAGTGATGCTCAGTGAAACCAATTCAGGACTAGACCACTTGCCTGTTTTTTGGGGGCAGAGACGGGGGTGTTTATTCTCTGCAAGCCAGCCCAAGGCCTGTTATAAGTGTGGCTCCTCCGGTCACCAGAGTAGTGTATGTGACCAAGTGAAATGTACTTTTTGTCAAGAACTAGGTCACACTAGTGGGCACTGTGTGAAAGAACATAAATGCAATCTGTGTGATAAGCTGGGCCACTCTTACCAAAGTTGCAAGTGGGCGGCACACAACCAAGCTAACCCAACAGATGATGAGGGACAAAGGTTATTAATAGCTATACCACAGAGAGCTACTTTTCCACAGGTCTCTAGACACCCCCACCCAGCAACTTTTGTCCAGCACCCTGCAGTTAGCACCCCAGGCAAAGGTCTCATTTGAACCACCCTCAATAGAAACAGTGGAAATGGAGATTCCAAACCTTCCTTCCCCTCTCCTCCTCCTGGTCCGGCCCTCAAGGCAACTAAGGACATGCAACCCTCCCCCACTCTTCCACAACAAAAGGTAAAAGTATTAGAATCCATAAGAAAGCATTAACCCAGAAACAACCAGCTTCAAAAAGCCTGCAAATCTCAGATATTTCTCATTCCAATAGATACAGTATGAGGCTTGACAGAAGACCGCTGAACTATCAGACTCTGACTCTGAAGACTCTACTTTATGTTCCTCACAACCAGACCTGGCATCAGATATGGATGTCAGTGATCTGGATTCTCAGACTTTTTGGCTCAACCCAAGATCCTTCTACTGCACATACTGAGATACTGAATAATCCTAGGTCATCACTAGAGATGGGTGAAGTGGCCCCAATTTGCTCTGCGAAGTGAATCGTGAAGCGAAAGTGGATTCGCGGAGTGACCCACAATGTGAAGTGGAGTACTTTGCATTATAACGGGTAACGCGAAGTCCATTGAAGACAATGACTTCGCTTTACTCCGCCTTCGCAAACCACTACTCCACCAACTCTTAAGGTGAAGTACATTGAAAAGTACATTGAAAACAACGTAATTCACCTCACTTCTCCTTGTTTTTAAGCTGCAAAGACAAATGTAACCCCCCGACCCCTGCCTTTTTGCAAAACGACAGGTGGTATGCTGTTGAAGCTGACAGCAGTACCTGGTGGGGACTGGGTTCGGGGAGGATGAGGTTACTCGGCACAGGGGGCCTAGGTTTGGCTACTCTGCACAGAGGCACCCAAGTAAATCCGAACACAGGAAGCAATAACTGTAATGTCCAGAACCAGGAATGGGATTCTACAGTGTGGCTTTTATTCACATCCAATCTGAACAAACAAAGCATAGACGGACCCCCACAGGGCTACATTCCTGGTAATGCAGATTAGAGACAACAGCAGAACACTTCATCACTATTTCCAGCCCTCAGGCTCTGAACCCACCAGGCACACAGCCCGGACTTGCACGCAGCTTTGGGTACACAGCCCAACTTGTACACTACTTGGGTTTTTCCCCACTGGCCCGGCTCCCCCGCCGACCACTTGGTCCGTGGTCCATTTTGGAAAATGAACCAATTTTCCTGTTGTGGCTCCCCAAACCACCTTAGAGCCTTTGACTCATAAAGGGAATTTTCCTTCCAATCCCACATCTGGGTACTTCCCTCATCACTGGCCTAGTGCACGAGGCAAAGTAGAAATCCACAGAGCAAATCCATAGAGGTGGACCTGGTTACTAAAGATGGGGGGTCTCCCACCTCCAGCTCCCACAATCCATACCGGTCATTTCTCTGGAAACTAAACAACTCTTTTCTGAAAGCTTGGCAATGTAGATTACTGGGTAGACGTATGTCACATCTCCTCTACATGTCTTGATTTCCACTATGTGCTGGACTTGAACATACTTTTACTTTTAGCTAAGCCTATAACTGTAGGCCTCCCTCTATTTCAGTAGTCCAATCCCCACTATCACACAAGTCCCAGGGTGAAAAACATAGGTCCTTTAGAAAGAGCAGAAACTCACTCTCCAGTTGCAGGTGCCCCACAGGCGATTTATAAATCTTCTTGTTTCCCAAAAACTCTGGAACAAATAAGGCAGCTTCTCCACTAGTAGCAGAACTGGGGAAGGGTGCCCCGGAATATGCAGGAAACCCTTTCCTGCCCCCATCCCCGGAGGGAGGGGGGCACTGAGACCCGAATCTGCAGTCTCCACCACTTTAAACTAGATTATGTGTCTCTCTTAAGGTGGAAACACACACCTTTTCCCTGAATGTAGCCCTATGTCAGGGCTGAGGCTCCAAGAGCCTAACACAGAGCTGCTGTGCTGCTCTCACAGCAATCTCCAAATTCCAACTGACCTACAGACTACTTTTCAAGCCTCCCAACATTCTATTCCAACTCCCTGCTGCAGATTCCATTGTGGCTCATGCAGCTGCTATAGTTCTATGGTGATGTCATCCCTCAGTCTCAGCTGTGACTGAGAACAGAGTGAGACAGTGTGAAACCCATTTAATTGGAGTTTCACAAGCTGCCTTCCCTGCCTACCACTAGGTCTTACTGGGATTCTAGTAACCCTGGGTAACAAGGGGGTTACACAAATTTTGCAGTGATTCATGGGATTTCAGGTCACATGGGCTCTAGATTGTTCTGCACAGTCTCAGTTTGGGGTAGTGTGTGTAGGAAGCTGTAGGAGACAGTCTGCTCTGTGAGCTCTCTGTGATTCAAGTCTTCTAAAAGCTGTTCAAAAAGCCTTTTTAAGTAATTTCTTTCCTCAAACTTAAGTTCATCGATTGTAGGAAACCCTCCTGCACTCATATCATCGAATGTTTATTGTATGTGTGTGGATTTTGAATGTTAATGTACAACATTGAGTCTGTGTGGTAAGAGACAGTGAAAGTGTGCTATGGGGAGGAGGGTATCTGTGGTGTAGGTAGATTAACTTGGAGAAAAAGACAATTCTTTCTGTGTTGGTGGTATTTTTCTTGTATAACTATGTTAATGTACACACAGTAATATTTTCAATAATTCTTGCCATTTTTTTGCTGATTGTTGTGGTGCAGCAATGCATAATTTTAGTTTGTTTAAAATACATGGTTATATTACTAAAGTGTTCAATTTGCTACGCATTATTTAATGTGTGTGTGTGAGTATGTGTGTGACGCATGGCATCAAATCAGACACCTTTTATTGTGCCACATAGTAATTTCAGCAATGTGAACCTGCTATCCACTGCAGCTGCATGATTTTTGGACTTCTTTGTGTTATCTTTACTGGTACTGGTACTAGTACTAGTGACTGTTACTGCAGTAGTGCAGTACACTACCCCCTTCCCACGGCCCACCCCAACCGGCAAAGGTTTTCTTTTCCAGATTTGAATTTCTGATGGTAAGCACTAGTTAGGTGTTGTGGCTTTGCATCTGCATCTCTTCAGTGTGCAGCGCAATCTTAATCTGTCTGTGCATTTGCATCTCTTTAGGTGCCCAATCTCCATCTGTGACTTAAGTCACCGTTGTTTCTTTGGCTTTCCTTCAGAGTACTGGACTGGTGTGGTGCATAATTCTGCACGAACATCGTACTCATTAATATGCATTTTTAAGTCAGGACCATCATCACTTTCACGAGTCACTCGTTATACAAATCATGTTCTTCATCATCACGGTCACAAACACAGTCACAAATCACAATTCACGATCACGTCACTCATGAATCACAGCATTAATTTTTTACTAGTTACTTGGATGTATTGTAAGCCTGTTTGGTAGTATCTCTCCATGCTTCACCACCCCACATTTGCACTCATTAATGAGTGTTTTTAAGTCAGGGAGTTTTGTGCTACAGCTCATCGGGGAAGTACAGACATAGGTATTTGTGTTTCCAATACAGTTCCATATTTATCTCACACTGTCGACACCAAATCACGTTCTTCATCATCACGGTCACAAATGCAGTCACAAATCATGATTCACGATCACGTCACGAATCACAACATTAATTTTTTTACTAGTTACTTGGATGTATTGTAAGCCTGTTTTGTAGTATGTCTCCAGGCTTCACCACCCCACCATTGTACTCATTATTAATAAGTGTTTTTAAGTCAGGGAGTTGGTCAGTGTCTGCAGTACATACACAGACAGGAAAGAAGACTGACTGCACACATGCAGTTTAGCACAGTATACTTGCACTGCTCAGTCTGCTTTTCCACAAACACTCCATGACAGAAAGTAAACATTAATGAGGCACCAAAACAGTGCACACACACACACATGCACACACACACTCAACAGAAGGAAGGGGGGCCAGAATACAAAGTGTCACGCATACAGAAGACAACAAAAAAGGGCATAATTTCTTACAAGGGTCAGGGATGGTAGAGGAATACATTTTATAACACAACAAGGAAGGTGTGGGGGGCACATGGTGTGAGGAAAAAAAAACTAATGTGGGATCCCATGGTGATCCAGCAGCTTCCAGCATGGACATAATTTGCAACTGATGTCCCTCTATGTGATCCAGCTGCTGCTCGACATCACTCACCCTCTCATTGTTCTCCTTGACAGCACTCCAGAGAACTTCCAAGTCAGCCTGCATTACATGCAGTTCTCTGGGGTCCAGACATTCTACAGGATGATCTGCTGGTGGTGGTGGTGGTGGTGGTTTGGGTGCTGGTGGAGCAGCAGGTGCTGCTCTGGACCTCCTCTTCTTAGGACTGCCACCATGCACAGCTGCACCCTCTGCCACAGAAGGGCTAGCAGGTGCAGGCATAGCCCGTTCTGTGGCAGCCTGCCACTTCAACTGATGGTGATTGAGCATATGGGTGCACTGGCCCCCAGTCCCCTGCTGAGTCCCCAAGGGGTCACAGTGCACCTTCACCTCACATAGGCAGCACCTGACCATGCTGCTGCACCCCCAACACAGTCAAAAAATCTGCCAAACAATGGAGGTGCAGGGAGGACAAGGCACAGGTAGGGGAGGGCCAGATGAACTGGCAGCTGGCTGGTCACAGTGCTCAGCAGGGTTGGGATCCACACCTGGGCCCAAGGGCACAGGCACATCCTGCTCCAGAGGACCTGGTGCTGGAGCTGGTGCTGGACATGGTGGTGGTTCAACTGCCTCAGAGTCAGGAGGCAGTGCTGGTCCTGCTTCTGGGGGGGCACTCAGAATTTTCAATCAGTCCAACAGGAACCTGCAGCCATGCTCACCATGCATGCACACGGTACAATGCCTACGAGCACCACAGAGCTGCCCCTGCCCCAGACATTCCCTCACCCTGATCCATCTCTCCAACTGCTCTCCCTCAGTCTGAGCAATAACTACTCACACTGTCACACAACACACACACACACACACACACACACACGGCCTGACCTTGCAAGATAGAGGAAAAAATACATAAACCACAAACATTTTTTGTGTCATGTCAACCTTAAAGCAAATTATTCAAGATGCCATGTTAGTTGATACTTATAAGACAATTAACAAATGTTCAGACACAACATTTCAGAAGGGTTGCTTAGCAACCCAAATAAATTTTCATCTTAATTTCCAAATTACTTGCCCTTAATAAAATGTTTGTAGAAGATGTAGAATTCTCAGACCATAACATTATGGGGCATATTTTAGGCCATAATTCCATATACATGAATGGTCCAGGTTATTGGAAATTTAACTCTTCCTTGTTAAATAACTCTTAAATGCAACAGAACATTAAATATGTTTTAACTAACGGGTAATCAGTTTTTGAAATGTACGGTACACCTGTAACTTGGCAGATTGATACTAAAAAGAGACTTGCAAATTCTATTAAAACAAAACAGTAGAATCTGTAGGGACAAAGAATATTTAAAATACCTTATGAATAGAAAACAGTTACAAAAACTGCAGTCTTTAGCTAGAACAACAAAACATAATTTTCAGTACAAATACAGTTATTAAAACAAGAAATGTTAAACTATCATTCAAAAAAACATGACGGACTTCAAAAGCAATAGTCTTTCAGTACTCAGGGTAATGCAAGAGTCATTTGTCCTTTTTTAAGTTGTAAAGAAAAAATAAAACATAAAGCAATGTACAGTTTGCTAGATGTAGATATGAAAGAAAATACAGATAAACATAATCTAGTAAGAATAGTTACCCAACACACATCTGCATTATTTTCTGATCAACCTGTTAGCACCCATATTGCTTTTACATTTCTTAACTCTTTTACTCCTCCTACATGTCCAGAAGATGTCCTAAATGCCTTTACAAAAGACATCTCATCCCAAGAAGCTGAAATAGCTATAAGCTCTCTTAAAAATAACACTGCCCCAGGTGCAGATGGACTACCCCGGAATTATATAAAGTTGTTGGGCCATTAATTTCAAAAGAATTAGCTGCAGTTTTTACTGTAATGCTGCAGTCAGATGCAATCCCTTTATAGATGGCAAAGGGTGTACTTTTTTACATTTATAAAAAAGGTGAAAAGAAAGATTTCTCAAATTGGAGGCAGATAAGTCTCTTGAACGTCGACTTTAAAATTCTGACAAAAATTCTGAATATGAGGTTACTGCAGGCAGCCATGTATCTGGTCATGCAAGCCTAATCTTGTTCAATACCAGGAAGGAGAATAACAGATCAACTGATATTAATGAGAGACATTTTTGAATATGACAATCACCATGGCACAGAAGGGTTTGTATTATCACTGGATCAGAAACAGGCTTTCAATTCGGTCAATCATAAATTCTTATAGCACGTGTTACAAACTTATGGTATCCCAACCAAATTTATAGCTTGGGTCCAGTCACTATACAAACCAGCCACAGTTACACCATTATTAAATGGCTGAATTGGCCAATGTTACTAGTTCATAAGGGGGTTTGACAGGGATGTTCCTTAAGTCCCCTCCTTTATGTATTTAATATTGATCTCTATTAAGTGTCCTAAATTCTTCCCCAAATTTACATAACATACAGCTTAATGATCTTGTGGTTCCACATTGCGCAATGGCATATGCAGATGATCTTTGTATCTTAGTAAGAGATTAATCTTCTGCAAAACTAGCATTGCAGATCTGTACAGAATATAGTACTTGTACATGTTCTATGTTAAATATTAATAAATGTAAGGGGTGTCAATTGGTAACACGTACCCCCACTATTCTAGATATAGGTAGTATTCAAATATCAAACACACCTCTGACCATTTGGGGTATAAGATTTGGTTCTGCATCTTTAGATATTCTTAATTGGGAGGCTTAAATGGACCAAGGGCATCTACTAGTCCAGCAATGGAATAAGGTACAAATGTGTAAGGAAAACCATCTATTTAATCAAAACCTTTTTGATCCAATTTTTTTTTATTTATCAGTTATTTATTTCCTCTGCCTAAAGCATTTGCAGCTACCATCTACAGTATATTCTTTCAAGCAGTCTTGGGGAGCTGATCAAACCCTGTCAAAAGGAATATTTTATATCAACCATGGAAACAAGGTGGTCTCAATATGATAAATCTGCTGGTATTTTATTATAGTGTTTATTGGATCACTAATGTTAGGCTTCTATTATTATCAACTGGCCATTCATGGACTCTAATGTTCTGAAACTCCTGATTTATATGGTTAACACCTTGGTCAGAAGACACACTAAGAGTAGTATGATCAACACACCAAGCCCCTGCATACATTAGAGAAGTTTTTTGTCAAACATAAGTCTTGGCAAGTGTCCAGCCAGATGATACTCACAGTTCATAGAAAGTTACCATACAAGCAAATCCTAGCCACTAGTTTTCAAGTGGAAACAGTGTTTCCTCAGTGTCCAGCTACTTCCCTTTCTTCCCTGTTAGAAGTATTAAATAATCAATGAATTCCAGATAAAAAGAAGGATATAAATTGGCTGTATTGCCATGAAAGACTTAACAAAAAATCAAACCAAAAGCATAAATGGCTAACTGAATGATATTGTTCTAGATTAGGGTGCTGTCAACAATTGAAAATTATGGACCATTTACTTTTCTCTTGTAGCTATATCATAGGCTTTTTTGGAAGTTTTTGGCTACATAGTGGAATGTTCCCTGTTTTGCCAAAGTAACACATAATAATTTAATATACAGTGATCTAGATCAACATTGGGCAATATGGGATTAATCTACTCTTCTATTAATTCTCATTACAATAAAATGGTATATATGGAATACCAGATGTTTATACACATTACAACAAAAGAACATAACTCATATTGAACTATTACAAAAAATTACACACAAATTAAAAAACATATTTTTCTGAAGTTAATAGATGTATGAAGATTTTTTAAGCTAAAGCATGGCGTAATCTACCCTGGGTCTTGGATTCAGATGTGCCAATCACCTGATCAGAAACAGGTTATTATACCCAATAGCTAATAGGTATGTATTTTTCACTGGTTAATTTTCTTGTCTTAATTTTGTGAAATTAACAAAATACGTGTAATGAAATTTGTTTTTGATTTTTTTATGGTTTTGTTAGCTGATGTATGATTTATTTCTGCCTTCTGTTATATTGTTTATGATTTGTGTGATCTTTAATAAAAAAAAAACAAATTCCCCCACTCTTTTTGAGACGTGCCATGAGATCTTTGACATCCACCTGAACTACCACCTGTTACAGGCAGATGGGACCTTGGTTTCACGTCTCATCCAAAATACGGCACCTCAGGAGTGCAGCACCCCCCACATGCTGCACTACAGTGTCATGATTGGTATTTAGCCCAAGTACCTGGTGTGGGGAAAGAGCCTGCAACCTTCTGATCTTCTGGCCTCAGAGGAGAGTGTGCAACCTGCTAAGCCACTGACAATGTGTAAAGGCTTAATGCATTGGTGGGAAATCAATCCTAGGTCACCCATATGGGAGGAGAGAAATCTACCACTGAACCACCAATGCTTCTTACATAAACATCACACACACACACAATGACAGTGTTACAATATTTGTCATGATGTCATGTATTCAGATACTGATGTGTGTAACATAACATGCTTTAACTGTTTGTATTTTCAGAAACTCTTTACATTTATTTATGAACAATATTGCTCACCATGGTGAAGAGTGCAGCACCAAGATGCAACAAACTCTGGCCAGAGCCAATAGGGCTGTGAAGCTCTACCAAGTGATGAAAGTTACACATGTGCATAGAAATTATTCAACACCCAAGTGTAACTTGGTCATATGTTTGAGGTGTTGCACTAAATTTTCAACATTGCCTTTTTTGGACCCCTTCTCATGAATAGTGCCAGTGTCATTTTGTTTAATTTTCCAGAAAGGTGATTGTGCAGAGCAAACACGTTATTCTGCGCCACAGGTGGAAAAAACATTTTGGGCAGGTTGTGGAAAATGGCAGCTGTACTGTTGTGAAGGAGATGTGCAAAAATGGGAATGTTAAAAATGTGCAGTGAAAATATTAAAAATTAGCGACGTTAGGGGCGTGGGTAGAAACTGCACAATGCATGCTCAGAATGCAGTCATTTTTTGGAATTTTTTCCCCAGATTTGCAACTTGGGCTTTTTGGGACCCTACCTCAAGAACAGTGGTACTGTCATTTCATGACTTGGTCCTGAAAGGTGATTCCACGCAGTGACCACGAAATCACCTTTTCGGGCTGAGTAACAAAATGACAGTGACTGTTTTCATGAGGTGTGTCCCAAGAACCCCATGTTGAAAATCTGGCGCAAAAACTCCAAAAAATGGCTGAGATATGAGCATAAGTTGAAAATCCCATTGAATGGCTGTATAGCACGCTTACCTTTAATTCTTCAGTTTGAGGTTGAGCTTTGCAGAGTGCAGACGTGTCCCGGTCTAGAGAAGATGACAACACTGAGCTCTGGAGGTAAATATGGGGTAATGGGGTGTGTGGAGAGGTGGATGCTCAGTGGGAGGGTGAAGAGGGGAAGGGGTACTGCAGCGACGACGAGGGACCGTTTTCAGTTTTTCAGGGGAAACAAACTGACGAAGACCATTTTCTAATTTGCAGGACAAGCAAACATTTAGGTACACTGGGGTGGGCTCCCAGTGTGTCACATGAATCCTGACATGGGGATTGGGCACCCTGATGTCAGGCATCTGTGGGCAGGGGGCACCAGGACAAAAACATGACGAGGGACCATTTTCTGTTTTACAGATAAAACCACATTTCGCATACTGGGGTGGGCTCCCAGTGTTGTGATATAACATCATGATTTGGGAATGACTTGGGGAGGGGGGGTACAAAATAAAGAATGGCATTGTGCAATTTCAACATGCCGGCACAGTAGCACTGCGCATGTGCACAACTCCGCACATGCGTGCAACTCGTGTGCATGCGCAGTGCATGCATCAGAATGCAGAAGTAACAGATGAAATTGTGCTGCTGTTATTCTGTATGCTGATCATGGTGGAGGGCTTTCAGCTCCATTGGGCTTTTGGAAGGATATTTCCCAAAGTCCAATGGAAGAGGTTGTGAGATTGGCCATCTTCAGAGCTAAAAAGCTCTCGCAAAACGGCTGTAGGCTCTGCCCACAGCACTGAAAATGAAGATGGATGTAGCAAGGCTTTCTATTCATTTCCTAAGGTTAAAAAGTATGTGCTGCCTGGAAAAAGTTTTGTGCTGGGATGGAAGTTGGGAACCTACTGACAGGATAGTTATTTGTGAGGATCACCGTGAATTATTAGATTTTGTTGCATCACCTCACATTGCTAGACCCTGTGGCTATAAGAACATTAACAGGAAGAAATATGCAGTACCTCAAATTGAAACACCTTTGGAGGTGTCCAGTGTGAGTGTTTCTCCTTTTACATGTCTTATTCAATTGAACATATTCATATTTGTGTAGAACCTGCAGATCTAATTGATATCCTTTGCAATAAACAGTTAATTAATGCTGTGTTCATGTTATCACTGTAGTGACGCTTAGTATATTGGTGCTTCTTGTTTAAACACATGGGAAAGGAAACTTTAACAGTAGATCTTTATGTGTTTCTTTTTAACTTTTTATTTATAGCATTTTCAATACATTCAAATACATTGAAATATTCCACGGTTGAAGATACAGACAAAAACAGACAGTAAAAAAGCAATACAATAATTAGTGTTGTTACACCTCTCATCTAGTGGTATTGCATTGGGAGGGAACTGCAAAATTGCAAAAATCTTTGTGTTTCTGATGCTGTACATGGTTATGTGTGATATCTTTGTACATTTGCTTCAACCCAACAGCTTATACATCAAAATCGGCTCCTTCTTCCCACCCCAATACTTATTCACCACATACTAACAAATAAATTTTTTTTTTTTTTTCGGGAATGGGCATATGCTGCCATTGGATATCTGGGTTGGAGTGGTAGTTGGGGGGTTGAGTTAGACAGAAATGATGCGTTGAATACAGGAATTATATTATCTGGTTGGGAAATGTGGTCCCCTTCCTTGTCCTCTGACCATCTCAATGTGGAGGAAAAGTGGTGGTGCAAGGTCAATTGACTTGAAGGTGGCGCTGTGGTAATGTGGTGCATGAATTTCTCCATGTGCACGTGTAGCAGCAGCACAGGAAATGGAAGTAAACATTAAAAAGAGTCTTGAGAGACACGTGCATCATTACTTGGACCATCTTGGTCCATGCCACCGTCCTGTCCACACACACACACAGATCTAGATTCATTTACTTTGTTTGGGGGGAGGTGTGGGGTTTGGGTGGGGAGCATGGAGAGAAATATGTGGGGATTTAATCTTGAGGACATGGAGTGGGTGGATGTGGGTTTGGATAAAATGCAAACTGTGCTAAAAGCCAGCTTGTCATGTGAGTGCCAGATGTTCATGAAACTACACAAGCAGAGTGCACATGTTTGTGTTGCACTTCCCCCGGCAGCTGCAATATTCAGTCAGATATCGAGCAGTGCTATCAGACTAAATTTTGGGCTGTGTTGATGCAGCACTAAGTAAAACTGCAGTGTTCCAACTCGGACCTGGGTTGGGTATACCCCAACGGGAAATAACGCTGCCAGAAAATGAATAATGCCAAGATGCTTGTGGGCTATATTCAGCCTGATCATGCAAATGAGCCAATTTGGCATGGAAGATGCTAAGGACGATTTGAATGCCCATTATGGGCTCATCTACTTATAGTGCAGTAGCACCTCAGTGTCATTGCTTCAGAGGCAACAATAAGCCCAGGTGACATAGTGGTCCCCTCTGATTACTCATCCAAGCTGTTTGTCTCTATGCCTGGGAGCATAGTATGTCCCCTGACCTTCCAGTTGCTCAAACGAGCTGTCTGTCCCTCCATCCCTGATTGTTCCAGCAAGCTGTCTGTATTATTACCTGATCGTCCAATGTGTCCCTCCATTCATGATTACTTCTCTGAGCTGTCTGTATAATTCTCTGGGGTCACGTGTGTTCCGCCATCCTCTGATCACCCATTCACACAGTTGAACAAGAGACCCTAGAGGTCCAGTGGCTCTCCAACCCACCCTCTGGTATCTCACTTCCCCACACCCCCTTCACTCCAGTGGCTGGTGATCCACCCAGCTAGATTTTCTGACTGGTACTGTCCTCCATTCACCTTCATGGTTGGCAGCCATATGAGTTGTTAGTTAGTGTGAGTACCATAGAAACAGTTTTCTATAGTATGCGCACACAATGACATCTCATATGGTGGACACCCACAGAAATGAGAGGAAGGCAGAACTAGTCTCCAAATCTAGCTGAGTGGAGCACAGTCAATCAGAGTGAGGGGGTGTGGGAAAGTGGGATACCAGTGTGGGGGGGGTCTGGTGCAGGGCACTGGACCACCAGAGTCTCCTGTTCAACTGTCTGAATGGGTGATCGGAGGCACTGGACCACAGGGAATAATACAGACAGCTAGGAGCAGTGATTGGTGGCTGGGGGGACACACTGGACCACAAGGAATGATACAGACAGCCCAGAGGAGCGACTGGGGGCATGGGTGGGGACAGCATGCTACCAGGAATATTGCCACAGCCTGAATGGGTGGATGGGGGCAGGGGGCTGTAGTACAACTGTCCTGCCTTCGGGGTTGAGGCATGGCCTTAACATCCCATTAAGATGCAGTTTTTGGTGGCAGAAAATAGGGTCACTTGTGGTGCTGTTTACTTCTGTCACAAATATACCACTGCATCGATATGCTGAAGGGGACCCCCACATTTACATAGTCGTGGCTGTATTTTAGCACTTTGGCACTGCAGAGTTTGGAGGGCATACCAAGGCCTCTGAATATGGCCTGGTCAGGATCACTCTTGGGCACTTACCTTTGAATATCGGGTCCTGAGTTTATTATGGTAGGAGGATGGAGTGCCATGAGTATGTTGAATCATGAGGTGAAGCAGATCACTTCTACCTTTAGAGAAGGCTAATTAGCCCACCATAACATACCCCCTTTAGTGCCTTATTGCAATTTTGAAATGGGTCAATGTAATTAATTTGAATATTTTTGAGCTCCTTTCAGCTGGGATGTTGTACTGAGCTAATGGTACAGCTGAAATTACCTCTGGTCCAATAATGAGGAATAATTCATTCTACTGGTTTTATGATACTGAGGCAAGAAAACATTTATTGAATAACAATAATATGTGGTAATTCAAAATTACTAAAAAAAGGGGTGATTTATTATTCATGTTTAATATAATGCAAAACCAAGAACTTGCTTCTAAATATGGCTTTGTCTCACAAACCAGACCTTTTTTTACCTTTGTTTTACCAGGAGAGACACACTAAGCTAATAGCTTGTTTACAGGTGCAACCTGAGAGCACAAGGAAGTTAAGTGACTTGCTCAGGATCACACATTATGCAAGTGGGGCTGTGGGATTCAAACCCAGGTCTCCAGGTTTACAGCTCAGAGCCTTAACCCACTGCCCTATACTGCCTCCTTAGATCTTAAATCTCATAACAGAGACTGAAATGCAAAGGGTTGAAAAATTTAAAAGACAAAACTTTTTTACATCGGGGTCCCCGACTGTGGAATAAACTTCCAGAAACCGTTGTTGAGATTGAGGCATTCCAACAATTTAAACACCAAATTGACCAACACTTGGGCTTCTAATTCTGTGAGTCCACTAGGTGTGGAAGACAGACACAATGTGTTATGCCTTCTGTTTACAGCTACCAAGCAACCAAGTAAGTAAGTACATTTTTATAGTGTATTGTAGAACGTTGTTCTACCTTGATTTTCATCTGCACTGAAAAGCTGTTCTACCACAGTTCAAAGGGCACAGAATGCTGTTCAACCCTTCTGTGGTAGTACAGCATTCAACCAGATGACATGTGCTAGAAACCAGTATGGTACAGCATGGGATCAACCAGATAATGTGGCAACCGACCAGCACTGATCGCATAACCTCCCTAGCAGATGCAGGATCAACCAGATAACATTTAAGCAGGATCAATCAGCCATATTTTTTTTAAAACTTACGATAATATGTTCAGGGCATCCACCTCCGATTACAATGTGAGGCATACATCTGCCATGTTTTTTTTTTTTAAGACCGCCCAAACCCACCTGACAACCAATGACTGTGTATGTCTCAGACGCTGTGATGACTGAGCCCTAGCAACTTCTAACTAACCCTAGCAACCAGTCCCAACTCTCAGGATAAGGCAGCAAACAGTTTATTTTCTGCATTAAAAAAAAAAAGTACAAAAGTACTTAAAAAGATATAAAATTATCACGGGGAAATTATACACTATAAAAAATACTGGCTGGGCAACTCAATGCTGAAGCAGTGTGTTCTGTCACCTCGGGGTCTGATTTCAGTGGACCTCTCGAGCTTCGCTCTCAAGGTCACATGAAATCAGACCCCTCTGTGGCAGAACACACTGGTTCTGCATGGTTGCCCAGCCAGTATTCTCTATATAAGTATTGTATCATGCACGCTGATGAACATACCATCTCAAGGCCCCCCCACACACACACAAACACTCACACACAAGTGTACACTCACACAAACACTCACATGCATGCACACACATGCTCGTGTGCACATACACACACACACATACACTTGTTTTGATGCATAATTGTAAATTGCAGTCATTCTCTTCTGCTAAGACAGTTTTTGGCAGTGTAGTACATATCTGACATTGACAGATGCTTGTTATACACTTATTTCTGTAGTCTTTGCATGACTGCAAATAGGAAGGGTATGGCATTTTATTTCTATGAATATGAAATCTATAAAATCAGAATAACCATTTGATACAATAAATCTTGTACAATAATATAATCTGAAATTATAGCGATAAACATAGGAATAATTACATCTATGGTCAGTTACAGGTAATTAGTTGTATGGATAATGGCACACAGACTGACATCAGCAATATGTCAGAACAAGACCAAGAAATCAGTGCTGATGATGTTATTAATTCAGAAAATATGCATGACTCTGTTTATAAGTCTTTAGATGCACAGTGTGACATTGTACATTGAGAACGTAACTCTAAATATGATGACTTGAATACATATATACAGTATAAATATTGTAAGTCATTTAATTCTGAGATGTAGTGAACAGGGGATATGTAGGGGATGTCAGCAGGAGTTACATAGACATAGAAACATAGACTTTGATGGCCGATAAGGACCACTTGGCCCAGCCAGTCTGCCCATTTCCCTACCTATTGGATATAGAAACATAGACTTTGACAGCAGATAAGGACCGCGTGGCCCACCCAGTCTGCCCATTTCCCTACCTATTTGAGTTGATACAAGGTGGGATACAGGGGCACTCAGCAGAAGAGAAAAAGTCCCCAGACCCATGTGGGACTTGATCATTGTGGGGATAAATCTGGAAACAGGAATGAGGTATAGATGGATGTATCACCAGCTGAGTAATGACCTATAAATAGATGGAGCATGAATTGTGCAAGTGCAGTTTATATAGCGAGCAACAGTGTGTCCAGAGGGTATAGTCTGCATCTGTCTGGAGAGGGAACCACAGTCCTCAGTTGAATTAATGTTAATGTGATAAACATTTCAACTACCTTATGGGAGTAATGGAAAGACAAAGTATGCATTACTGACCCTCTCCTTCCCCACAAGTTGAAGTAGTATGTAGGGTTAAATCGATGGGAGAAGGATCCTGCAATGAATAAGACAGTGAGTTCAGCAGTTAGGCAAAGGACAATGTGAGCATGAACGAAAGTTGGAAATGTAAAGTGGAAAAGTAGATAAAGTAAAATGATAGAAAATGGAGCCATGGGCATAGTGTGAGCAAGGTATGAAGGATCATGTGTACATATTATATGAATCTTGGAGATAAAATCACAGACCTAGAGGATATCATGGCAGACACGTAACATGGATTTTGTTGCTATTACTGACTCATTGTGCGCAAGCAATAACAACTGTGATATGTGCATACCATGATACACTATTACACTATATGCTGATGCACATGCGTGGAATCCTGGTTTCACTTTTCAAAACAATAAAGGGAATATTTAAAAAAAAGCACTCAGTCTGAAAAATGACTGCTTTTTCTGAGATCAACACACTTAGTACTATGTAGCAATATATTTACTTTATACGCTTCCAAAATCACCAAACTCGTTCATGCACGAGTTCGGTGTGATTCAGCACCACACTTTTGTTGGGATGCACAGAAAGGAGCAGAACATGGTGATAAGGCCAAGACAAGTAGATGTCATTTTTCTGAAAAATAAATGATTAAAGGTAGCAAATATGCATTTGAAATGTAATCTGAACAGTTACTGGGTAGAGCTCAGGTAACAGGGAATGACTATTACAGGAGTGCTGAAAAATGTATTTAAAAAGCTGACAGTGTCCCTTAATATACATGAAGATCATAACCATATGCTGAACAAAGTTTAACAGTGTTTAAAACAAACCTTCTAAATTATAATATCAATAAGATACATGGATTATGTTAATGGTCAGCTAATCACCATCAAGGGGCAAGTGGCACTGAGCTATGCTTCAAACAGCATTACACACATAGAGAGTGATTAACATAATGGGCATGCCTTACTACTTAATTATTGGTCCTTGGGCTATAATATGATATAAACAGTGAGACATACATGGTTGTGAGTAGTATCTTTTGTTTAAAAAAATTATCTTGTCAATGGAAATGAGGGACTTCTCGGTCAATAAAAGTAAAAGTGTGTAACATATTACCCATTGACAGGTGTAACAACAATGTATCAAACAATGGGTTCTCTTACTGTGACTACGAACTGCAAATGGCTTCATATGTATAAATTCAACTAATTAAAGATTGAGTACAACAGTGTTAATTATGTTCTGCTTCCTTTTTATGTTGTCTTGCGTGTGTGCAAGCAACATCTTGAGGTAGTAGCAGAAGTGCAGAGGTGTGTCAGTGTTGGCGAATGCAGGGCGCACTTTAGTAGGTATGTCCCTCACTCCCCAATTAGCAAGCATGCTAGCACCAACAGAAGAATTAAGTAAAGTGCCAACAACTTGAAAGAAATGTGCCCCTGCAATTGGAGACACACTTGTCATGCAGCAGCAGAGATGACACACCTCCCATACGTGCCTTTCCTGGTGAAACATTTCAATAAGCATGGTGGCGGCTCTTGCCACCACCACACAATCCCCAAACAACGCTGACATTGGAAGTGCAATACCTGTGTCGGCATGTCCCCAATCCCCCACATTCAGTACGTTTACATGGAGTTATTGTTACCAGGTAACATGATATCAGGGAACCCCTGACTTACCCGGAAACTGTTTGACACTTGTTTACGTGTCTGCCCGATTAGTGGAGTAGTCTTCTTGGGCACTGGAGAGTTTTGCTTGTAGTTACCTGGTAACACTCTGCTCATGTAAACACTCTGATTGTATGGCACGCTGGGAGCCCACTCCAGTGTGCTGCAGCTCACAGAAAGCCAACAGTGTTGGCATGTTCCTCTCCCCCCACACCCACTGTGTGGCACACTGGGAGCCAGCCCCAGTGTGTCCAACATCCCCCCAAAAGTCATGAGTCACATTGGAAGCCCACTCCAGTGTGCTCAACATTTTTTTTATTTCACCTGTAAAGAAAGAAAAACGTCCGCAATATTCATTTATTTTCTGTACCTGAAAAACAGAAAATGATCCTTCATTGTCTACAGCACCCCCCTCCCCCAACCCCGCACCCACCCTCTGTTTTTGTGTGTGTGTTTATGATGAAAATTGACTTATCTGGCTGATCCTGCACTTCCCCACCCCCACATCAAAAGGTAAGAGTAACAGAAAACAGAATGTTTGCCATGCCTTGTGTGTGCATGCGGGTGGGGGGGAGACAGGCAGATGGAGCTAGACAGTGTGAGAAGCTTTGGCAGTCAGCTACGAGCATGAGATTCCTTCACTTAACAGCCGACTTCGCAACAAAATGATTCAAAAAAATAAAAAGTCTGATCCATATATTAAAAAAAATAATAGATAGGTAACTTGGCATTGCTGGTGAGATACCATCTCGAGGTTCTGGACACAGAAATCTCACGAGCTTCACTCTCAAGGTTCCTACATGTCCAAAACCTCTTGGTGGTATTACTCCCAGTAATACCCAGTTACCTATCCATTATTCTATTTATATTTGTCAGATTACCTTGCAGAGCTAATGGATGAGCTTTACAAACATCCAGAGATTTTCCCTCATACACTGCTGCAGAAAAACATTTGAGGGAGGTTAAAGAAAATATCCCATGTATGTTATTATCATTGTCAGTTAACAAGATTGACAAAAAAGAAGCCATACAGAAGTATCACAATTGCTTTAACAAATAGAAATTAACATATGACTACTAAACATGTATGAATGAATAAGAATTAACAAGTATAATCTGACACAGATGCCTGTTCCAGTAACAACTCAGAGTGAGTTGGGCCATGAGTGAAGTTCAATATAACTGTTACAACCCCCCCATCAAAACAAGATATTGTTTTTTACTGTCGGATTTTGGAAGACTGGTTAAAGATTCCAGGACAGGTCTTGTGTTGTACCTGTGCAGTTGGATTTAGGGTTTGCTTCTCATTCTCCCAAAAAAGCTGGAATATAAAGTTGCTGTTAATTTTCTGCGTAATCTTAAAAAATGCCTGTGAAGAGACTGTCAGACAAAGAAGTTTCTGGTTGTGGCCCTGCTACCAAGAAGGCTATTACCAGTGGAAGTTGTTGTGATGATGAGGCAGGTTCATCAGGGGCTAGCAAGTCTAGCAGTGTTAAGAGTGGTCATGGCCGTGTCCGTGGTAGTATGCAGCAGAAGGGAAAGTTAGTAGTTGGTGCAAGTAAAGGAATTTCTCTGACTCTGTTTTTCACAGAGAAATCAGTTGCTTCAATGCTGATTGGAGAAGCTGTTGTCCCTGCTGGTAGTAAAGTTAGTGAGGGAAAGGTTGATAACAGCATGAGTATTGCTACAAGTTCAATCCTGTTAAACTTATCAGGTGGGGATAATGTGGTTGAATCTGCAGACTTGAGTGCAGTTGATGTCCCACCCCCCACATTATTTGAACATGATTCAGATAATGATGATGACTCACAGTCTCATGTTTCTGATCTTGATGTTAGGCCAGCCCAATTTTCAGATGTTGACGAAAAAAGTGTGGATGATAATACTGAGTCTGTGGTTGGAATATCTCCGCAGGAGGACAGCATCAAAACTGAATCTGTGGATGATGATTATGATGATGATGCTAGTAATCCCATTTGGGAACCGGACAAAAAGAAAGTGAAGGTGACTGTTTGTAAACAGTTTGTTAGTCAGTCCCTCCCTCCTCAAAGTTCAGATGTAGCTGTGTCTGTTGCTGAGCCGGATGTAATAGTCATAGATTCTAATGTTCAATCAAAGTCCAAGTGTGCACAACACCAGAAATCATGCAGTACACCCCCCATTTCATTGCCAGCAAAAGTGCAGTTCCATATGAAGCACCATCAGTACCACTGAAGAGTAGGGCATCCAAATCCCTAGTCTGGGATTTTTTAATTCAAGATGGCAGCGATGAAACAGTGGCAATCTACTAGCTTTGCCAAGTGCGTGTGAAGCATGGTAAAAAGGGGAGCCATTTGGGCACTGGGGGCCAGCATACTCATCTGAAAAGCAGACACATGGCACTGTGGACTTGGCACCAGAGGGGAGCTATTGCCATAGTTGGGCGTTCCCCCTCAGCCACATTAGTGAGCATGGTATCCCCTTCCTTCAGTGTAAGTAGCCTCATCAGTAAAAGTGGTGAAATGACACCAGAAGATTACTACAGGCATGAGGAGGATGATGATTAGAAATGTTCAAGCAGTGGTCAGAGTAGCAGTGGCAGTCCATGTAGTAATTCTACCACATCAACCCCTGTGCTTAAAACACAGAAAATAACCTCATGTATTGTGTTGTCACCTGTGGACCCACCATCACATGTCCAGGATACCTCATCTATGTCAGTTAGCAGAATAGAGCCATTTGGCATGCCACGTGCAAAGCAATGAACAATGCAGCCCACGTTGCACAGCTTTTTTGCACGTAACAGTAAATACCCACCAAATCATGCACTTGCATGTGAACTCAATACTTTTGTAGAGGAAATGCTGGCAATTGACCTTTTGCCATTTTCCTTTGTGGAGAATGCAGGCTTCTGGTGCTTAGCGGCACATGCATGTCCTAAATGGCATGTCCCATCCCGGAAATACTTTTCCACCTGTGCTGCCCCTGAGTTATATCTTACAGTGACAGAGTCTGTAAGACATGCCCTTCAGCATTCCACATCACCTTACATTCGCTTAAGCATGGATATGTGGACAAGTGGCAAAACAGCGGGTAGTTCCTATCTGTGTATTACTGCACATTGGGTGAAGCTGCCTGGGGTTTTCTGTGATGGTGGGATGGGAAAGCAGTGTAATTAATCAGACTGTGGTGGTAGCAACCTTCATGGCATTAGACAGCATGCCATACTTGCAATGTGTAGTGTAGCAGGGTCACAGACAGGCAAACACATACTGCACTTGCTACTGACAGAAATTGATGAGTGGCTGCACTCCCTGTCCCTAAAGGCTGGCTTCATAGCTAGTGATAATGGATCAAACATTGTGAAATGTATCAGCAATGGTGGCTTTGTGCAGGTTCCCTGCATGGCCCACTGTTTAAATCTGGTTTTACAGGAGTTTCTGCAGCACCTGGAAGTAAAGCAAATGCTGACTGTTGCACGTGTCATCTGTGCCCACTTTGCATGGCCTGGAAAGGCCTGTGACCAACTTAGGCAGCTGCAGATTCAAAACAACCTCCCTCAGCGCTGCCTGAAGCTTGAAGTTATCTTGAGATGGAACTCGACACTTTACATGGCAGAGCGATTGCACGAGCAGTACAAAGCAATCTCAAAGTACTTATTTATGCACACTAGCTGTGACAGTTCAGAGGCCTCAATGTCTATGACAAGTGAACAATGGTGACTCATGGACTTAGTAATAATAATTTTGAGGTAGTTTGAACATGCCACACAGGTAGTGAATGGTGACACCGCATCCGTTAGTCAAGTCGTTCTACTTCTCTGGGTGCTAAGGCAACTTTGTTGAATCTGTAGCCTAGCTTTGATGTTGCCAGAGATAGGTCAAGCTGTGCATTACTGAAACACATGATTACTATATTAGACAACAATCAACACATCGCCACTATTCAGCAATCTCCTGAATTTGGAATAGCCACAATGCTGGACCCATGCTACAAATGTGGCATTGCAGCCATACTTGAGGGAGGGCAAGATCAGGTTTAAAATCTGACTGGACAGTTGGTCCGATTGGTTCATGGGGCATAGAAGTCACGTGCAAAGTTATAAAAATCACAGCATAATAAGGCTGAAGGCTGGATGGACTGAGTACATCCAGTAAGGTGGCTGAGGGGCAAGAGGTGGTGTCAGCTGCACAGTTGTCCATTAATCCACTTTGGGGTGCCTTTTCCCAAGTCAGAATTTGTGACCTAGATGAATCTTGTGAACAGGTGGACAATTCATCAGAAATGCTGTATCACAGAGCATGGTTGAGGCCTATTTGGCAGAAAACAGGCATCTGAAAATAATTGATGATCCTCTGGTGTACTGGAGTGGCAAGGTGAATGAATGGCCAGTGCTGACATCAGCAGCAGTGAAGTACCTGACCTGCCCACCCTCCAGAGTAAGTGTGGAGAGGGCATTTAGTTCTGCGGGGGCCATAGTGCATGACCATTGTACTAACTTATCACCTACAAATGTCAGCATGCTGACATTTATCCAAATGAATGAAGGTCACATACCAAGCAGGAGACACGCATCTCTCTTTGTACCCAATCACAATGCTGGTGGTGCTGCTGATGGTGGCAAAGCAGACCATCCTGGTGGAAGCATCAAATGCTGTACCACTGATGTTGATTATATGGTCATGGAAAAAGAATTTCCAACAGGGTACAACTCCAGACTTCAGGCCTGCGAGGGCTGCTTTCTCCTTGATGATGATGATGCGTAGGATGTTGGTGGTAGGGCATAAGGTCAAAATTATTGGGGTGCATGCTGTCTCATTGCTGTATTGTTACTGGTTTTTAGAAGAACAAAAAAACAAACAGTGGCCTTCACTGTCATATGACAATTGACAATAAATGACATGTCATTATATTTGTCATTCCCCTTTCTTGATTTTGAGGGTCTAATTCACAGAATGTGTGCAGTCATTATTACCTGCAGTCCACCCCGTGTCTTGAGACTAAGAGATACATTCTTCCTGTGCCCAGGCTATGAACCCTCAGCCAGCCACAGCCACCCTGCTTCTTTAAAGTGACAGAGACACATTCTTCCTGTGCCCAGGCTATGAACCCTCAGCCAGCCACAGCCACCCTGCTTCTTGAATGTGACAGAGACACATTCTACCTGTGCCCAAGCTATGAACCCTCAGTCAACCACAGCCACCCTGTTTCTTGAAAGTGACACAGAGACATTCTAACAGTTCCCAATCTATGAACCCACAGCCAGCCACAGTCACATAGCTTCTTATCACTAATTGACAGTAAGTATGTACCAGTGTCACATACTCTGCTTTTGATTTGAACTGTGGTGTCAGTCATTCCTATACCGGGTTAAAGATGCCACTTTCAACAAATATGGGCAACTGATTTTCATTTTGTTTTCACAGGTTCCAGACCGTGATAACTGGCAGTACTACAGTAGTCCTACCGCCTAATGGAAAACATTGACTGGTAAGTATCAGTGTTATTTCCTATTTCATTTTAGATTAAAAGTTTTGTGGCACTGGTGTGAAGCATTCAATGGGGGTGACATACAGAATACAGGACACAAAATATATTGGTTATTCACAGATGTGAGAGGCATACTTCACTACACCATGGTTGTTAAACATGTTATTCTGGTCCTGAAAACACGTGATGTAATATAACTTAAAACAGTGGTCGAGTGCGTGTCACTCATTAAATGTGTAACATTTTTGTACGTGGTTTCTACATTCATAATAGCTTGGTTTTTTTCAACTTGATAAGGGGTTATTACTATACTCTTAGCTTGGTATTCTAAGCTGGATAAGGTGTTTACTAATAGCTTGCTATTTCAAGCAGGATATAACAGAAGACAGGAACAGCCACACTGGGAAGTGAATGTGGTAGAAAGATAAACTCCTCATAATTTCTTCTTCATCTGTTTTCAGGTAACATTGAGGTGCTGTGGACTGCCATGGGTGGTATCTTCCAATCTGAAGAAAGACAAGAGTTATGACGACATGCTGAAGACCTGTATAACTCATAACATATGTGTTGCATGTTGCTGTGAACTGATCATCATGCCCACCATGGTAAAGTGTGATGATTCCCTGAAAAGGAACAACATGACAGACTGCTTACAACACAGAACAAGATTATATAGAAATTAAATGGCTGTGTCTCTGCCAAAAAACTTACAATGTCACGAACAATAGCTCAACATTGTGGTATGAAGGCACACACAAAGGGCAGCATGTACTGGTGATGCAGCAGGTGTCAACACAGGCAATGCTCTCATTGGAACACACTAATGCATTTAGGGCAGTTTAACGTTCATCTAGACTTTTAATTCAATTACATCAGCAGGAGAACAATCAATCAATCAATCTTTATTTTACCAGGTGAAACACCATTGAGTAAAACTCATTTACAAGATGGACAAAGGTATGTTAAAAGACATTTACAAGAAGACAAGGAATTCATAATGTAGTACAGGGCGTAGCACAGACAATAAATAATGCATCAGGTAGAACAAAGTATGTATAGTATACAATGTGCAGTAAAAGAAACAAAATAAATATGTACATTGGGGTTTATTATATACACACTAGTACACAGGGTAAATAGAGTGAGGAAAGTAGAGTAGGCAGAAGAGTAATTACAGCACAGGGAGAGGGTCCCAAGCAGATGAAGGGGTATAGGTCAACGCTGGAAACATTTGCAGGTCTCAATGAAGAATTGTGACAGCAAGGATTTAAAGGTGGAGAACAGCAGCAGCAGCAAGTGGTGTTACAAGGCAATACTCTCACTGAACACACTGTGACACATTTCTGGCATTTCATTTTTCATCTGGGCTTTTCATGAAATTAAAACAGCGGGACAAAAGCACCAGCAGCAGCAAGTGGCATCACAAGGCAATGCTCTCACTCAGCACACTGTGATGCATTTCTGGTAATTTCATTTTTCATTTGGGCTTTTCATAAAATTAAAATAGCAGGTCATTTACACACAAGATAGCACATTTGTGGGGGGCATGGTAGGTGGTGTAATGGTATTGTAATTATTGCGCTGGTGCTTTAACTAAATGTTCAGAAAAGTAGCAAGTATTTTCATAGTTGTTACTTAATTTACTTTATTTTTTACATGATTGATGGTTGGAAAAATGGTGGACGCTGTGTGCTTTCATTACAGGTGAAACTGTCGTGCTGCTACGCACGCTGCAGTAAAAGTGTCTTGAACATGGCATTTTGGAGCCATAATATTTAATTAAATGAAAGCACGCAGTGTCTGCAAAGTTGGTGACCACATGACTTATTACATAAAATAAGGTAATGAGTAAGAACAAAAAAATTTCTGTTGCTGAAAGCAATATGGCGTTATGGGGTACATTTGGGGAAGTGGGGAATCTGATTTGTCATTATGAGGGCCAAGAAATACAGGATTAACAAAATTAACATCACAAAGAAAACATTAACTGAACTTAAATGTCATACTTAGTATGTAAGAAAAATAAATGTGGCTTAAGAAAATAAATAAAAGCAGAGACAATTTTTTTTGGGGGGGAGGATTTTTTTAATACTGTCTTTCTGGACCCTCATAATGGTACATCTGATTCACCACCTCCCCCAAATGTTCACACCATTATGTTTTCCGCATTACCAATTTTTTGGTTCTTACTCATCATTACTTTATTTTACGTAATAAGTCATGTTGTCGACAACTGTGCAGACACTGTATGCTTTCATTTCAGTTGAAATTGTGCCACCAAAAAGCCATCTTCAAGACATTTTTATTGCAGCGTGTGTAACGGCACGACAGTTTCACCTGTAATAAAAGCACGCAGCATCCGCCATTTTGCTGACCATCAGTCATGTAAAAAATAAAAGTAAATTAAGTAACAACTATGAAAAACAACAAAGAAAACATTAACTGAACATAAATTTCATACTTAGTGTGGAACAAAGGAAAAATATTAATTAAGAAACAAATTAAAAGCTGAGGAGACGTTTTGAGGGTGAAATGGTAAATCATAAAAAATTTTTAAGGTGCCTGTGGAGGCTGTTGCTGACCACCACCACCACTACTGATATTGTGCAGCAAGCTTATGATCTCTTCATTCTGCCCCTCAATATGACTGAGCCACTGCATGACTGCCTCCACCACCATTTTCATCACCTCTACCTTGGCCCACAGCACAGCCAGGTCCGCATGGGTCACAGGATACTGCAATGGGTCTTGCTCAGGGGCATCTGTGGGAACCGCCACCTGTGGCAATTCTGTTTCCTTTCTCTGCTGACGATGCACAGGTGAACGATGTTCCTCTGCCACAGCTGCAGGAGTGGCTGCTACCTCCTGCAGCTTGACATCCCACTCAGCATGGTGGTGAACTACCATGTGGGTTCTCTGACCACCTGTGCCGAGGTCCCCAGCCTTGCATCCCCGGCGATCCAACACATTGTAGATTTTGCAGCGCACCATAGTGGGGTCCCAAGGGAGGCTGCTAAAAAATTCCCACACAGGAGAGCTCCGTGGAGGGCCTAGTACAGGGAGTGGGGGGGCACCAGATGACATCTGCTGTGCTGCCGGTGGTGGAGGGACAACAACCTGCTGCAGTTGCTGCTGCTGCTCCTCCTGCTGCTGTGGCTCCTTCAGCAGCTGCTGCTGCTCCTCCTACTGCTGCTGTGGCTCCTTCAGCAGCTGCTGCTGCTCCTCCTACTGCTGTGGCTCCTTTGGCAGCTGCTGCCATTCCTCCTGCTGATGTGGCTCCTTCGGCAGCTGCTGCTGCTCCTCCTGCTGCTGTGGCTCCTTTAGCAGCTGCTGCTGTTCCTCTTGCTGCTGCTGCTTCTGGAGGAACACTGCTGCAGGGCTGGCTGTGGCTGAAGTGAAGGTCCCAAAACTGGGCCTATTTAATCAAACTTGGTGGACAAGGCTGCCTCACATTCATGGCCCTCGGTGGCCACCACTTTGCCCGCCACGATCCATAATGAAATTAAACTTATCAATCAATCAATCAATCAATCAAAATCTTTTTTTAATCAGGAGAACATCATTGAGCATAGCTCATTTACAAGATGGACCTGAGTGGTCAAGAAGTGCAAGTGTTAATACATTGACAAGGGTAGCATAAACAGTAATACAATGACAGTGGTAACATAAACAGTAATACAATGACATAAGTGCTAATATATAACAATATACATATGTACACGGCACATTAAAAACTATTAATCTGTGAGACAGAAGACAATGGACACATCAGGAGTAATATAGATTATAGGACCTAGCAGGCATTTTGAGGTGAATCTTGGGACTGGAAACGGAATTTTATCAGCATATAGGAACACGAAAAAAGAAAGGGGTAGGTATGGCGGGTTTAGGCCTTGTGGAAGCAGTTGCAGAGTTCTGGGAATAGGGTGGTGAATAATCTTTTGAAGGATATTAACGGTAGGAGGTTATTTAGCTTCATGGTTTTTTGGAGTGAATTCCAAACAATTGCTAGTGAGTAGCTGATAGCAGCCCTCCCAAACTGGGTGCAGACATTGGGGACCTTAAGAATGATAATTTTGCTGATCCTTAGGTTGTATGGCCTAGAAGTAATTTGAGTAAAACAGTCTGAGATATAGGTAGGTAGGTAGCTTGCCTGATAAGGCTTTGAATATCCAAATTGCAGCATTCCTATTTCTTCTGTGTTGTAATGATGTCCAGTTAACTGCCTTATAAAGGGAGCAATGATGGGTGCTGAAGGGAAGGTCAGTAATGAATCTGATGGACCTGTGGTATAGGGTGTCCAGTTTATTTAAGAGGGGGAGTGAACAATGTCCATACAGAAAGTCAGCATAGTCAATGAGGATAGGAATGAAGCCAGGATTAATCTTTTTGGAGTCTCTGTTGAGGTAGTGCTTTATTCTAAAAATAAACCAAGCCTTTGTCTCAGTTTCTTTAGTAGCTCCTCAATATGGACAGAATAGTCAAGCTTGTTATCAATCCAGACTCCAAGGTATTTGAAGTTATCAACTAATTCCAGCTTCTCCAAGTAAGGTGGTTAGTTGTAGGGTGGTGGATGGTGGGGTAGTGGCAGAGCAACTCTTTGAGGTAAAGAACATAGCTTTTGTTTTTTGGCATTTAGAAGTAGTTTTTATCTAGTAGGTTGTGCTTTAGGATGGAAAATTCAGATTGTAGCAGTTCACAGGCTTTAGATAATGAAGGATTGCTAACATATAATACAGTATCATCAGCAAACAGATGGATGTTGGATTGAGTGAGGTTGGCATCAATATTATTAATATAGATGGCAAAGAGGATGAGGCCAAGAATAGAGCCTTGTGGTACACCTCTTAACAGTGGTTTTAAGGTGGATAGGTAGTTTCCATTTTTTACCAGTTGTGACCTATCTGATAGATAGCACTTGAACCAATTGAGTGAAGGGATCCAACCCTAGTGAGCCAAGGGAGGTGATTAATGATTCATGGTCCACTGTGTCAAATGCTTTGCTCAAATCCCAGGAACACAGCACAGGTACTGTTCTTCTTATCCATAGCAATCTGCCAGTCGTTGGTTACTTTGGCTAGGGCTGAAATGGTGCTATGCCTGATCTAAATCCTGATTGTGCTGTATTTAGGAGGTTATTGTTATCCAGGTAGTCCCTTAATTGTGAGTTTACTAACTTTTCGAGCATCTTGGATAGAACTGATAGGATGGAAATGGGCCTGTAATTATTGAGGTCCATGGGATCACCAGATTTGAGTAAAGGAACTACTTGAGCTGTTTTCCAAGTGGAGGGAATGGATCCAGTGGTGAGGGAAAGATTGAAGAGATGAGTGAGTGACTTATAACACAAAGAACAAAATATTAGTACAAGTACTAGTTAAATAAGTACAATAACTATAAGTACGTAACCAAAAATAAACCCTTTTTTAACACAAACAAAACTTTCTAATTAACTAAAACATCCTGCACTACTCCAATAAATAAATAAAAAAAGGTTTAAACACTGAAAAATCACAATCGCAAGCAAACAACTTGGTTACTTGGTTTAGTGGACAAAAGAAGGCGAATGACCATCGAGATTATCCTCCACACAGGTGGAACATTAACCCATAATTTAATTAAATAACCATTTATCAACTTTATTTTTGAAGATTGTAATATTTGGTGAATCAACTATGTCCTGAGGTAATGTATTCCACAGCCTTGGTGCTCTAATTGTAAAGAAATTCTGTCTTTTATTGTTGTTGGCTTAATTAACATTGAGTTGCTTACTGTGTAATCTAGCTACAATCTTTCTATTGGAATAAGAAATACCACACAGTTGCATTAATGTCGATGATTGAAGAATTTTAAATAACTGTAATAAATCACCCCTTGTTCTTCTAAGCTTGAGTGAATATAAACAAGTTTTCTGGAGTCTGGTGTTATAGTCCAAATGCAAAAAGTGAGGGACAAGTTTGGTCGCCCTATGCTTAATCTGTTCTATTCATTTAATATCAGAGAGTAGATATGGGCTCCAAAAGGGAGAACCATAATCGGTATATGACCTAACACAAGACCTGTACAGGGACAAGATACATTGTTCACTTTTGGAAATAAAAATGCAGTTTATCTTACGTAGAAACGCATTTGCTTGATTTACTATTTTTTTTACAATGGGATGACAAGGATAATTTATTATTGACTAGCATTCCCAAATCTTTCTCTGTATTTGATTCTCTAATAAGAATTTTGTTTAAATGGTAAACTTGTTTAGGGTTATTTTTCCCATGTGTAATATCGCACATTTTGGGACGTTAAAATGGATTTTATTAATATGGGCCCAGTGTTCTATGGATGCAAGGTCAGATAATAAACTTTTTATATTGGTCTCATTGTTCACCATACCCCCTAATTTGGTATTGTAAGCAAATTTTGTTAGGATATTATCAGATGAGATGTTCATATCACTGAGAAAAATATTAAAGAGAGTGGGTCCCAGGACAGAGCCCTGAGGAACACCACTAGTAACTTTTCCTATACAAACTAAACAGCACAGTACACTAGATCTTTCTGCAAAAGAAGGCGAAAGTAAAACACTGACTTCCTGCCTATTTAACTGCCTCCCTGAATCATGTGACGTGCAGACTTGCAGAGACAGTGAGGTTTCTTAATGACTTCACCTTCTCAAAATGGAATATGAAGTGAACTCGAAGTGGACAATGCGAAGTAAGGCAAATTTTGACTTTTTAATGGAAATTTCGCGTAGTGATTCGTAAATTCGAAATGGACCACTTCGGGTTCATTTCACCAGCAAATTAAAACTTTGCTGCATCTCTACTCTGTATATCAAGACACAACACAGTTAAAACATTGCAATAATTAAAAATCAAGGGCCACATATTCAAATGTTTGCACCTGGTGCAAATCAGTAGCGCTGGAAGAACGCTGAAATTGCGCCACGCTGCAATATTCAGAAGTCCTTTTAGCGCCAGCGCTGTGAGATAGCGCTGACACTAAAAGATAATGTATTCAGTGGAGGGAGTGAAGGGAATGGCCATGAATGCCAATGCACTGACATATTCACAGGAATAGCACCACGCTACAGGTCTTTGCGCCACCTGTAGCGCGGTGCTAAATACTACCTGCAATAGGCAATGCAGCTGTGTAAATTGAAGTAATTCAAAGAGTAACTTCGAATTATATCAATGTGTACCCCTGGTAGTCTAGTGGTCTCCCACCCCCCCATCATGATCTCCGACCCCACCGTAGCTCTCGAATGTATTTATTTTCCCTGGTAGTCTAGTGGTTCCCCACCCCCATCATGATCCCCAACCCCATAGCTTTCGATGTATTCATTTCCCTGGTAGCCTAGTGGCCCTCTCAGCCCCATCATGATCCCCGACCCCTGTAGCTCTTAAACATATTTATTTTCACTGGTAGTCTAATGGCCCACCCACCCCAACATGATCCCTGACTGGCCAAAGCTCTAGAATGTATTTATTTTCCCTGGAAGTCTAGTGGCCCACCCACCCCATCATGAACTCCGACCCCAGTAGCCCTCAAAAGTATCTATTTTCCCTGGTAGTCTAGTAGCCCACCCCACCACACCTGGTAGTGCTGACCCCCGCTCCCCCTCAACCACCCCTGAATGGAGCCGGTGACTGGCTCAACCCACTGCTCATCTCTGCGGCCAGCCGCTGACTTAGTGCTAACTGAGCGCATATCATAGTGAGTAATGAATGAGCACACTCGCATTCATTCATTACTCACTATGGTATGCACTCAGTAAACACTCAGTCTGTGGCTGGCAGTGGAGGTGATCAGTGGGTTGAGCTAGTCATCGGCTCCATTTGGGGATGGTTGGGAGGGAGCAGGGGGTCAGCACTGCCGGGGATGGGTGGGCCACTAGACACTAGGAAATTAAATATTTTTGACAGCTACGGGGGTCAGAGATTGTGATGGGGTGGGGAGCCAGTAGACTACCAGGAAAATTAATACTTCAAGAGCCACGGGGTCAGGGATCTTGATGGGGGGTGGGTGGGCCCACTAGAATACCAAGGACATTAAATATTTTCAAGAGCTACGGGGTCAGGGAATCGTGATGGGGTGGGTGGTGGGTGGATCAATAGGCTACCAGGGAAATTAAATATTTTTGAGAGCTACAGGGGTCCAGGATCATGATGGGGGGGTGGGGGGCCACTAGACTACTTGGGAAAATACAGTGAACTGATTCACAAGCTACCTGTCTGGCAGGTTGCAATGTGTCAGGATATCCAATCAGCAATCTGAACCCAAAGAAGTCAACCTCGGAGTGCCTCAGGGATCCATATTAGGTCCTTTATTGTTTAGTCTGTTTATAAACACCCTTCTCTCCGCATGCCCAGCTCATATGGTACTCTACGCCGATGATAACGTTATCTCTGTCCCTGGCAAGGATATGTCGCAAATCATTGCTGGCCTCCAAGATAACTTCAAACTATTAGAGTCATGGTTTGAAAAAACAGGCTCCTGCTAAATTATAAAAAAACAAAAGCTATACTTTTCACACTCCACTATAACAGGAAAAGAAGTGGGCCTCTCAGAGTCACGAGCCAAAAAAATGAAACATTAGAGCAGGTCTCCACCTTTAAGTATCTTGGAATACACATTGACGACACTCTGACCTTTAATACGCATATCGAACACGTCATAAAAACAGCCAACACCAAGCTAGGGTCTTATACTGACAGGCTATGACATTGGATGCTCTGAAATTAATCACCAGTACCTCCATACTGTCAACAATAGACTATGGACTGGTAATCTATGGGGCTGGTACCGAAACCGCCCTGAAAAGGATAAAAACCCTACTCAACAATGCCTGCAGGCTGGCCCCAGGGGCTGATTGTATGACCTACACCTGCACACTCTACAAGAACACTGGATGGCTCCCATTCCAACAAAGACTGAAATACCAGACCTGTATTTTAGAAAAAAAAGCCTTGCTGGGCCACATGCCTGACTCCACAAGCAAGCGCTTTAAAATGGCAACTTCCACAGAGAACACAAGGAGCACAGCTAAGGGGTTGCTACAGGTGCCCCTGATATGCACTACCTTAGCCCAGAGATTGTTAATCTACCATGCTTCTAAATGGCAAGATGACCTCCTGGCTGTCCTCCAAGAAAACACAAAAATAGGACCTTTCAAAAAGACTCTCCGCACCTGGCTATTACCTGGAACTGACTGTGACTGCCAATCCTCTACACTAGGCTTCTCCTGCATTTCAAAAAGGCCCCATACCTAGGAATCTACCTAGCTGTTTAATGTTTCTCTCCCACACACTCCATCACTAATCAGGACAAACCCTTGCCAGCTGTCCCACAGCTGTGTATGACAATGCCCCCTTCGGCTACTTCCTGTCCCCTATCTGTACCCTAATCTATCAGCTACTGTCTTCCTTCCCTACCACTTTGTCATGTATACTCTAAATAATGATCTACCTCCTCTCTTTCCTCAGCTCCAACCCTTACTGCACTTAGAAACTCCATCCTGAATTGTTACTGTTAGTCTAAACTTACCTGATTACCGAGATAAATCAATTATTCCATTGTTAAGTGTATTATATCTGTGCTGTGAAGCCTATTGAAACTGATTGTAACTACTTGTAACTTGTTTTGTCCCAATGTTTGACTTGGAGCCTTTGCAAAAGAGCCATGTTGTCTCAAAGGTTGTAAACTGAAACTTTCAATAAATAAATAAATACTTTCAAGAGATACAGGGGTCAGGGATCATGACGGGGGTGGGGAGGGGCACTAGACTACCAGGGAAATGGATTATATTATTTAATATGAGTCAGGGATCGTAATGGGGAGGTGGGGGCCACTAGACTGCCAGAGAAATAGATTGTATTGTTTAATATGTGAGTCGGGGACCATGATGGGGGGGTGCACTGGACTACCAGGGATCAGATCTCCCAACGTATTGTCACTGACACGTGGGATGTGGATCCTCAATATGAGGGGCAAAGAGGAGCACTGACTCTCATGATTAGAAACACATCCTCAGACATGGAGATACAAGTTCAGAACACTGTGGAACCCATTGCCTTTACTTATACATGATTAAGTTTTGATGTGGCATCTTACAACATTATTACTGTCTGCTATGTTGTCTGAATGTACAGCATATTCTGTGTGTATGGGGCACCTTTTTCATGAGGAACAAGGCAAATTCAAGGGTTAACATGAGGGATGTCCCTCATAATGAGGGAAACTCATGAGGTATGCCAGGGATTGGGATGGGGTTCCTCATTACTGGTTATGGGGGGTCATGTTTGGCGGGAAGGGGAAGCACTACACAACTAGGGCAACTGTGGACCTCCCAATCTATGTAGCTATATACATATTCATAGCAAAAAACTCCGTTAATGCATCAGTTAGGGTTAATAGTACAGCGACAGAAGTTTGGAAATGTGCTGTTAGGGTTCAAAACCCTAACTCCGCATTCCCCCCCCACCACACACCCCCATACCTACACACATGCAAGCAGGGGAAGGGACAAGGCAACACAACCAGTCAGAGACAACCAGCATCAGGTAACAGAAGTAACGTACAACTCTCTAAATGTACTGCAAGACACATCCATCATCATGGGTCACCAAATGTATGAGTTCTGCTGCCATCATAGTGCCTGGGGGTAGACACGCATGCTGGGCAACCATGGGTGATGACCCACAGTAAGCATTTTTGTGTTACAAACAACAACAAGATTTAAGCAGATGCCTATATTTCAATAGTGAAGAAGTGATGTAACACACAGCATTTTATCCACAGATAGTTTCTTGGAAATGAGAGTTAGTATAAACCTACCAACAGTCATTGGATGTTTGCATTTATTTTTCTGATAGAGTGAATCAGTCCTAATAATAAATGGTAGTAATAATAAAAGTAATTATTTGTAGTATAGTTTACAAGTAACATGTGAAAGCAACAGCTGTAACATCCAAAGCTAACAATAACATGCTGCTAATGAGTATGTCCAGGTCACGTAGCAGTATAACAACATGTGATGGTGCTAGTTACATAATTGAGCAGTATCTTAAAAGTAGTATGTGTCATCTCTATTTCTCCTACTACCACATGCACATGTGGTAGCCTGCAGCAAACCAATTTTGAATACTGACACATAAAAGTTAGTAGTTTGAAAATGTGTACTGAGTAAGTCTCATTGTATGAAGAAGATATGCCAGCAATAATGTGTCCTCATACTGGGCTGGCAGTATAGAGTCGATGATACTGTGTTTGTTTTCTCATTACACAGTGTTATGTGAAATAATTACAGTGTTGCTATTATTGAGGTTACAGATGTGATGGAGTGGTATAGTGTCTTACAATCTTACAACTGTCTTGCGTGTGTGTGCGTGTGTGTGTGTGTGTGTGTGTGTATGTGTGTGTGTGTGTGTGTGTGTGTGGGTGGGGTGGGTGGAGTGGGGGGAATGCGGAGTTAGGGTTTTGAACCCTAACAGTAACTGTACTATTAGCCCTAACTGATGCATTAATGGAGTTTTTTGCAATGAATTTCCCTTCTGTTTGAGAAAGTGTAATGTAAGTGGTATGTGTTAGTGGAAGCACGAGCCCTTCGCATCCTGCGCTCCCTTCACATTGTCCATTTTTTGTGTAATGGGCCCTGCGCTCCCACTCACACGTAAGTATGGAACTATACAGCAGCCCTACATGGAAAAGAACCTTTGTAACACTAATTTGCTAATATCTCAGCAACCGTAGCAGCTAGCGAAAAAAGTCTAGTGCTGGTGTAATCATGACAGTGAGTATTTTACGTGATATAAATCGACTGACTCTATATTGCGCATCATTTCTGAGATACAGGCACTGAAATGCACTGTAAAGGCACCCATGGAACCCCTGTAACATGTTTTTACCAGTATCTCTGTAACCATTACCGTAACTTGCATCGTTTCTGAGATACGGGTGTGGAAATGTACTGGAAAGGCACCCTTGGTGCCCTTGGAACATGTTTTTGCCAATATCTCTGTAACCGTAGCAAGTAGCAAAAAAACTCCACTACAGGTGTAATCTATGATTTCCAAACTTGTTTCAGCAGATTAGAAACATAGAAACATAGACTTTGACAGCAGATAAGGACCACTTGGCCCACCCAGTCTGCCCATTTCCCTACCTACAGGATAAGCTGCAGATCCTAGTTAACCAACAGCCTATTTCTTCCTACCTCCCACAAGAATTGCCTTATGTTTGTCCCATGTATTCTTGAATTCTCCCACAGTTTTAGACCCCACAACCTCCTCAGGAAGGCTGTTCCATGCATCTACTACCCTCTCTGTGAAAAAATACTTCCTAACATTGCCCTGAACCACCCCCCATCTTTAAATTGTGTCCCCTTGTTCTTGCATGTCTCTTTTTCTGAAAGATGCTACCCTCTTGGACTTTGTTGATTCCACTGAGGTACTTAAACGTTTCTATCATGTCCCCCTCCTTTTTTCCTCAAGGGTATACATATTGAGCTCTTTTAGTCTCTCCTCGTATGGCTTCTCTTGCAGACCCTGCACCATTCTAGTTGCCCTCCTCTGGACTGCCTCTATCCTGTCTATGTCCTTGCAGAGATGGGGTCTCCAGAACTGGATGCAGTACTCCAGATGGGGTCTCACCAACTGTCTGTACAGAGGGATAACAACTTCTTATTTTCTGCTGGTGATGCCTCTCCCTATGCATCCCAGTATACCCCTAGCTCTCCCTACTGCCTTCTCACATTGCTTGCTAACCTTAAGGTCATCTGATATGATTACCCCCAGGTTCATTTCCTTTTTGGTTTTTGTTACTACCTCCCCCCCATTGTGTAATCTTCCCTGGGTTTTGTTTCCCAGGTGCATTATTTGCACTTCTTTGCATTGAATCCTAGCTGCCATACTTTGACCATTCCTCCAACCTTGCCAAGTCCCTTCTCATCCTTTCCGCCTCCTTGTGTATCAACCCTGTTGCAGATCTTTGTGTCATCTGCAAAGAGGCATACTTTTCCTTCCAGTCCCTCTGCAATGTCACTTATAAAGATATTAAAAAGGACTGGACCCAGTACTATACCCTGCGGTACCCCACTAGTAACCCCCTCTGTCTTCAGAGTGGACTCCATTTACAATTACCTTCTGTATCCTGTTGTCCAACCAATGTTTTACCCAGGCTACCACCCTGGGACCATCTCCCAGGCTGGTTAATTTGACTATTAATCTTTTGTGTGGGACTGCATCAAATGCCTTGCTAAAGTCTAGGTAGGCCATGTCCATAGCCCCTCCCTGGTCTACTACTTTGGTCACCCAGTCAAAGAAATCAATTAGATTCGTCTGACATGACCTTCCCGCTGTGAACCCATGCTGCCTTGGATCCTGTGCCCCACTGGCCTCTAGGTACTCAACAATTCTTTCCTTCAGAAGTGATTCCATCACTTTCCCTACCACAGAGGTCAAACTGACAGGTCTGTAGTTTCCTGCCTCTGTCTTGGTCCCACTTTTGTGAAGGGGAATCACATCTGCCTTCCTCCAGTCCTTGGGTACACACCATCCTCCCATGATTTGTTAAAAAGGGTAGCCAGTGGTTTCACTAGTTCTCCCCTTAATTCTTTTAGAATTCTGGGGTGAATTCCATCAAGCCCCATTGCTTTGTGCAGTTTTAAGAGTTCTTTCAGAACACTTTCTTCTGTGAAAGGACTGGGATCGACCCCCCTATCCAGAGTGCTTCTGTTAATTGGATTAGGCACCTCACCCTCCTCTTTTGTGAAAACTGAGCAGAAATATTTGTTCAGTATCCCTGCTTTTTCACTATCCCCCTCTGCCCACCCACTGTTCATTCTATTCAGCCTCACCATCCCTCCCTTTGTCTTTCTACGCTCCCTGAGGTACCTATAAAAGGTTTTATCCCCCTTCTTAACCTAGCTGGCTATCCTTTCCTCAGTTTGGGCCTTTGTTATTCTGACTTCCCTCCCTGCTTCCTTCTGCCTTAACTGGTACAGCTCTCTGTCCTACTCCTTCTGTGTTTCCTTATACTTCCTGAATGCTATCTTTTTCTCCCTGACTTTCCCCGCCACCTCTTTTGAGAACCATAGTGCCTTTTTCTTTCATTTTGATTTGTTTATTTGCTTCACACAAAGGCTTTTTGCCTCTGTGACAGCAGTTTTGATGATTCCCCATTGTTGCTCCACCCTTCCTTCTAGCCTGTTTGCTAGTGCTTTTCTGAGGCACTCTCCCATCTTGCCAAAGTCAGCCCTCCTGAAGTCCAGTACCCTCACTTTTGTATGGCTTGACTCTGTAGCTGAATTTAACGTGAACCACACTGTTTGATGGTCACTCGTTCCCAGATGGCAACCCACTTCTAGATCTGAGATCCTCTCACTGTCCCCATTTGAGAGTATGAGGTCTAAGATTGCTCCCTCACAAGTGAGTTCCAAAACTAGCTGTCTGAGGCATGCCACCTGTAGGGCATCGAGAATGGCCCTGCTCTTGGATGTGGCTGCAGCAAGTGTGCTCCAGTTAACATCTGGCATATTCAGGTCTCCGATCTACAGTATCTCCCCTTTCTCTGCCATCCTAAGAATGCCTTCTATCATATCCTTGTCCATTCCTTCCCCCTGACCTGGGGATCTGTATACAACCCCTGTGTGTATTGTGGTGCCACTTCCAGTCTCCAAGGTGACCCACAGTGCCTCCTCTCCACCCTGTTTACTCTTTTGTTCAGTTGCTTTTATCCTTCCTTTACATAGAGAGCTATTCATCCTCTTCTCCCTTCCTGTCTCTCCTGTGAGTTCGTGCCTGGTATGTTAACATCCCAGTCATGGTACTCTGTGTACCATGTTTCTGTGACTGCTATGATATCCAGGCATCCCTCTTCCATCAAGGCCACCATTTCAGGGAGCTTGTTGCCCAGGCTACGGCATTGGTACTCATTATCCTCCATTTCCTGATGGCCTTACTCCTTTTTGCCCCATCCCTGTCCTTCTTGCCTTTGTCACTATCTCTATTTACCCCTGCTATTCTCCCTATCGACATCTGAATGTTGGTGTTTACTGCACTTACTACTGTGACTTTTTGGGGGGGGCTAGAATTTCCCTGCTCCTTTCCAGTGCCTCCCCCCTTGGCTAGTTTAAATACTTGTCAATGAAGCATTTAAGCCTATCACCTAGGATCCTGGTTCCCCTCCTGGACAGATGCAGCCCATCATGCCAGTATAGGCTTGCATCACTCCAGATGGACCCCTAGTCCCCAGTGAAGTCGAATCCCTAAGCTCTGCACCAGTTTTTCAACCACTGTTTGGATCCCATGGTGTGGAGCACCCTAGCCTCTCGTACGCCATAGAAAGGCAGCACCTCCGAGAAGGTTACCATTCGTGCTACTTGTCTAAGGCCCCTCCAAATTTCCACAAACTCTTCCTGCACTGCTCTGATCCGTTTCTTAGCCAGGTCATTTGTCCCTAGGTGGACGATGGCATCCAGCTCACCTGAAGCTAAGCTGCCAGTACCGAAAACTCCATATCTCACTTCATTTTCGAGATAAGGGGAACCGAAAGGCATCACAGGTGCCACAGTGTTATCCTATGGGAAATTTCTTAACTTTGGAAAGCTGTAACTTTATGCCCCTTGAATGTTTTGCCACCAAACCACCAAAGGGCACATCTGTGTGACCAGGACTTGACACCCTGCAAATTTTAGCCCAAAAGACCCAGCTGTTTTGTTGCAGGAGGATGGCAAAGATTAACAATTTATTTTGCAAAATCCTTTCGCAAATGCAAAAGTTTCACAAAAAACAGCACAGAATATTTGCATTTTCTAAACTTTCACAAACGCATTTGTGAAAGTATTTTTTCTCTGCTGTTTAAAACTGTATTTCTGGAGGGGTTTACCCCCCCAAAAAAGATAGGGCTGGCATCCTCAGGACCTGACTGGGTAATCCAACAGTCAGTGTTTACCTACAGGGTCCCAATTTTAAATGCCAGGCATTTTTCTCTCTCACTAACTGAAAACAAGATAGCTGAATCACGAAAGTAAAAGGGCCATTTGTGAAAGTAAAAGTGCATTTGCGAAACTTTTGTGATGCACATATATTCCCCCCAATGACTATAATGGGAAATTTGTCTTTTGAATAACTTTTGAACGGTTTAATATATTTACACCAAATCTTCGAAAGGCACATCGGTGACCCAGACTGCATCTTCTCTGAAGATTTTGGACTGAATGGGCAAATCCTGTAGGCTGTGGACACAAGAAAAGAAACACACAAAAAGTCAGTTTTTTTTGCATTTTTTTGCTTTTTGTTTGGCGTTCTGTAGCTCTGCAATCATACATCCGACCATAACGCAACTTTCCAGGTCCAGAGATCTATGGTACTAGACCATGCATGCAGCTTTTCAGGCAAATTCGTTATATGATGGCAGAGTTATTAAGGTGCAAAATTTGAGGTTTAACATTAAAGTGCTTCCTCAACCCTAACTATACTGGTGCCAGTATAATACACACATATATATATATATATATATATATATATGTGTGTATATATATATATATATATATATTTTTTATATATATTTATAGATAGATACATACACACAGTTATACAGTCCTCTACAGTGTCCCTCAGTGCAGGAGTCATCCCTCTGTGTTCCCCTCACTATAGCCCTGACATGCATTCGTCCCTCCTGGGAACAGTGGTGCACACACCGAGACTGTACTGTACATCCAGACTTTCAAGCAGGGAATTATATTGTTCTATGGTGCTACATGACTCTTACCCTGTGTACATATGAAGGTAATGGTTTCCATTGTGTCCTGAGTTTGTGTTTCCATGTTTGCAGATGTGCCTCTCATTATGGGGATCGGTGTCCCTCTTTGTTCCACATTCAGAGTGTCTGTGTCCCTCATTCCAGTGCTGACTGAGTGGGAGGTATGCACTGCGTATGCCTGCTGACATCCATGGCCTGCAGCTAATAAACTGTTTTTCAAGGCTGGCATACAGGTGGAGAAGTGTGCACACCCCGGCCTGTGGCTTTAGCCTGTATGTCCAGTCTGACCTACAGATAGAGCTGTGTGCACCATAGAATAGCATTGGGCAGCCTTCATGCTAATGTATGCTAAGCAGGCCTTAATCAGATGCTAATGTGGCTGTTTGCACACGGATTGCCCAAGTAGGCTCATTTGCATAGGAGCTTTGAATATAGTAAACTTTTGCCCCAGGCTAACGTGTTTGCACCAGGCTAATGTGTTAGCACTGTGCAGTCGGGTTAGCCCCTGGCGAACCTCTCAAAAACATAGCACAGTTCTGCAGTGTGTGGCCTGCATTGTGGTTTGCAGTTGTTGTGCAATGCCTCATTGCTATCACACACATTGTCCACCAACTTCAACTCTGCCTTACTCCACCTCTGTGTCCACCGAGCTGCTGTTGCATTTTGCACTTCCCTGTCACTATATTCAGAGCTGTCTTATTTCTGGGGCTATTTTAGCACTGCACTCCCAGCCCTGTTTGCACTGCTTCCTTTGCATGCTATATTCAGCAGGTTTAGCCCCGGGGCTATTCCTTTGAATATAGCATACTACTGGTTCAGGGCTAATTTAGCACACTGTGCAGTGCTAATTTAACCCCGGGGCTAAGTTTTGAATATCTGGCCCCAAGTCTTAAAATTGATCAAATAAATAATATATATAAAAACAATTTTGTTTAGGAATTTCCGATTCCTAATCGGATTCTTATCCAGTTCCTAAAAGGACAGCAAAATTGGAATCAGACGTGGCTGGCCCAATGGCATGGCTGGCCAAGGCACCATGCTCCTCACCTCCTGCTATGCCAAAGACCTGGTCATTTGAGGGCTGACCAGGTGAGGGAGGACTGAGCATCTGTAGTACTGCTCTCCTCCCTTGGGGAAGGGGGTTGCAGTGGCTCACTGTCTGAATGCCACTCACAGTGCATGCATCACCAGAAGGGAAGGGAACCCATGTTCAGGGTGCTGGGAGCATCTCCGTGGAAGTGGAGCTTACACATTGCACCCATTGCACATCCTGTGGGCCAATGGAGAAAATCAGTGGAAAAACCCTTTCGCTGCAGGATGATGAATGACCTCTCACAGGACCAGCACTGGTGACCAGGCACCCCCAACAGTCCTGTGGCAGAGGACAATGGCAGAAAAGTAAGTCCCAGAGAAGGCGGATGATGGGGCTGTTGGGGGGGGAGGGTCGGTAGGAAGGGAGCAGCTGGGGCAGCTCAGGAGATAAACAAATAATGAAAAAAAAAATTGAAATCAGATTTGAATTTGGAATCCTAATTCCTAAACCGTAAATTCCAAAGTCCTATGTAAAACATGCTTTAACTTTCAATTTAGGAATAAGGATTTTCAAATTTTGATTCCAAAAATCCTGATCTAAAACTCAGGTTGGAACCAGACAAATCTGATTCTGTAACTCAGAATCTGAACAACCCTACTCCAAGCGTTCGGACCCTTTCTTCTGATTTGATCATCCTCTTTTATCTAGTCACTGCAATTACACAACCAGACCAATTCAATGCAGCTTACTGCCCTGTGGTATGAGTGACATACAGGACCAGCCTTCTGGGTTCACCGGGAAAGCTGATTGTGTTTATCACTCATCACAGAGGCAGCATACTTCTGTAGTGTCAGCACATACTGAAGCACTCTTCACTGAACGGGGCGGGCCACATTAGTCAGGTGAAAGTGGCTGAAGATCAAAGAGGGTGCCTTAATCAGAGGAGACGTCAGGACCCTCAGTTCTGAACATTTATTATTCTAAGGTAGTGGCCAAGGAGGGCTAGGCAGCTGGGTGGGAGTTGAGGAAGGGGTAGCAGGATACTAGCAGATACATTTTTGAGGGAGTCTCAGGAAATTTGGGGAGATGTGTGGCAGGACACCAGATATTGTTTTGTACTGGGGAGTGTAACAGGAGAAAACACGTTACAGTAAAGCATTAATATGAAAATGTATATATTGATACTGTACTATGTTTTATTTTTTTTACAAGTAGTCCACTGCAGTTACTGTTACTGACAAATGTAATGAAATTTCAGTATTAGAAACTCAGAATTTGTTGGCAGATAAGACCTGCTTGGCCCATCCAATCTGCCCATTGTTCCCTATCTACAGTATCGCCACAGACCCTGCTTGATCTCTGTCTTTTTCTCTCTCCCCCATTCCTTTCCACTAAAATTCTCTTCTGTCTATCCCATATTTTCCTGAATCCCACCACTGTTTTCCCCCTCACTACCTCAGCTGGTAAACTGTTCCAGGAACCCACCACTATTTCTGTGAAGAAGTATGTGTTCATATCTCTCCCCTGAATTTAAGTTGCAGAAATAATCCAGCACTCACCATTCAAATGAAAGGAATTAATTTATTTATTTCATTTATTTATTTATTTGAGTCTAGGATTACAAGGTACTTTTTTATCTGGGGCTCTTTTACAAAGGTTCCACATCAGTGAGTACAGTTATAGAGTTTCAATTACAGTATAGAACAATCAGTAACACTGATGGTCACAATATGTTATTATAAGGATATCTTACATGAAACACACAGAAGTGGATACATAGAGGTAAAGGAGATGTGGGAGGTGGATACAGACAGGTAAAGGAGACGTGAGCGGTGGGGAAAGGAGAGGGCAGGGGTATAGCAGCCTAAGGGCTTTGTCAAGAGGCAGACAGTGGTAAGTGCATTAGATGGGCAGTGGTGGAGGCAAGTGCTGGGCGGTGGGGCAAAAGGAAGGCAGCAGAAAAACAAAGGCAGCCAGGTGGGAGTAAAGGGATTACTCATGGCAGTCACAGGAGCTGGAAGCATGAAGAGCAAGACGGGAGCTTGGACTTGAAAGCACCCATCATGGGTGAGGCAGAGATGTCACTACTGAGACTATTTAGCCAGCTGGGTGCCCTATATGCAAAGGACCTTTGGCCTTGGGATGTGTGACAGTGGGGCTTTGCAAGAGTTGTGGTTTAGACCTCCTGGTGTTGCAGTTGTTGATTCTGAGTTTAAGGAGAGAGCAGACACCAGGAGGGGCATTGTCCATCATTATTTTCTTTGATGTGATGCAGGTTTGATATTTTAATCAACTGTTGAGTTGCAGCCACCCAGTTTGAGAGTAGAGGTCACAGGTATGGGTGAGACAGTGAGATCCGGTGATGAGTTGACAGGCCTTATTGAGGGAGGTAGAAACCTGTTTGAGAGAGGAGACAGTGGCAGAGCCATAAATAATGAGTCCATAATCAATAATGCTAACAATGGAGCTCTGGATGGCAACAGTTAATGCTTCAGGGGTTAGATGTTTCCTGTGCCGGAACAGTGGGCCCATCCTGATATTAACAGCTTTTGCCACAGTATTAATGTGAGCAGCATAGGAAAGGTGGGAGTCAAGGGTAATGCCAAGGTATTTGAAGGATTGGACTTGTTCGAGAGTGACTCCTTACTTAGTTTTGATGGCGAGGTGATACTGCTTATGTTTATTTTGAGAGCTGCTGAAAATCATGGACTTTGTTTTTTTCTGGTTTAGGATCCATTTATGTTTTAGGAACCAGTTTTTGACTGATGTGAAGCCACACTGGAGGAGTTTTTGCAGTTGTTTTGGATCATGGTGGGAGGCTAGGATTACTGCATCATCCACATAGAGTATGATTTGCTCTGGACAGGAATCTGGTAGTGAGTTTAGGAACAGGCTGAAAAGGAGGGGGCCCAAAATAGAGCCCTGGGGGACACCAGAGAGGACCGGTCTGGCATTTGAGAGAGTGTCAGCAATTTTCACTCTTTGAGACCGGTTGTCTAGGTAACTTTTGAACCAGTTTACTGAGTTGGGTGAGTTTAGTTATTCCGAAACACGTCAGGATGACGAGTATTTTACACTGGCACTAAAACTTTGAAATAAAACTTTTGCACTTGACTTCATTGTGAGCGGCCTTTTATTTTGGATAGTGAGTGCTGGATTATTTCTGCAACTTAGGTATTGCAATTGTTCAGGCACCCCAGTCCAGTGAGGTTTCTGTTTGCTTCACTCTTCTGAATTTACTCCACTCCAGTTTCATAGCATGTCCCCTTGCTCTTGAGCACGTTTTTTTTTCTGAAACATGCTTTTCTCCTGTACCTTATGTTCCTCCTTCAGGCATTTAAAGGTCTCTATCATATCCTCTTTCCCGCCTCTCTTCCATGGTATACATATTGAGTTCCTTTAGTCTCTCCTCATAGGGCTTTTGATGCAGACCCTGCACTATTTTAGTTGACCTCTACTGGACTGCTTTCACTCTGTCAATGTCCTTCTAGAGATGTGGTCTCCAGAACCATAGGCAGTATTTCAGATGAGATTTCACCAGCAATCTATGCAGAGGCAATGCCATATCCCTCTTTCTCATGTCTATGATACTCTCCAGTCTGGTGTTAGGAAGAAGCACAGCACGGAGACTGCCTTTGTCCAGGTATTGAGTGATCCCCTAATGGCTAAAGATTGAAAAGGCATGTACCATTCTGGTCCTTCTCGATCTCTCTGCTGCATTTGACACTGCAGACCATGGTGTGCTGCTGGAATGCCTGCGGGGTTTATTGTGGGCTGTCTGGTACAGTCCTCAAATGGTTTCATTCTTACCTCACAGACAGGTCTCAGAGAGTTGCCACTGGAATTTATTCCTCTGGCACTCATTCCCTGCCTTGTGGGGTACCGCAGGGCTCCATTTTAGCTCCCATGTTGTTTGCAGTGTATATGCTGCTATTGGGAGAAATCATCAGGTGATACAGTCTGGGTTTTCACTGCTATGCAGATGATACCCAGCTGTATCTGTCCTTTTTCCCTGGCCAGGATGATGCATTCTCCATGCTAAACAACTGCCTTGCTGAGAACAGACTTTGAATGAGTTTCAGCTGGCTGACACTGAATCCGGATAAGACTGAGGTATTGTTAGTGGACCCAGGCCATCCGGGGGCGGGTTTGGGAGCTGGACAACCCTCAGGTTTGTTACTTGGTGGTATGCCGCTCCCTACCTCCGATCAGGTGCATAATCTGGGCATTATTTTTGATGATGGACTGACCCTAAAATCTCAGGTATCAGCTGTCATCAAATCCTCTTTTTACCATCTGAGGAATATCGCCCGGGTGAAACACCTGATTCCTTTGGGTGATCTTCCAACATTAGTCCACGCCTTTGTCACTACCCGTCTTGATTACTGCAATTCCCTTTACCTAGGGCTACCTGGGGTTGATATCTGCTGCCTGAAGCTAGTGCAGAACGTGGCGGCCAGGCTTTTGACTGGGACATCTAGAACCAGTCACATTACACCTGTGCTCCGCAAACTGCACTGGCTGCCTGTTAGGTAGCGGATCATCTTTAAGGTTGGTTTACTAACGTTTAAAGCCCTACATAACCAGGGACCCAGTTACCTGAAAGATCTCCTGATTCCCTATTGCCTCCTCTGTCCTCTCTGTTCCGCCAACGAGGGATTGCTAGAGATTCCCAGGGTTTGATTGAAGACATCAGGATCACGTGCTTTTGCTTTTTCAGCACCAACCCTGTGGAATTCTCTACCTCGTTGGTTGAGAGAATGCTCAGCCGTCGATAGTTTTAAAATTGGTCTAAAAACATATTTATTTGGTCTAGCTTTTATTTAATTATGTTTGACATATTTTAATGTTGTTTTAATCTATATTATGTATATGTTTTTATGTACAGCACCTGGCTCTGAAAGGCGCTATATAAATAAAGTTGATTTGATTTGATTTGATATCTCTCGCTATGCACCCTAGCATCCCTCTGGCCCTCTCAACTGCCTTGTTGCACTGTCTGGCCATCTTTAGGTCATCAGAGATGATTATCACCAGGTCTTTCTCCTGCTTGGTGGTCTTCAGTAACACTCCCCCTATTTTGTAATCTGCCCCTAAGTTTCTGTACCCCAAGTGCATTACTTTGTAATTTTTCACATTGAAACCCAGCTGCCATACCCTTGACCAGTCCTCGAGTTTTCTCAGGTCTGTGCTCCTTCTTTTCACAACCCCCCAGGAGTGTCCACCTTATTGCAGATTGTGGTATCATCTGAAAAGAGGCAGACCTACTCCTCTAGCTCCTCTGCAATACCACCTAGAAAGGTGTTGAAGAGGACAGGTTCCAGCACTGATCCCTGTGGCACCCTGGGGTCACCCGCCCTTCCTCAGAGTGATCTCCACTAACCACCACCCTCTGTCTTCTGTCCTCTAACCAATCTCTTACCCAGTCTACCACCTTTGGTCCAATTACTAAGCTACCCAACTTGCTTAATAGTGGCCTATATGTAACAGTGCTGAATGCCTTACTGAAATCTAGATATGCCATATCCACCGTTCCACCCTGATCTAATTCCTTAGCCACCCAATCAAAGAAATCTATTAGATTCATTTGACATATCCTCCTTCCAATGAATCCATGCTGTCTCAGGCCTTGTAATTGATTAGATTCAAGATAGGGGAGGGACACCAGGGGCCATGATATGAGACTGGAGGGAGGAAGGTTCAGGAGCGAGATGAGGAGACACTTTTTTACAGAGAGGGTGGTAGCTGAGTGGAATGCATTACCTGCAGAAGTGGTATCCAGTAGAACAGTGGACTGCTTCAAAAGGGGATGGGACAGGACAAGGGGGAGAGGTTAATAAAGGGGAAGGGTGGAAGGGAGGGTCAGCTGCAGAATAAGGGGTGCTAGTTGCACATTTGAGCAGACTTGATAGACCTCTAGGCCTTTATCTGCTGGCAGCTTTCATATGTTTGTATATTCCACTGTCCTCGCCTTTAGCAGTGATTCAGTAAACTTTCTTGCCACCAATGTCAGGTGGCTGACTGGGCTATAATTGCCAGCCTCCTCCCTGCTACCACTTTTGTGAAGAGGAACTACATCTGCCTTCCTCCAATTCTTCAGAACCGCTACTGCTTTCAGTGAGTTGTTAAATGGGACTGTCAGAGCAGCAAAAATAAAGTTCTCCAGTAGCAGAAATGTGTAGGGGGTGCAAATGAATATACAGCAGACAGCTTGGATGTAGAAAAATGTTCACAATAATTTATTTAATTTTCACGGCAAACAATCTCTGTGTTTCACCTACATGTGTAGGCTTCTTCAGAAGATGCCTTTCACTGCTCAAAACATGGAAGCCTATTGATGTGTCCAACAATTTTTTTTGCAGTTCATCAAACCCTGTTTTTAAACATCTTCATTTCAACATTATTTTCAATGTTTATACTTAGGCATATAGCCTTAATAATCCTTCAGTGGATTTCTGGTTAAAATCTACCCAAGATGCCGAGTTGCTACTCCATATTTTGAGCAGTGAAAGGCAACTCCTGAAGAAGCCTACACATGTAGGTAAAACGTAGAGATTGTTTGCTGTGAAAATTGAATAAATTATTGTGAACATTTTTCAACATGCAAGCTGTCAGCTGTATATTCATTTGCCCCCCCCCTACACATTCCCACTACTGAAGAACTTTATCGTTTTGGCATTCACATCAGGGTGGCAGCACTGAGAGACTGTAAGAAGCTCATTTCTCGTGGGACAATCTGAGGTTTCTCAGAGACTGGAACTTTATGACACTTTGTCAGAGTTGCAGCCAGTATCTTTCTGAGCCCCTCTCAATACCCTGTACCCACGTAGTCCCATGACTTTGACTACTTTCAGATTAGAACTCTGTCCTCTGAAAAAGGACTAGTGTTCACCTCCCTTCCTTCAGAGCTCCTGTGATTTTTTTTGTGGGCCCTCCACTTCTCCTTCCACTGTGAGCACTGAGCGAAAGTATTTGTCCAGGATGTCTGCCTTTTTCTGGGCCACCTCTGCACAGTTTCCCCCATTTCTTCTTAACATTACAGTCCCTCCCCTGGTCCTCCTCTTTTCACTTACATACCTAAAATACTTTGTCCGTTTTCATTACCACTTCAGATATTCTCTCTTCAGTTTGTGCCTTGGTGCTGCTTACTGCTTTCCTTGCTTCACTGTGTTTTCCCTGATTCATCTCCCTATTCTCTTCTCTCTGTGTCTTCTTGTGTCTTCTGAATGCTACCCTTTAACTTTTACCGTTTCAGCCATCTCTTTCAAGAACCATAGCAGTCTCTTTTTCTTCTTACATTTACTCACTTGCTTGACATAGAGGTTTGCTGCCTTCACTATGGCCCTTTTTAGCTTTCCCCACTGTTCCTCCACCCCCCAGGACATCTCCCCTGCCAGGTCATCCTTGAGACATTCATTCATCTTTATAAAATCTGCCCTTCTGAAGTCCAGGACCCTTGCCCTTGAGTGGTTTGACTCTGCAGCCATCCTTATATTAAACCACACTTTATGGTATTTACTGGTCCCCAGGTGGGCTCCCACCTTGATGTCTGCCACACTGTCCATGTTAGTGAGTACCAGGTCCAGTATTGTCCCATCACAAGTAGGCTTATTGACCAGTTGCCTGAGGAATACACCCATACAGGGAGTCCAGGATGTCTTTGGTTCTAGCATGAAACTGCACCTGGGAGGCTCCAATTTACATTTGGCAGATTGAAGTCCCCCACCAGCAGCACCTCCCCCTTTCCCATCTCACCACTGGCTCCCATCTGTACCTTATCTAACTCCTCCCTCTGTGATGGAAGTCTGTAGATCACACTAGTGTGAATAGTGGCTCCATTCCCCTTCTTCACTGTGACCCAGAGTACCTCTGCCCCCTGTATTCCCTGTATTTTATTTATTTATTTATTGAAATGTTTCACCAGGAAGACACACTAAGCGATACGTTGCTCATCTCCCAGTGTGACCTGGGGGAAGGGGTACAATAGGAGTAAAACACTAAACATTCAAGTTACAAGATCAACATTAACATAAAGTTGGGACTTCCGGTCGGGACATGGCAGCGTGAGCACGCGGGGGAATCAAGCTCTCACCCCACCATAGCAAAATCAGGCTTTTCCTTCCAGAAACCAACATTATTTCACCTTAAAAACCCTCCATTTCATTGGCTGATATTTCAGGAAGGAGAACTAGAGATCTAATCAAGACGTTCCTTCGGGGTATGGCACGCCACGACCACAACCATTACCAGCCCCTGAAAGATTTACCTGGGGACGAGAAGAGCGGCCTGCTGAACTCTGATGCTGCCTCACACATTCCCCCACTATCAGACAGCAAACGGGAAAATGGGACAAGAAAAAGCCAATGCCAGATATCTCGATTTCAGAGGCAATCCTGTCAGCGATATCAGAGTTCCGCTCTGAAATAAGGGATGCCTTAAAAGAAATTTGCACAGACTTAATTAACCAAGCTGCAATCTAGGGCCACAGAGGCAGATGCTCAAATCACTGAAAAAACTAAAATAATTTCGGTTTTGGAGCAGGCAGTTCACGAACTAGCTGAGGAACAACTTTATACATCAATGAGACTAGAGGATATGGAGAATCAGGGACGAAAAAAATATCAGAATGTACAGGATTCCAGAGGTGGAGGAGGGGGTAGCATGTCATTTCAGTGCAAACAACTCAGCGTAAACAATTGAGCGCAAACAATACAGCGTAATGCTTTTGATCGTATACAACAAAGTAGCGCATAGCCAACACAGCGCTTAACCACGGTAGGGAAAATTGCAGAGTTAACACGAGGAAAAAGCAAATATAAATTTGTAGCCTCACCTTCCTTGTGGTAGTGCAGAGTGTTAGTGCAAAGTTCATAGTTCACAGGTCAGGGCCCACTGTGTACGTGGGACGATTCATCTTCTCCGTGTTGTGGGAGGCGGTAGTTTAGTTTACTTTAGTTGATTTGATCATAATGTTCTCACAATTTAAAATGTAAATCTTTATTGAAAAACTTTAAAACAATGTCTCTGATAATCGTATCCTAGCATCATAGCATACAGAACAGTGTTACACTTGTAGCTGAAAGTTGTGTGCTACACCCCTTAAGTAGTCAGTAGATTCTGTGTTCCCATACGTAGCAACAACAGCAGCGATTCTTTGGGATGTATCTCTGTATTTTTTATGTGGTGCTGGCGGGTCCATTCCGGACAGGTACTGTTCAACTTTTAGCTCATTGCTGTTTTGTTCTATGTTCAGTGCTTTAATTAATTTCCATATAGTTGGATGACTTGCACCAAGTAGACTATTGAACCCTCTGTGCCATCCCTCCACAGTGTTTATTGTTCTTGGCAACCCTTCCCTTATAGCGTCATAGCAATTCCAAAAATCAATAGCAAATAGTGGTCTACAATGACCACGACGACCAACTGGCTTCCCAATCCATGTGTCCTCAAAATAGTCAATCAGCAGGGCCAGTTGGTCATCATTAGCTATGTAAAAGTCACTGTTTCTCAGATGTTCGAATGCATGTATTACACCTGCTGGTGGCACATATGCTAAAGCAGTTAGCATCCTTATTTGTAGAGCGTAGTCTGTATCAAGGGTATAGTTTTTAACTAGGTGACTATGTTGTTGAACCTTGCGCCAGACCGCCTGGCAGAGATGAAAAAAGCATCCTCTTATGACAGCGTTTGGGTATTCTGAGACAAATGTCTTTGCAGCAGCAAGCTCTAAATCTGTCATGATGCTTTGTGGTGCTAATACAGGGCATAATAATTTTATTTGAGATAGAACCCTGGAATAGCTCAGTAAAGTGCGATTTGCCATTAAAACAAACACTGATGGGATTACAGCTGTAAATCGAACACCATGTATAGTGTACAACTGGGAAAATAATGTTGGGGTGGCCTTAAATGTTCCATCGGCATACCAGTGAGGTGAGCATTTCATGTACTGCAAATTCTGGTTTGTGGCAAATATAATGAAATGCTCAGAATTATTTGGTCCGGAATCATACTGTATAAAAATTTTCCCCCTATCAGATTTATAGTACTCAGGTGGTATTATTAGCTCACTGAGTGCTGCAGGTTGAGTAGGAGCAACTGAAGCAGTCTGACATGCCCTTTGGGCAGTTCGTTTTAGACTAAAAAAAGAAGGCAACTTGCCACTGATGGAATGGCTAATGCCACTGGTAGCACTGGTGACTACCTGTTGAGTTGTCTCTTGAGATATTGCTGCCTTCTCTTTTATTTCATTCACAACTTGCCGAACTGCTGCATCAGCAGGGCTTGGCACATGATTGTGTTCCTGAATGAATTTGCTAGTTTCATCATTCTCGGTGTGCAACCTTGTGGTACACTTGAATGCATCATATTGTATGCATTTCCAAAATTCCTTTTGCCCATACTTTCTCTCCTTGTGATACAGGTATCCGTCGTGACTGAGGAGCGGCTGCCCTCTGGTGCTCAGGACGAAATGCAGTGGCATGATTTCTCTACGTCAGTTGCCGTGCCAAACAGAGACAGTTTTATTGAAAAAAATTAACATACAATTAATTGGCTATGCAGAGACAGGCCTTATACAGGGTGTGTAATTGGATAGGCTGAGACTTGGCATATAGATAAGGTCATCGCGCTGAGATACAGTAGCACTGATAAGTCAATTCAGCGAAAATAACTGCGCTGTATTGCAAACGCTGTGTTGACCGCGCTGATTTTTTTTGCGTGCAAATTACATGGAACTGGAGGAGGGCAACGACCCGGTGGCATTTGAGGATTATATGCTATGCCTAGTCCTGGATTTGGGCCCAGATTTCCAGATTGACATTGAAAAGGCACACAGGGCACTGGGTCCTCGGCCTTCAAAGCCTGATGCCAGACCCAGATCATTCGTCATGTGCTTTGCTAATTTTTATCAAAAGGATCAGCTGCTTTTAAAAGTCTAACACAAACAGAATGTGATGTTGGGAGAACAACGCATTATCTTTGATAATGATTATGCGCCGGCCATTCAGCACATAAGACGGGAATACTCTCCCTTGTTCCCCTCCCTCAGAGCCAAAAACGTGAGATTTCGCACCCCCTACCCAGCAAAATTGGTTGTTCAGTTTCCCAATGGATCTATAACATACACTACAGCTGCAGAGGCCAAATTGGATTTGCTCCAGCGGGGGAGTCTATCCATAAATGACCCCAAACAAGCAATGAGGGAATCAGCTGTGCTTTCCAGAACTGGCACTCAAGGAAAAACCCCGAATAGAGATTGGGGACCATCACCTGCAGAAGATTCTGGATAGAGTGTGAACACTAAGGAATCCAACTCTACAAGCTGAGTAGGTGCCGAACTTTACAACAGGTACTGATCTGTTTGGGGAGTGGGTGGGAGTGGTCGGTCACCATGATGTGACAGGGGTTGAGGGAGGGCTATTGCTCTGGCTTAGGCTTCACCATTACTATACTAATATTATAATAGCCTCTATTGTTGATCTGGCTGCTGGATGAGACCTGTGGAGTGCCTTTCTCTCCCCCTTCCTCTAGGTAGCCTGACTTACAATAACGCCCCCCCCTTGACTGCAAGAGAGAGAGTTTTCTCTACTCCTCGCTACCCCTACTCCGTGGCATTTCAACTTTGTGAACATTAAGAACCTGACTACTTCATGGCATATCTGTGGATTGCTACCTGTGATGATAAATATATTGCCCTCCTTTCCACTACGATGGTCCAGGAGTATACAGTGCTTGAGGGATGGAACTTTGATTCTGTGACTCGCGGCCTACATGAGGCCCATATGGATAAACAGCTACAGCTTATGCTTTATTTTTTGGTTATGGAGGATGGGAGGAACCAGAGGTGGAAGAAGGCAGTTTGCACCCCCTCCCCCCCCAGCCCTGACTCCAGAATACCAGTGCTGTCTGTTTGATCACAGAACTGGAGGATTGAACGTGGTGACTTTGCTTGCTTGACCGCTTCTTGATTTTGTAGACGTCTCCTTCCCCAGAGGGGGCTTCTTGGCTGCCTACCCTGCCTCCCCTTCTGATGGAGGTGATGGCCCAATTTCGTGACTTTACCTCCACCTGATGGAATTCCCATACTAGTTTAGTATTCCATGGGTCTTCCAGAATACTATTCTTGGCCTTTATGGAAGCATACTAATTTTCTCCCTTTTTTGATTACAATTTCTAGATATTTTAGGGGGTTATACAAAAATTAAGGGCTTTAAAGTTATCAAAGTTCTCTGCAAGAGGGGTGAGCATCTCAGTTGCAAGGCGCACTAGGGTTTCCTTCCCTTCCCCATTATTGTAGACCCCTTACCTCTATGAAGGTAACTGTCCTTAGATCTCCTTTTGACACATATGTGCCACCTCAGGGGTTGTCACTTAGCCCTTCAATGATCTATATTTTCTAGGTGGTGTGGGGGCCCTCCCCCCCGTAACATCTATGATAAGTTAACATTTCTTGTTCATTTATTAGAGTTTATGTCCCTACCACCACAGGAGCAGTTCCCTCTGTCTCCTCAAGACTGCTTCTAGAGGGGGTGTTACCTTTAGGTGGGTGGTGCCCCACTTTCCTAGGGCAAAGGAGCCCTTGGCCCTGGGACCTGGGTGGGAGATGGTTCTTTCTCCCCCACAAATGGAAGAACAAATGTACGTAGTTTTCTCCATTGGAAGACAGGTTATTATTCAAGGTTTATTAGTTGGTTATGTTTAGTGGTTTTGTTAACCTTAAAAATGGATGGTGACACAATTTCTAATTGGATCTACTAAACCCCCTTAATGGCCGGATGGGTTGTAGTCTAGAGGGCTGCCCAGACAGATGTTACCCTTCGATCCGGGATTGCTGCGACTGGTCTTATAAGACCACCGGAGGTGAGGTTGGATACCAGTGAAGTAATAGTTACCAATTTCTTAAGCCCTCTAGGGACTCGGCAATGTTGCAGTCAGATAAAGATACTATTTCCTCCTAGTGTCAATGGTTAATGTACTGGTAAAAATTTTCTCTCAAAATGTGAATGGTTTGCACCCTCCTGTTAAATGATACAAGGTTATGCAGCATTTGGGAAAACAGAAAGCAGATTTATATTTTTTACAGGAGTCCCACCTTTCTGCTACTGAACATTCTGAAAACTACTGTACCACCAAGACAAGATGGCGACCAGAATGGGTCAGCCTAAATAGCAGCTCCTTGTGTTGTTTTAATTTTTGTTTAATTGGTGTCATTTTATTTCTTGGTTTATTTTGTTTTCTTTAGCTAGTTTAGGTAGGGTGCCTGCAAGTGAGGTAGATTAGAGAGGGAGCGTATGGACTCAGGGTTTTCTGTTTTATTTTGTGTCATGTTTATGTGCAGACTGAGTGTTGATGCTGCTAGCGCTTACAATTTTGCTAGCAGCTTTAACATATTTTCATTTGTCTGCCATTACTTGTGCCGTTCTGTTCACCATTTTATTTAGGTGACCAGTTGGCATTTTAAAACATTTTTGCATCCGACTGAGTACTGCGCTGATTCACTTGGCATCTGTCTGTTTCAAATTCTAATTTGGGCTCAAGCTGAGCAGAGAGTGGAAGGCCGCTTGTGTTCCTCTGCAGTGATCTACTGGTGGAGGCAGTATAGAGCAGTGGTTTAAGGCTCTGAACTGCAGACCTGGAGACCTGGTTTGAATCTTACAGCCCCCACTTGCATACTGTGTGACTCTGAAAAAGTCACTTAACTTCCTTGTGCACCCAGATCGCACCTGGAAACAAGCTTCGGCTTTGTGTGCCTTTCCTGCTTAAACAATTTCCCCTTTCCCTTTCTGAGGGGATTCTTAATTTGTGTCTGAGTGGAGGAAGAGAAGGAGTGAATCTCAGCTAAAGAACTCACCGACAGCAAGTTTGGTCAGCCAGTGAGTCCATTCCATTTTATTACACCTGCTGATTGCCACTGGAAGGTTTTGGGAAATTGTCACGGTGAGAGTGCTGTTTGAGGAGGACTGTGGTGGGGACAGACCGGTAAGGAGAATCGGTTAGATGAATGGACTGGTTCTGGATCCTCTGAGTTCCTGTAGTGAGCTTTGCAAGTATAGGAAGATCTGTGCCGAGTTTTGGCCTTGGATTTTGGTCTTTGGCAATTGTTGGTTCGTGGCGAGGAGGTCTCTTCTTCCCTCTCAGAGGTAGCTGCTGGGACTGTGACTGCGCAGGAGGGTTGGGGCGGAGTTCACTAGAGAGCAGTCGGTGTTGTCCCTAGCTACTCCTAGGCTTTCTGGGGAATGGGCCAGAGGGCCTATTGCTGTCAGAGGCTGTAGTGGCAGCCACGGGTCTTTAGAGTGGTCCCTCTGGGTGGGTATGGTCGGATTGCCGTATTTTGCCTGCCTGGTGGACGTGTCTGATTGCTGGATTGATTATATTTTCATGCTAATTCCTGGAAACGAAAGCTGGTAATCAGGACTTGCCTGAACTCCATAAAATGGTGAGACCTCCTTTTCTTCTTTTTTTTTTTGGAACTATAATTATCTGGATGAGCAGTGGGAGTGCCCATTAAAATAATTAACTTGCCTAATTTTGTTGATTTTTCCTGGCCTATGTGAGAGGTAGAGCTGGGGAAGGTCTCTGACTGCGTTCCAGAAAGGTGGGAGCTCTATGGGTTTTGAATCGTTGGACTGAGAGCTTGCTGTCCTTGGACAATATTCTATTTTTGATACATTGACAGAAATACTTTAAAATGTATATTCGTTATTTTTTGTTGATAGTAGTTATTTGGTTTGGGTGGTGTTTATTTAATTTGGGTGTGTTTGTTGCTAGTTTTAGAAATGTGCTGGGAGGGCTTAAAGACAATCAGGCAGTATTCCCCCACCAGACTCAGGGAACTACATCCTTTTAATTGCCCCTGTTTACCAACTGAAACCTACAAATGCTGTCAAGCTTTAGGAATTGCCAGAAGACATAGGAAAAGGGGGAGAACTGGTGGGGGAATGGAAAGGGGGGGCGAATTGGGGTGGTGGGGACCAAGAGAATCCCTGGGGTGAAGTGGCGTCAGGACAGGTGTAATCCCTGTCTTGTCCCCATACGCAAGGGCTCAGCAGTAGATGCTGGACAGGAGTCGAGGTCTTCATCAGAATCCTATCCAACTTGGGTGGTGTTATGCAATGCCAGACCCATTAGAAACAAGACGGCAATTATAGCTGATCTTGCTGAAATGGTAGATCTGGCATTTATCACCGAAACCTGGCTGGATGAATATGCAGACCCAGTATTGGCTGCTGTGGTTCCAGTGGGGTTTTCGATGATCCACTGACCGAGGTTGGATCATAGGGGTGGGGGTGTGAGCCTTGTGGATGTTCCAGTGGGGTCCACCAGATCCTTTGAGTGTATCATGGGAGAGGGTGTAGGTTGCAGAATACTCCTCATCTACCATCCACCAGGTGATGGGGGAGTATTCCTGCAGGAGATAGCGGACTTCATCGTCGACATGGTATTGGAGTCTCCCAAATGGATTATTCTGGGGGACTGCAATGCCTGGGTCAATGATGAACTCTTGCAATTTGGTCAAAATCTTCTACAGCTCATGAAAATGCTGGGCCTTACACAGGTGGTTACCTCCGCTACCCATGTAGGAGGTCACTCACTGGACCTGTTGTTCCTCCTGGGGATGGAGATCTCAGACATGGGGGTGGAACCAGTCAGTTGGTCTGACCATCACACCATATGGTTCAGTTTTGGGGCCCCCCCAAATGGACCTGCCCCTTTGGAAATGGTCAGGTACCGCCCTTTAAGGGGAATTATCCCAGATGGTCTATCGGTGGTCCTGGACCTATCAGGATTGCTGGGTGAAAGCACAAGTGCAGGGGGTCTAGTACTGGCCTATAATAAGGTGGTGGGAGATGCCCTGTACTTGATTGCTCCTGTTCATGTTTGACCACTCACTCTTTGCCCAAGGTCCCCTTGGTATGTTGGTTCCTTGAAGGAGCTGAGGCGAGTTGGTTGAAGAATGGAGAGAGCATGGCGAAGTCTGGCCTGGATGCTGACAGGGTTAAATTGATGGAACATTATAAGGGCTATCAATCAGGAATCACCCGTAAGAAGACAGAGTTCCTGTCCAGAGAGATTTCTGCTGCGCAGAATTGACCAGCTCAGCTTTTCTGAACTGTTGACAGATTGTGCAGTCCAATTTGTCTCCAGTCTGGAAGAGCTTTTTCACAGGTTAAGTGTGATGAGCTAGCTCAATTCTTCGCAGATAAGGTTGCCAGCAACAGGTCTGGAATCGGCCCTGCTCTCCCTATGAGGAGTTGTGGAGGTCGATGGGAGGTGGTGAGCACCTGGTCTACCTGGACGGATTTCATCCTGCCAGAATTCATGGACATTGTGAAGATTGTCCAGAATTTGCGCCCAACCAGTTGTAGTTTGGATCCAGGTCCTACCCCTCTTTTAGTGGGGTGTGTAGATGTTATCTGCCCGATCCTAGCTGAAATTATCTGGAGATCCTTGGAGAGGGGGTCTTTCCTGATCCTCTCAAGGAGGTGATCATATGACCACTCCTTAAAAAGCCCTCCTTAGACCCCAACTGCCCAGCTAACTACCAGCCTGTCTCTAACCCGCCCTTTGTGGGTAAGGTTATTGAGAAGGTGGTTGTGTTGCAACTAGATGATCACCTTGTAACCCGCAATGTCTATGAAGCTCTCCAGTCTGGATTTAGGAAGAGGCACAGCACGGAGACCACCCTTGTCCGGGTATTAAATGGCCTCCTAATGGTGAGAGATCAAAAGGCTTGTACCATCTTGGTCCTTCTCAATCTTTCAGCAGCTTTTGACACTGTGGACCATGGTGTGCTTTAGGAGTCCCTGTGAATCCATTGCGGACTGTCGGGTACAGTCCTCAAGTGGTTTCAATCATTCTTCATGGGCAGGTCTCAGAGGGTGGTCACTGGAATTTATTCCTCTGATGCCTTTCCCCTGTCCTGTGGGGTACCGCAGGGCTTCATATTGGCACCTGTGTTGTTTGCAGTGTATATGCTGCCATTGGGAGATATCATTAGGTAATACGGCTTGAGTTTTCACTGCTATGCAGATGATACTCAGCTGTATATATCCTTTATACCCGGACAGGTTGATGTGAGTTCCGTGCTAAATAACTGCTTCTCCGAGATCAAAGACTGGATGAGCTCTAGCTGGCTAAGACTGAATACGGATAAGACTGAGGTGTTGGTAGTGGACCTGGGTCATCTGGGGGCAGGTTTGGGAGCTGGGCATATATCAGGCCTATGGCTTAATGGTGTTCAGCTCACTACCTCAGATCGGGTGCATAACCTGGGTGTTACTTTTGATGATGGATTGACCCTGAAATCTCAGGTGTCAGCCATGGTTAAGTCCTCATTTTATCATCTGAGGAATTTCACCCGGGTGAAAAACCTGGTTCCACCGGGCGACCTTTCAACATTGGTCCATGCTTCATTACCACCCGTCTTGACTACTGCAATGCCCTCTACCTAGGGCTGTCTGGGGTTGATATCCACCACTTGCAGCTGGTGCAGAACGCTGCAGCCAGGTTGTTGAGTGGTACTGTACTTCAAGGGCCAGCCATATTACGCCTGTGCTGCTCGGACTGCACTGGCTGCCGATTCAGTGGCAGATCACCTATAAGGTAGGCTTGCTTACCTTTAAAGCCTTACACGTACAGGGACCCAACTACCTGAAAGATCTCCTGACTCCCTACTCCCCCACTGGTCCCCTCCGATCCGCTGATGAGGGATTGCTAGAGATTCCCAGGGTTAGTTTAAAAACCTCTGGTGCACGTGCTTTTTCATTTGTAGCACCAACCCTGTGGAATTCTCTACCTCGTTGGTTAAGAGAATGCCTGACCATCAGTAGTTTTAAATCAGTGTTAAAAACATATTTATTTACATTAGCCTTTCCAGGTTGTTCTTAATTAATTTATATTATCGTTTTAATTAGTTTTTATATCTGTGTATTTAAAGTGTACAGTGCCTTGGTTCTTGAAAGGCGCTATAAAAAAAGGTTTTGATTGATTGATTGATTGAACATTCAAAATTACATTGGGGGTAGATATAAAGTATTGGCATCCTCTCATCCGAGGGGACATAAGAGGGGCACAGTTATTCTAATGCCACCCTCAGCCTCACTAGATATCTATGACACTTATCTGGATCCACAGGGTAGATATGTAATTCTAACAGGTACATTTTATTCCCAGACAATAACTTTGGTTAATACATATCTCCCCCCACAAACACCTCTTCCTGTGGTGCGGACCTTTTTCCACCGGATAATGGAGAGGCTTAAAGGGATTCTGATTATGGGTGGAGATTTCAACTTTCCTTTCAACCCGCACTTTGACTCCTCCAAACCTAAACTGAGTAGGCTTTCTAAAGCAGGCAAATATTTGAAAGGGAACCTTGCTTTTATGGGCATTGAAGATGTCTGGTGGAGACTATTTCCATCAGTTCCGGGATATACTCTTTTTTCAGGGTGCCATAACAGATATTCTAGGTTAGATTATTTTTTTGTTACAGGGGAACATCTTACACTAGTTGAAGATATCCTAGTCGAACCGAGGGTATTATCTGACCATAATCCGATAATTCTTAAAATAGATCTGGGCAAACAAAAGAAATTCAGGTCCTGGAGTTTCAATGCGTCCCTACTTAAGGATCAGGAATTCCTGACTTGCATCAGGGAACGTGTTCCATAAGTGATCCAGGATAATTCAACTCCAGAAGTCTCCCATTCAATTCAATGGGATGCTTTAAAAGCTGTCTTGAGGGGGGAGAGAAACTGAAATATGCATCCCAGAAACAAAAAACGCTAAATGCTAGACTTAATTTTTTAACAGACCATTTAGCTGCATACCAACTCTTATTTAGAGATGGCGATACTGCCCTCCAGGGATGGATCAGGGGTCTAAAACAAGAAATACAAAAAATACTAGATTATAGGACCCTCCAGAGCCTGAATTATTTACACCAACATAATTATGAGGGGGAGGGGAGAGCAAGAGGGGCAAGACTACTGGCTCAGAAATTAAGGGCCAAAAAAAGGGTGTCTAAAATTCTAAAAATAAAATCTACCATATTGGGCACTACCACTTATAAGGAGGAACAAATCAAGCAGGCTTTTACTAAATTTTATGAGACCCTATATGCTGCCCCCCACCCATCCCAGAAACAAAATATCCTGATATCCGATTTTTTGAATAAGCTCCCTTAGTCCAAATTGTCAGATCTCCAGATTAGCCAATTAGAATGTCCCATCGGACCCAAGGAGATACTTCAACAAGTAAAACACAAAAAAAAACTGAAATGCACCTGTCCCAATGGTTTCAGCCCAGAATGGTATAAAATGTTTATTCCCCAGTTACTTCCCATTCTTTTTACTGGCCTGTCATGCAGTGGCAGAGGGGAACGCCCCCTCCCTCCTGGAGCTATTCTGTTCTCTCTCCCCTACTTAAGCCCGACAAGGACCCCACTCTTCCATCATCATATTGCCCAATCTCAATTTTAAACATGGATTACAAAATATTTATGGCCATATGGGCCAAAAGGTTGGAAACCATACTTCTTCAATTAATACATCGGGACCAATCCGGCTTTATGAAACAGAGAAACACTTCTGATAATATACGTTGAGTCCTGTTAATTTTAGAATACATCCATTGCAGAAAGATCCCCTCCACAATAATAAGCTTGGATGCTGATAAAGCGTTCAATAAGGTTGGGTGGGAATTCCTATGGGCCACCCTTTTAAAGTTTTCCTTTCCGGATTCTTTCCTAACTTGCCTGAAAAACATCTATACATGCCCCAAAGCCTATATTAGAGTCAATGGATCTTTGTCTCAACCCATAGCTATACAAAGGGGCACAAGACAGGGATGTCCCCTATCCCAGTTCTATTCACCCTTTATATTGAGCCCGTGGCCGAGGCTATCCAGAGGAAAGCCCAGATAGAGGGAATTCCCATGGGCCAGATAGAACACAAGGTGGCCTTATTCGCTGGTGATATTCTGGTGATGGCCCTCTCGCCGGAGACTTCCCTCCCTGAGCTGTGGGAAACTCTGGAACACTTTACAGAGGTACTGGGTTTTCAGTTAAATGTAGCTAAAACAGATCTTCTCCCGTTATTTTTTGCCCCTTCCCAATGTCTTAAAAATAAATATCCTATAAAATGTTATCGAACAAAGTTTAAATGTTTGGGAATTACTATTCCCAGGAATTTAGATAATTTGGAGTTATTGAATTACGAAACCTCTACTGGTACAAATTCAGTCCAACCTGTCCAGTTGGTCCAGGTTGCTTTTAAATTTTTTCCAAAGAATAAAGACCATTGTTATGATCATTTTGCCAAAACTATTGTACTTATTTCAAAACATCCCTACCTTTCCTTCCTCCTTTTATTTTAAATCGTGGGACAAAATAATATTGAATTTTATCTGGAACGGCCAGAGGCCTAGGATCAGGCTGTCTTTATTGCAACTCCCACTTTCCCAAGGCGGAGGCAACCTACCTAATTTGAAATTTTATACTCTTCAGACTTTTTTAAAATATTGCCATTATGGTTGTCTCTAGCCTATGAAGCACCCTGGAAAGATTTGGAATTTGCTTTAAATGATCTTTATGAAATAACTAAGGTAACCTTGGCCTCGGTAACTAAGATTCCTTGCCTATGGGATTTTACACCTTTCACTGCCCAAATTTTAAAATTATGGTATAGGTTGAAAACACATAAGGGCTTAAGGGAACTTTTTTTCTTTTATACACATACTTCAGAGGATGACAAGTTTTTCCCCGCTGCCACAGATCATACCTTTGCAAAATGGAGGAGAGTGGGGCTCCAATTTTTTAGGCAATTTCTTTTTCAGGGGGGCATTATTCTATTTGAAACCCTCCAAACAACTTATGGCCTATCAGACAGTGACCTGTACAGATATACCTAGGTCAACAATTACCTCCTGTGACAGAGGGATATAGTACCTAAGTTACCAGATCCCATTCCACTGTTTTGGAAATACTTTGAGGATACTATAAGTGGTCATACATGGGGACATCAGGTGGAACACCTATACAGGGTTCTTCAGGAGGGGATGAGTGATTCATCTGTTTCAATTCTAAAGAGCTGGTGTCGGGATCTTGATTTAGAAATTTCAGAACAGGATTGGATGCGATCATCCCAGTTGGCCAGCAAGATAACTCATTCTACTATATAGTGTGAATTCACCTGGAAATGCCATAGCAGGTTTTTTTCACTCTCTGGCCATCTTTACCAAGTACCTCCCCTCCTCATATGGCAGGTGTTGGAGGAAATGTGCATGTTCACGTGCCGACCTTGACCATGTTTTTTTGGACATGTCCACTGTTGACACCTTATTGGTGTACACTACAACAGGAGGTGTCAGATTGCCTGGGAGAGATGGTTGAGTTTACTGTTGAGATGGTCCTGTTGTCTCTATTTGCCCCTCATAGACCATCTTGGCACCGGACCTTGCTACCTAGTATATTTTGGCAGCCAAAAAGACCCTAACAAGAAGATGGATGTCCCCAATAGTTCTCAATATTAAAGACTGGATGGGGGTGGTTTCAGATATTTATTATATGGAATCTCTTATGGCTAAACTTCATAATAAACTCTCTGTGAATGGGGTGTTGTGAAGGCCATGGGCGATGTATATATCATGGCACGAGCCAGATTTTATTCCGTGACATGTTCTATTTCATAGCTGTGCAGGTGTCAGGGGAGACTTGGTCCTGGGTAATGCACAGGGGCAACCTTCATATTTGTAATAATAAATTTCTGTCACAGGAAGGACCATTTATTACAAAGAACAGAAGGGGGTTGAATGTTTCTGAAATAAAAAGCTCAGTCATATTGTAATGGAGATACCTTAATAAGATAATACAGTCTGGATTTACTTTTGTTAATCAAATACAGATGTATTGTAAATGAGCTAAATGTCATATGAAAACAAAGATGACTGTACCACATATTGTTGTCACATCCAAGAAATAAAAATAAATAAAAAAAAAAAATTAACATACAGTTGTAAGGCAGGTGTTTCAAACAGTGTTAAAATGGTGTTGCACATAATATGTACAAAGAGTGGACAATAATAAGTGCCGGGTTAACAAGTAAACAAGTGCTTACGTGAAAGAAAAGGGGGAAGGAAAGGGAGGGGTGAGGTGGAGGGATGGTGGGTGAAAGGGAGCAGATGAGGGATACAAGCCCTTGGGGGGTAGGAGAGGGACCCGTGGAGAGCATTTGGGGTCCCTTACATTCTGTGAGAGATCAAGGGAGGCCAGTAAGGGGTAGCAATTTGAGGGGAAGGGGAGGAGAGCTAGAAATTTGGGGAAGGGGGTGCACAGGGTAAAATGAAGATGACAGTAAAGGGATAGGGTTTATTTAGGGCTTAGAGGAGGAAATTAGGGAGGGACATGGCAGAAGCAGATAGGACCAAAGTAATTATTGAGGGCAGAGCTGATGAAGAAGGCAGAGGATGAGTGCCAGATTTGAAGGGGGAGTGGATTCCAAATTTTTGGGAGGTGGTGAGAGTAAGCAGATTGGCCGATTAGGGTGGATCTACGGGGGACTACCATGGTGCGGGAGTCAGTTGATCTAAGGGAATGGGAGGATGGGAGGTTGTTATAAAGGAGGAGGTGCAGTAGGAAGGGAGCTCACCCAACCAGTGCTTGGAGGTGAATTTAGCACAGTGGGAGAGTCACCTATTTGAAAGAGAGGGGAAGGATTGGGCACGATAAAGATCACAGTGATGGGTGCAGGGGGGGGCATCCAGGACAAAGTGGCAGAAGGAATTGAATAGGGTGCCCATTCTGGCCAGGGAGGACTTAGGGGCAGCATTATAGACTTCATCACAGTAGTCAAAAATGGGCGGTATCATCTTCTGAACAAGTTTATGCCTAGCCATAGGAGGGATGCAACAATGGTTCCTGAACAGGACACCAAGCTTGGGGCACAATTTTTTCTGGATGGCGTCAATATATCCAGAGAAGTTTAGGTGTTGGTCCAACCAAACACCTAAGTACCTGAAGGAGTATGTGTCCTCAAGTAAAGTCCCGTCAAGGGTGTGGAAAGTGGGTAGGGAGGGAAGCCTAGAGAGTCTCTGCCTTGTGCCAAAGATCATTGAGACAGTCTTCTTGGCGTTGAGAAACAGTTGATGGTTAGCAAACCAGAGCTGAACCTTGTCGAAGTCTTGCTGTAAGCTGGTTGCAATCTCAGCAGGACAGGAGCCAGATGCATACAAATCTGTATCATCGGCATACATATGTATAGCAGAGGAGGGGGAGCAAACAGAGGGAAGGTCGTTTAAGAAGATAGGGAATAGGAGGGGCCCTAATACAGAGTCCTGGGGGTCGCCAGTGCTAATCCAGAGAGGAGGTGAAGTGGCATCCAAGATCTTAACTGATTGGGTTCTGCCATTAAGCTAGGTCTTGAACCAGTTTGTGGTAGAGGGAGATAGGCCAGCTGCTGGGAGTGAGTCAAGGAGAAGGGAGTGAGAGACTGTGTCAAAGGCCTTGGCCAGGTCGTCAAAAATGGCAGAGGTAATTTGGCCATTTTCCATCCTGGTTAGGATGAAGTCTGTGAACCGAAGGAGAGAGGTGGTTGTTAAGTGGTTTTTCCTAAAACCAGACTGAAAAGGAGAGAAAAAGGAGGTGTCAGATAGAAAAGAGGTGAGTTGAGAGAGGACAATGTGTTCTTGAAACTTGGCAAGGGTAAGAAGGAGAGAAATGGGGCGATAGTTACCAGGGGATGAGGGGTCACTCCCTTTGGGTAGAGGGTGGACTACTGCATGTTTTCATGAAGAGGGGGCCAAGGTAGTAGAGAATGAGAGATTTAGGATTAAAGAGAAGGGGTAGGAAATGGCCAAAAAGGAGAGGGAGAGGAGTTTTGGCTCGAGGCCATCAGGGAAGACACCTTTAGAGGGGTTGATGGTGAGGAGGGCATTTAGGGCATCATTTGGGGTTACATTAGCGAAAGAGAAGGAGAGTTGGGAGGGTGGTGGAGGGGGCACACCAGTAGAGGGTGGGGAGGGTGATTGGTAGGAAGGGAGGGATTTCAGTAGCTCAGTGGTGCAGGAGGTATAGTAGGAATTAAATTCCACAGCTACGGCTGGTGGGTCAGACACTAGTGAGCTATTTACTTTAAGTACCTGGGGGGGTGGGCAGGATGAGGGGATAAATAGGGCATGGACCATCTTCCAGAACTTTGAAGGGGAATTTATGTTGGTGATGAAGGCAGATTTGAAGTATTCAGACTTCGCTAACCTTGTAGCTCTGGTGCAAGCATTTCGGAGCATGCGGTAGTTCATGAGGTCACTAGGATGCTGGGTAGCTTTATGGCACTTCCAGGCTCGACTTCTAGCCCTGAGACAGACCAGAAGTTCAGGGGTTATCCAAGGTAAGTGGTTATCTCTGACTCTGGTTTGTTTGAGTGGGGCAAAGGCATTCCAGTTTACAAGAAAGATTTCTTTGAAGTAGGCAAGGGCCTTCTCAACCGAGGGGAAGAAAGTTAGGGGAGACCAGTCAGAAGTGGCAAGGTTACTCAGGAGAGGTTCAAAGTCAAGAGACTTGAAAGAGCGTAGTTGTATGGTTTTGTGTGGTGATTTAGTTTTGTGGACTTTCCTAACTATGAATATTGGGTATCTCAGTCACTTTTATGCTTTCATCTCACCTTCTTCTTTTCTTCCCTCCCTGTCCTTCCCGAACAGAATATAGCCTTATAGGTTACAGAGATAGGTTACTTATAAGATGCTACTCCCCAACATTGCCTGATCTAGTGTGTGAACACCTCCAAAGGGAAGCTTACTGGATTACCACACTAAAACCATTGGCTCCAAGTAGTTTAAATGATGACTTACCACTATGTTTTTTTCTCTAAATCTGGTTTGTGCATCGGTAGGCAAGATTCTGTGAGGAAAGTTGCCCTTGTTGTTTCTCGGGAACTTGTGACATTTCTGACTCTTAACTGACAGTACTGTAAATGTATTTTCATTGTTCATGTTTTTTTAATAATATTTTTTCCCACAGGTTATTCAGTATTTTTATAATATTTTTGGAAATGAATTTTTGAAAGCAAAAGCTTATAAGAATGCTTTGCAGTATTATTTAGCTTTAGATTTCTGAGACAGGGCATACTAATAGAAAAGAATGTTTCTGCCATTTTCATATGTTATATGTTTGTCTATAGTTTGTGGTATTTATTAATGCGCTTGTACACGTTCATAGCTAAATTTTCATGCTATTTTGCATAACTTATCTTTGGTATTTTGCACATTCTATCTTTGTACTTCAGGTATGTATGTTGGAATATGGTATATGCTTCAGATGTTCCTGTCTCTTTAAATCTTCTTCTATTTAATGTCTATGTGTCTAGTAGCATGCCACTCTGATGAAGACATCATCAGTGACATCAAAACACTAGGGCATGGTCACAGCAGTTTGATCTTCAGTGGGAATCCATTGTAAGCAGGCTTTGTTACCCTAATCTTTCATAGTACAAATTTTGCACGTGAATAGCTGCTTAGCAAGTATATGACTACAATATGAATTGATGGCTGGAATGCAAACATGTACAAGAAATGAGGCATCATTTTTTCTGGCTAAAGAAGTTTGCAACACTAACTCTGTTGTCATTTTCCTGATGGTAGTATCCCTTTTAACTTTTAACATTTTCTAATAAAAAAATGCAACGCTGCACTCGATATAGCTTGAAACAGTGTTTATCTTTGAGTACTGACCCATTTGTGACTGCTGCCATGCAATCACATGTACTGGAATTGTCTGATCCACCTAAAGGAGTACTGTGCCATCACATATTCTAGATGTAATCTGTTGCTATGTCATCAGTCATCCTTATTTCAACAACTGTTGAAGATACTGTCTGATTGTTACGATCTGTTTGTTCCTGGGATGTGGATTAGCAGTGAGAAAGTAATGTCATGGAGTCCATTAGTCTCTACAGTATATCTGTCTGCCAATGTAGACTCTAACTAACCAGGTAGCAGCAATGGTGTGTAACAAACACCATAAATCATGGCATAATTTTTAGCCAATCAGGACAGTTTATTTCTAAACATTCCAAACACTTTTTTAACCCTATGAGGGTGCCCCATGCAAGCAGTTCTAAAATTCTGAAATTCTAAATTCAGTTGGCATAATCCATTTCCCACATAGGGATGAGCTCCATAAAATGAAAAGGAATATAATGGAAGTCTTGCTGCTGCGTACACTCACAGCCACAGCTTATGCTACCTTGGCAGGTATGGTTACTGACTATGTGTGAAGCAATGAAATCAGAAGTATGTCTGCCAACTTATTCAGATGTCCAGCACACATGCACGTCAGCCTATCAAAGTATTATGCTACTCTCCTATTAATTCTATAGTCAGTTCAGCTTTGCAATACTTTTCTCTAATCCAAAAAACTCAAGAAGGCACTCTTACAAACTGTGGAGTGAAAATATTATAAGTTTGTGAACTTATGAGCTTGTGTGCAAACTGCACGACGCACGCTCGTAACACAGTCATTTTATGGAGTATTGTCACCGAATTTTCAACACAGGCATTTTAGGACCTCTGCTCACGAACAGTGTCACTGTCATTTTCATAATGTGTCCCAAACAGTGATTTCGCACAGCAACCGCGCTATTCTGTGCCAGAAGCGCGAAAACACATTTCGGCAAGGATGTGAAAAATGACAGCTATACAGTTCTCAAGAAGGTGTGGTAAAATGCCAATGTTGAGAATGTGGCATGAAAATATTGCAAATGCGCTAACTTATGAGTGTGCGTTGCACAGTTGTTATGCACGTTCGTAAAACAGTCATTTTATGGAGTATTGTCACCAAATTTCAACACAGGCATTTTAGGACCTCTGCTCATGAACAGTGTCACTGTCATTTTCGTAATGTGTCCCGAACACTGATTTTGCACAGCAACCATGCTATTCTGCACCAGAAGTACGAAAACACATTTCAGCCAGGATGTGAAAAATGACAGCTGTACGGTTCACAAGAAGATGTGGTAAAATGCCAGTGTTGGTAATCTGGCATGAAAATAGTGTGAATGCGCTAACGTACAAGCATGCATTGTGCAGTTGCTATGCACACTCATAAAACAGTCATTTTTTTTATTTTTCCCACCAAACTTGCAACTTAGGCTTTTTGAGAGCCCCTCTCATGAACATTGGCACTGTCATTTCGTAATTCGGTTCCGAAAGGTGATTCTGCACAGTGACTGTGCAATCACCTTTCAGAACTGAATAACGCCATGACAATGCAAGAATTCATGAGAAGGGGTCCCAAAAACCCCATGTTAAAAGTTTGGGGCCAAAATTCACAAAAATGCCCGAGATATGCATTAAAGTTGAAAAAACCCTATTCATTCCATTATACAGCTTACCTGCATTTCTTCAGTTTGTGGTCAGCTTTGAAGAGTGCAGACGTGTTCCCAGTCCACGAAGATTGTCACGCCAGACTCTGCAGGTAAGTATGGGGTGGGGGGTGAGGGAGGCAGGGTGCGCAGAGGGTGGCTGCGGGTGGGGGAGGGGCATTGCAACTACAAGGGACCATTTTCATTTTACAGGAAAAAACAAAAATCATTGTGGGACAGTTTTATTTTGCAGGGGATTTAGCATGCTGGGGTGGGCTCCCAACGTGCCACCTAAATGTTTGTGGGGGTGTCTGTAGCCGATGGGGATTGGGCACCCTCGTTGGCACACAACATGGGGGATGAGGAAGTAATGCCGGCCAGGGATTAGGCACCCCGTCGGCACACAAAAGCGGGGGTGAGTCAAGGTGGATTAGGCACCCCTCGGCATCCAACAATTAGGTGGGTTTATGTGGGCTCCCCCGTTGGCACATAAAGAAAGCGGGGGGGTTAACTGACAGGGGGATTGGGAACCCCTGAAGTCGGCAGCAGTTATAATGTCAGCGAGCATGTAGGAAGGGTCTGCTGTGTATGATGAGCTTTGTTCCGATTGCAGCAGACCTTTTCTTAGATGTGCTCGCCACATTATGTATGCATGGTGTGGCACCGGCATGCAGGCTGATTGGGAAATGAGGGATGCACCTACCGGTGCATTCCCTGCATTCACCGAACAGCAACCCCTCCTCCAAAGCTGCACTGTCCCACGATGTTGGCTGCGCAAGTGCGCCAACATAAAAATTATTTGAATTCTGTAAAAAAAAAGGTAAAACAGTCACTTCACCTGTTTGGTACCACCAGGGATTGCTATATTGTCTGCCTGCTATTTGAATTACAGGTTTTTGAATTATACCTTTATGCCAGTTGGCACTTGTGGTATACATTACACATTAATATTTCTAATTTTGTTCAGTCATGTTTCATTTTCATTTTTTATTAGTGCAGCTGAAGTGAACTGCCAACAGCAGTAACTATCAGTTCCTTCTCCTCCCTACTTTAGTCAAGCGGTGGTTGTGAGAAAAAGTAAAAACTGGCTCATGAATGAGGTAGTGGGCTTGTGGAAGTCAATAGAGAGCTGCAAATTTGATGAGGAGTTGGATATAATTGTGATTGTGCTGGTGAGCCGGCAGTTGAGAGACTAAGTGGTCAGGGAGTTAGTTAGTAAGCAGACGGCTCAGCGAGTGTGAGGGTGGGAATCAGTCCCTCAGATAAACAAACAAACACACAGGTAAATAAAGATACAGTCGTGTAATAAAAAATAGAATTAAGGGGGAAATCCAGGTCAGAATAGACAGAGAAAAGTCACTTTAAAGTTCAGCCAGGGTCAGAATTGGAGGACAGCTTTTTAAGCAATGCATTAGGAGGAGCACAACGGTACTTAATTGACTGCCGCTGCTACAGATGGAGACGTGTTGCTGGCTGAACTCTTGTTCCACACAAGTCGTGTTACTAGCTCTGGCGTATTATGGTGATGCAGCAGTGTGAGAGGAGTTATCCTAAAAAGAACAAGCATTTGTCAATGCGGAACGTTCGCTTGCAGGTATTTGCAGTGGTATTTGGCACTGGGACATGGCTTAAAAAAATCAGTGACAAAGAAGTACAAGCATTTGTCAATGCCAAATGTTGCTTGCTTCTATGTGCTGTTTAGGTATTTGAAAGTCATTGGAGTGCAAATACTGAAAATTCGCGAACTTACGAGTGTGCATAAGAACTGCGCAACGCATGCTCGTAAAACAGTCATTTTTAGGAATTTTTTCACCAAATTTTCAACGTAGCCATTTTAAGACCTCTGCTCATGAACAGTGTCACTGTGATTTTCTTAATGTGTCCCATACATTGATATCGCACCGACTGAGCCATTGTGCGCTACATGTGGGGCGGAAACCACGTTTTGGGCAGGATGTAAAATGACAGCTGTACTGCTCATAAGGAGGTGTGGTAAATGGCAATGTTGAAAATCTGGAGTGGAAATATTAAAATTCACAAACCCACATGCGTAGGAACTGCATAACATGCGCTCGTAAAACAGTCATTTTTAGGAATTTTTTCACCAAATTTTCAACATAGCCATTTCAAGACCTCTGCTAATAAACAGTGTCAATGTGATTTTCTTAATGTGTCCCATACATTGATTTTGAACACCGACTGCACCATTATGCGCTACATGAGCGGAAACATGTTTTGGGCAGGATGTGAAAAATGACAGCTGTACTGCTCATAAGGAGGTATGGTAAAATGGCAATGTTGAAAATCTGGAGTGGAAATATTGAAAATTCGCAAACCTACGAGCGTGTGTAGGAACTGCGCAACGCACGCTCGTAAAACAGTCATTTTTAGGAATTTTTCCACCAAATTTTCAACATAGCCATTTTAAGACCTCTGTTCATGAACAGTGTCACTGTGATTTTCTTAATGTGTCCCATACATTGATTTCGCACACTGACTGTGCCATTTTGCGCTACATGGGCGGAAACATGTTTTGGGTGAGATGTGAAAAATGACAGCTGTACTGCTCATAAGGAGGTGTGGTAAAATGGCAATGTTGAAAATCTGGAGTGAAAATATAGAAAATTCGCGAACTTACGAGCCTGCGTAGGAACTGCGCAACGCACGCTCGTAAAACGGTCATTTTTAGGAATATTTCCACAAAATTTTCAAAATAGGCTTTTTGGGAGCCCACCTTATGAATGCTGGCACCGTCATTTCATTAATTTGGCCCAAAAGGTAATTTCGTGCAGTGACTGCGAAATCACCCTTCGGACTCGAATATCGCCATGACAGTGACAGAATTCATGAGAAGGGATCCCAAAAACCCCATGTTGAAAATTTGGTGCAAAAATTCTAAAAAATGCCTGAGATATGCAACAAAGTTGAAAAAACCCCATCTAGCCCATTATACAGCTTACCGGCATTTCCTCAGTTGCGTCGGCTTTGAAAGTGCAGGACGTGTTCCCGGTCCAGCGATGATAATCGCACCAAGCCCGGAGGTAGGTATGGGTGAGGGGGTGGGAGGCAGGCGCACAGTGGTGGGTGCGGTTGTGGGAGGGGGCGGAGACTGCGTGGGACCGTTTTAATTTACAGGTTGTTTTTCTAAATTGACGACGGACATTTTCCATGCTGGGATGGGCTCCCAGAATGGCAGAAGGATGTCTGGGGGTGAGTGGAGCGATGGGGATTGGGCACCCCATCCGTGACGAATGACCGCCGGACATTGCCACGCTGGGGTGAGCTCTGGCGTGGCACCAACGGGGGGTGACATGCTGCCAGCACACAGTGGTGGTTTTCTTTGAAGAGAAGACCACCGCTGTCATACAAAGCACCGCATCGATTGGTGTAGGACCGCCACACCTGCTCAACGGAGCAAGGGATTGCACAGGACAGGCACACCTCCAAAGTGTCCCATTCTCCCAAGACGTTCCTTCCGCATGCGTGCAAGCGAACGTAAAAATGGCATTTATAATAAATGTAGTACTGCAACGCAGGGGAGAAGGGGAAATGAAAGAGAAAGCAGTGGAACTGAACATTATGTTAGGGGAAGTGGAGATCATGAATACAGTATTTTGTGCTACTGTACAAAAAATGGCTGCCAATTGAAACATTAACATTCTAATCAACTGACACATTAATTTAGAACATGCTACACTCTGGTTGGCAGGGACTTGTTTTTAGCTATTGGTAGTGCTCTGTTAAGGCCATGGCTAGAACCAAATCTTTGCCAATAAGGATGTAGGGCTTTCCTTACCTATTTTATATTGCCTCCTCTCTACATCTTATCTCTTTTTTCTATGTCATTTCTCACATTCAACATACAGAATATTTACCATGGAATGTTTACTGAGGAATACAGGGATTCAAATTCTGCACAGTTCCACTATCAGAATGTTCTTCCCAATATAATTTACACACAAACACAACAAAGGTCTCATGTGGAGCCAAAGCTTCAATTTCATCTCTGTCAAGGTGAGCAGCAGAGATTTCTTTGATATGCAGGTAAAGATAGGAGGGGGAGTTTTCACTGTCAGCAAAAGAACACTAGTAATAAAAACTATGAACAATACTTAATGTTTAAGCAATAAGGCATGACAGGGTGTGTATAATGTATGGTAAGTGCCTATTAACCACCATATTCAGCAGTCACACAGCTTTGTTATGCACTGCTTAGAATTTTAAAATTTGTTAACCACACTTCGGAACTTCCAAACAGTTGCATAACAAAATAGAATGCACCAGAGTTCCATAATTCTTACACTTGGAATGCAAACAGTGTTTTTTTGACCATACACTATAAAAGATGATGGCTGGGGATCGGGTGACAACCACGTTGAAATCACCTCTCGTGGTTGCTAGGGCTACAGTAAACCTCTCGAGCTGCGCTCTTGAGGTTTACCATGTTGCCCTAGCAACCACTCGAGGTGATTATAGTGTGGTTATCACCCGATCCCCAGCCATTATCCTCTATGTTATTGTAGGACACCGGCACACCTTGGGAAGTTTGCCTCGGGCTTTACACACCCAAGTAGTGGCATTATCCCTCAATTATGCATACCCTGGAATGCCTTATTGTGATTATAAAATGGCTTCCCTAATTTTTTTTTATTTTAAGACCAAGTAATGAGGTTCAGAAAGTTAAGTATTTCTGACCTCTGCAGTTATGCTGAGATAACAGCACGGTTGTGTGACTGGATTCCACCAATCACAGTACAGTATTTCTCTTACCCATTTTATAATTAAACAACAACACATGACAGGGCATGCTTTATCATAGTATATCGAGAAGTGCTGATATCCTATGATAAAGCACGCCTTGGAGTGTGTTATTGCGATTATGCACTGGACCCCATAGTAAAGTAAACAAAGACACAAACACAGGTCTAACAGTTATTTTTTTATTGTTTTTAAACTGTGGAAGTACATTAGTACATATAATAGTCCAATGCTGGAGTAATTAATCAGGTAACTGCCATAACTTTTAACTGATTAGAACATGGGTTTTGAGAAGGCTCATAGATATTGTTTTAAGTAAACAGCATCTGGTCAAGGGTCTTGTTTTTAGCTGTTCCATTATGAGGGAATGTAAGTATGGGCCTAGAATACTACTGATCAATTAGCTTCTCGATCTTTCCTGTCCAGTGCATAATTCTAATTTGTTTATGTGTACAAGAAGAGTGTGACAATCAGGGAAACAACACTTAATTTAGTTTGTTTTTTATTTAAGGTAGTTTTATTTTTAGGACTTAGCTGCAAGTTTTAAGTAAACTAAAGGTAGCAGCCATGTTTGTGACGAAAGGTCAGTTCTGGTTGTAGGGGGACTGATTTGCCCATTGTGTGATGTGGCTACTAACAAGTCTGGTCAAGTTTAGGACCAGGATGATTGTGCATTATGGTGTAATAATGCACGGTCACATGACTGGTTTTACCCACTTACATTTCTTTGACTTTTAGACCCATTTAATAATAGTTGTTGATTTTTTATAATATAGAGAATAATGTATGAGCAACCATACAAAACAAGGCTGTGTTTCCATAGAGGGGGTCAGATGACATCATAGACCTCAAGAATAAAGTTTGAGAGGTCTGTATGATGTCATTTCACCCTGAGATGGAAACATCAGCCTTGTTGTGCATGGTTGCCCATATATTATTTTGTACAGTATAGTACCTGTTTGTTTTATGTAACTTACTTTCTTTCTAACCCTGTCTTGAACTGAGGTCAAATAAACAGAAAACAGGATAAGAATAAAAACATTTCACGTGATTTAAAAAAATAGCTACTTGAACTGGCAACATTTCCAGAAGTTCATCTTTTAATAAAACTGTTTACTAAGGGTGCTTTTAGTCTTGTAGATATTTTTGATAGCAGACACCTGCAATGTAGGTAAGCATGAGAAATCTTAATAGACACAGGATTTTGAATGTTGTAGTGCAGTAATAACATATATACTCTAATACAACAGCTTTCTGACATCACTACTGCAGTACAACAGCATCTGGCAGTGTATGGATTTCCAAATCATTCAGACTTGCTGCTCTGAAGATCAAATAAGATTTCAGCAATCGGAAAATGAGGCACCTAGAATATTTACAGAGGACTACCCCATACATTTTTATTTTATCATCATCAGTTTTATCTACTCATGTTTAGACAAGCCAGTAAAAGTGCATTACAACAAAGCAGCAACCATGACAATTACAGTCACTAAATAGTGCTGACATGAAAACATGCCACAGAAACACAGAATCTACACTAGGGGAGTGTATCCCTATATAATTAAATTATTAAGGGCCATTTTTAAGATTACTGAGAGGGCTTATTTACTAACATAGACCTTAACCTTATTGTGGTGGCTGTCACTTAAACCAGAAACGGAATTTTTTGAAGAAGCATCATTGGGAGGGAAGGGATCATAAACTGAGCCAAAAAGACAGCCAGCCAATCTCTTCTACCGAGTCTGCCAGCCCTGCCCCATGCTCATGTATTTTCTGATGGCTAATTAGGGATAGCATGGAGGTGTGCCCCATTGATCCCTTGGGGGCATTTTCAAAATCATTCTATATGTGCTAAAGCAACCTTTGAAATAAGAGCCACCTCTTAACTAAGGGAAAGGAAAGGAAAAGAAAGGAAAGGAAAGGAAAGGAAAAATTGTTTAACCTGGAAAGGCACGCTAAGTCAGAACTTGTTTCCAGGTGTGATCTGGAAGCACAAGGAAGTTAAGTGACTTGCTCAGGGTCACACACTATGCAAGTTGGGGCTGATGGGATTCAAACCCAAGTCTTCAAGTCTGCAGCTCAGTGCCCTTAACCAGTATGCTATGCTGCCTCCAACTAAGAGAGGCCCTATTAAATTTTCTCAGTTTACCCATTTATAGGTGCATTGAGACACTTCGAGGTGAGTGTTGGTGTGGCACAATGTACATCCTCAGGCCGTAGGCACTCCACCTGCATTGTCATGCCTCAGTACACCCCTGGGCATATGCATATGTTACGTGTATCATTGCTAACCTATCAGAGACACCAACACAGACACACACACGCATACATAGCTATGACATCACAATGCTGTGACATCACCATGGACCTCCTTAATATTCCATGAGTCAGTAACAAGTTTGAACTAGCCAGTTTCATTTATATACAATTATCATTGCTTAATGCTTACCATTCTTTAAAAAGATATATAAAGTCATAGATTCAGCCTTGAGATGATGCCTTTCATGACTAAGCTTGTCTATCAAACTCTTTCTAGCAGTTGTGTCTTGGCTGCTGCTAATACTACTGTGCGTGAAGGCGGAGACCTTAGTCATAATGTTGGCACCAGTGACTACCCTCGCCATACCACAATTGTAGTACTGGTAACTGTTTAACATTTTACACTGCCTCAGGCTCACTTTTGCTTTATTGCATGTAGGAAGAAACAGATTTAAGAGATTTGAGGAAAAAAATGTTGGCTTTGGGTGCTGCTGCTGTTGGCAACTGCCACTGATGCAATATTGCAGAATAGACTGCGGTTTTAGCCCTGTTGGTCCAGTACCTCTGGCTCCCAAATCACTATAAACAAAACCTTTCTCAGTCTTTGTCTCTGAGAATGATCTGAGTTGGCACATAATCTAGTGAGAACTAGATCCCCCCTCGTTTTGTAGGCTGCACCCTTCCCTGCATGCCATCCAGTGGTATTTTTTGAAGGAGCTTTTATTACTAATGTTCTCTATTGACATATCTCAACAGATACAATGTTTTTATACAGGACACCACTCTTAGACCGGTTCATATTTCTTCCATGACCATTTACAGATGCTCAGTTGATGGCACGCTTGCCCCTGGGCCAGGAGGATTAAATGGTCAACGGTTCAAGTCCCACATCAGGCATTAGGCAAATACCCAGCACTGCCACTGCAGAACTACATTGGGGGTGGGGTGGCATTTTTGGATGTGCCAGTCTTCACATGAGACATTAAGCTGAAGTCTGTGCTAGTGTAGTGCCCCAAAGAATGGGGGCACTACAGAAAGAGGGGTTTTATGTAAATAATTAGAGTGCCCCCGGGTCCCTACATGTTGTGGGCATCAGTGGACATTGAGAGGCATAGAAGGTAGTGTACAGGGTCCCCTGTCAGTGCTTTCCCCTTCCAGAGCTAATGTCAGGCAGGCAGGGCACCATTCCAGAATAAAAAACCAAAAAAGAAACGCTCTCTCTCTCTCTCTCTCTCTCTCTCCTCTGCTCCATTCAATTCCCCCCCCCCGCCCCGGAGCAGGCAGCATCAGAGTGGACACCCACATGCTGAAACTGCTGGCCCTGTCCGTCACGTGGTGCTCTGTTCAAAAATTCCTGCCGCTTGGTTGTGCAAGGGCTCCAGGTTTGGGAATGAGAACCCCAAGCATCATTTTGAAATGGGAGGACTGTTTCTCCTGGTAGATCAGGCTGTGCTGTGGAGTCGAGAGGACCTATACAGTGCAATGGGGACCCTGGGCTTACCTTAGGTGTTGAAGCTGATCCAATCAACTCTGTGGTGGTGCCCCTCCTTCAGCCATTGAAGACTCCTGCTCCTGCTGCTCCAGTCCTGTGTGGCAGTCAAGTCCAGCGGTCCAGTGCAAAGAAGAAAAGAGGATCCTAGTCCTGTGTAAGGTGTGGGCTCTGTTTCGCTCCATTTTTTATTTTTATTGTGCCCGGTCTTTAAGTTTAAATTCCGGTCCCTCGTCGGCGGTGTTGAAGAGCCACATCGCAACCGTGGAAGCTGTCAACCCTCCCAAGGCTCCCTGCCATCTTGAACAGTGCCTGTTCCTCATCCTTCAGTTCCTTCCCTCTGCCAGCAAACCTCCTGCCTCCCAGAAGCAGCTCCTTCACCCCAGACCGGGGTGGTGAGTCTGCGGCAGCACAGAGAAGAGTGCTGACTGCCTAAACATTTAAGAAAAAAATTGATGTTTCAAAAATGTTTGTTTAGCACTTAGAGCACTACTGCAAGGGTAGGCTAGAGGGCCCGGTTCATTTAAATAAATTAATTATTCATCGAGAAGTGATGCCCAAGGGAGGTGCCAGGCATAGAGGCTCATAGGGGAACATTTAAATATTTATAGAAGGGGCAAAGCAAAGATGTGGCTATCCAGGAAGTGCCACTAGAAATGCCCCAGACTGGCCTAAAGGATTTAAAGGAGCAAACATCCTGGCCTGGGTATTCAAAAGGGCAACTTCAGACCCAACAATGTTTAAAGGGCATCACCAGGCCCCATTCAGATTAGAAGGCCAATAGGGAGGCCCATTCTTTAGAATGGTGTCAGAGAGGCCCAAGTAGTTATAGGGGCACCACAGGCCCCAGTTGTTTAAAGGGGCCCAGTAAGGAATGGGCCCACCAGCTAAAGGGGCCCAACAAGGAAAACCCCGGAGTTTAAAGGGGGTCCAGCAAAGCAAGGTGAGAGAGTACAGTTAGCTCAGGTACCTTATACTTTCCCTTCCCACACCATAGTCCCAGACACTAAGGGGAGTTTCATTTGGCCCAAGGCTATAGGCAGCATTCCTGGGGATCCCAATCTTCTGTTCGTGTACTGGGATCGTGACTGTGGTCGCACAGGTGGGGAAGGGGGTTTTAAAATATTTCCCACTTTCGGACCACTCCATAGGGACAACCAAGGCAGGAGTTGGCTAGCAGCTCCTTAAAAATAACTAGTACCACTCATTGGGCAATCGGGCAATTGAATATACAGAGGGCAATGAATCTGCAACTGCTGGTGCAGTCTATTGACTGTCAATTGATTGAACTGTTTACTGCTTGCAAGCCTCTGAATTTTGTTGCCAATTACAAAGTACTGAGACTGTTTTATTGTTGGCTGATTTTCTAGACTGCCTAAAGTTCAGTTGCCCCAGCAGTGAACAATTGCCCCAGCAATGAACAATTGCTCCTGCTCTTGGCAAATTTACCCCTGGAACTGTACAATTACCTGATTGGGTTATTTACCCCTGCTCTTGGCAAAGTTATCCTGGAACTGTACAATTGCCCTAGCAATAAACAATTGCCCTCAGCATTGCCAAATTGCCCAGGTGCAGATTTCCAGTGCATCAACCAGCATTGATTGTTACAGACTTGTGTGTATGGACTCAATCTTCCACCACAATACTACCCTATAGTGTTGTCTGCAACAGTACCTTAACGGCATTAGTCTCCATCCAGAGAAAGAAAACATCCAACATCATTCTTCACCACTTTTCACCAACTCCATGCCAGTGGTCTCAGTCAGAATCTCTTCACCAGAGTGTGCCTATCCTAGAAGAGCTGCAGCTACAGTCTCTGGTCTTTTGCCGTTAGTCGTAGTCCATCGAAGCCCAGTGTGGAGTCGTGGCTGCACTTTCTTGTTATCTTTGGTTCTTGGTCTGGATGCTTCAAAGTTGGCAGACCTCAGAGAGTGCTTATCCTGGAAGTACCCTGTTTATGTCCGCTGGCTGTTCACCGCTAGTCGTAGTCATCAAAGCTCAGTGTGATTCACCACCAACATTTTCTTATTTTATTGCTCCCAGTTCTGGACACTTGAAGATCTTCTATCTTCATCCTGTTTTCTTCTTGTTCCTGCTCACATCAGAACCTTCAGCAGCTTCATCCAGTCCTTTGCAGACCTCCAGTGGGCTCTTCACCGAAGACTCTTCAGTCGCTGCATCCTGTCCTTGGTAGCCCTCCAGTGGGCTCTGCACCAGAGAATCTTCAGTGGCTTCGTTCTGTCCTTGGCAGCCCCCGAGTGGGTTTTGTGCTGGGGAGCCTTCAGCAACTTGTCTTGTTGTGGCAGCCCTTCCAAGGGTTTGGTGCCCATATCCTTCCTGCAGCTTATTTCTTCTGGCAGTCCTCCAGTGGGCTATTGCCAGGAGTATATTCAGTTGTTCTCTCATACCGGCAGCCTAGGAGAGAGCGGGTTTTATGCTGTTGAAGGTATGGTCTGTTTACAAGCCTCTCATGACCCCAGTGGCCTCTTATAGGTCTGCACTGTGATACCCATTCTGTGCTTAGCAGGAATTTCCCCTCTTTTTCTCCTTCGTTCTGCCTCATCATCATCTCAACTGTGAGTACGAGAACCTCTGCCAAAAATAGACTGGTGTGTTTATGAATTCATGTTGTTGAAACTGTACTGTGTAATTCGATGCTGTAAGAGCCCTCGCAGGGCTAGTAACTGTACCATGGTATCATAACAGAAGTACTAGGTGTAGAACTAAGATGTAGTGGCACTAGGCCAAAGTGCACCTCATAGATCTCCCAGGATCCTGGTTTAGTAATTTGGTTTCATTCTTAGGAGTGTAGTATTTAGAACATAGTGTTTGTTTTATGTTTTCCTGTTAAACATTTTTACTACCCCATCTTCCCTTGTGACCATGTCAGCCTGCCCCTGTTGTTTGAATAAAGCCCATCGGGCATTAAACTTATCGGACGACTCCTGCCTGTCCTTGTCAGGTGATTCCATCCACCCACCCACACCTATTCGGACCTTCAGCGTCCCCTTGTCATCATACCTGCTGAGGGTGACACTGGTGCTGCTGGTAGTGAGACAGTTATATCCATGGCTCAGGGTGAATAACCAAGAAATCTACCAGTATGGCACCACCTCCACACTACTGAGCTCTAGTGAATGCCCAGGGTGAAATTAATGATCCAGTGGCAGTTTACAAGAGTTAAGGAGTGATTCCCAGTGTGATGGCCAACATCCCCTCTCACAGTAAACCAGTTTCTGTTGAAGATTGCAATGACCTTTATTGGACTAACCAACACACTGCACATAGATGTTACAGTACACAGGCTGTTGGGGTGCACAGGCCCCTTCATTAGGTGACGGGACCCATGAGGCACCAAAGGCTTAAATACTGTAGTATCTATGTACAATTTCTTGGTTGGGCCAATAAAAGGTATCACAATCCACAACATATCAAATTTCCTGAGGACTAAAATGGCTGCAGGCATTCTCTCTTACAGTAAGTAACACAGGCTCCTATAGCAGTGTCAGTGTCTCTCAGTAGGTTGTACTCTCAACTCTTGGGGCTGGACCATCTGAAAGTCATGGGTTCTTAAGCTCTGTTTACACGGTCGTATTTGCACCACAGCAACCCGAGTGCTCAGGTTGCTGTGGTGCAAATGCCACCAGGTGGACACTTACCAGATGGTGGTAAGGCAGTCCTTACTCTGCTCTAGCGGTCTCATGAAATATGGGAATGCATTCAGGAGTGAGCGGTTTAAGCGGCCGTGTGGACAGGCTGCACCGCTCACTCCCACATGCTAGACCCTGCAGACATCTTTTTCCTTTTTTCGGCCGACTGCCCACTGACTTGCAGCCTCTTTCCAGCGTGACTTGCATCAGTGCTGAGAGGGGCTGTGTGGACGCAGAATCAGAGTGTCTTTTTAGGTCAGGGGCAGCGCTGCAATGCTCCACAGAAGGTGTGAACCAGCCACATAAACAGGGCTCTAGTCTCATATTAGAAACTTAGGTTAACACCCAATACTGATATAATCATGTAGCACAGTGGGGAAGGGGGTCTTAATGCTGTGCTGGTGAGTTACCTACCTTTATCCTTTGGATGAGATGTTAAACCAAGGTCCCTTTCTACCCATCTTGGGTGGCTGTTAAGTGTGCGTTAAAGATTTTATGGTGCTTATTGTAAGAGTAAGGGATTTTAATTCGTAACCCAGCAAACTTCCCCCACCAATAAAACAAGTTCATGCCCCCCTGTCATACTGTAAACGAGCTGTCATAGCTCAGTGTGACTCTCCTGATCAATAATTACACATAATAAATAAAGACAGCTGTGTGTGTGTGTGATATTACCACACCTAATGATTATTTCATTATAAGAAATCTACACTTCATACGGTTTCTGAACAACCAGTATCACTGTATTACTCTGTAAAATGATTTGAGATACAGTACCTATGATCAATGCCATAGAAAAACAAATTCTATTCAAAGAAAAAAATGTATACTCTCTTCCCTACGCAGTTCATTAGGTCTTTCATTTTAACTTTTTTTCTGCACCCATGTCCCTTTCAGGTCTACATAAATCATTATGATTGCTAGGTAGTCCAAAGTACTCTTTAAGGAACACAATGAATTATCCATGATATAATGAATACCACCCAGGAAGCAGTGGTAGTGGATCAGTAGTATAGAAACATAGTCAATATTGGCAGAAAAACCCCACTGGTCCATCCAGTCTGCCCAGTTCTAACATACTGCACCCTGTGACCTATTGCCCAGCCAGGGATTTTGCCCTCCTCTCGCCCCTGCTCCTTGCCTTACTGCTACCCCCCTGAGTAGCTATTAAGCCCTTTACTCTGTCCCAGCCCTGCTTGAACCCCTTAATGGTTTTTGTGCCCACCACTTCTGCTGGTAGGTTTCACATTCCACTCTGGGGACAGAAGATCAGACAGTCATAGGCTCTAGTCCCACACCAGGAACTGGGGCTGATACCCAATACTGATAATATAGTGCAGCTCTAGTGGAGGTGCTGCACCGTTGTATTGCTGTTCAGAAGAGACTTTAAACTGTTGCCCTTCTGCCCATCTCTGGTGACTACTCAGGTGGACATCAAAGATACCGTGTCTCTATTATTGTAAGAGCAGGGGATTTTCCACAATGTCCTGGCAAACACTCCTCAAGTCAATAAAATTTACACCTATTGTATCAATGCTATTTGATTATTCTCTCTATGCATTTTTTCTCTATACGTCAACCAAGTTATGCTTGATGATGTTCACTTGCACCCTTCATTTGATGAATGGTGTTGTGCGATACCACTTCCTATTGCCCTTCCCCCAGGATGCATCTAGAAACAAGTGGTTACCAGCTCAGTATATCTTTCTTGGTAAAGCTTTGAAATAAGTAAATAAAATAAAACAGGTCCATGTAAGACATCCTCCCTGGGACTCACCTGGAAACAAGCTGTCATAGCTCAATGTGCCCTTCCTGGTCAAAGGTTACAAAATATTCTTACAGTGTGTGCCAGCTTCTCTGTTTGATAGCTCTTATTCACTGTGCCCCATGGTTAGAGGGAAGTTTTTTTCTATAGAGCTTTCAGACTTCCTCGTCCCCCCATCAATCACTGTTGTGCTGGCTGCCTCCACCCCATCACCTTGTCTTCTCCCAAGGCTTACCTTACCATGTACTGGTGTTGTCTGAGTCATTGGGTGCGGGGCCTGTCGGTGGCTGGAATCATCCTGTCAGCCTTGGGGGGGTGGCTTCCTCCCATGTTCCCCGAGGTTGGTGCACTTGCAAGGGCATGGGTGTGCAGCATGATGATGCCACACATACTCTTACACTTCTGCCCAGCCTTCAGAGAGGTGGCTGCATGCTGCACTACATTGCAGCCTCTGCTAGCTGGCAGCCAAGCAGTGGCCCACGCTGTCCCCCTCCCCGAAGGAGAACAGCTGTCTCTGGATGCTCAATCCTCCTACACCTGACCAGCCCCCAAGTGACCCTGTCCATCCCCAAACCTTGGTCACCTCTGTGGCAGGAAGAGTGGCACTTAGTGCCTCAGCCACCAGTACCATCAGGCCAGTGTAGAGAAATGTTTTTAGCCACTTTCTAGTAATCCATTTCTTTTCTGTAGTGATCAGAAGAGCAGTAGTTCTGTACTTCAGGCAGTCCATCAACTGGAAGGGTTCTTGGCAAGACATGGGTTAATTATATATTTGTAAGCAATAACACACAACTGGGCATGGGTTATTGTGGACAAATGCATGCCATGGGGCATAGTGAGGCATGAGGCTGCAGGCTGGTTGTTCTTACTGTCCCTAGAAGTGCGTTTATCCACACTAGCACACATCCCGGAATGTGTAATTGTGCTTATACCTTTCAACCTCAATCTGTGCTCATGGATATCGGAGTGCACTACAGACACAGGTACTGGGCATTTTTTTGACCTGTGGTTTAGTGTATTTAAAAGAGATAGCTAGAATTCAGTTTGGATTCAGGATTGTCCCTACCCATTTTATAACTGTCTCTTGGATCCTCCACCAGCTCCTTCAAACATGTTCTAATTTACTACTGTACATACCAGAAATTTTTGATTGTTGTCAGCTTTCTCTGTGCCACAGTCCCTGCAGGATTCTTCAAATACAATAAACACGTTCAAGTTTCTGAAAGGAATGAGAAAGATAGATCATGAGGAACTATTTAACAGGAAAAGCAGATCTAGACTACAGGGAGATTAGCTGAAGTTGCCGGGGAGGGGGGTGATTCAAGAGGGATGTGAAAATGTTTTGTTTTACAGAGTGAGTAGCTGAGCTGTAGAACAGCCTACCAGCAGATGGTTTCAAATGTGGCTTGGACTGAGTAAAGGGTTTAATAGCTACATGGGGGGGGTGCAGTAGGGTAAGGGGTTAGAGGTGAGGGTAATAACCCTGACTAGAAATGAGGCCCTGGTGTAGGATAGGGTAAAACAGTGCAGACTGGATGGACTGACAGTCATTTTCTGATGACATGTTCTACGTTTTTGTGATTATATACTTTATCAATAAAAGTAATTTAAGGATATTTTAACATTAACACTACCAGCATGTATGCTCCCAAAGTCAAAGAGGAACACACAACACAGGATTTGGTGGCTTTTATGGCTGTGGCAAGTCTCTTACACTTAATGTGTATTACGCACATGCATGCACATTGATGCACACATCCTTACACTGAATGCATATTATGCACATGCATGCACACACACATGGATTCAGGCGTACAAGCAACTCAAGCATATTTCAGATTGTTCTGGCATGCTAATCAGAATTCAAGCTGTTTTATACATAGAATGTAACCTGCTGTGCGTTGTTTTTATAGCTGTATGTAGAGCCTACAGCCATTTTGCTATCTGTAGCTTGAAAATGGAGTTTCATGGAACACATGTTTTGGACTTTTCAATGTATCCTTCCATGCCAACTGAAATAAAATATCCCCTTCTTTCTGTTAAGAATGTTGGAGACATAACTCCAAGCTGCTTATCAGATGCCATTAGGAAACTGACACAGCTTGTTAAATATTGGTTGTCTATGAAACTGGAGATTTGCACATTTAAATACTTCACATTTAAACAGCTTCTTGATACTAGTTTAACTTGGGAATGTATTGTCTTTCAAGAAAGATTCATACCTCAAAATGTCACCCTTTCCCCAGCAAATCTATGATTTACACTGTTTTTTTAACCTCTACAGACACTATCTGATGAGCAGTCTCAGACATATGCCAGGTCTTCAGTGAACTGCTTAGACTAAATATGTAGCAATAAGAAACCATTTTTTACTATGCTTTTTGGAAATAAAAATATATTGAGCTAAGCAACACACACACACACACACATCATCCTCATGGCCATGACATTCAAAATAAATATTGCATTCTAATATGCTGTAAAAAAACTGTTTATGTCAGTGAACACAGTGAAGTTCAGTTTAGAGTAGATTTTCTTTAAATATTTCTTATCTTGCAATAAGAAGTCATTTTTTACTATGTTTTTGGGGAAAACATATATTGAGCTACAGCAACACACACACACACACAGAAACACACACACACACACACACACACACACACACACACACACACACTATATACACACCATCCTCATGGCCACAACATTCAAAATAAATATTGCATCGTAATATGTTATATGTGTCAGTGAATACAGTGAAGTTCACTTTAGAGTAGATTTCCTTTAAATATTTCTTATCTTATATTTTGTATACACACACACACACACACACACACACACACACTACACACCATCCTCATGGCCACAATACTGCCAGGCGGCCTGGGTTCAAGTCCCAGCGGAGGCACTTATTGTTGCTCACCTCTGTTTGTATGTGTGCCATAAAATTTGCACGCCACACTCCTGTGTGATTGTTACAAGAAAATATTGGTGTTGCTATTGGGTTGTGCATTTGAGAAAGAGTAATGTGCTCGAGGATGGCCCAGGTTCCAGTTGTCTCAGTGGTGCAGCTGGTTAGCGCAATTGGAACGGTATTCCTGGCAGCCTGGGTTCAAGTCCCAGCTGAGGCACTTATTCTTTCTCACCTCTGTTTGTATGTGTTCCATAAAATATGTACACCAGACTCCTGTGTGACTGTTACAATAAAGAAACTGTTTGTTTATGTCAGTGACCACAGTGCAGTTCAGTTTAGAGTAGATTTCCTTTAAATATTTCTTATCCTATATTTTGTATCCTGGATAGTGCAGGGGAGATGCTACATCTCATTGTCATAAGGACCTTCATTTACACATTTCTGCACTGTATTTACTCAGGCTGTCCCAGATTACATGCAATATCTTGTTTTCTGTGGGGTCATGATTTTCCCATTTTGATAATGTATTTCTTCAGGGTAGCCTAGTCCAGGGCTCCCATATTCAAAGGAGATGCACAGCACATTCCAGTGGAAATGGGAGATGTGCCGCTCAACTCCAACAATGTACCACAGTGTGATATTCAAATGTGCGGGATGCACCTGCCGTAAAGGAATGGGCCACTGTGCACACAAACAGTATGCCATGTAAGTCGAGGGTGTGTTCCCATGCATATGTCATGCTGCGGCATACTCAGTGGGAAATTCACCCGTCACAGCCCAGAGCACCCCAGCCCACAGCTAGGCCAAGAATAGCTGGCCTAAGCCAGCCAGCCACCCACAGGTGGGCTGTGGAAGTGCACTCAGGTGCACAGCAGTCTGGCAGCCCTGGTGGACTAAATGTACCCACTCCCATCCCTGATCAATACAACTCCATCCCTGAAGAGCTCTATAGTGTAGGGCCCCCCTGGACCCAATCGCACCAGAGAAAACCTCGGTCCATATCCATAGCATACAGGACTCCCACCCACTGCCTTGGTACATAGACAGCCCCGCTCCCATAATACCCAAGCTGTTGCAGAGACTGGCACTGATCTTCATGCCCTGCCATAGCCAGCTGCTGACTGTACTGGACCCAGGCTGGGGACCTTCACTCCAGAATGACCCAAGGGGCTATACCATACATTGGGGCACTACACAAGCTGTGGACCCACCTGTGAATGCAGCTGTGTGTATGTCCCTGGCAAACTGTAAGAGGAAATTGACATACCTCCAATGCATGCCTTGTCGATGCTGTATCTTCCTGCTGTCATATACTCTTCCCCATTCCCCTGTGTAACATGCCACCCTCCAGACTGGTACAGTATCCAGGGTGCCATGGGGTGTGGTATCCTGCAATGGCATTTGTAGTGTATGCTGCAGGCTATGGATAGTGTATTTTGGGTTCTCTGATTGTACAAACAAGTGGGAGATTGGCTGTAACATGCCTGTTCCAGGACCTGTGTGAGTGAGCACAGCATTGGCTTTCACCCACACTAAGTAGTGCAATGGCACCGGGATGATGGATCCGCATGCGAGTGCCTGAGGTGTATGGCCACTGGGCATTATCACCTGCACACATTTTGTATCTATGTATGACACATTCCAGCATCCTACTGCTAGTGCTTCACCACCTGAAAATAAGATGCCATTTCTTCTGTGAACTATCCAGGCTAAATATATAGCAATCAGGAGGAATGTTTTAGGAAAATACATTGTAAAAATGTGTAAAAGGAAGACCACATTGAAACTGCCTCTCAGCAGATATGCATTGTGCAAATTCATTAGAAATAAAGGGTAAAAGCATCCCAAAAGCTCTCCATAGCCATATCGGCTCTGACAAGCCTTATTTTTTTTGGAGGGGGTGGCTACTAAGATGTAGAACTTTCAGTATAGAAACCATATTTGTGGCATAAAGAAATAATTGGAAAGGGTTCCTCCAGCATTAGGATTTCATTTGAGATTTGGACAGAGATCATCTAAGGAAAAATTATCGTATTTCCCTGAGCAACTACATCTCACATAATCAAGTGAAGCTTACATTCAGAAGATTGCAATGATTGGGCTAGGCATACACAAAGATATGGACATTTTGACAGGGATTCTAGTGCTTTGACAAGAAATAAAGGTTAATGCCTGCCAATGTCAGAGTGCCTTTTTGGATTCAGATGTATTATTTAGACACATATTTTAGAATGTTTCTCTAGTGCTGCTCATTCTTTACCTGAGATGCAGCATCTTGTTTTCAGTAGGGTCTACTGCTACCACAACTGGGTGGACAGGAGCACTAGGAGGTTAGCTGACTCGTCCAACACCACCCATCTGGCTCTGCTGAGGTCTGAACCTGTGATTTCCCAGTTCCCAAGCCAGTCCTCTAACTGCTAGACCAAACTGCATCCTTTGTCTTTAACAAAAGAATCAGGATATATTCACAGAACAAAGGTACCTTGGGTGTATCATATATGCTTTAATTACTGTTTTGATGTACTTAACTTTATCGTTTGTTTTTCCTGTGTGTACTTTAGCCTGTAGGTAGCTATTCCTGCTGGACTATGTTAACCTACTGACAGCTGCTAGCCTCCCTGGACCTCATGAAAATGAGATGTTACATCTAATGGGATTATTCCAACCAGAGTAATTTCAAATAAATAAATAGATAAATAAATAATAAAGAAATCTCAATACTCAACTACTGCTGTACCCTTTTAGATGCCCCACAAGGGACCCCATGTGTTACCATGGTTTACAGAACATCCGAATAATGCAGTGATCTTGATTGGGGGAAGGGGCACTTCCTCAAAATGCTCTATACTCTCAAGTTAATGCCTAATATGAAATATCACAGCATGTATATTCATTTAGACTAGCAGGAAAATTAGAACACATCACACCGATTGTTTGTTGTTAGACCTCCACTGGCTGCCTTTTAATGATTGAGTTGACAATTAGATGTCTTTTGGTGAGTATTGGTCATTGCTAAGCAATTTAAATCACAAACTGTAGTGAGAAAGAAATAATGTGACCTACTGCGAATTGAACCCAGGTCCCCAGAATACCGTCCTAGTGTTCTAACCACCAACTAAAAGCTCACATATTTGAACCTGGTACCCAGACACATACTTTCTTTGGCATTGCAAATCCTCCAACTAGGAATAATTGAGATGACAATTCGATGTCTCTGGGTGCAGTATTAGCCGCTGCTAAGCAATTTAAATCACAGATCATAGTGAGAAAGAAATAATGTGACCAACTGGGAAAGGGGAAATGAACCCAGGTCCCCAGAATACCTTCCCGGTGCTCTAACCACTGAGCTACAGGCTCACATATTTGGACCTGGGGTTCCTGGACACACTTCCTTTCTCAGATGTTGCATATCCTGTAACTAGGAGTAATCAAGATTCAGTATGAAAGGACACTGTCAACCCATTTGGCCCGACTGTATCCCTAGTCAAAAAAATACATTTCATGATTGCTCACCTTTTATAGAATGTATTGTTATCATTGGATGTTCAGTAAAACAGAAGAGCATGCAGTTTGTGTAACCAGGTCAAAAACTTTGTTTATAGGTATTGTTCTCCTCTTACTGCGTACTTCCTGAACCTTAGGAACATCCACGTATAAGCAAATCTCTTATGATAAAGTGTCTTGTTCCACAAGTGGATAGGCAGTGTTTGGAGTGTTCCAAACTATCAGAAAGGATACAGTGGAAGTAGAACAGGGATAGTGAACAAAGTTTTGTTCAGAACCCCAGTATGTCAGTTTCTTTTTCACTTTTATTATGGAAAAGAAAGCAGGAAGCAGATCCAAAAGCACCAGTGATATCAGCTAATTTTACAGGACAAAATGGTTATATTAAATGCACGCTGAAAATAGAAAATAGAGTTAAAAATCTACGTTTCGACCTTAGGTCTTCTTCAGGAACTATCTAAAAGAAAAAAAAAAAAAAAAACAAGTTAGTTAATTTTACAGAAACTGAGCAATCATAAAATGCTGTTTCCATGCAAGACATTCTGAGGTCCATGGGAGGAGCACAGTCCCTTTAAATTACTACTAATTACTAATGGGAGGCACAGAGCCCCAGTGGTTAGTGCACAGAGTAATGAACCTGAAGATTTAGGTATGAATCTCAGCAACAAATAGTTTTTTGGTTGATATCTAAAATCATATTGTGATAAGTTCTTTTCTAGAAAATGTTCCATCACTATCAAATGTGTGACCTTTGGATAAACTTGGTATGTCATGTTGTCTAATCAATTAGGAAAGCTGGAAATAGTGACTACATTTTTTTTCAATCAGTATATTTTCTCCCCTCTGGATCTGCCTGATGGCACCCCCCAGCCCTGTCACCAACCTTCTCACAGACCTACTGATTATCCACCACTTGCTCATAACCTCATTGGGTGGGTGGCCTGCCGTGTCAGTCATGCGAAAGCCTGTGGAGAGTGCCACCTAAGTGCAGCTTGGCATCCTTTTCCTCCATTTTTCCCCCTCTGAGCTGAAGCATCAGGATATGTATGCTAGCACATCACACTCCAACCCCGTCCTGCGTACACTCCCACTGCGCTGCACGTAACCTGACCACCACCAGGTGGCAGTCTCTGCAGTGAGATCTGGTGTCTGCCCTCCCCCGGGAGGAAGAGCTGCCATCAGACACTCAATCCTCCCTCACCTGGCTGGCCCACCAAGTGGCCCTCATCTGGTCCTGAACCTGGGTCACCGGCGTGGGGGGAGGAAGTGGAACCACTTCCCCACTGGGCTGGCTCATTTCACTTTTTGAGAGCTCAGTGTGAATAAGAGTGTAAGATAGGTCTGAAATGGTCCAGGTCCAGGTCCAGGTCCGTGAGTTTTTCTCAATGGTGTTCCGCCTGGTTAAATAAAGAGTTTGATTGATTGATTGATTGTTTGATTGATGGAAGCCCTCTGTTTTGTCCACTGGAGGCCACACACAGTGTAGGCTTCCCCACATTTCTCTACCAACACACCACTGCACTGATAATACCTTTCCAAGGCAAGTGGCTAATGTTATTCTCAAGTGCATTCCATCCCGGTCCTGTTAGTGGAGCAGTACCTGCCAGTCATGTCAAAATGTGCTAGGTCACGTGGATAGTTTTTGGAAGATGGATTGTCATCCATTAATTACATTAGGAGAGACCACCCAAATCATTCCAATTGGGAATTAAGACGTGAATCAAATTTTGTGTTCAGGCATCCAGTGATGGTCCGGCAAACTCATTACCTGGTAAATATACAGAAAAGGAAGTTTACAAATACTGAGTCAGCTATTGCTACACACTGACTTAAAAACAGGAATAAAATAAACAAAATGGAGCTTCACGGAACCAGTTTAAACATGGAATTGAAATGTGGGCTCTGGTAGTAGACTAAAGAGCCTCAGCATTCCATAGTAATACTGAATAGCCTAGGGGGACAGGCGGCACAAAACCTTTAGTTACCCAGAAAACAAAAGCTAGGCTCAACAAGCATTTTCCTGGAGCAGTCTGGACATGAGGGGTCTTATATAAGATTTCTTAAATTTCCAAGGCATTAGGGAGAAAATGAATAGCAACATTCAAGAGAAATTCTATATGTGCCATTCACTCTGAGTGTCATGTGTTCTTCCAAGACAATAGCTGTATTTATTTCCTTGAAGCAGTCTGATATCTGGGTAATTCAGTGCACAAGACAACATCCTTTCAGCACCTGGAGATCTGGCTTCAAATCTGGGTTTGGGGCTTAAACTGAACTAGACTGTTTGGTTGCCTAAGCTTACTGCCATCACAGTTCTTATAACAAAACAGTCACTTATAAAAAGGGTTGGAAATGTACGGCTTCCTGATTGGCTAAACACTTTCTGGCACCTTTATCTTTATTCCCCACAACTACACAGGTTGGAAGAAGTTTGGCAGTATGATTTGGAAGTTGGGCAACTCACATACAGAATTAATAAGCCACTTTGCTCACACAAGTATAGCTGCCACCTTTACTCATATATTAAAGGGGAACTGTCATCTTCAGGATTTCTTAGTGTATGAAAGTCCATAAAAAGCTAATTTGAGTGAACTATTGTGCTTACCTGTGAGTCTAGCTGTTCAGAGTTTTTCATGTGTAAATCAGCTTGTTATTTAGTGCAGGGGCAGTCATGTGTTTTACGCTCCTGACAGACAATGATGTCAATGAGGGTCTTAGCCCCACTTTGGCTGTAGATAATCCAATGGGTTAAATAGAAAATCGTCTGTTTTAAGTGTGTTTTAAGTTGTTATTACAACACTTTCTACATTTATAATAATTGTTGTGCATGTTACATTTCAAACTGTTAGTAAAAGTAATCCAACTGAATGTTGGCATTGTTACAGTAGAAAATCCCATTCCATCCAAAGTATTTTAGTGAAAAACTGCTATACTTTTAACTTTATCAAAAGAAGTAAAATACTATTTTAATAAAAAATACTTACAGCAGAAGTCGGCACTCAGGCACTTCCCAAGTTCAGTTCAAATTCAAATTGATGATGTAAGGTAGCCATTACCAATGATTATTATAACTGCAGAAAGTATTGTAATACAACACTTTCTACATCTATAATAATTGTTTTGTATGTGCATTGAAAACTAGTGAGTTATCACCTTTACATTTCAAACAGTAAAAATAATCCATCTTCACCTTAAAACACAGTTAACAAAACAGATGATTTCCTATTTAATCTGTTGGATTATCAAGAGTCAAAGCAAGGCCAAATCCCTCGGTGACATCATTGCCTGTCAGGAGCCTAAAACACATGGCTGCCCCCAGCCCTTAATTACAGGCTGATTTACATATGAATAACTCTGGACTGCAAAGACTCACAGATAAACACAATGGCTCACTCAAATTAGCTTTTATGGGCTTTCAGACATTAAGAAATACTGAAGATGGCAGTTCCCCTTTAAAACCTTCAACTAGACCCTAAAAATAAAACTCTCTTAAATTAAACAATAAATAATTGAATGTTCTTTTCTCTTAGCTCTTGATCCCCTCACACACATAAACATATGTTGAAATTCAGGTATCTTCCAGAGTTTCCATTTTTGATGTTTCTTTGAAGACCATGAAAACTCCCCACTTATACAGTACTTACCAGTTTGTCAGAGAACTCTTTGCTGCTTACCCAGGCACAGATAAAGTTAAGATTTTTGTCTCCATGTGAGGTCCATATATGTCTATGTGTGTATGTCAATGGAATTCTGCAGAATTTTGAATTCATGTATTTCATGTTACCATTTCATGTGTGTATATGTGGGGGAGCATACTATTAGTGGAATACTGCTGAATTTAGATTTTTTTGTATTCTATGGTTACAAACACACTGAATTGCACAGAGAATTGTTTCAAGCCTAAATCAACCTGGACTCCAGCATGAGGTGAAGTGAGCCAAAACTCCAGTGTCAAATGAGATTTGCCAATCTGTCAGGTCTTTAAATAAAGTGTGCTGTCATTGGTTGGTTCATGGCTAAGGTGGTTCTTTGACTATCTGGCTACATGATGGAAGTTTTTATGAAAAAGTAGAGGCAGGAGACACGACTCATGAAAAGGGTCCAGTTTAGCAACTGTACCAGAGAAGCTGGAATGAGAGAAGATGTGAGAGCAATAAAATTTGTTTTGAACCACAATAACGCTATAAATATTACTGTCCTCTAAAATAACTTCTAGAGATATTACTGTATGCTATAATCACTCTGTAACTGTTACTGTATGCAATAACTGCATCATTTTAAAATGTGTATAGCATCACCCCAGAGTTTATATGGATCTGTGGGGTGCCGTGGATGATGTGGTTGAAAAGAATGTGAAAAGAGGAACCTCAAAGCATGTACTTTCTGTTGTCCAGCTTGAAGAACTGAGTATTACCAAGAACAAATGATTTTAACCACTGGGCATTGACAAAACCCAGGGATAAGAACCACACAAACCTGTATTCCACAGGTACAGTGTCCAGGCTATCACAAAGGACTCAAGGGAAGAAACAGAACACTTGTAATTCCAAGACACTTTGGCAAAATGAAGAACTTCTGGGACATCACCATGGACCACAGGGAGAAACCTGAAGAACTTGGCATTGCAAACTGAAGCAATTGATAAAACCTTGAAGAACCTGAAGGCTGGCACCATGGGCCCTTGGAAAGAATCTGAAGAACTGGACCTGGATGAAAGTGAAACCTGGAACACCTTCAGACTGTTGATGTTAGAAGAAATCACTGAAGAACCTGAAACAGAACCCCCAACCACACTGGGCATTGCAACCCTATCTGTGAACCAGTGCAGTTCCCTACACTGCATAGCTCGCTGTTAGGGGATGGGCTGAAGAATATGAAGAAAGCAGGTGACAAGAAGTTCCTTAGCTAACTACGCTAGTCCTATTCTAATGACCAGCTCCAATTTTGTCAGGATGCAGTTGGATGGAACAGATTCTTGGTCATGCAGGAAAAAATGTTGACATGCAATAGGCAGAAATGAAGCTGAGTCTCCAGTGTGCACTGTCTTTTACTTGGTGGTTGCTGTTTTTGGCAATCTTTCGATCATGTGACTATTACAGGGCACTTAGAGAACATGCAGAACAATTTAAGAACATGCAGGACAATTTGAGAACATAACGGGCAAATAACTTTTAGAGCAAATGCAATCAATTTGAAAGGATTCACAGTATCCAAGGGCAGTTTCTCAGTCTTGCAGCATGCTAGGGCAGTTTCTCTGTCTCACGGTATGCAATGACCATACAAAGCAACTGAGGGCAATTTAAATCATCTCAGAGTGAAACAAGGCAACCTTAGGGCAAACAGGGCAAATCTGGTGCATGCAGGGCAGTCTCACAGAGCATACATTTACATTAGGCACTGTCCCATTAAATTAACAGTCCTGGAATAAAACAATTTCTTGCCTTTGAAATCTGTTCACATGCAATTCAGCACACTGACACTTTGCACTTTAAAATGTTCATTCAAGATTTAAGTCTCTTGAATAATAGTTGCATTTGCACTTTAAAATGTTCATTTGGTAACCAGGAACATTATACCAGGGCACATACTACATAAGGGGAAACCTGGATTAAGTATACCTAGCTACAGCATGGACCACGGGCTATACACACCCTCTCACAGGCTGTCACTTCAGCTTTGCAGTAAAACCGCAGTCCTGCCCACTTGGCTTAGAGCGGATTAACTAAGGCCAGTGTGTTGAGGGTCCCATGATCACTGTCTTTTCCTTACTAGGGGGCTCTGGGATAAGTAAAGACTTTCAAATAGTTAACTAGCCCTTGGCTAGGACTGTGGCAGCTATGCTGCTGGGTGGCTACCTGGGGCTTGTCTGCTCCCCTGCCCCTGCTCCTGGATGGAGCTGGTGCACAGTGCACTTTATTGATTTATATTTGATATATATAAGATTGTGGGCTGGAAGTATAGCCTAGAGGTTAGAGTAACGAGCTGTGAATGAGTTTGGCACTGCCACCAGACATGGGTTTGATTCCTGCAACCTCCATTTGTGTACTGTGTGACTCTGAGCAAGTCACTTAACCACTCCAGTGCTCCCAGATTGCCCCTGAAAACAGACACTTGTGCCTAGTGGATCTTACCCGGTTACCAAAATAATAAATAAAATAAATAAAAAAATTAATTAAAACAATTAAACTAGCCCTTCTACTTTGGGCTGCTAGTGTTGCTGAGTTACTAGCCCACTCTGTTGCTCTTCTGGTGCTTTTTTTTATTTCAGCTAGGGCCTGCCTAGCCACCTAGCCCACCTAGGCATTTGAGAAATTAAAAACAAAATATGGGCCTACCTGACCTTTCCGCCCGCTATCTGGCATATTGTATTTTAAACTAGGGCCTGCCTGCCCTTTGCTCAGCCCTCTAGGAGCTTGCTATATTAAAATTGCACCCCTGGCTCCCTTGCAGACTTGGTCACTGCCTGTTTCACCATCCAGCATTTAAATGTTTTTTTTAAAATGATCTGCTGATCAACACCTGCCCAACGGTGCAGCCCCTGACTTACCATCCTGAGATGGTGTGAAGTGCTGCTGAGGACCAGGAGGCTGGCTTGATATGTATCTATTGGCTGGCTGGGGATGGTTGCTATGGTGGTGTGGTGAGTGGTTCAGCTAATGGGGCCCAACTCCGCAACCAGTGTACTTTCTCACCACCGTGGCCTTGCTCTGACACCACTCTCACTCTGCCTGTTCTTACCACTGTGGCCACTCCTCAGCTATGAGGAAGGTCTTACTTTTTAAATTAAATAGAGAAAATAAAAACAAGTCTAAACAGAGTCCATACTGTGACCATCCAACTCCTCCTCCACTGCACAGAGTTCCTCCATCTGACCACCAACTACTGTTATCTTAGGTAGGAACCTCAGAAAACTGGAACCGCTAAGAAGAAGAGACAGAAAAGAAGTACCATAATGACCGCCAGCTCCTATAAGCCCCTTTATGTCCTTCTAGCTGGGTCTTCTTTATCCCCTCTATCTCTGTCCCCCTCCTGGGCCACACTTCAACTAGGGCACAACTGTACTTTGGCACCTGAGAGTGCTGCTCGACTCCTCTGGTTCCCTTTGCACTGGACCCTTTATGTTGCCCCCCCAACATTTGGGACCCTGAGTCCCTGATGACGTGAGAGGCAACCAATAGTCCAGCACAAGGTGGACATGGAAAGAGCTGGCACTTGGGTTGCGCCACTCTGGGGAGGCAGGAAAACTGCTTAGGGAAAAGGCTGAGGGAGAAAAAAAATAAAGCAGCCTGCTAATTGTGTGTGTATGTGCCCACCCCCCCATGTTTTCTGTATAACTTCTTCCCTACCATCTAATTCTGTCCTGGTCAGGAGGTACCTTACTGGGGACACTGGGGACTGGGGCACCAGAGATGTACTTTGGGGTATTACATGTACTGAATTTGTAGAAAGACAGATGACTGACTGGTGGAAACCATCTGCAGAGGGACTATTTTACATTTTTAGCAATTATTTTTGTGTCATTTTAAACTTTTAGAGTGTTCATTTTTTAATATTTGCCTATTAGCCCATTGCTATAAGTGCAATAAGATACTTTGGACACGGTTGTGCTGGTTTTACTGCACTTCCATGGGCTGAGGACACTTGGCCTGTGGCCTTGTGCCTTACTAAGCTCCTAGTCATGTGGTAAAATCAGCACATTCAACACCCCAACATGTCTTATTGCCAGCTTATGATTCAGCACAGGTCAGTGATTTAGTCCAAACAGGCTCAGGAACTGATCACTAAGGAGATTGTAATGCTTACTGGTCTTTCAATGTCAGGGTGGAGGTAAGCATCCCAAACCTTGTGGGTGACTCTGCACTGCACCTGCCAACACTCTACCTGACTGTGTTGCATTTCCTATGCCATCTTTCCTTCACCCCTCATGATGCAATGCAGCCAGCCACATGTTACAAGCGAACATGATGCTCATTTAAAAGTCAAGATTCTGATGAATGCAGTTATTGAGGTTGTAATGGATGACATGAGCATTAGATACTGTACAAGGAGAACAACTTTTACTAAGACCACAAATTAAATTAAACTGACATGCATCTCAAACCCTTAATAAGCAGTTGTCCTTTTTGTGAAACCAGCACATGGATTCATACATTTGGAAATCCTTGCTGGAACTCATGATTAAATTAGAGACTTCAGGAGAGGGGGATGCATTAGACCAGGGTTGTGGTGCAGTGATAGGAAACCAGTTTTACACCTTTAGATGCCCTCTTGTTTCCTTTTAGTGTCTATGCCCCATTTTGATACGCTTTGACCATCTTATGCTGCCATTCAGAGGAATAGCATGGAACAGTGTAACTGATGTCATGGAATGCTTTAGAAATCCAGAAGAGCAGTATCTGCTGAGCAGACTGAATCTCTGTGCAAATCTGAAGGCATACCAAAGATGGATTATTTATTTGTCGAAAATGGGTCAGTGCATATCAGAATACATAACTGGCATGGAAAGGAAAATGGGAGGGCAGGTAACTATGTAAAACTCATTCCCTATTACCTGCTCTGTTAACAAGATATAAACAGGCAGCTACAGTAACCAGACAGCCCTTTTCTAGCAGTCCCTGTGATGTGCTCCAGTACAGGGTAACAAACATTCATCTACACCATCCCCAAATTTGGAATGAGCTTCCTTTAGATTTGACAAACCGAATCACACATCACTTTTAACCTGCAGCTGAAACAATACTTAACATTTTCAACATACATGTTCATAACTGCCATTACTTGTGTGATAATTGTACTATACACTGTATGTCATTTTGTCTTTCCATTGTATGTGCTATGTGCCTGGGTTACACCTGTATAAGGGGACTAGTTCCCCAGTGTGCCAACCTGCTAAAACTAAAGAAATATATAAATAATTTAAATAAAAAAACATAAATGTGTCTCTTTTTACAGTCATCCCATCTGCTGAGGTCACTTTTCGATGTTTCTCAAAAATGAGTTGCACTATTCTGGCAATCAAGCAACTTCCCATCTTTTAAAATGTGAAAATGCAGTCTAACATGAGTTTTTAAATGACTTGGAACATTTTGCACTGTGACTTCTGTCTCACAGAGCATATCAGCAGCTCTGAAGGTGATGTCAATGTAACGTATATTGGGATGAAGAAGAATCAGCATTTATATAACGCTTTTCATACATCCAAAGCACTTTACAAGCAATGCTAGACTGGTAGTGAAGTGACTGACAGCCATATTGCACATCATCACCCACACACAGCCTGGATAATTGCATGAACCAGTTTATGGGAAGGGGAATGTTGGCCAGGACACCGGGGATGTTCCCTACTCTTTGCGAAGAGTGCTCTGGGTTCTTTTACTTCCACCTGGACACCCACCAGGATGGGCAGAAGGGACCTCGGTTTAACGTCTCATCTGAAGGACGGCACACCCCAGCAGTACAGCACCCCCCAATACTGCACTCGGATGCCAGCGATTTTTAGGTGCAAGTCCAATCCCAGTGTGGGACGAGAACCCACGATCTTCTGCTCCAGAGGCGGATGTGCTACCAACTGAGCCACGCTGACACCTAAGGCACAGGGCTGGATTCTCCAAGGGGGGGGGAATAATGCACAGGAGGCACATATCCCACCCGTGTAGCCCCACACCCACGGAATGATGCACAGTGGACATACTCCTGTCCACCAGCAGCCACGCGAACCCCTTCCGTGGCCCCACCCCCCTGGCACGCCAGTGCGTGGGGACCTTCCATGGACATGAGAAGGCATCCAATGGGATGCCCGGACCAGGTCTGCCACTGGATCACTTGCGTCCATGGGGAGCCACAGCATTCAGGTGGCCATGGCACCAGGGTGGGCGGGTGGCTGGTCATCAACCCTGGCCCTCCGTGAGGTACCCAAGGGCTGGGGCAGCATATTGGGGGGTCCTCTGTGCCCCTACATCACCTCTGTGACCTGTGGCAGCATCTTGGGGGTCACATACCAGCTATGACTGCCTCGGGATCATGTAGCCTGTGTCCCACTCACCCAGCACTCCTCACTTTTGAGAATAGTACAGAGCATCGGCATGCCTCCTGCACTGCTCTGGACTGCCCCCACACAGAGATCGCTGGCAGGCCAGGGGATCCAGCACGTAACAGCCCTGTGCCTTATTGGTGCATTGGGTGCAGGGGATGCAGAGGCCACAGAGTGTCTATGCACCTCTGGTGCTCAGTGTGTAGCCACCTCAGACCATGGAGAATAGGGCCCAATAGGAAGATTCTCCAAGGGGTGGGAATAACGCAATGGAGGCATGTATCCCACCAGTGTATCATTGCAACCTCTGAACAATGCGTGGTGACCATGTTCTCATCCACCAGCCACCTTGCGGCCCCCTTCTGCAGCCCCACCCCGGCATGCCAGTGCACAGGCGTCCTTCTGCGGACATGAGTGGGCATCCAATGGGATGCCTGGACCTGGTCCACCACTGGATCACTTGTGCCTTCAGGGTGCCACAGCATTCAGGTGGCTGTGGTGCTGCTGCGGCACCAGGGTGGGCAGGTGGCCAGTCGGCCAACTCTGGCTCTCCATGAGGTACCCGAGGGTTGGGGCAGTATGTTGGGGGGTTCTCCATGCCTCTGTATCACTGCAGTGGTCAGCGGCAGCATTTTAGGGTGGTGCGTACTGGCTACAACTGCCTCAGGAACATGTAGCCTGAACTCCCACACACCCCTGGCACTCTGCATTTTTGAGAATAGGGCAGAGCGCAGACACACCCCTGCACTACCTCGAGACCATCCCTTATGCAGAGATTACTGGTGGGCTAGGGGATCTGGAGCATAACAGCCCTGCGCCTCTTTGGTGCATCGGGCTCAGGGGGAGCAGTGGAGTGTCTACGCGCCTCCGGTACGTGGCGCATAGCCCCTCCACACCATGGAGAATAAGGCCCGTTAAGATATCCTGTGTGTACTCCACCAAAACTGACTGGTGTGGAGCCAACCAGTTTCTATTAAGTTTAAAACTGAGCCAACCTATATTCCTTAATGGTGATTTGTGAATGCTACCTAGGAAGTTAGGATGTTTTGCATTAGGGGGGTATGTGAAATTTTGTATTTCTTTGAAACGTGACTTTATTGTCAATACCATTCAAGGTAACCTTTGACTCAATGCTTTTGTACTTAGGTTTTTGTTTTTTAAAAATTACACACACACACACACACACACACAGAAATAAACTAATCGAGGGAGCTAATGAGATTTTTAAGCCATGAGCCCATGGGGGGGAGTGGCTTTATGATCTTGTTATCCCCTCTTGATGGGTTTATTTCCGAGTATAGCACACTTACTGTGCTTTTTTCAATACAATAAATTTGGATGGTAACAGTTAGTTTTTATAATAGTTACATATACAGGGAAAGGGTATACAGGGAAATAACTGTTGAATACTTCTATAGGAAAAAAGTGGCATCCATGTAATATGTAATGAATAATTCCTGTGCAAGTGTGTGTTATGAGGATATAATAACTGGTGATCCCTGTTATCAACCCATTTTCGAGAACTGTAAAAAGTTGTATCAACTCGCAGGTTGGGTTGATATGACTTTTACAGTCTCGCGCAAAGAAGCCTGCTGCACTCGCATTCCAAAGTAAACAGTTTCAAACGCATAGCATTACTTACAGATCCAAATGAGAAAGCGTTACCATTTTACATTAATTCTTTAGCTTACCCTCTGGTTTACAGATCTGTATGTGTTCAGCATTTATTTATTTAGTAAAAGCAACACAGAGACCCGCTGCCAGAACGCTCCTACTTCCTTACTAGTAGGCACGCCCCCACGCTAGCACATTATGTGATGTCAGTCTTTGAATAGCGTGGGGGCATGCCTATTAGTAAGGAAGTAGGAGCGTTTTCATCTCGTGTCTCCTCGTAGTGGTAATACTTCTATTGAATTTGTTTTAGTGCCAGTTATTATAAAAAATAAAACATATGTAGGGGGTAGAAATGAAGTTTTTTCACACATCCTCGTTGAGTGATAATACTAAAACCTCTAGGCTTGACAGGTTTACATGTTATCCTCACACAACTTGGGTGTATGAAAAAACTCCATATCAACTCCCTACATATGCATTATTGTCTATTTTTCACACTCCCGAGGTGTGTACAAAAATCCTCATAAAACAAACTTTGCACAGGCATTATTTTTATAATAACTGGAGCAAAGTTTCAACAGAGAGAGAAACTAAGATGTATTTGTGTGAGAGAGTGTGTCCCTAAGCAGCCACCATACTCACACAAATACAGTAAAGTGAGAGGTGAGGAGGAAAATATCTTAATAACCCACTATTGAGTTATTACAGAATTCTGCAGGTTATTGCAGTGTTTTATCAGGAATGCTTTTCCAGTCATTATACGAACATACGAAATTGCCAGCAGAAACAGGCCTCATGGTCTATTGAGGCTGCTCTAGTGTGCAGCTAGCCCCTCATCTCACAGTTGCCCCTCCCACCCCCTTCCAGTATCTCTTCCCTTACCTGTTTCAACCCCTCTTAAAACTGCCCACCGTCTAACAGAACACTATCGTGTCTGGTAAGGTGTTCCATTTGTTCACCACTCTTTCCGTGAAAAAAATGATTCCTCATCTCTCTCTTGAATCTTCCCCCCTCCAATCTTAGTCCATGCCCTCTCGTGTCCCTCCCCCTTCTCATCTGAAAAATCCCTTCTGTGTTGGTCTTGTTTATCTCCTTCAGATACAGTAGTTAAAGGTCTCTATCATATCCCCCCATCCCTCCTTTCCTCCAGTGAATACATATTCAGCTCTCCCAGCCTGTCCTTGTAGGGCTTACTCTCCAATCCTTGGATCATCTTTGTGGCTCTTCGCTGCACCCCTTCCAATAATCTGATACCCTTTTTGGGTGCTAGTACTGCATGCAGTACTCCAGGTGGGACCTTACCAATGACCTATACAGGGACAGGATAATCTCCCTCCTTTTGGAGGAGATCCCTCTCTCAATAAACCCCAGTATTTTGTTAGCTTTTGCTGCTGCCTTCCTGCACTGAGCAGAGTTGTTCATGCTCCCCATAATGATCACTCCAAGGTCCTTCTCCTCTGTGGAGCTCCCCAGCTGTACCCCATTCAAGTGATAATCCCTCCCCTGATTCCTGTCTCTGAAGTGCAGAACCTTGCACTTCTCGGCATTGAACCTCAACTGCCATGTTCCCACCCACTCCTGCAGTTTAGTTAGGTCCTCCTGCAACCCCTTCCACCCCTCTGCATCATCAAACATAGCTCCCATCTTGGTTTCATTTGCGAACAGAATGATCTTGCTCCAAATCCTGTGTGAGATATCTGCAATAAAAATCCCAAACATCACCGGCCCCAGTACCAATCCCTGTGGTACCCCACTAGTCACCACTCTCGGTGACGAGAGGCCCCACCACCACCCTTTGCTGCCTTCCCTTTAGCCAGTTTGTGATCCAGTTCACCATTTTTGGTCCCACCCCCACATATTCCAGTTCCCCCTCCCCAACCTCTCATGCGACACTGAATCAAAGGCCTGTTGAAGTCCAAATACAGGACATCCACTGCATGGCCCTTATCCAGTTCCCATGTCACCCAGCTGTAGTACTCTACAAGGTTTGTCTGGCAGGATCTGCCCACTATAAATCCATGCTGTTGACCATCCTGGAGACCATTTTCCTCCAAGAAGCTCACTAGCCTCTCTTTTAGTATGGTCTCCATGAACTTTCCAATGATCGATGTGAGGCTCACTGGTCTATAGTTTCCTGGTTCATCCTTTGGGCCACTTTCGTGGATGCACCAAATGGGCCATTCTCCAGTCCAGTGGTGTACACACCCCATGTCCAGGAAGGTATTGAACAGGTCAGTCAGTGGCCCCACCAGGACCTCTACCAACTCCCTTAGTACCCTAAGGTGAATGCCATCAGGTCCAGGTGCTTTGTCCACCCTTAATGCCCTCAACTCATCTAGTACCCTGCTCTCTGTAATCCCTACATCTGTTATCCCTTCCCACCTACACACCTACCCCCTCACCTAGGTTATCTGCCCCCCCTTCTTCTGTGTGAATACAGAGCAGAAGTAAATATTCATTCAATGCCTCTGCCTGCTCCACCCCTTTCTCCACTCACCAGCTGATCCTTGCTCTTTCTTCTCTCTCTGATGTAGCGGAATAAGTCTTTTTCTCCACTTTTGATTCCTTGCGACAGTCTCAGCTCCCTGGACACCTTGGACGCCCTGACCAGTCTGGTAACCTCCCTGGACTTCCCCATGTATGTATCCTTATCTTCACCCTTCCCTGATTTCCTGTACTTTCTAAACTCTGTCCTCTTGGCCCTTACCCCTTCAATAACCTCCTGTGTCAGCCAACTGGGTTTCTTTGCCTCTCCTTTCTTGCTTTTCTTCCTAGTGCAAGACTCTGTTTCCTCTGCCAGCCCTTCCTTTATGATGTCCTCTGGTCTGTATCCATGTGTGGTTGCATTCCTGCCAGGTGCCTGCCCAAAATTTCCCCCATCTTCTTAAAGTCCACCCCCTAAATTCGATCACCCTTCTACCAGTGCCCCCCCAGTTTCCCTCCCCATGTTGAGCATGAACCACACCGAATGGTGGTCACACCCAGCCAATGGTTCCTCCACTTTCAGATTCCTTACAGCTTCCCTGTTACCCAGTGTAAGGTGCAAAGTCCTTTCTAACTGAGTTGGCCCCTGGATCAGCTGTCTCAGAAAGCTATCTTGAAATGCTTCTAGCAGGACCCACTCCCTTGCACTCGTGGTAGATGGGGTGCCGCACTCCACCCCCAGTAGGTTGAAGTCCCCCACCACTACTGTGCTCCCCTTCCTGCAGACCCTCCTAATTTGTTTAGCTAATTCCCTGTCCAGGTCAATCTCCTGAGCTGGTGGCCTGTACGTTACACCCATCCTCAGTGTTCTATTCCTTGCATCTTGGAACTGCATCCATAGTGCTTCTGTCCTCCCCTCCTCACCTTATTCCCTTATCATAGGTGGGTTACCAGGTATTATATAGATAATATCTGATAAGTGAGTGTCAGCTATGAGGAAATGAGCTCAATAAACCATGAACCCAAAGGGCGAGTGGGATTATGAGTTAATTAGCTCCCTCGAGATGGTGGTATTTCATAAATATCTAGGACTTACCTGTCAGATGTTTTATATATCACATCAGGTTGGTCTGTTTTCACTTAATGGGGAACTGCAGTCAAAATTTACAAAAACATATGTTGTGCAGAGTGTTTTGATTTATGGGCAGTCCTAGGCGGTCCTTCACTTTGTTTGCTGTAGAAGTTTTTTCTAAATTTGCTTGCTAGTTTTATGGTCCCTGGGGTTCTCCATCTTTGAATTTTTTCACTGCTTTTCTTTTTCCTACAATGCCTTATGTCCCATGTGACAGTGATGCATGTGTGACCATTGATTCAGCAAGTGTTGTTTGACTGATAAGTTTACAGCTGTAGAGCTGTAATTTTAAGTGCCTATACTTACCCAGTGAGGACTAATAAAGGCTACATTCACAGTCGGCAAATTCCCAAGGGATAACTGAGTTAGCCATTCTGTATGGAAGCAGCTAGAGACTTCAATAATTATAGCATTGATGACTTGGGGTGATTTGCATTTTTTTATGGCTGTGTATAGTTTGATAAAATCAAAAGCTTTCAAACAAAATATTTACTCCTGCTGGCAACACCTAGTCACATAACTAGAAATCAAAAAAATTGGATTAGAAAGAGTTATTTAGTTAAAACCAGAATGTCAGACTCTTAACAGCAGATTACTGTAGCAGTAGCTAACACACACGGAATCAATGGCCACACATGCATCACTATTACATGGGCTTTGTTGGAAAAAAGAAGAACAATAAAAAAATCTAAATTGGAGATCCTTAGGGTCCATAAAACTAGTGGGCAAATTAAGGAAAAACTCCTAACAGCAAACAAAGGAAGGACACAGTAGGACTACACACACAAATAACCACACTCTGCATAATATGGGGCTGGCAGTATAGCCTAGAGGTTAGAGTAACATGCTGTCAATGAGCTTGGTCAAGACAGACCTGGGTTTGATTCTCACAACCTCCACTTGCATGCTGTGTGACTCTGAGCAAGTCACTTAACCTCCCCAGAGTGCCCTTGAAAACAGGCACTTGTGCCTAGTGGGCCTAACCCAGTAACCAAAAAAAAAAGCATATGTTTTTGCAGATTCTGACTGTAGTTCTACTTTAAGATGCCTGGCCTATTTTTTTTTTTTTACTTAGCTAGTGTAATGTTTTTCTTAGTTTAGTGTATTTCTGTAGTGTAGTGGTGTCCCTCCTATAGTGTGCCGCTTAGTGTTTTTTCACAGTGTAGTGGCATTTTTACGTCTGTCTTGCTTTGGCCCTTTTTAGTTGCAGTAGTGTAGTGGCCTCCTATTAAAGGAAGCATAGTTTTGACAGAGCATCACTTAATGTGCTTTAGGATGGCATGAGTGACAGTTCAGTGAGTGCAGCAGTGGGTGGTTTTGTGGTCAGGAGCAATGGTCCATAATGTGCAGTCAGGAGTGGTGTGTAGGAGTTCTGTGGGTTGTCAGGAGCAGCACTGAGCTAATTGCAGCTGAGAGTGGTGATTAGGAGCATCATTCAAAGTTGGAAGCAGGTGTGAGGAGTGGCATCATGAGGAGGTGCATTATGGATGTGGGGGCAGCATGGAAGATGACTGCGTGGAGGCAGCAGCAGCAGCACAAATTACGTTGGTGAGTATAGGAGAGCTGGAGTATTGAGTGACATGGCCGTTTGATAAGTGATACTAGGGTGACTGATTTTGTGCTGTTTAAGTTAGGGACACATTTTTACAGGTCTGTGATTTTTTTGTGTAGGGGTTGTAGTTGGAGAGGATTTTACTGCTATAAAGTGGGTGTTCACTGTGTTTGCTAGGGTATTGCTATATGTGTTATTATGGTTGTTGGTACATGTGTTATTAAACGGGAACAGTAAGCACTAAGAGCCCCACACCCAGGTGTGGGACTGGTCCCACTTTGCATTTTGTATGCAAAAACATCGTATCAGACTCATTCTGTTGACTTACAAGCTGACATTTTCGGTAACTACAAATCCCAGAATCCCCTGCAGCTGACATCAGAGGAGGGCTGCAGCAGTGGGAGATTCAATAGCCTGCAGAGCAAGTTAGAGTTTATATAAGCTCTGATCATTTGTTTGCTGTTCCCGCTGTCCTCCTGGGGCTAAGTACAGTCACAGAGGATTGTGCAAGTCTAGCACAATCTTCTGTAATGCAATAAACAATAATAAAAAATTGTTTTTGCTCACAAAGTGCAAATTGGGACCAACCCCATACTTGGTTGTGGGGCTCTTAGTGCTGACTTTTTCCCTTTAAGGTTGTGACAGGGTGGTTTGTTGTGTGTTTGTTAGATATTAATGCTGTATGTTTTTTAAGGTGTTAATAACACATTAACACAGGAGTTGTAGTATATGTGCTAATTGGGTATCATATGGGAAAATTACTAGATATATATCTATATGGGGTATGTGGGGGGGGGACCTGTGTGATACATGATTTATGTACAAAAGTGCTGTTTTACCTTGGATAACTTCACGAGTGGTGTCAGCCATGGGTGATGTCCTGAAGGCAGACTACTCAAGTGCAGATAAATCACGTATCACACAAGCTCATAGTCACATATTTCATTTATGCAATAGGAAAGAACCTTGGGAGAAATGTAATTTTTTATAAGTGCCAATTTTTTTTTCATTTTAGATGGATTGAAGGAGTTTTTGGTGAAAGTGTGACTTTGCACATCTTCTCCGGTCCAGTTGCTATGGCCATTTTTAAGGACATGGCATTAGGATGCAATGCGAATTTCACGCTGTCCCTGCTGATTGGCAGAGCAAATGGGATTTGAAAATTTTTTGAGAAAAATGGCAGACCTGGTTAGCAAGTGCTGCGTCCTCTGTAGAGCAAGTGCAGAATGTTCCTGGGAAGTTCATGGAGACTGGTGTTTCACTTCACATTGTTGTTTCCAGTTATTAAAAAAGAGAATTGTTTTTGTGGTGGAACTGCACGAAAGGGAAACAGTGGCATTGTGGTGTGAGAGAATGGCAGAGTGTGAGCAGGAGCAACTACTGTGTGAACAGTAGGTTGTGTCATTCAGAAGGGAAAAAAAGAAACAAAACAGAACAGATTTTTGTTTTATAGTATGCAGGAAAGCTATAATTGAAGAAGATCATGTCTACAGATAACACTGCTTCTTTGTGGTAGATGTGTTTGTGTAGATGCTGAAAAAAAGGGGGAATACGGTAGCTGGAAGAATTTCCGGCAGGCAGAGGGGCAGGAAGGAGACAATAACATGTTTCCTATATATATGAATCTGTGATGAGGAGTATACTATCTATATAAATCTAAGATTCTAGATTTATATGTATAGTAGCTCAGATGAACAGATCTATACATTGACTTTTGTGCCCATGCATATTGCATAAATCTATATTCAGTGGCACCAGCAAACAGTGCACCTTACCCAGAAAACAAAACCAGCCAGGATGTATCGCAGTAATGCTGCAGTATATCACAAAATCCTGTAGTATACTGAAGGGAATAATGTATTTCAGTGGCAATTAAGCCCTTTTGTCATGCAATATTTTGTGATATATAAGTTACTGCAAGTTACTGCATTGCATTGTGGCTGGCTCTATCTATCTATCTATCTATCTATCTATCTATCTATCTATCTATCTATCTATCTATCGTAGCAAAATGGCCATTCTCAAAATGTGCAATTTATCTCTATGTACTTTATGAGGGGGCAAGACCATAATTTATGAGTGGCAAAGCTACAAGTGAGTTATGAGCCACTCATGAGTTACGGTCTTGTCCCCTCATATGTGGTGATGAAATGTGTATTTTGAGTCAGACCATCATGTATTCAATTTATACATCAGTTTAACAGTTATAACTTTTTAAATCACCTTTTCGTGTGAAGATTTTTCTGGTTTTCTGTGTTTTAAACTGCTGGCTTCAGTGCTGCCAAGGCCTGTTATGATGTCATTAGCATTGTAATAGCTGTTTTCTGATTGGTTTTGTTCTGTGTAGAGGTTGAAGAACGTGACTGTGACATATCTAACCTCTAGATAATTAAGGAATATGCAATGGAGAGCTGTGTGATACATGATTTTTCTGCACAAGGGCAGTTTGATCTTGGGTAACCTCACAAGTGAGTTTGATCCAGTTGGAGTGGAGGAGGTGGCTGAGTTAGTCTTCAAGTTGCAACCCACCCACTGTGACCTAGACCCAGGTCCAACCCAACTTTTGGTTGGTTGTGCGGATCTGATTGGACCTTTGGTTTCTGGCATTGTCCAGTGTTCCTTGAGAAGTGGGGTCTTCCCGGTGGCCTTGAAAGAGGCATTGGTGAGAACTCTTTTGAAGAAACCCTCATTAGACCCACACTGTCTCACCAGTTCAAACCTTCCATTTTTAGGGAAGGTTTTACAAAAAGTGGTGGCTATTTAGCTTGAGGCTCGTCTCACCTCTTTGGCCACTTTTGAGCCCTTCTATTCTGGATTTAGGCCTGGGCATAGCATGGAGACTGCCCTGGTGAAGGTGCTTAATGGTCTCCTAATAGTGAGAGATGTGGGAGAGCATACCATCCTTGTTCTCCTGGATCTCTATGTGGCATTTGACACTGTGGACCATGAGATGCTATTGGACTGCCTGCAGAGCTGGTGTAGATTAACCAGCACTGTCATCAGCTGGTTTAGCTCCTACCTCACAGATAGAGTGCAGAGGGTCATGATGGGATTATCCTCATCTAACCCAATGCCTTTGCACTGTGGAGTTCCTGATGGCAGCCTCTGTGTTTAACACCTGCCTAGCCGAGATCCAGAACTGGATGACTCATAACTGGCTCCAACTCAACCCAAAAAAGATGGAAGTACTGGCGGTGGTACCTGATCAGCTACAGGTTGGTGGAGGATTGAGGAATGATCCTGACTTGAGATTAGGAGGTGTCCCTTTCTCCTCTGACTGGGTTAGGGATCTGGGCATGTTCCTTGATGATGGCCTGACACTTGATGCTCAGGTGTTGGCCGTTAACCAAAGTAGCTTTTATCATCTGAGGAACATTGCCCGGATCTGAGCCCTGTTGCCAGCTGAGGACCTTGCCAACTTAGTGCATGCCTTTGTCACATCTAAGTTGGACTATTGCAATGTTGTCTACCTGGGGCTATCTGGAGACAATGTCTGCTGTTGCAGCTGGTGCAGAATGTGGCAGCCAGGCTGCTGACAGGTGCATTAAGATCTAATCATATTATGGCTATTCTTTGTGGACTGCACTGGCTGCAGGCATGGTGGAAGACTGTCTTCAAGTTCAGGTTACTGACCTATAAAGCCCTACAGGGCTGGGGACCAGACTACCTGCCAAACCTCCTGGTTCCTCATTGCCTGACCCACTCTTTCTGTTCCTCCAAGGGTTGTCTCCTAGTGGTTCCCAGGGCTAGGCTGCGGCAGTCAGGTGATCAAGCTTTTTCAGTGGCTGCAGCAGCCCTGTGGAATTCACTGCCAAGGTATTTGAGGGAGGCACCCTCAGTGGAAACCTTTAAAAATGTCCTGAAAACATTTTGGTTTGTTCAAGCCTTTGAGCAAAATTACTAATATAATTTTATGTTTACTGACTGTCCAGCTTGATAGGTAGATATGTTTAATGTAAATCTGTTTTAGAGTTCAAATGTTATTGTTTATCAATACCATGAGTTGATTGCTGCTATTTTTGTCTGTCTGATGCTTTCTATATGAGATGTGTTGTATTTTTAAGAATTGTGCAGCATTCTGAGCAGCTGGGAAGGAGCGCTTCATAAATAAAGTATCTATCTATCTATCTATCTATCTATCTATCTATCTATCTATCTATCTATCTATCTATCTATTCATCTATCGATCTATCTATCCATCGATCTATCTATCTATCTATCTATCTATCTATCTATCTATCTATCTATCTATCTATCTATCTATCTATCCATCTATCTGACATAAGCCATGAGTGATGTGCCCGAGGGCAGCCTACTTGAGTGCAGATAAATCATTTATCACACAAACTCCCCATTGCATATTTCATTTATGCAGTAGGGCTGCTTTGTGATAGTGTGGTTATATTTGTTTTAGACCATTTTTTATTTAAGAATGGAAATGTTAAGGGATTTTTTAGCACTTTTTTGTAGTATATGTCCACCTAGCACAGTGGTTATTAGATGGTTCCTATGGATGCTCCAATGCCCTGATGGCCTGATGCTCCTAATGTGGTTTCATATTGGTGGAGCTTGAGAGTCAAGAGAAATTTCTAAGAAAAGATGGCGACCGCAGTTAGCGAGCAGAAAAGAAGGGACATGACCACAGAAAATAGTAAACTCGGTGGTTTATTAAATAGTGACCATTTTGTGAATTCACTGAAGATTTTTTTTTTAAAGAAGTTCATTTTGGAGTAGTTGTCCCTGCAGTAGCATCTGAGTGAGGCTGGTAGTGGGCAATGTGTGACGGGAGTGTGAGCCAGTGGCTTGCAGACCGAGAAATTATGTTTGGAAAAAAAAGTGAAGACAGACTGGTTTAGGTACTGTGAAATATTCGGAGAAAAAAAGACGAAATATGCAGTGATGTAATTGAAATGGGGCTGCACCTTAAAGCTGTGCGTGTGGTGTGAGATAAGAAGAGAGTGAGAGAAAGCAGCTAGCACTGTAGTTTGGCTTCTAGTTTTGCACTGTGGTTTGGTGAAAAAAATGGACAACTGTTAACTTTCACTTAGTAGTGAGGAGTGCTGACTATGGGTGTATAGTGAAATAAATACACATTTTTTTGTGTTACAGTATGAAGGAATAGTGTGTTAGCTGTGGTGGGTTTGGGCTGCAGTTGAAAGTGAAACTAAAAGTAGTGCCGGCGGGCTGCAGGCGGGCAGCAGGCACGGTTATTGATGACGTACTTACTATATGCATAACTTTCATTTATACATATAGTTGCTCTGATAACAAGATTTATCGTAGTGGATTTATTACCACTCCTATTGAATAAATGTATTTATACAATGACTGTGAGAATAAAATGTAATGCCCCAAAGTTGGACCATTTCAGAAAAATAAAATAAAATGAATAAACTGAGAGTCCACAGGTGCTCAGGGTACCTGCTGCAGGTGTAGGCGGCAGGGTACAATGCTAAGGGGCCCCTAGAAATAAAGATTCAACCTCCTGGTACAGGGAAAACACTGTAAATAGTAGAAAAGTGCCTTGTGCATTTACAGCTGGTCAAAAGACAGATTTCAAAAAGCAATATGTGCCATAATGGCCTGGATGGAATGCTGTGCTGAGTGGCTCATGCTCAGCATTCCAATCCAGCCAATCTAGAACCCAGGCAGGTTTAACTTTGAATAACAATTCTAGAGTTGGTCAGTTGCTGTTGGACTGTGGAGTAGAGAGGATCACAGGAGTGCAACAGGGACTTGTGGCTTACCTGGGTTGTGAAGCCAGTCCTGTTGACTCCCTGGTGAGTCCCCTCCTCCAGTCCACCGAAGATATCCTGCGCTGCATCAGTGTACGGTCGGTGGTGCCATCGGGGCACCATGAAGAAAGAAGCGCCATTTTCCCCGCGTTTTTGGGCTTAAAAGCCCTCTGATTATTTATTTTAGCCTCCGAGTGTTTTAAAGAGTTTTCTCCGGTCCCACGCCGGCGGCAGAGAAGCGCTGCATCATTTTCGGCCGTCGGAGGCCCCCCCAAGTCGTCCCTCTTGCTACCTGTACGTTTCCCTCCCTCTGCCAACTCACCTCCCACCTCCCTGTAACTGCAGCAACTCCCTGAAGACTGCAGAGCCATGAGTCGGCGGCAGCACACGCAGTGCTGACTGCCAGTTTGTTAAGGGGGACTCTATTCTTTGTAAAAAGTGCAGTAGGCGCTAGGAAGAAGCAGCCGAGCGCTGCAGGGGCATCAGGTCATTAGGACCCTTGATTTTATTATTTATTGAGGAGGCAGGGCTAGTGACGCCTACGGAAGGGGCTAGAGAGCAAGGCCTTTATTACGGCCTATGAATATTTATTAAGGGGCGGGGCAGAGGTGGGGTTTCACCAAAATAAGGACAGCAGGCACTGGGAGCCTGCACATTTAAAGGGGCAACATATTTAAAAGGGCAAGTCAGACCCAGATCTAAAGTAGGGCATTAGGCCCAGTATAAAGTGGGGCACCAGGCCCAAAGTTTAGAGGGGCATTAAGCCCATTATCAATTGGGGCACCAGGCCCAATAGGAAGTGGGGCACCAGGCCCAAAGCAACATGGGGCACCAGGCCCAGTATTTAGTGGGGCACCAGGCCCATTGTGAAGTGGGGCACCAGGCCCATTGTAAAGTGGGGCACCAGGCCCAGTATTACGAGGGGCACCAGGCCCATTGTGAAGTGGGGCACCAGGCCCAATCTAAAGTGGGGCACCAGGCCCAAGTTAACATAGGGCATCAGGCCCGAGGTAAAGGTAGGGTATTAGGCCCGAGGTAAAGCCTGGTACTAAAGGGAGGCCGCAGCCTAGCGGAATAGGGCAAGCCAGCCTAGTGGTACTAAAGGGAGGCCCCGCATAGTGGAATAGGGCAAGCCAGCCTAGTGGTACTATAGGGAGGCCCCGGCCAATGCTAACTGTACAGAAAGTATTCATATAGGTTTTCTAGAAGTGTTATGTTTGTTAAACACAGTGTGGCAAGTGCTATGCATTTTCACAATGTTTTAGCACTTTTATGAGCAAAATGCTAATCGATTTTTGGAGTTAAATAAATCCCTGACATTTATTTTTATCTGCAGGGATTGACCTATACAGACCTCACACATAGCTCTGTGACTTGTGAGGTCATAGAAGTCAAACCCTGCACATAAAAATAAACGTGTTATTTTCAGTCAGCCCATAGCATATCCCACATATCTAGAGGTTAGACAGTGTGATAAATTTATCAGGGAAAATTGATCACTGCTGATGTTTTATAAATATATTTATATTTACACTGTAACTGGCAAGGTAGGTATAATATGTACAAGATCAAGTATATAATTACCATTATAAATCAGACTATGTCATGGGATTGGAAATGCAGGGATGTCTCATAGAAGGTAGGGAGGTAGAGTGTATGCTTTAAGTCTAGGCAGAGCACATTCTTGGGGGAAATCCAAGTTTTGCTACTGTTAGGATAACAGGGACTTGGACTTGAATGACTAACTGTCCATCGTCATCTATATACAGTAGTTGTTGGCATAGCTGGACCTTCCTGGAACGAGGCAAAGATCAGCATGAACACTAGACACATACAGGAATAGCATTTATGTCAGTGCAGTGTAGAAAATAAAAAACACACTCACAAGCTGCAGCACCACAGCAAGATACACAGGACACATACCAAAAGCTCTGATTGGTTTAGCACATGCACACTTCCTCGGGAAGGCTGGCCCAGCACTCTGCAAGTCATTTTATTGTGGTAAGCATTTAAAGAAGCAGTGTACCAAAATGTGAGTTCAAAGTGCAAGAACCCAAGGCAAGAGTACATAAAAGAATCATGCAGTATTGTAATGATCAAAGAAAAAAAGCAATTTCTGTTGGCTGCTCAGTAATAGAGAATTTGATCATGATGCCATTAAGTGTCCAATAAAATAAGCCCAGAAAAATAAGTGTTCTCCCACACATAAACACAGCATCAGAAGCAACATCATGACCTGCATATCAATACGCTGCTGAAACGCTTTAACATCTAGTTTTGGCATTAGGCACTATCATTCCCTCTCTAGTTGTGGGAGGTTACATGGGTGTAATATACTCATGAAAACAAAATATATAACAAAGGCAATTGTGCAAATTTCTACCTTGGTATTTGGGAGAGAGAGATGTCATTTGCTCCCCAGAGGTCAACCCATATTTTCTAACGTTGACTTCTGGAGGCACTGTGTCGATAATATTTTCATGATCTGGCGTGGTGGGGTGGAGGAGCTACATGACTTTGTTAACCTCTTACAGTCTACCTTTTCAAATGGAGAACAGCTACACCAGTGATCATTCTTAGATGAATAGGTTTTTAGTTTATTTATTTTATTTATTTTTATTTAAACTTTTGTTTACCAGGTAAGAACAATGAGCCAAGGCCCGTTTTCATGTACAACCCGGGACCATATCTATACAGTCAAGATGGTACAAAATTATTAAACATACATTACAAACATTACAATAATGACAAAAAAATAATAATACTCAATACACATAACAGAAACAAACATTCAAAAACATTGACAGTACAATTTGCTAAGAAAATAATTATTTAGCTTAACTTTAAAAGTTTTATGGCTAAAATTTCCATGCAATAAAGTAGGAAGTTCATTCTACTTTTTAGCTGCAGAGCAAGAGAAAGAACCATCCCCCATTTTAGTCTTGGTTTTGGGAACAGTTAATTTTATCTGGCCATTTGACCAGAGTTCCCTTGTATTCATCTTAATTGATAACAATGAACAGAGGGGAGAATTTGTGCCCTGGCGAAGAATATTATCAGTCTGGCAACAGAGGCTATATAGACTATTCAGCCTCGGTGGAAGCCAGGCAGAAAGTTCATATAATTCACAATGATGGGTAGAATAAGGTAATCTAAAAACAAATCTACAAATGCCGTGAAATACAGAGGTAAGGAGAGATAATTCTCTCTTGGACAAATTTAAAAAAAGAAATGAGTTATAGTTTAACTGTGGAAGTACTACACCATATATTAGTATCCAGATGGTACTGATAGCACTGACTTGTACAGAGAGAGCACTCATAGGAATATCTTGTGGCTCCTTTCCAGCCATACCTCTCAAGTATCCCAATTTTTTTGGGGGGGGAGGGGCTCCCTCTTTCAGACCCTCTGTCCCGATATCCTGAGCCCTGTAAGCATTTCCAAAATGTTGCAGCCTCAGCGTACTCATCGCCAGTTGTGGACATTAATTTCCCTCTTTGAGATGCCAGCTAGCATCTGACATCATCTGATTGCACCAACAGATACTGTAATAGGGTGCACACTGTATTGCTGTATGCACTGACACGGCAACTTTAAAGTTAATGGAAATGGCCCTTCACTTTAAGTGGCCCCAGCCATTTCCACATCCCAACATGACTTCCAGAGCCCTGGAAAGATTTTGCAGCCTGAAAGACCCTAGATGCAACAGACAGAGAGCAGTGCCTGCCCTCAACCCAAGACAAGCAGCAAAGTAGGAAGAGGAGTAGAGTTGTCCAGCAGACTAGTTGATGGAAGACAGTGAGAGGTATAGGGTGGTGCCAGAGTTTTGTCCATGTCCTCCCCAAAAACAGAACCTCTGTCTCTGCTAGCTAACCTAGGGGATTACTGTAGGGGAGCAAGTGAGTTAATAGCATTGCCTCTCTGCTGAGAGGGAAAGAGTCAGCTTCTAGTTCCCACATGGTACGATTAAGGAAAGGGAACCCCGGCCATCTCCAGATCTCCACTCTGCTGGAGGGAGAGTGGCTGTGACTCACAGCTGCCCAGTTTGTACTTCTGGTGTGAATGAAGTAATTGTTGCAGCGTGACAGGATGGATGGGTTAAAGTGTGAATGTACCCTGGTCTGGTTGCTTCACTGAGGGAGACTTATAGCAAAATGGAATAGTTTTAAACAGGAACTGACCCCTCAAAAAATAGCCTTTAAAAATTTAATACAAGTAACTGAGATAAACGATGCATGTATCCATTCCATAATACATCTTCTACAGTGCCTTTCTTTGGCCTGGGGAGTGAACGTTTCTCCAAGTTAGTGTGTGTGATAGCAAAAGCAGCTTGCTTGAGGTGTATTCTGCCAGTTGACAGCATTTTTTAACTATCCAAAACAATTACTCAACATTTGTCACACAGGGTAAAATTTTTAATTGGTATTCTTTTCCCTTTTTGTAAATTTACTCATAAAAATAGCATTCCATTTGAACAGTAACTCAAATGGGTAACCAAGCCATTTGTGAGAACACCACCTTTTCTTTCATACATCATACCTGTACAGTCAAGTGTCAGATCTTCACTAAAATTGTAGGTGTTCAGTGGAATGTAATTAGTATTCACGTTATTAAATAATATGGCTAATAATAGTGGGGATCGTTTTAACATTAAAATGCAATTGTAGGTATTTTATGCTTTGCATTCGTTTTAACATTTGTTTTATTAAGAAGGACTCTTATAATAGGGAAAACTTCTAAAAATAGCTATATTAGAAGAAGATCCCAGTTGTCTGTATTATATTTTTCTGTATCTGTTTCCTATTAATGTTGTCAGTATTATTAAGTAACAAAATACTGCTCTTGATTCATAATTGAAGGTGTCCCTCCATTTATTGGTTTGTACTAATATTTGTAGTTTTGTTTTTAGAGTATGGCATTATCTGTCTATTGTCTGTTGCTGATGCCAGAATGTGTTGCACTTTCATAATTCAAAGAATAAAAAGTAATGTATTTTATGCAATTGTGGGTGTTTGATGTGATATAGAGACTGTTTTAGCAATGGACTTTCAAGATATTTTGATGTTTTACATAAAGACTCCTATCTTTTGCATGAACCAGTTTTTATTCTGACTGGATATGAAACGTTTTGCAGTAAATAAAGGACTATTATTGAAGAAACAAATTCTACTTAATGTAATGTAAAAAATGTAAATTAAGGTGTGTTTCTGTAAAGTTAATTTAAAATTGTAACAATTTATATGTCCAGAAATAGCTCTAACATGATGAGATGCATCTTTGCAGAGCAAGGGTAAATCTGAGTATAAAACACATAGTGCTGTGTGAAACTCATAGCCAGGGCCACTGGAAAATTGGACCCACAGTTTTTTTGTGGAATAAGCAAATTTCACCATTCTCCAGAAAAATTGACATGTTCCTCAATTTCTGCAGTTTTTTGAGTTTTTACATTGAACAGTTTCAAAAGTATTACCATTTTTAATAAAATACTCTCAAATATATTCACAATTTTTTTGCACGTAGACTTGGGTTTGGCCAAAACAATGCAGGGCAAGGGTTTTATGTGACACTGCTTTCTTTTGAATTGTTGTCTTGTTTGGTTTCAAAATCCACTGGCCAAGCAAAATTACACTTGAACACTTAACATTCATTTTGTGTTGAAGCAGTCTATCAGAAAACTTTTTATTGCCACAGAGACTGAAACAAAAGATGGGAGAAAAGGTGCTACTTATCCCATTCACCCAAATGGAATGCTAACTGCAGTATAAAGCCTTTTTGCAAGGGGTAGGACAGGTTTTTCCTTGTGAGCGTACTTTCATTCAGACTAATTTTGATTCATACAGCTGAGGATTTTTGGATGGCCCTGCTGATTTTAAACTTAAATAAGCTAGTTGCTAACAGTGATCTTGCTCTTAGCAATCTACCACCTAGATTTTGCATATGGAGAGTGGGCGCTGCCACTCCACCTAAACCTCACTTTATTACATTTCTCAACTTTGCAAAATTTGATCCACAAATCTTTCTGTATGATTTATCTAACGTTGACAGGACCACACTTTACAATGCACACAATGTGCAAGCTACCCTAGACTGTTTCCTCACTAAATTCAAGGAACTACAGGATAAACACTCCCCAGTTACAACATGCTGAGTCAAAGGCAATCAAACTAGGTGGTTAAAAAAGGATCTACTCACTGAATCAAAGGAGAGGGACAGAAGTTGGAGTTGTTTTAAGTCCTCCAGTCTCCAAACAGATTACCACTCTTACAGAATGCAATGAATGCTTGCAAAAAGGCTATGGAGTGCTAAAAGCTCTTACTGTAAAAATCTATTAGTAAACACCTCAGGAGACACAAAAAAGTTCTGGTCTAATATCAAAACTTTCCTGGGTTCTAATCACTCTTTGACCCCCACTGACATGACCCTTAATGGAATAAACTGCAATAATCCTAGGATCATTGCAAATTTCTTCAACAACCAGTTATCTGACCTAACCAAATACACTTCCTCCTTCCCAGTGTCACAATGCACCAGAGTTCCTGCTGCTTCTAGCTCTGATGCCACAGCCCCCTCTTTTCACTTTAAAGCCATCACGCGATTGGATGGTTTAAAACTTCCCAGCTCTTTATCTGACTGCACAGCCACTGGCTCTGATAACATTGAACCTAGGTTTCTGAAGATAGCTGCACCATTCATAGCTGCTCCACTTGCTAAAATTTTCACCCTCTCCTTGTGTCAAAGCCATGTCTCAGACATATGGGAGATAGTCAGAGTGACTCCAGTCTTTAAAAAAGGTGACTCCAAAGACTCCTCAAATTATAGACCCATAGCAATCTTGTCAGTTCTTAGTAAAATCCTAGAGAAATTAGTCACAACTCAAACTATTGAATTCCTCCTCAACAATGACCTCCTTACTACTGCCCAGCATGGTTTCCACAAAGGCCACAGCACCTCCACTGCCCTGCTTAAATTCACCCCAGACAGACTCTCCACTATGGATTTGGGCCTTCTCACTGGAGTGTTTTTGATAGACATGACAAAGGCCTTTGATCTGGTAAACCACTCCATTCTCCTTGACACCCTGCAATCTATTGAATTTGCACCAAATGTAGTAACTTGGTTCAGCAGTTATCTATCGAATAGAATACAGGTCATAAAGTTCAGCTCACATATCTCTGACCAGGCAACAGTGTACATTGGTGTATCCCAAGGCTCCATTCTGGGACCACTCCTATTCTCAGTATTTATTAATAACATCACCACAAATCTTACCTCCACCTCCTCCTTCCTCTATGCTGATGATATAGTCCTCTGTGCTAGTTCTAAAAATGTATCTGACATCAACCTACGACTCTCCTCTGACTTTCAGAAAAAACAAACGTTGCTCTCAAACCATAAGCTTATCCTAAATGAGACCAAAATGCAAACAATGCTATTTGGGACTAACTCAAAACTTAAACTATGTCAGACCAATTTTAGAGTCTCCAGATTGGATGGCTTGCCTATTGACATAGTGAACTCCTTTAGGTACCATGGGGTAACACTAGACCAATCCTTTAACTTCAATCTCCACATATGGAGCACGTGTAAATCTATACATTACAAGCTTGGTATATCCCAACAAACTAGTCATGTACTTACTCCCATGGTGAGGTTGGCTGTTGCCTGTGGTATACTCCTGCCTATACTGACCTATGGAGTCATGACATTTGCTGCCATACTTAAGTCTACCCTCCACCGCTGGGACATCACCTACAACAATATATGTTGCTACACCTCCTCCTCTAGCCTACTAACATACCATTGCCTCCTTTACACTGATCTGAACTGGCTGTCACCCTATGCTGCCAGACTATACCATCTCAGCTCCCTTGTTGACAGCATCATAAGGTCTCAAAATCCCAAAGCCTTGGCAGACTTACTGATTCTGCTTACCCCCACCTACACCCTGCGCTCAGCTGATGAATCCCTTGTAATTGTCCGTAAGTGCAAAACATCCAAAGGTACCACTGCCTTTGCCCACCAAGCTCCCCAGCTTTGGAACACACTCCCTCTTGCTATTCACCAAGCTCCCTCTCATACAGCCTTTAAAAAAGCACTACACAGCTATCTTATCTCCTCGAGTCAATGCTCATGCTTTAAACCCCCGTAGTCCAGTCACATCCACCATGTGTCATTTCATCCTGCTACCTCCCTGACTTCCTTGTCTCCCTTATCCTGTTTGTTGCCTCTCTTTCTCACCTGCCTGTACCTGGCTACCATGCCCTGCCCACTCCCCTATTCCCGCCTGCCCCCTACATCACCCTATGCTGCCTTTCTCTGCCCTATACCACCCCTTTGTACCTTATATTCTACTCCCTGTCTCCTTATGATATAACTCCTCTTCCTTCTCTTTCAAATGGACTTATGACAATCCCCTATTATAATCCCTGGCCCTCATGTGCTTTGCCTGAAACGCTTCTATCTTGGTCTACCCCCACCATTTTTTATGCTCCATTGTTAATCCACCCCTAGCCTAATAGTTATTCCCCACCTCTCTACATTGTTCTTTGATAACTGTACTAGTACTTACTGCACTTGCCTGTTATTGTCCATTTTATAGTTAGCCCTGATCCATGTTTTAATTGTACTTGCAATTGTTGTATTTGCCTGTTATCTTGCTACTATTGTACCTAGCTGACAATTTCACTGTTTTGTATCCTTGTTGTAAAACACTGACGTATTGTTTCACTATCTTGTAACCTCCTGGGTCGTGCCTGAAAATAGTCATTTCTTTGGCTAGTGCACCCTACCAGGTAAACAAAAACTAAATAAAATAAAATAAAATAATAAACAGATGCTCACATGCAAAGACTACTAAAAACCTGACTATAGTCTAAAAACAAGCTTATAAAACACATAAAATGTATCTGAGCATTTATCTTTAACTAAACAAAATCATTGCAGCCAAAGTAAAATAAAGGTAAATTACAGGGTACTCTAACTACTGTATGATGCAGTAAAAATATATTGGTTTTTTTTGACAACTGGGTAAGGCCCACATGCCTTTTTTCAGGGGCAGCTCAGGAGCACTGAGGAGGTTAAGTGACCTGCTCAGAGTCACACAGTATGTAATGGGAGGTTGTGGGACTCAATCCCAGGTCTGCTAGATGTCCTCAACTCATTCACAGTTTGTTACTCTAGCCTCTAGTCTATACTACCAGCCCCAATCACTCCTAGATTTAATGTTTAAATATGTGATTTCAAAAATAGTGTATGGTACCTACAGTGCAAATTATGACCATTAATCACTTTAACATCATTTTATTAAAACTCAGTTATTCACCACTCTATCTGCTTATTTTTTTCTTGTACCAACGTGAGTGAATAGCTGGCAGAGCACTGTAAACAGCTGTTGACTAGGCTTCATTATTCTACATCCAGAAACAGAAAAAAATATTTCTTCTGGATTTATTTAATATTGATTTGCTGTGGCTTATGTTATAGAATCTATTTAGCAATGTATGCGGCAGATGTTTTTAAAATGTGGAAGATAGGCAATGCTTATGATAGCTTATCAGTTTAGTATTCATTTTAGAAATATAAACTTTTCTTTATGTTTTAAACGTATTCAAATGGCAGTGTATTCATTTGGCAGTTTATACTGACTAATACATGCTGCAGAAAAAATTAAAAAGATTTATTGTGAAGCACTAAGGGGCTACAGTAGAACTCCCACAATTTCCCTGCAATTTGGGGTAACTTTTTCTGCAATTTTCCAGTGGCCCTGCTCATAGCTGTTGAGATGTAAAAAGTATGCAGTTTCAATAACGAAAAAGGCTTTCAAATGAAAATTGCAGCAGTGTGACATGCATACCAAAAAATATAAAGGATCCTTACGTTGTTTTCTACTCAAAACAGATCACTTAAGTTTTAGGTGTGTATACTTTCAACCCCAGCCTCTGACTAACTTTAGTTGAAAACCTCTTATTAATTAAATTGTGATGTTATGCTTGTTTTTCTATGCAGTTGAGCTGAAGTCTCTGGACAAATACAGGTTCAGAGATCTAGCTTTCACACAACTGACTAAATGGCCCATATTTGGGTCTGGCAGTATAGCCTAGAGGTTAGAGTAATGAGCTGTGAATGAATTTGGTAGCTCCAGCAGACAGACCTGGGTTTGATTCCCACAACCTCCACTTGCATACTGTGTGACTCTAAGCAAGTCATTTGACCTCTCCAGCGTTTCTGGGTCAATCCTGAAAACAGGCACCTGTGCCTAGTGGGTCTTATCCAGTTACCAATAAAATAAAAAAATTGTCAGTGGACTTTTGATAGTTATTGTTTAGCAGTTTATCACTCTAATTGCAAATGTATTTTTTTGATAAAGGGGTCCATTGCATGAAAGCTGAATCTGAAAATCTTTAAGATACTTTTATGTTGTACTGTACTACACCATGATGTGATGTGCAAGTCATGCAATGGAGTGGAGTGGTGCCACCACACTGAATAAAATATGGTGTCCCTGATTTTGGTCATTTGTCCATGATTTGGGGGGGGAGTGTCCCTGATTTTGGTCATTTGTCCATGATTTGGGGGGGGGGGGGGGATGTCCCTGATTTTGGTCCTAGCAGGTTGAAAGGTATGCTTCCAGCTGTCATCTCTGCAACTAACAGAAAATATCCCCAATACACAGTTTCTCAGAATACACAGAAATTGTTCCACGGACACTGCATTTGAAATTCGTGCTGAAGAAATGGAGCAATGCTTCAGACAAAGGGCTATCATTGTGATACAGTGGCTGAAACAAGACGTTCAGCTAGAAACACTGATAGAAATACCCTGCTAGTATACAACCAGAATTAGCAAGGTCTTATTAATGTACTGAACTTTGTAACAACCTACTGTACAACTGTCTTTCAAAAAGTGTAAAAGAGGTTATAAGTAAACACTGGAACAACCTCCAGACAGAACCACTCTAGGAGTGGGTAGTGGATTCCCCACCGAGAATGATGTACAAGACAGCAAAGCCTGTGTGCTATTCACAGCTTGCAACCTGCCCTTACCACTAGAGCCACATGGCTACCTGATCCACCCAACGGTTATCACCACTGTGGCCAATTCCGCTACTGTGACTGGGTTCAGAAAATGAATACATTCTGTACAGTGAATACCCAGAAGGAGTACAAAACATGGTCTATAATCACTTGTTCAACAGCTGGAATTGTGTACTTGGCTACTTGCAGATGTGGGGTCTGCTATGTGGCGAAGACCACATGCATATTTAGGCTGAGGATTGGGAAGCTTCTGAGCTCCATCTGAAATAATGACAGGTTTAATGTGTTTAGCAAAACACATTTTGGAAAGCTCTGAACCCAGGAATCATTAATTTGTGTTCCATGGCATTGAGAAAGTGCTTGTGGAGAAGCAGGGTGGTGATGTTGAAAACCTGACTCAGTGAAGAGAGGCCTTCTGGATTTACCAGTTAGGTGCCCACATACCCCCAGGCCTGAAAGATTCTTTTGATATTGTCCCTGTGAATGAGTGTATGCCTGTCACACTCTTTTCACCCGTAAATCATTTCACAACTCTACAACACAGGCAATGCAGGTTTTGACAGGGGCTGTGGTGGAACTTGTAACAAAAATATTTTGTTTTAAAGTTGACCCTTTAAGGTCACACTGCATTGGCTATCTCACAGGTAGAGGGGGAGTGTTAAAGGGACACTGTCAACCTTTTTACATCATATTATTTCTAATTAAAATTCCCACGTTTTATGATTGCTTACCTTCTCTAAAATTCATTGATGATGTTGGTTGTTTTACCTGCCTCCTTGCTCAGTAGGACTGAAATGCATGCTAATATATAGTTTCAAATCTTGGATGCACTCTTATTGCATACTTCATGAACATTAGAAACACCCCCGAAACAGTGCAGCCATTCATAACACAACAGTCGCCTCTACTCCCACTGCATTGTAAGTTGCTATACTGTGTTGCTGGTGTTCCTAAGTCCAGGAAAAATGCAGTGGCAGTTGACCTAGGAATGTAAACAAACATGTTTTGGTGTGGTAACACCAGTATGGTGGGCAGTCTGTTTCTTACTTTTTCTTTTCTTTCTTTCTTTCTTTCTTTCTTTCTTTCTTTCTTTCTTTCTTTCTTTCTTTTCTTTCTTTCTTCTTTCTTTCTTTCTTTCCTGGGTAAGTTCACTGGCACCACGTGCCTTTTTCAGTCATGACCTGGGTGCAATTGCACAGACATTTCAGGACATACATGCAAATGTTTGGTTGCTTGTTGCAGAAAATGAAACATACACACATCAATTGAAAAATACATGCTTGATTACACACTTGTGACACATAGAAAGCAGAGATGATTAGTGCAGATACTACACTGAGTGCAGATGCATAGGGTATGAACAAGGGGTATTTACAGAAAGCAGTCACAGACACTGAGTGATAGATAACATTCTTTCAGATTGTTTTAGAAAGCAGAGACAGTTGGTGAATCTCTAATGGGGGGAGGAGGGATTGTATTCCATAGTGGGGAGGCATGGTAGCTGAAGGAGTGTTGTCCAGTGTTTGTTTGAAAAAATTGAACTTTTAAGTTATTTTTCGAGGTGGATCCAGAGGAAGGCAAGTTGACAAACTCGAGTTGTTCAGCTAAATAGATGTTTTTTTTTAACCATAGTTCTTTTAATAAATCTTGCGAGTGTTAGGTTGAATTTGCGCTCTAGTGAGAGCCAGTTTAAAGTGTTCGGAGAAAGGCAGTGATGCGTCTTGCTATCGCTACCTGTTACAAATCTGGCAATCTTGTGATAAAAAGTGTGCTTCTTCTGTTGCATAGTTTTGTTAACAGCATCGGTGCCCAAGGAGCCTAGTACAGTATAGGGAGCAGATTTGCCTGTACTATTCTATGTCTGGATTTGGGCATTAGGTACTTGAGGATTATGTACAGAGAGCCAAGCCTTTGGTGAAGCAGGTTGGTAGTGTTTTGAATGTGGGCATAGAAGGTAAGGGTAGAGTCTAAGTGTACTCCTAGATATTTAAAGCAGCTGACTTTTTCCAGGCGGTTCTCATTATTTGCGTTGATGCAGAACTTGGGGGCAGCATTTTTCACATAGTACTTAGAACCAAACAGCATTGATTGCATATTTAGTAGGTTCATGACCATTTTTTCTAGAATGAACCATCCCTGCAAGTTTGTGAAGCTGTTTCCCAGTACATGGTTGATTTCACTGATGTCTTTGTTATGTGTGAATAGAACTGTGTCTTCTGCATAGAGAAGAATATGTACGGGTTTGCTGATTATTGGCAAATTGTTGATGAAGATTGTAAACAGAAGGGACCCCACTGTGAATTACATTGGTTCTTGAGACCGCGCTACTGATTTTCACCCTCTGTTTTCCATGGTTCAGATAATCACTGAACCAGGCCAGAACACGGGATCTGAAGCCAAGTTCGAGTAATTTGCTAGTTAATTCATCATGGTTGACCAAATCAAAAGCCTTGGTCAGATCCACAAACACGGCTACCGTCAACAATCCCTTATCTGTTGCACGATAGATTGTGTCTGTGAATTTGACCAGGGCTGTGTCAGTGCCATGACATCTGAGGTCGAGATATCAGAGGGCTGTGGGTTCAGTTCCCACATTTGGCACTTGGGTTAATATCCCAATACTGACACTGCAGTGCAGTGTGAGGGGGTGCTGCACATCTGAGGTGCATCTTTCGGATGAGATGTTAAACCGAGGACCCATCTGCCTGGATTGGTGGTAGTTCAGGTGGATGCTCAAGATCCCATGGCACTTATCGAGAAAGAGTAGGGGAATTTCCCAGGTGTCCTGGCCAAATTTCCCTCATTCACTAAAAATACCACCAACAGCTTAATCTGGTTCAATTTCAGTTGCTTACCATCTATATCCCCCCTCTCCCCAGTTGCCCCTGAAAAGGGGACTTCTAGGCCCAGTGGGCTTACCGGGTCAGCAAAATTCAATAAATAGATAAATCTCCTGAACCCATGTTGTTCCTTGCAGATTGAATTGTGTTGTCTAAGATAATTGGTTAGTTTTTTAAAAGAAAAAAAGAATCAGAATCAAACAACCAGCTATATTATGAGTCTGTACAGAATGTAAACAATCATAACATGCATTTTTTTAAACTAGGGACACTTTGAGGCCTGGTGTAATTCCCCTTGTCCCAAGACCCACTCTCCAGTGATCCAAATGGGGGGCAGGTCATAGACCTAATAGCAATATTGTATACTTTCATTGGGGTACAGTGGGGCATCTCAGTATGGTTTGTGACTGCATGGTCTGTGATTTTTGTTGAATGCATAGCTACCATCAACCCACTGAAGTCTAAGATCCCATAAACATCTCCTGCATGCATGGAGATACCTGTAAATACACTATGGCTCAATATGGTTAAGGATAAAAATGATCCCTTTGATCACTATGCCCATAACAGACACCCATTTGAAAGAATTGGGGTTGATATGGTAGGACTCTTGATAAAATGCATATCTGGGTATCAGTATATATTGGTTACATTGGATTACACCACCCGTTACCCCGAAGCTATTCCCTTACATTCCACTACAGCCTGGTCAGTGGCAAAACAACTTATAAAAGTGTTTTCCTGAGTTGGGTTGCTGAAGGAGATCTAAACTGATGAAGGCACCAAGTTTAGGTCAAAAGCTATGAGGAAGGTGTGAACTTTGCTGAAGGTTAAAGAACTACCTCCACAGATAAAGCAGCGACCACTGCACAGATCGAGACTTCAGTACCCTGATCCCCCCTGCAGGTACATTCTTCACTGAAATACATTCATACTTGTGAACTCTAAGAAGCTCCCATACCAGGTGGCATTTTCTAACATCCTGATACTCATCCCCTACACCCAAGATCGCACTGCTAACAACGTGATATTATGACATGTTGCCCCTTCCTTTATTGTGCCCTTATGAATAGAGATTTAATAATCTCCGTATCTCCCATGCCCCGCTCTATTTTCACAGACTTTGCCTAGATTCCATGTGCATACATGGCCTACACATAGCATTTAGGCAAAGTATGTAAAAATAGAGCAGGGCATGGGAGATACAGAGATTATTAAATCTCCGCACATAAGGGCACAATACAGGAAGTCGCAGTAGCACATCATGATATCACGTTGTTAGCAGCGTGATCTTGTGGGGGATGACTTAGAAAATGCTGCCTGCTACTGGAGCTTCTTAGATTTTATGAGTATTCAGGTATGAATATATTTCAGTGAAGATTGTACCTGCAGGGGGATCAGGGTACTGAAGCCCCAGTCTGTGCAGCGGTCACTGCTTTATCTGTGTCGGTAGTTCTCCTTTAAAGAGACACTGTCAATCTTTTTTGCACCATACTATTTCTAGTTAAAAACCCATATTTTATGCTTGCTTACCTTCTCTAAAATTCATTGTTTTATCAGCCTCCTTGCTTAGCAGAACTGAAATGCATGCTAATGTATTGTTATACACAACCTTGTTTTGTTTTAAATCCTTGATCTGCTCCTATTTTTTTTTTTTTTTTTATTAAACTCTAGGATTACAAATACCTTTGAGCAGGAACTGCTTATTTACAAAGGTTCCACGTCCAGGTATTTCATACCTGCTGAACATTAGAAACATCCCCTAACAGCACAGCCACTCATGATGCAATGGTCTCCTCTATTTCCACTGGATTATGAGGGACTATATTGTGTTAGAGGTGTTCCAAAGTCCAGAAAAGGTGCAGTGGTAGTTGATGAAGGAATGTAAACAAACATGCTTTTGTGTGGTTATACCAGTATGGTGGGTCGTCTGTTTTTTCACTTTTTAAAAGAAAAAACAAAACAATAAAAATCAAGCAACCAGCCATGTAAACAGCCTTTTCTGAATGTGACCAATCATAAAATGTGTTTTTCAGACTAGTAATACTTTGACCTTGAGGCCTAAGGGGGTTGACACTGTCCCTTTAAGTCCACCCAGACATCAGTGTATAATTGAAAGACCCAACAGCTTAGTGGAACACTTTAATACATTGTTGAAAGGTATGCTGTTTAAATTCATGACAACTGAGGTAAAAACTGGGATGAATTCTTACCCCATTTAAAGTTTGCAATTTGGGAGGTGCTGCAGTCGTCCACTGGGCTCTCACCCTTTGAACTGTTGTATGGGCAACAACCTTGAGGGATGTTAGATCTTGTAAAAGAGATGTGGAAAGAAGAGGGAAATAGTCCACCTAACGTGCTCCAGCATGTATTAACAAGCATTTGTCAATGCCGAATGTTTGCTTGCTGGCATTGGCATTGGTAGTGTAGAAGTTACAGAGCTGTGTAATAGGAATGGCAGTGAAGTACTGAACTGAAGCCAACCCCACCACCACCCTGCAGAGAGTGACAGGCATTGGGGTGTGCCTTTGGGTCGTCAGGCATAACGGCCATGCCATTTCACCACACCCTACTGTGCAGACACCAACAAGTGTCACGGTGTGCCTTGGGGTCTTTGGCCCTTATGCGCACCCCATTCCATCAGGAAATATTGTGAGATGGGTGCGGTATAGGAGAAAGGGGTGAACTTTGGGGTTGAAGAGTCCAAGGCACACCTCGATGCCTCTCAGTGGCTGCAGGGTGTGGGTGGGGGGTGGAATGGTATGAGCATTGCAGGTGACAATCCCAAGTCACTGCCCTGATGCCTGTCATTCTCTACAGGGTGGGGTGCTATGGTCGGAAACCCTAATGCCTCAGGCATTCGTTAGTATTTTCACTCCAAATTTTCAACATGGGTTTTTTGTGACCCCCACCTCATGAACAGTGGCAATATCAGTTTGTTAGCCAAAAGCTACTTTGCACAGCGACTACGGCATTTGTCACCACAGGTGCAAAAACACATTCTGAACAGGATGTGAAAAATGACAGCTGTACTGTTCACTTGGAGGTGTAAAAAATGGCAATGTTGCAAATCTGCAGTGAAAATATTAAAAAAACTGGTGAAGTCACGAACGTGCGTAAAAAACTGTGCAACATGCACCCGTAATGTAATTAGTTTGGGAATTGTTTACAGCAGATTGTCAACACAGGCATTTTGGGACCTCCGGTCATGAACAGTGTCACTGTGATTTTCTTTAACTGTCCCGAACAATGATTTCCAACAGCAACCACACATTTCTGTGCTGAAAGTGTGAAAACACATTTTGGCCACGTTGTGAAAAATGACAGCTGTACTTTTCATAAGGAGGTGTGGAAAAATGCCACTGGTGAAAATCTGGACTGAAAATATTACAAATTCATGAACTTACGAAGGTGCGTGGAAACTGCGCAATGCTCACTCGTAACATAGTCATTTTTAGGAATTTTTTCACCAAATTTTTAACATAGCCATTTTAACACTTTTGCTCATGAACAGTGTGACTGTGATTTTCTTAATGTGTCTCATACATTGAGTTTGCACACCGACTGCGCCATTGTGCGCTACATGGGCGGAAACATGTTTTGGTCGAGAGGTGAAAAATGACAGCTGTACTGCTCATAAGGAGGTGTGGTAAAATGGCAACATTGAAAATCTGGAGTGAAAATATTAAAAATTTGTGAACTTATGAGCATGTGTAGGATCAGCGCAGCAAATGCTCGTAAAACAGTCATTTTGGGGACTTTTTTCACCAAATTTTTAACATAGCCATTTTAACACTTTTGCTCATGAACAGTGTGACTGTGATTTTCTTAATGTGTCCCATACATTGAGTTTGCACACCGACTGCGCCATTGTGCGCTACATGCGCGGAAACACATTTTGGGTGAGAAGTGAGAAATGACAGCTATACTGCTCATAAGGAGGTGTGGTAAAATGGTAATGTTGAAAATCCAGAGTGAAAATATTGAAAATTCGTGAACCTACGAGTGTGCATAGGAACAGCACAACGCACGCTCGTAAAACAGTCAGTTTTAGGAATTTTTTCACCAAATTTTCAACATAGGCTTTTTGAGAGCCCACCTTATGAACACTGGCACTGTCATTTCGTTAATCAGTCCTGAAAGGTGATTTCATGCAGTGACCGTGAAATCACCCTTCGGGCCCGATTAACGCCATGACAGTGACAGAATTCATGAGGAGGGGTCCCAAAACCCCCATGTTGAAAATCTGATGCCAAAATTTCAAAAAATGCCTGAGATATGCAGCAAAGTTGAAAAAACCCTATTCATTGCATTATATGGCTTACCGGCATTTCCTCAGTTCGTGGTCGGCTTTGAAGAGTGCAGACGTGTTCCTGGTCCACCGAAGATCATCACGCCGAGCTCCGGAGGTAAGTATGGGGTGAGGTGGGGGTGTGGGGAGGCAGGCACAGTGGTGGGTGCGGATGGGGGGGTGAAGACAGCAGCGAGGGAAGATTGATTTTTCAGGTTTTTTTTTTATTTGGACTATGTGGGACGTTTGCCATGCTGGGTTGGGCTCCCAGAGTGGCAGCTGGAAGGCTGTTGAGGGGGCAGTGGAGCCGATGGGGATTGGGCACCCCTGTCGGCCATAGGACCTGTTGTCATGCTGGGGTGGGCTCCCAGCGTGACACCCTATAGTCTGGGGGGAGAACAGTAGAGCCGATGGGGGATTGGGCACCCCTTCGGCCATACAGACTGCAGGGGGGACTTTAGAGCTGATGGGATTGGGCACCCCATCAGCCATACAGTGTGTGCGTGGGGAGGTAGGAGGCATGAGCACGCAATGTGCATGCGTGCGTGTGTGTGTGGGGAGGGGGAGTGTTGCTCACTCAAGTGGTGCTCCTCCTTTCAACTGTATGGCACTGCATTTTGGATCGTCGCACTATGTTTCTTGCACATGCGTGCAAGCAAACATAAAAATGAGAGAAAATTTGAACACGGCTGGCAGATTTGCCAAAGAAAATGTAAATATTTGGAGTATATTGATGAGCCCAATAAAGGGAGAAGATGACAAAGCAGAAGGAGGTTTCTGTTTCAGTTAGTTGCAAGTGGAGACAGCAAGAGTCTAAACTGCGAGAAGTTTCTGATAAGCTGAATACAAGCTGTTAGTTTCTTTTTCCTGTTAATGAAAGTAAAGTAGATTTAGTTTAATTTAATTTAAACGGGTCTCTGGAATGTTGCCTTTGGGAGTGTTTCCTGGAAGCTGCCCAGTTCATTACCCTGTCACAGTCCCATTTTTAATAAACAAGTACTGTAGTACAGGCCTGTACCAAGACATTTTACCACTAATTGCATTCAGTTTTTTCTTTCGCAGATACCCATGGTCCCACTCAAAGTGCATCTCATTTTCGTGATCTCCTTGACATCTTCTAAATTTTCTGCGCTGTCATTTTTTATGTAAATGGAGTTCCACTCCCCTTCCCCTACCTGGATTAGCGATACAGTTTGGTATCTCTTCTTATGTGCAATCATCAGTCACAGAGACATTTCTACTGAGTTAGCTAAATTGTCAGGTTTATGCACCTTACTCCAAAATTTTTTTGTCGGTGAGCATATCATTAACCCAGTTAACCCAGTGACCTCTAGGTTCACAATAGGTCCAGGGCTAGTTTTATTAGACTTATTCACTGCCACAACATTAGGTCATTACTACACAAGGTCAATAATATGATTAATGTTGCTTTAGTTAAAAAAAAATGTTCTAGCCGCAGGTTGACCTCCAAGAACTTCTGCACTATGACAGATGGCCTTCGCACACTGCAACAAGTTCTGGAGGTTCCAGGTGAGGTGATATGAATTTCATTTCACACATGCTCATATTTTTTAGATATTTTTTGTTTTCATATTACACCCCACATGATCTCCATGACCTCCCACAAATGGAGAGGGAATGATAGTGCCTAATACCAAAACTAGGTGTTAAAGTCTTTCAGCAGCATATTGGTATGTAGATTGTGATGTTTCCAATGCTACATTTATGTGTGGAGGAATACCTGTTTTTCTGGACTTAATTGCTGGACGCGATATGGCACTGCCATCAAATTCTCTATTATTGAGCTGCTGATATAATTTTTTTTTATGTTTGTTTGATCATTATGGTACTGCATGATTTCTTTATGTGTTCTTGTAGTTTTGGGATCTTTCACTTTTGTACTCATATTTTGGTACCTTGTTCCTTTAAATGCCTATTACAATAAAAGGACTTACAGAGTGCTGGGCCGGCCTCCCTGAGGAAGTGCTCATGTGCAAAACTGGTCAGGGCTTTTGGTATGCATCCTGTGTATCTTGTTGTGGTGCCCACCTTATGAGTGTGTTTTTTTATTTTCTACACTGTACTGAAATAAAAGCTACTGCTGTATGTGCCTGGTGTATGTGCCTGCTGTATGTGCCTGCCTTTTCCTTGTTCCTGGTTACCTATTGCAGACCTGGCATGATTGTGAGTGTAGCATCTTCTCTTGGCTGGACAATAGCTGGACTTTAAGCCAGTTTATACTGGAGCGTACCATCCACAACATGTGCAAGGAGTCAGGTGATCCTGGATGGACTACAAAGTGGGTTCCTGACTCAGGGAATCACAGAACCAACAACAGCAGAGATAATTATTGATCTGGTGCTCACAAATGGGGAGCATGTGTAGGAAATAATGGTCAGAGAGCCCCTGGGTGGGAGTGACCATTGCACAGTGTGTTTCCAGTTGGATATTGGCAGGGAAAGCATCCCACTGAAAACCAAAATCTTGGATTTTAGAAAGGTGGACTTCAGGAAGATGGACGAACTGCTAAGGAGCCACCTGGTGGGCATCAGAGCAGATGTGGGGGATGGACCAAAGGTGGTTCATCATTAAGGAAGGAATACTGGTTGCCACAGAGGAGTATGTTAGGTGCAGGGCAAAGAACACAAGGGCCAAAGCATCCTGCTGGTTCAGTTCTGAGGTTGCCCAGGCAGTAAGGGAAAAAAGGTTAGCCTATATCAAATTCAGGAAAACCAAGAGAGAGGTGGATAGAGAGAATTAGCTAAGGATGGCTAGTGAGGCAAGTAAGAAAGTTCAGCAAGCTAAGGCACAGAAGGAGCTGCACATAGCTGAAGGAATTAAGAAGGGTGAGAAGGCTTTCTTTCACTATATAAGTAAGAAAAGGTTCAAGAAGGATGGGATTGTTAGGCTTAAGAAAGGGGAGGAGTGGGTGGAGGATAATGGGGGGAAAAGCAAAGTTACGAAATGGATACTTCTGTTCTGTCTTCACCAGGGAGAAGGATGGACCAGTGCCTTCAAGAGAGAAAAGAGGAGCGGGGGGGAGGGGAACACAGATGTAGTGATAGAGGAGGACAGAGTGAGGGAGGGGCTGCTAGCATTGAAGGTGGACAAATCATCAGGTCTGGACAGAGTACATCCAAGGGAATTGGCTGAGGAGCTGGCGGGGCCACTGGCAGGCCTTTTAATAGTTCACAGTAGTCAGGTGTGGTACCGCAGAACTGGAGAACAGCACATGTGGTGCCCCTCCACAAAAGCAGTCCCAAGGATGACCCATGGAATTACAGACCAGCCAGTCTGACCTCAATCGTGTGCAAGCTCATGGAGATCATACCTAAGGAAGGGTTGGTAGAATATTTAGAGGAGCATGGCATGCTGCTGTAGGTGAGACAGAGAGCAGCCACCAGCTTCCTTATAGCAAGGAGGTGATTTAATAGAAGTACACTGAATTGAATTCTTAGTTTTGGGGCCTGTGTAAGTAAGTTGAAGTCAGTGTTTTGGTTCACTGTTTTTGGGGTTGGCTTTTCTTAGTGTAACTTTTATTTGCCATGGAGGAAATCTGTCTGGGAGAATATTTGCAGTCATTTGTGACTAGACCTGTTACTTAAGCTCTGTGAAATAGGTGTCTGAAAGGAAGGAAGGCATTCACTGGGGTGGTGGGACAGAGTTGTAGTTGATTGTTTCTTGAGGGCACAGGCTTAGTCCCACTCACCCTTCCTCTCACCCCACCCACCGCAAGTGCATCATTTCCTTTATATCAGGGGTTCTGACATCACTCCCCCAAACATTCAAAGGACATACACCTGTTCATATCCTTAAAGGCACAGCACACTGAATAGGGGGTGAACACACTCACACAGTTGAACACACTAGCAAAAAAAACAACAACTCTTAAACAGGAAGGAATACATACATGTGGGGAGTGGTGCAATGCACTTGCTGTGGAGTGGCAGTCTTCTTGGAGATGTTCTGGAGGCTGTGTTGCTGCCCTATTTGCAGGCACTTCTCTGGTCTGAGGGAGGAGGTTGCCCGTCTCCATGCTGACCTAGCAAGGATTCAGGAAACCTCCTTCCCCACCCATGGACCACCCAGGCCACCACCACTTCCTCAGAGGAGTGGTTGGACCACGGGGGACTCAGGGAGGATGAGGGTGGTGGAACAGAGATGCATCCCTCCAGTTGTTCCTCTTCACAGTTCATTCACCATTCTGGTGGAGTGTGATTCCTCTGTGGAGGCACCCACAGTGGAGACCAAAGAGGATGCTGGAAACTTCCACAAAGGAGATACACAGGAGGATGGCATGAGACCCCACAGGGGAAGGAAACAACTCCTAGTAGGAGACAGTCGTTAACAGGTAGAAATGGGGGAGGGAAGGGAGAGGGAGGTAAGGTGCCTGCCCAGTGCCATGGCTTGGAGGGACAGGAAGTGAATCTTCAGGATCATGGGAGCAGCTGCACAGGGGAGAGAGCTGAATGTCATTGACCACCTAGGGACAAATAACCTGACTTGGAATGGGATCAGAGCAGTGCAGCAGGAGTTTGCAGAGTTGGGGAGGAGCCTTAGACAAGTGGCACACATGGCAACTTTTTCAGAAGTGGTACCTGTCTATGGCATGGGTGAGACTAAGGCACTCTGCACCATGGGATTCAATAACTGGTTGAAAAACTGGTGTGGAGCTCAGGGATTTCACTTCATTAGGGACTGGGGGGGCCACCTGGAGGGATACAGGCCTATACTGGTGTGATAGTCTGCATCTGTCCAGGAGGGGAACCAGGATGCTAGGTGATAGGTTTAAATGCTTCATTAGCAAGCATTTAAACTAGCCAAGGGGGGAGGCACTGAAGAGAAGTAGGGAAATCCCAGCCCCCCCCCCAAAACAAGGTAGTTAGTGAGGTAGACACAAAGGTACAGAAGTCAATAGGGAGCAGAACAGGGGTAAATCCAGAAAAGGCAAAGGCAATAAGGACAGGGATAGGTCTAAAAGGGGTAAGACCATCAAAAAATGGAGGGCAATGAGTACCAATGCCCATAGTCTGGGTAACAAGCTCCCTGAACTAGTGGCTTTGATGGAAGAGGGATGCCTGAATATTGTGGCAGTCACAGAAACATGGTACACAGAGACCCATGACTGGATCTCAACATACCAGGGTACACAATCTACAGGAGGGACAAGGAGGTTAAAAGAGGAGGAGGAGTAGCTCTCTACAGTACATAAGGGAAGGAATCAAAGCAACAGAACTAAAGGGTAAACAGGGAGGGGAGGAAGCACTGTGGGTCACCCTGGAGGCAGGAAATGGCACCACAATCTGCACTGGGTTGTTTACAGACCCCATCTCGGGGGAGGCAATGGACAAGAAAATGATAGACGGAATCCTTAGAATGGCAGAAAAAGGAGAGATATTGTTGAAGGGGGACCTGAATATGCCAGATGTTAACTGGAGCACCTTTACTGCAGCCACATCCAAGAGCAGAGTCATTCTCAATGCCCTACAGGGGGCATGCCTCAGACAGCTAGTGTTGGAACCCACTCGGGAGGGAGCAATCTTAGACCTGGTACTTTCAAATGGGGATGGAGAGAGGATCTCAGATTTAGAAGTGGGTAGCCATCTGGGAACAAGGTACCACTAAAAAGTGTGGTTCACAATAAACACATCTGTAGAGTCAAGCCATGCAAAAGCAAGGGAGGGCTGACTTTGGCAAAATGAGAGAGTGCCTCAGAAAAGCACTAGCAAACAGGCAAGAAAGAGGAAGGTGGGTGGAAGAACAATGGAGAAAAATCAAAACTGACATCACAGAGGCAACAAACCTTTGTGTGAAGTAAATCAACAAAACCAAATGAAGGAAAAAGCCCCCTATGGTTCTCAAAAGAGGTGGCAGGGAAGGTTTAGGAGAAAAGGATAGCATTCAGGAAATATAAGGAAACACAGAAGGAGCAGGACAGAGAACTATATCAGTTAACGAAGGAGGTAGGGAAGGCCGTCAGAATAGCAAAAGCCCAAACTGAGGAAAAGATAGCCAAATTTGTTAAGAAGGGGGATAAAACCTTTTATAGGTCTATTAGGGAGCGAAGAAAGACCAAGGGAGGGATACTAAGGCTTAATAAATGGGAGGGAATGTGGGCAGAGGGTGACAGTGAAAAAGCAGGGATACTGAATGAATACATCTGCTCAGTATTCACGAAAGAAGAGGAGGGGGAGGTACCTAAACCAAACAATAGAAACACTGTGGATAAGGGGATCGATACCAGCCCATTCACAGAAGAAAGGGTTCTGAAAGAACTCTTAAAACTGAAGGTGGACAAAGCAATGGGGCCTGATGGGATTCACCCAAGAATTCTAAAAGAACTAAGGGTAGAACTAGTGACACCACTGACTACCCTCTTTAACAAATCATGGGAGGATGGGGTGGTACCTGAGGAGGAGGAGGAGGACAGATGTGATTCCACTTCACAAACGTGGGAGCAAGGCAGAGGCAGGAAACTACAGACCTGTTAGTTTGACCTCAGTGGTAGGGAAAATGATGGAATCACTTCTGAAGGAAAGAACTGTTGAGTACCTAGAGGCTAGCGGGGCACAGAACCCAAGGCAGCATGGATTCACAGTGGGAAGGTCGTTTCAGATGAATCTAATAGATTTCTTTGACTGGATGACCAAAGTAGTAGACCAGGGAGGGGCTGTGGACATGGCCTACATAGACTTTAGCAAGCATTTAACACAGTCCCACACAAAAAGATTAATATACAAGTTAGCCAGCCTTGGAGTGGGTCCCAAGGTGGTAGCCTGGGTAAACAATTGGCTGGACAACAGGACACAGACGGTAATAGTAAACAGAGTCCACTCTGAAGAAAGAGGGATTACTAGCGGAGTACCGCAGGGTTCAGTACTGGGACCGGTCCTCTTTAATGTCTTTATAAGTGACATTGCGGAGGGACTGGAAGGAAAAGTATGTCTCTTTGCAGACGACATAAAGACCTGCAACAGGGTCAATACAGAAGGTGGGGTAGAAAGGATGAGAAGCGACTTTGCAAGGTTGGAGGAATGGTCAGATAAATGGCAGCTTAGATTCAATGTAAAGAAGTGCAAAGTAATGCACCTGGGAAACAAAAACCCAGGGGAAGTGTACACAATGGGGGGTGAGATACTAATAACAACAAAAATGGAAAAGAGCCGGCCCGGTGGCACTGAGGGTTGAGGCGCTGGATGCCACACCTCATTCCATGCCAGCGACCCGGGTTCAGGAGTGAGCTCGGGCTGCCGGGGGTGGCCGGGGGGAGATAGGCTGGAGCATCCGATGACGGCTCACCTTCTCCGGGAGAGGGAGGGTTCTCTATCCCGGCAAGCGGCGACCTCTGGCTGAAGCTGAGGAGAGCAGGCAAGTCGGGGTCCTAGGGGCTGAATTGGTTGAGGACATCGGTCAGCAACCAATCAGCCTCAGGACTATAGGGAGGGGAGGGACATTTTGACGCCATGCTCACGTCTTGACGTACAGGGCCCGTGACGTCCCGCAGGGAGAAAATTGGAAATACCCCCACTGAAGCCGAGAAGACGGAGCACAGAGCCGGGGTATCTATGTGCCAGAGCCAAGCCTGCAGCCCTGAGGACCCTGACACTTGCAAGATTTGGAGGATTGCCCCCACCCTGACTCCACCCTGGGGGTTTCCGTGGCAGAATGGAGGGACCTGGGACTGACAGATAAGACTCCGGTAGAGACCAGGCTTAATGGGCGACTCCCAATGATGGCGGGTCCAGTGGGTAGTAGGTGGGGGTAAATTGTGGGATAAAAAAAAATGGAAAAGTACCTGGGGGTAGTCATATCAGATGACCTAAAGGTGGGAAAGCAATGTGAGAAGGCAGTAAGGAGGCCTGGCAGGATACTGGGATGCATAGGGAGAGGCATCACCAGTAGAAAACAGGAAGTTTTTATCCCTCTGTACAGACAGTTGGTGAGACCCCATCTGGAGTACTGCGTGCAGTTCTGAAAACCCCATCTCCGCAAGGACATAGACGGGATGGAGGCTGTCCAGAGGAGGGCAACTAAAATGGTGCAGGGTCTATACCAGAAGACATATGAAGAGAGAGATTAAAGGAGCTTAATATTTAAACCCTCGAGGAAAGGAGAGAGAGGGGGGACATGATAGAAACTTTCAAGTACCTCAAGGGAATCAACAAAGTCCAAGAGGGTAGCATCTTTCAGAAAAAGAAATGTGCAAGAACAAGGGGGCACAATTTGAAGATGGGGCGCAGCTCAGAGGTAATGTGAGGAAGTATTTTTCATGGAGAGGGTTGTGGATACATGGAACAGCTTTCCTGAGGAGGTAGTGGAGTCAAAAACAGTGAAGGAATTCAAGAATGCATGGGACAGACATAAGGCAATTCTAGTGGGGGGTAGGAGGAAGTAGGCTGTTGGTTAACTTGGATCTGCAGCTTATCCATTAGGTAGGGAAACAGGCAGACTAGGTGGGCCAAGTGGTCCTTATCTGCTGTTAAATTCTGTGTTTCTATATTTCTATGTTTCTATGGTCTCCAGGATGTAAGGCAGCATGGTTTCATAGGGAGGAGATTGTGTCAAACGAACTGATTGATGTCTTTGTCTGGGTCACTAAGACAGTAGATAGGGGCCAAGCAGTAGACATCCTCTATTTGGATTTCAGCAAGGCTTTTGACTCTGTGTCCCACAAAAGGTTGATCAGGAAGTTGGTGGATCTCGGGGTTGGGGATACGATGGCCGGATAGGTGGAAAACTGGCTGAGGGACAGAACCCAGAGGGTGGTTGTGGGGGGAGAGTTATCTGGCACCAGCGAGGTCACCAGAGGGGTCCTGCAGGGCTCTGTGCTGGGGCCGGTGTTGTTCAATGTCTTCACCAATGACATTGGGGATGGTATTAAGGGCAAAATGTGCCAATTCATGGACAACATCAAGCTCTGCAGGAGAGTGGACACAGCTGTAGGGATACAGGACCTACCGGATGATCAGGAAAAGCTGGGGAGGTGGTCCAGGATGTGGCAGCTTGGCATCAATGCCAAGAAATGCAGAGTTATGCACATTGGAGCCAAGAATCCCAGGATGGAGTACTATGTGGGTGGAGTCCAAGTATCTGCATCAGAGGAGGAGAAGGACCTAGGAGTGATGATCACTAGTGACGTGAAGCACTCCACACAGTGCAAGAAAGCAGCAGCATGGGCAAACAAGATGCTGGGTTGCATAGCTTGGGGGATCAGTAGTAGGGGAGAGGAGGTTATACTGCCCTTATACAGGTCACTTGTGAGGCCACATCTAGAGTATGGAGTTCAGTACTGGTGCCCAAACCTCAAAAAGGACATTAACCTGCTGGAGAAGGTTCAGAGGAGGGCTACAAAGATGATAGCCAGTCAGCAGGGTAAGGCATATGACAAGAGGTTGAGGGCACTGAACATGTACCCCCTGGAGGACAGAGAGAGAGTGGGGACATGATTGGGACCTTCAAGTACTTGAAAAGGATAAATAAGGTAGATAGGGAGGATCTCTTTAGGCTGAATGGCAACCATAACACAAGGGGGCACAGTCTTAAGCTGGGGGGGGTTAGGAGGGAGGTCAGGAAGCACTTCTTCATGGAGAGGGTGCTGAACACTTGAAATGCACTGCCAGAAGAGGTGGTCCCATTGCAGACAGTGGGCAACTTCAAGAAAGGCTGGGATAGGCATAGGGGGAAGGTAAGGATCATGAGTAGGGAGGAAGGGAGGAGTGGAGAGGGGAGCAGGGACAGTAGCTCAAGCTGTGGACCTTGCAATACTAGCAGACTAGACAAACCAAATGGCATCCTTCTGCTGGCCTCTTTGTATGTTTGTATGTGCATATGTATGCCTGCTTTTTCCATGCCTTGCTCTGTTTTTATCTCATATTATAAATGCTTGATTCTGCACCTCCCCCGTCACTGTTTTAATTCTTGAGCTATACTTTCTGCTTGATACCTTCTGTGAAACATCCCTGTAATGTCAGCCCACATTGAGTTACAGTGGGATTTACAAAAGTCTCTGGAGGGATGAAGAAGAGGAGATTCAAGTCCTGATAAACTTTTTGTCCTACACACCAATTTCTCCTGTAACTCCACGGAGGAAGTGTTGTAAGCACAAGGTTAACATGCTGCGACTGGGACTGTTTGTTTTTGGAGATGTAATGCCCCAATTAAGCAATCACTATGTTTATGTCTATGCTAATTGAAGTCAAATTGCTTCATAGAGTTACACTGAAAAACTTCCTTTGTGGAAATGATGGGAGCCAGTTTCCTGGCCCTGATTTCTAGGACTGCATCTGCTTCTCATTTTTCTCTAATTATTTGCATAAGCCAAGTCAAATTCTGTAAAATATCTCATTGGTTTTCTGTAAAAACATTGGTATGCCCTTGTTTCCTTTTTCCTTTCCATTTTTACAGAGTCCTTGCCACAGTTTGGTGTTTAAATATAGAAGTAGCAGTTTTGGTTCAACAAGATGTACTTCAAGCAACAAAATCTTATTTACATACTAATTTCTGAAAGTGGCAGCATTTACATTACAGCAAATTAGAAAATGTGTTCTGAATGTGATTCACGGGTGAGAAAAGCTTCATATTATTTATTGTCAAGTGTAAATATAGGATATGTAATGAGATGACTCAGAATATGCTACTTATTTATCTTTACATTTGAAGGGAGTGGGCAATAACTCACGAGTTGCAGATCCACAAGTGAGCTGTGTAAGTTCATCCAAGAATTTACAACACAAACAACAAAATTACAGCAATACAGCTGAGCCAGAGACTAGGTAGAGAATTCAGAAGTTTAGCCTTCTGTTAGAACGTTATCGTGTGGGATCTGAAAAAGGCAGGATGTTAGCCTTCAGCTATAGTTGAAGGTATACGATGTGATGCCAAGCCTCAACTATGGTGCAGAGTGCAGGAACATGACACACATGATGGCTGAGTACTGCAGTAGGCACCTTGATATCATGCAGCTGAGGTTGCTGGGACAAGTGTGTGGACAAAGTACTGTAAATCTGTCTCACCCGCAAACAAGTAGGATTGGGCAGACCCGAAAAGGTCCTGACCCTTATTATCAGGATCAGGATCCAGGCCAAAGACCTGTTAAGCTCTGATTAGTTCTGATTCAGATCAGAACCTTTTGTAAAATGGGATGAAAATTGCAAATCTGCTATATAATTGCATAAAACAACACTGAGATCTGTGACACACACACATAGAATTGCAATCAGCATTTCAGGATATGAAAACTGTGAGTTTATAGCACTGACGTGCTGGTCAATTGAATATGACAGTTATGCAGTTGATCTCTGTCTGTTTCCTGTCTCAGAGTCAGTAGTACTAGTGCTACAACTGTAAACTGACCTGTCTGACCTCAGAGGATGAACCCATTCCCATTTGGTACTATACACTATACAATGGACATATCATAGAAACACACATAGAATTTAATGGTAGATAAGGACTGCTTGGCCCACCCAGTCTGCCCATTTCCCTACCTATTGGATAAGCTGCAGATTTTAGTTAACCAACAGTCTACTTCCTCCAAATGGATATCAGTTTGTTGTTGTTGCACCTGTTCCTTCTCTGCTCCACTGAGAGTCTTGCAGTTATTTTCTTTGGTATGGGTTCCCCTCCACCCACCCTCCCAAACTGATGAGAACATTTAGGGGACCTCTGCCAAAAAAAAATAACTGCATGTACTTAATAGTCCAGAGACCTAGCTACTCTGGTGGAAGGGAGAGTGTGGCTGTGAGGCCGAGCCTATACTGAGTGGGCAGAGACCTACATTCAGGCAATCCAAAAATGCGAAAATTAGACAAGTCCATTAGTACATGCTGAAAAAAGTGTGGCATCCTGTTCAGTCAATCCAAAAATTAGGACATACTGAATACATTGTGCCATCAGTCTCAACTTCAGGCAGTCCCAAGATTACACAAGTCCATTAGGACAAGCTGTGAAAAGCGTGGCATCAGATTCAGGCAATTCAAAAATTAGCAAAGCATGTGAGAAAGACATGTTGAAAACATTGTGCTATCAGTCCCAACTTCAGGCAGTCAAAAATGAGAGCAGTCTATTAGGACATGATGCAAAAGGTGTGCCATCAGGTTCAGGCAGTCCAAAAATTACAAAAGTCCATTAGGACATGCTGCGAAAAGTGTGCCATCAGGTTCAGACACTCCAAAAATTAGCAAAGCATGTGAGGAAGACATGCTGAAAACATTGTGCCATCAGTCCCAACTTCAGGCGGCCCAAAATGAGAGAAGTCTATTAGGACATGCTGTGAAAAGTGTGCCATCAGGTTCAGGCAATCCAAAAATTAGCAAAGCACGTGAGGAAGACATGCTGATAACATTGTGCCATCAGTCTCAACTTCTGGTGGTCCAAAAATTATGCAAGTCTATTAGCACATGCTGCGAAAAGATTGCCATCAGGTTCAGGCAGTCCAAAAATCACACAATTCCATTAGGACATGCTGCGAAAAGTGTGCCATCAGGTTCAGGCAATGTAAAAATTAGCAAAGTTTGTTAGGACATGCTGAAAACATTGTGCCATCAGGTACAAAAATTGTGCAGGCTACATATTGGCTTACTCAAGTACTGATTTATTTTTCTGAAAAAAAGGTGATCTTTCTAGTCTTCCAAGTAGTCATCGTTGAGGTCACTGTGAAATGTATTTGCTGACTCCAGGTCATAGGTGTAACCAGCCAATGGAAGGTTTATATTTTAAAAATGTTAACTTTTCAACATTTTCTGGTAGTAGCCTAGATTGTGTACATGATACCACATTTCCTGCACAGCTAAAGAGTCGTTCTGAAAATACACTGGTTGGGGGACAGACCATGTACTTCAAGGCTACCTGCACAAGTGCAGGCCATACAGGCTCCTTGCTTTGCCAGTACTTAATGGGATCTTCATTCTATTCAATCCCTTTTTCTGCTAAATAGCAGTCAGCCATGGCCTGGGCAGAAGCAATGACATATGGAGAAGGAAGGGCTGATTTTTCCTAGGACAACTGCATCCAAGTGACCCCAACGATGACTGCTGGGTGTACAATGAATGCCAGCAGCTGACTGTTTTATAGCCTGACTGAGATGACAGAGCTGTGAAGGTGCAGGAGGAATGGATGAGAGGACTGCATCTGTTGTCATGTTTTTTTTTTTCAAAAGCAAATCTACTTCTTGAATGATTTTCTCTCTGCAGTTTTGGAACACATTTGGGTCATACTGTGAGAGGTGTTTCATCTTGTACCATGGGTCTAGTACTGTTGCAATAATGTAATGTTCTGCCATGAGCATTTCACAGAGTTTCTCATCATCTCTGCCTTTTTTAATCATTCTATGTACTACATCTTTTTTTATTCTGGATGGCAAGTCCCTTTCAGTTGCACTAGACTCTCCTATCTGAAACTGGTTTCTTGTACCTTCCAACTCATCCCTGATTGCACTCAGCTAAAATCTAAGAATCTTGATCAATGGGATTATTTGGCTGAGTGTGGCACTGTTGGAACTCACTTCCCTAGTCATTTTCTCAAAGGGTTGCAGGATCTTGATGAGAAGTTCTAAAACAGCCCACTGCTGAGGAGTAATGCACACATCAGCATTCCCTATGCTGTTCTCTAGTGTATACTGTCTTACAGCCTTTTTTTGCTCCAGCAAACTTTGGAACACATAAAAGGTAGAGTTCCACCTTGTTGCAACATCTTGGATGAGTGTATTAGGAGGCAGCCCGTGTTCTTCTTGTATGGCCCAAAGACGTTGACATGCTTTGTAGGAGTGGCTGAAATGTGTGCATATTCATTTTGCCACATATGTGACAGCCTTTATATCTCTGTCCTCTTCCATAAATGCATGCACAATCAAATTTAGGCAGTATGCAAAACATCGAATGTGGACAAAGCCCCCATCAGACAATGCTTTCTTTATGTTTGAGCCATTGCCAGCCACAATAAAACCTACAGAAAGCCCTTGTGATGTAAGACAGTGCTGTATCTCTCTACTGAGCTCATCCAGGATGTTGGAAGATGTGTGACCCTGCAGGATATACTAGTTGCGAAGGGAAGCTAGTTCCAGAGGGGAATTGTCAGTGTCGCTACAGGGAATAAACAATACCCAATGTGCAGTCAGTGACACACTGTAAATTGTTTTGGCTGGCAGCTTGTCCATATGTCAGTAATCAGATAGACAACCTCAGCAACTGCATCTTTTAAAGCATGTTTCAGTTTAGCACTTACTAAATCATACATCTGCAGTATTGAAACAGTTGAGAAATATTTCCTGGATGGACTATTGTATCATGGTGACAGGTGATTCAAAAGCCTTTTGAATCCTACATGCTCCACAATTCTGTAAGGCTGTAAGTCCAGTGCTATCAGCTCTGAAATTAGTTTTATTACAGCAATTGCCTCAGGATGCCGACGCTGGTACTTAGCTTTACGTTCAATTGTTTCTGAAATCGTGAGCTGTCTTCCAGCAGTTGAAGTTTTCAGATGGCCAACATTAGGAGTGCTGGATAATGAGAAGGGCAAAAGGAGATTGTCTGTAGTTCTTATTCTAGAAGAAGACTGAGAAGGAGTTGACAGTACAACTGAAGCAGCAGGGCTGCAACTATCACTCGATATAACAGGTGCAAGTGTAGTCTGACTTAACTCTGCCTGCATGTTGTCTTCTTTCTCTGTGACAAAAAAATCATGCCTGAGACGTAATGGGTGACATCTCTCTAAATGTCTTTTTAATGCTGAGGTACCCAAAGCACCTTTTTTGCTCCCTCTGCTGATGATCTTTTTACATGTAGAGCAAACAGCTCGTAACTCATTATTGGCAGCCAGAGAAAAGTAAGACCACATTTTGTTTTATTACCAGGCATACTATACTGTCCTCCTTTGTCACTTCCACTATGCTGTTCTTTCTCAGCACTGGGAAGCTGCTCATCATGGTCTTTTTCCATTTCACCATTATCATCATCCAACAGCTCCTCCAGGCCAGTAACAGAACCTAAATCTGAATGCACTGCCCCCTCATCTGGCTTCTCCTGCACATGCACCACACTGTTGATGCCCAAACTGCCCATCTCATCCAAGTCCAAATCATCCCATTCATCCTGCCTCTGTGGAACTGCCACCTCTACCTCATTCTGGCTTTCCATTTCCTTCTGCTTTTCTCCCTCCTTGTCTACAGCCTCCATTTCATAATCATTACTCTCATCAGAGCTAGACTGCCCCCCTCTCCGTTTCATTTAAATCTGTACTGGTACTGCGGTACACATAGGTACCATATCTTGGCTTGCCACTCCTTGTGGTGCTGACTACTCCTTTAGTTTTCATTAAGGTAGTTTTGGCCTTTCCTGTCTGTTTGGTCATCACTGTGAAAGAACCACTACTGCTACTGGGCAAAGTCCCAGGAACTGGTCTTTTACCAGTTAGACTGTGCAGTGTTGTTTGTGCCATGCCTTTCCCCATTTTGGCCTCCATCTCACCCTGTCTGGTGAACATTTCTAGTTTTTTTTAATTATACACAAAAATGCTTTTTCCAGTATGTGTTTTCTTTTTGTTTAGTCCTCTCAGTTGTTCCCAAGTTCCTCAGCCCACTAGTATAGGCTCAGCCTCACAGCCAGTGTCTCCCTTCCACCACAATAGCTAGATTTATTTTTTTAAATGGCACACACAATTATTTTTCCTGTAGATATTATCTCTTTATTTAGTCCTCTCAGTTGTTCCCAAGTTCCTCTGCCCACTCAGTACAGGTTTGGCCTCACAGCCACACTCCCCCTTCCAGCACAATAGCTAATATTTTTTTTTATTATTACACACAAGGAACTATTTCTCGACTGTTGCAATACTGCAGATGTATGTACAGTATGTAGTCCTCTCAGTTGTCCCCAAGTACCTCTACCCACTCAGTACAGCCTCGGCCTCACAGCCACACTCCCCCCTTTCACAACTGTAGCTAGATTTTTTTAATGAGACAAAAATGCTTTTTCCTTTCCATAGTTTTTTTTTTTAATTTGACAATGAGCCTGCAGCAATAGCATGAGCAGTAAACCATGTAATATAGTCACAACAGCAGCTGGTAGTGGTCTCACGCAGGCAAACTGGCAAATGTGAGACGCAACTACTGTACAGTATACAGAATACCTACGTGACTGTACTGCGCGTTGACGCTCGATGCATCTGTTGCTGCCAGCTGCCATAATACTGGAAAAAAAATAAAGCATTCACCTTTGACTGAAAGGGTCAGCTTAGCACTAGCAGTACTGTGAATACCTATTACCTAATCGAACATGCCTGTTACAGTTTCATGGTGCCAGGTCGGGGTGGTAATTGGTCACACTCACATGCCGCTCATTTATTGTGTATGCATTGCTCATTTTGAGAAACAATAATAAGTCTGACTTTACATACACAGGATTAATAAATATCAACACTGTCGACATTGCCTCTTGTAAGGAATCCCAACATTATTTCATTGATTTTTAATACTTGAAATAAATGGTGCACTAGCAGCTTTAATTTTTAAACATGTGTGATTTTATTTTAATGTAGCCCTTCAGCCGTCATGTCCAAGACTCACCATGACTGATGCATCTGCATGCACCCCCCATACACACACTTCTGCCGTGAATATGTCATGGATCTTTAGAGGAAACCTCACTACCAGTAGCCTTGCTTACTGCTGCTTTTTTGTATTAAGTAATACAAAACTGTTCACCTTACAAATGTTCTTTTACTGTTTTGATTCAGACAAGTCAAAACAGCCTGTTCTGCTACCCAAAATATTTGTAACCCATCCCCACTGCACCCGTGCCCCTCTCCAAAACTCAAAATGAAAAGTCCCCCAATCACCTCTGTAAAAAGTGATCGAGAACCAGCCCCCTGAAAAAAATCATAATAGTGCCATTCTAAAAATATTTAACTCCCCCCAAAAAATGCAAAAGACAATACATTGAACTGCAGTATAATATTTGAGCTCCATAAACGAAATTAAGAAATAAAAAATCTCTATTGGTCTCACTTTTGGTCCCAGTTTCATCTCCAAGTAATAAAATAGGAACTGCCTATAATCGTTTGAGTATGTGTAAGGTGTGAATTGGATTTGTTTAATATGTGCAGAGAAATTATTATGTTTAGCTAGTCTGCAGTTCGGTATTCATTAAACTATAGAATTTACTTGCACACCCACTCATCAGCTCATGGGGCTCGATTTCCAAATGCTGCTGTGATTAGCACAAGCTCTACATACCTGCTTGTGGCACCCTCTGGTGCGCTGGGATTCCTGCACTACATTTATAGAAATTCAGATGCAGCAGCAGAAGTCCCAAACTTACTGCAATAGGTCCCTTGTGACAAATAGATGGCACAATGGACAGGACTAATGGAGGGCAAGGCTACTAGATTCAACCACTGAAAACTGACGTCCATGCTGTGTGTGGAAGGAAGTGGAACCGTGGTGGCAAATGCAGCAGCAGGAGAGTGGCCTTATCACAGAAATAGGGTAACCACTCAGTAGCGCAGGTAACATGCGGCAGAGGTAGATCTCAGACATGGGGAATCATGTGCATGTCGGACTGCTAACATTGGTGCAGTGGCATTACAGACAGGGGACATGCACCTAGCACAGATGTTGTGAAATACAGCTGTGCACTGTGCCACATTGTAGGACAGCTATAGGGACAGATAACTTGTGTGTGTGTGATCCAGGCAGCCACGGACATGTTCAGTAACAAAAACTGGCAAAAGGTGGCTTGCATATCAGTGGGGGACTGTATACACTGCTCCATAGACACACAGGCTGCAAGTGTATTAGATGTTTGATGGATTAAGCACTAAAGCGTCAGCTGAACATATAGCCCCAACCCAGTGATGTATTGTACAGAACCGTGATCTATAGGTGGATGGTCAAAAGTCCTCTGTAGTGTATCTTGGCAATCATGTCAGTTTGATAGGAAATAACACCCTGGCTAAGAATTCAACAAAAAATGACTATTTACGTTTATTTCAGTTACTGTATTTCAGGGAATATTAGCTGTCCATAAACACATGCTGCAGGCCATCATGAACAAACACACACACACACATTGTGCTGGTTTGAGCACGTAAATCGGAGGGTGATTATAACTTCAGCAAGTAAGCAAAATAAAACTTTAGTATATGATTTTGATTAAAAAAGCTTCTCCTTAAATCATGCTTTTTGTTGTGCTCACATAGGAGATAATGATTGGCTGTCAATCACACAACACAAAGCTCTGTGGTCCTCTTCAATACTAGGACTGGAGAATAAACTAGAAATTGAACTCTGCAATCTCTAAATGAAAAGTTAAACTTACTCAAGAAAGATAATGAAAAACAGTCCTGCTGTTGAATTACCATTGTTTGGCTTTGGTGTGTCTATAGGGGAAACCAGGTGCAACCGACAATTACACCACACCACACAATAACGTCTGCTTTGGAGATTTCAGGGGGTTTTAGAGTCATGGAAAAAGAAAACCCAGATAGTGTCTGAGAATGGTAATGTATTGTTTACTAACACATATATGGACTAAAAATTGGGGGAAACGTGTCCACATTAACAAGATCAGCTGAATAGATTACTTTACTAGTAAATGCAATGTGACCCTAAACTACTAAACCCCTGATTATCTGAACAGATCGATTGATACCCAAACATTTTGAACAATCAGTGTTCTACTTTATTTAGTTTGTATGGGATCTGCTTTGATGATGTCAGACTTTCCCTCTGATCTAATTGACAGGCTGAAATATGAGCATAGAAGCAAACCAAGCACGCCCCCCCCCACATACACACATTTTCTATTTGCAAACAGTACGCAGTATTTTGTAAAATGCATAGATCGAGTTAGACACTGTTTTTTTAATACAAGCCATGCAAAAAAATCTAAAAATGGTCTTGGCTGCAGACTGTACCGGTTTCTCGTGCTATTACTCACCACTACTGACAGCGATTCTTTCATCTCAATTCATCCACCCATATTCACCCCCCACCCCACCCCCACCAACAATCAACACCAACAACCTCGCACAAGGTGGTGCTTTCTGAAAAATTGTATTACCTGCAGGTATGAAAGTATTTTGTTAGAGAATTAGCAGCCAATTGAAACACTATGTGTAGCAATTTGAAGGACAGCTTAGAGAGGTTCAGTCTTGAGCACTGAGTGTGAGGCGAGGTACAAGTTGTTCGAGGACAAGCTGAGACAAAATTAAGAAACAGACAACTGACAGTAATTACAAATGTATTTAATACGCACAGTGTTTTCAGATGTTAAATCATGCGGCATAGTGACAAGCATCAAACAGTCAATTTTACTTTACTTTTACACAATTTCATTTTAGCAATTCAAATACAGGCCACTTATATGTGAAGCAATACCATCGCAGGAACACACACACACACACACACACACACACACACATATACAGCAGTGATTCAACCAGCTGATCTTATTTCTTTTTCCCGTTATAAAGGTGGTGAAATAATTCCTCAGTTCAGCGGCGGGTGAGGGTGGCACTGGCGGTTACCGTGGAACAGTAAACTGTAACTCTGTAATGGGGAGTCTGCTGCTTCTCCCTTATGTTGGAGTGGGATGGCAGAAGTTCATTTTACTTTTAATATGCTGCATTGCCTTGCTGTATTTAACTGTGCTGTGTTCTTTTTTTTTTTATATAAAGTAGCCACTTGCAGTGGACGGACAGGACTCGGTACAATTAAGAAGTCAGCTCTTATTGATCCGGGTCCGTCGGACCATATTGCATCCGGGGGAGGGGGTTTCCGATTTTCCGCAGGTCGGTCTGCACATCCCTACAAACAAGACTACAAGAGTACTGACCAGCTTCTAGACTGCATAAAGCCTAATGATTTCCAGCAAGGACAATCACTCCACATAATTTACATTACTGGAACTCAGTTATACAACACTAAAAAGAAATGAATTTCAAGCAGTTTCATTTTTAATACCAAAGACGTTTGAATGAAAGCAAAATCATTTCTATTTCGAATTCACTGGTCCTCAAGGACTATTTTGTAGTCAAGTAAGTCCAGGGAAGTTTATTTAAATGGTACCCAATCCATACTGCTCTTGATGCCTTACAAACAAAACAAAATAATCATAAAACAATTGCATTAAAATGTTCTACCGAAATAATAATATGGAGACATTTCATAAATCATCTTGTAAAATGAGTTGGAAATTTCCTGCTTCCTGACTGGCTAAATACATTAAGTTCTAAGATACATACTGTATGTGAATTCCCCACAAATGCACAGGTTGTAAAACGTTCAGGCAATGGGATTTGGAATTTGGGTCAGTCACATGCAGAATTCATGAGCCACTCCATTCATCCCTGACTGCCATTGCAAACATTACTGCCACCTTTACTCACTGAAAACTTTTAACAAGGCCACAAACAGTGAATCTACCTTAAACATTAAAAAATAAATAACTAAATAAATGAATAATTAAACAGTCTTTCATCTCATGAGACCTTCCCTGCACACATGAACAAACTTAAACAAACATATGTCAATTCTGAATGATCGCTTGCATACTGTTGTACTGGGTGTTGCTTGTGCACATTTGTATTACAGTTTATATCAGTTTACCCAAGATAGACCAGATGAGATGTAATATGTCATTTGCAATGGGGTCCTGATTTTACACAGTTTTATACTGCATTTACCCGGGATAGTACAGGTGAGATGCAATATCTCGTTTTTAGTGTGGGCCTGCTTTAATAATGTATTTTTCTAGAACAGACCATATTAGATGTAACATCTCCTTTCAAGTGGGATTCTGCTGTAAGGTCCTGTTTTTACACAGCTTCACTATATATTTATCCAGGATAATCCAGCTGAGATGCAATATCTCATTTTCAATAAAGTCCTGCTTTGACATATTATTGTACTATATTTGCCCAGGACAGCTCAACTCAGGTGCGATCTTGTTTTCAGTGGGATCCTGCTTTTCCTCATTTTTACACTGTATTTATTCTGGATAGCACCACAAAAATGCAGTATCTCATTTTAGATGGGGTCCTGCTGTTACCCATTTTTATAATGTATTTACCCAGGACAGCCCAGCTGAAAGACAAGTTATATTTTCAGTGGGGTCCAGCTTTTTCAATGTATTTTTCCCAGGACAGAGCAGCATAGATGTACGGTTCAGTGTGTGTGGGGGGTGGGGTGGGGGCTCTCTCCTGTACTGGTGTCCTGCTTTTATACATTTTTACTATATATTTACCAGGATAGACCAGATAAGATGCAATCTCATTTTCAGTGGTATCCTGCTTTTATACATTTTTAGATTGTATTTACTCAGGATTCACCAGATGAGTGGCAATATCTAATTTTCAGTGTGCTCCCACATTTTGACCTCAAAATTCTAAGGCAGTGTTTTATGACCTAACATTTATGATCAAAACAGGTGGAATTTCTTTAAATCCCATCTGAAAGGTGATTTCGCAGTGTGACTGTGAAAATGTGTTTGGGGGAATTTGAAAAATGACACCCGCCATGTTCAGGAGGTGGGGTAACACAAGGGATATGTTGAACATTAGGGGCCAAAATCTGCAAAAAATTAAGTTATGCATAATTGTTGGAACAATTCTGTTTCTTCATAAGTTGCTTTTTTCACATTTTGATCCCAAATTTTCAACCTTGTCTTTTTATGATCCCATGTTATGATCAAGACAGGTGCTTTGTTTCAAATGCTGTCTGAAAGGTGATTTCACAGAGGGACTGCAAAAAACATGTGTAACCCCTAGACGACACTATCCCAAGGGCTACTACCCCTGCCTCCTTGGCTAGTAGCAGGTTAAGGGGCCTGAGTTCTGAAACGGGTGCCTCCACCCGGAGGTCAGGGTTGGTAGTGGTCAAGTTAACCTGGGCACAGCCCTCCAGGACACTGTAACCCCCCCTCTTTCCTTACTAGTGGCCAGAACCATACACAATAATCACTTTCACAATACCCCTGATACACCACACAAGTACCCACACTGTTTGCACTTACCACCAGGGCTTTCCTCTGGCTCGGCCCTGGGGACCCCCTGTAAAACAAGGTTATACACAGCAATAACAGCAGTACAGTACTCTTGCACAAACTGGAACCACAGTCAGGGTAAATGCAAAAAAGAGTTAGATCTGATTTATTTAAGGGACTTGAACAAGGGAGGAGCGTAATCAGGTTAATTTGATTAAAGACTCTATCATTCAAACAGTTATGCATGCACTTCAGAGTCTATAAATAGTCACACACTCTGGGTACCCAGACGGAGAAAGGTGGGCTAGCCAGGAATGTTACAGCTGGTTGGGGCCCTGTGGTGGAAGAAAACAACATGCACCACACACACTAATTGTAATCCAGAGTTGGAGGGCTCAGTTCGTGAAAACAAAAATAAGAAGACAATCAAATGACACACTTTTAGATTAGACTGGTGTTGCAGGGAGCTACCCTGATGATTACTCATGATACCCAAGACTGGACACAGGCTGAACGAAAATTGAAACTGCAGGTGGTTGATCTGGAGTGCCAGGAGAAGCAGGGCCCACACGATTTGCCGAGGCATCGTTCCTGTTCAAGAGTGGAGCAGGGGGCTGATCCCAAGGCAGGTCTCTTGTCGATGGCTTTCTCTGTGCAGCGGGTAGTCTGGCTGGGCCAGTGTGGCAAGGCCCCGGACAAATGGAGACAGATTCGGATACAGTCCGTTTTGGGCTGGATACAGCTTCCAGAAAGCAGAATACAGTTCACACAGTGGGGAACCAAATCACAACCCACTAACAACTTACAGCACATTTACGTGTAAGGAAATTCTACTGTACCTGGCAAACCGCTCTCCAGTCATGATCTCAGAGTCTCTGCACAAACCGGGGATTCAAAAGCAGCTGGAAATCCTGACAGGCCACTCGCATTCAACAAAATCTTTGGTCTTCTTCAGGTATGAGCCTGGTAAAAACTCAGTGGCTTACTTCGTTCTCACAAACTTGGATTTAGTCCAAAATAATTCTCTTCTCTCCCTCTTAGGGGCAGCAGACAGACATGCAAGCCACAACTTAGGCCTTTCCACAGTTCTCCCATGCAAATCCACTCAGGATTGCTGCTCAAAATCACTTGAGCTGTGTGCTTCCTCAGCTCCCAACTTAGATCTGACTCAACTGCCAGCAAACTTGGGGATTTCCCTCAGAATCCAAAAGGTTTGGTTGGCTGATCTGTCAGTTAGTCACAACAAAGGCTCCCCCTTCAGGTGCAAAAAGGTGCCAAAAGCCCAAAACTACAATTCCTACAGATTTTGATTCCAGACTGCTCCCGTAGTCTGGCTCCATTTTAGGTCCCACCAGTACTGATTGGTCCAATTTGTAGTCCCGGGCCAAATGGTGGGGATAAACAAAACAGTCCTTAATGCAAAGAATGTAGGTTAGAAAAACTACATTATCATTATCACTCTAAATGATTTTCAGCAAATAGTTACATCTTTCAACAGAGCTCCCTCTCAGATTACTGATGACTACAATCCAGGCCGCTCTTAAAGAGACAGTGCACAGAGGCTGTACTGGCACTCTCTGGCAATCACATTTAAACTGCTAAAATGCAGGACACCAGACTGGCAGTGAGCATTTAGGCAAGCGCAAGGAAGACTTTTCGGGAACCCCCATTTGTAGGGGGGGGTTACGCATGTTTCAGAGGGGATTTGAAAAATGACACCTGTCATGTTCATCAGGTGGGGTAACAAAAGGATTATGTGCACATCTGGGGCCAAAATCTGCAAAAATCACAAAGTTATAAGGAAACATTGAAAACAAGCATTTGTCAATGCCGAATGTTTGCTTGCTAGCATTGGCATTGATAGTGTTGGAGTTAGAGAGAGATGCATAATAGGAATGACAGTGAAGGATTTAACTGAAGCCAACCCCACCACCACCCTGCAGGGACTGACAGGCATTGGCGTGTGCTTTTGGATTGTCAGGCATAGCGGCCATGCCATTTCACCACACCCTACCCTGCAGACACTGACAAGTGTCACAGTGTGCCTTGGGGTCTTTGGCCCTTATGCTCACCCCATTCCATAAGGAAATATGGTGAGATGGGTGCAGTATAGGAGAATGGGGTGAACTTTGGGACCGAAGAGTCCCAGGCACACCTCAATGCCTGTCACTGGCTGTAGGGTGTGGGTGGGGGTGGAATGGCATGAGCATTACAGGCGACAAACCAAAAGTCACACCGCTGCTGCCTGTCAGTCTCTACAGGGTGGTGCGTTATGGTCGGAAACCCCAACACCCAGGCATTCGTTGGTATTTTCACTCCAAATTTTCAACATGGATTTTTTATGACCCCCACCTCATGAACAGTGGCAATATCAGTTTGTTAGCCGAAAGCTGATTTTGCACAGCTACTACGCCATTTGGCACCACAGGTGCAAATACACATTTCGAACAGGATGTGAAAAATGACAGCTGTACTGTTCATGGGGAGGTGTAAAAAATGGCAATGTTGGAAATCTGGAGTGAAAATATCAAAAAACTGGTGAAGTCACAAGCATGCGTAGAAACTGCTCAACGCACACCTGTAATGTAATTAGTTTGGGGATTTTTTACAGCAGATTGTCAACACAGGCATTTTGAATTTTCTTAATCTGTCCCGAACACTGATTTCCCACAGCAACCACGCATTTCTGTGCTGGAAGTGAGAAAACACATTTCGGCCTGGACGTGAAAAATGACAGCTGTACTGTTCATAAGGACGTGTGGAAAAATGCCAGTGTTGAAAATCTGGACTGAAAATAGTACAAATTCATGAACTTACAAGGGTGAGTGGAAACTACGCAATGCACGCTTGTAACACAGTCATTTTATGTACTTTTGTCACCAAATTTTTAACATAGCCATCTTAAGACCTCTGCTCATGAACAGTGTCACTGTGATTTTTTTAATCTGTCCCGAACATTGATTTTGCACACCGACTGAGCCATTGTGTGCTACATGAGCGAAAACACATTTTGGGCAAGAAGTGAAAAATGACAGCTGTGCTGCTCATAATGAGGTATGGTAAAATGGTAATGTTGAAAATCTGGGTAGAAATATTAAAAATCGTGAAGTTATGGCGTGCGTGGAACTACTTAATGCGAACTCATAACGGTCATTTTAGAATTTTTCTACCAAATTTTCAACATAGGGTTTCGGGGGGCCTACCTCATGAACTGTGCCACTGTCATTTCATCACTCCATCCCAAAAGGTGGTTCCGCACAGTGACCACGAAATCACCTTTCAGGACGGAATAACAAAATGACAGTGACTGAGTTCATGAGGAGGGGCCCCAAGAACCCCATGTTGAAAATTTGGTGAAAAAATTCCCCAAAATGGCTGAGATATGCACCAAAGTTTAAAAAAAACCATTTATGCCATTATACAGCTTGCTGGCATTTCTTCAGTTCGCGGTCGACTTTGAAGAGTGCAGACATGTTCGATCCACTAAAGATCATTGCACTGGGCTCTGAGGTAAGTATGGGGTCGGGGAGGTGTGGGGAGGTGGGTGTGCAGAGGGTGGGCGCAAGTTGGGGAGGGGGCAAGACAGTCAACGAAGGACCTTTTTTTTTTTATAGTTTTTTTTTTATTATTCAGGAAGATGGCGGACTTTTTCCATGCTGGGGTGGGCTCCCAGCGTGGCAGCTGGAAGGTTATTTTTGGGGGTGACAGTGGAGCTGACGGGGATTAGGCACCCTGTCGGCCATAAATTTAATTTCTTTTGCCATGCTGGGTGGGCTCTCAGCATGGCACCTAGAAGTCTGTGTTTCTTTTGGGGGTACAGTGGAGCCAATGGGATTAGACACCCCGTCACCCATAGAACTTTTGCCATGCTGGGTGGGCTCCCAACATGGCACCTAGAAATCTCATTTGGGGGCAGTGGAGCCTGCAGAGTTAGGCACCCCGTCCTGTCATACAGTGTACAGGGGTGGAGGGAGTGCACATGACACGCTGGGTGGGCTCACAGCATGCTACGTAAGTGTTCATGGGGAGGGACGATGAACTGTCTATGTCAGTTCAGATGCAGTGAAGATGTACGTGTAGGCAATTTGCATACTGCCGATGGCAGTATGCAAATTGCCTACATGTTACCACCGCTGATTGTGGTGGTGTTTTCCTCAGAACTGTACGCCACTGCATCTGAACAGCTGTCGTAGATAGCTCGGACATTCATTGGCACAATGCAGCCATGCCTGCAAAAGGGAGCAGGGCATTGGAAGTGGGGGAGGCACACCTATGAAAACTCATATGGTGGCACTATGTTTCTTGCACATGTGTGCAAGCAAACATAAAAATCAATGTTTCCACATAACTTTGTTGTTTTTGACCCCAAACTTTCAAAACTCTTTTTATGAATTATCAACACTGTCTTTTTATGACTTTTCAACACTGGCTTTTTATGAATTTTCAACACTGTCTTTTTATGAATTATCAACACTGTCTTTTTATGACTCCACCTTATTATCACAGCAGGTGACATTTTTTTCAATCATGTTCGAAAGGTGACTTCATAGAGCAAATAAGAAAACATGTTTCAGAGGAGATCTGAAAAATGACACCTGTCATGTTCATGAGTTGGAGTAACAAGAGGGCTATGTTGAAGATTGGGGGTCAAAATCTGTGCACATCGCAATGTTATGAGTAAACATTGAAAAAATTCAGTGTTGTGTCATAACTTCATTGTTTTGTGATATTTTGACCTCATTTTTTCAAGATAGTCTTTTTATGACCCCTCCTTCTGAACATGACAGGTGACTTTTATAAAATACTTTCCAAAATGTGATTTCACACCACAAGTGCGAAAAACCATTTTGATCAGGATTTGAAAAACAACACCTGTCACGTTCACGAGGCGGTGTGAAAAAATGGCTATTTTGAAAATTCAGGCTCAAAATATTGACAACTGCCACAGTTTTGAGCAAGCATTAAAAAATGTCATTGTACCTTCTTAACTTTGTTTTTTTGTTTTCTTTGATATTTTGATCCCAAGTTTTCAACATAGTCTTCTTATGACCCCATCTTATGAACCCAGTAGGTAAAAATCTTCAAATCCAGCCCATAAGGTGATTTTGCAGAGCGCACTGCGAAATCATCCCCCACCCCCACCCGCACTCAGCATCCTCCCCCACTCCTTACTTACTTACCAGGGTTCCAATGTCATAATCCTCTCTGGACTGGAAAAATGTCTTCACACCTCAATGCCAGACCAGGAAGTGAGGAAATCAATTAAGCTGTGATCAATGTATTTCAATGTATTTTGAAGTTGTACTCATAACTTGCTCATTTTTTAATATTTTCCCCAAAATTTTCAATGTGACCTTTTTAGGATCCCACCTCATGAACAAGATAGCTGAAAATTGTCAAATGCCCCTAAAAGGTGATTTTGCAGAAAGAATGAGAAATAATCTTTCTTTTGGGCTAAATTGAAATATTTAACCTATCTTGCTCATGAGGCGGGGTCCCAAAAGGCCATATTGAAAATGTGTGGAAAAAAATATAAAAAAATGACCAAGTTATGAGTACATTTTCAAAATGCACTGTAATACAATGAACACAGCTTACCTGATTTCCTCAGTTCCCAATCCTGTGTTAAAAAGTGAAGTCATCTCCAGTCCAGAGAGGATTACTTAAGTAAGGGTGTGGGGGGTGGTGGGTACTGAGTGGGGAGGGCAGGTGGGGGAAAGGTAATGCAGCAGGGGCTGGTGTGGCAACAGACATCAATAGCCCATTTTCTTCTTTTACAGGGTGTAAAAAACTATATAAAAACACGTTGAGGGATGGTTTTCTTTATTTCAGGAACTGACACTGGGGATTAGGCACCCCTGTGTCGGGTTCATATTTACGGGGCACGGGAAGCAGTAGGGAGGTGGGAGGGATACTTGACAGAGGGTGGGATCATTTTAAATGGGGAATAAGCATGAGACATAAATGGGGAGGCAGAAGGAATTCTTGGCAGAGGGCGGAATTGTTTAAAAGGGGCAAACAGAGGTTAATCAGATCAGTTCCATAGGGAGAATGAGGCGCAGGCTGATCATGAAGCCAATCGACTTCTTGTTGGGTGGCATCATGCCGATCAAAGCAAACAGCTCCCCACTTGATACAAGCATCTCTTTTCTTTTAACTTCACAAAGTTTCTACCCAGCAAGCTCAGAAGAGTGTCATGATCAGCCTGGGTGATGATTAGTCCGAGTCTGTCGAGGCCACTGCAGACTGCCCAGCATGGGTCTGACAGTGAAGCATCTCTCTCAAATCCACAATCATAGAAATCATAGAAATATGTTCACTTTACACAAGGATGAACATAATAAATGCTTCAAAACTTTTACATTCAACAGGTGTTAAATGCATCATTTTATTGGCCAGAAAAAAAATACTGTACTTTAAAATTAAGCTGGCAAAACATTGGTGCAGTGCCTTTCTAAAGATTACAATTAAGGTGGTGTTGCTCTAAAAAAGTTGTATAGTATCACACATACATTTGTAGTATTAATTGCTAATTTTAGACCAATTCTGCTCTCATACTGTAGTGAGCTGTATTCGGTGAGTTACTGCAGTCACTGGAATGACAGGAAAAGTCACTTCCACGCTTATGCATCTCATCTCAGCAGTGACAGCAGCTGAGCAGAGGTCTTTGACGGCCCTTCCTAGGTGTATTCCTCTATGCTGAACAACATTGGCCTGCTGTTGCATGTTCATTTTGTTTTGCCATTAGAAAGGTGATTACCCCAGGTGTTGCAGTGATGAGACTGAACTTTTCTGTGGCTTCAGTGGTAATTTAGGAGCTAAAATGCTATAGTCTAAATTATATACCGCTGATCTTTATAATTTTTTTTTTAACTCAAAAAGGCATGCTGAGTTGTGAATATTTTGTCTCCAGAATTGTCTCCCTCCTGGGAACATAACTGTGGTGTCAGAAGGAAAACACCATGCTTGGGGAGACTGAGCAGGGGTTATGTGCAGTCAGTTCCAATGTGGGGGTGGGGGTGGGTGAGATGCAGGCTGATCATGATGCCGATCCTATGCTTGCTGGGTGGCATCATGCAGGTCAAAGCAAAGAGCCACCCTGTGATAATGGCATCTCTTTTCTTTGAACTTCACAAAGTTTTCACCCAGCAAGCCTAGGAGACTGTCATGATCAGCCTGGCTGATGATGATGGATCTGACTCTATCGAGCCCCTTGCAGACTGCCTTACATTGGACCAACAGTGACACACCTCTCAAATCCCCGTCTTAGTAATATGTCCACTTTGTGCAAGCTCAAATATAATAAATGTTTCAATACTTTTTACAGTCAACAGGTGTTAAATGTACCGCTTTATTTGCCAGAAAACAAATAATTGTACTATAAAATTAAGCTGTGAAATGGTGATGCACTGCCTTTCTGAAGATCACAATTTAAGTTATTGTTGCTCTATAAAGTTGTATAATATCACATGTCCACTTGTAGCATTGATTCCTAATTTTAGATCCGTTCTGCTTTCATAATATAGCAAGCTGTATCTAGCGAGTTACTGCAGTCACTGCAACCATAGAAACGGGCACTTCTGCATTGCCACAAAGTGGAGAACAGACTTGAATGCAGCTGTAGCAAGCTGCTCTCCTTGATCATCTCAGCAGTGGCAGCAGCTTAATAGAAGACTCGGATAGCCCTTCCCATTGTGTGTTCCTATATTTTTTTATTTAGCTTTTGTTGACCAGGTAGGGTGCACTAGGCAAACATATGCCTATTTTCAGGTACGACCTGGGAGAATACATAACAGCACACAATGGTTAAAATACAGAGAACAATACCATAATAATATGTTTTACAAAACAAATGATTAAGATGGTCGCATGATGTACAAACTTTTAGCACATAAACAAGCAATGTGAAGCAGACATGTGAGTTCACACAGTGTGAACAGAATGAGAGGAAGATAGTTTCGGGAAAAGTCAAGCAAGGTGAGCCAACACAGCGTAAGCATGATGTGGGAGATAGTATCAGGTAAATAACATGGGGCAAAAGAATACACAGATTTGAGGTAAGTACTTATTAACTGTGAAGCCAGATGGCAGCGAACCCACCTGAGAGTTGGAGAGAGTGGGGGGTAGGAGTAAAGGTGGACGATAGGGGATTATTGAGGGGAAGAGTGGGGAGGAAGAGAGGGGGAAATGGTTAGAGTACGGGTTCAGAAGTGCTAGGTGTTTGTCAGAATAGAGGCAAGTGCATGAGGAGCAACTCATCAACATAGAACAGTACAATCTTTTAAAGGTGTACGGTACAGTGCAGGAGCATAAGAGTAAAGGGAAGCTGTTCCATTGTTGAGGCATAGCTGAGTGGAAGGCCTGAGCATCATGCTTAATGTGTGATCAAGGGATGAAAAACTGCCTGTCATCAGTTGATTGGAGGGAGTAGTGTTGTGTGCTTGGTATTAGGAAGGGGGGCCAGGGATTGTGGCATCTGAGTAGTAAGAATGCTGTGGGCCATCTTACCAAGGGACAAGTCGAGCAAGGCAGTTGGTGAGGGCCAACCCAGATTGCTGTAAAGTTGGCAGTGATGGGTAAGGTGATTGCAGGACAGGGCAAATCTGCATGTATTATTATAACAGATAGACCATTTGTGACATATATAGCTAGAGGACTGGGCAAAGATGGGTAGTCCATAAGTCAGTTTAGGGAGCAGGAGACAGTGGGCAACTGTTATACGTGCAGAAGGGGAGAGGTTGCGTAAGCTATTTTGAGACTGGCGTTGACATCTTTGCACACAGAATGAATGTGCAATGCAAAGTCAAAGGAAGGGTCCAGTAGAATGCCTAGGTATGTAAACGAGGTAATGATGTCCAGAGTGGAGCCATCTTCAACAGCGATTTTTAAGGGGAAGATACATTGTTCAGCCTTTGTGGGGTGCCAAAAAGCATCACTTGCAATTTAGCATGGTTCATGAAGAGTCTATTATCCCTGAACCATGACTTAACCATGATTAGGTCTTTGGTAAGCTTACAGTTGATGGTGCTAACATCGGATGCATGACAGAAGAACACCAGGTCATCTGCATAGAGGAGGGGGTGGTATTGGTAGAGCAGTGAGTGATGAAATTTATGTGTAGAGAGAACACAGGGATCTGAGGATGGATCCTTGAGGGATGCCAAGGCATGTTGAGAGGTAGCTGGAGAGGGAGGTGCTGATACGAACATGCTGTTGCCTATTAGAGAGATAGCTTGAGAACCATAGTGTAGCATGGTCATATACATCAAGGGATCTGAGTTTGCTTAATAGTGTAGGGTGATGGACCATGTCGAAGGCCTTTGTAAGGTCCACAAAGATAGCACCATTAAGATCTCCACGGTTAAATGACGAGTACATTGCATTGGAAAGAGTGAGGAGTGAAGTGGTAGTGCTGTGGTTTTTACAGAAACTATGCTGGGCTGGACACTGGATATTGTGTTTTTCAAGGTAAAAGGTTAGTTGGGTGGTGACAATCTTCTCGAATAGTTTGCTTAGGGCTGGTAGAATAGCGATGGGCCTATAGGTCAATAGTAGTTTCAGGTTTCCTTTCTTAAAGACAGGAACTATATTGGCATTTTTCCAAATAGAATGAACAACACCTGAGGCCAACGATAGATTAAAAATACAGGAAGTGTGTGTGTGTGGGGGGGGGTGCGAGTTTCCAGGCTGCAAGTTTTAACAGTTTGGACTCAAGACTTTCAGGACCAGCAGATCTGGTCTCAGGGATTGAGTGCAGGAGTTTGCGAACCCCTGCAATGCAGACGTGTCTGAGTAGGAAGGGAGGCTGTGGAGAAGGAGAAGGTGAGGTAGGGCAGACATCAGGGCAATGGTGGGAGTTTTGGTCCCATATAACAGTGGAGAGGTCGGAGAACTGCTGATTGAACATGTTGGCTAAACAACTTTGGCCTGCTGCAGAGGCAGATACTGTACATAATGTAGTTGTGTATTTTTCCACTCTCTAGCCCTGTATTGTTTATAACTGCCCCAATTTTGTTTCTCCTCCTGTTGTACTGTACCTCAAGTGCCTTCTTTATCACCTGGGCCATACTGGGAATGGTCTTCAGGACCAGGATACTGCTAAACCTTGTAAGTGATGCAATTAGTATTGGTCCTGTAATTTTTTCTCCTTTGTTCCATCTCTGTTGCATTGCATCTTGCTGTACTGTTCCCGGGATGGACCCTCATGTTTAGCATTTGTTCACCATTTTGCAATGCTTAAAAATGTTTTGTTTGTACTGTATGTGCCATCTATATGGCCCTAGTCCTACCTGTAAATGGTCCCCGGGACTAGTGTACCTACCCGGTTATCAAATATGAAATAAATAAATAAAATACATAAACAGATAAACAAATGAATAAATAAATACATGCTTATTTAATTTGCATGTTTATTTTGTTTTGCCACTAGAAATATGATTATCCAAGAGGTGGCAGTGATAAGACTGAACTTTCCTGTGGTGGTCCTATCTCCTGTACAGGTGTGAGAGTAGCCTGTCTCTGATGCACCCAAAAGTAGAAGGGATTGTGCAATTAAAGAAAAAGTTACTTGGATGGTCATTAGCTCTATTTGTCAGCTACTCTAAGAAAGCACACACTGAGCACAGCATTGCAAATACTGTACTGTAGTACAGTACTGTATGTACCTGTCCCTCCAGAGGCAGAAACCTCAACGCAGCTTTCAAAAACTTTGGAGAAAGTGTACGGCTCCCTCAGAACAGTGACAGATAATTTCCTTCTTGAGCATCTTCTCATGTTTATGGGCGACTAGGTGGCCTTCGCAGAAAATAAATGTTTTAATACTTTTGTGTTCAACAGCTGTTAAATGTATCACATTATTCACCAGAAAAAAAGCATACTGCACTATAAAATTAAGCTGTCAAAATGGTGATGCAATGCTTTTCAGAAGTTCATGATGTGGGGTTGCTCTAAAACATTGTACAATATCATATGTCCACTTGTAGTATTAATTCCAAATTTTAGATCAATTCTGCTATCATGATGTAGTGTGCTATATCCAGTGAGTTTCTGCAGCCATTGGAATTACAAAAAGGGGTATTTCCATGTTGACACAACATGAGAGAACAGGCTTGAATGTGGCTGTAACAAGCTGCACTACTCGATCATCTCAGCAGGGATGGCAGCTGAACAGAGGACTTGAACGGCCCTTCCTAATGTGTGTTCCTATGAGCTGAACAACCTCGGGTTGCAGCAGGTGCAGATACTTATTTTGCATGTTTATTTGTTTTGCCGTCAGAAAGGTGAGTATCCAAGGAAGAAAAAATCCAGCATGATGCATGATTGCCTCATGTCAGCATCTTGTGCTATTGCATCAGTGACCAAGTTCAGGAGAGGACTCAGGAAGTGAGTACTCAGGTAGCCAGCTGGAAGAGGTGCTGCTGATAATAATAATACATCCTGGCTGTGGAAGGACTGGTGACATTTTCTGCCCATGCTGCAGTTTCTGATGGTGAGTTGGGGAGCTTGATCCACTGTGGGGGGATCTCTTCTCCGTGTTAAAAGACCTCCATTCCTGGTTCATAATAAATAAATGAATAAATAACAAGAAATGGGAAGCAGTCATGGACAGTTTGCTCCAGTGGCCACTTCTGAACAAACACGAAGATGATACCTGCCTGGACAAGATCCAAGACTGGATGAGGGCAAACTGGATGAGGCTGAACCTGGATAAGACTGAGGTACTGGTGCTGGAACCAGGTCGCCAGGGAATGAGGGTGCAATCTGGTCGAGACTCAGAGCTTAGGCTTGGGGACTCCCAGTTGCTCACCTCTGATCAGGTGAGAAATCACCCACATCTACAAGCCCTCTCCAGTTGAGATTTAGGAAAAGGCATAGTACTGAAACTGCCTTGCTGCGGGTGCTAAATGATCTCCTGGTGGTGAGGCATCAAGGGAGATGTTCCATTCTTGCTCTGCTCTATCTCATGGCAGCGTTTGACACCGTGGACCATGGGATGCTGATGGAATGCCTGCGGGTATGTTGTGGACTGACAAGTACAGTCCACAATTGGTTTAGATCTTACCTCACCGGCAGGTCACAGCGTGTGGTGTCTGGGGTTTATTCCTCAGCTCCCATGCCCCTGCCATTTGGGGTCCCACAGGGCTCCATCTTGTCTCCTATATTGTTTGCGGCGGTGTACATGCTATTGCTAGGGGACATTATAAGGCAGTATGGGCTGAGCTTTCACTGTTATGCAGATGTTACTCAACTCTATATGTCCTTTGCACCTGAGCAACAGGAGACAGTTTCAGTATTGAATACCTGCCTGGACGAGATCCAAGACTGGATGAGGGCAAACTGGTTGAGGCTGAACCCGGATAAGACTGAGGTACTAGTGCTGGAACCTGGTCACCAGGGGCTGAAGGTGCAATCTGGTCGAGTCTCAAGGCTTAGGCTTGGGGACTCCGGGCTGCTCACCTCTGATCAGGTGAGAAATCTTGGTGTTGTCTTTGAATGCAGCCTGATGCTTAAACCTTAGGTGTCAGCCATGGTCAAGACCTCTTTTTACCATCTGAGGAACATCATCAGGGTTAAACACTTGATATCCCTGGCTAATCTGCCGGCACTAGTCCATGCCTTTGTGACATCGAGCCTGGATTACTGCAATGCTCTGTACCTGGAGTTAGCTGGGGTAGATCTGCGCTGCCTGCACTTCATGCAGAATGCAGCAGCCAGGTTGTAGACTGGTCTACCTAGATCATGTCATATTACACCGGTGCTGTGTTCCCTGCACTGGCTGCCGGTGAGGTGGCAGATCTCCTTCAAGGTCAGTTTGCTGGCCTATAAGGTCCTACACAGTCAGAGGCCCGGTTACCTGCAAGATCTCCTGTGTTTCTACCAGCCTACCCACTCCCTGTGTTCCGTGGATGAGGGTTTGTTGGGAGTTCCCAGGATTTATTTGAAGACATCGGGGGCCTGTGCCTTTTCTTCTGCAGCCCCAATCCTGTGGACCTCCCTTCCTCACCAGATTTGAGAGAGCCTAACAGCTGACATCTTCAAATGGGAGCTGAAGACCTTTTTATTTAATCAAACTTTTATGAGTAATTAGTATGTTATTATTGGAAATTAATGTTTTGTATTTATTTGTATGTTTTTGTCTGGTTTGTATTATATTTTTAAAATGTTTTTAGCATTATTGTAAAGCGCATTGAGTTGCAATGTAGAAATGCGTTATATTAAATAAAGTCTGATTGACTGATTGATAAAGAGTGCTTTATGGAATTTGAAGAGGGGGCACAGAATGGCTAGGGATATGTTTCCCTTTCCCCCTAGAATTTTGTGAGTAAAACAGAATGCAAATGGTTCTACAGAATCCAATTATAGCATACAAAAAGTGACTAATACTGTTTTAGTATGTGAGCTGTCTACCTGCCTGCTACTTTAACCCCTCCAAAGGGTCTTTCCCAACTAAATCACTCCAATGAATTAGCAATTTTGTACTTCTATTATTAAATTCTTCCCCAAGTAAAGACAACAAAGGTGCCTAAATATATAATCCTGCACCTCCTTATCTGAAGAACAGATGCATTTTGAGGTGCCAACAAGTATAGCTTGTAGCACCTTTTTTAGACGTGTACTCTTTTCTGCATTTACTAAAGAGTTGGTTTACATTAACTCTGAGTGATGCATTTCTGTTGTTATTGCTGATGTCAGTGATGGTGCTAGTCTGAAGTAGCTTTGCAGACCACGGAACTGTTAGTTCTATGTTTCAGATCATCAGTTTAGTTAGTTCCGGCAGAGGCTTATGTGTTTGAATACAACTTGAGTGGGAAGCATTACAACTGCAGCTGGGGGGATTTGCACTAAGACAGAATTCATGTATAGACTGAAACACAGCAAAGACAAGCACTGGTGAGTGTTTTAACATTTGCTTGCATTTTGTATATAATTTAATTGTTCTTTCTCACTACATTTTGTGATTTTGCTAGGCAGTGGCTAATATTGCACTAAACATTTCAGTGTCGTCTATATTGTTCCTAGTTGCAGGATATGCAATGCCAGAGAAAGAAAGTCTGTTTGGAAACCTTATGTCCAAACATGTAAGCCTATAGCACAGTGGTAGAACAGTAAAACAGTATTCCAGGGGCCAGGATTTAATTATCTGCAAGTCACATTATTGCTTTCTCACTACAATTGATTGTATAAGAGAAATAGTTTAATAAGTGAAGGAGGGTAACTCTTGCCAATACTGCATTTTTTTCATTTTTTCTGTTTTGCAATTGATTTATTAGTGAAAGCCCAGCTAAGACGTAACATCTCGATTCCAGTGAGATCTTGCTTTTTGGTCATTTTTTTACAATGTAGTTGCCCAGGATAGTACAGCAAAGATGCAACATCCCAGTTTCAATAACTTGCTCAGAGTCGCACAGTATTTTGCAATCTCCAGGTTCCCAGCAGTGCTTTAACCACTGCAGCAAACCTTGGTGTCGGAAAGAGGCACTGGGAAAAGCCAGTGGATGGCAGCCTTTTTTTTTTGTTGTTTACAATTTATTTACCAAAAATGGCCCAGCTGAGATGCAAAATCTCCTTTCCGTTGCGGTCCTGCTTTTTCTCATGTTTGCAATGTACTCAGGATAGTGCAGCTGCGATGCAACATCCAAGGAACATCTTGGCATGTGAATTTCTGGGAGGGGACACACAATTCAACATGAATGGGGAACATTAAATGGCACTTTCACAGGTTTCTTCAGCTCAAAAGATGCTATTGTATGTGAATTTCAGGGGAAACGTGTCAGCATGATGGCCCTGCAACATTCTGATTCCAGTGGGGTCCTACTTCTACCCATTTTTGCAGCTGGGTGGACTAGAGCATTGGAAGGTTAAGTGACTTGCTTAGGGTTACACAGTGAATACTTCTCACTAGCAGGGACTGCACCTGCAATTTTCCAGTTCCTAACAATGCTCTAACCAACAACCAACTGTATGAGTACTTGGAAAAGTACTCTAATCTAACACCGTACCAACGTGGTTTCAGAGCCGGGCACTCGACTGGCACCGCACACATGGACTTCCTTGACAAAGTAACACTTGCTATGGATGCCGGGGAGTACGTGGGTGCAGTGTTTGTCGATTTGTCCAAGGCCTTTGATTTGGTGAACCACCCCATCCTCTTTGAGGGGCTGGAAAGGATAGGACTGGCCTTAGGTCCACTAAAGTGATTTCAGTCTTATTTGGGGCAATGAACCCAACAAGTGGAAGTTGCAGGCCAGTTGTCATCCTCAGGTCTCTTGACTAGAGGAGTGCCCCAGGGGTCTATCCTGGGGCCATTACTATTTTTAATTTATGTGAATGACCTGCCCGACAACATACTGAGCACCCAGATAAGACTTTATGCAGATGATACTGTATTATTTGCATTAGCAAAAACTCATAATCAGGTGGTAGCAAAGCTTCAGGCTGACTTCGTCATACTCCAAGACTGGGTTTGTTAAATCAAGACTGGTGTTAAGTGCCAAAAAAACTCAGGTTATGTGCTTCCAAAATAAGAGAAATAATAAGCAAGTAACATCTCAAAAAGAAATTTTGACTAAGAATGGACAGACACAAACACAAACTATTACAAATATATAGGTGTAATCACTGACAACCAACTGTCTTTTGAAGAACACATACATTGTGTGACTAAGAAGGTTAACATGAGGATAGGTGCATTGAGAAGATCAGCATCCAGTGTGTCTTTTCCAATGCAGAATATAATAGCTACACAATTCATTCTCCTAGTCTTGGAGTATGGGAACCAAGTCTATGGCTTTGTAGGGACCAAACTGCTAGGAAGATTAGATGTTGCATATAACCAACTAGCAAGATTTGTTCTGAAATGTACATTTCAATTACATCATTGTGTCATGTGCAAACAAGCATTTGTCAATGCTGAATGTTTGCTTGCTGGCATTGGCATTGGTAGTGTAGAAGTTACAGAGCTGCATAATAGAAATGGCAGTGAAGTATTGAACTGAAGCCAACCCCACCACCACCCTGCAGAGAGTGACAGGCACTGGGGTGTGCCTTTGGGTCATCAGGCATAACTGCCACGCCATTTCACCACACCCTACCCTGCAGACACTGACAAGTGTCACGGTGTGCCTTGGGGTCTTTGGCCCTTATGTGCACCCCATTCCATCAGGAAATATGGTGAGATGGGTGTGGTATAGGAGAATGGGGTGAACTTTGGGGCCGAAGAGTCCAAGGCATACCTCGATGCCTCTCACTGGCTGCAGGGTGTGATGGTATGAGCATTACAGGCAAGAATCCCAAGTCACACCCCTGATGCCTGTCATTCTCTACAGGGTGGGGCATTATGGTTGGAAACCCTAACACCTCAGGCATTTGTTGGTATTTTCGCTCCAAATTTTCAACGTGTTTTTTTTTGTGACCCCCACCTCATGAACAGTGGCAATATCAGTTTGTTAGCCGAAAGCTGCTTATGCACAGTGACTACGGCATTTAGCACCATAGGTGCAAAAACACATTCTGAACAGTATGTGAAAAATGACAGCTGTACTGTTCATGGGGAAGTGCAAAAAATGGCAATGTTGCAAATCTGCAGTAAAAATATAACAAAAAACTGGTGAAGTCACGAGCATGCATAGACACTGTGCAACGCACACCCGTAATGTAATTAGTGTGGGGATTTTTTACAGCAGATTGTCAACACAGGCATTTTGGGACCTCTGATCTTGAACAGTGTCACTGTGATTTTCTTTATCTGTCCCGAACAATGATTTCCCACAGCGACCACGCATCTCTGCGCTGAAAGAGTGAAACACATTTCAGCCATGTTGTGAAAATGACAGCTGTACTGTTCATAAGGAAGTGTGGAAAATGCCACTGGTGAAAATCTGGACTGAAAATATTACAAAGTCATGAACTTACGAGGTGCGTGGAAACTGCGCAATGCTCACTCGTAACACAGTCATTTTATGGACTTTTGTCACCAATTTTCAACATAGCCATTTTAAGACCTCTGCTCATGAGCAGTGTAACTGTGATTTTCTTAATGTGTCCCATACATTGATTTCAAGACAATCGACCGCGCCATTGTGCGCTACATGGGCGGAAACACGTTTTGGGCAAGATGTGAAAAATGACAGCTGTACTGCTCATAAGGAAGTGTAATAATGGCAATGTTGAAAATCTGGAGTGAAAATATTGAAAATTGCGAACTTACATGCGGCATGTGAGGATCTGCGCAGCGCTCGTCAGAAACAGTCATTTTAGGAATTTTTTTTCACCAAATTTCAACATAGCCATTTTAAGACCTCTGCTCATTAACAGTGTCACTGTGATTTTCTTAATGTGTCCCATATATTGATTTAGCAGACCGACTGCGCCATTGTGCGCTACATGGCCGGAAACACATTTTGGGCAAGATGTGAAAAATGACAGCTGTACTGCTCATAAAGAAGTGCAATAAAATGGCAATGTTGAAAATCTGGAGTGAAAATATGAAAAATTTGCAAACTTACGAGTGTGCGTAGGAACTGCTCAATGCACGCTCGAAAATCAGTCATTTTTAGGAATTTTTTCACCAGATTTTCAACATAGGCTTTTTGAGAGCCCACCTTATGAACAGTAGCAGTGTCATTTCATTACTCAGTCCTGAAAGGTGATTTCACGCAGTGACTGCGAAATCACCCTTCGGGTCCGATTAATGCCATGACAGTGAGAGCATTCATGAGAAGGGGTCCCAAAATCCCCATGTTGAAAATTTGGTGCAAAATTCCAAAAAATGCCTGAGCTATGCAGCAAAGTTGAAAAACCCTATCTATCCCATTATACAGCTTACGGCATTTCCTCAGTTCAAGTCGGCTTTGAAGAGTGCAGACGTTCCGGTCCCCGGTTGTCGGCGCGGGTCGGAGGTAAGTATGGGGTGAGGGGGTGTGGGGCGGAGTGCTCAGTGGGTGGGCGTGGGTGGGGGCAGAGACAGCGAGGGACCGTTTGAAGTTTCAGTTTTTTTTTTTAAATGACGATGCGGGACATTTGCACAGCTAGTGGGCTCCCAGCGCGGCACAAGGACAGCTGGGGTGGCGTGAGCCGACAGGGATTGGGCACCCTGTCAGCGATAGTATCTGTTGCCGCTAGCTGGGTGGGCCCAGCATGGCACCCTGTACTCTGGGGGACCAGTGGAGCTGACGGGATTGGGCACCCCGTCGGCTATACGATGATAGCCACGCTGGGGTGGGCACCCAGCGTAGGCATATGGAACTCTGTTTTGGGGGCGCCACAGTTTCACGGGATTGGGCACCCCGCCGCTACACAGTGCGCGGGGTGGGGAGACGAGCACGAGTATGCGTGTGTGTGTGTGTGTGTGTGTGTGTGTAGGGGGAGCATGCATGAGCAGGCGATATCTTATCGATGCTCACTGAAGCGTAGCTCCCCCTTTCAACTGTACTCCACTGCATTTTGGACTGTTGTCATAGACAGCTCCAGCAGGCATTGGAGAACTGCGGCCGCGCCTGCAAACACACTGACTGAATTGGAAGAGGGCTGCCACACCTCCGAAAACTCAGATGATGGCACTATGTTTCTTGCACATGCGTGCAAGCAAACATAAAAAACAGTGTGGGACAGTTTGTCTATCCATTTAAAAAAGCTGTATGCCATATTAATATTTAAACTTAAGGAGGGAGTAATAAAGGGTAATTTAACAATACCACAAGAGAATGAGGGGCAACAATACAAGCTAAGAGAAGTAGCCTATCGAAGCTTAAATATTCCTAAAATACAAACAAAGGTTTGGACAAATGACTTTCCAATACTCAGCTGCAGTCTTATGGAGTCAAATACCTCCACCAATCAGGAACCAACACAGGCTACCTACCTTTAAGTCAGACATTGACACATTTTACCATCAAGAATGTGCTTGCTTTTGAGCTAATCAAACATGTCTGTATTGTTTATTGTATTTTGATAACAGCTGTTTTGTAATGTATAAATGATCTGCTTACTGTTCATTGTTTTGTGATTTGTGTATACAGGACCACTTTGTAGATAGGCCCTTTTGGACCTAAAGTTCTATCCTGTCCAAAAATAAAGTTTTAATTAACTAACTAACTAACCATTAGACCACACTGCATCTGGGGAGGGATGTGAAGGGGGACAAAAAATGGCAGAAAATTGCCGACAGTGATTATTATTATTATTATTTTATTTAGTTTTTGTTGACCGGGTAAGTGCACTAGACAAATCCTGTCTATTTTCAGGCACGACCGGGGAATACAGATGAATGCCAACTGACTTTGAACCAGATTAAGCTGTTGGTGGTATATTTTTAGTGAATGAGGGAAATTTGGCCAGGACACCGGGGAAATTCCCCTACTCTTTTCGATAAGTGCCATGGGATCTTTAACATCCACCTGAACTACCACCAATCCAGGCAGATGGGACCTCGGTTTAACGTCTCATCCGAAAGACGGATTAAAAGTCCCATCAAACTAATTTCTGTATATCTGAGTAATTTGTAGACATGAACAAGGATTCCCTCTTTTACACCCTCCTACTTTCATCCTAATTTAAATTTAAATGAAGTTGCTTCACTTTGTTCTATCCTGGTGTGAAAACCTGTTTGACACCACTGCAAAGATCATGTCCCCACTCATGTAAGGCATCATTGGAGTTGATGATGCGTATATACACAAGTCAGCAGAAGTGGTACTATCTGTCAGTTCTCCAATATGTCTTCTGAAGTCCCTGTATTCTTGTCTCATGCTGGCCATCAAACTCTTCAAGGTAAGCTCCCTAATGCTTTCTGTTGTTTCAAGTGTGTCTGAGTTGGAAAAATGCAGTTGGAAGGATGCTGGCGCTTGTGAAGTTTTGTTATTCAGCTGATTAATTCTTATGTGCTAGGAGGTCTTTGCTTACTCCTAGTCCCTTTGATGTGCAAATACATATTATCAGCTACCATATTTCTTTTATGAGTGGGGTCATGTCCTGTGCAATGGCGTCAAACAGGTTTTCACATCAGGACAGAACAGAGTGAAGCAACTTCATTTACACTTAAACAAAGGATAAAATTAGGACAATGCAAGAGAGAGGATCATTGTTCATGCCTACACACTACACAGACATATAGACACAAGCATTTGGCAATGCCGAATATTTGCTTGCTGGCATTGGCATTAGTAGTATAGGAGTTAAAGAGATGCATAATAGCAGAGACTGACAGGCATTGGGGTGTGCCTTTGGGTCATCAGGCATAACTGCCATGCCATTTCACCACACCCTACCCTGCAGACACCGACAAGTGTCACAGTGTTCCTTGGGGTCTTTGGGCCTTATGCTCACCCCATTCCATAAGGAAATATGGTGAGATGGGTGCAGTATAGGAGAATGGGGTGAACTTTGGGGCCGAAGAGTCCAAGGCACACCTCAATGCCTGCCACTGGCTGCAGGGTGGGGGGGGTGGAATGGCATGAGCATTACAGGCGACAATCCCAAGTGACACCCCTGATGCCTGTCAGTCTCTACAGGGTGGGCCATTATGGTCAGAAACTCTAATGCCCCAGGTGTACATTGGTATTTTCACTCCAAATTTTCAACATGGGTTTTTTGTGACCCCCACCTCATGAACAGTGGCAATATCAGTTCATTAGCTGAAAGCTGATTTTGCACAGTGACTACGCCATTTGGCACCACAGGTACAAAAACACATTTCGAACAGGATATGAAACATAGTCCATCAGGTCCCTGCTACCAGCCCCAGTGAGTTTAGGAATTTGTGAGTAATAAGGACCCCTTGGTTCTGACTGGTCCAAAGGCAAGAGTCCCAGACCAAACATGGTGGCTCCCATGTCAGAGGAATAGATAAGCAATGTAAACAAATTATTTATTCAATAACAGCAAGACCCAAAGAGCAAAAATCTACAGTACATGACAAGGCTCTTTCTGCTCTGTAATTGATGGCAGATTGCAGTAGATTATGGCTTTGCCTGGCTGGTCATTAGCTCTGTTGTACTTGGACCCAGCCCAGGCTATTTACACTATACAATACTGGCTGGAGCTCTTAAAGGGATAGTGAGGTGGCATAGCTCTGCACACTCACGCAGAACAATAGGACATTACTGTACAAGGATTTACTTTCTGTTTCTGGACATCTTCCAGGCAGTGGGCATCAGCAGAGCCAAAGGAGATACTTATGGTAAGCCCTTTGGATTTTGGGGAGTTACACGCTCCCCTGCCCAGGAAACTTAGCATCCGTGTCAAGTCTATAATACAAGTGACAGTTGCTATTAACACTTTCTGTTCTATACAAATCTAAACCATACGTTATTATATACAAAATCTGCACAGATATAACATAACTATGGGCAATACGGTATGCTTTTTAGCTTAAAAATACATCTTTTAGCAATTGCATAGTTTACTTATTCTTTATCTTGGTTGTGACAGTTGACATTTCTTCAGTCACCTTTAGTTTTAACCATTTACCCATATGAACTGACATTTTCTTCCCTTTAGACCTTTAGTATTGACCCATGTGGACAATAGACCTGCAGGTTTTCAACTAACCTTGGAACTCTATAAGGGTGACCCCTAGGATACTGAATGTAGGGCTTGACTATTACCTTAGATGCTCCAGGGAATACTAGCTTAGACAGGGAATTTGCAGTAATGTACACCCCTTTATGAACTATATTCATGGGCAAGTTCACAGGCTTTACTGGTGAATCATAAGTGAGCTGAACCACAGGTTTTACAACTCTTCCTGAATGTCTAGGAGTAGGAGGGCATTGGCACTGTCACTTCAACAGTAGCATTCAGGTTCATGACTCTCGGTTCATTGTCCAGTAACAAGACAGCATCTAAAGAAGGGGATACATCTAGGCCACTCCAGAGGGCATAGTCAACAACAGATGCTTCTTTTCTTGAGACATAGGTCCATTCACCATTCTGGTCCCCTTTTAGATTCCCATTTGATGGATATAAATTGTGTTCTCTCACAACCTGTATTAATTTATTCTCAGTTATACTTTCTTGGACATGAAACAGTTCATTGGGCCCACTCAGCCTGTCATCACATTGAGATTTACTGGCTGATTCACTATTTTCTCTGTCAGAGTCAAGCACTTCAATATCAGATAATTCCACTAAGCAAAGGTAATCTGCCATGTCAGAGGCCACACTGTGTGCATCACTCTCCAGAGGTATAGGAGCAGTTGAAAGCAGGATTGTCTGAAATTATTGGGTGGTCAGTGCTATTATTGGATGCAGCAATATTGGCACATTGGAACAGCTGGGCTAGTTCAAAAGACAGATAATAAGCAACAACAAATTCCCTGGCATTATCTTCTCAATCAGCATCATTATCAACTATGACATTGCTGGTTGAAGGCTCTGGCTGTTGAGCAGCAGGAGACTGGTTTGATTGCTTTGTTATGAGTAGCAGACCTAGCCACAGGCCCACTTGGAGCAGCATCTTGAGGTGCGGTATCTATAACTATTTGCCCAATTAGCAGGAGGTGGTTTCTGTGGATAGTCTTTACAGCACAAGGATCTCCTTCTGGTCACACTTTGTATACTGGCAAATCATCCAGCTGGCTTATCAAAATGTTGGCATATGGCTCCAGCGATTGACTATCTTGTGTTTCCCTTGGAAATCGAGATCAAGCATCAACATACGATCTCCAGCTTTCAGTTCATGGGCCTTAACCCGTTTATCATGATGTGCTTTGTTAGCCAGTTTTTTCTTTGCAGCCATGGTGTTGGCCAGTTGATAGGTGTGATTTAATTGGGCTTTACATTTTTTAACATACTGCAAGTAGTTGTCTGACTGAACCCCATCAGGAGAAACCTCAAAGCAGACATCTACTGGGAGGTGAGCTTCTCTTCCAAAACTTGAGATGGTATGGTGAAAACCCTGTGGCATAGTTTTTTGTGCAATTATAAGCATGTACAAGGGCACTGATTTGCTGGCTCCACGTTGGCTTATCTTTAGGATGCAAGGTGCCAAGCATAAAAAGCAAAGTTTGATTGAACCTTTCCAGTTGAGGATCTCCTTGCGGATGATAGGGAGTAGTTCTGGACTTTCTTACACCACAGATGGACAATAGTTCTTTAATGAGGTGACTTTCAAAGTCTCTGCCCTGATCAGAATGTATTCTCTGAGGAGCACCATAGTGGACAAAGAACTTTTCCACGAGAACTTTTGCTACAGTAACAGCCTTTTGATCTCAGGTTGGACAGGTCTGAGTATACTGTGTAAAGTGATCTGTCACTACCAACACATTAATGATGTTCTTTGAGTCTGGCTCCAGGCTCAGGAAATCAATACATACAAGCTCCATTTGGGGCACTTGTTGTTATATTGACTAGCGGGGCAGCCCTTTGAGGTTGAGCCTTCCACTGGAGACACCTACTGCAAGTCTGGACATACTGATCATTGTCCACACCCATCTTGGGCCAGTAAATGTGTGCACGGGCCAGATCCAGAGTCCTTTCACTATGTAAGTGCCCCATGCAGTCATGTAGAGCCTTTAGCACAACATACTTGAACTTTAAGGGCAACAGTAGTCTTTTCACAATTTCCCCTTGACTGTCAGTCAACTCCCTATATAACAGTTTCTCTCTTATCTTAAGTTTAGGCCCTTCTTGCAGCAGTAAAGCAGTGTTGGGGTCATTGGGACACATTTTGGAAATGTCTTCCCCTTTTCTTAGGGCAGTTAGGACTTGTCTGATCATTGGGTCATGATACTGTTCTTTTTGGACATCAGCTGGAGTTAGCTGTGGTAAGGCACTTAAATCCAAAGCTGTGAAATTACAATAGGCCACTGTTAAACAAGTATCAGGAGGTTCCAAACAATCTGCCAAGCAATTTGCAGTTTCAGAAGATGGAATTTCATCTCTATCAAACTTGTGGCTTAAGGCTTTTACCGACTGTTCTGAAAGGTGCACTCATTGCTGTTTTGAGGCAGGTCTTCTGGAGAGAGAGCATCAGCGTCAGTGTGGTTCAGACCAGGTCGGTACTCCACTGCATTATCATATGTTGATAAAGCTGAAAGCCACCTGTGTCCAGTAGCATCTAGTTTGGGAGATGTTTAGACATACATTAATAGATTGTTGTCTGTTTTGACAAGGATCTTTGCACCATACAAATACTCATGAAACTGTTCCACGTTTGCCCAGCTGAGTGTGAGAAACTCCAATTTATGCACTGAATAATTTTTTTAAGAAGGTGTCAGACTTCTGCTGGTAAACACCACTGGACACAGTCCATCTGGGTACTCCTGGTAAAGTACTGCTCCTAGGCCACTCAGGCTAGCATCGGTGTGTAGCACATAGAGTATGGAAGGGTCAGCATTGGCAAGAACTGGAGGGTGAGTAAGCTGGTAAATGATCTCTTGAAAAGCAGTGTCACAATCTGGAGTCCATCTCTGGCCAAAGAACTCATTAGTTTTAAAATATGGTTTCTTGGTCTCTTTAGCAAGGCCTTTCTTGAACTTTCTATGAGTGGGGGGATACCCTTGAGTTAAGTTTAGTAATGGATGGACTACCTTAGTGTAATCTTTTATAAAACAGCTATAATAACTGCAAAAACCCAGAAAGCTTTGTAACTCTTTCAAGTTGTTCAGCTTTGGCCAGTCAGTCAGGGCTTCCACCTTGCTAGGATCAGTTTGGATGCCTTCTGAGGGCACAATGTGGCCTACATACTTTATGGAACTTTGGGAAAACTGACTTTTATCGATCAACCGCTTCAAGCTAAACTCTTCAAGCCTGTCCAGTACTTTGAATAAGCAGGCTTCATGCTCCTCAAGAGTATTTCCAAAGATGATAACATCATCAAGGTATACCAGACACTCAAGGAGGTTAATGTCTCCCACAGCATGCGCCATTAGTCTTTGAAATGTTGCTGGTGCACCTGACAAGCCTTGGGAATGTAGAGGAATTCATAAAAACCCAACGGGCAAATGAATGCTATTTTCTTTCTGTCTTCTGGAGCAATCTGGATTTGATAGTATTTGCTACGAAGGTCAAGGATCAAAAACCACTTACTCTCATTCAGACAGTGTAATTCATCTTGTATGCATGGCATAGTATATTGATCAGGTATGGTTCTTTTATTTAAAATTCTGTAGTCCACACACATACAGACAGAACCATTATTTTTCCATACCACAATGATTGGAGAGGCATAACAACTGCGTGATTCCTGTATAATGCCCACTACTAGCATCTCTTGCAGATGGTGCCTTATGTCGTTGATGTCAGCAGGAGTTAGGTGTCTAGATCTTTCCCTGAAGGGTCTTTCATCCTGTAGTCATATATGGTGTTCAGCACCGGTACCAAATCTGACATCCCATTCCTTGAGGGAGAATGCCTTGGTTTGCTGAGCCAGTTTCTGACTGATTCAGTTCTTCCAGCGATCTGGGCTGGGAGACTCCCTGAAATCAAAAATGTCAGGTTGCACATCACATTTTCCTCCATTCTAGCACTTAGGGGGCAAGACAATGGTGTCAGCAAAATAGACTTTTGCCAACGTACAACCTTGGTTTACTTTGATGTCTCAATCTGTTAACACTTTGAATTTGGACCACCACCTGTGGGCATAAGCATGAGCACGTACAGGAAGCACACTGGGTTTAACTAGGAGTCCTTCAGGCAATCGTCCTTCTTCTGGAGCATCCAACATTAATATTTTGTTGGTCATATCTTTCTGCAATTGTACCTCTCCACTGATACTACATTGGGCATTTGGAGGGAGAACAACAGCTGAAGAGTACTTCTTCCAAACAAATCCCACAGGTTTATCTTTGTTGCCCTCTTCTGGGTGCATCTGCATCTTGTACACCCTCAGTACCATGGCATAAATATGTAAAGCTCTTCCAGATTTTTGAGCTTGTCCTTCTTGACACATCTGTGCAAGGCGGCCGAACATATGCTTGTTGGTACTGATTAACACTGGAATCCCATCATACAAGTCAGATGGGGGACACACTAGGACTAAGGTCTCCACTGGATCTCCTTCACCTGCCACAGAGGAGTGGAAAGAAAGCCGCACTCACAGAAAACCAAAATAGGGATATGATTTATCACCTAACCCCCACACATGCAGTCCATTCAGGGGCTGTAAGGGATGGTCAGAGAGGTGCTGGTCGTACCAACCTTTAAATATTATTGTAACTTGGGATCTGCTGTCCAACACTGCTCGGGCCAGAATGCCATCTACATGTATGTTAGTCTCCATGGAACGACCCACCATTTCTGCCCAATCAGGAGGAGCATTGTTTTTGGGCCAAGAGACCACAGACTTGGCCACATAAGGTTTGTACGGAGGTTTGGACTGAGGTTTGATACTGCTTTTGTCGTGGAAAAAAATATATGTTCTTACACTTTAGTTTAAAAATCAGACTCAGGACCACTGCATAGTAGAAAGAACGGTTTATTACATATGCATATGGGAGTCTGCTTCCAAAAATCATGCAAGGCTCCGTGAGTTTCATTAATCAATCACTTATATACACTTATTATCAAGGCATTGTTAGGCGTACTTTTATCTTGAAAAATACCAACATTGCAGTATTAACCAATCATGAATTAGAAAAACATGTTGATACCAATGTAACAGAAAAACACTCTCATTTCTTTCCCAATACTTCTTGATACATATGCCTGGGTCAAGCTGACCTGAGAGAGACAATGAGTTTCACTCACACCATAGCAATGTCTCTATGTGCTGTTATCTTTATATTTTGTCCGAGCCTGTTATACAGGCTGGTACCAACCAGTTCTATCCAGTTTTATTTTGCTTTCTGCTTCTACAAATGTACCTCAAGTAACCTCAGTGACATTCTGTAACCCTGTAACAGCATATACTAGTATGAACTCAGAAATTTCTACTACATTCTCCCCCTTTTGATACTTTGTATCAACTAACCACCCCCCTTTTTATCTATATGATTTAAAACTGGTTGCCAGCATACAGATAGTTAAGGCATTAAAAAAAAAACATTTTGTTCTGGAGTTGATACAGAGGGAGTTACAGATGGAACACAAATGGCGAGTTTGAAAACACAATACAGAACTGAGGGATGTCAACACCACAACTGAAATATGTGAAAAAATGCTAACATGTGACACCACATATAACACAATATAACATAACAATTTTGTTGATGAAAAAGAGTTCATGGAATCCACTTTGAGAGTGAATAAGGTAGATGCTACCTTGTGTTGAGGTGTGGCACACCCTTGGAGCTTGATTGAAGAATCTGTTGATAATGTCTCTTGACAGATAAGTCCTTATAAAACATAACAGTCCATAAAGTTAACAGTCCATAAAGTTCATATAAGTAAGCACAGGTTGGTGTAATTACAGTACAGGTGAAATGTCATTTGCAGAATGGTGGTAACCCCACAAGGCACATGGGGCAATGTAGACAGTCACGTTGCTGGCTGCTGGATGGCTGATTGGCAGACACATTGGCCAGGGTGCATTAGATTATGCATTGAGTTAATTGAGTTCTTTTATGAGCCACACACACACTTGCATGGCATTTGTGTCATGATAGTTGATTACACTCTGGCACAAAGATTAACAGTTCATAAAAAAGTAACAGTTTACAATAAACCAGAGTAATAGGATTGTATAAGGTACCAGCCATGTTTGGAACAAGCAGCAGTGAAGAAAATGCATGTCTTGCTTGAAGATCAGTTGAAAAAAATGTTCTTGCTGGAGTTAGGGGATTGCCCCTACCCCAGACTTAACTTCATAGTAAGCAGAAACAATAAGCTTGATTGCAGAGCCTGAACTGATTGGACCTTATTTAGTTGATTTAAAGTTCTACAAATAGGTGTAATTTTGCTGAAAACATTACCCTTGCAGAGGTAATAATAACTTGATTCATGCAATAGTCCTTATATGGAACTAGTCAGGCACAAAGGTAGTGATGACATCAAAGCTGTGGCAGTTGTTTTCTTTTCAGGAAAAGATGAAGGTCTCTGCAACTTAGATGAAAGTTTTACTGCTATGGAATGTGGAGATCTTATGTGTGCCACAACCGTGAAACCTGCAAACTTGCAAAAGTGTGTTAGACACTGAATTAAAAACACATAAACAACAATCTTGTAAACCATTTGGCTTTTTGTTTTGTAAAGAGTGGTGTGACAGAGCCTAAATTCTGACAATTTGAAAGAGACAAATAAAAATGGAACATCAACCGCACACCCTGGGGGTGCAGGCCAAGGTTCAATTATACCATTTGACCATCTGTAAATCATGACAATGTTATGGTTACACCCCTGCTTTCAAATCACAGAAAGCAGTTATGACAGTGATGAACATTATTTCCCTGTCTGTTGCAAGCAGGCCTGACTGAGACCTGAGTCATAAAATCTTGTAATGTTGCAATAACATGCTTTAAACATATAGTTCATAGCAATATGCCTGATACACTATGCAATTAGTGGGACAAATACATATGTTATTGGCCTATGCCAATTTAATAACAGTGCCTATTGCACCTGTGAATAATAAGACAAACGGAGCATTAATTTGTCTGGGGTTTTGCTTTGGAACATATTGTAGGGGTGGGTCAGCAATGCTGGCCCCAGTATTTAGGTTTGGTTATGAACATTAAAAAACGCTATACATGTGGAGCACTTTCCTGAATACACACATGATACAGTGTAGCAAGATGTTTATCAAAACATTACAACATAAACGTGAAATATTAGTGTTTGCAATAGAACAATTTTAGCATTGAGCATAATGCATAAAATACATTTTAAACAACAAATATAAACTGTAAACTTAGCTTAGAGTCCAGAAATGTTAGAGTACTGTGAATTTAAAAAAAAATGCATTCATTGCTGTAAGGCTATGACAAAAGTTGTTTTTCATTTGTTTTGACAGGATAAGAAAGCTGAAAAGACAATCAAAAGAATGAATATGTGTGGACATACATACACAACTTTACCCTCCAGCGTAACTGATTACTTGCTGAGGGCAGAAACCCTTGTACCAATAATAGGTGTGAGATAACTGTTTGCACTAGAAAAAGCAGAAGGGCTTGGGCTGGGTTATGCTGTTAAAATACTTTGGGTCTTTTTAAAACCTGTAAATAAGAAACAATTATTGGCAAATACACATTTTCTTTATTTACCCCTCTGGGGGAACTGTGATATACCTTGCAACCTTTGTGGGTATTACACTGGAAGGGAGGAAGGTAGAAGCACCCCCTTCCCCCAAGCTCCTACTGGTGGAAGAGACAGTTTCAATACGGTAGCAATAAAAGGTTAGCTGTAGATGGTGACATGAATATTAACCTGGAAATGGTCTGGCAATATTAGTAGCTAGTCGCGCAGCACCTTAAAAAAAATGTGCACTGGATAAATGGTAATGGGGTGGCCCCATTGCAGTCCCCACCTACTTACACTTTAAATTATAACAAGATAACATTACAATTAGTTTAGTAAGTTTCATACCTTACTATAAAGATGGGGAACCTCTTTTTCTCTAGAAAAAAGAGAAAAAACACAGACAAACAACAAAAACAAATACACACCAGTTTAAAAATAAAACAAGATTATTTCCATAGGATAAAAGAAGCCAAGCGTCCCTGGGTTCCCTTATCCTAAGCATGACAAAATGTCAGCTGAGTTTATAAGATCTGGATTGATGGTAATACTGTACGTACATATTTTTAGAATGCATTTCAAAAAGAAAAAAATGATTACACCATGGTCACACATAAAAACCAAAACCATTGTTTTTTAACTGTAGATGGTAAACTCTCAAACAGCTGTAATAGTCCTTTTTTCAAAAGTGTACTGTATATATATATAATAAAAATATGGGGAGATGATGAATAATTCTCCCCTTCCAGCTGGAGTATTGCCTGTGTTGGCTGCAAGTCAGAAGCAGTGAGAGGAGAAGAAAAGTGTGTTCCTCTTCACTTAGAATACTAGTTTTGCAATAAAAAGTCAAATTACATGGTTCACTCTTGGTGTGCTTTCATAAAACATACATTTTGTGTGAAAAGTTGTGCTTTAGGTATAGAATACATCAAGTTTGAACTGGTAGTAACATAAAATGTTGAAACACAAGAAGGTCAAATAATGTGCAAAAGGTCACAGTGTGCATGCAAGGGTCGTTCAAACCCAGTTATTTTTGTAGTGTCCTTGAACACTACTAATATTAAAATATCTTTAAATAATAATAGAGCACACAATAAAACTGCTGGCCAAGACAGTACACACACACACACACACATACACATACACAAAAAGAAATACTTAACACAAAATAAGACTGATATTATTTGACACCAATTTCCTGAGGTAATGCCCATAGTTTTATTAGAAAACTGTACGTGTTTTAGATATATGTGCTGCCTCCTGCCTGTCTTGTAACACTGACAATTTTAAATCAACACATTTATACATATCGCCATGCCAAAATCTTTCCAGAACAAAACACTTTTTAAACACATTTTAACTCCTTTAAAATGCAGTACAACACACCATCTGTAAGTGAACACATCTCGTATAACATGGTTACACCTTTTGGCACATAGCTAAAATACGGCACTCTGCCATTTTGCAAAAAGTTTCTGGTTTTAACTAGAAGTATGATAAAGCCATTTATAGCTGTTAACACATTACATTTTCACCTAGCAGTGGCTTGGCATGATGCTTGTAAACTACAAATGTTTTTGCACATTGCAATCTATGACGTCATAACTCTTCACCTTCAACACTACCTGCTCCAACCACTACATACAAAAGTTCTTTGCTGACCCTATCTAGGCAGCACAAATGTTCCATTAAAAATAAAACCAATTAAAGCAATCAGATATGAGGCAAAGAAGCTTCCTCTTTCTTTTTTTTTTTTACTGTAACATGTTGTGCACTGAAGGCAGTCAATCCTATCTCGCAACCTTGACAACAGAACATAATTACAGAACATAGATATAAGCTAGAAAATATGCACGAGAAAGACAGAGCATTACCTTGTTTAGTATATGTATTACATAAATAAAACAGACAGACATAAAACAACTTTGAATAAAAAAATTCAGACTTACCCAGTGCCAAGGTATTTTCCTTCTTCTTTTCTGATACACTAGTCTGAGTAAGAAAACTGACTGCAGGACCTTCATGATAATTTCCAAACACTGCAGCTATTAGCCCTTTCAAAGGTTTTAACCCTTTCAAATGTTTTCTTTTTTTGCAATTTTAGTAACCTGCCAAACCAAGTCTTTTTCCAGAGCTCTGGTTTGCAGTTTAAAAACAAAAACAAAAAAAATCTCTAAGAGTACTAGGTTGAGATTCATCTGGTAGAGGTCCCCAGTACTTGGGTTTGGGATTAAATGTTTCAGCCTCTATAGGAGGCAAGGGAACTTGAAACTGATACAGAAAAACTTGAAACTACACAGATAGGCAACATGGGGGGAGAGGATTTTCAAATCATCCTGTCTGTAGTCACCTACTGTGCGTACATCCACAGTAGTTTATTTTCTTTCTCTAAATGTTGCTTATCTAACGTTACTTAATCAGCCGCTGCTTTTCTACTAAAAACAGCCTGAACTGTGAAAGCCATCATTGGCTCTAACAGTATATACTTGTAGCAAGCACAAATTACAAGGGCAAAGGGCAGTTGCCCCTGCTTGTTTGAGAGACTTTTTCTTAATACATCTCTCCACATATTTTTAAACCTGCAGTCCTCAAACCCTCTCCATACTTTTCAAGCATGCATTTTATGGGGCCAGAGGCAACCCACGGAGACTCCTTATTTTCATGCTTATGTTTGCTGCGCCCCCCCATTTTAACCAATATCTCCTGATTTCGTACCCCAAGTAAAAGAAACCCACACAAAGAAAGCAAATCAAAAAGGAAAAGATAAAAAAAACAACCACCGGGAGTTACTGTTGCCTGCCTCCTCCACAGTTTTAAGGTTCTCAACCCACTTAAGGGTTTCTTGCGAGGGTGCTCAATCCACCTAAGGGTATCTTGCGAGGGTGCTCAACCCACCTAAGGGTATCTTGCTAGGGTGCTCAACCCACCTAAGGGTATCTTGCTAGGGCGCTCAACCCACCCAAGGGTATCTTGCTAGGGTCCCTTGCTCAATCCACTTAAGTATTCTTGCTAGGGCGCTCAACCCACCTAGGGTATCTTGCTAGGGGTGCTCAGCTCACCTAAGAGTTCTCTGCAGGTTCCCCTGTTCTCTGTTCCCCTTCTGCCTTAAAGTCTCATACAATTAAAACAGGCTCAAACTTCCCATTTACTTGTTTACGGTTTACTTATTCTTTATAACATGCAGCATCCCAAGGCAAAAGGTAGGTACTTACAGGTCATGCCGGAGCCCAGGGGAAACAAAATCCATCACGACAGTCAGTCCCATTTCAATCTCCCCCTGGCTGTATCTTTGAGATTTCCTTCAGTGTTCCCCTCAGCATCAGGACTTCTCCTCCAAGTGGGAGACCTGGGAAGCGGTCCCCGACCAAGCCGACCGAGGTCCGAGCGTGCTGATCCTGCCAACTACGCCAAATTGTCGTGGAAAAAAATATATGTTCTTACACTTTAGTTTAAAATCAGACTCAGGACCACTGCATAGTAGAAAGAATGGTTTATTACATATGCATATGGGAGTCTGCTTCCAAAAATCATGCAAGGCTCCCTGAGTTTCATTAGTCAATCACTTATATACACTTATTATCAAGGCATTGTTAGGCGTACTTTTATCTTGAAAAATACCAACATTGCAGTATTAACCAATCATGAATTAGAAAAACATGTTGATACCAATGTAACAGAAAAACACTCTCATTTCTTTCCCAATACTTCTTGATACATATGCCTGGGTCAAGCTGACCTGAGAGAGACAATAAGTTTCACTCACACCATAGCAATGTCTTTATGTGCTGTTATCTTTATATTTTGTCCGAGCCTGTTATACAGGCTGGTACCAACCAGTTCTATCCAGTTTTATTTTGCTTTCTGCTTCTACAAATGTACCTCAAGTAACCTCAGTGACATTCTGTAACCCTGTAACAGCATATACTAGTATGAACTCAGAAATTTCTACTACACTTTGTTTGACCTAGTTGAGCAGCTTTGCTGTTACTTTCCGCAAGTCTTCAGGGGCTTGACATATTCTCTTAGTGTGCCCATCCTCTCCACAATGGTAGCAGAAGACATTGGGTCTGGGGTTAGGAGGTCAAACAGATTCTTCCATCTGTTTGCAGTTATCATAAGAAGCAGGCTTGTATTCATCCTAGACCTTGGCTCAGGATCAGTCCCACTGGACCTTCTCCAGGATAAAGGCTGGCGAGACAACTGGGCAAGGTCCCTTACCAAGGCTCTTAATTCCCTCATATCTTACAGCATGTCACCATTTGACTCTCCACCAGGGACCTAAGCACTGCTGCTTTTCACAGTGGTTTGAGTTTCACTATCAGCCTCTGAAGCCTGAGTGTGAATGGTTTGACCCTTTACTGTATCCACAGCAGTTTCTGTACTAGCTTTCAGTTCCCTCAGTTTCTTCAATAAATCTATAAGCTGCTGGGCATCAAAAGCAGTTTCTTTGTAAGTAGGCTTTCCTGGGACTGGGGCTGCTCGGGCAGTACCCGTATAAGGGTCCCAAAATTCATCCTCATTCTCAGCCTCCCAGGTTTCTTCCATAAGCCAGCAGTATGCAGGAGGATCATTTTTATGGTTCTGGAACTTTAGCATAAGCATTACTACACTTGAGTACCTGGCTGATTTGTGGATATGTTCTAGTCTCACCCTGTTTAAGTCATTGGCTGGTACTCCATCTTTTCGGTGTGCTTTCTGTAGGGACCTTTCCGGCCGGGTCACATAGGTGGACAAGTGATCATTCTTCCACTGTTTGGTGGATTTGAACATCCACATTAGGTCCTCCACAGATTCAGTACTCCTGAAAACATCTTCTAATGCAGACAAATAATCACTGACTGAAGCATCAGGGTTTGTAGACCTCAAAAATCTGATGGTCTCAAGTGCAGAGCCCCTTAAGCTTCCCATGAGTCTTTTCCTCTTCTCAGCTTCAGCATATTTCCATTCTTGGACCGGGGGGATGCATAGTTCATCCAAGTCTTTAAATCATCTTCCCCCTGAGGTGTGGGAACAGTGCCAGAGAACAGTCATAGTCTGCAGTAGGAGTTGAGGTTCACCGAGGGTACCAACACAGGAGAGGGCACAGGTGAGGAAGGCACAGGCACAGAAGAGGGTGCTGGAGAGGAGTTGGTGGGAGTAGTCCCCTGGGGGTCTCTAATGACTTTTTAAAATTCTCTAAGGTCTGTCCCTCAGCTGCTAATAGTTTTTTCTAGCTTTTTCCTTAACCCTTCAGCCCAAGGTGACCCCGCTGGGGTGGGTGCCCTGCTATACATAGTGGTCACCCTCCAACCCAGCTAGGAGTCATCCAGGATAATAACAGGGGGTACCTTCTCCATATCCATGGGTGTACTACATTCAATCAGGGCCACTATACTGTGAGCAAACAAATCAGCATTTCACCCTTGGACAGTGGCTTTACCCAAACACTTAACTTTATTTACCACATCCTCTATAGCAGCTTTGCTAGTACCCAAAGGGATATCTAACAGCATCAGAGCATAGTGTGGGTCAATTTCTTCAGCTTCTCACCACCCCACCAAGCTGTGCACAGCCATTTTGTGGGTCAGAATCTAAAATTTAGACCCGGGGGTTTCTCCATTTTCACACTGGCACTCAGATAAAAAATGGTAATGATTTTGTATTTTGGCCACTAGGGGCAGTAATCCCAGTGGTGCCTCCAATTTGTGTAACCCTGACACTGTTACACCAAGGGCTACTACCCCTGCCTGCTTTTCTGACTGCAGGTTGAGTGGCCTGGGTTAGGTGTTTATAGGTACTGTGGCTTCCCTACCAACAGTATTGCCACAATAATGGTGTCACCACCCAGAGTAATGACTTTGTGGATTATGACCTAATCTAATACAGCCCTCTGGGAAGCTATATTTACCCACAGTCCCCACTAGTGGCTCTTCATACAGAGTTTCACAATCACAGTATATGACCTTCAGTGCACAATTTCTCAAAAACATTAATGATATGTTCAGGTGTACCACACTTACCAACTGGGTCTGGTCTCCTGATGTATGCCCTGTGCCCCCGTAATTAAATAGTTTCAACAATATCAATATACTTTTACAGTTACTTTCAAGTATTTCAATAAAGGCAGACCAGGTAATGATATTCTCAATGGCCAGGTTAACCTTAAACAGCAAATCAGATTTATTAAGGGGACTTAAAGGAGAGGGCAAAACTTTAGACAAATGATTACTGTACTGAGGTCAAATGGATTGCAATTGCTGTTTATCAATTTAGCCTCTGAATTTACCAGTTTATCACACAGCTGGGTACCCAGGGTGGAAGTGGGAGATGGCCTGAAGCATTGCTGCAGGTAGACCGGTGCTGCAGCTGGTTGGGGCCCTTGAAGAAAGAAAAGGCATCATTACACAGATCAAATCAAATCAAGTTTATTTGTAAAAAGTGCATTTTCAAGCTTGTTCTGTGTGCTTGTACAGTAATTTTAAAACATCAACAAACACTACATTATTAACTCTGGAACTCTACCCCCTTACCCTACCTCCCTTCTATCCTCCCTCCCTCCCTCCCAGCCCATTCCCTTAGATCTTACAACCATCATTTAATGGAAGTACCATGTTGTACTACCGCTACTGGCCATTTGGCCTTCTCACATCACCTCCCTAAACTTTGGAATGCCCTTCCCCTACAAATTTGCCATTCTTCATCCCTCTACTCTATTACTCCAGCCCTCCAAAACTTCCTTTCTTCAAATTATAATTACAACTAAGCTCTTCCCTTCCCTTACCCCACAGTACATTCTTCTACTGTCAGTCTCTTTACTTGATGTAGTTTTACTTAAATGTTTGTACTTATTGGTTCTGCAAGTTGGAAATCACCAAATTTTATGACAGCACTTATCCTGTACTGTTAAATCTTAGCACCATGTCTGTGTACACTTGTTCACCTCTAATTTAGTACTGGGTTTTGAATGTTCTTGTTCATTGTTTGTATGCTATGTACTCCCTGTACCCTGTCCCCCAGGATGCACCATGAGACAAGCAACTTGTTGTTCAGTGTGCCCTTCCTGGTGAAACATTTCAATAAATAAATAAATTTTAGTTGATAGTGATCAATATACTGTTTACATATAGATATCAATGAGGGGATAGTGACCTTTACTACAGGAGAAATTGCCATGGATTTTATCTTATGTAACAACTTCTGTTTAGAAAGCAATACTGGCTTTGAGGGACTGAAATGCCATCAATGTCAAGAAAATGAATTGTTGAAGGAGAAGTTACATGAATTACAAAAAACAATTGAACAATTACAGCAGGCAAATATGTTGCTAAGCAAATAAGTATCCCTACTTAGCATACAATGTATCACTATGGAAAAAAATGACACCCAGAAAAGAGATAGGGAGGAGGATAGTGAAGATGAGCAAGACTGGCAAATAGTGACCAATAAAAGCAAATGTAAGTGGGGATGAAGAGCAATGGAATTTGTTCTCCCTACACAAAATACCTTCACTCCATTGGTAGAGTTATAATCAGATATAGTGGATATAAATACTACTGCAACTAACACTACTAGTAAGTCTAGAGATAGGCAGAAACTTGGGACAACCACCAAAGCCATGAACAAAAAAGTTCAGGTAATATCTGCTCAAGTACATGCTGACTCAGAGACCACTGTCAAAGCCATTATTTCCCCTGATGCAACAGCTAGCACTCCAGCAATACAATCTCTACTATTACCTCTTCCTGAAGTGCCCTTAATAGAGGAAGACATAATTAATGAACATCCCCCTGATGATGACTCAATAGATATCACAGATGTTACTCCTTCTAGACAGGTATATGTACTGGGTGACAGTACATTATTATTATTATTATTAAATATATTGATGGCCATATATGTAAAAATGACAAACAAAATAGGACTTGTTCCAGCTTCTGAGAGGCCTGGATTAGAGACATTGAACGTATGGTGCCAGACATTTTGACAAATGCTGGCCACAACCGTTTGGTGGTGGTCCATGTTGGAACAAATGATGTAAATAAATTCACAATTGAATATATCAAGAATAGTTTTAGCTCCCTTGTGGGAGTACTAGAAAAGAAGGGTTGTGATATAATAATCTTGGAGATCTTGCCAGTACCCAGAGCAAACATCAAAATACACAATAAAAATCCGTCAATGAGTGGTTAAGGAAATGGACATTAAACAAGCACATTAATTGTCTAACTCATTGGGAAAGGTTCATTGATGACTACAGTTTATTTAGTTGGAATGAGTTGCATTTAAGCAAAAGGGGCAGTTTGGTACTTGGCAAAAGCCTCCTGATCAAGACTGAAACCCATTTAAACTAGGTAGTTTGGGGCAAAAAGGTTCAAAGTTAATATATGCCAAGTCAAATCCCCCTCATAAACATAAGGCCGCAGTTACATCCTACAATATTCTCACCACCAACACTAGAAGTTTAAATATTACTGAACTAAGTGAACTTGTAGCCATCGGCTGTACTAAAAAGATTGACATCATTGCCATCACAGAAACTTGGTGGAATAGTTCATCAGCAAGGGTTAACATACCAGGTTATAACCTTGTATATAGAAATAGGGCTGTAAAAAGAGGTGGAGGTTTTTGTCTCTATTTGAAAGAATTCATCTTTTTGAAGAGATGAATACCTCAAATGATAGTATAGAGGGTTTTTTGTACAAATTAAAAACAAATCTGGGTAACCTCTTACAGTATTACAGGGAATTTGTATAGACCACTATCTGCAGACACTAGTTATAATGAAAGATTACTCAACCTAATTACTGGCTTAGCTAATAAGTCTGAGGTGCTACTTATGGGGGATTTAAATTTGTCCGGAATCAACTGGGATCTTCTAACAGTGAACAATCATGTTGAATCTCTCTTTCTTGATCTTTCATCGCTCTTGGCCTGCACCAATTGGTAACTGAACCGACTAGGGATAAAAATATCTTGGATGTAATCCTTACCAATATTGAATCAGATACCGATAACATTATTGTAACCAATCCCCTTAGTAACAGTGACCATAATATATTATTTGAGTTAATTACCTCAAGGCTCTGCATTAAATCAATTAAATTCAAGTATAATTATCATATGAATGATTATGATCAAATTAGAGCATCTCTGAATGAACTTAATTGGGTATCCTTATTATCTGATCTTAATGCGAATGAAGGTTGGAATTTAATGAAAAGAATCATACATGATTTAGAATCATTATATATCCCACTAAAAAAATCTAATAATAACAAAGGAAAGCTCCCCCATGGCTCATTCTACCAGTTATGAGGCAAATAAAAAGAAAAGAGGCAGCTTATAATAAAATGAGAAAAAAAAAACATAAACACTGAAACTCTTTCATCCTTTAGACTAGAAGTTAAAAAACATTAAAGCACTTATTAAAACTGAAAGAAAAAAAATGGAAATCAAACTCTCAGTTTCCAAAGGGAACACTAAAGCTTTTTATGCATATGTTAACGCTCATAAAAAAACAGCCAACCCGATTTCAACTATACAAAAAAATGGAGAAGACATAAATAATATTTCCAAAATAGCTGATCTTTTCAATGAGTATTTTGGATCAGTGTTCTCAAAGAAAGATTCTAATGCACATCCCCAGGATCTTACCCCCAAATGAACATGAGCAAATTACACTCAAAGAAATAAAATCCAAATCCTTCAGTTCTTTCCTCAAAAAACAATTCTTCACCTGGGCCAGATCATCTGAATACATATCTGATTAAAGAAACCATAGAACAACTAGTGTATCCTTTAACTATTATATTTAATAAACCCCTTATGACTGGGGAAGTTCCTGACGATTGGTGTAAGGCACATGTGGTCCCAATTTTTAAAAAGGGTAATAAAAAACTAACCAAGAACTACAGACCCATTAGCCTAACTTCTATTGGTTGTAAATTATTGGAAAAAATCTTAAAAAACAAAATAGACATTGAAATTGAGGCCCTGGGTTTAACAGATACAACACAACATGGCTTTCAAAAAGGAAGATCGTGCACAACTAACTTGATTACCTTTTATGAAACAATCAGTTGTAGCCTGGATAGAAGTATTCCAGTAGATATTATATGCCTAGATTTCAAAATGGCTTTTGATCTAGTCCCCCATAATTCTTTAATAAATAAAACGATTAAATTGGGGTTCAGCACTTATTTAACTTCTTGGATCAGCAACTGGTTGTCAAATCAATCACAAAGAGTTAAGATAGGCAATACTATCTCATCAGACATTGAGGTGACCAGCGGTGTTCCCCAGGGTTCCGTATTGGGACCTACCCTATTTGGAATTTATATCAGCGATCTTCACATAGGGGTCTCTAGTAGCATCTGTAAATTTTCGGATGACACAAAACTCTCCGCAGAGGTTGATACACCATGAAGAATGTTATTATTAAAACAGGATCTGTTCATTATTGAAATTTGGGCATATAACATTAAAATGTTCTTCAACACCAAAAAATGTGCTGTAATCCACTTAGGGACAAAAAATGTTATCTCTGATTATAACAAGTGGGATAAACATTACACATGCTAAAACAGAAAGGGATTTGGGAATTATCATTAATAGTTCATTCACATCTACTGACCACTGTAGAAAACTTGCACATACAGGTATTAATGTATTATCAGCCATCAAAAGAACATTTGTTAGCAGGAGTGAATATTGTATATTACCTCTTTATAAATCCTTCATTCACCCCCATACTGATTATGCAGCTTCCTTCTGGGCCCCTCATCTCAAAAGAGATCAAGGACTAGTAGAAAGTATGCAAAGGAGGACTACCAAATTGATACCCAAAGTCAAACATTTGTCATATGAACAAAGACTAGGGGCATTAGACTTATATTACCTCAAATTAAGAAGAGAGCGAGGTGATATGCTACTTCTGTATACTATCCTGAAGGATAAAACTCTTATGAACAATTCTAATACTGAAATGGCATCTAAACCTAACAACTTGAGATGTCACAACAGACAGATTAGGATTCCAAATGCATGTAATAATAAAAGAGTATTATTTTACTATACCAGCAACATCCTTTTGGAACTCCTTACCCCATTATATTGTAAACATGACTACTGTAGAGTCATTTAAATAAGAACTGGATAGATTCCTTTTGGGCTAGTGTATAATTTACCCTGCATGTGCAGGGAAGGTGGTCACGATGGGCCCGGAGCCGCCTTCCACCTTTCAAATACCGAGTAATACTAAGTAAATAAAAAATTTATTAAAACCATAGTTAAACAACACAACTCAAAATTACTTAAAATTCATCTCATTCCTGATAACTTACATAAACCATTTAAAATCCTAAAGGCAGTTGGGGAAGGCCAGGCTGAATAAATGTTTTCAGCGCGCTCTTAAAACTCTCAATGGTCAGGCACTCCCTCAACCAATGAGGTAGAGAGTTCCAAAGAGTAGAGGCCGAAAAAGCAAAAGAATGAGCCCCTGATGTTTTTAGTTGAACCCTTGGAACCTCTAGCAATCCTTCGTCAAAGGAGCAGTGAATGGAGGTGGCAATAGGGACACAGGAGATCTTGCAGGTAGTGAGGTCCCTGCCCATGTAGGGCTTTGTAGGTCAGTAAACTGACCTTGAAGGTGATCCACCACTGCACTGGCAGCCAGTGCAATCCGTGGAGTACAGGTGTGATATGGCTCAATCTTGAAGAGCCAGTCAACAGCCTGGTTGCCGCATTCTGTACCAGCTGCAAGTGGTGGATATTTATATTTATTTATGACTTTGATAACCGGGTAAGTACACTGATCCCAGGGACCGTTTTCAGGCACAACCCAGGCCATGGCAATGGCACAGGAGGCAATGATAAACAAAATACAATTTACAGAATTCAAAGTACAATAGCGCATGCAGGACAAGTCAATCACAATAGAGCCAGAGCAAAGAAACAAGTACAAACAGTATGCCTCAGTAACATAAGGCACAGAGTGTTAAACTCAGAGGTGGAAATTGAACAAAATACATTGAATAAGTACAAAATACAGAAATATAAGTATAATAGTGCATTGAGGACAAGTCAAATATAATGGAGCAGGAGAAAAGCAATTGAGTACAAAACAATAGACTTAGGCAACATGAGGTACATAGTGTCAAAATCTGAGGCAGATTACAGGGTACTGAGGAAACAGAGTCTGGGACTAAAGCACCTGCTGGGGAGTGTGAAACTAGTTGGAGAAACACCGGCAGCTAGACTCAGCTAGGAGCCAGTCTTTGAGGTGAGATTTGAATAGACAGTGGATAGCTAGGGAGTGAAGCCCAGCTGGCAGTTTGTTCCATAGTGTGGGGGCAGCAGTGGATAGTGCTCTCTTGCCCATGTTGGTGGATACCTTTGGAATGTGGGGGGGGTAGAGTTTGAGCATAGGCAGTGGCGTGAGGTTCTGACCTGGAATAGGGCTGCAAGAGGGAACTGTTGGCCGGTGTGGATGGCATTATCAACCAAACAGCAAAGGGCAAGATCAAAGTGGCCTTGGAGTGGGAGCCACCCCAGTGCCTAATAAAAGACACAGTGGTGGATGGAATAAGGTGCCAGTAAGGAGAAGTGATAGGCACTGTTGTAGACAGTGGAAAGTTTGGTAGTGAGGGAAGAGGAAGCCCTTGAGTAGATGGAAGAACAGTAGTTTATTATAGGGAGTAAGTTGCCCTGGACAATGGCAAGCCGGGCTTCAGGGGTGAGGCAGTGTCTGAATCTGAAGGCTACACCCAACTTTTGGTGAATCCTGTGAACCACAGAGTTGATGTGCTCAGAGAAGGAGAGGGAGGGGTCAAGTAATACACCAAGGTACTTGAATGTTTCAACATTTTTGAGCAGTTGGCCATCGGGGGAGACAATGTGGAGTGGGGAGGGTGATGTCAGCTTGGATAAGAAGGGCTTGGACCCGAACAGCACAGCGTTAGTTTTTTGGTGTTAACCAGGAGAAGGCTGGTTGCAAACCAGTTATGGGCTGCTCCGTAGTTTTGGGTAAGGACTGAGGAAATGTAGGAGGGTGATTTGTCACTGATAAAAAGGACAAGGTCATCCATGTAGAGGAGGAAGTGACAGATGATACTGTCCATGGGAAGAGAATTTATAAATAAGGAGAAAAGCAGGGGACCTAGAATGGAGCCCTGGGGGACCCCAGTTGAGACAGGCAGGGTAGGGGAGCGTGCAGGGCCCACACTGACATATTTGCAGCAATTGGAGAGGTAGCTTAGGAACCAGTTAGCTACCTCATGGGAGTAGCCAAGGGGATGCAGTTTCGAGATGAGGAGGGCATGATTTATCAAGTCAAAAACTTTGGAGAGGTCGACAAAGACTGCACCTGTGGCTTGACCATTGTCCATGTTCTTGAGGATGTGGTCTATCAACAGTGCAAGGGTGGTGGTGGTACTGTAATTCTTGTGATAGCCATGCTGCTGGCTGCACTAGAGGTTGTACTTTATGACATGTTAAGTGGGCTGGTGGTGGACAACTTTTTCAAGGAGCTTACTTAGGTGGGGGCGGATGGAGAATGGCCGATAGTTATCGGCGGAGTGTGGGCCACCGGCTTTGAAAATAGGAATCACTTTGGCCATTTGGGTATGGTAGAGGTAGATAGGGCAAGGTTGAAGATAAATGTAAGGGTCATGACAATAGTAGAGGAGATGAGTCTAAGGAAGCTAGGGTAGAGGCCATCCAATCTGGAGGAGCCTTGGTTAGGGAGGGATTTCAGCAGCTTAGAGGTATTGATATGGGAGACAGCATTGAAATAAAAGGAGGGAATGGGTGAAAAGGGGCTATGGAGGGAGGGGGCAGTTGGGGGTGGTAGGCTGAACCATCATGTGGGCTGCTCAGGAGCTTGGAAAGAAGTGCAGAGAGGTCAGTAAATTTAACATTAAAAGTCTTGACAATGTCTAGAGGGTTTGTTACCAGGCCAATAGGGGAATTGAGCTGAGGGGCTGACTTGCCAGTTTGGGGATTTAGAAGTGATCCGATGGACTCCCAGAATTTCTTTGGGTCACCAAGACTTTTCTCCTGAAGGTTATGGAAGTAATTCTGTTTCAGGAACTTAGCCAGGTGTTTGCACCGGTTTCTCAGGCATCTGTAGACATCTTAGAGGGCCGGGGAGGGGGACACCTTGTAGGCAATCCAAGCTTGATCCCTGTCCTTCATGTGGGAGAGAAGATCTTTAGTGATCCTGCGGGAGCAACCGCCACAAACTCGTCTGGTAGTGAGAGGGAAATGCTTATCTTGCAATGCCAGCAGGGTGTGAGTGAGAGACGTCACTGCTGAGGACACATCAGTGTGAGAGTAAAGTGGAGACCAATCCAGTGACCATGCTTCCCTAAGGAGGATTGTAGTGTCTGGACAGTGAAAATTTCAAAAGGATAGGTATTTTGGGGGAGGGCGCTTGGTCTTGGTCGACCAGTGGATGAACATAGGTGAGTGGTCACTGATGGAGTCAGCCATAGTACCAGCTTGTAGAACACTGTCTTCCCTATTAGTGATGATTCAGTCCAAGAGGGTTTGGGAGCCTGTGTGAGGATTCTGCCTGGTGGGTTGCACAAAAGACTGAACAAGATTTTATTTTTTTTAGCAGGCAGACGTGGTCAGATTTGTTGGCACTCAGCCAGTTTAAATTGAAATCACCAAGGAGAATGGTGTCTCTGGTGGGGGAGAGAGTGCTGAAGCCAGATAAAAATTTGTTTAGACCCTCAGTCCCTGCAGTAGGAGGGTTATAGCAACAACCAGTGTACAGCTTCTTGGTGGAGCCCAGGGTCACCTCAGAGAGAAGCCATTCACTGGTGGAGGTGTAAAAAGAGCAGAGGACTACAGTGGTGGAGAGGGGTTCCCTGAGGAATATAGCTACACCTCCACCCTTTTTCTTGCCAGGCCTGTCGTGGTGCAGGGAGGAGTAGCCAGGTAGCTGGTACACGGTATCGGATAGGTGTGGCTTTAACCAAGTTTCTGAGACTCCCAGCATGTGAGGCTTGTGCAGAGATACCCAAGCCTCCAGCTTGGGGAACTTGAAGGGAAAACTGCAGATGTTGATATGAGCAAACATCATCCCTGCAGCATTAGCCCAGCTTCTAGTGAAGGAGGTGACACAGGATTTGGGTGGACCCGGGTTACACTTGATGTTCCCAGCTAGCATTAAGAGGGAGAAGAAGAGGGGGTAAGGACAGGGAGGACTGTGCATTGTCCAGGAGCAAGAGGACAGGTAGTGGCCAAAAAGATGGCAATCAGTATTGGAAAGGAAACACTGGGTAATAGGACCTAGGGGGCTGTTCCCAGGTGGGGGTGAGGGAAGGCTGGGATAGTGGAGAAAGGGTAGTTTTGAAAGAGGTTAGGGACTCCTGGTCTAGACTAGCGCATTAGCAAAGTAGTCTGTGAACAGTAGCATGGATGGCAGGAGAGCGGCCAGCAGCATAATGTTTAATAGACTCATAATGTTGACTTAAAAACAGGGAGATATTAGGATGTAGCTGAGGGAACTACCGGCTGGGATTTGAATGGGAACTCGCAATTTGTGAGTCAAGGAGCCCCTGTAAGAGGTTTTTTGGACTGAGAGGAGCTTGTCGCCTGGGGCAGCTCAATCAAAGCAGTCCGGGTACCTGACACAGTGAATGCATTGTGTAAGAGAGATAAGGTTGAGGGGGGGATGAACAGGGCCCACACCAGTATGGTAGCTAGGAGTAAGTAGCCAAGGAGAGTTTTAGGATCCAGTAGGGCTGACAGAGTAGCGCAGTGGTAGAGTCCTGGCCTGCGGTGTGGAGGGTAGGCAGTTCAAATCCCATGTAGAGTGGGTGGGAAATCAGCAGGAGAAGATAGTGAAGTAGGAGTGTCAGGGTCATGGAACAGAGGTAGCAGCCAGGGAGGGATTTGGAGGAGGATAGAGAAAAGGGATGTTGGGAGAGGTGAGTGAGTGACCCCTAGTGGTCACTGAGTATAATCTGCCAATGGAGAAATAGGGACTTAACCAACAGCCACTACGGTAGCCACGTAATGTGTCACGTGACCCACTGGATCCTATAAGACTAGGGATGCCCTTGGGTGGGAGGGTAGATGGGGTGGGTGGGGCAGTCGATGCATAGCGTTGACGGGCAAACACTCCACAAACAAAGTTCACACCCACCTCCCATCTGTTGGTGTTCCAGGCTGAAATTACCTTCTGTAGTGGCTCCTCCAGCACTGCTGTGCACTCCATCAATGGTATGGGAGCGAGTGGGGGGGTCTCTTAGCAGCCTGCAGATAAAGAGGGGGAAAAAGGCTTAGGGGAATGGTGGGAAGCAGAACAAAAGACAAAAACAGGTTCCCAGACTTAGTATGCACCAGCTGGGATGAGCGAAAGGAAACAGCCCTATGGCCTGAATTACACAAGCTCTCACCCCCGGTAGCCCTAGGTAAAGGGCATTACAGTAGTCAAGGTGAGAAGTCATGAAGGCGTGGACCAAAGTTGGAAGATCATCAGGCAGAGCCAGATGCTTTACCTGGGCAATATTCCTCAGATGGTAAAAAGAGACTAAACAACTCTGCATTCAGTACACACTGGTAAACCCTGGCCGGATGGCTTGTAATCACAGTTAACTTTAACCCAAACTTAAGGAGCAAATCAGGTGACACAAATATTTATTGGATGGTTGCAGGGGGCTGCCTTGGTAGATACCTCTCCTTTGCTCTCTTTAAGCATCTGTTAAAGACAATTAGACCTAGCACCCCTCGTCTTGCTCCTCCCATCTTTGTTTTCCTTTTTTTCTTACCCTTACTTGCAGAATTGCTGCTCTTACATAGAGATCATATTGTTACACATATCATGCCCTGCTACATGAAACTCCTTCTGTCCTCTCTCCCCCTTTTTCTACTCATAGTACTTTCCCTAACCCCTCTGATTGGTCTCTACTCGCAAATGCTCAATAACTCGCCTTCTACACCCTCCTATCTCCAATCCCCTACTTACATCCTCGCTATCACTCAATCCCCACCCTTTGAACTATGGTCATATTCTCCCTCTCTCCCTCATGCTTCATTACTAACTGTCCCACCCTTCTTTTCTACTTTTCATCTCCTGTTCCCCTACTCTCATGCGCACTACCCTGCTAGTTTCACTGGTTCCTTGACATCTAGCTCTAAATGTCCCAAGCTTCACTTCCTCATCTTAGTTCTACTCTTGCTGTCCTGCAGAAATATCCACCCCAATCCTAGTCCATCTGTGTCTCATGCCCTGAATGCTCCATTATCTACCGTGTCCCTTCTATTGCTTCTGACATCCTCCCTAAGGGTTTTAAGATCTTTCATCTAAATATAAGTAGTTTGTTGCAAAAAATTCACCTTCTACAAACCATGGTGGCCACTGTAAAACCTGACATACTGATAATCAAGAAAACTTGGCTATAGAGCATGATCCTGGATCTCTCGGTTCCATTCCTGGCTACTCCCTCCTAAGGCAAGACCAAGCAAGTAGAGGCGGTGGCATCCCCATGTACGTTCTTACCTCCCTCCAATATTCTATTATTTATTCAACCAGTAAACCAGCATCCCACGATGCACTGGCTATTCATTTAACTCTGCCCTTCACCCTCCCCATCTTTATAGTAGGCATTTACTGTCACCCAAATGTTCAGCCCTCTATTGCTCTCGACCTCATAACCTCCATTGCAGCCCTTTCTCACTCTGGTGCGCGATACATCTTAGGCAACCTTAATTTAAATTGGCTGTCTCCCAAGACATCCAAAATATGTAATGATCTTGGATCCCTGAACTTCTCGCAATTGATCTCAGAACCCACCCTTCCTAACCATAAGACACAAAATCACTCCCTGATTGATTGGGCTCTTACCATCCACCCCCACACAGTAATAGCTCCGGCAACCTCCCAGATGCTGTCAGCGATCACAACCCAATATTTGTTGTCAGGAAAATCCACAGACAAAAATCTCTGCATAAAGCCTTGCAACTTTGCTCCTTCAAATCCCTAGACCTTGAACCTCTCCTGCACAACCTATCTCTCTCTCTCTTACTAGTCTCCCTTAGTCTCCTCCCTCTCAGTTGATAAGACTGTAGCCTACTTCAAAGAAATATTCCGTGCAAATTGGAATGCTTTTGCCCTTCTCAAACAAACCAAGGTTAGGGGAAACCACCTACCGTGGATTACTCCAGAATTCTTAGCCTGAATTAGGGCCAGAGATCATGCCTGGAAGCACCATGAATCCATCTAGCTTCCTAGCGACCTCTCAGATTACCGTAAGCTCTGAAATGCCTGTACCAGGGCAACAAGGCTAGCCAAGTCTGATTACTTCAAAAATGTGTTCCTCACTAACATAAATTCCCCTTCCAAGTTTTGGAAGGTGGTTCATGCCCTCTTTACCCCTCAGTCTCACCCCCCCTTCCCCAGTGCTAAAGGTAAATGGCAATCTTGTAGCCGACTCCTATGCCATAGCTGAGGAATTTAACTCCTATTATGCCTCCTGTGCAACTGAACTGCTGAAGTCCCTCCCTAATACCCCCCAGCCCCCTCCTCCCTCAAATGTCACAGCTGCCCCTCTATCCTGCCCCTTAAAAAAATACTCCACTTTCTATTTCCCCACACCTCTCCTTCTCATGCTCTTCAGTCTCCCCCACCAATACTCTAAATGCCCTCCTCGCCATCAACCCCTCAAAAAGATCTTCCCCAGATGACCCTGACCCGAAACTCCTCTCTCTCTCAACCCCGGCCATTGCCTACCCCCTCTCCTTAATCTTAAATCTCTCCTTCTCAACCTCTAATGTCCCTACCACATGGAAGCATGCAGTGGTGCTCCCCCTACCTAAAAGTGGAGACCGCTTATCCCTTGGCAACTATCGCCCCATCTCGCTACTCCCTACTCTAGCCAAACAACAAGAACATCTAGTCTTCTCTCAGCTCATCTGCCTTCTATTTGATACCTCCTTCTTCAGCCCTTTCCAATCTGGTTTCAGGAAAAAAACACTCTACCACCACCTCCCTACTTCGATTCACTGACTCCATCTTCTCCGGGATGGACAATGGCCAAATAACCTCAGCCATTTTTGTCAACCTTGCCAAGGCTTTTGACACTGTTTCCCACTCCCTTCTCCTTGGTTCCCTCTCATCTGCTGGTCTAACCCCTTCTGCCACTAACTGGTTTGAGGCCTACCTTACTGGTAGAACCTAATCAGTTAAGATCTCAGATGCCATCTCGCCACCCCTCCTGATCTGCACTGGCGTCCCTCAGGGCTCCGTGCTTGGTCCCTTTCTATTCGTCATCTTCCTTAATGACATGCCATCTGTCTGCTCCCCCTCCTCCACCATACACATGTACACTGATGATACTGTCCTGTATGCATCTGGCTCATGCCCAGCTGAGGTTATATCCAGCTAGCAGCACGACTTCAACAAGATCCAGCTCTGGTCTGCAAACCATCAATTATTCCTCAACACCAAGAAGACAGTCTCCATGACCTTTGGCATAAGGCAGAGACTCTCTAGGCTTCCCTCCCTGCCCGCTTTCCACACTCTTGTTGGGACTTTACTTGAGGACACCTTGTCATTCAGATACCTTGGAGTTTGGTTAGACCAACACCTCAACTTCTCTGGACACATTGATGCCATCCAGAAAAAATTGGGCCCCAAGCTTGGTGCCTTGTTCAGGAACTGCAGTTGCATCTGTCCTGCAGCTAGGCATGAGCTTGTCCAGAAGATGATCCTCCCCATTTCTGACTACTGCGACATAGTCTATGGTGCTGCTCCTAAGTCCTCCCTGACCAGTGTGAACACTCTCTTCAACTCCTTCTGCCACTTTGCCCTTGATGCTTCCTCTTGCACACACCACTGTGAACTCTATCGAGCCCTTTCCTTCCCCTACCTTACAAATAGATGCCTCTCACACTGCGCTAAATTCATCACTAAACACTGGCTGGGTGAACTTCCTTCCTACCGCTCTCCCTCATTTATAACACCCCCTCCTTCCCACTCCCTCAGATCTACTGACACTCATGCACTAACTGTCCCCCGCCTCTCCACCCTCTCCGGCCAGTCTGGGTACTCTCACCATTTCCCTAAAATATGGAACTCTCTATCTCCCCAAATCCGACACTCCTCCACCTCCCTCTATTCCATCAACACTGCCCTCTCCAACTATCTTGCACTTAACTGTTCCTGTTATGACCCACTTTAATTTCCTTCATCTTGCTCCTTATGATTCATCCCCCTTCGGAATTTGCCCAGAGCCTCTGTCAACTGTACTGCCTCTACTGAACCTAGCCCTTCCTAGGTGCTAGTTCTCATACCTTTCTCCCTTCTCCTGCTCTCTCCCCCTTTTTCCCTAACCTTCACACTCCCCTTGCAGGATTCTTAGCATCCTGAAGGGGTCCTATAGTGCCTATGTCTAGGCTTGCCACCTTTTCTTCCACCATCTACCTATCCTTGGCTTTCCAGGTCCCATTTCAGGATCCCTAGTATCCTGGAGGGTTCCTTGGATCAGGTCTCATCCCCTCCCAGGTGTTATTTCCCATTTTCTCCCTCTCACTATCCTCTATCCCTCTATAACTACAATGCCTAACTGCAGGAGATTTTACAATCACCTGAACTTCCCTGCCCCCTTGTAGGGCTCATTGCATCCTGAAGGGTTATTTTTTGGGGTCAGGCCTTATTTCCCCTCCTAGGTGTTAATCACACTTACTCCCGCTCTCTCTCTCTCTCTCTCTCTCCTCTGTAATCCCTACTCCAGTCCCCCATCCCCTTGTAGGGTTCCCCGCATCCTGAAGGGGTCTCTCTGGGACATGACTCTGCACTATCTGTCATCTCATCCTCTCTCTCCTTCACCCCTTATTTCACGATAGCACTTGTTCACTTATTACCATTGCACTTATTAATTGTTCTCACAAATTACATATGTATGCAACACTGTTTGTAACAATTGCCTTAATCAATTGTATGCTATGTTGATCTTTGTAACTTGAATGTAAAATGTCTCATCCCTATTGTACCCCTTCCCTCCAGGTCGCACCAGGAGATGAGCAACCTGTTGTTCAGTGTGCCGTCCTGGTGAAACATTTCAATAAATAAATAAATAAGATACTCACTGCACCCAGACAGGCAGAAGATTATTGGATTCCTAGCTTTCCAGAATGCTGATGGGGACCAGGGCTGACATGACTCATCTTTACTTCACAGCCTTTCCCGGTAGGTGGCCACAACCTGCGATTTGATTCTCCACAGGGGCTGACTTCCCAAAGGCTGGTCTCTCTCCAGGAAGAAGACTGGGCTGGTGCAGGAACAGTATATTTGGGCCAAAAGTAGCATAGGCCCAACACTGGAACCTTAAAGTAATGAACAGTTAAACTTGCTCCTGCAGTGGCTGAGGAAAACCCATGGTGGTCTGTCCCTCTTGAAGCTTGGCAAGAGACAATTTTCACAGAAGCAAGCTCCACTTTCCTCAGAAGTCCTTGGAGCAATCTCTTACAACAGTCAGTCCCAGTTGGGACAGTTCAGAAACAAATATTTTCTCTCTGGGGTAAAACAAGCATTCTGGATCAGCGTTCATGGCTGAGAAACCCACTTTCTGCATTTAGGCAGTCCTTGGTCCGATCAACACCCTCAGGAGTTGAAATCTACTGAAAGAAGGCAAGTCAGGCCTTTTCTCTATGTTCCTCTCAGCCCACACGCAGGCTGCTTCCATCTCAGTGACTCGAGCTGAACTTCTGGTGACTTAAACTGAACTCTCAGCTTAATTTCTGCAATAGTCTTCTTCTCTCTAATTTTAAGCAGTCAGAGTTCTTCAAGTCCTGCAGGGAGGCAAAACAGGCCCTTTCCCTGCAAATTGCAGCTATGGCACACTTTGCTTTCTTCAGCTTGAGAGCTCGAGCAGGACTGACTTGTTCACACATGGTTCCAACTGAAGGACCAGGATCTCTGTATTCTGGTTGGTTGACTGCACTGTCAATCACAGTCTGACAGCTTTCATTGATTGCTTTAGGCGCCAACAAGGAAAGTTTACAGTTTCACCCACAAGGCACTGTAATAAGGACTTCTTGGTTCTGATTGGTCCAAATGCAAGAGTCCTGGACCAAACATGGTGGCTCCCATGTCAGAGGAATATATAGGCAATGTAAAAAACGTGTTTATTCAGTAACAGCAAGACCCAAAGAGCAAACATCTACAGTATATGAAAAGGCTCTTTCTGCTCTGTAGTCAACGGCAGATTGGAGTAGATTAGGGCTTTGCCTGGCTGGTCGCAAGCTCTATTGCACTCTTCCCAGCCCAGGCTATTTACAGTATACAATACTGGCTGGGGCTTTTAAAGAGATAGCGTAGCAGCATAACGTTGCAAACTCCCGCAGGACAACAGGACATTACTGTAAAATTATTTGCTTTCTCTGTCTGGATATCTGCCGGGCAGTGGGCATCAGTGGAGCCCAAGGAGATACTCATGGTAAGCCCCCAGATTTGGGGTGGGTGTGTTACATAATATAGAACAGTATTATACAAAATGCCTGTCAAAACTCAAGCACAGTATGTGCAAATGAAAGTCTCAAGAGGAACTAAAACATGAGTATATGCTGTATGCGCTATTCATTCTTAGATGTTAAGGGTTCTATGTCAGACTTGATGTCCATGAAATTGAAAATTTTCTGACGCACTCATTGTCTGCTGTTAATGGTAGTACCCTGACTATTATAAATGTTTGTCAAGTACACTTACAGTTGCTTAAAAAGAAGATCCTGTTTATAAAAGTAATGTAATTATTGCACAAATCATATTAGCAAGCAAGTCTTTTTTTTTTGTTAGACTACAAAATTAGAAACTATGACAGTGAACGTTCGGCTGCAGTGTAGGGTGGAGCAGCAAATACACAGAACTGCGGTGCACATAAAATACAAACCGAGCTGGACTGCAGAATACAGACATTTATTCTGGCCAGAGAAATAAGTGAGGCTACATCAGAGACAACCCCTGTGCTTTGAATTCAAATTGATGCTCAGTAGAAGCACAGTACACATGTGCTCAGTCCCTATCATTCAGTCAGTGACCTGCCTAGGTGGTGAGAGGATGAGAGGAGGGGCTGTGCCAGTCATCACCCACCATTTTGCTTGCCATGTCTACAAGATTTTTAGGTGCCATGTACTGGACAGTGAGTGGAAAGTGGCAGGGGATGAGTTTGTGGACCAGGCCAGGGAGGAGGGAGAATGTCATTTATTTTAGAACAGGTATCTGGGCAGTAGAAGGTACTAGTGGAATAGCAGGGTGATTTCACAAGAGGGGTTGGGTGAGCAGGGGCACCACTGAACTGCCAGAGTAATTTTCTTTTACATCGTGTGTGAAGGGGGCACCACTGGGCTACCAGGCTAATTTCACTTTATAACAGGGATTCGGGTGGTTGGGGGCTACCACTAGACAGGTAGGGATCTATACATTAGTGTATGGGGATCATGTGAGGGTGTGGTCAACGGCTGAAGCTCTGCAGAATGCCTACATGCATAAATATGCATGGAGGCACTGTGCAGAGCTGCTACCGGCCACAAAATGGCATGCAAATGGAACCTTAGCACTTTTCATGACCTATGAGGTCATTAGCATGCATGCCTCTGAATATGGCCCCCAGGATAAAGGTGCTTATAGATTTGTGATGGGTTATAAACCTTTGCTCTGGGGTGTCCGTTGTCAGCAGGTGTGCGTGGTGTGCTGTACTTATGCACATTGTTGGGTGCTACTACAGTCTGATATACATACTTACTGCCTTATAAATATGCATCCAAGATGACCGTATGCCATTTTATGTGGCTCAAATGACCGTGTATGAATAATGGGACATCAACTTCTAGTACATAGTTACCGTGAGGTGGGTGTTCAGCCAACATGATTGGGAGTTTAAAATGTTCTGTTTTAAAAAAAAAGATTGTGTACTTACTTAAAATGGCTAAAAGCCTGACACAAAATGAAACCCAGGCACTGTGGTGATTTATTTATTTATTTTTTTTTGTTTACCGGGTAGGTGCACTAACCATAATTGACTATTTTCAGGCATGACCAGGGAGAGTACACACAAGATAGTGAGACAGGTACATTGCATATGCAGTTGAAATACATGAGGATGAGACAGTCCTGAAGATAATACAGTACAAGCAAGTGACAATAACATAAAGTGGAACAGATCACATTGAGATAGCATGAGGTGCATAACTGGCAATACATATAGGGATAAACATTTAACCTGAGATAGGATCTACCTAGCATAACGGAGGGAGGTAGGGATGGGAAGGTGGGCAAGGCTGGATCAGCAGTGGATACAGATACCAAGATGGGTAGTATGGCAGGCAAGAGTCAGGCAGCGGTGGTGGCAGAAGCTAGGTGGGGTCAAAACAGGTGCAGTGATCCTGTGATAGGTGGCAATGCAGCTCCTTTTTAAAGATTGGGTGGGAGCTGGCTTGCCTAAGGGCTGGGGGGGGAGTTCCAGCTGGTTGAGGCAGCATGATGAAAGGCTCCAGTGCCTTTAGATGTAAGGCACCTAGCTTTGCTAAGAAGGGATTTATTGGCCAAGCGAAGTTCATAGATAGCAGTTGTCAGGGGTATAAGTACTGCCACAAGGGAGGAGGGGGTTTGATTACATATGACTGAGTCTGTAAGGGTGCATACTGAGTATTGGTGACACGCAGAAGGGAAAAGCCATCCCAGGTCACTGTACAGGTGGCAATGGTGCTTGAGTCGATGGGAGGAGGAGGCATACCGACATATGTTGTTGTAAGCGACGTCCCATTTATGGAGTGCTGCTTTATGGGCATTGGCAAATGTGGAGACACCGTATGTCAGGGCAGGGAGAAGGATACCTTTGGCATTTGCCAGTTTGGCTGCCGGTGTTAACATGTGACTCATTTTTCAGCAATTCCTAGTTTGGAGTTAACTGCTTTGCAAGTATTTTCAATGTGCAGGTTGAAGTCGAGGGTTTGATCAAGGATGACTCCCAGGTATTTAAAGGATGTGGCACAGTCAATGAGCATCCCTCCTAAGTCATGTACTATGAGGGACTACTTGCAGGCTCTAAGTTTGGAGGCTGAGCCAAACAGCATGGCTTGGGTTTTCTTTGCATTGAGCATAAGTTTGTTGTTATTCAGCCATGTTTGTACCTCTGGAAGTCCATGGAGAGACATGTGTTTAGTAAGTTGACATTGGCTGCATTGGAGTAGAGGATGAGGTCATCAGCGTATAGTATGGATGAGCAGGAGGAAAGAGCATTACCTATGTTGTTGATATATATATAGAGAAAAGCAGGGATCCCAGAATGGAGCCTTGTGGTACACCAATGTTGACAATGGTTTCATCCGAGAGTGAGGAGCTGAATTTAACCACTTGTGTTCTACTCGCCAGATAGCTGTTAAACCAGTTGACCACTTTGGGTGAGAAGTTGAGCTTATGTAGAGTGGAGATGAGCAGTGGGTGATTGACAAGATCAAAGGCCTTGGTAAGGTCATTAAAGACTGCTTCAGTGAGTAGGCCTGCGTCCATGTTGGAAAGCATGTCAGACGTGAATTTCAGAAGAGCAGTTGAGGTACTGTGGCCTTTTCTAAAGCCATGCTGAGTGTCGGAGAGAATGTTGTTCTTTGTGACATAGTCAATGGTTTGGTTACCCACAAGCTTTTCCAGTATTTTGCTTAAAACTGAGAGGATGGCTATTGGCCTGTAATTGGTTATGTCCTTCTGGTCTCCTTTTTTAAAGATTGGTGTTACTCTAGCAACTTTCCAGAGGTTGGGGACAGCACTGAGAGAGAGAGAGAGAGAGAGACAGTGTGAAGATGTTGGCCAGTGGAGAGACAATCAGATGTGCTGCTAGTTACAGTAGGCAAGGTTCTAGGGCATCCAAGCCAGGACTGGTGCTATCCGATACTGTTTGTAGTAGTCTTTGGACCTCCGACCTCATGATTGCTTTAAAGTAGGAAGGTGAGGTAGTTAAGCAGTCAGCGGGGCAGGATGCCAGAGCTAAGGGTGTGCAGGGAGGCTGAGGTGCTGGTAGAGAGTTGAAAGGTAAGGTGTATTGGGACAGATCTGAGAACATCTGGTTGAAAGCATTAGCTATAGTGTTCATGTTGTTGCAGTGCACACCATTCATGATCACGTCACCTGGGGTGGATGTCTGAGCAGCACCCAGAAAAGTTTTGATGTGGGTCCAGAATTTTCTGGGGTCACCAGCAGAGTTAGTGAGCAGTTCCCTACAGTAGCTGCTCTTTGCTGTTCTGACTTTTTCTGCATTGATTTCGAAGGGCCCTGTATTTAGTGTACTGTAGTCCTCTGGTAGCCCATATAGTTTTGTACTCCTTCCAGCTTTTGTCCCGTGTGCATAGGTTTGTAACCCTTCACATGTCTCTAGGGGTGCATTTATTCTGGTTTGCCAGGAATTCGTCAAGGAAAATAGTAAGCGCTGCTCCAACATCTCTTGAGAGATAGATGCCTGACCAGTGGATATAGAACACATCGAGTAGGAATGCTTCAACATCCAGGTTAGCAAAGTTGGTTATGGTGATGTAGCGAGGAGGTGGGGAAGGAGCAGTGAGGATTCTGAATACAAAAAGTTGGTGAATGATCTGTGACAGCATCTGACAGTAAGCCAGCCATTTGTACATGGTCTAGGTGGTTTGCCATGACCCAGTCACTGAGGGTAGAGGTCGTTTGAAAAGGTACAGTTCGAGTGGGTTCAGTTAGAATTTGATGCAGGTTATAGCTTTGAGTCAGTGACTGTAGTGTGTTTTGCACTGCTCCCAACCAGTTTAGGTTTAAGTCAGCTAATATTATGACTTGTTGTGTTTTGCGTTTATTGTGATTAGATTAAGTAGGTCCTGAAGTCCAGTGGAGCCTCCAGTGGGTACATTTGAGGCACAGATAATGTGGAGTTTTTTTGTGCCTAGAGCTATGGTTGCTTGTAGACACTCACAGATGGAGGTGGAGTTGGATGGTGGGCAGACTGCAACATTGAGGTAATCTTTGTAGAAAAGAGCAACACCTCCTCCATGCTTCGAGGAGGGTCTACCTCTCCGAACCATAGTATAGTTGGCACTGTAGCATAGGGAGTCTGGTAGGTTGGGTTTTAGCGAAGTTTCACATATTCATAGTAGGTCAGGGTTATATACTTTTATCCATGCTTCTAGGTCAGCAAAATTTCGGTTGATACTCCTAATGTTCATATGGGCTATGAATAGGCCCTTTCCTGAGATTGAAGAGATATCAGCTGGGGAGAAGTGTGCGGAGGGGCCCGGGTTCAGTTCAATGTCCCCTGATAGTAGGATGCTGAGGAGGAGGAGAAACCACGGTTTGTAAGTGTGCAGAGGAAAAGGGACTGTTCATCTCAGCGTATACTTTCTAAGCAGGCAAGACACATAGAAGGTGCATCCCTTCAGGGCAAGGAGGTTCCTATATTCTGGTATGGGTTTGGCTGCAGCAATTAGATTAGAGAATCTGAAATTGGTGGGTTGAGGGTATAATCTCTGTGGTTGTAGTTAGCTGGAAAAGTCAGAGAGATCCCATTTATGTAAAGTAGGACTAGGACTGTTAATATTCCACATGCCATGTTTTGAGAAGCCAGGTTGGTTCATTGGCGCCCAGTGGTTGAGGAGAAACTTGAGGCGATCATGGTTGTTTCAATTTAGGTAGGTGTTGGAAGACTGAAAGTGTAGCTTTAAGGGTTTAGTGAGAAATGCTTCTGATGGGAGGCTCAATCTATCTTTTGAGTTGACACCTAGTGGCTAGATTGTATTACGAGTCAATGGAAAAATGGACACTTAGTCATAGGATCAGTAGAGATCTATAAAGGAAATGGTCCACCCAGGCTGGGTGAAGTGGGGGGTGTGGGTGAGAAACCAGCACGTAGTGTCAGTGGGACAATAGCAAGGGCTACAGCTTTTGTTGAGCTAGTCCGAGGGGTGTCCGGCAGTTCCCCAGAGTGTAGGCAGCTTGGAACTATATCCTTTACCCTGCCACGAACCGGAGTTCGGAGGGTTGGAAAATAACTTTTCGGTGGTTGATTTCAGGCGGTCTGCCAGTGGCAAGTGGCAGGAACTGCTGGCAGGTTCTCTGGGCCTTGTAGCAGGCTCCTTTGCTGGGAGAGGTCCAAAGCCCAAGCGGGCACAGAGACCTGCAAGGGAGAAGAAGGGAGAGGGATTAAGTAGAGGTAGCCAGGTGGGGGGGCGGGCAATGAGGACAAAAGAACAGGGCGTGCAGCTCGGAGCAAGGGGGAGGGCGCTAAGAGGCGAGGTTGGAGGTATGGGAGTGAGAAGGCAGGAGAGGTCAGAGATTTAGCGATACGTGGAGCACTTAGAGGAGAGGGGGAGGGAGAGAGAGACAGAGAAACAAAAACCTTAACACTCTAAGCAGGAAATAAACTTAGCAGAGCTGTAAACACTTCTTGTAATAAACTGTAACAGAGCTGTAATCACTTCACTTAGGCCCTGTCCACACTACACCACTAAAAGCTGTAACGGTTTGAAACCGTTACAGCCCTGTAACATTACAGTGCGTCCACACTACAAAATGAACAGTGTCGAAACCATTACGATAACGTTACAGCTTGTCCACACTATTGAAAAATACTGGGAGTGGTGTAACCCCTTGGAAGCAGTGGCTATCCCAAGATGGAGTAGGTGCTGAATATCAAAGTCCCAGAATGCCAAGGGTTGCCATGCACACAGAACACAGTAGGGTGTGTGAAACATGGCAGCGCTGAAAGCAGTGTGTTCGCTGGCCGGTATAATGCACTATTATGCAGTGAACCTGCAGACTGCCAGGTGTAGGAGACAGAGGAGGGCTGCTCAACGTCGTTCCTCATGCAGGCTTGCCAGCATTTGCCAAGGTGTGCTTGACACAGTGTCCATATTGCAGGACATATTGATGTGTATCCTTGAAAGTGGCACAGTACCCAGGGCTGTGTGGGCTCACAGAAAAAGCACTGTGTGGTGGGACAACATTGTGTGATCCTGGACAGATGACGAGCAGTGGCTATCAAACTTTCGGATGTGCAGGCAGACCTTCAACTGCCTCTGTGGTGAGTTGGCTCTGTACATCTCCCGGAGGGATACACACCTACGTCCAGGAATACCAGTGGACAAAAGAGTTGCATTAGCACTGTGGCGGCTGTCAACAAATGTAGAGTATAGAACAGTGTCCCATTTGTTTGGTGTTGGTCGGTCCACCGTGGGGGAAATAGTTATAGAAGTGTGCCGTGCCATAGTGAAAGTACTGCTGCCAAAGGTTATACGGGTGCAGAATGTGCATGACATAGTGCTTGGATTTGAGAAGGACTGGGGATTCCCAAGCTGTGGCGGTGCAGTGGATGGCACCCATTTCCCAATCATATGCCCCCCAGGAAATGCCACAGAGTACTTCAATAGGAAATCATACTAGTCCATCATCATGCAGGCTCTTGTCGACCACAGGTATTGTTTCATGGACATTAATGTGGGATGGCCTGGCAAGGTCCATGATGCAAGGGTGTTCCGAAACAGCAGCTGTTCACCCTTGGGCAGAATGGTAAACTGTTCATGGAACCACCAAGACACATAGCTGGAATTGCTGTGCCTGTTGTTGTTTTGGGGGACCCTGTCTATTCTCTACTGCCCTGGCTCATGAAGCCGTACAATGACTATGGTGACCCCAAGAAGCGCAAATTCAATTACAGACTCAGTAGGGCACGCATGGTGGTCGAATGCACTTTTGGGCACCTCAAAGGCAGGTGGCGGTGCCTGTTGAAGAGAAGTGAATTCAGCATCAACAATGCTACCTACGTCATAGGGGCATGCTGTGCGCTGCACAATCTGTGCGAGACAAGGGCAGAGGTATTCATGGACAGCTGAGAACTGGACAGTGCAACAGACATATATCCACAACCTATGGACCATGACAATGTACACACTGAGGAAATGACTATCACGGGCCAGAGTCGATATGCATCACTGATCAGGGATACCCTAGCTGACTACCTCATGGACGCATAGGTTCGGTAAGTTCTGTTCCTGAACATATGTGCACATTGCACCAAGTGGTAAGGAATGGTGTCCGCAGGCAGCAGTGCAAAACTAGCACAAACCCGTGACACACTGTGTAACAATCGTGTAGCCATCCACCTTTCCACACACTCACAGATACCTGTCCAAAATACCACTGATCATGTCACAGCATCCCATCCCACCACTGACCCATGTACTCACTGTACTGATACGCAAGTCAGTTCAGTTCAGCAGTGCTGTGTTTATTGCTGTATGCATGGCAAGTATGTTGTTAGATGTCTGGTGGTACAACAAACCATGTCCATTATTGCAGCATGAGCCAGACAGAAATGTAGCTTTAGGCCCTATTGGTACACATCATTGTCACGACATGTATTCTGTCGAGGTTCCCTGCCATACACAGTGTACTCCATGTATGAAGTACTACACTGCACACAAAACGTATGATGCAGATGTCCAAACATTGGCATAGTAATGAGCAAACATTAGGCACAACAGACCAACAACATATGTGACAGAGCATCGTATGTAACAGTGCCTTAGTACTACACCTGTTACGTGCACAGACATAATTAAACATAAACAAAATAAACAAAAACATACCAAAAAATATCAGTCTGGTGAGTGATATTGTCACTCATTTGCAGTTACATGTATTTCACAGCTAAGGAAAACTGTGTCCCTTTTAGGGACTCATACAGTATTGCATATTATGTCATACATTCCTGATATGTGTTTCTTTCCACCACCAGGTATACAGAACATAGTGCTGGACCGTACCGTCCCAAGGTCGCAATGTCAACAACAGTGGATAATGCACAACAACAATAAACAAGGCAGAATGCACAGCTCTGCAACAGACAATGATGCAACGACATAATGTCGCCAGTACAGTGTTTCATTTGTTAATAGTAGCATACGATGCCAGCACTTTACATTCAGTGCAATTGTGCAATTGTACAATAAAGTCATCCTGAGCTTATACACTGCTGTGCATTTTTAACAAACATTTTTGCAGTTGTTAAGCAACTACCAGTAGTGTGCTTTGAGACCCATTGATTCACAATGAACCACTTCTCATACAGTGTAGCTTACCATCTGTACTGGGTTCCCTGAGTAACATTATGGGGGGGGGATAACAACAGGTATCATTCTAACAAATTAAGCCACCACAGAACAAGTGACATTCAAAAAGTAACATGGGGAGAACAGCCCTTGAGCTCACAGTGTTGTCCACTGGAAATCTTCACTGTACAGATCATGTGTGAAGCTTGGAACAGCCAATGTGGGTTCAGGATCCAACGGGGCAGCATTCCTGGCACCCTGTGTGTGAATATTGGTGGCAGAGGGCAAAGTGGATGGGGCACTTGAGGGGATGCTGCCGTGCTGTGGGTTGGAATCCAAATGTGTCTGACACAAGACATTAGGTGGCACTCCTGTACCACCAGCAGTCACCCTCATTCCTATCCTAGGGTTGCCAAGCATAGGTGTCTGGTACATGTTATGAGAGGACAGAGAGCCACATGGGACATCATTGGCATGCTGGATGTTGCCATGACTGACTGTGTGATAAGCACTGTGGGACATGACAGGGGTACAAGCAGTGGACATAGTGCCTTGAGTACTGCTGACCTGGGTGGAACTTGTTGCAGTACGGGTGATGCCTGCAAACTTACTTGCTGCGTTACCAGGGTCTGCAGGTGGCATACTACCCTGTGGCTGGACCATGACATTTGTGGCTGCCTGTTGGAACTGCATAGTTAAGAGTTTCAACATGTTGCTAAAGAATTGTGCATTTTGTTCTGCCTCTTGCTTCCTTAATCTCTCCTCCATCTCCCTCTCCTCCCTAGCCCTCTCCCATTCCAATTCAAGCAGCTCTCGATGCTGCTGCTGCTGCATCTGCCGTGTGGGCTCAAGCACTGCTCCAATCAGGTCGGCCAGTCTTGATTCTTTCTTCTCCTTTCTCAGGTTGACAAGTGGTTGACATTCAAATGAACGCTTGGCAGCTCCTCGCCTGCCACCACCAGATGTATCGCTTGATGTTCCAGGGCGTTCATCATTCACAGCCCATGATGCAGCAGATGACACTGATGATGATGCCTCCAGCAGGTCATTATCCAAGGATCTCTGCTCATCATTCTTATCATCTGCAGAACAACAAACATTGTGTATGAGCATACCACATATGGTTACTCTCAGGCTGCAACAGGCAAGTGGCATAGTACTTCTTGGTAACATCTGCTGACTGACAGCACTGCAACCACCCACCTCCATGAAAGCAGCTTGTTCGTACACAGTGTACAACACAACTGCCAGGCCCCCAGCAAACACCACCAAGCAAACCTCCCATCCCCACCAAGAACCCCAACCACACCCAGCCATTTATTTGTTGTGATACCCAGTTCCCATGCAATCCGCAGTATACAACTACAACTAAAGGAAATACTTCATAGCACTATTCAGTATACAGTATACAACTGCACTGCAGAATGCTGAACATATACCCCTACCTCCCTAACTACATTAATGCAGTCATTGGCATCTGGTTCCATACTGCACTCCAGATGCCTCTCAGCCGCATCATGCCACCCAGTATGTGCTACCCACCTCTCACCCCCCCAGCACCCCACATAGTGACTGATATTGCGCATACCTGACTCTCCACCTGCCTCTACGCCAGCATCAATTGCGCTGGGCTGGCATGACTCCTCCGTCCCCGCACCATCACCATCATCATCAGACTCCACTGCAGAACTCTCCAGGACAAAGTGGGGTTCGGTTGTTGGCTTTGTTCACAGTATTTTGTCCAATTCATCGTAGAATGGACACACCACACGACCACCACCAGAGCGCCTGTTGCTGTCATGAGTCTTGTGATAGCGCACTTTGAGTTGTTTTATTTTGTCTCTGCATTGTTTGGCACTCCTTTCAATGCTATGTTCAAATAGGTATTCTGACACTTTCTGATACACCTTGGTGTTGCGACGTGCACTAGCCAATTCTGACTGTACCCATTCCTGTGTCCAGTAGTCAATGAGTAATTTCGTGGCCTCATCAGGCCATGTGGCACCACGGTCAGACATGCCTACACCTCCACTACCTACAATGCTGCCTACTGCCTGTGCAGTTTTTGGGACACTGATGACTCACTGGTGGCTATACTGGCCACGCTCAGACGAACCACCCTGCACAAACACAGCCTTTAATGCTTCCTACTGCTGGTTCTTGGGCTGCTACACCAGCTGGTGGCATTAATTGGAATCCCCACGCCTGACAGATGAGGTTCACTGCACTCGCGATCAGCGCTGTAAACTTCCTGGTTCTTGCCCTGGTTTACCTCCCAGACTGCACCAGTGCACTGCCTTGCTGCATTGTGGTATACTAGGGGACTGGAGGGCACACTGTCACGCGTCCACACTGCAGGCTGTAACGTTACAGACCTGTAAACATTACCATAACCGTTGTAGAAACCACATACAAACAGGTTTCTATAACGGTTTTGAAAACGCCTTCTGTAACGTTACAGATGTAAACGCAAACCTTTACGGTAACGGTTTGAGCCCTCTGTAACATTACAGAGGCATAGTGTGGACAGGGCCTTAGTCTTCACATTACAGGGTTTGTACAGGAATTGAACTGGCTTAAGGTGAACTGCCCCAGAAATAAAAAGCGTAAACTTAAAACTTTAGGTTTCTACAGACTTAGGCAATCAAAGAAAAGGCGCTGAAAGCCAAAATTCAAGAAATCAGGCGAGTCAGTGGTCCAATCAGTTCAGGGTTTTGAGCTTGCTCCAACCAATGAGGAGGAAGGTGCTTGTTTTTGAAAAATTTCACAGAGGTGCCAGGCTCAATCACATACCTGCAAGGGCTACATCTTTTGTTGAGCTAGTCTGAGGTGCGTCCGGCAGTTCCATGGAGTGCAGGCAGCTTGGAACAGTATCCTTAACCCTGCCATGAACCACAGTTCGGAAGGTTGGAAGTGGACTTTTCGGCAGGTGATTTCAGGTAGTCTGCTTAGTACACATGATCCTGCTGTTCGGGTGTATCAGTTATCTAGCTTTGCATTCTTTTTTCCACTCTTTACTCCAAGTGATTACATTTCCTTTTGGAATAAAATTTGAGCTGGAAGAAGGGAACTACTTATAAAAAGTAAATGGGGCTCCACAGATGTCTCTTGGCAAATTAGGAGAATGTCACTGTAACATTTTAGGATTCCAGAACCATTCAGCTTTGCTTCTTGGTTCTCAAACCCAAAGAAGTCATGAAGAGACACTTTTGATTAGCCAAGAGACATCTCCTGAGCCCCTTTTACTTATATTACACAGCAAGTCAGTAATATTTTGTTTATATAACACACATTACTTCCTGTGGGGCCAGTCAGTATCTGTAATGCTTTGTGTAAATTTTGTCACGATTATGTTGCCTTTTATGAAAATCAGCCATGCATCAGTTGCATGGTCTGTGTCCTATAAGTCCCTATATGGACTGGGTCATCATTACCTGAGAAACCCCTGACTGCCTATCAGGCCTTCCACCCTTCTGCTCCTCTGAGGTGGCCCTCCTCACTGTTCCCAGGGCTAAGTTGAAATCTTCAGGAGACCAAGCTTTTGCATCAGTGGGCTCGGCCCTGTGGAACAGGCTCCCATGATCCTTAAGGGCCCCCCCCCATAGAGGCCTTCAAGAGGGCCTGAAGTCCTTCCTTTTTCTGGAGGCTTTCAGCACTGCCTAATTATTTGCCTCCTGTGTTTGATGCAATCTGTTTTTACTGTTTTATAGCTTAATATGTCAACAAGGCTGTTATTGTTAATCATTTGTACTCATCTATTTTTATTTATTTTATTTATTTATTTATGACTTTGATAACCGGGTAGGTGAACTGGTCCAGTGGACCGTTTACAGCCACAACCCAGGCCACAAGGCATGAGTAGGTACATTGGCAGTTGGTAAATCAATTTACAAGGATACGTTAAAAAAGAAATGCATAACAGTTACACAGAAATTACATAATAATTATACAATAGTTGGGTACAAGGCAGAAGAAATATGTACAGTATTTACAAGATGAGGCATTTCAGGAGGATTAGTGCAGGAGTGCCAATGACTCAAACTGTAGGTAAAAAAATTGTATATGTATTTACTGTATTTATGCAAAGTTATTTTATGTTTGTAAAGTGCTCTGAGCCCCAGGGAATGAGCACTTGAAAAATAAAGTCTACTACTAGTTGCCCGGTCAGTGGACTGAAGTGCCATTTGTCATGTTTTCCTATACAGTTTGCACAGCAGGGCACTAGCATACATGTCCAACAACATACCTGAGAGTCCCTGACAGGAAAGTCTTCATGTCCCTGTCAGCTGCTTGCCATGCTACTCACACTATTTCTTCATTAATGAAGCTGCCAGTATAACTTTTTTGGGAGTGCTATTTACTAACCAGGAGAATGTACTGACAGCTAGGACCAGGCCATATATTTCAGTCAGTTCAGGTAATTGTCAGGCAGGGGAGTCACTGGAGCTGGTGGCAACATTGATTAAGGCTATCAGAGGCAGGGAGCCATCACTGCTGGTGGCAATATCAAGAGAGCCTTCTAGTAACAGGAGACACTTTGTACACTGCAACATTGATAAAGCCCTTTGGAGTAAAGCATTGCCCCTTCAAGCTGTAATGTGCAGTATATTTTTGTAAGTGAGTGTGTGTGTGTGTGTCTGAGTGTATACGTGCGTGCAAATGTTTGAGAGTGTGTGTGTGTGTGTGTGTGTGTGTGTTTATGGATGTACAATCATTTAAATTTTGGCACTGCCCAGTACTGTTGATAGCTTGATTAACTATTGCACTATGACACCTACGCATCTGTACAGCAGTGTTACATAAAGCCTGTAAGACAGTACTAAATGAGGCAGGAGTACTCTGTCTCAACGTGTGTGTGTTGGGGGGGGTCACTGAGATCTTCAGGGTCTTGAGATTGATTCCTGTGGATCTTGAGTTCGGTGAGAGTGGTGTCAGAGCTGAGGACACACACACACACTGCTGAGTGAGCGATGTGTGCAAACGGTCAGGACAGCAGCAGCATGGGGACAACTGACAGAACAAAACAAATTCTGATCACAACCAAAATGGCTACTATATGTTAACCTGTTAAGGGCAACATAATGAATGTTTAGCTTAGATTGTAATGAATAGTCAGAGGAGAAATTATATACATTAGGACATTTTATTATTTGTGGGAAAGTGTCACCATGAACAGATTGTTATGAGACGTGGAAAGGAACAAGAAGAAAGGGGGTCAGAAACAAACATAAAGGACAGATTGTTACAGAAGTAGGACCGGGGAGATGGGAACAATGAACTTTGACCCAATCAATATTTATGCACAGTAGGAATAAAAAAGGAGAGCATCTGAGAGCGTGAAGTGCCTGGATGAACGGTAAGGATAGTCAAAGTAGCCAATTGCTAATTAAATTTAAAAGTGGCTACTAAACATGGCCCTAAAACTGGTTTTATCTTGAATTCTAAGCTAATAACAAGTGTTACATTAGAGTCTAAGTGGAGGTTCATGATTTTCTCCTCACGTATTTATCACCATGTTCACTGTATAGGATGCCTAGGCTAGCTATGCCTCTTACATCAGAAAACATTCCATGTGGTTAACATATTACGTACACACACAGTAAGGCCAAACATAAAACATGTTGTAGAAATATAATGTATCTGAAATATAACACTCTGTTGTGATCAGAAGTAGCCATGGACCAGTTTCCAAACAGTCAGAAGTAGGTCATTTTTCACTATCAATAGAAACCTGGCTGTTAAAATTAAAATAAAGCTGCAATACTCATATTCCAGCACTTACAATACCATCGCTAAGGACTACTAGAAACTGTGAATGATTTTAGCCAGTTGTTCAGTGGTACATGTAAATTGCCAAGACTTAATACAACAATAAATCAGAGAAACAGCATCTCCCAAATGAAGATTTTGTTTTTGTTTTTACCTTTGCCTATGGAGGTAGCCAGTACATTCATTTGCTGGGACAATGATTTACTTGGGGGGAGCTGGGGGCTTCACAGGATGCAAAGGGATTGTTGCTCAGCAAATCAATCTTGCCAGGTTGCTGTCAACATTTTTGCAGGTTCTTACAGAGGTTAAATGGTTCACTCTGAATTTTCTCTTCTATCAATTTTTTTTTGTTTTGTTTTTATGGAGATGGCTGGTTGGAGGGGTGGGGTTATTCCTTGCTTCTAAAGTTTGACTGAACAGGGCTGTGAAAGAAAGAGCTCATTTGGCTTGGTGGCCATCAAAGGAGCAGCCATGGGTGGCAACACTGTGAGCCAGTAGTGGAAACTGAGGACTGGCGCGGGGGGGGGGGAGTATGAGACAAAAAGCCTGCTCAGCTCAGCGGACATCAAAGGATCCACCATAGCTGGTAGCAACAGTGGGAGCTGCTTATGGAAACTGAGGATGGGAGGAGTGTGAGACAGGGCTGGTGACTGACTATGGGGGAGGGAAGCACACAGAAGGAGTGAGCATCAGAGCAAGGGAGGTGCTTTTTTTTTCCAGGGGAGAAGCACACTGATTTATGCATAATCACCATGAGCTTCAACTCCACTGTGCAGAGCAAATATTTGTGATGTGTTCAGTATCCGGTCACACCCTTCCAGACACCCTATATTCTCTCCTCCTCTGTTTGCAATATGACAGCAAAGCTCTTACAGTACACCCTTAAAAAAAATACAACAAAGATGGAACTCGCCACTAAGCTTGCCTCACTGTTTGGTTTCAGTGCTTTTACCTAAGGGGGGATACATGCCCCTGTCTGCCACTGATTATTTTTGATACCTTTCTTACATTGGTGGTGAATTTGTAATCCAAATGGCTTCTTCATAACTCGTTCTTTCCTGCTGAGAAGAAAAATATATTGGCTCTTGTTGTCACAAACCCACTCATGAGGGTCAGATCACTGAGCTCACAGTGCCCACCCCTAAGTGCAATCCGTGATAGGGAGGGGGGAAAACAGGGATACCCTCCTGTGTCCTCCCAGAGTGTTTGTTGAGTTTACAACAGAACACTTGGCATGAGGTCCCAGAGCATCCCTTTATACTTTGGATCAGGGCACAATACCAGTCTCAAGTCTTGTGGCCAAATATGAACCCTTTTTTGTGGCTCTTACACACAGGAGAAAAGCCCAAGTAAGTACACCCTCTTTGGGGTAGCAGCACAAAAGCCTGATTTGGCCTTCACCATACAGAAAATGCAATAACCCAGTTCACAATCCCTGCAGACTCGTATGAGACTCTGGTACTCTCCCTAATCCTGCTGGATCCCCTACTGACCCTTTTCAATTTGGTTGCTATTTGGTGACCCTTCTAAGCATAAACAGCTATCACAGATTTGTAATAAAACTTTTACAGTCACACATACAATATAAGGAATTTCACGCTGGCAGAATTCTTTAGAAAAACAAAAGTCTTTACTAAAATAATTAAATAAAGGCCACTACAAGTAAAAGAGAACATATACAAATTTAGGTTACAACATGGGAACACATTTTGGAAAGTATATAGTATAAACACCTTAAAACTGTCTAACTACATCTCTACCTTAAAGATGAAAATGTTCAAAGTCCTTTTTCTATGTAGCAGCTTGGCAGCTGGTCTGTTGTGTCAGGAGGAAGTTCAAAGCCAAAATGACCAACTTGCTCTGTACTGGAGAGCTTAACTACCTTTCTGAAATTTGCAGTGTCATCAGATTTCCAGTCATAAGGAAACCAGGTGTATTTTCCTAGCAGTGACCCACAATTTCCTGGCCACTTGGTGATGTCACTCAGCTTCAACATAAATTCTGTCTCCATAATTAACTAGCAACAGGACAGTCACTGTTAAAAAATTGTATGTATCAGTATAGCATCCTGTAGCTAATTCACAGTGTCATGTTAGAATTTCACATAATACTGCTATAATGGTCATCTGCCATCCAATTCCTGGCTCAAACATCCTGTTCCCTCATAAAATGTGATATCCTATCATAGTTCCTGAGATCAAAACAATCTGTTTCTGTAGTGCAGGTTAAGTGCAGGTAAATGGCTTTTGGCACAACTCTGCTAAAGGAACCTGGGAATGAAAATCTCATTTACTGGCAAAGCAGGTGGCCGAGTCAAAACGTCAAACCCCTTAAAAAAAATTAGTCTTTCCCTATGCCTTGAATTAACACTGACATGGGCAAACACAGAAATCACATAAAACAATATATAACAGAAATATATATTGCAAATAATGATTGGCAGTTGGCTAGCTCACAACACTCCTCCCTCCTAGACTGAATTTGTGGAAATCCATCCCTAGCACTGTATGAGTTTCACAAATTCTGTTCATTGCTCTAAATGGTGAGATAGCCCTTCTGCGTTCGCATTCGTCGATCTGGCCCTGTGAGAAATGGTCATATTGTAGCCCTGTAAGGCGATACTCCATTTCAAAAGATGACCATTCATCTTCCCCATCTGTGACAGCCACACCTGGAGATTATGATCAGTCTGTACCTCAAACTGCTTCCTGTAGAGGTACAGCTCTAATTTCTTCAGGGCCCATACCAGCACAAGGCACTCCTTCTCGACTGTGGAATAGGCCTGCTCCCGAGGAAGCAACTTTTCACTAAGGTACACTATTGGATGATCTTTCCCTTGGCTAGAGGTCTGACTAAGGACTACTCCAATCCCCACATCTGAGGCATCTGTCTGGACTACAAATGGCTTATTGTAGTCTGGACTGGCCAACACAGGAGCACTGCACAATACCTCCTTTAGCTGTGTAAAGGCTCGTTCACAGGCTGGTTCCCATTTTACCTTATTAGGCATTTTTTTCTTTAGCAGGCCAGATAGGGGAGTGGCCAGGGTACTGTGATTTTGTACAAATTTATGATAATACCCAGCAGTCCTAGAAAACTCCGAATCTGCTTCTGGGTGTCCAGCCTGGGCCACGCCTCTATCACCTCAACCTTGGCTTGATTAGGGCAAAGCTACCCCTGCCCTACTACATGTCCTCAGTATGCCACCTCTGCCATGGCCATCTGGCACTTTTCAGCCTTGACAGTGAGCCCTTCCCTCTGTATCCTGCCCAACAATTCCCTTAGGTGGGACAGGTGATCCTTCCAACTGGCACTGAAGATGGCAATATCATCCAGGTATGCCACAGCGTACTCTTCAGTAGCATGTAACACTTGGTTCACCAACCTTTGGAAGGTGCCAGGGGCGTTCTTCACATTCCAAAAGGAATTACCCTGAACTCAAATAACCCTATTGGAGTGATGAAGGCCGACCTCTCCCTAGCTGTGTCAGTTAACTCCACCTACCAAATACCCTTTTGTCAGGTCAATGGTGGTGAGATATGCCACCCCTCCAAACTTGTCAAGTAGTTAGTCTGTCCATGGCTTTGGGTGGGCATCAGACTTTGTAACTGCATTGAGTCCATGATAGTCTACACAGACGTGAGTAGAGCCATCTGGCTTGGGAACAAGGATTACGGGTGAGGCCCAGGGCCTGTGGGATTTCTGTATTACCCCTAAATCCAGCATTTCCTCCACCTCCCTCCTAATGTCCTTTAGGATGGCCTTGGACACCTGATAGGCTGTTTTTAGGATGGGTGCTAGCATTCCTGTGTCTATGTCATGTGTTGCTAAGAGGGTACATCCAGGTTTGGCCATAAACAAAGGGGCAAAGTCCTCTAAAACCTCCCTCACTTCCTGGGACTGTTTTGGGGTCAACTGCAGTGACAGTTTGATTGCCTCCACAGAGGACTCCTGCTTGCTTTCTGCCAGCAAGTCCAGTAGGGGGTCTTCTTTGTCCATCCCCTCCCCAGGACTACACACTGCAAAAACCATGTCAGCCCCATTTGCATATGGCTTAATCGTGTTGACATGATACATTCTATGGGTATGTCTCCTGGCAGGCAGTTCTACAATGTAGTTTACATCATTCACTTGTCTGAGTACTTTGTATTGTCCTGCCCACTCAACCTGCAGTTTATCCTTCTGGACTGGGATTAGGACCATGACTTCCTGACCTACACTGTATGAGCGAGCTCTGGCTCTGCAGTCGTACCAGACCTTTTGCTTCTGCTGGCTGTCTGACAGGTTGCTCTGGCCCACTCCCATAAGCTCCTTCAGCTTTTTGCTAAACCTCAGGACATATTCCACTGTGGGAGTTCCCTGGGTGGCATGCTTGCCTTCCCAATCTTCCTGGACCAAGTCTAGGGGCCAACACACCCTGCATCCATACAAGAGTTAGAAGGAGGAAAATCCTGTTGACTCTTGGAGCACATCCCTGTGTGCATACAACAGGTGAGGAAGGTATTTCTCCCAGTCCCTCCCATGCTGTTCAGCAAATGCTTAGAGCATCGATTTTAGGGTACCATTAAACCTTTCCACAATCCCATTTGCTTAGGGGTGGATAAGGTGTTGTGCATCTCTGCACTACCCACACTTCTCCCACAATCACTTCATTGGGTCTGACATGAAGGAACCCCCTTGATCGGTGATAACCTCCTGCTGAAATCTGACACGGGAGAAAATCCCCAGCCAGGCATTGGCCACCTTATCTGTCCTAAGTGAAGAAAGGGTGACTGCCTCTGGGTATCTGGTGGCATAATCGACCACCGTCAGGATAAACTTCTTCCCAGAGGAGCTGGGGATACTCAAAGGTTCAACAATATCCATTCTTACCCTCTAGAATGGCTCCTCCACAATGGGCAAGCTAATTAGGGAGGCTTGGGTTTTACTACCCACCTTCCCTATTTGTTGGCACCGGTGACAAGACCTGCGATATTCCTTTACCTGCTGGGTGAAGTTGGGCCAATAGAAATACTGGGCCAATTGCTGCATGGTGTGCACGATTCACAGATGTCTAGACATGGGGATATCATGAGTGATCTTGAGCAACTGCTCATGGTACCTCTGGGGAATGACAAGCTGCCTGCCCATCACCCCTCCCTCTGTCCTTATGTCCTGTGTATACAGCAGTCCATTGTCCCAAAATACACTATGTCTCACATCACCTCTCTGTGTCCTGTCATTCTGCACAAACCCTCAACCTCTCTAAACTAGGGTCAGTCCTCTGAGAAGCTGCAAAATCTGTACATTTTCCCAAGGCATGGGACAGGTCCCCTTCAGTTTCTAAACTAGGATCCATAGCTATGGTGTCAGAGCATTCAGGGTCACTGCCATCCCTAACCATTTGACCATTGGTTACCCCTACCTCCTTAGAGTAACCTTCTGTAGCTGTTTTGTGAACTGCTATGTGGGGAAGTCCTACCCCCCTTTCACTAGTATCCATGTCAGGAGACACAGGCTGGGGATCCAGCCTCCCATTGTTTTCCACAGGAGCTTCTATGGGGTCCAGGGAACTACAACTGGCCTTTACTGTCTGACTGTGGGTAACTGCACATATCACCCCCTTCTGGAGAGTGTTTCCTATTATCACATCCAGGATGAGATTGTCTGCCACTGCCACTTTTTGCACCATTTCTCCTGTCTCACCCCAGTCAAAGAGAATGTTAGCAAGTGGCAGAGTTTTCTCCTCCCTAGTGAATCCCCTTACTGTTACAAACTGATTAGGTATAAGCTGTTCAGGCTCAACCAAATCCCCTTTTACTAAAGTAAGAGATGCCCCATGTCCTTTAACCCATGGGTGTGCACCCAATTTACAGTAACTGGGTGTATGTGCTCCCTCATGTTTATAGGCATGCTTTCAGGGCTACACAGTGCACCCAACTCTGTTCAAGAACCACTTTGTCTGCTCTGTGCCTTTTTAGGACACTGTCTTGCAAGATGCCCTGGCTGCTTGCAAAACCAACAGTCATTTCTTTTTTCTGAGAAATCCCTTTTTTTTGCTACCTGGGGCTGCCCCCTTTCTGTGGAGGCAGTGAGGGTTTTAGCTGCCCTAAAGATGCTCTTTTCCCCTTCTGCACTGCCACACCCGCCCCACTCCCTTTCAGAGCAGGCCTGCTCCTGGCATAGTGGTCTGAGAGTTCAGCAGCCTGCTGTGCTGTTTTTGGGTCTCAGTCCTCTAACCAGGTTTTCAACTCTGCTGGGCAAGCCCAAAAGAATTGCTTCAAAAGTACAACCTCCTCAATTTTCTCTACAGAGTTTGCTTCCACTCCCACCCACCATTTCAAAAACTGATGTTGCTTTGTGGCGAGTTCCTCATAGCTCATGTCAGTGCTTCTTTGGAACTTACGGAACTTAACCCTGTATGCTTCAGGAGTTAACTCATACTTTTTAAACAATTCAGCTTTAAGTTTCTCATAATCACTACTCTCCTGATTGTCCATTCGACCAAATGCTTCATGACCCCACCCAGTAAGTAGCGGAGATAGCTGGAAGCTCCAGGACTCCCTGGGTATTTTTACCTGAATACAGACCTTTTCAAACAAATTCAAAAATGCATCCATATCCTCCCCCTCTTTAAATTCAGCTATTGATTTTGAATGTAACTTATACCCCAGTCCTGAAGTTCCAGGTTCACCCCTGCCACCTACCTCCTCTGTCACTGGTTGTTGAAGTTTTAGCTTCTGCAGCTCAGATTCTCTCTGGTGCTCTCTGTCCTCTTTCTCTCAGCCTCTCTCCAATGCTAGTTTTAATTTTTTGCCTTTGTCTCTCTCCGATGCTGGTTTTCTTTTTCCTGCATCTCCAGCTCCATCTGGAACTTCCTCTGCTCAAATTCCAGCTCCATTCTCTTCAACTTTATCTGCAGCCAGATCCCGTCTGGCTCCAGCATTGTGGTGACCTTCCCCTGCTGCTGAAGCTCTGGGTTCTCTCTGGTCTCCCTGTCCTCCTCCCTGGGACTGGACACTGTGACATTCCTTGGCACCCCCACGCGCAAGTCTGGTCCCTGTCAGTCACCGACTGTAACTTGAGGTCCTGGGAAGCCTCTAGCTCATTGGCTGTCAAAAAAGCCTCCAAGAGGTGCTTTTTGGCTCACCCCTCATACTGGACTCCTCTCTCCTGGCACAACTGATTCAGGTATTCTGCAGTATATTCACTGTAGATGGAAGTCATCTTCTTCCCTAACTACTGCTACACTAGCTTGCACCTGAGAAAAAAAAACAGGTAGGGAATGTGATACTGTAACCAAATTATATATATTTTTTAAATCTCTGCCTTGATTGTGTGTGCACTGTTTTCAGTTTAACATTCTGATACACTGGACTTGGAATCAAGCCCAACTGTTATGCCTGTGGTCACCAATCTCTTGAATCACAATGCAACCAAATCTATCAGATCCCAATGTTATGCACCAAATCTGTCATGAACCCATTCATGAGGGTCAGATTACTGAGATCACAGTACCCACCCCTAAGTGCAATCTGTAACAGGTAAGGGGGAAAACAGGGATACCCTCCTCGTGTCCGCCCAATGTGTTCACTAGGTTTACAACAGAACACTTGCCATGAGGTCCCAGAGCATCCCTCTATACTTTGGATCTGGACACAATACCAGTCTCCAGTCTTGAGGCCAAATATGAACCCTTTTTCATGGCTATTACACAAAGGAGGAAGGCACAAATAAGTATGTTCTCTTCGGGGTAGCAGCACAAAGACCTGATTTGGCCTTCACCCTACAGGATATGCAATAGCCCAGTTCACAATCCCTGCAGACTCGTATGAGGCTCTGGTACTCTCCTTAATCCTGCTGGATCCCCTACTGACCCTTTTCAATTTGGTTGCTATTTGGTTACCCTTCTAAGCATAAACAGTTGTCACAGATTTCTAATAAAACTTCTACAGTCACATATACAATATAAGGAATCTCATGCTAGCAGAATTCTTTAGAAAAATACAAGTCTTAACTGAAATAATTAAATAAAGGCCATTACAAGTAAAAGAGAACATATACAAATTTTGGTTACAGTATGGAAACAAATTTTGGAAAGTATACAGTATAAACACCTTAAAACTGTTTGACTATGTAACTACCTTAAAGATGAAAATGTTCAAAGTTCTTTTAATATGTAGCAGTTTGGCAGCTGGTCTGTTGTGTCAGGAGGGCATCCAAAACCAGAATGGCCAACTTGCTCTGTGCTGGAGAGCTTAACTACCTTTCTGAAATTTGCAGTGTCATCAGATTTCCAGTCATAAGGAAACCAGGTTTATTTTCCTGACAGTGACCTACAGTTTCCTGGCTACCTGGTGATGTCACTCAGCTTCAACATAAATTCTGCCTCCATAATTAACTAGTAACAGGACAGTCACTGTTAAAACTTTGATGTATCAATATAGCATCCTATAGCTAATTCGCAATGTCATGTTAGAATTTCACATAGTACTGCTAGAAAGGTGATCTGCCAACGAATTCCTGGCTCAAACATCCTGTTCCCTCATAAAATGTGATATTCTATCATAGTTCCTGAGATCAAAACAATCTGCTTCTGTAGTGCATGTTTATGGCAGTTAAATGGCTTTTGGCACAACTCTGCTAAAGGAACCTGGGAATGAAAATCTCACTTCCTGGAAAAGCAGGTGACCTTTGAGGCAAAAGGTCAAACCCCTTAAAAAAACTAGTAGTTCCCTATGCCTTGAATTAGCACTGGCATGGGCAGACACAGAAATCTCATAAAACAATATATAACAGAAACATATGTTGCAAATAATGATTGGCAGTTGGCTAGCTTGTGACACTTGTGTCATATCTCATATTGAACAAATGGGCTAAAGGCACTTAATTGTACTAGTAATAGTATAAGTTTTATTCAACTGAGAAAAACAGTGAATATGTACAGTTAGACTGAGACAAGCTCATTTCCAGCAAGGCCCTAAACTACATCCAAGTTAAATAAAATTCATTATAGTTGCAGTATCAAAAACATCAAATACATTAAACTTCAAATACAATACCATACAACATACAACATACATATTAGAGCACAATATCCCCAAATCATACAATAATACTGAGATATACAGACATTTTAAAACATTCAGTTTCAGATACCAAAAAATAAATTCCTGAGGAATAAATATTAGTTTGTCTATGTCAGAACATTCCCTCTCTAATTTTTTGTGGTGGCCTCTTGTTGGAACTGCAATTTAATTTCACCTGGGTGTACACTAATTTTTAATGATCTAAAATGGGATGGTAAGCTGTTCCAAGTTGGGGGACCCCTGCAGAAGAAATGTGTTTGGCCAGATTCTGTCCTCATTTTTGGTTGAGTATATTTAATGCTCTCCACAGAATGTAGTCCAGATTTAATTTCTCTAACGTATAATTCTTCCAAAATATATTCAGAGACCTCCCTCTTGTGACACTTTACCACATAATTCAATGCATGAGACAGTCTTCTGTCTTTTGGGTCAGTGCAGTCCAGTCCAGTCCAGTGATTCATATAAATGCCATCTATGTGTCATCCTAGGGGCACCTAAAATGAATCTGGCCAATTTACTAAACATTACATTTACCCTGGGCAGTTGTGTAAGTGTTGAACCTATGTAGGCTATATCCTCATAATCCAAAAGAGGGAGTACTAATGTTGTAACCACGTTTCCTTATATTCTCAGTCATACAGCCTTTAAGTCTATATAAGGCCCCCAAACATTTCCCACTGTTTTTAATTACATAATCCACATGAGTAGTCCACTTCAAAGCATTGTCCAGGTACAAACCCAAATACTTGTAATTTTGTGTTTGCTCAAGAATAACATTATCCAATGTGTTTATCCTTAGGGAAGCTTCAGAAGTCCTAACCCCATTGTCCCTTTAGAATAGTAACACTTGCATTTTCTTTGGGTTTAAAATAAGTTTAGATTCTAGAAAAAAGTTTTGGAGCGCTTTAAAGGCTTCGTGTAATGTAGCCTCAATCGTCTGAATGGATGAGCTTTCAGTATAAATAATTGTATCATCTGCAAACAGGTGCCAACCTATATCCAGGTGAGACAAATTAATGCTATTCATATATAAAATAAATAGAATAGGCCCCAAGATGGATCCTTGGGGTACTCCTGAAATAATAGTTCTGAAACCTGATACACAAAAATTTATGACTACCTGCTGTTTTCTACCAACCAAGTATGAATGAAATAAATTTACAATCCGCTTGGATAACCCCAAGATTTTTAGTCTGGACAAGAGGATGTCATGGTCTAGGGTATCAAACACCTTTGATAAGTAACCCCTACACCCCTGCCTTTTTGCAAATGACAGGTGGTATTGTGTTGAAGCTGACAGCAGTACCAGGTGGGGAGCTGGGTTCAGGGAGGACTAGGTTACTTGGCACAAGGGCTAGGTTTGGCTACTCTGTACAGGGGCACCCAAGTAAATCCGAACACAGGAAGCAATAACTGTACTGTCCAATACCAGGAATGGGATTCTAAAGTGTGGCTTTTATTCACATCCAAACTGAACAAACAAAGCATAGATGGACCCCCACGGGGCTACATTCCTGGTAATGCAGATGACAGAAACAGAACATTTTCTCAACACTTCAGCCCTCAGGCTCTTGACCCACCAGGCACACAGCCCGAACTTGCACGCTGCTTTGGGTACATAGTCCGACTTGTACACTGTTGGGGTTTTCCCTGACTCGGCTCCCCTGCCAGCCATCAAACACCTTCCATTTGACATGGAACCCAATTTTCCGGTGGCTCCCTGAACCACCTTAGAGCCTTCAACTCCATAAGGGTAATTTCCTTTCAATCCCACATCTGGGTACTTCCCTCAGCACTGGCCAAGTGCCTGAGGCAAAGTAAAAGGTCCACAGAGCAAATCTGTAGAGGTGAACCTGGTTACTAAAGATGGGGTGTCTCCCACCTCTAGCTTCCACAATCCATACCTGGCCATTTCGCTGGACATTAAACATCTCTTTCTGAAAAGCTTGGCAATGTAGATTAAAGGGTAAATGCATAGCACATTTCCTCTACATGTCTTGACTTTCCACTTGTGCTGGACTTGAACATACTTTTACTTTGGCTTAGCCTATTCCTCTAGGCCTCCCACTGATTAAACGGTCAATCCCACTTTACAACAGTTCAGGTGGAAAATAGGCCCCATGTAGAGCAGAACTCACCCTTTGGTTGCAGGTGCCCCACAGGCGATTCTTGACAGCTTCTGGTGCTGCAGCACAACTTAGAAAAATAAGGCAGCTTCTTCCCTACCCGGAACCAGGAGGGTTGCCCCTGGAATAACAGGCAAACCTTTTAACCCCATTCCCTCAGGGATTGGGCACAGAGACCAGTAACAGCGGTCTCCACCACTTCACGAACAGCTTACTGTGTTCCTCTTTTGGCAGAAACACACACCTTTCCTTAGAAGTAGCTCTATATCAGAGCATTAGGTTCCAAGACCCTGTGCACAGACTGCTGTGCTCCTCTCTTCAAGACTGCTCACACACAACTGCTGCTCACTGTTCAAAAATTCCCAACATTCTAACCTAACACCCATCTGCAGATTCCAATGTGGCTCATGCAACTGTGATAGTTCTATGGTGATGTCATCCCTCAGTCTCAGCTGAGATTGAGAACAGAGTGAGACAGTGTGAAATCCATTTAACTGGAGTTTCACAAGCTGCCTTCCCTGCCTACCACTAGGTCTTACTGGGATTCTAGTAACCCCGGGTAACAGGGGGGTTACAGATAAATTAACAAATAATGTCCCCACCGACATCCTCTTATCCAGAGTCTTGGTGATATCACCTGTCACCTTTATAAAGGCCGATGTAGTACCCTACAAAGGTCTGAAACCAGACTGATGTTTATTTATAACCTTTCCTGCTTTCAAGAACTCTTACAACTGTTTCGCTATCAATCTCTCAAATATTTTAGCAATGATTGGTAGTAAAGAAACTGGTCTATACTTTTCTATATTGTGTTTTGATCCAGCTTTAAATATAGGGATTACTTTAGCCATTTTCCACATGTCCTGGAATTGCTCTTCCAAAATTGCCTTATTAAACATAAATGCCAAGGGAAATTATATAACTGGAGCTGCATATTTAAGTAAAGTGTTAGGAATTTCATTTAACCCTCCAGATTTCCTTATATTAATATTCAGCAGTTCTTTTTGTATTTCTATGGGAGTTATTTTATCAAATTCAAAACCCTCAGACGTGTAATGATTAAATTCTTGTGAAATATTGGATATGGAAGATTTTGGGGGAGGGATGCTATGCCCATGGCTACAAAATAATTATTGAAACTGTCCACCACCTGTGGGCCTAGAGGAGTCCTTATTTTATTTATTCCAAAATTCTCTGGATAATCCATTGTTTGTACACCCTTCACCTTTTTAATTGTTTTCCAAAACTCCCTAGGGTTATTAGTCAGATTAGATGTTAATTCTCCATTATAGAATTCTTGCCTGCTATTTCTAAGTGCAGCAGTATATTTATTTCTAAGTTGTTTATAGTGTGAATTTGATCTTTGTGTCCAAGATTAGGGAAGTGTGGTGATCATGGGGGACGTTAACATGCCAGGAGTGGATTGACGTACCCTAACAACCGAGAATAGAAGGGAACAGGTACTGCTGGATGCCTTCCAGGACAGCTTCCTGATGCAAATGTTCAGTGAACCAAACAGGTTAGGGAATACCCTTGACCTCATGCTGGCAAATGGGGAGTTTGTGAGGGAACTGAGGGTGGAAAATCCACTGGTGTGGCAAGACCACCACTCAGTATGGTTCACATTGGATATGGGTAAGGAAGGAGTGGTAATCGGCACAAGGGTGCTGAATTTCAGGAGGGCCAATTTTGGGAGGATAGGGGGAAACAGTAAAAGGGTACCTGGCCAGAGTTCAACCTAGTATGGACACTAACCAGAGGTGGGAGCTCATAATGCTGGGGATAGTGGAGGCAACCAGAACCTGCAGCAAGGCCCAGAGCAAGAAGGCTAGGGCCAAAGAAATCTAGCTGGGTGAGCAAGGGGGTCACGGAAAGGGTAAGGCGGAAAAGAGCAATCTTTAGGAGGTACAAAAAGACAGGGAAGGGAGAAGACAGGGAGGAGTACCTGAAGGAATTGAAGGAGGCAATAAGGGCAGTAAGAGCAGCCAAGGCATCTAAGGAACTCAGGCTAGTGCAAGGCATTAAAAAGGGGGAGAAGGACTTCTTCAGGTACATGAGGAGAAAAAGGAGCTGTAAGGACCGCATAGTAAGGATTAGGAAGGGGGGGTAGGTGGCAGCAGGGGGTGATAAGGCAGAAGTGCTAAATGATTACTTCTGCTCAGTATTTACTAAGGAGAAGGGAGGTGATACTCAAGGGGGTGAGAGGGCAAGAACGGAGGGGAGGGGGTGATGGATGGGGGAAATCATGGAGAGCAGAGTTCTGGAGGCTTGAGGGCACTGAGGGTGGACAAGGCACCAGGACCAGATGGCATCCACCCCAGGGTACTGAAGGAGCTGGCAGCGGTCCTGGCAGGACCTTTGGCAGACCTATTCAATTCCTCACTACACTCAGGGTGCGTACCTCAGGATTGGAGGATGACTCATGTGGTGCCCCTCCACAAGAGCATCCCCAAGTATGAACCTGGGAACTACAGACTGGTGAGCCTCACATCCATCATGGTTAAGCTGATGGAGACTATCCTGAAGGAGGGCTGGTGTCCCTCCTGGAAGCCAAAGGGCTACAGGACAGCAGACAACATGGCTTTGTCAGTGGCATATCCTGCCAAACCAGTTTGGTGGATTACTATGACTGGGTAACTAGGCAGTTGGATGGGGGCCATGCAGTGGATGTCCTGTACCTGGACTTCAGTAAGGCATTCGACTCGGTGCTGCATGGGAGGCTGGAAAGTAAGTTAGAATGCACAGGGGTAGGTGCAAAGCTAGTGAGTTGGGTAGTGAACTGGCTTCAGTGAAGGCAACAGAGGGTGGTGGTGGGTTGGGAGCTCTCATCCCCAAGGGCAGTGATGAGCGGTGTTCTGCAGGGCTCGATGATGGGATCAGTGTTTGTGATACTCATTGCAGACATATCATTGGGCATCAAGAGCAAGATCAGTCAGTTTGCTGATGACACCAAAATGGGAGCAGTGGTGGACGACCTAGGGGGATGGCAGGGGTTGCAGGATGATTTGGCAAACCTGGAAACCTGGTCAGACACCTGGCAACTGAGGTTCAATGCCAAAAAGTACAAAGTGCTGCATTTTGGGGTGAAAAACCCAAGGAGGAGTTACCCGCTGAGGGGAGTGCAGCTAGCTGTGACAGAGGAGGAGAAGGATCTGGGGGTGCTCATTATGGGATCAATGAACAACTTGGCACAATGTAGGAAGGCAACTGCAAAGGCCAACAAAATGCTGGGTTGCATTGCAAGGGGTATATCATTGAGGAGGGGGAGGTGATTCTCCCATTGTATAGATTACTGGTTAGACCACACCTGGAGTACTGCATGCAGCACTAGTGCCTGTATCTGAAGAGGGACACTAAGTTGCTGAAGGGGGTGCAGCACAGGGAAACAAAGATGATCCAAGGGCTGGGGGACTTACCATATGAGAGTAGGCTGAGGGAGTTGAACATGTACTCACTAGAGGAGAGGAGGGACGGGGGATATGATTGAAACCTTCAAGTACACAAAAGGAATAAACAAGACAGGTACGGAGTGACTGTTCAGAATAAGGAAGGGGAGGGACACCCGGGGCCATGATATGAGACTGGAGGAGGAAGGTTCAGGAGGGAGATGAGAGACACTTTTTACAGAGAGGGGTTAGCTGGGTGGAATCGTTACCAGTGGAAGTTCCAGTAGAACAGTGGGCTGCTTCAAAGGGTCTGGGACTGGGCAAGAGGAGGGTCAGGGGTCAGGGAGGGTGGGAAGGAGGGGCAGTTGCAGAATAGGGGGTGCTAGCTGCACAATCGAGCAGACTTGATAGACCATTAGGCCTTTATCTGCTGGCAAATTTTGTATGATCATATGCTCGTATTACATACAACTCTTACATTGCATTTTTTCTTCCAATAGAAGGAAAGGGGTAAGATTATGGGCAGACTAGATGGGCCGCATGACCGCCTTCTGCCATTACTGTCTATGTTTCTATGTAGTAAACTTAATTTCCTTATAAACTGCAACTGTTTTTCTAAATATGCACAGTATACTCATGGTCTGATCAGCGGTTCTAAATTTTAAGCATAGGAAACAACATGGTCAGGGTCTTTGAGATGCCACAGTGCAGTAGCCGCTAAAGAAATTCATCCCAGAGAAATCGACTCGGACCCTCAAACCTGGGGAATTTAGTTATTTTGAGCAGATAAAAATGTTGGGGTGGAAAGTTGAACATAGCTATTGTTTTGAAATGCAACTGAAAAATAGCATTTCAGATTTACCTCTTACTGCTTATCAAAGTTTTGCAAACAAATTCGGAGTTTGGTTACCAGGGCCTTAATTTAAAAAAAAGTCTGAGTCATTCTGACCTGTCTCAGCAGGTGATGGAAGCCCCGCCCCCATCCTCAAACAATGCTTGGGCTTTTCATTTTACAAAATTCTGCTGACCCCTTCATGTGAGGATCGAGGTGACCACTAAAATGGAGTGGAGGAAAAAGGGCAAAAAGTGAATTGGGTGAGGTGAGAATGCGACAATGGCAATTGTTAACGCTGTCAAATGCTGACAAAGCAGGGAACCCCTTTATATTAGTACGTCTGTACAGCATTGTTAATATTATTCATATCTGCTTATGAAGCAGGACAGGACATGAAGAACCTAGACTCTTTTCTGACCTTAAATTACTCTGTTACTATGTAAACACAAATAAAAAACAAAATTTGCATCATTCTTATCCCCTGCAAAATGCAGAGAGAGAATATTTAACAGTCTACACTTTGAGAACATTTTTATTTTTTATGTAACAGGTGAAACATGCACATATTGTATCACTTGCAGACACTGTAGACTGTGTGTTCACATAATGGTTTTCAATTTTAGGTTTTGAAGCTAGACCCTATTTCTAAAATGGTATCACTTTAGTATTCCACAACAGTCTGAGACAATCCTCCTATTGTATCAAATTAAAAACACTTTAACCACATTCTGAGACCACACGCTTCCTCCCCAGACTCAGGCATTCATTGTCTTAGGACCGCCTGACAATGTAGCAGTCGAGATAGCTGTGACCCGTGTAGCACTAAAACAGACAGCTACATTGCTGGTGACAAAGGCACAGTGGTATGATGAAAATGAGAATCTACATGGAAATATCACATAGCTCCTAGCCAAACCACCAAGCAGTGGAGCAAATCATGTAATCCCTGCAAGTTTGCGAGGGGGCCCCTTGAGCAAATAGGCTTAAACATTGTTTCCACTTTTATATATGTGTGTGTGTGTTTGTATGGCGGTGGGGGGGGATAGTAGTGCATGTGAGATTTCAAGGATGTAGAGGCACTGTGGCTTAGTGTTTATAGCACTGACCTGGGAATTGGAAGACTGCAGGTTCAAACACAACAAGAGTCAAATACACAGCATGTGACTTTGGGCAAAGCAGTTAACCTCTCTGTGCTCCAGTCCATCCAGCTGCAGAAATAGGTAGAAGCAGGACCCAACTGGAAACAAGATGGCATATCCTGGGTAAAAAAAAAAGTGAAAAAATGGTGCAGGTTGCACTGCACCTGTTGTTTTTATGAGAAAATTCTGGTGAAAATTAAAAGTACTGGACAGAGAAAAGTGAAATGTTTTGAGCTTAGAGTAAAACATTAAATGTTGCCAGTAAAATGTACATAATGAACAAACCTCCCAACTCCCCCACATAGGTGAGAGGTTCTTCATTTTATCACTCAGTCGCCCTCTGTGTCACATGGAAGGTGTGCTACTTGACATTTAACACAAACGGTTTAAAGCAAAAACAGTAATCTATGTTACTCACTGAGCAGCAAACCATGAGAATATAGAAGCACTTGCCACAAGGAGATTTTGGGCCTGATTCTGAAAGAGCCCCTAGATCGCTGCAGAGTTCTGGAGATCTAGGGCTACGGCGCACTCCTGGTGCATCAGTGACCATGCACCCTATTCCATAAAATCATTGGTTTCTGCGCCAAAAGCATGGGATTTTCCACAAAGGCAGGCTAGCACCAAATGCTAGGTGCACCTGCGGGACCTGCCGCATGGATCTGCCCACCTTCCAACCAGGAATTCAATGCAAGGAGAGGTCCTGGGCCAGAGGTGGCACAGGGGATGCCATAGCGGGTGTTAGGGAGTGGGTGGGTATGCCGGGGGAGATGATTGGGCACCTGGCAGTGGTGCCTTTGTTGGCACCAGTCACATAATGGTGTATGCCCACTGGATGCCCGGTCATACCCCCGGCAAACCCACTTACTCCCCAACACCCCTATAGTACTCCCCTGTCCTTTCTGCCCCAGACCCCACATATGGAGCCCCCCCGCCAGGTCCTCACCTTGAGGGGCAATGCCGCAAGGGGTGTAGACCACCTCCTGGCTGGTCTAATATGACCCCCTTACTAAGATCATGGTGGGGCTTTCGGAATCCCAATGAAGGAGATGTCGCAGCCCCACCATGGTGCAAGCCCCCTTGTGACCTGGTGTACCCTGATGCTGGTCACAAGGGTGGCAGAGTGCCCCTTTGCCGCAGTGGTGTCCCAGTCCAGTGCAGACTACATTCCAGAATAGGGATCGATGCAGTTTATGAGACAAGGTGCGTATTGCGTCATTGCTGTCTGGCACAAGCACCTTGCATTGGTCATAATGCTTTTGGAATCTGGCTGTCTGTCTGTTCGATTTGATGACGTGACTCATATTTGATTTCTTTTTCCCACATTTTGAGGGGCAGGATCGCTCACATCTGAGTGATCAGTGTTGAAAAAGGAAAAAAATCCCTGGAGAGCTGAGCCTACCACCTTTGATGCAGGATTGAACATACCTGACAGGAGTCTAGTGACACATTTCCTCATTATATGTTACATTGTTACACTTTATTTAGTCAGTTTTATGCTTTTGGGGGGGTGCATATTACACAGGAGCAGTCCTTACCCATTTTCCTCCTGGACCCTTTTTGATTTCACTCCCAGAACTGAGTTCCCCTGGGTCCCCTCTCCCTTCCACCACTCTGGGTGATAAAAGGTCAAGACATATGCTGATGGAAAAATAGTGCCATACTGTACCTCAGTAAGAGAAAATAAGAACTCAAAGGAACTTGGCATAGCAGGACTAGTTTTAGTTTCCAAGTTTAAATATTTGGACAGCTCAAGGTCCCTCACTGGTTAGATTAAAAAAAAAAAACAGCATCCTTGATATCCTGATAAATAGCTGCGAAGGTTAAAAGGGAGCATTCATGAGCAGCAGTCTCCATAGATTGAAAGCCCATGAAAATTGATTTTCAATTGGGATTTGGGTTTGCCACTGGCAGCAGTCCAGAAATATAGATTACACGGTCAGTTCAATGCTAATATTACACTGCCACCATTTTATGGAACTGTGTGGTATCATTGAGGGAAAAACTGTTTTTTTTTGTTTGTTTTTTAGTATGCTTTTACTGGCGGACCACCTAGGAATCAGCCTCCACCCCACTCCAGTCCCCCTCATCATCCCCAGGACTTACCTCCTTCAAAGCCGATACCCCCTGGATTTTCCCCCAGGGCAGGGCTGCCACATCAAGCACAACCCATGCAACAACGGGAGAAGGTTGCTTGTAAGGGTGCCTACTGGCATTGCCTCCCCAGATTGCCCCCCAGGGCATGGCGTGGATTTGGCCCGGAAATGATAGACACTGTAATAGGTCATCATTTCAAGGAGTGCCAGCAGGATGATGGGGGCCCCAGGAGAAGCGTAACATAATGCTTGGTGGCGGCTATTTGGTTTTTTTTTCACTTTGGACCCCTGGGATGGGGATGTGCAATGATGTCCAGTGTTTGCCCTGCCCCCCCCAAGGTAACGGCGCCAGCCACAATGGTACCTCTAGCCTCTGCCAGGGGTTCATAAAGCACTGGACACTCTGCCCTCCCTCCCCCCAGAGAAGGACAGCACTCCCCAGGACACTCGATCCTTCTCCCCCAGGCTGGCCTCCAACTCCAGAGTCTGTCACTGAACCCCGGATGTTGGCATCGCAAGCGGACGCCTTGCTGCTGTGCCGGCGGGCCAGCTGATTGAGGGACAAACTGTGTTTGACTACATATAGTTAGGCACAGCTTTTTATTCCACGACATCACATTGTTTTATAGATTCTAGTGATATAATATCAGGACTGAGCAGATATAAACACTGAAACTTAGAAATAATGACAGCAGAAAAGACCCATCTGCCCATCCAATCAACATTCTCCTTAGTGACCCCTCCCTTCCCCATCTCTCCCCTTAACCCTGTAACAATGGCCATATGCCTTCCCCAACATACTTTGAAGCCATCCACTGTTTTCTTATTCATAACTGCTTCAGGCAGATTGTTCCATTTTCTATTACTCTTTCAGTGAAAAAATGCATAGTCACCCATATTTCTGCACTGCTGCCAGATACAGGTACCGTAAGCCTGATCCCTCATTTAACATAACTTTTCATGGGTCTTCAAACAACGATTGTCATGGTGTTTGAATGTTCCCCCTTTACGTACAGAGTAAGCATAATGAAAAGTTACATTTGGACTTGGATTGTCCAGAAAAAAAAAAAGCCTACAGCTAGATTTTAAAACAGATTTAAAACATCAGTCACCAAGGGCCTGTGTTAGAGTAAGTGTCAGACAATTAGCCATCACTAACTTAAAAAAAAATACATAAAAATAAAAAGGAGAATAAGAGAGTAGACTTCTGTAATGTACAATTCAACTGAGGTGTGATGGGTAAGGTGTATGGAAGTATTTGTCACCCCTCACCCAGAGAGTGGTGAACCTACAAAGTGAGCTCCCAACTAAGGAAGCAGTGGATTGAGGAAAGTTGAGTCTTTTAAACTATTATGAATCATTTACATGATTTTTTTCAGCCAATCAGCAGTCAGAACTGCAGCACCTCTTAGCCTGTATACAGCTGTTGTCCTGAGCCGCAACGTTAAAGTGAAGTGATCTATTTCAGAGGTGGGGGAAGAAATATTACTTTCACTTTCTTAAAATGAAAAAAAAATCAAACTTAATACTTATTTTAAATCACTGTACATAACTTTAGTGATTTATAATATAAGTTTATAGAGCTGCCCTGGGTGTCTCTTATGGTGTAAGAGACTCCAAGTGCAAGGTTTGGGTAAGAGAACTGCAGAGTGAAGCTGAGTGGTTCTGGCTGCCCAGACCTCATGAGAGGAGTCTCATATACTATAACAGACACTCCACAGAGGCCCTATTAATTTATTACAAATCACTCAAGTTAGCTAGCAAGATTTATAATAAGTTTTAAATATATGTTTTTATTTCAAAAGTTAAATGAAGCCATTCTACCCCTGACTGTGAAGTGGAATGCCCCACTCCCAATGTTCGAGCACTAAAGACAACAGTACACAGGATAAGAGGTACAGTGGCTCTGTGCACTGATTGGCTGAAATCACACAAGTGACATACTGCATAATATGTGCTGTGAGAGATGTCCCTTAGAGCATTGTTTAGTACAGTCTGAGTGGACAGAACTGCTCCATTTCACTTCATCACCCAAACCTATTAGATGACACTCTTTTACCATAAGTGTCAGATCTCAGGGCACACATAAAGCTATAAAATGTTACACTTTTTTATTTTCTGTGCAGCATTGCTTCCCGCCATCAGCATCTGATTATCTGCCTCTCGGATCACACATATCCATTACACTCACTTTCCATTATTGAGGCTGATAATTTTGCTTGGTTAGTCATTGCATCAGTACTTAGGTATCTGTCAAAGACCATGGGAATGGACAGGGGACTGCATATGCTTTTAGAGCATCCCTTACCCCAGTGGTTTGCATCAAGATTCTCTGCCTTGGGAGGGCAGCGGGACTGGCAACTGAAGCAAGCAAAGCTATAAATGGCCCCACTGCTATATCGGGGCTAATTGAACCTCTCAGGGCTGATCCCTGGATGTGATGTCAATGGCAGGGAATTCTGGGTTGCTGCTTGGGCAGGTTGCTTCATGAATTTTCAGGTTGGGAGTACTGCAGGGTCAACCAGAAAAATATGAAATACTCTGCAAACTAGTAAGGGTCACTGCATGGACAGGTTGCTTCATGAATTTTCTGGTTGGGAGGACTGCAGGGTCAACCAGAAAACTATAAAATACTCTGCAAACCAATAAGCTAAAAATATATTTATGCACGTAAGGGGCACATTGGGGGCAACCCCACACACTTAATGTGGGGCAATTGAAAGTGAAAATTCCCCTTTAAATTTCATCACTTCTCTGTGCACACCCTGATGCAAAAAACTGTCACCATTGGCTAACTTGCAGCATCTCCTGTACTGGGCTGGGACCATGGCTGTCTCACACCGAGTCAGATAATCAGATGCTGACGCAGAGGCCCCCATGTCCTCATCCACTGCCACAGTGATGGCATGAGCAGAGGGCAGGATGGACTATGGTGGGCTCAGGGAGGTTTAAGGAGGGTGATCAGAGGCACATCCCCCATCCGGTCCAGCTTAAGAATGCCTATGATGTTCTAAAGGAGCGGGACAGTCCCACAAGGGAACCCAAGGCTGCGACCAGGGAGGAGGTGAGGGTCCTCCAAGAGGGAGACCCAGTGGTGGGAGGAAGAGGACCCCAAAGGAAGAAGAGGTTACTCCTGTTGGGGGACTCAATTGTCTGGGGGATGGTTCTGGGCACAGACAGTAGAGAGGAGAAGAAGGTAAAGTACCTTCCAGGAGGCACCACTCTGGGGGGGGGAGCAGATCCTGAGGATCGCTGAAGCAATGGCAAGAAGAGGGGGACTGGAGGTCGTTGTCCACCTGGGAATGAATGACCTTTCCAAGGGCAAGGCAAGCATAGAGCAGGTACAGGAGGACTTCAGAGAGTTGGGAGGGTGCCTGGAGCAGGTAGCAAGCTCTGTGACATTTTCAGAGGTGCTGCCAGTCCATAGCGTAGGGAAGGATAGGAATCTCCATATCAGCAGCTTCAACAAGTGGTTAAAGGGTTGGTGCAGCGAGAAGGGATATGGCTTCAATGGGGACTGGGGACACACCTGGAACAATGCAGCCCTGTTCAAGGGGGATGGACTACATCCTTCCAAGAGGGGGAAGGCAGTCCTCAGTGAACAGTTTAAATGCATCCTGGCCAAGCATTTAAACTAGCCGGGGGGGGTGTCAGTAGGAGCAGGGAGACTCAAGTAACCCACCCCCACAAGCTACAGTAGCCAGGAAAAAGGAACATGAATGTAGGTTGCAAACAGGGACATCAGTACCAGATATAAAGGGTAAGGTAGGGATAGGAAGGCAGCTTAAAAACAAAAATGTGGTTGGAGGAAAGAGGCAGAAGGGCAAACACATGATGGGATGGAGGAGAAGTAGCAAAATATGGAAGGCCATGGTTAAGAATGCCCACAGCCTCTGAAATAAAATCCCAGACCTGGAAGCCTTGTTAGTAGAGGCAGACCTGGAATTGGTGGCAATAACAGAGACCTGGTACACCTCAAATCATACCCTGGGAAGCAAATGTTACAGGTTATGCTCTATTCAGGAGAGATAGGGGAGTAAAAAAGGGGGGGAAGTGGCCCTGTATGTAAGAGAAGGCATAAAAGCAACAGAGGTGCAAGGTAGACAGGGGGAGGCCGAGGCACTGCAGATCATCCTTGAGCCAGGCTATGACATAACAATCCATGCAGGGGTGATCTACAGACCTCCAGCACAGGGGGAGGAAGGGGGAATAGGGATCTAGTGGATCAAATTCACAAGATGGCATCAAAGGGTGAAGTGTTACTGCTGGGGGATTTCGATATCCCAGGCGTGGATTAGATGATCCCTGTAGCTGCTCCATCCAGGAGCTGTGACATCCTGGATTCCCTGCAGGGGGCAGGCCTCAGACAGCTAGTGAGAGACACCACCAGGAACAGGACAATTCTGGACCTCGTACTGACAAATGGGGGCAGAGTCACAGACGTCCAGGTGGAAGGTCAGCTGGGATCCAGCGACCACCACATAGTGTGATTTAGTGTGCAGACAGAGACACAAGCTAGTCATACAAAGGCAAAGGTATCAGATTTTAGGAGGGCAGACTTTGCTGAAATGAGTAGATCTATCAGAGTAGCCCTGGAGAAGTGGTAGGTAAGCGGGGAGGTTGAGGAGCAGTGGGGGCAACTAAAAGGCGCTATAGTGGAAGAGACAAACCAATGCATCAGGTTGGTGTCCAAAGGGAAGGGAAGAGAAGGAGGAAGCCACTGTGGTTCTCAAAAGAGGTGGCAAAGTAAGGGCTAAAAGGATGAGTTTCAAAAAGTATAAGGGGACCCAAAGGGAGGAAGACAGGGAGGTGTACCTTGAGTGTGTAAGGGAAGTGAGGAAGGCTGTTAGGAGCACAAAGGCACGGACTGAGGAGGGATTAGTGCAGACAGAGAAGAAAGGGGAGAAGACATTCAATAGGTACATCAGCAAAAGAAGAAAAAACCAGGGAAGGGATTGTAAGGCTCAAAGGGGATGAAGGAGAGTGTAAGGAGTGAGACCTTGGCAAAGCGGAAATAATAAATACTTCTGTTAAGTATTCACTGAAGAAGGGGAGGGTCAGGGATCACAGCTGGGCAACAGATGCAAAGTGGAGGGGGGTGGACATCAGTCCATTCACAGTAGAGAGAGTTCCGGAAGAGCTCACAAAACTGAAGGTGGACAAAGCTATGGGGCCAGATGGCAAACACCCGAGGATATCAAGGGAGCTGCAAAGGGAATGAGCAGCACCTCTGGTGGCTATGTTCACAGACTCATTCGACACAGGAGTGGTTCCAGAGGACTGGAGGAGGGCACATGTAGTCTCTCCTGACAAAAGTGGTAGTAGGGAGGAGGTGGGAACTACAGACTGGTCAGCCTCACCTCAGTGGTGGTGAAGATCATGAAGGCACTGCTGAAAGAAAGAATAGTGGCACACCTGGAAGCCAACGGTGCCCAGGATATGAGGCAACATGGATTCTCAGCAGGAAAGTCATGCCAAATGAATCTTATAGATTTTTTTGATTGGGTGGCAAAGTAAGTAAATTGGGTGGGGGGCAGTGGATGTCACCTACCTCAGTTTCAGCAAAGCCTTCAACACCATCCCACATAAAAGGCTGGTTAACAAGATGGGTAGTCTGGGCATGGAGCACAAGGTGGTAGACTGGGTTAGAAACTGGCTAATGGACAGAAGGCAGGGGTGGTGGTAAATGGGATCCAATCTGGGGAGAGAAGGGTGACCAGCGGGGTACCTCAAGGATCAGTCCTTGTGCCAGTCCTGTTCAAAGTCTTCATTAGTGACATTGCAGAAGGGCTGGAAGGAAAGGTCTGCTTGTTTGCAGATAACACCAAGATCTGCAACAGGGTGGCTGCTCCAGAAGGGGTGGAGAAAATGAGGAGGGACCTGGGGAAGCTTGAAAAATGGTCTGAAGTGTGACAACTGAGGTTTAATGCAAAGAATTGCAAAATAGTGCACCTAGGAAGACATATAGGATGGGGGGGGTGCTGACGATCACCAAGGAAGAAAGGGACCTGGGGGTTATCATTTCAGGTGACCTGAAGGTGTAAAAGCAGAGCACAAAGACTGCAGGGAGGGCCAGTGGCATGCTGGGGTGCATAGGCGGAGGTATCGCTAGCAGAAGGCAGGAGTTGGCACTGCTATTGTATAAAACACTTGTGAGGCCGCACCTATAGTACAGTATGCAATTCTGGAGGCCACACCTTCACAAGGACATCGACAGGGTGGATGCGGTCCATAGAAGGGTGACCAAGATGGTACAGGGCTTGCACCACAAAACGTATGAGGAGAGATTAAAGGACCTCAATATGTGCTCACTGGAGGAAAGGAGGGAGCGGGGGGACATTGTAGAAATATTCAAGTACCTAAAGGGCATAAAGAGGGTGTAGGGGGGAGACATCAGGAGGAGACATCTTCCAATGTAGAAGGAGTACAAGAATGAGGGGACATGATATAAAATTGGAGGGTGGCAGATTAAGAGGAAATGTAAGAAAGTTTTTCTTCACAGAGAGGGTGGCGGACACATGGAATAGTCTGCTGCAAGAGGTGGTAGTGAGCAGAGTGGGGGGTTTTAAACATGCCTAGCAAAGGCACAAGGGGACCTTGAGGTGGGAAGGAGTGATGAAAACTCATTGACCAGATAGGGCCACAAACACGTATAGGGCTTATGGGCAGACTGGATGGGCCTAGTGGTCCTTATCTGCTGACAATTTCTGTTTCTATGATGAAACAAGTGTCTCTGCTTTGCTGTTTTCAACCCCTGTATTTTTTTTTTCATGATATCCATGACGGCTTCTTATATTACCCATGATACATTGCATTTAGGGGACATGTATAATTGTGTGCTTTTTTAAAATGTGGCATGCTGACTATATGCTCTGAACATAAATCACTAGGCACATATCAGTCAATCAGAAGAATGCAGGACAAACTTGTAGTAACTTTTATTTATTTAGTTTTTGTTGACCAGGTAAGTGCACTAGACAAATCCTGCCTATTTTCAGGCACGACCCAGGGGAGGGGGATACAGATGAATGCCAACTGACCTTGAACCAGATTAAGCTGTTGGTGGTATTTTTTTTTTTAGTGAATGGGGGAAATTTGGCCAGGACACCATGGAAATTCCCCTACTCTTTTCGATAAGTGTCATGGGATCTTTAACATCCACCTGAACTACCACCAATCCAGGCAGATGGGACTTCAGTTTTAACATCTCATCCAAAAGACAGCACCTCAGAAGTGCAGCACCGCTCTCATGCTACACTACAGTGTCAGTACTGGGATATTAACTCAAGTGCCAGATGTGGGAACTGAACCCACAGCGCTCTGATCTTCTGGCCTCAGAGGCAAGTGTGCTACCTATTGAGCCACTGACACTGACTTTTATCCTGCGTACAGCTGTATTATGGTGCCAAGTTAACATTCAGAGCCATCTCTTATAAACTACCTCTCAAAATTGTGTGATTTCACATTTTCTTATATAGTTGTTTGCTCTCCGTGGCCACCTACTCCTTTTATTGCCGCCCCCCTCGGGAGAGCCATGACAAACGGCCATGGGGAGGCATTTTTTGTAATTTTTCTTCCCACTCTCCCCGAAGCACCATTTCAAGCCACCTACTCCTCCTCCTCCCTGCTAAAAAAGTAAACATGTCCCAGTTCCTAATCTTGACGTTTTGAAATGTCAATTACTCAAACATTTAAGTTCTGATTTCCAAGCACTTGTCTCCTAATATAAAACTGCTGACTCCAAACCAAACATGCTGAAAGCTTCAGACATATAATGCTCCACTGGGACTGTTCCAAATTTTCAATTTTTATGGAAGGGAAACCAGTTAAACATATTAAGTAACTAAATATGGAAAATAATTTTGCTGAATAAGTGGTTCAGACAGTATGCAGCTGCCTGGTGCCCTGATAGCCTGGGTTTGGTCCTCAAGCCCAGGACATCAGTAATGGACTGACTGAGGAGTGTTGAGCATCAACGCAGATGCTCCCCTCCTCTGGGGATGAGTTAACCCAGATGCTATTGCATGACTGACCCATGGTGGTCCAGGGGCTATAGTTGTAGGCATGAGGAAGGATGCACTGGAGAGGAGTTCTGTCATGGCACATCCAAGTCAGGAGCAGTGTGCAGGCACGTCACTCAGTGGCATTGTGAGAAGGCAGGAAAATAAAGAAGATTAACTTGTTTTGAGGGGAGCAGTAAAAAAGTAGCCTGCAGGTAGGGGACAGGAGGACTGAGTGGACTGGAAATGGGTTTTGGAACCTTTCATCTCTGGGTCATTGGCTGAAATCCAGCCCAGGTCAGTAGTGGCAGAAAGCCATCCTCATCTGATGGCTATTTGGGGGCCCATTTGAAATGAGTTGTCCAGGTCTTAGTCCAATTATAAAGAGACAGGATGTCTGCATGACACAACAACCATCATATGTGTTACTAATAAGCATTATTGTCCACAGCCTTACTGGGAAGCCGAAGACTAGCTGAATATGTAATATGAATGACCTTCTCACTCACTGGACATGTTCTGTGTATGACAGTGTGGAGGCATGTTGGTGGAGCAGTGGGGGACATTTGCACTGCTGCCGCCTGTGCTGTAACTGTTACGTGGATAAATGGATATCTCCATGCAGTCAGTCTGGCACCTTCCATGAGCACTAAAAGCCATGTCAAGATATTTTTTTAAATTTTCCGCAGGCAAAAGCCACAATTTCTGAGGGAAATTATGCCTTTGGGTTCTCTGAATGTTCAGACAAATCTAGTTTATGATCAGTCCAGTATGTTCCAAAACCCCATCCCTTTACCTGGAACAGCTGGACTTAAACATGACAAAATACAGCAGACTTCATTTGTTTTTACTTTTTTGCAGTTTAGAAAGAAAAGCATCTCTCTCTCTCTCTCTCTCTCTCTCTCTCTCTGCTCTCTCTCTCTCTTCTGCTGTCTGCAGCAAAAGTTACTCACTTGTTGTAGGGCCAGAAAAGGATCATCCAGATCCTTTTTACATGCACAACCCTGGTTTACCAATAAGGCATAACCAAAATGGAACAGCTTGAGAAAAACTGTGGGGAGAATCAGTGGGGTACAGGGAGCTGTATCACCAGCAGAAGAAAGGAGGTGGTGATGCCACTGTACAAATCATTGGTGAGACCCCATCTAGAGTACTGTGTCTAGTTCTGGAGGCTGTATCTCTGTAAGGACATAGACAGGGTAGAGGCAGTTCAGAGAAGGACAATAAAAATGGTGCAGGGCCTGCACCAAAAGTCTTATGAGGAAAGACTGAAGGTCCTCAATAGGTATTCCCTGGAGGAGAGAAGCATAAATAAGCTACAGGAGGGTAGCATCTTTCAAAAAAAAGAGATGTTCTAGAACAAAGGGGTCATGACATGAGGCTGGAAGGGGGCAGACTAAGGGGTAGCATGAAGAAGTAGTTCTTCATGGAAAGAGTGGTGGATGTATGGAACAGCCTCCCAGCAGAGGTGGTGGGGCTAACTCGGTAGGGGAATTCAAAAATTCATGGGATAGGCATAGGGGAACCCTAGCGATAGGAAAGAGAATAAAGCTGGAAATCAAGTAAAGTTTGTAGTTTTTGCAGCAGATAGGGAAAATGGGCAGACTGGGTGGGCCTAGCAGTCCTTATCTGCCATCAGTTTCTATGCTTCTATGTTTCTATAAACAGTTAAATAACAGTTAGAATACTCAAAGCAATTTTTGGTTTTCCTGCTCCTACTTGATGGGTGCAGCATTACCCATAGCATGGCATGTCAAAATGCAAATTGTAACAAGAAAGAAACAATGAGGCTTAAATGGGACTTGAAACCAGGGCCGTAGAATAATGTGCCATTTCTCTGTCGGAAAAGCTATTCAACCATAATAGCTGAGCTGGTAGAGCACTGGGAGGGTATTCAGTGACCTGGGTGCAATTCCCAGTTATGTAATGTCACAATATTTCTTTCCCATTATAATTTTTGTTCATAACATAAAAACACTATGCATACAAATAGCAAACTGAGGAAGAAAAGAAGGCCAGTGGTCTCCCCTGCAGGAACTTTTAATGAAGCATGCCTTCCTATTTCTTTATAATAAGCATAACACTTCAACATATAATGTCGTCACTGTTCTGTACCACATATAGTAGTCCTTTTATGACTTTAAATGGCCCAGAGGTTTTCTACCCCTCATTAAATAACCACTTCCCAGGCCCAATTCTGAACTCTAGGGGTTGTCACTAATCAGTGTGAACCAAGTAAAAGAAGTTATTTGCTTAAGACCTCCTCAAGCTATGCTCAGAGGGAGTCAAGGGCCCTTCCATGCCAGTACACCTCAACTTGTGCTGGCATGTGGTAAGGGGTGCAGTTGGCATGGAATGGGCATGCAATGCCATTCATATTGTTAACTACCCACCATGCACCCAGCATAGCCCTTTAATACTGGCCCCTAACTACTTTCAAAAAAAAAAAAAACTTGCATTGGGGTGGAGAAGAGGCTGTAGTGCTGCACTGGGTGCACAGGGATATTGGGGAATGTAGTTCAGTGTTGGGCTGGATCATTGAGGGACAGTTACAGTTTTGCAGGTCTAGAAAGGAAGAGCTACTAGACTACAAGGGACTAAAAGAATATGTTCTATGGGTTTTGGGCCCACTGGACTACCAGGGGGAATGTTATTGGACAAAAACATGAAAATCAACACTGGGCCAGAAGTGACGCTAATGAACAGGTCAGGGGTAGGGAGATGGCTTTTTGTTTCATACCTCACCATGCATGTATGTGGATGGCACTGCAACTGGCACACACAGTACATGCATGTAGCGGTGTAATGGGCCATTACTGTGTGCAAGCAATGACTGCACACAGACACACCTGGGCACTTTTGTTTACATATTAGGGCCTGTGCAGGGATGATCTCTGCCTCCTGAAGCAGATTCTTCATTGTCAGCATGGCAGTTTTATGGGTCATCACAATGGGGTGTCTCTTAGTGCACCGCATTGTTACCCATTAAAGTGTGACTAGAATTAGGCCCCACTGCCTGCCAAAGGTGGGAGTGTGAGGATAGTTCCAACAAAAAAGCATTGTTTTTTATTTCTTTAAGTTATGTAAGCCAAGAAGGTAAAACTGTGATCTGGGGAAGGGGAAACAGAATACATAAATCACACCAAAGCAACAACCCAGATGTGTAGCTAGTACAAGTAAATGTGCAATAAAAATACATTTCATTTTAATTTTTTATACTTGTAAGCAGGATGAGCAATTCTGCCCATTTTCACCAGCGACAAGTTACAAAACAAACTTTACATATATTATAAAACAAACATTTAAAGACAATATAAAAAAGACAAAAACAATTAACAATCAGTTATTTAATCAGTTATGTAACATGAGCATGTGCAAATATCATTATCCATCAACCAGTATTTTAGTCTAGATTTAAAAGACCACCCTGTCGTACTTCCCATATGTCAACAGGTAATGAATTAAAAAACAAGGGAGCTCTGAATAACATAGATCTCTGACCAAGAGCAGTTAGGAACAATGGAATTTCATAAGTAAATTTAGTCTGAGATCTGGTACCACTAGAATTAAGAAACCTAGAAAATAATAAAGAAACTAGAGATAAATAAGGCCATTCTTTACCATAGACATCAGGATGCCCACTTTATGCAAAATTCTGCTTTTAAGGGACAGACTATGTGAACATACAAGCAAAGAATAATGATGGGTTTGAAAGGGAGCATCGAGCATAAAACGTAATATAGAATTATAGGACACCTTAAGTTTGTGGAATAAATGGCCAGAAAAGGAAGAATAAATAATAATACCATGATCCAAAACACTCAACAGAAAACTGTGAGCAAACAAAAACCTTGATTCTTTGGTCAGAAACTGCTTAATTCTATAAAGTGAACCTAATCTCTGATGAAGGATTTTCCTTAGTTTGTTTAGGTGGGGTTCAAATGTTAGCTTTCAATCAAAAATTATCCCAACATATTTAAAACTATCTACTAATTTAATAACACTTCTTTCCAGTGTAACAATATGACGTAAACTATTAGGCTTAATGGTCCCTTTTGAAAACAGCATAACTTTAGTCTTGCTTGAATTAAGTACCTTAGAGTTCGTAGATAACCATTTTTGAAAGGATTTAAAGTCAGATTGTACCATATCCAAAGCATCATTAGGGGTAGGACCAACATCATAAACAAACATTTGTCAATGCCAAATGTTTGCTTGCTGGCATTGGCATTGGTAGTGTAGGAGTTAGAGAGATGCATAATAGGAACGGCAGTGAAGTATTGAATTGAAGCCAATCCCAACCCAATGGCACGGTCGGTGTGTGAAATCAATGTTAGGGACAGATTAAGAAAATCACAGTGACACTGTTCATGAGCAGAGGTCTTAAAATGACTATGTTGAAAATTTGGTGACAGAAGTCCATAAAATGACTGTGTTACGAGCGTGCATTGCACATTTTCCATGCACCCTTGTAAGTTCATGAGTTTGTACTATTTTCAGTCCAGATTTTCAACACTGGCATTTTTCCACACCTCCTTATGAACAGTACAGCTGTCATTTTTCACACCCAGGCTGAAATGTGTTGTCACACTTCCAGCACAGAAATGCAAGGCCACTGTGGGAAATCAGTGTTCAGAGACTGACAGGCATTGTGTTGTGCCTTTGGGTCATCAGGCATAATGGCCATGCCATTTCACCTCACCCTGCCCTGCAGACTCTGACAAGTGTCACAGTATGCCTTGGGGTCTTTGGGCCTTATGCTCACCCCATTCCATAAAGAAATATGGTGAGATCGGTGCAGTATAGGAGAATGGGGTGAACTTTGGGGATTAAGAGTCCAAGGCATACCTCGATGCCTGTCACTGGCTGCAGGGTGTGGGTGTGGGTGGAATGGCATGAGCATTACAGGTGGCAATCCCAAGTTACACCCCTGATGCCTGTCAGTCTCTACAGGGTGGGGCGTTATGGTTGGAAACCCTAAAACCCAGGCGTACGTTGGTATTTTCACTCCAAATTTTCAACATGGGTTTTTTGTGACCCCCACCTCATGAACAGTGGCAATATCAGTTCATTAGCTGAAAGCTGATTTTACACCGTGACTACGCCATTTGGCACCACAGGTGCAAAAACACGTTTCGAACAGGATGTGAAAAATGAAAGCTGTACTGTTCATGGGGAGGTGTAAAAAATGGCAATGTTGAAAATCTGGATTGAAAATATAAAAAAAGTGAAGTCACGAGCGTGCGTAGAAACTACACAATGCACACCCATAATGTAATTAGTTTGGGGATATTTTACAGCAGATTGTCAACACAGGCATTTTGGGACCTCCGCTCATGAACAGTGTCACTGTGATTTTCTTAATCTGTCCCGAACACTGATTTCCCACAGCGGCCATGCATTTCTGTGCTGGAATTGCGAAAACACATTTTGGCCTGTGTGTGAAAAATAACAGCTGTACTGTTCATAAGGAGGTGTGAAAAAATGCCAGTGTTGAAAATCTGGAGTGAAAATGGTACAAATTTGTGAACTTACAAGTGTGCGTGGAAACTGCGCAATGCAGACTCATAACACAGTCATTTTATGGACTTCTGTCACCAAATTTTCAACATAGCCATTTTAAGACTTTTGCTCATGAACAGTGTCACTGTAATTTTCTTAATCTGTCCCTAACATTGATTTCGCACACCGACCGCACCATTGGGCGCTACATGCGTGTAAACACATTTTAGGCAAGATAAGAAAAATGACAGCTGTACTGCCCATAAGGAGGTGTGGTAAAATGGCAATGTTAAAAATCTGGAGTGAAAATATTAAAAATTTGCGAAGTTACGAACGTGCATAGGAACTGCGCAATGCACGCTTGTAAAACAGTCATTTTTGGGAATTTTTTCACCAAATTTTCAACATAGAGTTTTGGGGGGCCTACCTCATGAATTGTGACACTGTTATTTCATTACTGGGTCCCAAAAGGTGGTTCCTTGCAGTGACCACGAAATCACCTTTCAGGACCGAATAACAAAATGACAGTGACTGATTTCATAATTGGGGCCATATTGAAAATTTGGTGAAAAATAAAATAACCGAGATATGCACAAAGTTTAAAAAAACATTTATGCCATTATACAGCTTACCGGCATTTCTTCAGTTTGTGGTCGGCTTCGAAGAGTGTAGACGTGTTCCTGGTCCAGCGAAGATCATCGCGCCAGACTCTGGAGGTAAGTATGAGGTCAGGGGTGTGTGGGGAGGTGGATGCACAGAGGGTGGGTGCGGGTTGGGGGAGGGGGCAAGACAATCAATGAGGGACCATTTTTTTGTTTGTAGGTGTGTTATTTTCTTTTTAGGAAGATGACATGGGACTTGTGCCACTCTGGGGTGGGATCCCAGCATGGCAGCTGAAAGTTTTTTTGGGGGGGGATCAGTGGAGCCAATGGGGGACTGGGCACCCCCATCGGCTATACAGACATTTGCCATGCTGTGGTGGGCTCCCAGCTTGGCAACTGGAAATCTGTTTTTTTTTGGGAGGGGGGTGTTGAGTGGAGCCGATGGGTGATTGGGCACCCCCGTCGCCATTCTGACTTTTGCCATGCTGGGGTGGGCTCCCACCGTGACACCTAGAAGTCTGTGAGGGGGGCGCAGAGCTAACAGGGGATTGGGCACCCCATCAGCCATTCTGTGTGTGGCAGGGGGGAGCGCATGAGCATGTTGGGGTGGGCTTCCAGCATGCTACTTCAGTGTTTGGGGAGGGGGGAACATGAAGGGAGCTGTCTATGACAGCTGCGTTCCGGATGCAGTTCTGAGTGTAGGCACTTTGCATACTGCCGACGGCAGTATGTAAATTTCCTGCCGATAGCAGTATGCAAATTGCCTACATGTTACAACCACTGATTGCAGCAGTTTTTCCCTTTCAACTGTACGCCACTGCATCTGAACGGCTGTCATAGACAGCTCAGAAATTCACTGGCGCAGTGCAGCTGCACCTGCAAAAGGGAGCAGGACATTGGAAGTGGAGAAGACACACCTACGAAAACTCATATGGTGGCACTATGTTTCTTGCACATGCATGCAATCAAACATAATTACTACATCATCAGCATAAAGTAGCATTGATGAATGGGAACAAACTGAAGGAGCAGAATTCAGGTAGCGTCAGTGTCAGTAGCTCACCAGGTTGCACACTCACTTCTGAGGTCAGAAGATTGGAAGGCTGTGGGTTCCATCCCCACACCAGGAGCAGAAATCCCAATATTGACAACTGTAGTGCTCCATGTGGAGTGAGGGGGCTGTACTCCCAAGGTGTCATCTTTCCGATAAGACATTGAACCGAGGTCCCGTCTGCCTGTTCAGTGGATGTTAAAGATCCCATGGTGCTTCCTGAAACAGTAGGGGGAATTTTTATTGAATTCAAAACTGAAAATACATAGTTACATATCATTATTGCATTTCCAAAGCACACCTAATAAACAGAAAGCAAAAAAAAAAAAAAACAAGAATTCCTCTGTTCTCTAAAAAAAGAAACAAAGAAATAAAACAAACACAAGACATTTCAAATAATGAGACAATACTAAAGCAGAGTCATTGTTCTATCCATGTCATTTGTTTCTGTCATCAAAACAAAAAGTTGCATACAGAAGCGGGGAACAAAGAAAATGTGTTACATCACTTTCAATATAAACATTGAGTATCAACCGTGTTCAATATTAGAAGACCCACAACATATTATTACATCTATCCTGTAATTCAGTATGGGATACCTGACAGGCTTCAGTTAAAATACAGACTTAATGTCATTCTCAATCCTAGTCAGTAATTCCTGGATACTACATTATTTCTGTTGTAGATAAAAATTGCATCTAGCTAACCACATACTGTATGCCATTTAAAACATGTCAAAAGCACAATTAACGAACATCTATTCAGTTTAGACCATGAGTTGGGTAGAAATCAATGAATCAAAATATAAGTCATTGTATTAAACAATGGTTCCTGCCATGTTTTTAGCGACCCCTGACCAAAATGTTCTAATATAGGAACATGAAAAAAAAGGCTCCATAGTTTCTGGCTGTGCAGTACAAGAGTCTCTGGCATAACTTCTTTCTACAGCACTGTTGTGTGTCTGATTACTTTTAATGTTAAGAAAAGAGTAGGGGCATTTTCCTGGTGTCCTGGCCAAATGTTCCTCATTCACTAAAAATACCACCAACATCTTACTCTAGTTCAATGTCAATTGGTTTCCACCTGTATCCCCCCCTCCCTGGGACAAGGCTAACAATAGGCAGAATTGCCTAGTCTTCCTTTCCCGGTCAACAAAAACTAAATAAAGAAAATAAAATATAATAGGCATGGATAATATACACAATATATACATAGGGCAATGAGATTGCATCAGCAGGTAGCAATATAATAGGTATGGGTAATGTATACAATGTATACATAGTGCAGGAAGAATACATCAGCAAATAATGATATAATAGGCATGGGTAATATATACAGTGCATACACCTGTATAATGCAGGAAGAATACATCAGCAGGTAATAATAGGCATGGGTAATATATACACCGTATACATAGTGCAGGAAGAATACATCAGCAGGTAATGATACAATAGGCATGGGTAATATATACAGCGTATACATAGTGCAGGAAGAATACATCAGCAGGTAATGATATAATAGGCATGGATAATATATACAGTGCACACACCTGTATAGTGCAGGAAGAATACATCAGCAGGTAATGATATAATAGGCATGGGTAATATATACAGAGTATACATAGTGCAGGAAGAATACATCAGCAGGTAATGATATAATAGGCATGGGTAATATATACAGTGCATACACCTGTATAGTGCAGGAAGAATACATCAGCAGATAATGATACAATAGGCATGGGTAATTTATACAGTGTATACATAGTGTAGGAAGAATACATCAGCAGGTAATGATATAATAGGCATGGGTAATTTATACAGTGTATACATAGTGTAGGAAGAATACATCAGCAGGTAATGATATAATAGGCATGGGTACTATATACAGTGTATACATAGGGCAGGAAGAATACATCAGCAGGTAGTGATACAATAGGCATGAACAATAAACATAGAATAATGTATGGGTGACTGTGTGAGAGGAGTTGTTTACATACCCGAGGAGTGTTTTGCCACATAAACCACAAGACCGAAAGTTGAGTGTTTTATACAGGCAAAACACAGTCAGTCATGTTTTTTTTCGCAAAATCTGGTTGGGTCTGACATCAACCAAAATGCCAAATAATAGCAGTTTGAACAATGTGCTATAGTCAAGAGATGCTGTCAGAGACTGTTTTATCTTCTCATTATAGCGTATTGGCTTCCTGCCTGGTTGATTACTCAGCTGCCAGTGTGTTCATTCTTTTACCTGAAATGCAGGTCCATTGGAAGTGGGAAGTCACAGGAGTCCTGCTCTTTGAGTGAGGATCATGGCATTAGATGGCATCACACTACCAGAAAGCGAGTTGAGGAACAGGGAGTGTGAGCAGGGGAAACAAAAGTAAGTTTCTGTTCACTGCAGCACTGGTGACTAAGTAAGCACCTTTCACTTTTTTGGTATCAACCCAGTGTGACTTCACATAGAAATGATATGGAAATAGTAGGATTTGATTTCTGGTTAATTTCAAACCCTACCAGACACTATTATACAATATATTTTGGACATAGTGCAATAAGAATACATTAACACCTAGCAATATAATAGCAGGTGTGATATAATAGGCATGAGTAGAAGATATACAGTATATCAAAAGTGCAATAAGAATACATCAACAGGCAGTGGTATAATAGGCATGAGTAATACAATATATACAATGTATACATAGTGCAGTAAGAATACATCAGTCGGTAGTGATATAATAGGCATGAATAATATATGCAATAGATACATAGGCAAGAGAAGGCATTTTTATGTTGTCTTGCGTGTGAAGTGCAAGCAACATTTTGTGGCAGCTTGCTGGGGTTCCATGTGAGATGGGCAACCGTGGAAGGGTGACCCACAGAAGAGCAACGTCATGGCGGCGAAAACAATTTTGCCACCCTGACAACCTCGGCGCATGGAAAAATGGCACTGGGGACTGAAAATACTTGCTCCCCCCCCCCAGCACCACCCTACTTAGGATTATCAACTCCAGGGGTGCATGTTGGAAATGCGAAAGCAAAAAAGTTTTGGTCCGGGCTTAGAAAAGCACAGTAGGGCCTGGACCCAGACCCGAACCTGGAACCCCAGCACCACAAGCAGAGATCAGCCTCCGATGCCATGGCTCAGCTCAGCAGCTGACCACAGCACCACCCACTACATCTCCTCTGCCTTCTCCCAGGCTACACTCGCAATGCTCACTCCCCCCCACGCGGGTACACGTAGCGACATCCTGTCACTAGGGTCGCCCACCCCACCACATCCAGTCACCCTCCCTGCCCCCTTGCCTTTCAGGCTTTTGCCCATATTGCATAGCCGTTTCAGACAGTGCTGTGATTCAGGTGCCCACCTCACATGCTACCCTTGCTAGAGCAGCAGGTGGTGGAGGTGCAGCAGTGTTGTGACCAATGCTGCCACTGCATTTTTGGGCTTGTCTCTGTGGCACCAATGAATGAGCACACTGTCTATGACAGTAGTTGAGAAGCGTGCCACCAACTTGAAAGAAATTAGCTGCCGCAATGAGGGAGTGCCCCATAATTGCAGGGCATACCTTGCCTAATTAAACACTTTAATAAACATGGCGACGGCTATTGCCTTCCACCTCTCACAATCCTTAGAAAGCCAACTACGGGGGTGCCCAATCCCCCTGTTGACATGTTTCTAACCCCCCCTCAAGATTGTGTGGCACACTGGGAGCCCTCCCCAGTGTGCTTCATGTGTTCCGAAGCCTACCACGTTGGCATGTTCCTGCCTCTGCCCCACCCCACCCCCATTGTATGCCACACTGGGAGCCACTCCAGTGTGGCCAACATAACCCCCTCAAAGTCATGGGGCACACTGGGAGACCACCCCAGTGTGCACAACAGTTGTTTTATTTCACCTGTAAATAAAGAAAACCTTCCCCCGTTGTCTGTTCCTGAAAAAAAGAAAACAGTCCATCGTTGAGTCAGAGCGCCCCTCCCCTAACCCTCACCCACCCTCTGCGCACCCCACCTCCCCACAAACCCCCTCACCCCATACTTACCTCCAGAGGTCTGGTGCTGCAATCTTTGCTGGAACGGAAACATGTCTGCAGTCTTTAAAGCCGACTGCAAACTGAAGTAATGCCGGTAAGCTGTATAATGGCATCAATGGGGGGGTTTCAACTTATGTGGCTATCTCAGCCATTTTTTTGACTTTTGGCTCCAAATTTTCAACATGGGGTTCTTGGAACCCCACCTTATTAAATCAGTCACTGTTATTTTGTTATTCAGTCCCGAAAGGTGGCTTTTGCAGTCACTGTGTGGAATCACCTTTCAGGACTGATTAACAAAATGACAGTGCCACTGTTCATGAGGTGGGCTCCCAAAAAGCCTATGTTGCAAATTTGGTGAAAAAATTCCAAAAAATGACTGTGTTACTAGCATGCATTGCGCAGTTTCCACACACATTTGTAACTTCAAGAATTGTTAAAATTTTCACTCCAGATTTTCAACATTGCCATTCGTTCACACCTCCTTATGAACAGTACAGCTGTAATTTGTCACATACTGCCTAAAATGTGTTTTCTCACATCTGGCACACAATGGCGTAGTCATTGTGGGAAATCAATGTTTGGTACAGATTAAGAAAATCACAGGGACACTGTTCATGAGAAGAAGTCCCAAATGCTTTCATGAGGTGGGGTCACAAAAAGTCCATGTTGAAAATTTGGAAAGCAAATACCAACAAACGCCCAGGGCGTTAGGGTTTCTAACCATAATTACCCACCCTGTAGAGACTGACAGGTGTCAGGGGTGTGACTTTGGATTGTCAGCTGTAATGCTCATGCCATTCCACCTCCACCCCAACCCCCACCCTGTAGCCAGTGACAGGCATCAAGGTGTGTCTTGGACTCTTTGGCCCCAAAGTTCACCCCATTCTCCTATACTGCATCCATCTTAACGTATTTCCTTATAGAATGGGGGGAGCGTAAGGCCTGACAACCTCAAGGCACAACGTGACACTTGTTGGAGTCTGCAGGGTAGGGTGAGGTGAAATGGCATGAGCGTTATGGCCGAAGACCCAAAACCACACCTCAATGCCTGTCAGTCTCTGCAGGGTGGGGTGGGGTTGGCATCAGTTCCATACTTCACTGCCATTCCTATTATGCATCTCTGTAACTCCAGCGCTACCAATGCCTATGCCAGCAAGACAACATTTGGCATTGACAAATGCTTGGTTATAACACCTTTTCCCTAGGGCTCAGGCACTTCACAAAATGCAATACACAAAGAAAATGTAAAATAACATTAGGACATTATGAATATACTTATTTATCTATTTATTTAAAAGTTTTACCAGGAGGGCACACTGAGCAGAGTACTGCTCGATTATGTACAAACATGGCTATGGTAACATAAGTTAAAGTTACAATACATAATTAATACCTAGCAGCACCTGAGAATATGGTTGTTACACAAGACAATCCAGGAACAGGATCAGTGACAAACTTGACAGTCAGCTAGAGCAAGGCTGGAGAGAGATACTGTTCTTGTGCACTTCTAGCTACACTCACATGGTGTGGAGAAGTGTTCATTTATCAGGTAACTGAGGTTCCGGGAGGGGGTTGTTAGCTGGGTATTTGCAGGGAGGAAGTTCCATAATTTGGGCATGCGGTGTCTGAAAGCTGCTTTTCCTGCTGACGACGACATGCATGGGACCAACAGGAGGCAGATGTCAGCATTTCTCAGGGAATATTTAGGCAGAGTATGGGTCATCAGCATGGCCTCAAGGCACGGAGGTAAGGACTGGGACCAGTACTTTGCTGTGAGCTTGGCACAGTGGGCCTGACGGTGGTTGTGGAGTAAGGGCAGTTTTAGGGACCGATAGAGGTCACAGTGGTGTGTGTAGGACATGCTGTCAGTGGTGAATCTGTAGAAAGAGTGGAAAAGAGGGTCCAGCCTGGCTAGGTTGGACTTGGGAGCAGCACTGTAAACTACATCCCCATAGTCGAATATGGGGAGAAGTATTTTCTGTATGAGTGCCCTGCATGCTGGCAGGGGGATGCAACCACAGTTGCGGTAGAGAACACCCAGTTTGGGGTGAAGTTTCTTCTGTATGGCATCGATGTGTATAGAAAAGTCGAGATGCTGGTTCAGCCAGACCCAGAGATATCTAAGGGAGGGGCAAACCTCCAAAGTAGTCCTGTCCAGGGTGGGAGGGGGGATTTAAGCCAAGAGAGTGTCTGCCTCATGCTGAATGTCATGGAGACAGCCTTCTTGGTATTGAGGAATAGCTGGTTAGCACAAAACCAGAGCTGGACTTCATTGAATTCCTGCTGCAACCTGGTTGTTACATCAGTGGGTGAAGGGCCAGAGGCATAAAAGACTGTGTCATCTGCATACATATGTATGGAAGTGTGCAGGCAGGCGGTGGGCAGGTTGTTTAGGAGAATGGAAAATAGGATTGGACCAAGGACTGAGCCTTGGAAGACTTCAGTGGTAACTGGGAGGGAGGTCGAGGTGGAACCACCAATTCTGATGGACTGGGACTGGCCTACCAGGTAGGAGTGGAACCAGCTGGTGGCCTTGGCAGATAGCCCAGCAATGGAGAGCTTATCTAGTAGGAGGGCATGAGACACCGTGTTGAATACCTTGGCCAGGTCTACAAAAATAGAGACGGTGATGTGACCCTTGTCCATGCCACCCAAGATGGAATTGGTGAGCCGTAAGAGTGAGGTGGCTGTGGAGTGGGACTTTCTGAAGCCAGACTGGTAGGGTGAAAAGAAGGAGGAGGAGGAGGAGGAGTTGAGAAAGGAGGAGAGTTGGGAGAGAACTAGTTTCTCTTGAAGTTTTGCCACGGTGGGGAGGAGGGAGAGGACGGTAGTTTCCAGGGGCAGAGGAGTCACTTCTCTTTGGGAGTGGGATGACAGTAGCATGTTTTCATTCTGAGGGAATTGAAGTGAGAGAGAAGGAGAGATTGTAAAGATCAGCCAGGGGGGTTGCAATTGCAGGAGCAGCTAGGCAGAGTGTTTTGGAATCCAGCCTGATGGGGCATTTACCTTTGTTAGGGTTTAAGGAGAGCAAAGGTTTTAAAACTACAGGGGGGTGACTTTACAGAAGGAGAAAGGGGGGCAGAAGGGGAGTGAGCTTGTGCGGGGGTAGCTGTGGCAGAGGAAGGGTTGGACTGGACAGGTGGGAGTGCTGACAGCAGTGCCGAGGTGCAGCTTTAAAATACGAGTTAAATTCGGTTGCTACTGCTAGTGGGTCTCATAGTATGGTACTGCCTACATTCAACACAGGTGAGGGGGTCTGAGAGGGTGGGGAGAAGAGGGATTTGACCACTCTCCAGAATTTTGATGGGTGGTTTATGTTAGTCTGGAAGGAAGATTTAAAATAGGATGCCATAGCCTGCCTGATTTGCCTAGTGCAGGTGTTGCTTAAGGATTTGTATTTCATGTGGTCGACAGGGGAACTCGAGTCCTTGAAAGTCTTCTATGCCTGGTCTCTGGCTCTGGTGAGGGACATGATGTCAGCAGTGATCCACGGCAAGTGGGAACCCCTCACCCAAGACTGTCTGAGAGGTGCATGGGTGTCCCATGCAGCTAGGAACTTTAGTTTGAAATAGAGCCACGTGTCATTGATAGAAGAGGACCTATGGATGGGGGACCAATTGGTGGCAGTCAGGTCATTTAGCAGCGCTGCAAGGTCCAAAGATGCAATGATCTTGAGAGAATTGTTCTGGGAGGGGGGCTATAGGCCGGAAAATTTTACCGATTGAGTAAATCATATGGTGATCACTTAGTGAGTCAGGTAGTGTGCCTGAGGCAATTATGTAATGCCAGTGGGATGTGAGGGCCAAGTCCAGAAGGGAGTGATTTTTTGACTTTTTGTTCAGTCGAGTGGGTTCAGCGATCATTTGCAACAGATTTAGTGTCACAACCTGGATACAGAGCTTGAGGGTGGTGCTAGATAACCAGTTAAGATTAAAGTCCCCTAGGATATGGAGCTCACCACCCTTGGCAAGTGAATTCAGGGAGTCCAGGTGTTCCATAATACCTGGTAATGTGGTTTCAGGGGGGCAGTAAGACCCTGCTATAAATAATGGGGTGGTATGGGGAAGGGAGAGTTTGATTAGTAGTGCTTCTATCAGGTGAGGGAGTTTTGGTATACTTACGGGGTGAAATAGATGGCAGAAGAGATATACATAGCTATCCCTCCTCCCCTCTTTTTGCCTGACCGGTCAAGCCTGATGGTGGAGTAGCCTGGGATGGAGATTTCACAGTCATTGTTGGGGGCTTGAGCCAGGTTTCAGTGATAATCAGGACATCAGGTTTTAGGGAGATGATAATTGGCTGCAGCAAGATAATTTTGTTTAGCAGGCTGCAGATGTTTAAATACATCATTTTTAGACCACGAGGTAGATTGAGGAGGTAGTGGATGGCCCTGTAGTTGGGGTGGTAGATGTCCCTGGGTTTGTCTCAATGTCCCCAGAGAGTAGCAGCAGAATGGTCATTAGGAACTTGAAGTAGGGCATGGAGCTCTGAGGTTTGTGGATAGTGGACATAGGATGGCCGCCATCACTGGGTAGATACAGAGTGGTAGAGTTTAAGGGTATATTCTGGTAAAGCCTGGTACAGTGAGTGCCATAGGGTGCTTGCCAAGCTGGCATTGTGTAGGTTGTAACATTTTGAACCAGCTCTGGGAAGTTGGGAAGTTGGAGGGGGGGGAGTGACGCTAGTGAGAATAGTAGAGTAAAAAGGGTGATGTATAGAGGAAATATGGTGAGAATATCTTTTGAAAGAGACTTGTAAGTTGGAGAAAGGAAATGCACATTGTCAGCCTCAAATGGTGAAGGAGTATAGGTTGCTAATGAGAAAGCCAACTGATAGGCTAAAACACTGCACGTGAGACACTATATAAAAGTAAATGTCCACCAAGGGTGGTGGTGGGGGTGGTGGAGCAGCCAACATGAAGTGTCGGCGTGGCAATCCTAATTGCCACGTCTCAAATTTGGAAGGCCGTCCATACCTTGCTAGAGATTTGAGGGAGGGTTGCTTCTGCAGTGCCCTCATGACCTCCTCGACATAGGTCCCTGAGCTGTGGAGACAGGATTAAGAGGAGACAGGATTTAAAAGGTGACCAGCAAGCAGGGTAAGTCTCATTTGGTTAACAACTGGAAACCCCATAGCATACAAGGTGCTTACAGCCTAACTGGAACTTAAATTACAATTCCTGCCCCAGAGTTTATCACTAAAAGGAGCTCCGTAATCACAGTGCAACTTTTTAAATAAGAGCAGAATCAAGTTAAAACTACCTGTCCCTCCATAAAGCAGCTTTAAGCTTTTTATTAATTTTTTTAAATCGGATTAGAATCAAGTTAAACTTAAGGACTTAAGGCTGTCTAGCACAGGCTGCACAAACAGAGGGCTTGACCTAGTTAAAGGCAATCTAGAATTTGGAGCAGCAGCATTTAAATTAAGATCCCTTAAAGCATTCAACAGTTATGCAGTTAAACAATAAATTTGCTAGAGAAGTTTGAGCAAAAAAAACTGTTAGTTCGTGCCTACTTTTAAAGCTTTGCAATCCTGTTGCCCTTTAGTAACATAGTCCTGAATTTGAATAAAAATGCAGCCGCATTGGAATCTTAAGAGCCATGTCTCGAATTTGGAATGGAGTCCGTACCTTGCTAGAGATTTGAGGGAGGGCTGCTTCTACATTGCCCTCACGACCTCCTGGACATGGGTCCCTGAGCTTGCTAGAGATTTGGGGAAGGGCTGCTTCTGCAGTGCCCTCATGACCCCCTCAACATGGGTCCCTGAGCTTACTAGAGATTTGGGGAAGGGCTGCTTCTGAAAACAAAGAAATGCTGAGGTACAGATAACAATCAGTCACTGATTCTAAAGGCTAATAAAAAAATATCCACCAATGATGGCTTGCTATACAGAAACAAGCAAAACCTCACCCCTGAAGTAAAAACTCCTAGTATCCAGCCTCATCATCTTGGTGATTGACTATGGCGCTGTCATCTACTCGACAGCCAATAATACTGTACTTGAAAGACTCTCAGTAGCATTCAGCTGAGCCTGCAGATTTGCACACAACATGAAACCAGACTCCTACTGCTGTGACCAGTACTGCTCCACCAACTGACTTCCTTTCCACCTCCAAGTTAATGTCAACAAAGTCCATCTACGCAAGAGAGCACTTCTTGATGAAATGCCACCAGGTGTCTGCAACCTCTGTTCCCCGATCATGAACAAATATGGAAATTGATCCATGGGGGATTGAAAACTCCTCCGGCTCTGTAGAAAAACTACTCTTGGCTGACAGTCCTTTGCAAATAGAGCAGTCAATGCCTGGAACTCCCTGCCCACAGCCATCACCACTCTCCTCCGCTTCTCCCCCTTTATGGCCGAAGTCACTCCCCACCTTTTCCCGAAACTGCACTGCATGTATACCTAGACTATATCTGCTAGTTACATTAGCCTGCATCACTTGTTCATGCCTTCTGCAGTTGTGGAAATCTGCCATTAACTCGCTGCTTCTTATAATACAGTATAAGTATTGTTACACCCGCTGTTTATTGTATTGGTCTGCTGTCGAATGCATCTTGTTCTGCTGTTGTATGCAACTTGATAGACTTGGATACCTTTTGAAAAAGGACTCTTGCGCTCTAAGGTCATACAAACACAATAAATGAATGAATATAAATAAAATAAATAATATTTAAGCTTCTTTTTGAATACCTCTACTTAGGGTGAACTCCTAAGGTGGAAGGGAAAGGAGTCCCAAATAAGTGGGACCCACACTGAAAAAAGTGTCTCCAGACATAGTGCAGTAGAAATATATCAACAGGTAGTGATATAATAGGTATGAGTAATAATAGAATAATGCATGGGGAAGTGTGTGCAATGATGATTTTATGCACACCCAAGGTGTGCGATGCCTCATAAACACCAAGAGCGAAGTTCGAGAGATTTATCAAGGCATTGCACACCAAAGGTGTGCATAAAATCCAAACTGACACACACTTCCCCATGTTTAATTTTTTATATAACTGTGGCCTTTGATTTTTTTTTGTCAGACAGGTACTTGTTGAACAGCTTAATGTTGGTCTTGGTTTTTCTTAGAGTGTTTCTGTTTTCTTGGTGCTCTATGAATGTTTGTCATTCTAGGTCACTAGGTTGCTGAAATGGTGATTAATATGCCATTTTTTTAGGTGGATAGACAGACGCTCGCAGAGCGCTGGTTATTTTTCATTTCTGTGAGAAATGTGTCTTTCTTCTGCAGCACGTAAGTTAGATTCCCACTCAGCAGTTTAAGTGAGGTTAGTGCGATCAAGTTGACGGCATGAGCTGACAGCATAAGGAGTCAGTAGCACTAGCACAAGAGTGATTTTATAATTCTTGCAAAAGGTGCTTAATCAAACTCTGTTAAACACGGGAGATTATACACTGCCGTGTATAACAGAGTTTGACAGCTTCTGTCCACAGTTGATAATCATCACTAACCAATTATTATATATACAATATATACACAGTGGAATAAGAATACATCAGCAGGTAGTGATATAATAAGCATTAGTAATATATACACAATGTACATAGTTTAGTAACAGCACATCAGCAGACACTGACAGCATAGGAGCACAGCTTTTGTTTTAAGTCTTGGATGCTACAGGAGACAGTGGTGGCAGGTTAGATGTAATTCTAAATGAGAGGTAGCCTATTATCTAAAAGCCTGGATAGCTTTTAACCTTGGGTGTCTCATTTCCTACAATGGGGATCAGGAGTTTGTGTCTGAAGGGACATTGGCAGGGAGGCAGAGCTTGTAGCTGGGGACAAAAAACTGCTGAGATTGTGGGGAAGTTTGCCAAGCCAGTATATAGCATCAAAGAGTGCCATGTAAAATGTATGCATACTGTCCAAGGAGGAGCAAACTAGTTGCTGGAGCATGCAACATTGATGAGTACTGGATGGCAGCTTAACAGAAAATAATAAAGGGAGCTGTTAAGTGTGTCCAGTTTTTCTAGTTGGGTTATGGCTGCAGCTCCATATACAACCTCCCCACAGACAAGGCAAGGCAGGAGCATTAACTATAGATATCTTCTGCACCAGAGAAAGGCACCTCTTCACTCTACAGAATACTCCGAGCTCCCGGTTGAGGCCATTTGATCAACAAACATAGCACGGAAGATGCTGGACAATGGTTAGGCCAAGATATCCATACTGGTGGACATTTAAGCAATAATAAGCAATAAACCTTTTATTTCATAGGGATTAGTGCCTGATCCCTGGGGTGGGTGGTCCAAGGTGCAGTTGAGGGCAACCTCCATCCAGCCAGTAGCTAATCCTAGGAAATGACCCACTGCGATTGTGATTGTGATTATAAGTAGAAGTGCAATAACAACCTTGGTTTTAGATTTTCTTAAAACTTACTTTTTTCTTGTTATTTAAGCACACGGCAGTGTGAAGCAAGCAATGTGGCATGAGTACATTGCACATTGAAGACGCTGCATGTCACACAGTGTCAGTTGGCAGCAGGACTGGTCATTTCTCAGAGATTAGTGGTCAGTTCTGTATCCAGTGAGGAGCCTTGCTTGACTCATGAATATTCATTTAGAGTTATAATATCAAACAAACCACCATCAAGTGTGTGGATGATTAGGTGGGAGTAGTACGTAGGGCATGCCTGGATCCAGGCAACAGGGTGGCATTATTTGTGATCACTCTTTTCTGTAGGAACAGCTGCTGCAGTTTGTTAAAGTCAAGCTGAAGGCTGGTTGCAACATTAACAGTTCTAAGGTGGAGTTTTATTATCCTTCACCATTTGAAACAAACGCCACTTTATTTATTTATAAATTTAGTTTTTGTTTACTAAGTAGGTACAGTAGACAGTTGAGTGCCTATTTTCAGGTATGACCCAGGATAGTACAAAAGAGCAACAGAACTTTGCTAGCAACAAACAAAGCAGGAGCAGATTTCAAGTGATTTTTTTTTTCAATTCTGTTTCTTCACCGTCCTCAGGGAACTCTCTCCAGCATCCTCTATCCTCCGGACTCTATCTCCCACCTGAGACACCTCCTACTCCCTTGCTTCAGCACGACATACCCCCAGCTCTGATCCCCCCTAGATGGGGCCACCCTATCCATCCAGAATGCTCTATCTACAGTCTAGAGTGCTGGGCCAGGAGAGGAGAGTGCCCAGTATTGGGAGTGTGGTCTGGGGCAGAGGTGCCATCGCCTATCCCCGAGGACAGGGTTTTTCCTCGTTGCCTCCCAAGGAGTGCGGCATGCATTGATGCCTGTGCATGGCTGCCCTACTGGCATCTGCTGTACTCTGCCCCTTACATCGGCTGGTGAACCTGCAGTGCTCTGATCTCCATCGGGGGCCGCCGGGACACTGGGCATCCCTGAATCCTTCCTCAGAGAGAGGAGAGCTATCCTCTGGATGCTCCATCCTCTCCCTCCCCTGCCAACCTCCAGTGACCCAAGTCCCTTCCTGAACCTGGGTCACTGGTGTGGCATGAGGTGTGGCATCTGGCACCTCAACCCTCAGCACCACAGGGCTGGGCCAGATTTCAAGTGATAATAAATAAGAATTACGCATCATGCAGATAAACAGATTGAAACAAATTCATCATGCGACAAACAGATAAACTAATATCAAACAGTATAAACAGTTTAAACAGTATAACAATGCTCAGTATCTAAGATGATGTAATCAGGAATATGTACATTATAATTTAAGAATCATAAGACATTCTATTGCAGTTACCCAGTAATATGAATTTCTAGAAATTCAGTTCTTTAATACTGAAGAAATATTCATGAAACCAGATGTTTTCATGCATCTGTGCCTGCTGCTTTTTTTTTTTTATTATCTATTTATCACTCTGGGAGCCTGGCAGGCAGCCCCAGTCTCTACCTCGGAGAGACTCAGTCTCTGACCCCCCCATTCCCCAGCCCGACATCCCCTGTGATCCCCATGGGTTCTCCCCATGACAGGGCTGAGACGAAGGGGCGCTGGCTTTCCCCTACCCCAGGATAGAAATTCAGATGTCTGGTGAGCCGAATGGGTGCTGAGAGTTCATCACGGATTCTGCCAGTTGCATTTTGCTCCATTTTTTCCTCCACCCCCCTCCCCACCAATGATGTGTGTCAGCTACGTGCCTCCCAGCCTACATCTCCCTGCAGCCACCGCTAGAGGGAGACTGACAAGCAAGATGGCAATCCCTTCCTCCCTGAGAGAGAGGAAAGCAGTCCTCCAGACACTCAATCCTCTCTCTCCCCTGCTGACCTCCGGCGGCCTGGGCTCATTCCTGAACCCGAGTCACCAGCGTGGCGCGAGGTGTGATGTCCAGTGTCTCAACCCTCAGTGCCACTGGGCCAGCTTCCGGCTGCTTTTTCTGCTTTGCAGTTTTAATCCTCCGCTTGTAATATCAGAATCTCATCCATAGCAACCGTTATGATGCCTCAAGTAGAGGATTACAGTTTTACAGCAGGAATAATCAACTAGAACAAGATGAACTCTAAAGGAAAAAGATCCTGTTTTAATAAAAATATCTTTAATAATAAAAATGAGAAGGTCCAGAAATTCAGATTTGGGGTAAATTTTGTGTCCAGATGTAGTTTTGTAACTGTAGGATGTGTCGCTTAAATTTAGTAAAAACAATTGTCTTCAATATCTGGTGATCTGCTCCCTCCATAATGTAAAACACACTAATGGCCCAGCGTCTCACAACATACTGATGCAGACATCAATGGTTTGCTAGACTGAAACCTTGGAACTTTGCAATGCCCTGACACGTGGGTATTGGGTTCTGTGCTCCTCTTGAAGCTAACTATAGCTAAGTACTAATGTACAAGGAGAGGCATCACCAGTAGAAAACAGGAAGTTGTTATCCCTCTGTATAGACAGTTGGTGAGACCCCATCTGGAGTACTGCATGCAGTTCTGGAGACCCCATCTCCGTAAGGACATAGACAGGATGGAGGCTGTCCAGAGGAGGGCAACTAAAATGGTGCAGGTTCTGCACCAGAAGCCACACAAAGAGAGACTAAAGGAGCTTAATATGTATACCCTTGAGGAAACGAGGGAGAGGGGGGACATGATAGAAACTTTCAAGTACCTCAAGGGAATCAACAAAGTCCAAGAGGGTAGCATCTTTCAGAAAAAGAGATGTGTAAGAACAAGGGGGCACTATTTGAAGATGGGGGGGGCAGCTCAGAGGTAATGTGAGGAAGTATTTTTCATGGAGAGGGTTGTGGATATATGGAATGACCTTCCTGAGGTAGTGGAGTCAAAAACAGTGGGCAAATTCAAGAATGCATGGGACAAACATAAGGCAATTCTAGTGGGGAGTAGGAGGAAGTAGGCTGTTGGTAAACTAGGATCTGCAGCTTATCCATTAGGTAGGGAAATGGGCAGACTAGGTGGGCCAAGCGATCCTTATCTGCCATCAAATTCTGTGTTTCTGTGTTTCTAGTACAGAAATTTAGTGTAGGAGGAGCATACTGTAGATGAGAGTCCAGAGATTGAATCTCCTACTGTTTATCCTACTGCTGATGCCCATCACATGGAGTTCCTCGATGCTTCATAAGTGACTTTTGTTTACATTATGGTAGTGAAGGGGTCAGTGAATCACCTGATATTGGTGTGAATCACTTTTGCTAAACATAAATGATACATATCCAACATTTGGCAAACCGCACATTGGGACCAGCCCAAACATTAGGAGTGGGTTATATTAAGGAGTGCTCTTCATAAAAGACATGGGGACAAATTATCAAATTATCAAAATTATTAAAATTATGAATTATCAAATTTGGTTAACTTGTTTACACCCCCACCCGAAACTACAGGTCTCTCTTCCCGTTGCCCTTTGTACTGCTTCTTACTCCTACTTACTCAAATCTGTCTTCCGTGAATTCACTACTCACTCCTGCAGTTGTCTCTGACCCTGTGCTGTATTTTGCCACCTTACAATTTCTTTCCCCCTGCACTGCACCTGCTGTAATTAATTTCCCCGTCTCCCCAGTTTCCTCTATCCTTCCCTCCTGAATGAAGCACCAGTAGTGCTTCATTCACCCTTCAAATTGCTGCAATATGCACTTTAATACCATGCCTAGTAGTTCCTTGTTCATATTCCAGTTGTGTTTCAGTTTGCACTTATATTACTCGTGCTTCATATACCCCACTCATCTTGTTTATTTTGTTGCCACTCAATTTAACTTACATTTTTGATTTGTGTACCTGACTGTTGTGCTTTTTGCTGTACTCTCCTCATTTCCCCCTCTCCTCAGGATGCATCTAAAAGCAAGCATCTGAAAGTAAGCTATTTCAGCTCAGTATGTCTTTCCTGGTTAATCTTTTGAAATAAACAAAAATGAAAAATGCGTTTAGCAAGGTTATTTTTGCAAAGCCATATATCAATTTTAAAACTTCAGTGCTAGTCACATCAGGACGCCCTTTAAGAACTCTGGTTAACAGAGCAAGAAGATGTGCTCTGTTTTTAAATGTAGCAGCTAGTTATATCAGCCTGTCCTCAAGGGATCAGACTACTATATCCCCTTGCTGGGAAGAAGTTATTAAAGTGATGTGTTCATGACTTGTGTGTCACCTACAAATCCTTTCCATGGTTTTAGTTTAATTGGGATTTGCGGTGCTATGGTGCTTCCTCTGAAAACTAAACAAACTCCACCCACTAGCATAGTACCCCTGGAAAAACAGGGCAGACTTCCATTTTTGGAGTACAGTTAGTCAACTTGATTACAAAATCCAAGCAACAGTGTACAGAAAGGAAGGCAACAGATAAAACATCTGTGGGATGTTGCCTAGCAGACTGAGCAGTAAAACTATACCCCACAGAATTGCTGCTTAGACAAGAAATATTCAAAACGGAGTACTCACTAAAAGTCAAAATGGATATTTTATATGTTAACTGGAGATAAATAAGATATGCCCTCAACTCTAAACTACAGCAACCACAAAACAGGGAGGTGATGGCAACAGCACATGCCATACTCATTACAGGCATATGATTTTTGAAAGGTGAATTAAAAATAAAGATTATTATTATTATTATTATATGTGAAACCTACAACAGGTTGCTAGAAAAGGGCACACAAATAAATTGTAGATAAATGTTTTTTAAACATTTTTGGCCTGGAAGTCACATTGAGCCACATTTTAGTCATTTCCAGGTGTGTCCTTGGGTGTGAGGTGACAGCACAGCACAATAATTCATGCTTATATACAGGAACAGTTCTGCACAATATACATTTTTATGTTGGCTTGCGCTTGCACGCCAGCCAACGTATTGCAGTAGTAGCAGATTTGGAGGTGCAGTCACTGTGGGTGAATGCAGGGCATGCATCAGTAGGTGTGTTCCTCATTCCCCCTATAAGGCAGGATGCAGGCAGTGTCACCAGCAACATGTAAAGTGGCCACCAGATCTAAGAAAAGTGCCGCTGTAATGAGAGCCAAGCTCGTCATGCAGTGGCATAATAACATGCCTCCTGACATGCCTTTCCTGGTGAAGCAGTTCAATAAACATGGCGGCACTGACTGCTGCCACGCAGAGTGCCGACTTCAGGGGTGCTCAATCCCTCTGTTGGCATGCCCTGACCCACTTCATTTGCCGATGAGGGAGCCCACTCCCCGTTGACATAATGTCCCCAACTCCCGATTTGTGCTGTATGCCGAGGGAGTGCCCAATCCCCCTCGGCATCATGCGCGCCCCCCACCCATTTCTGTGCTGACAGGGGGTCCAAACCCCGCCAGCTGCAGTCCCCCTCCCTGTAATGCAGGTGATACACTGGGAGTCCCCCCAGTGTACCAAACAGACACCTGAAAAAAAAAAAACCTTGTTGTCTTTTTTTTTTCCCTATAAAAGAAGAAAATGGTCCCTCGCGGTCTCTCCTGCCCCCTCCCCCAACTTACGCCCACCCTCTGTGTACCCTGCCTCCCCACACACCCCCCTCACACCATACTTACCTCCAGAGCCTGGCACGATGATCTTCGGTGGACTGGGAACACGTCAGCACTCTTCAAAGCCGACCGCGAACTGAAGAAATGCCGGTAAGCTGTATAATAGTGTAAATAGGTTTTTTTTCAACTTTGGTGCATATCTCAGGCATTTTTGGGAATTTTGGCACCAAATTTTCAACATGGGGTTATTGGGACTCCTCCTCATGAATTCAGTCACTGTCATGGTGTTATTCAGTCCCAAAAGGTGATTTCACAGTCACTGCGTGGAATCACCTTTCAGGACCATTTAATGTAATGACAGTGCCACTGTTCATGAGTTGGGCTCTCAAAAAGCCTATGTTGCAAATTTGGTGAAAAAAATCCAAAAAATTACTGTTTTATGAGTGTGTGTTACGCAGTTTCCATGCACGCTCATAACTTTGTGAATTTGTAATATTTTCACTCCAGATTTTCAAAATTGGCATTTTCCACACCTCCTTATGAACAGTATAGCTGTCATTTTACATATCCTGCCGAAATGTGTTTTCGCACTTCGGGCGCAGAATAGCACGGTCGCTGTGGGGGATCAGTTTTAGAGACAGATTAAGAAAATGAAAGTGACACTGTTCATGAGCAGAGGTCCTAAAATACCTATGCTGAAAATTTGGTGATGAAAGTCCATAAAATGACTGTGTTACAGGCATGCATTGCGCAGTTTCCACGCACCCTTGTAACTTCACAAATTTGCAATATTTTCATGCCAGACTTTCAACACTGTCATTTTTTCACACCTCCTTGTGAACAGTACAGCTGTCATTTTTCACATCCTGCCCAAAATGTATTTTCGCACCTGTGGCACAGAATAGCATGGTAGCTGTGGGAAATCAACTTTTGGGACAGATTAACAAAATCCCAGTGCCACTGTTCATAAGGGGAAGTCCCAAAATGCCTATGTTGAAAATGTGGTTAAAAAAATCCCAAAAATAATTGGGTTATGGACATGTGTTGTGCAGTTTCTATGCAAGCTCATGACTTAACCAATTTTTCATATTTTCACTCTAGATTTTCAAGCGTTGCCATTTTTTCACACCTCCTCATGAACAATACAGTTGTCATTTTTCACATCCTGCCCAAAATGTGTTTAAATGCCTGTGTCACCAAATGGCATAGTCGCTGTGCAAAACCACCTTTCGGCTAACAAACTGCTAGTGCTGCTCTTCATGAGGTGGGGTCACAAAAAGTCCATGTTGAAAATTTGGAGTGAAAATACCAACAAACACCTACTGTGTTAGTGTTTCTAACTGTAACACCCCACCCTGTAGAGACTGACAGGTGTCAGGGGTGTGACTTGGGGTCATTGGCTGTACTGCTCATGCCATTCCACCCAGACCCCCACCCTGCAGCCAGTGACAGGCATCGAGGTGTGCCTTGGAGTATTTGGCCCTAAAGTTCACCAAATTCTCCTATACTGCACCCATCTCAGCGTATTTTCTTATGGAATGGGGTAAGTATAAGGCCCAAAGACTCCAAAGCACACCACGACACTTGTCAGTGTCTACAGGATAGGGTGAGGTAAAATGGCATGAGCGTTATAGCTGATGACCCAAAGGCACACCTCAACGCCTGTCAGTCTCTGCAGGGTAGGGGCGAGGTTGGTGTCAGTTCCATACTTCACTGCCATTTCTATTATGCATCTCTAACTCCTGTACTACCAATGCCAATGCCAGCGAGACAACATTCGGCATTGACAAATGCTTGTTATATATAGGAATAACATCGCACAATAGCAAACATTTACACAGTACAATAATGCATGTTTACATGCAGGAACAATACATAAAGAATAATATATGGGATAGTGAGCATTATGAAAATGTAATACGCACCCAAGGTGAGTGATGCTACATAAAGCTCAAGAGTGAAGCTCAAACGGTTTATTTAAGCATCACACACCAAGGGTGTGTATTAAATTTTCATGATGCTTACCAGCCCATATTTTATTTTATATACTCACTGGTCATCAATTCCCCCCACCTCAAAATGCCACATCTTTTCTTGATCACCGCAATACAGGAAGTGCTGTGCTCAAGCCACAGAGAGTAAGGCAGTCGACTCGAGCAGAACTGTGTTTGAGGCACTACTTGCTTTATTTCAGGTTAGTTTTGGTTTTATTTAAGCAGAGTTGGTTCAATCAGTCCATTTTGCTATCTCATTTCACTTTTAAAAATGAAACTGTTCAATCGCTGAATGGACTGCTGCACTTGAGACATACAAGGAGTCTTGAGCGCACCTGCCGTGTTGAAAGGCACATGCTTGTCGTAATAACCGGCCGGTTATTATGGCAAATATCAACTGGTTTGGCCCATTAAAAAAAATGATGCCAGTTATTATAGCACAATAATGCATGCTTATTTACAGGAATTCATGTTTATATACTGGAATAATACATCACAGTAATGCATGTTTATATGCAAGAACAACATAAATCAATAACACCTGTTTATAGATAGGAACAAAACAGCTCAGTGGCACATGTTTATATACATTAACAGTACAGCACAATTGTATCCAAATATTAACCAAAGTTGAGGTTAATAGTGTAGAACCAGAATCCATGAGGGATGTTCTATTGACTAACAATTGTGATATTGCCCATCAGCACAACTTCTGCAAGGGGGTTCTGGTTTTAAACTATTGATCAAAACAATTTGATCAATATCTGTTTGGATTAAATTTTGTTGGTGTTTTGCTACCCCCAATTGGGAAAAAAAAGGGTTACCTACCAGGAATATCACATTGGGCTCCATCAACTTCAACTCCCCCCCCCCACCTTTCACCAGCAGCACACCTTCCCCTAAATGATGGAAACAGTTGCAGCAGCAGCAGCTGCATCTTTCTTTGAGAGAAATTCCCACAGACCCTCAAATGCTTCTCTTTTTTTTCTTTTTCTCCCCCTGCTGGCAGCAGGCTGCTACTTCCACTGAGCCCCCAGCCCCATCACCTGGCATCCTAGGGACTGACCTCTATCCTGGTGTTCCTCAATAGCTCCCCCCATGGCAGGGGTTGGCTACTCTGACCTGCCGATGGAACAGATCTGGTTTCTGGGAGAGAGCCCTGTAGCCTGGGTGCAGAGCCTGGAAGGGGTCGGTATCATCCTGCCATTTTCTGCTTTTCCTCTCCATCTGAGGAGTGGACATGCAGTGCCATCCAGATGTGCCCAGGCACACTCCCATACGCAGGATGTCAATGGCCACTGCTACTCCATCCCCCACACGTTGCAGTCTCGGCTGCCTGTAGCCCCCCAGCCACCATTAGTAGTCAGGTGAATGTTTGAGTCAGTGCTCCCCCTCCCAGAGAAGGACAGCTGTCCTCTGGATGCTCAATCCTTCTCTTCCTCTGGTGAGACCCCATCTGGAGTACTGCGTGCAGTTCTGGAGACCCAGTCTCCACAAAGACATAGACAGGATGAAGGCAGTCCAGAGGAGGGCAATTAAAATGGTGCAGGGTCTGCACTGGAAGACATATGAAGAGAGACTTAAGGAGCTTAATATGTATAGCCTCGAGGAAAGGAGGGAGAGGAGGGACATGATAGAAACTTTCAAGTACCTCAAGGGAATCAACAAAGTCCAAGAGGGTAGCATCTTTCAGAAAAAGAGGTGTGCAAGAACAAGGGGGCACAATTTGAAAATAGAGGGGGGCATCTCAGAGGCAATGTAAGGAAGCACGTTTTCACAGAGAGGGTTGTGGATGCATGGAACAGCCTTCCGGAGGAGGTTGTGGAGTCAAAAACAGTGGTGGAATTCAAAAATGCATGGGACAGTCATAAGGCAATTCTAGGGGGTGGGGGTAGGAAGAAGTAGACTGTTGGTTAACTAGGATCTGCAGCTTATCCTTTAGATAGGGAAATGGAAAGACTTGGTGGGCCAAGCGGCCCTTACCTGCCATCAAATTCTATGTTTCTATACACTGAGATTGCTCCCAAACTCAGGTCATCAGTGTGGTGGCAGGTGAGGCTTGGTGCCTCAGCCCTCTGCACCACTGGGCCAACTCAAATGCCTCTCTGATCTTGTACAAACAGTTGGTGTTGAGAACTGCAGTGCTGCCAGTGACAATTCACCACAGAGTGAGAGAGAGAGAGAGAGAAAGAGTGAACGATGCATGAATGCGTCAAGTTTAAAAAAACAGACAAACAACAGAGCCAGTCAGCCAGCAAAGAGAGTGCCAGAGACGATGTCCAGTAGTGGAGGTAAGCTGAAGGTAAAAAACAGCTACTGTCTTGAGGCTGGGGTGGGGGGAGGTAAATATTGTGATAGGTAGGGAGTGAGCTTCTAGACTACCTGTGAGATGAAAACTAAAAAAATTAAAGTACTGTAGCTAGCACTCAGTATTAGAGCTAACACCTTTTTTTTAAACCACCAAAGCGCATTTAGTGGGCAATAGTTTTTAAACTATTTCCCATTGCTAGGACTATTGATAGTGCCAGTTATTTCAGGTCATGTGACCAGTTTTTGACCAATCAGAGGCCACCATTTTGATCCAAGGTTTAATAATACATGTTCATACAGAGGAATAACACAGCACAATAACACATGTTTATATACACCAGAGCACAATTGTGCATGTCTGTATACAGGAAAACACAGCACAATAGTACATATTTATACACAGGAACAACACAGCACAAAAGTATTTGTTTCTATGTAGGAACAAAACAGCTCAACAGCACATGTTTATATACAGGAACAACACAGCACAATAATGCATGTTTATTTAAAGGAACAACAGAGCACAACAGTACATGTTTATATACATATGAACATACAAAATTGCTGGCAGAAAAAGGCCCAGAGGTCTATCAGGTCTGCCCGATTGTGCAGCTCTTAGTTTCATATTACTACAGCTGCCCTTGCCCCACCTAAACCCCTCCCTTCCTCACCTTTCCTGGTCTTCCCCCCCTTTGTGTTCTTGTCTGTACTAATCCTGCCCTTGATTCTATCCCAACCCCGCTTAAAGCTATCCACTGTCACCAGTTTGATTAAACTCTCTTGCAGCACATTCCATCTCACCACCACTCTCTCTGTAAAGTAGTGCCTCCTCATCTCCCTCCTGAGCCTTCCCCCTTCCAATTTCAGACTGTGCCCCCTAGTAACCCTTCCCCCCTTTAAGTGGAACAATCTTCCCTCTCTGACTTTGTTTATGCCTTTGAAGTACTTAAAGGTCTCTATCATGTCCCCTCTTTCCCTTCTCTCTTCCAGAAAATTCATGTTGAGCTCCCTCAATCTTTCCTCATACAGCAACTCCCCCAGTACCATGATCATTTTCGTAGCCCTGCGCCGCACCCCCTCCAGTAACCTCACATCCTTTTTGCGGTATGAGCACCAGTACTGCACACAGTACTACAAGTGTGGCCTCACCAGTGATCTATACAAGGGAAGGGTGACCTCCTCCTTTATAGAGGTGATCCCTCTGGCAATGCACCCCAGCATCCTATTTGCCCTTGCTACCCTCCTACATTGTGCTGATACCTTCATGTCCCCTGTGACTATTACCCCTTGGTTCCTTTCCTCCTCTGAAGCTGTTACCTGCACTCCCCCCAGCCAGTAGCTGGTCCTGGGATTTCTTGCTCCGAGGTGCATGATCTTGCACTTCTTAGCATTAAACTACAACTGCCACTCCCTAGACCAGTGTTCGAGTTTAGCTAGATCCTCTCTGAGTGTCTGCCTCCCTTCTTCATTGTCCACTTTTGCACAAATCTTAGTGTCATCTGTGAACAAGCTGATCTTACTCTTGACCCCCTTTGCAATGTCTCCAATGAAGATGTTGAACAAAACAGGTCCCAGCACTGAACCCTGTGGTACCCTACTTGTTACTGGCCTTGGCTTGTATGTCTCCCCCGCTTACAACTAGCCTCTGTTGTCTGCCCTGCAACTAGCTCTCAACCCACCCCACCAGTTTCTCACCCAGCTCCATGTCCCTCAGATTGCTCATTAACCTCTCATGGGGCACCGAGTCGAAAGCCTTGCTGAAGTCCAGGTACAGGACATTCACAGCGTGGCCTTCATCAACTGTCCTAGTGACCCAGTCAAAGAAGTCAATCAGGTTAGTTTGGCATGAACTTCCCGAGACAAACCCATGCTGTCTCTCATTCTGCAGATCATTACCATTGAGAAAGGTTATCAACCTCTCCTTTAGAATGGTCTCCATCAGCTTCCCCACTATGGAAGTCAAGCTTATTGGTCTGTAGTTGCCCGGTTGGTCCTTGGGTCCACTGTTGTGAAGGGGCACATGTGAGCCATCCTCCAGTCCCTGGGTACCTTCCCCATCACCAAGGAGGTGTTGAAGAGGTCCACCAGAGGGCCTGCCAACAGCTCTGCCAGTTCCTTCAAGACCCTTGGGTGTACACCATCTGGTCCTGGTGCCTTGTCCACCTGCAAGGCCTTAAGGCCCTTCAGAACTCTGTCCTCTTGGATGACCCCATCTGTTATCTTTGCCCCCCCTTCACACTTGCCCCCTTTCCCCTATGGTATTGGGCCATCCCTTTCTTTTGTGAACACCGAGCAAAAGTACTCATTAAGTGCCTCTGCCTATTTTTCCCTTGTTCTGCCCATCCCCCATCCCTCTTGATTCTAACAATGTCATCTCTACAACTCCTCTTCTCCTGTATGTATTTAAAGAACCCCTTTTCCCCTGCCCTGATCCCCTGAGCAAGCTTCAGGTCCTTTGCTGCCTTGGCTGCCCTGACTGACCTGGTCACCTCCCTAGATGCCTAAGTGAATACCTCTCTATCCTCCTCATGCCCCGATTTTTTGAACTTAATGAAGGCCAATCTTTTTTCCCTCACCTTCCACTCCACTTCCTTGCTGAGACAGCTAGGTTTTTTGGACCTGGACTGCTTACTCTGAGATTTGGCACATGTGTCCGTGGCCTCATTCAGCCCCTTCTTAATGATTGCCCACTTCTATTCAGCGTCCATCACTTTGTTAAATTTAGCTCAGTACTCCTCTGGTATGCTGCCCATTCTGGCAAAATCTTCCTTCCTGAAGTCCAGAACTCTTGTCCTGGTCTTAGCCAACTCCCTCCCTGTGTTGAGGAGGAACCACACTGAGCGGTGGTCACTTTCTGCTAGATGGTCCTGTACTACCGCATCCTGGACTTGATCACCATTTGTTAACACCAAATCCAGTATGTTTCCCTCTCTAGTAGGTTCCATTACCCCTTGCACAAGGTAGCTGTCTTGGATAGCCTCCAGCAGCACCTGTTCCCTGGCATGCACTGTAGTTACTGTCTGCCAGTTAACCCCAAGTACTGTAGGTTGAAATCCCACTATAACTGTATTTCTCTTGTCACTGATCTTCCTGATTTGCTTCCCCAGCTCCCTATACACCTCCTCACTCTTTGAGGGTGGCCTGTATACCACCCCCATCCTGAGCTTCTTACCTTTAGGGCTTTGCAGCAATACCCATATGGCTTCTGGCCTCCCCTCATCCCCCTCCCTGACATAAATAGCCACCCCTCCAGCCCTTCCCCCTCTTCAGGTCACTGCAGAACACCTTGTATCCCAGGATAGTAAGATCCCAGTCATGGTATTGGGTGTTCCAGGTCTCTGAGATGATGGAAATATCTACCTCTCCCTCTGCCATCATTGCCTGGAACTCTGCCACCTTGTTTGCTAAGCTCCTTGCATTCAAGGATACTCCAGTCCAGCTTTTGCCTCCCCCATCTCCTCCTGTCTCTCCCCCTTCCACTTTTGTCTTGGTAACTTCCCCTCATTCTTCTCCTCCCTCTCTGGGGGGAGAGGCCTTCCAGTCTCCCCAAGAAGGTGCCTCCTTCCTGCTTTCTGACTCAGCCATCCCCCTTCTCAGTTTAAATCTATATTGTTTTTAATGTACTTCTCCAGCCTCTGTCCCAATGCCCTTGTACCCTCAATGCTGAGATGCAGCCTATCCTTGGCATAAAGTCCCTTATTGTTCCATGTCTCACCCCACTCCCTACGACCCCATATCCCATTTCTGCACACTACCCCTTCAGCCTCCATTAAACTCCTGTATTCTTAGCTTCCTCACTGTGCTTGCCCTCGGTACTGGAAGTACTTCTGAGAATGTCACTGCACTTCCCACCTGACTGCAGATACCCCCCACTTCTCTGAACCTCTCCTGTACTTCTTCCACTGTTCTGCCCTCTAGGTAATTTGTTTCTAGGTGCACAATGATATGAGGCTGCCCTCCCACCTTCTTCACACATTTCTGAATGCACTGCCCTTCTCTCCCCGCTGTCATACCTGGCATACACTCCACCCAGGATCAGCTCTTCCTTGCTCCCTTGCTCCCTTACTTCCCCATCTCACCCCCCTACAGCGCAATAGCACATGTATACAGCAGGAACAACACAGCACAATATTACATTTATATACAGCAACAGCACAATAGAACATGTTTATATACAGGCACAACACAGCTCAGTAGTAAATGTTTATATGCAGGAACAAGACAGCACAATATTGCATTTTATACACAATGGGAATACACCCAAGAGTTCTAAAATAACTTAGGGATGAACTTGTCGCCCCACTTGCTGAACTGTTCAACAGTTCATTGGAACAGGGGATAGTAGCACAGGACTGGAAAAGGGCCATGGTTTTGCCATTGTACAAGCAGGGAGGTAGCAGGAAACTACTGCCCAGTAAGTCTGACCTCAGTGATGGGTAAAATAATGGCGACTTTGCTTAAGGAACAGGTATGAACTACCTGAAAGCAAGTGGGTGACTTGACCCAAAGCAGCATGGCTTCATATCAGGCTGCTCATGCCAAACAAATTTGATAGAATTCTTTGACTGGGTTGCAAGACAAGCAGACCAGGGGTCAGCAGTGGACGTGGTGTTTCTGGACTTTAGTAATGCCTTTGATACAGTCCCACACAGAAGGCTAGCCAACAAACTGGAGTAAGCTGGTATCAGTCACAAAGTAGTTAAATGGATCACAAGCTGGCTGCAAGGCAGGATACAGAGGGTTATGGTAAATGGCACCTTGTCCCAAGAGGGGAAGGTGTCAAGTGACGTGCCGCAGGGATCAGTACTAGGACCCATCCTTTTCAACATATTTATCAGCAGCATCACTAAAGGACTGAAAGGGAAAGTCTGCCTCTTTGTAGACGATACAGAGCTCTGCAACAGGGTGGACACACAGGAAGGGATCATAAAAATGGAGGCAGATCTCAGGATGGTAGAGGAATGGCCCAAGAACTGGTAATTCAGATTCAATGCCAAAAAATGTAAAGTCATGCACTTGGGTAGAAGGAACCCATCCCATCCATAAAATATGTCCTGGATGGGCAGCTACTAAAAGAAACAAAGCTGAAATGGGATCTTGGTGTCATGAGCACAAACAATTTAAAGATAGGGAAGCAATGTGAAAAAGTGGTACTAAAGGCAAGCAGCATCCTCGGATGTGTTGGTAGGGGTATTACCAATAGGAAGCGTGATGTAATCCTCCCGCTGTACAGGTCCCTGGTGAGACCTCACTTGGAGTACTGTGTGCAGTTCTGGAGACCTCACCTAAAAAAGGACATAGACCATCTGGAAACCATGCAGAGATGTGCCATCAAAATGGTGCAGGGTCTGCACCACAAAACGTACAAAGCTAGGCTCAACCAGCTAAATTTATTCTCCCTCAAGCAGAGGCAGAAGAGAGGAGACATGACTGAGAAATTTAAATTTGTTAAAGGGACCACCACAGTATAAACCAGGAACCTTTTCTGGGAAAACAGGGCTGCACGTACTAGAGGACACAACGTGCACCTGGTAGCAGGTAAATTCAAAACAAATGTTAGGAAGTACTTTTCATGGAGAGGATGGTGGACCCTTGGAACAGCCTGCCACTGGAGGTAGTGGCAGCCAAGATGGTCAGTGAATTCAAACAGGCATGGAATAGACAGTATAGTCACCTTAGCAAGACAAATTGATAGTGCGGAGTAGAAAACCCGGGGCAGACAAGATGGACCACACTGTCTCCTTCTGCCAGCAAATACTTATGTTCATATGTCCTTATATAGCAACAGCACAGCACAATTTTACATATTTATATACAGCAACAACACAACACAATAGTCATGTTTATATACTGCAACAGCAGAGAATAATAGTGCATGTTTATATACAGAAACAGTACAGCACAATAGCACATGTTTATATACAGGATCATATGAGGATTCCCCCTAGTGCTCCCTGGATATTCAGGACATGTCATACCTGCTATTAAACAGAAGAAAAATAGTAGACTTAAAGCAGAGCTGGCAACATTTATTAAAACTTCATTAAACTTTAGTATTACTCAGATATAAGTAAGCCTACAAAACCTTCAGGTCCTTAAATTAGTAAATGATAATACTGAATTAATTTTATGTTTAGCCAAAAGAAACAACAACTAAAATGAATGATGATTGGGAACAATTCAAATTAACCATAGAAGATATAGTACAGAAATATGAACAGAATACATTAATTATGCTGGAAGATTGAAATGCCACGGGTAAGGATAATAGTTCTTTACTGACACAACAAAAAGGCCTGTTAGAAGGAATCAATATAAAAATACCAAATTAAATTGTAGATGTAATTCAAAGGATAAAGTAATTAATAAGAACGGGAAGATGTTAATGGAAATTATGTCAAATCTGGATTTTTGTTTGTTCATTAGTAGAACAATAAGTGATCTGGACAGAGACTATACCTTTATTGGGCCGAACGGTTCCTCAGTTGTTGATTTAATTTGGGGAAATTTATAAGCTATTAGTTCTATTCAGGATCTGAAAGTTATCTTGCATCTGGAATCTTCTCATGTACCAAGTCAATCAATCTGGCATGTTGACATTATAGATACTTTATCTAAGGAAACCCCTCATCTGCAAGAAATGGAGATAATAAACTCCAAAAGAATAAGATGGTAACATAACTGTAACACACTTTTCAGAAATATTGAACTCTGATTATCTGAGTAACTTAAGAGGTATTCTTTTAAAGACAGAAACCGACAGTAACATAATTAATAATTGGGAACATATTTGTTGTTGCATTAAGCCATTTTTTTTATCAAAATTCATTAAAAAGACTCTCTTAAAAGAATAATGCTCTCCCTCAATAAAGCATGTCTCCTCATAACAGAAGCACCAAAGCTAACCTATACATGCGATCTTTACAGTCAAGTGAACTGTCTAAACTTTAAGGGTTGGCTTGACTATCACACCTGCCTGTTGGCCAAGAAGCTTACCACCTCACTCTCCCCTCCCTCGGTCCAGCAGCTCATCTCCCCTGCCCCTACCCTTCATTCTACTAGGAGCTCTGCTAAGGCCCTTTACCTAATTCCTTTCTATAAGACATCCCTAGTGCAGTGAGCATTCTTCCACATGGTCCCTGTCCTGCTCAATGGCCTGCCTCCTCTGGTTTCCTCCACAGTTAAATTGGACCCCTTTAAAATTAAGCTTAGCTAGCACCTACTCTCTGTGAATAGTTATGACTGCTCCTAGCTTTTACTGGTCAATCTGGGACTGCTCATGGCTTGTCCCTCAATTTCCCCCTGCTTGTCTTCACCTAATCTTGGTATAATTTCTCCCTCCCCGCTCTGTTCCCCTCCTGCCCTTTACTCGTCCTTTACCTGCACTGTTTTCTACTCCTCCTTCTTTACACCTTATACCCCTCTACTCAACTTTTCTCCCTACCCCTCCAACTATTTCACAACTCTCCTTAATGGACTTCCTTCTGGTCTCCCTTTCTTTTCTTTAATTTTTTATCTGTTTACATAGTTAGCTAGCACTGCCTGCACCCTTTTTGTTTCATTATCATGTACTCCGCCCTCAATTATGATGCACTTATGTATAATGCACTGCATTGCTTGTATACTCTTATCATATGTATGATGTACTGTATTAATTTCTTGTAATGTTTTGTATCCTGTCTGTTTTAAATCTACTCACTATGTTGTTTCTTTGCCATGCACTCAGCCCTCATTTATGATGCACTTATGTATAATGTACTGTTTTATTTGTATTCTGCATATAATGTACTGTATTAATCTCCTATAGTTTTTTTCTTGTAACCTGTTTGTTTGTAAATCTGATGTGGAACCTTTGCAAAAGAGGCTTTGAATCAAATGGTTGTAATTCCAAGACTTCAATAAATAAATAAATAAAAAACAAATAAGAACTGTACAAGGTTTAATAATAACCATAAAATAGCTAAAAAAAGTTAAAGGGATTGATTAGATTACATAAAAAGCAGCAGTAAGGCTAATAATAACATAATAAGTAAAGCTAGAAATCAATACAGGAAAATATTGGTTGAAAAAAAGAAAAATTTCAAATGAAAATGTGGGATAAACTAAAAAAGTCAATAATTAAGAAAGATGTCAAACTATTCTGGTTATTGGTAAGTCAGAGTTATGTCAAATGTACTACTAAAACAGAGACAGCAATAACACCGTTAATGCGGGAACAACATTTTAATGCCCTGTATTTTTCACAATTGGAGGAAGATCACAAAATTATTATTAATAACAAAGGGAGTACGATTTTGTCAAAACCAATATATATCAGTAGTCAAGAAATCATGGATGCAATAGACAAGATAACAGCTAACAAGGTCCCCAGTCCTGATAACATTCTAGCCGATATCTTTAAGTCTTTGCATACTTTATTTAATCTTTGGTGCAAAGTGGACATTTTCTGGAAAGTTGGAAGGGGAGTGCACTGTGTCCTATATTCAAGAAAGGGAATATAAACAACCCAAGTTTAACCCCCCTACAAATGGGGGTTCCTGAAAACCTTCCTTGGGTGTGCCTAAATGCTCTCTGCCAGGCTGGTGTCTTGTGTTTTAGCTGTTTAAAAATAAATTGCATGACAGTGCCTAATTGCCTCTGCTCCTGTCTCTTTAAAAGCTGAAAATAATGTGGTGCTTGCTTAATCTGGGAAGGGGCTGAGTGTTTCTATGCTCGAGTCCCGCCCAGGCTGCCAGATAATCGCTCCGTTCTGCCATCGGTATTTGCACAGAGGGAGCTCTGTTAGAAGCTATACTTATTTGCTGATTATCTATTAGCATAGTAATGATATTGTAGTTTGTCTAACCTGCCTTCTTTGCAGCATGGACAGTTCTGTTTATCACCACCATCTTGGTTTTGTACTGCCAGTCAGCACCAATTTGTACCTTTGATGACTCTAAAATGGAGCCTGTCCCCAGAGGTCTTGTGAGAGCAAATTTCTGTAGGAATTGTAGTTTTTACATTTTGGCACCAAAACAGACCTGGAGGGGGAGCCCTTGCTTTGACAGACAGATGGATTAACCAACCAGAACCTTTTAGAGAGAAGGGGAATTCCTAAGTTGCCTGTTGCAGTGAGTCAATCTGGAGGTAGAGTTTGAAGAGACAGTTTGAGTGATTCAAGCAGCTGCTTTTTTGGCCTGTCTGCCTGCAGTCCCTTGAGAGGGAATCCTTTGAAAGGCTTAGCAATTGGACTGTATCCGAACTGGAGTGTGACAAAGCCACTGAAGAGTGACCAGATTTGAACCTGAAGAAGACCGAAGATTTGCTGTACGAGATAGGCCTGTCAGGACATCCATTTACCACAAAATTCCTGGCATACCTCTCAACCTTTTGTCCCCGAAATGTGGAACATTGCCTCTCAAAATGTGGAACAAATTAGTAAAATGTGGAACACTTAATCAAATCTTTACCTAAGAAGCTCAGAACACTATTAAAATGTTTGCATTTATGTTCAGAAAGTCTGTTATTAATTGAATAATATGTTTTTTACATCCTTTACTATAAATTTTTGCTTTAAAATGTTAACACTGAATGTGGGACAAGTCCTCACAATGTGGAACAGGGAGCTTTTGTGAAGTAAAATGAGGAATTTTCCTCATAATGTGGTACAGTTGAGAGGTATGATTCCCGGTTTTGCTCAGAGACACTGATATTGCAGCCGGACTGCCTTCCGCATTGTGGTATGGTGATCGCTTTACTATAAATGTGCTGTGTGCTGTTAGTGCGTCGCGATTTGGTTCCCCACTGTGTAAATGTGCCACCCTTGCTGGAAGCTGCATCCAGCACTACCGGACTCAAAATCCAAACTGTTCCACCCGGTCTGGGCCTTGTCATCTGGCCCAGCCAGCTACTTCAGGCACAGAAACCATCATCGATGAGAAACTTGCCCAGGGATCAGCCCCCCTGCTCAACCATCTCAAACAGGAACAACAACTCAGTGACTCGTGTGGGCTCTGCTTCTCCTGGCAAACCAGTCATCAACCTGCAGTCTCCATTTCATCTAGTCTGTGACTCATATTGGGTAGCACGAGTAACAGTCAGGGTAGCCCCCTGCAACAACAGCTAAATCTTAAGTGCTGTCATCTGATTGCATTGCTTTTTTTCCTTTCATGAACTGAGCCTTCAGGCTCTGGATTACAAATTATGTGTGGCTGTGCATGCCATTTCTTTTCATCACAGGGCCCCAACCAGCTGCGATGCTGGCCTACCCCAGGCAACGTTCCAGGCTAGCCCACCTTACTTCCAACTGGGTACCCAGAGTGTGTGACTGTGTAGGGACTAAAAGTGCATGCATAATTGCCTGACTAGATCAGTTGTCAAATCAATCAACCCGACTATGCCCCTCCCTTGTTCAATTCCCCTGAATAAATCAGATCTAACTTTTTTTTAATTTAATCTGACTGTGGCTCCAGTTTGAGCCAAAAGCACTGTACTGTTGCTATTTGCTGTGCCCAGCCTTGTTTTACAGGGGGTCTCCAGGGTCGAATTGGTAGAACCAGCCCTGGTGGTAAGTGCAAACAGTGTGGGGAATTGTATGCTGAATAGGGGCTACTGTGAAAGTGTTTGTTGCATATTGTCCAAGCCACTAGAGGGGAAAGAGGGGAGTTACAGTGTCCTGGAGGGCTGTACCCAGGTTAGCCTTGTTACTAACAACCCTGTCCTCTGGGTGGAGACACCTATTTCAGTACCCAGGCCCCTTAACCTGCAACTAGCCATGCAGGCAGGGGTAGTAGCCCTTGGGATAGCACCACCTAGGGGTTACACAAGTATGTTTCACCCTATTAGCTTACTTGACTCTACTCCAAATATTTTTACTAGAATATTATTAAACCATATACAGCAATGGGCAGAGGAGAATAATCTAATTTTGGAATTCCAAAATGGATTTAGAACTAAACCATTAGCAATTCAACACTGCTATGTTTTGCAACATTTAATTTGGAAATATGTGGAAATAAAAAAAAACAAAATTATATTGCTGCTTTGTCAATCTGAAAACAGCATTCAATTAGCAGAAAATGACTCTGGAATAAACTTGAAAGGTATGACATGGACCCTGAAATGTTAAATATTCTTATAAGACTATATAACAAAACACGGCTTAGAGTCAAGTTTGATCAACTGGGGAATTTAATTTCTAATATTAAAACTAATTTAGGGGTTTGCCAAGGTTGCCTTTTGGCACCACTTTTGTTTAACCTATATATAAACACAATACTAATGAAATAAGGTAATTTGGATTATCATTCCCCATCTGTACTCTCAACAAAGGTACAATGTTTAGCATGCGAATATGACATTGTTCTAATATCCACCTCTTTACTTGGGTTGCAACGTAAACTAACTAATTTTTCTGAGCTATGTAAACAAGATGAATTGATGATAAAGTTAAAACCAATTTGGTTATTTTTTTGTTAATAAAAGTAAAACAATGCATCACTATATATTGATAAAAATAGAATAAATACGACTGCCTTTTATGATTATCTCAGGTTAAGATCCTCACGGAATCAATCATGGACTCCACAAATAATTATGACGCAAAAATTAAAAACATCATTCAATGCATTTAAGAGGTTTAACATGAAGATGGGACAGGGATCAATTAAAGGCCTATTAAAGGTAATAAATGTTAAGATAAAAACAGTGTTTTGTATGCAATTTAAATCTGGATTCCTTCAAATATAAAACCTTTAGAAACCAAAATAAAAAAAAAATGTACAGGTATATTTTAAAAGTGCAACAATCAGTCCCAGCTGAAATATTGAGGAAATAATTAGGGCAATATCCAATTGCAACAATGGGAATGGGAAGAAAAATAATATTTATTTTAAACTTGTTTCTCCTCCCAGAGCATAGCTTACCTAGAATGTGCCTTGAGGAAGAAATTACATACAATCATATGAATTTTACCTCAAGTATGATCAAAATCATCAAAGAACATATATTACCAATGGGATTGGGACATTTACTCTATGAAACATATACCACTACACCGGCAGAAATATTGGAGCAGGTGAAAAGAAGACTACGAGATAGAATAATTAAGAAGGATCAGGAAAAAATTTATAGATTGAACCATTACAGATGGTACAAAATTATAAAAACAAAACATAATCTGGAACTGTACTTGTTTATCCTAGCCAACACAGATGAATGGAGAATTATAACTAGATACCACTTTGAGTTATATGCAGTTAATTAAATTCTCTATGGCCAGAAAAGAGCTAGAGTAGATGATTCAAAATGCAAGTGCAAGTAAGGAGTGGAAAATTATTTATTTTATTAATTTATTTATTTAAGAGTTTTACCAGGAAAGGCATGCTGAGCGGGGACCGCTCGATTCCAGATGTGTCCTGGGAGAGGGGGAGCAGAAAAATATACAAATGCAGTGCACACAGGAAGCTACAGAGCAGTAAGCAGAATACACAGCAGCAGATACATTTTGCTACAGAGCCAATATCCCATGAGGTTACATAGTCGGTGGAATATCGGAGCAGCAATCAGACTGGTCAAAAGGCACAATGCATGATATAGACCAAAAAAGATGCCTAGCATACTTAGACAAGTACTAACTAATTTGGTGGGCCCTGGAAGCCCCAAGAGAGTGGATAGCTGGGCATGGTGGGAAGGGAAAAGAGCTAGGGGCATGTGCAGTTGGAGGAGAAGTGCACCATGAGGAGATGGTTTAGGTGTTGGCTGCTACCTATGTGCCGAATTTTGGCCAGTAAGGTGTTCCATAGTTTGAGCATGTGGCATCTGAAAGCAGCTTGACCTTTATATGAGGACATGCATGGGACAAAGGAGAGCCTAAAGTCTGTGTTCTGGAGAGTGTACGCAGTGGGGGGCTGGACAGAGAGGGCCGACTGGAGGTATGAGAGAAGGGATTGTGCCCAGAATTTAGCTGTGACCCTGGCGTAGTGGGCCTGTCAGCGATCCTGTAAAGACGTCAGGTCAAGTGACTTATAGAGGGTGCAGTGGTGCGTCGTGGGTGGGCAGTCCAGGGCAAAACAGCAGAAGGAATGATAGAGAGGATCTAGCTTGGTTAAGGTTGATTTAGAGGCTGTGCTATATACTATGTTGGCATAGTCAAATATTGGGAGGATCATTTTCTGTATGATAGCTTTGTGGGCCGGTAAAGGTAGGTAGGCCTTATTGCGGTATACAGCTCCCAGTTTGTGATGAAGTTTTTTGTGCATTGAGTCAATGTGAACAGAAAAGTCGAGGTGCTTGTCAAGCCATACCCTGAGGTATTTGAAAGAGGTGCAATCCTCCAGGGGGGGACCCATCAGTGGTGTGGAAGGTGGGGGTTGAGGAGAGGTGTGAGAGTCTTTTCTGCATTCCGAACATTAGTGAGACAGTTTTCTTTGGGTTGAGGAAAAGCTGGTTTGTACGAAACCAAAGTTGAACCACATTGAAATCTTTCTGGTGTCTTTCCGCAGTAAGAGAGGTGGAGGGACCAGATGCAAACATTACTGTGTCATCAGCATACATGCGGATGTGTGAGTGTGTGCTAGCTGAGGGCAGGTCATTTAAAAAAATGGAGAACAGTAATGGGCTGAGAACCGAGCCTTGGGGGACTCTGGTGGTGATAGGGAGAGGGTCGGAGGTGCAGGAGCCTATTTTTACCGCATGGGACCTGCCTGACAGATAGGATTGGAACCAGCTGGTTGCTGCTCCTGACAGACCAGCTCGGGAGAGTTAGGACAACAAAAGGGAGTGGGAAATGGTATCAAAGGCTTTGGCAAGGTCAATGAAAATAGCTAAGGCTGTGCGCCCTTGTTCCATACCTGTGAGGATAGCATCAGTGAGTCTTAGAAGTGAGGTGATGGTGGAGTGTGACTTCCTAAATCCAGTCTGGTAAGGTGTGAAGAAAGAGGAGGAGTCAAGAAAAGGGGCAAGTTGGGAGAGTACGAGGTGCTCCTGTAGTTTAGCTAAGATGGGGAGTAGGGATATAGGGCAGTAGTTTCCCAGCTCGGAGGGGTTCCCACCTTTAGGGAGTGGAATGACGGTGGCTCACTTCCATTCAGATGGGATTTCCGCAATCAAGAAGGAGAGATTGAATAGGTCTGCCACTGGTGTGGCGATGGCAGGAGCAGATAGGTGAAGCATTTTTGAGTCCAACCCAGAGGGGCATTTACCTTTGGAAGGGTTGAGAGCTTGCAGGGCTTTAAGCACTTTGGTGGGAGTAACCTGGCGGGAGGTGAAGCTGGAGACCACGACAGGAGCAGGAAGGTAGGGGGTGAGCTAGAGGGGTGGGGGAGGAAGTTAGGAGACAGGATGCACAGCTGGTAAAAAGTATTGAAAACTGCAGCCACGCACATGATCAGTGACAATAGAGCCTTCAACATTTAGGGCTGGGGTGGGGGTTGGGTGGGGGAGAAAAGGAAGTTGATTGTTTTCCAGAATTTAGTTGGGTGGTTTATATTGGTGTGGAAAAGGGCCTTGAAATAGTTTGCTTTGGCCTGGCATAGTAGCATAGTGCAGGATTTACGGAGTGCTCAGTAGAGTTGGTGAGCCGCCCCGGTGCCAGTAGTCTTGTATGATTTCCAGGCCTGATCCCTGGTATGAAGCTGGTCTATGATATTTGCTGTGACTCAGGGCAGGTGGGCTCCCCTCACTCTTGACCTTCTAAGTGGGGCATAGTGGTCCCAGATGGCTAGAAATTTGGACTTGAACAATTCTAGGGCAGCATTGATGTTTGGGGCCCATCAGATGCTGGACCAATCAACGTATGATAGGTCATTTAAGAGTGCACCAAGATTGAGTGATTTGAATGATCTAGTGAGCAGCGTCTGAGAGGGGTGCTTTGGGCTGGAACATTTTTCTTACTATGTAGATCATGTGGTGGTCACTTAAGGAGTCTGGGAGGAGTCCGGCTGTAAGTATTCTCTGGGGGTGCGAGGTGAGGGCCCAGTCTAACAAAGAGTGGTTCTGGGATTTGTGATTTAACCATGTAGGCTCAGATATTTGTTGTATCATGTTTAGAGAGTTTACCTGGCTACGTAGCCTACAGTTGGCGGTGGAGAGCCAGTTGAAATTGAAATCCCCTAGGATGTGTAGCTCGCTCCCTGCTGCGAGTGACTTTAGTGTGCTCAGGTGTTCCAGAACATCAGGCATGGGATGTCTGGAGCACAGTAAGACCCCGCTATAAATACTGGGGTCGTATGTGGCAAGGCGATTTTGATTAGGAGGGAGTCAACGGCAGGTGTGGGCAGGAGGAGCTGGATGGGGTGAACTGATGTCGGGATGCGATGTGCATAGCAATGCCACCCCCTCTTTTATTACCCTGACAGTCACGCCAGATGATGGTGTATCCTGGGATAGCAATTTCTGTGTCCAGGCTGTGGGGCTTGAGCCAGGGTTCGGTGATTATCAAAATATCAGGACATAGCGTTAGTGCGGTTAGCTGCAGGTCTGTGAGCTTGCTGAGAATGCTACAGGTGGATTATTTTTAGGCCCCTTGGCAGTTTGAGGGATGGGGAGGGGTTTGGGATTGGTGGTCCCGGATTTAGCTCGACCTTCCCTGCTAGTAGGAGTAGCAGTGTTAGCAGTTGCCTTGTTTTTTGCATGAACCATTGAGATTTTCGGTGGGCATAAACTTGCCTTGTGGATTGCGGGACCAAGCAAGCTGTGGTTGTTTTTAATGCTAACAACCCTGCATGAAAGGAGGGTGGCAGGATGGAAGACCCCGTTACCCAACAGGTCAGGAGGTTTAGAGGAGGTTTCACAATGCTGGAGATAGCATATGGGGGAGGCGCGGTTTTACTGACTGAAGTTTATTTGGCAGGCTGAGGCCCTGGGCAGTGGAAGGGTGGGAGGGAGACATGAGGTAATTGCAGGCATAGAAAGAAGAGAGAAAGTGGCAGCATGATTTAGGTTGCTGTGATGCAGATTGAGGCTTTGCTGAGTTTAGGGAGTGCTCTAGTGGCTCAGTTTTAGATTGTTGTGCTTTGAAAGGGATATGTGTTAAGGTGGCCTCTAGTGGCTCAATGAGATAATCTGCTAATGGGAAAGTAGACTGATTGGCTAAAACTGTCACGTGATGCACACTATAAAACACTAAGCTCACCTAGGGTGGTGGCGGGGTGCTGGGGACAAACAACTAGCAACGATTCAAATCGCTGGGGGCTTCAGCTGCACCGTGGCAAAGTGGCGTACCTATGTGCTCCTAGGAAGATTTAGGGGGGTTTGCTGTGTTGGGGGAGGGCTGGACACATGGGCCCTCTTGACCTCTGAGTGCACTAAGGAAGGAAAAAAGAACAACTTTTTGTAATACAGGTAGGCAGGAACAAGCAGCATTTAGATACAGCCATTTAGAATGGAGCCTCCTTCAGTAGCTGAACGCTGTTGCAATTCTGTAATTCGAACTAAGATGGTGGCATTTACACAGTTTTAACTTGCAGTAGTTATAGTAAAATTAAAGTACCCAGCTTTAAGAGTTACAAGCACTGGAGCGGCAGAATTTTTTTAGCAGAATTTAAAGTACCCTCCTTCAGTACCTGTAGCTGAACTCTGTTGTAATTCTGTAATTCGAACTAAGATGGTGGTATTTAGTATTTACAGTTTTAACTTGCAAGCACTGGAACTACAGGATTTTTTTTAGCAGAATTTAAAGTACCCAGCGTAAGAGTAACAAGCACTGGAGCTGGACTAAAATGAATTTAAAACCCCCACCAAAAAGTTTCAAAATGCTGTAGCTTGTTGATATCAATTTAAAGCTCCCAACCAAAGTGCATCATGCATAGAGGGAAATTTGCTGGAAAGTCTGCAGAAAAAAACTATCTGCACTGTTATGCCGACTGCCTATGGCAAGCCCTTAAGGCGCCAGGTTTAAAATCCAGTTTTGTCACAAACAAATAGCGCTGATTCAAATTGCTGGGGGCTTCAGCTGCACTGTGGCAAATTGGCATACCTGAGCGGACCTACAAAGATTTCGGGGGGTTTGCTGTGTTGGGGGAGGGCTAGACACATGGGCCCTCTCGACCTCTGAGCGCACTGAGTGCTCCTACGAAGATTTCGGGGGGTGTGCTGTTTTGGGAGAGAACAGGACACATGTACCCTCTCGATCTCCAAGTGCACTATGCTCAAATGATCTCAAACATATAGAATTACACTGTCCATTATATGAAACAAAAAGGAAAAGATGGCTGGGCCCTGTATTGGTCACCCTTGGTCTCCCCTCTGAAGAGATAATAATTTTCTTAGTTACCTCAAATGATGTGTGCATACTTTCCTTGTATAAATGTTTACAGTCTTTCAGATTATAAGCTTGAATTTATTTTTATTTTATTTATTTATTTAATTTATAAATCAGATTTACAAACCTTTGAGTCAGAGGCTCATTTACAAAGGTACCTCGTCACAGGAAGGGGGGACAAACATATTTCTGTGGTAAGACATTGGAGAACAATACAGGTGAGATACAGCAGAGCAAAATAAAACAAAAACTGTTTAGTGTCCCTGTGGCGCATGCAGGGTATGGTACGTGGCGTACAGACTACAACAATCAATTCTAAGTAGGCTGATACGTATGTAGTACTAACGGGACAGATGGGTTCAGAGGGTGCTCTAGGAAAGCACTATAATGGACAAGTACAGCTCCGATTGTCAGTGAGGTATTTGCGTAGGGCTATTTTGAAGGGGCCGATTTTGGGGATGTTTGTAATGAGCGTGGGGAGGGAGTTATACCAAGAGGGTGCTCTGTGGTGAAAGGACCTTTGGGCAAGTGAGGTCCTAGCTCTAGGCACCTGGAAGGTGGCTTTGGTAGTATTGCGGGTGATGACCGGGTGAGAGGCCCGTTGAAGGGGTGTAGTGACACCTGGGGGGAAAAGCCCAAGTAGAGCCTTTTTTGCCAGCATACAGGTGTGGTATTGCAGCCGTTCTTCAAAGGTGAGTATGGTAGAGGCAGAGTAGAGTAGGTACGTATGAGTTCTGCTGTGGGCACTGGTCAGGAGCCTACAGGCTTTGTTGATAGAGGTCTGGACTTTGGTGAGGGCAGTGGGGTCGGCAGCTGCATAGGTAGGGAGTCCATAATCAACCAATGACAGAATGGACAAAGTGATAGTGAGCCTCAGGGAAAACTGAGGAAGGCAGTCTTTGTGGTGGTAGAGGAGTCCAATCCAGGCATTCATGGCCGAGGACAAAGCGTTAAGATGGGTATGGAAGGAGAACGCAGAGTCGAAGGTGATGCCCAGGTATTTGTATTTTGATACCTGTTCAAGGGGGTGGAGTGTGCTGGGGATGATGTGAAGGGGAGCATTTCTGGAGTTACTTTGGCGGTGTGCAAAAATCATAGATTTCGTCTTCTTGAGGTTCGGAAGCAGACGGTGGTCGAGGAACCATTTTTCAGCTTGGCTGAAGGTGAGTTGCAGGGAGCTCTGGAGTGTGAGTGGGTCGGGGTGTGAGGCGAAGAGGACTGTGTCGTCGGTGTATAGAAGCATTTTGCCTGTGCAGGAGCTGGGGAGGGTGTTTAGAAAGAGACTTAACAAAGTGGGGCCCAGGATGGAGCCTTGAGGGACCTCAGAGCATACTGGTAGGGCTGTTGATAGGATACCATTTAATTTGACCCATTGGGATCTATCCTGGAGGTAGCTGGAGAACCAGTCCAGGGGGCCCGATGAGAGTCCCAGCTGATGAAGGGAGTCAAACATTAGTGGGTGACACGCAGTGTCAAAGGCCTTAGATAGGTCAATGAACGCTGCCCCGGCGGTCTCCCCAGCATCAAGTGCAGAGTGTATTTGGTGGGAGAACTCCAAAAGGGCTGTGGAGGTGCTGTGACCAGGGCAGAAGCCATGTTGCTCTGGGCATAGTATGTTGTATTTAGATAGGTAATCCATGAGTTGGGCGATACTATCTTCTCCAGGGCTTTGGGGGATAGAGATGGGTCTGTAATTGTTTGGTAATGTTCAGTCTCCATTTTAACGGATCGAGTAATTTCAGCCAATTTCCATGCACTTGGGAATTGGCCAAGGCATAGGAATCGGTTAAGGAGATCTGTGGGGGGGGCTAACATGACATCAAGTGTTAGGCGGAGTATCCTGGAGTCAAGGGGGTCTCCGCTCGGGTTGTGGGAGGAGAGGACTTTTAGGAGGAGAGGTTTGATGTCATGGGGGAGATAGTCCTGAATAGAAATGGGGGTCGGGAAGTAGCTGAGTGGTTGGATGTAAGGATAGGGTCAAAGAAGTGGGCAGAAAGAACTGCACTTAGGTCAGAAAATGTTGTGTTGAGGCAGTCCGCAATATGTGGTTGGTCAGTATTAATTGTGCCGTTAATAACCATCTGGAGGGGGGAAGAGTGGGTCTTCCCATTAAGCTCCTTTATGTTATCCCAGAAAGCTCAGGCAGAGCCCCAGGATGAGGTCAAGGCGGTTTGGTAGTAGCTGGCCTTGGCTTGTCTAATGGCCCAGGTGCATCGGTTGCAAGCAGCTTTATAGGCTTGCCTGTCCACTGTCCTGCCCGACTCAATTGCAATGTGCCATAGGTTATCTCGCTGCTTCAGTTGCTGGACCAGAGAGGGGGAAATCCAGGCAACATTTTGCCTCTTGGGGCGAGTGTTGGTGATGGGGCAAAGATGTCACAGGCCTTGCAGAAGGCACTGGTGAGGAAGGCTAGAGCAGTATCTATATCCGTTGCGAGGGAGATCGGGGACCAGTCGAGCTGGACAAGGTGCCACTTTAGCTTATTAAACCCCCCCAGGGTGGAAGTGGCGATGGGGGGGTGGCATTGTACGCAGGACTGAGTGTGGGGGAGGACCAGAAACAGAGAATTAGTGAGCGGTCACTAAGGGTGTCTGTTAGGACGTTAACAGACTTGATTTTGTGTGGTTGGTTAGAGAATACTATATCCAGGAGGGAGCTGGTCCCTCTAGATTGGTTAAATCTGGTGGGTCGAGTGACCAATTGGGATAGGTCAAGGGCTGTGAAGTTGTCCTTAATGTGTGCTGAAGTGGAGCCAAGCCAGTTGATATTGAGGTCTCCTAGTACGAGCTGTTCAGCCTTGTGTGGCAGGGTGGAGAGATAGTCTGTGAGAGAGCAGATAGCTAAACTTTGTGCCCGCAGGGGTATGTAGGTGGTTGTGAGGTAAAGCGGACCACGTCCAGGGTGCGGGGTGATTTTCAGGGTGATGGCTTAGACCCCATGGGTGAGCTTGGGGGTAGGTAGTGCATGACCAGGAGGGAGTCACGCAGGTAGACTGCACACCCACTGCCACGCTTGCCCACCCGATCTTCTCTGAATAGAGTGAAGCCGGGAAGGGAGACAGCAGAGTCTGGAGTTGATTGGGAGAGCCAAGTCTCCACTATCGCAAAAATGTCGGGAGTGTGCTGTGAGACCCAACACTGGAGTTCTGCAGTCTTCCTTGGGAGACTGCAGATATTCATAGAGGCAATGCGGAGGCCATGTCCAGTGAGGGGCGATGGTGAGGTAGCAGGTCCCAGTCCAGGGTTAGGGTGGACATTCCCAGAGAGCATGAGGAGTAAGGCAATGAGAAGGAGAGAAGGACTGCGGTGGTTGTGGTAGTGTCGCTTGTGCAGATGCAAGGATCTGGGGGGGGCAGTGCAGGGTATGGGTAGTGAATTGAGGGCAGGTATGGCTAGGATAGAGAGGGACCACCTACCACAGTGTGCAGGGGTTAGGGGGTGGGTGTCAGTGGTGGGTGGGGGGCAGTGGAGTGGTCCAGCGTGCGAGGTATGTTAGTGGGGAGCGGTAAAAAGATGGTCATGCTATGAGTAATGGGGTGATATGTCCGATAAGGCTGGGATTCTGGCAGGTGTCAATTTACAGAGGTGCTGGAGAGATTCTTTGCAGTGGGGGGATAGGAGCATGAGGAGTAAAGCAATTATCCAGAGTACTACTAGGGGCATGTTTGTGCATGGGATGTAGGAAGGGAGACAGAGTTTGCAGGCAGGATCCCCCTAGTGTTCAAGAAATATAACCTGCTGGTGGAAAAGTGGGCTGATTGGTTCTGCACCACAGGTGACTATCAATATAAAACTGAGAGCCAACCAAGGGTAGTGGTGGAGGTGGCGAAGCCAAACAACATGCCTTGTTTAAAAGCCTGGCGCTGCTCCTAAGCCTTTTAAATGCATACCTACGGCAGTCCGGGGGGTGGGGGGGTGATCCCCGAGTCAAGGTCCTGGGGAGGGCAGGCTCTTTCAGGCCTCGCGACCCGTGGTGCAGCTTCCATGGATGAAACCCCTGAAAATGAGGAGAGAGGGGAGATTATAAGCGTTGAGTTCAGAGGCGGGGCTACGGTAAGGACACAAGATAAGGTTACTGAAATTATCTGAGGTGAAAGCGACTCTGCTTCACTGTTTTAAAATGGGAGCTGAATCAGTTCCAGTTTGCACAGTTTTAAAATGGGAGTCAAATCAGTTTGAGTCTCTTTCAGTCTGCACAGTTTTAAAATGGGAGCCAAGTCAGTTCGAGTCTGTTCCTTGCAGTTGTAGGCTGCAGTACATTGCGCTCAGACAGGCAAATGCTACTGCCTATAATCAAGCGCTAAAGTGCTTCTTTTGGTAAAACATATAAGTGACTGTATGATTACACTGGCAGTGCAGTACTCTTAAGGAGACTAGATTAATTTCAGCTAAGGCAAGCTGTAGATCGACCTTATCTATTTCTTAATTCTTAAGGAGGCTTGGGTTATTTCAACTAGGTAACTGTGTAAATTATTCTTAAGGACTACTTGTTTAATTTACAGTACTGGCAGATGTAGAATCACATTAACTGTGAAATACTCTTAAGGCAACCTGAATAAACACAATGAACTGTATATGTATGCAGCAGAGAGGTACACGAAAAACAATATCTTCAGTGTTGCGCCGACTCTTAAGGCGCATGGAAACTCAATGTCCTTAGTTCAACTCCAGGTTTGAAAATGGGGTTTGGTGCCAAACAACACGCCTTGTGTAAACGCCTGGCACTACTCCTGAGCCCCTTAAATGCATACCTACGGCAGTCCGGGGGGGTGGGGGCAATCCCCGAGTCAAGGTCCTGGGGAGGGCAGGCTCTTCCAGCCCTTGCGGCCCTCGGTGCAGCTTCCATGGACGAAACTCCTATGGCAGTCCGGGGGGTGGGAGGCGATCCCCGAGTCAAGGTCCTGGGGAGGGCAGGCTTTTCCATCCCTTGTGACTCACAGTGCAGCTTCCATGGATGAAATCCCTACTGCAGTCCGGGGGGTGGGGGGGGGATAGTGTTAAGTTATGACTAACATATACTAGAAATTATTGTTTATACTACCTAATAAAGTCTGGACATTTTAATTGGTGAAAGTATAAAATGATTAATATTTATGGATTCAGTATGATTTTGATGCGAAGAAGTACAATGTAAATTGTATTGTGCAATATTTTTATATATGTATTGTTTTAAAAGTTGTAAAGACTAAATGTTGAACAATAAACCATTTACCTACTTACCTTATATACAGGATACCACAGCACAATAATACCTGTTTATATACATGAGCAACACTGCACAGTAGTACAAGTTTATATACAGCAACAACACAGCACAATAGTACATATTTATATGCAGGAACAGCAAAGCACATACATGTTTATATACAGGAAGAGTACAGCACAATAGTACATGTTTATATACAGCAACAGCACAGCACAATAGTACATATTTATATGCAGGGACAGCAAAGCACATAAATGTTTATATACAGGAAGAGTACAGCACAATAGGGCAAGTTTATATACAGCAACAACACAGCAGAATAGTACATATTTATATGCAGGAACAGCAAAGCACATACATGTTTATATACAGGAGGAGTACAGCACAATAGTACAAGTTTATATACAGCAACAGCACAGCACAATAGTACATATTTATATGCAGGAATGCAAAACACATACATGTTTATATACAGGAAGAGTACAGCACAATAGTACATGTTTATATACAGCAACAACACAGCAGAATAGTACATACTGTATTTATATGCAGGAACAGCAAAGCACATACATGTTTGTATACAGGAAGAGTACAGCACAATAGTACATGTTTATATACAGCAACAGCACAGCACAATAGTACATATTTATATGCAGGGACAGCAAAGCACATAAATGTTTATATACAGGAAGAGTACAGCACAATAGGGCAAGTTTATATACAGCAACAACACAGCAGAATAGTACATATTTATATGCAGGAACAGCAAAGCACATACATGTTTATATACAGGAGGAGTACAGCACAATAGTACAAGTTTATATACAACAATAACACAGCACAATAGTACATATTTATATGCAGGAACAGCAAAACACATACATGTTTTTGTACAGGAAAAGTACAGCACAATATTACATGTTTATATGCATTCAAAAATACAGAAGGCGTCAGCAGAATAAGGCCCTGAGATCTATCTAATCTGCTCATATTGCAGAGGCCCCAGTGGCAGCTAACAACTCTGCCCTCTCTCCCCAACTAATACCCTTTCTTTTCCGGGTAGTCCCCTATTAGCCCTGACTTTGCCCTTTACCCCATCCTATCCCCTTTTGAAGCCATCCACTGCTTCAAGTGATACTACTTCCTCAGGGAGCTCATTCCACACTGCTGCCACCCTCTCCATGAAGAAATGCCTCCTGATCACCCCCTTATGCCTTGCCCCTCCAACTTACGGCAATGCCTCCTCATATTTTGATTCTACTTAGCCTGAAGAGGCACTCCTTGCTCACCCTGTTTTGTTTTTCAAATACTTAAAGGTCTCAATCATGTTACCGCCCCCTTCCCTCCTCTCTTCCAGGGAGTACATCTTCAGGGCTTCCAGCTTCTCCTCATATGTCCTGTCCTACTGACCTTTAACAATTTTTGTCACCTTTGTCACCCTCCTCTGGACCATTTCCAGTAGGCTAATGTGCTAATGGGGATGCCAGCACTGCACACTACTCCAGGTGCATCCATATTAGTGACCAGTATTATGACAATATGACCTCCTTCTGCCTGCTGCTGATCCCCCTGGTGATGCAGCCCAGCATTCTGTTATATTAGCTTTTCCTGCTGCATTCCTGCATTGTGTGGAGTACTTCAGGTCACTATTGATCAACACCCCAGGTCTTTTTCTTCCTCGAATTTGGCTACCAAGACCCCTCCCAAGCAGTGCTCCATCTTCAGGTTGTTGGCTCCAATCTGCATAAAATTACACTTTTTCACATTAAAGCCAAGTTGCCAAATTCTGGACCACCTCTTGAGATTGGCCAGATCTTCTTTTAGGTCCTGTATCCCTTGTGATGTATCCACCCTCCCACAGAGCTTGGTATCAACTGCAAACAAGCATATCTTGCCCTTTATACCCTCACCAATGTAACTGATGAAGACATTAAATAGCACCAGCTCAGGCACTGAACCCTGTTGGATCCTGCTGGTGACATCTCTAGAACTTGAGAGCTCCCCCCTCTATCGCACCCTGGATCCTGCCATTCAGCCAGCTAGCTACCCATCCAGTCAGTTTCTCCCCTACCCTCAGATCCTCCTGCTTTTTGATCAATCTCTTATGGACACAGAATCAAAGGCCTTGCTGAATTCCAAGTATAGGGTGTCCACTGCTTGGTCCTTGTCCACTGTTCTAGTGACCCAGTCAAAGAAGTCAATCAGGTTTGCCTGGCATGATCTCCCAGCCATAAACCCCTGTTGCCACTCATCCTGGAGGCCATTTTCATCTAGGTATCCTACCAGTCTCTCTCTTTGAATATGACCTTCATGAACTTGCCCTGACTGAGGTCAGGCTGAACAGTCTCTGTCTGCCTGGGTCATCCCTGGGTCTACTTTTATGAAGCAAAGTCACATGTGCCATTCTCCAGTCCTGACGTACCACTCAAACTCAATCAGACCATTGAACAGGTCTGCCAGGGGGTCTGCAAGATCATCTGCTAGTTCCCTCAGCACCCGTGGATGGATGCCATGTGGCCCATGGGTATATGTCTACCCTCAGTGTTAACAAACCTTTCTTCACCCTATCCACCCCTATTATTCCATCTCTGTCCCCCTTCCCCCTCTTGCAGCATGGGGCCATCCCTCACTTTTGTGAAGGATGAGGAGGTGTATTAGAGGAAACAGAAGGAAGCTGGAACAGCAGCAAAAGCACAAAGGTGGAAAGTGAACAGAGAATAGCCAAGACAGTAACAAAAAGGGACAAAACGTTTTTTAGGTATCTAAGTAAAAAAAAAAGGAAGTACAGGCATGGGACTGTAAGGTTAAGAAGGGAAGGAGGTGACTGTGCAGAGGGGGAACAGGAAAAGGCAGACATGTTGAACAAATACTTTTGCTCAGTGTTTACAGAAGAGAGAGACGGGGGGGCACAAAAATGTAACAGGAGCATTGGAAGAAGGGATGTGGACACTAGTCCATTTTTGGAGGAGAGAGTCCTGAAGGGACTCACAAATCTTAAAGTGGACAAAGCAATGGCACCAGATGGAGTCTACCCAAGGATATTGAGGGCACTGGGGGGGAGGTACTGGCTGCACTTCTGATGGCCCTATTTAACAGCTCATTAGAAACAGAAGTGGCTCTGGAGGACTGGAGAGGGGCAGATGTAGTCCCACTTCACAAAAGTAGTAACAGGGATGAGGCTGGCAATTATAGGCCAATCAGCTTGACTTCAGTGGTGGAAAAGTTAATGGAATCAATGCTGAAAGAAAGGATTGTGGAATATCTTGAATCCAATGGGTTACAAGACCCGAGGCAGCATGGATTCATGAGGGGGAGGTCATGTCAAACAAATCTGATAGAGTTCTTTGACTTGGTGACCAAGGAACTAGATCAGGGTGGAGGGTTGGACATAACCTATTTAGATTTCAGTAAGGCACTTGTCACTGTTCCACATAGGAGACTGGTAAGCAAGCTAGGTAACGTAGGAGTGTGTCCAAAGGTGGTAAACTGGGAAAGAAATTGGTTAAGGGATAGGTGGCAGAGGGTGGTGGCAAACAGAGTTCACGCAGAAGAATGAAGGGTGACCAGCAGTGTGCCTCAGGGAACAGTGCTGGGATCGGTCCTCTTTAATGCCTTTATAAGTAGCATTGCAGAGAAGCTGGAAGGGAAGGTCTATCTCTTTGTGGATGACACCAAACTCTGCAACAGGGTGCACACTGCAGGGGGAAGGTGGTGGAAAGGATGAGCAGTGACCTGAGAAAACTTGAGGAGTGGTCAAGGGTATGGCAGCTGGGTTTCAATGTGAATCAGTGCAAAATAATGCACTTGTGCCACAGAAATCCAGGGGTGAAGTACAAAAATGGGCAGGGGGCAGTACTGATGACCACCAAACAGGCAAGAGACCTGGGGGTGATCATATCAGTTGACCTAAATGTGTACAGGCAGTGTGACAAGGCAGTTGGGAGGGCAAGTGGGATGCTGGGGTGCATAGGGAAAGGTTTCACCAGCAGAAAGAGGGAGTGGTGTTGCCTCTGTATAGATCACTGGTGAGACCCCATTTAGAGTATTATGTCCAGTTCTGGAGATACATCTCAGAAAGGATGTAGACAGAGTGGAAGCAGTCCAGATGAGGGCAACTAAAATGGTGCAGGGTCTGCATCAGAAGCCCTACAAGGAGAGATTAAAGGGCCTAAATATGTATATCCTGGAAGAGAGGCCAGAGAGGGGGGATATGATAGAGACCTTTAAATACCTCATGGGGGTAAACAAGGTACAAGACAGACGTATTTGTCAGAAAAACAAGTGCTCAAAGAGAAGGGGGCAAGATAAGAAGCTGGAGGAGGGTAGATTCAGGAGAGATGTGAGAAAGTACTTCTTCACAGAAAGAGTGGTGGATTCCTGGAACAGTCTTTCAGTGGAGGTGGTGTAGACGAAAGCTGTGGTGAGGTTCAAAAATGCATGGATTTTTTCTCATTTTTATGTTTCCTTGTGTGTGCGCAAGAAACATCTTGTGGTGGAACGACATTTCAGAAGTGTGTCAGGGACTAATCCAATGCAGAACACTCTACAGTGAGCTGGTCCCTGACCGATCAATGAGCATGCAACCAGACTGTGACACTAGTCACTGTTTCACAGCTGGAAGCCGCTGTATAGTTGAAAGAAATGAAGCTCTCCAATGAGAGCACTTCATTACTTTCATTTGCATAATGCCAGCTGGCAATAATCTGCAGCCCAATGTCATTCACTGTTCTGTGACTTATGTCAAGAAATTTGCATCGTTTGCCCTGAATCAGGACAGATTTCCCAAAGGAAGTCACACCTACTCTTGCCGAGCAACTGAAGACCCTGAGGACTGACGAGGTACATCAAATCAGTGTTGTGAGGTACAAAGGCATGCCTCCAGACAAGAGGACAAGGGAGGGGGATTTGGTCACATCACTAAAATTCAAAATGCTGACTGCTGATGTCATGCTGCTTGTGGTCGGCATTTGTTTTCTGTAATTGCACTCTTTCCTAGAGCTGTAGCTAAGGAAGTCCATTCTCAATTGGTGTATTAAGTGACTGACCGCATAGGCACCAGGTTATATAGGCCTGAGGGGCATGGGCCCAGCCCCCAGCAATATTTTGTGAGGTGGGCCCAGCCTCACCACTAATTTGCCTCATCTGTCCTCACAGTCTTCAGTTGCTCGGCAAGAGCACTGACAGCCACTTCAAATTCAAGTGTTTGTCTTTGACTTTTTGTGGGGGTTCTGCAGCACTATGATTTGGGGCATGCACCCTGTGACCTGCTGCAGACAGGCACCGCCCCCCATCCCTGGAATCCCCAACCAACTTGGAGTTCATGTGCTAATGTGGCCTGATCTTGGCCATGGCATTTTTTTTAAATTGACGCCATTTAGGTGCTCTTGATCTGGACATGGTACAGTGCACCCAACTGACTTGATGCAGCACCCCCCCCCCGGAAGGGAGCGATCACCTTACCCCGACCACATTGCAAAGAAGATGAAGGGATGGGACATCCACCCAACTCAGGTGAGCAGCAGACAGTGATGGCTCAAGGGAGTGACCACCAGGGCCAAGCAGACAACATGAGCCCAACTGAGAGAGCCAACAAGTGCCGGGGAAGTATGTGTGGCATGCGAGCGGTGGACGCTTAATGCACCTGGTTGGTGGGGTGAATCATGAGGGTGACAATGTGTGACCCCAGGGAGTCAATGGCTCTGGTATAGACTGTGAATGGCAGGGTGAGTCTAGGTCGTCGGGCAGGAGAAAGAGACAGGGAGTGGGTCACAAAAATGTAACAGGAGCACTGGAGGAAGGGAAGTGGACACTAGTCCATTTTTGGAGGAGAGAGTCCTGAAGGGACTCACATATCTTAAAAGTGGACACCAGCTGCTGAGGAGGACAGGAGTGGAAGTTGGAGGAGCTAGAGAATGAGAGTGGACCACCAGTTCAGCAGGGCACTCCACCAGAGAGCAGAAGAGAGAGCAAGTAGCAGCAGACTTAGCACTATGGGTATGGCAACATATACCCCAAACCAAGACACGAAGAGTCGACTAGTAGTCAGGTAAGGTGGGGAGGCAAGGGTGAGCCGAGCCCTGGAGTGGCAGCAGGAGGAGGGAGAGGAGAGAACTTTCTGCTGCCTGGCCAGTAAAGAAGGCCAGTAGGACAATGGTAGCCAGAAGAATAGGACCGTGTCAATCAACAACAGAACACCAACAGGGTTGGTTGGGGTTCTGCACAGTCTTCTGTTCAGGAGGGAGAGACTCAACAGGCTTAAAGGCGAATGTTCCTTATTATAAAACATTAAAGCAGGATAATAAAGTTGGAACTGTGTGACTGATAAAAAAAAATATCGGGATTCTAAGATTATATATGCCTCAGGCTGACTGTTAAGAAAACTGGATTTATTTCAGTTGCATAGTAGTGACTTTGGGCCAGATATTTAAAAGGTTGCCATATTTGTGGCAATGTCTGGAAGTATAGAAATGTGTGAGTACCACTTTTCAAAAGTGAACAATGTACGTTTTTGTGCGCTTATTGAAATTATGTAATACAGTCATGTGTTTTATAACTCACAGCAATTTGTTCATACATTTCTTAGCTAATTTCATAGAACCATTGAAATGTGCTGTCAGAAAAGGACCCCTTTAACCCATCAAGTCTGCCCCTTGTCCCCCTCCCTACTTACCCCCTCACCCAGAAATCCCCCCTCCACCCCCTAGTCAACTCCTTGTGTCTGTCTCAAGACCTCTTGAATCCCTCAACCATTTCGACCCCACTACCTCTTCTGGCAGACTCTTACAAGGCTCCACCATCCTCTCAGTGAAGTAACGCCCTCACACATCATTTCCCCTAAACCTTCCTCCCTCCACCCTTAGACTATGTCCCCTAATTCTAGCACCTACTTTTTCTGTGAACAAGCTCCCCCCCCCACTTTATTAACATAGAAATTGTCAGCAGATAAGGACCGCCAGGTCCATCCAGTCTGCCCGTTAGTCCTGTCCTTGTATTAGGCCTGTAAGCCTAGCTGGCCATTGGCTTTTCACCACCCCTTCCTACCACTAATGTTCCTCTATGTCTGTCTCATGCATGTTTAAATCCATCCACTGTGCTTGCTCCCACCACCTCCTGTGGCAGAACATTCCGTATGTCCACCACCCTCTCTGCGAATAAGAACTTTTTCACATTTCCCCTTAACATGCCACCCTCCAACTTCATATCATGCTCCCTTGTTCTTGTACTCCTGCTGTACTGGAAGATGTCTTCCCCCTGCACCTTGTTTATGGAATTAAGGTACTTGAATGTTTCTATCATGTCCCCCTCCCTCCCCTCCTCCAGTGAGTACATATTAAAGTCCCTTAATCTCTCCTCGTATGTTTTGTGATGTAAGCCTTCTACCATCTTAGCTGCCCATCTCTGGACCATCTCCACCCTGTCAATGTATTTGTGAAGGTGTGGCCTCCAGAACTGCACACAATACTCCAGATGAGGCCTCACCGTGTTTTGTACAATGGGATCACTACCTCCCGCCTTCTGCTAGTGATACCTCTGCCTATGCACCCCAGCATGCCACTGGCTCTCCCTGAAACCTTTGTACTCTGCTTAGACATCTTTAGGTCATCTGAAATTATAACCACCAGGTCTCTTTCTTCCTAGATGATTGTCAGCAACTCCTCCCATACTGTACCTCTCCCCAGGGTTCTTATGTCCCAAGTACATTGTTTTGCACTTTTGTGCATTGAACCCCAGTTGCCATATCTATGACCATTTTTCAAGCCTCCCCAGGTCCCTCTTCATTTTCTGCACCCCGTCTGAAGTATCCACCCTGTTGCAGATCTTACTGTCATCTGCAAACAGGCAGACCTTTCCCTCCAGCCCTTCTGCAATGTCACTAAAGAAGACATTGAACAGTACTGGCCCAAGGACTGATCCCTGTTGTATCCCACTGGTCACCCCCTTTTCCCTGGATTGGATCCCATTTACCACCACCATCTGCCTCCTTTCTGTTAGTCAGTTTTTTGCCAGCTTACTACCTTGTGCCCCATGCCCAGACCACTCTTCTATGTAGGATGGTGTTGAACGCCTTGCTGAAATCAAGGTAAGCAATATCCCCTGTGCCCCCCGATTAACCTCCGTTGCACCCAGTCAGAGAAGTCTATCAGATTTTTCTGACATGACCTTCCTGCTATGAACCCATGTTGTCTTGGATCCTGGGCACCGTTGGACTCCAGGTGTGCCACTATTCTTTCCTTAAGCAGTGCCTCCATAATCATTCCCACTACTGAGGTGAGGCTGACTGGCCTATAGTTCCCCACCTCCTCCTCACTACCACTTTTGTGTAGCAGGACTACATGTGCCCTTTTTCAGTCCTCTGTTACCACTCCTGTGCTTAGTGTTTCTGTGAACATGGCTGCCAGCGGTGCTGCTAGCTCTACTCGTAGCTCTCTTAATATCCTCGGGTGTATGCCATCTGGCCCCATTGCTTAGTCCACCTTCAGTTTAGTGAGCTCTTCCAGGACTCTCTGTTCTGTGAATGGACTGGTGTCTACCTCCCCCCGCGCATCTTCTGTCCAGCTGTGGTCCCTTCCCTTCCCCCTCCTCAGTGAAAGCTGAACAGAAGTATTTATTCAGTATCTATTTATTCAGTATCTGGTTTAGTGGCTTAATGGCAAAAAAATAACACTGGGCTTAGCCCTTCCTAGGTGTCCAAGCAGAATCCTCGCCCCACCATGGGCTCAGAATCACAGCTTCTGCATATTCCACGATGCCATTCCATGCAGGGGCAAAGATCCTTCGCTTACAGAGCTCCCAGCTTGCTCAATGGCCTCGGCAATGACATCTCCTTCTTGCCTAAGCTAGGCCCCTTCAAATATAACCTCCGCCTCCTACTCTCTGCCGCCAGCTCCTGTGATTGTCTGGCTTAATCTGCTCCACCTAATTAATGCTCTTACATACCCCGTTTCCTCCTCTACCGCACCCCCCCCCTTCCAAACCCTCTCCCCCTTCCCCTTTTACACTTTCTTGTTCCTGACAGTTGCCACTGGCTGCACCTGTACCACAGTACTGTATGTTTGTAACTGTTTGGAATTGACTGTATTCTGTATTGCAATCCGCCATCTCAAATTGAATTGCTCTTTCCAGTTGTCCAGTTTCTAACTGTCTTGTCTATTATTGTCCCTCATTTGACGTAGAACCTTTGTAAAAGAGCCTTTGGCTCAAAGGTAATTGTAACCCTAGATTCAAATAAATTAATAAATAAAGTATCTCAGCTTTTTCCAGGTCTCCCTCCTTAAATTCCTCATCATCCCCTTTGACCCTTATGATCCCCCCCTGGATTTTCTTCTTTCACTGATGTACCTGTAGAATGTCTTGTCCCCCTTCTTTACTGTCTGCACTAATCCTTCCTCAGTCTGTGCCTTTGCTCACCTAACAGCCTTCCCTGCTTCCCTTAGACACTGTAGTTACATCTCTCTGTCACACCTCTCAACCTAGTGCCTCATAAATCAGGGACAAGGCTTAAAAAAATCAAGGACAAAGGACCAAAATCAGGGACACATCTTCAAATTACAGATATCCACCCAGAAAGCTGGTAGAATATGGGGCTTAGTGCAAAATGCATTTTCTAAAGGAGAACAAGTCTGTAACGTTAATGCTTGACATTGTTTTGTGCTCACAGTCCCCACTGTTTAGCCACAAAAACACAAATTTTAGGAAGGACAGAGTAAAATTTTGAGGTAAAATCAGGGATGTCCCTGAAAATCAGGGACACTTGAGAGGTATGCTCTCTGTCTTCCTCCCTCTGTGTCTCCTTATATTTCATGAAGCTCTTCCATTTAGTCCTTACTTTGCCTGCCACCTCTTTTGAGAACCATAGTGGCTTTCTCCTTTTATTGCCTTTGGATACTAACCTGATGCATTGGTTAGTCACTTCCACTATGGCTCCTCTCTCTCTCTCTCTCTCTCTCTCTCTCTCTCTCTCTCTCCTCCACCTTCTTTTACCTCTTCTTCCAGGGTACTCAGATACATCTCCCCATTTCAGTGAAATCTGCCCTTCTGAAATTTAGAACCTTTGCAGTTGTGTGGCTTGCCTGATTCCTCATTGCCATGCTAAACCACACTATGTGGTGGTTGCTGGACCCCAGTTGTCCTTATACCTGGACCTCAGCGATTCTGTCCCTGTTGGTCAGTACTAGGTCCAAAATCGCCCTGTCTCTGGTGTGATCAAGCACTAACTGCCAGAGACGTGCCTCTTGTAGTGAATCTAGGATGCCTCTGCTTCTGGCTGAAGCAGCTGCCTGGGTGGTCCAATCCACGTCTGGCATATTTAAATCACCCAGCACCAGAACTTCACCTTTAGCTGTCATCCTGTGTACTTCATCAGTCAGCTCCCTGTCCACACCCTCCCTTTGTGCCAGAGGTCTGTAGATCACTGCTGTGCATATTATTCCCCTTCATGTACTTTAAACATTTCTATCATGTCCCCCCTCTCCCTTCTGGTTTCCAGCGGGTACAGATCCAGCTCTCTCAACCTCCTCGTAGGGCTTCCCATTCAACCCATGCACCATCTTAGTGGCCTTTCTCTGTACCCTTTCAATCCCATCTACATTCTTGCTTAGGTGAGGTCTCTAGCACTGTACCCCGTACTCCAGGTGTGACCTGTCCATGGATTTGTAAAGTGGCATCAGCACTTCCCTCTTTCTGCTTGTTATACCTCTCCCTATACACACCAGCATTCCATTTGCTTTGCCCACAGCCTTGCTACATTGGGTCCCCACCTTTGGGTTATCCGAAATTATAATACCCAGATCCCTGTCCTGCCCAGTTGTCTTTATTTCATCCCCTCCCAGTGTGTACTCTGCTTGTGGTTATACTGCTCCATGTGCCTTACTGTTCATTTTTTGGCACTGAATTTCAGCTGCCATGTTTCTGATTACCCCTCCAGCAACCTTAGATCTTCCCTCATAGCCTCCACTCCCTCTAGGGTGTTCACCCTATTGCAGATCTTCGTATCATCTGCAAACAGGCAGACCTTCCCCTGCAGCCCCTCCGTTATGTCACTGATATAGATGTTACACAGGATGGGCCCCAGCACTGGCCCTTGGGGGACCCTGCTCATCACCCCTACCTCTCTGGAATGTACCCCATTTACCACCACCCTCTGGATTCTACTCTTCAGCAAGTTCTCCACCTACCTTGTTATTTTCTGTCCCACCCCCAAACTTTCTAGCTTATTTACCAGCCTTCTGTGAGGAACAGTGTCAAAGCCCTTTCTGAAGTCCAGATAGGCCACGTCAACTGTCGCACCCTGATCAACCACCCTCATCACCCAATCGAAGAACTTTGATCAAGTTCATCTGACATGACCTCCCTTGTGTGAAGCCATGCTGATGGACATCCTAAACCCTACTCTCCACCAAATAATTGACCACCCTTTCCTTTAATACTGTTTCCATCACATTACCCACCAATGAGGTGAAGCTGACCAGGTGATAATTGCCTGCCTCCTCTCTGCTTTCACTCTTGTGAAGTGGCACCATGTCTGCCCTCTTCCAATCCTTTGGCACCCACCCTGTATCCAGGGACAAGCTAAACAACCTCACTAGGGTTGCTGCCAGCTCCTCCCTTAATTCCTGGCATACCTTAGGATGCAGGGCATCTGGACCTCTGACCTTGTCCACCTTCAACCTACCTAGTTCCTCTCTGACCCTGTTCTCACTGATCAGGCTAGGATCCAACCTTATGTCTTCCCTTCCCCTCTCCCTTAACACCAGTCCCCTTCCTTCTCCTTCTACCATTAAGACCGAGCAGAAGCACCTATTTAGTACCTCTGCCTTCTCGAAGTCCCCTTCCATTTGTACTCCCCCCCCTTCCTCCCCCTTCACCCTTACTATCCTCTGCCTTGCTTTCCTCTTCTCTCCTATATACAGAAAAAAGTTTTATTTCCCCTTTAGGCCTGCTTTCCAATTCTCTCCTCCATTTCTGCTTTCACCTTCCTAATCTCCTGTCCTGCCACCATCAGCTTCTCCCTGTATTTTTATTTATTTATTTAGATTTCAGATTAACACCTATGAGCAGGAGCTCTTTTACATAGGTTCCACGTCAAGGTACAGCCAGGCAAAGAATGAAGCAATTCTAAACATGCATAGTATATGAGAATATAGCAACCAAAATCAAATGGTGTACAACAAAGAAGGAGCAGCCAAGGTGCCCTTGTCATAATAGAACAAGTTAAAATTGTAAATGAAACTGTCATCAGGCATTGTACAATGTCTGCTAGAATGTACAATAATTAATCGTAACTTACAACCAAGTAGTGCAGGTAAAGTAAGAGAAAATAGATCAGTGCATGTTTACATATTCCTAGATTGGGTGAAGCAGCCCAAAGTCCCTGTCAGGATAGTAAAGGGGTATAGAAACAAAGAGGGGAGGGATAGGAGTATGGTTGGGGGGGAGGTTATGAGTGGGAGGGGAATATAATGGGAAAAAAGGGGGGTAGGGTGGCAAAGTGGGGTTAGGAAGAAGTTGGTAAAGGGTGCATGTAGTAGGGTATAACTTATGAGAAGCAGTCATAGGAGGCACGAGCAATGAGAAGCTGCCACAGTTTACGCTTAGAAGGGCATAGGGTGGGTGTATTAGAGATATCAGGGCAGAGTGAGTTGTATCACATTGGGGATCTAGCAGCAAATGACCTCTCCTCTGACCCTGAGCAGTGCGGCAGCATAGAACTTGGTAAACAGTGTAGTCGGAGCTTCTTGGTGACGGATGTTGGAGGATAGGCTATATTTTTTCCTGTCTTCTTTGCCTAGGAAACAGGGCTTTTTTGGCCCTTATTGTATATATTTGCTTGTCAAATATTAGCCTGTATAAATAAAGTTGTTTTACTACTACTACTTTCCCCTGTGTCCTCTTATATTCTCTGAACGCCCTTTTTCTTTCCCCATTGCACCCCTCACTTTTCTGGTGAACCAGGGTGGCCTCTTTCTTCTTCTGCTCTTCCCACCTTCCGTATGCAGATTTCCGTGACTTTTAGTAATCCCTCTTAATTGAATTCCATAATTCATCCACATCCCCTATTTTCTCCTTTCCCTCCATTTCATTCCTGAATATCACCCTCATTTTCTCAGAATCCGCCCGCCTGAAGTCCAAGACCTCTCTGATGGTCCGACTCATTTCGTTCCCCGTCCTAACCTTGAAGCTTACCTTACTGTGGTCGCTTGCACTTAGACTGACCCTCAACTCCAACTCCTTCCACACTATCCTCATTGGTGAGGACCACGTCAAGTATGCTGCCACCCCTAGTGGGCTCCCTAACCAGCTGCCACAGGAAAGCTCCCTGGAGGGACTCAAGGACCTCTCTGCTCCTGGCTTACTGCAGGCAAAGAGTGGAAGGGAGCGCAAGGCAAAACTATGCAAATGGAGGGGTGGGGACCTGAATATTGGTGCAGTCTGATATTTGGAGTATTTGTCCTGTGCAAGGGTGCCTAGCACAGCCCTCTTATGCAGAGCAAATACCACTAAACAAAACCAGGTCTTAACTCAGTGAAACCCTAGTGGCTGCCAGAGGTAGTCTGTTGGCTTTATTTACGACTACTTGTGAGTGTTATCTCTGGCTAACATTGTAAACATAGAACAAATCTAATTTATTGCTTTAGCAGTTAGTCTTCTAACTTAACAGTGCCACCCATAACACAGTAGGCATCGGTGTTTAGTGGCATCCCCTCCCTCCAATCCCAGTCCTGGTGTCCAGTGGTCCCTCCCCTTCCCCATTCTGCAATCGCCATCCCCATATAAATGAATATATTCCCTGGTAGTCCAGAGCTCCTTCCCCCATTCTCCAATCACTGTCCCCATTCTTTCTCATACCAGGGGCTGGGGCTTAACCCCAGATCCCCATGTTACCAGACAGGGGGCTCTGATCCCACAGACCCCTGCTGGGGGCCGGGGCTTTCACCCCTGATCCCTGGGCCCAACCAAATATTTTACAAATCTGGCTGCTGTGGACCCTGGCAATGGTCTGAAAGGACACTTCACAGGTTTGTTTTTTGTCGTAATACAACTAGAAGCATATTCTTCTGTTCTGCTCCAGTTCTGCGCTTTCCATTCTTGTTCTGTGGGATTAGCTGTGCTTTGGCGGCAGATCACTGTGATTGGCTACCTTTTCTGCACATCATTTCATTCTAGGAATTTGACAAGGAATTATCCTCTATAAGCATAGGTTTGTGAGTGGAGCAATAGACTGTCAGAGTTCATAATGCAGACAGAGACATGAAATACATTCAGATCCTGTGTACATGTAGGGGGGACTCTTTCAGATTACAGCCTGAACCTGGAGACCCAGACAACCTGAGGTTGAAACCCCTATCCACCATTTGTACACCACTTGCATACTGTGCTGCCCTGATTAAACCATTTTAAAAATACTATGTTAGTGGGTTGCAACCTGGAAATAAGCTTCAGCTCAGTGTGCCTTTTCTGGCCACCTCCCACCCCCAAAAAAGAAATCTGCTGAGAAGTATGAGACAGTTGTAAATGATGGCCAGCACAGCCTGCTTCTATCTTCAAACTCTTTGTTAATATAAATGGCCCAACTACAGTACATACTGTATGTCATGTCATCAAATTAACATCACACAGCATAGTGACCTTTCACCATGAATGTCACCTCCATTAGCAGTGAGCTGCCGAGGGTGAAAGAGTGAGGTATAAGGGAGATCTCCACCAAACAACAGTTAGCAAAAATGGTGGCGTAGTGGTGGCAGGTGGGACTCGGGCATTGTGGCAGGAGTGTGGAGACTGCTGCATCGGCCCAAGAGGTCCATACACATTATATCATCTCACCTCGGGCTAGGGGAAAGGATGTGAGGGAGTCACCTTGAGGCCATGCTGGTGATGGCAGGGTCAGGGGGGAGGCAGAGTTGTTACCCAGTGGTGCTGGGGGGCATAATTTTGTGTTTGTAAAGTTTACAGCTCATGCATATTTTTCAGGCAGATGGTGAGGTACCTTAATGAATTAATGAGACCTAAAGATTTACAGTCTCGGTATGTAATGTGAGACAGGCCATCAGTACGGTCTACAGGGGGTACTGACAGGTTACTCAAGGGACACTTACGGTGGCTGTATGTGGCTTGTTTGTCCTTTCAGGAGCTTCTTTATAAGTTTTGTCAAACTATGCTGAAGCAATAAAAAAAAAATTATTTCTGTATATGGAGGTACATCTGCTCATCCATCCAGTGTACAGGTTCCTCCCTTTTATGTTTGTTTCCTGAAATCACACTCCTTGAGCTGTAGCAGAGCTGAGTTAAGGAAGGCCATTCCCCTTTGGCAATGGTACAGTGCATTAAGTCATTGACCCCCAGCAATTAGCTACCTAAGGTACAGTGCAATAACAGCACTGCAGCCATTCAGTATGTTTATATGAACTCAGTTAGCTGGCAAACACAGTGTTGCCGAAATAGTTTATCCCAATAACACATTCACTGGCTAACATTGCTTTTCTGGCAAACCGTACGTTTACAAGCAGATTTTGTTACAGGGATACATCCAGAAAAAACAATTTCAGTTTGCCGGTTACAAAAACTGCACATAAACACACTGATTGACATCAGCATGCAGGAGCAGCACAGAATCTGCTTTACTGCACCACAGACAGACCGAGTATACCCTGAGCTGTGTAAATGTCCTAAATACAGTTTAATAAATGTGAAAACAAGGCCTGATTTCTACAGTGGTAAGCACTGCTGGACCCACAACTTTGGGTTCCCAAATCCCAATGTTGCATGGATGGCCATTTCTTTCTATTTTTTCAGTTAACATGATGCAATAACCTCCCTGCCACATACACCATGCAAGGAAACATTCAGCATTGACAAATGCTTGTTTAATCCCTTCTGCTAGCTACAATTCTTTCTGAGCTTTAGCCTGCCAGACTACTTTTTCTGGCTCCCTAGCCTTCCTCAGATACCCTTCCCTGTCCTCCTCTCTCTGGGTCCTCCTGAACTTCCTTTAGGTAGTCCTCTTATCTCTGACTGTCTGGGGTACCTTATGACTAAACCAGCTGGGTGCTTTAGCCATTTCATCTGTGTTGGAGGCTTGCACCAGTGGCCCAGAGAACGCAGTCACAGCCTACAATAATGCTGTTGCTGGAGCTCTGGACCACCTGGTGCCAATCCATGTACACCCCCTTACCTCACACTTCAGCTCCCCCTGGTTTGATGTGGAGCTGAGGAAGTTGAAGACAATGGGGCGGAGGTTGGAGAGGAGTTGGAGGAATACGGAGTCTCTCAAGGGCAAACTGGTTCTGATATCATATTATCATGAATATCAGAAGCCAATCGTCCAGAAAAATTCAGTTTTTATGTCTAGGACGATTGCAGCCAAGAAGAATCGACCAGGTCAGCTCTTCCGGGTTGTGAACAGGCTGCTACATCTGGCCTGTATGAAACCCATTACAGCTTTTTCAACTCACAAATGTGAGGAGTTTGCTCAATTCTTATCAGACAGAGTGTCTTCTGTGAGATCTGGGATCGCCTCTAGTGGAATTCAACTCTCCAGCCATGGTACTTCTCGGATGAGCGATCATACTCAGCCGTCCTGAGGTGAGTTCCGGCCGGTGATGGTGCAGAAGGTCTGTGGGCTAATCCATGGTCTAAAACCAATGTTCTGTGACCTGGACCTGGGCCCAACGTGGCTACTAGTTGGCTATGCTGTGGCCCTTGGACCGGTCTTTGCCGGGATAGTCGGGAGTTCCTTGTCGGCTGGAGTCTTTAAAGCAGACTCTGGTTAGACCTCTGCTGAAAAAAACATCATTGGATCCCAACATTCTGGCAAATTACTGACCTATCTCAAACCATCCTTTTTTAGTGAAGGTTCTTGAGAAGGTGGTAGCAGAATGGCTGGATGAGCATCTTGCAGACTTCCAGATTTATGAACCGCTCCAGCCCGAATTCCGGGCCATGCACAGTACAGAGACAGCGCTGGTCAAGATGTTGAATGACCTGCTCAGAGTGAGAGATTGGAGAGAGCGTACAATTCTTATCCTCCTTGATCTCTCCTCAGCTTTTGATACTGTGGACCATGGGGTGTTGTTGGACAGGCTGAGGGAGTATGTAGGACTCACTGGCAAGGTCATCAGCTGGTTTGTATCCTTTCTCTGGGGCAGGTCTCAGAGGGTAGTTTTGGGGAATTGTTCCTCTGCTCCTAGGGACCTGCCCTGTGGAGTCCCCCAAGGTTCTGTCCACTCCCCCATGCTGTTTGCAGTATACATGGTACCCCTGGGCAAGGTCATAAGATGGTACAGGCTGTGTTTTCATTGTTTTGCTGATGATACTTGTCTCTGCCTTTCTTTCTCTCCTGACACACCTGACGCTGTCAATGTACTGAATAAATGCTTGGCCGAGATCTGGGCTTGAACGGCATTGAACTGGCTAGAACTAAATCCCAGGAAGACCGAGGTACTGGTAGTGGAGCCGGGTTGAAGGGTGGGTTTGGGAACCTCTGGTGATAGTTTGGGCCTTTTTATTGGTCCAACAGAACTGGATGTCTCATCAAGGGTGACAAATCTGGGCATTGTGTTTGACAACATGCTGACATTTGATGCCCAGGTATCGGCTATTGTCTGGACTGGTTTTTACCATCTCCGGAACATCACCTGGATTAAGCCCTTTGTCCCACCTGAAGACTTGGCCATGCTGGTGCATGCGTTCAAGACCTCAAGACTTGACTACTGTAATGCCCTCTATCTCAGGGTCGGAGGTGGTACATTGCATCGCCTGCAGCTTTTGCAGGACACAGCAGCATGGGTGCTGACTGGTCATTCTAGATTTAGCCATATCACCCACGTGCTGCGTGAGCTGCACTGGCTGCCGATATGCTGGTGTATCACCTTCAAGATAGGTCTTTTGACCTATAAGACCCTACATGATTTGGGTCCAAGCTGTCTGGAAGAATTCTTGCATCCCTACGTCCCATCTCGGCCTTTGAGATCAGCCTCCAGTGCGCTCCTAGAGATTCCCAGAGCGAGGCTGAAAGAGCTGTGGTGACCAGGCATTTGAGGTCGCTGCTCCAACTCTCTGGAACTCTGCCCGGTCATCTCCTTGAGGTACCATCATTGGAAAGTTTTAAATGTAAACCTTTTTATTTAGACAGGTCTTTTCTGGGTCTGAGGTAAATGTTTTAACTGTTTTAGATGGAGAATTGCCTTGGTTATTTTAGGCTTCACTTTTAGTTCTTGTTATTGGTCAATGTTACTTTTTAGTTGTATTACCTCTGTTTTATCATTTTATTTTTGTATTTTAATTGCTCTGTAAGGGCACTCTGGGCCTTTTCGGAAGGGCACCCTAAATAAATAAAATCTACTACTACTACTGGGCGACATGGACTGCAGCCACATCCAAGAGCAGGGTCATTCTCGATGCCTTACAGGGAGCATGCCTTAGACAGCTAGTGGTGGAACCCACTCAGGAGGGAGCAATATTAGACCTGGTACTATCAAATGGAGAGAGGATCACAAATTTAGAAGTCAGTAGAGATCTGGGAACAAGCGACCACTGCACAGTGTGCTTCACAATAAACACAACCATGGAGACAAGCCATACAAAGACAAGGATACTGGACTTTAGAAGGGCTGACTTGGCATAATGGGTGAATACCTGAGGAATGCATTAGCAAATGGCCAGAAAGGAGGGGTGGAAGAACAATGGGGAAAAATCAAAACTGCCATCATGGAGGCAACAGGCCTTTGTGTGAAACAAGTAAAGAAAACAAAGCGGAATAAAAAACCACTATGGTTCTCAAAAGAGGTGTCAGGGAAGGTTAAGGAGAAAAACAATGCATTCAAAAAGTATAAGGAATCACAGATGGAGCACGACAGGGAACTGTATCAATTAAAGCAGAAAGAAGTGGGGAAGGCAGTCAGAAAAGCAAAGGCCCAAACCAAGGAAAAGATAGCCAACTCAGTTAAGAAGGGGGATAAAACCTTTTATAGGTACATTAGGGAGCATAGAAAGGTTAAGGGAGGGATAGTGAAGATTAATAAAGGAGAGGGGAGGTGGGCAGAGGGAGACAGTGAAAAAGCAGAGATACTGAATGAATACTTTTGCTCAGTATTCACAAAAGAAGAAGAGGAGGCGTTAGCTAAACCAAACAGTAGAAGCACTCTGGAGTGGGGTTGACACCAGTCCATTTACAGAAGAAAGAGTACTGAAAGAACTCCTAAAACTCAAGGTGGACAAAGCAATGGGGCCTGACAGGATTCACCCTAGAATCCTAAAAGAGCTAAGGGAGGACCTAGTGACACCACTAACCACACTTTTTAACAAATCATGGGAAGATGGGGTGGTACCTGAGGACTGGAGGAGGTCAGATGTGATTCCCCTTCACAAAAGTGGGAGCAAGGCAGAAGCAGGAAACTACAGACCTGTTAGTTTGACCTCAGTGGTGGGGAAATGATGGAATCACTTCTGAAAGAAAGAATTGTTGAGTACCTAGAGGCCAGCAGGGCACAGGACCCAAAGCAGCATGGATTCACAGCAGGAAGGTCATGTCAGATGAATCTAATCGATTTCTTCGACTGGGTGACCAAAGTAATAGACCAGGGAGGGGCTGTGGATATGGCCGTCCTAGACTTTAGCAAGGCATTTGACACAGTGCTGCACAAAAGATTAATAATCAAGTTAGCCCGCCTGGGACTGGGTCCCAGGGTGGTAGCCTGGGTAGCAAACTGGCTGCACAACAGGACACAGAAGGTAATAGTGAATGGAACACATTCTGAAGAAAGGGGGGTTACTAGTGGAGTACCTCAGGGCTCAGTACTGGGTCCAGTCCTCTTTAACGTCTTTATAGGTGACATTGTGGAGGGTCTGGAAGGAAAGATATGCCTCTTTATGGATGACACAAAGATCTGTAACAGAGTTGATACACAGGGGGGGTAGAAAGGATGAGAAGGGACTTGGCAAGGTTGGAGGAATGGTCAGACATATGGCAACTTAGATTCAATGCAAAGTGCAAAGTAATGCACCTGGGAAATAAAAATCCAGGAGAAGAGTACACAATAGCGGGGGAGGTACTAATGACAACAATAGTGGAAAGGGATCTGGGTGTAGTCATATCAGATGACCTAAAGGTGGGTAAGCAATGTGAGAAGTCAGTAAGGAGAGCCAGGGGGATACTGGGATGCATAGGGAGAGGCATCACAAGTAGAAAAAGGGAAGTGGTTATCCCTTTGTACAGACAGTTGGTGAGACCCCATCTGGAGTACTGTGTGCAGTTTTGGAGACCTCATCTATGCAACGACATAGACAGGATGGAAGCAGTCCAGAGGAGGGCAACTAAAATGGTGCAGGGTCTACATCAGAAACCATATGAAGAGAGACTGAGAGAGCTTAATATGTATACCCTTGATGAAAGGAGGGACGGGGACATGATAGAAACTTTCAAGTACCTCAAGGGAATCAACAAAGTCCAGGAGGGTAGCATCTTTCAGAAAAAGAGATGTGTAAGAACAAGGGGGCACAATTTAAAGTTAGAGGGGGGACGGCTCAGGGGTAAAGTGAGGAAATTATTTTTCACAGAGAGAGTGGTGGACGCATGGAACCGCCTTCCTGGAGAGGTTGTCGGGTCTAAAACAGTGGAGGAATTCAAACATGCATGGGACAGACATAAGGCAATTATAGTGGGGGGTTGCAGGAAGTAGGCTGTTGGTTAACTAGAATCTGCAGCTTATCCAATAGGTAGGGAAATGGGCAGACTGGGTGGGCCAAGTGGTTCTTATCTGCCGTCAAAGTCTATGTTACTACTACAGCTACTACTGCTACTACTACTACTGCTACTACTGCTACTATTACTACTACTGCTACTACTGCTACTACTACTACTGCTACTACTGCTACTATTACTACGAGGGCTACTACTACTACTGCTACTATTACTACTGCTACTACTACTGCTACTATTACTACTGCTACTACTAATACTACTGCTACTACTGCTACTATTACTACTGCTACTACTGTTACCACTCATTACTGCTACCATCACTACCACTACAGCCACTACCGCTATTACCACCACCACTGCTACCACCACTGCCACACACTGCCACCATTACCACTGCCACCACCACTGCCACCACCACCACTGCCACCATTACCACTACCACTGCCACCACCACTGCCACCACCACCACCGCCACCACCGCTACCACCACTCATTACTCACTGCCACCACTGCCACCATCACACCACCACAGCCACCACCGCTACCACCACCACCGCTACCACCGCCACCACTGCCACATCACTGCTACCACTGCTACCACTCCACTCACTACCACTGCCACTACCACTGCTACTACTGCTACTATTACTACTGCTACTACTACTATTGCTACCACTACTACTGCTACTACTACTACTGCTACTATTACTACTACTACAGCTACTACTGCTACTACTACTACTACTGCTACTATTGCTACTACTACTACTGCTACTACTGCTACTATTACTTGAGTTTTCCCCTTTTAACCTAACACTTGGCTGCCACTATTCCCTCCTGAATGATGGACCACTTTTGATCCTCCCCATCTCTATCCTGATGCCATCCAGGTGTCCCTTTAGCAGCTTCCCCATCCTTCTGAAGTCCGCCTTTCTGAAGTCAAGGACCTTGGTCTTTGTGGATATCTTCTCCCTGCCCATGTCCAACCTGAACCATCCTGTGCAGTGGTCACTCTCACCCAAGGGCTTCTCAGCCTGGATGTCCTGGACATGGTCCCCATTTGTTAGTAACCAAACAATCATTTTCTCCCCTTTTTACTCTCAGGACAGACCATACTCCCAATTCATCTGGGGGGGGTGGCTTGCCGACCTCCTCCTCCTCCTCCCAGAGACTCTGGACTAAAGACTCATTCTGCACCCCCCCCCACATCAGTTTAAATTACCATCCCTGGTTATGTACCACCCCATTCTGCCTCTAAGGACATTTTAACCCCCTTTGCTGAGGAGCAGCCTGTCTCCCCCTCAGCCACCAGTCCAACCATAACCTTTCTCTTTGCACCATTCATGCAGCCAGCCAATAAACTCCTCTGTCTTCTTCCTAGCTGTGCTAGCTGTAGGTACTGGCAGCACCTCAGAGAAGGCTACTGATCTGGCTCCCACCCTATAGATCTTCCACACTTTCCTGAGCCTCTTCTGTGCCACCCCCACCTCCTCTCCAGTTAGGTTGTTTGCTCCTAGATGGAGAATCATATGAGGGTGCCCCCAATCCCCTACACCAGCTAAGCAATCCTTGGCCACACCTGCAGTGCTGTCATCCCTGGCATATATCTTCCCTTCCTTCCTGTGCATGAATCCCTCTTCTTCTCCCCTGCATGTATATGCTTTACTGTTGAGTTCCCTAGGATTACAACCCATACTCCCCCTTCCCCCTTCCTGTCACCCCACCACTCTATCCATCCCTCAAGCTCCTCCTCTACCTGTCTGGTCCCCCTCAACCTCGCTCTTCAATTCTCCTCCTGCTCATCTCCCCCGTCTGACTGTCTCACTCTCTGCTCTCCTCAGCCACCCCTGTTTTCTTCCCTCCCTCTGCTCCAACATGTCCTCTTGTACCCCCTAAACTTCCTGCACCAATTTCCCCTCCTGTTCCTTCCCTCCTTTCCCTGCAACTGCTCCTCCCAACCTTGATGATTGCCTCCTTCCTCCACTGCTGTCCTGCACCCTTCCTACCACCCTTTTTTGGCTATGCTCCCTAGTCCCCTGACTTGTACCAGACCCCTCTCCCTACCTCTGTCACTCCCCTCCCCAAGTTAGTGGGAGGAATCTATTCCACACTGGCACCTCGCTAGGTACTCCCACTCCAGTCCCACCTCATGACCCCACCCTTACCACCCACCACTCTCCACTCCTCCTTCTTAGGACATCTCTTGCTGTGAGGTAGGGAGGCCCATGACATCTGGGTCCTCCCCTCCTCAACCCTCCCCTACCTGCCTGTCTCTTTCTCTCATGCTGTCCCCACCCTTCATCCTTCCCCTTGCCCCATCCCCCCTCACCATTCCTCACAAGCCTTCCTAACTCCCATATAAGTTGCCTCACCTCTGCCATCTGGTAATACCGGTTCCTGCACACTGGACAACCACCCACATCCCACAGCGTACCCAGGAATATGACCACCCAGCACCCTCTACAACACACCACCCTGATCCTGTCCTCCTGCTGTATGCACATGCTCCCATCCCCCACATGCTACTTATCTCCAGTCCTGTTCTTGTCTTGTACAGATATGGTAAATACTCCCATAGCACCTAACAATCCCTTACCACCACACTTATGTGGGTCTAACCCATGTCAGGTGTAGATGCAGCCCCTCCAATTCCTTCATCAGTTGACTCTAGATAGGGACTAGCAGCAACTCTTCAGATTCTTTTGTCAGCTTACTCTATGTAGGGTTTACCTACAGTCACCCACTCACCTCTTCTGTGATTCTGTTCTGGATGGAAGATGGGAGTACTCTAGTAGCCTATTCAAGGTAGGGTGCAGTTTTACCCCATGTACTTACCATGTAGATCTAACTCAGATAGGAAGTAGCACCTACTCCGCTGTTCTCGACCCTAAAGCCCCTTTAGTACTACCCTGTCACTCTCTGCTTTTTTACCTTGTCAATCCTCATCCATGGAGTGCAGCCTGCAGTCTTCCCTGGGGACACCCTGCTGATGGTCCTGGATGCCACCTAGTTGGATGCCACACTCCTGCTTTGTGGTTCTCATGTTTTGGAGTCGCTCATGCAAGGAGTCACTTGTACTTCAGGGAAATGTATACCAGACTGCAGCCATGCAATTGGTTGGCTGCAGTCACTTGACCAGGACCCCAACAACAATATCACTGAAACTCAGTTCCACCTACACCCACCCCTTTCCTCCCACAATGCCTTACTTTCTTCCCTCCCCGTCCAGATTCACAGACCTGCCATTATTGTAGTTCTGTTGCCTAGCTTAAGAAACTGAGTGAAAAGAAATTAACAGCTGCAGATATGAACTTCACCCTTTGAAATTAGAGAGCAAAAGAAATGAACTGAGTAGAACTGCCAGATAATTTTGTGCTCTAGCAGTTGTCAGTGTACCTTGTTTGTACCACATTTTTAGCAACAAACCCCTGCTGAACTACTCCTTCCCATCCCTCCCAAAATGTTTTACCTCCCTCCCTCCTCCTTCCTTAACAAAAGGCCACCATTTTTGTAGTTAGTTCCTGAAATTTTGCCATAAACTGCCAAAAAAAGAACATTTAGCTGTTCTTGTACCACTTCTAGTAGCTCAGCAGCTGCAATACCAGAGCCTGAGCTCCTCTGCCCTCTGGAGCTGCTTACAGTGCTTTATGTAATTCATGGACAGCAGCCGCACAATTGGTCAGCTCCAGTCATGTTACCAAGACTCCCCCAACAGTGTAGTTGAAACTCAGTTTTAACTACATCCAACCCTTCCACCCACAATGCCTTACCTCCCTCTCTTAACCCACCCCTGCCATTTTAGTACTCCATACAGGAATACAGGAATTACACAATACAATAGCATATGTTTATATACAGGGACAGCACAGAATAACAGTACATGTTTATGTACAGGAACAGCACAGCACAATAGCACATGTTTAGAAACAGCATAGCACAGTGCAATAGTACATGTTTACAGTATATACCGCGTCAGCACAGTACAATACAATAGTACATATTTATAAATAGGAACACAGCAAAATAGTAGATATTCAAATGCAGCAACAGCACAGCACAATAGTACATATTTATTGCCAGGAATAACACAGCACAGTAGTACATGTTTCTTTATAGCAACATCACAGCACAATAGTACATGTTTATATACAGCAACAGCAGAGCTCATTATTATATGTATATGTTCAGCAACAGCACAGTTTTCTACATGGTGTATATATCAGTGTAACTGCTTCTTTTTACACCTCCTCTTTCTGCCCTCTCCCACACTAACATACCTTTTTCTTCTTTTACAAGCCCTTATTGAGTAACACTGTACATAGCCGTGACTGACTCCTGTTAATTCTATGCATTGTGCAACTGTGATTTCTTGACTGTCAACCTGTAATTGCTGTCTCTCGAATGTTATGTCTCAAGTTTAACCACTGTATTGTCATCCACTGTATGTAATCGCTGCTGTACGTATCAGTCCCAGGTCAGCACTGAAAAAGGGACCTCTGGTCCCAGTTGGCTTACCCGGTTACCAAAATCTAAATAAAATAAAACAACAACAGGATGTTACTAAGATAAAAAGATGGTCTTAATAAGGAAGAAATAAGTAGATATTGTAAATGTGACTGAAAGTATGTGTATTAATGGTGTAAGAATGATATATGAAGGGAATATTTTCAAAAAGTGATGAATGTTATGATAGAGAACAATTTTATCTACTTCAAATATAATTATTACTAGTGTAATAAAGTAGAGTAATGAATTATTAAACATATTCCCCTAGGATGATGTATTTTATATACAGACTAGAATGTATGTATTAATTTAAAAAGTTGTTCTTTACATATGGTTATATATAATTATGTATATATGGTTATAATAATAATATTCCTAATACAATGTATCGAGAAAAAAAAGCAACAGCATAGCACAATAGTGCATGAGTATATACAAGAACAACTAAGCACAATAGTACATGATTATACTGTTTACAGTAACAATACAGCACAACAGTACATGTTTATACACAGAAGCAACACAGCAGATTAGTGCTGTTTACATACAGGGACATCACAGTACAATAGTACATGTTTATATATAGCAAATACACTGCACAATAGTACATAATAATTTACTGCTTGTGATTTTATCCATCTTAGCTGTGTTATGTATTTCTGTATTTATACTAATATTTATTTGTTAGACAGCTGTAAGCTGCCATTGTAGTAATGCTTTTTATTTGCAGGGTCATTGTATTTATTTGATTTTAATATGTGTCTATTGTGTTGTCCTGCAGCAATCGGTTATGATGACACCCTGACCCTCCGGAAAAGGGTACCAGCTATATATAAACTCTACCACTACTGCTACTACATGTTTATATACATGAACACCACAGCAAAACAGGACATATTTATAAACAGGAACAGCTCAACACTGTAGTGCATGTTTATATACATGAACAAAAAACACAGTCATACATATCTATATATAGGAACCACGCAGCACAACAGTACATGTTTATATACAGGAAAACACAGCACAGTAGTACATGTTTTTATTTAGCAAAAGCACAGCACAATAGTACATGTTATATGCAGGAACAGCACTGTACAATAGTACATGTTTGTATACAGGAACACACTAACATAGCACAATAGTAGATGTTTAGGTCACACTTTATTTTAAGTGTTAATTTCAGCGTAACTGCAGGGTAGGTAATCAATTATTACATGCAGGCTGTAGTTACACATTTATTGCATGCAACTGAATAGGAACTGCAGTGCAGCTACAATGTAGTTACACTGTAACTACAGTGTAGTTAAAAAACTGAGGGCCAAATATTCAAAACTTTGCACTGGGGCAAAAACCATTTGTGCAGGTTTAGCGTGGGATTAGCGCGCGTTTGCTATATTCAAAATGCCAAATAGTGCACGTAGATTGCATTAGCACCGGGCAAAATCATAATGTACGCAAGGGGCAAACTAAGGAGGTGTGTACATGAATACAGGCACAATGCTATATTCAGTGACTAGCACCACGCAAAGTGGTTTTTGCGTGACTTAGCGTGACACTTAGCACAGTGCGCATTACCACCCAGGAAAAGGTAATCTTAACCCTGGGCAATCAGCTTTGTGTGACATTTTGGCTTTGTGCAGTGTTTGCATGGCTTTACGCAGCTTTCGCATGGTTTTGCGTGACCCTAACAAATAAATATGACACATAGACAAAGCCAGACATAGAGGAAACATGCTGCTCACTGATGGCATCACAATGATGCCATCATCTGCCACCAGTCCCAGCCATGCCAGGCAGTAAGTGGTGACCCTGTCACCAGTGGACAGCATGGCAGTGTGGCCATACAGCACACACCTGCGGACCACTTTTCTGTGGACACCAACTGATGCCAGCATACACATGCAGCACTGTGTGCATGGAGGATATTGAGGGGAGAGTGTATGGGTGGCCAGGCTGTGCCACAGACCAGGTGTGGCCACAAGGCTGGGACACATCATGCAGTGCACATGGGCCACTATTGGGAATACCCCAACACCAGTGTGCCTTTCTGATAATATATGCCCCCCAGCCACATACTGCACAGCTGTACAACTGCCACAGCACACAAAGCCAGACATGTATACATCACTGTGAGCATCCCATGCCAGAGGTGCAGCATCTGTGGGTCACACAACAGCGTAACAGTAATGTCCACTGTCAGTAAATGCCTGCATGTTGGGCCTGTCACTGTGTATAGTACAGTCATCAACACTGCCCTACACACCAAAGGCAGTGCTGTGTCCACACACTACTGGCCCCCCTTGCTACTGTAGTGTCTGCTGTGTACTGTAGCATGACCTACAGTGTGACAGTTTCATGCAGCACCACCACCATCTGTGCCTATGCTCAGGGACACTGGTTTACCGCATTAATGGTGACACGGACGGAAACACAGAATTGTGATTGGCCCGCAGGAAAACGGCGCCAAAACGGAAATAGCGTTTGTTCTTGGGCCTCCCGTGATATGCAGGCTTTATAAGTCAGTGCGGTAGTGTGCGTCCTTTTTTACTGCCTGCTCATTTTGCCATTATTGTCTTGCTGCTGGAGTCCTGGGGAAATCTTGCTGCTGGAGTCCTGGGGAAATTCATTCTGTTTGTGAGTATTTGTGGCTTGTTTTTTTCACTGTAAATGCAAATGCTACTACCGATATTTACGTTCCTGGATGGAATGATCATCAAGCTTGCAGCATTTGCAGTAACTGATCTTAGTGACCTTAGTGACAGCAATTTAACGTAATTAACGTAATTTGAAAGCTGTATAATACAAAGTTCTTTTTTCCTGGCTGCAGTATCTCTCTGTTCAGTTGTTTTAGCTCACTGAGGAGAAAAATGCTTTCCGCATTCAGAGGGCTCAGAGTCTAACTGACGATATGTAAGTAAGTAACCTCAGGAGTATTTGCGCTAAATATATTACAAAATCAGTACATTTAGCACAAATACTCCCGACATTACTTGCATATCGTCAGTCTGATTCTGTTTCCGAGCCAGCGAGCTAAATTCGCCTTTATTGGATCCACATCACGAATCCAAGATGCTGCCGGGGTGTGTGTGGCTTGGGAACCTCGTATTCTGTACTCTTGAATCAGGTTGCTGGTTTCCTGGTCCGTGGTCTAGACTGGCATAGAGCTTTTGCACCGCAGTCTCAGTTTAATTTTTCCTGGCTGCAGTATCTGTCGGTGGTTTTTTTAGCTTGCTGAGAAATTACAAAATGCTTTCCGCAGCACGAATCCAAGGTGCGGCGGGGAAGGGGGGGTGCAGCTTGTGAACAGCTTGGGAACAAAGTGGCTGCACTGATTGTGGATGGAAAAAAAAAGGTCTGGTATTTTTGTTGCTTTTTTTTTTAACTGCCCTGCCCTTGTCTGGGCTAGCCAAATTTGCTACTCTCTAAAGGGAATTTTTGGGCACTGATTTTAATTTGAGGTAAGGAGGAGAAACTGATCTGGATGCCTAGGATCAATGGGGGGGGATTGATCCTGGATGTGCTAGTGAGGTGGGAAGAGTGACAGTGAGGAAAGTGGCTATGCTGAACTGGTCCATTGGGGTGGGGATAGTGACTGGTCTGATCTGGGGTTACTGCTGGTCAGGCTAGTCATGGTGTGAATAGTGTCCAGGCTGAACCATTGGGGTGTGGGTCGTCCAGGTAAGGATCAGTCTGGGTGGGTGGAGTGGCCGTGCTTCACCATCGGGGTAAGGACAGTTGCTGGGCTAGTCCATCGGGGTGGGGATAGTGTCTGTTCTGGTCTGTTGTGGATGGGAAAGTGTCTGCACTAGTCTATCTCAGTAAGCTGTGTATCAGCATTGAGATTGGGATAGTGCCACCATGGATGGTCTGTAGGGGAGGAGAGAGTGGCTGGGCTGGTCCGTCGGGGTGGGGGAGTGGCCCTGGTGGTCCATCGGGGTGGGGAAGTGGTCCTGGTGGTCCGTTGGGGTGGGGGAGTGGCCCTGGTGGTCCATCGGGTTGGGGGGAGTGGCCCTGGTGATCTGTCGGGGTGGGAGGAAGTGGCCGGGCTGGCATGTCGGGGAGGGGAGAGTGGCCCTTGTGGTCCATCGTGGTGGGGGCAGTGGTCCTGGTGGTCTGTTGGGCTGGGGAAAGTGGCCCTGGTGGTCTGTTGGCGTGGAGAAAGTGGCCCTGGTGGTCCGTCGGGGTGGGAGGAGTGGCCCTGGTGATCTGTCGGGTTGGGGGGAGTGGCCGTGCTGGCCCGTCTGTGCTAGGAGAGTGGCTGGGCTAGTCTATCTGAGGAAGCAGAGTTGATGTGCATCAGCATCTGGATTGGGATACTGCCCTGGTGATCCATTGGGATGGGGAGAGTGACCCTGCTGGTATACTGCAGTGGGGAGAGTGGCCCTGGTGGTCTGTCAGAATGGGGAAAGTAGTCATGCCGGCCCGTTGGGGTGGGGATAGTGTCCACTTTGGGTAAGCAGAGTGGCCGTGCATCAGCATCTGGATTGGGATAGCGCCATGCAGCTTCTTGTGGGTTAGAGTGGCTGTGGTGGTCCATTAGGATGGGGATAGTGACTGGGCTGGTCTGTCGGAGGGGACAGATTAGTGAGTGTCCAGGCTGGTCTGTCGGGGTGTGAAGAGCGGCCGTGCTCAACTGCCCTGCAAACATTGTGCTGCTCACCTGCCCTACTGTACTAGCAGCCTGGTGCTCCTGACCTGCGCTTTTGTCTGCCTTATGCTGTACTAGACCTGCCTTGCCATCTACTGTCACAGGACTACTGCTTTTTTGTGTGCCTGCCGACTGGTAAGTTTTTTGTGTTTCAGATAGCCCTGCTGCTTTTATTTGAATGGGAAAGCAAGGGAGGGAAGATGTTTGGGAGGGGCATGAGTTGATATGCTTAATGTACCAAAAATGGATGTATTGCAAAATGGCAGACATGCTGAAAAAAATTGTTCTGGGGAGGGGAACATGGACAGAGCGGCACAGAACCATTTTTCCCAGCATGCATGCCAGTCTGCCGAGTCCGTGCCATGCTCCATTGGTTTGTTGGTTAATGGTCGGCAGATGGGCAGGCTGGGAAGACTGGTTCACATGCTGGAAAAAATGGTTCTGGCCTCGGAGGGAGGGGTGAACGGGCAGAGTGGCACAGAACCATTTTTCCCAGCGTGCATGCCAGTCTGCCTTGTCCGTGCCATGCTCCATTGGTTTGTTGGTTGATGGTTGGCAGATGGGCAGGCTGGGCGGAGTGGTTCACATGCTGGGAAAAATGGTTCTGGCCTCGGAGGGAGGGGTGAACAGGCAGAGTGGCACAGAACCATTTTTCCAACATGTATTCTAGTCTGCCTTGTCTGTGCCATGCTCCATTGGTTTGTTGGTTGATGGTCGGCAGATGGGCAGGCTGGGCGGACTGGTTCACATGCTGGGAAAAATGGTTCTGGCCTCGGAGGGAGGGGTGAACGGGCAGAGTGGCACAGAACCATTTTTCCAACATGTATTCTAGTCTGTCTTGTCTGTGCCATTCTCCATTGGTTTGTTGGTTGATGGTCGGCAGATGGGCAGGCTGGGCGGACTGGTTCACATGCTGGGAAAAATGATTCTGGCCTCGGAGGAAGGGGTGAATGGGCAGAGTGGCACAGAACCATTTTTCCAACATGTATTCTAGTATGTCTTGTCCGTGCCATTCTCCATTGGTTTGTTGGTTGATGGTCGGCAGATGGGCAGGCTGGGCGGACTGGTTCACATGCTGGGAAAAATGGTTCTGGCCTCAGAGGAAGGGGTGAACAGGCAGAGTCGCACAGAACCATTTTTCCCAGCATGCTTGCCAGTCTGCCTTGTCCGTGCCAAGCTCCGTTGGTTTGTTGGTTGATGGTCGGCAGATGGGCAGGCTGCACGGACTGGTTCACATGCTGGGAAAAATGGTTCTGGCCTCGGAGCGAGGGGTGAACAGGCAGAGTGGCACAGAACCATTTTTCCAACATGTATTCTAGTCTGCCTTGTCCGTGCCATGCTCCATTGGTTTGTTGGTTGATGGTCGGCAGATGGGCAGGCCGGGTGGACTGGTTCACATGCAGGGAAAAATGGTTCTGGCCTCGGAGGGAGGGGTGAACGGGCAGAGTGGCACAGAACCATTTTTCCCAGCATGCATGCCAGTCTGCCTTGTCCGTGCCACGCTCCATTGGTTTGTTGGTTGATGGTTGGCAGATGGGCAGGCTGGGCGGACTGGTTCACATGCTGGGAAAAATGGTTCTGGCCTCGGAGGGAGGGGTGAACGGGCAGAGTGGCACAGAACCATTTTTCCAACATGTATTCTAGTCTGCCTTGTCCGTGCCACGCTCCATTGGTTTGTTGGTTGATGGTCGGCAGATGGGCAGGCTGGGTGGACTGGTTCACATGCAGGAAAAAATGGTTCTGGCCTCGGAGGGAGGGGTGAACCGGCAGAGTGGCACAGAATCATTTTTCCCAGCATGCATGCCAGTCTGCCTTGTCCATGCCATGCTCCATTGGTTTGTTGGTTGATGGTTGGCAGATGGGCAGGCTGGGCGGACTGGTTCACATGCTGGGAAAAATGGTTCTGGCCTCGGAGGGAGGGGTGAACGGGCAGAGTGGCACAGAACCATTTTTTCAACATGTATTCTAGTCTGCCGTGTCTGTGCCATGCTCCATTGGTTTGTTGGTTGATGGTCGGCAGATGGGTAGGCTGGGTGGACTGGTTCACATACTGGGAAAAATGGTTCTGGCCTCAGAGGGAGGGGTGAATGGGCAGAGTGGCACAGAACCATTTTTCCAACATGTATTCTAGTCTGCCTTGTCCGTACACGCCCATTGGTTTGTTGGTTGATGGTCGGCAGATGGGCAGGCTGGGACTGGTTCACATGCTGGGAAAATGGTTCTGGCCTCGGAGGGAGGGTGATGGTGTAGAGTGGCACAGAACCATTTTTCCAACATGTATTCTAGTCTGCCATGTCCGTGCCACGCTCCATTGGTTTGTTGGTTGATGGTCGGCAGATGGGCAGGCTGGGCGGACTGGTTCACATGCTGGGAAAAATGGTTCTGGCCTCGGAGGAAGGGGTGAATGGGCAGAGTGGCACAGAACCATTTTTCCCAGCATGCATGCCAGTCTGCCTTGTCCGTACCACACTCCATTGGTTTGTTGGTTGATGGTCGGCAGATGGGCAGGCTGGGCGGACTGGTTCACATGCTGGGAAAAATGGTTCTGGCCTCGGAGGGAGGGGTGAACGGGCAGAGTGGCACAGAAACATTTTTCCAACATGTATTCTAGTCTACCTTGTCCGTGCCACACTCTATTGGTTTGTTTTGTGTGTGTGTGTGTGTGTGTGTGTGTGTGTGTGTGCCTCTGTCTGTGAGCATGTAGAATGAATACTAATGATAATAAAAAAGAGACACAGTCAAACAAAATAACTTTATTAAGCCACATCAAACTGAATAAACCATGTCAAAACAACTGTTGAAACTTCGGATTTTCCTCCTTGGTTTACCTAGGGGGTAAGCAAAAAAATTGATTTAAACTGTCTAACTGCATATTAGTAATAATCTTACCACCTTTCAGTTTGGCTTTTGGAGATGTCTAATGGAATATATTGTTGGAAGTGTTGGGGAATTATAGAGAATTGATAAGTTCTTAAAGGTGATTTACTGGCAGAGGTGAAGCCCTGACCACTGTGCAGATTGGGGCTTTACCTCTCAGCGCCCCCACCCCCCGCAGGCACTATATTAACAAATAGTCTTTGCACTTGAGTGATAACTCAAATTGGTGATTGAGCTCAAAGATAGATTTATTTCTGTTGACTGCAGGGGGGGTAGGAGAGATGAAGCTACGAGCTGCACAGTGGTTTTATGGCTTTATCTCTGCTGGTAGAACACTTTCATCAGTTGAGCTCCGACTTGAAAACTAAGAGCTCCATTTTCATGAGGACAAAGTTAGAAAGTGTCCAATTTACTGTTGGTGCAATTCTGATTGGTTTATTATTCTTCAGTACAGATTGCTGATCGCATCCTCAATCCCAATCCTCATTAATCATTGTGGATTTTGTTTTAATTGGATGCACTTTGTTTACATAAAATAAACCAGTCCAGACAGCTAGATGTTAGGGACTGAACTGGACGGAGTCCCCTGGCATCTGGTGGTTCAGCTTAATTCACGTCTGAGCTCTGTAAAGTTTTGGCACATGGCATTGGATGAGTGCTGTCATTCTACCTCTGTGTGCCATCACTCCCGCAGGGTGGGGGCTGCACTGCAGCGTCCTCCTTTACGGGGTGGGGCTGCACTTGCTGCCGCCACACCTGCAGTGGTGGGGCTGCGCTTGCATGCCACACCTGCGGGTGGGCTGCACTTGCCGCCACACTCCCGGGTGGGCTGCACTTGCCGCCGCCACACCTCGGGTGGGGCTGCACTTGCTGCCGCCACACCGCGGGTGGGGGCTGCACTTGCTGCCGCCACTCCTGCGGGTGGGGGCTGCACTGCTGCCATCACACCTGCGGGTGGTGGGGCCTGCACTTTCGCCGTCACTCCTGCGGTGGGGGCTGCACTTGCGCCGTCACACTGCCGGGTGGGGCTGCACTTGCTGCTGTCACACCTGGGGTGGGGGCTGCACTTGCTGCCGTCACACCTGCGGGTGGGGCTGCACTTGCCGCCACACCTGCGGGGGTGGGGCTGCACTTGCTGCCATCACTCCTGCGGGGTGGGGACTGCACTTGCTGCCGTCACACCTGCGGGGGGTTGGGGGCTGCACTTGCTGCCATCACTCCTGCGGGGTGGGGGCTGCACTTGCTGCCGTCACACCTGCGGGGTGGCAGCTGGACTTGCTGCTGCTGTCTATTCTGGAGAATCGATGAACCTGCTGTTGCCACCCATCTAGCTGGGAGTCAGAAGGTGAAGTCTTCATGAACATCATGTCTGTGCGCTGCTGCAGATTCCTTCTGACGTTGAACCACCTGCCAGCACTGCTACCAGCGCCTTATGCTTGTCCCTTTGCACCACTTTTCAAGTAAGTAGGCGTGGGTGTTGGTGGAAAGCTGTAACTGGAGAATGCATTGATGAGGATGAGGATGTGGATGATGATGATGATGATGATGATGATCTTTTTAACAGTTATGTGTACATTTTTCTGTGGGCCACATGTAAACATTTCAATTACGATTTCAGGCCTTGAAGTGCTATCGGACGCGATCTGCTGCAGGGCTACTGTCCTCCATTGTAAAAGGTACAGTTTGCTTTCTTTTTGCCCACTAGTGGGTCTTCCATGCTAAAAATGTGAATGCTTTGTTGGTGTTGCAGAGTTAGGATTTACTGTGGGTTTTGGGGGTTTTTTTAGGTCAAACTGTGAAAGTGCTGTTGGTGGTCTGCTGCTGTGAGTCCTTGCCCTTCTGAAAAGGTATTGTGATTTGTTGTACTTCTTTGCAACCACAGTGACTCAAAGTCTAGATTGTATGTTTCTGACATCACAGTGGTTTCTTTTTGGTACCCTTCTCCACATAGCCTCACATTAGCAGTAAGTGAGATTTGGCAGAGATATGTAAGTAACTCAGAAATGGTGGCCAGGAATTGGCTGAGAATGGGATAGATGTAGATAAATAGCGATATTGTAGTCTGTAATTTAAGTGGCTGAGGTCAACGTAAAATCTGTAGCTGCTCCTCCCCACTCTCGTAGACATGGTCTTGTTTCTTACTATAGATAATCCTAGTCTGGACTGTAAACTTCAAAGGGCAGCATGATTTCTGTAGCTGTTCCTCCTCACTCTCAAAGCTGGACAAGAATTATTAGCCGAGATATATTTCAAATGCCGATCTTGTACTCTTGCTATTGTACTGTGACATTCTGAGGTCAGCGTGATGATTTTGTCAGCTACTCCTAACTCAGAAATGGTGGCCAGGAATTGGCTGAGAATGGGATAGATGTAGATAAATAGCTAAATTGTAGTCTGGAATTTAAGTGGCTGAGGTCAGTAAAATCTGTAGCTGCTCCTCCCCACTCTCGTAGACATCGTCTTACATTAGCGGGGAGATTTTGATGCTTGTTTCTTACTATAGATAGTTCTAGTCTGGACTGTAAACTTCGAAGGGCAGCATGATTTCTGATTTGAGAGGTTGAGTAATTAGTTGTGAAATTGTAATAGTTGTGCTGCACAATTGTAAATATATTTTCTATATCTCCCAACTGTTTCAATTTTAGTTTGTTGGGAGTCATCCACACTACGCGTAGCAATGGCAACACCACCACCAAGCAAAATGGCCAAAATCTCATCTCTTACCGCTAAAGACCATGCTGCAATTCAAGTCCTATGGCATGTATGAAGATGGAGGGAAGATGTTCTGTCGCTTCTGTGATCACCCTGTTGACCACATCAGGAAGGACACAGTGGTGGATCACTGTAAAAGCAAAAAACACACCAAGAACACAAGCCAGAAGAGTAACAGCAGACAGGTGACCCTGCACACCAGTTTTAATGCCACAACAGCTGCAGCTGCTGCAAGGGAGGAAACCATTTTGGACACGTTGAGGGCTTGGTGTGGTGCCAATATACCAATTGAAAAGCTGGATCAGCCCTGCTTGAGAGACTGGATGGGGAAGTATATCAAAGGAATTGGAGCTCTTCCGAAGGCAGACACCTTACGACAGAATTTCTTGCCCCAACTAAATAGGGAAATGGAGGAGGGAATTAGCCATCTGGTAAGAGGCAAGACACTCGCAGTAATGTGCGATGAAACAACTGATGCAGACTCCCGCTGTGTAATGAACATTATTTTTGTAATGAGGTGTAAAATCTATAATAGCAGACACCATAGAGCTAACAGGGTAAACCACTCCACTGTTGCCCAAAGTATTTTAAAGACCTTACAAAATATGGTGTGGAGATGGAACAAGTGGTAGCATTTGTTAGTGACAATGCACGTTACATGACAAAGTGCTTTAATGATGTATTACGTGGCCTAATTGGTGACCATGTAGTCCATGTGGGTTGTTGGGCACACGTTTTATCATTGGTGGGTGATACCTGGATTGACCACTTTGAGCAGGTGAATAAGCTTGTGACACTTATAAAATATGCCTTTCAACAATCACCAAAACGTAAACGAGTACATTGCATTCCTGGAGGAGAGGCGTGGAAAAACAATATTGCTTCCTGTTCCTGTCTTGACCCGTTGGAACACCTGGTTCAAGCAGTAAAATACCACTCTGCATATCTGGAACACCTGCGAGTTCTTCAAGGATGAAACCAGTGATGCTAACTCCATGGGGTCCTTCAAAACTATTTGAAGACTGGTTCACAGAGCTGCAGGTTCAAACTGCATTCATTACTGAAAACTGTACCGACCTTATTGATGCAATCGAGCTTTTGCAAAGCAAGGAAAAACCCTTGGCTGTTTTGCTGTATGACACTATTAGCAAAATCAAAAAGCAGTTTGAAGCAGGAGTGTTGAAGATGGAACGATTTGGTGACAGAACTGACGGGTACTTGCAGGCTATGAGGCCACGGGTCAAGCAGGAAAATGTTGCCCTTTTCCAAGGAGCATTTGGTGTCGCTTTAAACAAGCTTTCTAGGCATATGGACGCAAACCCATCAATTGAATTCTTTAAGGCTTGCCATATTTTGGACCCCAGAAATTTACCAAAACTGAATAGGGATTTGACACGGCATGCCAGTGACATTCCTCTGTTAACACTGCACAACCAAACAGAACTGCAAAATGACTGGGATGTATATGCTAGGGAGGATATAAGAGAACTTCCAAGCATATTGGAGTTGGATGTTGGGCAGTACTGGCTTTCAAGGCAGTCACAACTAACTGTACTCTCCAGAGCTGCTCTACAAGCTATCTGGATACCTGTGTCAAGTGCAGATGTGGAGAGATCATTCTCGATATGGACAGATCCATACAGATCAAAGGAGGAACCTGTTGGTAGAAAATCTGAAACTGCTATCCCAGCTCATGTACAACAAGTAGCTGGATTATATATTTTTGCATGGTTTCCTCAACATGTTTGATGCCCATTTTTATACTTCTATTAGTGTATTCAAGCCAGTCACCAGTGCCATCCTCGCCATGAAATAATGGGCTGGCTCCTCCCTCTAACTTCAGACTGTTGCCCCTGTTGTCCTTCCCTCTTTTTGGCCTCTTAGGTACTTGAAGGTCTCACTCATTTCTCGTTCCTTTCTATCTTCTAGGTTGTACATGTTGAGCTCCCTCTCTCTCCTCATGTGGCCTGTCTGTCACCCTTCCCCAGGATAATTCGTCACCCAAAGTTGGACCCTGTCCCCACTATCACTGGTAAACACTAAACAGCAGTACTTGTTTAGTACTTGCACCTGCTCTGACCCTTGCTGTACCCACCCTTCTTCTTAACAGTCTTCCTTTCCCTTCCCCTTCTTTGCCGGATAGAGATTTGATTGCTCCCTCCTTCTGCCTGTCTATTGTGGGGGTTGGAGACTGATGGACTCCTTTGCATGGTGGCACGGTTTACTGCCCACACCCACACAGTCACCCTGCTTGCTTTAAGTTACACTTTTCTATAATAAACTGTCCCAGATTTTTCTTTAGAATCCCTGAGCTCTACAAACTCTGGTGCAGTCTATCCTGTGCATACATGTCTTGGTTCTCCAGGACACCATATGCTACCCCATTAATACACATGATGTGAGGAACACTTTTTATACTACTGCACAGTTTTTCACATTTCATATAATATGCCTTTGCACATTTAATGTATTTATAGTTGGTTAGATACCATATGTTTATACTGTAGGTTTTAGTTCACTTGCTTTTTCACTGTAGTTAGTTAGGTTTTACACATTTTCTTTGCTAGAGCTTTAGTTTAATTGCTGTACTTATATGTTATGTCCCACATTTTACATATTTTATCGTATATGGGTTTCCATTCAAATGTCTGTTCTTCACTGTTTCTACACTTTCAGTGTACTGTTTTCTAACAGTTTTGTATAGATTGTATAGAATTTGGTTTCTCGTATTACACACACACCGTTTTAATGTTTTTTAAATACTTTTGCATATTTTTACTGTATGGATGTTTTTGTATTTCTATTTACTCTTTCTGCACATTTTTTATAAACGCTATTCTATTTAATGCAGCTGTTCTCTGTATTTCATTTTATTCATTTCTGAATAAGTGATATGACAAGACATGCAGAGCAATGGTTCCGTGACGTATAGCATAGACCAAAGTACAAAGTCATGGTACCAATGTCATAGAGGGGCAAAAGTCTGGTTGGGGCAGCTTTGGGACAAAAAACCCTGCCCAACAGAGAATTACCATGGCATTGCTCAGTAGAGAACCCACTAAAAATGGGTAACTGGGCAGGGGAAATTCTGTTCGTTAAACCATGGATTTGGTTGCATGAGTGGCTATCCTGTATGTTCGGGGCTGTCTGTGTTGGTGTTTGGGGGAGAGCTGACTGCATGCAATTTTTGGTGACTGGATTGGCTGTATTTGTGCACACTGTTGCATCTGGGGGGGCACTGTGGGGAGAAGCTGTGTTGGCGCCTGGAGGAGTTGGCTGTGTTGGTGTCACCATGACATCTGAGGGATGAGTTCATGCTGCAGTCAAACCTGAGGAATAGGGACATAGTGCTGTTGCTGCTGCTGTAACACCTGCGGAATTGGAGCCGTAGTCCTTCTGCAGACAGTGCAATAGAGGGTGGGGGCTACAGTGCAGTATCTGAGGGATAGAGTGAGGCCATAGTGCTGTTGACACTGCCATTGCACTTGAGGGTTGGGTACAACTGTGCTGCTGCTGCCATCACATCTTGTACCTATCAAAATAACAAAATTGGTGCAAGGATGGATGTGTGTACAATAGTGGACGTCAAAATTGCTAATATGCATGGTAGCGGAGCAAAAATTTGTTAAATAAATTACCCAAAACAAAACACTGGTAAAAACGGATTTTGGATTCGCAGACACCGGTGACAATACCGGTTTTTCCAATGTGCAAAACGGAATTTGCTCTTTCTCAATCACGGTAAATCAGTGTCCCTGCCTATGCTGTATTGCCCCAGTACAGTTGCAGGCAGCAGCTCATGTGAAAGTACAGTGTTCAAAACTGTATAATATTCCCCCGAACTGTTTGCCCAGTGCTAACACATTTGCGCGGGTTTAGCGCAGGTCTTAACCGTTAGCCCGGTGCAAACGGCATGCAAATCAGGGCATAACGAGATACTAATCTGGATGTTTGCCCAGAGACTACCTAAGTAGGCTCATTTGCATGTCACTTTTGAATATGGGAAAGTTTAGCGCCAGGCAAAAGTGTTTGCACCGGGCTAACGGTTTAGCCCTACGATAAACCCTCGCAAACGTGTTAGTGCTGCACAAACAGTTCGGGAAATATTATACAGTTTTGAACACTGTACTTTCACATGCACTGCTGCCTGCAACTGTACTGGGTCCACACATTTGCTGGCACACACATTGGCCACATAGTTCACCTCTACCTACCTTCATGTCATTGTGCTCTGTGTTGCTGTTGTGGTTTGCACTTCCTGTTTGCTATATTCAGAGCTATCTTATTCCAGGGCTAAGTTTGCCCTGCACTCCCAGCCCAGTTTGCACGGCCTCATTTCCATGCTATATTCAGAAGCTGTTTGCCCCAGGCTATTCCTTTTGAATATAGCTTGCTTTGTGCTCTGGGCTAAGTTTGTCCACCGGGCAGTGTTAATTTAGCCCCGGGGCAAAGTTTTGAATATCTGGCCCTTAAAGTGTTACAGATGCTTATATATAGCAAAAGCACATCACAATAGCATATGTTTACTTGTAGCAGCAGCACAGCTCAATAGTATATGTTTATATACAGGAACAATACAGCACAATAGTACATGTTTACATATAGGATGAGCACAGCATAATAGTACATGTTTACTATGGCAACAGCACAGCACAATAGTACATTTATACACAGGAGCACAGTACAAGAGTAGATGATTTCTACAGCACCAGCAGAGCCCAGTAGTACATGTTTATATTCAGCAAAAGCACTGCACAATAGTACATGTTTATATTCAGCAAAAGCACTACACAATAGTATATATTTATGCACAGATACAACATAGCACAGTAGTACATGTTTATACAGTACTAGCACAGCACAACAGTACGTTTTTATAAATAAATAGAAACATAGCACGGTAGTAGATATTTATGTACAGAAACAACACAGCACAATAGTACATGTTTAATACTGTAACAGCACAGCACAACACAATGGTACACCTTTGTAGATAGTGACACAGCACAATAGCAGATGTTTAAATGCAGCAACAGCACAATACAATAGTACATACTTGTTGACAGGAACAACACAGCGCAATAATATATGTTTATTTATAGCAAAATCACAGCACAATAGTATATGTTTATATATGCAACAGCAGAGTTTGTTAGTACATGTATGTTTAGCAATAGCACAGTTGTTTTACATTATATATATTAGTGCAACTGCTTCATGTTATACCCCCTCTTCCCCCCAAATGTCCATACCTTTTTTCTTCTTTTGCAGGCCCATATTGAGTAATACTGTACATAACAATATCATGATGTTAAGATAAAAAAGATGGTCGTAATAAGGTAGAAATAAGTAGATATTGTAAATATGACTTAAAGTAATACAGCAACAGCACAACACAACACAATAGTACATGTTTTCAGGAACAATGCAGCTCAATAGTACATGTTTACTACAGCAACAGTACAGCACAGCACAACAGTACTTTTATATATAGAAACACAGCACAACAGAGAGGGTGAAACCACATCAACCACCTTTTGTCCATGCAATAAAGGTCATCATGAAATGATACAGCATACAATACTTAACTGTCCCCTCTATACTAAATGGAGGAAAAAGCATTTAGAAAAATATCTTCTCCCATATGTTAATAATCTAGAGGATGGGTTATACATGCTACTGCACCCTCTTGATGAAACTCAAGCCATTAATGTGGCAAAATTTATCAAGGAAATTGTGAGGTACAGGAAGTCCATCAAACAATCTAGAGAACAGTAATTGCACAATTGTTAGTTTGGCACCCTGGATAGTCTCTTTCTCCCCTTCTTTATAACAAAGAATGCTTATGAGTGATGGAGGTATACATGGATACCAATATAAATGATCCAGGTAGAAGATCTATTATGTGCTGTAATTTGTTGCAAAAATGTATAAACGTATTATTACAGTCGTGCAATAAAAAGATCTGATGTATATTTTAATTCTATATTGTTATCTACTGTATTGGGATGTTCCTACTAGACCAACAAGGTGTAACTTTTCTATGTATCATTGTTTTTGTTATTGACTGTATAAACTGTTTGTCATATTTATACTCTTTTTATTCTTATTGTTGCAATGACATTTATTTTGTCGAGCAAATAAACTTTGAAATAAAAAAACAGCACGATAGTAGATCAATCAATCAATCAATTTATTGGAAAGCAAAACTGAGAGTGAGCTCTCATTTACAATTGCATCCAACATAAAGTGACAATACAGGACAAAATAATGACATACATATACAAACAAATAGCATTTTAAAAACAGGTATATATACACAATGAATAAAACGATTAAATTGTTATGAAAATCAAGTAAATACAAGGCATTATATTCAGGAGAAGCAGGTACATTCATGTGTCTTAGTTTAAAAAAAATCTTGTTTAAAATGAGATATGGATATTAATGAAGTCAATTTGAGTTTTTTTTTGTATTCCTACCCATGAGGAAGGTATGGCAACAGCAAGACTATAGCTGCCATATTTACTTTTGAATCTAGGTATAGATGTTTATCTACAGCACCAGCAGGGCACAGTAATACATGTTTATATTCGAAAAAAGCCCTGCACAATAGTATATGTTTCTGCACAGGAACAACACAGCATAATAGTACCTGTTTAATACAGTAACAGCACAGTCCAGTAGTACATGTTTATATATAGGAACACAGTACAATAGTAGATGTTTATACACAGCAACAACACAGCTCAATAGTACATGTTTATTTATAGCAACAGCACAGCTCAGAAGTACATGTGTATATACAGCAATAGCACAGTACAATAGAACATGTTTAATACAGTAACAGCACAGCTCAATAGTCCATACAAACATATGAACACACAAATGTGCCAGCAGAAACAGACCACCCAGTCTATCTAAGTCTGCTCGAGTGTGCAGCCAACACCCCTAGTTTGCAGCTGCCCCAACCCCCCTCTCTTTTGTCATCTCACTGCCACCCCCACCCTCACTCTCCCCTGGTCCCTGTCCCATGCCCTTTGGAAGCTGTCCACAGATTTACATGATACCACCCATTCTGGTAGGGTGTTCCATTTTGCTACCACCCTCAGCAAAATAGTATCTCCTCATTTCCTTCCTAAATCTTGCCCCTCCATTCTAGCCCATGCCCCTGGTGACCCTCCTCCTTAACTTAAAGACCCCATCTGCCCCATCTTTATTGATTCCCTCAGATACTTGAATGTCTCTATCATGTCCCCCATCCCTTCTATCCTACAGGGCATACATATTGAGGTCTTCCAGCCTGCTGTCATAGTTTCTCCCCTCCATTCCACATATCATCTTTGTTGCCCTCCTCTGCACCCCCTCCAGCAGCCTGATATCACGCTTTAGGTGTGGCCTCCAAAACTGCACACAATACTCTAAGTGCAGCCTAACCAGCAATCTGTAGATGAGCAAGAGCACCTCACTTCACCTGGATGAAATCCCCCTTGCTATGCACCCCAGCATTTTGTTCACTTTTGCAGCCACTCTCCTGTACTGGGCAGTGTTGCTCATGGTCCCCGTTATCATTACCCCAAGGTCTTTCTCCTCCTCAGTGATCCCCAGCTTAACCCCCCCAGCCAGTATTCTCTCCTGAGGTTCTTCACCCTAAAGTGCATAACCTTACACTTCTTTGCATTGAACCCCAGCTGCCACCTCTCTGACCACACCTCTAGCTTGCTTAGGTCCCCCTGCAGTGGCTTCCACCCCTCCTCTCCATCCTCCACTGCTCCGATTTTGGTGTCGTCAGCAAACAGACTTACCTTGCTCACCACCCCATGTCCAATGTCTGATGTGAAGAGCCCAAACAATACTTGCCCCAACACAAAGCTCTGTGGAACCCCACTTGTCACTGGCCTTGGAGTTGAGAGCTCCCCTCTCACCACCACCCATTGCAGCCTCCCACTCAGCGGCTTGTAATCCAATTCATCATTTTTGCCTCTACTCCTACACCAGTTAGCTTCCCCCTACGCTGCCCATGAGGCACCGAATCGAAGGTCTTGCTGAAGTCCAAGTAAAAAACATCCACCGCATGACCCTTATCCAGTTCACCTGTCACCCAGTCATAATATTGTATCAGGTTGGTTTGACAAGAGTTCCCTGAAACAAATCCATGCTGCCTCACATCCTGAAGGCCATTGTCCTCCAGGTACAACACCAGTCTTTCCTTTAGTATCATTTCCATGGGTTTGCACACTATGGATGTGAGACTTACCAGACGATAATTACCCGGTTCATCCCTTGGTCCGGTCTTGTGTAATGGCACTACATGTGCCATCCTCCATTCCAGTGGCACACATCCTGACTCCAGTGAGGTGCTGTACAGATCCACCAGTGGCTCCGCCAACACCTCTGCCATCTCTCTCAGCACCCTGGGGTGGATACCATCTGGCCCTGGTGCCTTGTTTACCTTCAGTGCCCTCAGTCTCTCTAGGACTCTACTTGCCTCAATTCTTCCATCTGTCACCTCCTCTCCTCCTGTCCCAACCATCCCAGCCCAGTTTTTCTTTTCTTTTTTTTCTGTGTGCAAATCTTTTTAGTGCTCATGAAAGGTAGAGGATTGACAGCACTGGAACCTGAAGTCTTCTATTTATACTCTGGCTCCTTTCTCACTGTCCAATCCCCAGATGGATCTCCACTCAACACTGTTCCCAACTTCAAGTATCTGGGGATAACACTGGAACTGTACCTGATCTACTCTGACCACATTGCCTCACTGATCCAGCACATTAATCAGAAGATGGGGCTTTGTTATCACCTAATCGATCACCTCACACCTGAAGCCTTCCTTGCTGTAGCCCATGGCAACCTCCTCCCCCTCCTCAATTATGGGTGCCCGGTGTACTCCCTTACCTCCACTGCCAACCTGAACTGGCTACACACTACCTATAATCGGATATGCCACTTTGCCCTTCATGCCCCTCTCTCTACTCACCACTGTTCTCTCTACCAGTCTCTTAACTGGTTCCCCCCTCAAGCACAATGATCCTATCTGCTGGCCCGGATAGTCAGAGATGCCTTACACAATCCTACTTACTCCTCCACTATCCATCCTGATACAACCCAGAACTTACAGCTGAATTCTTCATTAGTCATCCCACCTCAAAATCGTCCATCCTAACATTACCACCAGGATGGGCCAAAGAGCCTTCTCCATGGCTGGACCCTAAATATGGAATGATCTCCCCCCTACACTGCATTCCCCTGACCCCCCTCTAAATCTAAATACCCTATTAAAAACCCACTTCCTGTCTCCTCAACCTGCATTTGTCCATAGGCCAATAGCACTGCTATGCCTCCTATACAGCCCCTGCTTACCTTCTCCCCCCCACTAGTAGCCCTCCTCTTGCACCCTGATTACTGGCTCACTGACCATTTTTTCTATCCTGATTGATGGCTGTGTTTCTACCTGTATGTAGTTTCTGTTGGACTCTAGGTATTACCTGATGTTGTTGGCTCTGCTGATGTTTATCCATCCTATTGCTACAGGATGTTGCTACATAATCCTGTTTACTGTTTACATATATCTTATTACACCAACCTCATTGATGTGCTTAACTGTTTACCTGTATTTATTTTCACCACCTCTGTATTGTTAGCCTGACTTGCATCAGATTTCCTGTTTATGATCCTTGTATGATTCTCTGCTGTTGTTTGCACTGTATTCTTACCATTCTATGTGCCAGCATCTGGACTGGCCCATGCCTGAAAAAGGTCTTTGGATCAGTGCACTAATCCAGTTAACAAATTAATAAATAAATAAATAAAACAAATAAATCCACATGACAGGTATGGCACGGGTATTCACAGGACAAGCTTCCCCACACTGTACCACTAATGTGTCTCAACACTGGCATGGAAGGACACCATATAGGTGAGAGGGTAGTTCAGACTCCATGCCTAATCAGTCCTTGGCATCTAATGTGAGACTGCCAACAAGGGTGACAATTAGTGCATGTTTACATATAGGAACACAACACAATAGTTGATCTTTATATTACAGCAACAGTACAGCACACTAGTACATGTTTATATTCAGCAACATGCACAATAATACATTTTTATATACATGAACAACACAGCACAATAGTTCATGTTTATACTGTATACAGCAACAACACAGCAACAACAACACAGCACAAGTGTACACGTCTATATACAGGAACAACACAGCACATTAGGTCATGTTCATATAAAGGAAAAGCACAGCACAGTAGTACATGCTTATTTACAGGAACAACACAACACAGTAGTATGTGTTTAGCTACAGCAACAGCATAGCACAATAAAACATGTGTATATACAGCACCAGCATGGTACAATTTACATGTTTAGCAAGCTGTCAGTCAGAAGCAACAGCAACCCTAGGAGGCATATATCAGGAGTGGTCCAGCCCCTAGCCTTTCTGTCTGCAGAGCTCCATTTTGCTTCAGTTTTTAGAAGCAACAACTAGAAGCTGAAAGAGAGCTAGCATTTACTTTTAAAAGCACTTCATTTTGGAGAGGGAAGCTAGCAGCTAAAAGGGAGCTAGCATTTGCTTTAAAGAGTACTTCATTTTGGAGAAAAAGAGGGGACCATCTTCCCTTCTACTTGTATGTGACTGATTATTTCTGGCAGCAATGGGTCAGTTCCGCCCACCCTGCCCCTTACCACACCCACCCCTAGCTCCATATTTCTTTTATAGGTGGGACCTGTGACATCACTCCTCCTGAACATTTCCTAGTGACAGACAAGGTCAACTTCTTTCACTATAGCACAAAAGAAAACAGAAAAAGGGGGAAAAATAAAAGGAAAAAGAAAAAAATAATAAGCAAATAGTTCAAAGAAGCTGTATTTGAAATGAAGAGCACCAATCTCGCAAAATCTCATCATCATATAGGAAATACCTCACCAAAATGTTCAACTTGGGGATACTACACTGTGATGTCTGCGGAGTACTCATCTCCCAGGAGCACCTCTGGAGGACAGTTCATTGCCCAGTATGCATGAAGATACATGACCTGCAGGCCCAGCTGGTAGCAGCCTAGAATGAAATTGAAAGGCTTCAGCAACATTTGACTTGGCGAACTCCATCCCCCCTACCTCAAAGATCCACAGGACCAGGAGGCTGGAAAGTGGTGAAAAGAGGACATGGGAAACCAGCAAAGAAAAGCATGGACAACACAACTTATGACACCCCAATTAGGACAACAAATCACTTTGAGCTACTAGCAGAAGAGAATCTGTCAGCTCCGCTTGGGGGGATGCTAGTCCCATCAAGAGGGTGAAGACTACAGCAACCTCAGCAACTTCAACAACCATCAGCAGACCTCAGCAGGCCAGTCAAAGAACCAAGAAGCTCCTGGTAGTCAGCGACTCCATGATCAGAGGAATGGAATCTAGGATGCACAAGCACTCACAGAAGAGGGTGACAGTCAGATGCTTTCCCAGTACCTCAGCAACAAGAGACTGCAAGCACATCAGGAGAATTGCAGACAGGGAGAAAGGAGATATGGGAATACTGGTACACATTAGAACAAATGATCTGGCTGATCAGACAGTAGAGGATGTAAAACGGAGCATTGAGATGCTGAGAGATAGGCTTTCAACTACTGCAACCCCAGTAGCCTTCTCAGAAGTCTTGCCTGTATGGGGTACAGATGGCAGCATGGAAAGAATCAGACTGGGGGAAATAGATAAATTCAACAACTGGTTGAAGAGCTGGTGACAGACAAGAGGCTTTCATTTTATCAGATCCTGGGGGAATTTCTGGGATAGATCATTTTTCCAATGGGACGGACTTCACCTCACATAAGAGGGAACAAGAGCACTGGCCCAGAAGATGGAAGTATACTTGGACCATTTAAACTAATCGGAGGGGAGGCTAAGGCATGGAAACAGGTAGTGTGCCTTGCCAAACCCTCCCCAACAGGAAAACTGAGAACAAACATAAGTACACCAATCACATTAGGACAAACAAAGCATGTAACAAAGGGCCAGCATCAGAAAAATAACACAAGGAACAACCAGCAGGAAAAAGGGAAACAAAATCACCCAACAAGAATCATGACGCTAGCTCATGATGAGGAGTCTGCCTCAATGCTAGGAGTCTGGGTAACAAGCTCAGTGACCTCCAGGCTCTAGTGGAAGACACAAAGGTTGATCTGGTAGCTATTACCAAAAGCTGGGCCATGGACAACAATGAATGGGACCTGGCCATCTCAGGGTACACACTCCTTTAGAAGGGACAGACAAGTGGAGAGAGGCGTGGGTTGTCCTCTATATGAGGAAAGGCATTGAAGCAATGGCGAATGAAAGCACCAAGGCGGGGAAGGGGGCTTGGAGTCACTCTGGGTCCACTTAGCCACCAATGCAGGAAAGAAATTGTTCATGAGTGTGATATACAGACCCCCAGGGCAGGGAGAGGGGAAAGATGAACTATTAGCTGAGGAGTTACAAAAGATGGCTGGTAAAGGTGACATAGTGGTGGTTGGGGACCTTAACCTGCCAGATATGGACTGGAATATCCCAACAACCAAGAACTTCAGAAGTCAGGCTTCACTGGACACATCCCAGGACTGCCTGATGTCTCAACTAGTGAAGGACCCGACCTGGGGGGATGCCATCTTGGATATGATCCTCACAAACTCTGAAGAAATTAGATCCTTGAGGGTGGAAGAACCCTTGGCTAATAGTGATCACAATACAGTCTGGTTTGAAATAACCACGGGCACTACTAAAACCACATCAAGCACAGGCACAAAGTCATAATGTCACAGGACATTATGCCGCATGGCAAAATCATGCTGCCAATACAGCATGATTCTTGCCATGTGGCATATCTCTTTTTTCTGTGGTGGGCTCCTCCCTCACACCCCCCGTTACAGGGACTGTGCCCCCCCAAACCCCCCCAATATAGATTCTCAACTCGGGGGGGGGCGTTCAAGAAGGGGAGTGCACAATGTTGAAAAAAAAATAAAAGTTTCTGGGACCAGGAATCAAACCTGATCCCAGAAGCACTACCTGGGTTCCCTGCTGCTGTGGCTCAGTCCGTTGAGCCACAGCAGCTGGTCAGTGGAACTCACTCCCAGCAGAGGTCTTATCTTCTGCCTGGGAGAGTGAGAATGGTGCAATACCATGTACAGCAGTATACGAGGTATTGCACCATTCGCTCACTGGTGCAGCATTGTACCGGGTTAGCTATAATGTCGTACGCAATTAAGCATGCCGCATTATGACCTGGTACGTCAAGCACAGAGGTGCTGTGCTTTCAGAAGGCTGATTTTGGTAGACTGAGGCAGATAGTGAGGGATAAGTTAACAAACATCAGAGACAAGCCAGACGTGAAGGAAATATGGAAAGATATTAGGGATACCATTCTAGAGGCAACAAGACTGTGTATCAGGACTACAGCAAAAAAAATTAGGTTTAAAAGACTACTGGGGTTCTCCCATACAGTAAGAGAGGCAATAAGGGTCAAACGGAATTCAGACAAATGGTTCAGGCAACATAAAGGGGACAGGGAGTGGGAGGATTACTCTCCGAAAAGTAAGGAGACCAGGAAAACAGTGAGGGAGGCCAAGGCAGCAAAAGAGCTGCATCTTGCTTGTGGAGTCAAATCAGGGGAGAAAACCTTTTTCTGCTATATCAGTAAAAAAAGGAAGAAAGGGGGAGGAATTGTAAGGTTAAAAGTGGAGGATGAGGCTCTGGAGGCTAATGGACAAAAAGCAGAGGCCCTAAATGAATACTTTTGCTCAGTATTCATGAGGGAGAATCAGGACCCACTGCCAGACAGTGGTATCAGAGCCAAGACCAGAGTGATTCAGAGAATGTGCACCCAGGAGTTTACCACAGACAGGGTCAGGAAGGGCCTTTCAGACATCAGACCCGACAAGGCCCCTGGACCTGATGGTTTATACCCTAGAGTGCTCAGGGAGCTTGCAGAAGAGCTGGTAGCACCTCTCGTACACCTATTCAACAGGTCACTAGAGTCAGGGGTAGCTACAGGCAACTGGAGGGTGGCTGTTGTGGTGCCACTGCACAAGAGTGGAAACAGGGAAAATACAGGTAACTATAGGCCAGTCAGCCTCACATCAATAGTGGGTAAACTTATGGAGGCCCTCATGAAGCAAGATCTTTTGGAATACCTCGAAGTTAATCACCTCCGGAACTACAAACAACATGGATTCGTGATGGGCAGGTCATGTTAAATTAACCTTATTATGTTATTTGACGAAGTGACCATGGAGTTGGACAGGGGTCATGTGGTTGACTTGCTTTGCTTTGACTTCATTAGTGCATTTGACACAGTCCTGCATAGACACCTCTTAAAAAGGCTAGAAGACCTTGGGGTAGCAGAACAGATAGTAAAGTGGGTATGGAGTTGGCTGAGGGACAGGAAACAAAGGGTGGTAGTAAATGGGGTGAAATTTATTGAGAGGCAGGTCACTAGTGGGGTGCCTCATGGGTTGGTCCTGGGGCCAATCCTCTTCAATGTATTAATTAGTGACATCAGGGAGGGCATAAATGGCAACATTACCCTGTGTGAGGATGACACGAAACTCAGCATAAGAGAGGATAGTATGGAGGGAGGCAGACAACTGAAAGGAGGACCTTAGGAAGTTGGAAAGGTGGTCACAAATATGGCAATTAAACTTCAGTGCTAAGAAATATAAGGTGATGCACCTGGGTAGGGCCATCCGCAAGGAGAATACTGGCTAAACAGAGTCCAGCTGAGCTCCTCTGCTGAGGAACTTGATCTGGGAGCCATCATTAGGGATGACCTCAAGCAGCAAAGTCAGTGCAATAAGGCTTACAGTAGGGCTAGCGGGGTGTTAGGATGCATTGGCAGAGGGATAGACAGCAGGGACAGGGAGGTGATACTACCACTTTACCAGTCATTAATGAGGCCTCATCTGGAGTACTGTGTATAATTCTGGAGGCCTCACCTAAGAAAGGACATTAATAGATTGGAAGTGGTCCAGAGAAGGACAACAAAAATGGTACATGGCCTTCAGGAAATCATTTATGAAGAGAGACTTGGGGCTCTGAAATTGTACTCACTAGAGACTAGGAGGGAGAGCAGGGATATGACTGAGACCTTCAAGTTCCTTAAAGGCATCAACAAGGTGCCAGAAGTGCAGCTTTTTACCAGGAACATCAATACTACTACAAGAGGGCATGAGTGGAAACTGAGGGTAAAGTGTTCAAGAGGGACATCAGAAAGCATTACTTCTCAGAGAAGGTGATGGAACCTTGGAATAGATTACCTCCCAAGGTGGTGGCTGCAAAGTCAGTATCAAGCTTTAAGCATGGGTGGGACAAGTATTGGGAACAAATACATGACACTGGCAAGGTCTAGGCTGGGTGTCTAGTAGGACAGAACACCGGTGCACAATAGGTCCCGGGATACCTCACTTAGGCAGACTTGATGGACCACAGGTTCCCTTCTGCCACCATCTTCTATGTTTCTATATTATATGCTGGAACCACACGTTACAGTAGAACATGTTTGCATACAGTAACAGCACAGCACAATAGTACATTATTTACAGGAACAACATGGCACAATAGTACATGTTTATATACAGCAAAAGCAGAGTACAGTAGTACATGTTTATATTTAGCAACAGCACAGCATAATAGTACATGTTTACATAGAGGAACAGCATAGCAAATAGTACATGTTTATACTACATACAGTGACAGCACAGCAAAATAGTGCAAGTTTATATACAGGAACAATATTACACATTAGTACATGTTTACATACAAGAAAAACAATGCACTATATAACATTGTTTATTTATGGGAACAATGCAGCACAATAGTACATATTTATAGACAGTACAGCACAACACAAAAGAACATGTTTATATGCAAGAACAACACAGCACAATATCACATGTTTATATACTGCAACAGCACAGCACAGTAGTACATATTTATATACAGGAAAACACATCACAATAGTACATGTTAACAGTATATACTTGAATAACATAGCACAATAGTACATGTTTATATACAGCAACAGTACAGCACAATAGTACTTGTTTAGAAATAGCACAGCACAGCACAGTTGTTCATATTTATATACAGCATCACCACAGCACAATAGTGCATATTTCTGTAGAAGAACTCATCACAATAGTAGATGATTAAGCACAGCACAATAGTGCATGAAATATCTTTGCAAAAAACTGTGTTAATGCACCAGTTAGTGTTCAGATTAAAGTGGTAAAAGTAGGGAAAAATGGTGTTAGGGTTTCCAGCCCCACTCCCCTTCCCCACCCCCCAGCACCAAAAGGAAAATAAATTATGGTGTTCGCTATCGTCTATCTTGGCAAATCAGGGGTGGGGTGTTCCTTGGGGTTCTCAGCCCTAATGCTTACCCCATTCTCTGCACAAATAAGATCAGATGTGATCTGTTTTCTACATGCGGGGCACATAGATTGTTGACAACATGTGGGGAGACACAGTTCTGTATATTTCAAGACTATATCACACAGCACAGCACAGCACAATAGTACATGTTTATATACAGGAAAACACCACAAATAGTACATGTTTATATACAGGGAAACACCACCAAATAGTACATGTTTATATACAGGAAAACACCACCAAATAGTACATGTTTATATACAGGAAAACACCACAAATAGTACATGTTTATATACAGGAAAACACCACCAAATAGTACATGTTTATATACAGGAAAACACCACCAAATAGTACATGTTTATATACAGGAAAACACCACCAAATAGTACATGTTTATACACAGGAAAACACCACCAAATAGTACATGTTTATATACAGGAAAACACCACCAAATAGTACATGTTTATATACAGGGAAACACCACCAAATAGTACATGTTTATACACAGGAAAACACCACCAAATAGTACATGTTTATATACAGGAAAACACCACAAAATAATAATAATAATAATAATAATGAATGTATTTATATGGCGCCTTTCCATTGCCAAGGTGCCTAATAGTATAAAAACAGATCACACAACATCAAATGACAAATCAATACCATTAAAATCGTATACCAATACAACCATTACACACTTCAGTTAACTAAAAAAGCTTTTTGCCACAGATAGGTTTTTAAGCCCTGCTTAAATTCCTCCACAGTTGCACACTCCCTTAACTAACAAAGTAGAATTCCAAAGGGTGGGGGCTGCATAAGCAGAAGCTTAGAAACAGATGACTTCAAATTCACCCTTGGAATCTCTAACAACCCCTCATCGACCGAGCAGAGTGATCAGCCAGCGCAGTAAGGAACCAGAAGCTCTTTCAGATAGTCCAGGCCCTGTCCATGTAGGGCTTTAAAAGTCAGTAAACCGACTTTAAAGGTGATCCTCCACTGTACTGGCAGCCATACAAATAGTACATGTTTATATACAGGAACAACACAGCACAATAGTACATGTTTATATACAGGAACAACACAACACTGCATGTTTATATACAGGACAGGATATATGCCACTTGACTGGAGACTGGCGCACATGGTACCCATATATAAGAGTGGCCCCAGGGATGAGCCAGGAAACTACAGGCCTTTCAGCCTCACATCCTTAGTGGGGAAATTGATGGAGACCATCCTAAAGGAGCGGTTGGTGGAATTCATGCAAGAACAAGAGCTGGGGGATGACCGACAACACAGATTCATCAATGAGAGGTCCTGCCAAACAAACCTGGTTGAATTCTTTGACAGTGACTAGGTTGCTGGATGGGGGAAGGGCGGTTGATGTCCTGTATCTGGATTTCAGTAAAGCCTTGACTCTGTGCCACATGGCAGACTGATAAGTAAACTCAAGGGCATGGTGCAGGGCAAAAACTGGTTCAGTGGATAAAAAGTTGGTTGGGAAATAGAAAACAAAGTGTAGTAGTGGGGGGGACCCTCAGTACCCCTGGCAGTCATCAGCAGTGTCCCACAGGGCTCAGTCCTAGGACTTGTTCTATTCAACATCTACACAGCAGATATAGCAGAAGGGGTGGAGAGCAAGATAATCCTGTTCGCCAACATCAAAATTGATGCAGTGGTGGATTCTGAGGAGGAGGAGAGGAGAGTGCTGTGCAGGGATTTGGAGAGACTAGAGAGCTGGTCAAGAACATGGCAGCTGAGGTTCAATGCCAGGAAGTGCAAGGTCATGCACTTCAGGGCAAAGAACCCAAAGTACACCTATCATATAGGAGAGGAGAGGTTAAAGTTCATGGAGGAGGAGGAAAGGGATCTTGGGGTGGTGGTGGTCATAGGGAATATGAAACACTCAGAACAGTGCAGGTTGGCAGTGGCCAAGACCAACAAAATGCTAGGGTGTATTGCCAAAGGGATCACCTCAAGGAGCAAAGAGGTGATCCTGCTGCTGTACAGATCACTGGTGAGGCCACACCTGGAATACTGTGTACAGTTTGGGTGCCCCTACTTAAAGAGGGACATCAAGCTCTTGGGGGGGGGACCAGAAAAGGGTGACCAAACTGATAAGGGGAATGGGGGACAAGCTCTATGAGCAGAGGCTAAAGGAGCTAAAATATGTACTCTCTGGAGGATAGAAGGGACAGGGGAGATATGATTGAGACCTTCAAGTACCTGAAAGGCATACATAGGGTTACACTGGGGGTATGTTCCAATTAAAGAGAGGGGGGATCACTAGGGGCCATAGTATGAAGTTGGAGGGAGGAAGATTCAAGAGGGAACTTAGAAGGCACTACTTCACAGAAAGAGTGGTGGCAGCATGGAACATACTCCCAAAGGAGCTGGTCTCACAGAGATCAGTGGAGAGTTTTCAAAGGGGGTGGGATAAAGTAAAGGGCAGAATAAGCATTGAAGTTCACTTGACTCAACAGTCGGGCTCAGTAAAGGAGAAGAAAGGTGATAGTGGTGACAAGGGAGGGGGTAGCAGCAGTGATGTAAACCATAAGCTGCAGAACTGAGCAGATGAGATAGACCTTTTTGGCCTGTATCTGCTGGCTTTTTTCATATGTTCGTAGGAACAGTACAGCCCAGTAGCACATTTATATGTGGGAACAATCTAACCCAATACTACATACTTATATACAGGAGCCACACTGGACTGACAGTATAGCACATAGATTAGAGTAACGAGCTATGAAAGAGCTTGGTACATCCAGCAGACAGACCTGGATTTGATTTCCACAACCTTCACTTGCATTCTGTGCGACTCTGAATAAGTCACTTAACCTTCCAAGTGCTCCCGGGTCGCCCTGAAAACAGGCACTTGTGTCTAGTAGGCTTTACCCAGTTATCAAAGAACACGTGCGCGCACACACACACACACACACACACACACACACAGAGTATATACAGGAACAACACAACACAGTACTACATGCTTACATACAGGAGCCGCACAGCACAATAGTACATTCTTATATACAGGAAAACATAGCACCAATAGTACACGCTTATATTCCACAACAGCACAGCACAATAGCACATGTTTATATATAGGAACACAGCACAATAGTAGATGTTTATTAACAGCAACAGCAAAACACTGTAGTAGCTGCTTATTTATAGTAACAGCACAGCTCAAAAGTACGTTTATATACAGCAACAGCACAGTACAATAGTACATGTTTGATACAGCAACAGCACAGCATACCACAGAACAACAGTACATATATATAGGGGAACAATGCAGAACAATAGTACATGTTTCTATACAGGAACAGCACAGGAACAGCACAGAGCAATCCTACATATTTAATACTGAGTGAGAAGTCTGGCAGCATAGCCTAGAGGTTAGAGTAATTAGCTGTGAATGAGCTTGATACATCCAGTAGACCTGGCTTTGATTCCCACAACCTCCACTTGCTTACTGTGCAACCTTTAGCAAGTCACTTAACTTTCCCAGTGCTCCCAGGTCACCCATGGAAACAGGCATTGTGCCTAGTGGACCTTATCCTGTTACCAAAGAATAAAATAAAAACAATACAGCCACAGCACAATAGTACATTTAATGTATGGTAGAATGCAGTTAAGAGACAAATATCATCTTTTTATAGCGTTGTTACACCATCGATGTGATGTCATGACCTTGTTATACTACTGCCGCTGCATCACTTCGATAGTGTAACAACATAGAACCACAACGCTTTGTTATTGCCATGACACCCATAACGCTGAACTGTAACATGTTTTAAAAAAAAAAAAAAACTGACATTAAATTTCGCCAAAGTAGCACAAGCATAATACAATGGTGGCAGCTATCTATTCTAAGCCAGACCTCAGTGACCGACAAGCATTCATAGAAGAGCAGCGGAACAAATGTACCTTAAGGAAAATGGAATCTGATGTGTGGTTGCTCAGATCATACCTCACAGATGTGGGGGAGCTGTGTAATATCTCTGCCATTCCTGTAAAAGAACTGGATACTCTGATCGTGGAGTTCATTTACCAAATAAAAAGGCATGATGGCACTGAATATGAGCCATCAACATTAAGAGCGATACTGGGCAGCATAGCTAGACATTTACAACAAAAGGATTATGGGCACTTTATCTTTCACAGCAATACAAAATACTTCCCTGACACCCTAGCTACCTTGTCAGCTAAACAAAAATTTCTTAAAAAAATGGGTAAAGGTAGTAAACTAACAGGACAGAAACCCTAACGCCAGCAGACATTGAAAAACTATACACTACTGGCACCCTTGGCATACATAATCCTGTGTCCCTTCTAAACATGTTGTTTTTCAACAATGGTCTTTACTATGCCCTCCGCACAGCACAGCAGTATGCCTTAAGATGGGGAGACCTTATTTTGTTGCAGGATACAGATGGGCAGCAATTTTTGGAGTATACAGAGCGTCAGACAAAAACCAGCTCAGGTGAAAACCCTAGGGACATAAGGGCTATCAAGCCGAGAATGTATGCAAACTGCAATCATCCAGACAGGGATCCAATAAAGGCCTATACCATATATGTAGCCCAGAGACCACAGGCCATGCTGGCACCTGACACCCCATTTTACCTGGCTCCAAACCTGTATTTCAAGCCTGAAATGTCATTATGGTTCTGATCAATGACACTAGGTGAGAACAAAATCCGCACAATGATGAAAGTCATAAAGACCTCAGCAGGGTTACCAGTCAAGAAGCGCATAACTAACCATTCAACACATAAGACAGCCATACAGTGCTTGGTAGATAATTCCGTCCCCCCCCCATGGAGGTACAGCAAGTATCAGAACACCATAGCCTACAGTCCATCAATAATTACAGCTACATGTCAATAGTAAAACAAAAAAGAAATTCTGTTATTTTCGGAGGCCAGGCCGTCAACAACGGTAACCAACAGCTGTCTGCCTCAACATCCACTGCAGTCGTTTCTGTTGACAATGCAACAAAAGTAGCAAATCCATGCAGCAAGGGTCCACTGTTCCCGTCATCAGACCCAACAAATTTCAACCTGTGTGGGGACAATTGCATATTCCAACAGGGAATTACTGTAAATGTCACCAACAACAACTATCACTGTCCTCAGAAGAAGAAACATGCTGCAGCTATACTGGACTCCTCTTCAGAAGACAACTCATAGCAGGTTAGTTTAAACTGAGCATTTTCCTTTCCAAAACAAAATAAACATACCTTGATGGTTACTAAAAATGCCATTGTTTTGTTCTTTTCTCTCGTTTTAGATCTGCTTGATCATTGGGCTTAGTCTGTAACACAGACCACGCTTCACGGCACCCTTGATTGGCACAGCCAACCACATGATCAAAACAACAGGCCGTTACATTTTTTTCATAGACTGCATAGTTTCTGACAGTAAACATAGTGTTTATTCTTTCTTAATGTAATTATTTATGTAGTGTTTTCCCGGTATTTAAAAAAACTTCTGTCTCAAAATAAACATGCTCGCTTTGAAAACCTGTGAATGGCTATGTCATTCTTCATCACAAGGTAAGCCTGCAGCCTGTTGTATAGTAGTGTGATTCTACAAGCTTATCATTTCCAACATTTCCATCATGTTTTTTTCTCCACTGACCATACACTATAAAAGACAACGTATGGTCTGCGGTGTGTAACAACACCACATTTACGTTCTCGTGGCTCCCTTGGCAACTCTGTAACCTCTTGAGCTTCGCTGTTGAGGTTAAACAGAGATGCCAAGTGAACCACTCGAAGGCAAACATAGCGTTGTTACATAACGCTGCCCATACGTTATTCTCTATGTTTAGTAATGCAGCACAATAGTAGATGTTTACCAACAGCAATAGGAGAACACAGTAGTACACATTTATATTCAGCAACAGCACAGCACAATAAAACATGTTTATATACAGCAACAACACTGCACAATAGCGCATGTTTAATACAGCAACAGCATAGCTCAATAATACAGGTTTATTTATAGCAGCAGCACAGCACAATAGTACATGTTTAAACACAGCAACAGCACAGTACAATATTATGTTTATATACAGGATCAAAACAGCACAATTGTAAACGCTCATACTGTATACACCAACAGCACAGTGCAATAGTACATGTCTATATACAGGAACAACAAGTAAGCATTAATCACTGCCAGAGGAGGGCTCTGCCAGTAGATTAATGCCAGCTGGGGGGGGTTGGTGCCCGAGGGCACGGCCCAAGGGGTCCAATCGCCCAGCGGGCATTAATCCCCGGCAGAGCCCGACGCCAAGGTGACACGCGCTATAACATAGGCTCGCCGCGCTACGATGAGCCTATGTTACCGCATCACCTCCGCAGCAGCATGGACACGGGAGATAAACTAGACGGAACCCACTTGTCCATTTGCTACTGTATTTACTCTTGCATCTCTCACTCATGTTTCACCAGCAAATGGCCGAAAAGTGCAGCACTTTCTTAACGTAGAAACAGTTTAATAATAGAGTGCACTACATGTTCAGTTTTAACACGCAGGTTTAGATGTCCAGAAATAGTTCTAACTTGACGAGGAACATCACTGTATCTTTGGGGAGAAAGGTAAATTTGAGTGTAAAATACAAAGCACAGTGAGAAATGCACAGCAAGAACTGCACAGCAGTTGAGCGCACGACTGAATGTCAAAAATGCCCCACTCCAACCCTCGCTCGCGCATCACGAACTCGTCCTGTCCCACTCATCACGCTTAATTAAAACTGATTTAGTCGGCAACCGCCATTTAGCCTAACACAGGCAGCTACCTTTACAATGCACTGTATTCAAGAAAATTACCACCAGCATTAACATTTTGCCCGATTCAGCAATGTGGCACTGAACAACATGGGACATTCTGCTGGCTATATCGGGTTAGTCAAGGGAAAGTAAACTGGTGCTACCGCTAGAGGTAATATGCGGCTCTGCAGCGCCGTTGGTGGGGACTTGCGGTGGTGACGGAGCGGGTGGCTACCCTCTGGTGCCTCCATGGTCACAGCTCGTACTGAACGAGCGGGCATTACCTGTGGGTTAATACCCGCTCGGTTTCAGTCAGCTGTGCCACTTCGGCGAATCCGGAGGCTCCATTCCGGCAGTCTGCAGTGAGCTGTGTTACAAAGCAGATTAGTACATGTTAACATGCAGGAACAACCCAGCATAATAGTGCAAGTTTTTATACAGGAACAAAACAGCACAACCGTACATGATTATATACAAGAAAAACGCAACACAACAGTACATGTTTATATGCAGGAACAATACAGCACAATATTATAGGATTATATACAACAACAAACACAGCACAGCACAATAGTATATATTTTTATAGAGGAGTAACACAGCACAATGGTATATTAAAGGAATAATGCACGACAGGGTGGATGTTATGCTAGGGTAACATTCCGCCTCGGGTACTGAGGGCATCCAACACCATAGAAGGGATGTTATCCCAGCATAACACCCACCCTGGAGTGCATTATTCCTATTATACAATGGCTCATTTAAAAAAAAGAGAAAAACATTAATCTTTAATTAAAACTATATTTTCTGTCATTTCTTTGAAGGTGTAGGAATACTTAATAAAAAAATAGTGCTGATTATTACTGAGTTTGTGGCTCTGCCTTTCATCCTCACCTTCCTTACTGTTCTCTCATTCTCTGCCCGTCTGCATTTTTTTATTGTCTACCCTGATCCTGACAAAACAAAAAGAACACATTAAATTGACATGTTTGTAAAGGAACTGGGATGTTGGCATGAAGCCGTCAGTGTGATCGGCTCCAGCTGTCCTGTCCGTGGTCTGATTGGCATCCCTGAATAGACTGACTGCATGTGTTGAAAGGCACACTGCGCTTCAGTCACTGTTGGGTTTTCTTTGGGTGGGGACATTCTCTGCAGTTACTTTTGTCAGACCCTAAGCAGTGTTAAGACAGAGTGGGATGAGCAGGACCAACAGGGGAAGGGGGACTACTTCCAGTTTCAAGGACAGCACTCGGACTGCTGGCTGTCAGAAAGCCGAAATTTGGTAGCGTCGGCCACTGACTCTGTTTTCTAGAAGGAACTAGGAATACCATAAAAAAAGTAGGTTTATGTTTTTTCATTTATGTTTGAAAGCTGCATGCCCACATGTGTGCCCACTCATTTGTGTGACTGTTTGGTTATTGTTCAATTTAGCAGTCGCACGGTCAGCTGCCCGCCTCACCCTGGTCATTCTTCAGTGTTGACAGCCGAGGTGGTTCTAACTGCCGTTTGGGATGATGGCTTTTTTTTTTTCTCTTTGGGGAAATACAGTGGGGGTAGGAGTTTGCTGCCAGTTACACTAAGTGGCAATGTCACAGCTTTGGAACGTTGTATGCTTGTGGCAACTGCAAGAGCAGGGAACTCATTAAGCTGGTCACAGCTGAGAAGAGTGAGTAATGATAGCATGTGTAGTGATTCTTTAATTGATGGCATGTGGTCATGATTGTGCTGGGACTAGAGCCAGGATGTTATGCTGGGATAACATCCCGGGTCCAGTCCCAGTCTGACCAATCGTGGACCAGCATTCTTTCTTGCCACTGTATAATTTTATATAATGCAACTACAGAGTACAATAGTACATGTTTATTTTCAGAACAGCAGAGCACAACAGTAAATGTTTCTATACAGAAAAACACATTACAATAGTAAATGTTTACAGGGTATATATATGAATAACACAGCACAATAGTACAGTTTTATATACAGCAACAGCACAATAGTACATGTTTATATTGTATACAGCAACAACATAGTACAATAGTACAATAGTACACATTTATATACAGGAACAACACAGCACATTAGGTCATGTTTATATACAGCAAAAGCACAGCCCAATAGTACATGTTTATTTACAGAAACAATGCAGCACAATAGCACGTTTATCTACAGCAACAGCCCATCCTGATTGTACATGTGTATACACAGCACCAGCACAGTGTAATTTACTTGTTTATAAACAGAAAAAGAACAGTACAATAGTACATGTTTATATACAATAACAGCACACACAACAGTACGTTATTTACAGGAACAACAGAGCACAATAGTACATGCTTATATACAGCAAGAGGCACAGCAAAATAGTACATGTTCATATACAGGAACAACATGTCACATTGGTACCAAATAGCTTTATGGAGCCCCAGTATACTCATCAGTGGAAAAACTATCCTTCACAAATGGGACGTCAAATATAATAGTATTTGACGCTTTGCATTGCAATCACCGCGACTCACCCATCACTGCACTCTCTATGACAGACTTGTTTGGCTTCCTCTGTAGTCTCTGCATGCCCACAGTTATGGTGGTATTATCTTTAATTTATTAAAAAATGGTTAGCCCCAATCCCTAGCATCTACTCTTCGGTCTGTTGAAAATGGATAGACCCTGAGATCTACTGATAATGCCCTATTCGCTGTCCCTAGAATTAAATTTGAAGCATGTGGAGCATCCTTTCCCCTACTCTGCCCTCAAACCATGGAACTCCATTCCTCTTGAAATTTGGCAACGTCCCTACTCTCGGTCATTTCATGCCAAATATCGTGAACATCTTCTTAGTCAGGCACTCTGCTCCTGCACTTGGGTACCCTCCCTATATACAGCACATGTTCCAAGTGTACCCCCAAAGACCCAACAGCCCCAATCAACACACCACTGATGCAATTTACTATGAATATACCTCTTTCTCCATCCCCCTGAGGATATTTCTGTTTTTCTGCACTCACCGTGCCATAATCACGGTTCACATTACAGACCCTTTTGACATGGAATTGACTCTCTCTCTCTCTCTCTCTCTCCCTACCACTGTAACTATATAGTATGTGCAATATAGATGTCTGTATTTTTCTGCAATTGTATTTAGATGCATTAAATGCAAGGTACAATCTTGCCATTGCAAGATCTGTTATATTGTATCCTCATACTATGTACCTTCTTATAAAATCGTGTATCTTGTTATATAATATTCTCCAAGAGGGTAGCATCTTTCAGAAAAAGAGATGTGCAAGAACAAGGGGGCACAATTTGAAGATAGAGAGGGGGACGGCTCAGAAGTAATGTGAGGAAGTATTTTTTCACAGAGAGGGTTGTGGATGCATGGTACAGCCTCCCTGAGGAGGTCGTGGAGTCAAGAACAGTGGGGGAATTTAAGAATGCATGGGACAGACATAAGGCAGTCCTAATGGGGGGTAGGAGGAAGTAAACTGTTGGTTAACTAGGATCTGTAGCTTATCTGTTAGGTAGGAAAATGGGCAGACTAGGTGGGCCAAGCAGTCCTTATTTGCCGTCAAATCCTATGTTTCTATGTTTCTCACTATGTATGTTCTTATTATATTGCATTCTTCAATGTCTGTATTACCTACCAGGTCATAATGTCGTATGCTTAATAGCGTACACATTATAGCTGACCCGAAACAGCGCTGACCGTGACATTGAACGGTGCAATACCACGTTTACTGCTGTACTCAGTATTGCACCATTTACACAATCCCAGGCAGAGGATAAGACCTCTGCTGGGATTGCGTTCTGTTAAGCAGCTGCTGTGGCTCACTGGACTGAGCCACAGCAGCAGGAACCCAGGAGCTGCTTCTCGGACTAGGTTTGATTCCCGGTCTGAGACATTTTATTTTTTCCACGAATTGTGCACTCCCTGTGGTACTCTCCCCCCCCCCCGGAGTTGAGAATCCTTAGTGGGGGTTGAGGCAGCACCCCATAACGGGGGTGGAGCCCCCACAGAAAAAGACTTATGTCAGAGGGCAATATCGCACTGTATTGGCAGCGCCGATTTTGCCATGCGGTATAATGTCTTGCAACATTATGACCCTGTGCCTCTTCCAGGTCGCACCTGAAAATAGGCATTTGATTGCCTAGTGTGTCTACCTGGTAAACAAAAACGAAATAAATATTAAAGAAAAACACTGCATGACATTACATGTTTATGGGAAAAATGCAGCACAATAGCACATGTTTATATACAGCAACAGCACAGCAGAATAGTACATGTTTCAAACTGAGCAAGAGCACAGCACAAGTACATATTTATATACAGGAAAAGCAAAGTACAATAGTACAAGTTTCTATACAGCAACAGTACAGCACAATAGTACATGCTTATTTACAGGAACAAAATTGCACAGTAGTACAGGTCTATACTGTATACAGCAACAACACAGCAAAATAGTACACATGTATATACAGGAACAACACAGCACGATAGGTCATGTTTATTTATGGGAAAAGCACAGGACAATAGTACATGTTTATTTACAGGAACAATGCAACACAATAGTACATGTTTATCTACAGCAACAGCCTAGCACAATAGTATATGGGCTGGATATTCAAACTGCGCCATTCTGAGGTGCAAGCCCTTGCACTGTGCAAAATAGTTGCGCAGGGGTGTGGCCCAGGCGATATTCAAAGGAGTTGCGCTATTGAACAACTCCTTTGAATATCACCCCCCAGCCACAGCCACTGTGCATGGCGCAGTGAAACTTGCCCCACCACAAGTTGTCAGAGTGGAGCATTCAACTTGCGGTGGCCAAGTACCATTGCGCCATGCGCAAAATCACGATATTCAAAAGGTGACATGCAAATGGGGCCATAATTCATGCAAGGCGCAGGGGGGGCCATTTGCATCTGATTATGGCCCCATTTGCATGCCATTAGCATGTAGGTGCGCCGATCCCCGAGGACTTGCGCCTGGCCGCCCTGCCAGGCAGCAGCCGTCGGGGACCGACGCACCCTGCAGCCCAATCGTGGGCAGCAATGTGGCTCCCTCACCTCCTCCCAAACATCTCCCTGGTGGTCCAGTGGACCGTAATGCCCGATCGCGGGCAGAATGTGAAATAGACCCCCAGAACATGTTCCTAGTGCCCGATCGCGGGCAGAATGTGAAAATGAACCCCGAACATCTCCCTGGTGGTCCAGTGGACTGTAATGCCCGATCGCGGGCAGAATGTAAATTGACATCCCCGCAAACATCTCCCTGGTGGCTAGTGTCCCCCCACCCCACCCACCCACGAAGCCCCACCACCCCGCCTCCGGCAGCCGCGGGCGGCAGCATCCCACCCGCTTGCGCCCGCCGACTGATCTGCCCGGTAGGCTGCACGCCCATTGGTGCAGAGCAAGAACCACTGGCGTGTAGCTCATATGATATGACAGTCCAGATTTGTGAATGATCTCGGACTGTCATGGAATGGGGGCTGCACGCCCATTGGCTCTCTCTGCACCAATGGGCGCGCAGCCCTACCGGCAGTCAGTCGGCGGGCGGGCGGGCGGCAGGCGGGTGGGATGCTGCCGCCCCGCCGCCGGGGAGCGGGGGTGGGGCTTCGGTGGTGGGGTGGGGGACACTAGCCACCAGGGAGATGTTTGGGCGGGGTGTCAATTTACATTCTGCCCGCGATCGGGCATTACGGTCCACTGGACCACCAGGAGATGTTCGGGGGTTCATTTCACATTCTGCCCGCGATCGGGCACTAGGAACATGTTCGGGGGTTCATTTCACATTCTGCCCGACGACTGACCACACCCAGGGATGTGAACGGGAGGGGAGCTACATTGATGCCCGCGATCGGGCTGGTGGGGGAGTACACTATGCCCGCGATCAGGCTGGGAGGGCACAGGGACTGAGTTGGGGTGGCAGCTGCTGTGTTGCACCCTGCAATACAGCAGCTCACCTGTGGGTGGCCCTTACTTAAGCTCTTTTTTTTTGGCTCAAGGTCCTGCAGGCTCAGGTTGGGGTTGCGCTTCGCACAACTCTGCACAGCCCGCTGAATATCGGGTTGTGCAGTTTATGCATGGTTCCTCCCCCTCCTGTTGAGCATGCATTCATTTGCATCGCGCTGTTGCTCAGCCTGTTTTCAGTGGTGCAACTGCCTCCTGCTGAATATCGCAGAATGGCGCAATGTAGGACTTGAGCATGCGCAACCCTGTTGAGCATGGAGCAACCCTTTTGAATATCTGGCCCCATGTGTTTATACAGCACCAGCACAGCAAAATTTACATGTTTATACACAGGAATCACACTTTACAATAAAACATGTTTACATACAGCAACAGCGCAGCATAATAGTACTTACAGGACCAACACAGCATAATAGTACATGTTTATATACAGCAAAAGCAGACTACAATAGCACACGTTTATATTTAGCAACAACACAGCACAACAGTACATATTTATATATAGGAACAACATAGCAAATAGTACATGTTTGTACTGTATACAGCAACACCACAGTGAAATAGTAATTTTATATGCAGGAACAACACAGCTAATTAGTACATGTTTATATACAAGAAAAACACTGCACAATCGTACATGTTTATTTACAGGAATAATGCAGTACAAAAGTACATGTTTATATGCAGCACAGCACAACAGAACATGTTTATATAGAAACATAGAAACATAGACATTGACGGCAGAAAAGGACCACTTGGCCCACCCAGTCTGCCCATTTCCCTACCTACTGGATAAGCTGCAGATTCTAGTTAACCAACAGCCTGCTTCCTGCAGCCCCCCACTATAATTGCTTTGTGTCTGTCCCATGCATGTTTGAATTCCCCCACTGTTTTAGACCCAATGACCTCCTCAGGAAGGCTGTTCCATGTATCCACCACTCTCTCCGTGAAAAAGAATTTCCTCACATTACCCCTGAGCCGTCCCCCCTCCAGCTTTAAACTGTGCCCCCTTGTTCTTACACATCTCTTTTTCTGAAAGATGCTACCTTCCTGGACTTTGTTGATTCCCTTGAGGTACGTGAACGTTTCTATCATGTCCCCCCCTGTCCCTCCTTTCATCAAGGGTATACATAGTAAGCTCTCTCAGTCTCTCTTCATATGGTTTCTGATGTAGACCCTGCACCATTTTAGTTGCCCTCCTCTGGACTGCTTCCATCCTGTCTATGTCCTTGCATAGATGAGGTCTCCAAACTGCACACAGTACTCAGATGGGGTCTCACCAACTGTCTGTATAGAGGATAATCACTTCCTTTTTCTACTTGTGATGCCCTTCCTATGCATCCCAGTATCCCTCTGGCTCTCCTTACTGACTTTTCACATTGCTTACCCACCTTTAGGTCATCTGATATGACTACTCCCAGGTCCCTTTCCATTTTTGTTGTTGTTAGTACCTCCCCTGCTATTGTGTACTCTTCTCCTGGGTTTTTGTTTCCCAGGTGCATTACTTTGTACTTCTTTGCATTGAATCTAAGTTGCCAAATGTCTGACCATTCCTCCAACCTTGCCAAGTCCCTTCTCATCTTTTCTACCCCTCTTGTGTATCAACTCTGTTACAGATCTTTGTGTCATCTGCAAAGAGGCATACCTTTCCCTCCAGACCCTCTGCAATGTCACTTATAAAGATGTTAAAGAGGATTGGACCCAGTACTGAGCCCTGAGGTACTCCACTAGTAACCCCCCTTTCTTCGGAATGTGTTCCATTCACTATTACCTTCTGTGTCCTGCTGTGCAGCCAGTTCGCTACCCAGGCTACCACCCTGGGACCCACTCCCAGGCTGGCTAACTTGATTATTAATCTTTTGTGCGGGACTGTGTCAAATGCCTTGCTAAAGTCTAGGTAGGCCATATCCACAGCCCTTCCCTGGTCTATTACTTTGGTCACCCAGTCAAAGAAATCAATTAGATTAGTCTGACATGACCTTCCTGCTGTAAATCCATGTTGCTTTGGGTCCTGTGCCCTGCTGGCCTCTAGGTGCTCAACAATTCTTTCTTTCAGAAGTGATTCCATCATTTTCCCTACCACTGAGGTCAAACTTACAGGTCTGTAGTTTCCTGCTTCTGCCTTGCTCCCACTTTTGTAAAGGGGAATCACATCTGCCCTCCTCCAGTCCTCAGGTACCACCCCATCCTGCCATGATTTGTTAAAAAGTGTGGTCAGTGGTGTCACTAGGTCCCCCCTTAGTTCTTTTAGGATTCTGGGGTGAATCCCATCAGGCCCCATTGCTTTGTCCACCTTGAGTTTTAGGAGTTCTTTCAGGACTCTTTCTTCTGTGAATGGACTGGTATCAACCCCCTACCCAGAGTGCTTCTATTGTCTGGTTTAGGTAACTGCTCCTCATCTTCTTTTGTGAATACTGAGCAAAAGTATTCATTCAGTATCTCTGCCTTTTCACTGTCTCCCTCTGCCCACCTCCCCTCTCCTTTATTAATCTTCACTATCCCTCCCTTAACCTTTCTATGCTCCCTAATGTACCTATAAAAGATTTTATCCCCCTGTTTGACCGAGTTGGCTATTTTTTCCTCGGTTTGTGCCTTTGCTATTCTGACTGCCTTTCCTACTTCTTTCTGCTTTAATTGATACAGTTCCCTGTCGTGCTCCCTCTGTGATTCCTTATACTTTTTGAATGCAGCCTTTTTCTCCTTAACCTTCCCTGCCACCTCTTTTGAGAACCATAATGGTTTTTTACTCCGCTTTGTTTTCTTTATTTGTTTTACACAAAGACTTGTTGCCTCTATGATGGCAGTTTTGATTTTTCTCCATTGTTCTTCCACCCCTCCTATTTGGCCATTTGCTAGTGCATTCTTCAGGTGTTCACCCATTTTGCCAAAGTCAGCCCTTCTAAAGTCCAGTATCCTTGTTTTTGTATGGCTTATCTCCATGGTTGTGCTCATTGTGAAGCACACTGTGCAGTGGTTGCTTGTTCCCAGATGTCTACTGACTTCTAAATTTGTGATCCTCTCTCCATTTGAGAGTACCAGGTCTAGTATTGCTCCTCCGGTGGGTTCAGCACTAGCTATCTAAGGTCTGCCCCCTGCAGGGCATCAAGAATGACCCTGCTCTTGGATGTGGCTGCAGTACATGTCCTTCAGTTAACATCTGGCATATTCAGGTCCCCCATCAACAGTATCTCCCCTTTTTCAGCCATTTTGAGAATGTCCTCTATCATTTTCTTGTCCATTTCCTCCCCTTGAGACGGGGGTCTGTATACAACCCCTGTGCGGATTGTGATGCCATTCCCCATCTCCAAGGTAACCCAGAGTGCCTCTTGTCCTCCCCCTTTACTTTTTAGTTCTGTAGCTTTGATCTCTTCCCTTATGTATAGAGCTACTCCACCTCCTCTTTTGCCTTCCCTGTCCCTTCTGTAGATTGTGTACCTTGGTATGTTGACATCCCATTCATGGTTCTCGGTGTACCATGTTTCTTGAACTGCCACAATATCCAATTGTTCATCTTCCATCAAAGCTACTAGCTCAGAAAGCTTGTTTCCCAGACTACGGGCATTAGTAGTCATTGCCTTCCATTTAATGTTGGCTTGATCCTTTTTCCCCCCATCCCTGCTCTTATTGCTCTTATCTATTTTACCATTTACCCCCATCCTGCCCTGTGTTGAGCTCTGTACCTCAGTGTTTACCCTACTACCTGCCTTGTTTTGTGGGGGAGGCTTGACTTTTCCTGCCTTTTATCAGTACCTCCCCCCTTATCTAGTTTAAAAGCTTGCCAAGGAAGCATTTAAACCTGTCACCTATACAGGGACACCACAGCTCAACAGTGGTTCACCTACTCCAGTGTGTGGGAGATGTGGTTGTGGTAACTAAAGGCCCAGGAAAAATGTTGCTACATCATGATCATGGGTGATACTGCACCACCAGAAAGTTACCGTGCCAAAAGACCATCCCCCGGAAGATTTACATTTTGCAGAGGGATTTGCTCCCCACATCCCGTAAACTAAATATAACTACCTCCAGGTCGGGCATGCCATGAAGGGTGGGTGACTTGTAGAGCCACCAAACACGGTGTGAATGCAAGACACTCTAAAATCGAGAACACCTGTGTCTTTCACAACCTTGTTGCGACGTCCACATGATGCCACCCTAATCATGGCACCCTCACAACGACACACCCTCAATAGTACATGTTTATATGCAAGAACAACACAGCACAATATTAGATGTTTATATTCAGCAACAACACAGTAGTGTATATTTCTATACAGGAACAACAGCACAATAGTACATTTTTATATAATTCAACAGCAGAATACATTAGTACATGCTTATATTCAGGAACAACACAGCATGAAAATGCAGCATAATAGTACACGTTAACAGTATATATTTGAATAACGTAGCACAATTGTATATGTTTATATACAGCAACAGCACAGCACAATATTACTTGTTTAGAAACAGCACAGCACAGTCATATGTGTTTATATACAGTATCACCATAGCACAATAGTACATATTTCTATAGAGGAACACAGCACAATAGCAGGGGTCGATCATAACATTATTTTACTGACCTGAGGCATAGTGCAAACTGCCTCAGGGCCAGTGCGATCATCTCCTGACTTTTCCGGCTTGGCTAGTGCAGTCTAGCCATATTTGGTAAATGGTTCTAAAGCTCACTCAGCCCCAGAACTCACATTTGAGTTGTAATCTTCTATGCTTAACCTTATTCAAAATGGCCACCTAGGGCCTTTTAATTTTGAGGGACTTTCAAGAGAAATGCAGTTCCTGTTTTTTTTTTTAGTTTTTGTTTCCCCCAGCAGAAACACCTCCCATGTTATCGTGGAGCTCTCTGAAAACATTTTCAGCACAGAAACTCCTCCCAGGTCATCGCAGTGCCCTCAGATTGGTGAGAAGTCCAGATTTTGTGCCTCTGAGTCCAGCTGCTCACATCAAATGTGTCAAACTAAGTGTCGCCATGAACTGAAAACACTAAGGAGGAAACTGGTGGTTAGACATCAAGGAGAAGAAAAGATATTGTACTCTCAGCAGCAGTTGTTTACTGGAACAGGAGGGTTCTGTGGTAGTGCGAGTCTTGACTCTGGCTGGACAGAGGGTGGCTAGGTGAATTGCGCAGTTTGGAAGCAAGTGAAGAAGTGAGGAATCCTTGGTGCCAGATTTTCTTTTCCTGATTTAAGCATTTTGTAGATAGGATGGAGGGAAGAGAGGGTGCTGTGTGTAAATTGAAATTGCTATGTTAAGTGATGAGATAGATCACTTTTTGTACATACTATTGCTGTTCTTGTAGGGCAATAGAATAACACAACTGTCGAACTGTGGCTTGTGAATGAATGATTGAAGCAGCTTGCTATATCTAATGGTATACTTAATATGTTACGGTCAGTATATTTTTAAAATTGTATTTTCATATTACATTATTTTTATACTGTTGGAAACTAGAGTCTGTGCCACCGTGGGAAGATGTTGCAAATGAACCTTGGCTCAATTTGTGATAGAGCGCCTGTTTATTTTACAAAAACAAACTTCTATACATTTCTATCCCTTGTTATCACCTCTGCTTATAAGTTCCTGATTCCTGCAATTTTCTAAATGCTTGATCGCTTCCAATTTTGGTGGTGTAGTGATGTGTGTGGCTGCCTATGATTTATTTTACAACTAAAAGTGGTCATTCTGTTCTTATACAGTATTATTTTGATGGAGTAGGAATCAGCTGTTCTTGCAACGTTGGTTACCTGCTGAACTCCCTATTTAATCATGTTTCTTTTTTGCTGGTATTGTCCTTGGCGAGCATTCTTGGCAGTACATTTTTGTTGCTGTTTAGTGTCTGATCTTGTCTTGCTGCTCAGTGGTTGCTTTAGCCACATTACGTAAACCAGAATGAAGACATCAAATAAATGTAATTCCTGGCTTACTGAACTGTTTGACTTGGTTCTGTAACTGGAACTTGAAAATACGGAAACAACAGAGAAGTAAGTAACAAACAGTAAAAAGTACTGTCTCAAACATCTATCACTGTTTGCTTCTTTTCATAAAATGTTAGTGTTAATGTTAGGGCTAGTGCAATCTTTGGGTCAATGTGCACCTGGGCATCACCTTCCCAGGTGGACCAGTGCAAAAAAAAAAGAAAAGAAAGTTAAGCGTGACCCCAGCAATAGTAGATGTTTATAGCAAAAGAACAGCACAATAGTACATGTTTATATCTTTGAAGAAAATTGCATTAATGCACCAGTTAGGGTTCATATTAAAGCAACAAAGGTAGGGAAATGTGGCGTTAGGGCTTCCAACCCTAACTCTCTCCACTCTCCACCCCCAAGCACCAGAAGGAAAAACATTATGGTTTTTGCTGTCGTCAGTCTTGGTGAATCGGGGTGGGGAGCTCCTTGGGGTTCTCATCCCTAATGCCCCCCCCATTCCATGCACAAATAAGGCCAGATGGGATCTGTTTTCTTCATGCACGGTATATAGAGAGTTGGCAACATATGGGGGGATTCAGTTCTGTACATTTCAAGAATATATCACACAGCACAGCACAGCACAGTACAGTACAGCACAACAATACATGCTTATAGGTTTCATAGGTTATATCTGAGCAGAGAGAAGACTTTAGTCCATTGTGCTCACTGATGCCCTAGTTATAGTAACTCACAATTTTGTTTGCTACACAGTATTTGTCCAGTTCCCTCCCAAGCATGTTCTTACTTGCAACAGCCTCTTCAGGCAAGTTGTTCCAGACTGGAATTACCCTAGCACTAAACCACTGTTTCCTTTTTATTGTCTTAAAATGTTGACCCTTCAACTGCAATGCGTGGGTCCTGGTATTATGATGCTGATCCCTAAGTGTAAGCCCCAGTTTCCCCCTTAAATTGGTGTCCTTGATTGAGCTATATACCATACACAGATCTCCTCTCAGTCACCTGTACTCCAGTGTGTACATCCCCAGGTCCTCCAATCCGTCCTAATAGTCTCTGTCCCTAACATCAGCCACCAACCTTGTTGCCCTTTTCTGAACCCTCTCCAGTCTCTTGATATCTGTTTTGAACCCAGGTGACCCAAACTGGGCACAGTACTCCAAATGCAGCCACACCAGTGAACTGTAAAGTGGCACAATCACCTCCCTCGTCCTACTTTTATTATGTTTCTTGATATTGTTTAGTATATCACAGGAAACAGGAAAACATAGCAAAATAGTACATGTTTATATACAAGAACAACACAACACTGCATGTTTATATACAGGAACAGCACAACACAGTAGCACATTTATCTACAGGAACAACAGAACCCAACACTATATACTTATATACAGGAGCCACACAGCACAATAGTACATTCTTATATGCAGGAAAACACACCACCAATAGTACATGTTTAGATTCCACAACAGCACAGCACAATAGTATATGTTTATATACAGGAATAGCACAGCACAATAGTACATGTCTATATAGAGGAATAATACAGAACAATAGTGCATATTTATATAGAGGAACAGCGCAGAGCAATCCTATATATTTAATACTGAATAAGGGCCTGGCAGTATAGCCTAGTGGTTAGAGTAACAAGCTGGAAATGAGCTTAGTACATCCAGCTGGCTATGATTCCCACAACCTCCATTTGCTTACTGTGTGACCCTTAGCAAGTCACTTAACCTTCCCAGTGCTCCCAGGTAGGCCCTAAAAACAGGCACTATGGCTAGTGGGCCTTACCTGGTTACCAAAGAGTAAAATAAAAATAATACAGCAACATCACAGCACAATAGTACATGTTTATATATAGGAACACAGCACAATAGTGGATGTTTACCAACAGCAACAGGAGAGCACAGTAGTATAAGTTAATATTCAGCAACAGCACTGCACAATAGTACATGTTTAATAGGCAAGGCAAGTTTTATTTTTCCAGGCACCCAATCTCGGAGGCTCTGGCTGCAGTACACAAACAATACAACTGTTGATAAAACAATAAAATTATCAGCAGTAGAAAAGCAGGCCATACAATTGAATAAATAAGGTCTAACTAAAAACAGTAACTAGTGTGGGCTATCCCAAACTAAAAAACATAGAAACATAGAATTTGACAGCAGATAAGGACCGCTTGGCACACCTAGTCTGCCCATTTCCAAACCTAACGGATAAGCTGCGGATCCTCAACAGCCTACTTCCTCCTACCCCCCACTAGAATTGCATTATGTCTGTCCCATGCATTCTTGAATTCCCCCACTGTTTTTGACTCTATGACCTCCTCAGGAAAGCTGTTCCATGCATCTACAACCCTCTCTGTGAAGAAATACTTCCTCACATTACCTCTGAGCCGTCCCCCCTCTATCTTCAAATAGTGCCCCCTTGTTCTTGCACATCTCTTTTTTTGAAAGATGCCACCCTCTTAGACTTTGTTGATTCCCTTGAGGTATTTGAAAGTTTCTATCATGTCCCCCCTCTCCCTCCTTTCTTCGAGGCTATACATCTTAAGCTCCTTTAGTCTTTCTTCATATGTCTTCTGGTGCAGACCCTGCACCATTTTGGTTGCCCACCTCTGGACAGCCTCCACCCTGTCTATGTCTTTGCAGAGATTTTTGTACATACTGTTGCTGTTCTTGTAGGGCAATAGAATAACACAACTGTTGAACTGTGGCTTGTGAATGAATGATTGAAGCAGCTTGCTATATCTAATGTACTGTACTCCAGATGTGGTCTTACCAACTGTCTGTACAGAGGGCCAACAGCTTCCTGTTTTCTACTGGTGATGCCTCTCCCTGTGCATCCCAGTATCCCCCCAGCCCTCCTTACTGCCTTCTCACATTGCTGGCCCACCTTTAGGTCGTCTGAAATGACTACCCCCAGGTCCCTTTCCATTTTTGTTGTTGTCAGTATCTCACCCCCCATCGTGTACTCTTGCCCTGGGTTTTTGTTTCCCAGGTGCATTACTTTGCACTTCTTTGCATTGAATCTAAGCTGCCATACATTTGACCATTCCTCCAACCTTGCCAAGTCCCTTTTCATCCTTTCCACCAAACCTTGCATATCAACCCTGTTGCAGATTTTTGTGTCATCTGCAAAGAGACATACCTTCCCCGCCAGTCCCTCTGCAATGTCACTTATAAAGACATTAAAAAGGACCGGCCCTAGTACTGAACCCTGCAGTACCCCACTAGTAACCCTCCTTTCTTCACTGTGGACTCCATTTACTATTACCCGCTGTGTTCTGTTGTCCAGCCAGTGTTTTACCCAGGCTACCACCCTGGGACCCACTCCAGGCTGGCTGATTTGTTTTTATTAATATTTTATGTGGACTGTGTCAAATGCCTTGCTAAAGTCTAGGTAGGCCATGTCCACAGCCCCTCCCTGGTCTGCTACTTTTGTCACCCAGTCAAAGAAATCAATTAGATTTGTTTGACATGACCTTCCTGCTGTGAATCCATGCTGCCTTGGGTCCTGTGCCCCACTGGCCTCTAGGTACTCAACAATTCTTTCCTTCAGAAGTGATTCCATTATTTTCCCTACCACTGAGGTCAAACTGGCAGGTCTGTAGTTTCCTTCCTCTGTCTTTCTCCCACTCTTGTGAAGGGGGATCACATCCGCCCTTCTCCAGTCCTCAGGTACCACACCATCCTCCCATGATTTATTAAAAAGGGTAGTCAGTGGTGTTACTAGTTTTTCCCTTAGTTCTTTTAGAATTCTGGGGTGAATCCCATCAGGCTCCATTGCTTTATCCACCTTCAGTTTTAAGAGTTCTTTCAGAACCCTTTCTTCTGTGAAAGGACTAATATCAACCCCCCTATCAAGAGTGCTTCTATTGACTGGATTAGGTCTCCCCCCCCTGCTTTTCCACTGTGAATACTGAGCAGAAATATTCATTCAGTGTCCCAGCTTTTTTACTGTCGCTCTCTGGCCAACCACCTTCCTCTTTATTCAGCCTCAGTATCCCTGACTTCGTCTTTCTTTGCTCCCTAGTGTACCTATAAAAGGTTTCATCCCCCTTCTTAACCGAGTTGACTATCTTTTCCTTAGTTTGGGTCTTTGCTTTTCTGACAGCCTTCCCTGCTTCCTTCTGCTTTAACTGTTACAGTTCTCTGTCCTGCTCCTTCTACTTCCTGAATGCTATCTTTTTCTCCCTTATCTTCCCCGCCACTTCTTTTGAGAACCATAGTGTTTTTTCTTTCATTTTGATTTTTTTATTTGCTTCACACAAAGGCTTGTTGCCTCTGAAATGGCAGTTTTGATGTTTCCCCATTGTTGCTCCACCCCACCTTCTTGCCTGTTTGCTAGTGCTTTTCTGAGGCACTCTCCCATTTTGATAAAATCGGCCCACCTGAAGTCCAGTACCTTCACTTTTGTGTGGCTTGACTCTACAGCTAAGTTTATCGTGAACCACACTATTTGGTGGTCACTTGTTTCCAGATGGCTACCCACTTCAAGATCAGAGATCCTCTTTCCATCCCCATTTGAGAGTGCCAGGTCTAAGATTGCTCCCTCCAGAATGGGTTCCAAAACTAGCTGTCCGAGGCATGCCCCCTGTAGGGCATCGAGAATGGCCCTGCTCTTGGATGTGGCTGCAGCAAAGGTGCTCCAGTTAACATCTGACATATTCAGGTCCCCCATCAGCAATATCTCATCTTTGTCTGCTATCCCAAGGATGCCTTCTATCATTTCCTTGTTTATTTTCTCCCCCTGAGATAGGGGTCTGTATACAACCCCTGTGCAGATTGTGGAGCCATTTCCAGTCTCTAGGGTGACTCACAGTGCTTCGTCTCCTCCCTGTTTACCCTTTAGTTCTGTTGCTTTGATCCCTTCCCTTACATAGAGAGCTACTACTCTTCCTCTTCTTCCCTCCTTGTCCCTCCTGTAGATTGCTTAACCTTGTTATTTTGACATCCCAGTCATGGTTCTCTGTGTACCATGTTTCTGTGACTGCCACGATATCCAGGCATCCCTCTTCCATCATGGCCACCATTTCAGGGAGCTTTTTACCTAGACTATGGGCATTGGTACTCATTACCCTCCATTTTTTTTATGGCTTTATTTCTTTTTGCCCCATCCCTGTCCTTACTGCCTTTGTCTTTTTCTCCATTTACCCCATCTCTTATCCCTATCGACTGTTCTATCTTGGTGTTTACCTCACTAACTACCCTGATTTTTTGTTGGGGGGGGCTAGGATTTTCCTTCTCCTTTTCAGTGCCTCCCCCCTTGGCTAGTTTAAATTCTTGCCAATGAAGCATTTAAGCCTATCACCTAGGATTCTGGTTCCCCTCCAGGATAGATGCAGACCATCGCACCTGTATAGGCCTGCATCCCTCCAGGTGGAGCCCCAGTCCCCAATGAAGCCAAATCCCTGAGCTCTGCACCAGTTTTTCAACCAGTCATTGAATCCCATGGTGCCAAGTACCCTAGTCTCATCCATGCCATAGACAGGTAGCACTTCCAAGAAAGTTACCATGTGTGCTACTTGTCTAAGGCCCCTCCAACTCCACAAACTCCTGCTGCACTGCTTTGATCCCATTCTTGTCCAGGTCATTCATCCCTAGGTGGTTAATGACATCCAGCTCATTCCCCCTTGCAGCTGCTCCCACAATCCTGAAGATTCATTTCCTGTCCCTACAAGCCATGGTGCCGTGCAGGCACCTTACCTCCCTTTCCCTTCCCTCCCCCAGTTCTACCCCCTCTAACAATTGAGTCCCCCACCAGGAGCTGTTTCCTTCCCATGTGGGGTCCTGTGCCACCCTCCTGTGAGTCTCCATTGTGAAGGTTTCTGCATCCTCCTTGGTCTCCACTGCAGGTGCCTCCATAGAGGAACCATGCTCTGCCACAGTGTTTAATGAACTGTGGAGAAGCACAACTGGAGTGACGTGCCTCTGTTCCACCACCCTCACCCTCCCTGAGCCCACCGTGGTCCAACCACTCCTCTTTCTTGGCAACCTCTGAGGTAGTGGCAGTGGCCTGGGTGTTCCCTGGGGGACCAGGTTTCCCAAATCATTGCCAGGTCAGCATGGAGATGAGCAACCTCCTCCCTCAGACCAGAGAGGTGCTTGCAAATAGGACAGCAATGCAGTTTCCAGAATGTCTCCCAGAAGACTGCTGCTCCACAGCCAGTACACTGCACCACTCCCCACATGTCTGTGTCTCTTTCTGTTACAGATGCTTTTCCTGTGTTGTTTTTTATGTTGAATGCGCACAGTGCAAGAAACATATTGGCACAGCTTGCTAAGAAGCAGGCTGTGGAGACATGGTACTGTTGTGGCCAATGCCCACACAGCATGCAAAGGCTTGTCCCGCTTCCCCCAATGCTGTTGCAGGCTGCTGGTGACACAAGTTTGGAATGTTCGCACCAACTTGTGACAAATCAGCCGCTGCAATCAGGGGCTGCTTCATCATTGCAGCGTCAGCCATCCGCTGCAATGAGGGAGCGACCCGTCATTGCAGGGAGGATCTAGCAAGCCTGATATTGTTTAGAACATGCCGTGGGTTGCTGCCGATTCACAAACAATATAACCCCCACCATGTTTATGGAATCAACGGGGCCCCTAATCCCCACGCTTTGGTGCCCCATACTCATTTTGCTGACGGGAGAGGCTCACCTCGCTCGGCATTCTGTCACCCCCGCCATTTTTCTGCCGACGGGTGCCCAATCCCGCGGCATAATGAAGCCCTCCCTTTTAGTGCTGAAGGGGTGCCCAATCCCATTGGCTATTGCTGCATCCCACCAACAGAAAGCCATTGGTGCCCCCCAAGCAGTTATTCCTGCTGATGGGGTGCCCAGTCTCCGTCGGCATAATGACACCCCCTCCTTGTGTGCTGACAGGGGTGCCCAATCCCCCATTGGCTATTGCTGGCCCCCCCAAAAGAAAGTCATTGCTGGCATGCTGGGAGCCCACCCCAGCATGCCACATGCCACTGTAAAGGAAAAAACTGTCTTTTGCTTTTTTTTCCCCTGAAAAACAGAAAACGGTCCCTTGTAGTCTCCGTGCTGTCCACCCACCACCCGCACCCACCCACTGCGCACCCTGCCTCCCCACACTCCCCCTCACCCCATACTTACCTCCAGAGTCTGGTGCGACGATCTTCGGTGGACCAGGAACATGTCTGCACTCTTCAAAGCCGACCACGAACTGAGGAAATGCCGGTAAGTTGTATAATGTAATGAATAGGGTTTTTTCAACTTGAGTGCGTATCTCAGGCATTTTTGGGAATTTTTTCACCAAATTTTCAAATTGAGGTTTTTGGGATCCCTCCTCATAATCGCTTGAACTGTCATGGCGTTAATCAGCCCCGAAAGGTGATTTCATGGTCACTGCGCGGAATCACCTTTGGGGGCTCAGTAAGGAAATGACAGTGCCAGTGTTCATGAGGTAGGCTCTCAAAAAGCCTATGTTACAAATTGGTGAAGAAATCCTAAAATTACTGTGTTATGAGCGCATACTGTGCAGTTGCTACGGATTGTGAATTTCTGAATTTGCAATATTTTGATGCCAGATTTTCAACATTGGCATTTTGTCACACCTCCTTGTGAACAGTGCAGTGTCATTGTTCACAACCTAGTGGAAATGTGTTTTTGCACTTCTGGCGCAGAATAGCACGGTCACTGTCGGACATCAGTGTTCGGAACAGATTAAGAAAATGACAGTGACTATGTTCATGAGTAGAGGTCCTGAAATGGCAATGTTGAAAATTTGGTAACGATACTCCATAAAATGACTGTGTTACGAGCGTGCATTGTGCAGTTTGCATGCATGCTCGTAACTTGGTGAATGTATATTTTCACTCCAGATTTTCAACATTCCCATTTTCCCACACCTACTTATCAACAGTGCAGATGTCATTTTTCCCATCCTGGCCGAAATGTGTTTTCACAGTTCTGGCGCAGATTACAGCGGTCGCTGTGGGAAATCACTGTCCGGGACAGAGTAATGAAATGGCAGTGATACTGTTCATGAGCAGAGGTCCTAAAATGCCTATGTTGAAAATTTGGTGATGATAGCCCATCAAATGAGTTGCGCTGCACACTTTCCATGCACCCTTGTAACTTTGCAGATTCGTAATATTGTCATGCCACATTTTCAACAATGGCAATTTTCACACCTCCTTATGAGCAGTGCAGCTGTCATTTTTCATATCCTGAGTGAAATGTGGTTTCACAGTTGTGGCACAGAATAACGCAGTCACTGTGGGAACTCAGTGTTCAGGACAGATATAGAAAATGACAGTGGCACTGTTCATGAGCAGAGGTCCTAAAATCTCTATGTTGGAAATCTGGTGACAAAACTCCATAACATGACTGTGTTACATGCGTACGTTCAACTGTTTCCACGCACCCTTGTAACTTTGCAAATTTGTAATATTTTCACGCCACATTTTCAACAGTGGCATTCTTTCACACCTCCTTATGAACAGTACAGCTGTCATTTTTCACATCCTGGTTAAAACATGTTTTTGCACTCCTGACAGAAAATAGCACGGTTGCTGTGGGACATCAGTGTTTGAGATAGATTAAGATGGAATGAGTGAGGGGGGAGTGACCGAGCTCAACTGAGCTCTGTCGGGACTGCTCCAGATTTGTTTGTTGGCAGAAAAAGGCCCCAATGCAAGAGGCCAGTACAAAAGGGCAGCCTGCAGCACTAGGAGAAACAGAACGAGAGAGTGAGTGAGGGAGGGGGAGTGAACGAACTCACCGGAGCGCTGACAGGACTGCTGCGGATTTCTTCATGGGCAGAAAAAGGTGTCAGTGCAGGCAGGGGGCCTAGTAGAAAAGGCCAGCCTGCAGCGGTGGGAGAAACAGTACAAGTGAGTGAGACAGGGGGGACTGAGTGAGCTCAACCGAGGTCTATCAGGACTGTTGCGGATTTCTTTGTTGGCAGAAAAAGGTGCCAACAGAGCCAGGAGCCCAGTACAAAAGGGCAGACTGCAGCGCCAGGAGAAACAGAATGAGTGAGTGACACAGGGGGAGTGAGGGACCTCGACGGAGCTCTATCAGGACAGCTGTGGATTTCTTTGTGGGCAGAAAAAGGTGCCAACACAGGCAGGAGCCCAGTACAAAAGGGCAGCCTGCAGCGCCGGCAGAAACGGAACAAGTGAGTGAGAGAGGGGGACTCGGCAGGCTCAACAGACCTGTGTTGGGACTGCTGCAGATTTCTTTGTGGCAGAAAAAGCCACCAACAGAGGTGGGAGCCCAGTACAAAAGGGCAGCCTGCAGTGCCAGGAGAAACAGAATGAGTGAGTGAGAGAGGGGGAGTGAGCCACCTCAACGCAGCTCTGTCGGGACAGCTGTGGATTTCTTAGTGGGTAGAACAAGGTGCCAATGCAGACAGGAGCCCAGAACAAAACAGCAGCCTGCAGCACTGGGAGAAACAGACTAAGTGAGTGATAGAGGGGCAGTAAGCGAGCTCAACACGCCAGCACAATGAACATTCGGCATTGACAAATGCTTGTTTTGTTCTTGTTTTAGTGTATGCAAGCTTGTGAGTGTCTCTACCCCCTATTCAATGTGCTGTGCCTTTAAGGATATGAACAGGTATATGTTGTTGGCAGTTTTGGGGAAGTGATGTCAGACCCCCTACTATAAAGGAAGTTATGTGCTTAGGGCAGGTGGGGTGTGGGGAAGGGTGGGAGGAAGTAAACCTATGCCGTCCAGAAACAATCAACCACAACTCTGACCCTCCACCCCGAGGAGTGCCATCCTTCCTTTCAGACACCTATTTCACAGAGGTTAAGTAACAGGTCTAGTCACAAATGACTGCAAATATCTCCCAGCTACAGCTCCTCCCTGGCAAATTAAAGTTAAAACTAAGACAAGTCAACCCCAAAAACAGAATCAATACTAGTTCCTTACACAGGTCCAAAAAGTAATAATTCAGTTCCGGGAAGGCCAGATTAAACGGGTGGATCTTAAGGCAGGCCTTGAACATCTCCACTGAAGGGGTTTCTCACACAGATGGTGGCAGTGAATTCCACAGGATGGGGCCAGTGACACTAAACACTATATCTCCGGCAGCTTTCAACCTCGTCCTGGGAATCATGAGGAAGCCCCTAGAGGAGGAGTGGAGGGAGCAGACCGAGGCAGCAGGTGAAAGAAGGTCAGAGAGGTAACCAGGGCTCAGTCCATGTAGGGCCTTAAAAGTGAGTAAGCCCACCTTAATGAGGATCCTCCATCTGGCTGGCAGCCAGTGCAGTTCATGCAGCACTGGGCTGACATGGCTGTATTTCGACTGCTCTGTCAGCAACCTGGCAGCTGCATTTTGCACTAGCTGCAGCCTGCACAGGATACCTCCTGAGACCCAGAGGTACAGCACATTACAGTAGTCAAGCCCTGACATCATGAAGGCATGCACCAATGTGGGGAGGTCCAGGGGCGGAACTAGGGGCTTGATCCTGACAATATTCCTAAGATGGTAGAAGCTGGTCTGAACAATGGATGACACCTGAGCTTCAAATGTCAGTCCACTGTCGAAGGTCACTCCAAGATCTCGCACCTGAGAGGAGGCCTTCAAAGGCACAGATCCCAGGAACAAGCCTGTTTCTGCACCTGAGGCCATCCTGTCATGCCCTCTATTCAACTCCATGACCAGTACCTCAGTCTTATTGGGGTTCAGTCGCAATCAACTGGAGGCCATCCATTCGTTGATCTCGGCAAAACATACATTTAACACTTCCATTGCATTCGATATCTCAGGGGCAAAGAAAAGATACAGCTGGGTATCATCCACATAGAAATGAAAACCCAGACTGTATTTCCAAATGAGCTCTCCAGGGACAGCATATACACAGCAAACAGCACTGGTGACAAGATCGAACCCTGAGGAACTCCACATGACAGGAGGCTAGGGGAGGAAGTGGAATTCCCCATCAATACCCGTTGCCTCCCATTCATGAAAAAGGACTCAAATCAGCAGATGTCAGTGCTGGTGAGTCCACAGAATTCTCTCAGGTGGTCAAGCAGCACACAATGGTCTACCATGTCAAAAGCTGAGGAGAGACTGAGGAGAACAAGAATTTTCCCCTCACCTCAATCTCCAGCCCGGAGGAGGTCACTATTCATGTGAACTAATGTGGTTTCTGTGCTATGCCTCGCACAAAACCATGACTGGAGAGGCTCATACAAATCAAAGGTTACAAGGTATTCCTCAACCTGAAGCACCACAACCTTCTCAACAACCTTCCCTAAGAATGGGAGGTTGGAGATTGGATAGTAATTCTCCTTGACGTCAGGGTCCAAAGATTGCTTCTTCAGAAGTGGTCTAACCAGTGCCTCCTTCAAGGCATCTGGGAAGACCCCCTCCCAGAGCAAGCACTGGACATTCAAGGTGAATTCCGGGCCAACAGCAGCAGTGGAACTCAATAGTATGGGCCGGATATTCAAAAGGGTTGCGCCATGCGCAAGTCCGAAATTGCGCCATTTTGCCATATTCAGCGGGAAGCAGTTGTGCTACCGAAAACATGCGCAATGCAAATGAAGGCATGCACAACCGAAGGGGGTGGAGCCATGCATAAAGAACCAATGCAATATTTAGGTTGCCATGCGCACGCAACAGTGGATCAGCCGAAGGTGCGCTACGGCAGAAATGAGCCAAAATAAAAAGGCTCAAGGAACAGGTGCAAGAACGCTACAGGGAAGCCACATGAGGCAGGGAGACAGACAAGGCGACAGTGGCAAACAGTGTAGGCCAGGGAGTGCACAGGAGAGAAGAAGGACAAAGGAGGGTGTGTGGGGCCACAGACTGCAGAGGCCAGTAGGTGTACCCGGTGCAGTGGAGGTAGCAGTCAGGACAGCGGGGGTAACAGAGCAACAACAGCCAGGGGAAACACAAGCCAGGGACATGGATGTGCCAGCTTCCTCATGGAAGCTGTAATGAGGGGGTGAGAAGGCATGCTGCAGGGGGACGGGCCGTGGAAGGGCTCCATCGCGGTACGCCTCTAACAGGCAGTACTGTGCCCGCGTCAGCTTTGAGCTGTACACGGATGTAGAGATTGTGGGCCGGTACCACCTGAACAGGGCAATACTGAGGCGGCTCTGTGAGCTGTGCAGTGATGTGATGCAGGCACCCTCACGACGGAGTCACGCTCTGTCAGTGGAGACAAAGGTAACAGCCTGCATGTGCCTGCTCGCCACGGGTACCTTCCAGAGGCTAACAGGTGACACCACAGGCATAACACAGTTGGCCACGTCACGCATCCTCACCCAATTCCTCAGCGTACTGCTGCCACATGCTGCGGAGTACATCCATTTCCCCAGCACTGCGGCAGAGCGTACAGCAAACATGCAGGAGTTCCACAGGGTAGCACGTATGCCTGGAGTGCTAGGGGCGATAGACTGCACCCATGTGGCTATTTGCATGCCACCTGGCCCCGAGAAGGCATACCGAAACCGAAGGGTTTCTAGTGTCAACTGCCAGGTGGTGTGTGATGCCAGTGGGCATCATCAATGTCTGTGCCACACACCCTGATGGAGCACATGATGCCATCATATGGTACCAATCTGCACTGTGCCATCGATTCGAGAGTGGGGACATCCCCACAGGACATCTAGTGGATGAGTATGCATGTAGGAATTGCAAAGTTGGGGTAAGGGTGGGAAAGCCACAGGTGCCATGGTAGTGGCACACAGGGATATGGGCAATATGGACCTGAACATGATACTTATCTCCACTATCTCCACACAGGTGACAGCGATACCACTCCGTCCCCTGGCTGCTGCCACCCCACCGGGCGCCCCATGACCCCATCAAGAGCAACGCTATAATGAGGCACATGCCGCCACACGCAACATCATCGAGCGGGTGTTTGGGATGCTTAAGGCACGCTTCCGATGCCTAGACTCCTCCGGCGGTGCCCTACAGTACAGCCCCTCAAAGGCCTGTGGGATATTCCTGGCCTGTTGTATCCTGCACAACATGGCCAAAGACTGTGGGATAGCCGTACAGGTCGAGGAGGGGGACAGCGATGGGGACGCCGGTGACGCTGGTGATGATGGGGATAAGCAGCCCCCCCTTGGACGGCGGGACCCCCGACTGATCCGGCAGGCCCAGCTGCACCAGGACACCATCACGGAGGAGCATTTTGCATGACACAGGTAAGTCAAGGGGCCATATGCAACCAACACTGTCTAGGCGCAACCCACAGTCACACAGGGTAACACACCAGGGGTGCATGACGGCAAGGGGAGTGGAAGGGTCCAGGCGCACAAACACACCATCAGGGAGGGGTGAATAGTCATATGGACACACACACACACCAGGCACAAAGCGTACATGGGCAGGTGCACAGCAGAGCAGGAACAGACATGGCAAACACATGGATCAATGGACCACCCCCACCACCTGTACTGTCAAAGTACATGTGTCAGATGCTGGGCACCCTTGCACCTTGGTGTACAGTACAATGCAGGCATCATCTTGCACATGCACCTGTGGACAGCAGTCGGGTGGGTGTGCAGGTGGTCCGTGTGTCAGCGTGTTGGGCAGGGCACCCACCAGTGCACTGCCCACCATGACACACATTGCACACAGGGCAGCATCAGACAGGGCCCGCACTGGGAGTCAGGTCACTCAGGTGGCACTGTGCCACGGCCACCTCGGATGCGTGGGTGGCCCCACCGTGACCCAGCAGCACTGGCAGGCTGATCATGGGCCACATGGGGTGGGACCGATGGACTACCAGGGGTCCCACTGCGCGATCGCGACCTTGTCCACATAGGGGTTGCAGCATGCCGAACATACCTGCAGCAGGTGTACCCGGGATGCCCACAGCAGAACCCGGTGTCAACAGGCTGGGTGTCGCACGACACCGGGAATGGGGAGTGGAGCGCGTACTGTGTGGGGTATGCGGTACAGGGGCACCTGAGTGTGCCCAATGCGGCCACAACAGAGACCACTGCCTAGGTCAGCCTGTCAATGGCGGCGGTCACATCCGTCCACATTCTGACCATCTCTGCAAGGATCAATGCATTGTCCCTGCTGTTCCACTCCACAGCCACGCACAGTGCCTCCACGGACATTGCAACCGGCATCTGCTGTTGTACTGATGCCCGCAGCAGGCGGGTGTGCTCATCAAATGGGTCCTGTGCCACATCGGCATTCTGTCCCCCAGGGTATGGAAGGGCCTGATGCTCAACACCCCTTGAGGGTGGGTGCTGTTCACCAGGACCAGGTGTGGGCAAGTCAACAGGTGGTGTGCATGTGCCACTGCTGGACCCTGTACCCCCAGACCTGGTGGGTGATTGCTGCTGCTGCCCCTCCAACTGCTGTGCCCCAGGGACCACTCGTTCCACTGCTGTGGCCGCAACAGTGCCAGAGACCTGCACAGCCACTGGTGCTGCCCCACCGGTGCTGACAGGCACAGCCTGGGACTGTGCTGACGTGCTGGCACACACGTTGGAACCAGCTAGGTCCAGGGGCACGTGCTGGCCTGCTGTGTGTCTGTTATGAGACACACACGTGTCACTGCTCATTGCAGTCCTTGCATCATCAATGGTGCAGGTTCGTGCAACAGCCACAGTCACAGCGTGCTGGCATACTTGCATGCCAGACTGCTGAGACACAGGCTGTGCACCCCCCACACCTGACTCACCGACAACAGAGGTGGCAGCCAGGCGTGCATGCTGGTGCAGTGCATGCCGGCTGACAGCAGAGGTGGATGGACCCTCCACCAACTCTGGCAGGTCTTCCACACTGCATGGTCCCACCACCACCGTCCCCTGCAGACGAACAGGATCTGTAACAGAAAGTGAGAACATGTTAGTGCATGTGATCAACCCCCCCAACACCACCACCATGTCATACCGTGCAGTGATGGGCTTCCACCTGTCTGGAACCCACCTCCTGGTACGCCCTCTATAGCACTATGCGGCATTGATGCAGCCAGACGGTCCTCCACCGGGGTCAGCTCCGCCACCTCTGACTGACCCCCACCTGTGGCAGCGCCTGCCGCCCTGAGGGCTGCCACCTTCTCTTTGACCCATCTCCAGTCTGTCCCCATCTTTTTTTTGCATTCCTGCATGGAGCACTGGTGGCTTCCATGCAGGTTTACCACACGGGCTACCCCCTCCCATGCAGCAGCACGGGCCTGAGGGGTGCCCCGCCGTCCACTCAGTAGTGGCTCCTCTTCCAGGTAGGCCTGGAAGAATGCCTCTGTCTCTGACTTGGTGAAGTTGGGCCTCCTCTTTCGTCCACCATCTTCATCCTCACCTGGTCTTTGCTCGGTCATGTCGGTCTGTATGGGTGGAAGTGGACACCTGTCACTGTGCAGTCTACAGCATTATCCCATGACCATTGCCCAGAACATCACTCAGCATGCAACTCACCTCTCACCTGCAGTAACCGAATCTGACCAGCGCAGTCCACTGTTGCATATTTATAGCGCAATGCATGCAAATTAGGAGTGGCGCAACTGTAATGAGATGCAAATCACGCCACTGCGCCTTTGAATGGCTGATCAGATGATTTGCATGTGTCGGCTGAATATCGCACCGTTGCACTTTGCGCAATACGGTTGAGCCGGCTGAGCCAATGGCGCATTTCTGTGACTGCGTAGTACACCGCATTGCGCATGCCCAGGTAGCTTACGCAGGCGTCTGCCATGCTGATGACGTGCTGTGCGCGATCAGCAATTCAGGACATGGCCACCATTGTGCCAGTGGCACTACAGCACTGGTCACCAAATGGCACTGTGGCACAACTGCGCAATAGTCCACTGTGGCACTGGCACGCAGGTGACCGATCGCGCAGGACATGTAGATGTCCGATGACGCTGTGCGTGGCCTTGCGCCACTGACCTATGACCTTGTGCCTGACCTTTGCCCCCTGGCGCTGTACGTCTGGCATGTGTACAGCTCTATCGCGCTGTTCGGTGACAGTGCGATGTGGACCGATGGTGCTGTACAAACAGCGTGATAGGGACTCATGGAGTTGTATTGCGCAACATTTCCATGTGGGGTTGCCGTGCTGCAGAGCGCCATATTGCCACTGTACAACTGTAGAATGGCATGCAGGAGAGCTCCACAGTGGGGGGTCTTGGAGCTGGCAAACCTGGTGGCTGTGGTGGAGCCTCAACATGGGACACTGTTTGGGGGAGTGCCCCTGCAGATGGCACACACCCATGTGTGGCAGCAGGTGGCCACTGCCCTAGAGCAGGCCACTGGGTGGAGGAGGACTCAGAGCAGTGCAGGCACCACTATAGTGACCTGCAAAGGAGGGAGCATGCTCTGCTGGAGCACCTCAGGTCTCATGCCAGGAGGGGCATTGTGCCTAGGCCAGGTGGGTGTGCTGTGTATGCACCGGTATTGTCCGCATGGGTGACACTGTGTAATGCGACCTGCACATGGGGGTGGGTTGGGCTATGGTTTGCTGTGAAGATGTTTGCAGGTGTGTGCTGTTTGGGTCTGGTTGTGTGGGCAGGCACACTCAATGGGGCAAGGGACTGTCTGCTTTGGGATCTCACTGATGTGTTTCTCTTCATTTGTCTCCCACAGGCGTGGAGGAGCGGAGGCGGGCCCAGGCTGAGGCATGGGATGGTGGTGCCGGGGTGGCTGGCAGAGGTGGTGTGCCACAGCTGCAGCAGCAGCAGCAGCCACAGCCACAGCAGCAGCAGCCACAGCCGCAGCAGCACCAGCAGCAGCGGCTTGATGAGGGTGAGTGTCATTACATCATGGATGCTATTGCATGCTGGGGGGGGCATGGCCACCGTCCATGGACAACACTACCATGCACGCAACATGTGACAGTCATCACTGTCCAGTGGCACTGCATGTGTGTGTGTGCATCACTGGTGGTCCATGCATGCACTGGGCACATGGCTGTGGCACTAGCATCCCACCACATAGCCATGTCACTGGGCAGCCTTGGTTGTGCTGTGATGGACATGGCGTGTGTGTGTGCAGTGGTACATGGCTGTTGCTGCCTGGTTGGGCATGTCTTGTGCACAGTCACTGTGGGTGGGTGCAGTCCATCACAGGAGCGGGCACTGGCTGTATGCCATGCATGATGGGTGGGATTCAGGATGTGGACAGTCATAGCCATTGACTCTGATCCCTTGTCCTAGGTATCCAGATCCTGCGACAGATCGAGCGCACTGCGTGGAGGCTCACACAGGTGGCCATGGATTCCATGCCATCCTTCTAGACATGCAGCGGCATGGGATGCGGCGCTGGAGGAGGCCCTGGGCCCAGCACTAGGCGGAAGGAGGGCAGGCTGCCAGGCGTGTAGCTGCCCATCACCACATCCCACCTTCTCTCTCCCGGTTGTTCACCCCTGCCCCTTACCTACCCCTACCTTATACCCATACCCCCACCCCTGCTTTGTATATATGTACATAGTTGCTTTGTTGTTGTTGTTATTCTTCTTCATTACATTTATATTTTGATATGAATAATGTGGTGGTCTCTGATTTGCAGCTGGCTATAGGTGCTCAGTTGCAGTGGTGTGCATGGTATCTGGGGTGGTATGGTCATGGGTATGTGTGTGCGTGTGTGTGGGGTGGTGTCTCTGGTGTGGGTGTGGCTTCCAGTCAGTATTACTGTGTGCTGCCACCCACTGCTGGGTGCTCATGGTGGGTTTGGCTTGTATAGTTCTATGGTTCACGAGGTTGCAGTGTGCCGGGGGGGGCCTGGGGATTCCTGCACTGCTGGTCACTGCACATGGGTGGTGTCTTGGGGTCACAGTGCTGGGTGTGCTGTGCACACGGGGGGGCTGCTGGACACTGGGGTGGTCCACCCCCTTTGTGTGGCAGTCTCAGCTTGCCAGTGGGTGTGCTGCAGTAACATGGCCAGGATGTGCTTTCTTTGCTTGTCCCCATGGTCCGGTGGCTGTTCCATCCCTCCCCCAGTTATGCTGTGCTTGGGGTGTGGGGGTACATTGTTGGTTCTGCTGTGTGTCCCTGTGCCCATCTGTGGCATGGGTGGTGGGCCCCTGCCTACCTCCCTGGTTGTGCAGTTCCATTGCTCTGCTGCTGGGGTCTCTTTGCTTGCGCTTATGGTGCTTTCTGGACTGCTCAGCTGGGTTGCCTTTTGTTGCGCCATGGCGCATCATCTCTGCTCAGCTTCCCCTTCCTGGTTGCGCTATGGCGTAGGTTGTGTGATATTCAGACGTTGGCTGGTTGCGCAATTTGTCTTGCTCCATGTCTGAATATCGCGTGTATTGCGCATGTGCGCAATTGACTTGCGCTTGCTCCTGCTGTTGCGCACTTTTTGGGCACAGTTTGAATATCTGGCCCTATATGTTTATACTGTATATAACAACAGCATGGCACAATAGTACATGTTTTTATACAGTAACATCACAGTACAATATTACATGTTTATTTTAATTTTTTTTACAGGAACAACACAGCGCAACAGCAAATGTTCATACTGCATGCAGCAAGGGTCTGGTATGATTTCCCGACTTACGTCCTCCCGACTAACAATTTCCCGATGTTATTTTCCCAACTACATTAATCCCGCCTGCACACTTGCCCGTGGTACTGTCGGCCGTCACATAGCGTCAATACACTGGGTATCAAGATATGAAAATACACTTACATCCTTTATTTGTTCCAAACTGAATAAACAAATACCGTATGGATCCCTTTAGGTCATTAGCTGTCTTTGTGGCCTGATTTGTATAATATTTTATTTATATTTATATGAGAAATCCATGTTATATTGGAACTTATCACAGTTCCCAAGTATGTATAGCTAGCAGTATTAATTAACTTATTAGACCCCAGAAACTATGACCCTGTAATAGTTTTTTTCTGTCCTAATACCACGTTTTTTTGTTTATTTTGTAGTTTAATCTTTACCTTTCATAACTCTGAAAAACATTTTGTGGTAAAGTAGCCCTTCTTCTGGCACAGCGCTGTTAGAGGGTGATGCAGGTTTTGAGATTGTCTTTTAATTTTTTGGGGAATAGTACTTCCTGATGCCCCTCCCCCTCATCCTCATGTACAGTAGCAGTGCAATTTGGCGCTATGTGACAGCACTATGTTCACTTTTATTTTGTTTTTCTCAGTGGAGATTGAGGGAAACTGTTACAACTATATCCTGTCCTAATGCTCCACTGTAGTGTTTCAGTAGCGAGCCCAGTTGTCGCACAACGGGGCTGATGAAAGACAGCACTTAACCCTGATTGTTTCAAAGGTGAGAGATGAGGAAGAGGTTTTTTTACAGTGACATTGTTTTACAGCAGCTGATCCATTCTGTTTATACAACCAAGAGGGAAGATGTTGCTGTTTATCTTGAGTCAAGCGGGAATGGAGTCAGGGTAAGCTGGGGAAGCTGTGTGTTATGGCACTTAGCATGCAACATGCTAGCACTATGCATTTAAACAACAGAAACTATTTGGTATGGTTGAACTGATTGTTTCACGAGATGGGGTTATCTCTTGCTAAGGGAGAGAAAACATGGATGAGTTAAAAAGTTAAAAATCAACTTTGTATTATATTATACCAATGGGATCCGTACGGTTGCCCGTAATGTGTTTAGGATGTTTAGATGTGCAGTGCCAATGTCGGGAAACTGACGTTCGGGCAATAAAATGTTATCAAACAAGCTAGGTCAGGCAACTGACGGTAAATTAAATGTCGGGAAAACACATTACAGGCAACCATACGGATCCCTGCAGCAACAACACAGTACAATAGTACATGTTTATATACAGGAACAACATAGCAGATTAGTACATGTTAATATTCAGTAACAACCCTGTGTAATAGTGCACATTTTTATACAGCAACAAACACAGCACAGTACAATAGTACATATTTCTATACAGGAACAACACAGTACAATGGTGCATTTTTATATAATGCAACTACAGAATACAATAGTACTTGTTTATTTGAGGTTCTGCCACTTAACAATGTCGGCAATGCTGCCGACATCCCCGACAGTGACAGGAACAATGCTGACTGTCAGCATTGCTCCCGTATGGAGAAAGCCTTTTTCTCTGGGAGGCTGTGCCCCCACACCTCCCATCTCTAATTACACAACTCCGAGTCAGAGTTGTTTTGGGGGTGGGGGCAGAACAGCGGGAGTCGTGGTGCCATTGTACAGCACACCACCATAGCAACCTGGTGAGATTTGGTGCTGTGGTGGTGTTCGCTGTGCAGTTGTCGTTGTTGTGGGGTGATACCTTTATTTTCAGGAACAGCAGAGCACAATAGTACATTTTAAATACAGGAAAGCACAGTACAATAGTACATGTTTACAGTATATATATAAATAAACAACACAGCACAATAGTACATGATTATATACAGCAATAGCACAGCACAATAGAACATGTTTTTACTATATACAGCAACAACGTAGTACAATAGTACACACTTATATAAAGGAACAACATAGCACATTAGGTCATGTTTGTATATAGGAAAAGCACAGCACAATATTACACATTTATTTACAGAAACAATGCAGTACAATAGTGCATGTTTATCTACAGCATAAGCACATCCCAATAGTACATGTGTATATAGCACACCAGCACAGAACAATTTACATGATTATAAACAGGAACAGTACAGTACAATAGTACTTGTTTATATACAATGCCAGCACAGCACAATAGTACATTATTTACAGGAACAATACAGGACAATAGTACATGCGTATATACAGCAAGAGCACAGCACAATAGTACATGTTTATATTTAGCAACAGAACATATAGAATAAAGTATGCGTCGGGGTGTGTAACGAGACGTTTACACGCATCCAAGGGGTTTATGCATAGCATCTAACCCCGACGGTGTGTGCAAACTTCGAGTTTACTCACCCCAACCCATATTTTATTTTATATAGTTGCTGGGTTTTCCTTTTTCACCACAGCAATTATATAAAATAAAAAATACATTCTTGTGTGACTGCGGTCCACTTAGGTGTCAGAGCGCGGTCCGTGATCACTTTTATATAAACTTTTTTAATTCATTTATGTGTGGACTGAAATGTTTAGGGTTTTTCAAATTTGTTTCTGCCCACCACTTACCGCTGAGTCCGAGTAGCAGTTCCGTATCAGTGGGAAAGACGAGGTGGCCAGTGGTGTCAGAGGAAGAGCTTCGGGGGGGAGGGTGCCTGCGCAGTGTGAGAGAAACCAGGTGCATGTTCACCATTATAAATGTTCCTTTATAACGGTGAATTACGCCACAGTTGTCCTATGGGAAAAAGGAAGACCAGGTAATTATAGCACAATAGTACATGTTTATACACAGGAACAACACAGCACAACAGTACATGTTTTTACTATATACAGCAAAACAGTGCATGTTTATGTACAGGAACTACACTTCACATTATTACATGTTTATATACAAGTGAAACACTGCACAACAGTACATGTTTATTTATGGGAACAGTGCAGTACAATAGTATGTGTTTATATACAGCAACAGCACAGCACAATAGTACTTGTTTTATATTGAGCAAGAGCACCGCACAAAGTATATGTTTATATATGGGAAAAACACAGTACAATAGTACAATGTTTTGGTGAATAGAGTATGGGGTTAGTAGTTCTCATGTAATTGTAGTTTACGTTTTGGCTTTTCTCTGTTCCCACCCTTGGTAGATAAGCAGGGTAGTGAGTAGGGAATCGAAAGCCTAACGCCAAGGGTGAGCAGAGTGCCAGAGAAGGAGGAGGTAAGGGTGGATGGTGGGTGTTTCGCAATGCGCTAAATGGGGAACTGCTGTAGGAGGTTGGCCTTTATTAGGAATGTGGTAGGAGTTATTCTCCCACATTGAACCACGGGCTTTAGCCCTCCCATTCAATGTTTTGGTGAATAGAGTATGGGGTTAGTAGTGCTTATGTAACTGTAGTTTACTTTTTGGCTTTTCTCTATTCCCACCCTTGGTAGGTAAGCCGGGTCATGAGTAGGGAATAGAAAGCCCAAATAGATTACATTTTTCAACTCACAGAGAATATGACCCGTAGCACGCAGGACAGGAAAACCCCCCAAGTGGAGGGAACCTCTGAGGACCCATGGCTACTGATCTGCCTGTCTTCAGGGCAAACTAAGAGGAGATGATCCTAGGTTCTTACACCCATATTCTAATTTCTAAATAAGGTGAACTGTTTGTAGAGATGATGTTCCATCTTCAGAGTTTGTTTAATGATGTATTCTGGAAGGTCAATTCTGAGGCTGAAGAGACAGGTCCATTCTGAAGAAGTGTCCGGATCCCGAATATGGATTAAATCCAGCTGGAAAAGGGGTGAACGTGGTCCAGGATTGTAATGTGATATTGGTTGATATTCAGTGGGGTTGTAGACTCAATGTGAGCATGAAGAGCATGAGTTGATTAAATGAGCTACCAGACTCTAAACTGTGGAAAGTATGATGAGTTATGAAATTCTTAATCTATCAAACTTTGAAGAGGGCTTGACATCCGGATTAAGGTCTCAAGGCTTGGAGTTCAGCAATGTGTGATATGTCGCTGTGTAGGTATCTACGGAGATGATGAAGGATTCAGACAGAAGCTTTAGGTACCTAGTAGGAAGGGTTAATGTGTGAGATTTTAGACTAATGAAGGAAGGGTGTTATATGCTGTAGAGATGGTAACTGGATATCGATGGGAATAATTGGAAAGTTCAGTACAATGATTTTGAAAGTTGACTAGCATTATTGTTACTATAATGAGATTTGCATAGGCTCATATTAAGGAAGGAATGCTAATGGGAAATAGTGGACATGGGTATTGGTGTGGCTTAATTGCCCATGGCAGCAGCTTTAAGTGGCCATGGTGGCTTTGCAGTGCTGGAGCATCCAATGTCAGAATGCTGAGGGGAGCCCAAGAATGGTTCTTTGAATGAGTCTATAGACTGATGTGGCAATGGGAAGTTGAGAGCAGCTTTTAATGCTATGGGTGCCTAGCATGCTTAGTCAGATATAGGACTGTTGTGGGATATGACTGGGATAGTGAGACAGCCAGGTTGGTTGTGGATGTGCAGACTGAGGAATCAGTGAAGGCCTGCTATCAGTGATGATATTCGCTGGAGGGAGTATAGGAGGTAAATCCTGATGGATGAGTTAGAAGGACCACTGGCTAGGTAGCTGGAATGATTTAGGGTAACATGACGAAGAGCTGTAGATAACTTTATGAATCATGGTGAAGTCTGGGGGCCAGGGAACAGTGGCTCAGCTAGAGTAACTTTATCAAGGTAGCTAGGCACCAGATATTCAATGATACGTGCTTAGGGATGGTTGCTGGAGAAGATCTTAGGAACATCCAGTGACTATTCAGAGAATACAAGGTGAATAACGTGGTCAAACAGAGTTAGCTCTTTTAGAAGAAGACAATGAGGAGAAGGTATAATGGATGATGCCAGTACTGTTCTGAGGTATTCTGCAGCTCCCATTATCCTTAACATTGATAATTATTATGGAGTTGGTACATCTCAGAAGAAATTAAGGTCATGTTTCCAGGTAAGAAGATAGGCATGAAGGAGACTCCCCTAAATCTTGTATCCTATGAGGACATGGGAGGTAGTGATGTCCATACTGCTTGATTTAATAGAATATATAAGGAAATATCTTGCAGAGTTGGTTAATAAATGAGATTTTCTATAGTCCAGTCAAATGGGATTCCAGAAATGGGTCCTGGGGAGATTATTGGGAAGTACTGATGATTTTATGGTGATGTGAGAGTCTATAGGACGTGCTGTTCAAGGGATGTTGCTGGAAGAAGGTTTCCTCAGGTAAGAACAGGTACTCCATGGAGTGATGGAAGGGAGCTGTTATGATGGCTGAGAAAGGAGTATGAGATGGATGAACTGGTAGTAGTAGTTCATCAGGCAGGGATGCTGGATATCGATAGGTGTAGGAATGCCCAAAAAGAGACACAGCAAACTTGGAGGAGCCCCGAGCCACCAGGGCAATGTTGAGGAAGGCAACAGTCCAAGCAGAAGCCCACTGACTGAAGGACGAAGCTGAATAAGCAGACAGCAGAGACTGAGCAGTACAGACATCGAGAGGTGTAGGTAAGGTAAGGGAATGGGGCAAGCACCACAGCATGCCAAAACAGGCAAGGCAAGGCAAATTTTATTTCAAGATGCCCAATCCCATGGGCTCTGGGTGCCATACATAAAAGCACAATCAAAGAATAGATAAAACAACATATCAATAAATATAACAATGTTAAATAAACAGCTATAATAAGTAAAATCAGAAAATGTTTTAAATAAATAAGTAGGTGGCCTGAGACAAAAGCTGTTCTTCAGTATGTCACTACCTAGGCAGTAATTAAAAAATAGGATGCAGAAAAGCTGAATCAGGCTCCGGTGGAAGACCCTTGGAAGACTAAGAAGCAAATCCAGGTACTAGGTGCTGCCGACAGCAAAAGGCGCTGGTGGGACTGGGTATGCGGTTTCCAGCTCTGAAGGAGATGGCGAGCACTGACAGGAAAAGGGAAGCAGTGATGGGGAATGGGGTCACACTGCCATAGGCGATGGCAGACTGGAATGGCTGGCAGGGAAAGCATGGAATTGTTACTGGAAGACCACTGGATGGGAAAAGGGCAGCATCAGGGGAAATTGTAGAAAGCATCAGGCACACGTCCTTGAAGATGAGCGAATGGCACATATCCATCAGGAAGCAAGGGGGATGCAGGCAGACGTGACCCCGGTGTCCTGGCCAGATTTCCTCCATTCACTAGAAATACCACCAACAGCTTAATCTGGTTCAGTTTCAGTGGGTTACCATCTGTATCCCCACTCCCAGGTCGCCCCTCAAAAAGGGACTTCTAGTCTCAGTGGACTTACCTGGTCAACAAAATGCAATAAATAAATAAATAAATATAAATAAAGGAAGGCAATAGGGAAATGTATTCTTCCAGAGCAGTGACGAGGGTGGAGAAGGCAGTATGGAGCTGAAGGTCTGGAGACTGGAGAAGGATAAGCCGGGAGGCAAGCCACAACAATGAAGCCCAGGAACACAGGAGGAGGAGGAGGAGGAAAACAAGCAGCAAGGGAGTCCAGGAGTCCGATGGCTTGAGTGGAGGTTGAGATTGCATAAACTGGTGGGGTCCACATCCAGAATGTGAGGAGGCCAAGGCGAGGACAAGTACATCGAGTCCATGGAGTGCAGGGTGTAGTTGGGTGAGTTAGGATACTGAAGGTACATGGGGTAAAGGGGTCCCGTTCCCAGAAGGAATGCAGCAATCGGGTATCAGGTATGAAATGCAGTTGGTTGAAACAGTAGATTGAAAGCAAATGGGGTGCAGTGGTCCCATTCCCATGGGGAATACAGCAACCGGGTATCAGGTATAGAATGCAGTTGGTTGAACTGTAGATTGAAGACACAGGCTCCTATCTTCCCATCTCTGGTAGTTGGGGCAAGCTAACCTTCACTCGATGCCACTCCAGGCAGAGTTTAGAGACGGAGACTGTGAAAAGTTGACCAAGAGTATGAGAGTTCGAGACTGAAGGCAGAGAAAATGGGCTCTCATCCCCAGTAGACAGGGAAGCCTACCTGCACTGCTATGCCTCAGTAGGAAGAGTTAGGGACGAGGCCAGTGGACTGCTGGTATGGGCTGAGTGAGGAAAAGGGAGCTGACAGCTGAGGAGTAGGAGGTAGTCAAAATGAGAACGGACAAGGGGAAGGTAGTTGGCAAGAAGTTAGAGGATGGTTGAAGTAGGAGTACTGCAAATGCCTTTAAGGCGCGGAGATAGAGGAATGCTATGAGGTGCATGCAGCACAGTAATGGAAGACAAGGAACATTCAAAGGCCACGAAGGATGCAAGGCCAACGGGTAATGAAGGGATGACTGAAAGCCATGTAGGAAGAAAGCAGGGCAAGATCAGGAAGTTTGCTGAAAGCATGTTCTTGATAATTAGAGCCACAATGCCCGGTCGCAACACCACAGTCCTACGCCATGGGGATAACAGGGGAGACACAAGCCGGGCAAGAAGGGATCAAAACAGCAACTATAATGTTAGGAGGGTAGGAACCCCCCAAAAGAGGCTTATATACTAGCAAAGGTCTAGGAAGCACAAACCAGAGGTATAGTGGGGAATGAGAGGAGACAAAAACTCAGCTGCGACTTAGAACAGATAATGACAAACAACGTGGAAATGTAGGGGAAGGAGGACCACATGGAGCAGGACTTAGTGAACCACTACAATGGACATGGACAAGGGAGCAGGCAGGAGCACAGCATTGAGAGTGCATGCTGGAAGGGAATGAAGTACTGGAAGGAAGACTAGGAAATGTAGGGATAATATGCTAAATGAGGTGTTGGATGCTGGAACCAAGAAAAGGCTAGGAGATTAGGGGTTAAACATGAATCATTGGGGAATGGTGATTGCAGAAGGTGGTGGAGCAGAGGAATACAGAGGAACTGGAGGAGCCAGACTTGGGCAGAGGTGGTGCTAGACTGTTGAGGTAGGAGGAGAATGGAGCTGGAGATGGAGTGCTGGGATAAGGAACAAGAAGCCCCAAAAATATAGGAAGTGAGGGATGAGGGCAAGAACGAAGGAGGGGGATGGGGAAGAGACAGAAAAGAGGGGGTGGCAGGGCCAGGAACAGGGTTCAGAGGCAAAGTGCAAGAGGACAACAAGGGAAGGAGACAAAGAAGGGGTAGGAGCAGAAAGGCAAGGGCAGTTTTTTTTTTACAGTTTTTTTTTTTATTATTTGATGGTGCAGAGCACATGTACAGAGGAGGCAGAAAGGGGTAGGAACAAAACAGACTAAAACAAGTAACCAGCAGGGACGAGGAGAGTAAGTGGGGAGGAAGAGGCAGAGCAAGAGATACAAATCGCAGGACAACGGACCTCCAAAATGCTGATAATCTGATGCAAGTCTGAGGGAATGGAAGAGCCAGGGAATGCGCTAGGAATGGATAGAAGGCAGTGGAAGGAGCAAAACTGAAGGGTGGGACACTAGCTAGGGAGAAAGAAACAGCTGGGAGCACAAAAGGAAACAGAAGGTAATGGGAAAGAGCAAAGCAGCAGGGAAGGCTGGACCGAGAATGCAAGGGCAGGAGAAAATTCCAGGCGGTGCACATCCTCGGAAATTCAACAGCCAAAACTGGAATGGGAGGGCAGACGCAAGAAACAGGGGGGAATCCACCAGCCTGAGAAGCAAAACGGCTGAATGAAAGGCAGACCGCCAGCATGGTTCATCCCCGGCAGATGGAGGAAATGGCAGCCGCAAAAGGAAGGCCAGCAACAGCCGAGATGAGTCAGAAATAACAAACGCATACAGCAACCAGGGGAGGACCCTGGCCAAATGAAATGCTAGGCATAGAGGTAGGGGAAATGATCCAGCAGGAATGGGGAAGCTGCGGAGGAGGACAGAAGGCATAGCGGTGGAAGGACGAACCAAAAGATCAGGACAGAGGATAGAAAGGGGAGGCCAGTTTGAGATGGGGGAGAAGCAGGACCAGGAAGGGGCAAGCAAAGCGGTGGCAGGAATGAAGGAAAAAAAGAAGCCTGATCAGGAGCTCCAGGCAAGGGCTGCACAACAATGCAGCACAAGAAAAGAGGGGGAAGACAGCATACAAAGGGGGAAATGAAAGGCTACAAGGCAGGTGGAAAACGAGACAGGACGGGGAGGTAGGAAGAAAGGAAGGCTCAGCAACACAAGCCATGCAGGACCCCAGTGCTTGTGAAGGGGGAGTGTTTCATAACGCATCAAACGGGGAACTGCCATGGGAGGCTGGCCTTTATTAGGGATGTGGGAGGAGCTATTCCCCCACATTGAACCTTGGGCTTTAGTCCTCCCATACAAGTTTCTGTACAGTAACAGTGCAGCACAGTAGTGCATGCTTACTTACAGGAACAACACTGCACAATAGTACATGTTTATGCTGCATACAGCAACAACACATAAGCAATGAGACATGACGGGGAATGTGTAGAACAGATTTTACGCACACCAAGGGGCAGCCTTGTGCCTTCAGCCCCTGGGTGTGCATAAAATCTGTTCTACTCACACCTCCACAGTGCCTTATTGCACTTATAAAATTGTCCACTTAAGTAATTAATAAAAAAATACACACTCAAAAATGTTGAAATTTGAATAAACACTTTACTTAAACAGATATTTTTCCCCTAGAGATAAAATAGTCCCAGTACAGGGAAAGGAGAAAGGATCTGTAAAATAATAAACACTGCAAATTAGATAAAATCAGCAGAAATGAAGAATGCCATGTGTGGCACTTATAAGATAGGGGGATTAAAACAAAAATAAATCACTTTGCCAGTTGTATAGAAGTTTACAGTCCCATTGAAATTCACTTCGGTGTAACCCCCCTGCAAATGGGGGTTCCCAAAAGTCTTCCAGGAGCTTGCTTGAATGCTCCAAGCCTGGATGGTGTTCGGCCTCTAAGCCATTTATCTATGAGTGCTGTTAGAGCCTCTGGTACTGTCTCTTTAAGAGCTGTTTGCCTGCAGACATAATTAATTTGGATGGGGGTTTGTGTGTTTCCCTGCTTGAGTCCCACTCGAGCTGCTGCCAAATCGCTCTGTTTCTGTTGTCACTAAGTGGGCAGAGTGAGCACTTTTCAAAGATATAACTGTTTGCCAGACATCATTTAGAGTAATAACAAAAATACAATTTGTCTAACCTGCTTTTCTTTGCAGTCAGAATTGTGTTTGCCTAGTCCCCCATTCTAGTTTTGAACTGCTGAACTGGACCAATCAGTGTGGGGGGACCTTTGAAATGGAGCCTGCTGCTGGCAAATTAGAACTTGGACTCTCATTGTGGAGCCAGCCACCTATGTACTGTATGGCCAATGCTTCTGGGAACTGTAGTTTGGACTTCGGTGCCTTTTTTCCACCAACAGGGGGAGTTTACTGTGAGTGACAGAAGAACCAGCCATTGAACTGGGAGGAACTCAAAGGAAATGCCCGGCTCTGTCTACTGGAGAGTTCAGTTGAGTTGTGACTGTGAAGAGGGAAGGAGCTCCGTGCTCCTGTGCCGTTGAGTTTTCGCACGGGAAGCTCGTGTGGGACCCCAAAGTTTGGCCTGCAGCTGTTTGTGAGTGCCAGTGTGGACTGAATCAGAGTTGTAAGGAGAAAGAAGCACCAGAAGTGAGGAAACCAGGCTCACCCTGTAGAAGACTGGAGAAATTGCTGAATCGCGCTCAGTCTATCAGGAACTGAATCTGCTGTGTGTTCTCCCGGGTATTGTTTAGTTATTGCGATCGGGATAAAGAAGCAGCCTTCCTGGTATAGTACTTCCCTTTTTACATATAAATGTGTGTAGTGCTTGTGGGGAATCGCGTTTTTAAATCCCCTGTACAGTGAACAGAGTGCACGAAGCTGGAAGTAAACCCCAGCCTGAGCCAGACTACATCCATTTGCTTTAAACTGCAGTGGGGTCCAGTCACAAGGACCTTGGGATAGCGCCACCTACGGGTTATATCTTGGAGGCTCACCGCTGGGATTGTGTGTCCTCTAGTGGCCATATTTATGAACCACTGTTAAGAAAAATTAAAAAATAAAAATAAATGGGTACCCCGGCAGAAGTGGCTGTGCACCAGTTGGTGGAGTGCTGTACTAGGGAGGAGATCGACACCCAAAATGCTATGCTTATCCTGGACATCCCCCTGGGTATCAATATGGACACTGTACAGGGAGTACTTTCCAAGGTGGAAGGTTTACAAAACCCTGTGGTGGTGGGTCGACATGCTAATCTGCTCACCCACACTTTCCTGGCTCTAGTAGAGTTTGAGGATCCCATAGATAGCTCCAAAGTGCCACAGACTATTACCCCAGAGGGAGCCCTCACTGCCTGGAGAGTGATAACTAAGGACAGTAAAGACCCAGGGGGGAATGAGCCCTCCCCCCACTATCTGAAACTTTTGAGGAGAAATTTGCTAAATGGTTGCTGGGGGAAGGGAAAACTGTGGAGGGCTTGAAGAAACTATTCTTGCCACCTGGGGGTGTTCCTCTCCAAACACCCTCTCCTGCCCCAGTACCCATAACGGTGGCTGAATCAATGCAGGCTCCTATTTCTGCACCTGCCATTAGTCACGAGTCTTACCGAAGGTTGAGGATCTTCTCTGGCACCTTCCCCACCCTCCCAAGGGGAGGATGACTGGGAGACCTGGATAGACTATGTTGCCCCTCAAGTGCTAGAATGGCAATGCTCGGAAGCCAAAAAGTGAAAGAGGGTTAGTGAGAGCCTCCGAGGTCCTACCCTGTCTACCATCCATGCTAAATGGGCCAGTAACCCTGAAGCAACTGCACAGGACTATCTTGAGGCCTTGGAGAATGTGTATGGGAGCGCAGATTCTGATGAGGACATGTGGTGGAGAGTAAGAAATGCGCAACAGTACCAAGGGGAGTTGTTGTCTGTGTATATGTCTCGGCTGGAAAAATTGTTGCAAGAATGCCACAGAAAGGGTAGTTTGCCAGCGATTGAACTGGACCGAACCAGGCTGGACAGGATCCTTAAATCCACCCCCTTCTCAGAATTGCTGTTGCTTCAGTTACACTTGGCAAATCGACTAGAATCCCCACCTTCCTATGTTGAGCTAATGAGAGAAATTTGAGGAGTTGAGAAAAGGCGACCTTGGGAGGGACTTGCACCAATAGCTGCGGCTATGACCCGAGTGACTGAGGGTGACCCATCAAGCGAAGTTCAGGGGCAGAAGTTGGCAGTTAATGAGTGCTCTGAGAAGGAAAAAGATATGCCACAATGGGGCGAACTGTTGAGAGAGTTCGGGGAAATAAAAAACAGTCTCTTTATGAAGGTCGCTCCTGCAAGTACAGGCCCCGACCCTCATCTGACTGCATCTGCTATGGGGGTGGGGGTACCCATCCATGCATCTCCTGCTGACAACAGCTCAAAACTTGAAGTCTTGACCATGGAAGTGGGGAAATTGATGAGATGTCTCCAAATGCTTATCACGCCGCAGACAGAGATGGCACCAAGGTTTCCAGTTAGTAGTACCCCCGCCCTGGCTCCCAGTGTGATGCCTTGGCCAGTTCAAACTCCAGAAAGTATGTTTTGCTATAATTGTGGGAAGGATGGGCACATGAAGGGAGAATGCCGGTCCGCAAAAGACAGACAAAGTTGCATATAGGCTACAAGGAGCACTTCAGAGAACAAATCAGTGGTTAAGAGGTGCACTCAATGATCCCAGTGAGAGCCCCAAAAATGCTAACTCACGTCCCTTTGTGGCAAGGTCAGTTGCCCAGGCCCCCACTACTGCCTCTCCAGACTGGTCCAGAATAGTGGGTCTCTCCATGGAGACCACTGTAAAGGTGAATGGAGTGTCTACAAGAGCTGTATTAGACAGTGGCTCCCAAGTGACAATTATGTTCCAAGACTGGTATCAGAAGCATTTGTCTGATGTACCCTTACAACCGTTGGAGGGGCTGCATGTCTGCGGGTTAAGTGAGAAGGCCTACCCCTACTCTGGATGTATCCGAATTTGGGCTGTCTTTTCCCACCTCTGTGGCTGGAGTGGCCGAGCAAGTAGAGACCCTGGCCTTAGTGTGACCCCTACTGGACTGTATGATGGGATTCCTCTACTAATTGGGACTAATGCACATATGTTTGGATGGCTGGCACAGTTGTGTTATGAAAAACAAAGGTCAAGGGCTGGTAGAGCTTTAAGGATTCCGGCCTTGATTAAGAAAGCCTATGAGGCACAGAGAGATGTTGAAAAAAGTAGAACCAGAGGAACCGGTTGGAATTGTCTGGAAGAAGGATCCTGAGTCTCTGATCCTGGTGCCAAATGCCCAGTGTACCTTACAGGGAGAGGTCCGTATCAGAAAGGATGTCAAGAATAAAATATTAATGTTGGATGCACCAGGCGATGGAAAATTGCCGGAGGAACTGCTGGTCAAGCCTAGTATTTTGTCTGCTATAGCCCATGCTTATGCCAGAAGGGTAATGATTCAAGTTCATAATGTGTCTGACAGAGAGATTCGAGTAAATAGAGGTTGCACCCTGGCTAATGTGCATTGTGCAAACACTTCAGTGCTACCCAGTAGCAAGAGTTTGGGGAAGAATGACAGAGTAACGCATGACTTGTTTGATTTCGGTGACTCCCCGTTGCCAGCTGAATGGAAAGTGAGGATCAGTGAGAAGCTTGCCCAGAGACCAGGTGTTTTCTCTAAAGGAATGGGATGTAGGATGCGTGCAAGTAGCTGAGCACCATATCCAGCTGCATGAAGAAAGGCCATTTCGTGAGAGGTCTCAACACCTGGCACCTGCTGACATACATGATGTGAGACTGCATCTGCAAGAGATGCTAGCTGCTGGTGTAATACAAGAATCCAGAAACCCCTATGCTTCCCCCATGGTGGTAATGAGAAAAAAGAATGGGACAGTAAGGATGTGCGTGGATTATCGCACTTTAAACTGGTGGACTAACCCTGATCAGTACACTATGCCCCGCATTCAGGATGCTTTGGACTGTCTAAATGGGAGCAAGTGGTTCTCTGTGCTGGATCTCTGCAGTGGGTACTACCAGATCCCGATGGCCCAAGAAGACCATGAGAAGACAGCCTTTATCTGTCCGCTTGGCTTCTATGAATTCATGAGGATGTCTCAAGGGATTTCAGGTGCCCCCACCACTTTTCAAAGATTGATGGAGCGTGCAGTGGGGGACATGAACTTACCAGAGTGCCTGGTATACCTAGATGATGTTATTGTGTTTGGCAGCTCACTGGAGGAACATGAGAGCAGATTATTCAAGGTGCTGGACCGACTGGAAGATTTTGGCCTGAAACTGTCCATTGATAAGTGTCAATTCTTTCAAACATCAGTGAAGTATGAGGGACACATAGTATCCATCAAGGGAATAGAGACCGACCCAAGTAAAGTTGAGGCCTTGACCACCTGGCCACAGCCCAAACATCTAAAAGAACTGCAAAGATTCCTAGGATTCTGTGGTTATTATCAGCGTTTCATCAAGGACTATTCAAGAATGATCGGCCCTTTACTTAACCTTACTCAAAGGTATCCACCAACCCACAAAAAATACAAAAAGTCAGCGTCCCTCGAGACTGAAAGAGCGTATTTTCATCCAAGTGAAGTATTCGGGCCCACTGGACCCTGATTGTGAGACTTTTCTCGAGATCATCATATATCAACTTACCCACGCTCCAGTGTTGGCCTATGCTGATCCAACAAAACCTTATGTCCTGCACACTGATGCTAGCTTGCAAGGGTTGGGGGCTGTGTTGTACCAAGAGCACGAGAATGGCCTGAGACCAGTGGCCTTTGCCAGCAGAAGCCTGACCCCTTCTGAAAAGAACTGTCCTGTATGTAAGTTAGAGTTCCTAGCTTTGAAGTGGTCCATTGTTGATCAATTCCACGAGTACTTGTATGGGGCTAAGATACTAGTAAAAACTGACAATAATCTTTTGACCTATGTGCAGACTTCAGCTAAGTTGGATGCCACTGGCCATAGGTGGCTCTCTGCCTTATCTGCCTATGACTATACAGTTGAATACAGAGCAGGCCTGAACCACATAGATGCTGATGCTCTCTCACGGAGGCCTGTTCCCCAGAATGACTGGGTCAGACTGTCAGAACCTGATATTAGAGCACTCTGCCAGAAGTTTGACAGGGAGGAACAAATGTCCACGGACGCAGTGGACTGTATGGTGAATTGTTTGGGACCCTCTGAGAATTGCATACCTGCTGCTTATTGCCACTTTTCTGCAATAGACATTGCTGCACTGCCTCAGCTGGACAATGACAGTATTCGGTGGGCTCAATCCCGAGATCCCATGATCAAATCAGCTTTAGAAGCCCTATATGCAAGGAAAGATGTGTCCAAATTACATTCCACTGATTTGAGAACTGCATTGTTATACAAAGAAGGTCCTAAGTTGAAACTGATCAATAGACTGTTATACAGAGAAACAGTAGACAGAGGGGGGCAAGTAGACAAACAACAACTAGTGCTGCCCACTGCCTTTCGAGATTCAGTACTGAGGTCCTTACATAACCACATAGGGCACCTTGGTATAGACAGAACACTTGACTTGGTGAGATCCAGATTTTATTGGCCTAAGATGGGGGCTTATGTGGAGTAACATATTCGAACTTGTCGCTGCTTACAGAGGAAAGCTTTGCCCCAGAGGGCTGCCCCCCCCTTGTTAACATCACCACCAGTGCACCCATGGAGCTGTTCTGTATTGATTTTCTGAGTTTGGAGTCAGATCAAAGAAATATTAGTAATGTGCTGGTGGTCACTGACCATTTTATGAGATAAGCCCAAGTTTTCTCCACCAAGGACCAGAAGGCGTCCACTGTGGCAAAAGTACTGATCAAAGAGATGCTTTCTCTGTGGGGAGTGCAAAAGTCCAGAACCACTCCTTACCACCCCCAGGAGGACCCACATCCTGAACGTTTCAACCGCACTTTGCTGGATATGCTAGGCACCCTCCACCCAAAGGACAAGCCTAGATGGAGCCAACAAATTAGCACCCTGGTACATGCCTACAACTGCACCAAAAGTGATGCCACTGGGTTCTCCCCCTACCGCCTGATGTTTGGAAGAGAAGCTCGACTGCCGGTAGATGTGTGCTTTGGGGTCTCTCCTGATGGGGTTCGAGCTGACAACTATTTACAGTATGTGCAAAATTTAAAGGCCCAGCTAAATCATGCGTACCAACTGGCTCAAACCATGGCTGCCAAAAGAAATCTGGCAACAAAGAAAGGTATGATAAAAAAGTAAAAGCATAGGAACTCCAGGAGGGAGATCGGGTATTGCTAAGAAATCTGGGACTGCATGACAAACACAAGATTGCTGACAGATGGCACCATCTCTCTCACATTGTAGTGGGCAAACTAGATGATCTGCCTGTGTAAAAAGTAAGGCCTGAGAATAATTCAAAAGATATTAAAACAATGCACAGAAATCATTTACTGCCCATTGGACAAATCTTGATTGAGTCTGAGCCCCCCAGCTGCATTCAATGTAAATGGACCTTGTGTAAATGCTGCTTGCTGCACTGTTGGATCTTCCGAGGTGCTGCACTGTAAAGTCTCTGGTTGTGTGTTAGTTTTAGAGACACTTTTTGTAATATTTTGTTTTCTTGCTGGCCAAGTATTCCACTTCATCTTTTTCTGTCAGCACATGTGGCAACCCAGTAAGATTGCAGGCTGCTCTTGTTGCGATGCCCTTTGACTGCCATTATTCCGCAGTCTTCCAATCCAGCCTATGACAGTAGCTGCACAGCAGTCGCTCTTACAGAGTGATTTGTGTAGATTTGGCTGAGCCCTGCCTCTTTGCTGATATGTGACATCAAAGTGGAGAGGAAATTCACCCCATAGGTTTGTTCATGAGCCAGGTCTCTGAGCAGGCTAGGAAGTGTTGAAGTAACTTCCTTGAATGGCAGTAGAAAGACGGTACACCTTTTAGGGACTTTTGAACATATTTCTTGATGCTTGCTACTGGACAGAAGGGGGAATCAGGCTTGGCATATGTAAATCCTTGATGAGTTTCCGGGTTTAATTCTTGGGGATCTGAATGATAATTCGTATGCTCATTAAAGCTGAGAGTTACAAATTATTGCCCATAATCATCTTAGCTCACTTTAAAACTGTCCACTTTCAACTGCCAAAGACCCTCCCTCCCGCCCACGCCTGACTATTTGTATCTGTATATCAAGCCAGAGCTTATGTACTAAGCCAGGCGTGGTGTCAGGGGACAGGGCTGGAGACTGTTTTAACTTTTGCAGGTCTGTTTTACTTATGGCAAGGTGGTGCTTTGCTTCATCTTTTTATGCCTCTCCGTATTTCTTCATAACAGATACGAAGACATTGTTGCTCGACACGAAAGCTTGGTCTGTCATTATATTAATTTTTCTGCCAACCTCGACAGAGTTCAAGTGCCAATGCAGTGCAGCTCCCAAACTGTTAAAACTGCTCAAGGAATACTTGTTGCCATCACAGTTTTGAACCTCCCCATAAAACACTCAGTCTCATTTAGAAGATCTGGGCTGGCTGTTTTCAGGTTGATTGTTACGTTCTTTGCCTTTGCCCAGTCCCTAAAAACACGGAGACCCCAGACAGTGGCCCATTTTGTATTTTCTTCATTATGGGGCATCCTCAAGCTCATTCAGCTCTGTGACAGAAAGGGATGCGTGTCTGACAGGAACTGCTGCACTGTTAGCAGGATTTGAAATTAAAACAGTACTTAGTGTTTCTGTGTTGGCTGACTGAATGGCAGTTTCGGTAAAGTCATTAGCAGAAGCGTTGAAAATTTCCTCGAGCTCTTCTTCTGTCAGACTAACACTGAAACTGACATTGCTTACAGCTGCCATGGCAAGTGATAATGTTGTTAACACAAGTGGGCAAAAACAAATGGCTGCCAACTCAGATACCAACATTCTATCTGGGCACTAATTCTGGACACTGATGATTGGCACTATTTTTACCAGTACGTGGAACATTTTTGATGCATTGGTGTCAACCAATCAGAGTCCAGAAATTTAGATGCCCATTTTATAAAAAAAAAAAAAAAAAAATAGTGCACATCTATATATAGGAACAACACAGCACATTAGGTCATGTTTATATACGGGAAAAGCACAGCACAATGGTACATGTTTATTTACAGGAAAAATGCAGCACAGTAGTACGTGTTTATCTACAGTAACAGCATAACACAATAGTACACTGTCACCGGGCGTGGGTTTAGGATAACACAATTTCAGGCAGACCACAAGTCAGGTGCATAAAAGACACACAAGTGTGCTTGTCATTTTATTTTTTATCAAGTAAAATATACAGAAAGCAAAAATGGTAAGTCAGACAACTGCTTAGCTTCAACAGTTTCTAAGGCTTTTCTTCAGCCTAACATGAATCAAACAGTGTGCAAGCACACACTACCGGGAGATCTTTCACCTTCCTCAGTCAGTATCCAACTGACCACCCTATCTATCCTCTCTCAGCACTGAGGTAGGGCTTTTTATAAGCTCACTAGAAATTGAAAATGTTCACTGCCTTTTGATTAACAGCAGACATAACATAAAACTAGCCATTAGGGGTCACTGTTGCTCCATACAGAACAGTTATTTGGCAGCCACCTGGAGAACAGAAGAACTTGTTTACAACATTGGAAAGGTCAGAGCTGAGGTCAGAACATTCTGTGCTCTCCTAAACTCTCCTGCAGAGTCATATTATCTCATGCTGTCTACTGTAAAATATATCTTAGAAGGGGGCTGCTAACATCTAGAAAAAGCAGGCACAAACTTTTGTTAATCTTCTATTAAAACTGCCCTCTTAGTTTTGTTTTTAGGTTAATATGCACAGAAAGCATTATAAGCACTTCAGCACTTAATTTATAACCAGCCAACCAGCATGTTGGACATTGTACAAAACATATAACCTGCTTGGGGAAGGGGTTTCAATTTATCCCAGGTGTGTCCACTATGACAGGGGTCACCCTGTCACACATCCCCCCACATAAGAGGGCAACCATCCTATGGTTGTCCAGATTTCGACTAACACCCCGGAAGGGGATAGAGCTTCGGCCCACTCTCACCTGACGCTCCATCTCAGGGTCCCTTTCAAAAAAAACATTTGTAAAGTATCCTATTCATAACAATACAAATACCCTGAGACATTTTAAATTATTCTGAAATTAGTCTCTCCATTAGTAGACTACAATATCATCACATACATTTAAGAGAAAGAACCATTAACAGCAGTTTTATGCCTTCTACTGACTTTCCCTGACAATATACACTCAAACGGCTGGACAATCCAGCACCTAGAAGAACTGCCTTTGGGGGGAGAACTACCTTGCTCTGTCCCAACTTTACATTTAATGGTTGGCTAGTAACATACCATACGGCATGCCTAACAGCCTGTCTCTAACCTCTGGGTTTATGTATCAAATCTTATACACTACTAGTGGTGTTGGCTACCACCTAGTCTCTTCTGTTCTATGTGGGAGTCTCCCCCCCTCCTCTAGGGGTGCCATCTCTTGCCCTTCACCCTCTGGGTTACTCCTCTCCCATCACTATCAGGGGTCGCTATCTGTCTGCCCCTATAACAGGTCTTATAGTATGCTGCCACCTGCCTGTACATGCCTGGCCAATAGAAATATGGGGTTAGTCTAGCCAAAACCTTCCCATGGCTCAGTTGCCCCGAGTGACTGGAGTGCACATCCTCCATCACCTTTTTCCTATATGCCACAGGCACCACTACCTGGGCATCCACTTGTTTCATCCAGGGGTTTGGCCTTATATTTATTTTTTATTTATTTATTTAAGGTCTAGGAATTACAACCCTTTGAGTCAGGGACTCATTTGCAAAGGCTCCACGTCATACAGAAAATGGATTAGAACACAGTACAATATGGAATAAACAATTTAGACATTCGCTCTTGAACAAAGAAAGACAGTAACATACAGAGATAATGAAAAAATACAATGGCACAATCATGGAACAAACAGCAGTTTGTGAAGTACTAGTACAATAGAGATTTATAGTGATTCATCTGCAGTCACAGTGGGAGTTAGACATAATGTGATTACGCAACTCAGGTTTAAAGGGACCAAGCCTGGGAATTGATAAAATGCAGTCAGGGATTGAGTTCATCCAGAGTGGGGCCCTGAAGCAAAAAGACCTTTGGCCAGCAGTGGTCTTTACAAAAGGGACACGGAATGTGGCAGTGTCAGAGTGTCTAGTGGAGCGAGCAGGAAGGTTCTTTTGGAGGAGTTGTAGACAACCCGGGGGGGCTAGGCCCAACTGGATTTTTTTTGCCAGCAGACAGGTCTGATAAACTAGCCACCCATGGAAATTTAGCCAGGAGGAGAGCAGATAGAGGTGACAGGTGTGCGTAAGACGATCACCACCTATGGCCAATCTGCAGGCTTTGTTTAGGGCACGTTTAATGCTGGACAGTGCTGTGTCAGAGGTGGCCCCATAGATGATTATGCCATAGTCTACCAGTGAGAGAATGGAGCTGGAGATAGCTAAGCGTAGAGCCTCCAGAGGTAGACATGGCCTAACCCTGTAGAGGAGACCGATTCTTTTGTTAATTTCTGTACAAGTTGACGCAATATGCTCATGATAGGTAAGGGCAGAGTCTAGGGTAACCCCAAGATATTTGAAATTGGAAACCGGTTCCAGAGTGGTGCCTGTCACATTAAGTATAGATAATTTTATATTGCTGTCCTTATGTTGTGGATGGGCGAATAGCATGACTTTCATCTTTTTTGTGTTGAGTACGAGCTTGTGAGAGGAAAACCAGGCTTCAATTTGAGAGAAAGAGCCCTGCAAGGATTTTTGAAGCATCATGGGGTCAGGGTGTCGACTGAAAATCACAGCATCATCTGCATAGAGTAGAAGACGCCCAGAGGAGGCCAGAGGTAACGAGTCCAGGAAAAGTGAGAAGAGGAGCGGACCGAGGATAGATCCTTGTGGGACACTCGATCAGACTGGAAGGTTAGCAGAGAGGGTGTTTCTTATCATCACCTGTTGCGTGCGGCCAGAGAGATAACTAGAGAACCAGCAAGTAGTTTCATTGGAGACGCCGACAGAGAGGAGGGAGTTTATGAGCATGGTGTGATTGACGGTATCAAATGCCTTGGAGAGATCTATAAAGACTGAGCCAGCCAGGTCTCCATGGTCCAGAGCACCATGTACAAAGGAGGTGAGTTCTAGTAGGGCAGCGGTGGTGCTGTGACCTTTCCTAAAACCGTGTTGTTGTTGGCAAATTAGGTGTTGTGCATCTAGATAGTTGGAAAGTTGATCAGCCACTATTTTCTCAAAAGCTTTAGAAAGTGGGGGGAGTATGGAGATGGGACTGTAGTTACTAGTGGAAGTACGTGCACCACTTTTATGTACTGGTGTAATCCTCGCCTTTTTCCACAAAGCTGGGAATTGTCCCAGGCAGGGGGACATGTTGAAAATTTTTGTGAGCTGTACTAGAACAGCATCAAGTGTTAGGGATAGCAGTTTAGCATCTAGTGAGTCACCACTATGTCTGGACTTACCTAGGAACCTGGCAATATAAGCATGGGCACCATTAGTGGAGACAGTTTTTAGACGAAAAGGAGGCGCAGTGGGGGGTGGCGGGAAATATCCCGCAACAGCACTGAAAAAGTCGGAAGGGAGAATCGAGCATAGATCTGAGAATGATATATTGAAAGCATCCGCTATTTTTTTAGGTTCTTGGGTGGGGGTACCATCCAGGAATAGCATGGTGGGGGAGACTTTCCACTAAGTTCCTTTATATTATCCCAGAACCTCTTTCCATCACCCCAGGTGACAGTGAGTTTTGTTTGGTAGTAAGCAGTCTTTGCCAGCCAAATGGCCCAGGTACAGGTGTTTCTGGCACCGAGCAGTTGTCAGTCAGCTGGTTGACCTGACTGAAGAGCTCTGCACCACAGGTTATCACGTGCCTTCATTTGATCAAGCAAAGTCCGAGTTACCCAGGGGGATGATTTAGACTTTTCAAACCGTTTGACATGGGGGGGCGAAAATGTCACAGGTGGATTGGAAGGAACTAATGAAGAAGGACAGGGCGGCATCAACTGACGTCAGATGATCAAGAGGGGACCAGTCAATATTCCGAAGTAGGTTTCTGAGATGTTTTAGAGCCCCCTTCTTGAGCTGGTGACACATGGAGATCCTAGGTGGGGGCAGTTTCCAGCTATTTGACCAGAGGCATATTACCGGGGAGTGATCACTAATGGAGTCCGATTGTACCTGAACATCCAGTATGTGCTCAGGATGGTTTGTGAGTATAAGGTCAAGGAGGGAGCTGCGGCTCGTATTTTGTTAAACTCTAGTTGGGATTAGGACCATCTGGGACAAATTTTGGGCCGCAGCTGCATCTCTGAGGTGGGATGTCTGGGGGGCAAGCCAGTTTGAGTTAAAATCTCCAAGGGCAGTGACTTCAGAATTTTTTGGGAGTTGGTCTATTATGTTTAGGACGGATGCGAAGGCATCCCTTTGGTGACGAGGAGGTATGTATACAGACATTATGTAAAGGGATTTTTTCAAGTTCCCAAATTCAACCCTGACAGTGAGAGACTGTGCACCTTCCGAGGGGCTTATGGTTGTTGTGTATATTCCTAGTAGGTGATCTCGAAGATATAGAGCACATCCCCGGCCCCGTGTTTTTAGTCTATCCGACCTGTGCAATGTGTAGCCAGGTATGCTTACAGCTGAGTCAGGGATATGCTGAGACAGCCATGTTTCAGTAACAGCTATGACATCAGGGAAGTGGAGGCAGACCCAGGCTTGGAATGAGGCAAATTTCTTTTGGAGACTACAAATATTAATGGTGGCCAGCTGCAGCCCTTTTGCCTAGCTGGTTGCCGTGGGCGTGGAGAGAGGACCAGGATTTGGGTGAATGTTGCCCACTAATAGCAGGAGGATGATTGCTGTCCTGGTTAGGATAGTTTTGTGGATCTTTTTGGAGGTGCGTCGAGATGTGCCCATATGATGAAGTGGTTTATTGGAAATATGTGTGCACATAAATCGTAACATTTCCTGCCCATAAAGTAATGGGGTAAACATGGCATTAGCGGTGGGGTTATATGATATAGAACTTCCTGCCTAAGTTCAACCTGTCACCTACGCCACCATTAACCTGTCTCCCATCCTTGATTTTTACATACTCGCTTAACTGCGTTACTTCAGGATCCCCACCTGCAACTTTCCCCAGTCAACATCAGGAGAACAATAATATTTCATAGGAGGAGGTTCAAAACGTGTAAAAGTCCCTTCAGCCAAAATGGCTCCTTCCATCTTGCTTGAAGTCTTCTCCCCCAGTATCACATTGCCAGTCAAAGTCTTACCTGGGGTCTCCTCCTCTCATGCACCATCCTCCACCAAGTAGCAGCCATGAAAAATGGGCAACAATGGGATTTCCACAAACGTTGGTTGGAAATGCTCTGTCAGGGGGTCTTCCTCCTCCAGAGCCCATGGATCCTGCTTCATCGATTCTTACTCGACATCTTCCGAGTGGGACCTCTCGAGTAGCTCCTGGCATCTGGGCTACGCCTCTCTCTGGCATCGATCAGCCTCCAGCCATCTCCCACTCTTCCAGTGAAGAAGACATATCAGGGTCTCCATTTGGCTATCAGGTCCATCTCATCCCATCCATGCTGTCTCGCCCATGTCACCATCTCCATCAGGCACTGTCCTCATCTCACCTGGCACCATGCACCTCTGCCATGTATCCTCGGTACCAGGTTTGGCACCAACTGACTGGACTCCCCCTGTTTCCTCGGATGTCCAGTCAGATCCCACTGCTCACACCATATGTCACCGGGCGTGAGTTTATGATAACACAGTTTCAGGCAGTACACAAGTCAGGTGCATAAAAAATGCACAAGTGTGTTTGTCATTTTATTTTTATCAAGTAAAATATACAAAACATATAAACTGCTTGGGGAAGGGGTTTCAATTTATCCCAGGGGTATCCACTATGACAGGGGTCACCCTGTCACATACATGTTTATACACAGGAACAACACAGGACAACAGTACATGTTTTTACTATATACAGCAACAGCATAGCAAAACAGAACACGTTTATGTACAGGAACAACACATTACATTAGTACATATTTATATACAAGGAAAACATTGCACGACAGTACATGTTTATTTACGGGAACAGTGCAGCACAATTGTGCATGTTTATATACAGCAACAGCACAGCACAATAGTACATGTTTTATATTGAACAAGAGCACAGCACAACATACATGTTTATATACAGGGAAAACATAGTACAATAGTACGTGTTTCTATACAGTAACAGTACAGCACAATAGTGCATGCTTTTTAAAGGACCAACACAGCACAATAGTACAAGTTTAAATACAGAAACAGTACAGCACAATAGTGCATGCTTATTTACAGGAACAACACAGCACAATAGTAAATGTTTAAATACAGGAACATATAATTTGACAGCAGATAAAGACTGCTTGGCCCACCTAGCCTACCCATTTCCCTACCTAATGGATAAGCTGCAGATCCTAGCTAACCAACAGCCTACTTCCTCCTACCCCCACTAGAATTGCCTTATGTCTGTCCCTTGCATTCTTGAATTCCCCCACTGTTTTTGACTCCATTACCTTCTCAGGAAGGCCATTCCATGTATCCACAACCCTCTCTGTGAAAAAATACTTCCTCACATTACCTCTGAGCCGACCCCCCTCTTTCTTCAAATTGTGCCCCCTTGTTCTTGCACATCTCTTTTTCTAAAAGATGCTACCCTTTTGGACTTTGTTGATTCCCTTGAGGTACTTGAAGGTTTCTATCATGCCCCTCCTCTCCCTCCTTTCCTTGAGGGTATACATATTAAGCTCCTTTAATCTCTTGTCATATGTCTTCTGGTGCAGACCCTGCAACATTTTAGTTGCCCTCCTCTGGACAGCCTCCATCCTGTCTTTGTCCTTGTGGAGATGGGGTCTCCCTAACTGCATGCAGTACTCCAGATGGGGTCTCACCAACTGTCTGTATAGAGGGATAACAACTTCCTGTTTTCTACTGGTGATGCCTCTCCCTATGCATCCCAGTATCTTGCCAGCCCTCCTTACTGCCTTCTCACATTGCTTGCCCACCTTTTGGTCATCTGATATGACTACCCCATTTTTGTTGTTGTTAGTATCTCACCCCCCATTGTGTACTCTTCCCCCCGGTTTTTGTTTCCTGGGCACATTACTTTGCACTTCTTTGCGTTGAATCTAAACTGCCACACATTTGACTATTCCTCCAACCTTGCCATGTCCCTTCTCATCCTTTCCACCCCATCTTCTGTATCGACCCTGTTGCAGATCGTTGTGTCATCTGCAAAGAGACATACTTTTCCTTCCAGTCCCTCTGCAATGTCACTTATAAAGACATTAAAGAAGACTGGTGCCAGTACTGAACCATGTGGTACTCCGCTAGTAACCCCCCTTTCTTCAGAGTAGACTCCGTTTACTATTACCCTCTGTGTCCTATTGTCCAGCCAATTTTTTACCCAGGCTACCACCCTGGGACCCAGTCCAAGGCTGGCTAACTTGTATATAAATCTTTTGTGTGGCACTGTATCAAATGTCTGATGGTGGTGGTGGTGGTGAGTGCCTGGATTTGTGTTTTTGATTCTGAGTTTTCCATGGCACCCTGTCCTAGTGACAGCTCCTTTGTGGTTTTTGCAGTTCCTAGCTATCCAGTGAGTCCATGCATTGTGCGTCTGAAGGCTGGAAAGGATGTGTTTCTGATATCCCATTACTCGGACAGCCTTGTGAAGTTTGGAATGAGCAGGGGTGCAGCACCAGAGAGGGCAACAAAGATTCGATTGGCTCCCATGTGAACCCTGGCAGGGGACCCTGCCAGTAGCAGCATGCAGCACCAGATTGAACCTGTTGGGGAAAGTTCTTCAGAGTGTGTCACAGAAAGAGCAAGTAAAATTCATGTTGATCAACTGCAAGGGCAGGAACAGAGAGAGGTTTCCATGCCTGTGTCCCAAATGGACAGTGCAACAGAGGGATCAGTTGACCCATTGAATCAGGGTCCAAGTCCTAGCCTGGTAGGAGAGGACGAATTGCAAGAGACATTGAATTGGGAGATGTGTACCTCCATGCCCAGTGATGAATGGAATGTCTCCGGAGTGATGACATTAAGTCCTTCTTGGGCACGGATCATGAGTGAAGAAGAGGAGGATGAAGAAAAGTATCTTCATGTTGAGGGCTACTGTGAGTCGCCCCAAGCTCTTGCCTCAGAGGAGCCAGAGACAGCTGGAGAAGGCTCTAGCAACTTGTCCACAGAGGTAGTGGGGGACAAGTTCTTTCATTCTTTGAGTTTGAGACACTGGCTCGATCAGGACTGGCCACCCCCAAGCCTGGCCATGGGCAGTAGATTAGTAAAGAGTAGTAAGGAGGAGAGACTGATTCGTAGGAGGACTGATACCACATATGGGAAGTCCTTTCCTACCTTTCCTCACCAAATCTGGGAGGAAATCAAACAGAACAAGCAATCCTGGCTAACGGAAGAGGCAAGTAAGAATTTGCACCCAGGTGCGGCAGAATGTCTAAGGGACAAAATCATCAGTGAACACTTTAGATTCTGGAGACTGGGCTGGACTCTGTTTATGGGCACTGTATGAATTGTAGATGGGGCTTGGAAAGAGACATTTCACAACATCAACTTGCAATGCCCAGACAGGGTCATAGTCCTCACCCCACACCCTGAGTGGTACTACCCTCAATGGTGCCACTCCCTGTGAATACGCCCAGCATGCCTAAAGGAAGTGAGCAGTGGCAGACCAAATACCTGTCATCCAAAGCAGCAGTATCTACGGAGGAAGATGCAGCTCTTCCGGTATTCCAGGATTTCTTCAGGTGCATCCAGATTTGTCAGCCCAGCAGTTTTCCTGTTCTATCATCTGGCTTCCACAGTACAAAACTCCAGCAGTTTTCCTGTTTCATTGTTTGGTTTTCCAGAAGGCTCAACCCAGCAGTTTTCCTGTTTCATTGTTTGTTTTTCCAGAGGACATCAAACCAGCAGTATCTGAAGATGCCATCTGGTCTGAAGGGAGAAGGTCCTCAGTTCACAGAGTAAGAGAAAGTTTTTTCGTTCTTCAAGGAGCTGGTAAGAAAACTTTTTTATTTACATTAACTGACTTTGCACAACACATCCTATATTTGTAGACTATCCAAGGAACTTTAATTTTCATCAAAGACTCTCCCCATGGATTGCAGTGCTATACAGGCCCTGTCCTGTCCAAGAACTGTTCTTCAGCAGGCTTCAGTCTAGGAGAGACTCTTTAATGGACAATGCCTACGGGCAACAGTGACATTGACCTTTAGTTTCAGACATTTTAGGGAATTCTATCCCCAAATGTGTTGCATAAATGTCTTCTTTCCATTTTTTTTTTCCTTTTATAAAAAAAATAAATTGGTGGGGGTTCTTTAGTGTTAGGTGGCGGTTTAGGCACTGTGTGGAATGCAGAATGTGTTGTTGTGTTTTTCTTCTATTACAGGTGTTCCTGAAGAAGAAAAGAAGAGGATGTCTGGAACTCATCTGAGCTCTCCTTTTCTTAGTGCTTTTACAGAAGTGTTTATTGTTAACAGGGTGTTAACATGTTTTCCTTCACAGTGTGATTTTAGAGAAATGTAATACTGTAGAATCCAAAATATTTGCTGCTAAAAAAATGTTGCTATATTCGCTGGTAATAGGAATGTGCTAAAATAATGCAACCGCGTACATTCTTTTATGTGATCATGTGTGCAGAGTGACTAGTACAGCGCTAATTTAAAGTACTGCTAAAGTGTGTAGAGACATCAGAGCACTAAATAAAACTAACGTGGCATATTTGTATTCTACAGTACATTGTAGTGTATGTTTCCTTTTTTTTTTTTTGTTCACAGGTACCCTGGGAAGTTTGGGGGATAGCTTTTTCCCCAGTAGGTAGCATAGGTCAGATAGTTTTCCCTAGAGGGCTGGGGGAAAGGCAGGTTGGTGGTCCTGATTCATGATAGAGGTCACCAATTCTGTCTGTGAGGGCATGCTTCAAGCAGTTTTTCTTGGAGCCACTGAGAATCCATAGATAGATCATAGGATAGGGGCTGACATTTCATCAGCTGGCCACTGTTCGTTTGGTGTTCCCTGTCTGTGCCTGGCACATGGTAGTGGAGGGCCTGATCGCCCCTTCCCGTAGGTAACACAGAAGGTAGAATGGCCTAGTGACAGATGGAGATATGACTGTGGACAGTCATTCACCTGGTTGCGGTGAGTGTAACCACCCAGTCCCCTGGAGTTAATAGAATCCCCTCAGTATCAATGCTAGCAGGGAGAGGCAGCTGGTGACTAACTAGTTAAATGGCTTTTTCACCTGCTTACTCTTTTGTTTACTTAGCTTCAGCTGAGATGGAAGTGATGAGCTTATTTGGAACTTTTGCAGCAGCATAAGCCTTGGCCAGCTGTGAGAAGGCAGTTTAGAATGTTGAGGCGAAAGTCAGTGTGGGTATATAGTAGTTGTAAATAGCAGTTTGAAGTGGAGGAGTGAGAATTGCTCAGCTGAGGGCTCTGAGTTGAAGGCCCTGCATTCTTACCCTAGTTCCGGTATTCTCCAGTTTGCCAAGAGAAGTGGTGGAAACCATTGTCTACAGCAGGATCTCCTGATTTTCATCCCTGGAGGGGTGAAAAGGACTGCTAGTGAATGGATCCAAAGGGCAACCCCCTTTTTGATCCAGGATGTTTGATGCTGCCTGAAATGTCTAACAGTGAGTAGGATCTGACTTTTGCTATAGAAAGCAAGTACCTGTGCTGTTGTATTCTCTGGCTAAAAAGGAAGGCATGACTTTTCTGTGAATTCAGAAGTGTGAGACTGTTCTAATTTAAAGTTAGCTGAAGTGTGTGATGTCCAGAGGTATAACTATATCACATTGTTCAGGACTTTAACTTTTCCACTGTCAGTTGTAGTGACTTTGAATGCTGGATGCCAAGTTTCATTCAATAAGCATTTCCAAAGTGTGTTTCTAAATGTTTAAGGTGTAACTCTGAAAGAATGGCTGAATATGGATTTGGGAGTGAAGGGTGGGCAGACTCCCATCGGTAGTAACCAGTTCAGGACTACAGGTTCAGTAAGGGCACCTGGTTACTTTAGACAAAGAGCCAATGTCTGAAGAGAATTTTACCCCCTGATGTGGGTTACAGTTTCTTCTCTGTTTGTGAAGAATGGTGCTAGTCTTAGCAAAAATGTGTGGTCAGTTGTGGCCAGTGCCACTGGAAGCAATGTTCTATGTCCTACGACATGTGGGATTACAAAGGGAAAGTGTCCTATGTCCTACGCTATGTGGGAATACAAGTCCAAGATGTTCTATGTCCTACTGAGGTGGGAATACAAAGAGTTTTCTGTCAGATACAGTCGATTTGTTGTCCTGCAAGTTCCTAGTGCCACGATGTGTAAGCATTGGGGGTCCACCCTTGCTTTAGAGAACATCTTTTGGAATAATGTCACACTCTAGAACCCCAACTGTGGTCTGGACAGTTATGTTATTGCTTCCTGTGTGGAGTTACTATGTACTCCTCCAGAAGATAGGTCTAGCATAGCCCTAGCAAAAAGTACTCTCCCCAGGACCTGGTTTTGTAAATACCAAATAGGCCATATTGCTTTTGTACACCCCCACCCCTTATTCTCTAGAAGAATGCGACTGGTATACATTCACAAAGCTAGGGGTGGTACCAATTGTCTAAATGTTTCTGAAGTCTGTGCCCATGTTATGGGTGCCAGGGGTAGCTAACTGTGTAAAGTAGTGGGGAAGGGGGTGGTTACATGTGGATTCACAGATATATGTATGTGGGACTAATAATACATTAATAAGCCCCGCCTCTTTTGGAAGAGGCACTATAAGCTTAGATTGCTTTAGATGCCTATAAGGTAACACTTAGTTATTAATCTCAGAACAACAGTAGAAGAATCTAACTATAACGAGCAGATATAATCTAGCAGGGATTACCTGAATATATAAATATAGCGGTCTATCTTCCCTTCATCTTCCATTTGACAACAGACATTTGTACAATAAGAGCTATATTCCTGGATGAATGCAAACAACTATAAAATAGCATTCTGGAATATTAAGTGGTTAGGTTCACCCATAAAGAGGAAAACATCTTAGGATATTTAGAAAATAATAAAATGGGCATTGTCTTTCTATGAGAGACATATTTGGCACAACAAGAAACTATTAAGTTGGGCAGGTCATGGGTGTTTCAAGCTGAATTTGGCTCATTCAATACAAAAAAGAAGTACTGCCATTCTTATTTGGAAAAGAATAAAGTTTTAAAGCACATACAAAATGCATTCACACAGCCATACGCATGCAGGATGCATCCTCACAAAAAAAAACTATGCATGAACAGACAACACATGCACAGTGAGCTGCAAGAGGGAGGGAGTCAGCCGATACCCTCCTCAGCCGTGCCAGGAACTGAGCCTGGAATCAGATGACAGAACAAAACAAAAACAGAAAAGAAAAATGTGCTTCACAAGAAAACCCCACTGGAGTTGTGTGAGAGTGAAAGCAAAGCAGTGGGGGAGGGGCAGTCAGTAAAAATATCCCTCAGTGTTATACTGAGCCCAGTAATACAGGTCCCCACTAAATTCAGAAAGTCATGCTTGACTTTGCTGACTAAAAAGCCTATAGACTAAAGGCCCTTTACACGGAGCCTACCCGGTACTGTTGCTGTTGGAATTGGCTCCCTTCACTCCATTTGCGGTGCTTGCCATTTTGTTTACGTGCTGCGGCTGTGCAGCATTCCTGCAGTGCTTCTTGTGTTTTGGGGGCATTTGCAGCAGATAGATAGGCTCCATGTAAAAGAGTGGCACTGACTCTGGTGCAGGTGAAGCAGTGTGTTCACACTCTTGCAAAAAACACCTGCACTGGTACACACACTGGTCCGTGTTCCCAACAAATGAGGGAATGCTCTTCACCACAATGGAGCACAACGAAGCAGCTTGCAACACCCCACCAGCTGTTTACTGCCAGATTTGCACTAATACCGGTGACACCGGTGCAGATCCAGTAGTGTAAAAGTGCTTTTAGAGCAAAAAGAGAATATGCTGTAGTAAAAAACAAGCATTTGTCAATGCCGAATGTTGTCACGCTGGCATTGGCTTTGGTAGTGCAGTGCGGGAAAACATTTTGGACAGGATGTGAAAAATGACAGCTGTACAGTTCATAAGGAGGTGTAAAAAAATGTCAGTGTTGAAAATGTGGCATGTAAATATAGCAAATGTGCGAAGTTACAAGGGTATGTGGTAAATGTGCAACGCACGCTTGGAACACAGTCGCTTTATGGGCGTTCGGCACCAAATTTTCAACATAGGCATTTTAGCACCTCTGCTCATGTACAGTGTCACTGTTATTTCCTCAAACTGTCCCAAAAAGTGATTTCGCACAGCAACCACACTATTCTGCGCCAGAAGTGTGAAAACACACTTTGGGCAGTAGATGTGAAATGACAGCTGTACTGTTCTTCAAGAGGTGTGGAAAAATGCCAATGGTGAAAATCCAGAGTGAAAATATTACAAATGCATGACGTTACGCACGTGCGTGCAATCTGCCAACGCATGCTCGTAACACAGTCATTTTATGGAGTATCATCACCAAATTTTCAACATAGGCATTTTAGAACCTCTGCTCATGAGCTGTGTCACTGTAATTTTCATAATCTTGGGCAAACACTGATTTCCCACAGCGACTGCGCTATTGTGCACCAGAAGTGCGGAACACATTTCAGGCAGGATGTGGAAAATGGCAGCTGTACTATTCACAAGAAGGTGTACAAAAATGACAATGTTGAAAATCTGGTGTGAAAATATTGCGAATTCGCGAAGTTACGAGCATGTGTAGCAACTGCGCAACGCACGCTCGTAAAGCAATCATTTTTTGGATTTTTGCCACCAAATTTGCAACATAGACTTTTTGAGAGGCCACCTCATGAACACCGGCACTGTCGTTTCATTAATCAGTCCTGAAAGGTGATTCCGGACAGTGACTGCGAAATCACCTTTCGAGGATGATTAACACCATGACAGTGATAGAATTCATGAGGAGGGGTCCCAAAACCTAAATGTTGAAAATTTGGTGCCAAAATTCCAAAAAATGCCCGAGATATGTAGCAAAGTTGAAAAAACCTTATTTATTCCATTATACAGCTTACTGGCATTTCCTCAGTTCGCGATCGGTTTTGAAGAGTGCAGTCATGTTCCCAGTCCACCGAAGATCATCACGCCAGGCTCCGGAGGTAAGTATGGGCTGGGAGGGTGTGGGGAGGCAGGGTGTGCAGTGGGTGGGTGCAGGTTGTGGGACAGGCCAGGGAGGCCAGGACCGCTTTCCTTCTTTACAGGAAAAAAATAAAAGACATTGGGGACCGCTTATTTAATAGGTGCTTTGGCGTGTTGGGTGGGTTCCCAGTGTGCCACCTGTGTGTGTGTGGGTGGGTGGGTGCTTTAACCAATGGAGGATTGGGCACTCCCGTCGACAAACAAGGAAGGGGGGGAGCTGCAGGAGCTGAGGGGATTGGGCACACTCGGCAATCAAAACACGGAAGGGGAACCACATTATGCAGACGGGGAGTGGGCTCCCCATCAGCAAAATTCAAGGGAGGAGGGAGGATCTTGTCGATGGGGATTGGGCACCCCATCGATAAAGAGAAACTGTTGGGAGGGCAAGGATGTAGAGGGGGATTGGGCACCCCTCAGCAATCAGAAAAGGGACAGATGATGCCGATGGGGATTGGACACCCCCATCAGCACACAATAAAGGAAGGGGGGTTGACAGGCAACAGCGGCAGTCACTGCCGCCATATTGCCTGCACGTAGGGAGAGGTGTGTTTTGGTCATGCTGCATGAGAGCTTCGCTCTCATTGCAGCGGACCTTTTGTCAGATCTCTTCGCCTCATTAGCCAGGCAGGGTGTCGGCCCCTGCTACTGGCTGATTGGTGAATGCGGGACACACCTACCGGTGCGTGCCCTGCATTCGCCCAACAGCGACTGCACTTCCAAATCTCCACTGTCAAGAAGATGTTGGTTGCACAAGGCGTTAACATAAAAATCACACTCAAGCACCAGAGCTGTGTGAAACTGGAATGGGGGGGTGGGGGGTGTCAGTAGACAAACACACATTTTCCTGTTTTATGTAACTCGAGCCCTGCTAAGGGACAAAAACACAAAAATGCATTCAGAAAAGCCAAGCCTGACCTTCCTGACGCTGATCACATTTTAATGCTGACTAAAACCAACCTGTCAAGCTAACAAAACAGTTTAAGGTCTCAGAAGTACTGCAGAGCTAGTTCTCAGAAATGACTCTTTCCTGTCCTCTACCAACACAGAGTAAGGAGATCACATGGTGTCACTGGCAGTGAGCTCCAGAAAAGGACTCTGACTGGTCAGAAAAGCTCTGCAAGACTTCAAAATCTCACAGAATAGTGCTTTCCAAATACTGGCCAGAAAGGGGACAATTTGGGTGGTCCATTCAAATATTCAGGAAGTCTACTTTTCTCTGTTCCTGGTAAATAGCTCCTCACATTCCACTTTGTTAATTCTTTTCAGCAACTTAAAGATCTCTATTATATTTCCACTTTCTGCTTTTGAGTGAATACACATTTAGTGCCTTTAGTCAATCCTCATGGGATCTGCCCTCCTGACCCCAAATCATCTTGGCCATCCTATGTTGTACCTTCTCCAGCCTGTCCCCATCCTTCTTTAGGTGGGGACTCCAGATCTGGGCTCAGTACTGTAGGTGTGCCCTCACCTCCTCACCAGCAACCTATACAGAGGTAACAGACCTCCTGCCTTCTACTGTTGAACCATCTACTGAGGTGCCCCAGCATCCTGTTAGCCTTGCTGAATGCCATGATTTGTTACATTGGCTGTTTTTTTAAGGAAGTAACTAATAGTGACTCATAGGTTCCTTTCCTCTGATGTGTCCAGCTTAACCTCCCCACCATCCAACACTCTGGTCTAGGATTTTTGTTCCCTAAGTTCATAACTTTGCACTTTATGGCATTGACTTTCAGCTGCCAAACTTTGGACAAATTATCCAGCCTTTACAAGTCTCTCTGCAGCTCCCTTGTCCCCTCCACATTATCAACCCTATCACAGAGTGTAGTGCCATCTGTGAATAGACACAACCTGCCCTGGATTTCCTCTCCCATGTCACTGATGAACATATTGTAGAGGACTGTATGAATATATACTATATTCTTTGCCAAAACTTCATTAATGCACCAGTTAGGGCTCAGATTAAACTGACAAAAGCAGGGAAATGTGGTGTTAGGGTTCCCAACCCTAATACCGCACCCTTACCCTACAGGCTGCAAAAGGAAAAACTATTATGGTTTCACCTCTCCTGAGTCTTTACAAATCAGGCCTGGGGTGTTCCTTGGGGTTATCAACCTTAATGTGGAAAAACCCTCTGCCCTATCTCTTCTCCCCTTTCTCATCCCCCTTTTTCCATTTTTTGGAATATGGCAAAACAACTATTGGATTCTGAACTGTTTAATGGCAGCTTGATTCCATACTTAAAGATAACACGTGTACTTGCAATACTCATGTTATAAAAAAAAGTATGTTGGTATAAAGTATAGTTAATATTAAAATAAGTATTGCTGCAGTTGATTAAGGAATACAGTTTTGAGGCATTGCAGTACTTGCATTCACAAGCCAGTACCAAGGTCTGTTAACAATGAAACTCTTCATGTTACTATCTCTTCTTGTGCCCTCACTTGCTTTGCTCCACCTATCCTTGCCTATTGTTCCCCAAGCCCCCTCGGCTATCCCACATTACCTGCCCCATGACTACCTATACTCTAACCTTCTCCTGTTGCCCTCTCTCCATTGTGACCCTACTCCACTTATATTACGTAGGCCCTGGATCCAGATGGTTGCCTTTGCCCTAAAATACTGCCCCTTGAATATGCGTACCTTATGTCCCTTCCTGCGACATAAACTCTGGTATCTTCCTCCTACTGGCCCTATTGCTCTCTGGAGATGCTCATTCTAGCCCAGGACCAGCCAACAATATACATAGTCCCCTTTCAAATGCTAAGGGTCATACAGTGGTGCACCACAACATCAGGAGCCTGCTGCACAATTTTGCTGACTTAGAATCCTGGGCCACCCTCTACAAACCTGATATCATCTGCCTTACTGAAACCTGATTTAAACCTTCCATCCAGGACTCTTGTTGCTTTACTTCCTTCCTACAATCTCTTTAGATGTGACAGACCTGCTCCCAAAAGAGGGGGTGGTACAGCTGTCTATTTTAAAGATCATCTCCATCTCTCCATGATGTGCTCATTCCCCCAGTCCACTGTGAAGAACTACATGTCCTTCTTACTCTTGGCTCCAAAAAACTTCATGTTGTTTGTGCTTACAGTCCCCCTTCCAGTGGCTTAAAAGGTCTTGATGAGTTGCTTGATCAGACCTCTCTTCTTTCTGGGAGAAATGAGGTTCTTATACTTGACGATCTCAATCTAAATTGGCTGGGAAACTCTCTACTCACACTACTGTCTAAGATTCAAAGTTTCAACTTTCACCAGGTGATTAGCGACCCCACTAGAACTGCACAGCACTCTAACTCTAGTACTCTGCTAGACTGGATAGTGACCAGCCACCCGGAAAATATTATCTCCTCTGGCGTGCTAGCAGCTGCCATCACTGACCACTCCCCCAACTTTTGTATATGGGGTAAGACTAGGCCCTCCCCGTCGAAGCCTCGCTTTATTACTTTCCAAAACTATGTGCACCTCGACTCACAGTCCTTCCTACTGGACATTGTCACTATTGACTGGACCCACCTTTTTGAATCTGATAACCCTCATACTACTCTAAATCTATTCCTGACTCACTTTTTGGTGATTCAGGACAAACATTGCCCTCTTGTTACCCGTTGAGTAAAAAACAAACATACCCACTGGCTTAAGTCCGACCTTCTTTCAAAACTATGACAGAGTGACAAATGTTGGCTCCACTACAAAAAGACAGGGCTACCAGTGGACCTTAATTCCTACAGTGCACTCCGAAATTCCTACAGAAAGGATATCAAAAGGGCGAAGACTGCCTACTGTAAGGCTCTTTTAACTAAATCATACGGTGACTCCAAAAAATTCTGGTCCCATATTAAGTGCTTCCTAGGATCAAATCCAGCCCCACCCCAACTGACATGTCTCTCAGTGGTGTCCACTGCAATAATCCCTCTACAATCGTAAACTTTTTCAATGCACAGTTTTCAGACCTTACCAATTATACCTCATCCTTCCTGGCTACACTGAACTTACACGCCCAACCTGATGTCTCTGGGCCCAAATTTCTTTTCAAGTCCATCACTCGCCGGGAAGTACAAAGACTGCTCAACAACATCTCTGATTTCACTGTGCAGCTGGGTCTGACAATCTAGAACCTAAGCTCCTAAAACTTGCTGCCCCATACATAGCTGTGCCTCTTGCCAAGATCTTTACCCTCTCCCTGTGTCACAGCTATGTTCCTGACATCTGGAAGACTGCCAGAATTACCCGTCTTCAAAAAGAGTGATCGCAAAAATCCCTCCAGTTGTAGGCCTATTGCCATATTGTCTGTCCTCAGCAAAATCTTTGAGAAGCTCTTAGCCACCCAAACCATTGACTTTCTTCAGAAACATGACCTTCTTACGACAGCTCAGCATGGTTTCAACAAGGGTCGCAGGACCACCACTGCATTACTCTAATTTACGTCTGATACCCAAGTGGCCATGGACTCTGGTCTCCTAACGGGGGCAATTTTTATAGACATGACTAAAGCTTTTGACCTTGCTGATCATCCCATCCTCCTAACTGCTCTTAGATCTTTAGGTTTCTCACCAAGTGTCATTGCATGGTTTGACAGCTACCTGTCAGATCGCACTCAACAAGTTAAATTCAACTCCACCTTGTTGGATTATGCTACCATAAACATTGGCATGCCACAAGGTTCTATTCTTGGTCCCCTGCTCTTCTCCATTTTTATAAATGATATCACCTCTAACATTCTCCAGACTGCCTCCCTGTTATATGCCAATGATATTGTCCTTTACACCAGTGCAAAAAACATTACTGAAATCAACCAACGACTTTCCCAAGACATTCAATGAATTCAGCAGTGGCTGTTCAGCCATAAACTTGTCTTGAATGTATCTAAGACTCAAGCCATGCTATTTGGTTCTAATGCCAAACTCAAACTCTCTCAACCTACTTTCAATGTCACTACCATAAATGGTTCCTCTGTTGGAGGGGTACCCTCATTTAAATATCTTGGTCTCACACTCGATCTGACTCTTATTTTTGATCTCCATATTCAGCAGACCTGCAAGCTGACCAACATGAAACTTGGTATGGCCTACCATTCCAGCTATGTGCTTACCCCCTCAGCGAGGCTTGCCATAGCTTATGGCATACTCCTTCCGTCACTCACTTATGGGGTTGCAGTGTATGCCTCTGCGGGTAAAATGAATCTTTGGAAGTGGGATGTCACTTACAATAAGTTACCTGTTACCTCCCTGTTGACTCCGCTAAAACACACTGTATTGATATCCTATGTTTTTCTGATGTTATTTCCCTGAACAATGTTACCTTCACCAATCCTGTATGTTGTAAATTGTTGATCTCATTTGTCCTCCTGTATCCTCAAAAAAACTGTACACTGTTTCTCTGTACCAAGTTGTTTTCACTGTATTGTCCTCTCTGTGATGAGGTACCTTTGTAAACGAGCCTCTGTCTCAAAGGTTGTAAACTGATGCTTAATAAATAAATAAAATAAATAGATAATAGCTGAACTAGGATGGCTTTCTCCTCCAGAGACTTTGTGTACAGCTCAAACATAGATAATATCATCCATAACCAAACACTGAAGTTCTTGGCGGAACTATTATTCATCCAGACATCCAGCTATAGTCTATGCTCAACTGCAAATGCCCCTGTCCTCATCCCTAGACATCACTCCTCCAAAGGTGCTAGCGCCTTCTCCTGTCATGCCCCTCAACACTGAAAGTCCCTCCCTCTAGCTATATGACTAGCATCATCCCATGCCTCTTTCAAAAAATTGCTACATGATCATCTCACTGATTCCTGCTCCTGCTTCATACCCCCTTAGCCCATTATCTCTTCCTGATCTCTGCACCCCTAACCTCAATAGCTAAGCTCTGCACTTTCCTCCAGTCACCGCCTTGCCCTACTTTGATTATATCTAGTCCTCATTCCCTTTACCTTGCCTTAATTTCCTATCCTATCCTATCCTATCCTATCCTATCCTCCCTCCCTTTTATTGCATCCTTACCCCCATTCAATTCCTGACTCTCTTATATTCATCTTACACAGCTATTATTATGGTACTTGTTCACTGTAAAATCTCACCCCATTTCGCTTCCTGAATGCTGCCTGACGGCTTTACTTATTGTATTGCTGTCTTATAGTTCTATGTTATACATTATTGTTGAATCAATTGTACTGATTGTTTTCTCCTGCCTGCACTGTATTATTATTGTCTAAGCATTTACTGTTTATGATTGTACTGTCTTTGTTCAACAATGTTTTGTTTCTGTAAACTCCTGGGTCGTGCCTGAAAATAGTCATTGCTATGGCTAGCGCACCTTACCTGGTCAACAAAAACTAAATAAATAAATAAATAAGATAAATTATTGGGGTTGCTTAAGTGTCACATACTGGCTTTTTTGATGTTGGTATCCATCACCCAAAAGCCTGATCATCTTTATAATGCAAAACAAATTTATAGACAACTTTGACAAAATATATAAAAATACAATTAACAGCTTCAGTGTACTTCTGTGTGCTGCATTATACTGGGAAGTAGGCTTACAGGCAAGTCATGACTGTACAAGTGATGTCTGTGGGTGGAGCAGTAGTCAGTTACTCATGGGGTCTCTGAGGGATGTGTGGCAAGGAATTCCGCTCTCCTGCTAGTAGAAGACTGGAGCTGGTTTGAACACTGTGCCTTTGTACCAGGTTGTAATGGGAAAAACATGTCCAAGATGTAAGTGGTAAACCCCCCGACACACACACACACACACACACACTCTCCCAGGCTCCTGGGTATGAAAAAATCTGACACTAGCTTCACTGCAGTGCATGCCAATTTAAATAAAAAAGAAAAATTTTATGTCCCCCAGACTCTCATATGGCACCCCCACACACACAGTTCAGGAGCACAGGAGTCTAAGTCTGGAGTTGGGGCTGGCAGGTACATTACTGAGAGGGAGGTTTATATAAAAAGAAACATCAGTGCACATCAATTTCCAGTAGTGGATATTTGATCATATTCAGGGTGGGAAAAGATTAATACAGCAGTGCCTTTTCAGATAATCATGCGAACACCAGCAGTCCAGCTGGCTATTTGCTTAAATGGGGGAAGCAATATGACAATTTATTCTTTTCTCTGAATATACTCAAATATTCACTATCACAATTTGCACTAATATTTCTTTTTATGTAACCCTCCGTCTCAATATTGAGCCTTCTTGCCTCGATTCGAGTCCGACTCACACATCTGCACAGAGGGAGGTGCCATATGAGGTTTTGGGAACAGAATTATTATATATTATTATATCAAAGTGGCTGCCAGCACTGGAGGATCAGGCATACTGATCTTGTGCCACACCCCACCTACATGCCAGTGCCACCAGTCAGGAGGAAAACGATTCCTTTCAATAAGCTAGAGTCCAACCACCCTACTCTGCCACAAGTAACAAAAGAAATGACTGATTTATTTTATGCCTTCTCTGTCTGCAGAATGCTCTGTCTTCCCCTGGTCCAATAGTGCAAAAGGTGAGACAGACGTCTACAGAGGAAACACATAGGGGTGGTTGGGTCAGATTTTTGGTAGACGATAGTCCCTATCTGAAAATGGCAGCAGTGCTGGGCTTTAGCTGTTAAGTGCTAGTGGACTGAAAAACTAAACAAGTAAATGCGAGAGACTGACTGCTTGGCAATCGTGGACCACCAGTCACAACCAGTACCAGTTTGTATCACCCAGTGCCACTAGCTTCACTGCAGTGCATGTCAGTTTAAAAAAAGAATATTTTTTTCTGTCCCCAAACTTTCATAGGGCACCTCCCCCCCACACACACACACAGTGCAGGAGTGTCGTAGTCTAATTCTCGAGTCGGGCAGGCATGTTCAATTCTGAGAGGGAGGTTTAAATTAAAAGAAACATTAGTGCACACCAGTTCCAACAGTAAATCTCTGAGCATATTCAGGGTGGGAAAACATTAATACAGTGGTACCTTTTCAGATGATCATGCAGTAAGACTTTTTAGTTTGGTTTCAAGGCTGAGGTCAAAGGTGGAATTGCCACGAAGGCTGTTGCCAGAAAAGAGAAAGAAAAAAAGTATATCAGCCCTTAGTGCCTGAGCCACAGACAAGGTTTAGATAAGTAACTCAGATATCTGACCAGAGCCTCATCCTCAAAATCGGTATTTTTAAAGTGAAGCGTGTCCCCCCTCCTTCAATATATGTAATCAAAAAATAATTTTTTTTTCACCACTAGCTGTTTGACTTTAGAGGGGAGAGTTTCTAACCATGTAGCTAGTGGCACTGGGTGATACAAACTGTTACTGGTTGTGACTGGCAGTCCACGATTGCCAAGCAATCAGTCTCTCGCATTCACTCCAACCAATATTTATACTGGTTAGGCTTGCTCACACTCACAAGCACAATTAGTACATACTACCACTTCCCTGTGTAAACAGGGATGTTTCTTTCCACGTCCAGGAAGAAAACGCACTCCACAGATTAGATGTCCACACACTGGCTTTCGTAATCCCAAGGTTTATTTAGAATACATAAGGTGCAGTGACTGCCAGTGCTGTAACAAATCTCACTGGCCACAAAAGTCCCTTTCCACCTTGGGAGATTCTGTTCTACTGTTCATACTGTTATTTCTGATTGGTGTTATTGCTGCATTTGTTGTGGATATAAATGTTCCTGTTTTTATTAGTTTTATTCAATGTAGACCTGCTGTGAGGCTTTCCAGGGATGCACTGGATAGGAATTCAGGGGCACGGGAAATGTGTTTGCAGTGTGGGGTGGGGGATTGTAACCCCTCAGGGTTAATTAGATTTCTACAAGTATTATGGGATCTATAAAGCTTACTACTCTGAATGGTCAGGGAATTAATTCCCCCACCAAGAGAATGAAAATCTTAAGTTACTGAAACGTTTGGGAACGGATATCGGGTTCTTACAGGAAACTAAATTCACTGAAGGAGAACACATTCAAATATGTAGACAATGGGTGGTGTAGGTAATATCAGTTTCATTCTCCTCTGGTAAGAGGACTGGTGTTGTTATTTTACTATGCAGAGATTTACTCTTTGAGGTTACTCACTCGGAGATGGCTAAGAATGAGAGAGTAGTGATTACTTCAAGCACAATATTTGTCCAAAGACTTCACCCTATGAATATTTATGCACCTAATAATGACTCTCCAGACTTTTTCAAAAGAGTTTTTTCTAGGATAGCTGGGTTGGGAGAGTGCATGGTCTTACTGGGAGGGGACTTTAATTGTGTCCCAGATCATAACTGGGACTGTTCCTCGCAATCCATCATGACCATCTAGAGGTGGACGAAAGTGTGAATTTCCGTCATTGTGGAAGTTCCGCAAAAGTTTGAAAAGTTTGCAAAACTTTCCGCTCTTTCACCTGTGGCAGAATTCAGAACTTTCGCCAAATAACTGCAGATTTTCACCTAGTACTGTGGCATTTAAGTACGAACTGCAGACGTTTTACATGATATGTGGAAATAAAGTCTCTTGCTTAGTATTTCTCTGTATATCATGTACTTATCCATGGTTTGTATTACTTCTGTGAGTTTTTCCTGCAGTTTAACACATAAGACGCAGAACTGAACACTGACAGTGATTGGGTCTGGGGATTATTTTTTTCCTGCAGTTTAATACATTAACCCACATTTGTTACGTTTATTCCACAGTTTTTGGTGGAATTTCCATGAAAGTTGGCAAAATGGTTTCCAAACTTTCGCCGAAGCAAAAATCCAACTTCGCCAAAATTCCGCTGGTGTAAGTTTTTTTTTTGCACACCCCTATGACCAACAGATTTAAGGGCATGGCAGTTCGGGCTGGCATGAGAGAGTTAGCCCTACTGGACATCTGGAGGGAGTTTAATAAATGGGTGAAGGATTATGCTTTTTTATTTAAACTTACATAAGTCATACTCTAGAATAGATTATTTTCTGGGGAGACAATCAGATTTTTGCAAAATAACCTCACGTGCCATGCAGCCAAAACTGCACTCTGATCACTCAGCAGTTACATTGGAGCTCCGTCTGGGAGACTGGAAAAAAATATCCTTCTGGAGATTCAACACTTCTCTTTTAATTAGAAAAGATTTTCAACAACTAATTAGGGACTTGGGACACAGTACAAGACTATATGGAGGCCAGTCAAGATCCAGAGATTAAACCTAGGTGGCAATGGGATGGGTTGAAGGCTACTCTCAGTGGGGGTTATTATTTCATATGCATCCAGACTAAAAAAACATTGCATGGAACACCAACTTAAGCTAGAAAAATTTTGAAAAGAACTGGAACAGCAACAGAAACAATCTGGCTCATCTAGCTTATAGAAAGGCATGCAACAGGTTAGACAGGAATTGCAAGAGTATTGGGAAGTTAAAATGGAAGGTTCTCTCAGACATTTAAATCAAAAATACTACAAAAATGGTATTAGGGCAGGTCGCCTGTTAGCATCCCATTTATGCAAAGGATCAAAGTGAGACAATATGAGGCTACACAGGAGGTATATACCCCTAAAGACATAGCCGCTGCTTTCCAAAAACATTACCTTGCTCTTTATAATTCAGAAATGTCTATTCCCCTTGATGCAGAGAGAATCTCGGATTTGCTCACAAGGGTTGTTCTTCCTCGGACCTTGCACTCTCATCCCACCATAGATGCATATATGCATGTAGCTGTGGAAGCACAGGACCCTCTGGGCCCTGCACTTCCATTTATAGGAAAACAGTGACCAAATTGTCAGCATAGCCATCTTATTACCCCAGATCAAGTACCTGGTACAGAACATTTTTGAATCCCCTCCAAAATATAATTCTACAGAACTGCAACACCATTTCACACAACAGATGCGAGAACACATTTTGGCCAGGATTTGAAAAATGACAGCTGTGACATACATGAGGTGGGGTAATAAGAATGCTATGTTAAAAATACATGCTAAAAATATTTGACATTTCTGAAGTTACAAGTGGGCGTAGCGAAATTGCAATGAATGATCATAACTTTGGCATTTTTTCATATTATGACCCCAAATACTCAACATAGTCTTCTTTTGACCCACCTGATAAACCCCGTAGGTGAAAATGTTCAAATCTGGGTGAAAACACCATTCCATGCCACAGGTGCAAAAGCACATTTCCGACAGGATTTGAAAAATGACAGCTGTACTATTCATGAGGTGGTGTGAAAAAATGGCTATGTTGAAAATTTGGAGTCAAAATATTGAAAATTACCAAAGTTATGTGTGTGCGTAGAAACATTTTGGTGAATACATGTAACTCAGCCATTTTTAGGAATGTTTTCACCAACTTTTCAATGGCCTTTTTGGGACCCCACCTCATGACCACTGGTGGTGAAATTTCATTATTCGGTCCCAAAAGGTGATTTCATGCAGTGACCATGAAATCACCTTCTGGGCCCAGTTAACAAAATGGCAGTTGCAGTGTTCATGAGGTGGGGGACCAAAAAGGCCATGTTGAAAATGTGGCACAAAAATTCAAAAAAATGGCAAAGTTATGAACATAGGTTCAAAACACCATTGAAATACATTATACGGCACTTACCTTTATTCCTCAGTTCACAGTTTGGCTTTGAAGAGTGCAGACATGTATCAGTCCATAGAAGATGACAGCCTACAACCTCTGGTAGTAAGTATAGGGTAATAGGGTAAGGGGGGTAGTAAATGCTCAATGTGAGGGTCAGGATGGGGGGGAAGTGAAGGCGGGGATGACGAGGGAACATTTTCTTTTTATCAGGTTAAAAAAAGACATTGTGGGATGGGTTTTACTTGCAGGGACATAATAAATAAATGAAATTATTTCAGGACACTGGGGTTGGGCTCCGTAGTGTCCCACACTACTGGGGGGCCCTAAATGCTGACACAGGGATCGGGCCCCCCACAATGTTGGCTAATTTTGAAGTCGAAGAGCTACTGATGCCTCAAAGAAAACTTTAAAAAACATAATAATTAGGTACAATTCTGCCTGCATTCCAATTATATTTTGTATATTTCTCCTTTCCATTATTTATTGCAAAAGAAATTTGCATGAATATATTATCTTTGTCCCTCAGAGTTCCTTTAGAGGCCTTCTGCCTCTATAGCTTACTCCCTACTTCAAGTCACAATGCTCTGTTGTGACATCACGGTCTGCTGCCATGGGAGTAACTGTGATACCACAAGCAGTGCTCTATGACTTCAGGTAGGGAGAAAGCAGCAGCAAAAGAGAAACTCTTGGCTTCAGTAATAAATAATGGGGAAGCAGAATACAGCACTAAAACAAACTGGGCTGCATCTAAATATTAGATTTTGTTAAAGATCTCCTGAACATTGTCACCAGCTCTTTAAATATTTTATTGGTTTAGATAAATATAGTACATAAACTAAAATACAACAGATAAAACGAAGACAGCACATATAGTATACATGCCTGAAATTATCCTGAACCACTGTTACTACTATTAATTTTATCATTTTTACCACTAGTAATAATTGATGTATTATGAATTGTGCTTTAAATTTAAGCATTGCTTCATACCTTCAACATTATACTTGTTCAAGTGTTGCACTAATAAACATAATTCTACAAACATAATCCTGTTGTGTTGAGATAATCTTGTTCTAGTATAGCTGGCATTAAAGCTAGTTAATAAAATAAAGGGCTGAGGGTGGGGGGCAACCAACGCCAGGGGTGATCATCCTGGTGTTGGATTATATGAATAAATAAACAAGGGACTAGGGTACGGTAATCAGAGGGTGGGGGGGGGTGCCACTAGACATCAGGGAAAATGGGGGCTCACAACTCACCCTGCAGCCTGCAGCAGGAATTCACCTGCTGCTGCAGAACTGAATAATTTCTGCTGTTCTCATACAGATAATGCAGCAGAAGGCTTCTCTCACCAAGCTGGGCACACAGGATGAGGAACATGATGAGGAAAAAAAACTGCAAAAAATGGCGACTTTTAAGGTTTAACAGTATCCGTATCTCAGAATATGTACATCCCACCAGAAAGAAACTTGCCACATCAAGAGATCTACTCTACGGAACAGCGCATACCAAATTTTGTGCAACTCCATTGATCAGTTGCAAAGTTATTAAAAAGTACAGAATTTGAGGTTTAAAATTAAACAGGCTACTTAACCCTAACTATAGGGGTATAACTGTGCCCCTATAAAAAAATATATATATATATATATATATATATATATATATATATTGCAAAAAATGTAATTAATGTATCAGTAGGATTAAAGCGACAACAGTAGGGAAATGTGGTGTTAGGGTTTCCAACCCTAACACCCGACTCTCCAACCCTGCACAGACCAAGAGGCCTTGGGGACGGCACCGGGGTTGTCAGCCCTAATGCTCACCCCATTCCATTAGAAAATAAGCTGTGTGGGTACAGTATAGGAGAATGGGATGAGTGTTAGGGCTGATGACACCAATGCCGCCCCCCCGATGCTTCTTTGTCTGTGCAGGGTGGGGTATTAGGGTTGAAACCCCTAATGCCACATTTCCCTACTTGTATCACTTTAACCCTAACTGATGCATTAACAAAGTTTTTTGCAATTTATTTCCTTACTTTTTGAAATAGTATAATCGTGTCCTAATTTGCTTATGGGAACTCAGGGCCCTCTGAGCCCTGAGCTCCCATTCCTCCATAGATGTGCATAAGTACAGTACATATCTGTGGAAGCACAAGGTCCTCCGGGCTCTGCGCCTCAATTAATAGGGCAAGAGTGATGAAATTGTCAACTTGGCCATGTTATTACCCCACCTGATGTACCCAGTACAGAAAATATTCAAATCCCCACTGAAACATAATTCTGCGCAACTGCAATGCCATTCTGTGCCATAGATACGAAAAATCATTTTGGCCAGGATTTGAAAAAATGACAGCTGTGACATACATTTGGTGGGGTAATAACAAGTCTATGTTGAAAATCTGGTGTCAAAATAGTTTAAGTTTACAAAGTTACTGGCGTGCATAGCAAAATTGCAACAAATGGTCATAACTCAGCCATTTTTTGACATTTTGACCCCAAATTTTCAACATGGCCTTTTGGAGACCCCACCTCATGAGCAATATGACTGTCATTACACAAATCCCACCCAAAGGGTTAATTTGCCAAGCAACTATGAAATCACCTTTATAGCAGGAGTTGCAAAATAACAGTCATATTGTTCATAAGGTGGGGTCCCCAAAATGCCCTGTTGAAAATGTGAGGTCAGATTCTACAAAAATGGCTGAGTTATGCATAAAAGTTGAACCCCCCCCCCCATTGAAATACATTGAACCACATTTACCTTAGTTTCTCATATTGCAGTCTCTGGTTCCAGCAGCAAGATATGTCTTTGATCGGGAGAGCTGATCTTGAACCTGGGACCTCTTCAGGTGAGTGAGGGTGTGTGGAAGTGTCAAGGAGCATATGGGGAGATAGGTGCACAGTGGGAAATTAGGTGGGGGTGCGGGTGTGATAGGCGATGGACTTTTTTTTTACAGGTTAAAAAACATTGAGGGATGGTTTTCTTTGTTTCAGGATATTTAAAATATTCAAGAGGGGCAGCCACTAATCACCAATGAAAAAAACAAATAAAATATGAGGATCGGAGGGTGGGGGCTACCACTGGACAGCAGAGAAAGATACAGGAGGGTGGGGGATACCACTAACACCAACAAAATAAAAAAAAGAAACTATGGGGATCTGAGGGTGGGGGTGCCACTAGACACCAGGAATTTTTTTTTTTTTTAGTTATTTAACCAGGTGAGACACACTAAGCTGAAAGCTTTTTTACAGGTGCAACCTGGGAGCACTGGGAAGTTAAGTGACTTGCTCAGGGTCACACAGTATGCAAGTTTAAGCTGTGGGATTCAAACACAGGTCTGGTCTGCTAGATGTCACCAAATTTGCAGCTCAGAGCCTTAGACCACTGTGCTATACTGCCTCCCTTTTTATTACAGGGACTGTGATCAGAGGGTGGGGGCTGCCACTAGACACCAGGGAAATGTAGGGGCAAGGGTATTGGAGGGTGGGGGGCCACTAGACACCAGGAAAATCATTAGAGTACTGGGGTGGGCAATGGGAGGGACAAGCAAGGATTCTTGAGTGGCAAAAAAGGATCCTTTTTCGTGACCTATGATATGAAAAAGGATTCTTTTTTCATATCACGTGGTCACGAAAAGAATTCATTGTCTTAAAAAAAACACATTTCAAGGGCAATCTTTTGTCAAACTGTACTCTGATTTGGATAGTGAACTTCCCATTGAAAACAATGGGAACTTAAAAACTGAATAACTTCACAACAGATTAATATTTTTTCAACAAACAAAATTGAATAACTTTGTAACAGATTAATATTTTTTCAGCAAACAAAGCATGGCAGTTCTGTAAACCCAAACTGTATCTACCATATAAAAATCACACCAAAATTCCACACCATCTGGATGCAAGGCATTGAGGAAAAAAACTACAAAAAGGGTGACTTTTATTGTTGTTGTACTACCTGGATTTCAGAATCTGTGCATCCAACCAGAACGAAACTTGCCACATCTAGAGATCTGCATAGGGCATACCAAATTTTGTGCAAATCCATTGATTGGTTGCAGTGTTATTAAAGTACAAAATTTGAGGTTTAACATTAAACAGGCTACTCATTACTAACTATGTAGCACAACTGTGCTCTATATATATATATATATATATACACACACACACACACACACACACACACACACACGTAAGCCCCCAAAGTGACCTTACCTGATGCGGAGCCGCCGTGGCTCTGATGCTTTCCCCCATGGTGCTGTCTCATGGGGCTGTGGTGGAAGTCGTGCCTTGAGACCCCCCCCCGTGTGGCATGCGGCTGCGGGCTTTTCTTTCCTGGTGTCTCAGCCCATTCGGGGCTGGGCCGAGTGTTGGGATAAATGTCTGTGCCATAGGCTGTAGGGAGTGTGGTCCCAGGTTCAGTTTGGAGGTGGTTCAGGCTCGGGACTGCTCGCATGTGAATACATAGATACATAGACACTGTCAGCAGATAAGGGCCTATGGCCCACCCAGTCTGCCCATTTGAGCTTGCAAGTTCAGTTTATGTTTTCCAAGAAGTCTGTTGCCCCTTACCCCTGACCTCCAGAATTCCTTTATGTCTATCCCATGCATTCTTAAATCCCATGATTGTTTCGGCCCCCACCACTTCCTCTGGCAGGGTGTTCCATTTGTCCACCACCCGTTCTGTGAAGAAATTCTTCCTCATGTTTCCTCTGAATCATCCTCCCTCCAACTTTATCCCATGCCCTCTAGTCCTGGAACATCTTTTTTGCTTAAAAATAGTGTATTCCTGTACTCTGTTCCTCCCTGTAAGATACTTGTATGTCTCTATCATATCCCCTCTCTCCCTCCTCTCCTCCAGGGAGTACATGTTCAGTTCCTTCAACCTGTCCTCATAGGACTTGTGATTCAATCCATGCACCATCTTTGTTGCCCTCCTCTGAACCTTCTCTACCCTGTCTATGTCCTTACATAGGTAAGGTGTCCAGAACTGTACAGTGTACTCCAGGTGGGGCCTCACTAGGGTCTTGTATAGTGGAATTATGACCTCCCTTTTCCTGCTTGTGATGCCCCTGCCTATGCATCCCAGCATACTATTTGCTTTACCCGCTGCCTTGTCACACTGTTTCCCTGTCTTGAGGTCATCAGAGATGATAACCCCAAGATCCCTTTCCTGCTTGGTGCATGCTATATCCTCACCCCCCAACTGATATATTGTGCCAGGGTTTTTGTGCCCCATATGCATTATCTTGCACTTCCTTGCATTGAATTTCAACTGCCAAACCCCTGACCAGTCTTCAAGTTTCTGCAGGTCCCTTCTCATTCTGTCTACACCCTCTGGTGTGTCTACTCTGTTACAGAGCTTTGTGTCATCAGCGAACAGTGAAATTCTGCCTTCTAGGTCCTGCGCAATGTCACTGATGAAGATATTGAATAGGACTGGTCCCAGCACTGATCCCTGAGGTACCCCACTGGTCACTCTTCCTCTGTGGAGTGACAGCCATTAACCATCACCCTCTGTGTCCTGCCACCCAGCCAGTTACCCACCCACCACACTACTGTCCTACCCACATCCGTATTCCCCAGTTTGTGCAATAGTCTTCTATGTGGTACAGTGTCAAAGGCCTTGCTGAAGTCCAGATAGGCCATGTCCACTGCCCTCCCCTGATCCACCTCCCTAGTCACCCAGTCAAAAAATTTAATGAGGTTGGTCTGACGTGACCTCCCCCTGGTGAAACCACGCTGCCTTGGGTCCTGTAGTCCATTGACAACCAGATGTTCCACCAATCTCTCCTTCAGTAGTGCTTCCATGATCTTCCCCACTACCGAGGTGAGGCTGGCTGGTCTGTAGTTCCCCACTTCCTCTTTGTTCCCACTCTTGTATAAGGGGACTACATCTGCTATCCTCCAGTCTTTGGGTACCTCCCCTGTTTCCAGTGGTCGGCTAAACAGGATAGCCAGAGGTTCAGCCACCACCTCTCTTAGTTCTTTAAGGACATCTGGCCCCATTGCTTTCTCAACTCTTATTACTTCCAGTTCCTTCAGGATCCTTTCTCATGTAAAGGGACTTGTGTCCACTTCTGCACCGTTCTCACCGCTTGTACTCCATTCAGACCCACTATCCTCCTCTTCCTCAGTAAAGACTGAGCAGAAATACCTGTTCAATATGTCAGCTTTACTGTTGCATCCTCCACACAGCCCCCATCCTCCCCTTTCAGTCTCACTATCCCTCCCTTTGCCTTTCTTTTTTCACTTATGTACTTGTAAAAGGTTTTGTTCCCTCTACCCACTGATTTTGCAATGTGTTCTTCTGTCTGAGCTTTGGCTTCCCTTACTGACCTCCCTGCCTCCCTTTGCTTCTCCTGGTACTTCTACCCATCCCCTTCTGCCTGAGTCTTTTTGTATTGCCTGAATGCAATCTTTTTGGCTTTCACTTTCTTTGCTACCTCTTTGGAAAACCATAGTGGTCTCCTTTTCCTTTTCCTCTTGCTAACCTGCTTAATACATAATTCTGTTGCTCTTGTAATCTCCATTTTAAATACTACCCACTGTTCCTCAACCTCTGATTCCTGCCCCATTCCCCTTAATGCCTCTTTCAAGTATCTCCCCATTTTCCCAAAGTCTGCCCCCCTAAAATCCAGGATACGTGTTTTTGTGTGGTTTGGTTCTGCTCTTTCTGTGATTTCAAATCACAGTGACTGGTGGTCACTGTTCCCCAGGTGCTCCCCCACTGTTACCCCCATCACACTGTCCCTGTTTGTGAGCACAAGGTCTAGTATTGCCTTCTGCCGAGTTGGTTCCATGACCAGTTGCTTGAGGAAGGCACCCTGAAGGAGTCCAGGATAAATATGCTCTAGTTGATGCTGTTGCTGGGATGCTCCAGTCCACGTCTGGAATATTGAAGTCTCCAACCAGTACTACCTCACCCTTGTCTGCCATCCTTTGGATGGCTAGCATCAGCTCCCTATCTGTTTTTTCCTCCTGGGCTGGTGGTCTATAGACCACACCTGTGCAGATGGCTGGCCCCATTTTCCTTTCCAGCTTAACCCACAGTATCTCTCCCCCATTTTGTTCCTCCTGGATCTCTGTGGCCCTTATGTCATTTTCACATACAGTGCCACTCCTCCTCCCTTCCTGCCTGCCCTGTCTCTTCTGAATATGTTGCAGCTAGGTATGGCCATCTCCCAGTCATGGTTATCATTACACCAGGTTTCAGTGATGGCCACAATGTCCAGGTCTGACTCCACCATGACAGCCTCCAGATCTTCCATCATGTTGCTAAGGCTCCTGGCATTTGCACACATGGTTTTAAATGATTTGACCTCCCTAGACTGTTTTGCTGTTCTACTGCAGCCCCTTCCTTGGTTGTCCTTTATCCCTGGTTCTTCTTGCTGTCTGCCCTTCTGCTGAATTTTGCCCCTTTTCTGCCTATCCAACTCTTGGGCGCTAATCTCCATCTTTTGCACACTGCTTTGTAGAGACAGCAACTCCTCTGGTTCACTGTTTCCACTGCTAGCTGTGGGGGGTGAGCAAGTAGGTACCCTCCTTGCTGGCCTTCCAGCCCCTTTGCTAGTTTAAATGCTTGTCAATGTAGCATTTAAACTTATCATTGAGTGCTTGATTCCCTCCAGGATGGATGCAGGCTGTCAGGCTTGAACAAACCTCCATCCTTCCAGGTGGGTCCCCAGTCACCAATGAATCCAAACCCTTCCTCACAGCACCAGTTCTTCAACCATGAGTTAAAGTTCCTGGTGCATGCACCCTATGTCTCCTTGCCTCTCACAGGTAGTACTTCTGAGAAAGTGACAGAAGTAGCTACTTGCTTGAGACCCCTCCCCAATTTCCTAAACTCTTCCTGAACTTCTTTTGGCTCCCCATTTGCCAGGTCATTAGTACCTAGGTGGATAATGACATCCAGCTCACCCTCCCGTCTTGCTTTCCAAGTGATCCCCAGGATCTTCCTTCCATCCCTCCATGCCATGGCACCTGGTAGGCACCTCAACTCCCTGTTCTCCCCCTCCTGTGTTCCTAGCTGGATCCCTCTTATGATGGAGTCCCCCACCAGGATTCGCTTCCTTCTCCTCTGGGGTCCACTGCTTTCCCCGCTGAGGTCACCTCCTTGGCTAACCTCCACATCCTTTCCTTCCACTTCTCTGGGTACCTCTATTTGGTTGTCCCCGTTTGCCAGTGTGGCATATGAGTTCTTGAGTTAATTGAGTTAAATAAATTAGTTTATTTTTTAAATGGTGGCCATGCGCACAATGCACATGCATGGATAGCACCAAAGGCAGAAATTTAAAGGAGCAGTAACTCCTTTACTGTAAGCAGTATTTGGTGCCAGCTGGCACTGCGGGGCATAGACAAATATTGGATTCGGGACTACAAGTCCCAAGGGGCACCAGAATAGGCAGGAGGTTTGGCACCAGTAGATTCAGTCCATGATTGGACCAGTGTTTTAGGCACCAAACCAGTGAGCCCATATAAGAGAGGGCAGACGAGGAGGACAGAGATCCAAGAGGGAGAGAGAGAGAGGAGGAGGTTGGAGTGGGGTGCATGTCTGCTCAGCCATGCGGCCAGTGCTGCATTTTTTTTATTTTAAATAGTACGGCCACCTGATGAAAATATGGAGAAGTGGAAGCTGCCATTTTGGGAGAGCCCTAGGGTCCTCACCCAGAGAATCCAGAGAGAGAAGCTGCTGCCTGCCATCTAGCAATAGAGCCATGAGGCAGTGGTTATGTGTGGGATCTGAGGATGGGCAGCCACAGGGTGAAGCATGCCCCTGTGCCTAAACAGCAATTCTGGGCTTTGTGCTCTGCAGCTCGGAAAGAGCATTTGTTGGGGCAACTGAGGGTCAGGCAGTTGTTTCCCCAAGTGTGCATGCTCATCATGGCAGTGTTTGTGAGGGAGTCAGAAAGTATCTTCATCCTGCTTTTCTGCTTGGAGATGGCTGGTTTGGCATCAAGTGTGTGCCTGCCTTGGACTGTAGCCTAGCAATTTCAGAGTAGCTGCCTGTTACTGTGTGGAATACTGCAGCAAGTAATTAATTGGAACCCCTGGGTCCAAAGTACAGTTTATCTTCTACAGTTCTACAATTAATGTGACCCCCTGGTCCTGCTTTACTGCTCCATGGAGTAACTGTCTATTCTATTGACTGTTCATTAAATGGGATCCCCTGTTTTGCAACTTTGTGTTTACCTCTTGTGTTTTGAGGAAATTGTTTTGCTGCTGCTAAAAGAAGTTGTCTCCACAGCCTTGCATCCAGTGTGTGTTCCAGGTTAGCATCCAGAATAGCAGAAACCAGAGACCCACCGAGGAAGACATAGAGATGCCTGCCTAGTGAAAGCAATCGATAAAAGCCTCTGGGTGACATGGGAAAGGCCAGGCAGATGACGGTCTGCGTCACCCCTCCTGCATTTCGGCTCAGCGCCATAAGGATCTGGGGCACCGCGATGGAGTCCATCCATCACCATCATCTCCCATGGACGATCAGGTACTGTTTTCCTGTCTTATTTCTGGGCTGTGTTTTCTTGGCTGTACAGCTCTCCCCCTTGCCCATGAACTTTAACATCTCAAAAACCCCTAGACAGGGAAGTGGGGGGGTGCTATGTATTCATTGCAAAATACTCTATTAATGCATCAGTTAGTGTTGACAGCACAGTGACAAAAGTTTGGAAATGTAGTGTTAGGGTTACACCCCTACCACCACCCCACCCAACCCCACCCTCCACACACCTACAGGCATCAGGGTGCGTGTTGGGGTAGTTGCCCTAACTCGCACCCCAACTAGCTTTGCCTCATGCTTTGCAATACCCTTGACCATGGGGTAAACCTAGTACTACTAATGCCCTGTCATGCCTTATTGCTTAAATATATATATATATATATATATATATATATATATATTCATTGCAAAAACTTTGTTAATGCATCAGTTAGGGTTCTTGCCAAAGTGACAAAAGCAGGGAAATGTGGTGTTGGGTTTAACCCTAACACCCACCCCACCCTCTGAACACTTACAGGTGTTGAGGTGTGCCTTGGTCATTGGTCTCAATGCTCACCCCATTCCATAAGTAAATAAGCTGAGATGAGCACAGTATAGGAAAATGGGGTGAGAGTTAAGATGATGACCCTAAGGCACACACCCCTCAACACCTGTCAGTGCCTGCAGGTTGGGGGAGGTGGGGTGTTAGGTTCCATTTCTAAACAAGCTGACATGATACAGTATAGGAGAATGGAGTGAGAGTTAGGTTTGACAACCCCATGGCACACCCTGATGTCTGTTGGTGTGTGGAGGGTGGGGTGGGGTGGGTGGTAACCCTAACATCACATTTCCATACTTTTCTTTGCTGTGTTATCAACCCTAACTGATGCATTAACAAAGTTTTTTGCAATGAATTTCCCTTCGTTTTGAGATAATGTAATGTATCATGTAACTGGCAAGTGTTTGTGGAAGCATGGGTCCTCTGGGCCCTGCGCTCACTTCACAGTGCCCATTTTTTTGTAATGGTATGCGTATGTGGGAGCGTGGGCCCTCTGTGCCCTGCCCTCCCATTTACACATAAATACAGAACCATACAGCAGCCCCATAGTACTGAAAAGGAACCCTTGTAACACTTACTTGGCAATATCTCATTAACCGTAGCAACTATGGAAAAAATTCCACTGCAGTTGTAATCATGACTTCAAAATCTCCACACATGCTTAGTCCACCTAAGCTGCGAGTAACAAAAAAATCCATATCTTGAATCATTTTCAAGATACGGGCACCACAAGGTGCCACAGGCACCGCAATATTATCCTATGGGAAATTTCTCAAATTCGGAATGCTGTAACTATGAGCCCATTGAATGTTTTAGGATCAAACCACCAAAAGGCACATCTGTGGGACCACGGTTTGCCACCCTGCAAATTTCAGCCCGAAAGCACAATCCACCTTGGCACAATGAAGTGAAAAAGAAAATAACACCTGGGACAATGTTTTCAAGCATTGTTTTCACAACAACTTTAATGTTTTTGTGGCACCCCATTCCTAGTAATAAAATCTTTTCATGCACAAAAATATGCTGTCATGCCACCTTTTATTTTGTGCACTGTCATTACTGCGCACACAAAAAATGTTTTCACGAAAATAAAATGGCAAAATGGTAGAAAAATTTTGAAAAACATATTTCCAGACTGCCTGTACAAAAACGTATGCCAAGGACAAGTTCCTCAAGGCCCGAATAGGTAAACACAAGTGCTGGTATTTAGCAAGAGGCACTATTTTTCAATTTACAATGTTTTTTGTCTCTCGCTAACTGAATACAAGATGGCGGCAGCACAAAAACAAAAATATGGAGGATGAAACCAAAAAAGTATTTGCGAAAGTTTTCACACCGCCCATATACATTTTGCCATAGGCTAAAATGGGACATGAAAAACTTCACTAACTTTTGAACGGATTAATATTTTTTCACCAAATCTTCAAAAGGCACCACCCTGACCCAGACCCATATACAAATGCACAGTTGAAGCCAGACACACACATACCCAGTTCGCTCTCTGTAGCCTGATAAAGAATTGTGCAAAAGGTAAGGATTGTTCAAATTTTTGGCACAGCTCTGCAACCGTACATCCAACCAGTACAGAACTTTCCAGATCCAGATATCTATAGTTGGATACCATGTATGCAAAATTTCAGGAAAATCAGACAAACAGTTGCAAAGGTATTAAAGTGCAAACTTTGGGGTTTAACATAGAAGTGGCCTGCCAACCCTAACTAGTATGCAGCTATAACGTGTACATATATATATATATATATATATATATATATATATATATTATATAAGTTATACAGCTGCATTCTTAAATAAATATATTGTATGAAGATTTCAATGGTTACATATTTTAGTGTTTATAATTTATCAAATAATACATTTTTGAACACATTTTGTTGTTAAGGATTTTTTACTTTAACACCATAACATCGAATGTGGAACTCATCAATGTAATGTGACTTTTGTTAAAATTAAGAAGCTGTGCCACATGTAGTACAGTTCAGATATATAGCTGGGGACTTTCTAACTTGGACCATAGAATTCAACAAAATCTCCTTTACTTTACAGAAGTTTGATTGGATATAGTGATTACAGTGTAAGAAATAAAGAATTAATATATTTTTATAGTGAATGTGAACCCTGCCAAACACAGACACACACCTCAAGGTTAGTGGTTTGATTTTAGTATCTCAGTCACAACAGTAATGTCAAGTGTGTTTGTCGGAAGCTATAATGGAAGAAGTGTTGTCTGGTCAGATATTGTCTTGGAGGGAGGCAGGTCAGAGACTGGACAATGGTCACACAGAAGTAGGGTACTGGATTTGGAGCAGGTGTATGACACCTACTATTGGAAGGTAGGCATGTGAGGCAGTGGGGTGAACAGCACATACCCTCACACCACCTTGGCTGTCCACATCCTGCATGAATGATTCATTCTTAAGGTAGATGACTGAGATGATGGGAGGTATGTGCCGGTATCCCCCTCCCTCAAATACCTACTGTACAATAAATACTGGCAATATATTGACCTGGCACCTAACACTCAATCCTAATTCAATTTCATTCTTCATTGCCACTTTCATACAGTCTCTGACCTGACTCCCTCTGAGACAGAGTCTGATCAAGCAGGCAAGAGGCAACCAAGGAACAGAAAAATTAAAGAATGTATGCTTCTTGAAAAATTGCTTTTTTCTTCTGCAGTCACTGCCAGACACACACTTGATTTTACTACATTTGCAATGCAGAAGCACCCATTAAGAGAGGGTGGAGGAAGGGTGGCAGTCAAAGAATTTTTGTGTGCTATGAGGGTGGGGGTAAGGGCAGCTGCCAAAGCATGTAGCCAGTATAGCCAATTGCAAAGGGCATTTGTAGAAACATGGTGAACTGTTCCACCTGTACTACAGTTGTGATGTAAAGATGGTGATTTTATAAAACTGAACGTGTTATGATAGTTACAAGGACAAGGGTTCGGGACTCCATTCTGATGGCTGTAGTCTAACTAAACACAACCAATATAGCAGGGATACTGCATCAGTGAATTGTATTTCCATCCTGGCTTACACCACAGTCTGCCCAGACCCATGCTGCCAGCATGCATACTTCTGAATGACTGTCCTTCTTTCCTCTTGCATTATACATTTTTTTTTAATAAACATATTGGTCAGTGTGGGTATCACTGTGTTGTGCTGCTATATTTTAAATAAATATTCCTTGTGAACAACCAGTGATAATCCTAGGCAGAAGCAGATGGTGCTAACTGGAAATGTAATTTGAGATTTTTTTGGCTTGCATGGTTGACCCATGCCAACGCATACTCTGGCGACCATGGAATGTTATGCATGTTCTTCTGGTGCTTTGCCTTTACAATGTCTGTTCTTATTATGGGAGGTTACCTTACTTGCTCAGGGCCAAACCATTGTGTTAATGGAGCTGAACAGACTCAGTATGAAAGTATCCATATTATGTGATGAATGGTGGTATATTGTGCTGAAGCAACACTCACGGAGCAAATTGAAACTTAAAATATCCCAACATGACACATTTTGTGCTGCAAAACCCAGGGATACTGAAGTTAAAAACATGGGTTTGTTGTGAGAACCTCTGTGCTCTGTGACCATTCACATGAGGCCTGCTCGGGAGCACAACACCGCCTCCCAACACACGCTCCCATATTGGCTCCTGACAATTTATTCCTGAGGCATCCGCTGCCTCAAATTCAGCCTGGCACCACTTCCGGTATTTTTTTTTGAGTGACTCACCACCACTGAACACCCAGTGGAGAAAATTTAGCCCCTCAGCTCCAACAATTATTTCAGTTTCGATATTACTCTTATGAAGCCTTCTATCTAGGACTTCTTTGTCACTGGAAGTTTCTTTTTTCTTTTGTAAATATAATGCTTATTAAACTTTTCCAGGTACAGTATGGTTCAACTTTCTAAATGAACACAAAATACAGATTGTAACACTGAGGACTGGTTACAGATATAGGCACTGGCTAACTTAAACAGCATTCATTTGCATCAGTCTCTTCCCTTTAGGTACAGAGTGGGGAGAGCGTATGTTTAGTACTGGATAGTCAGTAACCCTTTCAAGCTGTTTTATAGCCGTTAATATTCACATATTCATAATACGTTACCCAGTCCAAGGTATGACTCAAGTCTAAGTGTGGAGAAGCAGACTCAAGGGGCTGAAAGGTGGGTGTGGGGAGTCCATGACCAGAAAATGAGAAATGTCTGGTTATACAATGAGGATTCCCCACCAGACCATTAGGTGTTAATCTATTCTCAAGGGACTAGAGTAGGATCTCTATTCATGGCACAAATTAGCCATCTTTGCCAACAATCTGAGCATAACTCTGTACGATTATTGAGGGAGAATGTAAGTCTCTCCATTTGGTATATTTGGTTAACTAATGACCTCCAGGCAGTTACATCAGGGGGGTTGGGATCAACTGTAATTTAGTAATTACTTTTTTGGCCACTGTTATTAGGATTCCCAGAAGATAGCAAGAAGAAGCGTCTCTGCATCCCCTGGGATACTGTAACAGGAGATACAACTGCGGAGTAAGTTGAAGGGAGAGGTCAAATATTTCCCTATGTTCAGTTTGGACAGTATTGAGATAAGGCCGATTTATTGGGCAGTCCCACATGACATGATAGTATGCCATTTATTGTTCTCTGCAGTTCCTCCAGCAGGAGGAAGTAGAAGTAGGGAGATAGTGTGCTGTGGTAACTGGGGTACGAAAAAATCTAGTGAGTTACTTCCATGCATACTCCCTCCATTGGTGTGAGCTTGTCACCTTTGCAGAAGACCAGCATGCTCAAATCCATGTCGCCACGTCTATGGGGGAATTAATCTCAGATTCCCACTTTTGGGTAACATCCATAGCGGTTAATTCCCAAGAGTGGTCTATAGTACTTGATATAACTGTGAGATCATGTGGTGTTGTAATTCAGTGTGAAAGAAGAAGATGATACAATAAGAGATAATGTGGAGGTAACTAGTTGAGTGCGAGCTCCTAACAGTAGGGAAGTGATATAGTGCCTAACTTGGAGGTATCAATAGAAGTCTGTGCAATGTAAATGGTATTTCATTTGTAAATCAACAAAAGAGAGTACTACAGTGCCATTGAAAAAGTGATATATATACTTCTGTGAAACCCTCTTCCATAAATGGAACCTGTTGTCTTGCAGGGATAGTGCAAAATACTTAAGATGTGATATTGGGCATAAAAGTGAGACGAATGGGATGAGATGAAGTGCTCGTTATACAGAATGCCAAACCTCAACCTGGAATTTCAACCAGGGATTACAGAGTAGTGCAGTTTCAGGGGACATAGTGGAATTGTACATCACTTGCATAAAATGCTGTGAGAGGAAAAGTGCCCTCTCTATGTCCAGCCATGTACCATGCTGTCCGTCAAGGTGTCTAACTAAAAAGAAGTGAATATGCACAATCCAGTAATATAATCTGAGTGGAGGGAGAGCTAGGCCACCCATTCCCCTGGTGAAATTAAGTTGCTGTAACTTAATTCTGAGTCTCTGACTAGCCCAGATAAAACAAAATATTTCCCTGTGCTATTGCCTCCAGGTATGAGAGGGAATTTCTGTTGGGACATTTTGGAATAAATATAGGACTCAGGGAAGGGTAACCATCTCAACCACCTCCACTCATCTGAACAGAGAGTTGGGTAACTTTTCCCAACTTTTAAAATCCTGTATCATGTTTTGAGAGAATGGGATATAGTTATAATGAAAGGTCAAGGATGGATTAGGTGTTACAAAAACCCCAAGATATTGTATCTCCTGCATGTCACAATGAAAATGATGCTGTATGTATTTCTAAAGGCTGGGCTTGGCAAAAAATGAAAACAGAGTCTAAGTCTTTGTGGCAAAAAGATGGTATCCTGCTACTCTACCGAACTGAGCAATAATATTGAAGACTCCAGATAAACAGTCCTCTGGGTGCCAAAGATAGAGTAACACACTGTCTACATACGGTGCTATCCGATGTTCTTCCCCACCCAGATTGATCTCACCAAGGGCCTCAGATTCCCTAACAGCTTGAGCAAAGGGCTCAATATAGTCCGTAAATAATAAGGGGGCAATTGGCAACCCTCTCAGGTGCCCTGCCGAAGCAAAAAGTTTGGAAAGTGGTGGCCACTGATCTTAACACAGGCCTGTGAGGAGTGATAAATGTTCTGTAAAAGAGAGATGAAGGAAGGAGGGAACCTGAATCGATCAAGGACTGCATAAAGAAAAGGCCAAGACACCCAGTCGAAAGTCTTTTCCGTGTCAAGGCTTAGTAACGTGGAAGGAAACAATGATTATTGCATCTGATTAACTATTTGTACAGTGTAATGGATATTATCCGTTGTGGTACTTGTCTGAATGAAGCAGGTTTGGTCATGATGGAGCAAGTCAGGCATAAGCCAGTCAATCTGTTGAGCAAGTATGGACATGTATCATTTGTAATTGGCATTTAATACCAAAATAGGATGGTATGACGAGCAATGAAGCAGGTTTTTCCCTGGTTTAGTAATTACAGATATGGTGACATAAGCCCAAGTGGGTGGAGTAAGTTCACTTGTCAAAACTTCATTAAATACCACAAGTAATATAGGTTGCAGGTGTTCCTTGGTAAGTTTATAAAATTTAGCACCATATCCATCCGGGCCCAAGGGCCTTCAAAGTTTTGGAGTGACTGATTGCTAGGTCTAATTCTGCTGAAGAAATTGGGTGCATTAATCGCTGCCCTTGATCTTCAGTTAATTGGGGTAGAGTCAGTTTAAGCAGAAAGTCATCGATTTCCATCTGGGAAGGGGTATAGTCAAGTGTATATAGTGGCTCATAGTAGGCCTGAAAGGCCTGAGATATATCATGATATTGTATTAGTCTGGTACCCATACATGGGTGAGAGATTGCTGTTATGATTGCTAAGCAATGCTGCTTGTGGAGCTGATATAGGTAGATGGGATGACTGAATGCTGATCTTATAAAAGCGTTGGCGTAAAGATGTAAGCATTCTCTCTGTTTGATCATGAGCTAAGTTATCTAATTTCACTTTAACCTGGGCTAACTGCGCGGTGACTGAGGAATCATCTTGCTGATGGGCAAGCTGCAGAAAGTGTAGTGTGTCTTCTAACTGCAGCCTGCATTAGTGATGTTGTTTCTTAAGACATGAGGCATATGATATAATATGGCCTCTCAAAACTGTTTTGACAGTTTCCCAGTGTATCACTGCCGAACTGCCTTCAGGGGGGTTATCACGTAGAATCTCCAACAGTTTGTCCTTTATAAAAGTACGAAACTGTGGGGACCTTAGGAGATAAGGGTTAAGGCACCATCACATAGATATTTTCTCTAGACCAAACTCTCAGAAGGTGCTGACAGGTGCATGGTCTGAGAAGTAGATGTCCCCGATCGTGCTGTTGGTAAATCTTGGGAGATGCTCAGTTTTTGTAAAGCAATAATCTATCCTAGCATAGCTGTAGTGAACTGCAGAGTAATAAGAGTACCCACAAACTCTGGGATTTAGGGCACACCACATGTCCACTAATCCAATTTCCTTAGCTAAGTTTTTAAAGTATTTTTGTGAGGTGGTCTGATGGGAAGGGCATACAGTAGAAGTGTTCCTATGAAGACTAAGTGGCATATTAAAGTTGCCTGCTAAAAGTAGGATGCTTTTATTTATTTATTTATTATGCTTTTTGTTGCCTGTCAACACCTGGTACCTCTGCCAGTCACGGACCCTTTCTTCACCTCCTCATCAGACGTGTGCCACTTCGATACCCCCTGGCTTGCCCCCCAGGGTGGGGTTGTGGCACCCCTCCTTCAAAGGTGCCGCAATGATGGGATAGGTTGAAGGGGCCATCCTGGAGGCAATTGGAGCCGAGGGTGAGCATCATCTAGGGCAGCTGGCAGCTGTAATTTCTCCCTGGTTGTGCAGGGGCGGGGATGTGCAATGATGGCCGGCATCCGCCCCACCCCTGAGGCAGCTTGTGGTGCCGGCACATGTGCGAAACACCTAACCACCACTAGGTGTCCGCATTTCACTGAACACTGTACCCCCCCCCTCCCGGAGAAGGAGAGCAGTCATCGGATGCTCAATCCTTCTCCCCCTGGGGAGCCCTCTGATGGCCCGGGCTTGTTCCCGAACCCGGGTTGCCGGCATCACAAGCAGAAATCCAACCATTGTGCCACCAGCCGGCCCAAGTAGGATGCTTTTATTTTGGGCTATAATCTTATCCACTAACATTTTTAGATCTATAGTGTTTATACCTGGAGGCACTTAGATGTTGACAAGAGTGACGTAAAGCCCATGTAGAGTGCCATATATCAAAACCAGATCACTGTCTGGATCTCGCCAAACCTGACATTCTTCAAAAGGGACTTTCTTGAATTGTGAAGCTGCAGCTGCAGTCGTACAGCCAGCTTTAACTGGAGTAATGAGCCGCCAATCTCCTGATCTCTCTCTCTCTCTCTTTCTCACTCTGCCTCTATCCAGCTACCTATCTATCTAGCTCTCACTCTCTATTTAGCTATCCATGTACCTATCTATCTATTCAGTAATCCATAAGTGAACTGGGGTACCCCCCATACTGCTTCTTTCTCTCCAACCCCTCCAGATCACCTGCCCCCTTTCCGATGTTTATTTTTTATTACATAGTTTTAAAAATATATTTATTTATTTATTTGAATTTTGATAACCAGGTAAAAACAGAGAAACATAGATTTTGAAGGCAGATAAGGACCGCTTGGCCCACCCAGTCTGCCCATTTCCCTACCTAATGGATAAGCTGCAGATCCTAGTTAACCAGCAGCCTACTTCTTTCTACCCCATCCCCTAGAATTGCCTTATGACTGTCCCATGCATGCTTGAATTCAACCACTGTTTTTGACTCCACAACCTCCTCCAGAAGGCCGTTCCATGCATCCACAACCCTCTCTGTGAAAAAATACTTCCTTACATTACCTCTGAGTTGCCCTCTATCTTCAAATTGTGCCCCCTTGTTCTTGCACACCTCTTTTTTTGAAAGATGTTACCCTCTTGAACTTTGTTGATTCCCTTGAGGTACTTGAAAGTTTCTATCATGTCCCCCTTCTCCCTCCTTTCCTCAAGGCTATACATATTAAGCTCATTTAGCCTCTCTTCATATATCTTCTGGTGCAGACCCTGCACCATTTTAGTTGCCTTCCTCTGGACAGATTCCATCTTGTCTATGTCCTTGCGGAGATTGGGTCTCCAGAACTGGACACAGTACTCCAGATGGGGTCTCACCAGCTGTCTGTACAGAGGGTTAACAACTTTTTGTTTTCTACTGGTGATGCCTCTCCCTATGCATCCCAGTATCCCCCCCAGCTCTCCTTACTGCCCTCTCACATTGCTTGCCCACCTTTAAGTCATCTGATATGACTACCCCCAGGTCCCTCTCCATTTTTGTTGTTGTTAGTATCTCAACCCCCATTGTGTACTCTTCCCCTGGGTTTTTGTTTCCCAGGTGCATTACCTTGCACTTCTTAGCAATGAATCTAAGCTGCCATACATTTGACCATTCCTCTAACATTGCCAAGTCCCTTCTCATCCTTTCCACCCCACCTTGTGCAACAACTCTGTTGCAGATCTTTGTGTCATCTGCAAAGAGACATACTTTTCCTTCAGTCCCTCTGCAATGTCGCTTATAAAGACTTTGAAGAGGACCGGTCCTAATACCGAACCCTGCTGTACCCCACTAGTAACCCCCATTTACTATTACTCTCTGTGTCCTATTCTCCAGCCAATTCTTTACCCAGGCTATCATCTTGGGACCCACTCCCAGGCTGGCTAACTTGTATATTAATGTTTTGTGTGGGACTGAGTCAAATGCCTTGCTAAAGTCTGGGTAGGCCATGTCCACAGCCCCTCCCTGATCTACTACTTTGGTCACCCAGTCAAAGAAATCTATTAGATTCGTCTGGCATGACCTTCCCACTGTGAATCCATGCTGTCTTGGGTCCTGTGCCCCTCTGGCCTCTAGGTACTCGACAATTCTTTCCTTTAGAAGTGATTCCATCATTTTCCCCTATCACTGAGGTTAAACTAACAGGTCTGTAGTTTTCTGCTTCTGCCCTACTCCCAACTTTGTGAAGGGGAATCACATCTGCCCTCCTCCAGTCCTCAGGTACCACCCCATCTTCCCATGATTTGTTAAAGAGGGTAGTCAGCGGTGTCACTAGTTCTACCCTTAGTACTTTTAGAATTCTGGGATGAATCCCATCAGGCCCCATTGCTTTGTGCACCTTCAGTTTTAAGAGTTCTTTCAGAACCCTTTCTTCTGTAAATGGGCAGGTATCAACTTCTGTATCCAAAGTGTTTCTATTGTTTGTTTTAGGTACCTCCCCCTCTTCATTTGTAAATACTGAGCAAAAATATTTGTTTAGAATCTCTGCCTTTTCACCGTCACCCTCTACCCACCCTTCCCCTTTATTAAGCCTCATTATCCCTCCCTTAGTCTTCCTTCGCTCCCTGATGTACCTAAAAAAGGTTTTATCCCCCTTCTTAACTGAGTTGGCTACCTTTTACTCGGTTGAGGCCTTTGCTATTCTGACTGCCTTCCCAGCTTCCTTTTGCTTTAACTGATATAATTATCTGTCCTGCTCCTTCTGTGATTCCTTGTACTTTCTGAATGCTTTCTTTTTCTCTTGAACCTTCACTGCCACCTCCTTTGAGAACCATAGTGGTTTCTTACATCATTTTGTTTTGTTTATTTGCTTCACACAAAGGCTTGTTACCTCGGTGATGGCAGTTTTTATTATTCTCCATTGTTCTTCCACCCCTCCTTCCTGCTCATTTGCTAGTGCATTCCTTAGGCACTCACCCATTTTGGCAAAGTCAGCCCTCCTGAAGTCCAATACTTTTGCCTTTGTATGGCATGACTCTATTGCTGTGTTTATTGTGAACCATACTGTTCGATGGTTGCTAGTTCCCAGATGGCTACCCACTTCTACATATGTGATCCTCTCTCCATCTCCATTTGAGAGAACCAGGTCTAAGATTGCTCCCTCTCGAGTGGGTTCCAGTACTAGTTGTCTAAGGCATGCCCACTGTAGGGCATCTAGAATAACCCCACTCTTAGAAGTGGCTGCTGCAACTGAACTCCAGTTAACATCTAGCATATTCAGATCACCCATCAGCAATATCTCCCCTTTATCTGCCATTCTAAGTATACTTTCTATCATTTCCTTGTCCATTTCCTCCCCCTGAGGGGTCTGTATACAACCCCTGTGCAGATTGTGGTGCCATTGCCTGCCTCCAAATTGACCCACAGTGCTTCTTCTCCTCCCTGTTTACCCTTTTGTTCTGTTGCTTTGATTCCTTCCCTTATGTAGAGAGCTACTCCTCCTCTTTTACCCTCCCTGTCCCTCCTGTAGATAGTGTATCCTGGTATGTTTAGGCCCACTGAAACATAGTTGTTCCTTTTTCAGGGGCAACCCGGGGAACAATTTCAGACAGGTTACAATACGTTCCAGTGGTTATTCACAAATTTAAGTGCCTGTGTACAGGATTCATAATTAAGTGCCTAAGTTCAGGGAAGTAGCTTGCAATGTATTGATATTAAATCAGATGAGAACATAGTTTACATAACAAAGGAAAGTAACATACATGTTTGGAATTAAACATGTAATATTACAGTAATAGTGCAAATGGAAGAATAGGATAGCATGAAAGTATTTACATATCTACACAATGTCATACAGAGTGATGTCAAGGCCCTGAAGATTTGGAGAGGGCAAGACCAGGTGCAAGGGTGCCGGAAGATGGTAAAAGCTGAGGGGGGCTGAGAATCAAAAGGGCACTTATGAGGGTACAAAGGGCACTTTTTCTATGCTAGTTTTTGCCATACAGAAATAAAAAGTGGAGTGGCTACCGCCCCTTTCACCCCCCCCACCGTTACGACACCTATGGCCAGGTGACTATTAGGTCAGGATGATTGGAGTAGAGGGCAGGTGGGAAGAAAGCCCAGTGACCTTGTGAGGACATTATTTGCAGTTGCAGATGGGCAGGGAAAGAAAGCCTCTTTTAATAGTCATTTAAACTGAAGAAGGGATGTACAGGAGAGTTAGCCGTGTAGGAAGTTGTTCCATTTTTGAAGGGCTGCAAATGAGAAGAAAAAAGGAGACCCCCTTCTGGACTTGCTGGAAGACAGTAAGCCGGAGTCCTCTGTGGAGGCAGTTAAATTGTCACCCCAGCTGGCCCCAGAAAAGATCCAGGAAGTAAGGGAGGTTTTAGAAGACTTTGCCCCACCGTTTAGCACCAAGCCTGGACTAACCCACTTAGCGACACATGATGTAGATACAGGGACACAGACACCCATATGGCGGACAGCATATCGGGTGTCAGAGGCTGTTTAAAAGGACATTCAGAGGGAGGAGGAGGAAATGCTGTATTTAGGGGTAATCCAGAGATCCCACAGCCCCTGGGCCTCACCTGTAGCCCTTGTGCTCAAGCCAGATGGCTCTACTCATTTCTGTGTGGACTGTTGTGGACTGAATGCAGCCATGAAATCAGACGCCCACCCAATGCCTCAGACAGACAAACTTCTGGACAAGTTGGGAGGGGCGCCATACCTTACGACCATTGACCTGACCAAGGGGTATTGGCAGGTAGAGTAAACATACAGAGCTAGGGAGAGGTCGGCCTTCATCACTCTGATAGGCTTATTTGAGTTTAAAGTAATGCCTTTCAGAATGAAGAACGCCCTGGCCACTTTCCAAAGTTTGGTGAAGTAGGTGTTAAATGGTGCTGAAGAGTACGCCATGACATACCTGGATGACACTGCCATCTTTAGTGTCAGCTGGGAGGAACACCTGTCCCACCTTAGGGAAATGCTGGGCAGGATACAGAGGGCCAGGCTCACTGTCAAAGCTGAGAAGTGTTAGGTGGCCATGGCTGAAGTGGAATACCTTGGCATGTTGTAGGCCAGGGGCAGCTCCATCCCAACCAAGTAAAAATAGAGATGATCAAGGCATGGTCCAGACCAGAAATGCAGAAGCAGGTCAGTAGTTTTCTAGGGACAGCAGGGTACTATAGGAAATTTGTACCCAATTACAATGCCCTGGCTACTCCCCTATCTGACCTGGTAAAGAAAAAGATGCCTAAGAAAATTACCTGGGAACCAGCCCATGAAAAAGCCTTTACCAGACTGAAGGAGGCACTGTGCAGTGCTTCTGTATTGACAAGTCCTGACTATAGCAGACCCTTTATAGTCCAGACTGATGCCTCAGACGTGGGTATTGGGGCAGTACTGAGTCAGACATCCAACCAAGGGAAAGATCACACCATAATGTACCTGAGTAAAAAGTTACTTACCAGGGAGCAGACTTACTCTACTGTGGAAAAAGAGTGTCTTGCCATGGTGTGGGCCCTAAAGAAGTTAGAGCCATACTTATATAGGCAGCATTTTGAGGTACAAACTGACCACAACCACCTGGTTTGGTTGACACAAATGGGGAAAAACAAATGGTAGACTATTAAGATGGAGTCTTGCCGTGCAAGGGTATGACATGACAATCTTACATAGGGCTAGAGCAACCAATCAGAATGCAGATGGCTTGTTACGTCTATATGAGGAGTGAACTGACTTAGGGAGCTCATCCCATGCAGGGGATAGAGCCCCCAAATTCAGTCTAGGTGGGGAGGATTGTGACGCTTGGCCAGCTGGTTATGATTATTGTATGATACTGGAATTATAAATACATGGTCATTGTATGAAATGTCAGTCTGTGAGATTTGGCCCTTTAAATAACAAGGTGTCAGCAGCTGAAACCATAGGATGTAATTAAAACTGATAAGGGAAACAGCTAATTAACTACCTTCCTTCCAGTAGGCATTTTATTACCTTTTATGTCATGCCTAGGCTTTTTGAAGTTGAAAACCAAATGTGACTTTATGAGTCTGCCAGAGGATTAGCCTAATAAACTTTTACGATGTCTTAAGGGGAACAGGCCATTTGATACCAATATGGTGTGTAAAGTTGTAAACCCTTTGGTGTTCCTTGGGAAAACAGGAACCAGCTACCAGTTCAAAGGAAATGCTTGATTAAAGACTGTCGTAATTTAGCAATTTTTTTTTCTTCTGATGTCACCTTATTTAAAATACCTCCTGACAGGAAATCATGTTTGTAATTTTATATTCTAAAAGGAGGTGCTAGATGACTCACAGAAGGGGTGTGGAGACACAGAGTTTAAACTGATACTTGTATCTGAACTGTAGTACATATCTTTTTGGTCTCTTAAGAAACAAAGATCTTTCTAATTTAACTGCACTTCCAGAGGTAATACCTTAGATAGCAAAACTCTAAGGCCCAGATATTCAAACTGCACCACAAAGTAGTGCAATAGCAGGAGCAGGCGCAAGTACAGTGCGCCTATGCACAACATGCGTGATATTCGAACATTGCACAGGGCTAGATGCGCTTGTGCCACACAACTGAATATTGTGGCAACTGTGCCATGGCACAACCAGGGATGTGCAGTGGTGCAGGTCTGGTGTGCAATAGCACAACCAGGGATGCCCAGTGGAGCAGGGTAGCAGCGCATCAGCACAACCAGGGATGCTCAGGGACAGGATGCAGGGTTCCCCCACACATGGAAGATATGGGCTGAGGAGCACACAACAGAACAGACAGTGCACCACACACCCCATGAACCACCCAGCCAGAGGAGAGCTGGAAGAACCACTGGCCCATGGAAACCAGCCACAATCCCACAGCTGGGGCATGGTGCCCCAGCACACCCCCTGGCAAGCTGTGACCAGCAAACAAGGAGGTCTGTCAACCCTGTGCTACACCATCCCACCAATGCAGAGCACACCCTGCACAGCCTTCCACAGACACCCTGCCCAGGAGCAGTGCCCAACACTGCAGGACACCCCTTGCATGCCACCACCCCCACTGTGACAATGCAACCCTGTGCACCATTGAGACATGCAAGGCAGCCCCACTGTGAGCACCCTGAAGTGTGTGGCAGCAGACACCGATGCAACAACTACAGACACAGTGCCGCCCTGCATGGCCCCCCCGATGTACAGCTGAGAGACTTACCATGCATTGGCACACAAGGTGCCACACATGTGACAGGGCATGCCTTGGACACCACCACCAGCAGTGCAGCACCCTGCACACCCTCCCAAGGACACACCCCATCCCAGCACTGGCATCAACAGCCAGCAAAGAAGCCCACAGTGGTGCATGGAAGCATGTGCCACACAGGATGCAACACAGTGCATGGACAAACACCAACCCATATCCAAGTGCACACCAACACAGGGACGCAGTAGTGGGTCAACAAACCCGTTGGCTTGTGGCCACAGCAGCCTTGTACCCACGGCTAGCACCCCTCCATGGCACAGGTGTATCAGCCACCCTGCGCATGCACCATGAAGCCGTACGCCACCAGCACATGGCTGGAGCACAAGTGACAGACAGTGGAGCACACACCCTGCAACAGACACAAGCGACAGCATGGAGGGGGGAACAAAAACAGCGGAGGCCACAGTGCCACCTGAGGCAGACATGCACCACACCGGTGACAGGAGGCAACCTGGCATTGTGACGGGTACAGTGGTTGTCCAGCTTGGACAGCCACAACTGACATGCCAGTAGACGGTGCATATCACAGACATGCAAGGGTGCCAGTTGCACAGCCCATGGATGGTCTGACAGGGGCACCATGGACACAGAGCATGCACTGTGGACCACTGCACAGGCAACCAGTGTACAGAGAACAACACACAAACCACAGACAGTGACTGATTCCCCCCACCCACACCATAATTGGTTCCCCTCTGGACACACACACATGCCCATACCTGCAACAACCCTGACACCATGCACACCACTGCAGCTGAGCACCTGTAGCCCACTGCAAATCATAGACCACCACATGTTGTCATAACAAAACAAATGTATTATAAATTTCCAATGAACACAACTATATACATATATATATATATATATATATATATATATATATATATACACAAGTGGGGGATAGGGCCACAAACAAGGTGGGGGCGGGTAAGGGGCAGGGGTGAACAACTGGGAGAGGAAAGAAAGGGTGTGAGGGTGGGTCCAGGGAGGTAAAAATCATCCAAGTGGCATTGAGGGCCTAACGTCTGCCCCGCTCTTCTGTCCTGTGGCATCTGTGCGACCTCCTGCTACACACACCATGCCTCTCTAGCCACTGTAGTATCTCAAGGGATGCACTTGACAGCTGCAGCAACTCCTGCAATGCCCTCTCCATAGCATTCCAATGCCAACCACCTAGGACAAGGGAGCAGAGTCAATAGGTGTGAATATCCATCCCCCTGCAGCCCACCCATTGTGCATGGCATACAGCCATGGGTCACTCCCCTGTGATGGTGTGCGACCACCCACAGTGATCATGTCCACAAGACCTGCCCACCCAGGTGCACACAGCCATGTGGACTGCTGCACACACCCACCACCCAAGTCCAGCACAGCAACACTGTGGCTGTACAGTGACATGACTATGCAGTGCAAAGGTGGTGGCACAGCCATGTACCTGGTGCATGCATGGACCACCAGTGATGCATACCCACACATGCAGTGCCACAGGACAGTGTTGAGTGTACCATGTGGTGTGCAAATCAGTGGCGTCATTGGATGGAGGCCATGCCCCGCCATCTACCCCGCAACACAGCATGCACAGACTATCCATGAAGTAAGGTACTCACCTGCATCTGCAACATCTTGGTGCTGATGGACATGTTGCCCGCCATCATGTGGCTGTTGCCGGGCAGCCTTCTGATCCACCCATGCCTCTCGGGCTCGTCGCCACTCCTGAGGGCCTAGGGTGCAAACACCGAGAGAGGAACATCAGTACAAAACAGTAGCAAAGGCTCCCCCAGTGTGTGTGATCCCGCATAGCCCTGCCATGCTGCAACCCCACCATGACCAAAACTGCCCACACTGGACAGCCCCTCCTGGGGTGGACCCATGCCCACCATGAAACCCGGATATACGCTACCACTGTATGGATGGAGCACCTACCAGGACATGACACTGCGCCTCGCCTGGCATGTGCCTGTAGATGGGCAAGACTGTCTGGATCCCTCTGCCTGAGGTCCCCATAGCGATGGCGACACTGCTCTGGAGTCCTGTAGATGATGGTGGCCTCCTCAAGTGACACTGCCACCTCCTCCCACACTGCATTCCTAACCCTATCCAAGGGCACATCCCCAAACAGGGCCCCAGCATGGGGCTCAGCAATGGCCACCAAATTGGCCAGTTCAAGAGGGCTCTACAGCACTGCTCTCCTGCGTCCCATTGCTAAAGTTGCTAGGATTACAAAATGGCGCTCTGTAGCACACGTCTGCCATGTGCAGATGCTGCGCGGTACAGTGCTGCCATTCCCCATCACTCTGTCAATGAACAGCGCGATAGAGGTGCACCCATGCGGATGCGTGGCGCCTAGGGGGCAAAGATCAAACAGATGATCAAGGGTCTGTCGCACACGGAAAGCCACAGTGCGATTTGGACTCCCTGCGTGTAGCGCAGTTAGGTGCCTGTGTGTGACACCCTGCAGTGGCCTACCATGCTGTGGCACCATGGCACCTTCGGCGCTCCAGGGCATGAGCACCATATGTGTGAACAGCACACTAGCGCCACTGGCACAGTGGTGGCCATGCCCTGCACTACCTCCCGTGCTCAGCATGCCATCAGTGCAGCAGGTGTCAGCATCAGCACCCCCGGGCATGTGCCATGCAGTGCCTACTGTGCACGTCACAGAGCTATGCCTTTGCCTGAGCACGCTCAACACAATTGCGTAACAGTGCGATATTCAGCCAGCATATGCAAATCAGCTCATCAGCAATTCCATGGCACAGCCACTGAATTAGCATCCACTTAAAGTTGCGCCTCACCTCATTTGCATGCCTTGTGCTATATAAATGTGACATGGGGCTTCAGAGGTCATTGTTTGGTATTGCAGTCTATTGTGGTGGGTTGCATGCTGTTTGAAAGTGTGGACTGTGGTGTATGTGGGAGATGCATGGGACTGCACATTCAGAGGTAACACCTGTCATTCCCACAGGATCAATAATGACTGAACGTGAGGAGGAGGAGGAGGAACAGAGACATGGGAGATGGAGGAGGCCCAACTTCACCCGGGCAGAATCATATCCCCTGTTTGAGGCCTACCTTGACAGGGAACCGCTGCTCAGCAAAGGCCGATGGTACATTTATAAGGTAGAAAAAGAAATGGGCAGACTGGATGGGCCTTGCGGTCCTTATCTGCTGTCAACTTCTATGTTTCTATGTTTCTATGTAACACCACAGGCCCATGCTGTGGCATGGGATGAGGTAGCGCATGCCGTCAACCAGCAAGGCAGCCACCAGCAGTCAGTGCAGGAGTGCAAGAAGAAGGTGGGCATGGACAAGAGGAGGATAAAAGATAAGGTGGCTGCCATCAGGGCAGCACAAGCTGCAACTGGTGGTGGACAGCCGGATGTGCCACGCCTGACACCACAGGAGGAGCGGGTGGCTGGCAGCATGTGGCGTTGTGCCCTAGTGGGTGTTCCAGGTGGTGGCTTCCAGATGGGTGGCAGCCCATCACTGCATGGTAGGTCCTGTTCTGTCACTGTGTGGGGAGTGGGGGGAATGCCATAGGGTAGGGCAGAGATATTAATACTACTGTGTTCCCTTACAGCTCCTGAGCATCTCCATGGGTCAGCAGTGGAGGGTGTGTCCACTGAGGGTGGTACCCTGGTCACAGAGGAGTGCCCATCCACCTCCACAGGTGTCCAAGGGTCAGGACAACAATATACCTGCCTGTCTGTCCGTACTGAAGTTGGTGGTACTGGTGCAGAGGAGGCCCTGCCCGTGTCCCAGCGTGACAGTGTCCATGGATGCCAGCATGCTGTAACACAGACTGGTGCTGGATCCAGCACCGATGATGATGATGGAGCACACATCATGGACAGTGATATGTGTGGGCGGCAGAATGGCCCCACAGCAGGTAACAGCACAGGCATAGCTGTGGTTGGTGCTGCTGTGGAGGTCTGCGTGACATCACAGTCCCAGCCTGTGCCTGTATGCACCAGTGGGGCAGCACTGGTGTGCGTCCAGGCCAGTGGGGCTGTTGCAGCCACTGCAGCGGCACCAGTGAGCCCTGGCGAGCAGCGGCCAGAGGGGCAGTGTCGGCAGTTGGCCAGTGGCAAAGGGGGGACAGTGTCGGGGGGTGGCGTCAGTGCACCGTGTGTAGATGTGCCCCAGCATGGCTCTGGTGTGCAGTGTCCATCATCAAGGGGTGATGCCCAGAATGGCCAGGAACACCATGAGGGACATCATGCTGACCCAACAGATGACCTCTTTGCTGAGCACAGCCAACTACTCCAGGCTTCCGTGGATCAGCAGTCACGGCTTGTTAGGGAGGTGGGCACACTCAGTGCGGTTCTGCACCAGGCAGAGGAGCGGCACAGCAGAGACCATGCTCTGCTCCCAGCAGAGATGGCCCAGCAGTGGGAGGATGTGACCGCTACCATTGACAGACAGACACATGCATTCACAGCTTTCATGGCCGCATTGGGCACACAGTTTGTTGCATATGCACTGCAGACACCGCACAGTGTCACGTCCACCCCCCATTCCCAGTGTCATGCGACACCCTCCATGTCGACACCGGGTTCAGCTGTGGGCATCCTGATCACGTCTGGTGCTGGCATGTTTGGTGGGCTGCAGACCCCTGCTTGAACACGGTCACGCTCCCGCAGCATCATCCCTGGGGGACTGTCGGTGCCACCCCATGAGGCCATTGGTCAGTCTGTCATGGCTGGCAGGTCTCGGTGGAGCCGCCCATGCATCCATGGTGGTTGTGGCACTGAGCCGCATGACTGACCTGTCTTCCACCATGGCTACTGTCTGATGCTGCCCTGTGTGCAGTGTGTTGTGCAACATGCGATGCATGGTTGGGGTACCTGGCCATGCACACACACACGGTCCATGTGCTCACCCTCCTGGCTGCTGGCTGTTGAGGCATGTGCATGATGATGCCTGCGTTGTGCTGTCCGCTAGTGTGCAATGGTGCCCAGCGTCTGAGACACGCACAATGACGGGCACTGGGCGTGGTCATCTGTGGATCTGGGTGTGGCTGGGGTAGCAGTTGGGGTCGGCGTGCCTTCTACCTCTTGTGCATGTCTTGTGGGGTGTGTGGGTGGGTGTGTGTGTGTGACCGTATGTCGTGTTAGGCCTTGCCCATCCCTGATGGCGTGTGCGGTTCCACGCTCAGCCAATTCTCTTGCCACCATGCGCCCCGGTGTTCATCCATGCGTGTTTGTGGGTTGTGCCCTTGCCATTGGTGGTTGCACATGGCCCCATGACCTACCTGTGTTGGTTGAAGTGCTCCTCTGTGATGGTGTCCCGGTGCAGCTGCGACATCCAGATCAGGTGGGGGTCCCTTCGCCCAAGGGGTGGCTGCCCATCACTGTCTGGACCGGTGTCCTCATCGTCCCCATCGCTGTCCCCCTCTTCGACCTCTACTGCTATCCCACAGCCATTGGCCATGTTGTGCAGGATGCAATAGGCCAGGAATAGCCCACAGGCCTCAGAGGGGCTGTACTGTAGGGCACCGCCAGATGTGTCCAGGCAATGGAAACGTGCCTTCAGCATCCCGAACACCCACTCTATGACATTACGTGTGGTGGCATGTGCCTCATTGTACCATTGCTGCGATGGGGTCGCAGGGCGCCGGTATGGTGTGAGCAGCCAGGGACGGAGTGGGTATCCACTGTCACCTGTGTGTAGAGGGTGGACATTAGTATGGTGGACAGCGTCACTCTGCCATGGGCTGTCAAGGCCAGTACCCATGGCACCTCTGACTATGCACCCCCACCACAGATGCCCACGTCATCCTGTGTGATGTTCATACTCACCCATTAGGTGGCCAGTGGGGATGTCCCCACTCTCGAACCTGTGGCACAGTGCAGACTGGTGCCAGATGAAGGCATCATGTGCTCCCCCGGGGTGCATGGCACAGACATTGGTTATGCACCCCCTGGCATCGTACACCACCTGGCAGTTGATGCTGGCATAACCCTTTCTGTTGATGTATGCTACACCATCCAAGCCAGATGGCGTGTGGATGGCCACATGGGTTCAGTCAATGGCCCCGAGCACGCCAGGCATATGTGCTATCCTGTGGAACTCTTGTATGTGTGCTGTGCGCTCCGCTGTGTGCTGGGGAAATGGATGTACTCTGCAGCATGTGGCAGCAGTGCGCTGAGGAATTGTGTGAGTAGGCGTGATGCGGCCGACTGGGTTATGCCTGTTGTGTCCCCTGTTGGTCTCTGGAAAGTGCCCGTGGTGAGCAGGCACATGACAGCTGTCACCATTTTCTCCACTGACAGAGCATGGCTCTGTCGTGTGGGTGCCTGCATCTCATCACTGCACAGCTCACGGAGCCGCCTCAGGATTGCCCGGTTCAGGCGGTACCGGCCACGATCTCTGTGTCACTGTAGTGCTTGAAGGTGGTGCGGGCTAGGTACCGCCTGTTGGTGGCATACCACCGACAGGCCCTTCCACGGCCGCACCCCCCTGCTGCCTGCCTTCTCACACCCCTCATTACCGCCTCCATCTGGAAGGTGGCACTGGCCATGTCCCTGGCTGGTGTTTCCCCCCCAGCAGCTGTTATCCTGTTCCCCCCGCTGTCCTTTGTGATGCTCCCCCTGCACCAGGTACACCTCCAGTGTTTGGCTGTCCTGCCTACTGCCACTGCCCTCAGTCCACTGTGACACCTCCCTGTCTCTCCTGCACAGTGGCACAGGCTCCCCACTCCTGCCCTGTTCCTGTTCGTTCCCAGGTGTGCCCTGTCCTGCTCCTGCCCAGTCCCACTCACTGCTACCCTCTTTCCTGTTGCTGTCACCTTGCTCCCACCTCTGGCTTCCCTGTAGCATTCTTGCGCCTCTTTCTTGTTTCTTTTTATTTTGGATCATTTCCGCTATCGCGCAACTTCCACTTGCTCCCCTATTGTGCATGGCGCATGCTGTTGAATATCGCACTGCGCCATTTATTCATGGTTCCTCCCCTATGGTTGTGCATGCATTCATTACCATTGCGCTCTTACGCATTGCGACTTGTGCAGCGCAGTTGCCTCCTGCTGAATATCGCAGAATGGTGCAATTTCGTACTTGCGCTGGCGCATCTCTATTGCGCATGGTGCAACCCTTTTGAATATCTGGGCATCAGTGTATTGTGGTAGGAGTTTTGATTTATAATTTTCCCTTGTTCTTTTATGTGATTGTGAGCTCCTTGATATAGTGTTCTGTGTTACATTTTTTTCATATTTTTATCATCTTTTAGTAAAGATCTTTTTCTTTGAAAGACTGCCTGGGTGTCTGTCAGTTCTTTTTGCATGTGACATACAGGTGGTTAAGTCTGACAACTGTTCAACAGCTTGATGGTGTTACTAAGCTTGGTAAAAGGTAAGAATATACCTCGGGTCTCTTATAGAATTTTAAGGCTCCAGTTTGGATACCTGATTAGGTGCCCTTAAGTGAAAGATATATTGCATCCCCCAAAGAGAATATTATCTGAGCCTGTACATTTGGGTATGCTTGCATAAGGTTCATAGTTTGAATCCCCCCAGAACTTGAGACTAAAGGTGATTCAGACCCAAAAGCAGACAGGAGAGTTACCCTGTCTGTTACCTGTTCACACTATTGTGCTCTGAGGTTGGCACCATGGGAGCAGAGGGCCTGACTGGCAGAGTGCGTTTGTGACAATGGTTTCCAACTGTAACTCCCCACCCACAAGCAACAAAAAAAAAAGTTTTTGAGTCTCCAGAGTCTTGGTGAATCAGTGGTGGGGTCTTCCTTGGGGTTGTTAACCCCAATGCTCACCCTTCCCCTGAGCAAACAAGTTCAGATGTGACCTCTTTTCTTCACGCAGGGCCTGTGGGGCCCTGCATGAAGTAAGCTACAACAGATTTTGTTGGCAACATGAGGCAAGACATACTTCTCCACCTTTGAAGAGTGTATCAATATGCTGCACTGGCTTGGATCTGTATCGTGTAATTCAGACAGGAGGCTATGGGCTGGTAGGGGAGGAATGAGCATTAGGGTTGACAACTCCAATGAAGACACCACCATTGATTCATAAAGAATTCTCACCTTTTGGGTGAGATTTTAAAACTTTCACCACCCTGTTTTACCACCCTGTTCATGAGGTGGGGTCATAAGAAGGCTATTTTGAAAACTGAACATTTGAGGGAAAAATATTTAGAAAAAAACAAAGCTATTAGGGTATATTGAATGTTTTCAATGCTCACTCATAACTTTGGTAATGTTGAATATTTTGACCCCAAATTTTCAACATAGTAATTTTTCCATACCAACTCATGAACATGACAGCTGTCATTTTTCAAATCCTGACCAAAATGTGTTTTCACACTTGTGGCATGAAATGATGTTTTGGACAGGATTTCAACATGTTTTCCTATTGGGTTCATGAGGTGGGGTCGTAAGAAGGCTGTGTTAAAAATTTGGGCAAAAATATTAACAACATAATTATGAGTGTATGTTGAAATTTTTCTATGCTTGTTCATAACTTTGGTAATTTTTTTACATGCGTCACTTCAGTAGGTGGATGGAGTTTTCCCTTGGCAGAGGGCCCAGAGGACCCTCCATGTCTGCATCTGTTCACAGCTCAGGATATTCCGCTATCTCAAAAAGAAAGGAAATTCTTTGCAAAAACTTTGTTAACATACTAGTTAGGGTTCAACTTAATCTAACAAAAGTAGGGAAATGTGGGGTTAGGGTTTCCAACCCATCCTGAAGCAGCCAAAAAGGGAAAAGCATTAGGCTTTTGGGTCTCCAGAGTCATGACAAATTAGAGATGGGGTCTTTCTTGGGGCTGTCAACCATAATGCTCACCCCCTCCCCTGAGCAAACAAGGTCAAATGTGATCTCTTTTCTTCACACAGGGCCCAAAGAAAGCTACAACAGATTTTACTGGCAACATATAGCAAGATGTATTTCTCTACCTTTGAAGAGTGTATTACTATCAGGCACTGGCTTGGAACTTTACCTTGCGATTTGGACAGGAGGCTTTGGGCTGGGAGGAGAGGGATGAGCATCAGAGTTGACAACTCCAAGGAAGACATCACTACTGATTCACCAAGACTCCAGAGACCCAAAACCCTAAAGTTTTTTTCCTTTAGCTGCTTGGGGGCGAGTGGTTTGAGTTAGAAAGCCTAATGTCACATTTCCCTACTTTAGATGTGTTAAGTTGAATCCTAACTCGTGCATTAATGCAGTTGTTTGCAAATATATATATATATATATATATATATATATATATATATATATATATATATATTATGAATGAATTATTCAATCTAAATGAGTCAGATACACCTGACTTGTGCACTATTAGAATTTAGGTTTCAGTCTAAATAATGTAAGTCAGATACACCTGGCTAGTACACTTTCCAAATGAATTATCCAGGCTAAACATGTGTCAGGTAGACCTGGACAGTGCACTAGCTCAATGAATTATTCAGGCTTTATGGGTCACAAACACCTGTATAAAGTGCTGTCTGAATGAATCATCTAGGTTAAATAGGTCAGATGTACCTCGGCAGTATACTATCTGAATGAATTATCCAGGTTAAACAATTCTGTAACATCTATCAAGTACACTATCCAAACACATTTTCTGGGCTAAACTTGTCAGACACGCCTGAAAAGTGCACTGTTGAAATGAGTTATACAGCCTAATTGGGTCTGATACACTTGGATGGTGCAGTGCCTAAATGAATTACCCAGCCTAAACTTGGCAGACACACATAGATAGTGCACTATCCAAAAACAAACTCTGGTAACAGTCAATATGGCTTCTAATGCATTAGCCTGATAAGGGATATAGAATAATAAGTAGCATAGTTGTAATTTACTTGTATTATTGTGATGAAAAATTCCCACATTTAGTGGACAACAAGGAAAAACGTTATCAGGCATAGATTCAGCTACCATCCTGGAATTACTTGAAATGGGGAAGAAAGCAGCTGGTATGCAATGGTATAGATTCCTGTGCAACCTATAACATTGCATTATAGCTCTGCTGTGCTCGGCACCCTCTAACTTTTTCTTTTAGAGGAATACAAACAACAAAGTTCACATTTTCCAGTTTTGACCATGCCCAGAAGAACACTAACAGGAAGTCTGCTTTCAGTGTTGGAAATGGAAAGGATTCACTGAGAGAACACATCACTTGTGATATAGTATCAAACGTATCTGGCGCACGAAATACTATATGCCCCCCACTTACCAATCTTGCCTACATCCTGGAGCTGAAACCTTACAAGATGCTCTTTGGTCTTCCTTGCAGGTGCTCCTTACTGTCCCTAGAACAGTAACTTTTGCAGGCAAAAGATCTTTTACCTCCATGGCTCCAAGGTTGTGGAATGATCTCCTGGCTGACGTCCAGGCATGTTCCATTTTCCACTCCTTGAAAAACACCCTTAGGGCCTACTTCTGGTAAGCAACCAGCGAAACATAGAAACATAGAAACATAGAATTTGACGGCAGATAAGGACCGCTTGGCCCACTCAGTCTGCCCATTTCCCTACCTACTGGATAAGCTGCAGATCCTAGTTAACCAGCAGCCTACTTCTTCCTACCCCCACCCCCTAGAATGGCCTTATGACTGTCCCATGCATGCTTGAATTCCACCACTGATTTTGACTCCACAACCTCCTCCGGAAGGCCGTTCCATGCATCCACAACCCTCTCTGTGAAAAAATACTTCCTTAAATTACCTGTTAGCTGTCCCCCCTCTATCTTCAAAATGTGCCCTCTTGTTCTTGCACACCTCTTTTTTCATAAAATGCTACTCTCTTGGACTTTGTTGATTCCCTTGAGGTACTTGAATGTTTCTATCATGTCCCCCCTCTCCCTCCTTTCCTCGAGGCTATACATATTAAGCTCCTTTCGTCTCTCTTCGTATGTCTTCCGGTGCAGACCATGCACCATTTTAGTTGCCCTCCTCTGGACAGCTTCCATCCTGTCTATGTCTTTGCGGAGATTGGGTCTCCAGAACTGCACACAGTACTCCAGATGGGGTCTCACCAGCTGTCTGTACAGAGGGATAATAACTTCCTGTTTTCTACTGGTGATGCCTCTCTATGCATCCCAGTATCCCCCAGCCCTCTTTGCTGCCCCTCTCACATTGCTTGCCCACCTTTAGGTCATCTGATATGACTACCCCCAGGTCCCTTTCCATTTTGTTGTTGTTAGTATCTCACCCCCATTGTGTACTCTTCCCCTGGGTTTTTGTTTCCCAGGTGCATTACTTTGCACGCCTTAGCATTGAATCTAAGCTGCCATACATTTGACCATTCCTCTAACCTTGCCAAGTCCCTTCTCATCCTTTCCACCCCACCCTGTGCATCAACTCTGTTGCAGATCTTTGTGTCATCTGCAAAGAGACATACTTTTCCTTCCAGTCCCTCTGCACTGTCGCTTATAAAGACATTGAAGAGGACCGGTCCTAATACTGAACCCTGCGGTACCCCACTAGTAACCCTCCTTTCTTCTGAGTGGACTCCATTTACTATTACTCTCTGTGTCCTATTCTCCAGCCAATTCTTTACCCAGGCTGTCATCTTGGGACCCACTCCCAGGCTGGCTAACTTGTATATTAATCTTTTGTGTGGGACTGTGTCAAATGCCTTGCTAGAGTCTAGGTAGGCCATGTCCACAGCCCCTCCCTGATCTACTACTTTGGTCACCCAGTCAAAGAAATCTATCAGATTCATCTGGCATGACCTTCCCTGCTGTGAATCCATGCTGCCTAGGGTCCTGTGCCCCTCTGGCCTCTAGATATTAGACAGTTCTTTCCTTCAGAAGTGATTCCATCATTTTCCCCTATCACTGAGGTTAAACTAACAGGTCTGTAGTTTCCTGCTTCTGCCTTGCTCCCACTTTTGTGAAGGGGAATCACATTTGCCCTCCTCCAGTCCTCGGGTATCACCCCATCCTCCCATGTTTTGTTAAAAAGGGTAGTCAGTGGTGTCACTAGTTCTACCCTTAGTTTATGCATTTATTTATCTAGATTTTGTTAATTGGATATGATCACTGAGACTAAAGTCCCTTTTTCAGGATCGACCTGGGATTAATTACAAAGATACAATGCAGTAATTAAATACATGTAATAGTCAGTGCCCCTACATTCATTGAGCCCCCCCATGATTTATCTGCTTGGTTTTAGGCCTTCTCTCTTGCCCGGCAAGAGAAGCTTGTTTTATGCTGATACCTGGTTGTTGTGTCCTCTATACACTATATTGGTAATTTCTATGTTATAGAAACATAGAAACATAGACTTTGACGGCAGATAAGGACCACTTGGCCCACCCAGTCTGCCCATTTCCCTACCTACTGGATTAGCTGCAGATCCTAGTTAACCAGCAGCCTACTTTTTCGTTATGTCCAAGCCTGTGAATCATCCCAGTCCTTGGTATGGCTCTGCATTGCCTGATAATTTATATCTGTACCTTACTGAATACATTTGCTATATGTATCACAAAAATTATGACTATTACATGTATTTAATTACTGCATTGTATCTTTGTAATTAATCCCAGGTCGATCCTGAAAAAGGGACTTTAGTCTCAGTGATCATATCCAATTAACAAAATCTAGATAAATAAATGCATAAATATCTGACAGGGGTCTGGGGATATGTTTCTTTATTATATGTGCATTTTTACACTTTATTTAGTTGGTTTTATGCCTTTTGGGGTGGGTATTTTACAAAGAAGCAGTCCCTTCTCATGTTAATCCTGGAGCTGAGTGAGACTTTCAATTTCACTCCCGAAACTGAGTTCCCCTTGTTCCCTCCCATTTCTACTACTGTCTGCTTTAAGCTTCACTAAGCAGCCTTAGAAATGTGGCAGAGTTATAGTATTTGTGGTCTAGTGGTTAGATCCCAGGCTGAGAACCAAAAAGTTCAGGTTCAAATCCCAGCAGAGCCACTTACTCACTGTTATCCTGAGCAAGCTCAAGTAGACAAGTATAAGAGCATGGTTCATGGGCTATCAGGAATTAGTATGGTGTTTTGCCACAGGTTAAACTGGGGTTTGCTCTGCTTGCAGGTGCTAAAGTGCACTTTCCCAATAAAACTATTGCAGTCTCTTTTTTATCCATCCTTCACCCCTCCACCAATGCCACTGATTTCTACATAAGACATTGTGCATAACAACGTGCATCCAAGTGAAGGTGTGACTTCAGCAGAGAAAAAACATTTTGGTCTATTCTGATGGAGTCATGTGTTAGTCCAGTCTATGATGTAGAAGAAAAAATATATTGCAATGGATACCTTTTATTGGATGAACAAAATTGTTTGAGACTAGCTTTCAAGAGTTAAAAGTTTAATGAAAGGTATCACCCATACTGCAATTACAATGTTAACCAACCAACATTAGTTGTAAGTGGCAGAGTTTCTTGGTAATCAGTTCAATATGTAACTGCCAGCGTAGTGCTTGTGCATCTGCATTGATTTACTTTGGCTTGTCTCTTTCCTCTGGATTTCCACCCTTGGTAAAGGTGCCAGAGAAGGATTTCTCTCAGCTAAAGGAAATGATAGCCAAAGAGCCAAATGAGAGGTGGGGTGCCGGAGAAAGAGAAGGGGTGGGAGAAGGATGGAAAAAACGAACTAGGCAGTGAAGGTGTATGTTTGCTCTGCTTCTGTAGGGCAAGGGACAGGAGCTAGGCAGTTCCCCATTGAACTGCAGGATGGGACCTTTGAATTCAATGTGTGACTGCCAGTGACATGTATGTGCAATTATCTTATTTTACTTTGTTTTTTCTCTTTCCTCTGGATTTTCAGCCTCAGTAGAAGTGCCAGACAAAGGATTTCTTTTAGCTAAAGTAAATGGTAGCTAAAGAGTCAAAGGACCAAACAGTAGTGTAACAGAACCCACCTCTTCTGACTTACAGACTAGGCATGGTGACACAGAGGAGAGGAAAACCCCCATGTGGGGAAAACCTCTAGGGTATCAAGGTTACCATGTTAACCTTCTCTCCAGGCTTCTACAAATTATGAGGCTAGCTTTTGGTAAGCTTGGTGAGGTTCAGAATTTGGTTCTCTAATGTATGCTTTAAAGCACATTTAAATCTATTCTTTCTGGAAGCAGTAGTGGCAGCTCCAATTCTGAAGGAATGTCTGGAATACTTGGAAGCCTAAAGGCCCAGATGGGATTGTAACACTCTTACATGGAGTATGAACCAAGAAGTAGTCTTGATGGAATAGTTGCCAGAAAACAGGAGAGGATGCATGGAATCTGGATGTTTTCCGTGTATTGCAAATAGTAGAGGACTTGAATAGGGCGCCATGTTGAGTTTGTTGAATGATTCTATATGTGGACCCCTTTGTTCGTTCTGTCAGATCTTTATCTAGGCAAGGTGAGGATGAAGTGATCCATTTAGATTTTTTTGAAACGGTTATTGGTGAGGCAAACTGCAGGACTGAAAATGGAAGATGCTGCAATAAATTCTCTGGAACATAACAGTTCAAAAAATGTCAAGGTATTGGCTGCTTGGATGTCAAGATCAGAGAAGGCTTCAAAGACTCCATCTTGTACTATGTTCAGCATTCAGGAATAGAGGTTGCAAGCAATGGGCTTTCTGTGTGGTTGTTCTTGAGGGGTGGATTTTGTCAATCCTTGAATAAAAGCCTTGATCGCGGGACAAGACAAGTAGGAGCAGGAAGTATCGAGATGGATGGACATGATGGTAAATTGAATCCCAGAACTGTATTGTTTGATTGTTGTTGCCATAAGGCTGAATGAGTTAAAGCAATAACAAGCAAATGCCAGCATATGAGGAACTGAATATAGTAATGGACTAATGTTCTGGAGGGCACAAAAGGGCGTGAATTTCTTCTGTGCTGCTTTGTAAGCAGATTGGGTAGAAGCAGCTTAGAATGCCCAGATAGTTAAGCAGGCATGATTTAAATAAAAGGCCAGGTCATCTGAAACTCTTGGAATGATGGAGTAGGAGTCTCTTTGTTGGCTTATGGACATGCAGCTTTGAACTGCTGGAAATGAAAACAAGAAAAACAATCACCCAGAAGGTTTGAAGGCCCAGGAATATACATGCAGTGAATTCTGAAGTGGCGTATCAGAGAGGTCCATGTCAATTGTCTCAGGAGGTTCATTGTGGAATGGGAGGATGATGGCCCTTTGTTAATTATGGCTAATGCTGCTTAGTTGTCTGTATAGAATGTCACAAGTTGATTGCTCCATAGGTGTCCCCAGGTAAGGGCAGCTGCAACAATGGGATAGATTCTGAATAAGGTGGAAGTAGAATGGAAACAAGGGAGTACTTCTGCTTCAAATTGCCATGGACAGGTGAACCAGGAAGGACCAAAAAAAGGCATAGAAACCAAGGGCCAGAGTGGCATCAGTAAATACTTTGAAGTTTGAGTTAGGTATTGGATTCCTATAGAACATCAATATGCCATTCCAAGTCATGAGAAAGTGGGACCTCATGGTTAGTTCTGAATGGGCTGAGGCAGTGATGTTAATGTGGTGGTCCAGGACAGTGACTGAGTGGGCTAGATCAAGAAGATAGGTAATGAAGTTCCTGCCTTGAGGAATTATTTGCATTGTGAAATTAAGGTAGACCACTAATGACAGCAGTTCTCTTTGGAATAGGATTGCTTTGATGAAAAGGAATGAACCAGGGACAACATGTTTTGGAGTTTCTCCAAGGAAAGATTGGCCTCCATACGAGAGAGTCTAGTTCTATGCCTAGAAATTCCATGGTTGGTGTGAGCCCTTGAGTTTTGTCATTGGCCAAAGGAATGTTGAGTAATGAAAACAAACAATGAAGGCAAGTGATGCTTGCAGCAGGAGTGGAGTCTGGACTGTCTAAGAGGAGAAAGTCATCAAGAAGGTGCAGTACAAAAGGACATCTATACACCTTCAAAATTATCTAAAACAGAGAACTAGAAAAGGAGCTGAACAAGCTAGGGTTGCTTTTGCATCCAAAAGTTAAACAAGCTGCAAAGTAAATATTGGTTTCAACAAGAGATCCCATATACGTGCCAGACAGAAGGATGTATCAGTAACAATCTGAAGGCATCCGTGATGTTTGTCTTGGTTAACCAAGCGCCCAGGTCCAGCGAGCATTATGAATTTGACTGCACTGTTAATTCATGCATAGGCCAGGGAATAGTCTTCCAAAGGAATTAGTGAATTAATACTACGATTTATGGAAGAATGAAGGGCTGACAGATCAATAATGAGGCATTTCTTGACAGAATATTTTTGGGTAGCTACCCCAGTGTGATTGATAGGGAAAGAAGGAAATGGAAGACCTGAAAAGGGGGCAACAAGGAAGCCTTTAGAAAGTTCCTTAGTTAGGATGGCATCAACAACTTTAGGTTCTGATGTAGTCAATTTGAGATTAGGTTAAGTAACTGACGCGGTAGGAAATGCGAGAAGACCAGTATGGAAACCATTACAGAGGTCAGTGATTAAAAACTGGACAAACTGCTGGGCAAGATGTGTTGACAAAATGTGCTAAAGGCGTTGGATGTGAAAAGGAGTTGAAGGATTAATTAAATGTCATTTGTGGCCTTGATGTGGAATGGAGGAAGGTTTCTGGTGACAAACCAGTTTGGAATGGGCCTCTTCACAGTGGCTGCAGATGTGTAAAAAGGTACACTAAGATGTGAAACAGGTTGAGTCATTGAGATTACTTCATACCTGTATATTCTTAAGCAACTGGTTTTGGAGCCCACTAGGGACAGGGCAGTGCTGGACCTGGTGTTTACAAACAGAGACAGCATTGTTGACATCATAGTAGGTGGTCCCCTGGTACAAGTGATCACCATACTGTGTGATTTGGATGTACAGATATGACAGGAAAAAACATACTATGATGAGGGCAGATTTTGAAGAAATGGGAAACTGCCTGAGATTATCCCACAAAGGGGAAGAAGTCAGAGGGGAAGTGGAGGCTCAACTGAGAAAAATTAAGGAAGATATAGACCAGGCAACAGCATGCTATTTGAAAGAAGTGAGCAAGGGAAAGAGGAGGAAGAGGCCACTATGGTTCTTTAAGGAGGTGGCAAAGGCAGCAAAGGAGAAGAAAATGCACATGGAAAGTACAATGAGACCCAGAAGGTTGAAGACATGGAGGTATCGCTGGCAAAACAAAGGGAGGCAGAAAGAAGGGTGAGTGAGGGAAGCTAAAGCACTAACAGAAGAGCAGATAGCTATAGGTCAAAAAGTTGGACAAGACCTTCTTCAGGTATGTGGGTAAAGAGGAAGACAAGGGGAGGGATAGTAAGAATCAGGAGGACAGGGGGGACTGCTCAGAGGAAGATCAAGAGAAAAAGAAGTAATAGATAATTACTTCTGTTCAGTCTTCACAGTAGAGGGTGGGCAGGACAGACCAGCATCCTGCATTAAGTATCAGGGAGAGGGGTGAGTGAACACAAGTCCATCCTTGGTGGAGAAGATCCAGAGGGGGATTGGAAACCTTAAAGGAGAATAAGGCAGTGGGGCCAGTTGGGATTCATCCAAGTGTCCTAAAAGAACTGAGCAGAGTACTGGCTGCCCCTTTGGAAGTGCTTTTTAGCACCTCAGAGGAGATGGGGGAAGTCCCAGATGAATGGAGGAAGACAATGTTGCTCCTCTGCATAAAAGCATCAGTAGGGAGGATGCTAGCAACAACAGGCCAGTCAGTCTCACATCAGTGGTGGTGAAGTTCGTGAAGACACTACTGAAGGAGAAGCTCATGGAGCACCAGGAGGCAAAAGGGCTGCAGGACCACCGGTAGCATGGTTTCACAATGTGGCGGTCTCAGAGATTTCTTTGATTGGGTTAGCAAGGAGGTAGAGAAAGGGAGAGCAATGGATGTGGCCTACCTGGACTTCAGTGAGGCTTTCAACACTGTGCCACACAGAAGGCTAGTTAAGAAACTAAGCAGCCTGGGGATGGGGGAGAAAGTGACAAGATGGGTATCAAACTGGTAAAGGGATAAAAGCCAAAGGGTGGTGGTAAATGATAGCCACTCAGGTGATAGGAAAGAGACTAGTCGGGTGCCAAAGGGTTCAGTGCTGGGACCAATCCTCTTCAATGCCTTCATAAGCAACATTGTGGAGGAGCTTGAGGGTAAGGTGTGTCTCTTTGCTGAAGATACAAAAATCTGCAACAGTGTTGACACTCAGGAGGGGGTGGAGAGAATGCAAAGGGATCTAAGAAAACTAGAGGAATGGTCTGGGTATGGCAACTTGGTTTCAATACCAAAAAGTGCAAGGTTATGCACTCAGTGCGACAGAACCCAGGGGCAGTGTATAAGATGGAGGTGTGGAGCTTACAGTCACCAAGGAAGAAAGAAACCTAGGGGTCATCATATCTGATGACCTCAAGATAGCTGGGCAGTATGACAAAGCACTGGGAATGGCTAGCAGGATGCTGGGGTGCATTGTGAGAGACATTTCTAGCAGGAGGAGGGAGGTGGTATTGCTATTGTATCACTCACTGTTGAGGCCCCACCTGCAGTACTGTGTCCAGTTCTGGAGTCCACAACTCTGCAAAGACATTTATAGGGTGTAGGTGGCACAGAGGAGAACAACCAAAATTGTGAGGGGGGTTGCTTGAGAAGCCATATAAGGAAAGGCTGCAGGAAGTCAACATGTAGTCCCTGAAAGAGAGTAGAGCAAGAAGGAACACGATTGAAATCTGCAAGTACTACACAGGAGTGAATGAGGAGCAAGTGGAGAGTCTGTTTCAGAGAAAGAAAGAAACTAGAACAAGGGGACATGCAATGAAGCTAAGAAGGGAAAGTTTAAGAGAGATGTGTGGAAATACTTCTTCACAGAAAGGGTGGTGGATGACTGGAACAGCCTGCCAGAGGAGATAATGAAGCAAAGACTGTGGGCAGCTTCAAGCATGCATGGGATAGGCACATAGGCATAACAGGTAGAAGAACGGTGTGAGGGAGTGACACCTATGACCAGCTAGGGTCTGTGGTGATGGAACAGGCAGGGACAAGGGGCAGACTGGATGGGCCTAAAGGTCCTTTTCTGCTGGCAAAATCTGTGTTTCTGTGTTTCTATACTGCTTTTCCGGCAAAAAATACAGTTTGGCACCCTCATTTGTCCAGGAGATTCTTAGAAGTATAGAAAGCATGTTGAAAAGAAGTGGTTTGGGCTGGAATGGTACTAGTGGATGGTCAAGAAAAATACACAGATAAAACAGGTTAGTACCCTTTGACTGGTGAAATGCCTACAGAACTTCTCATTGTCAAGTGATGCCAAGGACATGTGTGAGTTGTACCTTGAGAGGTATGCTGCTGCTTTGGCTGAAAATGATTTGTGGTAGTCACAGAAGTACATACCCCCATATAATAGATAGGTCAACAACAGTATGGAGGTAGGAATCAAGCTCCTCACATCTAGCTGGATTAGCTTAACAGACAATTTCCTGGTAGATGCTGAAAGTCACTACAAATTCTGCTATCGTAAGCTTTTAAAGAAGGTGAGAATCTTTTGCCTTCAGAACCACAGAAAAATCCCCACAAGAAGCAATTCTCTTTTCAATGGTTTGTGAGATGAAATCAGGAGGACTACGAACTACACATCCTTCCCTTCAGTAATGTCCCTCCTGATGTTATTTGGCACCAAATGCATAAGACAGGCTGTAGCTGGAATAGGAAGGTGTGAGGCTGAGATGATAATGCCTGTTGTGGGTACAGTGATGGTGGAATGGGAACCTGAAGGACCAGAAGATGGCAGCACTGGCAGAGGAGTTTGGGAAATCCTCAACAGTGTTGGCAAAAGCTGTGGCTCTGGTGACAGAGGCAAACTGGTTTCCAAAGCAGCAACCCTAGAGTCGAAGCTGGAAATAGCTGACTAGGTTTGGAGCAATAAGTCAGTGGGAAGTAGCAGGAGTTTCAGATGGCTGGGAGTTGGCAGGAGCTGCAGGTGGCAGCATAGTTGGAGTTCCCGAGTGTGAAGTTGCAGGAGCAGGATTGGCATTTAGTGTGGCTATGTAGAGAGTAACTAAATCCTCCTTCTTAGTGGATAGTGAAGAGGGAACCCCTAAGGCTTGGAGAGTGGCAACTAGCTTAGGTACTGTCCATTTAGGAATTAACCTCTGCCTTCCTGTGGAAGGACTGAGGAGGATCCCACTCTGGGTCCGAATGATCAGAATGACAATTGTTAGTGGATTACATGGCTGCAAAAGAAATAATACTGCATGAGCAAGAGAGAGTGGGATGCAAAGCCGTATTTAGTTTTGTTCACCGGGAAAGGAGGACTAGACAGTTCTGCCTATTTTCAGCCTCATCCCAGGGGAGGGGGTATACAGATGGTTGCCAGCCGACATTAAACTAGATTAAGCTGTTGATGGTATTTTTAGTGAATGGGGGAAATTTGTCCAGGACATCAGGGAAATTCCCCTACTCTCCAGTAGGGTGAACCTCTGGCCATCTGGACCTTGAATCCTCTCAGTATGTTTAAGAGGCAGGAGAGTGAAGGTGGTCTGAGACAGCAAAGGGATTTTGTAGAGACGGTACAAGATAAGGATATGGATGATGATTCTGAGTTAATGGTATCTCAAACGGCAGATGAAAAGAAAAAAAGGAAAAGAATAGACTTAAGCCCAGCTAATGTGACTATGAAAAAAAGCTTAATGCAGTCAAACGGTAAAATGGAGATTCCTTTAAATTCCCCAATACCAGCAGACAATTCTGATTCCTTTCCCTTCTGCTTTTCGGTGAGTGAAACAACCTGGATGCCTGAAACGACTTTAAAAAGAGCAGGCTGGATTTTTTAAAATAACACCTGGCTTCCTGATCTGCAGATACCCCTCCTGGGGAATGAATTGAATGCAGGCAGATCCTTATTTCTGCAGAAGAAACTTACGGAAGTGCCATAACCAATGGAGGGATTACAGAGTGCAAGTGACAAGCAGTCAAGTGGATCAAAGGGTGCGGCTGCTGTCTTTGAAGAAGCTACGCCAGATGCTGACTCAGAGACAGTCAGTCAGCAGAGAGAAGGTGAAAGTAGCAATATCATAAATTGGGACTCAGAATTGCCAGAAAACAGGGAAGGTCAAATGGAATCTGACCAAAATAATCACACAGGTACGCATTCTCCTTCCTTCTTTAATAAAAATCAGTCAGGTTCTGGAAATGACACTAGAAAGCCTGAGCCCCAGAAATGGCCCACAAGTTATGCTGACCTCTTTAAAAAGCCCAAGGTTTGTGGCCAGGAGATATTACAAAGGGGGATTAGAATTACCACCAGATCACAACTATGTAGGCAGGAAGTTAAAAATTGAATCACTACATTTTTCTTCTGCAGAGGTGTACGCATTTATACACGTATCTGGGGACCATAACTTTGATGTGAGTTTTAGATCTGCTGGACTGCTCGATACATTCTGGGTGGCTTACTATGAAGTAAAAAATACCCCAATTCGGAAACCATTCATTGTTATTCCAATTACAAGACCTACTGCAAAAGTTGTGACAATCTTGTTCAGAAATGAGGGGGTAAACTTTTTAGATATAGTACGCTGGCTGGAAAAATGATGCACTGTGAATGGGATTCCCCAAGCACTGCTTAATGATAATGGTTTCTGGACAGAAGGACGGAAATTTATAGTACAGCTAAAAATGACAGAGGATGGGATCCAGCACCTACCAAACTGCTTTTATATTGGTAGAGATTGTGGGATTCTCTTTTATCCAGGGCAGCATGCTGCTGTTACCAGTGTGGGTCTCCCTCACATCTGAACTCAGACTGTGATAAATTAAAGTGCTCGGTATGTGGTGTTCTGGGTCATTCTGCAACTACTTGTGTAGTACCACCTACCTGTAACCTTTGTAGAGAAGAAAGTCATGTTTTTGTAACCTGTCCGTGGGCAGCCCATAATACAGTGGATTATATGGAACATGATTTTTATATTAATAGGGCGACAAAGGCACAATCCTCTACCTTCACACAAAAAAAATAAAGGAAATTCTACGACCAAATCCAATCCTGAACCTGAAGAACCGAGGCACCATAGGGATGCTACTAAGCAAAAACAAAGTAGCAACAGACCAGAGAATCCGATGGGTCCTTCTCCCCACCCCCACCCCACCCTCCCTCAACAGGCACCGAGCACAAACAAAACTACAGGAACCGAAGGAGATAATGACACAGGATTTCAAACACTATCCAGAACTAAGGCAACCAAAAATCTAAATGATTCACTGATGAACCTTGTCCTAGTAACAAATCAACATGAGCCGCTCCAAAGCTGGGGCAAGATTATGGATGGTAATGAATCAGACATTTTCTTAAATTCAACTCAGAGTGATACAGCAGAAGCCCCGACAATAATCACAGCTAATCCAGCATCAGCAGTAAAATGGAGGTCTACCAGAATTAGGAAGAAAAAAGTGTTATGAAGGTTTACCTTTACCTTTTTTTTCCTTCTTGCTAAATGGCTTCAACCACATTGTCTGTAAATCTAGCTAGCTTAAATGTGAACAGCATTAGGTCAGACTTCAAGAGGAAAGCTACATTCGCTGCCTTACAGTCTCTTTCTTATGAAATTTTTTTCTTATAGGATGTCAGACTTTATACAAGTGAAGACATAAAACAGGCAACAGCGGACTGGTTTTTAAGCTGTTCTATATGGTCCATAGGACAAGAAACATGTTTAGGGGTGGGATTTTGTTTTTCCACAGGTCATTTTGTATTACAAAAAAATGGTAGAAATAATGCCTGGAAGGGCAATTTTGTTAGATCTAGATTGGCAAGGCTTAAAATGTAGATTATTTAACATTTATGCTCCTCAACGGAAATCTTCTAGAGTCAAGTTGTTTCAAAAATAAGGCCCTACTTATTTACGAGTCACTTAGTTTTCTGGGGAGGAGATTTTAACACAAATATAGATTTACAGTACAAGAAAAAGTCCTATTGTGATTCTAATGAACTGAAAAATATACTCAAGGTAACAGAACTGGGAGATGCATTTTCAGAATTACCTCAGTATACCTTTTCAAAAGGGACACTAAAATCTAGAATCAATTTTTTGTTTATTTCCAAAAATATACAGATTGCGGCTATAGAAACAATGCCAATTGAAACATCTGATCACAATTTAATTGGCATACAAACAGCATCACAACCTTTATTTTTAAATAGGAAAGGAGTTTGGAGAGCAAACACTAGTTTATTATCTAATAAGGAGTTTCTTCAGCATTTACAAGAAGTTATTATTGATAGTCAGTGGAATTATTATATGATTCTCAGATAGAGTGGTGGGAGGATACAAAATCCTGTCTGATTGCCTTTTGGAAAAGCCAGTCCCATTTCATTTCAGATAAAAACTGTACAGAGTATAAAGAATTATGGGATAGGTTGTACGCATTGTTTACAGCAGAACATGAAAAACAGATAAACTGCCAGGAAGAAATTAGCCAGGTAAAATATAAACTGACCCAAATTCAATACAGTAGGCAGAAATTGTTGGAACTTGAACAGAAGTATGGGACTCAAGGGAGAAAGAACCAAGTAAATCCTTATCAGAATTGCAAGAATAGATTTAAAGCCAAACAAATGATGGAAATTAAAAATCCAGAACGTTTACTTGTACAAGGGTAGGGGGAAATTTTACGAGTCATGGAGGATTATATTAATCATTTATTTAATACTCCAGTTACAGAGACAGCAGAGGTGATGGTACTTTTAAAAGCAGCATCTCTACCAAAATTAAATATTAAGCAGCAAGAAGAATTAGTAACGGAATTTTCGCTAACAGAAATAGGGGAGGCAATAAAAGCATTAAAAGACTTAACAGCCCCAGGATAAGATGGGTTACCTTCTAAAATATATAAAAAAAATTATGGGAAATGATGCCAAACAGCATGACTAGAGTCTTTGAAGCTTTTTAAAATGAGGACCGCATATCAGAATCCATGTACGAAGGGCTGATGACCTTTTTATTTAAGAAAGGGGAAAGAACTAACCTTGACAACTGGAGACCAATAACACTATTGAATACTAATTTTAAAATATTTGCCAAACTCCTGGGAGGGAGGTTACTTATAGTTATAAATGGACTAATTTATCCTATGCAATATTGCTCAATACCAGGTCGTTCCATACAGGATGCATTAATTCTAATTAGGGAAATATTTGATCAAGGGAACAGAGAGGGAAAGGGGGGGGGATACCTCTTTAGTTTTGATCAGTCAAAAGGTTTTGATCACATTTCCCAAGAATTTATATGGTTAACGATGACAGAGTATGGTTTCCCGGTATAATTTATTAATTGGTTGAAAATTTGCTATTTATTAGCATATGTAAAACCATGTGTGAAGGCTGGGTGGGAAGCAAATGTTTCATGAAAAGAGGGGTAAGACAAAGTTGCCCCCTAAGTCCAATTTTGTTATAACTTTAGATCCCATCATGAGGATTTTAAATAGATCATCAGTACTGAAGGGAATACCCTGCCCAGGGTTAGGTGAGAAAAAAACTATAGGCTACCCAGATGACCTGTGTGTTTTAACACCAAAGTCAAAGGTCCTTGTTATGTAGCATTTTACCTATATTACTACAGTGCATTGGTTCAACTATTAACCTAAATAAAAGTCTTTGCTTTAATCTAGCAGGAATACATTCAGATGAAGGTCATATAGGTGGGATAGGAGTAGCAGATACACCAAGAAATATCTTGGGGGTTTTCTTTGGGGATAAAAATATGGCTGAATATAATTGGGAAATCAGCATCAAATATGGAAGAGATAAAGTAAGTAGATGGAATAGCTGGTCAGTGAGGAAGAAAAAAAGTATTTATTTAATTAAAGCCTTTCTCTTACCCACCTTTTTGTATCTAAGCCATATTTTTCCTTTACCAAAACGGTTGTTTGTAACCATATTAGGGTTGTTTTTCTCCTGCTTCTGGGGGAGCAGGTTAAACCCTGTTAAGAGAAATATATTATATTTAAACATAAAAGAAAGTGGTGTTCAGATGATTCATCCAGTTGTGTTCTTTTTTAGTAATTTTATAGGCGCCAATTTAAGACCTATTTGGAAACAAGAAAAGAAACCATGGGTAGGCTGGATAGAAGGATGATTAAAGGATATTCCATTAGAATAGCAGCAGGACAGTTTTATATATAAAAATAGAAGGAAATATAAGTTGGCTGTGGACTGGGAGGTTATTTTTGATCAAATTAAAAGTTGGGGCATATCAGTAGACATAGTTAGAGGAAAGTCTAGGAGGGCACTCTATCATATTATTATGTAAAGCATTTTCTTTGAGGAGACCTTCCCAAGCTTTACAGATCAGGAGAAAAAGAAAATAGGAGAAAGGCTAACAAATGACAGGATCCCCAAAGCAATGTGGGATATTACATGGTTAGGTGTCCATGGGAGAACAAATACTAAGGGGAACCATAAGCACAAGCAAATCCAAGAGAGATTCTGTTTAAGGGATACGTACAACAAAAATAGAGACTGTTGAACATTTATATTTCCAATGTCCATATATTTTGACTTTTTGGGACATATGGGAAGCCAAAAACAGTGAACAAATATTGAAACAATGGAGCCCTAGACAACTGTTTTTTGGCCCCTTTCCAATAGAATGGGGGAAGTACAACACAAGTACTCTTAATTTCATTTCTATTATTATACTTTACTGGGTTTGGCAGGGAAGGTGTAGCTATATCTTTCAACAAAAATTTGAAACACCTATAGAATTATATTGCAAAATAAATAAGAGTATTGTACGGGTGAGAGAAGCAGAACGTAAAAGGTTAAAGAAGGGGATATGGGAAAGATATTGACATTTCTTTTGAGAAAAAAAGGATAGGAAAAAGGGGATCAGAGTTTTTCTTTCCAAAGTAAGGAAATATTGCAGGTTTGTAGGATTAAGCATGACAGTTTTATAATAATAAGGCTTTATGTAGACAGATTTTGAACATGGTTGGATTTGTTTACATAAAAGGGGGGGTATGGTTGATATAATGCAGTCCTGAGGTATATAGGAAATGAGTTCTATGGAATTTTGGTATGCTGTAATATTTGTTTTTGATTTTTTTCCATTCTGTTGTTGTATTAGGTATCACTATTTAGGTTTTTCTAGGTTGTATTTTTGCCTTATGAAGTGTGAATGAAATAATACCATTCTGTATGTGATGTTTTAAATTTTAAATAAAAATTCCCCTACTCTCCAGGTGGGGGAACCCTTTGCCAGCCTTCCAAGATGGCCACTTTGGTGCAGTTGGAGGAGATAGTGGATGCTGCTGAGACTGGGAGGTTAGCCTCCCTCCCTCCCTGTTCTCACAACTCAAGAGGCTGTAGAAAATGTGGTTGCTTTGGCCAATTTGCAGGAAGAATCTGGTGTTGATGCATATCTGTCTACAGAAGAAATGATGGACTTCTCAGCTTTTACCGAAGGATTGCCTGTTCAGTCAAGTTTGTCTACAGTTTGTCTCAGACCTGCTCCAGTTCCCATGACTGACAGTGAGTGTTCAGAAACTTTATTACTTAAAAAACTACATGATGAGAAATTGTGCTACCTGGAGAAAACTCAGGAACTAGAGGCAGAATTATCTATGCTGAGGAACAGCAAGTCTCCTGTTAAAATGGTGGAGCTGGCTGTCATAATGAGTCAGTCTCTGCATGACACAGTAGCATCAAAGAGAAATGCAGCTGCTGCAGAGTTGAATTTTTCCTCTGACCATACTGCTACAGAGACACATCACCAGGTGGCTGGCAGTAAAATCAGCCCCCGGCTGTGTGCCCAGAGCCACGGAATTCAATGCAGGACTCGACTTTTGAGAAATTAAATGCTAATAGACACAGACTGAGTCCATAGCAGCCTGCTGCAAGTTCTCGACCACAACTCAAGAGCGCCCCAGACAAGTGGTCTGCTCCTGCAAAGGGTGTTTCCCCTGTTCCTGATTTTCCAGCTAATAAATTGATGGGCTACATAGCTTGGAGTGCTGCACAACAAAGCACTCCTGGTATAGTTCATGCTGGTAGTGCTTCTCCCCCTAGGAATATGGAGATTGGCACTGGTCTCCAGTACATGCATTAGAGGATGTGGGCTGGATACAGGATGAGATGGGCTGATGGATTCATGACCCTTCAGATGAAACTGTACAATGATATGACTCTGACTCTATTACAGCAAATTCAGTGGCCACCAACATTCTGAGCTCTAACATACCCTGGGGTAATTTAATGACTGCAGAAGGGGCTACAGTCCCAGAACAGGCTCCAGCCATATCAGATTCAAACACTACGGCTACAGTTCAGCCTATACCTCTACAAACAACACCTAGTGACACCTCTGAATCTGTGCAAGAGCCTCTAATGATGGGGCACTCTGAGACTGTTTTACAAGATCCTACTCAGAGAGAAAGACTAGATCCAATGTTTAAATTATCTGATCTCTTTCAGAATAAGGGTGAACCTTCCCCATGGAGAAATGCAGTTCACCTAATTTACAAGGGTGGACTAGAATCTCCTCCTGACAGGTTGTATATTGTTAAGTTATTGTTGAAGGGCTCTATGAAGTTCTTCTCATCTGAGATTTTTGCCCTAATTAACATTGGTAATTCCAATTATGATGTTAAGTTTTAAACATGTTTCAAATTTAGACAGGTTTTGGTCTCTATATCAAACCCTGAAAAATACACCAATTTGGATCCCTTTTTTAGCCATTCCCCTCACAAAACTAGCTGTTAAGAATGTCACAGTTATGTTTAAAAATGAGGGTGTGAATGTGGAGGGCATTTTATTCTTATTGCAGCAACGGTGTGAGGTAGTGGGTAGGACCACACCTACACTAGATAGTGAACAAATCTGGGATGGTGGGTGGAGGATTAGAGTTCAGCTTCACTCTAAGAATAATGGCTCTACTCACCTCCCCAACGGTTTCTATCTTGGTAAGGACAGAGGGTCTCTTGTTTTATATGTGGCAACCTAGATCCTGCTTCAAATGTGAATCTTGTACACATCTAAGTTCCGCTTGCGATAGCGCCAGATGTAGCCATTGTTTGGACTATGGGCATGTGTCAGTTAACTGCCTGAATCTCTTCAAGTGTAATCTGTGTGAACAGGCAGGTCACGCTTATGGCTGGTGTCCCTGGGCCTCTCACAACAGGGAGGATTGTCCATCTCATGAAGGACTAATACATAATGCCCAACAATTTCTGGCTAAAAGGGTGGCTGAACAAAACTTGAGGACAGCTCAGGAGACCCTATCATCACATAATACTCCACAAGCACAGGCAGATCAGGCTCCCTGGTGGTAACACCTCCTGTTCCAGAAACTAGTACAGAGCAAAACACAGCATGTCAGAGAGACTCCGCTAATAATGATATGCCCCCCCAGAGCCAGAAGACACTTTTCCAAAAAGTGGTACAAAAAAAGTTCTAGGGTGGTGAAGCTTCTGTTACCTCCATGAGGGAAGGGTTCAGGACAGGAAAAGGGCAAACCTGCCTCCAACTGGTCTACCAGTAACAAATTTGTAGTTTTGTCCACAGAATCTTTGGAGCGTGAATCAGGGGAAGAAGAATCTGATATGTCCTCAATAGCTTCCACCACTGATACAGAAGAGGGCAGGGTAGAGGACTCTATAGCTAAACACACCAGGCAAAGAACATTGTCTAAAACCCCTTGATGTGATACTCTATTGTCTATTGCCCTATATTTCTTATTAATGATGCATTCCCTTACTATCACCACCATCAATGTGAATAGTATCGAAAGTGACAGGAAAAGACTAGGGACTCTTCACGCTTTACAACAATATCAGAGTGATATTTATTGTCTTCAGGACACAAGGCTGAAAACAACTAGAGAATTGCATCTGGCCTCCCAGAATTGGATCGAGGGAGCTTCCTTCTGGTCTGTAGGTGAAGACACGTGCTATGGTGTTGGAATTCTCTTTTCCAACCCTGCTCTTTCGGTATCTCATCTTGTTGGCTTACACCCAGGGAGGGCTCTTATGCTACACATAAATATTTGGAATGAGAGACTACGTTTAATTGTTCTTTATGCCCCTAAAACCAAAGCTCAGATGGTATCCCTTTTCAATGAAGTACAACCATTTATTCACACCTCACATCTCCTTATCTGGGCAGGGGATTTTAATTGCGGGTTACAATGTTCTGATAGAGGGTTGACAACAGACAAATTATTCTGTGACTCTCAAGCATTACTGAAAATCTTTCAGACAGCTAGGTTGGTTGATGCATACAGAAGTAAATTCCCCACAGGAGGGAGTACATACTTAAGGGGTTCCTTGTCTACTCACATTGATTATGTGTGCTTATCTTCTGTACTTACTATTTTACATGCTAAAATACAAGCCTGGGAGTTCTCTAGCCATGCCTCTATTACAGCACAACTAATGGGATAATTCACCTAGGTGTACAGTAGGAATACCAGTTGGAGGCTTAATGAGTCAGTATTGCAAGACCCGGCCTCACTTAGAGCATGGAGGATGGAATGAACTGCTAGACTGTCTGTTGTAGACTGTTATGATGACCTATCTGGCTGGTGGGATGATACAAAACTTTCCTGGTGGACTTTATTCCAGAGTAGGGCAAACTTTTCTGCAAACAGAGATTATATTCACTATTCCAGAGACAAAGTGTATCTAGACTGCTTTATCTAGTCTTATTAGGACACAGCTTGTTTAATTTGATTACTTACTTTAGCTACCTCACTGTATAGGCTCACAACTTCACCTATATATAATTGTAGTTGCCCTGTTTATAATATTTGATTGCACCCTACTGTCTTGTATATTAGCTCATTGTACTGTATCTGTCTATAATTATAACTTGTATTAACTTGTATTCTCTGTAACCTGATGTGGAGCCTTTGGAAATGAGTCCGTGACTCAAAGGGTTGTAATTCTGATGTTACAATAAATAAATGTATTTATTTATTTAGTTTTTGCTGACTGGGTAAGTGCACGAGACAAATCCTGCCTATTTTCAGGCACGACCTGGGGAGGGGGATACAGATGAATGTCAACTGACCTTGAGCCAGATTAGAAACATAGAAACATAGAATTTGACGGCAGATAAGGACCGCTTGGCCCACCTAGTCTGCCCATTTTCCTACCTAACAGATAAGCTGCAGATCCTAGTTATCAACAGCTTACTTCCTCCTACTCCCCACTAGGACTGCCTTATGCCTGTCCCATGCATTCTTGAATTCTCCCACTGTTCTTGACTCCACGACCTCCTCAGGGAGGCTGTTCCATGCATCCACAACCCTCTCTGTGAAAAAATACTTCCTCACATTACCTCTGAGCCGTCCCCCATCTATCTTCAAATTGTGCCCCCTTGTTCTTGCACATCTCTTTTTCTGAAAGATGCTACCCTCTTGGACTTTGTTGATTCCCTTGAGGTACTTGAAAGTTATAGAAACATAGATTAAGCTTGTTGGTGGTATTTTTAGTGAATGGGGGGAAATTTGGCCAGGGCACCCAGGAAATTCCCCTACTCTTTTCGAGAAGTGCCATGGGATCTTTAACATCCACCTGAACTACCACCAGAACAGGCAGCTGGGACCTCGGTTTAACGTCTCATCTGAAAGACGGCACCTCAGGAGTGCAGCACCCCCCTTGTGCTGCACTTCAGTGTCAGTATTGGGTTATTAACCCAAGTGCCTGGTGTGGGGATAGAACCCACAGCCTTCTGATCTCCCGGCCTCAGAGGTGAGTGTGCTACCTGCTGAGCCACTGACGCTGTAAATAAAATAAAATAAATAAATAAATAAATAACATAGACTAGAAACATAGACTTTGACGGCAGATAAGGACCGCTTGGCCCACCAAGTCTGCCCATTTCCCTACCTGCAGGATAAGTCGCAGATCCTAGTTAACCAACAGCCTATTTCTTCCTACCCCCCACAAGAATTACCTTATGTCTGTCCCATGCATTCTTGAATTCTCCCACAGTTTTAGATCCCACAACCTCCTCAGGAAGGCTGTTCCATGCATCCACTGCCATCTCTGTGAAAAAATACTTCCTCACATTGCCCCTGAACCGCCCCCCCCATCTTTAAATTGTGTCCCCTTGTTCTTGCATGTCTCTTTTTCTGAAAGATGCTAACCTCTTGGACTTTGCTGATTCCACTGAGGTACTTAAAAGTTTCTATCATGTCCCCCCTCTCCCTCCTTTCCTCAAGGGTATACATATTAAGCTCCTTTAGTCTCTCCTCATATGGCTTCTCTTGCAGACCCTGCAACATTTTAGTTGCCTTCCTCTGGACTGCCTCTATCCTGTCTATGTCCTTGCAGAGATGGGGTCTCCAGAACTGGATGCAGTACTCCAGATGGGGTCTCACCAATTGCCTGTAAAGAGGGCAAACAACTTCCTGTTTTCTGCTGGTGATGCCTCTCCCTATGCATCCCAGTATACCCCCAGCCCTCCCTACTGCCTTCTCACATTGCTTGCTAACCTTAAGGTCATCTAATATGATTACCCCAGGTCCCTTTCCTTTTTTAAATAAATAAATAAATACATAAATATTTACACCTTAGAAGGCAGTAACAGCATCTGGTCTCTCAAACTGAACTAACTGCTACTGACTATAGCGGACAGATTAAGACACCAAAAGACCAGATGAAAGCCCTTCATTATCACAGGACCAAATCTCTCTCTCAGGAACTTAGATTTGAGACCCAAGTTAAGAAAGGATCTCTAGACCCTTTTAAGGAATGAAGGTCTCAAGTGGACAAAAGAGTCATACCGGAGCTCAAGACTGAATCAGGTCACTCGGTTACCTCCCCAGCACAGATCTTAAGGGAGGTAGAATAACATGTTATTTCCCATTTTGGAACACTGCTCCAGACACATGTAACTCTGGATGAATTTCAGTCTCTAGCTCTTCCACAGGTGTCCGAGGCTGAAGCACGAGAGTTACAAAGACCCATTGCCTTGGGGGAAGTAGAAGCAGCAATTAACAAGCTAAAATCCAATTCTGCTCCAGGTACAGATAGTATTGGGGCAGGGCTTTATAAGACCTTTTGTAAGGAGCTTACTCCAGTGTTAGATATTTTATTTAATTATATGTTGCAGAATGAGAAATTCTCTACATCCATAAATGAGGCTGTACTTGAATGTTTAAGGAATTGGAGACCATTAAGTCTATTGAATACGTATTTTAATATACTGAGTACAATTGTATTAGCCAGATTGTCTCAAGTGTCTAAGCATCTAATCAGCACTGCCCAGGTCTGTTCCATCCCTGAAAGGTGCCAACACAACAACTTGAATATTTTACAGGAAAATTTTCACAGAGGAAGTCAAGAACAAGTTCAGGTTTATGTGATAGGCCTAGATCAAGAAAAGGCATTCTACAGGCTGTCATATGACTTCCTGTTTAAGGTATTACAAGCATTTGGGATCCCTATGCTTTTTATAAATTGGATCAAACACATGTACAGGAATGCAGTACTCATCCCTAACATTATTGGTTGGCTGGGTAATCACATCAAGGTCAAAAGAGGGGTCAGATAGAGCTGTTCCCTCAGCCCACTTCTATACATATTCAGAACTGATATTTTTATTTGGAGTTTATTGCAAAACACTAACATTAAAGGGGTGTTACTATTTGTAGGGGGTTCTCCCATTAAAGTTTTAGCTTATGCGGATGATGTAGTTCTAACATTTGCCCCAGATACATGTGAAAGGTCACTGCAGGGTGTTTTGAACAACTTCTCTGTATAGTCAGGTTCCAAGATCGATATTGACAAAAGTAAAGGTGTAATTTTAGGGAATACCCCTGTGCCCTCTACTGGAACCTTTGCTGGGATAGCAGTTTCGTCTGAACCAATCACGATTTTGGGTGTTGATTTTGACCCTAGAGATAATGCAGTAAGTAACTGGAAAAAAAGTTTGGCCAGAGCAAATAAGTTAATTTCTGAATGGAGGAGACAACAAATATCCAAAAAGAAAAGGGTGATTTTGATTAAGACGCTACTGATACCTGTTTTTTATATTTGAGTTATGTCTTCCCTCCCCCACACTCTCTAGTTACCCCCTTATATAACGTGTTTTTCCAAGCCTTCTGGGGGAGCAGGTTGAATCCAGTTAAGAGGGAACACACGTACAGATGTATTAAAGAGGGTGGTGTAAATATGGTACACCCAGTAGCCTTTTTTTCTAGTTTATTTATATGTTATAACTTTGGGCAGACTTTAAAACCAGGTAATAAACCATGTAAGGGCCTGGTATGGGCCTGGCTCTCACCTTGCCTCTCCCCTTGGACACAAAGTTAACCAGGCTTTTGAGCAGTATTTCATTATTACGTAAGTATGGGTCAGATGTTATTAAAAATATCACTAAATGGGGGATCTCAACAGCTCAGATACAAACTTTAGATAGGAAGGCCATATATACAGCCATCTTGCGGGCAGAGAGAACTGAAGATCTTACTTTTCCTAACTGCCCGGTTAACAGGGTACAGGAAGTTATCACATATTTGTCCAGTCTGAGGCTTCACCCCTATGTGTGGGACGTGGTCTGGCTTGAGAACTTAGGTAGGCTCAGTGTTTGGGGCAATAATAGACATAAACAGCTAACAGACAGGTATTGCCCCAGGGATTCCTATTCTCAGATATTGGAGACACAGGAACATATGTTCTTAAAGTGTCCTTTTGCTGCATCATTTTGGTCTGTAATAGCTACCAAATGGGAAGAACCATTATTCCAGTCTCTTTCCTATACTAAGTTGATGTATGGCCCTGTATCAGGTCAATGGGGGAAATATAACAAAGATACAATATATATTATCTTCACTGTTCTTAGGAATTTTCTTTGGCAGTCGAGATGTGTATGTGTTACGCAACAAAAATTAACATCCCCTACAGTAATACTTAGTAATGCACAAAAAGCACTTCAGGTATGCCAACAGAGAGATATCTCTCACTTCTCTTGGGAAAACGTTAGGCATTTATGGATACATTGTGACAAACAGATATTTTGATTACTTGCATGATGTATAGTCATACAGTATTTCTCTGTATTAGGATGTAGATACACTATGTGAAAGTTCTTTTGAAGGAAGTACAATTCTATGCTGATTAATTTGTATTCTTTCTAGTTCCAAATATGCTGTTATGTTTTCATATTAGTTCCTTGTTTATTTTTATTTTTTGCCTATATTTGATGATACTTGTTTCTATGATGTTTATTTTTGTTATGGTCATGAAGTCCAACTTCCAATAAAAATTTCCCTACAAGAAGTGCCATGGTATCTTTAACATCCTCCCGAACAACCTCCTTTGAATGCTGAGTATTTTTGAATGTATACAGATTCTCGACATATATATATGTCCGCAGTTTCCTGAGGGTTAATGTCTCATCTGAAAGACAGCACCTCAGGAGTGCAGCACCCACCCTGATGCTGCACTACAGTGCCAGTACTGGGATTTAACCCAAGTGCCTGGTGTGGAGACAGAACCCACATCCTTCTGATCTTCTGGCCTTAGGGGTGGGTGTGCAACCTGCTGAGCCACTGACACTGTCCAAAAAGCCTGTCAGAAAAGAGGCAACCACTAAGGGTGGGTGGTCCCCAGTGTCCCAATGAATGCTCAGAGTGGAAACCAGTTCCAAGCACAGGATAGGCTAGGCACATGGCCACATGACAGTGCTGCCAAAGGCTGCCAGAGTACCACTACATCACTGTTCCAAGAAGCCCTAAGACTGAGGATGGAGAGACAAGATATTAAGGCAGAAAAAGGGTCTCCAGACCTGCACCCACTAGAACGCATCATAGAAGGTCCAATGAGAGAGTGGTGCCACTGAGCAGCTGGGCTCAGGCTGCAGAGTGGTACCTGTGGTCTGTACTGAATGCAGGGAAACAAGCAGAGAGGACAAGTGAGGCACAAGGTGATGAATACTGAGAAAGAATTGAGGCAGCCACCTAGAACACAGTAAGAATGCCAGGAAAAACAGAGACTCATTGGAGAAGAACACAGGAGAAGAAGCAGGCAGCCAGGTGTAGGGAACAGGAGCACCAGTGCAGAAGCCGGCCACAAGTTCAAGGCCAACGGAGGGCAGACAAGGGTAGGAGCCACAACAACGTGCCCTCGCAAGGTGGAGAACAAGAACAGAGAGCAGGGAGGCAAGCCATAGGAAAGCAGCAAGCTGGGGGGGACAGAAAGAGAGGGAGCAAGGAGTGGAGAATCCACAGAGGGAGCACAGAGACAGGAAGTGCAGGCAGGAGAGTGGATGAGCTGCAAAAGCCTGCAGGCAGGAGTGTGCAACAGTCAAGACAGAGAAAGAGAAAGAGAGAGAGAGGTGTGGCGGAGCTGCAGGGAGGGCCCAAAACAAGCCCTCACGCAAGCCCGAGCAGAAAGGGAGCCAAGCAGGAGTGCGAGAGAGTGGCACAGGCATAGAGAAAACACAAGGAGGGAAAGGGACAGCAGATCCTCAAGGGGGGGCCAGTGAAAAGAGCAAGACATGGAACAGGGCAGCAAAAGGAGCACAAGAAAACATACAGAATGAGGAAGGGAGAACAATGAAGACAACAGCAGAAAATATGAAAGGTAGAAGAGCAGTGCTGAATAATCATGGCAGTAAGAACCAAACCAGAAAAAACATACTAGGCAGGGAAGGTGTGCGTGTGCTCTGCTTATGTAGGGCAAGGAAGGGGAGTCTAGCAGTCCCCCATTGAACTGCAGGATAGGACCTTTGAAATATGAAGCAGAGGAATCCATAGCTCAGATTTCAGTTTACACTGTCACTCTCTGCATACCTATATAAATAGGAGTCATCGGCATAATGACTGCCTGTTTGTCTGACACCCTCTCTCCACCATTTGTTTGTTCTATCAGTACAGTACATTCTGTAGAGGTAAAAAAAAACTGTTTCTGCTATGTCAGCTCTACATTAGTTCATTATATAATTGTTCTTCAGTGACTAACACTTGCACCAGATGTGTATTGTGTGTACTTAGCAGCATTCTTTGAGTTGCAGACGTGGCACAGAAAACAGAAGAAAAATGCTGTAATGATAGAGTCATGAATAAAGTAGATCTGGATGGCTTATGGGGAAGGGGATGGGGGCACAGACAGGCACAGAACAGCAGGAATTTCATGCATACCAAATAGGTGAAGAAATTAGTGAGATATACCTGTCTACTGCACTATCCAAATTATTTACCCAGACTAAGCGATTCGGATACACCTCTGGATCACTCAGTGAATCAGATAAAGTAGTACACAGTCTGCATAATTCCTGTAATAGCAAGGTCAAGACATATGCAAATTATTCCTAACCCTGAGAAAAAGCAGTCTGAAAATCTTGTGAGAACACTTAGAAAATGTGAGATCATGAGTCTAACCATCTAGAAAGAAGAAAAAACTAAGACAGCATGGGAACGCCTCAGTACGGGAAGAATGCTTTGAACTGTGACTTGTAAAGTTGTAATCCTATTGGTGTAAAGTTGGTTACATGACTTAAAAGAATCAGTGCTCTTGCACTGCCAGAAGAAAAAAAAAAAAAGTCATATCATCAGCTCATAATTACTGGACTTTTGTCCTCATAAACAGTTAATAGTCTTCTGAGCATGAACAGTGTAATCCTTACTTGAATATGTGAAATTAGTTGAAAGTGTGAAATTCAAAATAGCAGCATGACAATTACATATTTTAATTATGATGTGTGCTGTGTACTCCTTTTTTAGGAAAATAGTCCGATACACACATGTGAACTGCAGTTTTCATTTAATGCTAGGAAACAGTCCCGTTTCAGTTGAATAGGGACCTCATAATGCCATTAATGTTCACATCTGCACTGTCAGTCATTTTTTAACCTTCAGGGTGATTTGATGCATCTTTCTGCCCACCTACATACTATGTTCAGTTTCAAATGATGCATTGTGTATTTCAAATATTCATGATGTCTTCAACATGTTCCTTTTTCCACACTTGAAGTGTCACCCGTTTGTGTGTTTGAGTGATGAAAGCTTGAACAGTATGAACAGGATGGCAATCTTTGTTTACATGTCTTAAACTGGAAGCAGATTGTGACTCTACTGTCTGGAGTAGAATGAAAAGGTTTCCATCAAAACAATAGTAACGGCAGGGCAATTTTAACTCACAAATCTATGCAATGGAAATATTTTAAAGGTACACTTGATTATGAGTGAGGATGCAGTTTGGATAGCATGATACCCTATCTATTTCAATTCTACATTGATGAAGATTCATTTATTTGGCAACTGGTGACCAGGAAAGGCATACTGAGCCCAGGCTCTTTTCAGGTGTGTCCCTAAGAAGTAAAAGTAGTGAGAATGAGAGCAAAAATTTGATACAATTTTTTACTGGAAGGGCAATGATACAAATGTATAATATTGACACATTTTTCAAAACTACATAACAAAATAGTGCAGGAAAGATAAGAAAGCAAAAATATTTACAAACAGTGAATAACTACATAATAATAGCACAGGAAATATACTGTATCAAATTCGAATACAAATGGTCTGCAAAGCAATGAATTGACAGATGCAATCATAGGCGTAGCTAGGGTCAGGTGCAGATAGGGGTAAAGAGGTCTGTTCCCCCAGTAGACCACCAGTTTTTTTTTATTATAATAAATATACAACTGGGGACACAGCAGAGGAATTGGACACTTAGAGGAAGAGAAGGGTGAGATGATAAGGATGGGACAGTGATGCCACTGGGGTAGTGGCAGTGTGCTCTGGTTGCTGCAGCAGAGATCTTCGCGGGACATGATCATTGGGTTTACCTCTGTTTTCCCCACTAGACTACCAGGTTTTTTTTTCCAAAAACAACAAAGCCCAAAGCAGATGCAGGATGATCGGGGCATTCACAGAGGGTATGCCCCCCACACAGCGTCACTTCTACAGTGACATACGTCAATACTGACAACATCGACATGTCACTGTAGAAGTTGGCCCAAGACCCGGCAACACTCTCCCCTGTCCTGCACCCTCTCCCCAAACCAACTCCAACTTAAAGTTTGAATCCATTAGTATGAGGGGTTGGGGAAGGCAGAGCCCCCCATGTGGGGGGCTTGGGGGGTGAAGCCCTCCAAAGAAAAAACAGTGTCTGATGTGCATGGCTCCCTGCTGACTGCAAATCGTGGTCGACATGGAGTCTGTCACTTTGATGCCAGTTAACAACATAGTTGTTCAACCGACATCATAGATCCTTTGCAGAGGAGGGGGCTGTTGTTCAAGGAGGCTGGCACCCAGTGTTGGAATTAAACTTTATGGGCATTGGGAACTGGGGGGCCCTAAGGGTTGTATTTTTAAATTGAGCCCCCCTTCCATTATATATCAACAGTGATGAAGGGTGAACTACCTGGACTCACTTCAGCGCTAGGTGGGACGAGCTCTGACAAGCCTCCCTGTAATTCTAACACTGCTGGCACTGGAGAATAAATTGTGTTAGGGTGTGTAAATAGGGAGTTTGTTTCTCTGCATGCTGTGATTTGCAGACTTTCAAAATATCATAAGGTATATATGATTAATACATCAGTGAGTGATGATTTTTATCCTTTTTAACAAATTGGTGATTAAGTGAAGGGATGACAGTATCCTGCTGCTTTTGATACAGCACTTGTTCATACTGCTGAGGCCCTCTCTTCATTTAGGTCATCACGATGCACTGCAGGCAGCCATTTTAGAGAAAGAGGAAGAGAGAGATTTGAATTAGGAGAGGCTGTCATTTACTTTTTTTTAAATGCTACAAAACTGAATTTATCCTAATTAAATAAGTAACCAATAACTGGCCACAACAGGGTATGGTGTTACTGGGGATTAATCAACATCCTGGGTGCATTGTGAGACACGAGGCCACAGGCTGAGTGTCCTTACAGCACCCGGGGTGTTGATTAATCCCCAATAACACCATACCCCGGTGTGGGTTATTGCATTTATAACATGAGTTATGTCCAAAACATGGGAAAACCCACAGAAAGGGTTTTTTCTCATGTTTAAAGACCAAAAAAGGTACTGTATCCTACCACCTTGCAAAATAGTCCCTCATAAGGAATGCAGACTGCATTGCTGTTATGCACATACAAATGTCACATATGTCACACATACATTACTGACATGATCTGTGACATTTGCTGTGCATAACACTGTCCTCTACCTTGTCTACTACCTGTACTTTACGACTCCTCCTCACACACACACAGATGTTCATAATGCAGAGCCCGATCACAGACACAGTGACAGAGAGAACTATGACTAGCCACTCTAACTGTGTGTGTGTGTGTGTGTGTGTGTGTGTGTGTGTGTGTGTGCATGTGTCTCTCTTTCTGTTATAAAGTGGATTAACACCCATGAGATCCTCTCAAACACAACTCTAACGCCCATTCTGCTCCCAGTTACATTGAAACCAACATTTAAAATATAGTGTAACCGAATAATTCCTCACCACACAGGACAGTACCAGAACTTGGACACCAAAGCAGAAGACATGTACAGGAATTCTTAATCGACCATTTCTGAACTTACCCAAGTTTTTCATAATCATGTACGAGAAAGAAGTGAAACACCTGTGTGCCTGGGATGAGACTGATATGAAGTTTGATGTCAAGAATTTTCCAACAGCTTGTGCATCCTGTTGCATGGCTGATTACAGCACCTGTTGTGGGAGGCTCTAGTGGGAAGCCTCCTCTCCCCATGATCAGGTGTGCCGGGCACTAGATCACACACCCCTTCAGATACAGTACTGCTTTCTTACAGCACACTCCATGTCAGTGAACCTCCTCCCTCCATCCCAACTCCAGTGATATTGCTGAATACACTGCACACTAGCTGACCCCTTGAAAGAGGAAGTGACTATAGCATTCTCGATCTCTGATAACTGACCTAGGTGCAATCACACCAAGATGCCCGTTGTCTGAAAACAGACACAAGGAGGAGCAATAAAGTTTTCTTAGGGGTCATGAAAACTGCAAAAGACTGAGGAGTCTTGCACTGGAGGAGACTGCTGACAGCTGCGTTGATGTAGGGAATGTGATACTCATACTGGGGTAGGGCTACTGCAGAGGCTACTGACTGGGGGTGTTAGGTGGGATTGAGAGTGTGATTCTGGGGTCGGTAGAGTTGCTGACAGCCAGGTGAGCCATGAAGACATACCACAGTCAGAAGGGTTGCTGACAGCTGGCTGAGGTTAGGGATTTGGTGCTGTTGTCAGGACTAGTGTTGTCATTTAAGTATTATATGTTAGTTAATAGTTACCTGGTCTTTAAACTCTGTTAGTGATGTCAGAACTGTGAATTAGGGCTTTCTGATGTCAGAACTATGAATTAGGGCTTTCTGATGTCAGAATTGTAAATTAGGCCTTTCTGATGTCAGAACTGTGAATTAGGCCTTTCTGATGTCAGAACTGTGAATAAGGACTTTTTCATATCAGAGCTGTAGATTAGGACTTTCTGATGCTAGAATTGTAAATAAGGCCTTTCTGATGTCAGAACTGTGAATTGAGACTTTCTGATGTCGGAACTGTGAATTGGGACTTTTTGATATCAGAACTGTGAATTGGCCCTCTGTGATGTAAGAACTGTGAATTGGGACTTTCTGATGTCAGAAATGAGAACTGGAACTTTTGACCACCTGTTATATAACTGTCAAACCAATAACTGTCGATGTATGCCCCCCCAAGCATCACAGAGTTAATATAAGGCAGCCTTAAACACGGAGCCAGAGAGGCTGAGGAAGGGTTTTGACTTTGGTCTTTCAGTCTATAGAAGGCAGCAGTTAAAGATGGATGGGCCCCTTCAGTAAAGCCTAATTTAGGCTATCCATCAAAAGCTACACAAAACGGCTCCATGCCATCTCAGTAAAACCTCAACAGTTTCTGGCTTCCATGTGTTAAGATTTTTCAAGCTTCCAATTAAAATGTAGCTTATGACCTTTGTGGTCTAATGCAAATTTCAGTGTAATAATTTTCCATGGTCAGGGCCAGCTGGAGATGGTCTCTTCCATCCCCCTCCAACAAGTTACATTTTTGGGGTTGGAATAAGGGTGGGGGGATCATGTAGAACCTTTATAGGGTCTCCCAGGGGGATTCCCACAAACATATTAGCAGTACTGTAAAAGCTCAAGATATGGTAGCTATTTGGTTTCTGGATAGTTTCGACCTACACAATGATTTTTTGATTTAAGATATTTCATTATGCCAAAGGGAAGGGAAAGAGGGAGAAGAAGAGAAAGGACAGAGCTTCTTTAGCAATTGCAAAAGCAGTCCGCTGGCCAGTGCTGAATTCTAGCCCCAAATGGACTCCAAAACTGTATCACTGAGATTGGTAATGGGTAATTATTTGATGTGCTAGCCAGTGGGGAATAGTCATTTTTTAAGTGCAGCACAACAAGCCTGACCAGGGGAATTTAACCCTACCTTTTAATCAGTGAGCGTTGGGCTTCACCATTGATTCATTCTGAACCCTTGGGACCAGAGACTCTTATAATGCACTGGAGTTTTTGGAATTCATGACGTCTACACTGAGTACAGTGCAGGACCATGTTAGAATGGAATGTTACTGTAGTACAATGCTTTGTTTATTAGTTGTGTGCTACCGCAATAGGAACACATTAACTCCCTGGCCCATTTGCTACACAAATACATAAATCCTCCACCGCATCTTACAATGAAGGTACTGGGCAGCTTCAGTTGGATTTTAGGCTTGGACACTTATTTGTAGCCATCTAAATAGAGTTGGTTACATTTTCCAGTGCTGTTCTTTTTTAAACAGAATAATGTCTTGAAGGAGTACGCAGGCAGTTTAAAAATATTAATCTTGCCAATGTCCATGCCTGCACACTCAGGAGAGGGATTTCCCTTCAAAGAGCAGGGTTGGAAAATAAAGACAAGTAAACATGGGAGACTAACAATTGGTGTAAAGGTCTGAAGTCCCACTGAGAATAAAACCCCTGGTGTACAAGGCACATCCATGATAAACTATTTGCAACATATTTGTGTAAACCATACTACATCTGGTTTTTTTTGCATCTTCTCCAAATCTGAACTAAATTATGCTGTAAAAAAACAAAGCCAAATCCACTTAAGCAACATATGAGTTTTAAAGCTGAGACCCTTAATGCCTTCTTAAAGTGGCAGCTTTCTTAACAAAAACTTTTAAAAGTAATTTTTCGGTTTTTGGTAACACACTGACAGTTGACATCAGTATGACTCAAATGTGGTAACAACCCCCCAAATAAAATTGGAATGTCAGGATATTCCATTCTCTTTTCTTTTTCTTTTCTTTTCTTTTCCTTTCCTTTGTTTTCTTCTCTTTTCTTTTTACTAAAGGCAATTTCATAAAAACATTCTCTTTGCCCATTAGACTTCATCTGTGCCTTCTGTTTATCCTGACTTGAAGTCATACTCTCAGCTGTGCAATCTCAGCCTTGTTGTTACAGAAGTGATTCTGATGACACAGACAGAGAATTGTGAGTTCAGGGCATGAAATGTAGCATACAGATAAAGTACGAAAGGCTAAGGGTCCATTTTTATGCAAAATGTCTTCAGTAGCAAAAACGAAATGTCCAGAAATTAAAATTTGGGGGAAACTGATTTTAAGAGTTTTGCTGATGCCAATTGTATGTATTTATTTTTCTGGAAATTAGAAAATCGATTTAAAAGACTTGCCTTCGCATTTAGAACTGACAGAAACATCAGCATAGCCATTTTTCTCTTCATTGTATTTCATTCACAAAGTGACTGAACTGTTTCTAAAGTTTTTAGTAGCTTCTTTCCCACAGACAGACTTGTTACAATAGATCTAAGCCGCTCCAAGTAATACTGAGGTGTTGATCATCAGAAAATGTGCTAACAGTAGAATCAGCCCTTCCCTAGCCTGCGGTTACCTGGATCAGCCAATCACTGTTCTCTGCAGCCTATCTCTCTACATTGGCCTCATCCCATAACATGGAAAGGAGCCATAATAACCCAGGTCCTTTAAATCTGAACTCTCAGCTAATCTCAACAACTATGGCCTGATCTCTGTCTAGTCAAGCAGAATAAAATACTTGAAAAACTAGTCCATATGATAACAAATGCCAGGACACATGAAGACAGATAACGTTAGGCAAAAATGGGCTGACGAACTTGCATGCAATATAGAATAGGCAGATTATGAAAGGTCAGCTTTAAAACTGCTCTGGGACAGGCCCCTAGATTTTATTTCAGTTGTTTTTTGTTAACCGGGTAAGTACACTAGGCAAGAGTATTGCCTATATTCAGGCACGACCTGGGAGAGAACAAAGTCAAACAATGTACAACAGCAGAACAGTAGTTCATGATGCATCATGAAGTGAGAACAAAAACATTACACAGTATTACTGAAATAGGTCCGGGTCAAATGCCCTGACAGATACACTTTTTCTTCTGCTGCTGTATCCAGAGGGATGCAAGGACAGCTACAAGAAGTACTTACTGGACATAATGATCACCAGGCATTGGCTTTCAGTACACTCTCCAGTAACAGAGGCCTGGAGGGAAACATTATCCAACATATATGAAATGAAGAAGATTACATTCTCCCTTAATGAGAGGATGGAGCAATTCACTTCATGGTGGAACAAATGGGTTATATATGTAATGACTGTTGAGCACAGTTTTGTGCCATGGGCACAGTTTAATGGGGTTAGGCTGCCCTGGAGTGTTGTTCCTCCTATATTATAGGATTGGGTGAACTCTACCATTCCTCCCTAAATTCTGTCACACCCTGCTCTCCTCTGGCTAGACCTGGGGCGGATCATCCTATACTGGCCTAAGTATAAAGTCACATGATTAAACAGCCTCATTGGAAATGTCAGATGACAATGTGATGTATACAAATGTTGGCTGCACTTCTTTTAATAAAACAAAGTAGCTAAAATAAAAAAGAGAAACTAGTCCGTAAAAAACAATGGCTCAAATAACAAATAACAACCAGCTTACTAATGGACAATGGAGTTTTGTACCACATCATTTCACCCGTACAGCATTATTAAGTCACCAATAACATAAAGTCAAAACTGGACCCTGGCTACTTAATGGCTGCAATGTTTATTGACGTAAAAAAGATGTTCATCATTGTTGATCACAATATACTGCATCCCAAACACCAGTTCCTTGGCCTGTCCAATACCACATAAAACTGGTTTGGTGATTATCTCTCCTACAGATCCCAGGTGCTTAAGGTCAATTGTACAACATGAATTTCTTTTCTTTTTTTTTTAAATTTTCACCAGGAAAGGCACACAAAGCTGCAATAGCTTGTTTCCAGGTGTGTCTGGGGGGCATGATGCCAGAGAAACTCCATACCCTTCATCATGTACATTTTTAAACTATGTATGATGTCCTTGTGTAATGTATGCTTCATACTTCAATAAAAATAATTCCCCCACTGTTCATCGATAAGTGTCATGTGGTCAACATCTCATCCAATGGACAGCACCTAAATTGTACAGCACCCCCCTCATATTGCACTACAGTATCGGTTATGGGTATTACCCTAAGTACCTGGTGTTGGACTAGAACCCATGCACATCTGTTCTTCTGGCCCCAATGGCGAGCATGCTACCAACTGAGCCACTGACACTGTGCAACTTTAATATCCAGGGATCCATCCCAGGTGTGGTGACAAGTAACCTCCTAGTGTTTAGATATGGGATTCTTACTTTCCCCTTACCCCAAGTCTGCCGTGCTGAAGACTTTGATGGTGTGCTTAGCTAGGATGCCCCAACCAGATGACCTGGGGAAAACTCTTGTAGAAGGAAAAGGAATGAGAGCGGCTGGCAATGGGGTGGTAGTGTACAACCCTACAGAGACCACAGGACATACAAGACCAAAGACACAAACTCAGAGAAACAATTTGGACAAAAGCTTCAAAGGAGCATACTGGAACTTTATTAATCAGTTCTGACAGTGCAAGACATGGTAGGCTGAAATGTGAACAATGCAAACAAGAGTAAATACTTTGAATTTCCTCTTAACATAAACTCTATATTGGGGGGGTTAGGTTTAGGTTAAATGTTATTGTTCTACATACATCAGTGTCTTTGCAATATAACAAAATTCCAAAATTGCATAAATACTTGCTTAAAATTACATTATACCCAAAGTCAAAGAACTTTATAATATAAATACAAAAAAATGAAATTTCCCTTTTAGTATTGTAACAGCGGTAATACTGTCTCTATTGGCTTGGCCAATTTAAGACTGACCTAAGGGCTCAACTGAAGACCTATAACTATAAGTGCAGCTACAGTCTCTAATTCTCTCCTCTGCCCACTTTACTGACCCTGGTACTCTTTCCAGCACTTACTTAACGACTCCTAGTGCTTATTCCCTCCTTTCCCGGGGGATCTTCTCCCCTCACATAGTTTACTCCCCTCTCTCACTGCCTGCTCTCTGGGTAACTACCCCCTCCCCTCCCCTTGTCCCTCACTTAACCCTTTCCTGCCTCTATGACAAGGTTTGCCTGAGCTACTCCTCAGTACCCCCCCCTTCCTTCCTCCCCTGTATCAGCTGCTAGTCTGTCTTGACACCCTCCTTGGGTCCCTACCTTAATCTGCTGCTAATCTTCTCCCCTACCCACCTGTCCACACCTACCTCTTCTGCCTTCTGGTTGTGTGAAGCCTTAATCACTGTAGTCCTCATTTTGTATTAGCTAGTTTACTCACCAACTTTGTACTCACAGTTTACCAATTGTTTTTGTACTGTATACTGTGACTACTTTATGTTCCACAATTTGGTTATGCTACGTATGTCTTGATTAAATACTGACATGGAACCTTTGTAAAAGAGCTTTAGCTCGAAGGTGTTTTCTCACCAAGATTTCAATAAATAAATAAATAAATTTTAAAAAATGCACTAAAATATTGCACCCACAAAGCACATTTCAAAGACTGGATCGGACATGATTTATAATCCTACCATTGTCCAGTTTCCACATTTTAGAAGCTCTTATTAACAGCATTTAATAGTATAACCACAGATAATGGACATGGTGTGCTCTCCTTTATGTATGTGCAACCTCTTTTTGCCAATAGAGCAGAGGAGGGAAGCCACAGATTCCAGTATTAAGCTGGAATCAGATTTTAACAGATCTGTTGCCATACCTTTAGGCTCCATTTCCAGGGTTTTCAGAATTTCCCCAAGGTATTTCCCCCCTCTCTTTTTCATATAATGGCCATAAGATTAATAAATGAGTTAAACTCACCCTTTCCTAGTCCACAACTGCAGTTTTTGTTATCTTGATTTTTCTTGCCATATAAAGCTGTAATCCAGTTACCATCATACACCTCAAACCTAAATCTTGTTATTAATTTCCTCCTTTTTGCATTTTTCATGATTTCCAGGTACCATGCTAATTCATGATTTCTTTCATTTTTCACCATCCACTTACTTCTTTTGTATTATTTACAGTATTCCAAATCTCTTTTCTTTGAATTGTCTTTTATCCTTATTTTTGTTTCAGCAGTAACCATTGCTGGGAGGAAACCTAAACACATCTATTAAACTATGTAGCAAGCCGTAAGCTTTAATAAGCCCTTCCATAATGGACATACTTGGAAACACTATGTTTTGCTGTAAATATTTAATTGTTTCTTCAATACAGAGTCTTGGTAGCATCTGTTCTTCCATTTTATATGCTTTAAGCCAATAACAAACCAGTTTTTCTTGTATTTGACAATCTATCGGATACTGGCCTAACTCTGCCCTGACCAATGCCAAGGGGGTATCATTAGGAAGTCCCAATAACTTTTTATAATACATGTTTAGATTAGTATCTATATCTGTTTTACCCTGTACATCCCATATTTCTGCCCCATTTAGTAATTGGCTGCGGATTTTTGCATTAATTACCTTGAGACAGCCCTATTACTGATTGGAATTCTATATCTGTAAGACATTTCTGTTACTTTTTCTATTTGTCCCATGGGCTACCCCACCTGAAAATATGCCAGGGCAACTGTAGGCTTAAATCTTGCTAGCCTTTCTTGCAAATGTATTGCATATACAACAGACAAAAACATATGTAAACATACCTGAGCAACTGTCCTTCAGCTCTGCCTTGTAACTATTGTGTCAGTCTTGGTCCACAGTTGGTTCACAAGCCTTATGGGTGACAGAGACTGCTTGGTATAATTCCCACTTAAGCTAGCCCCCTGACCACTACCAGGTACCCCTACTGGATATCTATTACTAAACTGCATTATGTAGCTCACTATACCCTTAACACAATGCACAGAAAAACAAAAACAGACGTTGCCAGCAGATAAAAAACAAGGATCCATCCTGTCTGCCCATAATATGTTTCCTACTTACCTATCCCCCTGGCCTAATGTTTTGAAGAGGTTTTCTACCTCAAACTCTCCCTCTCTCTCTTTCTAGCCCCACCACCACCACCACCTCCTCCTCCACCTCCCTAGCTCCTCCTACTGGAGTTATCAGCCCTTTAAACCTGTCCCAGCCATGTTTTAACCCATTTACATTATCTGCCCCCACCACTTCTACAAGTAAACTTTTCCATGGCTCCATCACCCTCTCTGTGAAGTACCCTTCCTCAAGTCTCTCCAGAAGTTTCCACCGGCTAGGCTCCATTCATGTCTTCTCATAATTGAACTACTGTTCTGGTTAAATAGATCTTCACAGTTCACCCTATTAATTCCCCTCAGGAACTTGTACATCTCTAACCTGTCCCCCCCCCCCCCGTCTCCCACAAGTACAGTTAGGGACCTCAACATATTATATAGGATCTGCCTTGTTGGTCCCAGATCATCTTGGTGACCCTACTGAACAGACTTTAGCTTATCCAGGTCCTTTTTCAGGTGTGGCCTACAAAACTGGGCAGAGTGCTCCAGTTGAGGCCTCGACCATGACCTGTACAGGTGCAACATCATCTCCTTCCCTTTCTCCTTCTGTCAAATCCCGTCCCAGTGCATTCTCAGTATCCTTGTTGCCTTGACACTGACTGGATTGTTTGAGAGAATCATTAATGATGACTCCCAGGTCCCTGTTCATCAGTGTTGTGGCCATGAATGTATGTAACTGTCCAATGATATTTGTACATAATTATCTGTATCTGTACTATTTTCTTATGCTTGGAACATTTGGTTCCCCGGGTCGCCCCTGAAAAAGGGACTTGACTGTCTCAGAGGTCCCAACCGGTCACCAAAATTTAAATAAATAAATAAATACATAAATAACCTTCCCCCCAACCACCACCACCATCCAGTACTGTGCACATGGGTTCCTCTTCCTGATGTGCATCACTTTGCACGTTTTGGCACTGAATTTCAACTGCCATATTTTAGTCCCCCCCCAGCCTCTCCAGATCTGTCTTTAAGTTTCTCACCCCCTCCTCTCAGTTTGCCCTGCTGCATATTTTTGTGTCATCTACAAAAAGACACATCTTGACCTGGATGCCCTCCTCTATGTTACTGATGAACACATTGAACAGGACTGACACCAGGACTGACCCCTGCAGAACCCTGCTCATGACCCACCTATCCTCTGACTTGACCCTGTTCACTACCACCCTTTGTTTTGTCCCCCACAGCCAGTTCCCTACCCATCTGACCAATTGTCTTACCTCTCCCAGATCTTCTGGCTTCCTCAGTAGCCTTCTGTGAGGTTGAGTTACAGGCTGTGCTGAAACTGAAGTAGAGTACAAACATACGAAAGACCAGCAGAAGAAAGGCCAAAGATCTATCAAGTCTCTTTGATGCAGACCTTATACGTGTATCCCACGTGTTGCTCCACCCATCCCCTGTCACCCTAACCTTCCCCTTGAATCTGTCCCACTCTCTTAAAAAAAAAAACTGAATTGTGATTTATGCCCCCTCCAGCGGTGCATTCCATCCTGCCACCACTCTTTTGGTGAAAAAATATCTTCTGGCCTCTTTCCTATACTTTCCCCTGGCTAATTTATAGTTGTGCTCTCTGGTTTTTCTGTTCTCACTTTTGCAAAAAAGGTCCCCGACCCCTATGTTGACTTTGTTAATGTCTTAAAGGTATTTGAAGGTCTTGATCATGTTCCCCCCGTCTCTCTTTCTTCTTTTCTCCAGTAGATACCTGTTCAGGTTCACCAGCCTCTGTTCATAGGAGCATCCTGCTTCCCCTGAATTATCTTGGTATCCCTCCTCTGTACTGTCTCCATCGGGTTTATGTTTTTCTTAAGGTAGGGTTTCAATACTGCAAACAGAACTCCAGATGTGAATGTACCATGGACCTGTACAGGGACAGAATGGCCTCTTTCTTCAGGCTGGAGAACCCACCTTGATATGCAACCAAGCATCCCGTTTGCCCCCCCCCCCCATCTTTTTGCACTGTGTTGACTTTTTCAGGTTACTTGTAATTGTTATCCCCAGGTCTTTGTCCTCCTTTGAGACTGTGACCTTTAACTACCTAAGACTGTACTTGGCCCTGGGGTTCTTGCATCCTATATACATTACCTTGCATGTTTTAGCATTAAACCCCAATTACCAGATTCCAGACCACCTTTCCAACCTTGCTAGGTCCTCACTTAGATCCCTTATGCTCTCCTCAATGTCCACCCTTCTGCAGAGCTTGGTATTGTCTGCAAAAAGACATATCATGCCTTTGATGCCATCCCCAATGTCGTTGATGAACACATTCAACAGAACTGAACCAGCACTGATCCCTGTGGGACCCTGTTAGTAACTTCTCTCATCATGGAGTGCTCCCCCCACCACCACCCATTATGTTTTACCCCCCCTAGCTGGTTTGCCATCCACCTGGTTGGTTTCTCCCCTGTTCCCATATCTGCCATTTTTTAAATCAACGTCTTGTGGGGGACTGTGTCAAAGGCCTTTCTGAAGTCCAGCTATAGTATGTCAACCACGTGGGCATTGTCTACTGCCTTAGTGACCCTATCAAAGAAGCTGATCAAATATGTTTGCAATAACCTTCCTGCCATGAACCCATGGCTGACTGCTATCCTGGATCCTGCTTGCCTCAAGAAATGTAGCCAACCTTTCCTTTAGTTGGGTTCCATCAGCTTGCCAACAATTTATGTCAAGCTGATTGGTCTATAGTTTCCCAGTTTGAACCTATGTCCACTCTTTTACAGGGGCACTACACTGTCTGTCTTCCACTCATGTGGAATCACCCTCTTGTCCAATGAGCAGCTGAACAGGCCAGCCAGGGGTGCTGCAAGGACTGCTGCCAACTCTCCCAGCACCATCAGGTACATACCATCTGGCCCTAGGGGTTTGTCCACCCTGAGGGCCTTGAGCCCTTTGAGGACTCTGTCCTCTGTTACTGCTTCTTGCTTTATCCCTACTACCTCCCATCCTTATTTTCTCCTCTACTAGTGTCCCATCCTTCTCCTTAGTGAAGACTGAGCATAAGAAGTCATTCAGTACAACTATCTCCTGTTCAGTTGTTTTTTCTTCTGGATTTATCAAAAGGAGATCCTGACACCCTATTTGACCCCCTCAGCTATTCTTAGTCCTGTCTCAACCTTGGCTTGCTTAGCCACCCTGCAAGTTGATTTCTGCTGCCCTACATTTTCTGCCCTGTCCTTTTCCTTCTTATAGTTCCTGTAAGATCTTTTCTACCTTACTGCTCTGCCCACCTCCGCTATAAATCACAGCAGCTTCCTCCTTTTGCTCCTTTTTATCCTACTGCTTAAGGCAGGTTGCGGTGACTGCCTGAACCCCTTCAGTAATTACTCCTCGTCTACTCTCCACACCCATGTCCTTCCTTTGTTCTCTCAGTCTTTCCCCTAGCATTGACCTTATGCATGCAAAATCCTCCCTTTTGAAGTCAAGAACATGTGTTTTTTTGTTCAACATTTCATGTCCCATGTGCATGCGCAACCACACAGGTGGGTGGTCATTCCTTCCCAAGGGCTGAGAGACCTTGATGCTTTTGATGGAATTCTATTTGTCAGAGCTAAGTCTAGGATCACCCAATCCCTTGTCGGCTTCATCACCTCCTGTGTCAGAAAACCATTCTAGAATGTACCTAGGACTGCTTGACTTCTGCTGCTGCTGGCCTGTGAGATGGTCCAATCCACGTCAGACATGTGAACTTCTGTCCGCCGGCTGCTGTCCTCGCTGCACTGCCTGTTGATCATCACACCGAAGCTTCACCCTTGACACGGGTGCCTCTGCTGCTTCAAGCAGTCGGGCGGACCCCTTCTGTCCACCGGCTGCCGTCCTCGCTGCACTGCCCGCTGATTACCACATCGAAGTTTCACCCTTGACACGGGTGCCTCTGCTGCTTCAAGCAGCCAGGCGAACCCCTTCTGTCCGCCAGCTGCCATCCTCGCTGCACTGCCCACTGATCACCAGACCGAAGCTTCACCCTTGACACGGGTGCCTCTGCTGCTTCAAGCAGCCGGGTGGACCCCTTCTGTCCACCGGCTGCTGTCCTCACTGCACTGCCTGCTGATCACCAGACCGAAGCTTCACCCTTGACACGGGTGCCTCTGCTGCTTCAAGCAGCCAGGTGGACCCCTTCTGTCCGCCGGCTGCCATCCTCGCTGCACTGCCCGCTGATCACCAGACCGAAGCTTCACCCTTGACACGGGTACCTCTGCTGCTTCAAGCAGCCGGGTGGACCCCTTCTGTCCACCAGCTGCCATCCTCGCTGCACTGCCCGCTGATCACCAGACTGAAGGTACACTGCAGAAACTGGACTGTCCAGAACCCTCGACTCTGCCTGCTGACGGGCTGCTGCAGTTCTTTAATTCTTTGCTACTGCTGTTTCCTCTCTGGACCTTAAGCTAATGTTATATTCTGATTGTGGTACTTGTTAAGTCTTTCCAAATTGTCTTGTAAATCCTAACTTAAATGCGAACCTAAGCTTGTTTACAGCAATTTTGCACTCCAAGAGTAGTTTGAAGTGCAAGTTCATTTAGGCTGCAGGTTTGTAGATAGTAAAATATTACAGCTCTCTTTGTTTTAAGGTCCAGTGGTAAGGTATCCTGGATCAGAAACTAAGTTTAAAGTGATGCAGTTTTTTCTGTTTAGACCAGATTCCATTTGGGTCACAGTTGTAAGCTTTGCCCTGCAAATAATTCAATTTCTCTTTCACTTTCTGTCCTTCTGTCTCCTTGTTGCTTGAATTTTTACGCCTACCCTCCCATCCCCCACCTCCAGCCTTTATTAAATACTCTCCTTCCCCCCTCGGCACTATCCCTAGCAATGTTCATCCTCCCCTCTCACTAATATTGCAACTCCTCTTAAAGATACAGAGTGCAGCTATTAGGCCTAACATCTTCCTATTTTCACCATCTGCTTGCCTATCAGCTTTGCTTAGTGCCTGCTCCGCTATCTACTGTGCAGTTCCATACCTGGGCTTCCTCTCTTGCTACTCCAAGTATTTTTCAAGTTGCCTTGGTACCCCCTGCCCTAGCTAATAACATCCTATCTTAACCTACATTTTATGTCTTAAAATAGATCCACTGTGCCTGATCGTGCTCCCAGTGAGCGGTGTGTCTAATCCTACCAGCTGCCCATACCTCTGTCCTCCTAACGAACAGGACAAATTCAAATCCGGTTAAGTGTCCGGGCTAGCACTGTGCGCATTTGATAGGCGGCCACCTGCTGCCACCCTCCTCTAATTGGACTGCTGTTCTCTGCTCGGCCACTGTTTAGCCCTGCCTTTTCTCTGTCGGATTATCAGTCTCTGGGCTTCGGCGCCCTCTGCTTTGCATTGACTCTTGCCGAACACTACTGCTATCTGTCTAGTCTCCCATTGGGTCCTTATAAAATTCCGCCACTAGGGGTGCCATCTAACATATCTTCAATAGGTCTTCATTTCCTCACTGTAATCTTTACCACAAGTAGAGCCTCCGGCTGGTCTGCTTTCCTAATTAACCTTTGTGGGGCTTTACTTTCTGCTTCTCTGATCCACTTCTTCTAAATAATTGCTACGCTAGCAGGAAACACTTCGTTGTTTTTGCTCTATCTCTAATTTTGGCCAAGGGTTAAAACAGTGGAACACGGTTACCCTTGGCAGTCTTAATTTTTCACACACTATCTGTTTATCCCTAAGAGCTAATCCTCTGTCTCAGTATAGCACTAGCCTTCCTACCCAAGTCAAATAGTAACACTATGGTGAAGTATAGTCTGCTATGGGCACTCTTGTCATTTGTCCTTTTACTCAGCCTGGACACTGCCACATGGGCTCTCCCATGTAACCAAATGGCAAAAGACTCCTCAGAGGCTTACCGCAACTATATTTTCTCTAACTTGATTGCAGAGACAAAGCCTGATCTGCAACCTAATCCTACCCTCCTTGTTAGAGGCAGCATCTATTACCCTCTACATGCCAGGAGGAAGCTGCCATGGAGATGTGCTTTCACCCTAACCTGCCACTGTGCAAGGCTTTGGTTCCTAGCCATGATCATTATTCTGCTATCTGGGGATGTCAAACTAAATCCAGGTCCACCTACCTGTTACTTTTCCCCAAATGAGTTATCTGGCATGTCCAAGAAAGGATTATTAATTGCTCATATCAGTATCAGAAGTCTTACCTGTCACCGTGCGGAACTCGAGGCCTGGGTGAAACTCTACAATTCTGATGTACTCTGTCTCACAGAAACTTGGCTAAAACCCGGAATACCTGATGATGTATGCTCCTTGTCTAACTATTCCCTGTTCCGGCGGGATAGATCCTCATCCAAGCGTGGAGGTGGAGTTGCCCTATTCTTCAAAAAACATCTCAACATCTCTATTGTCCCAGCATCTGCCTCTCCCGAAGTGTGCGAATTCATATAGGCAACTATTGTATTGGGGGAAAAGAATCTTCATATTATCTGTGCCTATAATCCCCCCTGCTGGGGGAATAGTAGGTCTTCAAGAAGTCCTTGACATCACCTCCCAGACTGTAAATCATAATGAGGCTGTCATCCTAGGTGATCTTAACCTCAGTTGGTTAGGGTCAGTTCAAATATCCTTGCAATCACTCACGCTTAGTTATAATTTTCACCAGTTGATCTCTGAAGCAACTAGAGCCACGTCATCCCATCAAACGGGTACACTCCTAGACTGGGTGATGGCTAACTGTATGGAACATGTGTCAAAAGCAGGAATCCTTGTAGATGCACTAACAGACCACTCACCTACTTTTTGCATCCTATCTATGGCTGCGCCTCCATCTCCTCCATCAAGACTAATCACGTTTACAAATCTAGCTCATATTGACCAGGATGCATTTTTCTATGATGTCTTCAATATCGACAGGGCAGGTATCTATCAAACAAAGGATGTGGAGGTTGCTCTACAGATATTCATAAATGAATTTCTTACCATTCAATATAAACATGCCCCCAAGACTACTAGGATGGTCAGAGGAAAACAGACGAGGTGGCTGCATAAAGACCTCCTTGCTAATCTAGCGCCAGAGGGACAAACTTTGATTCGCTACAAACAAACTGGCCTACAGTCAGATCTTATTGTCTATCATGAACTAAGGAACAGATGTAAGAGACAAGTTAGAGTTGCTAAAAGCAATGCTGCAAGGACCTTCTACAAAGCTCAGCTCATGACTCGAGGAAATTATGGGCCCATGTCAAACATTTCTTGGTACCGCAGTCGGTCACTCCTGATGAAATGATCATAAATGGGGCACATTGTAATGACCCTAGGACCATCTCAAACAGTTTTAACAATCTTTCTCTGATCTTTCATACTATACCTTGGCTTTACAACCTAGTGGATCGCATTCCAATCTACCTACCACACTACCATCAGACAACCATACTGCCCTATCGATGATGCTCCTCCAGCGCCACCATTCTATTTCAAGGCTATATCAAGAGCGAAGTTCTGAAATTACTGAGATCCATATCTGCCAATACCAACTCTGGTTCTGACTCACTGGAACCTCATCTTCTTAAGCTGGCTGCTCCACTCATTGCCTCTCTGATTGCCAGAATCTACACTTTATCCCTTATCCATAGCACTGTGCCAGACCTATGGAAATCTGCAAGAGTAATGCCTGTCTTTAAAAAAGGTGACCCAAAGGACATGGTCAATTACAGACCTATAGCAATTCTCTCTGTCCTTAACAAGATCCTAGAGAAAATAGTTGCATCACAGACCATTGACTACCTTACACGCTACAATCTCCTCTCAGACACTCAGCATGGTTTCAGAAAAGGTCATAGTACCACCACGGCTCTTCTTCAACTAACTACTGATATTCTGTCCAACATGGACTCTGGAAAACTCACAGGTGCCATCTTCATTGACCTCACTAAGGCTTTTGACCTTGTAGACCATCCCCTGCTTCTCTCCACTCTCCATAAATTCCATTTCTCTACCTCTGTTGTGGGCTGGTTCTGTAGCTACCTGTCAAACAGGTCGCAAGCTGTCAAATTTAACTCTTCCCTGTCCAACACATCTACTATCAACCTTGGGGTCCCCCAGGGCTCTATCCTTGGGCCCCTTCTGTTCTCAATTTTTATCAACAATGCAGCTGAGGTCCTGGAATCTTGCTCAGCTATTCTCTACGCTGATGACCTGATCATCTACACTAGTTCTTTTAGTATTGCCTGCATAAACACATCACTTACTTCAGACTTCAATAAGGTCTTATACTGGCTACTAGACTGTAAGCTTGTACTAAATGAAAAGAAAATGAAAGCCATGCTCTTAGGTTCTGCACCAAAGATTAAGACCTGTTCTAGTTTGCTGGAGGTTCTTCACCCAGGAGGATTTCCACTTGAAAATGTTACTTCCTTCAAGTACCTTGGGATCCTCCTGGACCAGTCCCTGGATTATAATCTTCACATTCAGTCCTCGTGCAAAGCTGTAAACTCGAAACTAGGAGTAGCTTACAAAACGAGCTATATGCTTACACCCTCAGCCAAATTAGCAATTGCCCGAGGTATTCTGCTCCCAACCCTTACTTATGGTGCATCTATTCTTACCTCTGCCCAAAAAACTTCCCTACTAAAATGGGACATAACATAACAATATATGCCTATTTGCCTCTTCGTCCCCTCGACTCAAACATCACTGCCTTCTTTATAAGGATCTGAATTGGCTCTCACCCTCTGCCAGTAGACAATACTACCTTGGATCACTAATGGACTCGATCATCCAGGAAAAAAAACCCATCCCAGTTGGCGGCGTTGCTGGTCCCTCAACCATCCTCCCATGGCCTGTGATCAGCTGACAAATCCTTGCTCTATGTTCCGAGATGTCAGACGACTAAAGGCACAGGGACCTTCCAATTCTCTGCTCCCAGGCTATGGAATGCTCTTCCACTCAACCTCCAGCTGTCTCAGTCTCACTTTGGATTTAAAAGTGAATATCATCGTTATCTATCCTTAGCTGATGCTTGTACATGCTTTGACCCAACCTGAAGCTCCTGAGACTTACCAGTAATGTCACCCCTGCTGTAATCCAGCTCCAAGACTGTCTCCTCTTCCCCTCCCCATATTTTTCCTTCTCTTTGTAAATAACGTCTTGACTACTAGCTCTCTTCCTTCTCGAACCATGTTGCTGACCATCCACTGTTGTTTTGCCAATTGCCACCCCTGACCTTCCTTCTGTCAGTCTTTCTTGTTATGTTTGAACATTCCTCACATTTCTCTCTATATAACCTTACTATCTTATTAACCCTTTCACTCCACAGGTTGGGTCCATGGTTTCTGTACTTATATATCTTACTGCCATTATCTGTATAATGCTTGCCATTATTTTTTGTTGTTTCTACCCATTGTATTTTTGTAGCACTGATGTACTGTTCCTCTATTTGTATTATTGTACCCATGTTGCTGTTGTTCAACTGTTCTCCTTTTGTTGTACTCTCCCGGGTCATGCCTGAAAATAGTCATTTTATGGCTAGTGCACCTACCCGGTTAACAAAAACGAAATAAATATAAATAAATAAATAAAACATCTCTCACAATTACCACTTCTCTGACTGGTACACTACTGCTGAAACCCTGATGAAGTGTGCATGTGTGAAACCAGTTGGGCTGTTTTGAGTCATGTTAGTGTCCTCACTGGCATAGTTGCACAACAATGTACCGTAGAAATGTTAAACTTAGCATTTATTTAATTTTGCGAATCAGGTCAGCCCATGCATTGTGCGCCATTCAAAATTCACGTGCTACAGATCAGGTGATCTGACACTGATAGCTGACAGCCTATTTATTGCAGTCCTGTCAGCTTTCAGTCAGATCTTGTTTCAGTTTTCGTAGCACTGGTGGAAGTACCGTACTCGAAAAAATGTCACTGTACCAATGGTTGACATGTCCCAAAGCACAAAAGTAAGAGAGGGACACAGACCTGGCAGTAGTCTCAATCCTGACCCCTGAGATTCCCAGCCAAAGTGCCATTGTGTCTATTCAGAAGGCAACTTCTGTAACAGCAGAACTTGCAGAAATTCAGCAGCCCACAAAGAAAAAGCAATCTGAATACATGAAGTACCCAGCTGAGGTCGGGTTCGAGATTGGGAAGCATGCTACAGAGTCGGACGTGATGCGAGCGATCGACTGTATGCTCACAAATATGGCCATCCAGTTAATGAGAGTATTGTCCGAAAATTTAAACTGGACTACCAGACACAGTTTCATACCACACTAGATCCTACCAAACTGGCACCCTCGCTTCCCACCAAGCCATGCGGATTGCCCAGTCTACTTGTTTACAATAAGAGCAGGAGCTCAAACAGATAATAAAAAGACTCCATGGTGAAGCAACAGTCATCAATGATAGGGTTGTGCTGGTGGTAGCTACAGGTGTTGTTCAATCCAGTAACCCTCAGCTGTTGGTCCAGAATGGTGGCAGCATAAATTTCACGAGACAGTGGGCATGGCAGTTCTAAATAGGATGGGGTACTGCAAGAGGAAGGGAACTAAGGCTAGCAGGAAAACGCCTGATGATTTCCTTGTTCTAAAACAAAACTTTCTGTCTTTCTGAGAGAGTTACTGAAGAAGAGAAAGATTTGGTGGTGATCATCACAAATGACCGAAAAAACAGTACAAATTGCCAAGTTATGTCCAATAGAGCAAGAAGTATACTAAATTGTATAGCTAGACATATCATTAGTAGAAAAGGCAGTATAGCACAGTGGTTTAAGGCTCTGAGCTGCAAATCTGGAGACCTGGGTTTAAATCCCACGCCCCCACATGCATACTGTGTGACCCTGAGCAAGTCACTTAACTTCCCTGTGCTCCCAGGTTGCACCTGTAAACAAGCTTTCAGTTTAGTGTGTCTAACCTGGTTAAACAATTGAAAAAAAAAGAAAATGGGAGGTGATTCTTCCACTGTACAGGTCTCTTGTGAGACCTGTTCTGGAGTACTGCCAACAGTTCACTGCGCCTACGATTAGGAAGGATGTTAAAATGATTGATGGAATCCAGAGGAGAGCTACAAGCATGATTAGAACATTGAGAGACCAAAATTATGAAGATTGGTTAAGGGTCCTCAATACGCATTCTCTTGAGTATATGAGATTTAGGGAAGATATGTGTTTTGTCTATAGTGCCTTTTTAAATGATGATCTTTGGGAAATTTCAGGGCCAAGGTTAAATGACAATAATCTAGTCACAAGATCTCATGATATGCAGTTAAGAGGCCAAACATACAATACTAAAAGAAGAGTTGGATTTTTTAGTCAGTGAATGGTGAGTATGTGGAATCGTCTTCCACCAGAGGTAGTGGGTAGTAAACATATGACCAGTTTTAAAAACCATTTAGATAATTATTGTTCTGTAAATTGAATTAAAGGTTATACCCTTTGAGTAAAGGGCGATCTGTATAATGGGCATATGACAGTCTCGGTTCGTACTAATTCTATGATCCCTATGTCAGTAAAGCTGCAAGCCAGGTGCTTATACCTACAGACCTTGTTATAAACACTGATGAGTCTGGACTAAACCTAGTTCCATACTCACAGTGAACAATTGCTGAGAGTGGGGCAAAACAAGTAGAAATCACAGTGAAAAGTGTAAGGTTTCATTGGTATTGTGGTGCACACTATTGGGACAGTTCTTACCACCACAAGTTATTTACACAGGAAAAAACCCTGAATGCCACCCTGCCTATAGCTTCCCTCCCAAGTGGTCCATAACACACAGTGGAAACCACTAGGCCAACAGTGACACAATGTTACAGATCACTGAAACAAGTCTTGTACCTTACATTGAGTCTGTGAAATTTAAAAATGATCTCCCCAGTGAACAGTGTTCCCTCCTGATCATGGACCTTTTTCAAGCCCATACAGCACAGCCAGTACTCAAACAACTTGAAGAGCTGCACATTATCCCAGTTTTCATCCCTACTGCGTGCACTGATCTCTTGCAGACACTGGACCTCACGATACACATGTAACCCCCCCCCCCCACAAATAGGGGTTCCAAAATTGTCTTCCTGGGCTTGCCTAAATGCCCACTGCCAGGCTGGTGTTCTGTGTTCTAACAGTTTTAAAAGTGCTTGCATGTGAGTGCTCTATTAGCCTCCGTGCCTGTCTCTTTAAGAGGCATCATTTTCGTGGCTTATAATTATTCTGGGTGGGGGCCAAGTGGTTTCAGGCTTGAGTCTCGCCCAGGCTGTGTTACAGCCACTTCATTCTGCCGTCACTAATTGTGCAGAGGAAACTTTACTAGAATCTGTGATTGTTTGTTGATTATCTGCTTTAGTAATAATAATATTGTAGTTTGTCTAACCTGCCTTCCTTTGCAGCATGGACTTTTTGTTTTGCAACGCCACCTTGGTTCTGGACAGCCAGTTTGGACCAATCAGTACCTTTGGGAACCCTAAAATGGAGACTATCCCAAGGGGTCTTGTGGGAGTGAATTTCTGTAGGAATTGTAGTTGTTACTGTTTGGCACCTAAATGGACCTGGAGGGGGAGCCCTTGCTGTGACAGACAGAAGGATCAGTCAGCTGAATCTTTTTTGGATCATGGGAAAGTCCCAGAGCTGCCTGCAGCAGTGACTCAGTGTGTAGTTGGAGTTGAGAGAGTGAACAGCTTGAATGATTCGAGCAGCTGCTCCTGCGTAGTAGCGCAGGGGAATCGGTGGGAAGGCTGTGTCTGGCCTGCCTGCTACCATCTTCTCGCGTGAAGAAGTCTGCATTAATATCTCGGACTTTATCTGAACTTGCTGTGATTGTGACTGGAATCCTGAATGGTGACATGGTGAAATTCATCTGGTGTGGATCGAAGATTTGCCTCGGTGTGATTGGCCTGTCAGGACCTGAGACAACTGCAGAGCGTATGGTTTGTGAAGAGACACTGCTGATTGCAACCGGACTGTCATCCAAACTGTGGTATTTGCCTATCCTTTACTATAATTGTGTTGAATGTACAGTGTGGGTCATGATTTGGTTCCCCACACTGCTTGAATGTGCCACGCTAGCAGCAAGCTGTATCCAGCATTTTACCGGACTGAATCCAAACTGTTCACCTGGTCTGTGCCTCACCATCTCAGCCTAGATTGCCATTCATGCTGCAGAGAATCATCCGATGAAAGACCTGCCTGGGGATTCAGCTCCCTGCTTAACACCATCGAACAGGATCAACCACCACAGTGCGTCGTGTGGGCCCTGCTTCTCCTGGCACAGCAGTCAATCATCCTGAAGTCTTCATTTCATCCATCCTGCATCCTGGTCTGGGTAGCGTGAGTAAACATCAGGGTAACTCCCCGCAACAAAGCTCAAATTAAAGAGTGTCACCCGATTTAATTGTTTTGATTGATCCTTAAGAACTGAGCCCTCCAGCTCCGGAATACAAATTTTGGGTAAAGTGCATGTCACGTTTTTCCCTTCCTAAGGGCCCCAACAACAGCTGCAACACTGACCTACCCCGGGCAATGCTTCTGGCTACCCTGCAGACCAACTGGGTACCCAGAGTGTGTGTGACTGTGTTAGAGGGACTCTTAGAGGCATGTATGCTTAACCTGATTAAATCAGATCCAGAATCAAACACCAGATTACTGCTCTTCCCTTGTTCGCGTCCCCCAATAAATCAGATCTAAGTCTTTTTGCATTTACACTGGCTATCATGTACCTTTGTGGTGGGGATACTGTGTTGCTATTGCATCTCTCCATTGCAGGGGGTCTCTAGGGCCAGTGCAGCTGATCCAACCCTGGTGGTATGTATGACAAGAGTGGGGTTAACATTGCATTCCTGTGATAATTGTGATTGTCTTATTGCTAATCAGTACAGGCCACTAGAGGGCTTAGAGGGGGGTATCAGTGTCCCGGAGGGCTGTACCCAGAGCAGCTACACTACAATTAACCCTGTCCTTTGGGTGGAGACACCCGTTCACAGAACTCAGGCCCCTCAACCTGCGCCTAGTCTCACAGGCAGGGGTAGTATCCCTTGGGATAGCGCCACCTAGGGGTTACACGCAAAATCCTAAAACATTTATGAAAAACCAGTTCATGAAGTGATACACTGACCAAATCCGCAAGCAGATCACTGAGGGAACTGACAGTTACTGGATTGGATCTCAGAATTACAAGCCTGAAAACTGAACATGCATTCTGCCTGGAGACCTCCTATAACCAATTAAACTGAGAAGTGAGGACTGTATTTTGGGATTTAGGCAAGCTGGAATACTGAATGCTCAAACAAACTCCCTGAACAAGTCAGTAACTGATTTGGTAAACTGAAACTGATATGAACAGTGTTTTGTGTTGTTCTTTGCTTGTTGAAGTTAGCGCTCAGTGTTTAGTGTAAGCAGCGGCTTTGAGTTTGTTTTTTTTAATGGGAAGGCTTTAAGCCCCATCAGGCCTTAAAAGACCACTCCTCCTGGACTGTTCCAGGATTCGTCTCTGTTACGGCCAGAGGCACCACTCCTTATGTCACGCTCCCGTTTATTTGGCCTGTTCTTCATTTCCCATATTTGGCAGTGCCTCTGACCACTGGCTCCACTCTGTTTTCCCTTCTGTTCATCCTGCAGCTCTCTGCCTCACTCCTTCCCGCTGCCACTGGCGTGCAGCTCTCTGTCCTCATCCCCCGCTCCCTTGTCTCTTCCAGCCCAGTGTTCATTTTTCCTCCCCTACATACCTCGTTCCTTGTGCACCTCCCTCCCATTCTGGTTCGGTGTGCTACATCGCCCCTTAACCAGATCTCCCTCCCCCGTACCTCATCTGCTGCTCCTTCTGCCTTCCGACCCCTTGGGGTGTCTCTCATCCTGCCCATTGTTTCTCTCGGACCTGACACTCACTCCTTGTCTTTTCTTATGGGTGTGTCGTATTCCAGTTTGGCCAGTACCCGCTGCTCCTCTGTGCTGAGTCCTCATCGGCAGCTGTTTCCCACTCCTTTGAAGCCTTCCTAGTGGCCTGTGTCTGCCTTAACCTCTGCCGCTCCTCCTGCTGCTTCCTTTCAGGTTTTCAGCTTCTTCAGGCACCATTCCTTCAGTCCTGTCACCCTGCCTTCCTGGCGTTTCTGCGACCTGACTATACCTCTCAACCTTCATCACTCGCATGTGTGCTTGTATGTGTCGCAATTGAGCTCCTGTGTGGTGCATCCTCAGGACTTCACCACCAGCTCCAAATGCTGTCTCACTCTGTGCACCTCTGTTACTCCCATTTGCTGATATCAGTATAATACAATAAAAAAATAAAAATAATTAAATAAACAACAACAACAAAAAACAGGCTTTTTCCTGCCCTGCTGCCTCCTGCCTCGTTCTCATCTTTGATTTCGGCTTTCCCAGCTGCTGTTCCACCTCTGTCTATGCTGATTCTCCTGCCTCACTCATCTGCTGATTATTTGCTGTGTCCTCTGTTTCGGGGCAGTCTGCCCCTGTCACCTCCACTCATCACCCTCCTTCTCCTCCCGTTCCCTCCGCCCTCCATTCAACTCCTTCTATGACCTTCATGCCTGTCATTCTCCCTCATGAGCACATCTGTCTTTCCTTCTGTCAGCTCCCTCCATGGTAGATCTGCTGCCTGCGTTACCTCACTTCCTTTCTCCTGTATACTTCCTTTCTCCTGTATTTTCTTTCATCTCTTGGTCCATTGCGATCCTCCTCTGACCTTTGCTTTCTTTTGTTTTTTTTATCCTATCCTGTTATCATCTTCCCTGTTCATATCCTCCTCTTACCCTAGTTCGTCTGGTGTCCTGGTGCCCAGTCTGGTTCTCCTTTGCTCAGTCCATCCTCAGGGTCTGTTTATTCACATTGCTTAATCAAGCATCATCGATTAATCGAGCATACCTCTCATTAGGCATATGCTACCTCATCGAACTGCTGCACTCCTGTGGTTATTATCACCATCAGTCTTCTCATATCCCTCGCTCATCTGACTTATATGTGCATACCCTTCACTCATCTGACCTCTATGTGGGTCTTTTTCTTCACATCGGCTACTAGAGCATAACCCTCTCAGGTCCATGCTACCTCAGCTCAACCTGTTATCCACTTGGAGACATGCCTTCATGTCTAGTGCCCCTTTGCTCAGGGCTGGTAGCCTTCTCTCCATCATCATACATTGTCCATTTCATTTCTCACCTTAAACCATTCCGGCCTTCAAGGCTTCTTTCCATTGTCATATTTCCTCTCTTGCTTTTGAGCATCTGGTTGCAGAGGCATTGCTCGCATTGCTCGACAGCTGTCCATTTCGAGTAACAGAGCGAGAGCTTCATCTAAAATTGGACTTTTCCTCCTTACTCGATCTCCACTTTAAATTGCTGTAGCAGAGCATCCCTAATCAAAACATCATTCAGCCTGGAGGGAAGGTGACCTAGGCCTTGGATCCCCAGAGCTTTCCTCCTCAAAGGGGTTTTTTCTTCTCCTTCATGCCAAGGGTTATAATATTAGTCAGGATTAGTGCTTTCATTGGTTCCTTAGTTAGGTTGCACTCTGGATGGAGTCAGATGGTGGCTCCGGCTTTCATTAGGAAGTCCGCCCTTCTTCATCTCGTCAAATTTCCTTTCATTCATTGTCCTCACCTTTGTCATTCAGGATCAGGATAGCGGGAGGAGAGTGGTAAGCTGTAATAGTTATGGGGCAGCAGTCTTCCTGGGGACAATGTTGAGTGCAGGGGATGTCCTGCATGCAGGAGCCTGGAGCATCTTAGGACAGAAGTAAGGCTGCTCAGACGGGAGCTGGGCAGGATGGTATGGAGAGTCAGAGGAGCAGAGCAGTGGTGAGAAAGGCAGATGGGGGTGCCAGGGGGGCATTAGACAGGTGAAGGGAGCAGGGAGAACCAACCTGTATCCAGGGATATGTCTTTCTCAGAGGGCCAGGGGCCCAGGATGGAGGAATGGCAAGTGGTAGGGAGCAGGCGTGGATATGTAAGTGTAACAACAGGGGTGAGAACTCTTGAAGGAATGCCTTTAATGAATTGATTTGCACCATAGTCTGGTATGGGGGAGGAGTCATCAGATGGTGTGGTAGGAGGTCCGGTTAAGCCAGGGTTGAACGTAGAAGGATGGGGGAGGGCAGTCAAGGTGAGTAGGGAAAAAGAAGTAGACAAAGTGGAGCAGAGGATGGGGGAAGGGAGAGAAAGGGGTTGGAAGAGGGGAGAGAAAAGTGGAAGCATTGATAGCCAGAAAGGGAAGGGCAGAGGGGGGAATGGAGAAACAGTTGGGGAGATAAGCAGTGGAAATGGCAGAAAGTTTACCAGGGTGGAGGGGGAGCAGTTAGGTGAGCAAGCAGCTGGTACAGCAAGTAAGAATTAAAGGATGGTTATCATGGATGCAGGGGATGGAAGGGTGGTACTCCTAAGGGACTCCATTATTAAGGATATTCACTGGGCAAGGAAGGGGGACCCAAATGCAAGAAGGAGGGTGGTTTGCATGCCAGGAATGACTGTGGGGGAAGCTGGCCCAAGAATCAGGGAAATAGTAAGGGAGGTTGGAGGGAAACCACATTTAGTAATACACATGGATACCAATGACCTAGCTGGGGAGGAGGTGGAGGTGGAGGTAGGGCAAGGTACATTTAGGGCATTAGTAAAGACCTGCAGGGAGGAAGCAAGATCACTGGCCTTCTCAGAGCTGATACAAGTACCAAGGGCCAGCACAGCCAGGAAGAAAAAGAGAGGGGAATTTAATGACTAACTAAGGAAATGGTGCAGGGAGGAAGGGTTCATCTATATTGGGGGCTGGGGCAGACCTGGTCACATAAAACACTCTTTTCAGTGGACAGGCTGCACCTCAGTTGAGAGGGCTCAAGGGTATTCATGGACAAAATTGGGGTGTACATAACCAATACAGTTAATTTAAACTACTGGACAGGCGGCCAGTGGGCCTGAGGGGCCTACTGGCCCAAAGACTCCTGAAGGAGAATGTCAACAGACCTCCCCCCACATACCGGTAGAAGAGATCTGGAGGGTGGAGATGCAGGGGGAGAAAACAGTTGGTAATGGGGTGTGGGGAAGCACACAGAGGGGAGAAACGAGAAAAATAGAAGAGAGGGAGGAGAAGGAGGTTCAGATTCTAGGTGGATGGTGGTACCTCTGAATGGGCGGAATCTTGGAAACAAGATGGATGACCTGCAGACGCCATTAGCAGAAGGGAGGGTGCACATGGCCACAGTAACTGAGACCTGGGCCACACCTCACCTTAGACTGGAAGCTCTTGATACCTGGATATGAACTATATAGGAGGGACAAGGTGGTAAGGAAAGGGGGATGGCAGTTTATATCAGGGAGGGTGTAACATGCATGAGGGAAGAGGCAGAGGAGGGGAAGGTGGAAGTATTGTGGGTTCAGTTATGGTCCAATAGATGCAGAAAGGTGAGGTTGGGGGTGGTTTACAGACTGCCCAACCAGGATGAGGAAAGGGACAGGGAACTGAGCTCACAAATATTGGAAACTGCAGGGAAAGGAGAGGCGCTAATAGGGGACTTCAGCTTGCCAAAGGTAGACTGGAGCAGACCAGCCACAACATATGCCAGGAGTCAGATGATCCTAGAGGTGCTACAGAGTGGGTTCCTGACTCCGGATGTCACAGAACCCACAAGGAAGGGGGCAATTCTTGATCTAGTGCTCACAAACTGGGAACACATACAAGAAATAGTAGTCAAGGAGCCCTTGGGTGGAAGTGACCATAGCACAGTATGGCTTTGGTTGGATATGAGCAGAGAAAGTAACATCATTAAGACCAAAATCCTGGATTTTAGGAGGGCGTACTTCAGGAAGATGAGCAAGGTGCTAAGAAGTCACCTAGCAGGCACTGGATCAAATATGGAGGTGGACCAAAGGTGTTCCATCATTAAGGAAGGACTAAGGGTTGCCATATATGCATGCATTAAGCTCAGGAGGAAGAACTCAAGGGCTAAAGCACCCAGCTGGTTCAGTTCTCTGGTCACCCAGGCAGTAAGGGAAAAGAGGTTAGCCTATGGGAAATTCAGAAAAACCAAGAGGGGGTGGCTAGGGTGAATTACCTAAGGTTGACTAGGGTGGCAAGTAAGGTAGTCCAACAGGCTAAAGCAGAGAAGTACTGAAGATAGCAGAGGGTATCATGAAGAGGGAAAAGGCCTATTTTTGCTATATAAGCAAGAAAAGAGACAAGAAGGATGGGATTGTTAGTCTTTGGAAAGGGAGAGAGGGGTGGAGGAGAATGGAGAAAAGCAATGGTACTGAGTGAATACTTCTGTTCAGTCTTCACCAAGGAGAAAGACAGGACTGTGCCTAAAGTGGGGAGAAGAAACGTGTGTGTGTGGGGGGGGGGCATGGATGTAGTGATAAAGAAGGATACAGTGAGGGAGACCCTGGGGCTGCTAGCATTTAAGGTGAATAAATCATCAGACCCGGATGGCATACACCCAAGAGTACTAAAGGAACCGGCAGAGGAGTTTGCAGGGCCACTGGTGGGCCTGTTCAGTGGTTTACTGGAGTTGGGAGCGGTACCACAGAATTGCAGAATGGCACACATGGTGCTCTGCCAGAAGAGCAGTCCCAAGGATGACCCAGGGAACTACAAACCTGTCAGTCTGGTCTCAATCGTGTGCAAGCTCATCGAGACCATACTCAAGGAAAGGTTGGTCTAGTATCTAGAGGAGTAGGGTCTCCAGGATACGAGACAGCACAGGTTATGGGAAGATCATGTCAAATGAATCTGACTGACTTCTTTGACTGGGTCACTAAGCAGTAGACAAGGCCAAGCAGTGGACATCCTTTATCTGGACTTCAGCAAGACCTCTGACTCTATACCCCACAAGAGATTGACCAGAAAGTTGGCAAATCTCAGGGTTGGTGAGAAGATGACCAGATGGGTGGAAAACTGGCTGAGGAACAGGACCCAGAGGGTGGTTGTGAGAGAGTTATCTAGCACTAGGGAGGTCACCAGTGCAGCTCTGCAGGGCTCAGTGCTTGGACCGGTGTTGTTTAATGTCTTAATCAATGACATTAGGGATGGCATTAAAAGCAAAATTGGCCTCTTTGCAGATGACACCAGCTCTGTGAGAGATGGGCACAGCAGAAGGAATATAGGACCTACAGGATGATCTGAAAAAGCTTAAGAGGTTGTCCGGGATATGGCAGCTTGATTCAGTGCCAAGACATGCAAAGTTATACACACTGGAGCCAAGAATCCCTGGACAGAGTACTACCTTGGAGGGGTCCGGGTATCTGCAACAGAGGAGCAGAAGGATCTGGGAGTGATGATTACTAGCCAGCTGAAGCACTCCATACAGGGCAAGAAAGCAGCAGCAAGGGCAAATAAGTTGTTGGGATGCATAACTTGGGGGATCAGCAGTAGGTGAGAGGAGTTTATACTGCCCTGGTACAGGTCACTGGTGAAACCACATCTAGAGTATGGAGTACAGTACTGGTGCCTGCACCTCAAAAAGGACATTAGACTACTTGAGATGGTCCAGAGGAGGGCAACAAAGATAACTGCAGATCAGCAGGGTAAAGCATACCAGGAGAGGATGAGGGCACTGAACATGTCCCCTGAGGAGGAGATGAGGGAGACAGGGGACATGATTGAGACCATCAAGTACTTGAAAAGGATAGGATGGATAGGAGGGTCTCTTTAGACTATGTGGCAGCCATAACACAAAGGGACACAGCCTTAAGCTGGGGGGGGATAGGAGGGAGGTTAGGAAGGATTTCTTCATGGAAAGGGTGGTGGCAAGTTGGAATGCGCTACTGGAGGAGGTGGTCGTGTTGAAGACAGTGGGCGGCTTCAAAAGAAGCTGCGATAGACATAAGGGGAAGGTAAGGGTCATGGAGGGATGGATGGATGGAAAGGATGGGAGGAATGGGAAGGGGGCAGGGTCCGTAGTTCAAGCTGTGGACCCTGCAGTACGAGCAGATTAGATAGACCAAATGGCCTTATTCTGCTGGCTTCTTCATATGTTTGTATTCCTCCCAAGCCACCATTCCCTCATAATCAAATCCAATACTCAGTCCCTGCCCCTGCTGTTCCCCACACCCTGTACTAACCATCTTGCACTCAACTCTCCCTGACCATTTGCCATCCTCCCTTTACTAGTTTGGGGTTTCTCCCTGCTGGCTTATCCTCTTATTGCATCCCTAAGTCTCCTACTGATACTCCTTGATCTTCCCCACTTCTCCACCAATCTCCCCTACCAACTCTTCTCCAGCCTGCCCCTTTGCCCAGTATTCCCTCTGTGGTAGAGGCAGCCACAGCCATCAAGCCTACTGACCCCCTATTTAACTATTCCCACCCCCAACCCCTCGGCCTCTCTGTCCCATTTCTGGACTACTTATACCTATGCTCTGGTCCCCTTGTGGCCCTTTTACTTCCCCATCCCCTGTCCCCGATGCTCTCTTACAGACTTATCCAATTCCATCAAAAAAAGAACCTAGAAGAGAACCATTACCCACTAAACAATATTTACACATTATCCAATTCCATCCCTGGACTCATCTGTAACCTGTTTAGTTCCGTCTTTCGGATGAGACGTTAAACCGAGGTCCCATCTGCCTGGATTGGTGGTAGTTCAGGTGGATGTCAAAGATCCCTTGGCACTTATCGTAAAGAGTAGGGGGATTTCCATGGTGTCCTGGCCAAATTTCCCTCATTCACTAAAAAAAAAATACCACCAACAGCTTAATCTGGTTCAAGTTCAGTTGGCATTCATCTGTATCCCCCTCTCTCGGGTCGTGCCTGAAAATAGGCAGGATTTGTCTAGTGCACTTACCCGGTCAACAAAGACTAAATAAATAAATAGTTCTGACCTAAGCATCTGTAGTTCAGTTCTCATAGCCTCTGGCCTCCTGCACACCATGCAGCCCCCAACCTCCCAGAATGTGCCTAGAAAAAGTGCAGTGCCTGAAAAAAACTGTCAGTGCTAGTGGAATGACGTGAGGTGGTAGACCCTTCCAAAGTACCTGACCAAATCACTCTGGAAGGTGAAAGCTCACCCAGTATACTGTAACACAAGAGAGTCCAGACTCTTCCCCTAATGGCCTCAAAGATGAAACAGAGTTTGAGAAAAAGCTGAGATTATTCCTAGCAAGTGAGGGGAAAACTGTTAGTGATGTGAAAGAGTTCTTCTGAGAAGAGGAGTAGGCACTGCCTGTATCACCCACAGAAACCCCTGCTGGTGGACACGGGCATGCTTCAGACCCACCCATGAGTTTTGAGCCAAGTTAATACCTGAGACTGAGTACTTTCTCTGGTACCACCCCCACTCCTGCTGGGGAAGATGAGTATAAGAGCTGGATGAGTCAAGTCACTCAGATGGCTGAAGTGTGGAGATGCTCAGAGGGTGGGAAATGCAAACAAGTAATTGAGAGCCTTTGGGGTATGGCTCTGGATGTGATTAGATCTTTGCAGGCCAGCCAGCCCAACTGTACAGTGCTGGACTATTTAGTCATGCTTAAGAGTTCTTTTGGAGCCACGGAGAGTAGAAGGGACCTCATGTTCCTATTGGAAGCTACCACTCAACATGAGGGAAAGGAATTGTCACATTATACAACCCCGTGTAGAGACTGTGATCAGATGCATTGTGGAAGCTGAGGGAGGCACTCTTGCCCAGGCTGCACAACTGAGAATGGACCAGATTTTGAGAGAAACTGTATATTCCTGGCTGATGTTGATTTCCCTGAAACTAAAAGAATGTATGAATCCTCAATCTTTCTGTCAGTTGCTGAATGAGGTGAGGGAGGAAGAGTCACAAGAGGACGTAGTTGATTTATTGTGAGGGACCATAGGGAAAGCCAGCCCTCTGCAACCACAGGTTACCAGATGCAAAGAGAAGCCTACCACCCCAGATGTGGGGGCACAGCTGAAGGAACTGACTGAATGTGTAAGAGCATTACAAATAGCATAGGCCCCTCGTCAATGAGCTACATCCATGCCACCAAGATGAGGATGTGCCCCATATCCTTCTTCTGCCCCATGGGTCAGGCACCAACTCACAACTCTGCCAGTATTCAGACTCTATTGCTGACAGTATTTATTATTATCACCATATAGAGGATGGACACTTTGCTTGAGGATGTGGCAATCCAGAGAAGCTACAATTGGTAGTCCAAAAGTGGAAGAAGCAATCCCAGCCACAGAGAAGTTACATCAGATCACTGTAAGAGAGCACAGTGGGACCCTGAGCGTAAACACCTCTGTCAAATGGAACATACCAGAACTGAAAACAGATAAACTGCAAATTATTGGGTCCAACAGTGCATGTACAGATTGCCATCAAAAGATATCCTTGTGAAGCATTCTTGGACAGCGGATAACAGGCGACAATCATTTACCATTCCTTCTACTGAATGTGTCATGGACACTTGCCTTTGTAACCCTTGGAAGGACTTGCCATATGGGGTTTGAGTAATGCCAGCTACCCCATGATGAATATACAGAAGTGCAGATCAAATTTTCTGACACCTTTGTGGGAGTCCCACAGAAAATTTACCCTTTGGCTCTCATCTACCTTGATGCCCATATTCTGGACAAGGCCCCACTATTGATAGGAACCAATGCCCATATGTTTGCATGCTTGACTCATGCCTGCTTACAAATGGCTGGAGAGAGGAATTACCAGACACTGCCAATACACACAATAGTCCGTATTGCCCAAGTGAAGAAGGAGGCACACCCCTACAGTGTCTCTGAGGAGATATTGGGAGTGGTAAGATCAGAGGGAAAAGAGCCTGTAATTGTGTCCCTTCAACTGGAATGCTTACTGAAAGGATCTGTGGAGTGCCATTGCCATTTGATCAATCAGAAAATTATTGTGGACTCCTCAGAAAGCAGACTGCAGAAAGGACTGATGGTACAATGTGGAATATTGCCTGGTACCAAAGGCATGGAAAGACAATCATAAAGAATGAGATACATAAGGAATTACTGTGCATCCTGGCACTTTGCTTGCCAACTTGTATGTTACTGGTGCTATGGTGGCCCCATCACATCAAGGGAAGACTCTTCGACTGGAGGAGGAGGCATTCAACTTTGCATCATCTCCCATCCTGCCTCACTGGAAGAAGCACATACAATGCCAGCTTGTGGATCGATCAGCTGTCTTCTCATGCCATGAGTGGGACGTGGGGTGTGCCCATGGAGACGAACATCAGGCTCATCTACATGATAAGAGACCCTTCAGGGAGAGGTCCAGAAGACAAGCACCAGGCTAGCTGACATTGAAGATGTCAGGTGACACCTGCAAGAACTTCTGGCAACAGGGATTAGGAGACTCAGAGTCCCTATACTTCACCAGTAACCGTGGCTCGTAAGAAGAATGGTGCCATGAGAGTGTTATACTGTATAGATTATTGGATATTAAATTAGAAGACTGTGCCTGACCAGTACACCATACCTCAAGTACAGGGTTCCTTGGACAGCCTTACAGGGAGCAAATGGTACTCTGTGCTGGATGTATGCAAAGAATACTACCAGATATCAATGTCAGAAGAGAATAAAGATGAAAACTGCCTTTATCTGTCTGCTGGGGTTTTATCAGTTTGAGAGGATGCCACAGGGAGTCTCTGGTGCACCTGCAACATTCCAATGCCTGATGGAAAAGGTGGTCAGAGACATGAACCTCCTGGAAGTGCTAGTTTATGTGGATGACTACATAGTGTTTGGGTGGACACTTGAAGAGCTTAGACCTGACTTATGAAGGTTCTGGACCACTTGGTGCAGTATGGCTTGAAGTTGTCCCTAGACAAGTGCCAGTTCTGCCAGACAGCTGTAAAGTATGTTGGATATATCATTTCAGACAGATCCAAGTAAAGTGGAAGCCCTCACCACCTGGCCCAGGCTGATCAACTTAAAAGCCTTAACAGTCATTTTTGGGATTCTGTGGCTATTACCGATGATTTGTAAAAGATTTTTTTTCTGTGATGAGGCCATTAACCAATCTGACCAGAGGCTATCCACTCATCTGCAAAACATTGGACAAGCCTGCAAAGTAATATCACAAGGCCAATGAGCCATTTGGTGATTGATGGACAGAGAAGTATGAAGGGTCATTCAGAGAGTGATCATTCTATGCCTGATGGAGGCCCCTGCATTGGCTTTTTCTGACTTCACCAAGCCACACACACTCCATATTGATGCCTGCATGAGCATCCTGGGAGCTGTGTTATACCAGGAGCATGAGACTGGCATGAGATCTGTAGCATATGCAAGTCAAAGCCTGAGCAAATTGCAGAAAAATTACCCTGTCCACAAACTGGAATGTCTCACTTTAAAATTGGTCGAGGTGAACCAGTTCCATGACTATCTGTATGGAGCCAGATTTGTTGTGCCAACTGACAATAACCTACTGTTGTGTATCTTGACTATAGCCAAGCTGGATGCAGCTGGGCATAGGTGAATCACTGCCTTGTCATCTTACAATTCGTGACTACAGTACCATCCTCGAAGGAACAATATTGATGCAGATACTTTGTCTAAATGCCCCCTTTATACTCAACCAACAGAAGAACTCGAGACCCACATTTCAGAGGATGGGGTACGAGTTATTTGCTCATAGTGTTGTGTGAAATTGAAATATTTTGCCAAGCTAAATATTTAGCAGAATTCATGCATTTCACAAAATATTTCATGGTGCGAAATGCAAAATTTTGCCCATGGAGCAAGTGAAATGTCGCCTGCAAACTAGCAAAATTCACTGGTCGCAGGCAAACTTTTGCCACCTGCTGGCGAAATTCTGTAATTTCACCACTACATCAACTTTCTTCTCTAGTATCTAGTGGTCCCCACCCCCCTGGCTGCTCACTGGCCCAAATTTTAAAAAAAATAATTCTCCCTGGTGTCTAGTGCCCCCCCCCAGCTGATCATGGCCAAAACTGAATAAAGCCCCCACATTTACCCTGAGTCATGTCCCTCCTGACTCCTAACTGAGTCCCAAATCCAACCTTGTGTTAAGAAAAATAATTAAATCAACTCCCTGGTGTCTAGTGGACCCCCCACCCCCTACCCTGGCATCAGATAGCGCCCACCCTGCTCCCCCAGTACCCCGCTCAGGCCACCGGCACAGCCCTCCATTCACCTCCATGGCTGGCAGCCCGAATGAGTGCTTCAATGAATGAGCACATGCTTGTACAAGCTTGCGCTCATTCATTGTCAGACAGCCAGCACTCTCACTACACTGCGGTAGTAGTGAGAGAGCTGGCTGCCTGAATTCAATGAATAAGAATGTGCTTGTACAAGCACACGCTCATTCACTGAAGTGCTCAGTCAGGCTGCCGGCCATGGAGATGAGTGATGGGCTGTGCCGGTGGTCCGATCAGGGTACTGGGGGGGAGCAGGGTGGGCGCTATCTGATGCCAGGGCAAAGGGGTCCACTAGACACCAGGGGGATGGGGATTTAATTTTTTTTTTTAACACAAGGTCGGATTCGGGACTCAGTCAGGAGTCGGGACATGACTCGGTAACTCGGAGGGGAGGGGGCTTTATTCAGTTTCGGCTGTGATAGGGCCACTAGACACCAGGGAGAAGAATTTTTTTTTTATTTGGGCCAGTGAGCATCTGGAGGGGGAGACCACTACAGACACCACTGGGAGATGCCCATTTGCGGTGGGTGAAATTGCAGTGAAATTTTGCCATTTCAATCCAATTTCGTGAAAAATTTCACACGGCAAAATGACCGATTTTGCAGCAATTTTGTAGCCAAAATTTTATTTCACAATATCTCTATTTGTTTACTGCTAGTGCCTGAGGACCAACCTACTCCAGTTAATCCAAACAGAGCTTATCACAAGCAGCAGCACTCAAATGTGAAAAAATTACACTTACTTGTTAGTTTACAATGCCATCCAGTATATTTCCAAACAATAGAGACACAGGACAAACATCCCCGTGCTTCACGTCATAAATGTGATGCTTTGTCAGGGAGCCTGTAGTTCATGAGAACATGCTGCTTGTGTTTTTTTATCCAAACAGAGTAGCAGATCTTCTTGGAGTGCACCCTGATGCTGTACCAGAGGTGTATGCCCATCTGGCCACTATGCATAACTTCTGTCTGTCACATCTCAGCCCAACAGACATGAGGCAAGCTCAGAGGACAGACCCCAGCTTGAAGGATGTTGTTATGACTTTGGAAAATGGTCTTGAGTCAGACAAAGTGAAGTTAAACCATTCGGACATGCCACTTATCTTCTAGGAGTGAAATACGCTGGAAATAAAAAACAGATTGTTGTATTGAATCACACAGGGACAGACCCTTTTCCCCAAAATACAACTGGGTTTGCCCGTCAAGTACAGGAAAATGACCTTGAGAGCGCTACATAAGGATATGGCTTACCTGGAATATGACCAAATGCTGGGCCTAGTGAGGGCATGATTCTACTGGCCTTGCCTAGGAGCAGAAATAGAATGACATTGCACAAACTGAAGCTGGTGTATCACTTGCAAGACTCTCCCAAACAGACAGCATCTTTAGTCAATATTAGAAGCAATGGACAGTTGGATCTGGTCTGCATGGACTTTCTGTTACTAGACCCAGACAAGAAGGGAATCAGCAACATCTTGGTGGTGACCGACTACTGTAGCCGGTATGCACAGGCCTACTCTACCAAACATCAGAGAGCAACAACAATGTCAAAAGTGTTGTAGGAGAAATATTTTGTGCATTATGGATTCCCAAGGCACCTCCACTCTGACCAAGGGAGAGACTTTGAGAGCCATCTCATCAAAGAGCTTTCTGAAATGATGGGCATTGCCAAGTGTCATACCATGCCTTACCATCCACAAGGTGATCTTCAGCCTGAGAAGTTCATTAAGACACTTTTAAAGGTGCTTGGAACTTTGAACCCAGCAAAAAAGTCCAAGCGGAGCCAGCAAGTGCAGTTTCTGGTCCATGCATACAACTGCACCAAGAATGAGTCTACAGGGTTCTTCCCTTATTACCTCATGTTTGGATGGGAAGCCAGACTGCCAGTGGACCTGTGTTTTGGAGTAGCTGCAGATGGTACCCTACAAGAGACTTACGTTGAATATACCAAGAGATTTAGACAACTTACCAATGCCTATAGGGTGACCCAGGAAGCAGCGAGAAAGCTAATTAGAACAAGATCAGATATGACACACATGTAAGACAGTAAGCTCTACTTCCTGAAGACAGAGTCCTGATCAGAAATCTTGGCATCCCAGGTAAATGTAATCTAGCTGACTAATGGACATCTGAACCCTATGTCATTATGAAACAGCTTCCTAATTTGCCGGTGTACCGCCTACGGCTGCAGAGTGAAAACATTGTTAGGAAGACATTTCAGTGAAGTCATGTATTGCCCATTGGCTATCTGTTACCTGATGCTGTGAGGCAAACACCTTCTTCATCACCTGGAAGACCAGTCACCAGGAATGAGACATAGAAAAAGAGGACCCATGCTGCTCAGCTTCAACCACCAGTTGCAAATCCTGTGACACAGCCTGATGGGGAGGAGGATCAATTTGTATGTCCTTAAATTCCTATATTCAAGCCAGCAATGCATCTTTGGACTTTCATGGACCTGAACAAGTAGAAAGTAGTGTCACCAACACTGGGACTTTAAATCCAGTAGCAGCACCCTTTGTACCACCTGATTTTGGGCTCAAAGTCATTGACACAGTTACTGTTGTGAAGATGATGGAGGACACTTGGATGTAGCACCACCAGAGAATATAGAGGTACCTAGACCTTCTGAACCTGTTCCTGTGCTGAGCACAGAATCCTCCAATGACCTTGTGCAAGTCATTGCAGAAGAGCCATTTGTTCCTCGTTGATCTGAAAGAGAAGTCAAGCAACTTGTGAAGCTCACTTGTGAGCCTCTGGTGTCTCCACCAATCTTCCCATAAATGTGGTGCATAAAAGAATAAACCTGCTGCCCAGTCCTTTGTTACTTCCCCCTTGTGCTGCTCCCATGTCATCTTTGGGAACTGTAGACATACCAGTTGGGGAAGACAGTAAAATTCAAATGCATGTCCTGTATTCACATTGAATAATGTCATCTTTTAGTCAGGATGCAGGTGTATTAGATAGACTCCAGTGTTTGAGAAAGGCAGGTGTTGTCCTGCAGCCAGTGGATCAGTCCCCTCTCCCTCACAGCAGCAGGGAGCCAGGACGCACGGACCACAGGCAGGGGTTTTTACTGCAAGCAGCAGGGACTCCGTAGAGCTGTTCTGAGCCAAAGGGCAAAACAACTGAGCTAGTAACCAGATTCCTTCTTACCATGCAGGAGTACAAGCTATACCTTGTCTGTTCAACAGCTACCTGATCGTTTTCTACAGCATACAGGAAACAGTCGGATACACCCAACCACCCTCCTCAGAATGCTCTTGCTTTATAGGCATGTAGTGATGCCACAACACCTGGAAGGAAGTAGTAAGGTACCAAAAAAAAACTCACTGTTCTGTTTTCTTTTCCATCCACACTTCCTGCCAAGAAACAGGAATCAGCACTATCTATCAACTAAAACAAACAAACAAACAAAAAAATGGACCTTGTCAACTGCAAAAACTTCGGTGCACTGTTCAATAGGCTCTACAAATGGCAGCCAGGGCCCTGCCTTGCATGCTGCACCATAGCAGATCTTGCAGCCCAACTACAGGATGCTTGGACTAAAATATATGACCTCCAGTACCGGGAACTCTATAGCACACCTCCTCAACCTCCCCCCCACCACCACCAGCATCAGCATGTCAGCCAGAGGACAGGACTTGAGGCAGAGCCCAGAGACTGGCAGGTGGTAAGGAAAAAGAGGCATCATAGGAGGCCCAGGAAGGAAGCCAAACACCAGGAGCATTTCTTGGCCATCCAAACAAAAAACAGGTTCGCTCCACTGCTACCAACCACAGACGAAGTAATACAAGGTAAAGAAATCAAAACACCAAAAAAGGCTAACACGCCAATTAAAACCAATACAAACTATGATAAAAACAAAAATACTAATACTCAAAATACAACCAACAACAATACCAAAACCAAATGCAATAACAAAAACACTAAAACTCAAAATAAAAACAGCATAAATATAAACAAAGCAAAATTCTCATAATTAGGGGTTCCATGATCCGAGGAGTAGGAACACCACCTAACACAAAATGTTAAAAGTGACATTGTGGTAAAGTGCCTACCAGGAACCTCTGCAAGTAGGGACACTAACCGCATAAAGACAATTGTGCAGGAATCAGGGGATGTTACACATATAACAATACACCTTGGTACCAATGACTTGGCAAATCACACAGTTCAGGAGGCCAAGAAACACTTCGAGGACCTGGGCAACAAACTTTCTTCTCTTCTGTCCAAAATGGCCTTCTCAGAAGTGCTGCCAGTGTGGGAAAAAGGAAAAAGCACCAAGCGAATCGCAGAAATTGAAGTAGGCGAATTTAACTCATGGTTGCATGATTGGTGCCAAGACAAGACATACCACTACATAGGGAACTGGCACAACTTTTGGGAAAGAGCTTTTTTTAAATATGATGGATTGCACCTAAACAGAGAAGGTGTGTAAGCACTCAGACAAAAATTCAACTTCTATACAGGTGGTTTAAATTAAATACAGGGGAGTATGATGCAGCTCACACTCCTGCCGTCGGTGGGCTGGTCATCACTCCCCAAAATGCCAAATGCACGCATACATCCTCAGAAAACAAATCAGAGCCAACATCCACCTGAACCAGCAATCTCCATAATCTCTTGGCCAGAAAGAACAAGCTGGAGCAGTCCAGGAAGAGGGCACAACCTCACGCCAAAGAGGATGTACATTCCTGGAAGGCAATGGTTGCAAATACTTGGAGCCTAACCTAACCAACTTCCCGAACTCACAGCCATCTTGGAAACAGAAAGGTTGGACTGGGTGGCTGTAACAGAAATGTAGTTCATGGAAAACAATGGATGGGATACGGCCATTCCCGGTTACAATCTGTTCAGGAAAGATAGGCAGGACAAAAAAGAAGGGTTGGGGTGTAGCCATTTACATTCGGGAGGAAATAAAAGCCACAGAAGTAAAAGGGCAACATGGGGACTTTAGGTCACTGTGGCTAATGGTAGACATGGGTAAGAGAAAACCCTTCAGAACTGGCGTCGTGTACAGGCCCCAAATCAAGGAGATAAAGGAGACAAAGACCTAATAGAGGAAGTCCACAAAATGTCTGACAAAGGCGAAGTAATACTGGTTGGGGACTTCAACCTACCAGATATTAACTGGAGCACACTAATGACAGCAACAACAAGAAGTAGGGACTTATTGTCGCTACAAGGTGCAGGACTGTGCCAACTTGTTAAAACCCCAAGGGGAGATGCCATTCTCGATCTTGTCCTCATAAACTCAGAAAGGATCAAGGACATCGAAGTGGGATGCCATATGGGCAACAGTGACCATCGCATGGTAAGCTTTAAGGTAAACATAACACAGGACGCCAACCACTCAAAGATAAAGGTGCTAGATTTCAGAAAGGCTGACTTCCAAAAAATGAGGAACAACATAAGTAGGCAGTTAATGGAAACAGAGGTAGAGGAGGTGGAGGTCATGTGGGAGAGACTCTTGAGAGCAATAAAGACTGCCACAGATAAATGTGCCAGATGGGTCAGCAAAGCAAAAAGAAAAATAAATCCTCTATGGTTTTCCAAGGAAGAGGCAACCACAGTCAAAGAAAAAAAGAAGGCGTACAGCGTATACCAGGAAACCAAAACTGAGAAAGACTAGGAGTCATACAAGGAAACAATGAGAGTCTAACAAACAAATTAGAAAGGCAAAAGCCCAGACAGAGGGAAAAATAGCAGAAGGGGCAAAGAGAGGAGACAAATCATTTTGTGGATACATTAGGGTACATAGGAACGCAAAAGAGGGGATAGTAAAGATTGCTACCGAAGAAGGGAAATGCACCAAATATGACCCAAAGAAAGCCGAAATCCTCAACAAATACTTTTACTCAGTGTTTACCAAAGAGGACCTAGGGGATAACCCAGCTCTGAAAAAACACAACACTCCAGGACCAGGGGTAGAAATGAGTCCCTTTACAGAAGCCGAAGTACGGGAGGCACTAAATAAACTAAAAGCAGACAAAGCCATGGGACCAGATGAGATGCACCCCAGAATACTTAAGGAACTGGGGGCAGAGTTAGCAGCCCCTCTGTTACTTCTATTCATGAAATCCTTGAAGAGTGGTGTAGTACCCAAAGACTGGAAAAAGGCAATAGTAGTTCCACTTCACAAATCAGGCAGTTGCAAAGAGGCTTGTAATTACAGACCGGTGAGCCTCACGTCTATAGTAGGGAAACTAATGGAGACACTACTCAAACAGAAGATCATAGCATTCCGCAAAACTAGCAGCCAACAAGACCCTAAACAGCATGGTTTCACAGCAGGTAGGTCATGCCGAACAAATCTGCTCGAGTTTTTTGACTATGCTACAAAAATAGTGGATGAAGGTGGGGTAGTAAATGTGGTCCACCTGGACCTTAGTAAGGCCTTTGACTTGCTTCCACACAGAAGGCTGGTAAAGAAGCTTGACCACACAGGGGTTAGTCCAGAAGTAGTCAGATGGGTACAAAACTGGTTACAAGGCAGAACTCAGAGGGTACAGGTTAATGGAACACAATCGACAGAAGGCAGGGTGACCAGCGGGGTGCCCCAGGTCTCAGTGCTGGGGCCTCTGCTATTCAATGTTTTTAAAACTGACATCGCTGAAGGACTGGAAGGGAAGGTTTGTCTGTTCACCGATGACACCAAGATATGTAACAGGGTGAACACCTCAGAAGGAGTGAGCAAGATGGAAGCTGACCTCAAGAAACTAGAAGAATATTCTGAAGTGTGGCAGCTGAGATTTAATGCCAAAAAGTGCATGGTTATGCACATAGGAAAGAAAAATCCAAGAAATTAATATTACGTAGGAGGTGAAAGACTGGTGGCCTCAAACCAGGAACGAGATCTGGGAATCATAATCTCAGATGACTTGAAGGTTAGTAAGCAGTGTGAGAAGACAGCATTGAAGGCCAACAGAATGCTGGGCTGCATTGGGAGGGGAATCACGAGCAGGAGAGAGGTGGTACTACCACTGTATAGATAGCTGGTCAGGCCTCACCTGGAATACAGAGTCCAATTCTGGAGGCCTCACCTCAGGAAGGACCTTGACTAGGTGGAAACAGTACAGAGAAAAGCGACAAAAATGATTCAGGGTCTACAGTACATGTCCTATGAGGAAAGACTTAGGGAAATGAATATGTACTCCCTGGAGCACAGACGAGAGAGAGGGGACATGACTGAAACATTCAAGTACATAAAAGGCATTAACAAGGTACAGGTACAGGAACTTTTTCACTTCAAGAAGGGCTCCAGGACCAGGTGACATGACCTCAGGCTACAAGAAGGGAGGTTTCCTACCAACACCATGAAGTTTTTCTTCACAGAAAGAGTGGTGGACGCTTGGAACAGCCTGCCCCAAGAGGTTGTGGGGGTTAACACTGTGGGGGGGGATTCAAGAATGCATGGGATAGACATAAGGGAGCCCTGATTACAAAGGGCAGCTAGAGTGTCAAAATAGGTCTAAAACAAATGGGCAGACTAGATGAACTTAGTGGTCTCCTTCTGCCATCAACGTCTATGTTTCTGTGTTTCTACTATTCTGTTGTATTTAGCATGTTTGTATTTTTGAGGTGTAGCCACCCCTTCCCCATTGTCTAGGGCAACACAATCTTCCGGGGGAGGGGGCTCACAGCATAGCAAACTCATCAGCACCAACCAACAGCTCCAAGCATTGATAGAATTCGCCTACCTGGGGATATCTTCACTAATGGCTGGAACCCAAGTTTTCACTGCTGCTGAAATGGGGAGCACCCCAAATTTCCAAGGAGGACCACAACTCCAACTCCTTTAAGACGAATGTCCCTATGGTTCCTTGACATGAGTAGGTGAAGGACTTTAACTAAAAGGCCCCAAAAAATTGAACTCATTGGGAAGGTTAAAATCTTAAAGATTTGCAGTTCATCTATATCCTTATTTGCAAACTGAGACAAAACTCCGGATTACTTTTCTAAAACATAATCACTTTATTTCTCCTGAGCCCAAATGATTTAACAGGGCTACAGGGGTCTATTTGTGACTTGAAGTTAACTATCAGCTCCATGGGGCTCAACTTTTATACAAGCAAAAATGGCAGAAATTAAGGCACAGCAAGGTCTTTAACAGCTCATTCACTGGCCTACGCAGCCAGTATAGTGTTATGCTTGTGCAACTGTGTTAGTTTGGTTTTGGCCGTTCGCACTCTCTATTCCAGAGGAATTACCACCTGTAGGGGTACGAAGACAAGGAACCCTCAGAGAGGGTTCCACCCCTAGAGGTGCAACAGGACAGTTCCTGTGGCTAAAGGTACCTTAGGAATCCCTCTAAGGAGAGAGTGCTGCCACTGGAGAAGGAGGGGAGGATGGTGGGGCAAAGAAAAATGCTTCACAGTGAGGCTTAGAGGAGCTGCTTATATAGCTCAGGAAGTGGGAGTGGATGGCTGCTTGGCCACCGAACTACAGGCAAGTCTTTCATTTCACTGGCCTATGCAGCCAGTATAGCGTTATGCTTGTGCAACTGTGTTAGTTTGGTTTTGGCCGTTCACACTCTCTATTCCAGAGGAATTACCACCCTGTAGGGGTACGAAGGCAAAGAACCCTCGGAGAGGGTTTATTTATTTTATTTATTTAGTTTTTGCTGACCAGGTAAGTGCACTAGACAAATCCTGCCTATTTTCAGGCACGACCCAGGGGAGGGGGATACAAATGAATTCCAACTGACTTTGAACCAGATTAAGCTGTTGATGGTATTTTTAGTGAATGAGGAAAATTTGGCCAGGACACCGGGGAAATTCTCCTACTCTTTTCGATAAGTGCCATGGGATCTTTAACATCCACCAGAACTACCACCAATCCAGGCAGATGGGACCTCGGTTTAATGTCTCATCCAAAAGACGGCACCTCAGAAGTGCAGCACCCATCTCATGCTGCACTACGGTGTCAGTACTGGGATATTAACCCAAGTGCCAGATGTGGGAACTGAACCCACAGCCCTCTGATCTCCCGGCCTTAAAGGCGAGTGTGCTACCTACTGAGCCACTGACACGGTTACACCTCTAGAGATGCAATGGGACAGTTCCCATGGCTAAAGGTACCTTAGGAATCACCAAAAGAAATGTAGTATCATCCCCAAAAAGGAGGCAACATGAAGCATATGAGCAAGCAGTAACTATGAAATAGGAGCAGTAACTGTAACATAGTAGTAGAGAAGCATAGGCAGTGTGATAATGTAATGAGACATTCAGTTGGATAACGTAATGACTGCCCAGGTTTGCGTAGCATGATACTGACATTTTGCTTTGAGATTAGGGAATCCCCTAAGGAAAGAGGGAATGGCAGGACATCCTCCACCTCCATCCAACAGCGGAACCTACCTAAGAAACTAGGGCAAACAACTAAGCTAACTAAGTGTTATGACCTGAGGCAACAGAGGAGAGAAAAAAAACCTTATGAGGAGGAAATCTCTGGGGATCCAAGGCCTAGGTCGCCTTCCCTCCAGGCTTGGGATAGTTTATTTAGTGACGGCTCTGCAGCTGCAATTTGGAAAACCCAATTAAAGGGAGGTGGAAAATATTCTAGTTTGGAGGAAGGCTCTCACTCAAACCCTCTAGCAGGAATGCCATGGAAGGTTTCGAGAAAACCCTGCAACAATATGTGCATCCAAGGCGCAGGAGGAGAGCAACAACTGCTGAGGCACTCACCTGGCCTACCCACCCTAAATCAAACCAGGTGAACCAGAGGCAGTCGTAGGGAGGATGCGGTGAAGGTGCCTCACTAGGGAAACCACTAAAGACAATGGCTAACTGTTATAGTGGAACACTTGAGCCAAAGGAGATCGTCGTAACCACCCTTCACCTCTAATCTTAAATTCTACACCAGGAGCTGCTGTCGTGTAGCAGGCAACTAAAGCCAAGCCTGGGGTGAGGACATTCCCAGCTATGGGCCAGTTGAGAAGGATCCCGCCCCAAGTTAGACACGCACAAGACGTGGACTAAAGCAGAGCGAGACCATCGGCTGCAAGAACCCTGTGCCAGAATAGAATGGCTGGCATGCCCCAGAAAGTGATTGAGAGCTGAAAAGCTGGTGAGCTGAATGAGCACGGCATGCTGAGATCGTAATGAACATTGAGTGCTAAGACCTTGCAAGGTCGAATGCAGATTGAGTGCAGCAGAATCCCAGGCTGAAGCCGAGGGGATGGTAGTAGGCATTAAACAATGGTTTGCATAAGCAAGGAACAATGGTTGCGTAAGCATAGTGGATCTGCAAGTAGGTCAATAAGCAGTAGTAGTGATAGGAGGACCTGCATAACATATGGTACAGCAATTAAACAGCACTGAATTGGGGGCAAGCCAGCCAAACAGGAACAGCCAAATCAAGGTGACAAACACTCTGAGGATTGTCAGTAGTGAGGCAATATTAATAACAAAACTATATTAACAGCCTCAGCAGGAGGTTAGTTGGCTGACCTCAGAGTTGTACTGTAAGTGCAATAAAACAGGTGACAATGCTTGAAAGCAGGTGTAGCCAGGCAGTGCAACGAAGCTGCAAGTAGAATGAGAGTAGCAATGAGCAGCACAGCTAAGGTCAGAGTAAACTGTGTCAGGTGAAAAGAATTGAGTATGCAACATGGAGCAGCTATGGTTGAGCTGAAACACTCAGATAATAATTGCAGTTGCATTGCAGTAGTTTGAGAGTGGTGAGCACAGCGTAAAACACAGGCACTGGGTACAATAGTAATTAAAGTAAACAGTCCGCAGCAGTGGCTATAGTTGTAGGTAACTGAAAGCAGTAGCATGAGCTGTGTGTAGCAGAATGCTAGGAGTTGCTGTGCAAGTAATTTAAGATTTGTGAGTAAGTAAAAGCAAGCAGTATGAGTCCCAGAGTAGCAGTATGCTAGGAGCTTAGAAACAACCCCCCCAAAAAAGGAAGGAAGCACACACAGCCAAAGGCAAAATACAAAGCAGAAGTAGAAAAATAAACACAGTAGCCCAGCAGGGACAAGCAGAAGCGGTGGGGGGGCAGGCCCCAGCCAGTCAAGGAGGCCTAACCAGCTCAGAGGACAAACCGACAGAGCCTTCGGCTGCAAAGAAAAAATGCTTCACAGTGAGGCTTAGCGGAACTGCTTATATAGCTCAGGAAGTAGGAGTGGCTGGCTGCTTGGCCACTAAACTACAGGCAAGCCTTTCATTTATACAGCAGGCCCAATTTTCTCCAGGAACACAGCAACCTCTTATCTGGGACTGTGAAGCTCCAAAGATCCCACTGCCTCTAGTGAGTACCTACAGAGCTTCCTGCTTACCTAAATGGGGCTTCTCATTTTTCCCTCTCTGGGAAGTGTACAGCTTCTCCCTAACCCGTTCCCTGGCTCTTACTTCTAGCCTCCAAGGGACATGGATGGTGCAGTACCAGCAAAACCCACTACACCATGCCCCATTATCCTCTCACCCAGGCCACTCTCCTGTTCTGCCTGGTCTTACTCCAGAGTGCTACTGACTCTCTCCAGCATCCTGACTTAAAGTGTAAACAGGGACCCTAATTTTAATGCTGCCAGAACCGTACCTCTCACTACCCCAACTGCTGCCCAGTAAGTGCAACCAGCACAAGGGGATACCTAAAGGGCACTCTGTGGCCCACTAGGCAAAGTCCGGCATCCCCAAAGCCTGTTCCTCCAAACAGACCCTTAACTGGGGGAAGATTCCCCTTGGCCCCCTCACCAGTATACCTGGGTTGCCTTGCCACCCAAACTGCAGAGAACCTACTGCAACCCTGATGATCCAGACACACTAACAACATACTACCGGGCCTAACCTGGACTTAGGGCCCACCTGTCCTGCACCTCCTTCCTGATGGCCAACCATTCTCCCTACAACCCCCCCAGAGCCCAGGCTCCCAAACCATACAGCCACAGCTGCCTCTCTTGGTGCCTTCCCACAGATGCTCCCCAGGGGACCCGATGTATTGCCGCTGTAGAAGCCAGCTTGCCTAAAGCGGGGGGGTCCCCACCCCGCACTGCCCTGCAGTGCCAGAATGGTGTCGCTCTTTTATCTTCTAATGCACCTATTCTCTCCCTGACCTGTCTATTTATACCCCAAACCCTGCTCTCTGCTGCCACCACAAGGTGATAAGCAGAAACTGTGCCCCTAGAGCACTAAAAATCCATAAACTTTGGAGGCAATTAATATGGAAGGGGTCCCTAAGGGGATCATAAGCCCCTCTCAAAAGAGAGGGGGGCTTACACTCTCCCCCCACCCAGGAAATCATTCCCTTCTGGGAATGATGGCAGAGGGCCCAGGCTGGCCTCCTCAAAACAAACTGTTTATGTGCTTCTCCCCAGCCTGCCAGGAAAGGAACCCCCAAAAATGTTGGCCCAAAGGGTGCCCTCCCAACACTAACTTCCTAACCTATTTTTTAAAATCCTAAATTAGCTTACTTGTGCCAGGAGGTCCTAACAACATCTTTGGAAAACACATACATGGAAGAATACTTTTCAAATGATTAAGGAACAGTCACTGATGAACTTTAAAAATAATCAGACATTTATATACACTTTGAGAGGTAGAACTTGCAGATACGCTTTCCCCTTACCCCTGATTATACCTCCCTACAAAATGTTAAACAAGTACCCCATTAACAATAATCAATTCACACTCCATGAACACATTCATACGTTCTCCCAATCATACTAGTCACAACATTCTAAGTGCAATAGAAATTGCCAACTATCAATCATTAAGCCTTAAGTCAAAAATTCAGAAATTATCAATCTTTTCATTAGTCATTAAGCGGTATTCAGTCACCATAACCTGCTTCGATAAGCAATCTTCCTGACACAGTTTATGAGTCCTTTACAGGGGACTTAAGTGGCGGGGCCTCCTCCAGGTGGGAAATAAAAGTCTCGATCTGGCTTGGTGGTGATATCGCTAAAGGAATCTTTAGCCACTATGTAGTATTTTATCCGGTATCCTGCAAGATCCTGCCCCAGGGCAAAGTTTTTAAATAAAGACAGTCCAGACCAAGGTTCAGTATGGCACATTGCTCTGGCTTTTTGGAACAGCTGTTGGGACGCCTGTCCTCCATGTTCTGGACAATGCTTCAACCTCTCCAGTTGCTCCTTGAAGATCCAGTCCTCCCTCATTTCCTCGATGACATCCCAAATTTGCTCAGGCATGTAAGGATAGTCCAGATGGGGATACTCCACCCACATCCTCCTGCATACCCATCTTTTGGCCTGGCTCCACTCAGGCAGATCTCTCACACTAGTCCATCAAGCCATGCCTGGCTCCAGCCACACTCCCTAGCCATAAGCCAGATTTAGCGGGTCACTAAAACTGAGGCTGTCCATCTTGGTCCATAGAGCCTTTGCCTGGGCTGGTAGTCATGGGGTGTGGTCAGCTAGGGTGATTACTGGATGGTGAATAGGCTTTGAAATACCTCCATACACCTCGTAGTCTGAAAACTGGAACCTTTTGCCCAGCCACTTCTCTTCATCCAGGTCCCTCTCATCCACTGGGACCTCTTCCCTCTCTATGGTTATGCCTGGCACCTCCCCAGGAGGACCTCCCAGCTTAATCACAGCTCGGGTCTTCACAGCTAAGGATTCTGATTTCACTGACAGGGCAGGTGGGCTGCCCAGACAAGGGCCACGTTGGGGACCCTCCGGCACCTGGGGGAACCACCCAATGGACTTCTGAGACCCCTGCACAGCCTTCTGCATGGGGATAGTGGGCAGCTGGTGGTGAAGAGCTGGGCACATGGCTATGCTCCTCACCACCCCCTGTTCTCTCCTCCCCAGCTTTACTCTCCAATTCCACCGATTCAACCAGCACCTCTGGGAAGTGGGCCTTAGATTTCAGTTTTTCCTTGGCCGGGTCCTGCAAAGAGATGGAAAGTCTACAAAGGTCACCAGAATCCACACTACCCTGTGACCACAATGATGAAAGGCCCTCTGAGTCACTAGAAGGATGTCCCCAGTGGAAAACAGCGGAAGCACTGTCAAAGATTCCTCCAGGTGTAGAGCTTGCACAGATGGTACACACAGGCAGCCTTACTACTCCTTCACCCCAGAAGCCACAGTGCACACACACACACACACACCGCTCATCAGTCTGACCTCTCCCTCTGATCTCCCAAAATCATGCCAGGAGGCAGGTCGGAATGGTAGACACCGGCTCCCAAGGGGAAGATCCCTCTTTGGTCTTGCACACTCGGCCTACCATCCTGAAACATGAGCTCAATCGACCACCTCCCAATTTCCATTTTCACTGTGCTGATTCCCTGCAACAGCAGGGATATAAAAGTGATCTTACTTGCTTTTGTACAAAGACTCAGTCGTTTTTGTTCTTTTTCCACTCACTAGCAACCATCAGTCTCTCCAATTTGCTCCTGTAAAATGGTGCTTGTCCCTTCAGTCTGCATGACCTTCCATGAGCCACCAGCCAATTGAATCACAGGGCAGCATCACGTAACCCACCAGTCATGCCCAGGCACCACATCCAGGAGAGCTGAGGCCTACCTTCTCATTAGGCCTAACTCCTGCACCACCATGGGCAATTTGCAATGCATCACATGGTCTATACATGGCAAGAGGCCCACCAGCACCTCTACCACGGAGAACACAGGGTCCTCCTTCTCCTTTCTGGGTTCTGGGGTGCGAAAGATCCCGGACAAGCTCCCACATGTGGCCCACCCTCTCCCTGTACATCTAGGGGCAACCCGATTTTCCGTGGAAGGGGCCTAAAGCATAGCAAACTCACCATCACCAACCAACAGCTCCAAGCATTGATAGAATTCACTTACCTGGACATCTTCACTAATGGCTGGAACCCAGATTTTCACTGCTGCTGAAAATAGGGAGCACCCCAAACTTCCAATGAGGACCATGACTCCAGCTGCTTTCAGCCGAAAGTCCCCATGGTCCCTGGACATGAGCAGGTGCAAGGACTTTAACTAAAAGACCTCTAAAAAAGTGAACTAATCGGGAAGGTTAAAAGCTTAAGGATTTGCAGTTCATCTATATTCTTATTTACAAACTGAGACAAAACTCCTGATTACTTTTCTTAAACATAATCACTTTATTTCTCCTGAGCCCAAATGATTTAACAGGGCTACAGGGGTCCATTTGTGACTTGAAATTAACTATCAGCTCCATGGGGCTAAACTTCATAACCTCCTCTGCCCTTCATAACTTCCTCTCCCCAAACTGTAACTGCTTTCCTCAGTCGTAATGCATCCACTTCTCCCTCTTGCACTTAGTTCCCATTATTCTGGGACTGTAATATACAATTGTACTGTCATTCTAATGCTTGCACTCCACCGTGCACTCCAAAGGCTCAAGCTGTTGTATGTGGTATTCATATCTTTGTTATAGTTGACATTGTACTGTATTCCGCACTACCAGATTGTAGTTGAAGAATGTATGTTGTATTCCATATCCTTGTTATGGCTGAAATTGTACTGTATTCTGCACTACCAGATTGTAGTTGAATAATGGATGTTGTACTCCATATCCTTGTTATGGCTGAAATTGTTGTACTGTATTCTGCACTACCAGATTGTAGTTGAAGAATGGATGTTGTATTCCATATCCTTGTTATGGCTGAAATTGTTGTACTGTATTCCGCACTACCAGATTGTAGTTGAAGAATGTATGTTGTATTCCATATCCTTGTTGTGGTTGAAAATGTTGTACTATATTCCGCACTACCAGATTGTAAGTGAAAAATGTACTTTGTATCCTTGTCTGCATACTTCCTGCACCCTTTTCCCTCAGGTTGCACCGGGAGATGAGCAACTTGTTGTTCAGTGTGCCTTCCTGGGGAATAAAATATTTATACAAGCAAAAATGGTAGTAGTTAAGGCAGAGCAAGGTCTTTAACAGCTTGTTATACAGCAGACCCGATTTTCCCCAGGAACACAGCGACCTCTTATCCTGGACTGTGAAGCTCCAAAGATTCTACTGGCACTGGTAAGCACCTAGAGAGCTTCCTGCTTACCCAAATGGGGCTTCTCATTTTTCCCTCTCTGGGAAGCGTACAGCTTCTCCCTAACCCACTCCCTGGCTCTTACATCCAGCTTCCAAGGGACATGGATGGTGCGGTACAAGCAAAACTTATCGCACCATGCCCCATTATCCTCTCTCCCAGGCTGCACTCCTGTTCTTCCTGGTCTCACCCCAGAGCACTGCTGACTCTCTCCAGCATCCTAACTTAAGGTGTAAACAGGGTCTCTTGTTTAAATGCTACCAAAACCCGTACCTCTCACTATCCCAACCGCTGCCCAATAAGTGCAACCAGTGCAAGGGGATAACTAAAGGACACTCTGTGGCCCACTAGGCAAAGTCCAGTAGCCCCGAGACCTGTCCCTCCAAACAGGCCCTTAACCTGGTAAAGGTTCCCCTTGGCTCCCTCTTCAGTATACCAGGACCGCCTTACCACCAGAATTGTAGAGGCCCTGCTACAATCTTTATTTATTTAGCTTTTGTTGACCGGGTAAGTGCACTAGACAAATCCTGCCTATTTTCAGGCACGACCCGGGGGAGGGGGATACAGATGAATGCCAACTGACCTTGAACCAGATTAAGCTGTTGGTGGTATTTTTAGTGAATGAGGGAAATTTGGCGAGGACACCGGGGAAATTCCCCTACTCTTTTCGATAAGTGCCATGGGATCTTTAACATCCACCTGAACTACCACCAATCCAGGCAGATGGGACCTCGGTTTAACGTCTCATCTGAAAGACGGAAATGAGACGAAAAAATCTACTGCAGCCCCGATGACCCAGGCACAGTAACAACATATTACCGGGGCCCAACCTGGACCCAGGGCCTACCTGCCCTGCACCTGCATCCTGATGGCCAACCATTCTCCCTACAGTCCCCCAGAGCCCAGGCCCCCAAACCATATGGTCACAGGTACCTCTCTTGGTGCCCTCCCACAGATGCTCCCCAGGGGACCCAACACGTCACCGCTTTAGAAGCCGGCCTGCCTAAATCGGAGGGAGTTCCCCCACCCCGCACTGCCCTGCAGTGCCCAAAAGGTGTCTCGCCTTTCTCCTCTAATGCACCTATTCTCTCCCTGACCTGCCTATTTATACCCCAAACCCTGCTGCCACCACATGGCAGCAAGTGGAAACTGCGCCTCCAGAGCACTAAAAATCCCTAAACTCTGGGGGCAACTAAGATGGAAGGGGTCCCTAAAGGGGGCATAAGCCCCTTTCAAGAGAGGGGGGTCTTACAGAGGCATGATGAGAATGCCAAAAACTTCAGTAAGGGGAGGATGTTATCTCCTCCTAAAAGGGGCTTATCTTTGGCTCTCTCTGGATCACTGCTCCTGCCTTCCACTACATCACTCCATCACCCCAGTCCAGGTCCAGACTGCAGCTGCAGGACCCGGGGCTGGACTGGACACTGTCATTTGTTCTGTGGGCTTGTTAAGTGCCTTCACACTGTGGCAGGCATGCCGCCAACTCCTTTGCTCAACCAGCCCCTGGACTGCCTTCAGGATCAAGGAGACCTCAGCAAGGAGGTTGCTCAGTTTCAAGTAGCTCTCAAAGCTGAAGAAAGGGAAAACTGCTCCTCACTGGGGAGCACAAACTTTGAGGACACTCAGCAGTGCTCCCCTGCTACCAATTCACCCCCAGTCCTACCAGATGGCAGCAGGGACTGGGAGATATTGATCCTGATGACCAGAAGCCACACCAAGAGCAGAAACATGTTAAAAGATAAAGACTACAAAAGCAGCCATGTTTGCAGTTTCTCTAGCCCAGAACTACTAAAAAGGGGGTCAGAAGAAAAACAACCTGGCTGGGTATATGGGTGTTCCTGAGTTTTGCAAAACAGCTAAATTAGTACATCCTGTCCATGTGAAACTATAGCCCAGGTTTCAGTGTGTCATTTCCCTGTGAAACTGACATCAACTTAGAGGCTAGTTCAGCTCCACCTCAGCTTCGCAAAAAAGCTTAATTGCAAGCTGGCACAGGACTTGTATGAATGCTTTTCCCCAGGAACGGACAGTCACTGAGAGCCAGGGCTTTGGCGTAATGAATAATACATTAGATGCTAGCCACAGATATTTGATCCCTAGATTTCTGCAGAAGGGAGAGACATGTGCAATAGAGCAAATTTGACTGGGAGACACAAGGAGAAAAGTCAGCAGACAGCCACAAGACTTCAAGAAAGCTGTTTAAAGAATATTTGTAAAAAGATTTCTGTTTCCTCCAGTAACAACACCAAAGCTCCTGCCCTGGGCATTGTGAGCTATCCAGACTTATCCTGACAGAGAGTCTAAGTTACCCAAGATCCTGAGTGAGTGCAAACTCCTTGGGGTTGGGTGAAGACAAGTCCCTTGTGGGGAGAAGAGGACATCGGAGACCAGCACAGCCCACACCCCTCACCACCTGGAAGTGCATCAGATCTGCCACACCTGTACCATTGCCTACATTTGCAACCCTGTGGGAGACATTCCTACAGAGTCAGCCTGCAGAGTCTGCCAAGGATGTGAGTACTGGGTCACTACCCCTCCAATTCTTTTGTTAGTCAGGCACAGATAAGAGTAATTGTAGAGCATTTCTATTAATCTATTATTAATCTAAGCCAATTTATAGAAATGCAACAGTCAGGAACAACTAGCACAGTATTGATCCCTCCCCCCCCAGCTCCTAGGCAATCAGGACCCTTAAAATGGCAGCAGCACATAGAAACTCTTGGAAATGTGTTTCGGTGCCAAAATCTGCTCTAAGGTTCTTCACTGCAGGTCAGTGAATGTTAGTGGGGAGTGCACACTTCCTAGTGGCCGAAAGTAAAAATGCATCATATATTTATTCCAATGTATAATGGAACATCATTTAATGCTCATAATTGTTTTTGTAAATGTTTATTGTTGCTTTGATAGTTACATTTGTCTAGATCAAGATGCGTGGTAACCAATTCTAGATAGGAAGTCATATTTCTAGAATAGACTTGCTCACATGTTTAAAATAACTTGATGACCGATGAATGCCACTTAATGGGTGCCAGGCTTGGCACATACTTACGAATACACCAAGCTTTTCAGGTAGAGGAGAGTGTAATGTCCCCCCAAATGGGGGCTTACCTTATTGCTCATTTCTCTCGTTGCTCCCATTTCTGGAGCGCCTCCTGGATGCCTGCAGGTTCCCCCTGTGAGCATCCTGGTGGTTCACCGCCACAGCCTAAGTTCCTGGTGCCATTGTTTCCTCCAACCAGCCCCAGTGTTTTGTTTCAGCCCTTTTCGGACTTGGAGCTAAACCGCAAGTTGCCAGCATTTCCCTGAGCAGCCAGTGACCGCGCGTGTAGCACCTTTGATCTCCTGACCATGAGTCTTGTGGTTGAACAGGAAGTGTTCTGGTGGTCCCAGCCCTTGGGGAAGCCACAGTGGGGGCTGGTGACCTGTGCAAGGGCCAAGAGATCCCTCAAAAGTTTGCAAATAAAAAGCGTCACGAAGCGCTAAAAATCATAGCTCATGAATATTAATGAGAGCCCTGAGAGCCCTAATGACTATTAATGAACTGCCCATCCTAGCACAATGACAGCTAAAATATTGCTGCTGGCAATGGGCATCTGTTGTGAATAACTGTAAATAAATGTGGAAATATGTGGAGGCATGTGATGGGCTACTAAATAATGGGGCCAAGTAAATACAAATAAAGTTACTGGCTGCTCCATACTTGAACAGTGGGACTCAGATAAACTGCCTGTCTGCTGCCTAGTGGGGCACTTCATTTCAGCAGCCGTGACAGGCTAAGGACTTCTTCAAAATGGTTGGCAGTGGCAGAGTTTAAGAGGGCATAGTACTGGCAACTGAACATTGGGGCACAGAATAAATAATTGCTTTTCACCTGGCTGCACCAGAATGTAATTGTTTGTAACTGTAAAGGACTGCACGGGGACTGTGCATTTGAGCAGCCATGATTGCAGAGCAACAGTCATTCGGAAAGCCAGGATTTTTGTGCAAGGATTGCTGGGACAATGCCAGAGACTTGTGGGACTTTGTTAAGTACTTGTGGAGGAAAAGCAGGGACCTAATTCAGGCGCCAAAACAGGGGGCCTATTGAGCATCGACTGAGGCTAATGAATATTAATTTTGTGGACTGACAGGTAATTTCAGCCAGTAGTAAGGGGACACAAGTGGCCTCAGCAAATCGGGAGCCCCAGAAGGACTCCATAAAACCCAGTTTTTTCCAGGCTGAGCAAATGTTCATGCAGGAGCCCCTCCACAGAGAGGGGGGCTCAGGGCCCCAGCTAGACAAAATGGGCCAGGTGATTCAGCGTGAGCCCCTCCACAGGGAAGGGGCTCTCCTTCTGCCACAGAGACAAGTGGCTGCAAGCAACAGAAGTTGTTAGCCTGGGGGTTGCCAGAAATTGTCCTCCAGGGCTAGGCTTGTCCCTTCCAATTTAGTAAAATGTGGAAAATAAGCCAGCATCCATCTTCAGCTGTGAGAGAGCCGCAAGAAATGCTTCTGCCTCAGCAGTGAGAGTGCTGAAGAATTGCCTGTTCCAGAAAAGGAAAGTATTGAAAATCCTTCTGCATGAGTAAACCTCTACTTACAAGTGCAAGTTGTGAGAGATCTGTAAGGGGCAGCGAAGCCCAGAAAGTTTAAAGAGTGACTGTCTGTCTGCACCCTGCGTCTGTCTAATGCTGAGTAAGGGTGGACATCTGTTACAAGTGACCAGAGAAGGGTCCAGTATTTAAGAATATGACTGTTTTGCAAGTGCCTACAGGATTGGAAGGGGAGTACCCAGGGCGAGTAGCTCTTCCTGACATTGTCTGTGAGGACAGTACCTGTCCATTTGGAGCTGCTAACACCAGCATAGCCAAGAGGGACATTTCTGATGTGTTTAATTGTCCAGTGGGAACTGCTAAAGCCAGCAAAGCCACAAGGTACTATGATTGTATAATTTGTGCTTGAGAGAAGCTACAGTAATTATTTGAACTACCAAGTCAACGTGACCTAAATGGTGGGGAGCCATGCCTTAAGCGCCATCTGTGTTTAAGTGCATTAAGAAAAAAGATTTGTCTTGCATGGAGTGTGAGAATTTGGGTCACCCTAGCCTCAGGGAGCAAGCATCCACCTGGTGAAAGTCTGCACCTAGAGTTCAAAGGACCACGGCCCTATGGTTAAAGTGACTGCAACTAGCTAAAGTAAATGTGAATGTGCTATTGATAAATGTGCTGAATGCAATGAATCCATCACAAATTGACCTGGGACACAGACTAGTAGTGTGCCGCCTAGGGCACTGCCATATGTGCTTCCCCAGAGAGGTATAGCCTAGACATGGGATCTGAAGCGTGCCAGCCCTGGTCCCGGCCAGGTCTGATCCAGAAGGTGATTTCAACCCACAGGGGGGCTCTACAAAAGAAGTTAAAGGTGTTGAACCATCTGCAATAGCTATAAGATCCTGCAGCCAGAAATGGGGTCCCTAGCTGTAAGCCTTTGCCCAGCATCCTAGCCTCTGGAGTCAGAATGCGCCTGCTGCAATCACCCCAGTTCTTCCTTGTACCACCTGATTGTGATGCACCTATGATGAATACATCAGGGGTTGGTGTGTGGCCACTGCAATTACTATTTAAATTTAATTGCAAATAATTATTTAAATCCAAACCAAACCAATTTAATCAATTGTAAATAGCTTGACCTCTGCTTCCAGTTTCCCTGCTCCTAACCCTTCCCCATGTAAATAAATTGTTGTTTGAAGTTTTTGCATAACCTTCGTGTGTGAGCATATTATTAGAGAGAGTCAAAAATTCAAAAATATCTGAAATATGGGGAAATGTTTATTGGGTCATGCTTGGGTGGCATTATGGTGTTGTGGGTGTGTACAGCATCTGAGAGGGTTTACCAGGATTAAGCTAGCCCATGTAAGTATACTCTGGGTGGAGGAACTTTGCAATGTGTTAACTTGGGAAAGAACCAGTTTTAAAATACAGTAAGAACACTGGCCCCTCAACCTTGTTAGTGGCCACCAAGGCAGGGGTAGTGTAGCCCTTCAGATGAACGTCGCCAGGGTTACATATAAGTTGGGGGCTGTGTATAATCATAAAGGTTTTCTTTCACAAGGGTGGGGGTTGCATTTATTTTCTGTGGGGCAGTGCCCTGGCAGCCATCTGTAAAAAGGATCCCCACAGGTTTAGGCATCACACCATTTTTGTATTGCCTCCAACACCAACCAAGCCCAGGTGCCATTCCCCCAAGGCCTTATAGACTGTGTCCGGGTATCATCAGATAGCCATAGTCTCACACTTTGTGGGTGGGGGTGGTTACATATACATCAACAGAGGCTCAGTTGCAAGGCAGCCTGGGTCTTTTGATCAACAGCAATGATGCGCAACAGTCGGCAGGATCCACCAAATTAATTATATAATTTCTGCAAAAGAAAGCAATAAAAAAAATTTGGACAATACAAACTACTATCGGGACATCCTGAGCTGATCATGGTCAAAGTCTATATAATTTGATCCCATTTTTCAATCTATCAACATACATTCTACACCTTGTGGACTACACTGCCATACTAATTCAACAGAAACCACAGTCCACAGTTGTTTGATTGTTTTTGTTTTCTTTAATCATTTTAGTTTTTCATCACAAAACAGTACAGGTATTGCTCATTATGTCTTTTAAGTTTGGTACAGTCTGACAAAGCTAACATTGCCATGGTACTACAATGACGATCGTACATGTGTAACACAGACTCTGTACTGCATATGTGTATACTAATCTGTCTTATTGCACTCTAGTACTGTACTTCAAATGCTCTGATGTTTTATCTCTCAATAAAAAAAATATCAAATATAAAAACAGACAATGCAAACTACTTAGCTGGAACCTCGCTGTTAGTCTGATACCCATGACTGTTTCCCTTTAAAAGCTGGGTGCCTGAACAGACATTGACCAAGTTTTGTGTCCTTTCTGTCACATGCTCCATGCTGTTTTTCTTTCCTGTGTGGCTTTCGTTTACTTCTGTCTGCCCTTTATTCTTCCTCAATGGCTTATTTGAGGACTAAAGGGCAGCTCTCTTCTCCATTTGATTTACTTTGGAGCACATGTCAGAGATGTCCGCTATCACCCATAGTGTTTGCTTTCTAGATTTAGTTCCTGATTCAGGCTATTTGAGACTCCAAAGAGGACCAGAGTGTGGAGGCTACTACAGAGTAGGGAGAGGGGGGATATGGTGAGACCTCTAAATACCTCATGGGGGTAAATGAGGTACAGGAGTGGAGTATTTTCAGAAGAAAAGGTGCTCAAAAACAAGGAGACATGCTATCAAACTGGAGGGAGGGTAGATTCAGGAGTGATGTGAGGACGTACTTCTTCACAGAAAGAGTGGTGGATTCCTGGAACAGCCTTCCAGTGGAGGTGGTAGGGGTGAAAACAATGGTGGGGTTCAAGAATGCATGGGATAAGCACAAGGAAATCATAGTGGAAAGGCAGAGGGGAGGGAGAAAGAGCTGTAGATCGAGCACGGTCTGCAGTAACAGTGTATGTAGGGAGAAATGGGCAGACTGGGTGGGCAAAATGGTCCTTATCTGCCATCAAATTCAATGTATCTATTTATCCCAGTCTCCCCATAGTCACTCCCTCTCCCTTCCCACTCTTCCAGTTCTGTACTGTCCCTGGACATCACTGCAGAGGAGGACTTGGATGCAAAAATGAAAGTAATCATGACAAGTAAACCCAACCAGATGTCCTACAATGATTACTTTAAAGCTGATTGATGAGAAATGAGAAATGAACTCAACTAGATATTATTAGTCATACTACGGGTTTTAAGTATTTTTGTTACCAAACTGTACACAAATAAACAACAGCTAATACCCAAATGTGGTCCTTTGCTAATTTTCCCATATTTTACAAATGCAACATAACACACCCCTCTATTATCTACTGTACCACCCTCTATTATCTGCCAAAAAGTTGGTGCACCACAGTTGGCAGATAATAGAGGGTGCAGTGTATTTTGAAAATCTGATCTGGTTATCTAGCAGGAGTTCCGCTCATGGTAACTAAAAAAGTTAGAACCAGGAACTACCTTACTTTCAAAATGCTAACCAAGTTTAATCAAGTTGCATCTACTGATAAATAATAGTACAGCACATGGCTGAAAATCTACTTTAGGGAAAATGTCATTGTTTTAGTAATTCCAGGGGGAAATACAACATTCTTTAAGGGGCTGCTGAAAGGAAGGAAGGAAATACATTAAAGCAAAATGAGGAAGGAATCTCCCTGACATTTTTTCCAGGCCTGTAAAACAGTGGAAGTCAACTGACAGCTCAGGGACTATATGGGAATTCCATCATACATTATCAACGAAGGGGAGTGGTCAAAGGGCAGCTAGCTACTGGTTTTTACATTACGAATGCAAAGAGCCATATCCATTTTGCAAGCTAATTGCATATCCTTGTCATGAGCTGGCTCAGGCCTAAACCAGACGTCCAGAACTGGTAACGAGAATATATAGCTATTTATCTTACACAAATATGATAATGGGAAAAACATTTTTTTTGCTCAGCAACAGATGATCAAATGTCATATTTAGTGAAAGTAATTACTTTTTAGAGGATGTGAAATCCACAGATTCAGAAGTAACAAATTGGCTGCCTTTGTTCTGCTGTTCTTACCAACTTATCTTTTATTTCAATATTTTGCTGCTTGCAGCAATCAACAGAACTGAACTGCAGCTTCATAATGACACTAACACATGCTTTACGGGCTTTGCTGAGATCCACACGTACTGAAACAATTCTAAAAATACAGCTACATGGTCTCTTATCCACGGGTGTAAGAACACATACACCAAGTAATTCATGGCTTACAGGGTGATTGGAGAAGCAGGGGGAGGCATTCTGCACCCGATATTTGGTTACTACTACTGCCTGATAGATACCCCATTGGTATTTAATATGAATACTGAGCTCTGCTTGAACGAAACATAACACTAAATGTAGAAATCTAAGTAATGCACTTCTGTATTTTTCCTTTTGCTTGTATGCAGTTGCCGATATGCCATATGGGATGTACAAGGGATCTGGTTAACAAATGCGGGCTTGACTACAAATCCAGGGGCAGGGGGGACAGCAAAGAGGCAGCAAGGGGGTTCTGGCTATAAGATGTTATTTTCCTTGCTACAGTGCTGCTCTTATCACTTACAGCAGAGGAAGATAGTGTGGCCCAGTGGGTAGAGTATGGAACTGTGAAGCAGGGCACTTCGGTGGGTAACCAAACCACTTAACAAAGCAACAAAAACATGCTACACATCAGCTGACACTTGCTTTTACTGTATCTACAGCACACAAATGTGGCACAGAATGCAATGTATAGTGCAAAATAAAAAGTCAGCCCGACAGAATTGCAAATGACCACAATAGGATAATCACCCCAGTGCTTCAAGGCTCCCTATGCCACAGTGTAGCACTTTTGTGTGATATACTGAACACTGACTAATTTGAGCTACCTCCTTAGATCCCCTGCTGGCTGTACCTAAGACCCACACTGACTGAGGTGGCCAGGCCTGCACTGCTAAGGTTTTAGAACTCCCTTCCATCCCAAGTCCAAAATACCTCCTCCTACACACTTTACAAGGGGTCCCTTTGGGACTTCCTGAAGGCTGACTCTGCCTGGGCATGAACTGAATTTGGCAGATCATGCCCTCCCCCTTTTGTGCTGGGGTCCTCTGCACTCTTCTGTATGCATATCTCTAATGGTTTTGGCTACTACCTGTGTACCTTAACCTAGAGGTTGCATTGTACTTGGGTTTGATCTCTGTACTCTGTTCCTGGTCACCCTTGTACACTGTATTTTTGCATTTGCTATTATATTTTTTGTGTAACATTATGCCACCATGCCTTCCTGTAACTTTGTAAATTTTCTGTCACTTCTTTGATGTGGCTGTCTCCACTGCTTTGCTTTGTAACTCTCCTGGGTCGTACCTAAAAATAGGCCTTGTGATTGTCTGGTGTGCATACCTGGCCAATAAAAACTAAATAAATACTGTATTTACAATAAAAACAGTTAAAAATACATGAAACTGTCAGTTGCCTTCTTTAAGCCTTTTTAATGTGCAGCAGGTTTTTGTTGTGCTAAATGCCACCACGGCCACTGACACACTGGGTGACTATGAGCATGTCCACTGAACTCCCCGTGCTCAGTCCCTTCCCAGTCGTAAAATTTGGTGGAATCAGGATTCCACAGAGAGTAGAGTATCCTTAGTAAATAAAGCGTTAACAAACTAGAAAAGCAGGACCTTTGTAGCATTCTCTGGTTGCTGTGCAGTTGGAAGTTCATTAGGTTTTCTAGTTTCCAGCAAAAAAACTCACAGCTGTAATCAGCAGAATTCAGTTACACCAGATTTCCATGAGGTTAATATTTCAAGACCTTCCATACTTTTTATTACTGAAGATATTAAAACAGAAACCTTTCCCTTGGATTTCATCTGTTCCTTCTGCCTTACCTGTACTTAAGTAATGATACTCTGCTTATGCAATCACAACCTATTGCCATAAATATGATTCTGATGTCACAAGCAGAGGATTATGGCTTCAGGGCAGGAAAAGCAACAGGAACAGGCAAAGTCTGAGGGACAAAGAGCCTGTTTTTTATACAGATGTCTTTAATATGAAGAAATTAAATGTCTTGAAATTCCTTGGGAAATGTTATGAGATTTGATTCCAGATGATGCCAACTATTTTTCTTTTCAGGAAATAAAATCTCTTTTAAAATCCAGTGGTCTTGTAAAGAAATAGTAGTACAGTACAGTATCCCATGAATAGAGCAAATCAATTTAAGCGAGTCAATTTGAGCGAAGTTAAAATAGTGATTGTCAAATGCGCTATGTGTTCATTATAGTGCATTGTAAGGTTGGCAATTTCCATTTGGTAGGGACTACTTGTTTTATGAAGTACATAGGGATTTGTTGGTTGTGCCAATTCTAAGTTGGCTGTTTGGTGCAGTGGTGAGAGTCACTGCTTTTGGAGCTGCCAGACCTGGGTTCAGGGCTGGCTTTGGGATGTACTTTTTTTCTGTTTTTGTCTTGCTCCTTGTTTTGTTGTTGTTGTTGTTTGGGTTGCCTTTGTTGAGCAACCATTTCCTTTCTCCCCCTGGCAACTCCTGTTCCCCCCGGGGAGAAGCACCCCACCCCCAAGTTTTCCCATACTCCTCAGTGTCCCCCCCCCGGTGATGGTTATTTTAGAGATGCTGGGTGCGGAGGTAAAGCCCTGCCCCCCACATTAAAAGTTAGTGCATGTCATGCCCCCGTTAGGAGATGTGACCATCTGTTGCTGTTTCTGCACTGCACTGTAGTGCGCATCGCTGTTTTGACTTTCGATGATGTGCACTTGCTGTTTTTGTCAATGCTCTTTTTATCTCACTCATATCGCATAGAACTGTAGATTACCATGAGTGCCGGAAAACATTCTGTCTCCTAACAAAACATATCCCATTTCTGTAGCCCATAACTGCATGAGTGTAAGATGTGTGGTGCAGAAGAATACTGTCATGGCAAACATTCTTATACAACTCAGTGCCACTTCTCTTGCCTTTGTCATCATGTTCTTGTACAATTTTGCCCATGCTATGATCTTGTTACAGACTCCCTCAAGTGTCATACTGTTCATACTGCTGCTGTGCTCTGATATAGAACCACTCATCTGTTTAGAGAAAACGAAATGTTTAGAGAGAAAAGAACATTTGCAATACACTGGTCTACTTCCTCCTCATATACTATACAAAACAACAGAAGGAGGGATGTACAGAATGGCACTAGTTCCAAGTTCTCATGAAATGGTTACCAAGGTAACCCTCTTGAGCTTTGGTCTCGAGAGTTATTTTGACAACTGTTTCCATCAAACTTGCAACAGCATTGTTCAGCACCCCTCACCATCTTTGCAGAAACTGATCATGCTATGGCACCATCAGTTACCTATGTACCCTCGCAGCACTACAAATATCAAATAAATTGCTGGTGTCCAGCTGGGATGATCTGGAGTTTAATTTGTAGCAACAGATATTCAGCATGACCATTCATAGAAAGCTGTAGGGGGCAGTTTCCACTGTTTAAAATGGCAGCCAAAGTATAACTTGGCACTCCCAGGCTAGAATGGTGGAATCATTAGTTTTTTTAAGCTGTGAACAAGGCCCAGTTATACCATTTTGTGGTGCTGTACAGAGCCCCTGAACTGGCAGAGCCAAGGCCTTATTCCATCCACCTATGTCTAGTTCTAAACATTGTTGTTACATGGAAGTATAGAGGTATAATGAGATGGAATAGAATCAAGTGCCCATGTAGTCTGTTCTCCTGCTATCCTAGTAGTTATATCCAGCAACAGTATGTTGTTCTTTTTCATCCAGATGGAGCCAATTTAAGCTTGAAGCTAAAAGGATAAAGCTGTACTTACCATGAAAAAAAGAGCTTTGTCCAGCAGAGATGTGCTGGGATTGGGTAGAAGGTTAGGTGGAGATAGAAGGGAGAGAAAGTAAGTTATAGTAGCTCGGGACTCCATAGTTGGTGGGACAGAGAGACTGGTATGTTGTCTGAGTATGTAGGACAGATCAGTGTTCTGCCTTCTGGGGGACCACAGAGAGGATAATCCCATGGTTAGAGAGACTGATCAGTACTGAGGGGGGGTAAGTCAGTTGTAGTGGTACACATGGGAAGGGGGAGAGGGGGGAAATAATAGAGATGTTTAAGTAAATTTGTGGGACAAACAAGGTAGACAGCATCAAAAAGGTGGTGTAGAAATGCAAAAATCTCCCAGAGGAGGTTGCAGCACTGAAATAGTTTGGGGATTCAAAAGAGAGTGGGACAGGCACATGGGAATGGTGTAGGCAAGGTAGCAGGGGAAGGGAGGGGAATAACTGCTAGGGGTATTTCCTAGTATTAGGCAGGTTTGGGGCAGGCTGGATGGGCCATATATAGAATAATACATGGCATGGTGCTTGTAACAAGAACTGTGCACACACCAAAGGTATTGGATGCTACATAAACCCCGAGAGCTGAGAGCAAAGCTCAAGAGATTTATGTAAGCATCCAACATCCAGGGTGGGTGTAAAATTTGAGTTTACACACAACACACCATGCTTTGTTTATATAATTGCTGGGGTCACATTTTTTTGCCAGAACAATTATATAAAATATGCAGAGAGGCAATAACAAGAAGGGGAGGAGCAGTACCTGAAGCAGAGTCGGGGGTTCCCTGACAATTGTGATCCAGCAGTGGTGGCGGGGCTCTGTATAGCCCCATTTTCTGTTTTCTATAGTGACTGTCCTTTGGTCTCAGCAGTGGCCTCACAAAGAGCTGTGGTGGTGAGGAGTGAGCTAAGCAGGAGATACAGTAGTAGAGCTACAGTGGTGAGAGAAGGTGGACGGAAGAGAGCATCAGGGTGGAGCAGAAAGGCCCCAGAAGGACCCCAGTTACCCTTCACTACATCACCATTGAAATTATCCAGCCTCCCTCCTACAGTACTTCACCCGGGTCGGGGCAATGAGTCTCGGTGGCATCATTGGGCAGGCACCGACCACTTAATCTATTAAATAAAATAAACAAACAAATACATTTTATTTACAGCACTGGATAGTATGAAAGAAAAGCTCCTGAGAGGTGGAGCCACTGTGTTGCTCATGTTTTTCACCTAGGAAAAGCAACACATGTTCACTGTTATAACCAGCTGGTTATAACGGCAAATTACAACCAGCTTTTCCTACTGGAAAAAGCACAACCCAGTTATTATAAGGCCTTTATCTGCTGACAGTATCTATGTTCTGTGTTTCTAGTGTACAAATGACCTAGTTTCCTGCAATGAAGAAAAGGGTAAGGAAAGAGTCAGAGCCCAGGGTAATTAATTAAAGGCAGTTTCAGATGCAATAGCCTTCACAGACATGCCATGTGAAAGGTTGCAGTGAGGACAAAACATAAGAACTTAGCTGATGGCTAATGGGATGATATGGTGATGAGAGATTTGGTTATTCTGGGGACTGGGGGTACTTCTGGGTCAACCACAGCCTGATTACAAAAGGACAGACTGCACTTTAGTAGGAAAGGGACCGGTGCACTGGGATGGAAGCTAGGCATAGTGACTTTTAAACTCAGTCAGAGGCAGGGCAGAGATTGTGTACAGGAACATAAGGTGGCTCTCCCCCAGATTTCATGGGACTGGAACATGAGGGGGGATGGTAGAAGCAAATTTATGAAGAGAGAACACACAGCAGTAAATAAAGACAGTAATCAGGAGACAGGGAAGAAGAAACGGAAACCAAGCGAGCAGCAGCTGAAACTGTTTTTTGTAAGGTGTATTTTCTGTTAAATTGTTATGCAGGTTGTCTTGCTGAAAGGAAGGAAAGCACTCACCAGGGTGGTGGGTCAGAGCTGTTACTGACTGTTTCTGGATGGCCTGAGCTTGGTCCCACCACCCTGCCCATCATCTCTCCCACCCCAAGGGCATCATTTTCCTTTATACCAGCGGTTCTGACATCACACCTGTCATATCATTAACAGCTCAGCATGCTGAGTGGGGGGGGTAAAAGCACGCACACACTTGTACACTCATATACACTAACAAAAAAAAAATTTAAACAGGAAGGGACAGAGACATGTGGGAATTGGTGCAATGGACTGGCTGTGGGACAGCAGTCTTCCAGGAGATGTTCTGGAGGCTGCAATGCTGCCATATTTGCAGGCACCTCTCTGGTCTAAGGGAGGAAGTTGCCCCGTCTCCAGGCTGACCTGGCGAGGATTCAGGAAACCTTCTCCCCTACCCAGGGACCACCAAGGCTGCTGCCTCATAGGTTGCCATGAAAGAGGAGTGGTTGGACCATGGTGGGCTCAGGGAGGGTGAGGGTGATAGAACAGAGGCACATCCATCCAGTTATACCTCTCCACGATTCATACACCATTCTGGTGGAGCATGGTTCCTCTATGGAGGCACCCACAATGGAGGCCAAGAAGGATGCTGGGAACCTCCACAAAGGAGACCCAGAGGAGGGTGGCATGGGACCCCACAGAGGAAGGAAACAACTCCTGGTGGGGGACTCAATCATTAGGGGGTAGAACTGGGGAAGGGAGAGGAGAGGGAGGAAAGGTGCCTGCCCAGCACCATAGATGGGTGGGACAGGAAGGGAATCCTCAGGATCATGAGAGCAGCAGCATGGGAGAGGGAGCTGGATGTCATTGTCCACCTGGGACAAATGACCTGGCTGGGAATGGGATCAGAGCAGTGCAGGAGAAGTCTGTAGAGTTGGGAAGGGGCCTTAGACAAGTAGCATGCACGGTAACCTTCTCGGAGGTGCTGCCTGCCTATGGCATGGGTGAGGCTAAGGTACTCTGCACCATAGAATTCAATGAATGGTTGAAAAACTGGTGTGGATCTCAGGGTTCTGGCTTCATTGGGAACTGGGGATCCACCTGGAGGGATACAGGCCTATACTGGCGCGATGGTCTGCATCTGTCTAGGAGGGAAACCAGGATCCTAGGTGATAGGTTTAAATGCTCAATTGACAAGCATTTAAACTATCCAAGGAGGGGAGGCACTGAAAAGGAGCAGGGAAATCCCAGCCCCCCCCCCACAAAACAGGGTAGTTAGCAAGGTAAACACCAAGGTAGAGAAGTCGATAGGGAGCTGGACAGGGGTAAATAGAGAAAAAGGCAAAGGTAGTAAGGACAGGGATGGGGCTAAAAGGTGTAAGGTCATCAAAAAATGGAGGGTGATGAGTACCAGTGCCCATAGTCTGGGTAACAAGTTCCCTGAACTAGAGGCCTTGATGGAAGAGGGATGCCAGGATATCGTGGCAGTCACAGAAACATGGTACACATAGAACCATGACTGGGGTGTCAACATACCAGGGTACACAATCTACAGGAGAGACGTGGAGGGTAAAAGAGGAGGAGGAGTAGCTCTCTACATAGGGGAAGGGTTCAAAGCAAAAGAACTAAAGGGTAAACAAGGAGGAGAGGAGGCACTGTCAGTCACCCTGGAGACAGGAAATGGCACTACAATCTGCACTGGGGTTGTATACAGACCCCCATCTCAGTGGAGGAATTGGACAAGGAAATGATAGAAGGCATCCTTACAATGGCAGAAAAAGGGGAGATATTGTTGATGGAGGACCTGAATATACCAGATGTTAACTGGAGCACCTTTGCTGCAGCCACATCCAAGAGCAGGGACATTCTTAATGCCCTACAGGGGCATGCCTCAGACAGCTAGTGTTGGAACCCACTCAGGAGGGAGCAGTATTAGACCTGGTAGTCTCAAATGAGGATGGGGAGAGGATCTCAGATTTAGAAGTGGGTAGCCATCTAGGAACAAGCGATCACCAAACAGTGTGGGTCACGATAAGCAGAGCCATAGAGTCAAGCCATGCAAAAGCAAGGGCATTGGACTTCAGGAGGGCTTAGTTTGGCAAAATGGGAGAGTACCTCAGAAAAGCACTAGCAGAAGAGGCATGAAGGAAGGGTAGAGGAACAATGGGGAAAATCAAAACTGCCATCACAGAGGCAACAAGCCTTTGTGTGAAGCAAATAAACAAAACTAAATGAAGGAAAAAAATACTATAGTTCTTAAAAGAGGTGGCAGGGAAGGTTAGGAGGAAAAAGATGGCATTTAGGAAGTATAAGGAAACACAGAAGGAGCAGGACAGAGAACTATACCATTTAAAGCAGAAGGAAGTGGGAAAGGCAGTCAGAATAGCAAAGGCCCAAACCGAGGAAATGATAGCCAACTCAGTTAAGAAGGGGGATAAAACCTTTTTATAGGTGCATTAGGGAGCAAAGAAAGACCAAGGTAGGGATATTGAGGCTTAATAAAGGGAAGGGGGTGGGCAGAGGGTGACAGTGAAAAAGCAGGGATTCTGAATGAATACTTCTGCTTAGCATTCACAAAAGAAGAGGAGGGGAGGTCCATAAACCAAACAATGGAAGCACTCTGGATGGGGGGGTTGATACCAGTCCATTCACAGAAGAAAGGATCTTGAAAGAACTCCTAAGACTGAAGGCGGATAAAGCAATGGGGCTTGATGGGATTCACCCCAGAATTCTAAAAGAACTATGGGGAGAACTAGTGACACCACTGACTACCCTTTTTAACAAATCATGGGAGGATGGTGTGGTACCTGAGGACTTGAGGAGGGTGGATGTATTTCCCCTTCACAAAAGTGGGAGCAAGACAGAGGCAGAAAACTACAGACCTGTTAGTTTGACCTCTGTGGTAGGGAAAATGATGGAATCACTTCTGAAAGAAAGAATTGTTGTGTACCTAGAGGCCATTTTGGCATGGGATCCAAGGAAGCATGGATTCACAGTGGGAAGGTCATGTTTGATGAATTTAATAGATTTCTTTGACTGGTGACCAAAGTAGTAGACCACAAAGGGCCTATGGACATGGCCTGCCTAGACTTTAGCAAGGCATTTGACACAGTCCCAAGTCCCAATACAAGATTAATAAACAAGTTAGGCAGCCTTGGAGTGGGTCCCAGGGTAGTAGCCTGGGTAAAAAACTGGCTGAACAACAGGACGTAGAGGTTAATAATAAACAGAGTCCACTCTGAAGAAAGGTTGGTTACTAGCGGAGTAATACAGAGTTCAGAACTCTTTAATGTCTTTATAGGGGACATTGCAGAGGGACTGGAAGGAAAGGTTTGTTTCTTTGCAGGTGACACAAAGATCTGCAACAGGGTTGATACACAAGGTGGGTAGAAAGGATAAGAAGGGACTTGGCAAGGTTGGAGGAATGAACACATGTATGGCAGTTTAGATTCAATGCAAAGAAGTGCAAAGTAATGTACCTGGGAAACAGAAAACCCAGGGGAAGAGTACACAATGTTGGGGGGGGGAGGTACTAACAACAACAAAAAATGGAAAGGGATCTGGGAGTAGTCATATCTGATGACCTAAAGGTAGGCAAGCAATGTGAGAAGGCAGTAAGGAGGGCTGGGGAGATACTGGGATGCATAGGGAGAGGCATCACTAATCGAACACAAGAAGTAGTTATCCCTCTGCACAGGCAGTCGGTGAGACCCCATCTGGAGTACTGCATGCAGTTCTGGAGACTCCATCCCCATAAGGACATAGACAAGATGGAGGCAGTCCAGAGGAGGGCAACTAAAATGGTGTAGGGTCTGCACCAGAAGCCATACGAAGAGACTAAAAGCGCTTAATATGTATACCCTTGAGGAAAGGAGGGAGGGGGGACATGATAGAAATGTTCAAGTACCTCAAGGGAATCAACAAAGTCCAAGAGGGTAGCTTTCAGAAAAAGAGTTGTGTAAGAACAAGGGAGCACAATTTGAAGATGGGGGGGATGGCTCAGGGGCAACTTGAGGAAATATTTTTTCACAGAGAGGATGGTGGACACATGGAATGGTCTTCTTGAGGGGGCTGTGGGGTCAAAAACAGTGGGGGGATTCAAGAATGCACAGGACAGACATAAGACAATTCTAGAAGGAGGAAGTAGGCTATTGGTTAACTAGGATGTGCAGCTTATCCAATAGGTAGGGAAATGGGCAGACTAGGTGGGCCAAGTAGTCCTTATCTGCTGTCAAAGTCTATGTTCCTATGTTTCTATGAATCCTGGTGGGGAATGGAAGGGCCATTCCAAACCTGTGGGATTTTATTTATTTTTATTTATTTATGACTTTGATAACCAGGTCAGTGCACTGATCCCAGAGACTGTTTTCAGGCACGACCCGGGCCATGTTCAGAAATGGCACAGATAACAATACAAACAGAAAAAAAACATGAGAAGGCAAATAGAGAATAGAGAATAGAACAAAAGCAAAACTGTGGACACAGGTTACATAGGTCGAAAATGAAGCAAGAATTTGATAACATAACGTCAGTTATTTACAATAAATAAATTAGTTATTACAGAGTGTACATTTGTGGTAGGCAACATTAGTACATTACCTATAACTGAAGTAGAAACAGCAGTTTGTAGTGAGTGGATGTGGAAGAAAATGATGGGAAAATCCTAGGGGAGGGAGGCAAAATGTGGCTCAGCGGGTGACAGATTTGACAGGAACAGGTCGATTATCCAGGGGATTTGGAAGGGGAAAAGGAGAAGTGGATGGTTTCATATACAAATGCTACAAGTTTGGACAATATGCTGGTAGAACTGCTGGTACTAATACTGGCAGAGAAGTAAATTATAGTTACCATCACAGAAACCTGGACAGTGCAGAAAAACAGCTGGGACCTTACAGTTCCAGGTTTTTCCCTGTTCAGAAGGAATAGGAAAATTGCTGGGGGTATATGGAGTGACTATATATATATCTTGGATTCTATTAAGGTAGTACAGCACAAGACCGTAACAGAAGGAGGGGAAATAAAATCTATATAGCTTTAAGTGACAGAGACAGGAGGTAGCAGCTTAAAAACAGGAGTTGGGTTGGGCAAAATTAGCAAATTACGATTTTGTGGAATTTTCACAAAAGTTCTCATATTTCGGGACATTTTGTGGAAGGTTCAGAAATTCTTTAATTGGTAGTAACTCAGTCAGTCTTACATCTAGAGACTGGAAACTTGGCATGCTTCCTGTTTGTGAAAAGCTCTAAAAAGATGCTACGTTCCATGGTATTTGCCTAAGGGGTGGGGATGTTCTAGGGGCTCACATTTTGGCAATTTATTAGTCATATGAACATTTCTGAAAATATTTCTGTGCTTACAACACAGGCACCTCTGAAGTTAGATAATTGAAAACGTATATGCATACTGTCTTGGAAGACTCTTGGAAACTGCTAATTAGAAGGGTAGTCGGTTACATAACTTGTAAGTTATAGGAGTTCAAACTTTCACGATTTAATTATTTGTTAAATTATGTGAACAGTTTTAAAATATTTGGATGTTTATAGATCCACTGCTATTGCAGGTATACACCTAAGATTTGGTGTGCATTCTAAAGTAAATATGTCCTGGAATCGAATTAAGCTGGATAAATGTAGTTTAGTAGGTTACAATTTATTGTGGATACTTAAGAAATTACTAATTGGCAAAATCTGCTCAAGCATTCATGGGCACATAATAGGTAATGCCACTAGAATTCCACTTGTGGAATTCCACTTTTACAGTGCTTTTATCACTGCTGAATAACCTTGCATGCACTAAAATCATGGCCCTGCAATACCCCTCCAACACTCCAGCGACAGTGACGCCCAGCGTCATGCTCCATCATGAGTAAAGATATCCAGATACTTCTGTTACAATGGCCTAAGTCACAACTAATTATAAGGTTTGGCATCATTTGATGCCACTGGTTTCAAACAGTAAAAATGTACATTGTTATCTACAGGGCTGTTAAAGAGTTAGCAGGGTTGCATCGTAGAGAACCAATGCTGCACATGCATGTGCTACCACAAGTCCTTACGTCAGTGAGCTCAAGTGGTTAGCTGGTATATTCCAAGCAGACAGCATAGTGTACAGTGATGTGAATCAACTAGTCTTCATGTTTCATCACTCAAGGTAGTGAAGAGACACTTGGCACCGTTATACTTTTGATATGGAGCCTCCTTTGAATACTACCTTATTGCCTCTTTACTCAGCTTTAACCTTCCTCTATAATGGCAATTCAAGTGTACAGCTCCACAAAATGTATCGATGTGGCTTCGACAAAAGTATCATGGAATTCCAAAATGTCACAAAAGATAATGAAATTCAACTTTAATTACTGATGTCATTTTGGCATCTTTGGCTGCTTATGACTTGGCCAGCCTTTGAGCAAGAGATTAGAGAGCTGACAGCCTCTTTTTTTCATATTGTTTTTTCTCCCTGTCAGCAGCTCATCTCTTAGTGATATACTCTGTTCACAGGGATAAACCCTGATTAAGCTGAACCCAGCAATCATTCAGACGGCTACTAGGTTTTTCTCCCACATCTTTTTCTCACATCTTCACCGGTGGGAGTGGTGCTTCTGTCAGCCTTACACAGCCACAGCTTCCCCTACTGTTACAGCAAGTTTGGGGATTTTGTCTTGGGGAAATGTTTTACTGTTTAAAGTGGACTGAACTCCTGTGAAGTTTCCTTCCCCACCCCCTCCTAACTTAGTTAAATATGCTCTATCTCCGCCCCTCTTCCTCACACTCCGCCCTCAATTGCCCACTGGTCCATCCTATTGGCCTACAACACTTGATTGCCTTTTCTCTTCCTTTCTGTCCTGCCTAGCTCCAGCCTACACTGCTCTCCTTCCCCAGCTGCTCACATACCCCATCCTTGCCATTCCTGCTCACTCTCAGCTCTCTTTTCACTACCTCTCCCTGCCTGTTTCTTTTTTTTTCTTTTCTTTTGCCTACACCAACTATGAGTTTCATCCCCCACCTGCTCCTTCCCCTTCTCTCCCTCCTTGTCCTTCCTCCCTTGTTCTCTCTCTCCCAGACCCCTGCCACCCCCATCCCGTACCCACTATCTGCTTAATCAGTACCAAAAGCACCTTGGGAACTCTCCACTTCTCGACCAGTCCTCCCCATGGGCTTCCACTTGGAAATATCTGGCTGCTTCTTAATACCACTAAGATTGGTCTTAATGCCAGCCTATCCCTACTGGACCACATCGCATATCATCGGGGCTGTCATATGGCCTCTACCTACTGCCCATACGCTAAAAGGAAACACAAATTATTACTACTGAACCTGCGCCTCTGTTCAATGAAGCTCCTCCTACTTCTCTTACTGATCTCGGGCAACATCCATCCGAACCCTGGCCCGGGCTGTTCAAACCTTCTGAAAAAGGCAGGGGCCCTCACCATCGTAACAATTAACATCTGCAGCCTGTTACTAAAGCTTGATGCACTCCAAGCCTTTATCAGCCAACATAATCCTGACATCCTTGCTGTAGTTGAAACATGGCTGACACCAAAAGTTCCTGATCTGGCAATTACCTTACAGGGCTACAATGTTTTCAGACTGGACCGTGTCTCTAAAAGGGGAGGGGGCTGTGCCATCTACATTAAGGATAATCTCCTGGGGCACCTTGTTCCAGCCCCTGTCCCTGCCTCCCCGGCCCAGCTTCTACATATTAAAATTCTTCTAGGTCCCAATCAAAAAGCCCTCAACATCATCTCTGTATATATTCTACCTCGAGATCAAGATCTTGGCATCAAAGAAGTTCTTAACTTCGTCAGCTCACAACCTCCTGGCTCTGAACACATTCTGCTTGGTGATTTCAGTATAAACTGGCTCGCATCTGATGTCTACACTCATAAGGATGCCCTTGCAGCTGCCAACCTCTTACAATTGGTCACCATACCAACTCGGATAAATTACGAGACTGGCACCAGTACCCTGCTTCACTGGGTTCTCACCAATCACCCTACCAGGATCTCTCATACCTCCGTTCTCCCAGACTCTCTCAGTGACCACTCCCCGGTTATATGTGAATGGTCTAATAAATTTCTAAAGCCACCCCTATAATCATTACCAGCAGAGTCTTCCCCTGTGGTCAGCTTACCCATCTCAAACAGTACCTATCCTTGCAAGATTGGCTGCCCATCTACAAGGCAAAGGATGTTAACCTAGCCCTCGGCTACTTCATAACCACCTTCAGTAAGGCCTGTGACCTCTTCGCTCCTTAAAAAAAACAGAAAACAAAAGCCCTCTGCAACCCTTGGTTAACTGCGGAGCTCCTTTCCCAACTGAAATCTAGGAACCACCTGTGGGCAGTGGCTAAAGCCACAGGCAAACAATCTAACATCCAAAAATACAAATATGCCTGTAATGCCTGCACAAAATCCATTCATCTCACGAAAAGCTCATATTATAAGGACGTCCTCACCAGCACCTGATGAAATGGTTGTGCTTTCTGGGACAATATCAAGGACATTACTGGGAAACAATCAAAGTCCCCTCCGGCCATGTTAGTTGTTGAAGGGTCCACTACCCTTGATCCCATGGTCATTGCAAATACCTTTAACATGGCTTTTACTGACCTCAGTACTGTTCTACCACCTGATTTCTTCACAGTCAGTCACACCCCCTCTAACACACCCTGCACTCTGTCAAGCCACCCTCATTTCTACCTCAGGGAGATTAAGATGAATGAAGCTCACCGCCACATTGCCTCAGCCATCTCTACTTCCAGAATCAGCAGTGACACCCTGGACCTTAAGCTGCTATCACTTACAGTTGACAAGGCCCTCAGTCCCCTAACTAAAATTCTTAACCTCTCTCTCCACACCAGTACATTCCCTGAAATATGGAAAACTGCCACTGTGACCCCGGTCCACAAAAGTGGGGAAAAGACCTGCCACTCTAACTACTGCCCAATCTCCATATTGCCACCACTATCCAAGGCCCTAGAGCATATTGTTGCGGACCAGCTCACTGATTATTTGGACAAATATAATACTCTGTGCACACAACAGCACGGTTTTAGAAAAGGGCATAGTACCACCACAGCCCTGCTTGAATTTACTGGTGCAGTGCATAGTTCCCTTGATAAAGGTCTTCTTACTGGGGCTGTCTTCATCGACCTCTCAAAGACATTTGACACGGTCCATCATCGTCTGCTGTATGACCAACTACTCCTTGCTGGCCTCGCACTGGACTCAGCCCGCTGGTTCAGAAGCTACCTTGACAACCGCTCTCAAAGAGTAAAAATTGCCAATGCTATCTTGGATACCTTGCCTGTCCACTCCGGAGTCCCTCAGGAGTCCATACTGGGCCCTCTGTTTTTCAGCCTCTTTTTAAACTCCCTACCACAATCCTGTTCGAAACAAATCATCCTGTATGCAGATGATGCTGTTGTCTTTTCTATGCAGAAGGACCTTTCACCACTACAACACAGACTCCAACTCGGATTCAGTGCGTTGAAACAAGGTTCTCCAATCATAAACTAGTCCTCAATCACAAGAAAACCAAGTCATTGCTATTCTACAATTTACATAACAGTTACAAGCAACACCCCCTTGCCATCTCCACCAAGCAGGGGACTGTCCTCGAACAAGTTTACTCATTCAAATACCTAGGGATTCTGCTTGACCCCAATCTCTCCTATATAGCTCACATTGACAGTGTGGCTAAAGCTGCCAACACATGCCTTGGATTACTCTACAGACACAGGCAGCACCTCACCCCTCAGACCCTGAAGATTGCCATTCAGAGCTCTGTGGTGTCAATTATTGTTTATGGCCTCATTATCTATGGCTCCGCCATGACATCCGCCCTCTGACGTACAGCAACTGCACTTAACAAAGCATGCCGACTCACAACTGGTGCCCAACACCTCACCCACACCTGTGCCCTTTATGAACAATCTGGATGGCTCCAACTCTCCAACCATATAAAGTATCTCACATGTGCTATGGCGGGAAAAATCAACCTTGGCTTCACACCCCCCAGTGTTACTGCCTTGTTACATCAAACCCCCAACTGATAGAACACCAGGAGCTCGACAGCCCCGATTCTACAAGTTCCTCGCTGTCGAACTATGCAGGGCCAACGCTCATTCACCTATAGGGCTCCTGTATGGATGAATGGTCTCATCCACACCATCTCCTCTGCCTCAACACAAGGTCTGTTCTAAACCAGGCTCCGGAACCATCTCATTGCCTCTAACTCCTGTAACTGCCTCTCCTAGCTGATGACCTACACAGCTTTCATCCTAACTTATATACTGCTTAGCCCCAGGCCCCCCCCCCAGTCTTCCTCCGCCCAGCTCCTGAGGTGCCACTTCAAATCTCAGGTCTTTATACCACCTCATTAGTCTCTCCTTGCCCCATTATAGCACTTATCTCCCCACCCTGCCCCCTTCTTCTCTTCTATCACCCTTCCCATTTATTTTTTGACAAATGCCTCCGGCTGCATCTTCATCCTCCCTCCTCTCATCCCTGTTTCTTCACACCCCGGCGCCTGACCCCACCATTCTTGTGGGCACATGCGTCCATCTGTGTTCACCATTTTACTATAGCTGCCTCTGTTAACTTCCTACACTTCTCCTCCTCCTCTACACCTTACTCTTCATATAATTGAACCCTTTCACTAGCACTGTTGTACATGAATTGTTTACTGTTATTTCACTGTTGCTTCCTTGTTGTTTGTTATTTCTGAGGTGGAACCTTTGTAAAAGAGCCTTGGCTCACAGGTACTTGTAATCCCAGAATAAATAAATAAATAAATAAATAAAAGGTCCATGGCCCAGTTGAATGGGTTGCTGTGTTGGTGGAACCGACCAGCAGCCTTCCCCAACCCAGATGAACTGCAGAGTGGCAGCTGTCTTGGCCATGGACTGCCTCCCAATGTGACTTTCCGAACTTGCTTCTGATCCCAGGTTATCAGCATGGCAGTGTGATGCTCTTCTGCTGGGCCATGCTGGTGACCTCAAAGTCTAACATTTAGGGTTAATGAATGTAGCAAAATTGGTGATATTCAATTCTCTAGTCTATTTATTTATTTATTTATTTACTTATGTCTTTGATAACTGGGTTAGTGGGCTGATCCAAGGGACCGATTTCAGCCATGACCTGGGCTACAAAGCGGCAAAGAAGTGAACAGCAGCAGTTATACATAGAACATAGCCAAGTAGTAAGACAAGTACATGTAAAACAAATTCAGCAGAACAGTCACGACACTGCAAAAAGCAATTAGGGTGGTACATGCAACAAAAAAAGGATACAGAGAGGTAGATTTTGATAATTTGTAGTACTAACTATACAGAGTAAACAGTATTTACAAACACAAACAGCAGTTATATAACTAGAACTGAGTTGCAATAGCAATTTCAGGTAATTCTTAGTATGCTGTGGATTAACTACAATATAGGAGCTCATCAGAAAGAGATACATTTATACAAAAGCACAGCAGTCTTGCTACATGGACTGCCCTAATCTGCCAGGAGGTAAGGACAACAGAAATATACATGAGTGCAATCAGGACTAGGGAGTAAGGGATGTAAGCTGACCAGAGAGAGGATCAGAGATAGAGGCAGAGCAGTAATAACAACATACTATCGGGGAGGGGGGGCTAGGGTGGATCATGGACCCTAGCATGGTCTAGGGAACAGTTGCAGGAAGATTCAGTCAGGAGCCAGGCTCATAGGTTGTTTTTGAAGGACATATGGGAGGTGGAAGAGCAGATTGATAGAGGGAGCCTGTTCCAGAGGGAGGGGACAGATATAGAGAAGGCTTTACTACCCTTGACAAAATGAGTGTGTGGGACTTTCAGAGGAGGGATGGAGGAAGCCCTAAGGCTTCTAGGAACCACCCTTCCTATGAGTAGTGAGGAGAAGGGGGACAGCTGGCGTTCTCTAAGAGAGTTTTCAATTAGGCTGCCCATGACATAGTTGAAACGTCCCTGAAAATTGGGCCACCCTAGGGTTTTGTAAAGTGTGGAGTGGTGGGTAGAGTAGGGTGCTTGGAGAACAAAGTGGCAGATGGAATTGTAGGATGTATTGAGTTGAGAGTGAAGTGAGGAGAAGGCGGCAAATGACTAGACAGGGGAGCAGTAGTCAAGCAGGGGGAGAAGGTTTCCTTACGCTATGGCGAGGTGGGCATCTGGAGACAGAAATAGTTTGGTTCTGTAAGCTGCACCTAGTTTTTGGTGTGTTTTACTCACCGTATTTGACATGTGTTCATTGAATGTTAGGGAGGGATCTAGAGTCACACCTAGGTATTTGAAAGAGGAGACTGTGTAGAGAAGGGAGCCTGCTGGGGAGTGTACAAGTAGGGATGTGTTAGATTTTGTGACCTTGGCTAGAAAAGGATTTGAGCCAAAGAGCATGGCCTTGTTTTTGTTTTTCATTAATGAGCAGTTTCTTGGAGAGGAACCAGCCATGCGTACTGCCATAGTCTATTGTAAGGATGGACAAGATTGATTCCAGGGATTTGTCACTGTGGTACAGTACCAAATCATCAGCATAAAGGAGTGCCTTACAGTTAAGGCTTTCGGCGGGGAGACAGTTTATGAACATAGAGAAAAGTAATGGGCAAAGTATGAAGCCCTGTGGAACTCCAGTATGTGTAGGTAGGGAAGCAGAGGGTGCATTTCCTATCAGAACAGTTTGGGACCTATTGGATAGGTAGTTGCAGAATCACACAGCAGTATCTGGGGAACAGCCAAAGTAGCGCAAGGTGGAGTGGAGAAGGTGGTGGTCTACTAAGTCAAAGGCCTTTGATAGATACACAAATACTGCATCTGTGGCCTTGCCCATGTCCATATTTTTCAGGACATGGTTGGAGAAAAAGGCAAGAGCAGAAAAGGTGCTATGATGTTTGCGGAAGCCATGTTGGAATGGACACAGAAAGTTATATTTTTCCAGATGCTCAGACAGCTGGTGGTGGATAATTTTTTCCAATAATTTGCTGAGGTGAGGGAGGAGGGATATGGGTCTATAGTTTTCAGGGGCAAGGGGGTCTCCAGCTTTGAAGATAGGTACCACATGTCACATGTGCATGCTTCCAAGAGTTAGGCATTGTGGATGACGAGAGGGCAAGGTGGAAAATATAAGACAGGGGATTGACAATGGCTGGGGAGATGAGTTTCAGGAATGTTGGGTAAAGCCCATCACTGCCAAGACTACCTCTGGCAGGTAGTGTCTTAGAGTTTGATGGTAGCACTGTAACCGATGGTCCTCAATTAGAACAAGGGAGGAATATTGCACTTAACTGATGACTGGGAGTAGTGGGGAAGGTTATCCTGGTGAGTGGGAGGCTGGGGAGGCAACTTGCTTAGGCATGGGGGGGTAAGGTCTGTGAACATGGTGTTGAAAATGTCAGCGATTATGACAGGATTGGAAATGGGACCTGAGGCTGATGCAAGCTGCGTAATTTGCTTATTGGACTTGGGATTTAGGAGTGACCCAATGGAGGCCCAAAAGCTACGAGGGTTACTGAGGGCACTGTTTTGCTGGTTGATGTATTTGCATTTAAGTGTTTTGGCAGCCTATTTACAAGAGTTACGCAGCTGTCTGTAGACATTCCATAACTGAGGGGAGGGAGATGCCTTGTAGGCTTTCCATGTTCTGTCCCTTTCCTTCATTTTTGCAAGTAGCTCCTTGGACAGCCAGCAGGTGCATCCACCCCTAACTCTTCTGGTAGTGGTGGGGAAAAGTTTGTCCTGTATTTTACGAAGGGCGTCCATAAAGAATGAAACAGCTGAGGAAATATTTTTGTGCCAACAGAGGGTGGACCAACTTATGGACCTAGCTTCCTTAAAAACCGAGTCCTGATCATGGCTATTAAACCTCCTGAAGGACAGAGGTTTGGAGGAAGGGTGACTAGATTTTGTGGACAGTATGATATAAGTGGAGGTATGGTCGCTTATTGAGTCAGCCATGGTGCATACCTGGAGGACTTGGTCAGCTCGATTTGTGACAATCCAGTCAAGAATGGAATGGTTTTGTGAGTGCCCATTATGTCTAGTGGGTGAGGAGATGACTTGCTCCAGGTTGTGCGACTTTAGCAGTGTTGCATGGTCAGAGACAGGAGATGTTATCCAACTGATGTTAAAGTCCCCGAGTAGGATGGAGTCTCTAGAGGGTGTAGCGTGTGCAAACCCATCAAGGAAATTTGCTAGGCCCTGAAGTCTCCCTGGTGGGGGTTGTAGCAACAGCCTAGGTAAAGCTTTTTTTGCTGCACCCAGGGATAACTCCACAAGAATCCACTCACTCAAGGAGTTTGTGGTTGAGCAGCTGATAGAGGTGGTAGTAATGTGATCCTGGATGTACAGGGTAACGCCCCCACCTCACTTTCTACCTGGTCTGTTCTGCGGAAAAGGGGAGTATCCAGGAAGTAAAGACGAGGCATCAGCATGATAGGACTTTAGCCTGGTCTCAGAGATTCCTAGTATGTGGGGTTCGTATAGGGATACCCAGGCCTCAAGTTCAGGGAATTTAGCTGGAAGGCTGAAAACATTCAGGTGGGCAATTCTGAGGCTCATTTGCCTTGCCCAGGTGAAATTTGAATGGTCATTTTGTGTGTTTGGGGGACCTGGGTTCCTTTCTGCATCGCCAGCAAGTAGAAGGAGGGAAAGCAGTGGGCAGGCCAGAGGGAGACCATGGGGGACTGGATGTGGAAGGAGAGTGGATAAACAGCCCAAGTAGACGTCACTTATAATTTGACAGTAGTGCCAATATGTTAAAACCCAGAAATGCAGGCACATGCCCGACCACAGTAGATGCTGGCTCAGTGGGTGAATGAGTTGCGGTAAAGGAATGGAGGTCTTGCTGATCAGTCGCAAGAATAGAGGTGCAGAGGTCTGTGACTAATAACAAGTCAGTCATAGAGGCTGAGGCAATAAGGATTGGATATAGGTTCATGTTTGCAGGATGTTGCGTTCTGTGTCCTGTGGAAATAATGAAGATAGGTAACCTGGTATTACTGCCAGAGAGGCACCAGGTTATATCCAAGGAGTTGGAGGTGGTCACTTTAAGAGGAGGCAAAGTTATAAGGAGGGGAAAGGGATGTTGATGCAGGAAGAGCATTTCAAGAGTGTCAGGGTGGAGGTGGGTGGGACAAACATTTGAAGTTACAAGGGCTTAAAATTCTGCATTTTACATAACTGCAAAATGAAATTTTAAAATTTCTGAAATATTTGAGGCTTGTAACTCAATTACCTTTTAAGACAGAAATGTGACTAAAGGTACACTTCTGTACGGATATTGGTAAAGTCATCATACCAAATACGGTACAGTTTGAACAAATACTTTTCAAATTAGACAACCAAGTTTGGTGAAATTTTGTGAAACTTTTGCAGAAATTTCAAGAACTTTCACGGAAGCAAAATCAGAATGTCGCCTGAATTTTGCTGGAAGAAGATAATTTCACCCAGCCCTAGATGGGAGTGGTCTATAGACTGCCTAACTAATCCCTGGAAGTGGATCAGCTGCTAGAGGGAGAAATCAGGATGGCAGCAGAATAGGGCTCATTGATATTTCAGTCTCTCTGCTGCGCAGTAGATTAGGACACCCCAGTAGCCAAGAGTCAGAGAAACCAGAAGTTTGCTGTGACTTTGCAGGGCTGCATTCTGAACTAATGGATGAGTGATGCTACTAAATGAAAGGCCAAGTCTAATAGCCAGCCCAGTGGCACGGCAGTAGCGCTACCACCCACCATGCCGGCGACCTAGGATCAGAAGCAATCTCAGGTTGCTGGGGCTGGTCGGAGGGGAGAGAATCAAGTGTCCGACGGACTGCTATCCACTTTCTGGAGGGGTAGCTTGCTTGCTCAGCCGAATCACTGTCACCAGCTAAAGGCCTGGGGTAGTGTGGGACAGGAGCAGCAACAAAAGGGAGGGAGCTGCAGGACCCTGCAATGCACATGTGCCTCCACACGTATGCACTTGACATGAGCGACTCAGCACTGGGGGGCAGAAAACTGGAGCAAAATTGCAGCAAGGAGGGCATGTATAAAGCCCTGTATGCTGTCCCTCACCTGCTTCACCATTGGGATCTGTATGGTAGCTCCGTACTGAAGGTAGGTCCTAGCAAGGGCGGTAGATGGTGGGGGGACAGCGGGGACATGGTAGAAGGGAGCCAAACCTGCCTCGTTTGAGAAAGGTAAACACCTATATAGAAAAAAGAAATGCCAGTTCTGGACCTTGTATTGTCTAATCAGGACATTATAAGTGACATAAGGGTAGTGGACCCATTAGGCCAGAGTGACCATGGCACTGTGAAGTTTATCATCTACAATCAAATACTAAATCACAATTTCCCTAATAACACAAAGCATCATGGGATATATATGTAAATCACCATAACAAAGGAAGCAGGTTCTGCTTTCATCAGGAATGGTTGCTGCCAAAGGGCCTCTCACACAATTTGCAAAGGCTGAGAACCAAAGACATATATCCTGTTTTGTTCTGCTCATGACTCATCCATGTGACTCATCTGTGGCTTTGGCTCTGGCTTTGTTGCCAATGCCTTTTTGGGTAACCCTTGACTCAGTGCTTTTGTGCTAAAGTTCTTTGTATTTTTGCATTTGCAAGTCCAGAAAATTAAATCAGGTGTCATGGTCCTGAGCTTTAGATCTGTGGACTTTGGCAGAATAGTGAGTGTACTTGAGTATCGGCTGAAGGACATTAATGAGGTGGAAGTGGCTGACAACAGGTCAGCAGAAATTACTGGTGCTATACTAGAAGTGACACAGGCATGTATAAAATATGTTAAAAAGGGAAGAAGCACAGGAAACCCATCCGGTTCAACAACTAGGTGAGGGAAGCAATTAGAGAGATGAAGAAGATATTTAGAGTCTATCAAGGGAGTCAGACTGAAGTGATTAGGGAGGAATACAATGTAAAACTTGAGACTTGCAAGAAATTAGTCACAGAAACCAAGGCTAACACCAAACTTTGAATAACGGAAGGAGTGAAGGATAATGAAAATACCTTCTTTACATACATCGGAGGAAAAAAGGCAGATGAGAGAAAGTACTGACAACGTGAAGGGATGGGATTAGGGTGGAGGCTAAAATGGGAAAGGCAGATATTCTGAATGAATATTTTATTTTTGTATTTATGGTCAAGACCCCTTGCCTGCTAGTGGAATTGAGTGTTGGGGGTCTCAAGGAATACAGGTTCCCAGTAGGTCACATTATTATTATTTATAATTTTTTTTTTTTAGTACATTTTTTGTCCACTAACTGCCAGCCCATGCTTGGTGGCGGCGTACCGCTGATCCGATATGCCCATCCCCCCATTCCAGGGATCACACTGCCTGGCAGCGGGGTTAGGGTTTTTGTGTGGTTACCTGAGTGGCTGCATAAGCCCTGATCCCACCCCAGAGGGTTCCGGCATGTAGGAACAATGTCCAGGCAGCAGGCCGTGCTAAGATACAACTCCTGCCAAGCGCCTAACGGTGTCCTTCCCTCCCGACACCATCCTCTAGTCAGAGCGGTGCTTTACCCTCCCCAGGAGAGGAGAACTGCCAAACGGCAGCTCAATCCAACTCCTCCCTCCCCACCCAACCCCTCAGCTGACGCCCACCAATCCAGGCTCGTTCCTGAACATGGGTCACAGGTCTAGCCCGAGGTGTGGTGTCCAGCACCACCAGGCTAGCAGGTCACATTATTTTTGACTGGGTGACTAGGGAAGTGGATCAGGGCAGAGTGGTAGATGTGGCCTACCTGTATTACAGGAAGACCTTCGACACCATTCCACACAGAAGACTGGTGAGCAAGCTGGGCATCCCAGGAGTGGGTCCAAAAGTAGTAAAATGGGTAGGCTAAGCAACAGGACTCAGGGGGTGGTGGTAAAGGGTGTGTACTCTGAAGAAGGCAAGGTGACCAGTGGAGTGCCACAGGGGTCATCACTAGGCCCAGTCCTCTTCAATGTCTTTATTAGTGACATTGCAGGATGGCTGGAAGGAAAAGTACACCTGTTTGTAGATGAGACAAAAATCTGCAACACAGTGGACACACCAGGGGGGCTGGAGCGGTGGAAAAAATGAGGGACAATCTGAAAAAGCTGGAAGACTGGTCAAGGGTTTGGCAACTGCATTTCAATGCAAAAAAATGCAAAATCCTGCACTCGGGGCACAGAAACCCGGGAGCAATGTACCAATTGAGTGTGGAGGTATTGGTAACCACAAAACTGAAAGGGGACCAGGTGTAATCATTTCTGATGACCTGAAGGTAGCCAAACAGTGTGGTAAGGCAGTGGGGAAAGTTAGCAGGATGCTCAGGTACATAGGAAAAGGTATCACCAGTAGACAGAGGGAAGTAGTGTTACCGCTGTATAGATCGATGGTGAGGCCTCACCTTGAGTACTGTGTCCTGTTCTGGAGAACCCATCTCCGGAAGGACATAAGGCTGAGGCAGTACAGAAGAGGGCAACCAAAATGGTGCAGGGCCTGTATCAAAAGCCTTATGAGGAAAAACTCAGAAAATTAAATATGTACTGTCTAGAGGAAAGAAGGGAAAGGGGGACATGATAGAAATGTTCAAATACCTCACAGGTATTAATAAGTTACATGAGAGTAGCATTTTACATATAAAAAGATGCTCAAGGACAGGGGGTCATGCTATCAAGCTGGAGGGGGAAGACTCAGAGGAGATGTGAGAAAATTCTTCTTCACGGAAAGGGTGGTAACAGGATTCAAGCACGCATAAGACAGACACAAGGAGTCCTTAGAAACAAGGCAAGGGGGGGAAGATTACATAACAAGTAAGGTCTGCAGTGGCACTGTAGGTAGGGAAAATAGGGCAAACTAGGTGGGCCAAGAGATCCTTATCTGCTGACAACTTCCATGTTTCTATGAACAAACACAGGACATTGGGGTAATATCAGTAGATAGGGGGCCTGATTTTATAAAGGGTTGCGACTGCCACAGGGGACTTGCAGCAGGGTGTTTGATGCAAGTGGTGACGCATCAAACGGGGGAATTAGAGATTTTCAAAAGTCGGCTGCCGCAAGTCCCAGATGCAGCAGTTAGACCAGCTCCTCCTTGGTCTAACTTTGCATCCATGGGGTACCTATTTCAAAGGGCTTGTGCCAAACCTTTTGGCGTAAGCTGCCGTAAAGTGGAAAAATGGACTCAACTGCAGCAGCCCTTCTAAATTCGGACCATACTGCATCCTGAGGCTTTGCTGCAGTTGCGTCAAACTTTGCGGTGGACGCAGGACTTGACACAAGCCCTGCGTTCACCTTGTAAAATCAGGCCCTGGGGGTTAAAACAGCAGTATTTGTTAGTAAGCATACTGTTTTTTCAGCAATAATGTTTTTGGGGCAAAAATATCAAGATACACATATTTATTTTCTTTTTCTTTCCTTCCTGAACTGAGATACAGGACTCTGAAGCTTTAATAGTTCCCACTCCCATGCCATGTCCATCTTGCAAAAAAATACATATCTTGGTACAGTGTTGGGCTGTTTATCATCAGAAAGACGTGGCATCACCATTATAATACATCCACAGTATGAATATAGTATGTACATTCAACAGGTAACCTTAGCGGAAGAGGTTTTTTTTTTTTTGGCGAGTGGTGGCCATGATATAAGTCATTAATTACAAAATCAGTTGTAAAAGCTGTTTTAACAATATCTGAGAAAACTAAAAAACACTGAACATCAATCTTAGGATGTCAGAAATAAATTTTTTTGCAAAAAACAACTATATGTAGCCCAGGTGCCATGTGCCAGTGGGACACTACCCCTGCCTGTTGTCCCTCTAACAGGTTAAGGGGCCCAGGTCCTGCTACGGTGGTGCTTGGGGGTCCTGTCCTAAAGATAATAAAAATAGCGTGTTGCCTCCACCCAGAAAGAGAGTTAGAAGTGGGTCAGGTGACTGGCTGGTACAGCCCTTGGGATGCTGCACCTACCCACCTCCCCTACCAACCTGTAGCTGGTTCAAAAGGTGCCGCACCACCGGGGTGTAGTCCTTTATGAATCTTCAATAATAGCCGCAGAAACCCAGTAACTGCTGTAAGTCCTTCAGGGTGCATGGGGTAAGGGCCTCAATGTTGCTGGGGTCAGTCTGTATACCTTTCTCCAAGATGATTTGCCCCACATACTTGGCTGAAGTCTGGAAGAACTGGCATTTGTCGATGGACAGCTTCAGTCCAAACTCTTCCAGGCGGTCTAACACTTTCATCAACCAAGCCTTGTGTTCCTCCTGGGTTTTCCTCAAATACTATAATGTCATCCAGTTAGACCAAACACTCCAGCAAGTTCATATCCCCGACAGCCTTCTCCATCAGGAGCTGAAGGGTGGCAGGCACACCAGAGATCCCTTGGGACATTCTCAAAAACTCATAAAATCCAAGAGGGCATATGAAAGCCATCCTCTCCTGATCCTGGGGGTCCATCAGGATTTGGTAATAGCCACTCTGTAAATCCAAAACTAAGAACCATTGGCTTCCATTTAAACAGTCCAGTGCATCCTGCACTCTGGGTACAGTGTACTGATCCGGCACCATCTGCTTGTTTAGGGTGCAGTAGTCCACGCACATTTATATGGCCCCTCTTTTCTTCCTTTCCATCACGATGGGCGACGTATAGAGGCTCCTTGATTCCTGAATAATCCCTGCAACTAGCATCTCCTGCAAGTGCCACCGGACATCATCGATATCAGCTGGGGCCAGCTGCCTTGACCTCTCTTGGAAAGGCTTGCCATCACTGAGTCATATCCGATGCTGCTGTCCACTCACACACCCTACATCCCACTTGTGCAGGGAGAAAACATTTGTCCTAGCAGCCAGCTTTTCCCTCACTCTCTCTGTCCATTCTTCCGGGATGAGAAAGTCGCTCAGGTCAAACAACTCTGGATCAAGTGCCACTAGGACACCTCTGCTTGCTGCAGTGGTATGCACTGCCGTGTCAGTGCAATATATCTGAGCCAGTGTTTGTCCTTTCTGTACCACCACCTCCTTATCCGTAACATTCTTCACTTGCACATTCACCCATCGAAACATAGAAACATAGACTTTGATGGCAGATAAGGACTGCTTGGCCCACCCAGTCTGCCCATTTCCCTACCTAATGGATAAGCTGCAGATCCTAGTTAACCAGCAGCCTACTTCTTCCTACCCACACCCCCTCGAATTGCCTTATGACTGTCCCATGCATGCTTGAATTCCGCCATTGTTTTTGGACTCCACAACCTCCTCCGGAAGGCCGTTCCATGCATCCACAACCCTCTCTGTGAAAAATACTTCTTAAATTACCTCTGAGACGCCCCCTTCTATCTTCAAATTGTGCCCCTTGTTCTTGCACACCTCTTTTGAAAGATGCTACCTCTTGGACTTTGTTGATTCCCTTGAGGTACTTGAAAGTTTCTATCATGTCCCCCCTCTCCCTCCTTTCCTCGAGGTTATACATATTTAGCTCCTTAAGTCTCTCTTCATATGACTTCCAGTGCAGACCCTGCACCATTTTAGTTGCCTTCCTCTGGACAGCTTCCATCCTGTCTATGTCTCTGTGGAGACTGGGTCTCTAGAACTGCATGCAGTACTCCAGATGGGGTCTCACCAACTGTCTGTACAGAGGGATAATAACTTCCTGTTTTCTACTGGTGATGCCTCCCTATGCATCCCAGTATCCCCCAGCCCCTTGCTGCCCTCTCACATTGCTTGCCCACCTTTAGGTCATCTGATATGACTACCCCAGATCCCTTTCCATTTTGTTGTTGTTAGTATCTCACCCCAACTGTGTACTCTTCCCTGGGTTTTGTTTCCCAGGTGCATTACCTGCACTTCTTAGCATTGAATCTAAGCTGCCATACATTTGACCATTCCTCTAACCTTGCCAAGTCCCTTCTCATCCTTTCCACCCCACCTTGTGTATCAACCCTGTTGCAGATCTTTGTGTCATCTGCAAAGAGACATACTTTTCAGATGACACAAAGATCTGCAACAGAGTTGATGCACAAGGTCAAATGTATGGCAGCTTAGATTCAATGCTAAGAAGTGCAAGGTAATACACCTGGGAAACAAAAACCCATTTGAACATATGCATGCGCTCTGGCTGGCAGATTGCTAGGCTTGACTAACAGACCCACTGGCAATCCATGCTCATCCGGAGCATCCAACATCCATATCTGGTTCTTGACATCCTTCTTCAGTCTCACTATACTAGCAATGTTGCATTCTACATTGGGGGGGCAACACACTCTCCTTGGCCTCTCTCCTCCAAACTATGCCCACAGATTCATCTACATCTCTGGGGGGGGGGGTTGCCCTTGTCTCTTATAGGCCTCCTGGACCACTGGAAGAATGTGTAATTTCTTCCCTAGCTGTTCGGCTTCTCTGGCTTGGCAAAGCTGAGTGAGCCTCCCAAACATAGGAGCGTTTGTGCCCACAAGCACTGGTATCCCATTATACATACTAGTCTCAGGACAGAGCATAGCCAGTGTCTCAACTGCATCTCCCACTCCAGCCACGTTAGTGGGGAAAGCCATCCATACTCTGACATATCCGAGGTTGCGGTAAGACTTCTCACTAAGCCGCCACATGTGTAGTCCTTTCAAAGGTTGCAACTCCAGGTGGGGTAAGTGTGTGTCATACCAGGTCTTGAAGATGATAGTGACCTGGCAGCCACTATCAAGGATAGCACGGGTGGGGACTCCCTCTATGGTGACAAGGGTTTCAGTAGATGGCCCCACTAGCTTGTGCATTTCAGGGGATGCATTTGAGGTGGCTTTCACTGAAGAGGCGTTTACATTAGCTACCAAGCCAGACATGCATGGGGACACAGTACGCTCCTTTACCAGGCCCCACTGAAGTTTCCCTGTGGCTTTCCTTCCTTTCCCAACAGTCTGTTAGCCACTTGAAGGGGATCTGCTGGTGTCTGGCATCCTCTCCAGTAATGCCCATTCCTTGCACAATGGTAACAGATTATTCCTTCACACTTAGGTTGTGCAGAGTAATAGGCCTCAGGAGGTGGTTGGGGTGGTGGATAGCTTGGGGACACTGGGTACACTAAAGAAACAAAAGGGGAAATGGGGGAGATGGCAAAAGGAGCAGGAGGGGAAACTGGTGCTATTGCTTTGGCCATAGCTACTGGTTCGGGAGCCCCTGCCCTTACCATCCCCTGGGTCTTTAGCTCATTAACCACCTGACTCAGTTCCTGCAACCAGGCTTCAATCTGAGGTACTATAGGGGCTAGTGTAGGTGACACTCCCAGGCCCATAATGGGAATGGTGGCAGAGGCTGCCTGGGTGGACTGCTCAGCAGAAGCTTCAGAAGTCCTAACAGAACCAACCCCAAACTTATCCAACATTTCCCTGCATTTCTGAAGTAACTTTTTTTACCTCCGAAACCTCAGCCGGGGAAGTGACTTCCTGGACCTGGGCAGTAGCTACTATAGTGGGCCAGACTCCCCATTTGGTGTCCTTTTCCTCCACCTCTCTCACCCCCCCCCCCCCAAGCAGCACATGGAGCGGAGATAGATTACTCGTTTTATATTTCAGGCCCAACTTTAGTAGCAACAACTCTGAGTACTGGATGCCTTCAGTACTTGTTCTAACTTAGTCTTATTCCAGTCAGAGATCTGGATCTCCCCTTTCCTGTATACCTTCTGCAGAGCCTTCTCCAGCCTCTGCACATATTCAGACAAGGATTCCCCCTTCTGCTGGCAGGTTGCTCTGAACCCCCACCATAAGTCTTCACACATCTCTGTGCTACCAAAAGCACTGTTCAAGGCAACTATATAGTCCTCTACCTTGGCCTCAGGGTCAGTGGTCAGGAGAGACCAAATGTCATCAAGAGCACAGCCCCGCAAGCTCTCCATTTACCTTTTCCATTTTTTCCCTTCCCTTCACTGCACTGCCAGTCTTGGAGCAGTGGTTACACATTGTTTATCCATGACTCATAATCCTCCTGCCCCATGGGAATAGGCTTTACCCCTGAAAACATCCTCGACTTCCTATAAAATTCCATGGGGATGGGCACCTACCCGGGCCCAAGCCTCGCATCTGGCACAGGGGTCTGTAGAGGGTCAGGTTCTCCTCCCACCAGGGAAACCACATTGAACATTGGCCTCTGGCACCCAGGTAACCTCTATAGCATTTATACATTCCATCAACACAGTTAACTTCCCAGTACCTGAATCAAGCATCTGTCTCCGCATTTTCACTTTACCTAATTTTGTTATGGTGGACAAATGCCTTTCTATTTTGCCCTCGTCCATCTCATGGGATACTCCTAACAACGACAAGGACCTCTGGGGTCCATCCTCATACCCCCGCTCCATTTCATCAATCTCACTTTATACTTTTCTTGAGGTCTACATTTCGGCCAGGGGGACTAAACTTGGGTGCTGGGGATCCCACAGGGGTCTTTACATTTGGGTCCTCCATGGTGGACATGGCTAGCAAACAGGGGATCTCAGTGGTGCCTCCAAAATGTAGTCCAGGTGCCATGTGCCAGTGGGCCACTACCATTGCCTGTTGTCCCTCTAACAGATTAAGGGGCCTGGGTCCTGCTACGGTGGTGTTCAGGGGTCCTATCCCAAATATAATAAAAATAGTGCAGTTCCTTGACCCAGAGAGAATTAAAAGTGGGTCAGGTGACTGGTTGGTAAATCCCCCTGGGATGCTGCATCTCCCCACCTCCCCTACCAACTACTCCACACACCGGATACCCAACAATTCAGTACCACCGTAAACCATGAACAGTAGTGCTTTGACAGACTCAGATAATTTCTGCGCACACACAGTTTCAAACGGTAAACCACAACTTTACTTGGTGTAAGAACTGGGGAAAGGGGTACCGGGACAAAGGATGGTTGCAAATAGAAAAAGATGGTTAATGAAATAGGCAACAACCACAAACATTGGGGCCCTCAGGTCAAACCAACCCCCACTGGTACCAGTGTGTCCTGGATGTTTTTAGGGGTACCCACTAGGAGTAGGCCTGGTACGATGCTGCGGGTTAACTGGCTGTTGGGGCCCTAGAGATATTCGAAAAGGACTTGGGTTAAGAAACTTGTAAATGGAATAACAGAACAATTTCCCTTTTTCCTCCCAGGAACCAGGTCCTGGGTACTCACAGTTGGTCGATCTCCAGCACTGGGGAAAATAGAGCTTTTTGATTCAGTGCAGCAAAACAGAAACCAGCCAGCCAAGATCCCTCTGACTGGATGGAACTTGCCGAGGATCTTGCAGCTGGTCACCTTGATTGTAGTTCTGGCCACTTGTCATCTTCATCTGCTTCTGGACCATTTTAGAGCACTGTGGCAGGACACAACCAGCCCAGATGGCCCAGACCTGGAAGTGGCTACACTGCCTGGCTCCCACGATTGGAGTGCCCTAGCACTCGGGTACAAGACCCGTGACATCCTGAGACAGTGAGTCTAACTTGGAAGGAGTTAGCAAGTTTCCTCCCTGACTCTGGGTGAAGACTCCCTAATGGTGGAGGTCCTCTTGCAGTCCCTGCACTGAGTTCTAAAAAAACAAGGCTTTCAGGCAGTCACTGCAGTAAAGTCCAGTGCCAGTTTGAGAGGGTGCTAGCCTCTGTTTCAGTAAGTGCAAGTGCAGTTCAGTGGAGGGAAACTCAGCAGCGACAACCCGCTGCACACCAGTCCACACTTTTTAGCTTAGCAGTGTCCACACTCTTTTCTTCGGATGCAGCAACCTCAGCTCTCAGCCACTTCAACCCAGTTCACTCAGGACACACACAGTTTCTGGCTAACACCCTGATGACTAAAAATGCTCTGCCTCTTCAAGAAAATGGCGATCACAGTCCCACTCAAGCAAATAACCACTTAGCAATAACTGCAGCAGTACTGATACTCCGCACAGACTTCTCAGTTAGTCCAGCTTCTCATTGCAGGGTTTCTGCAACACTTTGGTTTTCTCCCAACCACAGCAAAGCAACTTTTCCTCACCTGGAGAAAACAGGATCACAGTTCAGTCTCTCGCTTTCTTTTCCCCTCTTAATTCGATTCTGAAACTCAGCAATCTCCAATCTTGCAACACAGCAATTCCCAATTCATCAACACAGCGATTTCCACATAGGGCCTGGGTAAGCTCCTGACATCCAAATTCCCTCTCACAGGGTACTCCTGACTTGAACAGAGCCTGGGAACAGACTGAAGAAATCCCAGAAAGTCCACACAGTTTCAGCCGAAAATCCAGCGTTCTGATTGGCTGATGGAGCCGATCAATAATGGCTAACCATAGTGATCAATATTTCTTACTCATTTATTGGGGCATGATCTAGGCACCAGAATTAGTCCCCTCCTTTTACCAAGAGTCCCTTTGTCACAGTTTTGGGTGCCTAGATCACAAAAGGGGGATCAATTGCCTCAAACATGTCAGCTCCATTCAATCCTATGGAGTCCATACAGTTCCTGCAGACTTATAGGGCAAGTGCAGCCCAACACATTACTTTAACTGAGCAAACACCGCACTGGATTGTAGCCCCAACTGTCCCCTGCAAAACGACCTCACTGTCACCCAGTTAACCAGAATAGTTTTATTGTCACTGCCACCAAAACTCTGTCCCTCTATGTGGCAGACAGCAACCTTATTAATATTCATGAGGGCTTATGAATAACTCATAAGCCCTCATTCATGCCCCTTTTTTAAACTTTTAATTTAAACAACTTAGGGGCTTCTCGTCAGCCCCCTCGAGATCACCGGTCCCCGTTCAGCTTAAGAGGGGCACCGGGACCACCAAGGAACTCCCCAAAAAGGGACCGCATACCACGGTCGGCACTTGAAAAAGCACCATCTGGTGCTTGCATGGTCGCTGCTCCTCAAGAATCACCAGTGACTCATGATCAACGTCCAAGCCCAAACGGGGCTAAAATAAAGTACGGGCTGCACTGGGGGATTACTGGGGCACCAGGAGCAATTGGGGAAACGGGGGACACCAGCAGGCGAATGGGAGATCAGGAGGAAATGGTGGCAACTAAGGTAAGCCCCCAGAGGGGGGTTACACTATGATGACATTTTTTTTGCCTACTAACAAATACTGCTGTTTTAAAGGGGCTGTTAAATCTTAAAGTAAACAAAGCCCTTGGGCTGATGGGTTACACTCAAGGGTGCTTAGGGAGACCAAACTTACTCCAGCAGCTCTCCTAGTAGACCTGTTCAATTAGTATCTAGACATGGGGTGAAGTTGGAGGGTTACAGATATGGTGCCTGTCCACAGTTTATATATTGCACGTTTTGGATTACAACCTATGGGCCGAGACAGGATCTTTTCCAAAGGCTCCAAGTCAAAGTTAGACAAGACAAAATACAAAAAAATACAATGGATTACATGATAAAAAATGATGGACTAAGACAACAGATTGGTAAAAAAAAACAGTCATTAAACAGTTTTTGATGAAGGTTCCATTATAAAGTGCTGGTAGTATAATAGCTGCACTAGGGTAGTGCGGTTCATAGAATAAGCAGGAGAGAGAAGTGCATTTAGATTACATAGGCCAGAGAAGTTGACTTGTGAGGGGCAGAGGGCTATGTGCAGCCAGAGTAGGCATTGTCAGGTGTGCAGCAGTGGTGCACAGCAGAGTAGTGAGGGGTTGTGAATGGGGAAGGGTCACGAGAGGGCTTGGGGGGGGAGGTAAAATTTCTTAAGAGTGGGGAGACAGATCAAGATTGAGTAGAGAGATGTATTGAAGGGAAAGGTTATAAGAGGGATTGGGGGAGGGCTAATTCCTTAGATGGGGGAGAGAGATCAAGTAAGTGTTAAAATAAAACAGTTGTTTTCAAGGACAAGACAGGAGCGAAAAGCCTTTTTAAATGGGCCCAGTTTGCTTATTTCATGGTGGGGCACCGGAAGGTCATTGAGCCACTTGGGACCACAAAACTCTAGTGATCTTTGGGCAAACATGGTGCACTTAAGAGGCACCTGTAGCAATCCCTTAGCCATGCCTCTAGTGTTATTAGTGGTTGCAGCAGGTTTAAAAAGGTTGATGGTGGATTCGAGCATTAGGCCAAGAAGTGATGTCTTCCCCAGCAGACAGGCCTGGAATTTTAATCTTTGCTGAAGTGGGAGCCACCCAGTTTCTTTGTACAGTGAGCACAGTGGGTCAGGTAGTCCACCCCAGGAGCCAGTTTACAGGCCTTGTTTAGTAGGGTTTTGAGCAGCGGTGAAAGAAAGAATTGTGGCAACTACAGGCCAGTAAGCCAGATTTCCACTGTCAGTAAATGCTTAGTAACCAATACCAAGGAACAAATAGCGGAATACTTTGAGGGACAGGGGCTGTAAGATAAAAGGCAGCATGGGTTTATAAGGGTTAGGCTGTGTCAGACATATTTAATAGACTTGTTTGATTCGGTGACAAGGGCAGTGGACAGGGGCCAGGTTGTGGATATCCTGTACCTGGACTTCAGCAAGACTTTTGATTCTGTATCATACAGAAGGCTGGTAAAAGAACATGAGCCCTGAAGCCAGGAGAAGGACTGACTAGATGGATAGTGAGCTGATTGGAGGACAGAACCCATATGGCAGTCCTAAATGGTGTTCTCAGGAATGAGAGTAGTGATAGTGACCAGTGGAGTTCCATAGGGATTGGGACTAGGTCTAACCACAGAAACACAGAAGCATAGAAATTGTCAGCAGATAAGGAAAGCTAGGCCCATCCAGTCTGCCGCTAGGCCCTATACAGTGTATGTGGCCACTGACCCTATGTGATCAATGGCTTTTCATCATTCCCTCCTCTTTCAAGGTTCCCCTGTGCCTGTCCCAGGCACGCTTAAATCCCTCCACTGTGCTTGTCTCCACTACATCTTGTGGCAGGCTATTCCAAGTGTTGTCTACCCTCTCTGTGTAGAAGAACCTCCTCACATTACCCCTTAATCTGCCCCCCCTCCAATTTCATATTGTGTCCCCTTGTTCTAGCACTTTTTCTCCCTTGGAAAAGGTCCCCCACCTGCACCTTGTTTATGCCCTTGAGGTACTTGAAAGTTTCAATCATGTCCCCCCACTCTCTCGCTCTCTCCTCTCCTCCAGTGAATACATATTGAGGTCCCTTAGCCTCTCCACATACGTTTTGTGGTGCAAGCCCTGCACCATCTTTGTCGCCCTTCTCTGGATAGTCTCCACCTTATGTATGTCCTTGTGCAGGTGTGGTCTCCAGAACTGCACACAGCACTCTAGGAGAGGCCTTACCAATGTTTTTATACAATGGCATCACCACTTCTTGCCTCCTGCTAGTGATACCCCTACCTGTACATCCCAGCATGCCACTGGCCTTCCCCGCCGCCTTTGCGCACTGCTTTGATACCTCAAGGTTATCAGACATGATAACCCCTAGGTCACTTTTCTCCTTGGTGACAGTCAGCTCCCCCCCACCTGTAGCTGTCCCCAGGGTTCCCTCTACCCAGGTGCATTATTTTGCACTTTTTTGCATTGAACCTCAGTTACCATATCTCTGACCATCTTTCAAGCTTCTCCATGTCCCTCTTCATTTTCTGGAGTATTCACCCTTTGGCAGATATTGGTGTTATCTGCGAATAGGCAGACCTTTCCTTCCAGCCCCTCTGCAATGTCACTAATGAAGACATTAAATAGGACTGGTCCCAGTACTGATCCCTGTGGTACTCTGCTGGGCACCCCTCTCTCAATTCAATTTAATTCAATTTTATTTTTATACTGGGAAGTATGTGAGTAAAATGCCCGTTTTCACAAACGTCCAGTGGTACAGAAATTCAAAGATACAGAGAAAAGGTAAAAACAATATTTGCAAAATTTTATGGTATTTACAATCGAAATGGTGCAAATGACAGGATCATCTAGATTAGAAAAAAAATACAGAGCACCAACAATAGAGCCAATATACAGATGCATATAAACTCTAAGGTAACTCAAGAGTTGGTGGACATTCAGGGGGGTTACCTACAAGGGCAGACACAGGTGGTGGATTGGAGGTGGTCCTTGAGGGAGGAGGTGAATGAGCCAATTGAACTACAGGCCTGAAGTTAAGGGGGCAGTTTATTGTAAAACTTAGGGCCCTTGTATGTGATGGAGTTCTGCACATGCTTGATGCGGTAAAAAGGGGTGTCGAAGATATGACAGGCGGTCCCTCATGTACTGCACTTGGGAACAGATAAGGAGAAAAGCGAGTCAATGCTGATTGGCAGCAGGTTACAGTGAACTTTGTGTAGGAAAGAGAACATTTTAAGTTGCAACCTGTCTTCAAGGGAGAGCCAGTTGAGGGAGGCATAGAGTGATGGGTCATCCAGAGGAGGCCGTCCACGAAGCGTGCTATATTATTGTATGTAGTCCTGAGTTTGGAGATAAAGGGAGATGTGTTGGGGAGGAGTAGACAATAGAGCCATAATCTAGGAGGGGCAGGAGAAGAGAGCTGGTGAGGCATAGTCTGGAGACGAGGATAAAGAACTTTTTGATTCGGTATAAGAGATGTAGCCTCATATGGATTTTCTTGATGAGGTTGGTAATATAAATATTGTAGGTCAGGTGAGGATTGAGGTGGCTTAGATCCTATTTACCACCAGCCTCTGCCTCCTGTCTGTCATCCAGTTTTTAACCCAGTGTGTCACCTTTTGACCCATGCCCAGATTTCCTATCTTGTTAACCAGCCTTCTGTGTAGGACGGTGTCAAAGGCTTTGCTGAAATCTAGATAGACAACATCTACTGCCCCTCCCTGATTAACTTCCCTAGTCACCCAATCCAAAAAACCTATCAGATTTGTTTGACATGACCTCCCTGCTGTGAATCTGTATTGCATCTGGTCCTGGGCTCCCCTGGATTCCAGGTGTGCCACTATCCTTTCCTTCAGCAGTGTTTCCATGATCTTCCCCACCACTAAGGTGAGGCTGACTGGCCTGTAGTTCCCCGCCTCCTCCCTAGTGCCGCTTTTGTGCAGTGGTACCACATGTGCCCTCCACCAGTCCTTTGAACCCTCTTCAATATGTACATCAATAACAGGTGAAGGGCAGCTACAAGGGAAGGTGAGTCTTTTTGCAGATGACACCAAAATCTGTGGGAGGATAGACAATATGGAGGGGGTAAAGCAATGAAAAATGATATAGTGAATATAAAAAGAGTGATCTAGTGTCTGGCAATGCCAAGAAATGCAAGCTCATGTGCACAGGTATTAAGAACCCTCAAACTGAGTGCAGCATTAATGGGATAGAAGTGATACATTCTAGGGAAGAAAAGGGATTTAGAGGTAATATTACTGATAATAAAGTCCGCTTCCCAATGCAGTCAGGCAAATAGGACGCTGTGGTGTATTAAGTGGAGATTTTCGAGTGTCAAAAAAGAGGTAATTATGCTTTCTTACCAGTCACTGGGGAGACTACACCTCAAGTACTGTGTACAGTTCTGGGCCCCGATTCACAAAAAATCGCAAATCACAGTGCAAAGGTTTGCACTGTAATTTGCAATTGCCCAGTCATAAAAAGTTGATATTTACAGTTGGATGGTGCACCTCACTATCCAACTGTGAATAGGGCTAGCTTGCACTGGCAGTAACCCCATTACCGCCAGCACCACCCCACTATCTCTGCCACAACCCTGCAATGCATAATGCAAGTGTGCTATTACCGATTCACTAATGCACCTATGCAAATGAGGCCACTGGGCACACAAGGTGCTAGGTGGCCATTTCATGCCCAATATGGGCCCATTTGCATAGGCTGCGGTGAGTTTAGCACCCCCTCCCATCAGCGATCACTGGCCTAACAAGTAAAAAAACATAATTTTGTTCTCTGGGGCTAGTGCCCCCCCCCAACCTGATCCCTCACCCGCTGTAAAGAGAAAGTTCCCTGGTGAATAGTGGTCCCTCCCCCCACCAATCCCTCACTTGATATAGCAAAATGTTTTCCCCAGTGGCTAGCGGTCCATCCCACCACCCGGTCACCCACCCAATAAAACGAGAGTCCCTGGTGTCCAGTGTAACCCCCACAATCCTGATCCCCTGTATAGTCAAGTGAAACATTTCCCTGGTGGTCTAGCGGACCCCCTCCCTATCCCTGATCCCCTGTATAGTTAATATAACCCTTTCCCTTGTGGTCTAGTGGACCCCCTCCCTATCCCTCATACCCTGTATAGTTAATGTAACCCATTCTGTGTTGGCCTACTGGATCCCCCTCATACACCCCCACCCTGGCAGGTGGTGACCCACCACCCCTCTCCTCCCCATTCCTGACCTCCAGCCAGTGTCCGGCACAGCCCTCCTGTCTCCACCATGGCCGGACACCAACTGAGCTGTCACTGAGCACATACTGAATACAGTATCCATTCACTGACTGACAACACATTTGCACTAGAACAACAATTTTGATAATGTACCATTATCCTGATTGAATGAAAGTTCATCTACTGGGGGCACAATGTAAAGCTAGCTGGGGCAGAGGGGGAGGGGGTTCAGAACAGATGTTAGGAAATAGTTTTTCATGGAAAGGATAGTGGATAAGTGGAATAATAAGTGGAATAATGTACTGCACACAAGGCAGCAGTTAGCACAAATAGCATCTCTGGATTTGCAAATAACTGGGATGTCTGCAGAGGGATTGTTAACCAGGGGAGGGTCATGAGGTTCTGGGGAGATGTATGGGGGTAGAAGGAGAAGCCATCTCAGAGTAGCTCCAGACAGGGTTCCAGGAAATACTAGAATGACTTAAAAGTTGTTTCAACTCTTACCTTTCCATGAAGCGTCATACTGCCTCTGCTCAACTGCTTTCTGTGGCAATCTACCCCGCATTCCGATTATCCTGTGCATGAACATATCCAATCTTAACCGTGTCCCCTTCAGGTATTGAGACTATGCCCCCATGCTCTATTTTCCTGAGGCACTGTGAATAACCTGTTGGCATCTAATTTTTCCAAAACCTTTAGCATCTTAAACACCTCTATCCCTGAGCTGCTGTCAGCCTCTGCTTAAAACACCCACAACTGCTCCAATATATGTTTGTTCCCCAATCTCTTTTGTCTTTCTTTCTTGTCATCCTGTGCTGTTCCTTCTGAAGCCTCTTAATAATGCTGTGCCCAGAACTGAACACTATATTCTAAAAGTAACCTACCCAAAGCCTTGTATGGTTGAAATATAATTTCCTTTGCCTTATTTTGTACCCCCCTCTTTAGATGAAACCCAGAATCCTGTTAACCACTACTACGTATTTTAACTGCTTGGATATGACTATTTGTGTTTACTGCTTGGATATGACTACTTACATTAACTGCTTGGATATGACCACTTACTGTATATTAACTGCTTGGATATGACTACTTGTATTAACTGCTTGGATATGACTGCTTATATTAATTGCTTGGATTGTTTCAGAGTCCAGTTTACAGTAACATCAATATCCTTCTCTTGATCTGATTTAATAATGTCCTTAGTGAGAAGAGGAAGTCAAGGGGATGGATATTGAAGATAAGGAAGTCAGTAGATGGTAATTGTGCAGAGCATGATAAGGAAAAAACTGACATCCTGAACAGATATTTCTGTTCGATATTCACAGTGGATAGGAAGAGGAGTGGGACAACAAGGAGCAGCAAGAACACAGGAGAGGAGCAGGTAAACACAAGTCCATTTACAGACAAAAAGTCTTGAAGCGACTTGCAAAGTGGAAAGTGGATAAGGCCATGGAATCAGATGAGACACATCCAAGGCTGCTAAGGGAACAAGGAGGAGCTTGCTGTACCACTGGTATCCTTCTTCAACATATCACTAGAAACAGGAGAGGTTCCAGAGGACTGGAGGAGAGCTGATGTAATTGTGGTCCATAAAAGCATCAGCAGGAAGGAGGCTAGCAACTATAGACTGGTCAGTCTCACATCAGTGGTGGTAAAATTAATGGAAAACCTGGTAAATGAAAGGCTAGTGGAATATCTTGAATCCAGAGGTTGCAAGACCAAAGGCAGCATAGCTTCACAAGGGGAGGTCATATCAGACACATCTGACAGAGTTCTTTGACTGGGTGATCAGGGGAATAGATCAGGGAAAGGCAGTGGATGTGGCCTGTTTGGACTTCAGCAAACCCTTCAACATTGTACCACACAGGAGACTGATAAAGAAGTTAGATAGTCTAGAGGTGGAAGCCAAAGTGGTAAACTGGGTAAAAAAAACTGATTAATGGATAGGCGGGAGAGGGTGGTGGTAAATGTCACTCACTTTAATGGTTGGAAAGTGACCAGCAGAGTGCCACAGGCTTTAGTACTGCCCAATCCTGTTCAACACCTTCATAAGTGAAATCCAGAAGAGCTTTAAGGGAAGGTATTTTTGCAGACAGTACCAAGATCTAAAACAGTGTAGATACTCAAGAGGGTGTGGATAAAATGAAAAGGGACCTTAGGAAACTTGTGGAGTGGTCACAGGTATGGCATTTGGGGTTTAATGCCAAAAAGTGTAAAATAATTCAACTGGAGCATAGAAACCCAGGAGCCTACATATAAAATTGGGTGGGGGTGCACTGAGGTACTTTCAGTCACTAAGAAGGAAAGGGACATAATAGCTAATGATCTCAGAGTCACAGGGCACTGTGACAAGGCAGTGGGCAGGGCCAGTGGAACACTGGGATGCATAGGTAGAGGTATCACAACCAGGATGAGGGAGGTGATAGTAACACTGTATAGATCATTGGTGAGGTCACTGCTTGAATACTGTGTACAGTTCTAGGAGGCACATCTCAGAAAAGACAGAAACAGGGTAGAGGCAATCCAGAGGAGGGGAACTAAAATGGTACATGGGTTGCATGAGAAACTATATGATAAGAGACTGAGGGATTGCAATACCTGGAGGAGAAGAGTGAGAGAAGGAACATGATAGAGACTGACAGGTACCTCACAGCAGTGAACAGGGTATAGGTTGAGAGACTTTTTCAAATGAAAAAATGCAACCGAAGAAGAGGGCAAGCAACAAAGCTAGACAAGGTCAAATTTAAGAGAGATGTGAGAAAATACTACTTCACTGAAGGAGTGGTGGATGCCTGGAACAGCCTGCCACAAGAGGTAGTAGGGAAAAAACTGTGAGGGGTTTCAAACATGCATGAGATAGACATAGAGGAATACTAGTGAATTAAAAAGGAGGGGAGAGAGTAACCCAAGACCAGTTATAGTCTATTGAGACAGACTATGCAGGAAAAAAAATTGGGCAGACTAGGTGGGCCAAACGGTCCTCTTCTGCCAACAATTCTATATTTCTATATTCTATATTTCTGTGCTAGTCCTTACAATTTAGCATGTGCTTCCAAGCCTCACCATCATGTGCATAACTATACACTTCTCCTGTCTACCCACTCTTCTAACATATCCAGCTCCTTTGAAAATTAGCATGCTGTTGCTTGCACTGACTTTATTTACTGTCTTGGTGTTATCTACAAATTGTGTTATTTAGCCATCAACCCCTGCCTCAAAATCATTGATAAAAATATTGAACCGCATTGAGCCCAATACAAACACTTGCCTCATTCAACACCACCGAGCAAAAAACAGCACCAGCAGCTTTCCTATACATTTAATTATTTATTTATTTGAAAACTGGTTACCTGTAGAGGTACACTGAGCTGGGGCTCATTTACAGGTGCAACCCAGGGGAAAGGGAAGGAGAAATTACAGTTACAAAGAGATACAAACCAGGCTGATAATGATAATTACAAAAACAATGGTATAAAGTGCATAAGACGAAGTGCATATACAGACAGAATGTGCTGCCAAACATAACACGGACACAGGGGTGCCCAATCCCAGTGTCGGTACCTGAAATAAAGAAAACCATCCCTCATAGTTTTTTTAACACCATGTAAAAAGGAAAAACGTCCATTGATGTCTGTTGCCACCATTACTGTTCCCCCACCTGACCCTCCCACTCAGCACCCACCCACCACACACCCCCAAGCCCTTATTTACCTACCGGGCGTCCAGCATCGTAATCCTCTCAGTACTGCAGGCACATTGTCACTCTTGAATGTTAGACCGTGAACTGAGGAAACCAGGTATGTGGTTCAATGTATTTCAATGGGGTTTTGAACTTATTGGCATAACTTGTTCATTTTAAACATTTTTGCCCCAAATTTTCAACATGCCTTTTTTGGGACCTCACCTCATGAACAATGGCAGCAAAATTAAGCAAATATGTCCCAAAAGGTGATTTTGCCATCGCTGTGCAAAATCACCTTTTGTGCAGAAGTCAAAAATGTCCTCTGCCCTTGTTCATGAAGTGGGGATAAGAAGGTTATGTTGAAAATCTGGGTTAAAAATATTAAAAAACAAAGTTATGAGCCTACATTGGCATATGAATGCAGGCATGTAACTTTGGTCATTTTCACTATTTTGACCCCAAATTGTCAACATAGCCATTTCTTCACACCACCTCATGAATGGGACAGCTGTCATTTTTCAGATCCTGGCCAAAATGTGTTGTGAAATCACCTTTTGATCAGGATTTGAAAATCTTTTCTGCCCTTGTTCATGAGGTGGGCTCATAAGAAGGCTATATGGGGGTCATAAGAAGGCTATGTTGAGAATTTGGGATAAAAATATGAGAAAACAAAAAACTTATGAATATGTTGCAGTTTTTAAATGCATGCTTGTAACTGTGGTAATTTTCAATATTTTGACCCCAACTTTTCAACATAGCCATTTTTCACACCACCTCATGAATGTGACAGCTGTCATTTCTCAAAATCCTACCCAAAATGTGTTTTAACACTTGTGGCACAAAATTACGTTTCAGCAATTGTTTTATAAATGACACATGTCATAGAAACATAGAAGATGACAGCAGGAGGGGACATGTGAATCCAGTCTGCCTGAGTAAGGTATCCCAGAACCTATGTTGCACAGGTGTTCTGTCCTCCTAGACATCCAGCCCAGCCCTTGCCAGTGCCATGTGTTTATTCCCAATAGTTGTCCCACCCATGCTTAAAGTTTGATACTGACTTTGCAGCCACCATCTCAGGAGGTAATCTATTCCAAGGTTCCACCACCCTCTCTGAGAAGTAATGCTTTCTGATGTCCCTCTTGAATACTCCACCCATCAATTTCCACTTGTGCCCTCTTGTGGTACAATTGACATTCCTGGTAAAAATCTATGCTTCTGGCATTTTGCTGATGCTATTAAAGAACTTGAAGGTCTCAATCAAATCCCCCCTCTCCCTCCTAGTCTCTAGCGAGTACAATTTCAGAGCCCTAAGCCTCTCTTCATAGGTGATTTCCTGAAGGCCATGTATAATTTTTGTTGCCCTTCTGTGGACTACTTCCAATCTATCAATGTCCTTTCTTAGGGGAGGCCTCCATTATTGTACACAGTACTCCAGATAAAGCCTTACTAATGACCTGTAAAGTGGTAGTATCACCTCCCTGTCCCTGCTGTCTATCCCCCTGCCAATGCATCCTAACACCCTGCTAGCCCTGCTGTAAGCCTTATTGCACTGACTTTGCTGCTTGAGGTTGTCCCTAATGATGACTCCCAGATCATGTTCCTCAGCAGACGTGCTCAGCTGGACTCCGTTTAGCCAGTATTCTTCCTTGGGCTTGGCCCTACCCAGGTGCATCACCTTACACTTCTTAGCATTGAAGTTTAATTGCCATGTTTGTGACCACCTTTCCAACTTCTTAAGGTCCTCCTGCAGTTGTCTTGACTCCCTCCGTTCTGTCCACTCTTCTGCTGAGTTTCATGTTGTCCGCAAACAGGGCGATGTTGCCATTTATGTCCTTGCTGATGTCACTAATGAATACATTGAAGAAGATCAGCCCCAGGACTGACCCCTGAGGCACCCCACTAGCGACCTGCCTCTCATTATGCTCAGAAGGAGTGGTCATAAAAGATTATGTTGAACATTTTGGGCAAAATGTGAAAAAAGAGTTAAGTTATCAGGAAATGAATTGGTCCAACATTTACCCATATCTTTTTTTTTGCAGATTTTGGCCCCTGATGTTCAACATATCCCTTGTTTTACCCCACCTCCTGAACATGGTAGGTGTCATTTTTCAAATTCCCTCAAAATCTTGTTTCCACATTCACACAGCAAAATCACCTTTCAGATGGGATTTTAAAAATTCCATCTGTCTTGATCATGATATCAGGTCATAAAAAGACTGTTGGACATTTTGGGTCAAAATGTGGGAGCCCATTTAAAAGTATAATATTGCCTCTCAGCTGCCCTGTCTGGGGTAATTTACAATCTAATAATGTGTCAAAGTAAGACACCACTTAAAATGAGACATTGCATTGCATGTCATCTGCTCTGTCTTGGGAAAATATATAGTGAAAATGTGTACAAGTAAGACCCGGTACAACAGCAATACCAGCGGCGAACATTCAGCATTGACAAATGCTTACTCATAGCTAGTTTTTACTTTTTGTCTTGTGCTTTTTAATTGTATGTCTTTTTAACCATGGCAATCTTGGGGTTGTGTGGCCTAGTAGTTAGAGCTATGAACTGTGAAGTAGGAGGTCACAGTTCTGAGCCCCAGCAGAGCCACTGACTCTGTGCATGGTTTAAGAACTTGGCCTCCCTGTGGTTCAGTTTTCCCAGTTGTAAAAGGGAGCAGAACCAGAGCCTGCACTAAAAGCAGTGTATTTCCATTAGGCTGCCTTTGGTGAACAAATTGTAACAAAATATATTCTGGCCTAACTTGCTGTTTTTATGAAACAGCATTTATGTTTTGTATCATTGTCAGGTAAGGACTGCTTAAGAATGCTTCTTTATAAAATATGGTTAGGCCATCTGGCTTGTGGTTTGAAAAAGCCATCCTGCACAGTTAACCATGAAGACTGACTTTTTGAGAACATGAAGAATGTGTTTCCATAAACACCATGGAACACATGCTTGCAGTTAATGGTTTGTTTTAAACCACGCTCTCCTGAACCGAAACCTGTTCCATGTAGACTCAAACCCAAGGTAATTATTTTGTAATGTGGTGTGACAAAATGGTCTAACTATGTATTATGAAAGAAATAAGGCATGAAACAGGCAGAATCATGCATGTTAATGTATTGAGGCGTGGGTTGGAGTTCCGAGGCCGAAGAGGCGGCTCAATCATCCCAAGGCCGATGGCAGCATAATCCCCTGACAGAGTTGAATTATTCCATTTATAAAATGGGTTTTAGTGAAGTAGTGGGGGCATATAGCATGCTGGTTCTGAGAGCAGTGGGAGCACTTCTTTGCAATCCCACATGTGAGCTTCTTTTTGCCGTGCTCTCCCCTCTCTCTGTTCTGCCTACCTGTACATTTTCGGCACCTGGACAGCACTGAGGGCCAGCATAGTTCCTATTCCCACCATCATCTGAAGGATTTAGCAAATAGGAAAGAACAGGAAAGTGCTTTTCACGTTCCCTTTCTGCAATATGTGGCATCTCCTCTCACCTGCTACCATTTGCAGCTTGCAATGGTAACAGAGAGAAGAGGATAATAAGTGCAAGGGAAATGTACTCACTGTCCTGGTCACAACTAATTTCTGTGGGTGCTCCAAGTCTTCTCCATGCTGACTTGTTGCGACTGGTGCTCCATGTGCATGGCAGTGTTGGGGAGGTATGTTCTGAGGATGCGTTGGCCTGCGTGTGTTACCACTGGCTGGTAGAGCCGATCCATCAAGGGGGGCAGTGGATTTGGTTGTGCCTGTAGCTTGAGCACTGGTCAGGTGCATTTGCAGGCACTGTAATCGTCGCTTGATGGTTTCTGGCAATGATTTCATTAGGAGCTGGTGACCTCTTGACTCCGACAGGTTAGGTGTTCTCAGGTAATGCACCCCTGTGATGTTCTCCAGCAGGGGTATGTTGTATTCTAATGTAGTGCCATGTGATGGAGTTCTGACCGGGGGGGGGGGGGTGTCAGATCTGCACAATACCCATTTTACAAATAAAATGAAAAACTGGTGTTTATGATAAACTGCCCTATTCTGCCCATTCAGGTTTCTGGTGACATCACTGAGCCACTGAAGCTTCGCTGTCATGGCAAAGGGATGTCAATAGGTTCTCTTGTTTACAGAAACTGTACCACCATGAGTCTTACTTTGCTTTGTTATTTGTTGTTCCTCAACTACTGCCACCATGTATTGCCAAATGTAACAACTATAACCTTTCACTGTGTATTACCTGCTTTTGTTATGTTCTTGTTATTTTGATGTTTCTACTCTGTGCTGCCTTACGTGGCCCAGGTCGTGCCTGAAAACAGTCCCTGGGAACAGTGCACCTACCCAGTTAACAAAATCATAAATAAATAAAATAAATAAGTAAACATTAAAGGACACTTTGGTGGCAGAGCAGCATCATTCTTCAACTGGGAGGCAGTAAGGCCTATAGTGTCAAACTGTGAATCTGGAGACCCAGCAGACCTGAGTTTGAAACCCACAACTGCCACTTGCATATTGTGTGACCCTGAGCAAGTCACTTAAACTCCCTGGGTGGGATATTCAAAAGGGTTGTGCCATGCGCAATAGGGTTGCGCCAGCGCAAGTCTGAAATTGCGCCATTCTGCGATATTCAGCAGGAGGCAGTTGCTCCACTGAAAACATGCTGAGTAACAGCGCAATGCTAATTAAGGCATGCGCAACTGAAGGGGGTGGAACCGTGCATAAAGTGCGCAATGCGATATTCAAAGGCTTGCGCAATGTGCAACAGTGGATCAGGCAGAAGTTGCGCCATAGCGGAAATGAGCCAAAATAAAAAGGCTCAAGGAAGAGGCGCAAGAACACTACAGAGAAGCCACATGAGGCAGGGAGACAGAGAAGGCCAGAGTGAGGAACAGTGCAGCCCAGGGAGAGCACAGGACAGAAGAGGGGCAAGGGAAGGCGTGTGGGGCCACAGAGTGCAGAGGCCAGTAGGTGTACCCAGTGCAGTAGAGGTAGCAGTCAGGACAGCAGGGGTAACAGAGCAACAACAGCCGGGGGGGAACACAAGCCAGGGACATGGACAGTGCCAGCTTCCACATGGAAGCTGTAATGAGGGGGGTGAGAAGGCATGCTGCAGGGGGACTTGGCCGTGGAAGGGCCCGTCGGTGATACGCCCCCAACAGGCAGTGCCGCACCAGCATCAGCTTTGAGCTCTATTCAGATGTAGAGATTGTGGGCCGGTACCGCCTGAACAGGGCAATACTGAGGCGGCTCTGTGAGCTGTGCAGTGTTGTTATGCAGGCACCCTCATGACGGAGTCACGCTCTGTCAGTGGAGACAAAGGTAACAGCCTGCATGTGCTTGCTCACCACGGGTACCTTCCAGAGACCAACAGGGGACACCACAGGCATAACACAGCCGGCCACATCATGCATCCTCACCCAATTCCTCAGTGCACTGCTGCCACATGCTGTGGAGTACATCCATTTCCCCAATACCGCAGAAGAGCATACAGCAAACATACAGGAGTTCCACAGGGTAACACGTATGCCTGGCATGCTAGGGATGATAGACTGCACCCATGTGGCCATTCATACGCCACCTGGCCCCAATGGGGCTGCCTATCGGAATCGGAAGGGATTTTCCACTGTCAACTGCCAGGTGGTGTGTGATGCCAGTGGGCGCATCATCAATGTCTGTGCCACGCACCCTGGTGGAGCACTCGATTCATTCATATGGTACCAATCAGCACTGTGCCATCGATTCTAGAGTGAGGACATCCCCACAGGACATCTAGTGGGTGAGTATGCATGTAGGATTGGCAAATCGGGGGTAAGGTTGGGTAAGCAACAGGTGCCATGGGTGTGGCACACAGGGTTAGGGGCAATATGAGCCTGAACAAGACACTAACCTCCACTATCTCCACACAGGTGACAGTGGATACCCACTACGTCCCTGGCTGCTCACACACTACCGGCGGCCCACGACCCCATTGCAGCAACACTTCAATGAGGCACACACCGCTACACGCAACATCATTGAGCAGGTGTTTGGGATGCTGAAGGCACGCTTCCGATGCCTAGACACCTCCACTGGTGCCCTACAGTATAGCCCTTCAAAGGCCTGTGGGATATTCCTGGCCTGTTGTATCCTGCACAACATGGCCAAAGACTGTGGGATAGCCATACAGGTCGAGGAGGGGGACAGCGATGGGGATGCCGGTGACGCCGGTGATGATGGGGATGAGCAGCCCCCCCTTGGATGGCGTGACCCCCGACTGATCCGGCTGGCCCAGCTGCACCAGCTGCACCAGGACACCATCACAGAGGAGCACTTCGCCCAACACAGGTAAGTCATGGGGCCATGTGCAACCAACAGTGGCTAGGGCACAACCCACATACACACAGGGAAACACACCAGGGGTGCATGACGGCAAGGGAAGTGGCAGGGCACAGAAGCACACACATACAACCAGGAAGGGGTGAACAGTAACACGCCACATGGACAGACACACACACACACACACACACACAACAGGCACAAAGTGCACAGGGGTCAGGTGCACAACAGAGCAGGAACACAGACACTAAAAACACACATGTCCACAGGCCACCACCTCCACTTTTACTGTCCATGTACGTGTGTCAGATGCTGGGCACCTTTGTACTTTGGTGTACAGCACAATGCAGGCATCATCATGCACACGCACCTGTGGACAGCAGTCGAGAGGGTGTGCAGGTGGTCCGTGTCTGCGCAGAAGAGCACCCACCGGTGCACCGCCCAACAACACACATTGCACACAGGCAGCACCAGACAGGGCCCACACTGGGAGACAGCTCAGTCATGCGGCACAGTGCCACGGCCACCTTGGATGCGTGGTCGGCCCCGCCGAGACCCAGCAGCACTGGCAGGCTGAGCACAGGCCACATGGGGTGGCACCGATGGACCACCAGGGGTCCCACTGCGTGAACGCGACCTTGCTCGCACAGGGGTCTGCAGCATACCGAACATACCTGCACCGGGGTGCTCGGGATGCCCACAGCTGAACCCAGCGTCGACAGGGTGGGTGTCGCACGACGCCGGGAATGGGGAGTGGATAGTATACGGCGCCGGTGTGAGCAGCACAGGGGCACCTGATCAGCCCAATGTGGCCACGAGCGACCAATGCCTGTGTCAGCCTGTAGATGGTGGCAGTCACATCCACCCACAAATCGTCAATCTGGGACAGGATCCTCTCGTTGTCCCTGCTGTGCCACTGCAGAGCCACACACAGTGCCTCCATGGATGTTGCAACCCGCATCTGCCGCTGTACTGATGCCTGCAGCAGGCGGGTGTGCTCATCAAAGAGGTCGTCTGCCACATTGGCAACCTGTCCCTCAGGGTATGGAAGGGCCTAATGTACAGCACCCCTTGAGGGTGGGCGCTGCTCACCAGGACCAGATATGGGCATGCCCACAGGTGGTGCACCTACATCACCGCTGAGCCCTGTACCCCCAGTCCCAGTGGGTGATTGCTGCTGCTGCCCCTCTGCCTGCTGTGCCCAAGGGATCAGTTGTTCCACTGCTGTGGCTGCAACAGTGCCAGTGACCTGCACAGCCACCGGTGCTGCCCCACCGGTGCTGACAGGCACAGCCTGGGACTGTGCTGACATGCTGGCACACACGTCAGAACCAGCTAGGTCCATGGGCATGAGCTGTCCTGCTGTGTGTCCATTCTGTGACACACACATGTCAATGCCCATAGTGGTCAGTGCATCATCAGTGGTGCAGGTCTGTGCCACAGTCGCAGCATGCTGGCATACTTGCATGCCAGACCGCTGAGACACAGGAAAGGCACTCCCCACACCTGTCTCAACAACATCAGTGAAGGTAGCCAGGCATGCACACTGGCGCAGTGCACGCCGGCTATCTGCGGAGGTGGATGGTCCCTCCTCCAACTCCGGATGGCTGTCCTCAGTGGACAGGCCCTCCACTGCTGACCCCTGCAAACGCACAGAATCTGTAACAGAAAGGAAGGACACGTTAGTGCATGTGATCTACCTTCCCCCCGACCATGACATACCATGCAGTGATGGGCTACCACCTGTCTGAAAGCCACCTCCAGGAACACCCTCAATGGCACTGCACTGCATGCTTACAGTGAGCATGTCCTCTGCCGGAGTCAGCTGCACCACCTCTGGCTGGCCCCCGCCTGTTGCAGCACGTGCCACCCTGATGGCTGCAACCTTCTCTTTCATCCTCCTCCTGTTGGTCCCCATCTTCTTTTTACACTTCTGCACAGAGCGCTGGTGGCTGCCGTGCAAGTTGATGGCATGTGCCACCCCCTCCCATGCAGCAACACGGGCCTGAGGGGTGCCGCGCCATCCACTGAGAAGTGGCTCCTCATCCAGGTAGGCCTCGAACAGTGCCTCCGTCTCAGCCTTCGTAAAGTTGAGCCTCCTCTTCCGCCCACCATCATCCTCTTCACCCAGTCCTTGCTCGGTCATTTCACAGCCTGTATGGGTGAGAGTGGTCACCTGTGACTGTGCAGTACACAGCAATTCTCTGAGGCCATGGTCCAGAACAGCACAATGCATGCAACTCACCTATCAACTGCAGTAACCGAATATGGCCACTGCAGAACAGTGTCGCATATTTAAAACGTAATCCATGCAAATTAGGACTGGAGCAACTTTAATAAGATGCAAATCGCGTCGCAGCACCATTGAATGGCTGATTGGATGATTTGCATATGATGGCTGAATATCGCGCTGTTGCGCTTTGCGTAATACGGTTGAACCGGCTGAGCCAATGGCGCAGTTCTGTGACTGCGTAGTACACCGCACTGCCCATGCCCAGGTAGCTTACGCAGGTGTCTGCTGCACTGATGATGTGCTGTGCGCGGTAGGCAAATTAGGACACGGCCACCATTGTGCCAGTGGCGCTACAGCGATGGTCACTACATGGCACTGTGGCACAACTGCGCAATAGTCCGCTGTGGCAATGGCACATAGGTGACCAATTGCGCTGGATGCATAGACATCCGATGGCGCTGTGCGTGGCCTTGCGCCACAGACCCATGACCCTGTGCCTGACCTTGGCCCCCTTGGCGCTGTATGTATGGCATGTCTGCAGCTCTATCGCGCTGTTCGGTAACAGCGTGATAGGGACTGGCAGCGCTATACCAACAGCACAATAGGGAATAGCGGAGTTGTATTGCACAACAATTCCACGTGGGGTTGCCGCACTGCGGAGCACCATATTTCCTACTATACATGCAGGGATGGCACGCAGAAGAGCCCCCCAGTGGAGTTCACTCGAACTCGCCAACCTGGTGGCCATAGTGGAGCCTCACTATGGCCCACTATTTGGGATGAACCCCTCAACATGGCCAGGACCCACGCGGTGGCAGGTGGCCACTGACTCTGAGGAGGCCACTGGCCGCTGGAGATCCCAGAGCAGTGCAGGCACCGGCACGGGACCTGTGGAGGAGGGAGCCGCACTACTGGCACATCTTCAGTCACGTGCCAGGAGGGCGTGGTGCTCGGCCAGGTGGGTGAGCCATCTATGCACCTGTATGGTCCGTGATGGGTAACACTGTCTATTGTGTCCAGCATATGGGGAGGGTTGGTCATGGCGGTTGCGACGTAGTTTACAGGATATGTGATGTATGGGTCTGGCTGGTGGCGGGCACACCTATTGGGTCAGGGGATGTCTGCTTTGGGATTTCACTGATGTGTTTTCACCTTTGTTTCTCACAGGCGTGGTGGAGCAGAGGAGGCCAGGGCTGAGGTGCAGCAGGTGAGGTGGCAGCGTGGCTGAGCGGGTGGTGGTAGTGGCGAACCACGACAGCAGCAGCAGCAGCAGCATGATGAGGGTGAGTGACATGACATCATGAATGCTATTGCATGCTGTGTGGGGGGGGCAGGGCATGGTCACCATCCATGGACAACACTGCCATGTACGTGACACGTGACAGTCAGCACTGTCCAGTGGCACTGCATGTCTGGGAGTGTGTCAATGGTGGTCCATGCGTGCACTGGGCACATGGCTGTGGCACTGCCTTCCCACCGTGTAGCCACATCACTGTACAGCCTTGGTTGTGCTGTGCTGGACATGGGCGGTGTGTGTGTGCAGTGGCACACATGGCTGTTGCTGCCTGGTTGGGCATGTCTTGTGCACGGTCACTGTGGGTGGGTGCAGTCCATCACAAGAGCGGGGCACTTGGCTGTATGCCATGCATGATGGGTGGGCTTCAGGGATATGGACAGTCACAGCCATTGACTCTGATCCCTTGTCCTAGGTGTCCAGATCCTGCAGCGCATAGAGTGGTCAGTTCAGCAGCTGATTCAGGTGGCGATGGATTCGCTCGCCATCCTGCGGGACCTGCAACAACATGGTGTTAGGCACAGGAGGCGGCCCCGGGACCAGCACCAGGTGGATGGAGAGCAGGCTGGCAGGCAGTAGCTGCCCATCACCTCCCCTTACCTATCCCTCTCACACCCTGCCTTCCCTCTCCCAGTTGTTCACCCTGCCTTACCCACCCCTACCTTTGTACCCTGTACCCCACCCCTGTAGCTTGTATATTTGTATATAGTTATGGTTGTTCTTATTGTTATTGTTGTTATATTTGAAATATATATTTTGATATGAATACTGTGGTGGTCTCTGATTTGCAGCTGGCTATAGGTGCTCAGTTGCAGTGGTGTGCATGGCATCTGGGGTGGTATTGTCATGGGTATGTGTGTATGCGTGAGAGGTGTCTCTGGTGTGGGAGTGGCTTTCAGTCAGTATTGCACGTGTGCTGCCACCCTGCTGGGTGCTCATGGTGGGTCTGGCTTGTATGGTTCTGTGGTACACGAGGTTGCAGTGTGACGGGGGATGCATGGGGATTCCTGCAGTGATGGTCACTGCTCATGGGTGGTGTCTTGGGGTCACAGTGCAGGGTGTGCTGTGCACAGGGGGCTGATGTACACTGGGGTGGTCCGCCCCCTTTGTGTGGCAGTCTCAGCTTGCCAGTGGGTGTGCTGGGGCAACATGGCCTGCTGTGCTTTGGTGGCTTGTCCCCATGGGCCGGTGGATATTCCGTCCCTCCCCCACTTATGCTGTGCTTGGGGTGTGGGGGTGCATTGTTAGTTCGGCAGTGTGTTCCTGTGCCCATCTGTGGCATGGTTGGTGGGCCCCTGCCTACCTCCCTGGTTGTGCAGTTCCATTGCTCTGTAGCTGGGGGGCTCCCTGCTTGCACTATGGCACCTCTGGACTGCTCAGCTGGGCTGCCCTTGTTGCGTTATAGCGCATCGTATCTGATCAGCTTCCCCTTCCTGGTTGCGCTATGGCGCAGGTTGTGCGATATTCAGACATTGGCTGGTTGCGCAATTTGCCTTGCTCCATGTTTGAATATTGCGTCCATTGCGCATGTGCGCAATGGACTTGTGCTTGCTCCTGCTATTGCACACATTTTGGGCGCAGTTTGAATATCCAGCCCCCTGTGTTCCTGGGTCACACCTGGAAAGCAGCTTGGGCTCAGTGTGCCTTTCCCAGCCCAAAATGTTAAAATAACTAAAATAAAATATATGTAGTATATCAGAATATTCCATTTCCTCAGCTCTAGCACCACACTGTAAACAAGAGCTGTCTGGTGTGTGTCAGTAAAATGATTTCAATAAATTGAAACAGTACATAAAGTTTGCCTTTTACAGTTCACTTTTTTCCTTCAATGGGCTACTGAGATTACGAAAAAACTTTGATCCAGCAAACACATTTCTATACACAATAGTGTCAACCAGGGGATGAATATTACTATATTTGTTTCCTCAAAACATCTGTCTTTGGATTTTTGGTCCTCTTGCTTTCCAGTTGTGCCACCTGAGAGCAGGAAGTGAAGCAGGATGTACAGTCTCGCAAGACTTAAACCTCCCCAGGGCATTGGCGTGGGGGGGGGTGCAGAATTGAAAACCCATCAGGAAGAAGAGGACTATTGATCAAGCCTAGCCAGGAAAATCCTTTTCCAGAAGCAACAATCTGTTCAAGTCAGATTGCTTCCTGTGTACTAAGGGTGGCCGAAGACTCCTGAACTGATGCAATGCGGTTTACATTTAGCCACAGCATCTGTAAATGCATTTACAATCCCATCTCACTTCCTTACCAGTGACAGCCATCAAATTTTTTTCACATTCTCCTGGCTTTTAGCCCCTTTTTCCTTCCCTCAGTTGCAGCTTCCTGTCTACAGTGCACAGTGTAATTCACCGGAGGAGGTGGGGCTGAAAAACCTTGATCTTTTTCTATAGCTATGCCAATACCAGTCAGCGAGTACTGACTCAAGTACTTAGATGGCTTCCAACTGCTTGTACAACAGTTTTCCCCTGCAATTCTGAGAGGGGTGGAAAACACATGCTACAAGGCACAAAGCCATCAAATTAAAAAATATTAAGCCATGTATACAGTACAAACGTAAAATTTTTTTACCTCCCCTCTTGGGCTCATAGGAGCCTTGCTCCATCAGGAACTTCCATGGCTACTCACTCTGCTGCCTGCAGGACTCACACTGCCACTGCCCACCACCTGTCTCCCAAGGTTACCTCCCACTGCTGAGGTTGGTTCTATCTGTTCCAACCCCCCTTCCCATCTGCGGCCACTAGAGGAACTGGAGTTGTGCTTTAATCTTGGATCAGAAAGCTGGATAGTGGGCAGGCTGACAGTGAGGGCCGGGGGGCATTGAGGAGCAAGCACATGGCGGCTGTCCTCTGAGATGTCCCAGATGGGCCTTTTCCTGCTACTTTTCTTCCTTATACCCAGGCCTCTGGTGTTCTGCGGCAGAATTTTCTGATTTTCTGCGGCAGGGCTCCTTGACTTCTGTGGCAGAATTTTCTGATTTCTGCGGCATGATTTATTCATTTCTCTGGCAGAATACAGTCCTGTCATTGGCTAAATATGATGTGATGTCATTGATGACATCATATGCTGAGCATAGAGGAGGGGCTTCAGGATAAACGAGGTGGGAAAGAAAGCCCAACACTATGGAAAAACAGTATATTTATATGAAAATTCACCAAAAACAATGAATTCTGTGGCACTATATATATTCTGCGGCATGATGCAAATTCTGCAGCAAATTCTGCAACCGCAGAACCGCAGAATTCCAGGGGCCTTGCTTATACCCTCCACCCCATGTGATGCTCACACTGATATCTGGTCTACGGGAAAGGCCTGGAAATGTCTGGTCATCCATGTTGCCAACAGCACTTCCATGGCACCCCACCAGGAGCTGCTACAGGAGCGGTTACAAATCCACCCTCCTTACCAGAAGGGGAAGCATCCATGAGGCTGTGCTGAGCCTTCCATGTTGGCCTCCACTCCTAATGTCCCAGGCTCAGGGCAGGAATCAGCCAGCATGCCAGCGCATCAGAGTGGACCAACTAATATTTGAACTGAGGCTTCAGTGGAGGGGGTATGATTAGGAACTGAGGAGGGATTTTTATGAATACTCCATAGATCACATACTGTACATGAGCCAAAGCAGCAGTAGAACAAGTCAGGCTACATAACCACTGGCATTTTCTGTCAGCGCACAGCCTTTCTTTGTTATCAACTGAGAGTTCAGTGTCTGCTTCCTGGCTGCAGCTGTATTAAAATTTTCCCTCCTGCCAGTTTTCAGTTTTCTGCATGGAACTGAAAAATTGCAGAAAACACATATGTTTTCACTTGTGCAGAAAACTGCAGAATTCATCAAAAAAAAGCTTTCAAGGTGCTGAAGCAGTGAAACCACGGCACGGGAGCCAGGTGCAGCAAGGAAACAGCACAGAAACGCAATGCTGTGAAATCCTAAAGCTCTCATGTTGTTCAGAGTCACAGCTGTACTGTCATAAATCATCTATTTTGTTCTTATGTAAAAATCGGACTTAGTAACAAAATAGCCAGTGTGAAAAAAATGTGGACTAAATGCTATAGAATTTGGGAATTTTTACAGGGAATATTAAAATATATTGTGTAGAGTTTTCTAAAAGGAACTGGCAAAGACAATAGGCATATCTATAGACTATAGTCACTCTTTATTTTGCCTGTGAGACTTGGTGAAACACGTCCCTTGCTCCCATACATTTTCTAAACTCAGAATTGAAGGGCCTTCAGCATTAATCAAAATCTGCTGGCAGGGGGCTTCCCATCTGTGACGGCATTTAGCCCATTAGTTGCTAAATCTAAAACAGTGGTTCTGTTCCATTTGGCTTCAACTCAGACCCTTTTCTGCCAATCTTGAGAGTGAATTAAATTCTTTTTATGTTGACACATCCAACTGTATAAGCATAAACATCCCCTGAAACTAAGGAAGGCTGAAATGTTCTTTAAATTAACAGCAGTCGTCTCTAAGGGTTATATCTTTCAAAGGGTTTCTCCCATTCTATGCCTGTAGCAAAAATGGTTTGAACATAGGGTCCTGAGTACCTAGTAACTAAGCCAACTTTGTTTCCTACCCTGCATCACAAAAATTGTAAATCCTAAACCTGAAATATGTAAAGAAAGATAAGCTGATACATCTGTTTCATTTATTTGTTTGTTTGTTTACTTATTTCAAAAGATTTACCAGAAAAGATGTACTGAACTGGTAGGAGCTCATTTCCAGATGTGTCCTGAGGGGAGAAGGATTATGTGAGTATAGTACACAAGGTCCAATACATTAAAACAACAAATGCCAGTTGTGTAAAAGGCAAATACAAAATACAGAGTGAGTGCATAGAAACAGAATGTGATGGCAGATAAGAGCCGCTGGGCCCACCCAGTCTGCCCATTTTCTTTTTTTTTTTTAGATCTTTGTTTTTTGCTGCAAACTCAGCTTGATCTACGGTACCATCCCTTCCCTTCCCTTACTTACCCCTATGAATCCCCTCTGCCTGTCTCAGGCATTTTTGAACCCTACCACTGTCTTCACCTCTACTACCTCTGTTGAGAGCCTGTTCCAGGCATCTATGACCCTTTCTGTGAAGATATACTTCCTCACATTCCTCCTGAATTTATCCCCCTCCTGTTTCATAGCATGCTCCCTTGTTCTAGATCACCCTTTTCTCTGAAAAAATACCTCCCTCCAATATCTGATTTACCCCTGTGAGGTATTTAACGGTCTCTATCGTATTTCCTTTCTCCTTCCTCTCCTCCAGTGTTTGCATATGTAGCTCCTTAAGCCTCTCCATGTAGGTTTTTTGATGCAGACCCTGCACCATTTTGGTAGCCCTCCTCTGGACTGCCTCCACTCTGTCTATATCCTTCCTGAGATGTGGTCTCCAGAACTGGACACAGTATTCAAGGTGAGGTCTGACTCTTACTAGTGATTTATATAGGGGCAGCACAACCTCCCTTTTCCTGCTGGTGCTACCCCTTCCTATGCACCCCAGTATCCCACTAGCCTTTCCGACTGCCTGGACACTTTTAGGTCATCTGATATGATTACCCCTAGGTCTCTTTCTTGCTTGGTCTTTGTCAGTGTTGCTCCACCCATTTTGTACTCTGCTCCCAGTTTCTATGGCCCAAGTGCATTATTTTGCACTTTGTTTTGCATTAAAACCCAGGGTGATACCCTGGGGTAATACCCTTGACCACACCGCAAGTCTTTTCAGATCCCTAACATCATTTCCATCCCCCTCCCCGTGTGTCTACTTTGTTGCAGATCTTGGTGTCATCCACAAACAGGCACACTTTTCCATCCAGTTCCTCCACTATATCACTTATAAAGACATTGAAGAGGACCAGTCCCAGCACTGATCCCTGCAGTACCCTGCTTGTTACCTTCCCTTCCTCTGAGCAAACTCCATTTGCCACTACCCTCTGTGTCCTATCCACTAATCAGTTTATTACCCAGGTTACCACCTTATTACCCATCCCCAAGTTCCCAACTTGCTTACCAGCCTCCTATGTGGAACAGTGTTGAACGCCTTGCTGAAATACAGGTAGGTCACATCCACTGCTCCCCCAATCCAACTTTTTGGTCACCCAGTCAAATAAATCTATCAGATTTGTTTGGCATGACCGTCCCCCTGTGAAACTATGCTACCTTGGATCCTGCAATCTACTGGATACAAAATAATCCAAAATCCTTTCCTTTGGTAGTGATTCCATTTATTTACCCAGCACGGATGTCAGACTGACAGGCCTATAATTTCCCACCTCTTCCCTGCTACCACTTTTATGAAGTTCCCACCTCTGCCCTTCTCCAGTCCCCTGGGCCACATCGGTCTCCAGTGACCTGTTAAATAGGTCTGCCAGAAGAGCAGCCAGTACCTCCCTAAGTTTCCTCAGCACCCTTGGGTGTACCCTGTCTGGCCCCATAGCTTTGTCCACCTGCAGGTTAGTGAGTGCTCCCCGGACTTTCTCCTCAGAAGAAAGACTAATGTCTATCTCCCTTCCCTCAAATCTCCTGGCACCATTTTGTAGTCCCTCCCTTCCTTCCCCTTCTACTGTGAGTACTGAGCGGAAGTATTTGTTTAAGATGTTTGCCTTTTCTTGATCTTCCTCCATACAGTTACCCCATCCCTCTTTAACTTTACTATCCTTCCCTTTGTCTTCTTTTTCTTGTTAACATATCTAAAAAAATGTCTTGTCCCCTTGTGAAACTCCCATAGCTATTCTTTTCTCAGTTTTTACTTTGTGCTCCTTACTGCTTTGCCTGCCTCCCTTTGCTTCCTCAGATAGTCTTCCTTCTCCTCCTCTTTCTGGGTCTCCTTATACTTTCTGAATGCTGCCTTTTTAGCCTTTACCTTTTCTGCTACCTCCTTTGAGAACCATAGTGGTCTCCTCTTTCTTTTAGTGTTGCTTACCTGCTTGACTCAGAGGTTAGTTGCCTTTATTATACCATCTTTTAATTTGGCCCACTTTTCCTCCCCTTCCCCCAGGTCCTCTCCCCCTGCCAGGTCATTCCTGAGACATTAACCCATCTTAGTAAAATCAGCCCTTCTGAAGTCCAGGACTCTCATCATTGTGTGGTTGGGTTCTGCAGCTGTTTTCATGCTGAACCACATTGTACAGTATGATGCTCACTGGTCCCCAGATGGCTTCCCACCTTGACGTCAGCAGTAAGTTAGTTAGCCCTGTTAGTAAGCACCAGATCGAGTATTGCCCCATCATGAGTGGGTTCACTGACTAGCCTCTAGAGGAATGCCTTCTGCAGGGAGTCCAGGATGTCCTTGCGCCTTGCTGAAGCTGCTGAAGGGAGGCTACACTCTACAGCTGGTAGATTGATGTCCCCCACCAGCAACACCTCTCCCTGTTCCGCTATCCTGAGTACAGTTGTCGTGACCGGTGGAACAGGTTACAGAGCCTGCACTAGTCAAAGTGAATATGGTAACTGAAATGACAAGATAGTTGTGAAAAGCAAATATAAAACACAGTGTAAGTACATTTGCCATGAGTGTTGGAGCAGAAACTTCACTAGACGGAGTGTGAACACAGTGGCTAAGCAGTGGACATGGGGTAGTGGAATCACTTGAGGGGCCTGGACCACAGAGCTGCACAACTGCAGGATCAGGAGTAATTGCAGGAGTGGGATGTAAAGTCATGGAGGAGGAATTTGAGGGAGTAGAGGGATGAGGCAAAGTGGATGGTGAGGGGAAGAGAAGACTAGAGTTTGGGAAAATAAGGAGAAAGTAGCTTGACCTATGGAGGATTTCACTGAAGGAAGGGAAAGGGAATGAGTGTCAGTGTTGTGAAGGGAGTATAAAGGGGCAGAAGAAGATGAGAGGAGTGAGGCAAGATAACATGAAACAGAGCCAAGCTATAATTTGGAGATGAAGGAAGCACAATGGGAGAGGCACCTGGCATCAAGAGAGGAGAGGGGTAGGAGAAGGAGGAGTAGAGCAAACAGTGGTGGGTGCAGGGGAGACAATCCAGGACAAAGCAGCAGAGTGAATCTGGGTAGGGTGGATTTTGGAACAGTTAATTGCCTGTTTTAATTTTCCTAACAATGTGTATCTTATAAGCATGGAGTCAGCACCCCAGACCCCCTGACCTATAACTAACCCCTCCCAGGCCAAAATAAAAGTCAGCACCCCAAATGCATGGCACAGTAATGCCACTGGACACCCAGGGGCCAAGAGGGAGGTAGGATGCTACTATATCCCCCCACCAACTGCACAGGGGGAACTCCTGGAAAGAAAATGCCAGCTCCTTCTGTTGCCAGGGACAGAATGTTTGGCACTGACACAACATGGAGTGCCTCTCTCGCCCAATCACAGCTTTCAAACATGACAGTTGGGTGCAAGGACAACTCAGGGGTGGAACTACAGAGCCCACAGAGACACAAAAGTGGCCCATCCTTTCCCTACCCACTCATGTGTAACCCCCTTGTTACCCGGAGTTACTAGAATCCCAGTAAGACCTAGTGGTAGGCAGGGAAGGCAGCTTGTGAAACTCCAGTTAAATGGGTTTCACACTGTCTCACTCTGTTCTCAGTCTCAGCTGAGACTGAGGGATGACATCACCAATAGAACTATCGCAGCTGCATGAGCCACATTGGAATCTGCAGCAAGGGAGTTGATATAGAACGTTAGGAGGTTTTGAAGTCAGTTTTCAGTCAGAGTCAGTTCAGTGTGGAGCTGGAGTTGGGAGCTTGCTGAGAAAGCAGCTCAGCAGCTCAGTGAAGGCTCTAGGAGCCTCAGCCCTGACAGAGGGCTACTTTTAAGTAAAAGGGTGTGTTTCTCCACCTTAAAGAGAGACACAGAAGATAATTGAAGTGGTGGAGACCGCTGTTTTCGGATCTCAGTGCCCCTTCCCTTCGGGGATGGGGGGGCAGGAAAGGGTTCCCTGCAGATTCCTGGGGCAACCTCCTAGTTCTGCTTCTAAAGGAAAAGCTGCCTGTGTGTTCCAGAGTTTATTTGAGAGAACAAGAAGACTTGTGAGTCGCCTGTGGGGTACCTGCAACGTGAGGGTGGGTACCTGCAACGTGAGGGTGAGTGCCTGCTCTTGCAAAAAGGGCCTATGTTTTTCACCCTGGGACTTGTGTGACAATGTGGGGATTGAACTATTAAAATAGTGGAAGCCTAGAGTAATGGGTTAAGCAAATTATAAATAGGTTCAAGTCCAGAGCTTGTTGGGATGCAAATGATATGTAGAGGAGATGTGACAGACGTCTACCCAGAATCTACATTTGAAAGTTTTCAGTAAAGGAATTGTTTAGTTTCCAGAGAAATGGCCGGGTATGGGCTGTGGGAGCTGGAGGTGGGAGACCCCCATCTTTAGTGACCAGATTCACCTCTACGGATTTGCTCTGTGGATTTCTACTTTACCTCAGGCACTTGGCCAGTGATGAGGGAAGTACCCAGATGTGGGATTGTAAGGAAAATTCTCTCTAGGAGTCGAAGACTCTAGTGTGGTTTGGGGACCCACAACAGGATAATTGGTTCATTCCTCAAATGGACCGCGGATCAAGTGGCCGGTGGGGGAGCCGGGTCAGTGGGGAAAACCCCAGTAGTGTACAAGTCGGGCTGTGTACCCAAAGCTACATGCAAGTCCGGGCTGTGTGCCTGGTGGGTTTCGAGCCTGAGGGCTGGAAATAGTGATGAAGTGTTCTGTTGTCTCTAATCTGCATTACCAGGAAATGTAGCCCCATGGGGGTCCATCTATGCTTTGTTTGTTCAGCTTGGATGTGAATAAAAGCCACACTGAAGAATCCCATTCCTGGTTCTGGACATTACAGTTATTGCTTCCTGTGTTCGGATCTACTTGGGTGCCCCTGTGCAGAGTAGCCAAACCTAGGTCCCCTGTGCCGAGTAACCTCATCCTCCCCGAACCCAGTTCCCACCAGGTACTGCTGTCAGCTTCAACAGCATGCCACCTGTCATTTTGCTAAAAAGGCAGGGGTGAGGGGTTACACATGCAACCAGACATCCAGGGATTGAGAGGGAGGTAGGTTGCTACTCTATTCCTCCCTCCCCCCTCACCAATCACCAAGGGATTTTGCACAGAACTCCTCCAAAGTAAATTCTACCTCCTTCTATTGCGCTAGGGACAGAGTTTTCAGTGCCAACACAACACAGTCTGCCTGTCCTGCCCAAATCCGGCTTTCAAACATACCAACTGGGTGCAAAAACAACTCAAGTGTGGAGTTTCAGAGCCTGCCAAGACAAAATTGGCCCATCTTTTCCCTACCAGCTCTTGTCGCTGGATGTTCAGAGGTTGAGAGGGAGGTAGGCTGCTACTCAATTCCTCTCTACCCCTCACTGATCACCAAGGAGTTTTCATAATTCTTTAAAGATCTGTAAGATCTATGTAATAACCCTATGATAACTAAACAAAGAGAAGGGGTGGAAAGGGAAGGAAGGAGAAACATACTGTAAGAACTGGTCACTAATAATATAAAAAAAACTTGTGTATTTAAATTAATTGACTCATGTGTTTAACTAGGTGGAGGGCACAACTACAGAACACTCCCAATGAATTTATTAATAATGTTGTTTCATTTGCACATGAAATTGCACACTTTTTTTATGGGAAGTTAATTTTCTTTTTTATTTTAGTCTTTGATAACTGGGTAAGGCCCACTAGGCACAAGTTCCTATTTTCAGGGGCGACCTGGGAGCACTAGGATTAAGTGACTTGCTCAGAATCACACAGTACGCAAGTGGAGGTTGTAGGAATCAAACCTGGGTCTGCTGGATGAACCAAGCTCATTCACAACTTGTTACTCTAACCTCTAGGTTATACTGCCAGCCCGTATGCAATGTTGTATTATTTGCATGTGAAATTCCACTTTTATTTGGTGTGTTAATTTAATTATGTAGTGTATAGATTATGCTTGGGTGCTGTTACTCACTATACCTTTGCCTAGCAGCAGACACTGAATATAATCCATGTCCCATGGCCTCCATCCTGCCTTAGTCAGGCCTAAAGGGGCTTAAAATTGCCCACCATAATGTCCATAGTCTCATAGCCAACAAAACTGAAATAGAAGCCTGGGTTGCCCAAAAATCTCCCGACATTCTCAGTATATCAGAGTCATGGCTGAAACCAAATATTCCTGACTCCCTCTGTAATCTGGCCAACTACAGCACCAAAAGAGGTGGGGGTCTATTAATTTATCACATGTCCCACCTTCAACTATTTATGATTCCTCAGGAATCTGGTACTGGTACTACCTATGAAATGCTACATACCTCTCCTATTAGGCCACACCAAAAAGCTCTATATCATTTATATGTACATCCCCATCCGCAAATCAGGGACCCCAGGACTATCTGCCCTACTGGACACATTACAAACTAAAATTGGTTATAATGAGGCTATTCTCATGGGCGACCTAAATCTAGACTGGCCCAGCCCCAATTCCAAAAAGTATGAACTGATTATTAGTAAGGCTAATCTCACCCAAGTTATTGCCAGGCCCACCCGCATCTCTCACCACGGAGCATCTGCTTCTCTGCTAGGCTGGATACTTACTAACAGGCCTGATAGAATTCAGGCATCTGGAGTGCTTCATGGCTCAATTAGTGATCATCCCCCAGCCTATTGCCTTTGGAAATCCTGGGTCCCTAAAGTCAAACCCAGAATTCCCTCCCTCGGGGATTTCTCCATCCTAAACTATTCATCCCTTAATGCCAAGCTTTCCCATATTGACTGGTCCCCCTTACTAAATACCTTTGATGTCAACACAGCCCTAGAACACTTCTAGTCAATTATAACCAACCTCCAAGACAGGCTTATTCCCCTAGATAAGAGAAGAGTCAGAGGTACGGCAATCCATTAGTTGCACTCTGACCTTCTCAATCAATCAATCAATCAATCAATCAAAATCTTTATTTATCCAGGCGGGCCCCATTGAGCAAGGCTCATTTGCAAGGTGGACCTGGTCATGAATACATCAAAGTACAGTACAAAAGCAGTTATACAAAAAGCAATAATATACAAGGAAGAAAAATTATATACCAGCATTATTTTACAATTGAAGAAGTCAGTAGATGTACAATCAACCATAGGCATACAGGGGTTATAAGCAGAGATCTTTTGAGTGAGGCAGCTGGCAACTACACATATAGGGGAAAGATGCCGTGTATGGGGTGGCAGGTTAGAGAGGTAAAGAAGAGAAGGGATATATTACCGATGACTGGGGGAAAAATTGAGCTAAAACCACAGAAAGTGACGGATGGCTGTCGGTACTTGTTTATTATGATAGTGATGGAGGAGGGGTAGATAATTGGGACTACTAAGGATGGGGTGGGACTTTAGCCAGGCTGGAGTGGACAGGGAAGGGTGGGTGCAGCAGGAAGAGTTAATAGGGAAAGAGTGAGAGCCAGGGGTAGAAACATGACGAGCGTCAGGATGGAAAGGGGGAGTTGCGGAATTAGTGGGCAAGTGGTGAGGAAAACATTTGCAAGGTGCTTTCATGTAGCGATCGTAGAGCGCCTTGAAGATATTCAGGCTAACAGGGCAGCTCAGCTTCAAGTTCCTTTGTAAACCGTTCCACAATGTGGGTAAAGAGAAGCTTAGAGCAGCTTTGCTGAAATGAGTTTTGACCCTTGGAACTTGGAAGGCAATTAGGGAATAGCTCCTTAGAGCATAGGTGCTTAACACACTCAGGAATACAGTCTGAGATATATGAGGGGAGCTTGTTGGTCACCGCTCTGAAGGCCCATAGGGCGGCATTTCTATTCCTTCTATAGTGAAGGGAAGTCCAGCCTAACAATGAGTACAGGGAGCAGTGGTGTGTGGAAAGTGGAAGGCCAGTAATGAACCTGATAGCTCTGTGGTAGAGGGTGTCCAACTTAGCCAGCGCAGAGGCAGTGCAGTGGCTGTAGAGCATGTCCATGTAATCTATTAAAGATAGGAAGGTAGCTTGAACCAGTTGAATCTTGGCCTCCTTTGTGAGCAGGTGGTTAATTCTATAGAATAGTCCTAATCTTTGCCTTAGTTTCTTCTGTAGTACTTTGAGATGGTCGGTGAAGGAAAGTTTATGATAGAGCCAAACTCCTAGATATTTGAATTTAGCTACATACTCTGGTGTTTCTCCAAGAATAGTGGTAATTTGTGGGATAGCTCCCCCCCCCCCCCCCTCCCAGCAGGAATTGCAGCATGCAAGGAGGGGGGGGAGAAGAGCATGGCCTTTGTCTTTTTTGCATTGAGTAAAAGCTTTTTGTTTATGAGCTGGTATTGTAGAAGATTAAATTCAGCTTGGAGGTCTTCCCAGGCTGCTTCCGGCATGGGACGACTCAAGTACAGTACAGTGTTGTCCGCGAATAAGTGGATGTTGTCTTTTTTGATGGGGTCATTGATGTTGTTAATGTAGACTGCAAAGAGAAGGGGACCAAGGATAGAGCCCTAGGGCATGCCCCTCAGCATAGGTTTTAATGGAGAAAGATCACTTTCAGCTTTAACCTGCTGTTTCCATTCTCCCGAGGTAGTCTGCAAACCAGCACATAGATTTATGGTCCAGGCCTAAGGTGCTTAGGGAGGAAAGAAGCAGGCTGTGATCGACTGTATCGAATGCCTTACTAAGATACAAGAAAACAACACAGACATGCTTCTTGTTGTCAAGGTCTAGGAGCCAATCATTGGTCACCTTAGCTATGGCTGTTATGGTGCTGAGATTTGCTCTGAATCCAGACTGAACTGGGTTTAATAGACTTCTGGATTCTAAGTATACCCCTAGCTGGCCACACACTATCTTTTCTAGTAATTTAGACAGGATTGGGAGGAGGGAGATCGGTCTGTAATTATTTAGATTGCAGGGGTCACCTGCTTTTAATAGAGGGATGACATGGGCTATTTTCCATTGAGGGGGGAGGCTACCCTGGGAGAGTGACATGTTGAATAGGTGGGTGATTTCCACCACAAGCACATGGTAGGCACATTTCAGATAGTATGGCTCTATGAAGTTGGAGCCTGCTCCCTTCCTAGTGTCCAGTTGCAGCAGTAGGTCTTCCACCTCTTTTAGAGAGACAGGCAGGAGGGAGAAGGCCTCCTCGGTAGAGGGGGACTCGTGGGTTGGTGGGCCCTGAGCTGTGCAGAGGTCATTGGCAGGAGAAGTATCAAATGCTAGCCCTGCCGTTGCAAAATGGTAATTGAGGGCTTCCAATATCTCCGATCGGTTAGCGATAACACTGCCATCGGACTTAATTTTTGCTGGAATGGAATTACCAGGTGCCTGTCCAGACATGTCTTTTAATGTTTTCCAGAGCTTTGAAGGATTTCTTGAGGCAGAGGCTAGCTCCGAACGATAGTAGGCAGCCTTGGCTGCTCTGACCAACTTGGTGCACTTGTTACGTGCTCACTTAAAAAGACACCAATCCGAGTCGTTCTTGCTTCTTTGGGCTTTTTTTCGTAAAGTATCCCTTTCTAACAGGGAAGCTTTGAGCTCAGGCAAGAACCAACGGCAGGTACTGCTCCTGACCCGCACCTTAACCAAGGGTGCATGCTTATTTAAAGCCCAACTTAAAATATCATAAAAAATAGTATAACCCTTTTTAAACAAAGGGACAAATGCTGGTCAGCCTATAAGGTGCCCCCCCTCCAAACCACAAGACTGTCTCTCATACAGGCAACTGCAAAATAAATGCAAAGAGGCTATATGCTCTGCTAAAAGCTCTTTCTGCAAGAAGCAGTTTCTGTCCTTGGCTGGCAACTTGTGTGGCTTTTGGGGTCACACCAAGGGGCACCTGGGTGACCACTTTAAATCTATCATTAAGGAGACAGTTATCAATGGCATACATTACTCTAACTCTGTAACCATAGCTAACACTTTCAATGCCCAGTTCGCTGATTTCTCTTCTCTCCCTTCACATACCCCTGTTGCCCAGGCTACCATCCCCAGCTCACTCCAGGCCTCCACTCAACCCTCTCATCCCCCTTTCCTCTTGAAAAAGGTGTCCTGAAGAGAGACTCTCAAGCTACTCAGCTCCCTGACCCCAGGCCCCTCTCCCCTGGCCTGGATGGGACTGAAGCTCAATTTCTATGGTTAGGTGCCTTTGCACTTGGCCTCCCTGTTACACATATTTTTAACCTCTGTCTCACCTCTGAGGTGGTCCCCTTGCACTGGAAAATCACTAAAATAGTACCTATTCCAAAAAGGGCAACCCCAAACTACTTTCTCAGTATTGCCCTATTACTTATCCTATCAGTAAATTACTTGAAAAGGTGGTTGCCTCCCAATTTACCAACTAGCTACACTTACCATCTCCGTTCACCACACCAATACGGCTTCCATAAGGGACACGGTATCACCACCACTCTTGTCCAGGTCACTGACGACATTGAAACTGCCATGGAGAAGGTCTCATTAACTGGAGTGGTCTTCGTAGACTTATGCAAAGCATTTGATTTAGTTGATCATTCTCTTCTAACACAAAAATTAACTGATATTGGCATCTTCTGCTATGCCTCTGCTTGGTTCTCTTAACTACTTACAAGATATGCCACAGTTTGTCAACTCTGGTGATGCCTCCTCCACCTTATTGCCAGTCACTTATGGCATACCCCAAGGATCTCTACTAGCACCACTCCTCTGTTTTCATAACAACCTTCCCTCTGTCACCACAAAAAGTTCTCTTGTCATGTATGCTGATGATATTGCTCTTTATACTTTAGCGCTCAACACCTTTACTCATCAATGCCCAGATTAACACTGACTTCACCAAGATGCAACACTGGCTTAAGGCCAATAACCTGGTCCGCGATGCCAGCAAAACCCAAGCTATGCTATTTGGGTCTAAAGCACACAAAGCATCCTTCCCCTGTCCGCTGTCCATCCTTTATACTGATGGCACTCTTCTCTCCACAGTGAAACATAGAAATTGTCAGTGGCCCACCTAGTCTGCTCATTCCCCTTTACAACTGTGCTTCTTCATGCGTTGCTGGAACCAGTGAGTGAACTTAAGCACCTCGGTGTCATCCTAGACACTGCCTTGGATTTCTCCATGCACATTTTTGCCCCTATCAAGTACACAAATTCCAAGCTTAGTATGGTATATCGCCTCGGCTACCTCCTAACTTCAGAAGCATGCAGAGCTATTTCACAAGGTATTCTTCCCCCCTGTCTTCAGTACAGCTCACTTATTCTCACAAACACTCCCAAAACTGTGCTTCATAAACGGAATGCTGCTTACAACAACATCTGCTGTTTTGCCCTGTCCATGACGCTTTCTTTTTAAAGTCCTGAGGTCTGCCTGACTGTCCACCCCATCTCACTATTACATGGTGCTTACACTACATACCCACTTAGATGGACTGATGCCACCTCCCTGTTCAGATTCATTCCTAAGCAATTGACCAAAATGGGTGACCAGGCCTTCTTCTCATCTGCCCCAAGGCTGTGGAACCCCCTCCCTACTACCATTCACAACTTTCCAACCCTGACCCCCTTCAAAGCACTGCTGAAGGCTCATTTCCACCTATCCATGGCCTGCACCTGCAGTTAGTCACAACTACCACTCCAGATTATTTTGACAATCATTCATGACTCGTTTTCAGACTGTCCTGCTTGCCCAGGTTTTTTGCATTAATCTCATTGACTTTACTACTTTTGTTAATACCTTATGATTACATTGTTGTACATTTGTTGTTGGCTGTCACATTAGCTTGTTCATTGTACCTTTCTTTTTGTTGTACCTTTAGTTGATATGCTCCTACCCTTAACGTTCATGGAGTATTTTGCTATGTTTCAGTTTTGTGGATTGTTGATTACTTGTCTTGTACCCTCCTAGGTCATACCTGAAAATAGGTATTCAGTTATCTGGTGTACTTTCCCCGCTCACCATAAACCAAATAAATACATAAATGAATAAATAAATATATAACATGACGGACTAGACATGTTGGCCATCCCCAAATTAGCAATTTGGCTCCATTTCCTTTTCTGTTTAAAAGCCACATTACCCTGGTGTGGCGTAGGGGTCAGGGACTGAAATCCTGTTTTGAAGAACTGTCCTGAGACTAGCACTTAGTGCTTTTAATAACCAGGGTCACTACTGAGACAGCAAGCTCTGTTGCCAAACATGAACTAGGGATGAGTGAACCATTCCAAGTTCTAATTGGGAACCCCTCAGGGTCCTGAAAGGGTTTAACTGCTGAATCTCTTTTCAAATGTAAATACTGAGATACTGCAACACTTCTATGCTAATCACATGCAAATTACTCATTTGCATTTTATAGGAACACAAATTGTTGAGTCATTTCAGGTGGCTTTTGCCCTGTGGATTCAAACTGAATGAGAAAACCATCTTCTAGTGCTGGAATCAAAACGAATCCATTAGTTATGCCGTGTCCCGACAAGACACCACCAATAAAGCCCGAGGACGTAGTTGCCTTAATCATCTTATTCAGCTTGAATCCATGGGACAAAAGTGGCCTGTAATAACCTAACAATCTGCTTTTGTAGGTAAGCATGATGCTGTCTGCCATGTTCATCTTTTGTCACCCAGATAGCTGCATCATTCAGCATCATGGGAAATTGCTGTCAGTTGTTTACTGAAAAGTGCTATTAGTACATTTTATGGACAAGGGCACTATGGAGAAGAAAACTGCCAGTGACAGAAACCTCTAGAACTGCTAGAAATGTGTTTTCTTGGGAGGATCTTTTTAGATCAATGTTTTAAAACCATCCAGGTTCTAATGGGTTGCATCCCTCCATCATATAAACATGTGGTGCATAACTGAACTGCAAAATGGATGTTGACTTGGACTGTGGGTGGTACTGGAACCATGGATTTAAAAAGACAGAACTCTCCTACTATTAAAGGGATACTATAGTCAGAATTTGCAAAAACATATGTTGTGCAGAGTGTTTGATTTGTGTGTGTTGTCCTAGTGTATCCTTTCCTTTGTCTGCTATTAGGATTTTTTTCTAAATTAGCCTGCTAGTTTTATGGCCCTGGGGAGCTTTATCTTAGCATGATTTATTGCTCTTCTTGTTCCTACAATGCCTCCTGTTCCATGGGACAGAGATGTATCCTGGAACATGGATTCAGCAAGTACTAGTTTAGCTCTGGCAGAGCAGGTATTGGGTTCAGGACCAGGAGCATGTTACATTTTGCTGCACCTTTGAGCTGTGGCACTTAATTTTTTCCGAGATCTGGATTTTGCCCCCTCCCCGACATGCGGCATGGGGTCATAATGTTGCAAGAAATTATGCCACAGCAATATACCATGCTGCTGATACAGCGCAATGTATTGCAAATGACATGTTTTGTTTTTGTGGGGGGCTCTGCCCCCCCGCATCCCCCATTACAGGGGGCTGCACCCTGACCTACCCAACTATATTATGTAACTCCAGGGGAGTTATCAGTAAAAATCACACAAAGTGTGAAAAAAGTAAAATTCCATGTGTCTGGAACTGGGAATCGAAACCCAGTCCCAAACACATTGCCTGTCTCCCTTGCTGCCAGTGGCTCATCCTGTCAAGCCACAGCAGCTGCTCGGAGGACCCCTCCCAGCAGGATTCTTATCCTGCACTGGGAAGCGTGAGAGGGTGTACTACTGTGCATACATCCTTTTGCAGTTTTACGCCCTCTCGCTCTTCCCTATCACGCTGTTCCTACCTCACGGTCATGTCATGCGCTGTAGAGAGTATGACATATTGACCCTATAGGCTGACATGCACCTCCCCTGGAGTTGAGAATCCTAATTCAGGGGGTGCTGGAAGCAAAGCCCCCCATGAGGGGGAGCGTGAGGGCCCAACCCCTTGCAAAAACACTTTTTTTATATCCAGAAGCCGGGTCACCTTAAAGTGTATATGGCCGATTTGCTTTTTGGCAATATACACTCACCATAATAGCGATCACTGTTTTGCCATCACTATTATGACATGTAACCCTCTAGTACTTGCTGAATCAGTGGTCCCAGAAGCATCACTGTCACATGAGACAGAAGGAATTGTAGGAAAAAGAAAAGCAACAAACCGTGCTAAGATGGAGATCACCAGGGACCTTAAAACTACCACATAAACAGCAAGCTAACTTAGAACAAACTCTTAATAGCAAACAAAGGGAAGGAAACACCAGGACTGCACACACAAATCAAAACACTCTGTATAGCATGTGTTTTTTTGCAGATTGTAACTGTAGTACTCCTTTAACTGATGTGCATGCAGTAGTTTCACAAACCAGCCTCTTTTATAATCAGAATGAAAAAGGAAATTTCTGGATCACAAAATCTATGATTGACAGCTGGCTTAACACACTTCACCAGTGCTGCCATCAGCCTATACCCACCTCATCCAGCTTCAAGTCCTCGCTCCCACAGTACAAGACCTGGATGTTGGGACCCCAGTACACTTCAGGCACTCCTGGAAATGTTCCTGAAGTAGAAGCAGTATTGTTTTAACTCATCATGTGCTCTCAGAGATGGAATATGGAGTTGCCAGTACAAAATGCTACCTGTACCTTTTAAAAACACTGCACAGTCACAGTTGGATTACATATGTAAGCAAAATGTCATGACGGAGTATGCATTATGGTGCATTGTTATGAATGAGACACAGTCAAGTGCTGTTGAATGCACCTGTGAAGTGTAGTTATCTCATCATAATTGCACACCTTAGAGTATAGATATATAGAGAAGTGGGCAAGGCAAACAGGATACAGGGTTGCATACAGAGGGGGATAAGCAGTAGAAGTCGGAAAGCGATCCTCCCATTGTACAGGTCTCTGGTGTAACCACACCTGGAATACTGCGCAAGGTACTGGAGTCCACAGTGAAGCTGTACAGTGTGGGACAACCAAGATGGTCCATGGACTAGGGGACAAGACATGCAAGGAGAGTCTGCTGGACTTGAACATATACACCCTTGAGAAAAGGAGGGAAAGAGGTGACATGATCAAGACCAGGGCTCCTGGTGTTCTGTGGCAGAATTTTCTGATTTCTGCGGCAGGGCTCCTTGACTTCTGCAGCAGCATTTTCTGATTTCTTCGGCATGATTTATTCATTTCTCTGGCAGAATGCAGTCCTGTCATCGGCAAAATATGATGTGATGTCATCGATGACATCATTTGCTGAGCATAGAGGAGGGGCTTCAGGATAAACGAGGTGGGAAAGAAAGCCTGACACTATGGAAAAACAGTATATTTATATGAAAATTCACCAAAAGCAATGAATTCTGCGGCACTATATATATTCTGTGGCATGATGCAAATTCTGCGGCAAATTCTGCAACTGCAGAACCTCAGAATTCCAGGGCCTTGATCAAGACATACAAGTACCTGCACAGGATAAAGAGAATGGATGCCTAGAAACTTTTTTCCTTGAGTTCAAATAGAGGCATGAGAGGGAACTCACATAAACTCACAGTGGGGAGGTTAAAAAGGGATGCCCACAAGCAGTTTTTCTCAGAAAGAGTGGTGGACAAGTGGAACAAGGTGCCAGAGGAAGCGATACAGGCCAAATCAATGAACAGCTTCAAGCAGGGATGGGACAGGCATATGGGGTTAATTTTAAAGGGGGGGCAGAAACAAAGTGGAGGGATGGACACTAGGGCCAATGCAGAGGTGGTTAGGTAGGGTTGGGAGACTCAGTGAGCAGAGACAGGCCATTTTCTGCTGTCATTGTGTGTCTCTCTCTATGTAGCTATAAGTGTGTAATTGCACTTGTAAAACACCTTGTAAATTTGTCTGACTTAAAATGCATAAAGAAGAAGTTTTTTGAAAAGATAAACATAAAGGTGTTTCATTGAAATATGCTCCCATTACAACTTTGAAGACAAAGCATAGTTCATATTCTAGTAACTGGGAAGGGGGTGTTGGTAGCTAAAACCAAAAAAAGGCAATGATAACCCTGGGAGTCACTCATTTCATATAAAATGATTTACTTATATTTCATTTCAAACCAGTACAGGTATTTCTAATGGAAATGTATTCAAATGTTGAACCTGCCTTGTAGAATTGGGCAAGCCAGAGCAGGTTCGAGCTTGGCTCAAGCTTGGTGTCTGGTTCAGTTCGTCTTGACCTCCATAAGCATTTGAGAGCCAAGGTCAAGCCAAACCAGTTATGCTCAAAGTAAGCATTGTTGTCAGCTTAAGCAGTTAGTGTAGTGTCTGAATTTTTCAAGTCCTATGTAGAGAAAAGCCTGCAGTAAGTCAAACCAGACCCCGGACTCACTTCTGGTTTGGATCTAGCTGAAAAAGTCATGGCTTGCCCACCTCTACCTGCTGTGTGCGTGTGTGCATGTGTATGCGCATGCGCGCTTGCGTGCGTGTGTATGTATAAAAGTAGATTTCTCCTGAACAGTTTCACCATCCGTTTTTCAAATGTATGTGCTGTTGAGAATTTCAGGACAGTTTGGGCCTGGCTGTGCACATTTAACTGTGCTTTCACACTTCCCCCTCTTTATTTATATTACTGTACTGCTTTTCCTCGTGCTGTTTTTTTTTCTCTTTCTTTACCCACATTCAAAAGATGGCATTTTTTTTTACCATGGAATATAAGAATTAAAAATTCTGAACAATTACACTGGTAAAATGTTCATTTCCCAACATACACACAACAAGGGAGGCAGTATAGCACAGTGGTTTAAGGCTCAGAGCTGCAAATCTGGAGACCTGGGTTTGACTCCCACAGCCCCCACTTGCATACTGTGTGACCCTGAGCAAGTCACTTAACTTGCCTGTGCTCCCAGGTCGAACCTGTAAACAAGCTTTCAGCTTAGTGTGCCACTCCTGTTAAACAATTGGAAAAAAAAAAAAACTTGTATAGCGCTAGAGCCTCAATTATGCAGGGTAAGCAGCAGAGATTTCCCAGTAACCATGTAAATTAGAAGGGAGATTTTCATGGTCAGCAGAGGAACACTGTTATGAAAACTATAAGTACTTTATTTCTTTATTGTGTGTAAAGAGAGAGTGCTGATCAAAGAAACAATATTTTATCAATTTTCTTTCTTTTTAATTTAAGGTAGTTATATTTTTAGTGCCTAGTTGAAAGTTTTTAGTGAGTAAAGGTGGCAGCCATGTTTGTGATGGCAAGTCAGTTCTGAGTATAGGGGGGCTGATTTGTTCATTTTGTTTCTTTGCTTAATCGTGCCAACAAGTTACAGTCCCAAGGTGTACAATTATGGTAACATAACTATAGACGTTGGAGGGCCTGTTAAACAATAAGATGGCTTTATTTTTCATAACCATTTTATTAAAAATATTTTATATCTACAGAATGTACAAGATATACAGACAAGTTTCCCCAAAAGAGTGGCTGACACATGGAACAACCTGCCCAAGCAAGTGGCTAAGGCGAAATCAATGGGCATTTTCAAGATGGAATGGGACAGGAACATGGCCATAGTAAGAGGGGGAGGGGACAGAGGCAAAGAAGAGGGATGGCAACTAGGGCCTTAGTAGTGTAGTTAGGCAGGTTGTGCAGAGCGGATGGACCACAAGGCTTTTATCAACATGCCTTAAAGCTCAGTGTACTATTAATAGTGTCATACAGTGCATTATCACACTTATGCTACTGGTACTGATCAGCTGAGGATCATGCTTTCCTCAGCTGATCAGTCCAAGTGCAGATTGTTGTGGACCTGCCCCTGTGCTCCACTAATCATCTCTGGTACCATTTATATTAAAAAAATACAGCTCTCTGTACCCCTGTCACCCAGTTCATGTAGATTGTAAATGTTCATTCCTGGTGACTTTGATTCCCCTAACCCAATCCCATTACAATGCATAATTATCATAACTGTACCTGGTAGTCTACTGGTCCCCCTTTCAGTCCTGGCATCTGTTGGCACCCCAACAAATTGTATTTCCCTGGTGTCCAGTGACCTCACTCCCCAATGACCCAACCCCCAACCAGCCCAAGTCATGGTGATGGCAGCCGACATATGCTCATCACTCACTTCAATGGTAACCTGCAGTTTTCAAGTACCGTATCGCAATACAGCTCTGTACAGCAGTATAGAACTTGCAGGATATCTCTTTAAAATCCTGCAAGATTCATGATTCTTTGCAGAAGTCCCACAAATACTGTCTCGCCATACAGAGGTGTATAGCAATATAATACTTGAGAGCAGCAGAAGGCAGATTACAACAGACATGAATGGTGGGTATGTGCTGGGTAGCGCCGCTGGGACTGGACTGGATGGGGGTTGTGGGAATGGGGGAAGATGTTGAAGTTTCACTGAACAGGGATTGATATGTACATTCTACAGGGATTGGGTGATGAGGGAGGGAGGTACTGAGTAATGTTTTGTTTTATATTTGGTACATACACAGTACTTTCCAAAGTCAATCGAATATGCATGGCAGGGTTCTCAACATCCTGAAGGGGGAAATCAGGAAATGGCTACCCCTTCTTATATTCAGTTTTTGCCTCTCTTCTCCACCTGCCCTTCTGGGTCACCAGTGTGTGCAACCTACCCCATCCTTTTTACTCCAACAGCACTTGCATACTACCTCAAGCCTGCTCCTGGTACACTCATGCACCATAAATGGTTCTATCGCATTATTACTGTTTTGTACATTTATATGTGCTTTTGTTTTATTTTGGACATGTATTGTAATTTACCCAATGTTCCATTACTGTTTATTGTACAATACCTTGTGTTCCAACTGTTGCACAATCTTACAATGTTGTATTGTTTGTACTACCTACATACTATTGTCACTGATCACAGTTCACAACCCTATGTAACCCCCTTCCCCCAGGTCGCACCGTGAGATGAGCAACTTGTTCAGTGTGCCCTCCTGGTGAAACATTTCAATAAATAAACAAATAAATTCATGAATACCTGGTAAATATTAGCACTCATGCTAAAGTGTCAGCAAGGTTCAACTGATAGCACATCCACCTCTGGGCCAGAAGTTCATGGGTTCTAGGCCCATACCAGGACTGGGATCATACCATAAATGCTGGCAGCCAAGTACAGTATTAAGGGGATGCTGTCCTGTTGGCTGAGCAGTCCTTCGGATGAGATGTTAAACCGAGGTTATACCTACTTATTCTAGAGGTTGTTCGGGTAGATGATAAACATAGAAACATAGACTTTGACAGCAGATAAGGACCGTTTCGCCCACCCAATCTGCCCAATTCCCTACCTATCAGATAAGCTGCAGATTCTAATTTTACCAACAGCCTACTTCCTCCTACCTCCTGCTAGAATTGCCTTATGTATGTCCCATGCATTCTTAAATTCCCCCACTATTTTTGACCCCACAACCTCCTCAGGAAGGCCATTCCATGTGACCACCACCCTCTCCATGAACAAAAAATAATTCTTCACGTTGCCCCTGAGTCGTCCCCTCTATCTTCAGATTGTGCCCCCTTGTTCTTGCACATCTCTTTTTCTAAAAGATGTTACCCTCTTGGACTTTGTTGATTCCCTCGAGGTACTTTAGAGTTTCTATCATGCCCCCCCTTTCCTCAAAGGTATACACAGTAAGCTCTTTTAGTCTCTCTTCATATGGCTTCTGGTGCAGACCCTGCACCATTTTAGTTTCCCTCCTCTGGACTGCCTCCATCCTGTCTATGTCCTTGTGGATATGGGGTCTCCAGAACTGCAAGCAGCACTCCAGATGGGGTCTCACCAGCTGTCTGTACAGAGCGATAACTACTTCCTGTTTTCTACTGGTGATGCCTCTCCCTATACATTCCAGTATCCCCCCAGTCCCCTTACTTCCTTCTCAGATTGCTTTGCCTACCTTTAGATCATCTGATATGACTACCCCCAGGCCCCTTTACATTTTTGTTGTAGTTACTACATCCTCCCCCCCCATTGTGTACTCTTCCCTTGGGTTTTTGTTTCCCAGGTGCATTACTTTGCACTTCTTTGCACTGAATCTGAGCTGCCATACTTTTGACCATTCCTCCAACCTTGCCAAGTCCCTTCTCATTCTTTCCACCTCACCCTCCTTGTGTATCAACCCTGTTGCAGATCTTTTTGTCATCTGCAAAGAGGCATACTTTCCTTCCAGTCCCTCTGCAATGTCACCTACAAAAACATTAAAGAGGACCGGTCCCAGTACTGAACCCTGCAGTACCCCGTTAGTAACCCCCCTTTCTTCAGAGTGGTTTCCGTTTACTATTATCCTCGGCGTCCTGTTGTCCAGCCAATTTTATACCCAGGCTACCACCCTGGGATCCACTCCCAGGCTGGCTAACTTGTTTATTAATCTTTTGTGTGGGACTGTGTCAAATGCCTTGCTAAAGTCTAGGTAGGCCATGTCCACAGCCCTTCCCTGGTCTACTACTTTGGTCACCCAGTTAAAGAAATTTATTAGATTCATCTGACATGACGTTCCCACTGTGAATCCATGCTGCCTTAAGTCTTGTGCCCTGCTGGCCTCTAGGTACGCAACAATTCTTTCTTTTAGAAGTGATTCCATCATTTTCCCTACTACTGAGGTCAAACTAACAGACCTGTAGTTTCCTGCCTCTGCCTTGCTCCCACTTTTGTGAAGGGGAATCACATCCACCCTCCTCCAGTCCTCAGGTACCTCACCCTACTCCCATGATTTGTTAAAAAGGCTAGTCAGTGGTGCCACTAGTTCTCCCCTTACTTCCTTTAGAATTCTGGGGTGAATCCCGTCAGGCTCCATTGCTTTGTCCACCTTCAGTTTTTTAAATTCTTTCAGGACCCTGTCTTCTGTGAATGGACTGGTATCGACCCCCCTATCCAGTGTGCTTCTATTATTTGGTTTAGGTACCTCCTCTCCTCTTCTTTGTGAATACTGAGCAGAAGCATTCATTCAGTATCTCTGCTTTGCCACTGTCACCCTCAGACCACCCCCTCCCCTTTATTAATCCTCATTATCCCTCTCCTGGTCTTTCTTTGCTCTCTAATATACCTATAAAAGGTTTTATCCCTTCTTTTTTTTTTGTAAACTTTATTTAACTTGGAAAGATGTCAGATACATCTCTTCTCTCCCATTTCGAGAGAGCAGCCATACCATCATTTTTGATGCACATGGTCAATATAACAGTTGTTCTTGCACAAGTTAATTACTTCTGCTTCCAGATGAGATAGAGAAAGTTTTTCCATTAGATGAAAACGTATCACATATATAACATAAAAACAGATTGTGCCATTTGTAAGTCCTTATTTGTTTATTGGCCTGAAGGTTGAAAGTTTGTGTGGGGACCACAATCAAACAGAATAGGAGAAGATTAATATTAAATTACATTATACCAGTTTTTCTAACATTCTTTGGAATGCCAATGAACTTCTCAAAAGGAACAGTTTAAAAAATAGGGAGCCAATCTTGAACTAGTGTGGTCTCCAGGGGGAGAAAGACCTCTTCATATTTCTCTGTCCGTTCTCTTACCAGATATTGTGTCCTCTCGAGCTTCATTGCCGTCAAGAGAGAGTTGAGCCACGAAGCTGTTGTGGGAATTTGGTTATGTCATCAATATATGGCCAGTTTTCACATCTCCACCACTACCCCCAATCACCATAATTTGTGCCCCTTCATGGAGCCTATTCCTCTGGAATTTGGGAGTCCCAAAAGGATTTCTACTGGATCCACTCTAAAGGGGACTTGTAGAGTATTTGAGAAGATAGCGATTACTCCCCTCTAAAATTGCTGAATTTTGGGACATTCCCAAATCGTGGAAAAATATGCCCACCTGGACTGAAGATTTAGGGCAGTACTGGGAGTTTGAGGGGTCTATCTTGTGTGCAAGCTTAGGAGTGAAGTATGCTTGTATTAAAATATTGTAGTGTACAGCTCGTAGTCTGTTGTTAACCGAACACTGCAGGGAATTCTTTAGAATAAGGGTCCAATCCCCTCCAGTCAGCCCATCCGGATATAAATCAGTCTTCCATATCTTTTTAATGTTTTCAATGGAGTCTGGTCTGGCCTCCAGGAGAAGTTTATAACATCTCATCAGGGGTTTGAAAGAAGTAGTGTTGGAGAAGTTCACAAATAATTCTTCCAAAGGGGTACGTCCCAGGATTACTTTGTTTTCTCCTGGGCATAACAGTGATTCTATTCTGGATTTTAGCCTGATGTATAGGAAGTACTGTGAGAGATTTAAATTGTACCTGTCCATCAGATCTTTATAATTCACTACCCCCCCCTTTAATATTTGTTGGAGTCAGAACAACCCTTGTTTGTGCCATTGTCTAAAACCTCAAGCTTCAATGTCAGGGTTGGCCCTCCCTCCGGACAGCAACAACTCCAGGGTGGTATCCGGGGAGAGGTTTGGGATTTCCCCAATTAGGGTATGGGCAAGTGTCAATGCTTTCCAGGCTGCTCTAGTACAGAGATTCATGATCTTAAGAGAATTAATTTCCCTGAGTGAGTCTACCAAAGTGTGATAGTAAAGGGAAGACCCCTCTCTGCTCTCCATGGTTCCCCATACAAATGTTCCCTTTCCCTCCTTTAATAGGTGTTGAATATGAGCCAGCTGGGAAGCCAGGTAGTACAGCTGCATATTTGGTAGACCTAGTCCCCCCTTTCTCTCCATGCACCATAGAATCTCTTTTTTAATCCTGTTTTTTTTCCCCTGCCACTGCAGTTGAGTGACACCCCCTTCCAATGATTTCAGGTATTTTGGGGGAATTGCTATTGGGAGGGATTGAAATAAATAAAGGACCTGCAGAAGGATACTCATTTTAATAAGATTAACTCTGCCCAGTAATGTAAGTGGTAAAGCTATCCATCTGAGACAGTCTTCCCTAACTTTTTTTACTAGAGGGTTGTAGTTGATTTTGATTATTTGGGACAGCTTATGTGGGAGGAGCACCCCAAGATATTTAACCTGTTTTGAGGGGGGAACATAGGTTCCTGCAATGGAAATAAAGTTTTTTTGCTTCCAAGGGGGAGCCATTCACACTTATCACAATTGATTTTGTGGCCTGTCAGGGGCCCATAAGTGTCAAAGATTTTACTCAAAGCCAGAAGTGCCACCCCTGGGCACTTGAGGAACAACAAAATATCATCTGCGAATAGGGAGATAACATGGTTCTTTTGTCCATCTCTATGCCCCTTAATCCCTGTGTGCTTTCTAATAGTCACCACAAGGGCTTTGATGATGAGGACTTACAATAAAGGGAAGAGGGGGCAGCCTTGTCTAGTTCCATGGGTGAGACAAAAGGGAGCTGAGGTGGTGTTGTTAGTTAAAATTTGAGCCTGGGGAGAGGTGTAAAGGGTCCTCAGCCAGCCTGAGAGGGTTTCTCCCACCCCAAATTTACTAAGCACTGCGAACATAAAGGGCCATTCAAGCTGATCAAATTCCTTCTCGGCATCAAGTGCCAAGAGACCACTCTTCCCCCCTTTTCTCCATTGGGACCATTTAGGTATGATATTAATAGAGCATCTTAGGTTATGCTTGGCTTAATGACCCTTTACGACCCCCCCCAGTTGGGGTGAATAAGATCCAGGAGTATCTTCTCCATCCTCAGGGCCAGAACCTTGGCCAGTATTTTGTAGTCAGCACTGAGGAAAGATATAGGGTGATAGGAACCACATTTCGATGGGTCTTTCCCAGGTTTAGGAAAACTGTGATTGTGGCCAATAACTATGAAGGTGGGAGCGTGCCTCCCCCCAAAGCTACCAGGATCATATCACTCATAAGATTTCCCAGGGAATTCAGCTGGGATTCTGTCCGGTCTGGGCGCCTTCCCTTTCTTAATCTGCCAGACCACAGACTTGATCTCCTCGGGAGTAATGAGGCAGTACATCTCCTTTTTTTGGCTACTCTTCAACTTGGAAAGATCAATGTTACCCAGGAAGGCATCTGGAGTCAGACCTGCAGGAACTTGGGTGGAGTATAAAGCAGAGTAGAATTCTTTAAATATGTTATTGATTTCGTTCTGGTCATAAGTGACCTCCCTATTCGATTTTCCATTTTTAGAATATACCTCTTCACTTGCTTTTTCCCCACTAACTCTGCCAGCCACTTACCTGCCCTATCCCCCTCAAAGTGAGATCTGGATTTAGTTAGAAGTAGATCCCTTTCTAGTTTCCTAGACACCATTTGGTTGGCCTGACCTTTAAGCTTTTTAAGCTCCTTAACATATGGGTGGGGGGTACTGGACATAGACTCCTCTTCTAATATCTGTATCTGTTTTAACATATTTTCCTCTTCCTGACCAAGGTGTTTTTTTACACATGCTGAATAAGAAATGGCCTCGCCCCTAACATAAGCTTTTAAGGCATCCCAAACATAGTTAGTGTGTGTCTCTTTCCTGCTGTTAATCTCTATGAAGTTCCTGATCTTTTCATTTATTTGCTTACAGTATTGTTTATCTAATAAAATTGTAAGGTCCATTCTTCATTGCAGGGGGGGGAGGATTTCTTACGCATAGTAAGAGAGACCCTCAGAAGAGCATGATCCAAAATTATCATGGGCCCAAAGGCTGCCTCCATATCCTTTCCCACCAAGTGTGCCGAGATGAACAAGTAATCCACCCTTGTATAGACCTGCTGAGCATGTGAGAAAGATGATTATTCTCTGCCATTGCGGTGGCAGTGTCTCCAAGCTTCTATCAAAGCTTTCCCCGTCTGCCATGCCCTGAAAGGCGGGTATGCTGCGTGGGATAGGTCTCGACTTCTGATTAGAGTGGTCCATCTGTGGGTTGAGGTACATATTAAAGTCCCTTCCCTTCACTATATTGTCCCCATACAGGGCGCATGTCACCCTCAGATAAGTGAAAAAATCTGGGGACTCACAATTGGGGCCTACACAGACACCATAGTATATAACTGCCCCCCCCCCCCAAGTTCTATTTTGGCTATTCTATATTTCCCTTGAGGGTCTGAGATGACCTTATTAATTTTAAGTGGTAGATTTGGTGAACCCCAATAGCCACCCCCCATGCTTTGGATGTGAAAGGTGCCACCAGGAGGGAGCCCCCCCCCCCAGGAGACCGCCAGCTGGGCAGCCTCCTCTTTTGTGAGATGCAATTCTTGTAAGGATACTATATCCCCTTTCAGTTTTTTGATTTGTGTCCACACCCTCTTCCTCTTGACTACCGTTTTTAGTCCATTGGCATTCTAAGAGATCAGTGTAAGATTCTCCATGACAAGAAGCTAATTATAAACTTAAATGCCCCCTGCTTAAAATGACTGGATAAACTTAAGGTTGCCGCTAAGCATGATCTGAGCTTTCTGAACTTTTTAACTTTAAACATGTCAAACAAAACTCCCTCCATGTCCCTGCACTTCCCAACAATCAAACGCCTTTCCCCCACTCACATTCCCCAACGGAGGTATGCCCCCCATCTCCCCATACTAATCAACACCACTATAGAAAAAAGTAACAAACCTAAACAATCTCTACAGTGGATTTTATTGTTCCTTTTCACCCTCTTTTTGTCATGGCTTGAGCAAGGGATCCACTAATTACCCCGACAGAAACAAATTTAGAGTAATTGTTTCCCGCTCAAGGGGAGGCATATGAGGGAGACACTGGTGTCTGGGCACCACCCCACGCCGTCGCACCCGCTTCTGAGAGCTCATAGGTGCTAATGCTGCAGTAACTACCCAGTATTCTTCTGGGGCTGGTTAGGGGGGAACCTTGTTTCCCTGCCCTGAGTGGCAGGTTGTGAGTCCCGTGCAGCTTAAATGCATATCACAGATTTGTCCCCATAGCTGTTCCCTATCAAGGTATTTCTGCCCGTAAAGAACTTAAAGAGACCTTGCGCAGCTCAGAAGCAACCCACAGAGGCAGTCAGGCCCACCCGACCCACAACCTCCCCCCACTTCCCCACCAACACAATTTTTAACTTGGTTAGCTGCTTTTTAACATTAAATCACTGATAAAAAAACTTCAGAGCCTGACATTGTGTTACACAGTTCAAATCTCTTCAACAAACAGTTCCAGGGAAGGAGTATATTTTTCTAGTAAGTCTAACCCTAGAAAAAAGCTATTTCTTGTTAGCGCTTTGCATGGAACACTGAACATGTATTAGAGTTAGTGTCTGATTGCGCTATGTTGCCAGGGCTCAAGACATCGGGATCCCATGAGAATGGCACCAGACTGGCCCTAGATAAGGGATTTGCACAAAGTGTATATCGGCATGGGGAATCGAAGTTAAAATCCTCCCGACCAAGGCCCAATTAATCCCCAGAGTGAGGTGGGTGGGAAATGCTAGTGCGTCCGCGATCCAGCCCTGATAGGCCACCGAACCACAGTGTTGCGGGCCGCTAGATGTTCTTTCCCCATAACCCCCCCCTTGGGGATCACTAAACATCATAAACACAGTACCTAATACAAAGACCAGGCAGCATCACTCCTCCTGAGGTACATTTTAGTTCCCCTCTTTTCCTTTTTTCAGGCTCTTAGCGAAGTCCATCACCACTTTGGGATCAGTGAAGGCTTGTTGCTTGCTCCCTTGTTGTCGCACTGTCAGTCTAGCAGGATATACTAGGCAGAACCGGCAGTTCAAGTCGTGCAGCTTTTTCTTAACTACATTGAATGCTTGTTGACGGGATTGTAGACGCCTGGACTAGTTGGGGAATATACTAACCCTAGACCATTGCACCATGATAAGATCCCGCTTCCGGGCGGCTTCCAGGACTGCCTGCCTGTCCTGATATCACAGGAATTTCACTAATAAATGTCTCGGTCTCTGTTCAGGGGGAGACTTTGCTCCCAGTGACCAGTGAGCTCTCTGAATTTTGAGTGATATTTCAGGAGGTATTGACAGAGTTTGCCGAAACCATTTCTGCATAATATTGAGGCACTCTTTCCCCTCTAGTCCCTCCAGGAGTTCTACCACTTTAATGTTGTTCCTCCTTTCTCTGTTTTCATGGTCATCAATAGCTTCTCTCAGGTATTCAATTTCTTTCAAGGCAGATTGAAGGTCTGAGGTGAGTCTGTTGCTGCCGTCTTCCTGGAAGTTTAATTGGGCTTCCAGCTCATTCAGCTTGGTTTCATGCATCTCCACCATCTCTGATACTGTATTAACATCCTGTTGAAGGTGTTGTAGTTGGGCCATCAGGTTGTCAAAGCCCGATTGCATCCATGTCCCAAGATCATACTTTAAATCTCGGATGAGCCTCTCCAGCATGTGGTACCCTGTCTCCGGTTTGGCCATTGCAGAGAGATCCTCCGTGCCTGTTCTGTGAGCTTCAGTATGGTTAACTGTCTGGAAGGAAGGCTCGCCTGGGCCCAGGTTATCAGAGTTCTTTTGTGGCAGATTGAATGACAGCTTAGCCTGTTTTTTTGCAGATTTCACTGTGGGGGGCATCAGAACACCTTGAGATGAGGAATCATATGCTTTTGTAGAGTAATGTAGTGCTTTGGCTTCTCAGAAGGAACTGGAAGGGGGACAGGATCAGATCTACAGTACAGTAGCTTCGTGTTTTACATTGTTTTTCATGGATTCTACCTGGTAGAATGTTTATTTTCCTTCTTACTACTAAGGGGCTAGCAGGGTATTGTTTGGGGCTGTTGGAATTTTGAAACCTGTTTTGGTAGCTAAAAGTGGGCTCATTTGTTTGGTTTACGGTGTGGCAGGCTGCATTTATAGAGGCCTATTTCTTCTCTTTTAAACATAATTGGTGTAATTTAACTGGTCTGTTTCTTTGAATTGGAGACCTATATCTTATAATTCCAAACCTATTTTGATGTATTGTTGGTGAAGCTGTTTGAATTGGTGTCCTGTTTCTTTGGGTAGAATTTATTCATTGTTGCTGGCTTCACTAGCTGCAAAGTTTTGAGTGGGGAAGGGTGCTAATTGTCTGACTAGAGGCCTCCAGCTACCTGATTGTTTCGGAGGACTTGGGCTGGTCCCACCCACCCAAACCCCTCACCCCACCCACCCCTGGTCAATTATTCCTTTGTACTAGGGGTTCTGACATCACTTCTCAAACAGGCAAAGGATTTGCACCTGTCATAACAGAAGCAGACATCCAGGAAAGGAACTGCAGCAAGTGAAGAGGTGACGGCTCTCTCAGTGGAAGGGAAGTAAATGCAAATCTAGGCGCTTTCATTATTACTACTTCACATAGTTATTGCATTGGGTAAGGGGAGTAGGAGTTGAAGAAGGTGTGCAATGGCTACTTAAAGTATTTTTGAGTGTGGATAGGAATATACAAAGCAGTTGCTCAACATATCTAAACGTGTGCAACAAAGGAGGTAAGGGACATAAAGAATGTTTTGCACTGAGAGAGGGGGGAGAGTGGGGACTTGGGGGAGTGTTTGGTATCCTGCATCTGGAAGGGTGGGGGGTCGCTGGTGGGCAACGACAGCAATGGGTAGGGTGGTAGGCTGCAACAACTGCGGTGCACCAATCTTTCTAAACATTGCCTGGAGAGTGGGAGGATGTTTAGTGTGCAACCACATAGAAAAACTTAAAAGGAGATTGAGGGTCTGCAGGAAGAACTAAGACAGGCAAGGCAGATTGGGGGTGGGTTTAGCCCAATACTGGAGGGAGGAGGAAGGGGAGATGAGGGAGGCAATTTAAGCCAACAGTGGTGAGGAGAGGCTCAGAAGAAGGAAGCAGAGACAAAGGGCCCAGGCCAGGAAGAACGATTGCCGGGAAACTAGGTCAGGAGACAAAAGTCAAATGGAAGGAGGCAATAGGGACTTGTGAGGAGGCGAAGAAGTGGCAAAAGTCATGGAGTGGAAAGGAGAGAACAGGTTACTATGACAGAGAGAGGGAGCGGGCATTTGTGAAGGGTCTTCAGAAAATAGTTTTGCACTGCTAGAGAGGAAGAAGGTGGAGGAGGGAAGTGATGAAATTAGAGGAGTAATTGATAAATGCCTGGACCAAACTGGAGCGGGGGGAAGTTCTGCTGGGAGAACTGCAACAGGGGTAAAAGGGCATAATAATGTGCAGGAGGAAGAAGAGGAGCTGGAAATGAGGAGGAGATGAAAGGAAGCAAGCAGGGAGTAAGAGGTGGAATCTTAGTGCTGAGGACTCAATACTAAGAGGAGTTAGGTGGGGTAGCAAGGCGGAGAGGCATAGTCGCATTTGGGTGGAGGCCTTGCCAGGAATGACAGCGGAAAGGGTGGGACAGTCTGTTCTGAAATATGCTAGAAGGGGTAGGGACAAGCCTCATTTAATTATACATCTTGGGACAAACGACCTGGCTGACAAGACAGTGGATATAGTCCAGAGGAGGTTTGAGGAACTAGCACAATTATGTGAGGGGGCAGGAAGATCAGTAACTTTTTCGAGATACTTCGGTGCCAAAGGCAAGCACAACAAGAAAGCTGAGAATAGAGGAATTTAACAGATGGCTAAGAACCTGGTGTTGTGCTAAGGGTATGGGCTGTTGGGGGTGGGAGGGACCTGGGAGGACAGTAGTCTCTATGCCAAGGACAGACTACACTTGAGTGAGGAAGGAAAGAAAGTGTTGAAGCAGAGGATGGAAGAATATATAGAGGAAGTTTGGAGTTTAAACTAGAGTGGGGTGGCAGTTGGGGAAGAGATATGCAGGGACCACAGGTTGGGAAATCATATGAGCTACCCCCATAACAGTGACAAAGGACAAATGGCAAGTACTATTGGTGATGCTAGGAAAGGAGGGCAGGATGGGAGGAGGGAAAAGGGTGAAAGGTGGTTACCCTTAATGCTAGGAGCCTTGGGAGGAAAACTGCAGAGTTGCAGGTTCTCATGGCAGAGGAGAGGTGGACATTGCAGCCATCACGGAAACATGGCCACCCAATATAATGACTGGGACCTGTCTGTACCAGGGTACAGGTTATTTCAGAGGGACAGGGTGACTGGGAAAGGAGGGGGTGGCACTATATGTGAAGGAAGGACTGAAGTGTGTAAGAGAGGAAGGGAGGAGGGCAGTACAGAGTCACTTTGGGTGCAAATCCAGGATTCCAAGAATAGGAGTCTTAGAATGGAGTGGTGACAGGCCACCATCTCAGATGGAGGAGTTAGACAGGGAACTAGCGGGACAGATCAGGAGGACCAGCGAGAAGGGTGGTGTGGTGATTGTGGGGACTTCAACATGCCAGAAGTGGACTGGAGCACCCCAACAACCAGGAACAGAAGGAGCAGGTACTGCTGGATGCCTTCCAGGACAGCTTCCTGCTGCAAATGGTCAGTGAACCAACCAGGTTAGGTAATACCCTTGACCTTGTGCTGGCAAATGGGGACTTTGTGAGAGAACTTACAGTGGAGGAACCGCTGTCAGGAGTGACCACCACTCAGTATGGCTCACATTGGATATGGGCAAGGAAGGAGGAATCTGGCACAAGAGTGCTGGACTTCAGGAGGGCTGACTTTGGAAGGATGGGGAAGTGGTAAAGGGTACCTGGCCAGAATTCAATCTAGTATGGATACTAACCAGAGATGGAGCTCATAAAGTTGGGGATAGTGGAGGCAACCAAACCTGCTGCAAAGCCCAGAGCAAGAAGGCTAGAGCTAAGAAACCGAGCTGGTTGAGCAAGGAGGTCATGAAAAGGTAAGGAGGAAAAGAGCTGCCTTTAGGAAATACAAGAAAACAAGGAGGGGGAGGACAGAGAGGAGTACTTGACAGAATGGAAGGAGGTGACAAGGGCAGTAAGGGGAGCAAAGCATCACAGAACTCAGGCTGGCACAAGGCATTAAGAAGGGGAGAAGGACTTCTTTAAGTACATCAGGAGAAAAGGAGCTGTAAGGACCATATAGTAAGGATTAGGAAGGAGGGGGTTGGGTGGAAGCAGGGTATGATAAGGCGGAAGCACTAAATGAGTACTTCTGCTCAGTATTTACTAAAGAGAAGATGGGGTGACACCCAAGATGGGTGAAATAGCAGACGAGGGGAAGTGGTGACAGATGGGAAATCATGGAGGACAGAGTTCGAGAGGGTTTGAAGGCACTGAGGGTGGACAAGGCACCAGGCCCAGATGGCATCCACCCCAGGGTACTGAAGGAGTGGCAGAGGTCCCTGCAGGACCTTTGGCAGACCTATTAATGCCTCACTACATTCGGGGTGTGTACCTCAGGACTGGAGGATGGCTCATGTGGTGCCCTCCACAAGAGTGGCCCAAGGATGAACCAGGAAACTACAGACCAGTGAGCCTCACATCCATCGTGGGTAAGCTAATGGAGACTATCCTGAAGGAGAGGCTGGTGGCCCTCTTAGAGCCAAAGGACTACAGGACAGCAGACAGCATGGCTTCACACGTGGCGATCCTGCCAAACCAACCTGGTCGGGTTCTATGACTGGGTAACTAGGCACTGGCGGGGACATGCAGTGGATGTCCTGTATCTGGACTTCAGTAAGGCATTCGACTCCAGTGCCACATGGAAGGCTGGGAAGGAAGTTAGTAGGCACAGGGGCAGGTGCAATGCTGGTGAGATGGGTAGGAAACTGGCTGCAGGAAGGCAACAGAGGGTGGTGGTGGGTGGGGCTCTCACACCCAAGGGCAGTGACGAGTGGTGTCCCACAGGGCTCGGTGTTGGGACCAGTGTTGTTTGGGATATTCATTGCAGACATATCATGGGACATCAAGAGCAAGATCAGTCTGTTTGCTGATGATACCAAGGTTGGCGCGGTGGTGGATGACCTAGGGATGGCAGGGGTTGCAGGATGATCTGGCAAAGCTTGAAACCTGGTCAGACACCTGGCAACTGGGCTTTAATGCCAAAAGTGCAGGTGATGCATTTTGGGATGAAGAACCCAAGGAGGACTTACCAGCTAGGGGAGTGCAGCTAGCCCAGACAGAGGAGGAGAAGGATCTGGGTGTGCTCATCATAGGTCAATGAACAACCTCGGCACAGTGTAGGAAGGCAGCTGCAAAGGCCAACAAAATGCTGGGTTGTATTGCAGGGTATATCCTCAAGGAGGAGGAGGTGATTCTGCCACTGTATAGGTCATTAGTTAGACCACACCTGGAGTACTGCGTGCAGTTCTGATCCGTATCTGAAAAGGGACATTAAGTTACTGGAGGGAGTGCAGCGCAGGGCGACAAAGATGATCAAGGGTCTGGGGGACTTATCATATGAGAGGAGGTTGAAGGAGTTGAACATGTACTCACTGGAGGAGAGGAGAGACAGGGGGGACATGATTGAAACCTTTAAATACATGAAAGGAATAAACAAGACAGGTACAGAGGGGCTGTTCAAGGTAAGGGAGGGGGAGGGCCACCAGGGGCCATGATATGAGACTGGAGCGAGGAAGGTTCAGGAGGGAGATGAGGAGACACTTTTTTACAGAGAGGGTGGTGGCTGGGTGGAATGCATTACCTGCAGAAGTGGTATGCAGTAGAACAGTGGACTGCTTCAAACGAGGATGGGACAGGACAAGGGGGAGGGTTAATGAAGGGGAAGGGTGGAAGGGAGGGGCAGCTGCAGAATAAGGGGTGCTAGCTGCACATTCGACCAGACTTGATAGACCTCTAGGCCTTTATCTGCTGGCAAATTTCGTATGTTCGTATGTTCGTAATGTCGCGGAATGGTTTAAAAGTAAAGAGGATCCTCCCAGAGCTCTTCAGTTAGACCTCCACCATGCTCTCTAGCTAGGCCATGCCCCCCCATCCCCCTCCTTAACTGAGTTGGCTATCTTTTCCTCAGTTTGGGCCTTTGCTATTCTGATTGCCTTCCCCACTTCCTTCTGCTTTAACTGGTACAGTTCTCTGTGCTGCTTATTCTGTGTTTTCTTATATTTCCCGATTGCTATCTTTTTCTCCCTAACCTTCCCAGTCACCTCTTTTGAGAATCATAGTGGATTTTCCTTCATTTTGTTTTGTTTATTTGCTTCACAAAAAGGCTTGTTGCTTCTGTGATGGCAGCTTTGATTTTTCCCCATTGTTCCTCGACACCACCTTCTTGCCCGTTTGCTAGTGCTTTTCTGAGGCACTCTCCCATTTTGACAAAGTCAGCCCTACTAAAGTCCAATACTCTCACCTTTGTGTGACTTGACTCTATGGCTCTGTTTATCATGAACCACACTGTTTGGTAGTCACTTGTTCTCAAATGGCTACCCACTTCTAAATCCGAGATCCTCTCTCCATCCTCATTTGAGAGTACTGGGTCTAAAAGTGCTCCCTCCTGAGTGGGTTCCAACACTAGCTGTCTGAGGCATGCCCCTGTAGGGCACCAAGAATTACCCTGCTCTTGGATGTGGCTGCAGCAAAGGTGCTCCAGTTAACATCTGGCATACTCAGGTCCCCCATCAACAATATCTCCCCCTTTTCTGCCATTCTAAGGATGCCTTCTATCATTTCCTTGTCCATTTCCTCCCCCTGAGATGATGGTCTGTATACAACCCCCATACAGATTGTGGTGCCATTTCCTATCTCCAGAGTGACCCACAGTGCCTCATCTCCTCTCCTCCCTGTTTACCCTTTAGTTCTATTGCTTTGATCCCTTCCCTTACATAGAGAACTACTTCTCCTCCTCTTCTTCCCTCCCTCTCCCTCCTGTAGATCGTGTACCCTGGTATGTTGACATCGCAGTCATGGTTTTCTGTGTACCATGTTTCTGTAACTGCCACACTATCCAGGTGTCCCTCTTCCATCAAGGCCACTAGTTCAGGGAGCTTGTTACCCAGACAACATGCATTGGTACTCACCACCCTCCATTTTTTGATAGCTTTACCCCTTTTAGCTCCATCCCTGTCTTTACTGTCTTTGCCTTTTTCTCCATTGACCCCTGTCTTGCTCCCTATCGACTTCTCTACCTCAGTGTTTACCTCACTAAGTACCCTGTTTTGTTGTGGGGGGCTGGGAATTCCATGCTTCTTTTCAGTGCCTCCCCCCTTGGCTAGTTTAAATGCTTGTCAATGAAGCACTTAAACCTATCACCTAAGATCCTGGTTCCCTTCCTAGACAGATACAGACCATCACACCAGTATAGGCCTGCAACCCTCCAGGTGGACCCCCAGTACACAATAAAGCCCAAACCCTGAGCTCTGCACCAGTTTTTCAACCATTCACTGAATCCCATGGTGCGGAGTACCCTAGCCTCATCCATGCCATAGATAGGTAGCACCTCAGAGACAGTTACTGTGCATGCTTCTTATCTAAGGCCCTTCCCCACCTCTACAAACTCCTCCTGCACTGCTCTGATCTAATTTCCAGCCAGGTCATTTGTCTTTAGGTGGACAATGACATCCAGCTTCCTCTCCCATGCCGCTGCTCCCATGATCCTGAGGATTTTCATCCTATCTTTCCCAGCCATGGCCTCCAGACAGGCACCTTACCTCCCTCACCCTCCCCCAGTTCTACCCTCCTAATGATTGAGTCCCCCACCAGGAGTTGTTTCCTTCCCCTGTGGCATCTCATGCCACCCTCCTCTGGTCTCCTTGGTGGAGGTTCCCAGCATCCTCCTTGATCTCCACTGTGGGTGCCTCCAGAGAAGAACCATGCTCCAGCAGGACAGCGTATGAATTGTGGAGAGATACAACTGGAGGGATGCGCCTCTGATCCACCATTCTCACGCTCCCTGAGCCCACCATGGTCCAACCACTCCTCTTTCTTGACAACCTCTGAGGCAGTGGCAGTGGCCCTGGTGGTCCCAGGTGGGGAGGAGGAGGAGGAGGAGGAGGAGGTTTCCTGAATCCTCACCAGGTCAGCCTGGAGATGGGCAACCTCCTCCCTCAGAAGAGAGAGGTGTCTGCAAATAGGGCAGCATCACAGCCTCCTAAATGTCTCCCAAAAGACTGCCACCCCACAGCCAGTGCATTGCACCACTCCCCACATGTCTCTCTCCCTTTCTGTTTAGTTTTTTTTTGTTAGTGTGTGCATGCCTCTAACTCCTATACAGCGTGCTGAACTGTTAAGGTTATGACAGGTGTATGTCCTTTTTCCTTTTGGGGAAGTGATGTCAGAACCTCTGGTATAAGGGAAACAATGTGCTTGGGGTGAGTGGGGTGAGGAGCAGGGTGGGCGGGACTAAGCTTGTGCCCTCCGGAAACAATCAGCCACAGCTCTGACCCACCACCCCGGTGAGTGTTTTCCTTCCTTTCAGTATGACAACCTGCACAATTTAAAAGAAAATATACCCTGCAAAAAACAATTTAAATCAGAGAAAAATAAAGCAGTAAACTGTACAACCTGTAAGCACAAAACAGTAATAAAACCTGTACGGACAACCTGCAAGCACAAAACAAAATAGCAACACAACAGTAACTCTGCTTAGCCAAAAGAAGCCTTAACGTTTCTCCTTGCTCTGTTAATGTTGCTCCTTGATCTGTCCTTTCTAGTAAACCCTAGAAGAAAAGAGCTCAGGTGAAGCTAGGTGCTTTATGCCGGCAAACCTAGAGATCCCATGGCACTTCTTGAAAAGAGGAGGGTGATTTCCCCCTTTCACTAAAATACCACCAGCCACTTAATCTGGTTCAGTTTGTTTGCATCTGTATCCTGCCATCACCGGAACAAGGCTGAAAATCTAGCCCTCCTTTATCAGTCAACAAAAACTAAATAAAGAAACAGTTTAGCGCTGTGCTCACATTCCCATGGAAAACACCACTGAGCACACTAACAGCCTCTCCAGAGTGCAAGGCACAGTTAGTGAGGTGCTAAAGCTGTTAGCATTTGTGCTAGCAATAAATAGCTCTCAGTTGTTCAAGGTCTACAAGGTCTCTTTCTCTGAAAGATGTATACAGCCTTTTTGATTGGATCCCAGAAGCTCCAAGAATACTGACGAAGCCTACAGAGGGCGATAGATATGGTGCCACTGAGCAAACACCAGCACTGATACAGTGGTCAGATGTTGTCTAGTCACAAACAAGAAAATTATACTGTACCTCTTCTGAACAAGTTACATGTCAGGCCTTGGTGGTGATGATAATAATCTCCCTGATCAATAAGGTAATGGGAGCAAAGCAGTTCCCTCACAGGCTACTTTTTTCACCATTAATTAGTGAGCACCTGGGCTTTCAGTTGGGCTTCTTCTCCAGCTCAAGAGGCATAGGTAGTATTTGGAATGGGACATTTTCACTAGGGGTTGCCAGAATGGCTGGTAACAGCAATGATTGGTCTGGGGACAACACAGGATATCCACAGCCATAGCCCCACAGCAATGTGATTATGATATTCTTTAGTGATGGCTCCTAATTCCTTGCCAGTAGTTGGGTAGGAGGTCAAAAGCAGATCCACCTGCATTGTGTCTTCTTTATTGCCCTGTGCATGGCTTGAGACTTTCTGTGCACACTAGTAATGAGGATGGGTTGGGAGTCAAAAAGTACAAATTACCCACTAGTGACCTCCACATGCTTGCCAGTTGTAAAGCTCACCCCTATTAGTGAGAGGAAGATGTGAACAGAGGGGGAGATACTTTTTTCATTTCCACAGAGCTTTTTCTCCCCCCAGTCATGCTTGCTGCAGGGATATACCTGAGGTCTATTATCCCTGCTCTCTCCAGTTCCCCCACCAGGTGTTAACTTCCCCCTTAGCTTCCCCTCCATGGCAAGGGTTCTGGAAGAGTGCCACCCCCCAAAGGCAATCCATTTCTGAACTAGGATCTGGTGGTGGCCTGGCTGTTGGAACTCTGAGGGCTTTGGGACCCAGGTCATCATGAAGACAATGTATCATTTTTATCCTTTTTTTCTACCTTGTTTTCTGCTTTCTTCCCTGGAGTGGGCAAAGCCATCTGGTGGTCTTGTTTGCATGCAGTGATGTTCAGGGGAGTAAGTAAGCTTCCTCAGCCCACCATTAGGGTTGCTGTATCATCTGTTGTCCAACACCAGCCCTCCCTGACTGCAGTGCACTGCCAAGTGAGAGCTGCTGTGGTCCGGCTGGCCTCCCAGTACAGAATTCTGAGCTCATGTCTGAACTCAGGTCACCTGCAAGACAATACATTGTGCTGCCATCATGCCATTGGGGCAGCCCCGAGAGGGGAGGACACTTAAAGGAATACCAAAATGTTTATGAAAAAAGATAAGAGGGGTGTTTCTGGGCACCCAGGAACCTATCCCCTTTCCAGCTATCTTTATGACGTTACCACCACCATGGCCCCTCTAAGGACATATGCCAAAGGCAGGTGGGCACTTGCAGACCTTTCCATGAGTCTGATCACTTCCCCTTTTTGGTGTGACCTGGACTCAAGTGATGCAAGTGCCATGGTGTATTATAAACCTGTTTCTTTCATATGGCTGCTTCAAGTATTGCCACCAAGCTATCGGCTGCTGAAAGTATTGCCACCACTCTGTTTGCTGCTCCAGGTATTGCCACCATGCTATTGGCTGCACCAAGTATTGCCACAATGTTATTTACTGCTCAGGGTATTTCCATCATTCTGACTGCTCCAAGTATTGCCACCACTCCATTGGCTGTTCAAAGTATTGCCACCATGCTACTGGTTTCTCCAAATGATGCCACCAAACTATTGGCTGCTCCAAGTACTGCCACGATGGTATTAACTACTCATTATATTTCCATTATGCTATTGACTGCTTCAAGTATTGCCACTGCTCAGTTTGGTGCTCCAAGTATTGCCACCATGGTATTGGTGCAGGTGAGTTACATTTGTTGCCCAGATACAGGAATAAAGGGTTACAACTGCTTGCCTGTGTTTGGCATCTGTTCCATACAGGGGCAAGTAAAAGAACACATACACCAAGTAAGCCATGGCTTGCAAGTTTATCGTGGGGGGAGGCATTTTGGGCCTTGACCATTAATTTTGGTTACTCCTACTATCTGATATCCACCCTATTGTTTTTTTAATATGATTTCTGCACCCTGAATGAAACATAATGCTAAATACATAAAACTAAGTAATAAGAAGTGAACAAGGAGTCTGGGTAACAAATATGGGTAAGTCTACAATTTAGGGGTGGCGGCAAAGAGGCACGAAAGGGTTCTGGCTTACAACTTTTATTTTCCTAGCCACACCACTGAGCCAAAGAGGTGGTAGCTCAGGCACATAGCTATCGTAATGCCTCTGTATAGATTATGGGTCAGACCCACCGTGAGTATAGTGTACGCTTCTGGTCCAAATATCTGAGAAAAGTTGTCTGCAGGATTGAGAAGGTGCAGAGGAGAGTGACTAAGGTGGATGAAGGCTTGGTAAACTTTGAGGATCACTTGGCAGAAGAGATTGTTCTCCTTGGCAGAGAGAAGACCATTGGCAGACATTATTATAGTGTTCAAATTAATCGATTAATTAATGTATGTGTGGCTGTATTTCAAAAGTTTTACCAGGAAAGACATACTGAGCTGATAACAACTTGTTTCCAGATGTGTCCATGCGGGAAGGGGTTGTTGAGGAGGTTATACAGTAAGGTGAAAGAATTAATAGTACATCAACAGATATGCATCAGCAATAGTCAATGCCAAGCAATGCCAAGAAATACAGTGCATCAAAACAAGAGCACAGTACAAAACATTACAGATGTGCAACCCAGTAGTTAGTGCATGGTAAAACAGTACAACAGGGTGTTTAAGGTGGATAAAATTAGCCTGAACAGACATAGAGAAACAACCCCAATGGGGGTGTAATTGTAGAGGGGAACCCAAGAGCATACAGGGCTGGAGCAAGCTGTGGGAGGATGGTGAGAGGAGGCCATTAAGGTCTGGGGTCAGGGACAGTTGCAGGAAGGAGTTGTAAAGTCATGAAGAGGATACTTAAGGGAGAAGAGGGAAGAGGCAGTGCAGATGGACAGGGTTAGTGAGGATCAGAGTTTAGGAAAATGATACTAGAAGGCAGCTTGGCCAGCAGTAGATTTCCTTGGTGGGATGGGGGTAGAAAGTGAAAGGGAAACAGTGCCATGGAGTGGGTAGGAGGTAAGGAGGAAGGAGAGGCGAGAGGAAAGGTAGGGAGGGTGGGAGCCAAGCAGCATTTGGATGTGAAGGGGGCACAATTGGTGAGGACAACTATGTGGGAGGGTTAACACCATAAAGATTGACCACATACAGCTCTTAAGGATATACAAGGGTGTGAGGGGAAAAGGATGTACTCAGTTATTTAGAAATAGTTATTTAGTGAAATGTGTTGGGGCCAGGATGGCATACTGAGACAATGACTCATTTCCAGGTGCATACTGGGGATGGGAAAGCAGGAGAGACATAATGGAACAATAATTACATAAGTGTACTCAAGTCAAATGTCAACGTTGAAAGGAGGAAGATTTATGGAAACATCACTACTTCACAGAACAAGTGGCAAACACTTGGAACAGGCTTCCAGAACAAGCGGTGTCAGTCAACACTGTAATTTTTAAGCTGAAACTAGATAGGTACCTTGAAGAAAAAGAGTATTCCTACTGAGCTGGGGTGGTGGGTGGGGGTTGGTGGGACACTCATTGGGCCATTGGTCTTCTTTCTTTCCTTAATGTGCATGTTTGTATTAAACCTTGTATTACTAAAAATCAAGAAACACGGTATTTCCCGTACTCTGAACTAATGCAAAAGTATTGAGGGTGTCATTAATATTATCATCTACGGCAGTCCTGAGTACTAATAGTGTGTGAATATTGAAAATAAAAAGGAAGCAAATGGTATCCTGTGGTAATAGCGAACAAATATGGGTGACCATCAAAACGGTGACTCATATTTGGCATTATGATCATGGGCAACCCGCAAGGGTAGCAACTACTGCTACCGCGAGGGTAGGGGAAGGCAACCAGAAAGGGGGAATGGCGAGGGGAAGGGGAGGGATAGGGAAGAGGTTATCTGGATGAAGTGTGCCTGCTGCCATTGAGTTAGCCGTGTGGTGGTGGTGAGGGAGGCCAGCTCTGTCACAGCAGGTACTGGGTTCAGAGCTGGGGACGGGAGGGTTGGAATTTTTGCCACTGCCTGTGGCTGCAAGACTTAATTTTTTTTACTGGGGACTGTGCCCCCCAGAGTTAGGAATCTAAAATCAGGGTGATGCGGGGGGCAGAGAGGCACAGCCTCCCCCACAAAACACTTATTATGTTGCGGATGTTGGGTCGCTGGCAAGTGCATATCTCTGATTTGCTTTTCGGCGATATACACTCACGATAATAGCGATCGCTATTTCACATTTGCTATTATCACATAGAACCAAAGCAAATAGATACTAGTCATATTTTTAGGAAACATTAATAGGCATCAACTGACAAACAGGGTGCCTTGGGAATCTCCAGTTTGGCTGCAAGAGAAATTTACTGTATGGGTTGAATGTTGATATGCTGAAGAAATCTCAGCAATATCATCACCATGGAATATATTTATAGTATGTAGCTACGAACTATTGTATATGGAAAGTAGCCCCTTTTAAAACTTTGCTGTGCATGTTCAAAAGATGTTGTTGTACACATTCGATCATTAACTCAACTGTTTGCCCCTCACACTTACTCCCACTGCTTTCAGTTTCTCTGCACAGCTCTACTCACTCACAGTTTTGTCCCCCCTCATGCTTGCTCACATCGCTTTCACTTTCTCAGCAGCACTACGTTCACACACACAAGGGTAACATTCAACTCATCAAAAAAAGTTAGAAACCATATACTATAACAAATACAATATGGGTGACTATACAAAACTCAACACATATTTCCATCTCGGGATTGACATAACGGCATGGACCTCTCGAGCTTTGCTCTCAAGGTCCATACGCTGTTACCTCAATTCTGTGATGGGAACACAGGCTGGTTGTGTATGGTCACACATAACATTATTCCTTATATTGTTAATAATTTGACCATGAAAGTCACTAAAAGGGTTTTCTTCATTGTCCATTGATGCCGAAGGACTTTTAAAACGATCTGTGCAGAAGTGTCTCTTTCAGATAAACTAGAAAGGCCCAAACATCAAACTTTTTTTTTTTTTAATTTATTTACTCATGAGGTTCACACCTCAGATGTTAGCCTTCTTTTTAGTGTGGCCCTGAGAGGATGTAAGCACGGGGAGGTCAAGCTACCTCCTGAAGTTCACACAATGGGCCAGTGTCTGTGGCGGGTCTTGAAACTGAGTCCTCTTGGTTTGCAGTCCTGTGCACTAACCACTGCACTGCACCACCTCCCAAACATCTGATGGAAATCTCTGATGTGACACCTAGGACTGAACTACAGATCTTTAGATCTTCAGTCTTACACTCTCCCGATGGAGCTTTGTCAGGTCCTTCTGTCACTCTGGACTGATTTTTGTTTATGGAATTCATTCATTCATTCATTCATTCAATCATTCGTTGAGTTATTTATTTATTGTGTTTGGCAGACCTTCAAGCACAAGTGCCCTTTTTCAAAGATTTCCAAGTCAGTTTCAAGGAATTACATGACCACAAGGCACAATACTATGGTATAATACTCAGACTCTGGAATGTCCTAGTCTACTTATCAGTTGGGATTCAATAATAGATAAATCAGGGTTTTTAATGGCAGTTTCACTGAGGCATAGGTTTTGCATTGTGTTGTCACTTTAGAAGAGGTTAGTATCTAGTTGATGACATCACATGCTCTTTAATCAAAGCATTTCAACATGGAGAAAGAGGAGGATTCTTTTTGAGGTATTTGATCATTTGATAGTAACCTAGTGACCTTCTGACCCCCTTTGACCCAACTAGAGTACTGAGGTCCACGGGGCAGGGGCTTCTGAGAGTGCCACCATGAGGTTTGATGTCCCATGGGGGGAGGTCAGGCTTCTGTAGTTTCTCCCCATGCGTCATAATAGCAACTGTGGAATGGGGAACTGTCACAACAGCCCCAAACCCACAGTGCGAACACTTTCATAAATGTGTTTTCTTGTGGGGGGCGCTGTGGGGGCTTGTCTCCAACACCTCCCCTTAATTTAGATTCTAACTCTGGGGGGGGCACACTAGGGAATGGGGGGGACTGACAATCGCACAAAAGTGTCAGCGCTGTGCTTCCATCATCATTGTGACGGTTCTCCATTCTGCAGTCACTATCATCACAGGCTACCCTTTAGGAAACTCATTCCTGGTGGGGGCTCAGTCCTCTAGTTCCCTGGAATCTTTTAGACATCTTTTAAAATCCAATGTGCTGAAGTGGGCCATCTACCTAGTGGACTGAGTATTTGCTTTTGGATTGTGTAGAACGTCTTTCTGTATCAGAACATTTGGCATACAAGAATTTATTTATCATTCATACTTTATTATTTAATTGATGTACTATCATGTATTTTCTAATGTAAAGTGTTCTAAGCTGGCGAGGCACTGTAAAAAAATAAATCCAGCTATAACTACTTTTTAGCTTTTTTCTGTCCTTCTGGCCTTTGGAATGTTTTCTCTGTAAGTGGTAAGGTCTTTGTGACTAACTTTCATAAACGTAGTTGAATGTGAGAGTTTTTGTGTTGTGCTACGAGTTTTTTGGTTACACTGTTTCTGTTCTCTTTCAGTTCTGTGGTCAGTTAAATGTGTGGTTGTGTTTTTAGTTACTTTATTCCTTGCTCCTTCATTTTTGCAATTTTTGTGTGTGGTTTTGCAATGTCAGATGTTATGAGTGATTTTGTCATCCCTAGGTGTGTCTGTATTGTTCATATTTTTTCGAAGCTTTCAGTTCTTTTGGATCACAATGTATGATTTCTTTTTTTCAGGACTAGGTTTGTTCTTTGGAGGGTGATGTTTTTTCTTTGTGTGTTTAGTTAGGGTGAAGGTTTGATGGAGTTGATCACATAGATATGGAGGACTGGCTTGTTATATGGAAGTCTGTGATGTGGCTGTGCCATTTGCAAAATTATCTTTGCCCTCTGTGTTACTACTCAGGTAACATGACTTCTGGAGCAATTTATATACATGACAGTATGCCCACATATGACCAGGTCTCAACCAATGAGGATGTAGAATTGTCCAGACCCTATTTGATAAAAATTTTGAGCATGCAGTTTTCAGACAGAAAATATTTTGGAGGAACAAATGACTGATAAAGGCCCTATTCTCTATACTGGTCAATCTCACGGGTCACCCTAACTTGGACTTGTTTGATTTTATACTCACTTTATCACTGGGTTCTCCTCTGATAAATTCCATCATCCACCTCCATAAGTGGCTATGGAAGAGTGGAGGAGTAGTGGCAGTATGAGTGACATAGCAATGCCAGACAACACACTTCCCTTCAGAAGATGTGTTCTGATCACGTGCACCCCAAGGAAGTATACGATATAACAGTGATTCCGTTCTCTTTGAAAGGGTAACAACCGTGCACAGTGGCCATGAAATGTTTCTTCAAATAAGGTATTGGACTTCCCTGTAGCTGGAAGCAATCCAGGGATATAGGTGACTAAATCTGCTAAATACTGCTACTGCCACCATTTTCTAGAACATTGAGATGTCAAGGAAGAACAAGCCATGCTTCACTACATGTACAGGAAAATGTGGAGGGGAAACCCTGCATCCTGACTGCTTGGCACCTATGGCTTAGGTCTGTCCAATGCACAGGTAAAAAAGCGTGGGCAGTCAGGACACAGTACAGTATGCCTTTTTAAAAAAAAAACTACTGATTGCCATTACAAACATTGCTACCACCTCTACTCACTACAAAAACCATCTAGATCCTAAAAATAACATTCCCTCATAATAAAAAGAACATTGATTAAATGTTCTTTTATATCTCCCCAACACACACACACACACACACACAAATTTAAGAAATATGAAATACTATTCGCAGTTTTCGTTTTTGGATCTTTTCTCTGACCATGGACTCACCTCCCCCTCCCTTTCCTACCAGGGAAATCTTTACTGCTTGCCCTACCACAGAAAACAAATTTAATCCCTGGTTTTAATTGAGGCTTTCTGTTGCATGTGTTTATATACGGGGAGGTGAACATTCAGCTAGTAGAATGCTGCAGAACTTTGAATTGCTGTATTCCACGAGAATTCCAGCTACTGAATACTGAAAATATAATTATGTTTGGTCCCTAGGGGGTAGGATACAGGCTAAGCTGTTGTAGCAGCAGGCTTACCCACATGAGTAGGCCTGTACGTTATTGTAACTCAGTGTTTTTCTCTTGTCCTAATCACTCAGGGCATCATCTAAAGCCCTTCAGTATTATAGCACTATCAAAGGTTACAAATTATATTGTAAGCACTTTAGCAGAAAGGCAGGCAAGCACTCAGGTGGTGGCGCCAATCACAAATGCAAAGTTGGCTAACTGGGAAAAGACAGCTCTTTTTGTGGAAATTAAAGGAATCACTGAAACACATGTTGGTGTTTATCTTGGGACATTTTTTCTTTATTTTCACTGTTTTATTATTATGCCCTAACAGAAAACAGGTGTGATTAAATAAGAGAGAAACAACAATAGAAAAGTAAACAATGAGTGATGTCACAGGGTGGTGTAACTTTTGGTGAGGTCACAACAACGAACTGTATTGTGATTGATTTAATTTGATTTAAATATACCTGTTTTGTCAGAATCTGTCTACCTCTGATGAAGCCCAGTTAAAATGGGTGAAACATAAGGTGTGGTGCTCCTCAGAGCACCACTGCTCTTTCTGAATGTCACACCTTGATGGCTGAATAAAAATACTTTAAAGGAATGAGTGTCAGACTTCCTATTTTTATGTTGCTTGCACGCATGTGCAAGAAACATAGTGCCATCATCGGAGATTTCGGAGGTGTGTCACCTCCTCCTCCAATTCAGTCAGTGTGCTGGCAGGCATGGCCCCTGTAAGCCAATGCATTTTGGAGCTGTCTATGACATGCTCCAAAATGCAGTGGCATACAGTTGAAAGGGGACTACGCTTCAGTGTGCACTGATAGAGGCTGCTCGCAGCTCCCCACACAGGCGTCTTGGCGCCCCTTGACGCACTGCTTCTTGACGAGTGCCCAGTCCCGTCGGCTGAGCTGCACCCCTCCCCAAGTAATAGTTGCCACGCTGGGAGCACACCCAGCGCAAGCTTTGTCCTTGCCGACGGGGTGCCTCCAACTTCGCGGTTGAACCCCTCGCCCTTTTGCCACGCTGGGAGCCCACCCCAGCGTGGCAACAAATTCTATGGTCAGACGGGGTGCCTAATCCTCATCGGCTGAACGCCCCAACATCCTCGTATCATGCTGGGAGCCCACCCAGTGTGGCAAAGGGTCCCACATCATCTTTTTTTTTAAATACCTGAAAACCGAAAACGTCCCGCCGCACGCCTCCCAACCCTCCCACAACCCGCACTCCACCCACTGGCGCACTCCAGCCTCCCCACACCCCGCACCCCATACTTACCTCCGGACTCTGGCGAACGACCGTGGACCAGGAACATGTCTGCACTCTTCAAAGCCGACCGCGAACTGAGAAATGCCGTAAGCTGTATAATGGGCTACGGGGGAGGGTTCAACTTTGTTGCATATCTCAGGCATTTGGGAATTTTTGCACCAAATTTTCAACATGAGATTTGGGACCCTTCTCATGAATGATGTCACTGTCATGGCGGACTATGTCGGCGGGTGATTGCCGCAGTGACTGTGCAGTGACTGTGAAATCACCCTTTGGGCCTGAATACCACCATGACAGTGACATCACTCATGAGAAGGGGTCCCAAAAACCCCATGTTGAAAATTTGGTGCCAAAATTCCAAAAAATGACTGTTTTACGAGCGTGCGTTGCGCAGTTCCGACGCAGGCTCGTAAGTTCGTGAAATTTAAATATTTTCACTCCAGATTTTCAACATTGCAATTTTACTACACCTTCTTATGAGTAGTACAGCTGTCATTTTTCACATCTCACCCAAAATGTGTTTCAGCCCATGTAGCGCAGAATGGCGCAGTCGGTGTGCAAAATCAATGTATGGGACAAATTAAGAAAATCACAGTGACACTGTTCATGAGCAGAAGTCTTAAAATGGCTATGTTGAAAATTTGTGAAAAATTCTAAAAATGACTGTTTTATTTGCTGCAGTGCTATGCAGTTCTACGCACTGTAGAGTTTGCGAATTTTCAATATTTTCACCCAGATTTTCAATATTGGCATTTATCACACCCCTCATGAGCAGTACAGCTGTCATTTTCACATCCTGCTCAAAACATGTTTCCACCATGTAGCGCACATATGGCGCAGTAGGTGTCGTGAACTCAATGTATGGGACACATTAAGAAAATCACAGTGACACTGATCATGAGCAGAGGTCTTAAAATGCCTGTGTTGAAAATTTGGTGAAATAATTCCTAAAATGACTGTTTTATAGTGTGCATTGCACTTTTCTCACGCAGCCGTGAAGTTTGCGAATTTTCAATATTTTAACTCCAGATTTTCAACATTGCCATTTTACCACACCTCCTCATGAGCAGTATAGCTGTCATTTTTCACATCCTGCCCAAAACATGTTTCCGCCCATGTAGCGCACAATGGCGCAGTCGGTGTGCGAACTCAGTGTATGGGACACATTAAGAAAATAACAGTGTCACTGTTCATGAGCAGAGATCTTATAGTGGAAATTTTTTAAATTTGGTGCAAGAATTCCTAAAAATGACTGTTTTACGAGTGTGCTGTGACAGTTCCTACGCACGTCAGAGGGTTTGCGAATTTTCAATACTTATCTATAGATTTTTCACATTGCCATTTTACCACACCTCCTTATGAGCAGTACAGCTGTCATTTTCACATCCTGCCCAAAGCGTGTTTCCGCCATGTAGCGCACAATGGCGCAGTCGGTGCAAACTCAATGTATGGGACACATTAACAAAATCACAGTGACACTGTTGATGAGCAGAGGTCTTAAAATGGCTATGTTGAAAATTTAGTGAAAAAATTCCTAAAAATGACTGTTTTATGAGCGTGCATTGCGCAGTCCCTATGCACGCTCGTAAGTTCGCAAATTTTCAATATTTGCACTCCAATGACTTCCAAATACCTAAACAGCACATAGAAGCAAGCAACATTCGGCATTGACAAATGCTTGTTAACTTAGTTGAGAGGGGTGAGCATGGTCTGCTCCATGGACCTATATTGTAAGCGCCCCGGATTCCTATCAGTACAGCATTGACAGATTTAAGGAAGGCTTTCAAAACCATCCATCATCCACACACCAGAGTATACTGGAAAACTTCTAAGGTGGTGCAGTCCTGTGGGCAGTTTATCCAAACAGAGATACTCCAAAGCACAAAAAAGGAACAGCGCTTGAAAAACAGAAGCTACAGCAAAGTCCTTGTGGAGGGCTCAGCTGAGCCAAAACACTGGGGTATGTTGTGAACGAGGCCATGTGAGTTCACTACTTTCACAGTTTAAAAGCTATATACTTTAGCACTATAAGCATTGAGATTATTGCTGTGATTGCAGTGTGCATTTTAAGTAGCTGCTAGTTTGGCAGACTGTGACCGCTGTTTATCTGCACTTTAGATAAATCACGTAGGCAGTGTTGGAATTATAATTTTTGAGCTTTGGGAGCTGGGGGACCTCTAAAGGTGCTGTCCTTTATTGGAGCCCTCTTACCCATTATAAGTCAATGGCAGTGATGCGTGAGCTACTGGACCTCCACTTCAGAACTGAGGCGGGCGGCCAACCCCCCTCCTGTAATTCAACATTGCATACAGGCAATACCTGTTTTTTGCATTACACAGTTTCAGATTAATTGTTTTTCAAGTGCTGTTCTGTGTTTTGCTTTGCAGCACAATCCATCACATGCTTCTGATGGATAAACTAGCCATCTTTTTTTCTACTTTTGGGATCAGTGGTTTGAGTACAGTTGATGTTTAGACAGTAGGCAAGTGGATGGTGTTCCTTCCTTCTTGCAGTCACAGTTGATCACTATGGGCTCAGTCTTGTGTCCAATGCATCCTTCATTCCGTAAACAGTGGTCTACCTTCTACACTCTGTGGGCATTCAGTTTGTGTTGACCAGATTAATATAATGGCATAGTAGTGCTGATGAGGTTGGCAAACACCTGCAGACAAGCCTCTCTATACTTTATGGTCTGTGTCAGGGAGAACAAACTTTATTGGGCTTCTTTTAAATTCAAGCGAACAATGATTTACACTCTTATTCCGCTACACTATCCTGACTGCTGTTCTTAGGAGGAGCTTCCAACCTGGGGTTTGCTATGGGAGTCTGATGCCTGACACTCCCTGACAGAGTGTGGATGCTGAAGTGGAGGACAGGACCATCGGATAACCAATGTAAATTACAGTCCTGCAACACATAGCAAGGGACACATCATCTCCTTTTGTTTGGTTTTCTGGAACATCATGTTTGGAAAATGTTTCTTTCAATTTATGTTCCCAAGATAGATCAGCTGAGATGCAGTGTCTCATGGGTCCTGTTTTTCACCACAGTTACAGTTGGATGGACAGAAGAACTGAGAGATCAGGTGGCTCAGTGTCACATAATAGTGAGTAATGGTATTTACTCAACTGGTAAAGGTGATTATGTGAGTACCCTTTATAGTACTCTGCAGTTAAAACCCCTGGGATATTCCCCATCCATCCCATAGGTTGATGCATTTGAGTTAGATGGGAGCCAACTCTCTTACCCATCCTAGTAGCTCCAGTGTGATACTTCCCTAGCAAAACAAGACAAAATAGAGAAATGAGCAACTCACACCAGGTGACATCTGTTAGCCCTTGTCTGGCATATTTCATATAAGTAGAGGACACATACTTCATGATAAAGGTGTACTTTTTTATTACTCTCTGAAACATTATGCTTAGAATTTATTTATTTGAAAAATGTCACCAGGAAAGGCATACTGAGCTACAATAGCTCATTTTCAGATGCATCCTGGGGGAGAGGGTATACATTTGAATAAGAGATCAAAGTAAAATATACGTAGATTTAAGCCTATACATACAAACTAATACATTTAAAACTATGCCAAACATATCTGAGGTATAGGAAGGCAGCACTTGGTATCCAGGTATAGATTATGTACATATATGCATTATACATATACACATACACACACACATACATATATAGGGGCACAATTTGAGTAGCATGTTTAATGTTAAACCTCACATTGTGCACTTTAATAACTTTGCAACCGATCAATGGATTTGCTCATAATTTATTATGCACTGTCCCATGGGGTAGATCTCTTGATGTGGCAAGTTTCATTCCAATTGGATTTGCAGATTCTAAGATCCAGACAGTGCAAAAAGTCATGAAGTCGTCTTTCTTTGCAGTTTTTTCCTCATCACCGTGTCCAGATGGTGTGGAATTTTGGTGTGATTTTTTATGGTAGAATCAGCTTGGGTAACAGAACAGGAATGCCATGTTTTGTGAAAAAATATTGATCTGTTGCAAAGTTATAACAATTTTTCATTTCCCATTTTTTTCAATGGGAAGAGGACTTTTCAGGATAGAGGAAGAAAAATTGCAAAAAAGGATTCATTCTCATGAGATTATTCCTCTTTCATGACAGCAAAATCCTTTTTCATGAGAAAAAATTTGTTGTTCACTTGCTGCCATCTTGTTTTCTGTTTTTTCCAAAAAACAAACAAACTTCAAAACCCACAAAAATGAAGTTATACAGAGACACCAACTAATGTGTCTTGGACATCGGGACTCCGTTAGGTGGATTCTGAAGTCATTTGGTAGAAAAGCAACCTTGGATGTTTTTTTTTCTTAGCATTTTAAATCCTGTTACGCAACTCGCTTAATTCCTTATTTTGCGAGCTGATTCCTTTTTCACGAGTTCGCAAAAAAGGATTAATTTTTCATGAGTTCACAACAAAATGATTCCTTTTTCATGAGCTGATTCCTTTTTCGTGAATTCACTAAAAAGGCTTCCTTTTCATGACAAAATGATTCCTTTTTCACAAAAAAAGGATTCCTTTTTCGCTGAAAAGGAATCTTTCTATTTCATGAAAAATTAATGTAGGGTTCAAAGTACCCTGTGCTCCCACCATGAAACTTGGGAGGAGTGCAGGGTTCAAAGGACCCTCTGCTGTCACTTCAAAAAGTGTGGGAGCACAGGGTATGAAGGACCCTGCGCTCCCACCACAAAATGTGACTGTGATCCCACCCCAAAATGCATGGGAAGGGCCCCTACACTTCCACAGCCAAAGAAGGACAAGACCGTTATGGAGGGTGAGAGTGCAACACCCAAAGGGCCCTGCGCTCCCACAGGCAAATAAGAATAGTAGTAAACTATCTAAAAAAAAGTCAAGAACTTCATTGCAAAAAACTTTGTTAATGCATCAGTTAGGGTTAAAATAACAAAAACAGGGAAATGTGGTGTTATGGTGTCCAACCCTAACACCCCACCCCCACCCTGCAAAGACCAAGAGGCATCGGGGGAGGCATTTGGGTTGTTAGCCCTAACGCTCACCCAATTCTCTTATGCTGTACCCACCCAGCTTATTTTCTAATGGAACGGGGTGAGCGTTAGGGCTGAAAACCCCAATGCTGCCCCTCCAATGCCTCTTGGTCTGTGTAGGGTGGGTTGTTAGGGTTGGAAACCCTAACAGCACATTTCCCTGCTTTTGTAATATATATATATATATATATATATTAGAGGCAAAAAACTCTGTTTAATGCATTAGTTAGGGTTGTTCCACAGTGACAAAAGTGAGGAAATTCGCCGTTAGGGTTGAAAACCCTAACTCCAAATTCACCCCCCCCAGCACCACACACACAGACACACACACATTCAAGTATGGGGAGGACCAAGTCAACACAACCAATGACAGACATCCAGCAGCAGGTGACAGAAATAACAAACAATTGTCTAAGCATTACTACGAGACATCCCCACCCACCTGACCAGGTACTGCATGCTCAGTGGAGATCAACAGCAAAACTGAAGGCCATGTACACAAGCGTACACATCCCTGATTGCAGCTGCACACAGCAGTACCACACTTAGTAGTTGCATGGCCTTACCTACCGATGCCCCACACCACACCACAACTGGTACTGTGCGTTATTCAATATAAATGCTGAAGGTGCATGATGACAGTTGTATAAAGGTTTTAACACTAGTGAGTATACATTAATTAAGAGAAGCACATAAATTAACTACAAGACACTAGCATGCTCAAGATAAAAGTAGTGATACATTTAGTAGGTGATTTACATAGTAGTACATTTACTGCAATGGTTTACTCAACATAGAGAGGCTGATGTAAATGTATGGAAAAGCATTGCCTGTTCAACGCTGTGAAATTCGTACTGCCAGTATCACATGCATTCTTACTGACGAAGGTGTACTGCTGATGTACATACATAGACCTTCAGTGTGTTTCAATACTAAAGATGCAGTAAGTATTCTTTGTAAGAAACATTGTAATTGCATGGATCAGGCCAAGCAACTTCTAAATATCATAGCACTACTGAGCCAACAATGATGTACCTGTATCAGAGATGTATATAGGATAGATTTTCCTGTAGGCACTTACTGAGTATGTTGTACCTGATAAAGATAATGTCATTGCATCTGTGATGACTAACTTATTCAAATAGTAATACATTTGCTATTGTTGCAATGAGTGATCTATGCCACTTATGGACACAGTGTGATTTTTTTTTAACAGTTGTTTCATACCCAGGCTGTATGCCTACTGTTTGGGTTTGCCACACTTCTGTCACTGATGCTATCAAAGTGATAACTATGTTAATTGTGGTACAACAGGAATCAAGTAGGTATGGTGTAGATATAAACAGAATGTCTTTTAGTATTGATTTAACTCACAATGGGGTAAGTGTACTAGGACAGCAGGGGTTATCCTCTATCACTGACTCTGTCAGTTATAATCACACTAAGGTTTCGATGACTGTAATGATCAGTTACACTGTTCATCTTCATGAGTTCATATTCACAGCCATTCTCCAGTAACTAGACAGTGTATGGTGTAACTGGGTGGGACACTGTGTTACAAAGCTGCTGCAGTGCCTAGCAGAGGAGAGTATCTACTCATAAAGACAATTAAGCAATAAGGCATGACCAACAGTTATGTTAAATGGTCTGTTAATCACCCTGTAGGGGTTTAATGTTGAATGAGGCATAGCTGAGTGCCACATGTCGCTAGACAGTGATAACTGACCATTAACATAATACCTGGGAGTGGCTTATTGCTATCATAATAAAACTGTTTTTTAAACAACATTAAACCATGTTCATCATATGGTTAGGCTCTACATGTATGTTAATAAAAACTAAACATAAGGCTGTTACAATGTTTACAGTCAATTAGAAAGCTGCATTTCTCGAACCCTTGTTATAATCAGAGATATTATACCTGTACAACTCCTTGGTTTTGCTGAACTCTATTGCTCAGGTGGCCCACCACAAGTGGTGTGGTGTGGTGTGGGGCATCGGTAGGTAAGGCCATGCAACTACTAAGTGTGGTACGTGTGTGCAGCTGCAATCAGGGATGTGTACGTTTGGTGTACATGGCCTCAGTTTTGCTGTTGATCGCCACTGAGCATGCAGTACCTGGTCAGGTGGGTGGGGATGTCTCGTAGTACATTTAGACAATTGTTTGTTATTTCTGTCACCTGCTGCTGGATGTCTGTCATTGGTTGTGTTGACTTGGTCCTCCCCCATACTTGAATGTGTGTGTCTGTGTGTGTGTGGTGCTGGGGGTGAATTCGGAGTTAGGGTTTTCAACCCTAACAGTGAATTTCCTCACTTTTGTCGCTGTGGAACAACCCTAACTAATGCATTAAACAGAGTTTTTTGCCTCTAATTTCTCTTCTTTTTGAGAATGATAATGAGAAATAGTGATGTAGATGGTGAAGGAGCGTAATTTTGGCCCCGCTACCCCACCACATGATGTCTTGTGGCATACTAACAGGGACAGCAACGCAAACAGAAATGCTAACAGTGGCACACATGGTAACACAAGCCGAATGAGAACAGAAAGGGTGTTACTGGTGGTGGCTTAGGACGGGAATGGTCTGCCACTGATGTGTTGTCACATAGTAACATGGTGCCTGCAAACAGAAATGTCAATGGGCATGGTGGACGTAAGTGAAACAGAAAGATAAACAGTACTGTAGACAGAAATGGCAAAAATAACAGAAACACAAGTGCAAATGAAAACGCAAAGGATAATGCACATGGTGGCGCAGGACGTCAACGGTAAGTGAAGCAGTGCGGAACATAGCGGAAAGGGCAACAGTAACAGTAATGTAAGCACACAGGCTGGTTTTCCCCAAAACCTGCATAGAGAAAGACAGTGAGTACAAATAATGTATGCATAATAATGAGTATCGGTGCAGAAAATGAGATCTTGGAATACTAAATACATTATATCTCAGGAACTGTACGACGTAGAAAAAAAATTTAAAAGTCATATTATTTACAGCTGTCCTGGCTAATTTGAATCTTAGCCCCATTAGGGGACTAAGAAGTTTTCCAATGAAAAGTCCGTATCTCGCACCGTTTCTGAGATACGGGCCCTGAAAGGCACGGCGAACACCGTAATGTTATCCTATGGGAAAAAAAGAAAAGTTTGGAGCACCATAACTTTGCCTCCCTGTAATATTTTTTCACCAAACCACTGAAAGTCACATCTGTGGGCTGTTGGCTGTCTTCCCTCCATATTTCAGGAAAAAAAAAAACTTTTATTTTGCAGCAGGGATCCAAAGGATTTCTGTAATGCGTCAGGCGCCGTAATGTTATCCTATGAGAAAAAACATCAACTTTGGAGTGCCGTAACTTTGCCGCCGTGTAATATTTTTTCACCAAACTACTGAAAGGCACATCTGTGGGCTGTTGGTTGTCTTCCCTCCAAATTTCAGGAAAAAAGACCAAACCGTTATTTTGCAGCAGTGTGCCAAAGGATTTCTGTAATGCATCGGTCGCCGTAATGTTATCCTATGGGAAAACTGTCAACTTTGGAGTGCCGTAACTTTACTGCCATGTAATATTTTTTCAATACAACACTGAAAGGCACATCTGTGAGATGTTGGCTCCGTTCCTTCCAAATTTCAGCCCAAAACTCCCAACAGTTCTTTTGCAGTGCAGTGCCAAAGAATCGCTGTCACTGTCCCACAGATGGAAAATTACTGTCGCAATTTGCGAAAGCTTTCGCAAAAAAGTTCGACACTTTCGTGAGCACGAAAGTAATTTGCAAAAGTATTTTTTCCAGGAATTTGAAAAACATATTTCTGGGGTGTTTTAGCACAAAATAAAGACATGGCAAGCATCCTCAGGGTCCGACTAGGTGAATACAAAAAGAATTAGGTTGCTAGAGGGTCCCAAATTTAAATGCCAACCATTTTTCTGATCACCAACTGAAAACAAAATGGCCGATCTGCGAAAGTAACAGACCCATTTACGAAAGTAAAATGCATTTTTGAAAGTGTTGAACTTTTGTTAACTTTTCCCATTGACTTATAATGGAAACTGTTTTTGAATAACTTTTGAACCGTTTAATATTTTTCACAAAATCTTTGAAAGACACATGGGGACCCTGGCCGCATGTTCCCTGAAGATTTTGGACCAGTCGCGCAAACCGTACGACCTGTAGGTGCGACCGTAGAATTCCAGAAAAAGCGTAAACGCGCACACAGATCACACTTAATAACTCCGCAGTCGTATATCCGACCACTACGAAACTTGGCAGATCCCAAGGCCTATGATTCTTGATTGTGTATTCCAAATTTCAGCCAAATCTATCATACGGTTGCAAAATTATTAAGGTGCAAAGTTTTGGGGTTTAACATAGAAATGGCTCCTCAACCCTAACTATGGTAGCACTACCGTGCTACCATAATATATATATATATATATATATATATCCCAAAACTTATGGGAAGGGTCCCTTTGCTCCCACAGCCAAAGATTACAGAGGGTAGGAGTGCAGGGCCCAGGGAACAACCCAGGGAACTACATGCCAGTCAGCCTCAGATCCATAGTGTCTAAACTAATGGAGTCCATCATGAAGGATAGGCTGGTGGCATTCATGCAGGAGAATGGTCTGCAAGATGAACATTAGCATGGGTTCATCCAGGGGAGGTCATGCCAGACAAATCTGGTGGACTTCTTCGATTGGGTCACTAGAGCACTGGATGGGGGAAGGCAGTTGATGTCCTATACTTGGACTTCAGCAAAGCTTTTGATCCAGTGCTGCATGGTAGGCTGGGGACAAACTGAGGACCCTGGGTGTAGGGGAAAAATTGGCTACATGGATAAAAAGCTGACTGAGCAATAGACGAGAGAGGGTGGTAGTAGGGGGAGATCTTTCAAAGCCCCATACAGTCATCAGCGGGATCCCACAGGGATCCATTCTGGGGCCTGTGCTCTTTAACATCTTCATTGCTGACATAACAAAGGGAGCTGAGAGTAAAATGAGCCCATTAACTGATGGCACCAAAATTGGTGTAATAATGGATGAAGGTAATGAGGAGAGGGTTCTGAAAAGGGAATTGGATACACTAAGGGAATGGTCAAAGACTTGGCAATTGGGATTTAATGCCAAGAAGTGCAAGGTTATGTGCTTCGGGTCTAGGAATCCTAGGTACAGTTACCATGTTGGGGGAAGGCTAAAGTTCTCAGAAGAGGAAATGGATCTGGGAGTGATAGTAACAGAGAGGTTAAATGGCTCAGAGCAGTGCAGAATGGTGGCAGCCAAGGCCAACCAGATGTTGGGATAGAGACGAATAGGGAACCAGCACTTGAGTGCAGCCACAAATTTCAGCAGACTTCAATGTCATTCCAAAATACTTTTTTATTGTCGTGAGCAGTTAGCCAAGAGAAATGATGTAGCGCAGGGAGGACACCCACAAGAACAACGTTTCACGGCCAAACTGGGAGCTTTGTCAAGGTAATTGGCATCTCCTAGTGCCAGATATTTATAACTCCTTCACTGCAAACTTACTTCACATGACATTTAAGTCTGCTGAAATTTGTGGCTGCACTCGAATGCTGGGTCTCTATTCATCTCTGGTTCAGTTTATGGACTCATAGCACCACTACCCGAAGGAGTGACCCTTCTTTTGTTGTCCAGATGTTGGGGTGTATATACAGAGGGATCACATCCTGAAGTGCAGAAGTTATCCTGCCATTGTATAGATTGCTGGTAAGGCCACACCTGGAGTACTGCATTCAGTTCTGGAGCCCCTACTTAAAGAAAGACATCAAGCTCCTGGAAAGGGTCTAGAGAAGGGTGACCAAAATGATTAATGGGATAGGAGGGCATAAATAGGGGAGATACAAACCACATATTCATGCTGAAAAGGGAGGGAGGCACCAGGGGAGACAGCATGAAGCTGGAAGGGGGTAGATTCAAGAGGGGAACTAGGAGAAACTATTTCATGGAGACAGTGGTGACAGAGTGGTATAGGCTACCAGAAGAGCTGATCTCACAAAAGACAGTGGACACCTTCAAAAGAGGGTGGAATATAGTCAGGGAGAAAATAAGTAAAGGAAGAGACCCGTCTAGGAGAGGATGTGGGGAGGAGGGGGAGAGTAAGCTGTGGTATAGACCACAAGCTGAATAATCAAGCAGATGTTGCAAAAAACTACATTAATGCAAAGATTAGGGTTTTAAAAATACAAAGCGTACAAAGACGGGAAATGAAAAAAATTAGGGATTTGGGTCTCCGCAGTACTGGTGAATCAGTGGTAGTGTCTTACTTATTACCTAGAAAATACCTATGTGTCCCCGTTGCTGCCTCCCACCTTACTTAGGCAACAGGGAGACCGGTATTTTCTTGGTTTTACTCCCCCCTAGCCCAGGACCCCATAATATGGTTGCACATGCCCATGGAGGCAAGCACACACCCAAAGGCTCTGGTACCGGCCCCTTCCCCCCCCCCACCGGCCTAACGCCAAGTCTCCCATTGGGCTTGGTGCTACTTGGGTGGCAGCCAATAGCCCGGGAGACTCCAAATACCTCCCCAGGAGAGGAGAGTTGCCTTTCGGCAGCTCAGTCCAGCTCCTTGACCTCCCCCACAGCCAACCCATGGCAACATGAGCTCGCTCCTGAATTTGGGTCACTGGCTTGGTGCAAGGTGTGGCATCCAGTGCCTCAGCCCTCAGCACCACTGGGCCAGCCCGGTTGAGACTCCATTCTGACTTATTAAGTGTCACTCTGCTCAACCAATCTGCTTGTACAGTATGTTGCCTTTCCCTGCCAAATATATTGCTGATATTGATAACAGATGCCAGTCTGCCCCGTGTAATACTTTCAGCGACTCTATTATCATCACTCGCCTGCATGTGCCCCCTTGTTTGTTCAGGTATGCCACTGTCACTTGATTGTCTGACCACACCAGGATTGTCTGCTTGGAGATCAGTGGTTGGAAGAATTTTACGGTGAGAAATATTGCTTTCATTTCTAAGATGTTTATTGGGAGTGATGACTCCTCTGTGGATGATAGGCACTGTGTGACGGGGCAGTTGCATATTGCACTCCAGCCCATTAGGCTGGCATCTGTGGTGATCATAGTTGTGTTTGACTGAGATAGTGTCTGTCTTCCCATTAGGTTTTCTTTGGTTGCCCACCAGCGTAAACTGACTAAATGTTTGGGGTGGTGGTGATGTCCGGAAATGGAAATTTTGGGATGTTTGGTCCCATGTGTCTAGCACGTATCAGTAATAGCTGCATGTGTAGTCTGGCCCATGGAACTGTGGCTATTGTTGCTGCCATAAAGCCCAGTATTTGGAGGTAGTCCCACATTGGCCTGCAAGGTCACTGTATAACTTGAGTGATGTGAGTGCATATGTTGCATACATTACCTTGTCCTCTGTAGGGGTCACTTGATCATGGAGTGTGTCAATCAATGCCCCAGGTGCAAGATGGATTGTGATGGTGTTAGCTGACTCTTTTTAAGTTAATGAACCAGCCGAGATTCTGTAGAGATTGTACCGCTAGGGCCGTATTGTTTTGTGCTTGTTCCTTTGTTCTTGCTTGTAGTAGCCAGTCGTCTAAGTAGGGGATGACATGTACTCCCTTTTTGTGCAGGGTTGCAGTAAGAACTACTAGGGTTTTAGTGAATACCCTGAGTGCTGTGGCTAGGTTGAAGGGCAAGCAGGTGTACTGATAATGTTCCCCATTTATGGCGAACTGGAGGTATTTTTGGTGAGCTGAACGTATTGGAATGTGAAGGTATGCGTCCTTCAGATCTATGGAGGTGAAAAAATCTCTGGGTTGTATAGCTAGGAGTGTGAAGTGTATGGTTTCAGTTTTTGTGTGTTACAGATTTGTTCAGGTATTTGAGATCTAGCACTGTGCGCATGCCTCCCATCTTCTTTGGGACTACAAAAATTAAGGAGTAGACCCCAGTGTTCCTATCCTCTTTTGGAACTGGAGAAATAGCCCTGTTTTGGATTAAATCTGCAGTGGCTAGGTCTGTAGCTTGACATTTCTTGGGACAGCTTGGTACAGGTGAGATCAACAGTCTGTGTGGTACTGTCCTGCACTGCAATTCAATAGCGTAACCCACTGAGACTACCTCTCTCACCCATTTGTCTGATGTGTGGGCCCATTATGATGCAAATCGCTGTAGTCTCCCTGCAACTGAGGATGGCTCTGGCCAGGCCTGCATGGTCTTATTGTTTCTTTCTGGTGTTTCTGAAATTGGGCTTGGAGCCTGCACTGCCATGAAACTTGCTGCTGTTGGATCTTGTCTTATTGATGGACACTCTGTGTTGGAACTTGGGTCTTGTAGACCACTGTCTGGAGTTTTGGTTGTTGTAGTGCTGGTTCTTAGGTTCAAAGGACTTGGACTTGGGCTGAAAGGGCCTATCTGATGGCAGGTACACGTCTTTGTCTCCTTGCGAATGCCTCCCACCTGATCTACTTTTTAGAAAGGGAGTGAACCCTTCACTGAAAAGGTTTCCCTCTTTGAAGTGTAGTTTCATTAATGCATTCTTTGACTTGTCTGCCTGCCAGAGTTTTAATCATAGGGCACATCTGGCTCTGTTCGTCAGCACGGTCATCCTGGAGGTGAACCTCAGGACATTAGAGGAGGCATCCATTATGTACCTTACCACCTGTAAGGCACACTTTGCTGTGTCCACACATGGTGACCCCTCTAGGACAGACTCCACCAGTGGTTCTGTCCACCTTAGGAGTGCCCTGCTGGTGAACCAGAATGCCATGTCCACTGATTGTAACATCCCTGATGCCTCATGGATCTTCCTTAGTTGTTCTTCTATTTTCTTGTCCCTTGGCTCTTTCAGAGCCACTATGCTTTTGATAGATATAGTTGTGCATTTTGAAAGTTCAGATACTGGGTGATCCACTTTTGGCACCTTACACCAGGCTTCCCTCCTTGCCTCCGACAGCAGGTACCTGTCATCGACCGTATGTTTCTCTAGCATTCTGGTCAGTTCCTGGGCATCGGATTCCTTGATGACTATGGAGTCGATTGCTTGGAAGGATGGAAAATATGTTTTATAGGTTGACTGACCCGATGAGAGTAGTGGGTCTTCTGGCATAGATGGTGTCAGGGGTTCTTCTAAGATTCTGAGTGCCCCTTCACCATCCTGATCAATTACTTTATGTTTTCTCCATGAAACATTCTCTTGGAATTGTCTAGCACCACCTCTTTGGAATCTAATGAATTCTGAGTAGCGATGCTCTCTGTGTCTGCCCTGCTTCTTTTGCAGGTACGTTTGGCCACTGTTGTGTCATGGGCTCTTTTCTTTGTCGGTGGCATTGGGGTGCCCGCCTTGAGTTTATCCAGAAACTGAAGTAGAAGTTGCACCTGACAGGTATCTAGGGCCAATGAGGCCACTGGTGGTGGGGATTCACTTATTTCTGGAATTTGTTTGTCCAATCTTCAGCAGTCCCTGTTCTCCAAAATGGCACAGTCTGTGCAGATGTTGTCAACTTTATTCTCATAGGAAGCACTGGTTCAGATCCTGGAGCCGCCAGCGTATATCAGCACACTCCTTTTTACTAAGAAGCCAGGCTCAACAGTTCAGTCAATAAAAAGTCCAAAATTTTGGAATAGGATTAAAACATTTATTGATATAAAATCACAGCAGAGGCTCTTTCCTGTCATTTCCAATGTTTCGCACTAATACTTGCTTTGTCAAGTGTTACACAACAAACCAATCACTAGTATTTATTTAAATAGCATTTTTAAAAGGACAGACTTCAATCTTATTGGTTCCTCTTGCTACTGATGTAAGTATGTCCAACTAGGTAATTAAAAACACTAACGGAAGTGGATCAGGAAGGGGAGGGAGGAATGGGGGCAGGGAAGGAAAGAAGATACAAAAATATGTAAAAGAACGCAGTATTTACATTACACCAAATTGTATACATATGATGGTATAATAATATGCAGCAGAGTCATATCCTGATAGCATATCCAATACTTATTTCTTTAAAAAAGGTTTCAAGGAGAAACATTCATTTATTCCAAAACCTGTCCAGGCTCTGAATTTGAATTGCCAAAATGCTTCCCTTTCTAACAACAAATTGTCTAGCTCACCACCCCTGGGACCCAGGACAACTTTCTCAATTCCTTTAAAGCTAAATTTGTGGTTTGAACCACATTTCTGTACATGCATAGCAAGGGCATTTTCTTGATCCCTATTGGTGGTACTTCTTAGATGCTCTCCAATCCTTTGTTTCAATTGTCGACTAGTTTTGCCCACATAACATTCATAGTATGTACAGGTGGGTAAATAAACCACAGCTACTGAGTTACAATCAATAAAATCATTTGTTTTAAACACCTTTTCAATTTTAGCCACAAAAAATTATTCTCCAACATTCAGTACATCACAGAATTTACAGCTCATACAACAAAAAGTCCCCTTAGGTAACATGTGATGTGTTAGTCCCTAACAAAGCAAACCCCATCTCTCACTTCACTGTGTGTCTTTTTCTTGGGTTTTAACAGTTCTTTCCTATCTATTATATTCACTGGGCTCGATTCTCAAAGAGCCCTAAGACTGACACAGGCTACTGCCAAAGGTAACTTGCATCAATGCCCGGCACACCAAGGACCTTGCACCTGATTCTCTGTTAGGCAGGGTCCCGGAGGCAAATTCCTGTGGCTTGCAGCAACTGTGGCCAGGCACCAAACAGACAGCACACTGGGAGGTTTTTCTGTAAGCCACAGGGCATCTGTGCACCACTCCAGACCCGGGTGGTCTAGCGGTCCCCCCCTCCCCAATCCCATGTTGCCCATACTATTATTTATTAATAATGCCCCCATCATGTTGGACTAGCAGTCCCCACTCCCTGAGTTCTGATGTTGCCACTATATATAATTAATAATTATCCTACTGCCCTGGTGGACTAGCGGTCCCCCCTCACTGATACCCGATGTTGCCACCATCTATATTTATTATCTCTGTGCCCTGGTGGACTAGAGGTCTCCCCTTCCCAATCCCTGATGTGCCACTATCTATAATTAATAATTATCCCCATGCCCTGGTGGACTAGCAGTCCCCCTCCCCATCCCCGATGTTGCCACTATCTATAATTAATAATTATCCCCATGCCCTGGTGGAGCAGTGGTCCTCCCTTCCTGATCCCCGATGTTGCCACTATCTATAATTAATAATTATCCCCATGCCCTGGTGGAGCAGCGGTCCCCCCTTCCTGATCCCTGATGTGCCACTATCTATAATTAATAATTATCCCCATGCCCTGGTGGACTAGCAGTCCCCCCTCCCAAATCCCTGATATTGCCCCAGCAAAGATTTATTAGTATTTTCCCCTGCCCTGGTGGTATAGTGGCTCCCTAGCCCCCCACCCCAGCAGGTAGTGCCCTACACCCCTCCCCATCCCAAATCAGAGCTGGCAACCGGCACAGCCTACTTCACCTCCTCAGCCAGACACGGACTGAATTGTCAGTGAGTGGTATGTGCTCATTGATAGTTCGGTCCATGGCCAGCCGAGGAGGTGAGAGGTGGAGGCTGTGCTGGTTCTACTCATGATGGGGGTCGAATGTGGGCATTGCCTGCTGGGTGGAGAGAACTGAGAACCACCCTGGGACAGGGAAAATATTAATAAATCTTAGTAGGGCCAACATCGGGGATCATGGATGGGAGACCGCTAGTCCACCAGGGCATGGGGATAAATATTAATTATAGATAGTGGCAACATTGGGGATTGAGAAGGGGGGATCATGGCACATTGCTGCAAACAGACAACTCTCCCAGAGAAAATATTTCTAAGTACCCTTAGACCACTCCTGGCTGGTCCAAGGGTACTTAGAATTTATCCCTCTGGGACTTTCGGTGATGTCACGGAGCTGAACAGGCACTGATATTTAGGGCTCCCAGACCCAACCATCAAAACCCCCCAAAAAAGCTATAAATCAATACCAAAATACACAAAATGGTGACAGGGGGCTAGGGGGACTCTGGTGAATCCAAACTGAATGGCAGAGGCAGAAATCAAATGAGAGATGCAAACAGATTACGCCAGGAATCCTCAGACCGCAGCAGGATCCGCTCCCCGCCGAGCTCCCGGGCTGCAGAATACGACACCAATGGAGAAACTGAACACCTTACCAGGTCCCATTTTGAAATGATATTAAAAGAAATACAGGCTTCGCGTACAGTAAATAAGAAAGAATTTAAGTTAATCCAGCAGAAGCTGGCTAAATTCAAGAATCACCTAGACACAATGGATGAGGGAGTAGGTGAGGTGGAGGATGGGGCCCAGCAAATGTCCCGAGTGATTAAGCTTTTACTGGTCTGAGCAGCCAAGACAAGAGAAAAATGTGTTGACCTGGAAAGTAAGTTGCACAGAGAGAATCTACACCTATATGGACTTCCAGAGGAAGCTGAGACAAACCTGATGCATGATTTTGTTGAAAACTTATTAAAAGATGTGCTAGAGCTTCCCGCTACCTACCAATTTTCTGTGGAACGAGCCCACCACTCCCTTGTACCTAAGCCATCAGACCGCAAGGCATGGCCCAGGTCAGTGATCTTTAAGCTAAATTCCTACAAAATAAAAGAAGACTTGCTTTGCCATGCATGGGCCAAGAAATAAATAAAATATCTTGAAGCCAGACTGACCTATGATCATGACTTTCCCCCTGAAGTGCAAAGGCAATGCACGGAGCTGGCCCCTCTGCAGAAACTTCTGAAGGAGAAGGGGGTCCAATTCCATACCCTCTACCGAGCCAGACTCAGAATCGTCTGTGATGATGGGGTGAAAGTTTATCCCATGTTTGCTGCAGCCTGTGAAGTGCTTAAGGAGAAGGGTTTCAATAGTGCGGCTATTATTGAAGCTGGGAACCAAAAGAACAGACCGAGGGAACTACAGTGGCAGCCGGTGCTTTCCAGGAAGTGTCAGGAAGGAAATATGGTTACCCCAGGTGACACGCTCCGTTCCATTCAAGACCTCTCCCAGAAAACTCAAGCAGTGAGTCCCATTTCACAGCGAAGCAAGAGCTGAGACAGACTGTTTTTTTGTTCTTGGTTGTAGTTTTCAGTGATACCTTGGATAGACTCTGGTGAGACTGAGCTGACATTAAGACTGATTTGTATTTGCCAGGGTGCATTTCCCCAAGGCTCTAAGGTGGAAGTTATTTTAGCGTGGACCCTAGAGTTGTTATGACAAAGATCCTTTGCCTATAGAGCTCCAAGCTGGCTAAATGGTCTCACCAGGGACATCTCCTCCCTACCTAAGCTAGGCCTGTTCAAATCTAACCTCTGCCTATTCCTCTCTGCCTCTAGCACATGTGACTGTCTTCTCTAACCTGCTGTTCCCTTTTTGGCAGTTGTCCCTTCTCATCTACACCCCTAGTCTCCCCCTCTAACTTCTCCCCTCCTCCTCCTCTTATTGCACTTTCCACTTGCACTTCCTGTGTGTTTTGACAATTGCATCTGGCAGCATCTTCTTCTCGTGTCTCACCAAGTTCTCGTTATCAATGTTATCCCTGTCCCATGCATGCCCCTAGTACCACCTAATCTGCATGTACTCATGTGATGATAAACAACTGTAACCCGTTATCCTGTAATAATTAATGTCCTACTTGTTTGTTCTCATCCTGACGTGGAACCTTTGTAAAAGAGCCTTGGCTCAAAGGTAATTGTAATCCTAGACTCTAATAAATAAAAATAAATAAAAGAAAAATGACAGCCTGGTAATTTAACTTTAAGATATAAGGGTTCAGTTTCTAAGTAACTTGCTCCTGCTGTCAGGATCTATTGGTTATTTTAAGGTTTCAGCTCATAGCAAATATGTTTACCCCCTTTTTCTGCATAACAGTGGTATTAAAGGAAATCCTTGCTTTTCTTTATCTCCTAGATCCCTATGTCTAAGATAAATGATTCAGAAATAATGCTGGGGTTGGGTCTGGAGATGCTGCAGTGTATGGATTTGGCTCTAAGTGGCGGCGATATGACACCACAGTTTAGCGCTCTAGCCATAGCCTTATTTGGCTCAAATGCAAGACTCCTTGCTACAAGGGGACTCTTCTAGCGTTTATGTCTTTTTTTGGGAGCCATTTTGCCACCAGGCTCCGGGAGAGGTCTCCCAGAAATGGGAGGATTGCGATATCGCTTCGTTCTGCCCTATAAAGGGGAGACACAGAGGCCTGATTGGGATACAGGCCTCCTGCCTAGGAAGTGTTGTTTTCATATGGTAAAAGTTTCACTGTTACAGTTTGTTAATATGTTGAATGTTCTGATATTGTTTTATACGTTTGGGCCACATAACCATAAAAGGAAAGATAAGGGAGATGATAAGATTCGGGGGTCTGGGAAAGTTCCTAATTTTGTAGTAAACTTCATAAATAAAAATCCAGTAGAAGTAGATCTACTCCTTATTAGAAGGACTAACAATGACATCAGAATATAATATCTGTACATATAATGTACATGGAATCTATAGTCCTGCTAAGCGTAGTAAACTTTTGGCGTATCTTAAGCACTTGGGGGGTGATATAGTGCTTCTTCAAGAGACCCACCTCTCAGGAATAGAACACAAAAAAATTGAAACTTAGGTTTCTCGCATGTCATATCCTCATCCTATAAGGGTGGGAGGAGACGAGGGACAATGATTCTTATTCCACAGAGAGCCCCCTTCAAGATTAAGGAACATCAGATAGACAAAGAAGGTAGATACACTATGGTCAAGGGCACCTTAAATGGCTAACTAGTTACCCTGGTTTCGATTTACTGCCCCCCAGGTACAGAATTTTCCTTTTACCAGTCCTTTCTTCTACAACTAGCACAATTGGGAGAGGGTCAAATAATATGTGGCGGAGATCTGAACCCGAATTTAACACAGGACACTTGTCAGACAACCCTTCATGGCATGAATAAAAAAATATTATGGGAACTTAATAAATTATTAAAAGAATTGGGGCTTGAGGATACTTGGGGCCACCTAAATGGCAATACTACCAGACATACCTTCTTTTCCCAAATCCACAGGATTTTTTCCTGTCTTGACTATATTCTGACTTCTAGGGAACACATGGGGACAGTTTTGTGAGTGTGGAGGGGGGACTTTGTCCTCTCTGACCACGCTCCAGTGGTTTAGAGGCTCCGGCTGGGTCCGGGAGGGGAGTAGAAAAACAACTTTTGGCGGCTCAATTTATCACTGCTAAGGAATCACGAAAGCCTAGATCAGGTCAGAGAGGACATTCAGCAAGCTATCCTTCATCATGATAACTCAGACACCAGTACAGCAATATTGTGGGACACTATTAAAGCGATCACCAGAGGGAGATTGACAGAGATTTCAGTCAGGAAGAAAAAACAAAGGGAAGCACATAGAGATTCTCTGACCCTCCGTATTAAAGATCTAGAGGACCAGCAATGTATCAACCTATGCAGGGCCAGGGCGAAGGAACTTTCCAAGCTTAGAAAAGAATTAAATAGCATACTAGACTATTATGTTGAACAGAAGCTGGTCTTTCTTAGGCAAAAATTTTACAATGGAGGTCCTAGGTCCCTTAGGCTCTTGACGGGCTGCATCAGAGCTCAGAAAGCCAAAGCTACCATAGATAAAATTAGAAACCCCTCAACAAAGGACATGCAGAACACTATTTTGGGTATCTCTAGTGCATTTCTGGAGTACTACTCCCAACTGCACTCTCCCCCAACACAGATTCCAGTGAGCAAAATCTCTGACTTTCTATCTAAATTAAATCTCCCCACCCTCTATGAGGCACAGAAGAAATTTCTTATTGCCCCTGTCTCCTCCCAGGAAATGCAAGGCACTGTAAGATTATTGAAATCTGGTAAGTGTCCTGGAACTGACAGCCTCCCTGCAGAGTTCTACAAAACTTTTTGTAAAACTTCAATCCCTCTCCTGCAATGGCTGTTTGCTTTCATCCCCACAGCTAACGGGACAATTCCACCCTCCTGGAACTATGCTATAGTCTCAGTGATACCGAAACAGGGTAAGGATCCCTCATTATGTTCCTCCTACAGGCCCATCTCTGTACTTAATACAGATCATAAAATATTTTCCTCTATCTTAGCTCATAGATTAATGCAATTTGCCCCAACCCTCATCCACATGGACCAATGTGGATTCATCCCTGGTAGGCAGACCCAGGATAATGAGCATCGAGCAATTTATCTTATTGACCACATTCAAAGTCACCATAAATCAGCTCTGTCGTTGGGGCTCGACGCCGAAAAGGTATTCAATATGGTTTCCTGGCCCTTCCTACGGGGAGTTTTATCCTCTTTTGATTTTCCTAAACCATTCTTGGACTTAATTTTTAAATTTTGTAAACAGACACAGGGATATATATCAGAGCAAATGGGCATATTTCTGTGAAATTCCCACTCTATAGAGGCACCCGACAGGGTTGCCCCTTATTCCCCCAATAACTTCCATTCTATATAGAGCCCCTAGCCCAATATATTTGCCTCTCTCCAGAAATTAATTAAATCCATTTGTTTGGCACAAATCACAAACTGACCCCGTTTGCTGATGATATTTTAGTCTACCTAACCGACCCCAATATCTCTATGCGTGCCTTATTTCAAAAACTTAATAAATTCTCAAGCCTTTCGGGACACACACTTAATACTAATAACATTGAGGCCTTGTCAATTAACTATATGGTTTCCCCTGCTTAAAGAACCTTTTTTGAGTCAAATGGGATCTCCCCTCTCTCAGATATCTGAGAGTTTCTATTCCCAAGGACCTCTCTCAGCTTTTTGAGGTTAACTATATTCCCCTTTTAACAACACTCAAGCAAGATATGAGGAGGTGGTGTATTCTTCCTCTCTCATTTTATACTCGAAACCTAGCCCTCAAAATGAATGCCCTTCCCCGTTTACTGTATCTTTTTCAGTGCGTCCCCTGCTCTATTCCAATTAAGGAAATCCTCTCTTGGCAGAAGATTTTTAATAACTTCCTCTGGACTGGGGGTAGACCTCGTATTAAACAGCAGCGGCTTTTCCTACAAAACCCCAATGGGGATTACCTTACCCTCCCTCCCCCCACTGGGCAGCTTCCCAGATGAGGCTGGCTCTGCTGTGGGTAACAAAGATACCAGCCATACTGCAAATCCATAGATTTATCAAGAGAACTCTCCTTCCCCCTCCAGGCCAGTCTCTTTAGCCCAACGCTACTAACTACAACTGCTGGACTTCAGGAGGGCCGACTTTGGGAGGATGGGGGAAGTGGTAAAAGGGTACCTGACCAGAATTCAATCTAGTATGGACACTAACCAGAGGTGGGAGCTCATAAAGCTGGGGATAGTGGAGGCAACCAAAACCTGCTGCAAAGCCCAGAGCAAGAAGGCTAGGGCTAAGAAACCGATCTGGTTGAGCAAGGAGGTCATGGAAAGGTAAGGAGGAAAAGAGCTGCCTTTAGGAAGTACAAGAAAACAGGGAGGGGGAGGACAGGGAGTACTTGACAGAATCGATGGAGGTGACAAGGGCAATAAGGAGCCAAGCATCTACTGAACTCAGGTTGGCACAAGGCATTAAGAAGGGGGAGAAGGACTTCTTTAAGTACATCAGGGAGAAAAGGAGCTGTAAGGACCACATAGTAAGGATTAGGAAGGAGGGGGGTTGGGTGGAAGCAGGGTGCGATAAGGCGGAAGCACTAAATGAGTACTTCTTTTCAGTATTTGCTAAAGAGAAGAGAGTGGTGACACCCAAGGTGGGAGAAATGGCAGAAGCAGGGGGGGAAGTGGTGACAGATGGGGAAATCATGGAGAGCAGAGTTCGAGAGGGTTTGAAGGAACTGAGGGTGGACAAGACGCCAGGCCCAGATGGCATCCACCCCAGGGTACTGAAGGAGCTGGCAGAGGTCCTTGCAGGGCCTTTGGCAGACCTATTTAATGCCTCACTACATTTGGGGTGTGTACCTCAGGACTGGAGGATGGCTCATGTGGTACCCCTCCACAAGAGTGGCCCCAAGGATGAACCGGGAAACTACAGACCAGTGAGCCTCACATCCATCGTGGGTAAGCTAATGGAGACTATCCTGAAGGAGAGCTGGTGGCCCTCCTAGAGGCCAAGGACTACAGGACAGACAGACATGGCTTCATACTTGGCAGATCCTGCCAAACCAACCTGGTCGAGTTCTATGACTGGGTAACTAGGCAACTGGACAGGGGCCATGCAGTGGATGTCCTGTATCTGGACTTCAGTAAGGCATTCGACTCAGTGCCACATGGAAGGCTAGGAAGGAAGATAGTAGGCACAGGGGTGGGTGCAAAGCTGGTGAGATGGGTAGGAAACTGACTGCAGGGAAGGCAACAGAGGGTGGTGGTGGTTGGGGAGCTCTCACACCCAAGGGCAGTGACGAGCGGTGTTCCACAGGGCTCAGTGTTGGGACCAGTGTTGTTTGGGATATTCATTGCAGACATATCATGGGACATCAAGAGGAAGATCAGTCTGTTTTCTGATGATACCAAGGTAGGCGTGGTGGTGGATGACCTAGGGGGATGGCAGGGGTTGCAGGATGATCTGGCAAAGCTTGAAACCTGGTCAGACATCTGGCAACTGGGCTTTAATGCCAAAAAGTGCAAGGTGCTGCATTTTGGGATGAAGAACCCAAGGAGGAGTTACCAGCTAGGGGAAGTGCAGCTAGCCCAGACAGAGGAGGAGAAGGATCTGGGTGTGCTCATTACAGGGTCAATGAACAACTCGGCACAATGTAGGAAGGCAGCTGCAAAGGCCAACAAAATGCTGGGTTGTATTGCAAGGGGTATATCCTCGAGGAGGGAGGAGGTGATTCTGCCACTGTATAGGTCATTAGTTAGACCACACCTGGAGTACTGCGTGCAGTACTGGCGTCCGTATCTGAAGAGGGACATTAAGTTACTGGAGGGGGTGCAGCGCAGAGTGACAAAGATGATCAAGGGGCTGGGGGACTTATCATACGAGAGGAGGTTGAAGAAGTTGAACATGTACTCACTGGAGAAGAGGAGAGACAGGGGTGACATAATTGAAACCTTTAAATACATGAAAGGAATAAACAAGACGGGTACAGAGGGGCTGTTCAAAGTAAGGAAGGGGAGGGCCACCAGGGGCCACGATATGAGACTGGAGCGAGGAAGGTTCAGGAGGGAGATGAGGAGACACTTTTTTACAGAGAGGGTGGTGGCTGGGTGGAATGCGTTACCTGCTGAAGTGGTATGCAGTAGAACAGTGGACTGCTTCATACGAGGATGGGACAGGACAAGAGGGAGGGTTAATGAAGGGGAAGGGTAGAAGGGAGGGGCAGCTGCAGAATAAGGGGTGCTAGCTGCACATTCGAGCAGACTTGATAGACCTCTAGGCCTTTATCTGCTGGCAAATTTCGTATGTTCGTATGTTCGTAAAACAAGCTATGCAATCAATGCCACCAGTAGTCTCAACAATACTCGAGGGTTGGCGAAGATGTACTCAGTACAGGGCTTTTGCCCTCCATACCTGGAGATATCAATGGTTCATAACAAACCCGAAGTTTTCTCCTGTCCTTCAAGACAACTGGTATAAGATTCAAGTGAAAAGGGGATTTACAGCACCCTGGCAATTGATGTGTGGGGGGGTGCATTAGTGACCTTTGAAGAAGCTAGGGTATCTTTTGGATGGCCAGATGGAGATAAGCTTCACTATTTCCAGATCATGGACTCTCTCGGTAGTAATCTGAGAGAGGAGAGACTTAGGACACAGCTTTATGAGGATAGAACCCCCTTTGTACAAATTTGGAAGTCCCCAGTGGGAGAGAAGGCAATTTCTATAATATATAAATCATTGATTCAACTTTTATCACATAATGCTGATAAAGTGAAGACCAATTGGGAAAGGGAGCTTAACCTGGTACTGAATGATAAGGACTGGGCCAAAGTCTGGAGAGGCACGTGATCCACCACCTCCTCCTCTATCTGGAAAGAATATGTATGGAATGTCAGAGCTAGATTCTTTCTGGTCCCTATGCACTTGGCAAAGAAAGTACTGGCAGCCACATCTGGCTGCTGGAGGAGATGTGGCTCTAGAGAAGCTACTCAGGCACATGTCTTTCTGGAGTGCCCCAAACTGGCTTCCTTCTGGGCCACCCTTTCACACCATTTTCAGAATTTATTTGATTTGGCTTCCCCTCCATCCCAGAGTCAGTTAATGCTGGGTGTTTCCCCACATTCCTTGCGGGGTAAAGATGCACTTTATTTGTGGGCGATAGTCCTGTGCGCTGCCTACAAATCTATCACTAAGAAGTGGCTACAGGAGACTGCACCCTCTATAGGAGATTGGAAAGCGCTGATTCTAAGCATTCAAAATAATGAACAAATGACCTACTCTCTACAGAATAAGCTCCCTCTCTTTACCCAGAGATGGAAGAAGAAGAATCAGCATTTATATAGTGCTTTTCATACATCCAAAGTACTTTACAAGCAATGCTAGACTGGTACTGAAGTGACTGAATGTGTGGTGGCAGCCATACCGAACATCATCACCCACACACAGCCTGGATATTTGCATAAACCGGTTTATGGGAAGGGGAATGTTGGCCAGGACACTGAGAATGTTCCCTACTCTTTGCAAAGAGTGCCCTGGGTTCTTTTACTTCCACCTGGACGGGCAGAAGGGACCTCGGTTTAACGTCTCATCCAAAGGACAGCACACCCCAGCAGTACAGCACCCCCCAATACTGCACTTGGATGCCAGTGATTTTTAGGTGCAAGTCCAATCCCGGTGTGGGATGAGAACCCACGACCTTCTGGTCCAGAGGCGGATGTGCTACCAACTGAGCCACGCTGACACCCTATGGGCCAGATGGGAACTTTACCAGTCCCAGATAATTATCTGATGCATTATTATTTTAAGGCACTTTAGAAGTAACTCCCCTTTATTTCTCTTCCTCTTGGAATATCTTATCATTTTTAACCTAATTGTAAAATGTATGCTTCCTAACACTTTTATGATATTTTAGTACTTGGCCCTATGTTGTTTATTCATTTTTATAGTTACATGAAATTTAGAAAGTTTTGGTTATAAACTCGTTCATGAGATTTTAACAGGAGAAAGTAGAAGGTGATGAATACCTAATTAATGGTGTATTCTATTTTACCCACACCTTGTTATTTTCAGACACATGTATCTGTTTGTATTTTTAATGCAGTGCTTTCTCTATATGACAGAGTTATAACGTTTTATAATTATTGTATTACTGTTGAACGTGAAACTCAATAAAGTGGAGTATATAAAAAAAAGAATTTATCCCTCTGGAAGAGCTCTGAGAATCACACATTTGGGGATGTGGCAGCTTGCATCTGCCACATGCCCCCTATCACCATGTCGCAGTCCGTGTTTGGGCGCATGGGTGGTGCATGTCCCATTTGGGGTAGGCAGCCTGCAGTTGACTCAGGCTGCTTTTGTGAATAATTATGGGGGCAGTTTTTGATTAAAGGTGTCACTTGCGCCATTTATGTTTGGCGCAGGTGCCATGCATCACTCTCAGGACTTTGAGAATAGATCACACTGCGTCAATAGCCTTATCAATACATTTTTCATTAAAACCTCACTCTAATAAGTTCTGAGACTGTCTGTATTTTCTTTATAATGTTCAACGTCAATGCAGTTTTGCTTAAGATGAATAAACTGACCCTTGCGGAAATTGTTTATAATATGCCTGGGTTGGTGACTGTTGTAGTACAATAGTGAATTTCTTTCTATGTCCTTTCTAAATAATTTTGTTTAAACTACCGCTTGATTGTTCTTATAAATATTCAGATCTAAAATTAACAGATTCCAAATCCTTGCAAATAGTGCATTTTAGATTATTTTCTAAATATTGTACAAACTGTAACAATTCATTTTCTGTTCCTGCCCACACTAGAAATAAATCATCAAAAAATCTTTTGAACACTTTAACACATTCAAAAAAGGGATTATTCACTTCAGATAGGATTACCTCCCGTTCCCACATGCCTAAATATGTAGTAGCATAATTGGGTACAATGCAGCCCCCATTGCAGTTTTTTTTTACTTGCAAAAAATGTTCTGTTGAAATATAAAGTAGTTAGTTGTAAGAACCATTTCTAACATTGTTAATAAAAGTACAACATAGGAATTATTCCAATCAGTGAATTCATATAATGCATGTCTCATTGCATCCACCCCCTCCTCATTAGGGATGTCTGTTTACAACGAAGTTATGTCTAATGTTACCAAGAACCAATCTTTTTCCACCTTAAAAGTAGCTAAGGTTCTTAGTACATTCCCTGTGTCTTTCACATATGTAGACATCTTACATGCCAGAGGTGCAATGTGTTCATCCAGAAATTGGGAAAGGGGTTCCGTGAGTGAGCCTAAACTGGCCACAATTGGGCATCCTGGTGGCTTCTCTAAATTGTTATGCATTTTAGGAAGGTAGTATAGCATAGCCCTGATGGGGTGTTCCACAGTTAGAAATTGAAAAGTTTGCAAGGAAATAACAGCCATGAGTTAAAGATTCATTCAAAAAAACATAAATTTTCTTCTTAAAATTCAGTGTTGCATCGAAACTCAAGGGTCTATAAAGCTCCTGTCAGACAGCTGACAATTTACTTCTGCTACATATTCTACTGTGCCTAGAATCACAATAGCTACCCCCTATCAGTTTTCTTGATTGTGATTGCCTCATTATTCTCCAATGATTTTGTAGCTTTTTTCTCTTCTGTAGTGCAATTATCAAATCTAGAACAATGTTTAGTTTCAAATAACTTAAAAAATTCTCTTTCACATACTTGTTTTCGAAAACTGTATCTGCAGTGTTAGGGGCCAAAAAATAAGATTTGTTTTTAAAATGGTCAGACTTTGGAACAGGTATCATAGCTTGTGTCTCCATAGGCATTTGCACAAGACTGCCATTTACTGGGCCCTGAACATTCACCTCAGAGTCATTCCCAAAAACTTTTAAATTGAATTTCCTCACAAATTTCTTAAAGCCTACAATACTCTCAGATTCATTAAGTTTCTACATCGGGACAAAATTCAAACCCTTTTCTAATATTTTCATTTTAGAAATACTGGGTTCGTATTTCGAAATATTCATAACTATTGCCTTAGATATCTAAACAAAATTGCACTGAAGTTGAATATTATAAAGAAGGTGTAGACAGTCTTAGAACTCATTTTTTAGAGTGAGGTTTTAATGAAAAATGTATTGATATGGATATTGACACAGTGAATATAATAGATAGGAAAGAATTGTTAAAACCCAAGAAGAAGACACACAGTGAAGTGAGAAATGGGGTTTGCTTTGTTAGTAACTTTTGTACCCAGACACATTTGATTAGCAAAATTATAAATAAGAACAGGCACATTACTAACACTGAGACAGGGCTTCAAACTATATGTGCACAAAAATCTAAAATGGTTTTTAGAAGGGGGCAAACAACTAGTAATAGAGTCACACATAGTTTCTTTTAGGGGACCTAAGGGACTAACACATCGCATGTTACCTAAGGGGACTTTTCATTGTATGAGTTGTAAATTCTGTGATGTACTGAATGTTGGAGAAAAATTTTCTATGCCTAATATTGAAAAGGAGTTTAAAACGAATGATTGTATCGATTGTAACTCAGTAGCTGTAGTTTATTTAGCCACCTATATGTGCAATACATTTTACATGGGCAAAACTAGTTGAAAATTGAAACAAAGGATTGGAGAGCATCTAAGAAGTATTGCCAATGGGGATAAAGAGAATGCCCTAGCTATGCATGTACAGAAATGTGGTTCAAACCACAAATTTAGCTTTAAAGGAATTGAGAAAGTTGTCCTGGGTCTCAGGGGTGGTGATCTAGACAATTTGTTGTTAGAAAGGGAAGTGTTTTGGCAATTCAAATTCAGAGCCTGGACAAGTTTTGTAATAAATGAATATTTCTCCCTGAAGCCTTTTTTAAAGAAGTAAGTGCTGAATATACTATCAGGATATGACTCTACTACATATTATTATTATGCCATCAAATGCATATAATTTGGTGTACTGTACATATTGGGTTTGGTGTACTGTACATATTGGGTTCTTTTATGTATATTTTTTATCCTCTTTCCTTTTTTGCCCTCTCATCTTCCCCCGCCCCGTTCCTAATTCCCTTTCCTTAATGTTTTTAATTACCCTGTTGGACATACTTACATCACTAGCAACAGGAACCAATGAGATTGAAGTTTGTCCATTTAATAATGCTATTTGAATAAATACAAGTGATTGGTTTGTTGTGTAATGCCTTGACAAAGCACATATTAGTGTGAAACGTTGGTGGCAGCAAGAGAGATGCTGTCTGTGATTTTATATCAATAAATGTTTTAATCCTATTTCGAAGTTTTGGATTTTCCACTGTCTGAACTGTTGAGCCTGTGCCACACAGGAGGCAACACAGGACACACACAATGCCACCCATCCCAGTCCTATGGGTACCCTGGCAAACAGCCACACAAAGCAGTACAACAGATGCTGCCATCGTGAAGCCCATGGTGCCATGTACCTGTGGCCTGCCCACCACCATGGTGCCGGTGAGCCTGCCATATGGCAGTCACCCCATGAGCCTGGCCACCCCGATGGCAGGTGCAGGGGCCTGTGACCAGGCCAAAACCCACAAGCAGCAGGACCTCATGTGACAGCCACAAGACCACAGGCACCACCCCAGCCACCATGGACTGCATGGAGGGGACAGACAATAGCACCACCCACAGTGGCAACAGGGACAGACATGCAATAGTCCTGGGGTTGGGATACCAGCTGCAAGGGCACTGTGCCTGGAAGGTGGCAGGTATGGACTACCCCTGAAGGCACGCCAGTAGCCAAGCATGCTGTGGTGGGGTCAGCATGACCATTCATACCACAGTTGCACATGGTGGCGGTGTAGCAGCAATGGTCACAGCTGCACAGGCATGGCACACACCAATAGGGGTGGCTGGGACATGGCACATGCACCCCAGCCCATTGCACACAGGCAAACAGTACACAGGGCACACCACACATTCCCCAGACAGAGCCCACAACCCCCACCCACACCAGTGGAAGAGCCCCGCCAGATACACCCATGGCCAGGCCAGCACCACCCCACAGTAGCCATGCACACCACTGCAGCAAGGCTCCATGCACTCGTTACAAATCAGAGACCGACACAGACATTGATATAAAAGTATATATTAATAAACAACACAACGGCAGCAAGAACTATGTACAGATATTTACAATGGGTGAGGGGATGTGCAAGGATGCTACAAGGGGGTAGGGGACAGGGCAGGGGACAATGGTAAAGGCAAAGGTGGGGGACATGGGGGTGTGGAGTACAGTCCGGGGAGGGATGGAGTGTAGTCATGCGCTGCAGGCCCTACCGGTGGCCCAGGTCCTCTCTGTACTCCCTGTGACACCTGTCGTGCCACCGATGGTCACTCCTGTCCATCCTCTCCAGCAGCTCCAGTGTGGCCCAGGTGACCTGCAGGATCTCCTGGAGGGTATGCTCCATGGCTGACCAGCACGGTCCACCTAGGACAAGGGAGCAGAAACAGTATGAGTGACTGGCCTGACCAACTCAACCCACCCAACATGCAAGGCGTGCATCAGTGGCCTGCGCCCCTGGGATAGCATGCGACCACCCACAGTGAGTGTGCCCACATGATCCACCTGCCCAGGCACCCGCAGCCATGCAAACCGCTGCACACCATCACAGCCCATGTACCGCACAGTACCATCCTGGCCATCTGGCATCATGGCAATGCAGTGGGAAGGCAGTGGCACAGCCAGGTGCCAAGTGCACCCACAGCCCACCAGTGACACCCACCCATATGTGCAGTCCCACAGGACATTGCAGAGGGCACCGCGGGACATGCATGGCTGGATGGGCCACGTGCAGAGGGGCCATGCCTCACCACCACCCCTGCAACCCATCATGCACAGGTGTATAGGGAATCACAGTACTCACCTGCATCCCAGTCAGCAGGGTGCTGATGATCCCCGGCACCACCACTGTGCCCTGCCTGCATTGTCCTGCCCATGACGCTCTTGGGCCATCCATGCCCTATGGCGGTCCTCTGGGCCTAGGGGGGAAACATGGAGAGAGGCTCATCGGTACACATCTGACCCATAGGGCCCCCCCAGTGTGTGTGCCCGCATAGCCTGTCTGGGTTGTGGTGGCACAGTGTGGACATGATGCACCCCCACAACCGACAATACAGGTTCTGGCTCCCCCGGCGGCATGGCCTGCTGAACTCTGTGTCCCAAGGACAGTCAGATATGACTAGTGATGGTGAAGGAGCACCTACCTGGCCATGGCATGGCTCTCCACTGGGCACATGCCTGCAGTTGCCCCAGGCAGTTGGGGTGACACTGCTAGAGGTCCCCGTAGCAGTGGCGACACTGCTCCCTGGTTCAACTGCTCCCAGTGGCCTCTTCAAGGCCTTCAGCAATCCCCTGCCACACTTCTGTGCAAGGTCTCAGGAGGGGCACCTGCCTAAACAGGGCACCTGCATGGGGCTCCACAAGAGCCACCAGGTTCACAAGCTCAATGGTACTCCACACAGGGGCTCTGGTGTGTGGCATCATACAGCCTCTGCTGAGCTCAAAATGGTGCCCGGTAGCACACATGTCCCATGTGCTGAGGCAGCGCGGTACTGCACTGCCACCGGACTGCACAATGGGGGGCAGCCATGCAGCTGCATTGTGCCTAGAGGGCAAAGGTCAGCTGCAGGGTCAAGAGTCTGTCTGTGCACGGAGCGCCACTGCGCTATTGAGAGGCCCCTGTATGGTGTGCGGCAGGGTGCATGTGTGTGATGACATGCAGTGGCCTACTGTGCAAAGGCACCATGGCACATGTGCCCCTTTGGACATACTGCGCACAAGCACCACAGGCACAGTAGTGGCTGTGTGCTGTACTGCCTCCTGTGCACAGTGCATATGCTGCGCCGCTAGCATAGGTGTCAGCACCGCGTGCATGTGTGGTGTGGGGCCGATTGTGCACATCACAGTGGTGCACCACAACTTCAGCATGCTCAAAACTGTTGCGCAAGGTGCATCCGTGTGATATTCAGCCAGGTTATGCAAATCAGCTCATGAGCCATTCCACAGTGCATCCATGGCATTTGCATCCCATTACAGTTGCGCATGCCCTCATTTGCATGCGATGCGCTATAAAAGCGACATGGAAATGCACAAGCCACGGATCGGTATTGCAGCCTTTGGAGGTAGGTGCCATGCTGTGGAGACATGGGAACAGTGGTCTGGGAGGGCTGTATGGGACTGCACAGTCCATGGTAACATCTGTCCATCTCCCCAGGCACAAGCATGACCGAATGTGAGGAGGATGAGGAGCAGGGGAGGGTGCAGAAGCGGAGGCCCAACTTCACCAGGGTGGAATCGGATGCCCTGTTTGAGGCCTACCTCGACAGGGAGCCACTGTTCAGTGGATAGAGGGGCACACCACAGGCCCGTGTGGTGGCATGGGGCGAGGTGGCATGTGCAGTCAACCAGCAGGGCAACCACCAGCATTCTGTGCAGGAGTGCAAGAAGAAGGCTGCCACGGACAGGAGGAGAGTAAAGGACAAGGTGGCTGCCATCAGGGCAGGGTGTGCAGCCACTGGTGGGGGCCAGCAGGACATGCCTCGCCTGATGCCACTGGAGGAACAGGTAGCCAGCAGCATGTGGCGTTGTGCCATTGAGGGTGTTCTCAGAGGAGGCTTCCATATGGACAGCAGCCCATCACTACATGGTAGGACCGGTGCTGGCAGTGTGTGGGAGGCAGGGGAGGTGGGCTCCAGGGCCAGGCGGAACCACTAATGGTACTGTGTTCCTTTGCAGCTCCTAAGTATCTGCATGGGGCAGTGGTGGTGGGTGTGTCCACTGAGGGGGTGGCTCTGGAACTGGTGGAGTGCGCATCCACCTCCACAGGTGTCCGAGGGACCGATTGCCTGCAGCCCTGCACAGCTGTCAGAACTGATGCCTGTGGTGTAGGTGTGGATGAGGCCCTGGCTGTGTTCCAGAGTGATGCCGGTCACGGTGTCCTGTGTATTGAGACACAGATCGGGGACAGCTCCAGTACCGATGATGACGTGACACATGTCCCGGACAGTGATGTTGGTGGGTCACAGGGGGAACCCACGAATGGCATCCATCTAGGCAGCAGTGCAAGCAGCACTGGTGTGGTTTCCTTCCCAATAGCCCTTGTCCTGGCCATGTCTGCAGCATCCAGTGGGGCAGCACTGGTGTGTGGATGCGATAGTGGTGTTGGTGGCACCACTACAACCACACTGGTGGTGCCCGGAGATCGGCAGCCGGAGGGGCAGTGGCAGCAGCTGGACTGTGTTGATGTGGGGACAGGGGCAGGGGGCGGCAAAAGTGCACCACATGAGGATGTACCCCAGGAAGGCATCACCGTGTGGTGCCTACCGTCACGGGGCGCTGTGCTGTAGGGTCAGGAACATCATGGGGGCCAGCATGTTGGCCATGCAGATGACCCCTTGGATGACCACAGCCATCTATTCCAGGCCTTTGTGGATCAGCAGGTGCGGCTCTTGGTAGCAATGGATGCACTCCATATGGAGCTGCATTAGGCAGAGGAGTGGTGCAGCAGGGACCATGCCCTGCTCCTGGCAGTGTTAGCTCAACAGTGGGTGGATGTGACTACAGCCATCGACAGGCACACCACTGCGATGGTGACTGTCATGGATACACTGGCTGACTGGGTGTGTGCTCGGCTGCCGCATACCCTGCAGAGTGCAATGTCCATCCCCCGTTCTCAGCATCGGGTGATCCCTGCCATGTCGATGCCAGGTTCGGCTGTGGGCATACCAAGCACGCCCGGTGCGGGCATGTTGGGTGGCCTGCAGACACCTGTGCAGACACGGTCGCATTCACACACCGTTACCCTTGGGGGACCATCAGTGCCACCCCATGAGGCCACTGGTCAGCCTGTTATGGCTGGCAGGTCTTGGTGGAGCCACCCATGCATCCGTGGCAGCCGTGCTACTGTGCTGCATGACTGACCCTTCCCCTTCCATGATGGCTGTCTGCCACTGCCCTGTGTGCACTGTGGTGTTCTGTGTGCAACGCATGGGTGTGGTGCCCTGTCCTGTACTCACATGGTCCCTGTGCACACCCTCCCGGCTGCTAGCCACTGTGGCACGTGCATGATGATGCCAGCATAGCACTGTCCGCCACTGTGCAATGGTGCTCAGCATCTGAGGCATGCACACTGCCAGCATGGGTGTGGTTGTGTTGGGTCCTGTGTGGGTGGGGGGACCTATGGGGGTGGAAGTGCATGTGACCTTGTGGGCATGGGTTGGGGTGTGTGTGCCTGTGTGTGCATGCTGTGTGCAGCCCTGCTGTTCCCTGCCTTTGTGTGCAGGCCCCCACCCATTCCCACGCCCCTGCTGCCGATCTTCCCTGGTGCCTGCCCCTGCCTGTCTGTCAGCTGTGCTCTTGCCCCTGGTGCTTGCATGTGGCCCTGTTGACCTACATGTTTGGTCCAAAGTGCTCCTCTGCAATGGTGTCCCGGTGCTGCTGGGCCATCCGGGCCAGCCGGGAATTCCTTCGCCCAGGCGGTGGCTGCCCAACACCAGCTGGACCGGTGTCCTCATCATCCCCACTGCTGTCCCCCTCCTCGACCTCAATGGCTATCCCACAGTTGGTGGCCATGTTGTGCAGGATACAGCAGGCCAGGAATAGCCCACAAGCCTTTGAGGAGCTGTACTGTAGGGCACCGCCTGACGTGTGCAGGCAATGGAACCATGCCTTCAGCAGCCCAAACACTTGCTCGATGATATTCTGTGTTGTGACGTGTGCCTCATTGTACTGTTGCTGCGCTGGTGTCTAGGGGCACCAGTATGATGAAAGCAGCCAGGTCCGCAGCGGGTACCCACTGTCACCTGTGTGTAGAGGAGTATCGTTAGCATGGTGGTCTGTGACACTGTGCCACTGGCCCTCTAGGCCATTCCCCATGGCACCCCTGCCCATGCCCCACACACAACCCCATCTGCATCCATCATCCGGGTTGCACTACATACTCACCTACCAGATGGCCAGTGGGGATGTCCCCACTCTTGAACCTATGGCACAGTGCAGACTAGTGCCAGATGAAGGCATCATGTGCTCCCCCAGGGTGTGTGGCACTGACATTGATTATGCACTCCCGGCATCGCACACCACCTGGCAGTTGACAGTCGGGTATCCCTTGCAGTTAATATATGCTGCCCCCTCCGGACCTGGTGGCATGCAGATGCCAACATGGGAGCAGTCTGTGGCCCTAAGCATGCCAGGCAACTGTGTTACCCTGTGGAACTCCTGCATGTTTGCTGTGTGCTCGGTCTGTGTGCTGGGGAAATGGATGTACTCCACAGCATGTGGCAGCAGTGCACTGAGGAATTGTGTGAGTAGACATGATGCGGCCAACTGGGTTATGCCTGTCATGTCTCCTGTTGGTCTCTGGAAGGTGCCCGTGGTGAGTAGGCACATGACAGCTGTGATCTTTGTCTCCACAGACAGTGCATGGCTGCGTCGTGTGGGTGCCTGCATCTCCTCACTGCACAACTCACAGAGCCACCTCAGAATTGCCCAGTTCAGTCGGTATGGGCCCATGATCTTGATGTCACTGTACAGCTCAAAGCTGATGCGGGCATGGTACAGCCTGTTTTGGGCATACCGCCAATGGGCCCTTCCATGGCAGTGCCTCCCTGCTGCCTGTCTCCTCACACCCCTCATTACCACTTTCATCTGGAAGGTGGCACTGGCCATGTCCCTAGTTGGTGCCCCCCCCGGGAAGCTGTCTACCTGGTCCCCCCTGGCTGTGTGCTGCTGGTACTGCCCCTGCACCGGGTGCACCCCAGGCACTTCACCACTGCATGCCCTGCCTCTGCCCCACTGCTCTCCTTTCTCTGTGGCATGCTCAGGCCCTCACACACACATGCACACTTACACTCACTCACACACACACTTGCACATGCCTCCAGTGGTCTCCCCGTCCACCTCTTGGCCACACCTGCCCCCTGCTTCTTTGCGTGGCTCCCTGCTGCACTGTCTCCACACTCCCCTGCTATGGCTTCTCTGTAGCGCAATCATCCTCCCCTCACTTGCTCCCTTTTATATTCGCTCATAACTGCTATCTTGCAACTTCCATTTGCTCCGCTTTTGCGACTGTCGCCTACTGTTGAATATCGCACTGTGCACATTATTCCTGGTTCCACCCCCTGTACTTGAGCATGCATTCATTACTGTTGCACTATGGCACATTGGGTTTTGTACTGCACATCCGATACTACTGAATATCGCACTTTGGCGCATGTCCACTCTTGCGTGGGGCATCCCTATTGCACATGGCGCAACTGCTCTGAATATCCCACCCTTATAGTACTGTATGTATATAACTTGCAATACTGTACAGTACAGTATGGCATGGCACTGCCTTGACGTATCTCAGGGTGAACGGAAACTCATAGGATGTATGCAGGCAGATTCAGACATTCAGATGACTGTGTTAAATGCCTGGCCCTTTAAGATATTTTTTGCCATGGAAGGGTGAAGAGGGGCCTGTGTCTTACTTAAATGGCTGATCCTCATGGATAAAATTACTGCTCTAGTGAAGTCACAGCATTTTTCTCTTTGTTTTGGGCTATTCTTTTTGTGCCAGGCTTCAGATGCGGCATAGCCCCAGGTAAGATGGCCACGTAAGTCTCGAGATGTTACCTGCAAGACTGGGATGGCCCTATCTTCTGAACAGGAGCATCTCTTGTGTGGTCCCAGGCAAGATGTCCACCGAAGTTTCATGAGAGTTGACGAGCAAGAGTAGAAGTCTTCCAGCCATCCCATACAGTTCCTGTGTCCCATGAGATTTCGGTGGGGATTGCTAGGGTTTCCAGGAACAAGACGGGCTCCAACATGGCCACCGCACTGGACTAGGTGTGAGAACATGCTCGTTGGGGCTAAGGAAGCAGGAGAGGCTCTCACAGATGGTGGGAGCCTTGAATTAGCTGGCAGAGTGAGACCAGGAAGGGCTCTCCTCACACAGGTACCACCCATCTTTTGTACTCAGGGGTACTGTCAGGAGATCAAACTGTGGGAGCTAATTGAGGTCACACATTTTTCCCTCTTCGGCTTTTGTTTTTTATTTTTTTGCCTGCTGTGAGGGTGCTCCATGAGGGACGTCACAGGGGAAGCAGCCCAGGCATGTTCTGAGGGGATGAGGCCGCTCCAGGAGGGACCTTGCCCTGTTTACCGCCCATCAATTTCTGGGCATGAATCAAAAACGAGTCAGTAGCTGTATGGGTTGTGCAGGGGTTGCTACTGAAGGTTCCCCTGTACTGCCATATCTTTACTCCACATGTATAAGTATGCCTCTCCATTTAAAAGACTTTTTGCCTTTAATTTGCCTGATGCATTTTTACAACAATGCTGTTTGAAAATAAATAATCTCGCTGTTTAAGTTTCTCTCTGTGCTGTCCAGATGGATGCCTTCCTTGTACAGTAATTACTGGCTGGCCACCAGGTGACTTTAAAAATACATTTTATGAAACTTGTACCTTATATTGTATGTTGGGAGCAGATTTGGATCACGACCAACCTCTCTGGATGCACAAAGTAAAACTGGAGCTACTGAGATGGACAAGAGGGTCGGCTCCCAGCCAACTCAAATTTGATTGGATCGTGCATCAACCTATAGGATGGATGGGGAATATCCCATTGGTTTTGTCTGCAGAGTACTATAAATGGTATGAGATGTAATTGACTCTGGTGAGATTTTAATCTGTATCTCCTAGTCTTTGACCTTGTGAAACACAATCTCCTGCTGCACAAGCTTGGGGCAATGGCCTAAGCTATACAGCCACTAGATGGTCTGCAGATTACCTTAGTGGGAGATCACAGCTCATTTCCCTTAACAGAGTTAACTCTGACCTTCTGGATATAAAACTAGGGGTACCCAGGGATCCATCTATAGACCTCTCCCCTTCTCAGAATTTGTACATGAATTGCTCAAAGTGCAAGATGTCAGGTGCATATGTACACAGGTGCTACCATTTCCCACAACACTGTTCTTTCACTCACTGAAAGCAACGAAGTCCTTCTTCAACTTCATTTTAATAATATTGCCACCTGGTTAACCCAGAATCACTGATATCATAGCCTGGTTCACCCCAAATTACTAATACTGGGCAAATACACCAACAGATGGTTTTCGGGTCAATAAGTCTTATGAAACAACTTAAACGACCTTTAAAATCATGACCTTCCAAGGGTGCTTCTTAAGCAGATCTGCCACTTCAAATACCTAGGGGTATAGCGGGACCTTTCCTTAATCTTCAGCAAATATATTGAGCACATCTTATGCACCATGGGCCCTAAACCTCAGCTGTCAAGCAAGACAAAAGACAATGAAGTAATGCTCCCGAGATATCAAACATTCAGGAAAGACAGGTGTGGCAAGAGAGGTGGTGGAGTCCTTATCTATGCCAGGGATTACCTATGCTGCTCAGTCCTCCCTGTTACCAGGGTCTAGGATGATCATGAACTACTAGCAATAAAAGCACAGGTCAGACGGCACGACAAATCTCTAATCTTAGCCTCGGTTTATCTTCCACCCACTAAAGCCAGGGATGGCCTCCCAAAAATACTGGAAACTATTGCTACCCTTCCTCAGGGCACAGAGCTTCTCATAACAGGTGACTTTAACATCAACTGGGAGGGCAGGGAATCCATGCCTTTCAAGGACATGGTTGCTACTTCCAATCTGACCCAACTTGTAGACAGCCCAACAAGGCAGAACCACGAAACAGGAAAAGCCACCCTCCTCAATTGGCTCCTCTCGAGTTACCCTTCTCGGATCTCTGAACTTAAGGTCCTGTCTGACACCTTAAGTGATCACTCCCCAGTCACTTTCACATGGTCAAACAAATTGAGCAAGTCCCCACCTATCATAATTAATAGTAGGGTCTTGGGGAAGGGCAAGCTTGGGGCCCTTTCCTCTGCCCTCTCCCAGTATGACTGGTCCCCCATCGATCATGCACCTGAAATTGACCAGGCACTAAGTTTCTTTATAGAGGTCTTCAACAAGATTTGCAATATCTTTGCACCACTGAGGAAAAGAAAAATTTGGGATCAAGTTAATGGTTAGATCACAGGGGATCTCCTCGCCCAGATGAAGGAAAGGGACAACCTCTGGGGAAAAAGCCAGGTCCTCTCACAGCAAACACAACTTCCAGTGCTATAGAGCTGCAAGAAACCACTGCACCAACCTTATCCGCCAAGCAAAGGCCAACTTCCACAAGAAGCAGCTTAATAAAACTTGGGGCAATGGGAAGAGTTTTTGGGAGAACATCAAGAACCTTCTTGGGAAGGATGAGAAGAAGATCCCCCACTCACTCAACATTAACAACGTCACGATTACTGACCCTCAGCACATCGCGGATTCTCTCAACATAGCGTTTACTGACCTGACTGGAGTGCTACCCCCCGACTACCTGCACCCTGCTGGGGAACAAACCAACTGCATGCCTCAAGGGGGCTCAATCCCTGTCTTCTACTTCAAAAAAGTGTCAGTGAAGGAGGCTTGCAAACACACAAAAAAAATACTAGGCAAGACCAAAATGGGGAGTGATGGAATCGATCTGAAACTCCTATCCCTAACACTGGATGTCATCATCATGCCAGTTACAAAACTATTTAGCAAATTGCTGGCTCTTGCACAGTTCCCTGGGATCTGGAAACAGGCTCTTGTGACGCCGGTGCACAAGAACAGTGATATGACAACCGCCACCACTTATAGGCCAATATCCATCCTCTCTCCCTTATCTAAAGCCCTGGAAAATATTGTGTCCGCCCAACTCACAGATTACCTCAACAAATACAACCTGTTATGTCCCAACCAACATGGCTTCAGGCAGAATCATAGTACCACCACAGCTTTGCTGGACTACACTGACTACTTGCACAAGGCACTAGACAAAGGAAAACTGGTGGGGTCAATCTTCATAGACCTCACCAAAGCCTTCGACACTGTCAATCACTCTTTCCGCCTGACTCAACTACAGAACCTGGGGGTTGAACCAATGCTGTGTGCTGGTTCAAGGACTACCTATCACACAGAAGCCAACGTGTAAAAATTTGGCACACAGTATCTAGCTCCAACGAGGTATCTTTAGGGGTCTCACAGGGGTCAGTACTGGGGCCCTTACTATTCAGCCTCTTCCTAAATAATCTTCCTGAAGCCTGTGACACTAAACTGATACTTTATGCAGATGAGGCTGTGCTTCTCACCAGCAGTTCATCAATAGTCGCCCTCCACTCTGAGCTGCAGGCATCCTTCTACAAGCTGGAAGACTGGTTCTGTAGACATAAATTTCTATTAAACTACAAAAAAAACAAGGTGATGCTCACAGCCAGCTCACAGCACAAAAATAAGCTTCCTCCCCTCACCATCTCCAATAAAGTCAGTGAGCCGCTGGAACAAGTTCAGACCTTCAAGTACCTGGGGGTCACTGTTGATGACTTCCTCAACTTCACCCAACACATCGACACAGTGGTAAAGGTAGTGAACACCAAGCTGGGTGTACTATATAGGCATAAAAAGTATCTCACTCCAGAGGCCCTCCGTCTCTCAGTCTCCAGCTCCATCCTTTCTACCATCAACTATGGATTGGTGGTCTATGGTGCAGCAACAGACACTGCACTAAAAAGGATTCACATTGCCCTCAACAAGGCATGTAGGCTCACAATGGCTGCAGATCAAAATACCCACACCTGCTTTTTATACGAGGAGACCAATTGGCTGCCACTAAAGAACAAGATTATATTCCAAACATGTCTCCCTGGAAAAAAGGCACTAATGGGTAAAACTGCCCCATGCATTTCTAGCATCCTAACACCAAGTGCTACCAGCTGTACCACTAGAGGCAGGATGAGGGTGGCCCTATCAACACCTTTCCATCAAACTGTGCAGGGACAGTGAACTTTCAGCTATAGGGCTCCCCGATGTCTCAGTGAAATCCCAGTGCACATTCTAAACTCCCAATGCATCTCACAATTCAAAAATGGCCTAAGGCAGCACCTTCTTACTAGGACAGTTTGTGACTGCCACTAGGACTCTAACACCCATAATGCCCACTCATCCACATTCTCCTTCCCCTTCCTTTAACCCCCACTCTTCCCTCTTGCCCTATCCCTCTGTCTTCCTCTCCCCCTATGTCTTTTCTCCCACTGAATCAACCTTAAAACCAACCTACTACCACTACCTCCCAACCTCCTAGACAAAGCCACTTCTTTTGTCCACCCAATCTCCCCACCCCCAGTCTCCCCTCCCCATCACCTTGACTCCTCCTTGGACTCTCACACTAGGTGTCATACCTCTTTATCACCTTCGCTACATATAAACACTGTCCTTTACCCTAGTTGAATGCTCTTGACGCTGTACTATCACCATTGGTACTATGAATGACATTGTAACATTATTGTATACTAGCTACCTACTATTCAAGTATTGTATGTAAACTGTTTGTTATTGCTGTCATTGTCACTGTTTGATGTGGAACATTTGTAAAAGAGCTCTGAGCTCAAAGATATGATCTGAATCCCTACATAAATAAAAAAATAAATAAAAATAAACTTACTGTACTCTACAGCTGCAAACAGTCACGTCATTTAGGCAGAAAGCAAGTTCATTCTACTATTACTGAACCACTTCTGCAATAATCTGTGCAGATTTACCCTATCCTTAGACTTTGTCTCACACAGTTGCCTCCTAGATAATCAGCTCATAAGGCCCCTCGCAATGTCAGAGCTATCAATGATACTAATTCTTGTAGAACAGTACACATGGTGAAGTTGATGAATACTTATTGTCTGACCTCACACCAGATGAATGTGCATGGACTCAGGTCTTCCTCAACTTTGAATTTTAAGATTTCAAGTAGGAGAAAAGAAACTAGCAAGACGTCCTTTACCTACACAACTTCTGATTCCAGGGACGAGTTGACAGCTTTTTTCAAATGTGCTCCTAGCTAAATTTAATTTAAGATTCAACTTCTGCCCACCTGAAAGATCCCTGTGTCCATTGCTGTGACCACAGATAGAACAACTGGTATAAGATCAGATTTTCTTTCACTGTGACATTGTATGACTGTACTGAGTCTACAATGATGTCACTACTACCCCTGCCTTATTGACTCAAATAAGGTTGAAGAGCCCAGGTCATTGAACTCCTGTTGGGGTTCATAACCCTAAATTGTAATAAAACTGCACTGTGCCTCCACTCAGGGAAAAGTTAAAGTGAGCTAACTTATAAGATAGCAGGGGCGTAGGCAGGGGGGGTGTTTAGGGTGTTCAAACACCCCCCGAAAAAATGACCGCAAAAATTAAATTATTCCAGTCTAGCGCGGAGCGCACTGCTCTGTTAAAATTGTGCGTTAGTTAGCTTAGCACCGCGCCACCTGACCGCCGCTGGTGAGGTTACTGTTGTCCACATCCGCACCTGTGGGTACCCGCCGGCCAGCTGGCTAGAGTAGTGGGGGGGGTTGGGCAAATCTCAGCCTGCCTGACCCAAGCCGCTGGTGTAGAACTGCTGCACAATCCATGCCCTTCTGATCTTCTGCTTCCAGATGGCAGTTTGCAATCTGCTGGAAACAAGAAGGAGGGGGGTCCGATTTAAAAAAAAAAAAAAAGGTACAGCAGAGAGGAGAAGGACCGTGACCCCCCTCCCCCGACTACTCATCCTGTTTCCATGGCATCGGGCATCGGCTAAGGCTTGTGAGAGGAGGAGACGACTGTCAGTCAGTACGACTGGGTCACCTGACTGGATGGTGGGAGCAGACTGTAGTAAATTCCGGTAGGGAAGTCAGAAGGCGAGGAGAGGCAGCGAGAGGGTGCGACGGAGGCAGCGTGGAAGGCTACAGCCGAGGTAAGCGAGACAAAGATTTAAATAAATTTAATTTACTGGCAGCAGTTTACACGGGCGGGCGGGTGAGGCGAGCGGAGAGGAGAAAGTGCAGTGTCTAGAGATTTTGAAGCAGTGCCCGGCCCAGTCATTTTATTTTTGCCAGAGAGACTCGGTAAGAGTCTGAAGAGCAGACCAAGCGAGGTGAGCAGAGCAGGGCATTCCCCAGGCCAGCAGAAGCAAGCAGACCCAAGAAATAAGAAGCCATAAGGTAAGGAGGACAGAATTCAAGTTTTCTGCAATTACCACACTTTTGTGAGGTGTGGAGATAGACTTTAAGACTGAGGCATTTTCTTAATTTATTTTGAAAGTTTAAAAATAACTGAGTACTATTAGTGATTGTGAATGATGGCTGGCAGTGGAATGTGGAATAGCAGCAGGGATGACTGGGGACCAGAGGCAACCTCTTGTCCATCTGCTATAGGAATGTACCCAGGAAAGGTGAACCTTATCCCTTTTCCCCTACTCCAACATGTATGTCTCTTCTGGGCTCCGACGTTAGGTTAACTGCCATCTGGATCTGGAATCAGGTACCATCTGGCCTCACTGGGGGAGGTTGGGGTTGAGTGACCTTGGTATGGTGGCGCACGTTGAAAAATAAGGTAGGTGTTGTTAGGCACATATGGTGGAGGAGGTGCATGTGGCCCAGGACAGCATCAGAGGTGATTATCAACAAGACTGCATTGCTTGTTCTTTAGATCAGTGGGATGGGTAGGGCTTCCTCTAAAGAGATACACGATGGCCTACATTCTGGTTAACAGTCTCCTCTGATTACACAGCAGTACAGCCTGATAGTACGTGGGAAAAAAAATCCTCAGCTTGTCAAGAAAAGGCTTAATTATAACATAGCTAAAAACTGCACACCAGTACAAACATACCATTCAGGCTAGTGACTGATCAAACCCCAGAGCAGTTTCATACAACAGTACAACGTCAGGAGATCCCCAATGACATACTGTTATACGAAACTGGTTGGGAGCTTTGATCAGCTACTAACCTGAATAATGTTGTAATTGGGCCTTTTTTTTTTAGACTTTTTAGCTTTTTCCCGGTGTTTGTCCCACCCAGGACCCCGAAGACACATATGTGTGTGTGCATGGAGGCCGCACACACACGCAGGGTACTGGCTCAGCCTCTTCCATTTCACCCTGGCAATTGCTACCATGCCCTCCCACCCACGCATCCCAATGGACCTCCACCTGATGAGAGCAGAACTATGGGAGGGCGGACAACCACCCGGGAGGGGAGCTGCTCGGCTCCTCAGTCCTACTCCCTCCCTCCTTCCTGTGCTGGCTCCTGATGACCCACCATAATTCCCAAACCTGGGTCGGCAGCGTGGCATGAGGTAGGTGTCCAGCGCCTCAGCCCTCTGTGCCACTGGGCTGGCAATAGCTGCAGTTTTAAACTTTGTTTATAATTTCTTATCCAGCTGAGGAGTGTGGATTTTTGCTCCATGTGCTACTTAGTAAGTAAACCTTGCACCGTCTTTATGTGGTGGAGCTGTATTGTATTGTGAGTACAGTCTAATAGCCTGCACAGGATGCAGAATCGATGATGGAGAGTCCCATGGGGGTGGGTGGTGGAACCAGGGGAGGGTGGTATGCAGCCGTATCCTCCCTGGGACATTGGTACCCTATAGGCTTCGGAAGCGCATGTCTTGTACATCCAGTAATCGACAGAGGGTGCAGCACTGTGGTGAAGCCACCCATTTGGTAATGACTCAGGCCAGTGGAGTGACCTGGGGGTGCTTGCAGACCCTAAAACACATTGCCCAATAGCATTAGGTCTAGCTCATAATTTTATCAAGGTTACACCTTGTATCACCTGCAGGAGTTCGTGCCTGCCGTTCAAGGTGGGAGGGCTGAGTGCTAGGAAGGACTGAGCCTTGGGAAGCCCCCTTGTAATTCTAACATTGGCCTCGGGACTACATGGTACCCTTACTGAACACTACAAAATTCTTCAGGAAGAGTATATGCCACTCCTGATCCACACTTTCAATGTGGTACTCAAATCCCAGACATGTGGGAGGGAGAGTTTCTTGACACCAGGGAGCATTTTGATACAATATGATATGACATGCCCAGGCACAGGTAGACAGATCTGGTCACTTGTGATGATATTGGGGGGGGAGAATGGGGGACTACCATGGACAGTCTTGCTGGCTTGGAACAGTAACATAGTCATAGGGATAGAAGCATCATGTCTGAGCACCTTGGCACACACAATAAAACAGAAACCACTGACCCAAAACCAGCAGACAGGGGTACAGGACACTGCACAGCACAAATACAAAATGAGAAAATGTATAACTAAATAGCTAACTAACTCGTAAGTTGTCACAGACCAGTGTGTCTGTGTTGCTGATCCAGCACCAAGACAGGAATAAACATGAAACAGCAAATGAAAACCAGAAGATAGTACAACATAGCACAGATTATGCAGTATACCCCATCACAGTGTACAAATGCCATGCCCTAATGTAGTCTGAAAGCCACTGTTTGACCACATATTCCACCAGAAAAACAATACCTGTGACATTCGAGGTCCATGTGAAACATACGTGCAAAGCACACATGTGTACTATGGATTGTGAGCCACAGGGATGCTAGGATTAACATACATCACATCCATTGTCAATGCACAATACATGGTACCGACATATGCACCCAGCAGCAGAGTGCCATTCATGTTCTTCTGGTTCTGCGTCCTCCATGCCGTGGGCATGTCTTTGCTTCTGCCTATGCTTGTCCATCCCTGCCAGCCACACCTGGCACATCCTGCCATTGTCCCCTCTGGCTTCCTGCTGATCTTGTTGCCCATGGAGTGCAGCAGAGTGGACATCAGACTGTACTGGATGTGAAACTGTAAGTAACCCAAGCAGATCTGTCATGTGGAGGCCTACACTATGCATAACACTGTCTGTCATAGGCAACATCATGTGCCATGTGAACACTGCTTACCATAAACCTGAATGGGATCTGTGTCCCATCAGTGCACATGTGTGTACAGTGACATTCAGACACCTGGCTTAGACCGCCACCTCCAACAGGGAAGTCAATATCCCTAACTATTTATTATTTAGAACAGACAGAACTCCAGGGGTGGAGGGGTTGCCATCTATATCAAGGATAGGTATACGGCATCCTGTCTGAGTGCTTCATCTGTGCAAATGCTTATGAATACATAGATACATAGACAATGTCGGCAGATAAGGGCCTATGCCACCCAGTCTGCCATTTGAGCTTGTAAGTTCAGTTTGTTTTCCTAGAAGTCTTGAAGATTAATAAATTATACCAGGTGTCAAAATACTGTCCATTTCCACACTGCATCTCATATTGGTGTCTAAGTTCACCACTAGTGTTGCCTATTGATTCCATTTTTTACCTTGAATCACTTTAAAAAAGAAAACACTTTGCAGTATTATTAGTTTGATGTTTGGAAATATCTTTATGCGGCTGTAAGGTTTCTGAGATTTTTTTAAAGATAGCATGGCAGAAGCAAACAGACTTGCTACAGGCAGTAGGCCTATTGAAAGGAAGCCAGAAAATTACCCAGTATATGATGCATTACTTTTGAGTGTGCCTCTGTCAACATCCTGCCTGCCCAAGTGTAGCCCATGAAGACTGCATGCAAGAAACACTAATATGCAATTTCTGTGGGTATTCAAGAAGTAGTGGTGGTGAGCAGAGAAACTTTGCTTCCAGAAATTCTTCACAAAGTTTCCTGACTGGGACCTTCAACAGATGAAGACTACACATTGTGGCTCTTCGCTGTCAAAGTGCCACTATACTGCAGTGGTGTTAAAAATGATTTTCAGCGCCCAAGAAATCCACCCCTAACCCTTGTAGTGCCATTGTCCCACCCTCTCCCACAAGACCTAACCAAAAGAAATCCACCCCAGCCCTTGTAGTGCCATCGTACCACCCCCTACCACAAGACCTTGCCAAAAAAATCCACCCCTAACCCTTGTAGTGCCATCATCCCATCCTCTCCCACAAGATCTAAGTATTAAAAATAATCTGAAACACCTTGTGCAGCCACTGTTCTAAAAAAAAAAATGTTAAACACGTTGATGTGAGTGTTAAATAAACATTGTACTTATGTACTATGCCCTGCTACATGGGGGGGGCAAAGTCTGTAACCAGCAGGCAGTTCTCTGGGCCCTTTGGGGGTGGGAGTCTGTGCCCTGGTGTGTGTTCTGTTCTCTGGAACCTCAGACATGCACCGCTGGGGACTGGGGTTACAGTCTGTGGCCACTAAATCATGTTCAGCTACTCTGGGGACAGTGGTCATACTCATTCTAGCACTGCCATATGCTGAGAGAGTGCATGGGGACTTGGACACATTTCTCAGCTGAGCAAAGGAACATGCCAAGTGAGTCCAGCAGAACGGGGTGGTGGTGGGGGGACTTTGAGCTGCACGCACCTACCATGAGACAGAACTCAAGTTCTGTGGCCTACTATATGGGGAGGGAGGGGGCTGGCAAAGTTTTTCTCAGTGTGCCCTGCTGTGGTGGAAGGCAAGAGAAAGAGCAAAGTGTATTTACAATGATTGGTTAATTGCTCAAACCAAGTGCACATCCCTGTAAGACTAATGTAAGGGTATACTGAAATTATTTTTAGCATTTACTTATATGCAGCTCCTTCACATTGATTCACCCATTTCACCTACCTTGTTTTGCCAAGCTAGCCAAATTCGAGCTGTCCCTGAATGTTGATGGAGTGTGTACACAAAGGCTGGTCAGGGAGAGACAACTCTGGGGGTTATGCCCAGGGGAGCCATGGAGGAGGGGTGTGGATATAAATCTGCTATTATACAATGTTCAACTTGTTTTTTTGTTTTTATAGTGATATAAAATGTTTACAGTGGGTGTGCTGGAGGATTTATCACAGTCATGTGATGTGTTTTGACCAATGAGGTTACAGGATTTTCATACCCCATTGTATAATTAAGCAATATACCATGACAGGAGTGGGTATATTGGTGGATTTACCATGCCGGTGTGGATTCGGTCGGGCGCAGCAGTGGCTCTATCACAGTGAGCGGCTCACCCTCTAACTCCCTGTCATGGTATATTGCTATTATACAATATTCAGCTTGTTTTTTGTTTTTATAGTGATATAAAACTTTTACAGTGGGTATACTGGAGATTTATCACGGTCATGTGATGTGTTACAGGATTTTCATACCCCATTGTATAATTTCAGTTTTTAGTGTGAGCTGTTTTCTGTAGGAGCAAGATAGGGCAATCATGACAAAGTGGTTTGGTGGTTCTTTCTGATACAGTCATTGCATTGATGTTTGTATGGTCCGTCATGTACTGTTGCCACATGACCAACAGGCACTAGCAAGAACATTTTTGTGCTTTAGTATCACATTTCACTTGCAGTTGCGTGTCACACATCTGGAACAAGAGCCACTCTAACATGTGGTGTGATTTAAGCAATATACCATGAGAGGCATTGGTGATGCCAGGATTTTCCATGCCCTGGGGTATTGTTTGGCCACGAGCCGCGACCAAGTGGCTAAAACACCCCAGTGCATGGGTAAATCCTGGCATCCACTTTATTCAGTGGCATATTGCGATTATACAGTGGACATCTGTATATTTGCCACCTGACTTCCTCAGCGCACAGAAGAATGGCGTTGGTGATTTAAACTCTTGCCCCCTACTTAAGATTTTCAGCTCTGGAGGTACATGTTGGGGCAAAAGCAAACAAAATATCAAGTTTTGGGCCGGTGCAACAAACCACAGTAGCGCACAGACCAGAACTCAGAACCTCATTAGGTGCAAGCAGAGGCCAACCCCAACACCACGATGACAATCATCAGCCGACTGCAGTGCCAACCCCACATCCCACTACACACTGACTGCACTTCAATATCATCATTCTAAAACTGTCAACTGATTCCATTGTGGCTCAAGCTGCTGCAACAGTTCTAAATGACATAATCATCCTCTGCTGAGGATGAGTGAACAATGATGTCATGTAAAGAGCTTCTAATGAGCCCTCTACTAGGTACCCCTATCGTCCTATTAGGAAAGTAGGGGGCAGCTGGTAGATCATGGCTAACACAGATGGGATTATCATTCTAGTAACCCCAGGGGACTGGGCCGTTACATAGTTTTTTGTGGGTGTTAAAAGCTTCCTATGTGAATCGGAAGCACAGTGCAACAAAATCCCAAACTACCCCTTCCCACACTTGTGTCCCCACAGTTTCATGCCTTATAACAGCTGGTGGCTCCTGATGGGAAGCGGAAAGCATTGGGTCCCACCTCCTTCTGCTTTTCAGATTAGTGTGGCAGTGTTGCTGAGTCATCTTTATTGATGTTTCACTTGCAATTTCAGTGAATGGAGCCTTAGGCACACTCATCAGCTATCAGGCATAGCATCAAACAGTTCCTCAAGCTGAAGAAAAACTGGAGGATTTTATCACTGGTGCCCGATAGAAAATTTGTGTTTATGTAGCCTTTATGGTTTTCTTAGCATTCATCTTGTGCTTTGTTCAAAGTTTACTCTACTTATAATGTTTGCTTCTTCTTGGTGAATCATAGCACTGATGAGCATTAATTTGCGCTTTCTGTTACAGCTTGCTGGAGTTGTAGTCCTGGTTAGTTACTACCTGCGTGCGTGACAGTCTTATCACTTTGCCTGCAGTGATCACATTGTGATCCAAATAAATAGCAGCACAAGATGGATATACAAGAAGGGAAAAAGAAAAAAATCAAGCAACACACTGCTAAACTATTTTGCCAAGAAACCCCGTGTTGAAGATGTACCAGAAAACACTGACAGTATACTCAGTGACCGGGATCCTCATGTTGTACAAGTGAATAATCACAGTGACAGTTCTTCAGAACCACAACCATCCGTGTTCCACCAGTGTACCTGATAATATAGGGAGTGATCGTGCTGGCGCTGCTGCTGCTGGTAGCACTGGTACTTATAATGCACTTGACATAGGACAGTATGCAGGGATAACTGATGCAATTGGTGTATCTGAACAGCTGAAAATTGATTTACTCAGAAATGTGTGGCGACCTTCAAATGATTATTCTTTCCCGAAAAATGATCATAAATTAGCATTTCAGGCTTCATGGTTAAGCAGATTTGTCTGGTTGTGTTACTCTGCAAAAGACAACGGAGCATTCTGCAAAGTTTGTGTTCTGTTTGCTAAAAGTGCTGTTGGAAAGGGATCACATCAGACTTTAGGGGCACTGGTTGATAAACCTTTCACAAAGTGGAAGAAAGCACTGGAGGTATTTAGTCATCATGCAAAAACGGCTTATCATCAACGTTGCCATGAACTGGCAGAAAATTTTTTGAAAGTGAAGGCAGGATCACTAGTAGACATCGCGACACAAATAGATTCCCAAAAAAGACTGTGGAACAAAATCGTAACAAATTGACATCAATTATTGATACAGTGCTTGTGTGTGGAGACAGGGACTTGCTTTTCGAGGCCATAGAGACAGTGGACCAATACAGTCCTATGATCCAGTAGTACCTATAGAAAATGATGGAAATTTCCAAATGACGCTAATAAGGTTTAAGGCTTATAGTGGAGACCGAGTGCGAGATCATCTCCAAACTTCCTGTCTTAATCGACTTACATTAGTCCACACATTCAGAATGAGATTGTCACTACATGTGGAGCTATAATCCAGAAAGCTGGTAGACAAAATCTGGAATGCAAATACTTTACAGTCCTTGCAGATGAAACAACAGATATCTCTGGAATAGAGCAGCTTTCAGTGTGTGTCCGATATGTTGATTGCCAAGTTAGTGAAGTGAACCTTTCACAACTTATAGCGTGAGAGAAGATTTCTTGGGTTTTATGCCTGTATATGATATGACAGGAAGAAATCTGTCTGATAATATTCTGAGGTTTCTTGCCAGTGTTGGAGATCGTGGTCTCAACCTTAGTGATATGCGAGGTCAAGGTTATGATGGCGCCAGTAATATGTCGGGCAGAGTACAAGGTGTACAAGCATTAATTCAGCAGCAATACCCAACAGCTCTTTACTTGCACTGCACTAGTCACTCACTAAATTTAGCTCTAAGCAAAAGTTGCACAGTGCCAGCTATCCGCAATTGTTTAGGGACTGTCAGTGATGTTTGCACCTTCTTTCGAGCTTCTGCACAGCGTATCGCTATCTTAAAGGAACAAGTAGGCATGCTCCTTCCCCAATCAAAAAAAGACAGACTTTTACCTCTGTGTGACACTCGGTGGGTTGAACGACATGACAGTTTAATAACCTTTAGTGAGCTGATTTCTCCAGTCGCAGCAGCATTGGAACACTTAAGTAGAACATGGAAACAATGACTGTTCTTCCAAAGCTACTCAGTTTCGTGCTACAATCTGCCACAGTGAATTCCTTGTTGCACTGCACTGCTGTGTACAAGTCTTCAGTGTCTCACTCCCTCTGTCCAGGTACTTGCAGCAAGAGAACTGTGATATAAGTTCTGCCCTATCCCATGTATCCAGTGTCAAAGATGCCATATGTGAACTGCGATCAGACTGTGACAGTTCTTTTCATAAAGTCTTTGAGGACACTCAAAGAACAGCCCATGGCTTGGGCGAAGAGTTACGGATTCCAAGACTAAGTGGCAGGCAGCAACACAGGGCAAACTACCCAGAAGACAACGCAGAGCAATATTTTCGGAGAGCTGTGTACATTCCTTTTCTTGACTTTTTTTTGTCTGAACTAGACAATCGCTTTACCTCTCATTCAAAAGTGCTTTCTGGTTTCAATAGCATCTTGCCAGTATACCTAGCTGATGGCTTAGCAAGTCATTTACAGTCTGGAGCATCAGATCTTGTAAAATTTTATGAGTCTGATCTTGATTCTGAACAAGTTGTATTATCGGAAATGAAGCTGTGGGGCCATAAATGGAAAAATACTGCAGAAAACCTAAATCTGCAATAATTGCACTTTCTCAGTGTGATGCACAGTTTACCCAAATGTACAAGCTTCTGCAAATTTTGGTTACACTACCTGTTTCTACAGCATGCTCAAGCGATCTTTCTCCTCTCTCAGGCAGTTAAAGAGTTATCTTCGCAATACCAGCTGTGAAAACAGACTTGTTGGTCTTGCACTTCTAAGCATTCACCGCGATATTCCATTGCAAAGTGAGGAAGTGATTGACAGATTAGCGACCACACATAGCCGGCGTTTGAACTTACTACTTTAGAGTGTTTGTCCAGCAACACGAGTGCTTGCAATCCCACATTTCAAGAAATATTCTAATAAAATGTTTCCAGTAACAACTGATATAGGACCACTATCTCATGATGACTGGTGTGGGACTACTTTCCTACAACTGGTCTGGAAACAGTTTCCCTGGAATACTGCTCTGTCAACAGTTTCAATGAATGTCTGAGCACTGCTCCATCTGGGACTCTGGCACCAATTCCCAAACTTATCTGGGATCACTAGCTAACAGATATGTGTATAACTACAAGCTTGCCATGAAAAAAAAGGGGCTTGATAATTGATGAAAAAGCCTAAAACAGGCTTCTAAATATTACCTGCTGGCTGGTAAATGGCGCAAGGAATTATGTCACAAGTCTGTCCACAGGCAAGTGTGCAAAACTCCTTTCTGGTACACCATGACATAGAAACATAAAAGTTGATGTCAGAAGTAGTTCGCTAGCTCATCTCATCTGGCCATTTGTTATAACCCTATTTGGACTCTTGATTTGTCCTTCGTAGTCAGGGCTCCCTTGTGTCTCTCCAATACAGTCTTGGTTCCCAGCCACTGTTGACTCCCATAACCTCCTGAGGCAGGCTGTTCCAAGCACCCACCAGTGTTTCTGTGAAGAAAAACTTCCTGGTGTTGGTAGAGAACCTCTCTCCTTGCAGCCTAAGATCATGGTCCCTGGTCCAGGAGTTCTTCATGAACTGAAAACATTCCTGTGCCTGTTAATGCCTGTTATGTAATCAAATGTTTCATTCATGTTCCCATCCTCTCTTCTCTAGGGAGTACATATTCTCTACAGAGGCAAAAAGATCCACCTCTGAGGTGCCCCACCTTCTCAAAACTGTACTGAGTATCTCGGGATTCAGACACCACTCGTGGTGGTCCTGATTTATCCTGCTGAGGGAATATATCAATACATATTCCTTCCCTGAAAGGTGTATGGCTGATAAGGATACTTTCATGGAGTATGTCAGTAACCACAGCCTCATTGCTTCTGCACAAAGTTGGGCTGACCTGGTCCCTCCCTGTTTTGTTGATGATGTACATAGTTCACTGTCCTAGGCAGCCAGTATTCATTTCACTAGTGCTAGAGATTGCTGTGCATGCTGTCAGAATTGACCCACTACTAGCCAGTCATTCAGGTATGGAAAAGACTGTTACCCCCAGTATTCTCAAACACTCTACCATTACGGCCAGGCTGGGGCCAGGTACTTGTGAAGGCCCTTGTAGCAGAAGTTAGTCCAAATGGAAGTGCTATTAACTGACAGTGGCATGAGGCAAGCCTGAATCTCAAATACTTTTGTGACATGGTCTGATAGGGATGTGAAAGTAAGTATCCTTTAAGTCTAGGGAGGCTAGCTAGTCTCCCATTTGCAATGTGGGACTGATTATTGAAAGGGTAACCATTTTGAACTTTGGTTTCAAATGTGTCAATTCTTAGATGAAGAGTATGTCACCAATCACCATTTTTCATCCTTGTGAGGAAGTATCTGAAGTAAAGCCTTTACCCCTTTGACTTGGGGCACTGGCTCCATTGCTTTGATTGCCAGAAGATGTTTTACCTCTCTTTCCAGAAAGATTCTGTCTGCAGATCTACCTGGTGCCAAGGTTCTTGTTCTCAGCTTGGGGAATGATCTTAAGCGAAGTGCTAGACCATGACTCCTTATCTCCAGGGCCCACTTGTCTCCTTTATCTCCTTGATTTGGAGCCTGTACACAACGCCTGTTCTGAAACGTTTTCCCTTGTCCATGCCTACTGTTAGCCATAGTGACTCAAAGCCCTCAAGGTGCTCTTTTACTGGCTTCCATCATATCGAAAGAAAAGTTTTTTTTTCAGAAAAGTTGTGCTACTTCCATATGTAATGGTATCCTGTGTCTTAGCACCAATCACACAGCCATGAGTTGAATTCATATTGCAATCTCTGACTCACTTGGTGCTTTTTCTTTTCACTACACTGCCAGCACTTCTGAGAAGGAAGGCTGCTTTGCATGGAAAGGAAGACTAGGTGGGCCAAGCAGTCCTTATCTACCATCAGATTCTAAGTTTCTACATGTGCAGCATGTGTATTCCTACAGAGGATTTCTTTTAATTTGTGCTGCTTGGTGAAACTGCTGATTGCATAAGATACCATTCTAAAACATTTGCTTCAATAAACATCTTTCAACAGTTGATACCAATATGTTGAAGTATCCATAGCACAACCTTATACAGTTAGCAGCATCTCCAGTGATGTGGTGCTAATGCTTTTCACTTGTTACAGGCCCAATGACAGACAGAGAAATTAAATCAGCAGTCAGTGAGGGAAAGTGGGCATCATGGACTGTGATCCAGGTGTTCATTTCAACTGTTGACTACAATCCAGGTGGTCTCAGTTTCAATCACAATTTCCTCTAAATGTATTTCAGCCTCAGATTTCACTTGAGCGGTGATCATGGTGAAATGATGTTGGAATAGTGATTCTACACTAACTGCGTAAATGGCAATAAAATAAATATGTCAGACAAACTGTTCCCAGACCAGTAAATTCATCAGTCTCTGACCAGTTGTCTTGGGAAACTTGTCTTGGGCTAGCCATTAAGAAAAGCAGGACCCAGAACAGTCATCTCAGGAACAAACTTGCTGCAGCTCAGAACTGAGTGAAATTGAATACATAGTAAGGACGTGTACTGTCATCATCGAATGCATCTCTCTGCACCATGTCATTGCAGAACTCCTACTCATGAAACTAAATACAACAAAAAGTGATTTGAGCATTAAAAATCTTGGGACTGTAATTGCAACAGTTGGTTGGAAGACAAAGGCACTATTGAAGACTACTGAGGCAATTGGTGATAGACGTCATCTTACAGTGCTTTTGAAAGCAATGTATTCTCTTGTTGAATAAACACCGCCTAACACAATTTTTGTAACATGAGTTAAGTCTCTCAAAGACATGAATGTCCACCATTCTTCAAAGATTGCATATTGAAACAGACTGGGCTGCCTTATGACACCTTCATGAATGCTACTACACTATCCTCCCAGAGGATAGGTACCACTGGATGTCTCGGAAAATCTTCCCATCAAGTGGCAAGACCACCACACTAACGTCAGTGTTCTCACTGAGGCCAATGTCACCAGCATTGAGGCAATGATCATCTGACAACGCTTCTGCTGGACTGAACACTGTGTACGGATGCCCAACTCTCCACTCCCCAAAGAAATTTTATACTCCCAGCTCCGTCACAGCCAGAGATCCCGTGGTGGTCAAAGAAAATGCTACAAAGACACACTGAATGCATATGTCATGAAAACAGATACAGACATAACAAGCTGGCCGCAACCAATCTCAATGGTGCCAGAACCTCCATCAAGCGGGGGCCTGCTTGAAGAAATGCCTTGCCCTTGAGGCGAAAACAAAGAACGTAGGAATGAAAGGAAAGAAACCCCAGCCAGCGGGCAGCTCTCCCACATGGAAACATCTGCAATTTCTACAGATGAATCTGTGGCTTTAGGATTGTAGTACTGAGCCACCTCAGGACCCATCAGTGAACCATGGTAGAGATCATCCTGGAATCTAGGGATCGCGCCACGATCCTCCCAGATGCATGACACCATTGCAGATAGTCAAATATCATGGAGAAGCTAGATGCTGCGTGAATGAAGAGCCAGTGAAAAGCTAGCTTTATACCAGATGAGTCCACACAAGACATCAGCAATTGCATGAATAATCCTCAGTCTGGCCCCTAACAGAACATGAAGAAAAATGAAAACAAGAAGACACTAAATTGTAAGTACAATGTTTATTTAACACTCACATCAACGTGTTTAACATTTTTTTTTTACACAGTAACTTTACTTCAAATGTCTCTCACAGGCTTTAAGGGCTGGTGTTGGTGGTGTGGTTTATCATGGCACTGTTGGTCAGTCAGTGCACTACCATAGTTACTTGCAGCCTTGCTGGCAAAACTGCATATTGTACTGCATGTGGAGTGAGAGGTTGATGGCACTGTTGGACAGTCAGTTGTCCACAGCCATTGGAGGTCCTACTGACTGTAATGCCAACAAGAGTTTTCCACACCCCTGATTCTTTTGTAATAAAACATTCCAATGAAATTAGCAGTGTGGAACATGTAACTAAACTGCGCTTTTACTTAAAAAAAACACTAAAACTCACCACAGAACACGTAAACACTATAGAGCTTCTGGGGTTTACCAGCCCCCAGACATCGAGCAGCAGCCTTTATGTAGAATTATACAATGGGGTATAAAATCCTGTAACCTCATTGGTCAAAACACATCACATGACTGTGATAAATCCTCCAGTATACCCACTGTAAAAGTTTTATATCACTATAAAAACAAAAAAACAAGTTGCACATTGTATAATAGCAGTATACCATGACAGAGTGGGTATATGGGTGAATTTACCACTTCTGGTGTGGATTTAGATCTCGACTGTGCCTCTTGGCCAAACCACACCAGGCATGGTAAATCCACCAATATACCCACTCTCTGTCATGGTATATTGCTTAAATATTTCAAACATCACAGTATATTACAAAACTGCATAAGCCTAACAGCTCACTCTCAGAACTCAGAGTACATATAACTGCTCATTTTGACATACAAATATATAAAAGGGCACATGCTTGCACACTGGCAACATTGGGGGATAGGGCACCATGGCAGAAAACATGGGGGAGTTTAGATGGTGACCTGGTGCTCACGGCATACTATTCCACCATAATCTGTGTACATAGTGGTACAATGCCTTGTTACCAGGAGCGTTACTAACACAGCAGGTAGAACCACGGTGGTTGATCGCACTGTTAGATAACCAGTTGTCCACAACCACTGGAGGTTCTGTAGACTTAGGACAGTCACCGTCTACCACAACCCTGATTCCATGTGAAAAAAAAAAAGTTTCTCATGAAATTAGGGGTGGAGAACATGTAACAAATGTGTGTGTTTTCTTCCAGAAAACCTCCAAAATTCACCAAATATCATGTACATACCCCAGAGCTTCTGGGGGCCTATCGGCCCCCAGACCCCCGGCTTTTATCTCTCCTTTTCCAAAAATGTCATATTTAAACACCCCCCCAAATAGAATTCTGGCTACGCCCCTGTAAGATAGAACTGGTACCTGGGAAACAACAGCAGGACACAATGGCTCACAGGGTCAACCACCCGATTCCCACACAGTGCAATAATAGTTTACATAAAATGCAGTAAACATATCCATCTACAAATGTGCAGAGACATTAATTACAAACAAAATAACAAGGGGTTTTATTGGGATAAGCAAGATCAGGATCTGGAAAGGAAAGGGTTACGCAATGCAAAATAATAATAATAATAATACTATAGAGAATAATGCATAAGTGACTGTTTGTTAAGAAGTTTTTTTTCACACCCAAAGTGTGAGATACCCATAAACCTTGAGAGTGAAGCATGAGATGTTTATAGGTTCATAGGTCTTTATGAGTCCGAAGCCGCAGGCCATAGTGACTTGACAAATCAGTCCAAGTATGTGAATTTGTTATCATTCATGTGTTTGTTAAAGGAAAACTACACCCTCATATCATTTAAATGTTATTTGATTCCATGTCAACAGACAACTCCTTTCCTGTAGCTGTTAGGGCTATAAGTGTTAGCCTTAGTTTGTTGTCACTGCTCATGGTAGCCCCTGTGATTGTCTTTGGGGTCTCCATTTCATGGTGGTTGAAATCTCATTGTCCATGAGAATTGCATTAGCATACGAGAACATGATGTTAGATCAACCATTTATATCATGTATCTCTGTGTTGAAAGAACAAATACCCTGCAAGAACTCTCAGGAAATTCATAAACTAAATGAAGTTTAAAGGGGAAAAAACCTGCATTATAACTTAGATAGTTTGCAAAACTCACTAAAGATAAATATGACATATCACACCTTTCTGTAGCTTGCTTCTTTGAAGACTAATTAAGCAGACAGGCATACTGGGGAGTTTAAAGGGTGATTACACATCATGTTCTCATATGCTAATGCAGCTCTCAGGAACAATGAGATTTCAACAACTACAAAATGGAGTCTCCCAGAACAGTAACAGGGCCTAGTATGAACTGTGAAAACTGACTAATGCAGTTGCATACAGTATATCTTCAACAGCTACATGAAAGGAGTTGTCTGTTGACATGGAAACAAATAACATTTAAAAGATATGAGAGTGTAGTTTTCCTTTAAGTGTGTGTTTTTAAATGTATCTAGTGTCTTACTTAATACCACCTTCTTTGTTAGTCTGTTCCAGATATACACAACTCTCTGACTTAACCAATTTGCTCGACAATTAGATTTATAATTTTCATCCTTTAACAGGAGCGGGTGAAATCTGCTTCTTCTGATGCTATCATTTTTTTGTTAGTCCTACACATTCCCATAAATCATTATTATTAAATTTTCTGTATGTTAGGCATAGATCTCCCCTTAACCTCCTATATTGTAAGGAGTGTAGTTCTAAGTTTTTAAGCCTGCTACCATGTGACATACCAGTTGCCTGAGCAATCCTTTTGGTTGCTTTTCTCTGAGTCTTCTCCAAAACTCAAATATCTCCCTTTTTTGCTGGTGCCCAGAACTGCACACAATACTCGAGATGCAGCCTAACCAAAGATGTATACAGTGGGAGTATTACCTGTCTGTCTCTGCTTTTGATGTTCCTGAAGATGCATCCCAATATTTTGTTAGCTCTACAAGCTGCATTATGGCAGTGCTCAGTAGAGGAGAGACTATTGGTTATTAAGAAACCTTGATCTCCTTCTTTGTTAGTGACTAGTAGTTCATTCTTATATAGTGTATAATTGGCACACTTGTTCCTTCTTCCTATGTGCATTATCTTATACTTTTCTAAGTTAATGATGCGTTGATTTTGTTTCACCCATTCTCCGATGTTATCTATTTCATCTTGAAAATATTTAATAGAGTTTAGATAATTTACTATAGATCCTATTTTAATATCGTCAGCAAATTTACTGCACCAGCTGTTTAGTGATATCTGTATTGATGAAATATATAGACTGAATAGTGACGGGCCCAGCACAGAACCCTGGGGCACTCTGCTAGTAATCTTCAACCAGGAAGACTGGTGACCTGCCACAATCACTCTCTGCCTCCTTTCACCTAGCCACAAAAAGACCCATTTGATTAAGTTGGCATTTAACTTGAATTCCTGTAATCTCTTAATCGGGGGCTGGTGGAGCAAATGCCTTTGAAAAGTCCACGTACAAAATGTCCAGTCGCAGTTCCATATCCTTGGCACTACTAACAGGGTCAAACAAATGTAATAAATTGGTGAGGTCTACCCTGACGTAAGATAAAAGGCGTGACAAAATATAAATGCTTTCACAAAGCAAATTGCAGTGATCTGATTAAATATTTAAATGAATGGGACTGGAAATTAGATTTACAAAATAAGGATATGGATGCCGAATAGAAGATTATTAAAAATAAAATAGAACATTGTGTCAACAATTTTGTGCCTGTGGTTCAAAATATAATACAATTGGGAGAGTACCAGTATGGTTAAATAAGAATATCAAAAGGGTGAATAATCAAAAAAAGAAGGCATATTGTAAATACAAGAAATACCAAACTGACTCGCACTTATCTAGATATAAAAGCTTGAATAATAAATGTAAGAGACTTATAAGGAGAGCAAAAAGTAACATGGAGCATCGACTAGTTTATATGGTTAAGGATAACAAAAATAATTCTTTAATTATATTGGCTCATTAAATGGTAATCAAAAGTCCATTGGGCCTATAAAAGTTCATGATAAGTTGATAGAAGATGGTACTAAGATGGCTAATCAATTTAATTAGTATTTTCTGTCCAAATTTCAAGCAAAAGAGGAATACAGGTATACGTTAGAACACTCTGATATTGAAGTAACTGAAATTGAAGTCCTGAAAAGGTTAAAGAAAATAAATATAAATAAATCAAAGGGACAGGACTCAATACATCCAAAATTACTTCAAAACTTGGCTAATGTTTTGGCAGAACCTTTGACAAGTTTATTTAAAAGTTCATTAAGGCAGGGGAAGGTCATGCCTGAGTAGAAAGATGCAGTTGTATTGCCCATGTTTAAATAAACAAAAATAATAAATTATAGACCCATTAGTCTTACCTCTATGTTGGTGAAAATGTTAGAGGGCATAATTCAGGGGCACATTATTTCTCATATGGAGTATGGCAGGTTACTTGACCATACCCATCATGGTTTTAGCAAGGGGAAATATTGTTTATCCAACTTACTAACCTTCTTCAAACCAGTAAGCTTGGCATTGGATAACAACATAGGTGCTGATGTGATTTATTTGGATTTTTCATGTGCCTTTGACACTGTCCCCCATAAGGAGTTAGTGGAAAAATTAATTAACATCAAACTGCATCCAAATTTAATTTAATGAATTTATTCTTGGTTATAAAACAGAAGACAAAGGGTGAGTGTCAGGGGACGCATGTCCGATTGGGGCCCGGTCAGCAGCGGGGTCCTTCAGGGATCTGTGTTGGGACCAGTGCTTTTTAATGTATTTATATTGGACATGCAAGTAACCATTAAAGGAATAATGCATGACAGGGTGTGTGTGTCGTGCTGGGATAACGTCACGCCTGGGGTGATTAGGCACGAGGCCGCAGGCCGAGTGCATCTAATCACCCTAGAAGTGACGATATCCCAGCACGACACACACCCTGGAGTGCATTATTCCTACTATACAATGGCTCATTTAAAAAAAAAGTGAGAAAAAATATTACAACTTTTATTTAAGTTGCATTTTTCTGTTATTTTTTGAAAGGGTAGGTGTACTTACAGAAAAAATAGTGCAATTATATGTATTGTCCAATAAATGGAGCTGTTGTTTTTACTTATTACTTGTTCTGTCCCAGACCCATTTTTGTTTCTTACTGTCTTGTTAGAAGAAAATAATATATTTATTATTTTTATGAAGTTTGTAGGTTGTTGCCAGTTGTCAGTGTGACTGGCTTCAGCTCACTGTTTTAGCTTGAGGAGTAAAGTGAATTTTTATACGGAGCGGGGATGGGGTGGCAACCTGCTTCCAGTTTCCCGGACAGTCATAGGGTCTCTCCATATTTTATTTGGCTTAAAAACTAAGAAACACTGGACATAATTTTGATATGTGTAGCAGCTTGATGAAAAAAGTAAGTGTTACTTTTGTAGTTTTATTCACAATCTGAAGCAGTCAGGTCTCTGTGCCACTTTGAAGTGTAACTTTTTTTCTTTAGTTTGAATGTCGCACGGTTAGCAGCCTACATCATCTCACTGGTTTATTTGGCATGCCATTGCTGTTTTGGTTCTTCCAGTAGTTCTGTACTGGGAGATGAAATATGAAAGGACTGTGAGGGAAAAGTAGGAGTGTGCTCTGTGAGAGGCACCGTCTGTGTGTTGATGGAGGGTGGGGAGCATACACTGTCAGCATTCGGCTGAGCTGCAAAGCGGGTAGCGGTGAAGCTGCTCGTAGGCAGCAGAATAATTTTTTTCTTCTTTTCAGTGCGGTCCTAAGTGTGCTGGCACTAAAGCCGTGATACTATACCAGGATAACATCACGGCTCAAGTGCCAGCTTGACCAATCAGAGGCCAACATTTTTCTTTGCCATTGTATAATAATGCTTGGATATGTAACTACACTGATGATAGCAAACTGGATGCCATTGTTAATAATCAAAAAGATGGTCAAAAATTACAAGAAGTCCTTGATAGTCTATCACAGTGGGTTAAAAAGAATAAATTAAACTTTAACACCAGAAAGTGTAAGGTTATGCACTTTGGGCATGGCAATCCACTTTCCCAATATAATTTGAAGAGTGTAACAATACCTGAAACCAATATTGAAAAAGATCTGGGAGTAATTGTTAACAATGACTTATTTAATACACATTCTATAAATACCGTACTGAAATGTTATTGAATAATTGGGTGCAGATTGAGTAATATAAAGTGTCGAGAGACAAATGTTTTGATACCACTATATTCTGCTTAGGTAAGACCACACTTAGATTACTGTTCCTCCTTTTGCTCCCCTCATTTAGTATAAGGTAAGATAACCTTAGAGAGAGTACAAAGGAGAATAACCAAGAAAGTGAGGGGAATAGGGGACAAATCCTATGGTGACAGGTTGATGGCATTGGGCTTGCACTCGGTTGAGTACAGGAGAATCAGAGGGGATATGTGTTATATATACAGTACTTATGAAAAGCAATTTATACAGGCAGCAATAGGAATGGAAATATGCCAAAAGTCTGTAAACACCAGAACACACACTGAGCAGCTAAAAGGCACTAACTACAGGAACAAACAAGAGAGGTAGTTAGTTTAGCCAAAGAGTGGTATCACTTTGGAATAGTTTACTGAGTGAAGTGGTATACAGCAACTTAATGGAAACCTTTAAAAACAGATTAGACAGCTTTATGGGAGAACGGTGTAGGCTTTTTGGTGGCAAGTCTTAATAGGTCTTCAACCTCTAGACTTGTACTTAAACTATGAAACTATGAAACATGATCTTCCTTCCTTAAAACCATGCTGTGTGACGTCAATAGTTCCAGTGTTTTTAAGGTGTTCATTCATCCTCTCTTTCACTATTCCATCTAGCATTTTACCGCTAGCTGAGGTGATGCTAATTGGCCTGTTGTTTTTGCAGTCACTTTTCATCCCTTTTTTGTGGATTGGGGTTATATTTGTATCTTTCCATGCCTTTGGTACGCTTCCTTCAGCAAATGATAAATTAAATATGGCCATCAGTGGTTCAGCCACATGATCTGCAAATCCTTTTAGCAGGGCTGGATGGAATCCATCAGGAACTGGTGATTTTATTACTGTAGGTTTTAGGTTCAAAAGTAATGTTTTGACCTGCTGTTCAGAGAGACTAATTCTAAGATATTTATTCCTGTTTCAAAAATATCTGGATTTGGTGACTTTGGTTGATACTTGCTTGTGAAGTATTTATTTAATTCTGAGGCCATTTCAGGTCCTTCTGAGATGACTTTATTGTATATAACAATCAGTCCAGGTAATGGCTTGCTGTTTTTGTGCTATTTATGTAGCTGTAAAACATTTTTTTGTTGTTTGTTGTGTCAGAAGTTAATCTATATTCATATGTTCTTTTTGCATTTTTTATTGTTTTTTTTTTCTTTGTTTGTACAAGTCTCTGTACTTTTTTACATTAGTCTCTGAGGAATTTATTTTTAGTATTTTCAATGCTTTTTTCCACTGTTGTATTAATTTTTTGATATTATTTTTGAGGGAATTTAAAAGCTTTATTGAGTGCAGATCACAAAGCAAGTACATTAAAACTTTTCACAACTTATTACACAAAGTCAAGTCATAACCCACAATATATTCCTATAAGTCCTCCCCAAAAAAGTGTTTCTTTTCATAGAAATGCTTAAAATGATTTCATTCCAGTCCATTTTTAAATGAAAAGTTATGTTTTCTTTTCCAGGGGTAGCGGTGTTGATTTGCCTTCTGAACCCTGAATGATGTAGAAAGGCTACCATAAATTGTTAACCAAAGGAGGACAAGAAAACCAAAGGGTGCAAAATGTTTCATCCAAGCCATACCTGGGAATTTGTTATCGCCCCCATAACCACTGACTTTTCTCAGTAACATCTGCTGAATTCTGTGTTAATTACAGAACTGCTCTCTAAATTGCTATTCTATATAACGAATAAAAGTTTGTCTAAAATCACTCATAACTAATTTCAACAATATAACATTATACAATAACACATTCAAACCAATATATGAATCCATTGCTTATTTCTGTAAGATATATAGGATTTGATAAATAGTTCTCCTAAAATCTTCTGAGTCCATTGGAAAGATGAGGATATGCAAAGTTTACATTATACTTTATTATAGTTGTTAATTCTGTTTAAAACCATTATTTATTTTGCCTCGGTACCATCCATAATAGAGGTCCACCTATCCCCTTGTACATATATATGTCTTTCCCCTTCCTAGCTTAGTAGTTGCTCCAAAATGGGTACCCCCTCAGATTTCTCTACATATTTAAAATATGGAAGCCATCTAGAATTATATTTGTCAGTTTGTAGTTTTAATCTTGTTGTGGTAGCCACCACACTCTGAACAGCTTGAAAATTAGTATGCCACTGACATATTGACAGTGGGTTCTGGGTTAACCAATTTTGTGTCATCACTTTTAAAGCTGAGACCATTCGAGCCAGGAACAGGAATATCCCTGCAGCTGTATGAACTTCTTCTGGAGGGTCACCCAACACCAGATGAGCAAAACTCAAGGCTCTCTCCAACCCTAAAATGGACCTAACCATATCTCCCACTGTCTTCCAATATTGCTGTATTTTGGGGCAAGCCCAGAAGATGTGATAGTGTGTGCCCCGTGATCCACACCCCCTCCAGCACTTATCTGTAGGAGAGGCAGCGTTGTACTTGAAAATTGTGGAGGTCATAAAATACCGACCTGTCACGTTTCACCTGAATTCTGTCCACATGCCTGAGCTTGTGGTCTTGTGTGTGTATCTCCATATCCTTTCCCATTCGAGTTCTGGTAGGGCATCCCCCCTCCCTCTCCCATCTGTCTTGTAAATTCTGAATACCCAACAGCCCAGTTCCCTCATTCATAATTTTATAGATCTGCGAGATCAATTGTTTGGTATTTAAAAAGGTGGCTCTTATGTGAATTAATTATGTTGCTTTGGGCTGTGGTGCTGTAAGGGCCTCCAACTCCACTATGTTGATTATATAGTGGAGACATTGCAAGTATCTATAGAAGTCCTGTCTCAGCAGACCAAAATTCTTCTGCATCGATAAATAATCCTTAATTTCCTCCCCACTTATAAAATGATGTAAATAGTTTACCCTCAGTCTGGCCCATCTCTCAAAACAACCATCATTGCTGTGGGCTGGAAAACCTGGAAGGTGCCCAAGGGGCACATATTGCCATACATATGTTGACATCTCCCATTTTGTCCTCGCTGTCAGCCACATAGCAATAGTGTGTCTAATCCAACAGTTTCTGATGTCTGATAAATCCTTATTCAACATGGTCCATGGGAGGTATCGTAAGGGAATAGTGGGGTGTGCCCCATCCTCCAAAGCCACCCATGTCCCTGGGCTCAGTGGGTTCAAAATATGTATCAGAGGGATGAGTTGTGCTGCTAGATAATACATTTGAAAATTTGGAGCTCCCCAACCCCCCTTATCCTTAGACTCCATCAGGATGTTTCTTTTGATGCGTGTCCACTTTCCTGACCATACAAAATGTCTAGCTTTTTTATTAAGCTGTTTCCATTCAGATGAAGGGCCAGCTAGCAGAAGAGAGGAAAACGAAAATATCAGTCTAGGAAGGACATTCATTTGAGAGTGTTAATTTGGTGGGAAAATGACATTGGCAACACTTGCCATCTGTTCAAATCTTCATAAATTTGTGATAGCAATTTACTATAATTATAATGGTATAGTCTGGACATTCTAACATACTAAAATGCCAGCAGAGTAGGCCCAATGGTCTATCGAGTCTGCTCGAGAGTCAGTACCCTTAGAGGGCATGGAACCATCCCCCCTGATTAATCTCCCAATCCACCCTCCCCCATCCAGGTGGCCCCCCTCATCATCCTTCTCCTGTACCTGTCCCAGCCTCTCTTGAACTCTTCCACCATGGACACCTCCACCAGTTCCTCAGGCAGTGCATTCCATGGCTCTACCACCCTCTCAGTGAAGTATCTCCTTCTCCTCCTTCTCCCCCCCTTAGTCTCCCTCCCTCCAGCCTCCAACCATGCCCCCTGGTTGCCCCTCCTACCTTCCTCTGAAAGATCCCCTGTAGGCATACCTTATTTACCCCCCTTCAGATACTTGAAGACCTCAATCATATCGCCCCTGTCTCTCCTCTCTTCCAGTAAGAACAGGTTGAGCTCCTCAAGTCTCATCTCATAAGTCCTATCCCCAGACCCCAGGTCATCCTGGTAGCCCTCCTCTGAACCCTCTCTAAGAGTTTAATATCCTTCCTGAGGTGCATGTGCCAAACCTGTATGCAGTACTCAAGGTGCGGCCTGACCAGGGAGTTGTACAGTGGCATGATCACCTCCCTGCTTCTTGAGGTGATCCCCCTGGTGATACAGCCTAGCATTCTATTTGCCCTGGCTGCAGCCCTCCTACAATGTTCTGAGCTATTCATTTTGTTATCCACCAGCACCCCAAGTTCTTCTCTCCACTTGAGACCTGCAATGTGTCCCCTTCTAAGGTATACACCTAGCCCTGGTTTTCTTGCCCCAGGTGAAACACCCTGCATTTTGTGGTGTTGAACCTTAGCTTCCAGGTTTGTGACCATCCCCCTAGAGCATCTAGATCTTCCTGCAGGACAACTCTACCCTCCACCCCATCCACCACCACTCCCAGCTTAGAGTCATCTGCGAAGAGACTCATTTCACTCCTGATGCCCTCCCTGATGTCGGAGATATAGGCATTAAACAGGAGCAGTCCCAGGACTGATCCCTGTGGGACCCCGCTGATGACCCCTCTGGGGGACGAGACTACCCCACCACCACCACCCGCTGGGTACAACTCGATAACCAGCTTCGAATCCATCAGACCATCCGTGACATGTGAGTTGATATCCATATCCCCAAATAGCGTACTTTGTCCTTCACCCATTTAAAAAGAATCATTGATTTTATTTTAGGGTGAACTAAACTGAACCACTCACCAATTGTACCTCTGATTTATCCATGTTCACTTTGAAACATGATATGGAGCCATATTCTTTTAGAAGTTGCAGAAGGGAGGGGAGTGATTCTACAGGATTGTCTAGGTAGATAAGTGTGCCATCTGCATACACTGATAATTTACATTGCTGTTGGCCTCCTAAAATTCCCAGTATCTCTGAACTCTTTGTAATAACTGCTGCCAGCAGCTCTAAGCTAAGTGCAAACAATAAGGGTGATAGGGTGCATCTTTGTCTTGTTCCCCTTTCTATTTTAAGTGGTTCAGATAGTGTCCCATTTACTCTAACTTGGGCCATGGGGCTATCATAGCACAACATTAACCATTGTTGGAAACGGTCTCCTAAGCCCAAATGTGTCATTACTACTTTAAGATATTCTCAATTTAGGTGGTCAAATGCCTTTTCCGCATCCAGAAAAATAGCTAATTGGGCCATTTGAGTTGGAGACTTGTACTTAAGGACATTTAGTAGCTTTCTGATGTTATCCGAGAGGTATCTATTGGATATGAACCCTGTTTGGTCTGGGTGAACCAGGTACTGTAACAAATGCATCTCAGGAGTCTCACTGAGAGGATCTTGGTGAGCATTTTAAGATCCTGGTTCAGCAAGGATATTGGATGGTATGCCTCACAGCAATGCCTAGGCTTATTTGGGTTTAGGTAAAACTGTTATTAAGGCATCTTTCCAAGTATTGGGGATATTTTCTTCTTTGATACAGTCATTGAAAACTCGGGTTAATATAGGTGTAAGGGTAATAATACATGCTTCATAAAACTCTGAGAAAAGTCCTTCTGGGCCTGGTGTTTTGCCCATGGGCAATGTTGTAATTGTTTATAATTACTGGTGACCCCCTTTAATAGCCTGTATTCAGACACAGCCGAAATGCCGTATTAACCCGAAATTGAGTTATTACGGCGTTTTCAAAACCTCCACATTCGCATCTCTCAAACGCAGCTGAGCGCGAGACAGTCTGAGTGGCAAAACAATTGCTTCAAACCACAAAGCCCTTCCACTTACCACTGCTAAATTCACTGAAGCAGTCTTCGTCTGTTTTGTGTCTTCTGCAGCACATATCCACAGCTCTTTTAAATAAAAAATGCCCCAAAAACCCTTACTGTTCCACAACTCTGCTTTAAAAATAAATAAAACCTCCAACTTTCAGTACTTGGACCCGGTCCCCCACAGCAACCGGAAGATCTTAATTAGAGCTGTAACACTTCCTTCACATTGCATTGGGAAAACCACGATCATCGCAACTACATCAGCATTTTAAAATACAAAAAAAGAAAACAGTACTTTGATGTGGTTCTGCCCCAGGGTTCGGGCTATTAAAGGGGGTCACCAGTAATTATAAAAAATAAAAGATAGGCGAGTGTGTGCCTATGAAAATTTTTTTCACGCCCTTAGTGTGTGATGACTAGACAAACCTCTCGAGCTTCGCTCTCAAGGTTTATGTAGTCATCACACACCTCGGGTGTGAAAAAAATATTCATAACACACACTTGCCTATCCATTATTCTCTATATAATGTATGGCAGAACGTTGTCATGCATAAAAATCCATACCAGCTAAAAAGTTGTTATGCTGCAGTAGCTTGTTGCTATGCTGCACCAGGTACGTATCTACTGCAGCATAACAACTTGGAACCTTTCACATAATGATGTAAGCGCTGCGCGAGCCGCATTCTCTTTAAACAGCTGTCATAACTGTACACAGTTGCGAGTGGCGATTTTAAAAATGCAGGCACCAGATTAAAGCATGCACACCACTATTTCCTCCCAGGAGCTATCCGATCGTTTTTGGTTTTTTTTCCAGTCTACCACAATCACTGTTGCCATCCAATGTAAGCTTATGAAATGTAAGTAATGTAAAATTCAAGAGAAACTGTTGCCGTCTTTGCGTTTCTGTCTCATTATGTGGGGTACAGTAACAATTTTCTAATTTGTCATCACAGATAGGTGACCATACACCATAAAAGATAATGTATAGTCCTCTATCTGAGACAAGTTTGAAAACATCTTCTCGAGGTCGTCATGGCGACTGAACCTCTCGAGCTTCGCTCTCGAGGTTCAGAACGTCGCCATGATGACCTCTCGAAGAGTTTACAAACTTGTTACAGATAGAGGAATATACATTATCCTCTATGTCTCACCTCCTGTTCTGTAGTTAACCCATTAAAAGTCTCCCTAATCTGGGGTGAGAGTTTAGGCAAGTTCAGGTCCTGTAAAAAAGATTCAGTGTGGTAGGCTATATCTGAGGAGTTATTTTCCTCTTTATATAGCGATTGAAAGAATTCTTGAAATTTACATGCTATGTCTTTAGGCCTAGTTCAGGGGTTTGCCGGATTCTGTTTAATAACAATGTGGGGTACTGCTCTATCTTCCAGGTCCTTCCTGAGATGCATAGTTAATAGTTGTTGTTATTATTAAACCAAGCTGGTATCCTGCTTTTACTATTGTACTCGACTTTTTCTGGTATAAATGCTTCAGTACAGTATTCTATCTTAGCCGCCAACTTGTCCTATTTTTCCTCTGTATTTAGATTCTCAAAGTCATCTTTCTAATTCCAGTTGTTGAAATAGCTCCTAATTTTGTTATTGTCAGCCTTGGCATAACACTTAAATTTAGTTACCCCTAATACAGGTTTCTAATTAGTCTGTATGACATACTCCACTACGTTATGGTCACTTTGACCCAATGGTTCTCTAATTCTACAGTTTATACAGTCATCACATAGGTTGGTCCACACTAAGTCAAGGGTACTATTGCCCCTTGCTTGTTCCATCACCATTTGTTGCATGTTATTGAGTCTCAGTATTTGTAAGTTTCTTCCCATATTTATTTTTAGAATGCCATGTTCCCACTCTATGTCAGGAAGATTGAAGTCTACCATTATTATTGTGTGGTCTCCGGGTACTGAAGCCACCATCTGGAGCAGCAAGTGCCGTGGTTCCCATTGTGTGAGTAAGGAGTGGCAGCACTGCTGAAAAGGACACACACACCCCCCTAGTTGGTTCAGTGCCATAATTGAAGCCCATTGTAGAGACAGCTTCTTTTCAGTTTTTGTTTCATTGTGTGTGTGAGTGTGTATGTGTGTGTGGTTAACTTTCATCTTTTATTTCATTTACACATTTCAGTAATTATGGTCAGCCAAGCAGGGTTCATAAAGCCGGATGCCGAGTGGGAACTGTAAAGGTGGTTTCGCGACAGTGTGAAGCCGATCACGACGATGGTATTCTTTCATTTTAATTTTTTTTAATTTAGAAATGTAACTGTGTTTAACGGTTTTGTGGAATGCAGTACATCATTTTGGTGTGGTTTTGGGTTGAATCTGTGAAACTGGGCGAGAGGGATTTATGTTATAAAAAAAACTGAAGTCCTGGCAAACTGCACAATGTCCATGCCAAGTGTGGGCAGCTTGGAACTGGCACGTGCAGTGATTTGTTTTATATTTGATGCACTCTTGTGTGTGATGCAACTAGATCCGTGATGTTATGCAGGGATAACATCATGGGAAATAGAAACATAGAAACATAGAAACTGTTGGCAGATAAGGACTGCCAGGCCCATCCAGTCTGCCCGTAAACCCTACACTAGTATATGGCCACTGACCCTACCTGGTCAATTGCTTTTCACCCTTCCTTCCCACATCTAAGGTTCCACTATGCCTGTTCCAGGCATGTTTAAATCCCTCCACTGTGCTCACCCCCACCACCTTCTGTGGCAGACTATTCCATGTGTCTACCACTATATCCATAAGGAAAAACTTCCTCACATTTCCCTTTAATCTTCCACCTTCCAATTTCTTATCATGTTCCTCTTTCTTGTACTCCTTCTATATTGAAAGATGTCTCCCGCCAGCACATTGTTCATGCCCTTAAGGTACTTGAATGTTTCTGTCATGTCCCCCTGATCCCTCCACTCCTCCAGTGAGTACATATTGATGTCTGTAAATGTTTTTTCATATGTTTTCTGGTGCAAGCCCTGTACCATCTTAGTTACCCTTCTCTGGACCGCCTCCATGCTGTCAATGTCTTTATGAAGGTGCAGCCTCCAGAACTGCACACAGTACTCTAGGTGGAGCCTCACCAGTGTTTTATACAATGGCATCACTACCTCCCTCCTTCTGCAAGTGATACCTCTGCCTATGCACCCCAGCATGCCACTGACCCTCTCTGCAGCCTTTGTACTCTGCTTAGACACCTTTTGTTCATCTGACATAATAACCCCCAGGTCTCGTTCTTCTTTGGTGAGTGTCAGCAACCCCCCCCCCCCATCCTGTAGATCTCCCCAGGGTTCCTTTGTCCCAGGTGCATTTTGCACTTCTTTGAAATAAACTTCAGTTGCCACACCTCAGACCATTTTTCAAGCTTCCCCAGGTCCCTCCTCATTTTCTCCACTCCATCTGGAGTATACACCCTGTTGCAGATCTTGGTGTCATCTGCAAACAGGCACACCTTTTTCTCCAGTCCTTCCACAATGTGACTAATAAAGACATTGAACAGAACTGGCCCAAGGACTGATCCCTGAGGTACCCTGCTGGTCACCCCCGTCTTCACAGATTGGATTCCATTTACCACCATCCTCTGACTCCTGTCCATTAACCAGTTCCTAACCCAGTTTACCACCTTGTGCCCCATGCCCAGACTTCCCATCTTGTTAACCAGCCTTTTATGTTGGACAGTGTCAAAGGCCTTGCTGAAACTGAGATAGGCAATGTCCAATGCCCACTCCAATTTACTTCATTCATCACCCAGTCAAAAAAAATCTATCAGATACCTCTGACGTGACCTTCCCACTGTGAATCCATGTTGCTTTGGATCTTGGGCACAGTTTGATTCAAGATGTGCCATTATTCTTTCTTTAAGTAGTGCCTCCATGATCTTACACACTACCGAGGTGAGACTGACCGGCCTATAGTTACCTGCCTCCTCTCTACTACTGCTTTTGTGTAGAGGGACTACATGTGCCCTCTTCCAGTCCTCTGGAACCACTCCTGTGTTGAATGACTCTGTGCACATGGCTGCAAGAGGCGCTGCTAGCTCCCTTGCAGGAAAACTATCTAAATCCACAGCCCCCTGCCCCCGAAAGGCTTACCCTCTGATTCAGCTTTTTATTTAGGAAAGTGCATTTTTCTTGCACTGCCACTTACTTTATTTTTATTCTGAAAAGTCTGCAAACCAGGAATATGACTGATGCTGGGGGGATCCATTTACTGTAAAGGTGTGGCACTGCACCACTCACTTCAATATATTTTGTATTGAAGCAAGTGGTGCAGCACCGCATCTTACAGTAAATGGAGCCCCCAGCCAGCCTATATTCCCAGTTCAATGGAATTTTTGGAATAAAATAAAGTAATTGGCAGTAAGAAAAATGTGCTTTCCTAAATAAAAAGCTGAATCGGGGGAAGGCTGGGGGCATGGATTTAGACAGTTTTCCTTTAATATCCTAGGGTGCATGCCATCTGCTCCATTGCTTTTTCACCTTCAGTTTTGTGAGCTCCTCCGGGACTCTCTCCACTGTGAATGGACTGGTGTCCACCTCTTCTCCCCTGTGCATCTGTTACCTAGCTGTAGTCCCTGACCCTCCCCCTCTTCAGTGAATACTGAACTGAAGTATTTGTTCAGTATTTCTGCCTTTTCTAGGTCCCCCTCCTTACATTCTCCTTCATTCTCTTTTAGCCTTACAATCCCGGCTTTTCTTCTGTCACTGATGTACCTACAGAATGTTTTGTCCCTTTCTTCACTGTTGGTAAAAGCATAAACTGTAAGAAGAAGCAATAATAAACAGGAATGATGGATAGCAATAAAGTGGAAAAGAGAGCAAGGAAATAATGGTATGCAATAGGTTCCAGACATGAGAGGAAGAGTGTAGTGTGTGAAGAGGCAAGTTAATAGGGGTAGAGAGAGCCTCATCCCAGGCTGTCAAGAGGAGGAAGGCTAGGAGCAAGGGGGAGGGAGGGAGGATGGGGATAGCATACATTTTAAGCAGCAAAGAGATGGAGCTAGACAATGGGAGATTGGTAGTGAGTTCCAGAGGGAGGGGAGATGATAGGAGAAAGCTGCCTGCCCCAAACTGGATAGAGGGTGTAGGAGAGAGAAGGTGCAGGAGTCTCTAGAGCATAGCAGATAAGAAGAGAGGGATGAGGGATGAGGGGAGAAGAGAAAGGAGAGGAGAGGTAGGAGGGGAGGGATCCAAACCAGAATTTGGAGATAAGAGTGGTGCTGTGATGTTGCCGATGTAAGTGAAGAGAGGGAAGAGAGAGGGAAGAGTAGAGGGAAGAGTGGTGTGTGTGGGGGAGGAGAATTAGGGAGAAAATGGCAAATGGCATTATAAAGGGAGTCCAGTCCAGAGAGATATGAGGCAGAGGCAGACCCAAAGACCACATCAGCATAGTCAAAGAGAGGGAGGATCATTTTAGTAAGCAGCTCATGGTGGACAACAGGAGAGAAGGAGTCTTTGTTGTGATACATAGAGCCCAGTTTGGGATGGAGTTTGGAGTGGATATAGCCAATATGGGAGGAGAAACTGAGTTGACTGTCCAACCAGACAGCAAGAATATTTGAACATGGGGGCAACATCAAGACTGGTACCGTCAAGGGTGGAAAAGTGAGGGGAAGCCTGGTAAGTTTCTGTGCAGTACTGAAAATCATGGACATAGTCTTCTTGGTGTTTACCTTAAGTTGGTTTGCCTGGAACCAGCGTAGAACCCTCAAAAAGTCACTCTGTAATTTTGACTCCACCTCCCGGGTTGAAGGTCCAGAGGCATAGTGGACTGTGTCGTCAGCATACGTATGGATATGGGAAGTAACACAGACAGAGGGAAGGTCAGTTAGAAAGACTGAGAAAAGGACAGGGTCCAGAATGGAGCCTTGAGGGACACCTGCTAGTATGGGAAGGGGTGGGGGGACAGGATGTCTCCAGCCTGAACACATTGTGCACAACCCACAAGATAAGACCTAAACCAGTCCACAACATGGATTGAGAGACCAGCAGAGAAAAGTCTGGATACGAGTAGTGGATGAGACACAGAATCAAAAGCTTTTGCTAGTTCTGTAAAGATGACTGCTGTGATGTGACCCTGGTCCATGCCTATGAGTATAGAGTCGGTGACATGGAGGAGGGAAGTAATGGTAGAGTGATTTTTTTCTAAATCCAGATTGAAATGGAGACAGGAAATCTGTGGAGCTAAGGAAATCAGTAAGTCTAGTGAAAACGAGGGACTCTTGCAATTTTACAGGGAGGGGAGGAGCGATATAGGTCTAAAGTTGCCATGATGTCAGGGTGGTGGGAGCATCTGACCCAGCATCTTCTGGGGGGAGTGAGTATTCCATGCCTTGTTTAGGATATAACAGAACAGGGAGACAGCCGAATGAATATGAGGTGCAGAGTAAATGAGAGACCAGTCAGAGGAGATAAGATCGTGGAGGAGGAGGAGGGCATTCGTGTTCAGAGACCTGATGGACCTAAGCCAGAGGTAGTTAGGTGGAGAGTGAGACATATGTACCTTCTGCATACAATAAGTTATATAGTGGTCACAGAAAGCATAGGGCAAAGTGCCAGCAACAGCAGCAATACGGTGGGGGTGTAAGGAGAGCACCCTGTCCAGGAGAGAGTGTTTGAAGGAGAGTGGATTTGGCCAGGTGGGTTTCTTGATAAGCTGATAAAGGTTCAGAGACTCTAGCTTTTCAATAGTAGGCTTGATGACAGGTGACGACCAGTTTAGGTTAAAGTCTCCAAGCAGAATAAGCTCACCAGAAGAGGTTAGAGAGACAAGGGAGAAGATTATTTCAACAAAAGAGAAAAGAAAGAGTTTGGGAGATGCATGCATCACTCCTACAAAGATGGTGAGGGAGGAGGGGAACTTGAGATTAATCAGAAGGAGCTCATACAAGGAGGGGAGAGATTCACAGTGACAGGCAGAACAGGACAGATCTTGGCGAACGGAGATGGCTATGCTGCCACCTCATTTGTCGGGGTCTTGTCAATAAAGGGATTCAAGCTTAAGAAGCAGACTCCTTGCATTGACTTGTCAAAGTCTGAGGCCTTTAGGTAGGGGAGAAGGAGAGAACTGGAAGGCCCAGAGTTAGGTTTTATTTTTATTTTATTTAGTTTTTGTTGACCAGGAAAGGAGGGCTAGACAATTCTGCTTATTTTCATCTTCTTCATGGGGGATGGGAGCAATACAGATGATAAGCAACTAAAGCTGAACCAGATTAAGCTGTTAGTGGTATATTTTTTAGTGAATGGGGGAAATTTTGCCAGGGCACCGGGGAAATCCCCTACTTTTTTCGAGAAGTGCCATGGGATCTTTAACATCCACCTGAATGACCACCAGAACAGGCAGACAGGACCTTGGTTTAATGTCTTATCTGAAAGACGGTACCTCAGGAGTGCAGCATCCCACTCTTAATGCACTACAGTGTCAGTAGTGGACTTTTACCCCAAGTGCCTGGTGTGGGGCATGAACCCACAACCTTCTGATCTTCTGGCCTCAGAGACAAGTGTGCAACCTGCTGAGCTACTGACACTGCAGAACATTGAGTCGAACATTGCCTGCTAAGAGGAGGAGGAGAAGGATGCAGAGAAGATAGTGGTGAGGCCTTTGCATTCTAAGACAGCAAGTGGGTTTAGGTCTGGAAGGGGGCAGAAAGGAAAGATGAAGCCTGTGGAGGAGCTCAAAGTTGAGGGAATATGAGGAGAGAAAACCAGAGTGAAATGTAAGGGTAGTGCGGTGAGGGAAGAAGGGGGAAGAGTGGGAGAAGGGGTAGGTGTGAGACAAGTAGATGAAGAGATAGTGGGTGATTTGGGAGAGGACCAGCACAGAGGGATGGAGACCACAGGTGTTGGGGAGCACAGGGGGGGTGACAGGAATGGGAGGTAGAATGCAAAAAGGAGGAAAGGAGGGTAGGAGCCATAAGTGGAGGGGCAGGGAAAAGGGATATGGGTGGTGGATTAAACAGAGGCAGAAGGGAGAGGGGAAAGGGTTATGGGTGGAAGATTAGGCAGGGAAGGGGGAGGAGCAGAACCAGGGGAATCGAGTAAGGGGCAATTGCAATGCTGCTCCAGGGTGGAGAAATGGGAGAAATAGGAGAATGAAAGGAGAGAGAAGGAGAGGGGTGGAGGCAGAAGGAAATGAACAGAAAGTGTGGCAAGAGGGGATGCTGAAAGCTTTAGAGCAGTTGAAAGGGTATTGGGGAGGTAGGAGAGTGTAGTAAGGGAGAGGGGACATGAGAGTGGGGCAGGGAATAGAGAGCAGGGAGGAGTGGGCTGCAGGAGGTGGGGGTAAGCCCAGGAAGTGAGGGAGCAAAGTGGAAGGAGCTAAGTAAGAGAAAAGCATGGGGACCCAATATAGAGAGTCCATGCAGATAGCCAAGAGATAATGGGAAGAGGAAGAGAGACAGCAACACTGAGGGGGATGAGAAGGAAGGGTACGCACACAAGAGGTAGAGGAAAAGCTTAAGTGGGAAGGGAGATGAGAGGAAACAGTGCACTGAGAGGCAAATAGAGAGACCTAGTGAGGAGAGATGGGGGGAAACAGGTATGAAACTAAAGGAGTAACAAGATACACTTTACAGGTGCTAGGGTACAAAAATTGCAATACAAACTTTATCAGCACGGGTAAAATAAGAACAGACTATGAGTGTTATGGTCACATGATTGACATAGAAGTACTAGGGCAACAACAACATAAATAGTGGCATGTAACCTTTTGCAAAACCAATTAACACACAATATAGTGGTATAGTGCCCCAGAATCCCCCCCACTGAGACTTCCCCCTGCACAACCAAATCCATCCAATTTTCTGTACCAAAAATGAAAAAACTAAGCAGATATTTTAAATGAAAAAAAAGCTACTGTGAACTTTAAAACTTTTGCTGTATAATCAGTCAAACGTTGCCTCTGTTTTTGAGATCTCCAGTATGTTGCAAACTTACACATGCTGTCTTTCATGATAATTCTAGCAAAAAAAATCAGTCTGTGTGTTAGAACGGGGGGATGAGTGGGCAGTGTTACCTCATGGCCAACACCATTTTATTTTAAGTCAATTTACCAATCAATGCATGGAAAAATATTCAAGTAAAATGTTTAATATCTAAAACGAGTAAACACAATACCCGTACTAAGTGTTGCATTGACCCACCTCCTTGTGCCCTCCATCCCTCCCCAAATAGCCCCCAACTATTGCTCACAGTCTTGGCAGGAATAAAGAGAAAGTCAATCAGAGTCCCTTCCTCTGGAATAGTTTGATTGCCAAAATTGTGTTCTATATGAACTACTAACTTCCCAGCCTCTAGATAACATAATAGGCACTCTTCTCGGAGTATGTAATTTTCAATTTGGCAGGGTACTGAAAAGCATGAGAGACCCCTAGAGCTAGGAGAACCAAAAATAGCAGACAGGAAATGTTACAAGTTTTAAGAAGTAGTCAGTTGTAACATTTTATGTCTGAAGCATTTTCCTTTTTCCTTTTCATTACAAAGTTTTCTATATAGTAGTATTATGCTGGATTTGTGGAGTAGCACTCTCCCTGGCAGCTGACATATCTAGTCCTATTCCTCTCACTACATCATCAGCACTGTAACCTCACTGACAGTGACATCACAGGTGACCAGCCTGGCAGCTACTGAGTGGTTCGTCCTGATCAGATGCGATGTCACAGTCAGTGAGGTCCCAGTGCTGATGACGTGATGGGAAGAAGAGCGCTAGATATGCCAGCTGCCAGGCAGAGTGCTATTCCACTCAGTCATCATACCTAATATCATGAAGTAAAAAAATCTTCCAATTAATCATAGGGAAAAGAAAAAGTACCTCAGATATACAAGGTAGTGTCTGGCTGCTTTTAAAAACTAATATTAGTTTTAGGCAGCACACTAGCTCTTTTGTAAGGCTCAGGGTGTGTTAAAGGATTTCCTCCCGTCATAGGTTGCTTAGCTTAAATCTGGAGAACCGAAGGTGCTGCCAGTGGCACAGATAGACTGGAATATGGAAGAACACATTCTGGAGGTCCAGGGAGCAGAACCACATACTCTGCTCTAGGGATGGTATGATCTGGTTCATGGTTACCATCTGGAACTTGTGCTTTCTCATGTACTGATTGAGATTGTGCAGATCCAGCATGGGGCACCAGCCTGCCCATTCGTTTCTGCACCAGTAAGTACCTGGACACATACACCTGACTTGCCAGGGCATCTGGGACATGGGCTGTAGCCCTTTTCACAAGGAGCTGAGTGCCGTCTTCCCTTAGGGTGGACAGCATGTCCTATGACACTGAGGACTCCATTGGAGAGTTGTATCGGTCAGTGGGAGAGACTCAAAATCTGGAAGCAGTCCTCTGCCTCCCACCTTGAGAACATACTTGTCTGTGGTAATGATGGACCGGTGTGGCCAAAAGTGGTGAAGCTGCCCCCCCAATGGGAGCTGGGTCAGGGACTAGGCAGGCAGGATGCTGACATTCCTGACCATCACTGAGCAGTTCTGGAGGGGGCACTGGTTGCTGGGACAAGAGGGGCACCATTTCCCATACCCTCACCTCTTTTTGGCCCCTGGCTGCATGGCCATAGAAATTGGCCTTGGGGCACCAGATTTATGATTGCCCCTGCTGGGGCTGCTGCCTAGGCTGCTGTGGTTGAAAAGATCAAAACTGAAAAGCCGCCTTTTTTTTTAGTTTTTGGGCATTAGAGTCCTTCTGGGACACAGCCAGAGTCCATGGTATTATTAGACTTCTCAATCCTGGTGAAATTACCTTCCACCCCTAAGCCAAAGTGGTCGATGCCCAAGAAAGAGACATTCGCCAGCTTGTGCTGAGTGTCCACCATTAAGGTGGAGAGCCTAAGCCAGACTCTGTGATGCATCACTATGGCCGCTGCCATGGCACGGGTGCAGGAGTCACCCATGTCTACGGCCATCCGGAGCTGTGGTTTAGCCAGCGCTTGCCCCTGGTCTCTGACCAACTTCACTAGCAGCTGCTTATCAGCAGGTATGTGAGGGAGAACTTCATCCAGCACTCCCCATAGGGAGTAACCAAAGTTGGCCATCATCATGGTGTAGCTTGCCTGACAGAGACCAAGAAAGGAGGCAGCGTAGACCTTCTTGGGTGGATGATCAAGCTTCTTTTGACTCCTTGTCTGGGGGCTTGTCCACATCCCCTTATGATCTGGACCTCCAGAAAGCCAAGTCCAGGACTAGATCCTTGGCCAAGGGATGGTCTTGGAACCCTACAAGGGACCCAGTAGGGAGCACATACTTGTGGATCATACAGGCAGAAGGTGCGGGGCATGATGCTGAATGCTGCCAGAACTCCAGGGCCAGTTCTAATATAGCCTCAGCCATGGGAAAGGCAACCCCCATGTTTTGCTTCCTTATCGAGAATGTCTGTGAAAGGGTACTTGGCCTTTTTCTTGAACAGGCTGTAGAGGGCAGACATGCACTCCAAGATGAATTGGAGTAGAGCCCCGAATGACACCAGCCCATGGTCAGTAGTCAGCTTCTTGGCCAGCAAGCAGTCAATGGTATGCGGTCTCAACAACAGCATGTATGAGCCATCTGAGTCATCCAAGGACTCTACAATAATGGCCTCAACTACTAGTCTCAATGGACCACCCAAGAGTCGTCTGACTGGATAATTTCCACTGACAGCCAGCCTGGCAAAAACATCGCAGTACTGGAGTCCTTTGTCTGAGCTCCCACCAAGGGCTGTGATGGAGGCAGCTCCACCCACAAGGGTGGTGAGACAGGCGCTGGAGACATCTGTTGAGGATGGACCAGCATGGGTATGACCAGCACCTTCTAGCCGACCATAAGAGTTGGGGGTAGAGCTCTACCCCATCCCAAAATGCTCCACCGCTGCCAGAGGAGTTCCTCATAGCACCACCACCACATCTGACAGTAGAGCCTCTCCTCATCTGAGGACAAGGAGGTCAAGGAACATCAATGGTGACATCTCGTAGTCGAGCAACAGCATAAGCAGAACCTTGACCAAGAGCTCAACCATGACCATTGACCTGAGGGCTGATGCTGAGGAGAAGTCACTAGGGGTTCATTATAGACCACATGCTAAGATGTGTGGGGCAGCACCAGATTCAGTAGAATGACTGCTGGTGGAGACTGTTCCTGAGTAGGGAACTGAAGCGAAAGTCAGACTTTCACTTCCATGAAAGTTCAGGAATCTGTTTCCAAACTTTCTCCGGAAATTCAACCTCCCCTGTTAATTAGCTGCTTCCAAAGTTCCCAACAATGACCAAATTAACTCCCTTCCCTGGCAATCCCTGGTGGCAAGTGGTCCCTTCCTCCACCCGCCCCACAAGAAAACACCACACATATCTCTGGTGGCTAGCAGTCCCCCCCACCACCACCACCGGATCACCTGCCGGCCGCCCGACTTAAAAAAATGTTTCCTTACAAATAGTGCCCTCCCCCCGCCAGACAGTGCCCAAACAGCCCAAATGTCCTGATGCCCTGGTGGCTAGTGGTACCTCTCCTCCACCCCTTCACCCCCCAAGTGTATAGTAATAGTAATAGTAACCCTCTATCTCCATCTGTAGTACTTTTTACCAAAACAATGCCTGGTGGTCCAGTGTTTTTTTTCACAAATAATCGCAAGTCGCAAGTTCGATATTTCCTTGTCCATGATTGGTGCTGCTGATGCTTGTTTTTTTCACTGTGGCAGGCAGGGCTCTCACTGAAGGCTTGGAGGGCCTGACTCATCTCCTGGAATTCTCCAGTGAAGGATGCTCTGACACTGGCCCCAGCTGGAAGCAGCGCTGAAGCCAATGAGGTGCCCACTGCAGCGGCAGCTACTTCCACTTCCATAGCCACAAGCTGGACAGCAGACTCCACCACAGTAGAGGCATTTTTGTGGCCTTTTGGCTGAATCTTTGTGCCCCATTGACTGGCTGGACAAGAAGAAACCAGGCCACATGATCCTCCAAAGAGGAAGGAAGCATCATCTGGCACAGGCCACAGACACCAAACAGTAGAAGCAAGGCACACGTGGGTCTGTCTGCAGCATTTTCTGGTGGCACGTGACACCAAGTTTGAAGGCAGGATCTGACTTTGCTTCCTCAGAATCTGTCTTCTGTCAATGAGGCTGGAGGCAGAGCAAGGGCGAAGAGAAGTAGACAAGGAAAGTCCTGAAACTTCAAAGAAAAGAGGTTGAAATCACCAATGGCACACTTTGTAGCCTACTGTGTGCAGAGATGTGAAGGAGGAGACCAAAATCTTCCAGCAGAAAGGAAGATCTGATGTCACGGGGTGGAGCCAAGGGATATACCACCTGGGTGGTAGGAGGAACTTAACTTGAAGATGTTCTGGTAAATCAACACTTTCCAGTGGAACTGCCAACATATGGATAGTGACCATATATATGCCCCTAGAAATACTACTTTTACTTTTTTAGGGCACTATATGTAGATAGGTTGGTGAAATGAATATTGTGTATATGTGCTTTCTCTTGTGTGAAATTGTATTTCAAATGATTTATGTGTTTTAAATAGGCTTGTATTGTGAGCTGGGGAACCACTGAGGCATTAAAAGGTTTAACTTCTGTGTAAGATATGTCTTTTTGAATGGATTTCCACTTTTTTCAGTTGGGTATTGTGCTTGTTATGTTAGCAGTATTTTTTAATGTTTTGCTTTGAATATGTAATTTTGAGTTGTAATTTTGGGGGGGAGCAGCTTAAGATAAGTAACTGTGTGTTTTTTAGCAGTATTTCTTAATTTTCTGATTTGCTATGTATGATCTTAAAGCAGTTTTGTTTTGAGGGATATGGCTATTTGGTGAGAGGTGTTTTTTCAGTTTGCATAGTAATCATTGATCCTGACAGGCAGTGGTCTCAATTAATGCTTGCCTAGGCTGTGATTATTTAAAAGGGTCTAGTTTGATTAATGCATCTCTACCTTGGATTACTACTGTATATGTTAATGAAGTGCCACGTGACAGGTTTTTGAGCAATGAGAGGCAGAATTGGCCAGACCCCAGTTTGTAATGTTATTAACTGTTACTGCAGTACTGTGTAGTATATACAGTGTCTATCCTATGTACCTTTGACATAGACATGCCCAGAAAAAAGCTGCTGGCAGCTCACTGGGTTATTTCCCTGAATGAGAACAAACATCCCAAATAAATAAAGTGAGGATTCTTCTGTTCAGTTCTGTGGTTGCTCACATGAAAGCTTAGTATCCTGTGGCACCATTTGAAAAAAGTGAATACTCAACATTTGTCTCTCCAGCAGCAGAACAGGTGAATGGAAATGACGTACTTACTGTAATTCTTGATCTTCTTGGATGGAATCTCCACCACTCATTCACACTAATGGAAGTATGCCGGAGGCACTAGGACCCCGCGGGAGCCAAAAATCTTAAGGAGGGCTGGTGCTGGGATAGGACTGTGCATGCACAGCACCACGAGGCTAGCTTAGCCATATAGGCTATCTCGGCATCGACCCTCCAATTGCCTCAGTACCTTTTTGACCGAGGAGGTGCAGCGTAACTAATTAAAGAAAACCTGACCCTAACCTCTAGGCATGTGAAGGCCCAGATGACCCATGTAAGAAGGCTCAATTGAACAATGTCTTCACAGCCCGAACAACAAGGTAGTGAAGATCAAAAGAGAATGAGTGAGCTCGGGGGATGGTGGGTGGGCATGTGAATGAGTGGTGGAGACTCCATCCAAGAAGATCAACAATTACGGTAAGTACTTAGTTTCCATATCTTTCTGGACTCAAGTCTCCACCAGTCATTCACACTAATGGGAGAGTACTGAGCTAAAAATCACCCCCCCTCCCGAGAAGAGCAGTCGGAGACAGAGCTCACTCAGAATGGAAGTCCATAAGGACTGTCCTGCCAAAACAAAAGAGCTGTCTGGTATGGACATCCAGAACATAGTGTTTTACAAAGGTATGCACTGAGCTCCAACTCACTACCTTGCAGGTGACTGTAACAGGTACATTATGAATCTCTGCCAGGAAGCTGCAACTGCTCCAACAGAGTGATGTGAATCCAGCCTTTCAACTTGTCTGTGACGTGGATTAGTAGTGTCGGAGACATGCTACCAACCAAGCCGAAAACATCTCATGGCAAGAGGTTGACCCAGCTAAGACATTTTGAAGATACAACAGTTGCTCAGATGTGTATCTCTTCATTCTGTCAATGAAGAATCTCAGAACACTCCTAACGTCCAGAGATTGAAGAGAGCACTCCCTTCCTTCTGGAGTTAACAAAGCAAAACTTGATTAACGGTAATTGAGCCAGGAACAAGATGTCTACTGGCTCAAGATAGACTGAAAATGCGCAGAGGTGTACCTTCACTGCTGAGTATAGCCGACCTGTGATCGACAGGTCCAAGAGGCACTCCAACATCTTACTTGGTGGGCAACCAAAAGGTCCAGATGGGACTTGCACACCAGACGGAGAAGGGTTTCTACTTAGCCGCGTAAGCCTTCCTGGTGGAAGGCCTATGCATGACTTAGAAGACATCTGCGATAGTCTGGGAAAAAACAGAGCTTACTCACTTCCATCTCCTCTGGGCCCAGCATGGAGATGATGGGAGCGCAGGCTAGGATGGACTAAAGTCCCTATGTCAGAGGGTCCGCTTGTAGAGGTAGTCACCTTGGGGGAACTTCTGACTGACTGTAGATCAATGCAAATCAATCTGCTGAGGCCAGTCTGGGAAGATGAGAACCATCCTGCCCTCCCCGTGCATACAACTTGATCAGCACCCTCTGAATTAAGGGAAGAGGAGGAAAACATACAGGCAGAGTCTTGAATATTGCAGTGAACACATCCTGACAGAAAACACCAGGATCAGGATTTCTGAAGCAGGATAGAGGCAGTTTTGCGTTTAGAGGGGATGCAAAAGGACCAGATCTGAACTGCCCCATTCATCAAAAGAGACTGCATGAAATCTGAACTGACACATCGTACTTGAGGAACCACTGTCACAACCTCACGGATCTACAGCAGAGAGGGCAGGGGGACACCCCACCCTGTTTGCTGATGTAATACATCATAGCTTTGTCGTCCTTCCAAAGCAGGAACACTTCATGGCAGAGGGCATACTCCAGGACTTTGCTTATAAGAAAACTCTCATCTCTAAGAAATTTATGACAAGATGAGGATCCTTATGGCTCGACACCTGAGTGTGGAGGCCTTGGCAGTGAGTCCCCCACGGATTTTGTCTGAGGCTCTGTCATCTTGTATGGAGGATTGCGGATGCACGGTCAGAGACCACTGCTTGCTGTAGAGGACGACCTGAGTCCCAGCATCCACTCAACCAAAAAGAAGGCTGAATAGAGTCATTTTCCATATTGTGCCATTTAAAGATGTCGATTCTCCCATCCTCTGGAACGAAGCTGACATCTTGGAGGTATCCAGGAGGGCTCCTAAGAAGAGGAGCTTTTGGGAAGATGAACTGGCGCCTTCCCCAAACCTGGAGAGAACAACTGAGAAGCTGCTGCAACTGCTTCCTGTGTCTCTTAACTGGATGGGCTGGCTAGGAGCCAAACATCCAGGAAGAGAAGACTTGGACGCCGAGATTTAGGGAACTGTTCCCTGAACAGGGACTTGTTTAACCTGCGAAGATCGACAAATGGGCACATGCCATCTGTTAACTTGGAACCAGAAGGCAATGGAAATAGGAATCTGTGCTTTGTTCCACTGTGGAATTATTTTTACTGCCCAGTACCTGCAGAGGCCCTGTGTTTCTCACCACTAGCCAGGACAACTGAGCAGATGCCATACCCCCTGCTTTAAAAGAGCGGCACAGAGGTGAAACTGCTCACCATAACCCCGTCGAGGACAGAGATAGGAACCGGTGTCGAACATCACGGCTGTTAAGAGCGGAGCCACAGGGGAACCCACCAGAGTCAATTCAGGCTTACTGCTCTCAACCAGTGACCATCAACACCAGACATACCAGAGGGCAACCTCGAGAGGTACCGATTCTTCTTCCACTGACAGGAAGAAGAAGAAGAGCTCGAGGTCAAGCAGAGCCAGGTCCCGGAACTGCTACATTTGTGCTACGGGTGGACTGTCCTCCCCCCACCAAGCACCAGACTGCCCATGGTCAGACCCCCCCCTCTGAAAAGGGCAGCGGACCAGACCCAGCCCCACTGCCATCACAGCTTTCAAACGAAGTCTCCCTACCATCATTGCTATCATCAAAGGTTGACTCAGTTGATGGCAGGCTGAGAATAACTTCTTCTTCTTCTTCTTCTTCTTCATTTTCCTCTTTTTTTTTATTAAAAAGAAAAGAACACTAAAAATGGTTAGTTAAGTGAATACTGTATGGCTATATAGCTGCTGTTGTATAGATGAAGACTAGACTCCTGGCAGGCGAGTGACATCATCATCGAAGCGCATTCGACAGTGGGAGAAAAGGAACTGAGGTGGTTGGAGGGTCAATTCCGAGATAGCCTATATGTCACGAGCTACCCTTGCAGTGCCGTGCATGCATGGTCCTATCCCAGTGCTGTCCCTCCTGAAGATGTTTGGCTCCTGCTGGGTCCTAATGCCTACGGCGTACTCCCATTAGTGTGAATGAGTGATGGGACTTGAGTCAGGGAAGATCAATGCAGTTTTCTGTGTCTGCATCTGGGCTGTTACTGACACATAATGGCTTCCATACTTGCTTGCATACATAGCTGCTGTACCACAAGAATCCAGTTTGTTGCTTCACAGGTGTTCATGGTATACTAAAGAAAGATTTTTACTAGTTGGGCCCTTTTTTAAACATAATGTATTCAATTGATGAGGAGCTTTTAACCCTGATTCTCATGTACACTTCAGATGAATGAACAATAATTAGACTGGTAAAATACTTCAGTGCAATACATAAAATTAAAAGGAAATTGCTAATGACCCTAACAACACTTTAGGGCAAAATAGATCTTGGATAATTAATAATTAAATTGTATAAGCTGAGGAAATATGTTTTATGCTGGATTGTTGCTCAAAATCTTGAAATATTTATGTATTTTACTCATCCAGTACTATAACTATTTTTTAGATTTCTTGGCTGTTTATTTTAACTTTGTTAATTTATTTGTTGAAGGCTTTCACACCAAACAATAAAGATTGATTGATTGACTGATTGAGTGTTGCTTCATAAATCACTTTCAGACACAGAGGGCCCGATATTCAGACTAGCGCCAGGCAATGGCGCAAGTGGTGGCGCAGTGCAACTGAGTTGCATTGGAGCAAATAAGGGATATATTCAAAAGAGATGTGCCATGGCACATCTCTTCTGAATATAGCAACTAATGCACATGGTGCAAATACAATGTGCCGGAGCAACCCCCAGACAGGTCTGAATACCAGGAATGGGAATGCTCCAGTGCAACTGTAGCTGCGCCAGGCTCAATTCCCAAATATTCAGACCTGGACATGCAAATGGAGCCATTATGCATGCAAGGTGCAAATGGGTCCATTTGCATGTCATTATGGCCCCATTTGAATGTGTTGTGCAAGGCTGGCCAGCGAAATGCGCATGGTGCCCTGCACTGCATGCTGTCCCTGTACCAGGGACCGCAGTAGTGCCCCGCTCACCCCCATCCTGTACCATTGATCACCATAATACATTTATTCTAATCACTCTGGTGGTACCCCCCTCCCCTTCTGCACCTCAGATCGCTGTATGATTTGTAATGTCATCTCCCTGGTAGTCTAGTGGTACCCCCTCCCTGATGGTAACCCTGATTACCCATCAAGTTAATTAAACAACTGCCCTGGTGATCCAGTGGTTCTCCCTTCCCTGCCTGACTCCTTGATCACCATATAAATGGGCAGTAGAACTCCCTGGTAGTCTAGCGGTACCCACCACCTCTCCTGTAACCCCGATCGCCTGTAAATGTGATTAATATTTCCCTGGTAGTCTAGTGTTACCCCTCACCCTGCCGGTAACCCCGATCACCCATACAGTTGAAGAAAACATATCCCTGGTGGTCCAGTGGCACCCCCCACCCACACAGGACCCCCAGCCCACCCAGCTCCTTCCCATCCTCGGCGAGCGGCAAACCCACCCATATACCTCCACGGCTGCCCACCGAATGACAGCTTACAGTATCAGCTGCAAACCAATTGGTCTACACTGTGGACCAATGGGCTTGCAGTGCATACTGTAATAGTCATTCACAAATTTGTGAATGAAGTCATTCATTCACATATTTGTGAATGACTATTAGAGTATGCACTGCAAGCCCATTGGTCCTCAATGGGACCAATGGGCTTGCAGCTGATACTGTAAGCTGCCATTTGGCAGCAGCAGCAGAGGTATGCAGATGGGTTTGCTGCCCAAGCATTTATGGTGGGGGGCAGCTGAGTAGTCTGGGGGTCCTGTGTGGGTGGGGGGTGGGGGATGCCATTGGACCACCAGGAATATGTTTTCTTCAACTGTACGGGTGATTGGGGTTACCAGCAGGGTGGGGAGTAACACTAGACTACCAGGGAGTTCTAATGGCCATTTATATGGTGATCAGGGAGTCGGTGGGAAGGGGGGAACCCTTGGACCACCAGGGATGGGATAATAATATTTAGATGGTGAATGGGGATACGGGCAGGGAGGGGGGAGCCACTGGATCACCAGGGACATTTGTGGGTGCTTGTGAATGGTGTTCTGGGGGGTAGCCACCCATGGCTAGTAGCAGCTGAACCTTTTTTTATGGGCTTAACTTTGTGTCCAGATATGCGACACATCTCTGGGTTGTGCTGGCAGATGCACCACACATCCTGGGCTGAATATTGGGATGTACCACATATGCATGCCCCCCCTGGAGATGTGCTGCATACATTATCTTTGTGCCCCGGCACATCAGGAATTGCGCTACGCAATTCCCCATTTTGAATATTGCCTGAGTGAATTTCTGGGGTTGCACTGGCACAACTCAGTTGTGCAAGGTGCATCCCCTTTGAATATCTCTGCCAGAGTGTATAAAAATGCAAAATATTACAAAATTGTTTAATTGAAAATCTGTTCTGTACATGACACCAGATGTTTTCTGCCCAGTGAAGGCACATGATTATTATGTTCCAGGACTCAATAGTAGATGAGGTGATGCTTCTCAAGGGGCCTTCCAGAGTAAGCCATTTCTAAATATAATCAAATTAAGCACTGCAGTGTACGCCTCTGTATTTAAAATATCAGAAGTCTATTATATTGATATAATTTAAATGATTGACAACATATCAGTAGTGCTTAGATGCCTTACCTTTCTTCTTATCTACAAATGAGTTTGTCCATTATTTGCACCTCTTCCACACCCCAATCAGAGACAGGGTTGCTAGGGCTACACCCTTTCTGTGAATTGGAGGATGGATGATTCTGTGGATTTGTCCACGACTTCCACCTCTCCCTAATCCCAGTGACAGATAGGGTTTCCATGGCTGTGCTCTTTCTGCGGTTGGGAGGAAGGGTGAGTGCAGATTTGTCCATGATTTCCTTCGCTTCCCACTCCAGAGATTGAGTTGCCATGCCTGCAGTGCACCCTTTCTGCTGTTGGAAGGGTGGGTGAATTAGTGGAGGTGGCCATGATTTCCACCTCTCCCTGGCCCAGTGATAGATGGGTTCACCATAGCTGCACTGTTTCTGCAGTTGAGAGGCTGGCTGCGGGGCTGCCTTTATGGCAAATGTCAATGCCACTCTTTGGTCAGCCATGGGGAAGGGGTGTGAATCCCTGGGTGGCCTGTACCCTCACTCCCTGGGAGCTCTGCATCTCCCCTTCAGTGATGCGCCTGACCCTCTTGGGTAATTTTGGGGCTCACATATGAACCTCAGTCACTCAGGTGGCAGCACCACCCAATACACCAGGCCATTGTGCTGGCTTATCCACATATTTTTGAGACAACAAGCCACGTGTCAGTGTACCTTTCCCAGTCACCATTTTCTAAATAAACAAACCACTTTTATAAACCCACAAGAGCCGAACTGAAGTGTCGCTGTAGCACAGACATGGATTTGAAACATAGATGGGGCATACCTGTGACATAGTTAAGAAATATTTCTGATACATTCCTCTCAGATAGTCAGAAAGGGTTATAGTCACAAAAGTTGTTTGAGTTTAAGAAACGACACAAGCATTCAGGTCCTCTACAAAGAACCTGGGCCAGAGGGCCGCTCAGAAGCCAATGTGCTACGTCCAAAAAGTAGCTCAGACACCACAATGAAAAGGATGGCACCATCCCCCAAGTTAATTTGCTACTGTACTTTTATTTACATAGTGCAGAAGCGACAAACTACTTACATAAGGGGTCACACAGGAGAATACCAACTAGTCCAGAAAAAGACCTGACTGGTTTCACACATGCTCACTCCTTCTCTCTGACATGTGTTCTGTTCCCTGGGATTATGTGTACTAGACAGAGAACTGGTTGGAGCCTGCTTCTTGAGCAAGGGGATAAAGAGAGGCTGACCCTTGTTACTGACAGGATAATGTACAAGATGGGCAGACCCCTTGAGAGGTTTAACCTCAAGACATAACTCAGAGTCAGATGCAGCTTGAGAGCAGAACACATCAGCCTTAGTGGTGTCTTGGTTCATAAGGGAGGAAGAAACCCAAGAGTTCACGTGAGATATTTAAGATTTTAGTCTAGAGACTTGAGAGGTCTTTCTTTCTGTCTGTTTAAACTGTTTTAATATATGGATAAGCCTCAATAATACTGTACTAAGTTATACAAAAATTTCCCAGTAATACATCACTACTCTCAATAATATTATCCTGAAAAGTGATAATACTATCGTTTTTGCTGATAATACTACAGTTCAAAGGTCATCTCTAACTGTAGTATTATCAATGGATCCATATATTACAAAACAACAGAAAGATAAGTGTTTTACAAGGCAGTAATGACATCTCAAGGTTTTGGGGACTTCAGGACCTCTCGAGCTTCACTCTCGAGGTTCCATGTCCCCAAAACCTCTTGATGGTATTACTGCCTTGTAATACACACTTATCTATCTATTATTCTATTTGTTAAGCATTCCTTAGTCCATTATATCCCCTTTATATTATCTATATATTCTGTCATTTTGTAGTGTAACTATAAAATATTCACATACTGGCCCGGATATTCAAAGGGGTTGGAGTCATTCACATATTTGGGACTGTCTAGTACAGTATGCCCTGCAAGCCCATTGGTCCACACGGGGACCAATGGGCTTCACAACTCTCTGTATACCTGTCATTCAATGGTGGCGGGCAGTGTCTTGAGCCGGGATGCATCCGCCTGCTGATAACGAGGGGGTGGGGTGGGCAAGGGTTCTGTGTGGGTGGATCTGTTAGAGGGTGCAACTGGATCATCAGGGCATTTCAATATGAGATTTTACTGTGATCGCAGCAACGGCCGGGGGGGCTTCACTAGACCTCCAGGGACGTCATATTGTCCTTTATCGGGGAATTGGGGACTCGGGTGGGAGGCGGGACCACTAGACCACCAGGGATGATCATGTTTCATACTTCTCAGGGACTCAGGGACTGGGGGGGGCCACTAGACTACCAGGGATTACTTTATTAACATATACCGCACGATCATGGCTATGGGCGGGGGATGTCCCGGGATCCCCACAACACACATCATGTTGTGCAGGGCGCCAGGCACAAGTCACCGGCCTGCCCCGCACAAGGCATGCAAATGGAGCCATAATGACATGCAAATGGCTCCATTTGTGCCTTGCATATATTATAGCCTCATTTGCATGCCTCCTGTTGAATATCGCAGGTAATGCACCTAGTGCAACTGCATTTGTGCTGACACATCCCCGTGCTCCCTATCTGTGGCTTGTGCCGGCGCAGTGCCACTGCGCCATGCGTAGTTTGTGTGCTGACCGTGCCATATTCAACAGTGCTGCACCATGGAGCAGCACTGTTGAATATCGCCTGGACCTGGACCTGACCCCGGCGCATCACAGTTGTGCTGCTCCCAGGCTTGCGCTACTGCCTGGTGCAGTCTGAATATCCCAGCCACTGTATTTAATAACCTCAGTAACTGTGCAGTGTTTTGTGGTACAGAGGATATCCAGTTGTATTTTGTCTGCTACCAAAGAGCATGACTGCCAAGTATAAAAGTAACTTGTGCCTGGTACAGAGCAGGTGAGAGGTTCCTGAGAATGACTAGAAGGGGTAGATCTGCACCTGGCTTAAGGCCTTGCAATGGGTGAGCAGTAGCTAACAGTGAGACAAGAACCAGATTGAGATACCGTAATAGTCAACCAGGTGGTGACAGTGCAGAACAAATAGGCATCCAGGCGTTTGATGGTTCTTGTATGTGAGGTTGTGGCAAACCAGTGACAAGAGGGTAGAAAGTTATCACAACAACTAATATATAATATGCTGCTTACAGATTAGTTCTGTTTAGAACACTTTAGAAAGAAATGTAGATTAAGTTGCTTCTAAATACAGTACATTTTGGCATACACAATCAGTATCTAGTAATAAAATACATAAATTGCTAAAAGACTACGTGGGCAGGATTTTGAAAAGGATCCATCTGAAATTGGCCAGCCACTACTAACAAAAGGAAATTTGGTCCAGTCTGTTAGACCAGCTGTAAGATGATCCTAGTTCATCTGAATTTCACTTCCAACAAAGATGCAATTGCAGGGAAAAAGAGGCAACTCGCATATGAGGCAAGTTTTACTGAAAATCATGACTTTCTGTTGCAAACTGGTACATCTTCTGAAAATAGCAACAAGGCTGTTCAGACACCGTTGTGTGGACACTGGTGCCGCATACATTTGCCTCTGAGTACGACCCTTTAAAAAAACAAAAAACACCACCCTACGTCTTTACAACCGTTAGACTGCATTATACATTTTTGCGAAAATGAAGTGCAAAAAACATTTTACAATGAGTGGTGCTGCAAATTCTACAGGAGTCATTGGATAGTCTGATACCTTTCATAGGACCAACATATGTCTTGCACAAAGATAGTTTCAGTTTTAAGTTTTATTGTTGGAACTGCAAAAGTCATCGTAATTAAAAAGTCACACAATAAGTACAGTCTGCCATATATATATATATATATATATATATATATATGCAACGGTGTATATAAATGGAGTGTGATAAATCTATTTATCTGAGTAACTGTGCATTAAATGTAGACTCATATTTATATATATATATAGTACCTATGTCATCCTCTAATTAAATAAAAGTTACTACATCACTCCCCCAACCCACCCGCCCGCCTGCACTACTTCCAGCCTATTCAGCTCAACCACTATACCTCCTTCACTAACAAAACAGTAAACATGGGTTGCACTTTCTAATAAATGCCCTGCACTTGGCCTCAGAAGAAAAATTAATGATTCCTTTTTAAAAAAAAAGTCCTTGTCTTGCCCGCAACCAAAAACAGCCTCTCTCTCTCTTACATTGTATTCCCCAGCACGTCTTTCAACATCACCGCTTGCTGCCTGCTGCTCCCGTTCCGCTCACTCCAGTAGAACTGATACCATCTCACTAGATCACCTGTCATGTTAGGAAGACAGCCAGAACAAACAAAAATAAATGAAGCAAGCAATTCTTTGGTTATACACTTCTTCCAGTGAGCAGACTGCCTAATTCACTAATTCCCTCCTTTCACTCACTTTACACAGATAGCCGCTCTTGCTAAAGGGGTCCACCATCTTTCCTCAACTTTTTTTCAAATCTCCACTCACTCCACCAATCAGCAGTGATGCTGTGATATCAACACAATGTCAAAATGCAGGGCCCAGTTTTCAGACCCACTGCGGTTGCTGCACAGGACTTGCGGACGGAAGTCTGACGCAAGTGTCAACATGCAGCAAACTTGTGTCGCAGTCCAGTGTTGGAAGGATTTGCCCCTGCCACATGTCTGGTATGGTGACGCAGCACAATTATGCCAGCTCCCCCCTGGCATACCATTGCAGCCATTGTGGGGTCTTGCATCACTGAGCTGTTGTAAAGTGAGGGTACTGTTGCACTTTGCATCCCAGGTTATAAAATCAGATGCAAGTTGCGACAAACCTTTGGCCGCAGCTGCAGCAAACCATGTGGGGACACAGGGCTTGGCTGCAAGTCCTGCATCCCCATTTGAAAATCAGGCCAGCTGTGTCCTCAGCACCAGCCATAGCAACCAGGCCGGGACAAGGGCGGCAAGCAACAGTTTCACAAAAAATTCCCCTAAGCTTTACAAAATTTAAAAAAAAATGATACACACTTTAAAAAATATAGCTTATTACACAAGCTCCTACCCAATTGCATAAATGAAATGTACAGGGGGAGCTTGTGTGATACCTAAATACATAGATACATAGATGCTGTTGGCAGATAAGGACTGCTAGGCCCATCCAGTCTGCCCGTTTTAGTTGCCTAACAAAGCGTCCAGTGACTCTATCCTGTCACTGGCTTTAGCTTTTTCTTTCTAACTCTGTTATTCCTTTGTTTCTGTCCCATGCATGTTTGAAACCCACCACTGTATGGGCTGCCACCACCTCTTGGGGCAGGCTATTCCATGTATCCACCACCTTTTCTGTAAAAAAGAACTCCCTGACATTTCCCCTTATGTGGCCACCCCTCAGTCTCATGTCATGTCCTCTTGTCCTGGCACTATTATTAATCTGAAACATGTTGACCCCTTCCACTTGGTTAATGCTATTAACTTCAGCCACCTCACTCGTGGCTTATGCCACTCATGAGGTTACACAGGGTCAAACAGCACTCATCTAGATAAATCAGGTATCACTCAGCTGACCTCTGTATATTCCTTATTTATATATAGATATAGATAAATAATCAAGACTTCTACTGCAGTGTACCTCAAATTACCTTAAAGTAACTGAATCAGACTACCATTAAAGACAAAGGAGTTGCTGAAGCATGCATACCTCACTCACTGCAGCACTTCAAGGCAATGTTAAACATTTGCTTGATTATCATTGTACCTCATACACAAATGCACAATTTTTATGAGGCTTATACAGAATAAAGTCCCTCCTTGCACATCTGAATTAAAAAAATTAGCCTCCGCAAAGCTCCACCAAGCTCCCTGCCCCTGCTACTACCTGCCCCTAATCCCTGCAACACATGCAGTGCTTCATCAGTGAAATACCTGGTCCCTTACTGCCGCATTGGCCAGGGACAGTGATCATTTCACTATAGAACCCCTCCCTGGCTTAATAACCTCCCCTCAGACATCCTCAACATAACCTCCCTGGGCTCCTTTAAACATCATTTGCTCCTACAGCTCACCCAACAAAGCACTTGTGACTGCCCCAACACCCCAGCTCAGCTCCAGAATTCAGGCCCACCCCTGCCTCACCTGGTTAGCTCCCCCCAGCTCACTCCCCGCCCCAAGCTTCACCCTTCCCCAAGCATCCTTCCCCAACTTACTCCCACCTCCCTCAACCTGACTTGACAAGGACACCTACTGCCTGCTTCAGCCCCCTTCTCTATTCCCCCTCTTCTTTATCCCAGTATCCTCTCTTTACTTCTCCTCTTTGCTTATCCCTCCTCTCTGAGCCCTGACTGACAAAGTCATAATCAGCTGACTGCACCCCTTTTACTCTCCCACTTTCTTATCCTACCGCTCATACAATTGTTCCTATAAGTTAAAATCCCTACTGTAATCATAATTGTACTTTGTACACCAACTAGCATGCTTATTTCTGTAACTGTGTGTCTATGCACCCTTGTCGTCTTGCTAATTGTCTACCTTCCTGCCTTGTAATGTAAAATTCTAATTTGGTATGCACAACCTCTGTATTTTGTATCTGATGCAGAACCTTTGTAAAAGAACCTTTGATTCAAAGGTATTCAATCCTAGCAGTAAATAAATAAATAAAATCAAGTGTGTAGATGGTGACCAATCTTTAGCTAAACCTTGTATAATATGCCAGAATGGAAAGTGGACGTCATTGGGTTTGTGCCTGGTTATCTATTCCCCCGAGCGATGTTATAAAGTCAGCAATCTCAAAGTTTCTGTAAAGAAAGGATAGCCAGCTAGTGGCTTTAAAAAGAATGATACACATGAGTCCCCTTGTACCAATTATCAACAAAATGCCATTATCCAAGAACAGTGGGTTAACATTCCAGAACTTGACGCTATTCTTAAAGATTTTAGAGAGAGAGAAATAACAAGCCCAAATTTAAAGGACCAGAGTAGTTTTCCTCCTACAGTCATTTTGTGCCATTTTTAACAACCCTTCTAAAGAATTCTAGAACATCATTAGTTATCATACCCATAACTGGGGACATCAACCCTCTAATCAATGGTTTCCTCTGTGATTAGATAAAAACTATTAACATAGGAATGTAGCCACATAGATCTTAAATTGGAATGTAATGGACAGCAATGTAGTAGTAGCATGTGCTGAATTCAGCAGTGAGAGATTCAATAGCCTGCAGTACATGTCAGAGTTTATATAAACTCTGGTCTTTCGTCTGCTGGTCCCATTGTCCTCCCTGGGCTATACACGGTCACAGAGTTACAGAGGACTGTACTTAGCCCTTGGAGAGAGGCAGGCCCAGAAAACATCTGATTGAAGATTATAAAAGCTCTAACTTGCACTGCAGGCCATTGAATATTCCACTGCTGCCTACTGCTCAGATGTCAGCTGCAGGGAATTCTATGATTTGTAGTGACAGAAGATGTCAGCCTAGAACTAAATAACATTAGTCTAATACAATCTACTCTACTATAGTAAACAGTAAGCAAACCAAAATGTTTTTGCGCAGAGTGTGCATTGGGACCAGCTCCACACTTGAGTGTGGGGCCCTCTGTGCTGACTGTTCCCCCTTTAAACATTTTGTCCCAGTTAGCTTACTTATGGTCCTGGCTTGCATTTTCCAGGAGTAATTTAAAGCAATTCCTTGCTTTGTTAGGAATGGTCCAGTTTTACCTAGATGGAAATCTCTTCGTCCACTTGACCAATTTTAATAATTACTTCTTATACAGCCTACAAGTGGCATTGAACCAGTCCCCATCCTTGCTTACTTTAGTCGCTACATATAAGAGTGGAAGAATTTGCTCAAAAAACCTAATTTAGATGTTCACAGATAACTTCACCAATAGTGGAATTTTTAAGATTCTTAATAAATCTGCCCATTGATACAACTTGGATGATGTTACTAATATTTGACTGTAATTCCTCATTTACATAAACCCTTTTCCTGTGTCAGATGTCTATATCCACAGCTTCTTTGTTATTACTAGATGCCTCCAGGGTATTCTTAGACAATGATTTGGTAATTTGGATTGGAAAATAATAACTTTTTGCCCTTGATATTACTTTAAGATTTATAAGGTTGAAAGTTTGCCAATAAAAATACATAAACAGGTTGATAGTGCTAGAACCCTTAGGAGTAATACAAGTGAACTGCACTGGTACTTCTCACTCTATAATACCATTCAAAGTAATAAGACCAAGAGCCCCAAGAAGGTTATTAAGCAATGTTCCACTGTTATTTACATATTTGTCTAGGCACCGAATCTCTGGCAAGATGCCATCTCAGATATCTGTCATGGGGATCAGCATTCCTAAATGGGCATCAAATCATCCATTCACGTCACCCCTAAATATAATATCTGCTTCTGGGTATTTGGAAATGGTTTTCTTAAAGGGGAACTGTCATATGGCAGAAACCAGACCACCCACCCAACCCTAGGAAAGCCTCAGGTATGCTCCCTGGACCTCCGGAACTCACTGCCACTATTTTGATTGGATGCCCAATGGAGGAGCCAGGCACTGATTGGCCGCTTCTGCTCCTCTGCTTGAATTCAGACTTTTGGCACTCTCTGCTCCCAATCTCTGGGACATCTCTCTCTCTCTGGGCTATTTTCTAGGCTAAATTTTCTCCCACCCCCACCCCCACTCCTGCCCCTGGCCAACTTAAATAGACCTTTGCCCCACCCCTGTCCTCAGCCCAACAGCCAATTGGTTACTTTTCCTGCTGCAAGTAATCTGCCCTAGTAGCTTCTCCTTTCTCACTCACTGAGTGAACCTAACTTTTACTGCCCTTTTGAAAGTAATTTCTATCTACATAGTTACCCAAACTGAATACCTCCCTGGTCCTACTAGTAGTTGTATCACTGACCAGCCTATTACTGACATGGACTTTTGTGTCTCAATACTCACTGCAGATCATTTGAGCCTAAGCCATTTTTCGTCTGCCCGTACACCCTCCGGCCTCCCAAACATAGTAATTTGTTGTGAAACAATGATCACAGACTTTACTATCCTTGCATTACTATCAAGCTATGAGCGACACTTGCTTGGCCTCTTTGTTCACTCCCTTTCCATATGGTGCTCATACTGGATCCCCCCACCTGTCCCCTCTTTTCCCTCCTCCTCCTCACTGGAGATGTCAAAAGTAACCCAGGCCTTGCTAACATGCATATCAACTGCTCTGTTGTCAACTGGGCAAGAAAGTCTGGCCTTAAAGTAGCACAAATGAATATATGTAGCCTCCCAGCTAAGTTCGCTGAACTTGAGGCTTGGGTGTCCATGTACAAGCCCCACGTGCTAGGCATCTTTGAGACATGACTAAAACCATGTCACTCGCACACCTCATATCAACTTCCCGGTTATTCCCTCCTATGTCTAGACAGACTGGGTAAGAAGAGGGCTGGGGGTGTGGCACTCTATGTGCAGGACCACTTCTCTGCCACCTCCATTGGCTCCTCAACCCCCTCCTCAACTAGTGAGTGGCTCCTCGCTGAGATCACCCTGAGTGCTCAAAAAATGATACCTTGGATGCTGCTACAACCCTCCCACAGGGGGCATCCAGGGCCTATCCTGCTTCCCAGATGGGCTTGGGTGAATCTCACCCCCTAGAGATACCATAATAATTGGGGAATTTAACCTCAACTGGACAAGTGACTCTGTGTCTGAATATGCCAGCTTACTAAAGGCACACAGCTTAGAGCAAGTCATCTCCTCACCACCGCCAGATTCAACTATCACTCACCTAACCACTCCACTCTCGACTGGATTGCCACAAATAGATTACATTTGGTCCTCAAGGCTGGCACTATGTCTGACTTGATCAGTGATCATACCCCCATGTTCATAATCATAACCAATAAGTTCATCCATCTTCCCCCCAAACTACTGTCTCTCAGGAAGTTCAACCGCCAAGATCTCGATACAGTCATTAGAGATGTCAAGGCCACAAACTGGTCCATCCTCTACCTACACAATAACATCTCAACTGCAGTCACTTATTTCACTGAAGTCCTCTGAAAATTATAGGACAAGCATTTCCCCCTCACTATCGGAAGGGTCAGAGGGGGCTGTAAGCATTGAGTATCCAAGGAGCTTCTGGTGCAGATGAAAGAAAGGGATTGCAGATGGAAAACCTACAAGGCATCCCCCACCACCCAACTCTGGAATGTCTATAGGCAACTGCACAACTCATGTAAACAGGCAGCCAAATCATTAAAACGCAAGTATTATCTCACGCAACAGAGTAGCTCCCTTGGGTATGTTTGCAGTTTTTCAGTCTCCATTGGGTCCCTCTTAAACCCTAAGACCAACAACAAATTACCCAGATCAAAACCCCCTTGGGTCACATCTCAGATCCCTCTGAAATTGCAGACATGTTCAACACCATGTTCACTGACCTAACCTCCTATCTTAATAAACTCCCCCCTCAGCCACCCACTGGATGGAATACCAGCCCAAATCGCCCTCATTCTCACACTAATCCACCTCTCGACCCTCTTTTTATTTTAAGGCCATTATCCAGAGAGTCACTATCAAACTCCTGAAGGCACTGCTGGCCAAAGGTAGCCCTGGCAACGATGGCCTTTATCCTGCTTTCCTAAAACTCATCTCCCTTGCCATTGTCGAATCCCTTACATTCATCTTCAACCTTGCCCTCTCATCTTCCACTGTGCCTCACTCCTGGAAACTTGCACACGTTGTTCAAATTTTCAAAGCTGGTGATCCATTAGCCCCAGAAAACTATAGGCCCATCTCTCTCCTCCTGCACCTGAGCAAATTACTTGAAAAAAATCATTCACTACCAGTTATCTGAACACCTGGAAAAGTATAACCTTCTATGTCCTCTCCAACATGGCTTCTGCAAACATCATAGTATCTCCTCTGCCCTGACACTTTTTACTGACCACATACTTTAAAATATGGATAAGGGTAAGGCCACAGCTGGAGTATTTGTGGATCTATCTAAGGCCTTTGACATTGTAGACCACCAACTTCTCCACTCCACCCTGTGCAGCTTTGGATGTTCACCTAACACTTCATCTTGGTTCTGCAGTTATCTATCTGACAGATCCCAAACTATCATCATAGGCAAAGATCAATCTTCCACTTTACTGATTCATACTGGTGTCCCCCATGGTTCAGTTCTTGGCCCTCTACTTCTTTCCATGTTTATAAATGCACTCCCAGTAGACAGCCTCAATTGTAAATCACTCCTCTATGCCAATGATTTAGTCTCATACCATTGTGACAAATCACGTGAATCCATCTCATCCACCCTTACTATCAACTATGGCGCTGCTCACAACTGGTTCCTTTCCAAAAAACTACTGGTCAATGACAAGAAAACTAAAGCTTTGCTCTTTGACTCCAAACCCTTCCTGACCAAGACGACCAAAGCCAACTCGTCCCTCCTGGTTCACACCCCAGCAGGTCCCCTCCTCGACAATGTCCCCTCTTTTAAGTACCTTGTTGTTACCCTTGACCCCTCTCTTACTTTTTCAGAACACATCAATAACATCATGTGGAAAATCCACCAAAAACTTGGTTCTGCCTACAGACTAAAACAACTGCTATCTATGGAAGCCCACCTTGCTGTCATGGGAGGCAACCTTCTGCCCCTGCTGGACTACTGCTCCCCTGTCTACTCTCTCATCTGCTCCTCACTGCACACCCGTTTAAACACTACATACAATTCCATATGTTGCCTTGTGCTTCAAGATCCATATTCCACCCACCACTGTGAACTCTACCAGTCTCTAGAGTGGCTCCCATTACACAGTCGCTTTGACTATACCATGGGCTGTCTAACTGACAACTCACTCAGGAGCAACCAGTTATTTCCCTACTCTTCTCTACTCACAGACAGAGTGGTACCTAGGAGCCTCAGGTTAACCTCTGTTTCCCCCCCCTCAAAGTTCCATGTATATCTACTACTATCTGGACTACAGGGGAAGCTGGAGGATATGGGGTTGGGGGGCTGATGGTCAGGTGGATAGGAAACTGGCTAGTGGGGCATGTATAGAAGGTGAGGGTGGGGGGGAGGTGTCATCCTCCAGGAGGGTTATTAGTGGGGTCCCTTAGGGGTCGGTACTGGGCCCACTGCTGTTTAATGCCTATATCGCAGACATCAGAACAGTATCAGGAGTGGGATGAGTCTCTCTTCTGATGACTCAAAGCTGTGGGTGGTGGTGGAAGGGCCAGAGGGGAAGCTGACTCTCCAGGAGGACCTTGAGGCTCTGGGGAGGTGGTCAAGAACATGGAAGATAAACTTCAATGCTGGGAAATGCAGGGTTCTACACCTGGGGGCCAAAAACCTGTCTGATGAATACACCCAGGGGGGCAGACACTGCAGGTTCCTAGAGGGGAGAAGGACCTTGGGGGTGGTGGTGGATGCCAAAATGAATAACTAAAGCAATGAAGAAGGGCTGTGGCACAAGCAAATAAAATGCTGGGGTGTATAGCCAGGGGGATAACCTCAAGGAGTAGAGAGGTGCTCCTTCCGCTGTACAATTGCATGGTTAGACCACATCTTGAATACTGCATGCAGTTTTGGCCTCACTACTTAAAGAGGGACATTGCTTTTCTGGAGAGGGTCCAGAGGAGGGCGACCAGGATGATACTGGGACTGGGGGAGGGAGCCCTATGAGGAGAGGCTGGAGGACCTCAACCTGTACTTGCTGGAGGAAAGAAGGAACAGGGGGATATGATAGAGGTCTTCAAATATCTCAAAGGAATAAACAGGGTAAGCCTTGAGGGGGTGCTTCAGCTGAGGGAGGTGGGGGCCACCAGGGGTCACTCAATGAAGCTGGAAGGGGAAGCTGAGGGTGGAAACAAGGAGACACTACTTCACTGAGAAGGTGGTGGAACCCTGGAATGTGTTGCCCAGGGACTTGATGGCTTCTGCAACTGTGGAGGGGTTCAAGAATGGCTGGGATAGGTATGGGGGAGGGCACCTCCCAGAGCCCCGCTGGGGGTTGGGGGACCTCGTAAGGAGGGAGGGGCAAACAACGGTGTCCTGGGAGGGCACTGATTATTGAGCAGACTTGATAGACCATAGGGCTTAATCTGCTGGCTTCTTAGTATGTTAGTATATATCTTCTGTCATAGGCAGCTGAGCTTTCTCCATCTCTATTCCCACCCTTTGGAATAAATTACCTTTATCCATCTGTTCGTCTGCCTCCCATCTGTCCTTCAAAACTAATCTACGTACTTGGCTACTAACTGAGTCAGTCAGTAACTGCTCCCTAGACAATACCAGAGGGAGCAAGCTATCAAGGCACTAGAACTTGTTGCACCATTTTTTTCTAAAGGGTTGGGTTACCCAGTTGGGACCTCTCCCTCCTCCTACATTTTTGCCTTTCCCACCTCTGTTTCTCCTTTGCATTCACTACCAGCATCATGCCTTGCTGCACTCTCTGCTCTTCTAATCTGTTCTGATCTCCTAGTAGTACTGCTGAACCAATTATTAGAACTCTCATACAAGACTGAGTCTATGCACCTTATTATTTCAGCCTAATGTCAGCTTGTACAGCATGTAGGCATTTTGTAAGTTTTTCGATTCTGAAATTTGTGCTTGTGAATTTGATTGAATTATTCCACTACATGTTATTTACCTTGTGTAGAGGTGTGTTTCCTATCCTGTATCACATGTGTTACTCTGTACTATTGCTGTTTATGTGTATTGTTACTGCTGTTTATGTTTATTTTGTAGCCACATCTGGGGCCCGGGTCATGACTGAAAACAGTCCTGTGGAGCAGTGCACTTACCTGGTTACCAAAGACATAAATAAAAAATAAATAAATAAATCTACAGGATTTCTAAATGTCTGAAAGCCCATAAAAGGCTAATTTGAGTGAGTCATTGTGTTTATCTGTGAGTCTTTGCAGTCCAGAGTTATTCATATGTAAATCAGCCTATAATTAAGGGCTGTGGGCAGCCATGTGTTTTATGCTCCTGATAGGCAATGATGTTACCAAGGGACTTGGCCCTGCTTTGACTGTATATTATTCAACAGGTTAAATAGGAAATTGTCCATTTTATTTAGTGTGTTTTAAGGTGTTATTACAACACTTTTTGCATTTATAATAATTGTTTTGTATGTGCATTGTAACTAGTGAGTTATCACCTTTACATTTCAAACTGTTAGTAAAAATAATCCATCTTCAGAAATGATTTATCCTCTAGGCTATATTGGCAGCTGATCATCAAAAACTATACATCTCAAAGCTGGCTCTGAGTGCCAACAGGTATTGGGGCCCCATATCAGGATTTCTAAACCCTGGCTGTGTTCATATCAGTACAGATTTGTGGGGCTGCCACAGCACCAACTTCTGTCTTTGTTCTGTTCCTCACTTTCAGCCTTTTCTCTTACAATTTTAGGTGTGAATTCAGGTCTACAAGATGCAAATGTGGCTACGTACCTACTGGCCTGGCATCATGGGGCCAGCCTTGAAATGTATAGTTTTTGATTATCAGCTGGCAGTACAGCCTAGAGGTTAAAGCAAAGAGCTGTGAACAAGCTTCATTCCTGCAGCAGAATGGGTTTTGATTCCAACATGCTCTACTTGTATATTGTGTGACCAGAGCAAGTTAACCAGAGCTTAAGCTGGTTCAAGGTCAGTTGGCATTTCATCTGTATTCCCCCCCCCCCCCGGGTTGTGCCTGAAAATAGGCAGGATTTGTCTAGTGCACTAACCTGGTCAACAAAACTAAATAAATAAATAAGTCACTTAACATCCCTGTGCTCCCAAAACACACTCAGGAACAAGCTGTAGCTCAGTGTGCCTTTCCTGGACAAAGACAATAAAAAACAATCTGAGCATGTGTTGTGATTCTGAAAATATGATGCTCTTTCTATCCAGATTTGACTTGAAAAGAAAAAAAAGGACACAATTATCTGTTTATTAATTGCAAAAATGCATAGATGGACAACATTGTTAAAATATGCATAATCTGAAATGCATTATTATACAAGTATTTTACTTCTTTTGATGAAGTTAAAAGTATAAGTTTCTTACTGAAATACTTTGGATGGAATGGGATTTTCCACTGTAACAATGCCAGAATTCTATTGTATTATTTTTACTAACAGTTTGAAATGTAAAGGTGATGACTCACTAGTTTCAATGCACATATAAAACAATTATTATAAATGTTGAAAGTGTTGTAATAACACCTTAAAAGACACTTAATAAAACAGAGGAATTCTTATTTAACCTATTGGTTTATCTACAGCCAAAGCAGGGCTAAGTCCCTCGGTGACATCATTGCTTGTCAGGAGCCTAAAACACATGGCTGCCCCCAGCATTTAATAACAGGCTGATTTACATATGAATAACTCTGGACTAGTAAAACTCACAGGTAAGCACAATGACTCACTCAAATTAGCTTTTTATGGACTTTCAAACACTAAGAAATCCTGAAGATGACAGTTCCCTTTTAATCTCGTTTTCAAAAAAATATTCCAAAGTTGCTATAATATGCTGTGTTAGCAGGAGTAATATATCCATTACAAATAATTATTTGCTCTTTACACCTTTCAACAAGAAGGAGAATAAGATTATTATGGACCAGCAACTTTTCTAAAACCTTGATGTTTTTATCAGTTTTGACCAACATTAATAGGCCTCCAGTGGGCTGGCCCAAAGAAGTCTCTTTCATGGCAGGGACAGAAACACAATCAAAACCAATAAACCAAGAGACCCATTTTCAAAAGGTTAGTGCGCCACAAACTGGGTTTGCGTCACGCTGACCTGGAATAGTGCCAGCTGTCTGGGGTGTGCCCATACTCAAAGGACACAGATGCATACACCCCCCCAACTGCGCTGTCGCACACAGTATTGTGCTGCATCTATACAAATGGGGGTCCCTCTTGCATATGCGGTGCAGCACAATATTGAAAGTGTTTAGAAGTGCTAAATGGCCACAAACAACAGTGCAGTTTAATGCTTCTGAAATCCAGCCCCTAGCAGTGCACAGATCCATCTGCCCACTGTCAAAGACTGGGTAACCTGGTGGTCCAGTGCCCCTCCCCTGCCCCGATCCCTGTTCCCATATAGAAAAACCAATACAGTGGTGGTTCAGTGTCCCTCCCCTGCCCTGATTCCTGTCCCCATGGCTAAAAACATAAGCACTGGTGGTCCAGCGGTCCCTCCCATGCCCCAATCGACATCCATGTACAGAAATAGTAAACTCTGGTAGTCTAGCAGTCCCCCCCATGCCCCGATCTCCGTATATTATAAAACAGTGAAACAGCTAGCCCTGCTAGGTTAGCATCCACCCCCCCATGCCCTGTTCCCTGTATATTATAAAACAATGTAACAGTCAGCCATGGTGGTCTAGCTGTCCCTCCCCAGCCCTGATCGCCATGTATAAGCAGTCCTGGTGATCTAGTGATTCCTCCTCCCATCCCCGTTCCCTGATCGCCACCGCCGTGTCGTATAATTAAATCCCCAGTGGTCCACTGGGCCCTCCTCCGTTCACCGATCGCCGTCCTGACATAAACGACAATACCCTGGTAGTCTAGTGACCCCCCACTCCGGCAGATAGTGACCCACCACCATGCACCCCCATCCCGACCTGTGCCTGTGACTGGCACAGCCCTCCTCACACCGCCATGGCCAGCCACTGACTGAACTGTCACTGAGCATGTACAGTTAGACAGTTTGCATTCATTGGTTGACTGGTTGACCAATGAGCATGTACTGTCTACTGTACATGATCAGTGACAGTTCAGTTGATGGCTGGCTGTGGAGGTGTGAGGAGGGCTGTGCCAGTCGCCAGTATGGGTTGGGTTGGGGAGAGCAGGGTGTTGGGTCACTACCTACCGGGTGGGGTGGGCCACTAGACTACCAGGGTATTGTTGTTATATGACATGGGGGGCGGCAATCAGGAAACGGGAGGAAGGACTACTAGACCACCAGACTGCTATACTGCTTATACATGACAATCAGGGCTAGGGAGGGAACGCTAGCCTACTAGGGCTGACTGTTTCATTGTTTTATAATTCACATTGATCAGGGCATGGGGGGAACCCTAGTCTACCAAGGCTGACTGTTTCATTGTTTTATAATTTACATGGATCAGGGCATGGGGGGAACCCTAGCCTACCAAGGCTGACTGTTGCATTGTTTTGTAATATAAGGGGATCAGGGCATGAGGGGAACGCTAGCCCACCAGGGCTGACTGTTTCATTAGTTTATAATATACGAGGATCAGGCATTGGGGGGACTGCTAGACTACCAGGATTTACTATTTTTGTACATGGATGCCGATCAGGGCATGGGAGGGACCGCTGGACCACCAATGTTTTGTTTTAACCCATGAGGACAGGGATCAGGGCATGAGAGGGACTGCTGAATCACCACTGTGTTTGTTTTTCTATATGAGGACAGGGCTCGGGGAAGGGGAAGGATGTTGAACCACCACTGTGTTTGTTTTTCTATATGTGGACAGGGATCTGGGCAGGGGATGGACGCTGAACCACCAGTACCTTCTGTTTCTATACATGGATGGGGTTCAGGGTTAGGAGGGATACCTGACCCAGTGCACTCTAGCATGTAAATGAGCCCATAATGGGCATACAAATGGCCCCTTAGTGTTGTGCATTCCCAATGGGCTCATTTGCATGTTTGGGCTGAACATCGCCCATGGGGCCCCTATGATTGGTCTTCAGCCCCACTCTCTGGTAGCACTGCGCCAAACATGGTGACCTCTTGCTGTGCACTGGGCTATCAGGGTCTGATATTCAAACAGATAGTGTGGGCAGTTTGCATTGCACTATCTGTTTGAATATGGTGCCAGAGCCAGCCGGCCCTATATTTCTACGTGGCACACATGTTTACGCGTGCAGCCAGACGGCTCTGAAAGTGGGGCCCAAGTATCTTCTGCCAGCCATATTTCCTGTAGTAAAAGTATATGGTAATGCTTTAAAAAGGATACAAAAGTGGCACTGAGGGTTGAGGCACTGGATGCCACACCTCACACCACGCCGGCGACCTGGGTTCAGGAAAGGACTCAAGCCACTGGGGGTCAGAGAGGAGGAGGAGGAGGAGGAGGATCAAGCATCCCAACGGATGCTCTCCTCCTCCTGTGGTGGGATCCTGGGGTGCTTTCAGGCACCCGACGCTCCTGTGCCTGTGGAAGCATGGGCATCAGGGCATCAGGTGTCTCTGCAGTGTCGGGGAGGGGAAGACGCTGTAGGCACTTGACGATGGCGTGCGTCTACACATCGTCTGTCTGGACGTCAGTCCTGCATGCCGACGTCCTTAGGGGAGGAGGGGTTACGGGAGGAACAGAGAGAGAAAATGGAAAAAAAAAAAAAAAACTCTCGATCCTAGATGAGGACCGATCAGCGCCTCCAATCACCCTCCTATGGGCAGACCCCACTCTGTGCAGGCACTCCTAGGAGAGGAGTCAGGAAGGAGAGAACTGGAGACAGCCTGACACTCTAGGGGCAGACTCCATGGGAGGTGCTCTCGGGGGATTGATCAGAGGTCTGAAGGAGTGGATAGGGAGGGTAGTTAGGCGTAAAAAAAAAAATGAAATCAGTATCTGCTAAATCATTTTAAACCTGCGATGTTTCATGTCAAAACCATACCCCCACTTAGTTTCTTTAAATTCAGTAGGGCTTTCTATATCATTGTTCTTATTAGAGTCAGAGATCATTCACTCCTTCCTTTCACTAAACATTTCATATCTGTTCTCCAAGTGAACTTTATTTGCCCCTGCTGAAGAATCTGTGAAATTGACAGTAGCCAATTAATATTGAAACCAGTGTCCTTCGCATTGTTAACATCGAATACCAGATCCTCACAGACTCCTTTTTTCAATTTCAAAGTTTATTGATTTCAAGATAGAGAATAACATACAAAACAATTCATGAAAATATCACAGTAGAGAAACAGTTAATAACTAAACGTATCAATAATGTCGATATAATACAGCAGTGGGAATAGCAAATAAATCATCAACACGCTTAGCTGGCATGACTTCCACAAGAAGTAATTTAAATTTGAAAACAGGTTCCCACATTTCATTAAAGCTATCTGATTTGTTAAGCAGTAGAAAACTAATACATTCATTGGGGTTATGCACAAATGGGGCAGAATGTACGTACCAAACGCACGTACCCAGCCTGCGTACCTCCATGGCCCCGGACAGGTGCAGGGTGCGTGGTATCCACTACCACATGCACCTGCAAGGCACCTGTCCATGGCCCCGTCCCCCAATGTGCAGAACTGCGCAGGGCAACCAGAGGCAGAGTAGCAGACCCAGTCCTGGGTCCCATAGTGGATCATCTACACATGTAGGCATGGGTCTGGGTGCATGAATAGTGAACGTAGGCACCCAGAGCCACACGACCATGCCCCAATGTCCAGTATTCTCTCCCTGCCCAATACCCATTCCCGTGCACAAATATGTGGGCCCCCTCCCCCACACACATGGTAGCTCCGACATGGTCAAGGGTATGTGAGCCCCCCACACACACACACGGTAATCCTGGCCCCGTTCAAGTAATGGAGACCCCTCCACCTCACCTCACCCAACAGGAGCCCTGTCCTGGCAGTGCCAGTCCTGGAATGTACCAGGCAGACCACCACCCCATCCCTGACCCAGTCTCACACTTTCATTGCGTGGTCGTGGCTCCCCACACCCCTCATGGGTATCTGGACAACACTCACACTTTCCCTTACCTGCCAGTTGGTGCTACAGCTATGGACACATCCCCTCACACACCTCCTCGGTCCTGGTCATCCAACTGATGCTGGCAATGTGCTGCCTGTTTATAGAGGCACGCTCCCAGCAGCAGTTGTATAGTCACATCTGAGGAGGTGTGCGAAGGGACATGCCGCTGGCCGTTCATAGTCACAGCACTGACTGGAAGATATGGAGGATAGGTAGTGGTGTTGTTGGTGCTGCAGGGATGGAGGCCACTGACCACCAATGAAAGGGCGGGGTTTTGGGAAAGGGGCAGGGGTTGGTCGGATTTTGCAGTACTGGGCTGGGTCCCATACAAGAATGCTATTGCTGGGGGGGGCACTATTACTGGGATGGGGCACACTGTGTTCTGTGGGGTAGGCTGGCATATGGAACTGGGGTGGACGCTCTGCTGAGGGGGTACAACACATACGGGGGGCAGGGCTGTGATGCAAGGGGGTGCTTGTACTACAACAGAATGGGACTGTCATGTGTGGAGGGATGCTTTACAAATGTCGGGGACAGGACAGACGTGTGGGGGGGCTGCCATACTGCTGCTGGGGCCACCGTGTGCACAGGGCTGGTCAAGTAGTGCATTACGGTGGAGTCCCCCCCCGGCATAACCTGCACACACCTGTGCACATGGTACATTCCTACGCACCTTAGTGAATGGTGCATAGTGCAGGCACACCCTAGTATGCCCCCAGTGTGTTGCTGCCTGCATGGTCGGGGGATCCAACGCATAACTGCCTTGCACACCATTTGTGAATCTTGATGATGGTCTGTGCCATTCACATGTAGCTATGCTTACATGCCCGGTTTCCACGGCACATAGGCATAGTGCATAGGGCCCATTATTAGCAATAGTTCCTGAAGAATCAATTAATTCTCTAATTACTAGGACCTCTACTACCTTCCAATTTTGTAGCAATAGTCTCTTATAGGCAAAAGCTAGGCCTAAAATCCAGAGTTGTTGAGATCTAGGTAAGTGAGAAAGCAGGGAAGAATCACCCAAGACAAAAATGAGGGGAATAATAATATCTGTGGAGAATTTTAAATTGGATGAGTCTCCCATTAACTTCTCTTCTACACTTGTAAGCATTTTTCCAAAAGGAATCCCAAAGGTGGTCAGAAATAGTTACTTTGAGGTCATGTTCCCATGCAATTTTAGCTGCTGACGTTATGGATATGTCACAGTCAGAAATAAATTTGTACAGAAAACTTGACCCCTTTCTCAGATGAGCTATTTTCAGAATCTGATGCCATCTGGAATCAGTTGTAGATTCATAAGGAGTTTGTTCAAAGTATTGAATAATTTTCTCTCTCAATTGAAGATATTGTCAGAAATGGAGACTACAGATGTGAATTTTTTTCCTAAGATCTGAAAAGGAAAGGAGTTCCCAAGTTTGTGTATCTAATAAGTCTTTAATTCCACCTATTCCTTCCACTCTCCCTCCTCCTGCTCCTTGCCGGTGACATCCATCCCAACCCTGGCCCCCCTGCACCCCAGTCCACTGTCACCTCGACCCCTATCCTCCCGGGGGTCATCCCCGTCTCAGGCTTCATCTTCTCTACCTAAGGGTCTACGCATTTTCCATTTCAATGCCAAAAGCCTTCTCCCAAAAACTGATGCCCTCAGTATATGGCTAGCCCAATATCACCCTGACATACTCTGTATCTCTGAAACTTGGCTATGTATCAAAATCCCTAACTCCTCTCTCGCCATTTCTGATTTTAACCTATTCCGGCAAGATAGAGGGAAGCGAGGAGATGGGGTAGCCTTTTACGTCAGGCATTCCATGTCCTGTTTTAATATCCTCAAAGAATCCAGCCTTCCCTCCCACAAACTCATTATTGCCCACCTATCTTTTCCCTTCTCCGCCCCTCTATATATAGGCCCTCTATACATCCCGCCAAAGGCCTTGCATGACTCCATCAACAAGGTCATCTCCTCAATCTCCACCCTCACATCAAATGGTGAACTTTTGCTCCTAGGTGACTTCAATCATGACTGGCTCTCCTCATCTGCCAAGCCTACCACCCTAATGATTGAGGCCCTTAACCTCTCTCAACTCATCCAGGAACCTACTCGCTTGAACCCTCGATCCCAAAACCACTCCATCTTTGATTGGATATTATCCTCTCCCCCCCACTGCATCTCTGCTTCAGACGTCCTTTCTGATGCCCTCAGTGATCACTGTATTACCTATTGTATTCGTAAAATCCACACTCCCCACTCCCCCCCCCAAATTCATATGGTCCCGCACCCTCCATTCCCTTGACGAAATCACCCTCCAGCACGCTCTCCTAAATGCTGACTGGCAACCTATCTTTTCTGCCCAGGATGTTGACTTTGCCTTATTCCACTTCCACAACATCTTCTGGGACCTCCCCCTTTAGAAAAGTCAGGATGAAAAGTTGTAACCACCCCTGGATCACTTCTGATCTTATAGCCTTGCGTCATGCTAGGGACAACGCCTGGAAACTTTACAAAGCTTCCAATGCCTCAAAAGACCTCCTATATTATAAACAACTCAGAAACAGGTGCACCAAGGCTACTCACCTGTCTAAGGCCTCCTATTTCAAATCTCAGCTTGAACAGAATCAAAACTTGCCTGCTGCTTTTTGGAAGGTGATTCATTCTCTTCTGGATCCCTTCTCTCAACAAGCTTGCCCGGTCCTCAGAATCGATGACTCTCCTGTCTCTGACCTGCCATCATAGCTGAAGCTTTCAACAAGTTTTAGAATATAAACAATGAACAATGTTAGTACTCAGCCATCCAATATAAGGAGCCAAATCGACTAGGTGCACATAGCAGGGTTTAATGAATAAAAGTTATATACACCAAGGAATGTAAATGTCTATGTGCACTCTCTATAAAAAGGTTCTCCACCTTTTTAAACTTTTGGTCATGCTTTGATTGATCTTAAAAATGCTTTCCTTTTTAAATTTTACTGGAAGTGCTATTTAATAAACCAGACTCAAGCCGCTATTCATGTGCTTAAGATTTCATTTGACATTTATTTATGCGTTTCAATGTTTATCATTTGTGTTCAAATATACCCAAACAACAAAAACCAATGATCCAAGGAAAGAGACCCAAAGTACTTATCTGGCTTAACAGCCTGTAAGTCCTTTCCTGATTTTCTGTTTGGAACGCGACTGCACCTGAAGTAAGTTGAGGCAGGATGGCTCAGCACTCAGAGACAACACGGAAGTGCACAGAAGTGCGTAGCTCATGGCTGCTTCAACAAAGCAAGCAAGGGAATTTTCTTCTCTTAAATCATCAGTGCAATAGCAAGCAGGAGCTTTCACACACAGCATACAACACGCAGTGAAATAACAGCAAAGAAACATATGATGTGGATTAGGCAACTAAACCAGAAAATCAGGAAAGGACATACGGGCTGTTAAGCCATATAAGTACTTTGGGTCCCTTTCCTTGGATTGTTGGTTTTTGTTGTTTGGGTATATTTGAATACAAATGATAAACAATGAAAAGCATAAATAAATGTCAAATGAAAAAACACACACCGATGTGTGTAGCTCCATGCCTACTGCAAATCGCGGTCCACATGGAGCCTGGCACTGTGTTGCCAATCGGAGTGTTTCTTGTCCAACCGGCATTGTAGAGCCACCCCCTTGACATATATAAAAAATCTGTTTCTCAGCACATCTACTGTCCCTGAAGTCTGGAAATTGGCCAAAGTCCTACCCCTACACAAGGGTGGCAGTCCTTCATCCACTGGAAATTATCGGCCCATCTCGCTCCTCCCCTCCCTTACTAAGGTTCAGGAATCCCTCATTCTTGCAAAACTCTCTGACTTTCTCTCCTCAAACAACTCGCTATCAGCTGCGCAATCAGGTTTTAGAAAACAACACTCCACTATCACCTCTCTGCTGCGTGTCACCTACTCCATCTTCACTGCGATGGACCAAAGCCAAATCACTGCTGCTATCTTCTTTGACTTGGCTAAAGCTTTTGACTTTGTCTCCCACACACTCCTTCTGCAAAAACTTACGTCTTTTGGCCTTGCAAAACCTACAGTTGACTGGTTCCACTTGTGCCTTCACAATAAACTAGAGTCAGTTCAATTAGGTGATGCACTGTCTACTCCTCTCCCTATCCTCTCCGGAGTCCCTCAATGCTCTAGCCTTGGCCCCATCCTCTTTTCTCTTTTTATAAACAACCTTCCCTCTGTCTGCTATTCCTCAAATATACACATGTACACAGGTGACATGGTCATCTATGCCTCTGGCTCATCCCATGACAATGTTCTCCCCAACCTCCAAAATGACTTCAACAGAGTACAGTCCTAGTTCCAGTCAAACCAGCTAAAACTCAATGCCAAAAAGACAGTGATCATGTTTTTCGGATCTAGACAGAAGCTGGCCTCCCTCCCACCCCCACCCCCGTGGTCAAGACCCTGGATGGCTCACCCCTCGAGTCAGTCTCTGCCTTCAAATACCTGGGTGACCGGCTGGACAATCACCTCAACTTCACAATGCCCATCGACGCCATCTGCAACAAGCTCCGGCCAAAACTCGCAGTCCTTTACTGCCACCAAGCCAGCCTCCCTCTCCCCACTCAACTTGAATTAGTACTTAAAACTATTTTGACAGTGTTGGATTATGCTTATGTAGTCTATGACACTACCCCATCCTCTTCTCTCTCCAAATTAGACACTCTTATCAACTCCTTCTGCCGCTTTGCCACTGCCTCCCCTCCCCTTACCCATCACTGTCTCCTTTGCTCCCTCTCCCTTGCCCCACTGTCTCACAGGAGATCTGTCCACTGCACCTCCCTATTGCTAAGTTAGTTCAGCCCCCCCATCTCTCTTCCCACCTTACACCAGCCAAATCCATAACCCACTCTCTTCACCACAGTGACTCATGTAGTTTCTTCAGCCTCGTTCCCACTCCGCTGCAGCCAATCAGCCTTCTTGTACAACCTCCCTCTCCTCTGGAACAACCTTCCCTCTGACCTTCGCTTTTGCTTCCCTCTCTCATCCCTCAAAGACTCCTCCATCTCCTCCCTCCCCAGGTGCCCCAAATGCTCCTAACTCCCCGCACCTCCCTTCTGTTCCTGCACCCCCTTACCCTACTGTGATTACCTCTATTTGCCTCCTCTCAGTGATTACAGGTCTCTGTTGGCCTGAGCAGTTACTCAAAACATCAATCTCAGTCCCTGCCTGCTCTGGATCCCTTACAAGGGGCCTAGAAGCGTCTTATGGCATAACTATTAACTACGCTTTTGTTTTCTTGCCTCATTTATTTGTGCCTTACTTTTGTATGCGTTATACCTGTGCCTTATTTTACTCTTGTAAATTTTTGAAAATCTCTGTAAAGTACTTATACTGTAACTTTGTTCTGCCACTATGATACTGTTACCTGGGTCACACCTAGAAATGAGCCTCGGCTCAGTGTGCCTTTCCCGGTCACCAATTTTAAATACATAAATAATTTGAGCTATTCCAGCTTTCCCTTCGCAGATTCCTTGGGGGCTATTTCTTGGTGTAGGTTTGATGACTTTGTTCATATCGCAGATTAAAAGTCTCGTTTTATCCAATCTATCGGCTTTAGCTAACATTTTGGGGTATGCCCCCAAACAGCGACATTTCTACAGCAACATGTGTCGATATCAGCAACAGCGCATGCCACTGTAGAAGTGCTGCTGGGACCGGGCAACCCCTTCCCCCAACCTGCACCACCTCCCCAAACCAACTCCGACCTGGGTTAGAATCTATGAATGCGGGAGGTGCAGGGCCACAGCCCCCCTGTGTGGGGTCGAGGGCGAAGACCCTGATGAAAACACACACCGATAGTGCACCCCATGCCGACTGCAAATTGTGGTCAACATGGAGCCTGGTGCTGTGATGCCGGTTGACGTGTTTCTTGTCAAACCAGCATCATAGAGCCAAATTTTGGTAGCTAACTGGCTACCTCTTACAACAACTGTTATTTGCCCCTTTCCTGACAAACTATTTTTTCTCCAAATCTGTTCTATACCTTTCTTTCTAAGTCTAATAGCATATTTTCCAATAAATAACATACTGTGCTCATTAGGGATTTTTGATCTTCATTTCAGGATTCTTAATCCATTAAAAGTCTTTTACCAAAATTAGATGAATTCAGTATGCAGGTGCTTGAGACTGATTCTGATCTGGTAACAGTGACAGAGACATGGTTATCTAAAGAAATATCTGACTCGGGAACTTGAGATTCCAAACTACTGACTGTTAAGATGAGATAAGTCAGAGGGTGGAGTTCTAATCTATTACAAGTCTTATTTCTTGATGGTGGCTGATGATTTCACTAATAAGTACTTCTCTTGTGATTTTTTTCCTGTTGTGCTATGTTTGGAGGGTGCCAAACACCTATTGTTAGTAGGGTTACCACCTGTCCTGATTTTCGCAGGACTGTCCTGATTTGGGTAGCTGTGTCCTGCAAAAAAACATGAAAAATACTAAATGTCCTGACATTATAGTAGAAGAAATATTTTCTGACTTTCTTCTAAATGTTGCAAAAAACTATAATACCTTACCTAAAAGATCTTAAAATGCTAAGAAACACTAGAAACAACTAAAAAAACTACAACATATAGTCTTAATTCTGATTATTTAGAGAAAACAAGTCTGATGCATTGGTCAAGGTTACATATTGTCCTGCGAAAAATCATGTTTCAGGAAGAAATGTCCCACTTTGGGCTTCCTAAAAGGTGGTAACCCTAATTGTTAGCTACATTTTACATGTCCCTGGGTTACTCTGAGGAGGGACTTGCTTTATTGACTGAGTTTAAGCAATCCAAGCAAAACACGAGAGAAACCCTTTTCCTGGGTAATACCAGTATTGAATGAAATACTAAGGCAAATTGGAGATGTAGACATCACCTTGAGAGCTTGAGCTTTAAACAAGTGATCGGCACAGCTACAAGACTTGATTACAAGATTGGTTCTGAGTCCATGATAGATTGGATAGTCACCTCAAGACCTCATCATATCCATCATGCCCACCCTTCACCCGATAGCTTAAGTGATCATTCTCTGGTTATTTGCTGTTGGTCCCCGCCTATACGTGTAACCTCCACATCTTTTCGTAATCTGAATATTAGTGAATTCAAAAATGCTGTGTTACAGATTGACTGGTCCTTCTGTATGCCATCCCATCAGTTGATTTGATGTTGGATTATATTTCATATGAATTTAACAATGTTTAAAATCTTTTTGTCCCTTTTTGTTGCTGTCTGTTGCTTATATATTTTTATTTATTTATTTAAAAGTTTCACCAGGAAAAGCACACTAAGCACCACTGCTCATTTCCAGGCATGTCCTGGGGGAGGGGGGAGGGGAAGTACTAAACACTTACAGCAAAATAAACATTTGCACAGGAAACAGCAGAGAATAACGTTATAGAAATTACATAGTGCACCACAAATGCAGTCTAGCAAACTTGTAGGAAGGACAACAATTGAGGAAGAAAAAAATCAGCAGCAGAGGAAAAAACTAGAACAGTAATTACAAAATTGTACAACCTATTAGGCTGAATTTATATTTACACATGGAAGCGTAACTTGTAATGGGGCTGACGAGATAAAGAGGAGTGGCTTATCTGAGGTGCACCGAGTAGGATTTGGAGCGAAAAGCGCTCTTTAGACATAGATGTAACAAAGGTGCTGCATCCGGTAGTGATCTCCAGGCATGCAGGGAGGGGATAGGGTCAGGTAGGGAGCTGGGTTAGAGAGGGTCAGGCAGATGAGTGGGCACCTCTTGCTGGGACAGAGAACTACAAGGGTGGAGGTAGAGATTGGGGAGAGGTAGGAAAGGGAGGGCATATAGTTGGAGGGGAACAGATGTTGGGGGAAGTTAGACTCAGCTGCACATAGGGGTAAAAAAGATACATAAGAGGGAAGAAAAGGCAGAAGGGGAGCTGGAGTGGCAGACAGATGTGGAAAAAGAATTCCACAGTTGTGATAAAATGCAGCCTGGCCAGCAGTGGGGGACCTAGGAGGGACAGCCATAGTTCAAGAGTCATAGCTCCAGAGGGAGTGGGGGTGATAGAGAGGAGGAGGAGAGGCAGAAAGGGAGAGAGCCAAACCAGAATTTTGCTATGAAGCTGGGGCAGTGAGAGTGGCAGCTATCATCAAGAGAGGGAAAGAGAGATTGGTACAGAGCATGTTTCTGAACAAACTTCCTGCTATGAGCACATCATCCTGTATGCCGATGATGCAGTCAGTGATTTTCGCCCTAAACCCAGACCCCACTCACTTGGAGCACCAGCTGCATGCAGGCTTCATGGATGTTGAGGCCTGGTTTGTCTCATAGAAACTAGTGCTAAACTACAACAAGCATTTGTCAATGCCGAACGTTCGCTTGCAGGTATTTGCAGTGGTATTTGGCACTTGGACATGGCTTAAAAAAATCAGTGACAAAGAAGTACAAGCATTTGTCAATGCAGAATGTTGCTTGCTTCTATGTGCTGTTTAGGTATTTGGAAGTCATTGGAGTGCAATATTGAAAATTCGAAACTTACAGCGTGCAGGAACTGCACACACACGCTAGATAAAACAGTCATTTTAGGAATTTTTCACCAAATTTTCAACATAGCCATTTTAAGACCTCTGCTAATGAACAGCATCACTGTGATTTTCTTAATGTGTCCCATACATTGAGTTTGCACACCATTTCGCCATTATCGCTACATGGCGGAAATACGTTTGAGCAGGATGTGAAAATGACAGCTATACTGCTCATGAGGAGGTATGGTAAAATGGCAATGTTGAAAATCTGAGTGAAAAATCGAAAATTCGCAAACGTGACGTAGCATGCGTAGGAACTGCACAACGCACGCCAGTAAAACAGTCATTTTTAGGAATTTTTTCACCAAATTTTCAACATAGCCATTTTAAGACCTCTGCTCATGAACAGTGTCACTGTGATTTTCTTAATGTGTCCCATACATTGAGTTCACACACTGACTGCGCCATTGTGCGCTACATGGGCGGAAACACGTTTTGGGCAGGATGTAAAAAATGACAGCTGTACTGCTCATAAGGAGGTGTGATAAAATGGCAATGTTGAAGATCTGTAATGAAAATATTGAAAATTCGCAAACTTACGAGCCTGCATAGGAACTGCGCAAAGCACACTCGTAAAACAGTCATGTTTTGGAATTTTTGTACCAAATTTTCAACATGGGGTTTTTGGGACCCCTTCTCATGAATGATGTCACTGTCATGGTGTTATTCAGGCCTGAAGGGTGATTTTGCACAGTGACTGCACAGTGACTGAAATCACCCTTCGGGCCTGAATAACGCCATGACAGTGACATCATTCATGAGAAGGGGTCCCAAAAACCCCATGTTGAAAATTTGGTGCAAAAATTCCAAAAAATGCCTGAGATATGCAATAAAGTTGAAAACCCCCTATCTAGCCCATTATACAGCTTACCGGCATTTCCTCAGTTCGCGGTCGGCTTTGAAGAGTGCAGACGTGTTCCCGGTCCACCAAAGATCGTCGCGCTGAGCTCCGGAGGTAAGTATGGGGTGGGGTGTGGGGAGGCAGGGTGCACAGTGGGTGGGTGCGGGTTGTGGGAGGGGGCTGGGAGACGCACCGTGGGACCGTTTTAATTTACAGGTTTAAAAAAAAAAAGACAATGTGGGGCGTTTGTCATGCTGGAGTGGGCTCCCAGCATGGCAGAAGGATAGCTGGAGGGCCGTGGGCCGGCGGAGATTGGGCACCCCGTCGGCAGACGATGCAGGACGTTTGCCATGCTGGGGTGGGCTCCCAGCGTGGCAGCAAAGATTTGGGGGCGGCATGACGCGGTGCAAGCACACAGCAGTGGTTTTCTTTAAAGAGAAGACCACCGCTGTCATACACAGCACCGTGTCCGATTGCTGCAGGACTGCCATGCCTGCTCAATGGAGCAGGAGATTGCAGAGGAGGGGCAAACCTCCAAAGTGTCCCATTCTCCCAAGACTATGCTATTTCATGGCATGCATAACAAACAAAAATAAACAGATGACTATCAAAATCTTCTTGGGTGTGGCTCTGGACCAGACATAAACTTTCAAGCACCTTGGTGTGACCCTGGACAGTACCCTGCCTTTCTCCAGTCATATTGATATGGTTGCCAAATCTGTGAATATCCGCATCAGCCTTCTCTACAAACATAAGCACTGCTTCACGCCCGAAGCCCTTAATCTAGCAATACATAGCTCCATTGTCTCCATCATAGATTATGGGCTTGTCATCTATGGAGCAGCTACAGTTACAGTACTACGGCAATTTCCTTAGCACTGAATAAAGCCTGCAGACTGCTAACTGGAGCTGCCCACTGCATGCACACTTGTGACATCTATGAACAGGCAAACTGGCTATAACTGCAGGGAAGAATCGTGTACCAAACCTGCCCCTTTTTCCTTCCACCCAGCCTGATCCTTATCTATTCCTCACGCCAACTATCACCCCCTTCCCCACCACCCATTTTTTACTGACTGTCCACCCCTTTCCCACTGGGCAGTCGCTTGAACGTGTCCCCTTCCCCCATCCCTCCTATCGCCTTCCTGGGACCCCCCTTTTCCCTATGTCTGTCTACCTTCCCCCCATTACTTTGCTTACTCTCTGGCTAGTATTCCCCTCTCCTTCCCTTGCTGACCCCACCCATCCCCTCCTGTGTCTCCCTCAGGCCTTGCCTGCTCTGGTTTAATTTTCTAACTAGGTCTTGGGCAACTCTATTGTCACTTCTACTGGACAATGCTGTTCTGGCTGCATTAATAACTGTATATACTACGTCTGTGGGATTTCAACAATTCTGTATATGTATGCTATGTCTTTTTTTGATTTATGTTACCCCCACAGTGAATTGTTACCTGAAATGCCTATCTTCTAAGTTTACCAAGCTTGCACTACTATCTATGTATACTGATGTGGAACCTTTGTAAAAGAGCCTCTGGCTCAAAGGTGTTAAATACAAAATTCAATAAATAAATAAAATGAGGAGGACAGGCAAGGGTGAAGTGGCAGAAAGTGTGGAAGAGAGTGTCCAGCCTGACCAAAGAAGTTTTGGGAGTGGCACTGTAGACAACATCACCATAGTCAAAAACTAGAAGGATTATATTAAAAGTAGAAGTCAGGGTCTTTGCTTGACTATATAAAAAAACTAAGGAATAAATGTACTGTAAACACTTAGAAAGACAAAAATGGAATATTATTTAAATTTCCAGTTTCAATTCTCAAACGATCAACTAGCAAGTTGGCAAATACTTGACAACCTCATGGTAAAGACCAGCTCTACAGCAATACCACTTCTGACTTCTGAACACAGTAATTTGACAGATTCTATGGAAATTGATACAGAGCTCAATACCACCTTTTGCGAAGTCACAAATATGGCTCCATTGTTTGATCTATCAAACCTTGAGCAACCTGGGTCTAGCTATGGTAGTTGTAATGATGGTTTTAAATTTAGATTACTAACAGTAGATGAAACTCTAAAGTACCTTTTGAACATGAACCTAAAATCAAGAATGGGGTTGGACAAGTTTGATTTAAAACTCTTTTCATTTGTTATTGATGTACTGGCCCATCCTCTGTGCGCCTTGTACAACTACTAGTTAGCTACCGGTGAGGTTCCATGGTTATGGAAGCAGGCTTCCATGGTCCCTATTTTTAAATCCAGAGAGCACACTCTGATCAAAAAGTACTGTCTTATTTCCCTACTTGTTCCATTGCCAAAGGTCCTTGAGAAGATTATTTTTGACCCATTTAAGGGGCTCCTGGATACTGGCAATTTGATAACACATTCTACTCGGGGCCTACAACAAGGTTTTGACTATCACTGCTGTCTACATCCCCCATAAGGAACAAGTAAAAGGTCTCAACACCATCCTGGACTTTATCCGCTCGCAACCCACAGGCTCCGAGTCTATCCCTATGGGTGATTTCAACTTAAACTGGCTCGGGTCTGACACAAACGGCTTTAAGAATGCTATCTCAGCCACAGACCTCACCCTGCTAGTTGACGCCCCCACTAGGTACAACTATAACACTGGCACATGCTCCCTTCTGGACTGGATCCTGACAAACCACCCATCCCGCATCACAAAAGTCTCCATCCTACCTGACTCATTAAGTGACCACTCCCCTGTCACCTGTGAATGGTCAAATAAATTCAGCCTCCCACCATCCAAGTTAATCACAAGCAGAATCCTCCCAAGAGGCCAACTGAAGCACTTCAAATCCCACCTCAGACAACAAGACTGGTCCCCTATTTTCCTAGCATCAGATGTCAGCTGTGCACTAGACTTCTTCATAAACACCTTCAATGCCACCTGTGACTCCTACGCCCCCTACAAAAAGAGGAAAGTCAAAGGGCTTTGCAACCCATGGCTCTCCAGGGAGCTTCTAGCACTGATGAAATCTAGGGACCACCTCTGGGCTCAGGCCACAGGTAGGCAAGTAGATATACAAAACTACAAACGGGCAAGAAATGACTGCACTAAAGCAATACATCTGATGAAAAGTAACTACTACAAAGGTGCTCTCACTAACAAATGGGATAAGGAGAAGTCCTTCTGGAATAATCTGAAAGAAGTTGCAGGGAAACTGCCCAAAACATCACCAACCATGTTGGAAGTGGATGGGACCTTAACCCTGGACCCAGCAACTATAGCAAACACATGTAACACCGCATTCTCGGATCTCAGCAGTGTATTCCCACATGACTTCTTTGATGCTGACCTCTCTGCTACACCCCCTCTCACAACCCTGCCCCCCTCCTCGACTCGTCTGCCTTTTTACTTCAAAGCAGTCAGGAGGCATGAAGTTTGCAAATATGTCTGCAAAGCAATTGCAGGATCAAGATCCAGCAGGGACACACTCAACCTTAAACTACTGTCCCTTGCGCTAGATGAAGTGCTATCTCCGCTTACTCGTATTTTCAACCTCTCTCTCGGCCAGTTCCCCGACAGATGGAAATCCACCACCGTAACCGCAGTCCACAAAAGTGGAGACAAGGCCCATCATGGGAACTATAGGCCTATATCCATACTACCCCCCCTCTCAAAGGCCCTTGAGTGACTTCTCTCTGACCAACTGACAGAACACCTGGCCAAGCACGACATTCTCTGTAAGCAGCAGCACGGTTTCAAGAAAGGTCACAGCACTACATCGGACCTCCTAGAATTCACAGGAGCAATCCACAACTCCCTTGACAATAATCAACTAACTGGATCAGTCTTCATTGACTTGACTAAGGCTTTTGCCACCGTCCATCACCAACTATTTATCACAGAGCTTCAAAATTCAGGGCTTTCCCCTGATGCTATATCTTGGTTTAAGAGCTACCTGGAAAACCGCACACAAAGGGTAAAAATTGCTCACACCCTCTCCGATTCTAGATCCGTCCGCTCTGGAGTCCCGCAGGGATGCATTCTCGGGCCTCTCCTGTTCAGCCTCTTTTTGAACAATCTGCCACAATCCTGTCCTGAACAGATCCTGCTATATGCGGATGATGTTGTCATCCACACCACTCATCATGACCCCCTCCTACTTCAAAAAAAGCTCCAGATGGGTTTCACCTCCATTGAAAAATGGTTTAATAGCCAAAAGCTAGTGTTCGACTATAAGAAAACAAAGTCAATGCTTTTCTGCAGCTCCCGCAACAAGCATAGGTCTCATTCCTTCGCAATTGCAAACTGCCATGGTGCTGTCCTGGACCAAGTTCACTCCTTTAAATATCTTGGAATCACACTCGGCAGTCACCTATCCTATGACATTCACATTGACACTGTTGCCAAAGTTGTTAACAAATGCATTGGTCTTCTATACAGAAACAGGGAGTGCCTTACCACAGATGCCTTAAGGATAGCTGTCCAGAGCTCTGTGGTATCACTCATTGATTATGGTCTTGTTGTCTATGGCTCTGCATCTGACACAGCCCTTAGGTGCCTATCCTTGGCCCTTAACAAAGCCTGTCGTCTTATCACAGGATCCCACTGTGTCATCCACATGTGTGCACTCTATGCTCAAATGGACTGGCTCCAACTATCTAACCATGTAAAAAGACCATACCTGCCTAATAGCCAAGAAGATCACGTTAGGCCTTGCTCCCCCAGGTGTCCAAGCCCTCCTACGTGCTGCACGCATCCCTTGCCCCACCAGGACCTCTGAAAAACAAATTCTGCACATTCCCCAGTGCTGCATCTCTCAGGGACAAAGATCCTTTGCTCACTGGGCTCCCCCCTGATTTAATGGAATCAACAAAGACATCACCTCACTGCAAAGTCTTGGCCAGTTCAAAACCTACCTTCACCTCCACCTCTCTACCGCAAGCTCCTGTGACTGTCACTCGTAATCTGCTATCCCCACTTTCACTTACCTCTCCTCTCCCTCACACCCTTCCCCTCCCTCCCTTGCTTTAGCACTTCTCAAAAACTGACAAGGCCCTCAGCGGCTCATCAGTTTCTGTTATTCCCCTCTATCTCTCAACTTTCTCTGTGAAACCTGCCCAACCCTGTTTCCATCCCTCCCTCTATTGCCTTTATTCAACTGCTTGTGACTGTGTTGAATCTCATGATATGCACTGTTTATTCAAATTTCTGTTCTATCCTGTACATACCTCCCCTCAAATGTATGTATTCAATCTGCCTGAATTGTTAATTTCAAACTTTGTTATGTTTGTATTGTTTCTCCAATTTGACATGGAACCTTTGTAAAATAGCCTTGGCTCAAAGGTACTTGTAATCCAAGAATAAATAAAGAAATAAAACTTTACCAGCATGCTTTTCTACATAATCATAGCACGTTCACAGCTGTGCTTGAAGTCACTAATGATCTTCACAGGATCATTCACAATGGAGACATGGTTATGTACTCTTCGTGGATCTTTCCAAAGCATTCAATAGGGTGCACCATGGTTGCCCACTTGCCAAGCTAAGGACCCTTGACCTATCCATATCTACCATGTCCTGGTTCCAGAATTACCTGACTGGCAGATCCTATTCTCTCATCAAAATTACTACCTGAGTACCCAGGGAATCAATCCTGGAGCCTAAACTATTCAGTGTTTTTTTGAATAATCTAGATGATATATTGCATAGATTTGAATCCCATTTTATCATGTACATGGATGATATTGCATTGTACAGAAGGGCATCTAATGTCAATGTCATGACCAGATACTCACAGCCTGAGTTTGATCTGGTACAAAACAGTTGTCAAAAAAATGGTCTTCTACTGAATGTTGGTAAAACCAAGTACATGCACTTTGAAACTACACAAAAACTAAAGACTGCACCCTCCTCTAACTTAATGATTTTTTAAGTGGCACATACAGTATGTGGAGAGAGAGGAAAGTTTCATGTACCTCGGTTTATTACAGACCAGACTGTCTTCTTCAAAAAACATATCTCCATGCTGGTTAAATCAGTTCAAAATTGCCTTAATCTGCTTTATAGACTAAAAAAAATGTATTTCCACTCTGTCTAAGAAAGTTATAGTCTAGTCCCTTCTCCTGTCCTTAGTGGGCTATGGTCTTCAAATCTGTGCCAATGTCATGGACTTGCAAAGAGTTAATATCCTATACAACTCCATGTGCAGATATGCTGCATCCAGCCCCAGATTTTCACATCGCTGCACTCACTACAAACACTTTGGCTGGCCTTCTTTTGATTTATACATTACTTATTTCACTCTCAGCAGTTTTAGATGTTTCCTAAAAGGTCGAATTAGATTCTTATTCTTGGTTGATGCTAGCCCCAACACTGGTTCCAAATGTACTAGATCTGATAACAGTCAATTCATAAGAACCCCAACCTTCCATTCCTCCCTGGGTGATGATCTTTCTTCTATAGAGTCATTACGTGCTTTAATAATTTGCATGCTTCACTAAACTATCAATTTGCAGAATATATTTAAAATGGTGTTAAAAAATACTGTAACGATTTGTCAATGTGCAGCTGTAATGCTACCTGATTATTATGTACATTGATGTATTATATTGTCAGTGTAGAAGTGTATTATTTCCTGATTACTGTGTAGTCTGATGCATAGCGTATTTATTCTGTACTGTTGCTTCTGTTTACATCTCTTGGTCAGCCTTGAAAATGGGCATCTAATACTCTTACTGTAGGTCCTACCCTGTCAACAAATTTCAAATAAAATAAATAAAAATAAATGGAGAAAGTTTCTATTCATGGAGAGTGTGGTTGACACATGGAATAGTCTGCCACAGGAGGTGGTGGGAGCAAGCATGGTGGAGGGATTTAAGCATGACTGGGACAGGCATAAAGGAACCTTGGGGGAGTGAAGGAGTGGTGAAAAGCCAGGTAGGGTCAGAGGCTGCAAACAAGTGTAGGGCTTATGTGCAGACTGGATGGGCCTGACGGTCCTTATCTGACGACAATTTCTATGTTTCTATGTTAAAGTAGAACAGTTCCTTCAGCATTTCTAATATCACCAGACTCACAAGGAGCATTTAAAATGTTCCCTTCTAACTCTAAGGCGGATATTTATTTGTTCATTTATTGTTTATTCGGAAACACATTTGAGTGGAGCTCATTTACAAAGGTTCTGTGTCACATTTACAGAGCTACAACAGTAGTATTAGGACATAACACACAGTTCATTGAGTACACTGGAGATTAATTTCCAGTTTTGCATAATATTCTTATCATCATCTAGATAGGATACAAATGGAGTAGGTGGGGTGACTTCAAGAGCTAATTGTTAATCACCTTGCTGTGATTCCATATCCAAGAGCGTCTGTCTATGGGATTCAGCACAATAGAAATAGGAGCATCTTTCCCTGAATTATTTCTAACAACAAAGATAACATTATTCCAGCCATTTGGCAAGCTCATTTCTGTTTCAATGTATTCCTCTAATTCTAACCACTGCTTCATTTCAGTTACCCGGATATTGACCTGTTCAAATGTTTTAAAAACTGAATGGAAAGTTAATGTTTTTTTTTTTCAGTTTCCTGTGCTATTTCCACCAGTTCCTCATCTGATACTTCCAGGCCTTTAGATTTCTTAACCTCAACCATATTCTAATTAATGTGAGTTTGTGTTTCCACCTGCCTAATCTCGAAATTCCCATTCTGACTTGTTTCTGTCTTTTTAGCTTTCATGTTCTTTCAGAGCTTTGGCCTTACAATACAATTATTTTCTATTTTCTGGTAATTTTATTTTTGGAGTTTTTAGTGGTCTATGGAATTATAGCATTGTACAGTGTCAATAGCTATACTCCTATTCTTCACCTTTTTCAATATCTTTGTTTTACCCTTCCTTCCTTCTTTCTTTAATAAACTGCCCCAGTGAGGAACATTTGGATCCTGGTTTAATGAATTTAATTGTTGATCATCAGCATTGTTATTAACGTTCTCATTCAGAGGATTGGATAACATGACATGACATGGAATCAAAAGCTAACCCTGGTTCTGCCTTTGCCAATTCCTTAAAGTAGTTTCTAATCAGTGCCTCAAGGTGAACTAATGTGGATTTAACAGTAGTTTGTTTGTTTGGTTATTTTTATACTGAGTTGCCAGTGAGCAAAAATGCTCATGTTCAATGGTGTCTAGTTATCTCGTCCCTCAAGATATAGCTTTGTCCTAATGCAAGCATATTGGCCATGTGAGGGTCTTTGAATGCTTTAAGCAGTTTGGACGTGAAAGAAACTGAATAGTCTTTAATAAAATTGGGAGAATGTGTCATCTCCATCTGAGACCCATCCTCCCTCTCTAACCCTTCGGAGACACACCTGAGATATTTCATTATCATCTCCCATTCTCAAAACAGGCATCATTTTAATAATTTAGAGATACTCCCTAATTTAGTGATTTATTTTGGAAATGGTTCCCATTGATACTCTGCTGGAGATGGGGGTATAGTGATAACATTATTTTCCTTGATTTAAGCTGGCTCAAAGAGCTAGGAATCATCTGACTAACAGAAGCAGTTTCATCAGAAGCAATGTAGCCATCTGGCATGGATCTATTCTGGATTAAATCCGTAGTTTATGACTCTGAGGTAATGGATACTTTCCCCTTCCTTCCTACCCATCGTTACTTTAGCTGTTTTATTACCTAAAGGTGTTGATATTGTCAGAAGTTTTTCTACTAAGCCCTGTTTACCCAGTTTTAATTCTTCCTAACTTGGGTTATTCACAAATGCTGGGCTATCTATTCCCTTATCTGATCTCTTTAAGCTATCTGCTGAATTCTTTTTCTTAGTATTTAATTTAGTTCTTTTTTTTACTTGATTTTACTTTTCCATTTTTAGGCTTGCTGCCCATTCCTCCTCCATCCCCATATTCCTATGAGGCCTGTTCTTGTTGTTTATTACTTCTTGTAGACACCATACTTAAATTATGAGAATAAATACTTTCAGTAAAGCTGATGTGCAATGTTTATCTATATAACTAATTGCTAAGAAGAAAACATTTAGATACACATATAAAATAAAACAATCTAAGAAATAAGAACAAAGTTTATCTGAAGCAAGCTGCATCTAGTCTTCAGGACTCATGCTCTGATCATTTGAATTCAATCTAAGGCTTTCTTAAAAAGGTGGGTAGAATAGGAAGTTTCTAAGAAAGTCTCACCCACAAGTCCAAATATGAATAGTCATTCCACTTTCTCTTCCCATGCTGTATGACCTCCCACAGGTCCATGCTAGCAATGTCCAAATAATACTGTCTGAAAGGCCTTTTGATTTCCTGCTTGTTGGGTTCACATGCCTCGTTTTCACCAAATGTTCTTTCCATCTTAAATCTCCATATAGAATGCTGGTTCTGAAAGTTGTTATCGTTTGGGAATATACAGTGGCCTATCAGTAGATGGTATCTTTATCTTTCCCCAGTTGCATGATCTCATCCTCAGGATCAATCAAGCAAAACTTTATTTTTAAAAGGCACTTTTCTCAAACCAAAGCGCCTGTACAGTTTCATAAAACAATAAATAAACCAGATTTAAAACTAATATAAATGGAGGCAGTATAGCACAGTGGTTTAAGGCTCTGAGCTGCAAATCTGGTGACATCCAGCAGACCAAACCTGGGTTTGAATCCCACAGCTTCCACTTGCATACTGTGTGACCCTGAGCAAGTCACTTAACTTCCCTGTGCTCCCAGGTTGCACCTGTAAAAAAGCTTTCAGCTTAGTGTGTCTCACCTGGTTAAATAACGAAATAAAAAAAAAATCATTAAAAGCTATACTAAAAAGGTGGGTCTTCAGAGCTCCTTTAAAGCTTAGGACAGTCGGGCAATTTCGCACCTGATGAGGTAGAGAATTCCACAGGGTCGGGGCCATAAAACTAAATGATCTAGCCCCTGAAGTTTTCAAATGAACCCTGGGACTCTCTAGCAATCCCTCGTCAGTGGATCGGAGGGGGCGGGAGGGACAGTAGGGGCAAAGGAGCTCTTTCAGGTAAGTAGGTCCCTGATCGTATAGGGCTTTATAGGTCAGCAAGCCGACCTTGAAGGTGATTCACCAAAACACTGGCAGCCAGTGCAGTCTGCGGAGCACAGGCATTATATGGCTAGATCTGGAAGATCCAGTCAATAACCTGGCCGCTGCATTCTGCACTAGCTACAGACGGTGAAGTTCAATCCCCGATAGCCCTAGGTGCAGGGAGTTGCAATAGTCAAGGCGGGAGGTAATGAAAGTGTGGATCAATGTTGGAAGATCCTCTGGAGGAACCAGGTGCTTCACCCTGGCGATGTTCCTCAGATGGAAAAAGGAAGTTTTGACCACCGCTGACACCTGCGATTTAAGCGTCAAGTGGTCGTCAATTATTATGCCAAGATTCCGCACCTGATCTGAGGTCGTCAGCTGAACGCCCCCAAGCCACAAGCCTGAGGGTGATCCATCTGGCAGACTCACCTCACAGCGACCCTTGTCCACGACCAACACCTCAGTTTTCTCCGGGTTTAACCTCAACCAACTCCCATTCATCCAGTCTTGGATTTCGGCAAGGCAGTTATTAAATACTGACAAGGCAGCATCCTGGCTGGGCACAAAAGACATATACAGCTGGGTATCATCTGCATAACAATGAAAACCCAAACCGTATAATCTAATAATCGCTCCCAATGGCAGCATATACACCGCAAACAACATAGGTGCTAGAATAGAACCCTGTGGTACCCCACAGGATAGGGAGACTGATGCTGAGGAAAAAATTCTCGACACCACCCTCTGAGTCCTACCCTCGAGGTAAGATTGAAACTACCTGAGGACCATACCAGATAATCCACAGATGGACCGCAAATGTTCTAACAGCACACCATGGTCAACAGTGTCAAATGCTGCAGAGAGATCAAGAAGTACCAAGATAGAACGGGTCTTATGATCTCTCGCTATTAGGAGGTCATTTAGTACCCGAACAAGTGCTGTCTCGGTACTATGCCTTTTCCTAAATCCGGACTGGAGAGAGTCATAGATATTGTTGTTGGTCAGATGATCATCCAACTGCACTGCGACCACCTTCTCAATAAATTTACCCACAAAGGGTAAGTTAGAGACTGGTCTGTAATTTGCTAGACAGTCTCAGTCTAAGGAGGACTTCTTTAATAGAGGCTTAACTATAGCCTCTTTAAGGGGATCTGGAAAGATTCCCCCTCTCCAAAGACTTCCAGACTGTCAAAGCCAGGACTAGGCCGATTTTATCCACACAATCCACTGAAAGGCGTGTGGGACCAGGGTCCAAATCACAGTTGGTCGGTCGCAACGCTCGGATGATCATCACAATATCATCGATTGTGGGGAGGCTGAAGTCAGACCATGCAAACTGAGCGTTTGACATCTCCTGCCGACCATCACCGCTCCCATTGAAAAGGGAAGAACGGACATCCGATCTGATTTTGGCAACCTTATCTGCAAAGAAGAGAGCAAACTCCTCACACCATTCTGGAGAAAAGGCTCTTCTGGGCTGAAGACAGACTGGATTGCACAGTCTGTCCACAGTCCGAAAGAGCTGAGCTGGTCTATTCTGTGCAGCCACTATCTCTCTGGACAGGAATTCTGCCTTCTTATGAGAGATTGCGGATTGATAGGCCATATAATGGTCCATCAAACTAAGTTTGTCATCATCCAGACCGGACTTCCACCAACGCCTCTCCAGCCTTTGTCCAACCCTCCTCAACTCCCTCATGGTCTCATCAAACCATGGAGACCTGGGGCGAAGAGTGAGAGGATGAACACGAGCAGGTGCAATATAATCCAGGGCCCCTGTCACCACCTTATTATAGGCATGTACCAGGTCACCTGGATCCAAGCAATGTAAAAAAGTAACCTCTTGTAAAATAAAAAAATGGAGTTATGTAGCACAGCAGCCTTTAAATCTTTGTAAGTGTTATTCCAGCTGAGTTAATTAAAAAAAAACATTTAACATTTTAAACAATCTATTTATTTTTTTAACTTTGTTAACCGGGTAGGCCCACTGAGACTCAGGAGTCCCTTTTTCAGAAACAACCTAGAGTTAAAATACAGAGCCAAGCAAACATTACGGAGACAAAAATGATAAAGAACAAGAAATGCATACAGTAATGCAAAGAGTACAAGGACAAGGCAGTTATTAATAACAGTCAGCCATACAGAGGTGAGCCAAGGTACAGGAAGAGCAGTGCATTGACAAGGTTAACACACAGATTAGGTTTTTACATATCACAGGTTATAAATTCAGAAGCAGACAAACCGTAAACTTGCACAAGTCAAGAGGATGAACAGCATTTAGAGATTCAATATTGCATGTAAAATGCAGTGAATAAATGCCCCAGTATCACTTAAGCCTTTAAATAACATATGCACTTACTTCTATTATACAGAACATGCGTGCACACTCATTCAGAATATTAACTCGCAAGATAACAAAATTCAGACAAACACTCTAAAGCATACTTTTCCACTCCAAAGCACACTTTTCCCCTGTCTGCAATCTGTAAAAAGCAACTCCTGTTCTAGTTACTCTACATACCCTATCCCCTCAGCAACCAGGATCAGTTGTGTCGGTGTTCTATTTCTGCATCGTTGCTTTTTATCCCTGACTGTGATGTCACACAGGCATGACATTTAAAAGTGGTAATCAACGTATAGAACTGATTCTCCTACTACTTTCGTACAAAAATATTCATAGGTGGATACTCATGAATATTCATGTTAGCTCAGTTGGGATACAAGCAGAATACAGAAAATAGTTATAACAAAAGATAAACAAAATCTGTTTGTCAACTCAGCATAGAACAACACATTACCAAGCACCTCATTTAGCTCTTATAGCCAGTTCCCAGCCACTGGAATTATACAGTCTGAGAATTTAAGTTGTAATGCTATTACTTCTGCTTTCATAAAATGAGTAAAGCTAAATAAATGGGGGGAAAGTTGGTCAGTAGAAATTAAAGATGAGATCTTGCTGGGGAAAATCATTAAAACTGATATTCTACCATTTTCTTCCAGAAAACCTCCAGGAATCCTGGAATTAACTTGCTTGCATATTGCTCTCACTCCCATTTTATCTGGTGCCTCTTCAGCATCCTGTCTCACTGCTGCTGCCCTGGCTGCTTCAGGCCATCTAGTCCCAGGCCTCTACTTTGTACAAGACATATTGTGGTCCAATAAAAGGTTATCAAACTATCTGGTTCCACATCAAAATAATGACTCCCAAACAGCAAGGAGTCAAAACAGCACAGAAAAATAGCGAGTGCCGTTATCGGCAAACTTTCTGTTTGCAGGGGGCTTCACCCCCCCTTGTGGTGGATGTGTCTCCATACACCTCCTTACCTAATATACCAACTTCATGGGGGGGACCTCGGGGGGGGAGGAGAAAGTTCACCGATACAGCACTCACTTTTATTCTATGCCATTTTGACTCCTCACCGTTCAGGAGTCACTATCTTCACAGGCTACCAAACTATCCTGTGGCTCCTGTTTTCCAAGGACCAGCATGGCTACACTTTCTCTTTGCTACAAAATCCTAAAGGAAAACAGGCCTGTGTTGTAGTTTAAAATTGAATATTATGGGAGTCTTTTTTCCATATTTTGTATTCCACTGTATATACAATATGGATTGGCCCCTATTACTCCCTTGAACAGTTTCAGTGGTTTCAAATGCAAATTAGTAATTAGCACATGTAGATTGTCCCCTGGGTGCTGGGTATTTATAGGTCCCACCTTGCGAGGTGAGGAGCCAACTAGGGTTCATAATTATGTCCAAGCACTGGGGCTACCTACACGAGTCCCATAAAGCTGCTAACAAAGGCAATAACTAATTACACATTTACAAATGCCATTGTCCACTCAGGAGTATAGTCAAGCATGAAATTAATTTATTTACTCCACACACACACAAGACAGGGGACAAAATTAAAGCTAATGACAGTGCATACTGGGCACAAATAACACTAGGGTTCTAGACTGTGGGATATCTCTGCATAACTGATGCCCTCACTGTTTCTGTTGCTTGAAATAATTTACTCCAAGGGTTCCTCCTTAAGGTTCCCTGTTGTAGGACACCCTGGCTACACAGCACTAGTTCCCTTCACCCATTCCAATACAATAAATTGTTTGCATCCAGAGAAGGGGTGTGGTCCTATACCTTTACAGCCACCATGCTTCTGGTACTACACTGGGTGCTACACTACCTTTTCATGGGAGGCCTTAGTTATTAAATTAACTCTCCCGAAGCTTCCTTACAATGACCCTCAGCTCCAGCTCACTATAGGGTGAGCTTTCTTGAGCCTTCCAGTGCACAGACATATACCTGGCATGCCATGCTCAGCTTACAAGTGTGGCATCAACAGGATGGGTGAAGGACATCCCCAGAGTGCCTTGGGGATTTGTCTTATTGCCTAGGCTCTCCTCATCCTCCTCCATTGTAAAGCCCGGGAGTGGGTCCTCATGAACTTCTGTGGTTCCCTGAAGAGGAGCCCACCACCTAAAGCTCTCCCCTTTCAGATTATAGGGACTCTGTATTCTCAGTTTGCCTTCATTTCTGTTCTATTTTCTTCCAACATCTACAGTCTTTAGACTGTGCCTCAGTGTCTCTCCCCCCCCCCCCCTTAGTTGTTTTTTCTGTTTTTCCATGCTATAGCTCTTTTACTTCTCTGTCCAGTTCCCTTGCTGCCTCTGGTCAGAAAAAACTCTCCCTACTTGGGTGGGGGAGGGTGAAGCTACTTGACTCTATTATTTTTGTTTCCTCAGAAGAGGATCTCTGCATTCATCTGAGCAGTACAGATCAGCTCAGGCTCATAAAAGGGAATGGTAGTGCACATGCCCTTCCCTTTTATGAGGGATGGGTGGGTCAGGCAGCTCCCCAGCATTTGCTTACACCTCACATATGCAGACTTGTGCACCTTTGAAAAGCCTATCAAAGCTGGTGGAGAGGGAGTGTTTGGAAACTTCCAGGACTCAGGGCCTCATTTTTCACATGAACCTGTTGGTAACCGGACTCAAACAGGCAGGAGGATGAGAGTCTGGTTACATATACAGTTAATGTACAAACATATTCCAATTATGGTTGCAAAAAGGTTTGAAAAATAAGATCCAGTTGGGTTTGAATTGGAACCAGAAAAGGGTTACCCATCCATAATACGCAGCCTTTCATATTCTGTCTAAACTCACCACCCTCCACTGCTCCCCCTCTACTTCCTGTCAATCCTGCTGCTCCACTCTTTCCTTCTAGCACCCAGATCCCTGTGAGATACTGGACTGGATCCTTCCAAAACCCCAGTACATTCCCCCATGGCTTGCACCACTGTAGGACCCTTTATGAACAGTCAGTTGCTTCCAGGCTAACAAACGCTGGGGTGTTCTGTGGCTAACACCAGTCCCAACCACTTTGTTCACTGAATGTATTTGTAAAATAAAAGCACTGAAGAGTATCAATGGATTCCAGCATGGTATTTACTATCAGAGCACTCACCCAAGTGCCCAGCTCCTTTGGATTTAGTTGCTTCTGGGCTAGCTGAGGAATGAAACAACAGAGGTTGGGAGGAGGGTCTCTAGGGGGCAGACATAGTGCTTGAGGTGGTTGAGTGAGTGGTTAATAGCATATGCATCTGACAAGGCTGTTATTCCACTATAAGGCCCTTGTAAAACCCTGGCTGGAGGTTTCCTGCAACATCATTCCTGTTTGTAAGGGGGCTGATGTCACATGGTCACCTATGAAGTGAATGCTGTTCCAACTTCTGCCACACGAGGCACTAAAAGAGCAGACAAGCCTGCTGCCTGCCCCCCCTGCCCCCAACACCAGGGTTAGAGCATGATGCCTCTGAACCACATCCTGGACACCTTCGGTCTAGACTAGGGTTGCTTGGTCAAGAATTGAACCTCAGTCTCTCACATGGCAGTGCCACATGATACTTGCTCCATAAGGCAAGGCAGCTCATACAAACAGTGGAGTCAGCCAGTGTGCAATGCTCTGCATACCTCTCAACTGTCACACACTATGAGGTACGTCACTCATTTTGCTTCTCAGAAACCCTTTGTCCATCATGAGGAAGGTGATATTCCACATTCCCTACTGAGATTTTAAAGCAGCAATTCATAATAATCTATTACGCTTAGTTATACAAAAACATTATGAACATTAGTGCACTGATAACTATAGTGTTCTGAGCTTCCAGTGCCATGTTAGATGATGTGTCACACATTTTGCTCATTTGTCACACATCATGTCACACATTTTGGAGGAGAAAGGTTGGGAGGTATGATGCTCTGTGACAGGAATGTCACACTTTCCTGCTTGACAAATTTAAGTAATTGCGATAGGATCACATAGTGTTAATGCAGTGTTCTGCAGTGTGTCACTGGCAGAAACTGATACGAGCATTGCATACCGGGTGACTTCTCCATACCTTAATGTAATCACTTTGACCACAGTATCCTCTAGTTCAGATATTACAACTGAAAGCAATGCAAGACGACTGTTTTTCAACTGCCTTTTTATATGACACTGCCAAATTACAACTGACCAAAAACAAGCCAAGTGTTTCAGAAAGTGAACCAATGAAACCCTTCCAAAGCAAATATTTTGCTGAGTGTTCCACTTCAATGTGCCTACTATAGTGGATCCAGTTTTAAACTTGATGAGTACTTTGCTTCCAAAAGTTAATAAGTAACATCCGTTGTATCATGGAATTGTATAGATGATGCAACCAAAAAGGGATTTCACTTTTTTGTTTAGTGGCCACGGGTCACCCATAAGGCTATACCTTGGCTATGAAAGTCATGGACACAGTGCTTTTTCCCATTTTTAAGAGAATGCCATGATTATTTAATATTTGCTCTGACAAATTATGATTCAAAGCCAAAAAGAGTGCTAAACACCAACATGCTGGCACATTAATCTCCACAGATCTCTTAAATGAAGTATAAATGCAAAATAATCCAGATCATCTTGCCTTCTGATGGTAATTTTATTACACTGTGAATTGCTATATAAGTGTCTTAAACTAAAATGGCAAAATCACACTCCACCATTAAACTGTTATGCTTTCTGTCCTTTTAGCAGTTGTGTCTCCTCATGGTCTCCCGAACCGTGGGCAGACGTGCAGGGAGGAATGCGGGTGCACTTACCTGACACACAAACACATGTGCTGACATTTCAAAATGCTTTGACAAACTATGATTCAAAGCCTTTTGTGTAAATACATTATAGATAGTTTGGCATTTGACATGACTAGCCTATGATTTTATGACTCCCCCCACAAAGAAATCCTGGGACAAAATTGTAATGTGACAAAAGCTAGCCATACGTATTATGCTATTTCAAAACAATGCAGGCTATTACATTATTTCAATCATTCAAAATGTCATTTTTAAAACATTTAAATGTTTTCTGTTGAATGTGTATAAAAATATGTAAAATAGAGGTAGTTGGGTTGACATAAAGTGGATACATGACTTATAATATAAGTTCCATGTCTTTTGACTTTTCAGGCATGAAGATGCAGTGATTCCCCCCCTCCCTCAACATTTACTGTGGGAAAAGCACAACCCTACTCACAGCAGACTCATCCATAGACACAGAAGATATATACACAGATGCTTGGAGTATATGTAAGCAATTAACCATGACATGGTGTGCAATTAAAGATTTTAATCCATGCCCCAGGGAAGTGAGTTATGAGACCAAAGGCCAAGTGTCATTATGCCCCTCAGAAGTTCATTAAAATCCTTTAATGCACACCCTTGAGTGGCTTATCATGCTTACAAAATGGCTAACTACTATTACGTATTGGATATAAAATGACAAATGTGTAACACAATTCTTTTTACATAAAATCATTTGTTTAAGTACATTTTAAATTGCAAATTATATACAAGAAATAGTCCCTGATTTTGTAGGTAATGAGGCTGTTTTGCACTGTTAATGTATTTGACACGTGACCGTGTGATGACAGCTTTTTCATGCACAGTTAGGTAATGTCTCTCAGCCAGTGAGGTTTCATTATTTTTCCTTGCCATTTTATACTAAAAGTTGCTTCACACTCTTAAAGGCTACATAGAATTATTTCATTGTATGTTTCATATAGCTTTTTACCCTCCAGTAACAGTACACCTACTTTTTGGGTTGGGGTTCCAATGGTGACCTTCCAGCCTTTGGGTTGGGGTTATCCTGGTGACCTCCCTGTCTTGTTAGCAACTACCTTTTTCATCCTATCAATAGAGGCCAACATGGAGTTGTGTCCAAGGGTGCTAGTAACCATGATGGAAGGGGTACTGGGGTTTTTCTTGTTTACAACACTAGCCACCCACCTACATATGTTAGGGGGGAGCTTTAGGACAGAGGGAAGGAGGCATATCTTCACTGAGTGGGTGGTGGTGGGTTGGAATGTACTTCCATAGGAGGTGGTTTCACTGAAAGCAGTAGGAAGCTTCCGGAGAGGCTGGGATAGAGTTAAGGGGAAAATAAGGGTTAACAGAAGGGAAGGGCAAATTGGGGAGGGGAGCCCAGGTTTATAATTTATACTGAGAGCCCTACCTTACAAGCAGACTAGACAGACTTAATCACCTTGTTCTGCTGGCTTTATTGTATGTTTGTTTATGTTGCACAGTGCCAGGCTTTTCTGGCTTCACATGCACACAGTGGACCCCATGCATATGAGTAAGCTCCCTGACCTACCACAAGGATCATTTTTGTAGCAGAACATGGCGCCATCCACCTCAGCTTGGAGTACTTATTTATTTATTTATGACTTTGGTAACTGGGTGAATGCGCTCATCCCAGGGACCATTTTCAGGCACGACCCAGGTCACCATATAGAGGCAGAGTTACAAACAGCAGTGCATAAGACTGTTGACAGTTAGACAATAAAACATGATTACAAATAATGTACAGTTTACAATAAACAGGTAACAATAGTACACTAGCATACAGGGTAATTTCAGGGCAGAGTCCCACAAAGGTACAAGGTTTGTAATACATAGATCTACTAAGCTTATACCTGTACTAGTAGAAAAACAAAATTCAGAAATATTTACATGCTATATATAGCAGTATATGGACTATACAGGGAAGCAATGGCACCCAGAGGTTGCCATGAGACACTCTTTGAGGCGAGATTTGAAGTGGCCATGGGCTTCGGTGGAGTGTGCTCGGCATGTAATTGATTCCATAACACTGGGGCAGCTACCAACAGGGGTCTACCGCCCATATTTGTGGATACCCTGGGACTATATAGAGGGGGGATACTGTGAGAGTATAGGCGATGATGAACTGTACAAACTGAGAAGATGGCTGCATGAGGGCAATCCTGGCCAGTCCAGATGGTGGAGTTAACCAAGCTGCCAAGGGCGAGGGAAAAGAGGCCTTGCAGTGGGAGCCATCCTAGCATATTGTAGAGGACACAATGGTGAGTAGAAAATGGGGCTAGCAGGGTGAAATGACATGCACTGTTGTAGGCATAAGACAGCTTGGACATTAGGATTGAGGATGTCCTAGCATAGATGGGGAAGCAGTAGTCCAGGATTGGTAGTAGATTGCCCTGGACGATGGCCAGTCTGGCTTCCGGGGTGAGGTATTGCTGAAATCTGTAGGCTGCGCCTAATTTTTGGTGGAATCTTAGAAGCAGAGAGTTGATGTGGTCTGCGAAAGAGAGGAAGGGAGGGCTGAGTAGGACACCAAGGTATTTAAAGGTGTTGTCAACTTCTTTCAGGGCCTGGCCATCTGGGGAGATGATATTGAGAGCAGGGAGAGTTTGGGATTTGGCTAGAAATGGCTTGGATCCAAACAACATGGATTTCATTTTTTAGCATTAACCAGGTGGAGATTTTCTGAAAACCAGTAGTGGGCCGCAGCATAGTTATGAGTAAGAACAGAGTAGATGAGGGCAGGGGATTTGTCGCTATAGTAAAGTACAAGGTCATCAGCATAGAGGAGGGATTGGCATTTCAGGCTGTCTGATGACAGGGAGTTGATAAATAAAGAGAATAGAAGGGGGCCCAGGATGGAGCCCTGTGGCACAGCTGTCGAGACAGGCATGATGGAGGGAGCTGGCGGGTCCGATACACACAAATTGGGTGCGACCAGAGAGGTAGCTCAGGAAAAAGTTTGTAGCCTCTTAAGAGTAGCTGAGACATCATAGTTTGCAGAGGAGGAGGGCATGATTGACCATGTTGAAGGCTTTTAAGAGGTCAATGAAAACCGCACCAGTGGCGTTACCGTGGTCCATGTTTAATAGTATGTGGTCAGTCAGTAGTGCGAGGCCGGTGGTGATGGAATGATTCTTGTGGAAGTCATGCTGTTGGCTTCTCAGAAGGCTGTGTTTCCCCATGTACTCAGCAAGCTGGTGGTGGATGGCCTTCTGTAATAGTTTACTAAGGTGGGGGAGGATGGAGATGGGACGATAGTTGTCCGTGGATAGAGGATCACCTGCTTTGAAGATGGGAATAACCTTGGCAATCTTCCATGGGTCAGGCATAGAGGAGGAGGAGAGGGAGAAGTTAAAGATACAGGTAAGAGGTTCTGTGATGGCTGGTGAGACGAGCCTGAGGAAAACTGGGGAGAGAGCATCAGCCCCAGGTGACCCATGATTTGGGAGACTTTTGAGGAGTTTAGCAGTGCCAGCAGTTGAGAGGGCTTTGAAATAGAAAAGTGGATTGTGAGGATGGGTGGTAGGCCTGGCAGGAGTCAACAAAGGGTTAGAGATGGGGACCAAGCTATTTGGCAGGACATTTGGAAGTTTACTTACATATATGGACAGGTCTGTGAATTTGTCACTAAAGGCCCTGGCCACTTCCAGTGGGTCAGTAATGGGACCATCTGGGAATTTAGTTGCAGGGGTGCCTTGCTGTAGTGGGGGTTAAGGAGGGAGCCAATGGATGACCAGAATTTCCTAGGGTCACCAAGGTTAGTCTGTTGGAGGTGACAGAAACGATTCTGCTTCAGAGACTTGGACAGGTGTTTACATAGATTTCTCAGGCACCTGTAATCATCCCAGAGAGCAGGAGGGGGGAGGCCTTGTAGGTGGACCAAGCATGATCACTATCTTTCATCAGGGCAAAGAGGTCTTTTGTTACCCAATGCAAGCAGCTGCCTCTAACACTTCTTGTAGTGACAGGAAAGTGCCTGTCTTGGAGGGTTATAAGAGTCTGTGTAAATAGGGTTACTGCCACCGTCACGTCGGTAAGAGAGGAAAGAGCAGACCAGTCCAGGGCCCAAGTCTCCTCGAGGAGGCTTGAGGTGTTGGGGTTCCTGAAGTTCCGGAAAGACAGGTACTTGGCAGGGGACGTTTAAGCTTGGATGACCAGGGAAGATATGTTGGGGCGTGGTCACTGCTGGAGTCTGACATGGTACCAGCATGCAGAACACAGTCATCCCTGTTTGTAATTATCCAGTCCAGAAGAGTCTGGGAGGCCATGAGTGAATTTTCTCTGGTAGAGAGGGTGATTGTCTGGACCAGATTGTATTGTTTTAGGAGGGTAATGTAGTCTGGCTGGTGGATACTCAGCCAGTTTAAGTTGAAGTCCCCGAGGAGAAAGAAGTCTTGTTGAGGGAATGGGGAGATGAGGCCTGAGAGGAAGCTGTTTAGACCCTCTGTTCAAGCAGTGGGAGGGTTGTAGCAGCAACCTAAGATAATTTTCTTGCTGTTGCCTAGGATTAGTTCCAAGAGGAGACTTTCACTTGGTGATTTGGGATCAGAGCAGAGCACAATGTTAGCTGATAGGGGTTCCCTTATAAAAAGTGCAACACCACCACCTTTTTTTTTTGCCAGGCCTGTCGAGGTGCAGAGATGAGTACCCAGATAACTGATATTTGGAGGTGGCAAGGTGGGGCATTAGCCATGTCTCTGAAAGTCCCAGAACGTGGGGCTTGTATAGTGTGATCCATGCCTCCAGTTCTGGGATGTTGGAGGGAAGACTGCAAATATTGATGTGAGCAATCTTTAGACCAGGAGCATTTGCCCAGATGCTGGAGGAGGAAGTGATGTGGGAGTTTGGTGGCCCAGGGTTACTTTCGACATTTCCGGCTAGGAGGAGGAGGAGGAGGAGTAGGGATAGCCTAAGGTTTCTTTTGACGTCTCCAGCCTGGAGGAGGAGGAGGAGGGATAGCAGGAGTATATAAGGGGGGAAGGGAGCAGAAGGAGAGTAGGAGAGAGAGGCCAGGTAGTGTCCGAGCAGGTGGCGTTCCTGATTTGAGAGAAAGGAGAATGTGATAGGCCCTAGTGAGGATAGTTCCCATGTAGAGTGAGGTGTAGGGCATAGAAGAGAGGAGAGGAGTGGGTGGCAAAGAGGAACACAAGGCGCTCTTGTTCCCAGGTGAGCACAGTAGCACAGGAGTCTGTCAGTGCTAGGCAAGTACTGCTATATGTCAGCACCCTCCCAGCATTCCCAGCTATGTGAGCCAGCTCCCAGCATGCCAGCATACACCCACAGCACTTTAGAGTCCATACTGTTGCTTTGAACAAGGCCTGCTCACACAGGCTAATAAGGTCCCCACCATCACTGGTCCTATATTGCTGCTTGTGAAAGCTGACTGCCCCTAAAAATCTATAGGGGTGACCAGCCCGGTGGTGCTGAGGGTTGAAGCGTGGGACGTCACACTTTGCACCATGCCGGCGACCCGAGTTCGAGAGCAAGCTTGGGCGCTGGGGGTCGGAAGGGGAGGGACTGGATTGAGCACCTAAGGGCTGCTCTATGATCCCGAGGGGAGGGCATTGGAGTGCCCGGTGCTCCGGCGGCCCCTGGCGGAGATTGAGGGTGTTACAGTAGCAGGGCAGCATGTAACAGCTTGACCAACGCTGGCAGGGTTGCCTTGAGCAAGCATCAGGGGTGCACACACAGGGGGGGTGGGTTGGGAGAACAAGGAAAAAACGGGCTCGAGGGATAGGCAACGGCACCTATCCTCCATGCCCAACGCCGGGTTCATCTCGGCCAGCCCCATTGATTCTCCACCCAGGCCCCACCTGCACACCAGAGTCTGCTTCGCAAGGAGCCCAAGGTAAGGAGTCGGGCTACTCTCCCCGGGTGGGTTAAACCTGGGGTGCTGGCTGAAGGGGGGGTGAGAGGTGGGGCTCAGGCAGGGCAGTACAGGGATAATCTGCCTGAGAGAGTTCCCCCGAGCCATGAAAGAGTGAAAGAGAGTTGAAAAAAAAAATCTACAGGGGTTACTCAAGTGCACACAATTTGTGCAATCTCAAATGTTACTTAGCTAGATTAAACCAGGTCAAAGAGTTTAAAATACTGGTCCCATAGACTGTATTTGGGGAACTGTTGCTGTTCTCATCCATCATCGATTTTGGCAGTGCATAAATATTGGGTAATTGGGCTTCTCTCCACCTATAAGGTCGCCCATCCTTTCTGCTGAATATAGATTTTTGCTTGGGGGAGAAACACTGCTGCCCACATCTTTCTGATCATACTAATGCTGTTCCTTTTAATGTGAATGTAATATTATTAACAATATTGTATCAACATTTAACTGCCAATTATTTATTTCAAAATTTTTTTTTTTTTACAAAGCTTGGCCTGGAAAGACACATAAAGCAGAGGCTTGTTTGCAGGTACGTCCTGGGAGCACAGGGAAGTGAAGTGACTTGCTCATGGTCACACAGTCTGCAAGTGTGCAGCTCAGTGCTTTTAACCACTAAGCTATGCTGCTTCCCAGGTGTACCAGGAAAGGCATACTGAGCTGGCAGCAGCTCATTTCCAGATGTGTCCTGGGGAAGGGGGAAGGTAGGATTAGAGGTACACTAAGAACAATAAAAACAAATACAATTAATATAAAAACAAATACAATGAATACAAATAGGTAAGTATGCATTATAAATAACAATTGTGCAAGGACATGGATTCTGTGTAAGCAAAATACACTACACTACAATAAAGTGCTGAGGATAACATTTACAATGTGCAGAAAGCAATATTGAGCTCAGGCAGGGAGCCAATGGTTGTGGGAAAGAGAGGGTGGACAAGGGGACTGCACTTGTTTAGGTGCAGGGTGAATGGGGGGCAATGGGGGGAGCAAGAGTAGGAGGGTGGAGGGTAGCAGCCCTTGGTCCAATATCAGGGGCAACCGCTGGAGTGAGTAGTGAAGTCACGGAGCAGAGAAGTGAGTATGTGGTAGTAGAACTATGTTTATTTATAGGGCGCCCTGCCCCTGGGGCTCAGGGTGTCACATCACAAATAATATAAAAACATTTCAGAATGACAGGGCTGGTGAAATATGAGTATCACTGTAACAGGGTGTGAGTCTACGGAGAACAATGGAAGCAGGAAGTAAAGTACATGTTGTAACATGTATGGTTTTACTGAATAACAAAAAGAAAATATTAAATGTGAAATACAAACTAGGGAGGTGCCAGAGTGGACTGAAACTTACAGAATGTACCTCTTAAGTCAGGTGCATAAACATAAACTCAAAATATTCATCAGTCTAAGCCAGAGTGACTTAATCCTAGAATTAGGCAGACTGCTGTGAGGATGCTAGGACAGCAGTTCTAGCTCCTTGAGCTATCGGTACATTGGCTATAATGAGATCATTCCTCTACAGCAGGATGATTTAGTTACTTTTTATAGCTTACCCCTGGGTTCACCAGATCCACTTGTTAACCTATGACATATTCATAGGATAACATCATGTTTCATTTACAACATACAAGAACATTACATACATAGAGGCTGGGATCCTTAAACAGACATTTATACAGTTTGAATACAGACTGCTGAGTTAAACCTGAAAAGAACAGTCTTTGAAATAAGGTTAATTAGGGGCGATGTGTTGCCCAATGACCACCTTAACCCCACCTCTAACTCCTCCTTTGAGCAATCCTTAATTTGCATAGGCCTATAACTAGAGGAGAGGAATGACCATCAGGCACCTGTAGGAAAACCACAGGACCTGCACAGAACCCAGATACCACACGAGCCAGAGGTTTTAAAATGAGGTAACTGACTTTGCCATTCCAGTAAATTCTAATTTCTTTACCGCCATTTAATGACCCTTTTCATACTTTTATACAGCTTTGTGTCCTTCCTTACATTGTTTTATGTAATGAGGGGTGGGAGCATGTTGTACCTAGCAGTTTAGAAATGCATTTATTAATCAACACTGAACAAATACTGTGCTGGGCAGTGGACACTGAACTGAGTTAGTCCACTTCAAGGGTTTTGTAAATGCAGTTTTAAGCAGTGCTGCAGGGTTCCCTGTAATTCTCTGTCTAGAAGAAAGAGCCTAAGGGCCTTGCACTTCTTCTGTTCAATTCCAAAGTGGTAACAAGTCAGATGCCATAATCTGTAAGAGAGAAAGAAAAAGAAAGCAAAGGGTAAAGTTTATTAAGGACATCCAACCCCTGCAGGTGGCTATACTACAGGGAAAATACAGTCACAGAGTAAAGGAAAGCGGAGTGTTGCGCACAAGAGAAAACAGATACATGCTTTTTCTTTTCTTTTATACAGTACCTAGGTACATTCTCAGGCTGTCCTTTTCATTTCTTTAACTATCCCATCCTGACAGTGTTGCTTATCACTAATAAGCAAACTCGTGACAGGTCTTAACACTGTCACAATCACTAAATAACTAAAATGATATAACGATAAGTAAAACAACAGAGCAATAAATAAACAAAAAAGTACATAATTATATATGTTGTGTGTGTATATATATATATATATATATATATGCAAAAGGAGTGGACATAAATGAAGTGCGATGAATCTGTTTATCTGAGCAACTGTGTGGATAAATTTCATTTATCCATACAGTTCGTATGTCATCAGCCATTATCCACACAGTTCGTATGACATTAACTATTTATCCACACAGTTCATCAGCCATTTATCCATATAGTTAGTATGTCATCAGCCATTTATCCACACAGTTCATCAGCCATTACCCACACAGTTCGTATGTCATTAGCCATTTATCCACACAGTTCTTATGTCATCAGCCATTTATCCACACAGTTCGTATGACATTAACCATTTATCCACATAGTTTGTATGCCATCAGCCATTTATCCACACAGTTCATCAGCCATTTATCCATATAGTTCGTATGTCACCAGCCATTTATCCACACAGTTCATATGTCATCATCCATTATCCACATAGTTCGTATGTCATTAGCCATTTATCTACACACACAGTTTGTATGTCATTAGCCATTTATCCACACAGTTCGTATGCCATCAGCCATTTATCCACACAGTTCATCAGCCATTTATCCACACAGTTTGTATGTCATCAGCCATTTATCCACACAGTTCATCAGCCATTTATCCATATAGTTCGTATGTCATCACCCATTATCCACACAGTTTGTATGTCATTAGCCATTTATCCACACAGTTTGTATGTCATTAGCCATTTATCCACACAGTTCGTATGTCATCATCCATTATCCACACAGTTCGTATGTCATCAGCCATTATCCACACAGTTCGTATGTCATCAGCCATTATTCACACAGTTCATATGTCATTAGCCATTTATCCACACAGTTTGTATGTCATTAGCCATTTATCCACACAGTTCATATGCCATCAGCCATTTTCCACACAGTTCATCAGCCATTTATCCACACAGTTCGTATGTCATCAGCCATTTATCCACACAGTTCATCATCCATTTATCCACAGAGTTTGTATGTCATCAGCCATTTATCCACACAGTTCATGTTATTAGGTCCAGAACAAGCACTTGGAACTCATTTAGAATGTTCAGCCTTGCCAGCTTTATTAATATTCAAATGCGAATAACTTAAAAATGATAGCATGGTACTGTGGGCATGAAAGTTGTTCAGCACAAAAATATCTACAAAATGAGTGGTGTTTCATTTATAGGTACTTTTTCAGATTTTTCTATAATTAGCAAAAAATAAAAACAGCAGAAAATTCACATTTTCTTTTCATTTTTTTTGACAAACAAATGTGAATAACTTTAAAATGAAAATTTATAACATGGTACTGTGGGCACAAAGTTTGTGCAGCACAAAAATATCTACAAAATGAGGGGTGTTTCATTTATAGATACCGTTTAGACTTTTTACAATCAGCAAAAGATGTCAGAAAACTCTATTTTTATTCACGTTTTTGTTGAATAAATGTTCCCTCCCCCCCAAAAAAAAAGCAAAAACAAACGAACTGTGCATTAAACATTTTTATCACGTACTAGTCATAATGTAAACCACTATGCTAAGCGAAGCTACACTGGGAAAAAATTATAAAAAACAAAACACAAACCAGATTAAACACAATAAAAAAGTATTCAAATAACTCCTACCCTATTGCATAAGTCCTCTCCTGTAACGCTGTATTTGGACAAACTAGTGTTGTACTACAGTGACAAATCGCTGGATAAAATCTCTCTCACACTTAGTTCCAACTTCTGTGCCACCTATAAATGGTTCCTGTAGAACAAGCTATTTGTCAACACAAACAAAACTAAGGCCATGTTCCTAGGTTCCAAGCCTAAGCTAGCCAGATGCGTATGCACCCTCTCTGCCCTCTGTAGATCGACCCCTGTTGGCCCCCCTCTGGACACAGTATCCTCCTTCATATACCTGGGCATTACCATAGATCCTGAATTAACCTTCTCTGAGCATGTAGGCACCGCCACTCGGCGCATCCACCAAAAGTTGGGACTGGGATACTGTTTAAAACACTTCTTGATTCCTGAGGCCCATCTTACCATAGCCCACGGTCATCTCCTCTGTTAATGGATCACTGCACCCCGATCTATATGCAAACCTCTGCCCATCAACTCAGTAGGCTAAATGCAACCTATAATAATATCTGCAGATTTGCACTAATGGCACAATACACTACCCACCACTTTTCCCTGTACTAGTCCCTTTATTTATTTATTTATTTAGCTTTTGTTTACTGGGTAGTACACTAGACAAGTAATATGCCTATTTTCAGGAACGACCCGGGAGAGTACAAAACATACAAGATACATACAAGGCAACTTATAAGGAACAACTTATTACAGGAGGTACTAACAATTGTAGAAAAACAAATGCACAAGCAGCAATTTCACCCCATAACAGGATTACATAGGTTGACATAAGTGACAGCAGGATACATCAGAAAACATTTCATTACACTAGGGAGGCTTGAAGCAGTCACACACTCATGATAGTTTTAAGTGTGACCACAGGGAGGAGCGAAAGATCCCATGGGAGGGGGCCATGCGGACATGTTCAGGAAGAGAGTTCCAGAGTCTGGGCACATAAGCAGCAAAGTCTCGGTCCCCCATAAGAGTCTGAGTGGAAGGGACTTTGAGCAGTCCAGCAGACTGGAACCTAAGCTTGTAGGGCATGGTGTCCATTTTTGGGAGGAGATTCACCAGACCCTAAGGGGAGCCGGATAGCAAGTCATGAGAGTGCAAATATTCCGAGAGTTGCTCGGCCACCACCTTTTCAAGAAGTTTGCCAAGGGATGGGAGGATTGCAATAGGGTGATAGTTGTCAGGGAGTTTGGGATTGCCCTGCTTCAGAACTGGAACTATCCTTGCTTCCTTCCATATGTCAGAGATTTTCCCTGAACTAAGGGACAGATTAAAGATGTGGGCAACCGAGGAGGCAATGTAGGCCGCACCTAGCTTGAGAAGCCACGGTTCCAGAAAATCAAGACCAGGGCTGGAGTACTGGGCAAGGGCAGTAAGATGCTTCTGGACGTTGAAGACTGATACTGTCCTGAGATTAAACTCACTCCAATGATGTTGATCCGCCTGACTCGAGTGGGTTGGAAGAGTGAGTGGGCTCCCCCCATCAGTCGTAAGTCGGGAGGTGAGGGCCGAGAGATCAGAGAAGTGGCAATTAAGGGAGTCAGCTATGGTTTGGGGATTATTGCAAGAGACACCATCTATGACCATATCCATGACACCCACGCTGGAGGGTCCATTAACTAGGGATTTAATGTTCCTCCAGAACCTCCTGGGGTCTCTGGCAGAGCTAAGTAGCGCAGACTTGCAGAAGTCACTTTTTGCTACCCTGATAGCCTTCTTACACTGGTTCCTGAGGTGCCGATATCTCTGGAGTTTGGAGGGATCACTGGATCCTCTGGCACGAGCCCAGCATCGATCTCTTTCGCGCATCTTGGCTAGAAGATTTCCATTCAACCAGTAGGTAGCCGCTCCCCTCACCCTCCGAGTGATCATGGGAGCATGCCTGTCCTGGATATCTCCAAAGGTATCAATAAAGCAGGAGGTTGCCACTGAGGGGTCAGTGGCTTCCAATACCCTAGTCCAGTCAGAGGACCTTAGGTCATCCAAGAACCTCACTGAGTCGAACCTGGAATAGTTCCTGACTCGAATAACTTTGTGTGGAATTTTTGAGGAGGGAATTTTCCAGACACAGAACACTGGGGAGTGATCAGAGATAGAGTCCAATAGTGTGCCTGAAATTGATATTCTTTCCGGGTGGTTTGTTAGGATCCAATCCAGCAAGGTACTCGAGGAACCACTAGCGGTCTGTCTAGTCAGGTCATTAATTAGTTGGGTAAGGGATAGGGTGGCCAGATAAGGTTCATATTTCTTAATGTTCCCACTCTCCCAGTTTAGATTGGTATCACCCATGATAATAAGTTCGTTGTCTCCTATACTGGACCTGACCGTATCCAGGAGATAGGTTAGTCCTTCGAGGCCTCCTCTGGGAGGGATATAGGCACATACCAGATGCAGCTTCTTTGTTTCCCCTAGCAGCAGGAGCCCATGCAGAAGCTCACAGGGGGGATGAACAGTGGGGCAATGAGTCACGAGGGAGATTTTTAGATGGACTCTATAGTAGATGAGGATGCCACCTCCCCAACCCCCTGGCCTGTCAAGGCGGATAACCTCATAACCTGTTAGGGAACAGGCTGAGTCAGGGATAGAGGGTTTGAGCCAGGACTCCGTTATCCCTAGAACGTCAGGTTTGTAAAGTTCAACCCATGCTCTCAGCTCATCACGATTGGGTAGCAGGCTCCTGATGTTCAGATGAGCTATTTTTAGCCCCTTACTCATACTCCAGGTCACGGGAGAGTTAGTGGGCAGATTAAAGGGTCCAGGGTTAAGCTCTATATCCCCTGCCCTAAGTAAAGCAAGGAGGAAAAGCCAGGGGAGATACCGCCTAAAGAGCGGGTGCCCAATATGACCGTTTGCCGGTCGGATTTTCTTGACCCTGGCCGAGTACATAACGCATCTAATGTCAAGGCTAAGGGAAGTACTGTAGTGCATTACGTAGGTGGACAGCAGGTTTGAAAAGGAGAAATCAGAGTCATCATGGGGGGGGCAACTTCCAAGTCACATCCAGGGATATTGGGGGAGAGGTAACACATTGTAGGAGGACCAGCCCTAGGGCCAACACTACAAGTGGGGTGGCCATTCAGACAACCGACAGCCAGCCCCTGAGCACTACACAGGGAGCATCCCTCCCATCCATATTGATGGGAAAGGGGAACAACCCCCCTGTCGTAGATGGAGGCACAAGGAGGCCTGCATAGGAGGACATGTCAGGACACTCAGCCAAGGATGACCCAGAGGGAAGGAGGTCCACACACCCCTGAGCTATACCAGGCAGCGAGGCTACCAGCAGGCCAAAGGGAGACTGGGTGACCTATACTGCATCCCGCCAGGTACAAGAGGACCAGTCCAGGCACGGCAGACAGGTAGTCCACACAACCAGTAGGACAGGGGATGAAGTGAATCCTGGTCACTAGAAGGCAGCCCCAGGGACTACAGTCAACACAGCCAGGGCAACCAGAGTTGCTGATATGACCCTATGTCAACCCTCCTCACTAGGAGCAGTAGTCAAGGGACATCAACAAACACTGACTACCACAATTTCATTAGTATAAGTAATGTAGGACAGCTCCGTAGCTCAAAATTTCAGTTATTCAAAAAGTGCAGGACATCCCCGAGATAGAGCTATGCAGCATTGACATCAGTTACTGGTAATAGCATGAACATTAGTTTAGGGTGTCAGTATCAACAGCAGTTTTGGAAGCACAAGAAGAAGGGGGGCAACTCAGTAGCACAGTATTTCAGTAGCATACAAATTGTAGGACAAATTCTTGGACAGAACTTGAGCAAACATAAACATAAGGGGTAGGTATCAGCATAAACATATGAAATTCAGGTAGGGGTATCAACAGGGAGATTATCACATGGAGGCCCTTACACAGATAAAACAGAAGTGAATGACAGGCTGAAATAATAGAAAAAGAAAACCATCCAGAGCACAAATAGTGCACAGGAAATTGACTATTCCTAGCCCATTGATCAGGTACAACAGCTGAAATTGCACAGAGGGAAATAGAATACCCAACATGCACACAGACCCAGTTGAAGGGAGAGGTAAACCCATGAGTCACATACCATGTCCAGTCCAGATCACAGGGAGGAGATTTGTGCAGGAGTATTACCCTTTTTTAAATGGGGAAGTACCTCCCCTTATCATTGATAGGGTAGAGTGACAGTAGGCGAGGCCAGCCACACACATAAAGTTCCCCTCACCAAAGGGAGGGTGGGTGGGCCAATAAAAATTATTGTCTGTGTGCTTTTCTCTCCTGCACTTGGGCAGGGGCCACGCGCTTCTTTAGCCTGATTGGTTTTGAGCCGAGGAGGCCCGCCAGAGCTCTCCGTAGCCCACGGCACCTCCACTCGGCGACCTTCTTGACAGCGCTGGGGGGGGGCCCTCAGAGTAGGTTGCCCTCACCTCCCCTTTCTCTCCGCGATGCGGTTCAAAGTCCAGGTGTTTCAGCAGAGCTCCTTCTTAAGGAGCCGAGGGAGAATGTCACCACTGGCAGGGACCAATAGAAAAGTCGCAAGTTTCGGCAGCAAGGAAGAACCAGGGACAAAGGACAGGTAGGAGGAAACAGTCAGGATTCCAATTTATGCAGTCAGATTCCAGATTTATGCAGCAGAAGAAAAAATAAAAAGCAGGAGTCCACCTCTTCGACTTGCCTTCTTGTGAGCAACGATCATGCAGCCCTTCAGGTACGCTGCGGTGCGAGAGGAAAAAGATATTGTCTGTGTGCTTTTCTCTCCTGCACTTGGGCAGGGGCCACGCGCTTCTTTAGCCTGATTGGTTTTGAGCCGAGGAGGCCCACCGGAGCTCTCCGTAGCCCATGGCACCTCCACTCGACGACCTTCTTGACGGCACTGGGGGGGGCCCTCAGAGTAGGTCGCCCTCACCTCCCCTTTCTCTCCGCGATGCGGTTCAAAGTCCAGGTGTTTCAGCAGAGCTCCTTCTTAAGGAGCCGAGGGAGAACGTCACTGCTGGCAGGGACCAATAGAAAAGCCGCAAGTTTCGGTGGCAAGGAAGAACCAGGGACAAAGGACAGGTAGGAGGAAACAGTCAGGATTCCAATTTATGCAGTCGGATTCCAGATTTATGCAGCAGAAGAAAAATTAAAAAGCAGGAGTCCACCTCTTCGACTTGCCTTCTTGTGAGCAATGATCATGCAGCCCTTCGGGTACTCTGCGGTGCGAGAGGAAAAAGATAAAGCCTCAGAGAGACTATGTCCTCGGATGTGCCATTGACAAGGCCATTAGAGATGGGACTAAGTATCCATATTCCCCCTGCTCAAACCAAAAGGTTGCCCCGTACCCTAAGAAACTCTTCCAGTCTTCTGTTGGACGGCCCTCAGATCGCCACCTGCCTGAGCAGCAAAGCCTTCTCTGCAGCCACCCCAAAAACTGTGGAACAGTCTGCTCATCGCCCCTTGCTTGCTGGACTCCCACCTCTCATTTAAATCCCTCTACAAAACAGCCCTAATGGCTGCTGTAACTTGTGCCTGCTCCCCTGGGTGACCCCCCCACGCCACTCCAGGCAATTCATGGTATCACTAAGGTTATCTAGAAATTCAGTTGATCCAGTGAGATTGCACTCTTTTTTAGTAGTAATAATTTATTGATCAGTCGTAGATCTTTACAAAATACAACACTTTGCAATTTACATGTACCTACATACAATTCATAAATACAATTTCCATAAGAAGTTTGTGAAATCATAAAATACTCTAAATGATATAATAATTGTCAGACACTCTTTCTTACTTTCTGTACATTCATCTATCTCTACTAATAAATCATTATCAACCTGATTAAGTTTTAACCAAGGTCGGACACTTTGGGCATTTAGTTTTGCAATATATCACCATAGTTTTACACAAAGGGCTTAATTTTTTTTTTTTTATCTGATTCTTGTAATAGCTTCAAGAAAACATGCAGTTCTTTGTATTATTAATTCATCACTGGACATAAAAAGAATAATTAATAAAAGATTCTCATCACATGAATCTATCATATCCCAAATTGATGTTAACCAGTATTTCCTGGGTTTAACACACCAAGACACTTAAAGATAACATGATACAGATCCTCACAATGTGAGTTAGAACAAGAGCAAAAGCCAGAGTGGCTATTCTTAGATTTCTGGTATCTGGCTAATAAAACATTACTTGGGAATGCTTCCGATCTGTATCTAGTATACAGCTGTCTTTGTTTCTGATTTGTAAGAACATCCAAATAACCTTTATAACAAAAGATTCTATCATTTTGTACTAGTCATGGGAAGACCTTTAATTATGAAATTGTATTTAAATCTATGTTTTTGTGCTGGCCCAGTGGAGCTGAGGGTTGAGGCGCTGGACACCACACTTCGTGCCATGCTGGCGACCCAGGTTCGGAGGTGAGCCCGGGTCACCAGGGGTTGGCAGGGGAGGGATTGAGCATCCAGAGGACTGCTCTACCATCCCAGGGAGGGATCCAGGGAACCACTACTCTGTAGCGGCCCCTGGTGATGACCAGGGGCACTACTAGAGTGGTGCCAGCAAGGGGTGGAGTGTGGCAGATATTGACACATTAGTGCCTGATGTCACTGCACGCTCACACTCCAGGGACACAAATGAGGAGGAAAATCACAGCACAAGTCTACTGCAGCTTGATGGCCACAGCTTCACCGGCTGATGAATACCTGAACAGAGGTGTGTGCAGGTATTGGATCCAGGCCGGGCGCAGGGGCATAGGGGGAGCCCCTCTCGATGGTACAGCTGCATATGCCAGCTGAGCACGTCCAGCTTCAGGGTCAGCGGTGAGAAGGAGCGGTGGCTGGAGGTAAGCAGGGCTGTGGCTGCAAAGGAGGATAAAAATAGTGGTTAAAAAATTAAAAAAAATCTATGTTTTTGTAATGATTAATGATTTTCCGAGTAACATAAGATTTATACTTTAGGCTAATAGTAATATTTTTTGCCACATATGCTCTTAATATATTCAGTCATGCATCTATTAGTATGTTAAACACCTTAGAAAACCATTTAAATTTTAAACAACCAATCTCTTCCCAAGTATATTTTTCCTTCAAAGATAAGAGAGTCTGTTTTTATCTAGAGACATTATTTTAATCCAGTAGTTGATTTTCCTGGAATCCATAAGTGCTTTTATTCTAGAGACACCTAATTCAGCCCTTACCATTGGTGCAGTAACTGATTGACTCAGGCCCAAACTTGCTCTATAGAGTTTATTAACCAGAGCTTCTAATATATTAGAAGCATCATAATCCCATATTTCAGCTTGATAATGTGCTTGAGTATTATATTTTGATTTAACTGCTTGAATGAGAAGTTTAACAGTATTACCCCCATATTTAAAATTAAATATATTCAAAGAGTTTGCAGTTTGACTTAACCTGATTTTCAGGTTCTTTACATGCTTTGTCCAACACCCATCATTTGAAAACTGTAATCCCAGACATGTGTAAATTTTAACCGTGCTTAATTTGTTTTCCCCTTTTTGCAATGTTTTGTCTATTTTATTAGACCCAAAAATCAATACTTGACTTTTCTTCTCCTTGATTCTAAGCTCATGCTCTACTGCATAGGAATTTAATAAATTCAATCTGGTTTGCAGACCTGACTTAGAAGGAGAAAGAAGTACCAGGTTATCAGCGAAGGCAAGGGCTGCACAAACCTTATTAACAATTTTTGGGGAATCCGATATAGAGTGCTCAAGAGAAATAAGTAATTTATTAATATATATGCAAACATGTGTAGGGGCTAGGACACAGCCTTGTTTGATGCCTCTGTTTGTAGGAACTCTTACAGATGTTTGACCCAACTTCCCATATCTAATCTGCGTCCAAGTGCCTATGTATAGTTCTCTAATAATACTAATAATCTTAGGCCTAATGCCCCATTCATTCATAAGTGACCATAATGAATTCCGGGATATGGTGTCAAAAGCAGAGCTAAAATCTATATATGCTACATATAACTTTTGCTTTCATAATTTCACATATTTTTCATATAAAATCATGAGAACATAGCAGTTATCAGAAGTACATCTGGAGCAAAAGCCAGTTTGATATTCTGAGAGACCACCTAGGCTTTGTATTTGTTCTAAAAACCTAGCCAAAATTAATCTAGAAAACACTCTACCTAAGTTGTCTAGTAGTGATATGGGTCTGTACATCACAGGATCTTTTTTATTTCCTTTTTTGTATACAGAAATAATTGCAGCTCCCTTCCACCCTTCTGGGAATTTGAGATTTAATGTACAATAATTAAATATTGAGGTAATAACAGGTGCACAAAGTGCAGGGGCTAGTGAACAGACATCCACCAGGATCAGGGCCCGGAGCCTTTTCTTTTTCATGGCAGCCAATGTTCAATAAACCTCAGATGGAGAGAAAAGTCTAAAATGGGACATATCATGCGAAAGATATAAATTGTGTTCTGACTGCTTTGGATCATAAAATGTTTTTGTATAATGCTCAGCCCACGTATCCATAGGGATATAGGAATTGATCTCATATGTAAGATTGTTAGTACCTTTAGCTACCAAGAGCCAGTATGCTTGATAATCATTGTTGTTTATAGCTGTTAACATCTTATCCCATTGTTTCATTCTATATTCCAGTTGTTTACTTTTCAGTAAACCCTTATATTCTTCTCTCACCTTATTCAGTAATTTGGAACTTCTTTGGGACTTGCTTGATTTAATATACAGTATATATAATGCTGTAAGTCGGTTAAATCCCTTTTTAGCATTATGACAGTCTTGATCAAACCAAGTAATAGGAGCTTATTTCTGAGAATTATTTGGGACTTTCACTGCAAATAGTGTTCTAATTTTTTGAAACAATGTATCTAGTGCTTCCAACAATTTGGGCCCATCTGTACTGAGCAAGGTACGGAAGTAAAGTAGACTGTATTAATTGCCATATCTCAGTCTGCCATATAGTTTTCTATATAATTTTTTACTGCTTGTCTTATTTCAGGCTGAGGGTATGAGAAGTCCTCTATAACTATCCTTCCTGCACTTTTATAAAATAGTGCCATGGGAAATGGTCACTATCTGATTTAGAGATCACCTCACAGGCATCCCATACATCCATATCTCCGTTCCAGAAAAAATAATCAATCACTGATGGGCCTCTACTGCAATAATGAGTTGCTGATCCTTGTAAATACCCCTTTATCCTGCCATTTATAAGGGCTAAGTTATGACTACTGAGAACCACAATTAGTTTATGTCCCATCGTATTACTTATTGAATCTGTTGAGAGTCTGGGCCATTTAAATGCTTCTTCCCAACACCAGTTATGACTATCACTATTGGAATAGCCATTATAATTGCCTATTCTGGCATTAAAATTGCCACACATCAATGTATTCTCACAGGCAGTTGTGGCCCAACTTTTGTGAATTGCAGCTTCCAAATCCAATCACATTTTTTCACAATAGTACTTCGAGTTAGATGTGGCAACATAAATATTCATCAAACAGAACTCAATTTTACCTAGGTGAACAAGAAAAACTTGTATATTGGAGTTACTCTGTATCTGTTCCACCTTTACCAGTTCCTTAATCCTAACCCATCTTACAAGTCTGCTCGATGGTCTCCCTAAGTTTACTGTCTTACTACCGGGCACCTGAAACATGGAATACCCATTCAGGGAAACATCATTTTCTGGTAAGTGCAATGTTTCTTGTAAAAAAATTATTAAAAATCAATTAACAAAATAAAGCCATTCCCTATCTGCAAACTTAGGCAGCAATCCTGCCACATTCCGTGAAAGTATAGAACTAGCTGATGTGTGATGACTATGACAAATGAATTCCTCTTCTTGATTTCTAGGCAGTCAGTCTGACAAATTACTTAATATTTCATATTTATTTTCTGTAGCAACATTTTATTTATTTATTTATTTAAATTTTGGAAACCGGGTAGACCCACTGAGACTTTGACAGTCCCTTTTTCAGGGGCAACCCAGGATTAGTTACATGTACCTAGAGGGGAAAAGAAAACCAATGCTTTTGATTGTACTACAGTATATGGTACATTGATCATGCATATGTGTCGCAGAGATAGACATTACTACAGTTGACATAGGCGAGTTTACATATGAACAACCTTGTTAGTTACACACATTCATGAGTAAAATCTAGGAAGACCAGAATTAGAACCCTGGTCTTCACTACCACCTAGCTGGGCTGCTACCTGCCTCAGCCCTCCACACCACGGGAGCAGCTAATTATAACCTTATGTAGCCTCTATATTATTTTGAGGATCTTCTGGTCTCCTAATGACCCTGACTGAAAGATCTGAGGTCATCTGAGCACAGTGAACTCTTATGTCTTGCGGTGTAACCAAATGTAATCCCATGATATCTAAGGCAGCCATACTTTCCATTACTTTATTATACAGACTGTTACATTTTACCATGAGTTGAATCTGATTACAGTCTTGATCAGTGCCAACTCTTTTCACTAGTAAAGCACTTGGGTCCTCTATAGAAATATTCAGTAATTGTTCAAACAGGTCCATTATAACTAATTTTAATTTTACATCATTTTGATTATTTTCTCTACTCAGACCATAGAGGAACAAGATCTTTGAGACTTGAATCTCATGTTCTGTGTCATTCTGTACCTTTGGCAAATGAGTCAGTATGTTACTATCAACTATGTGGACGCCCACTGTGTCCAATATTGAAGCTTTTTGTAATATTTTATCAGCCACCTCATCCCCTAAAACAACAATATCGACCTGTCCTGTCATATTTCTGAACTTGTGTCTAAATACTTTGGCAATTTTAATTTCTATTGGTGACATTTTTAGAACATGATTACATAAATTGAATATAGCATTTTTAAGTTTGCCTGAATTCTTATTAGGTATGGTTTTAACCCCCAAAATGCTAATTTGCCTGTCATTACCCTGTGTCTTCCTATTTATAGCATTTCTATTAATAAAAATCGATTGTACATCCATACTTCTCTCCAATGATCTATTGTTCAACTATACTTGATTGGCTATTCTGGCTGCAGAACAAAAAAGGAAGACACATTCAACACCATCCATATCCCTGTCTCTTCATAATTGGACAACGTCTGTCACAGCAATATCAGCATCCATTGCTGCCCTTAAAAGGTGCACAATCTTGTTTTTATTGAACGACAAGGTTTCAGTCTGAACCCAGGTATATCCATACAACCCTAAAATGGCACAATCTGCAATGTCAGTCTTCACATGAATTTGTTCTTGCATATTATTCCTGTTTTCCCTAATCATAGGGGATTGGGTGAGATTTAATTCATTTGTGTTTGTACCAGTGGTGCTGCACCACTGTTGCCATTCTTCCCTAAACATTGTAAGGTCTGAGCTGAACTTATTTATTTGTGCTGCTATAGCTTCCAATGGAGATTTACTGATTAACTTGTTATGTTCCTCAACTAACTCAGAGGAATCCTTCTGATTACTATGAAACTTTTCAGTGTTTTGTTCTATATTCAGTTTTACAGTAAAGGAGACAGTAGTAGGATTCTAATCTCACTACTAATATAGCCATTCCTCCCTACTGCATCTTGTTGAATAACACATTCAGCATGATCTAACAATGCTGATGTCGGGGGCTTCTTAGTAGCAGTTTTGATTATTTTTCTTATCTTTCTACCTTGTTTTTTTAGTTTGTTTTTTACTGGTGTCTCAGGTATGCAGACAAAGGGAAAGTCTGGCCTAATTTGTGACGTGTTTTCCATGACCAAAGAGGGTGAGCCAGTTTATGGAACCATTTTGTCTAACTTACTGTAGCTAAAACATCATCCATCATGAAGCCATTAATGGCAATATTTTCTTTTAGTGTATCAATTTTGTTGTGCATTGCAACCAGTTGATTTAAAATCAGGAGATGTGCTGCACATGGGTTCCGCATAAAAAGGTTTTTAAATCCTCACTCAGACTGAATGGGTAAGATGCCACAGGATCAGCTAATGAGTGGTTTTCTGATCTATGATGCACAGTAGGACTAGCTACGTCATTAGACCCTTTCACTTCATCTAATTTCTTTAATCCATTTATAGTTTTCTGTAATTTTCCAGTAATATTCTTTAAATCAGCACACCATTTTTCACTTTGATTATTTAAGGAACTAATTTGCTCAGGAGAAAAATCTAAAGATTCTGAAAGTCTAGAGAAAGACTCATAGTATAGGTCAATGGAGACTTCTTTTTTTTGATTTGCTATCTATATAACCCAAAACATTCTGATTAGCTCTATTTTTATGTTGGCTTGAGCATGCGCAAGCAACATCTTGTGGCAGTAGTGCATTTCAGAGGTGTGTCAGTGTTGTTGCCAATGCAGGGAACGCTTTACTGGGTATATCCCTCCGCTACCAGTTAGAGAGCATGCTGCTGGTGACAGCAGTTTCAAAGAAAGACGTTAAAGAACCCATGGCACTTCTTTAAAATCGAAGGGGATTTTTTTATTTCAACATCAAAACAAATCATATCAACAGTATTAAATCATACAGAATAAAATTCAAATCCAAAATAAGGGGAAAGTAAAATAAGTATTTCAATCATACATTCATAAATTTCCCCACTAAGCAAAGAAAAAATAAACCCAAACAATCACTGTAAACCGGAAAACAATACCATAAAACAGAGGCAAAAAGAAATAAATATGTATGCATAGTTTCCCCTGGAAATCCTATACTTGTTCTAGCTCAAAACATATCTTTAAATGAAACCAAATACATATTACTTCATACCTCACATGCAACCCCCACCCAAAGGAGTAGGGACATTCTTTATTATCACACGAAAAAAATGTAAACAAACTATGTTACAACACATAAGGTCATAGGTAAACAAATTAAAAACCAATGAAAAAATGTTTACTAGCATATACCCTACATGTAACTTCAGCATTATAAGTCCAAACAATAGTAGAAAAGGAAATTCAAGACCAATCCCATCTCTACCACCACCACCTCCCCCCCACCACCAAAAGGTAGTACAAGTGCTATTCGAATCCATTAATTAAAATCATAAGACCTTACAGAAAGAACTCAAAACCCAACTGCCTATTAATGAATCCAAGTGACTGTTCCCCACCATAGCTGAAATAAATGAGAGTCAACAGTGACATACTCCTTATGTCTGATGTCCAATACTGATTTCCTAATGGTCATGACTAATTGTTCTAGGGTAATTTCCCATTGTTGTGGTATTTACATCTTGTGACCCAGATGTGATATTTAATGCATAGCAAAATAAGTTGTATAGTACTATAAAAATAATGCTCTCTTGGTACTATCCCTAGAAATAAATACTCAGGTGTTAAGGTACTAAGGGGCCCTCCTTTCCAAGAGTCATTCAATAACTTCCAAACCTGGATAACATAGGGACAGTGGAAGTGTAAATGTTCCATAGTTTCCAGTACTTCTGTGCATGAATGTCTAGGACAGTATCTTTCAGTAATCTCTTTATGTTTAAGATTATTTTTGACATTAAGCTTCTTGTGTACACATAGCCATAATACATCCCACATATAGTCCGTCATTCTTTTATTAGTAAGCATTTTCCCAATCATTTCTTTGTAATACCCCTGTCCCCAAAATGTGGATCTTCCACATAATGTGTTTCTAATAACGTTACATAAAGAGTTTTCCTGGACAACGTGAACAGCATTTGCTTCGTAATAGACCATAATTTCAGCTTACTAAAACAGTATTGAAAATACATAGGTAATTCAAGAATGGATTTTTGTTTAGCAATGGGTCTATCAGAACTTCAAGACTATAACTGGAGTTCTAAATGGTCTTTAATCCAGGGATTCCATATTTTTTAATTATCTACAAGGAGTGGTTTTAAATTAGTTGTAAAGAACATACTATAAAAGAATTGCATCGGAAGTATCATGCCTAAACCACCCTTTTGTTTTGTGAGATATGTCAGTCCTCCTTTCACAGGGTTCAAACGACTGCCCCATAAGCAAGTAAAGAAGCATCCCATTAAGGATGTTTCTAGTTGTCTCAGAGGTGAATATACACTACATAAATGTAAAAATATAGTCACCAAAAAGGTTTTAATCATGTAAATATGTTTCTGCTTCATCGTGTGCTATCTATTCCATTGCCTAATTTTAGTCCAGGAAACTTGTAGTACTTTAGTCCAATTATAGTCTGCTAGGTCCCCTTTCCCGAAATAAACCCCTAAAGTTTTACCATGTTCCATTGTGATGGGAATGCCCATCACATGTGTTTCCTCTATGAATATTCCCAAGAAGTAGACAAGAACTCTTACATATGTTCACCACCGAACCTGACCCTAACATAAATTCCTGTAAAACCTGCTCTGTAAGGTTCACTGATTTATCTGCCAAGATTATGCACAAGTCATCTGCATAGGCTACAGTTTTAATTTCTGGATCTGTACTACTTATGGATAACCCTCTAATCTCTTCCGAGTTATTAAGCTTCTAAAGTAGAGGGGCCAAACTAAGTGTATAGAGTAGTGGGCTAAGGGGACATCCCTACCTGACTCCCTGTTGTATCCAGCTGAAAACACCAATCCACCCATTTACATATGGTGCACTATTCGCATTTGTATAACAGAGCCAGCGCCATCTTATAAATTCTGCTAAAAATCCATAAGCTTGAAGGCATTCCCATAAGTAAATATGTGATACATTATCAAATGCCTTCATTTGATCCAGACTAAATAAATATTCCATTAATTCATCATTATTACTTTTCTCCATAATTTCCCTTATTAAACCTAGTGTATCCCCTATTTTTCTCCCTGGCACCGCACAAGTTTGAGATAGATGTAAATAGGAGTCTAGCGTTGTAACCAATCCTAGACTAAGTAGTTTTGTGAAAATTTTGAAATCTGAGTTTAATAGTGTAATTGGCCTCCAATTATGTAAATATCATCTGTCTCCTGTTTTATACAGAAATATTACCAACCCTTTGGTCATATTAACTGGTAGGGAATCAAGGCCCAAAATAAAGTTAAACAAACAAGTAATTTCCTTTTTCAAGGAGGAAAACGAACTCTTATACAGTTCATTTGGTAAGCCATCTTGTCCCGGGGCTATACCATTGTATGTGTTTTATATTATATATTCTAATTCTTGTTCTGTGATGGGTTGTATAAATTCTTTGGAGAGATAGGTAGGAAGTTGCTGCAGCTGTATGGACTGCAACCATTTCTCTGCCTCCCCTAAAGTTGTTTTTGACTGACTAAAAAGTTTTCTAGCGTATCTCTACTTCGAGTAAGATGTCTCAATGATTAGTAACTAAATGTCCCTGTTCTGTGAATACAGATTGCATAGTTTTTGTATTTCTCTGTGTGGTATGACTGCCATAAGGATTAGTATGCTCTTGAGTCCCCTAAGTGCCAAAGCGCTGTTCCTTTTCCAAGGACTTCATACAGTCATATTGAATCTCTGTCATCTCAGTTTTGACATGTGTGATGTTTTCCTGATTTACAAAAAACCCTTTTTGTTGTAAGGACAATAATTCACAAAATTTCTCCCTAAGTGCTGTATATGTGTGGTTTCATTCTTGACCTTTTAACCTTCCTATATTTTGATATGGAGAAATCAATGTGTCAAAATTGAGCAAACAGTATCAAGTGCAAGAAAGGTATCATTAGGGATACCCCAGGGATCAATACCAGGGCACCTACTCTTTAGCCTCTTCTTAAATTACCTTCCCACAGCCTGCGACACCAAACTCATACTATATGCAGACGATGCTGTGCTCCTGAGCAGCAGCACGTCTCAGGCTGCCCTACAATCTGAGCTGCAGAACTCCTTCTCCAAACTCGAGAACAGGTTCTGTAGTCATAAGCTGCTACTAAACTACAAGAAGACCAAGGCCATGCTTATGTCCAGCCCCCACAACAAAAGTAAGCACCACCCCCTCATCATCTCCAACTCATGTAGTGAGCCACTGGAACAAGTTCACTTGTTCAAGTATTTGGGGGTCATAATAGATGATACCCTCATGTTTGTGCACCATATTGACTCTCTGGTCAAGACAGTCAGTACCAAGACTGGTGTCCTGTACAGGCACAGGCAATACCCCTCTCCATGGGCCCTTTACCTCTCAGTCCACAGGTCAATTATATCTACTATTGACCATGGACTAGTGGTCTATGGGGCGGCAATGGATACAGCGCTTAAGAGGGTTTAGACTGCACTCAACAAAGCCTGCAGACTCACCCTGGATGCTGAGTGTGGCACTTACACCTGTACTCTGTATGAATGTGCAAACTGGCTGTCATTAAGAAACAAGGTCAAATTCCAGAGTTGCATCCTAGGGAAGAAGGCTCTATTGGGTAAAACACCACCTTGTGTAGGCAATTTGATCAAGTCGGCCAACTCATTGCAGGTCACCAGAGGGAGGACAAGAGGGGTCTTGGCTATCCCCTTCCATCGCACCTCACTTGGGCAACATGCATTTGCCTACCGTGTCCTCCTATGGATGAATGAACTCCCTGGGCACCTCTTGGCCACCAATTGTCTAGCTCAATTCAAAACGGACCTCAAACAGCACCTAATAACACTCTCTAAGTGCACCTGCCCCTGAGTCCAGCCACACCTGCTCTCTCTGCTCCCCAGCCAGCACTAGGCAGGCCTCAGGTACCCCCTTCCTCTGTCCCTTCTCATGACTTGCCCCAGCAATCAGTTTGCGTCATGCTCCTTCGGCTCCTGCCACCCCCCCAACTCACAGTCCCATGAGTTTTCCTAACAGTCAGTACTAATGCAGGTTGTCTGACCATGCCCCCTCACACCCCACCACTTTACCCTAGCATATCCTCTCCTCACCCCACCATTTCTCCCTATACCTTATTGCCCTTCTTCCCCCACCCTTCACCTTCACCGCAGTACATACCTCTCTCTCTTACCTCCTTTCTTCACCCTACTACCAGCTATCCCCATCTCTCTAAACTATTGACAAGGCACTTTGTGGCTGCTTATCCTCCCCTACCCTCATAAAGTGTTTTTCTTGTTATTTTAACTTGTACCTGTGTTTTGAGTTATTCTGTAAGTTCTGAATCCAAGCTGTATTGTTCATTGTGATGTACCTTTGCTTTCTTCTATTGTACTTTATTTTGCAATCTATGATGTGGAACCTTTGTAAAAGAGCTTGCGCTCAAAGGTCTTTTCCAAATCACTAAATAAATAAATAAAATATTCTCATATAATATTTAGTGTCTCTGTCGGGGGTCGGCAGGGGAGGGAGAGGATTGAGCGTCCAAAGGACAGATCTCCTCTCCTCTCCCGGGAGGGAGGAGGGGGTACACGCTCAGTGCCTGACTGGCCCCTGGAAGCCAGAGGCACAGTGCTAATAAGCACTACAAGAGAGAGGGTTGAGAGTGATGATGTCGGCGGAGATGCCTTGACATTGGGGCACACACCACTCCCATAGAAAATGGGAAAAACACCTCGCAGCACTCCCAGTAGACGGAGCATCAGGCCCTGATCCCCAGTGCCCCTGCCTGACCCGGTACCAGCATCCCAATGAGAACAAGAAGGACTTCGGGGGTGCCCCTACCCCATGCCCGCCTGGGGGACACAGTCACAGCTACATTGGGGATGGACTGCGCCAGGCTCCAGGTAAGAGGGTGGGGACTACAAGGCCATATGTGTCTCCCAAAGAGTGGGAGCACTGCAGGCAGGGGAAGTATAAAAGAGCAAGTAAATAAAAATACATATTTAGTGTCTTCCCACAATTCCCTGACTGAACCATGTAAAACAAAAAACTGACTTCCGAGCTTCTAATAATGCTGCAAAACCTTCTTTTACCAAAGAATCTTTGAAGAGGCTTAGATTTAACCTCTAGTACCCTCTTCCCCTGGAAACTTTGGCATAATTCACTATTGTAACTACCAGGAGCCCATAGTCTGAGGATGCAGCAGGAATCACTGTAACTGACTGGACTGTCAGTGAAGGAGAAAGAAACCAGTAATCTATGCGAGCAAAGAGTGACCCTTTAAAAAAAGTATGTTGACTCTTCTGCCCTTGTTGATAGAAAACATCCTGTAAACCTGTTTGGTCAAGTAACTGATTTAAAAGTGTAGTATCACAAAAGGTTTTCTCAGTTTTTGAACCCTGTCTGATGCGAATCTACTATAGTTAAAATCTCCCTCTAAAACCACTTGTTTCAATGTAAACAGATAAGGCTGAATTTCCTTTAATAATTCAATCCTTTGTGCTTTAGACTGAGGTGCATACACATTTATTAGTCTAAAATCCACACCTCCCGTCGTGATATCCAGTAATAAGACCCTACACGGCCGGATATCTACAGTGTGAGTGATTTTAACTTGTTTATTAATACAAATTCCTAATCCACTACATGTATCTTCTCCCATAGACCAAATGAATTTACCCCACACCCGTGCATCATTAGCACCCTGACTCTCCTGAGTGGTATGTAGCCCTGTGTCCTGAAAAAAGACTATGTCATACTGTACTTTAGAAAATGATAAAAGGTGGTCAGTCTCTTTTTTTTCTGACAATATACTGTTGATATTGAGGGATGCCAGAGACAGGCTGTAGGCTGCATACTCATAGTCTTAAGCCATTTTTTTGCAAGCCCTGGAACCCATTCTTCTTATTTTGGTCTTCCTTTTTATTATAGAGCCTGGACTGATGTGTTGGTCTCCATGTCTGAAGCAACATCTTTTTGTGACGAGGTCATGGAGGCAGAATCCGATTCCTCCTCCATCTCGGTCTCCCCCCACACTGGAAAACTGCATATTTATTCTGTAAAGAAGGGACTCAGCTTGTCCTTCCTGAGGTTTGCTGGTAGCAGCCACACGGTTTTGTTTCACTTGTTGGAACCCATCACCGTCCACCTCCCTACTGGTGTGAAGAGGCATATCCCCTGGTACAGCAGTCCCACTAGTGCTTGCTGACTTATTTTTCCCCTGTAGGATCTTCTATAGGTAATGTTATAATCCCTGGAATACTACCTTGTTCAGGGATCTGTTTGTCTCCCTATAAGAGCTCAGTATGTACAGAGGTCACCACTGGTATCTCTCTGTCTGTTTCAGGAGAATTTCCCTGAGTAGGTGTCTCTAGCTCTGTTGGCCTAGTAGGCTGTTATCTCATGGGGGTAGGGGGGGACCAGTATTACGTGCTGCTGACCTCACTGATCTATTTATATAAAAATCCTCAATAGCATACTCAGAGATACTATTATTGTGAGCAGTCCATGAGCAGTCAGGAAAAGAGTGCCCCCCTTCATCACAAAGGGTACATTTGTGGGCTTGTTTACAAAAGTGATTGTATGCCTGAATTCCCCACATTGCATACATTTAATCACATCACATAGGCTACTTAAGTGACTAGAGGATCCACATCTGTAACAGTGTCGAGGTTGTCTGGGGTAAATGATAAACCCTTTATCTTTCCCTAGGAAGAAGCAATTGGGGAGGTGCACCAGTCCAGAGTCTGTTTGTTCCAATTTAACTTTCAAACGCCATCCAGCATTCCACTACCCCTCAGCATCAAAAATGGGGCCTGGATTTCCTTCAGGAAAGGATAGGAGGGTGTTCATTTCTTTTCAAGTCAATACAGGATGTTAGTTATATTGACTCCTTCATTCCTAAGTGTACTGTTACTATTTTTGTGGGGCTTTTCATTAGGAAGGGTTGCTTGGATGATGCTCACAGTGGATTGGTTTTTAAAATGGTATACCTCATCCAAAATCTGTCTAACAATTCTGGGGAGCAGAAGCTAATATCAAAGGTGCTTTCTCCTGTAGCATGAATGAAGGCATACACCTCAGCAGGTGTAAACCCCAATGATTTCTTTATTAGTTTTTTTCCCACGTAGAATCTCTTAGGAGGTGTTTCAAGACCTCCAATATATTTTCAAAGCACAGCGTTTCTTCTTTGGCCTGTTCCACAGGTTTGTGGAACAGGCTTGCATAAGTATTGGTGGGGGGTGGGTCGGCAGGATTACTTTCCTGTCCTTTATGGTTTTCCCCAGCCTGAACTTCGTTGGAGGGTCCACCCTGTTCTGTACAGTTCACAGTCTTTGTTTTAGGGGGGCACCTGACAGGCGCTGCAGTCCCTGACCGTGCATCATAAAATACCTCCATATTAACAACCAAAGGGGAATGGGGGGCATATCAATCTTTCTTTGATCTGTTTTTGGTTGCCCCAAACCTACTGGTACAGTAATGTCAATGTTTTCAATAATCAGTTCCTGTGGCTTACTCACGTTTGCCAAGTTCGAAATCTTCTCATCGTTATCCCTTTGTCCTGGGATGGGAATCACAGGATCTGGCAACCGTATGCTTTCCTGTGTTTGCTGCCACCCCGCCCCACATAGTGCTCTCTCAGGAGACCACTCCCCTTGTTTCAGTACATTCTCCTGCCCGCTGCTAGTCCCCATTTAACACTGTTTCTTCTGTGTTCTGAGCTGAAAAAACAAAGACGCACTCTGCTTCCTCTGGCACTAAGACAGCTCCACGCCTCCTTGAAGTGCTGACTGAGCAGCGCCGCAGACCGTCCCCACTACAGAAGCTCTGCACCCAGCTGAAGGCTGAGACCTGCTCCACTCCCTCTGGCACTAAGGTACAGCTCACCCCCTAGTTATATGGCTTTTGCACTCACTGGCCCATGGCCCCGCGCTACCCTAGCAGGATTGGCCAGAAGCGCTGATGTCTCTTCCCTATTGGACAGAGGCTTCATCAGACTTGTACGCCATGGCTAAGCCTGCTCGGTGGATCTCCCTACTGGGTAAAAGCAGCCCTGGTTCCTGGTAGGTAGCGCCAGTCCTTGCAATGCCGCGCAATCGATTTGTCAAACCTTAACGCTTCTGTGGAATTAATGAATTTTGAAAGTAGGGCTTCGTACTGGACTTAATATCTACCTACCCCAAGGCCAGGCTGTTTGGAACCCTTACTTGTACTGCTAACCTGTGCTAGGATTGAATTTTTATTAACAAGTGAATGCAGAGTTTTCTTGATGTAGTCCTGATTTAGTCCTGATTTAACTGATTTACTTGGTTCTCCCAGTAAGTGTATGAACAGATCCCTCTAAATTTACTGTAGCTTATTTTTATTTATTTATTTTTTGGGGTGTACTTTTCCCACATACACCTCCCTTTGTTTTATTTAGAAATTCTTGAATCGCTTCTGTAAGTGAAATTACAGCCCCTTCCTGATTTATTTTTAAATTAGTTTTTCCTGCCTACAGCTCTACCCTGCTCTTTGTCTAGTGTTGGTGACTCTCTGGCTACCCCCACCCCTCTTCTCACCTTAGCTTCTATTTAATTTTTGCCTCAGGGCTTCTCACCTCCACCCACAAATTACCTAGCCCTTGTATTCTCCATTGTTTCCCCTTAATATAAACCCCCACCTAACCTCTTGTTCTCCCCTCTCTTTCTCCTAGGCAGCTCCATGCCTCCTCAAAGCACCAACCAATGGTGCCACAGACCATCCCCACAACAGAAGCACTGTGCCCAGCTGAAGGCAAAGATCTGCTCCACTCCCTCTGGCACTAAGGTATGACTCACCACCTAGTTCTATGGCTTTTGTACTGACTGGCCCACGGCCCTACACTACCCTAACAGGATTGGCCAGAAGCGCTGCTGCCTCTTCCCTATTGGATAGAGACTTCATCGGACTTGTACGCCATGGCTGAGCAGGCTCAGTAGATCTCTCTACCAGGTAAAAGCAGCCCTGGTTCCCAGTAGGTAGCGCCCGGTCCTTGCAATGTTGCGCACTTGATTTTTTGGCTCGCCCCACCCCACCCCAGACCTCCATTAAATGCTCATAAGCCACTCCCAACTACATTGTGGTTGGCTGGACACTTCAAACTAATCCTTAGTTCTACCATCTCTGGCCCCTCTCTGGTCAGACTAACAGCTCCCAGGAAGTCCCACTACATACCACAACCATGCTACGCCTAAAAGGTACAGGAATGGTATTAATTTGTTTGGCACTTCTGCTGCATTATGGGCCATCACCAGCCCTCACTACTTCAAGGTCCCTAATGACCTCCAATCAATGCCCTATCCTCAACCAACATCATACTCCTCCCTGTCTAGAGTTTTCATAGCATCCATGTCTTCTGTTACTAGCCCTGCAATGTAAAACAGCCCTAACTCCAACTCGAATCAGATGGTGGCAAAAATTGCCTTTCTTGTGTACCCCCCGATGCAGTGCCACCTCTGTACTATGCTGCTATCTGGGGACATTGAACTAAACCCTGGGTCGAATTCAGGCCACACCACCAACACCCCCTGTGGAAGCGTATCAAACTCCCTGAGACAGCTGTCCACTTGGACCAACACCCCAGGCCTCAAAATAGCTCGCATGAATATCCAACACATCAGAGGTAAGATGCCTGAGCTTGAAGCATGGACCCAGCTTCATAAACCTGACATCCTATGCATATCTGAAACCTAGCTAAAACCTGACATCAGACCTCATGAGGTTATCCTTCCTGGATTCTCCATCTTTAGGAAGGACCAGGCTTGTTGAAAATGTGGGGGTCTCGTGACCTATGCCAGGACTGAACTGACTGCTGATGAAATGGATGACTTGGATATCCACCCACTGGCTAAGCATATCTTAATCACCATCACTCTTAGTGAGTCCAAGAAACTGGTGTTAGGCTGCATTTATCTGTCTCCCAGACACTCACCCTCTTACGAGGAGGTTATCACCAGTCTGGACAACATCCCCAGACATGACACAGTGGTATGTGGTGAATTTAACCTTAACTGGCTTGGCTCATAAAACGTGCAGTACCACTCTGCTCTGGTGGACATTAATTTCATGCAGATCATAGAGCAACCCACTAGACCGAACATGAAGTCTGGGAGACACACACTTCTCAACTGGAAGATAACCAGCATGCCAGCTAACATCAAAGCTTCTGGTATCTTCCCAGACTCCCTGAGTGATCACTCACCCACCTATTGTGTCTAGAATAGCTCTGCACCCTGTCCACCCCCCCAAAATAATCAAAATTAGGGATTTGACCAAGTTCAAAGAGGAAGAATTCAACAGCTGCCTAGCCTCCATCGACTGGTCACCAATTATCACCCTTCATGATATAAATCAGGCCCTTGACTATCTTATCTCAGTGTTCACAGCTGCCCTTGACTCTCTCTCTTGCCCCATATAAAACCAGAAGATCCAAAGGCTTCCCTGCCCCTTGACTAACTAATGACTTGAGGGGTCTCATGTGCACATGTGATAAAGCCTGGAAGACCTTTAAGAGATCTGGGGTGCATACTGATTGGATTATTTATCATCGGCTCCGCAATTTATACAAAATCAAATAAAGATGGCCAAAACAGACTATCTTATATCTTTACAAGAAACAAACCTTACCACCCCTAAAAGCTTCTGGAACCAGATGAATACCCTACTAAAAGGTAGAGAACACATTGTTCCCCGAACCATTACCGCTACTGGAGCCACTCTCACAACACCTCTGGACATTGCCACTGGAATAAATAACTTCTTTACCGATCTTACTCCCTATAAACATGGTTTTCCCCCCTCTTGCTCGTACTACAATACCAATCAACATCAACACAAGACCAACCGTCCCTCTTTTCATATAAAAACTACCACCAATTTTGAGGTCCTAAAGTTGCTCAAGAGACTCAAATGTGATAGCTCTCCAGGCTTTGACACAATGCCCCCTAAATTCCTCCGTATTGGGGCATCAGCACTTGTCCTGCCCATCTCAATGCTAATCAATCAACCTTTCATCACCCACTCTATCCCTGACAAATGGAAAACAGTGGTAGTGGTACCTGTGCACAAATCCGGCCCAGTTGATACAGCCCAAAATTACAGACCAATTTCTATCCTCTGCCCTATTGCAAAAATTCAAGAATGAATCCTCTATGACCAGTGGTACTCATTCCTTGAACAAACAAACATCTTCACAGACTTTCAGCATGGTTTCCGTAAACACCATGGAACCGACTCTGCCCTCCTTAGTGTCACCTCTGACTTGTTCAATAACATGGATCTGGGCCAAGCCACCGGTGCAGCCTTTGTAGATCTAACTAAGGCCTTTGACCTTATTAATCACCCCCTGCTCACAGCTAAACTTCACTACATTGGACTGGATAATAACGCCCTTGCGTCATTTTCAAATTACCTAGCAAATCATTCTCAATGTGCCAAATAGGCAAACACACTTTCCCCTCTATCACCAGTCACTGACAGGGTACTGCAAGGGTCCATACTTGGTCCCCTAGTATTTTCCATATTCACCAATGACCTGCCTCTTAACTGTGGTTGTGCATCAGTACAACTCTATGCGGATGATGCAATACTCTACAGATCTTCCAAGAATATCCGCACCCTGACCATGAATCTGGAGCTAGACTTCCACACCCTAGAATCTTGGTTCTTAAATAACCAACTGATTGTCAATGAGAAAAAAAAAAAAAACTATGCTCTTTCATCACACCTCCTTCAAAACCCCATACGACACACCCTTCCTCTTAAAAACCTCCTCAGGTACTCCACTGGAAAATGTCTTGTCATTCAAATACCTGGGACTCATGCTTGATGAGAACCTAGTGCTCGAAGCACACATAAACAACACCATCAAAACAACTAATCAAAAACTTGGGCTGCTCTACCACTCAGCACCCTACCTCTCAAAGCATGCCAGAGTGACCACTGCCTCTGTCACCCTACTCCCTGGTCTATTTTATGTTGCACCTGTCATCCACTCAGTTAAGGCTCCATTACTGAACAAACTAAAAAAGACATACCATAGGATAGCTCACTTTGCCACCTCAGCCCCCGCCCGTACTCACCACTGCCTTGTACTCAACAAACTAAGTTGGCCAACCTTTGACAACAAATTTGACTTCCCCGTGCACTGTACCACCTTTAAGTTGATTCATCAGCCCCCACCCTCCCAGTCTGATGGGCCTGCTATTCCTAAAACCTACCCGTTGTGTACTAAGATCTGCTAGCCTACCATTACTGGAGTTCCCGAAGGCCAGGCTAAAGACAGGCCAAAGATCCTATGCCATCACTGCCCCCAGAATTTGGAACAATTTGCCCCACCTTCTATTTTCCTGCAAAATCATTAACCAATTCAAAAAACTCTACAAGGATGAGTTCTTCAACACCCCCCAATACAGAGATAACTGTTATTAATAAGTAAGGCCACATGTGACTAATGTTATGCGTCTCTCTCAATCTCAGCAATGATCACAAACAGCCTCCCTTCACTCCTATCTCAAAGACAAGCTGTTCTGCCCACTTCCTCCTCCTCTACCTAGAATTACATCTGGCTGTAACCTGAACCCCATATCTCTAACCAAATGCAGTTGAATCTGGCTATTCTTAGTTATCTTTCTGTTTAAATTGTTGACATCTGGTATGTGAATGGCATAAATGTCCCTGCACATGATATAAAATGTTAATCTGCCTCCTGCCTCCCCAGGCTACCTGCAAACTACCTGTAATTCTGAATCCTTTGGTTATTGCCTACCCGGGTACTGTTATTATTTACCTATGGCTTAACTGTATATTGTGACTCACTGTACTATTCTATGTGTATTATTGTATTATGTTTTGTTCTTGGAATGCTTTATTCCTCGGGTCGTTACTGAAAAAGGGACTTTGTCTCAGTTGACCTACCTGGTCATCAAAAATTCGAATAAATACATAAAAGTTACCACAGTTTTGGTCCAACTGCTGTAGCGAATTATTGGCTTCCATTTCCTTTTCTTTTCCTCATTGAGTAACTCTTTAGCCCATAAGTATTATTGGTCTGCCTCAGACATCTGTTTCTGCAGATGGGCTTTCTCTTCCAGTAATGTGTTTTCTAACATATGCTCTTTTGTAAGCTCCAAGTCTGTACTGACATTCAGGACATCAGTAGTCTGCTCACTAGCAATGCTAGCTTCTGCACAAGGTCCAATTTCTGCCATCGGTGTGTCCAATACTGCCGTTACAGCACTAGCACCTCCACTCTCCACCACGCTTGGAACCACATTGGGATCCTCCATTGAACCGGGAAGTGACACAGCTCCCCCTACTGTTGAAAAGAGATGGGGAATTTCCCCAGTGCCCTGGCCAAATTTCCCCCCATTCACTTAAAATACCACCAATAGCTTAATCTGGTTCAAGGTCAGTTTGCATTCCTCTGTATCCCCCTCCCCGGGGTCATGCCTGAAAATAGTCAGAATTTGTCTAATGTAAGGTAAGGCAAGGCAAATTTTATTTAAAGACTCCCAATCTCTGAGGCTCTGGGTGCTGTACATAAATACAAACCAACAAAAGAAAACTCATCAATAAATAGCAACTATGATTAAAAAATAGAGTAATAAATAAATAAAAACTCAGTGAATAAATAAAAGGACTTACCCAGTCAACAAAAACTAAATAAGTAAATAAACTTTTCTGATTTAGATAAACTTTGTAAGGGTACTGGTCTTTTGTTTTGGTCACTCTGACCTGTGAACATACAATGAGACAACACCAAAGAGAAGTTAGCTTAGTGATTCTCTATGTACTGTATATCATAGCTTACTACACATAATGCATATATTTAGTACTGGTCATGCTGTGTCATAAACATAATAATAAACCTTCTGATCTATATTGGCTGGCCTAGCCACATCACCTTTCCTGAGTTTATCACAAATGTACTGTATAAGGAAGAAGTCTGTACATAATTTAAGTTAAAATAAAAGCTATAATAGGCATTATATAATGTTTGTGAATGCATCTTGCTCACAATTTCTTGTAATTTTCATAATAAAAATATCTTCAACAACATACCTTTGCCTCCCTCATTAAGCATCCTCCTGTTAGTCAGTATGTTAGTTACATGTTTATGTGTGTGTGTGTGCATATATTTTGAAGGGCAGTGTGGATGGCAGGAGGGAGAGAACCCCAAAGTTTGGGGAACCAGAAGGAGAAGGCAACTTGACCAGCAATTGATTTCCCTGAGGGCGTGCAAGAGAGCAAAAGCCAGACTAGCGAAGAGGGTAGGAAGTGGTGGAGGGAGGTGTTGAGGGAACCAAGGTAGGAAGAGAGAGAGCCAAGTCAGTATTTAGAGATAAGAGAAGCACAATGGGTGAGGTTTCTGGACTCAAGGGAGGGGAAGGGAAGGGAAGGAAGAAGCACAGGGAGCAGTGATAGGTGTTGGGTGGGGGCAGTGCAGGGCAAAGTGGAAAAAAGAATGAAAGAGGGGATCTGGCTGGCCAGGTTGGGCTTAGGAGCAGAATTGTATACTGTGTCACTATAGTGGTAGATGGAGATTATCATCTTTCAGACGATCCCTCAACAGGCAGCGGAAAACATCCTTTATTCCTGTAAAGTGAAACATAGAAACATAGAATTTGATGGCAGATAAGGCCCGCTTGGCCAACCCAGTCTGCCCATTTCCCTACCTAATGGATAAGCTGCAGATTCTAGTTAACCAACAGCCTACTTCTTTCTACCCCAACCCCCTAGAATTGCCTTATGACTGTCCCATGCTTGCTTGAATTCAGTGCACCAAATTTGGGGTGAAGCTTCTGATGGATGGCATCCACATGCACAGAGAAATCGAGGTGCTTGTCGAGCCAGACTCCATGTTACTTAAATGAAGACACATTCTGAATTGCTGCTCCATCAAGAGTATGGAAACTGGGAGCGGGTGAGTCTAGCATGCCTCTGGTGAATGCCAAAGGCCATAAAGATTGATTTCTTGGCATTGAGAGACAGCTGATTAGCCAGGAATCAGTGCTGGATGTTAGTAAAGTCTAGCTGGAGATTGGCAGTAAGGTCAGGGGCAGAGGAGCTGGAAGCAAAGAGTACTGTATCAGCTGCATAAATATGGATAGATGCAAAGGAGCTAGCAAGGAGGAGGTAATTTAGGAAGACAGAGAGGAGTCTAGGCCAAGAACATACCCTTGAGGCATGCTTGAGTTGATAGGGAGTGGGTAAGATGTATTCTTCAATCGGACAGCCTAAGACCTGCCCTCAAGGTAGGAGAACCACCTGACTGAGGAGTCAGAGAGCCCCAATGCCTTGAGCATGTCCAGGAGAATGGGACGTACAACAGTGCTGAAATTTTTGGCCAAGTCGACAGAGATGGTGTAGGTAGCCAGGCCCTGATCCATGCCAGACAAAATAGAGTCAGTAAGCCAGAGAAGGAAGGTGGAGGTGGAGGTGGAGTGGGACTTCCAGAACCCAGACTGGCAAGAGTGAAGAAAACAGAAAAATCAATGAATGGGGAGAGTTGGGAAAGCACAATGTGCTCATGGAGCTTGACCATGGTGGGGAAGAGGGACATAGAGCAGTAGATGCAAGGAGAGGTGGAATCACCCCCTTTGGGAAGGGGGATATCTGTAGCCTATTTCCAAAAATCAAGGACAGAGGCTAAAGAGAAGGAGAGATTGAAAAGGGAAGTAATAAGTAGTGTAATAGCAGAGCTGGAGAGGTGCAGGAGTTTGGGCTGTAGATCATCAGGGTTCATGCCCTTGTGTGGCTTTAGAGACAGGAGGACCTTAAGGGATGCAGTGGGAGTGGTGGGAGAGAAGAAGAAGAAGGGATGTGGTGTGGTAGTGTGTGAAGAGGGAGGGGTTAGGAGGGAGAGAGGAGGGATTTGGTACAGGAGGTGAAGAAATAGTTGAAACCTGAGCCGACAAATAATGAACCAGAAACAAGAATATCACCTACTTTCAGGACAGAGATAAGGGACTGGATTGGGGAACAGAAAGGTGCATGGATAACATTCCAGAGACTGGAAATGTAATTACGGTTGTTCTGGATCGTGGACATGAAGTATTCAGACTCAGCAAGCCTGAGAGCTCTGGTACAGGCAATACGAAGGGCCCAGAACTTGATTAGGTTGGCAGGGGAGCCAGAGGACTTGTGGGTCCACCAGGCAAGGTATCATGCACAGAGACAGGCCTGGAACTCTGCTGTGATCCATGGTAGGTGGGAACCTTGGACCCTGTTTTTTCTTAGGGAGGTATGTAGATCCCAGGCAGACATGAATTTGGAGTTTAAACATTGGAGGGTGGAATTTATGTTGCTTGCTGTTGATACTGGTGACCAGTAGATAGTCACCAGGTCAGCATAAAGGGAGGACAAGTTCAGTAACCTGAAGGACCAAAGCTGGATGAATTTGGTAGAGGGCTTTTGGATGATGAATCTTGTGCACACAGTAGACCATATGGTGGTCACTAAGGGCATTGGGGAGGGTACCAGCATCCCCTATATGATGGGGATGGGAGGCCAGAACCCAGTCCAGGAGGGAATAGTTGAGGGATATGTGATTGTGCCAGGTGGAGTCAGCAATAAGTTGGGAAAGCTGGAAAGACTTATGTTTTGGCACAGTTTATTTAGAGAAGGGTAGAGCCAACTGAGGTGAAAGTCACCAAAGATGAGAAATTCACCAGAAGAGGCATTGGAGGAGATAGTGGTGAGAAGTGGAATCTCGAATCTTGGGGGATCACCAAGAATACTAGATCACCAGCACATCAGGTATGAGACTGACCCTGAGCTGTTACAACTGCTCAATCTTAGGGAGGAGGTTTTGGATACTGAGAGTAGTCACTCTCAGTTGATTGGAGAGATGAGAGAGAGATGAATGGATAGGGCTGAGATTAAGTTCATTATCACCTACTACTATAAGTAACAGGGAGACAATGAACTTGAGGAAGCCTGTAAGTCACTTGTGGGGTGAGCAGGGGGGAGGGTGAATGTGAGGAGGATGAGAGGGGTAGGAGGGAAGAAGGCACCTGAAGACTTCAATGTGAAGCCAGGGAGAAGAGAGGAGACTGTACCCAGGAAGCCAGGGGGAATGAGATAGTGAGGGGAGGCATAAGGTAGGGAGGCTGGGAAGGAGAAGGAAGAGGGAGGGCAAAGATGGGCAGTAGGGGGAGAAAGATGAGAGAAAATGGGAGGGGTTAAGTGGTAGGGTTAGAAGTAGCATAATGGATGGACAGCAGCGGTTGTCATCCTAAAGTTTGTCAAAATTTAGGTGGCAGAGTAAGCTTCACTCTGGTAGGGAGGATGACGATTATAAAGGGGAGAAGGCTATACCCAGGAGGGAGAAAGCCTAAGCTGAATAAATTTAGGAGGATGTGGTGCTACCACCAGATGGGAAGAACCCTAGTTTATTAATTTTGGGGGGATTCAGTTTCACCCTGAGGGAGAAAGCCTAGATTAGATAAACTGGGAGGCAACCTAGTATCAGAAAGGAGGGGGGGGATAGGCTAACCCCAGGTGGTAAGGAAGTCTAACTCAAACAGTGGGGCTGCACCAGGCTAACTCTGCAGATGGGGGAGGCTTGCAGCACATAATGCAGTAGGCCCCAACTAATCCATTGTGATAGCTCTGGCAGGGGGCAGGGTAGCCTCTAGTAAACAGCATTCATCACCAAAATCTCTGATTCTTATTTACCTAACAACGACAGAAAGAAATGGCAACAGTGCCCACCCCCATCTGCCTTAAAGGTTTTTGCTGCAGTTGCATAGAAGGATGAATGAGCAGCTGCTCTCAACAGCTGATGTTCATTCTGCTCGACAGCAAGCTGGCATGCGGTGTTTGTGAATTGTGTCCAGTGGTTTTATCACTCTATCCACAGAAGATGAGGACTAGGTGTCCTTGGAACTGCAAGTCGGCTCCTAAACTTACTTCCCCCTGATTTTGTCACAGTGCAAAGGCATAACAACTGGGAAGGGGGCCTTATGCCTCAGTAAATTGTTGAATAAGCCTAAGGTTATTGCAAATCCACCTTTCAAATCCTGCAGTGGTCATTGAGGACCCCCTCCGCTGTTTATACATGGTGGCTCTGCTGGCGCACTGGAGGAAAAACTTAGAGATTCCTGTGATAGGTGCAATTCAAACTGCTTTGAACTCATTCAGCAAGAGCAAGTCAAACTGGCATGCTCCAACTTATCATAGTATACAGACTACAAGAGAAGCCTCTGATTTGTGCTCACCTCTCTTGATCGAGGGCAGAGGTATCTGAATTTTGAGCCGAACTGGTAAGGGTATAGAGAACATTCTGCCCCACCCAGGAGGCACCAAATTTGTCACTACTCCTCCAGAGGATGCCTAGACAAAGACAGAGTGGTTTGACTTTAGTGGGCTCTGGGAGGGTGGGGGAGGCAGGAAGGGTATACACTTCTCAGCCTGTACCACTGCACTTACTTCACCATACTTGTGGGATGGGGTAGCAGGGAGAAGGCACCAGCAGCAGTAGGAAGTGGGGGTCATCAGAAGTGGAGGCCCCAAGGAGGGAGGAAGATGTCCTTGCCAAGGAGGAAGCAGATGCTGGTAAGAAACTTTATTGCTAGCAGGATAGACTTGGGAGTGGGGGGCGGGGTGAGAAAGGGAGAGGGAGGTGAAGTGCCTGAGAGGTGCTTTGGCTTGGAGGGATGGAGAGCAGATCCAGAGGATTGCAAGGGTAGTAGGAGATGAAAGGGAGCTAGATGTCACTGTCCACATGGGGACAAATGACCTGGCAATTGACAGCGTAGGGGCAGTGCAGGGAAATTTTAGGGAGTTGTGAGGGGCCTCAAGCAGGTGGCACGCATTGTGTCTTTTGCTGAAGTGTTACCTGTATATGGCCATGGAGAGGATAGGACATCCCCACCAGGGTTTTTAACAATTGGGCCATGGAGAGGATAGGACACTTCCTACCAGGGTTTTTAATGACTGGTTGAAGGCATGGTGCATGGAGGAGGGCTTCGGCAACATCGGGGAGTGGGGAGCTAAACTGCAAGGATTTGGGCCTCCATGGGAGAGACTTCTTGCCTCTTTCTAGGAGGGGGACTACAGTCCATAGTGGGAGGTTTAAATGCTACTTGGACGATCATTTAAACTAGCCGGGGGGGGGGGCTGTAAAACCTAGTGAGCAATAATTGACTCCTTAAGATGAGGAAACATCAGAGAGGGAGCATATTAGAAGAGTAAGCTCCCCCAGGGCAGAGGTGCAAGATGACTGGAGTAGGGACAATGGGGTGTAAATCAGGAAAGCAAGAAGAAAGGAGTAAAGGAGACATGTAACAGAGAAGGTAACAAAGGAAGAGGGGGGATCCGGGGGAACTTCAGGGAATGGCACAAGGGGCCAGGGAAGCAGGAATGGAGGGAATAAGGTATGGAGATCCATATGCGCCAATGTAAGGAGTCTGGGAAATAAAATCCCAGCTCAAGAGGCCATCATGGAGGAGGCTTGTCTGGATTTGGTGGCCATAATGGAGTCATGCTGCACTGACAGCCACGACTCTGACATGGCCATACCGGCTACTCTCTGCTCAGAAGAGACAGGGAAGGGAGGAGGGGTTGTACTATATGTGAAGGAGGGAATCAAGGCCATGGAAGTACAGGGGCACCTAGAGGAAAACAAATGGCTGGAGATGCTGTGGGTCATCCTGGAGACACATACTGGGGCAGCTCTCTGTACATGGGTGGTATACAGACCTCCAGCACAAGAAGAGGAGTTCGATAAGGCATTTGGGGAAGCCATCATCAGGATGGCAAGTAAGGGGGGAGGTGTTGTTAGTTGGAGAATTCAGCCTGCCAGATGTGGATTGGAGCCTTCCAACTGCAGCTTCAACAAGGGTAGGACCATCCTTGATTCCCTACAAGGGAATTTTCTCAGGCAGCTACTCAAGGAACCGACTAGGATTGGGGCAGTGCTGGGCCTGGTGCTTACAAACTGGGATGGCATTGCAGACTTAACAGTGAGCAGTCCCCTAGGTACCAGTGGTCACAGTATAGTGTGGTTTAGCATTAAGACAGGAACAAAGGCAAACCACATGAGTATGAGAGTCCTGGACTTTAGGATAGCAAATTTTGAAGAAATGTGAGACTGCCTTAGAAGCTGCCTCATAGGGGAAGATTGCTGGGGGGAGAGTGTAGAGGCACAGTGGGGAAAAATAAAGGATGGCATAATTAAGATAATTCAGTACAGTGAGGTTTGGACTGCAACCAGGGAGATGCAGTGCCTGGTCAGAAAATGACTGAAAAGCAGAAATGGGGGACCAGCACTTGCAAAAAAGGTACACACTTTGTGTTGCTCCAAAAGGACTGCTGATGTTTCCTCGTAGTGGGCAAATTACTTTATTTAGTGCACAAAGCATAAAGTGCAAAAGGTGATTTCAATAAACCATACACGGCACTCACAGTTCACAATTTCAAAAGGTAAGCAAAAGATAGACAGTCCATGAAAAGTCCACAAAGTCCATAAAAACAAACACGCCTAGGAGAGGCTGATGTAGAGTTCTTGTAGCAGCAAGAGGCAAGGGCACACCCCCTAACATCACCTGCTGCATTTCTCTATTGCTTTCTCAAAGGTGTATGTCTGATCCCAATACTATCTCTTAAATAGTCCTTTCTTAAAGGAACAGTGCAATTATGTGAAATGAGTTTAAACGTATTCCGCTTATTTGTACTCATCAAAAAACATTTCTAAAAACATTTCACAGAAGAAAATTACATTAAATAACCACACTGCACCAAAAAGAAAGTGCATATTAAGTACATGTATGATAGAAAACTGTGCCTGCTTAAACATCCCTTTTATTTCTAAGGAATGAAAGTGGCACTAGTAAATTGCACAAAGTCCCATTTGATCTCCCATTTTATCTGGATCAAAAATGAAACAGGTTGGAGACTCACCCTGTTTGGTCGAGAACCACTGTGCAAAGCTGCAAAGATAGAAAAAAGAGAAGTTAGTTAAACAGAAAAAATATATAATAATAATATTAATTATTTACAAATTATTGCATCATATTTACAGGTGCAAACATAAGTACTGAACGAAAGACATACCTACTGTCTAAATAACAGATTAAAAACACTCAGTGGTTCCTTAGAAAAGGCTTAATTTCAATTTTTTCATTCAGGCCTGGATGGTACATGGCTTTTGTGGAAAAAATCCAGTACTGTTCTCTCCTGAGAAGGAGATTATTGTAGTCCCCGCCTCTTCTGGTTACAAAGGACTTCTCTATGGCAGTGAAGTTAAAACTATGTTATTTTTTTTTTTTTTTTACTTTCTTTTTATCCTCCTCCCCTCCCCAAGCTCCGCTTCTTCAGAAGTCCCCAATGGAGTCCTGCCTCTGCTTCTGCCACTTACCTGTGCCATCCGTGAACCCTATGTAGCCTCGGTTTACCCCCCCCCGGCCGGGGACGAGGTGGGGCCCAACCACCCCGAGCTTTTACCTGTTTCGTTGGGCTTTGGGATCAGCCAGGCAGACAGGAGCCTTGAGGGGTCTGCTCCGGGGCTCCATCTACCCGGAGCCTGGAAAGTTTTTTCCTCCTCTGTGTTTTTCTGTGGACATCGCATGAACCCTGACGTCAAAGTTGCATAGTGCCGACATCTGTGATGTCCTCCCCTTGCTGCATCTTGGCACATGCTGTGCTCAGACATCCGCCTGGGGCCAGTCTTGTGGGTTCTCGACCCCCCTCCCTCTCTGGAAAAGGTGAGCTGTCCTGAGGACGCTCAAGCCTTCTCCCCCGGCCAGCCCTCCAGCTCCCCAAGCTCGTTCCTGAACCTGGGTGACGGGTGTTGCAAGCGGAAATCCAACTGCTGTGCCGATGGGCTGACTTAAAACTATGTTCTGACCTGTTACTTGAGTTCTTGACATGTAAATGTCACACTTGCCTGCTTGCTAAAAAGATTCTCCTTGGACACATGCCTTTGGGTTTGGGATGCTTACTCTGCAGATCCCCCCAAGACCCAACATACGCTCACTTCCTCCTCTGCACTCCTACTAGACCCGATGTGCCGGACTACTCCATGCCAAAGCTCCTTCTGTATCAGAGTGCCTTACTGGCTCAATGGCCTCTACAATGGTCTGGCTAACCTTACTAATCTTGGAGAATTCAAACACAAGCTTCGTCAGCACCTCCTAACTGAAAACTCCTGTAATTGCACCACCTAACATCCTTGTCCATCCATCTCGGGACCGCCCCTCTCTGTTCTTCTGCCGTCACATGCCCATGATTTGCCCCCTCATTCTCCTCTCCATTTCTGCCCCCCTCTTTCCCCCTTTCTCCCACCCCTCCTCAATATTCTTCCTTCCCCTGATATCCTAGCTGCTAACCCGACAATGCCGCCTGGCTGCTCCCTACTTCTTTGTATTTACTCCCCCCGTAATTGCTCCTCTTCCTACTCCCTGCCTCTAATCACGTGATAAACTTGCAAGGGTTTAATTGTGTGTTTTTTTTTAATTCTGTATTTTGTTTTCTGTACAGTGTTAACATGTCTGTTCTCCCCATTCTGTATGCATCCCTCCCTATTGACATGGAACTTTTGTAAATGAGCTGCCTGGTTCTCAAAGGTAATTTTAATCCTAGATTGATTAAATAAATGCCACTGCATTTGTTTTGTGATTAATTAGAATAGTTCAGGGCATGTTCTCCTATTCTGGTTTTGAACATTCTCTTCATCTTACCGATATAAAAACTGTCACATTTACATTCTGCCAAATATATTACCCCTGAAGTGCTACAGGTAATGAAACCCCTAATCAAAACATCTGTCTTAGTGGCTGGATTTTAAAAAAACTTAGTTCGATGTGCTCTCGCAACTGGATGAGATAATATGAGATGATGCTTGTGTAACTTGATTTGCTTTGTGGCTTTCTGCCTCTCTATCAGTGGGATATAACACCCTGTAGGGGTACGAAGCAAGGAACCCTAGAGGAGGGTCCCCTCCCCCACAGGTGCCATGGGAATGAATGCGTCAGCTAAAGGTAGGTTAGGAAGAAGCCCCCCAAAAATATCCAAAGATGTCGAGCTTCAAAGAGGCGAGGATGATGAATGAATTCTGTGAAGAGAAGGGCTAACTTCCTAAGGAGAGAGGGGAAAGCCGGAGCCACCATCCGCCTCCATCCAACAGCGGAACCTAACTAACTGACCGAACAAAGCACCAACTTTAACTAATATTATGACCACTGGCACAGAGGAGAGGAAAAAAACCCTTTGAGGAGGAAACCTCTGGGGATCCAAGGCCTAGGTCGCTTTCTTTCCAGGCTGACAATGTTTGAATTGAGGACGTATGTCGGTAAAAAGAATGATTCATTAACGAGGGATATAAGTAAGTAGGATGATGACAAGAGAGGAAAAACTCCCAAGAAGCACAGATTAAAGAAGGAACATGAAGCAGCAGGGACCCGAGAAGGGTATGCTTGAGTAGTCAATGGGAGGGAGTAAATCCATGTAGAAGTCAGAGGAGCAAGGGGTATCCAGATGTGCTCATGAGGAGATTCCAGATGTGCTGATGAGGAGTCAAAGGATAATGCAGACTGGCTTGTTTGAGTGATGCAAGTGATCAGACACTGAGGTTGAAGAGGCATGCTTGATTATGTGATGTGAACTATTAGACCCTGAACGATTAGACCCTGAGGTTGTAGTCAATGAGGTAGCATAGGATGCAATGATAGGAATGTTCGAGTAAGCAATGTAAATAGATAAACCTTGATGTAATGCTGAATGAATGATGACTGGAATTATGAACTCGATACATGCGGCAGGATGGCCGTGGGTTGGTAAGGTGGCAAAGGAGTCATGATAGGTACGCCCCAAAATAAGATTGATAGTAGGCCATGAGTGGAGGGAATCCTGGATGACCGGAACGGAATTGGAAGAGCAGGAGACAGGAGTGATTCAATGATAATGAGGATTGCTGCAGGAGTGCAGCAGTTTAACATGAGCAGATCAGGGTAAAGGAGACTGTAAATGAATTTGAAATTGAACTTGAACGATGGTGGAGAGCAGCCAGCTGACCTATAGCAAAGGGCAACAGACAGGAAGGCATAGCCAAGAACAGAGATAGAGCTGAATCGAGGTGACTGAGGAAGATGAATACAGACGATGATGATCACTGCAGGAGAACAGTAGGTAGATTAGGCAGCATGAGACCTAATGGGAGGTAGCCCAAAGAAATATTGACTGCAGGCCAGATGGAGACAGCTGAGACATACTGATTGAGCAATTGAAAAAGATGAGCAGATCGAGGTGAGGTAAGATACCGGGGACCAGCACGTCCTTGACTGGTTATCGAATCGATTTGAGGTAGCATGGAGATGAGGCGGCATAGGATCCAGGATAGGTATGCCCAAAGAAATATCGAATGCAGGCCACTATGGGAATTAGACCCGGATGTTGCGGTTGATGAGGTAGCACTGGATTCAATAGAGTGATGCAAGCAATAAGGCTCCTCGAAAGGAGGCATATGCTGAAGCCAAGAAGGCATGTGCAGAACCAGAGGGTATGCGAACTAGAGGGGAAGGTTGAGGAGGTACCATAGAACCCAAGGAGAACAAGACCAGCGAAGCAGCATGGACAAGTGGCAGATCATTTAGGATAGGTAGGCCAAAAGGAAATGTTGATTGCCAGCCAGACAGAGTCAGCCAGGGCAGTATGGATAGAGCAGTTAAAGAGATGAGCAGGTCAAAGCGAGATATTGACCAGAGGCAATGATACGATGATGAATTGAAGCCATGGAGGCTGGTGCAGAAAAGTGAGGCATGAAAGGATGAAGGACAGTAGGGAGGTCAATGGTGTAGCGTAGGACACAGCTGTTACGGGATGAGAACTGCAGTGGCTTGATGAGACAGGATAGGATTCATGATAGGTATGAATAAGTAGGCACCCCAGCCGGTATGAGGTTAGGCATGGTAAATGAATGAGGCATGGTGAATGAAGACCGGAGTCAGGAACCTGATACATGTGGCAGGAGGGCCGTTGGTCGATGAGGTGGCATATGAGTCATGATAGGTATGCCCAAAACAAATATTGATTGCTGGCCAGATATCAATGGCAGGCGAGACATGAGGGAAGACAAAAACGGAGGCAGCCAGAGATGGGCAATGATGTGGACCGCAGAGCAAGCGGGCAATGAGAGGACTGAACGACAAACAGGCAGGAGTGAAGCGAAGGCTCATCTACGATATGCAACCATGAGAGGGAAAGATGCGAGAAATAGGGGGAAAGCCCAGGAGCGACCTCTGTGGGAAGCAGATTGAACTGTCATCGAGAAAGCATAGAAATACTTCCATAGGAAACAACAGAGACTGAAAGGATTGTGATTCACTTGGAAAGTATGTAGCTTCCAGCACCCCAAGCAGGCATCAGAAAAGTACCATGGCACCAGTAAATGCAGTGGGTTAATTATACATGCAGTGCAATGTTTATGCAGGTAGCCATTTATGTCTTAATTTTTTTTTTTTTTTTTTATATTTCATTTAGGTTGGTGTAAGGAGGAGAATGGAGGGAAATGCCAAAGCTGCATGAAACACAAGGACAGACACTGCAGCATGAGCTGACATGTCAAAGGTAGCACACACAATAGCATGAGTGCTGGATAAACCAAAAGATTCCCAGAAGATACCGGACCATAGTCCAGCATCTTGTGCAGACGTAATGCAACCCCTGGACATGCTATGAACAAACTGCCCCAAATGAAGTAAAGAACTGCCCATAGAGTCATACGATGAGCAAATAAAGTAGCAGATCAGTGCAGGCATGCCATCCATCCAATTTTCCATAGATTGGAGTATGAGCAACAGCAAAACTAAACAAGCTTATGGGCATGAGGCAGAAAAGCGAATGAGGATCAGCAACACTTACCGTGACGGACGGGTCTGAGCAGCACTAGGCAGGCCAGACAGCCAAGGAGGGCAGCGGACGAAAGGCCAGATTCCAAGGACCAAAGACAGAGCAGTAAGGTGAAGCAGCTGCTTGAGATGGATGAAATCAAAAACCATGCAGCCACTACCGCTGAGAGAAGCAGCAGGCAAACGAGGTGGGGGGACGTCCGGGACAAGACTGGAGCAGAGGTGATGGATGGAAGGAGGGAACAAGCCATGGAGCCATGGTGAGGAATGTGGAAGCAGTGGGGTGGGGTGCACAGGGGGAAAGGATGAAATGCTGTAAAGGAGGGGAAGAGTGGCCACAAAAGCGGTGAACAGGAGAGGCGAGCGCTGCAGGCATGCCACCCAAGAAACAGCACTGGGAAAGCAAAGGAGTGAGGGAAGAAGGGAGGCAGCAGCCAGAGGCGACTGCAGGAACAGACAGACTTGGGCAGAAACAGGGATGAGGAAGAGCGGCGTCACTGGCAGCAATGAAAAATGAATCCTGGTGAAGCCCAGGATGTGTAACCTTTTAAGCTCGATGGGGGAGTGACATTGCTGCTCCGCCCATCAAACCTCGGGCTTAAAGCCTCCCATTATGTTGACACGACTACAATATTTACAGTTTCCACACCGGTTACAGCCTCCTCCTCAATTCGTGAGCCAATTTCATGGCCTATCTGGTAGGGGCTGAATAGAGTGTACCAATGTATCCTTAACATTTTTGCCTCTTCTGTACACTATTTTAGGGCTTCTTTTATCTATTCCTTTCAGGCGAATGTCTCTGGTAACCAGATGCCAATTGTTTTTTACAATGTCGGCTATCTGTCTAGATTGGGGACTAGAGGTGGTAACCAAACTAAGCTGGGGATCACATACTGATGTCTGCCTTTTCCCTTTCAGCAAAGTTTCTCTCTGAATAACATCCATTTCATCCCTAGCCTTTTTAATGATGTCGCTATTGTAGACCCTTGTTTCCAGCCTCTCTGTCAACTCAGATGCTCTCTTATAATAATCTGCTGGATTACTGCAGTTTCTCTTCATCCATACAAATTAGCCCTTGGGTATGGCTTTTTTAATGTGAGTGGGGTGATTACTACTTGCCATCAAAAGAGTATTTCTGTCTGTGTGTTTCCGAAATAAATCAGTGACAAGTATGTTGTTGAAATATGTAGACAACTTGCTGATTGTAGGTACTACAGTATGTTAAATTGAAGTGAGATCAAACATTGATTTCTAAACAAACCATTGATACATATCTTGGTTATGCAAAAGAAAATGGATACTTGAATGATCAAGTGGTTGATTACCACACAGTTTCACATCCCACCAGGGCCACTTTCTACTGCCTTCCTATGGTACATAAAGATTTAGAGAACCCCACCCCCCCAGGTAGGTCCATAGTTTCAGAGAATAACAGTCTGATGGAACCTCTGGCTAAATATGTAGATTTTTGTCTGACAGACTTGGTAAAAGAAGTCTCTTCATTTATTAAAGATACGGGGGGACATCTTGGAAATAATATATCTAGCGGAATGTAAATGTGGCAGTTTTTATATCGGTAAAATGAAGAGAATGTTTAAAACCAGAATAGGAGAACATGCCAGAGCTATTCTAATTAATGACAAAACAAATACAGTGGCATTACATGTCAAGAACTCAAGTAACAGGTCAGAACATAGTTTTAACTTCACTGCCATAGAGAAGCCCTTTGTAAACAGAAGAGGCGGGGACTACAGTAATCTCCTTCTCAGGAGAGAACAGTACTGGATTTTTTCCACAAAAGCCATGTACCATCCAGGCCTGAATGAAAAAATTGAAATTAAGCCTTTCTAAGAAACCACTGAGTGTTTTTAATCTGTTATTTAGACAGTAGGTATGTCTTTCATTCAGTACTTCTATTTGCACCCCCCTGTGGGTAAATATGATGTAATAATTTGTAAATAATTAGTATTATTATTATATATTTTTTCTGTTTAACTAACCACTCTTTTTTCTATCATTGCAGCTTTGCACAGTGGGTTCTCGACCAACCAGGGTGAGTCTCCAACCTGTTTCATTTTTGATCCAGATGGCATGGGCGGTCAAATGGGAATTTGTGCAATTTACCAGTGCCACTTTTATTCCTTAGAAATAAAAGGGATGTTTCAGCAGGCACAGTTTTCTATCTTACATGTACTTAATATGCACTTTCTTTTTGGTGCATTGTGGTTATTTAATGTAATTTCTTCTATGAAATGTTTTTAGAAATGTTTTTTGATGAGTACAAATAAGCTGAGTAGTTTTAAACTCATTTCACATAATTGTACGGTCCCTTTAAGAAAGGACTATTTAAGAGAGAGTATTGGGATCAGACATACACATAGCAAAATGCGTCAGGTGATGTTAGGGGGTGTGCCCTTGCCTCTTGCTGCTACAAGAACTCTACATCAGCCTCTCCTAGGCGTGTTTGTTTTTATGGACTTTGTGGAAGTTTCATGGATTATCTATCTTTTGCTTACCTTCTGGAATTGTGAACTGTGATTGCCTTGTATGGTTTACTGAAATCACCTTTTGCACTTTTTGCTTTGTGCACTAAATAAAGTAATTTACACACTACGAGGAAGCATCAGCAGTCCTTTTGGGGCAACACAAACTGTGTACCTGTTTGGAAGTGTAACCCCCCTACAAATGGGGGTTCCCAAAAAGTCTTCCTTAACTTGTCTAAATGCTCACTGCCAGGCTGGTGTCCTGCGTTTTAGCAGTTTAAATGTGATTACCAGAGCCTGTATAACCTCTGTGTACTGTCTCTTTAAGAGCTGCCTGATTGCAACTTAAGTAATCTGAGAGGGAGCTCTGTTGAAGGATGTAACTATTTACTGAAAATCATTTAGAGTGATAATGATAATGTAGTTTGTCTAACCTGCTTTCTTTGTAGCAAGGACTGTTTTGTCTCCACTATCTTGGTCCTGGACTGCAAATTGGACCAAGCAATACTGGTGGGATCTAAAATGTAGCCGGACTACAGGAGCTGTCTGAATTCAAAATCTGTAGGAATTGTAGTTTGGAGTTTTTTGCACCTTTTTTGCAACTGAAGGGGGAGCTCTTGCTTTGACTGACAGCCAAATTAGCCAACCAAATCGTTTGGATCTTGGGAAAGTCCTGGGCTGCTTGCAGTTTTCAGTTAGTTCTGAGCTGGGAAGTGAAATGAGAGGAGCTGAAGCAGCAATCCTGAGTGGATTTGCATGGGAGAACTGTGAAAAGGCTGAGTGTTTGGTTTACATGTCTGCCTGCTGCTCCTAAGAGGGTGAGAAGAGACTTATTGTGGACTAAATCCAAGTTTGTGTGACTAAAGTAAGCTACTGAAGTGGGCCAGGCTCAACCTGAAGAAGTCCAAAGATTTTTGCTGAATACGATCGGCCTGTCAGGAGTTCCAGCTGCCCCTAAGCTCCCGGTGTGTGCAGAGACTTTGTGATTGTGACTGGGGAGCACTTTGCCTGGTGCAGTAGAATTCCCGTACATGTAAATGTGCTATGAGCTGCTAGTGGGTTGCAAGTTAGTTACCCACTGTGTGAACTGTGTTCTGCTTGCTGGAAGCTGTATCCAGCCCAAAACGGACTGCATCCAAATTTGTCTGCATGCGGTCTGGGCCTTGCCAGACTGGCCCAGCCAGACTACCCACTGCACAGAGAAGCCATCGACGAGAGACCTGCCTGGGGATCAGCCCCCTGCTCCATGCTTGAACAGGAACGATTCCTCTGCGAATCGTGTGGGCCCTGCTTCTCCTGGTATTCCAGATCAACCACCTGCAGTCTCGATTTTCATCCAGCCTGTGTCCAGTCTTGGGTATCATAAGTAAATACCAGGGTAGCTCCCTGCAACAACAGGTTAATCTGAGTGTGTCATCTGATTGTCTTGTTATTTTGTTTCCTTTACGAACTGAGCCCTCTGGCTCCGGATTACAAATATTGTGTACTGTGCATGTTGTGTTTTCCATCACAGGGCCCCAACCAGCTGCAACCCTGGGCAATGCTCCTGGCTAGCCCATCTCTTCTCCACCTGGGTACCCAGAGGTGGAATGTGTGGGGGAACTCAAAGTGCATGCATAACAAGGGTGCCGGAAGATGGTAAAAGCTGAGGGGGCTGAGAATCAAAAGGGCAATTATGAGAGTACAAAGGGCACTTTTTCTATACTCGTTTTTGCCATACAGAAATAAAAAGTGGAGTGGCTACCCCTTTGCCCCCAGTTCCGGCACCTATGTGCATAACTGCTTGATTGATATAACCTTTAAGCTAATTAACCTGATTTTGCCCCTTCCTTGTTCAAGTCCCCTGAATAAATCAGATCTAACTTTTTCTGCATGTAATCTGACTGTGGTTCCAGTTTGTGCTCAAAGTAATGTACTGTTGCTATTTGCTATGCATAACCTTGTTTTACAGGGGGTCCCCAGGGTCGAGCCAGAGGAACCAGCCCTGGTGGTAAGTGCAAACAGTGTGGGTACTTGTGTGGTGTACCAGGGGTATTGTGAAGGTCATTATTGTACAGTTTTCAGGCCACTAGAGGGTAAAGAAGGGGGTTACAGTGTCCTGGGGGGCTCTGCCCAGGTTAGCTTGACTACTACCAACCTTGACCTCTGGGTGGAGGCACCCGTTTCAGAACTCAGGCCCCTTAACCAGCTACTAGCCAAGCAGGCAGGGGTAGTAGCCCTTGGGATAGTGCCACCTAGGGGTTACACAAGTGCTGGTCCCCCCATTTCAGCTTTTCATAATTAAGAAAACCAACCTCTGTGAGAAGGAAGTGGGTAAAAATAGAAGGAAGAAGAAATGGTTATGGTTCTCTATGGAAGTGGCCATGGTGGTGAAGGAAAAGAGGGTGGCATTCAGAAGGTATAAGGAAATATAGAGGGAGGAAGTCAGAGAGGTGTAGCAAGTAAAACAGAGGGATACAAGAAAGACAGTGAGGTTAGCAATGGCTCAGACAGAGGAAAGGATAGACAAAGGGGTAGCTAAAGGGGATAAGACCTTCTTCAGATATATAAGTGAGAAGAGGAAAGCAAGGGGCGGGATATAGAGGATATGGAGGGTGACAGAGGGAGACTGCACAGAATAGGATCAAGAAAAAGCAGACATCCTTAATGGGTAGCTCTGCTCAGTCTTCATAGTTGGGGGACAGAACACTGGGGAGCAGCTGGAACAACATGTGGGGAGAGGGAGACACAAGTCCATTTTCAGAGGCACGTCCTGAAGAGATTTGCAGCTCTGAAAGGGGCAAGGCTATGAGACCAGTCAGAATACACCCAATGATATTAAAGGAACTCAGGGAGGTGCTAGCTGCCCCAATAATGCTTTATTCAACAGCTCAGTGGAAACTGGCATGCTTCCAGGGCACTGGAAAAGAACAGATGTGGTCCCTCTCCATAAGAGCAGCAGCAGGGAGGAGACTAGCAACTATAGGCTGGCTAGCTGCACATCAGTGATGGGGAAATTAATGGAAACCCTCTTAAAGGAAAGGTTGGTAGGGTATCTTGTCTCCAACTGGCTACAAGACCAAAGGTGGCATGGAATCACGGGGGGAGGGGGGTCATGCCATATGAATCTGATTGATTTCTTCGACTGAATGACCAAAGAAATAGATCGGGGAGGGCATTGGATATGGCCTATCTGGACTTTAGCAAGGCCTTCTATACTGTGCCACACTGGAGACTGATAAAGAACCTGAGTGACCTAGGAGCGGGATCCATAATGGACAGACAACAGAGTGTGGTGGTTAATGGCACTCACTCACATGAGGGAGAGTGACCAGTAGGATGCTGCAGGGCTCAGAACTGGAACTGGACCTCTTTAATGTCTTCATAAGTGACACTGCAGAAGAACTGGAAGGGAAGGTATGTCTGTTTGCAGATGACACCAAAATCTGTAATAGGGTGGATACTCAGAAGGGGGTAGAGAGAGAATGCATAAAGACCTTGGAAAACTTTAAGAGTGGTCAAAGGCATGGCAGCTGAGGTTTAATGCTAAAAGTGCAAAATCATGCACCTAGGGTATAGGAACCAAGAAGCTGAGTTTAAGATTGGGGGAAGTCCTTACAGCCACTAAGAAGGAAAGGGTTATCATATCTGATGACTTCAAAATGGCAAGGTTGTATGACAAAGCAGTGAGTAGGGCCAGTGAGGTGCTGTGATGCATAAGGAGAGGTACAGTATCTTCAGCAGGAGGTGGGAGGTGGTGTTGCCACTGTATCGCTCACTTGTGAGACCCCACCTGGAGTATTGTGTACAGTTCTGGGTGCTACACTTCAGAAAGAACATAGCGTGGAGGCAGTCCTGAGGGGGGCAGCTAAAATGGTGCAGGCATTGCATCAAAAGCCCTACAAAGAGAGACTGAGGGATCTCAACATTTATACCCTGGGAGAGAGGAAGGCAAGAGGGGACATGATAGAGACCTACGAGTATCTCACAGGGCGAACAGGGTGCAGTAGGGAAGTCTCTTTCAAATGAGAAAGAGCACCAAGGCAAGAGGGCAAGTGATAAAGCTGGGGGGGTCACTTAAGAGGAATGTGTGGTGAATGTCTGAAATAGACCACCTGCAGAAGTGGTGGAGGCAAAAACAGTAGGGGGCCATGCGTGGGAAATAGGCAGGGACCATCTGTGCAGACTGGTTGGGCCAAGTGGTCCTTTTCTGTCAACAAAATCTTTGCTACTGTGTTTCTTTTTTTTTTTTCCAAGTTAAACTTTTTATTGATATATCCACAGAAATGGTACAAAGAAAATACATAAGTTAACAAAAAATAACTTGAAACAACAAAACCTGCTACATTGCTGTAATAATTGAAAATGCTACCTTTGTAGGTCCAGTAGCCTTACTGATGCCAGGTTAAAATCAATACTTTAAACCATATGTCTTGCTGTGAAAATAGCACTTAAAACATGAAGATAAAAACTATAAAACTGTATAATTGTAGAGTCCCTGAAACATAATAGAACAAACGTTATTCCTATAGGACTCGTCGTACTGATTACCAACCCTGCTGCAGCCGGCCTGGCTGGCCTCGAGCAGAATCAGCAAGACTTATAAATGCTAGGGACTTAATGGGGCGCCCTTGTGGAGTTACCACTGTCAAAAACATTGAATACCTGGCAATCAAATGCAGTGTCATAGCAGCTTAGTCTAAAACTATTTACAGTATTAGCAACCATTCGGTATCACTCGGGAGGACAAATAAGGGTTCTAGCGTGACTTAGAGTGTCCTGGAGATGGGGCAGGTCTTAACGGTGTTGTCACAAGCATGGTTAATTTCCCTAGCTCTATGTGAGGGGAGCGAGTTGATTATGACAGTATTTTGATTCTAGAAAGGGTTTCCAGTAGCTATAATAGGAAACGAGTGAACCTTGGGCATAACGGGACATTTTCTCAAAGGAAACAGTTTGACCTAGTGCTAACAACAGTTCTGTGAAGGATGGACACTGACCTGTTCTCCATTTGAATAGCAATAGTCTTTTGGCTATAGCTCCCACTACAGTTACCCAGTGTGCCTCAGGTTCATATGGGGGTAGCCCTCTGGTGCGCAACCAAGAAGCAGCAGGGGTGCATCGGAAGTCACTTGGGGATGTACCAGTTGGCACATCTGATGCACAGCCTTCCAGAATGGTGTAATTACAGGGCAGGCCCATAAAATATGTTGTAGGTTCACACCTGGTTGGTCTCATCTCCAGCATCTGTCATGGGCCAATAGGCCCAGATTTTTTAATTTTGCTGGGGTCTAGTACCAGTGGAGCAAAGTTTTATTCATAATTAATCTGGTCCTGCCATCTCAACAGGAACTATGTATCCTGGTCCATCCTTTAGACCATTGGTCCTCAGAAATATGGATCCCCTGCTCTACCCCCATTGATCTTTAGAGGACAGGATGAGGTCTGGTAATGCCTCCCTGAGCATAGCTCTCAACCCCCGCCTCAAAAATCAGGGACAAGGCTTAAAATAATCAGGGACAAAGGACCAAAATCAGGGAAAATTTTTTAAAATTGGTGATATCCACAAAGGAACTTGATAGCATAAGGGGGCTGTGTGTAAAAAGTTTAAAAAGCATTTCCTGAAGAAAAATAAGTCTGTAATTCTAATGCTTGACATTATTTTGTGCTTACAATCCTCACTGTTCAGTCTCAAAAACACCAATTTTAGGAAGGGCTGAGGAAACTTTTGAGGCAAAATCAGGGATGTCCCTGAAAATCAGGGACAGTTGAGAGGGTGTTCCTGAGAGCCTTATAGATTTTACTGGCTCTCCTTTTTGGGGATCTCATCCATGATGAAAGTAGAGAAGACTGACACATCAGAGGGATGAATAGAGTTAGGTAGGAGCTGGATGGCATTCCTTATCTGGAGATATCTCCAGAAATGGCTTTCAATGCTTCAAATGAGTCAAGAGAGGAGGTGCCAGGAATTAGTAAGTCCTGTACAAGTCTAATACCACTCTTTTCCCAAATACTCCAGAGGACTGGGGTTTTACCTATAGTCAGTATGGGGTTGTTCCATACTGGAGTAAGGGCCCAGGGTGTAGATGGAATGTGCAAAGCATTTAGGACTTGTTTCCAGTACTGGGATGAGATGCTGACTGTGGGGAGTAGAGGCCCTGGATGCTTCTTTTTGATGATGAACAGGGTTGCCAATGGTTTGGGACCTATAAGAGTACCTTCTAATTGTCTCCATATTGAGGAGGAGACTTGAATGGACTGGAACCATTGAAGTGTTTGTGCCATCACAAAGTCTTTATGATCACCCTGAAACCAGGGCAGTCCCCAAACCCCTCTGGGCCAATGTTGTCTTAGTTTTAATATGCTAAATTGCAGAGAGGAACCTTCCCATAGAAAATGCCCAATCAAGGTATCCACTTTCTGAAACCACTTGATGGGAATCTTGATAGGGAGGTGTGCCAGCAAATAAAACATTTTGGGGGGCCAGGTTTGCTTCTGTGTTTCTATGGTGCATCACAGCAATTTGCTGCTCAAAATTAAAATCCTACTAAATATTTTTTTTTTACTTTACCTACCCATTAGGTAACACATCAAGAGGTCGACTGAATAACGACGACCCATCAGAAGGGCGATGGAATAACGGTGCCGACAATTTGGGCAACATGGGCTTGCCCCCTTCCCCGAGTTATGCCCCCCCCAGAGTAGAAATCTATAGTAAGGTGGGTTTGGGGGGCAAAGCCCCCCACAAGGGGGGTGCAACTTTCCCAAATGTTGTTGCCCTGGGGGTCTGGAGCCCTTCTGATGGGTCGCCGTTTTTCGCTCACCCATATGACATAGAACCACCCATTATAGTCAAACAGAGATGCAACTTGTATTGTGTGAGGTTGTGCTCCCACATTATTTTGATTTTGTGAGGTCTGAAGCAAACATATGTCAACTGACTTGCTCAAGGTCACACAGGAAGCCAGTGGCTGTGGTGGAATTCAAACCTGTGATCTCCTGCTACCCAAGTCTGAGCTCTAACCACTAGACCACATTTCCATGCTAAAATAATATCCTGTTACAAAAAGAGCTTCAGAAACCTTCAGAATCCTTGCAACTTCATTGGTCACTGTAATTACATCACCTGGCTATTCACCAATTTCTGGTTTATGCACAATTCTTAACTATCCTGACCTAGTCTACCTAACTAAAAAGGAAATAAAACCTTTTCCCACTAAAATAAAAATGTTTCCACTTTTTAAACACAAAAAAACACAACCTTGTTCCATCAGAATAGAAACGTTTGCACTTTTTAAACATAAAATCCACAACAGGGCATAGGTTTCTTCAAAATAAATGCACATCTTGGGTTCATTTAAAAGCACATGGCCTTTATTACAAAACTGATACATTCTACCAAGCAACTGTCTAACTACAGGGAAAGAAAAACTTTTTCCATTAAAAACAATGTTTTCCATTTTGTAAGCACAATAAGCCACTCTAAGGTATGGGTTTCTTGAGAATGGATGCACTTTGCTGGTGTGTTGAAAGTCACTTGGCCATTGGTGTTGAGCACCTTGAATTCACCCAGGACATGCATTAATTCTCCAGAAACCATGCCATCCTATGGGGTATTGCTTACCTGAATATCACTATTCTTTGCAGATTAAATTTACTAATTTCAATAAGTTTACTTTGAGGTTAGAGCTCATTGCCAAAGAATAAACATTTTGAAAAAAAGACTGTCCTCTCAGTGAATTCATAATTGGCAGTAGGATCCCTAAAGTCCTAAAAATATCTAAATTGACACTCCATTCATTTACTCATTTATGTAGCACTTGGATTCAAAGTGCTTCACAATAAGACACACATACTCTACCATCAAATCTATCAGTCAATATCTTAATCACAAGCGAGGTTTCAACACATGCTGAGAAAAGTTTCCTGCCAAAGCTCAACAGAGAATTCCACCACACTGGTGCCAAATGTGCAACTACCCAGAGCCCAGATCATTGATGAATGCCAAGATGCCAGTAACACATGTGTAACCCCTTGTTACCCGGGGTTACTAGAATCCCAGTAAGACCTAGTGGTAGGCAGGGAAGGCAGCTTGTGAAACTCCAGTTAAATGGGTTTCACACTGTCTCACTCTGTTCTCAGTCTCAGCTGAGACTGAGTGATGACATCACCAATAGAACTGTCACAGCTGCATAAGCCACATTGGAATCTGCAGCAGAGGGAGTTAGATAGAACGCTGGGAGTTTTCAAAGTGAGTTCCTGTTTACCTTCTGTAAGAGAAGGAAGTGAGTCTCCTGTGTGCTTTCAAACAGGAAGGTTCAGTTCCTGTTTGCCTTGAGTAAGGAAGGAGCAGTTCCAGTTTTGCCTTTAAGTGGTGGAGACTGCTGTTCGGGTCTCAGTGGCCCCCTCCCTCCGGGAGGGGGGGAGTAAAGATCCCCATGTAGATTCCAGGGGCAATCCCCTAATTTCTGCAGAAGAAAGAAAGCTGCCTATTTCAGTTTCAGTCTGTGTTTGGAAAGTGGGAAGAGTTGAAATTCGCCTGTGGGGCACCTGCAACAAAAGGGTGAGTGTTTGCTCTAATATGAGAGGGCAAAAAAGGTGTTTCTTCAGCCTGGGATATGAGAAGAAATCTGGGATTTGAACTACTATTTGGGAGGCCTATAGTACTAGGACAAACAAATGGAGTAGTGTCAAAAGCTAGAGTGCAGTGTGAATTCAAGTAATATTGTAGAGGGGGGGTGCGACAGTTCATCCACCATTTAATCTACAGTCAGAAGTTTCAGTTTTTCCAGAGAAATGGCCGGGTATGGGCTGTGGGAGCTGGAGGTGGGAACACCCCCCATCTTTAGTAACCAGGTCCACCTCTATGGATTTCTGCTGTGATTGCTACTTGCCTCATGCGCTTGGCCAGTGATGAGGGAAGTACCCAGACGTGGGTCGCAAATGGGAAAATCTCTCTAGGAGTCACTGACTCTAAGTGGTGTGGGGAGCCACAACAAGTGTAAGGAAAATTCTCTTTGTGAGATGTGAGTCAGAAGAAGTAAGGAGGAAATCTCTCTAGGAGTCGTAGACACTAAGTGGTGTGGGGAGCCACAACAAGAAAATGGGTTCATTCTTCCAATGGACCGCCATTCAAGTGGCTGGCAGGGGAGCCTGGCCAGTCGGGCTGTGTACCCAAAACACGTGCAAGTCCGGGGCTGTGTGCCTGGTGGGTCCAGAGCCTGAAAACAGTAGAACTGGTTCATTCTTCTAGTGGACCGCCTTGTAGTCTCTAATCTGCATTACCAGTAAATGTAGCCCCATGGGGGTCCGTCTATGCTTTGTTGTGTTCAGCTAGTTGTGAATAAAAGCCACACTGTAAAATCCCATTCCTGGTTCTGGACATTACAGTTATTGCTTCCTGTGTTCGGATTTACTTGGGTGCCCCTGTGCAGAGTAACCAAACCTAGGTCCCCTTGTGCCAGGTAACCTCATCCTCCCCGAACCCAGGTCCCCACCAGGTATTGCTGCCAGTGCCAACAGCATGCCATCTGTCGTTTTGGTAACCCCTCACCCCTGCCTTTTTGCCAGCTTTTTAGGAACATAAATTATTTGGTATAATCCCTTGAAGAAAATGAAATACAAGCTACAGTAAATATAAAGCTGTGACACACTGTCCTGGTCCAGGCTATGGAACTGTCCCCTTGGTTGGTACATTGAGAGACATCTGCTCCACACAGTGTTGCACTGTCTAATTGTCAGCAACACTGCTGTACTAAGTTTAAGTGCATAACCATGTCTATATACCTACAGATTTTTTTGTATCCATAAGTAGATTAATATTCCAACATGCTTTTTATCACTGCTACTTTAGATACCAAACTCTCTATTACTTAACAAATTCACCTGAAGCAGAAGATTAAACTTCAGGGAAGGAAATGGCTTAAGTGTAGATGAAGAATTTTGTTCTCTACAAGTAGCTATCTTAATTACTGTATATGTACTTGACACAGCTGAGTAGCTCTAATGTCAGAGCAAGAAGATCAAAACATCTCCTTTCCTGCGGTACTGGAGACCTGCTGAAGTGCTGTGGGCAGCTTTCATTGACTTTGAAATAATTGCAGGTTAAACTCACATATTTTTGTGTGCTTGAGCATATTTGTCGCTCTGCCACTCATGTTATATACCGAATTTTGTATGGGCAACAGTGTATTATAAGTTTATTTACACCCTCGATGTGTGTGATGCCACATACAGTAAACCATGCAAGGGAAGCTTGATGAGTTTATGAAGGCATTACACACTGAGGGTGTGCAAAAAACTCACCAAGTTTCAACTGCTTCTCATATTTTACTTTTTATAAGTACTGGTTTTCCCTCACTGCCCAAGGTACCCAACACTCTTTTATCATGTGGTAGTGATCAGATATGTGTGAGCGTGAGAGTGTTTTTTCTGTTATGTGTAACTGTATGTCACACTTGTGTCTAACAGAGAATTCAAAACACTGGTTTCAGGTTGTAATCGACCCTTATGTAAGTCATTGGACACATCAGGGTGTTGATTGTGCTGGGATAAATGCATGCCCAAGGGTGTTGTAAAACATGAGGCTGCAGACTGAGTGCCGTCAGCTCATGAAAGCATGTTTATCCCAGCACAGCCAACACACTGGAGTACCAGATACAACTTATGAAATGGATTTGAAAAAAAAAAAAAATCTGAACTCCCCCAAATTTAAAACAAATAATTTCTTTTTAATTACATTTCTGATTACATAGTCCTCAGCTACTGAGCTGTTACTAGAGGGCACTGCTGGGCTGTCACTAGAGGCTGCTGTCTTGTGTGACTGTCTGGCAGTGAGCAAGACATTCCCAGACAGTTGCAATGGCAGCCAATCAATGTGGGCAGATTATGTTAAAAAAGGGTCATTTTTTTTTTTATTTAAGAGAGGAGCATGGTTTCAAAATCTGTGCTGTTATCTTAATCTGTGGTGAAAGTGACTGAGTAAATGAGTGAGAACTGATAGAGTTGCAGTGACGGTTTCCATTTTCAGCAGTGTGTGAGTTATGGAGTGAGTGAGTGAGTGAGTGAGTGGGCAGGTGGAAAGGCAGAGGCTCAGTAGTGGTTTTAGTTTTTTATTTTGTTTAGAATTTGTTTACTGGGTGGGAGCACTGGAACCAAGGTCCTTTTCCAGGCTTCACCCATTAACATCATGAGTCAGGCAGTTGTTAAGAGTGACTCAAAGTAAAAAAAAAACGGTGTGCTTTTTCTGTTATCTGTTGAGGAAGTTATTACAGCCTGTTCAAATGGCAGAGTAAACAGTAAGTAACTAAATCGAATATTGTTTAAAACAACCTAAAAAGTGGCATGGTTTACAGAAAGGGTAGTGGGAACATGGAATGCAGTTCCTGATTCTGTGGTATAGTATAATTCAATGGACAGCTTTAAAATCAATTTGGACAAATGTCTAGACAAAACTAAGGTTAATGGCAGCATCCAGTGCTGAAAATGGTGAGCTATGTGAAGGCTCTAGCAGTCTGACTCACTTGTAACTTACCTGTGATACATATGATATTACCAGCTGTGCACGCTGTCATTTTTGTAAAAAGGCAGAGACTCGGCTGGCATCTGAAGTTGTTTCTTGGCTACTGTGAATGTGTGATGGGGGAGCAAGTGAGCGACAGATGGCGTGGATGAGAGAATGGGCAGATTGGGGGGCAGTGGCACTGGGCTGAAAAACAGTGTACAAAAAAAGAAAGGCAATAAAAGCTGAGAAAAAAAACTGGAGAGTATATGTCAGAAAATATGTTTCTGGGTAGTAAATTGGTGGTGAGAGTCCCAGTATCTTTTTTTATTATTTTTGAAACTCTGACATTGGTTTCTCAGTGGGGAAAAAATGACTGCCAAAAAGGAAAACTCAAGATGGCACAGGAATGTGCTAGGCAAAAAGGTTGGTACCAGTGCTTTTTTTTTTCAATCCATTAGTTCTCCTCCAGCACTACTGGGCAACGCTATGTAATTGCCCTTCCCAGGCCTGTCACATGCCATCCCCAGGTATTTACCCCAACCTCCAAGTCCCCCTGTGGCTTCCCCACATTGGTGGGTCCTCTTGGGAGCCTAGTTTCCCCAGCAGGGGCAGGATCCAGTTTGGGAAGGGGGTACATGGTTCATACTGGCAGGGTCTGCAAAAGGCCAGTTACCATCTTGCTGTTACAGTGGGTCTGTCAACATTTCCTCCCAGGAAACTGCCAGCATGCAATGCTGTGGTGTTCATGTACGCAGTTGTCTGCAAGTATGCATCACTGTCCAGTCCACAGTAGTCCCTGGCCTCTTAGGCAGCCTCCGCATGCACTGTCACCTAGCTTCTGCTGTGCAGCAGTGAAACAGTGAAGGATAAAAAAACCCTTGCCAGAGGCACGCTATCCAGTGGGATGCGCATCGCTTCTTCCCCCAGCCATCCCCCTGCAATGCAAGCCCATTCCTGGCTTGTTACATCTTACTTATTTAAAAAAGACATTAACAAAGCAGTTGGGTTCACAGGCAGAATGCAATAAGTCAGGAAATCCAAAGTTCTGGATTTTGGGGTCAATAACCATAACTACAACTGTTCTACCAAGTCCAGCAGGTAGGGTTGCTTTACAAAACTGTATGTCACCTAACTAGTAATAAACCACTGTTTGCGTGCTTAGAATAAGTGCAGTTATGGTTATAGACCCAAGAACCCTACATTTGGATTTCCTTATTTTCAGCACTCTGTCCACAAAGCCTAATGTTATCTTAATTAGTAATTTGTTTAAAATAAATGTCCTACATTTTAAAAAGCCCACCTTGCCCAAAAAGCACAAGACTGGTCCACACCAAAATTCCATTTATGATACTATTATATGACTCCCCATGACATGCTTCCATTTGCATATAATCTATCAAGCTCTCCCTGGTGTCCAGTGGCACCCCCTCTCTTCCCATCCCATGCCAAGCACTCTCTAGTGTCTAGTGGCATCTCCACCTTCTCCCTATCCCATGTCAAGTACTCCCTGGTATCCAGTGGCACATCCCCCCTCTTCCTGTCCTATGCCAAGTACTCCCTGGTGTCCAGTGGCACATCCCCCCTCTTGCTGTCCTATGCCAAGTACTTCCTGGTGTCTAGTGGCATGTCTCATCCCCTCCTTGGTGTCTAGTGGCACCCTTTCCTCACACTCTCCCATGTCAAGTACAGTATAGTCTTTCTCTCAATCTAAGGAACTCACATTCTACAGACACCCCTGTCTAATGGTTTGGTATCATCTCTCCCAAAACACTCCAAACGTTTTAACCCCAGTTTTATGGACTCCCTATTATCTGAACTAATTTCATATCTTCCAAGCAGTCTGGATAATCAAGATTGTACTGTACTCCTTGGCATTAAGTGGAACATTCTACTGCTCACTGTCCTCTGCCAAGTACTCCCTGTTGTTCAGTGGCACATCCTTCCTCTCACTGTCTTGTGCCAAGATTTCCCTGGTATCCAGTGGCATGTATCTGTCCATCCTATGCCAAGTACTCCTTGGTGTTTAGTGGCATCTCCTTTCTCACACTGTCACATGTCAAGTACTTCCTGCTATACAGTGGCATATCCTGCCTCTCACTGTTCTCTGCAAAGTACTCCCTGGTGATGAGTGGCATGTCTGTCCTCATCCTATGTCAAGTACTCCCTGGTGTCAAGTGGCATGTCTGTCCCCATCCTGTGCCAACCACCCCTTGGTGTCTAATAACACCCCCACCCTCACAATGTCCTATGTCAAGTACTTCCAGGTGATTGATAGAACGCTTAGTACAGTGGCAGAGATATAAGCTACACAGCAGTAGAGGGTAGGAGGCCTGGGTTTGACTCTCAGAGTGGAACATTTGGTTGGGGGAGGTAGCTAGATATCAGATAGGGTCTGCAGTGAAAGTATAGGCAGGGTAAAATGGGTAGACTGGGTGGGCCAAGCGGTCCTTATCTGCTGACAAATTCTATGTAGTGTTCAGTGCCAGCCCACCATCTCCTCATCCCATGGCAAGCATTCTTTGGTGTCCAGTGGCACCCCTTCCCTCTCCCTGTCCCACACCAAGCACTCCTTTGTGTCCAGTAGTACCTCCAGCCTTATCCCCCTATCCCAAGCATTACCTTGTTTTCAGTGACACCCCCTCCATCACACTGTCCTATGCCAAACATTCCCTGGTGTACAGTGGTACACCCTCCCTCTCTCCATCCTACTGCTGTCACTTTGTAGTGTCAGTCAGCACCCCTCCCTCTATCTGTCCCATGCCAAGCATTCCCAGGTGTCCTATGAAACCCCCTCCTTCCACCATTCCATGCAAAAAATGCCTTGGTATCCAGTGGCTTCTTTCCCTGTCTAATGTCAAGCACTCTTTAGGGTCTAGTCTCTTTGTACCATGCCAACCAGTCCTTGGTGTCCACTAGCATATTGCTTCTTCTATCTCTCTCTCATACCATGGCACACAGACCCCAGTACAGTGGAACTCTCTCTCCCTCTTACCAGCCCATGCCAAGTACAATGTGGTGGCCAGTGGCACTCACCTCCCTCTTTCACCCCATGGCAAGCAGTACCTAGCATCCACTTGCACCCTTCCTTCTCCCTGTCCTATTCCTAGCATTCCCTAATATCTAGTGGCACCCCTTTCCTTGTCATATTCCAAGCACTCAGTTATATCTATTGGTACTCCTCCCCCATTCTTAGAGCTCATTCAGTATCCCTGGTGCCTAGTGGCACCCTCTCCCTCTCTCTGTCCCATGTCAAGAACTTTCTAGTGTTCTAATGTACCCCCCTCAATCTCATTCCAAGCAGTCTTTGGTTTTTGTATCACCCCCTCTCCAAGACAGTGACTGAGACAGCTCTCCTCCCACCACCCCTTGGTTGGCCCCATCTGAACTAAATACCACTAATCAGTATATTAAATTAAACCCATCATACACTAAAATTATAATAAATAAAACTCAGCAAAGCTCTAAACACAAATACCTTGATGTTATTAAAAAATTGAAAGTTTCAAATTGGCTCATTCAGAACACTACAGAACACTCTAAAATTTTTCTTAGATACTGCACAAATTCCTGAACAGAGGGATATACTTACCCTATACAGGTTTGAAGCTTTTCCAAGCAGCTTATGTTGGCTTGCTCGCGCATGCGCAAGCAACATCTTGTGGTAGTAGCACTGTAGTAGCACTTTCAAAGGTGTGTGAATGTTGTGGCCAATCCAGGGGAAGCTTTAGTCGATGTGTCCCTCAGCCACCAACCAGTGAGCAAGCTGCCAACGACAGCAGTTTCAGAGGGCGCCACCAACTTGAAACAAATCCACCGCTGCAATGAGAGACAGGCTTGTCATTGCAGCGGCAGATCTGACACGCCTCCTCTACGTGCCATTCCTGGTGAAACATTTCAATAAACATGGCGGCGGCTCTCGCTGTCCGCCTCTCACAATCCCTAGAAAGCCGACTTCAAGGGTGCTCAATCCCCCTGTCAGCATGCCCCTTCCCCAGTTCAATTTGTTTGCTGACAGGGGGGCCAAATCCCCATCGGCATAATGTCCCCCCAGTTTTATTTGTTTGCCAACGGGGTACCCAATCACCCTTAATATCATGCTCCCCCAACACAGACATGATTTATTTGCCAACAGGGTGCCCAATCCCCATCGGCTCCAGACCCCCCCCCCCACCGGAAAAAACCCAGATGGCACACTGGGGTATATTTGTGTCACCTGTAAAAAAAAAAAAACCTTCCCCTGAAGTTTTTTTTTCTTTTCCCCTGTAAACAAGAAAACGGTCCCTCGTTGTCTGCAGCGCCCTCCTCCCACAACTTACACCCACCCTCTGTGCACCCCACACCCCCTCACCCCATACATACCTCCGGAGGTCAGTACCACAATCTTCAGTGGAGCAGGACCACGTCTACACTCTTCAAAGTCAACCACAAACTGAAGAAACGCCAGTAAGCTGTATAATGGCATCAATGGGGGAGGTTTCAACTTAGGTGGATATCTCGGCCATTTTTTTGACTTTTGGCCCCAAATTTTCAACATGGGGTTCTTGGGATCCCACCTCATGAAATCAGTCACTGTCATTTCATTATTCAGTCCCGAAAGGTGATTTTGCGGTCACTGTGCAAAATCACCTTGTGGGACTGATTAATGAAACGACAGTGCCACCGTTCGTGAGGTGGGCTCCCAAAAAGCCTATGTTGCAAATTTGGTGAAAAAATTCCTCCAAAAAATGACTGTGTTACGAGTGTGCATTGTGCAGTTTTCACGCATGCTCGTAACTTTGAGAAGTCTTAATGTTTTCGGTCCACATTTTTAACATTACCATTTTTTCACACCTCCTTATAAACAGTGCAGCTGTAATTTTTCACATCCTGCCCAAAATGTGTTTTTCCACATCTGGCGAACAATGGCGTGGTCGCTGTGGGAAATCAAGGTTCGGGACAGATTATGAAAATCACAGTGACACTGTTCATGAGCAGAGGTCCCAAAATGCCCATGTTGAAAATCTGATTAAAAAATTAAAAAAAATGACCACATTATGGACGTGCGTTGCGCAGTATCTACGCACGCTCGTAAGTTCGCAAATTTTTCATATTTTCTCTCCAGATTTTCAACATTGCCATTTTTTTACACCTCCTCATGAACAGTACAGCTGTAATTTTCCCCATCCTACTCAAAATGCCACACCTGTGGCTCCCAGTGGCACAGTTGCTGTGCGAAATCACCTTTCAGGATTGAGTAACGAAATGATAGTGCCACTGCTCATGAGGTGGGGTCCCAAAAAGCCAATGTTGAAAACTTTGAGTGAAAATACCAACAAACACCAGGGGCATTAAGGTTTCCAACCATACACCCACCCTGTAGAGACTGACAGGCATCGGGGACGCAACTTGGGTTTGTCGGCCATAATGTTCGCAGAATTCTACCACCCATCCCCCCACCCTACAGCCACTGACAGGCATTGAGGTGCGTCTTGAGTTCCGTCACCCTAACGTTCACCTATTCTCCTATATTGCACCCATCTCAGCTTATTTCATTATGGAATGGGGTGAGCATAAGGGTCGAAGACACCAATGCACATCCCGACATCTGTTGCTCTCTGCAGGGTGGGGTGAGGTGGAATGGTGTAAGCGTTATGGCTGACCCAAAGCCACACTCCCTATGCCTCTCAGTCTCTGTGGGGGAAGGGGGGCGTTGGCATTACTTAAATACTTCACTGCCATACCTATTTTGCATTTCTAACTCCTGCACTACCAATGCTAATGCCAGCAAGCCAACATTCAACATTGACAAATGCTTGTAAGAAGCTAGATATAGTAAGGGTTAGTCTGTATTACCATACTGTAGCTGTATCTTACATGAAGAAGATGATTTTCTACATGTCATACTTCATTGTCCATGGTACAAAAACCTGCAAAAAAAGATTTTAGGTAAATTTATTGGCTCTCTATTCATTCCCACTAGCTTCATCCTCGATTTATTATTTAACTCTGAAAATGAGGATATTCTTATGAATCTGGTATTATACCTATTAACTATCACTAGAATTAGAAAGCAATACAACCACAAACAAATTTTAACATAGAAACATAGATTTTGATGGCAGATAAGGACCGCTTGGCCCACCTAGTCTTCTCATTTCCTACCTATTGGATAAGCTGCAGATTTCGGTTACCCAACACCTTACTTCTTTCTACCCCTCACTATAATTGCCTTATGACTGTCCCATGCATTCTTGAATTCCCCCCACTGTTTTTGACCCCACAACCTCCTCAGGAAGGCAGTTCAATGCGTCCACCACCCTCTCTGTCAAAAAGCACTTCCTCACGTTGCCCTGAGCCATCCACCCTCTATCTTCAAATTGTGCTCCATTGTTCTTGTACATCTCTTTTTCTTAAAGCTGCTCCCATCTTGGACTTTGCTAATTCCCTTGAGGTACTTGAAAGTTTCTATCATGAGGGTAATCATATTAAGCACTTTTAGTCTCTCTTCATATGGCTTCTGTTGCAGACCCTGCACCATTATAGTTGCCCTCCTCTGGACTGCCTCCATCCTGTCTATGTCCCTGTGGAGATGGGGTCTCCAGAACTGTACACAGTACTCCAGATGGGGTCTCACCAACTGTTTGTACAAAGGGATAACAACTTCCTGTTTTCTACTGGTGATGCCTCACCCTATACATCCTAGTATCCCCCCAGCCCTCCTTATTGCCTTCTCACATTGATTACCTACCTTAAGGTCATTAGATGCAACTACCCCCAGGTTGCTTTCCATTTGTGTTGTTGTTAGTACCCCCGTGTACTTTTCCCCTGGGTTTTTGTTTCCCAGGTGCATTACTTTGCACTTTTTTGCATTTAATTTAAGCTGCCATATTTTTGATCATTTCTCCAATCTTGCCAAGTCCCTTCTCATCCTTTGCACCCCTTCTTGTGTACTGACCCTGTTGCAGATCTTTGTGTCATCTACAAAGAAGCATACTTTTCCTTCCAGCCCCTCTGCAATGTCACCTATAAAAACATTAAAGAGGTCCGGTCCCGTTACTGAACCCTGTGGGACCACACTAGTAACCCCCCTTTCTTCAGAGTGTACTCCAGTTACTATTACCCTCAGGGTCCTGTTGTCCAGCCAGCTTGTTACCCAGGCTATCACACTGGGACCCACTTCCTGGCTGGCTAACTTGTTTATCAATCTTTTGTGGGGGACTGTGTCAAATGCCTTGCTAAAGTCTAGGTAGGCCATATCCACAGCCATTCCCTGGTCTACTACTTTGGTTACCCAGTCAAAGAAATCTATTAGATTCATCTGACATGACCTTCCTGCTGTGAATCCATGCTGCCTTGGGTACTGTTCCCCGCTGGCCTCTAGGTACTCAACAATTCTTTCTTTCAGAAGTGATTCCATCATTTTCCTTACCACTGAGGTCAAGTTAACAGGTCTGTAGTTTCTTGCCTCTGTCTTGCTCCCACATTTGTGAAGAGGAATCACATCTGCCCTCCTCCAGTCCTCAGGTACCACACCATCCTCCCATGATTTGTTAAAAAGGGTAGTCAGTGGTGTCACTAGTTCTCCCCTTAGTTCTTTCAGAATTCTGGGGTGTATCTCATCAGGCCCCATTGCTTTGTCCACCTTCAGTTTTAAGAGTTCCTTCATGAATGACCTTTTCCTCTGTGAATGGACTGGTATCGACCCCCTGTCCAGTGTGCTTTTATTGTTTGGTTTAAGTACCTCCCCCTCTTTTTCTTTTGTGAATACTGAGCAAAAATATTCATTTAGTATCTCTGCCTTTTCACAGTCACCCTCTGTCCACCCCTCCTCCCCTTTTTTAAGCCTTACTATCCCTCCCTTGGTCTTCCTTCGCTCCCTGATGTACCTATAAAAGGTTTTATCCCCCTTCTTAACTACTTGGCTATCTTTTCCTCAGTTTGGGCCTTTGCTATTCTTACTGCCTTCCCTGCTTCCTTCTGCTTTAACTGATAAAGTTATCTGTCCTGCTCCTTCTGTGATTCATTGTACTTCCTGAATGCTATTTTTATCTCCCTAACCTTCCCTGCCACCTCCTTTGAGAACCACAGTGTTTTTTTACTTTGTTTTGTTTATTTGTTTTACACAAAGGCTTGTGGCCTCTGTCATGGCAGTTTTGATTATTCCCCATTGTTCTTCCACCCCTCCTTCCTGCCCATTTACTAGTGCATTCCTTAGACACTCACCCATTTTGGCAAAGTCGGCTCTCCTAAAGTCCAGTACCTTTGCCTTTGTATGGCTTGACTCTACCGCTGTGTTTATCATGAACCATATTGTTCGATGGTCGCTAGTTCCCAGATGGCTTCCCCACTTCTAAATCTGTGATCCTCTTGCCATCTCCATTTGAGAGAATCAGGTCTAAGTTTGCTCCCTCCTGAGTGGGTTCTAGTACTAGCTGTCTGAGGCATGCCCTCTGCAGGGCATCGAGAATGACCCGCTCTTGGATGTGGCTGCAACAAATGTGCTCCAGTTAATATCTGGCATATCCAGGTCCCCCATCAACAAATCTCCCCTTTTTCTACCATTCTAAGGATACCTTCTACCATTTCCTTGTCCATTTCCTTCCCCTGAGATGGGGGTCTGTATACAACCCCCGTGCGGATTGTGGTGTCATTGCTTGTGTCCAAGTTGACCCATAGTGCCTCCTCTCCTCCCCGTTTACCCTTTAGTTCTGTTGCTTTGATCCCTTCCCTTATGTAGAGAGCTACTCTTCCTCCTCTTTTACCCTCCTTGTCCCTCCTGTAGATTGTGTACCCTGGTATGTTTACATCCCAGTCATGGTTAACATAGAAACATAGAATTTGACGGCAGATAAGGACCGTTTGGCCCACCTAGTCTGCCCATTTTCCTACCTAACGGATAAGCTGCAGATCATAATTAACCAACAGCCTACTTCCTTCTAACCCCTACTAGAATTGCCTTATGTCTGTCCTATGCATTCTTGAATTCCACCACTGTTTCTGACTCTACGATCTCCTCAGGAAGGTTGTTCCACGTATCTACAACCCTCTCTGTGAAGAAATACTTCCTCACATTACCTCTGAGCCATCCCCCCTCTATCTTCAAATTTCCCCCCTTGTTTTGCACATCTCTTTTTCTGAAAGATGCTACCCTCTTGGACTTTGTTGATTCCCCTGAGGTATTTGAAAGTTTCTATCATGTTCCCCCCTCCCTCCTTTCCGCGAGGCTATACATCTTTAGTTCCTTTAGTCTTTCTTCATATGTCTTCTGATGCAGACCCTGCATCATTTTGGTTGCCCTCCTCTGGACAGCCTCCACCCTGTCTATGTCTTTGTAGAGATGGGGTCTCCAGAACTGTACACAGTACTGCAGATGTGGTCTTACCAACTGTCTGTAAAGAGGGCCAACAACTTCCTGTTTTCTACTGGTGATGCCTCTCCCTATGCATCCCTGTATCCCCCCCAGCCCTCCTTACTGCCTTCTGTGTGTACCATGTTTCTGTGACTGCCACAATACCCAGGTGTTCCTCTTCCATCAAGGCCACTAGTTCAGGAAGCTTGTTACCCAGACTATGGACATTTGTACTCATTACTCTCCATTTTTTGATGGCTTTACCTCTTGTAGCCCCATCCCTGCCATTACTGAGTTTTCCTTTTCCATTTACCCCTGTCCTGCTCCCTACTGACCTTTCTACCATGGTGTTTACCTCACTAACTACCCTGTTTTGTTGGGGGAGGCTGGAAATTATCTGCTACTTATCAGTGCCTCCTCCCTTGGCTAGTTTAAAAGCTTGCCAATGAAGCATTTAAACCTACCACCCAGGAGATGGGTTCCCTTCCCGGACAGATGCAGACCAACATGCCAGTAGAGGTGGGTATCCCTCCAGGTGGAACCCCAGTCCCCAATGAAGCCAAAACCCTGTGTTCCACACCAGTTTTTCAACCATTCATTGAATTGCATGGTGCGGAGTACCCTCACCTCACCCATGCCATAGACAAGCAGCACCTCCGAGAAGGATACTGTGTGTGCTACTTGTCTAATGCCCCTCCCTGACTCCATAAACTCCTCCTGCACTGCCCTAATTCCATGCCCAGCCAAGTCATTTGTCCCTAGGTGAACAATGATGTCCAGCTCCATCTCCCATGCAGCTGCTGTCATAATTCTGAGGATTTGCTTCCTGTCCCTCTAAGTCATGGCACCGGGCAGGCACCTTACTTCACTTTCCCCTGCCCCCCCCAGTTCTATCCCCCTAATAACTGAGTCCCCCACCAGGAGCTGCTTCCTTTCCATGTGGTGTCCTATGCCACCTTCTTGTGGGCCTCCCTTATGGTGGCTCCTAGCAACCTCCTCAGCCTCCACTGTGGGTGCCTCCATAGGGGAACTATGCTCCACCAGAATGGCATATGGATTGTGGAGCAGTATAACTGATAGGATAAGCTTCTGTTCCACCACCCTTACCCTTCCTGAGCCCACTATGGTCCAACCACTGCTATTTCTTGGCAACCTCTGAGGCAGTGGTGGTGGCCCTGGTGTTCCCTGGGTGGGGGAGGTTCCCCTACTCCTGTCCAGTCTGACCTGGAAAGGGGCAACCTCCTCCTTCAGAGCAGAGAGTTGTGTGCAAAAAAGGCAGCATCTCAGCCTCCAGAAAGTCTCCCGGAAGACTGCTGCCCCACATCCAGTGCATTGCACTACTCCCCACATGTCTGTCTTCTTTCCTGTTTATCCTGTGTAAGATTTTTTTTTTTTTAGTTATTGTGTGTGCCTTTACTGTCAATGCAGTGTGCTCTGCTGGTAAGGATATGACAGTTGTATGCCCCTTTTCCCTCAGAAATTATGTCAGAACCCCTGGTATAAAGGAAATGACACCTGGGGGGGTGAGGGTCAGGAGGGGTTGGGCCCAAGCCATGCCCTCCAGAAACAATCAGCTACAAGCTGTGACCCACAACTACGATGAGTGTTGACTTTCCTTTCAGCAAGACAACCTGCACAATGATTTAACTGAGTAAATACCCAGCAAAACTAGTAAAAGAAGTTCAGTACATCATGAATAACTTACTTTCAACTATAAAAAATTGATCTGTATAATATCCTCCTTATTCTAATATAACAAATCCCCAGTTAAGGTGGGGGTTTCATTTTGGACTGCCATACAGAAAAGCTTCATTCAGTACCTTTAGAGTGAGTCTTGCTAGGAGTTCCCAATAAATATGGACCTCATTTATGGTACATTCAATGACGTATTTATTGAACTAATCATAACAGAGTGGGAAATATTTCCCACAATCTCAGACTTACTAATAAGCCTTTGTTCTTTTAAAAGATATCTTGAATGGATGCTCAATCACATATACTGTTTGTAATTGAAAATGCTACTGTGTAAATGTTAATGCGAAGGCTTCTTAACTGAATTTATTGTCAGACTATGTCTATATTGTATAATTTTAAAATCATTGTATTAAACTCGCTTTTATGTAACAAATTGTAATGGCAAAATGCTGAACAATAAATTATTACTCAACTCAGCTCAACTCACTAATCAGTATATGATATAAATGTCTGGTTCACAGCTCCAAGCCTTTAACTCATTAGGAATTCTGTTGAGGTATTCACAAGGTACTCTTGATTTCTAAGGATAGTCTATAGGTGGTATTAAAGCAAGCAAGAAATTTAAAGGACAAACTATGTAATTCAGAACATAGGGTTCCTTTTGAAGAGAAGGGGATGGACTGGCTAAAATAGGAAATAAAAGGACATTTGCCATGTGGAAAATGTTTCCAGTGTTCTCATAAACAGAAAATCAAGGAATTCAGAAACAGAAGAAGTAATTACTGTTTAAGATTTTATAGATGTTAGATGTCCTGTTTGATACATATTCTCAAGTGTACTGTCCATGCAACCTTGTGTATGTGAGGATGACTACTAGAAAAGTGACTATGAGGATTTCAGAACACAAGAACTGTGTTTGACAAGGGGACATGACATTCCAGTGGAATGTCATTATCAGAGAAATATTTATATTGCTGACGGGGACCTGAATATGCCAGATATTAACTGGAACACCTTTGTTGCAGCCACATCCAAGAGCAGGGCCATTCTCAATGCCCTACGGGGGGGGTGCATGCCTCAGACAGCTAGTTTTGAAACCCACTCAGGAGGGAGCAATCTTAGACCTGGTACTCTCAGATGGAGATGGAAAGAGGATCTCTGATCTTGAAGTGGGTAGCCATCTGGGAACAAGCGACCACCAAACAGTGTGGTTCATGATAAACTTAGCTGTAGAGTCAAGCCATACAAAAGTGAAGGTACTGGACTTCAGGAGGGCTGATTTTGTCAAAATGGGAGAGTGCCTCAGAAAAGCACTGGCAAACAGGCAAGAAGGAGGGGTGGAGCAACAATGGGGAAACATCAAAACTGCCATCACAGAGGCAACAAGCCTTTATGTGAAGCAAACAAATCAAAATGAAAGAAAAAACCACTACAGTTCTCAAAAGAAGTGGCGGGGAAGGTAAGGGAGAAAAAGATAGCATTCAGGAAGTATAAGGAAACACAGAAGGAGCAGGACAGAGAACTGTACCAGTTAAAGCAGAAGGAAGCAGGGAAGGCAGTCAGAATAGCAAAAGACCAAACTGAGGAAAAGATAGCCAACTCGGTTAAAAAGTGGGATAAAACCTTGTATAGGTACATTAGGAAGCAAAAAAAGACTAAGGCAGGGATACTGAGGCTGAATAAAGAAGAAGGTGGTTGGACAGAGAGCGACAGTGAAACAGCAGGGATATTGAAAGAATACTTCTGCTTACTATTCACAATGGAATAGCAGGGGGAGATACCTAATACAGTCAATAGAAGCACTCTGGATGGGGGGGTTGATATTAGTCCTTTCACAGAAGAAAGGGTTCTGAAAGAACTCTTAAAACTGAAGGTGGATAAAGCAATGGGGCCTAATGGGATTCACCCCAGAATTCTAAAAGAACTAAGGGACGAATTAGTAACACCACTGACTACCCTTTTTAATAAATCATGGGAAGATGGTGTGGTACCTGAAGACTGGAGGAGGGTGGATGTGATTCCCCTTCACAGAAGTGGGAGCAAGACAGAGGTAGGAAACTACACAACTGTCAGTTTGTTCTCAGTGGTAAGGAAATGATGGAATCACTTCTGAAGGAAAGAATTGTTGAGTACCTAGAGGCCAGTGGGGCACAGGACCCAAGGCAGCATGGATTCACAGCAGGAAGGTCATGTCAGACAAATCTACTTGATTTCTTTGACTGGGTGACCAAAGTAGTAGACCAGGGAGGGGCTGTGGACATGGCCTACCTAGACTTTAGCAAGGCATTTGACACAGTCCCGCACAAAAGATTAATAAACAAATTAGCCAGCCTGAGAGTGGGTCCAAGGGTGGTAGCCTGGGTAAAACACTGGCTGGACAACTGGACAGAGTGGGTAATAGTAAATGGCATCCACAGTGAAGAAAGGGGGGTTACTAGAGGGGTACAGCAGGGTTCAGTACTGGTGCCGGTCCTTTTTAATGTCTTTATAAGAGACATTGTAAAGGGACTGGAAGGGAAAGTATGTCTCTTTGCAGATGACACAAAGATCTGCAACAGGATTGATACGCAAGGTGGGGTGGAAAGGACAAAAAGGGACTTGGCAAGGTTGGAGGAATGGTCAAATGTATGGCAGCTTAGATTCAACGCAAAGAAGTGCAAAGTAATGCACATGGGAAACAAAAACCCAGGGGAAGAGTACACAATGGGGGGGTGAGATACTGACGACAAAAATGGAAAGGGACCTGGGGGTAGTCATATCAGATGACCTAAAGGTAGGCCAGCAATGTGAGAAGGCAGTAAGGAGGGCTGGGGGATACTGGGATGCATAGGGAGAGGCATGACCAATAGAAAACAGGAAGTTGTTGGCCCTCTGTACAGACAGTTGGTAAGACCACATCTGGAGTACTGTGTACAGTTCTGGAGACCCCATCTCCGCAAAGATACAGACAGGGTGGAGGCTGTCCAGCGGAGGGCAACCAAAATGGTGCAGGGTCTGCACCAGAAGACATATGAAGAAAGACTAAAGGAGCTTAAGATGTATAGCCCCGAGGAAAGGAGGAAGAGGGGGAACATGACAGAAACTTTCAAATACCTCAAGGGAGTCAACAAAGTCCAAGACGGTAGCATCTTTCAGAAAAAAAGATGTGCAAGAACAAGGGGGCACAATTTGAAGATAGAGGGGGGACGACTCAGAGGTAATGTGAGAAAGTATTTCTTCGCAGAGAGGGTTGTAGATGCATGGAATGGCCTTCCTGAGGAGGTCATAGAGTCAAAAACAGTGGGGCAATTCAAGAATGGATGGGACAGACATAAGGCAATTCTAGTGGGGGGTAGGAGGAAGTAGGCTGTTGGTTAACTATGATCTGAAGCTTATTCATTAGGTAGGCCGGTGCACTTGTTCAAGTACCTTGGAGTCATCACTGATGACTCTCTCACTTATACGCACCACGCAGACTCCCTTGTCAAAGTGGTAAACACAAAGATCAGGGTCCTTAAATAGGCATAAGAAATCCCTCACCCCGGAAGCACTCTGAATCTCAGTCTCCAGCTCCATACTCTCCATGATAGACTACGGGCTGGTGGTCTGTGGAGCTGCTACTGATACAGTGCTCAAAAGGGTCCAAATTGCACTCAGTAAGGCATGCCACCTCACCCTGTATGCAGATCATTACACCCATACTTGCACCGTGTATGAGCGTACAAACTGGCTCAACCTAAAAGACAGGATCAAATACCAAACTTGCCTCCTGGGAAAGAAGGCACTCCTCAGAAAACCCCCATCCTGTATAGGAAAACTGCTCAAGGCTTCTCTCTCAACACGCATCACCAGACGGAGGAAGAATGGAGCACTGTCCATACCATTCCGCCGAACCTCACTAGGGCAGCGTGCTTTCTCCTATCGGGCCCCCCTCTGGATAAATGAACTCCCGATGAAATTACAAACAAACAACAGCCTGTCTCAATTCAAAGTAGGCCTCAAACAGCACCTAATGTCTAACTCAAAATGCACCTGCTTCTCAGGCCCCACTTGATAGACAGGTCTACCCCCAAGGTAACACCAGCAGGGCTACCTAGAGAACCCTGCCTCCATTCCAGCCTAGCCAAGGGCTTACGTAGCTATCAGTCCTCTTAAACGTGACTTGGTACTGCCCCTCCCAAACCCCCACACACACACACCATATATTCGACAAAGCCTCTCTGAGCTGCTCCCACTATCACAGCCCCCCTGCTTTCACTATCCCCTACCTCTCACTCTCTGCAGTTGGTTTCAAACCCAAGCCCCATTGTTTCACTGTCACCCAGCCTCTCGCCATCTGGGATAGCGTTAAACCCTATGAAGTTACTCTGCCATAGTCTATCAACATATTTGGAGGTTTCCAGGGGTGTGCTACCTAACACAACCGATTAGAAATAGCTTAGTACTCAATTACAACTGCTCAGTTTTTTTTTCGCCTATTTGTCTAATTGTCATGTAATCGCTCTTTAATGCCTAATGATCAGGCCTCTGTAACCACTGAATATGTGTATTGTCTTGTCCACCCTGATGTGGAACCTTTGTAAAAGAGCTCACGCTTAAAGGTCTTTCCGAAATACTAATTAAACAATTAAGTAGGGAAATGGGCAGAATAGGTGGGCCAAGTGGTCCTTATCTGTCATCAAATTCTATGTTTCTATGTTAATAACCACAGCATTCCACAACTACATTTTTGCGGATCAAAAGTAGTACCCATGCCATAAGGGGTGTGACTGGGGAAAGCTAATTCTTCCTGAAAGAAGCAAGGTGGATAAATGGGTTAGGGACTTTGGATACTAGGTTTGGCATCAGTGAAGAGGTGGATTGGGAGGCATTATTTTAATTAGAAATACATATAATCAGAAATAGGATAAAAATATAAATAAAAAAAGAGCATAGTTGTGAAGCACTGGCATTTCCTGAACTGTAGCCAGTGCAGAGTTGAGATTGAGTGGTAGTCCCTGGGATTGAAAAGAAACTACTTGTATGTAAGGGGAAGGGGTGCTGTGGCATGCATCCAGGCAGGAATCTTGCTTAGGAGAAAAGAGAGGTTGAGGAGGGCAGAGACAGGGGCAGCAACAACATGGGCAGAGAGATAGAGGGGTGATGGATAAAGGCTGTTAGGACTGTTGCTTTTACAGGGGTTAAGAGACAAAATGGAATACAGATTAGTTGCAGGGGAAGTCAGTGAAAAGGTGAAAATTGGATGATGAAAGCGAGGGAGTGGAGGGAATGAGGCTAGCCAGGCTACTAAGGATTGGAGGATAGGGAAGAGAGTGGCAATATGGATAGGGTAAATAAAAGGTGGAGGGGAAGCAGAGTCTGAGCACAGGTGGTAAAGTATTCAAAGAAGTGGTGATCTCAAGAGGTCAGAGACAGTGGATTTGGACAGTTTGCATACTGGGGCTTCAAACTGGGGGAAGGGTCAGAAGGGAGTGGATTACTTTCCAGAATTTTGATAGGAAGTTGAAGTTGTTCTGGAGATGGGAAGCAAAGTAATCTGCCCAAGTGTACCTGAAGGTTTTGGTGCAGGCATTATAGGGAGTTGTTTTTGTAAGCATTAATCACCTCCAGAAGAGGGCTCTGCCAGTGGATTAATGCCGCTGGGGGGGTTGGTGCCCGAGGGTGCAGCCCGAGGGGGTCCAACCGCCCAGCGGGCATTAATCCCTGGCAGATCCTGATGCTGAAGGTGATTAATGTGCTTGTAACATAGGCTCGTCGCGGCGACAACGAGCCTATGTTACCGGCATCACCTCCGCCGAGCAGCGGCAGCCCTACGGACAGAGGACACGGGACAGAGATGTGGGCTGGCTGTCAGGCTCCTGTGGCTGTCGCATCGGAGGTGCGCTGCTGGGCTCCTGGGTGGGTGGGTCACTGGGGCTCCAGGACTGGCATGGAGAGGAGGTCTGTCTCTGGTTCAGCTTGCTGCAGGCGCGTGGTCGGGGACCGGGGGGGGTCTCACGCTGAGTGCCTGCTGCCTTCGGGTCGGATGCTTCTGGGTGCTGCGGAGGACTGGGGGGCTTGGCGGCTCTGTAGTGCCGCCGTTGGGGGCTTGCGGTGGTGATGGAGCGGGCACCGGCATCACCTCCGGCGAGCAGCGGCAGCCCTATGGACAGAGGACACGGGACAGAGACGTGGGCTGGCTGTCAGGCTCCTGTGGCTGTCACATCGGAGGTGTGCTGCTGGGCTCCTGGGTGGGTGGGTCACTGGGGTTCCAGGACTGGCATGGAGAGGAGGTCTGTCTCTGGTTCGGCTTGCTGCAGGTGCGTGGTCGGGGACCGGGCGCTGAGTGCCTGCTGCCTTCGGGTCGGACATCTCTGGGGGCCGCGGAGGACAGCGGGGCTTGGCAGCTCTGTAGTGCCACCGTTGGGGGCTCGTGGTGGTGACGGAGCGGCGGCTACCCTCTGGTGCCTCCATGGCGACAGCTGATACTGACCGAGCGGGCTATACCTGTGGGTTAATACCCGCTTGGTTTCAGTCAGCTGTGGCACTTCGGCGAATCCAGAAGCTCCATTCCGGCGGGCTGCAGTGAGCCGTGTTACAAATATGAATAATTCCTCTAGGGAGCAGAAGCCATATAATGGTAACAGGCAGTGTCTCACACCTTGAGTCTTGTGTTCAGGTCAGGTAATGGGAGGTGAAAGCATTTGAGACCTCTATGATGTGGGGGGATGCATGTTTTTTCCAGCAGTGGTGAATTTTTTTTTGTGGTTAATAAGTTTTATTGATTTGACTTATTAAGACGATAGAAACATTAAAACAGTCGGATACATTGCAAAGATCTTACAGACTGTTACATATGTCTGCAGAAGCAGAGAACGGAACATGCTGGCCAAATAGTAACAAACTGAATATACTAGCCAGGTAAGTAGTAGGATAATATTCTGTGCCTGGATCATGTACAACACCTATCCAGCTGGAGATTAACTTTGAAAGTATTAGCAGTTGGTGCATTGCATTATGGCTAACTCATACAAACATATCTTACCTGGCTCCATCCTGCTAGTTTCTGTAGTATTTGACAAAGCATCAGAAATTATGAGAGGTCCAGGGCCGCTGTCCTCTACTTTACGCCTACAAAATACAAGAGATCACACACACACACACACACACACAAAGCAAACAGGTCTTCATTGTCAGAGAAGATACTATCCTTTACTGATATTATACCATGTCATCCATAGAGCAGGATTCCCTATACCTCAGTAACAATCTCTTCAGCACTTGCCCCTAAATGCACCATGAGAGGAGACCATTATAGTAGCATGGTTGTGCCTATTCAGCCGATTCCCTCCCTAGGTTTCAAAAACAGAAGGAAGGGAGTCCAGAGGGCAGTATATTTAAAGAGGGTATTGGCCACCGTATGTGATATTCTGGCCCAGTTGGCAACTTGAGTCATGGAGGTAAGTACCTCCCTCAGGGACGGGATTATCTGGGACTGCCATTTACACAGTAGGAGACTTTTAACCTGCATACTGAGTGTCAGAAGTAGTTTCAGCTCGGAGAGACGAAGGTGAGGGGTCGGGGGCCAGAGTCCTAATAACAGTAACTCAGGGGACTGAGGCACAGGCTTCCTAAGTATTTTGGACCTCATCTCACAGGTAGCCTGCCATAGGGGCTGTATCAGCCTGCAGGACCAAAGTATATGGAACAGGTCACCTGGGAGTTCCTGACACCTCCAACACAGGTCAGACTGAGCCAGCTTTGCCTTTGGCAAGGACTACAGGAGTCCTGTACCCGGAGTGAATTATCTTGTTCTGTATTAATTGATTACTGGTGCCAGGGTATGCCCTGTGAGCTAGTTTTAGACAAGACTTCCACTCCAGGTTCGTAATGGGGGCATGCAATGCTTTCTCCCATTTATGCTTGAATTTCTCTGCTTGGGATGGGATGGTGCTCCGAATGGCTGCATATACCCGGCTTGACTGTCCTCGTTCTAGGGCCAGCCATGACTCTACCTGGGAGATTTGTTGCTCTTGGTGTTGCTTATGCCTGTACGTAAGGATGGCACTTCTTATTTAAAGGAATCACCAGAAGTCTTTGGGAGAGATCCCATAAGAGCTCCGCAGGCCCTCAAAGGAATTAAGGGTATCTGTACCAGGAATGAGCATATCTCGAAGCAATGAGATACCATCACGTTCCCATGAGGGTCATGCAATTGGTTGTTTATTGATGGTGATCTATTATATTGCCCCCTAGTGGAGTAAGTCTTAGGGGAGATGGGGAGGCACCCAACTTCTTATGCACCTTGGCCCAATATTCCAGAGAGGGACCTATAGTAGGATGAGAGCGAGTGCCCTTAGAAGGATGGTTAAATAACAACAGTACCAAGTGAGTACACTGACATACCTCTCTCTCTCCATATCCAGCCGCTGGGGAGTGGTGTGTTCAGGGAAAAGGAACCATTTTAATGTCTGAGCCAGCTGAAAGGCCCATTTATACCCCTCTAACCACGGAAGACCCCAGCCCCCTTCCGACCAATGAGCTCTGAGCTTATTTCTACTGTACCTAGGTTTTTTACCCTCCCACAAAAAGGATCTCAGCAGGCAGTCTAACTTAGTAAACCAATAACGAGGTATTTTCAAAGGAACGTGGGAGAGAAGATACATAATTTTTGGTGCTGTGACCATTTTAATTGCAGATATTTTACCTACAAGCAACAGTCGAAAGAGATTTCCATCTGTCCAGTTCTGTACGAATGGACGCAAAAAGTGGTTTCATATTCAGGTCCCAGATTTTATGCAGATTAGGAGAGATGGTAATGTCCAAGTAGGTAGTCCCCTCCGGGGCCCATCGGAGCCCTTGCTGAGTAACCATTTGAGAGGTACACTTAGAGTTTAAAGGTAGGCCCCTCGTCTTGGCCTGGTTAGTCTTGAGCCCTGAAAATGTAGAGAAATCTGACAAGGTGGACAGTAGGGGAAGGAGGGAGGTGACGATATTGGCTATAGGGAGCAACAGGTCATCCGCATACATAAGAGTAGGGTATGCCCTTGTTCCCACCTGGACCCCAGAAATTAGAGGACTTTGCCTAATAGCAGCCACCAGGGGTTCTACTGCCAATACAAAAAGTAGTGGGGAAAGTGGGCAGCCCTGACGGGTACCCCTACCCAGTATGAATCAGGGAGACAGCATCATATTGGTGAGTATCCGTGCAGCTGGGGATGAATATATTGCCCCAATCCAGGCCCGAAACCCCGCCCCCAAGCCCATAGTGCAAAGTACTTGTTGGACATAGTCCCACTCCAGGGAATCAAAGGCCTTTTCAAAATCTATTGCAATGGCAGCAGCAGGGGAAGATAATGTTTGGGCGTTATGGATTAAATTTACCAACGATGTAATATGGTCCGCGCTAAAGCAACCCTTAACAAAGCCCACTTGGGATGGGTGGATCAAACTGGGAAGGAGAGGATTAAGTTTATTAGCTAGTATCTTAGCTAGCACCTTGCTATCAGCATTCAATAATGAAATAGGGTGGTAGCTGGACACTTTAAGAGGGTCTTTACCTTTTTTTGGTAGGATAGTAATAGTCGCCTCCCTAAGGGATGAAGGGAGTGACCCTGTTTGCAATGACTCAGTAAATACTTTTTGCAATACTGGAGAGATTATGGGATGCAACAGCTGCCACACTTCAATAGGGAAATCATCCCCTCCTGGGGCCTTTCCCATTTAAGGGAGAGGATGGTGTCTGCCTCCTCCTGGGTTGAGATCGGGGTATCTAGGGCATTAGCTTGGGCTTCCGAGATTTTGGGGAGATATAGGGACTGCAGAAATGGGGGTTCCCCCTGGGGCTCTGGGGCTCTGGAGGATTTATATAATGAGAAGTAAAAATCCATCATTATTTGATTAATACCTTGCACCGAGGTCTGGGTCCTACCCCCTGCATCCTCTAAAGCCGCTATATGCCTTTCGGCTTGCTGCTTTTTGAGACGGTATGCCAGCAGCTTGCCCCCCTTTTCTCCCCCTTCCCAATATTTATGCTTGGGCCTAATGATTGAAATCTCTGCCTTTCTAGAGACCAGCTCGTTCACTTGCATCTCCAGAGAGGTGACCTTGTCACCTGCCTCTGACCTAAGGGAAGGGACACTAAGGGTCTTAAAAGCAAACTCCACTTCTCGGAGTTGTAGTTCAAGCCCCCTCAAATGTTGTTCCCTCCTCTTTCGATGCCTGTTCACATACCCTATTATCGCCCCTCTTAAGTGGCTTTGAATGCCTCCCATGTGGTACCTGCAGAGGTATCTGCTATGAGGTCATGCCGAAAATATTTTGTTGCTTAATTTTGAAGCCAAGGGGGAAAGCCTGGGTCATGAAGTAGCAATGGGTCCACCATCCATGCTGGAGACTTAGGGAGAGAGGGGCCCCATGTGAAGGCAAGATGCACAGGGGCATGATCCGAGACAACTAAGGGATGAATAAGAGTATTAACAGTGTTACTAGTAATAGTAGGAGAGGTGAGCCAGAAGTCTATTCTACTAAGAGAACTATGTACTGGGGAAAGAAAGGTGCAGTCCCGCTGGGGAGGGGGTGAAATATTCTCCAGATGTCCATAAGGGCCAAATCTTGTTGTAATTGAGCCACTGCCATTACAGCCCTGGAGTGGGGCTCAGTATTGGAAGGGGATCTATCCAGGAAAGGGTCCAGAGTAAGATTAAAATCTCCCCCTAATAAAATGGGTGTGTCTTCCGGAGCTATGGATGCCTGCACCTGGGCCAACTTGTGAAAGAAGGAGGCTGAGTCCTCATTTGGAGCGTATACGTTACCCAGGATCAGAGGGCACTCCCCAGTATCCATGAGTACCACCACCCATCTACCCTCTTGGTCTCTCACTTATCTCTGCAATTTCCATTGTAGTTGCTTGTGAAGCAGAATCACCACCCCTCTCTTTCTAGAGGAGGCCGAGGCATGAATAACCTGACCTACCCACTCCCTCTTCAGTCTCTCAGGATCCCCCCCCCCCAAGTAAGTTTGGTCTCCTGCAGGAAGGCGACCCTCGCTTCCAGTCTCTTAAGGTGGCCCAAAACTTGCTTCCTCTTGTTTGGTGTGTTAAGCCCTCTGACATTCCATGTCAGACAAATGATATCATCTGTTAGTAATAAGGAGCAAATATTTAATTAAGAGATATATCAAGAACAACCAGCAGATAGGGGGCGAAGGCAGCCCAACCAGAAGAGGCAAATTTCTATAGAGCGCCACCAGATATGGAGAGAGTGGGTAAAAAGCCCATATACCCTGTCCCTACCAGATGACCTTATACTAACAAATAACAAAACATCTGTGTGTGTCTATTGTGAAACAAACATTCATAAACACATTAACAAACTATATATACATTGTGCACAGTGTACCATGCAGTTTGAGGATATAGAGGCATCTCTTCGGCAGCAGAGCCCTGCTGTAGGCCAGCCCCTATTCCCAGGGCGTTATCAAGTGGTATCCATCCTTCCTTAGCACTACGGTGAGTACAGGGGGGGAGGTTCCCCCCTGAGAGAATTGAGCAACCCAATAAGAAGGTTGGACCACGTGGCTCATTGCAACCCCAGAGGGTTGAGAGAGCTGCTCCAGCAGTGTAGCTCAGAAGCTGGGGTAGTTAAAGTGGGACTACACAATGCTTCTAATGAAGTGGGGGTTTACAGGAAAGAAAGTGAGGGGAACTGCTCACTATTTTGGCAAGTCTAGGGTTATTGCTGATGGGTGCCAATGTGTTCTCACAACAAAAATCTTGGTGAGGTCAGGCTCATCACACCTATGAAAAGTGTACTGTAAGCCACCCAATGCAGGGGCTGGGAGATCTCCCCTTGATAGAAAATAATAATAAAAAAAACAAACATACCAGAGGGGCACAGGCCTGTGCCATTCACCACTTAGGGCCTCATGCAAAACACATCCTGGCTACCCATTCAGCACAACAGTTAATGCATGCTGACAAATACTTTCATATTATATGACACATCTTCCCAGCGGACCTCACCCCCCCTACACACATAAGTAAGCGAGGTAGAACCCACAAAAGTTCTGTTGTTTAATCAGATGGTGCAAAAAAGGTCTTCTTTGCCATCTAGACATGTCTGGACCTTTGATCAGGATGTCAACTGAGAGATTGTTGGTAGGCCTCGTTGAAGCCCTCCCAGTATAGGAGTGAGGCATCTTCTCTGCCATATGGCAGTGCAAGTCGGGGGTCAAGGTTGGGGTGAAAAGGGGCTCGAAAGTTCCCTTACATGGGTAACATGAAGAAAGGGTAGAAGATGGGTCAGCCAAGGAGATTGTCCACTGACGATCAATTTAAACACCCCAAACTTTGCCCCACACCTACAACTCCCCAGGGGATTAAAAGAACAGGAATAGAAAGAAAATAGAAGGATGACTGCTTAAGTCCTGAAAGATGTGGATCCTATTCGATCTCCACACTACATGCTGTAATTCACAAGCTCTAGTTAGGACCTTCTCTTTGTCCCTAAAATCAATAAATCGGGCTATGATAGGTCATGGTCTGTCCTGGGCCTGAGACATGGGGACTAACGTATGGTGTGCGCATTCCACCTGGAGCGGTATCAATGGGTCCAACTGCAACATTTCAGCGATGGCTAATTGTAGAAATTCCTCAGTATCTTTGCCTTCTACATGTTCAGGGAAGCCCAGGAAGTGAAGATTATTACGGTGACCTCGATTCTTGAGGTCATCCATCTTACTGCGCAGCATCTGTATGGTCCGTTGTTGATCTCTTAATTCTGCCCTTAAGTCCTGAACATGCCCCTCCATCGCCGAGACCCGCTGTTCGGTATGCAGCATCCTGGCTTCTAACTTTTGAACCACTTGGGTGTTTTGATTTGTTGCCACAGTGACTTGTGCCATCTGGGCCATAAGTTGGCCGAACATCGCCTCAGCTGACGGTTGCTCCCAGGTTTGTGGCAAGCGGCCTTCAGCCATATTTTCAGGCCTACCTCGTCCAGGAGGCTCTTCAGTAAAATAGCAGTTTCCACACAGCAAATGAAGGCTTTTTTGTATCCATGAAGCTAAATTAGTGTAGCTTGAGTATTACCCCACAAGTTACAGTAGAGTGAGGATATAATACCAGCTAGTAGAAAAAGGATTTTAAAGGATATTTCCCTCTGGGTTGTAGAGCTGATCTTTAAGCTGCCATCCTATTTAGCACCCCTAGTGGCCAGTGGTGAATTTTTTAAACATTTTGTAAAGTTGCTTTAATTTCATTATAGCACCTTCTCTTGATCTGATAGATTTTTTTTGGGGGTGTGTTTGCTGGTCTCAGTGAGGTAACTACATGCTGGCCAAGGATCATCATTTGACATGGTGGATATTTGTATGGTGTAGATCTAAAATCCTGTTTGTCATTGTTACACAGTATGCTGTGCGAGACATGCCAGAGATGCGTGTACCTGCCTGATGTGGGATGTAGCCTGGTATTGCCCTAGAATGAGATGTCTCTCATTTAAAGGAAAGTGAACAAAGTTTCCATGATGCTAAAACATATGACTGAATAAAAAGTAATTTTTTTTTGTCAGAAATGGGGTTGTCTAAGTGGCACACATATTGGAAACATGAATAAAGCAGCATTCACTTTGGGCCACACAGCTTTGCCAGATGCATACTTGACAAGTTGGTAGGGGAATAATATATATTTTTTTAAATGTTACGTGTGAATTTTGACTCAGAGGATATTTTCCTTTGAGAAGAAAGTCAAACAATTTCCCTTGAGACAGACTGATAAACAAAGAAACAGCTTCTCATTTGTGTCATGTTTATTTCTCATTTGTTTCTTGAATATCTGCATGAGCAAAGACTGAGATATCACCACCTTCTGTGGGAAGCTGTGCAGACTGCAAAATACTTAGAAGCTGCAGGAGCTCATAAATAATCATGAGAGCCCAGCTGAGAGGCAGGAAGGCAAATCATAACTGCTTTTATAAAATGGCGTCTAGCCAACTCTGGCGCTTCATTTGTCAGGACTCCATCACATGACATTTCATTAACATAGTAGCACATAACCCTGCTATGATGTCATCATAGGGTTGCATTAATCCAGACCACAACCTGTCAGAATCACACGATCAGCAATTATAAATTGCAAACCAAAACATTACAGTATAATGCTTAAACAACAAACACAATATCTAACTAAAGAAACAAGAAATCCATCTAACAAAACTGAAAAAAAGTACTTCATAATCAAAAATCCAAATTCGAAAAATCTCAGTGCTGCTCCACATTAAAACAAACACAGGAAAGGAAACATGCACATTCAGTGAGTTCAAAAACTATAATTTCACACAACAGTAGAGAATATATGCAGACAGCACTCAAACATCATCAAAATATTTGCATACACTGCTCTAAAAAGTAGTGTAAACCCCCCTCCCCTGTTTCTAAGGGTATGCCAGGTGATAAATATGTGGGGAGGGGGCACTCACAGTATGAAACCACAGTTGTCTCTTACTGGGATGACTGGCACTGATTAGAGGTCAGCTAGGCAGGGGTGCAGGCTTCTTCTGGTGCTGGACTGCAATAAAACTTGATTAGTAGCCACAGACAGTTCAATAAAATAAGTGACATCCATGCAGAAGTAAAACAACAAGGGGGTTCCATTTAATTGGTAAACAGCACTCCATGGAGGGAACACACACTTTAATAATTTGACACTCAGTTCTGACCATGGGGGGGGGTGATTGAACATTTGTCAGTGTCCATTGTGGCCGAGAAGGCCCCTCTGACTTTGGGCAGCTTCTTCCTGGCTGGGTAACCACACATTAAAGAACAGGCAGTGTTCAATCAGGGCCGAGATGGCCTTTCCACTTCAGGCAGCAGGCAAATCCACGTTCTCTCAATCTGGGCTACCACTCCTTCCCTATCACTTCAGTTCAAAACAGTTGGCCATGCCAAGCAACTCCTCCAAGAATTCTGGGTGAATGTCCCCACTGCAGCTGCCACACCAGGTTGGCATTCTTAACTTTGATGCTGTACCTCTCTGTCTATCTATCTCTCTCTCTCTCTCTCTCTCTCTCTCTCCCCCTCTCTCTCAAATAATGCTTCCAATCACTGAACGTGGGCCTTGGAGAATGAGTTTAATTTCCAGATCATGGATGAACGTCCCCGCATACCACCGGAGATGCCACAACTGGTTTGGCATATCGATTCTGGGGTGGGTGCTCTCTCTCTCTCTCTCTCTCTCTCTCTCTCTCTCTGGCACCAAATTCTCCAAACTGCTCTCTCTCACCCTAAACACAGGCTGCAAATTGTGTCTGGGCTCACACTCTCTGCACCCAAATCTTCATCACTCCGGCCAAGGATATCTCTCTCTCAATTGCTGAAGGAGACATAAATTCTCGAACACTCAGAGCAGGCAATTGGCCCTACTCTCCTCCCGGACCCATTCTCTAACCCGGGCTCTCCATTTTCTCCTCTTATTGGTGCCATAACCCAAAATTAACCTCAGAGACCAACAGTGACCTTCGACCTATGGAGCTCCCGCTGGTGTGGCAGAGGGAAATTTAACCATTTAAATACAGGACTACATCGGACCTAAAGTGCACAAATATGTACACACCTCATGGGGTGGGGGGGGTGTTACATTCCTCCCCGCCTTAAACACTCACCTCCCTCAGTAAATATTGACATTGGCTACCCACTGCACCAACCAGGAAGTAATGTGCACTCATTTCCCAGTCAGAAAACATACAGGCTAGGCCAGCACACAGCTGCAATGGTGGTAAATACTCCCCAAACAACCCCAGAATTGCAAAGCCCATAATACTGCTAATAGGGACACCCTGGTGACCCAAACACCTATACTGCCCTGGACAGACTGCTTAACTAAACAGGGGTGGCGTCCCAGTCCCACCTATAACTTTCTAAATCTATGATGCTGCCTGCCTACCTACACGCTGCCAAGCTGCCAAAGCCTTACCCAACAAAAATTTTTATTACATGAATATGCAAAACAGTGCAATAGAAAATTATTTCACAATTACATTGGAATAGCATTTTAAGCTCTGACCCTGTATAATCATATTTAAACTATACCATACTAGCATAAATGCAGCGAACAGTAACCCAACACATTTTTTTCTCTCTCTTTTTTTTTGAGGACCTGCAATTTTCCCCACTCCTCCTGCACTGTGATGCAACTAGTTAGACCAGCAAAATGTCCCACAGATATTCAAAGTCCCAAACATGTGCAAGTAAAAGATAACAAAAATAAAGGGTTGATCTCACCTGATCTAGCTGGCTGTCACACTAGTCCAAACTCTCTGTCTGTCTCTTTTTTTACAGTGGACATCACCTCCATGAGGAGGAAACAGTTTACTCATGGCAGCAACGATGAAACAGTCCCCAGGCTACCAGCAGTCACTTCATTGTCCGGGGGAGGGTGGTGGAAATAGTAGCAGGGATTCAGTTTGGTGGTATCTTGGCCAAACAAGTCAGTACCCTTCATGTAGTGCTGTGTATGTCTTCCATTCAGATCCTGCACCAGGGTAAAAGCTTTAAAGAGGGTCAAGCCATCATAGACATGACGGTCACACATTCCCTTTGCAATCCACTGAATCTCTTGCAGGGCCTTCGAGGAGCTTTCCGGACCTAACTTGTGCTTTTTATAATGCTTATGCATGGTGCCCCAGTATACCCAATCTGTGTGGTTTTCTTCTAAGATGTCCCAAAATCTCTCAGGCAGGTATGGGTATACGTACTGTGGTTAATCGTACCAGATTTTGTGCCTGATTATTTTTTCAGCCTGACTCCATTCAGGCAGACTGTGGATCGAGGACCTTGGGGCCTGACCATCCTGGAGACATATACTCTCTTAATAATGTCACACATTGGAGTTGCCATTATGAACATTTTCATACATCTCCCACATTTTGAGGCTTTTGGCAGATAGGGTAGGGGGCTCTTTCCAGGGTGTCAGACACACAGATTCATAGTGGGGTATCCCTTTCAAGGTCATAATCACTGAGCTCCACCACTCATTCTACAGTTGAGGTAGCTGCTACCGTTTCTCACAATTCACTCCCTGACTCTCCTTGCTGGGAATGACTCAACACTGAACCCTTGGATGATTTTAGCAACTGTGGCACAGCAGTGCTTTCCGACTTTGGGGACATTTGCACATTTGGCTTTTTCCACCCTCTGGGGAGCAACATCTTGGTTTGCACTCCATGACCCTGACTCCATCCTCAGGCTATGGGTACGTCAAGCTGTGTGGCTCAGTGGGGAGCTGAAGATTCTTGGGGGCTGGTCTTCATAGTAGAGCTAACCTTCTCAGTAGGGCTGACCTTCTCAGTTTTTACTGCCGATGTCACACTTAGCTGAGATTTCATCTCCTCCCAACTCTCTAGAGCCAGTTCTGTTGAAGTACCAGACCCAGTGGGCCTGGGAAAAAACAAGTGTCCAAATTCTGAATGGGCCTTCTGCTGACACACTGAGCACACTGGCAGCACAGGTACTCTAGGCCCCTTAAACTGGCACAGGGCACACTTGGTGGCTGTACATTTCTCAATGATCTCCCACATCCACCTAAGCATAGTGGTGGGGACCATCACCTCTGAAGTCTCCGGAGCTTTTGCCATTGCTGGCACTGGGTTGTTTCTGCTCTTAATTTTGAACATACCACCAACAATTTCTCCAAAACTGCTGCTGCTCTAATGGCTGCACAAGTTCTCCTCTCCCTTCTGGTACCATCCTTGCCCAGAGATGGTTGTACTCTGCCCCCAGTCTTTATGGCTGACACCAGGCATACTTCTCACATGTACTTAATTCTTGCGCCACAACCCAGACCCATTGGCACCTCAACCTCTGCTTGCAAAGGCACAAACTTCCTCACTACTGTGCCATATTGTACTTCCCATTACAGGCCAGAAACAAAGTCTACAATGTCCGTTAGGGCCCAGTACCCATTCCAGTTCAGCCCAACTGTCCCTGCACCTCAAAACACCATCCTGGATGAGCCCCCACATTGTAAGCCTCCCTTCCCTATGTCTAGGTGTATGCCAGGTGGTAAATATGTGGGGAGGGGGCACTCACAATATGAAACCACAGTTATTTCTTACTGGGATGACTGGCATTGATTGGCGGTCAACTAGTCAGAGGCATAGGCTTCTTCTAGTGCTAGGCTCCAATAAAACTTGATTAGTAGCCACAAGTAGTTCAATAAAATAAGTGACATCCACACAGAAATAAAACAACAAGGAGGTTCCATTTAATTGATAAACAGCACTCCGTGGAGGTAACACACACTTAAACAATTTGACACTCAGTCCTAACCACGGGGGTCATTGAACATTTGTCAGTGTCCATTGTGGCCTAGATGGCCCCACTAACTTTTGGGGGGGGGGCTTCTTCCTGTCAGGGTAGCCAGATTATAGCACAGGCAGTGTTAAAGGAGATGGCCTTCCTCTCTCTCTCTCTCTCTCTCTTCCCTCTCTCTCTCTCTCTCTCTCTCTCTCTGTCAAATAATGCTTCCAACCACTTAACCTGGGCCCTGGCAAGTAATTTTAACTTCCAGATTGTGGATAAACCTCCCCAATATACCAATGGAGCTGCCACAATCTGGTTGGCATATCGACTCAGGGGAGGATGCTCTCTCTCTCTCTCTCTCTCTGGCTCCAAATTCTCCCCACTGGTCTCTCTCACTCTAAACACAGGATACACACTGTCTGGCTCATACTTTCTGCACCCAAGTCTTCATCACTCCGGCCATGAATCTCTCTCTCAATTGCCAAAGGGAACATAACAGAGGAACACAGTGTGGGTCACCGCATGGACTGGGCTGATGGACACCACAACATCACTCACCACACTCTCGATGCCCCAACCCTTGGAAAACTACTTGAACACTGAGAGTGGGGATTTGGTCCCGCTATTCTCCCAGACCACTTCTCTAACTCAGGCTTTCCATTTTCTCCTCTTATTGGTGCCAAACCCCCAAATGTATAACCTCGTGCACCAACGGTGACCTCTCACCCACAGAGCTCCCACCGGTGTGGCAGAGGGAAATTGAACCATTTAATTACAGGACCACAAAGGACCTAAAGTGCATAAATATGTACACACCCTGTGGGGAGGGGGGTTCAGTAGGAAGATATCCCCTTACTTACATAGAATGCAGCAACAGAGACACTGCAGGGATTTTTATTGCAGATATCTCACACAGGATCCAGAGGAAGATCAGTCTGTTAATAGATGATACCAAGAAGGGAGCTGTGTCTGATGATGCAGAGGGGTGGACGGGGTTGCAGGAGGACCTGACTAAGCTGCAGAAGTGGGCGGAAACATGGTAGCTGGGGTTCAATGTCAAGAAATGCAAAGTTCTGCACTTCAGAGCCAGGAACCAGGGAAAGGATTATCAGTTGAATGGGGTACAGTTGGTGAGCTCCACAGAGGAGAAGGACCTAAGAGTGATTATTACAGGGAGCATGAACAACTCTCCTCAGTGCAGGAAGGTGGCAGCTAAAGCCAACAAAATGCTGGGGTGTATTGTGAGAGGGATTTCCTCCGGAAGGAGGGAAGGAGGTTATCCTGCCCTGTATAGGTCATTAATCAGGCCCCACCTGGAGTACTGCATGCACTGCTGGCACCCATTCCTGAAGAAAGACATCAGATTGTTGAAGGGGGTGCAGTGAAGAGCCACAAAGATGATCCAGGGATTGGAGAGCAAGCCCTACAAGGACAGGCTGGGAGAGCTAAAAGAACACTGGATGAGAGGAGGGATGGGGGGATATGATCAAGACCTTTAAGTATCTGAAGGGGATAAGCAAGACCAACACAGAAGGGATTTTTCAGATGAGAAGGGGGAGGGACATGAGAGGGCATGGACTGAGATTGGAGGGGGGAAGATTCAAGAGGGAGATGAGGAGACATCCTTTCACGGAAAGAGTCATGGACAAATGGAACACTTTACCAGACGAGATAGTGTCCTCTAAGATGGTGGGCAGTTTCAAAAGGGTTAGGACAGGGTAAGGAGAAGGGATACTGGGAAGGGGGGTGGGAGGGGCAGCTGTGAGATGAGGGGCTAGCCACATACTCGAGCAGACTCAATAGACCATGAGGTCTGTTTCTGCTGGCAATTTCATATGTTTGTATGCAGCTTCTGTGACTATCAGATCCAAGCTAATCAAGCATTGACATCTAGCTGATAGACTCTGATCACATGGCAGCTCCAAGCTAATCAACAGCAGTGACTTCCAACTCAGACTCATAGATCACATGGGAAGTAATGCAAGCATATACCCAGCACTAGACATTTTAAGAAACAGGGTCAACTATGTCTATACCCATGCAACCACAACCCACTCAATGCACTGCAACCACACCCAACTAGTCAGATGCATTGACCACAACCGAACCCCTGCTGCATCTTTAATATATATACTAATACAGGTACTTTAAAACTGACCATTTAAAGACTGCTAAACAACTAAACATTACTAAACATTTTATAAATGGACTAACATATTTCTAAAGGGGGGGGTATGCTTGCAATGTACCTCCTAGTGTTTAAAGTCCCTCTGAAGTACTGAAAATGTGGCTAATTCAAAAACTGCAACTGAAAAATCAAAAAACATAGAGCTATAGATTACAAGCTTACCCTTCTAACACTGTGCTTCATTTTGTTGAAATGTCTAATTTACTAATGTTTCATCATGTTTAAAAATTGTTAACAAACCAGGTTCACTATTTAAAAGCCATGATCTGGCATGAACCTAAGATGGTTATAACGCGACAGTGCTCTGCAGCAATCATGTGATGCATGTGGGGACCAATACTAGTTATTTTTATGTTTGCTTGCACGCATGTGCAAGAAACATAGTGCCATCATCCGAGTTTTCGAAGGTGTCGCAGCCCTCTTCCAATTCAGTCAGTGTGTTTGCAGGCGCAGCCGCAGTTCTCCAGTGCCTGCTGGAGCTGTCTTTGACAGAAGTCCAAAATGCAGTGGAGTACAGCTGAAAGGGGAGCTACGCTTCAATGAGCAGTGATAAGATATCCCTGCTCATGCACGCCCCCACACACACACACACACACACACACACACACACGCATACCGCGTGCTGGCCCCCACGACTGATCAGTAGCCGACGGGTGCCCAATCCCCATCGGCTGAAGCGCGCCCTGCCCAAAGCAGAGTTACATATGCCATGCTGGGTGCTACCCCAGCATGGCTGCACATCATACAGCCAACGGGGTGCCCAACCCTCGTCGGCCCACTGGTCCCACCCCGAGTAGGTGCCACGCTGGGAGCCCACCCAGCGTGGCAACAGATGCTATGCTGATGGGGTGCCCAATCCCATCGCTCCATGCCCCCACCATTATCCTTGTGCCATGCTGGGAGCCCACCCCAGCGTGGCAAACGCCCGGCTGCCATTTAAAAACAAGAACCTGAAACTTAAAACGGTCCTCGCTGTCTCTGCTCCCACCCGCGCCCACCCACTGACACACCCCGCCTCCCCACACCCCTCACCCCATACTTACTCTCTGGACTCTGGCGCGACTATCTTCGTGGACCGGGAACACGCCTGCACTCTTCAAAACCGACCGCGAACTGAGGAAATGCCGTAAGCTGTATAATGGGATAGATAGGGTTTTTCAACTTGCTGCATATCTCAGCCATTTTTTGAATTTTGCACCAAATTTCAACATGGGGTTTTTGGGACCCCTTCTCATGAATGCTCACTGTCATTGCATTCATTGGGTCCAAAGGGTGATTTCGCAGTCATTGCGCGAAATCACCTTTGGACTGAGAAATGAAACAACACTGCCACTGTTCATAAGGTGGGCTCTCAAAAAGCCTATGTTGAAAATTTGGTGGAAAAATTCCTAAAAATGACTGTTTTACGAGCGTGCGTTGCGCAGTTCCTACGCATGCTCGTAAGTTCGCAAATTTTCTATATTTTCACTCCAGATTTTCAACATTGCCATTTTACCACACCTCCTTATGAGCAGTACAGCTGTCATTTTTGGCATCTTGCCCAAAATGTGTTTCTGCCCATGTAGCTCACAATGGCGCAGTTGGTGTGCAAAATCAATGTATGTGACACATTAAAAAATTGCAGTGACACTATTCATGAGCAGAGGTCTTAAAATGGCTATGTTGAAAATTTGGTGAAAAAATTCCTGAAAATGACTGTTTTACAAGCGTGCGTTGCGCAGTTCCTACGCACGCTCGTAAGTTTGCGAATTTTCTATATTTTCACTCCAGATTTTCCACATTGCCATTTTATTACACTTCCTTATGAACAGTACAGCTGCCATTTTTCACATGTCGCCCCAAATGTGTTTCCGCACATGTAGAGCACAATGGTGCAGTCAGTGTGCAAAAGCAATGTTTGGGACAGATTAAGAAAATCACAGTTATACTGTTCATCAGCAGAGGTCTTAAAATGGCTATGTTGAAAATTTGGTGACAAAAGTCCATAAAATGACTGTGTTATGAGTGAGCATTGTGCAGTTTCCACGCACCCTCGTAAGTTCATGACTTTGTAATATTTTCAGTCCAGATTTTCACCAGTGGCATTTTTCCACACTTCCTTATGAACAGTACAGCTTGTCATTTTTCACATCCTGTTCAGAATGTGTTTTGCACCTGTGGTGCTAAATGCCAGAGTCGCTGTGCACTAAGCAGCTTGCCAACAAACTGATATTGCCACTGTTCATGAGGTGGGGGTCACAAAAAAACCATGTTGAAAATTTGGAGTGAAAGTACCAATGAATGCCTGAGGTGTTAGGGTTTCCAACCATAACGCCCCACCCTGTAGAGAATGACAGGCATCAGGGGTGTGACTTGGGATTCTTGCCTGTCATGCTCATACCATTCCACATCCTGCAGCCAGTGAGAGGCATTGAGGTATGCCTTGGACTCTTCGACCCCAAAGTTCACCCCATTCTCCTATACCGCACCCATCTCACCATATTTCCTGATGGAATGGGGTGCGCATAAGGGCCAAAGACCCCAAAGCACACCGTGACACTTGCCAGTGTCTGCAGGGTAGGGTGTGGTGAAATGGCGTGGCCGTTATGCCTGACGACCCAAAGGCACACCCCAATGCCTGTCACTCTCTGCAGGGTGGTGGTGGGGTTGGCTTCAGTTCAATACTTCACTGCCATTTCTATTATGCAGCTCTGTAACTTCTACACTACCAATGACAATGCCAGCAAGCAAACATTCGGCATTGACAAATGCTTGTATTAGCTTTACATTCCAGTTATCAGCACAGTCGTTTACTGTACTTGTGTGAAGAGGTCTTCTTTTGGTTTGGTTTTAATATTAGAAAAATAGATAGAATTTATTGGCAGAAAAGGACCACCTGGCCCACCCAGTCTACACAGATGATTCCTGCCTATTCTGTCTCCGCAGACCCTAACTGGTATGTGGTGACCCTCCTTCCCTCCTCCATTATTGTGTATGTTATTTATTTAAGTAAAAAATTCCCTACTCTTCATCAGTAAGAGAAAACTTATTCATTGAATGTGCTTGGTACATTCAGCAGGCCTGGGTTTGACTCCCACAACCTCCACTTGTGTTTGACTCTGAGTAAGTCACTTAACCTCCCAAGTGCTCTCGGGTCACCCCTGAAAACAAACATTTCTGCCTAGTGGGCCTTTACCTGTTTACCAAAGGAATTAAAAAAAAGTGCCATGGGATATTTTGCTTCCGCCCAGACAGTGATCAGTGAAGGGCTGAGGGGACCTCAATTTAAGGTCTCATTTAAAGGACTGCAGCTCACCAATGCAGCACCAGTAAGTCTGCCTAGCAAAATCAGTGACATGTGGGACCACTCCTCACCCTTCCCAGACACTAGCATTGCAATGGCAGTCAGATGCCAATACATGCTGCATGTTACTCAGGTGAGATTGTCTGGTTAGCCAGGATGTGATTACGATTATTTTTTTTTCTCAATTGAGTTTTCATTTATTTTCTTAAAGAAAAAATGCTTCATTGCTATCATTTTGGAACAGACAATGCAAAAATTAGTAACAGTGTGCAATTCCAAATTATTAATGAATTAGAGCATATATGTAATAAACCTTAATAAACCTTAACATTCCAAAACTGCGCTAAAATCTAGAGTACAACAAGCATTTGTCAACACCGAATGTTGTCTTGCTGGTGTTGGCATTGGTAGTGAAGGAGTTAGAGAGATGCATAATAGGAATAGCAGTGAAGTATAGAACCAACGTCAACCCACCCCACCCTGCAGAGAGTGACAGGTATTGGGGTGTGTGTTTGGATTGCTGGCCGTAACACTCGTGCCATTTCACCTCACCCTACCCTGCAGAGTCTGACAAGTGTCGCGTTGTGCCTTGGAGTCATCGGGCCTTATGCTTGCCCCATTTCATAAGGAAGTACGTTGAGATGGGTGCAGCATAGGAGAATGGGTTGAACTTTGGGGCTGAAGAGTCCAAGGCACACCTTGATGCCTGTCAGTGGCTGCAGGGTGGGGGATGAGGACCAATGGCATGAGCACTACAGCAGATAATCCAAAGACACACCCCTGATGCCTGTTAGTCTGTACAGGGTGGGACGTAATGGTTAGAAACCCTAACGCCCTGGTTGTTTGTTGGTATTTGTACTCCAAATTTTAAAACATGGCCTTTTTGTGACCCCACCTCATGAAAGCATTTGGGACCTTTGCTCATGAACAGTGCCCCTGTGATTTTGTTAATCTGTCTCAAATGTTGATTTCCCACAGTAACCGTGCCATTCTGCACCACATTAAAATGTCAGCTGCACCATTGATAAGGAGGTGTGAAGAGATGGTAATGTTGAAAATCTGGAGAGAAAATATTAAACATTCTCGGAGCTACGAGTGTGTGTGAAAACTGCTCATTACATGCTCGTAACACAGTCATTTAGTGGAATTATTTCACCAAATTTTTAACAGCCATTTTGGGACCTCTGCTCATGAACAGTGGCACTATGATTATCTTAATCTGCCCCGAATGTTGATTTCCCACAGCGACCACGCATACCTCTCAACCTCTTGCCTCATAAATCAGGGACAAGGCTTAAAAAAATCAGGGACAAAAGACCAAAATCAGGGACACATCTTCAAAAGTAGAATTATCCACCCAGAAAGCTGGTAGAATATGGGGCTTAGTGCAAAATGCATTTTCTAAAGAAGAACAAGTCTGTAACTTTAATGCTTGACATTATTTTGTGCTTACAGTCCCCACCGTTTACCCACAAAAACAAAAATTTTAGGAGGGACAGAGTCAAATTTTGAGACAAAATCAGGGACATCCCTGAAAATCAGGGACACTTGAGAGGTATGCGACCGCGCGACTGTGTGCCAGATGTGTGAAACTACATTTCGGTCAGGATGTGACAAATGACAGCTGTACTGTTCATAAGAAGGTGTGCAAAAATGACAATGTTGAAAATCTGGAATGAAAAATTACAAATTCTCGAAGTTACGACTGTGTGTAGACACTGCGCAACGCACACTTGTAACATAATCATTTTATGGAATTTTTTCACCAGATTTTCAACATAGGCATTTTTGGACCTCTGCTCATGAACAGTACTACTGTGATTTTCTTACTCTGTTCTGAACATTGTTTTCCTACAGCAACTGCTCCACTGCGCGCCAGATGTGCGAAAACACATTTTGGGTAGGATGCGGAAAATGACTGTTGTACTGTTCATAAGGAGGTGTGAAAAATGGTAATGGTGAAAATCTGGAGTAAAGATATTAAAAATTATCGAAGTTACGAGCGTGCATGGAAACTGTGCAACCCACACTTGAAGCAAGTCATTTAATGGACATTCGTCACCAAATTTTCAACATAGGTGTTTTAGGACCTCTATTCATGAACAGTGTCATTGTGATTTTCTCAATCTGTTCCGAACACTGATTTCCCACAGTGACCGAGCTATTCTGAGCCGGAAGTGCGAAAACACATTTCGGCCAGGATGTGAAAAATGACAGCTGTATGGTTCATAAGGAGGTGTGGAAAAATGCCAATGTTGAAAATCTGGAGTGAAAATATTACAGATTCACGGAGTTATGACATGCGTGGAAACTGCACAACGTATACTTGTAAAACAGTCATTTTTTTTTATTTTTTCACCAAATTTGCAACATAAGCTTTTTGAGAGCCCACCTCATGAACAGTGGCTCTGTTATTTTGTTAATCGGTCCAGAAAGGTGATTCCGCGAGGTGACCTCAAAATCACCTTTCAGAACCACATAATGCCATGACAGTGACTGAATTCATGAAGAAGGGTCCCAATAACCCCATGTTGAAAATTTGGTGCCAAAATGCCCCAAAATGCCCAACATATGCACCAAAGTTGAAAAAACTCTATTTATACATCATACAGCTTACCAGCATTTCTTCAGTTCACGGTCGGCTTTGAAGAGTGCAGACATGTTCCTGGTCCACTGAAGATCATCACGCCGGGCTCTGGAAGTAAGTATGGGGTGAGGGGGGTATGCAGTTGGTGGGGTGCGGGTTAGGAGGGGCAGCAGACAGCAGAGACCGCTTTCTCTACTTTAAGGTTAAAAAATCACATCGTGGAAGGTTTTTTCTTTTGACAGGAATATTTGGCATGCTGGGGTGTGCTCCCAGCATGCCACCTGGTGTGTTTTGGGTGGGAGGACTAGAGCTGATAGGGATTGGGCACTCTGTCGGCAACAAAAAGGGTGTTGGGAGTCGATGATGCGGTGCGCTTGTAGGACGCTTCTGCCCGCCTCCGACTTACCGCCCATTAAATACCCTTTAAAATCCCGTTTTTCCGCGTTTTTTACCCAAGATTGCCTGACTGTCACCTTCCTGAACACTTCTGCCCTCTTTATATGAAGTCAATGGATGAGGAGATGCGGAAAATTGCTTCTAAACATACGCCTCCTGCAACACCCGAGAAGGCCTCTAAGAAAGTCAGGGCCTCCTCCTTGCAATCCTCGCTGCCTGCTACTACTGAGTGCCCTGACGCAGATCTCCTTACCCTCTCAAGGTTTCTAGAGGAGTTTCAGCCTTTTAAGTCTGAAATGCAGAATATGGCAGGGGAAATTAAAAGCATCTCTAGCACCCTGGAGGAGCTCTCCAAGAAGACTGCTGACAACGAAGCCTGTATACGATCTGTTGAAAAGAAACAGGATAAAGCCAATCTGGAGCTAGTGGCCTTGAGGCAAAGGCTAGTGAAGATGGAAAACAAGGTGGAAGACCTGGAGGGGCGTAGTCACCGCAACAATGCGGTAATTATAGGCTTGCCCGAGGACGAAGAGGTCTCAGACCCCATCAAGTTTATTAAGAAGTTTGTGGAGAAGGTGGCAGGCCCTTCCCCCTTCGGTGCAGGCTATATTATAGAAAGAGCTCATCGTGCACTACACCCTCCTTCCCTGGTTGGAGCCCCCCCCAGGTCATTCATATTTCATTTTTTAAACTTCCAGGAGCGGCAGCATTTCTTATACAAGGTCAAGGAGGTGCAAGATTTGCAATGGGAAGGTAAAAAGCTGAGGGTGGCGCAAGATTTGCCCTTGTCTGTGCATCAGAAAAGAGCCATGTTTCATAAAGTGGACCTCAAGCTGATCGCTGTGAGAATCAAGTTTCGCATGGGTTTTCCTGCAAGGCTTCAAGTTTGCCTGAATGGCTTCTGAGTGACCTATGAGGAAACGGAGTTGGCAACCGCAGGTCTCAAAGAAGCGCTTCCTAATCTATTCAAGCCTACATGAGAACTGACCTGGCATAGGGAGCTATGCTGAGTTTCCATTTGGTGGTGTTGTCTAGCTGCTGCAAATTATAACTCTCAATTATAGCTTTGGGGCTATGCCGCTGACAAACTGTGCATCTGGCTGCCTAACCTCACACTACAACTCTCAAGATGGGTCTTCCTTTTGATAAAAAATGGAAATTTCGTTCCCGATCTGGTTTTCATCTTCAGGACTGCCTAATACCTTGCTGACTCATTTTCTGTTCTGGCTCAACCCAGTCTCGTTTTTGGTTTACAAGTCAGGTGTTAGCGGGCTCATGTGTGTTCTTTTCTGGTTTTAATTAACGAGCACTTGAGCAGGGTCACTGTGCTCATGTTAAATCCCAGTCTGTTACACCTGGTAACCCATTTCCTCAGGGGTGATGTCCCGATTTTGTGGCAATGGGGGGGGGCAACACCTAGTTTTCTAGGAACTTAAAATGAGACTCTGTTTGTAACTGCAGTCTCTTCCTGGCCCTGTTGGCATGGCCTGGTCCTTTTCAGGCTTCCCTCCTTTTCTCGTTCCCTGTCACCACTGGGCAATAGATATGATTAGCCTGAACACTAAGGGGGACTCCGCATTTAAGGACAGATGAAAACATCAGGGTTTCTGTATGCCTTTACTGGGCGTTGGTTGGCCCCTTCTGTATAAACCTGCTTAAGTGCTGTCTTTGGAGGATTCTTTTTTTTTCCTTTTTTCAAATCTCCCTTTTAGAACTGTGATGGTCACTGTCTTGGGTCTGAGAAATGCGGTCTGGACAGTGACTCTGGAGCTCTCAGTTCTCCCTTATACCACAGAAGGCAGTAATGGTCTGCCTACTCTCGGCCGTCAACGCCTGTTGCTCGTGGGCTGTGCCACAAGTGGGAGTCTGAGATTAATTTTTACACATGATGCCAATGTTTTATACGCCTCACGCTCTGCGGGCCTTGTTGTTGTTTGGCTCGTGGGGTTTCTGCAGGGAGGATCGCTTCCTCTAAGGGGCTAGTATAGCTAATTCCCTGGTATTATTCAGGGGTGCTGTCAAACAATCAAAGCCGAGGATAGGTTACTCTCTATGGAGTGTTCTGGTCACAAAGGGGTAATTTTGTTCCTGTTTCCTGGTTTATGAGGGCAGGGTGGTTGGGGGGAGAGGAACTTTTCAGTCTGCGGTCATCATGTACTATACAAAATATGGGTGGGCGTGGGAGGAGGGGGTTAGGGCTCATGGGGTGCTTTCAGGGGATTTCGGGCGATTGGGGGGATGGATTTATTGGAGGTAGGATTGGGGGAAGGGTAGAACAACCCAGCGCATATCATGTTTGGAGTAGTACAGATGGAAAATACAAGTATATGTTGTGCTTCGGAGGATTTCTGACTGGCAATATGAGTGATGGCTAGAAACATTCAATTTATTAGTTGGAATGTTAAGGGGGTGCGGCATAAGACCAAGCAATACAACATTCTGAAACACATCTGAAGGCAGAAATTATGTTTTTGCAGGAGACGCATTTGCTCAAGAGGGAGGCTGATAAAATGAGACGGCAACAAATTGGGCAGATATTTGCAGCGGAGGATACGACCCACAGTAGAGGGGTCATGATCCTTTTGCATAGGTCAGTTCCGTTCAAACCTCTTCAAGTTATATCTGACCCTTCAGACAGATTCTTGTTTATAAAAGGTAGATTGCATACCCTGGACATTGTCCTGGGTGCTATCTATGGCCCTAATGTAGACTCCCCTAGCTTTTTTGTTCAGATAATAAAAACCCTAACTCCATTTTTGGATACCCCCATGGTCATAGGGGGTGACTTTAATCTCGTTTTTGATCAGGCTCTCGACAGATCGGGTCAATCCCGTCAAGATCTCTTTTCAGCACAAAGAGCTTTTAGGGACCTGATGGACCCTATAGGTCTTTGTGATATATGATGTGTATTACATCCCAATGCAAGAGAGTACACTTTTGTTTCCCCGCCGGTGCATGCAACTTCCTCGAGATTGACTATATCCTCATTTCTCAAACCCTTTTACCAGGGGTTATAAGTTCTAGTATTGTCTCAGGGCCCCCATCAGATCACTCTGTGGTCACCAGCCTAATAGCCCTAGCTTCATTGCCAAATAAAGGGGGCAGGTGGAAGTTGAATAACCAAATTTTGAAGGCGCCACAGACGGTTCAGTATATAACATTCCAAATAGAGCAGTTTACTGCTTATAATTCTAACTCCATGGGGAAGCCTGATATGGTATGGGGTGCCTGTAAAGCATATTTAAGGGGGGATTATAATTGGCCTAACATCGAAAAGGAAAAGGGAGAGGGCATCTCGGATTTCTGACCTTCTCTCTCAAATTAGGAGTATGGAGACTGCTCTATCTCCATCTTCCTCTGAGACATTCAAACAAGACTTAATGAAATTGAGAGAAGCCTACCTAACAATGCTAATGGAACAAGCCGAATTTGTAATTTTGAAAACAAAAGCGGTATATACCGATCAGGGTGAGAAGGCGGGCAGAATGCTAGCGCTGCACATTAAACAACAGGAATCTGCCAGACTCATTCCTGCAGTCCACTCTCCTAATGACAATTCCCTTAAGGTCTCACCCTTGGAGGTAGCGGAGGAGTTTACAAAGTATTTCCAGGATTTATATGGCCCTATGGCCAATTCCCCATCCAAGGAAAGACTTTATGACTATCTGAGTGATTTACAGTTGCCAACTCTCACACAATCCCAACAAAACATTCTGGACTCTCCTATCTCTGAGGGCGAGATTGAAAGGGTAATCAAATCCCTCCCATCCAATAAATCTCCGGGCCCCGATGGGTTTACTTCCAATTTTTATAAGGTTTTCTCTAAGCAACTGATTCCCATTTTGCTGCCACTTTTCCAGGCTATTCTTTCTAGTCAAGTGTCTGATCCCTCCCTTTTTGAGGTGCTGATCGTCTTGTTGCCCAAGCCAGACAGACCGTCGGATCAGGTTTCAATTTATAGGCCGATCTCCCTTCTTAACCATGATCTTAAAATTTTGGCAAGATTACTAGCCGACCATTTGGAGGCAGTACTTCACTTTCTAATCGGGGCAGATCAGGTTGGTTTTATGAAAGGGAGATCATCAGCTGACCATCTGATGGCCCTGTCTCATGTCTTCCTGGTATCCAAGGATGCTCCTCATCCAATGGTCTTGATCTCGCTGGATGCCGAGAAGGCGTTTGACAGAGTCCACTGGGATTACTTATTTGTTACGATGGAAGTTTTCAGTTTTCCCGTGAAATTCCAGAATTGGGTTAGTTCATTATACAAGTTCCCCTCTGCCAGAATCTCATGTAATGGGGTTATTTCTAGCCCCTTCAAATTGAATGTAGGGACCAGACAGGGGTGTCCCTTGTCTCCCCTTCTCTTCAACATTTTAGAGCCGCTTATCAGGAGGTTATCAGGTGCCCAGGGCATATTGGGTATTTCTCTAGGGGAGCAGGTGGTTAAAGTGGCAGCCTACACAGATGATCTTTTGCTGCAGGTAACCCACCCTCTCACATCTATTCCCACTATCCTAAAGCTAATAGAGGATTTTAGTAAGGTCTCAAACTATAAACTTAATGTAGGAAAGACTGTGGTTTTTCCTCTTAACCACAGGGTTTACAAACAGGATATTATTGCGTTTGGGCTCACCTGGAAGTCCGACTATATTAAATATCTGGGGCTCCTTTTAACAAGGGATACAGTGCAGCTCAGACTATTAAATATTGATGAACTGGTACGCAAAATAGATCTTGACCTTCGTAGGTGGACCCTACTTCCCCTCTCTCTCTCTATGGGGCAGAATAAATCTAATCAAAATGAACATATTCCCTCTCTGTTCTACCCCCTCAACATGCTAAATATATGGCTCCCCCTGTCCTGGGTTAAAAAAGTGCACAGTATGATCTCCACTTCTATATGGGGCGATAAGAAGGCTAGGATGGCATTCCATAAATTAGCTGCCCCAAAGGCTAAAGGAGGATTAAGACTTCCCTATATTGGGTTATATTACTGGGCCAGTCAGGCCAATAAATATCTTAGATGGCTGACCGTGGATCAACTGTCCACGGCTGCTGCATACATTCTGACTTGGTTAGCCATCGAGTCTGCCTCCATTAAAAAACATGTTTTTTCCCCTGCTGCGCTGTTATATACCAATGTTAGTTCCCTACCAGAGTCTCTACGTAGTTCCGCTATATCTGTTTCAATCAGAGTTCATACTCAGTTGTGTGCATTTCTGAGATATAAGAATCTCAAGGATTTATTTCAACCCGTAACAGGTAACCCCAATTTTCTATTAGATGGTAAGCCTGTCCCAGCCACCTGGCTTCCTCAGATAGGAAATCGCCATCTAGAGGAGTTCGTGTCACCCAATAGTCAATGGCACTCTTCAGCCGATATTATGCATAAGTTTACGAAACCTTGCACAAGTATCTTCAAGATTTTCCAGTTTCGTCATCTCCTGGTTAAGGTAATGGGTTTGACCCCCCCCCCCCCAGCTCCCTATATCAGTTTTCAGGTTACCCTAACGGAGCTGGCGGGTCTGCCTCATGCCGTATCTAAAATATATAGTGCTCTCTTTACCTGGGCTTACCCTGACAATTATGCTCCTGTCTCCTTTTGGGCCTCTCTCTTTCAGGACAGAGATCTGGATTGGTCTCTCCTATTGCAAAGTTGCCATAAGTTCCTCAAGCAGGATAGACTCAGATTAATGCAATTCAAAATTTTGCATAATATTTATTACTCTCCGCAGAAGCTTGCTAGGCTGGGTCTTGTGTCCTCTCCCCTTTGCACAAGATGTCAGTCTCAAGAAGGAGACCTTCTCCATATTTTCTGGAGTGGTTCTAAAGTCTTCCCACTCTGAACTACGATTAAACAGCATGTTGATCCTCTGTTGAGGCTGTCAGACTTGTTCACCCCCAAAATATGCCTTCTTGGGGATTTCTCCTCCATTTCGGTGGTGAACAGGAGGTATCACATAGCCTTGATGTCGATGTCTGTTAAAAAAGTGGTGTTAAGACACTGGAAGGATACGGAGGTACCAACATATGTTGAATGGCTTCAGGAGTTATTTGCAAACCTCAGAACTGAAAGAACTATTAGCAGTCTATATAACAAACTTAAGAAGTTTGATAGGATTTGGGGCCCACTGCAAACTCTCTATACACTACAAGTTTAAGCACTATTAGGTTATATCCACAGGTATAGTGTTAAAGGTGTAAAGAGGCGCTGGGTTGTTTGGGGTGGGTGCTGGGTTGGGCGGGAGGGGGTAGGGAGAGCGAATCATCCTGCATTTTGTACCGATGTATGGGGTCATGTTTTATACTGTTTTGATTCATTCTCTGTGTTGGAAACTTTAATAAAATTTGAATAAAAAAAAATAAAAAATAAAAAAGGGTGTTGGTCGGGGGGGAATTATGCCAAGGGGGATTGGGCACCCCCCTCAGCAAACAACTGGCACGGAACATGATGCCAACTGGGATTGGGCTCCCCTTTCTGCAAATGAATTGGGGAGGGGGCATGATGATGATGCCAACAGAGGGACTGGGCACCCCATGTCGGCTTTTCTGGGGACTGTGAGAAGCAGACGGCACAACTATCATGTCTCATTGAAATGTTATGTTAGGGAAGGCATTCCCTGCAATGAGGTGAAGCTCCCTCATTGCAGTGGCTAAAATGTTTCAGGTTGGTGGCACGCTCTGCAGCTGCTGTAATAGACAGTGTTCAATCTCATTCATGCCAACACAGCCAAGCCCGAAAAAGCAGTAGTGCCACTGACCACAACACGACCGCGCCTTCAAAACCTGCTCTTCCACTTCAAGCAACCCCAATATTTTGTCTGCGCTGCACGCGTAAGACAACACAAAAATGTAAAATCTTGCAAAATACCTGTTTACTATAATAAATAACAAATATGAGATAACTATATCTGGGTAAGTCAGAGTAACAATTTACCCTTAAAAAGGAAGCTGTAACTAGAAAGATATGTAAAGAGAACACAGTAAATTAAAAGTTTTCATAAATAAACTGGTTGGAAGGGAGACAGCAGAGGGTTGTGGTTAACAGAGTCAAATCAGAAAAGAGGGCGGTCACCAGTGAGGTGTCACAAGGATCAGTCCTAGGTCCAGTTACATAGATACATAGAATTTGACAGCAGATAAGGGCTGCCAGGCCCACCTAGTCTGCCCATTTTCCCTACCTGTTTTTGCAGCAGGTAGGGAAAATGGGCAGACTAGGTGGGCCTGGAGGTCCTTGTCTGCCATCAAATTCAATGTATCTATATATCTATGTAACTGGACCAAGGACTGATCTTACTGGAGACCTCCCTCTCTTCTGATTTGACTCTGTTAACCACAACCCTCTGCTGTCTCCCTTCCAACCAGTTTATTTATGCAAACTTTTAATGTACTGTGTTCTCTTTACATATTTTTGTAGTTACAGCTTCCTTTTTAAGGGTAAATTGTTACTCTGACTTACATATATATATATATATATATATATATATATAAAACCAGGAGATACACACTAAGCTGAAAACATTTACAGGTACAACCTGGGAGCACAAGGAAGTTAAGTGACTTGCTCAGGGTCACACAGTGTGCAAGTGGGGGCTGTGAGATTCAAACCCAGGTCTCCAGGTTTGCAGCTCAGAGCATTAAACCACTCTGCTATACTGCCTCCAAATATATTTATCATATTTGTTATTTATTATAGTAAATGGGTATTTTGAAAGATTTTACATTTTTGTACTCTAGATTTTAGTGCAGCTTTGGAATGTTAAGGTTTATTACATATATTAATAGGACAACCAGGAAATTCAAGACATAAGAAGGTCATGGCCCATAAGGTATCTCTCTCCCACACCATGTGGGGGTTTAATCATGTTTCCCATACCAGTTTAAATGGGTATCTAGATTTTTTTTGAATGATTCAAAATTGGTTGCATCTACTACCTCCTGTGGCAGAAGATTCCAATGACTCGAGGCTCTAATGGTGAAAAAGTTGTTTTTTTATTTGAATTTACCATTGGAACTTATATTTGTTGGTTGTGTCTCCTTAGAAGAACTAGGCACTCATATTTTATAATACCACATTAATCCATGAAGGTTTTATCCTGTAGAATTTATAGTAACTCTCACCTTTTTCGCCTATCCTGTAGTGAGACCAATCCCGTTATGCCTAATCTGTCTTCATAATTTTAGTTTTTAGGGCTGGGATAATCTTAGTCTATGTTGAACCCTCTCCAATTAGCTAATATCCTTTTCAGATGTGGGTTCCAATAAGGTGAACAAAAATCAAGATGGGGTCTGACATATGTTTTGTATAGTGGCAAACCATATTGGAATTTTTATTAATAAATGAACGTTTGATACAGTTTAAAAATCAATTTGCTGTTAAGGCTACTTTCTTACAATGGTCTGATGAAGAGAGTGATGTATTGATAATTATACCAAGATCTCTTTCCTTATAGGTATTTTTTAATAAGGTGTTATTCATAGTGTAATTGTAGTGACTGTTGTTAAATCCTAGATGAGGTGCTACACATTTATCTTCATTTAACATCATTTTGTTTACCTTTCTCCATGATACGATATATTCTAGGTCTTTAATTAATTGGTAATGTTTTTCAATTGATTTTACTTCACTTCCCAGTTTTGCATCATCTGCAAATTTATTTATGATACTACAAAAATTAATATTTAAATCTCCAATGAATAAATTAAACAATGTTGGCCTCAGGACAGAGCCCTGGGGGACCCCACTAGTCACTTGACCTACTTTAGAAAGTTCTCCATTAACTCTTACCTGTTGAGTTTGTTCTGTTAGCCAACTTTTAACCTAGTCTGTAATTTGGTCTGTTAAGCCTATTTTTTTTAATTTTGTTAATCAGTTCTGGATGAAGAACTTTATCAAATGCTTTTCTGAAGTCGAGTAGGATAACATCAACTGGTATTCTATTATCTAAACTATGACTTATTTGGTTGTAAAAGGAAATTAGATTAGTGGAACATGATCTGTGTTGTTTAAATCCATGTTGTGTACAATCATTGTACCCTAAACTTAATAATTGTTCATCAAGTTTTGATTTTACAATATGTTCTAATGTTTTACAGATAACTGAAGTCAAACTAATTGGCCTATAATTGGTAACAATTTCTTTATCCCCTTTTTTGAATATGGGCACAATAGTTTATTTTTTTCCAGTCAGATGGGACATATGAGGATATCAGGGATTTATTGAAAATAATTTGCATTGGAATGATTAGTATTGAGATTGAATTTAATACTAATTGTGGATGTATTCCATCAGGGCCCGGTGATGTATCTGGTTTGATTTGTTTTAAAGCATTATAGATCTCTGTTGTTGATAGAAGTGGGCTGTTATCTTTTAACATGGGTGTAGAGGGAGCGGGGTTTTGAATAATTGATTAGTTTTTTTCTTCTTGGGACTATACTAACTGTACAGAAAGCATTTATTAGGTTTTCTAGAAGTGTTGTGTTTGTTAAACACAGTGAGGCAAGTGCTATGCATTTTCACAATGTTTTAGAACTTTTATGAGCAAAACGCTAAGCAATTTTTAGAGTTAAATAAAACCCTGGGGAGTATCACATTTGGGATTGTAAACTGAGCAAAAAAGTCACTTAACTTCCCTGTGCTCCCAGGTTGCACCTGTAAACAAGCTTTCAGCTTAGTGTGTCTCACCTGGTTAAACAATTGGGGGGAAAAATGATTAAATTCCTCTGCTTTTTTATTATTATTGTTTGAAAGTGTATTGTCAATTTTTAATGGTCCTATTCCTTGGGAAACATGCTTTTTTGAATTTACATAAGCATAAAACGATTTACAGTTATCTTTAATATGAGCAATTTTAAATTCTAATTTATACTTTTCAGATTTAATCAAAGTTTTTAGCTGTTTTTGTTAGTGTTTATAAATAGTATAATTCTCCTTAGTATTTTCTTTTTGTAACCTGTTAAATGCCTTTTCCTTCAATTTGCTCTGTTTCTTTGCGTTAACTGTAAACCATGGTAGGATCTTACTCTTGTTATTATATTTTATTGTTGGGGGTACATATTTATCCTGTGCTTGGCTCAGCATGGCTCAGTTGGTAGCACATCCGCCTCTAGACCAGAAGGTCATGGGTTCTAATCCCACACCGGGATTGGACTTGCGCCTAAAACGCTGGCATCCGAGTGCAGTATTGGGGGGGTGCTGTACTGCTGGGGTGTGCCATCCTTTGGATGAGATGTTAAACCAAGGTCCCGTCTACCCATCCTGGTGTTGTCCTGGTGGGTGCCCAGGTGGAAGTAAAAGAACCCAGGGCACTCTTCGCAAAGAGTAGAGGACATTCCCGGTGTCCTGGCTAACATTCCCGTTCCTATAAAACTATGCACTAGTCCAGGCTGTGTGAGGGTGTTGATGTGCAATATGGCCACCACTACACATTCAGTACTTTGACTACCAGTCTAGCATTGCTATAAAGCACTTTGGGATACACTGTGTATGAAAAGTGCCATATAAATGATGATTCTTCTTCTTATTATTATTATTTTTAAAGAATGTCCATGCTTCTTCACATTCAAGATGTTTTAATTCCTGAGCCCATTTGATATTATTGAAAAATTGGTTTATAAGTGTGTAGTTTGCTTTATTATAATTTTTGTAAAAAGTAGGCCATTTGATTTTTGATGTTGATACTTTCATTATACCCCTTATGGTAATATGGTCACTTGAACCTATTGGGGTTTAGAATTTACTTTGTGTAACACATTGTCCATATTGGTTAAGATTAGGTCTAAGGTGTTATTTCCTCTTGTTGGGAATGAGATGTGTTGAGAAAGTCACACTGAGACCACAAAGTCAATAAAATCATTCTCTTTCCTGTTCTGTCCACCCATTAATTCCCAGTTTATACCTGGGAGATTAAAATCCTCAAATACAAGTAAATCTCCTTTCTCAGCCATTGTTGACAATTCATATATAAGGGCCTTATTATAAGCATCATTTGCGCTTGGTGGTCTATAACACGTACCTACAGTAATTTTATGGTTGTGTTTTACTATTAATTGTATCCACACACTTTCAATGATCTCTTCTGAGGGAACAGAATCCAATTTTATTGCTTGAAGACTATTCTTTATATACATACCTTCCCCCCCCTTTTTCTGTCTATCCTATCCTTATGGTACAATGAGTAACCAGGGATTTCCTTATGTCATGTGCTGATGGAATCCCACCAGGTCTCAGTTATACACATGAGGTCTAAGTCCTCATTTGCCATAAGGCATTGTAATTCTGCATTTTTAAGTATATTTAAGCTTCTTGTATTAGTATACAGAAATGTATGTGAATCAGACTGTGAGTGATTTATTTCCTGTGGTCCCGTGTTCCCCATGGCTGTTACTTTAACTCGTTGTCTATGTGCTTTTTGATATGTTTTGCAAGTAAAAGGTTTTCCCTGCTTGCTCAAATGGAGACCGTCCCTACTGAAAAGGTTATTTTTACCAATTAATTCTTCCCAATGGATAAGACAAGTACGGTTTTTACTCAAGCACCAATTTCATAACCAATTATTTACAATCTTTATTTTATGATTCTTATTGAAACCCACTCTGGGAACAGATAATATTTCTAAGATTGCCACAGAGCAGCCCTTGGATTCTAGTGTGTTACACAAATGTTCAGAGTCAGCTTTTATGTTACCTAAGGTAGTGTTACTAATATTATTGTTCCTAAGTGCAATACAATGATTGTTTTTTCTCCTGAGTTATGTAGTATATTATCTACCATAGGGATGAGGTCTGCAATCTTAGCCCCACTAAAGCTGCAGCATGCTCTATTTGTCTTATCAGAGCCACAGACTGCTCTGTCTAGATACTTTATCGTAGAGTCCCCCAGTACAAAAACCTGCTTTGACTGAATATTTTCATTTGATGTCGGAACACTGGTAGTAGTCAAGAGGGGAAGGGGGGGGACATAGCATAGAGGTTGCTGATTCTGATGAAGGAGAGGTCAATTCACCAGAGGGGTTTTTATCACTTATAATAGTGTCAGTTTCATCCTGAGGGTGACTTATATCCTTAGCTAATGATGGACTTTCTCCTAATTTATCAAATCTGTTTGACTGGGGAACTTCAAAATGCATTACTCTCCTTCCCTTTTTACTCTTATGGCTAGTCCCAACTGAAGTCCATGTTTCAACCTCACTATCTGAAAATGATTCAGTGCCAACATCCTCGCTAGTTCTTTTATCATGCCTGTTTTTATTAATATTATTATCACCCTTTTATTTATTTATTTAGCTTTTGTTAACCAGGTAAGCACACTAGACAGACAAGTGCCTATTTTCAGGTGCGACCCGGAAGATTACATGATACAGAGAACAGCAGATATAACAGCAATTCAGAGAAGGGTAAATAGCCAGGCACAGCTTGACTTGACAGGCAGACATATAGAGAACAAACATAACAGGGTAGCAGCCCTTAATGGGTTGTTCAGCTAATTGTCTTGGGGGATGCATAGGATTGATACCAGTATTTGCTACCATGTTCTCATCTGATATATTTTGTTTTTTATCCGTATGTAAATTTTCTAAGTCAGATAGTTTATTTTTAAGGTTACTGATTTCAGATTCCAGTGTTTTAACATATCTGTACTTGTTGCAGATGTAATCCATTGTCTTTTCTCCCTGATTTAAACAAACATACATATTGCACGAGTTACATTTTATTCCTATGGCAGAGTCTGCAATTGTGTTGTTTAACTCCATTTTTGTCCCTAATAAATGGATTTGATCTTTAAGCTGTATTTACTGGCCCATTTTGTCCTGCTATCCACACTAACCACGTTGGACATGCTAGACATGCGCACAGATGCTTGTGTCTCTGCACTCATCTCCATGCATGGTGAACTTGCACTCGTCTGCACGAGCATGCTTCACTCACTCTAGCCCTCTGTTAAGTAGGCCCAGGACCAGGAAGTAGGCTTAAGTCACGTGACTGCAGTCCGTAACACAAATGGACTACAGGACTGCAATCTCTATATTAAAAGCCCCAGAAATACACCCTCTAACATCTGAGGGTCTGTGCCACAGTATAAATTTAAAATGCTTCAGTAGTATGATATGCAGTGTTCACCAGCTGCCCCAGTACTTCCTGCTGGTAAATGTTGCCAGTTGCCTAGCAACCACCAAAATAGTTCTCCCTGCCTAACAGTACAGAAATCAGATTATTTTTCACAACGAGAGTTCCTCCCCTGAAAATCGTCATGTCTCACAGCTCAAAGCTGTCCCACAGTATTGTTTGTGCAGGTTTGCTTTGATTTATTAATAGTTACAGCTTCCTTTTTAATGGCAAATTGTTACTCTGACTTAACCAGATATATTTTCAATATGTTCATCAGCGACATAGGAGAAGGAATCCAGGGCAAGAGGAGTCTCTTTGGCAGATGACACTAAGATCTGTGTGCCATGGTAAGGTAGACAATGAGGAGGGGGTTAGGGACAGGCAAAGAGACTTACAAATGCTAGGAAGGTGGTCAAAGGTTTGTAGTTGAAATTCAATGTCAAAATGTGCAAGGCGATGCACATGTGGAACAATAACCCCAGGATAGACTGTTGGATGGGGGCAGTAAAGCTGGGCACAACCTCTGAGGAATGAGACCTATGGGGTAATGATTAGTAACACCCTAAAACAATAAAACCAATGTAAGAAGACCTACAGAAAGGCAGACAGAAGGCTGGGGTGTATAGGATGAAGTACTGACTGCTGAAGGAAGGATGTATTACTGCCTCTCTATAGATCAATGGTGAGGCCATACCTGGAGTACTATGCCAATTCTGGAGTTCTCAACTGAAGAAATATAAGGACAGTCTGGAGATGGTGCAACATAACGGGACCAAAGTGATTCAGGGCCAGCAGGGCAGAACTAACAAGGATTGACTGAAGGTACTGAACAAGTACTTGCTGGAAGACAGACAAGAGAGGGGAGATATGATTAAGCCATCATGTTCCTGAAAGGAATAAATAAGGTCAACTATAAGGAACTATTTAGCATGAGTAGAGAAACAATAACACAGGGGGCAAGAGTGGAAACTGTAGGGGGCAGGTTCAAGAGGGATTTGAGAAAAGTTTTTTAACAGAAGGTATGGTGGAGTTGTGGAGCAATCTAACAGCTGATATGGTGGGTGACACGGCTGAGACAGAATGAAGGGCTTAGTGGTTGTTCAGGGCAGCAGCAGTATGGCGCAAAGTATGGGGGTGGATACATGGGTTAGAACCCTGTATACACAATAGGCCCTGAGTTTGTTAGGGTTTTATGGGCAGACTGGATGGACCAATGGTCTTTTCCTGCCATCCTTATCTATGTTTCTATAAAGGAGTATAGAAATTGCTCCAATACTGAAATCCTACTTTCAAAGGAAAAAGTAACAAAAAGATCTGAAGAGGGAACAAGGGAAAGAAAAACAAGAAAGGGAGTTGTCCTCCATATATTTGAGGTTGGGGAATTTTTCATCAATCTATAATTTAAATGTTTGCTTTTTAGTTGCCACTGACATCAGTTCTAGTAGTATGACAATATTTAATTGATGTACTAGGTGAATCAAAAAAGGGACCAACAAAGCACATTTTTAAATTGAAATTATCCACCATGAAGTGAAAAGGTAAGAGGAAGTTCTTTGTTTTAAAACAAAAGCTCTATTTGAGGACACTCCAATATTAAATGTAGCAACAAACCAGTCAAACTTTCACATTTATTGCATTTGATGTCTGGTTTTATACTCATTCTATTAAAGTTCAGTGTATAATGAAGATTGCCTATTTTTCCCCATAATAGATTGTATTGAATTTTCATAGCAAAACTGTAAACATTACATGAACATCAACAAATCTATTAATGAGTCAATGCTGTGTTGAACATTACAATAAACACAGATTAATGAACAATTTGCTCAGAAAAGACATAGATTATGTGAATAAAATTACAGTCTTTAGAGTGGAGTATAATGCTCAACTTTCAATTATAGTATTGAGAAATATACAAGCAACCATTAATCACTAACCAGTTTTAAAAAGGGAGACCATGGATTCAATTTTCAAATGGCCAAGAATGATATAAAGTGCTTGCACCAGGAAAGAATGATGCAAGGAGCAAGCTGCATCAAAACTTGCTGTCAATTCTGATTTTCTAACACTGCTTGCGTCAAAAGCAGAACTGCTTGGGCCAAAGTGGCTTGCATCAGGCCTGCATAAAAAAATGCAAGTGGTATTCTGCAATTGGGCTCGTGTCAAAAAAATGATGCACCATCCCCTTTTATTGTATTTTTGAAGATGGACAATGTTAACAGCACGCCAAAGACGTATGTTGCTGTTAGACCAGCCAGAGTGGTCTAACACTGGAGCATATAAAGTTGAGGGTATATTATATAAGAGGTTGGTTATAGAGCCAATATTCTCTTGTGGGACTAGTTGACAGTGTTTTGGGGGGTGTAACGTGCCATTGTCTTGGACATTTTGTCTGTGAAAATTTGTTTTTGGGTGGGTTGCCCAACCTCCCGAGGCTCAGCTCCCGACTCCCTCCAACCCCTCCCCCCGGACCTTACCTCGGTATGATGATCACCCAGGCTTACCCCTCTGGGCAGGGCAGATGGCCAGACATGGCCTGACAGATGTGTAGTTTAGGAGCCTGGCAGGATCACCACCAGGAGACCTCCCTGGCTTACCCTCCAGGAAGGGGCTACAGGACTGGTTTGTACCACCAGAACATAAGTCACTGCATCACTGGCCAAGGGCCTGGGCAGCACGGAAGTGGAGAGATGGGTCATTATAGATGGAGCGGCAATGATTTTGCTGCTGTAAATCCCCAGGAGGTGTGACGTGCAATGACGTGAAGTGCCAAAGCACAATGTCAAGCATGCCTCCCCACTAGACAAGTGCCGGTCGCTGCTGGCCCTCAGCCTCCAGTAGAGGTCGGTCAAGCACCGGACACTACACCCCCTTCCTCAGAGAAGGAGAGCCATCCCTGGGATGTTCAGTCCTTCTCCCCCCAACTGGCCCTCTGACTCCCAAGTCTGTCACTGAACCTAGGTTGTTGGCATCATGAGCGGACATCCTACCACTGCGCTGGTGGGCCGGCCATGTCTGCAGAAATTTTTGACTCGGCTTGCATCATGTTTGCTCTGTGGACTTTTTCTGACTTAATTTACTTCATGTTTTTTTCACTCAGCTTGCTTCATTTTTTGTGACTCAACTTGCATCTCATACTTTTTTTGACTCAATTTACTTCATTTTTTGACTCAACTTGCTTCTTTTTTATTTTTACTCAACTTGCATCAAATGTTTCTTTGACACAATTTGTTTAATTTTGTTAACTCAACTTGTATCACATGTGGTTTTTGACTCGATTTGCTTCATGTTTAAAGCCAGCCCTGTGGCGCTGAGGGTTGAGGTGCTGGATGCCACACCTTGTGCCACACCGGTGACCTGGGTTCAAGAATGAGCCTGGGTCATCAGGGATCAGCGGGGGGAGGGCAATGAACTAAACTGAGCCACCACAAGGTGGCTCTCCTCTCCCAGGGAGGAATGTGGGGTTCCTCGGCTCTTGGCTGCCCCCCCGGTGGAGGATGGGTGGTAGCACCAAGCCACATGGGAGCTCTGGCAATCATGAGGGGTGGGGTAGAAGGGGCCCGCACCAGCACCACGGGGTGTGTGCGTACCTGCACACGCACGTGTCACTGTGTGCTGAGGTCCTGGGATCGGGGAGAAAAAGAATGAAAAACCAGCTAAAAAGAATATAGATGAAAAAAATTGCTTCATGTTTCTGGCTCAACCTGCTTCATTTTCACTCTGCATTGAGTTCTTGATGCAACCTGCAGTCATTTTCACTCCCTCTCACTCCATGCATCATATTTTTGCCTCAGCTTTGTCCCATTCTCAGCTTGCATCATTCTCACCCCATGCATCATTTGTTTGATGTAGTAGACCTCTTGCATCATTCTGGGGAACTTTGCCACAGAGAACATGTTTCTTGCAAAATAGGGCCACAGTCTTTGCCACATCTGGATTGGACTAAAGGTGAATGTTTGATGCACCTTGCTTCATTTTAAGTGCCCTTTGAAAATCCAGCCCCAGGTGTTTTCTAAACATTCGAGTTTATCCATAGCAATCTGACTAATCCTTTCATTACAACTCATCTGATTATACTATTCTCATAAGGAAGTTAGGTGAAGGGATTTCTGGTTGCTTTTTTTTTTTTTAGCCTTTTTAAACTTAAAGCATTCAAAAATACTTATGTTTTTAGTGGGTTAAATTCATTATATCTGAATTTAAAGCAAGAATGAAAAGTGAGGCAGAGTGAGAGGAATGATGGTGTCTTTGTCTGTTTCATACATTTGCTTAAGCTTAATCCATTTATGTGCTATTTTACAGGAATTCCATATCATATGTTTGAAATCTGCATCTGCACGTTTTCATCTCCAGCATTCACTTCTGTCTGATAATCCATTATCTTTAAGCTTTTGGATGGTTAAATAGTGCTGGCAGAGGATTTTAAATTGTAGTAGCTTACTTTGCAGATCTTTGCTGGTGCAATGAACATTTTCCAGACTGAAGTCAAGTCATCTGGGGAGATTTGTCTGTGCAGTTCTGACTCTTATTTCTCTTTAGCTTGAAGTGTAATCAGTAAAGGTGAGTCACTATCAGATAGAGGTTTATGAATCAAGCTAGCTTCTTTCCTAATAGAACCAACCTTGAAGATTTGGGTCCATTCTTGACTATTGGGGAAACAGTGACCTCGTAATAGAGTGCAGTCATTGAGGGCTTCCCTTAACTGTAGGTAGAAATAAAATTGAAATGTATGTATTCCATCTCTATCTTTGAGTTTGTTAAAGCTTATGACAGCTTCAGTTTGATCATCTATTAGAGCTCTCACTAGTAAAATGGCTTTTTTCTTCTACTCGGAATTGTTCAGAGGTAAGTTATATAACAAATGGCAGTTGTCCCAGAGAGGCATAAATCCCAGATGATGATTATCTGGATCAACTACTGAATAAACTTTTTTGAGTATTTTGACTGAGTCTGTTATGCAGCGATTATCTTTAACTGTTCCAAGGGTTAGTATATGTATTAAGTCTAATTTATAGTTTGGTGTTTTTTTTCCAGTAGGAACCACATTGGAATGCTATTTTTGTTAATTTGAGGTTCTTGGAAGTGAGACATCAATTGTGTGAGAACAAATGCCCATTGATATTCTTCTCTACAAGCTAGAATAAATCCACCTTCATCATAAGGTCTCCTGAGCTTTCTGATGCTTAGTCAAGTGGGTGTGCTTCCCCAAATGTAAATTCTTACCATTCTGTCTATTTTTTTTTATCTATTTTTTTAGCATGCTAGGGAGATTTTGAAGTAAGTAAAATAGTTTGGATGCCATAATAATCATTATCTTTCCCCATAAAGAGAGGTTTAGTCTCTTCCATTTATTAAGTTCTAATGCAATGTCTTTAAGTAGGGGAATAAGGTTAATCTTGATTATAACATGGGTTCCTAAAATACTGTCTTCTGATTCATCCAAACAGGTCACCTGGCCATTGATTAATCCCTGATATACCCACAGTTGCATGTTTGCAGGGCTTTATCTTACTATTTCTTTAGGTAAATCTGTAACATAACATTGTCCATATTATAAGAAGATTAACTCACTCCAGGGTGTGGGTTTACTGAGCATTAATCCATGCCTGGGTGGTTGAAGTCACTCGGCTTCCCCTCATGACTCCAACCCCCCAGGCATGGATTAATGCTCAGTAAACTCATACCCTGTCGTGGGTTAATCCCTTCTTAATTTATTTAACCTGTTAGTTATTTCAAGTCCCAAGTATACTATATTTTCCTATTTTCTTTGAACCAGTCTTCATTTAATAGTTTTTATAAGTTGTTTCGAATGACAGAAGATAGATTTTTGTGCAGGGCTTGTGTTTTATCCCAGTTTAGTGTTAGGTAAGAAGCCCTCAGCAAACATTAATATCTTATAATTTCCTTTCTAATTTGAACTATTTTGCTGTCCACATTACAAGTCAGTGCTCTAATTAAGGGTTCTATTGATAAAATAAATAAACAGGGAGTCAGAGGACAGCCTTATCTAGTTCTGCATCTCTTGTGAAGGTAAATGAGTTGGAGAGAACTCTATTTGTGATTATTTGACCTGATAAAGAAATCCAGGAAAGTTTTTCCCAAATCCAGATTTATTGAAGACTTGTGTCATGTAGTTCTAATCAAGTCAAAGGCCTTAAAAATGTTGAGGGATGAGGCAATGTAAGGATCTTTGTTTCTACTGGCATACCATAGAACATGTACAAGTCCATCTGATATTGCCTGCTCCAAATCTATTCTTCATGAAGCCTACTTGTTCTCCTTCTGTTAGCTTTGAGATAACTACCTGTATCCTTTTGGTTAGAATTTTGGTGAGAATATTATTATTTAAGTACATTAGAGAAAATGTTCTGTTGCTGGCACATTCAAGGGGATTCTTTTTTTTTTTTCCAATTATGTTTGTAGCCCTCAGCCTGGAACTCTCTCAGACCCCCTGCACTCACTAGCTTACTCTACCTCCCACTGTGTTCCCTGACTATCTTCAAGTTCGTTGCGGTTCCCTGGGTTGGGCAGGTCAACCCGAAGAGACCACGGGGGGGCTGGGGCGGGGAACCAGCATTGGGAGTGTGGCAGTGGCACTGGCAGGGGCCATCACCTATCCAGGGCTAGAGGGGTATGTCTTGTGGTGGAAGCCTGAGACCCCCCTCTCCCTGCATGGTGCACGTCTGATGCTATGGCGCAGAGCAGCCCTGCTTGCATCAGCCACTCTCCTTACGTGCGATCTGGCAACTTGTAGTGCCCTCTGGTCTCCACCAGAAGTCGCCAGATTGCCGGATAACCCATGCCCTCCCACCTGGAGAGGAGAATAGCCCTGCATGTGCACAATCCATCTCCCTCCCCTGCTGACCCCCGACTTCTGAGCTCACTCCCGAACTCAGGTCGTCTGCGTGACGTGAGGTGTGGCATCCAGCGCCGGCTTCAAGGAGATTCTTGTTCTTAAAAATCAAAGTTATGAAGCATTTCTTTGTGGCTGTGGCAGGGGGGAGTATTTATCTTCCTTTGTTTCCAGAGATACTTTAGGTAGGGATGGGCAAAGTGGGGGGGGAGTTGGATTTGGTTTTGGATTTCCCAGTTCCAGGCTGAGTCTGGATTTGCAAAGGATTTGGATTTGTCAGATTCATCCTGTATGTATAATTGAAGGAAAAATTGGTTTATCAAGAAAAAAGCACCAGTACATGTAAATGAAGTGGCAATACTATTAAAAAGGTGTCCACTGCCTAAGATGCACTACATCCCGCTGTTTAAAAAGTGTGCATTTCTGACTAACCTACATAGGAAACAACTAGACAGTAGTGGGTGGAATGAAACTGCATATTTGGAAGCCGCCCAGCCACCCTTATGAAGCCAGCATAAATTTAAGGCCAATTAAAAAATGTAGCAAGGCAAGCAAATGCCTCAGATATTTTAACATTTCTAACATTATGGATAGAATCTAATGTTTGTTTCTGTTCACCAATACAAGGGAATAAAGAAGAGTTAACTGAATTGTGTTAGATTTTTTTAGGCAGGCTCAGACAACTACAACTATATAGTTACAAAAATGTATCTAAATCTTTTGCAAGTGTATTGTTAGAACCCATACTGACTCATTGCGTATTATGTGTTTGGCAAGCTACTTTGGAATACTTCTGATTAAAGGGTCTAGCACTGGTTCTGTAAGTAAACTGTCCTGCTAGCTATTATCCATGTTCTTGCTTTTATAAGGGATTTAGTATAGCTTACTCTGGCTGTACACTATATGGTGTTATTTTGCTGAAAGTAAATAACATTTTTCATGATAAAAAAATAAATACAACTTTTGCTAATTGATTGTGTTTGGCATTGGTAACATTTTTTAGTCAGACAACTACATAAAAATTGATATACACGTTTTGTGCAACAACACATATAGGGCTAGGCTGGTCAGCTAGCTTTTGTGTTTTGCCTTTGTCTTGCACATTATGGGAGGGAAATCATAAGCACATGCACATAATTTAAGATTGACAAAGAAGACGAACTGACATTTGGCATTTACACATTTGCACGTAATTTAAGATTGAAAAAGAAGACAAATTGACATTTGGCATTTTTAATTGCACTGCCACAAAATTAAAATCTTAATTTAGTGCAATTATAATTGCCAAATGTCAATTTGTCCTTTTCAATCTTACATTATGTGTGTGTGTGTGTGTGTGTTTACGATTTGCCTCTCAGTGTGCAAGACAAAAGCAAAACATATAAACCCTAGCTAACTGACCAACCTATCCCTATATGCAGCATTGCATAAAATGCGTGCAGATGCCTACAGTACACCCTTATTATACAGGATTAATTTAATGCTGTATATTATACTATCTGAATCTGCTTGCCTTCTACGTGATTTTATATTGGCCTTAGTTTTAGCACTGGTATAGCAGGCTTGGGTGTCTCTACCAGCATCCTAGTGCCCCTTCTTGATGTTATTACAGTTTCATTCCACACACATTCTGATACAGGCTGCTCCCTCTTACACACACACACACACACACAAACACACACACACACACACACACACACACACACACACACACACACAAAGAGAAGGGGTCCAATTTTAAAAGCCTGAAATTTGGCACAGAGTGCTTGTGCCAAAAGGATTTGATGCAAGTGGCACTTTGTGCCAAAGTTTGTGGCAATCCCAATTTTCGAACACACTCTGCGTTGAAATCAGGATGACTTGCATCAAAGCTGCCCTACGCCACCCCTGCACTAGAAGTGCTGGTGCAGCAGGTTGCAAGGGTGCTTATGCCATGGTGGGGCTGCAGCATCCCCTTATTTGGGATTTTGGAGGCCCTGCCATGGATGCAATGTGGCACTGATGTTAGACCAGCCATGAGCTAGTCTAACAGCCCTTGCACTGGGTGGCTGGAGTAAGCCACATTTGGGGGGGACAGGCTGCATGGCACCATGCAGCAGAACTGGTGGGGGTACCAGTGCTGGGAGGAATGGGCATGGCGGCATGTGGATGGGAACACTGGTGGCACCATGGCAGGCATGCCCTGGACAGGCATGCCCTGGATAGTGACACACAGCCATAGACTGCCCAGGGACAGTATGCTGCCATTGATTGTGTCCCGGACCCCCAATGCTACCCTGTCTGCTGACCACAGCACACACACGCCCCAACATGATGACTGCTAGATCTCGGGATGGTATCTGCCACTTGTGCCCATCCCCTGCTGTCACTCTTCCTGCACCTGTGGCTATGTATCAGGAGAGGTGGCTCTGCCTGGGGTTATGTTCACCACCATGTGCACCCCCTCATCCTGTGCCACCATGGTCAGTTATCCCCTTTCAGTGTGGTGGCATGATGTGGGTGTCTGGCAAGGGTTGGTGACATCAGGGGACTGGAACATGATTCATGGCAGCATACTGCCCCCTACGCTCCAAGGCTGTGTATCCCGTCCAGGGCACACCTGCTCTGGTGCCATCAGAGTACCCTCTTACAGCCAATCATGTCTCTGCCGCCCACTACTGGCACCCCTACCAGTACAGCTGCTGTGTACCATGCAGACTGTCAGGGTTATGCCAGACTGGAGGGGCTTGACAGAACACTCCCTCAAGCCACTCTGGTGCACCAAAGGTTTCACACAAGACTGAGACTGTGGCAACTCCTGGGACTTTAGTGCAGGGACCCCTTTTTTCTAGAATAGAGCACAATGCCCCTGATGCACCCGTAGGTTGTTGCAGCCATGGATTGGCCCACCATGTGTTGATGTACCGGCCCTTTAAAAATCAAGCCCAAGATTTTACTTAAAATTGTTGCACTAAAAAAGAAGAGCAGAACTGGTGTGGTAGAGTGTGTTGTGTCTTTCATTCAGTCATACTTCAGGATATTGGTGTAATTTTCTGCAGTATTTTTACCCTGTGACTTTACAAACATTAGCAGCAGCTAAACATCCACATGACACATAGGCCTATTAATCTTCATCATTAATTCATACTGGCTCCTCTTCATCACTATTAGGATCAGTGTGATGTTTTACAGGGAAGTGCCTCCACTGAAAAGATGAAGACTGACCTTCAGAAATGTGAGGCGTTCAACATTTTCAGGTAACAAATGGTTGCATGGGTCAGAAGCAACATTACCAGCCATGCTAAAGATTCTCTCCAAACAGACACTGTGGGAGGGCAACTCAAGTAAAAAATGAATGTTTTGTACACTGCTGGCCAGATTTTTTTCTTACTCTGCCAATTATTTCAGAGGGTTATCCCATATAGATAGTTTACTAGGGTCTTTTACATAGTCTTCTACCATAATAACAGCAGTATGTCCTTGGAAAACACTGGAACAAGTTCTGTTTTTATCAATATCTTGCAGCTCTGACCAAATGCCCTCTTTATCTTGATCTTTCACAGTGCATGCACATCTTGTTGGTAGTGAGGTTTGGAAGTCTGTATACTCAAGAGGTTGTTGTGATGAAACAGTGTCCGCTATTTCATTTGACACTTTTTCAATGAGTAGGTCTTTATATCTGGTGATATCTGTGATGCCAGAGGGGAGAAAGGAAGCCAGGGTAGCCTTAAATCGAGGGCTAACATGGTGGCAAGATTATAATGTTCAGGCTGTAACATCATTTCTATTCTGGGGTCCATTTCAAGGGACTTACTTAGGGTTTTATGTGATATGGGTGAAATTTTAAGAGCAAACCCGGAATCATGAAACCAGTTGGGTGAAATCCGCAATGGCGACTCTTTTTTTTTTGGCGCACCCCCCCTTACTAATATAACAAACTCTTAGGTTGTAGCACCTCGGGGAAGGGGTGAAACTTATGTTGCTATTTCAATCACAGACAGAAGAAGGTTTAGCACGGTCTGTAAATAAAAAGGATAAGGCATTTTATAGGTACATCAGTGAAAGAATAAAAATTGGGGGGGGGGATTGTGAGGCTCAAAGGGGAGAAGGGACAGTGTAAGTATGTGAAAGGGATCTGGGAATACTAATTAATAACAAACTTCCTCATAGAGATAATTGTATTAAGGCGGCTAAAACCTCTAACCAACTACTTATGTGCATAAAGCGCACATTTGTCACAAAATCCAAAGAATGTATTATTCCCTTATACAGAACATATGTAAGGCCTTACATGGACTATGGTTCTTCACTTTGGAGTCCATATTTGGTGCAGGATATACAAGGTTTGAGAGAATTCAAAGGAGAGCAACTGAAATAGTTCCTTATCTGGCCTCCAAAAATTATGCTATAAGATTACAGATTACAGGTTTACACTCATTGCAGAAAAGGAGAATTAGAGGGGATCTTCTCCTTTATAAAGTCCATCAATCTTCAGAATTAATGCAGCAATTTGGACTACACTTTAGTAACAGAAGTATTGTTCACAGATTGCACAATAAGCAAGTAGCCAAAGCCAACACGAATAAAAGATTAAACTTTTTTACAGTAAGAGCACCTAGACTCTGGAACTCCTTGACTCAAGAACTTGTGGACTCACCTTCTTTTACTACTTTCAAAACAAGGCTTGATAAATGGCTCGAAGTTAACTTGACCATAGATTAATGTGCCACATGTATTGTGGGGGACAATCCTGATGGGCTTCAGCTTTCTTTTGTCCCATAGATATCAAGTAAACCAAGTAAGGAGGGGGATCGGAACAAAGCAGAAATACTGAACAAATACTTCTTCCCAGTATTCACTAAGGAGGGGGAGTGTCAAGGACCACAGTTGGGTTGCAGAGGCAAAGGGAAGGGGGAGTGAACATCAGTCCATTCACAGTGGAGAGAGTTCTGGAAGAACTCACAAAGCTGAAGGTGGATAAGGCCATGGGGTCAGACGGCATCCACCCGAGGATAATAAAGGAGCTGTGAAGGGAACTAGCAGCGCCTCTGGTGGCCCTGTTCACAGAGTCACTCAACACGGGTGTCGTTCCAGAAGACTGGAGGAGGGCACATGTAATCCCACTGCACAAAAGTGGCAGTAGGGAGGAGGTGGGGAACTACAGGCCAGTCAGCCTCACCTCAGTGGTGGGAAAGATCATGGAGACACTGCTGAAAGAAAGGATAGTGGCACATCTGGAATCCAGCAGTGCTCAGGATCTGAGACAACATGGATTCACAGCAGGAAGGTCATGTCAAACTAATCTAATAGATTTTTTTGATTGAGTGACTAGAAAAATAAATCAGAGAGGGGCGGTAGACGTTGCCTACCTTGATTTCAGCAAAGCCTTTGACACTGTCCCACATAGAAGGCTGATTAACAAGATGGTAGTCTGAGCATGGGAGAAAAGGTGGTGAACTGGGTTAGGAACTGGTTAACAGACAGAAGACAGAGGGTGGTGGTAAATGGAGTACAATCTGGGGAGAGGGGGGGTGACCAGTGGGGTACCACAGGGATCAGTATTAGGACCAGTCCTGTTCAATGTCTTCATCAGTGACATTGCAGAGGGGCTGAAAGAATAGGTCTGCCTGTTTGCAGATGACACCAAGATCTGCAACAGGGTGGATACTCAGAAGGGGTGCAGAAAATGATGATGGACCGGGAGAAGCTTGAAAGATGCTTGGAGTTGTGGCAACTGAGGTTCAATGCAAAGAAGTGCAAAACAATGCACCTGGGTAGAGGGAACCCTTGGGAGCGCTACAGGTTGGGGGGAAGGAGCTGACTGTCACCAAAGTGGAAAGGGACCTAGGGGTTATCATCTCTGATGATCTTAAGATATCAAAGCAGTGCACAAAGGTGGCAGGGAGGGCCAGTGGCATACTGGGTTGCATAGGCAGGAGTATCACTAGCAGGAGGTGGGAGGTGGTGATGTCATTATATAAAACAATGGTAAGGCCTCACCTGGAGTGCTGTGTGCAGTTCTGGAGGCCACACCTGCGCAAGGACATAGATAAGGTGGAGACTATCTAGAGAAGGGCAACAAATATGGTGCAGGGCTTGTACCACAAAACATATAAGGAGAGACTAAGGGACCTCAATATGTACTCACTGGAGGAAAGGAGAGGAGAGAAGATAGCGGGGGCTCATGATTGAAACTTTCAAGTACCTCAAGGGCATAAACAAGGTGCAGGTGGGGAACCTTTTCAAATGTGGAAAAAGTACTAGAACAAGGGGCACAATATGAAATTGGAAGGGGGTAGATTAAGAGGTAATGTGAGGAGGTTTTTCTACACAGAAAGGGTAGTCAATGCTTGAAATAGTCTGCCACAAGAGGTAGTGGGGGCAAGCACAGTGGATGGGGTTTAAGCATGCCTGGGACAGGCACAAGGGAAGCTTGAGAGGGGAGGAAGTGATGAAAAGCCATTGATCACATAGGGTCAGTGGCCACATACAATGTTTAGGGACAATGGGCAGACTGGATGGGTCTAGCTGTCTTTATCTGCCAAAAATTTCTATGTTTCTATGTTTCTTTTCCCACCACGATTCCAGGTGTCACCTTTTTGGGTTTCGCCCACTTCATTGCATACCCATACTCAGGTTTTCTACAAGCGAATTCACAGCACCTTCCTCCAGGAGTTTTGCCTTCTGCTTTTCCAGGTTTTTTTTAAGTAGGCATATCAGGGAAATAACCTGACTCAGACTGGCATTGTCTGCACTCATTTCCCTAGTGGCTTCCTCAAAGGGCTGAAGAACCTGGCAGAAATGTACCATCTGGTTCCACTGGGTGGAACTGAGACAGACATCCCCTTTCCCTATGGAGTGATCCATTGCGTACTGATGTACTGCTCTATGCTGCTCAAGGAGCCGTTGTAACATATGAAAGGTGGAATTCCACCTGGTAACTACCTCCTGCTTTAGTTGATATTGAGAAAGGTTATTGTCCTTTTGAAACTGTCGCAATATTTGCATGCTTTAGCACAGCTGCTGAAATGTCCGCAGATCTTGTGTGCAACACAAAGGGCATTCTGAATGCTTCTGTCATCCCAGAGAAAATCATGTACTATGAGACTGAGGATGTGAGTGAAATAAAGTATGTGCATATACCCGCCATCCTTCACAGCATGTACAATGTTAGCCCCATTATCAGCTACAACACTTCCTGGAGAAAGACCATGAGGAGTGAGCCATTTAGCAAAGTTTCTTCTCAGCTCCTGCAAGAGGTTCACTGCAGTATGATCTTTTGACTTGAAACTAGTAATACACAAGGCAGCCTGCTTCTTAAATGTCCTGGTTGAGTCTGAGACAGAGGATGAGGCAGAGGAATCATTGAAGGAGGCCCAGTGAACAGTGACAGTCATATAGTCTACGGTTTGGCTGCTAGTTTGCATGTTGGTTGCAATATGGATTTGTGGCACTGCTGCCATTTTCAAGGCCTGCATCACTTTCTCATGCAGTTCACAACACAAATTTTGTACTGCTTTTGTGGCAAAGGATTTCCTGGATGGTATTTGATAGCATGGCACTGCAAACTGCATTAGTTGCTAAAAACCAACAGACTCAATAAAAGAGAAGGGATGCAGGTCTAGTGCTATGGCCTCGTTCCATTTTTGGGCAGCTGGATGATTGGGTTCATATTTACATGGCCTTTTGAATGACTCTTGGATGGTTACCTGTTTTGATTTTGGGCCTTCTCTGCTCTGAAAAGAGAAGACCAAATTAAATGGAGGGGAACTGTCAGACGTTAGTGTGCCTGATGGTGATGTATACCTCCTTGTGAATGAGCTTGCTCAATGGAGTTTTCCTGGAATAAACTTGAACTTGAACTTGAATTACATGCTTGCTTTTTTTGGCTGAGGGCAATGAAAAATAATTGTCAAAGCCACTTATTTTGATTATGGAGGAAGAACGGTCTAGGTCCCTGTCCTACAATGCCTCCTCCTCTGTCTCACTCAGTGCTATCACATCGTTTCTGCATACCATCAGGTGCATTCTCTTTTAAGTGTCTTCTCAAAGTAGATGTGCCAAGGTGATTCTCCTGTCTTCCCTCACTGACACCAGTTTTACAAATAGTGCATACTGCATGACAAATATTTTGGGAGGCAATACAATAGTAATTCCAGACCCAAGAGGTGGTCTTTTTAGTTCTACCTCCAGGCAATGGTATCTGTCCTGTAGCACTAGTAGCAGCGCTTACATCATGAGACCTGTCATTATCATTGTTTTCCTTCTCTAAAATAACAGTGTCAGCAGGGGAGACAAGAGGATCTTCCTTGTCACCATCTCCTTTTTGGTTGATCCCACCCGATGACCAATTTCCGGGATTTCTTCAAATTCTCTCCCACACTACATCACTAGTATCAGAGTCAGATGACTCGGACCTATGGTCACTGGGCACAGAGTTGCAGCCACTGCTGTTATGGTCCATGCTGGAGGCTGACTCGTGAGATGAAGAGTGGTACAATGGTGCATTAAATGAGTAAATACTCAGCCTTTCAGTGCCTCTCCAGGTGATGCCACCAACTACTTTGGTTCTCTTAATAATAGTATCTTTACTACCATGCCCTTTACTTCCCTTGCACGGTGCAGTAGCACCCATGGTTCTCTTTTTGATACTACCATGACTTGATGTACCAGTACCAGTGCCTGGGGATGGATCACTTGTAGAACTAGGGAAAGGGGACGTGTCACTTGTCATTTCCCTCATAGACTCCGACTGTTTGAGTTGTTTTCCAACAAGGATTGTTCTGGACCAGTTTTGGGACCAGAAGGCCTATTAGTTGCATCTTGTCCCCACCTGTTGCCTTTTGTTTTAAACAAATCAGACAATTTCCTTATATTTGTTTAAGTTTTGTCCATGTTTGTAAACAGGGAATGACCAAGAAAACTAGTAAAATGAAATGCAAGCAATGCCAGGTGAGTCAAAGTTAAAACACACACACACACACACACACACACCATTCAGGTAAGGGTTTCGATCAATAGGGGGTGGCTAGCTCAAGCAGTTTAGAAAGCATACCACTATCCACCAAGCTGTGACAAGTAGTCATGCAGCAGCAATAGCAAGATTACAAGTGTCCCTAGCAGCCCCAGCACCACAAGCAGCAGTGCAACAATCACCGAGGGGCCCAATTTAGTAACTGATGACTGATTATTTTCTTCTACTATGGTTAGGGTGCTTCTGTATGCTCCATTCAATTGTGTAGTGCCCCTTTCTGCTGTATTACCATAAAACTGCTCTTGCTGTTGCTTTGTGGTTGTAGGTTGTGGGTTGGGACATCGGGCAACTCTCCTGCTCCCTGTTACTTCATTAAATGACATCTCCATAACCCAGGCTAGCCTGGATGGCTTATGGCAAGCTCCTACCCAGGGGGCTTAAACACTGGGTGCTCGAGATTGGAGATAATTCACAGCAAGATGACAGCAAGCCCTTGGCTTAATGTACTACACTATTTGGCATCAAAATATTTTTTTGTTTCTATTGACAAATGGACTGGCTAGCCTGGATGGCTTGTGGCAAGCCACTGCCCAGGGAAGGCAGTAGTCTGGCAGCAGTGGCAGATGCTCAAGAATGAAGATAATTATAGCAAGATGACAATAAACCCTTAAATTAATGCGCTACACTATTCAGCATTGAACTACCATATATTTTCAATTAAAAGCTGTGGCTTTTAATACCAACAACAATGTTTCAGCCATGGCTTATGATCAAGGGCAGCTTGTAAAACTAATTGACATTCAGCTGATCGCTGATCGCTGTTCATCCAGTTAAAAGGTTTAGCTGTAGTGGGGTTGTATAAAGCTGTGTTTTAAACAGCTGTAGTGTGATAAAGAGCAGTTCTTTTAATTTTTTTGTTTAACCAGGAGTAGCACACTAAGCTGAAAGCTTTTCTACAGGAGCGACCTGGGAGCACAGAGAAGTTAAGTGACTTGCTCAGGGTCACACAGTATGCAAGTGGAAGCTGTGGGATTCAAATCCAGGTCTGGTCTGCTGGATGTCACCAGATTTGCAGCTCAGAGCCTTAAACCACTGCGCTATACTGCCTCTGAAAGAGAGTTGAAAGTGAGTGCAAGCAAAATGAAGGAAATGCCAAAAAGAGAATCCTTTGATCTTGATTTCAAACTCGCCGCTGCCAGGAGAGCCGAGAAAGCGGGAAATCATCCAGTTGCAGCAGCCATCCACATAGATGAAAAACAGGTTAGAGAGTGGAGGAAAAAGTGGGCCATACTCGAGGAAAGGGTGTCCGTGATGGGATCCATGGGGCAATCCAGGAGGCCCTGACTAGTTCAGGGAGCGAGTTCCAGAGTTTTTGGGCATATATGTGGAAGGACCGATCTCCCACAAGGGTGCGGGTCCAAGGAACCAGGATGGTGGGGGTAGGAAGGCAAGATACCCCAAGGTTGAGGCTGACCTGGCTAGCTGGATTACTTTACAGAGAGAACAACATTAGCATGTCACATGCAAGGCTGTGGCACTTAAAGCAATGGCCTTGCTTAGGACCGTTCCTTTACTGCCATCAGGGGATGGGTAGGCAAGTTGTTATGGCATTGGGGATTTACAATTAGCATGCAACTGTCGGTCAGTGCTTTCCAAAAGACTTTGCCCCCCAAATTGTACATTTTGCCACCTTCTGTGCTCATCAGACACAAGCCCATCAGCTTTTGCCAGCAATAACTGAAAATATGGACAAGACTGCTATTTGGGCAGACATGCTCGATACTAAAACAACTGACGTTGTTTGTTGTAAATCTGTCCCCCTCCTAACAACTGGAAATGAAAAACAGCGAGTCACAGTGTGTTTAGCAGTGATGGCTGATTGACGTAAGTTGCCCTCTTTTGTTGTGCTTAAAGAAAAGAGAATCCCTAAAGAGATCATGGGTGTATCTATTTATTTATTTGCTTTTGTTAACCGGGTTAGCACACTAGACAGCCATGTGCCTATTTTCAGGTGCGACCCGGGAGACTTACAGGTGAAAAACATCATACATTAACAGTTAAGGAATAGGAAGAAGTACATAGGAAAACCAGGCATTTCAGGGGTGGCTCTGAGGCAGGTGCTGGGAAAATTCGTACATAGACAGTTGCGGAATTCGAGAAAAATACATAGGAAATAAACAGGCATGGCAAGGCTAGCTCCAGAGCATGGTTGGCAGAGTTCACACATGGACAGTTGAGGAGACAAGAAAATTACCTAATGTAACAAGCATTTCAAGGCTAGCTCTAGGACAAGGCAGACACTGTGCATAAACAATAGCAGAGACAATGGTAAGTGCCTGCGGGGGGGGGGTGCCCATTGGCAGGGGTCTGTACCAGGTTGCTGGGCAGGAACTGGAGGAGAAGTGCAAGTAGGGCTGAAGCAGAGGATGAGGATGAGGCCCCTGCCCAACCGGGCTAGAGGAAGGAAGGGGCAATGGAGTAGGCTACGAGGTACAGGGACGGGGGGGAGAAGGTTTCAGGAACTTCCAGAGGGAAGCTTTAAAGCTTGGATGGGAGGAGGAGGCCCTGACTAGTTCAGGGAGCGAGTTCCAGAGTTTTTGGGCGTATATGTGGAAGGACCGATCTCCCGCAAGGGTGCGGGTCCAAGGAACCAGACGTTCCTGGATTGTCCCAGATCTTAGGTGGTAGGATGGGGCCCCTGGATTGAGGGAAAGGGCTAGGGCTGGAGGGGAGCCTGAGCGGACAATGTTGTCAATGAAAATTACCTAGAATGAAGGAGTGGTGCTTCTCTGGGGGAAGCCACTCTAGGCAGTTGTAAAGATCACAACGGTGCGTGAGGGGAGGGGTGGAAAGTGTGAAGCTGCAAACGTTGTTGTAGGCCATGTCCCATTTTGATAGGCTGGTTTTAGGAACTGGGGCAAAAGTTACGAGACCGTAGCAGAGTGAAGGGAGGAGGACCCCCCTGGCGAGGGCCAGGCAGGCGGCAGGGGTGAGGCAGTTACTGGCTCAATAAGCTAGGCCAAGCTTACAATTAGTGGCTTTGCAAACATTACAGATGTGTAAGTTAAGGTCCAGCTGCGGGTCCAGGGTGATGCCCAGGTACTTGGCAGAGGTAACCGTCTCAAGGGGCGAGCCATCGGCCCCGAGGATCAGCAGAGGAGCAGGGCAGGATTTTATTTTTTTCAAGGACCCAAACAGCATGGCTTGGGTTTTTTTTAGATTGAGGGTGAGCCTGTGGTCCCCCAGCCAAGTATGGATGCGTTCAAAGTCGGTGTTCAGTTGGGAGTTTATTGTGGAGATGTCCCGAGAGCTGGCCAGGAGGACGAGGTCGTCCGCGTATAGGGTGGGGTGGGCATGGGTAGTGACGGATGGTAGGTCATTGATAAATAGTGAGAATAGGGTCGGACCAAGGACGGACCCTTGAGGTACCCCACAGTGGACTGGTGAAAGTTTGGAGAAGGTCCTATTGAAGTTGGTGTATTGCTGTCGGTTGGAGAGGTAGTTTAGGAACCAAGCGTGGGCAGAAGAGGAGAACCCGAGGGATAGGAGCATGGAGCCGAGGAGGGAGTGATTAACCCTGTCAAAAGCTTTTGAAAGGTCCATGAAAATGGCCCCAGTGAGAATGCCTTGATCAGCACCTGCCCTGATCAGTGAAGTGACAACAGCAAGGGCGGTGGACGTGCTGTGCCCTTTCCTGTTGGAGTGGTAGTGGCTATCTCACCCAATGGCTGGATGAGTAAGGAGCTTACTCTCCTCTGGCTCAACAAAGAGTGGGGTTCAATTGCTTTCACCAAGCGTCTCTTAATGTGGGATGCCTTTCAGTGTCACCTATTACCTGCTGTTAAAAAGATTGCAAAGAACAAAAAAAATGTGATTGGGGTAATACCTGATGTCTGCACCAAGGTTTTACAGCCTGCCGACATTAGCTGGAATGCTCCCTTCAAAGTTGCCTACAGGGAGTTTTATGGTCACTGGATGGCAACAAAGGAGCGGGAGAGAACAGCAGCTGGTAACCACTGAGCACCCAGCAAGGGCAAGATTCTGGAGTGGATAAAGCTCTCATGGCAGGCAGTCAGCAGAGACCTTATTATTAAATTCTTTGAGGTACTAGCTAAGTAGAACACTGTCACCCATCTAACACAAAAGCTACTGTATTTTAAAATGTTTTTTTCTTACCAGGTGTGTGCCATTACAAGCAGCAACTCCAATGTGATCAGTTGCATAAAAACAGTGGAATCGCTGAAGAAATGCAGGCAGAGCTGATAACCAAGTTAACCGAGATAAAATCAATTGATGCTGACACCACAAGCTGTGTTGGCTGCTCCAATGCTGACACCAGTGAAATTGACACATAAGAGCCTCTGATCTGCTCTGATTCCAATTTTGGTAGTGAATCGGAGATCTAATGATTCCGAAGCAACAGAGACTCTTCTTGTATTGTACATTTGTAACCCCTAGATGGCACTATCCCAGGGGCTACTACCCCTGCCTGATTTGCCACTAACAGGTTGAGGGGCCTGGATCCAATGGCGGGTGCCTCCACCCAGAGGTCAGGGTTTGCAATAGTTAAACTTACTTGGTCACAGCCCTCTGGGACACTGCAACCCCCCTTTCTTCCCACTAGTGGCCCACACAATATATCAGAATTACCTTCACAGTATACACTTACCCCCAGGACTGATTCCGCACTGGGACCTCCTGTGAAATAAGATACAGTGCAACAATCACAGTACAGTACTTTAACATAGACAATTACCTCAGGCAGTATAACTTTGCTGAAACAAGCAGCTCTGATTTATTTAGGGAGATATAACAAGGACAGGGGAAATCAGGTTAATTAGCTTATCACTCTACTCATCTACTCTATGGCTCTGTGCACAGGCCTATCCCTATCAGTTACTGTCCCTGGGTACCCAAGCCCTAGTGGCTAGTCCAAACCGTGGCAGCTGGTAGGGGCCCTTTCACACAGAGAAAAGAAAAATTAGTTAAACAGTCAGCAGTACAGTAATTCCATTTGGATTTAATGTGGCAATTCAACAGGGAGCGACCGTGAATTAGTACTCACGACCTCCAAACAAGATAGGGTCCTTCAACGTCAGCAGGGCTACTCTTGAGCTCCAAGAGACTCCTCACACATTTATATGGTAAAACAGAAAGTACTATACCAGGCAGGCTGCTTCTCTATCCCGATCGCAATTACTGCACAATACCCGGGAGAACACACAGCAGATTCAGTTCCTGACAGACCGAGTGCAATTCAGCTATTTCTCCAGTCTTCTACAGGGTGAGCCTGGTTTCTACTCTTCAGATATCCTTTGATTCTCTTCACAGGATGGATTCAGTCCTAACAAGCAGTTACACAAGCTGCAGACCGAACTCTGGGCCTTACACACGCTTTCCCGACTAAAACTGCACACTGAAAAGCACAGGGCTCCTTCCTTCTTCACTGTCAGAGCTAAACTGAAACTCCAACAGACAAAACCGGGCACTTCCTTTGAGTTCCTCCCAGTTCTTGACTGGATTGGCTGTCACTCACAATAGACTGCTGCTGTTGGTCCAAAAAGGCGCCGAAGTCTAAACTACATCTCCCAGAGTCACTGCCCATACAATCCTCTTGTGGCTGGCTCAGTTTATGAGTCCAAGTTCTGATTCGTCCAAGGCACCATTTTAGAGCTGGCTTACCCCACACTGATTGGTCCAGTTCAGCAGTTCAAAACCAGAATGGGGAACTAGGCAGACACAGTTCTGACTGCAAAGAAAGCAGGTTAGAAAACTGTCATTTCATTATTACTCTAAATGATTTCTGGCAAACAGTTACATCTTTCAGATAGGTTCCCTTTGCACTCCTAGTGACTGCAAAAATGGAGTGAATTGGCAGCAGCTCGAGTGGTACTCAAACAGAGAAGCACACAGTCCCCCCACACAAACTAATTATGTCTGCAAGCAGACAGCTCTTAAAGAGACAGTACCAGAGGCTCTAAAAACACTCACTGATAAATGGCTTTAATTAAATGCCAAACACCATTCAGGCTTGGAGCATTCAAGCAAGCTCCTGGAAGTCTTTTGGGAACCCCCATTTGCAGGGGGGTTACACCCTTCCTGGCCTGGGAAAGCTTGACGTCCATGGCCAAGCAAGTACCCCATAAGTTTCAACTGCAACCATATACATTTGCATTAGGCTCACATGTAATCATCAGTCAATACATCATTTTACCAAGAACACATTTCTGAAACATTGCAGTACGTCCTCTTTACACAGTATTACACACATTGTACCATAACTCAAGTTATTACCTCTTGTACATGAAACCTGAAGAGAAGGGCCCTTCCCTATCAGTTACCTTGGGGCCGGACGGGGCAAGGGCACCATAGTTAGAGGGCAACACAAGTAACTTGGAGTTAGCACTGACGCTCAGTTTTGGCAATGAGCTCGGGGACACATACACTCCTTTATGGACAACATTGAGAGGCAAGTCCACAGGCCTCCCAAGTGAATCATAACTGAGGTGCACCACAGGCTTTACAGCTCGACCAGTCTTTCTAGGGGGAACTGCTACAGTCTCTGCACTCTGAGCCTCATTTTCAGCATTGTCCTCACTTGTCAGGGGGTCTCCATGGGGGTAGAGAGGCTAGTACTTGGGGCACTTTCAGCTGCAGGAGTTACAGTTCTGAGTCCACAACATTTGGCTCGCATGGAGAGCTTTCGGACACTGGCAGTGGACTGTCAGGGCACTCAAAATACTCTTCTTGTTCGGGTGTATCACCAGTCTGCCCCAATCCATCATTTTCCTCCCCTGAAAGCTCAAACAGTTCAACCATGCACAATGATTCCATTTCATCCGATCTGATGCTTTGCGCCTCACTTTCTGGGAGCATTGGCTCCAGGGACGAAGCTGGGGGCTTAGACAGTCCAGAAGGCCCAGCTTCGTCTCCAGTATTGACTAGGGGATTGCCCCGAAAGAATTGACTCAGTTCGTAAGAAGGATAGTATTCAAAGTCACTCTCACTTTCTTCTGATATGGACTGACAGTCATGCTCAACTGGGACTTGTGGAGGGGAACACTTTAACTTTGCTTCTGTAGGTGCAGGCTTTCTTGATCTTTTCTTAGCAGCAGCTCTAGTCACTGGTCCAGAGGGGGCATCTTCTGGGGGCTCAGACTCAATCCAGATTTGTCCAATGGGCAGTAAATGATTTCTATGCATTGTTTTTACATCTTTTGAATTGTTCTCAGGCCTTACTTTGTACACTGGCAGATCATCTAGTTTGCCCACTACAATGTGAGGGAGATGGTGCCATCTGTCAGCAATCTTGTGTTTGCCATGCAGTCCCAGATTTCTTAGCAATACCCGATCTCCCTCCTGGAGTTCCTGTGCTTTCACCTTTTTATCATACCTTTCTTTGTTGGCCAGATTTCTTTGGCAGCCATGGTTTGAGCCAGTTGGTAGGCATGAGTTAGCTGGGCCTTTAACTTTGCACATACTGTAAATAGTTGTCAGCTTGAACCCCATCAGGAGAGACCCCAAAACACACATCTACCGGTAGTCGAGCTTCTCTTCCAAACATCAGACGGTAGGGGGAGAACCCAGTGGCATCACTTTTGGTGCAGTTATAAGCATGTACCAGGGTGCTAATTTGTTGGCTCCATCTAGGCTTGTCCTTTGGGTGCAGGGTGCCTAGCATATCTAGCAAAGTGCGGTTGAAACGTTCAGGCTGTGGGTCCCCCTGGGGGTGGTAAGAAGTGGTTCTGGACTTTCGCACTCCCCACAGAGAAAGCATCTCTTTGATCAGACGACTCTCAAAGTCTCTCCCTTGATCAGAATGGATTCTTTGTGGAGCCCCATAGTGAACAAAAAAGTTTTCTACAAGTACTTTGGCCACAGTGGATGCTTTCTGGTCTTTGGTGGGGAAAGCTTGGGCATATCTCGTGAAATGGTCAGTGACCACCAGCACACATTGATATTTCTTTGATCTGACTCCAAACTCAGAAAATCAATACAGACCAGCTTCATGGGTGCACTGGTGGTGATGTTAACTAAGGGGCAGCCCTCTGGGGCAAAGCTTTCTCTGTAGTAGCGACTACAAGTTCGAATGTGTTGCTCCACATCAGCCCCATCTTAGGCCAATAGAATCTGGATCTCACCAAGTCAAGTGTTCTGTATATACCAAGGTGCCCCATGTGGTTGTGCAAGAACATCAGTACTGAGTCTCGAAGGCAGTGGGCAGCACTAGTTGTTGTTTGTCTACTTGTCCCCTCTGTCTACTGTTTCTCTGTATAACAGTTTATTGATCAGTTTCAACTTAGGACCTTCTTTGTATAACAGTGCAGTTCTCAAATCAGTGGAGCGTAATTTGGACACATCTTTTCCTGCATAGAGGGCTTCTAAAGCTGCTTTGATCATGGGATCGCTGGGATTGAGCCCGCGAATACTGTTATTGTCCAGCTGAGGCAGTGCACCAATGTCTATTGCAGAAAAGTGGCAATAAGCAGCAGGTATGCAATTCTCAGAGGGTCCCAAGCAATCCACCATGCAGTCCACTGCATGCGTCCGTGGACATTTGTTCCTCCCTGTCAAACTTCCGCAGAGTGCCTGAATGTCAGGTTCTGCCAATCGACCCAATCATTCTGGGAAACAGGCCTCCGGAGAGAGCATCAGCATCTATGTGGTTCAGACCTGCTCGGTATTCGAGAGCATAGTCATATGTAGATAATGCAGAAAGCCACCTATGGCCAGTGGCATCCAACTTAGCTGAGGTCTGCACATAGGTCAAAGGATTATTGTCAGTTTTACTAGTATTTTAGCCCCATACAAGTACTCATGGAATTGGTCAACAATAGCCCACTTCAAAGCTAGAACTCCAACTTATGTACAGGATAGTTCTTTCGGATGGGGTCAGGCTTCACTGGCAAAGGCCACTGGTCTCAGGCCATTCTTGTGCTCTTGGTACAACACAGCCCCCAACCCATCAGTGTGCAGGACGTAAGATTTTCTTGGATCGGCATAGGCCAGCACTGGAGCATGGGTAAGTTGATATATGATCTCATGAAAAGCAGTCTCACAATCAGGAGTCCAGCGAACCCCAAATACTTCACTCGGACGAAAATACACTCTTTCAGTCTTGAGGGACGCTGACTTTTGGTATTTTTTGTGGGTTGGGGGATACCCTTGAGTAAGGTTAAGTAAAGGGCGGATCACTCTTGACTAGTCCTTGATGAAACACCGATAATAACCACAGAATCCCAGGAATCTTTGCAGTTCTTTTAGATTTTTGGGCTGTGGCCAGGTGGTCAAGGCCTCAACTTTACTTGGGTCGGTCTCTATTCCTCTGTGGATACTATGTGTCCCACATACTTTACTGATGTTTGAAAGAATTGACACTTATCAATGGACAGTTTAAGGCCAAGTCCTCCAGTCGGTCCAATACCTTAAATAATCTGCTCTCATGTTCCTCCAGTGAGCTGCCAAACACAATAACATCATCTAGGTATACCAGGCACTCTAGTAAGTTCATGTCCCCACTGCACGCTCCATCAATCGTTGAAAAGTGGCTGGGGCACCTGAAATCCTTGAGGCATCCTCATGAATTCATAAGCCATGCGGACAGATAAAGGCTGTCTTCTCACGGTCCTCTGGGGCCATCGGATCTGGTAGTACCACTGCGAGATCCAGCACAGAGAACCACTTGCTCCCGCTTAGGCAGTCCAAAGCATCCTGAATGCGGGCATTGTGTACTGATCAGGGATAGCCGCTGGTTTAAGGTGCGATAATCCACGCACATCCTTACTGTCCCATTCTTTTCCTCACTACCACAATGGGGGAAGCATAAGGGCTTCTGGATTCTTGTATTACACCAGCAGCTAACATCTCTTGCAGATGCCGTCTCACATCATCTATATCAGCAGGTGCCAGGCGTCGAGACCTCTCACGAAATGGTCTTCGTCATGCAGCCGGATATTGTGCTCAGCTCCTTGCACGCATCCTATGTCCCATTCCTTTAAAGAAAACACCTGGTCTCTCTGGGCAAGCTTCTCACTGATCCTCACTTTCCATTCAGCTGGCAACGGGAGTCGCCGAAATCAAACAAGTCGTATGCTACTCTGTCATTCTTCCTCGAACTCTTGCTGCTGGGTAGCACTGCAGTATCTGCACAATGCACATTAGCCAGGATGCAACCTCTATTTACTCGAATGTCTCTTTCAGACACATTATGAACTTGACCATTACCCTTCTGGCATAAGCATGGGCTCTAGCGGGCAAAATACTAGGCTTGACCAGCAGTCCCTCTGGCAATTTTCCATCGCCTGGTGCATCCAACATTAATATTTTTTTCTTAACATCCTTTCTGATATGGACCTCTCCTGTAAGGGTACACTGGGCATTTGGCGCCAGGATCAGAGACTCAGGATCCTTCTTCCATACAATTCCAACCGTTCCTCTGGTTCTATTTTTTCAGCATCTCTGTGCCTCATAGGCCTTCTTAATTAAAGCTGGAACTCTAAAGCTCTACTAGTCTTTGACCCCTGTTTTCATAACACAACTGTGCCAGCCTTCCAACATATGAGCATTTGTTCCAATCAACAAAGGGACACCATCATGCAGTCCAGTGGGGGACACACTCAAGGCTAGGGTTTCTACTTGTTCGGCCACTCCAGCCACAGAGGTGGGGAAAGACAGCCAAATTCGGATATACCCAGAATAGGGGTAGGCCTTCTCACTTAACCCCCATACATGCAGTCCTTCTAATGGTTGTAAGGGTACGTCTGACAAATGCTTCTGATACCAATCCTGGAACATAATTGTCACTTGGGAGCCACTGTCTAATACAGCTCTTGTAGACACTCCATTCACCTTTACAGTGGTCTCCATGGAGGGACCCACTATTCTGGACCAGTCTGAGAGGCGGTAGTGGGGCCTGGGCAACTGACCTTGCCACAAGGACGTGAATTAGCATTTTGGTGCCCTCACTGGGATCATTTCGTGCACCTTTTAACCACTGATTTGTTCTCCAGCTCTCCTTGTAGCCTATATGCAACTTTGTCAGTGTCTTTTGGGGACCTGCATTCTCTTTTCATGCCCATCCTTCCCACAATTATAGCAAAACATATTTTCTGGAGTTTGAGCTGGCCGGAGGCGCCACACTGGGAGCCAGGGCGGGGTATTACTAACTGGAAACCTTGGTGCCATCTCTGTCTCACGGCGTGATAAGCATTTGGAGACATCTCGTCAGTTTCTCCACTTCCATGGTCAAGGAATTGAGTTTGGAGCTGTTATCAGCAGGAGATACATGGGTGGGTACCCCACCCCATAGCAGATGCAGTCGGATATAGGTTGGGGCCCGTGCTTGCAGGCGTGGCCTTCATAAAGGGACTGTTTTTGAATTCCCGATCTCTCTCAACAGTTCGCCCCATTGTGGCATATCTTTTCCTTGTCAGAGCACTCATTGACTGCCAACCTCTGCCCTGAACTTCACTTGATGGGCCACCCTCAGTCACTCGGTCGTAGCCGCAGCTATTGGTGCAGGTCCCTCCCGAGGTCGCCTTTTCTCAACTCCTCGAATTTCTCTCATTAACTCATCATAGGAGGTGGGGATTCCAGTCGATTTGCCAGGCGTAACTGAAGCAACAGCAGTTCTGAGAAGGGGGACTTAGGATCCTGTCCAGCCTGGTTCGGTCCAGTTCAATCGCTGGCAAACTACCCTTTCTGAGGCATTCTTGCAACAATTTTTCCAGCCGAGATACATACACAGACAACAACTCCCCTTGGTACTGTTGTGCATTTCTTACTCTCCACCATAGATCCTCATCAGAATCTGGGCTCCCATACACATTCTCCAAGGCCTCAAGATAGGCCTGTGCAGTCACTTCAGGGTTACTGGCCCGTTTAGCACAGATGGTAGCCAGGGCAGGACCTCGGAGGCTCTACTAACCCTCTTTCACTTTTCAGCCCGAGCATTGCCATTCTAGCACTTGAGGGGCAACATAGTCTATCCAGGTCTCCCAGTCATCCTCCCTTGGGGGTGGGAGGTGCCAGAGAAGATCCTCAACCTTCGGTAAGAGTCGTGACTAATGGCAGGTGCAGAAATAGGAGTCTGCATTGGTTCAGCCACCATACGGGTACTGAGCGGAGAGGGTGTTGGGGAGGAACACCCCAGGTGGCAAGAATAGTTTCTTCAAGTCCTCCACAGTTTTCCTTCCCCAGCACCCATTTAGCAAATTTCTCCTCAAAAGTTTCAGACAGTGGTGGGGCCATTCCCCTGGGTCTTTACTGTACTTAGTTATCACTCTCCAGGCAGTGAGGGCTCCTCTGGGTAATGGTCTGTGGCACTTTGGAGCTATCTATGGGATCCTTAAACTCTACTAGGGCCAGGAAAGTGTGGGTGAGCAGATTAGCATGCCGACCCACCACCACAGGGTTTTGTAAACCTTCCACCTTGGAAAGTACTCCCTGTACAGTGTCCGTATTGATACCCAGGGGGATGTCCAGGATAAGCATAGCATTTTGGGGGTCAATCTCCTCCCCAGTACACCACTCCACCAGCCGGTGCACAGCCACTTCTGTCGGGGTACCCATTTTTTTTTTTTTTTAACAGTGGTTCGTAAATATGGCCACTAGAGGACACACAATCCCAGCGGTGAGCCTCCAAGATGTAACCCCTAGATGGCGCTATCCCAGGGGCTACTACCCCTGCCTGATTTGCCACTAACAGGTTGAGGGACCTGGATCCAATGGCGGGTGCCTCCACCCAGAGGTCAGGGTTTGCAATAGTTAAACTTACTGGTCACAGCCCTCTGGGACACTGCAACCCTTTCTTCCCACTAGTGGCCCACACAATATATCAGAATTACCTTCACAGTATATACTTACCCCAGGACTGATTCCGCACTGGGACTCCTGTGAAATAAGATACAGTGCAACAATCACAGTACAGTACTTTAACATAGACAATTACCTCAGGCAGTATAACTTTGCTGAAACAAGCAGCTCTGATTTATTTAGGAGGATATAACAAGGACAGGGGGAAATCAGGTTAATTAGCTTATCACTCTACTCATCTATCTATGGCTCTGTGTACAGGCCTATCCCTATCAGTTACTGTCCCTGGGTACCCAAGCCCTAGTGGCTAGTCCAAACCGTGGCAGCTGGTAGGGGCCCTTTCACACAGAGAAAAGAAAAATTAGTTAAACAGTCAGCAGTACAGTAATTCCATTTGGATTTAATGTGGCAATTCAACAGGGAGCGACTGTGAATTAGTACTCACGACCTCCAAACAAGATAGGGTCCTTCAGCGTCAGCAGGCTACTCTTGAGCTCCAAGAGACTCCTCACACATTTATATGGTAAAACAGAAAGTACTATACCAGGCAGGCTGCTTCTATCCCGATCGCAATTACTGCACAATACCCGAGAACACACAGCAGATTCAGTTCCTGACAGACCGAGTGCAATTCAGCTATTTCTCCAGTCTTCTACAGGGTGAGCCTGGTTTCTACTCTTCAGATATCCTTTGATTCTCTTCACAGGACGGATTCAGTCCTAACAAGCAGTTACACAAGCTGCAGACCGGAACTCTGGGCCTTACACACGTTTCCCGACTAAAACTGCACACTGAAAAAGCACAGGGCTCCTTCCTTCTTCACTGCATACCTCTCAACTGTCCCTGATTTTCAGGGATATCCCTGATTTTGCCTCAGAATTTTTCTCTGTCCCTTCTAAAAGTTGTCTTTCCATGACCAAACAGTGGGAGTTGGAAGCATAAAATAATGTCAAACATTAAAGTTACAGACTTGTTCTTCCTTGGAAAATGCATTTTGCACTAAGCCCCATATTCTACCAGCTTCCTGAGTAGATATCATCAAGTTTAAAGATGTGTCCCTGATTATGGTCCTTTGTCCCTGATTGTTTTAAGCCTTGTCCCTGATTTATGAGGCAGGAGGTTGAGAGGTATGCTTCACTGTCAGAGCTAAACTGAAACTCCAACAGACAAAACCGGGCACTTCCTTTGAGTTCCTCCCAGTTCTTGACTGGATTGGCTGTCACTCACAATAGACTGCTGCTGTTGGTCCAAAAAGGCGCCGAAGTCTAAACTACATCTCCCAGAGTCACTGCCCATACAATCCTCTTGTGGCTGGCTCAGATTATGAGTCCAAGTTCTGATTCGTCCAAGGCACCATTTTAGAGCTGGCTTATCCCACACTGATTGGTCCAGTTCAGCAGTTCAAAACCAGAATGGGGAACTAGGCAGACACAGTTCTGACTGCAAAGAAAGCAGGTTAGACAAACTGTCATTTCATTATTACTTTAAATGATTTCTGGCAAACAGTTACATCTTTTCAGATAGGTTCCCTTGCACTCTAGTGACTGCAAAAATGGAGTGAATTGGCAGCAGCTCGAGTGGTACTCAAACAGAGAAGCACACAGTCCCCACAAACAAACTAATTATGTCTGCAAGCAGACAGCTCTTAAAGAGACAGTACCAGAGGCTCTAAAAACACTCACTGATAAATGGCTTTAATTAAATGCCAAACACCATTCAGGCTTGGAGCATTCAAGCAAGCTCCTGGAAGTCTTTTGGGAACCCCCATTTGCAGGGGGGTTACACATTTTTTGAGTGTAAAATGTTTTGTTTAGTTTTTTAATGTTTAAAATAAAAGAATAAAATCATTCTTAAACTTTTGCCCTCACTTCCAGTACTTTCGGTAGCGTAGCCACGCCAAACACGCCAGATCACTATAAAGTTAGTTTTGTTTTTTGTTTTGTTTTTTGTGTGTATAGAAAAATAGAAACATAGAAGTTAACGGCAGCTAAGGACTGCAAGGCCCATCCAGTCTGCCCATTTTTTCAACTTTATGAATGTGCCATAGGCCTGTACTCTGTCAATGGCCTATCTATTCATACTTATCTGTACTACTCCTTTATGCCTATTCCATGCCTGTCTGAAGCCCTGCACTGTATGCATATCCACCACTTCCTGAGGTAGGCCGTTCCATGCATCCACCACCCTTTCTGTGAAAAAGAGCTTCCTCACATTACCCCTTAATCGGCCTCTCTCTAATCTCATGTGGTGTCTTCTTGTACTACTGTTTTTCTTATATTGAAACATATTAGACTTCTTCACCTTGCTAATGCCCTTAAGATGTTTGAATGTTTTGATCATATCACCTCTCTCCCTCCTTTACTGTAGGGTATACAGTACATATCGAGCTCCGTTAATCTGTCCTCATATGTTTTCTGATGCAGTCCCTACACCATTTTGGTTGCCCTTCTCTGAACTGCTTCCATTTTGTTAATATTCTTGTGCAGGTGCACCCTCCAGTACTGCACACAGTACTCCAGATGTGGCCTAACTAGTGTCTTGTAAAGAGGGATTATTACATCCCACTTACGACTTGCAATACCCCTACTAATACACCCCAACATCCCTCTAGCCTTACCTACTGCTTTAGTGGTCTGCTTGGATGATTTCAGGTCATCTGAGATGATGACGCCCAAGTCTCTTTCTTCCCTTGTGATTACCAGCAACTCCCTTCCCAACCTATAGGTGGCTTCAGGGTTTCTTTTCCCTATGTGCATGATCTTGCACTTCTTTGCATTAAACCCAAGTTGCCACTCTTCCGACCATTTTGCCAGTTTATCCAGATCTCTTCTCATTCTTCCCACCCCATCCTGATCATCTACTTTGTTGCAAATCTTGGTGTCATCTGCAAACAGACAAACCTTACCCTCCAGTTCATCTCTAATGTCACTGATGAAGATACTGAAGAGGACTGGCCCCAAGACTGATCCCTGAGGTACCCCACTTGTGACTTGCATCTCTTCTGACTGTATACCGTTTACCATCACTGTCTGTTTTCTGCCCGTCCACCAGTTTGCCACCCAGTTGACCAACTTCTGACCCACCCAAAGCCTACCCAGCTTATTAATCAATCTTCTATGTGGAACAGTATCAAAAGCTTTGCTGAAGTCAAGGTAGGTGACATCAGCTTCACCCCCTTGGTCCACCACTCTGGTTACCCAGTCAAAGAAATCTATGAGATTAGTTTGACAGGACCTTCCTGTTGTAAACCCATGCTATCTTGGATCCTGTGCTCCTATGGAGTCCAGGTGTTACACTATCCTTTCCTTAAGGAGTGCCTCCATAGTCTTGCCCTCTACTGAGGTAAGACTGACTAGTCTATAGTTCCCTGCTTCCTCCCTCCCTGCTACCACTCTTGTGGAACAGGATCGCTGACTGGTCTACAGTTCCCTGCCTCCTCCCTGCTACCACTCTTGTGGAGCGGGATCACAGGAGCCCTTCTCCAGTCTTCTGTGACCTCTCCTGTGCTCAGAGACTCACTAAAGAGTTCTGATAATGGCTTCGCTAGTTCCACCCTTAGATCCTTTAGTATCCTGGGATGTATGCCATCAGGTCCCATTGCCTTATCCACCCTGAGCTTAGTGAGCTGTTGTAGAACCCGTTCTTTTGTTAAGGGACTAGTGCACACCTCCCTCCCTACTGTGTCCATGGTGCTGAGCTGTGGGCCCTGCCCTACCTTCTCCTCAGTAAATATTCAGCAGAAGTATCTATTTAGGATTGATGCTTTCCTTGGACCTCCTCCACACACTCCCCCTTACCCCCTTTGATCTTAGCAATAGCCCCTCTAGACTTTCTCCTTTCACTAGTGTATCTATAGAAAGTCTTGTCCCCTTCTTTTACTGTTCCTGCTAGTGTTTCTTCAGTTTGGCCCTTTGCCTGCCTTACTACCTTCCCTGCTTCACTTAGGGAAGTTTGGTATGCCTCCCTATTTTCACCCCAGTGCGTCCCCTTATATTTCCTGAAAGCCAGCCTTTTGGCTGTGACCTCTTCTGCTACTGTTTTTGAGAACCAAAATGGTTTCCTCCTTCTTTTGCTCTTGATTTTCTCTCTAACACAATGGGATGTTGCTTCAAGTATTGCATCCTTAATGCTTGCCCACTTTGCTTGTACTCCCTCACCTGTAGTTTTTCTTGTCAGGCCTAGCTTAACTCTGCTGGCCATCTTATCAAAGTCAGCTCCTCTGAAGTCCCATATTTGTGCCTTGAAATGGGATGATTTAGTTCTAGTGGCCAAACTGAACCATACCATGTGATGGTCACTGGCCCCCAGGTGACTTTCCACCTGGAGATCTGTGATCCTTTCCCCATTAATCAGTAGTAGATCTAGGATAGCCCTGTCTCTTGTGGGTTGTTGTGCCAGTTGTTTGAGGCCCTCTCCTGCAGGGAATCCACTATGTGTCTAGTTCTGGCAGATGTTCCTGCTGGTATTGACCAATCTGTATCTGGCATGTTGAAATCTCCCATTTTCAGAACCTCCCATTTAGCCGTCATGTTTTGTATATCTTCTAACAGCAATGTGTCTGTGTCCTCCCCAAGGTCTGGAGGCCTGTAGACAACTCCAGTTCGTATGCTGTCCCATTTCCTGTTTCCAAGGTGACCTACAGGTCTTCTGGCTCCTTATGTGTATTCTGAATTTCTGTAGCTTTGATATTTTCATTAATATAAAGGGCCATTCCCTCCCTCCCCTTTTTGCACCTTGGTCTCTTCTGAACAGTACATAGCCAGGTACTGAAGTCTCCCAAGTGTGGTTACTGGCGAACCATGTCTCGCTAATGGCTACTATGTCCAGTGCAGCCTCTGTCATTGTTGCCTGCAGGTCTGGGATCTTGTTTCCCAGACTGCGGGCATTTGTGTACATGATTTTCCATTGGCCAGATTTCAATGTGTTAATTGTTGGACGAGGTCCTGTGTTTTCCTTGCACATTGTATGGGGATCCAGACCTTTTTCCTTACCTGATGATGCAAATGAACTACAAACATGCTGAACTTCTGTTTGGTCACTAGCTGAGGGGGGACTGGTGTTATTTCCGTTTGATGTATAGGGTGCTGCACCCCTCTCCCCATTTACTAGTTTAAATATTCTGCAAAGACGTTAGACTTCTGCCCCAATGCACTGACTCCCTCCTTAGTCAGATGCAGTCCATCGAATATAAAGAACTTTCACTCCCAAAACTGTTGCCAGTTACCTACAAATATTATTGTAAGATAAGTACATGTCGGGGGCAGCACAGAAACAAGGTATGGTAACTGACTTTGGACATGAACTTGAATACCGTAATCTAGTAGTGGAGCAAGCCATGCCACATGTACCATATGTCTTCTAATGTAAGCTATGGCTATAGATCGACAGCAGCTTTCATTATAAATAATGAATAGCGAACCCAGCTTTTGTTCGAGGGTGGCCTTTATTAGAGGGTAGCTTATATTCAAAGACATACAGTATTTTTTTGTATCTATTGACAAATGGACTGGCTAGCCCAGATGGCTTAAAGCAAGCCACTGCCCAGGAAGGCACTAGTCTGGCAGCAGTGACAGGTGCACAAGAATGGAGATAATTCACAGCTGCAGGATGACACTGGAACTGAAGGACAGTGCATGGAGTACCAGACTGGAGTCCCTCGGCTCCAGCACACACACATATTCACTAGTTGACTTTGCGTTATTGTTGTTTTTTTCTCTCCGGTTTTATTTCTCCTTCTCTAACTCTGTTAGTGTCACTCTGTTCTTTCTCTTTATTTATTTATTTATTTTTTTTACCAAGCAGGAAAACACAGCAGCAGGAGAGCTAAGGAGACAGGCCTGTACCAGCCCACCCCAAATCACCCACTCAGTCCCCCAGCTTTCTTTTTTCTGTTTTTTCTTTCTTTCTTGCTGTTTTTTTTTATTTTTTTTTTAAGTTTTGGTCTGGCTCCTCTGAGTCACCCTGGAGAAGAAGCCTACCGCCCACCCAGAAGTGATAATGAAATCAATGTAATTCCCTCCCAACACACACAGTCACAGAGTGGACTTTACTTTCTTGTTGTTCTTTTCTTTCACTTTTCTTTTTTTATTTAAGTTGCAAAACAGAAGAGTATCAGGATTAGGAAAGCTACAGGGCTATCGTGGAGCATACCCCACAACCACCCACTCAGTACCTCCGTGTTGTGTGTGTGTGTGTGTGTGTGTGTGTTTTATTTATTTATTAGTTTACTTATTTATTTATTTAAAGTTTTGCTCTGCAGGAATAAAACATAGAAACATAGAAGTTGTCCACAGATAAGGGCATTCGGCCCACTGAGTCTGCCCTATCATCTCTAAGAAATGTGCTTTTTCAAATTCTGCTGGTAATAGATTGTCCCCTTCCCCCATCTACCAGCAGCCTGCCATGCCTATCCCAAGCTTTTTTTAAACTTGTAATCATTTTCGCTTCCATGACCTCTTCTGGCAAGCTGTTCCATTTGTCCGCCACCCTCTCTGTGAAGAAGTACTTCCTCACCTTGACCTTCAGCATCTTTTTCTTTGAAAAATTGTATTCTCCTGCACTTCATTCATCCCTGTGAGGTATTTAAATGTCTCAATCATATCCTCCCTCTCCCTCCACTCTCCAGAGAATACATATTTAATTCACGCTGCCTATCCCTGTAGGGTTTGTGATGTAGTCCCTGCACCATTTTGGTTGCCCTCCTCTGAACCACCTCTAGCCTATCAATGTCCTTTCATAGGTGAGGCCTCCAGAACTGGACAGAGTACTCAAGGTGTGGCCTCACCAATGATCTATGTAGTGGAATCATCACCTCCCTTTTTCTGCTGGTGATATCTCTGCCTGTGCATCACAACATCCTGCTAACCTTGCCTGCTGCCTTGTCACATTGCCTACCAACCTTGAGGTCTTCAGAGATGATCACCCCAGGTCTCTTTCTTGTTTGGAGCATTGAATTTTCTCCCTCCCAGATTATATATCGCCCCTGGGTTTTTGTGCCCCATGTGTATTACCTTGTACATTTTTGCATTGAACCCCAGTTGCCAATCCCTTGACCAATCCTCTAGCATTTTTAGATCTCCCCTCATTCTTTCCACTCCCCCCTGGCATGTTCACCCTGTTGCAGAGCTTGGTGTCATCAGCAAGCAGACATATTTTTCCTACTAGATCCTCTGCAATGTCACTGATGAAGACATTGAAGAGGACCGGAACCAAAACTGAACCCTGTGGCTCCCCATTAGTCACTTTACCCTTTGCAGAGTGGATGCCATTTACCACCACCCTCTGCATCCTATTACCCAGCCAAATTCCCACCCACTTCATTACCCTCTTTCCCACTCCCATGTTCTCCAGCATACTTAACAGCCTCCTATGCAGCACGGTGTCAAAGGCCTTGCTGAAATCCAGATAGGCCACATCCACTGCCACCCCCATCAGCCCTCCAGATTACCCAATCGAAGAACTCAATGAGGTTCGTTTGGCATGACCTTTCTCCCATAAAACCATGTTGCTTTGGGTCCTGCAGTCATTTGACAATCAGGTGTTCCACTATCCTTTCCTTTAGCAGTGTTTCCATAACCTTTCCTACTACAGAGGTCAGGCTGACTGATCAATGGTTTCCTACTTACACCTTGTTCCCACTTTTATATAGAGGGACTACATCGGCCCTCCTCCAGTCTTTGGGTACCTCCCCTGTGTCCAGTGACAGGTTGGACAGGGTAGTCAGAGGTTCTGACAACACGTCTCTTAGCTCCTTCATTATCCTAGGGTGAACTCCATCTTGTCCCATCTCCTTATTGACTCTTATTGCCGCTAGTTTTCTGAGCATCCTTTCCCTTGAAAAGGGAGCTGTGTCCCTCTCTGTGTCCTTCATATCTGTATCTCCAACTGCCAGACCATTTATTGCCCCCTCTTCCATAAAAACTGTTGTCTGACCCGAAAAGTCCTTGTTTAAAGCCCCACAAGGCGCCAGCAGCCCACCGCCCACCCAACTGTCCCCCAGACCCTCTTTTGTTTCATTTATTTAGTTCCCAATGTGGAGTCTAACTGGCATAATCCTCTTTCTGAGTCCCCCTCCCTCAATCACAATGAAGTCACTCACAAACAATACCCCCAAAACACACACACACACACACACACACACACACACACACACACACACACACACTCACAGAGTGGACTCTGCAGTCTTTAGCTGCTTTCTTGTTGATCTTTTCTTTCAGTCTTAAGCTGCAAAACAGGAGGGAAGCAGTACTAGGAAAGCTAATTTATTTATTTAAAATTTTGGTAGCTGGGAAAGGCACACAGAGTAGAGCTCATTTCCAGGTGCGACCCGGGGTCAAAGGGTACAAATACAACAAAGGGATGATGCATACAGAACACAAAATAAGGCTATGTGCAATGCAAGTAAATATATACATTTGAAATAGGTGACAATAATAGGAAATAATCTAAGTAGAACTATAGTATAAATATAATAAAATGCTTAGGTAGAAGTTTTTAGTTGAGAGGGACAGCAAAAGACAAACATGAGGGCACGAAACTATGCAGGAGGTGGAAGGAGAGTGAGGAAGAGAGGAGTAGAGATGTGAAAGAGAGAAAAAAGGAAGAATTAGAGCAGGGAGCAGTCACAGGATATAAAAGGGGGGGGCCTAAGAAAGCGTTTTAGTGATGGAAAGGATGGGGTGAGATGCGTATGGGAGGGGAGGTTCCAAAGGGAAGGAAGTCTATAAGAGAAGGCACATTTCCCCATAGATGGATGCCTTTTGAGAGGGTGAAGTAGCGGGTGCAATTTGTACGTGAATTGTGGGGGGAGGAAGTGGCCAGATTAAGGAGAGATTAGAGGGAAGAGTCCCAAACCAGTAATTAGAGATGAGGGAGGAGCTGTGGGACAGGCGTCTTTGTGAGAGGGACTGGAGGGATAGGGCAGAGTAGAGGTCACAGTGATGTGTCAGGTGTGGGAGATTTGAGGCAAAACGACAGAAAGCATTGAAAAGGACATCAAGTTTGGAGAGGGAGGAGATAGGCTGCACTGAAGACATCAGCACAGTCAAAGGTAGAGAGTATCCATTTTATCAGCAGGTCACATCTGACAGGAACATAGGCACAGACTATGGGGGGGCTGAGGGGCTGAAGGCCCCCCCCCCAGAAAGATCAGGGAGGGCTCTGCCCCCGAATTTATATTGCAGTGCTAGCAGGAGACAGGAGTTAAATTAAGGCAAGAGGGTCACAGGGTCCGGAATGCTTTTCCACATTAAAAGCCAGCTACCAGTACTATCACTTTAAATCCCTTAACTTACCAGCCCAGCCAATCTGTGTGCACCATTTTAAAGAACATGAGTGAGGACCTCACCCAACCAATCACGGCTTTTGCAGATGGAATACCTTGGGGTAACACAGCCACATGACCCCATTTCGGCGGGATTGGTGCCGTCGGTTGGTCCTTTTGTCTGCTGACTTGCACAGTCCTAGTGGAGAAGTGGAGTGGTTTCATTCCATTTTGAACTTGTGGGGTGCCAAGTCGGGCCTTACTCACTCACTCACTCTCTTCCCAACACTCTCGGGATGGCATGGATGTGGACCCCTAAGCGCAAGGCACTCCACAGGCTTGGAGGGTGGGTGAGGAGCACGCAAGGCAGCACATTGGCATTGAACGGGTCGGGGGCACAGGAAGTAGGGACGGGTCTCGTCTGAGACAGTGACTCTGAGGGGAGCAGCTGGCTTGGAGGACCGGGTCGGGAGGTGGTCACTGGTCAGAAAGTAATTGGAGCAGCAGGCAGCAACAGTGAGGTAAGGTTTGTCTCAGTACTCTCTCAGACAAAATGCATAAGTTACATAGAAAGTCTTTCTGGCCTCTGCTCTGGGTACTTTTACAAGCCCCAGCAGGAAAATTCTTCTTGGTGACGGTCACAAACAGTTGACACAGAAACAGCAAGCAAAGCACACTTGTTAAGACAGTGTAATGCAAGCCGTTTGTTTCCTAAACACACACAACTTATTTCTTCTTATTTCTTCTTAGCTCACTAGAGTGACTTGGCTAGAATGAATAGGGATAGATGTTTTGAATTTGGTCAGCAGCATGCATACATTTAAATTGATAGGGTGACAGCTGTTGTCGCTTGTGTCACAACCTACATTTGGAGACTGTGCCCAGGCACTGCCATCCTCATTCTGGTGTGTGTGTGATTGTGAATGAAACTGCATTCTGTCCTCCAGTGCCATCCCCCAGTACAGCAATGTAGGCTAAAGTAGCTTCCTGCACTGCAAATGATGGGGAATTGACTGTTCCTATGTGGGATGATGAACATGACCCTAGCTTAGGCAGCTAGTCCTCTCAGCATGCTCCCATTTATTCATTTATTTTTTAATTTTAGACTTTGGTAACCGAGCAAGGCCCACTAGGCACAAGTGCCTGTTTTCAGGGGTGACCTGGGAGCACTGAGGGGGTTAAGTGACTTGCTCAGAATCACAGTGTGCAAGTGGAGATTGTCAAACCCAGGTCTGCAGGATGTACCAAGCTCATTCACAGCTCGTTATTCTAACCTATACTGCCAGCCCCAAATTTAAACTGAAAGTCTGAAAGCTGCTGTCACAACATATTTGGAGATTGTGCCATCCTCATCCTGGTGTGTGTTCCCCTCATAAAGTGAATTTAGCTTCTGTTTCCACTTTCCTATATCAGATTATGAGGCAGTCAATAGTTCGCAATTTGATTCAGATTGTGAACTATTGGGAAAGAGTAGCAGACTCCCATACTGTTCATGACCAAGGAAGCAGCCTGATAAACTGTTTGCTTTGACCGTGTCCGTTCTTCAAGCTACCAGAGGCCTTTGTCTCTAAATTTGTGCTGGAGCCCATGAGGTCAATCAATGAGTTGTACTTAGCAGGGTTTTCCTGACCACTGACTCATTTAAAGATATCAAGCTGTCATAGCAGGTGCATACTGGTTTTGTTCCAACTAAATAGGAGCCCCAGAGCTCTTATGCATTGGGGGCTGTGAAAGTGGTGCAAACTCAGCACTTGTTTGTACCCAGGGAAGAGCTGACAACAAGCTGTGATACTTTTGCCACTTTTGGGAAAATACCTTACGAATGAATGAATGAATGCATTTATCTGATGATTTTGAATTATGAGCCTCTGAGTTTGAGAAATGGAACATCTGTGTATACTGTCCAATATGAAATTATTGCAACCCAGCAGATTCAGTGGCAGATTTTGACTTGTACTTGTAAGGCTGTGTTTTCAGAAATTGTATAACATAATTTCCTTGCTCAATGTTGTGGGTGGGGGTATGGAGGGTTGTTTTTGTGTTATGCACTGTAGATGTTCTTGTTCTGTGAGGTACTGTTTTTGTCTGTATCCTTAAAAAATCAAAATATGCAAATCATTAAAAAAGTGAGTTATACTAAATTACTGGGAATCAAAGAGCCCTTCCCCATGATACCCAAGCATTTTATCAGTGTTATTAGCACAAAAAGAACATTTTATGAAGTACCATAAAACTGGTTTTTTTTATTATTATTTTTAACACTACTCCATAACTTTTGAGTAAACCAGGCTGCCTGCCACCTTCTCTCACTTGATCTTTGCTAATGTGCCCTGCAGATGAATGGTTGAGTCGGCAGGGCTCGTTAGCATGGAGCGAGCAGAGGAAGTGCATGGCTGCCTGTGAGATTTGTGACTGTGTTTTTAAGCTGCTGCAAATGACTGTTATGAAGATTTAGTAAAAGGTTAAAAAGCATTTCTTAAAGGACGTCACAAAAATTATGTTATGGGTTAATAATGCTAATTGAATGCTTAGCTGCCTGCAGGGAAGGACTCTTTAATTTGCATATTTTACTTTTCATCCAAGGACAATAAAGTAGTATAAAAATAATTAAGCAGATGCAACACTTGCTGGGGAAGGGCAAGGTAGGTGAGTGACAACTCCACCTGCTGGGCAGTAGGTCAGAGTGGTGAGTAGCAAAACACTGGCAAATTTGGGTAATGTGCTAACATTGAAATGGTGTTTGTTATGCTGTGTTAGCTCTTCATTAAAACTCTCAAAATGCACCACAGAGCACCAAAAAGCCCAGAGCTTCTGGGGGCCTTGGCGGCCCCCAGAGCCCCGGCCATTTCTTCGCCCCCAGGAAAAATAAAAATCAGCTCCTAGGGACAGGAATGGAGAAACAAGCCTTGTAATGGTAAAGTAGCCCCAGCTTAGGGTGTAGTTTGGAATGACTGGCAGAGATATGGGAAGTGAAGTCAAGTGAGGGATCAAAGCCATACTCCGAGGTATTTGTAGGTCAGGACATTATCAAGAGAAGTGCAGAATGAGGTTGAAAAAACAGGAAGGGAGGGGAGCCTAGCCAATTTCTGCTTGGAGCCAAAGGTCATGGCTACTGTTTTTTTTGGTGTTCAAGTTTAAGCAGTTGTCTATGAACCAGTTGGTTACAGCAGTGAATCTTGTTGAAGGGGGGTTTGGACGGCTTGGACGGATGGACCTGACAGGAAGAGGACAGTGTCATCTGTGTACATATGGATCTTAGCATGGGAACAGACAGAAGGATGTCATTAATAAACAAGGAGAAAATAACAGGACCACAGATGATCCCTGAGGGATGCCTGCAAAGATAGGGAGGGAGGGAGGGACATAAGAAGTTACTTATTTTTACTGACTGGGACCAACTGGATAGGTAGGAACCAAGCCAGGAGATGAGATGGAGGCATGGGAAAGGCTGATGTCGTTAAGTTTATTTAGTAGCAAAGGATGTGACACTGAGTCAAAGACCTTGGCTAGATCAATAAAAATAGCCAATGTGATCTGTCTTTGATCCATCGCAGTGTACATGGCATCGGTGAATCAGAGTAGGGATGTGGTGGCTGAGTGAAGTTTCCTGAATCCTGATTATACCAGGGGAAGAGTGCATGAAGTAGAGAGGAAGTCATTTAGACATGAGAGGACTAGGGATTCTTGTACCTTTGCAAGTGCAGGGAGGAGGGATATAGGGTGGTAATTCCCAGGAACAATAGGATCCCCACCTTTATGTAGGGGGAGCACTGCAGCAGACTTCCAGTGGAGAAGGAAAGAGATAGATTGAGGAGGTACATGAGAGGAGTCAAAATAGATGGAGTGGAGATTTTGGGGAGTCTAGGATGTAGGCTATCAGGGCTGGATTTAGCTGGGTTTAAGGTTAATAAGACACTAAGTACTTCAGAAGGGGAAATTGGAGGCAGCTGATAACCAGAGGACTCATTGAGGGTTGGGGGGGAAGGCAGGAGATGAAAGGGGGGTCTTGGGGGAGGGCACAGGTCGTGAAAAAATGATTTAGGGCATCAGCAACCGAGAAGGGGTCAGATACTAGGGAATCTGACACAAAAAGGATTGATGTAGGGGGTTCAGATGTGGGGAACAGGGGCAATTGGAGGTCCTTCCAGAGGGAGGATGGAGAGGTGTTAGATGTGTGCAAACATGATCTGAAGTAGGTTTTGACTGCCAAATCTTCTTTGTGCAGTCATTTTGATGGGCTCGGTATATATGCAAGTCAGCAGGGTCGTTTGATGTTTTAAAGCGATTCCACACGAGGTCACGGGTTTTGCACAGGGACAGGATGCTACAGGAGATCCGGGGACTGTGGTATCGTTTAACCCTAATTGATTTTAGGGGTGTGTGTGCATCCCAAATCTTTAAGAAGATAGATGTGAAATGGAAGAGGGCCATATCAACAGATGGAGAGGAGAGGACTGGTGTCCAATTTGCTGTTGTCAAGTCATGCAGTAGTTTAACAGAAGCAAGTGATGTGAGGGATTGATGTTGAATATATTTGGGGGATTGGGTGGAGGGTGTATCTTCCTGACACAGTAGGTAGGGTAATGATCACTTAGTGTATCGGGGAGTATGCCTGCAGAGCTGATTCAGTGAGGGTGGGTAGATAGCACCCAGTCAAACAGAGTTAGACTGGGAGCGAGGTTGGGACGGTGGGCTCATTGACCAGCTGGAACAGATTTAATGATTCTATTTGGAGGCATGAGTTCTGAGACGAGCAGAGTGTTAGTCAAGGTTAAGTTGCCAAGAAGGATTAATTCACCTGCAGAGGCATGGGTGGTGATGGAGGTGATACAAGTGACTAGGGAGGGGGGAGGGAGTTTGGGGGAGACATACAAAACTCTGAAGTAAAGTGGGTTGGAAGAAGGAAAGGACAGCTTAGCTAAAAGCAGTTCATTTGAATTAGGGATTGCTTCATGATGGGTAATAGTGCATGTGAGGTGGTTTCAGGAATATATGGCAACCCCTCCTCCTCTTTGTCATGGTCTTGATGGTGGAGGTTGAAGTCGGGGATGGCAAGCTGCTTGTCTGGGATATATGAAGGCAACCATGTTTCAGAGATACATAGAATGTCCAGGGAGTGCTGAGTCATCCAGACTTTTAAATCATCCAGTTTAGGAAGGAGACTGTGAGCATTTATGTGAAAACACCTCAGTCCCTTGGGAAGGACTGGCAAAGAGGCGAGGCTAGGTGGGCCAGGGTTTGGCTCAATGTCACCAGCTAGAAGTAGAAGAACAATGAGAAGATGACAATGGGAGGAAGGACATTGCTGTTTTATTCATAGCCCTGGGTGTGGGGTGTTTTAGAGGGGCTTGAGGGCAAGAGACGATGGATGGCTTTGATTTTAAACAAAGAGCTATTAAGCAGCCCAGGGTATATTGATAGCATTTGGGAAAGGGGAAGGTTAAAGGAAGAGAAGGGGGGGTGGGGAGAGGGAAGGAGGTAGGTAGAAATGACATAGAGTGGGCAGGGTGTAGACCAGGGGGCAATTGAGAGGGATGGGGCTGAAGCCGGGGGGAGGGGGGAGAACAGATAGAAAGAGAAACATGGCTAGGAGGGGGTATACTAGACTACAGAAGTAAGCCATGAGGTAACTGAGAAGATCAGAATGTGTCAACAGTGACCACTAGTGGCTAAGGCCCATCCTATACCACCAGCCCACCCCACAACCACCCACCTAGTTCCCCTTGTGTTTTATTTATTTATTTATTTATTTATTTATTTATTTATTTATTTATTTATTTTTTTGTTAAGTGTTAGCTTTTGCTCTGGAGGAATGGTCTACCCTCCATCTGACCTGGCTGAATACAAGTCCTTGAGCCCCATGTGCACCGCAGTAGCCCATCACCCACCCAGCTCTCCCAGATCCCCTAGGTTTTCATTTAACTGAGGAGTCCATAATGCTCCCTCAAAGTCCTCCTCCCCTCCACTCTGAAAATCACCATCACTGCGCTAAGTCTGTCTGCGTGATTCAAAAGCTAGCTGATGCCTTTTTTTTTGCTTTGGTTCTGCTCAGCTAGTCAGCTCACACTCCCGTCTCTCCCACTGACCTATGTAAAATGGTGCTAAGCTAACGTGCACAAGCCTGTATATACCCCGGTTTCATGCATGTGTACACCAGGGTATATTCCAGGCTTGCACTCAGGTACCAAGCTCCTCCTCAGCCTCCCATGCATGTCACATGACAGGCATGCAAGCAGGGTGGCTGGGGGAAAAAATACATGGCATGATCGGAGCTGAGCTGACAGTGTTTGGTTCGGGTCTCGCATAAACCAAGCCGCCGCAGTTCAGTGGAGCTTGGTTTAGAGGGCAGGGATTTGGCCCATCCCTAATTTTGGGTAGATATTAGTTTAGAGTAGGATTTAGAGATTTATAAAACTCTTTTGGTATACCATCAGACTCAGGAGTCTTTCCTGATGAGATTACCTTCATAGCTTGGGTAATTTCCTCTAGTGAGAAAGGTTTACTCGTAAATTCTCTGTCTTGACTTGTTAGAGTTGGGAGGCTAATGGATGTAAGAAAGGTATCTAGTTTATGTAATGGGACTGTGCATCCCTTGGAATAAGTTGTCGTGTAAAGGTCTTTGAACTCTTTATTGATTTCTGCATTGGAAGTTAGGATGCTGCCCAATTTGTCTTTGATCCATGGTATGTTTTGAGTTTGCATTGTTAAGACAAAATTCCAGTAGTTTTCCTGATTTATCTCCTAATACCTCAGTTTTGTTTTGAATAGGGCATATTCTGCCTGAGCTGAAAGGATTTTATTTCATACTTTGTCAATATTAATCTGATTAGTAGTGTTTTATCTATTGGAAAGGAGTTCTTCATCTGTTTTTCTAGATTAGCTGACTCTTTCTCTTTTGAAGAAAGCTTCTTAAATTGTTCTTACTTGTGGAGTAGGTGATTCTGCCTGTAATATAGGCCTTATAAGACTTCCACACACTGAACTGTGACTCTTCTCTGTTGTCATTTATACTGAGAAACTCTTTGGATTCCTGGGTCTCCCATTTTAAGAATCCCCTTTCCCTTAATAGGGATGTATTGAACCTCCATCTTAAGGACTTAGGTGTGCAACATCTAAATCTAGGCTGACACTGATTAAATTGTGGTCTGAAAGGACTATGCTGTCTATATATGAGGTGATTATTGATTTTATTAGCTCTTTAGAGATAATTAGATAATCAGTTCTGCTATATGACAGATGTCTATTGGAAAAGAAAAAGTGCAGTCTTTACCTTGTGGGTGGACCAGTCACCAGGGGCCCGATATTCATAAATGGGCAAAGTGGAGTGCAAAGTTTTGCACTTCACTTATCATTGTCCAGGACCTCGAGGATGCTATATTCAGTCAGATAGTGCATCTGCACTATCCAACTGAATATAGAGGCATGTAAGAGCAGCATGACGTCCAACAGCGTTGCTCTGACATGGAACCCTGCAGTGCAGGGAATAGCAGCCCCAGACTCAATTGCACCAGTAGCTCCAACATGACATTCTGAAGTCCACATGCAAATGAGCCCATTGAACAAGCAAGTTGCTAAGGGGCCATTTGCATGCCCATTATGTGCACATTTGAATGGGAAGCAGTGGCAGGTTTGAGCCCCTGCAACCGGTTCCATCCCTACTCTGAGCACCTGGCTCCATAAAAAAATAACACATCCCTGGTGCCTAGTGGTCCCCCAACCCTCTGATCACCACCTAGTAAAGTTCACAAGTTGTTCTTGGTGTCCAGTGGTCCCCCCACCCTCCAATGACTGCCTGGTACACTTCACAAGTTGTCTCTGGTGCCTAGTGGCCCCCCTACCCTCCAACCACAATCCCATACTGTCAAAAACATTTTCCCTGCTATTAAATGGTCCCTCTCCAGTCCCAATCCCCAGCCTGGTACACATCAACAGTTTCCCTGGTGTCCAGTGGTCCTGCCTCGGTCCCAATCCCCAGCCCTATACACATAAGCAGTTTCCCTGGTGTCCAGTGGTCCCTCCCCTGTTCTGATTCCCAGCCCCATTCACAAAAACAGTTTCCCTGGTGGCCAGTGGTCCCTCCTTTGTTCTGATCCCCAGCCCAGTAAACATCAACAGTTTCCCCATTGTCCAGTGGTCCGTCCCTGGTTGCCAATCCCCAGCTATGTAAACCAAAGTAAAGTCCCTGGTGTCCAGTGGTCCCTCCATCTCTGATCCCCAGCCCCATTGTAATAACCATATTTCCTGCCATCCAGTGACCCCCCTCCCCACTGATCCCTATCCCCGCAGCAATGTACCCATCCCTGGTGTATAGTGGCACCCTCCACTGTAAGCATCCTACCAATTCCCACCCCTTACCTGAAGTGCTGGTGCCATGGATCCCATATGGTGACCAGCACAGCCCACCTCAAACCTTCTCAGCTGGGCACCATATGGAATGTCAGGGAGTGTGCGGCCTAAGTATTGTACAGGGCACAGGTCCTCTGTACTGTACAGGGAGTGCACGGCCTGTGTACTGTACAGGCTAATAGGATGCTGAGGTGTAAGGGAAAGTGTATTCACAGCAGGTAAATGGAGGTACTACTACCTCTGTATAGGTCACTGGTGAGACTGCACCTGGAATTCCATGCTCAGTTTTGGAGTCCACACCTAAGGAAGGACAGGGACAGGCTATAGACAGTGCAATGCAGGGTGACCAAGATGATTCAAGGCCAACAGGCAGATCTTATGAAGATCATCGCAAGGCACTGAACACGTACTTGCTGGAGACAAGGCAACGGGGGGGGGTGATATGAGAGAGATCTTCAAGTTTCTGAAGGGAATAAACAAGGTTGAAATGCAGGAAACTATTGAGCAACTGTACAGAATGAAGAACCCAAGGTCGTGAGTGGAAACTGGCAGGGGGGGAGGAGGAGGAGGAGGAGGAGGAGGTTTAAAAGAGATATGAGGAAGTTTTGTTTTATGGAAAGAGTGGTGTAGCTGTGGAACAGTCTGCCAGCAGAGGTAGTAGGTGCCAAGACTACAAATGGTCTCAAGCATGGCTGAGACAAAGTGAAGGGTTTGGTAGTTGCTCAGGTCAGTAGCAGTACAGAGGGGAGCAGGGGTGGACCGGGAGGAATAAAACCATGTATGGACACTAGGTTCTGAGACAGATAGGGGACTCTGGGCAGACTCGATGAACCTTTGGTCTTCTTCTGCCATAATTGTCTCTGTTTCTATGTTTCAGTCTGGAGTTATGAGGACTATTGTTATCTAAAATGGGGTCTATGACCTCACTGAAATCTCCTCCCATGATAATCTCATAGTCAGAAAATGTTGAAAGCTCAACTGAGAGAGGGTTCACTGTTAGGAGCATATACGGTACATAAAATCCTTTTTTGACCATCTAGGGTTCTTATAAGTATTTGAAATCTCCCTTCAGATTTAGGTATGTGAACATTCTTAACAAAATCGACTCCTTGCCTAACTAGAATATCAGTTCCCCTTTTCTTGCTTTTGAAACAGCTGTATTCTGCAATGGCTACCCACTATACACAGAATACACACAGAAATGTGATGGCAGAGAAAGGCACCATGGCCCATCTAGTCTCCCAACACCCTACCTCCCCCCTTCTGTTATGCTTCCACCCTCTTTTCCCAACCCCTTAAATCTATCCCAAGCCCTCTTGAACCCCTCCACCGTTTCAGCTGCCACTACTTCCTCCGGCAGCTTGTTCAAGGCCTCTACCACCCTCTCCATGAAAAACTGCCCCTCTGACATTACCTCTGTATTGCCCACCTTCCAGTTTGCGGCTATGTCCTCTCGTGTTCACTCCTTTCTTCAGTTTGAACAAGCTGTTACCCTCTACCTTATTTATTCCCTTCAGATACTTAAAGGTCTCAATCATGTCCCCCTTCTCCCTCCTAGTCTCCAAAGGGTACAAATTCAGCCCTCTCAATCTTCTCTCATAGGGTACATTCTTCGTCTCTCGTACCATTTTGGTTGCTCTTCTCTGCACCCTCTCCATCAGCTCAACATCTCTTCGTAGGTGCGGCCTCCAGAACTGCACCCCATACTCCAGATGTGGCCTAACCATGGTTCTGTATAATGGCATTAGCACCTCCCTCTTCCTGCTATTAAAACCCCTCACAATGCAGGCCAACATTCCATTTGCCTTTCCCACCACCCTGCTACACTGGCTGCCCACCTTGAGGTCACGCAATACCATAATCCCCAGGTCCCTTTCTGTTTCCTTCTCTTTAATCACCAACCCCCCAAGGGAGTAAGTTTCCCTCCTATTCTTCCTCCCCAGGTGCATCAGCGAGCACTTTTGTGTATTAAATTTCAATTTCCAGGTGTCAGACCACTTCTCCAGCCTCTTCAGGTCCCGCCTCATGGCTTGTACCCCACTAGGTGAATCCACCCTATTGCAGACTTTTGTATCATCTGCGAACAGGCACACCCATCCCTCCAGAACCTCTGCTAGGTCACTAACATAGATGTTAAAGAGTATTGGTCCTAGCACTGACCCCTGTGGCACCCCACTGGTCACCGCCCGTTCCCTGGAATGTGTCCCATTTACCACCACCGTCTGACTCCTTCCCTTCAACCAGTTTTCCACCCACCAGGTGATCCTGTTGTCCACCCCTAGTCTGTCCAGCTTATGTACCATTCCACCATGCGGAACAGTGTCGAAGGCCTTATTGAAATCCAGATAGGCCATGTCCACTGCTCCTCCCTGGTCCACTATCTGTGTCACCCCATCGAAAAACTCTATCAGGTTAGTCTGACAGGACCTTCCCTTGGTGAAGCCATGCTGCCTGTCATCCTGTGCGCCATTCATCTCCAAGTATTCTATCAACCTGATCTTAAGTAGTGTTTCCATGACCTTCCCCACCACCGAGGTAAGACTAATAGGATGGTAGTTTTTGACCTCGTCCTTCCGCCCCCCCTTATGTAGTGCAACCACCTCTGCCCTCTTCCAGTCCATTGGCACCACTCCTGTGACCAAGGACAAGTTAAACAGCCTTGCTAGATGCGGCGCCAGTTCATCCTTCACCTCCTTGAGAACCCTTGGGTGTATTCCATCAGGCCCCATTGCCTTGTCTACCCTAAGTCTACCCAGCTCTTTCCTTACTCCTTCAGCAGTGAATTCTGCCACAGCCACCTGCCTGTGGCTGTCACTCTCCCAACCCCTTCCTGGTCCCCTACCCTCCCTTTCCTCCGTGAAGATTGAGGCAAAATAGCCGTTTAATTCCTCTGCTTTTTTTGAAGTCTCCTTCCAGTATTGTTCCACTTTCACCCCTTATCCTTCCAATCCCATGCTGTGCCCTCCTCCTTTCTCCAACATACCTAAAGAAGGTTCCCCCCCCCCCACCTTGCCTGCTTCACTATCCTCTCCTCAGTGGCCTCCTTAGCCCTCCTTATCTTTTGCCCAGCCTCCTTTCTTTTTTCCCTGTAGGTTTCCCTGTCCTCATCCTTTTGTGACCTCCTGTACCTCTTGAATGCTCTAGTCTTCTCCTTGACCCCTAACGCCACCTCTCTAGTGAACCATAGAGGTCTTTTCTGTCTTCTATTTTTTCTTACCCTTCTTATACATGAGTCCATGGCTTTAAATACCCCTCTCTTGATGGCTGCCCATAATTCCTCCACCCCCTGCACATCCCCTATCCTCAACATTTCTTCCCCAACTACCTTCTTCATTCCATGAAAGTCAGCCTTTCTGAAGTCCATTACCTTGGTTCTTCTCCTAAACCTCTCCCTGCCTGCTCTCACCCTGAACCTGACAGCCCTGTGGTCACTGGTGCCAAGCTCTTCCCCCACCTTCACCTCCTCCACACTGTCCCCATTTGTGAGGACCACATCCAACAGGTTTACACCCCTAGTGGGCTCACTGACCCTTTATTGCAGGAATATGCCCTGAAGAGCCTCTAAGATGTCCCTGCTCCTTGCAGAGATTGTTGTCTGGGCCTCCCAGTTGATGTCCAGAAGGTTTAAGTCCGCAACTAGCACAATTCCCCCTTTCCGTGCCATCCTCGCTACTGATTCTACAAAGTGTCTATCCCCTTCCTCCCCCTGCATAGGAGGCCTATAGACTACCCCAACACGCAGGTTTTCCCCCTGTCCCCTGTCTAGGGTGACCCACATTATCTCTGTTTCTCCCTCCTCATTCTGCCCTTCCATGGCCCCAGTCCCTTCCCTGATATATAATGCCCCCCTCCCCCTTGCCCTCCCAATCTTTCCTAAACAACCGCTATCCTGGGATCCCTGTGTCCTAGGCATAGTGCTCATTCCACCAAGTCTCACTCACTGCTACAATGTCTAGGTTCTCCTCAATGATGGTGGCCTCCAGTTCTCCCATTTTGTTCCCCAGGCTCCTGGCATTTGCAACCAAAGCCCTCCAACATGTAGCCCCATCCCGTCCTTCCCTGATGCTAAGTGTTCCCTTGATGAGTGTTGTGACTTGGGGGGGAGGCTGATAGCCTCTCTACTCTGCCTCACGTAAGGCTGGCCCTGACCTTAGCCACCCCCATTTAGTTTAAATTGAACTTCCTTGCCATGAAGTCCCCAGTTTACTTTTTTTAGTGCAGCTGCCCCTGAAGAGCTCAGGTGCAGCCTGTCTTGGACATACAGCCCCTCCTCCTCCCATGTAGAGCCCCAGTCACCTATCCAGCCGAACCCCATCCGACTACACCAACGTTGTAGCCAATTGTTGAATGCCCTTATCTTCTCCTTTCTGGGTGTGCTCGCCCTTGATACTGGCAACACCTCAGAGAAGGAAGTGGAAGGAAAAACAGTGTTGCTCCTACAGAACCTAGCAAGTTCCTCGAACCTTGCCTGTACCTCCATCAGACTGTTCTCTTCCGAGTCATTTGTGCCCAGGTGAAACACCAGATGTGTCCTTTCATCCTGCTGCTTACCCCAGGAAGGAATATGATGCCTCACCTCCAGCACCATCATCCCTGGCATGCACTGTACCCATACTGCATTGTTTTTTGCTCCCTTCCTTCCCCATTTTAGCCCTTTAATTATTGAGTCCCCCAAGAATGCCACTCTACTGCCATCTGCTTCCTGGGTGTCCTTTTGGCCTCTAGCTTTGTGTCGCGGGGTTTGGCTCCCTTTGGACTCCTCCTCTTCATGTTCCATCCTGACTTGGTTTCTGCCCCTGCTCATCTTTTGTTCCCCATCACCTAGCCTATCCTGATTTTTTACCCAAACCCAGCATCTGTACCTCTTCACCCTCTCCCTTTAGCCTTTCATCAGACTGCCCCCTCCTGTACCTCTTCATCCCTTGTACTTCCGCCTGACTTCCTTCATCCCTGCAGACCCCTCTTGCTTCACTGCTTGAGCATGATCCAATTTCACCTGACCCCCCCATCCTAACTGCTCCTGGTCTTCCCTCATCTGCATCACTGTGCGAGATTGTGCCAACTGTGCTTGATCCCCCTCCAACTGTTCCTGTCCTGCCCATCTTTGCAGAAGGTTTTGAGCACTGTACCCCACATGGGGAAGTCTTCCTTCTTACCACCTGCCCTGTCTGCATATTACCCCTCTCCTGCACCCTGCCCGGCGCATACCCCAGCCTCCTACTGCAGCTCCTACCCTGCAGGGTTTCCTTCAGTTCATTTTCAGCCTCCCAGGAGCTCAACTTCTGCTCTTCCAGTGCTTCCTTTCTGCCCCTTTTCTTATGCCACAGTTCCCCTAGCGCCCCCTTTTGGTGTGTCCCTAATGTGCCCGTCCCCTCCTCCACCCCTTCTCCTGCATGCGATGTGCCTGCTCCCTCCTCCCCCCTTCCACTGCACCTGAGATCTTCCCCCCATGTCCCCCAGCCACTCTGCACCCCTCTTCTCTGATGGCCCCTGCCGGACCCCTTCCTCTCCAATGTCCTCGACTAGAATACCTAGGAGGGCAAAACTATTTGTTACTTCCACCCTCTGGCCCATTTCACCTATGCCTGCTTTGTCCTTCATACTGGGCATCTGTCTGCCTTTTCCTGAGCCTACTGTCTTCCATTCCTCCTGATCCCTGACTGACCCCTTTTCTCTAGCTACAGGCATCATTTTTGTGCCTCTAGACTTCCTGCTGTCAGTTCCCACTGATCCCTTTCCTCCTGTCTCGGGCATCCCTGTCCCAAATCTGGACTTGCTGTTGTCTGTTACCATCTCTGGTCTATCCTCTCTGGATCCCCTTCCATCCTCTCCCTCCCAAGCCTTTGACTTCTGGAACGGTGTATCTGTTCCTCCAGTGAATCCACGCAGCCCTTCCCACTCCTTCCTTGGCTTATACTGTCCCGGTCTCTCTACCCCCTTTCCCCAACTTCCCCCCATTTAACCCCCACCTTAGCCCGCCACTTCCTCTCTCAGCTGAATGAGCTGCTTACACATCATACAACCCCCCCATCCTCCAAGCCCAATTTAGGATCATAGCCATTCCACAGCCACTGCAGCCCACCACCCTGCCAAAGATCCCCCTCTCTTGGTTGCCCCTCCTTCTGTGCTGCCCTACCATTTCTTCCGTGATACTTAGATGCAGTCCTAAAATCACCCTTATGTATTTTTTGGCCCCGACCCTCACCCCCTCTTCAGCCCCAACCCACAGTCAAGATTTTTAGAAATAATAAAGCATGTGCAAACCATAGGCATCAAGAATTAATAACCATAGCCACCATGTTCAAGTCCATGTCATCAAGTTCAAGTCCAAATCCCCAGCACCTCCAACGTCAGTAGTCCAAGATCAAGTTCCCAGCACCTTCAGTGTCAGTAGTCCCGACTCAGTTTATTTCACCTCAAATCAAGTCCAAATCCCCAGCACCTTCAGTGTCAGTAGTCCAAGATCAAGTTCCCAGCACCTCCAGCATCAGTAGTCTCGACCCAGTTCATTTCACCTCAATTTCAGCTCTTTTGTGAATCTACGTTGCTTTTCTGATTCAAGTCGATTCAGACCTTTTTTTTTAGATTTGTGTAGTGCTATGTCAGCCTTTTCTGTTTAAGTGGCAGAAGATTTGTTTTCCTTTTTACTTGAGGAAATTAACCCCTTAAGCTTTCAGGAAATGGTTCTATATGGTTTCATGTTTAAATTATCTGATTGGGTAGTTGCCAGTTATATCACACTATACTGTGTATTCTGTCTAAATGAATTGTCTAAGATTTCGTAAATGGACCCGTACAAAGTTCCATTCTAAACAAAACAACAAACAATAAAATAAAGAACAAAACTAATTGAATTAAAATTTACTACTCTGAAGAGGTTATCAACAGTTACAGTGGTACTGTAAAAGAACAGAAGAACACTAGGTGAGCAGGGTGTAAGTCTGCCTAGCGTGGCTTAAATTATCATGTGACTCTCCAAGATAGGGGTGTGTGAATATCTTAATTTGAACATTCAGATGCATATTCGTATTCAGGACTCCAGATATTCGTTATCCATCCCCAAATAAGTGTTTTTTTTTAACAAGACCTAAGTCCACCACTTCCTTCCCTTTTGAAGTACAGCAGTTAATTCTGCCATGAACACTCCCCAACAGCCTTTCAGCAGCCCAAAAAAGCAACAACTCTGCACTGGTCAGTGGGCAGGTGACAGACGGTCATCATAGATGGACAAAAGGCTGTAGATGAGGTGACGCCTTGTGTCTTGTCTAGGGCAACTAAAATGGCATTGGTGTAAGTGCATTGTATGTGCACCCTGGAAGAGAGGAGAGCGAGATGTGCCATGATAGAGACCTATACAAGGGTGACGACAGGGCACATAAGGGGAGTCTCATTCAAATGAGAAAGAGCACAAGTACTGGAGGCAAAGGGTACATGTGATAAAGCTGAAGGGGGAGTTCAAGGCAGATGTGAAGAAATATTTGTTCAAGGAAGGCATGGTAGATGCCTGACACAGACTGCTAGCATAAACGATGATGGTGGAAACAGTGTGGGGCTTAAAGCATGCGTGAGATAGGCATGGGGTGTATTTCAAAACAGGCTAGGAGACAGCAGGGTTGCTTTAGGGTCTGCAGAAGAGACAGATAAGGTAGGGATGGACAATCTGTGCAGACTGTGTGGGTTAAGTGGTCCCTTTCTACAAACAGATAATTAGTAACCTACATTACACAATAGTAAGTGCACTAAAACATGATAACCTAAATTACACAATAGTAAGTGCAGTAAAACATGATACAGTATTTAAATGTTTCTAGTTTAAAAGGGGCCTCATGGTGGTCCTGCAGTTACATTACAGGGTGTGGAGCGGCACCCTTTAAATTAAAATATTAAATATTTAGCACAATAGAAAAAAGAAAGAGTGAGCCAAGAAGAAAGTAACATTACACTGTCATAACAGTAGGCAGTTCGAGAGCAGTACTGTACCACAAGTTTTATAGGGGCAGATCATATTTGTAGCCAACTACTGGTAAGTTTAGCTTAATGAACACTAGCTGTTCAACGTGTTGAGGGTCCAACTTGGAATGGTGCGGATCAACAATGTCACCAGCAGTGCTAAACATCCTCTCTGATGGCACACTTGTAGAACGGCAGCTTAGGTATTTTAAAACAAGTTATGCCAGGTGAGGAGAGGAGTTCATTTTCTGAATCCAGTAGCCCAGCAGATCAACTTCAAATGGCTCAATTGATTCTGCAAAGTAGCCATTCAGTAAATGTTCTGCAGAGAGAGACTAAGACTGTGAGTGTTTATGTTGCTGTTGATGCGATGATGTGCTGAGTAATGCCCAGTCACTCTCCTCTGCACTGCTACTATGCCATCTTTCCCCATCTCCACCAGTACCATCCAATTCCATACCACCACATTCCTGTTTTTCTCCTCAGCAACCTGAATTGGAGCATCTCCTTCCCCTTCTAATTGTCTGACTGCCTGCATGGCACTATTTAACTCTTCACTCAGCTGTTGTCTGAAATGAGCCACCCTATGGGTGTCGATGGCTATATGAAGGATCTCGCATTTGAACCTAGGGTCCAACATGGTAGCAAATACGTGATGGCAAGTATCCATGACTGTGGCAAACCTTGCATCAAGTTCTGCATCAAGATGAATAACAAGCTCAGTGATCTCTTGTGTACTAATTGTACTGTCAGCCAAAAACCATTGTAATGATCTTTTGAGATTATGTACAGCTGGGATAACCTGACTAAGTAAGGCTGTGGTAGCACTTAGATCATGTGTACGCCTCTCAAATGGCACAAGAACTTTCACCATGCCCTCAAGAACTAATCAATGATGATGTCTTAAGACCCCTCCAAAGTCTGCCTCCACAGACATTTCATGTAGTGCCCGCTTTTGCTCCAGCAGTCTTGAAAGCATCAGGTATGAAGAATTCCACTGAGTGCTAACATCTTGTATTACACGATGTTGGGGCAGACCAAGATGTTCCTGAACTTCTCATAATTTGTTAGTGGCTTTTACAGAGTGATGGAAATGGCTGCAGATGGAACAGGCTGTGGATAATATGTTGTTGGTCCTAGTATTGCTATGCAGTGCGTGAGTCACCACTAAATTTAGTGTGTGTGCAAAGCAACAAATACTCACAAAATGGCCATCATTGATGGCTTTCACCATGTTTGTGCCATTGTCAGTAACAAAAAACAACAACTTTTAAATTAGTGTTAACACCAGTCCAAGACCGCAACATGTCTTGCAGGAACGTAAGAATATTATGTGCTCTGTGGTCTTCCTCTATCAGTCCAATGTTCAGCAAAGCTGACCTAATGAGATCACCAGACTGGGGTGGGGGGGCAAGGGTGAGCCACAAGGTGATGCATTGGAAACAGCAGCAGCAGGTTATTGCACACACCAGTGTGCAGTTAAGGAGAGATAGGCATGCAGGGAGTTATCGCTAGTCCAGATATCTGACATGCAGTGAAAAACACCACCAACCTCTACAAGCAGAACAGCAATAGCAGATTGTATGTCATCATTCAGTCATGGCAATAAACTCTGTAAAAATGTAGTGTGAGATGGAATCTGATAATGTGGGTGCAAACAGTTGAGAAGCTGTCAGAAGCCAGTATCTTCCACAACAGACATAGGTTAGAGATCCAATGCCATCATCTCAGCAATCAGCTGTGTGATTTGCTGTGCTGTTGGATGTGAGGCATGATACTTTATGCATGCAGAGCATCCATTATTGGAACTGCCATGGGAGACAGTGATGCGGAGCACTTCAACAATGGTGGTGTGCAAAGTGCTGATGACTGTCTCTTTCTTGTAGTATCACTGGAGTCAGAAGTGATGAGAGTAGAGGGACTCTGTGTTGGTTAGGGGGAAAGAGTGTTGTGACCACTGGGTTGCTCAAAATCAGATCTGTCAGTGCCACCACCACTGCCAACAGTACATGCCTGTCCACCGTAGGGGTTTGGTCTTGGTGAAACCAAAGGTCCTGACCCAGATGAGCTTTGATACAGTTGGGGGTGCTTAAGTTTCAAGTGATTCTGTAATGATGTGGTTAAGTCAGAGAGTGATTTCCCTCGGCTTATGGTGGCGTTGCAAACAGAACAGACTGCTTTCCTTGAGTCCTCCTTTAACACTGTGAAATGCAGCCACACAGCACTTTTAACACTGCGGCTACCAGTGATTCTGGTAGCACCACATCCCCAGTTCTTTTTTCAACAGATGTTTCTGTCTTGTCCTCATGTTCTTGCCCTGTGACCACTGCCCCTGTTGGTGCCATGCCAGTGCTGCCATCACTTGGCTGTCCTTCAGGCTGTGACAGAGCTTGCTGAAGAAACATCAGTGTTGCTTGTTTGGTCTTCTTAGAGAGAGGGGGACCCTTATGCTTACTGCTACTTCTACTACCCTGGGTACTAGTGTTACTCCTAGAGGCTGTTTTGCCAGCCACCTTTCTTTTTCTGCCCTCAAGGTACATAGCATATTCTGCTTCATCCTCAAAGTCACTCACATTTGCCTCTGATGAAGAAGACGATGTGTCACTGGGCAATTCATGGGAAGGGAAATACTTAGAACCAGATGACTGGTCCTCCTCTACAACTTTTTCAGGAGTACTGAGAAGCTGAGAAGCAGGAGGCATAAGTGAATCAACTGTTGTGGTCATACTGGTAATATTCACTGTGTCAAGGAATAACAGACAGTGGTGATAGTTTGTTTTTTTTTTTAATTAGGAAATGTTTTGCCCTGACTTCCGGCGAGGCTTGGAGGCGGCATACCGACCATCCACTCCATCCCCACATATGGGGATCACAGGGCACGACAGGGGGTGTAGGTTTTTCCCATTGTTATGGAAGTAGGACTGGAAGCCCTAACCCCCCCCAAGGAGGCCAGTGCAAAGGACCAATGTCCAGGCAAGAAGCCATGTGGAGACACGGTTTACGCCAAGCACCTAACAGTGCCCTCCACTCCTGATACTGTCTGCTGGTTGGATCGGTGCCCAACCCTCCCACAGAGAGGAGAGCTGCCCGATGGTGGCTCAATCCAGCTCATCCTTCCCCCCACCAATGACCTGCGCTCATTCTCGAATCTGAGTTGCCAGTGCAGCATGAGATGTGGCGTCCAGTGTCTCAAACCTCAGTGCCATGGGGCCAGCCGCAAACTGTGATGATAGTGTTACAGTAGTGGCAGGGTTCATAGTGTCAGTAGTCGCTGGAGTGACAGTCACAATTGCAAGACTGGCTGTAGTAGTCATGCTGCCAGTTGTTGTGGAAGACAGGGTCTCTATGGTGGTGGTGGTGGGGACGACAGATGTGATAGTACTGGTGAGAGATGGGGATACATTGGTGGTTGTGGGAGTCGAGAACTGTCCTTCTGCTTGTGCTTCTTGTATCACTTTCTCCTGTGCCAGCCACGGTACTACTGTTGCTGGAAGAAATAGGCTTGTAAGGGGTAAAGAATAACTGTGGGCATCGAATACGGCCTGACCATCGCTCACATTCAAGTTCAGCATCACCAACCTGTTCCTCCATTGAAGATTTGCATGAGCTGGACCAAGTACTTTTTTACCACCTCTACCTGCCATTGTCTATGCCAACAATTTCTAAACACTCTCAAGTACTATAATACTTTGTAAAAGTACAGAAGTACTGATTTATTTTAGCACAAAAAAAAAATCTTGCAAGCAGCACGCAGGGCAGGCAAGGGCGTGCATGCAGTGGAACTGTGTGGCGTCACTACCTGGCCCTAAACTGTGGGCGGTGGGAGTGCAGTCAGCCAACTGCCCTCCAAGACTGCTGACTGCTATTGACTTTTGAGAAATCTGAGCCCAACCTCAGATTACACCAATATTTTTAAAGAGAGATTTCTACAGCAGAACTACTGTAATACTTTTTATTTTTAAATGTACAGAAGTACTGATTTATTTTAGCACAAAAACATTCTTGCAAGCAGCACGCAAGGCAGGCAAAGGCATGCGTGCAGTGCAACTGCCTGGTGTCACTACTTGGCCCTAAACTGTTGGCGGTGGGAGTGCAGTCAGCTGAATGCCCTCTGAGATTTCTGGCTGCTACTGGCTTTCGTGAAACCTGAGCCCCCCCACCGAATGCTAATTATTTACACCAGGGATCACGTGATGGTCTGGGCTTGCTAGCTGCTGTTTCCCTCGGCTCCCGCTCCCCCATCTGAAAATCTATTATAATTTTGTATTTTCTGGCTTAAACTGCTGGGGATCGCCTCAAGATTACAGTTCCTGTCTATTCAATGGAGTTTTCTGGTGGAATTTCTGGTGTCTCTACTATTTTAAAACGCCGTGATGGAGGCCGAAATGAAAACGGCCTTGCCCACACGTCCCCGGTCTCACCCAATAAGCAGGCGAAGAAAGCAAAATCTCTCCAGCACTCTTCAGCCAAGCAACTGGGTGTGCTGTCAGCCTCTGTACCACTCTCAGAAGAGCGCTTCTTGCAAGAATTGCAACCGTTTAGAGACCCTTCAAGATATCATCACCGATCTTAAAAATATTTGTACTGAGATGATGGACCTCAGAACTTGAGCGGCAGATACCGAGGCACGTACCTACTCTCTAGAGGCCTGGAGAGACAGGACTGAACCAGAGATTACAAAGCTCAGGCAACAAATGAGTAAACTACAACTTAAAACCGAAGACCTAGAGGGGCGCAGTAGAAGGAACAACATCCGTGTCTTTGGGCTACCAGAAGGGGCTGAGGGTCCCTCTGCAATCCCGTTTATGCAGAAATTTCTCTCCAAGATCGTGGGCCCTTCCCCACATAACCCTACTTATTTAATAGAAAGGACGCACAGGTCTTTACGCCCGAAACCAGAAGAGTCTGCCTCACCTCATCCGATGATTATCCGCCTCCTTAACTATTTGGAAAAGCAACATATCTTGGTGAAAGTCAGAGAGCTACAAGCTATACACTGGGAGGGCAAGCGACTAAGGATTCCTCAGGATCTGCCCCTTGAAACCCATCAGAAGAGAGCCACATTTCATTCAACAGTCAGCAAGCTGATAGCTGCCAGCATTAAGTTTCATATGGCATACCCAGCTCATTTGCAGGTTTTGGTGGATGGAGTATGGCTTTCCTTCGACTCTGCTGACCAGGCTCAGGCTGATCTGTGCAAGAAGCTGCCTTCATTATTTAAATCTTAAGGCTGGAGTCCTGTTTCCAAGTTACCAAGAAACTGTTTTTTTGACTGTCTGAATGTTTTTTCAGCTGGCTTACCATTGATGTGTCTGGTCCAGGGGATGTCTTTGTGTGGAGAGGTATTTCCCGCTGGGGAGAGGATGGCAACGAACTGAGAGGGAGGCAAGCAGTGGCCTGTAGGCCTGGAAGATTCCACGCTGCATCAAGGCACCATTTTCCCGCAGACTTTTTTTTGTGCAACTAGCTGTTTCCAGTGGGGATTCTTTCATGGTGTGGTCCTGGCCCGTTACCAATCTGGTTCCCCCGGGGAACAGACGCATATTCAAGGAGCTGCTCGGCTTATTTACTCCTTCCTGTGATATCTCTATGTTGCCTTATGCAAATAAGTCTGGAAATACCACCTTTCATCTCCCTCTCTGCTCACTATTAATCCTCTCTCTTCTGGTTGCTTCTCTACCATACTACATTTCTGGTTCTGTTGTATTTGGAGCGATCGCTATGCCTAACCTCAGCACAAAGAGTCTGTCTCTTCTTGATACCTTTCTATAGGACTCTTGTCCTCCTTCCCATTTTTTTTGTTCTCTTTCATATTTCTATCTCAGTGTTTACAACTAGCTTTCTCTGCAGTCCCATTTGTTCTACACTTATCTCTTTTTCTCTGTTATCTCTTTTAGAGTGTCTGGTGCAGACTTTGCTCCCCTCTTGACAAGCTAACAGGAATACGGCTTTGTTTATGAGGGGTGTTCGGTTTTCATAATTCCATTGGGCATCTCTGTTTGGATTTAAACTACTCTCAGTACCTTTTGATCAAGGTTTTGTGGGGTTGGGAGGGAGAGGACATTGGCTTGGGAGTAACCCACCACACGTCCTGGTGTATGGGAGGAAGTACCCCAATTACTCTCGTCCCTTTCTTTACATCATATGGCACTATGGGGATTATTTTTGGTTTGTTAGGTTGGTTCATACTTATACCCCAATTAGTGTTAGCGGTTTATTCAATGCATGAACCTTCTAATTCCAGCTTTGTATGCCTAGATAGATTTATAGAGGGTAGTTATAACAGGGTACATATGGGGTCTCTACCAATCAGGAGCAATGAGACTTTTCAGTCGATTTCGAAGTTGGGTAGAAGGTTATTTGTAAATAGTTATAAGGGGGTAGGGATTATGGAAGGGGGTATTAGATAACCTTGGTGTTCCATTTCTTTTTAACGATGGGATTTCCCCTCACTTTATAATTGTTTTAATGGAAGGATTTATGTTCAGGGTTTTGTTTTGGGTCTCGTGGGAACACCAATCTTATAGTTTTCATGGAGCATTGGTTGGGGGGGGATTATTGGTGCACTTTCCCCCTACAATGGACTGGCTATGTATGGGGCGCTATAGATGTCAATGGCTAATGGACTGAAAAAGTTTATAACCTGGAATGTAAGAGGGGCTCATGATCTTAATAAAAGAATCCAGGTCTTAAAACACTTATCATTACTGCATGCCCAAATCTCCTTTATCCAAGAAACCCATCTTCTCCCCGGGGAAGCGGTGGGCTTGCGTAGACTGGAGATTGGGCAAGTTTTCGCTTCTGGTATTTCATCCACCAGTGGTGGCACTGCCATCCTAATTCACAAGTCGATTGCCTTTCAACCCAAAATAATAATTGCTGATCCACAAGGGAGATACGTATTAGTTCAAGGATTATTGGATTGCACTGAATTAGTCCTTGGGAGTGTGTATGGGCCTGTGGGGGGAAATTCTGAATTTTTTTAGGATTTACTGAATGAATGACAAAAGTTTTCTGCACTTCCTTTAATTCTTGGAGGGGATTGGAACTTACCACCCACGCAGGATTTAGATAGATCTAATTCCTTGACCAAGTCCCCCTCCAATGTCCTGAGGGCATTTGCTGAATTTCTTGATTCCGCCGGACTGTGTAACCCTTGGCGCCTGCAAAACCCCAAGACCCGCGCCTTCTCATTTCACTCTATGGTGCACTCCACCTGGTCCCGGCTGGACTATATTTTACTCAGCCGTTCTCTTATACACGGTCTTAATGACTCTGCTATAGAACAGATTGTTATATCGGACCATGCTGTGGCCTGGGTCACTGTCATGCTAAACCAAAACCTCCAAAGGGACTCAGTATGGCATTTAAATACGCAGCTCTTAAAGGAAGACTATGTTATTACTAGGATCTCTGACTTGATTCAACTCTTTATTGCAAACAATCAGGTTCTGTCACTAAACGGATCATGAATGGTGTGCCTTGAAATGCTTTCTGCAAAGGGTTTATTAGGCTCTCTCTGCCCGTAAGCGAAGAGAGAGGCTACCATCAACTCACTTCTGGATCAGATCCGTACACTCGAGCAATCTCTCACCTCTTCTTCCTCTCCCGATTTGTTAAAATAATTACTGAATTTAATGAATCAGTATTCTCGTTTAGTACAGAAAAAAGCAGAATTTCTCATACTAAGAACCAAGGCAAAATATATAGAGCAAGGTGAGAAGGCGAGTCATCTCCTAGCCTTGCGCCTGAGGAAATTAGAGGCGTCAAGATTCATTTCCTCTATTAATGATCCTGACGGAATTACCAAAACACACCCAAGAGACATAACTTCTGTTTTTAGACAGTTCTATTCCTCTCTTTATAGTCAGCATCCCGCATCTCCGTCACTAGCTGAATTATTAGATTACCTGTCCGCCTCATCCTTACCTACTCTCTCTCTCACGCAGCAATCCCTTTTATCTGCTCTATATCCCTCCAAGAAGTGCTATCGGCAATTCATAATCTCGCATTGGACAAGGCTCCTGGTCCAGATGGTTTCCCTTCGAACTTCTATAACGTTTTCACTAAAGATCTCGCTCCCTGCCTGTTGCGTCTGTATCAATATATGCTCTCCGGGAAAACTCAAGACCCATCCCTGTTGGAAGCCTCAATTATCCTTCTCCTTAAACCAGACAAGCCACCCCAGTCTCCAGCGAGCTACCATCCTATCTCTCTGTTAAATTGTGATATTAAAATTTTAGCCAAGATACTCGCTAGTAGAATCGAACAAGTCTGGACTCAGCTTCTCAGGCCGGAGCAAATTGGATTTGTGTCAGGTAGAATCCCTGCTGATCACCTTCGTAAATTGCCATAGGTGGTTCAGGTGACCAAAACCTCCCCTACCCCCATGGCTCTGATATCCCTTGATGCAGAAAAAGCATTTGACATTGTGGACTGGAATTTCTTGTGGGCTACGCTACAGTCAATGGGTTTCCCTAATAATTTTATTAAATGGATCCAGGCTTTATATTCCTCCCCTCAGGCTAGAATACACTGCAATGGTGTACTCTCTGAGGTTTTCCCTCTCTTTTCGGGTACGCGGCAAGGTTGTCCGCTTTCTCCTTTTCTCATTAACATATATCTCGAACCCCTGATTAGGCGGCTGAAATCTTCCCCTTTAATTACTGGTATTCCAACAGGTGATAGGGTCCCCGTGCTCTCAGTTTATGCAGACGACATATTGCTTCATCTCTCAGATCCGGTCTCTTCTTTAACAGAAGCATTGTATATTATTGATACTTTTGGGAAATTCTCGAACTACAAACTCAATATTAGCAAAACCGAAATTTTCCCCCTTAATTGTCTAACATATAGCTCAGCTTTCAGTGAGTTTGGTATGAAATGGACCCCCAGGTCCATTAAGTATTTGGGTATTCATATTACCTCAGACTTATCTTTACTCCTCAAACTCAATCTGGAGGATTTGTGGTTTAATATTCAGCAGGACTTATTAAGATGGAAAAAGCTTCCTCTCTCGTTATGGGGCAGAATTAACACCGTCAAAATGAATGTCCTACCCAGACTGTTTTATCCACTAAACATGCTGGATGTTTGGTTACCTTTGTCTTTTTTTCAACATATCCATTCTGATGTTAACTCCTTTATCTGGCAGGACAAAGCTATCAGAAGATCCTATCTTAAGCTCTCCTTGCCTAAAGAGTTGGGAGGCTTGCATCTCCCTAACTTTTTATTTTATTATTGGGCTTGTCATCTCTATAAGTGTGGGAAGTGGTTTTCTTTATCAGAACTCCTCACTCATCATGAGTATGTCCCAATCTGGTTGCATATTGAGTCAGATATTCTTACTGCACATAATTTAGCTCCTTCCTCACTTTTTTATATGCCCTTTAAAAATTTACCAAAAGCTCTGCAGTCTTTCCCGATTGGTATTTCACTAAGAGTTCTCTCTCAAATGTTCAGTTTTTATAAGGTAGTCCCGAGCTCTGATTTCTCTCGCCAATCTATGCCAACTTGAATCTCAAAATAGGTGGTGTTCCTATATCTCGGTGTTGGTTATCACTCTCTCCCGAGCTCACTGTGGCTGACTTTTACTCACAGGATTCTATTTTGTCTACTGAGGAGATTCTTACCAAATTTGACCTAACGTCACGGGCTGCCTTTCAAATTTTTCAGCTTAAGCACTTACTAGCCAAGGTGTTTGGGAAAGAATTCAACCCCTCCCATATTGGAGCCTTTCTCCAGCAAATTAAGATTCTTGCTTGCAAATCCCATGGCATTTCTATCATATTTAACTTGGTTCTCACATACCCACAACCTCCCTCGAGTGTTGGATCTCGGATCTGGCAAGCACTTTTCCCGGACGAAGTTATTAACTGGCACTCAGTATGGACAGGCCTATATACATACCTCACCCAAGACCGATACAGGCTTACGCAATACTGTATTTTAAACAACATGTATTATACTCCCATCAAATTGGCTCAAATGAAGAGGCTTCCCTCCAGCATGTGCTCTAGGTGTAACAAGGAGGAAGGCTCGCTCCTTCATATATTGTGGTCATGTGAAAAAATATCCCCTTTGTGGAAACAAATTGAATCTGCTCTAGACCCATTGCTGGGACTGCAGGGCCTTATCTCCCCCATCATATGTATTCTGGGAGATTATTCCGGAGTTCTTGTGAAGGAGAGAAGATTTCATATGGCTCTAATCTCAATGGCGGTCAAAAAGTTAGTGCTTAGACACTGGATGGATCAAGTCACCATTTCTTATATGGAATGGTTGCATGAAATATCATTCGCACTCCGTGTTGAATATTTAATTGCGAATGTACGCCATCGTCTTTCATCTTTTAATAAAAAATGGTGGAAATTATATGCCCTCTATTAGTCTTGATAGGATGTCTTGGTAAGTTCACGAGCCTATCCTCCTTCTAAATTTTATTTTAACTGTTATCATTTTGGTCCTCTTTTTAGTTTTGTTATGATAAGCTATAGGAAAGCTCACCCTGGGCTGTGGGGCGGGGAGGGGTAGCTTTTTGATTTTGTTTGTTTTTAAGGTAGTGTTGCTATTATTTTCTCCGAAAGTTCACCTCTCCCTGTTATCAATCTGCTTACAGCCTTTTATGCAGTATGTGTGAATTTTAATGTATCTTATTCTTGTATGATCTTGTGTTGGGTTATACTTAATAAAGTATGTCAAATTATTAAAAAAAAAAAGAATTATTTACACCACCAAATTAAAGACAGATTTTTTTTTAAATAAGTACAGCAGTCAAGCTAGAAGTTAGAACTACTGTAATTAATAGATATAGGATAGTTTCAGTAACACTGTCTTCTCCTCCTTCACCTCCAAGCAGAGAGGCCTGTGAAATTGAGGAGGTAGTAAACCTGCAAGTCTCTCTCTGCAGATCCTGGCAAATAAATCACTAGATCAGACAATTTATCTGGGGAGAAAAGTCTCCCACTAGTACCAGGCACTAAGAAACACAGTACACTCCTTAACCTCCACAGAGAACAGCACAGAGGCCCCTGAGATGAAGGTAGTGAACAGAGGTGTGGTCCTGGGGGGTCTCAAGGGAGCGGCGACCCCTTGCTTCATTTTGAGAGGGGGCATCGCTCCCTCACTTCTCATAGCCATATGCTTAGTTAATACTGATTGCACCAGCCTGCACTGCTCAGTAACAAACAAAAAAGGCATGCAGTCCATTACCTCCTCACAGTTTTTGGGGCACTTAACCCATAAACACTTAATAGCTCCCTTTGAAGTCCAGGCCATCCATTGCTTAACCTGATACAAAAGGGCTGCACAGGATACAACTTGCTTGTCATAATTAACTGTATCCCTTGCCCTCCACCCACCTTTGCTGTCTCATTTTCAGGCATGGTTGCCCCCTACCCCACTCAGTCTGCTCCTGAGCTGTCAAATCATTATCAGGAACAGAGACAGACATAGGGCCCCTTTACATATGGCATCCTACAGTGTTGAGGGAAGGCTGTAGAATTCTGTAGATCCAAGGAAAACTGCAAAAGATATCCTTATCTCAGCCTGTCTTGCCTAATTTTGTTGTGTCTTGATTATGAAGAAAGTTCTAACTGGTGTGGTGCTTGGATTCATGAGAAAACTGGTATGCTTAGTGGTTTATTTCATGTGGAATTTGTTGTTGTCTTATGTACCTCAAAAAACACTGAGCACTGTTTTATAGAAAAACATTATTACAGAAACTGTATTTTGGGGTATGTGCAGTAACATGGGATTGAAAAATATAAGCCCTGCCCTACGTGTCATGCCTGTATGGGGGGTGGGCTGTAGATTTGTGAGTAGTTTTGAATGACTATCCTAGTTTGAAAAGGGGATATGAAAATGTATTAAAGTCTTACTTCACTACTGAGTCTTGTTTCAACAAAGAAAGTACCACGTTAGTGGTTATGTTGGTATGCTTGTCTCTAGGGCTTGAGGATCATGGGTTCCAGTCCCACACCAGGAACTTAGGCTACTACCCAGTACTGATATGGTAGTGCACTATTATGGGGCATTACACTGTTGAGAAACAAAACTTGGCTTGGTGTACCTTTCTTGCAACCTCTATGTAAATTAATAAAGTGCAAAATTCTGTTCCTAGTAATGTGCAATATTTTCTATAAACAAAATTTTCTAAGATGCCTTTCCTTGCTCTGACTTTGTCAGATGTTTTAGTTTAGTTTAGTTTATTGTTCTAGGAATTATTACCTTTGAGCCAATGGCTCTTTTACAAAGGTTCCACATCATCAATGTACAAACAAACTAGACATGTTACATAGAATGGTCAGCAAATTATAAAGGTTTCAGTAAGCCAGTATAATAGAGTACATCACAGGAAAAAAACAAAACATTGGAGGAATGGTCAAGGTGGGAAGGGTAGGAGGAGATATGGGGAAGGGAGCAGACTTAGAGTAGGTAGAGGTACTCAGATGCCTTTGTCAAGAAAGGAGCAGAGGAGGAGGAGGAGGAGGATGAAAAATAGTAAAAACAGCCATGAGGGAAGAATCATTAGTCAAGGCAGTCACAGGAGCTTGAGGCTGAGAGGTGAGAGTAAAGCATAGATTTGAAAGCTCCTAGTGATGTGGAGGATGTAATGAGTGAGCTCAGGGCGTTGTACCAGCTGGGGCACGATAGGCAAAAGATCTTTGGCCCTGTGTGGTCTGGCATCTAGGGACCTGGAGAGGCTGATGTTTCGATCTTCTGGTGGGACGGATGCTAGTATTTGGGCAAAGTAGGTCTTGGATACACGGCAGAGTGCAGCCCAAGATGGATTTTTTTGCCATCAAGCATGTGAGGTACCTTATGTGATTTGAGAGTTGCAACTATTCTGCTTCAGTGTAGAGCTCACATGTATGAGTACGACTTTGCGCTCCAGTGAGCAGCCGACAGGCCTTGTTTAGGGTGGTTGTGATGCACCTTAGTGCGGTGGTAGTGGCAGAGCCATAGATAATTAAGCCATAGTCTATGATTGAGATGACAGAGCTTTGATAGCAATCCTCAGTGCAGCTTGGGTAAGGAATTGCCACTTTCGGAACAGGATACCAATGCGCTGGTTCACCATTTTCGCTGTGTTATCAATGTGGGTCACAAAGGTAAGACCTTGATCAAAGGTGATTCCAAGGTATTTAAATGTTGACACTTGTTCAAGGGTATTTCCTGGGTATGTTTTGATAGTAAGTGGAATTTGTCTTTTTCTGTTTTGTGGACTGGAGAAAATCATGGATTTTGTTTTTTTGTGATTTAGGACCAGCTTGTGATCTAGGAACCACTTTTCAACATTGGAGAAAGCAAGTTGCAGGCTCTGGAGTAAGGGTTTCGGGTCCTTATGAGAGGAGATAATCACGGCATTGTCAGCATAAAGGATTATTTGTTCCAGGCAGGATTTGGGGAGAGAGTTTAGGAAAAGTCTGAAAAGGAGGGGGCCTAGGATTGACCATTGTGGAACACCTGAGATGACCGGTTTTGAGTCTGAGAGAACTTCTGAGATTTTTACTGATTGAGAGCGTTGGGCAAGGTAACTTTTCACCCAGGCACCTGGTCCTTCTGAGAGCCCAAGACTGTGTAGTTGTGTGATAAGTAAGCCATGGTGAACAGTATCACACGCCTTTGTTAGGTCAATGAAAACAGCTCCAGTTTGATATTCTTTGTCCAAGGCAGTGTGAATTTCTCCTGAGAATTCCAGTAGGGCGGTCGATGTACTGTGTCCTTTCCTAAATCCATGTTGCTGCAAGCAGAGTATGTTATACTTATGCAGGTAGTCTGAGAGTTGGTCGGCCACAATGTGTTCGAGGGCCTTGGAGAGGGGTGGAAGTATAGATATAGGCCGATAGTTTCCTGGTAGGGACTTGTCACCACTTTTGAACACTGGTGTGACTATAGCAGACTTCCATTTGCTGGGAAATTGATTAAGGCAGAGGGAGAGATTGAAAATTTTGGTGAGTGGGTGCACCACCTCTTCCAGGGTAAGGGACAGAATTTTAAGATCAATAGTATCACTGCTTGCTCTGGATTTAGAGATAGCCTTTTTTATATATTTGTAGACTTCATGTGCCTTTACTATTTTGAAGTGGAAAAGTGGTTGGTCAGGTGAGGCAGTAGGAGATGTTGGTTTTGGTGAGTCCGTGTCAGAGAAGAAGTCCGGCGGGAGGACCCCACTGAGGTCAGTGAAAGTTTTATTTAAGGCCTTTGCCATGACCATTGGGTCTAGGGTAGTGGTTCCATCAACAGTCATTATAGTGGGAGAGGATTTGGACTAATTACCCGTGATATTTCTGTTGTTGTCCCAGAATGATCTCCCGTTACCCCAGGAGTTTGCGAGGGCATTTTTGAAATAGGAGCTCTTCATTAGTCGGATTTGTTTGGTACATTGGTTTCGTGCCTGTTTATACTTCTGGATATCCGTCAAGGAAGTCTGTGGCTCTGGCTATGGCCCAGAGGTGGTCCCGAGCTTTGAGTTGGGTCAGTAGTTTGGCGTGAGCCAGGGATTTGAGAGCGCTTTGATTTTACGCTTTTTTACTGGTGCGTAGATGTCACAGGTAGTGTTGAAAGTTGTGATAAAATAATCTAGGGCTGCATCAACATCTACAGTATTGTATGTTGGGGACCAATCTTGCTGTAAAAGACAGGTCTTGAGCTTAGTAAGGTTTCCATGGGGTAGCACTCTGCTTGAGCTGGTTTTTGGAGGTGGTTTTTGGAACTTATTTGTCCAGGTACAGATCACAGGGGAGTGGTCACTGAGAGAGTCCGGGAGAACAACTGTGTTTTTTATGTGGGCTGGGTGGCTAGCAAGGATCCAGTCAATGAGAGTGCAAGTTCCAGTTTTGTAGTTTTTTCTAGTGGGGGGAGCTCACCATCTGCATTAGGTTAGCTGCTAGAATAGCATCCTTGAGGGACCCAACGTCTGATGCGAGCCAATTTATATTAAAGTCACCAAGGAGAAGGAGCTCGGTGTCAGGTGGTTGCGATCTTACAAATTCAAGAACAGTCTGGAGGCCGGACCCTGGATCTTTAGGAGGGATATAGACAGCGGCCACAGTAAGCACTTTATTTTGGGCACCAAGTAGTAGCTTGATAGGGAGAAATTGCACAGAGGAGTTAGTGGTGGAAAAGCAGACAGGGTGGCTAGAGAGGTTGTCTCCATGTAAATAGCACAACCCTCCCTTTTATTAGTCCTGTCCAGCCTGAAAATATTGTAGCCTTGTAGTGAGATGGCATGGTCCGAGGTGCTTGGTGTCAGCCAGGTTTCAACAATGGCTAGTATGTCAGAGATTGTGTTGACTGGCAAAGACTTGAAGGGATGCCAGTTTTGGAAGGAGGCTACAGATATTTAAGGTGGCGATGGTGAGACCCCCCCTCTGTTTTTGCTAGATGTGTTACCCTGGTAGAAACAGGGCCAGGGTTTGGATGGACACTTCCTGACATCAGAAGGAGGAGGAGCAGGAGTTTAAGGGACATCTGCCGCAGCTCATAGTATAACATGTAACGCCTCTGTTTCTTGTTAGTTTGAGTACAGTGTAGTCGTTTAGGGTCCCAGCATAGGGTAATGGCTAGGAGCAGGTGTCAATTTGTCAACTTTCCAGTGGCGTGAGTTGTCATTTGCACCCAGTCCTTTGTAGGAGGGTGCCACAAGTGAGGGTAGGGAGGATTTGCCATGGTGCCAGGTTGCTGGTATCGAGCTTGAATGGTTAGTGTGGGAGGTAGAGGAGACTGCAAAATGTTTACTGTAGCAAGGTTGAGTGTTCCTGAGTGACTCGTGGTGAGCTACTGTGGACCAGAAAACTGATTGTTACTGTAGATCAAAGACCCAGAAAGTGTTACATTTCTGAAGGTGATGAACATTAGCCTAGGGCATATGCAGGATGTAAAAATCCTTTGTTAGAATCTTCCCTTTGTTCTCCAAAACAGTTGTGAATAGACCTCAAAGACAAGCACACATCCTTTAAGAAAGTCAGATGGAAATGTGGATTCAATGCAGTACTCCACAACCCAGTAACTTGTATAAAAGATTTACTGACCTCACTTTTGCTTTTTGATGTCTTCCAAAAAAGTTGATTTATGATGAGAATGCCTATACCTGGTGGTGATGTTTTGTAGTTTCTTAGTCCACAAAATGTTCATAGATGTTATTTCCAAGAATGGTTCAGTTCCTCCAAGTAGAAACACATGAAAAAACACAAAAAAATAAACTACTGACAGAGACAAACACAAACAGCCAGCTACTGTATGTCCCTCCTCAAGACTCCGGGATGTTACCAAGCCAATGCTGATAATTATGTGTATATATTTGGCCATATCATGATTCTCCATAAATTTAGGGCCCCAGAGCCATCAATTCACTTGGGGGCCCAAAACTGTAAAGCCAGCCCTGATTGAGGGGAATGGGATTGATGAACCTCTTGGTCGGTTGGTCGGAAGGTGGAGTGAAGGGCCAATTGAGGGGCTTGAAGCTAGAGGAGCTGGTTTGGCATGGGAATCTGGCCTGTTGGTGTGGCTTGTGAGGGAAGTGGAGTGATGAGCCTCGTAGCCTGTCTGGTGGGGAGGTTTTGGAGTGAAGGCATACTGGTGTGGCTGGGGGTTGTGTTATGGGGGGGGCATTGTGGAAGTGATGGTGCCTGTTAGCATTGTGTGCTTGAAGGGGGCTTGAAGCTGAAGCCAGGCTTGCTGGTCTGGCATTAGGATCCAACCTGAATGTGGCTAGAGGGTCCTTTGATCGATGGACTTCCTGGTTGGTCTGGGGAAAGGTGGAGTGAAGGGCTTACATGGGGGACTTAAAGCAAATGGAGCTGGTCCGGCTTGGGAATCTGGCCTGTTGGTGTGACTTGTGGGAGAAGTGGAGCAATGTGCCTCCTGGCCTGTCTTGGGGAGGGAGTTGGGAGTGAAGGGCTTACTGGTGTGGCTGGGGGTTGTGTTGTGGGGTGTTGTGGAAGTAATGGTGCCACCTGGTGTTGTGTGTGTGTGTGTGCATGGGGGGCTTGGAGCTTAAGGCTTGATGGTCTGGTTTTGGAATCCGGACTGTTAGTGTGGCTAGGGGAGATTAGATTGATGGACTCCTGGTTGGTTGAGGGGTGGAGTGAAGGGCCTACTGGTGTGGCTGGGGGGGTACTTGGAGTGAAAGGACTATTGCTGTGGCTTTGGGGTTATTTTGGAGTGAATGGACTGTTGGTATGTCTTGAAGAGCAACCAAGCCAGGGCAACCGGTCCTTCACTCCAAGCCTCCTATCAACCATCGCCCTTCACTTCAAAAGCTGGGGGTGGAGTGGGGGAATAACATCTGTGTGTGGGGGTGGGAACTGAGATTTAAAAAATATGTTTGGGTATGTTAAAATGTATGTGGACCTTGTGTGGTTGTGGAGGTGGAGACTAACAGTACAGCCTAAAATGAAACTTTTTTGGGGTGGGGTCCATAGTCTTGGAAGTGTTTTTGATTGAAAAGCATGCTGCAGTGTATGTTCCAGACAGGGTGGGATAAATCAGGTAGCCAATGGCCACTAAAACAAATTGGTTTCGCTACTAGATTTCAAAAGTTAACAGCCAACTGGCTACCTGCCCATGAAAGTGATTTTTGAATTCTTAAAAATGATGGACATTAAAAAATATTGATCTGGCTACCAGTTTTTAAAAGCTAGAGGCCAAGCTGACCAGCAGCTCACAAACTGATATGTTCCACTCTGGTTCTAGACTAAGGGTACTCTTCTTGTGGTGATCGAGAGGAAGGGGGATTAGAGCATAGAACCTGCTGGTCAGGCTTGGGCTCTCCCTGACAGGTGCTGCAAATGATGAAGACTCAGAGCTGGGGCCACAGTTTGAGCTTAGGGTGAGCAGACTGCTGGAATTGCTACTGTTAGCAATGATTCTACACTGAGGAACAGCGAATAATCTGTGAGTCAATAAAATAAAATTTGCCTCACTTGTCCTGCAGTCTATATAGTTTTTGGTGAGTGCGCTATCACTGGACATTTTGTGATCTGGCATGAGGAATGCCCAAGGCTGACCAGCAGACTCATTGCTCCAAACCCTCCACCTCCACCTGCAGCTCTTAACTTCAAAAGCCAGACCATCTTGGTCTGAATCTAACTTAAGATTGTTTAAAAAGTGATATGTTGTCCAAATATTGTCTAAAACATGTGCTTCTAATAATTTGTAGTGCAACACTTTTTCTAATTTTTTTTGCTTGCGTCCTATTCATCATCCATGTCTCAGGTTGTTTTTGGAAACTGGTTTGCTCCAACCTTGCTCCAACCTCTCCCCCCCCACCCTTCAATTCAGCAGCCAGAAGAGCTGACTTGGGATTGCACAGCCTGCTAGTGTGGTCTGGTGGTAGGGGGTTGGAGTGATTGGCTTCTTGGTCTGGCTTGGGGGGCATTTGGTGCAAAGGGCCTGCTTGTGTGGCTTGGTAGGGGAGGATTTGGAGCAAAGGGCCTGTGGTCTAGTTTAGGAAGTACATGCTCTTCTTTCTGTCCAGGTCCCCTCATCTGACCCGCAAGGCCCTTCACTCCCCAAGTTAGACCAGCATGCCTTTTGCTCCAAAAGCCAGAAGTCTGGGCTTTGAGTGAATGGCATGCTGGTCTGGCTTGGGCTGGTAGATGGCTGGAGTGATGCACATGATTGTCTAACTTGGGAACTGTGGGTGACACAGTGATGGCCTGGGGCTGGCATGATGAAATGGCAACAACTGGAGTGTTTGGTTCCACTGATGCAAATTAATAACTAATTCTGAAACATGATGATTTCTTTAAAAATCCCATTTGTGCTGAGACTGAGTGCATACTGTATGTGTTGAAACATGATTCTTTCTTTAAAAATCCCATTTGTGCCAAGAGATCATATGTGTTTGCTATTAGAGAGGAGGCACTAAAGAGTTAATATTGATGTTGTTTCAGTTTTGTTTTAAGCAAGAAATTGTAATGCAGGGATATGTGTTTGAATGCCATGCTGCTTGTAGGAACATGTGCAGTAATTCTTCTTGTGACTGTTTATGTTAAGTGTGCCCTATGTCAGATGTCTTGCAGTTTGTAAGGAGCTGCATTTTCCTTGGTGATTGTGTCTGTATTGTTAGAATGCCCTGCTGTTGTTGGACATTAGCTGTTTTGATTACTTAATACCGCTCCTGCTGCTAGGTCCAGCCATCCATCATGCAGCTGGCTATATGCAGAGTGGCTCCCTACTCAAATGCCTGGACTACAGGTCACTGGAACATCATCAAAGTGAGCCATGCAAGGCACAAGATAGGCTCATGTTTAGTTATGAGCTGGAATACAGCCATATTTACATCCATCCTAGCTATGCACCCTACTGTCAGGGACCATGTGCATGTATCCAACAGTACTGCAGCAGCACTATGTTTGTCTGTACCCTTTGCATACATAAATTAAGGAGGAAATGTGAAAGGAAAAATGTGACTCCCACTGGGACTTGAACCCAAGCCCTTGGCGTTTCCTCCTTGATTTAAAATTGCCTCACAGTGGCTATACTGCACTGAGAAAAGTTGCTTGGTGTTTCTTTGCATACATAAGAATTAAATTATAGCAATTTGACATAATGGATCCTCTCTCTTTTTCTGGCCTTTGTACCGTCGACATTATACAGTAGCTACATATGTTTTAGATCTACAGAATTTTGTATATCTGAAGTAAATGTCTGTAACTTTTGTAACTGTAACCACAGTAGCTGCCTACTTCCCCTCTGGCTTCCACAGAAAGGAAACAGGTCAGCAATAACCCACAACAGGGCATGGGGTTATGGGGAATGCATGCCCGGGTGCATTGTGAATCACAGCAGCCAGGAAGTGCATTCATGCCCCATAACCCCATGCCCTGTCATGGGTTATTGTGCTTATAAAATTGGTTATTCGATTAAAGAAAAAAAGTAAGGAAAAGTTTTTTTTGTTTAAATATGACAAATTTACATGTATCTTGATGCATTTAAAAGTAGTTCACTTAAGTTCATAGGTTCATAGGAAAAATACGGAGTTGAGGGGCGAGCCCATTTTACTTCACCACCCTTAACTTGGGTGGTAATAATATTTATAATCTCCCATGTAGTTGTCTAAATTATTTTTAAATATATTAAGATTATGACTATTTACCACTTCCTGCAGAAGAGAATTCCACACAGGAACTATTCGTTGTGTTATGAAATTTTTCCTCTTATTTGTTTTTACAAGAAATGTCTTAATTTTAATATTATGCAATTGTGTTGTATTTAAAGAATTACTCCATTCTAAGCATAAGGTTTCAAATAAAGCCTTGTCTCTTGTTGCACGGTAGATTAAGCATAAATCACCTCTGATTGACCGATATTCCAATGAATAAAGATTTAAATTTTTAAGCCTGTCTTCATGAGGAAGCTGTTTTAAGTTCTTTATTTTCTTTGTGTATCTTCTTTGTACCTTTTCTTTTATGATCTTATCCTTTATTAAAGTAGGTGTACAAAAAGAAGAACAATAATCAAATTTGGATCTAATCAGGCTGCTATATAAAGGAACAAGTACTTCTGCATCTCTACTTTTAGATTTTTGAAAATACAGTTTATTAAATGATGACATTTTTTAACTGTCAGATTATTGTGGTCAGTAAATTTTAAATCATTGCTAATACTAACAGTTATTTCAGAATTTATGTAACAAACTGACCTATGAGTTTGTTTTAAATAAAAGCATTTCAAACACTTGATTTCTGTCTTTACATTTCTGTGATGCCACCTCTGTCATGGTCTCTCTCTCTCTCTCTCTCTCTCTCCCCCTCTCTCTCTACTGATACTGACTCATCTCTGCTGCACAGAATGGGTGCGTGAGGAAGGAGGCATGGCCAGGCTCCATGCACACCTACACACTTTGATGTTAACACTAGCCTCCTACCTGACCCACGATCGCCGGTGTCTGTCACTCTATGCCAACACTTACCCTGCATTTCTGTGTGTGTCTTTCCACATCTCAGCTCCAGGCAGGTCTTGGCTCCAGGATGATTGGAGCTGCAAGTGCTCCACTTCACAGTTCCATGTTAAAACTGCCTAACTGACCATCAGCATCGCTATGGAACACACTTTCCCCTGATCCTTTGTCCTCAGTGTCTCTACATCTGTGCCTATAATCATCCTGTAGTCCTATGTGTTTTCCAGGTCTCGGCTTTGGGCAGGTCTTGGCTTCAGAATGAGCTGCAAGTGCTCCGTTGTCACTCTCTTTCCTACAGAGGTCTGCTGAAACTGTGATATGGCACCTTTGAAGCAAAAAAATCATAACTTCTTTTTTCAAGAAAATCGATCATGAGGAAATTGTGCATGAAAAAAATTCAGCAGACAACGATCCACCACTATCGGTGGAAAGCAATGATTATTAGCATCACATGATTTATCTAAAGATCATGAAGATCAACCAAACAGTGAATGCCTGTGGCCTTCAATTTGGACTTCAGAAATGTGGTAGGAGAAACAGAATGCTTATCCTTGGATTGGATGCAGTAATGGCAAACTTGGTTGCAATATCTGCTCAAGTGTCAGGGGTCTTGGCACCTTTAAGAATATGCAAGGAGTCAATATATCTAGTGAATGATGCTCCTTTAATGTATAATTCAATGGATCAGATCTATTAACCAAATTAAAATTGTTGCGGAAGAAAATGTTGTAGCACCAACATTCAAAAGCACATACTGCTGCAAAAAGATGATATGAAAAGTCACAGGAACAAACTTGAGAAAATGTGTGATAAATTGAACGCGTCAAAGTTTGAAACCACTTGTGCTATTTTTCCATCAGCATATTACCTTGTTAAAAATGATAGGCCGCTCTCTGATCACTTCAGCTTATTAGAGCTTTGGAAGATAAATGGCATTGATATTGGAATAGGTTTGCATTCTTGATACAATGCTATGACAATAATCAGTCACATTGCTTCAGAAATGTGAAAGAAACTCTGTCAGGACCTTGTAAATAACAACTGCAAAATTTCTGTATTCATTGATGAATCTACAAGTCTGGGTAGCAAGTCAGCAATTATTGTTTATCTCAAGTGTGAAAGTGACAAAAGCGAGGATCCACATTTCATGTTCCTCGATCTGACTGAATTACCAGCTCAAATAGCTGACACTGTCCTTGAGCAATTATTGAAGTGTTTAGATAAATATGGATTCAGTGATCATTATCTGAAACAACACCTGGTGGCACTTACAAGTGACGGGGCAAGTGTCATGCTTGGCAGTACATCTGGTGTAGCACAAAGAATCCTTGAAAAATACCCTTATGTTATTGTCTGGCACTGCTTGAATCACAGAATAGAGTTGGCAGTAGGTGATGCTGCCTCAGAAACAAGTGGCATAAATCATTTTCAAATATTTATGAACAAATTGTATTCTGTATACAGTCGATCTCCACAAAATCAATGGGAACTGGCTGAATGTGATGCACAACTGCTTCAGCAAATAACAAAAATTGGTTGTGTTCTTAGCACCAGCTGGGTTGTCAGTTCCTTTCTGACAGTTACCACTGTATGATACTGCTTTGACTCACTTTGTCATCATTTTCAGTCTGCAATGAATGACAGAAACAGAACACCAGCAGACAGAAGGACATACGATGGACTGTTCAGAAGGCTATCATCTTAAGAAATGTTACTAGATCTTGCGCTGATGTATGATACCCTGAATGAACTTTCCCTGCTGATTGTCTTCAGAAACATAACATTACAATTGTTCAAGTAGACAAACTCATTTGGCGTAGTATTTGTTTCATAGACGGGCTCAAGCAACGACCTGAAACAAAAACTCTCAAAACAGAAGTTGCTATCAATGAGGGGAAATTAGAAGTTATGTCACTAACAGATGACAACACGATTGTTACCATAAACCATCAACAGTTCCTGACAAGCATAGTCAACAACTTAACATGGCAAATGTTCACTATGTCCTCATCACATGTATCAAGCAAGGAACTTGTATCTGATGGTCAAAAAAATAATGACTTCCTGATGGAAGAGTTGAGTGTTCTTGACTGTGATCAGCGACCTGCCGAACTTAACCCAGGATATGGTGAACTGCAAGTGATGTCTCTGTGCAGGAGAGCTAAACTGCCAACAACTTCCATTTTAAATGCCCACAGAGATTACTGTATGTTGATGCACTTGGGTGTAATACCCCAAAGGAACTACAAGCATTATTTAACTGCACCAAATTGATTCCATGCAGCTTATCTGAATGTGAGCGAGGATTCAGTCTGATGAATATAATAATTTTGCCTTTGTGCACAAAACTTCTGATTCATTGAGTATCTACCCTCATGTTTGTGAAACTCCAGGAACCACCGCTGTCAGAATGGGATACCAAACCATACATCAGTGCTTGGTTGCGCAACTACCACCCAGCTGATGATATCAAACTCGAGTGGCAAAGGCAGACCTGATGACAAGAGACCCCCTATGGAAACTTTTGTAGAAGTGATTGAAGCACACTTGGTCCTCACAGATGATAAATGGTCCATTCTGAGCCAAGCCATTAATTTCAGAATCATTTCATTATTTTTTTTTTTAATAAAGCTTGTGACATTTAGAGTGATAGGCATGTTTCATGGTTAGATTAACATGTATCATCTGATACTGTCAACACTTCCTTTTACAAAGATTCTTTATAGATATACAGATAGATGGATCGATAGATAGATAGATAGATAGATAGATAGATAGATAGATAGATAGATAGATAGATAGATAGATAGACCCAACCAATTTCTTACCCAGTTTACCACAAACATGTTCTGTGTGGAAATCAAGCGTCAATAGCCTTCCCCTGGAGAGCATGGACATTGTACCTTTTTTGGGGGGGAAGGGGGGCACTCAATCTGCTTTTTTACACTGGCAAAAAAGTTAAAAGGTGTAGATAATTGATTTGACTTCCCTGGCAGGAAGCCTAATTATGGGCAATTTGTGCATAGTGTACTGTCTGGCCAGAGTTTAATACTTTTGTGTAAACCACTTTTTTTCTTGTTGGTAATAAAAAAGTAGTGGATGTCCTAGATGCAAGATCAGTTTTGGAAGGGGAGGTGTTTAATTGATAGGGGACCGGGTGAATCCCTCAAGATATAAAATATGGGCGGTATCAGTCTTTGGGACAGGCTCAGGAAGGGTGCTGTACTAAATTACAAATCAATCTGTATGTCTGTCTGTCTGCCTCTCCCTCTTGTTACTGGTGGTTTGCTGCATTGTGGAAGGAACTTGGGAGTGTTGTGGGGGGGTGGGAGGTGGAGGTGTCATTGCACCAGAGAGAGAGTAGGATACACAACTGGAGCTAAAGTGGAAAACCAAACTGCTGGTAACTATCTGGTATTATCTCTCTGTTGGGCCACTTTGTTGTATCCTCATCCTCCCGATCTCACAACACTACATTTATTGTATGAACCCAATCCCAGTGTGGGATTAGAACCCTCAACAATCTGGCCCAGAGGCAAATATGCTACCAGCTGAGCCACACTGACAGCTGCAAGCCATTAGCCACAGTTTTACTTGAGACAAGAGACAGTGAGAGACACAAAATTCATAAGTGGTGGCAGACTGTCTTATCTCCAAAATGGTCTGGTCCCTTAGCCTGTATTTTGTTTTAACAGCATCAGTAAATCCTTTGTGCAATACAGTTGCCAATGTGAGCATTGTATGGCTGAATTTTCTGGATTAGAGGTGTATCCAGTTTCTGCTCCTTGATATTGATCACAAAGTTGTTTTAGTTTTGACAATTTTTTTTTTAAAGATAATAAAAAGCTAGTTATTTTGATAGTGATATTGGTTGTTTGTAACAAGTCAAAGAAGGCTTTAAAAGCAGTCAAATAGTGTCACAATATCCTCAAAATGCATCTAAAACCTGATAGCTTCTGGGGGCCTAGACAGCCCCATACCCTCAACCTATTGGTTGGGGGTGTGTGGTTAATGGTTAGAGACCCTTCACTTCTAAATTTAGCACTATACCACTGGTAGTGAAACAGCAAGTCTCTCTCTGCACCGCTCCTGGCAAATAAATCACTAGATCAGATGATTTCTCTGGGGGGGGGACCCTCCCATTAGTACCAGGCACTAAGAACCACAGTACAAAACAAAAAAGCAAAGGTTTTGTGATGCAAAAAATAGAATTTTCTTGTGCTTAATCTCTCCCACTATCAGAGCTCTCTCCACTAGTTTTTCTCTGCTGCAATGTGGCAGTCACATGATCTGGCTTTGGCAAGCACTCAGCAATTGGCCAAAAAGTCCTGTGAGATCTTAAAATCCCACGGGAAAGCCAACCTGAATATTGGCTGAATAGTGCCGTTGTTCGGTATTTGGGTTCTGAATACCAAATATCATATTATTCATTGTATTCGGCATTTAATGTTCATTACTCACACACCCCTACTCCAAGGTACTGGCAGATGACAATTCACAAAGGACTTTTGGACACTGAGTGGATTCAAGCTGCTTCCACCTTCAACATCCATTAAGGGGTACTCAAATTTTGTAGTAAAATTCTTAATAATTGGATGTTCCTATAATAAACCCATAACATTTTGACAGTTGTCTGAATATAATATGCATTTTTCTGATTAGGCATATCATGACACTGCTTAGATAATTAGTCCACCATCCACTCATTATTATTAAGGAAAGGGGTGGGGGCAGCATATAAAAGGGTTCTTAAAAGAGATAAATTGTCTTCATATCACTGACTCTCCAGTAATGGAATAGGTTTACAAAGCTGCACAGTCTAGACCTTAGTAGTCCAATATATCTATGATACTAAGAGTATTATTAATAATCAGCTGGTCACAGTTATCAATGCTGTGTCAAGTGGGCCGTCTGCAAGGCCAAACCAGCACCCTGAAATTCACTGTATGGAGTCCTGCATAAGGTGACAGCAAGAGGGGATTTATGCAGTATTTCTATGCTTAGAACAGTGTCTGTATGCATAGGAAATTATTAGAGCAGGATTACCTCAGTAAAAGAGCAGGCTTCAAACTATTTGAGATTATGCCGTGCTTTGTGTGCATTCACTACTAAGAGGCACCAGTGATTAGACTCAGTAGAAGATAAATGATATTAGGAAAAATTATTTTACCGACCCTAATTATTGCAGAGAATGCTTAAGATAATAATCAAAATGCTACCCATCCCAGCACTCTCTGAACTCCATCTTGTTTAAACCTAAATTGAGACTGTTCTGGTCAATCTGCTGGGTCAGTATATCTGCAGTATGTATGGTACTTCATATTTGTTAAATTTATAGTTAGTTAATTAATATTTATTTACTTATATTTATTTCAGAAGCTTCACCAGGAAAGATATACTGAGCTGGTAACAGCTTGTTTCCACATGTGTCCTAGGGGGAATAGGTAGGGGAGGGACATGAAAACAATTCAAACTCAATTACATAGCAGATATAAACATACTAACCATCACCTACACATCACATAATAAGCAACACTGAGGCATTAAAACAAATTATGTACATTGGCATAGATAGATATAACATGATGCATCTTGAAAACAAACAGGAGGATGCTGTTAAGTGCACAGTGCAGAAATGCAGGCAGATGGTAGATAAGCTAACCAGTAGATATTAGAAGAATTAATTTGGAGGTGGGGGTGGTTATTGATACTTAAACATAGGTAATAGTTAATTTTTTTTCTTTTGGGTTCGGAGGGTTCTTCATCACATCAGGTGAGTTTTTTAGGAGAGTGCAAACCCTTTTCCGAAGTCAATACATAATCTATTCTATACTCTTCTTCCTTTCACCCTTAAGTGCTGTACCTTGGATCACTCTCACTCGACTTGCCACTTGTCTTGGGGTATGACTATTGTGTCTACACATACTAAAAAAGGATTGTTATCTTTTTCTGCTGCTGGATTTTCCTTTTTCTGCTCTATAGTACTTTTGGATTTGCTATTAGGAGCTTGTATATCACTGGTATCATTCTCCTATTCAGAAGATCCTGAAAATACTTCCCATCTCTCCTATCTGTCTTTTGTTCCATTTTTTTCTCCATTCTGCTTTTATGTTTGTTGTCAGCCATAATCGTTGTATGACCAAAATTTTTAGTGCCAGACACTATGTCCATTTCTATACGGTGGAATGTTTTCCTGTCAGGTTCCAAATCAATATCTCTATCATTTTTTTATTTATTTATTTTTTTTTAACCAGGAGAGTCACACTAAGCTGAAAGCTTGTTTACAGGTGCGACCTGAGAGAACAAGGAAGTTAAGTTACTTTCTCAGGGTCACACAGTACGCAAGTGGGGGCTGTGGGATTCAAACCCAGGTCTCCAGCTCGGAGCCTTATACCACTGCGCTATACTGCCTCCGAAGGCAGGGCTATCGAGCTCTGAAGTAGTGTCGTAACTTAGATCTTGGATATCTCCGAGATTATATTCTGCTTTCCCAATAATACTGAAACAGGGCAATGGACTATATTTCTGGTCCATTTGGTCCCTAATAGGCGCTGCTGGAGTAGTGATATTGTAGCAACTGTAGAAATTGGAGTTAGAGGCAGATGTAGAGACAGCTTGTATATCCAAAGTTTTAACAGCTCTTTCTGCAGATGGGACCCTATTCACGAAGGGCTGCTGCTATGCACGAAACCGTCGTAAAAGCAGGCACGCAGCTGTACACCACGTATTGAAATTGAAATGTGCGGAATGCACAACACAACCCGACACACCCCCAGGAGTCCGGGGCGTTGACAGAGGAGGTGCACAGCAATGTGCAGGGGCAGGATGGAGCCAGTGCAAGATGATGAGAACGCCCCTTGACATCACTATAAAAGGTGATGTGGAACTGCTATGCACCAGCGATATGCACATTACAGAAGAGAGATGTCTGCAGAAAACGGCAGCAGCAACTGCATGCCCAAGGAGCATGTGGGAACAACCACCACATGCCCAATTGGCACCACTGGTGGATGCGGCATGGGTTGGGGTGGCGGCGGAAGCAGGCAGCAGTCCCGGAATTTCACAGGGGCACAGGTGGCCATCCTCGTTACTGAGATCTGCCAGCACTACAGTGTGCTGTGTGGGGGCGGAGGTTACTGGACACCCCGGCTGAGACCAAGGCCCATATATAGCTGGGCCTGAAAGTGCCAATCAATGCTGCTGGACTGGAGGCACACACACTGGTGGCCATCAACCACAAGTGGTGTGATCTCCGGTCCCAGGTGAAGAGATGACTGAGCAGGGCGCGGCAGTGGCAGGGCACCACAGAAGGTGGACCGCCATCCCCTGACCCACCACTGACAGCCACTGAGCAGCAGGTGGTGGACACAATAAGTGATGTCCTCATGGATGGCAAGCTGGACAGGCTGAACAGCATGTCAAGTAAGCACTACATGGGGGTGCACAGAGCACAATCACAGCACTGTTGTATGGTAACAGTCACTGACCACCTGTCATGCTCCACCTTATCATGCAGGACAACAACAGTGCAGGAGAGGGACCATCTGGCATAGGAGAAGGGCTACCGAGGGCAGGCAGTGAAGGTGGGTAATGCCAGTAACACGGGGCATAACACTGCCCACGGCAGACACACAGGTGTACTAACCAATGTCCCCCCATTCCCCACACAGGGATGCAGCAGCATGGAAACAGGGACATGCAGGAGGAAGACACCCAGCACTCCGCCACACCCGAAGACCACCATGGCAGGAAGAGGGGATGGACCCCAGAGTGGCAGCTGCAGGAGGATGAGAGCAGCCCTGGCATGGGCCAGCACACACAGGTGACTGATGATGGAGAGACACAGGACAGCAGTGCTGGTGCAGAGCAGCCATCATCTGGACTGGACCACAGCAGCAAGGATGTCTCCATTCCCCCTGAGGACAGCTGTGCCATGATCGCAGGCACATCAGCACCCACCACACCACTCGCCACACAGGAGCCAGACACGGGTGCCTCCGAGGGCCCCCCTCAAGGTGCCACAGACAGGGTGCCAGCAGCTCCTTCCTAGCCAGCTACTACCCTGACCTCCATGGGCAGGAGCAGGACCACCTGCAGGTGATTAGGGAGTGCACGGAGGCCATGCACCTCCTCATGGAGGTCATGGCAGGGTCCATGCAGGTACAGGAGAGGCTCACAGAAGGCCGTGGGCATGAGGGTGCAGAAGCGGATGGTGGAGGAGGTGGCTGCAGGTGCACGTGCCCAGGAATGCCTAGCAGATGAGGTGGCCATGGGGGCATGGGCACAGGAACAGACTGCGGATGCCCTCCTGGCCATAGCTGCCCACCTTGCTGCCCAACAGGGATGCTCCACCATGCCTGCCATGGCTGCGCCCATGGCACCAGCCAGTGTACCCAACCCCATGCCCATGGAACCACAGGTGAGGTATGACAGTGCTGGACAGCATCCCCAACCTGCGGTGGGTGGAACTAAGCCAGAACCCAGAACAAGCATGGTGACACATCGATTACACCATGTACTGGTGACACAGAATGATGCACAGCCAGTGGGCATGACACACCGCATGACAGCGAATGGAAGGGTGCGTGGCCACAGTGGGTACAAACTAAGGTCAGCGACACAGTGAGGTGGTACAGATGACACACACAAGCACGTGACCTCTATGGACACAACATCACCACCATCCCCACCACCACCACCAGGACTGCCAGCACCCCCACCACCACAGCACACACTCTGGTCGGTTATGACACCCCAAGGACTAGCGCTGCCTGGGGAGAGTGCCAGGCACCGAGGCAACAGACTCACGCTGCACACTACCCTGGCACACACACCCACACACCCCCCATGCAGCATGCACATGGTGGAACGCACTGCCCGCAGCGATGTGCCCTCAGTGTGGCCCATGGCACACAACCCACATGCACCATGCATGGCAGACTGCGTGTGCAGTGTGCACACCAGTGGCACATTGTGTCCATGGCCACACAGTAGTGCACTCCATACGCATGCCGGCTCAGTCTGGCACACTCATCATCGCCAGCATGTGCTCTGCCTTAGCTGCTGAATGTGCCATGGGCCATGTGATGGCACACGACCCATGCCACAATGCATCATGCTGCTCATTTGCCCCTTGGCAGCACTCTGGCACCCTCCTCAGGCAGTGCTGGTCCATGGGGTTGCTGCAGTGGTTCCTCACCATCCTCCTCTGGGTGTATGTCAGGGGGCTCTGGCACCATGTGATGTATGCAGATGTTGTGCAGCATGACTCAGATGGTGAACACTCTGCATGCCATACCCAGTGCAAGCATCATCATACCACCTTTGTGGTCCAGGCATCAGAAACACATCTTCAGCAGCCCTATTGTGCATTCCACAATGCTGCACACCTGTGTGTGTGCTGCATTGTATGCCTCTTCAGCCAGGTGCCATGGATCCAGGTATGGTGTCAGGGGTGTCATCCTCAGGAGGTACCCACTGTCACCCGCTGTCACCTATGGATGTGGAGTGGAACAGTTACATTAGTGATGCTGGGGCATGCGTGCAGCCAACGTATCTGCATGAGGTTATGGGGACTCACCCAACAGCCAGCCGTAACCCTCCAGTTGCCAGTCCAAACGGCGCCTCAGGGCACTGTTCTCATAGATGTATGTGTCATGGCACGACCCCGGGTACCATGCCAGTACATTGGTCAGGATGCCCGTGGCGTCACAGATGACCTGACAGTTGATGTCGTGGAACCCCTTACGGTTCCTGTAGGCCTCCTCGTTGACAGGCAGAGTGAGGTTGGGCACATGCATGCAGCTGATCGCACCTACCATGTTTAGCATGCCATACATGCCCAGAAATGCACCCTTGATGGCCCTGAGCCCTGCCTTGTCTGTGGGGAACATAATGTGCCTCTCCCGGTGTCTCACCAGGGCATCGGTCACCTGTTGCAGCGCCCGTGACACGGACAACTGACTCACCCCTGTCACGTCACCCGTGATCCTCTGAAATGTGCCCATTGCATAGTACTGCAGGGCGCACAGCACCTTTGTCTCTACGGACATGGCCATGGAGTGCTTGGTGACCTGTCAGATTGCATCCTGCACCAGTCCACAGATGTACTGTAGAATGCCATGTTCGACCTGTTACTTCTGTAGGATGTCAGTGGGGTGCAGCGTCTAAGCAACAAGACATGGAGTGAATGCCTGAGGACAAAGCCTCGGTCTGCCATAACGCTCAGCATTGGCCTCCTTGAGGAGAACCAGATGTAGTAGTGCCCCTGGGCACATCGCAATGCCAATCCATGAACTGCTTCTAGCATCCACAAAGTGGCATTGCACGTCCACACATATGTGCCATGTATGCTGTGAGGCGTGTCACACATGCCCTTAAAGGAAGGCTGTCCAAATGTCCTGGGAACGCGTCCCCCAATACATCTATTTATGTTTTTCATAGTCGCTAAGTTTTTTTTTTATTCTCGCTGACCTTTGCCTTTTTATTTTTCAGGTTTGAGTCATGCTCCAGGCATGCCATGCTGGTAGGGGTTTGCCATTTCCTGACTGCTGCCACACCAGAAGACACTTGTTTGCTCACTCCTTTTCCCTGTCTGTGCACATGCTTGGTCCAAAGATGCACACACATGCATGACGCGGCTGTCACGTTCAGTGTCTTCCACGCAGACTGTCCCATGCTGATACCCGCGTGCCTGTTGAATCACTGTATAGCTTCTTAATGCTGTACAGAAGTATTTAGTGGAATAAGGTATTTTTTTATTATCAGTAACTTTTGTAAAGTTGTATAGAAAGCGATCATTATTCATTTACTTTTTGGGTCTTTTTTCATATTGTCTCAACCTGCTTTTACACAGATATTGTCAGCATGCCTACCTGTATGGTAACAGGCTGTGCCAATACTTCTGGGAAAACCAAATTAGGGCACAAAGTCAGCTTCCATCGCTTTCCCATCAGTGATCCTTGTAAGAGTCAGTGGATCATTGCACTGAATCATTCTGATATTACCGCTGACAGCTTCATACCAAAGAAGCACAATGTGGTGTGCTCAGACCATTTTACAAATGCTGATTACTTCAATGCAGATATATTCCTTGAATATATTGTTGTTTAACAATGGGTACTGAAGTGATAATGATGTTCCCATGCAGACATTGTTTTTGAAAAGTGCATGTTGCACTGATAATGTTGGCATTCTCCACATGAATAACATGCAGTTCAAAAATCATGTGTGGTTGATGTACTAAGAAGTGTGTACAGTGACAGTTCATGTAGTACATAATGCAGGGCTGACATGATATCAGAATATGTACCCATGGAAATCTGTGAATGACTACTTGGAATGCTGCAATGAATGTGCAGAAAAAGGGGCTGTTGTGATGTCCATTCTACACTGTCACTGCAGCATCCAAAGTAGTCGGTCACAGAGTTTTCTGGGTGCACATTCTTCCACCACATTAGTACTGTATGCTGCAGTACATGTCTTGTCACTATAGCTTGCTTACACAGCTCTTCTTATGTCACCCACCCATGGCTGTTAGTCTACATATTGAGTCTCATTCCCCCAACCCCCACCATCTCTGTCACATGACTCTCTTAGTGTACTATTTTGTGCAGTAAATTACTACTGATGTGTGAGTTCATATTCAAAGCATGTGTGTGGTGTATATTCCCCTTCTCCTCACATTTGAATGTATGCCCAGCCATCCTGTTGTTATTGCCCTTGGCCTCAGTACATCTTTTCTTTCTGTTCTGCTGCTCCCTGGGTAGAACCTGTAGCCCAGAAATGATGGGTGGGTCCATAGTGAGAACTGGGTGAGAAAGTTGGGCTGATAGGTCAAGTGGTGCAGACTACAGTACTAATATCATGGAAAGATACTGACCCAGTGAACTCCTTGACTGACTACTGGTGATGCAGCAATGAGAGTGTAGGAAGAGTGTCTGTTCTGATGCCCATTCTATACTGTCATTGTATCTTGCCAAGTAGTCACTCACACAGTTGCCTGGTTCCATATTTTTGTATCACATTAGTACTGTTTTCTCCACTCCATGTCCTGTCAGTATTGCTTGCTAAGACAAATGTTCTTATGTCCACCACCCATGATTGTTGGGCTACATATTGAATATCATTCCACCCCAACCCCCAAACCCCATGCCTCCCTTTCACAGGGCTGTCAGTCTTCCATCTCTGTGTTACTGCAGTCCTATTGCTGTGTGAATGCAGACTACCAGCATGTCTTCATTGTTTCTTCCTCTTCACCTCACATGTGAATCATGACCTGCATCCAGTAAAACTTACTTTGATGTAATAATTTATGTCGTTTCCTCTCGCTGCATGCTGTTCCATCCAGTCGTCATGCCCCTTAGATCTTGGAGGCCAGAAATCATGGCATAGTGGGGGCCATAAGTAAGAACTGTGTAAGCAAGGTGTTGCAGAATCAAGTGCTCATGTGATGGGAAAATGTGCACTCATTGCATTCTGTGACTGAATATTTATGCTGCAGCAATAACAGTGTTGAAACAGTGGTGTTATGTTGCCCATTATGCACTGTCATTGCAGTATCCCAAATAGTCACTCACACAGTTCTATGGGTCTATATTTTTCCATCACATCAGTACTGTATTCTGCACTACATGTCCTCTCAGTACAGCCTGCCTACACTGCTGGTGTTATGTCCACCACCCATGATTGTAGGGCTGGAATACTGAACATTAACACCCCCCCAAAACCAAACGTTAACTTTCACAGGGCTGTGAGTTTTCCTTCTCTGTGTGGTATTACAGTCCTATTGTCTCAGACTCTCAGCATGTCTGCATTTTCTCTTCCCCTCTCACCATACATGACTCTTGTCCTGCATCCACTGCAACATAGTTTGTTTGAATGCTTTATGTTGTTTCTTCTTGTTGCATGCCCTTCCATCCTTTTCTCATGCCCCTTGCAACATGGTCGCCAGAAATCATGTCGTGGGAGGGAGGTTGGGTGCATAAGTAACAACTGTGTAAGCAAAGTGTAGTCACAGCACATATAATGCATAATCCAGCACTTATGTGATAGAGAAATATGGACTCATGGAAATCTGTGGCTGTGTACTTATGATGCAGCAATCACATTGTAGAAATAGTGGCTGTTACGATGCCCATTCAACAATGTCATTGCAGTATCTCAATAAGTCACTCACACACTTCCATAGGCACATATTTCTCACATCATGTCAGTACTGCATTCTGCACTCTGCGGTCTGTCCCCACTGTTTGCTTACACACTTCTAATGATATCAACCACACATAGGACGGCATATTGAGTCTCCCCCCCCAAACGACTGCATTCCTGCCTTTCACAGGGCTGTCACTGATTAATCTTTTCTGTATTTCAGTCATATTGATATATGAATGCAGACTCACAGCATGTCAACAGTTTCTCTACCCCTTTGACCTTGCATTTGACGCTTGCCCTGCATACACTACAACACACTGTGATGTAATACCGTGGGTAGTTTGCTTTTGCTGCATGCCATTCCATCCTGTTTCATGCGCCTAACAACACGTAATGCAGAAATCAGGGGGGGTGGGTCCAGACAAGGAACTGTCCAAGCAAGGTGTGGTCACAGCACATGTAATGCAGAATCCGGTACTCATGTGATGGGAAAATATGCAGCCATGGAAATCTGTTTCTGAGTACTTATGATGCAACAATCACATTGTAGAAATAGTGGCTGTTGTGTTGCCCATTCCACAGTGTCATAGCAGCACCATAAGTAGTCAGTGACATAGTTCACTGTGTCCATATTTTCCACTCACATCAGTACTGTATTCTGCATTACATGTCCTGTTGATACACTTTGCATACACAGTTCTTAGTATGGCACCCACCAATTATTGTTTGTCCACATATTTTTTATTTATTGAAATGGTTCACCAGGAAGGCAATGTTGGAATACAATTTGCTTACTTGCATACAATGAGAGCAGGAGGGATTACAGGTGGATAACATTGGCTAACAATGCAACACTTAAGTATAGTAGATATGAAGACACATATAGCAAATTGGCAACAGTCGGTGACAGTTGGTAACACTGAAACACATATAACTGGCAACAATATGTAGCATATCAGATGGTAAGGTGACCCAATAGTAATTGGTAGCTATTAGTGTAACATAAATATTCAAGATTTACAGTGATTGGAAGAAAAGAGAGGAAGAATGGAAGGAGGGAATGAAAAATTGCAGAGGGCAGAATGGAAGAAGAGAAAGGAAATTTACGGAGAGACACAGACAGAACATGATTTTCAAGGCATACAGAGATGACAGGGTGGACTAAAGTGCATATAAGAGGGGTAATGGGGTAGGTTATAAGTGCTTAATTGAGTGTAGGGGTAGGCCAGTGTTAGGCCATGTTAACCGGAAGGGAGGGTAGGAGGAGAGAAGAAGTAGAGTGTGGCAGGCAATGAGAGAGATATTGTAGGTGGGGGTATCTAAGGGGGAAGAGGGGAGTTGAAATTCAACAGTGTCCTGTTATCCCTTATCTGGGCAGGGTGGTAGACAGCCCTACTGGTAGGACACTGGTTACAGGCGATGAGAGTTGTTTATATATAGTGATGTGAGGGGGGCTGTTGGGGCAGGGATGTTGTGGGAGGGGGTAGCAGAGGTCAACTATAGTAGGGGGGCGTAGTACCCTACCAGTGTGCTGGATGACCCTGCCTGCACAAGGCAGTGATCTAGCAGTGACTCAGGGGGTGCAGTAAAAGAAGAAATAGGAGAAAGGGGCTAAAGTTGTTGCCCACCATGCACTATGGATCCTGCCTGCACAAGGCAGTGATCGAGCTTACTGAAGGGAGATAGATTAAGGGTAGAGAAAGAAGGGGGAGGAACACTTTAGGAAGAGAGAAAGTAGAGGACTAGGAGGAGCACGATCAGAGGGAAATAGGAGTGGCGGGGAGTAGGCATATGGTAATATGGGCTATGGGGAGATGGCGGGGGGATTATGGAGGGTCATGGCAGGCACAGGAAGGGGCAAGGAAGTTCTTGAGGGCATATGTAATATTCCTCCCCCCAAGGAAAAACATCCACCCTCCATTTCACAGGTTTGTCACTGTCTAATTGTTGTGTTATTACATTTGTATCGATGTGTGAATTCAGACTACAACCATGTCTGCAGTGCTCCTTCAACTTCACCTCACAGTTGTTTCATGTCCTTCAGGCAGTATAACTGAGTGTTTTTATTTATTTATTTATTGAATTGTTTCACCAGGAAAGGCACACTGAGCAACAAGATGCTCATCTCCCAGTGTGACCTGGGGTAACAGAGGCTAGGATAACACGCAGGTTATCAAGTGTGGAACATTTAACAGAATAAACAGCAGTAAGGGATTACATTTAGTATGAGGTACAGACTTGATCAGGGAACAGCTTTGGTTACAGTTAGGCACATTTACATAGATGCATAAGACTGCAGCAAGTAATACAAGGCTAAACAATTGAAAAAATAGACACACAGGAAAAACAGGACAAAAGTGCATAGGCTGGACCAATAAGCCAGCTTCCGTAGTTTAAGCTATGTGCCACTGGTCAGGCAAAGGGGTGAAGGGGGGGAAATATAGGGGCATGCACTTGAAGATATCAGACTCAGGAGCAATTTACAGTGTAGTAATTTGCAAGGGCGGTAGACAGAGAGTGGACAGAGGACAAGAGGTGGATTTGTGAAGGGAGTGCATTCCAGAGCTTAGGGAAGCAGTGTGAGAAGGCTGCTTGACCAACAGTGGTCTTCCGCCGAGGGATTAATAATTGGCAGGAGTCGAGAGATCTGAGAGCATTGGTGGGGTGGGGACAGATGATAGTATGGAGGTAAGGTATGATGGGAGAGCACCAAGCTAGTACTTTGAGACAAATTTAGCGGTTTTTGAGGGATGGCAATGCAAGGGAGTGGTAGAGGTCGCAGTGGTGGGTGAGGGGAGGGGCATCGAGAGTGAAGCAGCAGAAAGCATTGGAAAAGGGTGCCTAGTTTTGATAAGGTGGACTTTGGAGCAGCACTGTAGACAATATCCCAGTAGGAAGGAAATATCATCTTCTGGACCAGTTCACGCCGCACTGTTAGTGGGAGGCTGCTGCGGTTCCTATACAGGGCACCGAGCTTGGGGTGCAGTTTTTTCGAGATATCATCAATGTGGTCAGAGGAGGGCAGATGACGATCAAGCCATACCCCTAAGTACCGGAAGGTGATGACATCCTCCAGGATTGTCCCATCCAGGGTGTGGAAAACAGGAAAGGAAGGGAGCCTGGCTATACGTTGTCTTGTGCCGAAGGTCATGGTGACAGTTTTTTTGGTGTTGAGGGAGAGCTGGTGAGAGCTGAACCAGTGCTGAACCTTGTTGAACTCAGCTTGGAAGTCAGATGTTACTGATTTTGGGGAGGAGCCAGAGGAGAAAAGTACAGTGCCATCTGCATACATATGGATTGAAGAAGTAGAGCAGATTAGAGGCAGGTTGTAAAGGAAAATGGAAAACAGAATGGGCCCTAGGACTGACCCCTGGGGGACACCAGTAGTCATGGGAAGGAGGGAGATGTGGCATCTGAAATTCTGACAGATTGTGTTCTGTCTGTGAGGTAGGCACTGAACCAGTTTGAAGCAGCAGCAGAGAGACCAGATTCTGAAAGGCACAAAAGCAGTAAGGGGGTGTGAGACAGTGTCGAAAGCTTTAGCAAGGTCAATGAAGATGGCCGAGGTGATCTGTCCTTTATCCATACCAGAGAGGATCTTATCAGTGAGTCTTGTCAGGGAGGAGGCTGTGGAGTGACCCGTCCTGAACCCAGACTGGAACAGCATGAAGAAATTGGAGTCAGAGAGAAATGAGATAAGTTGAGTGACCACGAGGTATTCTTGCAGTTTTGCAAGAGCTGGGAGGAGAGAGATAGGGTAGTAGTTTGAAGTGGAGGTGGGGGTACCACCTTTAGGGAGGGTAATGATGACGGTGTACTTCCATGCCTGGGAGACTGTTGCCATGGCAAAGGATTGGTTTAGGAGGTTGGCAAGCAGGGTTGCGATGGCGGGGGCGGAGAAGTAAAGGAGATTTGGGTCTAGACTGTCGGGGGATTTGCCTTTAGATGGGTTGAGAGATAGCAGGGCCTTTAGGGCTTCCACTAGTGAGATATCTTTGAAGGAGAAGGTACAAGGCCCATGTTGTTCTATTATACCAGCAGTAGGTGCATGTGGTGTAATGGCAGGCAGGGAAGAGAGGAGAGTAGAAGAAAATGTGGAGAAATACTCGTCGAACTCAGCGGCAATTGCACTTGGTTCTTAGAGGAGGGAGTTGTTTACATTTAGGACTGTAATGGGAATAGCAGCTGGTGGAGTGAAGAGGGGCATTAATGACTTTCCAGAATTTTGAGGGGTTGTTTAAGTTTGACTGGAGGGAGTTGCTGAAGTAATCTGCTTTGGCTAGTTGAGTTGCTCTGGTACACTTGTTGTGAAGCATGTGATATGTGGTGAGATCTTGTGGGAGGTCTGACTATTTATGGGCTCTCCATGCTTTGTCATGGGTGTTATGACATACTTAAGTTCTTGGGTGATCCATGGCAGGTGGTTACCCATGCTCTCGTGCGACGTAGTGAGGCATGTGTTTCCCAGATGTTGAGGAATGTGTTTTTGAAGTGTAGGAGGGCATCGTCGATGGAGCTGAATGGAGAGGATGGGACCCAGTTTGCTAGGGCAAGGTCATCTAATAAGAGGGTGATATTGAGGTATTTGTAGGAGCATTGGATTAGAAACTTGGGGGAAGATTTGGGTCAATGAATTTTGCAGACTAAGTATGTGATATGGTGGTCACTCAGGGCATCAGGGAGTATACCTGCATTGATGACCCGTTGGGGGTGGGTGGTCAGAGCTCAGTCTATTAGTGAGTGGTTGCCAGATTTAAGGTTTAGGTGGGTGGGCTTGGTAATGATTTGAGAGAGATTTAGTGCAGATACTTCTGTCTGGGTTTTATTGAAGGCTGGAGCGAGCCCATTATGGTTAAAATCTCCTATAATATATAATTCCCCTGATGGAGTTAAGGAGGAGATTTGAGTGAGTAGGTCAGTGACAGCTGAGGCAGGTGAGCCTGGCCAGCAGTAAATTCCTACAATGTAAATTGGGAGTGAAAACGGGAGAGCCAGCTGTACCAGTAGGAGCTTTTGATTTGCCCTTAGCAAGGACTACCGAATAGTGTAAGTCTGAGCTTACTTAGATGGCCACTGCACCACCTCTGGAGGCCCTGTCCTGGCAGACCATAGTGTAGGCTGGGATAATGACAGAGGGATCAGCAATGTTTTTATTGAGCCACGTTTTGGAAAGGGTGATAATATCAGGGTCATAGTGGGTTGCAAGTGCCTGTAGTGAATCAAGTTTGAGGGCAAGACTTCTTATATTTAGGTGCAGAAGACGCAGGCTTTAGGAGAGAAAACCTCCTGAGAGATTTGAGGCGGAGGATGAATTAGGAGAGGGGCCTGAAGAGTTTGAGAGAGAAGGGGTGGTTTGGGGGCCAGAGTTTGTGTAAATGTCCCCTGCTGCAAGGAGCAGGGGAGAGCTATTGTTAGGTAGTGAGCTAACAGTTGTAAGCACCAAGAGGTGAGTGAGCACCACCTAGGTAGCAGGCGAGGTCAAGTACAAGAGGCTGAGCAGGGGGTGATTAGTTGAAAAATTATTCAGGAGAGCGAAGGGTTGACTAGAAAGGGGCTGGGGCATGAAGCCGAGTGGGATCAGACTTGGGTGTGTGGAGAAATGGTCACTGAGTTGGGGAAGTAAGGGAGCCTTACGAAGTCTGGCAGGATGGGGGAAGATAGTTTAGGGGGGTTGGTGGCATGTTTGAGAGGAGGGGTGGGAAGCATTTTGAGTATGGTAGTAAGTAGTGGCAGGTAACCAGACAGTAGGGACATGATTCCAGTTTTTATGTGGAGCAGCATCCTAGCTGCACAGTCAACTCAGTGGAGCAGGAGGGGAGAGCTAGGGGATAGTGCTAGGGATTGGGAACCAGAAATATGATTGGTTCCTGAGAGGGTCAGCGGTATCCAGTGGGAGAGGGACTGAGAGTAGGGGCGGGCAAAATAGTGTATTTAAAGAGTGGTGGGGGCAGGTGTGGGCAGGAGGGCTGAAAACTTATCTGCAAGTATGTCCAGGGTCCTGGTTTCAGTCAGCAGCTGCTGAGATGCCGTCCGACCATAGGGGGCTGTAGCAGCCCTGTTCAAGGGCAGGCAGCTATGGGAGAGAAGAAAACAGGAGTTTAAGTACCGGTCAGGCAGAGGATTAGATAGAGCTAGTGGGGGGTCTGATTCTCAAGACAAAGGCAAGTTTAGGCACCAAAAAGTCAGAGAGCTTAGTTGGGGAGGGGTGGGGTTGAAGAAAAGTAAGTAGAAAGGAGCAAAAAGGAGCTGTAAACACTTTTACTTTACACAATTTTCATAGTAGCATAGTTAATACTCCTGTTTAACAGTTGAAAAATACGGCTACATTGAAAGAGCACCAGGCGGCAAGGCAAAGGAGATAGTTGTAGCCAATCAGAGCGGGGTAGCGAGAGGTGCCTGGAATCTGGTTGGCTGTGCTGAAGCCGTACCGTAGCTGCAAGTTTGTCCGGGGTCCTGGTTTCATTCGGCAGCTGCCAAGATGCTGTCTGACCGTGAGGAGCTGTAGCAGCCCTGTTCAAGGGCAGGCAACTTAGCTACAAGTTTGTCTAGGGTCCTGGTTTCGGTCAGTGGCTGCTGAGATGCCGTCCAACTGTGGGGAGCTGTAGCAGCCCTGTTCAAGAGCAGGCAGCTTAGCTGCAAGTTTGTCCGGGGTCCTGGTTTCGGTCAGTGGCTGCTGAGATGCTGTCTGACCGTGGGGAGCTGTAGCAGCCCTGTTCAAGGGCAGACAGCTAGAGGAGAGTGTGATGTAATAGTTTTGAGGTTACCTCTTTCTGCATGCACTGCCATGCTTTTGTTATGGACCTTGGCACTGTTACAATTTTTCTGTGTATTCTGCCTGTACCCATGTAGAAGATGTAGCACAGGACTCATTGTTGGTCCCATACTAAGAACTATGTAAGCAAGATGTAGTGACCGGACATGTGGTGCAGAAAACAGTACTGATGTCATTAAAATGTATGGACCCAGGGAACTCTGTGACTGACTACTTCTTATGTGGAAATGACAGTGTGAAAAAAGAGCATCTGTAATGATGACCATTCTACACTGGCATTTCAACACACCATGTAGTCACACACACTTTTCCCTGTGTCCGTTTTTTAACATCACAGTAGTAATGTATTCTGCACTCCATGTCCTGTCAGTACATCTTGCTTACACTGTTCTTATTATGTCCCCAACCCATGATTGTTGGGCAGCATATGGAATATCACACACCAGCACAAAAAACAACAACCATCCCTTTATCGTGGCAGTCATTGTTTAATCTCCGGTATTATATTCCCATTGATGTGTGAATGCAGATTACCACCATGTCTGCAGTTTCACCTACCCTTTCATCTCACATTACACTCATAGAATCATAGACATGTTTCGGAAGAAAAGGACCCTCCTGGCCCATCGAGTATGTCCATTCCCTACCCTCTACTTTACCCCACCCCTGCAAGATTCCCCCCCCCTTCACAATCCCATGTGCTTGTCCCAGGCCTTCTTGAAACCCTCCAATGTACTGGCCCTCAACACCTCCTCTGGCAGCCTGTTCCAGGCCTCAATCACTTTCTCTGTGAAGTAATACTTCCTAATGTTTCCGCTAAACCTTCCCCCCTCCAGTCTCAATCCATGCTCCCTAGTTCTTGTATCTATCTTACCTGCAAACAATTTATCCCCCACTTTCTCTCAGGAGAGTTACAGGATAGCACCTCTCTTGCAGGTTTCAAGAAAGGGCTAAAGTTACACCTAAGCCCTGGGTCTCAGTGCCGCTGCCCTAACTAAGGCCTACCAAAGGGATTCTGTTAAGGGTGTCAATATTTAGGGAACATAAACAAAAGAGATGTAGGGACAACAAGACTGAAAATTAAGTACCGGTTCTTGCACTTATCTATATGGTTTAATTAATGTGAATATCCGTTCCTAACAAAAAAATGTGTACACTATGTTGTAAATGTTGTAATATACTCTATACTGTTGATGTATATACCTATACACTATGTACTACTTGCTGTATTGTATATATCAAAGCACTGGTTTTCTTTTTCCCTAGGTACATGCAACTAACCCCGGGCAGCCCCTGAAAAAGGGACCATCAAGGTCTCAGCGGGCCCACCCGGTTACCAACATTTAAATAAATAAATAAACTTTATTGATCACCTTCACATACTTTAATGTGTAGATCATGTCCCCTCTCTCCCTTCTTGTCTTCAGAGGATACAAGTCCAGCTCCTTCAGCCTCTCCTCATATGACTTCCCACTTAGCCCTTTCACTATTTTAGTGGCCCTTCTCTGCACTCATTCCATGCCATCTAAGTTTTTTCATTGATGGGGCCTCCAAAACTGTACCCCATACTCCAGGTGTGGCCTAACCATGGAGCTGTATAGCGGCATCAGAACCTCCCTCCTTCTGCTGGTTATCCCCCTCCCTATGCACACCAGCATCCTGCTAGCTTTGCCCACTGCCTTGCTGCACTGGGTACAAATCCTAAGGTCTTCAGTGATTGTGACTCCTGAATCCTTCTGCCTTGTTGCAGGCAGTATCTCCACCCCTAATGTGTGCGTGGTATTTGGATTCCTCCTACCCAAGTGCATCACTGTGCATTTCCTTGCATTGAACTTTGGCAGACATGTTTACAAACACCCTTCCAATAATTTTAGATCCTTCTTCACTGCCTCCATCCCCACCCCACCCCCGGGGTGTCCACCCTGTTGATGATTTTCATTTCGTCTGCGAAAAGGCAGACCTTCCACTGAAGCTCCTATGATATAGAAACATAGAAACATAGCAAGTTGAAGGCAGAAGGGGACCATTAGGTCCATCTAGTCTGCCCATTTGTTTTAGACCTATTTTGACACTCTAGTTGCCCTTTGTAGTCAGAGCTCCCTTTTGTCTGTCTCATGGATTCTTGAATCCCCCCCCCCACAGTGTGGACCCCTACAACCTCTTGTGGCAGGCTGTTCCAGGTGTCCACCACTCTTTCTGTGAAGAAAAACTTTCTGGAGTTGGTAGAGAACCTCCCTCCTTGCGGCCTGAGGTCATGTCCCCTGGTCCTGGAGCTCTTCTTGAAAAAGTTCCTGTGCCTGTATCTTGTTATTGCCTTTTATGTACTTGAATGTTTCAATCATGTCCCCTCTCTCTCTTCTCTGCTCTAGGAAGTACATATTCAGTTCTCTAAGTCTTTCCTCGTAGGATGTGTACTGCAGACTCTGAATCATTTTTGTTGCTTTTCTCTATACTGTTTCCACCTGGCCAATGTCCTTCCTGAGGTGAGGCCTCTGGAATTGGACTCCGTATTCCAGGTGAGGCCTGACCAGTGATCTATACAGTGGTAGTACTCCTCTCTTCTGCTCATGATTCCCCTCCCAATGCAGCCCAGCATTCTGTTGGCCTTCAGTGTTGCCTTCTCACACTGCTTACTAACCTTCAAGTCATCTGAGATTATGATTCTCATATCTTGTTCCTGGTTTGAGGCTGCCAGACTTTTGCCTCCTAGTTCATACTTCTTTCTTGGATTTTTTCTTTCCTATGTGGATGACCTTGCACTTTTTGGTGTTAAATCTCAGCAGCCACTCTCCAGACCATTATTCTAGTTTCTTGAGGTCAGCCTCCACCTTGTTCAATCCTTCTGAGGTGACCACCCTGTTACACATCTTGGTGTCATCTGCGAACAGACACACCTTCCCCTCTAGTCCGTCAGTGATGTCTGCTATAAAAACATTGAAGAGCAGAGGCCTCAGCACTGAGCCCTGGGGCACCCCACTGGTCACCCTGCCTTCTGTCGATTGCATTCCATTAACCTGTGCCCTCTGGGTTCTGCCTTGTAATCAGTTTTGTACCCATCTGACTAGTTCTGGACCAACACCTGTGTGGTCAAGCTTCTTTACCAGCTTTCTGTGTGGAACCAAGTCAAAGACCTTACTAAAGTCTAGGTAGACCACATTTACTGCCCCACCGTCATCCACTATTTTTGTAGCGTAGTCAAAAAACTGAAGCAAATTTGTCTGGCATGACCTACCTGCTGTGAAACCATGCTGTTTAGGGTTTTGATGGCTGCTAGTTTCGAGGAATGCCATGATCCTCTGTTTGAGTAGTGTCTCCATTAGTTTTCCTATTATAGACGTGAGTCTCACCGGGCGCTGACATAGATGTTAAACAAAATGGGCCCCAACACCGACTCCTGCAGGACACCACTTGTACCCTTTGTCTCCCTACAGTGCAACATATTGTCCACCACCCTTTGGCTTCTACCCATCAGCCAGCTCTTCACCCATCTTGATTTCTGCAGCACCACCGGACTCCACAACTTATTGACCAGTCTTTTTTGGGTCACCGTGTTGAAGGCCTTCCCAAAGTCCAGGTAGGCAACATTCTCTGCCACACCCTGATCAACCACCCTTGTCATCTCATTGAAGAATTCAATCTGGTTCATCTGACATGACCTACCACGAGTGAAGCCATGCTGCCGAATGCTTTGCAGCCCCTTCTCTTCCAGATAGCTGTCCACCTTTCATAGCAATATTGTCTACATTACTTTGCACACCACTGATCTGAGACTGACCAGGCAATAATTGCTCACTTCTTCCCTGCTGCCTCCTTTATGAATTTGAATCACATCTGCCTTCTTCCAGTCATCCGGTACCCACTCCGTATCCAGGGACATGTTAAATAGCCAAGCTAATGGTTCCACCAGTACCCCCCTTAATTCTCTGAGCACTCTGTAGGATGTAAGCCATCTGGTATCATGCCTTTGTTCACCCTCAGCTTGCCTAATTCCTCTCTTTCCTCTTTTGCACTGATTTGGTGAGGATCCACCACCATCCCCCTATCCCTTATCACTCATCAATGGTCCCCTTCCTTCACCCTGTGCTGTAAAAACTGAACTTAGGTATCCATCCAACACCACAACTTTCTCAAAATCCCCTTCCACTTGTAGTCCACTCTCCCCCCTTAATCCTTACTATGCCCTGCCTTACCTTTCTCCTTTCCCCATGTACCAAAAAAATGTCTTGTCAATCCCACCCCAACCCCCAGGCTTGCCTGTCAATTCTCTCCTCTGTTTCTGGTTTAGCCTTCCTAATCCTCTGCCCTGACACCCTCCACTTCTCTTTGTAAGTTTCCCCATTCGCCTTCCCCTGCATCCTCTTGTATTCCTTGAAATCCCTTTTCTTCACCTCAGTTGCCTCCCTCACTTCCCTACTGAAACACAGCCCCCCATTCAGTTTAAACCATATGTTTGCTCAATGAATTCCTTCAGTTTGATTCTTAGAACTGAATTTCACCCCAGTTTAGGTGCAGCTTGTCCTGGGCATATAGGGTTTAGTCATTCCATGTTGCCCCCCAGTCCCCCAGTAATCCATACCCCAACTGCCTGCACCATCCCCCTAGGCATTTGTTGAACTCCCTGATCCTTTTTTCCTTGCAGCGCTCCATTGCTGCACAGGCAACACCACTGAAAAAGCTATAGATGGGAAATACAGGCTGCTACAAAACCTAACAAGCACTGTGAATCTCGCCTGGACTTCCAACAGGCTATTCCCATCCTAATCATTTGTCCATAGGTGGAAAATCATGCGTATTTTATCATCCTTTGGCTTGCCCAATGATGGAATATGATGAATTACCTCTGATGCTGTCATACCTTGCAAGCACCCCACCCGAACAGCACTACCCATGCACCCCTCATGTAACACCTCTAAAAATCGAGTCCCCAATAAGGAGGACCCTGCCCCCCTTTTGCATATTATTTATTACATTTTCCTTATTCATAGTTCTAGGCATCCCTTTTACTTCCCTTTTATCTTCATCTCCTTTGATTCAAGCCCCAACCTGTGTCCCAGCACACCACTGAGTTGTGTCACTCCCAAAGTTCCTCCCCCCCTACACTCCCCACCATTGTTACCTGCTTAACTACTCCTCCCTACCTTCCTTCATGGAGTTCCCTTGGTACATACTGTTCTATCACATCGGTAGTGGATTCTGCATCACATGTACTGCTACAACAGCTTGCTTACACAGTTCTTTAACCATCTTGCTAAGCAGACTCCAATGCAGCAAGATCTTTGAACGCTTTGCTTACATCGATGTCATAATTTAAAACTGCAAACATTGACCTACTTTGACACTTTTATGTGGTGGCAGCACATGGGCATTGCCAAAGTCCTGTGGCACACTACCTCTATCCATGGAGGCAAGCAATAGGTCCCCCACCCACACATCCAATACCTCCGCCAGTTCCTTCAGCACCCTGTGATGTATGCCATCTGATCCTGGTGCCTTATCCATCCTTACATCCATCAGCCCTTCAAATAACCTGTCCTCTGTGGTGAGACCATCTGTCTACCCCTGCACCTTCCAAACTCAATCCCCCTGAGGTAGTAGCCCATACTTCTGCCTCCAGTCTCCTCAGTGTGCTACCAAAATGTCACGTGCAAAACTCCATCAAAAGGTCATGCTCAAAACTCCGTAGTCTACTCCGCAAAACAGCTGACACACATTGGTAACGTCCCTACAAAAAAACAACAGTTTGAACAGTGCTGCAAGGAAAGATGCTGTAGGGCCACAGGGTAGGCATGACTATGAGATGGACTGACAATTAACATCCAAGACACAGACAAACGTGTAAACGTCATATGAAAGAAGATCGACATCAGGTCACAACACAGAAGCTACCATTCCTTCCATGACTTGTCAGACTCTCACAAACACACAACCACCGCAGTAGTAATCAATGTCTCAAAGCATGGTTGACGCATCAAGTACTGGACAACTGAATCAAGATTCTATCTCTCTGGTAACATGTCAATTTCTTTCTGTGTACAAGAAACAATTCTTCACAACTTCATGTTCGGATTGCCTGCCACTCTTATCATATACATACAAGAATGAACATCAATGATTCTAAGTTGTGCATTGCCATTTGACATGATGTCACCTTCTGTTGCTTCTGGTAAGCGTCACCAACTACTCATAATTTTTAAATAAAAGACGGCAATTGACATGTACCCTGCATGATAACCCCATCACTGATCATGCAATTGTGCATGCCTACAGTGCAAAGTGTTGGTTAAGACAGCATGCTGTACATGGAACAAAGATGTGCAAACACAACTGCATACATGCATTTACAATCAAATGATGTCTTCTGCAGTGTAGTCATAATTGTCATGCTGTCACTGTAGTTATGCAGTGTGTACTTCTGCCATGAGTAATGTATTGCCATAGATGTGTTCACTGGTTTTGTTATGCGTTGCTAATGTATGTATTTTTTCCTTTGTTCACACCAACAGGTCCTTTAAGCATTAAAAAGCTGAATCCTGAGGCAGTACCATCGCTGTTCAAGAGACGGTCACCAATGACCAACAGCAACACAAGCCAGAAGCATGTCAGGGTAAGCCAATTACTGTGTTCTGTGATCCATTTTCAATGAGCAACATAACAGATTGTGGTGTACACTAATGACCATACATGTGTATTAATTCCACAGGTAATGCATAATGAGGAAACAACTCATGACATCAGTGACACGTATGTGTCCAGAACTTCAGTACATCTTGCTACAGCAAAAAGTGTGGAGATGTGCACATTTGAAGACACAAATGATGGCAATAGCAATGTCTATCACTCGCATCACCACAGACATGTAGCATATGTGTGAAACTGCAACGGTGGGAATTCAGTTGTCAGGTGTCCACAAGTGACTTTGCCCATTAATGGCCTGAATCGCACGAAAGTGTCTTCAAGAATCATATGTATTCACGTTCAGCTGACAGCGAGCCCACATTTTCAAAGCCACCACTATTAACATCGACACCTGTGAAGGCACCACCCATTACTCAAAGCGGTGAGAGCACGGACATGTCACTATTGACCTCTGAGATCACCAATACCCTGGAGCCGGATGTCTCCCTGTTCTCACCAAACAGTGACATGAGCAGCGACTCTAATTCAGAGGCCAAAGACTCTCATTATGAACCGACCTCTGACATCAGTCTCACAACACAGCAAAATCTATTAGTGTTCAAGACACAACTATTCTTGCTGTTTGAAATGATTCTGTGCCATCTCTGTTGCATGTCACTGCTGCTGAACCAATTTTACATCCCAGGCACAATGTTTGTGGCTGAGTTTACCTGTACCAAGTCACACTCATTCACATGGTGATCTCACCCAGTGATTGGCAAAATGAGTGCTGGCAACTTGCTTTTCATTTCTGCGGTCCTGTTTACTGGAAACACACCCATATTGCTGCATTTTTCAAATGCATGCATGTTCCATTTTTGTCAAAGTCACAATACCACCGCATACAATGTCAGCACCTTTTTCCAGTTGTTAACATTTCATGGATTACACAGAGATCAAGAAACACAGAACTGGCCACTGAACATACCTTGACAGTCATTGGTGATGGTCATTGTGACTCCCCTGGTCACAACGCCAAGTACTGTACGTACACTCTGATGGATATGTCCAACAACCACATACTTTGGTCGGAGCTAATCCAGGTTACTGAGGTAGCAAATTCAAATTGTAGGGGTTTCTTAGAGCTGTGACAAAGATCACCAATGCGGGTGTTAAAATTGTTACCATTGCGACAGACAGACATCCTTAAATTGCTGCAGTGATGTCAAAGGGCATCTTGTTCCCAGGCATATCCCATCAATACAATGTATGGCATGTTGCCAAATCAATAATTAAGAAATTAGTAGCCAAGGGTAAGCATCGGCACTGCCAGGATCTGCTGTCCTGGACAAGATAAATTGTAAACCACTTTTGGCGGTCTTCTTCGACATGTAAAGGAAACACTGGGCTATTGCAGGAGAAGGGCAATCAAGATGGTGAGATGGTGAGTCGGATGCAAGGGAAGTCATATGAGGAAAGGTTGGGTGAACTGGGTCTGTACACACTGAAGGAGAGGAGGGGGGATATGATGAAGACGCTGAAATACTTGAAGGGCATAAACAGGGTGAGGGTAGGCAGCATCTTTAAGATGAGTAAGCATAAATCCACTAGGGGGCATATCTACAAGCTGGAGGGGGCACGATTCAGAGGGGACATCAGGGGGAGGTTTGTCTCTGAGAGGGTGGTACGGCCATGGAATGAGCTGCTGGATTGGGTGGTAGGCATGGATACAGTGGAGAAATTCAAGAGAGCCAGGGATCTGCACGTGGGCCTGATGGGCAGGGGGTGGAATGGGAAAAAGGGGGCCTCTTAGCAGGAGGGGGGCTTACGGGCAGACTGGTTGGGCCGTGAGGTCTTTTTCTGCCATCAGATTTCTATAATTCTATGATTAAGAGGGTGTCTGTGCTTGAGCACACCACAAATACCCATAGCTGGGTTGTCAGCCTAGTTTTTTGTTCCTGCGAACATGGCCCCCTGGACGAGTCAACTGAAAGTGAAACCTGCTGGCTGTAGAAGGGCACATTTGCATACGATGCCCTTAAATGTATCATGATGGATACAAGGCTATTAAAAGATATTGGGATGGTCACGGAGTTCTGCTATACTGGGAAGCTGGAAGTATTCCACTCCCTGTTAAACAAGTACTGTCCTAAATGGCAGCATTTTTCATATGATGACATGCTTGTAAGAACACAGCTTGCTATGCTAGACTATTCATCAAACTGTAACAGACCAGCGGCCAAATGCTCTCTTCCAAACAAAGGAAGTGACAGGCATGGCTTTGTCTCTTCTAAGGTAACGAAACAATGGATCATCAGCCCTCTCTTTGAGCGTAAAAACTATGACTTTCTGGACACAATGCTCAATGATGTCATCAGATTCAAGAGTGGCGAACTGTTTCATGTACCTGTTGCAGAGAAACCAGAACTATCCAAGAACATTGTTCCAGTACCTCGTCCTGAGAAGGAAGAGTTGCTTCATTGCCATTATTCCTGATTCATGAAACAGTACTCCAACACAATGACGTACACACCTGTGCAATATCCAAACAGGGACTATATATTTTTCAAGAACTAGTTTCAATGTACAGTACTGTACAATGTAATATTGAAAGTGTCAAATTTTATTACCTGTTTATCAGTTGTTACTGTTGCATATTATGCAGATTCTGTATTGCTTCTGTACCATGCTAGTGTTATATCTTGTTTTTGTTGTGTTTTTTTGGGGGGGGGATATGGGAAAAATACCAAAACACGTATGTTGACAATTGTTGGCTGTTATGTACTCATAAAGCATGTCCTTATTTCTGATGTTGGAAAAGAAACCCTGAAGCCATCTATAAGCTGGGAGGGGAGTTGCTGGCAGTCACAAGAGAAGAAAGAGACTTGGGCATCATCATCACCGATTACCTGAAATCATCAAAGCGGCCCACTAAAGCAGTAGGTAAGGCTAGGTGGATGTTGGGGTGTATTAGTAGGGGTATCACAAGTTGTAATACGGAGGTAATAATCCCTCTTTACAAGACACTGGTTAGGCCCCATCTGGAGTACTGCGTGCAGTACTGGAGGCCACACCTTCACAAGGACATTAACCAAATTGAGGCAGTCCAGAGAAGGGCAACCAAAATAGTGCAGGGACTGCATCAGAAAATAAATGAGGACAGATTAACAGAGCTCAAATATGTATACCCTAGAGTAAAGGAGGGAGAGTGGTGATATGATTGAAACATTCAAATACTGTAAGGGCATTAACAAGGCGAAAGGGTCTAACATGTTTCAATATAAGAAAAATAGCAGGAAAAGAGGACACAGCATGAGATTAGAGGGAGGCCGATTAAGGGGTAATGTGAGGAAGTTCTTTTTCACAGAAAGGGTGGTGAATGCATGGAACGGCCTACCTCAGGAAGTGGTGGATATGAATACAGTGCAGGGCTTCAAACAGGCATGGGATAGGCATAAGGGAGCAATACAGATGAGTATGAATAGGTAGGCCATTGACAGAGCAAAGGCTGATGGCACATTTATAAGGTAGAAAAAGAAATGGGAAGACTGGATGGGCCTTGTGGTCCTTATCTGCCGTCAACTTCTATGTTTCTATGTTTCTATGGTCTCACAGAGATAAAAATGGTCACCATTATCGGTGAAGGCTGGGTAAAGAAATGGACAGAAGTTCGATTACCAATAGATGTTCACATATAGACAACACATGAAGCACATGAAAAGAAAAGCAACTGCGTGACAACATGCAGTGTCACGACCCCCAGCGCTGACACTGAATGCAAATAAGGTAGTGCAGTTGACGAAGGGGTGTGTACATGTTACGTGTCATAGCACCATTAATTGGTGTAGACATAGAAGTGTACAAACAGGAAATTGCACCATTGTGTCACTTTTATTGTTTGTTACTAGTTTGGCATAAGCACATGATACATGCCTGTCACATGGTAACATGACATGCCACTGCTTGTCCATGGTGTTGATTACCACAGCGTTTCCTGAAGTAACACTGTTTGGTTGCTGCGCACATATCACAATGTAGTAGCATGGCAAGCCATTGTTTGTCCGTAGTGGTTATCTCCACATGGTAAAATAATGTGCCAGTTCTTTGTCTAGCGGTGATTTCAACATGGTAAAATGATGTGCGCAGTGATAGTCCCATCCACCCAATAAATTGGCACCATACATGCATGGAATGATGGAAACATGTGCATATTAGTAAAGTCCACACGTCATGAGTCTTGACCCATCAGTGGTGCCGTCTGCACCTCTATACTGTAGTCATGCATGGCGACAACATTTGATGTGCGGTGCAGACAAGTTCCACGCGCAACCTGACTACATTAACGATGTTGCGGTGGAGACAATTCTCCATCCCTGATAGTCATGTGATGGCAGAGAGGACCATTCCTGGACTATCGAGTCACCCCATTCCACCCATAATCCCCACCCACCCACTCCAAGATTATCCCCTTCTGCCCCTTGACAACACCTTGTCTTTGTCCAAGGCCTTCTTGAAACCCTCCACTGTAATGCCCATTAGTAACATCGACACCTTTTGAGGAAGTCAGTCTTAGGGCACAACCTGTCTCTCTGTTGGTGTAGTATTACTTCCTAACATTTCTCGTAAGCATTCCTCCCTACTGCTTCCATACATTTTCACTACTTGTATCTGCCTTCATTGAAAGTAAGCTCTCACACACTTTGTTGCTCACCTTCACACACTGTAATGTTTTGATCATGTCCCCCTGTCTCCCTTCTTGTCTACAGAGCATACTACTCCACCTGCGTTAACCTATCTTATGTCATCCCACCTATGCTGTGCACCATTGTAGTGTCCGTTCTCTGCACCCTTTCCATGCCATCTATGTCCTTTCATATATGGTGATGCCAAATGTCTACTCCACATTACTGGTGTGGCCTCACCATGGAACCACACAGTGGCATTAGCACCTCCAAACTTCAGCTGGTTATCCAGCGGCCCCTGCACTGCAGCCTTGTCATAGGTTTGCCCACTTCATGGATGCTATGTGTCGACACCCAAAAGTCAACAGTGTTTTTTTTTGTTTTTGTTTTTTTTTGCACCTCTCCTGGCCCTGGTCAGCCACTCCTTTGGGCTGCCTAGGCCCCACTGGTGCCTTGGCCTCTGATTCCAGCCACCACTCCACATCGCAGCCTCTCAGGTAATCTGGTGTAACCCCTTTGTCAGATGGGTCCCCCTTCTCCAAGGGAGACAGGCACTGATGGAGACTGACCAGCACACTATACTTGGCCCAGGTGCTGCTGGAGTAGTCTAAGCTCTCTCTGGGGCTTTTTGCTGCAGTAAGAGCCAGCGACCATCATCCAGTCAGCCATGGGGCTCTGGTTTCCCATTTTCTCCACTGGGCATGGTGTGCCACTAACGTCTAGGCATACACCGACGTTCACCACGCCCTTTTCTATTGAATGGGACCCAGCGCATTGCCTTGCTCCTGGCCTTCACCAGGAGTCAGCAAGCACTGGGTCATCTCCCTGCCTTTCCCCCAAGAGAAGGTGAGCAGTCATCAGATGCTCGAGCCCTCTCTACCTGGCCGGCTCTTCAGCACCCCGAGTCCGTTCCTGAACCCAGGTCACTGGCATCACAAGCGGAAATCCAACCACTACGCCAATGGGCCAGCATATCAGCAGTGTTTGTAACTGCAAGATCCACCTTCACAGAATTTCTTTTATTATCACGTATCATCTGCAAGTCTTTTTCAGCATGCAGCAAATTGTGTCTGTATACCACCCATACTCTTACTGGTGACCCAGCCTGCCTCCATGCGTGACACCAAATGTTTTCACCACTCCCTGCTCTGACCTTAATTGCCTACATGATGCACAGTGCTATTCCTCAGCCCTTCCTGCCCATCATATCTCTCCATAATCACCTTTGCCACAGAACAAACACTTACCAGTCTTGTTACTGGGACCACCAGGTGTTCATTAGTGCTGCAACATCTCATCCGTAATCATCAAGTCATTCTTGTTAATGTACCATCTTATTACTCATGCTTTGGTCACTTATGGAAAGGACTTTACACACATATACCCTCCCTGCTCCTGGTACCCTTGGAACCATGCAATTGTTACCCTTTATCATGGTAACAGTTTGACACAGTTACAGTAATACAGCAATACCCACAAGTTAAACCTGTGTCACTGAAAATATCATGTAAGGTGACACCGTCCAACATTACCCAACCAGCTATAAACTTAGTTTAGTTTAGTTTATTGTTCTAGGAATTATTACCTTTGAGCCATGGCTCTTTTACAAAGGTTCCATGTCAGTAATGTACAAACAAATCATGATTACATAGAATGGTCAACAAAATTATAAAGTGGCAATAAACTAGTATAATACAGTACATTAATGTCAGAACTTCAGAAAAAAGAGGGGAAGGAAAGAGAAAATAATATTTAGTATACACAGAACAAGCTGTATCAAGGAAAAAACTTTGGAGAAAATGGTCAAACTAGAATGGGTAGGAGGAGATGGGGAACAGACATAGAGAGATTAGAGATACTCAGATGCCTTTGTCAAGAAGGAGCAGAGGAGGAGGATGAAAACAGTAAAACAGCCATAAGGGAGAATCTTTAATCCATGCAGTCACAGGAGCTAGAGGCTGAGAGATAAGAGTAAAGCATAGATTTGAAAGCTCCTAGGGAGGTGGTGGATGTAATGAGCGTGCTGAGGGCATTGAACCAGCTGGGGCATGATAGGCAAAGGATCTTTGGCCCTGTGTGGTCCAGCATCGGGGGACCTGGAGAGGCTGGTGTTCCGATCTCCTGGTGAGACGGATGCTGGTATTCAGGCAGAGTAGGTCTTGGATACTCGGTGGAGTGAGGCTCATGATGGATTTTTTCACCATCGAGCATGTGAGGTACTTCATGTGATTAGAGAGTTTCAACCATCCTGTTTCAGTGTAGAGCTCACATGTATGAGTACGTCTTTGCGCTCCAGTGAGCAGCCGACAGGCCTTGTTTAGGGAGGTTGTAATGCACCTAAGTGCGATGGTTGAGGCAGAGCCATAGATAATCAAGCCATAGTCTATGATTGAGATGACAGAACTTTCTATAGCAATCCTCAGCGCAGATTGGGTAAGGAACTGCCGGTTTCAGAACAGGATACCAATGCGCTGGTTCACTGTTTTTGCTGTGTTATCAATGTGGGTCGCAAAGGTTAGTCCTTGATCAAAGGTGATCCCAAGATATTTGAATGTTGACACTTGTTCAAGGGTATTTCCTGGGTACGTTTTGATAGTGAGTGGAATTTGCCTTTTCTTGTTTTGTGGACTTGAAAAGAGCTTGAATTTTGTTTTTTTGTGATTTAGGACCAGCTTGTGATCTAGGAACCACTTTTCAACTTTGGAGAAAGCAAGTTGCAAGCTATGGAGTAAGGGTTTCGGGTCCTTATGAGAGGAAAGAATCACGGCATCATCAGCATAAAGGATTATTTGGGAGTCACGTGATGACAGCTTGCTGAATGGCAGCAGGGGCTTAGAGCTCTCGCCTCCTGCCGTCTTAACTGCCGCAATCTGCGATCCTTGCACCGCTAATTTAATTATTTTACCAGCACCAGATCGCCTACGCTCCGCCTGTCGGCCCTAGGGTGTACATCTTGCTCATCTCCTTTGTTTTACAGGGAGATGGAGGCGGATAAAAGCAGGCCGTGATCAGACACGCCGCCTGCGACCTCGAAAAACTACCCAAAAGCCAAGAAACCAAGCGGGTACAATGTCGGAGAGAACCGGGGACAAGACTCAGCCACCTGGCCTCCTTACGGAGGATAAATTTGTGCAAGATCTGGCCCCACTAAAAGATATCCTCCACGATATCACTGCTGACCTAAAATCTCTACGGGGCGACCTCTCCTCCCTTACCACGAGAGTATCGGATTCGGAGGCCAGGATCTTCTCGCTTGAGCAGTGGAGGGCAAATGCTGAATCTGAGCTGTCTGGGCTGACTCAACAGGTCAAGAAGCTCCAACTAAAAACCGAAGATCTGGAAGGCCACAACCAAAGAAACAATCTCCTTATCTTGGGTCTGCCAGAATTGGAAGAGGGGCCGGATCTGATAGCTTTCCTGCAAAAGTTTCTTTCCAAAACAGTGGGTCCCTCACCTCTCAATCCAAACTACCATCTAGAGAGAGCGCATAGATCGTTGAGGCCCAGACCTCCACCAGGCTCCCCCACGGCCTATAATCATGAAGTTCCTAAGCTACACTCGAGAGACAGCATGTATTTAACAAGTCTCGTGAACTGCAATTGATTACATGGGGTCATAAACACGCTTGGCCAAGATCTCCCAAGGAAACAAGAATGAAGAGAGCCGCATTCCATCCCATAGTCCAAAAGCTGATAGCGGCGTCTGTTCCCTTCAGGATGGTGTATCCTGCCACCCTCAGGATCTCTATTGGCAATACCACCCATAGTTTCGATTCCCCGGACATGGCTCATAAAGATCTTGCTACCAGACTTCCTAATCTTTTCAAACTGAATGGTTAATCTACTGTTATCTGATACTGTGTCTACGATGTGTACTGGTCCTGTTCGGTTGCTGAGGGTTTTTTCTTGCTTCCCTTTTGCTATGTAATCTAGCTCCCTTGCTGGCTTTTCCCCTGGTTCCCCTCTGGTGTGCCCTACCTGCTTTGGCCAATCTTCGGACCATTGTGCTGAGCGAGGATCCTAGATGGTCGGGCAGAGGTTGAGTTAGCTCGCGATGGTGGGACCTCCGGTCTCTCCCCGGAACTAATTTTTCAGGGGTTGCGATACTTGGGGTACTGGTTTCTGGTGTGGGACCCTTCTTGGTCCCGCCATCAAATAACGCCTCGAAACAAATTGTCTGATTGGTGACAATCTTCCCACCTCGGCCTACCTTCCCAATCTTTGAGTCCTTTCTCCATTTGTTCCAGGTGAGTAGAACCTTTCCTTAGATGTCGTTCCTTTCCTTCTTCGGATAGAAGGGAATGTATATCTGAATGGATCGCTACTTTTTACGGTCTGCCCATAGGATAGGCAGTCGGTTGGTGGGGGGGTGTGGCTCTTGAGCCCCTGCGTCTGGCGGTAGCTGAATTGCAAACTTATGGAAGGGGGGCTTGCTAATCCAGCCCCTTCTACAGGGTTCCTGCTACCCTCTCTGGTTTGGATTGGGAACGGCCTTTTTTCTTGTTTGTTGGTGTTCTGGCAATTCCCTCTTTTGGAAGGTCCCTGTGGGCTGGGGTTTTCCGGATTCGCATCGGGATTTGGTTTCCAGGACCCTGGCATTTCCGTGTTTGTTCTGACATTCTCCAGACCTGGTACCATATTGTACATAGTTGGTATGTTTTGTTTAGGAGGGTATTTGGGGTGGGGGGTGGGAAGAATTAGCCTGCCTGCTTTACTACCTCCAGGGCTTTACTCCAGTTATAATTAACCATTTTAAGCTACTGTTATCTTTAGCAAACCCTTGCTGGCAGGTTATAGGAAGATGGGATTTTGGGGTTCGAGTGTGCCTTCCTTTTGGTTTTGCATCTGGTTATCTTAGTACCTACCTCCCTCTCACATTGTATTTAAAATGGCTATAAATACTATTAAAATGGCGCCATGGAACGTACACGTGGCTCATAGGAGAAGGTCAAATGACTCAGATTTTAACCACTGTACTCTGTCCCAAATAGACATCCTATTCCTACAGGAAACCCACTTAAACAATTCTGAGGTTAAGTGGCTGTCCTGATCCAGCTTCTCACAAGTTTATGTTGTATGTGGATCCAATTTAGCAGAGGAGTAGCTATACTTATTAAAAATATATTCTGTTCCTGATTGACTCAGTAGTAGTGGACCCAGAAGGGAGGTTTGTTTGGCTAAAGGCCTCAACGGGAACACTGTAGTTTTAGGCTCAGCCTACTTATTCTGGCTGGGGGCAGCCCTGATTTCTTTATCACCCTTGCAGACAAAATCAGTGATCTGCTTCCCTCGCAACTTATCCTGGGGTGATTGGAATGTCTCCTTCCATTCCCTGGATAAAGATCCCAGGTCAACCGCCCTACATCTACGCAAAGGGCTTTACATGATTTCTTACATATATTAGGGCTTTGTGATCCCTGGCTGCTCTCCAATCCCTCTCTCTGGGCCTTTTCGTTCTTTTCCCAACCCCATGGATCATGGTCTAGGATAGACTATATCCTGATTAGTAAGACCCTCCTCCCAGGCCTTCTCCAGTCCGGTATCGAGCCGATTATTCTTTCTGATCACGCAATTGTTTGGATTAAAATCTCTCCGGACCCTGAATTCCAACGGGCCACTACCTGGAGGCTTAATACCCAATTACTTAAAGATCCCCATACGGTGACTCATATCAGATCCCTAATTTCTCTTTTTGGGGATAACCTTGATCTACCTCAAGATTTGATATCATCTGGTTCCCAAAATGCTATCTTAGGGGAACTAATCAAACTCCGCCTCAACAAGAAAAAGAGCCCGGCAAGCGCGGGCACTCTCCTTAATGAACAAAATCAAAGAATTGGAAAGCACCCACCTTCCCTCCTCTCCGGTATCTTCCCTGGAAGCCCTCTTGGCAGCTAAAAATGAATACGCTGACCTCCTTAAGGAAAAGGCCGAGTACTGTCTCGTTAAAACTCAGGCTAAGTATATCGACCATGCAGAAAAATCCGGGAGGCTTTTAGCCCTAAGACTGCAGACGTTAGAGAGTCTCAGAATAATCCCGGCCTTACAAACACCACGTTCCATAAAAACTTCTCCCAGAAATTGCACAGATTTTTGAAAATTATTATAAAATCTCTATAGTTTGCCCCATCCCCGCCCTCTCTCAGACATCTTAGCATATTTAGCTGATATTGATGTCCCCAGCTTCCGTCCCACAAGGAGACTCCTGACTACCTCTATCTCTCTTTTTGAGATAGAGAGTGTCATTGCTTCTATGACCCCTGATAAGGCACCCGGTCCAGATGGATTCCCTGCAAATTTTTACAAGGTTTTTTCTAAAGAGCTTGCCCCTATACTTCTTAAACTCTATGAACATATTTTTTCTTCTCCCATTATAGATCCTACTCTTCTTGAAGCTACCATTATTTTAATTCTTAAACCAGGTAAAACCCCTACTGATCCGGCGAGCTATCGACCTATATCTCTCCAAAACTATGATATGAAAATTCTCTCTAAGATCTTGGCCGAACGGATTAAGAAAATCTGGACCCACCTTCTTAGTCCAGAGCAGGTTGGTTTTGTGCACTCTCGCTCCCCATCGGACCACCTTAGAACTCTCTCTCACATTTCTCAATATGCTCATACATCTCAGCTTCCCATGGCCCTAGTCTCGTTAGATGCAGAGAAGGCTTCGATCGTGTGGATTGGTCCTTTCTCTGGGCTACGATGACTAGGATGGGCTTTCCGAATTCTTTTCTAAAATGGATCCAGATTTTTTACAACTCTCCTTCAGCCAAGATATATTGTAACGGAACTTTTTCCTCGCTGTTCCAGCTATATACTGGTACCAGGCAAGGCTGCCCTCTCTCACCGTTTTTATTTAATTTATAACTGGAACCCCTTCTTATTAAACTCAAGTCTTCTCCACTTATTAAAGGCTGTCTAGTGCGTCGTCAGGAGCTAGTTCTCTCTGCCTATGCAGATGATATACTCCTGCACGTTACACATCCTGCTGTTTCCCTAAAGTATGCACTGGACCTTATCAGGCACTATGGTACCCTCTCTCAATACAAACTGAATATCTCTAAATCTGAAGTTTTCCCATTAAACACTCACACGTATAAGCAGGATCTCACCAACTTTGGTATGAGATGGTCCCCCAGATCGATTAAATATTTAGGGATCCATTTTTCAACAGATTCTTCCCTACTTAGGAAACTTAACTTGGATGATCTTAAAAACCTCATCCAGCAAGACTTACTGCGGTGGTCCACCATCCCTATTTCCCTCTGGGGCCGGATTAATATTATTAAAATGAACGTCCTTCCCCGTATCTTCTACCCCCTCAACTTATTAAATCTTTGGCTGCCCATTTCTTACTTACAACAGTTCCATGTGATGTTCTCAAATTTCATCTAGCGAGGAAAAGGAGTTCGGCGTTCATTTCTCAAACTATCCCTTCCTAAAGATAAAGGTGGCCTCCAACTTCCCAACCTTTTGCTATGTCACTGGGCGGCTCATCTTGCTAAATTAGGGAGGTGGTTCCCTACCAATCCTGATCCCTCTTCCCCGATCTGGCTTCAAATTGAGAAGTCGATCCTTTCGGAGTCTAGAATAGATCCCTATGCTATTTTCTATACTCCCCCCTCCATACTTTCGCAGTGGATAACTGACCACACAATTCTCACATCCCTCAAGTCCCTTCTCCAATGTCTACATTTTATAAAAAATTTTCCGAGGAAGGATCTAGGTCAACCGGTCATCCTTAATCCCAATATTAAGCTGGGCAACTCGATGATCACTCCCGACTGGCTTCCACAAATTAAAGAAACCAATCTGGAACACTTTTTGGCCAAGGATCCTCCTTCTCTCCGTGGACATCCTTGATAAGCATGTCATTCCAACACTAAGATTTTTAAAGTGTATCAACTGAGGCACCTTATCGCCGAAAGTTCGCACTCAGTTCAGAGAGCCGGCAGTCCACCCTTCCTTTCTCAAATTTTAACCCTTGTTTTAAACCACACTCCATCTCGTTAAATACTCTTTCCTCTTAAATTACAAATTCGGAGCCTGTTATGGCTCTAGTATTTGGTCCTCTTTGCTTCCTGATTCCACCCTAAATTGGCCTCACATCTGAGGGACCTTCATAAATATCATACTCAGGATAGATTTAGGCTTACCCAATACTATATCGTGAATAACATGTACTATACCCCAGGAAACTTTTCCAACTCAAAAGCTTCCCTTTCCCTCTGCTCCAGATGCTCACATAGTGAAGGGACTCCTAGATATCTTCTGGTATTGTAATAAAGTTGCCCCTGTGGTCCTCTATTCGGGACAATTTAGATCCTTACTAGGTCTCTCGTGTTTCTTCACCCCGAGATTTGTATTCTAGGTGACTATGCTAACATAAATAGTGTTGAACGCGGTATCACATTGCTTTGGTGCCTTATTGGTTAAGAGACTGGTTCTTAGGCATTGACTGACCAATTGACCCTGTCCTATGCTGAATGGTTGATTGAGCTTTCCTACCTTAATGCTGAAAGATTGGTAGCCAGCGTCATTCGCATGGATCTGTTTCAGAAAAATGGGTAAATTATTTGCGTTATACCTGCACCAATGATCTCCTGGCCTCCTCCCTGGTGCCCACGATTGTTTGCCCTGTTCTTCTTAACTTTGTTACCTACATCCCTTGCTTTGGGAGGTTAGACCATCCTTTAAGTTGCTGTTACATTTAATAACCAGCTTAGATACATGGTTTATTCGGCACACTCTGTCGGGTGGCAGCGGGGAGGTGGGAGGCTGGGATTTGGTTGGGGGATAGGGAGGTGGGTGGGAGAGAGGGTGGGGGGTAGGGAGAAGTGGGGGTATGGGTAGTTTGTTGGAGGGTGTTTTTTTTTTTTTTTTGTTATACCATGTACATCTCACTGATATATTGTGGATCTTGACTCTGTTATGTGTTGTTGGATTTTCTTCTTGTAAAATAAACTTAAATTTCAAAAAAAATAAAGGATTATTTGTTCAGGACATGACTTGGGGAGAGAGTTTAGGAAAAACCTGAAAAGGAGGGGGCCTAAGATTGACCCCTGTAGGACACCTTGTGCTCCCAGGTCGCACCTGGAAACAAGCTTCAGCTTAGTGTGCCTTTCCTGGTTAAACAATTTCCACTATAACAAAATAAATCAACAATCCGAAACTTTAACGTTTTGCAGTTCAGATGTCATTCAGCTTTATTTTATGAAGAAATGTTACCTTCATATATACTCTGAAAGACAGACACATGACAGAATGAAACAAGTAATGGTTTCAATTGTATTGTCATCATTTGGTTGGAATAACATCTACTTTTGATTAACCTCAAATTGTTTGAAATGTTTCTACACATTAAAACCTGAAAACTAATCCAGAAACAACATACTCATTATCTGTAAGAATGTTCTTTGATTACAAACCTGTCACATATCAAGAGTTACACACACTAACAGTACAATGTCTCATGTAAACCTGGCAATTGACATGCAGTGGTTTGCACAGAAGCATACATGTGTCTTGTAACTTTTTGGTGCAATTCTCATATTGCACCCACACACTGAAAATGTTTTGTGAAAACTGGGGGTAGATGTGAAATACCACATGTCAACAGTGAATGACTACACATTTGTCATAATGTTGTTGGTGGTACATTAGTGGTAGTAGAGATATTCATACTTACTGGGATGCGGGAATGGGTAGTGTGGTGAATCAAAATGTAAAAGAAGGATGTAGGGATCAACACAGTAATGATCGGACAAGATATGATGACAGATGTATGCTCAATGCATGACTTGACATTAATTGTTGCAATAACAATCATGGTGAACAGTTTCCATAAAGGACAGAACCAACACTGAATGACAGTTGCACATCTGCACGGTGTAATAGCGACGGAACTTTGTGTACATGTTCTGATTGGAACAAGTGCTAGAATTGACATAAATGGTTTATTGTAGCATAGGTGTCAAAATGGCACAATAAAAAAGTGAAGGTCACAGTCTCACATGGCATAACAGTGCAAGGGGGTGTTATGGGGGGTTCAAAAGGTAAAACTCGGCACTCTAAGATAGGCGTAAAAAAGCATACGTTTAATGGTAGATGCAAACGCTGAAAATAAAGCCTCACATGTGGCAAGAAGCACAACAAAGTACCCGACCGGTTTCGTGCGCTCAGCATTGCAGACACATTTCAGGATAACCATGCAATCATAGGTTGTAAATTTTGGGTGACATTTTCAAAACAGACGTGCCATGTGCATGTGATATACGCTGGCGCATCAGGACAATGCCCCCAATTGCGATATTCATATGGCCGAGATGTGATGTCGCATCTCAGATGGGACAGCCAATCTCCAGATTCGCCGAACAGATACTATTTTGTGTTCATTGCATATTTATTTATTTAAAAGTTTTACCAGGAAAGGCATACTGAGCAGACTATCGCTTGATTCCAGATGCGTCCTGGGGGGTGTTGGGGACGAGAGGATACATTATCACATACATAGTACAGAAATTTGACAGAATATATACAAAACTATATACAGGTATTTATACAGTATGTACATAGCAAGCACAACAGAACATCAGAGTTAAATAAGGTATCAATGTGGCAGAAAGTACAATTGACAACTAGCAGGGTCAGAGAAAAAACACAGGAGTAACCATACCTGGAGCCGGTTTGAGAGCTAGGCCCTTGACTAGTGTGAGCTTAGACTACATGTGTAGTTGGAGAAGAAGTGCCCTTTGAGGAGGGAGTTGAGTTTCCGAGAGGAGGGAGCATGCCGAATGTCTGCTGGCAGGGAGTTCCATAGCTTAGGCATGCGAACTCTAAAGGCCAGTTGACCAGCAGAGGTCGCCATGTAAGGTACTTGAAGGAGCCAGGAGTCGAAGTTCCTGAGTGAGTATGCAGGGGGTGTTTGAGCAGTTAGGGTAGAAATGAGGTAGGGGGGCAATGACTGGGCCCAGAATTTGGCTGTGAGCCTGTTACAGTGGGACTGGTGCCTATCGAGGAGCGAAGGGAGGTTAAGGGACTGGTAGAGGTTGCAGTGGTGGGTGGAGGGTGTACAGTCCAGAACAAAACGACAGAAGGAGTGGTAAAGAGGATCCAGTCGAGCTAGGGTGTACTTAGGGGTGGCACTGTAGACTATGTCCCTGTAGTCAAAAATAGGGAGGATCATTTTCTGCACAATTGCATTGTGGGCTGGCAGAGGAATACATCCACGGTTATGGTATAAGGTGCCCAGTCTGGGATGCAGTTTGTTGTGGGTAGCGTTGATAAGTGCAGAAAAGTCGAGGTGCTGGTCCAGCCAGACCCCATGATATCTGAAGTAGGTGCAAACTTCTAAGGGAGTCCCATCTAGGGTTTTGAAGGTAGGAATGATGGGGAGAAGGAGAGTCTCTGCCTCGTGCCGAAGGTTAATGACACTGTTTTCTTAGCATTGGGAGTAAGTTGATTTGAGCGAACCAGAACTGCTGTACCTCATTGAAGTCTTGCTGGAGTCTGAGTGCCATGTCCAGGGAGGAGGGGCCTGAGGTATATAACACTGTGTCCTCAGCATACATGTGTATGGATGTATGTGGGCAGGCTGATGGCAGGTTGTTCAGGAAGATGGAGAACAGAATTAGGCCAAGGACAGAGCCTTGTGGTATGCCGATGGTGACAGGAAGGGAGGTGGAAGTGGATGCACCAATTCTGACTGATTGGGACCTGTCTGACAGGTATGATTTGAACCAGTTGATGGCTGCACTGGAGAGCCCTGCTTGGGAGAGCTTCGATAGGAGAAGGGCATGAGAAACACTATTGATGCCTTAGCTAGGTCGACAAAAATGGCAGATGTGACGTGGTCTTTGTCCATATCTGTAAGGATGGAATCAGTGAGTCTGAGGAGGGAAGTGACAGTGGAGTGGGATTTCCTGAAACCCGACTGGTAGGGAGTAAAGAAGAAGGAGGAGTCAAGGAAGGAGGAAAGTTGAGAGAAGACTAGATGTTCCTGGATTTTGGCTAAAATGGGGAGGAGGGAGATGGGGCAGAAATTACCAGGGGAGGATGGGTCAACACCTTTAGGGAGGGGGATGACTGTGGTATACTTCCAATCTGAGGGGATAGTGGCACTAGAGAAGGAGAGGTTGTAGAGGGATGCTAGGGGGATGGCGATGGCTGGCACCAAAAGGTAGAGCATTCTGACATCCAGACCCGAAAGGCATCTGCCCTTTGAGGGATTGAGGGCAAGCAGGGCATTGAGTACTTCGAGTGGAGTAACCAGGGAGAAGGAGAAAGCCAGATGGGGGTTTGGGTGGGTAAGAATGCGGATGTAGTAGGGTGAGTGGCAGGCGGTCTGTTTGAGTAGAGAGAGGTCGCACTACTAGTGAAAAAGGAATTGAAAACAGTGGCCACTGCGTGTGATTCTGATATTGTGAAGCCACGTACAACTAGGACAGGGGTGGGGGGCTGCGTGGGAGGGGAGAATAGTGAATTAATCGACTTCCAAAACTTGGCTGGGTGGTTTAGATTGCTTTTGAAGGATGCTGTGAAATAGTTTGCTTTAGCCTGCCAGATAAGCCTGGTGCAGGCATTCCTAAGCACTCAGTAGAGTAGGTGATCAGTGTGGGTGCCTGAGGTTTTGTAGGCTTTCCACACCTAGTCCCTGGCTCGGAGGTGGTCCAAGAGGTCTGTGGAGATCCAGGGCAGATGAGCTCCCCTTACTCGGACCTTTTTGAGTGGGGCATAGTGGTTCCAGATGGCAAGGAATCTAGACTTTAAAAAGTCTTGGGCGGAGTCAATAGAGGTGGCCTTTGCTATGCAGGACCAGTCCAAGTTTGCTAAGTTGTTTAGGAGTCCTACAAGGTCAAGGGATTTGTATGACCTGATGAGGTGGGTTGTAGGTGGAGGTGACTTTGTTTTAAAAAAATTTCTTACCACATATATGTGGTGATCACTACAGTAGGAGGCCAGAGGCAATTATTCTGTGTGAGTGCGGAGTGAGGGTAAAATCCAGTAGGGAGTGGTTCTGAGTTTTGTGGTTTAGGTGCGTGGGCTCAGTGATCTGTTGAGACAGATTTAGTGCTGCCACATGGTTGCGGAGCTTGGTGCTGTCAGTGAATGACAGCTAACTGCAGACAGTAAAAGCCCATTGCTGGAGAGTGTCAACCAATGGGCTTGCAGCGTGTACTGTAAGCTTTCATTCCCAAGTTTATGAATGACAGCTAACAGTGCACACTGCAAGCCCAGTAGTCGACAGTCTCTAACAATGTGCTTTTGCTGTGTACAGTAAGCGATCATTCAATAACAGCTCAGTCGGTGATCACCCGTGGAGGTGTTTGGTGGGCTGTTTTGCCAGCCATTTCCATGGCCAACTGAATATTTGTTTATTTAGTTATTTACTTATTCATTAAGGTCTTGGGTTATGCCTATGAGCCGGAGCTCTTTGGTTCCACGTCATATAAACCGGGGTTACATACACAGCAAGGATTACAGTAATTGCAGAACAGGAGAACACAGGCAGTAGCTAGAAACTGGCATTGTACAATGTATGCCAGGCAATATACATATGAGGAGAGAAGTAAGCAAGGAAACAGGTCAGGGAGTCAGCCAGGAGGCCTTATCAGGTAGGAGACAGGAGGAAGGGGAGAGGGTAAGAAAGTGGGGGATGGAGGATAGCAGGCAGGGATTGGTAAAGAAAGTAGTAGCAGCCAGTGTGCCTTGTCAGGGGGTAGGAGAGGGTGGGTAGGGATGGTCAAGAGCTGGCAGGGGCAGGAGTGGCTGTTATGTAGATCAGGTATGGGCGGAGGGTGGGTAGGCAGAGAAAGGAGGAGGGGTGGAGTAAAGGGAGGATGGGGGGGTAAGAGAGGGGCCAGGTGAGGGGATCAGGGGCATGAAGTGCTAAGAGAGCGGAAGATGATAAGTGCGGTACATGTTAGGGGGTTGGAGAGGATTTGGGCATACAGGGCAGCACTCAGTGGAAGCAATCACACAAGACTTAGTGGAAGCAATCACACGTGTTATGCAGGATAAGGGGCTGCTGGAGTTGATGTTTAAAGGGGCCAAGTTTGGGGACTGAGGATGGGGGTGCCGGGTGGGTTTTGTTTTCCAAGTTGGTGATGGTGTGTGAGGGTTTCCGTACACTATGGAAAAGGTGTTGGGTTGTCATAAAATAAGAAACGTGGATCAGGATGATGTGGTGCCAGTACAGTAACGGCATATCTTTTTAAATACAAAGGTGATCGTGACGTGGGGGGCCGCTACACTGGGTAAATATTTATTTTAATACTATGTAGATTGGGACAGGAGGGGGCTCGCAACACTATGGAAACTGTGTTTTGGAGTTTGTACATTTAAGGGACTCGGGGAAATGAACAGCACATGTGGGGCGATCAGTACCAACAACATGAAAATGATGCCATAATTACATGAAAATTGTGCCTGAGAGCACAAATAGGTGATGTGACATCATGTTATCATATGGTAATCCAGTTCTCATGGACCATGACATTTGAACGACCATGATATGGACAGCCCCCATGGCAGTCACACGTGCCACCATGAGTTGTGAACACAAAGTAAGGGTAACACATCTCGTGCTAACAGTTATAGCACAGGACTTTCAGGCTGGCATGTTAACAACTAACATTTAGATGCTTTGCTGGGGTACTTTTCCTGTGATTTACTTCATGACACATGTAAAACAAACTCAATGAATAACAATAGTAGCAATCAGTTACACGTGTTACAGTTCAGGAAATGTAAACAGAAACATAACAATTGTAAGTACAAGAAGTGAACTATTCAGTGTTCGCTAAACAGACAACTGCAAACATGTAGAAATCATTCAGGAATGATTGAGACCACCCATCTTCATCATCCTCATCTGCCTCATGGAATCCTCAGTATTGGCCACTTGCCTCGGGCCACTTTGCCCTGATGGATGTCATGACACATGCTGGTATAATGTGCTGAATCTTGCGACCCAGAATATCATGCACCCAGTGGGTGTATTGAATTTAGGATGACAGGCATATGGACCTACAGTTGAAATGAAATGGAAAAGTTTAGAAATCTGAATAACAGTTGGATGAAAAATGATCATTTCATGTTAGTCCTTGTTGTCAGTTTCTGCTCCATCAACCACTGTACATGGGCGAAAAGGTAAATGGCCATGTCAGCATGCCTGTGGAGATCAGGTGCCTGACAAGCTTTATCAAGGATGTGTACACAAGTACCCTCCCATGCAACAAGTAGCATAAATCCATACCTGTCAATTCAATTGCAGCAGGCTGTCAACACACACGGTGTGCTACCCTGTGTACAGGATAGCAGGGCCAGGGCAGTCAATCACATCAAGGATGATTTAATGGTTGACCACTACCCAAACCCAACACTAAATAAGTGTCATACAACAATGAGAGTGAACACATATTTATTTGCGATCCAGGACATTACTTAGCATGGAGGTGGGAACAAGTTCCTGACCCTGCAACCACCCCCCACCCCCAGGATCAGAAGTGTGAAGTGATCCATCCAGCCAAAGACAACTTCCAACACACATGGCTTAACATCCGGGCTGCGGGTCAGCAATGCCCGTGCTCAAAGTACAGTAAAAGAAGTTTTTACAAATGCCCAGCCGACAACACAAGTAATTTTTACACCGAGCTGCATGGCGCACGGGTGCATGGCAGGTGTTATCATAGAGGTGAGGACAAATTCCCTCCCATCCACCCACAATCCACCCCGAGGCAAAATTATGCAGCTGTCCATTCAGCTGAAGAGTGATGTCAAGTTACACGGTGCAACCTCCTGTGTGCCAGATAGGAGCGCCAGTGCAGTCCATCACATAAAGGACTGTTGCACAACTGGACAGCCCATGCCACCCAGCATAGCCATAGTGGCATACAAAAAGTACACAGTTGTGCCTTCAGCTGACGAGTACTGGCAATGCACTCTGTGGAACATCATATCTGCCGGTTACTAACTCCATGCACAGACACGGATAAATAAAGGTATGAAAAGTCATCGACACACAAAGAAAGCATGGACAAAGTGGCATGCTGCCATGCCTGCACAGCCGTGGATATGAGGATCATGGCAGGCGTTATCACGGAGGTGAGGACAAGTCCACTCCCATACACCCACCACCTACGAATGGAGCAGAACTCCGTGGCTGTCCATTCCAAGACAGCATGCTTGAAACGCACATGGTGCAACATCCTCTTTGCAGGATACCAAGGCCAGTACATTACATCATTCCCAGGATGCTTTGCCAAGTACTCAAAGTACCACATACACAATAGCAATAGTGTGATACAACCATGACAGCACACCGGTGGAGGTGAGATCCATGGCAGGCGTGATAATGTAGGACATAAGTAGTACTATTCCATGAACAACACCCCCACCCCAACACCACGGGATCAAAAGTCAGCATTTGTACATTCATGTGAAAAAGAGTTCCAATGCACATAGTGCATCATCCTGTGTGCAGGCTACAAACGCCGTGTCCCTCAATTAAATCAAGGATGGTTGCACAAAAGTCCACCCAACACCATCCAGTACAGCAACAGTGCCATGCAAATGTAACCCCTAGATGGCGCTATCCCAAGGGGTACTACCCCTGCCTGCGTGACTTGGCGCAGGTTGAGGGGCCTGAGTTCTGTGAACGGGTGCCTCCACCCGGAGGGTTGGTTTAAGGGTAGCGTAGCTGCTCTGGGTACAGTCCTCTGTACACTGATACCGCCCTCTAACCCTTCTAGTGGCCTGTACTGGTCAGCAAATAGACAATCACAATTAACATCAGAATGCAATGTTAGACCCACACTTGGCATACTTACCACCAGGGCTGGATCAGCTGCACTGGTCCTGGAGACCCCTGTAAAATAAGACCTGCAATGGAGAAAGGCAATAGCAGCACAGTATCCCCTCCACACAGGTACACAATAGCCAGTTTAAATGCAGAAAGATCTGGATTTGATTTATTCAGAGGGTGTGAACAACAGTGGGATAGTAATCTAGTGTTTGATTTTAGATCTGATTTAGTTAGAATAAACATGCATACCCTCAGAGTCCCTCTAGCACAGTCACACACACACACTCTGAGTACCCAGTTGTCATTCAGGCTAGCCGGAAGCGATCCCGGCATTACAGTTGTTGTTGGGGCCCTTAGGAAGGAAAAACACAACATGCACCTTAACCCACAATTTGTATTCCAGAGCCGGATGGCTCAGTTCATAATGATCAACCAAAACAATTAAATCAGATGACACACTTTGATTTGAGCTTTGTTGCAGGGAGCTACTCTGATGTTTACTCACACTACCCAGACCAGAATGCAGGATTGATGAGATGAAGAACTCAGGATGATATGCTGGTTTGCCTGGGGAAGCAGGGCCCACACGATGCACCGTGGTGGTGGATCCTGTTCAATGGCGTTAAACAGGGAGCTGAATCCCCAAGCGGGTCTTTCGTTGGATGAATCTCTTCGGTGTGAGCAGCAATCTAGGCCAAGATGGTGAGGCCCAGACCAAGTGAACATTTCGGATGTCAGTCCGGTTAGTTGCTGGATGCAGCTTCCATCTAGCGTGACACATTCAATGAGGTAGGGAACCAAATCGCGACCCACTCTACACATTCAGCACAATTATAGTAAGAATTGTTAAATACCACAGTTCGGATGACAGTCTGGTTGCAATTAAACAGTGTCTCTGTGCAAACCGTATGCTCTGTGGTTATTTTAAGTCCTGACAGACCGATCACTCCAGGAACAGGTCTTCGGTCCACACCAGGTGAAATTCACTCTTCCACAATTCAGGATTCCGATCGTGGTAACAGCAATCTCGGATAACATCCAATTTTAGATTTCAGACTTCTTCACTCGAGAAGATGGTAGCAGGCAGGCCAGACACAGCCTTCATACCGATTCCCCCACGCTACTATGCAGGAGCAGCTGCTCGAATTACACGAGCTGTTCACTCTCTCAACTCCACCTACACACTGACTCTTTGCTGCAAGCAGCTCTGGGCTTTCCCAGTGATCCAAAAGGTTCAGTTGGTTGATCCATCTGTCTGTCCTAGCAAGGGCTCCCCCTCCAGGTCCATTTAGGTGCCAAACAGTAAAAACTACAATTCCTACAGAAATTCACTCCCACAAGACCTCTGGAGACAGTCTCTATTTTAAGGTCTCCCAAGGTACCGATTGGTCCAAACTGGCAGCCCAGAACCAAAATGGTGGTGCTTAACAGAAAAGTCTATGCTGCAGAGGAAGGCAGGTTAGACAAACTACAATATTATTATTACTAAAGTAGATAATCAGCAAATAATCACAGATCCTAGTAGGGCGCAATTATCAATGGCAGAATGAAGCGGCTGTAACACAGCCCTGGTGGGACTCGAGCCTAAAACTATTCAGTCCCCACCCAGATTAATTATAACCCATGAAATAGATACCTCTTCAAGAAACAGACACGGAGGCTAACAGGGCACTCACATGCAAGCACTTGTGAACTGTTAGAACACAGAACACTAGCCTGGCAGTGGGCATTAGGCAAGCCCAGGAAGACATTTTAGGAACCACCACTTGTAGGGGAATTACACAAACATGCCAAAACATGTGGGGTGTTGCGATGCATGTTATGCATTATCATGGAGGTGACAAGTCCACTCGCCTCTACTCACAAACCCCCATGGATCAAAACACCATCGAATAACCCACACCACGGAGCTGAAGTGACATATCACATTAAAATACATGCATAAATGTAAGTACCTATTTGGTGCTGGATCCAGAGGGTGAGGATGCCTATAGCAGGTGCAGATGGTTGTTAATGCTAGATGCACTACAAATGGATCTAGGCACACAAGCATAAACTGTGGGTGCTCCGATATGCAGGTGAGACCATCCATCTTGTCTCCAAGATCATTAGCAACCTCTTTGCAACACAGTGATTCGTGAACTGTAGGCATCAGCAAATAGTATCCACAGGTACACCAGCTTAGATCATTTAAACGATTCATCATGGATCCTTCACTGTCATCATCGTCTGAAGCAGAGTCCCCAGGGATGGATCCAGCTGGATGTGACAAATTAGGAATTCTCTGTGGCTCAGGCTGATATGATTGTATACCAGTAGTGACTGCTAGGTTCAACATATCCCTCAGGACCTCGGTGCCAGTGTCACTATCACCGTCACTGTCACATTCCCTGTCAGTAGGTGACAGACTGCTCTAGAAACATCGCTTGGTCCCGCGCTTGCCATTGTTCCGCACTATGGTAATGGAGAAGTACTGTGTCGGACAAAGCAGTGACACGGAGAACGGATGACACAATGGAGATGTGAGATGTTTCTCTAACAAAGAACAGTACACAAACTCAATAGGGAACAATGCGACCAATGTAATACACAATACTTTACAATAGATGATGTCCTTACAGTTTGCAACTGTGATTCAATGCCAATAAATGCAAGGTGCTGCATTTCAGGGCAAAGAATAAAAGTAGAAACTACAGTCTGGGGGTGACTGCCCCTAGCTGTGACTGAGGAGGCGAAAGATCTGGGGATGCTCCGCACGGGAGCAGTGAACAACTATGCACAATGTAGGAAGCAGGCAGCAATGGCCAACAAAATTCTGTGCTGCATTGCAAGGGGTATAACCTCAAGGAGGGTGGAGGTGATTCTGCCATAATACAGATCGGTGCTCAGAACCTACCTGGAGTACTGTGTACACTGGTGGCGCCCATACATAAATGGATACTTTAGATTTATGTAGGGTGCGCAATGCATAGCCAAACAAAAATGATACAGGGCATAGATGGTTACCATATGAGTTAGAGGGGGGATATAATCGAAACATTCAAGTACGTGAGAGGAATAAACAGGACATGCACGGAGGGCCTGTTGAAGAGGAGGTTAGGGAGAGACACTCGTAGTGATGACACAAGACTGGAGGGTGGAAGGTTTAGGAGTGAATTGGAAAGAGGAGGCATTTCTTGACAGAACGGCAGGTGGCAGAATGCCACGCCCTACCAGCTCTGGTGCTGAGATGTAAAACAGTGGGAAGTTTCAAGAGGTGTTGGTACAGGGCAAAATGGAGGGTCAGGGGAGGGAGGAGTATGTCGGGAGGGGCAGCTGCGGTAGAAGGGTGCTAGCTGCAAAATCAAGCAAAATCGTCAGACACAATGGCCTTTTGTGGTGGCAGTTTTCATGTGTTCCTATGATAACCTATCATTCCTAAGATAACATGAACCTGATAAAGTGATCAAGGTGAACATGCAAACATCTACACATAACAGTTGTGATGCAGATACAAACATACGAAGCTGCCAGAATAAAAGGCATCTTGGTCTATCAAGTCTGCTCGAGTGCGCAGATAGCACCCCTACACTGCAGATGCCCCCTCCACCCCTCCCAGTCTTCAAGAAGGTCTCAGCACTACCCACATAGCACCCCCGTGCCTTGTCCCAAGCTGTTTTAAAACAACACACCGTCTTACATGAATTCCCCACCTGTGGTGGTGTGTTGAACCTCAACACCACCCTTCACACGAAGTAATGTCTCCTCCTTTCCCCTCCTAAATTTCCCCACCCTGCCAATGTCAGCCCATTCCCTCTCATGTCCCTCCCCTTTCTCAGATTCAATACCCCATCCGTGACTGCCTTGTTCATCCCACCTTAGATACTTTAACATTTTGATCATATCCCCCCATCCCTCCTATCCTCTAGGATGTACATACTCAGCTTGCTCAACCTTTCCTCATAGGTTTTGCCTTCCATCCACCTTATCATTTTTGTTGTCCTCCATTGCACCCCTTCAGCAACATAATATCCTTCTTTTGATACAGATGACAGTACTGCACGCCATTCTCGCAGTGTGGCATGACCATGGACCTATACAGTGGTAGTATCACTTCACTATGCCTGGATGAGAATTCCCTATGAATACACCACATCATCCATTTGGTCTTGCCTGCAGCTTTCCTGCATTAAGCAGTGTTGTTCATGCTCCATGTTATCATCACTCCTAAGTCTTTCTGTTCCTCACTGATCCGCGGACAACTCCCACCCCTGCAACCAATATTCTATGCTCCTGTTCTTGGCCCTGAGGTGCATAACCTTGCACTTCTTCACATTGCAGCTCAGCTTCCACTTCTCCAACCACTCCTCCAGTTTGGTTATGTCACCCTGTAGTTGCTTCCACCCATCCACTTCATCCACTACCGCATCCATTTTAGTATCCTCTGCGAAAAGACTGATCCTACTACCTACTCCATGTGATATATCCAAGAAGACTAGACCAAGAAGCACCAGGCCTATCACAGAGCCTTGGCAGCACTACACTCATTAACGACCTACGTGTAGAGAGTTCCCACCCCCCCAACACAACTCGATGCAGCCTCCCCCTCAGCGAGTTCACAATGAAGTTGACCATCTTACCTAGCAGACTTGTATCGCTGACCAGCTGTGTCAGGAGTCCACCCTGGAATGCGTCCATGAGTACCTGCTCCCTGGCGCTGGAAGTGATATGGGTGCTCAAATCTACCACCTGCAGATCGAAGTCACCCACTATAACCACACTCCCCTGTCTACATAACCGCCTAATCAGATCCGTTAATTCAGTATCCATTTCCTCACTCTGGGCAAGTGGTCTGTACACAACCCCCAGACTCAGCTTTCTGACATTTGAGTACTGAAGCTGCATCCATAGAGTCTCTGTCCTCCCTCCATCCCTCCCTCCCTACCACTTGTCTCTTGTACATGTGATCCCCTCCCTTACATAGACTGCCACCCCATTTCCAGACCACTCCATCCTTCCTGTAAATTATGTACCCAGGGATTGCCAAATCACAGTCCTGGTATTGGTTGGCCTGTATGTCAATGATAGCTGTGACATCCACTGTCCCTTCAGCGAAGAGTGCCTGAAGCTCAGCTGTTTTGTTAACCATGCTTCCTGCAATAAGGAAGACCACACTACACCCAATTACATCCATCCCCTAACCCCATTGTCCCTTGCCCTGCCCCATCTCCCTTTGCGGCCACCTCCCTTTGCTTTCACTTTTGTCCTGTGTGGTCTTCAAATTCAGCTTGCCCTCCCTGCTAGCCGGCATACTAGCTGCCCACTCACCTCTCACCCTTCATCATCTAAAAACACACTTTTAATTATAAACTACTCCATCTTACTTCTCAACACCCTCTGTCCTGCCCCACTCAAATGCAATATATCCCTTACATATAATTCACTGTTCTTCCATTTATCCCCCATACTCATACCAGACCATACCCATGAGAGCTACCCCACTATCCCAGCCAGGAGTTATACTCTGCTATCATGTCCCTTCTTGCACTGCTCACCCTTGGAACTGGTAGCACCAATGTGAATACCGCTGAGCTCCCAATTTCTGAGCATAACTTCCCCAAATCCTCAATCTTCCCCTTGAGAGACTGTACTGTGCCACCACCACTTGTCATTTGTGCCTGCATGTACCACCATGTGTGGTCCCTTTCTACCCCTGACCTTACACATTTAAGTAGAGCATGCCATGACATGTCCGATGACAAGCACGGTACAGGTTCCACCGATATCGGACTGCGCCTTTCACCCTTTCCACACCCCCAACTGATCCCTTTCAGGATAGAATCCCCTATCAGTACAACCCCCCTCCACTCCTCTCCTCTCCTCTGGCTGCCCCCACCACTACCCATTCCTTTCCATAGTTACCAACCCTTCACAGTCCAGCAGCTCCTGGACGTGGCCCCCGTTCTACTCCCTTTCCATCGTCTCGTCTGCTTGGGTTTCTGCCATACTTATCTGCCACTCTCTTATTAGTCCATCCCACACCCGTGCCCTGCCTCCACCCTCACAGTACCATGTCCTCTCCACCATGGCTGCTCCTTCCAACTGTTGCACCCCCTTTGCCGCTCCTGTAACCCCTCCCTCTTTCACAATTATCATCCACTTTCCTGTACCCATACCCCTCAAAATCATCGTCCTCGATCACCCCCACCCCACCCCCACCCCGTTCTTGAGCATCACCACATCCTCATCCCCATCTTGGACTAGTGAGAATGTCATCCTCTATTTGAGAATAACCCAGGTCAGACTGTTCCTTTTCCTTTCCTTTCCTATGTACTTTGGTGAAGCAGTGGGAGTGCTTTGTTTTTTCTACCAAGAACAATTTGTGTAACTGTTTAAATATTACCCTGCCTATGTGAGAGATAGGCTTGGGAACTAAATCCTCAGGGGTGAGAACTCTGAGGGTTTCTACTATCCTGAGTTTTCAGTGGTATATAGGTGGAAAAGTGACTGGGGCTCTGTGCCTAGACCGTTTGAACTCTTCCTCAGTATCCAAAACCTGCTTGAAGGGGAATGGACAGTTGTTTTATTTGTTTTTTTGTTAAGTGCTCTCCCTGCTACGTGAGAGGTGGGATTTTTTTTTGGGGGTTTAATTTAGTTTAAAAATAGTTTCATTATTGTTTTCTTGTTAGATATTTGTTGTATAAGTTATTTTAAATAAGCTAGTTGCTTTGATAGTGTTAATCAAATTTGTTGATTGACAGTAGTTTTTAAATATTTTGGCAGCATGTGTTCTGACCAAGCTTCCTTGGGCAGGCGCTACTCCCCCTCTAGGCTGAGGGACCTGCACCCTTCGACAGACCCTTGTTGCAGCCTGAGGTATATAGGCGTTGTTGTGCCTTGGGGATTGCACAGAGGAGGTGGGGGGGGAGGTTCTTCAGCTGGGGGGAGCAGAGTGGGCAGATAAGGGTGGTGGGGTCAGGTAGACACCCTGGGGCAAAATGGGTCCAGGATAGGGGTTTGCGATGTCTGGTTCCCATACTGAAGGGTTCCACTGATAGTGGGCAAGTGGCCTGCTCCTCCAAGGCCTCTCATCCAACCCGGGCAGTGTTATGCAATGCCAGGTCTATAAAGAACAAGACAGCAATTATTGCTGATCTTGTCGAGTCATCTGACCTGGCTTGCATCATCGAGACCTGGCTGGACGAGAATGCTGGTCCCATATAGGAGTCAGCTGTTCCAGCCAGGTACTCGGTGATACATCGCCAGAGATTGGACCAAAGGGGGGGGCGCTATTTGTTTTAAATCAGAATTGGGCCTTGTAGAGGTTCCAGTGGTGACCCCTAGATCCTTCGAGTGTATCATGGGAGCAAGTGTGGGCAACAGAATCTTACTCGTCTACCTTCCACCTGGTGACGAGAACGTTTTTCTATAGGAAGTTGCAGACTTCATTGTCGACCTGGTGTTGGAGCCCTGCAGGTCCTGGGGGACTTCAACGCCTGGGTCGACAATGAACTCTCGCATTTTGGTCAAAACTTCCTCCAATTGATGATTTAATTGGGCTTTACACAGGTTGTTACCACTGCTACCCATATTCAGGGTCACTCTCTGGATCTGGTGCTCACCCTGGGGATGGAGATCACGGAACTGGTGGTGGAACCAGTTGGGTGGTCTTACCATCACTCTATAGGATTCAATTTTGCAGCCCCCCCATGAGACCAACCCCTTTGGAGATGGTCCAGTACCGCTCTTTGAGGGGAGTTACCCTTGGGGGTCTGATGGCAGTGCTGGACATATCGAGTTGGCCTATGGAGTGCATGGAACCAGATGTCTTAGTAGTGCATTATAATAACATGGTGATGAAGGCTCTGGACTCCATAGCTCCTGTCCGTGTTCGCCCCCTCTCCCTCCGCCCTTGGTTCCTTTGTTTTGATGGGACATTGAGGGAGCTGAGGAGAGTGGGGCAAAGATTGGAACGCTGCTGGTGGAAATCCGGCCTTGAAGGTGACAGACTTAGATTGATGACCCATTATATGGACTATCAATCAGAAATCTCCCATAAGAAAGCAGAGTTCCTGTCCAGGGAGATAGCTGCATCAAGAAATCGACCAGCTCAGCTCTTCCAGACCGTGGACAGACTGTGCAATCCAGCCTGTCTGAGGGGTCGGAGAGCTTTTTCACAAATAAAGTGTGACGGGTTTGCTCGGTTCTTTGATGATAAGTTGTCATCAATCAGGTCGGAGATTTGTAATATGCATTCTAATGAGCATGACGGTGATTGATGTGAGGTTACAGGCCCTCGGTCTGCCTGGACAGATTTGGACCAGCCAGCTATCACGGATATCATGAAGATCGGGGTCGATCATAACATTGTTTTACTAGCCCAAACACTAGTGCAAATTGACCAGGGCTAGTGCAGCTAACTCTCTACTAGTCCACCTTGATTAGTGCAGATTTTCATGGCTGTTAGGTCCTGTCCACACTACGCCTCTGTAACGTTACAGAGTGCCCAAACTGTTACCGCAACGGTTTGCCTTTACACCTGTAACATTACAGAAGACGTTGTCATAACCGTTGTTGAAACCACATATGAGGTGGTTTCAACAACGATTATGAAACTGGTTGTGCCTCGGTAACGTTACTGGGCGTAGTGTGGACACGTGGCACTGGTCCACTAGTGCTGCTCGAGCTGCATTGTGGGACTGGGTGCCATGGTAACAGTCGCCTCGCTCCCGAAGTGTGGACCAGCAGTGCTGGTCCTGTACTGCACACTGTGGCAGAGTGGACACACTGCACCGCTCCATGGTTGTAACGATTTCTATCCGTTACGGGGTCTGAGCGGTGTAGTGTGGACAGGGCCTTAGTGAAGTTAAAAGTGCTTCTACTTTAGCACTCTCTAGTCTTCATGCTAATCTCTCTCAATGTTCTAGATGGCCAGGTATGATTAACAGCTCATTAAGAGCTGCAATTATCTGGCAGTTCAAGAGAGGGATCCCACGAAAGACTCAATGTGAGTCATTATCACTCCACTGTTAAGACTTTCAGCTAGACTTCCGGTTCCACCACAGAGCAGATAGCAGCTTAGGAATGAACCTCCACTCTCCAGGGACAAATTTATCTCATTTCCAAAGCTTTCTAACAGTATAATATGGCTAAAGAAGGTCGTAAAAGGGATCAGGGTCCATCCTCGTTAAGTAAAACCCCGAGGAAAGAATTTGATGGAGAGGAGATGCCGCCGATCAGCTTAGAACGCAGCAGAAGCCACTCTCGCAGCAGCACGAGGGGCTCCAGCTATGATACAGAGGCCGAGGCGGACCTTCTATCACGTACCAGATATGAGAATATATTATGGAAATTCATGACTTATTTAGTCGAGGAGAGAATTTCAATCATTGGCACAACAAATTTCTAGTATCGATGCCAAAGTTAATGCTGCAGAAGATAAAATAAAAGTAATGGAGGAAAACAACACACACCTCAGTAGAGCAATAGATGCCCTATTCCAACATGTGCAAGTTTTGCAGAGTAAGTGCATTGAACTGGAGGGACGATCTAGACGCAGCAATCTCAGACTGTATGGCCTCCCTGTAGGGGCTGAAGAACCCCCATGACAGCATTTTTAGAGAATCTACTGAAAGATGTGCTCGAGTTGCTACCTAACTATGCCCTTAATATTGAAAGAGCCCATCGTTCGCTAGGCCAGAAGCCAACTGGGGAAACAGCCTACCCATGTTCAATAATTTTCAAGTTGAGCAGTTATAAAACCAAGGAAGATATCCTCTGGAGGGCTTGGGGTAAGAAAGAGCTATCCTATCTTTCATCTAAGATAACCCTTGATCATGATTATGCCCCAGAAGTGCAGCAGGCTAGGCAGCTATATGTGCCAATTCTAAAAGCTTTGCGAGCTAAAGGCATAAGATTTCAAACCCCGTTTCTAGTGAAGCTCCGGGTGTTCTGGGAAGAGGGCCCTCAATTATATCTCAGTCCGGGGAAGGCTCTGGAGGACTTGCAGAAAAAAGGAATTTCCATTTCCTCCTTGGAAACAGATCGTTTGCAGAAGCATAGATTCCCGGTGTTGTCATTGCCCCAGACGACATATGGGCGAGGGAGACTGATGCCCTTGAGGAAAGTGAAGGAAACCCTGGAGTTGTTGCATTGAGCGGACCTCACAAGGAAAATGAGCGATCTCTCAGCAGTCGGTAATTGAAGAAGACGGAGAATGGACTTGACATGGGCCTGCCGATGGCAAACTGCTGAGTTCGAGTGCTTGGTGACGACCAAAAGACTGGCATAATGTTTTTGAGGTAGAAGGGTCCGTTAGACCCAGGGACTGGGATTTAAGCTAATGCAGTCGGGGAAGTTGCCTCTTTAGCACTGCTGATATTTCGTTTATGCTCTCTGGCCTACTGCTCGCAGTAAATGCGGAGAGTCAGGTAACAGATCGTTACTGGAGTAAGCCATAACATGTTGTATTCGTGGTTTGACCTTTCTTAATTATGTTAATAAAGGGGATGGGAACTTAAAATGTTATGATAATTGGGATACCAAATCTGTACTGTTCCTGGGGGAGCCTTGGGGTAAAAATTTCTTCTTGGTGCTCACGCTCCTTTTAAATGTTAATACGATCTGAGTAAATATATGGCGGTTTCATTTCTTATAAATCACTCCTTTGGAGTTGTTTTGTTGAAGAGGCTCTGTTAATTCAGGGCATACCTGCTCTTCAATCCCAACCTCTCAGCCTGATTCCATTGGCTCCTTAGAGGTTAGGGCAAGGGATCCTAGGTTGTGGATCCCCTACCTTGGAAGCCGTTTTGTTCAAAAATATTGATAGTTCTGTCAGTTGTTGATTAGTGTAGAGTTCTAGTTAATACATATGTGTAAAACTACTGTTTCAAACTACGTTACTACTGTCTTCCTTTTTCTAATTCCCTTGCTTCTTTCTTCTTTTTCTCTCCTTAGGTAGGGTTTTTTTTTTTTTTGGCGGGGGCCTGAGTAGAAGGTGGAGTCACCCAGACGGGTCATCGCCTAGATAGATACTGTGGGAAGGAAATATAATACGGGGGATACAGTAGAGGAAGAGTTCCTTGGTCCACTGGAATGGCAGCTAAACCTACGACATTTTGCTCTTTCAATGTAAATGGTTTGACTAACCCAGTAAAGCGTAGCAAAATACTTTCCTTTCTTAAAAAGCCTGATGCTGACTTCTGATTATTAAAGGAGATGCATCTTTCTTTAAAGGAACATCAGAAACTAGGGAAATTTGGATTCTGTGCCACTGCTTGTGCAACATATGGAAGGGGGAGGCGGAGGGGGGCAGCAGTTCTGGTCCCAGCTAAAATGCCTTTTGAGCAAACAGAACAATTGACAGATGGAGAGGGATGTTTTGCTTTTCTAAAGGGGCATTTTCTCGGGCAGACTTTAACTCTGGCCTCAATTTATGTGCCATCTGGTTCCGACTTCCAAGTATACCGAAGAATTTTTCTAAGGTTACAGGAGTGGGTGGAGGGGGAGGTGATTACTGGAGGTGACCTAAATTTAGTCCTTAACCCGATGATGACTCTTCCTCTGCGGTGCCCTGCCGTAATCAGGTATGCATGAAAAAAGTTGTGGGGTTATTAGGGGAATTAGGTTATGCTGATGTGTGGCATGTCACTCATGGTAAGCAGAGAAATTATACCTTTTTTTCTGCTCCCCATCAGTCTCATTCCCGTCTGGACTACCTTCTGCTTCCAACAGAACTGGTTGGACAGATCAAGGACAGCTGGATAGGGGATAGGGCATTGTTGGACCATGCCCCTGTCTTTTGCCAGCTTCACCTTGGAGACTTTATTAAGCGTACTTTCTGGAGACTTAATACGTCCCTGCTTCAGGACCCTGAGGTGAAGGGGGCAATTACTGAAACTATAAAACAGGCTGTGGCCGACAATGGGTCCCCAGAGACACCAACATCACTACTCTGGGACACTATTAAGGCTATAATCTGAGGCAAATTTATCTCTGTCTCCACCTTTAAGAAAAAGCAACGAGAAGCCCAAAAAACAAGGTTGAAGGGGGAGATAGACTCTTGTGAATTGCAGCTTAAGAGTAAATATGAAGCAGCGACCTATAAAAAGCTTGGCAAACTCAAAGCTGAACTGAACAATCTGCTGGAATATCAGGTGGAGCAGAAGGTCCTGTTTCTTAAACAAAAATATTATGAGGAGGGCCCAAGGGCCACTCGCCTACTGGCAGCCCATTTGCGATCCCAGAGAGCAAGAGCACTGATTCCAATCTTAATCCACCCCATCACTAAGCAGAAGACACACCAGACTCCTGCAATAGTTGAAGCCTTCAGAGACTTCTACACCTCATTATACACTGTTCCTCACCCCCCCACAGGAGAATAACATAATAGACTACTTGAGGCAGATTTCCCTGCCCTCTTTGACCCCACAGGCTAAATTGGGCCTGATGGCTCCTATTTCCGAGATGGAACTTCATAATGAATTCTCAAACCTAAAGGCCTCGAAGTGCACCGGGCACAGATGGACTTCCGGGGGAGTTCTATAAATATTTCAAAGGACAGGTGCTACCACTACTACTTAAGGTCTATAATGTGGTATTGCAAATGGAAGAACCCCCCCCCCCAACTTCATGGGAGCAGGCCATTATTTCAGTTATCCCCAAACAAGGGAAAACCTCGACACTCTGCCCCTCTTATCGACCTATTTCCATTTTAAATTCTGATTATAAAATCTTCATGTCAATTCTTGCATGGCGCATGCAGAAATTAATACCCAATTTGATTAATCTAGACCAGACTGGTTTTATCCCCAACCATCAGGCGCAGGGTAATCTTCAAAGGACCTCCCACTTAATTGATCATATAAACCTCACTCAGATACCCTCCATTTATTTAAGTCTGGATGCCAAAAAGGCTTTTAATAAAGTCTCATGGCCTTTTCTTCGAGCAGTACTCGTTAAATTTGGTTTCCCCGTTCAATTCATTAATGCTATATTTAAAATATACAATACACCAAAGGGAATTATTAGAGCAAATGGCCACATTTCCCCCTCTTTTACACTGAGCAGAGGTACATGACAGGGTTGTCCTATGTCATCCATTCTTTTTGCACTATACCTCGAGCCTCTAGCTCAGGGTATTAGAGAAAATTCAAATATAAAGGGGGTAAACATAATTGGGGAAGAACATAAGCTTGCATTGTATGCAGATGATATCCTGCTCTATATCACAGAACAAGAATTATCTATCCCACACTTATTTCGACATCTAAACGAATTCTCAGAACTTTCAGGATATACCCTGAATACCCATAAAACTGAGGCCATTACTTTTAATTATATTCCCTCTCAAACTCTTAAAGATAAATACCCCCTGAAATGGGACCTCCCTACCATGAAGTATTTGGGGATAATTCTATCATCCGACAATTCTCAATTATATGATTTAAATTTTCCCCCATTAGTAAAACAAATACAAGCAGATATTGAAAGATGGTCCATTCTGCCACTTCCTTTACACTGGAGAATTCAGACAACTAAGATGAACCTGCTGCCCAGGTTTCTATTTTTGTTTCAATGTGTACCCTGTACGATTCCAAAAGAAAGACTGGATGTCTGGCAGAGGATCCTGTTAAAATTCATACGGTCAGGAAAACGTTCCAGAATTAGAAAACAAAGTCTTTTTCTCCCCAAGGAGAAAGGGGGGTATGGAGTACCTTGTTTATAGGGGTACTGGGTAGCAGCCCAGATGAGGATTGCCCTCTTATTATTGCACCCTACTTACTGGGCTAGTTGGAAGACTATCGACCGGGCTGCCCCCTGTTCCCCCCCTTTGCTGTCCCAGATATTTGCGCAAGCTGCAATAACAAATAGCTCCCCACCATTATTCTTGGGTACTAGTGCAGCTCTTGAGGGATGTAAATGAGGATGTATGCGAGGTGCTACTAAGGCATACCTTTGGAAGTATCAGGGATGGTCTCAGAGTTCATTTCACATGATGGCCCATGGAGACCTGTGGTACAAATGCCAAGAGAGACGAGTATGCTGGGCACCTTGGCAATTAATAAAAGGGGATCAGATCTTAGCATTTGAAGAGGCTTCGGGTAAGTTTCACTGGACACAAGGAGACCTTTTATTTTACTAACAGATTAGGGACTATATAATGAAGCACCTACGTAAATCATATCTAATTTCTGGGGAGATTCCACAACCAGTAGTGTTTGAAAAGATTTGGGGTGTGGAGAGGGGGAAGAGAGCACTCTCCATACTTTATAAAAATTATATTACTGATCTACACCACTCTACAACATACATTAAAGAGAAGTGGGAGAGGGATCTCGGAATAAGGTTAAATTCAGAGAGGTGGTTGCAGTCCATAAAAAACACCTGGCGCTCCTCCTCATCCCCAGGATGGCATGAATTTTTGTGGAAGCTCAGAAGTAGGTACTTTTGAGTGCCTGAACAGGTGGCTAAATGGAACCCGGAGGTTTCGCCCTCCTGTTGGCGAAAATGTGGTGCCCCTCAGGCATCTAAGGCCCATATCTTCTGGCACTGTCCCTTGCTTAACCAGTACTGAAATAGTATACAAAGTCAATTGCAGAAAATCTTTAATATTATGGTTCCGCTGGGACCAGAAAATGTTATTCTAGGCCTATACCCATTGGAGGTAAGAGGCCTTGAAGCTAAATACCTCTGGAACATCTTGGTTGCAGCTGCATGTAAGGTGATATCTAGGAAGTGGCTATCCCCCTTCCACCTACTGAGACGGAGTGGAGGGAATTAGTAAACACCGTTAAAACCTATGAAAGAATAACCTTCTCCCTTGCTTTCAGGACTCCACAGTTTGTAAATAGGTGGACTAGATGGGAGCTACTCAGCTAAAGGGCTTTGATGGAGGAGGGACTTGAGAACTGATTGGATACCCCCCTCTGATGGATTGTTGATTAAGGTGTAATAGTTAGATGATATTAATATAAATAAATAGGAACTCAATGTTTAAAATGAAGTCACTGGTAATGGAATGTTGGCCTTTTGTGTTTATCTTCTTCTTTTTTTTAAACCCTGATTTATTAACAATTCTATTTGAATCTTAGCTAGACTCACTTCTGCTCTTCTCTGTATCCCCACCCTTTCCTCTTTTTCTTCTCTCTTATATATACTGGCCTAACACTACTGGTGGTATAACGTAGTGCATATCATGATTTTTCTTTTTAATTATATTGAATAAGGAGATGTAATGCTGTTTGACTTAATTTTGTGTAGTTTATTGAACCTGAAAGAAATGTTAAATGATTTTTAGACCCGCTGAGATCTGCCCTTACGCTGGAAGAGGGACATTCTCAGGTGTAAGGTCTCTGCATAATTGTGAATATTACATTGATACCTGTTTATCTTTGATCTGTACTGTAATAAGCTTCTGTCAATAAAGATGAAGTATAAAAAAAAATACTTTCAGCTAGTGTTCAGGGTGTGATCATGGGTAGAGTGTTGTTAAATCACTAGGTTCCAGTTTTCTGAATGTGTCTACGTCTAACAATTTGTCCAGTATTATTAAGACCAGTGACCCTCATTTCTTTACATTTTAAGTGTTTGTATCCAACATTTCAGTGACAAAGGCGAGGAGGTATACAGGTTCAGCCCTGCAGGTGGTGGATTTTATCCCAGCCTCACCATAACTTTCCCTCTCCCCTCCAAATCTCTTAACTCAGTTCTTTCCCTGGACACCACTGCAGACCAGGCTCTGAAGTGACCATCCATAGATCCATTGCTGCCATTACTGGCAAGTGTAGGGGGTCCACAACTCTTCTAAATGGACCATGCCAGCCATCACCATCCATACAGGTCCACCCTTATCCCACTCAGCATGTCCTTTCAGCCTAAAAACAAAGCTCTGGATCATGTATGATACAAAAATAAACCTTGATAAAATACATAATTTGAAACCTTGAAATAGGCATTCCTGGGGTGCATAGATCATCCTATACAGAAATAGAAATAGTACCATGTTATGCCTGTGTACTGTTTCCCCTGGGCTGATGAAAGGACAATGTTTAAGAAAAAATCTGTTATTGTTGGGGCAGAGCATATTATTGTTTATTAGGATCTAGGATTACAAATACCTTTGAGCCAAGGTTCTTTTACAAAGGTTCCACATCACAGGAATACAGAATTAGAGAAAAAACAACATTTCAAAGGAAAGAAGACATTTCAGTGTAACAGCAGACTATAATAGTTATTAGGACCTTCAGGATGGACAAAAGAGGGAGAAACAGTGAAGCAGCCAGTGGCATTTGTCAGGCGAGATAAGCCAGTAAGTGCTGTTTCATTAGAGGGGGGTGGGAGAAGAGGAGTGAAGAGGGGAGAGCATGTAGCACGAAGGGGGAGGGGATTAAAGAAGGAGGAAGAGGGGACAGGAGAATGGGGAAGGGGAAAAGTACAACGAGGGTACATGATTGCAAGGTGTAGCAGTTAGGACTGGACTGTGGTGAGGGTGCCACAATTGGCTTGGTTAGTGATACCGTAACTCAGGAAGAGCAATCACAAGAGCTAGAGGCTGTGAGATGTTGCCGAAGGCTGGTTTTGAACACTCCAATAGTTTTGGCAGAGGATATTAAAAGCAATGCTTTTACAAATAAAAATCTCATAGTTTTCTGTTTCCCAAGCCCCTTAGGTTTGTCTAGCCCCCACCTCAAAGAAATCTAAGATGTGCTCCTGGCTCGCTTGAAACTGTACAAAAACTTTCAAAAGTGCAGGTCTCTAGTTGACTATAGGGTGGGGACCGAGAGTGTCTTTCTCTGCCTGACTCTGTTTATTGCCCTGTGGGTGGTGGTGACAGTGTGGTGAGGTGCATGATGATGTCAGCTATTGTATGCGCAGAGCTAGGACTGCTTGATTGAACATTTGCTGTTGTGATATCCTCTCTCTGTTTGGTGTGGGGGGGCAGAAAGAGGAAGAGAGGAGGCTATGGTACAAAACAATGGGGAGTCTCACTGTGATAGCATTGCATTCTTTTATTTCTGCTGGGGAGCTGGAGCAATGTGGGAGCAGGATAAATGTGCAATAATCAGAGTATTTCTTAGCTTTGATTGCATTGTTTCCTGCATAAGTGATCAAAATTTACCATAATAATTAAGGGCTAGTGCAATCAAGTGCGGGTTAGTGCAATTTTGAATCAACTTGCCCTGCTGGCTAGTGCAAAAAAAAGCTAATGTTGACCCCTGATGAAGATTGTCCAGGGCTTGAGACCAACTTGCTGTAGTTTGGATCCTGGTCCTACGCACCTCCTTGTGGGGTGCATGGATGCAATCAGACCAGTCCTTGTTAAGATAGTCTGGTGCTCTTTGGACCAAGGGGTGTTTCCAGAGTCTCTAAAAGAGGCTATCATGACACTCCTTTTGAAAAAATCTTCCCTTGACCCAGACTGTCTCGCTAACTACAGACCGATCTCTAACCTGCCCTTTTTGGGCAAGGTTATTGAGAAAGTAGTCGCATTGCAGCTCAACGACTTTCTTACCACTCATGAAGTCTATGATCCTCTCCAGTCCGGTTTCAGGTAGAGGCATAGCACCGAGACGCCGTTGGTTCAGGTACTGAATGATCTCCTAATAGCGAGAGATCGGAGGAGCCATTCAATCTTGGTTCTCCTTGATCTCTCTGCAGTATTTGACACCAAGGACCATGGGATGTTGCTAGAGCACCTGCGGCTGCTCTGTGGACTGTCAGGGATAGTCCTCAGATGGTTCCATTCTTTCCTTATGGGCAGAACTCAGAGGGTAGTATCAGGAATTTTTTCCTCTGCTCCCTTTGCTCTGCTCTGCTCTGTGGGGTGCCGCAGGGTTCTGTGCTTTCCCCCATGTTGTTCACAGTGTACATGCTGCCGTTGGGAGACATTATAAGGTGTTACGGGCTGAGTTTTCACTACTATGCAGATGATACTCAGCTCTATATGTCCTTTGTACCTGAACAGAATGACGCATTATCGGTCTTTAACAACTGCCTCACTGAGATTCAGGACTGGGTGAGTGCTAACTGGTTAAGACTGAATCCGGACAAGACTGAGGTGTTGGTGGTGGACCCGGGTAACCGTGCAGAGAAGTTGACTCCTGGGTTTCCCTCTGGCCTTGTGTTAGGGGGTAACCAATTGAGACCTTCTAAACAGGTGTGGAATCTGGGAGTAATTCTTGACAGTGAGCTGACGCTGAAGACACAGGTGTCAGCTGTTTTCATGTCTTCCTTTTACCATCTGAGGAATATAGCCTGGATAAAACACCTAGTTCCACATGATGACCTTCCTGTGTTGGCTCACGCCTTTGTTTCTTCACATCTTGATTACTGTAATGCTCTATATCTAGGGTTGCCGGAGGTGGATCTCCGTCTCCTGCAGCTGTTGCAGAACGCTGCAACCAGGTTGTTGACTGGGTTATCAAGAACTTGCCATATCACACCTGCGCTGCGCGAACTGCTCTGGCTGCCAGTGCGATGGAGAATCACCTTCAAGGTCACGTTGCTGACCTATAAGACCCTACACTGTCAGGGACCGGGCTACTTGCAAGATCTCCTTCGACCCTACCGCCCTCTCCACCCACTCCACCCTACTGACGAGGGATTGCTAGAGATTCCCAGGGTTCGTCTTCAGTCATTGGGGGCCAGAGCTTTTTCTTTCATGGTCCCAACCCCATGGAACTCTCTACCTCATCGGATTAGAGAGTATCTGTCCACAGAGTCATTCAAGGCATCTTTGAAGAGTTATTTATTTGAATTAGCCTTTGAATAAGTTTTCCTGTTGCCTTTTAATTGCTTTTATATGTGTATTTGTTGTGACGGATGTTATTTTGCTATGTATCTGCACTTTGATATTTTGAAAAGCGCATCACTAATAAATTTTGACTTGATTTGATTTGATCTTCAACCAGTACCACGTACCTGTTGATCGACCCCATCCCCCACTCTCAGTCCTTGCCCCTGTTGTTATGGTCATACTTTATCATATTACTATTCAGCACACTGGACAAATAATACATAAAGGATGAGGTCTGTCTAGTCTCCACAAAAGTGCAGCTAGCAGCCCCTATTGTGTCATTGCAACCACCACCAACCCTAGAATGTAACTCCCTGTTATCCTGTCCCTTCCCCTCTTGAAGCATCCCACAAACTACAGGCAAGCACTTCCACTGGCAATACATTTCACCAACACACCAAACTGTTTTTTAAAAAAGGGCCCTCTCATTTACCTACTGAACATCAACACCTCCGATCTTATATCAGCACCATACCTGTCTTGTGTCTGGCGTAGTCACGTCTGGTCTTGGTAAGCTCAATTCCCCAACAATCACCATGTTGCCATTCCTTCTGGTCTTTCTTATGTCTCCCTGTAGATCTCTGTCTAAATCCTATGTTTAAAAAGGGTTTCCTGTACAGCACTCTGATCATGACAGTCCTATTTTCAGAATCATGAATCTCCATCAGTAGTGACTCCGTTCTGCCCTACTACCACTACTGTTGAACACACTGCAGTCCTCCAGTAACATACCGTGCTCTCACCACCTTTAACATGAACCCTATCACAATTAAATATCTGATACACTGGTACGGCCAGGTCACGGTCCTGGTGCATGGTGAGACACTTTAGTGATGTCCAGCATTTCCACCTACACTTGAGCAGTTCACGCATGCAAGTCTGCTATTTGGTTACCCATGCTACTACCGTTTCCTGGTAACTACATTCAACAACTTTTCTTTACTTCCTGGATCTTCCTGCTCTCTCGCTTTATAACATCACCTTATCGAATCATATCTAGTACTCTCATTTATCTCAATTTGTAGTACATTTCTCTGTACCTTACACCCTTTTCTCAATGACACACACCACAAAATCCTCCTGGATGTAAGTGAGTCCTACCCTTGATGCACCCTTACTCTCCACATCTCATTCTTCCATTCACCATCCTCACCGTAACCTCACCTACCCCATATACCCACCTCCACGTGTATTGCAACCCAGTTCTATGCACTGAATTCCTCCTTACAATTCCTAGACCACCACCATTTACTGACTTGGTGACCATTATCACCATCTTTCCACCACTTTCTGACATTCATCCATTTTCATGCTCCTGCTGGCACTGTGGCCTTGATCCACCCTGCCTTCACACCCATTCTGCAACCACGTTCCCCTACCCACCCCACAATCACTTATATTTTGCCTCCATCCTCACTTAACATCCTATACTGTCCAGCTGCTGGTTGGGTCTGCAATGCAACACGCCATACCATCCATAAGTAGTACTGTATACATAACACATATGGTCTCATTCTTGAGCTGCATTAATTGCTGCTACACCTCACAACACCTCACCCTCCATGCTATCGTAAAATGTATTTTAGTCCTGAAATAGTTTCAGTCTGCAACTCTTCCCCAGTCTTCATTCAACCACCAGCGTCCATCCACAATTACAGATGAAGGTAGCAGCCCACCCCCCACACACATCTACCACCACCACGTACCATACCAGGTCTGTCCATGTTACACCACTTCTGAGATATGCAACACCCTATCAAAAAAGCTTCAATGGAACTCAGAGATGTCCAAATGTACAGTTCTAAAAATGTACACAGTCAGTAAATGCAGCAGTGATCTACATGGCAATCACACAATTACTAGTTGTATCAGTGAAACCAGCTATACACCTAACCTACAGTTGTAAGAAGGGTACAGTAACAAGAATGACAGCATTTTGTCTATGACTAAACAGCATCTGTGAATAAAAGACACTCCTTAGCAGTGCTTTCAATGGCTCCTATTTGACACTGAATTACTGCTTCATATGCTGTCTGACATGGACATGCCTTGACAACAGACAGCATGTGGCCCGATGATATAGGGAACAAAAACAAACTTTAATTTACACAAAGTCGGCTACCCATTGTGAACGTACACCTTTCTGTATAGGATTCACATTTCTATGCATGCATCAAGGACTGATGCCATAGCCACACCACAGTGAGTAAGGTGGTATATTTAGGGTCCAATTTACTGTGCACAGATGTCATGAAAATGCTTCTTTTCAAAATCACACAGCACTAAAAGTACCCAGATGTAAAAATGGTTGTGCAGCACTACTGCATGTTACAGGTACTGAAATGAAGGTCATTGTGTGCAAAACGAGCACCAGAGGAACTGCCTATAGAAACAGAAAAAAAATTAAAACACTTTCTTTTATGTACTATGAATGTTTACTTCGGTCCAACATCAACAATGATGGCATCAGTGTGTGGGGGGCTGCAGTGGAAGCAACCAAAATCAACAGACAGGAGCTCAAAATGCACCCCCCAACAATAAAATTGAGTGTATGGCATATAGAACATCACCACATCTCGTTTGTTCCTGCACAGAGTGATCTTACACCCAGGACAAGCACTTCACTCAACACTGCAGGAGACATGTTCGTGGAGGGGGGTGGGGTGAGGGTAAACATTTTTAACCTCTGCTCTTACATGGAAACTGTAGCGGACAGGTCGATATTGGGGTGCCCAAAATGTGTATCAGTCCAGTTATTTTATTTAATTGCATAACCTACCTGATTCACTTGCACTTCGCTTGCCTCAACGGCATAAGAGGACCATGAAAGCTGCAGCTTGATTACAACAGGAAGCCTTACACTGGGAACACGCTTCAGTTTTGACCTTCCAGGAAGGAAGAGGATGGCACAACTGTGAATGCATGGAGTGAGAACAACGGACCAATCAAAAACCGAAAGAGAGTGGTCAGGAACGAGCGCGCCATGCTCATTAGCATGGCTGTTGCAGCAATCGCAGGTGCGACCGATGGCATGGTGGCACACTACCCGGGGGCTACATTTGGAAATAAAAATATAAACTTGAGCACTGCAGACATCGAGGCAGGGAAGACACACTGAACTAGATGGTAAGAATACTACTGTGGCACTGCTATAATAATGACAGCCTTTCTTTAAGGGCATGGTGTGCACACGTGGTGTGGGTGTGCCTACCATGGCATGCCATTATAACTGTGGATACGATGGTGGTAGCAGCTCCACCCATGGTGGCAGGGAAGGGCCATGGCAGACTCGTCCTGCCACGGCATCTGTACTGGGTGGCGGAGGCCACATACAAAGATGGGATGCTAGCAGGGGAGATATGGGAGATGACAGAGAAGAAGCAGGTAGGTTCTGCAGCTGGTACCCATGGCTACAGTTGTGCAAAATTTTAAAATTTCACCCAGCGAAATATTTTGCATAATTCGCATATTACACAAAATATTTTGCAGGTAAGTCTGAAATTTCACCCCTGAGCGCTAAATTTAAATCATTAAATCAACGAAATTTCACACCTGTGAGCGAAATTCTCGGACTGTGGGCAAAATTTAACTACCCGCTGGTGAAATTTATACTTAAGTTGGGGGAAGACAGCTGCTGTCTGGGGGGGGGGCAGATCAGCAAGATGGCTGCACTGCTACTCCACTCTGCACCATGCCATAGGTGTTTTTAGCTGGAGTCAGAAAGGGTAAATCTTTGGTGAAGTACTTTTGACCATGGAAAGGTGCCCTAGAACATATAATGGATTCCCTGAACAAGGAGATTTGTAAAATCCCTTGGAAAAGTCAGCGGTAACTGTACTGCCAGTATAATTAATGTGAAACACTAATTGCCAGTAGTAAGAAGTGTCTTTACTTTGGTTACAGGCACTAAGAATATAAATCCATACTGTCAGAAAGGAAAGGAGAGGAAGAACAAGCATAACGTTTTCCTGATTGTGTTTGGTTTAAATGAATCCATGTAGGACAGATTGCATATGTGGATATTTAAATTAAAAAAAACAAGTTTCCTCAGACAGTCCAAAGCATGGAGCATTACAATTTTTATTTATTTGAGGATTTCGGGATTACAACCTTTGAGTCATAGACTCATTTCCAAAAGCTCCACGTCTTGGAGACAATACATTTGACATACAATTACATTGCAACAGAAGCAGGTTATATACACATGTTCATTTATAACATATAATATATACAAAGACTGGTGTCTGTTTTATGTATTACAGTGTCATAATTGTTGTCCGAGAGGAGACATTGTCATGCGCCCGTGGACCCTGGCACTGGTCCCAGCACTGAGATGGCCCTGGGCTGTCTGGTGCCATGTTGTCTGTCTGCATGGCATCAAAAAAGACTGGGGGGGGACTACAGCAGGCAGCTGCATGTCCATGAGGTTAGAAGGTGGTCTTTCAGGGTGATCTTGAAAGGGCCAAGCTTGGTGTGGCAGGTGACCTGTGAGGGGAGGGCGTTGAACCAGGTGGGGGCCCTGACCAGGAATGATCTCTGTGTTAGTGTTGTTTTGACCCTAGGGATGGTTAGTGTTGTTTTACTTGTGCTGTGTGTATTCATAGCTGGGATGGTGGTTGCTATGGTAGTAAACAGGCCTTGATGGTGCTTATTGGATGTTTTCCTTATGTGTCCTGTGAAAATGACCCCAGGAGGCTTAGAATTGTTGGCTCCATTTATTTCAAGAAAAAAGAGCCATGTTTCTGTCCAAAACTGTTGGTTCCACCTTAGTAAAATAATTCTAAGAGATGCTGTTTACCAACAAAATAATTATTTCTGAGAGGTACTGCATGGCTTTTATGGAATCGAGACATATTTGGAGCCTTTTAATGTTGACCAAAGACGGAGGGACTCCTAGGTTAACTGGTGCCTTCAAAATACAGCCCCATTTACATTTATTTTGAAACATTATATTAAAATGTTTATACATGTTTTAATTGTTTAAATGTTTATGTTTGTTTACATGCCTTTGGATGCCCTGTATAAAGTATGTTTTTAGAAATTGCTTTTGCAAATTTGATATAAAACTGGTAGGGACGAGATTTATTTATGCTCCTTGATAAGGTGACACAACTGTGTATTATATTTTAAGTGAGACTGCGGTCCGAATATTTACTGGGCTTTATAAATGCTGGAGTAAATCTACTGGGCCTCAAGATGGGAGCCCTATCTAAACTTAATTAACTGATAGCTCAAACTGACAGGACGCACAACAGTGAGTTTTCTGGTAAATGGCTAATTGAATAATGGGACCCCAGTGTTAATATTCATGATACTAGTAAAGCAATGTTGAGTATGATGGAACTCGGGAGGTGCAGTATAGCTAATTCATGTTAACACAAACTAGAACAGGACCATGAGACAATTAGCACCTGTGTGATAGCCGAATAACAAAATAATGTCTCCAATTAAACTGCAGGCATAATGAGACCTAACTGGCCTTTGCAACCTAAAGTAAAGGCTTTCCCTTTTGAAAGGGAGCCAGTTTATGGGTCTGATGTTTGCTATTAGTAAGGCATAAGGAGATTTATTTTCTAATGTTTTGGCTATCTTAAGGCTCTGGATTGGTGGAGTCCTTATACAGTGTGTGGGATGAGTGCTTGTGCCTGGGACTCCTTGGAGCTGAATCGGAAAATTTATTGTTGCCTTGCAATGATGTTTAAATGGGAATGCCTTTTGAATATTGCCTTTTCCCTATGATGTAACTGTTTGTGGATGACTCTCTTCGGGAGTTGAGATGCAAACTGAGGATATTTTTTTTTTTTTGCATTATTTATTTATCGCCCCCTGCGCCCGACCAGCCTCTCCTTCAGGCCTTCTGCCAAGGACTACCCCCGCTAACTCCATTCCGAACCCACCCCGATGCCAGCTTCTCCCGGATCCCAGATCGCAGCTGACCAGGGTAGCCCGACGTATCCCTTCGTTGGACGGGTCCGCTCCTTCCGGAGAGAAATTGCCTTCAGGCATTCTTAGTCTCGGCCCTGATGCTGCTGGGATCAAGATTTCCCTGGCACTTCGGGGGTTCCATGGAGGCGGGGATCAAGCGCCATCATCGGTCGCTCAGACGCCATTTTCCACTTTTTCTGTTTTTCCTCTGTCGCACTGCTCTTGTAGTGCCCGGTTGCTCCACCGGGGCCGCTACAGAGCAAGGCATGCTCCTAACCACCCCGGGAGGAGTAGTCCTAGGATGCTCGATCCTCTCCCATCCTCTGCTGACCCCAGCAACCGAGACCGCTCCCGAACCCGGTGCCGGCGTGGGTTGAGGTAAGGCACAGCTACTCAGCCTCTATGCCACTGGGCCAGCAAGTAGTTTTGCTTTTAAAAAGCTTTATAAAAAAAAGTGTGGCTAATAGTTACCATAAATGATACACATAATATCATTTCTAGGCTTCAGTCTTATAATATTTTTCATGAATTACAGTTTGGGTCTAGTTTTCACAATTTTAACTTGCTATATTGCCTGCTCCCATAAAAGATATATTTTAGTAGATCAGGAAGTAAGACTTCCTGCAATTTTATACAAGTTTAAAGTGACTGAACGCTATGGCAAAATTACATTGCAGGGATTGAAGTCCTATTTTATTGTGGCAGGAGACTGAATGAAACTATTATTTCTATGGACATGGATATGTTGTTCATCCACACTTATTGGCAGGTTCCTTGCCGCTTTAAATCTTGCCGGAAGGTCTTCAAGCTGGCTCCTCCCACCCACCCGGGTGGTAAAACTCTCAGCTCCGCCCCATGACGCCAGATCTTCCTTACCGCTTGGAAGCTCAGGTTCCCTCCTTAACGCGTTGCGTTTAAGACTGGTTCCTAATTCTTCGAAAAGTTCGAAATTAAAAAGTTTTTGCTAAAAAGACTTCGGTCTTCTTCTCCTCGCAGCTGCGATGGACAAATCGACTCCCAGTTTTCAGAGGTGCCCTTGCGGGCAGAAGATGTCTATGACGGATCCACACTCCACGTGCGTCTACTGCCTGGGTCTTGAGCATGACCCGCAGGCCTGCGACTTGTGCTTTTCCTTTTCGGCCTACGTCCTTGAAGACCGTGCTGCCCGATTACAACTGGGGCGCCCCGAGAAAAGAATTCCACCGGTGAAATCTAAAGAGGCCCGATTGGCGGTGTCCGCAGCGGCGGGCTCGGTGGATCAGCTAGAGCAGATGATCACCCTCAAAGAGGAGGCGGCGCGGGCCGCTTCTACCTCGGCTGCGGCATTTGTCCCGTCTTCTCTCGGTGCCTCGTACTCGGCTTCTTTTAAGGAGCTTTGTTTGACCCTCTCGACCAAAGGTGAGGGTCCAGCTTCTTCGGGACCTTTTTCCAGGTCCAAAAAGAGCAGAAGCAAGTCTCTCCGTCGACGCTCTTGGGAGCGGGAAAGATCCCCCTCCCCTTGTCGACAGTCGACTTCGGTCGACCCCTCAGCTTCGGCCACTGGCTTCACGGTGTCCCCGTCAGGCCAGTTGACCGAGACTCCTGTCGACACGGTCGAGATTTTTCTCGACCCGTTAGACGGGTTGTCGGCTGGAGAAGCTGAGAATCCCCTCTCCCCGGTTCCCCCGGTGGGAGTTGAGGATCCCGTCAGCTCGTCCGTGCCTCCGGTTCCAGAGCCTTTGGTGGGATCGTCCGAGCCGAGGGGAGTGCCGAATTCCGACACTTCTCCTCGCCTTCCTCGGCCTAGTTGAGACTCTCGGTCTAGGTCTCGGACATCCTCGCGGTCCAACCGATCCCGCCGTCATAGGCAGTCTCGGTCTCGGCACCGCGGCAAGCGGCGCCGCCGCTCTTCCTCTTCTTATTCCTCGGACGAGGGGAGGCTTCGGCGCAAGTTGCATCGGAGGTATGAGGAACTTATGTGGCAACAGCTCCTTTTGACCGGGAATAAGCCGACCCAGTCGTCTTCCCCGCCATTAAGTGGCTGTCACCGAGCAGCCGAAACAACCCCTCATTGTAGTCGAGGAGCCTGTTCTCAGGCCGTTGTTTGGCCAATTCCAGCTGCCCCACCACCTCTGGTGGGAACCTCTGCCCCACAGCCATTAGTTGGGGCTCCGACCAAAATTCTCGGTCGGCTTTGGGTTTGCCCCAGGCTGTCGGTCACCACTCCTGATAAACCTCGGCAGGTGGAGGGTGGCTCAGGACGAGCAGTTCTTTGAGGACTCTTCTGAGGTCTGATGATGGTTCCTCCCTCTTCTCCAACGCATGGACTTGGAGTCTCGGGAGGACAGTCAATGGACGATAGCCCTCGTCCTTCTTAGGTTGCTTCGACTCATCTCGGAGTCCACGGGATGAAGCTCAAACCTACTTTCTAACGGCCAGGTATCCTCACGGAGATTCTGGACCGAGGATTCTCCTACAGAGGCCTTTCGGTGGCGGGGCCGCAGTGGGTCGGCCTTGGAACTTTGGCAGCGTCCTGCTTCCTGCCCTGTGCCTTTGGCCAGGTTGGCCAGGAAGTATGCGGTCCCTACCGGTTCCCTGTCCAGTTTTTCGGAACACCCCTCAGCCGAGGGGTTGGTTACCGACAGCGTTTTCCGGCATGCCGGGAACACCAGGGATGTGGACAAACCTCCCGACAAGGAATCCAAGAAATTGGATTATGCCGGGCGAAAAGTCTATGCTGCATCCTCTCTCGGCCTTCGTCAGGCCAGTTCGGCCGTCCTCATGGCACATTTTTCTCACGCCCTGTTGGGCTCCCTGGATGAGGTTGTCCCTCATCTTCCCACAGATCTGCAGACTACCGTCAGGCAGGTGCGGGACCAGGGCAGGGCAGTGGCTAAACAGCAGCTCCAGACTACGTTAGACATCGGGGACTCATGTGCCAGGTCTGTGGCGGCCGCAGTGGCCATGCGTCGTCGGGCTTGGCTGAGGATATCCACCTTTACTTCAGATACCCAGCACAAGTTGGCGGATGTTCCCTTTTTGGGGACTGACCTCTTCGGCCCTGGGGTGGAAGGTCACCTGCAGAGGATCAAGAAGTCCAATGCTACCTTGGACTCGGTCTCTTCCGCTCAGAAGGACAAAGGCCGCAAGCCACAGCCTAAGCCCTTTCGTCCTTCTGCGCCCGGCCGCGCCTGGCCCAGCAACGTCAGGGCCAGCAGGCTCGACCTTGGTATCCCAAGCCCAAGCCGTCGGCTTCCTCCAACAGGAAGCAGGGAGGTAAAGGCCCAGGAGGTCCCTTGGCCGGTCCCTCCTCCAAGCCTGCCCAGTGACGGGCTGAGGGGTGTCGCCCCCATCCCTGTCACCTCACTCCTGGTTCCCCTGTGGGGACGGCTCAGACACTTCCTTTCCGCCTGGTCCGCTGTTACCACGGACAGATGGGTACTGGAGGTGTTGGGAAAAGGCCTACCTCTGGAATTCGAGCAGGCCCAGCCCTTCAGAGCCATCGCACCTCGGGGGGCCTCGGGGTCCGCAGCCTCACTGGCGGCTCGCCGAGCCGACATCGCTCTCCTCCTCCAAAAGGAAGTGATCACGGAGGTGGAGGACCCCCCTTCAGACCCGGGGTTCATGTCCAGGTATTTCCTGGTTCCGAAACGGACGGGGGGCTGGCGCCCCATTCTCGACCTACACGACCTGAACAAGTTCCTAAGGTCTCGAACCTTCAGGATGGTCACTCTGGTGCAGATAATACCATCTCTGGAACACGGCGTGTGGTTCTGCTCTCTGGACCTACAGGACGTGTTTTTCACGTCCCTATCCGTCCGTCACATCGGAGATTCCTCCGCTTTCAAGCGGAAGGATCCCTCTTCAAGTTCCGAGCCATGCCCTTCGGCTTATCTCCAGCTCCCAGGGTCTTCACCAAATGCATGGCAGTGGTGACAGCATTCCTGCGGTGCCGAGGGGTCCGGGTGTACCCTTACCTGGATGACTGGCTGATAGCAGCCTCCTCCAGATGGGAGGTGGAGCGGTCCAGAGATCTGGCCCTCCAGGTTTGCTCTCAAATCGGCCTTCTCATCAATGAGGCCAAGTCGGAACTCGAGCCGAAGCAGGTGATTCTTTTCATCAGGGCAGAGCTCAACTCTCTTCGAGCCAGAGCACGGCTCCCGGTGGACAGGGCCGAGGTTCTTACCTCCTTTGCCCAATCATTTCTGGTTGGGCAATCGCGCCCTGCCCAGGACTTCCTGCGCCTTCTGGGTCTCATGGCGGCCTGTACCAGCGTGGTCCGTTGGGTCCGCTGGCACATGGGCCCCCTTCAGTGGGGACTGGCCAGCCAGTGGTCAAAACTCTGTGATCCTTTGGACCAGCTAGTGATAGTGACCCAGGAGATGTGGAACGCTCTCCAGTGGTGGACCGTTCCATTCCATCTGCAGGAGGGCATCCCGTTTGTCCGCCCCGAGCCGACGGTCTCTCTATCGACCGATGCCTCTCTGATGGGTTGGGGTGCCCATCTGGGGGAACACCGAGTGCACAGCCTCTGGTCCCCGCGGGAGTCCCGATGCCACATCAACCTGCTGGAGCTCCGAGCGGTCCGCCTAGCTCTCACCGCCTTTGCTCCGTTTCTCCGGGGTCAAGTGGTCCGAGTCCAGACGGACAATACCACGACCATGTACTACCTGAACCGCCAGGGTGGGACGCACTCCATGCTTCTATGCAAGGAAGCTCTCTGCATTTGGTCACTGCGCGCAGCCTGGAGGCGGATCTCCTAGCCATTCATGTGGCAGGAGTCTCCAACACCCTGGCCGATGCCCTGAGCCGGATAGGGGCTGCATCTCACGAGTGGTCTCTCCTGCCGGAGGTAGTACAAGATCTGTTCTCCCACTGGGGCACACCTCAGGTGGACCTGTTTGCCTCCAGGGAGAATGCGAAGCTGAGGCTGTTTCCTGCCCGCCCCCCTCAGCAGGGCTCGCTGCAGGGGGATGCCTTCTCGAGGCTGTGGACCCCGGGCCTCTTCTACGCCTTTCCCCCATTTCCCTTGATTCACAAGGTGCTTCTCAAAGCAAGGAGGGACAAGGCCAGGTGATCCTGATAGCCCCAGACTGGCCCCGCCAGTTCTGGTACCCAGATCTCCTCAGCCTCAGCTCCAGGCTCCCGAGGCAGCTTCCAGCTCGCCCGGACCTGCTCTCAGTCAATCAGGGGAAGGTGTTCCATCCGGACCTTCAATCCCTGCACCTGACGGCCTGGTTCCTGAGTGGCTAGAGTTCCAGGCCTTGGGTCTTTCCGACGAGGTCCTCAATGTTGTTGAGGCGTCCCGTAAGGAGTCGACCAGAAAATGCTACGCCTTCAAATGGAAGAGATTCTCCATTTGGTGTCAGGGCAAGGGCTTGGACCCTTCCTCCTGTTCTGTGGCAAGCATTTTGGACTATTTATGGTCCCTTTCTAGTCAAGAGCTTAGGTCGACGACCCTAAAGGTGCACCTGGCAGCCATCTCTGCTTACCGGGCGCGGGCCGGGAGCAGTCGGTGGCGCAGGAAAAGGTGGTCGGGCGCTTTTTCAAAGGCCTTGATCACATTTCCCTTCCGGTGCGAGAACCTCCACCTCCGTGGGATTTACTGCTGGTACTGGCAAAGCTCATGGGCAAGCCATTCGAACCAATGCACAGGTGTGATCTCTCTCACCTGTCGTGGAAGACCGCCTTCTTGGTGGCTATCACGTCAGCCAGAAGGATGGGAGAGCTCCAGGCGCTTTGCATCGAGTCTCCTTACCTGGTCTTCCACAGGGACAAGGTTGTCCTGCGCCCCCACCCGAAATTCCTTCCGAAGGTGGTGTCGGAGTTTCACCTTAACCAGGTGCTGACTCTGCCGGTGTTCTACCCCAATCACACCTCGGAGGCCGAATATAGGCTCCATACTCTGGACCCTAGGAGGGCGCTCGCTTATTATAAGGAGCGCACGGCTGAAATTCGGGGAGAGGTTCGCCAGCTGTTTGTCACCTACACTGAAGCCGCATCTGGCAGACCTGCAGCCAAGCGGACAATAGGCAGGTGGGTCGCCTCCTGCATAGATCGCTGCTATAAGTTGGTGGGCATGGAGCCTCCCAGAGGGATAAGAGCTCATTCTACCCATCATACTGCTGCATTGGTGGCTGCTTCCAGGGACGTCCCTATCCAGGAAATCTGCAGGGCTGCTACCTGGAAGTCAGCACACACCTTTATTACCCATTACCACATCGACCTTGAGTCACGCCGGGATGCTGGTTTTGGGGCCTCGGTTCTCCAGTCTTTATTCCCTAAGTAGGGGGTGTGCACCTTGCCTCCCTCCTCCCGGAGAACTGCTAGGAGTCTGCCAATAAGTGTGGATGAACAACATATCCATGTCCCTAGAAATACAGGTTACTCACCTGTAACAGGAGTTCTAGGAATGGTATATGTTGTTCATCCACACGACCCACCCGACCTCCCCGGCTTCGACGCACAACCTGAGCTTCCAGCGGGCCAGATCTGGCGTCATGGGGCGGAGCCGAGAGTTTTACCACCTGGGTGGGTGGGAGGAGCCAGCTTGAAGACCTTCCGGCAAGATTTAAAGCGGCAAGGAACCTGCCAATAAGTGTGGATGAACAACATTTACCATTCCTAGAACTCCTGTTACAGGTGAGTAACCTGTATATATGTTTCACATATTCTTGTACATTTTAAATGTTCAAAGACTGTAAAATGTCCTTTTTTGTTCTTGCTTTATGTTATATTGTAATGACTTGTAGTCGAATGAATAAATAAAAAAAATATACTCAAGTTCTCCTGACTTCCTGAGTCTCTGCAGGTTACCCCCCCCAGCCGACTACCGGCCATAATTGAATAAGCCCCTCCCCCAGTTACCCTGGCCCCCCATGTCCTTTCTTAATATTAAAAAAATTAAACCCACTCCCTGGCGTCTAGTGGTCCCCCACCACTACCGCGGCCTCCATGACCCAAATTATTCTCACTCCCTGGTGTTTAGTGTTCCCCACCCTGGCTGATCACTGGCCATAACTGATTCTTGAATAAGCTCCTCCCCCAGTTACCTTGGCCCCTCATCTCCTTTCTTAAATAAATAAATAAATAAAACCCACACTCCCTGGTGTCTAGTGGACCCCCACCCTGTCAGCATGAGCTACGCTCCCCAGTACCCCAATTGGGCCACCAGCACAGCCTCCACTCACCTCTATGGCGGCAGCCCGACCGAGCTGACTGAGCATTTGAATGAATGAGCGTGTTTGTACAAGCACCGCTCATTCATTCAAGTGCTCAGTCGGGCTGCTGGGCTGTGGAGGTGGTGTGAAGGGTTGCCAGTAGCCCGATCGAGGTACTGGGGGGGAGTGGGGTAGGTGCTAGCTCATGCTGACAGGGTGGGGGGCCATTAGACACCAGGGAGTGTGAGTTTTATTATTTTTTGTTTTGTTTTTTTAAGAAAAGGAAATGAGGGGGCCAGGGTAATTGGGAGGGAGCTTTATTCAAGAGTCAATTATGGCTGGGGATCGGCCAGAGGGGGGCCACTAGACACCAGGGAGTCAGGAGAATAAGTTGGGCCGTGAGCAGCTGTGGGGGCAGGGTGGACCACTAGACACCATGGAGAGTTTTAGGGAATATCAGGGGGCGAAACTGCAGCAAAATGTAGCCATTTCACTGCAATTTCACAAAACATTTTGTGTGGCGAAATTGGCAATTTCGCCGGGGAAATTTAATTTCGCAACATCTCTACCCATGGCCATGTTTCATATGTGTGTTTGCCAGGTGGGTTACATACTAACATACTATGAAGCCTGCAGAACAGGCCCTATGGTCTATCGAGTCTGCTTGATGGTCAGTGCCTATGCCGGGCACTGATTTTTAGCCCTCCCTACCACCCACACAAGGACCCCTATTTCCCAGCAGGGCTCCTGGATGTACCCTCCCCCTGCACCTATTCCAGCCCTTCCTGAACTCCTGCACCATAGTAGCAGCCACCAGCTCTCTGGGCAACGCATTCCAGGGCTCCACCACTCTCTCAGTAAAGTAGCACCTCCTTGTTTCCCCCCCAACCTCCCCCCCATTCAACTTCATGGGGTGTTCCCTGGTGGACCCCAGTTTCTTAGCTGTAGGACCCCTCAAGGCTTACCCTATTGACCCCCTTTGAGATACTTGAAAACCTCTATCATATCCCCCATCTCTTCTCTCCTCCAATGAGTATAGGTTGAGCTCCCCCAGTCGCTCCTCATGAGGCACTTCCCCTAGCCCCAGTACCTGTGCCCTCTACAATAACGCAATGTCCTTCTTTAAGTAGGGACACCAAAACTGCACACAGTATTCAAGGTGTGGTCTAACCAGACTATTGCACAGCGGAAGAAGTACAATAGTCTGGTTAGACCACACCTTGAACACTGCATGCAGTTGGAGAGGGGCCTGTGCCGGGGTCTTGTCTACCAAACATGTTCCCTGTGTTTCATTGCAGGGGACCCAGTGTCGGAAAGTGGTGCTGGTGCTGGTCCTGGAGCACCGGGAGGTGGGCGGGCCAGGCTCTGCATGTGTGGCAAACTTGCAGCAGCTGCTGCCACATGACCTGCTGCGGCACTTTGAACTGTGAAGCAGCATGGCCGACTATGTGTATCGGGATGATGAGGAGGACCTGTGGGCCATCCGAGTGCCCTCAAAGGTAGGTGGCCATTGGCTGTGTGTGTGTGTGTGTGGGGGGGGGCATTGCTTGGGCAGGGGCTGTTGCAAATTACCGCATCACTGACATCGGTCCCCTCCATACGCTTTTGTCAGTTCAGTGCTACTGTGGCCATCAGGTGGCTCGTCCTTGAGGAGAGGGAGTTCACCGACACCTCCACCCCCAGGAGCTGACCCCATCCAGCAGCCTGGAGTTGCCCTCGGAGGAGGACTCTGACTGAGGCGGAGGCCCATCCGTGATATCAACCCCCCCCCCATTTTGCCCTATTTCCATTCCTGACCTTTGTTTGAAAATATGGTATCAGTAAAAGCTTTTGTATCCAGCTCCGTCAGTGTGTCTCGTTCTTTACCCTGGCATGGTGTTCATGGGAGGTTGTGTCTGTGTGTGTGTCCTATATGCTTCTGCGACTGGGCCTTGTGGCATGATTGCAGGGTTGGACTGGCCCACCTGGATACCTGGAAATTTCCAGATGGGACCCCGTCCCTCAGTTGGGTACCTGGTCACCCTCTGAACTCTGAAAACATTTGTATTTATCATCTTTTTTCTAATTAAATGGGGTATCTGGGACACTGTAGATAAATGTAAGATGTAATTACAGAGCTAATGTATCAAATTGAAGTGGAATACTGATATGAGTGTGTCACCTGGGCTCTGTATTAATTTTCCAGGTGGCCCTTGTATCCTCTTTCCAGGTGGGCCCCCGTACCCCAGTCTGACCCTGCATGCTTGACGTGTGTACCTGCATGTTTGCCATGGTATACTGTGCTGTGTGTCCACTTGCGGTGGCGCCTGCTGGGTGGCATATACGCCATGCTGGGACAGGCCATATGGCCCGTGTTGTCACACATGTGGTGGTCACACATGGCAGATGGCTAGCAGGTGTGTTGGCACTGCCAACATGCCTTGTGTCTTTCTTGTGTTGCTGGCATGTGGTGCCGCTGCAGGCATTGTCATGTCCCCTCCCACTTGCTTCGTTGGCCACTCCTGCCATGTGTGCAATGCGTAGGCTGTTTACGGCTGCCTCCAGAATGCCTATCACATATGAGGGGGACACGACATGCCATTCTGATGTAAAATGCGTCCGTACATGCGCCAAGGAGAGTCCTGCGCGTATCGTGATACGCCGGCACCCCTGCACGCCGCGCATCCACAGAGGCAGCATGAGTGTTTGCATGGTGACTCCCGCGCATGGCCCTGTGCATGGTTGTGCATGCCACGCGCGGGCTGCTTACACACGCTCCGCTTGTATCGGTCTACATGCAGATCTTACGCACCATGCGTAGGGCAGTGTAGCCATCATGAATAGGGTGCGATGGTGAACAGATCTCTGCTGAAGCCTCTCAGCAGGCTGTGTGAAATGTGCTAGGTTTCTGAAAAGGCTGTATTTTTCAACACTGTGCACTGCAATAGCTGTTTGCAAAGCGAGGGTCTTTGGGGCTGCAATTTTAATCACCTCCAACAGCAGAGGAAGTTTCAATGGCCTTAAATTAGTATGTATACTAAATGGTGCGTGAACACTGCTCCTCCAAGAATTCATAAATTAAGCTCTTTTTTATCCCTTTTTTAAGGCTCACGTACTCTGCCTTCTTATCATTGATTTCTGTTTGGAGTATGGAATTTTTTCGCACAGCTGGGAGAGTAAACTCCTTTTTCGTTTTGTACAGAAATTTGGAATCTGGTCATTTTGATTGTACATTTTTTATACTGTACTGTTTCAGAAGTAGCCCCTTCCTCAAAGGGGGAGTACAAGACGGTTCCTGGTAACAGCATTATCCGAGCCTAGATTTAATGGAATTCAGCTTTGCTTTTGATCAGTAATCAAGCACAAGTGCAGGTGAGACTGAGAACAGAGTTCTCTAACATCGACAGTCCTGTGAAACTCCTTGGTCATTTGCAACTAGGTCAGGAGCAATTGATATAATGCATCATAGAAGTTTGTAGTAACTCATTTTACCAATAGATGCATAGTGACAAAAAATTAAACAGCCAAATCGTAGAGACGTAGAGAAAGTCACTTGATGTTCTGAACCCTTTTAGTGACACCTGTAAATATCAGTCGGAGTGAATTTACAGGGGAATATCTCGCCTCCTCGTGGCATTCAATCCATCCTACAGTCCCTTCAACCTTTTAAAAGATTTGACAGGCTACTTCTTTTTATCTCCCCCTTCTCAATGCTTAACCCCTGGTGTCCTTTTAATACTTTCAGTTTGGTTGTTTAGTGAAAATGGTGAACCTGCTTCAAGATGCTACACAGCACTTCACTCCCCATCTGTAAACCTTGCTCTTTTATTTATTTATTGAACTATTCACTGCTTGCACTCACATATTATGCAGCAAAAACAGTGTCAACAATAGCACCAACGATTTTGGGAAGAAAGGAACTAAGAGAATATAAAAATTTATATAATTATTTATCTTGTCATTTTCAGTTTGAACACTGAGATAACTGCAGAGCTTCTCACAGGACCTCTACCCCGCAGCTATCTTGGAGTGATAAAACATGGGTAAAAAGTAATGCAATTTGCTCAGAAGGTACACAGAACATTGTGTAAACATAATGTCCTAGTAGCAGGTCAAATGCTGCATGTGTGTTTTTTTGTAGTAGTTTTCCACCTTTAGGTTAAAGTCAGATTCATAACACGGAAACATAGAAACAGACTTTGATAGGAGAGAAGAACCTCTTGGCCCACCTAGTCTGCCCATTTCCCTACCTACAGGATAAGCTGTGGATCCCAGTTAATGAATAGCCTATTTCTTCCTACCCCCCACAAGAATTGCCTTATGTCTGTCCCATGCACTCTTGAATTCTCCCACAGTTTTAGATCCCACAACCTCCTCAAGAAGGCTGTTCCATGCATCCACCACCCTCTCTGTGAAAAAATACTTCCTCACACTGCCCCGAGCCGTCCCCCCTCTATCTTCATATTATGTCCCCTTGTTCTTGCACATCTCTTTTTCTGAAAGATGCTACCCTCTTGGACTTTGTTGATTCCACTGAGGTACTTAAAAGTTTCTATCATGTCCCCCCCTCACCCTTCTTTCCTCAAGGGTATACATATTAACCTCCTTTAGTCTCTTTTTGTATGGCTTCTCTTGCAGACCCTATACCATTTTAGTTGCCCTCCTCTGGCCTGCCTCCATCCTGTCTATGTCCTTGTGGAGGTGGGGTCTCCAGAACTGAATGCAGTACTCCAGATGGGGTCTCACCAACTGTCTGTATGGAGGGATAACAACTTCCTGTTTTCTGCTGGTGATCATACCTCTCAACTGTACCTCATTACGAGGAACGTTCCTCATTTAACTTCACAAAAGGTCCCTGTTCCACATTGTGAGGACTTGTTCCACATTCAGTATTCACATTCTAAAGCAAAAATCTATAGTAAGTGATGCAAAAAATATATCATTCAATTAAAAACAGACTTTCTGAACATAAATGCAAACATTTTAACAGTGTTCTGAGCCTCCTAGGTAAAGATTTGATTAAGTGTTCCACATTTTGCTAATTTGTTCCACATTTTGAGAGGCAATGTTCCACATTTGGTGGAGAAAAGGTTGAGAGATATGCTGGTGATGCCTCTCCTTTATATATCCCAGTATCCCCCGGCCCTCCCTACTGCCTTCTCACATTGCATGTTAACCTTAAGGCCATCTGATATGATTACCTCCAGGTCCCTTTCCATTTTTGTTGTTGTTACTACCTCCCCCCATTGTGTAATCTTCCCCTGGGTTTTTGTTTCCCAGGTGCTTGTATCTTTTTGAGAAGTAAAGTTAAGTGAGTGTCTCCTGCATCCGTTCCGTTAAAGAGAGAGTCGCACGTACTTTTGGAGGTTTATGCAACGGGAAATCCGGTTTGCATGGTCAGCTTGTTTCTGCAGTTTAAACCATCTTGTAGCACTTTTTAAGCAAAAAGAATCAACTGAGAAGTTCAGGAAGGGGGAAACATTTTCTGCAACATGTGTCGAGTGCACAGATGTAGGAGGGACTTCCTGTATTCCAGGCAATTTGATTAGTTAAAAGGCAACATCTCTCAATATCTAGCTGCTTAACATCCTGTCCAGGGCCGGCCTTGGCTAGGTGCAAACTGTGCTTCTGCACCTTGGGGGCCCATACTTTTTTCTTGAGGAAGCAAAAATAATTGAAAACATTTAAAAATACCAGCATTTTGTTATAGATGAAAATGTTTACCAGCAAATCAAAGTGGAAGATAACTAGCTCTGCTACTGTTACAAAAGGTGGGGGCAGCTTTGCTGCAGTGGAAAAAATTAGGTTAAGAAAGTGCTAAAGGTGTTAATGGCCATACTTTACACCTCCCAGGCTGACTGCTTTCACAAACAAAGGGCTATATTGACAAGGGAACTTGTTTGTAACCTGCTCACCCCCCACAGCTAGCAGTGGAACCAGTGAACCAGAGGAATGGCTATCTCTACAAAGCAGTGTGCAAAAGATGGAGATTAGCGCCCAAGAGGTGGATAAGCAGAAAAGGGGAAAAATTCAGCAGAAGGGCAGACAGCAAGGAGAACCAGGGATAAAGGACAACCAAGGAAGGGGCTGGAGTAGAACAGCAAAACAGTCTAGGGAGTTCAAATCATGGAAAGCCATGTGTGCAAATGCCAGGAGCCTTAGCAACAAGATGGAAGATCTGGAGGCTGTCATGGTGCAGTCAGACCTGGACATTGTGGCCATCACTGAAACCTGGTGTAATGATAACCATGACTGGGAGATGGCCATACCTGGCTACAACATATTCAGAAGAGACAGGGCAGGCAGGAAGGGAGGAGGAGTGGCACTGTATGTGAAAAATGACATAAGGCCACAGAGATCCAGGAGGAACAAAATGGGGGAGAGATACTGTGGGTTAAGCTGGAAAGGAAAATGGGGCCAGTCATCTACACAGGTGTGGTCTATAGACCACCAGCCCAGGAGGAAGAAATAGATAGGGAGCTGATGCTAGCCATCCAAAGGATGGCAGACAAGGGTGAGGTAGTACTGGTTGGAGACTTCAATATTCCAGACGTGGACTGGAGCATCCCAGCAGCAGCATCAACTAGAGCAGATTTATCCTGGACTTCTTCAGGGTGCCTTCCTCACAACTGGTCATGGAACCAACTCGGCAGAAGGCAATACTGGACCTTGTGCTCACAAACAGGGACAGTGTGATGGGGGTAACAGTGGGGAGCACCTGGGAACAGTGACCACCAGTCACTGTGGTTTGAAATCACAGAAAGAGCAGAACAAACCGCACAAAAACACGTATCCTGGATTTTAGGGGGGCAGACTTTGGGAAAATGGGGAGATACTTGAAAGAGGCATTAAGGGGAATGGGGCAGGAATCAGGGGTTGAGGAACAGTGGGCAGTATTTAAAATGGGGATTACAAGAGCAACAGAAGTATGTATTAAGCAGGTTAGCAAGAGGAAAAGGAAGAGGAGACCATTATGGTTTTCCAAAGAGGTAGCAAAGAAAGGAAAGCCCAAAAGATTGCATATCTCAGGCAATACAAAAAGACATGGCAGAAGGATAGGGAGAAGTACCAGGAGAAGCAAAGCGAGGCAGGGAGGTCAGTAAGGGAAGCCAAAGCTCAGACAGAAGAACACATTGCAAAATCAGTGGGTAGAGGGGACAAAACTTTTTACAGGTACTGTACATAAGTGAAAAAAGAAAGGCAAAGGGAGGGATAGTGAGACTGAAGGGGGAGGATGGGGGCTGTGAAGAGGATGACAACAGTAAAGCTGACATATTGAGCAGGTATTTCTGATCAGTCTTTACTGAGGAAGAGGAGGGTAATGGGTCTGAAGGGAGTACAAGGGGTGAGAATAGTGCAGAAATGGACATAAGTCCCTTTACACGAGAAAGGGTCCTGAAGGAACTGGAAGTAATGAGAGTTGATAAAGCAATGGGGCCAGATGAGGTGCACCCCAGGGTCCTTAAAGAACTAAGAGAGGTGGTGGCTGAACCTCTGGCTATCCTGTCTAGCCAATCACTGGAAACAGGGGAGGTACCCAAAGACTGGAGGATAGCAGATGTAGTCCCCTTATACAAAAGTGGGAACAAAGAGGAAGCAGGGAACTACAGACCAGTCAGCCTCACCTCGGTAGTGGGGAAGATCATGGAAGCACTACTGAAGGAGAGATTGGTGGAACATCTGGTTGTCAATGGACTACAGGACCCAAGGCAGCATGGTTTCACCAGGAGGAGGTCATGTCAGACCAACCTCATTGAATTTTTTGACTGGGTGACTAGGGAGGTGGATCGGGGAGGGCAGTGGACATGGCCTATCTGGACTTCAGCAAGGCCTTTGACACTGTGCCACATAGAAGACTATTGCACAAACTGGGGAATATGGGTGTGGGCAGGACAGTAGTGTGGTGGGTAGGTAACTGGCTGGGCGACAGGACACAGAGGGTGGTGGTAAATGGCTGTCAATCCACAGAGGGAAGAGTGACCAGTGGGGTACCACAGGAATCAGTGCTGGGACCGGTTCTATTCAATATCTTCATCAGTGACATTGCGCCCGACCTGGAAGGCAGAATTTCACTGTTCGCTGATGACACAAAGCTCTGTAACAGAGTAGACACACCAGAGGGTGTAGACAGAATGAGAAGGGACCTGCAGAAACTTGAAGAATGGTCAGGGGTTTGGCAGTTGAAATTCAATGCAAGGAAGTGCAAGATAATGCATATGGGGCACAAAAACCCTGGCACAATATATCAATTAGGGGGTGAGGATATAGCATGCACCAAGCAAGAAAGGGATCTTGGGGTTATCATCTCTGATGACCTCAAGGCAGGGAAACAGTGTGACAAGGCAGCAGGTAAAGCAAATAGGATGCTAGGATGCATAGGCAGGGGCATCACCAGCAGGAAAAGGGACGTCATAATTCCACTATACAAGACACTAGTGAGGCCCCACCTGGCGTACAGTGAACAGTTCTGGAGACCATACCTACGTAAGGACATAGACAGGGTAGAGAAGGTTCAGAGGAGGGCAACAAAGATGGTGCATAGATTGCATCACAAGTCCTATGAGGACAGGTTGAAGGAAGTGAACATGTACTCCCTGGAGGAGAGGAGGGAGAGAGGGGATATGATAGAGACATACAAGTATCTTACAGGGAGGAACAGGGTGCAGGAATACACTATTTTTAAGAGAAAAAGATGTTCCAGGACTAGAGGGCATGGGATGAAGTTGGAGGGAGGACGATTCAGAGGAAACATGAGGAAGAATTTCTTCACAGAACAGGTGGTGGACAAGTGGAACACCCTGCCAGAGGAAGTGGTGGGGGCTGAAACAATCACGGGATTTAAGAATGCATGGGATAGACATAAAGGAATTCTGGAGGTCAGGGGTAAGGGGCAACAGACTTCTTGGAAAACATAAACTGAACTTACAAGCTCAAATGGACAGACTGGGTGGGCCATAGGCCCTTATCTGCTGACACTGTCTATGTATCTATGACAGGTAGCTGAAACAATGAATGATATGAAAAAATCTGTTTCAAAAGTATGTGAGCACTCAAAATCAGGAGTCGATCTTAACATTGTTTTACTAGCCCAAACACTAGTGCAAATTGTCCAGGGCTAATGCAGCTAACTCTCTACTTGTCCATCTTGACTAGTGCGGGTTTTCATGGTTGTTCATGACATTAAAAAAGTCTACTTTAGCAAGCTCTAGTCCTCACGCTAATCTCACTCAATGTTCCAGATGGCCTGGTGTGGTTAACAGCTCATTAAGAGCTGCAATTATCTGGCAGTTCAAGAGGTGGATTCCACAAAAAACTCAATGTGAGTCATTATCACTCCACTGTTAGGACTTTCAGCTAGTGTCCAGGGTGTGACCAAGGTTAGAATGCTGTTAAGTCACAAGCTTCAAGTTTTCAGAATTTGTCTCTGTCTAAAAATTTGTCCCATATTATTAAGACCAGTGCCCCTCATTTCCCTACATTTTGAGCATCTGTATCCAATATTTCAGTGACAAAATGTGAAGAGGTATACCGGGTTGACCCTGCAGGTGGTGGGTTTTATCCCAGCCTCACCATAACTTTCCTCTCCCTTCCAAATCTCTTAATTTTGTTCTTTCCCTGGACACCACTGCAGACCAGACTCTGAAATGACCATCCACAGATCCATAGCTGCCATTACTGGAAAGTGTGGGGGGTCCCCAGCTCTTCTATATGGACCATGCCAGCCATCACTATCCATACAATCGCACCCTTATCCCACCCAGCATGTCATTTCATCCTAAAAACAAAACTTTGGATCATGTATGGTACAAAAATGTCCCCATGTTATGTCTATGACAATGTCTCTGGCTGCGCTCCTCCTCTATAGTTCTCTGCCCTCCCCACTCTTCCTCTTCCTTGTCCTCTATCCTCTCTGCACCTCATCCGCTATCTCCTTGTAACCTAGCCTCCAAAACTTATTTTGTTTCTCAGATGCTTTGTAACTCTGTTTAGCTTACACTTTTGTAACCTTGTCCTAGGTACTGAATTTGTAATCTGACTTACAATTCAAAACACAAGACATGCAACCTGACATGGAACCTTTGTAAAAGAGCCCTGGCTCAAAGCTATTGTAATCCTAGACCTAATAAATAAAATAAATAATAAAATACATACTTTGAAAGCTTAAACTAGGCATTCCTGTGGTACATAGATCATCGTATATAGCATTAGTTCTCACACTTTCTGATAGTGAGCCACCCCCAAGCCATAAAACAGATTTTGAGACTCCCTCAAATTTGGAAAAAAATCTTGGGCCTTTCCACAGAAAAATATAACTCCTACTTTGCACATTACACCTGGAATAAAGTGACACTAATAAAGCTAACTGAGTATATTCTCTTTTTATTCAACTTGTTGCTCTCCACCCCGACCTGGCACCCCAGGTTATACTTGTCACTCCTTTTTTCTGACTCTTGGGCCCTTGTTACTCTGTTTCCTCTCTATCTGGAACAGCCAAACCTAGCCACTTCATCTTTCCCTCCCTTACCCTGTTGTTAAGCAACTTCCTGTACCCTTACCTCAGGTCACACCTGAAAACATGCATCGGATCTCTGTGCCTTTCCCAGTCACTCATTTACATATAAATACCTACTATAGAAATGAGCCTTGACTCAGTTTGCCTTTCCAAGTTATTAATTTGCATATAAATACCTATTGTAGAAATGAGCCTTGACTCAGCACGCCTTCCCCAGGCATTAATTTATATATGTACACCTATAAACAAGCTTTGACTCAATGGGGACTTCCTGGTCAAATATTTGTGCATGAGTAAAGAAATTCACCTGCAATTATCCATGTTTAATTTGTTTTATCCTTTCACACAAAACAGCCAAAACTTAAAATGCAAATACTGTACATTCTCAGATTTGACTGGCTGGCCTCACTATTTGAGAGCCACTGCTATATAGAAATAGAGATAGTATAGCATTATGCCTGTGTACTGTTTCCCCTGTGCTGATGAAAGGACAAAGTTAAAGAAAAAATCTGTTGTTGTTGGTGCAGAGCATATTAAAATCAATGCTTTTAAAATTAAAAATATCATAGTTTTCTATTTCCAAAGCCCCTTAGGTTTGTGTAGCCCCCACCCCCAAAGAAATCTTAGATGTACTCCTGGCTCACTTGAGACAGCACAAAAACTTCCAGAAGTGCAGGTCTCCAGTTGACTATAAGGTGGGGGCTGAGAGTGTCTTTCTCTGCCTGACTCTGTTCATTGCCCTGTGGGTGGTGGTGACAGTGTGGCGAGGTGCATGATGATGTCAGCTATTGTGTGTGTGCAGAGCAAGGACTGCTTGATTGAACATTTGCTGTTGTGATATCTACTGTTGTGTGTGTGTGTGTGTGTGTGTGTGTGTGTGTGCGTGTGTCTGCAGAAAGAGAATAGGAAGAGAGGAGGCAGTGGTACAAAACAATGGGGGGGCTCACTGTGTGTGATGGCATTTAGCCTTTTCTGCTGGGGAGCTGGAAGCAATGTGGGAGCAAGATAAATGCGCAATAATCAGAGTATTTCTTCGCTTGCATTGTTTCCTGTATAAGTGATCAAAATTTACCATTATAATTGAGGACTAGTGCAACCATCTGCGGGCTAGTGCAATTTTGAATCAACTTGCCTTGCTGGCTAGATTTAAGGTTGACCTCTGCTCACAATGGCTCAAAAACCTGACCAGCAGAGAGCAAAATCGGATTTCCTGATAGGGACCCTGAAAACCTGATCACCAGGTAAAAAACCTGACAGGTGGCAACCTTACAGGTGTCCTGTGATTTTTTTTTTTTTTTTAACCAGGAGAGAGACACTAAGCTGAAAGCTTGTTTACAGGTGCAATCTGGGAAGCACAAGGAAGTTAAGTGACTTGCTCAGGGTCACACAATATGCAAGTGGGGGCTGTGGGATTCAAACCGAGGTCTCCAGGTTTGCAGCTCAGAATCTTAAACCACTGTGCTATACTGCCTCCTATGATAATTCTCTCTATTCTCTCTCACACCTCCAGAAAAGTTAAACTGTTTAACTTGTTTACAAATCAGAGTATCTGAGGTGTGAGTGTCCAGTGATGATGTCCCTGTCCTTACAGAAATGAATACGGCAGTAGTACCATACTTACTTAAGTTCTGGCTCCAGGCTCGGTCGATTCATTTCCATGGTGAAGTCAAATAATTAAGTGCAGTCAGTGGCACTAATTAAAAGATGCTGGTTAAACTAGTAGACCTGCTACTGCTTTATTAATACAGGACAGGAGGGTTAGTTAGGTGTAAATGTTGGATGTGTGAGGGGGGGGCCCACAGGGAATGGAGTGGGGGGCCCCGACAGGGGGCTGTACAGGGGCCCAGAATGATTAAGGCCGGCCCTGATCCTGTCTTCATTTAGTTGAAAATCAGGTCCAGGTTCTGGTGATGTTCTGCAGGAGGAGCTGGATGAGCCTCTACCTTCTCTGCTCCTGCCTTGACTTCTTTTCTTCAGATTATATCCACGTTGGGATTTTGTGAAGAATGTAGAAGTGACCAAGAGACTTGATTTTCCTAGCAAGTCCAGAAGGCCAGACTGGTTTGTATTTTGCACCAGATTTAACACTTGCAGAGTACAGCGGGGGTTCCTGTAGGGCTGAGTGAACTGGCTCTAATGCACTTCTGAACCCCCCGGACTGGGATGACTTGACTATGACTGGGAAAACCAGGCCTTTTGTGGCTCAACCCGAAATTGCCGTGTTGACCCAGTGTGGAAGTGTGGTCCAGTCTGGGAATATCACTCTCACCGCCAGTACTGCGTGGAAAATGCAGGGCATGGTGTAGAAATAAAATAAGAAGCATTTTTCCCAAACTCTGATCTCTGACCATTACTCCCAAGTCCCAGGACCATCACATGACCAATAAAGGCAAACACTCATGATCCTGGGGCACTGACGGGAGCCAACCAATGAGGGTCTCTGTTCTATGATTGACTGATGTTCTAGTCAATCCTGCATGTCAGCTACCATGGGACGTCCATAGGAAACAGTGTATCGAGCACATTTGGGGTTTGCATTCAAAGGAGACAGTTGTGTGTGTGTGCGTGCGTGTCACGAAATGCCCAGAAGATTCCCCCCCAAAAAAGGTGAAAATGAAACAAAACATTTCTCATTTTGTTAGAGGGAGAGGGAGGGAGAGAGAGAGAGTAGAGAGATCAATGAATTCAACAGCAGAAAACAGCAGAGTGCAGATGCTGCAGCAGAGTACTCTGTAAAAAAATGTTTTTCCTTTTTGTTAGAGAGAGAGAGTGAGTAGAGAGACCAACAAATTCATCAGCAGAAGGCAGAGTAGGCAACAGCAGAGAGCAGACATTGCAGACTCCACAGTAAAAAATGAAAAAACACCTATTTTTTTTGTTAGCAAGGGAGAGAGAGAGAGAGTTCAATGAATTCAACAGCAGGCAACAGCAGAGTGCAAAAAAATACAAAAACATTAAAGAGCAGGTTTTCAGTACTTACTGTCCCCCCCCCCTTCAACATATAGGATGCCTTATCCTTGGTAACAGAAGACATGCGGGTTAGTTATGGACCCATTCTCATCTCAGATCCCGCCCCCCTGAGGTTGGAAGTGAGGGTCTCTCCCTGGGTACCCCCTGAAACTACTTGGAGAATGGATCCAACCATCTTAGCAGACCCTCAGTATATAGGTTTTATTTCTGATAGGGTTGGAGGATTCATTGCCTTGAATAAGGATAAAGGGACACATTTACATTATGTCTGGGATGCACTCAAAGCTTACATATGAGGTGAAACCATTTCTTATGCCGCTTATAAAAAAAAACAAGAGACACAGACAGGGAGTAGTCTTGCGCAGGACATCCACAACCTAGAAAAGGAGGCTATGATAGACCCCAAATCCAGTACACTCAAGGAACTTAGAACACTGAAGGGAGCCTTGAACCAAATAGAATCTAGGAAACTAAAAAGGGATCTCCTTGTTACTAAATCCCACAAACATTTTGAAGGTGATAGAGTGGGCAAATGGCTAGCTGGACTAGTTAAACAAAAAAAAGCAGAAAGGACTATCCTTAGAATGGCTAGGGCGGACGGCTCTCTCACCTGCGATCAGAAGGAAATAAATGACACATTTAAAGATTTTGATGTCACACTGTATGCCTCCCAATTCCCACTAGATGGCAATCCAGAGGCTTTCCTTAGCAGTGTGGAGTTACCCTACTTGAACTCAAATATTAGGAACAATCTAAGTATACCTATCACTCCTGAGGAGGTCAAGGAGGCCATATGGTGAATTAACAAAGGGAAGGAACCAGGACCTGATGAGATCCCTGCGGAATTTTACAGACATACATGGGACGTTATAGGAGGATTACTCACTGAGGTCATATGCCAGTCATTAAAAGAGGGGGTTCTAGCTGGGGTCCAGGGTCAGGAGTATGAACAAAGGTTGTTAACATTAGGCCTTTATACTTTGGAGTATCGCAGACTACGAGGTGATCTATGGCTGATATATAGGGCACTGAATGACCCCACACTCTGGGAACAACTCAATCTGGTATTGAGGGATCAATCTTATAATACTAGAGCTCATCCGCTACAGATTAAACCAGATAGATACAATACACTTAGGAGGAAGCATTGGTTAACTGTGAGAGTGGCAAATATTTGGAATATGCTTCCAATTGAAATAATAGTTAGTAGAATGATGGAATCATTTAAGATGCAAATTGATCAATATTTGATCACTAATAATATTTCTGGATATACATAAGGCAATGGCGAGTATATGGACTACGGTCTTCAAAAACTCTGCAAAGCCTAAGAAACCTATGAACCCCCCATCGCTGAGACTAGCTACCATAGTTGTTCTCCCTAAACTGGGGAAAGGCCCTATAAAATGTGAATCCTACCGCCCAATATCGCTTTTAAACACAGATTACAAAATATTGGCAAAAATATTAGCAGGAAGACTAGAAGATCTTCTCCCAGATCTTACACAATCCGACCAGGGGAGTTTCGTCAAGGGTCGCCAGGCCAGGCACAATCTTCGGCATTCCATTAATATAATCCACAGATGGACTAAGGGGGAGGGGGGCCCGGGTAGGGGAATCCTTGCACTAGACGAGAAGGCCTTGACAGAGTCGAATGGCTCTTCATGTTTACGGTTTTATGAAAACATGGAGTGGGAGCATTTTTCTTGACTGGCTAAGAGCTCTGTATAACAGCCCACAAGCACAAATACTCACCAACAATGCCATTTCGATGCCTTTCTCTTTGTCTAGGAGGATGAGACAGGGTTGCCCCCTATCACCCTTACTTTATGTCTTCACCATGGAGGCCTTTGCATCTACAATACGTGCCTCCCCAAAAATGCAGGGATGCAAGACAGGAGGGAAAAACCATATTATCTCCTTATTTGCAGACGATGTTCTGCTGTTCTTGGAAAAGCCACTAGAGGCCCTCCCAGCGTTGGAAAAAATATTTCAGGTTTATGGACCCTTGACGGGTCATACAATTAACTGGGATAAAAGCAAATGGCTCCCATTGGGAAAGCAGAAAACACCATTAACAATTGCAGGGAATGTGGTAGCCCCTGCCAAACATATTAAATATCTGGGCACACTCCTTCCTAGTAAACTTACTCAGATAATTCTAATTAATTATAGTCCCCCATACAAAAAAATCAAGGTAGACTGCACTAATTGGAAAGCTTTGCCATTGACACTCTTGGGGTAGGTAAATCTAATTAAGATGTACATACTACCAAGAGCCCTGTACTTATTCCAAACCATTCCCATACACCTCCCTGAAAAATATATAGGAGCTATGAACGGGGCATGTTCAACATTGTTGTGGCAGGGAAGGAAACCACAAATTAAAAAGGACATACTCTGGAAACCAGCGCAATCAGGAGGTATGGGCCTCCCTAATTTGCATATATATTACATAGCGGCACAATTGGCTCATATACCAGACACCTTAATAGAAGGCAGGGGAGCCCCCTCATGGTGAGACATGGAATCTAAAACAGAGGCAAATATATATTATTCTACTCTGATTCACAATCTTGGGTCAATAGACCGGCCCAAAATTAAAAAAACCTGTACCAGATCTACATGGAGGGCTTGGGAAGAGGCCCACGATATGTTGGGAACACATAAAGAGATGTCGCTTGAGACACAGTTGGAAAAACTGCTTGGAGAGGGGGGAAATATATTTGTCCATGATAGAAATGGATTAGCACAGTGGAAAAGTCGGGGTTTATTTAAACTTGATCAGTTTTTGGGAGAAGAGAAGGTGAGCCAATTTAAGACGCTCCAGCAGAAATATCAATTACCAACCAGATACTATTTTCTTTACCTCCGATTTAAAGCCAAGATAGAAACCAAGCTGCAGAAAGGCCCACAAGCACTGGTTTTGAAACGTTCCCCATTAGAAGAACTCTTTATAAATTACTCCAACATTCAAGGTTTTAAACCTTTGAATAGATGTTACAAAATGTTGTTGCACAGTACACCAACTCCCCTGGAAAGAGTGAGAACTTCATGGGAACAAAATCTGTACCCAGAGGTATTTACAGAGGGAGACTGGAATTTAATCTGTCGGAATATTTTGAACTCCTTGGTAAATAATAAACTGAGAATCATACAATACAATTTTTTTATGCAGACGTATCATACTCCCATATTGGCCCATAAAACTGACTTGAGTTCTTCCCCATATTGTTATAAGTGTCAAGTACAGGAGGGTACCTTTTACCACATGGCATGGACATGCCCAAGGGTGAGGAAGTGCTGGGAAGGAGTGGTCGGGGTCTTGTCCAGGATTCTGAATTCTCCCCTGTCTGGACCCAGTTGAGATATTGTTGGGGCTCCCGAGCCAAGGCTCCAGGAAACCCACAAAAGGACATAAATTATGGAGATTGGCCCTGGTGTTGGGGATGCGGGAACTGGCAATTTATTGGAGACTGCAGCAAGTTCCATCAGTAGCGGCTTGGTTAGCCTCACTATTCCAAGTAATGAAACTCGAGAGAACTCAATATTTGGTAAGGAACTAATTGAGCAAATATGAGGAAATTTGGTGCCCCATGGAAAGGGCACTCCCACAAGACTGGTTGCCAGTATTTTAAATTTCCAGTTTCCAGATTTTTTATTTCAGACCCATTGACATCACACCATTGCAGAGTTACCAACCACAGGTGTTATTACATTTTGTTTAACCTTATATACTGTGCTACTATTGTAGGAAGATGTTAAACTATTATAGTATTGCTCCAGGAATAAAGGGAAACACCAGTGGGCGAAATAAATAGACAACATGCAAGTATTCATATAGAGAGCCATTACTTAGATACTGTTAGGCCCCTAGCCTCTTCGAGACTAGATGGTATAGCCAATTTTAATTGTACCTAATATTTATTCTTTAATTGAACTGTACATTGATTTTATTCACTACAGTAAAGCACATGTATCAAGAAAGGGGAAAGCTACTCCCTAGTATGGAAGGAGTAGTATGTTTATATGAATTCAATCAAAATAAAGTATACAAAAAAAAAAAAAGTATCACTAGACGTGGTACACCACAATATGCCACTCATGCATATCAGGCTTTTTAATCAGAAAGCAGTGCGTCTGATGAAGAACAGGTTGTAAATGTAAAAGAACAAGATCATGATCAAGATGTATCATAGTTACGCTCTTCCAAAGGTGATGAATCAGAATGTGATATTGATGGGGTAGAAGATGCCATCTAGGTTCCCCAACCCAAAAAGAAAAAATGCATACAGCAAGCACCTCCAGTAACCACAGCCAGCAGTGGAAAAACAGTCACTAATCATGGTAGCTCTTCTGGGGACAGCTACAGTGTGCATGAATCAGGGTCAGAAACAACTGCCACCAAAACTGCTGCAGTTCCTGGCATTATGACAAAACATACCACCTTAGCTGTGTGGAGCTATTTTCATATAAGTCCCAAAAATGAATGTTTTGCTGTCTGTGCCTTTTGTCATGGGGAAGTTAGCAGCAGGAAAGTGAGGGGCCAGTGCGGGACAACATCACTAAAAAGGCATTTGCAAAGAGCACATCCAACTATTCAGCTGGGCAGCAGTCCTGAGCAAGGGACAAATATCTGTGATGAAAATAATCCTACAGACAGTAGTGATGGTAAAGAGACTGAGAGACAGGGCAGAAAAAGAGCCATGTTCAGCTTCATTGCCAAAAGTATTTGGACAAGCTACAGCTTCGCCACTGCAATCCCATAGTTTTGGCCCCCCTACACGAACTAAACAGACCATTACTGCGATGCTTGAACAAAAAACTGTCTACAGTAGATCACATCAAGTGACATTAAAAATTAATCAGTTAATAGCTGAATTTATGCCAAGGACCTGCAACCACTTTCTCCTGTGGAGAATGATGGTTTTAGAGCCCTTTTAAAATATTCCACATTACAACATACAAAGCCGTAAATATTTTGCAACTGTGGGTGTTCCCAAAATGTACGAACATATGCAAAGTAAAATAAAATTGTCTCTTCAAAAGAGTGAATGTGGTTCTGTGCACCTGTAAGCCCCCAAATTGGGCTTGCCTGGTGATCTGTGGCTTCGTGCTCCCCCGGTGATAGTCAGAAGTCCTGGGCGGGCTTCAGAACCACGGCTTCTCTTTCATGGCTTCGGCTGCACTGTTCCTGGTGCTCAGTCTGTGGCAGGTGGGCCGAACACCAGGGCTGTGTTCCGCACTCTGGGTGCATTTTCTTGGAGTCCAGGGGCCAAGGAGGGAAAAAAAAGATAAATTTTATAAATATTTGGGTGGCTCGTGCTCTGAACATGTGCTGCCACTGACACTCGTAAATGTGGCGGAGTGGCTATCCTGGGTCTGGTTGTTTCTAGGGTCAGCCGTGCTTGGGACCACATTGGAAAAAAATTTATTAAATAATAAATAATTTGTAAATAGTTGTGGTCCATGCGGAGGAGCATGCGCAGCTGCCTTGAGGGAAAGATTTACAGGAGCAGCTGCTTCTTTTCTGAGAGAGTAGTTTGGCACCGGCTGGTGCAGGAGGGGCAAAAGTGTAAAGAGTTAATTTTGGGACTATGGGTCCCATAGATCTGTTCAGGTTCTAGGGCAGAGTGGTGTTTGGTGCTCTATTGGGATTCGGTCCAGGATTGGACCTTGGTTTTTGCAGGTGAGGTTTGGAGCCCTTTGGCAGGGAATAAAGGGGACTGTTTGGCGCCAATTGAGAGGAACAATGAGGAGAGTGAGAGAGGACTGAGCGGGGGGATTGCCTGCTCGATCAGTAAGACTGCGCCATATTTTTCTTTTATTTCTGGCAGTAGTTGCCCAGGACTTTAAATTGGATGTGGTGGCATCCATTTGACATTGAGCCCCTCGGTGGGGCTCCATTGGAGAGCAGCAGTAGGAGTAGCTGCCCTGACTCAGGGAAAATGAGGGGCTGCCAGGTGCTGCAGTATGGGGGTAGGCTGAGTCGCACTGGCCCAGAGGACCACTACTGAATGGGACCCTCGAAGAGGATCACTACTGAGTGAGACCCCCCTCCCGAAGAGGGACTGTTGCTCCGGGGAGAGCATGTAGGCACCATATAGAAAAGAGTGGAGAGAAGAAAATGACAACTGAGAGTTGAGGGATCCAGGGGTCTGGGCAAAGGCCCTGGTCCCAGACACTGTTTAACTGTAGCATCAATTATGGAGAAACTGTGATTGGGGCTGCTTTTGGAGCCAGGGGTTTCAGAGGCACCTCCTCCAGTTCCATGGGGACCCCAGTCAGATGAATTGTTGCTGGTTGAGTCACGGCCTAACTTGGCCATAAATTTAAGCTGCCTGTATTTGGACTGTTGGCTGCCTAGGCTATAGGTGACTGTCTGGACTTTATGCTCAAATGTGATCTTCACGGTCTGGAGTGAATCTAAGCTTCTAATGTGACCTCATGGTCCAGAGAATCTGTTGGTGTTTTATTGGCTCCATGGAGTGACTGTTCTTATTCTTTTAACTGTTCATTAAGTGGAATCCCCAAGTACATGCAGCACCAGTGTTTGCCTTGTTTGTTTTGAATGAACTGTTTGCTTCTAACAAGAAGTTTACCTCCACATTCCAGCCCCTAATGTGTGTTCCAGGGTGTCAGCCGGATCCATGGGACCCAGGAGGAAGATGTTGAGAGGCCTGCCTGGTGAAGACTGTCTATAGAGGCCTCTGAGGCAAAGATGGCAAGGCCAGGCAGGTGAAGACCAGTGACTTGTCTCTCCAGCTGTCCAGCCAACACCCAGAGGTCCAAGGGCACCTGGTTTCATCAGGTCTGGCAAGCCAGGCTGACCAGGTATGTGGACCTTTTTGCTGTTTAGTGCCCCCCTCCCCAGGACTTTCACCACCATACCCATAGACATGGGGGGGCTCACACACCTGACCACAGACATGTGGATAAGTTCTCAAACCACTGATTATATGTGCATCACAGCACATTGGGTGTCACAGTTATCTTCAAACACCACCATAAGCAGCAGTGTACAGGAAGGTAGACAAAGAATGGCAACTCTTTGCGTTAGCATGTTTGGTAAGTATCACACCGCTGACAATATTTTAGTAGAGTTACGTGACAAAATTTCTGAGTGGTTAGAGCCCCTGAGAGTCACTACTGAATTTGTGGTTTAGGACAATGGCACCAATATTGTTAGTGCACTGAAATGTGGTGATTTTACTCACATTCTGTGCCTTGCACACTCATTAAATCTGTTATTATGAGCTTTCCTTTCCAGTGACAACATATAGAATAGTGGATGGGTGAACATCCACAACAAGGCTGTGTTTCCATCGAGGAAGTTGATGACATCACAGAGACCTTGCGAGCGAAGCTTGAGAGGTCTCGTTGATGTCATCAACTGCCCGAGATGGGAACGCAGCCTTAGTTGTGGATGTTCACCCATCCACTGTTTTGTATAGTATATGGGTTTTTTTTGTTTAAATTTTTTTTTTACCATTACTTGATGTAGGCGCTGCTCCCGTTCTGTCTGGTGCTTCTGCTTGTGCCCGTTCCCGCTTAAGTTCCGTCCAGCTTCTCAGTTTCTCCTCTGCACATCATTCATTTTAAAATCAGGGAGAAAAAAAAAAAGAAATTGTCTTTCAGAAAGGGAGCCAAGTATGGCTCTCCATGTCCCGATTCCTGACTTCTAAGTCGGTGGCTCGGCTGCTCAAGCGCTCGCTAAATGGTGCCGCCATGTTTTTTGTTTTTTTTCTAGAGAGCCTCGTCTGAGCCAATCAGGTGGCAGGTCAAGGGTAAAAAGTTGTTGTACTATTGATGTGACGTCAGAGTGATAGTACAACAACTTTTTTGACCTTTGAGCTGTACTACAACAAGATTTCAGTAGTTGCTGAAATCCATTGACAATAGGCAGCACCCGTATACTATAATATAGTAACACTAGTGGGAGCTGCAAAGAAAATTTGTGGGCATTTTAGTCACTCTGTAAAATCACATGGTATCTTGGCTGGCCTCCAGAAAAAAAACAGCTTGCCAATACAGCAACTAAAACAAGATGTTCTGACAAGATGGAACTCAACATTTTATGTCGGTGAGAGACTTCTCACACAAAAGAAGGCAGTCCATTAATATACCATGGAGCACAACATAGTAGCAGATGGTGTTGTGCTGAATTCATTCCAGTGGGGCCTCATGAATCGTCTTACATTGCTCTTGACTCCCTTTGAGGAAGCAACTTGACAGATTAGAAAAGAGCATGCTACTCTAAATCAGGTTATTCCCATCACGCCATCCTTCAGATGAAACGTTAAACCAAGGTCCCATCTGCCTGTTCTGGTGGTAGTTCAGGTGGATGTTAAAAATCCCATGGCACTTATCGAAAAGAGTACGGGAATTTCCCCAGTGCTCTGGCCAAATTTCCCCCCATTCACTAAAAACACCACCAACAGCTTAATTTGGTTCAAGGTCAGTTGGCATTCATCTGTATTCCCCTCCCCCGGGTTGTACCTGAAAATAGGCAGAATTTGCCTAGTGCACTTACCCAGTCAACAATAACTAAATTTATTGAACAAGGTGCTCAGGAGGCTGCATAGAGGTCTTGTCCAAAGAGGAGACACATCTAGTATATCCCCCATGGACCCACTGATATAGCAATCCCAAAATTGCAGAAGGCGTTACAATATCACAACAGACAAAATGTTCTTCTTTCCACTCCTCTCGACCCTCGGTTTAAGTTGCAACAGCGGCGTACTTTAGATCTTGGTGACTTTTATCTCAAATACAAAAACATGCTGATTTCAGCAATCGCACAGGAAAAGCAAGGAGCTGTATTTGACAGTACAAGTGAATCACATGTTGTAGATGCTGCATCTGATGATGAAACATCTACTGGTGGTGAAAGTGAAAATTTCCACTTAGTGCCACCGTGTACTCCTTCATCGACATTCGGTAGTCCTGCACAAAATTCCTCTTTCACAGCCCTTGAAAAAGGCATGTCATTCTGAAAAGCACACAGATGACTCTCACATTTTTTGGTCAAAACTAGAGGTGGGCGAAGTCTAAAAAATTTGCTACATGAAATATTTTGCAGCTAGTGCTCAATTCGCGGAGGGCACTTCATGAAATTCGCCAATTTGAGGAGCGCAGATCAATGGCGAAAGTGTGGAATTTCACATTTGAAATTCCACGCTTTGCTCAAAAACTGTTTGCCCCCCCGATGGCCAGCCCCAGTTAAAAAAATATCTATATATCTATATATATATATAAGATCCCTGGTGTCAAGTGGATCCCCCCCCGATCGTCGGCCCCAATAATAAACAAAAAGTCACCAAATCCCAGGTGTCTAGTGGACCCCCCCATCCCACTGATCACCTGCCCCAGTAATAAATAAAAAGTCCTCAAATCCCTGGTGTCTAGTAGACCCAACCCCCGCCGATCACCGGCCCCAATAATAAATAAAAAGTCCCCAAATCCTAGCATCTAGTGGACCCCCACCCCATTGATTGCCGGCCCCAATAAAAAAAATCCCTGGTGTCTAGTGGAAACCCCTCATGTTCCCACCCTGTCAGTTATTTTATTGGGGACTTACTTTATTACTGGGGCCAGCGATCGGCAGGGTGGGGGACCACTAGACACCAGGATTTGGGGACTTTTATTTATTGTTAGTTGGTGATATATATATATATATATATATATATTTTTTTTTAACTGGGGCTGGTGATCAGGGTAGGGGGACCACTAAACACCAGGGTTAGATAGGGGGTGGTGTTTGTGGATTCCCTGTTTCTAACCTCTACTTGCTTTGGGTTTTTTAAGTGCAATTTGCACTTAAAATCCCCAAAAAGCTAGATGAAGTCAAAAATAGCGAATTTTGGTTAATTTTGGAAAATTACGTGAAGTGCTCTGCAGAGGCAAATTTGCCGACTTCACCCACGGAGAAAAACTTTGCTGCATCTCTAGTCAAAACTCATGGAAACTGATAATTCTGATGTGTCTGTCATGGAGCCAGCTTTTTTGTCTTTGATACTATGGATGCCTATTTATGAGTACCACCCATTAATATTACTGATGTCCTTTTTGAGTACCAGCTGGAAAAGAAAATAATCTGGCCTGCCTCTGCAATTAAGGTTCCTAGTTGCCCTCCCACTAGCGTTTACTGTGAGCATATGTTTAGCACAGCTGCAAATGTTATCTCTGATGCCTGCACAAGGCTTACTGCTGAAAATGTACAGCGCTTCACATTCCTTAAAGCAAAGCTCAACAAATTCTCTTACCAGTTCAGTAAACAGTGGCAGGAACACAAAAGTGATGATGAAGAACAGCTGCAACAGGTGTCTCCTAATACAGGTGTTTCCTTGGTGGTGTTTGAAGATGATGGTGATGATATTATTTAATTTAATGATTTATTTATTTGAATTCAAAGGACAAAGGTCAGCAGCCATAATAGAAAAATCTAGTAAAAACAAAATTCCTTCTTCTGACATCATGGTGTACATGACATCATATGTATTGCTGTATGTGTTTTCCATATTCAGTGTGGAAACCCAGGTGGAGTATAATTTGTTTATTGCATATTGCATTACCTTACGGCATCCCCACCCATTACCAGCTGGGTTTACATCCATCTCATAGGCTAATGATGCACATGTGATCAGATGTTCAAAATCTGATCCACCTAGTCCCACCTCCGGGCCACAGGACTCCAGTTCCTTTATGTGCAACGCAGAGGCTATGAGCACCCTACCTACAAGTAGCTCACAAAATTTCCCTCCAAAAAGGTAAGATTGGCATATTCCTGTCATTTTTTTCTCTCAGATCTCTATGCACCTTACTGCTATCTACTACTGTAGGTTTATTACGAGTACTTAGCTCTGTGGTTTGATACCTATTCTTTTCTTAATTTACTATTTGCCCATTTAAAGGGACTACAGCTGCATGCTTCTGTAACCCACAGGGGGCACTACCCTTAGGGCTACTACCCCTGCCTGCCTCAACTGTGACAGGGTGAGGGGCCCAGATCCATTGACGGGTGCCTCCACCCAGAGGTCGGGGTCAGAACAGTCAAGATTGACTCGGTCACAGCCCTCTGGGTTACTGCAACCCCCCTTCTGTCCCTGTAGTGGCTCACTCGAAATACAGACAATACTTTTCCTTGGTCCACTTACCCCCTGGTTCGTATCTCTCTGCTCACTCCGGGACCCCCCTGGAAAGTACGGTACCGTTATTACACTTTCACTGTACAGTATATCCTCAGTAAAACACAATCCAGCCAGGGTATAAGTGCAAAACAAACAATCTGATTTATTTAAGCGGGAGAAATAACAAGGCCAGGGGTAAATCAAGGTGACTGGCTTATCACTATACATATCTACCTAGGGGTCTGTGCACAGGCCTAAACCTAGTAATTACTGTCCCTGGCTACCCAAGCCCTAGTGGCTAGTCCCTTGTGGCAGCTGGTTGGGGCCCTGACATGGATGCACTTTACTGTCCCGAACAGATCAAAATGAGCAGAAGGCTCGCTAAGTGCAGGCAGCAGTATAATGAACAGATAGGGTTTGTCTTACCACCTCACTTATCTGAGAGATTAACAGGGAGTCGCCCTGACCCAGTATTCACACCTCCAGCAGAAAACCACTCCTTCACCATTTGCAGGGCTGAGCCTGAGCTTCGAAAACCTCCTTACACATTTATATGGCAACTAACAGAGGGGTACCACACCAGGCAGCTGCTTCCAAAACCCATATGAACTCACAGCAGTCTAAGGTGCTGCAATGGCAGCTTCAACTTTTCTATGGACCGAGCACGATTCAGCAAATTCTCCAGTCCTCCAACAGGTTGAGCCTGGTGGGTAGCTGTGCTGAACACAGCCTCCTCTGACCATCTACCAATAGATTTAATCTGAATAGTGCTGAGCAATTCAAACAGCCACCTCAGGCCTTTCACGTGCTTCCCGCGTGAGCACTCAACGCCGCAGAAGCTCAGAGCTCCCTTCTCCTTCTCACTTACAACGCATCTGACTCTTTACAGCCTGGGGCACTCCTCTCCATTTGGGCACACCCGATTCCATTGGTGGGCAACACCTGCTAGTCATTTACTCCTGCTCTCAGTGGTGCGAAAAAGCGTCATAGCCTATAATGCTTTCCTCAAGTTACAAGCAGTGTCTCTATTGGTCAGACGGCTCTACAGAGTCCCGAGGTACTGATTGGCCCAATTCGGCAGTTCTGGACCAAAATGGAGGAGATATTTGGAACAGTTGTTGCTGCAAAAAAGGCAGGTTAAAGCAAACACATTATTAATAGTACTCTGCGCTAGTATTAATAACCAGTCGCATCCTTTCAGAGAGCTTCCCCTGCACAACTAGCGATGGCAGAATGGAACGCTTACTCAGTAGCCCCAGGCGGGACTTGGGCATACAACCACACAGCCCCCCCTCAATTTAGCTAAAATTGACTGCGAACAAGCAGCACTTAAAGAGGTAGTATACGGAGGCTTTAAAGGCGCTCACTGGCTACCCTTTTAAAACGGCTTAAACACCGAACACCAGCCAGGCATGGAGCATTCAAACGAGCTCTGGGGAAACTCTTAGGAACCCCCATTTGTAGGGGGGTTACACTTCTAGAAGAGATTGATGCGGGTTCGACTCAATTAACTACTTTTGCAACTCTGTGGCTTGCTCATGATAATTGTTTATTAAGATGCTGTTTGCCTTACAGGGGTTGTTTCAGAGTTCCTAAGTCATGTCTTTAGTAATGGTTCAGGAAACAGATCTCAGTGAGAGTTTCTCAGGGCTGTTTGATATCAGTTAGTTTTCAATTTCTGGCATTAGTTTGAAGAAATAGGAGTACCTCTGACTGGCTCTCATGTCCCTTCTATAAATTATCAAGCAGACTGTCCCCTCTGTGTAAATGGATATGATCCTTTTAAGATGTGCACAGAGGGGAATTTAAAAATGGCTCCAGCAAAGGAGAATTTAACAAGCATTTGTCAATGCCGAATGTTGTCTTGCTGGCATTGGCAGCGTTAGTGCCGGAGGTAGAGATGCATAATAGGAATGGCAGTGAAGTATTGAAGTAACACGAACCCCACCTCCACCCTGTAGAGACTGACAGGCATTGGGGTGTGCATTTGGGTCGTCAACTATAACGCTTATGCCATTGTACCTCAGCCTACCCTGTAGACACTGACAAGTGTCGTGGTATGCTTTGGTGTCTTTGGACGTTATACATACCCCATTCCATAAGGAAATACGCTGAGGTGGGTGCAGTGTAGGAGAATAGGGTGAACTTTGTGGCTGAACAGTGTGAGGCACACCACGATGCCTGTCACTGGCTGTAGGGTGGGGGTTGGGATGGAATGGCGTGAGCATTACAGCCGATGATCCCAAGTCACACCCCTGACGCCTGTCAGTCTGTACAGGGTGGGGTGCTACTGTTTGAAACCCTAACACCGTAGGCGTGTGTTGGTATTTTCGCTCCAAATTTTCAACATGGGCTGTTTGTGAGTCCACCTCATGAAAAGCGGCACAATCAGTTTGTTAGCTGAAAGGTGGTTTTGCAGAGTGGCTATGCCATTTGGTGACACAGGGACGAAAACACATTTTGGGCAGGATGTTGAAAATGACAACAGTATTGTTCATGTGGAGGCGTAACAAAATGGCAACATTGAAAATCTGGAGTGAAAATATGAAAAGTTGGTGAAGTCACGAGCATGCATAGAAACTGCACAACACACATCTGTAACCCAATTATTTTTGGGAGTTTGTTAGCCACATTTTTGACATAGGCATTTTGGGACCTCCCCTCATGAACAGTGGCACTGTGATTTTGTTAATCTGTCCCAAAAGTTGATTTCCCACAGTGACCACGCCATTATGCGACACATGTGCGGAAACACATTTGGGCAGGATGTGAAAAATGACAGCCATACTGTTCATAAGGAGGTGTGAAAAAATACCAGTGATGAAAATCTGGGATGAAAATATTGCAAATTTGTGATGTTACAAGGGTGCATGGAAACTGCACAACATATGCTTGTAACATAGTCATTTTATGGACTTTTGGGACCAAATTTTCAACATAGGCATTTTAGGACCTCTGCTCATGAACAGTGTCATCATCATTTCCTCAAACTGTCCCAAAAACTGATTTTGCACAGTGACCGCGCTATTCTGAGCTGGACATGCGAAAACACATTGCTGTCAGGATATGTAAAATGACAGCTATACTGTTTATAAGGAGGTGTGGAAAAATGCAAATTTTGAAAATCTGGAGTGAAAATATTACAAATTCATGAAGTTACGCATGTGCGTGGAAACTGCTCAATGCATGCTTGTAAAACAGCCATTTCTTTTATTTTTCCCCCCAAATTTGCAACATAGGCTTTTTAAGAGCCCCCCTCATGAACAGTGCCACTGTCATTTCATTAATCAGTCCTGAAAGGTGATTCCACGCAGTGACCATGAAATCACCTTTTGGGACCGAATAACACCATGATAGTGCCTGAATTCATGAGGAGGTGTACCAATAACCCCATGTTGAAAATTTAGTGCCAAAATTCCCAAAAATGGCTGAGTTATGCAACAAAGTTGAAAAACCCTGTTTATGCCATTATACAGCTTGCCAGCATTTCTTCAGTTCGCAGTCAGCTTTGAAGAGTGCAGACGTGTTCCCAGTCCCCCGAAAATCATTGTGCCGGACTCCGGAGGTAAGTTTAGGGTGAGGGTGTGGGGAGGCAGGGTGTGCAGAGGTGGGCGGCGGGTTGTGGAGGGGGCAGGGAGACCGTGAGGGACCGCTTTCTTTACAGGTTTAAAAAAAAAAATCGCAGGACTTTTTTTTTTTTTTTTTGCGAATTTGGCACACTGAGGTGGGCTCCCAGCATGCCACCCAAGTGTTTGGGGATTCTGTAGCTGATGGGGATTGGGCACCCCGTCAGGAAATACTGGGGGGACACGAGCCGATGGGGATTGGGCACCCCTCGGCACACAACAAAAGTGGGGGCGGGAGAGACATTATGTCAACAGGGAGTGGGCTCCCCCGTTGGCACAATCAACAGGGATGGAGGATAAATGCTGATGGGGATTGGGCCCCCTGTCGGCAAAGAAAAACTGTTGGGGGGGCGCATGATGCCGAGGGGGATTGGGCACCCCCTCAGCATACATTTTAAATGGGAGTGGGCTCCTCCATCAGCATTGTGACAGGTGGTGGTGGCAGTCACTGCCGCCATGCTGCTTTCACATCGGGAGGCATGTTGTGGTCACGCTGCATGAAAACTTCTCTCTCATTGCAGCGGACCTTTTCTTTGTTCTGGTGGCCACATTAGGGATGCATGAGGTCAGCACCTGCTGCTGACTGATTGGAGAATGAGGGAAGCACCTTCTGATGCATGCTCTGCATTCACCCAACAGTGATCGCGCCTCCAAATCTGCTACTACTGCAAGATGTTGGCTGGCGCACAAGCGCGAGCCAACATAAAAATGGCGCTTAGCACTAGTAATGTGGTTAGAGGTAAGGACCACAATCCCAGTCTTTCTTCCCCTTCATTCACTTTATCACAGTGCAGGCAGCTGCAACCCCTCCCGAGCAGCTACAGCCTCCTATTACTCCCAGGGCTCCACAAGATATTGGAGGGCCTTGTACTGTCTCGGAACCCCTTGTGATCAGTTCCTAGATGCCGGGCATGGGTCAGGCCCTCTTGTGAGTGGGCCCCTCCACCAGCACCACTAGAACCATCACCTCAAACTCCTCCCGACTCCTTACCTCGAGAGTCAACCAGAGTCTGACATCACTAACCTGTGGTAGAAAGTAATTCACTGTTCTCCACTAGCCACTGCTCTCATCCTGCGGTATTCCACCTATGACTATAAAATCAATCCCGCAGGTGCCATCTTGCCTCCTCTCTTCCTTTGTTGAGATTGAAATTTTGCGCTTCACTACCATGACACAGCCTCTCTAGTCAGATGGCCATGTTGGAGAGAGCACAGCCCACCAAAGCAAGCGCTTTATGGAGCTGACATTGTGGCCGCCATTTTGCAGATGGAATAAGTGACAATATTGGGAAGGGTAATGTCCCAGGCATGCGCACCATGACTCTGATGTAATGGTCCCCATACTGAGCACAGAACAAGAAGACAATGCATAGAGAGGCAACTGTAATGTTCAAGGGCCATACATCAATCGTTGTAGATTAGTTAGTATAACTCTCCAATCACCCTCATTCCCCTCAGGCCTCTAAAACCGCATCAGCTTTATAAGCTTACAATGCTGCTACAATGATAACAATAACAAAAAAAGAGGGAAAGAACAACATTTAAAGCCCTACTTATACAGTTATACCCTGTGTAAAGGTGTGGGGAAATACAGATGGACACAAATACAAGATTTTTGGTGCAATCCACTTTTTCTAAGCAGGATGTTTATTTCGTAATCATAAACAACAACAGCATTGCACCACATAAAGTAAATTCAAAATAAAAGACTTGTAAATACTTTTCACAATTTCTCCTTAGTGCAGCACATGACTCTCCTAGTCCTTCACCTACACTCAGTCAGAAGACACTGACCCTATCTAACATCTGTCTGCTCAGGCAGTACTATTTATACCCACCCACCTGGGTCAGGTGTCCAAGCATCATCATGGCCCTTCATTTAATTAAACAACAGGCTAAAAGGACTTAGTTACTCTTCTATAATGAGGAGCAGCTTTAAATAATAGAATGGACTTTCCCAGAATGATTTTCTCCTTCTTAAAGGTGGAAAACTTTCCACTGGGACTTGAGTGACAGACAGCTTACTACAAAAAGGGGCCGCTGTTCTTCTATACACAGTATTTCATTCTTTTCCCTGCTTCAGATAAGGACAAACTTAATTTATTCCTTCTCTTTCAAAAGAAGTACATTTGTCAAAGCATTTTATGTGGCCTGAAGGAGGTTTGTGTTTTCTTATACCCTATTTCAGTATTCTAGCCTTTTATGTCTTCATTAGCTATGTTTAAGCTAGGTTCGTTCATGACAGTAATTTTCCCATGCTGTAATCTTTATTATGCAGTACAGTGTATTCGGTAGATAAACTACAGCATTCTGTACAGGTTCTAACATTTCCATAGCGGTAACAGGGTTACAGAAAATAAAAAGGGAAAGGGTTTTGCTGCTTTGCACTAAATACTAATGTACAGGCTAGTCATGTAGGTCTTTCTCTGCCTACGCACTAAATAGCTACTGTATCCCTTATTTGATTAAGGTGCTTTGCTGTATACAAGACCTATTTTACATTTTAGCTACAATAGCCAACCATTCTGTAGAGCTATGGCTATTATTATATCAGCTTCTTCTGTCTGGGCACTCAAGGTCACTGGAAGTTGACCTCCATACATACGGATTCATGGATCGAAGGAAGAGAGAAGAAAATTAAAGAGAAGCACCGAGGGTTGTCTGGAAGTGGCCTGCCCCCAGATGGGAAGAAAGGGATAGCTTTATTAGATAAGAATATATAAATAGAGAGAGAGAGGTTGCAACCTAAAATACTCAAGGGGTACTACTACAGTGGCAGGGGCGCACCCTGTCACACTCTGTAGCTTACATATGCTTCATAGCTATAGCTATTATTACAGGGACAAATAATCCACACAGGCTCGACTTGTGTGAGTATTCATTGTACCTATTAAAGAGGCAGAGACTGCCAAGGGTAGCACTCCATTCCTCTCTTTTTCTCTGTCACCCATAGGTACCAACATAGCAAAGACTAGAAAATGCAAGATGTGTCAGATCACACTACCTAGCTCCCAAGCAGGACCCTACTACCCCACCTCTTCAAAACAGCATGACAATACAGACCTCATCAGCGAGGCGGATATAAAGATGGACCCAGATGTAGAAATTCAAGACTCTACTTCAAAGGATCTTACCCCTACAAATGCAGCATTCTTCAAAATGCAGCAGGCAGTCATGATCCAGATGCTAGAGTGCATGGAGGAATTGGCCAAAGCCACCAACAAACCCACCACCGAAGTCACAGAAGAATGAATGATACCCAACAGACAACAAAGGACCAGACAATAAAGGTCCAGACGAACGTCCAAACAATCCCAAAGGTGACAAGGGCAGGAAAGATAGGCCCGACAATGACAACCCAGATGGCAAAAACAATGACGATTCAGGGGACGAAGATGATCAGGTAGAGGAAGAAGACAAACTCACATTAACAAAGAAATTCAGAGTGGTAGAGACACTACAGGAGCTGGTGAGGGCTGTTAAAGAATCTACGGGGTTCATGGTGCAGGTCCCCCCACAACAATCAAAACTAAACCTCCTCATTCACACTAAACAGAAGAAAGATAAGTTCTTTACTATGTTTTCAACTCAGTGATGGAAGTTGTGGCCAAGGAGTGTGTATCCACAGATCCAGCCAGAATCACAGAAAGACAAACCTTGGAGAGGTTCTGCCCTATACAGGAAGACATAAGCAAGGTTTGATGTACTCTGCCAACAGTCGACCATCACGTCATGGCCTTATGCAAAAATACAGTCCTGCTCTCTAACAACACTACCTCGCTGAGAGACCCAATGGATTAGAAAATGAAGGAGTTCATAGAAAAGCGCTTTGAGGTGGCAAGTCTGGTGTGCACAGCTACAACTGCAGCTACTTACACATCAAGGGTTCTAGTAATGTGGTTAAAGGAGCTGGTGGTCTCCTTGGAACCGGACTCCATTAGCCAAATACACCATCAAGGCAGCCAAATATGTGGCAGATACATCAATCGACGTGCTAAAGATGACAGCAAGCAAGACTCACTTCATTCTCCAGTAGAACCAGGAGACTGATATGGCTAAAAATATGGAACGCAGACTCTGAGTCCAAAACCATGCTAAACAGGCTTCCCTTCAAGGCAACCTGGTATTCGGAGAGGAATTAGAGAAATATGTCAATGAACCTTACAGAGCAAGGCTCCAGCAGCTTAACTTGTATTCCCTAGAACAAAGGCGCAACAGAGGCGACATGATAGAAACTTTTAAATTCCTCAAAGGAATAAACGCAGTACAGGCTCTGAGCCTCTTCCGGGAAAATACGGATACATGGACAAGAGGTCACAGCATGCGCCTTAAGGGAGACAGATTCAGAAGCAACCTCAAGAGGTTTTTCTTCACAGAGAGAGTGGTGGAACCCTGGAACAGCCTGACTGAAGAGGTTGTAGCTGCTAAAAAATGGTGGAGTTCATGTGAGCTTGGGACAAGTACACTGGAAACCCAAAATTAAGTGGGGAGGTGGGTAGAAAATCGAGCAGACTAAATGGATCTCACAGTCCCCTTCTGCCGACACATTCTTATGTCTTATGTTCTTATGTTAAAAGCAAAGGCGTGGGCAAGGGGTTTGACAAGAAAAAAACAGCCCAGAGTGCATACCTACCATCCTTTCGTGGCAGATTTCACCCCTATAGGGGCAAGCAAGACAGGAGGCAGACCGGCGACTACTCCTAAACCAAGTCATACAGCTTCAAACCATCCTATTTCTCTAACAGTAACTGAGGCAAGCCCAGGAGCAGGGAACAGAGAGACAAATACAGCACCACTTTCTCAAGAGGCAAGTCAAACATCAACCGACTACAGGACACCATTAACTCACAGTCCACACATACCTCTCCAGACAGATCACCACAACAATCCACCACTGGGGGCTAGGTACTACAATTCACGCAAACATGGAAACAAAGAAAGGGAGACAAATGGGTCATATAAATCATATCACTTGGCTACTCCATAGAATTCAAGAAGAAGCCTATCACAAACAGACTGGTTGTATCTCCAGTATCACACCATCCAACAAAGATTCAAGCAGTCAAAAAACACAGTCTGTAAATTACTGTTCAACAATGTCATAGCCCCAGTCCCACCGGATCAAACCAACCAAGGCATGTACTCCATTTTCTTCCTGTTGCCAAAAAAGATGGGAGACATGAGACCGGTCCTAGACATTAAATATGTAAACTGGTTTGTCCGATACAAGAAGTTCAAAATGGAAACATTAAAGTCAACCTTAAGATCCATAAGATCGGGAGATTACCTAACATCAATAGACATGAAGAACGCCTACCTGCACATCCCCATCAGACCAGCTCACTACAAGTTCCTTTGATTCAAGATACTGGGCCAACACTGTCAATACCAAACCTTACCATTCAGGCTTGCCTCAGCACCTCGAGTATTCACCAAGGTGTCTATTGCCATAGCGGCCCATCTAAGAGAACAAGGCGTACACATTATACCATACCTGGATGACTGGCTAATCAGGGCCAGGGCACTGCAGGTGGCCCAGCAACACACTCAATTGGTAATAGACACATTACTGATACATGGGTGGGTGCTGAATCTGGAAAAGAGCAGTCTACAGCCCAACCAGCAATTAGAGTGTCTGGGTGCCCTGATAGATATGGCAAAGGGAAAGGTAACCCCAATGTGAAAGAGAGTGGACAAAGTCATGGAACAAGTGTGCTCACTGCTCCACATCAAGAGCCCTGCACTAAGGATGATCCCCAAGCATTAAGAGTCAATGGCGTCATGCATAGATCTTGTCCCCTGGGCACTCTGCAACATGTGCCCTCAGCAGACTCTAGCAATCTGAGCCAGATTATGGCTCCAACACAACCTATCCAAGACAGTCAGTCTAAGCCCCTCTATAAGGAAACCAATCTCATGGTGGACTCATACAAACAACAATTTCAAGGGCATCAAAATCAAAACATGCCAAAATGTAATAATAGATACGGACGTGAGCCTGATGGGATGGGGCCCAACCCTACAACACATGAAAGCACAAGGCAAATGGACACAGACATAATCAAGAATGTCCATAAACGTTCTAGAGATGAGGGCAGTATTCCATGCCTTGTGCCATTTTCAGAAACTTATAAGACACAAGAGGGTGCTCATCAGATCAGACAACAGGGTGACTGTGGCATACACTGCAAACCAAGGGGAACAAGAAGTATGTGCTTTCTCAAAAAGGCAGCTAGACTCTTGAACTGGGCACAGTACAACCTCACATCCATAAAAGCCATCCAACTGGCAGGCAAATTCAACATCCAGGTGAATTGGCTAAGCAGACAGGAGATAGCACCCAGAGAATGGACATTACATCCACAAATATTTGCCCACTTAAACGACCGATGGGGTCCACTATAGATTGACCTAATGCTCTAAAGACCAACAGCTTAATCTGGTTCAAGGTCAGTTGGCATTCATCTGTATCCCCTTCCCCTGGGTCATGCCTGAAAATAGGCAGGATTTGTCTAGTGCATGTACCCAGTCAACAAAAATGAAATAAATAAAATGGCATCCAGGAAAAGTTCTCAACTACCAGCCTTCTTCTCTAGGTTCACAGAACCAGACCCCCTGGGAATAGACGCACTATCACAAAGGTGGAAATTCCAGAGGGCATACATTTTTCCACTGTTACCACTAATACAGCAGACACAGAACAAAACATGACAGTCCAGATTCACAGTGGTAACAGTGGCACTGTACTGGCCAAGGAGACATCGGTTTGCCTCAATAGTGTCAATAACAATCAACAAACATTGGACAATACCTCTGAGACCAGATCTATTGACGCAAGGCCCAATCCGACACCCAAACCCACAGTCTCTACAACTTATATCCTGGCTCCTGAAAGGCAAAGACTCTTAGAGAAAGGATATGACTTGAAAGTCATGGATACAATGCTAAAGTCCAGATGACTCTCTACTACCTCCACCTACAACAGACATTGGATAATATCCAAGAAGTGGTGAACAGAGAACCAGGTATCTATGCAACCCCTAATTATTTTACACATACTATTATTCCTGCAGCAGCGGATCAACAAAGGCCTATCGGCCTCATCGCTGAGGGTTCAAGCCTCGGCAACAGGGGTTGGTACAGGCCCCATAGACAGTTATTCTCCAGGGGGCACACCCTGATATCATCAGGTTTCTGAAAGCAGTAACCAAGATACAGCCCAAGTCCATACTCACAGTAGCACCCTGGGACCTCAACATGGTGCTGGATTCCATGGCGGTGCCACCTTTTGAGCCAATGACATCAATGGACATTCAGTGGGTAATGCTTAAAACACTCTTTCTGGTTGCAGTTTGTTCAGCTCGGTGTATTGGCGAGCTGAGGGCACTCTCCTGCAAGCCCCCCTTCCTCACAAGCCACAATGATGTAGTATCCCTGTGCATGGCTCCATCCTTCACCCCAAAGGTATTGAGCCCATTCCACACAGCACAGATGATAGAGCTGCCAGACCGACATAACCATGCTTCTCAGGACCAGGAAGGAGAGTATGAACATTGGAACATGAAACAAGTCATCACAATTTACTTGGAACAAACCAAAGACTTCAAACTGTCTAAACGACTACTTACAATACCAGCCGGACCCAGAAGGGTTCGCGCAGCAGCAAAATCTACCTTGGCAAGCTGGATTAAAAGAAACATTAATGAGGTTTACAAGATGCAAGGTCTCACCCCTCCACATGGGGTCAGAGCATACTCCACCAGAGCAGTGGCTACCTCATGGGCTGAGCGTAACGATGCCTCATTTCCGGAGATTTGTGCTGCTGTAACTTGGTCATCGATACACACGTTTACTAGACAACATAAACTGGATGATGAAAATGTCAAGGAGGCAGCATTTGCCAGAAAAATACTAGTAAATTGCTACAGACCCTAGATCATGCATCATCCGATTCCCACCCTAGCTAGCGCACACTGCTTCTTAGAAACCATCTGGTAATGGATGCGGGATGCTGTAAGGAGATGCAATATGAAATGGTGGTTAACTCACCTGGTAAAGGTGATTGCATGAGTATCACCTTACTGCATCCCCTAACCCTTCCTGGTGTGTTGTATTGGATGATGGATCACCTACAGGTACATCAGGCCAATGTGTCTGCATTTGGTATTCCTTCATACTTATTGCCAGCATGCTGTATGGGCTGGAAGAAAATTAGAGTGCATCCAAAAAGGTAATAAAAATATTTAGAACGTTTACCACAGTGCTCAGGGTATCCTTATGGGCATTATCATAAAGTCATTCAATACATGTAATACTATAACTTGTGCCACTGTTCCTTCTTTAGATTATTTACAGCTTTGAAAGATTCAAACTGGAGTCTTGTGGCCAGGAGATGAGACTAGGTGGATCAGATTTTGAACATCTGGTCACATGTGCACCGTTAGCCTATGAGATGGATGTAAACCCAGCTGGTAATGGATGGGGGATGCTGTAAGGTGATGCTCATGTAATCACCTTTACCAGGTGATAAACTACCATTCAGCAAGTTAAAAGTACAAACAGAGCACAGCCAATGAACTGTTAGATTTCTGGGGTGGAGGGCAGGACTAAAGGGGCAACACAAAGAAAAAATACCTATGTGCACGCACGGCTGCCACAAGTGAAGGTCTCAGTGGTCCTCGGATTCTACACCGTGTGAATCCCTGCTGGCTTGACAATGGGGTAGTGGCGACAGGGCTGGGGACTGGCAGATGAGCTTCATGGCAGGAGTAGGTGGTGATCAGGGCCAAACAGCTGTATAAAAAAAAATTGACTGCAATTATTAGTTGTGAAAGCTTGTTGGATATATCCAAAAACTGCAATGCTGGGGTGGGGGAGGTCAACCACATATGTTACAAAACACAAGTGATAAAAAATAATTGGCCAGTTGTGGGGCATGTGGGATGGGTTGGGGCCCATGATACTTGCTATAACACCAAGTAGACAAACAAAATAATGACAAAAAAATAACATCTCAAGTCAAAAGGGTGGGATGGATGGCTGGGGCCCCATCACATATCCTGCTCATGCCGCCTGACTCCTACTAAAAAGCATGCCAAGCTCAGTGAAGGTCTGCACTCTGCTATTGTCTTGCTGCTGTTGAATTCATTGGTCTCACTCTCTCTTTGCGACCAATGTTTGACACATCGCTTCCTTTCACTGCGAAGCCCCAAATGAGCTGCATACACTGGGCTGAATTCACAAACACTTTTTGGGGCTATGTCCCGCATTGAAACTCCAGTTGCGGACCCCAAAAGAGATTGTTATTCACATACACAGCAGCTGAGGAAGATGTTTTAGCTGGTCCCACCAGCCATAAACTTTTTCTGCAGCTGTGGGGATTTCCACGGCAACACCACCCTCAAGCAACGGTAAATCGTGGAGCCGGTCTATGACCGGCTCCACTTATGAGAATACCATAGTGGCGGGAGAAATTGCAGTTCCGCAAGTGGCAACTGACTTGCACTGAGTTTTTCCCGCATCTGCGGGATTTTCAAGAGTTTTGTGAGTCCAGCCCACAGTTTCCTACGAATGGCATGTGGTTGCTGACACCCAGGGTTGGCAAGAACAACAGTCAGTTTATTTGCTTGCTGTTGGCTGCTTGCTGACCTTGAAAAATGACACAAAAACACAGACACAAATTTTTTTTTTAAAGGTAATTTTTTTTTTAACAGAGGGATCTAAAAGAATAATACTGATGCATTTGTCATACTCAAATAGACTAAAATAGGTCTGCAATTCATCAGAGTAAATCAGAACCTTTCGGAAAAAAATCAGAGTCGGAATCGGAACCGGGTCACAGTCGACCCGCCCAACCTAAGTTTCCAGCCATTAGACTGTTCAGAATTATTTTTCTATTGTCTTTGAGTCAGCAGGATTGACAGCGCGAGGACTGTGAACATTCTTAGTAAGCTGTCTACCTTACACTGCTTTGGAAGTGGAAGGGCAGTTTAATTGGACAGATCAGAATACAGAGGTTGGTTGAAAATGGTTAACTAAGTCCCATAGATGATCTTCAGACTAAAAAGGTTATAATGTCCCTTCCAGATCCTAAGCTACTTATACAGCAGGATATCTAAAGTGATATGGGATGTTAAGCTTTTGTAAGGCATTCTTGCATCCATAAAATATTTTCTTTCTTCTATGACCTCTCCTGAGAAGTCTTGAAATACAAATAGTCTCCCACCCTTCTAAAACAGCAATTTCCTTTCTCTGGACACCTTCAATATTTCTTCCTTTATGGAATAACTTAAAACTTTGCAATGATGGGTCTTGCTTTGGACCCACTGGGGATATGGGAGGCAAGTGACTGATGGTCTCTCTTGATCTCAAGAGGCCAAGGCCATTGGTAGCCCAACAGTTCCAGTAGGAACTGTTGAAGAAAAGTTACCATATTATTTCTTTCTAGTCCCTCAGGTACTCCCATAGTATGGAGATTGTTATGTCTCCCTCTATTTTCTAGGTCCTCTATTTGTTTCCATGAGGTACATAATTTGTTTTGTTTGGCGATCTGTTTTTTCTTCTATCTTCTAACTGGGCTATTCTTGATGTCATCACTTCCACTAGCTCCGCTACCGCCTCCATTTCTTTTTTTGGCTGGTTCATGGAGTCCGTAAGTTCGCTGATGTCTACTTTTATCCATGACAACATGTCCTCAGTTTGTTGGATACCTGATGTTGTACCTGTACTCCCAGCTCTATTTGAAAAGGTAAAGAGGTGGTCCAGAGGAAGACAACTACAATGGTACAGGGTCTGCATCAAAAGCCCTATGAGAAGAGACTAAAGGACCTCAAGATTTATTTAGTTTTTGTTTACTGGGTAGGTACACTAGCCATGAAGAAGACTATTTTCAGGCATGACCCGGGAGCTTACAAGGAAGATATTACAGGTAAAACAGACAGCAGGTGACATCAGGATACAAAAACAATGATGATAATACATAGGATGGGCAGCAATTTGCTACAAACAATTCAGGTCCAAATATAGAACAGCAAACAAGTCAAATCAAAGCATCAGTGCAGTCAGACTAAAGGAAGCAGCTGGAACTGAGGAAAACACTAGGAGAAATTCTGAGCCAATTTGAGCAATATGGGGAAATAAAAGTAAAATAAAGTGAAGTGTAATCTAGAAGGGCGCACAATAGACAGGTCTAGAGAATAAGACAAATGACTAATAAGTGCGGAGGGATGGGGGGGGAGCTGTGGCTCCTATTAGTTGGAGGGATGGGTTAAGATAGGGTGAGGGAAGCAATGGGATGAATAGATAGCGAGTAGAGGGGCAGGAAACTAGGTCACCGTGCATGGTTCTGAGGGCAGCGAGTCTTGCAGGGTTCAGAGGATGGGAAGTCTAGGGTGGGTTAAAACAAGTGCAGATGGCAAGGTCGTCAAGTAGGTGTACTCCCTGGAACCAGAGGAGGGAGAAGGGGGATATGACAGAGACCTTTAAATACCTCATGGGGTAAGTAAGTACAGGAGGGAAGTATTTTTCAGAAGAAAAGGTGTTCAAGAACAAGGAACTTGCTATGAAAGTGGAGGGGGGTATATTCAGAGGAGATGTGAGAAAGTACTTCACAAAAAAAGTGGTAGATTCCTGGAACAGACTTCCAGCAGAGGTGGTGGGGGCAAAAACAGTGGTGAGGTTCAAGAATGCATAGGATGACGGCCTGTTGGTACAGCGGTTGGATTTCCGCTTGTGATACCGGTGACCCAGGTTCAGGAACAGACCCAGTTCAGTGTAGGGCTGGCCGGGGGGGAAGAATAATAATAATAATGATAGCTTTATTTATTGAGCGCCTTTCACATTATCAAGGCTCTTCACACAATCACAAACAATTCAGTAAAACATAATTAAAATCACAACAGATCAGGAAATGCCTTAATCCATACAAACGTTTTCAGTGCCTGCTTAAAGCTCCCCACAATCCTGCACTCCCGAAGCTGACGGGGCAGAGAATTCCAGAGGGTTGGGGCAGCAAACATAAAAGTGCGAGCCCCAGATGAATTCAGACTAACCCTCGGAATCGCCAGCAACCCCTCGTCAGCCGAGCGGAGCTATTGCACAGGGGTGTGAGGAGTCAGAAACTCTTTCAAGTGGTCAGGACCAAGTCTGTGTAGGGCTTTGTAGGTTAACAAACCTACCTTAAAGGTGATCCACCACTGAATCAGCAGCCAGTGCAGATCATGCAGCACTGGGGTAATATGAGATCTCCTAGATACCCCAGTCAATAAACGAGCAGCAACATTCTGCACTAGCTGCAAGCAGCGGATATCAACCCCAGGAAGCCCTAAGTAAAGGGAGTTGCAATAGTCAAGGCACGAGGTCACAAAGGTGTGGACCAAAACGGGCAAATCACTGAAGATAGAACAAGGTGCTTGATCTTGGCAATGTTCCTAAGATGATAAAAGGCTAACTTAATGACTGCTGACACCTGATGACGAAGGGTCAGCCCATCATCAAGTATCACTCCCAGGTCATGCACATGTTCAGAGGTAAGGATCTGAGCGCCCCCCAAGAATAAACTGGAGGGCAAATCAGTACTCAACCCCTCTGTCCTGCATCCCGGGTCCGCCACCAAAACCTCAGTTTTACCTGCGTTCAATTTTAACCCGCTGGAATTCATCCAATCTTGGATTTCAGTGAGACAGCTGTTAAATACTGAGAGAGCACTAACCTGGTTGGGGCCAAAAGACAGGTAGAGCTGGGTATCAACAGCATAGCAGTGAAACCTCAGCTCATACCTCCTTACAATGTCGCCAAGGGGCAGCATATACACTGCAAACAACATGGGGGACAGCACCAAGCCCTGGGGAACCCCACAAAGCAGAGAGAAAGACTCAGAAGAAAAAATTCTCGAGATGACTCTCTGAGTTCTACTGGTGAGGAAAGATGAAAACCATCTGAGTACTGTACCAGTCAGTCCACAGATGGACCTCAGGCACTCGAGCAGAACCCCGTGGTCTACAGTGTCAAAGGCTGAAGAGAGATCAAGGAGGACCAAGATGGAGCAGTTTCTCAGATCTCTCGCCATCAGGAGATCATTGAGCACCTGAACCAGAGCAGTCTCAGTACTGTGCCTCTTACGAAAACCAGATTGGAGGTCAAATGGTTCTCCAGTTGAGTCGCCACAACTTTCTCGATAACCTTTCCCACAAAAGGAAGGTTTGAGATAGGTCTGTAGTTAGCTACAGTATCCAGGTCCAAACAAGCTTTCTTCAGAAGGGGTGTCACCACCACCTCCTTCAGGGAGCTTGGAAAATTACCCAATTCCAAGGAGCACCAGACAATCTGAGCTAAGACCAGGCCAATTATATCACTACAACCCAAGATCAGGGAGGTAGGGCCCGGATCTAAACTACAGCATGTAGGGCGAATCCCTTGGACAGTTCTCATATCAACAAATTCTGGCAGGTTAAAGGTGCTCCAGGAAACAAGAGGCATAGTGACCGAGCACCGAACAACAGCATCCCCCATAGAACGGGTCGGACGGATTTCTAACCTGATGTCGGCCACCTTATTCGCAAAGAATCGAGCAATCTCATCACACTCCATTTATGAAAAAACTCGACGGAGCTGCAGACAGGCTAGGTTGCACAGCCTGTCCACAGTTCGGAAGAGTTGGTCCGGTTGATTCTGAGTGACAGTGATTTCCCTGGACAGGAATTCTGCCTTCTTATGGGAAATCACTGATTGGTAGAGCTGATAATGCTCCAACAAAATAAGACAGTCGGCATCCAAGGTAGATTTCCGCCAGCACCGTTCTAACCTATGTCCCAGCCTCAGCAACTCCCTCAAAGACCCAACAAGCTAAGGGGTCCAAGGGCAAAGTGGAAGGGGTCGAACACGGACTGGAGCAATCAGGTCAAGAGCTGAGGAAATGGCCTTATTATAGGCCAGAACCAACGGCTCTGAACCTGAGTAGGCATCAGCGAACTCCGAGAGGTCAATCACCGCCACCAGGTCTTCAGGGACCACATCCCGCAAAGGGCAGAAACCGACCATCTCCACAGGAGCAGACCTACACAGGGAGGCATAAAAATTGAATCTCATGGTGTAATGATTAGACCAACCAACAGGTTCCACCCCCAAATCGAAGGCCTCAATCCCAAGGAGGAAGACCAAATCCAGGGAGTGACCACCTTTATGGGTAGCTAAGGAAACAACCTGTGTGGAGCCCAGTGATATCATCAACTGGAGGAAGTGTTGTCCAAAAAGCAAGGATTCTTCATTGACCCAGGCACTGAAGTCGCCCAGAACCATCAGTCTGGGTGACTCCAAAGCCATGTCGGCGGCAAAGTCTGCTACTTCCTGCAGTTATAGCTTTTCATCCCTGGGTGGACGGTAGATGAGAGCTATCCTGCACCCACACCAGCTACCACAGTGCACTCAAAGGATTCGGCCTCCTCAACTGGTACACCCATGAGACCCAATTCAGCCTTGAAACAGACTGTTACCCCACCACCACCACCACGATCCAGTCTTGGGCAATGTATCACCGAGTACCCAAGAGGAATAGCTGCTTCCAAAATTGAAGCAGCATTTCTTTCCAAACCAGACCCGCTGTTCCAACAAAATTTGCAATAAGTGCAGTTTTGTTCTTAATGGATCTGGCATTGCATAACAATGTCCGAGTTGGGCGATGTTTGTGAGCTGTCCCGGCTACTTGCCCACCCAAAAAGATGGTGCCCTTGGGTATGGGGACTAGACATGGACCACCACGTTCCAGACACCATTTCACCCCAGGGCGTCTTCTAGTCCTAACTACCTCTATGGGAGAGAACCGCTCATTCGAACTCCAATGTCCACACACCCCTACACGCCCAAGCCCACCCCTCGTGAGCAATTCCCGGTGCATGACAGCGCTGGTAAATGGAGACAAGCGGGGGGGGAGGAGAATGGGTGGAGGGCACAGAGAGAGGAGGATAAATAGCACAGGACTGGGGGAGCAAACAGGCACATTCCACAAAATGACCACCAAGCTGTGGCTAGGAAATGACACCAAATAATCCTAATTTCCTCATAACAGAATCCTAAAATAGTTGCAGTTTAAAATTAAAACATAGAAACTCCCAGAGGAGCCTAAAAACAAAAATAAAATTCAAAAACAAACTATAACACCCCAAGATCCCATAAACCCAACAAAATCAAATAAAAAAAAAACAATAAACAAAACAATAAAAAATCCCCGGGCAACAGGTATTCTCACTAACCAGTGTCCAAAGAACTATTCAGGCACTCTCACTGCCAAAAATAGTATAAAAATAGTATAACAATCAACAGAAAAGAAAAGGAAAAATTACTAAATCTAGGATATTTCAGTAACTTATCTAAATGATAAGAGAAAAGTGAATCTAATAAATCAGATAAATCCCCAGGCAATTAAATACTCTCACTATTAATGCCTGGAGAAAACTATAATGGTACTCTCACTACCATAAGCAATTATGATGAAAATAAAAAATAAAATAACAGAAAACCAAAGTGTCCAAAATTTCCAACAGAGTTCATATGAAAATGTCACCATTAAAAATCTGAAGATCCCCAGGCCAGGTACTCTCACTGCCAGGACTTCATAGAAGCAGAGGGACTCTCAGTACCAGATATGAATTTGATAATGGAACAAAGCAAACAGACCAAATGTTTCAGCACATAACTCAAATGAATACAATCTCCAAAACGCTCTCACTGTTCAGGTAGAAGTTTTGTGCAAAGTTGACCAGTCAATCCAAGAAAAAGTTCATGGAATCATCTTTGGGACTGGTTCGTTCCCCAGCCAAGAGCCCAGAAAGTCCATGCCAAGGTCCACCGCAGACTACAAAAGCTACGAAAGGACCCCAGCAGAACCCAACTAAATAGGTTCCCGGGGATCCCTAGGGGAAAAGACTACCGACCGCCGGCTTCCCAGCAGAAAAGAAACAACCCCTGTGCTGTTACAGCCCGGAGACAGGGGACCAGCTAAATAGGGCAATCAAATAGCTAAGAATTGAATGCTACAGTCCCCAAATCCAACGATCTGCAACAAAATGGCCCATAAAATCAGATGTTTAATATCCAGCTTACAAAAACCAGGCCTTCACCAAATTAGACGTCCATTCCGAATGTATTATCACTCAAGATTTATAAATGGAGCAAGACTGGGATCGATTATGAACCCCAGCCAACAGTACTCACATCACCAAGTAAAAAGCTGTCCGGGAGTCAGAAAATCATGCGTGAGAAAAATACATAATCCAAAATCTCCTTTCAGTATGGAATCGCAGACTGCTACACACCCAAGACTGTCGGCAAGTGGATTGCCCATCTCACGCTCCGAAAAGAGAAGCTCCAAGATCAACGTCGGAAAACACAGTCGGGGGGATGCAAACCCATTCCACGTAGGCCCATAAGTCCCCAACAAGTCAACCGATTCCAGGAGCAGCAGACAGCGAGAACCAACGACTAGCGTTACTAAACAAATAAAATTAAAATAAAAGTAAAATACCTTAAAAACACTTGGAACAAAATAACACTAAAAACGCTCGCTGCAACACTAACTGTTACAGAGCGACCGATAGCACACCCAGCCTGGCGGCCATCTTCATACTGGATGTATACATAGTTCCCCGGATGGAGAAGGATGGAGCATCCTGAGGACTGCTCTCCTTCTCCGGGGGGAGGGAGGGGAGTATGACCGGTGCTTGACAGACCCCTGGTGGAGGCCGAGGGTATCACAGCAACCAGCATCAGAACATTCAGGGGGTAGGGCAGACGCCAGACTTCATTGCACATCCCTGCCCCCAGAAAAACTAAGGAAAAACTCTCAGCTGCCGGCCGCCATAGATGAAGCCCACCTTGGCTTCAATTAGCCTCCAGGCCAACCCTCTGACCTGTCTCATTGTTTGAGGCACTGTTGGGAGCTGATGCCACAGCCCCACCCTAGGGGTAAGCCAGGGGGTATCGAAGAGTCTCGGTCGATTTGGAGGTGGAAGCCTGAGGCCCGTGACTGGGCTGAGGTTCCAGGCACCTGGTGGTAGGGGAACAAAAAGCATAATAAATAAATTAAAAAAAAAAAAAAGAATGCATGGGATAAGAACAAAGGAATGATAGTAGAAAGGAAGGGAAGACGGAAAAAGAGCTGTAGATCGGGTACGGTCTATGGTAATAACATAGGTAGGGATGAATGAGCAGACTGTATGGGCCAAGCGGTCCTTGTCTGCTGTCAAATTCTATGCTTCTCTGTATGTTTCTATGAAGTAGCACTCTGAGTGCTTTTTGTGGTGTCAGAAGGCTTCCTGATTTTCACTGGTATTTCAGCAGTTGTGACATGAACATTTTTCTATCTCTAGAAGACACTTAATATGGCTTAAATGACAGAAGTCATTTACTTTTTCATTAGAGAGATATTTCTCCTAATAAATGAAAATGTTTGTTCCTGATTTATACTAGTTTGGTGTTATTAAAAAATAAATAAAAAGGGGGCAGAAGGGGAGTCACGTAATGTGCCCGAGCTAGACAGACACAGGGCTGTGGAACTCCATTCACCCGGTGAATCTTTCTTCAAACCTCCCCCCCCCTTTTTTTTTGGGCTAAAACAGATACTTTGGCAGTCTTACTAGGTCTCCTTTGCTCTCAGGATGCCGAATGTGGTGAAGGATGATAAAACCATCACTGCAAAAAAGAAACATAAGCTGTCTACGTCACCACCGAGCGAGTCGAATACAGGCCTCACAGAGGATATAGTGGCGGAACGCGAGTCTATACCCAGCCTGATGACTCGTGAGCTGGATGAAATTAAAGCGTTTATGAGAAGGATTTGAGCAGACTTAAATCAAATCACAGTGCAGTTAACTTCTGTTCGGGTGTCCGTAGAGGCTCTGGGTTACCGCACTGAGCAGGTAGAAAAGTGGGTGAGTCAGCTGGAGGATTGGGCATCCTCCACAGAGCGGCACCTAACTGTTATAGAAAAAGATGTTCGAACATGACATGGAGACAAGGAGCAGAAGGAGTAACATGCGATTATTTGGCCTGCCCGAGCAGGTGGAAGGGGACAACATGATAAAATATCTGCAGACCAAGCTGCCTATTTGGCTAATGTGGGAGCCTGGCACAGAGATCAAAATAGAGAGAGCACACAAAGTCCCCACTGCCCCCCTACTGAACGATAGTCTGACTCAACCTCGGCCAGTACTATTTAGGCTGCTCCATTTTTTGGACAGTCAGAGTTGCCTTGATTATTGCCTGGCATTACCGGGGGGTGGTTGATATGGTATGGGTTTCGGGACTGAGTAATAGAATGCTGGGAGAAGATATTTGGGGGGGGTGAAGGGAGTCAGGGCTAAATGAAGGGGATGAGGTGTGTTCTGAAGGGGAGGGGAGGGGTAATGGGTCCCTGTAGAGTTCGGAATAGACTTCTAGCTGTATACTGTTACTTTGGTGAAGCCCCTTATTGGTTGGGCTGAGGGGGGGTAGGCTCTTGAGTTGATGGGCAGCAGTCGCCATCGGTACTAGGAGGAACATTAGAGTGGGGGCTGGATTTGAAGGGTGGGGGAGGGTCTTCGGATGGGCTGAGCAACTGGAAGGTTTGGAAGGATGTTCTTAGGGCTGAGACCCTGTGGGATTGCGAGAAGAGAGGGGATTTAACCAGGGATTTAGCTATAATGCTGACGACAGGTACGTGGGGTGGTTGGGGGGTTGGTAGCATCCTGTTGGGGGGTTGGGGGCAGACCTTGGGTGACCCCATTTTAGGAGGAATGGTTATCCTTAGGGACCTAGGAGGGAGGAGGGGGACTGTGGTTAGGATTATTGAGGGGTAGTTGTATGGGAAATCAGATGGAAGGAAGATGGAGTGAATTAAGAGGCCGCCCTCTCACACAGGGCTTTGGCAAGGTTTCAATAGAGTTTAGGGAAGGGTGTTCGATCTCATAGGATTTGAGGGTTCCACTTGTCTATCCTGTAGGTAGGGGGCTTGTTTTTTGTGTTGGTTTCTTTCCTCACAGGTACAGATGGTGGAGGTGGGACTGCTGAAGATACCCTCCATTATTGGCTGTTTCCAGGAGGAGTCTATGCAGCAACACAACTCGAGACTTAATGGCAGCACATTATTTGTCATGGACTGAGGGAGAGGGGTTAACTCTTATAGGGTTAAGGACATTTGATGTATCTTTCTTGTTGGGTATTATGGGGGGACTCTTCCTGTAACGCTGTTACTTTGGTTCTCGGGGGGCTGGGGGAGGGAGTGAGATGGAGGGGCAAAAGATGGATATGGTATGGGGCACATCTTGCTGTGTTTATTGCATGGGGAAGTATAATGTTGAAAGGGGGGATGAGAAGCTGGAATATGGATGTGGGGTTTAGGGCTGAGGAGCCCATGGCTCAGAGAGTACCTGGGAGTAACATGTTAATTGAGGGGCCGGATTTTTTTCCTCTGGTTTGTATATAGTTTATTATGTTGGGGATGGGGTTGAGGGGTTGCTTGTTTGTTCATGTTTTATTAGCTTTTATTTTTTACACTAGGAGTGGGGAACTACCAAGTCTCTGGAGAGGGAGGATGGAGGGGCTACCTGGGAGGAGTGGGGGTGGGTTAGACAGCTTTTGGATGGCGGTGTACCACTTTGTGTCCTGGAATGTGCAGGGGTTGAATAGGCCTACTAAGAGGAGGAAGGTCCTGGGACACATCAGGCGTTTAGGTGGACAAATTGTGTTTTTGCAAGAATCTCATCTTCTTTGTATGGATGTTGTATGGATGCAAAAGGCATGGAGGGGTACGGTTTTTGCAGCCTCTTACTCTTCTAAAAAATGGGGGTGTTAATTTTAATAGCCCGTAGCCAAAACTGGATCACAAAGTCAGTGTCATGGGACCCTCAGGGGCGATGGCTGTTGGTGACAGGCCTGCTGGATGGGCAGCTAAACACTTTAGTCTCAGTTTATGCACCTAACGAAGATGGCACCTCCTTCTTTAACAAAGAAACAAGTGAGGGTCGTGTGATTGTGTGGGGGAGACTTCAATGAAGTCCTAGACCCTCTATGTGATCGCAGTGGGATGTCCGCCCACTTAGCTACACCGGGTTCTAAAGCTTTGGAACATCTGATGGAAGATAGAGGGCTTAAGGATGTGTGGCAACTACATTACCCGACAAGGTGGGATTATATGTTTTATTCGATGGTGCACTAATCTTACAGCCATATTGATTTGTGGTTGGTTTCACAAGCGCTCCTGCAGGGGTCACAATGGTGCACCATTGAACCCATTGTAATTTCAGATCATGCACCACTGGTGTGGACTTGTACAGGGGTTCACGAGGTAAATAGGGTGAATAGATGGCGCTGTAATGTCAGGTTTTTTAGGGAAACCTCCTTCCGAGACTGGCTCCGGGACGAAGTTTCAAATTATTGGCAATTTAATCACACTGGGGAGGTGTGTTCTCAGTGGGTTTGGGAGGGGGCTGAAGGCATTCATTCATTCATGGTAGGCTAATATCTTATTCTTCCACCAAGAAGAAGGAGAGGGCAGAACTGATGAAGACTCTTTCGGCCCAGCTCTCCTCATTGGAGGCTCAACACAAGGCAGGAGATGGGGGGCTGCTGCTGACTAGGCAGATACGGGAGATATGCTTTCGGCTTAATATGCTGTCTTCTCAACAAGCTGAGCTAGGTCTGTATCATACTCGTCAGGCATTCTGGGATGGTGGGGAGAAGGCAGGGTGTCTTTTAGCCTATAGGCTTAAGAAGATGGAAGCAGAGAGGGTGATCCCAGGGATATGGGGACCCGCAAGATCTGGCTCTGGATCCAGGTGGGATCAACAAAGAATTTGAAACCTTCTATAGGTATTTGTATTCCTCTGTAACCTCGTGCAATGGAGATGCCGAAATTAGGGCCTTTTTGGACTCTATTGCGTTGCATAAATTATCGGCAGCCCAGAGGGAGACTTTGGAGCAGCCTGTATCAGAACAGGAAGTGCAAACAGAGATAGGGCTACTCCAGGTAGGGGAAAAGCCTAGGCCCAGATGGATTTCCGGTTGAATTTTACATGGTGGTGCTAGATCAGGTCCTCCCGTTGTTTACGGTGGTATTAGATGAGGCCTGGGGGGGTGGGTCATCTTCCTCAAACTACCATGATGCTGTTATTTTGATCCTGCCCAAAAAAGGAAAGGATCCCCTTTCTTTGTACCAACTACAGGCCAGTGTCACTTTTGAACGTGGACTATAAAGTCTTGGACAGTGTTCTGGCAAATTGAGTTGGCCCCTGTTATCCCAATTTATACACCCGGATCAAGCGGGATTTGTTGGAGGAAGGGATGGAGGGGATCATCTGCGGCACCTGGTAGATCTCTTATGCATGTCTCCACCAGCCCCCACAATGCCATCGGTGTTGGGTTTGGATATGGAGAAAGCCTTTGATTCGATCAAATGGCCATATCTGTTTGCATTACTAGAGAAGTTTGGCTTTGGCCCAAAATTTATTTGGAGGGTACAACTCATTTACAAAAATCCCAGGGCTTCAGCCTTGACAAATGGCAGATTATCTCCTTCCTTTGACTTGTCATGGGGTATTCGACAGGGTTGCCCCTTCTCCCGGGCTCTCTTCGTACTGGCCATTGTACCCCTGGCTCAGAAGATTAGGGATTCTGAAGAGATTGTGGGACTTCAGGTGTGATCACAAGTTTACAAAACAATGCTTTTTGCAGATGACATTTTGCTCATGCTTAGTGACATATCCACTCTCCCCCCCAGCTCGCTTGTTGGAGCAGTTTCAGGGGCTTCCAGGACTCCCCAATAACTGGGCAATAACTTGTATTCTCCCGATCAGTCGATCTGTTCAAGGCCTTCCTCTGCTAGAGGGAGGTTTCACGTTGACAGAGGGCCCAATAACCTACTTAGGGATACAGATTTCTTCGAAGTTGATGGACTGGCCCGCCCTTAATCTGACACCCCTGCTGGATTCCCTGAAGGGAGACGTGGCCAGCTGGCATCATTTACAGCTGTCCTTATGGGGTAAGGTGCATGCCGTACGTATGATTTTTGTGCCAACGGTATTGTATGTTCTCTGTTATCTTCCTCTGAAAATACCTGAATCTTGGTGGAAACAGCTGGATCAGGTTTTATCTTGCTTTTACTGGGAAGGGAAAAAGCCCCGTATATCTAAGAGTCGACTGATACGGCCATATAGCAAGGCTGGGTTTGTGGCACCTTGGTTCAAGGGCTATTATCTTGCATCAGGACTTTGGCAGATTTGGCTTTGGTTGCATGGGGAAAGATTTAAGGACCAGATTAGGTGGCTCAGACTTGAGCAGGACTAGTACGCCCCCTACCCCCCGGAGTGCTGCATATTGGGTACCAAGTTGCCTTCTCAACAGTTGGCCACTATGGACTACCTTTTTCATATTTGGCACCAAGCTCAAAGACATTTGGGACCTCAATGGTATGTGCCAATTTCACGTTGGCCCTTGTGGGGTAACACTGGAGTCTCCATAGGAGGGCAGGTATTTTTTGGGATAGGTGGAAGGGGGGGTTGAAGAGGATGGGAGATTTATTCTCTGCTCAAATGGGCTCTTTTAGATTCTTTCAGGACCTCCAAGGGCAAGCAGCATTGCCTAAGGCGGATCATTGGAAATTTCTTCAATTGCGACATCTTATTCAAAGTCTAGAGAAGAAGTCTTAGGATACGGGAGCTAACAGGGGATGGGAGGTCATCCTTGGGGCCCACTGCAAGTCACAGGATCTTTGGACACCTCCGAAAGTGAGGTCTGTTTACCATAATCTTTGGGACTACATAGCGCCAGACACTTCAGGAATTCCGTGAAAATGGGAGGGCCTCCTGGGAGACCAATTAAAAGACGAGGATTGGGAGAGATATAGAGGAATGCTTATGGCTATGTTAGGGATTCTGGTGGGAAACTGATGCACTTTAAGACGCTTTTGTTATGGTATAGAACTCCTGAGGTTTTGTTCCGTATGTGGCTCCTCTCCTACTTGACCTGTTGGCGGTGTAATGGCTGGGGGCGGTCTCTGCTCCATATATTGTGGAAGTATCCTTCTTTAAGGAAATGGTGGCAGAGGATCTGGGGCATATCAGGAACAGTGTTACAGAAGCAGATCCCATGGGATGCATTTCTTTTGATTTTGGAGAATATGGGGAAGTTGGGCCCCTTACAGAATCATCAGAAGGTCTGGTTCCTCACTGCCATCACCGAGGCCAAGAGGTTGATCCTTCAGAGGTAGCACAGGATGGACATTCCCTCTCTGGACGAATGGCATGAGTATATGCTAAGGGTAGCGGGCTTTGAAAGATTGTCATTTATTGCAGGACACAGACCAGATACGTTTTTAAAGATATGGAGGCCCTTCCTTGAATTTATGCATATCTCTGAACCACAAGGGAGAAACTGGATTCCCCCCCATTCACATTCCCAAAAAACTAAGATCTAAGGGGGCTTTGTTCCTGAGGATATTGCGGTGGTGTTAGCTAATGCCCTGTTCCTCGCTTTTCACAGGCTCCCAGCTGTTCCTCACCCAGGCTCCAGAGATTGGCTTTCCCTGGCTATTCTTGGATTTTCTTGGTTTTACTTTCTAACGGCTCCTAGTGTTACTTAGTAGGGGGGACGGGGGGTTGGGTTCTGGGGATAAAGGGGGATCCTGGTGATATATAAGGGCTGTTATCTCAAGGTCCTTCAGATTGTATCTCCATGGAGTTTTTACTCCAGCTAGGTATGATTGGTGGTACATAGACTATTGAGGTTTTATGTATTTTATGTAATCTGTGTTAAAACTCTTAATAAAATGTTAATAAAAAAAAAGAGGAGGCAGAAGCAGCAGCTGTTTCTCTCTGTATCCATCTTCACTAGCGCCAAGAGCGCACTTCCAAATGTGAATCATCATGCAATACTGTATTCATTGACAGTATATGGTAAACCTTTATTGTGTACAGATTTCAATATGCTTTAAAACCTCAGTTCATGGATCCCAAAAATTGTTGTACCAAAGTAGTGATAACATTTCTATGGTACAACTTTTTTCTGCATCAGAATCTCAAGCTGCAGGCCCAACTGGGGTGCTGGTGGCTTCGATCATGCTCCCAGGCAAGAAACCACTCCCCCCCACTGCAACACAGATGTTAATTTCCAACAATTTTTAAAAGAATCCTCCAACACCCAGATTCTCAGTACCCACCCATCCAGTATCCCAAACAGTATTAGGCTTGTTAGCTAAATGTATTTAAAATGTATTTTACTTGTTATGAACATCCAGCACCATGTGATGACTCCTCTCTTTAGTTGGCTTCTTCTGACTCAGCATCCAAACAGAAACAGAGGGAGGAAGTGTTGTGTGGCACTGAAGGTTTAAAACAAGTAAACTACATTTAAAATGCACTTAGCAAACACACCCAATATTGGTTGGGGCACTGGGTGGGAACTGAGAAGCTTTTTACATTTCTGCTGCAGGTCAGGGGTGGGGGGGGCAGCACTCATCTAAAATAACCACAATATACTATAAAACCAAAAAATGGGTAACCATCTACAAACAAGTCTGTTTTTCAATCTCGAGTTTCTGATGTCATCAGAAATCCTTGACGGAATCACATCCCATTGTTTTTTGTAGACTTTCTTTATTCTCCCTTCTGCACTGGACTCTCTCCAGCATGGTTGTGGGGCTTACCTGGCTTATCCCATCCATCTGAAGTCTAGGTATCCTCCTGGAAGGGGAAACTCTCTCCCTGGCCAGTCTCTATACTCCCCCCCAGATCTATATCCCCCGGGAGCAAGGACCGCCCACTCCTACTTGGTGCTGTATCTTATAGTGTCTGGAGGAGACGGCCACGTCAAGAGCCAGAAGGCACCTTCAGCCCGACGTTGGAAGTGGAGCCTGGCGCCGCTAGACCCACCTTCACCTACCAGCGTGAAGGGAGTATTTTAAACTTTCTTCCTCCCACCCATTGGCTAGGAAGTGCAATGCACCTCAGCGCGGTGCGTGCTCGCTCCCGAGCACAACTGCAGAAGTGCCTTTACAGCCAATCCCCTGAAGTCTGGTTCCCGACTGCTGGAGCCCCTAGTCACCACCAGAGGCTGCTAGACGGTGGAACAGGAATCTCCTCCCTCCCCAGGAAAGGAGAGCAGTCCTCCGGATGCTCAATCCTTTCCTCCCCCGCAGATCCGGGCTCGTTCCCAAACCCGGGTCGCCAGCATGGCACGAGGTGTGGCATCCAGTGCCTCAACCCTCAGTGCCACCTGGCTAGGTTAGTCACATCCCATTTTACATGGTTACCCATACATTATTCTATAATTGATTAATAATGGTAAGAACCCCCTAATGAGAAGTCCCTTATTTTCTCTCATGACCCTGTGCTGGTATTAGTTTAAAGCAGTTTGGACCACCAGTCAATTGTGTGTTTTATTTCTCTTCTGATATCCTCTTTGATAAAGTTGCAAACATTGTTCATAGTCGGTCTAGTCCTAATGACTCCTGAGAAAGAATTGGTTATATTGTTGGCTACAAAAAGAGTATTTCTCCTCCCGTAATGTCTTTTTATTATGTTTTTCAGGTCATAAAAATGAGACTCTATATCTGCAACGAGAAACTATTTTTGGAGTTCCTGAAATGATTCTAGATTATTTCCTTTTTATAGGACAAACCATGTTTATTCCTTTTCTCACAATTTTTCTTGGCCATGACAAAACAAAGTTGATCCTTTCATTTGCAGATATATATATGTATAGTTTTTGTTACTTTTGACTCAGTTTTGCATGCATATTTACTGGATTATCATGTCACAGGAGGTTAACATGGTGCTTTTTACCCCAGAACAAAAGATGTATATTGTATAGTTTTTATAACTAACAAATACAAGCCTGTGGGGGGAAAAATAGAAACAATTTGCTCTCCACTCCAGAAAAATGTCCAGAAACATCCAGGGATCAGTTTATTCATTTGATCTGGACTTATTATTTTCTGGCCTTTAATAATATAACAGAATTGTTCCAAGGCAGTTTTTGTGTGAATTTACATCTAACTCTTAGTCTATACTTGGTCTTGGTATAGCACTGAGACCTGCAAATCACAAACTGGAGCTATCTGTAGCTCAGATTACAGTATAAGGAGATACTATACACACTCTCGCAGCTGCTTCTCAGCTCTGACATCAGCTGCAGGTGATTGTGGGATGTGCCACTAGAGGCGCTTTACATACAATAACAGCGAGAGAGATGGCAGGATCGACTAGAAAAAATATAAAATACTAGGAAGACTATAAGTTACAAAATGTAAACTACAAATGTAACCCCTAGGTGGCACTATCCCAAGGGCTACTACCCCTGCCTGCTTGGCTAGTACCAGGTTAAAGGGCCTGAGTTCTGAAATGGATGCCTCCACCCGGAGATCAGGGTTGGTAGTGGTCAAGCTAACCTGGGCACAGCCCTCTGGGACACTGTAACCCCCTTCTTTCCCCTCTAGTGGCCTGAACACTGTACAATAATCACTTTCACAATATCCCTGGTACACCACACAAGTACCCACACTGTTTGCACTTACCACCAGGGCTGGTTCCTCTGGCTCGACCCTGGGGACCCCCTGTAAAACAAGGTTATGCACAGCAAATAGCAACAGTACAGTACTTTGAGCACAAACTGGAACCACAGTCAGATTACATGCAGAAAAAGTTAGATCTGATTTATTCAGGGGACTTGAACAAGGAAGGGGCAAAATCAGGTTAATTAGTGTACAGGTTATATCAATCAAGCAGTTATGCATGCACTTTGATTCCCCCCACACAGTCCGCCTCTGGGTACCCAGGTGGAGAAGAGATGGGCAAGCCAGGACCGTTGCCCCTGGTTGCAGCTGGTTGGGGCCCTGTGATGGAAAACACAACATGCACAGTACACAATATTTGTAATCCGGAGCCAGAGGGCTCAGTTCATAAAGAAGACGAAACAACAAGACAGTCAGATGACACACTCAAATTAAGCTGTTGTTGCAGGGAGCTACCTGGTATTTATTCACGATACCAAGACTGGACACAGGCTGGATGAAAATCGAGACTGCAGGTGGTTGATCTGGAATGCCAGGAGAAGCAGGGCCCACATGAGTTACAGAGGCGTCATCCCTGTTCAAGCGTGGAGCAGGGAGCTGAGAGACATAAACACCTTTGTGGGCTACATTGAGAGGCAAATCCACTGGCCTCCCAGGGGAATCGTAACTGAAGTGCATCACTGGCTTGACAGCTCGGCCAGTCTTTCTGAGCTGAACAGCCACAGTCTCTGTACTTTCAGCAATGGTCTTGGAGCTTTCGTCACTTGTGAGGGGTGCCTCTGCATGAAGGGGAATGTCCAAGCTGGGAGCACTGTCAGCCCCTTGCTCTGTAGTCTCTGTTTCTACAACACATGGCTCATTTTAAGACACTCTGGTACTGAAGGGGGGTTGTCAGCACTCTCATAGTGTTCCTCAAGTTCTGGCATGTCACCAGAAACACTCATACCATCAGCCTCTCCTTCAGGCAAATCATACAGTTCCACAATACACAAAGACTCAGCATCCTTAGACGTGATACTTTGCACTTCACCTTCAGGGAGCATTGGCTCCAAGGATAATGCCGGGGCGTTAGGCAGTCCAGAAGGTCCAGCTTCATCCCCATAATTCAACATAGGATTTCCACAAAACAACTGACTCAGTTCATATGAGGGTTAATAGGCATTATCACACTCACTGTCATCCGAGTTAGACTGGCAGTCACTATCATTCTGGGCCTGCAGCGGGGGAAGTCTTAAATCGGCATCCATGGGGGCAGGCTGACTCTGTTTCTTTCTTGCAACAGCACGAGTCACTGGTCCAGGGGAATCAATCTCGGTGGGATCAGCCTCAATTATAACTCGACCAGTAGGTAGCAAGTGGTTACGGTGCATGGTCTTGACAGCTTTGGAGTTATTCTCTGAGTGCACTTTGTACACTGGCAAATCATCCAACTTTCCAACTACGACATGGGGAAGATGGTGCCATCGATCAGCAATTTTGTGTTTACCATGCAATCCTAAATTTCCCAACAACACACGGTCTCCAGGCCTAAGCTCTTGGGCCTTTACTTTTCTATCATGTTTCTCCCTTTGTTGGCTAGATTTCTTTTGGCAGCCGTTGTCTGGGCCTGTTGATAGGCATGGTTCAATTGAGCTTTCAGTTTTTGTACATATTGCAGATAATCTTCGGCTTGGCTGAGAAACCCCAAAACAGACATCAACAGGCAGCCGAGCCTCTCTTCCAAACATGATGCAGTAGGGAGAGAACCCGATAGCATCATTCTTTGTGCAACTGTATGCGTGTACCAACGTGCTAATCTGCTGGCTCCATTTATGCTTATTTTTTGGGTGGAGGGTGCCTAGCATGTCTAGCAGGGTGCAGTTAAAGCGTTCTGGTTGAGGATCCCCCTGAGGGTGATAAGGGGTGGTTCTTGACTTTCATACCCCCCATAGAGACAGCATTTCTTTGATTAGCCAACTCTCAAAGTCCCGGCCCTGATTAGAGTGAATTCGCTGTGGGGCACCATAGCGGACGAAGAAATTTTCCACTAGCACCTTGGCCACAGTAGATGCTTTTTGATCTTTGGTGGGAAAAGCTTGTGCATACCGTGTTAAATGGTCCATAACCACTAACATATTGCCAATGTTTCACTGATTAGGCTCTAAAATGTAAATTTTGTATCAGATGTGACACACACCAAATGAATATTGGTGACATGAATGTTTTAGGGCCCTATTCTAAATTTGTAGCTGGGCTGTGGGGCCCTGGGTGGAAACGGCTACACTGGTTCACTTGCTGGTGGAGCCGAATGCAACTTGCTGGGCTGGAGGGAGGGCAGGGGGCTCATTCTGGAGCAGCTAGATCAGGCTGGACTATGAGGAAGGTGGTTCGGGAGCAACATGCTGGACTGTGGAGACTTTGAACCTGGGTTGGGACTAAAGTGCAAGTTGCTGGGCTGGTGGGGGGTATCAGGGTAGCAAATCTGTTACCCCCCCAGTTCACCAGAATGCCCCAGCAACACAAATGGAGACTGTTTCCATGCTGAAGCTAAAACTGCTTTGAACTGAGATTACTTCCACTATGCATGCTTTTTTGGTAGCCAGACTTCCTGATCTTTTAAGTACTGAAAGACAGCCCACTGTCATGAAACAGCTTTTTGGACTTTGATCTGGGAGACTCAGGGGCATCAGCAAACTCCCTGGGGTCTGGGCTGGCAGTGATCACAATTCTTCAAGAAGGTGACTTGCACTGCCTTTGGGTGTGGGTGTGTGTCGTGGGGTCATACACAGCATACTCTGGTGTCCCCTTTTGCACGACCCTGAGAGCAGCACTGTTTCAGCATTACTACCCAGAGGAGAGGTCATTTGCCTGTCATCCTGGTGAACAGTGAGGGTGGTGGTGGTGGTAGTCAACCTGAATGAAGTGGCAGGGAGGAGCCTTTCCTGAGTAGAGTGTATGGCTGGCAGTCTGGCTTAGCTGTTAGGATTTGCAGGACTTACAGTGATCAGTACCTCCACCTGTACACTAGTCTGCAATCAGCATAGGAAGCTCGGGTATGCAGTGGGATCCTAAGGGGGGGGGATATGTGTGTGTAGAAGGGGAGGTGGAGTGGAAGAGACAGAGTAGAAAGTCCACAATACTGATGAGTGGTATGGGGTGTAGCCCTCCTCCCCCAATTCAGGGGGTCTTACCTTAAGCTCCCTTTTAGGGAATCAATTAAGGGGCTCCTTCTTTAAGCTCCCCTTTACAGGTTCCTAGCTTAAAGCTTCCCTCTAGAGAGACAGTTCAGGGGTTCCCACCTTAAGCTCCCCTTTAGAAAGTCAGTGATCTCCTAAGATTCTGGGGGCAGTAGCATAAGCACCAGTTGCTGTTGGGTGACTGGAGCACTAACATGCTTTTTAGGTTGTCTTGCACGTGTGCAAGCAACATCTTGTGGTAGTAGCACATTCAGAGGTGTGTCAGTGTTAGCGAATGCAGGGAATGTTTTAGTGGGCACATCCCTCAGCCACCAATTAGCGAGCATGCTAGTGATGACAGCAGTTTCAAACAGAGCCATGGAGTTGAAAGAAATCTGCTGCTCCAATGAGGTGCAGTTTCCTCATCAGAGCATCAGATGACAAGGCTCCATCACGTGCCTTTCCTGGTGAAACATTCCAATAAATATGGTGGCTCCTGCCGCCAACCACACAATCCCCACAAAGCCAACATCGGGGATGCCCAATCCCCATGTTGGCATTCCCCCCCAGTTCAATTTGTTTGCTGAGAGAGATGCTCAATGCCCGCCAGCATCATGTTCCTCCCCCCCACACACACACTCTTACTTTGCCAATGGGGGTGCCCAATACCCATCAGCATCAAGCCCCCTCAAACTTGAGGCACACTGAGAAGCCCACAGTGTGCCCAAAATCTTTTTTTACCTGTAAATAAAGAAAACCATTCCCGAAGTCCGGTTTAATTTTTTTACCTGTAAAAAGGTCCTCATCATCCCACCACACCCCCTCCCCAACCCATGCCCACCCTCTAGCACCCCTCTCCCTGCACCCCACCCCATACTTACCTCTGGAGGGCCAGCACTGTGATCTTCTGTGAGCGGAACACATCCGAACTCTTCAAGAGCCGACGGGAACTGAACAAAATGCGGTAAGCTTTATAATGGCAGGCGGGGGGGGGGTTCAACTTAGGTGGATATCTCAGCCATTTTGGGAAATTCTGGTACCAGATTTTCAACATGAGGTTCTTGAGACCCCACCTCATGAACACATGCACTGTCATCTCGTTACACGGTCCTGAAAGGTGATTTTGCGGTCTCCGTGCGGAATCACCTTTCGGGACCCATTAGTGAAACAACAGTGCCACTGTTCATGAGGCGGGGTCCCAAAAAGCCCATGTTGCAAATTTGGTGAAAAAATTCCAAAAAATAACTGCATTACAAGCGTGTGTTGCACAGTTTCCATGCACACTCATAACTTCGATAGTTTGTAATATTTTCACTCCAGATTTTCAACATTGCTATTTTTTCACACCTCCTTATGAACAATACAGCTGCCATTTTTCACATCCTGCCTGAAATGTGTTTTCACACCTGTGACGCACAATGGTACGGTCACTGTGGGAAATCAACTCTCAGGACAGATTAACAAAATTACAGTACCACTGTTTATGAGGGGAGGTCCCAAAATGCCTATGTTGAAAAATGTGGTTAAAAAAATCGCAAACATAATTGAGTTACGGGTGTGCATTGCGCAGTTTCTATGCACACTCGTGCCTTCACCAATTTTTCATATTTTCACTCCAGATTTTCAACATTGCCATTTTTTTAAACCTCCTCATGAAGAGTACAGCTGTCATTTTTCATATCCTGCCCAAAGTGTGTTTTCGCACCTGTGACGCCAAATGGCACAGTCAATGTGCAAAATCACCTTTCTGCTAACGAGCTGATAGTGCCACTGTTCATAAGGTGGGGTCACAAAAAGCCCATGTTGAAAATTTGGAGTGAAAATACCAACAAATGCCCAGGGTGTTAGGGTTTCAAACCGTAACGCCCCAACCTGTAGAGACTGACAGACGTCAGGGGTGTGACTTGTGATCGTCGACTGTAATGCTCATGCCATTCCACCCCCACCCTGCAGCCAGTGACAGGCATCGAGGTGTGCCTTGGAGTCTTCGGTCCCAAAGTTCATTCCATTCTCCTATACTGCACCCATCTCAGTGTATTTCCTTATGGAATGGGATGAGCGTAAGGCCTGAAGACACTAAGCCACACCATGACACTTGTCAGTGTCTGCAGGGTAAGGTGAGGTGAAATGGCATGAGCATTATGGCCGATGACCCAAAGGCACACCCCAACGCCTGTCAGTCTCTGCAGGGTGGGGGTGGGGTCGGCGTCAGTTCAATACTTCACTGCCATTCCTGTTATGCATCTCTCTAACTCCTCCACTACCAATGCCAATGTCAGCAAGACAACATTCGGCATTGACAAATGCTTGCTTTTTCTTGCTGTCTGACTGGAGAAAGAGCTGTGACCTTTCGAGGCTGAGTGGATGACAAACAAAACAGACAGCACTGCACATGGGTAGTGATCGATGGAGATTGCTAAGGCTCACTGACAGCAGAAACATAGCATCTGACAGCAGAAGGAGACTGACAGCCCACCAGTTCTGCTCATATTTATTACTAAAGAGGACAGCAGTTACAGATTAAGAGAACAAGAGATGCCAGATGAAAGGGAAAAAGAGGGTGAGGTATCCAGTTAGTCCCATGGCTTTCTGCAATGGGGGAAGGCACCAGCAGGGCAGGGGGACAGAAATTAATAGTATATATGTCAAAATGTTCTATGCTTAACCTCATTCAAAATGGTCATCTCGAGCTGAATGAGTTTTTTTTTTGTTTTGTTTTTATCCTCCTTGGCCACCGCTCTGCACCCCGATTTTGTCCTCGCATCCTGCCGGGGATCCAGCTGCCATCCATCTCAACTGGGAATGCAGGCACCCTGAAACTTCTGTGGCTTGCCTCCTGCAGCAGGGCAGCAGGAAGCCCCCTAACTCCCTACCCTTCACGGATCCAGCTCGGGTGCCAGTGCCTGACAAACACTTACAGACAGCCATCAAGCCACGCGCGAGAGGTGCCACTTTTCCTCTGTTCACTCTGCCCCCACCCTTATATTGGAGTCTTGGGTGTGCAATGATGCTGGCGGGGGCAGAGATGCATGTGTCCACACACTCCTCCCCCAGGCATCTGCCCAGACTTCACCCTAAGCTGTCACCCTGTGCCCTGACCCCTGGTCTCTGCCAGGGGGCAATCGGGCATCGAGAAGTGAGACCCCCCTTCCCCGGAGAAGGAAAGCAGTCTGACGGATGCTCAACCCTTCTCCTCCCAACCAACCCCCGGTGACCCATGCTCGTTCCCGAACACGTGTCACCGGCGCAGCTCAAGGTAAGGCGTCCAGCGTCTTAGCCCTCAGCGCAATTGGGTCAGCAAGCTGAATGAGTTTTTAAGGAATGGAGGTGAGGCACGGCTGCATGTGCTTCAAAAGAAAACCAGCAGGTTGGAGATGACCCAGGAAGAGAGCTCCTGATCAGAGCTACACAGACAGCCAGCCTGAAGGAAGACAGTGTGGGAGAGCCTACCAAAACTGCATGTAGCAGGAGATGGTGCCTGCAAAAGCTACAGGGTAAAAGCCAGCCCAGTAGTGCAGAGGGGTGAGGCACTTGGTACCTTCCCTCACCCATGCTGGCAGTCCTAGCTCAGGAACAAGTTTGGGCTGCAGGGGGCTGGCCAGGGGGAAAAGCATCGAGTGTTCCAACAAATGTGTCCTTCACCAGGGAGGGAGGGCAGCCAGCTCCACTTCTCTACTGCCACCTAGGTGACCACAGGTGGCAGTGCAGCTAGAGCGGCTAGTGGGGGGGGGGGGGAATGTCAGCAAGCGTGACACGCCAAACACTCTTGTGGGAATGTGCTTGGTGTGCCCCTGATGCTGACATCCCAGAGGACTCAGGAACACAACTAGAAAACACTCCCCATTGATAGAATGAAGCCCCCAGTCCACAGGCCCCACACCTGGATACTCAGGCATGGTCACTGCCCAGCCAGGTCCTGTCCATGATGGAAGGTAAGGGGTCTCTGTCACCCCTGCCAGAAGGAAAGAGTTCTGGTGGAACAAGGGAGGGACCCATGAAAGCCTTGGGGATGCCAGCGTGATGGCACTGGGACTGGGGACAGGCAGAAGCAGGGCCACCAGAGAGAGCAGAGGAAGAAAATAAAAGCTACAGGATACAGAATGCCAAAGAGGAGATTGAGCACATGGCTTTGGAGAAAGTCTGCCAGACAGGCAGGTTAGGGAAAACTTGCAGCTGCATACAGTACAGAAAATACATCATACAAAGCAGATGGTACTGCATGGAAAACAAAAAAAGCTTGTTGTAGATGCAGGTCAGAAGATGGCCTACAAGAGCTGTGGGCTGGAGAAAGAGAGAGAGAGAGAGGGAGGGAGGGAGAGAAGAGAGAGGAGGGAGAAGGAGGGAGAGAGAGAGAGAGAGGAGAGAGGAGAGGGACAGGGGGAGAGAGAGAGAGAGAGAGAGAGAGACACTATAGGCACTATAGATCCAGGGGAAAGACTCAGCAGAAAGTTGCAGGGAGAGTGTAGCCTGCACTTGAGTATCCGATTTGAGCTCGTGAGAACTCCTGAGGGGTCAGCCTGGCCTCCCGTTGCTCAACATCTGAATGGCCTCCAGTTGGTGGCAACTGAATCCTGATAAGACAGAGGTACTGGTTGTGGAGTCAAACAGAGGGCATGATAGGATGGCCTCTGGCACAGAGACAGGTTTGTTCCTGGGGTCTGTGCCATTGAAGGCCTCCTCTAGGGTATGCGACCTTGGTGTGACTTTCAACAGTAGATTGACATTTGAGGCCCAGGTGTTATCAGTTGTCCGGTCCAGCTTTTACCACCTGAGGAATATCGCTAGGATCAAATCCCTAGTTCCACCCTTGGACCTCCCTACCATGGTACATGCCTTCGCGATGTCAAGGCTAGACTACTGTAATGCACTCTACCTCAGGGTCTCAAGAGGTACCCTTCACAGAATGCAGCTAGTTCAGAATGCAGCGGCCAGGCTGCTAATGGGTCAGTCGAAATACTGCCATGTCACCCTGGTGTTACGTGAACTGCACTGGCTGCCAGTGGGCTCACTCACCTTTAAGGCCCTATATGGGCTGGGCCCTGGCTACTTGTCTGACCTTCTGACTCCCGCTATCTCAGTCCGTTCCCTCCACTCCTCCAGTAGGAGCCTCCTTGTGATTCCCAGGATGAGGGTGAAAACTGCCGGTGACAGAGCATTTAGCGTCGCTGGCCCCGTCCTGTGGAATTCACTTCCACCATCTGTATGGGAGGCCCCTTCAGTTGAGGTATTCAAAACCCACCTAAAGACCTACTTGTTTAGTCAGGCCTTCCAGGATTTTCTGTATTAGATCTTACCCTGGGTTGGCCCCTTTTTCCTTTTCCTTTTTCCTTTTAAGTCACAGTTCCCTTTAACTACAGTTTTAAATCTGTGTCTTATTTATTTTTCTATATTATTTACTTACGTTGTTGCTGTAATTTTTTTGTTTTATGAATAGTTCTTTTGACTTGTGCAGCACCCAGAGCCTCCGGGATTGGGAGCCTGGAACAATAAAACTTGTCTTGCCTAGCGGTAAAGAAGAGTGCTAGAAGACCAGTGACTTGACCAGTACCGGTTAGCAACAGAGAAAGCTGTGGTTACCACCAGGCATAACATGACCCAAGCAGATTACTGCTGGCAGAGGATTAGGACCCAAGTTCCAGAGGCCCACATCCAGCTTGGGAGTCACCATATACTATATCTGGTGATGTCCCAGGAGCCATGGGAGAGCCAGCCCTGACCAGAGATTCCCCAGAAGGAAGGAGGACAGCAACCGTGAGTACCAAGCAGGATAGATCCGTACCATGTTTGTAGCTTACCCTGACCCAACTGAGGTGTATTAAATGTGCAGTTACAATTTAAATGAGGTGTACTCCTCAGTAAACCTTGAGGTGTGCATCTCAACTGCACTGTTGTCTGAGAGGTGTACAGGAGGTTCAGCAGCAATGTGCTTACAGTGTGTGTTAAGTGTACTTGATGTGAGTCTGAAAAATGCTAATTAGGTACACCTCTATACGCCTCCACCAGAGGTATTTATTTATTTATTTCAGATCTCGGAATAACCATTTGAACTCAGAGCTCTTTACATAGGTTCCACATTAGTACGTTTAGAACAAGTAGGTGATTATACAGAGGATTGAGACAAATAAGGCAATAGAATTAGAATGAGAACATTTAGGTACTGTACATTTGGTCTTTAAACAAAGGAATGCAAAAAATACAGCGAAAACTAAAACTGGAATAAGTAAACACAGTCAGATACATACAGGAACAGACTAAATAACTGCCCAACAGGGAGCCTGTTAGTTGTCAGCAACACGAGGGGGTTAGCGCATAGAAGTGCTGGAGAGGCAGGGTTGGGGGTTGAGCCCCAAGTGCAGGGTGTCCGAGAGAGAGAGAGAGAGAGAGAGAGTGATCTGTTTGGCAGAAGAGCAGATGGTAGGAGATGCCTTTGCTAGGTGCTAGCGATGGCACACACATTGAGATTCCTGTATTAAATGGTTCTTTAGGTTCTTTTTGAAGGTCCACAAAGTGGCCAGGCTAATAATGTTCTCATGGAGGGAGCTGAACCACAATGGTGCCCGGTAAGCAAAGGACCTTTGTCCTTGAGATGTCCGACATTTTGGAGTAAGGAAGGACTGCAGTTCCTAATTTCGGGTGGGCCTGGGATTAGTGCTGGGAACTAGGAGTTGTTGGACCCCAGTCAGGAGCTGACCAAGGCAGAACATTTTGGCCAGGAGGCAAGATTGATATTTTAAGCGACCAAAGAGCATTAACCAGTGAGCCTTTGCACAGAGATTGTAGGTGTGGGTTAGTCGGTGTGCCCCTAAGGTGAGCCTGCAGGCATTGTTAAGAGTAGTTTTTATACGTCGGAGGGCAGTATCTGTGGCAGAGCCATATATTGGCAGTCCGTAGTCCACTAGGGAACCCACTGAAATGTGGACCACTATGCTGAGGACTTCAGGGGTCAGGCTCTGCCTATGGCAATAAAGTAGCCCTAAGCGTTTGTTGATTGCTTTAGCCGTGATGTCTATGTGGAGGGCGTAGGACAGCAAGCTGTCAAGAGTGATTTTGAGATATCTGAAGTGATGAACACATTTAAGAGGAACACCACCCCTATCACATATTGATAGCGGGTAGTTTTTGTGCTTGTTCTTAAGGCTGGTGAACAACATGTTTTTTGGTTTTTTTGTAGTTCATTATCAATTTATGATTTTTGAACCAAGACTCAATGCTGGTGAAGTCAAGTTGTAGCTGTTGCTCAAGAGCAGTGGGGTCAGAGCCATTAGGAAAGATAACTACATCATCTGCGTAGAGGAGGATATGGCACTGACCGGCTAGGGGGAGGAAATTCAGTATTAACCCCTGTGGAATGCTTGAACACACAGGCTTGGTGTCAGAGAGAAAGGCATCTATCCTGACTTGCTGTGAACGGCAGTGTAGGTAGCTGTGGAACCATGTAGCCGCATCAGGGGCAAGGCCTACGGCAGTGAGTTGGTCAAATTAGGAGGGCATGGTTGACCATGTCAAAGGCCTTCGTTAGGTCACTATAGATAGCCCCGATGAGCTGGCCAAGATCGAGGGATTTGTGGATGAAGCCTGTGTATTCCAGGAGGGCTGTAGTGGTGCTATGCCTAGCCCTAAAAATATGTTGCTCTGCACATAGGAGCATGTGCTTGTCCAGATAATTGACAAGTTGGTCGGCAACGATTTGTTCAAGGGCCTTCGAGAGTGGTGGTAAGTACTGAGATGGGTCTATAGTTCCCGGGGAGGGCACAATCCCCACTCTTGTACACAGGGGTGACTACTGCAGCTTTCCATTTTTGGGGGAATACTGCGAGACGGAGTGAGAGGTTAAGGATATGGGTGAGAGGGGACAGGATTTCTTCGAGTGAAAGTGAGATTAGTTTCAGGTTGAGGTTATCCCCACTGAATCTCCCCTTCCCAAGCACTTTGTGCAGATATTTCCTGGTTACTCCAAAGGTAATAGTCTTGAAGCGAAAGGTGGGATGTGATGGGGATTACGTGGGTGCAGCAGGGATAGGGGGGAGAAGAAGTCGGCAGGAAGAACATGCTGCAAGTCAGTGAAGGCATTGTTAATGGTGTTGGCAATAGATTTAGGGTCAAGGCTAGGGGATCCATCAACGCAGAGCATGGTAGGGGCGGTTTTGGGTTCTCGCCCGGTGACCTCATTTAGGTTAGCCCAGAATTTGGGCCCGTCATTCCAATTCTTGGTTAGGGCATCTTCATAGTATACATTTTTGGCTAATCGGATGGTCCTGGTACAGTTGTTCCTCGCATGTTTGTAGTTCAGGACATCAGACTGCTTGCCAGCGGCCCTAGCTATATGCCAGAGGTGGTCTCTATTTTTCATTAGTTCAAAGGTATCAGGGCTCATCCAGGGGTTAAATTAGCCTTTGATCTTCCGCTTTTTTATGGGAGCATGGGTGTCACAGATTGTATTGAAGAGGAGGATGAAATGGTCGAGCCCATCATCAATGTCAGAAGCCTCAAAAACCAAGGAACAGTCCGCATTGAGGAGATCCATTTTGAAGTGGTCAGCCTGACCAGGTTTGAGAACTCTGCTGGTGATTGTTCTAGGAGGTGGTTTAGAGAAATTATTAGCCCAACTGAACATGACAGGGGAGTGGTCACTGATGTCGTCCGGTAGGACAAAGGCATTAGAGGCATGCTCAGGTCGGTTGGTGAGCACCCAGTCAAGCAAAGTACTAGTGCACGTCTTGTAGTTAGTCCTAGTGGGTGCTTCAATGAGCTGGGTAAGGTGGATAGCCTGAATTGCATCCTTGAATTGGTTAGCTTCAGGGGCAAGCCAATTAATATTGAAATCACCTAAGAGTATAACCTCAGAGCTTAGGGTTAGGCTTCCAAGGCAGTCTATGATGGCATGGAGACCTTGGGCCAAGTTCTTTGGGGGGATGTAGACAGATAGAATTGTGACAGTTTTGTTTTGGGCCCCAAGAAGAACCTTAATGGCAAGGGCCTGGGCGAACGACTCTAGGCTGGGTAAATTCAGGACTATGCACTGAAGGCTGTCCTTAAGGTAGATTGCACAGCCACCACCTCTTTTAGATTTACGATCTTGCCTAAAGATCGAATAGCCTGGCAGACTGATGGCTGTATTGTGGATCTTGGAAGTGAGCCATGTCTCTACCACAGACAGTACATCTGGATTATGTAGGGTTACCCAGGCTTGAAGGTTGTCAAACTTTGCTGTCAGGCTGCAGGTGTTTAGTGGTGCAAAGGTTAAGGTGCCTGGTTTCGGTCTCAACCCCTGATATAGAGGGGGGCCAGGATTAGGGTGGATGTTGCCTGAGAGCAGTAGTAACAGGAGCACCAATCTGATCAGGTAACTTTTAAAGTGTTTAAGGTTAGCTTTGTGCTGTCTTTGTGGATTCATTCGAGCTGCACGCTTATCAGAGAGAACGGACAGTTTAGGCAGGACTGTGGGAGGGGGAAGCCCTGGCCGAGCTGGATGCATTCTGGGCCAGGTAGGTCAGGGTGTGTTGTTAAGCATGCAGTTGACACGTGGGCCACAACTGTGCACAGACGTTATAGTGCTGTAGATGTTGCCATAGGGGTGCTTCATGATAAGAGGGTCAGCTGATTTAGGGTCATTCAGCGGCTGCAAACAGAGAGTGGGCAGGAGTATAAGAATTAGCATTAGTCTGGTTGCCAAGTAGGTAGCTGTGGAACCATGTAGCTGAATCAGGGGCAAGGCCTACGGCAGTGAGTTGGTCAATTAGGAGGGCATGGTTGACCATGTCAAAGGCCTTTGTTAGGTCAATATAGATAGCCCAAGTCCAAGATTGGAAAAGGGTGGTGACACAGCAAGAAGGGTCTTGGGAGGGGGAGGAAAGTAAAAGAGATTAAGATGTGATGGAGCTAGGAGGGTGTCCTGGCCTTATAGGCTGCTATGTACCCTTACAGTTTGGCGGTGACCTAAAAGGGAAGATGACTTTAAGGGGAGCACAGGACAAGTGTTAGGCCTAATAGCTGCACTCTGTATCTCTAAGTGGAGTTGCAAGATTAGTGAGAAGGAAGGATGAAGACTGCCTGGGGTGGTGCCGAGGGGGGAGGGAGAATATTTAATAAAGGCTGGAGGTGGGGGAGAGGGGTCAAGATGTGTAGTTTAGGTGCACTCATCAATATACAGTAGCTAGTGTATCTGTAAAAAGTAAACTCTAAATACAGGGCAGAGATCTTTTTCAAAGGAAAAGTTAAATACTATTTGCTCAAAAAGCTGGTGACTGCTCAGTGAAAACTTTGAAAAACACAATGTTGAGATACAATTCAGCTTGCATTCCATATACAGTATATTCTATAGATTTCTCCTCCCCACTATTTATTACTGTGGAAATGTTCATGAATGCATGATTTTTATCCCTTAAAGTTCATCTGCCTCTGTAGTTTTCTCCCTACTGGAAGTCATAATCTTCTTTTGTGGCATCACAGTCTGTTTCCATGGGGCTACCTGTGATTTCACAAGCAGTGCATTATGACTTCAGGTAGGGATTAAGTAACAGGAATGGATGAACTCTTCAGAAGCAAAGATCCTGCTTTCATGCAGATGACCTCAATAACAAACAAGTATCTGTCACTGCCAAATGTATCATTGTTGTAGTACAGGGTCTCGCCTGTACACATTTCTTAAAATATATTTACCCAGGATAGACCAAATGAGATGCAGTATCTCATTTTCAGTGGTGTCCTGCTTTTACAAATTTTTAGATTGTATTTACCCATGACAGGCCAGCTAGGAGACAAGATCTAATTTTCAGTGGGCTCCCACATCTTTACCTCAAATTTCCAAGTCTTTTTATGACCTGATGTTATGATCAAGACAGATGGAATTTTTTAAATCCCATCCAAAAGGTGATTTTGCAGTGTGACTGTGAAAACAAGTTTTGGAGTGGATTTGAAAAATTTCACCTGTCATGTTTGGAAGGGGAGGCAATGCAATGGATACACTGAACATTAGGGGGCCAAAATCTGCAAAATGTAAAGTTATGATTATGAGTGAACATTTGGAACAATTCAATGTTTCTTTACAACTTATTTTTTTTAACATTTTGACTCCAGATTTTCAACATAGTCTTTTTATGACCACTCCTTCGGAGCATAAGAGTCATTTATAAAATAGTGGCCAAAATGTCATTCCACGCCACAAGTGTGAAAACACATTTTGGCCAGGATTTGAAAAATGGCAGCTCTCGTGTTCATGAGGTGGTATGAAAAACTGACTATGTTGAAAATTTGGGTCAAAATACTGAAAATTAGCAAAGTTACAAGCGTGCATTGAAAAATGTTGTTATACCCGTAACTTTGCCATTTTTTAATATTTTTACCTCAAGTTTTCAATATAGCCTTCTTATTACCCCATCTCATGAACAAGGACAGAGAAAACTTTCAAATCCTGCCTGAAAGATGATTTTGTGACACAAGTACGAAAAGACATTATGGCCAGGATTTGAAAAATGGCAGCTATCACATTCATGAGGTGGTGTGAAAAAATGGTTATGTTGAAAACTTGGGGTCAAAATAGAAACATAGAACTATAGACTTTGACGGCAGATAAGGACCACTTGTCCCACCCAGTCTGCCCATTTCCTTATCTATTGGATAAGCTGCAGATCCTAGTTAACCAACAGCCTACGTCCTCTTAGCCCCCACCAGCATTGCCTTATGTCTGTCCCATGCATTCTTGAATTCCCCCATTGTTTTTGACCCCACAATCTCCTCAGGAAGGATGTTCCATGTGTCCACCACCCTCTCCATGAAAAAATACTTCCTCATATTGCCCCTAAGCCGTCTCCCCCCATCTTCAAATTGTGCCCCCTTGTCCTTGCGCATCTCTTTTTCTGAAAGATGCTACCCTCTTGGACTTTGTTGATTCCCGTGAGGTACTTGAAAGTTTCTATCATGTCCCCCCTTCCCTCCTTTCCTTGAGGATATACATATTAAGCTCCTTTAGTCTTTCTTCACATGGCTTCTGGTGCAGACCCTGCACCATTTTAGTTGTCCTGGACTGCCTCCATCCTGTCTATGTCCTTGTGGAGACAGGGTCTCCAGAATTGCACCCAGTACACCAGATTGGGTCTCACCAACTGTCTGTACAGAGGGATAACAACTTCCTGTTTTCTACTGGTGATGCCTTTCTCTATGCATCCCAGTATCCCCCCAGCCCTCCTTACTGCCTTCTCACATTGCTTATATTATAAATATTGAACATTACCAAAGTTACAAGCATGTGCTGAAAAATTTCAATGTACGTTCATAACTTTGTGGTTAATATTTTTATCCTGAATTTTCAACAAAGCCTTTTTATAACCCCGTCTCATGAACAAGAGCAGAGAAAATGTTCAAATCCTGCCCAAAATATTATTTCATGCAGTGACCATGTAATCACCTTTTGGGACAGATTTGCATAATTTCCCTGCATTTGTTCATGTGGTGGGGTCCCAAAAAGACCATGTTGAAAATTTGGAGGAAAAATATTAAAAAATAACCAAGTTATGAGGACGTGTTCAAAACCCATTGAAATACACTGAACTGCATACTTGATTTCCTCAGTTCCCAGTCCAGCTCTGAAGAGTGAAGATCTGTCTTTAGTCCCAAGTGGATTATGGCATTGGACCACTGGTAGATATGTAAGGAATGGGTGAGTGGGGTGAAGGGGTGCTGTATGGGAGGGTAATGGTGGCACTGTGCTGGCAGCGGCAACAGATATTGATGGACAGTTTTCTTTTTTAGAGGCTATATAAAAATAAAAAAAGACTATGAGGGGTGGTTTTCCTTATTTTAGGTACTGACACTGGGGACTGAGCACCCCAGTGTCAGTGTTATGCTTGGCAGCACTGGGGTGGGCTCCTGGTGTTGCACAATGAAAACGGTGGGGTGGGGGCAGGGGGTACTAGGCAGCACCGGGGATTGGACATCCTGGTGTCAGAAAATTAAGAAAGGGAACCAATGGGAGGTTTGACGGGTACTTGGCAGTGTGTGGGAGGGATTGTTTTTATGTAGGGGGAATGACCACAGCAGGCTGATCATGACGCTGATCAGCTCTGCTTGCTGGGCAGCTTATGCAGATCAAAGGAAAGAGCCACCCCATGATTTGGGCAGCTCTTTTCCTTGAACTACATAAAGTTTCCACCCAGCAATACCAGAAGAGTGTCATGATCAGCCTGGCTGATGACTGGTCTGGTACTGTCGAGCCCCTTGCACACTGCCCTGCATTGCACCAACAGTGACACACCTCTCAAAATCCTGTATCATACTAATATGTTCACTTTGCGCAAGTGCAAGGGTGAGTATACATAATGGGAAGGAGAAATATAGAACTAATGTGATATATCAGCTAAATTGTGCTGAAATAGCATGTTTTGTTAAAGTTCTCCTGAAAGTGTTGGTTACTCTAATTCATTTTAAGCAGAACTTTAAAAAAGTATTAACAAAGGGGAAGTTCTTCATCGAGGCTCAGCAAGAGGAAGGGGGTGACAGTTCTCTGCATCTGATGGCTTTTATGCAGTGTGCATCGGATGTTATCTGTTGTGTTACGGGAGCAGACAAAGCCCATTTGGTCTCTTTTAATAAGGGGTGGGAGAAGCCTGTCCAGCCTTTTCACTAGGATGGCTATGAAATATTTGCAGTCTGCATTTATTACTGAGATTAGGCGTCACGAGGGGCACAGTTGAGGGTTTTTATCCAGCTTAGGTATAACAGAGATGGTTGCCTATTACTAAGAAGGGACCGCCATGCGAAATCTCATTATAGGAGGCCAAGAAGGAGCCAGCTGTTTATTCTTTAGTGCACATATAGGACTCAGCCCCATAGCCATCTGAACCTGGGGCTTTCATTGTTTTAGATAGTTTGATAGCCCCCTCCAGCTCCTCCACAGTGACTGGCTTTAACGGCCATTCACCCTGCTCCACTGAGAGGTGTGTGAGTTTCAACGGGTGGAGGAAGCTGTTTATCCATGACTGCAAGGGCTCCTTTTCTGGAGTGTAAAGATTCTGGCAGTATTGTAGGAAAGCCTGAGCTATTTCTTTGTGGTGAGAGAGTAGAGCCCATGACACAGGGTGAATCACTGTTGTTATTGTTGCCTCCATTCTCTTTTTCCTGATCTGGTAAGCTAAAAGACAGGAGGACCTGACTCCCACCTCGCAGTATGGCTGCCGTGCGTATGACAAAGCTATCTCCATTTATTCCAGGCAAAGCTGATCAAGATCCACATCTCCATTTTTTCCAGGCAGAGTTTATCAGGGTCTGCTTTTACATTACTAACCTGGGGGAAATCAAATTAACCCCTTGTTGGTGTGCCATTTGTAGAAAATGAAGAATGTCCTCCAGTTGTTGTATATGTTCATGCCTCTTCCTCGTATGCTCAGAGGTGTATTGGATAAGGAGGCCTCTTAAGACAGTTTATACTACGTCCCACCTAACTGAGCAGGAGGTTTCACCCAATGAGTTTTTCTGGAGTATCTCTCCAAATTTCTTCTCCACCAGCTCCCAAAAGAACGGGGATTTTAGGTAGAAGGTGTTAAGGTGCCATCTTATGGCTCTCTTGTCAAGTGCAAAATCCCAGAGGAGCATACCAGGGCATGGTCTGAAAGATGCCTCCCAAGGTGCACTGCGCTACACGGAAGCGGTATTCTACCTGGATGTAGCAATGGTCAGTGTGGGAGGAGTAAGTGTGGTGCAACTGGGAATAAAACGTATAGTTTTGGGTTCTAGGATGCAGAAGGCACCAGACTTCAGTACAGCCCACATACTGAATGAATCACTTAAAAACTTCTGAGGAGGGTGAGGTTGTCATGGGGGTCAAGTGCCCCAGCTATTTCATGGCAATGAAACTGCCCCACCCCCACCCCCCAAGGAAAAGCATCCCTTTAGTTAGTGAGACAATGCAGTCAAGTAGCAGTTTTATGGTAGGTGTGTTAGCTTCTGGGGTGGGGAAGGGGGAGGTACAAGTTTGCCAGTGTGACTTCCTGACCATGTAGAGTCCCTTGTGCAATTAATAAATGACCTTCTGGATCAGCCCAGACCTGGTGTTTCTGAAGCAGTGTGTGGTGTGGTATAAGAATAACCACCCCCTCCTACTCCCCTCTGCTGCAAAATGCACCTCTGGGAAGCCTTGCTTAGTCAATTTAGAGTGCTCCCGGGGAGTGAAGTGCGTCTCCTGGAGGAAGATTAAGTCTGGTTTGGCTTGTTGGGCCTTTGCCTGAATTTTTGAACTTTTAGTAGGGTTTGTCAGCCCATTAACATTCCATGAGAAAAGGTACGAGTTAGGTGTGCCCATCATCAGACACTTTTATTAAAAGGTGGAGTAGCGTGCTCTGTTGACCCCTGCTCCCCCCACATCCCAAACAGTTGCACAGCAGAGTTAACTGACATAGGCTATTTGTATGCCTGCAAACAGTGCAGAAACAAAAAAGGAACTTTCTGGGAACAACCGCTCTACCTTGGGTGGGGTCCAATTGTTTTGGAGCTGAATTAGGTGATGAATATCTGGCCTGTCTCTTCAGGGAATTTGCTGGCAAATAAGGACTGCTTGGCCCACCTAGTCTGCCAATGTTTCCCTGCCTAAGTATCATCGCAGATCTTATTTGATCTCTGGCCCATTCACCCACCTCCCCTTCCCCTAAGATTCCCTTATGCCTCTCCTATGCATTCTTGAAGCCCACCACTGTTTTCCCCACCACCATCTCCACTGGAAGACTGCTCCAGGAATATACCACTCTTTCTGTGAAGAAGCACTTCCTCACATCTCTCCTGAATCTACCAGCAAGCTTCTTTTTTTTTTGCCCGCTTGTCTCGATCACCTTTTTTTCAGAAAAATACTTCCCTCCTGTAACTTATGTACCCCATGAGGTATTTAAAGGTCACAATCATATCTCCTCTCTCCCCTCTCTCTTCCAGGGTGTACATATTTAGGTCCTTAAATCTCTCCTCACAGGCAAGGCTCTGGCCACTGCTATCTGAAACCATCCTGATATTCAGGGTTTTGAACACAGAGGGAACAAACATGTCATCTCTTTGTTTGCAGATGATGAGTTACTTTTCATTGCCAACCTGAAAAGGCTTTTCCAGCTCTTACTAATCTTTTTAGCATTTATGGCCCACTATCAGGGTACAAGATTAATTAGGCAAAGTGCAAGTGGTTGCCTCTGAAGGGGAAAAATATTTCTATTCAGATTGCGGGCACGACTATCTCCCCAGCTAAAGATATTAAGTATTTGGGTATCTGTCTTCCAAGCTGACTTTCTAAACTGGGGGAGTTGAATTATAAACCTCTTATACACAAAATCTGGGAAGACTGTATTAGGTGGAGCTCTCTCCCCTTAAAACTCTTAGGTAGGGTCAACTTAGCTAAAATGTGTATACTTCCTCAATGTTTGTATTTTTTTCTGACACTACCAGTATGCATCCCAAATAAATATTTCAGAACATTAAGGGGCTCTATTACTTCCCTTCTATGGCAAAATTGAAGGCCTAGAATAAAGAGGGAGATACTATGGTACCCTGTGGAAAGTGGGGACTTGGGCCTACCTAATTTACATTTATATTATTTGGCTGCTCAGTTGTCCTTCCATGTTGATCTTGCCCCCGTTACAAGTTCCAAGAGGCATGGGTAGAACTTGAGGAAGTGTACAGTGATACTCCTTTGTATAGCTCTTTATTTGCAGTGACATTGGTGAAGAAAGTGGTAAAACAGGTTAAAAATCCCTTTATTAGGACTTCTATACAAGTTTGGCTAGTGGCCCACAAAACTATGAGCCATCCTCTATCGTTGTCCCCAGAGGCTTCTGTAGAACGTGTCCTCTGGGATGTCAACCTGATTCCTGGTCCAGTTCAATGTATATTGGGAATGTGGTCAGTGGTGCAAGTGGTAGACAAGAAGTACAAGAACTCAGGCATAGACAAATATGAAATACAGAATGAAGATCCTCAATCTGAAGGATAGCTGTGTCAAGACTCATCTATCTGTTCAGATGCTAGTAGATTCAGTTAGAGATACTGAAGTATTTCTAGGAAAATAGCATTGTTGTACAAGTCAAATGCTCATATGGAAACCCTGATTTCAGGTCACAGGCCCAGAAACTGTCATTATGGTGCTGGTTTAAGAATTTCAGTTCCAGTGTCAGTGGGAGGAAGTACAGGAACTATGTTCCTGCTGGAGAAAAGGTACAGGAACTGAGTTCCTATGCATTCCTGTTCACTTTCATCACTGAATATGGTGGACAAGGGCATTTACTTATTGTCATATATATATATATATATATATATATATATATATATATATATATATATATATATATATATTTATTATTTTTATTTTATTTATTTAGTTTTGTTTACCTGGTAGGTGCACTAGCCATAATCATGACTATTTTCAAGCACGACCGGGAGGATATAAAACAACAAATACAGGGATGACATTCCAAATACAAGTACAACAAACAAAATAATTTCATAAGGTTACAAGTAGGTTGCAAGGAATTAGCTAGAAACAAGGATGTTTTTGGTAACAGTGCAGAAAAATATGGAGCAATACAAAAACAAAATTCAAACACAGTTTGCTTAGAGAGAAACATGATATAATAACATTATCAGCACTAATAAGGGATAGGAAGTTAGCATTGGGGGAATTTAGTAGGTGATAGAAGTAGGTGATTAGTAATGGGGAGGTAAAGGAGAAGTGCTTAGCGTGTAGGGGACAGATCAGAAGAAGAGGTAAGACTGGGGTAATGAGGGCTAGGGAGGCTTAAAACAGGAGCATTTGTGAGAAGTTTCAAGATAAGTACATAGACCTTTTTTAAAAGACGCATGGGATGTTGATTGTCACAAGGTTAGTGGAAGGGAGTTCCAAAATTTGGGGGCATGGCAGTCGAAAGCAGTAGCACCTTTAGTGGTGCAGTGTCTGGGGATGAAAACAGGGGCCTGGTCCATGGAACGTAATCCATAGCTCGGAGTCAGGATTTGGAAAAGGCCTGCTAGGGATTTAGGGATTTGTAGACAAACCATGTTGTCAATGACAGAGCCGTAAGCATGTAGCCTTAGTTCAGCAGGAGGAAGTCATCCCAGGTCAGTATAGAGGAGGCAGTGGTGTTTCTGCCGATGTGAGGAGGAGGCATAGCGACAGATGTTGTTATATGTAACATCCCATTTCCTAAGAATTGATTTGCACGCGGAAACATATGTTGGAGTCCCATAGGTAAGTGATGGTAGGAGTATGCCACGGGCAGTGGCAAGCCTAGCAGAGGGAGTAAGCATATAGCTGGTTCGGTAGGCTATTCCTAGTTTGGCATGTACCTGTTTGCAGGTTAGATTGATGTGTAAGTCAAAATTTAGTGCTGGATCAAGGGTAATACTCAGATATTTAAATGAGGATACTACCCCAACTGCTGACCCATTTAAGGAGGTGACTTTGAATTGAAAATGGGCATGCTTTAGTTTCACAGTTGATCCAAAGAGCATAACTTGGGTTTTAGACTCGTTTAATACAACTTTGTGAGTAAATAGCCACTTTTGTATTAGCTGGAAGTCAAGAGAGAGTAGTTTGTCAATGTCATCAATGCTTTTAGCACTAGCATACAGCACAATGTCATCAGCATATAGTAGGGAGGTTGAGTTGTTATTTATAAAATGAGAGAAAAGTAAGGGCCCAAGGATGGAGCCTTGCGGCAACCCAATATTTATGATGGTTTTGTCTGAGAGGGTAGAATTGTATTTCACAGTTTGAGACCTATCAGCTAGGTAGTTTCCAAACCATCTAACAACGTTAGTTGAGAAACCCAGGGAATCCAGGGTGGTTAGAAGGATGGAGTGATCAACTAGGTTGAACGCCTTAGTCATGTCAATAAAAACTGCACCGGTGAGGAGGCCGGAGTCCATAGCCACTTGAGTATCTGATGTGAATTTGAGGAGGGCAGTAGTGGTGCTATGACCTTTGCGAAAACCATGCTGGGCAGCGGTGAGTAGATCATGCTTCTGTAAGAAGTCGATTTTCTGGGCAGCTACCAGCTTCTCAAGAATTTTATTCAGGACAGATAGGATGGCGATGGGCCTATAGTTGGATGGGTCTTTACAAACTCCTTTTTTAAAGACTGGAGTAATTCTAGCTGTTTTCCATATGTCAGGGATGTGGCCCTGGCTCAGGGAGAGCGTGAAAATCCTGGCTATGGGAGCAGCGATAAAAGGGGCTGCAATCTTAAGAAACCTGGGCTTCTAGATTGTCCGAGCCAGCTGCTGTGCAGTCCAAGACATTGTTTAGCAGTCTGAGCACTTCACATTTTGTGATTGCCTTGAAAAAAAATTGAGGACCATTCTCAATAGGTCGGGTGGATACACTTGGTTGGGCAGGGAAAGAGGAGGTGTAGTTGGTTAAGTCCGAGAATTTATAGTTAAAGAAGTTTGCAATGGTTCTAGGATTGTTACAGTGTACCCCATCAAGAGACATGTCGTTAGGGGTGGATGTTAGATTAGAACCAAGAAAGAATTTAATGTGTGACCAAAATTTTTTGGGGTCACCATAGGAGTTGGTCAGTAGGTCTTTGCAGTATGCGCTCTTGGCATTTTTGATGTCCTTTTTGCAGGCATTTCGCAGAGCCCTGTAGTTGTTGAAGTCAGAGGCTAGCCTTGAGTTTTTATAACGGAGCCAGATTTTGTCCCTTAGCTTGAGTTTAGCTAGTAGGTCAGCTTTCAACCATTGGGTTTGCCTATTTTTTACCCTGCGGGTTATGAGTTTGCACTGCTTATCCTGAAGTTCTAGAAAGTGTTTCAAGAGCAGGTCCATGGCAGCCTGAGCATCACTGGATAGGAGAATGGGGGACCAATCAGTAGAAGTAATGTCATTCAGGAAAGACTGAGGGTCAAAGTTTGCATAGTTGCGGAAGGTAATGAAGCGAGGTCCCGTCTGGGTCTGCCTGTCTTTTCCCCAGATACAATACATTGGAGAGTGATCAGTGATGGCATCTGGCAGTACTCCAGAGGCAATAACATTTTCAGAGCGACTGGTCATTATCCAGTCTAGTAGCATGTTGGATCGATGGGTATTTCTGGTAGGTTCACCAATATACTGGTGTAGGTTATAACTCTGCAGCTTGGTCATTAATGTTGTTTGGTTACTGCCCAACCAATTGATGTTTAAGTCCCCAAGTATAAGGACCTCGTTCCTACTGACAAGGCATGTGGTTTGTTCCAATAAGTCATCTAGCCCTACTAGTCTATTTGTAGGGGGATTGTAGACACACACGATGTGAAGTTTTTTAGTACCAAGAGTGAGCAGTACGTGAAGTGCCTCACAGTGGCATAGGGCAGATGCCTTAACAACAGAGACATCTAGGTGATCTCTAAAGTAGACAGCTGTTCCACCCCCTCTTTTGGGTGCAGTTCTGTCAACTCTCAGAATGTTATAGTGGGGAAGGGGGCATAGAGAATCAGGTATGGCAGGTTTTAGCCACGTCTCAGTTAGGCATATAATATCAGGCTTGTATAGGGTGGTCCAAGATTCAAGCTCAGTAAGATTGTGAGCAAGGCTCCTGATGTTATGATGTGCTATGATAAAACCTTTGGCATTGGTGATAGCGTCAGGTAGGACGATAGCTGGTCCTGGATTTAGCTGAACATCACCTGCGAGCAGGATAGCAAGGAGAAAGTACCATAGTTTACGGCACATGAAAGAACCACTGGAATGCATTTCTTATGTACATGGGCAGCTAAGTGTTACCAGATCTTATTTAGTAGCACTGGGAAGGGGTCAAACCAGGGGGAAGGAAGTATTAGGAGATTAGAGTAGTAGTAATCCTGTGATGCAAAGTAGGGAGGGGTAGCTTTATTTTGGAGAGCCATAGGCATAGGCAAGAATAGTAGTGGTAGTGTGATCATAAAAGTCATTAACATCAAAGGGGTCATTTTAGGTAGGGTTATTTTGGGGCTGTGATTAATAGCAGAAGGCCCTACGAGGCAGCAGTCACACTAGGCTTGCAGGAGTAAAGACAGAGAGAAAAACTTGTTAAGGAAGCAGGCACTGCAAGCAGTTTAGGTATTACTGGGATTTTTGCCAGTAAGTAATTTAATCCTGCCAGAAAGGGTGGTACAATAGTAGGAGCTTGGGGGAAATTTTCCACCTCTGAGATTAGATTCAGATCAGGCCAGATTATTAAAGAAGCCAAAGAGAAGAGAGGGAGGACCGAGAGGGAAGAGTTGCGGTGTATTTAAAAGAGGCCTGGGAGGGGTTGGGGGGGGCAGGAGAAAAAACACAGAGTAAAATGCAAGATCAGCTAAAGGTTCAGCCTTGCACAACAGCAGAGAAAAGGCACTGAAAATGCAGTCTATGGTCCAGAGAGTCTAAGGAAAAGGCGCACCAATTGGCAAGGCAGCCCATGGCCGGCAGACCAATCAGTGATCAGCAGAGGAGCCATGCCAATCAGAAGAGCCCCAGTGGAGAACGAAGCAAAGCGAGTGGAAGCGGCATGTACCTGAACTTGCAGTCCGAGCAGGGGAACCAGGCAGGTGGCCAGAAGTAGACTGAAGTCCCGGTGAAGATGGGCAGCAGCCGGCGAGACGGCCGTTCTGCTCCGCCTCAGCATGTGTGGTGCTGCTCCAGCGGAGACTGCCTGAAGAAGGAAGGAGACAGAGAATATATCATTAGAGGAGCTGTATCCACAGAGAGCAGGGAAATCGGGGGGCGGGGGGCCAGCGGCAGACCATCAGCAGGAGGTAGAGGTGATCAAGCTTAGAACAAAAGGACAAAGGACAGAGGTTTAAGATGGCTGGGGGTGGGGTCCTAGGTGCAAGTGAGAGGAGGTGGGTAGTTTGAAACAGGGGCCAGAGGCTGGAGGGGAAAGCAGTTACACTATGCAGATAGGAAGAGGTCTTGTGAAATAGAAAAGTGAGTGCATTAGGAGAGATTTAGGAGCAGGCAGAGTAGGGAAAGTTGCAGACAGGTAGAGAGACTCAGGAGCAGGTAGGATTTGGGAAAGTTGAAGGCAGGTAGAGATAGGCAACAAGGAGATACAGCAAGGAAGGGTAACAGTTATAAGCAATCACAGCACTTTTAGTAATTTAAAATCGGCAGAAAAAAAATCAATCTAGTAATGTAACAGAAGCAAACTCAGAAGAGCCCCAGTGCAGAACGAAGCAAAGTGAGTGAAAGCAGTATGTACCTGAACTTGCGGTCTGGGCAGGGGGACCAGGCAGGCGGCCAGAAGTAGATCAAAGTCCCGGTGAAGGTGGGCAGCAGCCGGCGAGACGGCCGTTCTGCTCCACCTCAGGATGTGTGGCGCCACTCCAGTGGAGACTGCCTGAACTTGCGGTCCAGGCAGGGGGACCAGGAAGGCGACCCGAAGTAGATCAAAGTCCCGGTGAAGGCGGGAGGCAGCTGGTGAGACGGCTGTTCTTCTCCGCCTCAGGATGTGTGGCTCCGCTCCAGTGGAGACTGCCTGAACTTGCGGTCTGGGCAGGGGGATCAGGCAGGCGGCCAGAAGTAGATCGAAGTCCCGGTAAAGGTGGGCGGCGGCTGGCGTGTTGGCCATTCTGCTCCATCTCAGGATGTGTGGCGCGGCTCAAGCAGAGACTGCTTGAACTTGCAGTCCGGGCAGGGGAACCAGGCAGGTGGCCAGAAATAGATCAAAGTCCCGGTGAAGGCGGGCAGCGGCCAGTGAGACGGCCATTCTGCTCTGCCTCAGGATGTGTGACACCGCTCCAGTGGAGACTGCCTGAAGTTGCGGTCCGGGCAGGGGGACCAGACAGGTGACCAGAAGTAGATCAAAGTCCCGGTGAAGGGGCAGTGGCCGGCGAGACGGACGTTCTGCTCTGCCTCAGGATGTGTGGCGCCGCTCCAGCGGAGACTGCCTGAACTTGCGGTCTGGGCAGGGGGAGCGGGCAGGCAGCCAGAAGTAGATCGAAGTCCCGGTGAAGGCAGGCAGTGGCCGGCGAGACGGCTGTTCTGCTTTGCCTCAGAATTGTGGCACTGCTCCAGCAGAGACTGCCTGAACTTGTGATCCGGGCAGGGGGACCAAGCAAGCCGCCAGAAGTAGATCAAAGTCCTGATGAAGGCGGCCGGTGGCCGGCGAGTTGGCCATTCTGCTCCGTCTCAGGATGTGTGGCGCCGTTCCAGCGGAGACTGCCTGAACTTGCAGTCCGGGTAGGGGGACCAGGCAGGTGGCCAGAAGTAGATCAAAGTCCTGGTGAAGGCGGGCAGTGGCCAGCCAGACGGCCGTCCTGCTCCACCTCAGGATGTGTGGCTATATAAGGAAGGATCACTCTTAACATACCAGCAACTATCTAAGCAATTTGACTTGCATGCATCCCATTTCTTTACTTATCTCCGAATAAGACCTAGATTAAATGCAATGGGTGGGGGACAGGACTTTCCTCTGTCGGCCATTCTATCCTGGAGGAAGTTTTTATGGGAGGCTTGATGAGGCTGAACTCAATACCATTGACCAAATGTTATAGAATACTACTGGGGGCATTGCAGGACCCTTTTACCTACTTAAAGGAAAGCTGGGAAGCAGACCTTGACCCTACAATATTAACAAGGAGTGATTGGGAGGCAATCTTTAAAAAGGGGATGCATCGTTTAGTAAATAATATGTTACCCCCAGGCCACTTTTTAATAAGTTAGCACACTCCCCATTAAAATCTGGAACACTGGTACCCATATACAGGCATACCATTTTACTTTACAAAAGGGTTGGTACCACTCTTGGAGTTAGGATGTATACCTGGCTCATTTTTGAGAGGAAGAGAGGGTTGGGGGTACAGAAACAAAACAACATGAACCTTGTGTAAACATTACAACCCAGGTCCTGGGTGGAGGATGCTAGGCATATGCTAGATCTAACCTGTTGAGGGGGCCCCAGTAAATCCACATAACCAGAAGCAATTATCAGAATATCCAGAACAGTAACTGGGATTATGCAGTATGGCTTTATTCAAGAGATGGAAATTTAAAGGGGCACTGTCAGCTTTGCCCCTCATTTTTTTTCCATGATTTCAGCAGTGTGCCTCTAGGCACATACAGTATTTATCTCCCATGTTCTCTATAATGTCCCTACAGATCCCAATATTGAGCATTCTTACCATTTTTCCAGATTTCTGCAGTTGTTTACTTTCCAGCGGTCCGACCGTAAAAGTCCCGTCCACCGGAAGCATATGCATGCCGAGAACGTGCGTCTGACATGGAGAGCTGGGACGAAGTCTGACTTTTTACATACACATAATGAAAAGCTACTTGTAGTACGGGCTTTAGTTTGCTGCATTAGATCTGGCATTTTGGAATGAAATCCAAGCACTAATAGTGACACGAAATACATTTAAAAGTTAGTGCTGAAATCTCGCGCATGCGCATTAGCAGTCGGAGCACAGATCCCGCACATGTGCAGGAGCATCCCCCTCTTGTGCATGCACAGGATTTCAGCACCTGCTGTTAAATGTATTTCGTGTCACTATTAGCGCTCGGATTTAATTCCGAAATGCCAAATCTTATACAGCAAACTAAAGCCCATGCTACAAGTAGCTTTTCATTATGTGCATGTACAAAGTTGTACTTCGTGCCAGCGCTCCGTGTCAGACGCACGTTCTTGGCATGCATATGCTTCCGGTGGACGGGACTTTTAAGGTCGGACCGCTGGAAAGTAAACAACTGCTGAAATCTGGAAAAATGGTAAGAATGCTCAATTTTGGGACCTATAGGGACATTATAGAGAACATGGGTGATAAATATGTGCCTAGAGGCACACTACTGAAATCAAGGAAAAAAACGAGGGGCAAAGCTGACAGTGTCCCTTTAAAGCAGAAGTGGTCCCCCAAGGGTCGGTCTATGCAGGACAGATGCATTTCATGAACTCTCCTTACATGCAGTTCAGTTCATGAACACATAACAGTTCTAAAGTGATTTTCCACAGTCTGCTTTTGGGGAAGTTCTTTTGCTGAGACACTTCAGGAAGTGTTTGTGTTTGGTAACAGATTCCAGGTAACTTCTATGTTTTGTAGCAGGCTTATGTAACTGAATTTATATAGCTGTGTGCGCTTTCCACTACCTGTAGTCCTAAAGTGATTTTCCACAGTCTGCTTTTGGGGAGTTCTTTTGCTGAGACACTTCAGGAAATGTTTGTGTTTGGTAACAGATTCCAGGTAACTTCTGTGTTTTGTAACAGGCTTATGTAACTGAGTTTATATAGCTGTGTGCTTCCACTACCTTTAGTTCTAAAATGCTTTTGGGTAGTTCTTCTGCTGAGACACTTCAGGAAGTGTTTGTGTTTGGTAACAAATTCCAGGTAACTTTGTTGTTTTGTAACAGATTTGATGTAATTCTTCTATAGTTTTCAGAAGAAGGTCTTTTTTTTTACCTGATTGTTTTTATAGACACAGAGTACCAAAGGAACTACGCCCCCACCCACCCGCATTCCACAACCACCCCCAGGTGGTCTAACTGTATAGTGGTAGGCCAAACCACACCTCTTAAAGACACAGTAACAGTTAGGCAGCACAGCACAAGCACTAGCCTAGCTGGTGTATAGGCAGAAGTACAAAGGGTGCAGCTAGCAACTAGGTCCACAAGAGCACATACAATAGGTGGAGAGAGAAGCTGTAAGTCACTACAGAACAGAGACAGGAAGAGAGGAAAAAGAAAACAAGGGCTAGCATGCAGTACAGGGAAGAGGGTTAGGAGATAACAGATAGCAATTAGGAGGCAGAAGAGTGAGTATGGTAACAGTCGTGATGAGAGTGGTGCAGTGCAGTGGTTGTAGAGCAGCAGTCTTCAGGGAGACATTCTGGAGTCTGTGATGCTGCCCTATCTGCAAGTACCTCTCTGGGCTGAGGGAGGAGGTTGCCTGTCTCTGCGCAGAGTTGGCCAAGTTACAGGCGGCATCCACCCCCATCCAGAGATCACTAGGTCCACAACATGAACCTCATAGGATGCTCAGAAAGAAGTGTGACTGGACCATGGTGGGCTCAGGGTGGGTGAGGGGGGGAGTCAGAAACACATTCCCCAACCAATCCAGTTGAATAACTCCTACACTGTTTTGGAAGAATAAGAATGCCCCACACAGGCACCCACAGCTGGGACCAGGGATGATAGTCAGGACCGCCAAGCTGGAGTCCCAGGGAAGGGGAACAGGGGACCACAGAGGAGGGGGAAGCTTCTCCTAGTGGGAGACTCTATTGTCCGGGGTGTGAAGTTAGGGACACCTAACAGAGGAGAGAGGGAGGTCAAGTGCATCCCAGGAAGTGCTGCATGGAGGGATGGGAAGTGAATCCATAGGCTCACTAGGGTGATAGCCAGGAGGGAGAAGCTGGATGTCATTGTCCACCTGTGGGCCAATGACCTGGTGGGGAGAAGAGTGGAGTTAGCCAGAGTCCAGGAGGATTTCAGGAAGCTGGAAGGGGACCTGAAACAGGTAGCATGTTCTGTCTCATTCTCAGAGGTGCTACCTGTCCAAGGCACAGGGAGGATAGGGCACTCCACATCCAAGCCTTCAACACCTGGTTTAAGGATTGGTGTGGAATGGAAGTATTTGGCTTCATAGGGGACTAGGGCCCCACCTGGGCAGATGTGAGCTTATATCAGGAGGATGACCTGCATCTGTCCGAGAAGGGGACCTCACTCCTTGGTGAGAAGTTGGAATGCTTCAGCAGAGAGCATTTAAACTGGCCAAGGGGGGAGAGTCAGGAGGAACAGGTGGCTTAGGATCATTCCCCCATGGTAACATGCAAAAACACAAGTTGACAACAGGAACAACGGAAGTGAGTAGGGAGTAGCAGGCAGGCGAAGCATGTAAAAGGGGGGATGGGGGCAGGAGCACATGAACAAGAAAACTGGGGTGGTGGACACAGGCAAGGGAGAGAGAGAACAAGAACAGAGGGAGAGCCAGGTTTAAAACATGGAAGGTTATGCTCACAAATGCCAGCAGTCTGGGAAATAAGGTTCCAGACCTGGAAGCCTTGATGACGGATGCAGACCTTGACATAGCAGCAATAACAGAGACATGGTACTCCGCTAATCACAGCTGGGACATCAATGTACCAGGCTGTACACTGTTCAGAAGGGACAGGGAAGGTGAAAAGGGAGGCGATGGTAGCCCTGTACATCAGAGAAGGCATAAAGGCTACAGAAGTACAGGGAAGACAGGGGGAGTCTGAGGCAATGTGAGTCACCCTTGAACCAGGGAATGGCACAGCAATATGTACTTGGGTGATCTACAGACCTCCGCCACACAGGGAGGAAGTAGACAGGGTACTAATGGAGAAATTCACAACATGGCAGCTAAAAGTGAAATCCTGCTGATGGGGGATCTCAATATGACAGATGTAGATTGGACCACTCAGGCAGCTGATTCAGCCAGAAGCACGACCATCCTGGAATCCCAGCGGGGGGTTGGACTCAGACAGCTGATGCATGAGCCGACTAGAGACAAATTTGTTCTGGACCTGGTATGGACCAATGGAAACAGAGTCAGAGTCCACATGGAAGGGTGTCTCTGATCCAGCGACCACCACATGGTGTGGTTTGGCATGGAGACAGGGACTCAATCAAGCCACACAAGGGCATAAGTATTAGATTTCAGGAGGGCAGATTTCAGTGAAATGGGTAGATGTTTAAGAGCAGCCCTGGAGAAGGGAGAGGTTATGGAGGGAGCGGAAGAACCATGGGGGAAACTAAAAGGAGCCATAGTGAAGGTAACTAATCAATCCCTTGGGATAGTGGCCAAAGTAAAAAGAAGAAGGAAACCACTATGGTTCTCTAAAGAGGTAGCAGACAAAAGTAAGGACTAAAAGAGCTAGTTTCGGGAAGTATAAGGGAACCCAAAGGGAGGAGGACAGGGATGTGTACATTGGATGTCTAAGGGAAGGAGGGAATTGTTAGGAGAGCCAAGGCACAGACAGAGGAGGCTTTAGCATGGACTGTGAAAAAAGGGGACAAGACATTCTATAGGTACATCAGTGATAGAAGAAAAACTGGGGGGTGTGAGGCTCAAAGGGGAGGAGGGAGAGTGTAAGGAGGGGGATCTAGACAAAGCAGAAATACAGAACAAATAGTTCTGTTCAGTATTCACTAAGGAGGGAGAGGGTCAAGGACCACAGTTGGGGAGAAGAGGAAATGGGGGGGGGAGTGGACACCAGTCCATTCACAGTGGAGACAGTTCTGGAGGAACTCACAAAGCTGAAGGTGAATAAAGCCATGGGACCAGACCACATACACCTGAGGATATTAAAGGAGCTGAGAAGGGAGCTAGCAGCGCCTCTGGCCACCCTGTTCACAGAGTCACTCAACACAGGAATGTTCCAGAGGACTGGAGGAGAGTCCATGTAGTTGCACTGCATAACAGTGGCAATAGGGAGGAAACGGGGTACTACAGGTCAGTCAGCCTCACCTCAGTGGTGGGGAAGATCATGGAGACACTGCTGAAAGAAAGGATAGTGGCACACTTGGAATCCACTGATGTCCAGGATCTGAGGCAACATGGTTTCACGCAGGAAGGTCTTGTCAAACAAATATGATAGATTTGTTTCATTGAGTGACTAGGGAAGTGAATCAGAGAGGGGTGGTAGACATTGTTTACCTACATTTCAGCAAAGCCTTTAATACCATCCCACACAGAAGGCTGGTTAACAAGATGACTAGTCTGGGCATGGGGCATAAGGTGAAACATTGGGTTACACACTGGCTGACAGACAGAAGACAGAGAGTACTGGCAAATGGGATCCAATCTAGGGAGAGAGGTGACCAGCGGAGTACCACAGGGATCAGTACTGGGACCAGTCCTGTTCAATGTCTTCATTAGTGACATTACAGAGGGGCTGGAAGGACAGGTCTGCCTATTTGCAGATAACACCAAGATCTGCAAAGGGGTGCAGAAAATGAAGAGGGACCTGGAGAAGCTTGAAAGATGGTCAGAGATGTGGCAACGGAGGTTCAATTCAATAAAGTGCAAGATAATGCACCTGGATAGGGGGAACCCTGGGGAGAGCTACAGAATGGGGGGGAGGTGCTGACTGTCACCAAAGAGGAAAGCGACCTAGAGGTTATCATATCTGATGACCCTAAGGTATCAAAGCAGTGTGCAAAGGCTGCAGAAGGGCCAGTGGCATGCTGGGGTGCATAGGCAGAGGCATTACTAGCAGGAGACAAGAGGTGTTGATGCCATTGTATAAAACACTGGTAAGGCCTCATCTGGAGTACTACATGCAGTACTGGAGACCACACATGCGTAAAGACATAGACAGGGTGGAGGCTAGCCAGGGAAAGGCAACAAAGATGGTGCATGGCTTGCATCACAAAACATATGAGGAGAAACTAAGAGTCCTCAATATGTACTCAGTGAAGGAGAGACGATGGGGGGGGCACGATAGAAACTTTCAAATACCTCAAGGGCATAAACAGTGTGCTGGTGGGGGATCTTTTCCGATGTAGAAAATATATCAGAATGAGGGGACACAATATGAAATTGGAGGGGGGTAGATTAAGAGGAAACATGAGGAAGTTTTTCTACACATAGAAGGTGGTGGACATCTGGAACAGTCTGCCACAAGAGGTGGTAGAGGCAAGCACAGTGGAGGGGTTTAAACATGCCTGGGACAGGCACAAGGGAAAACTGGGTGGGGAGAGAATGATGAAAAGCCATTGATCACTTAGGGTCAGTGATTGAATACAAGTTTAAAGCTTATGGGCAGACTAGATGGGCCTAGCAGTCCTTATCTGCTGACAATTACTATGTCTATATGTATCTGTGTAACAGAACAGTCTTCTTCCCAGTTTCCCAGATGGTGCAGCTAGTGGACACCTGGCCACGCACCTGAACATTTTCCTCCCATGAGTGTCATTTAGTGAATCTAAGCCACACACTCAGAACTCCTCTTTGAGCATACAGTAGGTGCAAATCAGTGAAACTCAGTCACACACCTTAACCTGCAGCTTGGCCTTGCTCAGGTATGACTAGTGCTCTTTACAAACCAGGAAGCCCTGCCTTGTAAGCACTTAGATGGCGTTCCTCCCACCCTTGACCTCAGCCAACAGTCTCTGCCATTCTTCAGGGTTACCCCATTGAAACCCCATTCCCCACTGTAATGATAGAGGTCCCACACTTTAACTTTGTCATATACTGGGGTGACCAGAAAACAAACTGCACTTGCTTGGATGAACAGTTTAACAGAAACTTCACTCATTTGGCTGAACTAGGGGCACTAACAGGTGTGATCCAGCCTTATCTATGGGTACACACACCCCAGACTAATGATCTCCCTAAAGTATATGGAGATCTAGTCTCCTAGAACAGTACTCACAAATGGTTGTCCCATCCACTGAGCATGGAACAACTAAAGAAAAGGCATTCTCCTGGGTAGCAGATCAAACAGTCTCTCAAAATCCTATGCAAGGCAGCTGACATACACGCACAGAACCTTCAGGGGCTTGCCCATTGAGTCCACTGAGTACAAGCAGTTTCTTCCATTTCACTGGGAGTAGAAATCAAGAAATCCTGCTGTAGTACTGGTCTCCACCACTTCAGTGGAAGCTGGAAATGACACTTCACTAGGGTGAGAAATCCTGGGCCCTCACCTCAGAGCCCAATGGCAGTCCTTCTGCCACTCTTACCTCCTCACTCAGGCTCTAACTGAAGCAGACTGAGAATTCTAAGCTCCCCAGAGCAGCTGTCCACACAGTGTGATTTATGCTGCTGTGAGAGTTCTGACTGACCTAATCATTCTTCCCTCAGACTAGCTGAGTAAACAATGATGTCATTATGTAAGGAGACCCTAATGAGCTCCCTACCAGCTGCCTGCTACCTTCCTAACACTAATACTGATAGGATTCTAGTACCTGCAGGGTACTGGGTGGCTACAAAGAGATTAAGAGCGGTGCAGTACAATATCCTACATAGGACATACTTGGCACCAGTACTGGTCCACAAAACTGACCCAATGAAGTCTGACAAATGCCTCAAAGGTAAAATTCACACAGGGACTTTTATTCATATGGTCTGGTCCTGCCCTAAAGTAATCTCTTTTTGGCAAGAAATTACATCCTTGTTGTCCAAAGTAATAGGCCACCCAAGGATACTGGATGCCACAGACATACTTCTGGGCTTAGTGAGTGGTAGCTGAAGAGGGGAGTCAGTTGAGCATACCCTGTAGTGTCTTGGAATAGTAGTAGGGAAGCAGGTGCTGGCCCAACATTGGTGGCTTCACTCTATTTTGACTGTGGCCCAGTGGATGAAATCCCTCCTTCACTGTATGGAATTGGAACATGTTTAATTGGCCAGAAACCAGCATGATAGATATCATCAGATGTGGGGCCCTTTGGAGACAGCTCTTGATTCTTTGTGGTTCCCCACTTTCCAAAGTAAAAAATATAAGCAGCAGGGAAATGGCCTATTGACATTCCAGTATTTAATATACACCACAGTAATGTGAGTGTAACCCCCATACAAATGGGGGGGTTCTTAAAAGCTTTCCTGGAGCTTGCCTAAATGCTCTATGCCTGACTGGTGTTCGGCGTAAGGCCATTAATTTCGGGCATTGTGAGTGCTGTTGAAGCCTCCAGTGCTGCCTCTTTAAGAGCTGCCTGCTTGCAGGCTTTAATGGTATAAATAGGGGGACTAGGGTTTCCCTGCTCGAATCCCGCCTTGGACTGCGGTCTGATCACTCCGTTTCTGCGGTCGCTAGGAGCGCTGAGGGAGCCCATCTGAAGGATGTAGTTGTTCCCTGGAGAACATGTATAGTGTTGGTAAAAGTGCAGTTTGTCTAACTCTTTTTATTTACAGCTGGGACTTAGTGCTGTGCCCCTCCATTTTGGACCCAGACTGCGCTGAAGGGGTCCAATAGTAGCTAAGGGGCATCTAAAATGGTGTGGAAGTGACCAATCAGAAATCAGGACTCTAGATGGAGCCAGCTGACAAATGGGGGCGCAGCTTGTAATTCTGGGAAGTGGCATTCTGTGCCATGGCACCTTTTCGCACCAATGAGGGCAGTAAAGAGTGACTGGCATCTGCAGCCCACCTATAGAGTTGGGTCATGCCTGAATAGAGAGACTGGCCTTGCTGTCCAGAGTCAGAGGCGTTGTGGCTGTGAGTGAGGAAGGAGCTCTGTGCTCCTGCACCGTTGAGTGCTCGCGTGGGAAGCGCGTGAAAGACTTGAGTCAGCTGGCTTGAATAGCCAGCAAGCTTTGGACTGCATCCATGAGGCGGCGATCGGAGGAGGCTGTGTAAAAGCACAGCTACCTACCAGGCTCACCCTGTAGAGGACTGGAGAATCTGCTAAATCGTGCTCGGTCTGTCAGGACAGTAAAGCTGCAGTGAGACGCCCGGATAGCTGTGAGTTCGGTTGGGTCCTAGAAGAAGCTGCCTGGTATGGTACCCCTCTGTGGTTTTCCATATAAATGTGTGAGGAGGCCTTTGAAGCTCAGGCTCAGCCCTGCGAGTGGTGAAAGAGTGGTTCTCTGTTGGAGTTGTGAGTACTGAATCAGGGTAGCTCCCTGTTAAAGGTTACAATTAAAGGCAAAATCGTCTTGTGGTATTGCTGACTGTACTAATTGAGCTTTCTGGCTCCATCTGCTCTGCTCAGGAATTAAATGCTCGTTTGTGTCAGGGCCCCAACCAGCTGCATCGAGGAACTAGCCGTTAGGGCTTGGGTACCCATAGACAGTAATTAATAGGTTAGGCCTGTGCACAGAGCCCTAGGTAGTCAACATATATTATAGTGGTAAGCCAATCACCCTGATTTCCCCCGATCCTTGTTGTCTCCCCTTGAATAAATCAGATTGCTTATTCTGCAAAAGTACACTGGCTAGTCTGTGTATTAATGGGGAAATATTGCACAGTAAACGTGATGTAACTGTACCTTGCTTTTCAGGGGATCCCCGGAGTGAGCTGATTGGTTCGAGCCAGGAGGTAAGTGTATATGGTAAGGACACTGAAATTGAACTGTGTGGGCCACTAGTGGGAAGAAAGGGGGTTGCAGCAACCCAGAGGGCTGTGACCGAGTTAATCTCGACTGTTCTGACCCCGACCTCTGGGTGGAGGTACCCGCCAACGGATCCGGGCCCCTCGACATGTCACTGCTAGGGCAGGCAGGGGTAGTAGCCCTTAGGATAGCACCTCCTAGGGGTTACATGAGTATTCTTTCAATATAGATGCAACCCTTACCCCAGCCAAGCGCAGCATCTTGCAACCTAGACCCACCTAACTTGTACACAGACAAGGCAACAAACCACAAGTTGGCATAATAATAGGCATCACCCCTAGCACTGGAGCAAATACCTGGCTTGGCATCTAAGAGGTTGTGGAGTTAGAGCGCAAAATATAATTTATATTTACACTGAGTTCTGGGAGAGAGGTGCTAGAGCTATGCTATGTCTGCTATCTAGCTATCTGAGGAGGCCCATATACAAGGTGTTGTATCATCTGCAATGAAAATACTACACCAGTTCACAACATGTTTGATTGTTTACAAGATAATATAGACTCTGGAGAGGACTTTGAACACAATCCCCAGTGTTCTCAACAGGAGCATGCTATGACTTATAATTAAAACACAAGGATATCTGAAAAAGCCCTAATTAAAGATATACTAGTCATAGGAGATTCAATTATTAGAGGAGAGGATACTGTGGTTTGTGAGGGTAGGAAAACCAGCACTACTGTTAGCACCCTTCCAGGAGCTAAAGCAAGTGATGTGTCCACTTTATTGGATGGACTGATGGAGAATACAAAGAACCCTCTAGTTTTAGTACACATTGGTATTAATGATGTATATAAAACTAGCCAGAATGCATTTCAAAATAAAATAACTGATATAGCAACAAGGATCAAACAAAAAGGAGGAGATTTAGTTTAGTTTAGTTTAGTTTATTAGTCTAGGAATTAATACCTTTGAGCCAGAGCTCTTTTACAAAGGTTCCACGTCAACAAAGCACATTTAACAAAGCACAATACACATTACAAGTAAAACCAGATGGAAAAGTTACATAATAAATTTGCTATTAACAGTTTAAGGCAGTAACGTTTTTTAGAAGTTTCATAATAAAACAAGCTATAACAGTTTCAAGGGAGTAGACAATTTGGAAGATAAAGAAACTTCCAGAGAGAGAGCGATCATTGGGAGCCAAAGGGAGGCAGGAAAGGAGGGAAAGGTGGTGGGCAGGAGAGTAAGTGAGAGGGGACAGAAAAAAAAAGGGGGGGGGGAGAGTGAGTTTGTGTGGCAGACAGGAAATAGTAGTGGTACCAGAGGGCTCATTAGACAAGGAGAAGAGGCCTCAGATGTGAGGATGGACACGAGGAGTAGTAGTAGTCTTCATCTAGCGCAATCACAGTTGCTAGTGGTAGTGAGGTGGGCATAGAGCATGGATTTGAAAGCTTTGAGTGAGGTTGAGGATAGAGTAGGTGGACTTAGAGCATTGAACCATGTCGAGGCCCTGTATGCGAAAGATCTTTGTCCCTTTGTGATTTAATATTTTCTGGTATTTTACCAACATATGGGTACTCAAGTTATAAAAACATAGCAATTAAGTTAACAAATGACTGGTTAAGGACCTTTTGCATAAATAACAAACTGGGCTTTATGGATAATTCCACTACATTTTGTAATAAATCTTTATTTAAACCTGACGGCTTGCACCTTAGCTTAGCAGGTTCCAGGATTTTAGGCAGGAAACTGAACAAAGTGATTGATTTTCATTTAAACTGGTACAAGGGGGGCAGTCCACGACAGTAAAGCACCCAATCATGAACACACCACTGGATCATACCAAGATTATGGGATGGAAAACTTTACTTATAAATTCTAGAAGTCTTATAAACAAATATGAAGAACTTAAAATTTTCTTGTTATCACATGATATACATATAACGTGTATTACAGAAATATAGTGGGATAATAATGACTCCTGGGAGAAATCAATACCTGGTTACAACCTTTTCCATAAGTCTAGATCTTACAGAAAAGGCGGGGGCATTGCAATATATGTACATCAATCCATCAAATGCTTTCAATTGCCTTATGACAACCTTGAAGCTGAAACTATCTGGCTCAAGTTAATACCGTCTAGCGGCCCCAAAGTCATAATTGGCCTTTATTATAAACCACCATCTAATACACATGATAAAGATGCTATCTTTCTTGATTTGCTTGCTAACTTGAATCCAGAGGACAATCTAATAGTGTTGGGAGACTTCAATCTCCCTGGTATTGACTGGAAGTTATTAAAGACGGGTAACAAAACTGAACAATTATATTTAGATGCATTTGAACAGCTGGGTTTAGAACAATTAGTACATAAAAATACCAGAGGAAATAATGTTCTGGACCTCATATTGACAAATGTGAATGATCTGATTAACAAGGTACAGATTCTGCCTCCTCTGGGTAATAGCGACCATTCTAAAATCCAGTGTATAATAGGAGCAGTGGAGCAGACTCATAATTCATGTTCCAAATTTGAAGGAGCAATTAAATTAAATTTAGCAAAAGCAAATTTCATTTGTATTAGGCAAGATCTGGCATTGTGGGACTGGTTTGAGGCTTTTGAAGGTAGAAACACTGAGGATATGTGGATTGTGTTCCTTAATAAGCTTAATCAGTTAATTACCAAGTATATTCCAACTATTAAATCTAAACAAATGAATGGTAAAAAACCTAATCCTAGATGGCTAAATAAACAAATCAAACGTTTAATCAATAATAAAGACAGATTGTTCAAGAAATACATGAAAGATAAAACCCAGAAGAATTATTTGGCATACAATAAACATGCTAAATTACTTAAGTCAACTATTAAAAAAGCAAAAGCTCAGCAAGAATTTACCTTGGCCAACAAAATTAAAGATAACAAAAAATCATTTTTTTCATATATTAATAGCAAAAAGACTTATCACTCAATACTGGGACCCTTTAAAGACAACAACGGTGGTATGCTTAATGAGCAAGAAACAGTTAATATACAAAATAAATATTTATGCTCAGTTTTTAATCCTGGTAATACACCTCTTATTTTTGACACTTCAACTCCCTTAGTTGGAAATATTAAAATAACATCTGCAGAGGTAAAGAACAGATTAAGTAAACTAGACATTAATAAATCTCCAGGCCCTGATAACATTCACCCTAGAATTTTACAAGAACTTGCTGATCATCTGGCAGAACCACTGAGCTTTTTATATCAAGCATCCTTAGACAGAGGTGAAGTCCCTCAAGCTTGGAGAAATGCCTTGGTTGTTACTCTCCATAAAAAAGGACCAAGATCTGACCCAGCCAATTTTAGGCCTATTAGCTTGACATCATTATTGGGTAAAGTTATGGAGGGTATTTTAAAGGATATCATAGTTGATTATATAACAACAAATACATTTTCTGATCCTGTATAACATGGCTTTATTAAATCTGGATCATGTCAAACTAATCTATTATCCTTTTATGGAAATGTTAACGTAGCATTGGATAACGGCAAACCAGTGGACGTAGTTTTCAAGGATTTTGCAAAGGCGGTCAACAAACTACCTCATGAGGAATTAATACAAATTCTGATTAAAACAGGAATTAATAGTAATATTATAAAGTGGATAGCTAAATGGTTGACGGGCAGAAAGCAGAGAGTGGTGGTTGGGGGTGTGAAGTCGGAATGGTCTGAGGTCACTAGTGGGATGCCTCAGGGTTCGGTGTTGGGACCTTGTCTCTTTAATGTCTATATTTCATCGTTGCAGCTCAGCAATCCTCATATATGGATTTCTAAGTTTGCTGATGATTGTAGACTGGGATCAACTGTGACTTCAACAACAGAGGCACTTTCCTTGCAACAGGCCATAAATGAAATTTATGAGTGGACTAGAATTAGTAAATTGGAACTCAATATTTCTAAATGTAAAATCATGCATATGGGTAGTAATAACAACAAACATATGTATTATATTGGGAATAATATCCTGGTAACAACAACTGAAGAGAGAGACTTGGGTATCAATATTACATCAGATTTAAAGTTTAGTTCACATTGTAAACAACAAGTTAAAAGGGCTAATCAGAGTTTAAACTGTATCTTGAGACATATTTCTAGCAGACATGAAAATGTGATCATTCCATTGTATGGAGCATTGGTGAGGCCGCATCTGGAGTACTGTGCGCAATTGTGGTCACCACAGTACAGAGAGGATATTGTGAGAATGGAGAGTGTTCAGAGCAGAGCGACAAGATCAGTGTTTGTCTTAAAAAATCTGTCTTACAAGAAGAGACTAACTAAACTTAATTTATATTCCTTATATTATAGAAGACTAAGAGGAGACCTATGTATGATGTTTAGGATATCACAAGATGCTACATTAAGAGAAGATCTAAAAATGTCATATAGAATAGGCTGGTCTAGCGCTCGTAAGCATTGCATGCAATTAGAATTGCCTAAATGGAATACTAACCTAAGAAAGCACTGGTTCACTGCAAGGGTGGTATCTGCATGGAATTACTTGCCCATAATTGTGGTGGGGAGTTCTAGCATGGACACGTTCAAGTCTAGACTTGACAAACATCTATATGATAAGACTACTACGTTTTAAAACACCAAATGGCGACCATTATGGATGAAAGTCCCGAAGCTTGACTTCACTTATGAAACTTATGAAACTTATGAAGCTCACACTGGGAAGCACAGATGGAATTGTCACTACTAGAAATGGGATTGTATAGTATTGCTTTATTCTGACACAGATGGAAACAGAAAGGGGTGGTCCCCCAAGGTTGGCACTGTACATTACGGACAATCAGCAAGGACGTTTCTTTTCCAGCACAACATAGTTTGGGCTTTTTTAGATGTTTTCGTCATAGAACCTTGAACAGTCCATCCCTCTTTGCTAGGGACCTCAAGGGCATTATTTTTCCATAAGTGTCTGATATGTGAGGGTTGCCACACACTTTAAATTCCTTTCCTTCCTGATGCGATGGACAGTTATCATCCACTGGGTAACCTTATGCCCTTCCAGTAATCAGTTAGCCCTGACTGGAGTTTTAGATGTGGTTGTGCCCATCCTGGCCTCAACCATCCTCTGCCATTCCATCTGGGTTACACAGACAGAGCCTTCAACCCCCTTGAATTGCTAAAGGTCTTTACACTTTTAAATTCCTTCATTCAGCACATTTTTGTGGTGATATTTGGGGCCCTGAGTGGTGTACTGTACCTTGTCTCTGGGCACATACACCACCAGACGACTCCCTCTGAAACATTCCCATGTAGCTGTACTCACAGTTTCTTTGTCCCATTGTTACAGATGTGGACCTTGGAAGAAATACTCTTCTCCCTTTTTCTGGTAGCTTCCACTGAGACTCTCTCCATCTCTGATCTGGGCAGCTGCACAATCTTACAGTCCCTCAGGGATTGTCCCCTGGATCCACTGGATTTCACAGTCCCATCCACTTCTCATGAAAGTGACCCACTGGTGTATCAGAAATTGCAGGTCTCCACCACTTCCTGTGATACTGCCATTGTCTCATACACTGGGGTGAGAAAAATGACCAGAGGTCCTTCACCCATCCTCAGGGCAGACTGGCAGGCAACTCCACACTGGGAGCTCCTCTCTCAACTGCTCCCACACTTAGACTCTCCACTCAGCTGAACCTAACATTCTAAACTGTTCCCCTATCAGCTGATTCCATGGTGGCTCTGGCTGCTGTGAGAGTTCTAAATGACCTCACTTTTTTCTCCATCAGCCTAGCTAGGTAAACAATGAGAGGTCTCTAGAGAGTTTCTAATAAACTCTCTACCAGCTGCCAAATACATTCCTAGTCTGATACTGATGGGATTATAGTAACCCCAGGGGACTTAGTTGGTTACATAGACTACACCAGACTTTTAGTTAAGGATAGTTTGAAATACTCCTCTCTGAAATGTATTGGCAGATGTAAAATGCTAATAAGCTGTAAAAGGATGAACTGCTGACTTAAGTTACAAAAATAAAATCTGTCCTCGTAGGGCTACTATTTCAAACCCTGCACCATTTTAATTGCCCTTATGTGGACCGCCTCCACTCTGTCTATGCCCTTCCGGAGATGTGATCTCCAAAAGTGGACATAGTGTTATATGTGTGGTCTTACTAGTGATCTCTACAGAGGCAATACCACCTCCCTCTTTCTGCTAGTGATACCCTCCCTATGTACCCCAGCATCCCACTAGCCCTCCCAACTTTCTTGTCACACTGGCTGACCACCTTTAGTTCATCCAATATGATTGTCTCCAGGTTTCTTTCCTGCATAGGGGTTGTCAGTACCACTCCTCCCATTGTGTACTCTGCCCCTGGGTTTTCTGTGCCCCAAGTTCATTACTTTGCACTTTTTTGTGTTGAAACCCAGCTGCCGTACCCTTGACCACTCTTCAAGTTTTCTCAGGTCTCTGCTCATTCTTTCCAACCCCACTGGAGTATCCACCCTATTGCAGATTTTTGGTGTCATCTGCAGAGGGGTAGACCTTCCCATCTAGCTCCTCTGCAATGTCATTTATCAGGACATTAAAGAGGACTGGTCCCAACTCCCAGGAGCAACAGAAAAAATAAGAGGGGCTCAGTCAGGGCCCTTAAAGGAGTGGACTTCCAAGGCAGGGACCAAGGGTAGGCCCTGCAGCAGGGCCTCACAAGGAGGGGCCTCCAACCATTACTTGGCTAGGTTGTTCATAAGAGGTGGGTTGATGCCTCAGCCTCTGACAGGGAGGTGACTTAAGACACAGCAATTATGGTTTGTATCCCCGAATTTGATTGTATTAAGTCAGAGCGGGTTCTAAATCCAGGGGGATCCCCTGTCCGGCTTCAGTGTCAAAAACCCCATCATGTGCCTTCTTATGCTGTACATATGATACTAATGGGCAAGATACACTTTGTTGCATAAGACAGGATATATGGCTAAGTCCAGCATAATACAGTAGTTCATCTCTGGAACAGCCCATGTTTTCCTTTAGTTGCCAGTGTTTCCCTCATGAGGGTGGTCTGCTCAGGTAATGTCCAGCACTGTTCCTGTAATGACCCCCTGAGTGGCTCAAGTCTTGTATGTGGGAAAATAACTGATAAAAGGTTTACATTTGTTTCTGCAAGGTGTTCCCCTAGCAGCAGGCATTCTCAGTATGGACACAACAGTGCTTCTTTGAGCTGAAGGAGCTTCAGTGGGTTGCATCCATGAGGCCTTTCCCTCTCCATAATTGCCCTAGGCAATTCCAGTTGGGAGCTCAGGGCCCCCTCAAACCTTCTGCTGCCCTATTTTACCAGTGAATGTGGACTGTCACTTAAGACATTGTTGAGACCCTATGGATCTCTTGCAGGGCTTCTGATTTTCCACTGCTCACTCTGGGCATTAACAGCTATGTGCAGCCTCACTTCAGCCCACCTGTTCTTTTCAATGATGTCTGAAATTCAGCGCATGTGCAGCAGTGTGTGAGTTGGCCTGCATGTGGGCTTGGTGCTAAGAGTGGTGAGCTAAGCAGAGGTGCATCTTAAGGGAGTTATCATTTTGTGCTTATTGAGAATGGCACCAACTTGCTGTGCAAACATCATCATGGCCCCCACATCAAGTGCATATTCTAGTGAACTGGAACACCTACCTGGAGTCAGCAGCGCAAGAGATATGTGGCAGTCATGGCACAGTGACCTGGTAAGGTGGGACTCTAGGAAGGACCAGCCATGCAAGCCTGAACCAAGGGCGGGGCTGTAAATTTGCCTTCAGTTCAGTGTTTGGCATCTAATTTGACTATTGGGGGCAGCAGCCAGTGGGGTAGAGGCAGGAGACAAGTAATCCTCAGAACCTTATTAAGGGAAACTGAGAACCTCAGACAACTCACCCCCCAACACACTGGGATTTAGTTAAGTCAGTCACTGAGTGGAGACCTGACTAAAAGGGGGAGGGCATTAGCAGCTGTGATGGTGGACTTCAAGTGTCCAATAATATCCTGGATTAAATCAGTGGCTTGCTATCTCCTCAGGGTTTTCTGTGTCTGCTTACTGGCTTTACTCCAAGCTCATTGCACTAGTCTCAAGGCTGGGGATTGTGATTGGGTGTTCCGTGCCTGCAAAGGTTACAGTGATGCCCCATTTTTTCAAATTAGCTGCAGCTGCCTCAGCGGACTCATAGGTGTGGGTCTCCTCCTGGAAGAACACCATCATCCTAGAAGAGTATGGCATTCTGAACCATATGCCCCTCATTTTTAGCTCTCTTATGATGGGGATATATTTCCAGCGATTAGACATGATGGCTGCGGAATAATCATTATCAATGTATATGTGTTCCTTGCTAAGTCACTGTTTTCTGCTTCCAGGCAGTATGCAGGACAGGCTCCTTCTCTGGATATATAAGGAATTGCAGAACTACCAAGCAGGGTCAAGTCTTGGGGCCAGCTGCTTTTGGCCCCAAAGCTTGGTGGGCCCACTCGATTTCCACGTTGAGCTCAGATGGAAGCTGTAGAAGCGATCATAGTACTTTAGGTATGAAGGCCATCATGTCCACACCCTGCGAACCTTCAGGCAGATTGGATATTCTGAAATTGTTGCGCATGGCCCAACATTCAGCATCGTCTGCTCTTTCCTGTAGGTCCTGTAGGGAAGTGTGGAGCTGGAGGACAACCTGCCTGGTGGTGTCGAGTCGGGAGTCCTGTCTCATCAACTGATCATCTAGTCCATTATTTCGCTTCTCAATTTGACTAATATCGGTCCTCAGTGCTGAAGTAGTTGACTTCCTCTCCTGTCAGAACCTTCTCAGTTTCGACAGTGTAACATCCATCTGTCACTGTAAGGTGGTGGCATTCTCAATGTGACCCCCTTGCAATTATGGCAGGTCAGCCATGATTAAGGGGCCTCACTGTCAGAGCCCCCTCTGTTATATCATTCTCCATTGCAGGCTTCTGAAGGCAATGGGCCCCTTCTAGAACAGTGCATTGTTTGCAGAACCTCCAGCGTGTTTTTAAAGCACAAATTATGCCGCATATTATTATTTCATGATTTGAGGGGTTTATTTTATTATCTTTGTCAGAGTGCCACTGAGAAGATGTTCAGCGCAACATGACATACATCACTGGAAGGCTAGGCATAGCCTTTTAATTTATTTTATTTATTTTAAGTCATAGGTAGGACTGTGTACCAAACAGTATCCCAGGACAAGACCTATAGATTCCACTGTGATGCTTGAATCATCATCTTTGTTACCTCCTTAGTTCAGTACATTGATAGATTTGATAGCCCACTGGATTACAAATAGCTAGCTCAAGCAGTACTGCACTGCGTTACCCGCATCCATCTCTCAGCACACAGTTTGAGGACTGGGGAGAGCCTGGTTACTAGGGTTTGGGTGTTAGTCTAGTGCATTGACTAGGTGAAACATTATTGCTGTTTTATTTTTTTGTTGGGGGGGTGGTTATACTGTTCATTTTTTACTTTTATTCCATAGAGGTTTACTGTAGATCCACTCTGAACTATTATGCCAACCTCCAGGTATTTACCAGCAACCAACCAGCCCCATCAGCCCTTAATCCTTCCAGTTCTGTCATTCCCCATAATTTCACCTCTATGGCGAGGGAGAGGATCTGGTGGAGGGCTGCACCCACCCCACTCACCTCAGTATTTGGTTAGTGGGTAGCAGGGCTGCGTGGTTCAGGATCCAAGTGTGCTGGCAGCCTTCATTGTAATGGAGGCCAAGATTTTTTTCCTGTTTTCTCCCCATGTTTCCCACTGCCCCTGCATGAGCACACAGCATATAGGCTTACCTGCATGCAACACAACCAGTGAGAGAGAAAGCTCTCTGTCCTGCCTCAGGGGCACTGTGCTGGCAGAACCCATCGACAACCCTCCCCAACTGAGGTGCACTACTGTCATCTGCGACCTCAGCTGCAGCCTTTCTCCTGACACGGTGACCCATGTCTGGTCCCGACAGGTAATCTTCACAGCAGTGCAATGCACTGCCCTCATGCCATTATGGTGGCCTGGGGCACTGCCACAATGCCATGAAGGTAGCCTGAGCACTACCACATTGCCATTAGAGTGGTCTGGAGCATTGCCACAATGCCATTAGAGTGGCCCGGAGCACTGTCACAATGCCATTAGAGTGGCCCAGAGCACTGTCACAATGCTATTAGAGTGGCTAGAGCACTGCCACTGTGCCATTATGGTGGCCTGGAGAACTGCCACTGTGCCATTGGGGTGGCTCAGGACATTGTCATTTTGCCACTGAGTTGGCCCAGTCACATTGTTTGTCTGTTGATAGCCTTTTTCCTTTATACCACAACTTTCTGAGCCTCGTCCCCCTCCTACCAATAAAATTGTTCCCTCTGATGCTTGCACTGGCGGGTTGTTTGTAACATTCTAATATTACCAGTGCTACTTCGAGTTCTCCTGTATAACATGTTGTTTACTGTTAATTCCCAGGAGACTGCACCTGTGTACCAATTTCCTGGGGACTGCACCTGTGTACCAATTTCCTGGGAGACTGCACCTGTGTACCAATTTCCTGGGGGACTGCACCTGTGTACCATTGTGTATAAAGGAGTCACCCAGGTGGAGGCACTGGTTGCCATTAATGAAGAACCTGAAGAATATCATTGACCCCAGGGCCATTTATTCAAAGTCTGAAATCTTTAGCCATGCACCATCTGAGGCTTGGGCACACCTTGTGGGAAGGTTTTACAGTGGTTTTTAAAAGGGCAAGGAAAATCTTAAAATCTCATTGGCAGAGTGACATCATCTGACTGTCCATTAAAAAGCTGGCAATGCACTGTCAGGTGCTGCATCTCATTATCAAGGCAAGAACGCATCATTACCTACAAAATCAGGCACAATTTCATGCATATACTATTTCATGCATACATTTTATATAAAATGTATTTAAAAAATAGTTCACCTTAAATATAATGCATAAGAGCAGTAAGCCATTTTATATGTGCAGTAAGCCTCTCCAGCATGTGCACTGAACGATTTGAATGTACTTCCCAAGGGTGTAAGGCACTCAGTCTTCTGCCTCATACCCTACTCCGCTGAGGCAGGCATTAAAATCCTTTAATGTACACCTTGTTGTGACTTATTGCTTACTTATGCCATTCATCTTTATGTTCTGTAATCTGTAAACACCTTTTATGTCATTAGCTCAAAATGATAGATTCCCAGATTCAGGAAGCAAGTAAGACTACCTTTCTATGACATAGCCACTTGGTAGCTGCAGGTCACTGAGTTAATGAGAGTCAAATCCCTCTATCATCCATGGCCAAGGCAACTGGGAAAATGACTGACTTTGCAGCCTACAAAGAGGCAAGGAATAAATGCACAACACTTGTCCGAAATGCAAAGGCGGACTTTTACAAAGGAGAGCTGAGCAGGACATGGGGTAATGGAAAAATGTTCTGGAATAACATAAAAACCCTGATCGGCAAAGAATCCAAAGCCAATCCTGACTTGATCATCACTGAGTCTGCCACCCTTCAGGAACCTAAGAACCTAGCAAATGCATTCAACCTTACATTCACAGATCTTAGCACTATATTATCACAGGAATACCTCACAAACCCTCCTCCTGGCAAGTACAATTCTGGCGACCCTCATCCTGGTCATATCCTAGGAAAACCACTGTTTTACTTCCAACAAATCACAATATCAAAATCAATAAAATATATCAAAAGGGTCCTGGGCAAAACCAGGGTTGCCAGTGACATGCTGGATATGAAACTTATTGCCCTTACACTCTACGAAATTGCCCATCCATTAACCAAACTTTTTAATATATCATTGAGGACTAGGGTCTTCCCCGATAGAAGAAAGATTGCACATGTCACCCCGGTGCTCAGTGGGGGGAGACAGGATCTGCCTGGGAAACTATAGGCCTGTATCGATACTCCCTCCTCTTTCAAAGGCACTCGAAGGAATTGTAGCGTATCAGTTAGTTGAATACCTCAACAAGTATAGTCTTCTGTGTGAGCAACAACATGGTTTCAGAAGAAACCATAGTACCATCACTGCACTGGTAGAATACACTACTCACCTATATGACATCCTAAACAGTGGCAAGGCTGTAGGGTCTATTTTTATAGACCTAACAAAAGCCTTTGACACTGTAAACCACCAAATACTGCTTGGAAACCTCGTGTCATTAGACCTGTCGTACAACACAGTCAACTGGTTCAGGAGTTATCTGTTCCTCAGGACACAATGTGTTAAGATAGCTGGGGTAATATCTGATCCCAGGGAGGTGACACTGGGGGTGCAGCAGGGGTCTATACTTGGCCCATTACTACTTAGTCTATTTATCAACTCGCTGCCTGCAGCTTGCTCTGCAAACATGGTTCTGTATGCAAATGACGCAGTCATCTCCGCCCCAGGAGCCAGTGCATACGAAATTAGCAATGCTCTCCAGGATTCATTTACAAAACTCGAGTCATGGTTTGCCCAAAACAAACTACTTCTAATCTATAAAAAACAAAGTTGACGAATTTCACTTTACCTCATAGCAGAAAGAAAGCAGGCCCTCTCATCATCACCAGCAGCTCTGATGACACCTTGAACAAGTCCACTCATTTAAATATCTGGGCACATATACTAGATGATTCACTCTCCTTCAGCAGCCATATTGACAGAGTCATCAAAACATCAAATGTCAAACTGGGTATCTTCTACAGACATAGAAACTCTTTGACCCAAGAGGCACTGAGTCTGGTAACCAGGAGCTTGATACTGGCCACTATTGATTACAGGCTAGTCATCTACAGTGCAGCAATGGACTCGGCACTGAAAAGGGTAAAGACTCTCATTAACAATGCCTGCAGACTCATCCTAGGGGGCCGATCGCTATATGCACACCTGTCAGCTCCATTGTGATACTGGTTGGCTCCCCCCTGCAACAAAGGGTGAATTACCAGGCCTGTCTGCTAGGCAAGAAATCATTGCTTGGTCTGACACCAGCCTCAACGGCCAACATCTTTAAATGGACTAAGGTCATGAAGCAAACAGGAGTTCAACAAATGAGGTACTCCAGATACCCTTTAGGCGTACTACTTTTGCCCAACGTGCCCTTTCAGTCAGGGGACCACAATGGTTCAATGACCTCCCAGTAGCTCTAAGTGGAATTGGGAAAATCAGACAGTTCAAAAAAGATCTCTGTCTCCTGTTGGCACAAGAGAAACTCTGCGATTGCCCATCTTAGTCATAGCAATTCAAGGCAAGGCGCAGTTTTCATACTTCTGTACCCCATGTACCAACCCCCCTTCCCCCGGACTTTCCCTCCACCCTCCACCTGAGCCACTTCACCCCACCTTTTCCCCCCCGGCCCTTCCCATTAACGTTTGACAAGGCCTGCCCAGGCTGCATTCTAGGTACAGTCCCTGCTTTAAATCTAGCCTGTACCACCCTCCCTGTTCTGCATTCCTATACGCTACTCTCTGACATACTCTGCTCCCTCTTCCTTCTCCCCCCCCTCTCTTTTCTAGGTGTTTCCTCCATTACCATACTAGGTGAACCCACTCTACTCCACCCTCTTTCACCACTTTTTTTACTCCCTCCTGACAATGCCTGTAGCAGGCTGCTAGTATATGCCCACAGGTGCACTTAATTGAATATTTTTTACCATATTTTAAGCAGTATGCTACTTATCCACCATGCACTTCTGTAACTATCTTTGTCACTTCTCAATGGATATATTTGCTGTTTTGGTTTGTATCATTTATGTTACTGTTCGTGTTTCACCGTTTTTATGTTGTGCACTGCAGTACATTTGACTTGGAGCCTTTGTAAAAGAGCCCTGTGTGCTCAAAGGTATTAATCCAAATTGTGAAATAAATAAATAAAAAGAAATAAATAATAATAATAGTGGCAACTTTATCAGAGCTGATAGTGTTGCAATATTTTGGTGTCAGAGGGTAGTATGATACCAGTTAATGAATCAACAGAGATACTATCATAAGAGGTTACAGAATTTAGTGCCACTCAGATTTCTTCATCAGGTAGTTAACGCCCCGCAGTGTGATGTCAGACTGTACATTACTTGAAATTCCCACTTTCAGCTTGTTTAATGCCTAACTTCTTTGTTGATAAAGTAGTGAAACTGACACAAAGTTCTGCTAATACACACATCAAAGAGAGTGGGAGGCTCTACGCTACTATGCAGCTGCCTGCTGGGAGGAGAATTTAGTCTCTGCTACTGCATCTTGAAACAGGTGTCTGATTGGAGAGGAGCTGAATCAGGCTGAGAGGAGACAGGAGATTAAAAGGCGGGTAGTTAGCTGTGGGCCCACTTCTGGAACAGCTGAGAGGAAGGACAGAACATAACCAGATAATTTAAACCGGAGCAAGTAATTTATTTCTTTGCATGCTTTTAAAGAGCCCTGACACAGTTTGGAAAATGGAAATACTTTAAGATTTAGACACAATTCCATTTATAGTTCATATATTTTCTATAATTCTTCCTCCTTTTTTATGTTGGCGCACTTGCGCAGCCAACATCTTGTGGTAGTGCAGCTTTGGAGGCGCGGTCACTGTTGGGTGAATGCAGGGCATGCACCAGTAGGTGAGTCCCTCATTCCCCAATCAGCTTGCATGCCGGCGCCACACCAATACGCCATAATGTCCGAGCACATCTAAGAAAAGGTCTGCTGCAATCCGAGCAAAGCTGCGTCAGATGCAGCGGACCTTCCTTCAACGTGCTTTCGCTGACATTATGAGCATGGCGGCTGAGTGGCCGCCAAACTGCCGATTTTGGGGTGCCTAATCCCTGGTCGGTTTACTCCACCCCTGTATGTGCTGGACGGGCAGCCCACCCCTGTCTGCATAAATCACCTCCCATTTGTTATATGTTGAGGGGGTGGCCAATCCCCTGGCTTCACTCCCCCTTTCCTTGTGTGCAAGAGGCCACTCTGGTCGGCATAAAGAACCCCCCATTGTTAAATGCCATGGGGTGCCCAATCCCCATGGTTCGCCCCGCTTTTTAGGTGTCTCACGGGATGCCCAATCCTCGGCGGCATAACTCCCTCTGTGTTGTGTGTCGACGAGGTGCCTAATTCCCCGTCAGCTCACAGACCACCAAACAGTTAGGTGGCACGCTGGGGTCCACCCCAGCATGCCAAATCCCCTACAAGAAAAACTGTCCCGCTGATGTTCTATTTATTGTTTTTTATCTGCAAACGAAACGGTCCTTCGTAGTCTCCCTGCCCCCACCCGCACCCACCCTCTGCACACACCCTGCCTCCCCACACCCCTCACCCAATACGTACTCCGAGTCTGGCGACGATCTTCGTGGACTGGAACACGCTCGCACTCTTCAAAGCCGACCGCGAACTGAGGAAATGCCGGTAAGCTGTATAATGGAATAAATAGGGTTTTTTTCAACTTTGATGCATAGCTCAGGGATTTTTGGGAATTTTTGGCCCAAAATTTTCAACATGGGGTTTTTGGGACCCCTCCTCATGAATTCTTACACTGTCATGGCGTTACTCGGTCCTGAAAGGTGATTTCGCAGTCACTGCACGGAATCACCTTTTGGGACTGAGTAATGAAATGACAATGCCACTGTTCATGGGGGGCTCTCAAAAAGCCTATGTTGCAAATTTGGTGGGAAAAATCCAAAAATGACTGTTTTACGAGTGTGCATTGAACAGTTGCTACACACGCTTGTAAGTTAGTGAATTCGCAATATTTTCATGCCAGATTCTCAACACTGGCATTTTACCACACTTTCTTGTGAGCCGTACAGCTGTCATTTTTCACATCTGGGCCGAAATGTGTTTTCACACTTCCAGCGCAGAATAGCACGGTCGCTGTGGGAAATCAGTGTTTGGGACACATTACGAAAATGACAGTGACACTGTTCATGAGCAGAGGTCCTAAAATGCCTGTGTTGAAAATTTGGTGACAATACTCCATAAAATGACTGTGTTACGAGTGTGCATTGCGCAGTTTGCACACACGCTAATAAGTTTGCAAACTTATAATATTTTCACACCAGATTTTCAACAGAGCCATTGTTCTGCACCTCCTAATGAACAGTACAGCTGTCATTTTTCACATCCTGACCAAAATCTGTTTTCACAGTTCCGGTGCAAAACAGTGCGGTCACTGTGGAAAGTCCGTGTTCGAGACACATTATGAAAATGACAGTGACACTGTTCATTAGCAGATGTCCTAAAATGCCTATGTTGAAAATCTGAGAGACGAAAGTCAATAAAATGAGTGTTTTACAAGCGTATGCTCGTTTTCAGCTGTTCATCATTGGCATTTTTCCATGCCTCCTTATGAACAGTACAGCTGGCTGAAATGTGTTTTTGCACGTCTGGCGCAGAATTGCACGGTCGCTGTGCGAAATCAGTTTTTGGGACTGTTTGAGGAAATGACGGTGACACTATTTATGAGCAGAGGTCCTAAAATGCCTATGTTGAAAATGTGGTGCCAAAAGTCCATAAATTGACTGTGTTGCAAGCGTGCATTGCGCAGTTTCCATGCACCCTTGTAACTTCATAAATCTGCAATATTTTTATGCCACATTTTCACCACTGGCATTTGTACACACCTCCTTATCAACAGTCCAGCTGCCATTTTTCACAGTCTGCCCAAAACACACAATGGCGTGCTCGCTATGGAAAATCACCTTCTGGGACACATTAACAAAATCACAGTGCTATGTGTCTCTAGCTCCACCACTGCTACTGCCAATGCCAGCGCAACAACATTCGGCATTGACAAATGCTTGTCTTTATTTCTGAGGAAAGCTGCATAAAAACAGCATCCCATCACCTAGACTATTTCTGTCCTGGCAGCTTGACTACACCTGACATCATAATCGCCTGTTTATGACATCATGATTATCTCCACAACAACAGACTGTGATGTCATAAACTGAATTGTGATGTCAGGTGTAAAGAAGCAGCCAGAGTAGATACAGTAGAAATATTGTTTTTTTATGCAAAATGACCCAATTCATAGAGAAAGATGGATAAGAATTACAGAAAAATATGAAATGCAAACTGAATTGTGTCTATTCACTAAAAATACCACCAGCAACTTTATCTGGCTTAATGTCAGTTGGCTCCCATCTGTATCCACCCCCCCCCCGAACGAGGCTGAAAATAGACAGAGTTGCTTGGTCCTCCTTTGCCACTCAACAAAAACTAAATAAAGAATAAATAACTAAATGTTTTCAAAGTAGTATCAGTGGTGTTAGGAGCTCTTTAAAGGGTCTGTGTGAGTGAGTGGGCAGAAGTGCTTTTGTGTCAGTGTTTTGGGGCTGTTCTTAAAATTTTTGTAACTCTTATTACACATGCAGGGAGAGGGAACCTAGCTGGGAGAATATTTACAGTCTCTTGTGCATTGAGTGGTCAGTTATTTACAACCTGTGAAACAGGTGTCTGATTGGGGGAGGAACTGAAGCAGGCTTACAGGAGACAGGAAGTTTTCCCCATGCCTCCAAGTGTGCCATCCCGTGCTGTCCCATCCTTCAAGTATCACAGAGTAGGAGGGTTGCATCTGCCTAAAGGGTTTATCTGCAGGATGTCCACAAGTGGTTTGCAGTTCCACAGGTAACTCTGAGTGGTATATGTACTGTATCTCTTATTACAGTTATAAGTAGCAAGGCAGGTTTTACAAGGGATCTTGGAGATACCCTATCTGGTGTAGTATGATATGGCAATTTATAGTGCTTAACTGTGTAACCCATGTTCAGCTATGCCTTCTTAGCGCAGTAGGCAGCGCGTCAGTCTCATAATCTGAAGGTCCTGAGTTCGATCCTCAGAGAAGGCAGATAACTTTACCTCAGGGATCAGTCCTGGGGCCAGTCCTCTTCAATATCTTCATCAGTGACATTGCAGATGGACTGGAGGGTAAAGTTTCTCTGTTTGCAGATGACACCAAGATCTACAACAGAGTTGATGATCCAGATAGGGTGGGCAAAATGAGAAGATATCTGGATAAACTGGCAAAATGGTTGGAAGAGTGGCAACTGGGGTTTAACACAAAAAAGTGCAAGATCATGCACATATTGAAGAGAAACCCAGAAGCCACCTATAGGCTGGGAGGGGAGTTGCTGGCAGTCTCAAGAGAAGAAAGAGACTTGGGCATCCTCATCACAGATGACCTGAAATCATCCAAGCAGACCACTAAAGCAGTAGGTAAGGCTAGGGGGATGTTGGGGTGTATTAGTAGGGGTATCACAAGTTGTAAGAGGGCGGTAATAATCCCTCTTTACAAAACACTGGTTAGGCCCCATCTGGAGTACTGTGTGCAGTACTGGAGGCCACACCTTCACAAGGACATTAACCAAATTGAGGCAGTCCAGAGAAGGCTAACCAAAATGGTGCAGGGACTGCATCAGAGAACATATGAGAACAGATTAACGAAGCTCAATATGTATACCCTAGAGCAAAGGAGGGAGAGAGGTAATATGATCGAAACATTCAGACACCTTAAGGGCATTAACAAGGTGAAATAGTCTGACATGTTTCAATATAAGAAAAATAGAAGGACAAGAGGATGCAGCATGAGATTAGAGGGAGGCTGATTATGGGGTAATGTGAGGAAGTTCTTTTTCACAAAAAGGGTGGTGGATGCATGGAACGGCCTACCTCAGGAAGTGGTGGATATGAATACAGTGCAGGGATTCAAACTGGCATGGGACAGGCATAAGGGAGCAATACAGATGAGTATGGATAGATACGCCATTGACAGAGCAAAAGCCGATGGCACATTCATAAGGTAGAAAAAGAAATGGGCAGACTGGATGGGCCTTACAGTCCTTATCTGCTGTCACTTCTATGTTTCTAAGTAATCTGTGTAAATTCTACTTTATTATGGCTAACTCCCTATCTAGGGTAGGGTGTGATATGGAGTAACTAAATGGTTTCAGGCAGATAGTAGACAGTATAGTTAATATCAGGAAGTTTATAGCATTATGTAGGCACCCTTTGGATATTTCCTAGTTAAATTTCTGAGGGTTCAAGTAGTTAGGGAGGAATTTGGAAAAGTGGTGCCTGTGACTCTGGAGGTAGGGCCTGCTTGCTGCCAATAGGGGGCCCCATGGTTCAGGGTATAAAAGGAAGTTTTGGCATCATTAGAGGGAACCTGGGGGGGGGTGGACCCAAAGAGAGAAGAGGGGGTGTCGGTCCGCAAGTTCAGCCGGAGGGCCATGGTGGTACCTTGCCGCCCCAGCCCTCTACTCTTGAAGGCCTGCGATGTGGAAAGTGACAGTTCGGGCTGGCGGAAAAGGGGAGCAATGAAGCAAAGAAAAGGGGCCTGTTGGTGCAAGTGGGAGCTGGAGCCTGGGAGAAGAAAGATGATGGAGGCCTGCTAAGTGAACATCAGCACCTTGGTAGGGTAAGCACCGATGGGGCCTAAAGCACAAAGGATGAGTGCCCATGGGTGAGTTCAGCAGTGGGTCGGAAGGTTTGCTGTGGGCAGGCCCACTATGGCAATGGGGCCTGAGGTGCAGCTCAGAAGTGGCAGCCCGAGCAGTTGAGGGTGTAACGGTGGCAGAGTTACCCCTGATCCCCTCCACCACAGAGTTGGGACTCCCTGTGTGAGCAGCCTGTAGAGGCAAGGAAAGTCCATTTGGGGGAGTGATGTTTGGGACCCCGTCAGGGTGGCAGTCTGGGTGATCTGGTGCAGCACTGGCAGAAGTCCCCCTGATGAGTCAGTTCAGAGGTTGGAATTGCTGCATGAGCAGAAAATGCTGTGAGTTACTGGGATCAAGGCCAGAGGTACTCACAACTGCCCGGACTAAAGCCCACCTGCCATGCATTGGCATCAGCGATTGGATATCTGAAAGGGTTCTGGTGGTTCGGTTCTTGCTAAGGGAACATCAAATGAAATTTACAGAATTAAGACCATTTGAAAGAAGAATGATTTGCTCCATATGTATCAGCCCCCAGGTGGAGAAGGTGTGAAACTAGGCAGATGGGAAGGAAATGGAAATAGCAAAAGGGTTTGGGACAGTACATACGAACATATGAAATTGCCAGCAGAAAAAGGCCCACAGGTCTATCAAGTCTGCCCAATTGTGCAGCTCTTAGTTTCAAATCACTACTGCTGTCGCACCACCACCGAAACCTCTCTCTTCCTCCTCTTTTCCGGTCCTTCCCCCCTTTGTGTTTTTGTCTGTACTAACCCTGCCCTTGACTCTATTCCATCCCCGCTTAAAGCTATCCACTGTCCTTTGAGTGATTAACTCCTCCGGCAGTGCGTTCCAGCCTGACACCACTCTCTCTGTGAAGTAGTGCCTCCTTATCTCCCTCCTAAATCTTCCCCCTTCCAACTTCAAACTGTGCCCCCTGGTGACCCGTCCCCCCTTTAAGCAGAACAATTCTTCCTCCCTGACTTTGTTTATGCCTTTCAAGTACTTAAAGGTCTCTATCATGTCCCCTCTTACCCTTCTGTCTTCCAGTGAGTACATGTTGAGCTCTTTCAACCTTTCCTCGTATGGCAACTCCCCATGTCCCATGATAATTTTTGTAGCTCTATGCTGCACCCCCTCCAGTAATTTCACATCCTTTTTGAGCTATGGGCACCAGTACTGTACACAGTATTCCAAGTGTGGCCTCACCAGTGATTTATACAATGGCAGGATAGCCTCCCCCTTTTGAGAGGTGATCCCTCTGGCAATGCACCCCAGCATCCTATTTTCCCTTGCTGCAGCTCTCCTACACTGTGCAGATACCTTCATGTCCCCTGTAACAGTTACCCCCAGGTCCCTTTCCTCCTCTGAAGCCATTACTTGCACTTCCCTCAGCCAGTAGCTGTTCTTGGGGTTTCTTGCTCCAAGGTGCACAACCCTGTACTTCTGAGCATTAAACCCCAACTGCCACTCCCTAGACCAGTGTTCGAGTTTAGCTAGATCCTCTCTGAGTGCCTGCCGCTCTTCCTCATTTTCTGCTTTTGCACAAATCTTAGTGTCGTCCACAAATGGACAGATCTTACTCTTAACCCCCTCTGCAATGTAGCCAATGAAGACATTGAACAAAACGAGGCCCAGCACTGAACCCTGCGGTACCCCACTCGTTACTGGCCGTGGCTTGGATGTCTCCCCCCTTACAACTACCCTCTATTGTCTGCCCTGCAGCCAACTCTCAAACTACCCCACCGTTTTTTCCCCTGCTCCCATGTCCCTCAGCTTGCTCATTAACCTCCTGTGTGGCACAGAGTTGAAAGCCTTGCTGAAGTCCAGATACAGGACACACACAGCGTGGCCTTCATCAATCACCCTAGTAACCCAGTCAAAGAAGTCGATCAGGTTAGTTTGGCAAGATCTTCCCGTGACAAGCCCATGCTGTCTCTCATCCTGCAGGCCATTGCTATCAAGAAAGATTATCAGCCTCTCCTTCAGAATGGTTTCCATCAACTTCCCCACTATGGAAGCCAAGCTCACTGACCCCTTTCCCCTGTGGTATTGGGCCATCCCTTTCTGATGTCTCATGCTGTTGTGAACCTAGAGTAAAGGTATAGGAATGGCATTATCAGAAGAGAGCCTGGTGGAAGAGAAATGTAACTGCTGGGAGATAAAGGTAAGGAAGGAGATATGAGTTGGTAGAGTGCATCAGTATCAAGCTACCTCATGTAGTGGCCTTTTCGGTCCCTAAAATGATGCCAGGAATCTAGCCCTCACGGCTTATGGGAGCTCTGTATGAAATGAACTAGTCTGTTAGCTCAAGAGACTGTTGCAGTAGATTTTCCAGCTACATCTGTGAAGGGAAACCCACCATATGCAATGCCCCCCATGCTCCATGGAGTGGTTGTTATTGTTTCAAAATTTAAATTGTTTTGCACTTTGATTCTGAAGTGGAATATGAACTTAATCAATGTGACTGTGCATGCTTGCCTGCTAACTGCTTTTTCCTCTGCAACCTTTGGAACACTCAGCAGCAGAGTTTGTTCCCATTTCAGTGACTCCCAGTCACTACTATCGTTGAACCAGGTAACAAGCTATTTCTGTTCTAATCCTTTGGACTGTGGTTGCTTAGGTTGTGAAGTGCCCCCTCCCACCAATTTACCATCCAGATACCCCTAGACATTGGGGGGGGGGGGGGGGGGGTGCACAATTACAAATATGACTCAGGTAGGTACTGTGTTTATGGAACTGGCAGGCAGTATGGAGCATAGATACAGTTACATTCTGAAGAAGGGGACACTGACCCATATCTAAGAGATTCATGGAGCTCCAGGCATAGCTGGTTGCAGTAAGGGAGAAGATATCCCTGCTTTGTCACCTGAATGGGTACCCACAGGCACACCCCACACCCCCAAGGGGCGTGGGAACCTGGAGAGCAGTGCGTAGGGGAGTTTTAGGGGCAGTCACAAGGCAGTTATCCAAGCTCACTACATCCCGAAAGTAAATCCCTTTGCACCACTGTAGGAGGCACAGGTGCCTGGCTCCTTCAGAGGGACACAGAGCAGGTTAGTAGAAGTTAACAGGACAACTTGGATGCACCCAACCAGTGGTGAAAGTAGGAGGAATGTAGTAAGAAGTATCCTAGTTGCATATCACCTCTGGTCTAACAAATTCAATAAACCCCCACCAAAATTCATTGTCAGTAGAATACTTCTACCTGGTCGACTAGGTCCATTAAAAACACCCTGCGATCTCTCGACTGGTGTCCAATTGATGATGCTCAGGACATAGACTCAGCCCTAGAATACTTTATCACTACTTTAACGCAGCATGTGATGTTCATGCTCCATACAAGAAAAGAAAGATTAGAGGATCATTAAATCCATGGGTGACTCATGACCTCCTTGAACTGATGAAATCCTGTGACCAACTATGGTACCGTGCTAAAGCATCCAACACCCTAGGGAATACTCAGGCCTACAAATCAGCATGGAATGTTTGCACAAGAGCTATCTGCCAGACGAAAGCCTCCTACTATAGGAATGCCCTTGCAAACACCTGGAATGATGGGAGGAATTTCTGGGACAACCTCTCCGAGGTAATTGGAAAAAAAAAAAAAGTATCCCCTGCAATGCTTAACACTGATGGAACTACCACCCTGGATAAAGTAACCATTGCTAACACTTTCAACTCAACATTCTGTGATATCAGTCGTGTGCTCCCACCTAACTTCTTTGATCCCACACCAACAGTAACCCATCCCACCATCCCTCAGGCAGCCCAGCCGCACCCCATTTTATTTTAAGGCTATCACTGAAGAGCTAGCCAGGAAACATCTACTCAAAGTACTCAGGAAGTCTAGTCATAGTGCTGACTCCCTTGATTTGAAACTCATCATCCTCACCTTTGATGACGTTCTGCAACCCCTTACAAAAATTCTCAACTGCTCTTTTATGCTCTCATAATTCCCAAGCAAATGGAAGTCGGCTGTGGTGACTCCTGTCTACAAATGTGGTGACAAGACTCTCACAAGTAAGTACAGGCCTATATCCATCCTTCCCCCACTCTCCAAGGCTTTGGAAAGGATAGTTGCTGAACAAGTTGCAGACTACCTGGAAAAATATAACCTCCAATATTCCCAGCAACATGATTTTCAAAAAGGTTGCAGCACCACCACTTACGTAGATACATAGATACATAGACAGTGTCGGCAGGTAAGGGCCTATGGCCCACCCAGTCTGCCCATTTGAGCTTGTAAGTTCAGTTTATGTTTTCCTAGAAGTCTTTTGCCCCTTACCCATGACCTCCAGAATTCCTTTATGTCTATCTCATGCATTCTTAAATCCCGTGATTGTTTCAGCCCCCACCACTTCCTCTGGCAGGGTGTTCCACTTGTCCACCACCCACCACTGCCTCTAGGCACATATATGTAATGCAATCACATTGGAATGTCACAGTACAGCCCAAAACCAAGGTTTTTACCTAATTCATTTAATATTTACATTCATCTCGTTCCAGTCATCCTGAAATAAACTACGATGTGCCCCGGATGCATATCCACAAGTAGAACACGCATCTGCTCGGGAGTGTGGTCCCAAAGATCACTTTTTGACATGCCCATCAAGAAAGGGCATATACCCAACACATCTGGCCATAACGATTCTTTCTTTGCATCTATATTACAAAACCGAGCAGTAGTAATGCCGCAAAATACATTTTTAAGTGAGTGTCAAAAATCATGCACATGCGAAGCAGCTGCTGCCAATATCCGCATGCACAAGAGTGTTCGCTTCCAGGCGCATCGAGAGGATTTTAACCTGTAGCTGTTCCAGTATGCGTGTGATTTTGGCACTTGCCTAAAATGTATTTTGCTGTATTACTACTGCTTGTTTTTTTAATTTAGACACAAGGAAAGAATCGTTATGGCCAGATGTGTTGGGTAAATGTTCTTTCTCAATGGACATGCCAAAAAGTGCACTTTGGGACTGTGCTCCCGAGCAGACACGCATTCTGCTTGTGAATATGCTTCCGGTGGACATCGGAGTTTAATTCAGGACGACTGAAACAAGATAAATGTAAATATTAAATGAACTGGGTAAAAACCTTGTTTTTGGGCTGTACTGTTACATTCCACTGTGACTGCTTTACATGTATGTGCCTAGAGTCACAATGGTTACCCTTTCATGAAAAATGAGAGACAAAGCTGACAGTGCCCCTTTAACCACTCCCTACTAATTGGACAAGTATCTCATCTTGGCCTTTCACCAGATGTCACTCGCTGGCTACAAAGCTACTTTAGTGACCACTCTCAGCAAGTCAGAATTGAAGACACCATCTCGTCCCCCCTTCCAGTCTGTTCGAGTGTACCACAAGGTTCCGTCCTTGGCCCCCTACTCTTCAGCATCTTCATGAACGACCTGTCTGCCACTTGCCATGACAGAATTCTACTCTATGTAGATGATGCAGTCATTTTCCCTAGCCACTCTGACCCCCATTACCTCCAGGAACAGCTTTAGCATAGTTTCTCAGAAGCTGAAACCTGGTTCAGGTCACGTAAACCCATCCTAAACTACTCAAAAACCAAATTAATGCTGTTTTATCATACTCACAACAAACACAAACTCCAACAACTGCTAATCCACAATAGTGGTGGCACTGTACTGGAACAGGTAGATCAGTTCAAATACCTGGGAGTGACCCTTGACTCCACTCTTTCATACTCCACGTATATAGATAACCTAACTAAAGCTTTGAATACACGCATAGGCCTGCTATATAGGCATAGGCACTGTCTGACAGACAAAGCATGCTATATAGGCATAGGCACTGTCTGACAGACGAAGCATTAAAACTTGCCATCCAACGCTCAATCACTTCTTTAATTGACTATGGCCTCGTAGTTTATGGATCAGTTACTGACCCTGCCCTCCGGCATATAGCCATTGCCTTAAACAAGGCCTGCTGACTTCTCACCATAGCCTCTAGACTCACACACACGTGATCTATATGAACAGGATAACTGGCTACAGCTTCAAGGCAGAATTAAGTATCAGACCTGCTTACTTGCTAAGAAGACAGTGCCAGGCCTCTTTCAACCAGAGGTTCAGTCTATACTTTCCCCTCACTGTGCCACCCGCCTTACCAGGAGTTCTGGAACACTAATCTTTGCAGTTTCCTGCTGCTGGACCACTCAAGGGCAGCGCTCCTACAAAGTTAGGGCCTCTAACTGGTTCAACACCCTCTCAGTGGATATCACCAATGCACCGAATCTCAGCTCCTTTAATCACAAACTATGACAGCACTTCGTGACCAGTGCCTACTGTGACTGCTACACTTAAATTCCCTGCTCGCCCTCCTGGCCTCTCCATTACTTATGCACTCTCACCACACCCCACTCCCTCCTTATTAACTCCTTCCAATATCTCACATCAGCCACCTCAACTTCTCCCTTGCCCCCCCGATTTCACTCCTCCCTCTCTCCATTCCCTCTCACATCCTTGTCCCTCCCCTCACTTATTACCTCCGGCACCTCCTAGCTTTTATATTCTCTCTCTCTCCTTGCCCATACTAACTCTTCTCTCCTTCCCCCACCCATCCTGTTACCCCCATTTACATCTCCCATCTCTTCTCCCCTCCATCACCTCCTACTCCTCTCCTTCACCACCTACCTTATCCCTCCAATCCCCAACCCCCCTCTGTTCTTGCCTGTCCCCTACTACCTTATCCTCTCACCAAGTACCTCTGGCCCTCTCATGCACTTGTTAGATCCCCCTACAAAGCCTTTGGCAGCTCAGGCATTCTGCAGTGTTTTACCTGTTACTAATTCTTTTGTCTTATCTTGATAAAGCCACTGGTAGCTCATGTACTGTAATTGTATTAACTGTTATCTACCTGCCTGTTCTTGTCTATTGTTGTCTATTGTCCAAGATGTGGAACCTTTGTAAAAGAGCACTGTTTGCTCAAAGGTGTTATCTAAAATTGTCATAAATAAAATTAAAAAATAAATAAATAAATACCACTGTATAATTAGAGAGTTGAAGAATGTGGTGGGAGAAGGGGATTGGTGGTTAGATTCCTTCCAGGTACATCAACCATCCAGAACATGATAGGATAGCGAGGATGATACAGGAAAAGGATGGGGGCTTGGGGTGCAGGTACACTTGCATACCAGTGATCTGGCAAATCAGTCTATGGAGGCAGCGAAGCTCAACTTTAAAAGGCTGGGGACAGATTGGAGGTGCACTCATCATCCCTGGCCTTTTCCAAGGTCCTCCATGTGTGGGATAGGGGGAAGGGTAGCATGAGGAAGGAGGAGATTGAGGACTTCTATAGAAGGTTGAAGGGATGGTATCAGGAGAAAGGATACCAGTTTGTGGGCAACTGGGGGATTTCTGGGACAGGAGGCCCTTCGGGGGGGTGATGGCCTTCACCTGACAAGAGATGGGGCTAGTGCATTTGGGTAGAAATTTGCTATCTACTTTGGCAGATATTTAAACTAAGAAGCAGAGAGACTGAGCCTGGCAGGAACAATAGTGGATGAAGAATGAAAGGGGAACCTAGCTAGGACTCCTCCAGAAATGTGAGCTAGGAGCAGTGGAAATGAAAGCAGCACTGTGGAGGTCCGTAATAAGTTAAGAATGGGTGACAGGGAGGGGGCTCACAGTGCCAGCTAGGAATCGAAAAATCCGGAAATTAAGATGGGAAAGAGAGTAAAAAAGAAAGATCAGCTGACAAAATGGAAAAGAGTACAGGCACAAGCTGGAAAGCATTCTCCCTATATGCCAGGAGTTTTGAAAACAAATTTAGTGATCTCCAGATGATGGAAATGGTAGGCAGTGTGTGAGTTAGGGAGCCTCTGGGGTCCAGTGACCATCCATAACACCAAATGGTTTGAGCGTACTCTCGGTACCAGTATCCCTTCATCAACAGCGGAGGTTATGGATTCAAATGAGCAGAACTTGACCAGATGAGGGAGTTAGTTCAGGATAAGTTGGTTGGTGTAGATAAAATCCAGGGGTTGGAGAAGATATGGGAAGTAGTTAAATGCATCATTATTCTCAAGGCATGCTCGAGAATGGTTACCAAGAGCAATAGGCACAAAAGATCAATCTGGCTCTCTAAAAAGTTCAGGGAGGCAAAGAGGGCTAAAAAAGGCCTTCATCAGATACAAAGAGAAACAGGGGGATGAGGAATGGAGTGACTATCAAGAAAAGATGAGGAAAGCCAAGAAGACAGTCCGGGATACAGACACAGAACTGTGTATTGTGGAGGAGATCAAGGGAGGGAAAAAACATTTTTTTAGATATATTGAGGAAAAAGGAAGACAAGAGGGGAATTGTAAGGCTGATAGAAAGGGCAGGGTAATAAAGGAGGACAAGCAGAAGCCAGTGATGCTTAATGATTACTTCTGCTCTGTATTAACTGTGGAGGGTAGCAGGCTCTTGCCAGAATACAGCATAAAGGCTGCTGCAAGGGTGACCTCAGAAATGGGACAGGTTGTAATCATAGGGAAGGGGTCAGAAAAGGGCTAACTGTTCTGAAAGTAAATGAGATCTGAGGGCCGGATGAATTGCACCTGAAGGTGCTTAGGGAACTAGCATCGGATTTGACTGAACCCCTGGCAGGGCTATGGCTCACTACAGTCAGGGGTAGTTCTGAGAGATTGGAGGGTAGTGGATATTGTTCTGCTCCACAAGGGAGGGGCCAAAGAGTAACCAGACAACTACAGGCCTTTAGTCTTACCTCCATTATGGGTAATCTGATGGAGACACTAGATAAGGAGGACTTAGTGGACTACCTGGAGAGAAATGGGCTACAGAATAGTAAGAAGCATGAGTCTGTGGCAGGGAAATCTTGTCTGACCAACCTGATAGTACACTTTGGCTGAATATTAATCACTTCTCTGGAGCACTGAACAGAAGGAGTTGCCTGACTAAGGCTCTAAGTTGAAACTCCCCCCAACTCGCTCCTCACTTCTCCAGAGCAGCGAACAGAAGGAGCCACCTGACTAAGGCTATAAGTTGAAACACCCCCCCTCAACACTCGCTCCTCACTTCTCCGGACCTCTGAAAAGAAGGAGTCACCTGACTAAGGCTCTAAATTGCCCCCCCACTCCTCCTTACTTCTCCAGAGCACCGAACAGAAGGAGACGCCTGACTAAGGCCTTCTAAGTTGAACCCCCCCCACACACACTCGCTCCTCACTTTTCCAGAGCACCGAACAGGAGCCACCTATGGTAAAGCCCAAAAAGGCTCTGCTGTGCCACTCAGAACCTGCCTAGGACCTGCTTGATTGTGAAGGGTGTTGTACGTAAATGTATTTTAATGTTTTTAAATGTTTTGTAGTTTGCTGCGCTGCACTCTGCCGTTACTGCCAAATTTCATGTACTGTAGCATGTTTTTGAATAGGCAGAGTACACTGTTAGGTTTTCTCAGCTGCCTACTAAAGGGGCTTGACACAGATTCCTACATGTACTTTAAGAGCCAGTACTGCGGAAGTATAGTATTTCTGTGGTCTTAATTCAAATTTAACTAGCAAATACCTGATGTTAGATGTTCTGCTCCTCTTGTTTCAGCGGGTTGGCGCATGCTCTGATTTCACCCTGCCTGACTCATTTGTTCTAATTTTCTGCCTCGAGGCTTATCCTTTGTTCCCTCTGTTTGTCCTGTAGGCTGTAAACTGACCCCACCCCACCCCCACTTCTCCACAACACCAAACAGAAGCAGCCACCTGACTAAGGTAAAGCCCAAAAAGACTCTGCAGTGCCACTGAGGACCTGCCTAGGACCTGCCTGATTGTGAAGGGTGTTGACCCATTGACACTGTGCGTCGACTGCCCCACCCACCCCTCCACACCCTCACCCGTGGGTTGTCCCTAGGTTTATAGGGTAGTTGTGGTCATGTGATCTGTCACCTGACATTCTCATTCCACGCCTCCCACCCTGGGTTGTCCCTAGGTTTATAGAGTAGTTGTGGTCACAAGATCTGTCATTTAACATTCTCAGTTCTGTCTCCAAGTCCCTAGTTTTCCATAAGCAGGTTATCGTCGGTGACCAGTAGGGGTCAGTCTTGAGTCCTCCCTATTCTTAACCCAACTTAGCCTTTTATACTCTCTCTCTCTCTACATCCTCTTGCCTCTCTCCCCTTGGTTCTCCCCTCCTCTCCCCCCTTCTTTCCAATGTCCTACTCTCTTGCTCTCTCCCCCCCAAGACTAGAACCTCCTGCCCTCTGACCATAGTTGAGTACTCTACCTCTGCTCCACCACATCAGTCTCCCCTCTCCTAAACCAATTTGACATCCAAGTACCCCGCTCTCTTGATCTCACCTCTCTAATAAGGATTTTCTCTTCTCAACTATGGCACGTACTCCTATCTGTGCCCTATCACTACTATTGCTTATGTTTGCTTATCCCTCCTGCCATAACCCGAACCCCCAACCCATCCACCAGTTGCCCCTTATTGCCCCACCAGTACTGTCCACTGGTACTGCCACTATCATCCCATAACAAGTACCAGGCCTCCAGCTCCCTCCAGACTACTCTGTTTACCGGTTCCATCACGTCCACGGCAACACAGAATTTATCAACCATTAGCACAGCGACAGCACATCGCCAATTGGTGTTGTGCCGTCTCTGAGGGAACTGGTGTTTTCTGTGGGGGGATTTGCCCCCCCAAAAAACCCATGCGGGGGGCTCTTCCCCTGCAACCCTGGACTTTAAATAACCAACTCGGAGTTGGAGTTGGTTCAGGAAGGGGGCGAACACCCCAGAGACAACAGTGTCAGGAACCCAGCAGACCATCACAGCGAACTGCAGAAAATGTCACTGTGATGGTCTTTGCTGTATTCACGTCACTTTAGCGATGTGATACTCTGTTTGCCCACTTAATAACTCCTCTCTACACTCCGCTACTCATGTCCCCTCACTGCCACTCCTAATTTTTGACCACAATACCGGTCGCCGGAGAACACCACATAACCTTAAGCCTCTTAAATTCCTAATAATTCGGCATTGCCTATTCCTTCTCCTGCTCTCTGGCAATGTCCACCCCAACCCTGGGCCAGCCTTGCAACCTCATCTTACTCCTAGTAACCAGGGTGGCCTTAAGTTTGCCTCTGTCAACATCCGCAGCCTTTTGTCTAAGCTCGACCTCCTACAAGCCTGGACCATGCAGCATAGCCCCGATGTCCTTGCAGTCATTGAGACCTGGCTCTCCCCCAAAATACCTGACTCTGTTGTTGCTCTAGATGGCTACATGTTATTCAGGGAAGACAGACTGGGGAAAAGAGGTGGGAGGTGTGCCATCTATCTTATCAACTCACTGCATGGACTGGTCCTCCCTCCTGTCATAACAGGGCATGACGCACAGGTGTTGGCAATTAAAATTGCTGTTAGGCACCAGGGTAAATCTATTGCTGCCCTTTCAGTTTACATTCCTCCATGCAACACTTCTTTAGGTTTTAACACCATCCTTGACTGGGTCTCTAACCTGTCCAACAATACTGAATTAGTCTTGTTTGGTGACTTTAATGTAAACTGGCTGGCCCCTGAATCTGCCCCACTCAACTAGTATCCTCTCCTACTAGATTTAACTATAGAACCATAAACAGCACACTTGTAGATCTTATACTCACAAACCATCCTGAGAGATTCTCCAACATTGAAGTCTTACCAGACTCACTTAGCGACCACTCGGCAGTCCTTTGCCACTGGTCTAACTGTTCCCCCAAACTCCCTTCTAAACCTACTTACCACCATATCCTCAAAAAAGGTACGCTAAAACAATTTCAGAACTACCTCTCCAACTGTGACTGGTCTTTTTTTGATACTGCAACTAATATAGACCAGGCATTAACATACTTTATTATCACATTTAACAAAGCCTGTGACATCTTTGTCCCATACTCGAAGCAGACTATCAAGGGGAATACCCATCCCTGGATTACTCCTGCTTTTTTCAAATCCATGGCCTTGAGGAACAACCTCTGGCAAATTGCACGGGCCACCGGTCGCATCGCTGACTGGCAGAGATACAAGGCAGCAAGAAACACCTGTACTCACAATATTTGTCTTGCCGAAGTTGCCCACTTCCAGGAGTGCCTCCTCCTCCTCCTCCTGGGGGGATGGAAGAAGGTTCTGGGACAACCTAAAAGACCTCACCGGTAAGCCTACCACCTCTCCCCCCTCTATGCTAAACATAGGTGGTACCACCACACAGGACTGTCAGCTCATTGCTGACACTTTAATGCCACCTTCATGGACTTTAGTGGTGTTCTCCCCCCTGACTTCTTCTCCAACACCCCTCACCAGTTGACACCCATCACACCCAGGGTCCTCGTAACACCCCATCATTTCATTTCAAGATCATCACTCAAAAGGTGGCTAGAACTTACCTGGAGCAAGTCCTGCATAAGTCCAGACACAGCAGTGACACCTTGGACCTGAAACTCCTACACCATGCCCTTGATGCAGTACTACGCCCCCTCACCATGTTACTAAACCAATCCCTCTGCCTTGGCCAGTTCCCCCAACAATGGAAGGCAGCGGTGGTAACTCCAGTCCACTAAAGTGGCGATAGAGCCTCTTTTAGTAACTACCACCCATCATCTCCGATCAACTGTCAGACTACCTTGCAAAAAAAAAAAACCTTCAATGCCATCTGCAACATGGCTTCAAGAAGGGACACAACACTACCTCTGCCCTCCTTGAATTCACTGACTACATTCATAAAGCTCTTGATCATGGTTACCTTGTTGGGTCTGTGTACATAGACCTAACAAAAGCATTTGACATGGTCAATCATGCCCTTCTAGTTGCTGCTCTCCCTGCTATCGGTCTCTCTTGGGATGCTACCTCCTGGTTCTCCAGCTATCTCTGTGGGCAGACACAATGTGTCAAAATCCATGACACCCTCTCCTCTAGCCTCCCTGTATGCTCAGGAGTCCCTCAAGGATCAAATCTGGGTACTCTCCTTTTCGGTCTCTTCCTCAACATCCTCCCCCCAAGCCTGTTCCAACAACCTGCTCCTATACGCAGATGATGCTGTTATATACTCAGGCCACTCCGATCCCCTCCCACTAGAGCAATTTCTTCAAAAGTGCTTTTCCGAAGATGAAACCTGGTTCTCCAAACACAAATTGATAATTAACTATAAAAAGATGAAGGTAATGGTATTTGCCTCCCCCCCCCCCAAAACAAGCATAAGGGGTTCTGTGTCAACATCTATAATAATCTCTGCCATCCGCTAGAACAAGTCAACAGCTTTAAGTACATAGGGGTCACACTCGACTGTTCACTGTCTTTTCAGGAGCATGTCAACCTGGTCTGCAAGGCAGTGAATATAAGGATTGGATTACTCTATAGGCATAGGCGCTGTATGACACCCGACACCCTCCAAATAGCAGTAACTAGTTCCATCCTCTCATCCTCGACTATGGAATAATAATCTATGGCTCTGCTTCTGATACTGTCCTCAGTAGAGTAAAGGTTGCCCTCAATAAGGCATGTCACCTAGTGACCGGTGCCCATAGACTCACCCACACTGGTAACCTCTACTCACTTACTAATTGTCTAAACTTCAATAATAGGCTCATCTACCAGTCCTGTCTACTAGCCCAAAAAATTACCTTCGGCCTCCTCCTCCTCCTCACAGTCACTCCTGTCATGTGCATCCACTACCAGGCCCACTAGGAGTGCCACCAAAGTTACCTTCAATGTCCCACGCTGCAGAACTTCCCTATGCCAGTGGGCTTTCATGTACAGGGCCCAAGTTTGGTTGAATAGCCTGCCACCAGAAGTTCTGGCCGAACAAAAGTTGGAACCCTATAAATTCAATCTTCAACAGCACCTGCTATCTCTTAACTCCTGTGACTGCACTTAATCTGGTCTACATCCCTCTAACCCCCCCCAACAAACCCACTCCACTTGTCCCTGTGACTATGTCTACTTGACTGTTACCTATTACTCTATGTTCTAAATAGGAATTAACTGAATATGTCATTAATGACTACGTCTTCTTAGACTGTTACCTGTAAATTGTTTGCTTATTTATGATCTCTGACATTGCTGCCTGCATTACTGCTTCTAATATGCCTTTGGTTCTCCCATCAGTTGCACCACTTTGTTTCTTACCACTGTTTTCTAGCATTCAACATTATTGTATGTTATCTCTCACTTTCTCTATCCCTTGGTGTCATTGTAACTTATCGTACCCCATGTCTCCACCTGCATTGTACCTGTCTCCTATATAATACTGGCTTGTTATTAACTGAATTTCTTGTACCCAGCTGTTACTTGGGAACTTGTATATTCTCTGACGTTTAGCCTTTGTAAATGATTCCCTGACTCAGATGTTATGTAATTCTGAGATTTTAAATAAACAAATAAATAAATACATTAGGAGAGTAGATAAAGGACATTCAGTGGATTTAATCTACTTAGACTTCAGCAAGGCATTTGATTCAGTGCCACACAGATGGTTGCTGTAGAGGTTAGGAGAATCTGGGTGCAGCGAAGGACCTAGTTAGATGGGTGGGAAGTTGGTTTAGGGGGAGACAGCACAGGGTGGTGGTAAATGGGTCAAGTTAGGAAACAGGGAGGTCACGAGCTGGGTGCTGCAAAGGTCAGTCCTGGGACCAGTACTTTTCAGTATGTTCATCAACGACGTAGGAGAAGGAACACAGGGCAAGATGTGCCTCTTCACAAAAGACACTAAGTTTTGCTGCAGGGTAGACAGTGATGAGGGGGTAGGGAAATGGAGAGGGAACTGCAGAGATTAGAAAGGTGGTCCAAAATTTGACAGTTGAAATTCAGTGCCAAAAAAGTGCAAGGTGATGCACACAGGTTACAAGAACCCAGGACGGCATATTGGATGGGAGAGGTGAAGCTGGGTACTACTTCTGAGGAAAGGGACCGAAAGTTATCATAAGTGACTCATTAAAACAATCCACACAGTGCAACAAGACCTACAGTAAGGCAACCAGAATATTTGGCTGTACTGGGAGGGGGTTCACTAGCAGGAAGCAAGAGGTAGTACTACCTTTCTGTAGATCACTGATGAGACTTCATCTGGAATACTGAGCTTAGTTCTGGAGTCCCCACCTAAGGAAAGACAAAGACAAGCTCGAGATGGTGCAGAGAAGCGTAACCAAAATGATTCAGGGCCAACAAGGCAGCTATAAGGAACGGCTCATGGCATTGAACATGTACTTGCTGGTGGCAAAAAGGGAGAGGGGAGACATGACAGAGACCTTCAAGTTCCTGAAAGGAGTGAATAAGGTTAACTGAGTAACTATTTAGCAGAAGTGATGAGCCAAAAACTCAGGGAGATGAGTTGAAACTGCCGGGGGAGATTTAGGAAGGATAGGAGAAACTTTTACTTTACAGAGAGGGTGGATGAGCCATAAAACAGCCCATCAGCTGAAGTGATAGGCACAAAACCCATCAATGGTTTTAAGCACAGCTGGAACAGGGTTGAAGGACTAATAGTTACTCAGGGAGTAATAGTAAGGCAGGGGGTAAGAGGGAAGCATGAGCATAAACCCCATCTAGACAACAGGTCCCGGGACAGCATAGGGTATAACAGAGCAGACCGGATGAACCAATGTTCTTTTTCTGCAGCAGAACGCCTTAATGTACATCAGGCCCCCATATGAACATGCTTTACAGCAACGGTCCCAGAACCATTTCCTGAACCCTGAGGCACCCATCTTGTCACCTCCCTAACTCCAGAAGACTCCCACTAATGACCATTGCCTGTATTTTATCCTCCAATCAGCTCTTGACCCATCTAGTAATTTTGTTTTCCATCTCCAGGTCTCCCAGCTTTTTAATAAGCCTTCTATGGGGCACTGAACTGAAGGCTGTGCAGAAGTCCAGGTAAAATACATCCACTGCCTGACCCTTATCTACCGTTTTTTGGAAGCAGTCAAAAAAGTCAAACAGGTTCCTCTGGAATGATCTACCTGCAAAGAACCTGCACTGCATCCTATCCTGGAGACTACTGCACTCAAAGAATTCCACTATTTTCTACTTTAGGATGGTTTCAGTTCTTTTACCAACCATCATGGTCTGACTAATCTATAGTTGCCCAGTCATCTTATCTCCAGTCTTATGTAGTATCACTGTCATTAAGGCACAAGTCAGGAAGCAAAGGAAGACCAGGAGCAGTTGTAAAATTCACAAGTAGCATTTTATTATTATCAATAAGAGTAAAATAAAAAGTAAAACGTGTTTAGTATAACTATTTACAAAGGCAGTGAGGGTATCTCTAATTCCAAGTTTCAATCTCTCTCTCTCTCTCTCCCTCTAGCAAAAGCATCATTGCTCTTTTTATAAGTCTTTGCCTGGGAACTCATTAAGAGACATCCTGTTTTTCTCAAACTGTTCTGGTCAGTTTCCTTGCTGGTGCAACAAATAATGTCCCAAGCTGGCCCCCTGTTGACAGCTCTACAAAGGTTTGTGCTGCATGACAAGTTTAACCTCTTGAGTTCCAAATAGCTTTTTACAATCTTTTCAACAATATAACTATATACATTTTCAAACCAAGGGATCCCCATTTCACTTACAATTTCACACAAAGGTTCACATATATTTAATAACCACAGATATGCAAGGGGAAGAAAAGACAGAACAGCAAGTGAAGGCAGAGAGATAACGAGAGGCGGAGAATCGCGAGACCATCAGAGTGATCAGTTCCTAGGTCTCACAAGAACATTTGAATGCACAACCAGACATACAAGAGTCAGAAAAGGAGAAGATAGAACAGATCCTTGCATTTAACCCTATCTGCATAACAAATGGGACATGGCCTTATTCAACCCTATCACAATCAGCAGATTGACAGCCTTCCAGTCCTTTGGGACCACCCCAATTTCTACAGAATGGTTGAAAGGGTCAGTTAATAGTGCCATGAGGGCTTGCCTAATTTCAGTGTCCTAAGGTGCATTCCATCAGAGCCACATTACTTGTACACCCACAGGACATTGAGTCCCTAGAGTATCATTTCCTCTGTGACCTGTCCTGTTTTCAGTGCTATCCATCCTCCTCAACCTGTGTCCCACTTCCCAGGAGCAGCCCCCTCACTTGTGAAGACATAGCAGTGGCTCTTATTTAGAATATCTGCCTTTTGCTCATTGTCCCCCTCACATGCTTCCCTGATTTTAGCATAACTACTGTCTCATTAGTCTTCTTCTTTTCCATGATGTAGCAAGTCTTTTTCTTTTCCTTCATGTAGCAGAATTATTTATTTATTTATTTATTACATTTTGGTGACCGGATAAGCCCACTGGGCCCCGAAGGTCCCTTTTTCAGGGCCGACCCGGGATTACATAGCAATGGTAAGTATCACAGTATGAATGAACAATTATACAGTCTGATACAAGTTATACAGTAATATACAGACAGCTGGTTACATGTGCTGTGAACACTGTGCTGTGATTTGTCCTCCTCTTTGTTTCCATCTGCTGGTTTTAGTTCTGCCTCTTCCTTGGCTGTCCTTACTGTTTTGTTTACCTCCTTCAGTAATTAAGATATAATTCCCAGTAGCTTTTTGGTCTGCTCTCCCTTGTATTTCATGAATATTGCCCTTACTACCTATTCTACTTTATTGCAGAACCAAATAGGTATCTTGCAAATCCTGTGTTTCTTCAGCTGTTTCATACAGGAGTTTAATACCTCCATTATCCCCTTTGTAGTTTTGTTAAACTTGCTTTCTACCCCTGCTGCTTCCCACTCACCCTCATCAGTTCCCTTAGCATCTCTTCCAGTGGTCGAGATCCCCCCACCTTCTGAAATCTAGTACCATTGTTTTTGATATGGAATGCTGTACTCCCATTGTTTTGCTGAACCACACTGATTAGTGGTCACTTGACCCCAGGAGATCTTTTACCCAGATGCCTCCTACAATGTCCCCATTTGTTAGTACTACAGTAGATCAAGGACATTTCCTTCCCTGGTTGGTTCTTTTAACCCCTGTTCCAGAAAACAATCTTGCATTACATCCACAAGTGTTTGACTCCTAGTATTCCTGACCATAGATATTTCCCAATCCACACTGAGCAGATTGAGGTCCCCTATTTGGTACTGCTGCCCCCTTTCTGATAGCTTCATAATTCTCCCCCCCCCCCAGTGTCCTGTCTTACTCCTTCTGGTTTGGTGGCTTGTATACAATGTTTAACTCACACACCCTAATCTGTATTCATACAACAACTGTAAAAACAAATTTCTTGAAACAAATTGTATATTTTGTTGATAATACAGCTAGAATGAAAATAACTGTGGTAAACATTAGTATTGGTTTGTATGGTAAAACAAATGGATGGACTCTCAAGCGAGATACAGTTAAAATATATACATAGAATTTTCTGAGTACAGTGGGGTCAGGCTTCTGTTCTAAAAAAATCCTACAGAAAGAGTATTGGTTGTTTATATTAAAATAATTACATCATTCTTGTTTATTTCAAAACACTCCAGGTACTTTTATAACCATAAGAGGGTGGACACGGACTCATGTTCTCGCTTGGGGAACCCAACATCCTGGACACAGTCTGGTGCTGATCTCAATCAAAATGGAAAAGGCTTTTGACCGCATCAAGTAGGACTAACTATGGAAGACCATGGAGACAACAGGGATGGGGTAAATGTTTATTAGTTGGGTCTAACTGTTGTATGCAGATCCTAGAGCTATAATACAAACAAATGATTGGATCTCTCTTCCCTTCTCACTGAGGAGAGGGACTTGGCGGGGATGCCATTTATCCCCTCTACTTTACAACACTGTCACTCAATCCCTGGCTTAGACTATTAAGACACACAAACTCAGGGCATGAACATGGAGGATTTAAATCCAATAGTGTTAATGTGCTAATGACTTGCTTGTCATGTCAACTCACCCCAAAGAATTATTACTGACCTTGCTGCATGTCGTGGAGATTTTTGGTACTCAGTCAAATTTACAAGATATTCTGGAACAAATCCATTGTAATGCATGTTGACTCTTTCCTGAGATCTCCTCAGCTGGCACAACTTCCCTTTAAGTGGACACAGGTGGGATTTAAATATCTAGAGGTTAACATCATGCCCAAAGTACAGGATTTGTTTCAGGATAATTCCCCCCCAATGTTACCCCTAATACAGGCTGAATTAGACAAGTGAAAGAATTTGCCCGTTGCTAATTGGAAGAGGTAATGCTTTAAAAATGTCCATAATGTTGAGGTTACTGTGTTTATTTCAAGCCCTGCTGGTCCCAATTTCCAAATAGTACTTTGCTCAAGTTAGGACTGCTTTTACTTCCTGTCTCTGGCAGAGAAAGTCAGTCCGAATCAAATTTGAGACCCTGACTCAAACTTATCCGTGGGGAGGCTTGGAGGTACCACAGACAGAATATTATTACTGGGCCTCACAGCTGGCTATGATTCATCATTGGTACAAACCAGATAAAACTGACATGGGATCCCTTATTGAAGAGGACTGGACCCAAACGCGCGCATACTGACTGACTTCTATGGCTCCACTATCAAAAATGTCAGGGTTGTCAAGACAAATCATATTATTGCACATTTACTTTGCATGTGACAGAGGGTACATTCCCACAACAAAGCACAATTGGATATTAGAGTACTTGCTCCCCTACGGAGATGTGGTAACCCCAGCTTTTCTAGATGTCCCTCGCTTTGAATAAGAGAGAAAGAGAGCTCTCTCTCTCTCACTCTCTCTCTCTCTCTCTCTCTCTCTGGTGGGTCGTCTTTGGGAGCAGGGGCAGTTTTACTCCTTTGGGCAGCAGCATTTCAAGTATGGTATCCCATCCCACCATGTTTTTCAGTATATTCACCTTAAACAGTACTTTACCGAAGAAGTGGAAGGGGAGCTTGCCTTGCTACCACCCTCCTCCATTGCCTCTATTCTTGATGCAGCGGATAGAGTACTGGGTTTATTTTTTCCATTTACAACTTAATTCTGTCACTCTCTCACAACCCTTCTTCAAGCTCAGGGGTTTTCAACCTTTTTGTGTGCTGGGACCCCCAGACCAAAAGTCACTAGTAGCAGAGACCCCCTACTTGTAACAGTGGACAGAGGGTGCAGCGGCATGGGGGGGGGCGGAGTGGAGGTTAGGTTACTTACCAATATAATTATAATAATAAACTTTATTTGTATGGTGCCTTTCAAAAAACCAAGGTGCCTTAACAATAATTAAAATCACAATATCAACAAAGAACATCTCAATAAAAAACAAAATAACTAGGCTGATATCATCCTTTAGTTAATCACCAAAAGCTTGGTTCCACAAATAAGTTTTCAATGCTTGTTTAAAGCCCTCTACGGTCGTGCACTCACGTAACTGATGGGGTAGAGAATTCCAAAGGGTGGGGGTAGCATACATAAATGCTCTCACCCCAGAAGATTTCAAACATACCCTTAGAATCTCTAGCAACCCCTCGTCAGCTGAGCGGAGCAATCGCCCAGGGCAGTGAGGAACCAGGAGCTCTTTCAGGTAGTCTGGACCCAGTCCGTGTAAGGCTTTAAAAGTCTGAAGACTGACTTTAAAGGTGATTCGCCACTGAACTGACAACCAGTGTAGTCCGCGCAGCACCGGCGAAATATGACAGGATCGAGATGATCCCATCAATAGCCGTGCTGCCGCGTTCTGCACCAGCTGCAGGTGACGGATTTCCACCCCTGGTAGCCCTAGGTACAGGGAGTTGCAATAGTCCAAACACAAGGTCACAAAGGCTTGGATCAGAGTAGGAAGGACACCGGATGAAACAAGGTGCTTAATCCTGGAGATATTCCTCATATGGTAAAACGAGAATTTGACGACAACCGACACCTGCGAATGTAGGGTCAGCCCTTTGTCAAAAATTACCCTCCATAGCCTGCCCTAGCATCTATTTTGCACATGGTTGCTATTTCTGATCCTATAATACCTTATTGATTGTAACCCTTCTGCTCTCCACTTACATCCTGTCTAGGTTTGTGTTTTATTATTAATACATGTATATAAGTCTTCTCCAATATGTTTACCCTAAATACTGTGTTTTGTTAAGTGATATTTTATACCTTACGTGGAGGATAGTCTTCTATTGTATTAGATGTGTGCTTTCTTATATACTCGAATTTCAATAAAAAGATAAAGTGAAAAAAAAAAAAATTGCCCCCAGGTTCTGTACCTGTTCAGAGGTCAAGAGTGGTACCCCCCAAGGTAAAGACCAGAGGGTGAACCCCAACTCAACCCCCCTGTCCGGCAACCCGGATCCACAACCAATACCTCAGTCTTATCAGAGTTCAACTGTAACCAACTGGCATCCATCCACTCCTGGATTTCAGCAAGGCAGCTATTAAAGATCAAGACAGCTCTATCCTGGTCAGGTGCAAGAGAAAGGTAGAGCTGGGTGTCATCTGCATAACAGTGAAACCTCAGCCCATACCTTCTTACAATGTCTCTGAGGGGTAGCATATACACTGTGAACAACATGGGGGACAGCACTGAGCCCTGAGGGACCCCACATGATAGGGCAGCTGGGTCCGAGGAAAAAACCCAGACACCACCCTCTGAGATCTTCCCGTGAGGAACGATGTAAACCACCCGAGGACTGTACCTGACAGTCCACAGATGAACCCCAGGTGATCAAGCAGGACCCCATGGTCCACAGTGTCAAACACTGATGAGAGATCTAGGAGGACCAGAATGGAACGGCTCCTCCCATCTCTAGCCATCAGTAGATCATTGAGCATCGGAACCAGCGCTGTCTTGGTACTATGCTTCTTTCAAAATCTGGACTGGAGGGGTTCATAAATGTCATGGATGGTCAAATGGTCCTCCAGCTGTATAGCCACTACTTTCTCAATCACCTTCTCCACAAAGGGAAGGTTAGAGATTGGTCTGTAGTTTGCAGGGCAGTGTGGGTCCAAAGAAGCTTTCTTCAAGAGTGGTGTCACCACTGCCTCTTTCAGTGAGCTCGGAAACTCACCTGTCTCTAAGGAGCACCAGACTATCCGAGCTAGGATCGGACTGATAACATCAATACAACCCAAAATCAGGGAAGTAGGTCCCAGATTCAAACTACAGCATGTAGGGTGCACACTCTGGATGATCCACATGACATCCATGAAAGCCGGTTGGACAAAGGTACTCCAAGAAGTCCGAGGATGAGTGATCCCACGCTGATCCACAGCAATACCCATAGAGTGTGCTGGACAGAAAGCCGATCCAATGTCAGCCACCTTATTTGCAAAAAATCGAGCAAGTTCATTGCACTCTTCTTGAGAAAAAGCTTTCCGGACTTGTAGACAGGCTGGGCTGCACAGTCTGTCCACTGTTCAGAACAGATGAGCTGGTCGATTTTGAGCAGCCACAATCTCCCCGGACAGGAACTCTGCCTTCTTATGGGAGATTGCAGATTGATAGTCTTTATCATGGTCCATCAATCTAAGGTGGTCGGCATCAAGAGCGGATTTCCACCAACAACGCTCTAACCTTCGTCCTAGTCACCGCATCTCCTTCAGAGTCCCATCAAACCATGGGGATCGAGGGTGAAGGGAGAGAGGATGGACATGAACAGGAGCAATGACATCCAGGGCCGCTGCAATGGGCAAATTATAAGCCACCACGAGGGCCTCTGAGTCACTGTTTGCCTCTGAGAGGAATGAGAGATCCAGCGCCGCCATTAGGCCTTGAGAATTTATATCTCGCAAAGGGCGGTACCGAGTCATCTCCACAGGAGTAGGCCTACATAGAGGGGCACTAAAACTGAACCCCACGGTGCAGTGATCAGACCATCCAACTGGTTACACCCCCAAGTTGGAGGCCTCAATCCCCAGAAGGAAGACTAAGTCAAGAGAGTGATCATGATTATGAGTAGCAGTGGTAACTACCAACTGCAGGAAGTGCTGACCAAATTGCGAGAGTTCATCATTGACCCAAGCGTTGAAGTCACCTAAGACCATCAGCCAAAGTGACTCAAATGCCATGTCGACAACGTAGTCCGCAACTTCCTGAAGGAATAATTTCTCATCTCCTGGTGGACGGTAGATGAGGACAATTCTACAGCCTACACCTGCTACTACGGTACACTCAAATGACTCAGTCTCCCCAGCTGGTACATTTGTGAGGTTAGGTTTGGTCTTAAAACAGACCGCTAACCCCCCCCCATGATCCAATCTCAGGTGGTGTATCACCGAGTACCCAGCTGGAATTGCAGCTTCCAAACCGGGGCCAGAGTTCTCATCCAGCCAGGTCTCGGTGATGCAAGCCAGGTCCACCGATTCAACATGATCTGCAATAATTACAGTCTTGTTTTTAAAGGACTTAGCATTGCATAACACCGCTCGAGTTGGATGAACCTCTTGGGCCTCCCAGACCATCTGCCTACCATCATTTGTAGTGCCCTTGGGTATGGAAACCAGACATGGCGAACCACATTCTGGGTTCCATTTTGCCCCAGGGCATCTCCTGGATCTCACTACCCCAGTGCGGTGGCCCCCTTCATTCATCCTCCACTGTTCACACCCCCACACCCTCCTCTGACCCCTCTGCACAATACCCAGCACTCTACAGCGCAGGTATGTTGTAAACTGAAGTGGGGAGGAAGTGGCGGAGAGCGTGAAGGGCGGAGGAAAAATAGTGCATGACCCTAGGGGCACAACTCCAACACATTTTGGTAATCCAGGTGGCACTCTTCAAACTATCCAACTGTGAATCACAAAACCAAAACCTTAAATAACAAAAAATAAACTGACAACATACACAATCCTATTAAAAGTAATACATATCTGTAAATTCGCTCCCCCAAATAATAAAACATAAAACTCATCTCTCTAACAGCACATACCTACAATCTAAAACTCTAAAACAAAAATAATAATTCAAAATAAACAAACAATGTAAAATAAATATATCAAATAAACACAGTTGGTACAGGCAGGCGAGGTAAGCTGATAATACATTAAAACATGCTTTTTATTTGTTTTTCATCTTAATACAGTCACACAACTCATTTAGACTGAATGCATGCCAATATAGACACTACTGGTGACATTAATGAAGAATTCAATTGAGTTAAATTGTACATAATATTATTAACTGTGCTATCCTATATCTTTTCAGCCATATTGGTACCGCTGCTGCTATGTTACTGCCCCAGATCTTCTTGCAAACTAAGTGCTGTACCTAAATGGGCAGGTGTTATACTGCTTAAATCCCATGTTCTGCATCTACAGCCTCCTCAGGCAACCATATCATCCAACTACAGCAATTCAACAGTTAAATTCAACAACTCTGCTGGCAAGGCAAGGTAAAAAAAAAAAAAGATTTAAGTGCAAAACAGCAATCTAGAATCAAAATCTCAGGGACAGTCTCACAGAGCTACTTTTGGATTATGTCTTGGAGGGTGGGACGGTATTGCAAAGTCGGCAGCCATGTGAGTGGAATACATAAATTCTTCTCTGAGCCACTGCTGAGGATACTAGAGGAAGCTTCTTGTTCCCTGATGTCAGAACTGATTAAGTGTCTTTTGGGGGGGGGGGTCCACAGCGGAGCTGACACCAACAAAGAACTACAGCAATTCAGTAGTTACATTCAACAATTCTGCTGGCAAGGCAAGGTAAAACAAAAAAAGATTTTAGTGCAAAATGTTACAATATGCCTTTGGGAGGGGGGAGGTAGGACATTACTGCAGCAGCACAGTGGATCTGACACATCCACAGCAGATTTGACATTTATCACCTTAAGAGGTATCTATCACATTATCACTAGTTTTATCGTCAGATGCAATTTTAATGAGTCAATGTACTGGTAATTTACATGTGCTCCAACACATTTTTTTTTCAGTTAACAATTTCAGTACTCACTCCACGGACCCCCTACGCATTGCTCGGGGGCCCCCCTGGGGGCCGCGGACTCCCGGTTGAAAAATCCCTGCTCTAGCTATAAAGTCAAATAGCACCTGGTTTGGGGAAGAAATTTCTAAAGAAGATTGGGCTGATTTGCAGGTGGACAGAATAAGGGGTGTCAATTCCCAGTCAGCTAAGAGTAATACAGTATATGTCCCTTCACATGGCCTAGTACTCCTGGGGAATTAAAATGTATGTCCACTAGATTTGGGGGCCTATGCCCCAGGTGTGGGGTGGAAAGTGCCTAGTTGCCACACATGCTGTTGCTGTGCCCCAAATACAATCATATTGGGCCAACATAATAACCACCCTAGGGGATTGCTTAGGGATGGATCTGAATCTGTCACATAGGGCCAAATTGCTGGGGAACATAGAGGAGACAGAAGAACTCCTACCCCCCACCCCACCCCAGAAAAATCAAACTGTTATATAGTGCCCTGTCATGTACAAAACTTGTCATTCTTTGAGACTGGAAAAGCTCCAAAAGCTCTTTCACCTAAAGCGTGACTGAATTGTATGATTGAATATGCCACCCTGGAAAATATTATTTATAAAGTTAGGGGGTGGATAGGAGCATATGAACAAGCATTTGTCAATGCCGAATGTTGATTGCGTTGGTGTGTTGAGCTCGCTCACTGCCCCTCTGTCACTTGCTCAGTCTGTTTCTCCCGGTGCTGCAGGCTGCTCTGTTGTACTGGGCTCCTGCCTGCTTTGGCACCTTGTTCTGCCCACTAAGAAATCCACAGCTGTCCCAACAGACCTGTGTTGAGTGGCTCACTCCCCCTCTCTCACTCGCTCATTCTGTTTCGCCTGGCGCTGCAGGCTGCCCTTTTGTACTGGGCTCCTGCCTCTGTTGGTGGCTTTTTCTACCCACAAAGAAATCTGCAGCAGTCCCAAGACAGGTCTGTTAAGCCTGCAGACTCCCCCTCTCTCACTCACTCGTTCCGTTTCTGCTGGCGGTGCACTCTGGCCTTTTGTACTGGGCTCCTGCCTGCATTGCCACCTTTTTCTGCCAATAAAGAAATCTGCAGCAGTCATGCTAGAGCTCCATTGAGCTCGCTTACTCCCTTTCTGTCACTCACTCATTGCGTTTCTCCCGGTGTTGCAGGCTGCCCTTTTGTACTGGGCTCCTGCCTGCATTGGCACCTTTTTCTGCCCACAAAGAAATCCACAGCTGTCCCGACAGGGCCTCCATTGAGGTCGCTCACTCCCCTGTGTCACCACTCATTCTGTTTCTCCTGGCTGCAGCCCTGCCCTTTTGTACTGGGCTCCTGGCTCTGTTGGCACCTTTTTCTGCCCACAAAGAAATCTGCAGCAGTCCCGACAATGCTCCGTTGAGCTCGCTCACTCCTCTTCTCTCACTCGCTCATTCCTTTTCTGCTGGTGTTGCAGGCTGCCCTTTTCTATTGGGCTCCTGCCTGCGTTGCCGCCATTTGCAGCAGTTACAATACAGCTCCATTGAGCTCGCTCACTCCCCCTCTTACTCACTTATTCTGTTTTTCCCGCCACTGCAGGCTGCCATTTTGTACTGGGCCCCTGCGTGCATTGCTGCCTTTTTCTGTCCACAAACAAATCTGCAGCAGTCCCAACAGAGCTCCATTGAGCTCACTCACTCCCCCTCCCTCACTCACTCATTTCTGTGTCTCCTGCTGCTGCAGGCTGCCCTTTTGTACTGGGCTCCTGCCTGCATTGCCACCTTTTTCTGCCAATAAAGAAATCTGCAGCAGTCATGCTAGAGCTCCATTGAGCTCGCTTACTCCCTTTCTGTCACTCACTCATTGCGTTTCTCCCGGTGCTGCAGGCTGCCCTTTTGTACTGGGCTCCTGCCTGCATTGGCACCTTTTTCTGCCCACAAAGAAATCCACAGCTGTCCCGACAGGGCTCCATTGAGGTCGCTCACTCCCCCTGTGTCACTCACTCATTCTGTTTCTCCTGGCGCTGCAGCCTGCCCTTTTGTACTGGGCTCCTGGCTCTGTTGGCACCTTTTTCTGCCCACAAAGAAATCTGCAGCAGTCCCGACAATGCTCCGTTGAGCTCGCTCACTCCTCTTCTCTCACTCGCTCATTCCTTTTCTGCTGGTGTTGCAGGCTGCCCTTTTCTATTGGGCTCCTGCCTGCGTTGCCGCCATTTGCAGCAGTTACAATACAGCTCCACTGAGCTCGCTCACTCCCCCTCTTACTCACTTATTCTGTTTTTCCCGCCACTGCAGGCTGCCATTTTGTACTGGGCCCCTGCGTGCATTGCTGTCTTTTTCTGTCCACAAACAAATCTGCAGCAGTCCCAACAGAGCTCCATTGAGCTCACTCACTCCCCCTCCCTCACTCACTCATTTCTGTGTCTCCTGCTGCTGCAGGCTGCCCTTTTGTACTGGGCTTCTGCCTGCATTGGTGGCATGTTCTGGCCAGAAAGAAATCTGAAGCAGTCCCGACACAGCTCCATTGAGCTCGCTCACTCCCCCTCTCTCACTCACTCATTCCATTTCTGCCTGCGCTGCAAGCTGGCCTTTTGTACTGGGCTCCTGCCTGCATTGCCACATTTTCTACCCACAAAGAAATCCACAGCAGTCACAGTAGAGCTCCGTTGAGCTCGTTCACTAACATTCTGTCACTCACTCATTCTGTTTCTCTTGGCGCTGCAGGCTGCGCTTGTGTACAGGGCTCCTGGCTGCATTGGCACCTTTGTCTGTCCACAAAGAAATCCGCAGCTGTACCGACAAAGTTCCGTTGAGGTCGCTCAGTCTCCCTCTGTCACGCGCTCATTCTGTTTGTCCTGGTGCTGCAAGCGGCCCTTTTGTACGGGGCTCCTGCCTGCATTGGCACCTTTTTCTGCCAACAAAGAAATCCACAGCAGTCTTGATAGAGCTCTGTTGAGCTTACTCAGTCCTCCTGTCTCACTCACTCGTACTGTTTCTCCCACCGCTGCAGTCTGGCCTTTTCTACTGGGCCCCTGCCTGCATTGACGCCTTTTTCTGCCCACAAAGAAATCAGCAGCAGTCCTGACAGTGCTCCGGTGAGTTCGCTCACTCCCCCTCCCTCACTCGCTCTCTCGTTCTGTTTCTCCCAGTGCTGCAGGCTGCCCTTTTGTACTGGCCTCTTGCATTGCAGCCTTTTTCTGCCCACAAACAAATCCGGAGCAGTCCCAACTGAGCTCAGTTGAGCTCGGTCACTCCCACCTCTCACTCGTTCCATCTTAATCTGTCCCAAACACTGAAGTCCCACAGTGACCTTGCTATTCTCTGTCAGGAGTGCAAAAACATATTTTAGCCAGCATGTGAAAAATGACAGCTGTACTGTTCATAAGGAGGTGGGAAAGAATGCCACTGTTGAAAATGTGGTGTGAAAAAATTACAAATTTGCGAAGTTACAAGGGTGCATGGAAACAGTTGAACACACGCTTGTAACACAGTCATGTTATGGAGTTTTGTCACCAAATTTTCAACATAGGGATTTTAGGACCTCTGCTCATGAACAGTGCCACTGTCATTTTCTTAATCTGTCCGAACACTGATTTCCCACAGCGACCGCGTTATTCTGTGCCGCAACTGTGAAACCACATATCAGTCAGGATGTGAAAAAGGACAACTGTACTGCACATAAGGAGGTGTGAAAAAATGCCATTGTTGAAAATGTGGCATGACAATATTATGAATCTGCAAAGTTACAATGGTGTGTGGAAAGTGTGCAACGCACACTTGTAACACACTCATTTGATGGGCTATCTTCACCAAATTTTCAACATAGGCATTTTAGGAGCTCTGCTTATGAACAGTATCAGTGTCATTTTATTAATCTGTCCCGGACAGTGATTTCCCACAGCAACCGCTCTATTCTGCGCTGGAACTGCGATAACACATTTTGGCCAGGACGGGAAAAATGACAGCTGCACTGTTCATAAGTAGGTGTGGAAAAATGGCAGTGTTGAAAATCTGGAGTTAAAATATTATAAATTTGCAAAGTTACGAGCGTGTGTGCAAACTGCGCAACTCACACTCGTAACACAGTCATTTTATGGAGTATCGTTACCAAATTTTCAACATAGCCATTTCAGGACCTCTACTCATGAACAGTGTCAACTGTCATTTTCTTAATCTGTCCTGAACACTGATTTCCGACAGTGACCACGCTATTCTGCACCAGAAGTGTGAAAACACATTTCCGCCAGGATGTGAACAATGACAGCTGTACTGTTCTCAAGGAGATGTGACAAAATGCCAATGTTGAAAATCTGGTGTGAAAATATTGCATATTCACGAAGCTACGAGCGTGCGTAGCAACTGAGCAGTGCGCGCCGTAAAACAGTCAGTTTTTGGATTTTTTCCACCAAATTTGCAACATAGGCTTTTTAAGAGTCCTCCTCATGTACACTGGCACTGTCATTTCGTTAATCAGCCCTGAAAGGTGATTCCACGCAGTGACTGCAAAATCACCTTTCAGGGCCAATTAATGCTATGACAGTTCAAGAATTCATGAGGAGGGGTCCCAAAAACCCCATGTTGAAAATTTGGTGAAAAAATTCCCAAAAATGCCCGAGATATGTACTCAAGTTGGAAAAACCCTATTTATTACATTATACAGCTTACGGCATTTCCTCAGTTTGCGGTCAGCTTTGAAGAGTGCAGGCGTGTTCCCAGTCCACGAAGATCGCCGTGCGAGCTCCAGAGGTAAGTATGGGGTGGGGGGGTGTGGGGAGGCAAGTGCGGTGGGTGGGTGCGGGTTGTGGGGCGCGACACTCTGAGGAACCGTTTCCTTTTACAGGGCTAAAAAAAAAAACTTTATGGAACCGTTTTCATTTACTGGGGCATGTGGCATGCTGGGGTGGGCTCCCAGTGTGCCACTGGACTTTTGGGGGGCAGCTGTAGCTGACGGGGGATTGGGCACCCCCGTTGGCAAATAACAAAAGGGGGGGGGATTCCTTTCTGCTGAAGGCGATTGGGCTCCCCTGTCAGCAGAAAAACATGGTGGGGGAGTAATATTGTTTGTGAACACGGCGGCAAGCCGCCACCATGTTCACAAACAATATCAAGTTTTTACATTCCACCCTGCAATGACAGGTCGCTTCCTCATTGCAGTGCATGGCTTACGCTGCAATGACAAGGCGGCCCCTGATTGCAGCGGCTAAATTGTCACAAGTTGGTGTAAACGTTCCAAACTTGTGTCACCAGCAGCCTGCCATGGCATTGGGGGAAGTGGGACAAGCCTTTGCAGGCTGTGGGGGCATTGGTCACAACACTGCCGAGCCTCCACAGCCTCCACAGCCGGCTTCTCAGCAAGCTGTCCCAATATGTTTCTTGCACTGCGCGCAATCAACATAAAAACCTGGTGGCTCTTCGAGCTAGGATAAATAGACCATCTAGACATGGTTCCCCCTCCAGCTTAACCAGGATTGGATACATATTTTTTGTTTCCTTAGCACTTATAGAACAGGCATGTTTTTCTTAAGGTATTTTTGTGGGTGAGACCAGATTGTTTGTCACTGTTGTTGTCTTTCTTTGGAATGTAATTTTACATTGCTCTATAATGTTTTCAAACTCTGTGACTGTCTTGTTCTAATAAAATCTTTCAATAAAATATTTTTTGGGGAAAAAAAAGGTGCCTCATGCACATAGTTCTAAAATTCTGAAGTTCTAAGTTTAGTTGGCACAGTCCATGTCCCACAATGGGAATTCATTAATACTGTATTCTGAAAAATAAAACATTTCAGTTTTAAATTCAAATTCTACTTTTTAAAACAAAGCTCCTTAACAGTGGAGTAGTGCTAAATTTAGAAGTGTGGGGTCTCCACGAACCATGAGCCCAACCTTCCACAGGTTGTGGGTCTGGGGGCCGCCTAGGCCCCAGAAGTTATCAGGTTTTAAATGCATTCTGGTGCCTTTCAAGGGTCATTTTGACACTGTTTGGCTGCTTTTAAAGCCTTCTTTGACTTGTTACAAACAACCAATATCACTATCAAATAGCTAGCTTTTTATTTTCAGTCACACAGTATACAAATGAAGGTTATGGGAACAGTGGTGTAGTGCTGAAGTGAGGGGTCTTGGACCACAAACCAAGGCACCCCCCCCCACTGAAGAAAAAATCATCAACATGACTATCTGAAATTGGTACTGTGTTTAATTAGAAATTCAGACCATCATAGTTATTACTCTTGAAAAGCAGCAGTACATGCAAGGTCAGTACAGCATTCAGCTAATCATACATACGTCAACAAAGCAACATGGAATATGAACTTTATCAATCAATCAATCAATCAAAATCTTTATTTAACCAGGCGATCACCATTGAGCATAACTCATTTTCGAGGTGGACTTGGGGTATACAGAGTAAGACAGGTCAGAAAGATACAATGAACAATATACAGGCAGGAATAAAATACAGTAAAGATAAAAAATATACAGGGATAACATCAGAGGCATATACAGTGATGTAGTACAATTGGAATCTGGAAAAATAAACTTAACTGATAACACAGCATACAAGTAAATGAGAAATTATACATGAATAAATATAACAGTTGATGGGAACAATAGATAAGGGTTCCCAACGTTAACAGTAAGTAAAGGTCCAGAGTAGGGGTATGGGTTAGAAAGCTACTCTACAAGAAATTTGTGAGTAGGTAATAACAACAGAGTAAGGGTACATCTGGGATACAGACAAAGGGGGGGATGAATAAGAAAGGAAACACACAATGTTAAAATATGAACCACTGCAGAAGCAAGGGATCTACGTTCAGCCAAAAGGATTCCGTGGGAGAAGAAGAGAGACGGGGGTCAGTGGATGACAGGTGAATAAAGAGGCGAGAGCAGAGGCAGTGGATAGGGGAAGCAAAGGGGGAGCCCTGAATTATAATTATCAGACACAGTATACTGTGGAGGCAGAACTCATCTGGCCAGGATAATAGATATGACGGCATCAAGTAAAGCAGGTGCAAGTCCTTGTTATGACTTAGGTAAAGACATATGAAGGTAGAAAAGGAGATTGGATGGGTTAGTTTCAGGGTTCATTGCAAATAATTCCACATCTGCGGTAGTACATAGCTTATGGCTGCTCTGCCAAAATGCGATTTTGCCTTGTAAACATGCAGGGCAATGAAGGAGGCACTTCTCAAAGCATACTTGCCGAGAGTACGTAATGAAAGGCAGGCGGAGATGTACTGGGGCAGCAGTCCAATGATCGCTTTATAGGTCCAGAATGCAGCATTCCTCTTTCATCTACAGCTGAGGGATGTCGATCCTACTGCCATATACAGTGAGTAGTGATGGGTAGAATATGGTAGACCTGTAAAGAATCTTAAGGCACGGTGATAAAGTGTGTCAAGTTTTGCAAGGGCAGCGGCAGTACTCTGGCCATATAAGAAATCTGCATAGTCAAGTAGAGAAAGAAAGGTGGTTTGGACCAACTTCAACTTGGCATCTCTAGTAAGTAGGTTGTTTATCCTGAAGAAGAGACCAAGTTTCTGCCTAAGTTTCTTTGACAACTCATCAATATGGCCCGTGAATGCGAGTTTGTTGTCTAACCAAACTCCTAGGTATTTGAATTTAGTTACACAGTCCAACTGCTCCCCAAGAATAGTAGTGATGAGTGGAAGTGTTCCATCAGACGCAGGATTAGAAGCATGAACAAGAGGTGAGAGGAGGAATGCTTTTGTTTTTTTGGCATTAAGAAGTAACTTCTGGTAAAGTAACTGTAGCTGCAGCAGGTTAAATTCATTTTGAAGGGTTTTCTGTGCAGCATAGGGGAAGATTTGCTGACATAGATCACAGTGTCATCTGCGAATAAATGTATTTTAGCTTCATTGATAGTATCGTCAATTTTATTAATATAGATAGTGAAAAGCAAAGGTCCCAGGATGGAACCTTGAGGTACACCCCTCGTCAGAGGTTTTAAAGGAGAGACTTCTCCTCAACCTTAACTTGCTGAAATCTGCCAGAGAGATAGTTTGTGAACCATTTTAAAGAAAGGGCATCTAGGCCCAAATTCCGAAGGGGTAAAAGAAGCAGGTTGTGATCCACTGTGTCAGATGCCTTACTTAGGTCCAAGAACACCACACAGATAAAGTTCCTATTGTCCAACTGTGTTTGCCAGTCATTGGTAACATTAGCAAGAGCAGATACTGTGCTATGCTGTGCTCTGAAGCCAGACTGTAGGGGGATTAAGCAAGTTTTCCAATTCCAGGTAATTTCGTAGCTGGAAACTCACTATTTTCTCTAACAACTTGGACAGAATATGAAGTAATGAGATTGGCCTATAATTATTAAGATCCCTGGGATCACCAGATTTGAACAACGGGACCACAAGGGCAGACTTCCAAATGGACGGAAGTTCACCCTGAGACAAAGATAGATTAAAGAGATGTGTAATTGGAACTGCTAGAACATGATATCCGTCCTTTAAGAAGTAGGGGTCCATTAGGTCGGCTCCAGCACTTTTTCAGGAATCTAACTGAAGGAGGAGATCTTCAACTTCTTTCAGGGTTGTAGGCTGGAATGAGAAAGATAGGCTGCGAAAGTGTTTATCATGAGTATCCTCAGCAAGTTGTTGACAGAGCAGGCAAACGGGGGAAGAGTTGAAGGTTAGACCAGCTGCGGCAAAATGATTATTAAAGGAGTCAAGGATAGAAGGTCTGTCAGAGACCACAGAATCACCAACTAAGATGTTAGCAGGAATACGATTTCCAGAAGAACAGTCTTCAATCCTTTTGAATATATTCCAACATTTAGAAGAACAACTGGAAGCTAGCTCTAGCTGTGTGCAGTAAAAATGTGCTTTAGCTTCTCTAATCAACTTAGTGCAATGGTTTCTTGCCCTTCTGAATTGAATCCAGTCATTAGGGAGGTTTGATTTCCTAGCGGTTTTCCAGAGCTTGTCCCTGCACCTCAGGGCACCCTTCAAGTCCTCCGTGAACCAACACCAGTTTTTTCCCTTGATGCAGACTTTCATCAAGGGAGCAAATTTGTTTATGGCACCTAGCACAATATCAGAAAAAATGTCATAAGCTGCAGTCATGGACTTAGCTAAATAAAAGTCCTGTCAGCGCAGGGAGTCCCTTAGCCCTAAAATGTACCCCCATGAGACAAAGTTACGAGTGCATCTTTTAATAGTGAACTTGGAAATCTCTGTGATTTTATGAGATGACCTTACACATGCAATGAGGCAGTGGTCACTAATTTCCAAGAAGACACCAGCGTAGGAAATTAGGTGGGGCTTGCTAACTAAGATAACATCTAACGAAGAACTTTTGATAAGGTTATTTTTATTGGGACGAGTAGCCTTGTTAGTCACTTGGGACAGTCCAAATGAGTCACAAAACATTTTTAAAAGACTGGAGGCATTGGTGAACCAGTCTAAGTTGAAGTCCCCTAATATGATATACTCTGAAGCAGCTGAGCTCATGATGTTCCCAAGATGATTCAGTAGCAGTAGACCAGCAGACAGAGGTCTATAGCAGCCTGTTACACAAACTGAGGTGCCATTTGCAATCTCAATTTTTAAGGAAAGACTTTCAAATTCATTTTTAACAGAGGTGGAGTCTACAATGGAGACACTGAATTTATCCTTGATGTATATAGCTACACCACCTCCTCTGGTCTGCCTGTCAGCTCTAAATAAAGTGTAGGATGGAATATTTACTTCCGAACTACTAGTTACTGGTCTAAGCCAAAATTCTGTGACTATCAGCACGTCCAGAGCTGTATGACAAGCTGTATGGAGAACCGTGATATGCCCCAATACACATAGTTATCAGTATTGGCTTGGTAACACCTGACAAAGTCAGAGCAAGGAAAGGCATACTAAGAACAGGGGTGGCTAGAAAGGCACATCAAGCCAAGATTTGTTTCTCAACACTGTAATGCCCCATAATAGTGCACTACAGTGTCAGTACTGGGTAGTAGCCTAAGTTCCTGGTGTGGGACTAGAACCCATGACCTTCCTATCTTCAAGCCCAAGAGACAAGCATACAAACAGAACCACTGACATGGTACTTTCTTTGTTGAATCAAGACTCAGTAGTGAAGTAAGACTTCCATATGTTTTCACAGCCTCTTTTCAAACTAGGATAGTCATTCAAAACTGCTCCCACAACTCCAGCCCCCAACCCCCATCCAGACATGTCAGGTAGGGCATTAGAAAAAGCAAGCTTTTTAAAACGGAAAGAGCTTATATTTTTCAATCCCATGTTACTCCATGTACCCCAAAATACAGTTTCTATACTAATGTTTTTCTATAAGATACTGTTCTGTTTTTTTAACAGATATAAGACAACAAATTCCACACAAAACAAACTAAGCATAATAACTGTTAAATGGGCCTCAGTTCTCCTACAAAAAGATCACCAGACTCAACTGCAGTTACTCCACAATGCTTTCTACAAATATTTTCACAGTATCAAATTCACACAAACATGTCCATGCAGAAAACGAGTGACGACTGTGTGCTATTACTGAAGAATATGTATCACGCAATCCCTGTGCTAACTGATGCTGCCTGTGATGGAAGTTTCATTTCCACTTTAGTATTGTATAGCCATGATTGCTTCTTTGGGCTTAAAGGAAAACTATGTAATGTGATAAGCCCTGTCTCCTACCAACTCCTGTTCCCTGACTAGAATGTTTAACACGTAAATTAATTTTCATGTCATACTTGACCAGGTTTCATGTATCCAAGCACCACACCAGTTAACACTTTCTTCAAGCCACAACGAACTTAGACAGGACAGGTTGAGGTAAGGATGCCATCTTTTGCAGTTCTTCCTTCAAAGTACCAGCAGGTTCATGTTGGGTCTGCAGAATTCTTCAGCCTGCCCTCAACACTGTGGGATTTCATATGTAAAGGGGGTCCCCTGATTGCATCGTAACTCTCTCTCTTGATTGTTAAAGCTCATTCACATGGCAAACTCTGAGCCAGTTCTGCTGGTGTACCTCACCTGGTTCACTGCAGCCGGTCCCATCTGAATGGTTTCATTTTTCCATTTTACATAGTGTAGTGCTGTGAGCACGATCCCCATTTTCCAGGGATCATGTGGTGATTTAGGTGGTGTCACTGGCCGTGTGACTTGCCTGCAACCACTGAACTGTTCTCCCACTCTTTACCTAGACTGCAAATGGAAACCAGAGTGACAACATCAGAACCTGAATGTGCACCTTCAACATCAGTGCACAATGGTGCCATCTGAATTGTGGTCGGTCAGCGTTTCTGAACTGGCAGAGTGAACGACTTGATGGGCAGCACTGTAGCAACCTCCCGTGTGAACAAGCCTTTAATGATAATGATATGAGAGCTCTTGAGCAGACTAGGTGGGGGTAGGGGGCAACCATGCCTGAAAGTAAGGCATCACATACTTGAGTGACAGAGCAAGTGTGGGGGAAGGAGATACAGTTAATTTATGACAAGTAAGTTAAGTGGCTAATGGTGTGAAGGTGTTGGACTGCAGGCTTAGCAGACAGCTGGGGAAAAAAGCAAAATGAAAACTGTGTTTTGATTGCCAGTCAGAGCAGTACAGCCTGGTACAGCAGTATGCATACTGCTATCAGAAATGTGTGAGTGCCGCTCCCTCTCAACATAAAGTAAGAGGTCGGTGCTTCCTCCCCACCCGTCGTCATCATGCAAGAGTTTTATTCATTTGAGGCATTATTTGTTTAATTTGAGATGCTATATGTGTTTCTGTTGTGCTGCCTTTTTTTGTAACACTGTGGCCAGGAGATGTTGCCGATCAGGAGAAGGAAGCGCGTTTGGGAGCCTGAGCTTGGTCAGGAGCCAGTGTTCAGTCAGCATCTTTTTTTAAAGTTTCCTGGTCCTTGCTGCCTGCTGTGACTGTGAGGACCGAGTTATTTCTGTTTTCTTTTTGTTATTTTTTAATGAGTTCCCGGTCCTCGCTGTCTTCCATGAGGACCGGGAGTGTGAAGAGGAGCACTCGTTTTCAGCAAGTGAGCCTGTGCCAAGATACCACACCGGAGCAGCAAAACTAAAGCACAGCGGACCAGAACCCTTAAGTACTGTTGACTAGGGATACTGTACATCAGGAAATGTGCTGTGGGTATATTAGGGGATCACTGTGCTGTGGCAATGTTTCTTTTCTTTCTTTCTTTTTTTTTTTAATAGCTGGGCACAACCGCAACAGCACAGAGCAGTGGTGAAGGACTGTAGCAGGGAGCTGGCATGCCCGGTCGTTCGCTCAGTAAGCGAGTGGAAAAAAAAAAATTTTTTTATTTCTTTTTGTGATTAGGGTTGAACATTAAGGCATGAGATGCTGTTTTTGTAGGTTTTGGTGACTGCCATTACTTTTGTTGTACATGGTGAGGGGAGTGAGGGTCTGCTCACTTGCTAAGTGAGTTAAAAATAAATGGCGGTGATTTGAAATTTTCTGGGGTGGTTTGAGCCAATGAGGAAGTACGGTGGGCCCCAGGTTATCTGAGAGGGTGTTGGGCCAGTTGGGCTGGGATATTTTAATTGGTGGGCATCTGTTGAAAGTTAATGTACCTCTGTGAAATGGGTACCAACTGATCAGATGCCGTCAAATTAAAAGCCAATTTTCTAAGTAGCATATTTGCATGTACACTTCTGGCATCTGTTATGGTTATAAGAGTTTCTTCTCAAGTCCTTTGTGTGTCAGAACTCCTTGGCTTCATTTTGCAGTTCTCACACCCAAAGAACTAGAGAATGCACTCATACAACCATAAGAGACACAGAAACTGTACATATAAACGTATAAAATGGTCCTAGATTTCTAAGTAACACAGAGATCAGACTGACTAATGAGACCTGAATAACTATGTTATCATCTTTTATAGTCAGTTTGTCAACAGTTTTTTTTTTTATATGTATTTGTAATTTAAACTATTTTACAAGTAAGGTACCTGACTGTGGGGAGGCAGTATAGAGTAGTGTAGTGGCTAAAAGAACTGAGCTGCAAACCTGGAGAACTGGGTTTGAATCCCACAGCCACCACTTGCATACTGTGTAACCATGAGCAAATCACTTAATTTCCATGTGCTCTCAGGACACACATGGAAACAAGCCTCAGCTTAATGTGTCTTTCCTGGCCAAAAGTTGTAAAATAATAAAAAATAAATAAATAAAAATAAAACTGGGGGGGCAGCATGCTCCAGTATACACACATTACACTTCTCAGGGGTTGAAGGCACGTGATGTACAACACACCTGAGACTTGTGTATATCAGAATATGACCACACTCTGTCACTTACATCATCAATCTAGAGTGAAAATATCATCATCTTCTCACGTCAGGTGTAACTTGACATTTGTGACCTGTGGTTTATACTGCCTTTGCATAAAGAGAGACAGAGAGAGATAATGTAAGGCACTGCAGTGAGAAAACCACATTTATTCACATCTACAGTATGATAAGACCCAGAATTCTGGGAATAAATATGTGTAAGGCACCCCATGGACTTACCTGTTTTGGATCTGTGGCTCCATTCTCCCCATGATGCTGGTCAGTGGTCCCCTGCGGGATTCGGACACGAGTGCTTTCTTCTGCAGCTTAGATCATTGGATCTTGGAGCTCAGTCTGTGGTGGGCAGGCAGAGTGCCAAGTCTTTGCTTCCATGCCTTCAGGCGCAATTTGGTCCTGGGTCTGGTTTTCTGGGTTGGCTGAGCTCGGGACCATGGGGAGTCAATGGGGAAATAAATAAAGTTTGTAAATAGTTATGGCAGCCTGCACTCTGCACATGCATGGCTGCTCAGTGACAGAAAGTTAAAGGAGCAATTGCCCCATTTTCAGGGGGGGGTAGTTTTGGCTCTGGCTAGTGTCAGTAGTAGTGAGTGTAAATAGTTATATGGGACTACAGGTTCTGTAAGTCTGTGGGAGAGTGGGAAAATTTTGACATCCTTGGAATCAGTCCAGATTGGACCCTTAGGTTGGCAGGTGAGTTCTGGCATTGAGGGGGAGAGATAAAAGGGAGCAGCTTGGGAGAATGGGGGGAGAAGGAGTGGTGCAAGGTCTGAGCATGGGTGATTGCCTGCTCAGTGGGCTCTCTTCCAATTTCTTTATTTTATTCTGGCCAGCAGTAAGTTATCTGAAGAAGTAGTGGGGATGTGGTGGCAGCCTTTATGCTTGGAGCCCAGTCCTGGGGCAAGCCCTGGATCAGTGCCTCAGGGGGAAAGAAGGCAGAGACTGTTGCCGGGACTGCAGCATGGGGTGGACTGTGTTGCTGCCGGCCCGGAGGGCTGTTTCTGAGCATGACCCCCAAGGAGCAATGGCCACCTGCATGCCTAGAAGAGGAGATTCTGGGAGAGCAAAGAGAAGGGAGAAGCTGTCTGTTTGCCTGAGAGGCTTAGAAGGACAGAGGAGGAGGTATGGAGCCTGTGAGGTGAAAGGGTTCAGGAGAGATCCAGGGGTCCGGAGCATTCTCTGGTCCCTGACTGCCCTGATTGAGAGACTGCACAGTTCTGGCCTTTGGCCAAAGGAGTCTGATGATGGTGGGTGTGGGCTGGGTCAGCTGTCCCTCTGGAAGTTTGTGCTCCTTATCCTGTCGTAGAGAAAAAGAGGAAAGAAGAAAGTTTTGCTGCCTGCAGTTAGAGGCCTGATTCAGCCATAGAATGTGCTGCCTGTGTTTTGGATTGTGGCTACCTAGCAAAAGGATAGCTGCCTGGGCTTAATTCTCGGTTTGTGACCACCACGGTCCAGAGCATTTTCCTAGCTTCTGATGTGACCTCTCGGTCCAGAGCAGTTCCACCTAAACTGGTGGCCTTGATGGAAGAGGGATGCCTGGATATCGTAGCAGTTACAGAAACATGGTACACAGAAAATCATGACTCGGATGTTAACATACCAGGGTACACAACCTACAGGAGCGACAGGGAGGGGAGAAGAGGGGGAGGAGTAGCTCTCTATGTAAAGGAAGGGATAAAAGCAATGGAAAAAAGAGTAAACAGGGAGGAGAGGAGGCACTGTGGGTAACCTCAGAGACTGGAAATGGCACCACAATCCGCACAGGGGTTGTATACAGACCCCCATGTCAGGGGGAGGGAATGGACAAGGATATGATAGAAGACATCCTTAGGATGGCAGAGAAAGGGGAGATACTGTTGATGGGGGACCTGAATATGCCAGATGTTAACTGGAGCACCTTTGCTGCAGCCACATCCAAGAGCAGGACCATTCTCGATGCCCTACAGGTGGCATGCTTCAGACAGCTAGTTTTGGAACCCATTCATGAGAGAGCAATTTTAAATCTCGTACTCTCAAATGGGGACAGTGAGAGGATCTCAGATCTAGAAGTGGGTAGCCATCTGGAACAAGTGATCACCAAACAGTGTGGTTCACGATAAACTCAGCTACAGAGTCAAGCCATACAAAAGTGAGAGTACTGGACTTCAGGAGGGCTGACTTTGGCAAGATGGGAGAGTGCCATAGAAAAGCACTAGCAAACAGGCTAGAAGGAGAGATGGAGCAACAACGGGGAAACATCAAAACTGCCATCACAGGAGCAACAAGCCTCTGTGTGAAGCAAATAAATCAAAATGAAAAAAAAGCCACTATGGTTCTCAAAAGAGATGGTTGGGAAGGTTAGGGAGAAAAAGATATCCTTTAGGAAGTATAAGGAAACACAGAAGGAGCAGGACAGAGAACTGTACCAGTTAAGGCAGAAGGAAGCAGGAAGGGAAGTCAGAATAGCAAAGGCCCAAACTGAGGAAAAGATAGTGTAACCCCTCTACAAATGGGGGTTCCTGAAAAGTCTTCCTTGAGATTGCCTAAATGCTCACTGCCAGGCTGGTGTTCTGCATTTTTGCAGTTTAAATGTATTACCAGAGAGTGCTTGTATAGCCTCTGTGTACTGTCTCGTTAAGAACTGCCTGGATTGCAGCCATAATTAATCTGAGCGGGATCTCTGTTAGAAGATGTACTTGTTTGCTGATCATTTGTTAGAGTAGTAATAATATTGCAGTTTGTTCTAATCTGCCTTCTTTGCAGCATGGACAGTTCTGTTTGTTTCCATCATCTTGGTCCTGGACTGCAGAATAGGCCAATCAGTACATTTGGGACTCTAAAATGGAGCCTGCCTACAGGGGCTTGGTGGGGCCAAAACTTGTAGGAATTGTAGTTCTGGGCTTTTGGCACCTAAAATAACCTGGAGGGGGAGCCCTTGTTTTGGGCCCTTCAATGAAGACTACTGTGGCTGTGAATGGTATTCCTACTCGGGCTGTGCTTGACAGTGGGTCGCAAGTGGCCATTGTATTTCAGGACTGGTATGACAAACACTTATCTGATGTGCCATTACAATCCCTGGAAGGCCTACATGTGGGTGTGGGGGCTGAGTGACATGTCTTATCCCTACCTAGGATATGTCCACCTCTGGTTGTTTTTTTTCCTGCAACTGTAACTGGTGTAGAGGAGCAAGTAGAGACACTGGCCCTAGTGTGTCCCCCCACTGGACTGTATGATGGGGTTCCCCTGTTAATTGGAACAAACGCCCAGATGTTTGGGAGTTAGAGACTAGCACAACTCTGCCATGAGAAACAAGGGCAACTGACTGGATAGGCCCTAAGAATTCCAGCCTTAGTGAAAAGGGCATATGACTTACAACAGAAACCCAATGAAAAGAACCCAGATGAGCCAGTGGGGATAGTGGGGAAAAAGGAACCTGACTCCTTGGTATTGGCCCCCAACGCCCAGTGCACAATCCATGGAGAAGTCTGCCTAAACAGAAACGTAAAGAACAAAATATTAATGTTGGATGCACCAGGTGATGGAAAGTTGCCAGAAGGATTATTGGTTAAACCCAGCATCTTGCCTGCCCGTGCCCATGCCTGTGCACGACGAGTGATGGTCCAGATTCGAAATGTGTGAGATCAGGAGGTCTGGGTGAACAGAGGGTGCACTCTAGCTACAGTACACTGCACAGACACTGCAGTGTTACCCAATAACAAGTACTCTGGCCAAAAGGAGAGAGTGACCCCGGACTTATATGACTTTGGTGACCTCCCCCCGCTGCCAGCTGAATGGGAAGGCTAGGATTAGCAAGAAACTCACCCAGAGAGACCAAGTGTTTTAGTTAAAAGAATGGGGCGTGGGGTGTTTCCAGGGTGAAGAGCATCATATATGCCTGCATGATGACTGGCCATTTTGAGAGAGGTGCCAACGCCTCACCCCAGTGGACATAGATGATGTGAGGAGACACCTGCAGGAAATGCTCGATGTTGGCATGATACAGGAATCAAGGAGCCCATATGCCTCTCCCATTGTGGTTGTGCATAAGAAGAATGGGTCAGTGAGGATGTGTGTTGATTATCAAACCCTGAACCAGCGGACCATCCCAGATCAATACACCATGCCCTGTATACAAGATGCCCTGCATTGCTTGAATGGGAGCAAATGGTTCTCAGTATTGGATCTTCACAGGGGTTATTACCAGATCCCGGAGGACCATGAGAAAACAGCGTTTATCTGTCCTTTGGGGTTCTACGAATTCCTGAGAATGCCACAGGGGATTTTGGGTGTCCCAGCCACCTTTCAGTAACTGATGAAACGTGTGGTGGGAGACACAAACTTGCTGGAATGCCTAGTGTACCTAGATGATGTCATTGTGTTCGGACGCACATTAGAGGAGCATGAGACCCGACTGTTTAAAGTCCTAGACCGATTGGAAGACTTCAGCCTCAAGCTGTCCATTGACAAGTGCCAGTTTTTTCAAACCTCCTTGAAATATGTGGGGCACACAGTATCTGCAGAAGGGACAGAGACCAATTCCAGTAAGGTTGAGTCACTGACTACTTAGCCCCAGCCCCATAACTTGAAAGAACTACATTTCCTGGGGTTCTGTGGCTACTACTACCACAGGTTCATAAAAGACTATTCCAGGGTGATTCACCCACTCCTGAATCTCACCCAGGGTTACCCCTCTACCAACCATAAATACAAGAAAGCGGCTGTCAAAGAACCCGAGAAAGTATACTTCCAAATAGGTGAACCTTTTGGGCCCCACTGGACACCCGAATGTGAAGCAGCCTTCCACAAAGTCATATACCAGTTCATCCACACCCCCATCCTCACCTATGCTGACCCTACCAAGCCCTATGTGCTGCATATGGATGCTAGTCTGCAGGGCCTAGGAGCTGTGCTGTATCACGACCATGAGGATGGTTTGAGACCAGTGGCTTTTGCCAGCAGGAGCTTGACCCTATCAGAATGAAATTATCCTGTGCACAAGCTGGAGTTCCTTGCCCTAAAATGGGCCATTGTTGACCAGTTTCATGAGTACCTCTATGGGGCAAAGATATTGGTGAAGACCGACGATAACCTGTTAGCCTATGTACAGACTTCAGCTAAGTTGGACACCACTGGGCACCGGTGGCTCTCTGCTTTATCAACCTATGACTATGCTGTCGAATACAGGCCAGGACTGAACCATATTGATGCTGATGTCCTGTTACAAAGGCCAGTCTCCAAGAGTGATTGGGTCAAGTTGTCCGAACCTGACATCTGAGCATTGTGCCAAATGTTTGATAGAGATGAACAGATGTCTACGGACACAATGGACTGTTTAGTAGATTGCTTGGGCCCTCCTGATACCTGCATACCGGCTGCCTATTGCCATTTCTCTGCTCTAGATATTAGTGCACTACCTCAGTTTGACAATGACAGCATCCAGTGGGCTCAATCCCAAGATCCTATAATTCAGCCAGCACTTGATGCCCTGCGTGCGGGGAAAGATGTGTCCCAGTTGCATTCACCTGACTTGCGAACTGCCCTATTGTTTAAAGAAGGCCCCAGGTTGAAGTTACACAATCAGTTGTTGTACAGAGAGACAGTGGATTGCAGTGGTTGAGTAGACAAGCAGCAATTGGTCCTGCCCCTGGCCTTTAAAGATTTGGTACTGAGGTCCCTCCACAATCACATGGTGCACCTTAGTATTGACAGAACTCTCAACCTGGTACGATCTTGATTCTACTGGCTCAAGATGGGGGCCAGTGTTGAGCACCATGTAAAGACCTGTAGTCGTTGCCTCCAAAGAAAAGCCCTGCCTCACAGGGCTGCCCCCATTGTCAATATCACTACCAACACCCCCATGGAACTGGTCTGCATAGATTTTTTGTGTTTAGAACCTGATCAACAGAATATTGGCAATGTGTTAGTGGTTACGGATCATTTCACATGGTATGCACAAGCTTTTACAACTAAAGATCAAAAAGCATCTACTGTGGCCAAGGTGCTAGTGGAAAAATTCTTTGTCCACTATGGTGCCCCCCAGCAGATCCACTCTGACCAAGGCAGAGTCTTTAAAAGTTGGTTAATCAAAGAAATGCTCTCTCTGTGGGGGTTGCAGAAGTCAAGAACCACCCCCTATCACCTGCAGGGGGACCCTCAACCAGAATGTTTTAACCGTATCCTTCTAGACATGCAGGGCACCCTCCACCCAAGACAAGCATAAGTGGAGCCAGCAGATTAGCACCTTGGTACATGCGTACAAATGCACCAAAAATGATGCTACTGGGTTCTCCCCCTACCGCCTCATGTTTGGGAGGGAGGCCCGCCTGCCAGTTGATGTCTATTTTGGGGTCTCTCCAGATGGGGTCTGAGCTGAAAACTACTTGCAGTATGTTCAGAAACTGAAAGCTGAATTGAACCATGCATAGCAACTGGCCCAGACAATGACCACTAAAAGAAATCTCGACAACAAAGTGAGGCACGACAAGAAAGTAAAGGCTCAAGAGCTACAGCCCAGAGCAAGTGTTTTTACACAATTTGGGACTACATGGCAAGCACAAAATTGCTGATAAGTGGCACCATCTTCCTCATGTAGTAGTTGGAAAGTCGAATGATCTACCAGTATACAAGGTACGCCCAGAGAATAACTCCAAAGCTGTCAAGACCATGCACCGTAACCACTTGCTGCCTATCGGCCAGGTTATTATTGAAGCTGAGCCGGCAGACATTGCCTACCCTAGGCTGGTGACTCGTGCTGCTGCAAAAAAGAGACAGAGTCAACCTACCCCAGTAGTTACAGAGTTAAGGTTTCCCCCGCAGCAGGCCCAGAATGATAATGACTGTCAGTCCACCTCTGACGATAGTGAGAGTGACAGCGCCTATTACCCCTCCTATGAATTGAATTGGCTGTTTTGAGGTAATCCTATGACTAATTGTGCAGATGAAGCTGGGCCTTCTGGACTGCCTAACCCCCATCTTCATCCTTGGAGCCAATTCTCCCTGAAAGTGAGGTGCAAAGCATCACATCTGAGGTTGCGGACTCTCTGTGTTTTGTGGAACTGTGTGAATTGCCCGAAGAAGGGGCTGATGGTCTGAGTCTCCCTGGTGACTCAACAGAACCTGAAGAACAATGTAAGAGTGTTGACAGCCCCCCTTCAGTGCCACAAAGCCTAATTGTGCTAGAGCCTCCTAAAAATGAGCAACCTGGGCCTTTGTCAGAGGATAATAATGAGCAAAGTGTTGTAGAAACAGAGCCTACAGAGCAAGGAGCTGACAGTGCTCCCAGTTTGGACATTCTCATCCATGCAGAGGCACCCCTCACAAGTCACGAAAGCTCCAGAGTTAGTGCTGAAAGTACAGAGACTGTGGCTGTTCCCCCCAGAAAGACTGGCCGAGCTGTTAAGCCAGTATTGCACTTCAGTTATCATTCTCCCAGAAGGCCAGTGGATTTGCCTCTCAATGTGGTTCACAAAGGTGTTTATATTTCTCAGAGCTCACTACCCAAACTGAGCTTAATGGCCAATTGCAGGTTGATTGTTCTTCCTTCTCAGTATGGTGCCCCTGCCCCATCCAGCCCCAAGTTAGCAGATAGGGAAGGGCCCCCTCCTACATTGTTTAATGTACAGGAAGTTATAACATGAATCAGTATTGTGATGTCACAAGTATGTTAATCATAGAGGAATCAGTATCACCTGTATGAAACATGCATAAGTATTGTCCTTATGGATATAGTATCATGAAGTGTAGTGAATATGTATAGTAAAGTAATAAGTTTATGTTAACTGATGCATGATGGTACAGACTTGACACGGACACCAAGTTTTCTCCAGGCAGGAAAGGATGTAACCCCCCTATAAATGGGGATGCCCGAAAAGTCTTCCTTGAGCTTGCCTAAATGCTCACTGCCCGGCTGGTGTTCTGCGTTTTAGCAGTTTAAATGTATTGCCAGAGAGTGTCTGTATAGCCTCTGTGTACTGTCTCTTTAAGGGCTGCCTAGATTGTAGTCATAATTATTCTGAGAGGGAGCTCTGTTAGAAGATGTACTTGTTTGCTGATCATTTGTTAGAGTAGTAATAATATTGCAGTTTGTTCTAGCCTGCCTTCTTTGCAGCTTGGACAGTTATGTTTGTTTCCATCATCTTGGTCCTGGACTGCAGAATGGGCCAATCAGTACATTTGAGACTCTAAATTTGGGCCTGCCTGCAGGGGCTTGGTGGGGCCAAAACTTGTGGGTATTGTAGTTTTGGGCTTTTGGCGCCTAAAATAACCTGGAGGGGGCGGCCCTTGATGTGACTGACAGACAGATCAGCCAACCAAACCTTTTGGATCTTGGGGAAAGTCCCCCACTGCTTGCATTTTCAGTTAGATCTGAGTTGGGAAATGAAGATGTAACAGCTCGAAATAGTTCGAGCAGCAATCCATAGTGGATTTGCATGGGAGAACTGTGGAATGGCCTGAGTTTGGCCTGCATGCTGTTCCTGAGAGGGAACTTGTGCTTTTTTTTGACTGAATCCAAATTTGGAGGCGAATTAAGCCACTGAATTGTGACCAGGCTTTAACTGGAAGAAGACCGAAGAGTTGCTGAACGCGATCAGCCTGTCAGGACTTCCAGCTAACTCTGAACTCCCGGATTGTGCAAAGATTCTGTAATTGCAACCAGAGAGCCATTTGCCCGGTACAGTGGAATTTCCTTACATGTGAATGTGCTGTGTGCTTATAGTGGGTCATGATTTGGTTCCCCACTGTGTGTCTGGACTGTGTTTTGCATGCTGGAGGCTGTATTCAACTCCACGGACTGAATCTGTATCCATTTCCATTTGCCTGGGCCCTGCTACACTGGCCCAGCCAGAATACCTGCTACACAGAGAAAGTCATCGACGAGAGACCAGCCTAGAGATCAGCCCCATGCTCAACGCCTTGAACAGGAATGATGCCTCGGTGATTCGTGTAGGCCCTGCTTCTCCGGGCACTCCAGTTCAACAACCTGCTGTCTCAATTTCGTCCTGCCTGTGTCCAGTATTAGGTATCTTGAGTAAACATCAGGGTAACTCCCTGCAACAACAGCTAAATCTTAAAGTGTTGTCATCTGATTGTCTTGTTGCCTTTTCTTTCACGAACTGAGCCCTCCGACTCTGGATTACAAATACTGTGTGTTGACTTCCGGTGACGTCACAATCCTGAATGGCCCCATAAGAGAGGAGCTCCGGCATAACCCTATTGACAAAACTCCCTTACTCAACGAAGGAAACTCAAAAAATACTCGGAAACTGTTGAAACAATGTCAGGGGGTAAAGATTTAGTGAAACCGCGCTCGGGGAGGCACAAGGGGTGAGTGGATGCAACTAGATCCCAAAGACGGCCTACTAGCTACAGTGTGTCTCCGGCATTTAGCATGGCCAGGGACCAAGACACAGACAGAGAGGGTGAGAGGCTATCTCGCTCCCGTTTTGAGATGCTCTTGGCAGAAATAAGGGCATTTCGGGCAGAAAATAAAAAAATAATTTTCTACACTACAGACCAGACTTACGGAGGTGGAAGAGAGACTGGAGCACTTGGAGGCTGTAGCGGGCGAGATGGCAGAGGAGACTTAATGCCTTCACCAAGCTGTAGATTTCCTTGTGGATCAGCAAGAGGCGTTTCAAGAAACAATGTTAGATTTGGAAGCTCGGTCTAGAAGGATAACTTTCATATATATACGGCCTCCCAGAGGATTCTGAAACTGGTAGAATGGAAGACTTCCTGACAGATCTACTCTGAGATGTCTTGGATCTCCCCTTAACATTCCAGTTTAGAACTGAGAGAGCCCACAGAGCCCTAATGCAAAAAAACCCCGATCAATCAGCAAGACCACGGTCAATTGTTTTAAAATTCTCTAGTTATAGGGATAAGGAAACAGTGTTGAGAGCAGCCTGGTCTAAAAAAGTTGTCACCTATAACTCATCCAGGCAGCTGTTTGACAATGATTACCCTACAGAGATAATGAGAAAAAGGGCAGCATACGCACCGATCCTGAGGGTCCTGAAAGAACATGGGATCCGCTTCCAGACGCCTTATCCCGCAAACCTACATGTGTTCTGGGACACTGGTAATAAGGTATACACAACTCCTGAGGAGACTCAACCGGAACTAAAGAAGAGAGGATGGAATTTCCAGTCGTCCAGTCCTGCGCCACAGGACAAGCGCCCCCCACTCGCAGTGGCAGAGAAATGTAAACAGATGAGGAGGAACAAACAAGCAGAGAAGCTTTTGATCACTGCAGGAGATCAGAGAAACCATACAGAAACCATACAATCCCGCCAAAGGAGCAGAGCCTTAGGGTCAACAGCCAAACACCTGAATCGGACTAGCGATCTGCACAAAATGCAGGTGACTGTTTATTTCATGCCCCCGTTTTACTGGGGGTATTCAGAGGTGCAGAAAAATGGAGAGACATAGGTTTCCTCACTGCAAGCGTAATATATTACTTAGTGAAGGGAAAAATAAAAGCAGCTTTTGTTCACTTGCAGGTGTTGTTCTGTCCTCAACCACGTTGTCTGGCTGTGACTTAGTACAGTGCATTCAATTTAACCACTAATGTGCAGATGTTTTAAGCTGCTTAGAGATAGTTAGACATGTAGGTTTATTGACCCTCCTTTAAATACATAACTCTGTGTTCCCCTCAGGGACTGCATATCTCTAATTTAGACAAGCAGTTTTGGTTCTTCCCTTTTCTTTTTTTTCTCTCTTTTCATTGGGGGACAGAGAGACAAATAAGAACCCCCTGAACATGACAAGAGGGTTCTTGATAACTGAGTTTAAACATATTTAATTCTGTTTGGATCTGACGCCCCCATGTGCTCTCCACAGTGCATTAAGTTAATTTGCAAGTTTGGGTTGTGCTGAGAAAATGTTTTTTGAGTGTACTCCTGGGCAGCTTTTTAGTTTCTGCCCTCTCGGGGCAGCTTTCAGGGAGAATGATTCTACTACTCTTTTTGGTTGTTTTCCCACGATGGGTGATGTACCTTTTACTTGATCCCGAGGTTTGGAGGGATCGGGGAGGCCTGACTAATCTTTAGGTCACAATTCCTCCCTTAGGGACCCAGCCCGAATTTTGGACTTCGGTTCCTTTTCTTAGAGGGTTAGTTTTTGTACCCTCTTTTTTTGGAAGTACTAATGTAAATAAGTTTCACGAGTTAAAACTTGTTATAGTTACCTTTCATGTTAATTTTTGAAATGTACTTGCACAGAATTTCAATTCTTCAACTGATTGCCTAAGAATTGGAGATACGCAACAGGAGATACGGTACATTGATGCTGGGAAATACAGAATGTTTGAATGTAGGAGACACCCCCCTGATTCTATAGAAATAATACAAGTCAGGGTCCCTGTAATAGAATTTCAACCAACCCCACTCAGGATAGCCCTGCGTAACATGTCCCTGTTTAATGGCTAAAGCCTCCATAATTTCCGTATGCGCTCATAATGTTAATGGGTTAAATAACCCAATAAAAAGATACAGGGTCATTACCTCCCTTAAGAAATTGAAACCCTCATTCTTGTTACTGCAGGAGACTCATTTAAATAAGAAAGAACATCAAAAACATTCTAAATTTGGGTTCTCCTCCATAATAGCCTCTGTTTTCGGGAAGGGGAAAAGAAGGGGGGCGGTGATTATGGTTCCTAAAAATAACCCTTTCCGCCTGACAAAGTCATATGTGGACCCTGAAGGGAGGCTCGGTATTGCAGTGGGACAGCTGGAGGGACAGGATATCACCTTTGCCTCCTTATATGTTCCCCCTGGTTCGGGGCCTGAAGTGAGAAAACTACTGTTTCAAAAGATTATGGAAATATGTAAGGGTGTGCTGATAATGGAAGGGGACCATAATCAGACTACTTCACAACTGGACACATCTAATATTAAATGCCCTAAAAAATCCCCAGCACAGAGGGCAGTACAGGCCTATCTTTCAGGAGCACAGTGGGTAGATGCCTGGAGATACCTACACCCTCATAAAAGAGAGTATACACACTTCTCTGTTCCTCACAAAGTGTATACCTGAATAGATTACATACACGTGTCTAAGGAGCATTTATATAAAATACAGGGATGTACACAGACACCCATGGTATTGTCTGACTATTCAATTATAACCCTTAATATGACCTGGGAATGGGAAAAAATCAACACCTTGTGGAAATTTAATAATTTCCCTTTAAATATAAAGGATTTTAGAGAAATGATACAGTTGAAAATCAAACAGATTCTCTCCGAAAATAATGTACACGGGATAACGGAGGGCACCTTATGGGACACCCTTAAAGTTGTCCTGAGGCGCGATATAATAAAATATGCAGCTTTATACAAAAAACAGCAACAGTTGCACTTAGATAAGCTTCAACAACAATTTCAAGATCTGCAGGCCCAGCATGCTGTGGGAGATGAGGGGGGGTCTTGCCCCTTTTACAAGCCACCAAAGAACAAATTCAGGTGATTTTAGACATACGTACGGAACAAGCCCTACAATATATTAGACAGAAATACTACGAAGGTGGCCCTAGGGCTACTTGATTACTAGCTCACAGACTTAGGCAGCACAAGACTCGATCCAATATAATTCAAGTTAGAGACCCAACTTCAAAGAAATTAGTTACTCTTCCCAAACAGATAGAGCAAGCTTTTCAAACTTTCTACAGTTCCCTATACAAAACAGAAAGAGGGGAGGACACACAGGGGATTGAGACCTTCTTGGAGGGTCTTGACCTCCCAGTGATATCAGAGGAACAGAAACAGGTCCAGAAAAAGCCAATTTCAGTTGTGAAGTTGAATCAAGCAATATCGGCCCTGAAGTCATATAAGAGCCCCGGTCCCGATGGATATACAGGTGACTTTTACAAGACATTTAGAAAGGACCTGTCCTCCACCCTATTAGCGGCCTGCAGAGGTGCTCAAATGGGTGGTGCAACCCCAGACTCCTGGTGGTATGCTTACATAGCCAGTATACCAAAACCCGATAAAGATATCACATCTTGCTCTTCATACAGACCTATCTCTGTTCTCAATATAGATTATAAAATATTTACCCCCATTCTCTTGAAAAGATTTGAAACTTTTCTACTTCAGATAATAAACTTGGATCAGACTGGTTTTGTCCCGGGCCTCCAAACACAGGATAATATAAAAAGAACACTGCATTTGGTGCAGCAGGTGGGGAGCACGGGGTCTCCATTTCTCCTGCTTTCTCTGGACACAGAGAAGGCATTCAATCATGTTGAGTGGCCTTTTCTGTGGGCTGTGATGGGGAGGATGGGAATACCACAATCTGTTATCAAAATGATAAAATTAATGTATTCAAGTCCCAGAGCTTATATTAGAATAAATGGTTCATTTTCTAGCCCTATGTCACTATCTCGAGGCACCAGACAGTGGTGCCCCCTGTCCCCCCTATTATTTGCAATTTACTTAGAACCCTTGGCCCAGGTCTTAAGGCAGGAAGAAGGATTAAAGGGGGTGAAGATTGGAGCAGAGACCCATAAGCTGGCCTTATACGTGGATGACTTCCTAATATATATGACAGATCCTGAAACTTCCCTTCCCCACCTTTGGGACTTATTAAATGGATTTGGAGAAGTATCAGGGTACAGCGTCAACCTCTCTAAGACAGAAGTTCTGGCTTTGAATTATAATCCATCAGTACAAATGAGAAGTAAATTCCCTATTCGTTGGGACTTGAAAAGTATTAAATACCTAGGAGTACAGATTGGACTCTCACATACTGATCTTTTTTCCTTCAAACTATACCCCCTTTATGACTAAAACATCCACTGAATTAGAAAAATGGAGAACTCTCCCCTTGTCTCTATATCAGAGAATTGAATCCATCAGGATGGTAGTTCTCCCTCGTCTCCTTTATTTGGCTGAGACCCTCCGATACAGATACCAGAAGCATTTTATAGGGCAATGCAAAGAAAAACATCTGCATATATCTGGGCAAATCAGAGGCCAAAGATTAGCCTCTCAACACTACAGCTCTCTAAACAGCAGGGAGGAAAGTCTTTACCCAACCTCAAACTATATCACCTAGCTGCTCAGATTAGAATACCTCTGTATTGGCTTGATGTGAGCTACATAGCCAGGTGGAAGTCACTGAAGGGCCAGGAGAAAGAACTTGGGAATGTGTGCCACACCCTACTGTCTTTTCCTCCAGAAATAAAACTGGAGAGAGTAACTAACCCATATACCTACTCCACATTAAAGTGTTGGCAAAAAGTATTGTCATCTCAGGAGCTCATAGGATGGAGATCTGCTTTGCTCTCCTTGCCCTGTATGGGCTCTTTTATCCTGGCTAAGATAGACAGGGGATTTCATAAATGGCAAAGGCGGTGTCTGCATCTGGTATACCGTTTCATGCCTCTACCACTAACAGATTTAGTTCAAAAATATGGCATTCCTTATGCAGACAGGTTTAGATATTTCCAGACTAGAGACTATCTTAACACTCTTGGGGTGGTGAAGTGGAGAGACTCTCCTCTCCCCAGACTCTTGGAATTTTTTATAGGTGTGATAGATAGAAGGCCGGTGCCCCCTCATGTGATCTCAGTTCTTTATAAGGGCCTACGGTCCTTGAAGGAAAATTCATTAAATAATATTAGGTTGGCATGGCAAAGGGACCTGGGGTTGGAAGTGCCATCTTCACAATGGGAAAGACACTTAGAAACAATGCGGAAGAGCGTTGGTTCTGGACATTGGAAAGAGTTCGCCTGGAAATTCTCAGTAAGATATTTTAGAGCTCCTGCAGTGGTTCAGAGATACAGCCCTTCTAAGGGGGCGAAATGTTGGAGGCAGTGTGGATATGCCCAGCTACAGTACACTGGGCCACATATTTTGGACCTGTAAGGTACTTCAACCTTTTCTAACCCGCTTCTAAGAAGCCCTTCAACAAATAATTTCACCAAATATAAATATTGACCCATATTTCTTTTTCTTTGGGGAGTATTCGCAGGACTGCAGAGATGTCCTGACAAGGAAATTTATTAATCTGGCTACCCTTGCAGCAAAAAAAGCTATAACTAAAAGATGGATGTCCCCTCTGCCTCCCACAAAGGATCAATGGCATCAAATAATAATGCACATTTATAAAATGGAGAAGATTACAGCTTTGTTAAATAAATCTCAGACCAGCTTTGCGAATATTTGGAGAAGATAGGTAGTATATATTGTACCTCTACAAATGGACTTTGTACCATGAACTGTGTCCCTCTTAGAGGAAGTAGGATTTTAATGATACGATCAATATGTATTCTACCACTGTTTTAGGCAATCGATGTAATCAGACAGAGTACAAAATGTAAGTGCATCCTTTTTTTAAATTTATTTATTTACTTTTTTTTTCCAGTAACACCTTTTACTTTTTGTAAATATTATGAATGGAGTTTTATGTACAGTATATATTCCAAGTTATTTCTGTGGAAAAAATAGATTGAAAGTTAAAAAAAAAAATACTGTGTGTTGTGCATGTTGCTTTCTTCCATTTCAGGGCCCCAACCAGCTGCAATGTTCCTGGCTAGACCACCGTTTTCCTACCTGGGTACCCAGAGTGTGTGTCTGTGTAGGGATTCTGAACTGCAGGTGTAACTGTCTGATTAATATAGCTTTTAGGCAAATCAACCTGATTACACCCCTCTCTTGTTCAAGTCCCCTGAATAAATCAGATTTAACTTTGTTTGCATTTAACCTGACTGTGGTCCCAGTTTGTGCCAAAAGTATTGTACTGTTGCTATTTGCTGTGCTTAACCTTGTTTTACAGGGGTTCCCCCGGGTCAAGCTAGAGGAACCAGCCCTGGTGGTAAGTGTAAACAGTGTGGTAATGCCTGCTAATAAGGGTCATTGTGAAAGTAATTATTGCATATTGTTCAGGCCACTAGAAGGGAAAAGAGGGAGTTACAGTGTCCCAGAGGGCTGTGCCCAGGTTAGCTTGACCACTAACAACCCTGACCTCTGGGTGGAGGCACCCATTTCATTACCCAGGCCCCTTAACCTGCTACTAGCCAAGCAGGCAGGGGTAGTAGCCCTTGAGATAGCACCACCTAGGGGTTATACAATAGCCAACTTGGTTAAGAAGGGGGATAAAACCTTTTATAGGTACATCAAGGAGCATAGAAAGACAAAGGGAGGGATAGTGAGGCTGAATAGAATGGACGGTGGGTGGGCAGAGAGGGACAGTGAAAAAGTAGGGATGCTGAACGAATACTTCTGCTCAGTATTCACAAAAGAGGAGGAGGGGGAGGTACCTAATCCAATTAACAGAAGCACTCTGGATAGGGGGGTCGATCACAGTCCTTTCACAGAAGAAAGGTTTCTGAAAGTACTCCTAAAACTGAAGGTGGACAAAGCAATGGGGCCTGATGGAATTTATCTCAGAATTCTTTTTTTTTGCCACCTTACTTGCCCCTGGCCTGCCTCTCCTTCCGGCTGCACATGACCCCCCATGACCTCCTCGCCCCGACCCCCTTCCTACTCACCTCAGATCGCAGCCGACCCAGGGGTGGCCCGGCATAACCCTTCGCCGAATAGGTCCCTCTCCTCCGAGGGGGAAGGCGCCAGGAGGGGATACCAGCGCACTCTACGATCAGTCCCCATGTGCTGCTGAGGTGAATTCCAGGGTGTCGGGGCATCTGAGGTGGCGGGGAGTCGGCAGCCATCATCCAGCCGACCAGGCAGCTTCTTTTCCGCTTTTCTGTGGGGAGTGACATCCTGACGTCAAGGTGTATGCCAACGTCTGTCACTCCCCCTTGAGCACCGAGCCCGGCTGTATTGCTGCACTCCCAGCCTCCGATAGGAGTCAGCCTACACCGGTGCGCATCCCCACCCCTCCCCGGAGAAGGAAAACTGTCCTGGACGCCCATCTCCCTCTGCCAGTCCTCCGTAACCCGAGTCCATTCCCGAACCCGGTCGCCGCGCCGCAGACAGAAATCCAACCGTTGCGCCGATGGGCCGGCTATCCCAGAATTCTAAAAGAATTAAGGGGAGAACTAGAGACAACACTGACTACCCTTTTTAACAAATCATGGGAGGATGGTGTGGTACCTGAGGACTGGAGGAAGGCAGATGTGATTCCCCTTCACAAAAGTGGGAGCCTGATAGGGGCAGGAAATTACAGACCTGTCAGTTTGACCTCTGTGGTAGGGAAAGTGATGGAATCACTTCTGAAGGAAAGAATTGTTGAGTATCTAGAGGCCAGTGGGGCACAGGACCCAAGGCAGCATAGGTTCACAGTGGGAAGGTCATGTCAGACAAATCTAATTGATTTCTTTGACTGGGTGACCAAAGTAATAGACCAGGGAGGGGCTGTGGACATGACCTACCTAGACTTTAGCATGGCATTTGACACAGTCCCAATACAAAAGATTAATAATTAAATTAACCAGCCTGGGAGTGGGTCCCAGGGTGGTAGCCTGGGTAAAACATTGGCTAGACAACAGGACACAGAAGGTAATTGTAAATGGAGTCCACTCTGAAGAAAGAGGGATTACTAGTGGGGTACCGCAAGGTTCAGTACTGGGTCCAGTCCTTTTTAATGTCTATATAAGTGACGTTGCAGAGGGACGAAAGGAAAAGTATGCCTCTTTGCAGATGACACAAAGCTCTGCAACAGGGTTGATACAGAAGAAAGCATGGAAAGGATGAGAAGGGACTTGGCAAGGTTGGAGGAATGGTCAGAATTATATCAGCTTGGATTCAATGCACAGAAGTGCAAAATAATGCACCTGGGAAACAAGAACCCAGGGGAAGATTACACAATGGGGGGGGGGTAGTAACAACAACAAAAATGGAAAGGGACCTGAGGGTAATCATATCAGATGACCTTAAGGTTAGCAAGCAATGTGAGAAGGCAGTAGGGAGGGCTCGGGGATACTGGGATGTATAGGGAGAGGCATCACCAGCAGAAAACAGGAAGTTGTTATCCCCCTGTACAGACTGTTGGTGAGACCCCATCTGGGGTACTGCATCCATTTCTGGAGACCCCATCTCTGCAAGGACATAGACAGAATGGAGGCAGTCCAGAGGAGGGCAACTAAAATGGTGCAGGGTCTGCAAGAGAAGGCATACGAGGAGAAACTAAAGGAGCTTAATATGTATCCCCTTGAGGAAAGGAGGGAGAGTGGGGACATGATAGAAAGTTTTAAGTACCTCAGTGGAATCAACAAAGTCCAAGAGAGTAGCATCTTTCAGAAAAAGAGATGTGCAAGAACAAGGGGACACAATTTAAAGATAGAGGGGGGGACGGCTCTGGGGCAATGTGAGGAAGTATTTTTTTCACAGAGAGGGTGGTGGACACATGGAATAGCTTCCTTAGGAGGTTGTGGGTCTAAAACTGTGGGAGAATTCAAGAATGCATGGGACAGACATAAGGCAATTCTTGTGGGGGGTACGAAGAAATATGCTGTTGGTTAACTAGGATCTGCAGCTTATCCTGTAGGTAGGGAAATGGGCAGACTAGGTGGGCCAAGTGGTCCTTATCTGCCATCAAAATCTATGTTTCTATGTACCATGCTGAAATCACAACAGTGTTGTCGAAGTTCAACATGACGATATCCCCAATGTCGACAGGCGAAATTTGGCCTGTCAGACATTGTGTGTTTTCTATCAGGAGGCTGCACCCTGAACCTCCCATGTTGGAGACGCATCCCCTTCTTAAGATATCTAACCCAAGTCAGAGTTGTTTTGAAGGGGGTGAAAGATGGTGAAAGAGTGAAATTTCACTCTCTGGTCCACAGCCACAACTGAAACCTGTCAGATTGTCGCCAGGAGGAATTTCTCGCCACAGTGTCCAGTGTGAATGGCATGCCGTCCAGAGCAACCTGTTGGTGTTTTATTGCTCCATGGAGTGACTTTTCTGTTTTAATTTTTTATTTTATTTATTTATTAGAAAAAATTTCACCAGGAAAGTCATACTGAGCTACTGCTCATTTCCAGATGCATCCTGGGGGAGGGGTAGTAGGTTAAAAAAAACACATCATGACAACAAGTTAAAGTAATAACAGGCACTATAAAAAAGAATACATTTGCAGTATAACCTAGTCAGATTCAGTACATGACAAGAGCATTACAAAGCATCTGATGATTGGCATGAACGCAGATAGCACAAATGTAAAAATACCAGAAGAAAATATACTAGGAAGTGGGAACTTGTCTGGGGGGGGGGGTATGGAGTGGGTAACTTTAAGGACAGTTACAAGTGGGGAGGTGAGGTTGCGGAGTAGTGAGGAGAGGGCTGAAGGGGAGGATGTGGTGCAAATGGTGTGGGGAAGGGTGTTCCAGAGTTTGGGGAATTGGTGGCTGAAAGCAGCTTGACCAGCAGAGGTGGAAGTGGAGGGTACAGCCAGAGTGCAAGTGTCAAAGCTCCTCAGGGAGTGAGAGGAGGGAGGAGGTAGAGAAAGGGAGGCTGAAATGTGGGGGTGAGGGAACCAAACCAGAATTTACTTATAAGGTTGATACAGTGGGTACGGCGTCTGTCTTCAAGAAAGGGACGAGATGGAAACTGATACAGAGAACATCAGTGAGTGTGAGGAGGACAGTCAAGTGCAAAAAGGCATAAAGAATGGAAAAGTGTGTCCAATCTGGCTAAGGAAGTACCAGGGACAGCACCATAGATCACATCACCATAGTCAAAGACTGGAAGGATCATTCTCTGGATGACAGCATGGCATGCCGGCAATGGGATGCAATCATGGGTCCTGTACAAGGCACCAAGCTTGGGGTACAGTTTTTTAAGTATGGCATCCACATGGCCAGAGAAGTTGAGGTGCTGGTTGAGCCATAGCCAAAGATAACTGAAGAAGGTGACATCCTCCAGTGGGGACCCATCTAAGGTGTGGAAAGAGGGGAGGGATGGGAGCCTAAAGAGTCTCTGCCTCATGCCAATGGACATGGAGATGGTCTTCTTGGCATTCGAGAATATCTGGTTAGAGCATAGCTGGAGCTGAACTTTATCAAAGTCGAGCTGAAGTCTGGACATCACATGAGCAGTGGAGGGGCCAGAGGTATACAGGACAGTATCATCTGCATGCATGTGTATGGCTGCAGATGAGCAGGCTGTGGGGAGGTCGTTTAGAAAAACAGAAAATAACAGCAGTCCAAGTACTGAGCCTTGAGGGACTTCTGTGTTTATAGGGAGGGGCGGGGAGAGAGTGTCGCCAATTTTGACAGATTGGGTCCTACCCTCTAGGTATGACTGGAAACAACTGGTGACCACTCCAGAGAGTCCAGCAGCTGATAGTTTAGAAAGGAGGAGGGGTTGGGAGACAGTGTTGAATGCCTTAGCCAGGTTGACAAAGATGGCGGAGGTAATAAGGCCCTGATCCATACCAGTGAGGATTTTATTTATTTATTTAAAAGTTGATAACTGGGAAAAGCACCATGAATAGAAGCTCATTTCCAGGTTGCAACCAGGGGGAGGGGGTACAAGAGTAAGGCAAATACAACAAGGATGGGATCAGTGAGCCTGCGGAGGGAGACGGATGTGGAGTGGTGCTTCTGGAAGCCCCACTGGAAAGGAGTGAAGAACGAAGAGGAGTCAAGTAAGGGAGAGAGCTGGAAGAGCACAATGCATTCTTGTAGTTTGGCAAGGATAGGGAGGAGGGAGATGGGTTGGTAGTTCCCAGCAGCAAAGTTTGAATTAACAATTCATTAAATGGGATCCCCTGTTCATGCAGTTTGTTGTGTTGGCCTCATTCATTTTGGATGGACTGTTTGCTGCTAACAAGATGTTGCCTCCACAGTCCAGCTCCTAGCGTGTGTTCCAGGGTGGCAGCAAAGGGGTCTGGGGTCCTCAGGTTGAAGAATCAGAAGAACATCGAGGGAGACAGTGAGGGGGCTGTCTGATGAAGACTGTCCACAAAGGTTTTTGAGGCGAAGTTGGCAAGGCCAGGCAGGTGAAAAACAGAGTCTTCATGTCTCCAGTCCATCTGCTCTGCACCTGGAAGCAGGGGGCACTCCGGTGTCATCAGGTTTGGTAAACAGGCCAACCAGGTATGTGGATCCCTTCTGCTGTATAGTGCCCCTTCCCCAGGACTTTTACCACCATACCCCTAGACATGGGGAGGGGGACTTACTGTACATAGGGTTACTCTGCTGAAATCTATCATGTAGGCTATATACCATTTCTAACACTAAATGAAGTAGATTGTTGCTCCCACTTTCCCTAGTGCAAGCTGCATATGGGCTGTCATTGACAGCATACTGAGTGCAACAACCCAGCATGCTTCCAGTCTGGGAAAGGGGAACCCTGAACCATCCCAGATTGCTGTCTATTATTCCACTTCAGTCACAGAATGGAGGTCATAGTGTGTGTGTGGGGGGGGGGGGCCTTCTTGCAAAAAGTTGCCCCTTTGGGGCCTTGGGCAAGTTGGGCTAAGGAGAAAGTATCCTTTAAAGCTATCAATGGAGGCTGGCCTAAACCAGCAGCTGTTCTGATTTTCTTTACTGGAGTCAGAGTGGATGTGATAAGGGGTGGGGGTGATCACATAAGTCTTTTTCTTTTTTAACTACAAATAATGAATAACTAAGTATCTGAGCCCCTGAATGTGAATAATTGTTTTATTTTTTATTTTATTTAATTTATCAGGAAGGTGGACTGGATCGATGACCCATTTTCAGCCATGCCTGGGGGAGGGTAATACGATTGGAGTACAAAACAAAGTATCTATGCCATCTCTAAACCCCTCACATTTATTTTCAATTTGGCACTGTCCACCTCCTCCATGCCAGACACCTGGAAAACTACTAAGGTGGTACCCACTTTCAGAGCTGGGGACCTCTCTCATTCGACAACTACAGGCTGATTTCCATCCTCCTCCACCTAACAAGCTCCTTGAGAAAATAGTCCACCGCCATCTATCCGATCATATCGAGAGGTACAACCTCATGAGCAGTCATCAGCATGAGTTCCGCAAAAACCACAGCACCACAATTGCCCTAGTGTGCTTTACTGACCATGTCCTTAGGAATATGGACCAGGCAGGGCCACTGGTGCTGTATTTGTGGACCTGACCAAGGCCTTCGACCTGGTCAACCACCTATACATCAAGCTCCACCTGCTCAGCTGCTTTTATGAGACCTCCTCTTGGTTTTGACGCTACCTCTCAAGCCGCTTCCAATCCATGTGAATTGATTCTGCCATTTCTCCTCCCCTGTCTGTCCCCACATGCATTCCCAGGGCTCCATTCTGGATCCCCCGTACTATTTTCCATCTTTATAAACTTCCTTTCCTCCAACAGCCTCTACTGCAAAGCACTTCTGTACGTGGATGATCTTGTCATCTATCATAGCTACAAGTCCCTACCCAACAGTTCCTCTGTTCTCACCCACAACTACAGATTAGCCCACCAATGGTTCATGTCTAACCTACTTCTGGTTAATGATAAGAAAACCAAAGCCATGCTGTTTGGGTCCAAACCATACCTTGTTAACACCATGAAATCTAATGCCACCCTCTCTGTGCTCTCACCCAATGGACCTGCCCTTGAGAACGTTACCACTTTTAAGTATCTGGGTGTAATGCTTGACCCTTCCCTCTCCTACACAGACAACATCAACCTCATTGTTTGCAGAGTTAATCAAAAACTCAGGGCCACCTATCATCTAAAATATTACTTGATCCCTGAGGACTGCCTAACCATCGTCCAAGAATCTGCTCCCCACCATATATTACTGCTCCCCCATCTACTCTTGTGTGTCCTCTGCACTATACACAAGACTAATGAGAGTCTACAGTAATGTCTGTCATTTTGCTCTCCTGGCTCCTTTCTCTACCAATCACTGTGACCTATACAAGCCACTTGGTTGGCTTCCTCTCCTTAGCTGCTTTGATTATGTCCTCAGCTGCATTGTTGATAGCACTCTAAGAGGGGGTAACGTGTCCCCGTACTCATCCCTACTCAAGGTCCGATCCATATCCAGGAGTATCCAGAAGCCTCTGTTCCTCCCCTCAAGGTCCCTAGAGTTTTCACCAGTATGGGAAGTAAAGCCCTGTCGGTAGCAGCCCCCTCTCTGTGGAATCACATCCCCATGCCCCTCCAGTCGTCCAATACACACCTTAGTTTCAAATCCCACCTCGAAGCCTGGCTTTCGTGGAAGCCAGTTGCTCTTGTTTGCCAGGGTAGACCCATGCCCCCTCATCCCTGTTTCTCTGTCTCCCCACGCTTGCCCTTCCAAGTTCCTAATCCTCTTCTAGGGGTGCGCTACCATTTCCGCTCACCCTTTTCTGCTCCCCTCTGCTTGTTCTCTTCTTGCAGTTGCATCGAGCCTGACTACCCGTTCTGCCCTGGCATTATGCCAGTGCACCTATTGTTACCTTCCCCCAAAATGTGTATCTGTACCTCTTGTTGCGTGCCATCCTATTTTGTCATGCCATCCTATCTTGTCTCTGTATTGAGTTAGTATGTGCCCTGTATTTTTTTCTTTGATTTCAGTCTTCCTTACACTGTGTGTTGTACTCTCATGGATGTATCTCTCACCATTTTTATGCTTGCGTTTATCATGTGTACTTTGTTGGACTACTGTACATGGCTTGTTTATTTCATTTGTTTCTTCTAAAACAGTTGTATTGTATGCTACTGTGCCATCCTGTGGCCCGGGTCATGCCTGAAAATAGTCCTTTGGATCAGTGCCCTTACCTGGTAACCAAAGACATAAATAAATAAATAAATCTACTACACAACAAATATTAATAAAAAAACACATGACAGTATAAAACACTTTACAATTTTGTCACAAACAGGTGTGTACAATATATACAATGCATAATCAATGACTTAATGTAATCAGTTGAATATTCAAATAAAGGTATTTGCAGACCCCAATACCGTGTAAATGTTTAATGTTTGAAACTGGTTATGTGTAAAACCATTAAAAAATGAAAATGGCATAGCTAAGTGTATGGAATTTTAGTATGTCACGGAAAAATGGAGAACTCCGATTTGTGGAGCAGGAACACATGACCAGTGAAGAAGGTCTGTGTTACTGCACTGCTCGGGTCTCATAGGATCTTTGTGCTTATGTAACCCCCTTGTTACCTGGGGTTACTAGAATCCCAGTAAGACCTAGTGGTAGGCAGGGAAGGCAGCTTGTGAAACTCCAGTTAAATGGATTTCACCCTGTCTCACTCTGTTCTCAGTCTCAGCTGAGACTGAGGGATGACATTACCATAGAACTTTTGCAGCTGCATATGCCACACTGGAATGCTACAGTTGGAAGTTAGGATAGAATGTTGGAGATTTTTGAACAGAGTCGGTGTGCAGTCTTGGAGAGAGGAACAGCACAGCAGTTCTATGTGCAGGCTCTCAGAGCCTTAAGCTCTGTTTTACAGCTACTGTAAGGGAGGTGTGCGTTTCCACCGAAAGAGGAACTCAGTAAGCTGATTGTGAAGTGGTGGAGACCGCTGTTACTGGTCCATGTGCCCCATCCTCAAGGGGATGGGGGTAGAAAGGTTTGCCTGTCTTCCAGGGCAACCCTCCTGGTTCCGGCTAAGGAAGAAGCTGCCTTATTTCAAGTTGTGCTGCGGCACCAGAAGCTGTGGGAGAGAAATTCCTGTGAGGAATCGCCTGTGGGGCACCTGCAACCAAAAGGTGAGTTCACTCTGACAGAGGGCCTATGTTTTTCACCTGAACTGCTGGAACGTGGGGATTGGACTACTTAATCTGTAGGAGGTCTAGTGTAATAGACATTGCTGGTTAATTCAAGTAGGTTCAAGTCCAGCACAAAGAGTGAAGTAAAGTGGGGATTGGACTGCTTGATCAGTGGGGGGCCTAGAGCAATGGGCTAAGCCAAGTAAAAGTATGTTCAAGTCCAGCACAATGGGAAAGCAAGACAGGTAGAGCAAATGTGACATACATTTAGCCTTAATCTACATTGCCAAGCTTTACAGAATGAGATGTTTAATGTCCAGAGAAATGGCTGGGTATGAATTGTGGAAGAGAGAGGTGGGAGACCCCCATCAGTAGTAACCAAATTCACCTCTACGGATTTGCTCTGTGGCACCCTTACTTTCTCTCAGGTACTTGGCCAGTGCCTGAGGAAAGTACCCAGATGTGGGGTTAAAAGGAGAACTCCCTGTTAGAGCTGAGGTGCTCTTAGGTGGTTTAGGCAGCCACCAGAAAAGGTTTCCATGACATATGGAAGGTATCCGAGTGGCTGGCAAGGGAGCCGAGCCAGGGAAATCCCAGACAGTGTACAAGTTCGGGCTGTGTACCCAAAGCAGCGTGCAAGTCCGGGCTGTGTTCCCGGTGGGTTCAGAGCCTGAGGGTTGAAGTGTTGAAGAAGTGTTTCTGATTCTTTTTAATCTGCATTACCAGAAGTGTAGCCCCATGGGGGTCCGTCTATGCTTTGTTTGTTCTGCTTGGATGTGAATAAAAGCCACACTTTAGAATCCCATTCCTGGTTTTGGACATTACAGTTATTGCTTCCTGTGTTCAGAATTACTTGGGTGCCCCTGTGCAGAGTAGCCAAACCTAGCCCTTGTGCCGAGTAACCTATTCCTCCCCGAACCCAGTCCCCACCTGGTACTGCTGTCAGATTCAAACAGCATACCACCTGTCATTTGCAAAAAGGCAGAGGGGTGAGGGTTGCACTTACTTATCATCAAAATACCCAGAAGTGCTGGCTCCCTAACTAGCCTGTCATAAGACTGTAGCTGAACAAACCAGGCCCTCTCCAAACATCACCACTGTCAGATCTGCCACAACTACAGAGAACTTCATTAAAAGCTAGCTCTAATTGTGGGCTGACATCAGTTCTGTGCAGGTGCCACTGAGAAGTTACAACACCCAGTGGCACCTACTGCTGGCACCTGGGAGGTTGTTTTATTGGCATCTGGAGTGATAGTCCAGGGGATGGAATGGGGCACTGAGGTGGTGCTGAGTGTAGCGTGGGGGAGGACACAGTGGCCTATCATCTTGTGCATCATTGGCAGACTGGGTTCCCCTTCTCCCCCTACCCACCTTCCACATATGAGTGCACACTGTGCAACATCCTGGAGGGTGCAGCAGCATCTGATCACCCAAGCCACCAAGCCTGTCTCCACCAATTCACCAGCAGGATCTTTACTAGGAGCAGGTCAGTCCCTCCATTCCAGGGAGAACAGCGTCAGTGCAGACACTCCTCACCCTTCAATCACTTGGCTTGTGGGGCTTAAACCTGTGCCAAGCAGTTGCCTCACCACTCAGTACCAAGGATCTAGCATCTTAACTTTTTTTAATTATACTTTTTTAGACATCTTTCAGTTGTAATGAGCCATTTTAGAAGGACAAAAACCCATTACAGGGTCTGTGGGAAGACTGGTCTCATGTATTTACAACTCAGTATTTACAAATGAAGAGGGGGAGGTACCTAAAACAAACAAGCAATATAAACACTCTAGGTACAGAAGTTGATACCAGCCCATTTACAGAAGAAAGGGTTCTGAAAGAACTCTTAAAACTGAAGGTGAACAAAGCAATGGGGCCTGATGGGATTCATCCCAGAATTCTAAAAGAACTAAGGGTAGAACTAGTGACACCACTGACTACCCTCTTTAACAAATCATGGGAGGATGGGGTGGTACCCGAGGACTGGAGGAGGGCAGATGTGATTCCCCTTCACAAAAGTGGGAGCAGGGCAGAAGCAGGAAACTACAGACCTGCTAGTTTAACCTCAGTGATAGGGAAAATGATGGAATCACTTCTGAAGGAAAGAATTGTTGAGTACCTAGAGGCCAGAGGGGCACAGGACCCAAGGCAGCATGGATTCGCAGTGGGAAGGTCATGCCAGACAGAATCTAATAGATTTCTTTGACTGGGTGACCAAAGTAGTAGATCAGGGAGGGGCTGTGGACATGGCCTACCTAGACTTTAGCAAGGCATTTGACTCAGTCCCACACAAAAGATTAATATACAAGTTAGCCAGCCTGGGAGTGGGTCCCAAGATGATAGCCTGGGTAAAGAACTGGCTGGAGAATAGGACAAAAAGGGTAATAGCAAATGGAGTCCACGCTGAAGAAAGGGGGGTTACTAGTGGGGTACCGCAGGGTTCAGTATTAGGACCGGTCCTCTTCAATGTCTTTATAAGTGACGTTGCAGAGAGACTGGAAGAAACATAAAAACATAGAAACATAGAAACATAGACTTTGACAGCAGATAAGGACCGCTAGGCCCATCTAGTCTGCCCATTTCCCTACCTACAGGATAGGCCGCAGATCCTAGTTAACCAACAGCCTATTTCTTCCTACCCCCCACAAGAATTGCCTTATGTCTGTCCCATGCATTCTTGAATTCTCCCACAGTTTTAGACCCCACATCTCTCAGGAAGGCTGTTCCATGCATCCACTACCCTCTCTGTGAAATAATACTTCCTCACATTGCCCTGAACAGCCCTCCTTCTATCTTTAAATTGTGTCCCTTGTTCTTGCAAGTCTCTTTTTCTGAAAGATGCTACCCTCTTGGACTTTGTTGATTCCACTGAGGTACTTAAAAGTTTCAATCATGTCCCCCTCCCTTCTTTCCTCAAGGTATACATATTAAGCTCCTTTAGTCTCTCCTCATCTGCTTCTCTTGCAGACCCTGCACCATTTAGTTGCCCTCCTCTGGACTACCTCTATCCTGTCTATGTCCTTGCGGAGATGGGGTCTCCAGAACTGGACACAGTACTCCAGATGGGGTCTCACCAACTGTCTGTACAGAGGGATAACAACTTCCTGTTTTCTGATGATGATGCCTCTCCTATACATTCCAGTATACCCCAGCCCTCCCTACTGCCTTCTCCATTGCTTGCTAAACTTAAGGTCATCTGATATGATTACCCCAGGTCCCTTTCCTTTTTGTTGTTGTTACTACCTCTCCACCCATTGTGTATTCTTCCCTGGGTTCTTGTTTCCCAGGTGCATTATTTTGCACTTCTTTGCATTGAATCCTAGCTGCCATACTTCTGACCATTCCTCCAACCTTGCCAAGTCCCTTTTCATCCTTTCCACGCCTCCTTGTGTATCAACCCTGTTGCAGATCTTTGTGTCATCTGCAAAAAGGCATACTTTTCCTTCAGACCCTCTGCAATGTCACTGATGAAGACATTAAAAGGACTGGACCCAATACTGAACCTCCGGTACCCCACTAGTAACCCCCTTTCTTCAGAGTGGACTCCATTTACATTACCCTCTGTGTCCTGTTGTCCAGCCAATGTTTTACCCAGGCTACCACCCTGGGACCCACTCCCAGGCTGGTTAATTTGACTAGTAATCTTTTGTGTGGGACTGTGTCAAATGCCTTGCTAAATTCTAGGTAGGCCATGTCCACAGCCCCTCCCTGGTCTACTACTTTGGTCACCCAGTCAAAGAAATCTATTAGAGTCGTCTGACATGACCTTCCCGCTGTGAACCCATGCTGCCTTGGGTCCTGTGCTCCACTGGCTTCTAGGTACTCAACTATTCTTTCCTTCAGAAGTGACTCCATCACTTTCCCTACCACAGAGGTCAGACTGACAGGTCTGTAGTTTCGTCTCTGTCTTGGTCCCACTTTTGTGAAGGGAAATCACATCCGCCTTCCTCCAGTCCTCGGGTACCACACCATCCTCCCATGATTTATTAAAAAGAGTAGCCAGTGGTTTCACTAGTTCCTCCCTTAATTCTTTTTAGAATTCTGGGTGAATTCCATCAGGACCCATTGCTTTGTCCACCTTCAGTTTTAGGAGTTCTTGCAGAACCCTTTCTTCTGTGAAAAGACTGAATCAACCCCCTATCAAGAGTGCTTCTGTTAATTGGATTAGGCACTTCCTCTCTTTAGGAATACCGAGCAGAAATATTCATTCAGTATTCCTGCTTTTTCACTGTCCCTCTGCCCACCTACCATTCATTCTATTCAGCCTCACTATCCTTCCTTTGTTTTTCTACGCGCTGATGTACCTATAAAAGGTTTTATCCCCTCCTTAACTGAGTTGGCTATCTTTTCCTCAGTCTGGGCCTTTGCTATTCTGACTTCCCTCCCTGCTTCCTTCTGCCTTAACTGGTACAGCTCTCTGTCCTGCTCCTTCTGTGTTTCCTTATACTTCCGGAATGCTATCTTTTTTCTTCCTGACTTTCACAGCCACCTCTTTTGAGAACCATAGTGGCTTTTTCTTTCGTTTTGATTTGTTTATTTGCTTCACACAAAGGCTTGTTGCCTCTGTGATGGCAGTTTTGATAATTCCCCATTGTTGCTCCACACCTCCTTCTAGCCTGTTTGCTAGTGCTTTTCTGAGGCACTCTCCCATCTTGCCCAAAGTCAGCCCTCCTAAAGTCCAGTACCCTCACTTTTGTATGGCTTGACTCTGTAGCTGAGTTTAACGTGAACCACAGTTTGATGGTCACTTGTCCCCAGATGGCAACCCACTTCTAGATCTGAGATCCTCTCACTGCCCCCATTTGAGAGTATGAGGTCTAAGATTGCTCTCTCATGAATGGGTTCCAAAACTAGCTGTCTAATGCCTGCCACCTGTAGGGCATCAAGAATGGCCCTGCTCTTGGATGTGGCTGCAGCAAATGTGCTCCAGTTAACATCTGGCATATTCAGGTCTCCCATCAATAGTATCTCCCCTTTCTCTGCCATTCTAAGAATGCCTTCTATCATATCCTTGTCCATTCCTTCCCCCTGACATGGGGGTTTGTACACAACCCCTGTGCGGATTGTGGTGCCCTTTCCAGTCTCCAAGGTGACCCACAGTGCCTCCTCTCCTCCCTGTTTACTCTTTTGTTCAGTTGCTTTTATCCCTTCCTTTACATAGAGAGCTACTCCTCCCCCTCTTCTCCCCTGCCCGTCTCTCCTGTAGGTTATGTACCCTGGTATGTTAACATCCCAGTCATGGTTCTCTGTGTACCATGTTTCTGTGACTGCTACAATATCCAGGCATCCCTCTTCCATCAAGGCCACCAGCTCAGGGAGCTTGTTGCCCAGACTACGGGCATGGTACTCATTACCCTCCATTTCCTGATGGCCTTATTCCCTTTTGCCCCATCCCTGTCCTTCTTGCCTTTGTCACTTTCTCCATTTACCCCTGCCCTTCTCCCTATCGACACCTCTATGTTGGTGTTTGCCACACTTACTACCGTGATTATTTGGGGGGGGCTAGGATTTTCCTGCTCCTTTCCAGTGCCTCCCCCCTTGGCTAGTTTAAAAGCTTGCCAATGAAGCATTTAAACCTATCACCTAGGATCCTGGTTCCCCTCCCAGACAGATGCAGCCCATCATGCCAGTATAGGCTTGCTTCACTCCAAGTGGACCCCCAGTCCCCAATGAAGCCAAATCCCTGAGCTCCACACCAGTTTTTCAACCACTGATTGAATCCCATGGTGCGGAACACCCTAGCCTCTCCTATGCCATAGATGGGTAGCACCTCCGAGAAAGGTTACGTGTGTGCTACTTGACTAAGGCCCTCCCAATTCTCACAAACTCTTCCTGCACTTCTCTAATCCCTTTCTTAGCCAGGTCATTTGTTCCTAGGTGGACAATGACATCCAGCTCCCTCCCTGTGCAGCTGCTCCGCAATCCTGAGGATTCGCCTCCCTGTCCCTCCAAGCCATGGCGCCAGGCAGGCACCTTACCTCCCTCTCCCCTTCCTCCCCCAGTTCTACCTTCCTAACAATGGAGTCCCCCACCAGGAGTTGTTTCCTTCCCCTGCAGGGTCCCCTGCCACCCTCCTGTGGGTCTCCTTTGTGGAGGTTCCCAGCATCCTCCTTGGTCTCCACTGCAGATGCCTCCATAAAGGAACCACACTTTGCCAGAATGGCATAGTAATTGTGGAGAGGTACAACTGGAGGGATGCGCCTCTGTTCCACCACCCTCACCCTCCCTGAGTCCACTGTGGTCCAACCGCTCCTCTTTCTTGGCAACCTCTGAGGCAACGGCAGTGGCACTGGTGGTCTCTGGATGGAAGAGGAGGTCCCACAAATCCTGGCCAACTCAGCCTGGAGATCAGCAACCTCCTCCCTCAGCCCAGAGAGGTGCCTGCAGATGGGACAACACCGCATCCTCCAGAACATGTCCCGGAAGACTGCTGCTTCACAGCCACTGCACTGCACCACTCCAATCATGTCTTATTTCTGGCCCCTTAACTGTTTGCAATCCTTACTCGTTCCTCTGTTTTTTTCTCTCACTCCTTACTTTCTGCCTGTGTGCCCTTTAAGCTCCTGATTGTCCTGTTCTGAGACAAGAATATCCTATATTTCTCAGTAGACCACTTACTTGCTCAGAGGCAGACCTCCAGCAGCTAGAGGGGGCCGGAGAGCTACTCTTGCCCTTCTAGGATGGTGGGTCTTTGGTGGTTCTGTGATCACTCACTTCCTGCCCCCAAACAGGAAGTTCCTGTTGTTAGTCAAATCCTGTGCCTATAAAAATAGAACTAGCTTTGGATAGGGGGTGGAGGGAAGGGAAGGATGGCAATATAGTCCCAGCAGAGAAGTTCAGTCACACAGCAGTCCTTTCTCCTGGTGTCTTCTGCCAAGCTATTAGCAGAATCTTTCTAAGGCAGTCTTTAAATGTAGTTTCCTGCTAGCTAAGCCACTCCCCCCTACTTACCAGATCTTTCTACAAGTAATTTAAACCTCACAGCAGTTAAGTCCTTTCAATCACCTGAGATAACTCTTCAGATACCCATTCAGTTCAGTTAACCCAAACACACACTTTTTTTTTGTATTTTAGTTTCTTTTTACCTAAATTAAAGGTCCAAGTACAAAAGTTCTTCTACTTTAGTCCCAGCAGAGAAGTTCAGTCACACAGCAGTCCTTTCTCCTGGTGTCTTCTGCCAAGCTATTAGGAAGGAAAAGTATGTCTCTTTGCAGATGACACAAAGATCTGCAACAGAGTTGATGCACAAGGTGGGTGTAAAGGATGAGACGGGACTTGGCAAGGTTAGAGGAATAGTCAAATGTATGGCAGCTTAGATTCAATGCTAAGAAGTGCAAGGTAATGCACCTGGGAAACAAAAACCCAGGGGAAGAGTACACAATGGGGGGTGAGATACTAAAAACAACAAAAATGGAAAGGGACCTGGGGGTAGTCATATCAGATGACTTAAAGGTGGGCAAGCAATGTGAGTGGGCAGTAAGGAGGGCTGGGGGATACTGGGATGCATAGGGAGAGGCATCACCAGTAGAAAACAGGAAGTTGTTATACCTCTATACAGACAGCTGTGAGACCCCATCTGGAGTACTGTGTGCAGTTCTGGAGACCCAATCTCCACAAGGACATAGACAAGATAGAAGCTGTCCAGAGGAGGGCAACTAAAATGGTGCAAGGTCTGCACCAGAAGACATATGAAGAGAGACCAAAGGAGCTTGATATGTATAGCCTCGAGGAAAGGAGGGAGAGGGGGGACATGATAGAAACTTTCAAGTACCTCAAGGGAATCAACAAAGTCCAAGAGGTAGCATCTTTCAAAAAGAGGTGTGCAAGAACAAAGGGCACAATTTGAAGATGAGAGTGCCCAGAGGTAATGTAAGGAAGTATTTTTTCACAGAGGGTTGTGGATGCATGGAACGGCCTTCTGGAGAGGTTGTGGAGTCAAAACAGTGGTTGAATTCAAGCATGCATGGGACAGTCATAAGGCAATTCTAGGGGTTGGGGGTAGAAAGAAGTAGGCTGCTGGTTAACTAGGATCTGCAGCTTATCCATTAGGTAGGAAAATGGGCAGACTGGGTGGGCCAAGCAGTCCTTATCTGCCGTCAAATTCTATGTTTCTATGTTTCATGGTACTTCCCAGGTGACTGAAGGCACTTGGCTTTGTTTCATGCCTCACAATGCACCTGTGGCATGCAATAAGAATATGCCTTCTGCACACCCTGTCTTGGATTTGTAAATCCTCCCTTTGCAGGTGGGGCTTACTTGTTTTTGCCCCCGGAGTTTGATTTGCTCCTGTGCCTTTCCGCTGTCAGTCCAGGTCCTGCCACCCTTCCATCTTTCCATCTGGCCCCTGTAATGTTTATTTGGTCCTTTGGAGGCTGGAGGATCCAGTTGTGAAACCGCCGCAGGCTGCTGGCACTTTAAAAGTGCCTGTGTGGTCCGCACATGTGCAGTAGTGCTTGCTGGTCTTCTTGCCACTGCTGCGGCTCACCAAATGCCTCCTCAGTGGTCCTGACCTCCAGAATAACTTAAAGGAAAACTGCAACCTCTTCTCAGGTGCCCCCTCTGAGTGTCCAACCCCTGATTAAAGGAAAACTGCACCCTCGTATCTACTAAATGTCATTTGTTTCCATGTCAACAGACAACACTTTTCATGTAGCTGTTAAAAGATGTATGCAACTGCTTCAGTTAGTTTTCACACTTCATACTAGACCCTGTCACTGTCCTGGGAGGGTCCATTTTGTGGTTACTGAAATCTCATTATCCCTGAGGGCATTAGCATATGAGAACATGATGTCCGATCAACCAATTATATCATGTATCTCTATGCTGAATTAATAAATACCCTGCAAAAACTCTCTGGAAACTCATAAACCGAATGGAGTATAAAGGGGAAAAATCCTGCATTACAACTCAGATAGCTTGTAAAACTCACTGAAGGTAAATGTGGTATTTCACACCTTCTTGCAGCTTGTTTCTTTTAAAACTACTTAAGCAGACAGGCATACTGGGGAGTTTAAAGGTTGATTATGCATCACATTCTCATATGCTAATGCAGCTCTCAGGGACAATGAGATTTTAACAACCACGAAATGGACCCTCCCAGGACAGTGACAGGGCCTAGTATGAAGTGTGAAAACTAACTGAAGCAGTTGCATACATCTTTTAACAGCTACATGAAAAGTGTTGTCTGTTGACATGGAAACAAATCACATTTAGTAGATATGAGGGTGCAGTTTTCCTTTAATCGGGGACTGGACACTCAGAGGGGGCACCTAAGAAGAGGCTGCAGTATTTTGCTTAAAAGTGTCTATAAACGCTTAAGGAATGGGGCATATTTGAATATTAATGAGCCTCTCATAAATAATAATGAGTGGCCTTGCTGCCTGGGGGGGACTGTCATAATGAAGGCAGCAACAGGCACCCTGAGCTGTGTTAAAATATAAATTAGCAGCTGCTTTGTGGGGTCACTGTGTTCTGAAACAGTATAATTTAGCTGCAGTTTAAATCTAAAGTTGGGACTGCTGTATAACTGTGTGGGACTGTAAACAGTGGCAGCCATCTTTGGTATTTTGACCCCTATGGACAGCCAATCAGCTTCTTGGGTGCCCAAAGACTGATGAACTGCTTTGTGGAAGAGGTGTGAACTTTGCTCCAGACGCCAAAACCTATTTACCAATCCATAATCGAACTGGGTTATGACTATTAATATTTGTGATTGTCAGCTGGATCTAACCAATCAGAAGAAGTGAAACCCCAGGGACTTTGGGCAGTTAGGGCAGTCTGGTCTGGGCTCAGATCAGTTCAAGAAGGGCTCAGGCTGTGTGTTGGAAAGGCAGGAGGACTTTTACAGGACTTAATTGGTCAATCGGTCAATTGTCTGAGAGTCGGAAAAGAGGACTTTCTCTGGCTGAAAGAACTGTGGTGTTGCAGCTGAACATTCAAGGCATTTGGTGAAAGCTCCTGTGGTTTTGGAGGTTCAGTGTTGCAGTGAGCCTGCATCAGTGTGGAGAACCCTGAGCCCGTGAAAAGGGGTAACTGAAACTGTGTGTGCCAGAGCTAACATGGGCACATCGGCCTGAATCGGAGGACATTCGAGGGGAAAGGTTGACAGGTATCCAGAGCTCGAGAACCTGTTGTTTGTTGAAATCCAGCTTTAAAAAAGTGGAGGTCCATTGCAGAGACTGTACATCACTACCCAAAAGCCACTGGCAAGGTGGAAGCTAGAGAACTCATTGATGCCCACTGGAGCTGCTTGTTTCTGTTCAGAAAACATGAAACTATAATCTTCCCAGCTGCAACTTGGAGCCAGGCAGGGAATCTGCAAAACCCTATGGAGTGAGACAGACTGGGCTACAGGGGGCCATGGGAGCATGCCTGAGTGCTAGGGCATTCTGGACCCTTTAGGGGAGCTGGACTGTGAGGTCACTCCTGGGTCTGGGTTTGCATGTGTGCCCTGTAATCTGGCCTACTTTGTGGGCTGAAGGTGACAAGCTGCAAGAGTCTTCAAGCAAGTCAGAATTTGACAAGCTGCAAGAATCTTCAAGCAGGTCCCAGGTCGACCAGTGTCTAGCCATTGCTTCATCTTCAAGACCAGTATTAACTGCCCATTTGCTTGCTGTCCCCTCGGAGTGGTTGTTCCTGGCTGACTTGAACCCACTGTGCCAGTATCCCAGTCTCAGTCTGCAGAACTGTGAGTAACCCAGGGCTTGCCCTGCCTCAGGGGAGTGTTTCAGAGCAGCTAACATATTTGGTAAAAGCTTACTCCGAGAGCCCAAACGCTGGCCAACCGGTGGCATCTAGCAGGCCTGCATCAAATCTGGGAACCCAGTCAGGACAGACAGGACATAGGGGGTGTGCACTGGTACCAGTGGGGGTGGGCAATATTGTTGTTCTGGCCTATGGGCCCTGTTAACTGGGCCCTGTGCCCTTCAGAGCAACTAAAATGGTGCAGGGTCTACATCAGAAACCATATGAAGAGAGACTGAGAGAGCTTAATATGTATACCCTTGATGAAAGGAGGGACAGGGGGGACATGATAGAAACGTTCAAGTACCTCAAGGGAATCAACAAAGTCCAGGAGGGTAGCATCTTTCAGAAAAAGAGATGTGTAAGAACAAGGGGGCACAGTTTAAAGATAGAGGGGGGACGACTCAGGGGTAATGTGAGGAAATTCTTTTTCACTGAGAGAGTGGTGGATACATGGAACAGCCTTCCTGAGGAGGTCATTGGGTCTAAAACAGTGGGGGAATTCAAACATGCATGGGACAGACACAAAGCAATTATAGTGGGGGGTTGCAGGAAGCAGGCTGTTGGTTAACTAGAATCTGCAGCTTATCCAGTAGGTAGGGAAATGGGCAGACTGGGTGGGCCAAGTGGTCCTTTTCTGCCGTCAAAGTCTATGTTTCTATGTTTCTATGTTTCTTAACTCCATTTACCCCTTTTATCCCCAACAGCCATCCTTTGTCCAGGCCCCTTCCCCAACCCTCCCCTAAAAAATAAAGCTGTTTTGTTCTCTGCAATTTCTGTGTTGTGTGCATATTATTAGCTGCAGCTATTAGGTATATGTGTTTTACAATATTGGTAAACAATGTGATATTTAGTGTGTGGGGTGACTGGAAGGGCAGGTGGGTAGGTACAGCATCCCAGGGGGTTGTACTAAACAAACACCTGACCCACTGTTATCTTACTCTGGGTGGAGGCACCATGCTATTTTACTTCTATTCTGGGATAGAACCCCCAGTCACCACTGCAACAGAACCAAGGCCCCTTAACCTGTGTGGTAGACAACAGGTAGGGGTAGTAGCCCACTGACACATGGCGCCTAGGCCACAGATTATTTCTTTCATAAAGAATAACCAGACTTTTTAAAGGCTAGTTTGCTAACTTACTGCTTCCACTTGGCTTACATTCACTGAGTGGAGTAAGAACGCTCTTCAGACTGGACAGTTTTCAGTGCTGCCAAGTCTTCCACATCACCGTGCCTCTCAAGCTGTATTACCAACTGCAGGATTTATTTTCTGATAAATCATGAAGCTGACATGCTGGACAGATCTTCTTTCCCGTGTACTTGATTCCTGTCATCAGGAGCATGCAGCAGAGCTTTGCAATGTCAAGGCCCATCATGCACAGTGTGTGCTCCTTTAACTGCATGAATGGCTGCACTGCATGCCGAAAGGGGAAAAATATCCCTGGAACCCAATAAAACATTAACATTATAGAAATAAAAAAAAATAATATTTAAAAACCCAAAACAGTCCTGTATCAGAAATACCATAATGCTTATTCTCTACACTCAAAGACGAAGAATTGGTGAATGGTTAGCTCACTTATTTTGTCTGTCCCCAAACTGCTGCAGAATAATGGAAATTGCATACCATCATGAGAAGTCCTCTATTTCTGCAAACAATTATCTCTTTTTTTTTTTTTTAAGTCAAGCTTTTTAACCTGGTTTACTAATCTCTGTGCCCTTCAGAGCCCAACCGACAACTTCACTGCACCGACAACCACAACTCCACTTTTTGTGGTGCATGGCCCAAGGGTACTTGTGGCTGCCATTGAGAGATTTTCATTGAGTCATTATTTTTTTCTTTTTACCTTTGTTGTCTCTTTCCTCACCCACCACTTCCCTCCTGGCTTACTGCCAACATACCTGCCTGTAGCCTCTCCTATGCAGGGGCCATCTCTGTGGGACACACCAGGGGTTATTGTAGGGACTCTTTAGAAGCTCTTCTGGCCACATGGTTACATACAGCCCTGTGGCTCCTGCAAAGCCCCTCAAAATCCCTAATTTTAAAGGGGAAAATCCATGTAATGCCCACATCAATTGTGTAGGGTAGCCTCTAATTTGCATTTTTGCCACTTTTAGGTGTAACCCCCCCTTTGGGATTTACCTGAGTTCACTGGGCTCCCACATGGGTTTTCAGCCCAACATGGGCTGCGGGGGTCCAAGTAGCACAACCAGCGACCTCAGTATGTGTTTTCCCAAGGTCTGCCAGTCCACACATGTGCATTAGCGTGCGGCCTACTCTTTACTGGTGGGCATTTTTGCGGCAGTTATTTTGCTTCCCCAGTGTTCTCGACCCCCTTGCCTACCTAAAAGGGGATCAGACACCCGGAGGAGGCAACTCGAGAGTGGCATTGGAGCCTTTGAACAGTGCAGGAGAGTGCTGAAGAATCGAGGATACTTATGAATATTAATGGCGGCTCATGAACATTAATTAGCCAGGCATTATATGGGGGGGGGGGCTGTTGAAAACGGAGCTAGCGACGTGCTCAAGGGGTTTGTTGGGAGATGTTTGTGCAGTCACTTGATAGGAGGCAGAGGTGACTGCAAGACCCTGGGACTGTTTTTATTTAAATGTAAATACTTTGGCTGCAGGAACTAGTGATAGTTGGGGCTCCAGCTGGACTGTGTAAGACTGCATGGGAGCAACCATTTTAACAACACTTTGACCCCAGTAGCAGCCAGTCAGGGGTGTGGGTGCCCAAAGACTGTGAGAATGGACTTTTGGGAGAATGAGTTAACTATTTCAGGTGCCAAGAGTCCCAGCCAATGAGAGGGCTTAAAAAGCCATTAACTTTGATTTATACCAAAGGGCAGCCAATAAGAGGAGAGATCTGTGGGGAGCAATCCAGGGAACTTGGGGAATTGTTTCAGTCTGTCCCAGGCTCCTATCAAGTCAGGAGGAATCTGTGTGGGAAGAGCTAAATTGTCTAAGGCCTTTCACAGGACCGGAATTGGACATTGCTACTGAGAAAAGAGTAACTCTGTCTGAGGAAGAGAGAGACTGAACTGTTTTGGGAACTCTCCAGGTATTTTGAACTGTGCTGTTTCCTTTCGGAGAGAATACCTGCTGCAAAAATCCTGCACTCAAATTAGGACTTTGAAAAGTTGCTTAAAGAGGCTGAACGTCTAGGCAACGGGGTGCTATCCAGGCTGTGTGGAACTGTTATGAGAACTGGACAAATTGATTGAGAGCTGTGTCCCAGCTGAAGCTGCTTTGGGAGATGGTCGAACATACTGAGGCTGGGTGTGTAAAAGGTGAGCAGGTGCTTGCATGTTCCAGAATTCCTGCTGCTTCTGTGTGTTACAGTGTGAATTGGAGCTGCTGCTTAAAGTTGCAAATCAGTGACCAACCGGCACTGGCATTTCAGAAGTTGAGAGTGCCTGGCTGCCCCTGGAATTGTAGAATTGGTGAAGGAACAGAGTGAACTCTACTTCTTTGAAGGTACTTTGCAGAGCCAGGGAGGGAACTTGCTAACCCCTTCTGAGTGGGGCCTACTGGTCTTAGGAGGTCACCGGCGCTTGCTGGGGTGCTAGGGCACCTACAACCCATGTGGGGATCCGGGCTGTGGAACTACTTCCAGGTCTGGGCCTTCTGAGGCTGATTGGGACCAGCATTTGGAGCTCTGCAATGGGCCAGAAGAGGCTGAAGGTGACAAGCGGTCAGATCTTCAATCAAGGGGACAAGCTGCAAGACCTTCAATCAAGAACGAGCCTTTTAAGAGAGACCACCACCATCCTATTGCCCATTGCTGTGTTTATGGATGGAGCTCCTCACTCCAGGACTGGTGAAGGATCTTGCCTTAAGGCGCTGCTGTAGAGCTGCAAACTGTGAGCACCCAGGACTTGCTCCTGGGATCAAAATGGGAGTATTCAGTTTAAATTTAACTTTAGTGTAGCCCAGGTGCCATGTGCCAGTAGGTTACTACCCCTGCCTGTTGGCACTCTAACGGGTTAAAGGTCCTGGGTCCTGTTACAGCGGTGATCAAGGGTTTTATCCCAAAGATAATACAAAATAGCGTGGTGCCCCATGCAGAGAAAGTTAGACATAGGTCAGGTGACTGGCTGGCACAGCCCCCTTGGATGCTGCACCTACCCACCTCCCCTACCAACCACCCCACACACTGCATACCCAACAGTTCAGTAACACCATAAACCATGAACAGTAATGATTTGACAGACTCAGAGAATTCCTGCGCACACAATTTCAAATGGTAAACCACAGCTTTATTGGGGGTAAAGACTAGGGAAGGGATACTAGGACAAAGGATGGCTGTGGATAGAAAAAAATGGTTAGTAAGAACAACTAACAATAACCATTTGGGCCCGTAGACCAAGTCCACCTCCCTCAGAAGCCCACCCCCACTGGTACCAGTGTTACCCTAATAGTCCTTAGGGATACTCACAAGGTGCAGGCCTGTTCGTTACTACAGGTTGCCTGGCTGTTGGGGCCCTGGTAAAGAACAAAATGATTTGAGGAAGCAATTAAATCTCTTTTACACTCCCTTGCTCTGTTTCTGAGTACCAGGTTCTCATGGTTTTGCAGAACTCAAACACTCCTGGGATGAATGCCTCCAGCTGTCCTGGATTGTGGAGCTTCATAAAGCAATGGGTAAATGGGATCTTGCAGCTTATCCCCTTGATTGTAGGTCTGTTCACTTGTCACCTTCAGCCACTTCTGGCCCATTGCAGAGCTCTGTGGCAGGACACACCAGCCCCAGAAGTCCCAGACCCGGGAATGGCTCCACAGCCCAGCTCCCCACTAGGATCACAGGTGCCCTTGCACCCCAGCACATGCCGGTAACCTCCTGAGATGGTGAGCCTCACTCAGAAGGGTTAGCTGATTCCCTCCCTGGCTTTGGGTGAGAACTCCCAAATATTGGGGGTCCTCTGCAGTCCCTGTACTGAGTTTGAAACCAGTAAAAATCATAGGCAGTTGCTCAAGCAAAGTCCAGTGCCAGATAGCAGTGGGCACTAGCCCTAGGTCAGATGAAGCATAGATGCAAACCACAGGGGGATCCAAATACAACAGACCCCTGCACACTAGTCACACCTTTCCAGTTAGAAACTGTCCACAATACTTTCTTCAGCTGCAGCTGGGACACAGCTCTCAGCCAGTCCAACCAGTTCACACAGGAAAAGTATAACCCCAGCTAGCACCCCAAAGTCCAGAGATGCTTTGCCTCTTCAAAATCACAATCGCAGTCCCACACATGTAAAACAAATCCTCAGCAGCAACTGTGGCACTCAAATAATCAGCACAATCCTCTCTACCCAATTCAGTCCACAAGTACAGGGTTTCTGCAGCACTTAGTTTCTCCAATATAATCAAACAGCTCACAGTACCTGTGGAATCGAGGTATCAGTTCAGTCCCCTCGCTTTCTTTCCCCTGTTGATCCTTCCCTGAACACAGCAATCTCCACTAGAGACTTGGGAAAGACCCCCCAGTCCAGATTCACTCTCACAGGAGACCTCGGACTCATCCAGAGCCCGAGAACAGACTGAAGAAAACCCAGAAAGTCCAATGGGTTTCACTCGAGAATCCATGGTTCTGACTGGCTGATTAAGCCTATCACTCGTCCATAACCATAGACATCAATATTTACTGGTGGCTTACTGGGGCATGATTTAGGCACCTGAAATAGTCCCCTCCTTCTCCCAGGAGTCCCTTTGCCACTGTTCTAGGTGCCTAAATAGATGATTGACCAATGTGGGGGGGGGGGGTCAAAGTGTCATGAACATGGTGGCTGCCATTCAGTTCTATGCAGTCCAGCACAGTTCCCCACCTATTAAGCCCTGGTGCAACCAAGCAAAATGTTTTAGCTTTATCCATTCCCCACAGTTTTGCAGCCTCTTCGGTGCCCTTTCAAACAAGCTCACTCTTGTATAGGGGCCCCCCAGTAGTTTTGCTATTGCTGCTGCCAAAACACTGTCACCCTAAGCGGCAGGCAGCACTCATGAATATCATTTAAGGGCTCATCTTTATTCATCAGCCCCATTTTTAGCCATCAGTCTAACTTTAATTGTTATGCCCCCAGCAGCTTTTCTGATGCAGTGTTCAGGTCACCAGCTGCTATTTAGATGACCAGGGCACCAGGACCATGGAAATTCCTCTCCTGCTGACCGCAAAATTGCCAGTCAGCGCATCAAAGGAGCTGCTTGCACCTGCATGATCCACGCTTGCACCACAGTGCATTGCCATCAGCGGGGGATTGGAACTCATTAAATAAGCCTAAAACTGGGCCAAATTAGACTGTGGGGCTGCCTGGAGAAATACTGGGAACACCAGAGGCACTGGGAAAATGGGAAAAAATGGGAAGTGATGGGGCAACTCAGGTAAGCCCCTCTGAGGGAGGTTACATTAGCTTTTCAACATCCTAGGGCCCCAACAGCTGGCCAACTCATGGCAATGTCCAGGCCTGCAAGTAGTGGGTACCCAAAAGACTTTCTGGGTAAAACACTGGTACCAGTGGGGGTGAGCAGCCAGGGGTGGTTTGGCCTCCGGGCCCAAGTTGTCTTTGACCTGTTAATTCTTGCTAACCATTTCTTCCTCCACAGCTATCCCTTATCCAGGTACCCCTATCCTAACCCTTGCCCCAATAAAACTGTGATTTTACTACTTGAAATTACTGCGTACAGAGTAGTTCTGTATTTGCCAAGTTATTGTTGGTTTATGGTGTTAAAGAACTGTTGGATATCCAGTGTGTGGGGTGGTTGGTAGGGGGGGGTTGAGTAGGTGTAGCATCCCAGGGGGCTGTGCCAACTAGTCGCATGACCCACTTTTAACTTACACTAGGTGGAGGCATCGCACTATTTATCATAACTTTGGGACAGGACCCCCGATCACCACCGTAGCAGGACCCAGGACCCTTAACCTGTTAGAGGTCCCACAGGCAGGGGTAGTAGCCCATTGGCACATGGCGCTGGGCTACATAGGGAAATGTAATAATAATCTTCTTTCCTTTGTTTATTCCAACATCTTTATCTGGTTGATCCTGCCAACTCCCCTGCCAGAACCACTTTTCAGGTGGTAGAATTCACTCACCTTATGTCTCACAACACACATGAAGCACGCTACTGTCCCACAACAATGCCCCTGTTCAATCAATCAATCAATCAAAGTCTTTATTTATACAGGCGATCACCGTTGAGCATGCTCATTTACAAGATGGACCCAGGGGTTCAGTTAATTTATTTTCAATGGAAGTCAAAAAACTTCCTGGGGTCAAAATCTGGAAGTCATTTCAGTTTTTTGGAAGTTAAAATACTTCCAGGATCCCACTTTTGGAAGTCAATATTTTTGGATGGACAAATTTATAGATGTTAGCATAATAAATTAGTGGTAAAATGCAATTTCTTTCAGAGAAATCCATAATTTCTGACTTCCACGCCTGCAATTTTGGAAGTCATCTAATTTTTGGTTTTACATCTGGAAGTTAATGACTTCCTCCCTCTTTATTTTGGAAGTTTTTGCCTTATTTTCGGAAAGTCAAATACTCCCAAAATTGACTTAACTGAAGTCCTGGATGGACCTGTTGCACAAAGTAAGAAATAACAAATACAATCCAAACAATGTACAAGTATACAGTTATGAACACAAAAAACAATAGTTCAGTGCAAATTTAGCAATGAAAGTGCTCGTCTGCAAGCGATCATGGACAAGGTTCAGTTTGATGAGGAACAATAATGACCTTTCATAAGCTGAATGTGACTCATACACGACCAGATGATTTGTTGGAGACATGCCTGTTCTCAGGGACCCAGGAGGGCAGAAGATTGAGTGGAGAGATAAGGATGGAAACAGGGCAGCAGAGGTTGGGATAGGGGATGAGGCAGGACAGGTACCAACAAGGAGAAGGGGGATATAATACAATGGAAGGCCACTGGCCAGGCCTGTGGCAGTAAACGTATAACACATAGGTGAAAGGAGAAGGAGCAGGGAGGGCCGCATAAGCTAGGATGAAATGCGGTGCCCCTGCTGGCATCTTCGGCCAAAGTGCAGGTTTTATCGATGGGGAAAACAGTTGCAGAGTTCTTTCACTAAATGGTCATATAAGGTCTTAAAGGAGAATATGCTGATCGGAGAGCTGAGCTTCAGTGTTTTTTGTAAAGTACTCCACAAAGAAGACAGCGCAAAACTTATAGTTTAGGTACCTTCAGATAAATGAAGGAGTAGCTTCTCAAGGCATAGGTACCAGGTTCGCATAGCGGTAGATGAGCGGAGATATACAGGGAAGTTTCTTGATAATGGCTTTGAAGGTCCAGAGTACATCATTTCTGTGTCTCCTGAAGTGAAGGGAGGGCCACCCCATGGCTGTGTAGAGGACACAGTGGTGGGTGGCGTGAGATAGTCCAGTGATGACTCTCAGGGCCCTGTGATACAAAGTATCAAGTTTGGCAAGATGCGAGGCAGGGCAGTGAATATAAAGAAAGTTGGCATAGTCGACCAAGGAGAGAAATGTTGTTTGTACCAGCCGGCGTTTGGCATTACAAGTGAGGTAGTTATTTATCCTGTAGAAGAGGTCAAGCCTCTGTCTTAGTTTCTTTAGGAGGTCTTCGATATGCTCCGTGAAAGAAAGTTTGTGATCGAGCCACACCCCCAGATACTTGAATTTGCTAACATATTCTAGATTTTCACCCAGGATTGTGGTGATCTGAGGGATGGAACCAGTAGTGGCTGAGTTTGCATCCAAGAGGAAAGGTGAGACCAGCATAGCCTTGTTTTTTTTTTTGCATTTAATAACAGTTTTTGTTTAGAAGTTTGCACTGAAGGAGGTTAAATTCTGATTGTAGATCTTTGTAGGCTATTTCAGGTGAGGAGCGGCTTAGGTAGAGGACCGTGTCATCTGCAAATAGATGAATATTGGCCTTAGTTATGTTGTTGTCTAAGTTGTTCACGTAAATTGCAAACAATAGTGGGCCCAGGATCGATCCCTGAGGGACTCCTCTTTGCAAGGGTTTGAGAGGAGAAAGTTCACCATCTGATTTTACTTGCTGCCAACGGTTAGAGAGGTAATCGGCAAACCAATGAAGGGACAGTGCATCCAGTCCTATAGCCTTGAGGGAGGAGAGGAGCAGATCATGGTCAACAGTGTCGAAGGCCTTGCTTAAGTCTAAAAACACTATACAGACAAATTTCTTGTTTTCCAGGTCCTGTTGCCAGTCATTGGTCACTTTAGCAAGGGCTGTGACAGTACTGTGCTGTGCTCTAAAGCTGGATTGCATAGGATTTAGAAGATTCATTGCTTTAATGTATGTTATCAGTTGCTTGCTTACTATTTTTTTCCAGTAGTTTAGACAGTATAGGTAGCAATGAAATTGGTCTGTAATTATTTAAGTCGCAAGGGTCCCCAGATTTGAACAAAGGTATAAGGTGAGCTGTTTTTCATAAAGGTGGGAGGATTCCATGGGACAGAGAGAGGTTGAATAGGTGGGTAATTGGTACAGATAGGACATGGAAGGCGACCTTTAGGAATAAAGCGATCTAGAGAGTCGGCGCCAGCACTTTTCTTCTCGTCCAGCTTTAGTAGGAGTTCTTCGACCTCCTTCAACAAAGTATGCTGCAGAGAAAAGACTGAACTGGTTAGGAGAGGTTCTGAGTCTTGTACGTCAAGTTGAGATCAAAGGGAACATGCAGGTGAGTTATCAAAGGCAAGACCTGTGGCAGCGAAATGGTTGTTGAAAGCATCCAGGATTTCCAGTTTATCACAGGTAGTGCCATTGCCGGAGAAGATCTTTGCAGGCAAGGAGGTGCCTGGGGTATGTCCAGATATATCCTTATTGGAATTCCAAAATTTGGCGGCACTCTTAGTGGCAGAATCCAGTTCCGTACGATAGAAGGATGCCTTAGCATCTCTTATCATTTTGGTGCAAGCATTCCTAGTTTTCCTAAAATTACACCAATCCATCAGGGCCTTAGTAGGCCATGCTTTTTTCCAAAGCTTATCCCTATTTAGTAATACTGCTTTGAGTTCAGGTGTGAACCAGTGATAAGTTCTTCCCCTTACCCTAGTTTTAACGAAGGGGGCATACTTGTTTAAGGCCTCGGTCATAATTTCAGAAAAAAATCTCATAAGCCAGCTGTACCGAGTTAGCTAAGTAAAAGTCCTGCCAATGCATTGAAGATTTTAAATCATCAAGGTAGGTGGACAGATTAAAGTTGCATCTGGACCTCTTGATAGAGAACTTTGACATGGACGGTGGACACTGGACCGACGTTATGCTAGCAATGATACTATGATCACTAACATCAGAGAAAAATACACCTACATGGGAGAAAAGGTGCGGTTTGCTTACTAGAATGACATCCAGCAGCATACTGTTGGCAGGGCATTTTTTGTTAGGCCATGTAGGTTCACCGATAAGTTGCGTTAACCCAAGGGTATCACAAAACTCCTTGAGAGGTGCCGTGGCTTGGGATAGCCAGTCAAACTTTAAGTCCCCAAGATGACTGTTTCAAGGGAGCTATGTTCCATAACATTAGTTATGCGGTTGTGCCACTTACTTAAATTTGTACCTGACCTGAATTCACACTTAAGGCCATGTACTAACAATGGGTCTCTCAGCCACCATGTTAGCTTCTAGCCATACACTTTAGGGCAGTAATTGCACAGTTGCTTTTCTCCCTACCAGAGTTCAGTGTTGCCATTGGTGAATGAAGCGTAACCCATGAGCATGCAGCCTTCATCCCTTTTCATACAAGCCACTACTTGGCTGGAGAAGTGGGCTGTGAATTGTCTCTCAGATCAGCTTGGACCTTTATAAAAAAAAAATTGAATTTAACTTGTAATCTTCAGCATACCTCGTAACTGTCTCTGATTTTTAGGGGCTTTTCTGATTTCGTCTCAAAATTTTCCTCTGTCCCTTGTAAAATTTGTGTTTTTGTGACCGAACCCTGGAGATTGTAAGCACAAAATAATATCAACAGACTTGTTCTTCTTCAGAAAATGCATCTTACACAAATCCCCTTATTCTATCAGCTTTCTGATTCAATATTACCGATTTTTAAGATGTGTCCCTGATTTTGGGTCTTTGATTTGTTTGTCCCTGATTTATGAGGCAAGAGGTTGAGAGGTATGATCTGCAGTAAAGAGAAAACACCTAAATCCCTCCCTTCCAAAGCCTGCTTCCAAAATGTATCAATTCGTGAATGTGTTTTTGTTATGATGGTGGGTTTCCAAATGATCAAAGCTCCAAACTAAGTCAGGTCAAACATGCAAGCTATGGCATAGCAGGGACTGGAGCAAGTCATAAAGGCCCACTTTGTGCTCACCTCAGACTGTACCAGGTCAAAGAATTTCAGGGAGATTCTTATCTAACTGACTCGTCCATCTCTGCAAATTACTACATGATTGTTGTCACCTGGTGGCCTGTTTTGTTTCTGGCTCACTTACACTTTGGCTTGGTTTTCAATACCGTATGTGCTCTTGATTATAGTATTCCCCTTGTGCACTATGTATGGCAGAACACATGACTGGATGTGCAGTTATAAGGGTGGTTGTTATGCACGAGACATTGCCAAGTGCTGCAACCACCTGAGAAGTGCATTGTTACCTTATGACCACACTCCCTGGCGTGTGTTATCCAACTTAAAAAAGTGGGCATTTATTTGTTAAAATATATGTAGTACAGGTGAGGTGTGCGATTGTTTGAAAATAATCAACAATCGTGTGATGTGCTTTTGACCAATGAGGTTACAGGGTTTCATGTCCCATTTTTAGAGTACTACAGTACTTCATTTCAAATAGTGCTCTGTAGCTATTTTTATACAATAACTAATCTGTATATCTTGAATATTTGTTGAGTCTGATTTTTTTTACCTGTGAACTTGCCAAAGTCTCTTTTTTATCTCCCCTGCGAAATGGTGTGTCTCGATGGCCTCCCCATGTGAAACATCTTAAAATAAACAGTGACATGCTACACGGTAGTTCAGCTGTCAGCTACTGGAGAATGTGTCAAATACTTCAAGGCTCAAAGTAGGAGAGGTCAGTGTCTGCCTTGCAGCTTAATATTGGACATAGAGGTTTTTTTTTTATCAGGTATCCCTTTGAGCAGTGGCATGTATCTGGTTGACAGCGAGGCACTGTCCTAATGCAGTGATGTGTATACAGTATGTGCATATACATGGTGGGAGAGGGGGATGCTGTATCTTGAAGATTCTGCCATGGGGGCTACACCTGTACTATTTGTCAGAACGCGGTATGGGATCTTTACCAAGGAATTCCTCAGCACTGAATCATATCTAAAGATGCCATTGTGTTGGTAATGGTAAGGCTTTGCCTGGGGTTCAGTGGGGCTGCTGGGCAGCTAATGGAAGCCTCTCCCACCAACATCCCTATTTAATTAACAGCCGCATGCCCCTTTGGGGATTTTGTGCATTACCTGCCACCTCCCCACTCTCTTCCCCCTGAGTGTCGGAGTTGGTGGGCCAGCTGTTTCCTTTAGCCATCAGGTTCACATATCTCTGCCACCTCATAAGGGTAGAAACTCAGAGAGAAACCTACCAAAGTAATCAGTTGCATAAGCACAAACACACCTTACATGAGCTGCCCCAGTGAACTGGTTTAGATGTGCTAGCTGCCAAACTGCCTGCATCACCAAGTCCCAAACTGCTGACGAATTCAAGCCTGAGAAATTCAGCTCAAATACATTTAAAATAATTCTTTGAGGCAGTATAGCCCAGTGGTTTAAGGCTCTGAGCTGCAAATCTGGTGACATCCAGCAGACCAGACCTGGGTTTCAATCCCACAGCTTCCACTTGCATACTGTGTGACCCTGAGAAAGTCACTTAACTTCCCTGTGCTCCCAGGTCGAACCTGTAAAAAAGCTTTCAGCTTAGTGTGCTACTCCTGGTTAAACAACTAAAAAAAAAAAAGGTGATGCACTACTATGCAGGGTAAATGTGCACATCTTGAAGACATTTCCAATACGTTTTCAGACAACTGCCCACAAAGATACTGCAATACAGTACTCAGTCATAAAACTAGTGTTAAATATTCTTGCTTTTAGTATGATCAGCAAATGTGATACTGTAATTGTTTTGTACCATTTGCTTCCTGTAACCTCATCCCCAGGACATGGTCAAAAATAAATGTCAGTCTCATTCTATTTCTTCTGCTTATCAATATTATAAAAACATTTTTTTAAAGTTTAGTAATTGCACCAAAACTTTATAGTATATGGTTGTCCCATATTGTAGATGGATTTTAATCTTGTGGAAAAAGTTGTAGGACAGTGCAAAGACAGAAACATTGTGGTACTATAGTAGCTGTGTCACTACTATAGTACAACTTTTGCATTCTACCTTCAAGCTCTGTCTCCCTCGCATCTCGGCCAGCCTGTCAGCACTCAACACAGAACGACAGTAGCACAGTAATAATTATTAAAAAAAAAAAATTTTCAAAGCCTGTCAGTGACTGGCAAGTTGTTTAAATAAACTACTACCTGATAAAAAAGATTTGCCATCATTCTCTGAACAAGGTATTCTCTTAAGGGCGTGGGGTCTGGCACAGGAGGTTGAGTGGAGGAGTGAGCGACGGGTAGAGTTACAGTTTATAAAAAGGCCCCAAAATACATTTCTTTTTTTTTTTTAATGACAACATCATATACTATACAAATTAACAAATAGGGAACTGTCTACAGACAAGACATAGAAATATAGAAGTTGCCAGTAGAGAAGGACCTCTTAGCCCACCTAGACTGCCCTATATTTCCTACCTACTGTGCCACCACAGACCCTACTTGATCTCCGGTCTTCTCCCCCCGTTGCCTTACTTCTAAGGTCCCCCGTGTCTATCCCATGCATGCTTGATTCCTGTTACTGTTTTAGCACCCACCACCTCTGTTGACAGGCTGTTCCAGGCATCCAACACCCTCTCTGTGAAGAAGTATTTCCTCACATCTCTTCTGAGCCCCCCCCCAGCTTCATAGCATGACCCCTTGTCCTGGAGCATATTTTTCTATGGACAATGCTACCTTCCTGTACCTTACTAATACCTGTGAGGCATTTGAACATTTCTGTCATATCCCCCCTTTCCATCCTTTCCTCTAGAAAGTACATATTTAGTTCCTTGAGTCTTTCCTTGTCGGGCTTTTGATGCAGGCCGTGCACTATTTTGGTAGCCCTCCTTTCTACCATCTCCACTCTATCTATAACCTTATGGAGGTAGGGTCTCCGGAACTGGACACAGTACTTGAGGTGGGGTCTTACCACCGATTTATACAGGGGTAATACTACCTCCCTCCTTCTGCTGGTGGTGCCCCTCCCCTATGCACCCGAGCATCCTGCTAGCCTTCCACACTGCCTTATCACACTGCTTTGCCACCTTCAAGTCATCAGAAATGGTTACCTGTAGTTTCCTTTCCTGTTTTGTGGTTTCTAATACCTCCCCGCTCAATTGGTACATCACCCCTGGTATCTGTGCCCAAGTGCATGATTTTGCACTTTTTTGCATTGAAACCCAGCTGCCATTCCCTTGACCAATCTTCCAACTTGTTCAGATCATCCCTCATTCTTTCAACCCCCACCCCACCCCGGTGTGTCACTCTGTTGCAGATTTTTGTGTCATCTGCAAACAGGTATACTTTCCCTTCCAGCCCTTCTGCAACATTGCTAATAAAGACATTGAAGAGGACCAAGCCTAGTGCTGACCCCTGTGGCACCCCACTTGTCACCTTGCCTTCTCCAGAGTGGACCCAATCTACCACCACCCTCTAACTCCTTTTGCTTAGCCAACTTCTTACCCATTTTACTACTTTTGTATCTATGCCTAGGTTGCCCAGCTCGCTCACCAGTCTTCTGTGTGGAACAGTGTCAAAGGCCTCACTAAAATCCAGGTAGGTCACATCTACCCCCTTCTCTGATCCACTTCCCTGGTCACCCAGTCAAAGACTCAATCAGGTTTGTCTGGCAAGACCTCCCCCCTGTGAACCCATGTTGCCTTGGATCCTGTATCTCACTGGTTGCAAGGTATTCCCCAATCCATTTTTTCAGTAACGATTCCATTACTTTACCTACTACCAAAGTCAGGCTGACAGGTATATAATTTTCTGCCTCCTCTCAATTTCCACTTTTGTGTAGTGGGACCACATCTGCCCTCCTCCAGTCCACCTGAACCTCCCCTGTTTCTACTGATAGGTTAAACAGAGCTGTCAGTGGTACAGCTAGCACCTCCTTGAGCTCCCTCGGTATCCTAGGGTTTCCATCTTGAGGGCGAAGACATCATGGGGACCACCCAAGCTTCACTATTGAGGTCTATGATGTCAACAACCACCCTTGATGGAAATACAGCCTTGTTGTGCACTGTTCCCTATCCATTATTCTATATGTGCTTGTTTGTGTGACTTCCTCTACAAACAAAATTCTAACCAGAGAGACAAGAAGTTCTGACATTGTGCTGACATGTCTCTCCAGTTAGGCTAGGCAAGGCAAGGAAAATTTCACCCTGTCCCAAAGGCTCAGTACTCTTTACATAAAAAAAATATCATTTAAAAAATGGAATTAATATAAAACGAAGAAAACCTATAAAATTATACAGTTAAAACTAGAGGTTCAGAATAATCAAGCGTATTCCAATTTGGTGATGTATGCCACATCAAAGAAATAACTTTTCAGGCCCCCTTTAAATGCCTTCACCGAGAGTGAACTCCTCAAATTAATTTACAAGGAGTTGAATATTGTTGGGGTCACCTCCAAGAAGGCTCTGTCACCAGATTGGTTTAGGCATGTTCTTGGAATGGCCAACAATAATTCCACAATGAAGCAGGGAGAGTGACCAGGAGTATAGCAGGCCAATAGGTCTTTAAGATAGACAGGGCCCAAACCATGCAGTGCTTTGTATGTTAACCAAGCAATCTTAAAGTTGGTGCACCACCTAATTTGGAGCCAGTGTTCCTGCTACAGCACAGGTGTAATATGGTCTTTACATGATGACCTCAAGACCAATCTGTCTGCAGCTATACACCAAACCACCAGCCAGCCCTAGATATAGAGCATTACATTAGTCCAGCCTTGAGGTCTCAAATGCAAGCACTAGGGTCACCAGAACCTCTCACCTCAGATTGCACATAATGTGGGAGACATGTTGAAGACAAAGAAATTCACTGTAGACCAAAGATGACACATGGTATCCTAGCGTCAGCTTCAAATTCATAATGACTCTAAGATTTGTCACCCTATACGCAGCTGTCATCACAGTGCCATTCAACGATGGCAACACAATGGCATTGTGCCCAACAGTCGACACTTGAGGACATGGTTCCACCAGAAACAAACTCCATTTAGGTCAGGTTGAACTTGCAGCTCAACCAGCTGGAGGCCATCTAGTCTGTGATTTCATTTATTTTTATTTTTTTATTCAGTTTTTGTTGACTGGGTAAGTGCACTAGACAAATTCTGCCTATTTTTAGGCACAACCTGGGGAAGGGGGATACAGATGAATGCTAACTGACCTTGAACCATATTAAGCTGTTGGTGGTATTTTTCTAGTGAATGGTGAAAAATGTGGCCAGGGCACCAGGGAAATTCCCCTACTCATTGGTAGGGTGATGCTGTGACTGGTGCTGCGATGGCCAGTCTCCCTGGAGAACGATGGAGGAAGGATGAGTCTGAGGCAAAGGAGAGGGTCTCCTCCCCATTCTCTGAATCTTTAGAGACCATGATGGATGTCAAAAACCAAGCAGAGGATTTATTTCATTTGGCAGATGAAAATTTACTGAACCTGGAGTGTGAAGAGAAGGATGTGCTGGCTGTTGCACAATATCAGAATGTGGGTGAGATCTGTGAGATGATAGCTGCAGAGGAGAAGCAGTTTCTGCTACATAGGAAGGAACTAGAAGCAGCGCTGCAAGAGCAGGGGACAAGCAGCAGAAAGGACCACGAAGAATGACAAGAGTTTACTGGTGCACACGCAAGCATGTGACACGGAATGCAAACAACAGGACTGGAAATGGCGACTGAAGAAAATGTACAGGACTCCCAGATTGGCTCTCTGATGGTGCAGGTACCTTTGGTAGCAATTGCAGACGATTCAAATGGGAGCGGGGGGCAAGATAAGGAAGAAACAAGGGTTGCAGGAGAAAGCTGTACTGCTCAGGCTAGCACTAGTGTGCAGGTCCAGAAACAGGATGATGTGAGCAAAGAAATGACAGGAGAAGCTACGATTCTCCAAAGTAAAAACATCCATTTCACTATTGAAATCTCAACAAGGGGGTTGCGTGAGAAAATGGCAAGTAAGGACCTAATAAATAAAGGAAAGAAAGGCAAAAAAAAGGGGCCCTGTCACCATTATTGCCTACTGCAACAGAAGCTGTGGAGGTATTACCAGGTCCTGTAGTAGCACCTGCAGAATGGGTATCTAAGTCATTGGAAGCGGCAGGCTGGGTGAAGAAAGCTGATGGAACTGATCGGGATGCAAATATTCCCATGTTGCTAAATAAAACTGTTGGGCCTTTAAGTCAGATGGAGTGTTCTGGTCTGACCAGTTCTTCTCCCTCCTCACACATCATCCCTGGTCAGGTTACAGTGGGTAGTGAGAATGAGATAGTAAATACTGCTGAAGCATGTTCAACAATGACTATTGCAGAATTGGAAGGAGATGACCAACAACAGGGGATACAGCTTGTTGCCTCATCCCCCACCCCTGAGGCAGATTCTATTGAATCTGATACCATCATAGATACTAAAGCCAGGACACCTCAAAATGTTACAGCAACTGACCCCCCTGAAGAGACAACAGGGATTCCATCTGTAGCTACAAATGTTTGGAATTCAAACAGCAGGGAAAGGTTATTTCCTGATATGGTTAAAAATGCCTCTGAGCCAGCTGCAAGAAGAAATGCAGTTCAGCTTAAATTTAGAGGTGATTTAAATGGCATACCAGATAGAAGGTTTGTGGGACGGGTATTATTAAAAATGAATACAAAATACTACGCATATGAAATTTATGCTTTGATACATATGCCGGGAGACACTATATGTGACATCAGTTTTAAATATCCAGCTGGCTTAGACCATTTTTGGAAGCAATATCAGCTGCTAAAGAATCCCCCCCTTTGTATCTACAGGAGGGACAGGGAGGGTAAAAGAGGAGGAGGAGGAGTAGCTCTCTATGTAAAGGAAGGGATCAAAGCAACAGAACTAAAGAGTAAATAGGGAGCAGATGAGGCACTCTGGGTCACCCTGGAGACAGGAAATGGCACCACAATCCGCATGGGGGTTGCATACAGACCCCCATCTCAGAGGGTGGGAATGGACAAGGAAATGATAGAAGGCTTCCTTAGAATGGCAGAAAAAGGGGAGATATTGTTGATGGGGGACCTGAATATGCCAGATGTTAAGTGGAGCACCTTTGCTGCAGGCACATCCAAGAGCATGGTCATTCTTGATGCCCTACAGGGGGCATGCCTCAGACAGCTAGTATTGGAACCCACTTGGGAGGGAGCAGTCTTAGACCTGGTACTCTCAAATGTGGATGGAGAAAGAATCTCAGATTTAGAAGTGGGTAGCCATCTGGGAACAAGCGACCACCAAACAGTGGTTTCGATAAACACAGCTATACAATCAAGCCATACAAAGGCAAGAGTATTGGACTTAGGAGGGCTGACTTTGGAAAATGAGAGAGTGCCTCAGAAAAGCACTAGCAAACAGGCAAGAAAGAGGGGTGGAGGAACAATGGGGAGTAATCAAAACAGCCATCACAGAGGCAACAAGCCTTTGTGTAAAGAAAATCAACAAAACACAACGAAGGAAAAAAAAATGCTATGGTTCTCAAAAGAGGTGGCAGGGAAGGTTAAGGAGAAAAGGGTAGCATTCAGGAAATATAAGGAAACACAGAAGGAGCAGGACAGAGAACATTATCAGTTAAAGCAGAACGAGGCTGGGAAGGCAGTCAGAATAGCAAAGGCCCAAACTGAGGAAAGGATAGCCAACTCTGTTAAGAAGGGGGATAAGACCTTTTATAGGTATATTAGGGAGCGAAGAAAGACCAAAGGAGGGATACTGAGGCTTAATAAAGGGGAGGGAATGTGGGTAGAGGGTGACAGTGAAAAAAAGGATACTGAACGAATATTTCTGCTCAGTAATCACAAAGGAGAAAGGAGGTACGGACCAAACCAAACAAGAGAAACACTCTGAAGACGGGGGTCTATACCAGTCCATTTACAGAAGAAAGGGTTCTGAAAGAACTAATAAAATTGAAGGTGGACAAAGCAATGGGGCCTGATGGGATTCACCCAAGAATTCTAAAGGAACTAAGTGTAGAATTAGTGACACCGCTGACTACTCTCTTTAACAAATCATGGGAGGATGGGGTGGTACCTGAGGACTGGAGGAGGGCGGATGTGATTCCTCTTCACAAAAGTAGGAGCAAGACAGAGGCAGGAAACTACAGACCAGTTAGTTTGACCTCAGTGGTAGGGAAAATGATGGAATCACTTCTGAAGGAAAGAATTGTTGAGTACCTAGAGGCCAGTGGGGCAGGACCCAAGGCAGCATGGATTTATGATGAGAAAAGTCGTGTCAGACGAATCTAATAGATTTCTTTGACTGGGTGACCAAAGTAGTAGACCAGGGAGGGGCTGTGGACATGGCCTACCTAGATTTTAGCAAGGCATTTGATACAGTCCCACACAAAAGATTAATACACAAGTTAGCCAGCCTTGGAGTGGGTCCCAAGGTGGTAGCCTGGATAAAAAATTGGCTAGACAACAGGACGCAAAGGGTAGTAGTAAATGGAGTCCACGGTGAAGAAAGGAGGGTTACTAGCAGGGTACCACAGAGTTCAGTACAAGGACCGGTCCTTTTTAATGTCTTTATAAGTGACATTGCAGAGGAACTAGAAGGAAAAGTATGTCTCTTTGCAGACGACACAAAGATCTGCAACAGGGTTGATACACAAGATGGAGTGGAAAGGATGAGAAGGGACTTGGCAAGGTTGGAGGAATGGTCAGATGTATGGCAGCTCAGATTCAATGCAAAGAAGTGCAAGGTAATGCACCTAGGAAACAAAAACCCAGGGAAGAGTACACAATGGGGGGTGAGATACTGACAACAGCAAAAATGGAAAGGGACCTGGGGATAATTATATCAGATGACCTAAAGGTGGGCAAGCAATGTGAGAATGTAGTAAGGAAGGCTGGGGGGATACTAGGATGTATAGGGAGAGGCATCAATAGTAGAAAACAGGAAGTTGTTATCCCTTTGTACAGACAGTTGGTGAGACCCCATCGAGTACTGTGTGCAGTTCTGAGACCCCATCTCCATAAAGACATAGACAGAGTGGAGGCTGTCAGAGGAGAGGCACAAAATGGTGCAGGGTCTGCACCAGAAGACATACAAAGAAAGACTAAGAAGCTTAATATGTATACCCTTGAGGAAAGAAGGAGAGAGGGACATGATAGAAATTTTCAAGTACCTCAAGGAATCAACAAAGTCCAAGAGGGTAGCATCTTTCAGAAAAGAGATGTGCAAGAACAAGGGCACAATTTGAAGATAGAGGGGACGGCTCAGAGGTAATGTGAGAAGTATTTTTTCACAGAGACGGTTGTGGATGCATGTAACAGCCTCCCTGAGGAGGTCGTGGAGTCAAGAACAGTGGGGAAATTCAAGAATGCATGGGACAGACATAAGGCAGTCCTAGTGGGGGGTAGGAGGAAGTAAGCTGTTGGTTAACTAGGATCTGTAGCTTATCTGTTAGGTAGGAAAATGGGCAGACTAGGTGGGCCAAGCGTTCCTTATCTGCCGTCACATTCTATGTTTCTATGTTTGTAAGCCCCTTCTAGCAATTCCACTAACCAAACTAATGTATAAAAGAATAACAGTACTCTTTCGTAATGAAGGGGTGAATGTTGCCAACATTTCATATTGGATCAATCAGCATTGTGTGGTTAATGGGTATCCGTAACCCATTTTAGATGAAGAACATTTATAGACAGGGGTTTGGAAATATAAAGACACCCCGAAGCAAGAGAATGGAGTGATGAAGCATCTCTCTAATTGTTGTTTTTTAGGGAGGGACAGAGTTGTTATATTTTATCTGGGCCAGCCCCAAACTTGTTACAAGTGTGGGGAACTGGGGCATTTGGGTAATGTATGTGAAAAGTAGAAGTGTGGTCTCTGTGGAGAGGTGGGACATTATGAGGCACAATGTCAACAACCTCTTAAGTGTAACCTCTGTGAAGAACATGGGCATACGTTCAGAAATTGTGTCTGGGCATCTCATAATAGTATGGACCAGAACACAAGAGTGGAACACGATGTCTATGTGGCTACAGCACAAAAAGAAAAGATGACAGACCATGAGTTGCTGACTCAGCTGAATACCTCACATCTGAAACCCCAGAGGGACGTCTTTGCCAGGAAATCTTTGCCTGTATCTACTGAGGTTAATGTGCAGGACAACCCAGGTACCCCCCCCCCCCGCCAAGTCAGCACATGGAAGTGCACAGAACTGATGTCGTTACCCAGGAACATGGCATCTGCCTAGTTCCTAACACTATTGAGCATGAAGGACTACAGGTGACTGCAGCCCTGCCAGGGCAATGGGTCCTGGATGAAGGTGAGAAGGTTGTAACAGATATGCCACCACCGGAAACTGTTGTGGAACCCCCATTTCAGAAGGTCGCACGGTCTAAATCTGCACAAAAAGTTGCTCCTAGGATAGATGAAACTCCAGTTCAGAATGCCTATGATGTCTTATTGGATTTCGAGGAAGATGAGGGGGGAGGTGAATCGGATGTGTCATTGGTGGCTTCTTCTCAAATGGAGGATACTACTGAAACAGTAAAGGGTGAAAAACCTAAACCAAAAAAAACAAAAGAAACCTAAATAGAAATGACTTATGTGTTCTTTGACTTTCTTCCATTATGCATGTTAGCATATTTTCAACTACTGCAAATGTAAACAGTATAAAGTCAGCTGAAAAGCATAAGGTGACGTTTACTAGTTTACATTTTGGGGGAGGTCAATTTATTTTTGTGCAAGATACCAGGTTGCACATGGTTATGGAGGTTGCGCAGGCCCAGGGGGATTGGTGGTGGGGGTCTTCCATGTGGTCTATTGGAGAGGAACTTTGTGCAGGTATAGATAGTCTATTTTCTAACTTATAAGTCACAGTCTTAAAAGTTCTGGACATTTGCCAGGTAGAGTTTTGATGATAGATGTCCTTATACACAACATAGCATAAAGGCTGATTAATATATATGCCCCCCCCCCCCAGATGAAGGCAGAGAGATCTACATTATTGAAAACAATTGAATCTCTCTTGTTTACTTCTAAAATAATATTGTGGGGGGGGGGGAGATTTTAACTGCGGCTTGGCTCCTAGAGATTGGGGTAGGAAAACTGATTTACAGTGCTACCTGTTTATTGCAGGATATATTAAAAATAGCTTTCTTAAAGGATATTTATGAAGTCCTAGATATTCTTCCAGAGCACATGTTTCATAAAGGCAAAGTGTCCACCAGGATAGATTTTAGGTTTGTTTCTGATAGGACAGCAGGGATTAAAGTGCAGGTTCAGCCTTTAGAAACATCGGACCATATGGCACTATGTGCTCAGATTGGTAGAGAACATAAAATTATGTTTGGGAGGAATTATTGGAAATTAAATATATCAATATTACAGGACGATCATACACAAAGGGAGAGTAGGGGATTTTTTGAGGTAAGGAAGGATATCAGTTTTCTGTATGATAGCTCTATTGAATGGTGAGAGGATACTAAAAGGGATTTGCGGTACTTGTTAAAACGTATTGCTAAAGTAAAAGCTGGCAATAAGTATATGAGTTATCTTGACTTGAGAGCACAATATTGAAAAGTTTTGACACAAGCATGGACTGTAGGTGGAGATAGGATGGTACAACTACAGGGATTAAGGGAAAGATGTGTGCCTTTCATAAAGTGAGAGGGGGCGAAATGGCTAAATGTCAGCAATTCACAACGCAAGGTAAAAAGGGGACAGTTAATCCTTATGAGACTGAATTACAAGGGGTCAAAAAATTATTTTTACATCATTAACAGCACAAGATGATATAATTAAGGCTATCCAGCAAGCTATACAATACATCATTCACACACATCTTTGTGAGACATTTCAGAGAGATGCTATTAATCAACAATCTACTTTGTTAGATAATATCTTGGTTCCAGACTTGACTGAGGTGGATGAACAGGAATTAACTGCACTGATTACAACAGAAGAAATTAGGTTAGCAGTCACCAAGTTATCAACAGGCACAACACCTGGGTTAGATGGCATCTCAAATTAATTTTATAAAGAATTCAGTGAAGAATGGTTGCAGGCAACATATCATGAAATTCAAGGTGGGGAAAAGTTGGGTTCCAGCATGAATGATGGGATTATGACATTTTTGTATAAGAAAGGGGATCCGAAAGACATAAAAAATTGGAGACCTTTGAGTTTGTTAACTACCGATTACAAGATTCTAACTAAAATTCTGACAGCCAGTTTGGCGAAAGTGGCACAAAAATTAATCTTACCACAACAAATATGTGCTGTTCCAGGACGGAATGTTCAACAGAACTTGATTTTTATACGGGAGATAGTGGAACAAGGGTTGGAGATGGGGCTGGACAGGTATATTATGACTTTAGATCAAGAAACTGCTTTTGATGCAGTGCATGATTATTTATGGGATGCATTATGGCAATATGGCATACCTGAACAATTTATTGCTATGATTAAGCGTATATATGGACAGGCTCAGGTGATACCATTAGTAAATGGACACTTAGGGATTCCTATTAATTTAAAAAATGGTGTATGGCAAGGTTGTCCGTTGAGTCCACTATTGTATGTATTTGCCATTGATCCAATATTGAAGGTAATAGAATTATCTGAGACTATTAAACCATTGAATAATAAGGCAGGTCAGACGTATCAAAAAGTGTCAGCCTATGCAGATGATTGCACTATTACAGTACAAAACCTTGAGTCTGGGAGATGTACTTTACAACTACTGGAGGATTTAAAGGCTAAAACAGGAATAAGAATTAATATAAATAAGAGCAAAGTGCCTGCATTAGGTAAGGCACCTTTAGAGGACAATTTTCCCATTGCAGTAACTAGAGGAGAGGTTAAGATAGTGAGTCTTTTTTTTTTTGGTACTAGGAATGCGGAGCAGGCAAACTGGAATCAAGTATATGAAGATGCACATAGAAAAGTCCAGACATGGAAGTCATGGAAAATGACCAGGAAAAAAAAGAGTATATTTATTGAAAGCAATATGTGTTGCCTATTTTTTTGTATGTTTTGCATATATATATCCACTGCGGTTTAATATGCATACCAAAATAATGGGACTTTTTTCTTATTTTTATGGGGGAGCAGGTTGAATCTGGTAAGACGGGCCCATACCTATAGAGCTAGAAAAGAAAGGGAATTGGGTATGTTATAGCCATTAGTGTTTTTATTTGGGAATTGTTTTTATAGTAATATAAGGCCATTAGTCTTGGAAAAGATAGGATTTGGTACAGACATTACGAAGAGGTGGGACGCACAATTTTTTACAGCATGGGGGAGAAAAATGTGGCACATTTTGGATAAATCCCTACCTCTATATGTGCAAACAGCTCTAAAATATATAAGGACATGGAAGATAGAATTGAGCTGGTTTCTGGATGCAAATAAAAATACATTTTATAGGGTTCTAGTTGAAACATGTTATCTGGAAGACCCTGTATTTAAAGCTGATCTTCATATGAATGAAACCTTATTGTTAACCAGTATTGTGGAACCTAGAATACCTTTAAAGATGCAGGATGTTATATGGTTGTGTGGTCACCAGAAATTGAATGCAAAGGGTACTCAAAAACATAACAACTAGAGGATAGGATGTGTATGACAGGGAACTGTGAAGGACAACTAGAAACTGTACAGCATTTGTTTTTTGACTATTCATGTATTAGAAGTTTTTGGGAGTCCTTAGCTGCATTATGGGATGAGAAACTGTTTGAACAGACTAATTATGACATATTGATTTTAGTACAGCTGTCAAGAGAGTGGCAAACATGGAATATGAGTACAATACTAGTGGTACTGGCATGTATAAAACGGTCCATCTGGCAGATTAGATGCCTTTGAGTTTTACAGCAAAAGGAGGCAGACATGCAAGATATATTGTTTAAAGTTCTGTTTGAAGTTGATGCAGTTTATAATTATAAGAAAAATATATTGGGAGAAGCGAAATGTCATTATTTATGGAAAGGAATGGATTGGGTTGGCTAAAGGATTAATGCAAAGGGGTTAGAATGAACCATGTATGCTGCAGATGTTAATCTGACAAATGATTAATACCAGACAGGGATATTAGTTATGGGAGGATGATGGCATAACGTTATTTCCTTTTTCTTGTTTTCCCTTTTTCTTTTCTTTTTTTCTTTTTTATTTTTTCAACGTACGACAGTTATGAATATAGAAATAACTACGATAGGAGTTAAGTGTTTTCTTTTTTGATGATTAAGGGTTATGATTAGCATGTATGTTATTAATACAACAGTTTTGTTTTTTTGAATATTAAGTTATTGTATTATGTTGAAACAATGTATGATTTCTGAATAGATTATTGTTTTTGTTCATTAATAAATATTTCCCCTACTCTTTCACAGGGGCACTGTCTCTCTGTTGGAGGAGCATGGAGGTCTCCAATCCAGGATGAACTTTGGAGGTGGCAGGAGGTGTTCCTGCTGTTCAGCATGGGAAACCGGGACATTTGTGTGAGCAACTGGAGGATTTCGATACCGAAGAGGAAGAGATGGTTTTGGCTGAAGAACTTGAGCCAACAGGAGAATTTCCTGTTGAGACACTACCTGTGATTCTGGAGAACAAAGATATTATGACTACTTACACTGAAGATGAACTATGTTTGCATATGGATTTGGCTGACAAGAAAAAATAACTTTTGTCTATGCTGGCTGGTGCTGAACAAGAATTTCATACTCACAAAAAAAAAGCTTGAGGAGGACAAAAATTGCAAACATTTTGCCATGAGTCCACAGGCAGTGGCTGGGAAAAGGATGGTTATCCAGCCGACGGATGTTTCTGCCCCTGGCACTGGGGTTCCAGATGTGATTGAGGCACTGGTGGATGTGGATTTGTCCCCCAAAACTCCCACGGATGACATCCCTTCTACGGATGAGTGGGTTCCAGGCACTACCTTACAGCAGGCTGGATGAATTTTTCAGGAGGGCTGTTGGATTCCTGACCCTGTGATTCTTATCCCAGCATCACCGAACTGGTGCAGGAGTACAATTGTTTGCAACAGAGGTACGATTTTGACACTGGAGCATGTCACTAATGAAATTGTGCAGGATGTGACAGTGGCTTTCCTCCCTGAGATGGGAGAGGTCCAGACTATGATTGCTGCGCCAGACACTGTTAGCACTGCTGGGGTGCAGCTGCAGACTGAAGTGGAGGCTTCTCCTTCTGTCTCTCCACTAGTGGATTCTGGAATGACTCTTGGTGATCCTACAGGGCAGAAACCAGACAAGGTACTGAATAGTTTTACTTCTGATGCTATTATGGGGCAGAATGGGGAGGGTGGTAAACGGCGTTCTGAACGGCTTTCTTCCCGGGATGGTCCTACTTCTAAACATGATAATCAGATGCCAAGTTATGCGAGTCTTTTCTGAAAACCTGCAGAATCGGCTAAAAGAAGATATGCAGTTTGCATTCAGTTTAAAGGGGGTATAAGTAAAATCCTGGATAGATTGTTTGTGGGCAAGTCCTTTCTGATTGACTTGATGCATTTCACCCTCTCAGAGGTCTATGTTTTTATCCACGCACCTGGAGAAAGTAATTATGATGTGAGTTTTTGTACTGCTGCATCTTTGGACAAATTTTGGAAACTTTATTATTCAGTTAAGGACTCTCCTGAGTGGATGGGTTTGTATGCTATTCAATTATCGAAGCCCTCAGTTAAAACTGTTACGATCTTGTTTCGAAATGAGGGGCTGAGAGTCAATTACATTATTTTTTGGCTGGAAAAGCTTGCTGATACACAGGGCAATCCAAACCCCATAATGGATCTTAATGTGTTTTGGACTGGGGGTTGAACTTTCAGGATACAGCTCCAACACACTGATGAGGATATTAGACATCTTCCGACATCGATTTTTTTGGGTAGAGACCAAGGCATTTTGTTTTATCCAGGCCAGCTGAAGAACTATTACAAATGTGGGTCACTTTCACACCTTAACTCTGATTGTACCCAAATTAGATGTTTTCAATGTGGAGAATTGGGACATCCGGCTAACCTGTGCACAGTCCCACCTGTTTGCAATCTTTGTAGGAATGATGAACATTCTTTTGGTTCCTGTCCCTGGGCTGCCCATAATTCAGAAGATTCCTTGTAACAGGAATTTTATTTACATAGAGCTAAAACAGGGTTTTGAACTAAGAGATCCCCTCCTCTTTTTGCCCACAGAAAGTTGATGCCCATGAAGCTTCTGAACCTGATACACCTTTACCTGAGTTGAACTCCTCCATTCCTGAGGTGGAACCTGTTGTTGAACTTGGTACTCAGGTCAATATTCCTGCACAGGAAGATGCTATTCCCCCACTGCCACCTCCCTCTGCCCCACCATTGTCCTCCTTAGTTTTGTGCACCTCAGCTATACCTTCGAAGGACTATACAGTGGTGTCTAGAGGCTCAAACGGTTCCAGGCAGAAACCTCCTGTTTTGTCTACTGTTAGTGAGGTCCCAGTTCATAACACCTACAAGGTGCTGCACAGTTTGAGTGACCAGATGGATGCTGCAGACTCAGATACTTCTTCACTCTCTTGTTTGAATGACTTACCGAAAGATAATACCCGTCAGTCCCGCCACAATCTTTGGGGAAACTGACCAGGGTTACCAGGGCGAGTCTGAAGAAGCAAGGACTTACTTAAAACTTCCATTGGAGTGCCTCTTCAGCTTGCAAGCCTGAATGTGAACAGCATCAAGTCAGACATTAAGAGGGATACTACTTTTTCCATTTTACATTCTCTATTTTGTTACAGGACACCAGGTTACGGACAGCTGGTGATACTGGAAAAGTTAAAACTGCTTGGTCTTTAGGGGATTCTAACTGGTCAATTGGGGAGGATCTTTGTAGTGGTTTTGGCATCTGTTTTACTAATCCAAGGACTACAGTACATAAATTGATGGATATATCACCTGTGAGAGCCTTGCTTTTGGATGTAGGATTTGAGGGGCTTACTTACAGGGTTATTAATATATATTCCCCTTCAAATGAAGGTGTCCAGGGTGGCATTGTTGGGTTTAGTGCAGCCATTTTTGTGCACCACTAAACAAGTTTTGTTTGGTGGGGATTTTAACATTAGTCTCTTGGATTCTGACACCAAGGCAAGTAAAGTAAAGACATATAGTGATACCATTTTTTCTGTGAAATTTACTGCAACAGAATGGTCTTAAGGATGCACAGGCTGTTTTGTCCCCTAGGCCCAGACATACTTTTTTTAAGGGGACCCTTTCCACACGTATTGATTTTTGGCTAGTTTCTCAGACAACAACTATTTCTTTTTTGGTACAATTCCTGTGGAAACATCCGACCCTGCTCTTATTGATATTCATGTCTCACCTACTGCCCCTAGAGTTAGGGATTTGGCACAGGAATATAAGCCTCCTGGAAGATCCTAGTGTTCAGAAAGACTTACTGACACTCTTAAAGGATAGAAGGACAGTTGATTTTTTTATATAGTTCCCCTTTGGACTGGTGGACCGACACTAAGCATTTACTGATTTTTTACTTACAGACTGTGGCCATTCAGACTAGTGTTACTCATGAAGAGAGACATTTACAATTAAGACAAACTTTTCATTCTTTATTGTCTGAGCAGGTGGAGTATGGGATAAATAATGCTGATCATATTGCTGCTGTTTAACAGGAGATGTTTCAGTTCCAATACAATAGGCAGAAGTCCTTGGAGACCCAACAACGCGTTGGAACTCAGGGGTCTAAAAGACAAACTACTCCTTTAGAAAACTGTTATGCAAGGGTACACAGGCAACAAATGGGTGGTCTTCAGGATGAAAGAGGAAATTTACTTACGACTAATACAGACATTATGACAGAAATTGAAAGACAGATTGTGGCACAACAGGATAATGTAGTCTCTAGCCCTACTCACTTTCAGCATATTTTACGTGCCGCAGACCTTCCAAAATTGACTCCTGACCAGTCAGCTACTCTTCTGGCTCCTTTGACCTTGCCAGAACTTACAGAGGTTATTTGATCTTTTAAGAAAGGGATGGCTCCAGGGTCTGATGGACTCTTGAGCGAACTTTAAGTTCTTTTGCTATAACTGATTCCACAGGAATTGCTTACCATTTTTCAGGCCTTGAAACATGAGCATAGGTTAGCATGTAAGGTCAAAGATAATTATAAAACTTTTTATACATATATAAATAATAGGAGTGGAGAAAGCAAAGCAATCAAACCTTTAAAAGATCCAGATGGTAATATAGTGACAGACCAATTCATAATGGCTGAACAATATAACAGTTTCTTTATATCTGTCTTTAACAGCATATCACATCCAAGAACAAATCATTTAGATCGGACACTTAACACTGGCCTCAGTATAAGCAGAGTGGATGTTCTTAACAGGCTTCAGAGCCTGGATCAAAATAAGTCCCAGGGACTTGATGGATTACACCCCAGCATTATCAAGGAATTGGCAGAGTTCTTGGTTGACCCAATTACAGCCATCTATCAAAAATCAGTAGATGAAGGATTGGTCTTGGAGGCATGGAGACAGACAATAGTGGCACCCATTTATAAAAAAGGAGCCAGGCATGAGGTGCAGAATTATAGACCTATCAGTCTGACAACAGTACTGGGCAAGATCCTGGAGAGTATTATTAAGGATTATATAATGAACCAGCTGTTGTCCACAAATAATATTGACTGCACTCAGCATGGTTTTACACAAGGCAGGTCTTGTCAGACCAACCTGCTAGAATTTTATGGAAGGGTTTGCAAATCCTTGGATGACAAACTTCCAGTAGATGTTATCTTTTGGACTTTTCCAAGGCACTTGATTAAGTGCCTCATGGTGAGCTTGTAGATGTCTTAATAGAACTTGGAATCGAGGGAAAAATAACCAGATGGATTGAAGCTTGACTTTCTTACAGGAAGCAAAAGGTCAGCATAAAAGGGACATGCTCAGATTGGGCGGCTATGACTAGTGGGGTGCCACAGGGTTCCGTATTGAGACCCTGTTTGTTTAATGTCTACATCACTACAGGAGTATGGATATCCAAATTTACCAATGATACCAGAATAGGGCACACTGGATAGCCAAGAGGAAGTCGATATCCTTCAAGCAGCTTTAAGGGATCTGGAAACATGGGCATGTGACAAGAAGTTGACATTTAATACTGATAAATGCAGTGTTATGCATTTTGGCAAAAAAAAAAAAAAATAGGCACAGAAATTATTCCCTAGGAGGGTAGACACTAAAAAGGTAGAGGACGAAAGTGACCTGGGCATTAGAATAAGTAATGACCTTAGCTTTAAGTCACAGTGCAATCAGGTTATCAAAAAAATCCAGTAGCATTTTACACTGTATTAATAAGCATATTAAATGCGAGAGTAAGTAAGTACGGTTGCCTCTTTACACATCCTTAGTGAGACCGCACATAGACTACTGTGCCCAGTTATGGTCTCCAGGTGGTAAAAGGGAAATAAATGCCTTGGAGAAAGTTCAGAGAAGGGCGACTCGTAGGATAAATGAGGTAAAGGGTCTTGACTATGAAACAAGGCTAAATACCTTGGGACTATATTCCCTGGAATTCAGACGGCTGAGGGGGGACATGTGTCTGATTTATAGAGCCACTACAGACTTAGTTGTGAGAACTATTGGGGTTGGAATACAGAAGTTTACATTATAATACTAGATTACACACCCTGCAACTAGAATTAGAGAGAGATTTAGAACCACGAAAAGTAAACAGTGGTTCTCTGTAAGAATAACAAAAATTTGGAATGATCTCCCATTGGAGGTTGTGGCCAGCAGTAGTATGTACAGCTTTAAATCTAAACCGGACGCTCACCTTATTAATAACAATATATTAGGATATTATTAATATTAGAGAGCTATAATGGACTTTGGTCTAAAAAAAGGCTCTGTAATGCCTATGAAACCTATGAATAAGCAGATGTTTGAGGGTTTGCTTATTTTCTTATATAAAAAAGGGGTCAAGACAGACTTGTCTAATTGGTGTCAGATTACTTTATTAAATGTTTATTTTAAGATTTTTGCTAAAATCTTGAGTATTAGACTATCAAAAGTTTTGAATTCCATAATTCATCCTTCTCAGTTTTGTGCGGTGCCAGGCCGTAGTATTAAGGATGCCCTGTTCTTACTTTGGGCTATCATGGAACAACGGGCACTGGGACATGCTCATGAGTTTATGATCAATATAGATCAATCTAAAGCTTTTGATAATGTACTTCATGCCTTTTTATGGGACTGTTTATATATGTATGGGTTTCCTGATTTGTTTATTACTTGGATCCAGCTCTGTTACCAGGATGCTTTTGTGCGACCTTATGAGAATAAATGGGTAGGACGCCCTTGTGAAATCAAGAAAGGGGTTCGTCAGGGGTGTCCCCTGAGCCCGTTACTTTATGTTCTAACTCTTGACCCACTGGTCAGGATACTGTTTTCCTCTCCCAATATTTGTGGGGTGCAATATTCTTTGGGTTCTTCTGTTTCCTGCATTGCCTATGCAGATAGCCTCATTTTGACGGTTGCTGATGCAGACTCGGGGAAACAGGCTTATGATTTAGTTGAGTCATTGTCTGCTCTTTGGGGGGTGGGATTAATGCAAATATGAGTCAATGTATTCCCATAAGACATTCCTCTGGGACCCCAGAGTCAGTGGGAGGGGTTAAGGTGACCTTCAAACCTTGTAGGTTAGTGGCTATATTTTTTGGTCAGGGAGACATGTCTCAGTTTAATTGGGCATATCATATTGGTAAAGGACAACAACTGGTGTCCATATGGAATAGGTGGCATATGAGTAAGATGAAGAGGGTGTATTTGATTAAAACCTTTCTGATTCCTCTTTTCCTTTTTGTGAGCTATGTGTTTCCGGTTCCTAGATCTCTGGAAACTCAGCTGTATTATTGGGTTTTTTTTTCCTGTTTATGGAGGAGTCATTTGAACCCCATTAAAAGGGGAGTGATGTATTTGGTTAGAAAGAAAGGAGGTGTTGGTATGATGAACCCTGTGATTTTTTATTGGACTATTTTTTTTCCGGCTAATTTGTTACCCATGCTGCATCATAATAAGGTCTTGTGGATGAGTTGGGAGTTACCCCTTTTGGAGGAGGTCATGATAGACTGGGGTCTGATGACCTTTCACCATAAAAACGAAAGGAAGGTTAAGCTGACCCCTCTGTGGATAGACTTTCGATTATTTGAAAAAATGGAACATTAACCAATCTGTGTGTCTGACTACCCCTAGAAAGCTTTTGTATAAATTAATAATGGGTAATTTTTATTTAGAATGACCATTTTTACAATTTTCAGCAGTGAAACAGAAAGCTATAGGGGACCTTTTGGGTGACCCCAGTATACCGAGAAAAATGTGGGATGTGGTATGGTTAGGGGTCCATGACTGTATTAATGTAAAAGGTAATCAAAGACAAAAAGAGTTAATGGAACGTTGTTATCCTAGGGGAACAATGTCTATGTGAGGTGGAAATCATGAAACATCTTTATTTTTTATGTCCCTATATTGTTGACTTTTGGAAATTGCTTTCTAATACTTGGGGTTCTGATATATGGCTTTATATGTCACCAGCTATATTATTTAAAGGTTTATTCCCTGTGGGATGGCAGGAGTTTGACCCCAGTTCATTGAGAGTTCCAATGGCTTGTTTCCTTTATTGGATTTGGCAAATTTGTTGCAAATTAGTGCTCCAACAGCAGCACATTACACAGCTGGAATTGGTTCAGAGCATTCAACAGGACTTATAGGCTATTAAACTGTCTGAATCCACGCAGATGGACAGGTATCGGTGGCACACCCGATGGGATGCTTTTAAATGGCTTAGATCAATCCCCTTACAGGGTGATGTTTGTGGGCTAGTTGGAGGAAGAAGATTTTTTCTTTTCTTTGGGGGTGTGGGAGGGGTTCTTCGACTTCTATGAAGTAGTATGACACTATTTATGTTAGGGTGTTGTTTGATACTATTTTCATTATTGTTTTGATTTCTTAATCGGTCTTGAGGCCATAAAAATGCTGTTTTATTTTACTTTATGATGAAATGCTTATTTATGTTTACCTCTCCTTTCTTATGATTTTGTGTGATGTAACACTATTGTGGATGTGATTTGCTTTTCAGTTTTAATAAAAAATTCCCCTACTCTTTTCGAGAAGTGCCATGGGATCTTTAACATCCACCTGAAATACCACTTGTTACAGGCAGATGGCACTTCGGTTTAATGGCTCATCCAAAAGACAGCACCTCAGGAGTGTAGCACCCCCTCATGTTACACTAGTGTTAGTATTGGGATTTAAGCCAAGTGCCTGGTGTGGGGATAAAACCCACAGCCTTCTGATCTCATGGCCTCAGAAGCAAGTGTGCTACCTGCTGAGCCACTGACACTGACAAGGCAACACAAGGCATTGACACTGACAAGGCATTTAAGCAACACTCCAGCACAGAGACCAGCTCTAGTCCATTTAATGTAAAGGACAAATACAGCTGAGTATCATCTGAGTATCATCTGCATAACTGTAAAACCTCACACCATACTGTTTGATAAACTGCTCCAAAGGTAGCATTACACCATGAAAAGCGTGGGGACAGGATTGACCCCCTGGGGATCTTCATAGATGACCGCCGCCAGATGAATCAAGAAAAATCCCATCACAACCCGCTGCAATCTGCCAGACAGGAAGGGCTCAAACCTCATCAGATATAATTGCTGTATGAGTTCTTTCATGTTAGGTACCACACAAGCCGTTAGAAAATGGATAAGAAAAATCCTGTTTCCTCATTGGCTGAGGCAAGTTGGCACCCATATATTTGTGTCATCACTACCGATGGGTACAAAAAAGTTCAGGTGCCAGCCTGCCTGTTTACCAGTCATATATATTAGCATGCTTGTGGAACCATCATTGTTTTTAAAATCCACCATTTTTGGTCAACAGCACAGTATGTTAGAAATCAACCATAATATACCTGTTGTACAAGCCAGTGCAGTAACTCAGAGAAACGCACAATTAATTTTGTTTTCCTTCTTTTTGCTACTGTTTGTGTCCCTTTCTGTAAGTCTGTATCAGTAATTAATTTACATGTCAGCCTATCCACTCACTCCCCTGCCTGCCCAACTGCTCTCTTGCTCCTTCCTCTCCCCATATCCCTGGTGATATACTAGTACTGAGTCCGGCATCTTTAAGTAAATTAAAAGAAGCAGTCTATATGAATTGCAAATGTTATATATATATATATATCAAAAGCAGGATGTGTGCTGGCTGCCTGCCTGAACTGCTCACTGTTACCAAATGCAATGATCTGGGTGAGCCGATGCGTCTCCAACGCCACCGCAGCACACTGCACATTTAGAAAAGAAACATGCCGACTTCGTTACTGTAACATCAAAAACCACAAAACATACACAGTAGTTAAACTAAATTTTCTTTTAAAATGTGCTGAGCTTCACATTTCTCTTTTTGGTTACTTCCTCTCTGTACTTTCACCAGCTACGGTTCCCTGAAGCATTCAAGTGCTCCCACTAATAATAACAAATGTAAGTGTGCAAATGCCTCTGGGAGTTGTAGTCACAAAAAACACCATGCTATCCCAAACAGTGTAAGCACAGAGGCAAATCTCTGTTGTTTCAAAAACAAGCAGGGTAACATTTATTGATTTTTTGTAAAATAGTGGGCAGTTTTATAAAAAGGCTTGTTCAAATGGGTGTAGTGGCAGGCTGGTGCTTATTCTAAAATGAGGATGAGATAAGTTAACTCCAGTGTTGCTCGTATAGTATCCTACCAGGTCAGATACCATCGGATACCACCATTTAGATCAGATAGCCTCGGGTGGCATAGGCATCTGACCAAGGATCCAGCCTCCTAGGATCCACTGAAAGTCTTTGAGGTATCCAATGGATCCAACATGGACCCGATGGATCCGACCATCAGATCCAGGGATCTGACCATTGGATTCAACCTTCTGAGGTTGGATTCAATGGATCCAACCATCTGATCCAGGGATCCGACCATTGGATCCAACCTTCTGAGGTCAGAGCTGATCGATTCAACCTCGGATCCACTGGCTGAATCCTAGGTCAAATATCAGCACTATCCAACAAAGGATAGTTGGAGTCACGAAAATACTATCCGAGCAACTCTAGTTAATTCTGATGTTTTAAACTGATTACCTTAAGCATGTCTCTGTGCTCAGGACTGATGCACATTCACAGTAATCAGTTTAAAACATCAGAATCTACCTGCGTGACAGGAAGTGGCCAATGTGGCAAAGTTGGACCGATCACCAGGTTTCCAATCAGAAGCCCAGTTCCACTAGGAAGTGTATTCCCTTTTTTGCCTCAGCCAAGGATTATGGGCAATACCCTTGGAACTCAGCAATTTCACAGCCATGGAGTTTTTCACAGAACTCACATCATGCAGCAGAATATATAGAGTGCCACAGAATTCATTGATCTTGGTGATTTTTCATTAAAATGTGCAGTTTTTCCATAGTGTCTGGCTCTCTTCCTCTCCTTGTTTATCCTGAAGTCCCTCCTCAATGCTCAGGATGTGATGTCATCCATAGCATCAGGTCATTTTTTAGCCAACAGCAGGACTGTATTCTGCCACAGAAATGAATAATTCATGCCGCAGCAATTAACAAAGGCTTCAGCAAAAGTTTCATAGCCCTGCCACAGAAATCAGGACCGTAGTGCTGTGGAGAACTAGGGGCCCTGATTAATGGATATGGCAGTCCAGATAAGACTACTGTATCCCCTTTTTAAGGTGTTTTTTAAATATAAAAAAGGGAGCCTGCTACTCCTCTTAGCTCTCCATGCTGTTGCAGAGGGCTGGGGATCGCTATGAGGTAGCCATATTTGGGCCTGGAATGCTGTGCGAACCCACAGTCTGTGTAACCTTTGTGCTCCCAGTGCCCAAAGCTCGGAATACTACATGCTACAAACAGCAAAGCTCAGCACCCCTCTCCCCCACAGCACTCTTACCAAAGATGTCCACGTGACTCAGAAGTTAATGCTCTCCAGCATAAGTGCCCCCAACCTGATCTGAGTTACATGGATGGTCAGATCAAGAGGCATGTCTCCTGATGAAGCCTTGCTGACAAACCGCCATGGTTTTCTGGCCGAGGATGTCACTTGAGCTAATACCATTGATGTCATGATCTGAGCACTTGAAATTAAATAAAATAAGCTGGAGAGCATAAACTTCTGAGTTGTGTGGACATCTTTAGTAAGAGTACTGTGTGGGATTGCTGAGCTTTGCAGTTTTAGCATGTGTTTGTTGGGGTAGGCAACCCCATGCTTAGCACCCAGATGAGCTTTCTACTGTGCCTGTACTTATTTCTTGACCCCAAAGCCAGTCATACCTGGCTTAAGGGTACCACAGAACATGACCTAGCCCTACACATGCCTGTTAATCTAAGCATACATGTAACTCATGTGTAGAGCAGAATCAGGGTGGGGGACCTCGTTCATGGGGGCTGGGTGGGGCGGAGGGTTCTGGATGCCACTGGGTTCTCTGCATGTGCGGAAGGGAACTCTGTTGTCTTTGGAGTCCCTATGCATCCATGAAGCATTCAGTGCATTGGACCCTTAACAAGAAGTACTTCTGCATAGAAAGTAATTACCCATCAAAAGCATCATCAACCGACAAAGCATTCGTCAACCAACACCTCGTAGGGCCTTGGGGACTTCAGATCATGACATCAGATTGTGATTTGGAACATTAATCCCAGATCCTTTCACATGCTAGAACAACATGCTTGCTTTATTCAGATTGCTCTATTACCTTGCCTTCTGAACTACCCATCCCATTTCTTTGTTGTTTACTGAAACTGTAAATCCCACTCTTGTGAGGGACTGATGTGGGGCTGAAATTGCAAAGACCAGTAAATAAAAGGCAAGAGATTTAATAATTAACTAGACTACTGTCACTGTTCCCATATTCTTGCCCTTAGCCCTATATTCAGGACTGGTGTTCTTTCCTACTTATTTGCTAGTGTACACTTTCAATGATGCAAGTTAAACAGAAAATGTACAGTTATGTTCTGGCAGAACTGGGGATACCTTAGGTGAGTCAAGAGGAAGACAGTTATGATTCACAGAAATGATGCAGGAGTTCTTTATGGAAAAAAAAAACATTTAATATTAGTTTCATGTCACACTCTGATTCTGCCAACTTTTCATCAAGGTATTATTCAGGATGTCTATGCCAGCAAGTTGACATGCAACTCCTTCTTCAGCATCTCTCCTTTTGTCCCTGGGAGAGGGGTGGGCATGGCCCAGGGAACCTACTGTATCTTGGGGTTATCATTCAAGTTTACTGGCAGTTTCCCTGCACTACTATACCATAGAGCCCTAGTCACTATGCACATGTCCAGGTCTGGAGTTTCCCAGGACAGACCAAGACCCTGTCTGATAAACCATGGACATAGCAGCTTTTAGAACTTGTTCATTTACACTTATTTCACAGATCCAAGGACCATAACCATGGGCAAAACAATGATGGTTCTTCTTGCAAGGTCTCCATGCACCCTACCCTCAGCTCCAGACTGCAGTGGGACAACCTTCCTTGAATCTCCCTGCCCCTGAGCAACAGAAATTGCACCATCAGTGGAGCTCAGCACACCCATGTATGACTCCCAACCGGAGCAACTCGATGGCTTGCTGGAGCATTTTTCCTTGACTCCCCCTCCGTTTGTCAGCTAGCCCTATAGGGAGCTCTCTCCACCTCCCATAGACCTACACACCACAAGATTCAGGCTTGCCTTGTTTAAGTTGGATGCTGAGAGAGCCATAGGGGAATGTCAGATTTAACACAGTCCTGTATCTCTTCAAATTACTTCCAATCAGTTTGGTCTCTCAAGACACATCTCACACTATGTAGACACAGCAGGTTGCAATGACATTCTGACAGTACTAAAAGGTCACTCACTCACGGACCCGATGACAGATGATGCACTTGACTGCACCTTAGCCAGGGGCCCTTGACACATAAGTGGAGGTTTAGACGTCTTGTCCTCTCAGGAAAAAAAAAAAACAGGTGCTCTCATCTTTTTGTCTCCTCCCAGTGCTAGACTGAAGGGACTGAGGTAGGGACCAGCAGATTTGATTGATTGCAAGTCTGTTTTTTAATAGAATCTTCTGGCCTCCTGGTTGCCACCTGTCTTCTACATCAGGTGATTACCGGTGCCCCATCCTCAACTGCCCCTCCCCCTGCTGTCTTGTCGGCAGGGATTCTCATGGGAAGGGGTCTGAAGTCTCCCATGCACCGTCGTTAATGGTGACCGGGGTACACAGGATCTTACCTTTTCTCCCCTTGCCCTTGACCTTCCTCCTGAAGTCAGGTATTTTTCTGCCTATGAAATTCTCTGTTTCTCCTCACTGTAAAGCTGACTGAAAATTCACTCTTGAGCAGAGTTCATCTCAGTAGCATTCCACTGTGGCTTATGCTGCTGCAGTAAGCCCAACTCACCTGGCATCAGAGCCATGGCTCATGACAGGAGTGCCCGGGAAAGCACCAATGAACACTAGGCTGCCTGACGAACCTATACACAAACTCTAGTAAGAGGGGTTATATCAGGATTCCATGAAGGAGTGGAGCAGAGGATCTACTACGTGGATGGTCTGGGTTTCCAATTGGAAGCTCAGTGCCCAGCATGGCTCCAGTTCCCAAGATGCTCTACACAATTCCTGGGCTCGTTATGAGTGTATGAGGCAGATGGCTCTGTAAATGCTGGTCATGCACTAGGCATGCAGGGAAACATCACTGCACAGGACTCCATGGGCAAAGAGCATGCCAATTACTCAGGGACCCATTGGTGAATTGAGCTCTGCCTGCCTTGAGGAGGGGGGGGTGGCTCCTGCCAGTATGTGATTGCCCCTGAGTGGCCAACAGAAGGAAGTCATGTGAGCAGGAATTGGGGCCGTAGAGAAAGTACTAAACCTGTTATAAAGTGATCTGCATATTGTAATTATTTGTTCCCTAGTTAGTGTTCACTGTGTAATAATAGTGATATTTAGAGAAAAACCCTTTATGGGAAACCTGATATTGTTTTTTCCTGTTTCCTGTGTTCAAGATGAGAAGCAACTGAGGTGTGTTGGAGTTTACTATGTTGGCGATGAGGATAAACTAGGCCCAGAATGGTGATGTTTGGTACCAAGTGACTGCTCCAAATGTGTGGAGCATTTGGAACATTGCTTTATGCAAATAAAATCACAGATGAGGATCAGCAATGCTCTATTTTCCTCTCTGTTTGTGTCCAAAGGACATTCTTTGATCTGTAAGTTAGTGGCTCCACAGTGGCCAGGGACTAAAACCCTGTGGGAACTGTGCACATTGGTTCAAAACCATATCAACACCCGACCTTTGGTTATCGTGCAGTCATTTAAGTTTTATGGCAGGATGCATTGGCCAGGGAAGACAATTGCAGACTGTGTGGCTGAGTTACGGCGTTCGGCAAAGTTTTGTGAATTTGGAGACACTTTGGATCGTATGCTCCAGGACTAGTTGGTGAGTGGAGTGCAGGATGAATGCATTCAGCACCATTTATTGGCAGAGACAGTGCTTGATTTCAACAGGGTGGTGGTCATTGCCCTAGCCATGGAGGCTGCAGATCAACAGGCTCAAGAGTTGTGGAGCTCTACAATGGAAGGGGCTGCTGTGGTGTATCAGGTGGAACAACCTCACTGACCTGTGTTAACATCATCAAAGTCATGCTCTGCACGAGGGGTCTACAGTGAAGCTCTGCTCATGGAGACATAGATGAGCAACGTTTCCATTGTGGCAGTGCACATGACTCAGAGACTTGCAGGTTCCGAGAGGAGGAATGTTGGCGCTGCTGATGCTGGGGCCATGTGGCCCTACTTCTCTTCTTTGGGAGTATGCCCCAGGTCAAGTCATCCCGATCTACAAATTGCCAGGGCCAAACCAATTTTGTAGAAAAAGAAGAGTCAGATGCAGAGGGAGACAATGGAGTCCATTCTATGTATGCAGTTGCTGATCATTGTTCACCTATCCGGGTGCAAGTGACAATGGACAGCTGCTTTGTAGATTTATGGAGGTTGACACGGGCATCATTTTCAGTGATGGGGGAGAAGTTGTTTTCTACCTTGTTGGCCCCTGCAGAGGCCCCATTACTACAACCAGCAGGGGTGCAGCTTTGGACATTTACAGGTAAACTGATTTCATTGGTGGGAAAGATGCTGGTTGAAGTGACTTAAGGGTCGCAGCAGAAGCTATTGCCCTTATTGGTGGTGCCAGGAGAGGGTCCATGCCTGATGAGGTGTAACTGACTGTGAGAGCTGAAATTGTACTGGCAGAGGATATGCTTGCTTCAGCCTGTAACACTGGAAGAGGTGTTAGAGAAGGCAGCTTCTGTATTTTCGACAGGACTGGAGACTTTGCAGAGAACGGCTGCCTGGATTGTGGTGAACCTGGAGGCTCAGCCCCAGTTTTGTAGACCCCATGTTGTGCCATATGCTCTCCGTGGTAAAGTGGCAGAAGATTTGCTTCATCTGGGGCAGGAAGGGATCCTGGAATCTGTCCAGTTTTCAAAGTGGGCAGCCCCCATTGTGCCCATGATCAAGAGTGATGGGTAAGTGAGGATTTATGGGGACTACAAGATCACAGTGAACAGAGTGGCTAAACTGGACTCTTACCCAATTCCTAAAATCAAAGATTTGTTTGCTTCACTAGCTGGGAGGAGGACATTGTTTTCCAGGCTGGACCGGAGTCGTGCTTATCAGCAGTTACTGCTGTATGAGGAATCTAAGGAGCTATCGACAATCAATACACATTGGGGATTGTTCAGCTGTACCTGTCTACCTTTTAGGGTGGCGTCTACCCCAGGAATTTTTCAACAAGACATTGAGTGTATGTTACAGGGCATCCCAAATGTTCTGGTGTATCTGGATGACATACTTCTGACGGGACCAAACCAGGAGTCACATTTGGGCATTTTACGGACTGTACTTCAGAGACTGCAGCAGGCAGGATTGAAGTTCTGCAGGGACAAATATTCATTCTTAGTAAAGTTTGTATGGTTTTTGGTTATGTAATTGATGTGCAGGACCTGCACCCTGTAGGGGATGAGGTAAGGTCAACAGCAGAATCCCCTGCACCAAGGTCAGTGTCTGAACTAAAGGCATATTTGGGGCTTTTAAATTATTACCATTGATTCTTGCCCAAGTTTTCAACAGTGTTAGCACCGTTGTATTTTCTTTTGCGCAAGCGGGTTCCATGGAAATGGAGGAAGGCTAAGGAGGTGGCATTCTTGACTTAAAAAAAGTTGTTGCAGTCATCTCAACTGCCAACGCATTCTGACCCCAAGTTACCAATGGTCCAGGCCTGTGATGCATCCTAATATGGTGTGGGAGCTGTCCTCTCAAATGTATTACAGGATGGATCTGAGAGACCCACTGGATTTGCATAGTGCAAGATGGCACCCACAAAAAAATATATATATTATCAGTTAGACAAAAGAGATATTGCCAGTAATATTTGGAAAAAAGAAATTTCACCAGTATTTGTATAGATATCAGTTCACAGTCCTCACGGATCATGAGCATCTGGTGAGCCTTTTTGGTGACTGCACATCAGTGCCTCCATTGCCACTGAGCCGTATGCAGTGGCGGGCACTGACCTTGTCTGCCTACTAGTATGAAATCAGATATCAGTCTGGAAGGTTAGACTCCAATGTTGTTGCCTTTAGCAGGCTACCTTTGCCAGATACAAAAAGCAGGTTCCAGAGCCAGGAGACATGATCCTATTATTGGATTTGTTAGCAGAGACCCAAGTGATGGCTAATCATGTTAGGAGGAAGACCTGTTGGGACCTAAAATTGACATCTGTTTTGGGGTGGGTACAGAATGGGTGACCTGTGTGGGTGTTGGAGGAGGCATTAAAGCTATTTTTTCAGCAGTGTTAAAGTTGGGATTTCATGCTGTCTGTGTGATGTGGGGAAGCAGAGTAGTAGTACCCCATTAGTTGAGGGCTAAGGTTTTGGGGCATTTACATGACACACATTCTGGCATTTCTCGAATAAAGGGGGTGGCACAAGGTGTGATTTGGTAGCTGAGTATGGACAAGGAAATAGAGGAGCTAGTGACCAAGTGTACAGCTTGTCGGGAGGCACAACATGCAGCAGCCCTGGTACTGGTGCACCTGTGGGAGTGGCCAGACAGACCCTGGGTACAGGTGCATGCTGATTTTGCAAGGCCTTTTCTGAGGAAAATGTTATTGGTCCTGGTGGATGAATACTCCAAGTGGCCGGCGGTGTGGGTGATATCTTCAGTCACCACAGAGGTTGCTGTGGCTCAGCTTAGGCAAATATTTTCCATTTATGGGTTACCATAAATGTTTGTGTCGGACAATGGGCCCAATTTTACATCAAGGGGGTTTCAAGAATGTATGGCACACAATGGAATCCAACACATTCGGATTACACCTTACCACCCAGCCTCAAATGGTTTAGCTGAAAGAGTGGTGCAAACAGTGAAAGAAGGGTTACGGCAGTTGGGTTCAGGATCTATGCAAATGCATACAGCAAGGTTTTTGTTGTGATACCGGGTTACACCACATGCAACGATAGGGATGTTGCCAGCAGAGCTATTGTTTGGCAGGACACTTTGCTCCCATTTGGATTTGATCCACCCAGTTTTGGGGACCAAAGTACATCAGAGTCAGGCAGAAATGCAGGGGGCCAGAGGGTGTAGGGCAGACCAGAGTTCCTGGCAAGTGGGAAATTATGTTTGGGTCACAAGTTTTGGAGACAACAATCGCTGGGTGCCAGGGGTGTTGTGTGCACAAATAGGTCCAGTGTCCTTTAAGGTGCAATTGGCATTGGGGAAAGTGGTAAAAAGACATATTGACCATATCTGTGGGGTATTGGCAAAAATACCTTCCTCAGTTGGGGGTCTGGAAGGTAATACAGAGCGGGAGAGCATGGAGGATTGGGAAGTCGCACCAAGAGTATCAAGTGCGACAGTGGCAGTAGTCTCTATGGGAGTAATGGAGTGGGATGATAAACCCAGGAATGTTTCACAGATAGCTTCTGAGCAGGATTGAGCTACAGGAGTTGTGGGAGAAGGAAAGGTGTCACCTTGAGGTGATCCGGTGGTAGCTGTGCTCCATAAGTCACAAAGGATCATAAGGGCGCCACACAGGTTAAATCTACAGTCAGATTATAGAAAAGAAGGGATGTTATAAAGTGGTCTGCATATTGTAATTGTTATTATTTGTTCCCTAGTTAGTGTTCACTGTGTAATAATAGTGATATTTAGAGATAGCCCCTTTAGGAGAAACCTGATACTGTCTTTTCCTGTTTCCTGAGTTCAAGACAGGTATTCTGCCTGCATGCAGAAGTTGAGCTGAGTTGATGATAAGAATAAAGCCTGATAAGAAATAACTGAGGTTGCCGATTACTACAACACCATTAACAAACAGTAACCTGAGCTGCCAGAGATCAAGATGTGGAAGTGTCAAAATCTAGGCCCAGATCTGCTGCTGTGCACTCAGCTCAGAAAGTTGGTGACTGGATGTGCCAGGCCACACCCTGGTGTGAGAGAGGGACATCCTACAGATCTGACCTCAGTGCGGAAAGAGAGAAGCTGAGACTCCTGAGCTGAGAGGATGCGATTTGCCCTAACAAAATGAATGCCAGACTGGGCATGCTGTTTGTTTAGGCTGTTAGCTTACTCAACGTTTTGTGGCTAGTTTATATTTTGGCTAGGTTTTAGTCATTTCAGCTACTTCTGGAGGAGAACCTAAACTTATTTATTGATTTTATTTTTATTTTATTTATTTGAATCTCAGAATTAAGACCTTTGAGCTATAGGCTCATTTACAAAGGTTCCACGTCCAAAAATTAATTATACAGAGGATAAAATAACAAACACAGGTACATTGCGTAGGCAACACAACAAGAGGATAGCTTGCTAACATACTACAGTACTAAACATAACAAATTGTTCTAGGAGCTATACATATCAATAGATTGAATACAAACTAACATACTATCCTAACAAAATATCTTAATTGCTGTAATTATGGAGAAATTCGTGGAGAAAGGGAAGGGGAAAGGTATGAAAGTAATTAAAAGTTGTGGGAAGGGAGGAGGAGTTTAGTGGGCAATCGGAGGGGCAGGAGAGAGGGGGCAGTAAAGCCGGAGTGGGGCTCAAAGTAGAGGACAGTTGGTAGCATTTAAGGACTAGTAAGGGAAAGAGGAGAGTGACCAAAGGCCCAGTGGAAATGCAGAGAAGCAGCCCAGGGGGTCTTGTCAGGTGTGGTTGTAGAGTTACGTAATGAGGGCCATGAAGGATTAAACATGGCAATCACAGCTGCTAAGGTTAACTAGGTGTTGTCAAAGACAGTTTTTGAAGGGGCCAATATTGGGAGTGAATTGAATATGCACTGGAAGGCTGTTAAACCAGAGAGGGCTCTATACATGAATACTCTTTGTCCGTGGGATGTCCTGCATAGTGGAATCTGGAGAGCTTGATTTGGCGAGTTTCTAGTACGTCGCAAGTTAGCAGGGTCCTTCTCTAGAAGCTGCTGGATAGATGAGGGAGATCATTCTAGGAGGATCTTTTTGGTCAGGAGGCAGGTGTGATAGTGGATTCTGTTCTGAAGGTTGAGCCAATTAGATTGAGCATATAGGTTGCAGGTGTGAGTATCCCGGCTTGCACCAACAAGTAGCCAGCAGGCTTTATTGAGGGTGACCATGATCCTTCTGAGAGCAGTGGCAGAGGCTGCACCATAGAATACAAGGCCATAGTTGATGATTGATAGGATGGAGCTGGTCAAGGCAAGGCATAGAGCCTCTTGGGTCATGCAATGCCGGTGCCTGTAGAGGAGTCCAAAATGATGGTTAAGAGTGGTTTTCATGTAGAAAGGGAAGGCTTGTTTAGGGAATCAAATGAGTTAGCATCAAGAGGGTTAGGTTTTTTTAATTTTAATTTAGAAATCAAGTCTTCAGCCGATATTTTATTTTTAAAATTAAGGCCAGTCAGTAACTCAGCCTCATCCGCTGGGTGTTTGGAGTGGAACTTCAATTCAGGAGTGAGGGACTGTGAGCTGTTTGGAGCTTTCTTCAAGACCTTTATCTCAGCTAGCTTCACCTGTTTTTATGGCAAAGGGAAACATCTTTGAGAGCAGAAGTTGAGTCAGAGTGGAATGCTTCTCGTTTAGCGGTGTTGCGCTGAGGAGTGGGATCCCTTTTATGAGCCATGATTATTGAGGATCCGGGCTCACGGTTGGTGGGCCGACTGCTGAACTCTGAATGGTTGAATCCAGCCCAGTTTTCAGGGCTGGAAGGAGTGCAGGGATTCACCTGCCTGAGCTCGGGGTTAGCATTCTGCATTAACTGTGGTTGCTCTGTTGTTTAGCCCTTAAGAATAGGATCCCTACAGCCTTGGTGGTGAGATGCCTTGAAACTTCCAACAAGCGATATTTGGAAACAGTGGTCATCAGTTAAAGTTGTGGCTACTGAGAATATTTACAGATTCATCTCTGCCTGAGTTTCTGTACTATCCCATCTATTAATCACTTTTGGCTATATTGGTTTTTACTACCTGATGTATGCAGAGTAATTTGGACTAGAACAAACTCTGCGGTGAAAGAGTTTGTATTTGAACCTCATTGATTTGAGCCTGTGGTTCCCTTGGTGACAGCAAGGAAAGCTACTAAAAAAAATTCTCAAAATTCAGTCCCTCAGCATATATCCTTTTTGGTGTCATTAGCGCAGACATGAACTTTCTTTGAACTAAGAACTTATTGGGAATGGAACTTATTTATTTGAATCTTATGGGCTCATAACTTTGGGACATTGTTGGACTTTTGTGTTGGGTTTTCCTACATATTGTTAGTATAATTATATTGGGGTGGGTTGGGGTTGTATGTGTAGTTAGGACAGCTTGTATGTATGTAGTGTAGTTTCATTATTTGTGTAAGTATGTACATATTGAGTGTGTTTTAAGATTAGAGTGAGTGAGGGATAGTGGGTGGGTTTCTTTTAGCTTTAGTGGATATTGTTTTTACTATTTCACTATTATAATGTGTTTGTCTGTGTCTTTGGGTAGTCAGTTACTCCCATCCCAGTGATATGTTTTGTGTCCTTTCCGGGATGTTCACCTACCTGCAGAGGTTTATAGTCAATGCAGGGGGTTGGGGATCTTTAGGAGGCACCGCAGGAGGATTAGAATAAGGGATGAGATGAGGGCTGTGGGGAGATGATTGTGATATTGCAGACCAAGAGATGGCCCGGAGTTAGATGGGGATTGGAGAGGAGTGGTATATATATCTAGTCCCCGTTCCCTGGGTATTTACCGGTTTGGGTAGGCAGGCAGCTAAGGGGCTGGCCACCATTACTCGTTCTCTTTAAGCAGTGCTTTGCAATGCCAGGTTGATGAGGAATAATACTGTGATTATTGTGGATTTTGTTTCTTGCTCCTCGGTCAACCTGGTATGCTTTATGGAGACCCGGCCAGGTGATAACACTGGTCCAGTTTTGGAGGCAGCAGTGCTGGCCAGCTTCTCTGTAGTACACTGTCGGAGGACGGATCCCGGGGGGGGGAGCTATCTTGTTTAGAACTGAACTGGGAATTCTGGTGCATCCTGTAGGGGACACCTTGTCCTTTGAGTGTGTGTCCATGCGTGAAGGTCCAGGTGCTGGGTGCAGAGTCCTCCTCATATGTCATCCACCTGGGTGTGAGGGGGACTGTCTGGGGGAGATTGTGGAGTTCGTTGCCAACCAGCAGTTTGAGTTGTCGTGGTGGATTATCCTTGGCGATTTCAATGCCTGGCTCAATGACGAACTATCACATTTTGGGCAGGAGTTCCTCCAGAGCATGTTAGCTCTAGGCCTGGCACAAGCAGTTGCTGCTGGAATTCACCAACAGAGACACGCATTGGACCTGGTGTTCCACACAGTGCTTGAGGTGGAGAACCTCAGGATTGACCTAATCACTTGGTCAGATCACTATGTCATCAGTTTTGAGTTCAGGGCTCCCCTCTGTAGCCCTCCCCCTGTGGAGATAGCCAGATAATGCCCTTTGAGAGAGTTGAACCCTGAGGGTCTTCTGGTGGTACTCGACAGCTTGAGCATTTGGGTGGCCTGTGCTGTGGGTACAGGGGAAGCAGTGGCAGCCTACAATAGGGCTGTCACTGTGGCCTTTGACCTGATAGCTCCAGTCTGTGTCCATCCTTTGCTTTCACGTCTTAACTCACTATGGTTTGATGGTGGTGAGCTTAGGTCAATAAAGGCTGTGGGATGGAGGTTAGGAAGGTGCTGGAGGAGATCCAGGGCTCAGTAGGACAAACTGGCTTTGAATACTCACCATAGTAAGTAAGAAAAGGGCAATCTCTCATAAGAAGGCAGAATTCCAGTCCAGAGAGATTGCAGCTGGGACGAATCGACCAGCTCAGTTTTTCGGGCTGTAGACAGGCTTTTACACCAGGCCTGTCTGGAGCCTGTGAAACTTGCATCATTTGCAAAATGTGAGCAGTTTGTTTAGTTTCTCTCAGACAGGGTGTCCTTCATTAGGGCTGGGATATCCTCTTCTGGGCAGTTACTGTCCAGCAGTGGGGGAACAGAATGTCACAGTGGCTGTCGGTGATCATGGAGTGAGTTTTGGCCAGTGATGATGGAGGAGGTCATTAGGGTGATCTCAGGGCTGCAACCTACCTACTGTGAACAGGACCAAGGCCCAAAACAGCTCTTAGTGGGCTGTGCAAAGCAGCTAGGTCCAGTATTCGCTGGGATCATCGGACATTCCTTGTTTTAGGGGGTCTTTCCAGATGAATTAAAAAGCGTGCTGGTGAGACCCCTTTTGAAAAAACTGACTTTGGACCCAGATGACCTAGTGAACTACAGACCTATCTCTAACCCACCGTTTCTAGTTAAGGTTATTGAGAAGGTGGTTGCATTGCAGCTTGAGGCTCACTTTGAGACCTTCGATATTTATAAGCCTCTCCAGTTGAGGTTTTGATCAAGGTTCAGTGCTGAAATCACTTTGGTCAGGATACACAATGATCTGCTCATGGCGATGGATAGAGGAGAGAGATAAATTCTCATTCTTCTAGATCTTTCCTCTACATTTGACACCGTTGACCATGGGCTGCTCTTGGACCATCTCAGGGAATATGTGGGGCTCGCTGGCACAGTTTTGTAGCTGGTTTGAGTCCTTCTTTCATGGTGTCGTTGAGGCACAGGTCAGGAAGCATAGGGAAAACTGGGAGCAGCTGTAGAATCTGCAAAAAGTGTTTATTAGTACCAGCAGTAACATAAAAAAATAAAATTGTTCAGAATAACTATTTACAAAGGGAGAATAAACAGAAAAGATCCATCTGAGTTTTCCTTCAATCTCTGTGTCTCTCTCGAAACATTGCAGCTCTTGCTTATAAGTCTTTGCAACCCCCCTCTTAACAAGCATCCTTTTTTTTCTAAAATGTTCTTGTAAGTGTCAGGCAGGTGCAGCAAGAATACAATGTCCCAGAACTGAGACCCCATCTCCACAGCTTCTGAAAACGGGCTTAAAAACTGCTCTCACATTACCCCTTAAGATCCCAATAGCTTTTAGCAATCATCTCAAACTATAATTATATACATTTCAACAGTAACACTATATAATTTCTAAACAAAGGGATCCCAATATCAGTTACATTTCCAGGTAATGATCTGCATATATTTTTACACCAGCAGATATGCAAGGGAGGAAAAGACAGCAACAGCAAGGGAAGACCAAGAGACAGTGAGAGGCAAAGAATTGCGAGACTGTTGGGGTGATGAAGTCCAAGGTCTCACAGGAAAATTTGGCTGAGCAACCAGACAGACAAGAGACAGGAAAGGAAAGAACTGAACAGATCCCTGCATTCAAACTCTCCATAACAACTGGGACAGGGTCCTAGTCAACCCTGTCACATACACCCCTTTCCTTAAGAGGGAACCAGTTTTATCAAGCAGGTTTCCAAAACGTTCTAATAATTCTCTATTAACTTTAGCTTCTAACTTTCAGAAATTAAGCACACATGCAGTATCCTTTTTTCTATAACAGTACAGCAAACAGTAAAGTTTAAACTCACACATTTGTTTTTCAAGCTTCAGAACCCTCAATTCCTGATCCATATCATGACAGAAAATCAGCATTACTATTCTCTTTACCAGATTTGTGTATCACTTTGAATTTAAATGGCTGTAGTGCCAGGTACCACCTTGTGATTCTGGAATTTTTATCTTTTAGTTGGTTAAGCCAACAGAGAGGATTGTGATCTGTTACAAGTACAAAGACAGTTCCTAGCAAATAAAACTTAAGGGACTCCATGGCCCACTTTGCTGCTAAACATTCCTTTTCAATGGTGGGGTACCTTTTCTCTCTGTCATGCAACTTCCTACTTATGAACAGAATAGGATGTTCTGTCCCATCTATATTTTGACTCAGGACTGCACCTAGACCTACCTCTGATGCATCTGTTTGTAACAAAAATGGTTTCTCAAAGTCTGGGCTTCTTAAAACAGGGGCTGAACATAATGCAGCCTTAATGGCTTGAAAAGCTTCATCACACTCTGGGTCCATTTCACATTATTTGGGCACCATTTTTTTGTGAGTTCAGTGAGGGGAGTAGCTAACTCAGCAAAGTTGGGAACAAATCTCCAATAATAACCAGCCAGCCCTAAAAATGACCTGACATGTTTCTTTGTTTTAGGGACAGGGCTGTTAGCTACAGCTTCTATTTTAGAAATTTCTGGCTTATTTTATTTATTTATTGAAATGTTTCACCACAAGGTACACTGAGCAACAGGTCGCTCAACTCCTGGTGCGACCTGGGGAGAAGGGGTACAATAGGAGTGAGACATTAAACATTCAAGTTACAAGATCACCATTAACATACAGTTGTAAAGCAGGTGTTACAAACAGTGTTACAACAGTGTTGTGCATAACATGTAGAAAGTGGACAACAATAAGTACTGGATTAATAAGTAAACAAGGGCTTACGCGAAAGAAAAGGGGAAAGGGGAGGGAGGGGAGAAGTGGGGAGGGGGAAGAGTCGTGTCCCCGGAGAACCCCTCAAGCTGTGAGGAACCCTGCAAGGGGACTGGCGGAACGAGAGAGAAGGGGATAAGGCAGTGTCCCAGAGAGACCCTTTTAGGATGGTGGGGGAAGGGAGTAGATCAGAGTTACAAGCTCCTTGGGGGGGTAGGAGAGGGATCCATGAAGAGCATTCAGGATCTTTTACATTCTGTGAGAGATCAAGGAAGTCCAGTAAGTGGGCGCAGTTTGGGGAAAGGAGGGCTAGAGATTTGGGGGTTGGGTGTGCACAGGGTAAAATGAAGGTGAAGGTAGAGAGGCAGGGTTTGTCCAGGGCTCAGAGGAGGGAATTAGGAAGGGAAATGGTAGGACTACCTAGGTGCAAGCTAATTACAGAGACTAGGACACCCGCCTGCAGCTCCTTAAAAGCTGCCTGCCCTTGACTGGGGCTGCTTCAGCTCTCCCACGGTCGGCCGGCACCCAGACAGCCACCGACAGAGACTAGGACACCCGCCTGCAGTTCCTTGGAAGCTGCCTACCCTTAAACGGGGCTGCTTCAGCTCCCCAAGGACGGCTGGCACCCAGACAGCCAGCGACTGAGACTAGGACACCCGCCTGCAGCTCCTTGGAAGCTGCCTGCCCTTGAACAGGGCTGCTTCAGCTCCCCCACGGTCGGCCAGCACCCAGACAGCCACCGATCGAGACTAGAACACCCGCCAACAGCTCCTTGGAAGCTGTCTGCCCTTGAATGGGGTTGCTTCAGCTCCCCCACGGTCGGCCGGCAACCAGACAGCCTCTGACCGAGACTAGGACACCCACCTGCAGCTCCTTGGAAAATGCCTACCCTTGAACGGGGCTGCTTCACCTCGCCCACGGTCAGCCGGCACCCAGACAGCTACCAACCGAGACTAGGACACCAGCCTGCAGCTCCTTGAAAGCCGCCTGCCCTTGACTGGGGCTGCTTCAGCTCTCCCACGGTCGGCCGGCACCCAGACAGCCTCCAACCGAGACTAGGACACCCACCTGCAGCTCCTAGGAAGCTGCCTGCCCTTGAATGGGGTTGCTTCAGCTCCCCCACGGTCGGCCAGCACCCAGACAGCCACTGACCGAGACTAGGACACCCGCCTGCAGCTCCTTGGAAGCTGCCTGCCCTTGAACGGGGCAGCTTCAGCTCCCCCACGGTCAGCCGGCACCCAGACAGCCACCAACTGAGACTAGGACCCCACCTGCAGCTCCTTGGAAGCTGCCTGCTCTTGAACGGGACAGCTTCAGCTCCCCCATGGTCGGCCGGCACCCAGACAGCCACCGACCGAGACTAGGACACCCGCCTGCAGCTCCTAGGAAGCTGCCTGCCCTTGAACGGGGCTGCTTCAGCACCCCCATGGTCGGCCGGCACCCAGACAGCCACCGACCGTGACTAGGACACCCACCTGCAGTTCCTTGGAAGCTGCCTGCCCTTCAACGGGGCTGCTTCAGCTCCCCCACGGTTGGCCGGCACCCAGACAGCCACCGACCGAGACTAGGACACCTGCCTGCAGCTCCTTGGAAGCTGCCTACCCTTGAACGGGGCTGCTTCAGCTCTCCCACGGTTAGCCGGCACCCAGACAGCCACTGACTGAGACTAGGACACCTGCCTGCAGCTCCTTGGAAGGTACGGCAATGACGCTTGCAGCAAACCCGCTCTGATTGGCCAGGACTTTTCCCCTGCTTTGCCACCTGCTTTGTCACTTTTTACAAATAGATTTTAGATAGAACTACGATTATTTCAAGTGTGTAATAGGAGGTTTTCAACTGTATTAGCCGGATTGTAATTTCTACTAGTAATTTAAAGTGCTTACAGTTCTTCTGTTTTCTAGTCTATATGCACCCCCCCCCCATTCCAAGCACTCTGCCTTGGCTCCGAAAAGTCTAACTTTCCTTTGTCCTGCTAAACTGCTCACACTAAACTTATCCTACCTCCATGCTATTTAAACCATGCCATTTTTGCTTCTCTCCAGCTGCCTGCCCTTGAATGGAGCTGCTTCAGCTCCCCAATGGTCGGCCGGCACCCAGGCAGCCACCGACCGAGACTAGGACACATGCCTGTATCTCCTTGGAAGCTGCCTGCCCTTGAACGGCACTGCTTCAGCTCCTTCACGGTCGGCCGGCACCCAGACAGCCACCGACCAAGACTAGGACACCCGTCTGCAGCTCCTTGGAAGCTGCCTGCCCTTGAACGGGGCTGCTTCAGCTCCCCCATGGTCGGCCGGCACCCAGACAGCCACCGACCGAGACTAGGACTCCCGCCTGCAGCTCCTTGGAAGCTGCCTGCCCTTGAACGGGGCTGCTTCAGCTCCCCCACAGTCGGCCGGCACCCAGACAGCCACCGACTGAGACTAGGACACCCGCCTGCAGCTCCTTGGTAGCTGCCTGCCCTTGAACGAGGTTGCTTTAGCTCCCCCACGGTTGGCCGGCAGCCAGAAAGCCACCGACCGAGACTAGGACACCAGCCTGCAGCTCCTTGGAATCTTCCTGCCCATGAATGGGGCTGCTTCAGCTCCCTCACGGTCGACCGGCACCCAGACAGCCACCGACCAAGACTAGGACACCTGCCTGCAGCTTCTTGGATGTTGCCTGCCCTTCAACGGGGCTGCTTCAGCTCCCCCACGGTCGGCCAGCACCCAGACAGCCACCGACCGAGACTAGGACACCCGCCTGTAGCTCCTTGGAAGCTACCTGCCCTTGAACGGGGCTGCTTCAGCTCCCCCACGGTCGGCCGGCACCCTGACAGCCACCGACTGAGACTAGGACACCCACCTGCAGCTCCTAGGAAGCTGTCTGCCCTTGGAAGGGGTCTGCTTCAGATCCCCCACGGTCGGCTGGCACCCAGACAGCCACCAATGGAGACTAGGACACCCGCCTCCAGCTCCTTGGAAGGTACAACAACGGCGCTTATAGCAAACCCACTCTGATTGTCCCGGACTTTTCCCCAGCTTTGCCACTTGCTTTGTCACTTTTTACACATAGATTTTAGATAGAACTACGCACATTTCAAGTGGGTAATAGGTTTTCAACTGTATTAGCTGGATTGTAATTTCTACTAGTAATTCAAAGTGCTTACAGTTCTTCTGTTTCCTGCTCTTTATGCACCCCCATCCAAGCACTCTGCCTTGGCTCTGAAAAGTCTAACTTTCCTTTGTCCTGCTAAACTGCTCACACTAAAGCTATCCACCTCCATGCTAATTAAACCCTGCCATTTTTTTTCCTCTCCAGCTGCCTGCCCTTGAACAGGGCTGCTTCAGCTCCCCCACAGTCAGCCGGCACCCAGACAGCCACCAACCGAGACTAGGACACCCGCCTGCAACTCCTTGGACGGTACGGCAACGGCGCTTATAGCAAACCCGCTCTGATTGGCCAGGACTTTTCCCCTGCTTTGCCACCTGCTTTGGCACTTTTTACAAATAGATTTTAGATAGAACTACGCACATTTCAAGTGTGTAATAGGAGGTTTTCAACTGTATTAGCTGGACTGTAATTTCTACTAGTAATTTAAAGTGCTTACAGTTCTTCTGTTTCCTGCTCCTTATGCACCCCCATCCAAGCACTCTGCCTTGGCTCCGAAAAGTCTAATTTTCCTTTGTCCTGCTAAACTGCTCACTCTAGAGCTATCCTACCTCCATGCTATTTAAACCCTGACATTTTTTCTTCTCTCCAGCTGCCTGCCCTTGAACGGGGCTGCTTCAGCTCCCCACAATTGGCTGGCACCCAGACAGCCACCGACTGAGACTAGGACACCCGCCTGCTGCTTCTTGGAAGCTGCCTGCCCTTGAACGGGGCTGCTTCAGCTCCCCCACGGTTGGCTGGCACCCAGACAGCCACTGACTGAGATCAGAACACACGCCTGCAGCTCCTTGGAAGCTGCCTGCCCTTGAATGGGGCTGCTTCAGCTCTCCCATGGTCGGCCGGCAGCCAGACAGCCACCGACCGAGACTAGGACACCCGCCTGCAGCTCCTTGGAATCTGCCTGCCCTTGAACAGGGCTGCTTCAGCTCCCCCATGGTCGGCCGGCACCCAGACAGCCACCAACTGAGACTAGGACACCCCTGCAGCTCCTTGGAAGCTGCCTGCCCTTGAACGGGGCTGCTTCAGCTCCCCCACGGTCGGCCGGCACCCAGACAGCCACCGACCGAGACTAGGACAGCCGCCTGCAGCTCCTTGGATGCTGCCTGCCCTTCAACGGGGCTGCTTCAGCTCCCCCACGGTCGGCCAGCACCCAGACAGCCACCGACCGAGACTAGGACACCCGCCTGCAGCTCCTTGGAAGCTGTCTGCCCTTGAACAGGGCTGCTTCAGCTCCCCCACAGTCGGCCGGCACCCTGACAGCCACCGACCGAGACTAGGACACTCGCCTGCAGCTCCTAGGAAGCTACCTGCCCTTGAATGGGGCTGCTTCAGCTGCCCCACAGTCGGCCGGCACCCAGACAGCCACCAATGGAGACTAGGACACCCACCTGCAGCTCCTTGGAAGGTACAGCAATGGCGCTTATAGCAAACCCACTCTGATTGGCCAGGACTTTTCCCCTGCTTTGCCACTTGCTTTGTCACTTTTTATAAATGGATTTTAGATAGAACTACGCACATTTCAAGTGGGTAATAGGTTTTCAACTGTATTAGCTGGATTGTAATTTCTACTAGTAATTCAAAGTGCTTACAGTTCTTCTGTTTCCTGCTCTTAATCCTCCCCACCATCCAAGCACTCTGCCTTGGCTCTGAAAAGTCTGACTTTCCTTTGTCCTGCTAAACTGCTCACACTAAAGCTATCCACCTCCATGCTAATTAAACCCTGCCATTTTTTCTTCTCTCCAGCTGTCTGCTCTTGAACGGGGCTGCTTCAGCTCCCCCACGATCGGCCGGCACCCAGACAGCCATCGACCCAGACTAGGACAACCGCCTGCAGCTCCTTGGAAGCTGCCTGCCCTTGAACGGGGCTGCTTCAACTCCCCCACGGTCGGCCAGCACCCAGACAGCCACCGACCCAGACTAGGACACCCGCCTGCAGCTCCTTGGAAGGTACGGCAACGGCGCTTATAGCAAACCCACTCTGATTGGCCAGGACTTTTCCCCTGCTTTGCCACCTGCTTTGTCACTTTTTACAAATAGATTTTAGATAGAACTACGCACATTTCAAGTGTGTAATAGGAGGTTTTCAACTGTATTAGCTGGACTGTAATTTCTACTAGTAATTTAAAGTGCTTACAGTTCTTCTGTTTCCTGCTCTTTATGCACCCCCATCCAAGCACTCTGCCTTGGCTCCGAAAAGTCTAACTTTCCTTTGTCCTGCTAAACTGCTCACTCTAGAGCTATCCTACCTCCATGCTATTTATTTTTTTTTTATTTTTTTTTATTAATCATCTTTATTGTTTTCCACAACAACATCTCCTCGCATACAACAACTGAGATGAACCAATAAGAGCGCGGACAAGAAGAAAAGAAAAGGGAAGGGCATAACAAGGCTTATAATCATCTCTACCACGATATGAGAGAGAAGATGTACTTAATCCCACTCCCACCCCTCCCAAGGCTACATAAATACGTGATCCAGCCGGATCATTTCTAAAAAAAAAGAAAAAATTTAGGAACCAGGCCTCCACGCCATGAGAAGGTCTAGGAACTCCACAGTGACATATATTTGTCCCGTGTACCTTGCATATCAAGAACATGCTTTTCTAAGTGTAGAGCCAGGATGCACTCACGAAACCATTCCATCAGGGTAGGGGGATGGTCATCCATCCAATGTCTCAAGATTATCAACTTCGCTACAGCTGTAACAAGTGACAGATGGGCCATGGTAGTCTTAGACATGTCAACCGGGAACAGATTCAGGATACATACCTCAGGGGAGAACACGTCTGAAGAGCCAAGGATAGGGTTTAAAAAGTTTTGGATAACACGCCAAAAGCCCTGTATTAGAGGGCACGACCACACCATATGGTATAAAGTACCATCTTCTATTCCGCACGTCCAGCATGTGGGTGTATGTTTTGCTTTATATCTAAACATTCGAGATGAGGATAGGTATAAGTGATGCATTATATTAAACTGTACCATCCTCAATCGATCTTGTTTTATGTACTTATACATATTACGCCATAATTTCTCCCAGTAACTAGGTATTTCAGGCAGGCCCAACTCCCTCGACTAATAATAACAAACTCCTGAAGGTAGTTTGGAATCCCATTCTGCAGTACTTTATATACTTTAGAAACCGCCTCGATTGAGAAGCAGTAACAAATAGCGATCAATGTCCTTGCCCCATAATCCATTGACTCTGTTTGGGCAAATGTGACAGCAGTGGCCTTACTAACCTGCAACCATTTAAATAAATCCCGACTTGCGACTCAAAAGACCTCACTAAACTATCAAAGGGATATCGATGATACCGTTCACCCAAATTCCGAAACTCTAAGGCCACTTATCTGGGGCAAAATCCGTGTGCAGGGCTGCACCCCAACCTTATTACTAGGATTTTCCAAAATGGCTGGTTAGGTGATAGGTACCATTTGACTGTAAAGTAATTTGTAACTGCCAAAAACCTTCAATGACCATCCCATAGGGTTATTTTTTAAAGATTTAGGAACAGCTGCAGGAGGGGTATACAACAAGGCCCGGAGGGAGCAGTTCACCCTCTTCGCCAGTCCTCGCTCAATATCGACCCACAAGGGTGAATAGGCCCTTTGCTCAGGCTCATCACACCAATGTCCCAGCTTACTAATATGCTGCGCAATATAGTATAAGAAAAGCGAGGGAGCAGCTAGTCCCCCCTTTGACTTTGGGGCTGTAAGTTTGATATAGGACCTACGCACTCTTTTCCCATTCCATAAAAATAAATTGAATATTTTCTGTAAATTACAAAACCATACTTCGGAGATATACACCCAACATGCCTAAGGGATATAATAATCTGGGTAAGATGTTCATTTTATAATATTCAATCTACCCAAAGCGACATGGGAAGTAATCGCCACCTCCCATGTCGCCCGCTATAGTTATGACTTGACTATTCAGATTACTTCTGATCATAGAGCTTAATCCTGTGCTAACATTAATTCCTAGATACATCAGTGACTTAGATTCACAACAAAGACCTAACGCGCTAAATCCGCTTTCATGACCTCCTTATTTAAGGAGAATCTTGGATTTCACACGATTTAACTTATAGTAAGACACTTTGGAGAAGGAACCGATTTCGCTAAAATCGCGGGATCGGTTACGGGTTTTCAATATGCAATAATATATCATCTGCATATACTGAATATGTGTATCTGACATCCCTATCTGTACCCCTTGGATCACTGTGTTTCCTGCCAGCCTAATCAGGAAAGGCTCTAAATATAGATTGAACAGCAGCGGGGACAGGGGGCACCCCTGCCTCGTGCCATGCTCTAGTTTGACCACTGGTGATAGTATCCCATTGCATTTCACATGGGCCAAGGGATAGGAATATAGTAATTGAACCCATCTCAGGAACGCATCCAGCAAACCAAAGGCAGATTGGGTAGCAAATATATAATCCCATGAAACCCTATCAAATGCCTTTTCGGCATCCAAGGAGACCAGTACGGCTGGGGTCCTAGCCTCTTTAGTCACAGAGATGATGTGTAACAGTTTCCGCATATGATCCTGAGATGATCGCAACCATGAAGCCCACCTGTTCCCACTGACCAGACTGTTCATAACCTTGGACAACCGTTGGCTAAAACTTTAGCTAAAATTTTGATGTCCGTGTTGAGAAGGAAATCGGACGATAACTATCCATACTAAAAGGGTCTTTCCCGGTTACAAAATTAAAGAGATAAATCGCCTCTAAAAAGGAGGTATCTGACAACCCTGTATCAAACCAACTTTGAAAAACCTCCTCCAAAATAGGAGACAAGAGCAAGTAATATGCCTTATAGAAGTTACTAGGGAACCCGTCTGGGCCAGGGGATTTATTTGAGGGCATTTTCTGGATCGCCTGCTGAATTTCTACCAGCGAGATTGGGGCACTCAGAGAGGCCATATCTCCTTCGGCAACTTTTGGTAGTGTAACTAATTTAAGATACGAATTGATATCATCCTTAGTTGGTTTAGACTCTAAATCCTCCGCATATAAAGCCTGGAAATACGACCCAAAAGCATTCGCCATTTCCCCTGGATCCGTATATACCTGCTCCCCCTGCCCCGTTCGAATCCCTGCTATAAACTGAGATGAGTTCAGCTGACGAATACGCATAGCAAGTAGTTTCCCTGCTCGCTCCCCAAGATCTAGATATTGAAGCTTGGTTTTTAGAAGAGCCAGTTCCGCTTTCTGGGCTATAATACCCAGATATTGGGCCTGCAATTGCTGCAACCGTGCCCAATCTGCATCCGTCGAAATTCGAGAAAGATTGTGTTCTAAGCTCCTGATCAAAGCAAGCAGGGAATCCAGTTGTGCCATCTGCATACGTTTCTTCTTAGAGGCCATTTTAATCAATTCGCCCCTCAGGGAACACTTTAAAGCCGCCCACACTAAATCCTTACGTGTCACTGAACCTTGATTATTTTCTAAGAAATTCTTAATGAACTCTGCTATACGATTCATGGAGGATTCATCCCTCAGTATCTGACAATTTAACCGCCATTGCGGAGACCGCCTGCACCCAACAGCTAGTAGATAATCCAGACTGACCGGTGCATGATCTGATATGACCCTGGAAAATATGTCAACCTGCCTGACACCAGGCATAGCAAATAAACTAACTAAGATATAATCTATTCGTGAAAATGACTTGTGTGCAGCGGAAAAAAGGTGTATTGTCGAAATTAGGTTAGCTACGCCAGAACATCGATAAGAGCAGTCTTATTTATTAAATCCTTCAGTGCTCTTTGCGCATGAGCTCTACCCTCCTCATGAGACGATCTATCCAGATCATTCGGAGAACTAAGTTCCAATCCCCCCCCAACACAGTAAGCTTTTCGGGGTTGGTCACTACCCTATTCAGTAAATCCGTGAAAAAGGCCGGGGAATCCTTGTTGGGACCATATATCGAGCCCAGTAATATCGGATACGATTCCAATAGGCCATGTATAATGATATGTCTGCCATTCAGGTCCCAAGCCTCTTCCACCAATCTGAACGGAGTATTCCTCGCTATGAGGATTGCTACTCCTCCCCTATTAGTTGATGACCCAGCTCCAAAAACTTGTCCTACCCAGGCCCTTCTGAAATAATGTATGTCACTTCTCTTTAGGTGTGTCTCTTGGAGAAAAACAATCTGTGCTCCCAATTGACGCAGGTGCCTTAAAATAATTTGTCGCTTGACCCTATCCTTGGCTCCTCTGACATTCCAACTAATAAACTTGTACGAGTTGCTCATAATGACCCAACTTTAAACTCGGATACCAGCAAACCGGATATTTTAATGAGTATACTCAAACCATTAGGCGAAATCAGCCCCATGCCTAAAGGAGCCATTAATGAAACCAAACAATGTATAGCCTTGGGATCTCCCCCCCATACTCTAGAGTTCAATTGACTCATTCCACCCAAAGTCCCTATACCCCAACAATAAAGAAAGAAAAAAGAACTTTCCAAGTAGGACCCCCACCCCCACCATATAACTACCCCAGTTCCAATTGAACTGCCCTCCTAGATCTTTAACACCACGTGATTCACTACTAGGCAACCCAGACAAACCAACCTCATCCCCTGGAACCTCGCCCCCACACAACCCCTACTAAATTCTAATCATAACTATGTGAACATTCACTTAAACACCCAATACCCTCACCAAGATGGTATACACAAATCGGAGCCCAGATGATAAAGTCTAAAGAACCATAAAGTCCAAAAAAAAAAAAACCCACCCACCACCCCTATAATTAATCCTTGAGTATGAATCTGATATAACTCAATGCTCAGCCACTATAATCGCAGTTAAATAGTCCATTGGCTCCACTACGCAGCCGAGACATCAGCTGATCGGGGAAAAAAAAAAAGGCAGGTGAGCATATGATCCGTGATTAATATAAGTTCCGTTCAGTTCCCCAAAAAACAGTTAAACAAGTTCCGGAGCAGGAGACATGCAAAAGTCAGAGAGCCGAAAACAAGTCCCATCAATGTCCATCCAGGTGAGGATCATCTGTATTCGCTCCACCAGTAATATGAAGACTCAGATTCAATCAGCCCAGTTCTATGCGAGCCACTGTAAGAGCATAACTAAGGTCACATTACCACCAAGCCACCCAAGAGCATCGGGGTTACTGGAGCCAGAGTTACCCCTTATTATACCTATTTAGCCCTGTCCATAAGGCAAGGAAGCCCTTCGTGGCCATGATTTCAAACAGCAGTGTCACCACTTGCTAAGCACCTGGATTGTAAGTCTCGCAACACCTAATCACTTGAACAAATCTGGGAAAACCATCTTCAGCTCCTGTGCAGCTTATGTGGAGATTCAAACGTTAGCCATTTGTCCTCATGTTTCACCATCAGTAGAGCAGGATATTTAACTCTGAAGGGCTTGAGGCAGCCACTAGCTTGGAAACAAATGGGTGCAATTCCTGTCTTCGAACCCTTACCGAGTGGGGCAAATACTACTGTACTGAATCTGCTTGCCCTCCCAGGTTAACTCCTTCGCTTCCTGGCTTTTTAGAAGAACGTGCTGTCTGTCTAAATAGTTCAGAAATTTTAGCACAATTGGTCTGGGTGACTGGCCCTGGGCGAAGTGAGGCGTAATGCCGATGGGCTCTCTCAATAATGTACTCCCCTACCCCCCAGAGGGCACCATTATTTTGCCACAAAATTTCTGCAGAAAAGTAATAATGGCACCACCTTCTTCTTTCTCCGCAGACCGATGATAACTAAATTATTTCGTCCTGCTGCGGCCCTCCAGATCTTCTAACTTGTCTTCCAGCTTCTTAACTCTGTGCCTTAAGTTTAATAACTCAGTCTCACTCCTTTCTTGCTTTTCTCCATGGATATAATTTTAACTTCCGAATCTCGACTCTCCGAGTCAGGGCATCGACCGCCCTTGATATCCTGCAGGTCCTCTTGAGATCAAGAGATGGCAAATTGTAAAGGCTACATGATCTTCGAGGAACCTGGCTTCGAACAGAGCTGCATCTGATGCGGCTGATTTAAGAGCGCTGGCTGCCTGCTGCTTGGCCCGCTTTGTGGAATTCTCTTTTTCAGGTGATCGCGGAGGCGAATGCCTCGGGGGGGCTTTTTTCATAAATACCTCAATTCGTTCGGTGTCCACGAAAATCGGAGAGTACACCACAGTGACTGCACTCAAAGAGGAGAGATTTTACCGCTTAAAAGTCGTAAAAATAAGCCAAAATAGGGCGTGTGAAAGCGGAGCCCCGAGAGAAAGTTGCCTCTGCCTAAGCTGCCATCACGTGACTCCCCCTCCATGCTATTTAAACCCTGCCATTTTTTCTTCTCTCCAGCTGCCTGCCCTTAAACGGGGCTGCTTCAGCTCCCCACGATCGGCCGGCACCCAGACAGCCACCGACTGAGATTAGGACACCCGTCTGCAGCTCCTTGAAAGCTGCCTGTCACTGAACGGGGCTGCTTCAGCTCCCCCACGGTCGGCCGGCACCCAGACAGCCACCGATCAAGACGAGGACACCCGCCGGCAGCTCCTTGGAAGCTGCCTGCACTTGAACGGGGTAGCTTCAGCTACTCCACGGTTGGCTGGCAGCCAGACAGCCACCGACCGAGACTAGGACACCTGCCTGCAGCTCCTTGGAAGCTGCCTGCCCTTGAAAGGGGCTGCTTCAGCTCCCCCATGGTCGGCCGGCACCCAGACAGATACCGACCGAGACTAGGACACCCGCCTGCAGCTCCATGGAAGCTGCCTCCCCTTGAACGGGGCAGCTTCAGCTCCCCCACGGTCGACCGGCAAGAAGACAGACACCGACTGAGACTGGGACACCCGCATGCAGCTCCTTGGAAGCTGCCTGCCCTTGAACGGGGCTGCTTCAGCTCCCCCCGGTCGGCCGGCACCCAGACAGCCACTGACCGAGACTAGGACACCCGCCTGCGCTCCCTGGAAACTGCCTGCCCTTGAATGGGACTGCTTCAGCTCCCCCACGGTCGGCTGGCACCAAGACAGCCTCCGACCAAGACTAGGACACCCGCCTGCAGCTCCTTGGAAGCTGCCAGCCCTTGAACAGGGCTGCTTCAGCTCCCCCACGGTTGGCCGGCACCCAGACAGCCACCGACCGAGACTAGGACATCCGCCTGCAGCTCCTTGGAAACTTCCTGCCCTTAAACGGGGCTGCTTCAGCTCCCCCACGGTCGGCCGGCACCCAGACAGCCACGGACCTAGACTAGGACAGCCGCCTGCAGCTCTTTGGATGCTGCCTGCCCTTCAACGGGGCTGCTTCAGCTCCCCCACGGTCGGCCAGCACCCAGACAGCCACTGACCGAGACTAGGACATCCGCCTGCAGCTCCTTGGAAGCTGCCTGCCCTTGAACGGGGCTGTTTCAGCTCCCCCACAGTCGGCTGGCACCCAGACAGCCACCAATGGAGACTAGGACACCCGCCTGCAGCTCCTTGGAAGGTACAGCAACGGCGCTTATAGCAAACCCACTCTGATTGGCCAGGACTTTTCCCCTGCTTTGCCACTTGCTTTGTCACTTTTTACAAATGGATTTTAGATAGAACTACGCACATTTCAAGTGGGTAATAGGTTTTCAACTGTATTAGCTGGATTGTAATTTCTACTAGTAATTCAAAGTGCTTACACTTCTTCTGTTTCCTTCTCTTAATGCACCCCCACCATCCTAGCACTCTGCCTTAGCTCTAAAAAGTCTGACTTTCCATTGTCCTGCTAAACTGCTCACACTAAAGCTATCCACCTCCATGCTAATTAAACCCTGCCATTTTTCTTCTCTCCAGCTGTCTGCTCTTGAGCAGGGCTGCTTCCAGCTCCCACATGGTCGGCCGGCACCCAGACAGCCACCGACCGAGACTAGGACACCCGCCTGCAGCTCCTTGGAAGCTGCCTGCCCTTGAACGGGGCTGCTTCAGCTCCCACACGGCCGTCCGGCACCCAGACAGCCACCGACTGAGACTAGGACACCCGCCTGCAGCTCCTTGGAAGGTACGGCAACGGCGCTTATAGGAAACCCACTCTGATTGGCCAGGACTTTTCCCCTGCTTTGTCACTTTTTACAAATAGATTTTAGATAGAACTACGCACATTTCAAGTGTGTAATAGGAGGTTTTCAACTGTATTAGCTGGACTGAAATTTCTACTAGTAATTTAAAGTGCTTACAGTTCTTCTGTTTCCTGCTCTTTATGCAGCCCCCCATCAAAGCACTCTGCCTTGGCTCCGAAAAGTCTAACTTTCCTTTGTCCTGCTAAACTGCTCACTCTAGAGCTATCCTACCTACATGCTATTTAAACCCTGCCATTTTTTCTTCTCTCCAGCTGCCTGCCCTTGAATGGGGCTGCTTCAGCTCCCCATGATCGGCCAGCACCCAGACAGCCACCGACTGAAACTAGGACACCCGTCTGCAGCTCCTTGGAAGCTGCCTGCCCTTGAACGGGGCTCCTTCAGCTCCCCCACGGTCGGCCGGCACCCAGACAGCCACCGACCAAGACTAGGACACCCACCTGCTGCTTCTTGGAAGCTGCCTGCCCTTGAACGGGGCTGCTTCAGCTCCCCCACGATCGGCCGGAACCCAGACAGCCACTGACTGAGATCAGGACACCGCCTGCAACTCGCCCAGAAGCTGCCTGCCCTTCAATGGGGCTGCTTCAGCTCTCCACGGTCAGCTAGCACCCAGACAGCCACCGACCGAGACTAGACACCCGCCTGCAGCTCCTTGGAAGCTGCCTGCCCTTGAACGGGCTGCTTCAGCTCCCCCACGGTCGGCCGGCATCCAGACAGCCACCGACCGAGACTAGGACACCCGCCTGCAGCTCCTTGAAGCTGCCTGCCCTTGAACGGGGTTGCTTCTGCTTCCCCACGGTTGGCCGGCAGCCAGACAGCCACCGACCGAAACTAGGACACCCGCCTGCAGCTCCTTGGAAGCTGCCTGCCCTTGAACGGGGCTCCTTCAGCTCCAAAATGGTCGGCCGGCACCCAGACAGATACCGACCGAGACTAGGACACCCGCCTGCAGCTCCTTGGAAGCTGCCTGCCCTTGAACGGAGCTGCTTGAGCTCCCCCATGGTCGGCCGGCACCCAGACAGCCACCGACTGAGACAAGGACACCCGCATGCAGCTCCTTGGAAGCTGCCTGCCCTTGAACGGGGCTGCTTCAGCTCCCCCACGGTCGGACGACACCCAGACAGCCACCGACCTAGACAAGAACACCCGCCTGCAGCTCCCTGGAAACTGCCTGCCCTTGAACGGGACTGATTCAGCTCCCCTACGGTCGGCGGGCACCCAGACAGCCTCCGACCGAGACTAGGACACCCGCCTGCGCTCCCTGGATACTGCCTGCCCTTGAACGGGACTGCTTCAGCTCCCCCACGGTCGGCTGGCACCAAGATAGCCTCCGACCAAGACTAGGACACCCGCCTGCAGCTCCTTGGAAGCTGCCAGCCCTTGAACAGGGCTGCTTCAGCTCCCCCACGGTTGGCCGGCACCCAGATAGCCACCGACCGAGACTAGGACATCCGCCTGCATCTCCTTGGAAGCTTCCTGCCCTTGAACGGGGCTGCTTCAGCTCCCCCACGGTCGGCCGGCACCCAGACAGCCACGGACCTAGACTAGGACAGCCGCCTGCAGCTCTTTGGATGCTGCCTGCCCTTCAACGGGGCTGCTTCAGCTCCCCCACGGTCGGCCAGCACCCAGACAGCCACTGACCGAGACTAGGACACCCGCCTGCAGCTCCTTGGAAGCTGCCTGCCCTTGAACGGGGCTGTTTCAGCTCCCCCACAGTCGGCTGGCACCCAGACAGCCACCAATGGAGACTAGGACACCCGCCTGCAGCTCCTTGGAAGGTACAGCAACGGCGCTTATAGCAAACCCACTCTGATTGGCCAGGACTTTTCCCCTGCTTTGCCACTTGCTTTGTCACTTTTTACAAATGGATTTTAGATAGAACTACGCACATTTCAAGTGGGTAATAGGTTTTCAACTGTATTAGCTGGATTGTAATTTCTACTAGTAATTCAAAGTGCTTACACTTCTTCTGTTTCCTTCTCTTAATGCACCCCCACCATCCTAGCACTCTGCCTTGGCTCTGAAAAGTCTGACTTTCCATTGTCCTGCTAAACTGCTCACACTAAAGCTATCCACCTCCATGCTAATTAAACCCTGCCATTTTTTCTTCTCTCCAGCTGTCTGCTCTTGAACGGGGCTGCTTCAGCTCCCCCACGGTCGGCCGGCACCCAGACAGCCACCGACCGAGACTAGGACACCCGCCTGCAGCTCCTTGGAAGCTGCCTGCCCTTGAACGGGGCTGCTTCAGCTCCCACACGGCCGGCCGGCACCCAGACAGCCACCGACTGAGACTAGGACACCCGCCTACAGCTCCTTGGAAGGTACGGCAACGGCGCTTATAGGAAACCCACTCTGATTGGCCAGGACTTTTCCCCTGCTTTGTCACTTTTTACAAATAGATTTTAGATAGAACTACGCACATTTCAAGTGTGTAATAGGAGGTTTTCAACTGTATTAGCTGGACTGTAATTTCTACTAGTAATTTAAAGTGCTTACAGTTCTTCTGTTTCCTGCTCTTTATGCAGCCCCCCATCAAAGCACTCTGCCTTGGCTCCGAAAAGTCTAACTTTCCTTTGTCCTGCTAAACTGCTCACTCTAGAGCTATCCTACCTACATGCTATTTAAACCCTGCCATTTTTTCTTCTCTCCAGCTGCCTGCCCTTGAATGGGGCTGCTTCAGCTCCCCACGATCGGCCGGCACCCAGACAGCCACCGACTGAAACTAGGACACCCGTCTGCAGCTCCTTGGAAGCTGCCTGCCCTTGAACGGGGTTGCTTCAGCTCCCCCACGGTCGGCCGGCACCCAGACAGCCACAGACCGAGACTAGGACACCCACCTGCTGCATCTTGGAAGCTGCCTGCCCTTGAACGGGGCTGCTTCAGCTCCCCCACGATCGGCCGGCACCCAGACAGCCACTGACTGAGATCAGGACACCCGCCTGCAGCTCCTTGGAAGCTGCCTGCCCTTCAATGGGGCTGCTTCAGCTCTACCATGGTCGGCTGGCACCCAGACAGCCACCGACCGAGACTAGACACCCGCCTGCAGCCCTTGGAAGTTGCCTGCCTTGAACGGGCTGCTTCAGCTCTCTACGGTCGGCCGGCATCCAGACAGCCACCGACCGAGACTAGGACACCCGCCTGCAGCTCCTTGGAAGCTGCCTGCCCTGAGCAGGGTTGCTTCTGCTTCCCCACGGTTGGCGGCAGCCAGACAGCCACCGACCGAAACTAGGACACCGCCTGCAGCTCCTTGGAAGCTGCCTGCCCATGAACAGGGGCTCCTTCAGCTCAAAATGGTGGCGGCACCCAGACAGATACCGACCGAGACTAGGACACCCGCCTGCAGCTTCTTGGAAGCTGCCTGCACTGGGCTGCTTGAGCTCCCCATGGTCGGCCGGCACCCAGACAGCCACCGACTGAGACAAGGACACCCGCATGCAGCTCCTTGGAAGCTGCCTGCCCTTGAACGGGACTGCTTCAGCTCCCCCACGGTCGGCGGGCACCCAGACAGCCTCCGACCGAGACTAGGACACCCGCCTGCAGCTCCTTGGAAGCTGCCTGTCCTAGAACGAGGCTGCTTCAGCTCCCCCACAGTCGGCCGGCACCCAGACAGCCACCGACCAAGACTAGGACATCCGTCTGCAGCTCCTTGGAAGCTTCCTGCCCGTGTGAGTGCTTCAGCTCCCCACGGTCGGCAGGCACCCAGACAGCAACCGACCGAGACTATGACAGCTGCCTGCAGCTCTTTGGATGCCGGCCCTTCAACAGGGCTGCTTCACCTCCCACGGTCGGCCCGGCACCCTGTCAGCCACCGACCGAGACTAGGACAGCCGACTGCAGCTCCTGGGAAGCTGTCTGCCCTTGAACGGGGCTGCTTCAGCTCCCCCACAGTCAGCCGGCACCCAGACAGCCACCAACTGAGACTAGGACACCCGCCTGCAGCTCCTTGGAAGAGTGCGACAGCGGCGCTTTACCAACCCACTCTGATTGGCCAGGACTTTCCCCTGCTTTGCCACTTGCTTTGTCACTTTTTACAAATAGATTTTAGATAGAACTACACATTTCAAGTCGGTGTCGGTTTTCAACTGTATTAGCTGGATTGTAATTTCTACTAGTAATTCAAAGTGCTTACAATTCTTCTGTTTCCTGCTCTTTATGCCCCTCCATACATGCACTCTGCCTTGGCTCTGAAAAGTCTAACTATCCTTTGTCCTGCTAAACTGCTCACACTAGAGCTATCCTACATTCATGCTATTTAAACCCTGCCATTTTTCTTCTCTCCAGCTGCCTGCCCTTGAACGGCGCTACTTCAGCTCCCCACAATCGGCCAGCACCCAGACAACCACCGACTGAGACTAGGACACCTGCCTGCAGCTCCTTGGAAGCTGCCTGCCCTTGAAAAGCGCTGCTTCAGCTCCCCCACGGTCGGCCGGCACCCAGACAGCCATCGACCGAGACTAGGATACCCGCCTGCAGCTCTTTGGAAGCTGCCTGCCCTTGAACAGGGCTGCTTCAGCTCCCCCTTGGTCAGCCGGCACCGAGACAGCCACCAACTGAGACTAGGACACCGCCTGCAGCTCCTTGGAAGGTACGGCAACGGCACTTATACCAAACCCACTCTGATTGGGCAGGACTTTTCCCCTGCTTTGCCACTTGCTTTGTCACTTTTTACAAATAGATTTTAGATAGAACTACGCACATTTCAAGTGGGTAATAGGTTTTCAACTGTATTAGCTGGATTGTAATTTCTACTAGTAATACAAAGTGCTTACAGTTCTTCTGTTTCCTGCTCTTAATGCACCCCCACCATCCTAGCACTCTGCCTTGGCTCTGAAAAGTCTGACTTTCCATTTTCCTGCTAAACAGCTCACACTAAAGCTATCCACCTCCATGCTAATTAAACTCTGCCATTTTTTCTTCTCTCCAGCTGTCTGCTCTTGAGCAGGGCTGCTTCACCTCCACCACGATCGGCGGCACCCAGACAGCCACCGTCCGGGACTAGGACACCCACCTGCAGCTCATGAGAGCTGCCTGCCCATGAGCAGGGGCTGCTTCAGCTCCCCACAGTCGGCCCGGCACCCAGACAGCCACCGACCGAGAATGGACACCCGCCTGCAGCTCCTTGGAAGCTGCCTGCCCTTGAGCAGGGGCTGTAGCTCCCCATGGTCAGCCGGCACCCAGACAGCCACCGACCGAGACTAGGACACCCGCCTGCAGCTCCTTGGAAGGTGGCAATGGCGCTTATAAGCAAACCACTCAAATTGGCCAGGACTTTTCCCCTGCTTTGCCACCTGCTTTGTCACTTTTTACAAATGGATTTTAGATAGAACTACGCACATTTCAAGTGGGTAATAGGTTTTCAACTGTATTAGCTGGATTGTAATTTCTACCAGTAATTCAAAGTGCATACAGTTCTTCTGTTTCCTGCTCTTTATGCACCCCTCCCATCCAAGCACCCTGCCTTGGCTCTGAAAAGTCTGACTTTCCTTTGTCCTGCTAAACTACTCACACTAAAGCTATCCACCTCCATGCTAAATAAACCCTGCCATTTTTTCTTCTCTCCAGCCGCCTGCTCTCGAACGGGGCTTCTTCAGCCCCTCCACGATCGGCCAGCACACAGACAGCCACCGTCCGAGACTAGGACACCCGCCTGCAGCTCCTTGGAAGCTGCCTGCCCTTGAACGGGACTGCTTCAGCTCCCCCACGGTCGGCAGGCACCCAGACAGCCATCGACCGAGACTAGGACACCCGCCTGCAGCTCCTTGGAAGCTGCCTGCCTTGAAAGGCGCTGCTTCAGCTCCCCCAAGTTCGGCCGACACCCAGACAGCCACCGACCGAGACTAGGACACCCACCTGCAGCTCCTTGGAAGCTTCCTGACCATGAACGGGGCAGCTACAGCTCCCCCACGGTCGGCTGGCACCCAGACAGTCACCGACCTAGACTAGGATACCCGCCTGCAGCTCCTTGGAAGCTGACTGCCCTTGAGCAGGGCTGCTTCAGCTCCCCCTGGTCAGCCGGCACCCAGACAGCCACCAACTGAGACTAGGACACCGCCTGCAGCTCCTTGGAAGGATGCACCAGCGGCGCTTATACCAAACCCACTCTGATTGGCCAGGACTTTTCCCCTGCTTTGCCACTTGCTTTGTCACTTTTTACAAATAGATTTTAGATAGAACTACGCACATTTCAAGTCGGTAATCGGTTTTCAACTGTATTAGCTGGATTGTAATTTCTACTAGTAATTCAAAGTGCTTACAATTCTTCTGTTTCCTACTCTTTATGCACCCCCCCATACATGCACTCTGCCTTGGCTCCGAAAAGTCTAACTATCCTTTGTCCTGCTAAACTGCTCACACTAAAGCTATCCTACCTTCATGCTATTTAAACCCTGCCATTTTTCTTCTCTCCAGCTGCCTGCCCTTGAACGGCGCTACTTCAGCTCCCCACAATCGGCCAGAACCCAGACAACCACCGACTGAGACTAGGACACCCGCCTGCAGCTCCTTGGAAGCTGCCTGCCCTTGAAAGGCGCTGCTTCAGCTCCCCCACTGTCGGCCGGCACCCAGACAGCCATCGACCGAGACTAGGATACCCGCCTGCAGCTCTTTGGAAGCTGCCTGCCCTTGAACAGGGCTGCTTCAGCTCCCCCTTGGTCAGCCGGCACCGAGACAGCCACCAACTGAGACTAGGACACCCGCCTGCAGCTCCTTGGAAGATACGGCAACGGCGCTTATACCAAACCCACTCTGATTGGCCAGGACTTTTCCCCTGCTTTGCCACTTGCTTTGTCACTTTTTACAAATAGATTTTAGATAGAACTACGCACATTTCAAGTGGGTAATAGGTTTTCAACTGTATTAGCTGGATTGTAATTTCTACTAGTAATACAAACTGCTTACAGTTCTTCTGTTTCCTGCTCTTAATGCACCCCCACCATCCTAGCACTCTGCCTTGGCTCTGAAAAGTCTGACTTTCCATTTTCCTGCTAAACAGCTCACACTAAAGCTATCCACCTCCATGCTAATTAAACTCTGCCATTTTTTCTTCTCTCCAGCTGTCTGCTCTTGAACGGGGCTGCTTCACCTCCACCACGATCGGCCGGCACCCAGACAGCCACCGTCCGGGACTAGGACACCCACCTGCAGCTCATGAAGCTGCCTGCCCATGAGCAGGGCTGCTTCAGCTCCCCACAGTCGGCCGGCACCCAGACAGCCACCGACCGAGACCGGACACCCGCCTGCAGCTCCTTGGAAGCTGCCTGCCCTTGAGCAGGGGCTGCTTCAGCTCCCCCATGGTCGGCCGGCACCCAGACAGCCGCCGACCGAGACTAGGACACCCGCCTGCAGCTCCTTGGAAGGTACGGCAATGGCGCTTATAGCAAACCCACTCAAATTGGCCAGGACTTTTCCCCTGCTTTGCCACTTGCTTTGTCACTTTTTACAAATAGATTTTAGATAGAACTACGCACATTTCAAGTGTGTAATAGGAGGTTTTCAACTGTATTAGCTGGACTGTAATTTCTGCTAGTAATTTAAAGTGCTTACAGTTCTTCTGTTTCCTGCTCTTTATGCACCCCCCCATCCATGCATTCTGCCTTGGCTCCGAAAAGTCTAACTTTCCTTTGTCCTGCTAAACTGCTCACTCTAGAGCTATCCTACCTCCATGCTTTTTAAACCCTGCCATTTTTTCTTCTCTCCAGCTGCCTGCCCTTGAATCGGGCTGCTTCAGCTCCCCACGATCGGCCAGCACCCAGACAGCCACCGACTGAAACTAGGACACCCGTTTGCAGCTCCTTGGAAGCTGCCTGCCCTAGAATGGGGCTGCTTCAGGTCCCCCACGGATGGTCGGCACCCAGACAGCCACCGACCGAGACTAGGACACTCGTCTGCTGCTTCTTGGAAGCTGCCTGCCCTTGAACGGGGCTGCTTCAGCTCCCCCACGATCGGCCGGCACCCAGACAGCCACTGACTGAGATCAGGACACCCGCCTGCAGCTCCTTGGAAGCTGCCTGCCCTTGAATGGGGCTGCTTCAGCTCTCCCACGGTAGGCCGGCACCCAGACAGCCACGGACCCAGACTAGGACACCCGCCTGCAGCTCCTTGGAAGCTGCCTGCCCTTGAACGGGGCTGTTTCAGCTCCCCCACAGTCGGCTGGCACCCAGACAGCCACCAATGGAGACTAGGACACCCGCCTGCAGCTCCTTGGAAGGTACAGCAACGGCGCTTATAGCAAACCCACTCTGATTGGCCAGGACTTTTCCCCTGCTTTGCCACTTGCTTTGTCACTTTTTACAAATGGATTTTAGATAGAACTACGCACATTTCAAGTGGGTAATAGGTTTTCAACTGTATTAGCTGGATTGTAATTTCTACTAGTAATTCAAAGTGCTTACACTTCTTCTGTTTCCTTCTCTTAATGCACCCCCACCATCCTAGCACTCTGCCTTAGCTCTAAAAAGTCTGACTTTCCATTGTCCTGCTAAACTGCTCACACTAAAGCTATCCACCTCCATGCTAATTAAACCCTGCCATTTTTTCTTCTCTCCAGCTGTCTGCTCTTGAACGGGGCTGCTTCAGCTCCCACATGGTCGGCCGGCACCCAGACAGCCACCGACCGAGACTAGGACACCCGCCTGCAGCTCCTTGGAAGCTGCCTGCCCTTGAACGGGGCTGCTTCAGCTCCCACACGGCCGTCCGGCACCCAGACAGCCACCGACTGAGACTAGGACACCCGCCTGCAGCTCCTTGGAAGGTACGGCAACGGCGCTTATAGGAAACCCACTCTGATTGGCCAGGACTTTTCCCCTGCTTTGTCACTTTTTACAAATAGATTTTAGATAGAACTACGCACATTTCAAGTGTGTAATAGGAGGTTTTCAACTGTATTAGCTGGACTGAAATTTCTACTAGTAATTTAAAGTGCTTACAGTTCTTCTGTTTCCTGCTCTTTATGCAGCCCCCCATCAAAGCACTCTGCCTTGGCTCCGAAAAGTCTAACTTTCCTTTGTCCTGCTAAACTGCTCACTCTAGAGCTATCCTACCTACATGCTATTTAAACCCTGCCATTTTTTCTTCTCTCCAGCTGCCTGCCCTTGATAGGGGCTGCTTCAGCTCCCATGATCGGCGGCACCCAGACAACCACCGACTGAAACTAGGACACCCGTCTGCAGCTCCTTGGAAGCTGCCTGCCCTTGAACGGGGCTCCTTCAGCTCCCCCACGGTCGGCCGGCACCCAGACAGCCACCGACCAAGACTAGGACACCCACCTGCTGCTTCTTGGAAGCTGCCTGCCCTTGAACGGGGCTGCTTCAGCTCCCCCACGATCGGCCGGAACCCAGACAGCCACTGACTGAGATCAGGACACCCGCCTGCAGCTCCTTGGAAGCTGCCTGCCCTTCAATGGGGCTGCTTCAGCTCTCCCACGGTCGGCTAGCACCCAGACAGCCACCGACCGAGACTAGGACACCCGCCTGCAGCTCCTTGGAAGCTGCCTGCCCTTGAACGGGGCTGCTTCAGCTCCCCCACGGTCGGCCGGTATCCAGACAGCCACCGACCGAGACTAGGACACCCGCCTGCAGCTCCTTGGAAGCTGCCTGCCCTTGAACGGGGTTGCTTCTGCTTCCCCACGGTTGGCCGGCAGCCAGACAGCCACCGACCGAAACTAGGACACCCGCCTGCAGCTCCTTGGAAGCTGCCTGCCCTTGAACGGGGCTCCTTCAGCTCCAAAATGGTCGGCCGGCACCCAGACAGATACCGACCGAGACTAGGACACCCGCCTGCAGCTCCTTGGAAGCTGCCTGCCCTTGAACGGAGCTGCTTGAGCTCCCCCATGGTCGGCCGGCACCCAGACAGCCACCGACTGAGACAAGGACACCCGCATGCAGCTCCTTGGAAGCTGCCTGCCCTTGAACGGGGCTGCTTCAGCTCCCCCACGGTCGGACGACACCCAGACAGCCACCGACCTAGACAAGAACACCCGCCTGCAGCTCCTTGGAAACTGCCTGCCCTTGAACGGGACTGCTTCAGCTCCCCTACGGTCGGCGGGCACCCAGACAGCCTCCGACCGAGACTAGGACACCCGCCTGCGCTCCCTGGAAACTGCCTGCCCTTGAACGGGACTGCTTCAGCTCCCCCACGGTCGGCTGGCACCAAGATAGCCTCCGACCAAGACTAGGACACCCGCCTGCAGCTCCTTGGAAGCTGCCAGCCCTTGAACAGGGCTGCTTCAGCTCCCCCACGGTTGGCCGGCACCCAGATAGCCACCGACCGAGACTAGGACATCCGCCTGCATCTCCTTGGAAGCTTCCTGCCCTTGAACGGGGCTGCTTCAGCTCCCCCACGGTCGGCCGGCACCCAGACAGCCACGGACCTAGACTAGGACAGCCGCCTGCAGCTCTTTGGATGCTGCCTGCCCTTCAACGGGGCTGCTTCAGCTCCCCCACGGTCGGCCAGCACCCAGACAGCCACTGACCGAGACTAGGACACCCGCCTGCAGCTCCTTGGAAGCTGCCTGCCCTTGAACGGGGCTGTTTCAGCTCCCCCACAGTCGGCTGGCACCCAGACAGCCACCAATGGAGACTAGGACACCCGCCTGCAGCTCCTTGGAAGGTACAGCAACGGCGCTTATAGCAAACCCACTCTGATTGGCCAGGACTTTTCCCCTGCTTTGCCACTTGCTTTGTCACTTTTTACAAATGGATTTTAGATAGAACTACGCACATTTCAAGTGGGTAATAGGTTTTCAACTGTATTAGCTGGATTGTAATTTCTACTAGTAATTCAAAGTGCTTACACTTCTTCTGTTTCCTTCTCTTAATGCACCCCCACCATCCTAGCACTCTGCCTTGGCTCTGAAAAGTCTGACTTTCCATTGTCCTGCTAAACTGCTCACACTAAAGCTATCCACCTCCATGCTAATTAAACCCTGCCATTTTTTCTTCTCTCCAGCTGTCTGCTCTTGAACGGGGCTGCTTCAGCTCCCCCACGGTCGGCCGGCACCCAGACAGCCACCGACCGAGACTAGGACACCCGCCTGCAGCTCCTTGGAAGCTGCCTGCCCTTGAACGGGGCTGCTTCAGCTCCCACACGGCCGGCCGGCACCCAGACAGCCACCGACTGAGACTAGGACACCCGCCTACAGCTCCTTGGAAGGTACGGCAACGGCGCTTATAGGAAACCCACTCTGATTGGCCAGGACTTTTCCCCTGCTTTGTCACTTTTTACAAATAGATTTTAGATAGAACTACGCACATTTCAAGTGTGTAATAGGAGGTTTTCAACTGTATTAGCTGGACTGTAATTTCTACTAGTAATTTAAAGTGCTTACAGTTCTTCTGTTTCCTGCTCTTTATGCAGCCCCCATCAAAGCACTCTGCCTTGGCTCCGAAAAGTCTAACTTTCCTTTGTCCTGCTAAACTGCTCACTCTAGAGCTATCCTACCACATGCTATTTAAACCCTGCCATTTTTTCTTCTCTCCAGCTGCCTGCCCTTGAATGGGGCTGCTTCAGCTCCCCACGATCGGCCGGCACCCAGACAGCCACCGACTGAAACTAGGACACCCGTCTGCAGCTCCTTGGAAGCTGCCTGCCCTTGAACGGGGTTGCTTCAGCTCCCCCACGGTCGGCCGGCACCCAGACAGCCACAGACCGAGACTAGGACACCCACCTGCTGCATCTTGGAAGCTGCCTGCCCTTGAACGGGGCTGCTTCAGCTCCCCCACGATCGGCCGGCACCCAGACAGCCACTGACTGAGATCAGGACACCCGCCTGCAGCTCCTTGGAAGCTGCCTGCCCTTCAATGGGGCTGCTTCAGCTCTACCATGGTCGGCTGGCACCCAGACAGCCACCGACCGAGACTAGGACACCCGCCTGCAGCTCCTTGGAAGCTGCCTGCCCTTGAACGGGGCTGCTTCAGCTCCCCCACGGTCGGCCGGCATCCAGACAGCCACCGACCGAGACTAGGACACCCGCCTGCAGCTCCTTGGAAGCTGCCTGCCCTTGAACGGGGTTGCTTCTGCTTCCCCACGGTTGGCGGCAGCCAGACAGCCACCGACCGAAACTAGGACACCGCCTGCAGCTCCTTGGAAGCTGCCTGCCCTTGAACGGGCTCCTTCAGCTCCAAAATGGTCGGCCGGCACCCAGACAGATACCGACCGAGACTAGACACCCGCCTGCAGCTTCTTGGAAGCTGCCTGCCCTTCAACGGGGCTGCTTGAGCTCCCCCATGGTCGGCCGGCACCCAGACAGCCACCGACTGAGACAAGGACACCCGCATGCAGCTCCTTGGAAGCTGCCTGCCCTTGAACGGGACTGCTTCAGCTCCCCCACGGTCGGCGGGCACCCAGACAGCCTCCGACCGAGACTAGGACACCCGCCTGCAGCTCCTTGGAAGCTGCCTGTCCTAGAACGAGGCTGCTTCAGCTCCCCCACGGTCGGCCGGCACCCAGACAGCCACCGACCAAGACTAGGACATCCGTCTGCAGCTCCTTGGAAGCTTCCTGCCCATTAACGGAGGTGCTTCAGCTCCCCCACGGTCGGCAGGCACCCAGACAGCAACCGACCGAGACTATGACAGCTGCCTGCAGCTCTTTGGATGCTGCCGGCCCTTCAACAGGGCTGCTTCACCTCCCCCACGGTCGGCCGGCACCCTGTCAGCCACCGACCGAGACTAGGACAGCCGACTGCAGCTCCTGGGAAGCTGTCTGCCCTTGAACGGGGCTGCTTCAGCTCCCCCACAGTCAGCCGGCACCCAGATAGCCACCAACTGAGACTAGGACACCCGCCTGCAGCTCCTTGGAAGGTACGGCAACGGCGCTTTTACCAAACCCACTCTGATTGGCCAGGACTTTTCCCCTGCTTTGCCACTTGCTTTGTCACTTTTTACAAATAGATTTTAGATAGAACTACGCACATTTCAAGTCGGTAATCGGTTTTCAACTGTATTAGCTGGATTGTAATTTCTACTAGTAATTCAAAGTGCTTACAATTCTTCTGTTTCCTGCTCTTTATGCACCCCTCCATACATGCACTCTGCCTTGGCTCTGAAAAGTCTAACTATCCTTTGTCCTGCTAAACTGCTCACACTAGAGCTATCCTACCTTCATGCTATTTAAACCCTGCCATTTTTCTTCTCTCCAGCTGCCTGCCCTTGAACGGCGCTACTTCAGCTCCCCACAATCGGCCAGCACCCAGACAACCACCGACTGAGACTAGGACACCTGCCTGCAGCTCCTTGGAAGCTGCCTGCCCTTGAAAAGCGCTGCTTCAGCTCCCCCACGGTCGGCCGGCACCCAGACAGCCATCGACCGAGACTAGGATACCCGCCTGCAGCTCTTGAGGCTGCCTGCCCCTGAACAGGCTGCTTCAGCTCCCCTTGGTCAGCCGGCACCGAGACAGCCACCAACTGAGACTAGGACACCCGCCTGCAGCTCCTTGGAAGGTACGGCAACGGCACTTATACCAAACCCACTCTGATTGGCCAGGACTTTTCCCCTGCTTTGCCACTTGCTTTGTCACTTTTTACAAATAGATTTTAGATAGAACTACGCACATTTCAAGTGGGTAATAGGTTTTCAACTGTATTAGCTGGATTGTAATTTCTACTAGTAATACAAAGTGCTTACAGTTCTTCTGTTTCCTGCTCTTAATGCACCCCCACCATCCTAGCACTCTGCCTTGGCTCTGAAAAGTCTGACTTTCCATTTTCCTGCTAAACAGCTCACACTAAAGCTATCCACCTCCATGCTAATTAAACTCTGCCATTTTTTCTTCTCTCCAGCTGTCTGCTCTTGAACGGGGCTGCTTCACCTCCACCACGATCGGCCGGCACCCAGACAGCCACCGTCCGGGACTAGGACACCCACCTGCAGCTCCTTGGAAGCTGCCTGCCCTTGAACGGGGCTGCTTCAGCTCCCCCACGGTCGGCCGGCACCCAGACAGCCACCGACCGAGAATAGGACACCCGCCTGCAGCTCCTTGGAAGCTGCCTGCCCTTGAACGGGGCTGCTTCAGCTCCCCCATGGTCAGCCGGCACCCAGACAGCCACTGACCGAGACTAGGACACCCGCCTGCAGCTCCTTGGAAGGTACGGCAATGGCGCTTATAGCAAACCCACTCAAATTGGCCAGGACTTTTCCCCTGCTTTGCCACCTGCTTTGTCACTTTTTACAAATGGATTTTAGATAGAACTACGCACATTTCAAGTGGGTAATAGGTTTTCAACTGTATTAGCTGGATTGTAATTTCTACCAGTAATTCAAAGTGCATACAGTTCTTCTGTTTCCTGCTCTTTATGCACCCCTCCCATCCAAGCACCCTGCCTTGGCTCTGAAAAGTCTGACTTTCCTTTGTCCTGCTAAACTACTCACACTAAAGCTATCCACCTCCATGCTAAATAAACCCTGCCATTTTCTTCTCTCCAGCCGCCTGCTCTCGGACAGGGCTTCTTCAGCCCCTCGATCGGCCAGCACACAGACAGCCACCGTCGAGACTAGGACACCCGCCTGCAGCTCCTTGGAAGCTGCCTGCCCTTGAACGGGACTGCTTCAGCTCCCCCACGGTCGGCAGGCACCCAGACAGCCATCGACCGAGACTAGGACACCCGCCTGCAGCTCCTTGGAAGCTGCCTGCCTTGAAAGGCGCTGCTTCAGCTCCCCCAAGTTCGGCCGACACCCAGACAGCCACCGACCGAGACTAGGACACCCACCTGCAGCTCCTTGGAAGCTTCCTGACCATGAACGGGGCAGCTACAGCTCCCCCACGGTCGGCTGGCACCCAGACAGTCACCGACCTAGACTAGGATACCCGCCTGCAGCTCCTTGGAAGCTGACTGCCCTTGAACAGGGCTGCTTCAGCTCCCCCTGGTCAGCCGGCACCCAGACAGCCACCAACTGAGACTAGGACACCCGCCTGCAGCTCCTTGGAAGGTACGGCAACGGCGCTTATACCAAACCCACTCTGATTGGCCAGGACTTTTCCCCTGCTTTGCCACTTGCTTTGTCACTTTTTACAAATAGATTTTAGATAGAACTACGCACATTTCAAGTCGGTAATCGGTTTTCAACTGTATTAGCTGGATTGTAATTTCTACTAGTAATTCAAAGTGCTTACAATTCTTCTGTTTCCTACTCTTTATGCACCCCCCCATACATGCACTCTGCCTTGGCTCCGAAAAGTCTAACTATCCTTTGTCCTGCTAAACTGCTCACACTAAAGCTATCCTACCTTCATGCTATTTAAACCCTGCCATTTTCTTCTCTCCAGCTGCCTGCCCTTGAACGGCGCTACTTCAGCTCCCCACAATCGGCCAGAACCCAGACAACCACCGACTGAGACTAGGACACCTGCCTGCAGCTCCTTGGAAGCTGCCTGCCCTTGAAAGGCGCTGCTTCAGCTCCCCCACGGTCGGCCGGCACCCAGACAGCCATCGACCGAGACTAGGATACCCGCCTGCAGCTCTTTGGAAGCTGCCTGCCCTTGAACAGGGCTGCTTCAGCTCCCCCTTGGTCAGCCGGCACCGAGACAGCCACCAACTGAGACTAGGACACCCGCCTGCAGCTCCTTGGAAGGTAAGGCAACGGCGCTTATACCAAACCCACTCTGATTGGCCAGGACTTTTCCCCTGCTTTGCCACTTGCTTTGTCACTTTTTACAAATAGATTTTAGATAGAACTACGCACATTTCAAGTGGGTAATAGGTTTTCAACTGTATTAGCTGGATTGTAATTTCTACTAGTAATACAAACTGCTTACAGTTCTTCTGTTTCCTGCTCTTAATGCACCCCCACCATCCTAGCACTCTGCCTTGGCTCTGAAAAGTCTGACTTTCCATTTTCCTGCTAAACAGCTCACACTAAAGCTATCCACCTCCATGCTAATTAAACTCTGCCATTTTTTCTTCTCTCCAGCTGTCTGCTCTTGAACGGGGCTGCTTCACCTCCACCACGATCGGCCGGCACCCAGACAGCCACCGTCCGGGACTAGGACACCCACCTGCAGCTCCTTGGAAGCTGCCTGCCCTTGAACGGGGCTGCTTCAGCTCCCCCACGGTCGGCCGGCACCCAGACAGCCACCGACCGAGAATAGGACACCCGCCTGCAGCTCCTTGGAAGCTGCCTGCCCTTGAACGGGGCTGCTTCAGCTCCCCCATGGTCGGCCGGCACCCAGACAGCCGCCGACCGAGACTAGGACACCCGCCTGCAGCTCCTTGGAAGGTACGGCAATGGCGCTTATAGCAAACCCACTCAAATTGGCCAGGACTTTTCCCCTGCTTTGCCACTTGCTTTGTCACTTTTTACAAATAGATTTTAGATAGAACTACGCACATTTCAAGTGTGTAATAGGAGGTTTTCAACTGTATTAGCTGGACTGTAATTTCTGCTAGTAATTTAAAGTGCTTACAGTTCTTCTGTTTCCTGCTCTTTATGCACCCCCCCATCCATGCATTCTGCCTTGGCTCCGAAAAGTCTAACTTTCCTTTGTCCTGCTAAACTGCTCACTCTAGAGCTATCCTACCTCCATGCTTTTTAAACCCTGCCATTTTTTCTTCTCTCCAGCTGCCTGCCCTTGAATCGGGCTGCTTCAGCTCCCCACGATCGGCCAGCACCCAGACAGCCACCGACTGAAACTAGGACACCCGTTTGCAGCTCCTTGGAAGCTGCCTGCCCTAGAATGGGGCTGCTTCAGGTCCCCCACGGATGGTCGGCACCCAGACAGCCACCGACCGAGACTAGGACACTCGTCTGCTGCTTCTTGGAAGCTGCCTGCCCTTGAACGGCGCTGCTTCAGCTCCCCCACGATCGGCCGGCACCCAGACAGCCACTGACTGAGATCAGGACACCCGCCTGCAGCTCCTTGGAAGCTGCCTGCCCTTGAATGGGGCTGCTTCAGCTCTCCCACGGTAGGCCGGCACCCAGACAGCCACGGACGCAGACTAGGACACCCGCCTGCAGCTCCTTGGAAGCTGCCTGCCCTTGAACGGGGCTGCTTCAGCTCCCCCACGGTCGGCCGGCACCCAGACCGCCACCGACCAAGACTAGGACACCCGCCTGCAGCTCCTTGGAAGCTGCCTGCCCTTGAACGGGGTTGCTTCAGCTTCTCCATGGTTGGCTGGCAGCCAGACAGCCACCGACCGAGACTAGGACACCCGCCTGCAGCTCCTTGGAAGTTGCCTGCCCTTGAACGGGGCTCCTTCAGCTCCCAAATGGTCGGCCGGCACCAAGACAGATACCGACCGAGACTAGGACACCCGTCTGCAGCTCCTGGGAAGCTGCCAGCCCTTGAACGGGGCTGCTTCATCTCCCCCACGGTCGGCCAGCACCCAGACAGCCACCGACTGAGACTAGGACACCCACATGCAGCCACTTGTAAGCTGCCTGCCCTTGAACGGTGCTGCTTCAGCTCCCCCACGGTCGGCCAGCACCCAGACAGCCACCGACCGAGACTAGGACACCCGCCTGCAGCTCCCTGGAAACTACCTGCCCTTGAACGGGGCTGCTTCAGCTCCCCCATGGTCGGCCGGCACCCAGACAGCCACCGACCGAGACTAGGACACCAGCCTGCAGCTCCTTGGAAGGTACGGCAATAGTGCTTATAGCAAACCCACTCAAATTGGCCAGGACTTTTCCCCTGCTTTGCCACCTGCTTTGTCACTTTTTACAAATAGATTTTAGATAGAACTACGCACATTTCAAGTGTGTAATAGGAGGTTTTCAACTGTATTAGCTGGACTGTAATTTCTGCTAGTAATTTAAAGTGCTTACAGTTCTTCTGTTTCCTGCTCTTTATGCACCCCCCCATCCAAGCATTCTGCCTTGGCTCCGAAAAGTCTAACTTTCCTTTGTCCTGCTAAACTGCTCACTCTAGAGCTATCCTACCTCCATGCTATTTAAACCCTGCCATTTTTTCTTCTCTCCAGCTGCCTGCCCTTGAATGGGGCTGCTTCAGCTCCCCACGATCGGCCAGCACCCAGACAGCCACCGACTGAAACTAGGACACCCGTTTGCAGCTCCTTGGAAGCTGCCTGCCCTAGAATGGGGCTGCTTCAGCTCCCCCATGGATGGTCGGCACCCAGACAGCCACCGACCGAGACTAGGACACCCGTCTGCTGCTTCTTGGAAGCTGCCTGCCCTTGAACGGGGCTGCTTCAGCTCCCCCACGATCGGCCGGCACCCAGACTGCCACCGACCAAGACTAGGACACCCGCCTGCAGCTCCTTGGAAGCTGCCTGCCCTTGAACGGGGCTGCTTCAGCTCCCCCACGGTCGGCCGGCACCCAGACAGCCACCGACCAAGACTAGGACACCCGCCTGCAGCTCCTTGGAAGCTGCCTGCCCTTGAACGGGTTGCTTCAGCTCCCCCATGGTCGGCTGGCAGCCAGACAGCCACCGACCGAGACTAGGACACCCGCCTGCAGCTCCTTGAAGTTGCCAGCCCTTGAACAGGGCTGCTTCAGCTCCACGGTTGGCGCACCCAGATAGCCACCGACCGAGACTAGGACATCCGCCTGCATCTCCTGGAAGCTTCCTGCCCTTGAACGAGGCTGCTCATCTCCCCCGGTCGGTCAGGCACCCAGACAGCCACCGACTAAGACTAGGACAGCCGCCTGCAGCTCTTGAAGCTGCCTGCCCTTCAACGGGCTGCTTCAGCTCTCACGGCTCGGCCAGCACCCAGACAGCCACTGACCGAGACTAGGACACCCGCCTGCAGCTCCTGGAAGCTGCCTGCCCTTGAACGGGCTGCTTCAGCTCCCCACAGTCAGCCGGCACCCAGACAGCCACCAATGGAGACTAGGTCACCCACCTGCAGCTCCTTGGAAGGTACACAACGGCCTGCTCAAACCCACTCTGATTGGCCAGGACTTTTCCCCTGCTTTGCCACTTGCTTTGTCACTTTTTACAAATGGATTTTAGATAGAACTACGCACATTTCAAGTGGGTAATAGGTTTTCAACTGTATTAGCTGGATTGTAATTTCTACTAGTAATTCAAAGTGCATAAAGTTCTTCTGTTTCCTGCTCTTTATGCACCACCCCCATCTAAGCACCCTGCCTTGGCTCTGAAAAGTCTGACTTTCCTTTGTCCTGCTAAACTGCTCACACTAAAGATGTCCACCTCCATGCTAATTAACCCCTGCCATTTTTTCTTCTCTCCAGCTGCCTGCTCTCGAACGGGGCTGCTTCAGCTCTCCCACGATCGGCCGGCACCAAGACAGCCACCGTCCGAGACTAGGACACCCGCCTGCAGCTCCTTGGAAGCTGCCTGCCCTTGAACGGGACCGCTTCAGCTCCCCCACGGTCGGCCGGCACCCAGACAGCCACAGACCGAGACTAGGACACCCGCCTGCAGCTCCTTGGAAGATACGGCAACGGCGCTTATAGCAAATCCACTCTGATTGGCCAGGACTTTCCCTGCTTTGTCACTTTTACAAATAGATTTTAGATAGAACTACGCACCTTTCAAGTGTGTAATAGGAGGTTTTCAACTGTATTAGCTGGACTGTAATTTCTACAAGTAATTTAAAGTGCTTACAGTTCTTCTGTTTCCTGCTCTTTATGCACCCCCCCCATCCAAGCACTCGGCCTTGGCTCCGAAAAGTCTAACTTTCGTTTGTCCTGCTAAACTGCTCACACTAGAGCTATCCTACCTCGATGCTATTTAAACCCTGCCATTTTTTTCTTCTCTCCAGCTGCCTGCCCTTGAATGGCGCTGCTTCAGCTCCCCACGATCAGCCAGCACCCAGACAACCATCGACCGAGACTAGGACACCCGCCTGTAGCACCTTGGAAGCTGCCTGCCATTGAACAGGGCTGCTTCAGCTTCCCCACGGATGGCCGGCACCCAGACAGCCTCCGACCGAGACTAGGATACCTGCCTGCAGCTCCTTGGAAGCTGCCTACCCTTGAACGGGGCTGCTTCAGCTCCCGCATGGCCAGCCGGCACCCAGACAGCCACCAACTGAGACTAGGGCACCCGCCTGAAGCTCCTTGGAAGGTACGGCAACAGCGATTATACCATACCCACTCTGATTGGTCAGGACTTTTCCCCTGCTTTGCCACTTGATTTGTCACTTTTTACAAATAGATTTTAGATAGAACTACGCACATTTTAAGTGGGTAATAGGTTTTCAACTGTATTAGCTGGATTGTATTTTTCACAAGTAATTCAAAGTGCTTACAATTCTTCTGTTTCCTGCTCTTTATGCACCCCCCCCCCCATACATGCACTCTGCCTTGGCTCTGAAAAGTCTAACTTTCCTTTGTCCTGCTAAACTGATCACACTAAAGCTATCCACCTCCATGCTAATTAAACCCTGCCATTTTTTCTTCTCTCTAGCTGCCTACCCTTGAACAGGGCTGATTCAGCTCCCCCATGGTCGGCCGGCACCCAGACAGCCACCGACCGAGACTAGGACACCCGCCTGCAGCTCCTTGGGAGGTACAGCAACGGCGCTTGTACCAAAGCCACTCTGATTGGCCAGGACTTTTTCCCTGCTTTGCCAACTGCTTTGTCACTTTTTACAAATAGATTTTAGATAGAACTACGCACATTTCAAGTGTGTAATAGGAGGTTTTCAACTGTATTAGCTGGACTGTAATTTCTACTAGTAATTTAAAGTGCTTACAGTTCTTCTGTTTCCTGCTCTTTATGCACCTCCCCATCCAAGCACTCTGCCTTGGCTCCGAAAAGTCTAACTTTCCTTTGTCCTGCTAAACTGCTCACTCTAGAGCTATCCTACCTCCATGCTATTTAAACCCTGCCATTTTTTCTTCTCTCCAGCTGCCTGCCCTTGAACGGGGCTGCTTCAGCTCCCCACGATCGGCCGGCACCCAGACAGCCACTGACTGAGACTAGGACACCCGTCAGCAGCTCCTTGGAAGCTGCCTGCCCTTGAACGGGGCTGCTTCAGCTCCCCCACAGTCGGCCGGCACCCAGAAAGCCACCGACTGAGACTAGGATACCCGCCTGCAGCTCCTTGGAAGCTGCCTGCCCTTGAACGGGGCTGCTTCAGCTCCCCCACGGCCGGCCGGCACCCAGAAAGCCACCGACCGAGACTAGAACACCCACCTGCAGCTCCTTGGAAGCTGCCTGCCCTTGAACGGGGTTGCTTCAGCTCCCCCAAGGTTGGCCGGCAGCCAGACAACCACCGACCGAGACTAGGACAGCTGCCTGAAACTCCTTGGAAGCTGCCTGCCCTTGCACGGGGCTGCTTCAGCTCCCCCATGGTCGGCCGGCACCCAGACAGATACCGACCAAGATTAGGACACCCGCCTGCAGCTCCTTGGAAGCCGCCTGCAGTTGAAAGGGGCTGCTTCAGATAACCCACAGTCGGCCGGCACCCAGACAGCCACCAATGGAGACTAGGACACCCGACTGTAGCTCCTTGGAACATACAGCAACGGCGCTTGTAGCAAACCCACTCTGATTGGCCAGGACTTTTCCCCTGCTTTGCCACTTGCTTTGTCACTTTTTACAAATGGATTTTAGATAGAACTACGCACATTTCAAGTGGTTAATAGGTTTTTAACTGTATTAGCTGGATTGTAATTTCTACTAGTAATTCAAAGTGCGTACACTTCTTCTGTTTCCTGCTCTTTATGCACCACCACCCCCCCCATCCAAGCACCCTGCCTTGGCTCTGAAAAGTCTGACTTTCCTTTGTCCTGCTAAACTGCACAAACTAAAGCTATCCACCTTTATGCTAATTAAACCCTGCCATTTTTTCTTCTCTCCAGTTGCCTGCTCTTGAACGGGGCTGCTTCAAATCCCCCACGATCGGCCGGCACCCAGACAGCCACCGTCCGAGACTAGGACACCCGCCTGCAGCTCCTTGGAAGGTACGGCAATGGCGCTTATAGCAAACTCACTCTGATTGGCCAGGACTTTTCCCCTGCTTTGCCACCTGATTTGTCACTTTTTACAAATAGATTTTAGATAGAACTACGCACATTTCAAGTGTGTAATAGGAGGTTTTCAACTGTATTAGCTGGACTGTAATTTCTACCAGTAATTTAAAGTGCTTACAGGTCTTCTGTTTCCTGCTCTTTATGCACCCCACCATCCAAGTACTCTGCCTTGGCTCCAAAAAGTCTAACTTTCCTTTGTCCTGCTAAACTGCTCACACTAGAGCTATCCTACCTCCATGCTATTTAAACCCTGCCATTTTTTCTTCTCTCCAGCTGCCTGCCCTTGAATGGCGCTGCTTAAGCTTCCCACGATCGGCCGGCACCCAGACAACCACCGACTGAGACTAGGACACCCGCCTGCAGCTCCTTGGAAGCCGCCTGCCCTTCAAAGGGGCTGCTTCAGCTCCCCCACGGTCGGCCGGCACCCAGACAGCCACCGACTGAGACTAGGACACCCGCCTGCAGCTCCCTATAATCTGCCTGCACTTGAACGGGACTGCTTCAGCTCCCCCACGGTCGGCCGGCACCCAGACAGCCTCCGACCGAGACTAGGACACCCGCCTGCAGCTCCTTGGAAGCTTCCTGCCCTTGAAGGGGCTGCTTCCAGCTCCCCAGTTGGCGGCACCCAGACAGCCACCGACCGAGACTAGGACAGCCGCCTGCAGCTCCTTGGATGCTTCCTGACCTCAATGGGGCTGCTTCAGCTCCCCCACGGTCGCCCAGCACCCAGACAGCCACCGACCGAGACTAGGACACCCGCCTGCAGCTCCTTGGAAGCTGCCTGCCCTTTAACGGGGCTGCTTCATCTCCCCCACAGTCGGCCAGCACCCTGACAGCCACCGACCGAGACTAGGACACCTGCCTGGAGCTCCTGGGAAGCTGCAAGCCATTGAAAGGGGCTGCTTCAGATCCCCCACAGTCGGTTGGCACCCAGACAGCCACCAATGGAGACTAGGACACCCACCTGCAGCTCCTTGGAAGGTACAGCAACGGCGCTTGTAGCAAACCCACTCTGATTGGCCAGGACTTTTTCCCTGCTTTGCCACTTGCTTTGTCACTTTTTACAAATGGATTTTAGATAGAACTACGCACATTTCAAGTGGTTAATAGGTTTTTAACTGTATTAGCTGGATTGTAATTTCTGCTAGTAATTCAAAGTGCTTACACTTCTTCTGTTTCCTGCTCTTTATGCACCCCCCCCCATCCAAGCACCCTGACTTGGCTCTGAAAAGTCTGACGTTCCTTTGTCCTGCTAAACTGCTCAAACTAAAGCTATCCACCTCCATGCAAATTAAACCCTGCCATTTTTTCTTCTCTCCAGCTGCCTGCTCTTGAACGGGGCTGCTTCAGCTCCCCCACGATCGGCCGGCACCCAGACAGCCACAGTCCGAGACAAGGACACCCGCCTGCAGCTCCTTGGAAGCTGCATGCCCTTCAACGGGGCTGCTTCAGTTCCCCCACGATCGGCCGGCACCCAGACATCCACCGACCGAGACTAGGACACCCGCCTGCAGCTCCTTGGAAGGTACGGCAATGGCGCTTATAGCAAAGCCACTCTGATTGGCCAGGACTTTTCCCCTGCTTTGCCAACTGCTTTGTCACTTTTTACAAATAGATTTTAGATAGAACTACGCACATATCAAGTGTGTAATAAGGAGTTTTCAACTGTATTAGCTGGACTGTAATTTCTACTAGTAATTTAAAGTGCTTACAGTTCTTCTGTTTCCTGCTCTTTATGCACCTCCCCATCCAAGCACTCTGCCTTGGCTCCGAAAAGTCTAACTTTCCTTTGTCCTGCTAAACTGCTCACTCTAGAGCTATCCTACCTCCATGCTATTTAAACCCTACCATTTTTTCTTCTCTCCAGCTGCCTACCCTTGAACGGGGCTTCTTCAGCTCCCCACGATCGGCCGACACCCAGACAGCCACCGACTGAGACTAGGACACCCGTCTGCAGCTCCTTGGAAGCTGCCTGCCCTTGCACGGGGCTGCTTCAGCTCCCCCATGGTCGGCCGGCACCCAGACAGATACCGACCGAGACTAGGACACCCGCCTGCAGCTCCCTGGAAACTGCCTGCCCTTGAACGGTACTGCTTCAGCTCCCCCACGGTCGTCCGGCACCCAGACAGCCTCCGACCGAGACTAGGACACCCACCTGCAGCTCCTTGGAAGCTGCCTGTCCTTCAACGGGGCTGCTTCAGCTCCCCCACGGTCTGCCGGCACCCAGACAGCCACCGACCAAGACTAGGACATCCGCCTGCAGCTCCTTGGAAGCTTCCTGCCCATGAACGGGATTGCTTCAGCTCCCCCACGGTCGGCCGGCACCCAGACAGCCACCGACCGAGACTATGACAGCCGCCTGCAGCTCTTTGGATGCTGCCTGCCCTTCAACGGGGCTGCTTCACCTCTCCCACGGTCGGCCAGCACCCAGACAGCCACCGACCGAGACTAGGACACCCGCCTGTAGCAACTTGGAAGCTGCCTGCCCTTGAACGGGGCTGCTTTAGCTCCCCCACAGTCGGCCGGCACCCTGACAGCCACCGACCAAGACTAGGACACCCGCCTACAGCTCCTTGGAAGCTGCCTGATCTTGAACGGGGTTGCTTCAGCTTCCCCACAGTTGGCCAGCAGCCAGACAGCCACTGACCGAGACTAGGACACCTGCCTGCAGCTCCTTGGAAGCTGCCTGCCCTTGAACGGGGCTCCTTCAGCTCCCCCATGGTCGGCCGGCACCCAGACAGATACCGACCGAGACTAGGACACCCGCCTACAGCTCTTGGAAGTTGCCTACCCTTAAACGGGGCTGCTTCAACTCCCCCATGGTCGGCCGGCACCCAGACAGCCACCGACTGAGACTAGGACACCTGCCTGCAGCTCCTTGGAAACTGCCTGCCCTTGAACGGAGCTGCTTCAGCTCCCCCACGGTCGGCCGGCACCCAGACAGCCACCGACCAAGACTAGGACACCCGTCTGCAGCTCCAAGGAAACTGCCTGCCCTTGAACGGGACTGCTTCAGCTTCCCCACGGTCGGCCGGCACCCAGACAGCCTCCGACCGAGACTAGGACACCCGCCTGCAGCTCCTTGGAAGCTGCCTGTCCTTGAACGGGGCTGCTTCAGCTCCCCCACAGTCGTCTGGCACCCAGACAGCCACCGACCGAGACTAGGACATCCGCCTGCAGCTCCTTGGAAGCTTCCTGCCCTTGAACGGGGCTGCTTCAGTTCCCCCACGGTCGGCCGGCACCCAGACAGCCACCGACCGAGACAATGATAGCCACCTGCAGCTTTTTGGATGCTCCTTGCCCTTCAACGGGGCTGCTTCAGCTCCCCCACGGTCGGCCAGCACCCAGACAGCCACCGACCGAGACTAGGACACCCGCCTGGAGCCCCTGGGAAGCTGCCTGCCGTTGAAAGGGGCTGCTTCAGATCCCCCACAGTCAGCCGGCACCCAGACAGCCACCAATGGAGACTAGGACACCCGCCTGCAGCTCCTTGGAAGGTACAGCAACGGCGCTTGTAGCAAACCCACTCTGATTGGCCAGGACTTTTTCCCTGCTTTGCCACTTGCTTTGTCACTTTTTACAAATGGATTTTAGATAGAACTATGCACATTTCAAGTGGTTAATAGGTTTTTAACTGTATTAGCTGGATTGTAATTTCTACTAGTAATTCAAAGTGCTTACACTTCTTCGGTTTCCTGCTCTTTATGCACCCCCCCCCCATCCAAGCACCCTGCCTTGGCTCTGAAAAGTCTGACTTTCCTTTGTCCTGCTAAACTGCTCAAACTAAAGCTATCCACCTTCATGCTAATTAAACCCTGCCATTTTTTCTTCTCTCCAGTTGCCTGCTCTTGAACGGGGCTGCTTCAACTCCCCCACGATCGGCCGGCACCCAGACAGCCACCGTCTGAGACTAGGACACCCGCCTGCAGCTCCTTGGAAGCTGCCTGCCCTTGAACGGGGCTGCTTCAGCTCCCCCACGATCGGCCTGCACCCAGACAGCCACCCACCGAGACTAGTACACCCACCTGCAGCTCCTTGGAAGGTACGGCAATGGCGCTTACAGCAAACCCACTCTGATTGGCCAGGACTTTTCCCCTGCTTTGCCACCTGCTTTGTCACTTTTTACAAATAGATTTTAGATAGAACTACGTTCATTTCAAGTGTGTAATAGGAGGTTTTCAACTGTATTAGCTGGACTGTAATTTCTACTAGTAATTTAAAGTGCTTACAGATCTTCTGTTTCCTGCTCTTTAAGCACCTCCACATCCAATCACTCTGCCTTGGCTCCGAGAAGTCTAACTTTCCTTTGTCCAGCTAAACCGCTCACTCTAGAGCTATCCTACCTCCATGCTATTTAAATCCTGCCATTTTTTCTTCTCTCCAGCTGCCTGCCCTTGAAAGGGTCTGCTTCAGCTCCCCACGATCGACCGGCACCCAGACAGCCACAGACTGAGACTAGGACACCCGCCTGCAGCTCCTTGGAAGCTGCCTGCCCTTGAACGGGGCTGCATCAGCTCCCCCACGGTCGGCCGGCACCCAGACAGCCACCAACCGAGACTAGGACACCCGCCTGCTGCTTCTTGGAAGCTGCCTGCCCATGACCGGGGTTGCTTCAGCTCCCCCACGGTTGTCCGGCAGCCAGACAGCCGCCGACCGAGACTAGTACACCCACCTGCAGCTCCTTGGAAGCTGCCTGCCGTTGAATGGGGCTGCTTCAGCTCCCCCACGGTCGGCTTGCAGCCAGACAGATACCGACCGAGACTAGGACACCCGCCTGCAGCTCCTTGGAAGCTGCCTGCCCTTGAACGGGGCTGCTTCAGCTGCCCCAGGGACGGCCGGCACCCAGAGAGCCTAGGACCGAGACTAGGACTCCCGCCTGCAGCTCCTTGGAAGCTGACTGCCCTTGAACGGGACTGCTTCAGCTCCCCCACGGTCGACCGGCACCCAGACAGCCTCCGATTGAGACTAGGACACCCGCCTGCAGCTCCTTAGAAGCTGCCTTCCCTTGAACGGGGCTGCTTCAGCTCCCCCACGGTCGACTGGCAGCCAGACAGCCACCGACTGAGACTAGAGGACCCGCCTGCAGCTCCTTGGAAGCTGCCTGCCCTTGAACGGGGTTGCTTCAGCTCCCCCACGGTCGGCCTGCACCCAGACAGCCACCGGCCGAGACTAGGACACCTGTCTGCAGCTCCTTGGAAGGTACGGCAACGGCGCATATAGCAAACCCACTCTGATTGGACAGGACTTTTCCCCTGCTTTGCCACCTGCTTTGTCACTTTTTACGAATAGATTTTAGATAGAACTACGCACATTTCAAGTGTGTAATCGGAGATTTTCAACTGTATTAGCTGGACTGTAATTTCTACTAGTAATTTAAAGTGCTTACAGAACTGTTCCCTGCTCTTTGTGCACCCCCTTCCAAGCACTCTGCCTTGGCTCTGAAAAGTTTAACTTTCCTTTGCCCTGCTATACTGCTCACACTAGAGCTATCCTACCTCCATGCTATTTAAACCCTGCCATTTTTTCTTCTCTCCAGCTGCCTGCCCTTGAACTGGGCTGCTTCAGCTCCCTCATGATCAGCCAGCACCCAGACAGCCACCGACCGAGACTAGTACACCCGCCTGCAGCTCCTTGGAAGCTGCCTGCCCATGAACGGGGCTGCTTCAGCTCCTCCACGGTCGGCTGGTACCCAGACAGCCACCGACCGAGACTAGGACACCCGCCTGCAGCTTCTTGGAAGCTGCCTGCCCTTGAACGGGTCTGCTTCAGCTCCCCCATGGTTGGACAGCACACAGACAGCCACCGACCGAGACTAGGACACCTGCCTGCAGCTCCTTGGAAGCTGCCTGCCCTTGAACGGGGCAGCTTCAGCTCCCCCACGGTCGGCCAGCACCCAAACAGCCACCGACCGAGACTAGGACACCCGCTTGCAGCTCCTTGGAAGCTGCCTGCCCTTGAACGGGCTGTTTTGATCCCCACAGTCGGCTGGCACCCAGACAGCCACCAATGGAGACTAGGACACCCGCCTGCAGCTCCTTGGAAAGTACGGCAACGGCGCTTCCAGCAGACCCACTCTGATTTGCCAGGACTATTCCCCGCTTTGCCACCTGCTTTGTCACTTTTTAAGAATAGATTTTAGATAGAACTACGCACATTTCAAGTGTGTAATAGGAGATTTTCAACTGTATTAGCTGGACTGTAATTTCTACTAGTAATTTAAAGTGCTTACACTTCTTCTGTTTCCTAGTCTTTATGCACCCCCCCCCCCCATTCCAAGCACTCTGCCTAGGCTCCGAAAAGTCTAACTTTCCTTTCTCCTGCTAAACTGCTCACACTAAAATTATCCTACCTCCATGCTATTTAAACCCTGCCATTTTTGCTTCTCTCCAGCTGCCTGCCATTGAACGGGGCTGCTTCAGCTCCCCCACGATCGGCCGGCACCCAGACATCCACCGTCCGACACTAGGACACCTGCCTGCAGCTCCTTGGAAGCTGCCTGCCCTTAAACGGGGCTGCTTCAGCTCCCCTATGGTCAGACGCCACTCAGACAGCCACCGACCGAGACTAGGACACCCGCCTGAAACTCCTTGGAAGGTACGGCAACGGCGCTTATAGCAAACCCACTCTGATTGGCCAGGACTTTTCCCCTGCTTTGCCACCTGCTTTGTCACTTTTTACAAATAGATTTTAGATAGAACTAACGCACATTTCAAGTGTGTAATAGGAGGTTTTCAACTGTATTAGCTGGACTGTAATTTCTGCTAGTAATTTAAAGTGCTTACAGTTCTTCTGTTTCCTGCTCTTTATGCACCCCCACATCCAATCACTCTGCCTTGGCTCCGAGAAGTCTAACTTTCCTTTGTCCGGCTAAACTGCTCACTCTAGAGCTATCCTACCTCCATGCTATTTAAATCCTGCCATTTTTTCTTCTCTTCAGCTGCCTGCCCTTGAATGGGGCTGCTTCACCTCCCCACGATCGGCCGGCACCCAGACAGCTACCGACTGAGACTAGGACACCCGCCTGCAGCTCCTTGGAAGCTGCCTGCCCTTGAATGGGGCTGCTTCAGCTCCTCCACGGTCGGCCGGCACCCAGACAGACACCAAACCGAGACTAGGACACCCACCTGCTGCTTCTTGGAAGCTGCCTGCCCATGACCGGGGTTGCTTCAGCTCCCCCACGGTTCTCCGGCAGACAGACAGCAGCCGACCGAGACTAGTACACCCACCTGCAGCTCCTTGAAAGCTGCCTGCCCTTGAACGGGGCTGCTTCAGCTCCCCCACGGTCAGCCTGCAGCCAGACAGATACCGACCGAGACTAGGACACCCGCCTGCAGCTCCTTGGAAGCTGCCTGCCCTTGAACGGGGCTGCTTCAGCTGCCCCAGGGACGGCCGGCACCCAGAGAGCCTCCGACCGAGACTAGGACACCCGCCTGCAGCTCCCTGGAAACTGCCTGCCCTTGAACTGGGCTGCTTCAACTCCCGCACAGTCGGCCGGCACCCAAACAGCCACCGACCGAGACTAGGACTCCCGCCTGCAGCTCCTTGGAAGCTGACTGCCCTTGAACAGGACTGCTTCAGCTCCCCCACGGTCGGCCGGCACCCAGACAGCCTCCGACCGAGACTAGGACACCTGCCTGCAGCTCCTTGGAAGCTGCCTGCCCTTGAACGGGGCTGCTTCAGCTCCCCCACGGTTGGCTGGCACCCACACAGCCACCGACCAAGACTAGGACACCCGCCTGCAGCTCCTTGGAAAGTACGGCAACGGCGCTTCCAGCAGACCCGCTCTGATTTGCCAGGACTTCTCCCCGCTTTGCCACCTGCTTTGTCACTTTTTACGAATAGATTTTAGATAGAACTACGCACATTTCAAGTGTGTAATAGGAGGTTTTCAACTGTATTTGCTGGATTGTAATTTCTACTAGTAATTGAAAGTGCTTACAGTTCTTCTGTTTCCTAGTCTTTAAGCACCCCCCCCCATTCCAAGCACTCTACCTAGGCTCCGAAAAGTCTAACTTTCCTTTCTCCTGCTAAACTGCTCACACTAAACCTATCCTACCTCCATGCTATTTAAACCCTGCCATTTTTGCTTCTCTCCAGCTGCCTGCCCTTGAACGGGACTGCTTCAGCTCCCCCACGATCGGCCGGCACCCAGACATCCAACGTCCGACACTAGGACACCTGCCTGCAGCTCCTTGGAAGCTGCCTGCCCTTAAACGGGGCTGCTTCAGCTCCCCTACGGTCGGCCGGCACCCAGACAGCCACCGACCGAGACTAGGACACCCACCTGCAACTCCTTGGAAGGTACGGCAACGGCGCTTATAGCAAACCCACTCTGATTGGCCAGGACTTTTCCCCTGCTTTGCCACCTGCTTTGTCACTTTTTACAAATAGATTTTAGATAGAACTACGCACATTTCAAGTGTGAAATAGGAGGTTTTCAACTGTATTAGCTGGACTGTAATTTCTGCTAGTAATTTAAAGTGCTTACAGTTCTTCTGTTTCCTGCTCTTTATGCACCCAACATCCAATCACTCTGCCTTGGCTCCGAGAAGTCTAACTTTCCTTTGTCCGGCTAAACTGCTCACTCTAGAGCTATCCTACCTCCATGCTATTTAAATCCTGCCATTTTTTCTTCTCTCCAGCTGCCTGCCCTTGAACGGGGCTGCTTCAGCTCCCCAACGGTCGGCCGGCACCCAGACAGCCACCAACCGAGACTAGGACACCCGCCTGCTGCTTCTTGGAAGCTGCCTGCCCATGACCGGGGTTGCTTGAGCTCCCCCACGGTTGTCCGGCAGCCAGACAGCCGCCGACCGAGACTAGTACACCCACCTGCAGCTCCTTGGAAGCTGCCTGCCCTTGAACGGGGCTGCTTCAGCTCCCCCATGGTCGGCCTGCAGCCAGACAGATACCAACTGAGACTAGGACACCCGCCTGCAGCTCCTTGGATGCTGCCTGCCCTTGAAAGGGGCTGCTTCAGCTGCCCCAGGGACGACCGGCACCCAGAGAGCCTCCGACCGAGACTAGGACACCCGCCTGCAGCTCCCTGGAAACTGCCTGCCCTTGAACGGGGCTGCTTCAGCTCCCGCACGGTCGGCCGGCACCCAGACAGCCACCGACCGAGACTAGGACTCCCGCCTGCAGCTCCTTGGAAGCTGACTGCCCTTGAGCAGGACTGCTTCAGCTCCCGGTTGGCCAGCACCCAGACAGCCCCGACCGAGACTAGGACACCGCCTGCAGCTCCTTGAAGCTGCCTGCCCTTGAGCGGGGCTGCTTCAGCTCCCCACGGTCGGCTGGCACCCACACAGCCACCGACCAAGACTAGGACACCCACCTGCAGCTCCTTGGAAAGTACGGCAACGGCGCTTCCAGCAGACCCGCTCTGATTTGCCAGGACTTTTCCCCGCTTTGCCACCTGCTTTGTCACTTTTACGAATAGATTTTAGATAGAACTACGCACATTTCAAGTGTGTAATAGGAGGTTTTCAACTGTATTTGCTGGATTGTAATTTCTACTAGTAATTTAAAGTGCTACAGTTCTTCTGTTTCCTAGTCTTTATACCCCCCATTCCAAGCACTCTGCCTAGGCTCCGAAAAGTCTAACTTTCCTTTCTCCTGCTAAACTGCTCACACTAAACCTATCCTACCTCCATGCTATTTAAACCCTGCCATTTTTGCTTCTCTCCAGCTGCCTGCCCTTGAACGGGGCTGCTTCAGCTACCCCACGATCGGCCGGCACCCAGACATCCACCATCCGACACTAGGACACCTGCCTGCAGCTCCTTGGAAGCTGCCTGCCCTTAAATGGGGCTGCTTTAGCTCCCCTACGGTCGGCCGGCACCCAGACAGCCACCGACCGAGACTAGGACACCCGCCTGCAACTCCTTGGAAGGTACGGCAACGGCGCTTATAGCAAACCCACTCTGATTGGCCAGGACTTTTCCCCTGCTTTGCCACCTGCTTTGTCACTTTTTACAAATAGATTTTAGATAGAACTACGCACATTTCAAGTGTGTAATAGGAGGTTTTCAACTGTATTAGCTGGACTGTAATTTCTGCTAGTAATTTAAAGTGCTTACAGTTCTTCTGTTTCCTGCTCTTTATGCACCCCCACATCCAATCACTCTGCCTTGGCTCCGAGAAGTCTAACTTTCCTTTGTCCGGCTAAACTGCTCACTCTAGAGCTATCCTACCTCCATGCTATTTAAATCCTGCCATTTTTTCTTCTCTCCAGCTGCCTGCCCTTGAATGGGGCTGCTTCAGCTCCCCACGATCGGCCGGCACCCAGACAGCCACCGACTGAGACTAGGACACCCGCCTGCAGCTCCTTGGAAGCTGCCTGCCCTTGAACGGGGCTGCTTCAGCTCCCCACGGTCGGCCGGCACCCAGACAGCCACCGACCGAGACTAGGACACCCGCCTGCAGCTTCTTGGAAGCTGCCTGCCCTTGAACGGGGCTGCTTCAGCTCCCCCACGGTCGGCCTGCAGCCAGACAGATACCGACCGAGACTAGGACACCGCCTGCAGCTCCTTGGAAGCTGCCTGCCCTTGAACGGGGCTGCTTCAGCTCTCCCACGGTCGGCTGGCACCCAGACAGCCACCGACCGAGACTAGGACACCCGCCTGCAGCTCCTTGGAAGCTGCCTGCCCTTGAACGGGGCTGCTTCAGCTCCCCCACGGTCGGCCGGCATCCAGACAGCCACCGACCGAGACTAGGACACCCGCCTGCAGCTCCTTGGAAGCTGCCTGCCCTTGAACGGGGTTGCTTCTGCTTCCCCACGGTTGGCCGGCAGCCAGACAGCCACCGACCGAAACTAGGACACCCGCCTGCAGCTCCTTGGAAGCTGCCTGCCCTTGAACGGGGCTCCTTCAGCTCCAAAATGGTCGGCCGGCACCCAGACAGATACCGACCGAGACTAGGACACCCGCCTGCAGCTCCTTGGAAGCTGCCTGCCCTTGAACGGAGCTGCTTGAGCTCCCCATGGTCGGCCGGCACCCAGACAGCCACCGACCGAGACCAGGACACCCGCCTGCAGCTCCTTAGAAGCTGCCTTCCCTTGAACGGGGCTGCTTCAGCTCCCCCACGGTCGGCCGGCACCCAGACAGCCACCGCCGAGACTAGGACACCCGCCTGCAGCTCCTTGGAAGGTACGGCAACGGCGCTTATAGCAAACCCACTCTGATTGGCCAGGACTTTTCCCCTGCTTTGCCACCTGCTTTGTCACTTTTTATGAATAGATTTTAGATAGAACTACGCACATTTCAAGTGTGTAGTAGGAGATTTTCAACTGTATTAGCTGGACTGTAATTTCTACTAGTAATTTAAAGTGCTTACAGTTCTGTTCCCTGCTCTTTATGCACCCCCCCTTCCAAGCACTCTGCCTTGGCTCTGAAAAGTCTAACTTTCCTTTGTCCTGCTAAACTGCTCACACTAGAGCTATCCTACCTCCATGCTATTTAAACCCTGCCATTTTTTCTTCTCTCCAGCTGCCTGCCCTTGAACTGGGCTGCTTCAGCTCCCTCACGATCAGCCGGCACCCAGACAGCCACCGACCGAGACTAGGACACCCGCCTGCAGCTCCTTGGAAGCTGCCTGCCCATAAATGGGGCTGCTTCAGCTCCTCCACGGTCGGCTGGTACCCAGACAGACACCGACTGAGACTAGGACACCCGCCTGCAGCTTCTTGGAAGCTGCCTGCCCTTGAACGGGTCTGCTTCAGCTCCCCCACGGTTGGACAGCACCCAGTCAGCCACCGACCGAGACTAGGACACCTGCCTGCAGATCCTTGGAAGCTGCCTGCCCTTGAACGGGGCTACTTCAGCTCCCCCACGGTCGGCTGGCACCCACACAGCCACCGACCAAGACTAGGACACCCACCTGCAGCTCCTTGGAAAGTACGGCAACGGCGCTTCCAGCAGACCCACTCTGATTTGCCAGGACTTTTCCCCGCTTTGCCACCTGCTTTGTCACTTTCTACGAATAGATTTTAGATAGAACTACGCACATTTCAAGTGTGTAATAGGAGGTTTTCAACTGTATTTGCTGGATTGTAATTTCTACTAGTAATTTAAAGTGCTTACAGTTCTTCTGTTTCCTAGTCTTTATGCACCCCCCATTCCAAGCACTCTGCCTAGGCTCTGAAAAGTCTAACTTTCCTTTCTCCTGCTAAACTGCTCACACTAAACCTATCCTACCTCCATGCTATTTAAACCCTGCCATTTTTGCTTCTCTCCAGCTGCCTGCCCTTGAATGGGGCTGTTTCAGCTCCCCCACGGTCGGCTGGCACCCAGACAGCCACCGACCAACACTAGGACACCCGCCTGCAGCTCCTTGGAAGCTGCCTGCCCTTGAACGGGGCTGCTTCAGCTCCCCCACGGTCGGCCAGCACCCAGACAGCCACCGACCAAGACTAGGACACCTGCCTTCAGCTTCTTGGAAGCTGTCTGCCCTTGAACGGGACGCTTCAGCTCCCCCACGGTCGGCCGGCACCCAGACAGCCACCTTCTGAGATTAGGACACCCGCCTGCAGCTCCTTGGAAGCTGCCTGCCCTTGAATGGGGCTGCTTCAGCTCTCCCATGGTCGGCCGGCACCCAGACAGCCACCGACCGAGACTAGGACACCCGCCTGCAGCTCCTTGGAAGCTGCCTGCCCTTGAACAGGGCTGCTTCAGCTCCCCCATGGTCGGCCGGCACCCAGACAGCCACCGACCGAGACTAGGACACCCGCCTGCAGCTCCTTGGAAGCTGCCTGCCCTTGAACGGGCTGCTTCAGCTCCCCCACGGTCGGCCGGCACCCAGACAGCCACCGACTGAGACTAGGACACCCGCCTGCAGCTCCTTGGAAGCTGCCTGCCCTTGAACGGGCTGCTTGGCTCCCCAGGTCGGCCGGCACCCAGACAGCCACCGACCGAGACTAGGACACCCGCCTGCAGCTCCTTGGAAACTGCCTGCCCTTGAACGGGGCTGCTTCAGCTCCCCACGGTCGGCCGGCACCCAGACAGCCACCGACCGAGACTAGGACACCCGCCTGCAGCTCCTTGGAATCTTCCTGCCCATGAACAGGGCTGCTTCAGCTCCCCACGGTCGGCCGGCACCCAGACAGCCACCGACCGAGACTAGGACACCCGCCTGCAGCTCCTTGGAAGCTTCCTGCCCTTGAACGGGGCTGCTTCAGCTCCCCCACGGTCGGCCGGCACCCAGACAGCCACTGACCGAGACTAGGACAGCCGCCTGCAGCTCTTTGGATGCTGCCTGCCCTTCAACGGGGCTGCTTCAGCTCCCCCACGGTCGGCCAGCACCCAGACAGCCACCGACCGAGACTAGGACACCCGCCTGCAGCTCCTAGGAAGCTGCCTGCCCTTGAAAGGGGTCTGCTTCAGCTCCCCCACGGTCAGCCGGCACCCAGACAGCCACCAATGGAGTCTAGGACACCCGCCTGCAGCTCCTTGGAAGGTACAGCAACGGCGCTTATAGCAAACCCACTCTGATTGGCCAGGACTTTTCTCCTGCTTTGCCACTTGCTTTGTCACTTCTTACAAATAGATTTTAGATAGAACTACGCACATTTCAAGTGGGTAATAGGTTTTCAACTGTATTAGCTAAATTGTAATTTCTACTAGTAATTCAAAGTGCTTACAGTTCTTCTGTTTCCTGCTCTTTATGCACCCCCCCCCCATCCAAGCACTCTGCCTTGGCTCTGAAAAGTCTAACTTTCCTTTGTCCTGCTAAACTGCTCACACTAAAGCTATCTGCCTCCATGCTAATTAAACCCTGCCATTTTTTTTTCTCTCCAGCTGCCTGCCCTTGAACGGGGCTGCTTCAGCTCCCCCACGATCGGCCAGCACCCAGACAGCCACCGTCCGAGACTAGGACACCTGCCTGCAGCTCCTTGGAAGCTGCCTGCCCTTGAACGGGGCTGCTTCAGCTCCCCCACGGTCGGCCAGCACCCAGACAGCCACCGACTGAGACTAGGACACCCGCCTGCAACTCCTTGGAAGGTACGGCAACGGCGCTTATAGCAAACCCACTCTGATTGGCCAGGACTTTCCCCTGCTTTGCCACCTGCTTTGTCACTTTTACAAATAGATTTTAGATAGAACTACGCACATTTCAAGTGTGTAATAGGAGGTTTTCAACTGTATTAGCTGGACTGTAATTTCTGCTAGTAATTTAAAGTGCTTACTGTTCTTCTGTTTCCTGCTCTTTATGCACCCCCACATCCAATCACTCTGCCTTGGCTCCGAGAAGTCTAACTTTCCTTTGTCCGGCTAAACTGCTCACTCTAGAGCTATCCTACCTCCATGCTATTTAAATCCTGCCATTTTTTCTTCTCTACAGCTGCCTGCCCTTGAACGGGGCTGCTTCAGCTCCCCACGATCGGCCGGCACCCAGACAGCCACCGACTGAGACTAGGACACCCGCCTGCAGCTCCTTGGAAGCTGCCTGCCTTGAACGGGGCTGCTTCAGCTCCCCACGGTCGGCCGGCACCCAGACAGCCACCGACCGAGACTAGGACACCCACCTGCAGCTCCTTGGAAGCTGCCTGCCCTTGAACGGGGCTGCTTCAGCTCCCCACGGTTGTCTGGCAGACAGACAGCACTGACCGAGATCAGGACACCCACCTGCAGCTCCTTGGAAGCTGCCTGCCCTCGAACGGGGCTGCTTCAGCTCCCCCACAGTCGGCCGGCAGCCAGACAGATACCGACCAAGACTAGGACACCCGCCTGCAGCTCCTTGGAAGCTGCCTGCCCTTGAATGGGGCTGCTTCAGCTCCCCAACCGTGGGCCCCCACCCATACAGCCACCGACCGATACTAGGACACCCACCTGCAGCTCCTTGGAAGCTGCCTGCCCTTGAACGGGGCTGCTTCAGCTCCCCCACGGTCGTCTGGCACCCACACAGCCACTGACCAAGACTAGGACACCTGCCTGCAGCTCCTTGGAAAGTACGGCAACGGCGCTTCCAGCAGACCCGCTCTGATTTGCCAGGACTTTTCCCCGCTTTGCCACCTGCTTTGTCACTTTTTACAAATAGATTTTAGATAGAACTACGCACATTTCAAGTGTGTAATAGGAGGTTTTCAACTGTATTTGCTGGATTGTAATTTCTACTAGTAATTTAAAGTGCTTGCAGTTCTTCTGTTTCCTGTTCTTTATGCACCCCCATCCAAGCACTCTGTCTTGGCTCTGAAAAGTCTAACTTTCCTTTGTCCTGCTAAACTGCTCACACTAAAGCTATCCTACCTCCATGCTATTTAAACCCTGCCATTTTTTCTTCTCTCCAGCTGCCTGCACTTGAACGGGGCTGCTTCAGCTCCCCCACGGCCGGTCAGCTGGCACCCAGACAGCCACCGACCATGACTAGGACACCCACCTGCAGTTCCTTGGAAGGTACGGCAACGGCGCTTCCAGCAAACCCGCTCTGATTGACCAGGACTTTTCCCCTGCTTTGCCACCTGCTTTGTCACTTTTTACAAATAGATTTTAGATAGAACTACGCACATTTCAAGTGTGTAATAGGAGGTTTTTTTTTTAAGTTTTCCGTTAGCAGGTTATACAGACCTGCCACTAGAGGGATTCTTGTTCTTTCATTTAGAAAAGAAAAAAGAAAAAAAAAAGTCTACCCTCTGAAAGACACAGTTTCTTTACTTGCTATATACCTTCCTTCCTTCCCACCCTTGAGATACTCTCGAGCCGGGTAAGATTTCCCTGAACCCTGAATCATACTTTAATCATGCGCCTCCACCGTTCTCTACCCACTATTCTATTTCTTCTTGCCTGTCTTCCTCCCCTACTGCACTCCCAAGAAGCCTGCTTTCCCTCCCTCCCCCACAGCTTCCACATTCATACATCCTTCCTCCACATAGGCACGCTGCACACTGGTCACTGCCCCTTGCCCATGGTCCATCCTACCACCATGAAACTGTCCTACACCCACACTGGTCCTAGCCCTCCACTCTGGTCCCTCCTGTCTATGCTTACCCTCACCCACTATCGTCGATGCTCGGCAACTTCCCAAGATGCCAGCAGGTGAAAACATTCCTTTAAAGAAATACACCGCAGCTCCTTGAGGCTAGTCCTCCTCCTTCTCCTAATGCTGTCAGGCAACGTGCTCCCAAACCCTGGCCCATTCTGCTCTAAAGCCACTAATCTGAGCAAGCCTTCAGGTGCCCTCTCATTCATATCAATCAACATCTGCAGCCTCCTTTCTAAAATGGATGCCCTACAGGCCTTTACCAGCCAACACTGCTCTGACATCCTGGCAGTTGTCGAAACCTGGCTCACGCCATCGGTACCGGAACTTGCAATCAGCCTTCCTGGCTACAACATCTTTAGCTGGATCGCCTCTCCAAAAGAGGCGGGCGCGCCTCTACCTAAAGACTCCATACAAGGGCACCACATCATTACCTCAATCCAACCCACAACTGCTCAGATACTGCCAGTGAGAATCCTCCTTGGTGCCCAAAACAAAACCTTCACTGTTGCCACCATCTACATCCCTCCCAAAGAACAGGGAACTGGTCTAACAGTTGTTCTTGACTTTGTAAAGTCACTCCCACCAGACACTGAATCCATCCTCCTAAGCGACTTCAACATCAACTGGCCTGCGGCTGATGCTGGTGCACACAGGGATACCATTGCTGTGGCGAGCCTCACACAAATGGTTGACTCACCAACCAGGAAAAATTACAGGACTGGCACCAGCACACTCTTGGACTGGATCCTTACCAGTCACCCATCGCCGATATCTAACACTAATGCCTTCCCTGACTCTCTCAGCGTTCACTCCCCTGTTAGCTGCACCTGGTCAAATAAATTCATCAAACAACCACCAAAAACAATCACCAGCAGGGTTCTACCCAGTGGTCACCTTCCTCGACTCAAATCCCACCTCCTCCACCAAGACTGGTCCCCTATCTTCAATGCAACAAACGTAAACACTGCCTTTGACCACTTCATAAACATTTTCACTGTGGCCTGTGACACGTATGCTCCTATTAAGAAACGCAAAGTCAAATCACTGAGTAACCCTTGGCTCACAGGTGACCTCCTCAGGATGCTAAAAACAAGAGGCCACCTATGGGAGCTGGCCAGAAACTCTGGAAGGCAAAACGACATCCAAAACTACAAACGTGCCTCGCAATGACTGCACCAAAACCATCCGGCAAATGAAGTCTGCCTACTATAAGCATGCCCTCACAAACTCCTGGGGCAATGGTCGGAATTCTGGAAGAACATAAAGGAACTCACTGGGAATCCACCCAACCCCCCATCAATACTCAACATCAACGGAACCACAACCCTCAACCCAAAAACCATTGCGGATACATTTAACAAAGCCTTTACCGACCTCAGCGCTGTCCTACCTCAGGACTACTTCAAAGATGGTGTAGCCCCCCTGTCTGCAATGAACACTACTCCCACCAGCTCCCCCTGCTTCTACTTCAAAGCAGTCAAGGCTCACCAAGTACGCAAATATGTTACCATAGCCCTTGGTAAATCAAGATTCAGTAATGACTCCCTCGATCTCAAAATCCGCTCTCACACTTGATGAAGTGCTTAGTCCTCTGACCAGAATTTTCAACCTCTCCCTCAGCCTTAGCCAGTTCCCAGACAGATGGAAATCTGCCACTGTCACCCCAGTCCATAAAAGTGGTGACAAAACTGCCCACGATAACTACAAACCTATCTCCCTACTACCCCCACTCTCCAAGGCACTAGAACACATCATCTCGGACCAGCTCACAGAATATCTGGATACGTACAACATCCTGTGTACACAACAACACAGGTTCCGCAAAGGTCACAGCACCACCACAGCCCTACTTGAATTCACCGGCGCAATCCACAACGCACTTGATTCCAGTGAACTACTAGGCTCAATCTACATTGACTTAACTAAAGCCTTCGACACCGTCAATCACCGCCTCCTACTTGTCCAGCTTCAGAACACTGGGTTGTCAACCGACACCATTGGCTGGTTTAAGAGCTACCTTGAAGAACAGTCCCAAACAGTAAGAATCGCTGATACACTCTCGGACCCTAGACCGGTCCACTCGGGAGTCCCCCAGGGCTCCATTCTGGGACCCCTCCTCTTCAGCCTATTCTTAAACTCACTACCAGACAGCTGCCCATAACAAATATTTCTCTACGTCGATGATTCTGTGATCCTCACCTCGGACCCTGATCCAAATCAATTACAAAATAAACTTCAGCTGGCCTTCTCCTCCATCGAATCCTGGTTCCTAAATCATAAACTGCTTCTCAATCAGAAAAAAAACAAGTCTATGGTCTTTTGCATCCCCCACAACAAAAACAAACAACTCCACCTCTCCATTGCAACCGAACAAGGAGCCATCCTATAGCAAACACAATCGTTCAAGTACCTTGGCATCACCCTTGATCCCCACCTCTCATGTGCTGTCCATATTAGCAACGTGGCAAAGTCTGCCAATGCGAGGTTATGCATATTATTCCGGCACAAGAAACATCTAACCCCAGAAGCACTGTCAGTGGCCGTCCAAAGCTCCATTGTCAGCATCATAGACTATGGTCTTATCATATATGGGTCTGCAACTACCACTGCTCTCAAACGTATCGCAGCCTCCCTGAATAAAGCCTGTCATCTCATCACTGGCTCACATCGCCATACCCACACATGTGACCTTTATTCCCAATCTGGATGGCTTCAACTGGACAAACGCATAAAATACCAAACCTGCATCACGGCCAAGAAAATCATAATGAGACTTGCCCCACCTGGTGTCTGTGCCCTCCTTAAGCCTAGACATAGGAATGTCACCAAGGGAGATCCACTCCCATCTACTACATATCCCACAATGTCGCATCGCACCCAAGGACAAAGATCATTTGCCTATCGGGCATCCAACTGGCTCAACTCTCTTGGCAGCGACATAGTGACCGCTCCAACACTCGGCCTTTTCAAGTCCAAGCTGCGCCTCTCACTGCTTGTATCCTGCGATTGCCCAGCTTAACATTTCCACCATTCCAGCTGCACATGCCCCAGCACCCAGCACTTACAATCAGTCTTTGCACCCCTAACACCTTACCTGGCATATTCCCTCGACAAGGCCCCCTGGCTGCACTGTCTCCCACCCTCGCCCACCTTCCCCCAGTATCTCCACTCCTGTCCCTGCCCCCACCACCTCCTGTACTCCTTCTTACCCCTGCACCCCATCCCCTCGATCTCTCACCCTCACTTCTCCCCATCGACCCCCAGTCTTGCTCATAGCTCAAGTCTTTGTACTGGTTATTACATGTCTGTAAGTCAGTGACTTTATGTTTGTAACTAAAAATGATGACTGTTGCACACGCCGACGTGGAACCTTTGTAAAAGAGCCTCGACTCAAAGGTATTGTAATCCTAGATTGAAATAAATAAAAAATAAAATAAATAAAATTATTGATGGCAGAGCTGATGGAGTAGGCAGAGGATGAGTGCCGGATCTGAGGGGGGAGGGAATTCCAAAGATTTGAGAGGCAGTGAGAGTAACTGGATTGGCCAATTTGGGTGGATCTATGGGAGACAACCAAGGTCGAGTCAGTTGATCTAGGGAATGGGAGGGTGGGGGTGTTATAAAGAGGAGGTGAGGTGAAGGAGTTCACTCAACCAGTGCTTGGAAGTGAATTTAGCACAGTGGGAGAGTCGCCTGTTTGTAAGAGAAGGGAAGGACAGGGCATGATAAAGATCACAGTGATGGGAGTGAGGAAGGGCATCCAGGGCAAAGCAGTAGAAGGAATTGAAGAGGGTGTCCAGTCTGGCCAGGGAGGTTGTAGTGGCAGCACCATAAACTATGTCACAGTAGTCAAAAACAGGCAGTATCATCTTCTGAACAAGTTCACGCCTAGCCATAGGAGGGATGCAACTATGGTTCCTGAACAGGGCACCAAGCTTGGGGTGCAGTTTTTTCTGAATGAGATCGATATATCCAGAGAAGTTTAGGTGTTGGTCCAGCCAAACACCTAAGTACCTGAAGGAGGATGTGTCCTCAAGTAAAGTCCCATCAAGGGTGTGGAAAGTGGGTAGGAAGGGAAGCCTAGAGAGTCTCTGCCTTGTGCCAAAGGTCATGGAGACAGTCTTCTTGGTGTTGAGGAAAAGTTGATGGTTAGCAAACCAAAGCTGAACCTTGTCGAAGTCTTGCTGTAAGCTGGTTGTAACCTCATCAGGACAGGAGCCAGATGCATACAGGACTGTATCATTGGCATACAAATGTATAGCGAAGGATGGGGAGCAAACAGAGGGAAGGCCATTTAAGAAGATGGAGAATAGGAGGAGCTATAATAATGAACCCCAGGGGACTCCAGTGCTAATCGGAAGGGGAGAGGAAGTGGCGTCTAAGATCTTAACGGATTGGGTTCTGCCAATAAGGTAGGCCTTGAACCAGTTTGTGATGGAGAGAGATAGGCCAGCTGACATAAGTGAGTCAAGGAGAAGAGAGTGAGAGACGGTGTTGAAGGCCTTGGCCAGGTCAACAAAAATGGCAGAGATAATTTGGTCATTGTTAGGATGGAGTCTGTGAGCCATAGGAGAGAGGTGGTGGTTGAGTAGTTTTTCCTGAAACCAGACTGGAAAAGGGTGAAAAAGGAGGTGTCTGATAGAAAAGAGGTGAGATGGGAGAGGACAATATGTTCTTGAAGCTTGGCAAGGTCGGGAGGAGAGGAATGGGGTGATAGTTTCCAGGGGATGAGGGGTCACCCCCTTTGGGTAGAGGGAGGACTACAGCATGTTTCAATTAAAAGGGAACCAAGGCAGTAGAGAATGAGAGATTTAAGATTATTGAGAGGGAGTAGCCAATGGCTGAAGCGGACAGGGAGAGGAATTTTGGGTCAAGGCCATCAGGGGAGGCACCTTTAGAGGGGTTGCTGGTGAGGAGGGCACTTAGGGCATCATTTAGGGTTACAGTAGCAAAAGAGAAGGGAAGGTGGGAGGGTGGTGGAAGGGGCACACCGGTAGAGGGTAGGGAGGGGAAAGGGTAAGGGGGAGAGTTTTCAGAAGCTCGGTGGCGCAGGAGGTATAGTAGGAGTTACAATTCCACAGCTACAGCTGGTAAGTTGGACACTAGTGAGTAATTTACTTTAAGTAATGGGCGACAGGCGAGATGAGGGGGTAAATAGGGTGTGGACCACCTTCCAGAACTCTGAAGGAGAATTTATATTGGTGACAAAGACAGATTTGAAATATTCAGACTTGGCTAACTTTGTAGCCCTGGTGCAAGCGTTTCTGAGCATGGGGTAGTTTGCGAGGTCACTAGGATGCTGGGTAGCTTTATGACGCTTCCAGGCTCGATCTCTAGCCCTGAGGCAGGCCAGAAGTTCAGGGGTTATCCAAGGTAAGTGGTTACCTCTGACTCTGGTTTGTTTGAATGGGGCAAAGGTGTTCCAGTTTACAAGAAAGACTTCTTTGAAGTAGGTAAGGCCTTATCAACTGAGAGGAAGGAGGTTAGGGAGGACCAGTCAGAAGTGGCAAGGGTACTCAAGAGAGGTTCGAGGTCAAGAGACTTGAAAGAGCGTAGTTCTATGGTTTTGTGTGGTGATTTAGTTCTGTGGACTTTCCTAACTATGAATATTGAGTTATGGTCACTGAGAGCATCAGGGAGGATGCCAGAGGTGATGACGCGGTAGGGGTGGGAGGTAAGGGCCCATTCGAGTAGGGAGTGTTGTTGTGTCTTGTGGTTTGGGCAGGGGGGTTCGTAGATCAATTGGGAGAGGTTTAGGGCTCCGATTTCATTTTTAATTTTGGTAGTTTTAGGTGACAACCAATTTATATTGAAGTCACCTAGGATGAATAATTCCCCAGAGCAAGCAAGGGAAGTGATGGAGGTTAGGAGGTCTAGCACGACTGAAGGATGGACATTTGGGCGGCAGTATATGCCAACTACAAAGATTGGGAGAGTGAAGGGAAGGGTCATATAGATATCTAGGGCATCATGGGTCTCAGGATTGGGGGATGAGTAGATGATGGAATATTGGATGGAGGCTAGGACATAAATGGCCACACCACCACCCCTGCCAGCACAGTCTTGCCTTAGCAGTGAGTAGCCAGGAATGGAGACCAAGTGGTCAAGGATAGTGCTCTTTAGCCAAGTTTCTGAGATGATTAGAATGTCTGGTTTTAGAGTGCACACCATGGTCTGAATCTGGTCTATTTTTTGCAACAAGCTGCGAGTGTTTAGATGTTGGATCTTTAAGCCCTTTGGGAGGGCTGAGAGAAGAAAGCGGGGGGAGGTAGTAGAGGAGGAAGCACCAGAGGAGCAAGGGGCAATAGGGCTTGGGTTCGAGTGGATATCCCCAGCGGAGAGCAAGAGGAGGGCGAGTATGAGAAAGTGGAGCTTTGGGGATTTTGAAGGGACTGGTGAGGAGGTTGGGAGTTTTGAGGAGAAGGGAGTAGATGAGTGAGAAAGAAGAAGGTGGAGAACCGCAGTGAAAGTGGACACCATTATCAAAGCCGCATGAGCTAAACTTCTCTATTTCCCAACACATAGCTCAAATATCTGCTTTCCTGCATGCCCAATGCACATTTGGTAGAATTAATAGTCAGACTTGAATTTTTGATAGCTTGGATAACTGCTCAAAGGTGTTCCAGGTGGCTTTTCCATTCTGGACTGTACACCACGACATCATACAGGTATGCAGCACAATAACCAGAGTGATGTGATAAAATTACATCCATGTACCGCTGAAATGTAGCTGGCACACCATGTAAACCAAGTAGCATGGTGGTGAACTGATAGAATCCAACAGGAGTAGCAAATGCACTTTTGTCTCTGGATTCTTTAGCTAAAGGGATTTTCCAGTAACCCTTGGTGAGATCGAGGGTACTGATATACTGTGCACTTCTCAGTCTGTCCACCAAATCATCTATTCTGGGCATAGGATAACTGTCAAATTCTGACACTTGATCAAGTTTCCTAAAATCAAGGCAGATTCTAACACCCCCTTCTTTTTTGTTTAAAATTAGTATTGGAGATGACCAAGCACTCCTTGACTCTTCTATGATACCCACTTCAGCTCTTAACCGCTCTGGTAACCTGTACGTCTTTTGCCTAATAGGGCTAGCATTCCTTGGCACTATTACGTGCTCGATCCCTTTTGCTCGGCCTGGTACTGTGGTAAAAGTACAGTTAAATATCTTTAGCAAGTTACGAATTTCTGCAGTTTGTTCTGAGGTTAAGGAAACATTCACCTTTACAGCATCAGCAGTTACAGTTTGTTCCAGTTTATCATAAGCTACATCAATATCTTCTTTATCAGTTTCTGGTAAAACCAGCATAACAGTTTTTGGTGTTTTTTTCAACCCATTTCTTGAGGAGGTTAGCATGGTATGTCTTAGTAGGACTTTTCCTGTCAGGGGTCTCAATCTCGTGGCTAATGGTGCCAGTACATCTAAGCACGCTATAAGGCCTTTGCCACTTCATTAACAGTTTATTTTCTGTTGTGGGTAACCGTAGCAAAACCTTTTCACCTGGCTCAAAACCTTTTTCTTCTACACCATGGTCATAATATACCTTCTGCTGGTTTGGGGCCTCTTCCTGATTACTATGGGAAATTTCAACATATTTTGCCAGCTTCTTTCTTAGGGCACACATATAAGGGTTTTACCATGCCACAGCGACATCATGCAAGGAGACATCCCCAACAGCGACAGCCACAGTGCCGACTGTTGGCATTGAGGTGTCGGGGATGCCTGCATGCACCCATAGGAGGGCTCTGCCCCCAACACCCCCGGTCTCTAGGATTCTAACTCCGAGTTGGAGTTGGACTGGGGGCAACACTGAGCACTCCTGATCACTGCAGAGACCTCCACAGTGACAGGCGGGTTTTGCCCGATTCCTGTCGCTGCGGCGGTCTTCACAATGTCGGAGTCACTGTAGCAATGGTATACCACATATAAGACATTATAGATTGTTTCTGAGTGGGGTTATCTTCCCATGTTTATTTTATCACACCCAGTGGCCCTCTTGACTGCATTTCAAATGGTGAAAACCCTGTGATGCCTGTGGCACTTCTCTGTAAGCAAAAAGTAGGTAAGGCGAGTATTGGTCCCAATCTTTCCCTTCTCCTTTTACAAACCTTTTTAACATGCATTTTAGGGTTTGATTAAAATGCACAACAAGATCGTCTGTCTGAGGGTGATGGGGGAGGTTCTTATGGCAGTGATACCTAGTAGTCTGTACAGCTCCTTAAGTAATGCAGCACCAAAATTACCACCCTGATCAGTAATAATTTCTTTAGGTATGCCCACTCTGCTGAAAATTTTTGCAAGCTCTGCTGCCACTTCTGAAGCTGTGACAGTACGCATCAGAACTGCTTCTGGGTATCAAGTAGCATAGTCGCATACTACCAGGATAAATCTATTACCCTTTTTACTTTTGTCTAAAAGGGCCAACCACATCCATTGCAATTCTCACAAAAGGCACATCTATCAAGGGTAGGGGCACCAGGGGCACCTTGTTGTTTCTAGTGACTGGGGCTACTTGCTGACACTCAGCACATGAATTACAATAGGTAGTAACATCTTCCTGAATTCCAGGACAGTAAAATCTATACAGCAATCTGGCAAGGGTGTGATCATTCCCTGAGTGACCAGCCATAGGACTAGCATGTTTTTTCCTTTTTTTTTTTTTTGGCTCCCCTTTCCTTCACCCCCTCTACTACCCTATTCTCTTAATACTCCCTCACTTATTATTAATAAGGTATGAACTTCCACCTAGCAAAGGCTGTCTGGAATTTTCACTTAACTTCACTCCCATAAGTTTTAAATTTAATGTACCGCTGCTCGTTAATTACGCTGTCCGGGATATATAATGTTTGCCACCCTCAAAAGACTCTATTTGTATGGACTTGTATTTTTCATTTTGCTTTACACTGTTGTCCTTTGTAGCTGTACTCAAAAACTGTACTGTATTCCACTATATGTATTGTATTGTATTAATGTCCAGGACCACTTTGAAAATGAGTTCGCTCAATGGTGCTAATGCCTGGTTAAATAAAGTTGATTGATTGATTGATTGATTTGTCATCTCTAACAACTCTGTTCTATACTTCTGTGGTATAACCAATTGTTCTGTCTGTTCCTGTGTCTGAAGTTTAATCCAAACTCTGTACAGTAACCCATTACATTTTTTAAACATTGGTTCGCCCTGTTTTGGTTTCACCCTCCAGCTGCTTAAAATAACCCTGGAGAGAAACATCGTTAGCTTGTTCTGAAACAAAATCACAATCAGTTATCAGTTTAGCGTCAGCATTTTCATATTTTAATCCTTTATGTCCAACAGTCATTTGTTGCCACTGTTGTTTCAGACGACTACTTCCTTTCCTGGGCATCAGGATCTTGGAGCTGTTTTCAAACAAGTCCAAATCAAAGTCACTGAAAGGAAAAGTGTCTCCAATGTTTGAGACTTTCTTTGCCAGAGCTCTTGTTACCGCTGCTGCTGAAACTGCAGGGTTCAGTTCCTCTGAGATTAATTGAGTAAATCCTGGACAGTCATTTCCAATAATCACGGGTACAGGTAACTTATGTACTACCCTCACTTTCATTTGGTGCGACACTCCCTTAATGGTCAAAGTCACTTGGGTGGTGGGATTGTATCGAGTGTCCCCATGGATGTAGATGACACCAGTACCTGGTCCTTCTGTACGGTGTTTTTCCAGCACTTCAACATGCACTAGGGTCTGTCTGCTTCCCGAATCAATGGGTCCCTTTACAGTCTTATCCCCCACCTTCACATCTGTTAAGTACTTGCCCCAATTTGCTAAGGACAAATCTGCTCCAGTGTCTCTCTCCTTACTATGGCAGTTTCTTGCAGTATGGCCTGGCTTGTTACAGTTATAACAAAGAAAGTCTTTGGGGGCAGATTTGTTACCCCCACCAGCGTTCTTATCAGGCTTTGAGTTTAAATGGGAAAAAGAATGTCTTACCAGTGCTTTGCTGTTACCTCACTGCTGTAGCATCTGTCTGGCCATTTGGTAGTCCTGGGCCAAAGAAACAGCCTTTTCCCACTTTCTGGTCGATGTTCTTTCACCCAAAGCTGCACACCTGTAGGCAGGATGTTGATGAATTGCTCCATTGCAAATGTATTGATGATTTGAGGGACTGTTTTGCTCTCTGGTTGGAGCCATTTTTTTTTTTCAATTCCAACTTTATTAACAGATTTTCCACATTACAGGGGACAGAAAATTACAACATACATTGCATATATACAGAATGGTACATGATCTGCCCCCACCCCCTTCCCCACCATACAGCAGTAAGAATCCATGTTGTAGCATTAAAAAACATTACAATGTGCTAGAATCAATTAAAATTCACTGTTACAATGACTCATTTATCCATACTAATCATGATTAGACTGTGAAGGGGATCCCAAATACTCTTGTATCTCTGCAACTTGTTATGGAGGCTCGCTATAGCTTTCTCTGTGCGGAGATTAGCCAGAATTTCATTGATCCATTCTTGATATGTTGGACTTACCACATCCTTCCAATGCCGAAGTACAATTTTTTTAATGGATAATGCAATCATGGAAATGTGAAATCTCCAGATTTTAACTTTGATAGAGGATGGTTGGAGCCATTTAATAAAGAGCTCTCTGAGTTGGGTGAAGGCTTCTCAAGGATTGCCGAATGTATTGTACTTCAGGGACCGGAATCTTTGCCTGTAGGTCTCTCCTGAGATGTCGTATCTTTTCAGGATTTCTTTTTTCACAAGGTCATAGTTTTCTGACTGTGCAGTGTCCATACTGCTGTAGGCAAGTTGGGCTTTACCTGTCAGGTAGGGTACCAGTCTGACTGTCCATTGCTGCTTTGGCCACTGGCAGGCTGTGGCAACTCTTTCAAAAGTTGTTGTCAGGTATGCCTCGATATCATCTGAGGGACACAACTTTGTAAGTTTAATGGCTTTTAAGTTGCTTGTGTTTTGTTGCTCATCTGGATCTGTGCCAGATCCTCTGCCTTTGATAGCTTACAAGGCATCCAGCGATCGCTGCTCCTGTCGCTGCATCTCTTCTCTCATCTGCTGCTCCTGTCGCTGCATCTCTTCTCTCATCTGCTGCTCCTGTTGCTGCAGCTCTTCTCTTGTCTGCTGCTGCTCGTGTCACTGCATCTCTTCTCTCCTCTGTTTCTCTGTCTCTTTTTGTTGTATAGCCCACCATTTGAAAAAGTCAATCAGGCTTTAAAGTTCTGTCACTGCCTGTTCTTTTTCTATAATTGATGCTAGCTGTACATTCTCAGCTTGGACTTTTGTCTCTGCTAGTTTGGCTGCCATTCTCCTGGAAACCACTCCTGGACTTGCTGCTGCAGAATCCATACCTTTCTCTATGCTTCCCTGGTACTAGGTCCAGTACCCACGCACAAAACTCCTGGCTTACAGTATACACGGCGTAAATCCCACTTAGGCTGATACCATCTGTCGTCGAGGCACTGGTCAGGAAGCATAGGAAAAAAAGGAGCAATGCAGAGTTCACAAAAAGTGTTTATTAGTACTAGCAGTAATATAAAAAAATGAAATTGTTCAGAAAAACTATTTACAAAGGCAGAATAAACAGAGAAGATCCAACTGAGTTTTCCTTCAATCTTTCTGTCTCTCTTAGAACATTGTAGCTCTCTCTTACAAGTCTTACAACCCCCCTCCTTAACAAGCATCCTTTTTTTTTCTCTAAAGTGTTCTTGTAAGTGTCAGGCAGGTGCAGCAAGAACACAATGTCAACAGTAACACCATATAATTTCTAAACAAAGGGATCCCAATATCAGTTACATTTCCACATAATGATTTGCATTTTTTTTTTATACCAGCAGGTATGCAAGGGAAGAAAAAACAGAAACAGCAAGGGAAGACTGAGAGACAGTGAGAGGCAAAGAATTACGACACTGTCGGGGCAATCAAGTCCTAGGTCTCACGGGAAAATTTGGTTGCGCAACCAGACAGACAAGAGAAAGGAAAGAACAGAACAGATACCTGCGTTCAAACTCTCCATAACAACTAGGACAGGGTTCTATTCAACCCTGTCACACAGGGCAGGTCGTAAAGGGTAGTAATGGGTAATTTTTCATCATGCCCAGGGACCTGCACTGCAGAATACCCCAGGGATTGGTCCTTTCACCCATGTTGTTTTTGGTGTACATGCTACCTCTGGGCAAGAACATCAGGCAGTATGGAATTGGGTTTCACTGCTATGTAGATGGTACTCAGCTCTATCTGTCTTTTGCACTCCAGGCCAGGGGGTGGTGGATGTGTTGAATATGGAATTCAGTACCGAGAGATCTGAGGGAGGCCCCCTCAGTTGAAACGTTAAAAAAAAAAGTCTTAAAACCTACCTGTTTGCTCAGGTGTTTTGCTCCACTGTGGAGTTTAACTGATTTTAGTTTGACTAATCTGTTTGTGATTTTTGAGTTTCATTGTTATGCGTATGTGAGCTGTGTAGTATTTGACTGTGCTGAAGTATTACTTTGTAATAGCACCCTCGGTCTCTGGGGAAGGGTGCCAAAAATAAATACAACTACTACTACTACTACTCCCAGCAAACTGCAAGACTGCAAGAGTCTGATAGGACATCACCCACTTATCATCATGGAGACCGTTTCCCCAGCCTGCCTCAGACCAGGGTATACATGATCCTGTGATCTGCCAACACCCTGCTATAGGAGATGCAAAGGTGTTCCACAGGGCTCTATTTTGGGCCCTCTATTGTTCATTATTTACATCAATCAGCTAGGCCTAAACTTCATAAATGCCAAAGTACAGGCTGGCCCGGTGGTGCTGAGGGTTGAGACGCTGGACGCCACACTTCTCTCCATACCAGCAACCCAGGTTTGGGAGCGGACCTGGGTCATCAGGGGTCGGCAGGGGAGGAAAGGATTGAGCATCCGGAGGACTGCTCTCCTTTCCTGGGAGGGAGGGGGACACTGATGTCACTGTCTGGTGACTCCTGGTGGAGATTGGGGGTTCTGCAATGGTTGGGATCCAGACAAGGGAGGACTGGCCATGTCAGTGCTCCTGCGGGCATGTGTGGGAACACGCATGCACCGCGCTGGAGCACATTGCACTGCTGGGCCTATGGGTGGACAGAGAAAGTGGAAAATCCCTGGCACCTGATAGGTGATGGCAGGACCAGTGGTCAGCCCCCACGCCCAATGCTGGGTCTTCCAGCTTCATCTTCGGCACTTCCTCCAAATCCCTGGTCACTCAATTGGATTATAGAGACAGTGCTAGGAGGAGTTGGCGGCCTGCCCCGGGGGGCTCAGAGTCGGGGTGACTGGGTGATGTGAAGGAGGATGGGCCAATGTTGGAATGGAGTCTGGGGTCTTCAGGTGGGTGGGAACAGGCCGAACCAAGTGTCTCAGTTGGAGAGAATTCAGGTAGGCCAGCACTGAGGGGGCATAAAGAAAGTTGGAAAAAAAAAAATAAATGCCAAAGTACGTTAATATGCAGACTATACAGTGGTTTATACCTCCAATTCAGACCCTGATACAGCCATGATATCATTCCAGGATGTCTTTAACCTACTTCAGCATGACCTCATCAAAGCTAGGCTACTACAAAATGCATCCAAAACTAAATATATGATATTCTCGCCAAACACATGCCCCAAACCTTCAACATCCCCCCTATACTCTTACCAATGAGTGTATTGAAGCTGTACACACTTTTAAATAACGAGGAATGTTATTGGATATAAAACTGACTTTTCATGCTGATATAGAAGCTGTCTGTAAAAAATTGAGGCAAAAACTGGGCTTCTTCCAAAATTAGTCCTGCCTAAATCAGGAGGATAAAACACTTTTGGTGCAATCTACTTTTCTGTCAATACTGGATGGTATACTGTGTACAAGGTGACCGCGATTGAGCACTTTCAAAAAGGGCGACTCAATCAGGGCGCCTGTGTACAGGGCTATCTGGCAGGGTAGCGACCAGATGGAGTTGTAGGCTAGTATAGTGACAGGATGTTGCTCTATATACATGTACGGGGGGGAGGGACCACATTGTGCAACTGGCAGAACGGGAGTGAGGGTATGTGGGGTGTAGTGTGGTGGTTGGCGGCTGAGCTGGCTGTGTGGCATGGTGGGTACATGGCGGGCTGGGGTTGGGATGGTGCCGGGTTCGATTCTGTTCGCGATCATTTTTGCATCCGGTCTGGTTTTTTTTTTTTTTTTAGTTTTCTACCCCCCACAACATGCACCCCTCTGGAGTTGAGAATCCTAAAGTGGGGTGAGGTGCAGGGGACACAGCCCAACCACATAACATAGAAAACCAGTCACCGGTTTTCTAGTCACTGTGAGTGTACATCGCCATAATTCATTTTCGGCGATGTACGCTCACCCAAATGGTGATCGCTATTTTGTGATCACCGTTATGACACAGAACCCTACTGGACTATGGTGAAGTTGTGTATGGAGGTGCCTTAGCCACACTATTGGGCAGCCTTGACGTACTTTACAACACCAGTTCATTAGTAATGCCCCCCCCAAACACACACACACACACACACACACCATTGTTTACTGTACAAGGCAATAGACTGGACATCATTAAGAGTTAGAAGACTAAGACACCTAAATGTTTGGACTTTCAAGGCACTATGTGGCTCCCTGTCCAGCTACATCTCTTCACTCCTCTGTAGGGCACAAGGCCTATATGCTTTTAGAATGCACAATCAATTATGCTTGAGACCCTGCATCACTTCTCTAAGTATGGAAAAATGGCATTTAGTTGGGTCGCCACATCAGCATGGAATACCTTCCGGAAGCAAGCCAAGCTATCCACCCTTGCTTGCCTCTCTTTCTTCTATTCCCTCCAAAAACAACACTGGGCTGACAAATGTGATTGTACCTAACACTTTGCACTTCAACTTGCTATATTCACTGCTCTTAGCCCCATCAACCTGGTTGTGTTTATGCTGTAGGAAGGCTTAGTTTAACCCTAGGATTTCCTGTTAATTCAGTTTTTGTCTATCTCCTACTATGTGACTATTATCTGCATACATGATCTCCTTTTGTACTAATTTATGATACTGTTGTAACTATTTGTATCCTTCCCTTGACTTTGTGCATGTACCACTTCTTATGGATCCTGGATTGTATGTATTTCACAATTGTTGTTATTGTCCTATCCAGGACCTCCTTGCAAATAAGCTTGCTCAATGGACTCTTTCCTGGTAAAACAAAAATAAATAAGTAAAAAAATAAATAAGAATTGTCAGTGGGCTTGGGAGGCAGTGGACACCAGATAATGTGAGGCAGTAGTTTTGGAGAAGATGGAAGGAAGCCCTGCATCAATTGGAAAAATATGGCAACAAGAATGAAAGGGGAACTGACCTGAGCAGAAATTTGTCCAGGCTTACCTTCAAGGCCTATACTGTCCTCATGTCCACAGTTTCTGCTGATGAGATGTTCCACTGTTTTGCTGCTCTCTGGAAGGAAAAAAAAGCTTCCTAATGTAAACCCTAAATTTACTATTACTATACATGAGCATCAGAGCACACGATGCATTTGCAGGGACAGTCAAGGATTAAAATGCAATATATTGTCCAAAAATATGGGCATGGTCTGACAAGAATATTTTTTCTGGAACAAGGGTGGAATCTAATGAACAGAAGAGTGTTTTATCGACAATATAAGCCCATAAATGTACCAGAGAGTGTCTAAAAACCCAGAGCTTAACCCAGCCTTTCATAAAAACCTTTTCTGGGCAAAACATCCCACTAAAGCACTACTTCACTACATAGCTAGATCCACTTGTAGGGTGTAGAAAGGGTGCAATTTAAAGCTTATGGGCTAAACAGTCTAAAAGGGATATACTATGAGGGCCAGCAAGATGTTCTGGTGATGGCCATAGGCATGAGGGAGGGTGGATTCTAGCGTTGCTCAGAGAGTATACTAGAAACTAGGATACCAACAGATGTCTCCCATTTGGCCAGATAGTTGCTGTGGTAGGATAGCAGTGCTATCTGACCATGGATCCTACCCTCTAGGATCCAGTGCATGGATCCTACAAATGTTGTGAATCCTGTGGATCCAAGCAACAGATCCAGCTCAGATCCTAACTATCTGACCTAGGATCCCTGGATCTGACCAAGGATCCATCACTATCTGTCCCCAGATCCTAATTATCTGACCTAGGATTCCTGGATCTGACCTAGGATCCCTGGATCCTATCTAGCATCCATCACTATCTGACCCTGGATCCTACATCTGTCTTTGGTAGGATTTCTGGTAGGATCCTAGGTAGGATACCAGCACTATCTGACAGATAATGGTAGGATCCGCAAAAGCGTTATTTGAGCAACACTAGTCGATTCAGGTACTGGGTTTGTCTGGTACACCACCGCCAACATATGGAGATGCAGGTGGAGTTTGAGTTAGATACTCTGAGCTCTGCAAGTGGAGCTCTAGGAGAAGTCTTACCTGAGCCTCTGGTACATCTTAAGAACTGGAAACAACTAGGACCCCAGGCACAGTCGCAATTTGTGGTGCAAAGCTGTTATTCTTTGCAGGTTAATTGAAGTGAGGAAGAGATCAATGAGCCACAACTCATTAACAATGGCATCTTTAGGAAAAAGACAATCAGCACAGTTGCATAAGAACAGTATATACATGGGAAAAATATAATATTAAAGCAATGAGGTATGATAGGGGGTGTGTTATGGTGAGATGACAGCCCACCTGAGAAGAGCCATTAGACCACCATAACGGATTACCCACTTTAGGGTGAGTTTCCCAGGGCACAGAAAATTAGCGCACAGTGAAAATGCTGCCAGCAACAAGAGTGATACCAAATTGTGTCACCCTAGAGTAACAGCTCATAGACCACCCAAGCAGTCCCTGTTGATTTCTGCGGGGACCCCACACACCCCTTTACAAATATATAATAAAGCTTCACCCATCACACAGCAACACCCCACGATGATCATGGAGCCACACGCTGTGAAATCCCAGTCACACAGATTGGTTTTGCAGGAATCGTGACGCCCTCATTACGACCCCCTATATTCCATGCCCTATTGACGATGATACCTGGGCTGTTGTGCTGGGATAACCACCCAGCTGAAAATACCTCTTGGCCAATAAGGAGCCAGCATTCTTTCTACCCATTTCATAATCTAGTACCCAGTACGTGACATAAGTTAGCTAGATATATACTATAAAGACATTGTACAGGCTGAGGGATATCTGCAGCATAACCATCTTAGAATTGCTCTCGGTGGTGCTTCCAGAATCTGTGGATGGTGTACTGCTACCATTCTATGCCCATACTTTTGCAAAAAGTTAGGGTTTTGGAGTCCTGGGTGCAGAACAATTTTGTCAGGGCTTTTCCAGAGGGGTGGAGTCCAGTCGAGGGTCTCCTGTTAGCTGGCAACCTATTCTAGGCTGCCAGACCAGAATGTAGGAAGCTGTGAAAGTCTAGGGTGGTTTCATAGCTAGTAGTGTGAATTCATGATCAGTTGCAGCACAGATTCTCACTCATATACTGTATGCCATGGTTTTTGGGTGACCACCTGTGCTGAAAATCCCTATCTTGTCCTGAATTTTGACTTTACACAAGAGAACTGGAATATGAATGTTTTATAAAATGGGTTTGAGAATCCTGAAAAGTGATTGCTTGTTACCTGTGGATTAGATCTGTATAATAACTGGGTTATGTTTTTTCCCCCTAAAGAAAACCCATGGAATAATTTGCCATTATAAAGGAGTGTTTATAACGGCAAGCACACCCCGGGTTTCCCACACTCTGTGCATATGCCAGCCATCCGACTGCCCTCCAACTTCCAGTCATCACTCTAAGCCCTGCACTGCCACTCAGTAAGTAACTGTTACAAAAATAAAAAAAACTGGATTGTCACTTCAAAGTTTTTAACTACTACTAACGATTCAAATCTCAAAAACTTGAAGGGGAGAAGAAAATGACAGGTTTCAGCAGCCACGGACCACTCTTTAACCAGATGGGGATGCGGCTCAACAGCGAGTGATGTAGTGTTGTTTTATATAACTGATGTGGTGGAAAAATACAACCCAGCAATTACAAAAAATAAAATATGGGGTAGTGTGTAAAACTTGAATTTTACACACACACACCCTCAGGGTTGGATGCTTAAATAAACCCCTTGAGTTTCACTCTCGGGGTTTAAGTAGCATCCAACCCCTCGGGTGTGTGTAAAATTCTCATTACACACACTACTCCATGCTTTATTCCATATTTAGTGCACAGGCAAAAACAAATGCTGCCAGCCTGAATACAGCATGCAAAGCAAATCAATGGGTACATTTGTAAATTTTCAGTATTTTCAGAATATATACACCCATCCTGTTTTTAAATCCCTGAACAGCCACACTGCCAGTGTCCTGCACCTATCTATTCCTCTCCTACTCGGTACCTTTGTTTAACTTTTATTATACATATTTAAGTATGTACCAGTTAGCAAGTTACTTTTCTCTTCTGTGTGATCACCTTCCCCCCACTGCTGCTCACTTACACAATGCATGACTGCATCTCACTCAAATAAGAACTTCAAGTAGATGGATTTCTTCACATAGCACCAAGCTGAGTAAAATCGCATTAATAAAATTCTTACTTTGTTGCTGTCAATTATGCCCCAAGACCCTTAACCGAAACTTGCTTGAATTGTGCTCAGAACTATAGTACTGGACTTGCAAACAACTACGGCTACAGAGATCAAAGTAGGACAAATGTACTAAGGCAAAAAAAAAATCAAGATCTTGCAGTTAGGCCAAAGAACTACTTATAAAATTCCTAATGACATGTAAAAGAGAACTGATTTTATAAGCACATTAAGACACTCCAACAGTGTGTATTGTACTTGTCTAACCACACTTTCAGGGGCTGAAGGCAGTCCACCTGCGATGTCATGTCTCAATACACCTCTTGGGTATGGTTAGACAAGCACAATGCCTCTCATCTTATTCCTTACCTAATGCATGTCCTAAATTTTGAGGTGTTGCCAAATAATTTCCAGCCTTGTCCTTAATTTCAGGAATTGCCCTGAATTTAGTATGCTGTAAGCTATCCCCCTCCATGGTTTTAGTAGATCCAAGATGTATCCAGATGCTGAGGATGCATGCACTGCATTTATGTATGAACTAAAATAGGTGTGGTTGTCTGTGATCTTTTAGATTTACCCAGACTGCTACACAGCACACAGTAGTGGGTATTGTGGGGGGCTCCAAAGGATAAATCTGAACATTTTAATATAGAGGACATCGAGGCTGTCCAGTAGGGTTGTTGCAGCAGTGCAGTAAAAAACACCACTATAGTGGAGGATTAGCAGAAGCATTACTTGGACAATATATTTGCGAGTGCAGGATGGGATATTGTCCTGGTATCTATCAAGGAATCCAATCCTAGGACTCAGTTTTTGTGCCAGTTTTGCAATTTGAGTATCTCACATAATGTTTAAGTCAAGACAGAGGCCTAAATACTTGTACAGGGTACCTTGTAGTGGGGTACCAGTTGCAGAAGATGCTTAGTACCGGTTGAGATTCCTAACCATACGCTCCCCCAGAGTCCCTGCTAATGATGGCCCCTTACACTTCCAAGCCTGTACCTTGCCACTAAACCAGATTCAGAAGGATCCCTCTGAGCTCTGGAGCTCAACCATGTATGGCGGCACTGGTACAGATGCTACCTACTCCCTTGAGTTACCTTCCAGATGATCTCACGGTCCTCAAACCTGGAGGGCTCCCTGGAAGCCCTGAGAACTAATTTCTCCCACCAAAACCTCCTATTTATTCCCTTGTCCCTAGACTCTATCCCCACCAGCTGAAGGACAAAGAGATTGGTGCACCAACACTCAATGCATTGATAGACATGTTAGTAGTAACCCATCCCTTTCTAGGGGACAGGGTTGTTACAATTAGAACAGAAGATGGACTAATTTAGCTGCTTAAGTGGCGATGTAGTTACATAGCCAATATAATAGTGACATCTGCTGTTAAGGGATGGCCAGCCCAGCTGCATATATATGTGCGGGGGCAATTTATTAGGACAGAGGACTCTCAACTCTCTCCCAAAAGTGTAGGTCATGGCTATTTAACTAATTCTATTTCTGATTACCCTCAATGGCTGTCTTTTTGCCTCCTGCCCTCACTCCCTTTCCCTACCATTGCACAACAACTTCTCTCCTAGCTGTTCCTACTTCTAATACTTTCTGCCTACAGTTCACCCAGTGCTACTGCTGTGTCCCCCTGCTCCACCACTCTATTCCAGCTCTCAGCATGTTATCGTATTTAACACTTCATTTCTTAGCACTTGCAACTTATTTTTATTATAGTTTATTGTAGCTTAGTAGTTGTTAATCTCTGTCCTAGTGCTCATTCCATTTCTGTTGTGTAATCGCATATTGTTCATATGTATTGTATTGCTTGCATTCCTTTGTTTCCCCCCTCTTGTACCCCCTGCCCCCAGGATGCACCAGGAGATGAGCAATTGCATTTGCTCAGAGTGCCTTTCCTGGTGAAACATTTCATTAAATAAATAAATAAACATGCTGTTTCAACTATTAGGAGCATATCACACCTTGTGTCACTATGTTGAATGTAAGCAATAATACACAATAGGATGAGTCGTGTTGGGTTATGTCCATCCACCCAAGGATTTAATGATGTCTGACACAGCAGGCTTACAGCCCCGGGAAAGATTGGTATAGACAACACTGCCCACCTTACAGTGTATTGCTGAGCTTAGGAAATGGGGCAAAATACTCTTTTATTTTATTTTTATATTAAAAAATAACATGTTTAGGATTTCTGAATGCGGTCCTTCTATGGTGTGGCTGGGAAGGTGAGCATGAGTGTGAGTGCAACTTATGGCAGTAAGCAGGAGACCAGTTTCAGATGCACGCACTGCCCTGTTTCCCACTGACTCTTCTGTGTGTCTCTCAACTGTTCTGCCCAGCCTGGGGAAGGGGTAAGGTCTTTCATACAATTTCTGTCTTGGAACATATGACTAAAGTTGTGAATCATATGCTTAATGGGAACAGAGTGAGACTCCGAAGCAAGAAAAACATGGTGGCATTTAAACAGTAAACGTTAAGTTGCAGCGGGATATGCGTGACAATGAGGTATGGTGGCACTGGATCTTTTTTTTTTGTGGCTGGTGTTGGCACACAAATGCGTGGCATTAGAATGCCATTAGCCTATCAGATCTCTGCATTTTCCCTACTCATTTTTCTAAATATACAGTACTACACTCTGTCTCATGCACAATTGCACATTGTGCAATGTTTTGAGGATACAACTGCTAAGTGAAACTATTTTCTCCTTGTCTGCCAATGTCTTGTTCATCACAGCATCTCATTGTTGCACCTTGTATGATGTTTGCTGTTGTTATAGATGATTGTTATTTTTGTGACTCTCCCTGTTCCCTCTCCCCAGGATGCGCCTGGAAATGAGTTTTGGCTCAGTCTGCCTTTCCCAGTCACCATATTTCAAATTGAATAAAAATGGCAAAGGGAGTTATATAGCATATCCAGTTTGTCATGCTGAGTTTTGAGGGATGCCCCATATACTAAGTCTCCATGATTCAGAGATGGTAGGAGCATCTGTTCTATACGAAGTCTCTTCACCCCTTACAAGAGATACCCTTTGATATGATATACAGTGCCCAGCTTAGGGTAAAGGGTTGCAGCTAACTGCTCAAAAAAGCATGCCAGGTACTCATAAGTGTATATAGTACTCATGCACTACTACTGTCATTACCTTGTGTATTATATTTAGCCCTGACTATGTTAGTTAGTTATTTAAACAGTGTGCGATTTTATTGTGTTCAATGTGCTGTGTATTGTTCTTGTATCCTGTCCAGGTACATCTCGCAAATGAGCTTTGCTCAATAATGTTCGCCTGGTTAAATAAAGATTTTGATTGATTGATTGATTGATTGATTGATTGACAAAGGGCTGCTGATCTGTCAATGCAGCAGCAAGGGTGCTGGCTGCAGTGCCAGTGACCCGGGTTTTGGAACAAGCCTGGGTCACTGGAGGGCCAATGGGGGAAGAATGGCAGAGCATTCCCACAGGGCTCTCACCTCCTTGAGTGGGTGAATGACTGTTTCCCACTGCATGAGCGCCACCTAGGGGTGTGCTGGAGGCACAAGCCAGTTACGGACAGCAGTTGGAGGGGAGATGCAGTTGTTTTATGGCATGCATGCCCATTGTGCAAGCATGCAGTAAGTTTACATTCAGTTGCCTCAGAGGAGGGAAAAAAATGGAACTCCCCAGCACCGGTCGGTTGTGTTGGCCTGCTTTGGCTTCATCCCTCACCCACCCATGAAGCACAAAGGCTTCTGATGATTGAATTTAGAGAGCCTGGAGGGGACCTGGCCAATCCCACTCCAAGGCCCTACTGTGAGAGCAGTTCCCCAATTGAGTAGGTAAGGGGAGCTCCCTGGTTCTGGGATGGTGACAGAGCTAGGTGATACATGAGCAGATGGGGCTGAGCTGGGACATAAAAGGAGCAGGAAGACTAATTAAAAATATATTCAACGTGAGCTGAGCTGTCCTATGATTCGCCAAGTGTCAGGTCCTTTGAGACACACTACCCAACTTTTAAGTCTCAGTCCTTCTAATACTGTGAGTCCCATTCTCAGTGGCATAAGGAGTTGATGGCGCAAAATGGGGAAATAGGGACATACGAACATACGAAATCACCAGCAGAAACAGTCTATCTAGTCTGCTCGAGTGTGCAGCTAGCCCTTCATTACACAGATGCCCCTCCTGCTCCCCCCTTCCCAGTATCCCTTACCCTTACCCTTTCCCAACCCCTCTTGAAACTGCCCACCATCTTACAGGACACTATCTCGTCTGGTAAGGTGTTCCATTTGTCCACCACTCTTTCTGTGAAAAAATGTCTCCTCATCTCCCTCTTGAATCTTCCCCCCTCTAATCTCAGTCCATGCTCTCTCATGCCCCTTCCCCTTCTTATCTGAAAAATCCCTTCTGTGTTGGTCTTGTTTATCCCCTTCAGATATTTAAAGGTCTCAATCATGTCCCCCCCATCCCTCCTCTCCTCCAGTGAATACATATTCAACTCTCCCAGCCTGTCTTGTAGGGCTTGCTCTCCAATCCCTGGATTATCTTTGTGGCTGCTCACTGCACCCCCTCCAACAATCTGATGTCCTTCTTCAGGGATGGATGCCAGTACTGCATGCAGTACTCCAGGTGGGGCCTGACAAATGACCTACACAGGGGCAGGATGACCTTCTGGAGGAGATCCCTCTTGCAATACACCCCAGCATTTTGATAGCTTTTGCTGCTTTTGTTGGGGAGCCAACTATCACTTAATTCCACCAACCCCTTTTGCGCTATGCACAAAAGATCTCAATAGTCATGGGGGTTGTGGTAAAAATTCCCCCTGTGGCTATTCACAACAAACTGTGTGCTGAGATGTTAGAGGATGAAAATGGGGTACACACCTGGTGAAATACCGGTTTGCAACTCCCGCAGAGCTACATATTGCAAATCTAAGTAATGGGGCAGTGCCACCTGGAACTCTTCCCTACACCCTCTCCATCCTTACCTTTATTTTTTATTTTTATTTATTGAGATCTCAGATTACAAAATACCTTTGAACCAGTGGTTCATTTACAAAGGTTCCATGTCAGTAATACAATACAGAGACAAATAACTGTTAATACAAGGTACACTGAATTGCAAGATATGGAAAGCAAGGTTGATTGGTCAAGTTAGTTACAAGATTTGAGAGTTGTTTTAGCTGAATAAAGGATGTAGCGTTGATATAGAGGGAAATATAGAGGGTATAAGATGTAGCATTGAAAAGGGGGAATAAAGAGGGTACAGAGTTGGATGGATAGAAGAAAGGGTGGCGGTCCGGAGGGTAGACCTTGTCATAGAGTGCAAATGTCGGGGGTAAGTGCAATTATGATGTGAGGCATCCTGGAGCGGTTTGATGGTGGTAATGGAGAGTTGTTCAAGCGGGTTGGGCAAAATGGGAGCAGAGGTCAGGGGTGACGGAGACATGGTGGAGGTATAGCAGCAGTAGGGGAGTGGGGTATGGCAAAGAAACAATAGAAGGTGGTCTAAACAGAGGGGGGTAGGAGGTAGCAGAGCAGCGGTGAGGGAAAAAGGATGAGAGAGAGTGGGGAGATGTAGAGTGGGTGGACAAAGCAATGGTGTGTGGAATGGTTAGAGGGTGGTAGATGGTAGGCGAGCGGAGAAGGATGAGAAAGGGCCTCATCTAGACCACTAATTGCCGGTTTTGAAGGCCCAATGGCTGCCTGTTGGTCCTACAGCAAGGAGGAGGCTCACATGAGGTTGCGATGGATTATGAGGGCTGCAAGACTCTGTGAATGGCCCTGTGGGCCACTTTCATGGAGTGCCCTTCCACTGCCCCACACAGTTGCAGAGACATTTTCAATCATGCAAGGAAGGCATGTGACCTTTCAATAGAGCAAAGGTAGAACTGGCGCTAAATGGTCACTTAACAACACTCATGGCGACCATACCTCTCGACCTTTCATCCCCCAAATGTGGGCCATTTTCCCTTAGAATGTGGACCAAAAAAAGGCAAAATGTTAGATACTTTATCAAACCTGTAAGAAAGAAGCTAAGCACATAATAAAAATGTATGCTTTCATCACATTCACTAGGTCCACTGTTCATTGAACAATGTTTTTTTTTTTTCCTTTCTATTTCCACTCCTAGACCCATCAGCACTAGGGCCCCTCTTGTGGATACCTGCTGTACTACAGCCTTGTCATACTGCCTTGTCTCAGGGCTCACCTTAATCCCTTAGAACCCCCCTCCCCCCGCCAGAGTTTACTCCCCATGCCCTCTGAAGTATTTATTTATTTATTGCAGTTTGGGATTAAAATCTTTGAGCCAAAGGCTAGTTTACAAAGGCTCCAAGTCACCATAGTACAGAACAGAATAATCAATAACAACAGTAAATATACAGAAATACATAAGCATACATAGGAGAACATGAATTCAATGTTACATAATATACATAAGAAAATAAATAATTGTGCTTAATTGTCAAGTTACGTTTTGGTTGCAGATTGTCAAGGAATTTAAATAGAAATGTTCCCATCAGTCCTACATAAATAGCACGTGTCAGCAGGACAATTCCAGTGAGCTAGTGCTAGGGTGAGGCAAGGCCAACAGAATGTGAGGTTTTGTTGAAGCTGTAAATGAGTGGCAGCCTGAGAGGGCTTTGTCATTGGGGGAGGAGGGTCAGAGGCGAGGGATAAGGGATGTGGGAGAAAACTGGAGTAGGGCGGTCAAGGGGTGTAGGCAGTGAAGGGAGAGGTAGTAGTGCAGAGGGGTGGAAACAAGGATATGGGGGAGGTGGAGGAGACATAAGGGGATGGGACTGAGGGGGTGGGCAGGAGGGGATAAAGGTAAATTACAATGAGGGTGTGAGGAATGCTAGAGACAGACCAAGTGCTTGTATTAGAATGTTCAGGGCTCTCTTAAACTGTTGGAAAAGGGGTTAGGTTGTGTTAGGGCACTCATATACTGTACACAGTTGAGATTTAGGAGTGCTTTGAGACCAGCTTTGAAATTGCTGACCTTGCTACAATTAATAAGGTCGGGGGGAGATCGTTCATCCACTTGGGCACTCCATAGGAGAGAGATCTCTGGGCTATTGAGGTATGCTTAAAGGGAACCACCAGACCTCCCTTAGAAGCACTTTGAGTACTGACAGCTGGCAAATATACTTTGAATAGACAAGATATGGACCCAGGCACCAGCCTGAGCATGGCTAATTCCTCAACCATTCATTGGGGAGGCTGTAGGTACTGCCAGGTCCATCATACTGCTGGAAGGGGGTTTATCCTTGGTTTCTTCTGGCCTTCCAGTCCACCTCACTCATGGAAATCATGATGCTTCTGCATGCGGGTCAATATTGGAGGCATCCTCCTCGCCTCAACTCTGAGTTCCCAGATGCACCGGCCCCCTGTGGCCACTATTGGAGTGGTAGCATGGCAGGACTTCTCAACCTCCCTTCCCAGAGGAGGGCAGCATCCCCTGGGACACAGCACCCCTTTCCTCCCTGGCCGGCCCCATCAACCCAGGCTTGTTCCCGAACTCAGGTCACCAGCATCACGAGCAGTAATCCTATTAATGTGCCAACAGGCCAGCTGAGCAAAACACATTTTACATTCATTGTATTTGTACTTCAAAACCTTTGCATAGAAAGCAGGGTAGCACCCGCTCAGTGTGGAACAGAGGGCTTTTGTGAGGTAAAATGGGAAACTCGGGTAAGATGGGGAACTCTTCCTCATAATGTGGGTGCGTTAAGAGGTATGATTGTGACCGAGTACGTCTCTGATCAGCTACTATAAATGTTTAAAATAGACTTCTAGTGCAAATCTTATCAAGACAGTGGTAATACCTTTTACTTGCCTAACTTACTGTATTACTCTGTAGTTCTCTGTTAGTTAAAGAAACAGTGATAGCACCAACTTCCTACCCTGTGACTAACACTCTAACCAGTATTGCAGCGCTGGTGCTATTTGGAGTGTTTTTTCTTTGCACAATGGCATGTTTAACATAAACAAAATATATGGAGACAGTCCCCCCCATAGATTGGTTCCAGACCATGACTTTCCTATTCTTGGCTCTGATCTTCACATGTTCTTTTGTGTCCAAATAAGGAATATTGTCTCTTTAAGTCGATTTCAGGAAGAGGGAGAACATTATAAATAGCTCACATCCTCTTGATAATAAAAAAGCTGCTATTTATGGCCCACTTCCCCACAGACAGGCAGCTCCGAGTGGTTAAAAATTGCACTTCCCATGCAATCCACAGGAACTTGGTGTTTTCAGGTTCCTACTATTGTTTGTGCAGTTTGGCTTGCCTTCCTCCTTAAATTTTACAACACACAGCTGACCTGATTATTGGTGCTGGGAGGAGGGGAATGGTTGTTAAACTCACATTACCAATAAATTACAAAGCGGCCACCATTTGCTGTAATTTGGGGGAGTCTGATAGAGCCCAACAGACTGAATCTCTCTAACCAGAGCAAACCACCTCCAGTAATAAATATATTTATGCTAGCATTCTTCAGAGGTTTCTTAGCTCCTCCCAAAACAAAGCAGTTTCCCCCATAGCCACAGGGCCTGTGAACGAGATTCCTTTGTGCTGTTGCAGTCCTTTATCACTTCCTGTCTGAGATGGCATTTACCCTGTGTTTTACTGTCATAAACAAGAGCTCATGTATTCTTTCCATAGAGTTTTGGGGGGTTGCTATTCAATAAATGTATTTTGTATTAATTTAGCAATTGTCCTTTAGTCATGCACTAGTTCCAGATGTTACTGTGACTACCATCCTAAAAGGATCTTAACTTAGCCCCTGCCACCAGTAGCACTGCAGCTGCCTCCTTCAGTGCTTCTGATTTCCATGGCCAGTGAGCAACACTTTTCTTCTGCTCCCCCAGCCCACATGCAAGCGGGACCAGAGAGCATCTCTGGCAGCCAGCATTTCATCAGCGCCACCAAGCACCCAAATTCTTCATGGCTGGTGAGCCATATGTTCTTCTGCTCCCCAGTTCCATAGACTTTGCAGTGGTACCAAGGAGCCCCAAGTCAGCAATGCCATTCTCTTCTGGCACACAGAGCATCTGGTAGCCATATGTCCATTGGCACACCTGACTCCTGCTCCTCTAGGCTGAAGGACATCACAGTCAGAGCCAGGTAACACAGAAATGCCACGTCTCCTTTGCGGTACATCAGTGCACCTGAACATCATGGCTGGAGCCACACTAGTATTCATCTGTTTACCTGACACCACTGACCATCAAACAGAGTTGGGTAGCAGCGGAGGGATGTCACAGCACCTAGCAGCAGAAGTATCCCCATGAGCCATTGCATCTGGGGAGCTGCTCAGCCACCCTATGTAGCTCCCAGCTGAGAGCTAGTGACAAAGGCTCCCAACGCAGTCTTGAGGCACTACCATGCCCCCCCATCCCACTGGAAATCAGCAGGGACCGGTAGGGCTCTCATCCAACCATTGGAAAGTTGTACAAAGGGACATGAAACATATTTTGAATGCAGAAGAAAACTGGACTGTATGGGGCAGCCAGCATTGTTGTGGTATACTTGAGGCAGCAGGAGAGCTGATTGGTGGCTACAGTCAGTCAGTCAGAGGAGATCTGGACCTAGATATTCAAAAGTTTGCCTGGGCACAAAGCCTAGTTTGTGCGCTCAAACCCAGCTTTGCACAAATGTCCCATATTCAAAAGCCCGGTTATCACTGGCAAACGGGGGTTGCGCCTGGGCAAACTGTGGAGGGGCGCAATGCAAATGAAGGGGTGGGGACCCGAATATTGGTGTAGTCCAATATTCAGAGTATGAGCGCCACACAAGGCCATTTTGCATGGTCCCCTTGTGTGTCGCAGATACCGTCAACCTAAAATATGACTTACTCCTGCACAACCCTAGCAGTTGACACAGGAAGTGTGTTGGGCCCCCTAACTCCCAACACAGCAGTCCCTGATTTCTAGTGGTGCCCACCTCCCTCTGATACAACTCCCGTAAAGACATTGTCATGTCCCTGGTGTCTAGTGGTCCCTCCCCCCACCCGCACCCATGCCTGATGTTGAACTCATTCCCTGGTGTCTAGCAGTCCCTCCCCCTACCTGCAACCATGCCTGATGTGTAAATTATTAGTCCTTGGTGTCTAGCTGTCTCTCCCCCCACCTGCACCCATGCCCGATGTGTAAATTATTATTCTGTGGTGTCTCGCGGTCCCTCCCCCCACCCTCATCAATGCCCGATGTTTAAATAATTATTCCCTGGTGTCCAGTGGTCCCTCCCCCCACCTGATCCCCATCCCCGTACCAAGCTGCATGCTTCTGTTCCTGTCAGATGGCGGGCAGCTGAGGTGGTGTGTGAAGGGCTGTGTTGCTTGCCATCCACTGACCACGGCACTGATAGGCAGGTACAGGGGACCAGAGGGGTGGGTTGTCGGTGCCATGGGTGGGAGGGTGGCCACTAACCAACACCACGGGACAGACTGTGGAGGGGGTGGATCACTATTTGGGAATGGGGTCAGGGCTTTGTTGTGGAGGGGGGAACTTACTTTACAAGTGGAATGCCACACGGCAGTGGTGGGCTGGCGATCACCATGGGGGTTGACTTGACAAGCTAGGGGGTTTTACTTGGTATGGGGACAGGGATCAGGTGAAAGGAGGGACCACTGGACACCAGGGAATAATGATTTAAACATTGGGGATAGGTGCAGGTCGGGGGAGGGACTGCTAGATATCAAGGAATAATAATTTACACATCGGGCATGGGTGTGAGTCAGGGGAGGGACAGCTAGATACCAGGGAATAATAATTTAAACATTTGGCATGGGTGCTGGGGGGGACTGCTAGACACTAGGGAATAATAATTTAAACATTGGGCATGGGTGCAGGTGGGGGGAGGGACTGCTAGACACCAGGGAATAATAATTTACACATCTGGAATGGGTGCGGGTGGGGGGAGGGACCTCTAGACACCAGGGAATAATAATTTACACATCGGGTATGGGTGAGGGTAGGGACCGCTAGACACCAGGGAATAATAATTTACACATCAGACATGGGTACGGGTTGGGGAAAAGACCACTGAAAACCAAGGAAAGATTTATGTTTAACATTGGGCTGGTGATCAGCAGGGGGGCCACTAGCATCAGAAACAGATTTATTTTTAACAGCTGGCCGGTGATTGATGTGGGGGGGGCACTAGCACTAGGGATAGCTCTCTAGGACTGGGCAATTAGGGAGCAGTGCTGCACAATCCAGCCTTGCTCCCCATACAAATGAGCCCATAATGGGCATTTGCAATTTTGGTATGGGCACAAGCCATTGTGGTGCCCTATTTTAGAAGCCGTGTCGGCCCAGCACTAAGTGGCTGGTGCTGAGCCAACATGGCCCTGTATTCAGTTGAATAGCACTGGTGTACTATTCCACTGAATATAGCATCTTTGGGCACCTGGGTAAGTGCAAGGCACAATGCAAATTTTGGCACTGTGCTTTGCACCTCTTTGAATATCAGGCCCCAAGTGTCTATTTCCAGCCAACAGGGCATCAAGTGTGTGTGTGAGAGGATTATGAAGAAGCTTTTGACAGTTTTATCACAGGAGCTGAAGAGCACAGCTGTGCTGTTCTTTTTGCCTGCAGCTGTTTATAAAAGACTCTGAAGTCCCAAAAGTGAGATTTCCTTCAGCTAAATTGCCTTCAGAGGGCTTTGGCATCCAGGAGCAGAAGTTACATTTCATGCTGCTGGAAGGATGGCTAGCTGCTGCTCCCTCAGATTGCAACAGAATCTGCCCGGATAAGGGACCTTGATACCTTGGTTGCGCGTGCGCTGGATTTGTCGCACCTTAACACATTCTGTCCCTAAGGAGCCTCCAACACACTCTCACTGAAGGTCATGTATACTGGGCCACTGCCAAATGTATTTCACAACTGATTAGTCAGGGATAGTTAGTTATGCAAGAAGCCTCGCTAGCATGAGTGTTCTTAAGTTTACTCTACTTACTGCTGCTCTGTAACACATTTACACTATTGTTGTATTTAAAATAGCAGTGCATGACAGGGGTGAAAAGTTTGACCTATACTTTTTTATTCTGCTTTTCAGTGGTCCTTATCTCCTGTGTGGTGATCTAATTCAACTGAGTGCTGACCACGAAGATCGCCCATCTCAGCTGCACACCCAGTGTCACCTCAAGCAGGTGGACTGGTGAGGCAATGCTGTGGTTCGAATGGGGTTGGGTGGATGGAAGCACCCAGTAAGGAGAGGCAGGAGACAATCTATAAGTTTGATGCCAGTCGTGCTTTATTCATACCACTGGGGAAAGGTAGACCAGTCACAAGAGAAGAGGGAACCCAAACCACACAAGAACAGCAAGTAATACTCTATAGCAACTCTAAGAGGTGCACCTTGGCCTAAGGCCACTATTTACTATGCTCTATGCTAAGCTTTCTCTAAATGATCTAAGGAATGGATTCAAACATCTATCACTTTATGATGAGATGAAACAATTACTGCAGTGCACGATGGATACCAGGACAAGTCCTGAAAGATTAGGTAGTCTAATCATCTCTAAATGTTCATAGGGTGAAAGGGAGTCCAAACTTTTCCTGCCATCTTCGTGTGCACAACTGAAGAATGGTGTAACAATGGGGTAAAAGGGAAATGGGTCTCCTGCTTGGCATCAAACTACACCTGTGAGAAAACCTAGGAGAGGTTGGGAGGGGAATAGGAGAGATTTTTAAACAGACCCTGATTCTTCAGCCAACCCGCTCTTCTAGGTTGCCAGAATACTCTGGCACAAGGGAACTGAACTTTGTTGAACTCTTCCCTGGCACAAAACCTTGACCAGGGCTGCCAAGGATGAATGAACCAAGACTTGGTGTAGAATCCACTTGCAAGGATTGCCAAGGATGAAGATCTGCTTCAGTTTCCCCCGGCACAAACCCTCGACCAGGGCTACCAAGGATGAAGGGATAAAGATTGGCTGAAGTTCCCCAGCACAAACCCTTGACCAGGGCTGCCAGGATGAAGGAACACAAACTCAGCATTGAATCCTCTTGCAAGGATTGCCAAGGATGAAGGTACGTTGAAGCTTCTTTGGTGAAGGATCCACAGGAGGACCACCAAGATCAAGCTGAATCCCAGATGACAACATGGGATAAGCAGGACGGAACAAGCAGGAAGGTAAGATGCAGGGCGAAGATCAAAACCCTGTACTGTCCTGAACCAGAAAAAACAACAAACCGGCGAATGCAGACACACACTGTCCACGTCGGACTCGACTTTTTGGCGAATTACTGGGAGTGACAGACAAGGCTTATTCTAGGATGTTCCACTTCCAGGCTGACTGAACCACAAGGAAACCAGGAGCCGGCGGCCACGACTCACACCAAGTTACATCGACTTCAACCAAAGGTGGATGACAGGGAAGGAAGATGCTGTGAAGTTCTTTGCTGGCTGAAGACTGCTTTGGCGAAGAATCAGCTTTGAACAACCACCCTAGGGGTGTTGTGACAGAAGATTGAGTCCATACACTTTGCACTAAAACACTGGTAATTCCACTTTGCACTACACCACAACATTCAATGGTTACTAGGGCAATTGTTCATTGTAGGGGCAACTTGCCTGGAGCAGGGGCAAATTGCTGAAATCCAGGGCAATTGTTTGTTGCAGGGGCAAATTGCTGAAATCCAGGGCAATTGTTCATTGCAGGGGCAATTTACTAGGAGCAGGGGCAAATTGCTAGAATCCAGGGCAATTGTCCATAGCAGGGGCAAATAACCACAATCCTGATATAATACAATCTTGGTACTTTGCAATCAACACAACATTTTAGATATTAAGCAATATATGGTTCATCAGCTCACAGTCATTCAATAACAGTTGTGTGCTAAGCACCCCTTGTTCTGACCCTCCACACTTGTGGGTTTCTTTGGCACTAGGATCTGGCTACCCCTCTGGAAGCTCTTGTGGAGAACCCCTTTTTCCACTCTGAGTGAATGTCCTTCCCACGTTGGGCCTCTCTTGCCCTTGTACCTGATGGGCCTACTGGTAGAGCTCCTTTAATTACTGTGGGCCTCTATGTCTGACCCATTTAAAGGCTAGGGCCCATGATGCCCTTCTCCCACCTGGGCCTTCCATGCCCTTTCCTACAGCTGTGGGACCTCTGAATGCTGGGCCTCCCTTTGAGCTCACTGGGCCTAACTTGTCCTTTAAATGCTTGGGCCTGGCATTGCCCTTTTAATTGCAGACCTGCTCAAGGCCTGCAGTCAATACTCTGGGTTTGCCCTGCCCCTTTTCCCCGCCCCTTATAAATATTTAGATATTTTCCTTTGCGCCTCTCAGTCTGGCCCCTCCCTGTGGGCATCAGTGCCCAAAATATTTAAATTTAGAGCTGGCCCTCTTCTTCAGTGATGCTCCATGCACCCAACAAATAAAACTTTTAATATTTAATTAAACTAGGCAGTCAGCACTCTTCAGTGTGCTGCCGCTTGACTCACCACCCTTGACCAGGGTGTAGTAGCTGCTTAGGGAGGCGGGAGGTCTCTGGCAGTGTGAGGGAACCCTAAAGGAGGAAAGCAGGCAAGCGGTGGGCAGCAGGGGGCTTTGGGAGGGCTGACGGCTTCACTGTTGTGATACGGCTCCTCAACGCTGTTGACAAGGGACTGGAATTTAAACTTTTAGAATTGGGCATGGAGGGGCACAGAAAAACAACAAAACAGGCTAAACAGAGCCTAAACTGCCGCAGGGGACAGGATGCTCATTTCTTCCAGGCGCTGGACAGCCGGACACGACAGCAACAAAAGGGACAGCAGCAGCAGGAACAGCAGCAGACTTCACTGACTGGGGGAGGGCAACATGAAGAGTCGATGAGCCTGACTTCAATCCCACAGGTAAGCCCAGGGTCTCTGTCGCACTCTTCAGGTCCCTTCTTCTCCAAAGACAGCCTGAAACAACACCAAGAGAAATGGTTTTTCCTTTGAAAACAGCACTCGGGGTTCTAATTCTAGAACCCCGAGCCCATGCCCACACACTGGCCAGGGATTCAAAACAGGGCACCACACGCTGACTAGGGACAGTGGTCCCAGAGCGTGGGTGCCCACTCTCATGCTTCCTGCTCTGAGAGAGGGGGGTGGAATGGAGCAGGCAGGCAGCAGAGAGGCAGAGGAGCAAAAACTTTTCTTTTTTTTTAAATTTATAAATGTACCCTGCCTGATGATTCTCTGGGGGGAGTACTAAAAGGGCCCCTAAACATATCCCCTAATGCCCCACGACACAACGGGGAACCCTTGGGTCATTCTTAACCCTTTTATTCTTTTCTGTGGTGCCCCCTATACTTTAGCCCCCTTACTTTGGGGCACTGCACCTGACTTGCACGATATCCTTTGTTCCCTATTTTGAGTCTGCTTAAGCACTTCATCCAAATTTGAAATAATAAAAATAGTGCTCCTTTCAATATGGCTAGTACCACTTTTTCATCAGCATTCTCAGGTTTGTTTGTAAACTTGTCTCATAAGTTCATGGAGAAGTGTCTGCTACATGCTAGTTCATTATTGTCACAAGACAAGTGATCTTAAGCAATGGGTGTTCGAAAACAACAGAGAATACTATTGGAAACTTGGTCTGAGCGATATTAAAAGGAGCGCTCCTTTTATTATTTCGACTGGAGATTATGTTTGGAGAGTCAGTATTCAAGTACAGAGACAGGGTCACTGCTAGACAAAACAAACAAGATACTGCAACAAGTAGCTTTCTGGAGGCCAAAATAAAAGACATAGAAAAACATATTCCAGGTATAATTAAAACACAAGACATCAAACAAATAGTTGTTCTACCTGTTGGAACACATGACATTGGTAAACACTGAGAAACAGAGATCATAAATGAATTAAAAAGTATAAGGAAGGTACTACAGAATAAAAACAGCGAAACATTTTTTCAAAAACCTTGCCAGTCCCAAGAGCAGGAAGGGAAAGAAATACAAAAATAAAGAAAATCAATACCTGGTTGCATAAATGGGCCTTGGAGGACAGTATAACGTGCCTGACACAGTGGGAAGTGTTCTTCAATAATCCAGAACTGTTTAGCTTGGACAGTCTCCACCTAAGTAGAAGCGGTAGTAGGGTGCTAGGAAACAAAATCAAAGCACATGTAGAAAAAAAATTTAAGTAAAATACTACGGGGCTCAGGGAGGGAAAACACATTAGGATAACATAGTAGTGGTTGATAAAATTAAACAGACAAAACAAAAGATCATAAATTGCCTTAAATCAATTGTTAGTAATGCAAGGAGCCTAAATATAATAAAGAAATCAGAACTAGAAATATTATTGATGAATCAAAACATTGACATATGCACTGTAACAGAAATGTGGTGGAATGACCAGACGCTTTGGAACTGGACTGTAAATGGATATAAACTCTACCATAGAGACAGAACAGACAAAAAAAGGAGGGGAGTGGCCATATGCATAAAGATATAATGAGTACAGATTACATGGAAAATAATCATGGAGGGCAACCACGAATCAATCTGTGCAGAAATCACACCAGCAGGTAATAAAAAACTGTATTTAGGAGTATACTACAGACCGCCAAATACATCAAGATTAGACTACCACAACATTATACAAGAAATTAAATAAAATGTCAGAAAAAAAGGCGCTATAATAATCATGGGAGACTTTAACCTCCCTAGTATGAACTGGCAAGATATGATGTCACCCTGTACCAATGACCAACTATTTCTGAATGAGTTAGTACAAACCATTTACATCAGTTAGCGAACAAACCTACAAGGGGAAATAATATCTTAGACTTGATCATAACTAATATTCCAGGAGAATTCAAAAAAATAAATTAAAAAAATAACCTGGGTAATAGTGATCATAATATTGTACAATTCATTGTATCAACCACAATAAACAGGAATACAAATAAAACAATAATGAAAAACTACAATAAGGCTAATTACAGAGGAATGATAAAAGAATTAGAAAAAGGGCACTGGCAAACACAGTTTAAGGGAAGTAATGTGAATGAAATATGGACCATATTCAAAAATAAACTGACATAACTTGAAAATAAATATATACCAAACAAAAAACTTTACAATAAAAAAGGGTAAGACCCTATGTGGTGTACAAAGAAGGTTTTATTTATTTATTTATTTATTTATTTATGAGATTTACCAGGAAGGCATACTGAGAAACATGCTCGATTCCAGATGCGACCTGGGGGCCTAGACCCAGTACATGGCAAATAATTGGACAAATACAAGTACAGATATCGTAATAAAGAAATGATAGCAAAGGATTTGTACAAATACGTATAAATATAACATGTATAACAAGTACTGCAGGTGTAGTAGTATAGTAGATTATAGTCAGAAAAGCACAAAATAGGAAATAGTTACTGTGCAATTGTTTAGTTTTATAGGGCCGAGCTTGCAGCAATTAGCAGGAGCAGCTGGGGAGAAGTGTGCCTGTAGTAGTCTGGAGCGGAGACCGGGATTATAAAGTAGTCTGATGGGGCGGGAGGATGCCCAGATCTGTGGGATTCTGAATTTAAAAGCTAACTGGCCTTTGAGGTGCTATAAATGGGATATGTAGGAGTCTGGGGTCTGAGCCTCTTAGGGAGTACGCAGAGGGGGGTTGTTGGGATAGGGTAGATTCAAGATAGGGGGGAAGGGAGTGGGTCCAGAATTTAGCGGCAAACCTGGCGCAGTTTATTAATCTGCGGTCAAGGAGAGATGGTAGGGCTAGGGAGTTGTATAAAGTACAATGGTGAGTGGATTGTGGGGAGTCGAGGATGAAGCGACAAAAGGAGTGGAATAGAGTATCTAGGCTAGCCAGGGTGGATGCAGGGGCACTAGAGTATATTATGTCACCATAATCAAGTACCGGGAGTATCATTTTTTGGACTATGGTGAGCCTCGTTTCCTTGGGGAGACAAGATTTATTTCGGTATAGTGCCCCTAGTTTTGGTAGCAGCCTTTTATGCATGGAATCTATGTGGGAGGCAAAGTCAAGATGTTGGTCGAGCCAGACACCTAGGTATCTAAAGCTAGTGCATTGCTCAATGGGTGCTCCTTCCAGGGTTGAGAATGGAAGACACAGGGTTTGGCGTGAGAGTCTTTGCTGGGAGCCAAATGTAAGCAACACTGTTTTTTTAGGGTTTAGAGATAGTTGGTTCTTCCTGAACCAGTGCTGGATGGCTGTGAAGTCCTCCTGAAGGAGAGTGCTACGCTGCTTGTTGAGGGGCCGGATGTGTACAGAACTGTATCATCTGCATACATTTGAATGGAAGAGTGGAGCATGCAGCGGGAGGCCATTAATGAAAATGGAGAAAAGTATTGGGCCTAATACTGATCCTGAGGGACCCCAGCAATGACTGGAAGGGAATTGATGTGTGAGAGGATAGTCTGACTGCTTGCATCCTATCCGTAAGATAGTCTTGGAACCAGTCTATAGCTGGGTGGGCTAGACCTGCATCTTTAAGTTTTGAGAGGAGAAGGGGGTGAGATACCGTATCAAAAGCCTTGGCTAAATCGATAAATATGGCTGAGGTGATGTGCCCGTTGTCCATACCTGTGAGGATGTCACCGGTCACGCGTAGTAGGGAGGTGATGGTAGAATGGGATTTGCGGAAGCCAGATTGGAAGGGAGAAAAGAAAGAGGAGGCGTCCAGGAACTGGGAGAGTTGGGACAGGACCAGTCGCTCCTGAAGTTTGGCCACGATCGGGAGTAGGGAGATAGGTCTATAGTTGCCTGGGGAGGAGGGGTCACCGCCTTTAGGTAGAGGTATGACTGTGGCCAGTTTCCAAGACGTTGGAACCTTGCCCAGCGAGAAGGAGAGGTTGAGGAGTGCGGCCAGTGGCGTGGCTATGGCAGGGGCAGACAGGAATAGCATCTTAGCGTCCAGAGACAATGGGCATTTGCCTTTATTTGGGTTTAGCGCCCATAGGGAGTGGAGGACATTTGTGGGGAAATTGGCTGGAACACGAAAGGAGGGATTGAGGGGTGAGTTTGATGGGTATGGGTGTTGTTCGGGTGGACTGGGGAGTGAGTATTCCGCCGGGGGGATAGGTGGGTGTTGGTGCCGCTGGAGAAGTGGGTGTTGAAAGCTTCTGCGACACAGATGGGGTCGGAGATGAGGGTGCCATTTATTAGAAGTGAGGGAGGTGGTTGGGTTGGGGAGAGCAAGGACTTGAGGATTTCCAGAAGTCCTTAGGTGTGGTTAGAATTTATATTGAAGGTAGTTTGGAAGTAGGATTTTTTGCTTGAGATGCTATTTGTGCAAGCATTTGAAGGGCTTCGATAGGTAGTAAGGGAGGCCGAGGGCCCAGTTCTTATAAGCTTTCCAGGCAAGGTCTCTGGTGCTGGCACTTTCCTAATTAAGTCAGCCGTGATCCAGGGAGATGAGCTCCTCTAACACGTTTGTGCGCGAATGGGCGTGCTTGTCCCGAGACCATTAGGAATCTGAGTTTGAAAGCATTAAAGGCTCGTCAATGGAGGTGCCTCAGTGATACAGGACCAGTTTATCCTTCCCAGATCCATGCCAGAGATTGTAAGTGTAGGGAGTTGTAAGACCTGGTGCGCGGTGTCTTTGGGGAGGAGGGCTATGAACCTTCCTGATCAGGTAAACCATGTGGTGGTGGCTGATAGGTCAGGAAGTAAGCCTGCTTTAAGGATTCTATGTGGTGTGAGTGAGGGCCCAGTCCAGTAGGGAGTGATTGTTTGACTTGAGGTTTAGTCTGGTAGGCTCATTTATAAGTTGCGTGAGGTTTTGGGCCTTTATTTTGGCCTTTAGGGAGCTTGTCGGCTCTAGCCAGTTGGCATTATAATCCCTTGAGCATGGAGTTCACCTCCTTTGGCTAGGGACTGAAGCATGGTTAGATGGGAGAGGATATCATCATTGGGTGTGCATGGAGGGCAGTATGTGCTACACGTAAATAGGGGAGGTATATGGAATTGAGAGTTTAATTAGTGAGGAGTCTATGTTTGGGGAGTGAAGGATCACCGCATGGGTGAATTGACGTCTGTTTGAGATATATATGGCCGTGCCACCTCCCTTCTTTTTCCCCCGCCTATCGTGTCTTATTATTGTGTAACCAGGGATGGAGACTTCTGCGTCCGAATGATGAGGTTTTAGCCAAGTTTCTGAAATTGACAGTATATCAGGTTGTAGTGTTAACACTATTGGTTGTAGCAGGTATTTAGGTGGAGTATGCGTAGGCCTTTGGGGAGAGTGAACGTGGTGGAGGTGTTTGTTTGGTTAGGGCCTGGGTTAGCCTCTATGTCCCCTGACAGGAGCAGGAGAAGGGCGAAGAGATCCATAATTTTGGACCTGAGATAGGTTTTGCCTGCACTGGTGTTGCAGCCAGGAGAGATAGCTGCTGGATGACGGAGGGTTGAGGATTTTAGGATTGAGAGCCCTGGGTGAAAGGAGGGTGGCAGGATAGCAGCATATATAATGCCATAGTGGACATGAGCCAATTCTAGTACCGGTGCATGGGGGATAGCACTAAGGTGTGGTACCTGGATGCAACGAGGGGGCAGGGTCGGAGGGGGCTCCCTTATTGGGAAGGACGTGGGTGGTAAGCAGGTTAGTGTAGTCATGGAGAGGAAGAGTAACGCTGTGAGAAACAACATGTTTAGGCAGGTTATAGAAGTTGGTTGCGAAGAAAAATGGTAGATGCCCTCTAGTGGACACAGCTGATAAGCTGCAAATGGAAAAGTGGGCTGATAGGTTTTACTCAGTCATGTGACTACAGCAATCACAGTTTTAAATGTTTTAAAACATATCAGAAATAAAAAGATGGTACACAGATGGTTTTCCTCCTTCCTCACAGGTAGAACTCAGAGGGTTGTATCGGGGATATTTTCCTCTGATCCTACCGCTCTGTCCTGTGGGGTGCCTCAGGGCTCTGTGCTGTCCCCCATGTTGTTTGCGGTGTACATGCTTCCCCTCGGAGACATTGTCAGACGATATGGGCTGGAGTTTCATTGTTATGCCGATGATACCCAGCTCTATCTGTCTTTTGCACCTGACCAGAACAGAGCACTCTCAGTGTTTAACAACTGTCTCAGTGAGATCCAGGGTTGGATGAGGTCTAGCTGGTTGAAGTTGAACTCTGGGAAGACGGAGGTGATGGTCATGGATCCTGGCCGCCAGATTGAGGGCCCGGGGGCAAATCAAACCTCAGGTTTATACCTGGAGGATGTGGAGCTCCCTGTCTCTGAATGGGTGCGAGATCTGGGGGTGATCCTTGATGATCAGTTGACATTGCGTGCGCAAGTGTCAGCGGTTGTGAAGGTATCCTTAACATCGCTAGAATCAAGCACCTGGTTCCATCTGGCGACCTGCCTACCTTGATCCACACCTTTGTGACCTCCCAATTGGACTACTGCAACTCCCTCTACTTTGGGCTTCCTGGGGTTGATATCCGCCGCTTGCAGCTAGTGCAGAACTCAGCGGCCCGGTTGTTAATGGGGACCTCTCGTTTCTCCCATATTACACCAGTGCTGCGGGATCTGCACTGGCAGCCAGTTCAGTGGCAGATCACCTTTAAAGTCAGTCTACTGACTTATAAAGCCCTACATGGTTTGGGCCCTGATTACCTGAAAGATCTTCTGATGCCTTACCTTGCGATGCGAGTGCTCCGCTCAGCCAATGAGGGGTTGCTGGAGATTCCAAGAGTAGTTTTAAAATCTTCTGGCGCCCGTGCTTTTAGTTTTGTGGCGCCGACTCTCTGGAATTCTCTACCTCGTGGGATTAGAGAGTGCAAAACAGTGGAGGGTTTTAAAAAAGGCCTAAAATCCTTTCTATGGACAAAGGCATTTGGTGATGATACGGATTTTAATTAAAGTTGTATATTTTAGTCTGGTTTTTAACATGTTTTTATGATGTCATTTTGTAATGCGCCTTGGTTTCTGAAAGGCGCAAAAGAAATCAAGTTTATTATTATTATTATTATTATTATATTATTTAAGGTAATGCAAAATGACACGAATGACTATAATATTGAAGACAAAGAACCTCTGTGTGCAAGCACTAAGGCAATGGTTACCCCAAAGGGCATTTGGCCGGGAAGCCAAGTTTCAAAGAAATACAAAATCACACATGCCCCCACAATGCAAAGCATCATGGGCTGCATATGCAAATCACCACAGAATATTATGCTGTTTCAACTTTAAGCAGAAATGCATGGTGCTGAAAGGCCTCGCACACAGTTTGCAAAGGGTGCCAACATTGGCACCCTTTGCAAACTGTGTGAGAGGCCTTTCGGCACCATGCATTTCTGCTTAAAGTTGAACCAGCATAATATTCTGTGGTGATTTGCATATGCTGCCCATGATGCTTTGCATTATGGGAGCATGTGTGATTTTGTATTTCTATAATATTGATATACATAAACAAGAATAAAAAAAATTAAACCTATAATCAGGGCAGAAAGAAATGTTGGAATTTGAGATATCACATACTAAGGATAATGCTAAAACATTTTATGCCTACATAAACAATAATAGGGGTTGCAACACATCTATAGGACCTATTAAAATGAACAAACAAGAAATCAGGAAGCCAAATAAAATATCAGAAATATTTAATTTTTTTTTCTGCTCTGTGTTCCATAATGAACCTGCCATAGATAAATTGCAGGAAAAAAACTAGGCTTCAGACTTACGGGGGAGATTCATTTAGTAAAGAGGATGTACTAAAATGGGAAAATTCACTTAGTAAAGAGGACATACAGTACTAAAATCCCTTACACAACTTAAACCTAATAAGGTTGCAGGGCCAGATTTGTTATACCACAGACTATTACAAGAAATCAAGGAACATATTGTAGAACCATTGACCAAAATTTACAATAAATCTTTTTAGCACAGTGGAGGTACCAATGGACTGGACCACGGTAATTGTGATACCTATCTTTAAAAGGGCAATAGGTCTAAGACATCTAATTACAGACCAATAAGCCTTCATTCATTTCCAGCAAGATTATGGAGAGCCTCATTAAAAATAAATTATACAAGGAATTATCAGAAAATAATATCACTGGCAGCACAGAACATGGCTTTAAGAACAAGCATTTGTCAATGCCGAATGTTTGCTTGCTGGCATTGGCAGTGGTAGTGTAGAAGTTACAGAGCTGCATAATAGGAATGGCAGTGAAGTATTGAACTGAAGCCAACCCCACCTCCACCCTGCAGAGACTGACAGGCATTGGGGTGTGCCTTTGGGTCATCAGGCATAACGGCCACGCCATTTCACCACACCCTACCCTGCAGACACCGACAAGCGTCACGGTGTGCCTTGGGGTCTTTGGCCCTTATGCTCACCCCATTCCATCAGGAAATACGGTGAGATGGGTGCGGTATAGGAGAATGGGGTGAACTTTGGGGCTGAAGAGTCCAAGGCACACCTCGATGCCTCTCACTGGCTGCAGGGTGTGGAATGGTATGAGCATTACAGGCGAGAATCCCAAGTCACACCCCTGATGCCTGTCAATCTCTACAGGGTGGTGCGTTATGGTCGGAAACCCTAACGCCTCAGGCGTTCGTTGGCATTTTCACTCCAAATTTTCAACATGGTTTTTTTACCCCCACCTTATGAACAGTGGCAATATCAGTTTGTTAGCGGAAAGCTGATTTTGCACAGCGACTACGCCATTTGGCACCACAGGTGCGAAAACACATTTTGAACAGGATGTGAAAAATGACAACTGTACTGTTCATGGGGAGGTGCAAAAAATGGCAATGTTGAAAATCTGCAGTGAAAATATAAAAAAAAGAACGGTGATGTCACGAACGTGCGTAGAAACTGTGCAACGCACAACTGTAATGCAATTAGTTTGGGGATTTTTTACAGCAGATTGTCAACACAGGCATTTTGGAACCTCCGCTCATGAACAGTGTCACTGTGATTTTCTTAATCTGTCCCGAATAGTGATTTCCCACAGCGACCACGCATTTCTGCTCTGGAAGTGCGAAAACACAGTTTGGCCATGGTGTGAAAAATGACAGCTATACTGTTCATAAGGAAGTGTGGAAAAATGCCAGTGGTGAAAATCTGGACTGAAAATATTAGAAATCCATGAACTTACAAGGGTGCGTGGAAACTGCACAATGGTCGCTCGTAACACAGTCATTTTATGGATTTATTTCACCAAATCTTTAACATAGCTATTTTAACACCTCTGCTCATGAACAGTGTCACTGTGATTTTCTTAATCTGTCCCGAACATTGATTTCGCACACCGACTGCGCCATTGTGCGCTACATGCGCGGAAACACATTTTGGGTGAGATGTGAAAAATGACAGCTGTACTGCTCATAAGGAGGTGTGGTAAAATGGCAATGCTGAAAATCTGGAGTGAAAATATTGAAAATTCAATTCACAGGTGTGCATAGAAGAGCAGAGCACACTCGTAAAACAGTCATGTTTAGAATTTTTCACCAAATTTTTAACATAGCAATTTTAACACCTCTGCTCATGAACAGTGTCACTGTGATTTTCTTAACCTGTCCTGAACATTGATTTCGCACACCGACTGCGCCATTGTGCACTACATGCGCGGAAACACATTTTGGGCAAGATATGAAAAATGACAGCTGTACTGCTCATAAGGAGGTGTGGTAAAATGGCGATGTTGAAAATCTGGAGTGAAAATATTGAAATTTGCGAGCTTACAAGAGTGCATAGGAACAGCGCAATGCATGCTCGTAAAACAGTCATTTTGGGAATTTTTTTCACCAAATTTTCAACATAGGGTTTTTCGGCACCTACCTCATGAACTGTGGCACTGTCATTTCATAAATCAGTCCCAAAAGGTGGTTCTGTGCAGTGACCTCGAAATCACCTTTCGGGGCCGTTTAACAAAATGACAGTGACAGAAATCATGAGGTGGGGTCCCAAAACCCCCATGTTGAAAATTTGGTGAAAACATTCCCAAAAATGCCTGAGATATGCATCAAAGTTGAAAAAAACCCTATTTATTCCATTATACAGCTTACAGGCATTTCCTCAGTTCTCGGTCGGCTTTGAAGAGTACAGACGTGTTCCCGGTCCATCAAAGATCATCGCTCCAGACTCCGGAGGTAAGTATGGGGTGAGGGGGGTGTGGGGAGGCAGGGTGCACAGAGGGTGGGCGCAGGTGGGGGGACGGGGTCAGGACAGTCAGCGAGGGAAGTTTTTTTCTTGCAGGTTTTTTTTGTTTCCTTAGACAACACAGGACTTGTGCCACACTGGGGTGGGCTCCCAGCATGGCAGCTGGAAGGCTGTTTGGGGGGCAGTGGAGCCAACAGGTGACTGGGCACTGCCGTCGACCATATGGACTGTTGCCACACTGGGGTGGGCTCCCAGCATGGCATCCGGTAGTCTGTTGGGGGGGGGCAACAGTGGAGACGACGGGGGATTGGGCACCCCCGTTGGCCATACGGACTGTTGCCATGCTGAGTGGGCCTCAGCATGGCACCTGGAACTCTATTGGGGGGGAGAGCAGCAGAGCTGATGGGGGATTGGGCACCCCCATCGGCCATACAGTGTGTGCGTGGGGGGGGGACGCATGAGCACACAATATGTGTGTGTGTGTGTTGGTGGAGCGCATGAGCACGCATCTTATTGCTGCTCACTGAAGCGGAGCTCTCCCTTTCAACTGTACGTCACTGCATTTTCAACTGCTATCATAGACAGCTGCAGCATTCATTGGCGAACTGTGGCCACCCCTGCACACACACTGACTGCATTGGAAGACAGGGTGCCACACCTAAGAAAACTCGGATGATGGCACTATGTTTCTTGCACATGCATGCAAGCAAACATAAAAATAGATCATGTGTAACCAATGTGCTCAGTTTCTATGAAAAAGTAAACTAAAAAATTAACAGATCATACATCAGACCTCATCTAGACTGCTATTCCCAGTTGTGGAGCCCATATTTGAAAAAATATATCAACACATAGAAAAGGTGCAACACAGGGCAGCAAAAATGATATCAGGATTAAGAATTACATATACAGAAAGGTTAGAACACTTCAATGATACAGTCTAGAGGAAAGACGCATAACGGGTGACATGCTACATATGTAAACATTTATAAGCAACAACAGTTTAAGAATACAGATAGGGACTGAACTATAAAACAAAGAATTCAGCTTATGCTCACACAATTAGCAGATAAAATTAGAAAACACAAGAAACAACAGGAGGGGATCACTTACACAAAGAACAGGACAACTGTGGAATAACCTACCTAGTGTGCTAGTACAGTATGAATACATAATAAAATTCAAAGATGAATTAGATAAATATTTTCTAGATAACAGAGTCAAGTGGACCTACTGGTGCAGGAGAGAGACTAGATGGGCAATCAGTCTCCTTCTGTCTCAAAACTTAGTATATCATCAAATATAATAACTAAAAAAAAGTGGTAATGCAGACTCAAAATGTGGAAAAAGGGTATCATACAAGTTGAGAGATAGTTGACCATCTAACATCAAATAAAAAAGTATTGGTCAAAAGTTTCACCACTATCATGCACTGCTTAACACCGGCACTTCTCTGTATCGTATTTGTACTATGCTGTATGTTACTGGTCTTTCCCAATCGCTCCCAATACATCTGTAAACAAGATTCCTATGTATCTCTGTATGTTTCTCCTAGATTAAACAACTTAATGAACAAATAAACCCCAGGCTTCCTGCACCACCTTATCACTGCACCCACAAACACAAACTGTGAAAGCCAGGAGCAACTGTTTTTCTTTCCATTTAATATGCTTTATTGAAATATACCAAACAGCACAAAACATCACAAAAAAAAAACAGAGAGACAAGAAATTAAAAATAAAAACAACCATCAAGCAGAAAAAAGACATAAACAAAGCCCACTCTACCCTCCCCTTATAACCTCCGCCCCTCCCCACTCCCCAAAGTTACCCGTCAGGGCAAACACTTTCAGAAATAGCTAGCATCTGTCTAAACCTTAGTAATGGTAGAAGCTATTTCAGGGACACTAACACCTCTAAGGGCCCCCAAAACTCCTTAAACTTCTCAACTTTCCCATGTCGCTTAGTGATATGTCTTTTAACTGCCAGAGGCTGGAGAATTTCATTCCACCATTTGGAGATGGAGGGGATAACCTCATCTTTCCAATGGCGAAGGATGACCACTTTGGCAGTTATTGAGATGAGAGACATATATGCTTTACAGGGCCCAAAATTTCCATCCGAAAAATAACTCATCAAACAAATCTCAGGGGAAAGTAGGGGTCCAGAGCTGAAACAGGATCCAGGGATTTCTGAATTTGAGACCAAAATGGGGCCATTTTAGAACAATCCCAAAGGATATGTTTGAGGGATCCTGTCCCAAAACCACAACGAGAATAGTCCAGTAAGGACAGAAGCCCATGCAATGTAATTTTGTGGGGGTATAATAAACATTAGATAAAATTCAGAATTGGGTCTATTCTGTTTCACAGATTTATATAATCTTTCTCAAACCATTTGCCTATCTCTGGCTGGGGGACAGGTCCTGCCATCCTGCAGGAGTGTTTCCAGAGTTAAGTAACGTGGGGAAGGGGCAAAATCCAAACAGGATAGGGCAATTGGCTGTTTTAAAATTAGGATTCCCCAATATCGGTTGTGATAAGTCCTTCGATCACTCAACCTTGAGATATGAACAGAGTTGAGAAAGAACCTGAAGGGACCATTTTAATGGGGTGTTATGGAGCTTTGATGTTAAAGCTGAGGGTTTGGAGTACAGTAACCCAGAGAGGTGTAGACTGTACTTATGACACAATTGGTATTCCAAACATAGCAGGAGGACCAGCCAACATTTGTCCCCACCTAAACAATTTGCATGAGCAACTGTTTTTATTAAACCTTAGAAAAAAATCCTGGTCTCTGGTTGGACAAGTACCAGTCATATGACAGACAAGTTTTTTTTAACTACTGCCCAGTTCAAAACAAAGAAACAGGCAATAATTCATTAGAACCTGTAAATTGTTCTTTAGAACTGGGTAATAATTCATTAGAAGTGGGCAATAGGTTTTTCAACTATTGCCTGTTCTTATCCTCATACATTCCACAAGGTTTAATAAAACAGATATCAAACAGAGTTGTGTCAGGATATAGCGGGAAAATATAGACCCCTTATGAAACATAGAAACATAGAATTTGACGGCAGATAAGGACCGCTTGGCCCACCCAGTCTGCCCATTTTCCTACCTAATGGATAAGCTGCAGATCCTAGTTAACCAGCAGCCTACTTCTTTCTACCCCCACCCCCTAGAATTGCCTTATGGCTGTCCCATGCATGCTTGAATTCAATCACTGTTTTTGACTCCACAACCTCCTCCGGAAGGCCATTCCATGCATCCACAACCCTCTATGTGAAAAAATACTTCCTTACATTACCTCTGAGCCACCCCCCATCTTCAAATTGTGCCCCCTTGTTCTTGCACACCTCTTTTTTTGAAAGATGCTACCCTCTTGGACTTTGTTGATTCCCTTGAGGTACTTGAACGTTTCTATCATGTCCCACCTCTCCCTCCTTTCCTCGAGGCTATACATATTAAGCTCCTTTAGTCTCTCTTTATATGTCTTCTGGTGCAGACCCTGCACCATTTTAGTTGCCCTCCTCTGGACAGCTTCCATCTTGTCTATGTCCTTGCGGAGATTGGGGCTCCAGAACTGCACACAGTACTCCAGATGGGGTCTCACCAGTTGTCTGTACAGAGGGATAACAACTTCCTGTTTTCTACTGGTGATGCCTCTCCCTATGCATCCCAGTATCCCCCCAGCCCTCCTTACTGCCCTCTCACATTGCTTGCCCACCTTTAAGTCATCTGATATGACTACCCCCAGGTCCCTTTCCATTTTTGTTGTTGTTAGTATCTCACCCCCCATTGTGTACTCTTCCCCTGGGTTTTTGTTTCCCAGGTGCATTACCTTGCACTTCCTAGCATTAAATCTAAGCTGCCATACATCTGACCATTCCTCTTACCTTGCCAAGTCCCTTCTCATCCTTTCCACCCCACCTTGTGCATCAACTCTGTTGCAGATCTTTGTGTCATCTGCAAAGAGACATACTTTTCCTTCCAGTCCCTCTGCAATGTCGCCTACAAAGACATTGAAGAGGACCGATCCTAATACTGAACCCTGCGGCACCTCACTAGTAACCCCCTTTCTTCAGAGTGGACTCCATTTACTATTACCCTCTGTGTCCTATTCTCCAGCCAATTCTTTACTCAGGCTATCATCTTGGGACCCACTCACGGGCTGGCTAACTTGTATATTAATCTTTTGTGTGGGACTGAGTCAAATGTCTGCTAAAGTCTAGGTAGGCCATGCCCACAGCCCCTCCCTGATCTACTACTTTGGTCACACAGTCAAAGAAATCTATTAGATTCATCTGGCATGACCTTCCTGCTGTGAATCCATGCTGCCTTGGGTCCTGTGCCCCTCTGGCCTCTAGGTACTCGACAATTCTTTCCTTCAGAAGTGATTCCATCATTTTCCCTATCACTGAGGTTAAACTAACTGGTCTGTAGTTTCCGCTTCTGCCCTGCTCCCACTTTTGTGAAGGGGAATCACATCGGCCCTCCTCCAGTCCTCAGGTACCACCCCATCCTCCCATGATTTGTTAAAGAGGGTAGTCAGTGGTGTCACTAGTTCTACCCTTAGTTATTTTAGAATTCTCGGATGAATTCCATCAGGCCCCATTGCTTTGTCAACCTTCAGTTTTAAGAGTTCTTTCAGAGCCCTTTCTTCTGTAAATGGGCTGGTATCAACTTCTGTATCCAGAGTGTTCCTATTGTTTGTTTTAGGTACCTCCCCCTCTTCATTTGTAAATACTGCGCAAAAATATTTGTTTAGTATCTCTGCCTTTTCACAGTCACAGCTCTGCCACCCCCTCCCTTTATTAAGCCTCACTATCCTCCCTTAGTCTTCCTTTGCTCCCTGATGTACCTAAAAGGTTTTATCCCCTTCTTAACTGAGTTGGCTATCTTTCCTCAGTTCGGGCCTTCTCTGTTCTGACTGCCTTCCCAGCTTCCTTTTGCTTTAACTGATACATTTCTCTGTCCTGCTCCTTCTGTGATTCCTTGTACTTTCTGAATGCTTTCTTTCTCTTGAACCTTCCTGCCACCTCTTTGAGAACCATAGTGGTCTCTTACATCATTTTGTTTTGTTTATTTTGCTTCACACAAGGCTTGTTACCTCTGTGATGGCAGTTTTATTATTCCCCATTGTTCTTCCACCCTCCTTCCTGCCCATTTGCTAGTGCATTCCTTAGGCACTCACCCATTTTGGCAAAAGTCAGCCCTCCCGAAGTCCAGTAGTTTTGCCTTGTATGGCTTGACTCTATTGCTGTGTTTTGTGAACCATACTGTTCGATGGTCGCTATTTCCCAGATGGCTACCCACTTCTACATCTGTGATCCTCTCTCCATCTCCATTTGAGAGGACCAGGTCTAAGATTGCTCCCTCTCGAGTGGGTTCCAATACTAGTTGTCTAAGGCATGCCCCCTGTGGGGCATCTAGAATAACCCCACTCTTAGAAGTGGGTGCTGCAACTGCACTCCAGTTAACATCTGGCATATTCAGATGACCCATCAGCAATATCTCCCCTTTATCTGCCATTCTAAGTATACTTTCTATCATTTCCTTGTCCATTTCCTCCCCCTGAGAGGGGGGTCTGTATACAACCCCTGTGCGGGATTGTGGTGCCATTGCCTGCCTCCAAATTGACCCACAGTGCTTCTTCTCCTCCCTGTTTACCCTTTTGTTCTGTTGCTTTGATTCCTTCTCTTCTGTAGAGAGCTACTCCTCCTCCTCCTCTTTTACCTTCCCTGTCCCTCCTGTAGATAGTGTATCCTGGTATGTTTACATCCCAGACATGGTTCTGTGTGTACCATGTTTCTGTGACTGCCACGATATCCAGATGTTCCTCCTCCATCAAGGCCACTAATTCAGGAAGCTTGTTACTCAGACTACGGGCATTGGTACTCATTGCTCTCCATTTTTTGATGGCTTTACCTTCTGTAGCAGCATCCCCCACTGACCTTTCTACCTTGGTCTTTTTCTCATTTAGTACCCTGTTTTATAGGGGGAAGCTGGGATTTTCCTGATGCTTATCAGTGCCTCCCCTTGACTAGTTTAAAAGCTTGCCAATGAAGCATTTAAACCAATTGCCCAAAAGACTTGTTCCCTTCCTGGACAGATGCAGACCATCCTGCCAGTATAGGCTGGTGTCCCTCCAGGTGGAACCCCAGTCCCAATGAAGCCAAACCCCTGTGCTCCACACCATTTTTTCAACCATTCGTTAAACTGCATGGTGCAAAGTACCCTCGCCTCACCCATGCCACTTACAGGCAGCACCTCTGAGAAGGATACTGTGTGTGCTACTTGTCTTAAGCCCCTCACCAACTCTACAAAGTCCTTCTGCACTGCTCTAATCTCATGATGAGCCAAGTCATTTGTCCCTAGGTGGACAATGATGTCCAACTCAGACTCCCGTGCAAATGTTCTCGTGATCCTAAGGATGCGCTTCCTGTCCCTCCAAGCCATGGCACCAGGCAGGCACCTTACTTCAGTTTTCCCTGCTCCCCCAGTTCTATCCCCCTAATAACTGAGTCCCCCACCAGGAGCTGCTTCCTTTCCCTGTGGTGCCCTCTGCCTCCTTCCTGAGGGCCTCCCTTGTGACAGTTGTCTGCACCCTCCTTAGTCTTCTCTGCAGGTGCATCCATAGGGGAACTATGCTCCCCCAGAATGGTGTATGGATTGTGGAGTGGAACAACTGACTGGGTGTGCCTCTGTTCCACCACCCTTACCCTCCCTGAGCCTACTGTGGTCCAACTGCTGTGCTTTCTTCGCAACCTCTGAGGTAGTGGTGGTGGCTCTGATGCTCCCTGGATGGGGGAGGTTCCCTTGCTACTGTCCAGTGCGACCTGAAGACAGGCAACTTCCTCCCTCAGGACAGATAGTTGTCTGAAAACAGGGCAGCAGCTCAGCCTCCAGAAAGACTCCTGGAAGACTGCTGCCCCACAGCCATTACATTGTACTACTCCTCACATAACTGTCTACCTTGTTTAGTTTTTTTTTTTGTGTGTGTGTGTGTGATTGGTGTGTTATGTAGGTAATAATACCTGACAGGGTGGGCGTTATTGGGATATAACCAGACCTCAGGGGTACTGAGGCCCGACGCCAATAGCAGAGGGCCTTATAGCTCCTGGAAGGTCCATTATATGCTATAACGCCCACCCTGAAGGTATTAATACATAGATAATGGGCTATAGGTATAATGTTTTGGAAAACTATATAAGAATAAATATTTGTATATGAGAAGTATATAAAAAAGAAAGAAAGTAACTGTTCTAGTAAAGTAATCCCTGCAGTAGTGGAATGACCACAGGAGGGCGCTGTCTTGTTTGTATGCGTGCCATGAGATTGTGCTCTTGGTTTCTTTTTGAACACAGCGAGATAGGAGAGCTGCTTCTTTAGCGTGTTACCTCGATTTGTGTGTGCCGTTCTACAGACACGGAAACAGAGATGAAACGTCTTTATTTTAGTTAGTATCGCCTGTTTATAGGTATTTAAAATAGGTATGTGTTTATTTTATGTTTTGTTGAGGTCTGAAATGTGGCACTGTGTAACTCTGAAACTCAGTGTAGACGTCTCTTGAGAGGAAGCGACGACCACGCTGAGTAAGGACATGTAAGTTAACAAAAAAAAATGTTTAGTATTGCCATGGATTTATTTTGGCATGTGGTGTGACAGTATGTAGAGAAGTTACTCTGGCTAAGCGAGCGGGGGAAAAATGGCAGGTAGGAGGTTTCGATTTAGGAGTACCCAAGGATAGTGTCAGTCACAGGGCACTGCGAAGTGGAACTTGTTTTCAGCGGGCCGTTGTTGAGAAATAACAGCCCGGGTAGCAGGCTGTTTTAGCCAATCAGGACACTAGTTTTCTTTACCCATTATCTAAATAGAAATATATGTATTTATATAATGTGTATGCTTATATTGTCAGTGCAGTGTGCTAGAGAGGATATGACAGTGATATGCACCGTGCCCTCTTGAGGAAATGATGTCAGAACCCCAGGTATAAATGAACTATTTCCAGGGTGGGTGGGGTGAGGGTGGGAAGGGTTTGGGCCTAAATGGTACCCTCAAGAAACAATCAGCTAAAAGCTCTGACCTACCGCTGCAATGAGTGCCTTCCTGTCAGCAAGATGCCATACATGACAATTTGACAGAGAAAATACCTTGCTAATCAAACAGAGAAAAATCCAAACATCCAAGTCAGACACAGGTAAACCTCCCCAGTCCCAAAACAGCCTGGTGACTTGTGCTCTGAAAACAGTCAGCCCCAAAACACGTCAGCTGTGCATAAGGGCAGACACAGAAAACAGTATTCAGCCTCTGTGGGTTTAAACTCTTCCTGCACTGAAAATCTTAACAATTGCAACAAAAGTAAAGCAAGCTCCACCTCCCTCTGTTGATTGAAAGACTGCCTTTTCTGATAATTCTAAGTTCCTTATTTCACCCTTCAGTTAGAAGTATCCTCCACCTGAAGAATATTAACTTTCCTAAGGAATCTGCTTCAAACCAAAGACAATTGTAAATTGTAAGGTTCATCTCCCTCTGTTGTGAGCACAACTCGCTTTCTTGCAAATCTTAAGTCTAGTGTTGCAGCTTCCAGCCAGAGGTAGTTTCACCTGAAGACTATTAGGTTTGACTTTTTGCCTTTGACTTTGGGCAATATAACTACTGTCAGGCAATAGTTCATCCTTTGGGGTCAATATTTTCCCACTGTTTTGCTCATCTCTGGTCAATATTTGTATAAAATGTTGCTGTTTGTGTTAGTTTATTCTGCATCCTCAGTCCCCCAGCATTTAATGGTACAGCACTAAAGCGTGCATACACAAACTTTGTGGAAGCTTCTAGAAGGATTGTGGGGTTAACTGAAGCACCAGTGGGGGGAAGTATGGACTGTGTATTAGGGTTGTTAGAGTATCCATTTTTTAAAATGGTTAGTTAGGACTTCTGGTGATGTCACACAACTGATGGCTGCCTGATCCAAGAGCTCCCGACCTTGACTGAGTTAACCCGTGTTTAAACCTGCTAAGATCACTTCAGAATCACTGGAAAAATAGAGGACGGGTAAATTTACCTGAAATGAAGCCATCCAGAAATCATTTTAATGTCCTGCCAGCGGATGAAGATGGATATGTGGTAGACATGTCTGACTTGGCTCAGTCGTACACCTCAAATGCGGCCCAGTCAGTAATGCTTGACTCCAAGAGACCTGCACAGAAAACTGAAAGTTGCAAGTTAGATGCCATCCTTAGCAAACTAAAAGCATTTCAGACTGAATTTAGGGACACACAACTTTCTGATCCAATCTGGATGCTCTAGATAGAAACCTGTGTTACCAAAACAGAGCACCATGGCACGAAAATAGACATGAGCCTATATAAAGTGGAGTCAACCCTGCTACACCTTGTTGAATCTCAGTCCGCAGTACTCAACCACCAGGAGGATGTGGAGAACTGAGCACACTGAAAGAATATCAGGGTCTATAGTATGCCTGAGAACTCTGAAGGCTGTCATATGGTTGATTTTATGGACTTCTTTCTGTCTGCAGCTTTCTCCTTGGATGCCACCTGCCAGCCAGAAATTGAGTGTACCATTGGGCCTTGGGCCTAAAACTGCACTTTCCCACAGTCATATGCACTCTATATTGCTTCAACAAATACATCACAAAGAAAATGGTCTCTTCAGAAAGCCTGACAACAGAAGTTCATTTTATAATGGACAACAAAAATATACTTAGACGATGACTGCCCCAACAACCATGCAAAGGCGCCGAGACTGCATCCTGATCCAGATCCAGACTTTAAGTCTCTGATGGAAGAGCTTATTCCGAGAATAATAAGGAAGAATGAGGCCCAGGGCACAACTACAACTGTCCTGTGAGATACAAAAAAGACAAAGAAAGAAGGTAATTTAAGGAAGTATTTTTTTCACAGAGAGGGCTGTGGATGCATGGAACGGCCTTCCGGAGGAGGTTGTGGAGTCAAAATCAGTGGTGGAATTCAAGCATGCATGGGACAGTCATAAGGCCTTTCTAGGGGGTGGGGGTAGGAAGAAGTAGGCTGCTGGTTAACTAAGATCTGCAGCTTATCCAGTAGGTAGGGAAATGGGCAGACTGGGTGGGCCAAGTGGTCCTTATCTGCCATCAAATTCTATGTTTCTATGTTTCTATATTCCCTATGCCACTTGCAAGAAATGCCAAAGAGACGAACAATTGCAGAAGCCACAGGATAAATTACAGTTCTTGTAACTCACATATATGCAAGGAGACAACTCCCTAACTGACCAGATAAAGAGCACCCAAGCCAAAATACAAGACACAGTAACATACAAAACAGAACAAGCCCTTGTGACACTTAGACAGCTGGTTCTGATAACTCTATGATTTTTGTAAAATAAAAATATTGTGTGATTGTCTGTTATGAGAAATGCTGTGCTCCTGGATGACTCCCCCCCCCCACCATATCAGTTCAAAAGACAAGATATATGTTAAACAGCAGATCTCTGTGATGGGATTAACTTGTCAGTTTGCTTTGAAGCCAGGAGCTAATATATCCATTTTATGATGCCCTCAGGAAAGTCAGTTAATTGCACCTGGTGTCATAAGGAAGTGGAATATCTATTTTATGACGTCCTCAGGAAAGTTAGTTAATTGCACCTGGTGTCATAAAAAGTCCTTTGATGTGTTTGAGAATGGAGACTGCTCATAGATCAAAGGAGACTGAGAAATCACAGTCTTAATTAAGAGTGTCATCATCTGGAAAATGAGTCTTGCTGGAGTCACAGAATTCAATACCTTGATGGGACTTCCTGTTTTGTATATATATATATATATATATATATATATATATATATATATATATAGATATATATATATTTTTTTTTTTATGTATCCTGAAAGGGAAGAGCTAGATGATGACATCATGAAGAGGGTTGAAACACGGCATTTTTAAACTGTAGTCTGTATTCCATTTAGACACACACATGTTTGGACTCTGATACTACATCTTTCAGCACTGTAAAAATATAAGGATGCATTACCTAGGCAAGTCTAAGTGTATTATTGGTAGGAATTTGCACTTTTTAAACCTTATTGTTTTAAAAGATTGTATGTTTTGTGATATATGGTTCTGTATTTATATTTTACATTTTTATCTATTTCTAAGTAAACATCTCATTTTAGAGACTACTTGGTGTGCCTTTGAAATTCTTTCTTTGACAAGTGAAGCATATATGGTTACAGTGACACTGTGCATAGTTTAATGGTAATACCAAACTGGGAAAAGGTAAGAGTTTATTCTGAGGTCTTTCACAGAGATTTTAAGGGTCCATTTTTAACACCTGGTTAGGTGCCCGTAGGCAAAAGATATCTGCCCCCCTCCGCCGAAGAGCAGAATCATCTGAGCCTGTTCACAGTTTGAATCCTTCCAAGAACTTGAGAAAAAAGGTTGATTCAAACCCACAAAACAGACAGGAGGGTTACCCTGTTCTGTTAACTGTTCAAAATACTGCTCTCAGAGGTTGGCACTGTGGGAGCAGAGGGCCTGACCTGCTGAGTGGGGTTGTGACAGATTGGTTGGCAGCGGTGTGCATAAGTTTGGTATTACTAGCTTTTATTGTTCAGTGTGTTAGCTTGTGACTGTCAGCTCACTTGCAAAGAAAGAAAAAGGCAGTGATTTATTTTTAAAAGGAAACAGAACTATATCACTTGGCTTACAGTTGAGTTCCTACCTGTTTTATTTTTTTTTCAAAAATGCAAGTCAGAGTAGCCGTAGTTAGGGAAGAAGATGGCTTCCAACTACAGTGGGCACACTGTAGACTACTTAAAGCAGTTGTGCAGGGACCGAGGAGTCCCGTTCAAGGTGAAAGTCACCAAGCAGAACCTCGTGGATGCCCTGGTGGTAGCAGATACCCAGAGCACTGAATCACAGACAGTGACGGTAAGGGACCAAACCTTGAATGTGGAAGGGCTAGCGACCAGTGCGGTGTCCACATCCGATGGGGTGGGCAGCAGGGCCACTGTCAGTGAAGGGCCACATCAACAGGAAAAGGTCACCAGTATCCTCCAGACAGAAGTACTCAGGCTGCAGGTTGAGTTGCACCGAATGGAGCTGGAGTTTCAGTAGAAGAGAGAGCGGGAACAGCGGGAGGCTGAGCGTGAGGAGCATGAGTGACAGCGAGCTGCAGAGGAGAAGAGGGAACAAGAACAGAGGGAGGCAGAGCAAGAATGCCAAGAGGCAGAGTGAGAACAGCGAGATGCTGACCTTAAGAAGCGTGAGTGCCAGAGGCAACATGAACTGGAGAAGCTATGACTCCAACCAGCAGCACCAGAGCAAGTAAGTGGCTTGGGTTTAACTGGAACTACAGGACTGGGTTACAAATTGAATTCCAAATTGATAGCTGAATTTAAAGAAGGGGAGGATATGGATGCCTTTTTAAATTCTTTTGAAAAAGTTTGTATTCAAGCTAAAATTCCCAGGGAGTCCTGGAGCTTCCAGCTATCCCCGCTACTTACCAGGAAAGCTCGTGATGCATTGGGTCAAATGGACCACAAGGACAGTGATGATTACAGCAAACTTAAAGCTGCACTGTTAAAGAAATTTGAATTAACTGCTGAATCATCAAGAACTAAATTCTGTAAGCTCAGGAGAAGCCCTGACATGAGCTATGAGGAGCTAGCCATGAAACAACGTCAGTTTTTAAAACCTTAGTGGGAAGGAATTGAAGCAAACTCTGTTGATAAAATTGAAAATGTGATTTTGTTAGAACAGTTTTTCTGGGCATGCCCAGCAGAGCTGAAAACCTGGCTGGAGGACCGAGATCTCAAAACAGTGCAAAAGGCTGCTGAACTCTCGGACCGCTATGCCAAGAGCAGACCTGCTCTGAGACCGAATGGGGCAGGCGTGGCAACACAGAAAGGGAAAAGTGTGCCTTCAGGGTAGCTAAAACCCTCACTGCCTCCATCAAAACCAGTTAGCCCCAGGTTTCAGAGAAAGGATTTCTCTGAGAAAAGAAATTAATGTTGGTTGTGTAAAGAAACTGGGCATATTGCCAGACAGTGTCCCAAAAAGGCAAGCAATACACAACAGGGGCTAGGAAGGAAGTGTGTTATTTGTGTGTTCCTGGAAGCATGCCAGTGAACATGAGGGAACACATGCATCCAGTCATGGTGAATGGTGTACAGATGCAAGGGTTAAGGGACACAGGGGCATCCTTGACCTTGGTAAAGGGGGATCTAGTAGAGCCGGGTCAACTTATACCCAATAAATACGTCACTGTACAGGACTTTACTGGCGAACAGAAAACATTGCCCCTTGCTAGTGTTCTCCTAGACTGGGGTGAAACAGGGGGAACTGTGCAACAGGTGGCTGTAGCCAAAACTTTAGCAGTGGATGTGATCTTGGGCCACAATCTCAAACAAGGAACGGTGTGTGCAGTTACCCATAGCCAAGTGGCAAGGGAACACTGTAGTTTCCTGGACCCCACAGAAGCCATTGTGGAAACCACTGAGAGGCTGGTTCCCCAGCCTGTGTCTCCTGATAAGGAGACTAATGAAAAGGGGGTAAAAATTTCCCCAGTAGCCAGTAATCACACAGCTACAGTGGGTTACTCTGAAGAGGGAGGGGTGACCCATTGTCAGACAGTTGGGATTGACAGTGATCCTGAGTGCCCTGACACTAGTGCTAGGGACCCTAGTTTAGAGACAGAGGGGGACCTGTCCCTTGCCTTGGGAATGTGTGAGGGGTTTGTAGATGCTCAGAGAAGTGACCCTAGTCTACAGAAGCTGAGGGCTTGGGCAGACTCTGATGAAGCACAGGGAGGTGATGGCAGACATAAGGTTTATTGGGAAAATGGACTTATGTATACTCAGGCTTTGCAGACAGAGGGAGGGGTGCTAGGCAGGACACTTGTCATTCCCAAGGGGTATCATGAGCAGTTGCTCAAGACTGCACATGATATCCCTTGTCTGGGCAACTGGGAATCACGTGCACTACACAGCGGTTGGCCCAGAATTTCTATTGGCCAAACTTTACCCAGCAGGTGAAGGAGTATTGCAGGTCTTGTCACTGGTGCCAAGAAATAGGGAAGGTGGGCAAGAAAACCTAAGCCGCACTGATTCCATTGTCCATAGTAGAGGAGCCATTCCAGAGTGTGGGAATGGATATTGTGGGGCCTTTAAATACCCCAAGCTACTCAGGGAAGAGATTCATCCTGACTGTGGTGGATTATGCCACCCAGTACCTGGAGGCAGCCACGCTATCCTCACTGAGGACAGACAAAGTGGCAGATGCCTTACTTGGGATTTTCTCCTGTGTTGGGTTTCCGCAGGAGGTTATCACTGATTGAGGGGGTTCCTTCATGTCAGACCTGATGAAATGTTTATAGGAGAAGTGTAGGGTGGTGCAGAGATGCACAACACCATGTCACCCACAAGCCAATGGGCTTGTGGAAAGATTCAATGGTACCCTGAAGTCAATGCTGTGGGTGTTTTCTGAACAGCATGGGAGGGACTGGGAAAAAATACCTTCCCCAGCTGTTGTTTGCATACAAGGAGGAGCCCCAAGAGTTGACAGGATTTTCCCCCTTCGAACTCTTATATTGACACCGGGTATGTGGGCCCCTAGACTTGATCCAGGAGGACTGGGAAGGCAAGCATGCCACCCAAGGAACTCCCATAGTGGATTATGTCCTTAAGTTTTGGGAAAGGCTGGAGGAGCTTATGGGGACAGCCCAGAGCAACCTGGCAGCTGCCCAATAGAAACAAAAAGTGTGGTACAACCGCAGAGCCAGAGCTCACTCGTACATGGTGAGTCAGGAGTCATGGTCCTTATTCCGTTCCCAGAAAGACAAGCTGCAGGCTGAGTGGGCAGGACCATACAAAGTGGTTAGGAAGGTAAATGACATGAACTATATTATAGAGTTACCTGACAGAAGACAGACAGAAAGGATGTACCATGACAACATGATGAAGCCATATGCAAATAGGGCTGACATGGTGTTTGCAGTGTGTAGTCCTGGGGAGGGGACGGATGAAGGTGACCCCCTTCTGGACTTGCTGGAAGAAAATAAGTGGGAGTCCTCTGTGGGGGCAGTTAAATTGTCTCCCCAGCTGACCCCGGACAAGATCCCAGAAGTAAGGGAGGTTTAAGCAGACTTTGCCCCATTGTTTAGCACCAAGCCTGGACTAAACCCCTTAGCGACTCATGATGTGGAGACAGGGACACAGATGCCCATATGGCAGACAGCATATCAGGTGTCAGAGGCTGTCCAAAAGGACATTAGGAGGGAAGTGGAGGAGATGCTGGATTTAGGCGTAATCCAGAGATCCCACAGCCCAAGGGCCTCACCCGTAGTCCTTGTACCCAAGCCAGATGGCTCTATTCATTTCTGTGTGGACTATCATGGACTGAATGCAGTCATGAAGTCAGATGCCCACCCGATGCCCCGGACGGACAAACTCCTGGACAAGTTGGAAGGGGCGACCCACCTTACGACCATTGACCTGACCAAGGGGTATTGGCAAGTAGAGTTGATGGACAGAGCAAGGGAGAGGTTGGCCTTCATCACTCCAATAGGCTTATTTGAATTTCAAGTAATGCCTTTCGGAATGAAGAACGCCCTGGCCACTGTCCAAAGGTTGGTGAACCAGGTGTTAAATGTGCTGAGGAGTACGCCGTGACGTACCTGGATGATATTACCATCTTTGGTACCAGCTGGGAGGAACACCTATCCCACCTTAAGGAAGTGCTGGTTAGGATACAGAGGGTCGGGCTCACTGTCAAAGCCGGGAAGTGCTAGGTGGCCATGGGAGAAGTGGCATACCTTGGGCATGTGGTAGGCCAAGGACAGCTCCGTCCTAACCAAATAAAAATAGAGGTAATCCAGGCATGGCCCAGACCAGAAATGCAGAAGCAGGTCAGGAGTTTTCTTGGGACAGCAGGGTACTATAGAAAATTTGTACCCAATTACAGTGCCCTGGCTGCTCCCCTATCTAACCTGGTAAAGAAAAGGATGCCAAAGAAAATTACCTGGGGATCAGCCTGTGAGGATGCCTTTACCAGACTGAAGGAGGCACTGTGCAGTGCTCCTGTTTTGATAAGTCCTGACTATAGCAGACCCTTTATAGTTCAGACTGACGCCGTCGACGTGGGTATTGGGGCGGTACTGAGTCAGACATCCAGCCAAGGGAAAGATCACCCTGTAGCCTATCTGAGTAAAAAGTTACTTCCCAGGGAGCAGGCATACTCCACTGTGGAAAAGGAGTCTCTTACCATAGTGTGGACCCTAAAGAAGTTATAGCCATACTTGTATGGGCAGCATTTTGTGGTACAGACTGACCACAACCCCCTGGTTTGGCTGACGCAGATGGAAAAAAACAATGGTAGATTGCTAAGATGGAGTCTTGCTTTGCAAGGGTATGACATGGTCATTCTACATAGGGCTGAAGCGACCAATCAGAACTCAGATGGGCTGTCTCATGTCTATGAGGAGTGAATGATTTGGGAAGCTCATCCCATGCAGGGGATAGAGCCCCCAAATTCAGTCTAGGTGGTGAGGATTGCGACACTTAGACAGCTGGTTCTGATAACGCTATGATTTTTGTAAAATAAAAATATGGTGTGATTGTCTGTCATGAGAAATGTTGTGCTCCTTGATGATCCCCCAGGTATCAGTTCAAAAGACAGGATATATGTTAAACAGCAGATCTCTGAATGCAATTAACTTGTCAATTTGCTTTGAAGCCAGGAGCTAATATATCCATTTTATGAAGTCCTCAGGAAAGTCAGTTAATTGCACCTGGTGTCATAAAAAGTCCTTTGATGTGTTTGAGAATGGAGACTGCTCATAGATCAAAGGAGACTGAGAAATCACAGTTTTAATTAAGAGTGTCATCATTTGTAAAATGAATCTTGCTGGAGTCACAGAATTCAATACCTTGATGGGACTTCCTGTTTTATACATATATATATATATATATATATATATATATATATATATAAATTTTATGTATCCTGAAAGGGAGGAGCTAGATGATGACATCATGAAGAGGGTTGAAACACAGCATTTTTAAACTGTAATCTGTATTCCATTTAGACACACACATGTTTGGACTCTGATACTATAACATATTTCAGCATTGTAAGAATACATTAGCTAGGCAAGTCTAAGTGTATTATTGGTAGGAATTTGCACTCTTTAAACCTTATTGTTTTAAAAGATTGTATGTTTTGTGATATATGGTTCTATATCTGACCTTGTCAGTGTCAGTGGCTTAGTAGGTAGCACACTCGCCTCTGAGGCCAGGAGATCAGAGGGCTGTGGGTTCAGTTCCCACATCTGGCACTTGGGTTAATATCCCAGTACTGACACTGTAGTGCAGCATGAGAGGGGTGCTGCACTTCTGAGGTGCTGTCTTTTGGATGAGATGTTAAACTGAGGTCCCATCTGCCTGGATTGGTGGTAGTTCAGGTGGATGTTAAAGATCCCATGGCACTTATCGAAAAGAGTAGGGGAATTTCCCCAGTGTTCTGGCCAAATTTCCCTGATTCACTAAAAATACTACCAACAGTTTCATCTGGTTCAAGGTCAGTTGACATTCATCTGTATCCCTCTCCCCTGGGTCGTGCCTGAAAATAGGCAGGATTTGCCTAGTGCACTTACCTGGTCAACAAAAACTAAATAAATAAAATAAATATTTATATTTTACATTTTTATCTATTTTTAAGTAAACATCTCATTTTAGAGACTACTTGGTGTGCCTTTGAAATTCTTTCTTTGACAAGTGAAGCATATATGATTACAGTGACACTGTGCATAGTTTAATGGTAATACCAAACTGGGAAAAGGTAAGAGTTTATTCTGAGGTCTTTCATAGAGTTTTTAAGGGTTCATTTTGTACACCTGGTTAGGTTCCTGGGCCATAGGCAAAAGATATCTGCCCCGAGCAGAATTATCTGAGCCTGTACATTGGGTACGCTACCAAGAGGTTCACAGTTTGAATCCCTCCAAGAACTTGAGACCAAAGGTTGATTCAAACCCACAAAACAGACAGGAGGGTTACCCTGTTCTGTTAACTGTTCACAATACTGCGCTCGGAGGTTAGCACTGTGGGAGCAGAGGGCCTGACCTGCTGAGTGGTGTTGTGACAGCCCTACTCTGGCCTCGCCAGACCAACAACAAGGGAGGAGCCAGGGTAGCAAAGATATTGGCACACTGGCTCCATCATAAACATACTGCTGCATCTATCAACAAATTGGTCAATGCACAGACAAAGCAAACATTTATCTGCTCTCAGAACATCCTGCGTATCCTGCAGCAGTACTACACACCCTTATATAAACAACGAGAATCTCCTCTAGAGAACCTGAACCCTTAGAGATTTCTTCAAAAATGTCCACCTCCCCAAATTAACTGAGGAACAACAAGACTCCCATCTTTACCCAATCTCATCCCCAAAACTGGTTTTAGGTATAAAAGCACTAACAAATGTAAAAGCCCAGGCCCAGATGGATATGGGGCAGAATTCTATTGAGCTCATTTACAGTTATTACATGACCTTTTATTGAAGACCTTTATAGATGTTCTATCAAACACTAACTGCCCCAATACATGGTGGTATGCCATTATGTCCGCAATTGTTGAACCTCAAAACATCCCTACCAACTGTGAATTTTGCCACACTATATCCATCTTAAACATGGGTTACAAAATATTAACCAGCATCACGACCAACTGACTAGGTAACATCCTCCCTACCATCATTGATCCTGACCAATCTGGGTTTATTAGACAAAGGCAAATGGTAGACAATATCAAATGCACCTTAATCGCACCTAAAAGAGTGCCCGATTCCTTTTTTTAACTTTATTTTTATTCAACTTGTATGCACTTTCTATAAGACAAACAACAGATCTCCATTCAATTGAGAACCATAGAAGCAATTCACTTTAGTGCAAATGAGCATGTTCATCATTTGTTGCATTCCAAGCTCAAATATCTAATTAGGAAAGTGCTAAACAGTCCACTGCGAACCATAGCAGAGGAAGACATTGAAAAAAAAATAATCCAAACTCAAACCTAAGAAGGGCAGATCTTTACAAATATTACAACATGATGTTTCATTTTGGGCTTTGAACAATGTATAGGTCCAGTAAGGTCACATTTGAAATTATAATGAATGAACTCAACTTATATCTAATATCTGGAAGGATCAGTTGTGCTTCCCATTTAATTTTTAATCCAGATAAAACATGCACAGAAGCATTTCCATTAAGACCTCCTGATTCTGTATGCCCCTGGCTGCCCACTTTGGTCAGCAGAAGCGAACCTCCTCATGGTTCCAAGATCAAGGCTTATTTTTGTGGAACACCTTTCCCCAGAGGTCAGAGGTGTCCTTTTGCATGACCGTTTTAAGTCTCACCTTAAAACTCATCTCTTTGCTTTGAGTTTGGGGTCTGGTGCTTTTCTTTTAATCCTTTTAACCCTTAATTTTATTAGCATTCATTAGCTGTAATTTGACTGCTATTGAATTATTTCATTGTTTTATATTGTGAGGTGCCCAGAGTCCCTGAGATTGGGTGCCCTAGAAATAAAATTGCCTTGCTTTGACTCATTTCTTATTGAACAGGCATCTTAGTGAGCAACCCCCTTAATCATCCTTTGTTTCAATGCCAAAAGATTGTTCAATAGGGTCTTACGGCGCTTTTTACAGTATGAAGTGCTAGCAGGCCTCTATATAGATTCACAAGCAACAGTTAAGGCCATCGGCTCTTACTCATTCTGCTTTCATCTTACCAGGGGAATGCACTGGAGTTGCCCCCTTTTCCCACACCTATTTGCACTCTACATTGAACCCCTGGCACATAGGGCATGGTTTACTTTCCCATCATTGTTTCAACAAGTGCTAGCAGGCCTCTATACAGATCCACAGGCAACAGTTAAGGCTACCGGCTCTTACTCATTCTGCTTTCATCTTACCAGGGGAACACACAAAGGCTCCCCCCTTTCCCCATACCTATTTGCACATATGTTGAACCACTGGCACAGTATCTCCAGAAGAGGCAGTAGAGTGTGTAACAGTGAATGGTCACAGCCACAAAGCCACTTGTTTTTCAGATGACTTCCTACTGTGCATCACTAATCCCATGAGATTCTTTCCAGCCCTAGTTAAATGTCTTAAGGTGATGGAAGAATGTGCAGGCTACAAAGTCAATGAAGATAAAATTGAGATACCACAACTTAACTTCCAACCAGATGTTATGTTGAAGCTCCAAGATCCTTAAGTGGGGTAGGTCATGTATAAAATACCTATGAGTCCGTATAGGTGCAGATCTCACCTGCCTACATCAATAAAACTACACAGATCTTAGGAGGGTAGTGCTGGAAGACATACACTGATGGTAGCCACTCCCACTTACCCTTTCCCTTTTCAATAGAGTGCATGCAAACCTGGCCACGAAGCTCCACACCCTTGAAGAGGCATATGGTGGCCAGCATTCCTTGCTGGCCAAGGCCAAGTTCTTTTCCGCAACCCCACCTTCCCAGGTCACAGGTGTGCATGGGGCAGATAAGGGAACACAAGTAGGCATCCAATCGGATGCCCGACCTGGTCCAGTAGTAGATTCCCTGCTCTTTGCTAAGCAGAGGAGTGTGGGGTGGCATGGGTCCTGAATCTGAAAAGTGTCAGGTGAATGCCTGAATGACTGCCAGCAGCCCTCCCTTCCTGACCAGAGGGATGGGGCAGCATGGTGGGGGGAGGGGGTTTCATTCCACTGCAGCCGGTAGCTGTAATCTGTAATGGGGTCATGCAACAGATATGGTAGGGTACCTGCTGCCATATCTTGTGCCCCCTCATCCAGCATTCTGTGCTTTTGTGAATGGCGCAGAGTGTGGGATTGCCCACTAACACTCCCCCAGACCACTTGCATGTAGCTGCATGAATGGCTGGGGGATTGACTGCAGAATGGGCACACACCCCTTCCATGAATGCTGCCAGGTGTCTGTGGGACCCCCGATGCATGGCTCTGCAGGTTGCACATTCCTACATGCAACAGATCTGCAGCGCATATGCATTATGCCCGGTAGTGCATAGGGACCTATATGAACAAACACACTGCTACACTTTTTATGTTTGCTTGCACACATGCGCAAGAAACACATTGCGGCAGCTTGTTGTAGTAGCAAGTTGTGGAGGTGCAGCAGTGTTGCGGCCAATGCCAGCAGTCCATTTTGGGGCTGGTCTCTGTGGCACCAATACAGGAGCACACTGTCGATGACAGAAGTATTGTAGCATGCCACCAACTTGAAGGAAATTTGCTGCTGTAATCAGGGAGTGCCCCCTCATTTAACAATCAGTTGTTTTTGCTGCTGGGGAGGTCCCTGATTGCAGCGGCAAATCACAGCTTGCCTTGTCTGGTGTCCCATTTCAATAAACATGGCAGCGGCTGTCACTGTCCACTTCTCACAGTCCCCATGGAAGCCAATGGGAGTGCTCAATCCCCCTGTTGGCATGCCCCCTCCCAAGTTAATTTGCTGATGGGGTAGCCCAGTCCCTGTCAGGATAATGTCCATGTAATAGTTTTGTATGCCAAGGGGGTTCCCAATCCCCCCTGGCATCATGCACCTCCCCAAAACACAGACCCTTTTTCTGAGCCAGCGGGGGGCCCAATCCCTGTCAGCTTCAGTCCCCCTCCCTAAAAAATACAGGTGGCACACTGGGAACCCACCTCCGTGTGCCAAAAACAAACCTGTAAAGGAAAAACCTTCCTGCGATGTTTTTTTTTTTAAATCTGTAAAAGGAAAAAACAGTCCCTCGTTGTCTTCGGTGCCCCCTCCTCCAACCCGCACCCACCCTCTGCACACCCGACCTCCTCACACCCCCACTTCACCCCATACTTACCTCCGGAGCCTGGCACGACAATCTCCGGTGGAGCGGGAACACATCTGCACTCTTCAAATCCAGCTGCGAACCGAAGAAATGCTGGTAAATTGTATAATGGCATAAGTGGGTTTTTTCCAACTTAGGTGGATATCTCAGCTATTTTTGCAAATTTTGGCACCAAATTCTCAACATGGGGTTCTTGGGACCCCACCTCATGAATTCAATCACTGTCATTTGGTTATTCGGTCCCTAAAGGTGATTTGTGGTGACTACACGGAATCACCTTTCGGGACTGAGTAACGAAACGACCATGTCACTGTTCATGAGGTGGGCTCCCAAAACCTATGTAGCAAATGTAGTGAAAAATTCCCAAAAATGACTGTGATATGAGCGTGCATTGAGCAGTTTCCTGGTACACTCATAAGTTCAAACACTTTTAATATTTCAATCCAGATTTTCAACATTGCCATCTCTTCACACCTCCCTATGAATGGTAAAGCTGTTATTTTTCGCATCCTGCCCAAACTGTGTTTTTGCACATCTGGTGCAGAATGGCGTGGTCGCTGTGGGAAATCAACGTTCGGGACAGATTCACAAAATCACAGTGCCACTGCTCATGAGCAGAGGTCCCAAATGCTTTTCTGAGGTGGGGTCACAAAAAGCCCATTTTGAAAATACCAACAAATGCCCAGGGCATTAGGGTTTCTAACCATAATGTCCCATGCTGTACAGACTGACAGGCATCAGGGGTGTGCCTTTGGATTCCTGGCTGTAATGCTCATGCAATTCAACCCCCACCCTCACCCTGAAGTCAGTGACTGGCATCAAGGTATGCCATGGACTCTTCAGCCCCAGAGTTCACCCCATTCTCCTATACTGCACCCATTTCAGCGTATGTCCTTATGGAATGGGGTGACTATAAAGCCAAATAGCCCAAGGCACACCTCAACACTTTTTGGTGTCTGCAGGATAGGGTGAGGTGACAAGGCGTAAGCATTATGGGTGATGACCCAAAGGCATACCCCAATGCCTGTCCATCTCTGCAGGGTGGAGGTGGGATTGGCATGAGTTCAATACTTCACTGCCATTCCTATCCTGCATCTGTCTAACTCCTGCATTTCCAATGCTAATATCAGCAAGCAAACATTCGACATTGACAAATGCTTGTTGTATTTCTTTCAATCCCTCCAAATAATGCCTCCTCAGGGGGAATTCCAGAAATGGAATAAATTAATCTCCCGATTTCTTTGGGGGGGGTGGCAGGCCAAGAATAGCTTTTCAGAAACTTCCACTCCCAAAAAATAAAAGGGGACTGGCTTTGTCAGATCTACTCTTATTTGCCCAAGCAGTCCTGATAAAACATGTTATGACATGGACACAGCCTCCTCCCCGCCCTTGGTGGTCCAACTTGGAACAATGGAGTTCCCTACCTTCCCAGGATGCCCAGCTGTTAGGGGCTAGGGACAAAGTTGAAGTTAATTTGCACCAAACATCCCTTACGGCCCCGATAATCAAACAGTGGCACATTGGCACTTACTATTCTCCAACAAGGGACTTCGTCAGGGGGAACAATGGCTTACTATACCAGCCCTGGATCCCAAATTTCTGTTGACTAAATTAGATGACAAATTTAAGTTATGGGCCTGCAAATAGGCAATCACGGTCATACACATTCTATAAGGATGGCATTTGAACAAGTAGCTAGGGAATTCCAACTAGAGAATAGAGATCATCAGAAATGTCTTCAAATTTGAAATTATCTGTATCCATCCCCAGACTGGAGGTGAATGTCTAGGCACCTTCCCACAGGAAACCCTCCGATGCCCCGCCACAGGCACACTTCATATTGGTCTGCTACCAGGGATTAATGGAGGGGCAACTAAACACCAGTAATTTCACTAGAACTATATGGGAGGCTGAGCCTCCACTACAATAATTCAGGTGGATTGGACCCTAGGATAGGACAGACAACAAAAAGTGATGCAGTCCTACTAGTGGCAAAAATATGGCTGGAAGACACCACATAGATCACCACCAAATTTCTTAGTAGTCAAGACTCCACATATTGGAGAGGATGTGGTCAAGAGGTGACAACATACACCCATGTTCAGTGGTCCTGCCCCATCCTAGCATCATTCGAGAGGATTTAGACTGAAAGAGAAATAAACAGCATTGGTCAGGACTACAGACCCTTGACCATGAGGGCAATCTTATTACTGCATTATCCCACACAGATCAAAAATAACATACAAACATATGAAACTGCCAGCAAAAAAAGGCTATTTGGCCTATCGAGTCTGCTCAATTTTGCAGCTAGCATTCCTACTCTGCAGCTGCCCAGCCCACCCTACCCCCTCCTCCCATGACCCTACATTTTGCCCTATCCCAGCCCCTCTTGAAACATCCCACTGTTTTACAGACTACCACCTCTGCTGGTAGTTTTGTTCCACTCTGCTACCACCCTTTCCATAAAGAAATGCCTCCTCGTCTCCCTCCTAAACCTTCCACTCTCCAATCTCATGTCATGACCCTGAGTGTCTCTCCCCACTCTCCCCTTGAACAATCCCTCTGTGCCTGTCCTGTTTATTCCTCTCATGTACTTAAATGTCTCAGTCTTATCCACCCCATCCCTCCTCTCCTCCAGAGAGTACATGTCCATCTCTCTCAGTCTAACCTCATATGGTAACTCCCCCAACCCATGATCATCTTTGTTGCTTTGTGTTGCACCCCTTCCAGCAATCTAATGTCCCTCTTTAGGTAAAGGTGCCAAAACTGATTGCAGTACTCCAGGTGGGGTCTGACCAGTGATCTGTATAACAGCAGAATCACCTTCCTCCTCCTAGAGGTTATACCCCTTGCAATACAACCCAGCATCTTGTTGGCCACTGCTGCAGCTTTCCCACATTGTGCTGAGTTGTTCATTGCTCCCATAATGAGCACCCCAGATCTTTCTCCTCCTCAGTCATAACTAGCTGCACCACCATCCCCAAGATGGTAGCTCCTCTTTGGATTCTTTGCCCCAAAATGCAGCACCTTGCATTTTATGGCATTGAAACCAAGTTGACAGGTGTCAGACCATGTCCCAAGCCTTGTTAGATCTTTCTACAATCCCTGCCACCCCCTCTTGGTCATCCACCACTGCTCCCATCTTGGTGTCATCCGCAAATAGACTGATCTTGCTAAAAACTTATCTTGCCAGGTGGAACACGGCATATAATAATATTTGTCGGTTTGCACTAGCTGCCCCCAAACTCACCCATCGCTGTGAGCTCTACGACAAACTCAGCTGGCTCCCCCCAGCCAAATACCAGGACTTCGGTGTTGGAAGTTTCTCTGGGAAGGTGCTCACTACTGGCATTCCACAGGGACTGGCGCAACTCCTCCCAAAAATGGACCCCCGCCCTACCACCTCAGGTCCCAGATTGCTGGGTTAGCAAAGTCCCCTCCCGTACTCTTATGGGGACCCGTGACTTTGCGTGAGCTGCCAGACTCTGGAACTCTCTCCCTGATCATGTCCGTACGGCCCCCTCCCATGGGATCTTTCGCACCTCCCTGTGGTCTCATCTAAAACAATCAATGGTGTGTGACTGTCCTAAGCCCCCTTAGTGAATTGAATCTAGTTTGAATTCTGCTGCCCCAATGTCAATTTATGTACCCTCCATATGTTGTGTAATTGTTGATTGTGCATCTTCTTTTCCACACTTGTTATTATTTCCTGTAATATGCTGTTCCCCCCAAGTTGCCTTGTATGTATTCTACATGTTGTGCTCTCCCGGGTCGTTCCTGAAAATAGGCATAATACTTGTCTAGTGTACTTACCCGGTAAACAAAAGCTAAATAAAAATAAAATAAATTTATGCCTACCGAGATATCTGCAATAAATACCCCAAATAACACCAGTCCCAGCACTGACCCCTGTGGGACCCCACCCATCACTGCCCTTGTGGATGATAATTCACCTCCCACCACTATCCTCTGCTGCCATCACTACAGCCAGTTCTCCACCCAACCCACAATTTTGCCCAACCCCTGTGCCCTTAACACAGCTAGTCTCCCATGTGGCACGAGGTCAAACCTGCTTACTGAAGTAAAAATGTACAGGACATCCACTATATGCCCTTTGTCCATTTCCCTAGTCACCCAGTCATAGTAGTCCACTAGGCTGGTCTGGCAGGATCTGACCTTGACAAAGCCATGCTGCTGACTGTGACAGGGTAGAATAGGACCCTGTCCCATTTGTTTTGGAGAAAGTGTTTAAATGCAAGGATGTATTCTTTCCTTTTCTGTCTCTTCTCTATCTGGTTGTGCAACCAAATTTTCCTGTGAGACCTCAGACTTGATCAACCCGAACAGTCTCACAATTCTTTGCATCTCACTGTCTCTCAGTTTTCTCTTGCTGTCTGTTTCCCCTACCTTGCATATCTGTATTAGCTAATATAACAAATATGTGCAAATCACTGTATGGAAATGAAACTGATAATGGGATCACTTTTGTTTATAGAATATTTTGTATTACTGTTGAAATGTGTATACTAATTGTAGAAAACCAGAGGTTACTTGAGTGCAAATGCTTGAGTCTTTTGCAAAAGCTGGAGGGGCCTCAGGAAGCTCACTGTTCTAGCAGCTCTTAATATTTACGAGAACAGAACATTTTGCAAAAACAGGATGCTTGCTAAGGATGGGAGTTGAAATGTCTTATGAAAGAGCTCAGCTGAGCTGCAAGGGATTTTACATGAAAGATTTTATTTTGCTTCTGTACATAGTTATTTTGAACAGGTTTATTTTATTTTATGTTACTGCAACTACAAATAAACAGTTTTGTGGAATTTTATAACTGCTCCTGGGTTTTCCCTATGCTTTCTGACGTGCCTCGAAGACAGATGGTGTCAGCCTAAGTGGGATTTGAGCCATGCATACCCTAAGACAGGAGATTTGTGCATGGGTACTGGACCTAGTACCAGGGAAGCACAGAGAAAGGTATGGATTCTGCAGCAGAAGTCCAGTCTGAGATTGTATAGCCAGCACAAGGTATGGAAAAAGAACAGGCAGTGAGACAACCTGAAAGCCTGATGGACTTTTTCAAATGGTGGGCTATACAACAAAAAGAGACTGAGAAGCACAGAGAAAAACAGATTCAGCATTTAGAAGTGCAAAGGAGAGAAGAGATGCAGCGACACAAGCAGCAGATGAGAGAAGAGATGCAGAAGCGGGAGCAGCGATGGCTGGATGCCTTACAAGCTATCAAAGGCAGAGGATCTGGCATAGATCCAGATGAGCAACAAAATACAAGCAACTTAAAGGTCATTAAACTTATAAAGTTGTGCCCCTCGGATGATATTGAGGCATACCTGACAACCTTTGAAAGAGTTGCCACAGCCTGCCAATGGCCAAAGCAGCAATGGACAATCAGACTGGTACCATACCTGACAGAGAAAGTCCAACTTGCCTACAGCAATATGGACACTGCACAGTCAGAAAACTATGACCTGGTGAAAAGCAAAATCCTGAAAAGGTATGACATCTCAGGAGAGACCTACAGGCAGAGATTTCGATCTCTGAGGTACAACTCATTCGACAATCCTCGAGAAGCCTTCACCCGACTCAGAGAACTCCTGATAAAATGGCACCAACCAGAGAGCAAAACAGTCCCACAGATCATCGACACATTTGCCATGGAGTAATTTATCACCATTTTGCCTACAGATGGGCAGCTACGGATAAAGGAACACTGACCAGAGAATGGGGAAAAAGCTGTTTCTGTGGCTGAGGATTACCAAATGGCCAGACAGATGCCACAGCAGCAAGGTAACAGTCAGTCACCACTAAGACACTCTTTTACCCATTTAAACTCCAAGTCTGATAAGAACTCTGGTGGGGGTAACAAATCTGTGCTAAAAGATGTTATCTGCTATAACTGTAATAAGCCAGGCCATTTTGCAAGAAACTGTCGTAGTAAGGAGAGTGGCACTGGAGCAGATCTGTCCTTGGCAAATTGGGGCAAGTACTTAACAGATGTGAAGGTGGGGGATAAGACTGTAAAGGGACTTACTGATTCGGGAAGCAGACAGACCCTAGTGCATGTTAAAGTGCTGGAAAAATACTGTGCAAAGGGACCAGATACTGGTGTCATCTGCATCCACGTGGACACTCGATGCTATCCCACCACCCAAGTGACTCTGACCGTTAAGGGTGTGTTGCACCAAATGAAAGTGGGGGGTAGTACCAAAGTTACTTGTACCTGTGATTATTGGAAATGACTTACCAAAATTTACTGAATTGATCAAAGAGGGAGCAAATCCTGATGCTTCAGCAGCAGTGATGACAACAGCTCAGGCAAAGAAAATTTCAGATGGTGGGGGCACTTTTCCTATCAAAGATTTTGATTCAGACTTGTTTGAGCACAGCTCCAAGATTCAGAAATCCAGAAAAGAAAGACAAAGCCTGAAACAATTGTGGCAACAAATGACTGATGGACATGAAGGATTAAAATATGAAACTGCTGAAACTAAATTGATAACTGATTGTGATTTTCTTTCAGAGCAAGCTAACGATGTTTCACTCCAGGGTTATTTCAAGCAGCTAGGGGTAAAACCAAAACAGGTTGGATCAATGGTTAAAAAATGTAATGGATTACTGTACAGAGTTTGGGTTAAACCTCAGACACAGGAACAGACAGAACAATTGGTTATACCACAGAAGTATAGAAAATAATTCTTACAGATAGCACGTGATAGACTTATGGCTGGTCACTCAGGGAGGGATCTCACCCTTGCCAGACTGCTGCATAGATTTTACTGGCCTGGAGTTCAGGAAGATGTTGCTACCTATTGTAATTCCTGTGCTAAGTGTCAGAAAGTAGCCCCATTCACTAGAAAAGACAAGGTGCCCCTGGTGCCCCTACCCTTAATAGATGTGCAATTTGAGAGCATTGCAATGGATGTGGTTGGTCCTTTAGACTAAAGTAAAAAGGGTAATAGATTTATCCTGGTAGTATGGGACTATGCTACTTGATACCCAGAAGTGGTTCCAATGCGTACTGTTACAGCCACAAAAGTGGCAGCAGAGCTTGCCAAAATTTTCAGCAGAGTGGGCATACCTAAAGAAATTATTACTGATCAGGGTAGTCATTTTGGTGCTGCACTGCTTAAGGAGCCATACAGACTACTAGGTATCACTCCCATAAGAACCTCCCCCTATCAGCCTCAGACAGATGGTCTTGTTGAGTGTTTTAACCAAACCCTAAAACGCATGTTAAAAAGGTTTGTAAAAGGGGAAGGGAAAGATTGGGACCAATACTTGCCTTACCTACTTTTTGCTTACAGAAAGTGCCACAGGCATCAACAGGGTTTTCACCATTTGAAATGCTGTGTGGTAGGCAGCCAAGAGGGCCACTGGATGTGATAAAAGAAACATGGGAAGATAACCCCACTCAGAAACAATCTATGTCTTCTTATATCTGTGCCCTAAGAAAGAAGCTGACAAAGTATGTTGAAATTGCCCATAGTAATCAGGAAGAGATTCGAAATCAGCAGAAGATATATTATGACCATGGGGTAAAAGAAAATGTTTTCGAGCCAGGTGAAAAGATTTTGCTACTGTTACCCACAACAGAAAATAAGCTGTTAATGAAGTGGCAAGGGGCATATAAGGTTCTTAGATGTACTGGCACTGTTAACTATGAGATTGAGACCCCTGGCTGGAAAAATCCTTTTAAGATATATCATGCTAACCTCCTTAAGAAATGGGTTGAAAAAATGCCAAAAGCTGCTTTGCTAGTTTTTCCAGAAACTGATAAGGAAGATATTGATGTAGCTTATGACAGACTGGAACAAACTGTAAATGCTGATGCGGTAAAGGTGAATGTTTCCTTAACCTCAGAACAAACTGCAGACATTCATAATGTGCTAAAGATATTTAACAGTACTTTTACCATGGTACCGGGTTGAGCACGTAATAGTGACAAAGAATGCTCGTCCTATTAGTCAAAAGTCATACAGGTTGCCAGAGCAGTTAAAAGCTGATGTAGTTAAGGAAATACAAAAAATGAAAGAATTGAGTATCATTGAGGAGTGCTTGGTCATCTCCCATGGTAATTGTAAACAAAAAAGAAGGGGTGTTAGAATCTGCCTTGATTTCAGGAAACTTAATCAAGTGTCAGAATTTGATGGTTATCCTATGCCCAGAATAGATGATTTGGAGGACAGACTGGGAAGTGTAAAGTATATCAGTACCCTCGATCTCACCAAGGTTTACTGGCAAATACCTTTATCTAAAGAATCCAGAGATAAAACTGCATTTGCCACCCCTATAGGATTCTATCAGTTCACCACCATGCCATTTGGTTTACATGGTGCACAAGCTACATTGCAGCGGTACATAGATGTAATTTTATCCCCTCACACTGGTTATTGTGCTGCATACCTGGATGATGTTGTGGTGTACAGTCCAGACTGTAAACCCATGCTGTCTTGGATCCTGTGCTCCTATGGATTCCAGGTGTTGCACTATCCTTTCCTTAAGGAGTGCCTCCATAATCTTGCCCACTACTGAGGTCTGTAGTTCCCTGCCTCTTCACTGCTACCACTCTTGTGGAGCGGGATCAAATGAGCAGTTCTCCAGTCTTCTGGGACCTCTCCTGTACTCAGAGACTCACTAAACAGTTCTGATAATGGCTCTGCTAGTTCCACCCTTAGCTCATTTAGTACCCTGGGATGTATGCCATCAGGTCCCATTGCCTTGTCCACCCTGAGCTTACCGAGCTCTTGTAGGACCCTTTCTTTTGTGAAGGGACTTGGGTACATCTCCCTCCCCCCTGTGTCCATGGTGCTGAGTTGTGGGCCCTGCCCTACCTTCTCTTCAGTAAATACTGAGCAGAAGTATCTATTTAGGATAGATGCTTTTACATGGTCCTCCTCCTCACATGCCCCCTTATCCCCTTTGATCTTAGCAATACCCCTCTGGACTTTCTCCTTTCACTAATGTATCTATAGAAAGTCTTGTCACCTTCTTTTACTGTTTGTGCTAGTGTTTCCTCAGTTTGGGCCTTTGCCTGCCTTACTGCCTTCCCTGCTTCCCTTAGGGAAGTTTGGTATGCCTCCCTATCTTCATCCTGTTGCATTCCCTTACATTTCCTGAAGGCCAGCCTTTTGGCTCTGACCTTTTCTGCTACTGTTTTTGAGAACCAAAGTGGTTTCCTTCTTCTTTTGCCGACCACCACACCATACCACACAAACCCTCCTTCCTCTTCAGTCCATCACACAGCGTGCTCGCTCCCCCCCATGCGTGTGTACATATAGCGACAGGATGTCGCTATACCAGCAGGCACCCTTCCCCCATCCAGTAGCCCTGAGAACAGGCACCGCTATCGAGTCGCTCTTTTTGTAAGCACTCAATAGTGGTCACCCTTCTCACATGAGACTGGTCACTGATAAAGACTACAACCCCCCCTCAAAGTGCGTCTGCTATGGAAGTGAGAGCACATGCTCAGGTGCCCCCTGCGGATAGCTGCTCAAAGACTGAAAAAAGTGAATTGATTGCTATGCTAAGAGAATTCTTGAGATGTAATGTGCTGCCTTCAGCATGGCAAACAGAGAGAGAGAGGCCAAGTCAAGACCCTCTCCTGTCAGTACTCTGGCTCCACCGCTGAAAGTATACTCCTCCCCATCCCCTAGCTGGAACTGGAGACCAGCCTCCAATGTAATGTTACAGTCAAAGCAGACCAAAGGAAGCATGTTTTGCCACGTCTGTAGGAAGGATGGGCATATGAAAAAAGATTGCCGGTCTCAAAGGGACTTAGAAAAAGTGGTTGCCAAATTGCTGGAGGAGCACCGAAGAGACCTGCCATCCTAATGAGGAGCAGAAAATGACCGCAGTGGAGGGTCAGGCAATTCCAAAAACACTTACTTTATGGCTAAGTCCTCTGTCCAAGTTCCTGTAGATAGTTCTCCAGATTGGGAAAAAATGGTAGGTGCTTTCATGGAGACCACAGTACACCTTGATGGTATTCTGGCCAGGGCCATGTTGGACAGCGGATCTCAAGGCTAGTATGACCAGCACCTGTCTGACACCCTCTACAACCATTAGAAGGACCGCATGTATGAGGGCTGAGTGACAAATCTTACCCTTTTCTTGGTTATTTACAAATATGGCTATCTTTTCCTTCTGCTGTTGCTGGTGTGGATGAGCCCATGGAGAAGCTAGCCTTGGTCTGCCCTTCCACTGGGCTGTATGCCGGGGTTCCCATTTGGCACTAATGCTCATATATTAGGCCAACTAGCTGAGATGTGTCAAGAGGAGCAAGCAAAAAAAAACAGGTGAGCCTTACCAATTCATGCCCTAGTGAAAAAAGCTTACAAGATGCAGCTGCAGAGCAAAGAGGATGACAAGGATGGTTCAGTGAGGTATGTCTGGAAAAAGGACCCTTCACCCCTCGTTGTGTCACCTAATTCACAGTGCCATGTCAGTGGAGAGGTGCATATCAAAAAAGATGTCACAAACCAGATTCTCATGCTGGATGCCCCAGAAGAGGGGAAGCTTCCCAGTGGACTTTTGATTAAACCCTGTGTGTTGCCTATTAGAGCTCATGCCTATGACAGGAGAGTAGTGGTGCAGCTCTGCAGTGTGACTGACAGAACCCTTGAAGTCACCCGAGGTTGTACCTTAGCCCAGGTATACTGTGCAGCACTGCACTGCTGCCAACCAAGTGCCGCAGAGAAGAGGATGATGAAATATCTCCAGATATGTTCGACTTTGGAGAATCTCCTATCCCTGGTGAATGGAAAGACAGGATCAGCCACAAGCTAGGACAGCAGAGCAAGGTATTTTCATTAAAGGAATGAGATGTTGGATGCATTACTGGTGCTGAACACCATATCAGACTCCATGACGAGAGGCTATTTCGAGAAGTGTCCCACAGATTGGCACAAGCTGACATTGATGATGTTCAACGACACCTCCAAGAGATGTTAGCAGCTGGAATTATACAGGAATATAGTCTGTATGCATTCCCCATTGTAGTAGTCCAAAAGAAGAATGGCTCAGTGAAGATATGTGTGGACTACAGGACCCTTAACTGAAGAACCATACCAGACCAATATACAATGCTTCGTATCCAGGATGCTCTTGATTGCCTTAATGGGAGCCAGTGGTTTTCCATCTTAGACCTCAGAAGTGGGTATTACCAAATCCCGATGGCAGCGGGAGACAGGGAGAAAACTGCACTGATCTGCCCCTTGGGTTTCTACGAATTCTTACGAATGCCCTAAGGCATTTCACGGGCCTCAGCCTGACTCTAATCAGATTATCAATCGTTTAACTAAATTCACGCCCCTTCCTTGTTCATGACCCCTAAATAAACCAGATTGTCTTGTTTCACATCTAACCAGGCTAGTGTGCATATTATTAGTTGGGTTACAGTGCCAGAAGTGTACAGTTGTTTTGCTAACCTTATTTTACAGGGGGTCTCCAGGGAAACTGCTGAAGGTCCAACCCTGGTGGTAAGTGTGAAGGGTGTGTGCATATATTATTTCTATTACTTACTGACTGTGTGTTAACTGTTGTGACAGGTACAGAGCCACTGGGGAGGGTTACAGCTTCCCAGAGGGTTATAGCAGGATAAGCAGATACCCCCAATACCATTTCTCTGGATGGAGGCACCTTGGCATTGAATCCAGGCCCCTCAACCTGTGCTTGGAAATACAGGCAGGGGTAGTAGCCTTCAGAATAGTGCTGCCTAGGGGTTACATCCAGAACATTCAAGCTTTAAAAAATGGATAGTAAGGGTATCTGACCGTTTTTTAGGATCTTAGAATTTTAGGATCTTGGTCCTCAAAATCTTACATTCTAAAACATTCAGAAAATAAATCCGGTTTTCAGATATCCTAAAATTCAAAATTAAGTTATCCTAAACCAAATCCAATGATATCCAATGTTAGGTTATATCTAGATATGAATCCTCTCACTAGTGAAGGAGAAAATGAACCCAGGAGCCAGCAAAACATCTACAGCAACCCGGTGGTGTTGTCAAGTAGTGTCGAGTTCTGCCCCAAAGCCAGTTGGAGGATGCCCATCCAACAGGGGCCTCATACATGCTTATTGTTATAAGTGGGGCAGGGAATTGTATTACTAGGGCCAATGTTGCTGAAGGTGATGGTTGTGTTTTATTCCTGTGGGGAAGCACCCTAGCAGCACCCTCTCTAGAGGACCCCCATAGGTGGGGGCACCACACTACATTCTGTACCCATGTTGTATCATGAAGCCAGGCACCATTAACCTGAATGCCTAAGACTTTGGCCAGCCATCAGTCTACAGGCTTGGTCGCACACCTCTCAGGTGGGGGTGGTTACATTATTTTCTAACAGCGGGAAGGAAAGGGAGTAGGGCTCAGATAGTCTGAGTGTTTTCACATGCAGTTTGGTCACTCCAGCAATTTAAAACACCTTTTGGGTAGAAAAACTGCTGTCTGTAGTCTCCAGGGAAAGGAACAGAATCTAAATTGAAGAACAGCTAAACATAAAACATGGTATGATTCCAGCACGGGGTTGTGGTGACATCATTCACCATGAGAGCAACGTTTAAGTGGTTAATGATGTCACAAGAAACCCGAGATAGAATCACATCTTGACTGATTTTTAAAAAATAGAATTTAGACATTTACGACTAGCCTCTAAATTCCTTTCTGAACTGTGTTCACACTGCTGTATGCTACTCTTGCTAAGTTGCACAGAATTTTTAAAGTTTTAAGAGTCATACTACTGATGTGATATCAGACTGATGGTAAAACAACTCTGTGATGTTATAACCATACACATACTGTATGTTAATGCTGCCTTTTTCCCTCCCCAATATTTATTTTTTAATACTTATGAGCTGTGGAACTCAGTGACCTCAGTTGAGCTGAAGCCTACAATGAAGGTTTCCAAGTATAGGGCTTGCGTTAAAATAATATTACAGGTTTCTGGAGCTGCTAAGCAACTAAAAAATAAATATTCAGTAAAAAAAGGCTGCATCAAAAAGAGATCCTAAATAAGGTAAAAGTAGGACTATTTCAAAATAAACACTCAAAACAACGCACTGCAACTATTAAACAGACTTCACACATGCTCACATTTACCAGTATATTACAAACTGTAAACAACAGAGGTTATGTTCCCTTTAAAGTGGACAGGAAATGTTTGGCAATTGGCTGCAGTTAGTAATGTTTCTATTTACAGCAATGACATTCGTATCTCCAAATGATCCATATGTAATTATGCACGAATCAACGCTGACATGAAAAACTGTGCTTTCAATTGTTTTCTTTTTATGGGTAACATGTTGCACAGTTCTTTAAATGGAGTCTGTAGTCTGGAGCTTTTACTCTGCCATGATTTGTGTAAAGAATGCTAATTATTATCTGTTGACCTTTCAGAACCTCGTTCAGAGTTCTGTGCACAAACTGTGACATAATTAAAACTCCACATCACTGGTTCCATTACGAGAACTGCAACAAAATGCTGCCCATAAAAGGAAAACAATGCAAAATACAGTTTTCCTATCACTCTGTATTCAGGTGCAGTTAAATTTGGATAATTTATGGGAATGAATATCATTTCTGAAAATAAGAACTTTATAAACAGCTTCCAATTAGAAAGGATTTCCTGTCCTCTTTAAGGATTTTTTATTTCATCAGCTGTATGCAGCAGACATATTTGCTTGACATTTTGATATAACAAAATATAATACAATTCATTTTTTTATGGTGGGCACCATAAAACCCTTGAATAACCAGGATTATGCAGTAGACCACCAGGGTCCTACTACACAATCATTTAATCATGCTGCAAATGGTCACGAGGACACATTTGGCATGTTACATTACTACTCATTGTGCTACACGCAAAGGGGTCACAAGAACATCCCTGTACTAGTATAAACTTCAGTACACTAGCACAAGGAAAGGGGCAGGCAGAGCCCTGGTAGTGAGAACACCAGGATGCACTGATGTGCTATGTCAGGTCAGTGGCTCAGAAGGTGCCTTCACCCCCTGAGTGCTGTGACCCCATGGGCTGGGAGCAGTGCCTCAAGACCCCCTATATCGCAATCCAAAATGTCCTCTCCAGCAGAGGGAGGGGTTGGGCAGTGCACAGCACTGCTGATACAGAGAAGGAAAGGGATGGATGGATGGGGCAAGGGAGGAGAGGTCCACTGGATGCTAGGGAGTTCATTTGGATATGGGGAGGGGAGTAGGTGTCACTGGACCACCAATACAGACCAGCAAGGTAACACATACATTAACAGCAACTCAAGCCTTATGGTACAGGGTGTGTGTGTGGGGGCATTGGAAGTAGTACCAAGTCCCCAGGGCGCAGGCCATAGCATGGCACCGTGTATCTGGTGCCATGCCATTAGCCCACCACTGCATCAGCTCTCTTCTAGCATGCTAGTGGTCACACAGCTTATGTATAGCTAATAACATCTGGAACACTAACTTTCATAATTGTATGCAACACTGATGTAACAGGGGACAGTCTGCCCCCTGCAGACAGTGGCTCCTCTTTGTGAATGGCAGTTTCGGTGGGGGGGTGGTATGTGGATCCCAGTGTAGCCCCAAATACTGCTACCTACCACTGTGACAATATATAGGGTACAAGGTATTTGTGCTGCACCCCCACCTTTCGAGTGCTAAGGGGTTTATTTTATTACTTTCTTCCCTATTGTTCTTTAAAGGCATGTCTCATCATTAAAGAGAGTCACTCTCATACATTGTGGTTCTGCTTTACATTCCGTTACCTACATGTTTTATTTGAATGTATTTATTCATTTACAAACTGTTATCTTGACAAGGCTCACTGACTCAAAGCTTTTCTCCAGCTTTGACCTAAAGGCACAGGTGGGGATGGGGTATGTGCAAGGATAGAAAATCAAGCAAAAATTGCAAGTACAATGACTACATGTGGGCTAAAGCTGACAGAAGAAGCTAATAATAAAAAAATAGCAAGCAATACACAAAAGGAAAAAGCTAATTAAAATGGGGGGGTGTGGGGAAGATATCATGGGTGGGGGCTGGGGGCACCAGTGGCTTACTGATTATACTGTACTAATGTTAATACTGAGGTCTGTCGGGCAGAAGAAAGCTGCGGGAGTCACTGAGACATGTATTCAATCTAAACAGATTGAGAGGGAGGGGGGACATGATAAGGAATAAAGACGGTGAACTGTGAAGTGCTGTCTACCAGCAACAGAGAAGTTAGGACATGGTGTTATGAAGGGAGGTTAATGGGAGAAGGTTTAAAAACTGATGTAAGGAAGCATTACTTTACAGAAAGAGTTGTTGAGCCATGGAATAATGGTCTGCTGGCAAAGGTAGTGGGTGCCAGTACCAGAAACGGCTTCAAACCCAGCTGGGACAGAATCACAGGTATAATAGCCACTCAGAGAGATGAGGGAGGCGAAACATAGGGAACAATAGGGAGAACAGGGTGAGCAATGAGCCTCAGGAACAGCGGGTCCCAGGGTATGATAGGGTAACGCGGGCAGTCTGGATGGACCGTCGGTCTTTTTCTGCAATCATCATCTATATTCTATGTTTGCACTACCCCAACCCTACACATCTTAATGGTAGCATCTCATTTCATCTCTGGATGTAAAGGTCAAGGTACTAGCTGAAGTGTAATTTAGATGTGCAATCTACCTAATTTTGTGGCAGTTCAATCCACACTTCCACCACCCTTTGTGTTAAGAAATACTTCTTATTTTTTGGGGTGCAAAAGGATGAGTAACAGAACTGTTTATTATGTCCAAACACAGACCTGTACAGCAGCAGGACAGAGTGTCAGCACTAGAAACACAGTGGATGTAAATGGTTTTCCAAAGAGGAAGACATCTGTGTGGTGATGTCAAAACATTAGTGCATGCCTCCTCAGATGTGTACTGGCCTCAGTGGAGCTATTGTTATGGTCTCTTTGGCTGTAGTTTATCTGTTGAATGCAGTTTATCTGTGATATTTTTCTATAGTTCCTCTTGAATATCCCCTGACACCATTAGAAAAAACATGAACAAATGTGAGATTTCGACACAGTTTAGCTTATAATTCATATATAGGCCTAGATATTCAAAGGAGATGTGCCCTGTACAACCGAGTTGCGCTGGCACATCTCCAAATTGCACCCCTGGGCCATATTCAAAAGGTGGGGATGTGCAGCACAATTCCAGATGCACCGCAGTGCAAATATAATGTATGTGGCGCATCTGGAGGGGGAGTTCCCATGAATGATCTGCGCAGCCCCATGTTTAGCCCAGACATGCAGCGCATCTGTGGTGCTTCCCCCAAGATGCATAGCACAAAGTTAAGCATAAAAGGAAGTAGCCTAACTGCATGCCACCTACAGACAGCCAGCAGAAGGAACAGGAGCAAGATGGATGGGGCTGTGTTTCTCATGGCAGAGGTAATGAGGGGTGTGAGGAGGCGGGTGGAGCAGCAACGTGGCCATGGAAGGGCTCGCAGGCAGTATGCCCAAAGACAGTACCGTGCCAGTGTCACCTTTGAACATCATAGTGACACACTGAGATAGTGAGCCAGTACAGACTCAACAGGGCCATTCTGGGGCAGCTTTGTGAGCTGTGCCATGATAAACTGTAGGCACCCACCAGAAGGGGTCATGCCATCTCAGTGGAGATCAAGGTGATGGTAGCAATGTGCTTGCTCACCACGGGCACCTTACAGATACCAGTGGGTCACACCACTGGTATCACACAGTTGGCCACATCCTGCCATCTTAACATAATTCCTCAATGCTCTGCTGCCACATGCCTCGGAGTTCATCACATTCCCAAGCACACAGGCAGAGCGTACAGAAAACATGTGGGAATTCCACAGGGTGGCACACATGCCAGACATGATAGGGGCCATTGACTGTACTCATGTGGCAATCCGCACACCACCTGACCCAGACGGTGTCACATGCATGGATAGGAAGGGGCACTATTGCATCAACTGCCAGATGGTGTGCAATGCCACATGGCACATCATCAACATCTGCACCACGCACCCTGGGAGTACACACAACACCTTCATCTGGCATCAGTCTGTCCTGTGCCGCAGATTATCCCCTCAGGGCACCTACTTTGTGAGTTGTGCAGTAGGCCATGACTACATCATGAACACTGTGGCACAGCACACAGCCGCTGGTAGTGCATGGGGGGTGAGTGACAGGGACAGTGCAATGGCCAAATGCCATGCAGAACTGTGGAACCAGAAGACATGCCAGACAGGTACATGCAGATACAGAGATACTGGTATGGAGGGCTACAGGGAAAGCATGGCAGGGGCACAGCATAGCAGCTACATTCTGCACTGCGAGGAGCAACAGATGCCCCCAGGCACCACCATTGTACAGGTGACTGATGAGAACAATGGATGGACAGGACAGAAGCATGTTGCCCACACAAGCAGGGATGAGACCCAGAGGCCTAGGGATGTGTTGAACAGCCCAGTGCCAGTCAGGTCACAGGCAGGGCACAGTTACAGGATCCTGCAATGGAGAGACAGGGCCTGTACATGTGGGGTGGAGGGAATGGCTTCCCGGTGGACAGGTAGTGGCAGTATAGACAGTCAAGATGTGGTGGGGGTCAATCAATCAATCAATATTTTATTGTTTAGCATAAGCTTTTAACAAAATCTGAAATTTTCTATGCGTAATGACGTCATGTAAATACTCAGTATCCATAAATACAATATAAATATCAAACATGGATATACATTCTACATTTTACACACAATCTTCACAGATGTAAAATGGATAAAAATGTTACCAATTTTTCCAGTATAAATATATTTGTATTGTTGAAGAAAAAAGATACCAACTGGTCAGGAGAGAGGTCAGTGTCAGCCAGAATTTCCCCTAGCCACTTTCTCCTAAATGAACTATAGAAGGGACACAGCAGTAATACATGTTTCAAGTCATCCTCCAATTGATTCCCACAAGAGCAAAAGGAGGAATCTACATTTCCTCTTCCTTGCCTAAAATAGATACAATTTGCCTTATATAACTCCATTTTGTATCTAGTTATTATATGGCTAGATTGGGGATTGGTTAATCTAAGTAAATAAGAGTCCAATCCATCTTTCTGCTTTATTATTTTGTACCATCTGTAATTTTTTTAAAGTAGATATTCTCCCCATATCCTTAGTTTTGGCTATGTCTCTGACTCTAAGCTTAACCAAGGATGCCATTTCTTCAAATGGTGTATAATATATACAGTATCTGTCATCACATGTCCTGTCCCTCTTGGATATAATTTGTTCCTAATAAGTTGAATATTAGGTGCTATAAAGCTCATACAGGTATAGTGTATTTCTTCTTCTAGACACCATCTTGGAATTCTCTGTTCAGGCAACTGTAATATCTTTAACAGAAATAAAAATAGTTTTTCTAGGAATAGTGCTTCCAAGGAAATCTGTCTTAATTCAAGTCGTAACATTTCTTTTGGCACAGATTGAGGAACCATTAAGATATGACAGTAGAGCTTATTACTTACCCGTTCAATGTCATCTAACTTATGACTTCCTCATATTTCTGAGGCATAAATTATACTTGCGTTCATTTTGCATTTATTACTTTCAGAATTCCCAGTATAGAAGCTTTTTCCAGCTTTGAATTAAATTGTTTAAAAGCATTAGCTGCGATTTTAGTTTTAGATGTAACAAAATCACTGTGTTCCTTCCGAGTTGTGGTTTGAGAGAAACATACCCCAAGATAATCATATGTTTTAACTGTATTTATTCTAGCTTTTCCTATGAAAACCTTGGGTAAGTTCTTAGATCTGTTTCCAAAAACTACAACTTTAGTTTTATTTTCATTAATTAACAAACCATCTTTATTACATAGCACAGAAAATCTATCCAGCTTTCTCTGGAGACCTAACAAGGAAGTTGAAAACAAAACAATGTCATCTGCATAGGCTAGAAGTGACACCCCATTTTTGCCTATTTTAGGCGAATGAAAGTCTATATTTTCCAGATCTTGTAATATAGAATTTATGTATAAATTAATCAAAGTTGGAGCAAGTATGCACCCTTGTCTGACACCTAGGTTAATTTTAATAAAGGATGCCTACGACCCTCATGGATTATATTGTGCCTACATCCAGGTGTTTGTGTGTAGTCTGATTGTTATGTTTAGTAAAGGACTATCCATATTCAAGTATTTTAAATTGTCCCAAAGCAAATTTCTACTTATTTTATCGAAAGCTGCAGTTAGGTCCATGAAGCAGCAGTATAATTTACTATATTTCACTGTCGCATATTTCCACACTAGATTTCTCAAGGCATAACAATGTTGTACTGTGGATCTTCCTGTCCGAAATCCATTTTGGTATTCTCTGAAAATCGAATTTTCGTCTATCCAATCCTGAATGTTATTTAGTAAGATTTTACAAAATATTTTCTGTGAAATATCTATCAGACTAATTGGTCTGTACATCTTGGATTTGAGGGATCTCCCTTTTTCAGGATTGAATAAATGATACTGCCAAGCCAGCTCAATGGGATACCTAGTCCTTGCAATATTGCATTATAGTATGTTTTCAGTACTAGTACCCACTATTGTATAAATGTTTTATATATTTCCCTAATTATGCTATCGGGTCCTGGTGCTTTATTCAATTTCAATGATAATATCGCCTGACAAATTTCACCATCACTCATACTAAGAGGTACAAACGAAGATTCAAATGAGGCCATAATAGAGTTTATTGTCTCCAACCTTTCTTTTTCTGAAAAATATAGAATTTCAATATACTCTTCCCATATTGTAGGTGTAATATGAACATGAATTTTGTTATGATATTGACCATAACTACCACTCACCAGCCTCCAAAAGGTCTTTGTATCTTTCTCCAGTATTGTTTTCCACAACTTTTCCCACTGTAATCTATAGTATGTATTTCTCTCTTGTTTCAAAAATGTATTATATTCTTTCCTAGCCTGGTTTAGCTCTTTTATTTTTTGTTCATTTTTATTCTTCCTTACTTCTCTTATTTTTTTATTAAGTGTAGTTTTCGCTCTTTTACAGTTATTGTTAAACCATGTACGAGGCTTAAACACCTTAATGGAAGCTGTCTTACAAATAGGTTTAATATGATTTATTAACCTATCCCAGTTTTCTGAGATACTATTTAAGTTGTCATTTGAAAGTATTTCATTCCTCAGTTCTGCTGGGAACCCATATAAAAAAATCTCTTGAAAAGTATGGATAGAATAACTATGCCACTTAATTCTCTTAAGATTAATAATTTCCATGGAAGATGGAGTCTCATTTCTTCTTGAACTGGGGATCTCAGTAATACATTTTGCACAGACAGGGAGATGTGCTGATTCAGGACAATCCAAAATCTCTATGTCCAGGAATATTTTGGCCCCTTCCATATTAACCCACAATAGGTCTATTGTAGAATATCCTTTTGGACCCATAAACGTATAACTTCCCGTACTATCTTTCTTAGTTCCACCATTTGTAAGAATAACATTTTGCTCTCCAAAATAAGTGTTTGCGTATCTGCTCCTTTTGTTTAACTTTTCATCCTCCAATTTTCTGTGCAGCACCATGCCAGAATTATATTCCACTACATTCACCACTAAATCAGTATAAAAATCATCCCCTAAATCATTTGATCCTACTTGAGCATTAAAGTCACCCAAGATAAAGACTGGAAGGTGTCCACTTTGCTCCAAAAAATAAGATAATTCATATCTTTTTCAAATTGACGCCTTGGATCGTCCCTATTTTTAGTCTTTGATGGAATGTAGACATTACAAACTATTAATGTAAAAGAATGTTTACAAAGTTTGACTGTCAATATTAAATTCCCCTCAAACTTAAGTTCTGTCACCACAAAATCCAAGAAGGTTTTAATAAAAATAGCCAGCCCTGCCTTGGGCCTACCTAATTTCTTACTTTTACTTGCCGGTATTCTGACTGTAGAGAAGTCGAGAATAACATTACTTTCTGGTGTCATGCTCCATGTTTCCTGAAACCATGATATATCAAAAGACTCTAAAAAAGAACATGTATCACTGTCATCCAGTTTTAATGTGAGTCCTTCTGTAACCCCTCACCCCTGCCTTTTTAGCAAAATGACAGGTGGCATGCTGTTGAAGCTGACAGCAGTACCTGGTGAGGACCTGGGTTCGGGGAGGATGAGGTTACTCGGCACAGGGGATCTAGGTTTGGCTACTCTGCACAGGGTACCAAGTAAATCCGAACACAGGAAGCAATAACTGTAATGTCCAGAACCAGGAATGGGATTCTTCAGTGTGGCTTTTATTCACTTCCAAGCTGAACAAACAAAGCATAGACGGACCCCATGGGGCTACATTTCCTGGTAATGCAGATTAGAGACAACAGAACACTTCATCACTATTTCCAGCCCTCAGGCTCTAAACCCACCAGGCACACAGCCGGACTTGCCTGCAGCTTTGGGTACACAGCCGACTTGTACACATTGGTTTTTCCACTGGCCTGCTCCCCACCGCCACTTTGATCCGAGGTCCATTTGAGGAATGAACCAATTATCTTGTTGTGGCTCCCAAACTACACTAGAGTTCTGTACTCCTAGAGAGAATTTTCCTTACAATCCCATGTCTGGATACTTCCATCACTGGCCAAGTGCCTGAGGCAAAGTAGAAACCACAGAAGAAATCAGAAGGTGGACCTGGTCACTAAAGATGGGGCCACCCACCTCCAGCCCCACAGCCCATACCCGCCATTTCTCTGGACACTGAACAATTCCTTTTCTGAACTTTCAAATGTAGATTAAGGGTAGACGTCTGTCACATCACCTCTACATATTATTTGCATCCCAACAAACTCTGGAACTTGAAACTACTTTTACTTTGCTTAGCCCATTACTCTAGGCTTCCCAATACTTAGTAGTTCAATCACCACATTGTCACACAAGTCCCAGGGTGAAAAACATAGGCCCTTTTAGCCAGAGCAGACACTCGCCCTCACGTTGCAGGTTCCCCACAGATGACTCACAAATCTTCTTTTCTCCCAAATAAATACTGAAACAAACAGGCAGCTTTTCCTCCACAAGCAGAACTAGGGGGTTGCCCCAGGAATCTGCAGGGAAACCTTTTCATCCCCCCCCGGAGGGAGGGGGGCACTGAGACCCGAAAACAGTGGTCTCCACCACTTCAGTACTCTTTTGTGTCTCTCTTTAAGGTGGAGACACACACCCTTCTACTTAAAAGTAGCCCTCTATCAGGGCTGAGGCTCCTAGAGCCTTCACTGAGCTGCTTTACCAACAAACTCCCTACTTCTCACACACTCACTGAAGACTGACTGAAGACTGACTTTAAAACTCCCAACGTTCTATCTAACTCCCTTTGCTGCAGATTCCAATGTGGCTCATGCAGCTGCTAAAGTTCTATTGGTGATGTCATCCCTCAGTCTTAGCTGAGACTGAGAACAGAGTGAGACAGTGTGAAACCCATTTAACTGGAGTTTCACAAGCTGCCTTCCCTGCCTACCACTAGGTCTTACTGGGATTCTAGTAACCCCGGCTAACAAGGGGGATACACTTGCCTTTGACCAGGAAAATGACTGTCTGCAGTCATTATTTACCCGGCCTTAGGCCATCCCATGCTATGTGCTACCTGCGGAGGGGGGTGATCAGGCCCCCTCCTACCATGTGCAAGCACAGGCAGGCAACACTAAGGGCCTAGAGGCCTTTAGCTGACATATCAGCCTCTACACTATCCACTTACTATGGACACCTAGTGGCTCTGGTAGAACCATCTAGAGCATAGCCCTGATAGATCAGCACTGCGGTCCCTACTGCAGGTCAGGGCCACAGCCTGTCTATCCCCCCTAACCCTCTAGGGAAAACCTATCTGCCTCTAACCTAATACCCCCAAAACCAAAAACAACCCGGGGACCTCCCCGACCTTGGGCAACCTGCAACCACACACCATTAAAATACCATTTTACTGTCTCCTCCCTACCCCCACAACAACACCTGTGGAAGGAAAGGGTTAATACAGTAATAACAACAATAACACCACAGTACTTTAAATTTCTAAACACACTAAAGCACTGATGAGGAACTCCGATGAGCCCCTCCTCCTCTTCTTGTCTTCTCTTCTGTCTTCCCAGGAACACCTGTAAGAAAAAGAAAGACAATACACATTCCTAATCTGCAGCATACACAGTCTACCTAAACCCCTACCATCAAAACACTAAAGAATCCCAAAAAGATTTTTTTTAGAAAAAAGTTAGAAAAACAGTATTTACATTAGAAAACAACGACATTATTTACAATACACATTTGGGGGGATGGAGTGCCCTAAAAGTCCCAACTAATGACCACAATGCCCGAAGGCTAGTCCAATAAAGAGTCTCTCCTGGTCCGGACCCCAGTGAAGCACAGTTCTAACAGGCCAAAGTCCCGAAGGGGAGAGTCTTTGCGGGCAGTTCTCACATTTTGAAGTCTGCTAGTGTAGGGTGTGTACTGCAATGTCATAAAGATAGAAAAGTTCAGACTTACCAGCCACTTGTAGTATGGAAAATTCTTGACTGACCTGCACCTCTGACGAAGACTCTCCCTGGCAGCATTTCTTCCGATACAGCTGGGCGGACATCTTCCGGGAACCACAGGAGGGCACGTCTGGGAACAGCTGGGCTGATGTCATCTCTGGAGATGGAACCTTAGAACAGGAACAAAAAGAAAACAGCTGGTCCGATGTCATCTGATTACCAGGCGATGAACAGGATACAGCTGGGCTGGTGTCCTCTCTGGATCTGAAGTCATCTGGTGGGCCAGTCGATGGATTCTGGAGAGGCCAGTACACTGTAGAACTGATGAATGTGGGGCACCTGAGTCCTGGATGTCCATATTGGCAGATCAATAAGGCACTTCACAGTCTGGTGTGGCAGTATTGACTACCACTGCTCGGCTCTCCATTTTGTAGGCACAGGCACATTTGCTGGGAGGTCCTTGCACTGAGGCCAATAGTACCGGGGGTCAGGAGCTTGAATTATTACCCCGTCTGGGCGCACATAATTCACACAGTGGGAGATTTCACGTCCCTCTCCGTCCACTATTCTCACTCTGTCTATAAACAGTGTTCTGCCTCTCTTCCACTGGGTATACTTTTCGTGGAACAGTCTATTCTTTACATGCTTGTTGGCCCCAGGATGCACACTTTTCATTGCTTCATCCCAGATCCAGGATTTCCTGCAGTTCTCAATTTCCTCCCAGACTTTTCGAGGAAAGGTAGGAAAGGTCATACCATAGATCTCATTTGCCTTCCTACGAACCAGTCTCTCCTCCTTACTTGCTTTGGTCAATCTGAGACCGCTGGCCTGGCTTGGGGGTGGCCAGTCCTGGTTCTGCCAGCTACGCATCCTTAAAGAAATTAGAAACGGATCCCTGACTTCTTCCTCCTGTAAAGCCAGGGCAGTGGCATCACCACTTTCTTCCATACATTCCTCCGAGGCAAGATCTTGAGGCTGTATACCCGTTCCTTTTTCACAAAACCACATAGGTTCCCCCTCATCTTCCTCTTCACTGAGGATCTGAGCCCAGGAGTGAGCAGTCGCTCTCACCCTGAGACTATCCACTATCACTAGGCGGGAGGTCGACACCTCCCACTCAAAGGCCTCCCACATCTCATCTTCGCCTAAGAGACTTGGCTAGGCCCCTCCAGGGGTCTATTGATGCTTTATCCAAACTTTCCTTCTGGGATCCAGCATCCAAAACTTCAACTTCGGTTCTGTCTCTAACTCTGCACCCTCTAGCTTTGTGCCACACTCCCCCGAGGGGCCTTCCTCCACAGGCTCCGCCTGGTGCTGTGTGCTGCCACTGCAGATTCCTGAACCTTTGTCCATGTGGGAGCCAAATGAATTTGAGATGCTTTATACAAGCCATATTTTTCTAGGCATCCAGCACAGTGAGGAATCATGAAGACGTCCCTTCCAGCTCTCAAGCATATTTGACATACATGCACTGGAAAACCAGGAATCGCCACATGAGGATGCAGTTGCCCTCCATAGCACCACTTTTCATATTCCTCAGTCTATTCACTGCTGCTGTTACTGCAACCCGGGCATGATCCGGGTAATGAGCTGGTCCTGAGGCCATAACTGCAGAAAAATAAACAAAAGTTCACTGTAACTGAAAGTCCCACTTTACTGAAAACTCTTTAGTTGTAAAATGGCTCCTCTGCTGCTGTGTTTACTTTACTACCCCACCCTGTAATGGCGGCAGCAGCACTCCTGTGCATCAACATTCAGAATCTGGGCCAAGCCACTGCGCACCCGATTTACACAAACTACTGATAACTTTTGCTCAAACTGCACAACTTGCTCTGATCTTGCTTTAAACACATTTACAGGATTTTCCACGGACTTTTTACATGCTGGAAACATTTTTTTTTTTTTTTCACAGTCCCTTAAAGCTTCAGGTTTTTAGCACAGGATTGCCTGTATAACCAGGGCTGCACATTGGCTACAACCCACAGTGTCTCTCTGGCTTTAAACTTTAAACTGAGACTAAATTCATTGCTATGCACACAGTCAATGGCTTAACAGACTTGCACTTGCTGGCAGGACTTGACACAGTTGTTACCTGCAAAGCGAATACACTGCTGCACATACATTTATATGGCAAAGTGCAGAAAATCACTGTTTAAGCAGTTTTTAAGTGGTTACTTACTGTTATCAGTAGCAGTTTGCTGCGATGGGGAAAAACGGCCTGCAGCCAGTTCTTGGAGGCCTCAGAACAGAAACGGGTGGGCAGTCCTGCCGATCGTCTTCTTTACCACCACACTTGCAATTTGGACGATCGATTAGCGGGTTGAGCCCAATTTTAAACAAGAAAGTCAATTTTTAAACTGTTTACAACGATTTTAACACTCCGTAACACTCCTCCACTGCCAGTACACGCACTCCACTCACACTCCCTCTCGAATGCTGGGGCAGTCACTGTAGAGCTGGCTGAGGGGCGGGACTGATTGTAGCCTGACCAATCACACGATGCCATGCAAATGAGCCTCTTCTTCCTCACAAGGGCTCTTCTCCTCATGGCGATCATCGAGCAGGCAAATTTAAACCGCAGAATGGAACTTTTTTTTTTTCTTCACCAACTGACTCCACGGTGGGAGCCCATTTCAGCCATTTAACATAGCCATTCCACCTGCAAGTCTCTCAATTTATTCAGAAAGCATTTCCAATGTCCAGGGCACAATTTTCCTGTTGCTACCCCTAGTCTTCCACACTTTTCTTTACCACAGTTCATTTTAAAAGCATTTCCAACGTCCAGGGCACAATTTTCCTGTTGCTACCCCTAGTCTTCCACACTTTTCTTTACCACAGTCCATTTTAAAGCAGGCAAAAACGCTGTAAACAATTTTGATGCAGGACAAGGGCACACTCTTTGGCTTTACTGCTCCTTGGTAAACAGTTGGCATTTTAAACAGCAGCATAAGATCCCAGCACACAGCAACACACACTAGCTACTTGCTTCAGCTTTTGGGCTACCCACTGCCAGATAGCCAAAACGCTAGCCCCCTTGCCCAAGTACCTTCCTCCCAGAACAAAATCCAAAGCGGTGCCTCCATTTTTGTAACCCCTCACCCCTGCCTTTTTAGCAAAACGACAGGTGGCATGCTGTTGAAGCTGACAGCAGTACCTGGTGGGGACCTGGGTTCGGGGAGGATGAGGTTACTCGGCACAGGGGATCTAGGTTTGGCTACTCTGCACAGGGGTACCCAAGTAAATCCGAACACAGGAAGCAATAACTGTAATGTCCAGAACCAGGAATGGGATTCTTCAGTGTGGCTTTTATTCACTTCCAAGCTGAACAAACAAAACATAGATGGACCCCCATGGGGCTACATTTCCTGGTAATGCAGATTAGAGACAACAGAACACTTCATCACTATTTCCAGCCCTCAGGCTCTAAACCCACCAGGCACACAGCCCGGACTTGTACGCAGCTTTGGCTACACAGCCCTACTTGTACACACTTGGGTTTTCCCCACTGGCCCGGCTCCCCCACCGGCCACTTGATCCACGGTCCATTTGAGGAATGAACCAATTATCCTGTTGTGGCTCCCCAAACCACACTAGAGTCTGCGACTCCTAGAGAGAATTTTCCTTACAATCCCATGTCTGGGTACTTCCCCCATCACTGGCCAAGTGCCTGAGGCAAAGTAGAAATCCACAGAAGAAATCTGTAGAGGTGGACCTGGTCACTAAAGATGGGGGGCCACCCACCTCCAGCTCCCACAGCCCATACCCGGCCATTTCTCTGGACACTGAACAATTCCTTTTCTGAACTTTCAAATGTAGATTAAGGGTAGACGTCTGTCACATCACCTCTACATACTGTTTGCATCCCAACAAACTCTGGAACTTGAAACTACTTTTACTTTGCTTAGCCCATTACTCTAGGCTTCCCAATACTTAGTAGTTCAATCCCCACATTGTCACACAAGTCCCAGGGTGAAAAACATAGGCCCTTTTAGCCAGAGCAGACACTCACCCTCATGTTGCAGGTGCCCCACAGGTGACTCACAAATCTTCTTTTCTCCCAAATAAATACTGAAACAAACAGGCAGCTTTTCCTCCACAAGCAGAACTAGGGGGTTGCCCCAGGAATCTGCAGGGAAACCTTTTCATCCCCCGGAGGGAGGGGGCACTGAGACCCGAAAACAGCGGTCTCCACCACTTCAGTACTCTTTTGTGTCTCTCTTTAAGGTGGAGACACACACCCTTCTACTTAAAAGTAGCCCTCTGTCAGGGCTGAGGCTCCTAGAGTTTTCACTGAGCTGCTTTACCAGCAAGCTCCCTACTTCTCACACACTCACTGAAGACTGACTTTAAAACTCCCAACGTTCTATCTAACTCCCTTTGCTGCAGATTCCAATGTGGCTCGTGCAGCTGCTAAAGTTCTATTGGTGATGTCATCCCTCAGTCTCAGCTGAGACTGAGAACAGAGTGAGACAGTGTGAAACCCATTTAACTGGAGTTTCACAAGCTGCCTTCCCTGCCTACCTCTAGGTCTTATTGGGATTCTAGTAACCCCGGGTAACAAGGGGGTTACACTTCCATATTCCAAGATAATATTTTAAGCTCTTGTCCTGCTTGTACATACTGTATCGAATGTCAGGCTTGTTCCATCCTGGAGATTTCCACCTTCAAATGATCATTTCTGGGAATCATTACACTTTCCCTGCAAAATTCCCTGGGAGTAGTCACCAAAATGCCCAAGTTGTCCAGTATCACTGCCTTGTCCGTAACAACTCATACAGATCTTGCTGATGTAAAAGTCAGATCTATTTGAGAGGTTTCAGTCTCATCTCTCCATATCTTAATATTTGAAATGGATTGTAAAGTTAGTTCTATATCAAATGAATGAGCCAAGAAAGAAATAAGTTCTCTTCAAATAATTCTTAAATCTCTCCCCCCTAGTATTCCAGCCAAAGATTGAAAGTATCTTATCATTTTGTTCAATATTTTGATTATTTTCATAGCTATTAATTGTTTTTAAGAGGGATTCTATGATTGGAACCCATCTCTCAATTGGTTCTGCATGTATTCTACTTATTTCCACAGGCAGTGGCACTGGAACCAGCTGAGGTTCTCATGGTGGGGATCAGAACAGGCCATGCACACACCAGAGTGCAATTAACACATGTGTCTTCCACCCCCTCAGCTGACAGTGTGTACCCCCTCTGACCGTGGCTGCTCACTCCCATAAGGTGGACCAGCAGTGGGGCCAAGGAGAGATACAATGAGGCACACATCGCAATACGCAACATGATTGAGTGTGTGTTTGGCATGCTAAAGATGCATTTCCATTGCCTAGACAGGTCCAGTGGTGCCGTACAATACAGCCCTGAAAAAGCCTGTGGCATATTCCTGGCCTATTGTGTGCTACACAACGTGGACATTGACCGTGGAATACCTGTCCAAGTGGAGAAGGGTGACAGTTCAGATGAGGAGGAATCCCAGGAAGGGGATAGGCAGCCACACATGGAGAGGAGGGACCCAAAGCTGGCAGCCCGAGTCAGGAGGCACAGGGACACCATTGTGGAGGAGCATTTCGGACAATGCAGGTGAGTAACCCAGGATAAATGAGTTGTGCAGCAATGACACACACACACACAAGCAGATAGGCAGACACTGCACAACAGATGCAGGCTGCACTGCAGAGCACACACAACCATGCACATGCATCTGCAACAGTGCCACCAAGGACAGGGAGAGGCACCATGACATGGGTATGTGCCAGCACGCAAGCATGCCGGACTGTGCTGCTCTCATCACACCCATGCCACACAGTACAACATCACTGCCCCCACACATGGCCTGTACAACACACAGACAGCACAGGTAGGGGTGACACCAGGGTGCACCCCTGGCCACAGCCAGCCTGGTGTGCTGTGGACAATGGCAGGAGGGTACATGAACCTGTCAACTGCACCTGGCAGGACTCACCATGTGCCAGTATGGCTGCATGCCACATTGGTGGCCATGCCCTGACTGGGAGGCAGCCACAGGCAGCTCACCAGCCACAGGGGGTGTCGACACCTCCCTGGCAAGGGTTGACTCCTGAGAATGTGACCAGGTCCTCATGGGTGTGTCCCTCAAGGAAAACAGACTGGATCCTGGGGTGTTGGGGATGGCATTGGCAGGGGGTGACATCAGCCTAAATGGTGTCACCTAATGCCATCCCCTGGGTATGCTCATGTTACTGCATGGTGTACGGTTGGACCCACTGTGACCATGAGATGCCAGGGATGCAAAGCCCACCGCAATGTTCTCTGCAATCCAATCCAGTAATGTGGTCATGGCCTCCTACAATTCATGTAACTTGCCAAGCAGCTGGGCATGTCCCATGGCCTCTTGCTCCACTAGTCACCCAACCTGCACATGCAGTCCATGGAACTCCTCCCAGAGCATCACCTGGCCCACCATGGTTTCCCACAGGAGATGGGTGTGCTCCTCGAGCCTGTCAGTGAGTGGTGTTTCTGGGGCTAGTCGTTATCAAGCTGGGTGTGTCCCGACCTGCTGTGCCACGTCCACCACCCGGGAACACTGCACAGGAGGCCACTGTTTGGGTGAGGATTGGGCACAGGCATGCATGTCAGGCCCAGGGGCGGTCTGGACAGTGTCTCCTGCTGGCCATTGCAGTTATGTGGCACCCTGCCAGAATGTGCTGGAAGTCCCATGCCTCACAGCAGTGCCCTGTCCCTGTCTACCGCCAGCCGCTGCCGGAGCAAGTGGCGGGGGGGTGCACAGGGGGAGTGTGTTTACAGGCAAAGGACCACCAGTGCTGCTTGTTGCCACCTGTGTGTGTACCAGATGAGTGGGAGGCCATGGGCTGCCTGTGTATCCCTCAATAAGGGTTATATCATCATCAGTATCATCATCATCCTCCACCGAGGCCGGTGCAAGCACAGTGAGTTCCTCCTGCGTGAGAATGGAGGACAAGGGGTCATCAGCAACCAGCCCCCATATGTCCAACAGATCATTTGCAGGGTGAAGACCACATGTACCAGTCACAGCACCAGAGGATGTGGATGGCACCACATCATCCTCTGCCAGTGCCATGGGGCCTGCCCCAGCTGGTGAGGCCCCCCTGAGGCGTGATGGAGCTGAAAGACAGAAAATAAAGATGGTTAGTGACACATGTTTGTATGGCAGGTAGACAGCTAGATGGGGGATGTGTGCATGTGGACCACAGGTGTGCCTGTGATGCGACACATGCTTGGGACTAACATTGTGGCCTGTGTACTGCCAACGCACTGGTGGTGTGAGATACGCATGTGTGCAGGGGTGCGCACACATGGTGGTGTGTGGCACGGGACCACAATGCGCAGGCTGTGGCCAGGCCATTCCCCCACAACAGCCCTGCCACAGTACTCTCAGCCCTACTGTTGAACACCTGCCCACAGTGGCTGGACAGTGCATGGGCCCTCTGTGGATAGCCATATGGCACCACAATCAACATAGTGTCCCCTAGGGCATGCATGGCCACTGTCGGCCTGTGTTGTGCCACATCACCCTGTGTCCTTCACCATGGCACTGTTCAAGCACAGCAGCATACATGGAGGCACATGTGCCCATGGTGCAGCTGTGCATTCACAGTAGCTCAGCATGGTGCACTGTGGACATGGTACAGGCCCCTGTGTGGCATACCCAGCACACCTGTGGCGTGCACACACCACCCCCAACCGGTGTTTCAACATCCATACCCACAGTGCTGCAATGAGCTTCCCCCAGCCTGGAACCCACCCTGGGACACCCATGATGGATGCACGGTTGAGGGTGGGCATGTGCAGCTCCTTTGTTGGCGTGAGGACCGATGCTGTGGAGGGGCCACCACAGGTGCGTGACATGGATGCCTGAATAGCAGCCTCCTTCTCCTTGGCCCTCCACCTATCGGTGTTAATCTTTTTCATGCACTCCTGGGGAGTGTGGCTGAAGCACCCATGGGCATTTACATATGTTGCGACCTCCTTCCAGCCCTTCGCCCTCTCCTGCCAGGTCCCTGGGACTCCTGAGAGCAGTGCCTCCCTCTGTAGGTAGGCCTCCACTAGGGCATGAGTGTCATCCCCAGTGACGTTTGGCCTATGTTGTTTTGTCATCTCCACCTCTGTCTCACTATAAGACATTCTGTCGCCTGTGGACATGAATGGGGAAAACAAGAGCACATGGGCACAATGCCCTGGAGTTGTGCAATGTCACATATAATGCAGTACATACAAGGCTGTAGTAAAAGTAATGTAAACAAACCTACCTTCCAGGCTGCAGTTTCTGTCAGTGAACTGCACTGTAGCATGATGTGGAGCTTTTATGGCTCAATTCATGCAAATGAGACCTGGAGCATCCAGTAATGAGCTGCTAATGAGTTGACTTGCTCCAGAACTGCTTAATGAGGCAATTAGCATATCCTGGCTGAATACTGCAGAATTGCTCCTGGACCATGTCAAATTGCGTCACGTATCTGAGACGTGCAGAGCATCTCCACACTGCACATTACTTGTGCATGCACAATGTGCTGTATCACAGTTGACATGCATGGCGGAGCATGCCCGATGTACCATGCCATGTATTGCACATCCTCCTGTGATGCACCATTGGCTGACAAGGCACATGTTTGAGGATTTGTGCAATGTGCATGGCTGCAAGTGTGGCAGTGCCATCCCCAAGATGGCACTTACGCATGTATGTGCATGCGCAGATCACTGTGGCGTGACCCCATTCTCCCACAAGGCCTTTTGATACTGCGCACGTGTGGTGATGTGCAATGTGTTTTAATAGTGCATGCCTATCGTGCATGTGCATGGTGCACAGCAGAATGCATGGTGGGTGTATTGCACAACAGGCGTGGCATGGCCACACATTGCTCAAAGTGCCTGCTGTACAGTGCAACACACTGCTAGGCTCTTTGGTGACAGCATGGCATGTGCGAATGGAGGGAGGCCCAGGGCTCGCAACTGGTCTGAGATGGAGTTGGCAAACATGGTGGCACTTGTTGCCCCCCCTGGAGGGACAGTTGTTTGGGGCTGAAGAGCTCCAGGTGTTACGGTCCCAGGTGTGGGCACGTGTTGCCAGGATGTTGGGGAGGAGGACCGGTGAGCCCAGGACAGTGGAGCAGTGCAGGCATTGGTATGGTGACCTGAGGAGCAGGGATCCTGACAGTTTTCAGACTCTGCAGGTCTAGGCCTGCAGGGGAGGCAGTTCCACACCCAGATATGTATGTGCTGTGTGCATGCTCTCTTTGCATGACCTGGGGTTGTTTGGGGTGTGTGGCAGGTGCTTGTTTCCCTGCCCACGTGGTGGACTGGGCACAAGTTGCAGGGCCAGAATGTCAGTACCATGCACGCCATGGTTGCACCTATGTGGATTGGTGTGCCACCGTGCCATTGCCATGGCACTGTGGCCCCACATTGTGGTGTGCTCCTCAGATGGGCACACAGCATGCTGCACGATGCTGCATCGTGACACCATTGGGGGGGGTTGTTTGCTCATGCATGGTGCTCACAGCACTGTTCCATTGTGTTTGCCTTGCAGGTCAGGTGGAGCAGTGGCAGGCCCGGGCAGAGGCTGATCAGTGGTCCCAGGTGGTGGGTGCAGGGGCACCGGAGCATGTTCCCTGATGTGCGGCAGGTAGGTGCAAGACATGCTGCATCTGTGTATACTTGGGGCATGGGTGGGTGAGGGGGGGTTGCATTGCCCACAGTGGGCCATTGCCTGCTCCTGTTTATGTCCATGTGGTGGCAGTCACGTACACATGGATCACTGTGTCGGCAGCATGTGGTTGTCCCGTTCTGCCCATGGCACCTGTGTACTGGTCCATGGTTTCCATGTCTAGCCCCAGCTGTGGGCACCCACCAGCGCTCACATAGGGTCACCTCAGGGCCTTCATGTGTGGTGCACATGTGGGACAGGGTCCCACACTGTGGGGGGCATGGATACATATCCCTTGGCAATATATTCTGCCTGTCCACTGTTCCACATTCCATGCATTGTGTGGCTCTGTGTCCAGGCATGCTGCTGGTGTGTGCTGTGCATGGTTTGTTAACAGACCTCTGCATGGGGCCAGCCAGCATCAGGCATGCATGCCCAGCCCCGGGGTGAGGCTACTATGCCTGTGTGGGCTGTGGCACTGAGTCCATGTTCTCTGTTCCCCCAATACAGGACATCAAGCTTGTGTAGGCTGTGGATGGCACCCTGGTGTTTTGGTTGGCGGTAGGATGGGACATTTGCAGAGGCTAATTGTGTCCATCTACCGGAGGCAGGGGACCCAGCTGTGAGTTTCAAGGAGGCAGCTGGCAGTGACAGGGTTACTTGTTGATGAGGTCTGGGAGCTGCGCCGTATGTTGGAGGGCCTGGTGACACATGGCCAGGGACAATTGGCCAATATGGACAATTCCACCTCTACATAGCTCCAGTATTCCCAGCCCCACACCCTGTTCCCCATTGTACATAGTTATCCACCTGCATTCCCTGTTCCACCTTCCACCCACCCCCACAGTGTTATATTTTTCTACTGTTTTCTAGGTTAATAGTGCTTGTTGCTGGTTTTCATGTTGTTACTTCATTTTGTTTTGTTGTGATTGTTTTGGCTGTTTTTTGGACTGTTTTTCTGTTCATTATTGTTATTAAACATTTTTAATGCTACATGCAATGTGTGTGTGTGTTCCTCACATTACAGTTGTTCCAGTCACCGGTTGTTGTGCACAGGTGACTGACCACCCCTTCCATACCACTGCCCATTTGTGTCTGTGCCTTGGCACAACCATGCACCATCTCCACCTTGTTGTACCACACTCTGTTTGACGTGCTGTCCCCTGTGCCACCTATGGGGTGTACATCATTGCTGCTCATGTTGTCACTTGCACATAGCCCTAGTTACAGTTCTGTGCATACCTCTGTTGTTTTCCTGGTCCCCCTGCTGCTGTGGGCATGTGCCACTTGTGTGGCATACTGTCGCCCAGTTGTGTACCAGTCTGCCTCTGAACCACTGTGCCTGTGCTCTGGCTATCAAGACAGCCCTGCCTGGTTCCTCTGCACTGTTATCACAGTGCATGGCAGGTCCATACTGTCCATTGGTCCTCTAGTGCTGGTGTGCTCTGTCACTGCCCTCATCTGTGCAATGCATGGTGTGCCCCTTGGCCTCCTATGCTGGTGGTGTCTGTGTGGTGTCTCCCACTATGCCCATGGGGTCTGGGTCCATTGTGCACATTGTCTATGCCTTCCTCCACCCCTTTGGTCTTGGGTTACTACCCTCCCTACTGTGGCTGTTGTACCTCACTCATGTGCCATTGCATGTCCTTCCCTGTTGTTTCAGTTTCCCAGGGCAGGTTGCTTCTTTGGCTATCTTCAGTCCTGCCCAGTTGCTCTGGCGCATTTCAGGATGTGCAGGTTCATGTCTGGTTGCGCTATAGCGCATCATTGCTATATTCAACCTGTGTTGCGCTGGCACATCTCTCCCATGCATAGAAACATAGAATTTAACGGCAGATAAGGACCGCTTGGCCCACCCATTCTACCCATTTCCCTACCTAACGGATAAGCTGCAGATCCTAGTTAACCAGTAGCCTACTTCCTTCTACTCCCACCCCTAGAATTGCCTTATGACTGTCCCATGCATGCTTGAATTTAGCCACTGTTTTTGACTCCACGACCTCCTCCGGAAGGCCGTTCCATGCATCCACAACTCTCTCTGTGAAAAAATACTTCCTTACATTACCTCTGAGCCGCCCCCATCTTCAAATTGTGCCCCCTTGTTCTTGCACACCTCTTTTTTTGAAAGATGCTACCCTCTTGGACTTTGTTGATTCCTTTGAGGGACTTGAAAGTTTCTATCATGTCCCCCCTCTCCCTCCTTTCTTTGAGGCTATACATATTAAGTTCCTCAAGTCTCTCTTCATATGTCTTCCGGTGAAGACCCTGCACCATTTTAGTTGCCCTCCTCTGGACAGCTTCCATCCTATGTCCTTGCGGAGATTGGGTCTCCAGAACTACACGCAGTACTCCAGATGGGGTCTCACCAGTTGTCTGTACAGAGGGATAACAACTTCCTGTTTTCTACTGGTGGTGCCTCTCCCTATGCATCCCAGTATCCCCCAGCCCTTCTTACTGCCCTCTCACATTGCTTGCCCACCTTTAAGTCATCTGATATGACTACCCCCAGGTCCATTTCCATTTTTGTTGTTGTTAGTATCTCACCCACCATTATGTACTCTTCCCTTGGATTTTTGTTTCCCAGGTGCATTATCTTGCACTTCTTAGCATTGAAGCTAAGCTGCCATACATTTGACCATTCCTCAAACCTTGCCAAGTCCCTTCTCATCCTTTCCACCCCACCTTGTGCATCAACTCTGTTGCAGATCTTTGTGTCATCTGCAAAGAGACATACTTTTCCTTCCAGTCCCTCTGCAATGTTGCTTATAAAGACATTGAAGAGGACCGGTCCTAATACTGAATAGATCAGTTGTGCACTCCAGTGCATCTCAATTGCACGGAGCATCCATTTGTGCCTTTTCCGGGTGCAGTTTGAATATCTAGGCCATAGTCTATAATTCTTTTCCTTTTTGTCTTTATTATTGAGGACTGCTGCATGAAAGAGGATTACTGTCCCTTAGACTTTATCTGCTGTTTCTACTTGCCTACACTTGACATCATAATCCCCTGTTTATGGCATCATAATTATCTGCACAAGAACAGACTGTGATGTCATAAACAGAAATGTGATGTCAGGTGTGGGGAAGCAGCCAGAACAGATATGACAGTGATCATGTTTACATGCTAATGTCCTTAGTAATAGAGAAGTAAGGGTGAGAATTACAGAAAGAAAAATTAAATGTAACTTGAATTGTATCTGAATATTACATTTTTTCAACATTGTCACAGTGGTGTTAGGGGCTCTTTAACTTGGTGTCACCTTAATATTTTTATCCGGTTATCTATACCAATACAGTACTCATATTTCTTTTTTTTTTCTATTTTACTGTTTATGTCTCCTTCACGCCCCCTCAACTCTGGTCTTCCTCGGGAGTACATGGAGTCATCCCCCTACAGCACACAGCCTACCTGGCCATCCTCCGTAGCCCATATAGCCTCGGTTGTACCCCCGGGTGGGGACTGCGTGGACTCCAACGCCCCGACACTGCAGTAACGTCGGTCGGGAGGATGCCAGGTGGGTGGCCGTAAATCAGGGGCAAGCTCCGGTGCTCCGTCTCCGCTGGAGTCGAGAGGCATTTTCTCTGTTTTCCCCTTGGGGATTGGCTGGTGCCCTGACATCAAGGTGTAACCAACGTCCGCCACTCTCCCACTACTTCTCTCTCTACTCTTCAGTGCCTGCTGTATCTCCAGCCTCTGCCAGAGATCAGCAGAGCACCGAACAGGGACCCCTGTCCTTCCCCGGGAGAGGAGAGCTGTCCTCCAGATGCTCAATCCTCTCCCTCCCCTGCCAACCCCCCAGCAACCCGGGCTCATTCCCAAACCCAGGTCGCTGGCATGGCGCGAGGTGTGGCATCTAGTGCCTCAACCCTCCAGGCCGCAGTACTCATATTTTTGATTATGTTTGTGTAACAGCCCCTCTGACTCACCAGCTGTTTCCGGGGCTCTCGTGTCTTCCCTGGACACACCTCAAGGGGACCGGCCTAGGTTCTCTGGCAGACAAATGGCACTGGAACAATAAGTGGGCATGATGCCTTCACCTGGGGTAGCAATAGGGAATACCTGTGGATAAATTGAAGGTTAACACCCCCAGGAAAGTACATTAAATGCCCCCACTGTACCTTCCCCACACAATAACAGTTCCCCCTTCTTGCAGTGAGTCACAGTACCAGAATATAACATTAACAATTAGCAGTTTTTATTTGGGGGGAATGGGAGAAAAGGGAGGAAAAATAGCACAACAACATTAACAATGGATAAAACACTTTTACCCCTCAAAATCCCCACCTCCCACCTACGAGGCACCTGGCTTCCCCATTGGTAGCTGCCCAATTGTCTATAAAGTCCCTTTGGTGGATACTACACCACCATGAAGAAGATGCTGGGGATCTTTCATTGGGCCCAAGCAATTTGAAACTTTAGAACAGATGCAGAACTTTACTTTTCTGCCTGGGCACAGCTATAAACTCGGCACAGTCCTGCCCAGGACTTTTTTTTTTTTCCAATTCTTTTTCCCTCCGGTCACGGACCCGCGGTCTTCTCTCAGGCAACCTAGCCTTGTCCTGCCCACCTGTAGATCCCCAAGCTATGCCTCCTCTCTCCTTCCTCCCCGATGCCAGCACCCCTGGCTAACCCTATCCAGGGTGGGTCACCCCCTCCTACCTGGGTGCACTTCCAAGTCATACTCTGACATCAGATGAGGAGTGGATCCAGGAAATAGAAGGCCGCCAGAGGAGATCCCAGCGTGGGGCATGGGGGATAGGTGCCATCGCCTGATCCTTGGCGTCATGTTTTTCCATTGTTCTGGTTGCCCCCCCCCCCGACGTGAGACATGCAATGTCGCACAGCCCATAACGTAGGTGCTCCCACCTACGTCCGGAGGCAGCTGTCTGACGTCGTCCCCTTACTGTATGAGCCCGAGTGTGCAGTGCCACCAGTCTCCACTGGGGCCACTGCTGCACCAGGCTTGTCCTGGATCCCTCCCAAGAGAGAGCAACCCAGCAGATGATCAATTCTCTCCCCCCGCCCGACCCCGGCGGTCAGGCTCATTCCCGAACCGGGTCCTGGCGTGACGAAGATGTGGCCCAGCGCCTCACCCTCAGTGCCACCAGGCTGGGCCCTGCCCCAGGACTTAGCCCCCTTAATTCTGACTAGCTAGCTAAATAAAGACTCCTGAAAGCTGCAGCCAGGGGTACTTACAGTTCAGCAGTTCAAAGGGGGTAGCAGAAACTTGTTTCATGGTACCATGCTGGCACCAGAAGTTGTTGGTGCACCACAATAGCAGTTGACTGAAAAAATGATGAAAGCTGGTCTTTACCTGCCAGGCCTTTCCAGTCTTCACCACAGGGGCCTTATGTGGTGTTCACCTGGCAGGCCTCTAGACCTCTTCCTCTCCGGTGGTCTTCTCTTTGGTTTGGGTACAAAGTAGGCTGGTGGTTCCCCAGACTGCTGGCTGGCACACACTTTTTATCCACTGCAGTAAAGACGCTGGGCTTTGCACAGTCTCTATTCCCAGCATGGACAGTTACTCCAGCTTGCAGCAAAAGCAGTCTCTAATGCACTTACCCCACTGAGGGAGAATACAGCTTGCAGGTCACTTTATATTCAGCTGCAGACACTGTGGATTTAGAATGTGACCTTTAAAGTCTCTGCTCTCCAACTGCCAAACTCCGCTGTTCTTTCTGTGCTGCAGGACAGTCAGTTCTCTCTCACTGGCTTGCAGCAAAAGCAGTCTCTAATGCACTTATCCCATTGAGGGGGAACACAGCTTGCAGGTCACTTTATATTCAACTGCAGACACTGTGGATTTAGGAGGCGGACTTTACAGTTTCTGCTCTCCAACTGCCAGACTCTGCATGTTCTTTCTGTGCAGCAGTACAGTTAGTTCTCTCTTGCTGGCAGCAGTTCCCAAACGTTTCTCACACTGGCTGCAGAATACAACTTCCTTGTCCCAACTGCAGGTTCAAATCTCTGCAGCAACTTTCAAATCCTCAGCAGACAATACACTCAGCCACAGGTTTTCGTCTCACCCTGATAACCTCTCATACAGCTCAATTTGTTTTCCCCAGGGACTCTGCAGTCTGTCACATCCTGAGGCCAGACAAGGCTGTTGAGTAAACAGGCAGGCCTTTAGGGCTAGCAACCTCACATCAGTCTCTCTCCTCCCTCCCCTGTGGCAGATCTCTCAGAACTCCTCTTTGGCAGCATGAAAGAGTTGTGGGATAACAGTTAGACCAGACACAGAACTTCAAGTTCAACACACAATCTCTGTGTGATGTTTATTTAAAACACACAGGTAAGCAATTGCATATCCTTCTTCAATACATCAGTTTGCAGCAACAGACTATGCATGTCCTTCCTCTGCACTTAGCATCTACTGATCTCTTTAGTGAAATTATGCCATCTCTATTTTGGTCTTGTGTGTTTGGGTGATGGGGTGATGGGGAGCTCAAAAATGAAAAACCCCAAAACAAGCTAAAGACAAAGAACCTCAGTGCAGAAGCACTGAAGCAATGGTTACCCCAAAGGGCATTGTCAATAAAGCCAAGTTTCAAAGAAACACAACGTCACATATACACCCATAATGCAATAGGAGCTATATGCAAATTACCATGAACTGTTTGTCTTGTTCAGCTTAATGGCACCTCCCCCCCGGTTCTTTTGTGCCGATGGGGAAGCCCAATCCCCATTGGCATAATGTCCCCCCTGGTTCCTTGTGCGCCGAAGGGGGTACCCAATCCCCTGTCAGCTACAGCTACCCCCACAAAAGACTTTCTTGGCACGGTGGGAGTCCACCCCAGTGTGCCAAATGCTGCTGTAAAGTAAAAACCGTCCGGCATTGTCTTTTTTTTTTTTGTACCTGAAAAGAAGAAAATGGTCCCTCGCAGTCTCCGGGGCCCCCCTCCCACAACCCGCACCCACCCTCTGGCGCACCCTGCCTCCCCACACCCCCTTATCCCATACTTACCTCCAGAGTCTGGTGCGATGATCTTCGGTGGACCGGAAACACGTCTGCACTCTTCAAAGCCGAACTCGAACTGAGGAAATGCCGGTAAGCTGTATAATGTGATAGATAGGGTTTTTTCAACTTTGGTGCATATCTCGGGCATTTTTTGGAATTTTGGCACCACCTTTTCAACATGGGGCTTTTGGGACCCCTCCTCATGAATTCTGTCACTGTCATGGCGTTAATCGGGCCTAAAGGGTGATTTCGCGGTCACTGCGTGGAATCACCTTTCAGGACCGATTCATGAGCTAACAGTGCTAGTGTTCGTGGTGGGCTTCAAAAAGCCTATGTTGAAAATTTCCAGAAAATCCTAAAAAATTACTGTTTTACGAGCGCGCGTTGCACAGTTCCTACGCACGCTAGTAAGTTCACAAATTTGTAACATTTGCACTCCAGATTTTCAACATTGCCATGTTATCACACCTACTTATGAGCAGTACAGCTGTCATTTTTCACATCTCGCTCAAAATGTGTTTCCACACATGTAGCGAACAATGGTGCAGTCGGTGTGCAAAATCAATGTTTGGGACAGATTAAGAAAATCACAGTGACACTGTTCATGAGCAGAGGTCTTAAAATGGCTACATTGAAAATTTGGCGAACAAATTCCTAACAATGACTGTTTTACGAGCGTGTGTTGCACAGTTCCTACGCACGCTCGTAAGTGTGCAAATTTTTAATATTTGCAGTCCAGATTTTCAACACTGCCATTTTATCACTCCTACTTATGAGCAGTACAGCTGTCATTTTTCACATCTTGCCAAAATGTGTTTCTGCGCATGTAGTGCACAGTGGCGCAGTTGGTGTGTGAAATCAATGTTTGGGACAGATTAAGAAAATCACAGTGACACTGTTCATTAGCAGAGGTTCTAAAATGTCTATGTTGAAAATTTAGTGAGAAAACTTCATAAAATGAGTGTCTTATGAGTGTGCGTTGCGCAGTTCCTGCGTACGCTTGTACCTTCGCATATTTGCAATATTCTCACTCCAGATCGTCAACATTGCCATTTTTCCACGCCTCCTCATGAACAATGCACCTGTCATTTTTCACATCCTGGACAAAATGTGTTTTCGCACTTCCAGCACAGAATGGCGCAGTTGCTGTGGGAAATCACTGTTTGGGACACATTACAAAAAATCACAGTGACACTGTTCATGACCACAGGTCGTTAAATGCCTATGTTGAAAATCTGGTGATTAAACTCCATAAAATGACTGTGTTACGCGCATGCGTTTTGCGGTTTCCACGTATGTTCGGAAGTGCAAACATTTTTAATATTCCCTCTACACATTTTCAGCATTGCCATCTCTTCATATCTCCCTATGGATGGTACAGCTGTCCATTCTTCACATCCTGCCTGATCTGTGTTTTCGTACATGTGGTGCAGAATGCCACTGTCACTGTTGGAAGTCAGTTTTCAGGACACACTGACAAAATCACACTGCCACTGTTCATGACAAGAGGTCCCAAATGCTTTCATGAGGTGGGGTCACAAAAAGGCCATGTTCAAAATCTGTGCTGTGAATACCAACAAACACCCGAGGCATTACAGTTTCTAGCCATAACGTCCTACCCTGTACAGACAGACAGGCATCGGGGTGTGCCTTCGGATTGACAACTGTACTGCTCATGCCATCCCACCCCCACCCCCCCAGCCGCTGACAGGCATCGAGGTGTACCTTGGACTCTTCATCCCAAGACTTCACCCCATTCTCCTATGCAGTGCCTGTTTCAACGTATGTCCTTATGGAATGGGGTGACTGTAAAGCCAAACACCCTAAGGCATAGCTCAACACGTGTCGGTGTCTGCAGAAAAGGGTGAGGTGACATGGCTTGACTATCATGAGTGATGACCCAAAAACTTACCCCAAATCCTGTCCATCGCTACAGGATGGAGGTGGGGTTCATGTGAAGTTCTGTACTTCACTGCCATTCCTATTCTGCATCTGTCTAACTCCTGCATTTCTAATGCTAATACCAGCAAGCAAATATTCAGCATTGACAAATGCTTTTCATAATACAGTCCCCAGGTAACCTTTTACTTTTATCAAAAACAGCTAGTGAGATGGTATTTTCAACATTTACAGGTTTCATACACATGAGGCATATACATCAAGGTATTTTATGACATAGTACTATTGCATACTAAATCTAACAATGAGGAACACAGCCTATTGTTTTACATCAGCTTGGAGGTCAACCCAACAACCTCCCTGTATGAGAACCTGAGAGGGAAAAGGAAAATTAAAGAGGTCACTATAGCATAGTCAGGAAAGGGGAAGGGGTGCCCATGGGTGGACAACCTTATGGACTAGAAATTGTAAAGGATAGATTAGGCTAAGAAATAGAAGAACTGTTGCAACAGATTTAAGAAAGGGTCAGTCCTCAAGAGTGGCAGGATCTCCTTGTCACAGGTGGGCACAACAGTCCTTTCATCAGTTTTCCAGCAGCCCCTTCGCATTGGCTGCAGCAACTGTCCCACTGAACAAATTAATATTCATTTGCCTCACTTGATGCCCTATTGATCCCTCGCTAGGGTGCCAAAAATGTTCTTGCCTTTCTCTCTCACAAGTTCATTGGCAGTCCCATGATCCCTCTGCAAAATCCTGCCTCTCAGAGTGGCTGTGGTAGGGGTTAAAAGTGGAAAAAATGGCTGCTGTGCAGACAGATCCGTGCAGTCCTTATGTTGTTCCAAATTCTAACGTCTCTGTGCAGCCAACCAAATGCCTCCAGACTTTAAGAGTCCCAAGTCCCATTGTTAGACACTCTGCCCTGCCTCCTGACTGCAAAATTATAATTCAATATATGTTCCTCAGTCTGTTGCTGTCTTTGAAACATTGTTCCCCCCAGGCAGCAGGCAGGCTGTCATCAATATTCATTGGCCCCCATTAATATTTATTACCCAGTTCCTAGCTCTCATTGGCACTCTTAAAATAAATAGATTTGGGGCTCCTTAGCCACCTCCTTCATGTCTCCAGATGCCAAACAGCAGACCCTGGGGGTTGGGAGCACAGAGGGAGCCTTTGATGCAGTGTAGCAGTGCCAAGAAAACAGGAATGCACTACCACATATGTGCAGACCGCCACTCACACATTCGTGCTGCAAGCTGCATGGCAGTTCTGAGTCTTTGCTCCTCCAGCCCCATTCTACAGGGGAAACCATGCGGGGGCCAGATGGACAACACAAGAGGCACCAAGAACTCTGGCCAAGGTGATGGTGAGCCCAACAGGGCAGCGGGGGAAACAGGAGCCAATTACGGTAAGCCCAATAGGGCTGGGGGGCTTACATTTGAAACAGAATGGGGCCCAGCACTGAGCCCTAGGGGACTCCAATGGTCACCTTTAATTTCAAGGTTAGCTGTACACTGATATGTGCTGTATCATTTGTGTTCTGTCCTCCAGGCAACGCCTCCAGTTTGCTAATCATTGTTGAGTGAGGGGCCAGATCAAAGGCCTCGCTGAAATCCAAAAGGATAATATCCACTGGTTTTCCTTCATCCATAACCCTACTCACTCCCTGTACAAACTAGGTATATTAGCACAATTGTTTCCATTCTTCTATGCTGATTTACGATACCTAATGGTTTAACTCATGTCATTGTAGCATTTTACTGAAACTGCATACGCATCTATACTTTAGTTTTTATCTGCACTTTCAGTTACTTCTGGAAATGTAATTCTCACATTGTTTATAACCGTGTATCTCTTAACACCATTTTTTTCTTTGTCTACTTAAGCCTGGGTCAATCCTGAGAAAGGTCCTTTTGTCCAGTTTACTTACCTGCTTAATAAATAAAGAAGAATTAAGGAGACAGGGATAAGGGTTGGGAGAACTGTGCAGTAGGGGAAAATGGGTGTGGAGCAGTGTTGCCACTACATATTAATCACAAACCAAGACAAAATGCATTTAAGTAACCACTGTTGGTTAATGCTTTTTGTAACACAGTAGCTGGTGTTCATTTGAAAAAAAAGGGGAAAATTGCTAAAGCAAAACAGATGATGGCTATAAAATAGAGGGTTTAGCCAAATGTCTAGTTATTTTTGATGCCAACAGCCAACATTGAGGGATGGGGTACTGGCAGGAGCAAGTGAGGGCAGCTAATTCCTGGAGGAGGGCTTTCGAAGAGACTTGTGAGGAAGAAGAGTGGATGAATAGGAAGAGGTTGCTCCAGAGGAAGGGAAAACATCTCCGTCTCAGAAAAAGATCCTGTGCCCCAGCCTGGATCGTAAATAAGCGATAGCACATGGCAATGTGTGCAGTTATAAGCAAATAATGTATGCCTTGAGTAGTTGCTAGGCAGGCATGAGGCATTGCTGAGGGGCACAGTCAGTTGAGAAGTAAATTATTCCCTTATGACAACACATGCTCAGGGGGTTATCCCACTTATAAAATGAAGTTTCATTTGTTAAAGAAAAATATATACAGACATTCAAGCGAGCTGTGCAGTTGTCAGAAAATAATTAACAGTTATGTGACATGTTTCCACCAAAATGGTCACAGGTAGTGCTGTGTGGAATTTTCAAATTCTGGCAGAACTAAATTTTGCAGAATTTTTTAAATTCTGCTGAAATTCCACCAAATTTCGTCGAAGGTTGCAGAATGATTTTCCACAAACACATTGCTGTTGTATGGAATATTAATCCACAGTTCTCAATATTTTCTGCAGAAATGCTTGCGGAATGATGTTTCGTGGAAAAATGCTGTTTTGCGGAATATTATTCTGTGGATTACAGCAGGTGGAATTCCACAGAAGAACCAGCAAAATTCCAGTGGAAATTCTGTTGGCGGAATGGTCATTCCACACTAATTTTGTCAGCAGAATTCTGCATTCCTCACAATACTAGATACAGGATTGTCATGGCCTGTTTTATAAGATGCTATCTTTAACTCTCCTGTTTATACCAGTATTTTTTCCCAGCTCTGCATATCTCCATGAACTCTCTTTGTAGTCTAAGTTATTTTCTTAACAAACAAAGTTAATTACCTTCCAGGTGATAAATACCACCCGCGGTATTCATTTGTTATTAAAAGCATCATTTCACAGTCTCCCACTGTGCCAGCTTCTCCATCTGATAAAGCTTGTCCTCTTTGCCCCACCTTTCCTTCCCAATTAGTGATGCCTCTCTTTGCTGCAGTGGCCAGAACAGAAAATAGCTATCTCTGTACCTTACAGTTTATCTTTTGGAAAATCCTCAAGCAACAGAATCTCCAGTAAATTGTGTACTCTGGACTTTGTGCTTGTTTGATGGAACAAGTGAGCATGTTACTGCCTTCCACCCAGAACCCTCATGAACATTATACCTCCTGATGAGGCAATCCTGGAATGCAAGCATTCTAATTCAATAAATAAATAGGTCTATTTCAGATTCTTAACTCTTCTCTATGTTCTCTGCTAGCTTCTCCCAATTCAATTTGCAATTGTATTTCTTTGTTTCCCAGGAGAAACTCCATTGAGTAGGGCTCATTTTTAAGGTAGCCCTGAGAGAAAAACAATACGTGGGTTCATTATAAGCTACAGAGTGCTATTTTCTATAAATACTTTCTACTACATGCTCGTGATATGTGTGTGTGTGTGTGTGTGCATGCGAGCGTGCGTGCGCGCACACATGCATGTATTCAACTTTCTCTACACCACAGTGTCTCCAATATTTCCCAGACTATCTATAAGTAGCTGATTGGAGTGTGTTGTATTAGCCAGGACAAACCACAGAAACACGAAAAATCTATTATTTAGAAGAAAGGGGAAATTGTTTAACCAGAAAAAGCACACTAAGCCAGAGCATGTTTCCAGGTATGACCTGGGAGTACAAGGACATTAAGTGACTTGCTCAGAGCCACACAGTATGCAAGTGAGGGCTGATGGGATTCAAACCCAGGTCTTCAGATTTGCAGCAGAGTGCCCTTAACCACTACGCTATACTGCCTACTGAAGAGAGAGATGACACCTTTAGTAGGCTAACAGTTTATGTACATAAGCATTTGAGGCAATCAACATCAAAGAAAAGATATTGAACTTTTTGGAGAAAAATGGACTTAGGGACAAGAACCAACGTGGGCTTGCAAGGGGATAGTTGTGTCAAAATAACTTGATAGACTTCTTCCACACAGTGACACAGACGTTCAACGCAGTGGCACAGACGGCAGACAAAAAACAGTCAGGACATCCTCTGCTTGACTTTAGCAAGGCCTTTAACTCCATGCCACACAGGAGACATCCTGAAACTAAGAGAAATGGGGCTAGAACTCGCAGAAACTAACAAGATGGATAGGGAACTGTGTCTGACAGGACATAAGACAGGTACAGTACTAAATGGTAAACTTTCAAATGTCAGGAAAGATACAAATGGGATCCCACTAGAACTGGGACTGGGACTGGGACTGGTCAATATGTGCATCAGTGACATAGGGCAAAGACTGAAAAGTAAAGTGAATCTTTCTGCAGGTGACACAAAACTTGTGGTATTGGTGACACAGCAAAGGAATTAGAAAGATACAAGAAGATGTGGAGAGACTGAAACAGTGCTCAGGTGACTAACAGCTAAAATTCAATGCCAAAAAGGCAATGTTATATATAGAGGCAAGAGGACTCCACAGGTAAAATATATATCATAGATGGATCAAGTCACTGTATAAGCTTCACATGAGGAATGAGATTTAGGCATAATGATAAATAGTACCTAGAAAACTTAGTGTAAGAAAACACATGGGAGAGCAAACACGATACTGTGAGGTGTCAGAAGTGGAGTCACAAGCCGCAGTGTGATCATGCCATTGAATGGGTCACTGGTCAGACTGCATCTGGAATACTGTTTGCAATTTTGAAACCCCATCTAAAAAAAAGATAAGGATGAAAAAAGGGGAATACTGTGGACATCAACAAAAAAGATTCAAGAGTAACAGGGGAGGACCTACTAGGAGAGGCTGAAGAACTTTAATAAGTAGTCGTTGGAGAGGAGGGAGATGGGGATGTTATAGACTTACAAACTGATGGAGATATAATGGGGTAGATGCCAGTGTGCTGTTAGGAGCGACCAGCACCAGAGGTGACAATCTCAAGCTGGCAGTAGGAAAGTTTAGAAAGGACATGGGGATGTATTCATACGGAACAGGAGTTGGGGTTGAAATGAAAAGACGAAAGTAATATCTTGACCAGTGACAACAGTAATAGCAAGATGGCAATATGTTGCCATTTACTGTTGTCACAATGGATATTCTGACAGTAACATAACAATAAAATATTAAACCAATCAGAGAGCCGCTTTCACAATGCTGATGACAGCACAATTACCTAGTGCATCACTGAAATCGAAGAGAAACCATGAAATCTTCAAACAGAAAATTTAAAAGTTTAACTAGTAAACTAATGTTGTATATATTTTTTTATTTATTTAAAGTTTGGTGATCGGGAGAGGCACACTGAGCTGAGGCTTGTTCCCAGGTGTGACCTGGGGAAGGGGTACAAGGGAGGCAAGTTACAGCCAGGCTGGTTACAGTGGCCTGGGTAGGAACAAAAATACAATACCAAAATAGACAGGTAATACACAAATACAGAGATGTATGGGAAAACAATGCATAGCGAACATGGGCAGTGCAAGGCAGTACATTTAGCAACAGCACTTAGTTGGGCCTTTGGCTAATAAGAGCTGACAAGTCTGCAGCAGGATGACAGATAGCAGGGGACTTAGCCTGGCTAGTAGCAAGAACAGGAGGGAGGTTGAGAGTGGGAGAGGGCATGTTTAAAGAGGTTTAGCCAGGGTAGCAGGCAGAGCAATGATTAGAGGGAGTTCCAGTTGTGAGGGAAGCGGTAGGAGAAAGCGGCCTGCCCAGAGTTTGAGTAGGAACGGGGAAGGGCAAACGTGCGAGGGTCTCTGGAGTGGAGATGGTAGGATGGGTGGGAGGTGGGGGAAAGGAGGGAGGCAAGGTCGGGGGTGAGTGAGCCAAACCAGTAAATACAGCATATGCAATGTCCTGTCTCAAAATACACAGGTTATCATCTCATGTGAGAGGGCATGAATTTTATAAATCACTTGTGGCTCTGTCACTTGTGAGTTATGGTTCTGCTCCCTCACACTTGAAAATAAATTGCATATTTTGAGTCAGGTCATTGCACATCTCCCTATATGGTATACCTACAGTGTGGCAAAACTCTTACATCGATGCCAATGTGGGCGTTGCAACCCGATCGACAGTCATTCAGGCAATCAGGATTTTGCAGCGCCCACCATCATTGCTGACCCTGGGGTGTTCTGCTCTTCCCCCCTACACCTCCGACCTGGAGGTGATTATATCATTTTCTGGGGGGGGGGTAAAGCCCCCACAAACAGCCTGGATGTGTCCCAGTGCTTTGGTAGCGATGGCAGCTGGGCGGCACAATTACCAGGAGACATAGTCACCGTAGCATTTTCGTGTCAGTCAACGAGATGGATGTCAAACCGACATGGTGGAACCCTCCTATATGGAGAGAGTAGTGGAGCAGTGAGACAGACTGCTCAGAGGGCTGCTTAATGCTGGCTCTAAGACTTAAAGATCAAATGGGACAGACAAGTAAGTAAGTAAGTAAGTAAAACTTTATTTTTATGGTGCCCAATCCTGGGGGCTCTGGGCACCTTACAAGTGGTGTGAAACATGGCAGGATTATACAAGGAATGCAAAAAGGGCATCAAACAAATAAATAATTTAAAATCCATAATAAATAGATGACAGTAAAAAAATAACATTAAAATCTACTGCAATTAATCAGGAAAAGCTTCTTTGAAGAGATGGCTTTCTGGGCTCCTCTTAAAAGTCTCTACTGATGGGGCCTCCCTCAGGGATCTGGGGAATGAGTTCCAGAGGACTGGGCCAACCACCTTGAATGCACAGGCCCCTGAAGTTTTCAGCATGACCCTTGGAACTGCAAGGAGGCCCTCGGTGGAGGAGTGAAGGGAGAGCACCAGAAGGGCAGGGGTCAGGCAGTCACTCAGGTAGCCAAGATCTGAGCCGTATAGGGCCTTATAGGAGAGCAAGCCCACCTTGAAGATGATCCTCCATCTGACAGGCAACCAGTGCAGACCCACAGGAGTGGGATCACATGACAGGACCTGGGAAGGCCCGTCAGCAACCTGGCCACTGCATTCTACATCAGCTGCAGTCGATGGAGGTTCCCTCTACTGACCCCAAAGTATAGAGCATTGCAGTAGTCCAGCCTTGATGTAACAAAGGCATGTGCCAGCACAGGCAGATCATCAGGCGGCATTAGGGGTTTAATCAGGGTGACATTCCTTAAGTGGTAAAAACCACTTTGGATGACAGATGACACCTATGTATCGAGCATCAGCCCATCATCAAAGATGACGCCCAGGTCTCTCACCCTAGTAGATGCCACCAATGGAATAGGCCCAAGGAACAACCTTGTTACTACTCCAGTGGCATCCGCATCATGCCTGCGACTAGGCTTGACCACCAGGACCTCCATCTTGCCTGGGTTCAGTTTCAGCCAGTTAGAGGACATCCAGTCTTAGATTTCAGACAGACACTTATTTAGCACTTCCACTGCATTATTTGTCCCAGGGGCATAAGACATATACAGCTGGGTACCATCTGTGTAACAGTGAAAACCCAGAATGTAGCATGTACAACATCGGCATCAGGGAAGCATGTACAACATCGGCAACAAGATCGAACCTTGAGGAACTCCACATGGCAGGAGCTTCGAGCAGGAGGAGAAATTCCCCATCACTACCCATTGCATCCTGCCTGAGAGATAGGACTCAAACCAGTTGATGACATATGAACATACGAACGAAATTTGGCAGCAGATAAAGGCCTAGAGGTCTATCAAGTCTGCTCGAATGTGCAGCTAGCACCCCTTATTCTGCAGCTGCCCCTTCCTTCAACCCTTCCCCTCCATTGACCCTCCCCCTTGTCATGTCCCATCCCCTTTTGAAGCAGTCCACTGTTCTACTGGATACCACTTCTGCAGGTAATGCATTTCACCCAGCCACCACCCTCTCAGTAAAAAAGTGTCTCCTCATCTCCCTTCTGAACCTTTCTCCCTCCAGTCTCATATCATGGCCCCTGGTGTCCCTTCCCTCCCTTACTTGGAACAGCCCCACTGTACCTGTCTTGTTTATTCCTTTCATGTACTTAAAGATTTCAATCATGTCCCCCCTGTCCCTCCTCTCCTCCAGCGAGTACATGTTCAAACCCCTTTAGCCTCCTCTCATATGATAAGTCCCCCAGCCCCTTGATCATCCTTGTCACCCTGCGCTGCACCCCCTCCAGCAACTTAATGTCTCGCTTCAGATACGGGTGCCAGTACTGCACGCAGTACTCCAGGTGCGGTCTAACTAATGACCTATACAGTGGCAGAATCACCTCCTCCCTTCTCGAGGATATACCCCTTGTAATGCAACCCAGCATTTTGTTGGCCTTTGCAGCTGCCTTCCTACATTGTGCTGAGTTGTTCACTGATCCTGTAATGAGCACCCCCAGATCCTTCTCCTCCTCTGTCTGGGCTAGCTTCACTCCCCACAGCAGGTAACTCCTCCTTGGGTTCTTCATCCCGAAATGCAGCGCCTTGCACTTTTTGGCATTAAACCCCAGTTGCCAGGTGTCTGACCAGGTTTCAAGCTTTGCCAGATCATCCTGCAACCCCTGCTATCCCCCTAGATCGTCCACCACCGCTCCTACCTTGGTATCATTAACAAACAGACTGATCTTGCTCTTGATGTCCAATGATATGTCTGCAATGAATATCCCAAACAACACTGGTCCCAACACTGAGCCCTGTGGAACATCGCTCGTTACTACCCTTGGGTGTGAGAGAGCTCCCCACCCACCACCACCCTCTACTGCCTTCCCTGAAGCCAGTTCTCTACCCATCTCACCAGCTTTGCACCTGCCCCTGTGTCTTCTAACTTACTTCCCAGCCTTCCATGCAGCACCAAGTAGAATGCCTTACTGAAGTCCAGATACAAGACATCCACTGCATGGCCCCTGTCCAGTTGGCTAGTTACCCAGTCATAGAACTCCTCCAGGTTGTTTGGCAGGATCTGCCACTTATGAAGCCATGCTGTCCACTGTCCTGTAGTCCTTTGGACTCTAGGAGGGCCACAAGCCTCTCCTTCAGGATAGTCTCCATTAGCTTACCCATGATGCATGTGAGGCTCACCAGTCTGTAGTTCCCTGGTTCATCCTTGGGGCACTCTTGTGGAGGGGCACCACATGAGCCCTCTTCCAGTCCTGAGGTACACACCCTGAGTGTAGTGAGGCATTAAATAGGTCTGCCAAAGGTCCCACAAGGACCTCTGCTAGCTCCTTCAGTACCCTGGGGTGGAAGCCATCTGGGCCTGGCACCTTGTCCACCCTCAGTACCTTCAAAACCTCCCGAATTCTGCCCTCCATGATTTCCCCATCTGTCACCCCCTCCCTCCTGTTTCTGCCTCCCCCCCCTTGGGTGTCACCCCCTCTTCTCCTTAGTAAATACCGAGCAGAAGTAATCATGAGAAGGCAGTAGGGAGGGCTGGGGGGATACTGGGGTGTATAGGGAGAGGCATCACCAGCAGAAAACAGGAAGTTGTTATCCCCTGTGAAGACAGGTGGTGAGACCCCATCTGGAGTACTGCGTCCAGTTCTGGAGACCCCATCTCCGCAAGGACATAGAGAGGATGGAGGCAGTTCAGAGGAGGGCAACTTAAAATGGTGCAGGGTCTGCAAAAGAAGCCATACAAGGAGAGACTAAAGGTTTAATATGTATACCCTTGAGGAAAGGAGGAGAAGGGGACATGATAGAACGTTTAAGTACCTCAGTGGAATCAACAAAGTCCAAGAGGGTAGCATCTTTCAGAAAAGAGATGTGCAAGAACAAGGGGACACAATTTGAAGATAGAGGGGATGGCTCAGGGGCAATGTGAGGAAGTATTTTTTCACAGAGAGGGTGGTGGCACATGGAACAGCCTTCCTGAGGAGGTTGTGGGGTCTAAAACTGTGGGAAAATTCAAGAATGCATGGGACAGACATAAGGCAATTTTTGTGGGGGGTAGGAAGAAATAGGCTGTTGGTTAAATAGGATCTGCAGCTTATCCTCTAGGTCGGGAAATAGGCATACTAGGTGGGCCAAGCGGTCCTAATCTGCCGACAAAGTCTATGTTTCTATGTTTCTATGTTTAGTGCTTCTGCCTTATCGCACCCTGCTTCCACCCAACCCCACTCCTTCCTAATCCTTACTATGTGGTCCTTCCAGCTCCTTTTCTCCCTGATGTACCTAAAGAAGTCATTCTCCCCCTTCTTAATGCTTTGTGCCAGCCTGAGCTCCGTAGATGCCTTGGCTCCCCTTACTGCCCTTGTCACCTCCTTCGATTCCGTCAAGTACTCCTCCCTGTTCTCCCCCCTCCCTGTTTTCTTGTACCTCCTAAAGGCAGCTCTTTTCCTCCTTACCTTTTCCATGACCTCCTTGCTTAACCAGCTCCGTTTCTTAGCCTTAGCCTTCTTGCTCTGGGCCTTGCAGCAGGTTTTGGTTGCCTCCACTATCCCCAGCTTTATGAGCTCCCACCTCTGGTTAGTGTCCATACTAGATTGAATTCTGTCCAGGTACCCTTTTACCACTTCCCCCATCCTCCCAAAGTCAGCCCTCCTGAAGTCCAGCACTCTTGTGCCAGATTCCATTCCTTTCTTGCTCATATCCAATGTGAGCCATACTGAGTGGTGGTCACTCCCTGACAGCGGTTCCTCCACCGTACGTTCTCTCACAAAGTCCCCATTTGCCAGCACAAGGTCAAGGGTATTCCCTAACCTGGTTTGTTCACTGACCATTTGCAGCAGGAAGCTGTCCTGGAAGGCATCCAGCAGTACTTGCTCCCTTCTGTTCTTGGTTGTTGGGGTACTCCAGTCCATTCTTGGCATGTTGAAGTCCCCCACAATCACCACACTACCCTTCTTGCAGGTCTTCCTGATCTGTCCTGCTAGTTCCCTGTCTAACACCTCCGTCTGAGATGGCAGCCTGTACACTACTCCCATTCTGAGAATCCTATTCTTGGAATCCTGGATTTGCATCCAAAGTGATTCCGTACTACCCTCCTCCCCTTCCTCCCTTACACACTTCAGTCCTTCCTTCACATATAGTGCCACCCCCCCTTTCCCAATCACCCTGTCCCTATGAAAAAACTGTACCCTGGTACAGACAGGTCCCAGTCATTGTATTGGGTGGCCCATGTTTCTGTGATGGCTGCAATGTCCACCTCTCCCTCTGCCATGAGCACCTGTAACTCTGCAGTTTTCCCCCCAAGGCTCCTAGCATTAAGGGTAACCACCTTCCACCCTTCCCCCACTCCCATTCTGCCCTCCTTTACCAGCATCACCAACAGTACTTGCCATTTGTCCTTTGTCACTGTTATGGGGAGTAAGCTCATATGATTCCCAACCTGTGGTCTCTGCATGTCTCTTATCCAATTGCCACCCCCCTCTCCTAGTGTAAATTCCCAACTTCCTCTGTGTACTCCTCCATCCTCTGTTTCAACACTTTCTTTCCCTCCTCACTCAAGTGTAGTCTGTCCTTGGCATAGTGACTACTGTCCTTCCAGGTCCCTCCCCACCCCCCAACAGCCCATACCCTTTAGCATAACACCAGGTTCTTAGCCATCCGTTAAATTCTTCTATTCTCAGCTTTTTTGTTGTGCTTGCCTTGGGCATTGGAAGTATCTCTGAAAAAGTTATGGATCTTCCTGCCCCCTCACATAATTGTCCTAGTTCTTCAAACCTCCTCTGGACTATATCTACTGTCTTGTCAGCCAGGTCGTTCGTCCCAAGATGTATAATTAAATGAGGCTTGTCCCTACCCCTTCTAGCATATTTCAGAAAAGATTGTCCCACCTTTTCCTCTGTTATTCCTGGCATGGCCTCCACCCAAATGTGACTATGCCTCTCCCTTTGCTACCCCACCTGACTCCTCTTAGTATTGAGTCCCCCAGCATTAAGATTCCACCACTCTTACTCCCTGCTTGCTTCCATTCATCTCCATCTCTCATTTCTGACTCCTCTCTTCTTCTTCCTGCACATTATTTCCTCCTTTTGCCCCTGTTGCAATTCTCCCAGCAGAACTTCCCCCCGCTCCGGTTTGGTCCAGGCATTTATCAATTACTCCTCCAACTGCATCATTTCCCTACTCCTTCTTCTTCCCCTCCAGCAAAACTATTTTCTGAAGACCCTTCACAAATGCCCGCTCCCTCTCTCTTCATAGTAACCTGTTCTCTCCTTTCCATTCCATGACTTTTGCCACTTCTTCTCCTTCCCTCACAAGTCCCTATCTTCTCCTTCCATTTGTCTTTTGTCTCCTGACCTGGTTTCCCCGGCAATCGTTCTTCCTGGCCTGGGCCCCTTTGTCTCTGCTTCCTTCTTCTGACCCTCTCTCATACCACTGTTGGCTCAAATTGCCCTCCCTCATCTCCCCTCCTCCCTCCCTCCAGTATTGGGCTAAACCCACCCCCAGTCTGCCTTGCCTATCTTAGTTCCTCCAGCAGACCTTCTATCTCCTTTCTAAGTTTCTCTATGTGATTGCACAATAAACATCCCCCCCACACTCCATGCAATTTTTAGAAAGATTGGTGCACCGTAGTTGTAGCAGCCTACCACCCTACCCATTGCTGTCGTTGCCCACCAGTGACCTCCCCCACCCTTCCAGATGAAGGATACCTAACACTCCCCCATGACTCCCTTCTCCCCCCGTATCAGTGCAAAATATTATTTTCTTAATTTCCCTTACCCCCTTTGTTGTACATGTTTAGATACATTGAACAACTGCTGTTTATAGTCCTATCCTTCCTATCCACACCCAAAAAACAGACTTTAAGTAACTATTGCACAACCTTCTTCAAACTCCTACTCCTCCTTTTCACAATGCAAATAGCAATGCAAAGAAGTAACAATGAAAGCTCCTTGATTTGCAGTTACTTCCCTTCCATTGAGATAGCAGTCACCTCTTCACTCGCTGCTGTTCCTTTCCTGGATGTCTGCTTCTGTTATGACAGGTGCATGTCCTTTGCCCATTTGAGGAAGTGATGTCAGAACCCTGGTATAAGGAAATCGTGGACCAGGGATGAGTGGGGTGAAGGGCTGGGAGAGGTGGGACCAGCCCAAGTCTTCCAGAAACAATCAGGTAGCTGAGGCCCCTGCTCAGGCCATTAGCACCCTTCCCCCACTATGCACTAAACTTTGCAGCTAGTGAAGCCAGCAAAAAGGAATCACAGTTCTACTACGAACCCCCAAAATAGGTTTGCTACCAAAAGAAACAGGTCTCCAATTCAAACAGCTTCACCAACAACACATCAAAATAGGCTTGAAATTAGAAGATATAGGTCTCCAATTCAAAGAAACAGCCCCAATTAAATCACACCAAATAGGTTTTAAATCAGAAGAAATAGGCCTCCATAAATGCAGCCTGCTACACAGTGAAACTTCAAACAAATGAGCCCACTTATAGCCACCAAAACAGGTTTCAAAACTCCAACAGCCCCAAAACAATACCTTGCTAGCCCCTTAGAAGTAGTAAGAAAGAAAAGAAATAACCTTCTACCAAGTAAAATTCACAAGAAACAATGTAAAAACAGCAAGAAGAAGCTACTATACTGGAACTGATCTGATCCCTTCCCCTTCTGGGGATCCAAAAGCACAATGTGATCCACGGTGTCAAATGCTGAGGAGAGATCCAGGATAATGAGAATTGACCAGTCTCCTCTATCTCTCACCCTGAGGAGGTAATTTTGCACCCTGACTAATGCCATCTCAGTGCTATGCCTAGTCCTAAATCCATACTGGAATGGCTCATAGATGTCAAAGGCCACTAGACGTGCCTTGAGCTGCACAGCCACCACTTTCTCAAAACCTTCCCCAGGAATGGGAGGTTGGAGATGGGTCAATAATTCCCCAAGACATCAGGGTCCAGTGATGGTTTCTTCAGAAGGGGCTTCACCAGTGCCTTCATTAAGGCATCAGGAAAGAATCTCCTTTGAGAATGAACACCGGACTATCTCCGTGAACACTGGACTAACAGACTTACCGCATCCCACTAGAAGATGAGACAGGCCTGAGTCCAGTTCACAAAAGGTGGGCCCCAACTTCGAGATTACCTCAATGATCTCAGCCACCCCAACTGGCTGAAACTCACCCCAGACAATAGGAGTGCCTCTGTTTATGCAAGGCCTACCACAGCGGGACCTGTCTTGTCCAACTGGGGAGATCCCGAACCGAATAGAGGACACTGTGTGAGAAGAACTGAGCAAACTCTTCACACAATGCAACTGAAAATGCTCTTTTTGGCTGTAGACAGGCAGGGTGAAGTAGCCTGTCCACAGTCCAAAAGAACTGAGCTGGTCTGTTCCTCCCTGTGGCAATCTCACTGGACAGGAACTCTGCCTTCTTACAGTCAATTGCCCTTTGATAGCCACCATAGTGAGCTTTCAAAGCCAGTTTATCCTCCTTGGACTGGGTCCTCCACCAGCAGCACTCCAACTTCCAATTCTCCTTGAGAGCTCCATCAAACCACGGGGGTCTCAAGTAAGAGGACCTGGGTTGTATATGAACTGGTGCGATGGCATAAAGCGCTTTGGAGACAGCCCTGTTATAGGCTGTCACCACTTCGCCTGTGCCAACCACACATGCAGTACTCACACCGGAAAAGTCTAACACCACCAGAAGTCCCTCTGGGGACAATCCCCTCAATGGGCGATGGCTGACCGTCTCAACAGGGGAGGGACTATTGGGGGGGACCTCAAACGAGAACTCCACCGTACAATGATAGGACTAAGCGAACTGATCAATCTTGAGGTCAGTGACCTCAAGCCCTAATGAGAATACCAAGTCCAAGGTATGGCCGTGGTGGAGGGTCACAGAAGTAACCATTAGTGCTAGGCTCAGTAATATCATTAACTGGAGGAATTCATGTCCAACATGCAAGGATTCGGCATCGATCCAGGTGTTGAAGTCACCCAGAATCAGCCATCTGGGTGACTCCAGCACCCTGTTAGTGATGAAGTCCACGACCTCCTGCAGGAAATCTCACCCACACCCAGGAGAACAGTAGACAAGGAGAATCCTGAAACCTGTACCTGGCCCCCCCCCACGCACAGCTACACATACAAATGATGAGGTAGAACACACTAGGTGCACGGAGAAGTTCAAGCTGGATCTAAATGAGATGGGCACACCCCCATCCCTGCATTCCTTCCTCAGGCAATGCACTACAGAGTACCTGGACAGGATCGATGCCTCCAGAATTGGACCTGTGCTGTCCCCCAGGCAGGTATCTGTAATGCAAACGAGCTCGACCGAGGAAATCAAGTCCACTATAGTCGTGGTCATATTCTTCATTGATCTAGCATTGCCCAACACTGGCTGAAGGAGACTGGTAGAGACTGCAGGCCCACCAGCTACCTGCCCGCTTGGTCTGGTGGGAACCCTGGGGATGGGCACTAAACACATCTGGACTCTCTCCTGGCCCCGTTGTGCTCCATGGCGCCTCCTGCTCCTGACCACCCTAATGCTGCTCACACCCGCTATACCCACAGCACTCCACTGCCTGCCCACTCATCCCCTACCAATACCCACCTCTCGACAGTATCTTACTGCCATAGCTGGAAGAGGGGGATTGGTAAAGGAGTGAAGGTCTCACAGCAGAGACACCGTGTAGGAAATACGAAAGAGTCTGGAGCTCAAATACATCCTGCAGCTATTTCCACTACAGATATCTCCCACCTTTAACCAGCAGGTCAGTACTCAGATTTATAGTCCTCACATAATCTAAATACAGCCTATATCCTCCTCAGTCCTCCTCTGTCCAGAAAAACCACCAAAGACATCCTTAGCCACCTAGCCCTGCTTTCTACTTAAGGGCCATTGATCACAAGGTCACTGGCAAACTCCTAAGGGGGCTACCCTCCAGAGGCAACCCAGGCAGTGATGGCCTGCATCCCTCCATTTTTTAAAATCATCTCCCCAGCCCTTGTCAGGCCACTGACCCACATTTTTAATCTCGCTCGCTCATCCTCCACCATGCCTGACTCAAGGAAACATGCGCATGTGGTGCCTATTTTCAAATCTGGTGACCCAACTGCACCGGAAAACTACTGCCCCATCTCCCTCCTCCTGCACCTAAACAAACTATTAGAAAAAATCATGCACCACCAATTTTCCAAATATCTTGAAAATTACAACCTCCTCACACCACTCCAAGACGGTTTCCACAAACAACACAGCGCCTCCTCTGCCCTGGCCCTTTTTTCCAACTATGTCGTTAGAAGCATTGACATCGACATGGTCACAGGTGTGGTGTTTGTGGACCTTTCAAAAGCTTTTGACCTTGTGGACCACCACCTCCGAAATTCCACCCTGCTAAACCTAGGTTGCTCCATGGATGCTGCTGCTTGGTTCAGCAGCTACCTCTCAAACAGATCCCAGTCTGTTATGATAGAGAAGGTTACTTCTGCCACATTGCCAGTCCACACTGGTGTACCCCAGGGCTCCATACCGGGGCCTCTATTATTCTCTGTTTTCATAAATAATCTTCCTGCAGAGAGCATAAACTGAAATGCACTCCTTTATGCTAATGACCTCGTCATCTACCATAGTGCCAGATCCCTCGAAACCATATCTCCTCCACCCTTACTACTAACTATGGAGCAGCACAGATCTGGTGCCTCTCCAAAAAACTCCTGATAAATGAGAAAAAAATGAAGGCCATGCTCTTTGGCTCAAAGCCATTCCTCACAAAGGTTACCAAAATAAATGCCACATTACTGATAGAAACCCCTGCTGGACCTTCTCTTGAGATAGTATCCTCCTTCAAATACCTAGGAGTGACTCTCGATCCTTCCCTTACCTTTAATGTCCACATTGATAACACTATGAAAAGGGTCCACCAGAAGTTGGGGGCAACCTACCGTGTCAACCACCTTCTTACCCCTGAAGCTCGCCTTGCAATCACCCAGGGAAATCTGCCCTTTCTCGACTATTGCTCTCCTGTTTTCTCAGCCACCTCTGCTTCACTTCTCTCTTGGCTAAGTACCACATATAACTCCATCTGTTGCTTCGTCCTTCAGGTCCCTTCCTCCACTCATCACTGCTCTCTTTATCAGTCACTAGGCTGGCTATCCCTGCATGGCTGCTATGAATATGCTATGGGCAGTCTAGTCGACACCTCTCTCTGAAACTCACTGAAGTTGCTGTTCTCGCCCAATTCTCACCACCCGTGTGGTTACTCTTTCTCTCAGAGACTCTTCCATTCCCCCCCAGTAGTCCCCCGTGTATCTACTGTCATGGGGAGTAAGGCCTTCTCTGTCTCTGCCCCTGTCTCTGGAACAGACTTCCACCTGTCATTAGAATGTCACCCTCTCATCAGTCCTTCAAATTGCAGCTGAAAGATTGGCTAAAGTCCCAGGCCACTTGTACATGCTCCCTAAGCAACCCCCCTCACCAATCAGCCACCATAGATGCTAAACTGTATCTCTCGACTTACCTCCAGGGCACTGACCACTAAATGTACTTCTTAGCACTGCTTGGTTCTCTCTGGGTATACATGGATTATTGTAACGTATTCCACCATGCACTGTTGCATATCCTGACTGATCAAATGATGTGACCATTTTACGTGTAAATGACCAAGTATCTGAGACTTAGGCATGCACTATTGTATTTGTTATGAAACTTGTTGTTTTTAGATTTGTTGTGTAAGTATCATGGTGTTGAGTTTCATTTTTACTCAGTGTATTATGAGCCCCTACTGTATTGTAACCTGTGCCTATTACCTCAACCTTGTATTGTATAGAAACATAGAAACATAGATTTTGATGGCAGATAAGGACCGCTTGGCCCACCCAGTCTGCCCATTTCCCTACCTAACGGATAAGCTGCAGATCCTAGTTAACCAGCAGCCTACTTCTTCCTACCCCAACCCCCTAGAATTGCCTTATGACTGTCCCATGCATGCTTGAATTCCACCACTGCTTTTGACTCCACAACTTCCTCCGGAAGGCTGTTCCATGCATCCACAACCCTCTCTGTGAAAAAATACTTCCTTAAATTACCTCTGAGCTGCCCCCCTTCTATCTTCAAACTGTGCCCCCTTGTTCTTGCACACCTCTTTTTTTGAAAGATGCTACCCTCTTGGACTTTGTTGATTCCCTTGAGATACTTGAAAGTTTCTATCATGTCCCCCCTCTCCCTCCTTTCCTCGAGGCTATACATATTCAGCTCCTTAAGTCTCTCTTCATATGTCTTCCGGTGAAGACCCTGCACCATTTTAGTTGCCCTCCTCTGGACAGCCTCCATCCTGTCTATGTATTTGTGGAGATTGGGTCTCCAGAACTGCACACAGTACTCCAGATGGGGTCTCACCAACTGTCTGTACAGAGGGATAATAACTTCCTGTTTTCTACTGGTGATGCCTCTCCCTATGCATCTCAGTATCCCCCCAGTCCTCCTTGCTGCCCTCTCACATTGCTTGCCTACCTTTAAGTCATCTGATATGACTACCCCCAGGTCCCTTTCCATTTTTGTTGTTGTTAGTATCTCACCCCCCATTGTGTACTCTTCCCCTGGGTTTTTGTTTCCCAGGTGCATTACCTTGCACTTCTTAGCATTGAATCTAAGCTGCCATACATTTGACCATTCCTCTAACCTTGCAAGTCCCTTCTCATCCTTTCCACCCACCTTGTGCATCAACTCTGTTGCAGATCTTGTGTCATCTGCAAAGAGACATACTTTTCCTTCAGTCCCTCTGCAATGTAACTTATAAAGACATTGAAGAGGACCGTCTATACTGAACCTCACGTTCCCACTTAGTAACCTTCCTTTCTTCAGAGTGGACTCCATTTACTATTACTCTCTGTGTCCTATTCTCAGCCAATTTTTACCCAGGCTGTCATCTTGGGACCCACTCCCAGGCTGGCTAACTTGTATATTAATCTTTATGTGGACTGTATCAATGCCTCTAAGCAGTCTAGGTAGGCCATGTCCACAGCCCCTCCTGATCTACTACTTTGGTCACCCAGTCAAAGAAATCTATCAGATTTGTCTGACATGACCTTCCTGCTGTGAATCCATGCTGCCTTGGTCCTGAGCCCTCTGGCCTCTAGATACTCAACAATTCTTTCCTTCCAAAGTTATTCCATCATTTTCCCTACCACTGAGGTTAAACTAACAGGTCTGTAGTTTTCTGCTTCTGCCTTGCTCCCACTTTTGTGAAGGGGAATCACATGTGCCCTTCTCCAGTCTTCGGTACCACCCCATCCTCCCATGATTTGTTAAAGAGGGTAGTCAGTGGTGTCACTAGTTCTACCCTTAGTTCTTTAGAATTCTGGATGAATCCATCAGGCCCCATTGCTTTGTCCACCTTCAGTTTTAAGAGTTCTTTCAGAACCCTTCTTCTGTAAATGGGCTGGTATCAACTTCTGTATCCAGAGTGTTTCTACTGTTTGTTTTAGGTACCTCCCACTTCCTTTGTAAATACTGAGCAAAAATATTTGTTTAGTATCTCTGCCTTTTCACAGTCACCCTCTGCCCACCCTCCCTCTTTCTTATTAAGCCTCACTAACCCTCCCTTGGTCTTCCTTTGCTCCCTGATGTATCTATAAAATGTTTTTATGCCACTGTATGGCCCAGGTCACAATTAAAAATAGTCCTTTGGATCAGCTTGCTTACCCGGTTACCAAAAACATAAATAAATAAATCCCTATGCATGCATTCATCATTTACCCACTATAATGCAAAGTTATCACCCTAACAGCATTCACACCAGCACTCAAACACTATCTACAATCCTTCCCACAAACCCCAAACAATAATCTCCACCAAACCCAAATAAAATTTACATATATTTTAAAACCAAAAAGGAGAATCCTAGATTTTGAAATTCAGAGGACATCATTTCATTTCATTTTTTCATTTTTTAATTTTTTATGCTCATTAGCTAGATGAGCGTAAAGCCCGTTTTCACAAGCAGCAAGTTACAATTAACAATCAATAGGCAGGGATCTACAGCATTAATTAATACAAAACATTACAACATTTCACTATCCAACATATAATATCAAAATAAAAAAAATGGACAATTCAAACATAATACAAATATTCAAATGTCCATTTACATTTTTTAAAATAGACACTTAATGATTGAGTTGACCCACTTTAAGATTTGCACCTTAAAGGAATTCACTGTTCCACAATTTGCAGTCTCTCTCTTGCAATCTTATTAAAAAAGTAGAAGACCTAAGAGACAAACATCTCTGGCCTATCTTTTTTTATAGAAAGGGATCCTTAAAGTCCTGAGGCTAGGGACTTTGTCACTTTTTTGCCACCAAATCTAACAAATAAAGACTGAATAGAGGAAGGAAGTAAACCTTTAAACTTTTGAATACGAAGGTAGATATTTTAATATTAATTCTATCCTGTAATAAGGAACATTTTGTTTTTATCAAAAGTTCGCAATGATGAGTTCTTTGAGTAAGGCCAGTCATAAACCTTAGAACTGAGTGATGTGTTGATTGTAATTTTTAACATCTTATCATTTGTTCCTGAATAAATTATTAAGCCATAATCAAATGTGTTCAATAAAAAACTATGTGCCAATAATCTACACAATTCCAGAATTAAATAGGATTTTATTCTAAATAACATTCCTATCCTTTGATGTATCCTCTTGATCATTTTTTTTTTACATGGAATTTGAAGGCGAGGTGGAATCCAATGTAATCCCTAAGTAACAAAAACTATCGACAAGCTCAATTTTGTTTCCCCCAAGGTCAACAATTGACACATTTATGTCTCTAGTTACTCTTGGGATGGTAAATACCATCACCTTTGTCTTGAGTATTCAAGCTGAGCTTGTGTTCCAACAGCCAATTCTGAAAATTATCAAAATCTCTTTGTACCTTCAATAATGCTTGATTTGGGTTTGCGCCTATTGCATATAAAACCGCATCATCTCCGTATAAAGTTATCTCAGACTCAGCACAAGACTGAAATAGTCACTAAAAAGATGTTCAGTTTCAATCAATGTCCAAAGTTTACAGAGATTGCAGTTCACAGACAGTGCTCCCACTGCTTGAGATGGAACTGAACCAGAAAATGAGTGGCCTGGTGAAAGAAAGTGCTCTCACCACCTTCTTCAAGCAGTCTTGTAAATCAATGCAATCGACTGTAGTACAACAACGCCAGGTAATCCCAGAGAATGGAGCTCCCACCACCACTCAATGGGAATGATGGAAAGGCAAAAGAAATACTTACAGGAATACAATTTCACGAGAGGCAGTCCACAACAAATGCACAGTCACCTTTACAGTAACCACTGGTGTCTGACCAGCTCAAATCCTTCCAGAGCTCTGCACCAACCTCACAGCAAGCCTCTCGGGAGACAGTTCGCTGGTCACATATGCCAGCCGATGACAATTCAGGCAACATCCCCAAAGCTCCACTCCTCCAGACCTGCCATAGGCAAACAACAATGGCTTGAGCTCACAGCTAGTCCGGCCGCCCAGGATCTTCAAAGGGCCAACCCAGCCCATAGTCCAGTCCAGAGCCCAAACTGAGGTGCCCCACAGCCGCAAACTGAAGACCCAAGACTCCCTGGCTCCAGTGCTCCACGAAGCAGCTCAGCATACAATTACATGCGGTGCACTCTTCTGACCTAGCTGCCTTCCTCCAGAACAGCTCCCGATTCTATAGATTCCCAGCCAATAATTCCTCCATGCCAAGTTCAGTTCTGGTTACATGCCGAGTCTCCAGCTACAAGCACTACTGAAGTGGCAATATATTTGAATGCTGAAGTCCTCTGAACCAAAAGCAGGGAAGTCTAAAAGTAATAAAGTTAACTCCTGATCTAAATACACGGAAAAAGGCACTGCCTAACACTGTTGCCCTACACCTCAACACTAAATGCAAATGCTAAAATACTATTGATTTAAAATGAAAGGGACACTGTCAACCTTTTTTGCATCGTATTATTTCAAAGTAAAAACCCACAGTTTTTGATTGTTTACCTTCTCTAAAATTCATTGATGTTGCTGGCTTTTTTTTATCTGCCTCCTTGCTTAGTAGAACTGAAATTCATGGTAATGTATAGTTATACCCAGTCTTGTTTTGCTTTAAATCCTTAAGCTACTCTTATGGTCTAATCCTGAACATTAGAAACCCCCTCAAACAGTGTGCCCACTCACAAAGCAGTAGTCTCCTCAACTCCCCCTGCATAATGAGTGACTAGACTGTGTTCCTGACTCCAGGAAAGATGCAGTGGGAATTGGTCAAGAAATGTAAACAAACATGTTTTAGTGTGGTAACACCAGTATGGTGGGCAGTCAGTTTTTCACTTTTTAAAAGAAAAAAGGAATCAGAATCAAACTACCAGTTGCAATGGCAGTCTCCTACAGAATGTGAACAATCACAAGATGTGTTTTTTAAACTAGGGACACTTTGAGGCCTGCTGGGGTTGACAGTGTCCCTTTTATACAGCCCTCGCAGGACTAAAAAACGTCTCGGGAGGCAATCAAATATCTGATATGTTTTTTCAATCAAAACATTTTTTTTGTTTGTTTTTTTTTAGGGTTTTTGAATTAAAGAGATGGATTTCCATCGACTCCTTCTTCACCACCTGCACCCTTTCTCTCCTCCCACTCTTCTGCTCCCCTTTACCTCTTCCCTCTCACTCCTTCTCCTATCCTACTACTTCCTCTGCCTTGGTAGATGCCCTTCTAGCTCTCAGCCTCAAAAAGGTTGCGAGCCCAAATGGCCTTGACCACAAATTTCTGCATCTCTTTGCCCCAGCCTTCACCTTCCCTATTACTCTTTTCCTTAATCTGTACTTCTCCTCTGCCTCTGACTGTCCTTGGTGCCTGGAAACAAGCTGCTGTCATCCCCCTCCCTAAAGTTACCCTCCTCCTATGGTAACTTTTGTCTCAATCTCTCTCCTCCCCAAGCTTCAGAAACATCTTGCCTTCTCACAGCTCACCCCTTTCCTTGACTCCTCCTCTGTTTTTCACTCTATTCCAGTCTGACATCAGGGAGTCCCACTCCACATCCACCTCACTCCTACAGCTGACTGATTGAGTTCTGTCCAGCATGGACCAGAGTCTGGTCACTTTATTTGTTGACTTGGCTGAAGCCTTCAACACTGTGCTGCACCCTCTTCTCCTGGACAAGCTTCAAGTGTCAGGACTGTGCCTCATCAATCAACTGGTTCTGCTCCTGCCTTGAGGACAGGTCACAAGCTGTCCGTAATGGTGACACCCTTCCCTTCCCCTCACTCCCTGTCTGCCCAGGCATCCCCAAGGTTCTGGGCAACATACTCTTCTCCATATTCCTTAAATGACCTCCTTTAAGCCTATTCTTCAGAATTCATCTACATGTACGCAGATAACTTTGTGTTGTTTGCCGCTGGCTCTTCTGCTGCTAACCTTGCTGTCCATCTCCAACAGTACTTCGACAGCTTTCACTGTTGGTGCTGTTCCAACCATCTATCCCTCAAGGCCTCGAAAATAACATTTAGCTCCTGACAGAGGCTTGCTAGGCTTTCTCCCCCCCCTTCCTTTCACACCTTGATGGTACTGCACTTGAGGATGTCTCCTCCTTTAAATACCTGGATGTATGGCTGAACTGTCACCTTGACTTCTCAGTGTACATTGATGCCAAGCACTGCATGCCCCACCCCAAACTGGGTGCTCATTATAGGAACAAAGCCAGTATCCCTCTCCCTGCCTGCCTGGAGCTAGTTACAAAGATGAGCCTCCATATCTTCAATTACAGTGACATCGTCTACAGTGCTGCTTCCAAGTCCACCCTAGCCAGACTGGAGCCCCTCTTTTACTCATTCTGCTATTTTGCATTAGACTGTCCTCCCATACTCACCACAGCTCTCTGTACTCCTCCCTATCTTCTCCTGTTGCCAGATGCCTTGCCCACTGTGCCTCCTTCAACTTCCAATTCTGGTTTAGCTCCCTCCCTCCATACCTTTCCACCCTCCTATCTTCCACCACTCCCACCTCCTACCCTCTCCATGACACTGCTTCTCATTCCCCCTCTCTCTCCCCTCCAGGAAAACATCAGTGAGCCAAGCTGTCTTCTCATAACACTTTCCTAAGCTCTGGTCTTCCCTACCTCTATCTCTCCACTCAACTTTGCCCTTCTCCTCTCTCAAGTCCCTCCTCTGTGACTTTGCATCCCCTTCATGCAACTGTGCCTGACCCCTAACCCTTGTTTTCCTTCCCCCCCATTGGTCTGCCACTCATACCACCTCCCCTTCTGTGGGCAGCTTTCCTTCCCCTTAGGCCCTTAGTCTGCAAGGCCTTGTACTGCTCCTTTTAACTGACATATCTTGGTAATGTTTAGCTTCCGTACCTACCTTAATGCACTGGCACTGATAACTCCAGCACCTGCACAGCTGGATGGCATTATACTGCTCCTTTCTAGATTCATATCCAGCACTTTAGTTTGCACTTGTACCTTAATACGTTAGTTTACATCGTTATTTTGTGTTAGCACTGTCTACCTGTACATTGTGGCTGCATAACTGCTATGTAGTCTCCACTATGTTATTTCACCATTAATTTTATAATGCATTGTGTATTGTATTGCATTTTACTTTACCATTGTTCCTTCATTATTGCTATCTTCAGTTTGTCATTCTTGTATTGTATACTCCCAGTACCTACCCACCTTCCCCTCAGGACACATCTGGAAATTAGCTCCTACCAGCTCAGTATGTCTTTCCTGGTAAAACATTTGAAATAAATAAATAATAAATAAACTACAGTTCCAAGAAGACAGGAAGGCTCTTTTACACATGCAGTTAAGTGCCAAGAGTAAACAAACTGCACAGCTATAAGAAAGCTTTGTAAAGTTGATTGTATCTGGGTGGTGTTTGTTAAGCAGAAGATTAGAGGGAAGCTGCCATTGTTTAGGTTCGAGTTAACTACTGATGCTGACCTTTGTTTTGGCTCAGGTCTTTTATAATGCAGTTGTTTCTGTACTAGATTAAGTGTAGATAGGATATGGTCTGTGATAGAAACAGATTATTTTAAAGACCACTAGTAGTGGTGATCCCCCAACACTGGTGGACAGCAAACAGGAAGGGGAAGAGATTGAGTTGCCAGCTCCTTGAAGCAAGAACTAGGATTCATTCCTCTCCTACAGTAAGATAAAGAAAAACTCTGCATATGGGACCGTTAAAGTTCTGAGCAGGCAGGCCACCAGTGAGGCTTTTGAGCACAATTAGTGCTGTCTAAATTAACCCTCCACCTCACCCCTTCCATGCTCTCTCCCCTGCTTCCCATCCATCCCACTCCTGTATTTCACCCTTGTTACCCCCTCTAATTTCTCCCTGTCTCATGTTCTCAACTGTCTGTCCCACGTCCCACCCGTTAGTTTCTACTGTTGAATTGCTTCCACTGTTCTAGAGTAGGCAGTCTATTTATAAATATCATGCACTTTGGCCTCAGCACTTGTACCTAAATTTTATGGAATGGTATATATCATACAAATACTGCAAGTTTTGTCCTTTTGTACCTTTTGCACTGATGCACCTTATCCACTGTATTATATGCACGTCTATGTCTCTTTTTGATTGCTACAGTATAATCCATCTCTCTACTGTATTGCACTTCCTGTTTATTATTGTACCAATGAATGCCATATGCTGTATGTGTCTCTCTCAGGTCCTGCTTGTAAATGAGCTTGCTCAATGGAGTTCTCCTGCTTAATAAACTTGAATTAACTGATACAGAAACCCTCTGTTGCACCTCGAGTCCAGTGAGTGACATTTCTCCAAACGTTTGAATTCCCTTGCTGTTCTATCTGTCTGGGATTTAGTTTCCTTTCAGAACTGCCACTCTTGTGCCCTCTGTGTCATGTCCTAGTTTGAAGAGCTAGAGTTTGAAGAGAGTTTGAAGATGCTCACTGGTATGTTTGTGACTCTAATTGTAATGCAGTAGTGTTGCATATTCATCCTTTGCCTTACTGTTTGCCCCAATGTACCCCATATAACAAGTGTGTTTACCCTACTGCTGCGTTTGTACAGTGTTCCAGCTCCTCAGTGGGGAGCACATTACTGCTAGGAGCTCGGGAGTGTGGCCAGGGGTGTCATTTAGGAGTAACCAGTAGAGATGATACAAAGTTTTACCTCACTGGTGAAGTTGCAAAATTTGGCTTCATGAAACACTTTGAGAATTGCCCACTTCACACTTCCTACTGAGTTTTCCTCTGGGAGTGGCATTTTCTCAGCCAAACTCGGGTGAAGTTTTGGCAAAGTTGCAACTTCAGCAGCAAATTTGCATGGCTTTGCCTGAAAAAGTGCCACTTTACCTGCTGAAAACTTTGCAGAGTAGGCGCTTTATATGTCACGAATTTGGAAAACTTTGAGAATTAATTTGCAAGCCTGGCCCAGTAGCGCAGAGCGCTGAGGTACCATGCCTTACCTACTGCCATGCCAATTACGTAGAATCAGGCATGATCTCAGGGCATTGAGGATCGGCGGGGGGGGGGAGGATCAAGCATCTGATGGACTGCTCTCCTCGGGGAGGGAGTACTTGGTGCTTGATCGACCCCAGGTGGAGGCTGGGAGCCATCACAGCTGAGATTTGAAGTTTCCGGGAGGTGTGCCAGATGTGGGCGCATGCATCCTTTCATCATTGCATGCCACACCTCCCAACATCAACAGGGAAAACAGGACTGCGGCCATGGCAGGATGATGCCCATCCCCGCCAAAGCCCCATGCAGCTACTGAGACACTGTGTCAAAAGACTAACCATGTGGCACCATTCGGGGAGTTATGAGGGGGCTCCCCAATGGCCCTGCCCTGGGGGGCAATCCAGGGTGAACATCGGTGAACAGAGGTAAGTCCTGGGGGATCGGGCGGGGACTGGGCCAAGGGAGAGCAAGCTGGAGACCAAATAAAAAAAAAAAGAATTACATCTCTAGTAACTGGGGTTTGCCAAAGAAACCCATATTATTTTTTTCACAGTCTGTACAGTGCCTCTTGCAACCCATGAAACCCCAAAACAAGATTTCCCTAGTGTTTGGTTATATAACATTTGGTGGGTGGGGAACTTTGGCAAACCATATGATTCTGTGAAAATTAGGCTTTGCAACCCTATGATTCTCATGAAGTGACATCACTGAGTGCTGCCAGACCTTACAGGTGGCCAGACTCCCTCTACTGGCCCCAGCATACTTTTTAATGAGCTCCCTCTAGGGTACTAGATATGTTTTTTTTTTTTTTAATATTTCCCTCTCCCTCTGCTGGCTCATCTCTGACCTTAACCCTTATCCTGACACGGTGCTGCTGCAGGTGATGGGGAGCATCTACTCATGCACCGAAACACCTACAGTGTTTTGGCTCCCCACCACTGCACTGGCACAAAGGAACCAAATTGGATTGCCATTTGCCTCACACCACTTCCCCAATGCATCCAGACTGATCCACGTGCAGCCAAGGTAAGTATAAACAGTTTTTGTCACAGCATTTAGTGCAGGATCTGATAGACAACTCTGGTGGAGCTGCAACTGAATGTTCCTTGAATGCTGTAATCCCACTTCTTGTATAGTATGGGGATTGTATACATGTTGTCAATGTAGGTATAGTCTGTACATCTTTTTTGTTCACTGGAAGATGTTTCCCCATTGTTATGCCAGTGTATTATTGGATCGTAGTATGTCCAATGTGTTGAAAGTCTGCTATAGACAAGAAGTTGCATTACACTGCGGGGCTTCCTAGATACCAGCAGAAGATGTGCTAACGTTTCTTAATTACCTTGCAGAAGGGTTTGAAGTAGGGACAGTAGAGAGGGCAGCTAGGGGAGTGTGACCATTTCTCTATTTCTTGCTGTATTCTGGTAGATTGCTCCAGGGTACTGAGTTAAGAGGCAGTGTGGACTAGTGGTTACATCAGCAGTTTAAGAATTGAGAGATCAGAGGTACAAACCCCACTAGAGCAAAATACTCACTCTGTGATATTGGAACAGTCACTGAATCTCTTAGTGCTCCAGTCTACCCAGCTGCAGAAATGGACAGAAGCAGGACTCCACTGCAAACAAGATGTTGCATCTTAGCTGGGCTACCCTGACTAAATAAAGTGTGAAAATATGAAATATTCTGGGTGCTCTTCAGATAGGATTGTCTGCAATTTGTTTCTGTAGCCTGGATTTGGGAAGGCATCTCCAAGTGTGTGTTTATTATACAGCACGGGCATGGTAGCACCCCTATATTTAGGTTTGAGCAGGGATTTCTATGTTAAATCTCAAATTTTGAACTTTAATATCTTCATAACCATTAACAGATTTGCATGAAATGTTGCATGCGTGGTTTCATGGGGTATAACTCTTGACATGGCAAGTTTCATTCTGGTCAGATGTGCAGACTTTGAGACGCGGATAGAGAAAAACAGTAAAAATGTGCTGCTTTTTGTATTTTTTTTGTCATCGCTTTGCACCAAGATGGTTTGGAATTTTGGTCTTAATTTTCAGGGTAGAAAGGGCTTGGCCCACAGATGTGCCTTTCACTTGTTTGGTAAAAAATATGAATCTGTTCCAAAGTTATTGAATTTAAAAATGTTGGTTACTGAGCATGCTCAGTACAGCCTTTTGGGTGGTGGATTGGAACGAAAAAAGAATTTGGTCTGTTGTTTTCCATTTTTATTAAAAACAATTATAAAACCCTCAAAAATGACATCCTGCACAGAGACAAAAACATGTATCTTGCTGATCAGGATTCCATTATGTGGGTTCTACAGTTAACTGTTGGAGAACGGACCCCAAAATGTTTTTTTTTTTAGTTTTAAAATTATTTTTCATGACTTGCTTCAGCTTTTGCCTTATGGGCTTTTTCATTTAGATGAAAAAGGATCCCCTGGCAAGAAAAAAGATTTTGTACTTGGGTATTTTTCTGTTTTTTCCGTATCACCTTTTTGGTTTAAACGAAAAAGGATCCTTTCACGTGTTAAAGGATTGAGGAAATTTTTTCCTGAATACTTTTTTCATTTGAAGGGATCCTTTTTCGTTTGATATTTTTGTTCAAATGAAAAAGGATCTCTTCACATAGAAAAGGATTTCGGACTTAGTTTTTTGCCGATTCTTTTTTCATTTGAAGGAATCCTTTTTCATTTCCTTTTTTCATTTGATACGGAAAAGGATTCCTTCAAATGAAAGAAGGATTTTCCAAGATGTCCCCATAATTCTGTGAATTTTCCCTAGTGTCTAGTGGCACCCCCCCACCTCCTATTGCTGTCCCCATAATTTGTTAATTTTCCCCTGATGTCTAGTGGTGCCCCCACCTCTGATTGCTGCCCCTGTGTTTTTTATATTTTTCCCTGGTGTCTAGTGGCCTAACTGAGACTCCACCTCATGAACAATGGTGCTGGATTTACTTATACTGTATCTGGCAAGAAAGCTAATTTCAGGCTTGCTTGGTGAAATCACCTTTCCAGCGGGATTTTAAAATTTTCATGGGGTCTTAAGAAGCCTATGTTGAAAATTTGGGGTCAAAAAATGTAAAATGGCAAAATTATGTGCATCTGTTGAAAGTTTGCTACACTCTCTCATAAATTTTGTAATTTTACATGTTTTGACCCTAAATTTTCAATGTAGGCATTTTTTTACACCACATCATGAACTTGACAGCTGTCATTTTTAAAGTCCTGCCAAAACTGTCTTTTTGCATCTGTGGCATGGAATGACGTTGCTGTGCCACGGAATCATGTTTTGGCAGGGATTTGAAGATTTTCAGTACCGTGTACATGAGGTGGGGTAATAAGAAGGGTATTCTGATAATTTGGTTGCTATTGTGCTACAAATGGAAGCACAGGGTCTGAAGTGCCCTGCCTTTACACAGAAACATATATATTCACATCTATGAAGGGATGGGAGCATAGACAAATGAGGATATGATTACACTATCTGAAAAAGTATGGATGGATGAGAGCACAGGGTCTGAAGGGCCCTGCTCTTCAACAGACAAATAAGGGTATGATTATTCTATCTCAAAAAGTAAGGACATTCTTTGCAAAAAACTGTGTTAATGCAACATTTAAGGTTCAGGCTAAAGCAACAGAGGTAGGAAAATGTGGCTTTAAGGTTTCCAACTCTAAAACTGCATCCCCACTCCTAAAACAAATCAGGGGTGCAGTCTTCCTTGGGGTTGTCAACCCTAAAGTTCACCCCATTCTATACACTCCAGAAACATACACACCTAATGGGGTGAGCTTCAGTGTTGACAACCCCGAGGAAGACTGCACCCCTGATTTGTTTTAGGGGTGGGGTTTTAGGGTTGGAAACCCTAAAGCCACATTTCCATGCTTTTGTCACTTTAGCCTGAACCCTAAATGCTGCATTAGAGCAGGTTTTTGCAAAGAATATGCCACTGTCTGATGTATCTGAACATACCATGTAATAATAATTGTGCTCTGTTTTCTCCCATAGAGAAACACGGTTATGATTTGCCATTTTAACCAGTTGGTTATAACAGCATTCACGTGCCATATTTATGTAAGAGCCCCCCCCACACACACACACACACACACTCAAGCTTCTGCAGCATTCACAGCTGGAAAGTGAAAGTGCTAGATGGCACTTTCAACTCCCAGTCCATACAGAGCTCAGGTTACATGTGGGAGAGGGGGCTTGTGGCCACCCCCCCCAAAAAAAACATATCCCACCAATGATATAAAACAAAGCAAGGGGGCACTGTAAAATTCAAATTTTATGCACATCTTCAGTGTGGGATGTTATTATAAACCCCTCGACCTTCACTCACGGGGTTTACATAGCATCCCACACCTCGGATGTGTATAACATTCTTGTTATACACAGTTTCCCCAGGCATTATGCTATATGTAATGCATGCCTTACATACATAAATACATATATATTTAGGGAGGAATGAAGAGCAGCAGTCCATCAAATTCCTCCTTCCCACTAGTTCAGTGGGAGTATACTGTCATCCATTTTTCTTCAAAATACTTACCAAGTCTGAGCTTGAAGGTTATTACAGTATCAGTGGATACCACATGCTCTTGCAGTCTGGTCCAAGTGCTCACCACTCAATCTGTAAAGTTGTTCTTCCTGATGTTTCCCTTGAATCTTCCTCCTTTCAATAACAACTGAGCATCCTCTCATCCTTGTACATATGAAAGAGCTGTATCTGGTTGGATAGAATTATCACCTTCACATATTTGAATACTATAATAATGTCACCCTTGAGTCTCTTCTTTTCCATGGTGAATAGCCTTTGTTCTATCAGCTGGGCCTCATAGCCCATGTTTTCCCAGCCATTCACCATCTTGCTCACTCTCTTCTCCACCTTCTTCATTGTGCTACTATCTTTCCTCAGATAAGAGGACCAGAATTGTATGTTGCATTCAAGGTGGAGCAGTGCCTAACCAAGGATCTGTAGAAGGGAATTATAACATACCTGCATCTACTTACCAAGTTTTTCCTAATGCATGCCATGATTTGGTTTGCCATGCTAGCCTTTGCCCCATTCTGTTTTTTTCTTACTGCTTTGTCTGATCAATAATGCCAGATCTTTTACCACTGTGCATTAGTAATCTCTATGTTATTTAAGTAGTATGTTGCCTTCATATTCTTCTTTCCTAATTACATCACCTTATATTGCTCAGCACTGAAGTTTATCTGACATCTTGTTGCCCATTTTCCAAACCTATCCAGATCCTTCTGCATTTGGAACCCATCTCCAGGCTCCAGTTGACTTATAAATATACTGAACAGTGTAGGTCCCATGACTTACCCACCTGGAACCCCACCAGTCATTAGCTTCCATGTTGCTAGACCTCCATGTACCATGACTTTTGTTTCCTATCACGCAACCAGTTCTGAAGCCATTTCATCACACCCCAGCTATACCAAGGTTCTCTAGTTTATGAACTAGCCTTCTATGTGGTACAAGTTTGGCTTTATTAAATGTATAGCTTTAACACAATACTTAATCACAAGCTTAGTGATCATAGTGATTGTCAATGTCTAAAGAAATAGTTTTGTCATTAATTTTTTCTACTATGAAATTTTCGTATTTCATATTTCTATACTTTATCAGCAATCGGTCTTTTGTATGTTGTGCTGCATTGTGTTGCACTATACTAAACTGTACTATGGTGTACTGTACTGTGTCTTATTGTACTATTGTACTGTACCAAACTGTACTATGGTGTACTGTACTGTGTCTTATTGTACTGTACCAAACTGTACTATGGTGTACTGTACTGTATCTTATTGTATTATTGTACTGTACCAAACTGTACTATGGTGTACTGTACTGTGTCTTATTGTACTATTGTACTGTACCAAACTGTACTGTAGTGTACTGTACTGTGTCTTATTGTACTATTGTACTGAACCAAACTGTACTGTAGTGTACTGTACTGTGTCTTATTGTACTATTGTACTGAACCAAACTGTACTATAGTGTATTGTACTGTGTCTTATTGTACTATTGTACTGTACCAAACTGTACTATAGTGTACTGTTCTGTGTCTTATTGTACTATTGTACTGTACCAAACTGTACTATGGTGTACTGTAATTTGTCTTATTGTACTATTGTACTGTACCAAACTGTACTATGGTGGACTGTAATTTGTCTTATTGTACTATTGTACTGTACCAAACTGTACTATGGTGGACTGTACTGTGTCTTATTGTACTATTGTATTGTACCAAACTGTACTATGGTGGACTGTACTGTGTCTTATTGTACTGTACTGTGTCTTATTGTACTATTGTACTGTACCGTGTCTTATTCTACTATTGTACTGTACCAAACTGTACTATGGTGGACTGTACTGTGTCTTATTGTACTATTGTATTGTACCAAACTGTACTATGGTGGACTGTATTGTATCTTATTGTACTATTGTATTGTACCAAACTGTACTATGGTGTACTGTACTGTGTCTTATTGTACTATTGTATTGTACCAAACTGTACTATGGTAGACTGTACTGTATCTTATTGCACTATTGTATTGTACCAAACTGTACTATGGTGGACTGTACTGTATCTTATTGTGCTATTGTACCAAACTGTACTATAGTGTACTGTACTGTGTCTTATTGTACTATTGTACTGTACCAAACTGTACTATAGTGTACTGTACTGTATCTTACTGTACCAAACTGTACTATAGTGTACTGTATCTTATTGTACTATTGTATTATACCAAACTGTTCCACAAAGAAAAGGCTGTACAGGATTTGTGGTGCACCAAGACATAAGGCTAAGCAAACAAATCAGAAATCAGGCACACACCACTTGTTAGAGACAACACATTGGCTCCTGAAGTTCAGCTGTAAAACACAGAAACATAGAAATTGTCAGCAGATAAGGACTGATAATCCCATCTAGTCTGCCTGTAAGCCCTGTACTTGATTACAGCTTCTGTCCCTCCCTCTGCTTTACCTCTATGGTTCCCCTATGCCTGACCCTTGCATGTTTAAATCCAACCACAATGCTTGCTCCCACCACCTCCTGTGGCAGACCATTCGATGTGTCCGCCACCCTCTCTGTGAAGAAGAACTTCCTCTCATTCCATCTTAACCTGCCACCTTCCAATTTCATGTCATGCCCCCTCATTCTTGTGCTCCTCCTGTATTGGAAGATGTCTCCCCCTGCACCTTGTTTATGCCCTTGAGGTACTTGAATGTTTCGATCATGTCCCCTCTCTCTCCCTCCTCTCCTCCAGCAAGTATATATTGAGGTCCCTTAATCTCTCCTCATACATTTTGTGGTGCAAGCCCTGTGAGCCCTGTGCCATCTTAGTTGACCTTCTCTGGACCATCCCCAGCCTATTAAAGTCCTTTCAAAAGTGCAGCCTCCAGAACTGCACACAGTACTCCATGTGAGGCCTGACCAGGGTTTTATATAATGGACATGGTCTTTTATCAAAAACTAAGCTTAGCTTTTGATAAAGGATCATGTCCCAAACGTGTTAAGTTTTGATGGAATAAAATTTCATAACTGAACTTCAGGAGCCAAGTGTCATCTCTAACAGGTGGTGTGTGCCTGACTTGCAATTTGTTTGTACTGTACCAAACTGTATTGTACTGTACTGCATTATGATGTACTATTGTGTTGTGTTGCACTGAACTGCAGTGTATTTTACTGTACTGCACTATATTGTATTGTATTGTAGTATAATAACTGGCCATCAATTTTTCCAATGGGGATGGCCAGTTGTTATTTGTCATAATAACTGAAGGGTTATTATGGCAAACATGTGCACATCAGAAGCAGCTGAGTTCAAGACACTGTGTGAAACATTGTTTTTTTTTGTTTGTTATTTCTTTCTTATTCCTTACTGACTGTCACCATAAGCATACTATAAATAACTGTTAGAGTGGGGAGCTAAATAAAAAACTTACATGATTTAATTCAAGACCTTACCCTATATGTTAGCAGACTCTGCAAGTAAATCTAACCCTCGGAAAATTAATGCAGTACTTACAGCAGAAAAGATCAGTGCTACCTTACAAGAATGACAGTCCTGTTAATCTGGGGGGGGGGGGGCTTGGAGAAACTCAGAGTCAGTGACAGCAGGCATGCTATGAGATGCTGGCTGAAGTAAGACCGAGCATCAGAGTTCAGGCAGAGCTGAAGGTTCACAGTAAACTTCAATAAACAGCAAAGTGCAAAAGTAAATGGGAATACATTTTACTTTAGAGCTTTATTTTTCTAATGAGTTTCCTGGTTATGAATAATTTCAGTGTACATGTTGGGGAAGGGGGAACTACGAACCAAACAGGGAGCTACAAACTGTGAGGAAAACATTGATGGGCAGTAACCGTAAAAAAACAAGCATTTGTCAATGCTGAATGTTGCTTGCTTGTATGTGCTGTTTAGGTATTTGGAAGTGATAGTTCCATGCCTTCTTCCCAAGTCTTCCACTGTGTCTTTCCGCTCAGTATTCACAGAAGAGTGGGAGGGGCAAGGGCCACAACAGTACAGCAGTTGCCAAGGGGGTGAAGAGGTGAACAATAGTCCATTCAAAGGAAAAAGAGTTCTGCAGGAGCTCACTAAATTGAAGGTGGACAAAGCGATGGAACCAGATGGCATCCGCTCAAGGATATTAAGAGAACTGCGAAGGGAGATAGCAGTACCTCTGGCAGCCATGTTCACTGAGTCATTCAACATGAGTGAATTGGAGGAGGGCACATGTGGTCCCTCTACACAGATGCAGCAGCAGGGAGGAGGCAGGGAACAATAGGCCATTCAGCCTCACCTCAGTAGTGAGGAAGATCATGGAGGCATTGCTTAAAGAAAGGATAATGGGGCATCTAGAAGTCATCGGAGCCCAGGACCATAGACAACATGGGTTCACAGTGGGGACATCATGTCAGACAAATCTGGTTGATTTCTTTGACTGGGTGACAAAGGAAGTGAATCAGGGTGGGGCAGTGGACAATGCTTACCTTGATTTCAGCAAAGCCTTTGACACCATCCCACATAGGAGGCTGATAAACTAGGTGGGTAGGCTGGGCATGGGGGAAAGGGTGGTAAACTGGGTTAGAAACTGGTTAACAGACAGGAGGCAGAGAGTGGTGGTAAATGGGGTGCAGTCTAGGGAGAGGGGGTGACCATTGGGGTGCTGCAGGGTCTTCATTAGTAACATCGCAGAACAGCTGAAGGGAATTTTTTCACCAAATTTTCAACATAGCCATTCTAAGACCTCTGCTCATGAACAGTGTCACTGTGATTTTCTTAATCTGTCCCAAACATTGATTGCGCACACTGACTGCGCCATTGTGTCCTACATGCACAGAAACACATTTTGGGTGACATGTGAAAAATGACAGCTGTACCGCTCATAAGGAGGTGTGGTAAAATGGCAATGTTGAAAATCTGGAGTGCAAATACTAAAAATTTGCGAACTTACAAGCGTGGGTAGGAACTGCGCAATGCACGCTCGTAAAACAGTCATTTTTAGGAATTTTTTCACCATATTTTCAACATAGCCACTTTAACACCTCTTCTCATGAACAGTGTCACTGTGATTTTCTTAATGTGTCCAATACATTGATTTCGCACACCGACTGTGCCATTGTGCGCTACATGGGCGGAAACACGTTTTGGGCAAGATGTGAAAAATGACAGCTATACTGCTCAGAAGGAGGAGTGGTAAAATGGCAATGTTGAAAATCTGGAGTGAAAATATTGAAAATTCATGAGCTTACGAGCATATGTAGCAACTGCACGACTCACGTTCGTAAAAGTCATTTTTAGGAATTTTTTCACCAAATTTTCAACACAACCATTTTAAGACCTCTGCTTATGAACAGTGTCACTGTGATTTTCTTAATGTGTCCCATACATTGATTTCGCACACCGACTGCGCCATTGTGCACTACATGGGCAGAAGCACGTTTTGGGTGAGATGTGAAAAGTGACAGCTACACTGCTCAAAAGGAGGTGTGGTAAAATGGTAATGTTGAAAATCTGGAGTGAAAATATTGAAAATTCGCGAACTTACGAGCATGCGTAGGAACTGCATAATGCACGCTCGTAAAACAGTCATTTTAGGAATTTTTTCACCAAATTTTCAACATAGACTTTTTGAGAGCCCACCTTATGAACACTGGCAGTGTCATTTCGTTAACTGGTCCCGAAAGATGATTTCATGCAGTGACCGTGAAATCACCCTTCAGGCCCGATTAACGCCATGACAGTGCAAGAATTCATGAGGAGGGGTCCTAAAAATTCCATGTTGAAAATTTGGGCCCAAAATTCCCAAAAATTCCTGAGATATGCAACAAAGTTGAAAAAACCCTATTCATTACATTATACAGCTTACTGGCATTTCCTCAGTTCGCGGTCAGCTTTGAAGAGTGCAGATGTGTTCCCAGTCCACGAAGATCGTCGCGCACAAGCTCGGAGGTAAGTATGCGTGGGTGGTGTGTGTGGGAGGCAGGGTGCACAGTGGGTGGTGCAGGTTGTGGGGGAGGGAGACGAGGGACCATTTTTGTTTACAGGTTTATTTTTTTTATTAAGGCGACACGGGACGTTTGCCATGCTGGGGTGGGCTCCCGAGCGTGGCACCTAAACTTTGGGGGTGCAGCCATGGAGCCGGCAGGGATTGGGCACCCCATCGGCTTATAACAAGTTTTGCCATGCTGGGGTGGGCTCCCAGCGTGGCACCTGGAAAGCTTTTGGGGGCGGCAGCTGTGGAGCCGCGGGGGATTGGGCACCCCGTCGGCTATAGCAGTTTTGCCACGGCTGGGGTAGGCTCCAGCATGGCACCAGGACAGCTTTGTGGGGGGTGCATGGGCCGGCGGGGACTAGGCACCCCTGTTGGCCATACAGTGTGTGCGTGGGGGGGGAGCGATCAGCATGCAGTTGTGCTATGCTTGCAGTGTGTGTGTGTGTGTGTGTGTGTGTGTGTGTGTGTGTTGTTGGGGAGAGCTCTGCTCACTGAAGCGGAGCTCTCCCTTTCAACTGTACGACCACTGCATTTTCAACTGCTGTCATAGACAGCTGCAGCACTGATTGGGGAACTGGGGCTGTGCCTGCAAACACACTGACTGAATTGGAAGACGGGTGCCACACCTCCGAAAACTCGGATGATGGCACTATGTTTCTTGCACATGCATGCAAGCAACATAATAAAGCATGAGCTGGTGTGCATACTCGAATTTAATGCACACCCTTGGTGTGTGATACTTTTATAAACCTTTTATGTAGCATCCCACACCTCAGGTGTGCATTAAATTCTCATAATGCACATCACCGCATACATTATTCTCTATATAATAACTGGTTAGTGATGATTATTAACTGTGGGCAGAAGCTGTCATACTCCATTATACACAGGTGTGTATAATCACCCATGTATAACAGGTAGTAATGCAAAAGTTTACCATTAGCACAGTATACCACACAGCACATTAGCATGCTAACTATATATTGCACTACCACGCAATATCATGCTAACGGTCACCATTTGCTCAATAAGCTATACCGCGCTAAAGTCAATTTTTGCATGATAACGATGGTCTACACAGTTTGATAAAAAAAAAATAAAGGGACCAGATATTAAAAAAAATAAAACATGGGAAGGTGTGTCAACTTAGATTTTATACACACCCTTGGTGTGCATAAAATCCTCGTTACACACACTTCCATACGTATTCTATATGTATTGTATTGCATTTTTTGTTGCTGTCAGGCATGTCTTTAAATTGGTTTTCATCCCAGTACATTCCCTGGTAAAACAAATTGAAGTAAATGAAACGTGAAAAGTTACCATTCTATTAATTGTAAATTGGGCATTTTATATTGCCATAATACTGTCCTACATTTGTGGAAAGTGTAACAGTTGCCTTGTAATGTGGCAGTACTATCCTTCAAATAATAGCTGAAACAGAAATGAGTACACTGAAAAAAAATGTTTAATAATTGTAGATTTGCTTATTATGTCTGACGAGCTATAATCATGACATCATTACTGTACTTCCCTTCCAGGTCAAAAGCCTGAATGTTTGATGGCTTTTGATATTTAATATAATTTAAAAAGGTACACCAAAGGTTTGGGCATGATTAATAAACCCAGTATCAAGTTTATGTTCTTTAGTTTCGAACAGTGTATAGACATTTCATCCACCAAGAAGAATGAAACCATGATTTGGTGATGGAACTTTTTGTAGCTGCATACTGAGGGTTCTTATCATCTCAACACACTTCAGGACTTTTAAAAATGAGTAACAGGATTTGAATACTGCAGAATATTCCTGCACTTTGTTTAGTTAGCTAATGTGATGTAATTATGTCTTGCTGCTTGTTGCCTGTAACATCGTACTCTGTGATATAGTCAAAAAACTCAAGCCTGTTAGTCTCAGTACATTTCTCCCAGTTATCGGTAAAATTAGTTTTTGAAAAGTCACAGTTTCTTACTATATTGTGTTTCACAAAACCTACTAGCAGCTTTGCAAGACATTCTCTCCAGATTCCTAAGTTTGTGGCATAATGAACAGTAGTCAAAATCTGATGGCACTGTTCATGAGAAAGTAATTGATTAAATTATCTTTGTAATTTTGGTTAGGTGACTGTTGGGGGGTTGTGAATAGAGACACAAAAATTCTGAATACTGTGATTGTCAAGTCATTTATATTCAGATACCAAATATCAAATATTTTGCTAGTTGGCATTTGTGTGACATCTGGTTGCTTTTTTTTTTTTTTTTTTTTTTTAGCAAATTTGCTGTGAAATACAGTCTACAACCTCCAGGTGGGCTTAGATAGTCCTATGGCCACTTCTCATTCACTGATTCCCCTCTTACCAGACACACCTGCCCCAGAACCCTCAATTTAATATCTGGCTTCCAGCAGGGATATCATGCCAATAGAATTGTGGGGAAAATAAACATGAACCTAAGGGGAACACAAAATGGAACATACAACAGTCTTCCTTAGCTCAAGAAAGCCCTACATGAATGAAAATTCCCTGTGCTCAGTGATGGCTCAGCTAGCTTCATGACAGACCCTGCCTCACTAAACAGAATATTTGAAAAATGACATCACTCAGCCCCCTCTTTTGTTGTTAAAAGGCACTGGACTTGCCAAACAATGTCTTGATCCACCACTTCCCCCTTCTGACATTCAACAGTGTCAGAAATACTAAAATGTGACAATATCTACCTCTTGCCAGTCCCCTCTCCCACCCAGCACTGTCTTTGCATCACTCTCCCCCATTCTTAGCCCTCCTCAGTACTCTGTTTTTATCTTAAAAGACCCTCAGGCTGCTTGTCCATCAGCACAGTGGCAGAAGTGTGACCTAGGTTTGGAAACAAGTCTGCAGCATTGGAAAGCCTGTGGGGTGGGGGCGGGGAAGAGGACTGAGCATCCTAGTTGATGTTCTCCGGGAAGGAATAGCGGCCAGTGCTGCTGCATAACTGCCACCTGAGTGACAACAGGCAATAGTGCAGTGACTGATGCTGGCCAGGAGGCCAAATGGAAATCAGCTCAGCAGCGATCACTTGCTTCAGGTCCTTGGTGGTGGGATTAACTAAAGGAAAAATACCCCAGCATGAAACAGGATGATGTCAGGGCACTCCCAGGCCATGTCTTACCAACCTGCCTTCCCACCAAAAGGGTGTACAATAGGTCATACTAATCAAGGGCTCTGTCATAGAGGAAAGCCATGGGCAAAAGGGAGGGGGAAGTGGCAGAAATGGTGAGGTTGGGGTTGTGAAGTTGCCCAGAAAGTGGATGGGGCAGGGCTGGACAGCAAAAGGATAAGCAAAGAATTAATAACAAGGTCCTTTGACCTATTCACCAAGCCCCCCCCCCGATGCCCCATGCATGACTGGAAAGGGTACTGAGGTCAGCTGTCAGCAAACTCTTCCCTCTCCCTCCAGTATGTTGCACCATTTCATTAGTTCAGTGAGGTGAGGTTGCATACTACTATCTATTAGGCCACAGTTAGTCCCCCAATATACCACTCAGGAGGGGGAGGGGGAGTTGCTGATGGTTGGCCTCAGCACCCCCTTATCAAGCCTCAGTGGTCCTCTGAGGATCAAGGGTAATTGAAGACCTAAATAGCTGTTATTATAACTTGAGGGTGCAGTTCTTACTTCACTGTTTCAGAAACCCTTGGCAAAGCCTAAGTGTCCAGATACATTTCTATCCATATCAAACAGCAATATGTTTTCCATATAAGGCAAAACAATGTATTTTATAGATATTTACCCAATCTCAAAATTAGCTGGTTTGGGGATTTTGTTTAAGTATGGACCATTGGTAAAATTAAGCAATAAACCATGACAGGGTGTGGGTGATGTTGGGTTTACCCATGCCTGGTGTGGTTCAGTCACGAGGCTGTAGGCCAAGTGACTAAACCATGCAGGCGTGGGTAAATCCCAGCATCACCCACATCCTGGAGTGGTTTATTGCAATTATACAATATCCCCCATAATTCTTACAAGAAAAAAATAATCAAAAGGCTTTTTTTTTTTTTTTTTTTTGGTGTTTTTAATGTTTTTTTACATGTATTCTTATGCCAGAAAAAAAAAATAGTCCGGCTTAAAGAGCAGGCCCCACACATTGGGCTCAGGCTTGTTATAAAATATTATGCTTCCCCTCACACCTTAGCTTCCTGATTTATTCTTAGACTAACAACTGTGCCCTGTGTTGTTACTTGACTGTTTCTCGGCTCCATTTTTGTTCTAGGATCCGGGGCAGCGTTCTGTACATGCTCCTCGGTCGGCTGGGGAACCCAGTTCAACCTATAAGTCAAAGCAGAGCCTTAGAGAAAAACAGTAGCAACTTGTAGCTTGCAAGCAGTGCCTCAATATCGTCTAATCTGCAAAACCAGAACAGCAAGAGAATGAAAGAATAAAACAAATTATACAAGGTTGCACTTTCTACGCTACAGCGGCGGTCGCTCTCCCTTTGCTACAGTGGAGTTCCATCTCGGCAGACCTGTCTCTCACTTCCTCTGAAGGGCTGGTGCTTGTAAATTGCAGTGAGTGCATTTCTTCCCCCACTTCCCACTTTTTGTGTCTTGGAAACCCCTCTGTTCTGCCTCCATCCTAGGAAGTGTATTTCAAGGGGTCAATGTAGTCAGGCGATTGGGAAAAAAACCAAAAAAGGAACGTTTTACAGGTGAACACGTGAAAGTGGTTACGGGGAACAATTTGTGTAACTACAGTATATGATTTAGGTTCATACGTTAGTTGCCAGACTGTTTTGGTGAGTTATTGTGGCTCTGACTTTTGTTTACATTTGGGGGACATATTCTACTTTATTTTCTGGCAGTGTTAGTTCATTTTGAATTTCTTTTTACCACGGTCTCATCGATGATCAAAATGATGTCTAGTGGGAATGTTAAAATTCGATCGGACTAATTTAACTTGTGGTAATGGGACTTGGAGGGTAGTTGGCACCTCTTTCCATTGGCAATGCTGGGGTTTACCACGGTTAGGAGGTGTCAGCTAGCCAATCAGATTCCTTTAATTTTAAAGCCATTGTATAATATTTAATGTATATGTGGGCAATACATGAGCAATATAACATAATGCACCCCTTTATATTTTAAGAATGGATTATCTACAGTATACATACAGTAGTTCATACGTGATACTTCTCCCAATATTTCATATATTTAAAATATCAAAAATAACAGTCAATTTTGGGATATGTAAAATACATTTTTGCCGTATATGAATGATAAAGAATATGGCTCTTCAATAAGGATATATTCCGTGAACGTGCAAACTTAAGAATTTAAGAAAGAAAGAAGACCATTGCCCATGGCTTCTTTCCTCCACCAGCTCAATAGGACTACCCTGTCACTTCCTTTTTCTCAAGGTATTAGCTTGAACTTTAAGATAAAAACTATGTCGGTTCACACCAACTTTTTCTGGAGGTCTGCTCCAAGTTCCCACCACTCATCTGTGAAGTACTTCTTCCTGATACTTTTTTGGAAACTTCCACCTTTCAAAGACACTGAGTGCCCCCTTGTCCATTCATTCTTCAGTATCCCAAAGAACTGCATTTTATCTGACAGTGTTATCCCTTTTGGATACTGTAATTAAATACTGCAGTCATATATCTTCTCTTCCGTGGGGAACAGTCCCAGTTTTGCCAGTCGGTCCTCATAGCCCATGTTTTCCACGCTGTCATTCATCTATGGTCACTCTCCTCTGCAATTTTGATAACTATCCTGAGATATGGGGATCAGAACTGGAAGGTTTCACCTGTGGTTGGATAGGGGGGACTGCTAGACTCCACCCTCCTTCCCTACATAAGCCATGCACTCACACACCTCCCCTGCCTAGTGTTCTCCATGATCACCTCCTGACCCTCTTCCTTCTCCAGTGCTCTGTCTCTGGTGTGACTCTTTTAGCTACCAATATGTTTTCATTTTGAGAAACTTCTTCTGGCACCTCTACCGAGGGTGGAAATCTAGAGGAGTCAAGCCAAAGTAACTCTTTAAGAAATGCTGCACAAGCAGTTATACAACAGGCAGCCACACAGTGTGCTGTACATTTTACTTAAGATAGAGCCTGACTAATGATTTTTACATGGGGCATTGCAATATCCCTCAGTCTGCTTGAAACGTTCCCCTGGTTATATATCATAGTTTTATTTGCTGTGCTAGCTTCTGCCCAACACTGTTGTACCCATTTCAGGTTGTTGCTGATCATTACTCATGGTCTTTTCCTGCTTAGTTTGAGTAAATTCCGTGCTTAGGTAGCATTTTGCCTTCATATTCTTAATACCGAGATGGATCACTCTGCATTTTTCAACGTTAAAATTCAGCTACCATTCTATACCCACTTCCTGAGCATGTCTTGGACTCATTGCAGTGATCTAATTTACCTCCTGCTGAGATGCAACTATCTGTCTTATTTTGGTGTCATCACTTGGCAGCCCAGCTATTCATGCTCACCTGCAGATCACTTATCAATATATTAAACCATGTTGGCCCCTGTCCAGAGCCGTGTGAAACTGATAGATTACCATTCATTATAATTGTTTGCATATTGTCCTGAAAACAGTTTTCAACCCATTGTATTAAAGAGCTAGTAGCACCAAAAAATAGTAGGAAGAACATTTTAATTTTTAAAAGTTGTCTCATTACTTTTTATTTCTGAAGCATTTTCTCTTTGTGTGTGCTAATTGACTGTTTTTTTCTACCTAATAGTATTGGGTGTGATTTGAAACTAAGATCTGTACCTGGAAGCACACATATCTACTTCTGTTCCTCCCACTACATTACCAGCAAGTTACCTCAGTCATTGCCTTCCTGCCAGATTGGTAACATGTGACAAAAGTTACCAATCAAGCAGCAGGGGATTGACTCTTCTTGGTTATTAGTGATGTCACAGTCAGTGAAGTTACCATGCTGATGATGTACCCTAGTGACATAATAATTAAGTCACTCACATCCTGCAACCCACTCAACTGTCACCTAGTAGTCCAGTCCCCCCCCAAAAAAAAACACTTCAGATGTTAGACATATCCCATGGTGTTCAGTGGCTCCCCCTTCCTAGCCTTGTCCATAGTTTCTGTGACTGGTAGCGTGAATCATTTTAAATACCTAGGAATTTACCTCAATGACACTTTCAATTTCTCTAGTCATATTGACCACGTCATCAAGACCTTCAAAATGAAACTGGGTGTTCTGTACCACCACAAGCACTCTCTATCATGTGCGACTCTGAAATTAGTCATAAGTAGCTTGACAATAGCCACCATTCACTATGGGCTCCCAATCTATGGAGCAAGCTCTGACACTGCCCTCAAGAGAGTCAGCACTCTCCTAAACAAGGCCTGTCACTTAACCTTGGATGCTGATCTCTCTACCCACACTTGCACCCTCTTCAATGAGACAGGGTGGCTCCCACTCCACCTCCGAGCTCAACTCCAAACTTGCATGCTTATCAAAAAAACCTTGCTAGGGCTTATGCCTGAGTCCACTAACAGGCTTTTTGCAAAGGCGTTACCCCTTAAGCAGACTAGGAGTGCTGCAAAAGGGGGACTCCAGGTGCCATTCAAGCGTACTAAACTGGCACAGAGATCACTCGCCTTCCTGGGCCCAAAGTGGTTCAATGAGCTGCCTACTGCACTCTTAGAATGCACCAAGCTCAGACAATTCAACATTGGGCTTTGTTCTCAACTAGAACTACAAAAATATCTGTGTCTACCGCACGTAGCCCATGCTGAGGGCCCCTAGGCTATCCCACCCAACCCCTGGCTCTAACCACCCAACCACTGCCCCTGCATCCTTCCTCCACCCTGCTCTCTTCAACAAATCCCCCTATTCACAAAATACCTACCTTGCATAGTCTGCACTACAGTAAACTGTCAACCTCCCCCCCCCCACAGATCGCCCACTCCATCAACTACATACATAAACATCTTACAATGCTTACCTTAGGCTGCTTCCCCGCTCATTCTCACCCCTGGCCACCACTGATGAGCTCAGCCTACCACTCTGGCAACCATCCATGCCCCACCCCCACTTGCCCCCTGTACTACCCACCAGAGACTGAATCCCTGGCCTCTTCCCCCTCTTTTCTGTTTCTAACACTACTATGCCTGCACTTAATGCTGTTACTTACAATGTTAGACTCCTATGTGCTAGTGAATCTTACAATGTTAGACTCCTATGTACTAGTGAAACTTACAATGTTTGACTCCTATGTGCTAGTGAAACCTAGACTCCTATGTATTAGTTAAACTTAAAAGTATGTGCAACCCTCTGTAACCTTATTTTGTAATCCACTGCTGTGCTATGTGTTATGTTGTCTGTATCTGTTCATTTAACTGACTCAGAACCTTTGAAAATGAATCCTTGACTCAAAGGTATTAATCCTAAATTGAAATAAATAAATAATAAATAAATAAATAAATAAATAATCTCTTCTCCCGCAGGAGCTTTTGCTCTGATTTACAAACCTGCCCTCATCTTTAGAACTGATTGTGCTAGTTCTACAGCGCAGGATGATGCTGTGGCTTGGGACTGGGGGCGTGGGGCCCGGCAAGGAACTTAACTTAGTTCAATAGCTTCCAGCCTCTGCATTTCTATGGCAAATCACACTGATGTTCCCATATTCACAGTTCATTTAGTAGCCCCACAGGTCAAGGTGACCCATCACACATACCACGATGAGGCACAAAACAAGAGACTGCTGCTACGTGGTTACTGTGTCCACACAGCACCAGTAATTTGTGACTGGTGGTAATGAAAGTACACATGAGGGCTTTAGGAGAAGACACAGTGAGAAGTGGTCTATTTCATGCAGTATTATGTAGTTCCCAGATTTAGATTTATTTATTTAGAAAGTGGTTACCAGGACTGGCCTGTTTTGAGGTGCTTCCCTTGTGTGAGATAGCAGGAGAAGACCAAGAGCAAACTTTGGTACAAATTAATGAAAGAAATTACAGTGCTACTATAGAATAGATAAATGAAGTAACCCAAAAAATGGTGTACAAATACAAAATTGTGTAACGATACAAAAATGGTAAAAGAATACAGCAGTTGCACAACAAACAAGACAAGGATATAGAACACTTAACACTGGTATTGTGGAGGCAAAGGTAAGGGTAGCTAGGTTCCTCTGCAAGTGGTGGTAAAGAGGTCACCTAGGAGGGGTTTGAGAGAGGTAAGAGGAGAGGGTGGAGGGGTGCAGCGCAGGGCAACAAAGATGATCAAGGGGCTGGGGGACTTTTCATACGAGAGGAGGCTGAGGGAGTTAAATGTACTCACTGGAGGAGAGTAGGGACAGGGGGGACATGATTGAAACCTTTAAGTACATGAAAGGAATAAACAAGACTGGTACAGAGAGGCTGTTCAAAGTAAGAGAGGGGATGGACACCTGGGGCCATGATATGAGACTGGAGGGAGGAAGGTTCAGGAGGGAGATGAGGAGACACTTTTTTACAGAAAGGGTGGTAGCTGGGTGGAATGCATTACCTGTAGAAGTGGTATCCAGCAGAACAGTGGACTGCTTCAAACGAGGATGGGACAGGACAAGGGGGAGGGTCAATGGAGGGGAAGAGTGGAAGGGAGGGGCAGCTGCAGAATAAGGGGTGCTAGTTGCACATTCGAGCAGACTTGATAGACCTCTAGGCCTTTATCTGCTGGCAAATTTCTTATGTTCGTATAAGAGGAGAAAGGGGACATGGAGATTATTCCAGATGGAGAGAAGACATATACAGAAAGCAGAGGACCAGCAATGAGGAATGGAGATGGAGCTGGTGTCAGAGGAGTGGAACAAACAGTTGGGGGAAGGGGTCGACAGGGGAGAGGAGAGAATGTAGCTAATGGGAAGTGAGGAATACCAGTACTTGAACAGAATGGAGACCCAGTACCAGAGGTGCTTGGCATCTAAAGATGGGAAAAAGGAGGCAGTTATAGAAATGGCAGTGATGAGCGTCAAGGTGTCGGCTGGGGGGGTGTTGTGGCAAATCAACTAAAGGAATGGAAGAAAGGGTCCAGTCTGGCAAGTTATTAGTGCTCTTGAGAGCCACAGAGGAGAAAGGGATCAACTATAGGATATCCATTTTTGCCCACTAGCATAGTAACAGCTTTGCATTCATTAGGCATTAGAAAGCTGAAGCTCAGTCATACATTTATGAGGGTTACTGTAGGTAAGCCAAGAGGAAGACTGTTAAAGGAAATGTAGACTAGGGCATCTAACATGGTATCATAGTAATGTAAGGTTGGAAAGGACTCTAGGTCCAACATGCCCCGCTGCTTTATACACAGGTATAAATAAATATGCTGTGTAAACACATGTCAAATTTAAAGGGATTCCTACCTACTCTATTACCCAATGTATCTGATCATTCCCTTGGTAAGCAGAAATCTGCCCAGGCTTTTCTTAAAAGTTTGTACTGTCTACATGTTCACTGTCTCTGTTAGTAGGCTGTTCTATAGGTTCACTGCCTTCTGAGTAAAGAAGAATCCCCTGCAGCTGACATCAGAGGAGGGCTGCAGCAGTGAGCAATTCAGTAACCTGCTGTGCATATTAGAGCTTTTATAAACTTTGATCAGATGTTTGCCAATCCACCGGTTCTAGTGGGCATAAGTGCAGTCCTCTGTATGTATGTAGGTCCCTCTCCCCTGGGTTGCCCTGAAATTGAGCCTTGGCTCAGTGTACCTTTCCCAGTTACCAGTGTAACCACCCAGTCCCCTGGGCTTACTGGAATCCTATCAGTATTATTGTTAGGAAGGTAGCAGGCAGCTGGTAGGGAGCTCATTGGGGGCTCCTTACATAATGACATCATTGTTTACTCAGCTAGCCTGAGGGAAGAATGATTAGGTAATTCAGAACTCTTGCAGCAGCATAAGCCACAATGTGTGGACAGCTGCTCTGGGGAACTTAGAATGCTCAGTTGTTAGTCAGAGTTCTGTGTAGTGAGTTGTTCAGTGAGGAGGTGAGAGTGGCAGAAGGACTGCCAGTAGGGTCTGAGGAGAGGGCCCATGATTTCTCACACTAGTGGAGTGTCATTTCCAGCTTCCAGTGAAGTGGTGGAGACAAGGCTACAGCAGGATTTCCTGATTTCTACTCCCAGTGAAGTGGAAGGAACTGCTTGTTCTCTGTGGACTCAAGTGGCAATCCCCCTGAAGTTTCTGTGTGTGTTTCAGCTGCCTTGGATAGGAACTGAAAGAGACTGCTTGATCAGCTACCCAGAAGAGTGCCTTCTTTTCTTTTTGTTGTCCCATGCCATGTGGATGGGACAACCTTCATGAGTACTGTTCTAGGAGACTAGATCTCCACATAATTTATGGGAATCGTTAGTCTGGCGTGTGTGTGCCTATAGATAAGGCTGGATCACACCTGTCAGTGCCCCTAGTTTCACCCAAGTGAGTGAATGTTTCTGTTAAACTGTTCACCCAAGTGAGTGCAGCTTTGTTCTTTGGTCACCCCAGTGAGTGACAAAGCTAAAGTGTGGAACCTCTAGCATTTCAGTGGGGAATGGAGGTTGCACTGGTACAACCCTGAAGAATGGCAGAGACTGTCAGTTGGGGCCAAGGGTGGGAGGAACGCAATCTAAGTGCTTACAAGGCAGGGCTTCCTGGTTCATAAAGGGCACCAGTTATACCTGAGCAAGGACCAAGCTGCAGGTGAAGGTGTGTGACTGAGTTTCACTTATGTGCACCTATGCTCGAAGAAGAGTTCTGAGTGTGTGGCTTAGATTCACTAAATGATACTTGTGGGAGGAAAATGTTCATGTGCCTGGCTAGGTGTCCACTATATGCACCAGTTTGGGAATTTGGGAAGAAGACTGTACTGTTGTGTGTTCATGAACTGTACCGCATGCAAGGAGAGTTTGTGAAATGTACCTGTCCTGCCTTGACTGACTCTCGGGGGTCCACTTCTGCTTTAAATTTCCATCAGTTGAATAAAGCCATACTGCACAATCCCAGTTACTGCTCTTGATTTTCTGATTATTGCTTCTGGTTGTGTGGATTTACTGGGGCCCCCTCAGTAGGTTAGGTCTAGCATATGCCTAGCAGCCTCCACCCAGGATCTGGGTTGTGTTATTTACACAAGGTTCATGTTGTTTTGTTTCTGTACCCCAACTCCTCTCTTCCTCTAGAAAATGAGCCAGGTATGCATCCTAAAGCCAAGGGTGGTACCTACTTTTTTATAAAGTAAAATGCTATGCCAGTATATGGGCACCAGTGTTTCCAGTATTTTAATGGGGAGTGTGCTAACTAGTAAAACAAGCATTTGTCAATGCTGAATGTTGATTGCGTTGGTCTGTTGAGCTCGCTCAGTGGATCTCTGTCACTGGCTCAGTCTGTTTGTCCCGGTGCTGCAGGCTTCTCTTTTGTACTGGGCTGCTGCCTGCATTGGCACCTTGTTCTGCCGAGGAAGAAATCCGCAGCTGTCCTGACAGAGCTCCATTGAGGTGGCTCACTCCCCCTCTCTCACTCGCTCATTCTGTTTCTCCTGGTGCTGCAGGCTGCCCTTTTGTACTGGGCTCCTGCCTGTGTTGGTGGCTTTTTCTGCCCACAAAGAAATCCACAGCTGTCCCAACAGAGCTTCGTTGAGGTCACTCACTCCCCCTCTCTCACTACTCATTCTGGGTCTCCCGGTGCTGCAGGCTGCCATTTTGTACTGGGCTCCTGCCTCTGTTGGTGCCTTTTTCTGCCCACAAAGAAATCTGCAGCAGTCCCGACAAACCTCCGTTGAGCTCGCTCACTCCTCTTCTCTCATTCACTGATTTTGTTTCTGCCGGCGCTGCAGGCTGCCCTTTTCTACTGGGCTCCTGCCTGTGTTGCTGCCTTCTTATGCCCACAAAGAAACTTGCAGCAGTTACAATACAGCTCCGTTGAGCTCGCTCACTCACTCATTCTGGTTTTTCTGCCACTGCAGGCTGCCCTTTTGTACTGAGCCCCTGTGTGCATTGCTGCCTTTTTCTGCCCACAAACAAATCTGCAGCAATCCCAACAGAGCTCCATTGAGCTCACTGACTCCCCCCTCCCTTACTCGCTCATTCTGTGTTTCCTAGCACTGCAGGCTGCCCTTTTGTACTGGACTCCTGCCTGCATTGGCAGCTTTTTCTGGCCAGAAAGAAATCTGAAGGAGTCCCGACACAGCTCCATTGAGCTCACTCACTCCCCCTCTGTCACTTACGCATTCCGTTTCTGCCGGCGCTGCAAGCTGGCCTTTTGTACTGGGCTCCTGCCTACGTTGCCGCATTTTCTGCCTACAAAGAAATCCCCAGCAGTCACAAGAGAGCTCAGTTGAGCTCGCTCACTACCGCTCTGTCAGTCGCTCATTCTGTTTCTCTTGGCACTGCAGACTGCGCTTTTGTATGGGGCTCCTGGCTGCATTGGCACCTTTGTCTGTCCACAAAGAAATTTGCAGCTGTCCTGACAGAGCTCTGTTGAGGTTGCTCAGTCTCCCTCTCTCATGCGTGCATTCTGTTTGTCCTGGCGCTGCAAGATGCCCTTTTGTACGGGGCTCCTGCCTGCATTGGCGCCTTTTTCTGCCCACAAAGAAATCCACAGCAGTCCTGATAAAGCTCCATTGAGCTCACTAAGTACCCCTGTCTCACTCGCTCGTACTGTTTCTCCCACCACTGCAGACTGGTCTTTTGTACTGGGCCCCTGCCTGCACTGACACCTTTTCTGCCCACAAAGAAATCCGCAGCAGTCCTGACAGTGCTCGTGAGTTCGCCACTCCCCCTCCCTCAGTCGCTCTCTCGTTCTGTTTCTCCCAATGCTGCAGGCTGCCCTTTTGTACTGGGCTCTTGTGTTGGGGTCTTTGTCTTCCCACAAACAAATCCGCAGCAGTCCCGACAGAGCTCAGTTGAGCTCGGTCACTCCCCCCTCTCACTCAGTCGATCTTAATCTGTCCCAAACACTGATTTCTCATAGTGACTGTGCTATTCTCCGGCAGGAGTGCAAAAACATGTTTTAGCCAGGATGTGAAAAATGACAGCTGTAGTGTTCATAAGGAGGTATGAAAAAATGCCACTGTTGAAAATGTGGCGTAACAATATTACAAATTTGCGAAGTTACAAGGGTGCATGGAAACAGTTCAATGCACGCTTATAACACAGTCATGTTATGGAGTTTTGTCACCAAATTTTCAACATAGGGATGTTAAGACCTCTGCTCATGAAAAGTGCCACTGTCATTTTCTTAATCTGTCCCGAACACTGATTTCCCACAGTGACCACGTTATTCTGCGCTGGAACTGTGAAAACACATTTCGGTCAGGATGTGAAAAATGACAGCTGTACTGCTTGTGAGGAGGTGTGAAAAAATGCCACTGTTGAATATCTGGTGTGACAATATTACAAATCTGCGAAGTTACAAGGGTGCGTGGAAAGTGCGCAACGCACACTTGTAATACTGTTAATTGATGGGCTATCATCACCAAATTTTCAACATAGTTATTTTAGGACCTCTGCTCATGAACAGTATCATTGTCATTTTCTTAATCTGTCCCAAACAGTGATTTCCCACAGCGACCGCTCTATTCTGCGCCAGAAGTGCAAAAACACATTTCGGCCAGGATGAGAAAAATGACAGCTGTACTGTTCATAAGTAGATCTGGGAAAATGGCAGTGTTGAAAATCTGGAGTGAAAATATTATAAATTCGCAAAGTCACGAGCGTACATGCCAACTGCGCAACACACGCTCGTAACACTGTCATTTTCTTAATCTGTCCCGAACACTGATTTCCCACAGTGACCACATTATTCTGCGCTGGAACTGTGAAAACACATTTCAGCCAGGATGTGAACAATGACAGCTGTACTGCTCACAAGGAGGTGTGACAAAATGCCAATGTTGAAAATGTGGCATGACAATATTGCAAATTTCGCGAAATTCTGAGCGTGACAGTAGCAACTGCATGCTACGCTTATGAAACAGTCATTTTTTGATTTTTCCCCAAATTTGCAACATAGGCTTTTGAGAGCCCACCTCCATGAACACTGGCACTGTTGTTTTCGTTAATCAACCCCGAAGGGTGATTCAGCGCGAGTGACCGCAAACCACCTTTTGGGCCGATTAACGCCATGAGAGTTCAAGAATCATGAGGAGGGGTCCCAAAAACCTCAAGTTGAAAATTTGGTAAAAAATTCCCAAACATGCCCAAGATATGCACTAAAGTTGAAAAAACCCTATTTATTACATTATACAGCTTACCGGCATTTCCTCAGTCCGCGGTCGGCTTTGAAGAGTGCAGACGTGTTCCCGGTCCACTGAAAATCATCGCGCCGAGCTCCAGAGGTAAGTGTGGGGTGAGGGGTGTGTAGGGAGGCAAGATGCGCAGTGGGTTGGTGCGGGTTGTGGGAGGGGTGCAGGGAGACTACGAGGGACCGTTTCCCTTTTTTCAGGTAAAAAAAAAAAGTCGCGGGACCGTTTTTAACTTTACAGGGGCATGTGGCATGCTGGGGTGGGCTCCTAGTGTGCCACCGAGTCTTGCTTTGAGGGGTGCAGCTGTAGCCAATGGAGGATTGGGCACCCCGTGGAAGCAAACAACAAAAGGGCCATGTGCTTGCGCTGGGGTGGAGCTCTAGCGTGCCACCGGAGTCTTGCTTTGGGGAGGGCAGCTGTAGCCAATGGGGGATTGGGCACCCCATCAGCAAACAACAAAAGGGTGGGGATTAATTTCGCCGATGGGGAATGGACACCCCGTCGGCAGACAATAAAACCGGGTTACATTATGCCGACAGGGAGTGGGCTCCCCTGGCCGGGCAAATAAACATGATGGTAGAAGATGTTTGTGAATATGGTGACAAGAAGCAGCCATGTTCACAAACAATATCAGGGATCCTATATCCCGCCGGTAATGATCGGTCGCTTCCTCATTGCAGCGGATGGCTGATGCTGCACTGATGAGGCGGCCCCTGATTGCAGTGGCTGATTTTTTAGAAGGTTGTGGCACACTGGCTGAACTACTGTCAGCAGCAGCATGCCATGGCATTGGGGGATGGGGGACAAGCCTTTGCAGGCTGTGGGGGCATTGGGCACAACAGTACCACACCTCCACAACCTGCCTGTGGAGAAAGCTGCCGCAACATGTTTCTTGCGCATGCGCGCAATCAACATAAAAAGTGGCCTGAGGGTTACACCAGTTTTCAAATAAATAAATACATAGAATTAAAATCCCATTAGAATTCACACAGATTTCATCAGAATACAGATCAGTACAGATGTCCATTCACTGCAACAAGCACCAACAAGCATTTGTCAATGCCGAATGTTGTCGTGCTGGCAGTGGCAGTGGCAGTGGCAGTGGCGGAGCTAGAGATGTATAGCACTGTGATTTTGTGAATGTGGCCCAAAAGGTGATTTTCCACAGCGAGCACGCCATTGTGCGCCTCAGCTGCGGAAACGCGTTTTGGGCAGGCTGTGAGAAATGGCAGCTGGACTGTTGACAAGGAGGTATGCACAAATGCCAGTGGTGAAAATGTGGCATGAAAACGTACGGGTGCAGTTACAAGGTGCGTGGAAATTGCACTGCTGCGCTTGCAACACAGTCATTTTATGGACTTTCGACACCAAATTTTCAACATATGCATTTTAGGACCTCTGCTCATAAACAGTGTCACCGCATTTCCTCAAACTGTCCCAAAAACTGATTTCGCACAGCGACCATACAGTTCTGCGCCGGACATGCGAAAACACATTTCAGCCAGCTATACTGTTAATAAGGAGGTGTAGAAAAATGCCAATGATGAACAGCTGGAGTGAAACTATTACAAATTCACAAAGTCACGAGCATGCGTGCAAACTGTGCAATGCACGCTGGTAAAACATTCATTTTATTGACTTTCGTCCTCAAATTTTCAACATGGGCATCTTAGGACATCTGCTAATGAACAGTGTCATTGTCATTTTAATAATGTTTCTCAAACACGGACTTTCCACAGCGACTGCGCAAATGCTGCGCCAGAACTGCAAAAACAGATTTTGGTCAGGATGTGAAAAATGACAGCTGTACTGTTCATTAGGAGGTGCAGAACAATGGCACTGTTGAAAATCTGGAGTGCAAATATTGTAAGTTCGCAAACTTATGAGCGTGCGTGCAAACTGTGCAACGCACACTCGTAACACAGTCATTTTATGGAGTATTGTCACCAAATTTTCAACACAGACATTTTAGGACCTCTGCTCATGAACAGTGTCACTGTCATTTTTGTAATGTGTCCAAACACTGATTTCCCACAGCAACCACGCTATTCTGCGCCAGAAGTGCGAAAACGCATTTAGGCCAGGATGCGAAATATTATAGCTGTACGGTTCACAAGAAGGTGTGGTAAAATGCCAATGTTGAGAATCTGGTGTGACAATATGCAAATTGAATAACTTACGAGCACATGTAGCAAATGCAACGTGATGTTGTAAAGTCATTTTTGATGTTTCACCAATTTAACATAGGCTTTTGAGAGCCCCTCATGAATAGTGGCACTGTCATTTCATTATCGGTCCCGAAGGTGATTACACGCAGTGACTGCAAATCACCTTCGGGACAGAATAACGCCATGACAGTGACAGAATTTATGAGGAGAGGTCCCAAAAACCCCATGTAGAAAATTTGGTGCCAAAATTCCCCAAAATGCCTGAGATATGCACCAAAGTTGAAAAAACCCTATTTATTCCATTATACAGCTTACCAGCATTTCTTCAGTTTGTGGTTGGCTTTGAAGACTGCAGACGTGTTCCCGGTTCATCGAAGATCATCGCACCAAGCTCCAGAGATAAGTATTTTATTTTATTTTTATTTATTTTTATTTAGTTTTTGTTAACCGGGTAAGTGCACTAGCCAGCAAGTGACTGTTTTCAGGCACAACCCAGGAGGTAAAATTACAGAACATAACGATACAGTAAGGATAACGAAAATACATGATGCACAGAAATACAGGAAGATACATATGGCAGGATACAATGCATGACAAAGGAAAATACAAGGCAAAATACATTTCAAGGACATTTTCCATTGAGCGCATACATAAAGTGCATTGAAGGACCTAGGAAAGGGGACAGGATAGGTGTAGGGGTAAGCCAGAAACAAGATGGAAAATGACAAAAGGGGGAAGGTGAGGAGGTGAGGAAAGGAAAGAGGGAAGGATAGAGGGGCAAGGGGCCAAAAGGGGGGGCTAAAGAAATGGCTAAGAATATAAGGACAGAGAGGCGGTGGCAGAAATAGGGAGGTAGGAGGGAGTAGAGGAGGGATGGCCGGGAGAGGGGAGGGAGGGGAGTGAGGGTTAAAAGAAAGCCGGCAAATACGGCAGCAGCGATACAAGGTTCCAACCTGCGGCCGAGTCGTTGGAGCCGAAAGACGGCAAGCGGAGAAAGGGTGACAGGTGGTTACGGCAAAAGACGGCAACAGCGGCAAATGTAGCAGAATGCGGCTGGCCTGGTGGAACCGATAGACGGCAGGGCAAGGGTGATGATGCCGGTAAGAGGAGGAGAGAAGGGAAAGAGTTATGGCAGTAGCGGAAAAGGTAACACCGCAAGCCGAGCCAGTGGAACCGAGAGACGGCAGGGCAGGGAAGAAGAGGTCGGTAGGAGGAGGTAAGTTTTCGGCAAGTGGAGGTAATAGGGAACAATGCTCAGCTGGGAGGGTGGGACGAGCGAACGGGCAGGGGTGACTCAGGAGGAGGTAAAGGCAAGGCAGGCAAGCAGAGAAAGGAAGGGGAAGGCAGAGGGGAAGGGGGAAAAGGAGAGTGCAGGAGATGTGGTCGGAGGGAAGAGAGGAGCAGGGGAGTTGAGTGAAGGAAGGCTGAGAGGTGAGGGGAGAAGAGAACAGGGATCAAGGGGAAGCCAAGTGGTGGCCGGAAGCAAACAACAACTTGTAAATGGCAAAAGCTAATATTTGGCATACAGTCAAACAGATTCAAGCAGCAATTATAGTAAAACACCACATAAAACAACCATTGGGAAAGGCACAAGTGCTAGCAATAAGGAAGTGGGGAAAACAGGTTAAGAGCAAGGGTATCAGGTAGGATCAAAGCAAACACATTTGTCCAAAGCATGCCAAATCCCCTAAAAAATAAAAACTGTCCTGTGATGTTTATTTTTTTTTACCTGTAAAATGAAAACTGTGAAATGAAAAAAGTATGGGGTGAGGGGGTGTGTGGGGCGGCAGGCTGCGCAGAGGGTGGGTGCGAGTGGGGACAGGGAGACTATGAGGGACAGTTTTCATTTTACAGGTAAAAAAAAATAAACATTGCAGGACAGTTTTTATTTTTTAGGGGATTTGGCATGCTGGAGTGGGCTCCCAGTGTGCCACCTAACTGTTTGGGGAGTTCTGTAGCCAACAGGGACTGGGCACCCCGTTGCTACACCTAAAGAAAGTGGGGGCAGAACCGAGAGATTGGGCACCCGGCATGATAACAAATGGGGGGTGCTTTATGCTGACAGGGTGGGCTCCCCATCCCAGCACATACATGAGGCATGGTAAACTGACAGGGATTGGGCACCCCTGAAGTCGGGCGGTTTGGCTATGCTCATATCGTCGGCAGCACATCCGGGAAGGACCACACGTCTGACGAGCTTTGCTCGGATTGCAGCGGACCTTTTCTTAGATGTGTTCGCCACATTATGTATGCATGGTGTGGCACCGGCATGCAGGCTGATTGGGGAATGAGGGACGCACCTACTGATGCTTGCCCTGCATTCGCCCAACAGCGGCCACGCCTCCAAATCCCCACTGCCGCAAGATGTTGGCTACGCAAGCGGCCAACATAAAAAGGAAGTGCTCGAGTTGGCATAGACACAAAGGTAAAAAATTAACTTTGAATAGTAACTAGATCACATTTGCAGATGCCAAGACAAAATGACTAACAGAAAAATATGAAAATGTTGGCAACATACATGTAATTACCTTTTTTCAGTGTTTCTGACCAAGATCGATTTGCTGGAATGTTCATATTATAGTTACTGGGCATATTTTCTCTGTATTAGTAATAAGAGCTGATTATTAATACAATATGGCTTGTGGACATTACTCTGTTTATAAACACATTTAATTGTATCCTGATTTACCTCTCAGAGCTTTAATATAACAAGAAGTATAAAAAAAGTACTGTGACATGAGGCCTCAGACCAATAGTGCTGCTTCAACTAGAGTTACAATACATGCAGTTCTGAATAAAATAAAACAGAAGTGACCAAACCCCATGGAACTCAAACAGGCTTTTCGAGCAGCTCAGCATGATTGATAAGAAGGTTTGATTCTTAGATTTGTGCCTGAAGCATGAAAGGTCTGAGATTCCCATATCTGCTTGTTCCCATTAGGCAAACTGCCAGTGTGATTGTGCTGCTACTTCTGTGAGTGAGTGATGTGGAAATTGTGGTCAGATCAAGTTATGCTCTGAGAGCTGTACAAAGTTATTATAAGCTCTAGCAATTATGAGAAAGTGTGAATTATTTGTCAACCAAGAAGGCTCTTAAAGCCCGATGAGAGGAGGAGAGAAAAAGCAAGACTTGGGAAGATGGTGGTGGAGAGGGATTGAGAAAACACTAACAGGTAGCCTGGGCACTGAACTTAAATAGTTTTAAAGTCAACAAAACACAGTTCCGAATAGTACCCCATATCTGTGCAGATCTGCTGAGGCTACCACATCAGGAGGCAGTCCTCTCTCATTTTTAGTCTCCCTCTTTCCCTCAAGTGGAATGCCATTTATTTAAAAAGGATCTCCCTTGATAGAAGAGAAGTGGGTGCTCATATCTCATATGGCCCTCGGTTGGCCCTGGGGGTAGAAAGGCACATTTTGGGAAGGTCCCCTGCCCCAACCCCATTCATGACATTCAATGTTTGCACTGGCAACACAGTGTTCCCAAAAGTGAGTTACAGTCCATCCACCCCAGTGTTTGTGTTCCCCTTCTATGCCTGAGTGCCAGACCAGCCTGGAGAGCTTCACAGAGCAGGAAGGAAGGAGGCAAGGCTTGGGGCCTGGCACCAGAAAGTGAGGGAACAGCCTGAGGGGCATTCCAGGAGTTAGTAGCCATGCCTGGGGGCACCCAATATTTGGAAGAACAGCAGCAGATGAGAGATACAGGAGGGACATGTTAAAAAAGGTGTCAATTGAAAAAATAATTTAATTTCCTTTATAAGATCTATGTATTAGTAAAATAATTTAATTTTATAAAGTGTCTTTTATACAGACTGTATCCCAAAGTGATTTACAATCCATGAAGAATTGGCAGCAGCTATTAGGCATGTGCAAAGAGGGAAAGGAAATGCCAGGAAGGTGAGGGACAGAGAAAGGCAGAATTAAGCAGTGGGAGGTTAAGTGACTTGTTTCAGATCACAGAGTAGTTTGAATCTCATCTACTTTCCACAAAAAAACACAAACAAATTCCCTCCAGTGGTCCTTAGATCTTGGTAGCTATAGAGACAGTGTTGTAAAGAAAAAAGCACACTTTAACTGCCAAAATATATTTTTTGGCAGGTTGACAAAGTAAGTAGTAAAGTACAACTTATTGTATGGTAAAGTAAGTTCAGTGCACAAGTTTTCAGGTCTACACAGGACCCTTCTTCGGGATAGTTTATGACAGAAAGCAGGTAAGTGGCCTACAGTATTTTCAAAGACAGGAGATGTTTGTTGTAATGGCAGGTTGACAGTTAGCAAGTGCAAGAGGCTACAGAGGTGGAGAAAGGGTGTATGAAGCTCTATCTGTTGTCATGCAATGGGCAGTTTGACAGGAGCCATCCAGCAGAGTCTGTTGTAAATATACCTCTGGGGACCAATGTGAACATTCATTAAGTAAGCAATAACCCTCAACAGGGTGTGCTGTTATTGGGGATTAACGCACACATGGGTGCGTTGTGAGGCACGAGGCCTATGAAGCGGATACATAATACGAATATAAGAATCTGCCAGCAGAAACAGGCCTCATGGTCTCTCAAGTCTGCTCGAGTGCGCAGCTAGCACCCCTAGTTTGCAGCTGCCCCACCCTCTCTCCCTCCCTTGCCTCCAGGAAGTTCTCAGCACTACTTACCCATACTTTCCCCCATGCCCTGTCCCATGTCCTTTTAAAACTACCCACTGTCTTACATGAAATCACCCCCTCTGGTAGGGCATTCCATTTCGACACCACCCTCTCCATGAAGTAATGTCTCCTCATCTCTCTCCTAAATCTGCCCCCCCACAATCTTAATCCATGCTCTCTCGTGTCCCTTCCCCTGCCTCAGCTTAAATAACCCATCAGCGCTAGATTTGTTGATCTCCTTCAAGTACTTGAACATTTCAATCATATTCTCCCTATCTCTTCTCTCCTCCAGGGTGTACAATCCCTCAGCCTGTCCTCGTAGGTTTTGCCTTCCATCCCCCATATAATTTTTGTCACCCTTCGTTGCACCCCTTCTAGCAGTCTAATATCCTTCTTCAGATACAAACGCCAGTACTGCATGCAGTACTCTAACAGCGGCCTGACCAAGGACCTGTAGAGGGGCAGGATCACTTCCCTATGCCTGACCAAGAATCCCCTTGCAATACACCCCATCATCTTATTAGCCTTAGCTGCAGCTTTCCTGCATTGAGCAGAGTTGTTCATGCGCTCTGTTACTATCACCCCTAAGTCCTTCTCTTCCTGAGTGACCCCTAGTCTCACACTCCCCAACCAATATGCCCTCCTCGGGTTCTTGGCCCCGAAGTGCATAACCTCGTACTTATTCATGTTGAAGCCCAGCTGCCACTTTGCCAACCACTCCTCCAGTTTAGTTAGGTCCCCCCTGTAGTTGTTTCCAACCATCATCTTCATCCACTACCGCCCCCATTTTAGTATTGTCTGCGAACAGACTGTTCTTGTTCTCAACTCTGTGTGAGATATCTGATATGAATAGCCCAAACAACACTGGACCCAGCACAGAGCCTTGCAGCACTCAACTCATCACTGTCCTAGGTGCTGAGAGTTCCCCCACTACCACCACCACCCAATGCTGCCTCCCCTTCAGCCAGTTCATGATCCAGTTAACCAGCTTCACCCCCACCCCCACGGATTTCAGTTACCTCCCTAGCTGCCTGTGAGACACTGAATCGAAGGCCTTGCTGAAGTCCAAATATAGGACACCCCACTGCGTGGCCTTTATCAAGCTCACTTGTTACCCAGTCATAATACTCTACTGGATTGGTCTGACAAGATTTCCCTAAGATGAACCCATGCTGCTGCCCATCCTGGAGGCCACTCACCTCGAGAAATGACACCAGTCTCTCCTTCAATATCACTTCCATGAGTTTACCCACTATGGAAGAGAGACTGACAGGTCTGTAGTTGCCTGGCTCGGCCTGTGGGCCGCTCTTGTGTAAAGGCACCACATGGGTCATCCTCCATTCCTGTGGCATGCATTCCGTGTCCAGGGAGGTGCTGAACAGGTCTGCCAGTGGCCCGGCCAACATCTTCGCCATCTCCCTTAGCACCCTACTGTCAGCGCAAACTGTCTTTGTACCTGCTTCTCTACGTTATTGTTCAGTAGGTAAAACAAACTGCGTAACTAACTTCTCTGTGCAATGCATTTGCTATATGTATGACTCATCTAATGTCTGAATACTATTTTGTACTGTTGTCTGTAACTTTTTCTGGGTCACCCCTGAGAATGAGACTTGCTTTCCAGACAGCCTACCCAGTCACCAAAAAAACAATAAAAAAGCAATATAAAACACTAAATAAACAATAAATAAGTTGTTATAACAATAACAGGCACAGGAACTGTACATAGAAGCATATTATAAATCATGTTAAAGACTGTTGGTAAAAAAACGAAATTTGCATTTACAATCAAAATGTTTCATTCTACAAAACATTATATAGAGAATAATGGATATGGAAGTGTGTGTTATGAATATTTTTTTCACACCTGAGGTGTGTGATGACCCATAAACCTCGAGAGCGAAGCTCGAGAGGTTTATGTAGTCATCACACACCAAGGGTGTGAAAAAAATATTCATACGCACACATTTCCATATCTTTTATTTGATATAATTACTGGTGCATGGACTTTGTGTGTAGAAGTACTTAGGCGGGGGAGAGAGAGAGAGAACGGCTGAGCGGTGTTCGGTTCGGTAAATTACATGCCCCCAAATCCACAAAGAAAGAAGTGCCTTGTATAAAAAAAAATTTTAACCTGTGGGTGCTCAGCTAATTTTAATCTCAGTTTTGAAAAACAGAAGCCGCTAAGTGTAGACTGAGGACAGCGAGTGACTCGGCGGCTTCAGAAGGCGAGATTCAAGCACGAACGAGTGTTGCTATAGCAACGCTCATTCATGCTTGACTCTCGCCTTCTGAAGCCACTGAGTCACTCGCTCTCCTCAGTCTACACTTGGCGGCTTCTGTTTTTCAAAACTGAGACAAAAATTAGCTGAGCACCAGCAGGTTACAATTTTTTTTATACAAGGCACTTCTCTTTTTGTGGATTTGGGGCATGTAATTGATCAAAACAAACACCACTCGGCAACGCTGCTGTGTTGAAGAAAAGTGAAAGCGATCGTCATGGACAGTGTAAGTGAGCAGTGACTCAGAACAACTCAAACGCCGTAATAACCCGATTTTAGGTTATTACGGTGTTTGAAGGGTAGCTGAAATCAGGTTGATAAAGGGGGTCACCAGTAATTATATATAGAATAATACATGGGGTAGTGTGTTTAATGGGAATTTTACACACACCCGAGGTGTTAGATGCTACATAAACCTCAAGAGTGAAGCTCAAGGGGTTTATTTAAGCATCCAACAAGGAAGGTGTGTGTAAAATTCGAGTTTTACACACCACCCCATGTTTTATTTTATATAATTACTGGGGAGCATTTTTTCACCACAGGAATTATATAAAATAGAAACCCATGACTGTGCAGCTACAGCTGGGCTCAAAAAGCTGTTGTAACATTTTCTTTCTTTTTTGTGAAGTGGTTCCTCTGTTAAAAGAGCGACTTTTTTTTTTAGTTTTTTTTTTAATATTTGCTGACGGCAGAATCAAGTGTGGGAGGTGAAGTGTCCAGTGCTGAAGAAGGGAAGAGCAGCGGCTGGCACATGCATGGAGCAAGGGAAACCCAGTGCATATTCACCATTATAACCAGCTGGTTATAATGGTGAATTATAACTGGGTTTCCCTATGGAAAAAAACACTCCCCAGTTATTATAAAGCAGTTCTGCTTTTTGCCCCACAGAAACAAATGTGAAAGGTTGCAATACATGAAGACATCTTATACGGCCAAGAGGGCTTCACAGGCATAGCCTCAGTGTGCAGCCACATTCTGAGTTTATTGTTTTCCCCAAACAATGGCTGGTATTCTACAAGTGATCTATATTGGGAACATATCTAGCTCCTGTCAACAAATCACTGTTGGCTGCTGTATTCTCACTATATATTCTGTTTTAACGTATGCCTGTCTCCATCTCTTTCCTCATTGAAACCCACCCAGTTTATTGAGCCACTTATGGACTCAGCTTGTAAATGGAGAATCTATTCAGTGCATAGATTACTGTTTGTTTGTTTTTTAAAAACTGTCATGAACTTCATGAAAAAACAAAGTACTACAGCACAGTATTTATTAGAGTTAATGTGTGCCAGATCCAATGGCAAAGAACAAACTATAGAAAATGAATATACAGTAGGTGGCTGTTGCAAGCGCATGAAGTAATCTATCACAAAATCCCCTCATATGGAAAGCCTGCAGTTCACAGGCATTCACAAAAGCAACCCATGGCAATCCTGTTACCTTTTTTAACCCAGACTACTAATTAAAAAAACAGTTCATGTGATAAGCAAAGGCAAGTGAAAATCAGAGCGAGAAGAAAGAAGAAACAGAGAGAAGCACAAGATGCTGAAATGTGCATTACTTCAGGGAAGCAGTTTCGTCTCTGTGCCCTGCTCCTTGCTATAGCACCACACGGTGAATGACTGCAACATGTAAGTTACAGTTGATTGTGGATTCTCTGACCAAATGAACCAAGCAGCCGACTCCAAGCAGTGGTGAAAAAACCCTTTGCAGTTGCTTTTTTAAATTTGCTGACAGCTGACATTACTGGTGCAGCTGTTTTATAAGAAGGAAAAGAGAACTGTTTGATATCTGTATTTAAATGTACAGTTACCGTGTCTCCTGTGGTTGTAAGAGTGCATTCTTGAGTTCTTTGGGAGAGACAACTGCGAAGCAAAAAGCATAAGAGACAGGGAAACTGTACATATAAAGATATTACAAATTATGTTAAAGATTTCTGTTTTACAAAATATCAACTTCTATTTAAAATAAAACTTTCTGAGTTTGTAGAAAACTAGAGAAACCCCTGTGTGATGAAATGGACTATGCTAACTAAAGTTAGTAATGTAGAACTTCTGAACTATTTGTACGAGACAACCTCTTATGGAAAAAAAAAAAGAGTACTTGGGATGTTTAGAAATAAGCAATCATGATTGGACAAGAATGATGCCATGATTAAAAAAAAACTAAATGGGATGACTGAGAGTATCTTGGCTAATCAAGAGTGTCATCTCCAGATGTCTTTGCGTTCCATGCTCAGCTTCCCTTCACAGTTCTTGAATGTAAACATGTCTCAAGAAGGATGATATTCCTGATTAGCCAAGAGGCATCCCATTTACCTATATGAGATATCAGCCATTGGTAAAAGGAAAACATGTGGCCAGTAGGCTGGCTCCCTTACATTCTGTGATGAGCAGAACCCAGGAGGAAAGAGCCCAAACTGTTCAAGCTAATCAAAGGATTGATCAGCAAGAGCTGACTACAGATTAAATGCACAGTAACCGGCAAAGGGATTCCCAGCTGGGAGCATTTTGTTTTAACTTACTGGAATAAACAATTTGATACAGGATGCCACGGTCTGATAAGTGTTTTTTTTAACCTTTCATTTATTCATGCATCCCAAAAGGGAGCGTTGCCCATAAGTCTCCCCTACTACTTTCCATCTCTGTGTTGTACTCTCCCATGTGTATAGTTCTTGCTCCTTAGCTCTTACATGGTTTGTAAATAGGTCTGTACATAAATTGTTTATACCTGATTTATTATGTACTCTTGAGCTATTGTTTAGTATTATCTGATATTCACATGATTGATTTACTGTATAATTCTTCACACGACTGATTTACTATATGTCTAATGTGTAATGTTATGTAACTGAAGCTTACATCTTGTCTGTTCTACCATTTTTGCATTTTTCCTGTACTTACTGTTGGTATGCCCACTTCCCTTTCTCCCAGGATGCACCTGGAAATGAGCTATTGCAGCTCAGTGTGCCTTTCCTGGTGAAACTTTTCAAATACATAAATATTTATAACTTTTACATCAATCAATGCAAAATGAATGCATCAGGGTACACCACACATGCATATATTGAGGATCTGGTATCACAGTATACACTTTATTGCTGTTTTTCATAATCCTACATTGGTTACATCCAGTGGTGGCATGCCAATTACTTTTGTAATATATCAGTGTCATTTTATCAGTGACATCAAAAACTAATACCATGGCTCTGATATCAGAAAGTCATACTATTGTTATAACATCAGATCAATGGTATTATAAGAAGAAATGTTTAGAATGTTCCATTTATTTCATATGGAATAGTTAACCTCCCATCATTAAGAACAAGCTGATTCTCAACACTGAGTTAGGTCGTTGACATCGAGGGCACAAGAGCGAAGCTCGAGAGCTTTCCTCACATCAACAACCTAAAGAAGTGTTGAGAATCAGTGAGTTCTCAACTGAAAGAAGGTTATGTTATTATGTATAATATAATGTAAACCTGTTTTTCAATACTGCTTCTCCCAGTTTATAATGAATTTTTACCAGAGCTTCTTAGCAGTGTGTCCACAGTCCTTCCCACACTGAGTGACTTCTCCAGCTGCTGCAGAGCCCAAGGACAAGATGGGCTTCCACCAGAGGTGGCTGAGGGCAGGATCCTTAAGGGAGGGAGGGAGGGACAGAGGGGGCTAGGAATGGAGGGTGCCTCAATGTTGTTGAGAGGCAGTAAGAGGGGGTCATTAGGAAGAGGGCACAAGGGAAGGGGTAGGAGCAACAAGAGATGGAATGGGCACAAAGGAATGGGCTACAACAAGGATAGTGGGTTATGTACTTTTGACTTATGGTAATGGTAGCCACTGATTAGCTCTGGGCCATATCTAGTGTAAGTGCAGTTCAAATGTCTAATTTTGGATTGGCACACAAACCTTTTAGTTGTCTGCTCACACTTTTGTGATGCTGAATCAGAGCCTGTTGACACTGATAGATAGATCAAACTGCATTCTTCGTGTTCTGAAATGTTAAGAACAACAGATCCTACATTTCAAAATGTGAAGAACAAGGTTTTGAAAACACCAGAAAACAGGCTCACAGTGTATTATAAAAATTAATAGCTAGGAAACCAGCAGTAACTAGGCTTGTCATTCAATCTCGAGATTCTGGTGACATCATAAACCACTCAAGATTTGCTCTCATGGTTTAAGATGTCACCAGAATCTCTCAACTGAATTACAGCCTTGTGACAGATGATTTTTTATCTATTATTCTACTTGTAAACAAGAAAAGAAAAAAACCTTTTCAACTATGGCTGCATGCTATGCATAACCCTATCTGGCTAGTGACGATTACAGGAATATCTTGAAAAAGAAACAGCCTTGTTGGATGTATAATACCACCCCTATACTTTCTGGTCAGGTGACAGTCTAGAAGCCTGATCTGGCCGGCCTGCTGGCACAGGGGCATGGCTGCAGTCTGCGATGCCAACTACCCGGGTTCGGGAATTGATCTGAAATTCAGAGGGCCGGCCAGGAGGGAGTAGGCTGGAGCATCCACTGAACTGCTGTCCTACTCTGGGGGGAGGTGGGACTGAGTGTCCAATGCAAGATGGACCCCTGGCGGAGGTCAGGAGTACCGCTGCAGTCGGCACCTGTACGCACAAAGTGGAGGGCAAGGCAGACGTGGGCCATCATTGCATGTCCCTGCCCCCGATGGAACTACAGCAATAAAAATGTCGGCCCTCGTTAATGAGTTGGCTCCAGTACCATCCCCTCTGGCCACCATAGTTTACCTTCGGTGACCCCACTCGCGGGGGTGGGATAAGCCTGAGTATGAGGGGGCGGCTGCCGGAGCCTGGCAAGCCCATTCACGAGGATAGGGGAGCCCGACACAAAAAGTAAAATAAATTAAAAAAAAAAAAAAGAAGCCTGATCTGTCAGCACAAATCCTGTGACTCTTATATTTGCAGCATATTTAAAAATTCTTAACATTAACAACATTTCATAAGAACCTTATGTTCACAGAACACATCCCCTTGATCTTTCCTATAAAAAGCTAGAGTACTTAGATATGGTTTATTGCTAATGCATGGTTATTAGTGTTATATATATAAATAGTAGCTTTTTCTTTTAACTTCTGTGGCTTTTTTGTTTTCCTTAAAGACTGCAAGCCAGATATTCAAAACATTCCCATGTGCAATTCTATTCTCAAGTAAATTTTAAAACATTTTTTTTTAGGAAAAAATGCCAGTTGAGAATTCCTAGGGGCCTCACCAGGATTTATCACTGCTGTAAATTATAATGATGTACACTGAAATTCTAAACAGGCATTTTCTTCTGTCAAAAACCTGTGCCTGTTTTCAGTATTAAGGAGGAAATGTTTATCATAAAAAGGATATCATATGTATTAATTCTGATTATAATATGGCTATAAAAAATCCAGTAATCTGATTGGCTGAGGAGGTTGGAACCCAGTGCTGATATCCCATGACGACAGCACTGGAAGAAGGTCAAGTAGCCTCTTTACAATAAAATCAATAGTACCAGCCATTCCTGACTGCCATCATAAATGTGTCTGTCACCATTACTCACTAAAAACCTTGAACTAGGCCCTAAAACTAAAACTGTCTTAAATTTATAAACATAAGAATTAAATGTTATTTGCCTTCATAATACTCTTGTTATACACATATACATAACTTAAAAAATGAAGTACTACAGTACTTAAATTGTAATTTGTGGTGTTTCTTTGATGACCATGAAAATTCCCCCTCCTATCTTCACCTGTTTACTAGGGAAATCTTTGTTGTTTAAGCTGTTATTGATAAAACAAAAGCCCTAGTTCCATCTGAGACCTTCTGTTGTGTGCTAGTGGGAGTAAACATTCTGCCAGCAGAACTGAGCAGAGGTTTGAATTCTTGCATTCTGTCTGTATGAACCCTGTAAGAAAGTCCGCGGCTAAGCTGAAACTTGATTGCCAAGGGTGGCCACTTGCGGAGCTGCAGGGGTCGCAGCGGTGGGTATTCACATAGGAGGAGCTGGATTATGACAGGCTCCACGACTGATGGCAGCTTGCGGGTGAGGTTACCAGGGGCATCACCGCAGCTGCAGAGTGTTGCTATGGCCAGTGGGAGTAGCCATAACACCCTCCACAACTCCTGTGGCTGTGAATCGCACGCACCGCAGCTGCGGGTGATTTCAGTCTGCCACTGGAGTTGAGCAGTGGGACTTAGCTCCCGAATGGTTCGTGAATCCTGCCCTCCATTTCTTGAATGTTGGCAAGACAGAAAATAAGACAGAGAAAAGGGAGGGAATATTATAAAGAAGAAGAAAGAAAGGTGAGGGAAATGGGTAAAAGGGGGAGGGTTGGGGAAACTAGAGAGTTTAACAGCTAATTAAAAACGCATGAATTTTGCAGTACATAATGTTTAAACCTGAGATGGCATGTCAGTGCTGGGACGTGCTTGCACCGTTTTAAAAAAGTCATAAAAATGTTTCTTTTTTGATTTGGTGCATTCTCCCCCACACACACACACACGCACGCAAAAATATCTTGGGCCCATTTTATAATCACAGTAAGAAACTCCAAGGTGTACATTGTGGTGGGGTAATGGCACTTCTCGGGTGGTTGAAGTGAAGGCACTTGGTGATGCCTCATGCCTCCTGCCTCATGGCACACTTGAGGTGCGCCAATATCCAACCACAACACATACACTGTGATGCCTTATTGCTTAATTGTTTTTTTATGTTGGCTCGTGCTTGCACGCCAGCCAGCATATTACAGTAGTAGCAGATTTGGAGGTGTGGTCACCGTGGGCGAATGCGGGGCACACATCAGTAGGTGCGTCCCTCATTTCCCAATAAGCCAGCAGGCAGGCGCTGATATAAAGTGGTCACCACATCTAACAAAAGTGCTGCTGCAATGAAAGCCAAGCTCGTCATGCAGCGGCACAATAACATGCCTCCCAACGTGCCTTTACTGGTGCAGTTGTGCAATAAACATGGCGGCACTGAGTGCCGCTGCACACAATGCTGACTTCAGGGGTGCCCAATCCCCCTGTTGGCATGCCCTGGCCCACTTCATTTGCCGACAGGGAGCCCTCCCCATCAGCATAATGCCCCTCTCCTATTCAATTGTGTGCTGAGGGTACTCAATCCCCTTGGCAGCCATCCCCAACAGTCTTTTTGCCGACAGGGTGCCCAATCCTGATCGGCTTTAGTCCCTGCCCATTTCAATTTGCTGATAAGAGCCACTCCCCATTGGCATAATGTCCCCAACCCCAACCCCAATCTGTGCTGTGTGCCAAGGGAGGTGCGCAATCCCCTCAGCATCATCGCACCCCCCCCCGTTTCTGTGTTGTGAGGGGGCCCAATCTCCGTCGGCTGTGGTCCCCCTCCCCGTAATTCAGGTGGAACACTGGAAGCCCACCCCAGTGTACCAAACAACACCTGCAAAAAAAGAAAACCGACCCTTATCTTTTTTTTTTCCTGTAAAACAAGAAAACGATCCCTCGCAATCTCTCCTGCCCCCTCCCCCAGCCCACACCCACCCTCTGCTTACCCTGTCTCCCCACACAAACCCTCACCCCATACTTACCTCTGGAACCTTGTGTGAGAATCTTCGGTGGTCCGGAAACACGTCTGCACTCTTCAAAGCCAACCATGAACTGAAGAAATGCCGGTAAGCTGTATAATGGCATAAACAGGGTTTTTTCAACTTTGGTGCATATCTTGGGCATTTTGGGGAATTTTGGCACCAAATTTTCAACATGGGGTTATTGGGACCCCTCCTCATGAATTCAGTCACTGTAATGGCGTCATTCAGTCCCAAAAGGTGATTTCGCGGTCACTGCGCAGAATCACCTTTTGGGATAGATTAATGAAACGACAGTGCCACTGTTCACGAGGTGGGCTCTCAAAAAGCCTATGTTGCAAATTTGGTGAAAAAAATATCCAAAAATAACTGTTTTACGAGAGTGAGTTGCACAGTTTCCACGCACACCTGTAACTTTGTGAATTTGTAATATTTTCACTCCAGATTTTCAACATTGGCATTTTTCCACATTTCCTTATGAGCAGTACAGCTGTCATTTTACATATCCTGGCCAAAATGTGTTTTTGCACTTCCAGCGCAGAATAGCACAGTTGTTGTGGGAAATCAGTTTTAAGGACAGATGAAGAAAGTGACAGTGACAGCAGAGGTCCTAAAATGCCTGCATTGAAAATTTGGTGATGAAAGTCCATGAAATGACTGTGTTACAAGCATACATTGTGCAGTTTCCACGCACCCTTGTAACTTCACAAATTTGCAATATATTCATGCCAGATTTTCAACACTCAAATTTTTTCACACCTCCTTATAAACAGTACAGCTGTCATTTTTCACATCCTGCCCAAAATGTGTTTTCACACCTGTGGCGCACAATGGCGTGGTCGCTGTGGGAAATCAACTTTTGGGACAGGTTAACAAAATCACATTGCCACTGTTCATGAGGGGAGGTCCCAAAATGCCTATGTTGAAAATGTGGTTAAAAAATTCCCAAAAATAATCGGATTGCGGACGTGTGTTGTGCAGTTTCTATGCATGCTCATGACTTCACCAGTTTTTCATATTTTCACTCCAGATTTTCAATGTTGCCATTTTTTCACACCTCCTCATGAACAACACAGTTGTCATTTTTCACATCCTGCCTAAAATGTGTTTTCATGCCTGTGGCACCAAATGGCATAGTCGCTGTGCAAAACCACCTTTCGGCTAACAAACTGCTAGTGCCGCTCTTCATGAGGTGGGGTCACAAAAAGCCCATGTTGAAAATTTGGAGTGAAAATATCAACAAACGCCTACGGCGTTAGGGTTTCCAACTGTAACACCCAACCCTGTAAAGACTGACAGGCATCAGGGGTGTGACTTGGGATCATTGGCTGTAATGCTCACGCCATTCCACCCCACCCCCACCCTGCAGCCAGTGACAGGCATCGAGGTGTGCCTTGGAGTGTTCAGCCCTAAAGTTCACCCCATTCTCCTATACTGCACCCATCTCAGTGTATTTCCTTATGGAATGGGGTAAGTATAAGGCCCAAAGACCCCAAAGCACACCACAACACTTGTCAGTGTCTACAGGGTAGAGGGAGGTAAAATGGCATGAGCATTATAGCTGACGACCCAAAGGCACACCCCAACACCTGTCAGTCTCTGCAGAGTGGGGGTGGGGTTGGCGTCAGTTAAATACTTCACTGCCATTCCTATTATGCATCTCTAACTCCTGCACTACCAATGCCAATGCCAGTGAGACAACATTCGGCATTGACAAATGCTTGTTCTGTTTGTTAGGACAGTCTTCACTCCTGTTAAAAAAACAAAACAAGGAAACACAGAAAATAACTATATGGATGCCTCTGTTGCAGCACAATTAATCTCTATAGGGACATTAAATGGGACTGTCAATATAAATGTGTTAAATTCTGCAAAGTGAAAAATGAGATAAAAGCAGGAGTATAAAAAATACTGCTAAGCTCAAAGTGATAAAATTGGCTATAAAAAAGTCAGTGTAAGCAATATGGAGGGATGCAATAAAGCTCTTGAAGGGACTATTTTATCTCTATGTTATGTCTAAATTAATTATAATAAAGGTATAACTTCTGATTTGTTTCTTATGTTTATTTCTTAATCATTAAAGTCTTGTTGGATTTTTTTAGCCATATTATAATAGTAATAAGGCACTCCAGGGTGTGCGTCATCCCTGAATAATGTCACACCTAGGGTGGCGGAAGCACTCAGCTTTGACCCACCCTAAGTGTGACATTATTCAGTGATGACGCACACCCTGTCATGCCTTTTTGCTTAAATACTGCGCCTAAGATGATGGCCTGGAGTGGGTACTGGGGAGGGGGTTGTATAATGTTGAAAATGTACAGTCTTCCAATTTGTCCTCTGCCATATCTCTCATTGCACTAGAATGACATTCAATGATCCTTCCTGTTTGAAGTCAGTGGGGGTAAGCTATGGCTGCCCACACAACCCATTCCTACCCCTCTGTTCTGCAGGCAGAACTACTGCACAGTGGTGTCAAATCATGTTTTTTTTTTTTTTTTATTTAGTTGTTTAACCAGGTATAGCACACTAAGCTGAAAGCTTTTTTACAGGAGCAACCTGGGAGCACAAGGATGTTAAGTGACTTGCTCAGGGTCACACAGTATGCAAGTGGAAGCTGTGGGATTCAAACCCAGGTCTGGTCTGCTGGATGTCACCAGATTTGCAGCTCAGAGCCTTAAACCACTGCGCTATACTGTCCCTTCCCCTGAACTCTATGGCTACCAGGTACAGTACCTTATCCCCTCTAAATCTGGTGAAACCAAGATGAAAAAAATATGGCATCCAGTCAACTGACCTGTTCTTACAGAAGGAACAACTGTAGTTTAAAGGACTGGCAATCTTGTGCTGACAGAAGGGTGACCAACAAACCACTGCCGAATCTCATCTAGAAGGAAACAAAACAAGCTAGGACCTAAACACTGTGTGGGGCACCTCCTGCTGCAGTGCAGGAGAAAAAGGACATGGGGTTCATAACAGACAAGGGGCTGAAGCAGGACAACCAGTGCACAACTGCTGTCAAGAGGGCCTGGAGAATGCTGAGGTACTTTAAAAGAGGGGTGACCAGCAGAGCTGGGCGTAGTAATACTGACACTTTACAAGGCCCTGGTCAGGCCCACCTGGAAGACACTGTGCAGTTCCGGACTTCTCCACATGGAGAGGACCTTTCTTTATTTTATTTATTTATTTGAAGTTTCGGAGTAGGACCTTGAGACAATAAAGACTTGGGATAATGAAAGGTCACCAAAATAATCAGGGGCATGGTGGGGGAGTAAAAGCTATGAAGAGAGGCTGGTGGCCCATAACATGTTCCCCTTAGAAGCAAGGGGACTAAGACAGGACATGCTCCCAGGCCTCAGAATACTTAAGGATATTGGTGAGATTGAACAAATGGTGATCTAATCTATGGTTTGCCTTTATTAAGTATAAAAATCAGTAGCTACTCAAAAGTTGTTGTGCATGTTCTAAAAGCTGTGCATGTTCTAAAAGTTGTTGTGTGTGTTCTAAAAGTTGTTTTGCATGTTCTAAAAGTTGTTGTGTGTGTTCTAAAAGTTATTGTGCATGTTCTAAAAGTTGTTGTGCATGTTCTAAAAGTTGTTGTGTGTGTTCTAAAAGTTATTGTGCATGTTCTAAAAGTTGTAGTGCATGTTCTAAAAGTTGTTGTGCACATTCTAAAAGTTATTGTGCACGTTCTATAATTAATATTCATCAGTACTGCATGATTTGCCCCCTAGTTAGAGCAAACAGAGCTGTTAAAAATAAAAATTTAAACAAACATGGCATCTCCGCTTACCGAGCATTTCACTGAGACGGTTTGGACACTGACTTCTGTTGTCGGCTCCCTGTTTCCAAACCATACTAATTTGACAATTTATTTCTTTTTTTTTTTTTTTTTTTTATCAACTGCTGCTGCAAATCTCTGGAGGGTCAGGAGTGGAACAGGACTGCACTGACAGACTTCACAGCAGACTGAATTGCCCAAAGCAACTGAGAGCATGAAAACAAGGTATGAAGCCTTGTAAAGTTTAAACCTTCACAAATGAAACTTTTTTTCCCATCTCTGGGAACTATACACTATAAAAAATAGTACATGGGCAATGATACACAAACAAGGCTGTGTTGCCATCTTGGGGCTGAAATGCTTTTGGGACCTCTTGAGCTTTGCTCTCAAGGTCCCTATGATGTCATCTCAACCCCTCGATGGAAACACAGCCTTGTTGTGTTTGGTTGCCCATACACTATTCCTTATGTTTGATTTGGTGTTCTCCAACAGGACACAGGGACAAGTAGCAGTTTATTTTAAGTGTAAATGCCCAGAAGCTCCAAGGTAGTACGTTCAGGAGCAATGTTAGGCATCGTGCCTTTCATAAATATGAAACAGCCTACCAGTGAAGACAATGGATATGGGGGCAGTACAGGACTTCAAGGTAAGCCTGGACAGATTTCTGTTTATGTGGGAATTACAGGGTGCCCTGGGCAGTGGAGTGGGTAGGAAATTGTTATAAATTAGTACATGTTATTTGCACAGCATGTTTATTCACCCCTGTTTATGAAGCAGAAATAAGAATTGTACAGAACTGTAAGGCAGGGACAGTGGTTTAATCAGAGAGTTGTTGATCTTTGGAATACACTTCCTCTAATGGTGGTAAAGACATCTAGCATTCAAGTATTTAAAAAACAGCTAGATATATATATGGGAGATAAGGTTAGAAACTATGCCCACTGATATGTGACAAGTCCTATATGGCCCTTGCTGCCGCTGGACTTGAAATTATTGCCTATGAACCTATGGCTGGAGGGCAGATCAAATGGATCTAGAGTCCCTTCAGACCTTAAATTTCTATGTTACTGGGCCATTTAACCTACATATTACAAAGATGATTATGTGGTGGAGCAATAAAAAATGAAATCCACAGTAGGCCTTGATATTATAGGGGCGCACTAGCGCTCCTATAGTTAGTGTTGAGTTGGGTGTTCAATGTTAAACCCCTAACATTGTACCTTGATAGCTTTGGCACCGTTTGATGAAATCAACTGACATTTTGCATGCGTTGTCTAGGAGGCAAGATGTAAATCTGTGGTAAGTTTTGTGATGGCAACTTGTGCAGGTTCTGAGATCCATAAATGCCATTTTTCTGTAGATGTCTAATTTTTTTCCTATACTTAATCTGGAATTTATTTTGCTCTCGCCTACAGCCTGCATGGAATAGCATTTTTTCCCAAAACTTTCAGGATACAGGCATAATGTCCTAAGGTAATGCCTTTGAAAGGTTTCATGAAAAAATATAAAATGGTTCCAGAGTTCCAGGTAATCTTTGTGGATTTATCCAAAGCTTTTGATTCTTTGGACCACTGTGTCCCCCTGTCCAGGGCTGCATCCCTGGTAGTGCTTGGTTTGAGTGGGAAGTGGTTGGAATCATATTTGTTGAACAGGAGTCAAAAGGTGTCATTAGGAGGCCAGGAATCAGGTTTTCTGCCTGTTGGGTCGGGGGTCCCTCAGGGCTCCATCCTAGGGCCATTGTTGTTCAACATATATATAAATGGACTGTCTTTTCCAGATTCAGAAATTAAGTACCATCTTTATGCTGATGATACTACTATTTATACATCACAGGAATCCATTAAGGTGATACAAAATAGGCTTCAGTTAGCCTTTGATGATCTGCAAAAATTTTTAAAAGATAGTAGGCTGACTTTGAATATGAAGAAAACACAGTCCATGTTGATACATCGAAAAAGTGAACGGTTGGGGGAAATGGCCCTGGGATTGGTTGCCTCTGGGGGGCCCCGATCCAACAGGCATACATGTATAAATATTTGGGTCTTTGGATTGACAGTTCATTAAGCTGGGATATACACTTTAATAATTTAATAAAGAGTGTAAACAAAAGAATAGGGGCTCTTTATAGGGTTCGATCATTAATGAGTAAGGAGGTAAGGGAAAAAGTGGTAAATATGATGGTTATCCCCATGATTGATTATAGGGATATATTCTACTCTTGTGGGAGAAAGCAGGACTTAAGGAAGTTGGAAGCAAGTTATAATAATTTAGCCAGGTTTATCTTAGGGGCTCCTAGACTAACTCATAGATGTTTACTTTATGATCAGTTAAAGTGGTCAACGCTTTATGAACGTAACCATTAACACGTGTTAGCCTTTATTTATTAAGGATTGCAGGGAAGTATCCATGATATGTGGTAGAAAATCTGATATAGGGACAAATTGGCCTCACTGAAATTGTAAAGTGCCTAGTTTGGAATTGCCTAGATGTAATTTAGAGATAGGACGACAGTCTTTATACTATAGAGGGGCCATGAGCTGGAATGAGATCCCTGAGTCTTTGTTTTTGTTCAATGTAAAAAATCACTGGCCTCTGCTTCAACATTGGTATCGTACTAGTTCTCGTCAAAAAAGGCAATGCTGTTCCTGATACACAAAGGCTTTATAACAATTTATATTATAGGAGATTATTATTAATATAGTGTAATTTATGTTATATTGTATGTATTTGTGTATTTTATGAAAAATTAGTACTGTATGTGTTGTAACATTTTTCCTTTTTATTGTACATTAATGTATAAGATCTTGTTGAAAATTAGCTATGCTCAATTGAGTTTATCCTTTATTCATTTTTTTTATGAATAAAAACGTTTTACTTCTACTATGTAACCCCCCTTCCCAAGTCAGAGCTTACCTGGGGCACCTCCATGTCCCACTGCCTTCTGCTGTCTCCCAGACTTTGTGGCTAGTGAGCCACTCACTCCTTGCTCCCCAGGCCCACTCCTGGACTGTAGTCAGAGCTGGGGAGCAGACAGAACTGTTTTGGTGCCTCAATGCGCCCAGAGAGAGAAGCGACTGGTGAGTTGCTAGTGTGATTGCTTCCCAACCCCCTTGAACTGCTGCACAGTGGGGCAGGGAGCGCAGTACTTGCTGCAAATGTTTTAAGCACCTCAAGCACCCACCAGAAGCCGTGGCAGAAGCGCTGCTTGTTCTGATCTTCTCCCCAGCCCCATCGGCCACCAGTGGGAAGGGGACAAAATGAACATAAAATAAAAACTTTTAGATGCTCCCGACCCAATCCAAGCCTCCAGTGGGTTGGTAAGCAAGGGGACAAAACAGCCTCTGGGACTACAAGTCCCATGATGCAGTGCAGTGAAAGAGCTGTGCTTTTTTTCAGTTAGCTCCTGCTGAGGAGCTAGGCTGTTTATTTCATTTGATAATGGACTGAGATGAACAGTACTGTATGGGGGTGGCCATATTGGATGTGGTCTGCCTGAAGACAGAGGAACTCTAGTAGTAGATGCAGTACAGCCAATCAGGGCGTGGAGCTCAAGACTCCTGTGGACCAATGAGGTGCCATGATTCAAACTAACATTCTGGGGTTGACAGTTTGACCCTGTGTCTTCTCTGTGTGAGTTTTTGAAAAGAAAACAACTGATTTTTGACAGCTTCTGCTGCTGTCAGCCTAAAACCATTTAGTTTGTGACAAAACAAACTAAGCACTTTAAAACCTGTTGCCAACTGTCTGGTAAATCCCAGTCAAGGGGGATTTACTTCATCTTGACTGAACTGCTGTGTTTTGGCAACCAAGATTGCTGAGACTGCTGAAAGAAGTATTTCTTTGTGCTTGGGTGAGGTGACAAATCCACTGCCTCACTGTCCCATTATAACAGACTGTGATTTCTGTCAGGGGACCTGAGCTCTGAGGTCCAGCCTGCTTGCCTAACTGCTGAACTACCTGCAAGGTGGGTGAAGACATCGGGCTGCCTGCCTGTTGAGGTGGGTGAAGACAACTCCATTTGTGGGATGAAGATAACTGCCTGCCTGCCTGTCAAGGTGGGTGAAGACAAGTTCCTATGTGGGATGAAGAATATAATCATCATCTGCATCCACATCAGTTCTACCTGTTCTTTCCAATTGCCTAAAAGGGGAGACATCCCCCCACTCCTGCATCATCTGTTCACCAAAAGGTCATGAGTACTGGGTTTCACCCTAACCAATATTTTTCTAACTGTTCAGCTAGTTAGCTAGTTAACTTACCATCTGGGCTTCCTGCGTGACCTTAGCTAAACCCACAGCAACAGTTATAGCCAGGATAAACTGTATATCTACATCCACTGGTGTAGTTTATAACTTGCAACTGCAGCATCCAACCATTACAATGGTGCTGCATACAGTGTCTGCTCATCACAGGCCTGCAACTCATCGGTGTGTGCACACAAGGTATTTGGGAGCTCCCACAGGGACTGTGGGGTTAAATGGTGCACCAGTGGGGGGAAATGGACTGGGACAGGGAATACTGAATTGTAATGTACTGTGGTATCTAATTATCTTGCTTACTTACAGTATGTATTATAAGCTTGTTGATAAATGTTTTACTGCCCTTTGCTTCCCTTGTTCCTTACCTCATTATCCAGACACAAAATAAACCCCTTTGTTTATTTTCCTGCAATTGCTGAATAATTTGCATTATCTTATAGTTTAATATTTGCATGCTTAGAGTGATAAGTTGGGGAGGCACTGGAAAGGAGCAGGGAAATCCTAGCCAGCCCCCCCAAAAAAGTCAGGGTAGTAAGTGAGGTAAACACCAAGTTAGAGATGTCAATAGGGAGAAGGGCAGGGGTAAATGGAGAAAGTAACAAAGGCAATAAGGACAGGGATGGGGTAAAAAAGGAGTAAGGCCGTCAGGAAATGGAGGGTAATGAGTACCAATGCCCATAGTCTGGGCAACAAGCTCCCTAAACTGGTGGCCTTGATATAAGAGGGATGCCTGGATATCGTAGCAGTCACAGAAACATGGTACACAGAGAACCATGACTGGGATGTTAACATACGAGGGTACACAACCTATAGGAGAGACAGGGAGGGGAGAAGAGGGGGAGGCGTAGCTATCTATGTAAGGGAAGGGATAAAAGCAACTGAACAAAAGAGTAAACAGGAAGGAGAGGAGGCACTGTGGGTCACCTCAGAGACTGGAAATGGCACCACAATCCGCACAGAGGTTGTATACAGACCCCAATGTCAGGGGGAGGGAATGTGCAAGGATATGATAGAAGGCATTCTTAGGATGGCAGAGAAATGGGAGATACTGTTGACGGGAGACCTGAATATGCCAGATGTTAACTGGAGCACATTTGCTGCAGCCACATCCAAGAGCAGGGCCATTCTCGATGCCCTACAGGTGGCATGCCTCAGACAGCTAGTTTTGGAACCCACTCATGAGGGACCAATCTTAGACCTCATGCTCTCAAATGGGGACAGTAAGAGAATCTCAGAGCTAGAATTGGGTAGCCATTTGGGAACAAGTGACCACCAAACAGTGTGGTTCACGATAAACTCAGCTACAGAGTCAAGCTATACAAAAGTGAGGGTACTGGACTTCAGGAAGGCTGACTTTGGCAAGATGGGAGCGTGCCTTAGAAAAGCACTAGCAAATAGGCTAGAAGGAGGGGTGGAGCAACCATGGGGAAACATCAAAATTGCCATCACAGAGGCAACAAGCCTGTGTGTGAAGCAAATAAACAAATTAAAATGAAAGAAAAAGCCACTATGGTTCTCAAAAGAGGTGGCGGGGAAGGTCAGGGAAAAAAAGATAGCATTTAGGAAGTATAAGGAAACACAGAAGGAGCAGGACAGAGAGCTGTTCCAGTTAAGGCAGAAGGAAGCAGGGATGGAAGTCAGAATAGCAAAGGCCCAAACTGAGGAAAAGATAGCCAACTCAGTTAAGAAGGGGCATAAACCTTTTACAGGTACATCAGGGAGTATAGAAAGACAAAGGGAAGCTGAATAGAATGGATGGTGGGTGGGCAGAGAGGGTCAGTGAAAAAGCAGGGATACTGAACGAATATTTCTGCTCAGTATTCACAAAAGAGGAGGAGGGGGAGGTTCCTAATCCAATTAACAGAAGCACTCTGGATGGGGTGGTTGATCCCAGTCTTTTCACAGAAGAAAGGGTTCTGAAAGAACTCCTAAAACTGAAGGTGGACAAAGCAATGGGGCTTGATAGAATTCACCCCAGAATTCTAAAAGAATTAAGGGGAGTACTAGTGAAACCACTGACTACCCTTTTTAACAAATCATGGGAGGATGGTGTGGTACCTGAGGACTGGAGGAAGGCAGATGTGATTCCCTTTCACAAAAGTGGGACCAGGACAGAGGCAGGAAACTACAGACCTATCAGTTTGACCTCTGTGGTAGGAAAAGTGATGGATTCACTTCTGAAGGAAAGAATTGTTGAGTACCTAGAGGCCAGTGGGGCATAGGACCCAAGGCAGCATGGGTTCACAGAGGAAAGGTCATGTCAGACAAAACTAATTGATTTCTTTGACTGGGTGACCAAAGTAGTAGACCAGGGAGGGGCTGTGGATATGGCCTACCTAGTCTTTAGCAAGGCATTTGACACAGTCCCACACAAAAGATTCATAGTCAAATTAACTAGCCTAGAAGTGGGTCCCAGGGTGGTAGCCTGGGTAAAACACTGGCTGGACAACAGGACACAGAAGGTATTTGTAAATGGAGTCCACTCAGAAGAAAGAGGGGTTACTAGTGGGGTACCACTGGGTTCAGTACTGGGTCCAGTCCTTTTTAATGTCTTTATAAGTGACATTGCAGAGGGACTGGAAGGAAAAGTATGCCTCTTTGCAGATGACACAAAAATCTGCAACAGGGTTGATACACAAGGAGGTGTGGAAAAGATGAGAAGGGACTTGGCAAGGTTGGAGGAATGGTCAGAAGTATGGCAGCTTGGATTCAATGCAAAGAAGTGCAAAATAATGCACCTGGGAAACAAAAACCAAGGGGAAGATTACACAATGGGGGGAGGTAGTAACAACAATAAAAATGGAAAGGGACCTGAGGGTAATCATATTAGATGACCTTAAGGTTAGCAAGCAATGTGAGAAGGCAGTAGGGAGGGCTGGGGGGATACTGGGATATATGGGGAGAGGCATCACCAGCAGAAAACAGTTGGTGAGACCCCATCTGGAGTACTGCGTCCAGTTCTCGAGACCCCATCTCTGCAAGGACATCGACAGGATAGAGGCAGTCCAGAGAAGGGCAACTAAAATGGTGCAGAGTCTGCAAGAGAAGCCATACGAGGAGAGACTAAAGGAGCTTAATATGTACACCCTTGAGGAAAGGATGGAGAGGAGGGACATGATAGAAACTTTTAAGTAACTTAGTGGAATCAACAAAGTCCAAGAGGGTAGCATCTTTCAGAAAAAGAGATGTGCAAGAACAAGGGGACACAATTTGAAGATGGGGGTGCGGTTCGGGGCAATGTGAGGAAGTATTTTTTCACAGAGAGGGCGGATGCATGGAACAGTCTTCTTGAGGAGGCCATGGGGTCTAAAACTGTGGGAGAATTCAAGAATGCATGGGACAGACATAAGGCAATTTTTTTGGGGGGGGTAGGAAGAAATAGGCTGTTGGTTAACTAGGATCTGCAGCTTATCCTGTAGGTAGGGAAATGGGCAGACTAGGTGGGCCAAGCGGTCTTTATCTGCCATCAGAGTCTATGTTTCTATGTTTCTATGGGAGGGGATTGTGTACTGTTCTACCTGTCACCAAGGGAGGGGGCTGTATTTCATTTCCTGTTGGGAAGCACCCTGGCAGCACGCTGCTATAAGGAGCACATAGGTAGAGGCACTGTGCCATTTGCCAAGCCAATTATAACCACGAACCCAGGTGCCAACCTCTATCCCTTAGGAAGCACCATTTGCGAGTAGTCGTGTAGACAGAAGGGTAAGGGGTGGTTACAGTTATATGGCTTTAAAGTTTTGTGTTTTTCTGTTCTGAGCATGCTCAGTAGTGTGCTTGGAATAATGTTCTGATACAATATCAAATATTCTGTGTCATAAAACTGTTTTTGATTTCTCACCACTTGCTTCTCACAGCACGAAACATTTTTTTGTGCTGTGAGCACCATCATTTTGTTTCTTTTCCCCTAGAAACAAAAAATATGGCAATGCATAAAATTATGTAACTTTAAAAAGCAAACATTTGAACCTCCTGTTTAGCTAGATCCTAGTGTTTGTTTTAAAAATGGTCTTTACTGGCACCCCAAAATCCAGGGTGCCCAGCTTAACGAGAGGAGCCATTCATCTGTGTTCTCTGAATGAGAACAATGGAAAGTTGGTAACTTCTGCATCCACAGCTGCAGGCCTGCTATGGGCTGCAGTGAGAGGAGTGAGCTGCTGATACCCCATTCTGTCTGTCTAATAAGTCTATGTCTGTCTGTCTGTCTGTCTATCTATCTATCTATCTATCTATCTATCTGTTTTGTTAAGTGGACCAGGGTACCCACCCCTGGTACTGCTTCTTTCCCCTCCCTCCCCTTCAGGTGTCCCAACTTCCCTTCCCAATCTTATTTTTTTTTAAATAATATATGTAAGTGGACCACAGTGCCCACCCCTGGTACCACTTCTCTGGACTGCCCTCCAGGTTTCCCAACCCCATTTCTGTACAGTGCTCCAACACTGTGGTGCCCAATACCAGTGTCAGAGTGTAACCTGAAATTTTTTTATTTATTTATTGAAATGTTTCACCAGGAAGGCACACTGAGCAACAAGTCACTCATCTCCAGGTGTGACCTGGGGGGAAGGGGTACAATAGGAATGAGACATTAAACATTCAACTTACAAGATCAACAATAGCATACAGTCATAAGGCAGATGTTATAAAAAGTGTTACAACAGTGTTGAGCATAACATGTAGAAAGAGCTGACAATAATAAGTGCCAGATTAATAAGTAAACAAGTGCTTACATGAAAGAACCCTGCACTGGGACTGGTAGGACCAGAGAGAAGGGGATAATGCAGTGTACCAGAGATACCCCCTTTAGGATGGTGGGGGGAGGTAGTAGATCGGAGATACAAGCCCCTTAGGTTGGTAAGTGAAGGTGAGAGTAGAGGGGTAGGGTTTGTCCAGGACTTAAAGTAGGGAATTAGATAGGGACATGGCAGGAGCAGCTAGGTGCAAGGCAATTATTGAGGGCAGAGCTGATGGAGTAGGAGGAGGATTAGTGCCGGATTTGAGGTAGGAGAGAATTCCTAATTTTTTGGAGACAGTGAGAGAAACTGAATTGGCTGATTTGGGTGGATCTGTGGGTGGCAACCAGGGTATGGGAATCAGACGATCTAAGGGAATGGGAGGGAGGAGAGGGTGTTATAAAGGAGGAGGTGAGGTAGGACGGGAGCTCACCCAACCAGTGCTTGGAGGTGAATTTAGCACAGTGGGAGTTGAGAGTCACCTATTTGTAAGAAACAGGAAGGATAGAGCACGATAAAGATCGCAATGATAGGTGTGGGGGGGCATCCAGGGCAAAGCGGCAGAAGGAATTGAAGAGGGTGTCCAGTCCAGCCAGGGATGACTTAGTGGCAGCACCATACACTACATCACAGTAGTCGAAAATGGGCAGTATCATCTTCTGAACAAGTTCACTCCTAGCCATAGGAGGGATGCAACTATGGTTCCTGAACAGGGCACCAAGCTTGGGGCACAGTTTTTTCTGGATGGCATCAATATATCCAGAGAAGTTTAGGTGTTGATCCAACCAAACATGTAAGTATTTGAAGGAGGATGTGTCCTCAAGTGAAGTCCCATCAACGGTGTGAAAAGTGGGTAGGGAGGGAAGCCTAGAGAGTCTTTGCCTTGTGCCAAAGGTCATGGAGACAGTCTTCTTGGCACTGAGGAAAAGCTGATGGTTAGCAAACCACAGCTGAACCTTGTCAAAGTTTTGCTGTAAGCTGGTTGTAACCTCATCAGGATAGGAGCCAGATGCATACAAGACTGTATCATCGGCATACCTATGTATAGCAGAGGATTGGAAGCAAACAGAGGAAAGGTCATTTAAGAAGATGGCGAATAGGAGGGGCCCTTATACTGAGCCCTGGGGGACTCCAGTGCTAATTGGGAGGGGAGGGGACGTGGCATCCAAAGGCCTTAACTAATTGGGTTCTGCCAATAAGGCAGGCCTTGAACCAGTTTGTGGCAGAGGGAGATAGGCCAGCTGCCATGAGTGAGTTGAGGAGAAGGGAGGGAGAGAGAGAGAGACAGTGTCGAAGGCCTTGGCCAGGTCGACAAAAATGACAGAGATAATTTGGCCATTGTCCATTCAAGTTAGGATGGAGTCTGTGAGCCGTAGGAGAGAGGTCATGGTTGAGTGTTTTTTTTCTGAAACCAGATTGGAAAGAGGTGAAAAAGGAGGTGTCAGAGAGGAAAGAAGTGGGTTGGGAGAGAACAATGTGTTCTTGAAGCTTGGCAAGGGTAGGGAGGAGAGAAATGGGGAGATAGTTGCCAGGGGATGCGGGGTCACCCCCTTTGGGTAGAGGGAGGACCACAGCATGTTTCCATGAAGAGGGGACCGAGGCAGTAAAGAATGAGAGATTTAAGATTACTGAGAGGGGGCAGGCAATTGTTGAAGTAGAGAGGGAGAGGAGTTTTGGGTCAAGGCCATCAAGGGAGGCACCTTTAGAGGGGTTGATGGTGAGGAGGGCAAGAAAACCATGCTGCTGTGGGGGTTTTTTTAACCTGTAAAAAAGAAAATGGTCCCTTGCTGATCAGACCCCAACCCCGATCTCCCACTCAGCACTCACCATTCAACACCCCCCCAAACACCCTCACTCACCTGAGCAGGTCCCAGGGTGAAGATCCACTCTCCAACTGAAGACACGTCTTGCTGCTGGAACCCGCGCCTGCAATATCAGAAACTAAGGTTAGTGCAGTCCAATGTATTTCAGTGGAGTTTTCAACTTTGATACATAACTCTGCCATTTTTGCATATTTTGGGCTGGATATTCAAACTGCACCCAAAAAGTGCAGAATAGCAGGAACAAGCACAAGTCCATTGCGCCCATGTGCAATAGACGCGATATTCAAAAAAGGAGCAAGCCAAATTGTGCCAACAGCCAACGTCTGAATATCGCACAACTTGCGCCATAGTGCAACTAGGAAGGGGAAGCTGAGCAGATACGATGAGCTATGGTGCAACAAGGGCTGCCCAGCTGAGCAGACCAGAGGTGCCATAGCACAAGCACGGAGCCCTCCAGCAGCAGAGCAATGTAACTGCACAACCAGAGAGGTAGGTAGGGGCCCACCACCCACACCACAGATGGGCACAGGAGCACTCTGCAGAACTGACAATGCACCCCCACACCCCAAGCACAGCACAACTGGGGGAGGGCTGGAATATCCACCGACCCATGGGGACAAGCAAACAAAGCACAGCGGGGCCATGGTGCCCCATCACACCCACCGGCAAGCTGAGACTGCCACACAAGGAGGGCGGACCACCCCATGGCACAGCAGACCCCCTGCACAGCACATCCTGCACCGTGACCCCAAGACACCCCCCCATGAGCAGTGACCACCACTGCAGGAATCCTATGCATACCACCACCCCACTGTCACACTGCAACCTTGTGTACCACAGAACCATACAAGCCAGACCCACCATGAGCACCCAGCAGTGGGTGGCAGCAGACGGCAATGCAACAATGGCAGACACAGTGCCAACATGCACAATCCCCCTGAGGCACATCTGAGAGACTGAACATGTGTTGGCACAAGAGGTACCCCACACGGGAAAGGGCATGCCCCTGACACCACCACCATTGATACAGTACCCTGCACAGTAGACAAGTGTCACAGCCCGACCCACCATGAGCCACAGCAGCCAGCACAGACACCCTCAGTGGTGCGTGGAAGCATGCAGCACACCGGATGCAACACAGTGCAGGGGCAAATACACACCCATACCCATGAGGACACTAACACAGGGATGCAGTAGTGTGGCAACCAAGCCCCCAGTGTGGGCCCATGAAAACTGTGCACACACAGCCTGCAGTCCACCATGGCACAGGGGTGACACCCACCCTGTGCATGAACTGTGGCCCTGTACGCCACCAGCATATGCCTGGAGCACAAGTCACCGACAGTGGTGCACAGCCCCTGCAACACACACAAGCTACAGCATGGAGGTGGGACAGCAACTGTGGAGGCCACAGTGTCACCGAGGCAAACATGCACCACACCATTGACAGGAGGCAACCCATCATTGTGACGGTCACAGTGGATGACCTGCAGGGACAGCCACCACTGACAAGGCAGCAGACCTCGCAGGCCACAGACATGCAAGGGTGTCAGCTGCACAGGCCAAGGATGGGTTGACAGGGGCACAATGGACACAAAGCATGCACCATGGACCACTGCACACAGTAATGCAATGCACAGGGAACAACACACACACCACAGATGCCGACTGATAGCCACTCCCACACCAGAGACACTTCCCCACGCACACACACACATACCCATGACTGAACCACCCCAGATGCCATGCACACCACTGCAACTGAGCACCTATAGCCAGCTGCAAATCAGAGACCACCACAGTATTCATATCAAAATATATGTATTCAAAAACATATCAAAATCAACTATATACAACTATGTACAAACATGGGGTGGAGGGACAGGAACAAGGTGGGGGTGGGTAAGGGGCAGGGGTGAACATATGGGAGAGGGTAGGTGGGGTGTGAGGGTTGAACAAAGGGGGGTAGACGCAGGCTGCTCATGCAGCTGTCAGTGTCCAGCCTGGTCCTCCGCTGCCTGGGAATGTTGCCTGGGCCGCCTCCTCCTCCTCACCCCATGCTGCTGTAGATCCCTTAAGATGGAAAAGGACTCCTGCACCACCCGCAGAAGCTTCTGGATGGCCTGCTGTATACGCAGGGTTATCCGCACACCTAGGACAAGGGATCAGAGTCAATGGGTGTGACTGTCCATCCCCCTGCAGCCCACCCATTATGCATGGCATACAGCCATGTGCCACACTCCTGTGATGGTGTGCGCCCACCCACAGTGACCGTGTCCACAAGACATGCCCAACCAGGCAGCAACAGCCATGTGTACCACTGCACACACCCACCGCCCATGTCCAGCACAGCACAACCAAGGCTGTACAGTAACGTGCCTATGCGGTGGCCAGGCAGTGCCACAGCCATGTGCCCAGTGCATGCATGGACCACCATTGATGCACTCCCAGACATGCAGTGCCACTGGACAGTGCTGACTGTCACATGTCGCATGCATGGCAGTGGTGTCCATGGATGGTGGTCATGCCCTGCTTCCCACCCTGTCACACAGCATGCAATAGCAATCATGGTGTCATAGCACTCACCCTCATCGAGATGTTGATGGCATTGGGGTTGGTCCCCGACATGCCCCTGTGCAGCATCCTCCACTCTCTGCTGCCACTCCACCACCCTCCTCTGCTCGGCCACGCCTGTGGGAGACAAAAGGAGAGAAACACATTAGTACAAACCCAAAGCATATTCCCCCTGCCCCAATGTGTGTGCCCACCCACCCAGCCAGACCCACCCACCCCATACCCTGTAAACACCGCCACAGCCAACCCTAGACTATCCCTCCCCTATGTGCTGGACACATAAGACAGTGTTACCCATATGGACCATACAAGTGTGTAGATGTAACACCCACCTGGACGAGGCACCACGCCCCTCCTGGCACGCGACCGCAGACGTGCAAGTAGCTCCGGCTCCCTCCATCTAAGGTCCCCATACCGGTGCCTGCACTGTTCGGCCATTCTCCTGCCGGCCAGTGGCCACCTCCAGGTTAGTGGCCACCTCTTGCCAGACCTGGGTCCTGGCCCTGTCCAGTGGCTCCTCACCAAACAGTGGGCCATAGTGTGGCTCCACAATGGCTACAAGGTTGGCCAGCTCAAGGGCACTCCACTGAGGGGCTCTCCTGCGTGCCATCTCTAACACTATAGTAGGCAATATGGCGCTCTGCAGCATGGCACCCCCACGTGGAAGTGCTGCACGGTACAGTGTTGCCATTCCCTATCGCGCTGTCGGTACAGCGCCGCCATACCCTATCGCGCTGTCACCGATAGGCGCGATAGAGGTGCAGCCATGCCGGGCGTATAGCGCCAAGGGGGCAAAGGTGAGGTACAGGGTCATGGGGGCTCTGGCGCAAGGCCACACACAGCGCCATCGGACGTCTATGCATCTAGCTCGATTGGTTGCCTGTGTGCCATCGCCACAGCGAACTATTGCGCAGTTGTGCCACAGCGCCATGTAGTGTCCCTTGCCATAGCACCACTGGCACAATGGTGGCCGTGCCCTGAATTGCCTACCACGCACAGCACATCATCAGCGCGGCAGATGCCTGTGTAAGCTACCTGGGCATGCGCAGTGCAGTGTACTACGCATGCCACAGAACTGCACCATTGGCTCAGCATGTTCAACACAATTGCACAAAGCACAAAAGCGCGATATTCAGCCGTCACATGCAAATCATTCGATCAGCCATGCAAAGGTGCAGCAGCGCGATTTACATCTCATTAAAGTGCTCCTCACCTAATTTGCATGGATTGCACTATAAAAACACGACACTGTTCTGCAGTGGCCATATTCGGTTACTGCAGTTTATTGGTGAGTTGCATGCTGTGTGGGGTCCTGGACTGTGGTATCAGGGACTTGCTTTGTACTGCACAGTCACAGGTAACCACTGTCATCCTTACAGGCTGGATAATGACCGAGCGAGTTCCGGGTGAGGAGGACAACGATGGTGGGTGGAAGAGGAGGCCCAATTTCACCAAGGCCAAGACAGAGGCACTCTTCGAGGCCTACCTCGATCAGGAGCCACTGCTCAGTGGACGGCGGGGCACCCCTCAGGCCCATGCTGTTGCATGGGAGGAGGTGGCACGTGCCGTCAACCTGCACGGCAGCCACCAGCACTCCGTGCAGGAGTGTAAGAAGAAGATGGGTACCGACAGGAGGAGGGTGAAGGAGAAGGTGGCTGCCATCAGGGTGGGACGTGCTGCAACAGGCGGGGGCCAGCCGGAGGTGGTGCAACTGACACCAGCAGAAGACAGGCTTGCTGCAAGCATGCAGTGCAGTGCCATAGAGGGCATTCCAGGAGGTGGCTTCCAGACAGGTGGTAGCCTATCACTGCATAGTAAGTCATGGTCTGTCGGGGGGGCAGGGTAGATCACATGCACTAACGTGACCTCACTTTCTGTTACAGATCCTTCGTGTTTGCAGGGGTCAGCGGTGGAGGGCCTGTCTACTGTGGACAGTCATCTGGAGGTGGAGGAGGGACCATCCACCTCCACAGGTAGCCATCTAGCATTGCAACGGTGGGTCCGCCTGGCTGTCCACACTGATGTCGTTGGGACAGGTGTGGGGGAGGCCCTTCCTGTGTCTCAGCATTCTGGCATCCAAGGATGCCAGCACGCTGTGGCCGTGGCTGTGGCAGAGACCTGCACCAATGATGGGGACACGACTGTCATGGGCAGTAACATGTGCCACAGAATGGACACACAGCAGGCCAGCTCACGCCCATGGACCTGGCTGGTTCTGACGTGTGTATCAGTGTGTCAGCACAGTCCCAGGCTATGCCTGTCAGCACCAGTGGGGCAGCACCGGTGGCTGGTCAGGACAGTGGGACTGTTGCGGTCACAGCGGTGGAACAACTGATCCCTTGGGCACAGCAGGTGGAGGGGCATCAGCAGCAGTCACCCACCGGGACTGCGGGTTCAGAGTTCAGCGGTGGCGTCTGTGCAACCTGTGGACCTGCCCATACCTGGTCCTGGTGAGCAGTGACCACCCTCAAGGGGTGCTGGACATCAGGCCCTTTCACACCCTGATGGACGGGATGCTGAGGTGTCAGACGACCTCTTTGACGAGCACACCCACCTACTGCAAGCATCAGTACAGCAGCAGATGCGGCTTGCAATGTCCGTGGAGGCACTGTGTGTGGCCCTGGAGTGGGTCGAGGAGCGACACAGCAAGGACACCGATAGGATCCTGTCCTGGATTGACCATTTGCGGGAGGATGTGACCATGGCCATTGACAGGCAAACACAGGCGTTCATTGCTGTCATGGCCACAATGGGCACACAGTCAGGTGCCCATGTGTCACTCACACTGCGCAGTTCGCTATCCACTCCCCGTTCCTGGCATTGTGTGACACCCACCCTGTTGGCGCGGGTTCAGCTGTGGGCATCCCACGCACTCCTGGTGCAGGTGTGTTCAGTGTGCTGCAGACCCCTGTGCGGGCATGGTCGTGTTCACGCAGTGGAACCCCTGGTGGACCATCGGTGCCACCCCATGAGGCCCATGGTCAGCTTGCCAGTGCTGTTGGGTCTTGGCAGGACCGCCCACGCATCCGAGGCAGACGTGGCAATGTGCCGCAGGACTGACCTGTCTCCCAGTGCGGGCACTGTCTGTTGCTGCCCTGTGTGCATTGTGTGTTTCGGTGGGCAGTGCACAGGTGGGTGCCCGGCCCTGCATGCAGACACACAGTCCACCTGCACATCCTCCCGACTGCTGTCCACAGGTGCATGTGCATGATGATGCCTGCATTGCACTGTACACCAAAGTGCGATGGTGCCCAGCATCTGACACATGCACATAGACAGTCAGTGGACGTGGTGGCCTGTGGACATGTGTGTTGCTAGTGTTAGCGTTCCGGCTCTGTTTTGCACCTGACCCCTGTGCACTTTGTGCCTATTGTGTGTGCGTGTGTGTGTGTGTCCATCCATGTGGTGAGTTACTGTTCACCCCTCCCAGGTTGTATGTGTGTGCTTCTGTGCCCTGCCACATCCCTTGCCAGCATGCACCTCTGGTGTGTTTCCATGCGTGCCTGTGCCCTAGCCACTGGTGGTTGCACATGGCCCCATTACTTACCTGTGTTGGCTGAAGTGCTCCTCTGTGATGGTGTCCCGGTGCAGCTGTGCCAGCCGGATCAGTCGGGGGTCCCGTTGGCCAAGGAAGGGGCTGCCCATCCCCATCGTCACCGGCGTCACCATCGTCCCCATCGCTGTCCCTCTCTTCGACATGTACTGCTATCCCACAGTCTTTGGCCATGTTGTGCAGGATACAACAGGCCAGGAATATCGCACAGGCCTTTGATGGGCTATACTGTAGGGTACCGCCAGACGTGTCCAGGCAATGGAAACGCGCCTTCAGCATCCCAAACACCTGCTCAATGACGTTGCATGTGGTGGCATGTGCCTCATTGAAGCGTTGCTGCGATGGGTTCGTGGGCCACTGGTAGGGTGTGAGCAGCCAGGGACGGAGTGGGTATCCACTGTCACCTGTGTGGAGATGGTGGAGGTTAGTGTCTTGTTCAGGCTCAGACTGCCCCAAGCCCTGTGGGCCACACCCATAGCACCTTTGGCCATACCCCCCCCTTGCCCACGATATGTCAGTTCTACATACATACTCACCCACTAGATGACCTGTGGGGATGTCCCCACTCTCGAATCGAGTGGCACAGTGCCGACTGGTGCCAGATGAAGAATCATGTGCTCCCCCAGGATCGTGGCACAGACGTGATGATGCGCCCACTGGCATCACACCACCTGGCAGTTGACACTGGCATATCCCTTCACGATTCATGTAGGTGGCCCCATCGAGGCCAGGTGGTGTGCGTATGGCCACATGGGTGCAGTCTATTGCCCCTAGCATGCCAGGCATACGTGCTACCCTGTGGAACTCCTGTATGTTTGCTGTGTGCTCCGCCGCAGTGTTGGGGAAATGGATGTACTCCGCAGCATGTGGCAGCAGTGCGCTGAGGAATTGGGAGATGATGCGTGATGTGGCCAACTGTGTTATGCCTGTGGTATCCCCTGTTGGTCTCTGTAAGGTACCTGTGGCGAGCAAGCACATGCAGGCTGTTACCTTTGTCTCCACTGAGAGTGCATGACTCCGTCGTGTGGGTGCCTGCATCACATCACTGCACAGCTCACAGAGCCGCCTCAGTATTGCCCTGTTCAGGCGGTACCGGCCCACAATCTCAACATCTGTGTACAGCTCAAAGCTGGTGCAGGCTCGGTACTGCCTGTTGGGGGCATACCACCGACGGGCCCTTTCATGGCCACGTCCCCCTGCAGCATGCCTTCTCACCCCCCTCATTACGGCTTCCATGTGGAAGGTGGCACTGTCCAAGTCCCTGGCTTGTGTTCCCCCCCAGCTGTTGTTGCTTTGTTCCCCTGCTGTCCTGACTGCTACCTCCCCTGCACCGGGTACACCTACTGGCCTCTGCACTCTGTGGCCCCACACACCTTCCCTTGCCCCTATTCTGTGTTTTGGTTTCCCTGGCCTGCCCTCTTTCTCCCTATTTCTCTGTCTCTCTCCCTTCCTCATGTGGCTTGCCTGTAGGGTTCTTGCGCCTCTTCCTTGCTCCTTTTTATTTTGGCTCATTTCCGCTATGGCGCAACTTCCGCCTGCTCCACTGTTGTGCATTGCGCAAGTCTTTGAACATCGCACTGCGTCCTTTATGCATGGTTCCACCCCCTTCGGTTGCGCATGCATTCATTATCATTGCGCTGTTGCTCAGCATGTTTCCAGTGGCGCAACTGCCTCCTGCTGAATATGGCAGAATGACGCAATTTCGGACTTGCGCAGGCACAACCCTATTGCGCATGGCGCAACCTTTTTCAATATCCAGCCCCTTGAGCCCACATTTTCAACATGGCCTTTTTGGGACCACACCTCATGACCAATGGTGGTGGAATTATATAAATCCAGCCCAAAAGGCAGTTTAGTGGTCACTTGGTTAAATCCATTTTTGGGCAGGATTTGAACATTTTCTCCACCTCTGTTCATGAGGTAGGGTCATAAGCAGGCTATGTTGAAAATATGGGGTCAGATATTTAAAAATGGCAAAGTTATGAGCGTATGTTGAAATTTTGCCATGCATGCTCATAATTTTGGTAATTTAAAATATTTTGACCCCACATTTTCAACATATCCATTTTTTCACATCCCCTCATGAATGTGATAGCTGTCATTTTTCAAATCCTGGCCAAAATGTGTTTCCGCAACTGCTGCATGAAATTAAATTGTCCCTCCATGAAATCACCTTTTGGGAGGGTGCTGACAATTTTCTCCACTTCTCTTCATGAGATGGGGTCATAAAAAGGCTGTGTTGAAATCTGGGGTAAAAATATTACAAAACAACAAAGTTATAAATGTACATTGAAATTTTGCAACACACACTTATAACTTTGGTAATTTTAAATATTTTCAGCCCAAATTTTCAACACAGCCATTTTTTCACATCACCTTATGAACGTCAACTGTCATTTTTCAAAACTTGACCGAAATGTGTTATCAAACTTGGAATGATGTTTCAGCTGAGATTTGAACATTTTCACCTACCAGCTTCATGATGTAGGTTCGTATCAAGGCTATGTTGAAATTTGGTGCAAAATATTAAAAAATAACACATATCTTACTTGGAGGGGGTTCTTGCAGCAGGTAACACTGGTAATACTGAAGCCGTGAGGCACCAGGATGACGCGGAAAACCTCTAGCTATCATTCTGTCATGGAGGACCACCCCCACTGATGTCAGCACACTGACATCTGCCTATCCTATAAAGGGGATGGTCCCACAGACCTACCTCAGTTCTTTTCCTGCCATCGACCCATGCACGTCGGACCTCCATGGACACCTGCTTCAGTCGACCACCATTTTTACATGTTTTATCCACGCTTTATTTTTTCTCTTTCTACTATTCGTAACATCGAATTTTCTGTGTTTTCTTTACTAGGTTTATGTCTACTTCTCCAACCTTGTCTTCCAATTGGCTGATGAAGTGTGCATGCAGCAAGCAGATACCCACCGAAGATGGTCACTCTTTCTGCCTGCTCTGCTTAGGCCCCAGCCACGACACCAAGGCCTGCCGGCACTGCCAGGACTTCAACCAGGCCACAAGGAGAAGCCACTTGAAGATGTTGGAAAGCTACCTGCTAAAACAGAAATGGTCCACGATGGAGAAGGAGCTTCAGGTCAAAGGTTCTTCTACCTCCCCGGCTCAGTGTTCCAGGGCATATTCTTCTTCTTCCCAGAAGAAGTTGAGTGGGAAGCATAAGCAATGGGACAAGCACTGAGACCATCCTCGGTTAGCCTCTCACTCGTGGTTGCTGCACAGACTGGCCTCTGTTTAAGGGCCTTCCTCCCATGGGGGGTTGGCCCCTCCTTCTTCATCAACTCTCACTCCATCTGGGCTGCCGGTGGTGCAGCCACCTGCCCTCATCTCCATTTCAGGTGGCGGCTCTTTGGGGCAGCAGACTTTGTCCCCTGCTCCCCAGCCCCTGACACTCAGGCCCTTAGCATCCAACGGTCCTCAGCCAGGTGGCTTGGCTGGGGTTGGAACCTCTGCTGGTGGATCTTCACCTGCCCCTTCCCCCCCTGGCCAAGGCATTGCCTTTGTCAGTCCCTGACTCTGGATCCAGCAGTAGTCCTTTTAGGCATCACTCAGAGCAAGTGCTAGCCTCCTCTTCCATGTAGGCAATGCTTCTGACCCTGCCTTCGGGGAATTCTCCCCCACACGCCCCACCCCTGTCACTGGGGCTAGTGTTGGCTGCTTTGCCAGACCAACGCCAACCTTTGCCTGTTAGTCTTGTGCCAGCTCCACGGATGCCTCAACTGATGATTCCTCAGCCGTTGTCATCTCAGTCCCATCCAATGCCAGCTGGCCCTCTTTGGGATCCTCAGTTGCCGCCAGGTGGACCTACGCTAGGGTACCCTATGCCGGCTCCTCTGCTGATGTATCCATACCCTCCTCCTCAGTATCCTTATCCCCTCTATAATCCAACCCCACCAGTGGATTATAATGCACTGTTTAATGGCTGGTAGTCTTTGTGGCAAAATAGGGATGTACCCAGGTGACCCTTGCCCTCTCATGCTCCCCGCTCCCTGGGACTCCCCCCTCCTCAGGACTCATACTGGCAGGAGCTAATGAACCCCATACCACAGGATCCTCTGGGGATGCATTGGGAGCTCTGACCAGTATATAAATGACCATCACCCTCAGACGCTGGTCCCAGACAGTGATCAGTTTGGAGATGACTCTTGTTCTGCCTCTACCAAGCTGTCAGAAGGCTCAAGGGACTTCTCTGATAGTCAGAAGCATGCGAAGGAGACCCCTAAGTCTCCCCCTTATGAGCCTTCTTTCCTTGACATTATGTGTCATATTCAGTCCCTCATGGGACAGGAAACAGAGGAGATTGACCTGGAGCACCTCCGCCTAACTATATACTTCTGGAAGAAGGAAACCCTCCCTTTGGTGGTGCCTCCTTTAATCTATTCTTATGAAGATGTTGCTATGGCAGCATGGTGTCATGGGGTGTTGAAATGACTTTCACCAGAAACAGCACATTGGGTACAACATACCTTACAGGTATGATTTTTATTAAAAAAAATTAAACAAATCAAGAATAATGTACACAAATGAAAACCATAAAGCACAGCTTGGCTAGAATGCTATAGCTATCTGCCAACATCTATCTGTGCCTGACCTCTAACAGAGATCTCCCAGGGAGAACCACACAGGTCCTCTCCCCACGAACATCTGATTTGGGAGTCTCAACTAAAACCTTAAATATGCTCGTAGCTCCTCCTATAAGCTGAAAAACCCTCCCATCAATTATTCAAAATAACAATTTTATTTATTTATTTATTTTTTATTTATTTATTCTAGGATTACAAGTACCTTTGAGCCAAAGGCTCTTTTACAAAAGGTTCCACATCAGAGCCAGGACAATACATTAGTACAAATAGTGGAGCATAGGCAATGTACAATAAAGCAAAGACAGGTGGTGCAGAAAGTTAGATTAACATACAGTTACATAGTAAAATTTCTATTACATAGAGCATGCCAGTGGCAGTTGTCCACAGGAGAAGAGGTATAGGGGAGAGGGGTGTGGTGGAGGGAAGGTGGGTTGGGAAAGGGAAGGGGGAGGGTGGACAGAGGAGAGTGGTAAGGAGGGACACCTCAGAGGACTGTATGAATGTGAGGGACCAGGCTAGAAATGACAGTCACAAGTGCTAGAGGCGGAGAGGTGGGATCGGAGCTTAGCTTTAAATGGACCTAGCTTGGCGGTCATGGAGATCTCAGAACAAAGGCTATTCCACCAGTATGGGCTCCTGTAAACGAATGAGCGTTGGCCCAAGGATGTTTTGCGGTGCGGAACTTGCAGGCGATGAAACTCCAGACCTCTTGTGCGGTGGGGGTTACTGCTAGGACAGAGTAGAGATAGAATCCCAGGGAGAGCCAGGCCCATGGTGATCTTCTTAGCCATGGTGCAGGTTAAATGTTTTATGCGATTTAGTAGTTGTAGCCAACCCGTTTGAGCATAGAGGTCACAAGTATGGGTTAGGTGGTGAGAGCCAGTGATCAGACGACAGGCTTTGTTGAGTAAGGTGGAGATACGTTTGAGAGCTGTAGGAGTGGCCAAGCCATAAACTATAAGGCCATAGTCTATGATGGAGAGGATAGAGCTATGAACGGCAATGTTCAAGGCAGCGGGAGTTAGGCTGGACCTGTGCCTGTAGAGAAGGCCAAGCCGAATGTTGGCGGCCTTGGCAACATTGTCTATGTGCGTTGCATAAGATAGGTTGCAGACTAGGGTAATCCCTAAGTATCTGAATGTTGTGACCTGTTCAAGGGTAGTCCCGTGTTTGTTTGAGATAATCAGAGGGGGTGGTCTTTGTTTCTTGTGGGACTTGTGGAAAAGCATAGTCTTGGTTTTTTTGTAGTTAAGGATAAGTCTTTGTGCTGTGAACCATTTTTCCACTGATGAGAATCCAAGTTGGAGATTATTTTGAAGGTAGTGCTGGTATTTGTGGGAAGTGAGAATTATGGCATCATCTGCATAGAGAATGATTTATTCAGGGCAGGAATTAGGGAGGTTATTCAGGAAAAGGGAAAAAAGAAGCGGTCCTAGAATGGATCCCTGGGGAACACCAGAGCAGACTGGCAGAGCGTTGGAGAAAGTACCTGCAATCTTTACACATTGTGATCTGTTTAACAAGTAGCTTTGGAACCATGCTGTAGAGTCAGGGGACAATCCCATAGTTAAAAGCTGGTTAAGCAGCAGGTCATGGTGGGCTGTATCAAAAGCCTTTGTTAAATTGATAAAGACTGCACCAGTAAGATGGCCATTGTCTAGGGAGTTGTGGATGGCTGAGGTAAATTCCAAGAGGGCAAATGTGGTGCTATGCCCTTTCCTGAAGTCATGTTGTTGATGACATAAGATATTGTGGTTGTCAAGGTAGATAGTGAGTTGGTTGGCAATGATACATTCTAGTGCTTTAGAGAGGAGAGGTAGTATGGAGATTGGCCGGTAGTTTCCACAGTGAGTTTTATCACCATTCTTGTGAACTGCAGTGACGATGGCGGATTTCCATAAGTCAGGGAACTGGCCAAGGCAGAGGGATAGGTTAAGAATCTTGGTGAGAGGACTGATAACTTCACTGAGCGTTAGGGACAGTAGTTTTAAATCCAGTGAGTCCCCACTATACCTTGTGTTGGCAATGGCTTTGCCAATGTACTTGCGAGCTTCCTGCTGCCTGAGTTAATTTAGAATGAGGCATAAGGGCTAGCCTACCGCTTAGCGGCAGAAATAGCTTTTTCTGCTCACAACTGCGGTTGCAGGTCTTTGCGATAAACGCAGAGACTCAGATACATAAGGATTGTTAGAACTTTCCACAGCTAGCAGAGGGCATAAATGGGGAAATAAAATACCAGGCATGTGATTACTTTTTGAATGGACTGCCAGTCCAAGCTAGCATTTTAACCAATATCTTTTCTGGGCTTATATTTCTAGCAGATATCCAGTACCAAAGATCCTGAAGGCAGAATTGTAGCAGAACTTGAATAGCGAGCCGCCAACACGCTGATTCAGAGCGAAAAAAAGTAGCTTAGAGCTTAGATAAGAAAGTAAAAAACGAGAAGTAAAAAAAAATAAATGCTGTTACGCAACAGACTTAAGGAAGTACATAAGGAGAAATAAAAGAAAGAGAAAAATAAAGTCTTCAGGTCCTGGACTGGTTCTGCAAAAATGCAAAGAAGGAGGGGCACCACTACACATGGAACCACCCTTCTTCCACCCCAGCCTTGCCTAAGAAGGCAGATTGCACCTATTATGCACCTGTGTCCAAGCCTTTCCTTGGTGAGCACCCCACAGCAAACTCAGTTGTCATGAACACAGCATATAACTGTACAAAGAGTCCCAAATATCTCAGTACCCACCCCCCTGACAAGGAGTCTCACCAATTGGACCAGCTGGGCAAGCTGATATTTGCCGATATTTGCCTCTGCCATGCTGGCCAATCAGGCACTTAACTATCTGGCCCATATGGTACAGTACCAGAATGCCTTCTGGGAGCAGGCAAGGGATCTGGTTAAAATCCTCCCTTAGGATTCTACCAAAACACAGTTGGCCTCACTCCTGAAATCCAGGTTGGATGTGGGCAACCATGTACTGAGGGTGGCATATGACGCTGTTTGATACCTCCAGGCATGGGGCAGTGACAGGAATCTGCCTTCACCGCCATTCATGACTCAGGGTGTCTGGTTTTGTGCCTGATGTTCAGGCCAAAATAATGGCTGCCCCTTTTAAGGGTTCTGTCTTCTTTGGGGGAGATGCCCAGGACATTATCTCCCACCTCCAAGAATCAGACAAGGCCCTAAGGTCAGTGCATTTCCTCTACTGGTCCCAGCCTTGGCCTTCCCAGAATCAGTCCTTTTGTCTGTCCTCTTGCCAGCAATCCAAGGGACAACAGACAAAAGAACCCTTCAAGCGCAAGGCACAGGCACCCCACCAGCCAGAGTGGCTGCTCCTTGGGCCCCTAGAGCACCCACAACTGCTCTGCCCACTCCCAGGCCCTCTGCCTGATTCCTTGCCTGACCCCCCCACCAGCAGAGACCCCTGGGGGAGGTGGTCAGGGGTCGATTCTCTCTCTCTACCTTGAGGGGTGGTGAACAGTGACCTCAGATCAATGGGTGTTGCAGCTTATTGAGCAGGGTCACACCCTTGAATTTCTGGAGTCCCCTCTGGAAAACCCTTCCTTGTTCTCCCATTACCTTCAGGCCCACATTTTCCTCATCTGAGAAAAAATTCTGGCACTCCTGTGCAAAAAGGCCATACAGCCCATCCCTCCAGCTCAAAGAGAAAAGGGGTTCTACTCCCACTTCTTCCTTGTCCCCAAGAAAACAAGGGATCTGAGACCAATCTTGGATCTCAGCCACCTGAACTCTCCATAGAGTACAAGCACTTTAGGACAGTCACTTTCCAGGGGCTATTGCCCCTCCTTCAACAGGGGGACTGGCTCTGTTCCCTGGACATGAAGGATGCCTATCTTCATATCCAGATTTTCCCAGCTCACTGCCACTTCCTCTGTTTCTGCTTCCAGGGAGACCACTTTCAGTTCAGGGCCCTCCCTTTTGGCCTTTCTTTGGCACTTCAGATCTTTATCAAGTGCCTGGCAGTGGTGGCCACACCTCTGAGAAGACAGGGCTTCTATGTGTTCCCTTACCTGGATGACTGGCTGTTGACGGCCCCTTCCAGGAACCTTCTGCTGCAGACCCTGGAATGTACCTTTCAACTTTTCCAGGCCCTAGGGATCAAGGTCAGTCTGCCAGAGTTCTGTCTCTTTCCATGCCAATGCCTCCAGTATATTGGGGCAGTCCTGGACTCATCCCAGGGTAGAGTCTTCCTGCCGATGGACAGAGTGGAACGCTTGATAGCGCAGGCCCGGCTAGTATCTTTCAGCTGACAGATACCAGCCAGAGCGTTCCTCCGCCTGTTGGGGCATGTGGTGATGGCTATAACCACAGTTTCCCTGGCCCATCTACATATGAGGGTTCCTCAATGGACCCTTCAGGTTCAGTGGGATCAATGCACCGATGACTTGGATCAGCCAGCGATGGTGTCTGACCCAGTGAGGAGGACCTTAGAGTGGTGGCAGAACCCTTCCAGTTTCCCACAAGGAGTTCCCTTCTGAGCTGTGCCTCCTCAACAGATCCTTACCATGGATGCCTCAAGTCTGGGCTGGGGCACCCACTTAGCCAGCCATCAGACACAAGGGGCCTGGTCTGAGCCAGAACAACATCTCCACATCAATGTGCTAGAGATGCAGGCAGTTCTTTATGCTCTACAGGCCATTTAGACCCAAAAAAACAGAAAAACTCAGCTCCAACCCGGCCAGAAGCCAAAAAACGACCGCACTCTGGTCGTATATGTAAAAAAACATTTTATTCATAAATATATGGTAAAAACATATAGTAGCACCCCTCCAAAGCTCCTTGTCTATGTTTCACATCGCCCTTGATGCTTTTTCAGGACGTAAGGATTACGTCTTGAAAAAGTGTTAAGGGTGACGTGAAACGTAGACAAGGAGCTTTGGGGGGGGTGCTACTATATGTTTCTACCATATGTTTATGAATAAAATGTTTTTTACATTTATGACCAGAGTATGGTCATTTTTTGGCCTCTGACTGGGGTGGAGCAGAGTTTCTCTGTTTTTTTTAATCTGTTTGCTTGCGCTTTGGCTCCCCTGCACGAATCTGAGCCACGTTTGTTGTGTGATATTTTCAGGCCTTTCAGACCCACATTCTTCCTGACCTGCTACTAGTGCATATGGAAAAGATGTCCGTAGTATTCTACATCAACAAGCAGGGGGGCACCGACTTATACTCCCTTTGTTGGGAAGCAATGAGAGTTTGGTACTGGGCCATCAAGCACGGCCTGGAACTCTGCCATCCATGTTCCAGGTGACCAAAACACCCTGGCCAACAGTCTAAGCTGGTCCAGGTCAAGGACTCATGAGTGGGAACTCCTATCCTCAGTGGTTGAAGATCTCTTCGACAGGTGGGGCTGCCCAGAGTTGGACCTTTTTGCTTACCCACTCAATGCAAAACTGCCGCTTTTCTGCTCGCTCGGTCCAGGACCTGGAGTTTTCTGGCACGACGCGTTGTCCCTCTCCTGGAAGGGGAGGTTCCTGTACACCTTCCCTCCTTTCCCACTCCTGCAGAGGGTTCTTCTCAAGCTTCAGTAAGAGGGAGCAAAGATGATTCTCATAGCTCCCTACTGGCCACGTCAGATTTGGTTCCCCCTGCTGCAACAGCTGGCAGCGGAAACTCCAGTACCCTTTCCTCTGTGCACCAACTTTCTCTCCCAGGAACAGGGCACCCTGGTCCATCCTGACCTCAAGTCTCTGCATCTACATGCATGGCTCCTGCAGACTTAGCTATCGTCCACTTTGGGGTTTCTTCCAGGGTTGCTGATATCCTGGTGGCTGCTAGAAAACCTTCCACTAGAGCCACCTACACCTTGAAGTGGAAGCACTTCTCCCTGTACGCCACCTGGATCCCTTCACCTGTCCAGTGAATCTGATTTTGGAGTACCTATTATCCGTCATACTCAGGCCTGGGTTCTCCTCTCTTAAGGTGCATCTTTCTGCCATCTCTGTGCACATGATGCACCTATTGAGGGCAAAGCTGTTCTCCAGCTGGAAGTATCCTGCACTTTCTTGTGTGGCATCTTGCATTTGAAGCCTCCCATTCAGGACCCCATCCCTCCATTTCATGGACAATTTCTTTTCAAGTTGAAAAAGCTCACTTGGCCTTCTTTGAGCTGGCCATGGGTTGCCAGCTGTGCTTTATGTCAGGGAAAACATTATTTTTAGTTGCTGTTACTTCTGCTTGGAGGACTTCCAAGTTTCAGGCTCTGATGTATAAAGAGCCTTATTTGTTTTTTCACAAAGACAGGGTGTCTTTGCGTACTAATCCTAATGTAACCCCTGGGCAGCGCCACCCCCCAGTGTTACACCCCTGCCTACTACCCTGGACATAAGCTGAGGGGGTTGGGTTAGCTAACTTATAACATTTTTTAAAAACTTTTGCACAGTGCCTCCACTCAGGGTGCTTTACGTGGGTGAGATGGTACTGGGTGTAGCCCTCTGAGCTCCTACACCACCCACGGTGACCAGTTACCTTCCCCAGACATGCCCCAATACACAGTTCCCCACATTTCCACATTTTGAATTAAAGGCTCTCTCTAATAATATGTTCACACAGGATTTCAAACAACAACAAGATATTTATTTTGGGGGGAAATAAAGGAGCTAGGAAAGGGAAACAGGAGGAGTAGAGGATATCTTACCGTATTTACACATGTACAGATATTATTTTGATTTTTGCTGGTAAACCCTCCAGCTGGGTGGCTACATATTAACAGGCAGACATAAATCACATTTTACCATTCGACTTAAGACATCCAGAGCCCTGGCTATCTAGCTGCTGATAAATCAGATGTTAAACATAATTCTTAATAATACCCACACTGGTACCAGTCCTAGATACAGCAGAAACCCCGCAATCTCATACCATACTGGTTAAACAGATACCACAGCCCAAAATGTTGCAGGCTTGATGGAGTTGCAGCTGGTCGAGGTGGCCCGGCTATTAATTTGAGGGTGGGGGCAACTTGGAAACAGATTTTTGTAAAGCAGCAAATTACTATTTACAACCACAGCAGGGATTGCCCTGCACTTTAGCAGACGAAGCAGGGATTGCCCTGCACTTGCAGACATCTGAATATTCCAGAACAAACTATGTGGCTCTTACATCCAGAACATTCAACACAATACCTGAAAGTCCCATCCAATGCAATGAGGGTGATACTTTTGTCAAGCATCCTATATGCAGTTCAAATACGGTCACATCCAGTACTTTATATACCAAAAAGACATCCATCCAGAGTAAGTTGGCAACGACACTTTTATCAAGCATCCCATACTTTAGTCACAGGCAGTCACATCCAGTACATTCTATATACCAAGAACATTATCCACAAGTGGAGTCCTATCCAGCACATCTAGCCATTTAACACTTATACCAAGCGCTCTTAGACGAAATTCTGTGCAGACACAGGTACATTCTCTTTAAGGTATCTTAGACATTAATATGCTCTAGGGCATCCTGTCTCATGAAGTGGCAAGCACATCTTGGCAGACAGCTCCACAATGGCAGGACTCCAACCCGTAGCTACACATTTATATGATTCACTAAACCCAGCATCTTGCTGCACCTGCAACTTAGCCATTTGGGCCACAGACAAGATGCATCCATTACTTGAACTATGTAGTCTCTTATGGGGTTAGTAGCCCAGACTGATGACTTCAATACTTCACACTTAACAGCACACATTTCTTAATGGGGCATGGAGCCCCCAAGATTACTTGCTTAGCTTCTCCCTCACACCGGGGGGTACGAGGGTACTCACTCAGGTCCTCTATGGGTCTCATCCACAATCAAAGGCATCCTGAAGACTTCTTCAGCTCTCTCACCACTGAGGTACTTGGTCAGCACTCTCACCGCTGCTGGACATCTGATTCTTCGGTCCACATCTTTTCCCGACATGGAAGGGAAGGTTAGCCTCTGGAGGACAGTACTGGCAACCTCCAGACTAGTTGTTGCAGAAAGCACAATTACTGTAACTAGTTAACTATTAACTGAAGAAAATAACAAATGCCCTCTGAAGACTGAAGGGGCTTGAATTAAGTGGCCCAGGCCTGATGGCATGGCTGGAGCCTGAGCCCCTCCCCCATGGGGGCTCCCAGCAGGCTGGAGCCTGCTCTGCTGCTCTCTCTCCAAATCTCTCTCTGAATCTCCAGACAAACTGGCAACATTGTCTCTTTATAGAGCTCCTAGCTCAACTCCTGATTGGTAGCAGGGATGGGGTGACATGTCTCCAAGTTGCTGAAGGACCTGTCAATCAGAACACTCGAGGCACAGTTGGGTTATGGACTTTGCGCCTAAAATAATGTCCCTGTAAGCTCCCATAAGCACTTGGGTGCTTACCCATGAGATGCAGTGAATGTCCCACAAGTCCTGGCTTTCTATTGCTGAAATTCCAATTGGCTGTACTGCTGGCAATGGCTGCTTAACCCACTGTCCCTTATAGCAGATTAGATACAGTCCTGAAAAATGTCCTGGTGCAGCTAGAAAGAAGTAATTATTTGCCTCACATGCCCCACAGTTCTATAGCTTAAAGGCTGTACTTGCAGTCGCTGCACAGATGAAAAACATGGCTCTTTTACTTTTCTTGTCGCTACTGCACTTATGCAAGCTCCCCTTGCAGGGGCTGACAGGCTGACACACAGAGTCCTAGATACTGGAATTGCCAGGGAAATAGTACTCATTTTAACTTTAAACACTTTTCCCCACATACACAGTATATCCCCAACAAGCACCAACAGTTCCATTATGTAAAACATTTTAGTTCTTTACTTTTCAGCTGGAGCTGAGCATAGCTACCTTGGAGGCAGCCAAATACACTTTGTGCATTATTCAGATGACCAGGGCCCTGCACAGGCATACTCAAATGAGCCCCGGTCAGAACTCCTTTAATTCCCATCTGAGCGGGCCCCCAGCAGGCTGTCCGTGGTCACCGGGTCCCAGATAGGTGGAAGGGATCCCAGGACCCATGACACAGTCCCCGAGGTGACCGCAAAACAAGTGGCTCCACATCAAAGGCGCTTTGCATGCCAACGTGACTCCCACTGCCCTGGAGGCAGCACTTTTGCAGCGGGAGCTCGCAGTCAGCAGTTTAAGCCCCGAGGGGCTGGATTTTCATTGACTACAAGCTGGGGCCCACACGAGGGCAAACAGGACCTGGGAAGCCAGAAAAATTAGAGGCCAAGTCAGGAGAAGCCCAAGAGACAGCGGGAGAAGGACAGAACAAACCAGGTTAGGGTAAACCCAGACTGGCATTTCTAGGAACCCCATTTGCAAGGGGGTTACACTAAGTTTTTACCTTAAGTGGTGTCTGAGTTCACATTTAACCAGTCCATCCACCTTCCCGTATACTTCCCTGAGTATTCTAATCAGAGGGAGGCCTTCCATACTTTGGACGTCCATCGGGTACTATATTAACCACATCCAGTGCCCGGTCTGTTAGGAAAACTGACAAGTTGTTTGTCTCGGTGCCCCCAAGAGAGAGAAGGGGCACCTGTTTCAAAACAGTGTTTGTCAAAATGGTCGGATATTTGCTTTGTTTACTGCTACCTCAAGTACAACAAGCCCTTTCCTGGGGAGATTAAAGGCCATTCCACCAGAGGTATGGCTGCCTCTACCACCTGCTTCAAGAATGTCTCTGCTGTGGACATCTGTGCAGCTACCACTTGAAGTTCTGTCCACACTTTCATATGCCACTACAGTCTAGACATTGCATCTAGACGCAGGGCCAGTTATGGTTTCACCATCATTCAGGGCCTTTTTTCTTGAGCCTTCTGCTGTTGTCTTCTGCCTCCTCCCGGTACAGCTGGGCAAGCCAAAGCAGACTCAAGCCTGTCTCGAGCTTAGTGCCCAGCTTGGCTTGGTTTGACCTCTGTAAGCAATTGAGAGCCAAGGTCAAGTCAAGCCAGTTACGGTCAAAGCAACAATTTTTTTGTCAGCTTGAGCAGTTAGTGTAGTGTCTGAAATGTTCAACTCCTATGTAAAAAACAGCCTGCAGTAGCCAGGGCTCAGCTCGTATTATGACTCGTAGAGTCAAGCCAGATGCCTGGCTCAGCTCTGGCTTGGCTCTAGGTGAAAAAATCCTGGCTTGCCCACCTCTACCTCCCGGCTGCACTTTCAGTCAGGCCTAGCACTGCTTGTGACTCAGTCCACTCGGTATTGTCTACTGCAAGAGCCCCATCGAAGTAAGATAGTACAGTTATAAGAACTTACTATAACAGTAGATCTTGCAGCAGGTGCTCCTTTCCCTCCCTCCTTCCCCAATAGATTCTTCTCCTTCACACTTGTTCTGCTTTTCCTTAACTCTGAGGAATTGTCTCAGTTCTCCCTTTTACTTCTTACACCAGGGTCTCCAGTGGGAGAACTGAGGAAGGTCTAGGAAGACTGCCTCCTTTACAGGATAGGTGGACATCAGCATGCTGATGTCAGCAGGGGCGGTCCCCCATGATAGACTGCTAGCTAAACATTTTCTGTGTGGTCCTGGCACCTGACAGCTTCAGTCCAACCGATGTTGTCTGCTGCAAGAACTCCTCTCGAAGATCTACTGTCACGGTAAGTCCTTATGTAACTGTACTTTATGAAGGTACATTGACATTTTCCTACACATGTTCATAACTTTAGCAATTTTTGACATCCGATTTTGCAAATAAGGGCAGGGTTAGCAGGGCACTGCACTTCCATAGGTGGATGAATTCTTCCTTTGGCACACAGCCCAGATGGCTGTGTACAGGACATCTACATCTGTTCATGCAGATTCTGAAGGAACTTGTGTGAATGAGGGTATAAATCCACTATAACAAAAAGAAAGGAAATTCTTTGCAAAAAACTTTAGTAATGCACCAGTTAAGGTAACAACGCCACAAAGGTAGGGAAATGTAGAGTTAAAGTTTCCAGCCCTAACTCCCCACCCCTACCCCCAAGCAGCAAAAGAAAAAAAACATTAGGGTTTTGGGTCTCTGGAGCCTTGATGAATTAGTGGCGGGGTCTACCTTGTGGCTGTCAAGCCCTAATGCTCACTCCTCCCTCGGACTGTAGGCTCCAGTCTGAAGCATAAGGTGCAGCTCTAAGCCACTGCCTCATAATGACTAATACACTCTTTCAAGGTAGAAAGTATGTCTCGACAGATACTGCCAATACAATTTGTTGTAGCCTTCTTCATGCAGTGCCCCCAGGAGATCATGTGTGATGTTTGCTTATGGAATGTGGTGAGCATTAGGGCTGAGAACCCCAAGGCAGGCCCCACTACTGATTCACCAAGACTCCAGAGACCCAAAACCCTTATGTTTTTAACTTTTGCTGCTTGGAGGGGTGAGGGGTGGGGAGTTAGGGCTAGCAACCCTAATACCACATTTCTTTACTTTTGTAGTGTTAAGTTACCCTGACTGGTGCATTAATGAAGTTTTTTGCAGGGAATATTAATCTGATTGACTACAACGGTCTCTAGAAAAACAACAGAATATCTGTCAGGCAACACTTAGTTAACACAAATTACTTAGCAGCTAGGGAGAACATTTTACCAGCAACTCTGAAGTTGCAGTTTCAGCATAAGGGAATCAATTGAGGAACAAAGTAGTTGAAAAAATCTATCTAAATTCAAAATGCTCTGCCGGATGACTAACACTCCCTACCCCATCAAGTCAATTAAATGGCTGTGAAGTGGTCATGTTTTCTTAGAAGCCTCATTTTTTGGTTGGGTTTACATTAGAAACAGAAATTTGACAGATTGGAAGCAGAAACTGGCAAGTTAAGTCCGGAACTATGGACTAACCACTTGTCTTTTAACACTGAATCAAGCAAAGGAAGAACAGCAATTTCAATTCATGTTTTTATCCCAAAATAATAAATTATGCTGTTACAGCTTCAGTGTGCATGTTGGATTTTATTAAAGAAAAACAGTTTTGTGGCAATAAAACAGGTTTTCCTGCTACAAGCTGGCTATGTGCCAGAGCTCTGTACTGTCTAATTCCACAGTGATATAACAAGGCAATGTTAGATAGTCATTGCATAATATCTTGGCTTCAGAATCTGCATCAGTGCCACGCAATTCTGTACCATCAGTTATAATCCTGGAAAGGGAAATTCAACCTTCTGATTAGCCGAGACCCATGGGATAACCACACAATATTCACACTAGTAGCAAGCACACACCCTGCTTTAGTAGGGGTTGAACCCCCCCTGTGGCACAGGCATGTCCTGCTGGCCTACCAGTCCATGTGCCAGAAACTTGCCACCTATGCTAGCATACTGGAACCAGCTGCCGGCATGATTGAACCCAGTGCTGGCATGTCAGAACCCAGTGTGGCATGCTGGAACTCAGTGCTGGGATTCTGGCACCTGTTTTGGTGCTGGCATGCCAGAGTTGTTTGGATTCTGGTACCTAGACTGGCAAGTCAGTGTCAGTGGCTCAGTAGGTAGCACACTCACCTCTGAGGCTGGGAGATCAGAAGGCTGTGGGTTCTATTCCCACAGCAGACACTTGGGTTAAAACCCAATACTGACACTGCAGCATGAGAGGGTTGCTGCACTCCTGAGGTGCCGTCTTTCAGATGAGATGTTAAACCGAGGTCCCATCTGCCTGTTCTGGTGGTAGTTCAGGTGGATGTTAAAGATCCCATGGCACTTCTCGAAAAGAGTAGGGGAAATTTTTATTAAAACATAACAAAATACATGCAGATTGCAGAAAAATAAATTAAAAATGAACTATACAGCAAACATTCAAATAATAAAAATCAGCAAACTGCATAAAATTAAAATCCCAACCCTTCCAAATAAAATACGTGACATAAAATTAATTATACAAGGAATATGAGACAGCGAACATAATACATCTAAACATTAGTAAAAAAACAAACAAAAAAAAAAACAGGCAGTCTTTCCAGTGGAATTATGAGGACAAGAAATAAAATCCTAAAAGGGGTAATTTAGTATAAAACCTAGTCAAAGGGGATACCATAAAAGAGTAACACTACAGTGAGAATGCACACACAGAAATTAAACATACTAAACCAAAAATAAATACAAAAAACAAAAAAACAGTAAGCAAGTCATGTTAGAACCCTAACACAGTTCCGACTCTCCCAATCACCAAAAATTCCAGTATCTCTCCCATATTCCCTTTTTAATGGTGTGTATCTCACCTTCCTTGATACGGTCTATATTGCTTTTAATTTTCTCATATAAATCAATAGGAGACACATATTTTTGTTGAAACAAGAAACAACATCGAACTTACCATATTCAATATAAGAGAAGTACTGCTATCAAGTTTAAAGCACTAGTATTATATTTATCCCAAGCTGCTGGAAATAGACCTGAAAACAAAGACCTAGAATATCACCATTTCCACAAGTGGTTCCAATGCTTCCATTTCCAAATAAACCAAAATTGAACGATAAAAGGACAATCAAAGTATAAATGACATAAAGATTCAATCTCTGTAGGACATGTCTCCCGAAAGCAAAACCTATCCGCAATTTACTTATGTTTGTGATTCCCCCTCATATTAATTTTCCCATGAACCCCAAGCCAATTAATATCCCACATAGAAATTGGTATTCTATCATTAGATAAATGCTCACCAATCTTTTTCTTCTCTAAATCATTGAAATCTGGGAACACAGTTTCTGTAAAAAAGGAGTTAATTATTGCTTGATAGAATTGTTTTCGAGAGAGCTCCATAATCATTTGACTTGAAACCTTCCAAAACTTCAGTAGGTCAAATACCAAAGACCAGTCTGGGGGTAACACATATTTTCTACTGTTTTTATGGAGAAAACACCCGGCTCACCATTCTTGCAGGATGCCCTCTATTCATTCAGTCACCATCCATACCCATATGGTATTGAGCGACTGACAAAGAGGCTTCAGGTTAGTGTAAACAAAAATTGAAAAAAAGAAAACCATAGGTTGAATCATATGAACTCCTCCCTGTTTATAGTCTAAATATAAAATATTCCTTTTCATAGGATTTAGTCTGCTCCTCCAGAAGCAAGAAAAAAAGATGCTCAGAAGTGGCACAAAAAATTGTCTAGGTAAAGGAAAAACATGGCTAACATATAAAAATAAGGGCAAAAGAAAAGTCTTAATCAAATAGACCCTCTTTTTTTTCCCCATGGACCATTTATTCCATCTACTCACTTTTTCTCTCCCCACATTTATTGGGATTTCCCAATTATAGTGTGCCATGTCCTGACCTAAAAAAAACAGCCCCAAAATCTTTTGCAGAGAGTCTGCGACCCGGACACCCCCCAGCCAGGAATCCCCAACCTGAAACCCTAATAAATTCAAACAAATACTTTTACTGAAATTTAAATGAGAACCAATACAGCGTAGAAGGACAGGAAGGACTTGACACAGCAATTGACCAGTACTGCATGAAGGAACTACAATACATAAGTCATCAGCATAACTGATGGTCTTAATTACATTCAAACCTGGCCCTCCAATGCCTGTTAATAATGGAGATCTCTGCAAAATATGAATAATGGGGTCTAAACTCAATATAAATAATAAAGGGCTTAGGGGACAACCCTGTCTAACCCCTCTGCGAATGTAACATAAATCCCCAAGCCACCCATTAACATATGGTCTAACATAAGCCAATGAGTAACACATACATAGCCAATTGATGAAAATGGGAGGAAACCCATATGACCTAAGGGTCAACCAAAGGAATTCATGTGAAACATGATCAAAGACTTTAGTCAGATCAAAACTGAACAAAAATCCCCCAGAACAACCACTGAGCTCCTGAGAAAATAATTCACGTAACACAGTCAAGGCATCCTGAATAGATCTGCCAGGAACAGGGCAATATTGGGATGGGTGAATTAAAAAAGATGAGTTTTTGCATCCTATTGCCTAATAATTTTGCAAAAATCTTAAAATCAGAATTTAACAAAGTAATAGGTCTCCAATTATTTAGATCCTGTTTGTCTCCTTTTTTATACAAAAATATCATCAAACCCTCATACATCTGAGCGGTTAAATGATCTTCAGTCAAAAAGGCATTAAAGACAGATAACAAAAAATCAGGTATCAAAACCCACAATGTTATATCAATTTCGGGAGGCAAACCATCCGAACCAGGTGCAATCATGTCTTTCATAGCACTAATCACCTCACTCAATACTCCTAACGTGAAAGGACATATCAAATCCATTTGTTGTACCTGCGTTAAAACAGGTAATGCCACTGTTTGTAGCAATAAAGACATATCGAGGGTTTCTTCAAATGGTTTTTCAAATGATTGCTTAACATGGTCTGCAACGCACGACAAAATATCTGGTGACCCTTGAATGCTGCGGCCTTGCTTATCAATAAGACTGTGTATCTGTTTATTCTGTACTCTAGACCTGCCAGATTCATAAGGATTTACTCTACTCTTATTCCCTCATACTCCAAATTTCTGTTCGAAGTCTAATGATTTTTGCCTATCATATTGGACCTGAGCCAATTGATGTTTAACATCTCTTATACGTTCTACCTGTATACCCCTAGAATCCTGTGGTAAGGAAAACAGGGAGTACAATTCTTTCTGCAATCTAGCAGATTGAAGGTGACGGGCATCTGAAATAAATCTGGAATGAGTTTTAAAAAACAGCCCGAGACATTCCTTAGTATCCATCCACCAATCAATCACGGAGTCATAAAGAAAGCAAACAGTACATCTGTCAACAAGCATATCTGCAAGATCGCTACTAAACCCTGGCTGAGACAATAAACGTACATTCGCCCTCCATACACCAGGTCCATTCAAACGTACGGACTCAAATTTATGTAGGCCAATTAAGTTATGGTCTGAAGTTTCAACCGTATTACCTTCCCTCATAGTCCCCAACAGTCGAAGAACACAACCAATAATCAATCCGAGAAGTCAATTTCCCTTTTGAAAAGGTATATAGTGGGTTCTGTGCAAATACATCCTTAAGACCCAACTCCTGAATAATGTGTTGAAGTTCATGCACATCACAATATACCTTCCCCTTAGATTTTAAATCCAAAGGAGAATTAAAGTCCTCCCCCAAATAACTATCCTAAAAGTCAATAAATAAAGACAAATTTTTTTCAACAATTGAACCCCAGCCGCTTTCTGTTGTGGAGCATATACTGTATATTAATCCTGGATATCGTCTCACAAGCTGGTCCTAAATCTTAAAAAGACCCAGGCCATGCTGTTCGTTTTCCCTAGCCAAGTTAAAGGCCTCATCTGTTCCTATGTGCATCTCGGGTATTGATGGTACTCCTGTACTCACCACCGATTCCGTCAAATACCTTGGGGTAACACTTGACCCTCGGCTTGATCTTGGTCACCACATCCAAAATGTGTGCAGAGCTGTTAACTGGTAATTGGGTCTGGCTTACAGGGCAAAGAATAACCTTACTCCAGCTGCTCGCCTAGCACTGGCTAGAGGGGTGTTATTTCCATCTCTCTGTTATGGGCTCCTTTTGTTTGCCCATACCTCCAAGATCCACCTCTCTAGGTGGACCGTTGCCTACAATAACATCTGCTGTTTTGCTCTTGGAGTCCCTCGTTTCACTCACCACTGTGATCTGTACAGTAAGCTCAACTGGCTCTCCCCACCCAATTATATGAATTTTGAAGTGGGCTGTTTCACGGGTAAAGGTTCTGGGTACTGGCACCGCCCCCTCAGACTGGCGGAGCTCCTTGTGCCAGCGGCCCCTGCTACCTACCCCCTAAGGTCACTGGGCCCTGCTATCCTTAAGGTCCTTTCTACTCGTACCAAAATGGGGGACAGGGACTTTGTGTCATGTGCCCCTAGACTGTGGAACTCCTTTCCTGTCCAGGTCTGGACCTCCCCCCAGTCGGGCCTACACTCCTCCCTGTGGAACCACTTGAAGTTCTCGTCAGTATGTGACTGTCTTAAACCTCCCTGATTAGCCTGGTCCCTCTGCACAGTATACTTGAGTGTATTCATCCCATGTATCTTGCAAATGTGTAAATTCTGTATATATCTGTATATATATTGCTGGTGAAGTTGTGTCAGTGACTCTGTACCTTATTACATTGACTATGCTTGCTGTCGTAACCTGAGATATCTTACTATGTATGTTATGCTTCTCCCAACATCAGTGTATCTGCCCTACTTGCCTCAGTTTGTACTCTGTATGTTCTTTGATTTCCTGTACTTTCCTGGGTCGTACCTGAAAATAGGCATGTGTTTGTCTAGTGTACTTACCTGGTTAACAAAAGCTAAATAAATAAATAAATAGTTCACCCCATGCCAAACCAAATCCAACAACATCACTCTCCCAGGCTCAAGATCAACCAGCTTATGAATAATAAAACCTTGTGATGTGAAACAAAACCCCAAGCCTGAACATAAATCCTGGCCTAAAGACCAATAAGAAGGACCTACAAACCACTCTTTTGTGGCTTGATCCATAGCATGTATACAACACAAGCGAACATCCTGTAAAAAATAAACATCATAACTTAAAGCCTGTAAAGTAAAAAACATTGCCTTTCTTTTAATGTCAGATCTAATACTATTCACATTAAGACTAGCTAGGGAAAATGAAACAGTATTAATAAAGAAAAGGAAAAAAAAGGAAAAAGGGCTAGGAAAAAAAAATCAGTAATCATTTCTTCTTCCAAAATCTAGTGGCCCTTTTTTTTACTCCCCCCACTGAGGTCTCTGTTCCTGCAGGGTGGACAGCTGCTGAATCCGGTACTGAAGAGGATAAGGGCAAATCTTGATCTTCATCCTCCGTAATGTCCCCCCAAGACTGCAAAGGCTCATACGGATTTTCCACAGGAGCTGGGAGGAGTTGTTTGTCCTCAATCCGCTTAGTAGACTGAGACCTTGTTCGAACAGGTTGAAAGTCTAAAGATGATACAGTCTCTGGCTCCTTGAGTACTTTATCTGAGGGGGCAGAGGAAATCGGGAGTGAAACAAAGGAAGAACTGGGCTGGGAGGAGGATCGGGGGAGGTGGTGCAGAAGTATCCTGGAAACCAGGATCCTGGCGCGGTGGTGCCTGCTGTCCATGTTTTGCATCCGGGAAACCTGGGAAATCTCTATCAGGTGCAGACGGGCCAGAGTCAGTAGATTTTGCTATAGCAGACTTATTAATATAGAAGTAATGTTCCATATAGTCCGCAGAATTGTGAGCCGCCCAGGGACATGTACTGAAGGCATGAGAATCATCGCCATAAAAATTACAAGTGGAGGGAATCATACAAGTTGAGGCTGCATGCCCCAAGGTACAGCATGCCCCACATTTAAGCTAGTCACAGTCTGAATTAAGATGAGATAATGATCCGCACCGATAACAAGAATGAGGCTGCCCAGGATAGAACAAAATCCTTCTATCTCTGCCAATATAAAAGCAATTGGGACGGTGTTGAATACCCTCCTCAGACATCCGTAACTGCACATTGAACTTCCAGCCCCTGTCCAAAATCCATTCTCATCTATTAAAGCATGAGGAATACCATTCACCTTACAGCATTTTTCTAACCACTATATAATGTCTAAGACATTCATCCCCTCATTACTGAACAGGATGGTAATTACTTTGGCCATAGGTCTGGTAAGAGGTATGACTACAAAGGGCTTCCAGATAGGTTGAGAGCGAACCTCTTAGTAAGCTGCCCAAAATTTATCTAACAGCCCAGCAGAACGAAAGGAGACATCAAAGTTGTGGTCTCCAGAGATGTGGATTAAGGCATGCACATCAGAGGGCTTAAATCTTAATGAGTCTAAAATGAGGCGTTTGCCAACATAAATCTGATCTGGAGGCAATTCCAAGCCCCCTCTATAATAAATCCTTGCAATGAAACGTTTCTGTGAAGGTATCTCAGGCTTTTTAAATAATGAAGCATAAGTAGCTTGTGTTGTAGTAGGACATCTAATAGAATCATCCTGCTTAGTAAACACTTCAGGGCCCTTAGAAAGAGAAGTAATAGACGTACATGGAAGCTCCGACTGTTGTCTGATACCCTCCTCAGCAGGGGAGGGTGGTATTAAGTACTGTTCAAGGCCTTTGTTAGAAGTACACACTGGAGTTTCCCCTACCACCGAAGCAGTGGCGTCTGGCACAGTTCCTGAGGGACTAGGAACCGCACCCGAAATTCCCTGTGTAGCACCGGGTATTCTGGACTCAGACCCAGCAGCTCGCTCCATTTGCCTCTCCTCTCGAGCACCAGAAGCAATGTCTATTTGGAGCACACTGACTCCACTAGTAAGGGGAAACTTGGGGTCAAGAACCCACCCCGCCTGATCCTTCACCCACCCTGCACTAGCAAGTGCCAACTCTGGAGACCAGGTGGAGTCATGTGCGGTAAAGTGGAAGGGAAATGAATCTGATTCAGAACCCGCCGACTCAGCCTGCATAGGCGGTACATCCGTAGCAGCTACCAGCAAACTTTTCTTAACCATACCCGTTTGGATGATAGGACTACAAGCAGCCCGTTTCCATTTTTTCTTCTCGTCAAGCATCTCATCCTCACGAACAGTAACCCCAGCAGTTTCCAACGTAAGTTGCTCCTCATCAGTTACCATGGTCGAATTACCGTCAGAACCCAGTAATTTCTCTGGGACAGCAACACCTTGTGCACCAGTTCCTGGATCTTCAGAGCACTGCAGCTCCACGTCCTCACCCTCCAAATCCAGGGACATACTGAGACCACAGCAACCATCCAGGGCCCCCTACTGGAGAGTAGAATTTCCTAAGTACCGGCCATTCCCCCATTCACTAAAAATAACACCAACAGCTTAATCTGGTTCAAGGACAGTTGGCATTCATCTGTATCCCCCAGGGTTGTGCCTGAAAATAGGCAGAATTTGTCTAGTGCACTTATCCAGCCAACAAAAATGAAATAAATAAATGTCAGCAAAACATGCTAGTACCAGAGTTGCTGTAAGTCATGTCAATCTAGTTAGTGAATCTCCTGAGCTTTTGCAATCTAAAATTAAAATTGAAAATCAATACAGGTATCTTTTTTTCTTTTATTTTATCTTGCTTACAAATCAGTTCTCTGGTTCTGTGGGTGTTTGCTTGGTCCAGCTGCTAGTGAGGGTTTAAAGTTTCTGCAGATCAGGAAACACAGTAACTTGGACTGCAGACAGGCACAGTATTTGATTACTAAAGTCATAAGTTCAAGTGCTTCGGCACCTTCTGATTGGCCGAGACCCATGGGATCCTGAATAAGCAACACCTCCACCTAGAGCAAGTCAGTGAGTTTAAATACCTTGGTGTTACACTAGACAGTCCACTTTCCTGTGCTGCCCATGTAAAACTAATCTCCAGAGCTATTAACTCTAGAAAAGTTACGCTTTACCACCATTGCAACTGCCTCACCCAAGAGGCTATGCATGTAGCTGTTACCAACTCTGTCCCCTTGATTATTGATTATGGCCTGATCTTCTATAGAGCTGCCACTGACACCACTCTAAGAAGAATCAAAATGGCTCTTAATAAGTGCTATCGTCTTGTGACAGGTGCTGGTAAAATAACCCATACCTGTGAGCTCTATAAACAAGCGTCATGGCTCCATCTGCAAGGAAGCATCACCTACCAGACCTGCCACCTGACCAAGAAAACCTGCCTTGATCTTACCCCTCCTGCCATGCATGGCCTGATGTCACCAGCCACTTACTCATGTAGCACGCGTAGTGCTGACAATCCCTCTTTCCGGATTCCCTTTTGTCGCACCACCCAAGCTCAACGCTTCCTTTTTGCCAGGGCCCCCTCCCTAGTGAATGGTCTCCCTCCTGCAGTCTGGTCAGAAACTAGACTTGGTCCCTTCAAACATAACCTGTGCCAGCACCTCTCTAGTCTTAGCAATTGTGATTGCACCAGCTAGGCTGCCCCTGCTCCCCTCCCTCTCTGCCCCTGCTCCTTATTACCCCCTTCTCGCTCTGCTCATTTCCCAATTCATATTTCCTACTCTTTCTCTCACCTCCCTCTTCTCTTTCTTTATTTTTCTCCCCCTCTTTCTGCCTTCTGCCCCCTCAGCACTTAGTATTGAAACCTGCACTGTGTGACAAAGTCTTATTACCAGCTGCCTCTTACTTACTTGTTGCCCCTCCCCCCATTGCTCACACAATCCTGTTCTAACTTGTAAAATGTTCATGACAACTTACTACTATTAGTAATTCATGTGTCTGGTTGTCCTATTCATTCTTTTTTTGTCTCATTTTGCTTGTATTGCTCATTTTTTAATACTCTGACGTGGAACCTTTGTAAATGAACCTTTGGTTCAAAGATATTTGTCATCCTAGAATTCAATAAATAAAAAAAAAATAGAGTTTTTTAAGCTCACCTCCAACCCCACCTTCCACACCCTAGACTGAGGTAGAATTGACAACGTAGCCTCATTTAAATACCTTGGATCTGGATTGACTGGCACCTTGGCTTCTCTCTGCACATAGACGCCATTCACAAAAAACTCCACCCCATGCTCGGTGCCCTTTGTCGGAACAAATGCTGCATTCCTATACCTGCTCACCAAGATATCATCACTAAGATGATTCTTCCCATCTTTGATTATGGTGACTTTGTCTACAGTGCTGCACCTAAGTCCACCATGACCAGACTGGACCCCCTCTTCCACTCCTTCTGCCATTTTGCCTTAGCCTGCCCTCCCTGTACTCACCACACTGTTCTCTATACTCTGCTCTCTCTCTTCCCTCCTTGGAGGATCGCTGCCTAACCCACTGCGCCGCCTTTATTTCTAAATTCTGTCTGGCTTCTCTACCCCCTTATCTCAGCTCATTTCTCTCCCCTGTGCCTCCCTCCCCTTACTATCTCCATAAATCAGGCTATCGCTCCCTACTGCTCCCCTCTTACAAATCCCTTATTGAACAGAATGCCTCCGCTTTCTGCTTTTCTAATACCTGGAACTCTCTTCCCCTATCTATTCACTCTGCCTTCTCCAAACACTCTCTTTCCTCGTTACTCCAAGCCCACACTTCTCCCTTCTGCAATTGCCCATAGCCCAATGTCATGCCTCCCCCCTTTTTCTCTTTTTCCCTACCCCAGTCTCCTACACATCTCTGCACCTCCCATTTCCCACTATTCATGTATTCTAACCTCTACACTCTTCCTCTCCCCCATCTCCACCCCTCCCTTCCTCTGCCCATCCTACCCGTACATCCCTCCCTCCAACCCTCTGACTCTCTATCACCTCCCCCTCCTCACTCCCCTCCACTACTACCTCAACCCCATTCCCACTCTTCCGGCATCCACTTCCACTTCCACTTCTACCTTCTCCACTCTCCTCCCACTCCCTTTATCCTATCCCCATCACTTTGTCCCACCTCCCTAATTTTATACTTGTTATTCCCAAACCTAATCCATCTCCCCAGTTCTCTTCTATCCCTCCACCTGTCTTCCTTTCCTTTCCTTTCTTCCCCCCCTCTCCTATCTCTCTACCCTCTCTCCTCTCTTTCCTCTCCCATAGATCATTCCAGTTGCTCCTCCTTGTGGCCCCTTCCTGATTTAATGACCACTTCCTATGTTTCTACGTTCTGTTTCCTGACGTACAGCCTGTGAGTGCCTGGTGCCTCACACTCCTAATGTAATCAATTTGTATTGCTATTAATTATGCCTACACAATATTGTGTATTACTGTATATTGTTGTGCCTTATTGTATTTTAATATATCGATTCTGAAAATAATACCCTTGCAAAGCATCTAAAAAAATTCCCTGTAATAGCATCCCTTCCACAATGATAATACCACTGCTCCATAATTGATAATACTATTGTTCAGGTGCCAAATTACTATCATTTAGGACCTGAATGATAGTATTATCACTAAACCTCAACAGTGTAACCGCTAGTCCGCCACTCAACGTCTTTCAAAGTGTGCCTCCTGATTGGTCGTTTTTTCCTTGTTGGGAGGCAGAACAACAGTTAAAACATGGTGGCCGTCTCTCGCTTAGCGAGAGTGAATAAGGGTGCTCAGCATTTTCCTTTTTTTTTTTAAATGCTGCCCAAAAATGAAATTATTTGACTGCTTCTGCATTCCCCATTTCCCAAATTAAGACAAGGTAGAACTGCCTACCAATTTTACTATGCCATTCTGCGAGAGGCACATAGGGAGGAAGGGGACAAAAGAGACAGCGTGACACAGTGCAAGGGTCGGCCAGGACCGAGACAGTCCTTAAGTGACTGACTGCCGGTAACAAAATACATAAAAAAGTCACATCCACATATTTAAAAACATAATGGATATCTCACTGGGCATTACCAGTGAAATACCATCTCAAGGTTCTGGATCCTGTAACCTCTCAAGCTTCGCTCTCGAGGTTCCTATGTGTCCAGAACCTCTTGATGGTATTACTCACCAGCAATACACAATGAGCTATCCATTATTCTCTTTATTATGTTACTGTGCTTTCTACTTGTTATTATGTACTTATCTCCCCCTCCTCCCAGGACACATCTGGAAATGAACGTTATGGCTCAGTATGTCTTTCCTGGCAAATTACTTTTAAAAAAATAAAATAAAAAAGTTCTGCACTACTGTCCTGGGAAAAAAAAATATTTTTTTTTATGTATTATTACTGCACTTTAGCTTCCCTCAGAAGTTGGAGTTTTATCACCATTGTTCCTTTTTAAATCTACAGAAACTCAAAGGCAATGTATCTTGCATAGCTCATTTCTGACTATTGCTATATTTTTTCCTATGATCCAGATGGACAGCTCCAATGAAGGCAAAAAATGCTGGGGTTTGCATCAGATTATGCCCTGTATCATTATTAGGGTAGCTAGTGTTAGACCTTTCCAGAACATACAGCAATGAATAATAAAATATATGCATACATTTTATTATTCAGTTAATTGCTGTTAGTTCTGGGAAGGCCTAATACCAGTTAACCTTATATTAATCTGCAGGCATAATCCAGTATAAACCTGGTATTTAAAATGCAACACACTCACCTCTTCTGGCATGTGAGCATCTCAGGAAGAACAATAGTAAGTCGCATGCCTGAGATGCTGGCTTGCCATCCCTCCCCATTTTTCTGCACACTGGCATGTCAGCAAGCAGCATTCCAGCACCCGGGATAAGGCTCCAACCCCTTCTCCCCTGCAACTACTTGATGTAGGCATGCAAGCACGGGAGCCAATTTTTTTTTTTTAATGATAAAATTGTATAATGTTACTGAACCGCCTTGCCCTGTTTTATAATAGCGATCAGGTGACTCCAGAGGTGGGAGGGTTACCTTTCAGTGATCGCAGCCCCTTTGGCTCATTTGGATATGCATAGAAGTGGGATGTCAGTGCCAGTGGCTCAGTAGGTAGCATGCTCACCTTTGGGGGCAGAAGATTAGGAAGTTCTGGGTTCTATCCCCATGCCAGGTACTTGCAGTAATACCTATAACTGACACTGTAGTGCAGTATGAGGGGGTGCTGCAGTGTTGAGGTACCATCCTTCATCTGAGACATTAAACTGAGGTCCTTTCTGCCCACTGCTGGGCATTGTACAGGTGGAAGTAAAAGATCCCATGACACTTATCGATGAATAGTTGAGTTTCTCTTGTGTCATGGCTAACATTCCCCAATCAATCAGTCTTTATTTTACCAGGTGGAACACCATTGAGTAATATTCATTTACTAGATGAACCTGGAAGCTTACAGGACATTACAAAAAAAAGAATTAATAAGGTAATACAGACAGTGTTACAGGCAATAATGAATTAAAAGATATAGAGGTAGATCAAGATATGTACAGCATGCAATATGTGTCATACAGAGGGTCTGGGTACAGTAATAAAACAGATCCATGTAATCCTCCTAGGACACACCTGGAAGCAAGGATCACAGCTTAGTGTGCCTTTCCTGGTTAAAAATGACAAATAAATAAAAATAAATTGATTACCTGACAGAACCGCTCCACCCAGCTTGCCTTATCACTTAAATAAAATGTAGCACTGAACAGGCCAGCCAAATGGTTGGCATAGATGCTTTTAGACTGGTATGTCATGACCGTATCTTTCAGGTACTGCACATCAGCTGCCGGTCTACGTATTTTACAGCTAAATGTCCTCTCAATCCAGAATGCCACAGCGATGTTCCACACTGCATTGCAGTTATGTCCAGACATGCAAACTATTAAAAGATTAAACTTTCAGGATGGAACTATTCCTTAATATGGGACACATGATGCCCACTATTATTGCTCTTCTACTGCAATACCTTATCCACCGCGATGATCTGTTTTACATTTTCTTTTTTCCCCTTTCCCTCCACACTGTTTTTTTCTCTTCATTTTTTCATAAAGCTGTTTGGCCCTCAAGCGACCCCTCCTGTCATTCAGGACCCTGCCAGCTGCCCCCTTCCATGACCTCCAACCCCCCTTCCACTGTTGAAGCCAGTAGGAATCCACATAGAGCGGACCCTGAGGGAGCTGGTGGCTGTCAATTAGATGGCTTAAGGCACATCATTTTTTTATTTTTTTTGAGGGGGGTTCTCTCCCTTTCCTTCTAAGTCCCTCCCACCTCCCACTTTCCCCACTGTGCCTGTGGTTGCCTCAGACATCACAACACAGGGCAGATGCCAAACCTCACCCCTTGCAAGGGGCAAGAACTCAGACAGCTCCCTCACTGGGCTGGCTCACATTGCATCAGGCAGCACTTCCTAGCCCTGGCCACGTCAACCCAGACTCTCCATGTCTGGTTCTGAACTTCAGTCACCAGCACGGAAGCAAGTCATGATCCCGCTGAGCGCTCAGGCAACCCCTGCTTCCTATTTTAAAAGCTGGTGCTATACTTTTACATGCTGGCTGGTCAGGAGGCATGTGGTATGACCTGGAATTTCAGCCCTGACTCACTTCTAAAATGAGTTGCCTATAATAGTCTAATAAACTGTCTAGTCAGGGTATTGATAAAATCTTGTTTGTTGGAACTAACAATTTTTGGGGATCCAAGCTAACCACTGACTCCACAAGTTCAGGTAGAGGCTTGCTCACAGATCAATTCAATATGATCTTAACTCTGAAGAAAGTGATCTCAGACACCCCTTCACCCAACGACTTTTAGAAATTTAGGTAACAAGGAAGGAGATCTAATATTTACTTATAAAATGGAATATAAAAAACTGTCCATATCAAATATCTTCACTGGTTGAAACACAGCACCTGACCATTGATTATTTATCTGCAAACCGGACAGCTGGTAACTAACCTGCCCTAACTGCACAGCTGGTAACTAACCTGCCCTAACTACACAGCTGGTAACTAACCTGCCCCAATCTACCTACAGTAGCAGCAACCTAACTAAATGAAAACCTTTTTCCATGAAAATAAAAAAAATGTTTTCAACCTTTAAACACAAACTCACAACAGGGCATATGTTTCTTCAAAATAAATGGAGTTCCTGGGTTCATTCAAAGGCACATGGCTGTTGTTATCAAACTCACCCATTCTTCCTAGCAACAACCAAATTAAAGAAAAATAAAACCTTTTTTCATAAAAAAAAATTGATTTTATAAGCACAATAACCCACTTCAGGGCAGGGGTTTCTTGAGAATGAATGCACTTCCTAGGTGCATTGAAAGTCACTTGGCCTTTGGCCTCGTGCCTTCCAGTTCAGCTGGGGCATGCATTAATTCTCTAGAAATGCATTCTCTGTTGTGGGTTATTGCTATGCATACCTAGCCCGCTGCTCACTTAAAGGAACACTGTCAGACATTTACTGAAGTCTGACTTCCCATGGCAAATATCTTCTAATTTGGACTGACTGCTCCTAGCGCAACCACCCAATGCTCCGGCATGTTCACTTGTCAACATGGCATAAAACTTGTGCATGGAACTGAATTTACATATTGTAAGCAATGGGAGTAAACATTGTGCTTACTTATAGATATTGAACTCAGCACAGAAAAATACTTGTTGCTGAAAACCGAGTCCTGTAACCCAGTTAAATTAACATTTGAAATGTGAAGCCATGACTTCAGGCATGTGCATTATGGCTTCACATTTCAAACATTAATTTAACCAGGTTACAACACTCGGTTTTCAGCAACAACTACTTTTCTGTTCCAAACTCAGTACCAATAGTAAACACAATGTTTAAAACCTCCTGTTGCTTGCAATATGTAAATTCAGTCCATGCACGAGTTTTGCTGAGTTCTGGCACCACGTTGACAAGAGAATGCACCGGAACATTGGGTGGCCATGCTAGAAGTGGTCCGCCTGAATTACGAGCTAAAGTAAAATATATATATATATATATATATATATATATATGTAATTACAATAATATTAAAATCAGGGGCCATAATTCACTACAATAGCCTGGAAAATGGTTACAGGAACATTTTTGTCGTGGTAAGTCAGACTTGAGTAAACATCTGACAGTGTCCCTTTAAGTGGCAGTCCAATGATTTGAAAGTGGCAGATAGCTGAGGTATGCATTAAAAATCAAAGTACCAATGATGCTGAGTAGAGCCAGGGTATGGATGTGCAACTTTTGTATAGTAAAATACAGGTTTACAGGCTAAACGATGTTCACACAGATGCTCCATAATGCAGACAGTAGCACAAACATACACCTCACAGAACAAACAAGATTACCCCAGCACAATACAGAAATTCTGAACTTTTATTCTGAATATTTCTGGAACTAGGACCTTTGGAGTCAGCATGATCATCTTTTGTTAAAAAAAGTCTCATAAACTGTGATGGATGAGCCTCCACTGCTCCCTCTTGTAATTGATTAATTCCGGTGGAGTAGGGCAATTACATTTTCCATGCTCTTAATTCCTGGGTGTGACGGTATGTATGTCTGTCATGCTCCTTCTACCCGTAAACTGCTTCACAACCCTCAACACAGACAATGCAGGTTTTGACAGTAGCTGTGGTGGGATTTGTACCAAACCCCATTTGTTTTAAAATTGTCCCTTTAAGACATCACTGCACTGGATGTTTAACTTGTTGGCTATCTCTCAGGGAGTGGGGGACTGTTAACAAGCAACACCTGAGCCCAATAAAGGGAGAAGGGTGAACAAGCTGAACAAGGAGGTTTCCGTTTCAGAGGGATGCAGGTGGAGACAGCAAGAGACTAAACTGCAAGACATTTATGTTAAGCTGAATACAATCTGTTTGTTTCTTTTTTCCTGTTAAGGAAGGTAAAACAGATTTCATTTAATTTAAATTGGTGTCTAGAGTGTTCTCTCTCAGAGTACCCCCATAAGTCACCCGGCTCGCTACCCTGTCACACATGGTTTGCTTTAGCGGTGGGATCTAACTCCCCCTTGTCTAAACAGGGGTAAGAAGGACTCAGACAAACTACTAAAATGACTGGTAGAACAGCAAGCACAGCAGATCCAGATGCAAAGGGACTGGATGTCTCAGGAAGCACAACAGCAGGCTCAGAAAAACTAGCAGCAAGAGCAGTTGCAGGTACAGTGGTCCCAGCAGCAGCAGGAGTTTATGAAACAGGCGCTGCAAACACAAAAAGAAACTGTGCCCTAGCTGCAGGTCACAGAGAATCCAGTTGATGTAGGATCCCACCCCATTCTAGCAAAAATGGGTCCCAAGAACAACCCTGAGGCCTACCTTATGACTTTTCAGAGAGTTGCCAGTAGAACTTCCTGGCCACGAGAAAGTTGGGCTACTTACATTGCACTGCACCTGACTGGAGATGCCCAAGCTGCATACAGAAGCCTAACTGAAGCTGCCTTCAGAGACTATGATCAGGTAAAGGCAGCTATCTTAGACTGGGTTGGACTAACTGATGAGAGTTATCCACAGAATGTTTGTACCCTGGCTTTCAAGGTTGGAACACGACCTAGAGTGCTGGCACAAAAATTACAAGACTTTGCTACTTTGTGGTTAAAACCAGCGGTGTGCACTAAAGAGGAGATTATGGATTTGATTGTACTGGAGCAGTACTGGAACATTTTACCAGATCAAATCCATGATTGGGTAAGCCGACATGAACAGATCCCTTTTGCTGCTGCAATGAAAATTACAGAACATTACCCAGCTGTTGAAAGACCAGAAGTTGCTAAGAAGAGCAGAACCCAAGACAAACTATGGGTGTTGACCTGAGGAGAAGATCCCCACAGAAGTGGGGAGAAAGGACTTTGGGGAGATGGGGACAAATGTGCTGGTATGGGTAAGCAGTCAAGTGGTGAAATATTGCTTACCCCTCCACTACAAAAAGGTATAAACCACAGACCTTGTGTAATTCCCCCAGTCCCAAGACCCCACTCTCCAGAGACCCAGATGAGGAGGACACAAATCATAGACCTGATAGTAACATTGTATATTTTCATTGTGGTGAAGTGGGTATATCACTACGTTTTGTGACTGCATGGACTGTGATTTTGAGAAATGTATAGCTACCACTGACACACAAGCCCAAAAACCCATATACAATACTCATGCAAGTGGGAAACAAAACATTTGCCACTCTGATGGATTAAGGTTGTTGGCAGACATTGGTTAAAGAATCTGTGGTAGGACCCAACCTGGGTCAGTGGGGAGACCCCATAATAAATATTGCACACATACATAGGGATACCTGTAAATACCTACAGCCCTAGTATGGTTAAAAATAGGCAAATGGGCAGGAATATGAAAGGTGGGAATTTCAAAAGCCTTACCCTGGTCAGTATATCTAATTCCTCATCACCCAGAGAAATCTGTCAGATTCATTTGATATTACCTTCCTCCCATGAAACCATGCTGTCTCAGGTCTTGTAACCCATTTAATTCTAGATATTCCACTATTCTCTCCTTCAGCAGTGATTCCAATACCTTTCCCACCAGCAGTGTCAGGATGGCTGGCCTATAATTGCTAGCCTCCTCCCTGCTACCCCTTTTGTGAAGAGGAACTACATCTGCCCTCCAACAGTTCCCCGGAACCACACCTGTTACCAGTGAGCTGTTAAAAAGGACTATCGGAGATTCAACCCCAGTACCTCCCTGAGCTTGCAAGACCCTGGGATGTACTTCAAGTCATCTGGTCCCATTGCTTTGTCTACCTTCAGATTAGTGAGTCCCATTGGGACTCTCTCCTCTGAAAAAGGACTAGTGTACATCTCCCTCTTTCGGAGCTCCTGCTACATTTTTGTGGTCCCTGCCCTTCTCCTTCCACTATGAGCACAGAACAAAATTATTTGTTCAGCATGTCTGTCTTTTCCTGTTCCCCCTCTGCACAGTCGTCTCCATCCTTTTTTAACCTTGCAATCCCTCCCATGCTTCTCCTTTTTTCACTTATATATCTAAGAAATGTCTTGTCACCTTTAATTACTTCTTCAATTATTTTCTTCTCAGTCTGCGCCTTTGCACTTCTAATTGCTTTCCCTGCTTCTCTCTGTTTCTCTTGATACAGCTCCCTATCCTCCTCCCTCTGCATCTCCTTATATCTTCTGAATGCTACCATTTTAGCCTTCAGCTTTTCAGCCACCTGTTTTGAGAACCACAGTGGTATCTCCTCTTACTTTTACTCACTTGCTTGACACAGATTATAGCCCTCTTTAACTTCACCCCCTGTTTCTCCACCCCACCCATGTCATCTCCCCTTGCTAGATCATCCCTAAGGCATGCACTTACAGGTATCTTTATAAAAGCTGTCATTCTGAAGTCCAGGACCCTCACCCTAGTGTGGTTTTACTCCAACAGCCATCCTTATATTGAAGCACACTGAACAGTAATCAGTGGTCCGCAGGTGACTTCCCACCTTGATGTCTGCCACACTGTTCCTGTTAGTGAGTACCAGGTCCAGTATAGCCCCATCCCAAGGGGGTTTATTGACTAGTTGCCTCAGGAATGCCCCCTGTAGAGAGTCCAGGATGTCTCTGCTTCTAGTTGAAACTGCAGCTGGACGGCTGCAATCTACGTCTGGCAGACTGAAGTCTTCCACCAGCAACACCTCCCCCTTTTCTGCCAATTTACCAATGGCTTCCACCAGTACCCCATCTAACTCCTCACCCTGAGATGGAGGTCTGTAAATCACACCAATGCAAATAGCAGCTCCATTCCCTAAGGGTAAAGGTAGACCTTCCCATGCCATCCCTTCTTCACTGGAGCCATCTTGCGCCAGCTACATTTCTCTTTTGATAATCTGTTTTGACTTTGAGTCTCCACCATTGCCCCTGCCTTTGAAACCACCAGCTACAAAAACTACAAAACCTCCAGTGGAGCAGACCCCAGTCCAGCAGTCTGCTAGTAAACAATAAGAGGCTCCGGCCTCATCTGTGAAATCTTGAACCCCACTGGGGCCTGACCATCCTATGGCTGCAAAGACTGCCAGAGTGGTATTGCCTGCTGCAGGGTCACCCATGTAACCACAGCAAGTGACTTCTGCACCTACTAAAAAGAGACCTGAACAAAAACCAGAGCAGGGCCTGGATGCAGATGTTGGTCACCAGAGCCACATTAAATCTGAGGAAAGAGAGCTAACCCAGCTACATTCGTATCAAAGTGAGGAATGGCTCCCCCCAGCAATACCCCCAGGGGCCCTGTCCACAAGCTCTCCAATGGTCTCAAGCAGAGTGGATGATACACAGACATCTGAAACAGGACTATCCCTCATATACATACTCTTAGCTTCCAGAATGGCTGTGGGATGTAGTAGAAAGAAAGAGGTAGGAATGGCTCTTTGATGTTGCATTAGAAAACTGTGTAATAAACATGGGCTTAATGAAAAAAGTGACCACAGGCACCGAGAAGAGTCTTGAAACATGGCCAACTCAATCATGCCTAATACGTATACGGGGCTGACTCTAACCAGTCACTACCCTCTATACCTTGACATGGATGGCCAGAGGACAAGATACACTGAAGAGGCCAGGAATTCCTAAGGGGCTCCCCTACACTGAGTCAGACCCAAGGTATTACTTTTAAACACTTCAGTGGGGGGGTGCTACCTGAAAGCTGCAAGATCAAAATAGTAGCCCTCTTAGGTACACAAAGATTCAAATGAAGACATAACTAGTGTTCGGTTTCACCATGGAGAAAGGACTACAGCTGCACCCACCACAGCAGCATGCCCTCACTGGGACTGATCTGCCAGAGACTGTAGAGAGAGTGGTGTTTATATTAGCCTGCACATAAAACCGGAGAGACTGAACCTTTTTCCTTCTTTCATGGGGTGCAGTGACTGCTTGGGTCCCCCCCCAGGTAATTAATAATGACATTTTGGACAGAACACTGGTGCCCATGCACAACATTGTTAATTATTATAAACCCACTTTATAATAGGACATTATTCCCTAGATGGACCATATGGGACCTCTTCCTCCTGTTCTGGTTGAACATATACAAAGAGAGAAAAAAGTTATGAAGCATCATACAATTGGCCTCTTGCCAATAAAACATGTTTTTTATTTTCTTTTGAGTTGTGAGTTCTACATTGATTCCTGTTTATTTCCCTGTCAGAAACACAAATAGAAATGATACAGCCTTATCTTCATGATACCTCAGGAGAAAGTATTTGGAGTGGGGAGGGAAAGGTACATGCTTGTCTTGTGTATCATATGGTAACAAGGTGTTTAAAGTGGGGCACATGTCTCTGCATAAGTAATTAGGAGCCTCTCAGGTGGTGGCTCATAGGCAAGGCCACTAGTTTTCAGTTTTTACTAGAAAACACAGTAAAATTCTGGAATCTGGACTGCCTGAACACCATTAAAAATACAGAATTTCACAGAATTTGGCATTTTATACCAGATCAGTAAACCTACAGAACTTGTATATTTCTTATAATTGTTTCCTGTACTATTTTCAGTTTGCTTCATTTAATGCTCTGTATATTAAGCCTTTTTTATTCTGATTATTTATACATGCTAAAAGAATGGCAGCACGATCCCAGTAAAATATGGAAATTAGACTAACGATCACTGCTGTAATTCGGGAAATTTCAAGTCTTGAAAATGGAATTTCATAATTTTAACCATAGTAAATCAGTGGCCTTGCTCATAGGATTATGGTTGCATTGCCCTATGTTTAGAACTGATGTGCCCACTCTGGGCCAGTAAGGCACAGTACCATAAGGAATTAGGAGGGTGGGCTATCAGAGTAGCCCTGGGGGTGTAGAACCCCAGGCTCAGGGGACCCCCCATTATTTTTGCATTATGAGTATTCTATGCACTACTATAATTGTGCTCCCAAATACAGTAATATTTCCCTCTGTGGCCAAATGAATGAAGAAAGTACCACCCTTGTACATGGAGTCCTATGAGGGAAGGCTACACCTTGAAGCACTAGATGCTTGCCTAGGGCGTCAAGCTTCAAGGCAGCTGTGTAGTCCCTATAAGGTGCTCTGGCTCCTTAAGTAGGTCAACAAGATCTCAGATGGTTCACTTTTGGTCCCTTAGAGGGCTGGGCCAGCTTGTCTGGCTGTAGCTGAAGAGCAGCAGCTAGTTGTATTCAGTCTGAGGGGGGGGCATTCGCCAGGCATGCAGTGCTTGCTCCCTCTGATGAACCTCTGTTCCAGTGAATGTGATACAGAGCACCCTCAGGATATCGTGACAGCTGCCATTGTCTATGAACACAATATGGGACCCCCCCCCCCCCCCCATCTCCACAAAGGCAAAGCCTGAGAGGTGCTTTTGCTGCAAATAGGAAAGCAGAGCATTGGATAGTAAATACCAGTTCAGAGGTGACCTTTATGCCTTCCTTTTGTTTTAATTGAGTGTACTTTATTTTGATTTTGACAGTGTACAATGACAACACAATACATCACAGGATATGACGTTCAATATACATAACATGACATGCACAAGACATTTTCACACACACACCCCAACAGACCCCTGAGTCAACCATCATCATCTACTGGAAATTACAAACATAACCATTCAGTTTATGAAGCAATAGCATAGCATTAGAGGTCTACTGTCCCTTGCCCCTTAGAATAACAATCCCATCATAAACTTTACAAGATAACCCTCAGTCTTCAAAATCCACTGTTCACATTATGACTAGTAGAGTGTGAAGGGAGTCCCACCTCCTACAATATGCTTTATCCCTATGATTAAGGCTGGCTATTTGATTTTCTGCATTTAATGCTAAAATAATTTATTTGTGTCATTCTGCCCTTGTGAGAATAACGTTGTCCAGTCAGTGCTTCACTATGATAAGCTTGGCAGTTGCCACAATGAGGGCAATGTGACCTTTTCTTGGACCAGGATAGTGCCTTGATATTTGCCTGTCAGACAAATGTCTGATGTGAATATCTCCTCTAATCCTAGAAGAGAGTCCAAATGCTGTTTCTGTCCTCCCAAACAGGAAACTACCTTTTCACATGACCACAGTATGTGTATTAGTGTACCTTCAGCTTTCCACATCTAGCGCACATGGCTGAGATTAATTTTCCCATTCTGTAGAGTTTACTGGGCATATAATACATGTTCTGCATAATTCTGACTTACATCAGCCTGTATTTGTCTTGGTTAATATCTATATCTATCTATCTATCTATCTATCTATCTATCTATCTATCTATAAACATGGCATGTGTACTGATAAACAGCAAGATGAAAAGTGATAGCTTGACTCGGCATATAAAGATATGTGAAGTTGTTCACTGAGCATGCTCAGAAATATATTTTCACATGTGAAATCCCTGACATCTTTTGGCAAATGTCAAGCTCATTCCCTATCTCTAATGCTGAGCCACTGAACAGAGGGGCACAGTTTACATTTTGTACTTCTGCTTTTGTAACTTTTTACCATTTCTATCACAAAACCACTTACATGTTGTATAAACCGAATATGACATGGCCTGACCAAAGATATCATATTTATCTTCATTCGAGGCCACTGATACTAAGATATCTTACTCTTGGCTTTGCCACTTGTGAGCTATCATATCAGTGGCCTTTTATGAAGATAATAAATGTAATATCTTCAGTTAGGCCATGTCCTATCAAATATATATATATATATATATATACACACACACATCTAAGGGATATGCGATGGGAACCTGTGTGATACTACATAATTTATCTGCACAAGGGCAGTTTGACCTCAGGTAACCTCATGAGTGGCGTAAGCCATGAGTGATGGTGACTGAGGTCAAAGTGCCTGAGTGCGGATAAAGGATGTATTACACAGATTTCCATGGCGTATTACATTTATGCAATAGGGAAGGATCTTGTGAATGTGGGTTTTTAGTTTAGCATTTTTTTGTTTGTTTTTTATTTATAAAAAATGTGTGGTTTTTTTTTGTCAGAAAGTGTCTTTCCACAGCGTGTGATCGCCGTTGCCATGAATGTGCTGTCATGACTACAGCACTTGCATTGCAATGCATGAGCTCATTGGTGGTTGCAGTGGGGAAAGTAGAAAAATATTGGGCAATATGGCAGATGCTTTAGCAAGCATGGATCAGGAGAGTTTTTGAGCTAAAGTAAAATAGCTGACCTGCCAGTTTGTTTTGAAACTGTGGCTGCATTTACAAAAGATGGCACTTCTGAGTTTGTGGGAGCAAGATGGGTGCTGTGAAAGAAAGCTGATACAGCTAATGGTGGGAATCCAATTAAAGACAGTGTTGCGGCGAAAAATGGAAAAAGAAAGAAACCTGAAAACTTCATATATTTTTTATTTATGCTTTGATGCAGCTTGCTATATAAGGGAAGGCTGATTAAGTTTACGGGTGGAGCTGGTTATGCCAAGCAATTTGGGAGCTAGTCTGGATGGGAGTGAGCACAATTTGAAAGAGTGAACAGTTTATTTCGGTTACACAGGTTGGCGGCAGTTCAGGAGGATTTTTTAATAAAAAATGCTTTGTTTCCATGGCAGAGGAACTGTGTGCAACAGTACTGGGTTGAGATAAAAGTCAGGCTGTGATAGACGGAGTATGAATATAGAAAGAAGAGCATTTTTGTTGGAAGCCTTGTATGTCAGGTCTAATAAAAGAAGTAGTGCCAGCGGGCAGGCAAGGGGGGGGGGGCAGTGATGACATGTCTACTATATGTATAAATGCCTGATGACATGTCTGCTATGGCCAAGATATTCAAACTGTACCCAGAAAGGGCGCAAGTGGTTGCTCCGCACAACTGAGTTGCACCAGAGTGCAAAAGTGTTATATTCAAATGAGATGCGTAATAACGCATCTCATCTGAATATAGTAAGAAATGAGGGAGGCACAAATGGGGACTGCTGAAGATGTGCCAGATCATCCCCTTGCGCGGTCTGAATACCTGGAATGGGGATGCGCGGTGCATCTTGGGGATGCGTCGAGCGAAAATCCCAGCTATTCAGACTGCAGCATGCAAATGGGGCAATTAACCATGCAAGGTGCAAATGGGGCCATTTGCATGTCACTATGGCCCCATTCACATCTCCTGTGCAGGGATGCGCCCAGCAGGATGCGCCAGGCCCTCTGCAATACCCCCCACCCAGTCCAGTGCAGTGGAATATGTCCAAGTACACTCCCTGGTAGTCTAGTGCCCCCCCATCCCCGATAGTAATATAAAATAAATCAAACCCCCTGTCCCTGATAGTCTATTGGCCCCCATCCCCAATCATAATATAAAGTAAATCAAACCCCTTGTTCCTGGTAGTCCAGTGGTGCACCCCTCCTGTCCCCAATCGTAAAATAAAATAGACAAAACCCCCTTTTCCCTGGTAGTCTAGTAGTACCCCCCTCCCATCCCCAAACATGATCGCAGGGTTATAGGAAATATCCCAGTATCCCTGGTGGTCCAGTGGACCCCCCACCCACCCACTGGGGGTAACCACGCCCACCCTCCCACCATTCCAGCATGGTCATTTCAAGCACAAGTCTGGCGGGCAGCACATCCCTCCACACCACCACGGCTGCCCACCGACTCTAGCTGTCGGTGAATGACAGCATACAGTGGCAGCAGCAGCCGATTAGTGGACACCGTCATCCAATAGGCTTCTACTGTGTACTGTATGCTGACATTCACTGACAGCACAGTCGGCGGGCAGCCGGCAGTGTGTAGAGGGATGTGCTGCCCACTGACTGTGTGATTGAATGGCCATGCTGGGGAGCAGGTGGTGTGGGTACCCCAGTGGGTAGGGTTGGGGTGGGGGTCCACTGGACCACAGGGATAGTGGGATCCTTCCTATAACCCCGCGATCAGGTTCAGGGACGGGAGGGGGGCACCACTGGACTACCAGGGAGCAGGGGGTTTGGTGTATTTTATATTACAATCGTGGATGGGGGTGGTTAGCCACCCAGGGGCTAGCAGCTGCTGTACTGCACTGTGCAGTACAGCAGCCTGCCTGTGGGTGGCTAGGAGTTAGGCAAGTTTTTTCCGTGCCTAACTTTGTGTGGCACATCTCCAAGATGTGCAGGCAGCTGCACCGCACATCTCGGCTGAATATTGCGATGTGCCACACATTCATGGGACCGCCCCCTCCAGATGTGCTACATACATTATCTTTGTGCTGTGGTATATCCAGAATTGTGTGGTGCATCCCTGTCTTTTGTATATGGCCCAAGGGCGCATTTCGTGAAGTGTGCCGGTGCAAACCAGCTGTGCCGGGCACATCTCCTTTGAATTTCTGGGCCCATGTGTATAAACATGAGATTCCATATTTATACACATAGTAGACACGTCAGCAGCCATTTATTACATGGTAACAGAAGTTATCACTGGAGATTGATCTTCACCCCATTGCATAAAAAATATATATATATATATCTGTATCTATACTGTAATACATGATGGGCAGAAGTGGAATATAGCAGATATCTGAATGAGTGGAGAGTGACCTCAGGTTACTACATGAGTGGCGGAGCATAGCGGAGCCATAGAAACATAGACTTTGACGGCAGATAAGGACCACTTGGCCCACCTAGTCTGCCCATTTCCCTACCTATTGGATAAGCTACAGATCCTAGTTAACCAACAGCCTACTTCTTCCTACCCACCACAAGAATTGTCTTATATCTGTCCCATGCATTCTTGAATTCCCCCACTGTTTCTGACCCCATGACCTCCTCAGAAAGGCTGTTCCATGTGTCCATCACCCTTTCTGTGAAAAAATACTTCCTCACATTGCCTCTGAGCCGTCCCACCTCTATCTTCAAATTGTGTTCCCTTGTTCTTGTACATCTCTTTTTCTGAAAGATGCTACCCTCTTGGACTTTGTTGATTCCCTTGAGGTACTTAAAAGTTTCTATCATGTCCCCCCTCTCCCTCCTTCCCTCAAGGGTATACATATTAAGCTCCTTTAGTCTCTCTCTTTGCATGGCTTCTGTTGCAGACCCTGCACCATTTTAGTTACCCTCCTCTGGACTGCCTCCATCCTGTCTATGTCCTTGCAGAGATGGGGTCTCCAGAACTGCTCACAGTACTCCAGATGTGGTCTCACCAACTGTCTGTAAAGAGGGATGACAACTTCCTGTTTTCTACTGATGATGCCTCTCCCTATACATCCCAGTATCTCCCCAGCCATCCCTACTGCCTTCTCACATTGCTTGCTTAGCTTTAGGCCATCTGATATGACTACCCCAAGGTCCCTTTCTATTTTTGTTGTTGTTACTACCCCCCCCCCATTGTGTACTCTTCCCCTGGGTTTTTGTTTCCCAGGTGCATTACTTTGCACTTCTTTGCATTTAATCTAAGCTGACATACTTTTGACAGTTCCTTCAACCTTGCCAAGTCCCTTCTCATCCTTTCTAGCCCCCCCCATGTATCAACCCTGTTGCAGATCTTTGTGTCATCTGCAAAGAGGCATACTTTTCCTTCCAGTCCCTCTGCAATGCCACTTATAAAGACATTAAAAAGGACCGGACCCAATACTGAACCCTGTGGCACCCCACTAGTAACCCCCCTTTCTTTGGAGTGGACTCCATTTACTATTACCCTCTGTGTCCTGTTGTCCAGCCAATTTTTACCCAGGCTACCACCCTGGGATCTACTCCCAGGCTGACTAATTTGTTTATTAATCTTTTGTGTGGGACTGTGTCAAATGCCTTGCTAAAGTCTAGGTAGGCCATGTCCACGGCCCCTCCCTGGTCTACTACTTTGGTCAGCCAGTCAAAGAAATCTATTAGATTCATCTGACATGACCTTCCCACTGTGAATCTGTGCTGCCTTGGGTCCTGTACCCCGCTGGCCTCTAGGAACTCAACAAATCTTTCTTTCAGAAGTGATTCCATCATTTTCCCTACCACTGAGGTCAAGCTAACAGGTTCTGTAGTTTCCTGCCTCTGCTTTGCTCCCACTTTTGTGAAGGGGAGTCACATCTGCCCTCTTCCAGTCCTTAGGTACTACACCATCCTCCCATGATTTGTTAAAAATGGTGGAGTTTTCAAACTTCCTTCACAAAACCCTTGACAAAGTCCACCTTGTAGGGGCTGTCTACATCAACCTCTCCAAAGCCTTTGATACGGTCTGTCACTCACTCCTACTTGACACTCTCCTTCAACTAGGCTTTTCCCAAGGCCAGCTGGACTGGTTCTCTAGCTATCTCTCTTCAAGGTCCCAGTGTGTCAAAATAAACAACACCCTCTCTAGCACCAGCCCCGTTCGCTCTGGGGTCCCACAGGGCTCCATCTTGGGCCCTCTTTTTTTTTTAGTCTCTATGTAAATGCCCTACCCAACTCCTGCTCCAGCAAGGTCCTGCTATATGCAGATGATGCTGTTCTCCTCTCCTCCCACCCTGACCCCTCCTCTCTTCAGGCCTCCCTCCAGCACTTTTTCAGCCAAATTGGAAACTGGTTCAATGACCACAAGCTGGTCATTAACATTAAAAAAACAAAAGCCATTGTAACCCCCCCCCCCCACAAATGGGGGTTCCTGAAAAGTCTTCCTTGAGCTTGCCTAAATGCTTACTGCCAGGCTGGTGTTCTACATTTTAGCAGTTTAAATGTATTGCCAGAGTGCCTGTATAGCCTCTGTGTACTGTCTTTTTAAGAGCTGCTGGGATTGCAGTCATAATTAATCTGAGAGGAAACTCTGTTAGAAGATATACTTGTTTGCTGATTATTTGTTAGAGCAGTAATAATATTGCAGTTTGTTCTAACCTGCCTTCTTTGCAGCATGGACAGTTCTGTTTATTTCCATCATCTTGGCCCTGGAACTGCAGAATGGGCCAATCAGTACATTTGGGACTCTAAAATGGGCATTCCTACTAGGGCTTGGTGGGGCCAAAATTTGTAGGAATTGTAGTTTGGGGCTTTTGGCGCTTAAAATAACCTGGAGTGGGAACCCTTGTTGTGACTGACAGACAGATCAGACAACCAAACCTTTTTGGATCTTGGGAAAAGTCCCACACTGCTTGCAGTTTCAGTTAGATCTGAGTTGGTAACTGAAGAAGTAACAGCTTGAGACAGTTCGAGCAGCAATCAATAGTGGATTCGCACGGGAGAACAGTGGAAAGGCCTGAGTTTGGCCTGCATGCCTGCCTGCTGTCCTTGAGAGGGAACTTGTGCTTTTTTTCGGTCTGAATCCGAAGTTGGAGAGCGAATTAAGCCACTGAATTGTGACCAGTCTTTACCTTGAAGAAGACCAAAGATTTGCTGAATGCGATCTGCCTGTCAGGACTTCCTGCTACCTCTGAACTCCAGGATTGTGCAGAGACTCTGTAATTGCGACCGGAGAGCCATTTGCCTGGTACAGTGGAATTTCCTTACATGTGAATGTGCTGTATGCTTATAGTGGGTCATGATTTGGTTCCCAACTGTGTGTCTGAATTGTGTTTTGCTTGCTGGAGGCTGTATCCAGCTCCACGGACTGAATCCGTATTCATTTTCATTTGCCCGGGCTGTGCTACACTGGCCCAGCCAAAATACCTGCTATGCAGAGAAAGTCATCGACGAGAGACTGGCTTGGGATCAGCCCCCTGCTCAATACCTTGAACAGGAATGACGCCTCGGTGATTCGTGTGAGCTCTGCTTCCCTGGGCACTCCAGCTAAACAGTCTGCAGTTTCGATTTCATCCTGCCTGTGTCCAGTATTGGGTAACATGAGTAAACATCAGGGTAGCTCTGTACAACAACAGCTAAATCTAAAAGTGTTGTCATCTGATTGTCTTGTTGCTTTTTCTTTCACGAACTGAGCCCTCCAGCTCTGGATTACAAATAGTGTGTGTTGTGCATGTTGCTTTCTTCCATCACAGGGCCCCAACCAGCTGCAACATTCCTGGCTAGCCCACCATTTCCTACCTGGGTACCCAGAGTGTGTGACTGTGTAGGGACTCTGAACTACATACTTAACAGTCTGATTAATATAGCTTTTAAGCAAATCAACCTGATTATGCCCCTTCCTTATTCAAGTCCCCGAATAAATCAGATTTAACTTTCTTTGCATTTAACCTGACTGTGGTTCCAGTTTGTGCCAAAAGTATTGTACTGTTGCTATTTGCTGTGCTTAACCTTGTTTTACAGGGGTTCCCCCGGGTCAAGCTAGAGGAACCAGCCCTGGTGGTAAGTGCAAACAGTGTGGGTAATTGCCTGGTGAATAAGAGTCAGTGTGAAAGTAATTATTGTATATTTTTCAGGCCACTAGAAGGGAAAGGGGTGGGGTTACAGCATCCCGGAGGGCTGTGCCCAGGTTAGCTTGACCACTAACAACCCTGACCTCTGGGTGGAGGCACCCGTTTCATTACCCAGGCCCCTTAACCTACTACTAGCCAAGCAGACAGGGGTAGTAGCCCTTGGGATAGTGCCACCTAGGGGTTACACCATGTTGTTCGCTCACCATCAAAATAAGGCAAAAAACTCGCCCCTCCATATACTATCCAGCTCACTCCACCCACTAGAACAAGTTAGCAGCTACAAATACCTGGGCATTACCTTCGATTCTGTCCTCACCTTTCACTTGCATATCATCCTGCTCACCTCAGCAACTAACATGCGCATAGGCCTTCTCTACCATCACAAGGACTGCCTTCCACCGGATGCCCTCAGATTGGCTGTCTCCTCCTCTGTCCTGTTGCTTGTAGACTACGGCCTCCCTGTCTACACTGCTGCTGATGCCACCACCCTCAGGAGAATCAAACTATCCCTAAATAAGGCCTGCAGGCTCCTCATTGGTGCAGACAAATGGACTCATGCATGCACTCTATATTCCTTGGCCAACATACTCAGTCTAGAAAAGCAGTCACAATATCAGACCTGCCTCCTGGCTAAAAAAATACTTCTAGGCCTCCCCCACCAGGGGTGTCTGCCTCCAACCACCCTGCTTCCCCCTTTGCCTCTACTTATGGCTCCACTAAGGCCGTTCTCAGAGTCCTGAGGGTGCAGACATCACTCGCCCAGAGATCCTTTTGTTACAGGGCATCACACTTGTTCAACACCTTCCCCTCCTCGATCTCCTCACTCACTAAAATAGGTCCTTTTAAGGCAGCTCTCAAGAGCCTCATTTTCTCCACCCGCAGCTGCAAATGCACTCAACAGGCGGGATCCTAGCCCATAGGTGCCCCCCACTCCCTCTCCAGGCCCTTTGCTAGACTAGGACGACAATCGCCTTATCTCAGGCTGTACTTATGAATTACTGTATTTGTCCTTGGAGCCTAGCTATCACACTGTATAGACCTCTGTACGGCTATTGTAAACTGTAATTTTATCTGGGCACTGGATTGCTCTGTACTCTATGTTGTTTGTGCTGCCACCTGCAAATATATGGATATTGTTTGCTGCTTGCTGTTTGGTATGTACCAAAACTTCTGTAACCTCCTGTTATCGTATTGCACCTTTGTTGCTGTCTATGTGTTGAATCTGTTGGAACTGACGTGGAGCCTTTGGAAACGAGTCCTTGACTCAATGGGTTATAATTCCAATATGTATAATAAATAAAAATAAATAGTCAGTGGTGTCACTAGCTCTCCCCTTAGTTCTTTTAGAATTCTGGGGTGAATCCCATCAGGTCCCATTGCTTTGTCCACTTTCAGTTTTAGGAGTTCTTTCAGAACCCTTTCTTCTGTGAAAGGACTGGTATTGATCCCCCTATCCAGAGTGCTTCTATTGACTGGATTGGATTGGATTAGGTACCTCTCCCTCCTCTTCTTTTGTGAATACTGAGCAGAAGTATTCATTCAGTATCCCTGCTTTTTCACTGTCCCTCTCTGCTCAACCATCCTCCTCTTTATTAAGCCTCACTATCCCTCCCTTGGTCTTTCTTTGCTCCCTAATGTACCCATAAAAGGTTTTATCCCGCTTCTTAACTGAGTTGGCTATCTTTTCTTCAGTTTGGGCCTTTGCTATTCTGACTGCCTACCCCGCTTCCTTCTGCTTTAACTGGTACAGTTCTCTGTCCTGCTTATTTTGTGTCTCCTTATACTTCTTGAATGGTATCTTTTTCTCCCTAATCTTCCCCGCCACCTCTTTTGAGAACCATAGTGTTTTTCCTTTCGTTTTGATTTATTTGCTTCACACAAAGGCTTGTTGCATCTGTGATGGCAAGTTTGATGTTTCCCCATTGTTCCTCCACCCCTCCTTCTTGCCTGTTTGCTAGTGCTTTTCTGAGGCACTCTCCCATTTTGACAGTTAGCCCTCCTAAAGCCCAGTACCCTCACTTTTGTATGGCTTGACTCTGTGGCTGTGTTTATCGTGAACCACACTGCTTGGTGGTAACTTGTTCCCAGATAGCTACCCACTTCTAGATTTGAGATCCTCTCTCAGTCCCCATTTGAGAGTACCAGGTGTAAGATTGCTCCCTCCCCAGTGGGTTCCAGCACTAGCTGATTGAAGCATGCCCCCATAGGGCATCGAGAATGACTCTGCTCTTGGATGTGGCTGCAGAAAAGGTGCTCCAGTTAACATCTGGCATATTCAGATCCACAACATATCTCCCCTTTCTCTGCCATCCTAAGGATGCCTTCTATCGTTTCCTTGTCCATTTCCTCCCCCGAGATGGGGGTCTGTATACAACCCCTGTGTGGATTGTGGTGTCATTTCCCATCTCCAGGATGACCCACAGTGCCTCCTCTCCTCCCTGTTTACCCTTTAGTTCTGTTGCTTTGATTCCTTCCCTTATGTAGAGAGCTACTCTTCCTCCCCTCCTACCCTCCCTGTTCCTCCTGTAAATTGTGTACCCTGGTATGTTAACATCCCAGTCATGTGTAACCCCCTTGTTACCCGGGGTTACTTGAATCCCAGTCAGACCTAGTGGTAGGCAGGGAAGGCAGCTTGTGAAACTCCAGTTAAATGGGTTTCACACTGTCTCACTCTGTTCTCAGTCTCAGCTGAGACTGAGGGATGACATCACTAATAGAACTATCGCACCTGCATGAGCCACATTGGAATTTGCAGCAAGGGAGTTGGCATAGAACGTTGGGAGGTTTTGAAGTCAGTGTGTTCAGTGTGGAGTGTGAAGTTGGGAGCTTGCTGAGAAAGCAGCTCAGTGAAGGCTCTAGGAGCCTCAGCCCTGACAGACAGCTACTTTTAAGTAAAAAGGGTGTGTGTCTCCACCTTAAAGAGAGACACAGAAGATAACTGAAGTGGTGGACACCGCTATTTTCGGGTCTCAGTGCCCCCTCCCTTTGGGGGGGCAGGAAAGGGTTTCCCTGCAGATTCCTGGGGCAACCCCCTAGTTCTGTTTCTAAAGGAACAGCTGCCTATGTGTTCCAGAGTTTATTTGGGAGAATAAGAAGATTTGTGAGTCGCCTGTGGGGCACCTGCAACGTGAGGGTGAGTGTCTGCTCTTGCTAAAAAGGCCTATGTTTTTCACCCTGGGACTTGTGTGACAATGTGGGGATTGAACTACTAAATATTGGGAAGCCTAGAGTAATGAGCTAAGCAAAGTAAAAGTAGGTTCAAGTCCAGAGTTTGTTGGGATGCAAATGATATGTAGAGGAGATGTGACAGACGTCTACCCAGAATCTACATTTGAAAGTTCAGTAAAGGAATTGTCCAGTTTCCAGAGAAATGGCCAGGTATGGGCTGTGGGAGCTGGAGGTGGGTGGCCCCCCATCTTTAGTGACCAGGTCCGCCTCTACGGATTTCTTCTGTGGATTTCTACTTTACCTCAGGCACTTGGCCAGTGATGAGGGAAGTACCCAGACGTGGGATTGTAAGGAAAATTCTCTCTAGGAGTCGATGACTCTAGTGTGGTTTGGGGAGCCACAACAGGATAATTGGTTCATTCCTCAAATGGACCGCGGATCAAGTGGCCGGCGGGGGAGCCGGGCCAGTGGGGAAAACCCAAGTCGTGTACAGGTCGGGCTGTGTGTGTACCCAAAATGCGTGCAAGTCCGGGCTGTGTGCCTGAATGAGTTTAGAGCCTGAGGGCTGGAAATGGTGATAAAGTGTTCTGTATTCTGTAATCTGCATTACCAGGAAATGTAGCCCCATGGGGGTCCATCTATGCTTTGTTTGTTCAGCTTGGATGTGAATAAAAGCCACACTGAAGAATCCCATTCCTGGTTCTGGACATTACAGTTATTGCTTCCTGTGTTCGGATTTACTTGGGTGCTCCTGTTCAGAGTAGCCAAACCTAGGTCCCCTGTGCCGAGTAACCACATCCTCCCTGAACCCCATCCCCACCAGGTACTGTTGTCAGCTTCAACAGCATGCCACCTGTCATTTTGGCAAAAAGGCAGGGGTGAGGGGTTACACATGGTTCTCTGTGTACCATGTTTCTGTGACTACCACGCTATCCAGGCATCCCTCTTCCATCAAGGCCACCAGTTCAGGGAGCTTGTTATCTGGACTATGGGCACTGGTATTCATTACCCTCCATTTTTTTATGGCCTTACCCCTTTTTGCCCCATCTCTGTCCTTACTGCCTTTGCCTTTTTCTCCATTTACCCCTGCCCTTCTCCTTCTTGACTTCTCTCTCTTGGTGTTTACCTCACTAACTACCTTGATTTTTTGGGGGGCGGGCTAGGATTTCCCTGCTCCTTTCCAGTACCTCCCTCCTTGGCTAGTTTAAATGCTTGCCAATGAAGCATTTAAACCTATCATCTAGGATTCCGGTTCCCCTCCTGGACAGATGCAGACCATCGTGCCAGTATTGGTCTGCATCCCTCCAGGTCAACCCCCAGTCCCCAGTGAAGCCAAAACCCTGATCTCTGCACTAGTTTTTCAACCATTGATTGAATCCCATGGTGTGGAGCACCCTAGCCTCACCTATGCCATAGACTGGCAGCACCTCCAAGAAGATCATCGTGTGTGCTACTTGTCTAAGGCCCCTCCCCAACCCCACAAACTCCTCCTGAACTGCTCTGATCCCTTTCCCAGCCAGATCATTTGTCCCTAGGTGGACAATGACACCCAGCTCCCTCCCCCATGCAGCTGCTCCCGAAATCCTGAGGATTCGCTCCCTGTCCCTCCAAGCCATGGTGCCAGGCAGGCACCTTACCTCCCTCTCCTCCCTCCCCCAGTTCTACCCTCCTAACAATGGAGTCCCCCAACAGGAGCTGTTTCCTTCCCCTGTGGGGTCCCATGCTACTCTCCTGTGGGTCTCCTTTGTGGAGGTTCCCAGCATCCTCCTTGGTCTCCACTGCGGTTTCCTCCATAGAGGAACCACACTCTGCCAGAATGGCATACGGATTATGGAGAGGTACAACTGGAGGGATGCGACTCTGTTCCACCACCCTAACCCTCCCTGAGCTCACTGTGGTCCAACTGCTCCTCTTTCTTGGCAACCTCTGAGGCAGCAGCGGCAGCCCTCATGGTCCCTGGGTGGGAGAGGAGGTCCCTCTGAATCCTAGCCAACTCAGCCTGGAGATGAGCAACCTCCTCCCTAAGACCAGAGAGGGGCCTGCAGATGGGACAACACCGCATCCTCCAGAATGTCTCCCGGAAGACTGCCACTCCACAGCCACTGCACTGCACTGCACCACTCCCATCATGTCTTATTTGTGGTCCCTCAACTGTTGTTTTGTATGCATACTCTTTCCTCTCTCTCTTTGTTTATTTACTTTTTTTATGTTATATATTTTTTTTCTCCCAACTTTTCTACTGCCTCCATGCCCTTAAAGCTCCTGCTCTTCCTATTCTGGGACAGGAAGTTCCTATATTCCTCAGTAGTTTCCTTCTTACTTGCTCAGAGTCAGACCTCCAGCAGCTTGGAGGGGAGGGGGAGGTGGAGAGCTACTCTTTTCCTTCTAGGATGGTGAGTCTTTTGTGCCTCTGTGACCACTCCCTTTCTGCTCCCAAACAAGAAGTTCCTGTTGGCAGTCAAATCCTGTGCCTATAAAAGTAAAACTGGCTAAGGGTGGGGGGTGGAGGGAAGGGGAGAGAGGGAGGGCACTATAGTCCCAGTAGAGTAGTAAAGTTCCAACAGCACCTCCTTCCTCTTGCTGTTCTCTGCCAAAAGCTATCTAGAGCAGATTTAAATGCAAACACCTGACTTCCTGTTGCCTAAGCCACTCCCCCAATTCAGTTTCCTTCTTCACCTAGCTAACTGCACAGATAACAATTTACTTCACCAAACTCAAACACACTAACTCTTTTCTTTTGTTTTTGCCCTAAATTGAAGGTCCCAGTAGTAGAGTTATAGTCCTTTAGTCCCAGTAGAGTAGTAAAGTTCTAACAGCACCTCCTTCCTCTTGCTGTTCACGAGTGATATGCAACTCGAGGTCACTCTCCACGAGTTGAGATTTCTGCCAATTTCTACTCCTGCCCAGCATATATCCAATTTATACAATAGGGGCCCGTTATTTCATGTACTTTTTGTAATGTTTACGAGCTGATTTTTTGGTGAGTAGTATTCCTACTCTTCATGTATACCTGATTGTCAGTGTCTAGAGTTGTTTTTTCTGAATGAGTAGCTCCTCGGGTTCCCTATTGGTAAATGTTATGAATGGGTCCAGTTTGTGTTTTGTCATTCGTTATTTAGTGGTTGAGGTTGACCTGTGATTGGCTGGTGTTCGTGAGTGGGCGGGATTTTGTCATGGCGGCCAGTACAGAGGTTTTGCAGGACAAAGGATATATTTTAAGTTTCTACATGTGTGAATGGATTGTGGACACTTTTATTCACTTTATTTTGTGTGGTATGTAGTGCTTATCATGGTGTTTTCAAAGTTTATTTTACATTCCGTTCCGGTTTCTTTCACCGGAGCTCTGTGTTGGTTAGTTTCGCTTGCCAGAAATACTTTCACTTTTGGCTCAATGGTGCATTTTCTAAGCAAATCAAAAGGTACTTGTCAATATTTCTCTGTGTCCTGAAAACAGTTTGTCAGTCAGCACAAGTAATCAGTGGATTTCAGAGGGCACAGCATCTTACTGAGAAGAATGTCATTTGCTAATGCCTTAAAAAAAAGTAGATCGGTTACTCAGGTACACTGCGGTTTTGGAAGTGCTATGTAACTACAGTGATACTATCGTGAGGTGATGTATGCACAGTGTGTATAAATGTTAGATATTATCACTGTGGTTACATCACCTACCATTTATTCAATGGGAAAGAGAATACAGAGATTTGTCTAATAGAATTTGCTCTCACCCCTATTGTATAAATATATATATATATATTATACTGGCGCAGCTGTGCCAGTATAGTTAGGGTTGAGTAAGCAGTTTAATGTTAAACCCCAAATTTTGCACCTTGATAACTTTGCAACTGTTTAACGAATTTGCACGAAATTGGGAACGTGCAATCTTGCATGGGTGGTCTCTTGATCTGCTAAGTTACGTTTCAGTTGGACTTGCGGTTTCCATGCAACGAAGTGCTGAAAAATGCATTTTTCACCATTTTTGGCACTTTTTTGCTGATTTTTGCCCATCGCGCTATGGCCACACTGTTTGGTATTTTAGTCTGAAGTGCTCAGGGTAGAAATAAGTTTGATCAAAGAATAATCCAGCATTAGTTTGGTGAAAAAATATGAATCCATTCCAAAGTTATTTAATTTTGAAGTTTCAGGTTCTGAGCATGTTCAGTTCATGCCAAGATTTATATGTATGTTTTGTGAAAGGGGGTTGGGCTCACGATCAAGAGTTTTGTCAGCCCACGAATGGGGATTTATAAAATCTCCGTTCATGAGAAAAAATTATTTGTTCGTGAGCTGCCATTTTGTTTTAATTTTTCCCCCAAACAAAATGTCGTAGCTTGCCCCACGGGTGACTTCTTGCACAAATAACACATGGGTTTTGTTCAGGGTGACACCCTCTACAAACCCATGCCTTTGGTTTTCTTTGTTTGGGCCAAAAAACATCCATTTTAGATTTTAAAATTCTTTGATCATGACTCTCTTCCGATCCTCATTCGTGAGGTGACAAATTCCCTGTTCATGAGCCGATCCCCTTTCTCAAGGCAGCAAAATCCTTCATAGTGACTTAGGAACCAGATGGCCCTATCTCATGAACAAGGATTGGCTCGCGAATGGGCATTTTGTCACCTCACGAAAGGGGATTGACTCTCGAGAGAGTTTGTCAGCTCGCGAGGGATTGTTTTTTAATTCCTCGCTTCGTGAGCTGACAAAATCCTCGTTCGCAAGCTGTCAAAATCCCCTTTCGCGAGCCAATCCCCTTTAGCGAGCTAACAAAATTCTTGATCGCAACTGCTAGACCAGATGGCCAAAATCTGATGATCAAAGATTCCTCGCAAACAGGGAATTTGATAGCTCGTAAACGGGGATTGACCTTGTGAACGGGGATTTTGCCACCTCACAAGCCAGGAATTTAAAACATTTGCCAGTGTACTGTAAATAAATGGTTTGGTCTTTTGGCTTGAAATTTGCAGGGTATAAAGTGGGTGTCCTAGAGATGTGAATTATGCTGTTTAGGTGTGTAAAAGGTATATAGTTCCATAGATATGTCGTCACAGAGTTGAGATTTTTCCCATAGGATAACATTGTGGCACCCCAGGGATTTTCAGTGCTCGTATCTTGGAAACGATGTGAGATATGGATTTTTCGCTACACACAGCTTGATCTAAGCATGCGTAAAGGTTTTGAAGTCATGATTACAGCTGCAGTGGAATTTTTTCATAGCTGCTACAGTTACTGAGATATTGGCAAATTAGTGTTACAAGGGTTCCTTTTCAGCCCTATAGGGCTACTGTATGGCTACGTTGTTATGTGTAAGTGGGAGCGCAGAACCCAGAGGGCCCACGCTCCCACAGGTGCATATCATTATGCACAAATGGGCAGCTTAGTGGGAGCGCAGGGCCACCAACACATACCATTTACCACTTACATTACACTTTTTCAAAAAGTAAGGAAATTCATTGCAAAAAAAAATCATTAATGCATTAGTTAGGGTTAAAAGCAAAAGAGGAAATGGATGTTAAGGTTGAGCCTATTCCCACCCCATCCTCCACATGCCGACAGACGCCAGGGTGTGCCATGGGGCTGTGAAGCCTAACTCTCACCCCATTCTCCTTTACTGTAGCATGTCAACCTGTTTACACATGGAATGAGGTGAGAGTTGTGCCTGACGACCCCATGGCACACCCCGGCATTTGTTGGTCTGTGGAGGATGGGGTGGTGAGGTGGTGGTGGTGGGGGTTTAGGGGCTCAACCCTAACATCTCATTTCCCCACTTATGTCACTTTAACCCTAACTGATGCATTAACAAAGTTTTTTGTAATTACATATCCAAATTGCTTCCCACTCCTCTGCTGGCCAGTTAACTTGCAGTTCTCTCTGCCAATATGAACATGTACCATCCAGCCTTTTAGGGTCTAATGACTGTCAAGCTTTGTAGAGCTGGGAGATGATGTGGGGAAAAAGTGGCAGTTGTTACTATACGATTACCGAGCAGACATGATAGACTGGGTGGTCTTCTTTTGCTGGCTCTTTTCGTATGTTCATATGTAAACTGCCTTCTTTGGACCATGGTGGTGGATCAAAATGTGATGAGAGCACATGTGCCACTTGAAGGATGGAAAAACATTTTGAGATTGGGACATTAAATCTGTTCTGAAAGGTCTGAAAGTTAATGAGATGGTCTACCAAAACCACCTTTATTCCCAGGGCCAGATTTGCAAATAGCGAAACTATGCCTATGCTTAGGGCCTGAGATTTACTGGGGGCCCACTTCAAAGATAGGGGGCCCAGTACACAGTTGCATGGTACTGTCACAAAGTGGTCAGATTGACCACTTATTTATTTAGTTTTTGTTGACCGGGTAAGTGTATTAGACAAATTCTGCCTATTTTCAGGCACGACCCAGGGGAGGGGGATACAGATGAATGCCAACTGACTTTGAACCAGATTAAGCTGTTGGTGGTATTTTAGTGAATGGGGGGAAATTTGACCAGGGCACCAGGGCAATTCCTCTGCTCTTTTCGAGAAGTGCCACGGGATCTTTAACATCCACCTGAACTACCACCAGATCAGGCAGATGGGACCTCAGTTTAACGTCTCATCCAAAAGACTTATCCTCAGTAACCCACTAGGGACCTTGTTGAGCTATGTACTATGGGATTGCAAGCCTTTTTCTGTATGGTTGCTAATGACATTTTAACTGTGTGGGGGAAGGGGTAGGAGTCGCTATGTAAATGTACTGCAGGGCCATGCACAATACATCGCAACCCACACAGTGGTAGGCACAGAGTTTTCAGATGCCACCTGCCTGTAGAACCAATACAGCCAGGTGGTTTGGGTATTGGGAATTCTATGCTCAACCATTAGCTAGAGGCTCATAGAGAATGGTGAGCTACTATATAGTAACAAGTAGAACACAGGGGGATCTAGGTTATGGAAGGGGATTCTACTTGATGCTGAAGGCTTTATCAGGGCTGGAGTTTGTGAGGGGGCACCAAACCAGAAGAAGAGTACCACAGCACAGGACCAAAGAAAAATAAAAAAATCTCAGCAGTCCAGAAATGGGCCTTAAGATGAGAATTGAGTGGGTGGGGGTAGACACATTATGGACAGTGCTCATGCTGGGAGCCAGTTTCATGACATATCACCATAGGATTGGTGCTTTGTCATGCCAAGGCTTTCTTGAGAGGTGCAATATAGCATGTAAATGCTCCACTTGCAATGGCAGTCACATTTGCATTACACCACAGTTGCTGAGGAAATACCATGCTAAATGTTGTGCATAGGGCCTTATATTATGTAAATACAGCTCTGTTTATGCCTTCATAACAAGTGACTTATGTAAGCACAAAGTGGTGCCCTCAACCCTGCGCCAAGAAGGTAATGAGTAAAGTGTGACCTGGTGAAGTAATTTAGCCAGGGACCCTCTGCCCACAGGGTCAGATCTTGGGAAAGGATGGGAGGCAGCAGCATTGGCAACCTCTGACCCCCCCCGGTCTGCCTCTCCTTGCACATCCAAATTGGGCTGGTAGCCCACAGAGATCCCCAAAAGCAGGGATGTAGCTATGAAGTGTGATTCATCTGACCTTGGACTCTCTGCTCATGGGGTCAGTTCTTGGAAGAGAGTAAGAGGCACCTGTGGCAGCCTCGGACCCCAAGGGGGTACCTACCTCTCCTTGCTATGTAAATTTTGCACCCCCTACTTGTTACAGCCCTTTGTGTCTGTTTAAGATGATTAGTGGAGCAATTGTACATGTAAGGACCCTAAGTCCCCACAGGGCAGGTAGTATAGCAACTGTGTACAGTGTCTGAGGGATGGTTGGATGGTGAAATTCCTCAGGCAGCATTATGAAGTCAAATGCCCCTTGCTGTGTCTTGAAGTCCAGCAGAGTAGAAGTGTGAACCATATGGTATAAGTAAAAGGTATCACTGCGTATGGACCCTCTGCGGGTCTGGATGAATATCCCAGCAGCTAAAGGAGGGTCACCCTAACATGTATCAGTCTCAGAGTTCTCATTCAGATCCTGGAAGGTCTGGGTGGGGGAAAAGGCATCTGTAATTTAGCAATATGACAAAAGCAAAAAACAACCAGAAAGATTAGAATTGTAACCCACTCGGTTGTGAGCAGCCCCTGCATCAATTCAGGACTGTAATATAAATGGAATTAAACAGCAAATGGACTACAAAGTGTGCCTCCCCAAAGGGACTAGTATATCCATAAGGGATTCGGACTGGGGAAGGCTGTACCTTCTAAATGAGAAACATGCGTACTGAACTTCATATGCTGATGAGCTGTAAGAATAAAATGGATCCTGATTAGACTTTGTTTCTGTTCTGGGCAATCAGTTATTATGTCTGGGATTCATTGTTATTGCTAACTTCTTGCTTTGCAGCTCTGTCCACTTGAGAGTACCCGATTGCCTGGGAGGTCATTTCAGTCCTGGAATATCAAATTAAGTCAAGGTGTGTTTGTATGCTCCCCTTCCTAGTGAGATTCCATCTGCTACCCCTAGACACACAGTAGGGAGGGGGCCACACTGGAAAATCACTTTAACCTCCCTCTGTCTAAATTAACCTCTGTGTGGATGCCTAATGATGACAGATGCAACAAATATTCATGGACTGTAAAGCACTTTGGTGTGCAGTGTGCATGAAAGATGCTATATAACAATAAACTCAATTTCTTTCCTGTCTGTGTACACACTTATGGGTTATTCAAGAGTGAGTAATGAGTCCTGACCCCTAACAAGTGATGATGGGTGTCGTGATCTGAGTAGGGCTATTGTGTTTTCAACTTATACAGTGAATTTTAAATTGCAGAACTTTTAGTTTAGTTCATGTAGTGAAATATATAGAGAATAATGCATATGTAGGGAGTTGATATGGAGTTTTTTCACACACCCAAGTTGTGTGATAATATGTAAACCTTGAGAGTGAAGCTCGAGAGGTTTTAGTATTATCACACAACGAGGGTGTGGGGAAAAACTTCATTTCTACCCCCTACATATGTTTTATTTTTTATAATAACTGGCACCAAAACAAATTCAATATAAGTATTACCGCTTACGTAGGAGGTCGCCGAGATATTTGTGTAACGTTATGTTTCCTTGATTTCACGCTATTCAAAGACTGACATCACATAAAGTGGTAGCGTGGGGCGTGCTTCACTAGTAAGGAAGTAGGAGCTGCTTTTGGCAGTGGGTCCTCGTGTTGGTTTTGGTTGAGTTTGAAACTGTTTACTTTGGAATGCGAGTGCTGCAGGCTTCTTTGGCGCGAGATCAGAAGTCATATCAACCCGCTGGTTGATATATCTTTTTGTATCAACCTGCGGGTTGATACGACTTTTTACAGTTCTGGAAAATGGGTTGAAAACAGGGATCACCAGTTATTATTAATTGTTTTTGTTTCATGTCACTGCTTTGTTTTGAGTGCAGCAGAGGTCATTGTGATGTCATCAGGCATTGTTGGTTACTTTGTGACCAACCTACAGTAATGATAAATGGTGATAGCCCTCCGAGAATGAGGATAAAGAACTATTTGGGGTCATCTATTGGAGTTGCAGTGTGCAGAGTGAGGAAATAGAAAGGTTGGGGTTTGGAGTCTTTGGAGCCTTGGCGGGTTTGTAGTGTGGTGTTCCTCAGGGTTTGTGTGATCATGTGCCTCAGGGTTGGTATTACCCTGTTGTTGTATTTGTTATCTTACTGTATTATGGCCTGATTCTGGTAGGCTTATCCTGTTTTACTGTACCTGTAATTTCCTGATTATATTGTAATGGTTCTTCTCTTGTACTCCTCAGGGGTCATACCTGAAAATAGGCATTAAATTGCCTCGTGTACCTTTGTGGTTAGCACAAAATAAATAAATAGGTTGTTTGACTGGGGCCGTGTTCGTGGACTTGACCAAGGCATTCGATTCAGTAGACCATCAATTGTTAATTTCTAGACTAGGGTCTTTGGGAGCAGGACAGTCTTTTTTTAGCTTGGATAGGGGATTATTTGAGTGATCGGTTTCAAAGGGTTAAATATGGAGGTGTCATTTCTGAATCTGCAATGGTAAAGTGTGGGTTCCCTCAAAGCTCCATACTAGGACCACTTTTATTTTCTTTGTTTTTTGATCAGCAAGTTAAAGTAATTAACAATGCTTTTTTAAATCTTTATGCAGATGATACAGTAATATATATGTAGGGCTCTTCTGTTGGTGATCTAAGTGATTCCCTAACAAAAGAAATGTTCAGTTTTCAATTGTCCCTTACTTCTAGTAGGATGGTTTTAAATAAACCGAAAACAAAGATGATGATTTTTGGAACCACGGCGAGATTAAGAACTGTGGGTCAGTGTCTGCAGGTCAAATCTCTTTATGGATCATTGTTTGAGCAAGTGGATACAGTTCAGTATCTTGGGGTCTTATTAGATTCTAATTTAAGTTATGAACCTCATTTTATGAGGGTAACTTCGAGAATTCACTGTAGAATGGCCCCTTTATATAGACTTCGTTCATTTCTTATTATAGAGTCTAGGTTAGCTATTTCCAATCATTGTTTAGCTCATATTGTAAATTATGCTGCCATTGTAACTGATACTGCTTCTGCGACAATAATTTCTAAGAAATCTACTTTACTTCAATTGATTGCTAAATTTGCTTTAAATGATCCTAAATTGTCTCATCATTGCGAAATTTTGAAAGAGATAGGTTGGCTTCTGGTTTAATTGAACTTCCATTATTATGTAGCTAAATTTACACATAGAATTATTAATTCTGGAGTCCCACAAAAATTGTGTAACCTGTTGAGGCCGTATGATAAGGGTTACTTTTCCAGACATAGGACAGATGGTTTGGTTCTCAAAATACCATTTATGAGAACTAAATGTGGACAGAGAGCCTTTGCTTATATTGCTCTGTCTATCTGGAATGAAATTCCTTGTGATATAAGACAGTTGCATTCTGCTAAAGTGTTTGCAGATGAATTGAGGATGTTTTTTGAATTACAATGTAATTGTAAATGTTTTTTATGATTAATTATTTTCTTTTGTAACAAAGACATTTTTTGGTCTGCTATGTTTGTATTGTATATGTATGTCTTTTGTATTGCATATGTATGTTTTTATGTGGGTCGCACCTGTAAAAGGAACTAGTTTTCCAGTGTGCTTACCCATTAAGCGAATAAACAAATAAACAAATACATACATACATACCCAGAACAAATCAGAAATATTCTAAATATGCCAGATCAGTAAAATATATCTCTTTGCTTTGGGAGGCAGGGTATGTTTACATGGACTTCTTTTCAGTATAAATTGCTTTGTGATGAAGGTCATCAGTGTCAGCTGGATGTGTTGTATCATCATCTCATATAATTTGTTACAAATTCTGCTCCTCATACTCATTCATTGATGGATTTTCTTTAATTTGTTGCAGCTTTTCATGCTTTTTATTGGACCAACAAAGAAATTGTACATAGCTGTTACAGTACACAAGCCATTTTTATGTTTGGTTGTGCACGTGCACAAAGCAAATAGATTGTTAGACTAGTGGGCTTCAGAGGCATGTCACTGTCACATCCAATGCAGCTCAGGCTGAAGGAGGCTCAACAGTGACAGGCCAAATGATCACCAAGGCTGGTCCTGGCATTGTTCCGCTAGGTGATGGATGGAAACTTTGTGTGGTTGAAAGGTCAAGCTGCACCTATCACAGTGCTGCTGGATCCTTTCATATACAAGATGCCACCCAGCAGCCAACTGATCTGCATCATTTTCAGCCTGCAAACCCCTGCCAGTATAGCTCTTTCCTGATATTAGTGGCTAATGCCGATCCTGGGCTCTGCCATGTTCGAAGCAGGGAATTAAAAAACCCTCCTGGGCTGAGACTGCTCCAAGCTGGAATGTTAATAAATTAAAAAAAAAGCCCATCCTAGGCTGAGTGAACCTTTTGAGAGACCCCCATTCTCATATTCATCATCCTCCCCCCCCACTACCATTGTGACACTGGTTTGCCCAATTCCCGGTGTCACCCTTGTGTCACAATGTCTTTTTTTTATGTTCAGAGTGTGCACACGCACAGGTGAACATCTTGGTATAATAGTACCTTTTGAGGGGTGTGGCGCTGTCAGTCCAGTGCAGAGTGGTCTGCAAGGAGCATGTCAGTGCCACACCAATCATCAGCCAGGCCGATCATGACACAGCTTTGGCTTGCTGGATGGAAACTTCATGTACTTGAAAAGAAAAAGCTGACCCAATCATGGACCGGCTCTTTTGTTTGATCTACGCCATCCAGCAAGCAGAGTTGATTTGTCATGATGAACCTGCTGAGGAATTTCAAACATCCAGGAAGAGCACCAGGCTAGCCAACTCTAACAAAGAAAATGGTCCATCGATGTCTGTTGCTGGTGCCCCTGTAACTGTCTCCCCCACCCAACCCTCCCTCTCAGCACCCACCACCCCACACCTTCCCCCAAACATAACACTGACACTGGGGGTGCCCAATTCCCCAGTGTCACCACCTCGTATTGTTCTTGTAGTGTAGTGTGACCGAGTGGTGTTAATTATGGTAAAGGACATGCTGGCAGAGATGTAAAATAGGGCATATTATGTCAAAAAAAAGCATGTAAACTTTTTTTTTAATTTAAGATTACTTAGATATCTGTAAAGGAAGCCACAGACTGTAGAGAGAGGACAGTGAGTGAGTTCCACTGTTGCAGTGCAGCGCAACCGAGTGGTGTTAATGGTAGTAAAGGACGTACTGCCAGAGGTTTGAAATAAGTCAACTTCTGTTAAACAAAGTATATAAACTCCTTTTTTAAAGTTAAGATTAGTTAGATATCTCTAACAGAAGCCACCAATTGTAGGGAGAGGACAGCGACCGGTGCCAGGCGGCTTCAGGGGCAAGACACAAGCGTGAGTGAGTGTTGCTATAGCAATGGTCACTCGGGCTTGCATCTTCCCTTCTGAAGCCGCCGACTCGCTTACTCTCCTCTCTCTACAGTGGAAGGCTTCTTGTAGAGATATCTAACTAGTCTTAAGTTTATTTAAAAAAGGAGTCTTCATACTTTTTTAGCAGAAGATGACAAATTTAAACCTTTGACAGCACATACTTTGTTGCCATTAACACTGCTCGGTCACGCTACACTACAACAATGGAACTCACTCGCTCTCCTCTCTCCATAGTTTGCAACTTCATTTACAGATATCTAAGTAATTTTAAGGTAAAAAAGGTAGTTTACATGCTTTTTCAACACAAGATGCCTTATTTTAAACCTCTGTCCTTTACCACCGTTCACACCACGAAGTCACACAAAGCAACCACATCTCTTTTATGAGAGAACTACGCCACTATCTCTTCTCCTCCTACATATGCTCCTGTTTCAAGCCACCCTAGCCCTAACTCTCTAATCCCACCCCTCTCTCTGTTGTCCCTTGGGAGTCTGGGGTCCACTCCAACAGGGAGCACTACCTTTCAATCTCACTTCCTAACTTCTTGCATTTTATTCTTCCATTTACTTTTCCCTTTATGGTAAATTTTTTGTGTGCTTTCTCTTCTCAAACTGCACAGCTTTCCTCTTTCATCACCAGCTGAACCTTACTGGGTAACCTGTACTTTACTAAACCATACCTATCCCCCCCCCCACCTATTTGCCATCCTCCTCTCTCCACCTTCTCTCTATCTCCCCTTTCACCTCACTAAGCCTGGCTACTATTTGATTTCACAGCACTTTATTCCTCATTGTTTGTATACCGCTCAGTCACTTTAGCAATTACCTGATTGTATTTGTCACATGTAAACTTAAATGCTGTATTGTTTTTGTCATATTTACCACTGTTAATTGCTCAAACATCTACATGTAACTTGTATTATGTACAAAAATGTTTCTCTTGACGTTTGTCTCTGTACCCTCCCGGGTCGTGCCTGAAAATAGTCTTTTGGCTAGTGCACCTACCTGGTAAACCAAAAAAATAAATAAAAAATAAATAAAAATCTACAGTAGTACCCCAGGGATTCTATATCAATGATGAACATCTGGCATTGACAAATGCTTGTTTTATTTTAAATCTGAAAAGTAAAAAACTGTCCACTTGATTTATTTTGTGGTTGAAATACCCATATGAGATCCCTAAGTCCAATATACAATAAATACAATATTTGTAGCTCCCCCACACCTATTGCGACACTGGGGTGCCCAATCCCTGGTATCACTCTTGTGTCATCACAATGTCTTTTGTATTATTTTAAACCTGAAAATCATAAACTCATCCGTCAATGGGCTTTGTAACTCTGCTGACCGAATCATCTCTCTGAACTCTGACCCTCCCACTCAGCACCCACCACCCCACACCTTTCACTCACACAAAAAGAGTCCAGAACTGAAAATCTGCTCTGCAAGGAAAACATGTCCTCCTTTTTCAATGCAGACTGAGAACTGAAGAAACAAGGTAAGTGTGCCAATGTATTTTCAATATGTTCTGAACTGTTACTCTTAAGTTTGTCATTGATTAATATTTTTTTCACTAAATTTTCAACATAGCCTTGTTTGGACCCCGCCTCATGAAAAGGGTTAGTGAAATTTTTCAAATCCAGCCCAAAAGGGTGATTTCGCAGTCGCTACACAAAATCACCTTTCAGGTGGGTTTTGAAAATTTTCACCTACTGAGTTCATAATGTAGGTTCATAAGAACACTATGTTGAAAATTTGGTAAAATGACCAAGTTATAAAATTAATAAGTTATGAGTGGACATTGAAAAATTTCAATGATAACTCATAACTTCGCTTTTTTCAACATTTTTCCACCAAACATTCAACATGGCCTTTTTGGGATCCAACCTCATGAACAAGGTAAAATACAATTTCACAGTCACTCCACAAAAATCACCTTTCAGTAGGATTTGAAAAATTTTACCAACCAGGTTTATGAAGTGGGGTCATAAGAAGACTAGGTTGAAAATCGGCAGTCAAAGCAATGAAGGTATGTTAACATTTTTCAACATTCATTCACAGCTTTAGTAATATTTTGACCCCACATTTTCAGCTTAGCCATTTTTTTCACACCACCTCATGAACGTGACAGGTGTTGTTTTTCAGATCCTGCCTAAAACATGTTTTTGCATTTGTGGTGCAAAGTGATGTATCAGTCAGTATTTTATAAATGATACCTGTCATGTTCAAAGAGGGGAGGGTCATAAAAAGACTGTGTTAACAATTTGGGGTTAAAATGTTAAAAAAAGTTATGAAGAAATGTGTGCAGAGCCAGCTGTTAGCCCAGCAAGACATGTGTTGTATTCCCGTGCAGATGACTTGAGTTCAGGGATGAGCTTGGAGAGTCAGCTGTTGGCCCAGCAGGTCATGTGTTGTGTTCCCGTGCAGGTGACTCAAGTTCGGGGATGAGCTTGGAGAGTGAGCTGGGCAGTACAAGGATGGGGGGCCAGAACTGTTGCATGCCACCACTCTATGCCTGGGAAGGTACTGTGCAGTGTTTTAGCACACAGGCAACACCCTGTAATGGGCCAGGGAGCATTTCCTCACAAGAGGATGCTGTGCATGACTTACTTTTATAATTACAGTGTAACCCCCTTAAATGCATACCCTTAAGACTGCCAAGAAGTTTGCATTTAAGTGGGCTATGTGCTTATTCAATCTGGTATTGATTTAATGATGAGCACAACTTGTGGTATGTGCCACTTGGCTGGGTAGGGAAAAGTAATGCCAGCAGCACTTAAAGCAGCAGTGCAACGAAAATGGGTTAAAATTTGACCCCACCTTTTTTCTTTCTAATGGATGACAGATGTCTTTCAGTTTATTTTGGTGGTGAAGTTTTCAGTTTTCATTATTATTTAAGAATTTTATGGAAGTTTTAAAGTAATTATTTCTCAAGAAAGAATGATGGCCGCCTCATTTTTGCATTGAAATAATGTTGATGACCCGAGGAGGATAAGAGTCCAGAAAAAAGTACAAATGTACAGTACACAGCATAGGAAACATCCAGAAAACCCAAATCAACAGTTCTGCCAATATTTTTTATAACTATAGCAGAAAATTAGCTTTCCAGAATAACTTTTTTTGTTGCACTGCTGCTTTAAATGCTTCTCTGATTGGGATAAAGTGGTTTGTAACATGATGTGGCACTCTTTGGTTTGATTTTCATGTGAGGGAGGATGCATCTGTGATTTGTGTAAACTGCTTTGTAGCATTCTTCAGCCGTGTTTACACCACAGCGTTCCAGAATTTGCAGTGCTGCACTTCTACTGTGATGTCCGCAGTGGCTCAGTTTCATGTTTACACAGCCCACATTGCAGATTGCTCCAGTGGGGCTGTACATAGTGGCCAGACTGCGCCCCCTCCAGATGTGTCAGTGACGAGTTATGGCTCGTGCCCTGCTTAGCACACCCAAGTTCAGCAAACAGCATTTTTCCAAGTAGAAAGAAAGCTGAACTCGGGAAGATGCATTAAAATGTAAAACAAGGGCTAGAAGTATAACAAATTAAGGTCATAAAGTGGGATCCCAATATTGGGTATGTGTGAATGCATATGCATGTCCCAGGGGAGAGTGAGGATATGCATATGCATTAGCGCATGCCCAGTAGTACGGTCCCAGTTTACGACCTCAATCTGTAATACTTACAGTCCTCCTTTTAAATATTTATGCACTTTCCAGAGTTCAGATTTTCCTCTGCTTGTGAAAAATGCTCTTTGCTGGACTTGGGTGTGTTAAACCATGTGTCAGAGAAGCGCAAGGGGCCACTGCAGGATGCCGGAAGAGGAGACACTCAATCGGAGTGAGTGCAGCAGATTGTCTACACCACATGTTTAATGCACTGTCAGACGCTTGCTCCAATATGGGTCCCCTCTCCTGAGTCACATCAGAAACCTGATGCAAAGCAAGCTTAGTTCACTCCCCTAAGTGTCGATACTGTGGACTTTAAAGCACATCAACCTGGGCGCATGGGTTGATGCGCTTTAAAGTCGACGGAATAAACAGGGCTTTTGGGTTCTTTGGGTTGATTTCTGTGTGAGGGAGGGTGCTTTTGTGACTTGGGTTTGATGGTCAAAAGGTTGTAGTAGGTGAACACCTCCGTTTAAACAGGGCATCCCAATTACAGACACTTAAGAGCTAATTAGTATGGCAGCTACAGACAGTATCTGTAAAACTGGATTAGTCAGTCCACACTTGAACAGCAAAACTGGATTAGTCAGTCCACACTTGAACAGCAAAACTGGATTAGTCAGTCCACACTTGAACAGCAGAACTGAGAAAAAAAGTGTGCATTTAAAAGCCATCCTTTATGCATTGAACTGGGCTGTTTTACACAGAAAGTATTGGAAAAAATCAGGACTTGGGCATCCTATGCACTTATGCAGCCTATGTGCTTATCAGGTATGCGTTTAAGTGGGATGCATTGTAATAACGCCTGTCATTAAACATCACCACTAATCGCAGTTTCTAAAAATCTCTAACCTTGAGCTTACCTGTTCAGTGTACATGCTAGGTTCACACTGTGGATGTAGTAGGGTGATGTTATCACCTATTGGTAATGGTAAATACCACAGCACTGTGCATTATATTTGATTTTTACATAGTGCCCATGGCATGAGACTGGGAACATTTAAGACCTTCAAAGTCCTGTATCTTGCTTCAGAAATGAAAATACATAAGACAAACATTACTACTCACTGACAGCATTGCACGCTGTCTCTTATTACAATACTACTCTGCCTTCATCACTCTCTACAGCACAACCAAAATCTACCTGACACAACATGCAAGCAAGCATTCAGCATCGACAAATGCTTGTTTTTACTAAAGATTGATCATGAGAAGGGCCAGGAAGAGATTTGATACCTGAACACTGTAAATGTGTCACAGTAATTATAGAGGTGTGAGAAAGGTCAAAATCAGGGAGATATGTCAAGAAAACAAGATGAACGTTTAGGAGAGAGATACAAGATTTTTAAAAGAGAGTACATAAACAAAGCAAGTCACTTGCTTAAGTTATGGAGAAATTGTATGGGCCAGAGGTCCTCCTGTGAACAAACCTGACAAAGGGACCCATGTGTGGCCCCGAAAGCTTGTGTACTGTAAAATCTATGTACAGTTTATTTGTTGGTCCAATAGAAGGTGTTACAATCTCCAATAAAACAACTATTCTGAGGACTAACACTGCTGCAGACATTCTCTCTTTTGTATTTCATTTAGAAATTGCTGGCCAGTAAAGGCCTTTTGAGATAAGGTTCCGTTCCAGATTTGATCCAGGGAACGGAATTACAGTGAGAGTACAATAAAAACATCACAGTGTAGAAATAAGAAATTAATAGTAATGTATATGAAGAATTGTGCAAAAAAGGAATACAATATAAAGAATAATGCCTGTGCAGGTGTGTGTTGTGAGTATTTTTCACACACCTGAGGTGTGTGATAATCCATAAACCCCGAGAGCGAAGTTCAAGGGGTTTGTGAGATTATCACACACCGAGAGTGTGTGAAAAATCCTCATACAACAAACTTTGTTCAGGCATTATTTTTTATAATAACTGGTGCAAGGTTTCAACAGAGAGAAAAACTAAGCTGTATTTGTGTAAGTGAGCATGTCCCTGAGCAACCGCCGTACTCATACAAATACAGTGAAGAGAGAGCAAGAGGAGGAAAACGCCGTAATAATCCGTTGAATTCCATAATAACTCGATAGCGGATTATTACGGCGTTTTACTCCTCTTGCTTTATCAGGAATGAATTCTCAGCCATTAAAGGGATCACCAGTTATTATATAGAAAATAATGTATGGATAGAGGTGTGTAATGAGGTTTTACACACACCCAAGTTGTGTGATGCTACATAAACCTCCACAAGTGATGCTTGAGATGTTTATCAAGGTATCCCACACCAATGGTGTGTGTGTAACATCTCATTACACAGCCCCCATTTCTACTTTATGTTTTATAATTACTAACCCCCACTTCCCTGGGGGCCAAGTTTAAATTGCAAAGTAATTTTTTTTTGGTGACAGGCAACTGTTGACCTGCAGAATCACTTTATACCAGGTCACACTAGTTTTGTTGCTGGTCTGTGATGATTTTCTGCCACAAAGAAGTTTATCAGGCTTGAGAACAAATAAAATTGAAACCACAAGTGAATCACCACTTTCACACTCAGGGACCAGTAGCGCCACTTAAGAGATGTCACTGTTTTACAGCTTAGAGGTGCTTTATAGAACCTGATGCCAGATTCAAAAAAGATTGCCCCAGCACAAACCCAGTTTGCATGGCGCAGACCGGGTTTTGTACCAAAGTGATATTCACAAAAGCCCGGTTTGCACCCTCAAACTGGGTTTGTGCCGGGACAAAACATGGATGGGGCTGCAATGCAAATGAGGGGGAAGGGACTTGCATACTGGCACAGTCCCATTCACCTAGTATTTTCTCGCTGTAAGGGCCTTTTGCGGGGTTCCCTTGTGTGGAGAAAATACCACCAAGCGAGACCTTGCTTTAATTCTGTGCAACCCTAGTGGTTGACAGAGATACTGTAGCAGCCCCCGCCAGCCAGATAGGTAAAACATAATTTTATTCCCTGGTGCTAGTGGGGGCCCCACACACACCACCACCACCACCTTATGCCAATCGGCTGCCCGATAGGTAAAAAAAAATAATTTATACCCTGGTGTTAGTGGTCACCCCCTTGCCAGTTGCCATCCTGATATGAAATACTGATAATCCCTGGTGGTCTAGTGTTCCCTCCCTCACCGATCGCCAGCCTGATATCAAAATTGAGAGATTCCCGGTGGTCTAGTGTTCCCTCTCCTCATCGATCACTGGCCTGAAAGAAAAAATTTACCCTGGTGCCAATGCCCCCCGCAATCACGGGTAAAAAAAAACATGTTCCCTGGCATCCAGGGGTCCCTCCGCCCGCAGTCACCCACCACAACATTGCCAACAAAGTCCCCAGTGTCCAGTGTAAACCCCCATCCTGATCCCTTGTAGTACAAAGAAACATTTCCTTGGGGTCTAATGGACCCACCCCTTAGCAGGTAGTATCCCATCACCTCGCCTATCCTGACCCAAGCCAGTGAGCTCTCTTCTCTTCTCATCAAGTTGGCCACTTGACTGAGGCCTCAGTGAGTGTGTACTGTATATAGTACACACTCATTGACATTGATTGACAGCCTAGAGTGAACTGTCATTCAATGAGTGTGTACTGTATTCAGTACGTGCTCACTGAGGGCTCAGTCAGTGTGCAGCCATGGTGGAGAGAGGAGGGCTATGCTGGTCACCGGCTTAGGTTTGGGATTGGGGGAGCGGGTTGTGTGATACTACCTGCCAGGGTGGGGTGTCTACTAGACACCAGGGAAAGGCTTATTACACTATACAGGGGATCGGGGAATGAGGGGAGGCCACTATACCACCAGGGAAATGTTTCTATGCACTACACAGGGGATTGGCAAGGGGGGCTTGCACTGGACACTGAAGACTATGCTGGCAATGTCAGGTGGGTGATCAGGTTGGGGGAGAGACCACTGGACACCAGGGAAATGTATGTGTTTTTTTTACCTGGGCTGGTGACTGTGGGGGAAGGGGGACATTGGCACCAGGGTAACTTCTTTTTTCTTTTCGGATTGACAATCGGTGAGGGGCAGGAACACTAGCCCACCAGGGAATCTCATTATTTTATATTGGGCCAGTGATCAGAAAGGGGAGGGAACACTATTTATTTATTGAATTTTGTTGACCCAGTAAGCCCACTGGGCCTAGAAGTCCCTTTTCAGGGGCAACTGGGGGATACAGATGGTAAGCAACTGAAATTGAACCATTTTAAGCTGTTGGTGGTATTTTTTTAGTGACTGGGAGAAATTTGGCCAGGACACCGGGGAAATTCCCCTACTCTTCAGAGGGGGAACCTCTGTCCAAGATGGTGGACGCACCCTTGCCTGCTGTGGAGGAAGCTATGGAGGTGGGAGACTTGGTCTCGACTCCTGCCTCTGATTTTGTGGAGACCTCGAATGCAATTACAGATGTTTTGCAAGTTACTGTTTCTGCTTCAGGATCTGAAATAAATATACAGGACGCAGTGCCTGAACCTCTGCTATCTCAAACTGGAATGGACTCTCAAACTTCCTTGCCTACTGTTGAGATAATGGAGGATCTTTCCTCCTCTGACCCTGATGTTGCCTGCTTTGCCGAAAAGGAGATTCAGGAATGTTTGGCCATGGCAGAACACCGTTTTGCGATTACCAAGATGAAATTGAATCAAGAACTTAAACGGATACGAGCTGACAGATCTGATGTGTGCACTCCTCCTGCTGTCTGGTGGTTCTAGGGGACAGTCCACAGTGACACCTCTAGTGATTGCTGTTCTAGCCTGTTCAGAAGCTCCTAGCATGTCTGCTGCTGCTGCTTTACTGCTTGCCTCCCAGACAACCACAGTGAGTACTGCTTCTGCTCTGACTACTGCTTCTGCTCTGACTACTGCGACAATGTCTCCCTCTATGTTAGTACCCCAAGTTGTGGATCCCTTTGCAGCGCCTACCTGGACTGTAGATTCGGCATTGCGAGGTGCTGGCTGGGTGCAGGAGCCGGTTGCTGGGCAATGGATCTCGGGTCCATCTCCAAGTGGTCCCCCGGCCCTGAAGACTTCCCTGAGCTGCAGCGTACATCTGAAAGATCTGTGGCTTCTCCTGACCCCTTGTGTTTACCTAAGGAATTGGAGCTAACGCAGAACCCTGTTTTAGACCATTTACAGGGTTCTCCACTTTGGGATTCTTCTTCTAATATATGCATAGAGACTATGGCTCCAGTATCACTACAGCTACCCCTTAAAAAGGCTGAGCCAAGTCGTTCTTTTTCATCTTTGTTTAAATTCCCGATTCAGGTTGCTAAGAGGCATAACGCTGTTCACTTAGCTTATATGGGGGGGTTACCCGAGCCTCCAGATCGTGTGTATGTGGTGCGTACACTTATAAAGGATTCTTTAAAAAATTTTTCTCATGAAATATATGCTCTGATTCACATCTCAGGTGAATCCACTTTTGATATAAGCTTTCAAACGTCTCGTGGCTTGGAGCGTTTTTGGTCGAAGTATCATGCTGTGAGGAACACTGCTCTATGGACCCCATTTCAGGCTGTTCCCCTTTCTAAACCAACTTTTAAGACTATTCCTATTTTGTTTCGGAATGAGGGTGTTGATGTGGCTGATGTCGTTTACTGGCTGAAACAGCGTTGTAATGTCCAGGGTCAGCCTGAAGCTATTTTGGATACAGAGAATATCTGGACTGGGGGCTGGAAGGTTAAGGTCTTGTTACACACTAATAACTCTGGTCCTGTACACTTACCTAACTCTTTTTTTATAGGTCGTGATAGGTGGGGTCCTGTTTTACCCAGGCCTGCCTAAGGCTTGTTACCGGTGTGGTGACCCCTCTCACCTTAGCAATGTGTGTGATAAGATGAAATGTAATATCTGCGGTGAATTGGGTCATGTGGGGGCTCACTGTCTGAATGAGTGTAAATGTAACCTTTGTGACGAGATGGGGCATACGTTTCAGAATTGTCAGTGGGCTGCTCATAACCAGGATTTTCATGATGGTGGAGTAGAGCAGAGATTTATTATTACACAAGCACAGAAGGCTCGTATCCGGGCCACCTCGGTTGCACTGCCTCCTGTAGTTACACAGCCCCTATCGCAGGTCTCTGTGCCTGTTGTAATCCCAGGTGTAGAGCCTCTGGTGGTTTCTTTTTCTGAAAGACCCTTAGTTGTGACTTCTCCTACCTCTGAACCTGCCCAGTCTATTCTGCCTGTCCCGGACCCTGTCCCAGGTCCAAGTACTATGTCACCCCCAAGTGCCCGCTAGTATTGTACATCAGAGGTCGATGAGGAATAGCCCTCGGGTATTACCATCCCCTCCATTAGTTCTGGAGCCCCCTCCTGTGCCCCTGTCTAATTCTTTTGAGCTTCTCCAACCTGTCTCAGATGATGCTGGAGGCGAGTCTGACTCTTCCTCCATTGCTTCTTCCCTCCCTGATGGAACCACTGATTCTGAATTTCAACTTGGTACTGGTCTTTCTCAGAAGAAGAAGGCCAGAGTGAAGCTTAAGGGGAAAAAGGTGGTTGGGAAACGGAAATCGTAATGTGTTTCTCTGCTCTGTTTCAGTGCTATGTCTCACTTTGCTTGCCATACTATTAATGTAAATAGTGTGAAGCATACGCCAAAAAGGAGATTGTTTTTTCCTTTTTGAGGCTTTTGCCCTTGGGGATTTTTTTGTTGCAGAATACTAGATTTCATACCACACAAGAGATCTGACAAGCACAGAAGGACTGGTTATTGGGCCCTTCTTTTTGGTCTATAGGTCAGGACTCCTGTTCGGGACTGGGGATTTTAATTAATGTCCCTGAGTTCCGCTTGCTTAAATTGTTTGATGTGGCCCCCTGGTACAGCACTCATTTTAGATTTTGTACTTGGGCCCTGTCCTTAGCGGGTGATTAACATTTATGCCCCTCAAACTAAGACTGCACGTATAGCTTTATTTTCTTTACTTCGCCCTTACTTGCACACCTCTTTTCAAGTCTTATTTTCTGGTGACTTTAATTGTGGTTTAAGTCTTCATGATAAGAGCTCTTTCGCTACTACTAAAAAGTTGTTCTGTGATTCTCATGAACTGGGGAAATTGGTCCGCACCACTCATTTAACTGATGCCTATTACTCTTTTACTAAACAACACACTCCTACGTTTCAAAAGGGTAAACTGGCTACTCGAATTGATTTTGGTTTTTTGTCTCATACATTATCTGTTACATCTGCCACAGTACAAGCCATTGCGTTTTCTGACCATAAACTGCTTTCTATTGGTCTTGGCTCTGCTGTCCCTTTCCATAAAGGTCCAGGACTTTGGAAATTCAATACATCTTTGTTACGAGTCTCGACATTCAAGCAGTCTCTCTTGTCCTTTATTCAGGCCCATAAATCCGTCTTTATATGTTATGAGGACCCTATTCAGTGGTGGACTGATACAAAGCAAGATTTGGCCTTTTTTTGAAAAATTATAGTCGCCTGAAATGTAGGAGGGAATATTTGCAGAAGAGGGTACATTTTCAGTCACTGTTAACAATAGCATGTACGACGGGGCAAGACCTTTCTCAGCAATTACAATTAATACAGAGTGATATGTTGAATTTCCAATCCCGGCAATCACAACAGCTTTATCATCAACATAAATTTAGTATTGCAGGAACACGTGATGTTGTTTGCCCTTTTGAGTCAAATTCCCGTCAAATTGCCCAGAAAACTATGACGTGCCTTACTAATTCTGTAGGTACCTTATGTACTTCTCAGTCTGATATTTGTCAAATTGTGACAGATTATACGACAGCCCTATTTTCTCCTCTTCCAGCAGTAGCTGGTGATCCTGTGACCTTGTATAGTGACCTTGATATCCCAGCCCCTTCACAGCCGAGTTTGGAACAGGCATGCTTATCCATAAAAGAGCAGGACCTGAAATTGGCTATTTCCTCCTTACCCTTACAGAGGACTCCTGGTCCGGATGGTCTCCCTGCTGCCTTATATAAGGTGCTAGGTGACCACTTGGTTCCAGAACTTACATCTGTGTTTAATTCCCTGTTAACATGCGAATGTGTCCCCTTGGAATTTGCGAAGGGTACTTTGATTTATATATACAAGCAGAAAAGAGTTATTCACTCTCTTGAGAATTGGCGCCCTTTATGTATGTTAAACACTGATTTTAAGTTATTGATGAAAATTATTGTGAAGCATTTGGTGGGGATTGCAGATGTGGTTTTGCATCCTGCACAATCATGTTCTGTGCCTAATAGGAGAATCTCTGACCACTTGATTCTCCTTCGAGAATTATTTTCTCATGGTTATGCTGACGCAGTTTCGGGACTTGTTGTATCAGTGGACCAGAAGGCGGCTTTTGACTCTGTTAGTCACAATTTTCTATGGGAAGCACTTCGTTTTTTGCATGTACCGGATGTAATAATACGATGGATTTGTGCTTTCTATAGAATGGCTACTGTTGTGCCTGTAGTGAATGGTTCGTTGGGACCAATGATCCCCATAAAGAGAGGGGTTCGTCAAGGCTGTCCTTTGAGCCCTTTGTTATATGTATTTTTTCTAGATGTTTTGCTTCGCCGTTTGAATGCTCATCCTCAGATTCATGCTATCTCTAGCTCTGCCCTGCTCTCACCTTATAAGGCTATTGCGTATGCAGATGATGTTTGCTTCATTGTAGCCGATGAGGCCTCTGTGGTTATTTCTCTTCAGGTGTGTTCCACTTTTGGTGATTTTTCTGCTGCAGTTTTAAATTTTAATAAAAGCTTGGGTATTCGGTTAGGTTCTACATTAGCCCCCTTGGATCATATTGGCCCTTTACGTCTAGTTGAGGGCCCTATTCATATTTTGGGTTTTTTTGGGGGGACTCTGGATTCAGATTTTTTTAACTGGCATGCTGAACCACAACAAGGTAAACTTAAGGTGGCCTCTTGGAATAGGGGGCAGATTGGGAAAAAGAAACGTGTTTTTCTGATTAAAACCTATCTGATACTGACCTTTTTCTATTTGAGCTATATATTCCCTATCCCTAAACAATTGGAAACTGCTGTTTTTAGCCTGTTTTTTCAGGCTCTCTGGGGAAGCAGGTTAAATTCGTTAAAAGCGGAATGTTACTTACTTACCAATTACTGCAGGTGGTGTTCACATGATTAATCCTCTGTTATTTTTTTCATGTATTTTTATCACTGCAAATCTCAGGCCTTTGCTGATCAATACTCAGAGTGGGTGGGAACCATGGTTCTATGACTGTTGCAGGTTATGGTTTCATCAGTGGGAATGCAATTCATTAAATGTGCTACGACAAACTGCTGGTATACCGATTTACATTAAACATATGTTTTTACGTTTGAAACAATGGAAAATATCTGCCCAGATGTTATTAAACTATTCACATAAAGTCTTATATAATAATTTACTCCTGTTTGTGCTATACAGTTGCCCTTCGGAAAAGTGCCCTAGCCAACACCTTTCTTCCCTCTTGTCTCTGTGAAGATGTAAGAGGGTGCCTGCCCATAGGTGGGATTTCCACTGGCTGTCTTGCCATGAAAGGATTAATGTAAAGGCAAATCACAAACATAAGCAGTTTTAAGACCGAATGTGTTCTAGACTATTGTGTATTACTGAACCTGAAACTATTTCTCATTTATTTTTTGACTGTTCTTTTATTCAGAATTGGTGGTCTTTTTTGGCACAGGTTTGGGCTACTCCCTTGTTTCAGACAGTTTCTTACCTGAATATTGTATATGGAGTTTTTCCCCCCAGTGGTCGCTTTGGAATACGGATACCCTGAACCTTGTTTTTGTTATAATTAAATGGAATATCTGGATGGTACACTGTCTGTTTACTTTACAGCAAAAAGACTGCTCTAACTTGGAGCTTGAGAAAAAAATTGTACAGGACCTGAAGAACATTTATGTGCATGAAAGTACCTTATTATCTGAGGTGACACTTCTGGAACTTTGGAAGGCTCTTCCTTGGATAATAGACTCTGATTTTGCAGTTACTTGATTGGCTAAATATTAGTTTCCTTTATCTACGTCCTCTTTGTTTTAGTTTTCTTTTTCTGAGTTTTTCTTGTTTTTGTACCATGTTTATGTTTGCTTGCATGCATGTGCAAGAAACATAGTGCCATCATCCGAGTTTTCGGAGGTGTGTCGCCCCCTCTTCCAATTCAGTCAGTGTTTTGGCAGGCGCGGCCCCAGTCCTCCAATGCATGCTGGAGCTGTCTATGACAGCTCCAAAATGCAGTGGAGTACAGTTGAAAGGGGGAGCTAGCTCAGTGAGCAGCAATAAGATATCGCCTGCTCATGCATGCTCCCCCACACACACACACGCAGGCATACTGCGCGCGCCCCCACCATGCACACACTGTACAGGCGGGTGCCCAATCCCGCGTCGGCTGTGCTGCGCCTCAAAGCCTTCTCGATGCCACGCTGGTGCCCACCCCAGCATGGCAATTCATCGATAGCCGACGGAGGTGCCCACCCCTGTCGGCTCCACTGTCCTCCCCTCCCCAGAGTACGGGTGCCACGCTGGGAGCCCACCCAGCGTGGCAACTGATGCTATGACCGACGGGGGTGCCCAATACCCCATCGGCTCCATGCCCCCCCAACCAGCCATCCTTGTGCCATGGTGGGAGTTCACCCCAGCGTGGCAAACATCCCGCGTCGTCATTTAAAAAAAAAAAAAATGGAAATAAAAAACTGTCATCGCGGCGCTTCTCCTGGCCCCCACAACCTGCACCCACCCACTGCGCACCCTGCCTCCCCACCCCCTCACCCCATACTTACCTCCAGACCTCAGCGCGACAATCTTCGGTGGACCGGGAACACGTCTGCATTCTTCAAAGCCGACCGCGAACTGAGGAAATGCCGGTAAGCTGTATAATGGGATAGATAGGGTTTTTTCAACTTTATTGCATATCTCAGGCATTTTTGGAAATTTTTGCACTAAATTTACAACATGGGGTTTTTGGGACCCCTTCTCATGAATGCTGTCACTGACATGGCGTTACTCGGGCCCGAAGGGTGATTTCGCAGCCACTGCATGAAATTACCTTTCTGGAACAATTAACAAAATGACACTGCCAGTGTTCATAAGGTGGGCTCTCAAGAAGCCTATTTTAAAAATTTGGTGGAAAAATTCCAAAAAATGACTGTTTTACGAGCGTGCTTTGCGCAGTTCCTACGCAGGCTTGTAAATTCGCGAATTTTCAATATTTTCACTCCAGATTTTTAACATTGCAATTTTACCACACCTTCTTATGAATAGTACAGCTGTCATTTTTCACATCTCACCCAAAACGTGTTTCCGCCCATGTAGTGCACAATGGCACAGTCGGTGTGCGAAATCAATGTACGGGACAAATTAAGAAAATCACAGTGACATTGTTCATGAGCAGAGGTCTTAAAATGGCTATGTTGAAAATTTGGTGAAAAAATTCCTATAAATGACTGTTTTGCGAGCGTGCGTTGCAATGAGGGATCATGCAGTTCCTACGCACGCATGTAAGTTCACAAATTTTCAACATTTTCACTCCAGATTTTCAACATTGCCATTTTACCACACCTCCTTATGAGTAGTACAGCTGTCATTTTTCACATCTTGCCCAAAATGTGTTTCCGCCCATGTAGCGCACAATGGCGCAGTCGGTGTGCGAAATCAATGCATGGGACACATTAAGAAAATCACAGTGACACTGTTCATGAGCAGAGGTCTTAAAATGGCTATGTTGAAAATTTGGTGAAAAAATCCCTAAAAATGACTGTTTTACGAGCGCGTGTTGCAGTTCCTACGCACGCTTGTAAGTTTGAGAATTTTCAATATCTTCACTCCAGATTTTCAACATTGCCATTTTATTACACTTCCTTATGAACAGTACAGCTGCCATTTTTCACGTCACCCAAAATGTGTTTTCGCACATGTAGCGCACAATGGTGCAGTCGGTGTGCGAAAGCAATGTTTGGGACAGATTAAGAAAATCACAGTTACACTGTTCATGAGCAGAGGTCTTAAAATGGCTATGTTGAAAATTTGGTGACAAAAGTCCATAAAATGACTGTATTACGAGTGAGCATTGCTCAGTTTCCACGCACCCTCGTAAGTTCATGACTTTGTAATATTTTCAGTCTAGATTTTCACCAGTGGCATTTTTCCACACTTCCTTATGAACAGTACAGCTGTCATTTTCCACAACATGGCCGAAATGTGTTTTCACACTTTCAGTGCAGAGATGCGTGGTCGCTTTGGGAAATCATTGTTCGGAACAGATAAAGAAAATCACAGTGACACTGTTCATGATCGGAGGTCCCAAAATGCCTGTGTTGACAATCTGCTGTAAAAATTCCCCAAACTAATTACATTACGGGTGTGCATTGCACAGTTTCTATGCACACTCGTGACTTCACCAGTTTTTTTAATATTTTTACTGAAGATTTGCAACATTGCCATTTTTTACACCTCCCCATGAACAGTACAGCTGTCATTTTTTACATCCTGTTCGGAATGTTTTGCACCTGTGGTGCTAAATGTCAGTAGTCGCTGTGCATAAGCAGCTTCCGGCTAACAAACTGATATTGCCACTGTTCATGAGGTGGGGTCACAAAAAAACCATGTTGAAAATTTGGAGTGAAAATACCAACAAATGCCTGTGGTATTAGGGTTTCCAACCATAACACCCAACCCTGTAGAGAATGACAGGCATCAGGGATGTGACTTGGGATTCTTGCCTGTAATGCTCATACCATTCCACACCCTGCAGCCAGTAAGAGGCATCGAGGTATGCCTTGGACTCTTCGCCCCAAACTTCACCCATTCTCCTATACCGCACCCATCTCACCGTACTTCCTGATGGAATGGGGTGCACGTAACGGCCAAAGACTTCAAGGCACACCGTGACACTTGTCAGTGTCTGCAGGGTGGGGTATGGTGAAATGGAGTGGCCGTTATGCTTGATGACCCAAAGGCACACCCCAATGCCTGTCACTATCTGCAGGGTGGTGGTGGGGTTGGCTTCAGTTCAATACTTCACTGCCATTCCTATTACGCAGCTCTGTAACTTCTACACTACCACTGCCAATGCCAGTAAGAAAACATTCGGCGTTGACAAATGCTTGTTTGTTTTATTGTTGTACAATTTATGTTTCAGTAAAACTTTCCCCAACTCTTTTTCGATAAGTGCCATGGGATCTTTAGCATCCACCTGAACTACCACCAATCCAGGCAGATGGGACCTCGGTTTAACGTCTCATCTGAAAGATGGCACCTCAGAAGTTCAGCACCCCCCACATGCTGCACTACAGTGTCAGTATTGGGATATTAACCCAAGTGCCAGATGTGGGAACTGAACCCACAGCCCTCTGATCTCCCAGCCTCAGAGATGAGTGTGCTACCTACTGAGCCACTTACACTGACTAGACCACCAGGAACATATTTTTATTATCAAAAGGACCGCAAGTGGCAACCGAGGAAGGGAATGGACCACTAGACCACCATTGAGCTGTTTTTTTAACAAAGGGATGGCGACTGGGGGGACCACTAGGCACCAGGGACTGTTCATTTATTTATTTCCCAGGACAAAGATTGGCAATGGGGGAAGGGGCTGCACTACACTCACCGCAGCCTATGAAAATGGACCCATAATAGGCATGTAAATGGCCAACTAGTGCCTTGCACGCCCATTGGGCTCATTTGCATGGCTTCCTCTATGAATATGAAACAGCATTCCTGTGCTATTCCTTGCAGGGCCATGTTCCAGGCTGCATGGTGGGGCAGCGCTATTGGGGTACAACTGGCGGTACTGGGGTTACCGCTGCCTTGGACCACCCCAGTGTTGAGTATTGCCTTTGCGAGTTTTTGTGAATCGGGGCCCTGATTTTTATGTGGTGACTCTTCTTTTGTATTAAGCCTTGTTGCCACTACAGTTTGTGATAGATGTGATTTTTTTAAGTGATGTATTGGGGACATGAAGGCAAGGGAGAGCCATGGCACAGATAAACTGTTTTCACTGCCCACGCTCCTTTCCATTGTGCTCGATCTGTCAGCTGTGATTGACTGCTCGAGACTGGCTCATGCTTGCAGTTATAGCTAGCTGGTTGTAATGGTGAATATTCCATAGTTATCTGTGTGTAAAGAAGCCCTGCCAGCAATTATAATAACATTATATAATAGGACAAAGAAGGGTACCATGGGTAGAGGTGAATTTACAACAATTAAGTAGGGTGCAAATATAAAAATTTAGGGAGGTGGTGGGATTAGGAAGGGTGGGGTACATTTTGGCTTAGGCATTGAGGGGCACTGAGAGAATTAGGCAGACTTGTAACAATGAGCACGGATTAATTCAGTGGCTGCCCAAAAGGGAAAAAAGGGGAATAGAGGCAAATAAATTACAGAGAAGCAGATAGGAAAGGGTGGCTATTTGCAGGAGCAGCTGGGGATAGAGCGGCTGTAGACGAGAGATGTAATGGAAAGGAAGGAACTAGTGTACTTCATTTTTTTTTTTTTTATGTTTTACACTATATTTATTCAGGATAGCTCAGCAGAGATGCAACATCTCATTTCCAGTGAGGTCCTGCTTCTGCCCATTTCCACAGTTTTGGTGGTGGTGGGGGGGGTTGCTGATAGGTTATAGCAGCAGTAGTTATTAGTGACCATACAATTTTTTTTTCAACAATAATGTTTGTCTAGCAAAATTATCATGGTACTCTATTTTCTTTCTGGTTTCTTTCATTCCTGAACCATGACACAGATTTTGAAGTTTTTTTTTTAAGTTCCCACTCCCATGCCATGCCTGCCAGGAAAAAAATAAATATAGTATCTTGGGCCTGCTGCTGGAACAAGGGTGCTGCCAGTTAACTCTAAATGAACAGAAAACAACAAAACAGGGCACTTGCTAGGACTAGCAAAAGAATCAGAAGTAAAGGCAATAGATACGTGCCAGATACTCTATTCATTTCACAATTTAGCCTTCTCAGGAGTGTTTGGCGCCACTTAGAGAGTCTAAGTGCTCATATTAAAAATGTACAAATGTACAAGACTATACAAAATTACAAATAGTGTGCAAGTACTATTTTTAGCTTATTTGTCATTTTTTAAGTGTTTGCATGTTTTGTATTTTTGTACATTTTTAATCTGAGCACTTATATATTTATTGCACCTATGAAATGTACTGTGGCTGCGCCTTTAAGTGCACATTATTTATAGTGCACGCTAGGTGGCACCAAACACTCCTAAGGAAGCTTAATTGCAAAATGTTGAATGTTTTTGATGTGCACCGTCACTACGAATAAAGAGTATCTGGTTGTACCTTTGTCTTTATTTCTCGTTCTTTTGCCAGTCCTAGTGAGTGTCCAGTTTTGTTGTTTTCTGTTCACTGAGAGTGCCCAGTATTACCAACCTCTCCACTTCCATGGTGTCACCTATTAAGCCTCAACTGGCACAATCTGATGAAGTGGCCCCGTTGCCTAAAGTACTGCAAGAGGTGAAGTCTTCTGATTCTCCACTTGAATGGACAGAGATGAAGAAAGCAGTTCAGTCGCTGCAGGATGGGAAGGCCCTTGGCCCAGATGGCATACCTATTGATTTTTATAAAAACGTTCTCCCTCAACAAAAACAGATGCTCTAGAATATGTACACAGAATGCACCAAAAACTGGGATGCTATTCCCCTCCATGCAGTCTGCCACAGTGATGGTGGTTCCCAAACCAGGCAAGGACCCGAAACCCTGGCCTCCCTACCATCCAGTCTCGCTTTTGAGAGTGGATTACAAAATCAAGGCCAAGGACATGATGACCAGGCTGGAAGTAGCCCCCTTTTTAATAACACACCAGGACCAATCAGGTTTTGTAAAGGGTCAACATGGTAAGAACAACCTTAGAGGAACCCTGAATGAATTGTGGCACTTGATAGCGGAGGGAGAGTAAGAATTGGGGAACGGGAGGAGTGGGCATCATTGCCTTTGACATCAAGAAGGTGTCTAACTGCTTGGAGTGGGTTTTTTGCACCACACCCTGGAGAGATTAGTGCCCAGATTTAGGAGCTGGGTCAAAATGTTGTAGAACAATCCCTCTGCGCAGGTACTGACCAATGGACAACTCTCCAGATCATTTGCATTTACCAGGGTACTCAGCAGGGTTGCCACCCGTCACCGCTGCCGTATGTGCTCATGCTGGAGCCACTGGCAGCAGCATTGCAGGCCAGGCAAGACAATGAAGGATTTGTGCAAGGGGGAGGTCACCACAAACTAGCCCACTTTGTGGGTGACCTCCTACTCTACATCCCAGACCATTCCTAAGATAGCTGAGATCTTGAAGCAATATAGCTTTGTAGATGGCCTCAAAATCAGCTGGGGGAAAAGTGAACTGATGCTCCTTGGAAGTAAACATGGGTTCCAGGACAGGCTTGAGGGAACCCAGTTAAAGGTGGTGACAGCACTGAAGTACTTTGGGATTATCATCCCAAATAAGATGAGAGACTTGTATGACAAGAACTTCCCACCCCTCTTGTGAGACTTTAAATCTACCTTAGAAAGATGGGCATCACTCCATCTGTTTAAGCTGGGTCACATTAATAGTATTAAAATGTGTATTCTCCTCCAAATCCTCTACCTCTTCCAGGGATTACCTATTTGAGTTCCCAGGAAGTGCTGCTTTTTTTTTTTTTTTTAACCAGAAGAGACACACTAAGCTGAAGCTTGTTTACAGATGTGACCCGGGAGCTGCAACCTTCTCACAGCTGAATGCCTGCACTGGCAATTTCATCTGGAGAAACATACTGGCTAGGGTGTGGACTTTAGTATTACAGTGCATGGGGAAAGAAAGGAGACCTTCATTACCAAATATATATAACCACTATATGGTGGTCTAACTGGTCTTCTTCAAGAACAAGGAAGATGTGGACAGGCCAGCATGGCAGAAGATAGAGGAATGGGGGGGAGAGGCACCCCTTGCTGGAGGGGATCCTGTTCCCCAAATGCATGACCCTCGCAGTGGGTAGAGTGAGGAACCCCTTCACAAGCACCACTGTACAAGTCTGAATTCTGGCCCACAAAATGACTGGCCACAAACTGGGCATATTGCACAGGGTTGCCACAAGCATTTAGAGCTGTAAAAGGCTATGAGGTTTTTGCCCGTCGGGGACCATTGGCACGGTCCAAACTAGGTCTGATTACCATTGGTCAACTGTATGATGGGCGCTCTCTCAAACCCTTCATCCAACTTAGGAAAGAATATTGCTTAGATCCAACAAGTATTTTCATCTCTTGTAACATACATAACCTATTGGCAAGGGCTACCCAAGGGGCAGGGGGCACTCCAGAGCTGTCACCTATAGAACAAGTGTTCTATAACCCCCAACCCAGGTCTATGCCACTATCCTTCCACTACATGCTTCTGCAGGGGAGTACAACAGACTCCCTTTCCCACATCAAGCTGAAATGGTCATCCAATTTAGACCAGGAAATGATGGCCGATGCCTGACACAGGGCAGTCCACCACGCTACATATGGGGCAAAACAATAAGCTTCGACAAACTGAATATAATGTTATGTACCAGGCTCACTATGCCCAAGTAGGCTCCACAAAATAAAATCAGACCTGACCCCTACATGCCCTAAGTGTAGAGTTGAGGTAGGTACCTTCATACACATGGTCATAATGTGCCCCAAGGTCAAGAGTTTCTGGTGAGAAGTCCATAGAGTTACGGAACATACCACAGGTAGATTATTACTTTTCACCCCCAATGGAATTGCTCTTGGGGACTGAATCCCTTATAAATCTTTCTAAAGAATTGCCTGTTTGGGGCCTAGCCTTCATTGCAACCAACAAAATGATAGCACAGAACTGGATGAGCTCCTCACCACCCACAATAGCACAGTGGGCTAACAGTCTATTAGACTGTCTGAAAATAGAAAGAGACCAGCACACAGCTAGCAATCAAACAAAGGTCTTTGAGAGCACGTGGCCTTCAATACTATCCACTTTGCAGAAAGGGAGCTTTGCTGGGTAAATATAACTTAGCAGGCTCAAATAGATACCCCTCCCAACTGTTGAGTTCCATTACCGGATAGTGATAAGCTATGTTATGTTATGTTATGTTATGTTATGTTATGTTATGTTATGTTATGTTATGTTATGTTATGTTATGTTATGTTATGTTATGTTATGTTATGTTATGTTATGTTATACAATGGCAAGAAAGAATCTTGGCTTCTGATTGGTGACTTGGCCATCACAGCAGGGATGTTATCCTGGCATAACATCCCTGCTGATTTGTTGCAAGATAATTTCTTTGGGTTGTCATTGCATCTTTTCTTAAGAAACAAAAACATTTTTACACACTGACCAAAACATTCTTTACATTTTTTTTTATTCTGTATAAAACAACAAGCCATTGTGTAATAGGAATAATGCCCTCCAGGTTGGATGTTATGTTGGGATAACATCCCTTCTCGGGTACTGGACACCCTCGGCCAGTGGCCTCGGGCCCAACCACCTGGGGTGGGATGTTATCCCAGCATGACACCCAATCTAACTCACTAAAAATACCACCAACAGCTTAATCTGGTTCAAGGTCAGTTAGCATTCATCTGTATCCCCCTCACCCGGGTTGTGCCTGAAAATAGGCAGGATTTGTCTAGTGCACTTACCCGGTCAACAAAAACTAAATAAAACAAAATAAATAAATAAACCTGGAGGGCATTATTCCTTTATTATATTATATTCTGCTATAAACCATCAGGCAACTACCTATGGAGAGGAGTAATCCTCCCTGATTACAGATACCCTTGTGAGGTCATTGCAGACTTTCAATTCATTGACAACGCAGTGATACAAATTTACCTGCACTAAGTTATTGATGTGCATTTCTTTTGTTGAATGCAATAACATGTAGGAATTTACCATGTTAAAAGCACAAACTTTTTTTTTTTACAACACCCCCCAAAAAAACTCCAAGAATAGCATCTCTGTCCATAAATCAGTTATGCAGCCATCAAGTAATATTTCAAATAACATTTTTAAGATGGGCTGTGTGTGTGGGGGGGGACCATCCACAATGACACCTCCAATAATTCAACTGCAACTGACAAATCACCAACTGTGTGTGAAACTGAACTTTCTGGTTAGCTGATATGAAACTGACATCGATAAAGATTTTTAAACAAATAGTAACTGACTAGCTTGTTGAACTAATATGTAATAGTACTGACACTGACAGCCAGTGAGATTGGGTTTCCATGGTTATGTGTGTGTGGGACGCCTGTGATGTGAATTCACATAGATGGAAAAACTCAGAAGAAATCAGATGTGAAAGAAAGGGTGGCAGCTGCAATGCAAGGCGTGAGCAATGGGGGCCCATGTGTTATAAAAAACAATAGCTCCCTATCTGTTACAGCACTATAAACTCCATCTTGGGATTCCACTGACATCAGAAACTTCTCGAGAGTCACTCAAGTTTTGTGAGGTGGCAGGAATCCTTCGATACAGATGCAGTGCAGTAACAGATAGGGAGCCATATGTTATTCTATTTGCTTTGTATTGTATTTAAAAGCTAGATGTGTTCCTTTGAAAAACCTCACAAATACAGCACAGCTTCAAGAATTTTTGTCACAAATGTAGAATTTTTGTTTTCTTATTTGAAAATTGGTAACCGGGAGTGGCACACTGAGCCAAGGCTCGTTTCCTGATGTGATCCGGGCCCGGGAAGGACATGAGAAATAGAGTGGTGCAATGCAAGTAAAATTGAATATGGTACACATGCAAATAAAATAAAAAGTAAACACAACTAGACAAAGGTCAAGTGAGCGATCTAATATGCAAAAAGTAAGACCGGAGCAGAAGGAATGATGGCTGTGCGAGGTGTTGATTGGGAAGGAGCCTGACACAGGCTAAGGTAGAACCCAGGAAGAGGCCCAGCAACAGGGATGTCAGAGGCTCCAACAGGGGAGGGTCAGGGAGAGGGTGGACAGGACCAGATGGGAGCAGGGTGGAGTTGTAGCTGGTGCCTGAGGGAGCCGGGGAGGAGGAGAGACAGAGAGAGGAGAGGAGCATGTTCCAGAGAGAGGGAAGATGATGTAGGAGAAGGCCAACTGCCCAGCAGAGGAGTGAGGGTGGGAGAGAAGATGTGAGGATCCCTGAGTGGAGGGTGTATGAGGCAGAGAGAATGGGAGAGAGGACTGAGGATAGGTAAGAGGGCAGGGACCCAAACCAGTATTTGGAGATGAGGGAAACTCAGTGGGACTGGTGACATGAAGGTAGGGGGAGTATGGATGGGGAGGAATAGAGAGAGCAATGGTAAGTTAGAAGGGGGAGTTGGTAGTGAAGTGACAAAAGGCGTAACGGAGGGTGTCCAGTCTGGAAAGGAAGTGGAGGGGTGGTGCCGTAGGCAAAATCTGCATAGTCGAAGATTGGGAGCACCATTTTGGTAACAAGCTCCTAGCAGACTGCTGTGAGGATTCTCCTCTCAGATGTAGCTGCTCTGCTGAATGATAGTGTGGGCATATTTTCACATGTTTCTGCACCGTTCCTTTTCATAACTTGAGAAAACACTTACCTGCTAAATAATACTGATGCTGTACCATGAGATATGTACTTGCAGTGGGCAGGTTTTCAAATTGAGCCCTAAAAGTTAAAATGTGGTTGCCTTTTACTTTACCCTCCCCCCACCACCATGTTTCTTTATATGTCATATATATGAAACACAGATTGTTTTTCCCAGGAACTGAGTAATGTCATGTAAATAGCTGAATCTTGGATTGATGCAGTACTGGACGATGCAATAGTCTCGGGCAATACAATGTGTCAGGATTCATTGAAAGAGCAAGCCATGACTGCACTGAGCATGTGAGTGGAATGAGTCTCTGAGTGCCTGCTGAAACAATCACTGAATAAGGTGCCAGGGAGAATAAGAAAGTGCGGATGACTCAATGAAACATGGCTTGTTGTCATACCACAAGGATGTAGCCAAGGCCATGCTGAACACCAAGGTACTCAGCTGAGCCACACATCACAGGAAACAGTACTGTGAATGCAGAAAAAACTACTAACCTACTAAAGACATTTATTCATGTATGTATCTACTGATTTTTGTTTCATTAATTAACCAGGAAAGCCCTGTGAGATGCAAAAGTATCTCGTTTCCAGAGGCGTCTTAGGATGATAACAGTAAATGATAGTTTATGGGAACCAAATATAAAACCCGGGACAAGACAATACAAATCATATAAGATAAATCAAAAACAACAACGTGTACAAATATTAATGAAATGTGATAAAAATACAGAATTAAACAGGCCTGTGACTGAGCTGATCCTAACATAACATGGAAGATTCCAACCAAGCTGACCATTGCATCTGGTTTGTTCTTTTACAATTTCTTTTTTACTTTAGGTACTGAAAGTGATAATTTGGAAACTGATTTTTTTTTTTTAGTGAATTTAGTGTTTGTGAAAGGTGCCAGATTAACAGCACTGGTGTCTGTAGCCCTCAGTTTAGCCACATGAGAGGTACAACACTAGCGATCACAGTACAACTTCCCCACACTGCCCTGCCAATGTGCCTCAACCTCACCGCAGAGGGATCACCACATAGGTGAGAGGGTAGCCCTTCTGTTCTTGGCTTCTCAAGTGACACTTCCAGCAAGGTTACAAACTAGTGCCAGTGGTGTTGGTGGTATTGTGGTATGTATGCCTGCCCATTAGGAACTGAACTGAAACCCAGCGCTAGTCATTGCACAAAGACCTCCGAACAGTTACTAAGCTTATAATAATTGTAATGATGTAGAAAATAAAGATTCAGAACATTAACTCAACAAAAGGAATCTAGTAATCATTTGGTTTGTAACATTCTGCTTCAGCAAGCTGCTGGAAAAAAGCCACCTTAGTAACATAGTAGTTTAAGGCTGGAAGGGACTTATCCATCAGCCCCCCCCCCCCTCTCCAAACCAACCTTCATAAGCATGGATGAATCAGTAGGTTGAGCACTTGGCAACACACACTAATTTATATGGTCTGCTGTTTTCATAGCACAAGGATGTAGCCAAGGCCATCCTGGGAACATTAGAGCTCAGCTGAGTCGCACAGCACAGGAAATAGTCATGTGAGTTCAGAAACCATGTAAACTATGTCACTATAATCAAAATAAGGTCAAAGCAACTGGGCTGCAGTCTTTATCCTGAAGCTGGATTTATTACCATTTAGACCTGGAATGCGCAACCTTTGTATATTCCTGTACTTGTCTCCTTCTGTAACTAATTCTGGGTTGCCCCTGAAAAAGGGAACTTCAGGGCACAGAGGGCCTACCTCATCATCAAAACTGAATAAATAAATATTTCTAGTGGTTAGAGCACAGAACTGTAAACTTGGAATCCTGACTTTGAATCCCACCACTGTCATTGTTCACTGCATCACCCTGAGCTCATCAGTTAACCTCCCTCATAGCATAACATAGCATACCAAAAGTGCTTATGTTTGTAACAGGCAATAGGTTGGAGCATGACAAGCAGTTTACAGCCTCTGTCAAGAGAGCGGACAGAATGCTGGGGAACATCAAAAAAGGGGTGACCAGCAGAGAAGGGAAAGCAACTCTGCCACTTTATAAGGCCCTGGTCAGGCCCCACCTACATAGAAACATACATAAAATTTGACGGCAGATGAGAACCGCTTGGCCCACCTAGTCTGTCCATTTCCCTACCTGATGGATAAGCTGCAGATTCTAGTTAATCAACAGCTTACTTCCTCCTACCCCCCACTAGAATTGCCTTATGTCTGTCCCATGCATTCTTGAATTCTCCCACTGTTCCTGATTCCACAACCTCCTCAGGAAGGCTGTTCCATGCATCCACAACCCTCTCTGTGAAAAAATACTTCCTCACATTACCTCTGAACCGTCCCCCTCTATTTTCAAATTGTGCCTCCTTGTTCTTGCACATCTCTTCTTCTGAAAGATGCTACCCTCTTGCACTTTAGTTCCCTTGAGATACTTGAAAGTTTCTATCATGTCCCCCCCCTCCTTTCCTCAAGAGTATAAATATTAAGTTGATTTAGTCTTTCCTCATATGTCTTCTGGTGCAGACCCTGCACCATTTTGGTTGCCCTCCTCTGAACAGCCTCCACTCTATGTCTTTGCGGAGATGGGGTCTCCAGAATTGCACGCAGCACTCCAGATGGGGTCTTACCAACTGTCTGTACAGAGGGATAACAACTTCTTGTTTTCTACTGTTGATGCCTCTCCCTATGCATCCCAGTATCCCCCCAGCCCTCCTTACTGCCTTCTCACATTGCTTACCCACCTTTAGGTCATCTGATATACTGTAATTACTCCTAGGTCTCTTTCGATTTTTGTTGTTATTAACTCGCCCCCATTGTATACTCTTCCCCTGGGTTTTTGTTTCCCAGATGCATTACCTTGCACATCTTTGCATTGAATCCGAGCTGCCAAATATTTGACCATTCCTCCAACCTTGCCAAGTCGCTTTGCATCCTTTCCACCCCACTTTGTGTATCAACCCTGTTGCAGATCTTTGTTTCATCTGCAAAGAGACATACTTTTCCTCCCAGGTGCTCTCCAACATCACTTATAAAGACATTAAAGAGGACCAGTCCCAGTACCGACCCCTGCGGTACCCCGCTAGTTACCCTCCTTTCTTCACTGTGGACTCCGTTTACTATTACCCTTTGCGTCCTGTTGTACAGCCAGTTTTTTATCCAGGCTACCACTTTGGGACCCACTCCAAGGCTTGCTAACTTGTATATTATCTTTTGTGTGAGACTGTGTTAAATGCCTTGCTAAAATCTAGGTAGGCCATTTCCACAGCCCCACCCTGGTCTACTATTTTGGTCACCCAGCCAAAGAAATCTGTTAGGTTTGTCTGACATGACCTTCCTGTTGTGAAACCATGTTGCCTTGGGTCCTGTGCCCCACTGGCCTCTAGGTACTCAACAATTCTTTCCTTCAGAAGTGATTCCATCATTTTCCCTACCACTGAGGTCAAGCTAACTAGTCTGTAGTTTCCTGCCTCTGCCCTGCTCCCACTTTTGTGAAGTGGAATCACATTTGCCCTCCTCCAGTCCTCAAGTACCACCCCACCCCATCCTCCCATGATTTGTTAAAGAGAGTAGTCAGTGTCGTTACTAGTTCTACCCTTAGTTCTTTTAGAATTCTTGGGTGAATCCCATCAGGCCCCATTGCTTTGTCCACCCTCAGTTTCAAGAGTTCTTTCAAAACCCTTTCTTTTGTGAATGGCTTGTTTCGACCCCCCTATTCAGAGTGTTTGCTTTAGGTACCTCCCATTAATCTTCCATTGTGAATACTGAGCAGAAATATTCGTTCAGTATTCCTGCTTTTTCACTGTCACCCTCTGCCCACATTCCTTCCCCTTTATTAAGTCTCTGTATCCCTCCCTTGGTCTTTCTTCACTCCCTAATGTACCTATAAGAGGTGTTATCCTCCTTCTTAACAGATTTGGCTATCTTTTCCTCAGTCTGTGCCTTTGCTATTCTGACTGCCTTCCCTGCCTCCTTCTGCTTTAACTGATAAAGTTCTTTGTCCTGCTCCTTCTCTGTTTCCTTGTATTTCTTGAATGCTATCCTTTTCTCATTAACCTTCCCTTCCACCTCTTTTGAGAACCATAGTGTTTTTTCCTTCATTTTGTTTTGTTCATTTGCTTCACGCAAAGGCTTGTTGCCTCTACGATGGCTGTTTTGATTATTCCTCATTGTTCCTCCACCCTTCCTTCTTACCCATTTGTTAGTGCTTTTCTTAGGCACGCTCTCATTTTCCCAAAGTCATTCTTCCTAAAGTCCAATACTCTTGTTTTTGTATGGCTTGCTTCTATGTCTGTGTTTATTGTGAACCACACTGTTTGGTGGTCACTTGTTCCCAGATGGCTACCCACTTCTAAATCTGAGATCCTTTCTCCTTTCCCATTTGAGAGTACCAGGTCTAAGATTGCTCCCTCCTGAGTGGGTTCCAACACTAGCTGTTTGAGGCATGCTCCTTGCAGGGCATCAAGAATGACCCTGCTCTTGGATGTGCCGGCAGCAAAGATACTCCAGTTAACATCTGGCATATTCGGGTCCCCTATCAACAATATCTCGCCTTTTTCTGCCATTTTAAGGATGCCTTCTATCATTTCCATTTCCTCCCCCTGAGATGGGGGTCGGTACACAACCCCCATGTGGATTGTGGTGCCATTTCCTGTTCCAGGGTGACCTACAGACAGTGACTCATCAACTTCCTGTTTACTCTTTAGTTCTGTTGCTTTAATCCCTTCCCTTATATAGAGAGCTACTCCTCCTCCTCCTCTTTTACCCACCCTGACCCTCCTGTAGTTTGTGTATCCTGGTATGTTGACATCCCAGTCATGGTTCTTTGTGTACCATGTTTCAATGACTGCCACAATATCCAGGCATCCTTCTTCCATCAAGGCCACTAGTTCAGGGAACTTGTTACACAGACTGTGGGCATTGGTACTCATCACCTTCCATTTTTTTTTTATGACCTTACCTCTTTTAGCCCCAACCCTGTCATTACTGCCTTTTTCTGCATTTACTCCTGTCCTGCTCCCTACTGACTTCTCTATATTGGTGTTTACCTCACTAACTATTGTGTTTTGTTGGGGGGAGGCTGGGATTTCCCTGCTCCTTTTCAGTGCCTTCCCCCTTGGCTAGTTTAAATGCTTGCCAATGAAGAATTTAAACCTATCACCTAGGATCCTGGTTCCCCCCCTGGACAGATGCAGACCATCGTAGAGTATAGGCCTGCATCCCTCCAGGTAGCTCCCCAGTCCCCAATGAAGTCAAAACCCTGAGCTCCACACCAGTTTTTCACCCATTCATTGAATCCCATGGTGCGGAATACCCTAGCATCATCCTTATCATAGACAGGCAGCACCTCCAAGAAGGTTACCGGACATGCTACTTGTCTAAGGCCTCTCCCCAACTCTACAAACTCCTCTTACACCACTCTGATCCCATTCACAGCCAGGTCATTTGTCCCTAGGTGGACAATGACATCCAGCTCCCTCCCTCCCTCGTGCAGCTGCTCCCGTGATCCTGAGGATTCGCTTCCTGTCCCTCCGAGCCGTGTTGCCAGGCAGGCACCTTACCTCCCTATCCCCTTCCTCCACCACTTCTACCCCCCAATGATTGAGTCCTGGAGTACTATGCATAGTTCTGGGCTCTTCATTACAGAAAGGAAATGGAGTCCGTTGAGAGGTTCTAAAGAAGGGCCACCAAAAGGGTCAGGTACACAGGGGAAAAATCTATGAGGAGAGGCTGGAGGCTTTTAACATGTTTACTCCAGAGAAAGGGAGGATAAGTGGGGACATGAGCTCAGTCTGCCCCATATTCTGGAGTAGCAGTAAGATCAAACAGTGACATTAGATCCAGTGTGTTCCAGCAGGAGACAGGGACACCTAGCGAAGCTCAGAGACAATAAATTCAGGGGTAATGTTGGGCACTTACTCTCCCCAAGGATAGGGAACCTATGGAGCACCTTACCAGTGGAGGTAGTAGATATGAAGAAATTACAGGCCTTCAGGTTAAGCCTTGACATATTTTTATTTTGTGAATTCTGTTTATTCTCTGGAGGTCCAGGGCATCTCTCCAGGGTACCCACATGACAACTGCCACTACTCCCAGCCTGAAACCTCCTCTATCGGTCTCCCACCCAGCCACCACTGCTTGTACCACCCCCTCGGATCACCCCCAAGGGGAGGGCTCCCCACCCTTGGTGGCCTTTCTGTGATTAGATGGACAGCCGTGGGACTGGGGTGGGGGTTGGGAGATCCAATAAGGCAGGTCCGGCAGCGGGATGTAAGCAGGTCTCCGGGGCCCCCTTCACCTCCACTGGACCACCAGGGTATTTCTTCATGTTGCTCCCCTTGGAGCGCAGACATGCAATGATGTCAGTTCTCCTAACGTGCAGACATCGGCTGCCTCTCCACCCCCCGATGTTGCATCGAGCCTTGCTACTGATAAGGTCCCTGGTCTCCACCAGGTGCCACTATGGAGTGAGGCTTACCCCAGAACCCACCCCAGGGGGGAGAGCAGTCCTCTGGATGCTCAATCCCCTCCCTCCCCTGTCGACCCCCGAAGACTCGAGTCGGTTCCCGAACCTGGGTCACCGGCTCAGCGCCACCGGACCGGCCTGCCTTGACATATTTTTGAATGCCAAGGGAATTACATGGGCCCTGGGTGGTAGAGTGGGTGGGCAGGATACCCCTATCAATGAGTACATACTTGTACAGCATACTTATTAATTCCTGCCTATGAAGTGTGGTGAGTTGGTAGACCTGCTGGAGGTGGAGTACATTCTGACCAGAATTTATAACATTACTACCTATGTTTACCCTCTAGGTAATCTTCTTCTTATCTTGCTCTGTGTTACTTGAATCGACCTGTGTACCAAATGGCAACACCATTCCACCTCCTCCTTCTTCTGGGTTGCACAGCACTATGGGATATAGTTTGCACTATAGGCGCTATATAAAATCATATTCTTTTTCTTCCTTCCATTCTTCCTTTCCTAATACTGTACTGAAATGCACCTCTGGCTGATTCATTCATTACTCTGAAAGAATGTTTAAAAGGAACATGCACCCTGGCTTTACTATTTTTTTTAATATATTTGGAAATGTGGGCATGTACGTGTATTCTCTTTAATCTTCCAACTGAACTTTTTGTTTTGTTCACTTTGAAATAATCTTGTTTTTTTTTTTTTTTGAGGTTCATTGTTGATGCTTCCCTTTTTTCACCTGATTTGCATTTTTTAATTACTGTTCAGTTTCAGAATTCAGACAAGCACTGAGAAGTTAAGTGACTTGTGCAAGATCACATAGCATGTAAGCGGCTCTGGTGGGATTTGACCCTGGGTCTTCCAGTTCCTGTCTCCTGTGCTGTAACCACTAGTTACATACTGTCTGCTGGAGACTACAAGCTCATACATAGTTTATGCAAGCCTCAGGCCACATGAGATCATAGACTGGGACTAAGACGAGTTCTGAAAGAGTTTGTTGGCCCCCCCCCAGCAGTGCACTTTGAAAATATGGCCATTAGGCTGACTCCATGACATCAAGTGGTGGGCAAGCAGTCTGGCATGCTCATGGCCCAGGTTCACACTCTGAGCCCAGAACATCAAGAGTGGAGGCCAGCAGGGAGGATACAGAGCATCTGTCAGATGCCTTCCTCAAAGGGTGGAGTGGAATTCTCAAGCTGCACATCTAGCAATACCTAGGGGAGGCCTGGTGGTGGTGGTGGTGTTGATGTGGGTGACCCCATAGCATCTAGTCCCTGCCCCCCCAAGCATACTTCTTAACTGTCCCTGATTATGAACAGCTTCCCTCATTTTACCCCCTCAAAACTGCTTGGCATCAAGGAAAAGGTGCTGCCCACACAGAGAATGTACTGTAAATTGAAACTTTAAAGCAGAAATCCATAATATTCTAAACATGCTAAATCAAATATAAACTTTGTACAGGTAAACACAATAATATGTCCCTCATTATGGAGGTCACAGTCCCTTGTTGTTCTTCATTTTGAGTGTCTGTGTTCCTCATTTCTGTGCCAGAAGGTTGAGAAGTATGCCCCTAAGGATTTGCAAGCGAGCTTTTGTACATGTTGGGAGTTGGGTGGGACCACTGCAGGGACCAAACTGTTAGTGCTCATGATGCATAGGTGCCGGAACAGGGGAGCCACTAGGGCCATGGCCCTACCACTTTCATAAGTGGCCCTATCAGTTTTTGCAATTATGTTAATGTATTTAATAGGGGAGAACTTACCCCTTACTTCCTTGGCCCTACCACTTTTCAAACTGTTCTGGCACCAATGTCATGATGGCACAGTTATTCTGCCACCATGGAGCCACTTACCTTGCCATCTGCCCCATTCTCTCGGCTGGACCATCTTAAGGAAGTTCCCAGGGGCTGAACAGCAAGCAGCTATCCACTTGGGGACAAGCCATGAAGCATGCATCAAGTTGATGGTGATCTTGATCAGAGGTGGTTGGTAAGTGTGCCCAAGGGGCAGACAGAGCTGGAAGCGTGCCCTAACTGGAGAAGCTAGGAGGAAAATCAAGGAGAAATAATGAAATAATTAATATAATGCAAAATACCACAAAACACTTCACAGCTAAGAGAGTTATCATATAAGGAAAGAAATAATACGGTATGTAATTACTACATTTATTTATTCATTCTTTTGTAACTGGGTAAGGCCCATCAGTCACAACAGCCTGTTTCAAGGGGTGACCTGGGAGCACTGGGGTGGTTAAGTGACTTTCTCAGAGTCACACAGTATGCAAGTGGTGATTGTGGGAATCAAACCCTAAGTCTGCTGAATGTACCAAACTCATTCACACCTTGTTACTCTCACCTACAGGATATACTTTCAGCCCATTTAAAATACTAAGTTCATAAGAAATTAAATATAAGATGCCAAATAAGTTGACTAGAGCATGCAATAAATGGAAGGTTGCATATACCACTAATAACACTAGAAACAATGTACCGAGATAAGTAACAATCTAATAATTATACCATTATCCTGCTAGGATGATATATGTCAGGCACAATACAGTCCACAGTCTAACTGAGCTATGACCTCTAATTGAGGTGATACCCCCCATACAGATTGCTAGTGAGGCCTCATTTGGAGTACTGTGCCCAGTTTTGGAGTCCTCCTCTGAGAAAGGGCATCGATAGGCTAAAGTCAGTGCAGCTAAGGGTCATAAAAATAATTCAGTGCCAGTAGGGCAAATCCTATGAGGAACGGCTGAAAGCCCTGAACGTGTACTTGCTGAAGGGCAGACAGGAGAGGGGGGTTACATGATACAGACTTATTAAGTTCCTAAGGGGTATAAATAGGGTACATTGCAGGGACCCATTTGTTAGAAATAAAGATGCAGCCATGAGGGGGCATGACTGGAGATTGGTGGGAGGTAACTGAAGATTGGTGGGAGGTAAATTCAAGAAAGCTGTGAGGAAGTTCTTCACTGAAAGAGTGGTGGAGCCTTGGGACAGATTACCTTACAGAGGTTGTGGGGCACTGACCCTTGATGGGTTCAGACATGGATGGGATAAGGCCAAGAGACTCGGTCCCACTTCCAGGAACCAGGGAGGGGGCAAAGCAGAAGAGGGGCAGAGGGTGAACCCACCATGGCATTCAGTGGCGGGTCTGGGGGTAGCAAAGGGGATGGCCACAGCCTCCAATGTAACTTATTTGCTTGCTGCTGCTGCATTTCACTTTGCTGGGGAAGTCTAATATACTGATTGTAAGAAAATATGTATTCAAACTGTATGTTACATTTGTATTTTTGGTCAAAAATGTAATGAAAAAGATAATGACAGACAACATAAAGGATTAAACAAATAAAAAAAAATTGTATATCAAGTATACACACCACCACAGCACCCCCACTGTAAAATCTTGGCTCCACCACTGGTGGCACTAGGTTGGTGGTAAGGTGGTAAGAACTCTGAGCAGACTTGTTGGGTCTCCTTCTGCCATCAGAGTTTATGTTTCTATCGATGAGACTTGAGACAGTGAGTGGTAACACAGACTACAGAAAATTAGGATGCTAAAGCCAGTACAAAGAATTGGGCCTCAATAAGATTGTAGAGTCAGCTAGTCATACAGAAAGATGATGGTTGTTCAAGACGGACAGAGCAGGACGGCTGAACAATTTACTTCTAAATTGCAGTAGCAGGCAAGGAGAAAGTGGTGAGCTGGGAATGGAGACCAGAATAAGAGTAGCAATGAGGAGAGTAAAAAGCAATAAGGTTCGAAAGGTGGAAAAGGATGTCTGTAGCAAGTAGTCTTGTGTCGGCAGGGGCAGGCCAGAACCCTCTTTTCTTTGGATCCTCAGAAAATGACTAAGGTAAAACTAAACTATTTACCTTACTTATTTTTAGTTTACAGGACCGCAATTCAGTAGGCAGCCTAGTCACTCTGTTACTGAATGAAATCACAGCCCTGACCTTTCTTTTATGGTCCTGCTGTTTCTTTCATGGCCAACGTGAACTACTGCTTTAGAGGGCATATTTGTTTGCTCAGAGGGAGAATTGCAGTTTTACAGACAGCACTGTAGGAAGTTAGAGCAGAGCAAGAGTTAATCAGATTAAGACGAGGAAAAGGTGGGAAGGGAAGGATCAGAAAAACAGTCAAAAGGAAATACAACAGAGCTTGCTGTTATCAACATAAAGATTATCTGATGGGTCACAGCAGTTCCCGAAACCACCCGTCTTTGTCTCCACCACATATGGTGTCATATATTTCTTTATTTAATCTATGATTTCCTGTGAATCTTCCTATTTCCCTGGGGCTCTGGTGAGTGCAGGTAGGACAAGAAGGTATGTGGTTCCTCTGGCCATTCCCACGTTCATCACAACCTACATAAGTAGATGGTCTCGCACCCACCCGCTCATCCCTTTCCACCAGCAGAAACTACCCGTGCTGTTTGTAACAGAAAAGCAAACCAGGGCAATCTCTTTCACATAAGTGCAGCTCACTCAAGGTTGTGTCAGTCGAGCAAAACACTTATTCTCATCACAGAAAATGGTTCTGCTCCTTTTTAAAATTGGATGTGGAACTTGAACCAATGACCTTGTGACCCAGAGGTGAAAGTGCTACCAGCTGAGTGACTCTGACACTGTATCTATCAATGAATCTATGAATCTACTTCTTAAGTACAACAACCTTCAACAGCCTGAAGTCATTCTCTAGTAGAGGCTTAACTGTCACCCTTCTCAACGTCTGTACCCTTGAAAATCAATCCGTAGCCCCCAGGGAGTTTACTTTATCAAATAATCTTGACGGTTCTCATTCCACTGAAACGTGACATAAATTCACTGGACTCCTTTAACTGAAAGTGAACCTATAGTATCCTGCCTGGGTATATGTTCCTGAGCTCCCCAGCATCTCCATTTCCTCTTCGGTAAAGGTGGAAGCATTATGAGGTTCATGAGTACATACCCTAAGACAGTTGACTAGCTGTTTGCTCCTGTGCAATAGAAAACAATATATTAATGTTCTAACACCACTTAGAAAAAAATGTGTACATTAATTTAAGGGCTATTGTATTGACTGAAGTGTTTTTTTGTTTTATTTTTGGAATATTCACTAATGTGTTACTCCCTCTTAGAAAAAATGCTACAAACATTGTAGTGGTGCAGATAAACTACTAGTTTAATTTGCCCGCAGTACACGCTGATGACCCTTTCTTATTTTTTCTGTATACATTTTATGCCCCTGATCTCCCTGGCACCCCCCCTTCTGTCCAGTCCCCCCAGTCCCATCACCTGGCATGTCCAGGATGTGCCTTCTCACCAATGTCCCAGCTTCTGAACTGGGCTGAGGTGCCAGTCAGCAGTGCAGGACCTGCGAGGGACCAGACTTCATCCTGCAGCCAAGGGGGTTCTTCCACCCTGGTTAGGCTCCCCCTGGGACCTGGACTGTCCAATGTGTGGCAGACGAGTTCCACCTCCAAGGAGATGTCCTAACATGTCTAGCTGTGGCTCTGCCTGCCTCCTGAGGTGCACAGACCTGCACTGCCACCCAGACATCTCCAGACGACAGTAATGCAAGTGGATCGCAGTAATCCCCCTTCCCCGAGGGAAGAGAGCTGTTCTCTGGATGCGAATCCTCCCTCCCCCAGGTGGCCTGCCTCCAAGGGATCTGCATCTGTTCCCAAATCTGGGTCACCAGTGTGGCAGGAGGTAAGGTGCCAGCGCCTCAGCCCTCCGTGCCACTGAGCCAGCTCCTCATCGAACTTTTTTTTACATATTGTTTTATGCTCCCCTGTTACCACCTTTGCCTTACTTGGCAACAGAGGAGACATACAACTTTTCTGTTTTTTTCTCCCCTTTAACCCAGGACCCTGGAACACGGTTGTACATGTACGTGGAAGCACACACATGCTCCTTGGCTCCCGTAATGGCCTCTTCCCACCTCCTGGCCAGGGCTCCCTTGTGGCTTGGCATTACCACCTAACCTCCACTGGATGGCAGCCAAGAGCCGGGAACCCTCATGTCCCTCCCCGGAGAGGAGAGCTGCCTTGCGGCATCTCGGTTTTGCTCAGCACCCTCCCCCCCCGGCCAACCCCTGGTGGCCATACTTGCTCCCAAACTCGGGTTGCCGGTGTGGTGTGAGGTGTAGCATCCAGCACCTCAACCCTCAGCACCATCAGGCCGGTGTTCCTTATCTTGTTTTTAAGGTATTACTGTACTTCTTCATCTGCGCAAGTCTCTATAAGGGCTAAATAAATCTAGCCTGACTTAGTCCCCCTTGGCAGATTTGCCTACAATTGGGCCCATGATGCTGAAAGCTTGTCTGATTGCTGCAATCAGATCGGGCTGTCAGAGATAACCCCTGTTTCATCGGAACAGGTGCAAACACATCGGGAGCCGTTAGACTCAGTCACATCTACTGTGCTAAATGTGCCTGCATCCAGCCCTTTGAAAATACAACCCAGACTTTTAACAGCAAACAATATTTTTTCTGCAAACTCAGAGGCATTCATGCCTTGTTTTATTTTATTTGGCATTTTTGACCACGAAAGGCACACTGTGCTTTGAAAGCTTGTTTCCAGACACATCCCATGGAGAGAGTTACAATGGTTCTTTTTTACTAACAGGGGAAATGTTGGCCAAGACACAAGGAAAATCCTCTACTCTTACAGTAAGTGCCATGGAATCCTTACTGTCTACCTGGACAGTCCCTACAGATGAGTAGAAGAGACCTGCAGTGGGGTTAATATTTCATTCAAAGAACAGCACCTCATCAGTGCAGCACCCCTTTAGTGCTACACTGTAGTGTCATTATTGGGCATTAGCCAAAGTTCTAGTGTGGAAATAGAACCTATGACCTTCCAACCTTATGGCCCCAGAGGCGAGCAGGCATTATATTGAGCCACTGACACTGCTAAAACTATTTGTCAAGAAAATATATACCTGACAATGCTACAGCCTCAAGAATTTATTATTATTTACTTATTTGAAAAAAATTTTCGATGAAGGGTACACTGAGCTGAGGTTCATTTCTAGGTACATCCCAGGGAGGGATTACAGAAGGGAGAACCAGATCAAACATTCCACGTAGATCCTTAAAGGAGAACTGCCTTGAATCTGCAAACCTGTGTGGCTGTAGAAGCTGTGCATTCTATTTTTCCATCCTGACTGGCCTTTTAGTAAATTGCGTTTGATGTTTATGATTTATAAACTGGTGATGAGGACAATTTTAGAACTGTGTGATGTAGTTAATGTCCTTGTTAAGCTTGTGCATTGTTGTCACAATGCATCTGTGTTCTACTATAGAACTCTGCAGTTGAACTGGACATAAGCTGCATCATATAATTCTAAAATGTTTATTTAGAAAGGTTTTATCAGGTATTGCCCACTTGTGTGTAAATTAGAACCCCGCTGTGTTTTGTAAAAGGCCAGTAAAGGCTGAACAAGAACAGAATGGGAACAAGTATTAAAAAAAGCAGCGTCCTCAGGAAACAATTACTTACAAGTGCAATGCAGGCCTCCATTAATAATGCTTGATGTATTCACAAAGGGCCTTTGCTCCATTCAACCATATGTAATAAACTACAACAACAGTTACATGTTCCTTGCTTCCTTCCTCCCTTCCCTCCCTCCCTCCTTCTTTCATCCCTTTTTTGCTCCTATTTTAATTTGCCTTTGATTTTTTTTAAAGTACATACATAGGATACATAACATTGGAAGTTAAATATGACATTAATTAATTAATTAACACAAATAATTCCACAACACATAAAGCCATCCAAAGAAAAGTAAGCCGGGGGGGGGGAGCATAACATATAACCCATTCTATCCACAACCACAATAATCAAATTAAAATAACATATAGAATAATGGATGGGGAAGTGTGCTTAACAAGAATTTAATAGTTGCCCGAGGTGTGGGATGCTACATAGGGTTTATTAAAGCATCCCACACTGAGGGCAACCATTAGATTCGAGTTAGAAGCACACTTCCCCATCTTTTATTTTTTATACTTGCTGGTTAGCAATTTTGCCTAAGTAAATTGTTGTGCTCACAGAGACACACACACACACACCATTTCTTGGTTCTTTTTTTCTGTATATCTGCTTTTTTGTTTTATTTCATTTACATTTCTTTTCTTTTTTTATCTTTTGAGTTGTTCATTTAGATCGCAATTGCCATTACGCTTACCTCAGTGAGTGAGGTCAGAGCCATTCCCGCTGCTAGTTGTCCATTGCGACTTTGGAACGGCAGGATCAACCGGATAGGTTTCTTTTTTTTTTTTGTTACTGTATGTTGGACTTACCAGTACTGTTTTGAAAAACCTAAAAAAGGATAAGATCTGCCAGTCTGGCAGCTCCTCGCTTTTCGGGATAAGAAGCCGCCATGTTTGTAAAATTGTTTAGCCTGCCAGGAGAAGATGTAGAGCCAATCAGGGTGCGTCTGTTTCTGAGTGACTTAGCGCATGCTTGCCATTAAAACTCAGTCAGCAGATGGAAAAAATTGCTGACCAGTTATTATATTACTCTAATGTCACACATCTAGTTACATTTGTATGTGCTGAATTCCACTTCTGTTTCAAAGAAGGAAGGAAAAAAAAAGATTATCTTCCTGATGGGGTGGTTGTGGTCTCAGCTATCATTGTTCTGTAGAGGGCATGCAGACTTCTGCTTTACCTATGATTACACATTTAATCTAGCCGGCTTCATACTGTATATGCACCCCTTTTTTGTTCACACGGAACATGCAGCCTGCTCAGCTGCAGTAGTACATCTCTCAGATGAGGTTGGCACCATAGGATAACCCTCGCTTGGTGTCAGCGGGGGCCAGGCGTAGCCCAAGCAGACACTCTGTGTCAAGGCGTAAGATGGTATGAGCACCAGAGGATTCTCTACATCAGTTGTATATTTGTACCCCTTCCCCTGGCTCTAGGTAAAATCAGCTCAAATCTCTGTCCTGACAGAAAATGTCACACTGCAAGGTGTTTTAAGCAGTTGCCATTCCTTACTGAACTGTTTACTGAATTACAGTTTAAAAATACACAGGAACCCAAGTCCCCAAATCCTCTGTTTGCTGGCAGTGTACAAACAGGTTAGATACTGACTCCGGACTTAAGTCAAAACCTCAGGGTCCATTTGTATAGGCTGCACTCACTTCTCACAACTCCTGAGCCTCACAACACCTTTTATTCCTCTTTAACACCAGTGGGTAAGGTTATACTAACATACTATTTGCCAGCAGATTAGGCCTTACGGTCTATCGAGTCTGCTCGAACCTCAGATCCCTAGATGGGTGCCGAGGCACCCCCCGTGTTCCAGAAACCCCTATCATCCATTCCCACCCCTGGGACAGGCCATCATCTGATTCATCCACTTTCTGTGTCTGTCCCACCTCTCTTGAAGCCCTCTACTGTGATCTCTGAACCAGCTCACCAGGCAGTGCATTCCAAGGGTCCACCACCCTCTCAGTGAAAACCTCCTCCTCTTTCCCCCTCACCCTTCCACCTTCCAACTTCAAACCATGCCCTCTGGTGATACCTCCCTGCTTTAGTCTAAAGATCCCTCATGTTTACTCCTATTTATTCCCTTGAGGTACTTGAAGACCTCAATCATGTCCCCCTGTCTCTCCTCTTCTCCAATGAAAACAGGCAGAGCTCCTCAAGTCTGTCCTCATACGCCAAATCCCTAGCCCTCGTATCATCTTAGTTGCCTCCTCTGTATCCTCTCCAGGAGCTGTATGTCCTCTTCAAGGTGGTCTCCAGTACTGTACACAGTACTCAAGGTGTGGTCTAACCAGTCCATTGTACAGCGGCAGAATCACTTCCTTGCTCCTAGAGGTGACCCCTCACGATGCATCCCAGCATCCTGTTTGCCTTGCTAGCCTCCTGCACTGCTCAGAGTTATTCATACATGCATCCACCATGACCTCTAGGTCTTTTTCCCTTATTGAGGCCTCCAGCCCTCCCAGGGTGTATTTGTGTTTAGGGTTTCTGCCCAAGATGTAGCACCTTGCACTTGGTGATATTGAAATTTAATTTCCATGTGTGAGCCCAGCTTCCAGGGTGTCCAGGTCCCTTGCAGGGCCAACCTCCCTCTTCTCCCTCAACTACTGCTCCCATCTTGGAGTCATCAGCAAGAGACTCATTTCACACCCTATACCCTCCCTGATGTCCGATATGTATGCATTAAACAGGATCGGACCCAGGACCGAGCTCCTGCGGTACCCCACTACCAACCTCTCTAGGGTTCAAGAGCCCCACAGACCACTACTCTGGGTGCGCCCAGCTAGCCAGTTTTCAAACCATCTGACCATCAAAGGCCTACTCCTAACCCCATCAGTTTCTCCACCAGACCATTGTGGGGACAGAGTCAAACGCCTTGCTGAAGTCCAAGAATAATACATCCACAGGCTTTCCCTGTCCAGTTCTGATATTACCCATTCAGAGAACTCCACAAGATTGGTTTGACATGATCTACCTGGCACAAACCCATGTTGCCGACTATCCAGACCTCCCACCCTCCAAGTACACCCCAGTTGTTCCTTTAGTATACTCTCCATTAATTTTCCCACCACCGAGGTCAAACTGATGGGTCTATAGTTACCTGGTACTTCCCTCGACCCCCCTTTATGGATTGGCACCACATGTGCCTCTCGCCAATCCCTAGGTACCCTCCCTGACTCAAGTGACCTGTTGAAGATCTCCGCCAGGGGTGCAGCCAGTATGTCCGCCAATTCCCATAGCACTCTCAGATGAATGCCATCCGGCCCAGGAGATTTGTCTTTCTTTAGGGCCTTGAGGGCTAACCACACCCTTTTGGTGGAGATAGCATCATCTGGCCTCTCCACCTTACTGGCCTTTTTATCCTTATCCAGATGTGACACCCCTGGGGTACCTCTCCCTCCCTCTTGCTCCATTTCTGTTGCTCCCCTGATCCCACTCACTGCCGCTTCTATCCCCATCATGCCTTGCTTTGTAGATATCCCATCCCTCTCCCTAGTGAACACAGAGGCAAAGTACTCGTTAAATACCTCTGCCTGGTCCCTCACGTCTTCCACCCACCCTCCTTCTGATCTCAATCTGCTGAGATGGCCCTTAGTTTTTCTCCACTCCCCAATGTACCAGAAGAACCCCTTTTCCCCTCCATGTATCCCCTGTGCCAGCCGTTGCTCTTTACTGGACTTTGCTCCCCTCACCATCCAGGTGACTTTTCTAGATGCAAGATGGTACATTTCCTTATCCCTATCCCCTTTTGTTGTTTTATATTTTTTGTAGGCTGCCTTCTTTTCTCTGACCGCTACCTGTACCTCACTGGACCACCAGCATGGTTTATGTGACTTTGCTCCCTTATGTTTCAACTTAGCGCAGATCCTGACTGCCTCATGAAGTCCCGGTTTTATGATCTCCATCTCCTTTCTACACTTGTCATTGATGTAATCCCTTCAAGTGATCCTTGAGAATATTTCCCATGCCCACAGTCTGCCCTCTGAAGTCCACTGCCAGTGTCCTATATCTCCCCCATGCTTATTTGAAACCAGACAGTATTGTGGTCGCTCCCAGTCAGGGGTCTTCACAACCAGGTCCCTTACCAGATCCCCATCTGCCAGAACCACATCCAGGACATGCCCTCCCTTGTGGGCTCCATCACATGCTGTGTTAAGAACACATCCTGGAAGCCGTCCAGCAGCCTCTGCTCCTTGGCCACCTTAGAGGACATGGTTCTCAGTTTGTACCAGGCATATTAAGGTCCCCATCAACACTACTCCTTCCCTTTTGGTCCACACTGGGCAATGATGTTGTCCAGCAAACCATCCTCTAGAACATCACTCATCCCGGGGCCTATATACTCACCCCCAGCTTGACCTTATCTCCTGCTGGGGATCATAAGGTGACCCATAAGGCCTCCACGTTTCCCTCTGCCTCTTCTACCCTAGCAATTTCTATGTCATCTCTAATGAACATAGCCACTCCACCCCCTCTGCCCTCCTTTCTATCCTTCCTAAGCATAGTGTACCCCCGCACGTTTAGGTCCCAGTCATGGTTTTTGTTGGCCCATGTCTCCGTGACCTCCGCCACATCCACCCCCTAAACAGCATGGCCTGGAACTCTGGCAACTTGTTTCCCAAGCTCCTGGCATTTACTAACACCAACCCCCACCCCTTATCCCTGATCCCCTTTGTCGAACCCCACCCAAGTTCCTTATACTTCCATCCTCCCTCTGCTCCTCCTGAAACCTCCCCCAGTCTGTTTCCCCCCCTTGGGTTTGAAGGCTACTCCCCTCATCTGGAGGAGAGGGCTTCTGGTCAGCCCCTCCCTTATCCCTTCCCCCCTCACAAGTTTAAACCCCACCTTTCTTGAATGTAGTCAGCCATCCCCTGTTTAAGGACTTCCTTCCCTAATGGGGCAATACATACAGTATTACATATAGTCCCTTATCCTCCCAAACTCCTTTCCAGTTCCCTAACACCCCCAACCCACTCTCTTCACCCCACTTCCTGAGCCAGTCATTAACCTCTGTGATCTTTATTTTTTTCTCCACTGAGGCCTTTGTATTGGCAATATCTCCGAAAAGGAAATGTTGCATCCATTATCCAGATAGACTCTGGCAAGTTCTTGGAACCTTGCTTGGATTTCTAAAACACTATTTCCCTCTAGATCGTTAGTTCCCAAATGCACCAGGAAATCCAGTTTCCCTCCACAATCCCTAACCAGTTCATACACCATGAACTTTGCTCTGTGCACTGTCAGCCCAGAGATACTCACTACCTTCACCTGGCTATGGCATCCACCCCCCTGTCCCTCCCACTGGATACCCCTAATCATCAAGTCTCCCAATAACAGAACCTTAACACCGCCATCATCCTTATGGTTACCTCCACTATGCCATCTCAGCCCCCCATTCCCCCCTTTATTCGTGATCTCAATTCCATGGGAGTCTTCCTGCCTTATTAGAGACCCCCTTGTCACCCTCCCCTTTCTGCCGCCCTCGTTATTTTGCCCACTTAACTCAGACCCCCTCTGAATAGGTGTCCCATTTAACCCTCTCTTATCCAAACCATTTATCCTGGCCCTGATGGTTTCCCTTCCCCACACCACCATCCTCCCCCCTTGTAATAGTTATACTTCAGGTCAGATCCTATTCTGCTCTGCAATGAATTTACCAGAATCTCCCACCTTGCTAACCACTTTAGGCTTAGCACTCTTTTACACACAAATAACTGTAGTGTTATGTCAGTGGGTGATGCAGGAGGCATCACCACTGTAGGGACTCTTTCTCAGACTTTCCTGGCTGATTTCATCCAAGGGTGCCCTGGTCCAGTAAGCTATAACTCCACTCATACTATTTCCTGGCCAGAGCTTGCAGGCCACCTCTATGCTGGGTGCTTCACTGCAAACATACACCTCTCACCAGATGCTGTGCTGGACACAATGCAGCAGTGCGTACTCCAGCCTGCTGTCTGGTTGTAGTTGACAACTGCCACAATCCTTATGCCTGAGGCAGTGTCTCTGACATGTATCCTGGCTTGGATCTCCTGTACAATAAGTAGACATATCTCCTGCCTTCGTTTGTAGCTTAATCTCTTTCACCAGGTCCATCTCTCTCCATCATCAGCATGGCTGGCAGCCATACCTCTCAACCTTTTGTCTCCCAAATGTGGAACATTGCCTCTCAAAATGTGGAACAAATGAGCAAAATGTGGAACACTTAATCAAATCTTTACCTAGAAGGCTCAGAACACTGTTAAAATGTTTGCATTTATGTTCAGAAAGTCTGTTATTAGTTGAGTAATATATTTTTTGCATCATTTACTATAGATCTGTGCTTTAAAATGTTAATACTGAATGTGGAACAAGTCCTCACAATGTGGAACAGGGAGCTTTTGTTAAGTAAAATGAGGAACGTTCCTCATAATGTGGTACAGTTGAGAGGTATGTTGGCAGCACGTCTTGGGCATAGCACTGCAAACACCCCCAAAAGGTGAGCACCATATCTTTAGTGAGCTCACCTCTGCGCACCAAGGCTGCCAGAGATTCTCTTTGAGGGGAAGCCCCTTTGGGTTCCTACACCTCCCCATGTCTCTCTCACATACTTACATAACATTGATCTGCACTAAAAGATGGTTCAGTAGATGAGCATTCTGAGTTGAGATCAGCTCAATTCCAGATGCATCCTGCGGGAAAGGGACTAGGGCAACATAGAAGAAAAGATAATCATACAACAGAGCTGTGTGGGATTTCCAAAATCTGCTTGCACTGGAATTCCTTACCCAGAATTCTGTCAGAAGCAGAATTCCAAAATCCCCAAACCAGAATTTTTTTAAACTGCGGATTAGTTTACATAAAGCATGGAATAATATTGTGTGGTTTACATAGAAACATAGAAATCTGCCGGCAGAAAAGGACCCATTGGCCCATCCAGTCTACCAAAATACCCCCCTTTGTCCTTTTAATCTAACCCCTCACTTCCATGCTATTTTTGCTTCTATTTAGCCCCATGTAGTTGTCCCAAGCTCTCTTGAATTTGCTCACCGAATCTACCCCCACCACCCATTCTGGCAGCCTATTCCAGGGACCCACCTTTCTCTCAGTGAAGAACTCCCCCCTCACATTTCCTCCAGATCTTCCCCCTTCCAGCCTGAATGTGTGCCCTCTTGTTGATTTGTTTTCACTCAATCTGAATATGCCCCTTCCCTCACCTTGCTTATTCCCTTTAGATATTTGAAGGTTTTTACCATATCCCCCCTTTCCCTCCTCATCTCCACTGTGTATAAATTTAGTTCCTCTAATCACTCCTCGTATGAACTCTAGTGCAACTCTTGAACCATCTTGGTTGCCCTTCTCTGGACCCTTTCCAACCTGTCTCTGTTTCCCTACACGTATGGCTTCCAGAACTGGATCCCATATTCCAGATGTGGTCTGACCATGGTTTTATATAATGGCATGATCACCTCCTTCCTCCTGCTTGTGAAGCCCCTCTCTATGCATGCCAGCATTCTGCTAGCCTTCCCCATTGCCTTATTGCCTTGGTTCCCCACCTTCGGGTTATCCAAAATGATGATTCCAAGGGCCGTTTTCTGTTCTGCCACCTCTAATTCTTCCCCCCACCCCCAACCAGTGATGAATGACCTCTTCAATGCACTTCACCTGCTGTACATGGGTGGCTCCAAGACATTACCAGACAGGGCACATGCCCGGGTAAAAATCTGCTTTTGCCCTTGGGTTCCTACTCCCTATGTACATAATTTTGCATTTTTTGCATTGAATTGTAATTGCCACTTCTCTGACCACTCTTCCAATCTGACCAGGTCCTCCCTCATTTTCTCCACTTCTCCCATTGAGTCCACCCTGTTACAAATCTTAGTGTTGTCTTCGAACAGACACACCTTTCCATATAGTCCTTCTGAAATGTCCCCAGTATAAATGTTGAATAGTACAGGACCCAGCACTGACTCCTGGGATACCCCACTCATCACCCCTCCCTCCATGGAGTGCATCCCATTTACCACCACCCTCTGCGTTCTCCCCTCCAGCCAATCTTCCACCCAGTTTACTAGCTTGTTCCCTACCCTTAAGCTACTTAACTTGCTTATTAGTTTCCTGTGAGGGATGGTGTCGAAGATCTTTCTGAAGTCTGAATAGGCCACGTCCACTGCCCTTCCCTGGTCACATATCTCCATTACACCATCAAAGAATTCAATCAGGTTGGACTGACAAGACCTACCCCTTGTGAATCCATGCTGGTTTTCATTTAGGAGCCCCTCCTCTCCCAGGTATTGTGCCAGCCTTTCCTTTATCAGTGTCTCCATCATCTTACCCACCAGATGTCAGGCTAACTGGCCGATAGTTGCTCGGCTCTTCCTTCCCTCCCCCTTTGTGCAACTGCACCACATCAGCCTTTTTCCAATCCCCTGGGACTCTCCCTTTGTCGAGAGAAAGATTAAATAACTTTGCAAGAGGTGCAGCTAGTTCCACCTTTCACTCCTTGAGCACCCTGGGGTGAATTTCATTGGGATCCATTGCCTTGTCTGTCCACAGTTTTCCTAACTCCTCCAACACCCTAACCTCTGAAAAGGGACTTGTATCCAGCTCTCTGCCCACCCTACCCCTGTTTCTTAGTTTGGGGCCCATCCCTTCTTCCTCAGTTGTGAAAATTGAAATAAAGTATTTATTTAGCAGATTAACTTTCTCCTCATCTCCTCTATGACAGCTCCCCTTCCCTCTTAGCCTCATAATCCTCTGCTTGCTTTTCCTTCGCTCACTTACATACCACACTTTTTTTTTACCGTAAACCACAGAATAATATTCCACAGATTATGTACATGGAAACACTTTTTAATTCTGCAGAATTAAAACAGAAATTCTGACAAGCATTGCAGAAGCACTATTGCCATTCCACATGAGTTCTATTGACAAAATCCTGCATTCCACACAGCTATGTAGTACAATGAGGTGTATGCTGTAAATGTAGCGCTCCGACTAGTGGTAAAGTAAGTATCAAAAGCGCTAAGAGGCACCAAATGCAGGATTTCTTTGATATGATTGAAAGTAAAAACATATCTGAGTCTATGGCTATGGGCTAGCTCCCAACTTATGAACCATGGTGTGACTATTTATCCTGCTTATTGCTGATCCCACCTCTCCCATTAAGCATTTTGTGAGAAAGTTGTCATGTGTCTGATGCAATGGCTATAGTGAATTCTGTGTATGTAACTGACTCGCTCTGTAATGTACTCTGTGCCTTATTCTATGAATATTTAAACCACAGTATACTCCTGACTATGTATGTAATCAATGTCTGCCTATGGATGTAATCTGTGTCTGTAACTGATCCGGGTCGCTTCTGAAAAAGGGACCTCTGGTCTCAGTGAGCTTACCCGGTTATCAAAATCTAAATAAATAAATAAATATGAATGGCCTCTTCAATGCACTTCACCTGCTGTACATGAGTGGCTCCAAGACATTACCAGACAGGGCACATGCCCGGGTAAAAATCTGCTGTGCCCAAGATGTGCCCCAACAGTGACACATAACTGGCAACATAGTCTTGATTTAAATTCCCCTACATGCCCAGAAACAAGCCTTCTGTACCCTGCCTGTGCCCTGGTAATCCTTCCACATGTCGACATTTCTCAAGAAGCCACCATGACTGCCTGAATTCACTCTCCTTCCCCAATGCACTCTGCCAGTTACACAGCTCGCCCAAAAGGTATGCCTCCCTCTTCCTGATAGCCCCTTCTGGAATGCCCCCAAACTCAGCCCCCTTTCTCTGCCTGAATGCCCCATGAACTCACTTCTTCTGTCAGAATGCTTTCCAAAATGGAGTATTAGTGCCTTCCTATGACATGTTCAGTGCCTATCCCAACTCTTCACCAATTAAATGAATTAGCTTGTTCTACCCCCACCCACAACTGCTTAATGAAATGTATAGTCCCTGTCTCAGCCTGTCAGATAAATAAGCATGCACACAAGCACAGCAAACTACTCCCCAAGTGCTGCAGTGCCCTCCCCAAGTTCTGTTCTCTTCTCAGGTGACGGAATGTCTACACTTGGGTGCATGAATGCCTCCTTACCACCCCCAAAGTGCAGGACATGTGACTTGCAGGTCTGAGGGCTTCCTATCAACCACACTTAAATTACAGATGAACAGTCACTATAGACACTTACAACAAAGGCACTACAGTAAACTCCCTGCATCTCCTATAGGCTGCTTTCACCGGCCATTTTCACAGAAGTAAAACTATTAGTCCTTTATTGAAATGACCAATGCATTTCAATATCCTTGGCAGGAATGTGTTGTTGACACGGTTTCGCTTCAGACTACATGTGCACACATATGTCATGCCAGTACCAATAAAGCTCCCTTGATAGTGATTTATTTATTTGAAACTTGGTGACTGTGAAAGGTGCAGTGAGCTGAGGCACCTTTCCAGGCATGACCCTGAGAAAGGGGAACAGAGAAGAACAGTAATATAGCAGCTGGCTTGGTAGTATCATAATACTCAATGGGACCTCAACAGGGGTTTAAGGGCAAAGCAATGGCGAAGACGGGATTTTTTTGGGGGCGTGTTTGGATATGATATTTGTGAAGTGGGATAATAAAAAAAAGCTCTGGGGGTTTACTTGCTCTGTGGTGAGTTTTGGGGCTTTTCTTGAACACATAAACACACTTTTGTTACATGTTGCCTACCCCTAATTTCAGGGGAAATCGTTTTTTCCCACGGAATCAGGGTTGTGGGAGATTCTGGCTGGCATTAGAGTCTGTAGCTGTAATTGTTGTGGACAACTGGCTGACTAGCAGTGCCTTCAACCACCCACCCCATATGCATTTCTGCAATATACTGTGAAAGATTTCTATATAGAGACCGGGGGGGTCTAGGGGTTGCTAGACCCCCAGAAGCTCTGGGGGTTTACGTGCTCTGTGGTGAGCTTGGGGGTTTGTTTGGAACCAAAAACATACTTGTGTTACATGTTCTCTCCCTACCACTGGGGAAATTTTTTCTCCATTGAATCAGGGGACTAGCATTAGAATCCACCGACCAAAAACAATCAGATTCCCTTATCCAAACACAGTTGGCCTCCCACCCACCAAAATTGTCTGCATCCCCCTACTTTCCAAATGCAGCCAGTCCCCTCACCCCACCATTGACAGTCCCCTGATACCACCCAAGGGCACACCACCAGCAGCCTCACCCACCAATAAGGGCAGCTCCACAATATTGTACAACATCACAAGTTGCCCACTGAACACACCAGCAATCCTGCAGCTTTTCAACCTATTGCCCACATACAAACAAACAAAAAAAAAAACACACATACTTGCCTAAGACCAGCCAAATGTTGTATACTTTAGTAACTTTTAAGCCAAAAATGTCACCCCAGTTTGAGTTGCCAACATACATGGCCAGGTCTCCACATCTGGCACCCCTCCCAACACCATGGCCAGCTCATGCCATATGTCTACCCCCCACCACCACAGCCCCACACATATGCCTAGCCCCTCCCATTGCCAACATGGCATGCTCCCCACACAAACACCCGACCACTCCCACCACAGCCAGCAGCCCCTTTAAGAGACACACCACCAGCATCATGCACCGTAACCATCTATTGCCCATTGGCCAAATCATGATTGAAGCTGAGCTTCCAGAGAGTGCTCTGTTTCACGAGGTCCCTGCACCCTAATTGGTACCTCAGAGGTACACCATAGACAGCTAGCACTTAAGTATGTTATACCTACCCCAATACGGATAGGTTTGCCGACATCCTTCGGAAAACTGAAAGAGTGCATAAACTCTATATCCATGATCTGGGCTCCGGTTTCAAAAAGGTAGCCACCATGGAGTCCACTCCGGAGGCCACGGCGCATTACACAGTGGAAGAGCAGGCCCAACACCAACAGGCCCAACATCAGCAAGCCCCTCCAGCTGGTAATCAACACCCCCAACAGGCCTATCAACAACAACCACAACAACAACAACAATGGGGTGGGAACCGGAATTGGCATAAGAATAGGAAGCATAAGGGTAGAGGTAAACCACAACAGCAGAGAACAGGCCCTTCATATAGGGAGATAGCTGAAGAGAATCAGAAATTCCAAGAGCTCCTGGGACAAGTACACTCTGTGGTGGATGCTGTTCCCGCACAGGCCCTCGCGGCAGTGCAACCGGCAACCCAGGCCCCAACCAGTCATGGGGACACCGGCAGTACAGGCCCTCAGGCCCATTCAGGCCTGAACCCAGAAGCTCCTCCCTATATAGCATCAGTGCAACATGGTGAAGTGATTCACATGAGCCAGGTCCAACCTCTACATGCTTCCGGCAGTACAGATTGACAATTACAGGCCCCAGTCCGGATTGTAAACAAGCTAGTCTTGGATACAAATGGAAGGCCCTGCACCGAGGCCGAGGTCGGGGGCCACCTATTAGTAGTCTTGTTAGATACAGGTGCAGCTGTATCTGTGCTACATGATGAACACCCGGACACATCCCCTTGATCCACCGGATGGAGGACCAACATGTCAGGAGTTGATGGTACTAGACTACCTGCATACCGTTCTCTACCCCTACCGGTGGAGTTAGGCCATCTAAAGGCCTCACACACTTTCCAATTAATGGTACTGCATGATCATCCTAGTATCATAGGGATTGACTTCCTTGCACCACACGGCTGTGTGGTGGACCTAGCTAACATGCTACTGATACAGATTCAGGGTCAATATCATACCATTTTGATTACTGATTCACACGTTGTGGCAACGATATCTGCCAATGGCAAAGAGTATGACGTCATAGATTTGTTCAAGAATCATTAACTTTTCATAAAGCTCCTCTCTATTTTGCAACAACATTTGGACGCGTTTGCAATCGACAAGCATGACTGTGGTAGAATGCACACCAGCATCGAAGTGCCTGGCCCAGCACATGAGAGGCAAAGGCAATATCCTTTCCCAACTGAGGCCTTGCCTTCCCTCAGAGAAACGATCAAGTCACTCCTCAAGCAGGGAGTAATTAGAACTTGTGTTTCCACTACCAACTCCCCAGTGTGGCCCGTGAAGAAACCCACAGGCGCCTGGAGACTTACTATTGACTACAGGAAACTGAATCAGGTCACCCCCAGTTGTTCTCCAACTGTGGCATCAGCACCAGATGTACTACGACTTCTGACCCCTGATTTGAAATGGTTCAGTGCCCTGGACATCTCCAATGGTTTCTGGTCATTACCGTTGGTCCTTAAGAGTCAATATAAGTTTGCCTTCACCTTTGAAGGAAGACAGTACACATGGACTTGCTTGCCACAAGGATTCCATAACAGTCCATCCCTGTTCCATCTCCACATGATAGATGCATCTCCAAATGGTATTGTCCACGATGTAAAACCACTAGCTGTGTTTCTATGTGTATGCAACAGACTTTAACTATTCCTCTTTCTACAGCTAGGAATTTGGGGTTTGTGACCAGGCACCCTAATACTGGTCCTTGTTTCACTGCTAAGAAGTGTTCCATAACAGATACCATGATTGTTTCCTTCACTGTCTCCTTACCACGCTTTGATCCCACTACAGCTTTGTTCAACAAGCTTGCACTGGTACATTCAATTGGGCATTTGGATGAAGACATCTACAGAGAACGCCTGGATCTACTGCCTCTACTGGTTTACCATCCTTTCCTGGATGCCTGGGTGGCTCCGCACACAGACTGCTGTGCCAAAAAGCAATATATTTACTTGTGCCGATGTGATGTATTTGATGTTATTCAACCTGTTTGTGGTTACTCTCCAGACAGCATTGATTGGACTTTTACCATGGATGATGACATCACTGTGAATGGCACCGACTCCTTTGACTTGACTCTGGCTCCGGATAAGCTCTACCAATCCTATCGTGAGGAGGTTCATCGCCTGTCAACACGGATTTCGAAAACGACCTACACCTGCCCTGTTCAGTTGCAGAAGTGGAGACTGCATACTGTGCGCTCACAGTATAACTCCGATGGTGAATATTGTGTGGTCACGAACTACAAGTCTTACACCTATGGATCTGTCACATGTGCTATTGATTACCCCAATTTCTGTTTTGTCCCCCACCAGAAGACTATCATTGGACATACTGTTATAACCCCCATCCCCCTCCTTGATGCAGACATTATTGATGGTAACCCCGATAATCTGCTCACACTGTCAGAATATTTGCCATACTTCAATGTACACATAGACACACTTAAACTTACATTAAAATCACTTTTAGACGGGAAAGACACACACCTTATCCATATCAGCAATAATATGACCAAAGCCAATGAAGCTGTTCTCGCCTTGATTAATGATGGAGATATGAATAATGCATTAACTAACACCTGGTTAGAGATTACGTTTAAAGGTTTTGTTATTATACAAGCATTTTTAATTTTCATTTTGATTATAATGCTCTGCTGCTTACGATGCACACTGCACCAACATCGTGAGCAGCTTGAGTTCCTTTACAAAGCTCGCGCGTCGGGTTTGTAAATGACCACTGCTCCTGCCCTTTCCCGAGACATCTGCCTGTGTTACCCTTGGAGGCAACAAGGTGGGGAATGTTACACGAGGTCCCTGCACCCTAATTGGTAGCTTCAGAGGTACACCATAGACAGCTAGCACTTAAGTATGTTATACTAACATATAGGGCTAAGGGCATCTACCGTACAAGAGTAGATGTCAGAATATGACTGTATATTGTTGTAATACACTTTGCTTGCTAATACATATATTCTGCTATGTATTTTCTATGTATTTCTTACTTGTAAGATGCCAAGAGACCTGTGTCCTTGGAGTAATTATAATATGTAAGACAGCATTGCCACCTTTTGGTGATTTGTACCACTACACTGAGTTTTGTAAGACTCTGTATAAGAACTCTTTTGTTCTTAAACTGATGACTTTACAGAATTGTATAATGTTATCTTGGACCATGGAGCCACCTCTAATTTAGCCAATAGGGCTCATCTCTGTAACTGGAAATGTTTCTATCTTTTGGTAACCATAGTAATTATCATAGGTATATACTGTAATGCACAAGCCTTATACCTCAGAGACTTGAGAGACCCCAAGAGACACAGAGAAACCTCGAGGTGTAGGGAACGCTTAGCACTGGCTCCCGGTTCGTATTGGTAAGAACTGCTCAGGGCAACTGTGATTTATCCTCTTGGTAGTATTAAACTTGTTTATTACTCTAATGCAATGTGTCTGTGATTACTTGCATTCCCAATATCATCAAGAATCTGAAAGTGAGGTTTAGACCTCCTAACAGCTCCATCTGGACCAGTGACATGGGCTGCTGCAAAACAGAGATAGAGTAAGCCTGCCTCCGTGGTCACTGACTTAAGATTCTCTCCACGGCAAACCCAAAGTGATAATGATTGTGGTCCACTTCTGATGAGAGTGAGTGCAACTATGGTTATTACTCTTCTTATGAACTAAGTCAGCTGTTTCAGGGTAACCCCATGGTCAACTGTGGGGATGAAGCTGGGCCTTCTGGACTGCCTAACCTCCCAGCTTTATCCTTGGAGCCAGTGCTCCCTGAGAGTGAAGTGCGAAGTGTCAAGTCTGAGGATATTGAGTCACTTTGTATGGTGGAACTGTCTGAATTACCTGAGGAAGCACATGATCTGAGTCAAACTGGTGACATGCCAGAACATGAAGAATACTTTGAGTGTGATGATAATTCCTTTCAGTGCCGGAGTGCCTTCCAAGTGAGCAAGGTGTTGCAGAACCTGAATCCACAGAGCCAGGGGCTGACAGTGCCCCAAGTTCGAACTTTTCCACCCAGGCAGAGGTCCTCCTTGCAAGTAATGAAAGCACAGAGATTGAGGTGGAAAGGCACTGAGACTGTGACTTTTTCCCCCAGGAAGATTGGCCGAACTGTCAAACCAATAGTACACCTCAGCTATGATTCTCCTGGGAGACCAGTAGATTTTCCTCTCAACGTGGTCCACTAGGGAGTTTATGTGTCCTAGAGTTCACTGCCCAAACTGAGCTTAAGTGCAAATTCCCGGTTGATTGTTCTGCCCTCCAGGTATGGTGTCCCTGCCCCATCTAGCCCCAAGGTAGCTGATAGGGAAGGGCCTCCTTTCACATTGTTCAATGTGCAGGAAGTGATAACCTGATGTTGTATAGTAGTATGTGTAAGTTACCTATGTGAAATGTGCCTGATGTAATTCAGAATGGCTATAGTAACATGAGACATAGATAATATGTATGGTAAAGGTTTAGTATGTTGAATAATGCTTTAGAAGTTATAGGCCTAATATGCTAGTGTTATAGATGTATAAGATAATTTCTTTTGAAATTATTGTGATGATATCCACTTGAAGCGGACGCCAAGTTTTTCCAAGCCAGGAAGTGTGTAACCTCCCTACAAATGGGGATTCCCGAAAAGGCTTCCACGAGCTTGCCTAATTGCTCACAGTCTGGTTGGTGTTCGGCGTTTAAGCCGTTTATATGTCGTTGCCAGTGAGCTCTTTAAAAGCCTCCATGTACTGTCTCTTTAAGGGCTGGCTGCTTGCAGTCATAATTAGTTTGAATGGGGGGGTCTGTGTGCTTCTATGCCCAAGTCCCGCCAGGGTTGCTGAATAATTGCTCCGTTTCTGCCATCGCTAATTGTGCAGAGGGAGCCATGCTGAAAGATGTAACTAATTGCTGGTAATCATTTAGAGTAGTGATGAAAATGGAGTTTGTTCTAATCTGCCTTTCTTTGCAGAAAAGACTGTTTCTGTTTAACTCCACCATATTGGTCCTGAACTGCCAGATTGGACCAATCAGTACTTTAGGACTCTAAAGTGGATCCTGTTAGAGTGGGACTGTGTGGTGCCAAACTCTGGGAATTGTAGTTTTGGATTATTGGTGCCTTTTTGCACCAACAGGGGAAGCATGTTGTGACTAACAGAAGAACCGACCTATCGAACCTTTTGGATCTAAAGGAAATGCCCTGAGCTGTCTGCTGGCAAGCCAGATCTAAGTTGGAAGCTGAGAGAGCAACAGCTCGTATATTTCAAGCAGCAGTTTGCGCAGTAATTTGCGCGGGAGAACTGTGGAAGGCCTGACTTCTGGCCTGTCTGCCTGTTTTCTGTCCTAAGAGGGAGAGGAAAAGTACTTTCGTACTAAATCCGAGCTGGTGAGAGTGAAAGAAGCCACCAAGGTGTAACCAGGCTCAACCTGTGAAAGACCAAGGATTTTGCTGAATGCGATCGACCTGTCAAGAATTCCAGCCACTTCTGAGCTCCCAGTGTATGCAGATACTTGCGTTCATGACTGGGGAGCATTTATTTACTTATTTTATTTATTTAGTTTTTGTTGCCCGGGTAAGTACACTAGACAAATCCTGCCTATTTTCAGGCACGACCCTGGGGAAGGGGGATACAGATGAATGCCAACTGACCTTGAACCAGATTAAGCTGTTGGTGGTATTTTTAGTGAATTTGGCCTGGTACAGTTAGAATTCTGGTATATAAATTTGCTGTGTACCGAAAGTGAATCGCAGTTTAGTTTGACTGCGTGTGAACGTTGCGCTACTGACTCGTACATGTGAATGTGCTGTTTCCCACTGTGCGAACTGCGTGTTGCTGGCTTGTACATATAAATGTGCTGTGTATTTAAAGGGGGTCACGATCTGGTTTTCTCCCAGCTTGAACTGTGTGCTTCTGCCTTTTACATATAAATGTGCTGGGTACTGAAGGAGAGTCGTGATCTGGTTTCCCCCGAGCTGAGTTGTGTGCTGAGGGCTGGAAGTTATACCCAGCTCAATTTGGACTGAATCCGCTGCTGCCTAATGCAGTTAGACCCTGCCATGAGGGCCTTATCTCCCTACCCTGCTGCACAAAGAAAATCCATCAACGAGAGACCTGCCAGGGGATCAGCCCCCTGCTCCATGCCTGAACAGGAAAGATGCAGAAGTGACTCATGAGGGCCCTGCTTCTTCTTGCAATCCAGAAAATCCAACCATCTGCTCGAGCACCGTCCATCCTGTGTTCAGTCTTGGGTACCATGAGTAACTATCAGGGTAGCTCCCTGCAACCATCTTTTAAATCAAAAAGTGGGTTATCAGATTATTTTGTTGTGTTGTTTCCATGAACTGAGCCCTCCGGCTCCTGATTACAATTAGAAAGGATGCATGTCATTTCTTTTTCTCACAGGGCCCCTACTAGCTGCAACGCCGGCCTACCCCAGGCAACGGTCCTGGCTAGCCTCCTCTCTAACCTGGGTACCCAGAGAGTGTGACTGATAGGGACACTGACTGCATGCACAACTGTGATATTTATAGTGTGATTAAGCCAACTAACCTGATTATCCCCCATCCTTGTTATAGCCCTCTGAATAAATCAGATCTACTTTTTTCTGCAATTTACCTTGATTGTGGTGTCAGTTTATGTCTAAGGGATTGCATTGTTGCCTTTTGCCTTGCATCACCTTGTTTTACTGGGGGTCCCCAGAGCCAAGCGGAAGAAAGCAGTCCTGGGGGTAAGTGCCAAATATAAGTGTATGTACAAAGCATATCTGTGGTGTTGGGAAGGTGAATATTGTGTATTGTGTGGGCCACTAGTGGGAAATGAGGGGGGTCACAGTGTTCCAGAGGGCTGTGGCCTGGTTAGCTTGACCAAAACCAACCCTGACCTTTGGGTGGCGGCACCCATCACCAAACCTAGGCCCTTCAACCTGCTACTAGCCAAGCAGGCAGGTGTAGTAGCCCTTTGGATAGCGCCACCTAGGGGTTACATCTTGGAGGCACTGCTGGGATTTGCGCCCCCTAGTGGCCAAAGTTATGAATTATTGGAAAACATAAATGGCTACCCCAACAGAAGTGGCTGTACACCAGTTTGTGGGGTGGTGTACGGGGCATGAGATTGACCCTCACAATGCCCTGCTGGCATTAGATATTTCCCTGAACATTGGTAAAGATGCAGTAGCAGGGGTACGCTCCAAAGCTGAATGTTTAACCAATGATGTAGTGGTGGGGCGACAGGCTGATTTGACCGCCCAAATGTTCATGGCCCTAGTAGAGTGTCATGACCCAGTGGACAGTTCCAAAGTGCCACAGACTATTGTCCCAGAAGGGGCTCTATTCACCTGGAGAATAATCACTAGAGACAGTAAAGACCCTGGAGAGGATGCGCCCCCCTACTGTCTGAGACTTTTGAGGAGAAATTGGCTAAGTTGCTGCTGGAGGAAGGGAAAACCGTATAGGACTTTAAGCAACAATTCCTGCCATCTGGGGGTGGCCCTTCACCAACACCCCTTCCCCCTCCAGCACCTATTATTGCCTTGCCTTCTGTGCCCATGCCAATGCTGGCCCATATGTCTGCATCTGCCATTAGCCACGACTCTTACGGAAGGTTGAGAATCTTCTTGGGCACCTTCCCCACCCCCCGGGGGAGGATGACTGGGAGATCTGGATAGACTATGTTGCCCCTCTAGTGCTTGAATGGCAATGCTCGGAAGCAGAGACGTGGAAGAGGTTGAGTGAGAGCCTCCCGAGGTCCTGCCCTGGCTACAATACAGCCAAATGGGCCAATAACCCTGAAGCAACTGCACAGGAATATCTTGAGGCCTTGGAGAATGTGTATGGGAGCCCGGATTCAGATGAGGACCTGTGGTGGAGGGTAACAAATGCTCAGCAGTACCCAGGGGAGTTGTTATCTGTGTATGTACCTCGGCTTGAAAGTGACTCCAGACTTGTTTGACTTTGGTGACTCCCCGTTGCCAGCTGAATGGAAGACTAGAATCAGTAAGAAACTTGCCCAGAGAGACCAAGTGTTTTCCTTGAAGGAATGGGATGTGGGGTGTGTCCAGGGAGCGGAGCATCACACACGTCTGCATGATGAATGGCCATTTCGTGAGAGGTCTCAGCACCTAGCACCCGCCGATATAGATGATGTGAGAAGACACCTGCAGGAGATGCTTGCGGCTGGTGTGATACAAGAATCCAGAAGCCCTTATGCTTCGCCTATTGTGGTGGTGAGGAAGAAAAATGGGACAGTAAGAATGTGTGTGGACTACAGGACCCTTAACAGGTGGACCACCACCGATCAATACACCATGCCCCGTATTCAGGATGCTTTGGACTGTTTGAATGGAAGCAAGTGGTTCTTGTGTTGTATCTCCACAGTGGGTACTACCAGATTCCCATGGCCCCAGAAGACCAGGAGAAAACAGCCTTTGTCTGTCCACTTGGGTTCTATGAGTTTATGAGAATGCCCCAGGGAATCTCTGGTGCCCCAGCCACTTTTCAGCGATCGATGGAACCTGCAGTGCGGACATGAACTTGTTGGAGTGCCTGTATATTTAGAGAATGTTATTGTGTTTGGAAGTTCATTGGAGGAACATGAGAGCCGACTTTTCAAAGTGTTGGACCAGCTGGAAGATTTTGGCCTTAAGCTGTCCATCAACAAATGCCAGTTCTTTCAGACATCAGTAAAGTATGTGAGGCAAATAATGTCCACTGAGGGGATAGAGACTGATCCTAGCAAAGTTGAGGCCTTGACCACCCGGCCCCAACCCCACAATCTAAAAGAATTACAATGCTTCCTAGGATTTTGTGGTTATTACTGATGGTTCATAGAGGACTACTCAAGAATGATTCGCCCACTGCTGAATCTTACCCAGGGTTACCCTCCCACGAACAAAAAGTACAAGAGAGTGGCCTCCACCGAATCAGAGAAAGTGTACTTCCGCCCTGTTAAACTTTTTGGGTCTCGATGGACACCAGACTGTGAGGCTGCTTTCCACGAAATCACATATCAGCTCACCCATGCTCCCGTCCTCACCTATGCTGATCCTGCTAAACCTTATGTGTTACACACCAATGCTAGCCTACAAGTTTTGGGAGCTGTGTTGTATCAGGAGCATGAGAACGGCTTGAAACCAGTGGCTTTTGCCAGTAGGAGTCTGACACCATCAGAAAAAAACTATCCTGTACATAAATTGGTGTTCTTGGTGTTGAAGTGGGCCATTGTCAACCAATTTCATGACTATTTGTATGGAGCAAAGATACTGGTAAAGACAGATAATAATCCACTGACCTATGCGCAGACTTCAGCTAAATTGGATGCTACCAGGCATCGGTGGCTTTCTGCGTTGTCCACTTATGATTATGCTGTTGAATACAGATCGGGCCTGAGTCACATAGATGCTGATGCCCTCTTCTGGAGGCCTAAGTCCAGAGGTGACTGGGTCAGGTTGTTCGAGCCTGACATTCGAGCACTATGCCAAAAGTTCAACAAAGATGAATTGATGTCCACAGACCCAGTAGACTGCTTGGTGAACTGCCTGGGCCCCTCGGACACTTGTATACCTGTTGCGTACTGTCACTTCTCCACGCTAGATATTAGTGCATTGCCTCAGTTTGATAATGATAGCCTCCAGTGAGCTCAATCACGAGACCCTATGATCCGATCAGCCCTCGAAGCCTTCTACTCAGGGAAAGATGTGTCCAAGTTGCGCTCCTCTGATTTGAGAACTGCATTATTGTACAAGGAAGGTCCTAAATTGAAGCTAATAAATCACTTGCTGTACAGAGAGACTGTAGATGGGTGGGTCAAGTAGAAAAGCAACAACTGGTATTGCCCACAGATTTCAGAGACTTGGTGCTGAGGTCCCTACACAATCACATGGGCCACCTTGGTATCAACAGAACCCTTGACTTGGTGTGGTCCCAATTCTACTGGCCTAAGATGGGGGCCGATGTTGAACATCATGTATGGACTTGTAGATGCTGTCTACAAAGAAAATCCTTGCCCCAGAGGGATGCCCCCGCCCTTGATAACATCACTACCAGCACACCCGTGGAGATAGTTTGTATAGACTTTCTAAGTTTGAAGCCTGATCAGCAGAATATCAGTAACGTGTTGGTGGTCACTGATCATTTTACCAGGTATACCCAAGCATTTACCACCAAAGACCAAAAGGCATCCACCATGCTGATAGAGAATTTCTTTGTTCACTATGGGGGCCCCCCAAAGAATTCATTCTGACCAAGACAGAGACTTTGAGAGTTGCTTAATCAAGGAAATGCTCTCTCTGTGGGGGGTGCAGAAGTCAAGAACCACCCCTTATTATCCGCAGGGAGATCCGCAGACAGAACACTTCAATCGCACCCTGCTTGACATGCTGGGCACTCTCCACCCAAAAGACAAGCCCACGTGGAGTCAGCAGATCAGCACCTTGGTCCACGCCTATAATTGTACCAAAAATTATGCTACCAGGTTCTCTCCCTATCGCCTCATGTTTGGGAGAAAGGCTCGGTTAACAGTAGACGTTTGTTTTGGGGTCTCTCCTGATGGGGTCAGAGCTGAGAATTACCTACAGTAAATGCAAAAACTAAAAGCTCAATTGAACCATGCATACCAACTAGCTCAGACAATGGCTGCAAAGAGAAATGTAGCCAATAAAGAAAGACATGATAAAAAAGTAAAGGCCCAAGAGCTTCGAGCTGGAGACTGTGTATTGCTGCGAAATCTGGGATTGCATGGCAAACACAAAATTGCTGATAGGTGGCACCATCTTCCCCACATAGTAGTAGACAAATTGCATGGTTTACCTGTGTATAAAGTGCAGCCTGAAGACAATTCAAAAGCTGTCAAGACCATGCACCGTAACCACCTATTGCCCACTGGCCAAATCATGATTGAAGTTGAGCTTCCAGAGATTGCTCCCTCTGGACCAGTGACACGGGCTGCTGCAAAACAGAGACAGAGTAAGCCTGCCCCCGTGGTCACTGACTTAAGGTTCTCTCCACAGCAAAGCCAAAGTGATAATGTTTGTCAGTCCACTTCTGACGAGAGTGAGTACAACTATGGTTATTACCCTTCTTATGAACTAAGTCAGCTGTTTCGGGGTAACCCCATGGTCAACTATGAGGTTAAAGCTGGGCCTTCTGGACTGCCTAACCTCCCAACTTTATCCTTGAAGCCAATGATCCCTGAGAGTGAAGTGCGAAGCATCAGGTCTGAGAATATTGAGTCACTTTGTATGGTGGAATTGTTTGAATTACCTGAGGAAGAGGCAGATGATCTAAGTCAAATGGGTGACATACCAGAACATGAACAATACTTTGAGTGTGATGATAATTCCCTTCCAGTGTCGGAGTGCATTCCAAGTGAGCAAGGTGTTGTAGAACCTGAATCCACAGAGCCAGGGTCTGACAGTGCCCCAAGTTTGAACTTTTCCACCCAGGCAGAGGTCCCCTTGCAAGTAATGAAAGCACAGAGATTGAGGTGGAAAGTACAGAGACTGTGGCTTTTTCCTCCCAGGAAGATTGGCCAAACTGTCAAACCAGTAGCATTTCTCAGCTATGATTCTCCTGCGAGACCAGTAGATTTTCCTCTCAACGTGATCCACAAGGGAGTTTATGTGTCCCAGAGTTCACTGCCCAAATTGAGCTTAAGTGCAAATTCCCGGTTGATTGTTCTGCCCTCCAGGTATGGTGCCCCTGCCCCATCTAGCTCCAAGGTAGCTGATAGGGAAGGGTCACCTTTCGCGTTGTTCAATGTGCAGGAAGTGGTAACCTGATGTTGTATAGTAGTATGTGTAAGTTACCTATGTGAAATGTGCCTGATGTAATTCAGAATGGGTGTAGTAACATGAAACGTAGATAATATGTATGGTAAAGGTTTAGCATGTTGTCTAATGCTTTAGAAGTTATAGGCCTAATATGCTAGTGTTATAGATGTATAAGATAATTTTCATTTGAAATTATTGTGATGGTATCCACTTGACGCGGACGCCAAGTTTTTCCAAGCCAGGAAGTGTGTAACCCCCTACAAATGGGGGTTCCCAAAAAGGTTTTTGCGAGCTTGCCTAATTGCTCACAGCCTGGTTGGTATTCCGTGTTTAAGCCGTTTGAATGTCGTTGCCAGTGAGAGCTTTAAAAGCCTCCATGTACTGTCTCTTTAAGGGCTGCCTGCTTGCAGTTATAATTAGTTTGAATGGGGGGGTCTGTGTGCTTTTATGCCTGAGTCCTGCCCGGGTTGCTGAATAATTGCTCCATTTCTGCCATCGCAAATCGTGCAGAGGGAGTCATGCTGAAAGATGTAATTAATTGCTGGTAATCATTTAGAGTAGTGATGAAAATGGAGTTTGTTCTAACCTGCCTTTCTTTCCAGCAAGGACTGTTTCTGTTTAACTCCATCATATTGGTCCTGAACTGCCAGATTGGACCAATCAGTACTTTAGGACTCTAAAGTGGAGTCTGTTAGAGTGGGACTGTGTGGTGCCAGACTCCAGGAACTGTAGTTTTGGACTATTGACGCCTTTTTGCACCAACAGGGGGAGCATGTTGTGACTGACAGCAGAATCGACCAATCAAACCTTTTGGATCTAAAGAAAATGCCTTGAACTGTCTGCTGGCAAGCCAGATCTAAGTTGGAAGCTGAGAGAGCAACAGCTCAGATATTTCGAGCAGCAGTTTGCATAATAATTCATGCGGGAGAACTGTGGAAGGCCTGACTTCTGGCCTCTCTGCCTGTTTTCTGCCCTGAGAGGGAGAGGAAAAGTACTTTTGGACTAAATCCGAGCTGGTGAGAGTGAAAGAAGCCACCAAGGTGTAACCAGGCTTAGCCTGCAAAAGACCAAGGATTTTGTTGAATGCGATCGGCCTGTCAGGAATTCCAGCCACTTCTCAGCTCCCAGTGTATGCAGAGACTTCCGATGGTGGCTGGGGAGAATTTGGCCTGGTGCAGTTAGAACTGTAGTATATAAATGTGCTGTGTACTGAAAGGGAATCGCAATTTAGTTTGGCTGCGTGTAAGCTGTGTGCTACTGACTCGTACATGTAAATGAGCTGTATTTCCCACTGTGCAAACTGTGTGTTGCTGGCTTGTACATATAAATGTGCTGCGTATTTAAAGGGGGTTGCAATCTGGTTTTCCCCAGCTTGAAGTGTGTGCTGCTGGCTTTTACATATAAATGTGCTGGGTACTGAAGGGGAGTCGCGATCTTGTTTCCCCCCGAGCTGAGTTGCGTGCTGAGGGCTGGAAGTTATACCCAGCTCAATTCGGACTGAATCTGCTGCTGCCTAATGCAGTTAGGGCCTGCCACGAGGGCCTTGTCTCCCTACCCTGCTGCATAGAGAAAATCCATCGAAGAGTGACCTGCCAGGGGATCATCTCCCTGCTCCATGCCTGAACAGGAACGACACAGAAGTGACTCGTATGGGCCCTGCTTCTTCTGGAAATCCAGAAAATCCAGCCATCGGATCGAGCACCGTCCATCCTGTGTTCAGTCTTGGGTACCGTGAGTTACTATCAGGGTAGCTCCCTGCAACCATCTTTTAAATCACAAAGTGAGTTATCTGATTATTTTGTAATGTTGTTTTCATAAACTGAGCCCTCCAGCTCTGGATTACAATTATAAAGGGTGCATGTCATTTCTTTTTCTCACAGGGCCTCTACCAGCTGCAACGCCGGCCTACACCGGGCAACAGTCCTGGCTAGCCCCCCTCTCCATCCTGGGTACCCAGAGAGTGTGACTGATAGGGACACTGACTGCATGCACGACTGTAATATTTATAGTGTGATTAAGCCAACTAACCTGATTATCCCCCATCCTTGTTATAGCCCCCTGAATAAATCAGATCTACTTTTTTCTACAATTTAACTCGATTGTGGTGTCAGTTTATGTCTAAGGGATTGTATTGTTGCCTTTTGCCTTGCATCACCTTGTTTTACAGGGAGTCCCCAGAGCCAAGCGGAAGAAAGCAGTCCTGGGGGTAAGTGCCAAATATAAGTGTATGTACAAAGCATATCTGGGGTGTTGGGAAGGTGAATATTGTGTATTGTGTGGGTCACTAGTGGGAAAAGAGGGGGTCACAGTGTCCCAGAGGGCTGTGGCCTGGTTAGCTTGACCAAAACCAACCCTGACCTTTGGGTGGAGGCACCCGTCACTGAACCTAGGCCCCTCAACCTGCTACTAGCCAAGCAGGCAGGGGTAGTAGCCCTTGGGATAGCACCACCTAGGGGTTACAATCATATATGGGTTAGGAGACAGTGGAGGACAGAGAAAGCGAGGATGGCAAAGACACAGTGGAGGACAGAGAGAGGACAGGAGGGCAAAGACACATGAGGGGAGTGCGGGGGCAGCCCTGCTAAGGTAGAGCCCCGGGGTTGCCATGGGGGAGGAGGGAGGGAGCTAGGAGGGGGTAATTATACTAAAAAGGAATGCCGGCCAACAGGGGGGAATAAGATGGCCAGGGAGGTCCAGGAGCTAGGGAAATATTCAGTCCATATGCCAGTGATTACCTGAAGCAATCGCACGCAGTCTTCAGGCATCGACAAAGCAGCTGCCTGAATACATAGGGGCTAGACAGGAGGGAAAGTTTAAGTGCTTTTTGCATGTTGTTCCAAAGTGATGGTAGGAAGGAGCTGATGGCAGTTGTGCCATGAGGTGTCCTCGTCCATGGTAGCTTGAGGAGGACAAAGGAGGAGTTCTGTAGGCCATACGCACCTTTAGACTGTTCAAACAGGTTGCAGATATAGGGTGGGAGTTTGTTAGAAATAGCCCTGAAGAGCCACATGAGGGCATTAATTTGCCTCCTCATGAAGAGGGACGGCCAATCAATTGCCTGGTGCAACAGGCAGTGGTGAGTCCACAGCGGTATGTCAAGTATGACTCTCAAAGCGCGATGGTAGAGTGGTCAAGCTTCTGGAGGGCATACTGGGGGCAGTGACTGTAGAGAAAGACTGCGTAGTCAAGCAAGGGTAGAAAGTTTGTTTGAACCAGCCGCTTCCTAGCTTTGAGAGTGTGTAGATGTCTTATGTGGTAAAATATGCCAAGGCGCTGTCTTAGCTTTTTTGCTAACTCACTTAGGTGTACGATGAAACTGAGTTTGTTATCCAACCAGACTCCCAGATATTTGAATTTATCCACTGTTTCCAGAGGTTCACCAAGGAGGGTGATAATCTGGGGGTTACCAGGTGTCCCCATATTGTGGGAGGAGTGCAGGAAGATAATCATGGCTTTGTTTTTTTTGGCATTGAGCAAGAGCATCAGACTCAGCAGGTTATGTTGGAGGATGATAAAGTTCTGTTGTAACTCCTTGTAAGCAAGATCTAGAGAGGGTTTGGCTGTATAGAGCACTGCGTCATCCATGAAAAGGTGAACATTTCCTGTGAGTATGCCAGAATCTATGCAGTTAATATAAAGTGCGAAGAGGATAGGCCCCAAGATAGAACCTTGTGGGATGCGTCGGGGCAAAGCTTTTAGCGGGGACAGTTCCCCTTGTGCTTTAATCTGTTGTCTTCGATTTGTGAGGTAGCAGTGGAACCACTTTACTGCAGCAGGGGTGAGACCAGTACTACCTAGAGTATCAAGCAGGATGGAGTGATCAACCGTGTCAAAGGCTTTGCTAAGGTCAAGGAAAAGTGCATAGATGTCCTGTTTATTATCCAGGGCTTTTAATCAGTCATTAGACATTTTGGCTTGAGCCGACACTGTGCTATGCTTAGGTCTGAATCCCGATTGGCTGGGTTAAGGATATTTTCACAGTCCCAATACTTCCTCAGTTGTGAGTTGACAACTTGTTCTAGTAGCTTGGATAGTACAGAAAGAAGCGAGATTGGTCTTTAATTATTCAAGTCTGTAGGGTCTCCCGACTTGAACAAAGGGATAATATGTGCAATATTCCAACTGAGCAGTAGCTCCCCTTAGATAAGTGAGCTATTAAATAGATGAGCAATAGGTGCTATCAGATGATAATAGCCTGCTTTTAGAAAGAAGGGTTCTAACGAGTCGGCAGCAGCACTCTTTTTGGTATCTAGCGAGAGAAGAAGGTCCTCCACCTGTTTAAAGGATACTTGCTGGAAATTAAAGGGAGGGCGGCCAGTACAGGGGACAGAAGTAGGGCTAGTACCTACACTGGCAGCACTTGGGGCACTCAGTTTACTAACAGGCGAGGCATTGAATGTAAGGCCTGCAGTAGGAAAGTGGTTATTGAGCTGGTCAAGGATCTCAGACCTATCTGTGTAGGAGTTATTGTTCACTACAATTTTGGTCGGAATTGGGGTGGCAGGGGAGTGTCCTTCGACCTCTCTCAAGATTTGCCAAAACTAGGCAGAGCAGTTTTTGTTTTCCTCGAGGGCGGACAGGAAGAAACGTGATTTTTCCGTCCTGATCAGTTTGGTGCAGGCCTTCCTGGCTACCCGAAAGGAGAGCCAGTCTGAGTCGGACTACAACTTCCTTGCCCTTTTCCATAGTGTGTCTCTGGACTGCAAGGTCCTCTTCAGGGACAGGCTGAACCAATCAGGTGCCCATTTCATAGATTTAACTTTTCTTAAAGATGCGTGTTTATTGATTACCCTGAGTAACAGATCCTGGAAGATACAGAAAGCTTCAGACACAAAGTGCGAGATACAAGTCCTGTCACTTAATAGTCCCAAGATCTGTCAGAAAGGCAGAGAGACAGAAGTGTTTTAGGCTGCATTTTAGCTTGAAGGTAGAGGTGGAAGGCAGGTGTGGGAAATGACTGACACGGGCAACAGCACAGTGGTCACTCAGGTCATTATGGAAGACCCCTCTATGGGAAATATTATGTGGCTTGTTGACAAGCATAAGATCCTGCAAGGAGCTTTGGTCGGGTTTTTTTTTTTGTTAGGTAATTTAGCCTCAGGGGTAATCTGAGTTAGCCCATGCTCATCGCTGAAATCCTTGAGCCTGTTGGCGCAGGCATCGTTCCAGTTAAGATTAAGGTCCCCCATTATGATGCATTCAGTAGTCACTTTCTCCAAGAGGGAGTGAAGGTGAGGTAGTATACACAGGCCAGCAGCAGGCAGCCTATAACATGCAGCTACCAGTAGGGCTACTCCAGGTGATATGGTTAACTTGAGGGCAAGACACTCAAATTCTTTGGACATTGATGTACTGACAATATCAGGGGTTAGGAATTTGTCCTTAACATATATGGCAACACCATCGCCTCTGGTCAACCTGTCACACCAGTGTAGGTTGTAGCCAGGGATGTTCAGCATTTTGTCAGGTACATGATTTTTAAGCCAGGTTTCCGAGACCATTGCTACATCAGGTGTTGCATGTAGCACCCAGGCTCAGACCAGGTCAAATTTATTGACTAGGCTGCATACATTCATATGCAGGAAGCTCAGGCCCTTTAACTGTGGGAGCTCCCCTGGAGCAGCTAGCAGCTGGGGGGGGGGCGGGTTTAGTTCCACACTACCTGCACAGAGCAACAGCAGGATTAATAGTTTCCTGAGACATCTTACAAGGAATCTCAGGAAGGCTTTGTTAGGTTGCTTAGCATAGGCACTGCCTAGGGCAGCAGGACAAGAGTTAGAGGGGCAACGAAAGGTGGTCAGAGCAAATATTGCTACCCTAACGGAGACGATAAGGGGTGTCTGCTTAGGGGGTGTAGGGTAGTAAGGGATGTGAAATGTTCTGATTGTGTGCGGATTACTACCTTTGGAAGGAGTTAGCTGAGGAGCAAACACTGCCAGACTTGATTCCTGACATGTAGGAGAGTTCAGAAAGGTTGTTTCTTTCAGAGTGTTCGTATTAGGCTCCAATGTTAGATGGAGGACGCAGCCAAGGAGGAAAAGGTGAGCTATGGACACCATCTTGGGAGTGCTGAGTAGCAGAGGAGAGGTGACACCTTATACGCATTCTTGGGTGACTGACAGCAACCCTGTAAAGGCGAAAAAGCATGGGGCAGGCCAAAGGCTATAGGGCCAAGTGTTAAGAGAATGATTTGGTGAGGTGGGTTAATAGAGCAGCTGAACAGGCAAAAAAAAGTCAGTGAAGGTTATAAACCAGTAAACATAGTGCAGTATAGGAAAGAAAAGGAGAAAAAAATGGAGGAAGAAGTAAAAAATGAAAAACAGAGCACCAGTTTAAATAATAAAATGTAGGTTAAAATAGGGTGTTTTAGCTAGGGTAGGGGAGTACCAAAGCAACTTGGTGATTATTGGGACTATGTAGTGGGTAGCAAGGGAGGAAGCTCAGGTGTGGAACTGTACAGTAGATAGCAGAGCAGGCGCTAAACAAAGCTGATAGATAAGCAGATGGCAAAAATAGGAAGTTATCTTTAAAGGGAGGGCAGAGTAAGTGTTAGGCCTAATAACTGCACTCCGTATCTTTAAGGGGAGTTGCAATATTAGTGAGAGGGGAGGATGAAGATTTCTTAGGGGCAGTGCCGAGGGGGAAGGGAGAGTATTTAAGAAAGGCTGGGGGTGGGCAAAAAATTCAAGCAGGAAGGAGGCAAAGTGAAACAGAAATTGGATTATTTGCAGGACATAGCTTACAACTGTGTGACCCAAATCAAACCTGGTCTAAACAGAGCGGTGTTCACAAAAAACTGTATCACTTTAAACTTAGTTTCTGATCCAGGTTAAATTACCACAGGACCTTAAAACGAAGAGAGCTGTAATACTTTGAAACCTACAAACCTGCACTCTAAAAGAACCTGCACTTCAAACAACCCTTGAGCAGCAGAGGTATCCGTGTCAAGGGTGAAGCTTTGGTCTGGTGATCGGCGGGCAGTGCAGCGAGGAAGGCAGCCAGCGGACAGAGGGGACCCATGTCCACAAGAGCCTCTTCTGCTCCATCACTCTCAAACAGGCTGTACCCTCCTCCAAACTCTCTTTTCCCACCTTCTCCTTCTTACCCATCTTCATCGGGGTTTCTATGTCTCTCCAAAAAATTCACCCTCCTCTCTAGTTGGCTCACTCGCTGTTATCACCTCACACTCCTCTTCTGGCAAACTCATCATCTTTGGGAACTTAAATATTAATTGGGTTTCCCCGGCCTCCTGGCCAACTTTCCTCGAAATTGAGTCCCTGAACCTCTTACAACTCATTACTGAACCCACCCAGCTCAAGCCACACTCTTTAGACCACACCCTTCTGGACTGGCATCTCTCCTAACACCCCCACCGCATCATTGCAGAAGGTATTTTGCTGGATTCATTCAGCGACCACTGCATGACAGTTTGTGTCAGGAAAGTCTGGCACCCTCCCTCCTCCCCTAAATACAGTTCAAACAGGCAGTAGTGTGCAACAATACCTTCCCACCAGTTTTTAGAACTTTAAAATTCAAAGTGGAAGAAAAAGACGCAGTCCATAGGAGATAATTCAACTGCAGTAGCAAGGACTGCTATTTATTCTTTTCAAATCTTCCATAAAATTTCAGTGTGAATACAAAAGGTGGGCAGACTAAATCCTCTGCAAATGAGATATCCCATAGCGCCTCGACTCACATAAGTCTACAAAGGGAGTCACAGCTGGTACCACTCCATTTGATTTTCGCGACATTCCTTCATTGGATGTTGTTCTCCCTTAAATACATCTGGTCCAGGTCCCTTCAGTCACTAAATGAAGAAGCCCTACTGAGTGACCTGACTGCAGCTTATTGGTCCCCCATTCCTTCCACCCCAGAAACAGATGTGACCCTCTCCCTTTTCCACTCAAAATGTACTTCTGTCTGGGACAAGCATGCCCCTATCAGGGAATCTAGGGTTAAGTTTTCCCACCACCAGTGGAGTACCTATGATTTCATTGATTTGTGCAAGACCTATGATCAAGCCTGGGCCCAGTACAAATTATCCCACTCCCTCTCTGACCTCCTCTCTTACAGGGTGCTTAGAAGCACTTGTGCAAAGGCCATCCATGCCACCAAATGCCTATATTTTAAGGCTAACCCTCAGAGCAATTTTAACTCCCCAGTCACATTCTGGAAGGCGAGTCACTCCTTTTTTGATCCCCAGTCCACTCCCTCAGTCCTCATGGTTAATGGTTCACCAGTCTCTGACCCTGCCTGTGTTGCTGTTTACATCAATGAGTTTTTCACTACTTGTGCTGTCCCCTCTCACCCCCCATCTTCTCCCCTCTTCTCCTGTCTCCACCCTCCTCTCCACCCCACCCCCTGGGTTTCATTTCTCCCCTGTCACTACCCACGAAAACCTGATTGACCTTTCCTCTTTCAACCTGCCCAAGTCTAGCCTGAATGGCCTGGAGCCTAAATTTCTCCATCTCTCAGCTCCTGCCATTGCCTCCCTCCTTACTCACTTCCTCAACCTCTCCTTCATCCTCTGTGCCATCTCTCTGTTCGTGAGAATTGCCAAAGTTCTCCCCCTCCACAAAGGGGGTGATTTCTCCACCCCTTGCAACTTCCATCTTATCTCCCTCCTCCCTTCTTTTTCAAAGTTGCAACAGAAACTGGTCTACACCAAGCTTGCTGAATTGCTCCACTACTCCAACTTCCTGTCACCCTTCTAGTCTGGTTTTCAGAAGTACTACTCCACTGCCTCCTCCCTGCCACGTGTCAATGACTCCATTCTGTCTGTGATGGACCAGGGGCACATTGTGGCAGCCATTTTCATCAATTTGGCCAAAGCTTTTGATTCAGTTGCTTATCCGCTACTCCTGGAAAAGCTGAGTTATGCTGGTTTCTCAGCCCCTGCTGTTGCCTGGTTTCATTACTACCTCTTGGGCCATCAGCAGTTAGTACAGGTAGGAGGCATCTTGTCCCCACCACTCCCAATCCAGGTTCGGATCCTACAGGGCTTCATCTTGGGTTCCATCCTGTTTTCCATTTTCCTCAATGACCTCCCCTCTGCCTGTGTCAACTCGCATATTCACATATATGCAGATGACACAGTTGTCTACACCTCAGGCCCCTCAAATGCAGCTGTGGAAGTCTCTCTCCAGCAAGACTTTTACAATGTTCTACACTGGTTCCAGTTCAATAAACTCCAGGTTAACACCAAATAACACTGTTCCTGACCTTCAGAACCAGCCACAAACTGGCCATGCTTACCCCCTCCTTACTTTTTGCACCTTGGATGGTTCCCCCTTAAAGTGGTTCACTCTTTCAAGCATCTTGGTGTGTGACTTGACAGTAGGCTTGACCGCTCTGCCTCCATCAATGACATCCATGCCAAGCTCTGCCCCAAGCTTGGTGCCGTGTACCATAACAAAGATTGCCTGTCTCTGCAGGTGCCCTGGGAACTGGTTATCAAAATGGTGCTCCCAGTCTTCAACTATGTGGATGTGGTCTATGGAATCATCCCCTTTTCTTCCATTGCTAGACTGGATACCCTCCGTAACAGTGTTGGTCGTTTGGCTGCCAACTCTCCCTCTTGTAGTCACCACTGCTCCCGCTACTCCTCCCTATTCATCCTCTCCCTTCCCTCCAGTCATCAGTTCCACTGCACCTCAGTTACTCCAAATACTGGTTTGGATCACTGCCCTCTTACCTAGCCTCACTCATCTCACCTGCTCCCTCTGCCTCATACTCCCTCCACTCCAGGGATCCTCACATCTTCTCCCTCCTCCACCCTCACTGCTCTGCTGGTCAAGTCAGCCTTCTCCTATCACCTTCCCTCCCTATGGAACTTCCTTCCTTCCTTCCTTCCTTCCTTCCTTCCTTCCTCTCTCTGTCTCTTACCCTCACCTGCTTCCCTTATGCACCAGCTTAAACCCATGCCCCCTCACTTCTGTCAGCCCTCTCCCAGACTTGCTCCTGGTACCCCCCCAACTATGGCCCTCCTCTGGGGTCAGCTTATGTTCCAAGTTTTGCAACACTGAATTGTTCAGCCTGCTGTTATCAGTTACACTGGGCTATGGTAGTGCTTCTAGCCTCAGCCTCTACTGCCTGTTATTGTTATTTGCACTTGCATCACGTTGCACTGTTCACTGTTTGCACTTTACTTTGTGGAACCCTTGTATGCTTCTGTGTATGATTTATTGCATCCCCTTTCCCTTTCCCCAGGTCACAGCAGGAAATGAGCATTGTCTCACTGTGAATTTCCCAGTTACCAATTTCCAAATAAATAAGTAAGTTAGAAGCCAAGACTGGAGAGAAAGTCAACAAAAAAGGGGTGGGGAAGACAGTAGCAGCAGAAAAGAAAATAGGAGAGGGAAGAGTAGGGAGGGCACATGAAGTGAAATGAGAGTTGATAGATCTTACTCATCTGCCAAACTCAAGCAGGCTTGGGAATTGTTTTTCTTTTTACTTCAGTGGGCTGGGATGGGCACTGTATGTATTATTAGGTAGCATGGGTGTGGGAAATTTGTTTATTTTTCACCTCAGCGACTGGTCCTTGGTCCTTCTGCCATAGTCAGTACACCCCCTTGCCTGACTTTCCTAGTCAAGCATAGAGTTCCTTTCCCAGTGTGACAGGGTTAAAAAAGGATCTGCCCCATTTGTTATGCAGAAAGAGTTTAAATGCAAGGATCTGTTCTATCCTCTCCTTTTCTGTCTCTTCTCTGTCTGATTACGCAATTACATTTTCTTGTGAGACCTAGGAACTGATCACTCCAACGGTTTTGTAATTCTCTGCCTCTTGCTATATCTCTGCCTTTACTTGCTGTTCTGTCTTTTCTTCCCCCTTGCATGTCTGCAGTTATAAAAAAAATATATGTGAATCTCTAGGTAAAACTGTATTTGATACTGGGATCCTTTTCTTAAAACTGTATATAGTTATACTGATGAAATTATTGCAAAAAGCTATTTGGAACTCAAGGGGTTAACCTGAAATGCTGGTTCCAAAATATCTCCAGAGCTGTCAACAAGAGGTCAGTTCTAGGTCATTATGTTCTTTTTGCTGCACCTGCAAGAAACTGACAAGAACATTTTAGGAAAAACATGATGTCTGTTAACGAGCTGAGGTTGCAAAGACTTATAAAAAGAGCAACAATGCTTTTGCTAAAGACAGACTGAGAGACTGAGATTTGAGATTAAGAAGAAACACTCGGAAGAAGGACTTTGTTTTCTCTGTTTGAATTGCCTTTGTAAATAGTTATACTGAGCAATTTTTATTTGTTATTTTACTGTTATTGATCATAAAACACTCATTGCGAATTTTACAACTGCTCCTGGTTTTCCTATGCTTCCTGATCTGTGCCTTGGCCACAGCCAGACCAATAATTCCAAACAAGAAAACATGATCCCCCACCCATCTGCCCCCTGCAGAATGACCCCATTCACACCTTACGTTTTGGGGTACCGCAGGGTTCAGTACTGGGACCGGTCCTCTTTAATGTATTTATAAGTGACATTGGAGGGCACCTGGAAGAAAAAGTATGTGTCTTTGCAGATGACACAAAGATCTGCAACAGGGTTGATACACAAGGTGGGGTGGAAAGGATGAAAAGGGACTTGGCAAGGTTGGAGGAATGGTCAACTATATGGCAGCTCAGATTCAATGCAAAGAAGTGCAAGGTAATGCATCTGGGAAACAAAAACCCAGGGGAAGAGTACGTAATGGGGGGTGAGATATAACAACAACAAAAATCAAAAGAAACCTAGGAGTAATTATATCAGATGACCTGAAGGTGGGCAAGCAATGTGAGAAGGCAGTAAGGAGGGCTGGGGGGATACTGGGATGCATAGGGAGAGGCATCAACAGTAGAAAACAGGAAGTAGTTATCCTTCTGTACAGACAGTTGGTGAGACCCCATCTGGAGTACTGTATGCGATTCTGGAGATCCCATCTCTGCAAAGACATAGACAGAGTGGAGGCTGTTCAGAGGAGGGCAACCAAAATGGTGCAGGGTCTGCACCAGAAGACATACGAGGAGAGGCTAAAGCAGCTTAATATGTATACCCTTGAGGAAAGGAGGGAGAGGGGGGACATGATAGAAACTTTCAAGTATCTCAAGGGAATTAACAAAGTACAAGAGGGTCACATCTTTCGGAAATAGAGATGTGCAAGAACAAGGGTCCACAATTTGAAATTGGGGGGACGGCTCAGAGGTAGTGTTAGAAAGTATTTTTTCACAGAGAGGGTTGTGGATGCATGGAACAGCCTTTCTGAGGAGGCTGTGGAGTCAGGAACAGTGGGAGAATTCAAGAATGCATGGGACAAACATAAGGCAATTCTAGTGGGGGGGTAGGAGGAAGTAAGCTGTTGATTAACTAGAATCTGCAGCTTATCCATCAGGTAGGGAAATGGGCAGACTAGGTGGGCCAAGCGGTCCTTATCTGCCATCAAATTCTATGTTTCTATGTTAAATTGATGTGTTATGTATAGAAATCAGAGATATACTGCAGGCTATAATTTCACACTCTGCTAATAATATGTGTGAATTGACTTTATAGATGTTGGACTTTGAGGCACAAATATATTAGGGGGCCATAAAGGGGGAGGTGGTGTTAGCTGGGGATCTCAGCCTACCAGATATTGACTGGGATGGTTCTATGACAGCCGGTCAACAAAAATTTTCCGACCGATGTTACATCGATGGCTTTATGTCGATCGCAATTGCGACTGGCATAAAGCCATCAGGAAAAAAGGTTGTTTTCACACACCCCACCTTGTATTTTATTATAATTAACTCTGAGTTGGAGCTGATTCGGGAAGGGGGTGCAAGACCTGGGAAAGCCGTGCCAGGGTCCCAAGTGGACTTTACAGTGATCTGTCATTGTTGTCGCTGTCGACGACATCGCTGTAAAGTTTTCACTGCGGTGGCGGCATACTGATTGGGATAGTCCAGCAGCTCAGCACACCAAACATCAGGCCCTTTTGGATACATTGCAGGATTGCCAACTGGCGCAGCTGGTCAAAAACTCACAAGGCAGGTTACCATTCACAAAGTGGTGTTCAACAACTCCTAAAAGGTAGGTGGTGTGGGTTGGGGAACCACTGGGGTCCAGTGACCAGAATGCTATATGGTCCGAACTGGCACTCAGTGACAGTATGCCCTCTTCAAATCCTGAAGGTCTGGATTTCAGAAGTGCAGACTTTAACCAGATAAGGGAAGAGTCTGGGATAGTTTGGTAGGAGTACTCAGAAATAGGGGAGTGGGAGAAAGATGGGGAGAAATTAAAAGGGCCAGTCTCAAGGCAACAAAGTCATCCTTGGGATGGTTACCAAAAGAAAACATTTACAAGAGACCAATCTGGTCCTCTAAGAAGGTAAGGGAGGCAGTGAGGGCCAAAAAAAAGGCCCTCATCAGGTACAAGGATAAGTAGAGGGATAAAGAATGGAGGAAGTACCAAATAAAAACAAGGGAGGCTAAGGAGGCTGTCAGGGATGCAAAAGCAAACACAGAGCTGCATATTTCAGAGGGGTCAGGGGTGGGAAAAACAGTATTTCAAATATACTATGGAAGAAAGAAAGACCGGAGAAGGAATATTTAAGCTGGCACAGGGGGCAGGATAGTACAAGAAGATGAGCAGAAGGCAGCCATTCTTGACAACTGCTTCTGCTCAGTATTCACAAAGGAGGACAGCGGGCCTTCTCTGGAAAGCAGCAGAAAGGCAGCTGAAATCAGGATCCCAGAAATGAGCACTAGGTATTTACAAGTGAAAAGCTCAGAAAAGGGCTTGCAGCCTGAAGACTGGTAAAGCCCCGGGGCCAAATGGGATGCATACATGTGATGATATAAATCTGTGCAGGAGGGAGGTTTTGTAAAGTTAGGTGGGAGATTGGCATTTTAGGAGGGAGAAAGTACCCAGCAACCCTCCTCGCAGATGTGCTACATTTACCTGCATAGCCATTAATGGCTGTCCACCCGCCCACCCCGCAGATCTCCATTGTTCCCCACACAGGCATGCTTGCTGCTGTCTTCCATTGGGTGCTGGTCCTAGACACAGAGTGACAGAGAGATGGACATAGCGTGCATCGCAACATGCACATTTTGTGCTCTCTCCTCTGTCTGAGAGCATCTGCAACGTTTCAATCCCTAGGGAGATCACAGGATGGCTGCCGCTTGCTGAAGTGTATAGGGAGGGAGAGACAGAGAGCCACGCCGATCACCGGCAGTGATGCCTCTGGCCGCTTCAGCTCTCTTAAGCACAGCACAGGTTGCACCACCTGCAGCAAAGCGCCCTGACCCTTCAGCCCACCGAAGCAAAGCGCAGGTTGTTGTTTAGTGCAGCACTCCTGTTGCTGCCCCCCAGGCCCATGAACACTGTATGCAGTGATAAGAAGACAGGGAGTGAAGCAGGAGAACTCCTGAGAGACCCAGGAGAGAGAGATGAAGAGGGACAAGCAAATGGTGACAGGCACTGAACGGACCGCAAATACAGATTTTTTTTTTTGTGACTGACTGTCTAAATCGGGAGATTTGCTTTCCCGTGTGGGGGGACAGGAGTTTAGTTAAAAAAAGGTACTCTCCCAGCCAAAACGGGAGGCATCACATGTATGGGGATGCATTTAAGAGTGTTCCGGGGACTAGCATTGCAATTAGCTGAACCCCTAGTAGGGCTATTCAATAGCTCATTTCCGTCAGGATTGGTTCCAAAGGACTGGAGCACAGCAGATGTAGTTCCACTCCACAAGGGTGCGGACAAGGCACAACTAGCTAACTACTGACCTGTTGTGAGTAAACTGATGGAGGCACTAGTCAAAGTAGACCTAGTGCATTACCTGGAGAAAAATAGGCTGCAAGATAGTAAACAGCACAGGTCTGTGGCAGGGAGGTCTTGTCAGACCAACCTGATAGTATTCTTTGACTAGGTAACTAGGACAGTAGTCAAGAGACACATAGTGGATTTGTTCTGCTTCAGCAAGGCAAGGCATTCAACTCCATGCCACACAGAAGGTTGTTGAAGAAGCTAGAGGACCTAGGTGTAGCAAAGGAAATAGTTCAATGTGTGGGAAGTTGGTTAGAGGGGAGACAGCAGAGGGTAGTGGTAAAGGGAGTCAAATACAGGGAGAGAGGTCACCAGTGAAGTGCCACAAGGATCAATCCTGAGTCTAGTCAACAGCATTCAACAATATCTGCAGGTCTGAGAGTTCATCATTGGCAGGAGTTGGAGTATGCAGCTGCACGCTATCCTGCTGAGCAGTAACAGAAGAAGCAGGTGTTGTAAACGCTCACCTTTTTCCTGGAACAGGTATCCCATTGTTGCCTGAATAGTGAGAGAATTGCTCCATGAAGGAGAAAGAGAGTTTGTGGTAGCGACTTACATTACAACACCTTACCAGGCCAACTTGTGCTGCAGAAGCCTTACAGCTGAAGTCTCCTAGCTGCAAATCTGTTGCATTCATGGGGCTGGAGTCCAGACAGTGGCAGAGCCTACCCCAGAGGTGGGATGGCTAACCAGCTCTGTGGAGTGCTGGATGGCAAGGAGAGTCAGCAGAGAACAAGAAAAAGAGAGGAAAATTTATTTTGTTTGATTGCTCCTTCTTTTATCTGACTTCCTTGCTAGTGCTGTCATTTTGTAATTCACTCCAACCAGGTTGGAGTCAAAGAGTGGCAACGTGATACAAAGCAGTGTGTTCCACTGCACTCTTAAATCTGTTTTTATTTTTTTTTATTATATATGTCATAGTGCTATAAAGGTCTAGTATATCTTATTAGTAGAGTCTCCAGAAGTTGATGTGGTGTATATTTCTGCAACTTTCCACAACTTTCTATGTAACTTTCTATGTTTTTTCTTTTCTTTTGTGTGTGTAATACATCTTTGTATGTAATTGTCCCTCATAAGAGCACAATATATGTCAGATTTGTAAAAGGTTATAGCTGGATTTATATCCAAATATACCTAAACTCTGATAAATTCTGATAATTGAATATACTGTTGTTTAAATAAATTGCTGTTCAAATCTATAAGTCAGGTGAGTAGGAAACTGCTTAACAATTAAGACTAGAAGCAAACTGCTTAACAATTGAGACTAGAAAGAAAATTGTGAATCATATGCTAATTCCTGTGATAGTGTACAGTTTTATAGTATACAGAAATGCTAATAAAACAGAATTAAATAAGTTAAATCAATTTTACTATAAATTGGCAAAATGTATAACTAAGAGTAAACATGGGATGCCTCATTGTACACTGTATGAGAAATTAGGTTGGTTGCACCCAGAAGAAAAAATAAGTTATATTTGGCTAAATTGGTGTCATAAATCGATTTATCAAAAGAAAAATATGCAACAAGGGGCACTGTGAGCCTTACTTATGAGGTGGATAAGGGATATAATTTGAGAAATCATAATTTAAATAAAGCTGTCAGCTCATATAATAGATTTGTGGATGCCATGTTTCAGATTTCTGTGTCCAGATCTTGGAACAAGTTACCAAATGACCTAAAATGTATTTCTTCATATCGTACTTTCCAAAATACCTTGAAAAAGTACTTGATTCATACCTGTGTTCGTTTAAAAAAAAGTAATCTTTTTTGTGGTAATGAGATGTAAGTGATAGAAATTATATGTTAAATGTTTGTATGTCTGTATTTTTAATATATGTTTTGTACAGGAGATTATTGTAAATAGGGTGATATCCTAACATTTTATTACCTGTATAAAAATAAATGTTATTCATTCATTAATGCATTCATTCATTCATTCATATACAGCAAATCTATTTAGTACACTTAGAAAATAGGCAGGTATCCAAGTTAGAGTAATTGAACTAATTGAATTCAGGGCTAAGATAATTAAACTTTGGTATAAAAGAACACCTCGAAAAGTTTTCGATCACATACCTAGTACCTAATCATCTAAATATTTAATTACTTAATGGTCCAATTACATAAATGGTATTACCTGAAGCAGAGAATCTAAGCATGTTGGCGCTGCTTAGAAACAGCTCAGTTATAAGGAGAGTGGTGTGGGGACATGCATCAGAGACGCCGAATAGAGCAGAACAAAGTCAGAGCCGGTAGCTTGAGCTCTGTACATTTGTATGTTTTTTTCAGCATCTTCTCTCAACATTATTAGTACATTTCTTGCCCTTAGTTCCACTAGTGGAGAAAAGGCAGAAAATACTGCATATATCCTGCTAATGCTCATATATTTTTTGTTGTGGGAAAGAAGGCGTTTTTGGCTTCTTTTGCTTTTTTTTACATTCACAAATACAGGCCGAGTAAGTAAACATGACTGTGTTTAAGTGCTCTTACAGTCAGTGCATAGAGAGAATGCAGTAGCATTCAAGTAAAAGTTCTCTTCTTCAGTACTTTGTGTTTTTTCTTGAGTAACTGGTACGAGGCATTAAAGCAATAGGTTCACTGAGAAAATTAACCACTGAGAGAAAATCGGCCAGTTACCTTATATCTTGTAAAAGTTCATGTGGCAAGTAAGTAAATAATTACTGCTGCTTTATCATATGGTTATTATGACATTTCTACCATTATATTATCATTTATAACCTTTAGAACCTTCTTGTAAAACAGGAAATTTATATAAGTAATTAGTTTCAAGTGCTGTATAAAATTTGGCTATCTAAGGCTGTGTCCTCTGCTGATGTTCGAAGTGTGGTAAAGATTGTTAGGAACAGAGTGATTATCTTTTCATTGTTTTTTAAAACAACATAAAATATATCAGAAATTATCTTGGAAGGTTAGGTATTAATACAGAAATATTATTTGTACATGGAGTGCCTGTTATTACACCCTGCAGAAACTATATGATATTACTTTTAGTCTTTTATTGTTGTTTTAGTGGAACTAAGAGCTGTAATAAAGGGCAGAAAAGTCCTGTATTGCCTGATTCCTAACACTCCTGAGAACAGCTTTATTGGAAAGAACTGCAATTTGCCATATGGTATTTCCCCAAAAGGAGGACAGATTTATGTAAAGCCAGACCAAGACTGGACTGAAATTTTTTGTCAAGCAGAATCAGCGACACTCTAAGTTACCTACTGGTCTGGGTAAGAAAGCACTCCTGTCTGAGCCAAGACTTACAGCATTAAGCAAATCTCAAAACTGGTGAACTAGACAGTGTTATACAGTACCGGTGGAAGAACTGCTTCATTGGGACAGTACTCTGATTATTATTATATGTTGTTTGTTTTTATAGAGTTTCTGATATTTTTTGGTATTTCTGGCATTCCCTGGTATTTACCTTGGGTATATTGTGTACCGTCATCTGTATTTCTTCAGTGAAGGCATTGTTAAAAGCACTACTTATGAAATATTATTAATGTACAAACTTTAAATGTTGATAATAGGTCTAGTAACTGATATTATTGTAAACAGTAGTATATTTGAGGTTGTATAGTATATACATATATTAAGGAAGCATACCTGCCGTAACAAGAAGTGGCGAGAACACAGACCTTATGATATTTAATGTATCATCAATGACTAAGAGAGATGGGAAAGGTGATAGGAAAAGTAAAGGAAAGGGACCCTTTTCATTGAAACATTATGCATTAAAAGCATTGAATAAAATGCAAGATAATATTACAAAGGGGAAAGGGAAAAAAAATAACATTAAGAAGGGTTTGTCCAAAAATATTGAGCTTCTATACTCCTCTACCCCAATGGAGCTATAGTAGAGTATGTGAGAAAAACTCCCAGTGTTAAGGAAAAAGAAAAGATAAGGGAAAACTTAGGGATTCATGGTAAAGACAAAACTTCAAGGGTAGGGGATCAGGCTAAAGAAAATAATATGGAACAGAAAGGCAAATTAGAGGAGATTAAACTTAATTTTTCAAACGTTTTTCATAACTTATCCATAATAGACATGGAAGTTAAAAACATGAGAGAATCAATCAGAAAGGACAGTGAAAACACACAAAGAACATCACAAGGCAATAATCTGAATCTAATAAAAGAGAAAAAATATATAGTTATGGGGCCAGAATATGATAGGGAGAGGACTAACAGTGTAGACCCATGGTCCATGAGCCCGGAGAGTACAAGAATGCCAGATACAGAAGGAATAACAAGGGATGTGATGTTAACTTTAAGAGACCCATTTAATTCAAATATATCTGTGCTTCAATATAAGCAAATGATTGAAATTAAACAAGATTTGGCATTTATAAAAGGAATGTGTATAGAAAATAGGATAAAACTAAAAAAATGGAGACAGAGAAAAAAGTTAAGAGAAACAGTCAGATTCAGCCACAAGAAATTCCTCCATCACAAACAGACAATTTCTTATACACTAGTTATATTAGTATGGAGAAATCCACATATATAGCGAAAGATACAGAACTAGAAAGTGAGGAAGCTGAATATATAATGCTTCTAAACCTAGAGGTGAGAGGAGACTGCATTTGCAAAGAATGGGAGACACAATTTCCCGAGCTTTGGCAACAAGGAAAAGTTCAAGGACAGAAAGAAAAGGAGAGAATAGTTAAAAATCCTAAGGGAAAAAGATAGAAAACAAAGAAAGGATAAAAAGGGCAAAAATTGTAAAAACAGTCTGGATGCTAACCCACAAAAGAAAGAAAATCAGTCCCAAGTACTAAAAGGCAAAACCAAGAAAGTTGAACACAGTAACAGGGATGAGCTTAGTACAATTCTGGAAAGAAATATAGAGTTGGGTACAAAGAAAGAGAAATTAGTAAATGCAGAGAACAAAATAAATGGAAATATTGATATACAAAGTATCAGGAATACAAACAAAAGAGGGGGAAAATGAGAACAAAAAAGAGGTGAAAAAACACAACAAAAATAGAAATAGAAAACAAGATGAGATATTAATAAGCGTGGACAATGCAGATATTACAGTAGAAGGAAAAACTCCCATAAAAATAAGATCAAAATGACTAGAAAGGAAGATAGGTACAGAGATAACAGAGGTCAAGGATAAGGAAAATAAAACACATGGCAAGGAAAATGAGGAACAGTTTAAAAAAAATTTGCACAAAACTTTGGGAAATGATTATGCACTTCCCCTGTATAAAGTGGCACATATGCTGGACGAAACTCAAGAGAGACTAGCTAAAACAAAAACAGATGTGCTGCAATCTGCTATGGATGACTACAGACAGGTGAAAGATTCTGTAAGTATAATACGGCCAATAACAGAATCAGAATTGGTACTGTTGGTTACTGATCAGTTCTGCATTTTAAAGGCAATTCTTTATAAAACTGAGGTTTTAAATAAAATTGGAATAATGATGGGAGAAATAACTACATTAAATGAGCTTTTCCCAGAATTTTTTGTAGCCAATAGTACAGTGGAAAACAGAAAAGTGTACACATTTCTATATTTGGATTAAAACAGATGTACACAGAAAGTAAATTAAACATAAGAGATAAATTAATTGACACATTAAATGCACTTTTGAGCTCACAAATCTGCAGTCAGGAGATAGTAAAAGCAGCAAGATGGGACGTATCTAGCCAGATTACACTATGTGCCACTCAGGGGATTATGTTGGAACAACTGAAAATTAGAGAAAGATCGTTGAATGAGCTTGGTATTTATGTTATTTATTTATTTATTGAAATGTTTCACCAGGAAGGCAGGTTGCTCGTCTCCCAGTGCGACCTGGGGGAAGGGGTACAATAGGGATGAGTTATTTTACATTCAAGTTACAAAGATCAACATAGCATACAATTAAGACAGTTGTCACAAACAGTGTTGCATACATATGTAATTTGTGAGAACAATTAATAAGTGCAATGGTGATAAGTGAACAAATGATATCGTGAAATAAAGGATGAAGGAGAGAGAGGACAAGACTACAGATAGTGTAAAGTCATATCCCAGAGAGACCTCTTCAGGATGCAGAGATATGTGTGCATGGAAGGGGATAAAGGTTTTATTAGCCAACAGTGTGGTACAAGTAACAAAGGTTCAAAATGGGAATCAGTAATAGAGACCTCAAACAGGTTTGAGGCCTTGACTTACTTAAAACAGTGACAACCATGAGCCTCACTGATAGGAAGGAGGCCACAGGGATGTTCATACACAAACACAAATAGAATAAACTCATCAAAATGTGACAGACAAAATATAGTAAGTAAGGTAGTAGGTATGAATAATCACATAAAAAAAGGTTTATTAAGATTGTTTACATGGAATCCTTCAGGGATAATGGAAATGTTAGGGGACCCTGAGGTAGAAAGATATTTAAAACAATTTGACATTATTTGTCTACGTGAATCTTGGGTTACAGGAGATGTCTTGTTAAATGGATATAAAACGTATAGCAATAAAGCTATTAACCATTAAAAAAATGGAAGAAACCTAGGAGGTTTAGTAACACTCTGTAGGTTGGAAGACAAAATTTGAACACAAGAGATAGATAGTGGGAGTACTAATATATTGATGGTGAAGGTTTCTGGAAAGGGTAATGAGGACATTTTCATAATAAATGTCTATGTACATCCAGAAAATAGTGATCATGGAGATAAAGGCTGGCTTAATAAGTTAAATATAGGTTTGGATATCATTCATTCAGCAGAATGATCCAAGTAGTGGCATTGTTCTGATGGGGGAATTCAGTGCAAGAATAGGGAATTTACAAGGAATAGCAGAGGATGTATCTAATGCTTTATCACAAATATAAATACAGGCTATAAATAGGGTAAGGAATTCTAAAGAGCATAAATCAAATAAAAGAGGAATAGAAGTACACAAAATGTTATGTAACAGAAATCTTACTATACTCAGTGGTAGAATAAGTTTAGATCTGCAGGGTGATTACAACTATATGGGGGAAGATGGCTCATCCACTATTGACCATGCATGGGTAAATCTCAACATGATTGATCATTGCACTTCACTATTAGTTATGGTAAGGCCTGAACGCCAGCATGCAGCCTTAGAAATAATGATAAAACCAAAAGGGAAATATTTTGGTAAAAATCAGACAATATTACCCCTTAAAATTAAAAAAAAAAAATTGTATAAGTTGGGCTACAATAGAAGGGAAAATTTTTTTACAAATGCTAACTGAGAAAGGCTATTTAAATAGTTTGATGATTTATGCACAGAAGGAATATGGAGATAAAGTGGTACAAGAATATAACACACTTAAGGAAATAAGTATTAAAAAAGGGAAGGGTACATTTGGTACAATAATGAGTGCAAAATGGCTAAGGAAAAATTACATCAAGAATTCAGGATATTAAAACAAAATCCAGATAAATATAATAATAGGATAATGAATAAATTAAGGAAGGAATATAGAACAGTCCTAAAAAAATAGAGAGAAATACACACGGCAACTATGGAACAATTTAGAAAATGCTGTAAGAGCAAAAAATAATAACAAATTTGGGTCTATAGTTAATAAAGGAATGAAGGAAAATCAAAGGACAGATAGTCATATAGAAGCTGAGGAATGGGTGACGCCCTTTCAACAATTATTTTATAGAAATGACAAAAAATATACAGAAAACATGGAAAAAATAAGAGTGTCTGGAATAACAAGCAGGTTAAATATAACTATCATAGAAATAGAACAAGCTTTGGACTCACTTCACAGTCATAAAGCACCAGGACCAGATGGAGTTCCATTGGATGTAGTTCAGAAAACAAAATCATATTGGATACCTTTCCTGCATAACATATTTAATTGTATTTGGAATACTGGTACCCTTCCAGAAAGTTGGAAGTTAAATATTATAATCCCTCTTTTTAAAAAAGGAGATAAGAAAAATCCAGTATGTTACAGACCCATTAGTTTAATGGACAGTATTGAAAAATTATTTTCTAGAATACTTAATAATAGATTAATAATTTGGGTGAATAATTATAATATATTCGAAGAAGCCCAGGCAGGGTTTAAGGCAGAATATTCTATGATAGATCAATGCTTTACCTTGGCTCACCTGATACATAACTATAAAGTGGTTAAAAAAACAGAAAATATATTGTACATCTGTGGATTTAAAATCTGCATTTGATAAAGTAAATAGATACCTGTTATGGAAAAGATTGGAAGCCATTGGGGTAGACAATTCAATTTTAGAGTTAGTGAAATTATTATATCAGGATAATAATTCTAGTATAAGATACAATGAAAAGGGAGAGGTGAGTAAATGGTTTAGTTCAAATGTAGGAGTAAAACAAGGATGTACACTATCCCCCATGCTGTCTAATCTATATTTCAATACAGTATTAAAAACTATGTATAATAATGACTTCCACATGCCTAAGATCAGTATGAGAGCATGCCTATATCTGGCATATGCTGATGATGTGGCATTATTGTCCACTAGTTACATAGGTACGAAGAGAATGGTCAATAAATTTCAGATTGAATGTAGTCAAGCTGATTTACAGATAAATTACTATAAAACAAAAGTATTAGTTTTTGGTGGTAACAAGAAAGAGTATAATTACATCTTAAATAATCATAAGCTGGAGGTTGTAAAAGAATTTTGCTGTCTTGGCTTAACAGTTAATCAGAATGGTAACTGGAGAAGTCACATTAAAGAACTTGAATCTGGGGCTAAAAAAGTTTTATCGATTTTGTCAGCCTTTTCCTGTAAATACAGAGGGAAATCAATCAAGGGTTATGTACAGGTGATGAATGCGTCATTATAAAGTCAATTATATGGTGCAGAAATATGGGATATACAAGATAAAATAAATCTAGAAACATGTTTAAATAAATTTTATAAAAAAATGCTAGGATTGCCAAATAGTGCACCATCTGCCCTGGTTAGGGCTGAAGTGGGACAGCTTCTGGTAGAATGCAGAATGTCAAATACATCAAAGCTTAATCGTGTATTGGATTAAGGCATTCGGGATGGGGGAAAGTAGGTTACCAAGATTGTGTGTGGAAAAAACACTTAGTTATTTAAAAAGGGAGGTGATTTTCCCAAGTATACAAATAGTAGAGAAGATCATTAAACCATATGGGTTGCTTCAGATTACTACAGACAGTCTTAGATATCCATTTTCACAAATTAAAGAAAATATCAAACACAGAGTTCAGGAAATATTTATACAGAAAGAGCTAGAATTTTGTAGACAATCTAAGGCATGTTTATGGCTGGCTATAAACAAAAGGAGCCATAATATGAAAAATTATTTGAAATTAGTGGATAGTCCAGCTTTGAGGAGATTGATAAAATGCTTTAGATTTGAATGCTTTCCTAGTAATTGGAAAACTCTCAATACAATAAGAAAAAGAGGGACAGTGGGACATTATGCAGATGTAAACTAGGACAAGATGATCTTTTGCATCTTGTAATTCTCTGTCCCAGATATGAAAACTATAGAAAACAAATGTTAGGGGAAATAATAGGAAAACTGGAATATGAACCACAACACATACTGACATATCTTTCGAAAACACAGTACAAAAGTATTTTGATCCCTGTGGCCTCCTTCCTAAAAATTATAGTGATAACAAAAACTTCACATAATACAGGAGACCGATGAGAAGAAAGAATAAAAGATTGGATGTTATTATGGCTAATAAGACAAAGACAAGATGTTGGACAAATAAATGGATTTGCTGTACTTCTTGTAATTTGAATAAATAGAAAAGTATTAGTGTGATATCGTGTATATAGTATCTCTTATATTTTGTATTTTGCATATTTGTGGAAAATGTACTGAGTTTTTAATTAACTGGACATATAAAGAACATTTTTCTTGTAACAGTATATATCTTGCATGTATTAAATATGTGATTGTCAAGATTTTAACTTTTGTAAATTGTAATGACTTATTGAAAGTCGAACAATAACATTTTGCATAGATAATTGGGTCTAGTCCTTTTCAATATGTTCATCAGTGACATGGGGAAAAAAATTCAGGGCAAGATGCATCTCTTCACAGATGACACTAAGCTCTGTGGTAGGGTAGACAGCAAGGAGGGGATTAGGATGTTGCAGAGGGACCTGAGTTTGGAGAGTTTGTCCAAGGCTTGGCAGTTGAAATAGCATGCCAAAAAGTGCAAGGTGATGCACATAAGGAAGAAGAACCCCAGGAAGAAGTATTGGATGAAAGAGGTCAAACTGGACACTACTTCTGAGGAAAAGTACCTAGAAGTCTTTATAAGTGACTCCTTTAAACAATCAAGCCAATATAACAAGGCCTACAGGAAGGCAACCAGGATGTTGGGGTGAAATGGGAGGAGATTTGACAGCTTAAGGAAAGAGAACTATGTATTAATGGGACACGGGTATGGGAAAAGGGGTTGGGGTAGCACTTTATGTCAAGGAAGATGTAGAAGCAGTTGAGGAGGGGTCTATCAGGGAAGGGAAGGGGGAGCAGAATCACTGTGCCTGCAGCTCATGACAACAATGGGTAAAAAACTGTGCATGTGGGTAGTCTACAGACTGCCAGAACTAACGGCAGAGATTCAGAAGAGGGCAGCAAAGGGTATGTAGGGGTGGTGGGGGTATCTAAATATACACTGATTGGGACATTCAGACAGTTAAGAGTGCAAGGAGTCAGGCCCCACTAAATATGTTGTAGGACTGTCTGATGGTGCAGCTGGCCAGAGAACCCTGAAGGCAAACTGCCATTCTTGATGTGATGCTCACCAACTTGGAAATGGTAGATCGGGTGAGGGTTTGGGAGCCTTTGGGGTCCACTGACCATAATAGCATATAGTTCAAGCTGGTCCTGGGTAGCAGTACACCCTTGTTAAAGGCTGTGGTTATGGATTTCAGAAGAACAGAGTTTGACCAGATGAGGGAACTAGTCAACCCTTACAGAAATAATTATGTGACATGTTTGCATGCTGTGCACATAAAAACTACCTATGTGGCATGTGTGCTGCAAACATGTTTTATATCTTAAATTGGAACTTGATTGCATACATGTGGCATGTGTGCTGCAGGCATGTTTTTTATGTTAAACTGGAACAGATTGCATGCATGTGGAATGCGTGCAACAAGCAAGTGGTCACTTATAACTATAAGAATAAAAGTTAAATGACTAGCTCAGGATCACACAGTAAATGAGTGGGAGTTGTTGAGATTCAAACCCAGATCTCCAGGTTTGCAAGTTCTCCAGGTTTGCAGTTCAGTGCCTTTAACCAGTACACTATATTGTCTACATAAATACAGCTCATTTGTACCTCAATACAAATCTGCATGCATATGGCATGCTTATAGCCACTGCCATAGTTTTTAGTTTTCGTATCCCCCCGTCTCAGCTGCACAGCTGAATTGTAGCACACATACTATCGGAAACACGTGTGGTTCTTCCTACCCTCCATACACACACACTGATCCACAGAACTACTACTTAATCACTTCTGTCTGGCCTGTACTCCTACTATTTTCTCTCCATAGTTTTGAATGCTTTCATGCAAACAGACTTTAAGGGGCAAACAGAAAAGTAGCAATAACTCAGCACCCACCCACCCACATGGCCAGCTTCCCCCCCACCATACACATGCACACTCACACACACTGTAACGGATGCAGCCACACCATTACAGACAACCCACCGACTATTGGTATAAGTCAAGAGTCTCTTATCCAAGTACTAGGGAGCCAGAGGCAGGAGTCTTTAAAGAGATGATGTCCACGGGACTGAGCATGGGGGCGCTTCCCTTTGAAATGAATGGGGTTATTTTTTATTACTATTTTACATGTTATGATGGTGAGTTGGAGACTAATGAAGGCCACTGTTCAACTAACAAGGCCCTTGTTTGTTGAACGGTGGCCTTCATTAATCTCCAACTCGCCATCATAATGTATAAAATAGTAATAAAAAATACTTCTATTCATTTCAGTGGATCCTGCCCCTGCATTCTCCCTTGCCCTATGTCGTAATGTGCCTGAGTGTGGGGGAGTGGAGATCAGCTTCACTGGGGGGGCATATACCTGACTATAGTGGGGCTCCAATAGTCTGTGCATACCATGCCTCTAAAGTGTCCCTGATTACAAGGGACATCCCTCATTTTACCCCTGAAAACTGCTCTGTCCTTCATCCAGCCTCATGGAAAACATGCTGCTTGCACAGAGAATGCCCTGTAAATGTAGACTTTATGGTAGGGGCGCCATTTCAGATTTCAACGGGGGCCAACAACCAGTGGAGGTCAGGTGCCAGTTAGCCCCCAGAAGGCAAGCTCTGGAGTGTCTGAAACATCTCTTAAAGGTAAAACTTACTTGTGGTTGAAAAGTTGTATGCAAAACAGGAAAAATTTAAATGTATAAGATTCTTCTGTCTACCAAGGGACAAAATCTGAGACTGTAACTGTAACCACCCATCAAGAACCTCTGCACATTCACTCAGGCTCTGTATGTGCGCATGTTCGGGCAGGCAGCAGCCACCTGCCTGCTTGAATGTGTGAGCTGATTCCAGCTCGAATGTTCAGCTCTGCAGACTGGGAGAGCCCACCTGGTCCATTCCACTACAAACAACAACAGCATCCTTATATTATTTGGTCAAGGCACACCACACAATTACTTACAACCTTCATTTCAGCATCACCAAACATTAACACATTTTAATTTGTTGACCTTCAGACTTCAACTACCGTACGGACTCTTGAGTCTTTCTCTCGCCGCTTGCTCAGCTGTCTCTTTTTTACTTCACTCAGTTGGTCAGTCTCTCTCATCACTCAGGATTTTTTGATTTAGGCATTTAGCACATTTTGGGCCCGATTCCAGAAGCAGCTCCATCGGATGCAAGGTACTTGTGCCAAACAGCAAAGATGCAAGTCACACCTTGAATCCCCCTTTGCGGCATTTCCTATTCCAGAAAGCAGGCTGTGGCAGACAGGGAAGCCACTGTGCTAAACAGGCACTGTGCCACCCTTGCGACCTGCATCTGGGTACGCCAGGTCGCAAGGGGGCTTGCTCCACAGTGGGGCTCACATTTCTGATTCCGAAAGCCCTGCCGTGGCCATCGCAAGGGCTTCACTTAGACCTGCCAGGAGGTGGTCTAAGCCCCTTGTGACTGACTTGGACACTGTTTTAGGTAGGCTACAAGTGGGGTCCATTGGTAGAAGGAGCACAAAGGGGCATAGGGAGGGTTGGTGTGGTGGCTGGGATGTATGGGATTGCTTTGGCACCCAGGGGGTGCATATGCCTCTGTATAGATATAACATGGGCATTTGCACCCTGTCAGGTGCCGAACCAATACCTGACCACCCTGCTGGCACACCAACCCACCCTATGTCCCCACCTGTCCCCTCACCCCCCGCTGGGCACATGTGTACCCCTCACCATCACTACCAGTGCTGCCCATCCTGTGTTGCACCAGTGGAAGGGGTGCAAAGTCCTTGCAGCATGTGTCACAGCTACTCCACTGGTTGGGAGCTGTCCCACACTTGCAGCAATCCCAGGGAGTTTGGCACAGGAACCCTGCTTTTTTTTTTTGAATACAACGCAGAGTTTCTGGCTCACCCAGTATTGCCATAGCCCTTGGAGCGGCGCAACTTGTGTTGCTCCAAGGGCTCTTTTCAGAATCGGGCTCCTTGTCTTTCTCTCACACAGACTCCAAGCCCATGTCCCAGAGCAGTGCATCAGATTTGGGCTTAAACCCATCCAGTTACTAACGTTTTTTTTTTTCCTGGCTAAAGTTCTGAACCCCCAAAAAAAAATCTTGCCCTGATCTCTCTGTCTGACTCCATTCCATTCAATACCCATCCCATACGGATCCTGAAGCCACCCAAAGATGCAGAAATATGAATTATTTACTTTTACTTACCCACCCAGCCATCCGGAACCTGCAGTCTGGCCAAATGTGCCACCAGCCCAGTTTTTGGCCCACTCCTCCTCTGTCCTTCTACCAGAAGCTAGGTGCTGGAACCGACCATCCCGGGTCCCAACCGTGATCCACGACTGAGTCACCTCACTGACCGAAACCCACCCAGCCTGTGTTGCTTGCTTCTTGCTTGGCTGCCGCCATGGCTGCTGCTGCACCATTCTGATCAAATCCTGTAAAGGCCACCCACACCATCACCACCACTGCTGCTAGGTGTAGCTTACTGCAGCAGGGGACCCACACCATTTTTATTGCAAGGCGAGCCTAGTAGTGTAGGTAGGTAGCCTAGTCATTGAGCTAGCTGCTAGCTCACCCCCTGCCCCTTCAACCACCGAGGGACACCGAGAATCATTAAGAGTATACCAACAAAAATATGCCGCTGTAATGCTGCTATCGAGAGCTCCGTGCTCACTGACTCCTCTGAGCAGTAGTTTCTAGCCTGTCTACTCTGTGGCAGGAAAGACAGTGTCACGCTCACACAACTCGCATGTTCTTGCTTGCTCAGAGCTCCTCCACGTCACGTGTGACAGTGCCACCGCTAATAGTTGGAGAGAGTGAACAACACAATACAGACACAGTTGAGTTAGGAGCACATCCGCAGCCGTAGCGTGAGTGCACACAAGCTGGAGGGGCACTTATTGTGCAAAATATTAAATCCAAATTTAATGCCATTGTTGCTACGCCATAAGAACAACCTAGGCACAAATGCAGGGAAGGGGGCATCTGCCCTCGTCTGCCCTACCTAAATGGTGTCCCTGCTTTCTGGTAGAAATTCATTCTCAGGTGCTAATATTTATGCAAGTAAATATAATGGTTTCCACTGTGTTCTGAGGTATCCCCATGTTTCAGGATGTGTCCCTCATTATGAGGGTTAGTGTCCCTTATCGTCCCTTATTTTGAATGTCTATGTCCCTCATTTCAGTGACAGAAAGCGAGGTATGCTGGTGCATGCTTACTTGGCCTACTCAGCACAAAGAGTGCTGACATGGCCATAGTGTATATGCTCCATACAGAATGACACAGTGAAAGTAAGTGAGCCATAACAGTCATGGAGAAACACATATGGAGCACTAAATATGCATAAGAGAATTTGCATAGCCCAAAATAAAAAGGTCAGGCTTTACATCACAGAGGCCCCTCTTCACACATCTGGAAGGGGGGTGTTGGTTGGCTACAAAGAGCAAAGTTTAAGGGGGTCGTATCTTAGGCATTTAACGCTGTAAGCAAACAATACTTTACAAATGAATGGCAATTTAATGACAATCAAAAAACATTAAACAGTTTGCAAAAGGATTTAATGGTGAGAATTAATGAGTTTGCCTAATTTTAATGGGAAATCAAAGGAAATGGCATTTTAATGGGTCTAATTGCTAGCAGTAGTATGAGAAATAGAAACGGATGTGTTTTTATGTTTGCTTGCATGCATGTGCAAGAAACATAGTGCCATCATCGGAGATTTTGGAGGTGTGTCACCTCCTCCTCCAATTCAGTCAGTGTGTTGGCAGGCGCGGCCCCTGTAAGCCAATGCATTCTGGAGCTGTCTATGACAAGCTCCAAAATGCAGTGGCATACAGTTCAAAGGGAGAGCTACGGCGAGTGAGCAGCGATAAGATATACGCCTGCTCTGCAACCCACACACACCGCCCGCATGAAGCGTGCGGGCCCCATGCGCACACACTGAATAAACCGATGGGGTGCCCAATCCCCGCCGCTGTGCCATGCCCCGCCTCCCCCACCAAAGCTCGAAATGCCACGCTGGTTGTCCACCCCAGCGTGGCAAGTAATGATATAGCCGCGAAGTGCCCAATCCCCCATCAGCTCCACTGTCCTAAAATTAAGTGCCACGCTGAGCCCCACCCAGGGTGGCAATCCTACACCCCTGACTGACGGGGGTGCCCAATCCACCGTCGGCTGAGCGCCCCCAGCAGTCCTTGTGCCACGCTGGGAGCCCACCCCAGCGTGGCAAATGTCCTCATCGTTTTTTTTGGTTTTTACCTGTAAAAGAAAAACGGTCCCAACGTCGTCCCAGCCCCCCTGCCACAACCCGCACCCACCACTGCGCTGGCCTCCCACCCCCACCCCATTCTTACCTCGGACCTCGCACGGCGATCTTGATGGACCGGGAACTAGAGGGTGTAGCTAGGGATTTCAGATCTGCACACCAAGTGGACTCACTGCTACCCCCCCTTGTTAGGGTGTGCTACCCTCGCGGGAACACGTCTGCACTCTTCAAAGCCGACCGCGAACTGAGGAAATGCCGGTAAGCTGTATAATGGACTAGATAGGGGGTTTCAACTTTGTTGCATATCTCAGGCATTTTTGGGAATTTCTGCACCAAATTTTCAACATGGGGTTTTTGGGACCCCTTCTTATGAATTCACTGTCATGGCGTTATTCAGGCCCGAAGGGTGATTTCGCAGTCACTGCACAATCACTGCGCAAAATCACCCTTCAGGCCTGAATAACACCATGACAGTGACATCACTCATGAGAAGGGTTCCTCAAAACCTACGTTGAAAATTTGGTGCCAAAATTCCAAAATGACTGTTTTACTAGCTGTATGCTATGCAGTTCCTACGCAGGCTCATAAGTTCGCTGGTTTCAATATTTCACTCCAAATTTTCAACATTGCCATTTTACCACACCTTCTTATGAGTAGTACAGCTGTCATTTTTCACATCTGACCCAAAATGTGTTTCCGCCCATGTAGCGCACAATGGCGCAGTCGGTGTGCGAAATCAATGTATGGGATAAATTAAGAAAATCACAGTGACACTGTTCATGAGCAGAGGTCTTAAAATGGCTATGTTGAAATTGGTAAAAATTCTAAAATGACTGTTTCTGGCGTGCATTCGCAGTTCCTACTGCCTTTCGTGGTGGCAATTTTCAATATTTTCACTCCAGATTTTCAACATTGCCATTTTATCACACCTTCTTATGAGTAGTACAGCTGCCATTTTTCATCTCACCCCAAAACCTGTTTCCGCCCATGTAGTACACAATGGGCGCAGTCGGTGTCGAAATCAATGTACGGATAAATTGAGAAAATCACAGTGACACTGTTCATGAGCAGAGGTCTTAAAATGGCTATGTTGAAAATTTGATGAAAAAAGATTCCAAACATGACTGTTTCTGACGTGCGTTGTACAGTTCCTCGCATGTAAAGTAAGTTCGCAAATTTTCAATATTTTCACTCCAGATTTTCAACATTGCCATTTTACCACACCTTCTTATGAGCAGTACAGCTGTCATTTTTCACATCTCACCCAAAACGTGTTTCCGCCCATGTAGCGCACAGTGGCACAGTCAGTGTGCGAAATCAATGTACGGGACAAATTAAGAAAATCACAGTGACACTGTTCATGAGCAGAGGTCTAAAAATGGCTATGTTGAAAATCTGGTGAAAAAATTCCTAAAAATTACTGTGTTACGAGCGTGTGTTGCACAGTTCCTATGCATGCTCATAAGTTTGCAAATTCCAGATTTTCAACATTGCCATTTTATTACACTTCCTTATGAACAGTACAGCTGCAATTTTTCATATGTCGCCCAAAATGTGTTTTCACACATGTAGCGCACAATGGTGCTGTTGGTGTGCGAAAGCAATGTTTAGGACAGATTAAGAAAATCACAGTTACACTGTTCATGAGCAGAGGTCTTAAAATGGCTATGTTGAAAATTTGGTGACAAAAGTCCATAAAATGACTGTGTTACAAGTGAGCATTGCCCAGTTTCCACGCACCCTCGCTAGTTCATGACTTTGTAATATTTTCAGTCCAGATTTTCACCAGTGCCATTTTTTCCACACTTCCTTATGAACAGTACAGCTGTCATTTTTCACAACATGGCTGAAGTGTGTTTCCACACTTTCAGCGCAGATATGCGTGGTCGCTGTGGGAAATCATTGTTCGGCACAGGTAAAGAAAATCACAGTGACACTGTTCATGAACGGAGGCACCAAAATGCCTGAGTTGACAATCTGCTGTAAAAATTCCCCAACCTAATTATATTACGGGTGTGCGTTGCACAGTTTCTATGTACGCTCATGACTTCACCATTTTTTTTTATATTTTTACTACAGATTTGCAACATTGCCATTTTCACCTCCCCATGAACAATACAGCTGTCATTTTACATCCTGTTCGAATGTTTTTGCACCTGTGGTGCTAATGCCGTAACCACTGTGCATAAGCAGCTTTATTCAACAAACTGATATTCCCCCTGTTCATGAGGTGGGGTCACAAAAAAAACATGTTGAAAATTTGGGTGAAAATACAGCGAATGCCTGAGGTATTAGGGTTTCCAACCATAACGCCCAACCCTGTAGAGAATGACAGGCATCAGGGGTGTGACTTGGGATTCTTACCTGTGATGCTCATACCATTCCACACCCTGCAGTCAGTGAGAAGCATCAAGGTATGCCTTGGACTCTTCGGCCCCAAACTTCACCCCATTCTCCTATATCGCACCCATCTCACCATATTTCCTAATGAAATGGGGTGTGCATAAGGGCCAAAGACCCCAAGGAACACCGTGACACTTGTCAATGTCTGCAGGGTGGGGTGTGGTGAAATGGCGTGGCCGTTATGCCTGACAACCCAAACGCACACCCCAATGCCTGTCACTCTCTGCAGGGTGGTGGTGGGGTTTATTTATTTATAATGCAATCAGTTTACAACCTTTGAGCCAGAAGCTCATTTCCAAAGGTACCTCGTCAACAATGGTAGGAAATACAGAATAATACAGATAAAACAGAAAAATACAGGTAATACAGAAAGAGGGTACATACAGAGCAGCGCATGATTAATAAAAACAGACATGCATTAATGGCACAAGGTAACAGCAACATTGGTAGTGTGGTACAGAGCAAAATATGGTATAATTGACAATTGAAGAATACAAGGTGTTTAGCAGCATAACGGTATGTCATGTGGGTGTGAATACAGCCAAACAGATCTACTGTGCCTGAATTACAGAGCAGCGCACTGCATGAGACAGTTGCAGTACAGGTAACTCGATAGAGCAGTCACACAGGTGACTTGATATCTGATTACACAAAGTGTAGTGCCTGGAACAGAAGTAGTACAAAGGCGAGAGCAGACGAAAAGGGCTGGGTAGAACTAAGATAAGTATGAGGAGCATAGGAGTGCAATGTGGTTTGTTCCAGTCAGTTATGATACAGTCGGTAGATGGAATCATGGGAATAGAGAAGTTGAATAGGAAATAAGGAAGCGAGGGAGAAGCAGCCCAGGGGGCATTGTCAGAGAAGAGTGGAGTTAGAGCATCCGTTAGGCACAGACAGCGCCTGCTAGATAGCTCATTTTGAGGCATTTTGAAGGTGGAGATGGTGGTGGTATCAGTGATGGCCCGAGGAAGAGAGTTGTACCAGCGGAGCTCTGTGGCAGAAAGATCTCTGTCAAGTGAAGTCCTGGCAGAGGGACTAGGAAGGTGACTTTGCTGGAGGTCCGGGTGCTGACAAGAGGCTGTGCAGGGAGGAGGGCGGAAGTCAGTCCGGGGGGAGAAAGTCCTAGTAAGGTTTTTTTGAAACGAGGCACGTTTGGTATAACAGGCGTTCGTCGAGGTCAAGCATTGCCGCAAGATCATAGAGTTGGCAGGTATGAGTGAGCTTAGGGGCCCCAGTGATTAGCCTGCAAGCCTTATTTAGGAGGAGGCGGATTTTGTTGAGGGCTGTCATGTTGGCAGTCCCATAGATAGGTAGCCCATAGTCCACCAGGGAGAGTATGGAGGAAGTAACCGCCAGCCGGAGTGCGTCGGGGGGGAGACAGTTTTTGTGGCGGTACAGGATACCAAGTCGGATATTGGTAGCAGAAGCGAGTGCATCGATGTGGGTATGGTAGGAGAGGGCTGAGTCAAATTGGATCCCTAAGTACTTATAGGATTGGACTTGTTCAGTTGTAGTTTAGAGCGGAAAGGATACGGAGAGGGTGTTCGATGATTTATTTTGAGGATGGGCGAAGAGCATGGTTTAGATTTTTTAGATTTATGACCAATCTATGCTCTTTAAGCCAAGCTTCAGCGCCGTCATAGGCCCTTTGGGAAACCTGAGGAGGTGGGGTTACGGTCAGTGGCAAAGAGGACGGTATCGCTCATGCATAGCAGAATATTCCCAGGGCAAGCACTGGGCAGGGTGTTAAGGTAAGCGAGAAGAGGGCCCCAGGATGGAGCCCTGTGGAACCCCAGAGTGGATTGGGCGAGGGTCAGAAAGAGTCCCACCAATTTTGACTCGTTGGGAGCGGGCGGAAAGGTAGCTGGAGCACCAAGCCAGTGGTCCAGAGGCAAACCCAGCGTGACAGAGGGCTCCCAGAAGTAGGGGGTGGGAGACAGTGTCAAAGGCCTTTGATAGGTCAAGGAACACAGCCCCCGCCGGGTTGGCTTCAGTTCAATACTTCACTGCCATTCCCATTACGCAGCTCTGTAACTTCTACACTACCACTGCCAATGCCAGCAAGCAAACATTCGGCATTGACAAATGCTTGTTTATATAAGATTTGCACCAGCTTGGCTGCTGCAAACATGGCAAGCATGCAGCACATGAATCTGATGTGATTTTAAATGATGTTTACACCAGCTTAGCTGCTGCATGCATGTCAAGCTTGCAGTGTGCAAACCTGATGAGCTATTTAGATGTGGTTCACTTACAGTAGGTTCACTTTGTGTATGTGAACCACATGCAAACATTGCACAATTAAGCACATGGCATGCATTGTGCATGTCTGCAGCGCTCCTGTATTTCTGTAAGGGAAGGGTAAGCTGAGGGGAGTGGATAAATTGGGGGGTGGAGGAGAGGTGGGGAGTCATTAAAGGAGCCATTCTAGAGGCAACTAAGTCATGTCTAACAATGGTTACCAAAAGTAACAGGAAGAGACCAATTTGGTTCTCGAGGAAGGTCAAGGAGGCAGAAAGGGCTAAAAAAAGGGACTTCATTAGACACAGAGAGAAACAGGGAGATGGGGAATTGGGTGAAATACCAGTTAAGGATGAGGAAGGCCAAGAGGGTGGTCAGGGACACAAAAGCAGACACAGAACTGCATGCTGTGGGGAGATAAGGGGGGAGCAGTTCTTTAGATACAGTAAGGAAAAAAGGAAGATGAGAGGAGGAATTATTAGGCTGACTAAGGGAAGCAGGGTAATAGAGCATGATGAGCAGAAGGTAGCTTATTCTAAAGCCCTGTTTACATGGTCAAATTTGCACTGGAGCAACGCAATCACTCAGGTTGCTCCTGTGCAGATGCGACCATGTGGACACATACCCAATTGGCAGAAAGTTGCTTATTGAGCTGGTCCCGCATTCCCTCTCAAGCTGGGGACGCCGACCGGAGTGAGCAACATGCAGTGGATTAAACTGCTGTGTGGACTGTCTGCACCATCGCAACACGTCCACTCTGTCTTTGCAGTGGTGAGAGACAGTCCGGACCCCTGGCCCCTCACCAACTCAGAATGTAGTGGTGCCTAGAGAGGCCATGTGGACGGGCAGTTTGCCACTTGCTGCTGGTTGGGACCACAATGCTGCAGTCTGAAATGAGTAGCGCAGCTGCCATGTAAACACAGCTTTAATGACCGCTTTTGCTCTGTGTTCATAGTAGAGGATAAAGGCCCCTTGCATGAAAGCCACATAAAGGCTGCTGTAGAAATCAGACAGGTGGTGTTTACGAGACAAAGGATCAGAAACAGGCTAGCAGTCCTGAAAATAGACAAGAGTTCAGGGACAGAATGCACCAGAATATGCTCGGTGAATCTGGCAATGTGCATTACAGTGAACAGCAATGCGCATGGGCAGAGTTTCGGTTCTTGTCGGCTCCTGTCCCCAGTTTGTTCAATGTGCCTTTCCTGGTGAAACAGTTAAATAAATAAATGAGCTGTGGTGCACCTTACCACATTGATGGTTTCTGCCACCCCCCCCACCCACACACTCCCCAGAAAGCCGACATCGGGGTGCCCAATCCCCATGTTGGCATGTATCCCCCTCCCCCCAATTAATGTGGCACACTAGGAGCCCACCCCAGTGTGCCAAAATACTTCTTTATGTTTCCGACACTGGAATATCCACTCCTAGTGTCAGATGCATCAGATCCCTCCCGCACCCCTATTTTCTCAGCCGACCTCAGGGTACCCAATCCCTGGGTCAGCACTGATACCCTCCCTCCACTAGTCTAGCACACTGGAAGCCCACCCCAGTGTGCTGGAATCTGTTTTAATAATATTTCGCCTGTAAAAAAAAAGTTGTCCCTAAGGTCTCTTTTGCATTCGCTTGCACGCATGCGCAAGGAAAGTTTTGGGACAGTGCGACTTTTTGGAGGTGTGTGACTCTCCTGTCCAATGCAGTGCTCGGTGTAGTGGGTGTGACTGTACAGCACCAATGGATGCATTAGCTGTCTATGACAGCAGTTTGGCTGCAGTGGTCTTCAGTTCAAAGATAAGCACCGCTGCAATCAGCAGTGGTAATGTGTGTGTATTTAGCATATTGACGCCACCCTTTTCTTCGGCCCTCATGCATATCTGTGAGACTGGCCACAAATGAAATCCCTTCCGCTTCCTCCCTCTTCTGCTGTCCTCCCTGATCCCTCACTCCCCAGCTCACCCTCCGGCTACAAAGAAATCCTTCCCGCTTCCTCCTTCTGACTTCACATGCAGTTCTCACATTCAAATCCTTTGTGTTTTTTGCAGTTGTGAAATGCACCAGCCTGATCACGCATGCAACTATGATTGGAGATGGAAGGGTTTACAAGCAAAAATATGGAAATACAACACCTGCTGATCTCAAACGTGCATTCTACCATGCGTCTGTAGACTGCTTGTTGTTATTAACTGCAGGGTTTGAACTGGGTTTACACGCAGATCCCCATTCCCCCTTCCCCTCCCTAATAAGAGGCTGAAACTTACTACTTGTGGCTGCTCCCTGGATGTTGCTTCCAGAGCTGGACTGGGATGATCGGGTTGCCAGTCGGGCTACTGGAGCTGGTGTCGCAGTGGCTCGGCTCGCCCTCCTCCTCCCTGCCTGCTGTCATTTCTTGGTGACTCCTCACATGACTTGCTACATCTTCTTCCAGCCACCCACCCCCATGGCCGCTCCTTACCTGGTGGCGGTGGCCGATCTTCCTGACTCATTGCATTTTAAAGATCTCACATTGCCAGCTTTCAGCTATCGGAACACTCACTCCCTGGCCACGCATGCAAGCTTCCAAAGAGGCCAGAGCAAGGGGGTGGTACATGTCCAAATGAGTGAAAAAAACAGAAAATCCGGAAAGTAACAGGAAAAAGACAGCAAAATTAAGAAATCGGCATGCAAATCTGCACACGTGAAAAATCAAATCCCCTTTTTTTGGAAACCTTGCTGTAACCTCCTTCAGGAAATACATCTTCCCGCAGTGAGTGCAGGTGGTGCCTGCTCCAGTTTGCAGGGCAAGGTTCCTAGTTAGCGGTCCTACTGGTGCTGTATAAGGAGGTGTCGCAAAGTCCGGCTCATCTGTGCTGTTCTTTTTCCTAGAAACTAGTTCCAAATATAGAATCAGGTTGGGGCATTCCAAGAAATTTATGAGACGTCAGAAAAAAAAAGGAAAAGCGTTCAAGCAATTCGGTGTCAGCCCTGAAGAGGGCTGCTTGGCTCTCCAGACAGAGCCTGTGAGGGCAGAGGTAGTGGGGGAATGCCTGTTGGGTCCCTGCTGGAATCACACAGTACAGGGATAGATCATTTAACATTTTATTTCCCAGATAACCTGAGAATCCCGCCCTTTTGCCAATTAGAGGAGGGATAAATGCCTCTTAATAAGTTCCCTCATTCTTTTATTTACTTAACACCGCCCCAAACAAAATTAAACATAGAAATACAGAAATTTGCCGTCAAAAAAGGACCCATTGGCCCATTCAGTCTGCCAGTTAGAGCAGCAGCAGTATTTGTTACCAAAAAAGACCCATTTTTCTTTATTAATAATGTAGTCTGCCAAAAAAAAACAAAACATAAAAATGCCCCCTTTCCTTTTCATTGTATTCCTGAACTGAGATATGGTAGTCTTGGGGGAAGGGGGGTTGTAGTTTTTTAAAAGTTCCTCAAGCCACACCCACCTTGAAAAAAATAAGTACAGTATCTGAATGTGATGATGCGCTGTTTATGGTCAGGAACATATGAAATAAAAATAAATTTACAGCAACAACAAAAAAAAAGAAGAAGAAACATATATAAGAACCACCCCAATACACTGACAGCATGAATTTTGCATATAGGGGTAACACATAACTGTAAGAGAAGAGTTGTTGTTGGGTTTTGTGGTTGTTGCTGTTTTGTTTTGGCAAGTGGTGGCCAGTAATCATTCCTCCCCTGCAATGTGTGAGTGGCACTGACATTCAGAATTAGTGAGAACGTGGGGCACACTGTCAAACATGAAGATACAAGCTCAAAACACCAGGTAGTCGAGAGATATGGTGGCCATATTTATTGACTCCAGTCATTAATGATAAAAACCTGTTCTAAAAGCATCTGAGGGAATGAAACATACACTGATGATTAACTTAAGGGGGCGGTGAGAAATACATTATTGATAATTATAAATCGCTTACACCTAGGTGATTTCAGCCAATCAGCACTCAGAACCACTGAACCTCTAATCTGTAGTACAGGGGCCTCTGGTGCAGCAAAAAATAGGAGTAGAGCATTCTACATCATAGTTGGGGGAAGGCAGCTTCATTTAAAGAGCTAGTGTACTTCCTAAAACTAATACTAGTTTTTAAAAGCAGTCATTACTTTTTGTGTTCGCTTGCACGCATGTGCAAGGAACATTTTGGGACAGTACCACTTTTTGGAGGTGTGTGACTCTCCTGTCCAATGCAGTGCTCAGTGTAGTGGGCACAACTGTACCACACCAATGGATGTGCAAGCTGTCTATGACAGCAGTTTGGCTGCAGTGGTCTTCAGTTCAAAGAAAAGCACTATTGCAATCAGCGGTGGTAACGTGTGTATTTAGCATATTGACGTCACCCTTTTCTCCGGCCCTCCTGTATGTCTGTGAGACCGGCCGCAAATGAAATCCCTCATGCTTCCTCCCTCTGCTACTGTCCTCCCCGTTCCCTCATTCCTCAGCTCACCCTCCGGCTGCAAAGAAATCCCTCCCGCTTCCTCCCTCTGCTGCTGTCCTCCCCGCTGCCCCATTCCCCGGCTCACCCTCTGAGTAGAAAGAAATCCCTCCTGCTGCAGCTTTGTTTCACATGTCTCCCTTGCCTTGTTGCCACCACTATGCTGTGTCCGTGTGCTCCTTGTTTCCAATGCTTGTATCGCTGTCGTGCCTTCACTCAAACTGCTCATCTGCCTGGACTTACTGATCCTAGTGTGCTGCTTTCTAATTAGCGCAGAGAGGCAGTGACACAGCTGCAGCAACAATGGAGATGCGTTGCATAAGACTGCAGAGGGGGGGAGAGAGAGAGTCATACAGAAACAGTACCACACCAGAGTGCCCTGTTAGGTGCTGTGACCTGGTCCAGAGAGACAGAGAGAAACGTAATGCAGATTGCACAGAAAGACCTAACACTACAGTCTCTCTCACGCTCGCTCTCTCTCTCTCTCTCTCTCTCTCTCTCTCACTGATAACGCTGACTGCTCCAGTTCAAATGACTGTGTGCCATGGATCACAGTTAAGTGACACTACAAGTCACAGAGCAGAACAAACATCACACAGCAGCATAATGAATACCTTCCATCAATGAAACGGTACTGTGACTATAATGTTTGTGTGGTGGCATGGAGTTTCACTGGGTGGGTAGGTGGGAAAGGTCAATAGTACCTTTCTCCTACTATTCTCTTCTTATGTGCACTTCAGCAAGGCAGAAATAGCAAGATTCGGCAGCCCGAGACCAAGAGAAGTAACGGCCGCAACACAACACTCAGAGGCACTCATTCACTTGCATTATTCTTAGTAAGGGTCACACATTTGGTTATTGCCTGTATTTTAGTAGTAACTGTCCGTATGCTCCTTGTTCCCAATGCTGAATCTGACAGTAATGGGGAGAAAGAGAGAGAAAGCGCATTTCATACTGAGAGAGGGCATCTGTAGTTTTTTACTTGTTTCAGGTTGTTTTGCATCATCCTGGCTGCTGCATTCGATCCCTAACTGTGCTAAACCCACATCCCACACCCCACACAGATCGCCTGCACTGCTGACAGCAAGAGAGAGACACACATACACACAGTGACTAGGCGGTCAGGACTACAGAATTCCAACTGTCTTTGTATGTGTGTCTCTGGAATTTGAAGGGGGGTAACATGTTGTGCAGCAGTTTCAACTGAAAGCAGTACTGCAATGGGAGACAGAGTGGGTCTCCATTGGCACCTCCCCCCTGCACTGAGCAGCCACACGGAGCCCTACACTTCCTGTTCCTGAGAGAGAGAGAGACAGACATAGATAGAGTATTTGATTCAGAATGCCTGCAGTGTATTTACTGTGTTTCTGTCTCTCAGTGTCCATGAGCATACAGATGCAGTGACAGTCACAGGATAATGTAGCTGTGTAGTGAAGGTATCAACATAACTGTGTGTGCTTTGTGGCTTGTCGTTTGGGGGGGTGACATCACTGCAGTCCTGGTGACACAGTGCTCAATAGTATGATACTGAGTAAATGTCACAGAGCACATCAGTAGTGAAGGTGTGAATTCACTGGGTACATAGCAGCCATGTTACTGTAATCTTACTATAACACTCTCCAGTGCAGTGTTTTTGGAACATGTATGTCTGCCATATAAGAATCAAAAGTGCTGTAAAATGGACAGCTTAAATGTACACTGAAGGAAGTTAGGAATAACACTTGACGTGATCTGCAAGTAAGTATAGTTGATGGGAGACCTTTAAATATTTTCTTTGGTAGTATACATTCATATCTCAGTCTGAAATGTGGTGTTCTCTGATTTTCATATGCTGAGAGTACAGTATGAAATTTTTCAGTTCAAGTTGATAGCTTAATAAAACATGAACGTGGACAGTCCTTGTATTGTTGTTTTTAACACATATTGGTCTGGAAACCTCCAGGGACATAACCTTTATTAACTAATGTAAGTGATATCCTTTCGAAATTCAAGGCTACCCCTTCCCCTCACTAGAAAGTGATTTATGCAAGATTGCCATAACAAATGGGAGTAGTAACCTGTAGGAGTTGTGAATCAGTCGACTACTTATGAGCCCAATTTACAGAAGAGCTGCTCAGCTGTTTAAAAAAAATATAACAAATTGCTGTCCCGTCTGTATGTTGCTGCTTCTAATCTGGTCTGTGTGGAGAGTGATGTTGTTTTGCTAGTTTTCTACTAGGACACTTATTCATCCAGGCTGTCAATGAATGCACTGCTGCTGAGAATGAAAGTCAAATGTGCTTTGGCAATTTGCTGTTTTCACATGCCTACCCCAGTCTAAATAACTGTTGTTTCTTTTGGCCCTGCCCTGTAGCCTTTTCAGTCTGTTATTTATAAATGTTGTTCTGCTGAATTGGTGAGGGAGGGGGTTGTTTTTCACATGCCTGGTCTAAATATGGTTGTTCCCTTTGGCCCGCCCTGTGCAGCCTTATGAACTGTAGGTCATTATTTTATCCAGTATTGCAATGAAAAGTGCTGAACATAATGCACCGTAAGTGCCAAACACCACTGCAAATACCTGCAACTGAACATTCAGGATTGAAAAATGGTTGTTTTTTTAAACCTGAAAAAGAAGAAAATGGTTCCTTGTCATCCCTGTCATCCCCTCGCCCCTATCCTGACCCTCCCTCTATGGATCCTCCTCCCCGCACCCCTCCACCCCATACTTACCTGCGGAGGTCAGGAGCAGCAATCTTCAGTGGACCAGGAACACGTCTGCACTCTTCAAAGACGAACCAGGAACTGAAGAAATCATGGTGAGCCCTATAATGGCAGTCAATGGGGGTTTCAACTTAGATTGATATCTCAGCCAATTTTGGGAGTTTTGGTCCCAAATTTTTAATATGGGGTTCTTGGGACCCCACCTAGTGAACACTGGCACTGTCATTTAGTTTCTCGTCTAAAAAGGTGATTTCGCGGTCACTGCACAGGATCATCTTTTGAGATTGATTAACAAAACAACAGTGCCACTGTTCATGAGATGGAGTCCCAAAAAGCCCATGTTGCAAATTTGGTGAAAAAACTCTTAACAATCACTGTGTTATGAGTGTGCATTGCGCAGTTTTTACACACGCGCCTAACTTCATCAATTTTTAATATTTTCACTCCAACTTTCCAACATTGACATTTTCCACACCCCCTTATGAACAGTACAGCTATCATTTTTTTTTGCATCCTGCCTAAAATGTGTTTTTGCACCTGTGGTGCAGAGGCGTCTTGATAGCTGTCGAAATCAACTTTTGGGACAGATTAATGAAATCGCAGTGCCACTGTTCATGAGGGGAGGCCCAAAAAAGGCCATGTTGAATATTTGGTGAAAACATTCCAAAACATGGCTGCGTTATAAGCGTGCGTTGCGCAGTTTCTCCGCTTGCTCGTAACTGCAACAGTTTTTCATATTTTCACTCCAGATTTTCAACATTGCCATTTTTGCACACCTCCTCAAGAACAGTATAGCTGTCATTTTTCATATCCTGTCCAAAATGTGTTTTTGCACCTGTGGTGCCAAATGGCGCAGTCACTGTGCAAAATCACCTTCCGGGATTGAGTAACAAAATGATTGTGCCACTGTTCATGAGGCGGTGTCCCAAAAAGCCCATGTTGAAAATTTGGAGTGACAATACCAACAAACACCCAGGGCATTAGGGTTTCCAACTGTAACGCCCGCCCTGTACAGACTGACAGGTGTTGGGGGTGTGACTTGGGATCGTCGGCCATAATGTTCATGCCATTCCACCCCCACCCTGCAGCCAGTGACAGGCATCAAGGTGTGCATTGGGGTCTTCGGCCCAAACATTCACTGCATTCTCCTATACTGCACCCATCTCAGCTTATTTCCTTATGGCATGGGGTCAGTGTAAGCGCTGAAACCTAAGGCACACCACAACACCTGTGTGTGTGTGTGTGTGTATATATATATATATATATATATATTTATATATATATATAGATAGATATATATAATTTGTGTAGTAAGGAGATGTGGGAAAAACCTGTGGTAAGAACTTTTATAATTTGCGAGCAAGGAGATGTGGGAAAAACCTGTGGTAAACACTCAAACTTACTGTAAATCTTTGTTCGTGCAATATCTGAATGTGGTGAAATGAATGTTATATTTGTATTCCCTTCTTTTAAACTATATAACTTAATGTTTTGTATCTGCAATATGTAAAGTTTATCATTTTATGCTGTATAGAACTTCAACCTGTACTCTTGTGCCTGGTTGCAATATTAAGAAATAAAGCATTAAGTAACTATAGGGTGAAGTGAGGTGGAATGGCGTGAGCGTTATGGCCGATGACCCAAAGGCACACCCCCAACGCCTGTCAGTCTCTGCAGGGTGGGGGTGGGGGTTGGTGTTACTTCAATACTTCACTGCCTTTCCCATTATACATCTCTCTCTAACTCCTGCACTACCAATGCCAATACTAGCAAGCAAACATTTGGCATTGACAAATGCTTGTTAGAATGATGGACACAGAACTCCAAGCTGCTTTACTCTTGGAACGAATGTGCACACCTTCCAAACAAATCTAAATATCTTTAAAACTACTCAAGGTGCACACACAAAAAAAAGTGTGAAAGTTGTTCAGGGAAAAAAGACCTTTCACATGAGGGTAGTCACTAATATGAATTCTTTATATTTTGTTAAATATGGTCTTCCAAACAACTTTATTTTTTTCTCTCTGCGTGAACACAGTAGGAGTCATGCCAAACATATGTAAATATCTTGGTAAGTATACAAGGTACCAATACACAACCAACATGAAAGTTGTTCAGGACAAAATGACCTTTCAAGTGAGGGTAGTCACTAATCTGAATTCATTAGATTGTTTTAAATATAGCCATCTGAAAGGTGAAAATTGTGTCAAAAAATGAAAGTTCAGGTAATTAGAGGGCCATAGTTTAAAAAATATAATTAGTGCAGTTTAATGAATGGGCTCATTTGAAAGGCATTTCTGTCCTGAACAACTTTCATGCTGATGGGTTATGAGTAACTCCTATACTTTTGGAGATATTTACATTTGTTTGGCATAACTCCTATGGCATTTCTGACAGCCTGATTTCTGAAACCACTACACAGAGACAAGAACATATGGTTTATCTCTTGTCATGCCTAATTTAACAACAGATCCTAAGTTATTCCAGCAAAGTACGGCACTTCAATGAAATTTTTTAGTTCATAATATGAAGAAAAAAACAGCTTGAAACAAAATGATCTGCTTATTGGGGGCACATTAAATCTTTTCAGGATGGGATCATGTTAAATCTTTTCAGGAAAAAAACAACAGATTAATTTTATTAATTATTAGCCAGCAATATATATATGTGAAGCTGACACTGACCAGATAAGGGGAAGAAGGAAGACATAAAAGAAAACAATGCTCACAAGCATAAAGAAGACCTGGCTGTCTGTGAAACTTTTAGAAGCAAATGGTTTAATACCTTTTAGGCATCTATGCTGCACCACAGATTTTTTTTGTTTTATAATGTCATCTTTGGCCACTTCTATTATTAAAACACATTAAATGTATAGTTTTCTAAATCTTGATCTTGGGATACCTCTTGAATGACTTCCACATAAGTTTTAAGCCATTCTCTTCACAGGTCAAGATCTGTGCAAAAGGTCAGGTGTCATTTTTTAATTTTGTTTTACAAATTTCCAGAGTAAAAGTGTGGAGAAATACAAAACTATGTACAACTAATCTCTTACGCATTTTTAATTCAGAGAAATTAATATTTGTGCAAAATCAAACCCAAAGTTTATACAATTCTGTTCTAAAGTTATTTTTCATTCTGAATCCTATTGAACTGTTGAGTGTTATTTTTTCATATTTTCTTTTTTTTATAAATTTCCAAAGTAAAAGTGTATGGAAATACAAAAGTATGTACAACTAATCTCCTATGAATTTTCAACTCTGAAAGAAGGAAATATTTGCTCAAACCAAACCTAAAGTTTATACAGTTTTGTTCTAAAGTTATTTTATTCTAAACCTTATTGGACCATTGAGAAACTGAGCAAAGAAATGTTTAGATAAAACACATTAATGACTCCAGGATTTGGAGGTCATTAATATTGTAAAAGGTCAAGTTACGAAACCTTAAATGAATTCATTAAGATCATTCTTCTTAGTGTGTAATTATAATGAATTAAAGACATTTGAAAGGATAGTGACAAAAAGGTACACTTGTTATGAATATAGAGACCTACAATTATTCAACCATTGTGATACATATTTTTAGAATCAGAGGGATGGTGCAAGGTTGCTGAAATCGTAGTGATCTGACTGCTTCAATACTTCAGTATGCATGGTTCAAACCAAAAGGAGCCATAATAAAAGCTTCTATCTTCTCAAAAAAAAAATTCATTATATTTTATTATATTTGATTTAACTTGAAAACACAAAATAGCAACAAGGAAGTAAAACAATTAAGATGAGAGTTCTGTGTTCTCCAACAACACATAAAGGCTTCTATCTTCTTCAAAGCAATTACATTTTATTTTGATATATTGTATATTCTGTATCTAAGTAGACACTAGAAAAAGTTTATTTGGTGTTTGGAAACAGGCAAATGCAACCAGACACAGAAGGAAGTCAAAAGAGAGTATCTGTTGCGGTGTCTAATAACAAGTCAAGGAGCTCGCTTGACCACTCCAGCGAGGGCCACCCACTGACACTACTAACTGTTGGTGGGAACTGGTAGCAGAGTAGGAGCTGGGCAAGTGCTGCAAGCAGTCATTGTAGGAGGAGGAGGAGGAGGAGACGGAGAGCAGGCTGCCTGCCATAGTCCAGTTCTTGTTTTAAATCCCCGGTGGTGCCTGAGTGGCTGTAGCAATCATGTGTGCAGTATCCCTGCAACTGTAGGATTTAAGGGAACTCAGTTTAGCTGTCCTGTTGTATACAGGCAGGCTCAAGCTCCATTACTGCAGCAGGTCCAACTGGAGCCCCAGACCCCCAACTTTGCTACTTGTACAGGACTAATCACCGAGAGGTCCCCACCACCACTACCCTTTGCTTCCTCCCCTTTAGCCAGTTTGTGATCCATTTCACTATTTTTGGTCCCACCCCCACATATTCCAGATCCCCCATAACCTCCCATGCAGCACTGAATCAAAGGCCTTGCTGAAGTCCAAATACAGGACATCCACTGCATGGCCCTAGTCCAGTTCCCACGTCACCCAGTCATAGTACTCTGCAAGGTTTGTCTGGCAGGATCTGTCCATGCAGAAGGTGGAATGGAAGTAGAAAATGCTTCACATGTGCAGAGATGGAGAATGGTTTGTTGGGTGCTAATGACCTCAGGTCACCCACTGGATCTGGACCACAACCCCATTTCCACCCACCTGGAGCCCACCAGGCTAGATAGAACCAGGCAAAAGGAAGGTAACCTGTGGTGCACAAACCGGGGTTTCAATGCTGCACCAATTCAAACAAACTAGAGCAAAACAAAAGCAAAAGGTGTGCAAAGACAACCCAGAAAGAAAATATAGCAACTACAGCAACTTTACAGTAAATGCAAATAGCTATTTATTGTACTAAAGTGCACATCACTTGTGAAAAAATGACAGGCAGTAAAAAACTAATGACCCTTGGACTTCAGCAAGGCCTTTGCATTTAAAATGGCTGTATTTTCTTTCTGGGTTGTCTTTGCGCACCTTTTGCTTTTGTTTTGCTCTAGATAGAACCAGGTGTGGTGTGGCAAATGTGCAACTCACATTTCTGTCTCTGGCTAGGGCAGCCAATGTGCAGTGGTGGGACGATTGTATAGGGGGCACCAATCACCAACTTCTGCCGAGCCACAGTCCACTATTTGCCTTGGGTTGCCCACCTGGAGGTCACCTTGTCACTGAACCAACCTGTGTGGAGTGTTATGGCTGTGGCATGGAAGATGAGTTACCTACATCAGTCTCTGGCTCCTGCAGATTGTTCCATATGTGAGATGGAGGTGTAGGGGGCAGTTGTGCCCATCCAGTGCCCACCCTACACTGTGCTAGTCAATGTGAAGTGGCAGATACGTGCCCCACATATTTGTCTCTGGCTCTGTCTGGGTGCTCCTCTTGTGCAGTGATGGAATAGATACACCAAGTTTGTTTTACACTGTGTCTCTCCTGGTCTTTCTCTTTCTTTCTCTCTCCTCTCTCTCTCTCTCTCTCTCTCGCTCATGTTTGCTCCCTCACAGCAAAAGGAAAACTCTGCAGCACTGCTCTCTGTCCTGGTCACAGCACTCTTGCTGCCACTTTCTCTGCCTCTCTGTATGTGCTGTCTGCTTGCACTGGGCTTCAGAAAGACAAACAGAGAGTCAAACCAACAGCAAGGTGCCGGAAGAGTGAATGGCAATAAAATGGATGGCAACCAAGCTCGGGCGCACACTGCACTCCACTTTTCTGTTTTGAGGGGGGAAGGTTGACACCATCTCTGACTGGAATGCATTGGACCTGCACATATATGCTGCACTGGAAATGGCTCTCACTGTTGCTGTGTCTGTCTCGGGGAGTTGACACTACTGGGGGGTTGGCCCACCCGTTGAAATGCACGTTTGTTCAGGTGCAGGTCTGGGAGCCGCCGGTCATCGTGATTATGGTGGGTTACATTGCACTACCCCCAATTTCACACTGCCAAGGTGGTGCTGCAATAGTGATAGCCTGTCACCTGGTCATCATGCTCATTCTGCTTACTCACCACATTTTAGCATGTTGTTGTCACTGCTTGGGGGCTCTCTCTCTGCTCTGTTCCTGACACTGGTGCCACTCACCACCTCTTTTGATCCTGCGCTCTCTTTCGGGGAGGGCTGATGCCTTTCCTTCTCAGTGTCTGTCTCTGCAGCCTGAGTCTCTCTCTCCCCACCACCCAGGGTTAAGCTACAGCTCCGCAGATAATGCTGACTCATTTCTCAGCACTCTTGCTCCTTGTATTGTGCGGCTGGGTGGGGGGCACACTGAAGCAGCTTGGACACTAGGAGATCCACGGGGCAGGTCAGTGGGTACAATCACAGAGAGTAATGCTCAATCTGGGCATTGTGGCTCACATGAGCCACCAGAGAGAGAGGAACTCAGGGACAAGAACATGTAGTGTCATTCACACACAGACACAAACAAGTTTAACATGGACGTCTGTTGGGGAAGGATAAATAATATTTATTTGTGCTTTACTGCTAGGACTGTTTACTGCTTCTGGCAGAGAGAGTGTATGGCTGGGTACCCGGAGATCTGCAGGGTGGGTGGGGAGTCAAATAGTAAGATCAGTAAGGGCATGAATGAATGGTGACAGGTATTTGTCTGTAGTAAAACACGGCTGGCTGTGACTCAGCTAATCAAGTCTTACTATAGGCAAATACATCACCATCCATTCATTCATGCCTTTACTGTTATTGAACACTGAACAGTTCAGAGGCGCTCTGCACTAAGGGATTGATGACCGCTAACTGACTTTAAACAAATCTTTTCGGGTTGCTGCCGGTGGGGGAAATATGTTAAGCATCATCATCAGGGTCCCTGGTTCAGCGGGGGGGAGGCAGGTGGAGTGTTGTTTGGTATGCAGGGGTGGGGAAAGAGTACAATACTCCATAGACATCAAGGCAGCATTATGTCAATGAAAAGAATGAAGCACTCCTAAAAGCTCTCCACAGCCATATCAGCTCTGACCAGAGTTTGTTCCTAATAGCAGGCTGATCTTTTTACTTTTTCTATTTGTTCCAATAATAAAATCTTGAGGAGCAGGAATACAGTGACAGATGGGGGAAGGAGACAGGGGGTCCTGGTTCAGAGGACAGACGAGGGCAGGAAAGGGGAGAAATGAAGGACAGGAGGGAAGGAGGAATCTAATAGTCGCAGAGTCAGCAGAGGTAGAGTGTCAAGCAGAAGGAAGGAGGAAATAGGTGGTAGTGAAGAGACATTGAAAAATTGGTTCAAAGTACTGGCAGGATTGGGGAATGTGATGGGGAGTTCAGGGCAGAGGAGTTGATGACAGACAAGGCAAGAATAGAACGGGAGGGAGTCAAGGGGTTGAGGGGGTATGGTATGGGGATAGGTCGAGTAAGGGGGGTGAGGAAGTGTGGAGGGGAGGTATGAGATGAAAAGCGTAGGGATGCATTAGGGGGAGGAGGCAGGTGGAGCCTGGTGGAGGGAGGAGGTAAAATCAGAGGAAAAAGGGGAGAAGGAAAACAGGGCAGAGACAGGGGACATTACAGCAGGAGTGGAAGGGGGAACAACTGCGCTGGAGGAGGAGGAGAATGAATGGAGAGGAAGGGGACAGGATAAAGGAAGGACAAGGTGAGCAGAACATGAAAATGAGGGTGGGATCCTAGTGATGGGAGACTCAGTTCTGAAAGGGATCAGATGGGGAAGCAAGGGGGAGAGGCATAGTCGTATATGGGTGGAGGCCATGCCAGACATGACAGCGGAAAGGGTGGGTCAAGTCTGTTCTGAAGTATGCAACGAGGGGTAGGGAGAAACCTCACACAGTTCTACATTTCGGAACAAATGACCTGGCAGAAAATACGGTAGATGTAGTCCAGAGGAGGTTTGAGGAGCTGGGGCTGATTTGTGAGGAGGCAGAAAGATCAGCAACTTTCTCAGAGGTGCTTCCAGTACCCAAGGTGAGCATGGCAAGGAAGCTGAGGATAGAGAAATTTAACACATGGCAAAGAGAATGGTGTCAGTCCAAAGGGTATGGGCTGGTGGGGGGTGGAGAAGCACTTGGAAGGGCAAGGATCTCTACACGAAGGACAGGCTAGACTTCAGTGAGAAGGGAAGGAGGGTATTGAAACTATATCTGGGGGAATACTTAGCAAACAATGAGAATTTAAACAGAAGGGGGGGTGGGCAGAAGACAGGCAGGATCCACAGGAACGGAAGCCGAATGAGCTTACCCCCCATACCAGCAGCAAGGGACTTAGGAAGATGTCAGAAAGGGATGCTAGAAAGGGAAGGCAAGTAGGGTATTGGGGGAAGGAAGCGGGGTGGAGGGTCGAAACCTTGAATGTTAGGAGGCTAGTGAACAAAACAACAGAGGTACAGGCTTTCATGGCAGATGGGGAGGTGGACATGGTGACCATCACCGAGACATGGGCCACCCATTATCATGACTGGGACCTGGCAGTACCAAGGTATAGGATATTTCAGAGGGACAAGGTAAAAGAGAAAGGAGGAGGGTGGAGTTGTATGTAAGGGAAGGACTGAAATGTGTCAGGGAGGAAGTGGAGGAGGGAGGCACAGAGTCAGTATGGGTGCAGCTCCAGCTCCAGGACTCCAAAAATAGGACCCTCAGGATAGGAGTGGTGCACAGATCATCCTCAAAGACTGAAGAGTTAGGCAGGGAACTAGTAAGACAGATCAGAAGGACCTGCAGGAGGAGCAGCACGGTGATTGTGGGGGACTTCAACCTGTCGGGAGTGGATTAGAGTACCCCAGCCTCCACGAACAGGAGGGAGCAGGTACTTCTGGATGCCATCCAGGACAGCTTCTTATTGCAGATGGTCAATAAGCCAACCAGTTTAGGGAACACCCTAGACCTCGTGCTGCTGAACAGTGAGTTTGTGAGGAAGCTGGGGGTGTAAAAACTGCTGGTGGGAAGTGACCACCACTCAGCGTGGTTCATGATGAACATAGGGAAAGGGGGAATAGGAATGGACACAAGGGTGTTAAACTTCAGGAGGCCAACTTCGGGAGGATGAGGGAAAAATAGTACAGGGGTATCTGGCTGGGATCCATCCAAATATGGACACTAACCAGAAGTGGGAGATCATTAAACTGGGAATTGAGGAGGCAACCACATCATGTACAAGAGTCCAGAGTAAGAGGGTTAGGGCCAAGAAGTCTAGTTGGGTGAGCAGGGAGGGTCATGGAAAAAGTAAGAAAGAAAAGAGCTGCCTATAGAAGGTACAAAAAAACAGGAAGAGGGGAGGATGGAGGAATGCTTGAAGGAGTCAAGGGAGGTGACAAGGGCAGTCAGGGCAGCCAAGGCATCCAGGGAACTCGGGCTAGCACAGGGCATCAAAGAGGGGGAAAAGGACTTCTTCAGGTACATCAGGGAGAAAAGGAGTTGTAAGGACCAGATAGTAAAGATTAAGAGGGATGGCAGGTGGGTGGAAACAGGGGCAGAACAGGCAGAAGCATTAAATGAGTACTTCTGCTCAGCATTTACTAAAGAGAAAGGGGGAGCTATACCAAAGGGGTGGAGGGTGGGCACAGGGCATGACAGATGGGGAGATCCCAGTGGGCAGGGCACTGAGGGTGAACAAGGAGCCTGGGCCAGATGGCATACGCCCCAGGGTGCTAAAGGAGCTGGCAGAAGTCCTGGCAGAACCCTTGGCAGACCTGTTCAATGCCTCCCTGGACTCAGGGAGTGTACCCCAGAACTGGAGGATAGCACATGTGGTACCCCTCCACAAGAGCTGCCCCAAGGATGAGCCAGGAAACTACAGACTGGTAAGCCTCACATCCATCGTGGGAAAGCTGATGGAGACAATCCTGAAGGAAAGGCTGATTTCCCTCTTAGAGGCTAATGGTAGTAGTAGTAAAATATTTTATTCATATAAAGAAATTCATATGAGTTGGGATTAACTCAATTGAGTCATAAAGTAATTTACAACGAGATCCACATTTAAAACTTCATATAGAACAATAGTATAGTTCCAAACATATAGGTAAAATTAAACATAACACAACAAGGAAAAAGACAGTCCATAAGTTATACAAACAGTTTAAGATGCAGGGTCACAGCATAGTCATACATTCCTAACATTTCTTCTAAACAACTTTTTAATCTCTTTCCAGGGTTTAATCCCTGTTTTTACCCTCAGATCAGGTTGGATATTATGCCATCCTAGAGGGCCCCTATAGAATACAGACTGACGATCAATCTCCAGATTACATTTAGGAAGGACTAGGTCCAGGGTATGTATAGATCTCAGGGAGACATGTTTTTTATCTTGGTAGCAGCCTAGAAGTAATGTAAATAGGCAAATTACCAGAGAGACCCTTTTGAATAAAAGCTAACAGGTGTTCCTGTCTACTCTCCTTTAAAAACAACCAGTCCAACTGGTTGTGGAGGAAACACCTATGTATACAAAATGGGCTGCAGGACAGCAGACAGCATGGGTTTGTCTCAGGCAGATTCTGTCAGACCAACCTGGTGGAGTACTATGACTGGGTAACCAGGCAATTAGACAGGGGCCATGCAGTGGATGTCCTGCACCTAGACTTCAGTAAGGCATTAAATTCGGTGCCACATGGGAGGCTAGGGAGTAAGCTGGAAGGCACAGGGGTGGGGGCGAAGATGGTGGGAGGGGTAGTGAACTGGCTGCAAGGGAGACAGCAGACGGTGGTGGTAGGAGGGGAGCTCTCATCTCTCAGGCCAGTGACAAGCAGGGTGCCACAAGGCTCTGTACTGGGGCCAGTGTTGTTTGGGATCTTCATAGCAGACATCTCAATAAGCATCAAGAGCAAGATCAGTCTGTTTGCAGACAACACCAAGATGGGAGTAGTAGTGGATGACTTAGAATGATGGCAGGGGTTGCAATATGATATGGCAAAATTGGAGGCCTGGTCAGACACTTGGTAGCTGGGGTTCAATGCCAAGAAATGCAAGGTGCTACATTTTGGTGCAAAAAACCGAAGGAGGAGTTACCAGCTAGGGGGGATTCGACTAGCCAAGATGGAAGAGAAGAAGGATCTGGGGTGATCATAACAAGAGTAATGAACAACTTGGCACAGTGTAGAAAGGCAACTGCAAAGGCTAACAGGATACTGGGTTGTACTGCCAGAGGCATATCCTCCATGAAGGGGGAGGTGATCCTACTGCTATACAGGTCACTGGTTAGACCATACCTGGAGTACTACACACAGTTCTGGTGACCGTACCTGAAGAAGGACATTAGGTTACTGGAGGGGGTGCAGCGCAGGGTAACAAAAATTATCCAGGAGCTAGGGGACTTACCCTACGAAAGCAGGCTGAGGGAGCTGAACATGTACTCCCTGGAGGACAGGAGGAATGGGGGATATGATTGAAACCTTCAATTATAGAAAGGGAATAAATAAGACAGGCACAGGCAGGCTTTTCAAATTAAGGAGAGGGAGGGAGGGACACTCAAGGGCACGATCTGAGATTGGAAGGAGGAAGGTTCAGGAGGGAAATGAGGAGACACTTTTTAATGGAGAGGGTGGTGTCTGGGTGGAACGCATTGCCAGAGGAAGTGGTATCCTGTAGAACAGTGGGCTGCTTCAAAAGGGGATGGGGCATGGTAAGGGGGAAGGTCACTTGGGGGAGGGAGGAAGGGCAGCTGCAGTATAAGAGCTGCTAGCTGTACAATTGAGCAGACTTGATAGACCATAAGACCTTCATCTGCTGGCAGTTTCATACGTTTGTATGTATGTAAAGGATAGCAAGAGGTATATAATGTGGATCTGCTAGATTTGCACCCATCTCCTTGACCAGGAGTCTATTATTGGTCTGCAAATGACTTTACACTAAGGTCTTGTACACACTTATGAGGTGAGTTTTAAACCATTTTTTTAAAACGGTTTAACTTTTAACATGTTAGGGCAGCCACATTGCTGCCTTAATCCAGTTTTTGAAGCATTTTCAAACCCTCATTGTGTACACTTTCTGGATCCTCACAGAGGGCTGCCTGCAACCGTGCTGTGCATCGGAGGGCTGTGCATAGTGGAAGTTCTGCAAAGAGTGGGATGAACACGGCAGCATGTACACACTGGTAAGTGCAGCTGTGTTTAGCTTAAACTGTATTTAAAACTTGGCTAAAGACTAGGGGGCTGATTCCAAGAGGAATGCCACAACTTGCAGGCATCTACGAGTTGCAACATTCGCTGCGACGCCAGGGACCCTGTGCCATATTCTAAGAGTGGCAGGGTCCCAGCACCTATGACCTGCGACTTGCAGCAGGCATAGGCTAACACCACGGGCTTGGCATAACAGTCCAGCCTGCCGCAAGTCGCAGCCCGCTACAAACTGACCCCCCAGAGCCCCCCACCCCAGAACACCCCAGCAGGCACCAGGGGGAATGGGGGGCTGAACAGGTGGCAGGGGGGCACATACAAAACCAGACCCCGGGGGTCCCTGACAGTTGGGGGGTTGGGGCATGGCCGTGATGGGGGGCATGGGGAACACAGTGGGACTGTTGTCGTGGTGCTGCAGAGTGGGCATCCATCATTTGGCACTGACGGATTCCACTTACACCACCTCCTAGGTGGTGTAACTCCGCTGCGCCAAAGCGGCTCTTGAAATTGCATATGTGGGTTATGGCAGCCACCGTCTTGGAACAGGGCGCTGGTGCTGCTGTAACCCACTCTTGTGCCATGGCGTTTCAGGTAGCAAGGTAGTAGGTGTCGTAACCCACATTTGGCACAACCCGCAGTTGCCATGGTGCAAGGCGCCTTTCAGAATTGCACCTGGCATAACACCTGGCACAGGTTGCAAGTTACACCATGGGGCTTGGCGTACCTCTGCTTGCGCCAAGCGTAAGCCTCTTGGATCTGGGCCCCAGGCATCTAGCAGAGTTTTAGCACGGTTTTTAAAAATGGTTTAAATAAAGCCGTAATGTGTCTGCAAACCATTTTAGTACTTCTTAAACCATTTTAACTTGCTTAAAAAGGTTTAAGAAGCCTAGTGCATACAGGGCCTAATAGGTGGGACAGCAATGAAGCCTTTTATTTTCAAGATCATACAGGTATTTGAAGTCATAGGCCAAAAAGGTTAGACTGCCTTTATTTAGTTCTTGCAGCATTTATTTGGCAATGGAACATGGTCCAACAGTACTTTTGTTTAAGACATTAAAAAATTGTACCTTTGTGTGGGGGAGTTCATTCTCTCCCTATTGAGGATTATAGACCTGCACAGCGCAACGCCGGCATCCATGAGGAGAATGTCTGCACCCAAAAATCAGTCTCTCCCTGCCAACAAGGTTCTACAGCACCTTCACATGCACTTTCAAAATCCTCATTTTAAAAAGCAGACCACCTTGGGATTCCTATCCTCCACCAGGCCTGGCCACAAATGTCCATCCATGTCATTCCATTCTACATCTCTCAGTTGCTGTGGCACTCTTTACTTCTAAATCAAAGATCCCCCAGAGACATTTCCTCCTCTCTCTTCTCCATCCTGGAATAACTTGCCTTCTCCATAACTCAATTTTTCAAAGCCTCTTATCTGTAAAATTAAGAGAAAAAAGAAATGCTCCACTGCGTGTAGTATTTTCTTTAAAAATATAGGTAAAATAGCCCCCTACCCCAAGGTGACGTTAGCATACCTGTGAATATTGCACCTTGAGGCACATGTAGTGCTACTAAACTTTCCTGTCAGGAACTGAGTCAAACTCTCAGGTTCTCTGGTCCACATTGTTGTGGCAATCTCTTAGACCAAATTCACCTTTCTAAAAAATACTGTAATATAAAGTATCACCACACGTCTTGATCTTTTAGAATTTCACGTCTTCAGGACACCAACACTTTCATTCATAAAATGCCCGAATCATAAGCAGAAGATTAAAAGCCACTAGTTATTCTAAAATGAGCCTCCAGCATACAGACTATTAAATATTTTTAAGTAAAAATTTAGCAAAGTAAAAATGACATTCAAGAATGGAGCTCAGGTACGGAGCAGAGCGGCACTGTGCCATTTTGCTGCTCCACCGACATCTAAATAAATAAAACAAGATTAAAAACATAGACTGCATAGATCAGCCCAGAACACAGTCATAGATAAAGACTGTTCAGATGGGTGGAAACTCAAATTCTGTGGAGGACCTCGGGTCAAAAGGCATTCAGCAGCTGTTGTGTGCAAAGCACATTTCAGCGATAGAGCTTTGAGATCAGGGGCATTATGGCTGGGTCCCACTTCTGAGAGAGGACATTCAGGATGGCGCAGTGATTTAGGAAAGCTTTCCAGCTGGGAAGAAGGGTGGGGATGGGCATTTTAGCTGTGCCATAGAGGTGATGGGGAGATTCAGCCAACAGCAGAGTGTGGGGGAAGGCATTCGGAGTGTCATACACCAGTTCAGGATGTGGTACAGACAGATGTGTGCGCATTTGCACATAACGAATGTTAGGAAAGTCATTCAGCTTTGCTTGGCTACCACTCTTGATGCATTTAAAGTCAGAATGATAGTGTTCATGGTTACTCATTATATATACAACATAAACAAATTCATGTGTGCACTGATGAAAGAATTTCAGATACTCCACACCTTTCATTGTTTGTTCAGTTTTAAACGAAGAATCGATGTCCATAGCAACCTAGATGTCTCCACTCGAAACAAGAACATCTACGTTTTCTGGGGGATGTAAATATATTTTTTATTAAAAAGGAATGCCCATCATTACAGGTTCAAGAGACAGGGTAACATACAGTAGGTACATATGTTGTAGGAGAATCTTTCAAGCCACAAGACCATGGTTAAGTTCCTCTGTCCTCACTACAGCATTGGGAGTTAGGGTTACTATAATATGTAACTTCACTCCTAGTTGCATAAACTTTCTTGGCATTGAGGATCAAGCTAGAGGAAAAGGAAGGGTAGCGATGGGTGGTCTCTTGGGACTTACACCAGCCTTAGCAACCCTCCACTGGACTAGCCTTAATTACTAGTGACTCTTCACACCCTCAAGGTACAAAGCTATAATCGTATTGCATTATGTACTTCACCCATGTATTCCATCTTGATGTAAACATTTCTAACTTTTCATTCGGACCAAATGTGATTTTTTCCATTTTATACAAGTCATTTACTGTTGTTCTCTGCTGTCCTATTTTTAACTGTTATGCAGTTAGCTACTTTCTAGTACTGCATTTTTTAGCCACTGAAAGCATTATTCCCAGGATATTGTTCACATGTCTATCTTTCAACTGCATAGGATATTGGTGTAGCCCCCACCAGTGTCTAAGGGTATGCTGATGAAACATTCATGGGAAGGGGGAACCCCAACAGAAACTTTAAAGTTTACTTACGTTTGTTCTTCAGGACTGGGGCGCAGGCTTCCTCCATGGTGGACTAGGCTAGGAGGCAATCAGGGTTAACAACAAAACATAAACAAGGCAGGCATTAAAAAGTCCAATGGCAATTGAAAACATCAAAGGATTCTTTAATAATAACTTATTTATTTATTTATTCATTTGGTAACTGGGTTGGTGCAATGATCCAAGGACCATTTTCAGGCATGGCCTGGGCCAGAGACTGGCACATACAGTGAGAGTTTACAGTAAGGACACTTTGATATACTTTGATTCTCCACAGAGGTAGTTAATGAGATTGCACAATCCCCCATTGGGGAAAAGTTAAAGCAATGGACCAGAGGGTCCATCACTTCAATGTCCATGCATTGTCCATGAGTTCATATAATCAAAGTCCTTATTCAGTAAGCGCAGTCATTCCAACAACCTCTTGGGCTGCATATGGTTGACTCTTTCTCACACATTAAACTGAATGATTCAGGCAGCATTGACTCTTCCATATTGACAAATCACACCCAGCTTCTCTCTGATGGAATACTACACTGTCTAGACAGGATCCCACAGCACCTACAAATCCACTGGCATCAAATCATATTACAGAAGTGCAGCCTCAGACAGCAAACTGACCACAGTCTCCTACAGTCACTTCAGAGTGACCACGCTCCTTATAATAAGGGTGGCATGTATCCAGGAAGTCATCCTGCAACAACTCTCCCAAATGTCTTGTAGCTGAATCTCTTAATTACCCCCATCTCCAAATTTAGCAGGCAAGGGCAGGCCACCATTACCAGAGGATCCATGGTGCCACTGGACAGTGCCTGCCATCTCCTGGCCAAGAACTGACCCCTGTGGCCAAGAAGTCCCAGGTCTGAATGACCTCTTCAGTCCCTGAGGGCCCTAATTTGCAGTGGGTTAGGAGGGGCTGGAATCTCTGGGGGTCCACAGTGCCTTATAGATCCAACCTCCCACCCTCACTCAAGAACTGACCCCCGAAGAGACTGGAGAGTTATAGGGTGAAGTTATGGACTGTTTTGGACTTTTGCTATTGAAAGTTTGAATGCAAAATGGCACTGGGGAACCGGGGAATTTCACACCTTGCTGGACTTGCAGAAGGGGATTTGTGGCCAGATGTAACCCCTCTATAGAAAGGGAACTTACAGTGGGTTAGCTGGAAGCACTTTGTCCCTTTAAGGTCCCCAGGCTCAAAACCCATAATGGATTAAAATTTCCTTCCTCTGAGGGAACTGGTCAGCCATTGGTTGGGAGTGCCCCTGGAGGGTGGGTCTTGGGGCCATGTGGAAGAGCACAGGCCAAAGGAGTTAGTCTAAGAGGGGAGCAGGGCTGATTGTCCACTTCTGCATGAGCCTGTCGGTTTTCTTGTGTGAATAGGAGGCTTAGTTGAGACTTGCTGAGGAAGTGGCAGTGGTTTGCAGCTTTCAGAATCCCTTTGGGGGGAGGGGGATGTGAGCCCCGATGGAAGAATTGAGAAGTTACATGCCCCTATAAGGATGTGGAATTGAACCTGCAGAGAGTATGGACAGCACATCCTCAAAAGGAGAATAAAGCAGACTTCACATCCACGGTGGGAAGCATCACTTACTACTAAGCCTCTGGGAGTTATGAAGGCAGAGGACAAAATGTGGCAGCTGAAATAATCTGGACATTGGGACCCTCGCCAACAGGGGTCACTTCATGGGTGAGGTTGGGGGGAATTAGATCTATGTGGCACCATGGACCCCTCCCCAGAGATTCTGGCCCCTCCTGGCCCACTGAAAATAATTTTAGCAGCTACATTTGGCCCTGTGCCTCCATAACTCCCATTAGATCGTGTCCAAATCTTGCTTAACCTTATCTAATTGGGGTTTAACTGAGTTATCCCCCTGTTTTTGTGCCATCTACAGAAAGTGGAGGGTGTCCTGCAGGTCTGCGAGGTACTTCTATCTTTCTTTCTGCTTTGCTGCAGTATATTCAATAATATACCCTCACAATATGGTTCTTAGGGTGTCCCCACGGGACCACCTCCACATGTCCCCTGCTTGATTTAGGTCTAAAATTTCAGGGATGTCAGTCTCCAGAAACTCCCAGAACTTCTCTGGTCAGAGACAGAAAGCATTTAAGAACCACTGAGATTTTGGGCTGTCCTGCTTCTGGGCAAGGTAAATTAGCACTGGGATATGGTCGGATAGCAGTATATCCCCCAACTGACAATCCACTACACAGTAGAAGTCTCCACTACACAGTAGAGGTATTCAAGGTGTTACAAAGGGTGCAACATAACATCAGAAATAATAAACTGTGAACCTTGATATAAACCAATATGAGATGCCAGCCGGAATCTCTCTCTCTCTATAATAAAGATGGCTGAATAGTCATTGAGGTGCCCCTACAATTTGAGCTTGATTCCCTCAACTGAACTGCTAGGTGCCAACTGGGCTCCCTCTAACTGGGTTATGACAGACCTCGACCTCCAGGGTGGGAGCTCACAAGTGATCCCTTTGACTGCAGGGGGACCCTGTGGCAGGGGATATCCCTCCTTGGAATGGGATGGGCTCCTACAGTAAAACAGATTTCCTGCCATTTGTAAACTGAGTATCAGCAACATGTTTACAATAACCACTCTACTTCATGAGTATTGCCCGGGTTTATTGCCCACAGTCTCAAGTCCCCAGTGCTCATACCAGCCAGTACTTCAAAGTCCCCCTACTGATTCAAGGGATATTGTGCATAAGGATTTAGGGAACCCAATCTCTGCTGCATGGACCAGAAGTAAGTGCTGCAAAGTTCTAGAAATGTTCCACTCATATCTAGTAGCTGTTCCTTTCAGAGTGTCCTTCTGGCTGACTGTCTGCAGCTTAACTTTTGTTGGGGTAATGCCCCCACTAAATTGCTGACCACTGCATCAAGTCGCCCCCCACCACCACCATGTCCCAGTTTGGATACAAAACAAAACAGATTTAGTTGTGTGAAAAAGGGGGGAAAGGAGGGGACCCAGACCCAACAGGCTCCTTTGCAGAAATGTCTCCCTGAGTAGTAGCAAGGTGATTTATCCATGTTTGAGGGCTGAGACTCCACTACATTCATGGCTCTCCTAACTCAGATCTGTGTCTCAGCCTGGCATACTCAGTGTTACTATACTGAATGCTGGCTGAAAACTCCCGAAGCGTTCCTGCTTGCCGAATCAACCCCCCATCCATGCCCCCCTCAGCCCCCCCCCCAATCGGCAGGGCCAAGTCACTCCCTCCAATCCTCCACCCCAGCCTCCATCAAATTGTGAACATTAGCCACACTGTGGACCCAGAACCCCATTACCTGAGGTATCAGAGCTGCCACTAAAATTAGTTTCATATGGCATTAGCATTTCAGTTCCCCCATGCAGGCCTCAGGAGCTGGGGATGGCAGTCCGCTCTCCCCAACTTATGAGGTGGGCAGAAGCTGCAGCCACCCCCGCTCAAGTCCCCACTACTGATATTCACCTAGGTTGATGTGCCCCCACGTAGCCCCCAGGCCACTGCTCCAGTCATGTGGCTCCCAGGGTGCAGCCCAGGTCAGCTCCTTACAAATTCCACTTCTCTATAGGGCTCCATATAACAGCCCACCATGGCTGTTGTATATATGTAGTCTAGGCATGGTTGGGGAGGCTCACACCACACTTCCCAATCCCATCAGACAAAGAGGCTTCAGAAAGGTGGGAGAACAGGGAGAGAGAGGAAGCACACCAGCTACAACCGCTAGGCTGAAGACCCGGGAGACTGATATATAGAGAGGGGACCATTAACTGTAAGCCAGTTCACCTGTTGTTTTTGGAAGTGCTGGGTATCCTGTCATTGACTGCTACTGTCACCAGGTAATAAGTTGTCATGCTGGGTCAGAAGAGCGACTGGATGAAGGGTAGTTCTCCTTGAGGTGCTGAACTATTTTCTGCATTATCATGGCCAGCTACTTTTTCCGACAATCAGCAGAGATGCAGGCCTGTCTGGCCAGTTTAATAGCAATAGATGGCTGAGCTGTTTTGTCGGTGGTAAGTTCACAGGACATCTCTCTGGTGCATGCTCCTCCCTGGCCTGATCTGCTGTAAGGAATTTCTTCTGGACATTCTGAAAGTGGATTACCATCTTTGCAGGGTAAGGGGTGTAGAATTTTATGCCCTTGTAGCTAAGAGTTTTCATCAGTGGGATGCATGTACATCTTTTGGCTTGCAAGCTAGAGGGGTAGTCATTATCAAAGAACACTTTTATTGCAGTACAGTACAGTACTTCATTTGCCCTCCATGCCCTTGCTAAGATGTCTTGTTTGTACAGTAGTTATAATAATGGATCGAGGGCTGCCATCTGCTGTAGTGGGCTTCAGGCCCAATGCCCTATGAGCCCGCTAAGTCTCCAGTGTCCTGTCCTGTGGGAGGCCCAGTGGGATTTATAATAAAGTCTGTAGGAACAGAATTATTTCTCGGCCCTCTGTTCCCTTCAAGTTCCGTAGAGTTGGACGTTGTTCCTTCTATTGCGACTTTCTGCATCCTTCAGCTTGTCTCCAATGTTTTGGATGGCAGAATTTAGCTGGCAGAGCACAATTTCTGGCATGTCCTCCAGATGGCAATCTGTTGTTGCACACTGTGCCTCATGGGTTTCACAGCATTTCTCCTGTTTTGTGATGTCTATCTTTAGAGCTGCAGTAGTATTTTCACAACTCCTGCCTGAGCTCTCTCGGGTCCAATATAAGTATGTCCAATCTGTGGTTCAAATGTTCTGCTGGAGGTGATTTTTGTTTTTGCTTTGCAGCAGCACAGCCTTGGCCCAATCACAACAAGGTAACCAAGGCCTGTAAATTCTTGCTGTCGAAGCCACTGGCCCCGAATCCTGTGACATTCTCTATCTCAGAATCTAAGCTTCTCTGGCCTGCCTTCTCCATTAATGGTAAGCAGTCCCCTCTGGTATTTGTGCTCAGTTTGGTTAAATTAAAACAGCCTTTTTGAGGAGTTTGGGAGAGTTAACTTATGCTGCTTCATTCGTCAAGCTGCCACCTTTAGGATGACATCACCGGGAAGTCAACATTTACATTTTCATAGCTCCTTATTGGAAGATAACCAAATTACAGATCCACATCACTCATCAAACCAATTTTCATAATTTCTCAAATTTGGTTTGTAAACACATGGATGCTGCCTGAAGGTTCCACCATGTCAGTTCGAAACCCAGAAGAGCGACTGACATTACAGTGACACCCAAATGCTGACGGCAACCATGTCACCTGTGATTGCCGCATGACCACCATGACACCCAAAGCAGGGCACATCAGGCTGTTTGCGGGGCTTTGCCCCACACCACTAAATGAAATCATCACCTCTGGAGAGGGGTTACAGGGAGGGAGGAAACACCGGTGCAGCGCTGTGGGTGTACCATGCTCTGACAACCAGTTTGCCACTGTGAGTGTCAAACTGGTTGTGGTGCACCCATGGCCATCACCGAAATATCCGTCACTGTGTTGATGGCACACCCTGTCTGAATACCACATTCTTTAAAGCGCAGCTGACACCTTGAAGAGAACTTTAACAAAACATAATATTTAGATATAGTTCAGCTTGTATTTCACATTGGTTCTTTATTCCTCTACCTTATTATTTATTGCTGAGGTCATTTGCATGAAAACAGGCTTTTTTCTCCTGAAGAGTTCATCTATTTCTGTTGCTGTCTCGCTACCTGAGGTCATAATTTATTTTAGTCTTTGGTAACTGGGTAGGGCCCACTGGGCACAAGTGCCTGTTTTCAGGGGCAACCTGGGAGCACTGGGTGGTTAAGTGACTTGCTCAGAGTCACACAGTATGCAAGAGAAGGTTGTGGGAATCAAACCCAGGTCTGCTGGATGACCAAGCTCATTCACAGCTGGTTACTCTAATCTCTAGGCTATACTGCCAGCCCAAATAATGCATTGTTTGTGACATCATGGTTACTCTCATGGCAGCAGATTGTGATGTCACAACAGAGCATTATGACTTGAAGTAGGGAGTAAGCTATAGAGGCAGATGAAGTTTAAAATAACTGCAAGGGATAAAAATAATTTATTCATGCCCCTTTTCTCAGTAATAAATAATGGGGAGGAGAAATCTATAATATGAACTACAATCAGAATTTTACCTAATTATTATGTTTTTGTTTTTCAAAGTTTTCTTTGAGGCGTCAGTAGCTCATGTGTCCTGAAGCCGACCGCATCGGCGTGTTCCTGCCCCCGTCCAACCCCCACCCCCATTGTGTGCCACACTGGGAGCCCACTCCAGTGTGCCCAACAGTTGTTTTATTTCATATGTAAATAAAGAAAACCTTCCTGTGATGTCCGTTCCTGAAAAAAGAGAAAACGGTCCGTCATTGAGTCTAGAGAACCCCCTCCCCCAACCCGCACCCACTCTCTGCGCACCCCACCTCCCCACACACACCCTCACCCCATACTTACCTCCGGAGGTCTGGCACCACAATCTTTGCTGGAGTGGGAACACCTCTGCAGTCTTCAAAGCCAACCACAAACTGAAGAAATGCCAGTAAGATGTATAATGGCATCAATGGGGGGGGGGTTCAACTCAGGTGGATATCTCAGCCATTTTTTTGACTTTTGGCTCCAAATTTTCAACATGGGGTTCTTGGGACCCCACCTCATGTAATCAGTCACTGTCATTTTGTTATTCGATGGCTCCCAAAAAGCCTGTGCTGCAAATTTGGTGAACAAATTCCAAAAAATGACTGTGGTACAAGTGTACGTTGCGCAGTTTCCACGCATGATCATAACTTCGAGAATTTCTAATATTTTCACTCCAGATTTTCAACACTGCCATTTTTTCTCACCTCCTTATGAATAGTACAGCTGTCATTTTACGCATCCTGTCCAAAATGTGTTTACGTACATCTGGCGCACAATCGTGCGGTCGTTGTGGGAAATCAACGTTCAGGACAGATTAAGAAAATCACAGTGACACTGTTCATGAGTAGAGGTCCCAAAATGCCTCTGTTCAAAATTTGGTGAAAACATTCCAAAAAATGACTGTGTTACAAGCATGCATTGCGCAGTTTCCACTCACGTTCATAACTTCGAGAATTTCTAATATTTTCACTCCAGATTTTCCAGATTTTCAACATTGCCATTTCTTCACACCTCCTTATGAACAGTACAGCTGTCATTTTTTCATATCCTGCCCGAAAATGTGCTTTTGCACATCTGGCCAGATTGGTGTGGTCGGTGTGGGAAAACAACGTTCAGGACAGATTAATAAAATCACAGTGCCACAGTTCATGAGTAGTGGTCCCAAATGCTTTCATGAGGTGGGGTCACAAAAAGCCCATGGTGAAAATCTGGAGTGCAAATACCAACAAACGCCCAGGGTGTTAGGGTTTCTAACCATAACATCCCACCCTGTAGAGACTGACAAGCGTCAGGGGTGTGACTTTGGATTGTCGGCTGTAATGCTTATGCCATTCCATCCCCACCCCCACCCTGCAGCCAGTGACAGGCATCAAGGTGTGCCTTGGATTCTTCGGCCCCAAAGTTCACCCCATTCTCCTATACTGCACCCATCTCAACGTATTTCCTTACTGAATGGGGTGAGCGTAAGGCCCGATGACCCCAAGGCACAACACGACACTTGTTGGAGTCTGCAGGGTAGAATGAGGTGAAATGGCATGAGCATTATGGCCGATGACCCAAAGGCACACCTCAATGCCTGTCAGTCTCTGTAGGGTGGAGTGGGATTGGCATCAGTTCCATACTTCACTGCCATTCCTATTATGCACTACCAATGCCAATGCCAGAAAGACAACATTCGGCATTGACAAATGCTTGTTTTGTATTAGCTTTTTGTTCAACAAATGCTGGATGATATATGCTTGTCCCCTCTACAATGCCTGCTAACTTAGACAATATTTTAACATGATCATTATTCATTACAGTGTCAGCCTCCAATATATGGCCAGTGAGGATGTTACCATTACACGATGACCACAAAAAAGTAAACTGAAAGGACAATGGATTTATCCTTTCACTCAGTAAACTGACTTGACCTCATTCCATTGCCATGGTATACAAAGTCTTGTCAATCTACTTTCTTGTGGTACTGACACAGCTGGGACTTTAATACTGATTTATCATTTAAAAGCCGATTATTTTAGCCATTAAGTCATACCCCAATTTTAGCCATTACGTTATAGCACCATTTCAAGTCAGGCATTTGTCACTGTCCATAATGTGGACTCTCCTACTTAAATATTATTGGCGTGGAATGCAATAATCAAGCTCACGATTACAGCTTGGAAGGCTACCATTTTACAACTTAACTAATCCTGCATAAACAAATTAACACATCATTTTATTTGGCATCCAGCATGGGACTCGCAACCCCTTCTTGTGGTTTTGGAGAAAATCCTGCAGCCATAAAACACTAGCCAGACAAATTAGGTAGGAATGAAAATAACAATTCAAAGGGAAAGCCGTGAATCAGCAAACATTCTGCACGAATAGTATAACTCTATACAACACTTGAATGTGCAGTGAGCAATTAACAGAGTCACACAACTGTTCCCAGCTATCAATAAACACGGCAATTTATCATTTTTAGTGATAGGAGCAAAGTTATATTGGTGGCTATTAAGTTCAAAGTCTTTTCAATGACTTAGTGTTTGGCATTACAGCAAAATGGTTGTGTACTTTAAAACATATCCTATCCTTTTCACCCTTGAAAACTGTTAAGCGTTCAATTCTGTATGTGTTAATAAAAGTTGACTCTCCTCAATCATAATTTCTTAGTAATCCACAAAAAGACTAATCTTGTTCTTAATGCCATGTGAGGTGTCAGCTATGAAAATGCCAAACAACACTGGACCCGGTACCAAGCCTTGCGACACTGCAGAAACTGGGAGAGCAGGCAGGGGGTTGATGAGAAAGAGGCCAGCTGGGACAGTGAGGAGCATAAAGAAATAATAAAAGAAAAAAGGAAAAAATACGGAAATAATGGAATTAGAAATAGAGGGCTTGATTCACAAAGGGTGACGTGGGGCCTGCATCAAGCCCTGCGTCGAACCCATGCCGTGGCACGGCTGCACAAAACACATTGCCGCGACTTGCGCCTGATTCGAGAAGATCAGGTGCATTTGCGACACTTTCCCACTTTCCAGCAGCATGCCCTGTAAAAGGATTCCAAGACTGCCACAAAGTTAGACCAGCAAAAAGGTGGTCTACCTTGTGACAATTGGCGCACGGGATTGAGAATCCCGATTGCTGTCTGGGGAATGCTGCAAGCCCTGTGAACTACACGTTCAGCATCCTGGGGCTTGTGGAAGTCTCAGATCATTTCTGAATCAAGCCCCGAGACTCTTTGTAGCCTGAGAGATACTGCCTAGCTCCTCAGCTTTGCCTCTTGAATTCACTACCTGATCCTCAAATCTACACAGCAAGGTATCACTCTGGCCATACAAAGTCTATGAGATGAATCTCTCAACCAAATCACCTTAACAAAGTCAGTAGAGCTTGTTCACCACACCCCCCACTTTGACCACAGAATTAGTCAGGTAATAACAATAGACTCCAAACTTTGTTTGGTGCAAATTTTCACAAATATATAAAAATACATGAACCAGTAACAAATGTACAAGCAAAACACACTGTAGTGCAATAAACAACAGAAGTCCAGTGGCAATACGTCAAGGGACATTCAAAACAGGTTGGATGGGTCCAGCAGGGCAACCATGTCAAGATCAGCAATAAACAAGAAGTAGCCAGCGCCACCAATATCTGGTCCACTGGTAAAATTGTACATGTGTAAGAGAATTTGTGGCCACTTCTGGGTTGGGGTGGACAGTGACACACATGCACACATTCTGAGAACACACACACACACACACACACACACACACACACACACACACACACACACACACAGTTATACACCTGTAGCAACTTGCACACACAGGCAAGGCAAGGCAAGGCAAATTTTATTTATATAGCGCCCTATCTGGGGGCTCAGAGCACTGAACAAACATACTAAAAATAGCCAGATTTCAATAAAACATCCCCAACAGATAAAAACACATTAATAAAGAAAATTAAAAGCTTTATCAAACAGATATGTTTTTAGGGAGGCTTTAAAGGCCTCCACCATGCTGGCTGTTTGAATATACGGTGGAAAAGAATTCCACAACAGTGGTGCCGCTGTCCCAAATGCTCTATCACAGGACCTTTTGAGGTGGGAAGAGGGTACAACCAGCAAACCAGCCTCGGCGGAGCATGGGGGGGGCGGATAGTGGAGTATGGAACCAGGAGCTCTTTTAGGTAGTCAGGTCCCAAACCACGTAGGGCCTTGTAAGTTAACAAGACTATCTTGAAGGTGATGCGCAAACTCCTAGGCAGCCAGTGCGGAGCGTGCAGAGCAGGAGTGACATGGTCCCTCATTGAGGTACACATCAGCATCCTGGCCGCAGCATTCTGCACTAGCTGCAGTCAATGCATCAAACCTCCAGACAGCCCTAGGTAAAGAGCATTACAGTAATCGAGTCTGCTGGTAACAAAGGCATGGATGACTGTAGCCAGGTCAACAGGCGTCAAGAATGGACGGATTCTGGCGATATTCCAGAGAGGGAAAAAAACGGCTATGATAACAGATGACACTTGTTATTCAAGGGTAAGATGGTTGTCAAGAAAAATGCCAAGATCCTTGACTGCACTAATCACCAAGGGGGAGGGGGGGCTGACATAGTGATGTAAACACGTGGACACAGACACACTAATGCACATCTAGAAATTTATACACACAAACTCTGACACACATACAGGGACACCACACACATCGACATACTAATACAAAACACATACACATAGCAGCAAGCACACACAGAGACACGCCAGTAACCACAATCAGAAATGTAATTTAAATTATATAGCTTTGTTTGAAAAAAATTTTAGGTTGTATTGTTGTTTTTAAGGAGCAATAGGGGCACAAACTGTAACTAAAATACTAGTTTTGCTACTTAAAACTACAGTGTCATGGCAGAGGGACAGTTATGGCACAGATTTTAAAGACCTAGTCAATGCTGCAGTAACTTTGGCTTACACTTCAGCTTCCATAGCCTCACATTTTCCACTGTCCATTTGGTATCCTAATGTGTCACGACAAGTCCACTGCCCCCCCTCTTTACCCTCTCTATATCACGGTCCTGATGGAAGACTCATGCCAGTGACCCAAGCACTTCTCACCGATATGGAGCCATTCTTTGGTGTATGCTACTCATAGCCTTGTTTCCCTATTGCACCAGCAGGCACAGTAGGGGCCTGCACATCCTCACTGACATTTTTCACTACCTGTTGCCTCTCCCAGAGAAACACGTAGATGTCAGAAAAGATCCTGTTCTGGGACTCCAGCAACTGATTCTGCTTGATTTTGTTCACCTTCCTAATTCTCTTGCTATGTGTCATACTCATACTACTACAGCTCCATTCTTCTGTTGCGTTTGAGTGTGTGGTGTGATGAGTTATGGCTTCCAGGCTAGGATGAGGCACTGGTGGCTTCCTGGGTGTTGCAATGTTACCACTGCCTGGCTCCACTAATGGCAAAGTTGCAGGACAATCTTCTGTATGAGCTACCATGTTCAGGTCTGGATTCCCCATCTGTCTCTCTGTGGTGTCGTCTTTGTATTCAGGGAGTTGGCTGACTATCATGGTAATGGGGTCCACCATATTGTCTCTGCCTCTGTCTTCCATGGACTTACACTGACCCTCCAGCTGCAGATTCCTCACAGCCCTCCAGACATTCCTGAAAGGATCACCATGACCAAAAATGAGGAGAGAGGAGTGGGGTTAGTAGGTTCACAAAGTTTTTTTTTTGAGGGAATCTTTTCTCTCATACACATTGTTTGTTAAGGCTGTGGAGGGACACCTGCAGTTTGGGAAAATGTGATGAGGACACTTTGAGAATGGGAAGTGAATGGGTACCTCATCGCCTATGGATACATACCAGCCTTCTGTCTGCTGAGCAGATCCTGGTGCATATCCATTGGATTCAATGGAAGACTGGAACTTGTTGTTCTGTTGGATTGCAATATTAGCTGTGTTATGTGGACCAGTTATAACAAAGCTGGTATGGATCAAGCCATATAGCAGGGACAGTGAATTAGACCAATGGGGAAAAAAGGATCGGAGGAGAAGCTGGTGATGAGTAGGAGAGAAGGTGAGAAGACACAAAGGGTCAAGTACAGGAACAGGCACAGAAGATGTGATCATGGAGAAGAAATTTCAGTGCAGAGAGGGATGAGGAAAAGCAGATGGAGAGGGGCTAGACTTGAGACAGGAGAGTCTAATAGAAAAAGCTACCTGTCCAGTACAGGTCTTAATGCAAGGCAAAGGAAGATGAGTGGAGGCACAGACAGAGCTAGAGGAGGGCAGGGAAGAAGTCGGCCCCTTTGAGCCCCTGGCCGTGAATCTGGCACCCTTCTACCAAGATGTGTGCTAGTTTCTGACATCATCTTTCTGAGATTATTTAGACTACAAACCGGTGTGATGCTGCGTTTGGCCACTAGATGTGTAAGGCAGAGCTAACTGCTCATATCTGTGTGTGAAAACACAACAGGATCCAAGCAAGGTGGCTGGCTGTGTATGCTGTGTGTTTGTGTGCGTGTGTGTTTGTGTGTGTGTATATGTACATGTTGAAAGACAAGCTTGCTTGCTTGCAGACAGGACAGGCTGCCTTTTTTTATTTCTTTTTATTAACTCTATATATTCTCCTGGAGGAAGCGGTGGATATACCCTATATCTGCCATTGTGCTCCTTTCAGGTTCACCTCTGTGCTGTGCCGAATTTACAGACCTACCAGAGGAATCTGGGAGACCGTGGCTTGTCCCCCATGGTGGGGCTCCCCCAAATCCCAAGGGAAAGGACCAACATTTTAATCCAGTCCTCCCGGCATCCCCCAGAGTGGGCTACAGGTGGCATTTGTGAGGGCCCTGGTGTCATTGTGTGGCTGCTTCAGGGTTTTTCTAGTTAAGTTGCTCCTGGAGATGCAGACGTACAGCCAACATCAATCGTTATTCATTCCATATGCACCTACAGACATCCGCCAACATCTCCTCCCAACAGCATGGTCTCGGCTGGTGCTGTACTCCAGCCTGTACTGGAGTTGCACTTACCCCAGAAACCACAGCCCCCAGAGAAGGAGAGCAGTCCTGTGGACACTCTTCTTACCTCCCCCAAGTCGGCCCTCTGACGTCCTGGACTCTTCTTGAACCCAGGTCTCATACTTCACAAGTAGTAGCACTACCACTGCACTGGTGGGCAGGCTGCAGGCTGCCTTTATTTTGAACCAAAAAGAGGTTCCAGCCAGGCACCTGGTTATGTGAGGTCAGCATCACTCTCAGCTTCTGTCTCCAGATTCACTACTCAAAAATGGGCATCTCTCACCAGACTTACATTTTTGTTTCAGCTCTTGTCCTTCCATCAGCAGGCATAATACATCTTGTCTGCTGGTGGGTGAGGGGACAGACACAAGTACAACTTTCATGAGTCCAAATGAACATAACATTTAAAAATCCATCCAGTGCCCTCTTTTTTTTTTCAATTTCTCCTTGGCATCGCTTCACGAGGTATGTACTCTGTTCCCAGGGATGTACCCCAATCAGGCCTGTTGATCCCAGGTCCCCTAAGAACCTACTCCAACTGACATCTCCCATGACTTTCCACCCCCCATGGCAGGAGCTCTGGTGGAAGGCCATCCTCCTTCCAAGAGGCAGCCCACAATGTTGTGGGCTAGGATATGGTGTCACAAGGCACTTGGACCTAGGGAGAGCCAGGAGCCCAGGCTGTCATATGGGCAAAGCCTGGGATTCATCCCCTGTGTTTCTCCCCTCCCTTTTTCCCTTGCTGTGCACTTAGCTGTCAGGTCACTCAGCTGCATGTAATGACATCCTTCGGAGGAAACAAGCTACCATGGCCCGCCTCAGAGGTCACTGCAGCACAATTGTGCAGTGCCATCCCTCCCCAACTACTGTACACTGCCGAGTAGCAGCTGACCCCCCCCCCATGCAGCGTCCCTAGCTCAATCCCAAACTCAGGCAACACAATGCCACTGGACCATGGGGGTGGCCCCATTCCAGCACCCTCTTAAAGAGCCAGTGGAACTGAAATAGACAGGAAAATATTTATAAATTTTAAGACGTAGTCAGTTGTACCTTTAATTTCTGACTATTTTCCTTTTTCCCTTTTCTCATTAGAAGGTTTTCTATGTGATTATATTGTGTTGGATGAGTGGAACAGCTTTCTGCCTGGCAGCTGCCATTTTTCACGCCACTGTAGTCCCTCAAACCTGGCTCTCCCACTGAGTGGAGGTCAACATTTCTGAGGTGGTAGAAGGGAGGAAGAAGATAAGACAGAAAGGAGCTGAGATAGCAGGGAAGGGACTCAAACAAGAATTTGGAGATGACGGAGACACAGTGAGAGGCACATCTATCCTTGAGCGAGGAGAGATAGGGCGAGGAGTAAAGGGAACAGTGCTGAGTGCTGAGAATGTAGGCAAAGGCAAAATGACTGTAGTGGACCCAGTCCAATGCTGCAGATCATATCTCCTTAGTCATAGTAACATACAGCTGTGCTGTGATGATGGAAGGGACTTAAGAGTCCATCTTGTCCACCCTTCCTGCTGCACGGCAGTGACTATCCCTAATTTGAGTATGGACACATCAAAACTTAACAGCCAGAATGTTTCCCCAACTCGTGTGTTGTAACCCTCTATTCCATTCTCCCTCAGGAATCTGTCTAGTCCTGCTTTAAAAGCATGAACAGAGCTGGTTTCCACAATTTCACTGGGTAGGCTACTTCAGGTTTTAGCCACCTCTGTGTGAAGTGATGTTTTCAAATGTTTCCCTTATTCTGCCCCGACTTTCAGTGCAAACCCTCTAGTTCTGCTTGCATTTACCAACTCAAACACTTGTGTACATGCCACCCTGCCTGTTGGGAAACCATGATCATGTCCCCTCTCAGCCTTCTCTTTTCAAAGCATGGCAATTAGAGTTTGTCCAATCTCTCCTCATACTGTAGGTCTTGCCACCTAAGCCACTAATCAGAAAACTGCGCTCACTGTAGTGCTGTTCAAAGAGTATAGCTGTAAAAAGTGGCTCTATTCCAAAACATAAAAAACGTGAGATGAACAGCAACAAAAAACCCAGCACTTTGAACTTCATGGTGCTTCCTCGTGTTTTGGAATAAAGCCACTTTTTTACTGCTATACACGTTCAACAGCATTTGATAGAGTGGTTTTCTTTTTATTTCCTGTATTCATTTCTTTAAACCGCTGCCACTACCAGTAATGCTGCACTGGGAACCATTCCTTTGTTTCTAAGCCACTAATCAGCTTGGTGGCCCTTTGTTGAACTCTCTTGATCCCTTTGATGTGCTTTCTGTACCGGGGTTACCAAAACTGGAGATATGGTGTGGCTAAATGAAGGCCTTGTACAGGGGAGGCTCATTTTCCTTAACCTTCTCTTTCACCCCTCCTAATGCATACACATATTTTTTGCGTTCTTGACTGCAACAGCACACAGCTTGTCAGGCTTCAGCTTATGATGCACAGTTAACTCTGGGTCATTTTCCTTGGTTGTGCTGTCCACTGTTGCACCATACACTATGTGAAACCTGGATATCTTCCCCCCAGTATGTGATGCTGCCCTATTTGCAGGCACCTCTTTGGTCTGAGAGAGGAGGTTGCCCGTCTCCAGGCTGACCTGGCTAGGATTCGTGAAACATCCTCCCCCACCCAGGGACCACCAGGGCCAATGCCACTACCTCAGAGTTGCCAAGAAAGAGGAGAGGCTGGACCAGGTTGGGCTCAGGGAGGGAGAGGGTGGTGGAACAGAGTTGCATCCCTCCAGCTGTACCTCTCCACAATTCATTCACTCTTCTGGTCGATAGTGGTTCCTCTATGGAGGCACCTGCAGTGGAGACCAAGGAGGATGCTGGGAACCTTCACAAAGGAGACCCACAGGAGGGTGGCATGGGACCCCACAGGGGAAGGAAACAACTCCTGGTGGTGGACTCAATCATTAGTGGGGTAGAAATGGGGGAGGAAGGGGAGAGGGAGGTAAGGTGCCTTCCTGGCGCCATGGCTTGGAGGGACAGGAAACGAATCCTCAGGATCGTGGGAGGAGCTGCACGAGGGAGGGAGCTGGATGTCATTGTCCACCTAGGGACAAATGACCTGGCTAGGAATGGGATCAGAGCAGTGCAAGAGGAGTTTGTACAGTTGGGGAGGGGCCTTAGACAAGTAGCACATACAGTAACCTTCTCGGAGTTGCTGCCTGTCTATGGCAAGGGTGATGCTAGGGCACTCCTCACCAGGGAATTCAATGAGCGGTTGAAAAACTGATGTGGAGCTCAGGATTTTGGCTTCATTGGGGACTGGGGAGCCACCTGGAGGGATGCAGACCTATACTGGTGCGTTGGTCTGCATCTGTCCAGGGGGGGAACCAGGATAATAGGTGAGAGGTTTAAATGCTTCATTGGCAAGCATTTAAACTAGCCAAGGGGGGAGGCACTGAAAAGGAGCAGGGAAATCCCAGCCTCCCCCCATAAAACATGGTAATTAGTGAGGTAAACACCAAGGTAGAGAAGTTATTAGGGAGCAGGACAGAGGTAAATGTTAAAAAAGGCAAAGGCAGTAAGGACAGGAATGGGGCTAAAAGGGGTAAGGCTATCAAAAAGTGGAGGGTGATGAGTACCAATGCCCATAGTCTGTGTAACAAGCTCCCTGAACAGTAGCCTTGATGGAAGAGGGTTGCCTGGATATTGTGGCAGTCACAGAAACATGGTACACAGAGAACCATGACTGGGATGTCAACATACCAGGATACACAATCTACAGGAGGGACAGGGAGGGTAAAAGGGAGGAGGAGTAGCTCTCTATGTAAAGGAAGGGATCAAAGCAACAGAACTAAAGAGTAAACAGGGAGCAGATGGGCACTCTGGGTCACCCTGGAGACAGGAAATGGCACCACAATCCGCACAGGGGTTGTATACAGATCCCCATCTCAGGGGAGCGAATGGACAAAGGAAATGATAGAAGGCTTCCTTAGAATGGCAGAAAAAGGGGAGATATTGTTGATGGGGGACCTGAATATGCCAGATGTTAACTGGAGCACCTTTGCTGCAGGCACATCCAAGAGCAGGGTCATTCTTGATGCCCTACAGGGGGCATGCCTCAGACAGCTAGTATTGGAACCCACTCAGGAGGGAGCAATCTTAGACCTGGTACTCTCAAATGGGGACGGAGAAAGAATCTCAGATTTAGAGGTGGGTAGCCATCTGGGAACAAGCGACCACCAAACAGTGTGGTTCACGATAAACACAGCCATACAATCAAGCCATACAAAAGCAAGAGTATTGGACTTTAGGAGGGCTGACTTTGGGAAAATGAGAGAGTGCCTTAGAAAAGCACTAGCAAACAGCAAGAAGGAGGGGTGGAGGAACAATGGGGAGTAATCAAAACAGCCATCACAGAGGCAACAAGCCTTTGTGTAAAGCAAATCAATAAAACACAACGAGGGAAAAAAATGCTATGGTTCTCAAAAGAGGTGTCAGGGAAGGTTAAGGAGAAAAGGATAGCATTCAGGAAATATAAGGAAACACAGAAGGAGCAGGACAGAGAACTTTATCAGTTAAAGCAGAAAGAGGCTGGGAAGGCAGTGAGAATAGCAAAGGCCCAAACCGAGGAAAGGAAAGCCAATTCTGTTAAGAAGGGGGATAAGACCTTTTATAGGTACATTAGGGAGCGAAGAAAGACCAAAGGAGGGATACTGAGGCTTAATAAAGGGAAGGGAATGTGGGTAGAGGAGGACAGTGAAAAAGCAGGGATACTGAACAAATATTTCTGCTCAGTATTCACAAAGGAAGAGGAGGGGGAGGTAACTAAACCAAACAAGAGAAACACTCTGAAGATGCGGGTCGATACCAGTCCATTTACAGAAGAAAGGGTTCTGAAAGAACTAATAAAATTGAAGGTGGACAAAGCAATGGGACCTGATGGGATTCACCCAAGAATTCTAAAAGAACTAAGGGTAGAACTAGTGACACCGCTGACTACTCTCTTTAACAAATCATGGGAGGATGGGGTGGTACCCGAGGACTGGAGGAGGGCAGATGTGATTCCTCTTCACAAAAGTGGGAACAGGACAGAGGCAGGAAACTACAAACCAGTTAGTTTGACCTCAGTGGTAGGGAACATGATGGAATCACTTCTGAAGGAAAGAATTGTTGAGTACCTAGAGGCCAGTGGGGCACAGGACCCAAGGCAGCATGGATTCACGATGGGAAGGTCTTGTCAGAAGAATCTAATAGATTTCTTTGACTGGGTGACCAAAGTAGTAGATCAGGGAGGGGCTGTGGACATGGCCTACCTAGATTTTAGCAAGGCATTTGATACAGTCCCACACAAAAGATTAATACACAAGTTAGCCAGCCTTGGAGTGGGCCCCAAGGTGGTAGCCTGGATAAAAAATTGGCTAGACAACAGGACGCAAAGGGTAGTAGTAAATGGAGTACACAGTGAAGAAAGGAGGGTTACTAGCGGGGTACCGCAGTGTTCCGTACTGGGACCGGTCCTTTTCAATGTCTTTATAAGTGACATTGCAGAGGAACTGGAAGGAAAAGTATGTCTCTTTGCAGATGACACAAAGATCTGCAACAGGGTTGATACACAAGATGGAGTGGAAAGGATGAGAAGGGACTTGGCAAGGTTAGAGGAATGGTCAAAGGTATGGCAGCTCAGATTCAATTCAAAGAAGTGCAAGGTAATGCACATGGGAAACAAAAACCCAGGGGAAGAGTACACAATGGGGGATGAGATACTGACAACAGTAAAAATGGAAAGAGACCTGGGGGTAATTATATCGGATGACCTAAAGGTGGGCAAGCAATGTGAGAAGGCAGTAAGGAAGGCTGGGGGGATACTGGGATGCATAGGAAGAGGCATCAATAGTAGAAAACAGGAAGTTGTTATCCCTCTGTACAGACAGTTGGTGAGACCCCATCTGGAGTACTGTGTGCAGTTCTGGAGACCCCATCTCCAGAAAGACATAGACAGAGTGGAGGCTGTCCAGAGGAGGGCACCAAATGGTGCAGGGTCTGCACCAGAAGACATATAAGAAAGACTAAAGGAGTTTAATATGTATACCCTTGAGGAAAGAACGGAGAGGGGGACATGATAGAAACTTTCAAGTACCTCAAGGGAATCAACAAAGTCCAAGAGGGTAGCATCTTTCAGAAAAGAGATGTGCAAGAAAAGGGGCACAATTTGAAGATTGAGGGGGGACGGCTCAGAAGTAATGTGAGGAAGTATTTTTTCATGGAGAGGGTTGTGGATGCATGGAACAGCCTCCCTGAGGAGGTCGTGGAGTCAAGAACAGTGTCGGAATTCAAGAATGCATGGGACAGACATAAGGCAGTCCTAGTTGGGGGTAGGAGGAAGTAAGCTGTTGGTTAACTAGGATCTGCAGCTTATCTGTTAGGTAGGAAAATGGGCAGACTAGGTGGGCCAAGCGGTCCTTATCTGCCGTCAAATTCTATGTTTCTATGTTTCTATACCTTGTACTTCATCACCACATTAAATCTGAACACCTACTTTTTAGTCCATACACCCCTAATGTGTGCAGGTTTCCCTGTAGTGCTTCCCTTGTCTCTGCTGTGTCCACTCTTCTTCCCAATTTAGTGCCATCAGCAAATATCACCAGACTGTTGCTGACCTCTCCTCCAGGTCATTAATAAATATGCTAAGGAGCAATGAACTAAGCAAAGACTCTGAGGTACTCCATTCAACACATCCTTCCTCTATGACTGAGGACCATCCACCACCCACCTCTGCTTCATACCTATCAGCCAATCTGCTATTCACCTCCTGTACACTTTGTGGACTCCATATTATGTTACTTTCTCTATAATTTTATTCAGCTATGACATATGCCAGACTATGACATATTTAGGGTTGATCAGCAAACTCAGGGGGGAGGGGTGCCCTCTACGTCAAAAGAAAACTCACATCCTCATTAGTCACCTCCCAGACTGAGCAGTCAGAGTTCGAATGTATAGCAATCTCCTTATTCCTCTCCAATGCCAAATCAGTTACCATTATTCAGGGGTGTCATGCAACCAGAAATTTTGGAGGTGCACAAAATCCAAATCTCTCTAGAGGGTCTGGGGGCATGCTCCCCCCTGAACATTTTGAAAAACTGAAGTCAAATGCTGCATTTTGGTGACTTTTGGCAGGCCAGGAAGCTGTTCCCCAACATGCTAAATGCCATCATATTGATAGAGCAATGATACATTTTTTTCTGTCTGTTCGGTCTGTGGACAGTGACCTTTTGTATTTTCAAAGAAATTTTCAAAAATTTAACTGAAATGGTGCATTATGGTGGTTTTTACCATACAATAAATCAGCTAGCTAGTTATAGTCCATTCCTAACATATTCACTACCTGATAACAGCCAGAAATGCACAATTTGAATAGTCATATAACAGTCATCTACTATAAATGTTATGCATGAAAAGTAATGACAAGAGGCATCTGTTCTTGCTGATACTTTTATTGTGTAATCTTTTCTATTTATTACACACAGGCACACACACACATGCAATCAGAAACATTGATGGCACCCCCCTCCCCATATGCACTCACACACACAAAAACAAAGAAAAATTCAGCGAGAGCTGAGAGCCACTTGACCCACCCATATGCCATAGGTTCTGATCAACACATCCCCCTGCTACACACAAAATCAGAGAAAATTAGGAGCCACTGCCCACCCTTCCCCAAAAATTAGGAAGAGTTGAGAACACCCCTCCACACACACACACACACACAGCATTGGCTCTGTTCAAGTCCACCTACACACAAACAAAATTAGGGAGAGTTGAGAGCCCGGCCCCCCGGTAGCATAAAATGAATTGATTGTGAAAGGAGGGAGAAAAAAGTTTCAACCAGTGGAAGGATAAGCATACCTTATGGTTATCACTTAAGCAATAAGGCATGACCAAGGGTTATGTTAATGGTCTGTTAATCACCTTCTAGGGGTGTACTGTGGTACGAGGTGTGGCCGAGTGCCACATGCCCCTAGAGGGTGATTAACTGACCATTAACATAATCCCTGGGAGTGACTTATTGCTATTATAATAAAAAATGTTTTTAAACAGTGTTAAACCTTGTTCAGCATATGGCTAAGCTCTACATGTATGTTAATAAAAGATTAACATAAGGCTGTTAGAATGTTGCAACCAATCAGAAAGCTCCATTTCTCAGACCCTTTTTATGTTGGCTTGCCGCGCTTGCGCGCAAGTCAACATCTTGCGGTAGTGCAGATTTGGGGGCGCGGCTGCTGTTGGGCAAATGCAGGGCACACATCAGTAGGTGCGTCCCTCATTCCCCTATTAGCCTGCATGCCCGGCGCCACACCATGCATACATAATGGGGTGAGCACATCTAAGCAAAGGTCTGCTGCAATCCAAGCAAAGCTCGTCATATGCAGCGGTCCTTTGCTTGCCATGCTCGCCGCCATTATGAGCATGGTCGGCGAGCGGGTGGCCGCCCACATCTGCCGACATCGGGGTGCCCAATCCCCTGTTGTTAACCCCCTGCTGTCCTTTGTGCTGGCGGGGTGCCCCTTCCTGATGGCATAACCCCCCAATGTTGAATGCCGAGGGGTGCCCAATCCTGGCTCGCGCCCGCTGTCTTTGTGTGCCGATGGGGGGGCCTCCCGTCGGGCATCACCCCCAATTGTTGATTGCCGAGGGGGTGCCCAATCCCCTTGGCTCGCACTCCCACTTTCTTTGTTTGCTGACGGGTGCCCAACCTGTCGGCATTACTTTCTCCCCGTGTTGTGTGCCAGCCAGGGTGCCCAATCCCGTCGACTGACAGCCCCACAAAATAGTTAGGTGGCGCTGGGAGCCCACCCAACGTGCCAAATGCCCTGAAAATAAAACTGTCCCGCGATGGTCCTTGGTTTTTTTTCACCCTGTAAAATGAAACCATCCCTCGTAGTCTCGATGCCCCTCCCCACCCGCACCCACCCACTGAGCACCCTGCCTCCCTTACCACCCCTCACCCCATACTTACCTCCGAAGTCCAGGCGCAGCGATCTTCAGTGGACCGGGAACACGTCTGCACTTTTCAAAGCTGACCGCGAACTGAGGAAATGCCGTAAGCTGTATAATGGAATGAATAGGTGTTTTCAACTTTGCTGCATATCTCGGCATTTCTTGGAATTTTGAACCAAATTTCCAACATGGGGTTTTTGGGGCCCTCCTCATGAATTCTATCACTGTCATGATGTTAATCGGCTCAAAGGTGATTTCCAGTCACCGCGCCGAAATCACCTTTCGGGACCCATTAACGAAATGACAGTGTCAGTGTTCATGAGGTGGCCTCTCAAAAAGCCTATGTTCCAAATTTGGTGGAAAAAATCCAACAAATGCCTGTTTTACGAGCGTGCGTTGCGCAGTTGCTATGCAGGCTCATAACTTTGCGCATTTGCAATATTTTAATGCTGGATTTTCAACATTGCCAATTTTATATACCTCCTTGTGAACAGTATAGCTGTCATTTTCCACATCCTGCCCAAAATGTGCTTCCGCATGTCCGGCGCACAATAGTGCAGTCGCTGTGGGAAATCAGTGTTTGGGCCAGATTATGAAAATGACAGTGACACAGTTCATGAGCAGAGGTCCTAAAATGCCTATGTTGAAAATTTGGTGATGATACTCCATAAAATGACTGTGTTACGAGCGTGCATTGGCAGATTGCACGCATGCTCGTACTGTCATGCATTTGTGATATTTTCACTCTGGATTTTCACCATTGCCATTTTTCCACACCTCTTGATGAACAGTACAGCCGTCATTTCACATATCCTGCCCAAAATGTGTTTTCGCACTTCCGGCACAGAATAGCATGGTCGCTATGCAAAATCACTTCTTGGGACACTTTGAGGAAATAACAGTGACACTGTACATGAGCAGAGGTGCTAAAATGCCTATGTTGAAAATCTGGTGCTGAATGCCCATAAAATGGCAGTGTTGCAAGCGTGCGTTGCATATTTCCCACGCACCTGTAACTGCAGAATTTGGTATATTTACATGCCACATTTTCAACACTGGCATTTTTACAGCTCCTTATGAACTGTGCAGCTGTCATTTTTCACATCCTGCCCAACATGTTTTCCCGCACTGCACTACCAAACACCCAAAGGGACACCCTAATGCCTGTCACTGTCTGCAGGGTGGGGGTGGGTTGGCATCAGTTCAATACTTCACTGCCATTCCTATGATGCATCTCTCTAACTCCTGCACTGCCAATGCCAGCAAGCCAACATTCGGCACTGACAAATGCTTGTTATAATTAGATTTAACTTCTTCCTGAGAAACAAACAGAATGACTCCATTCTATCACATCTGATTTTCTTCTGTATCCAGTAAATTAAACATGAAATACCATGCTTGGGACCAGGCAACAGCCAATGCCATGTCCTCTGAATAGTTTGGTCATTTTTGTCTTGTCTTGCGCATAGCGCAAGAAACATTTTGTGACAGCTTGCTGGAGTAGCAGGTTGTGGAGGTGCACCAGTGTTGTGGCCAACGGCGCCAATGCTTTCTCGGGCTCATCTGTGTAGCACCAATGAATGAGCACGCTGTCTATGACAGTAGCTTAGAAGCACACCACCAACTTGCAAGATTTTCGCTGCTGCAATGATGGAGTGCCCCGTCATTGCAGGGCGTGCCTTGCCTGGTGTAACATTTCAATAAACATGGCGGCAGCTGTTGCCGTCCACCTCTTACAGTCCCATGAAAGCTGATGTCAGGGGTGACCAACCCCTCTGTCGGCATGCCCCTTCCCCAGTTCATTTGCCAATGGGGGAGCCCAGTCCCCATTAGTTTAATGTCCCCTTGTGAATTTGTGCACCGAGGGGGGGTGCCTAATCCCCCTCAGCATCATGACCCCCCCAAACACAGACAAGCTTTCTTTGCTGATGGGGGCCCAGTCCCTGTCAGCTTCAGTCCCCCTCCCCAAAAACACAGGTGGCACACTGGAAGCTCACCCCAGTGCGCCCAAAGCAAACCTGGAAAAAAAAAAACCTTCCTGCGATGTCTTTTTTTTGGGTTACTTGTAAAAGAGAAAATGGTCCCTTGTGGTCATGATGCCCCCCCCTCCCCAAACCCATACCCACCCTCATCCCATACTTACCTCCAGAGCCCGGCAAGACAATCTTCAGTGGAGCGGGAACACGTCTGCACTCTTCAAAGCCGACCGCAAACTGAAGAAAATCACGGTAAGCTGTATAATGGCATCAATGGGGGTTCAACTTAGGCAGATATCGTGGCCATTTTTGTGACTTTTGGCTCCAAATTTTCAACATGGGGTTCTTAGGATCCCACCTAATGAACTCAGTCACTGTCATTTCGTTATTCGGTCCCGAAACATGATTTTATGGTCACTGTGCGGAATCACCTTACGGGACCAATTAATGAAACAACAGTGTCATTGTTCATGAGTTGGACTCCCAAAAAGCCTATGTTGCAAATTTGGTGAAAAAATTCCCAAAAAATGGCTGTTACGAGAGTGCGTTACGCAGTTCCCACGCACGCTCGTAACTTCGAGAATTTCTAATATTTTCATTCCAGATTTTCAGCATTGTCATTTTTCACACCCCCTTATGAACACTACAGCTGTCATTTTTCACATCCTGCCCAAAATGTGTTTTAGTACATTTGGCGCTCAATGGTGCAGTCACTGTGGGAACTCAATGTTCGGGACAGATTAATAAAATCACAGGTCACTGTTCATGAGTGGAGGTCCCAAAATGCCTATGTTGAAAATTTAGTGAAAAAATTCCACAAAATGACTGTGTTACGAGCATGCATTGCGCAGTTTCCACGCACGCTCATAACTTTGAGAATTTTTAATATTTTCACTCCAGATTTTCAACATTGCCATTTCTTCACACCTCCTTATGCACGGTATAGCTGCCATTTTTCACATCCTGCCCGAAATGTGTTTTCACATATCTGGCACAGAATGGCCATGAGTCGCTGTGGAAATCAATGTTTGGGACAGATTAACAAAATCACGGTGCCACTGTTCATGAGTGGAGGTTCCAAAATGCCTGTGTTGAAAATTTGGTGAAATAATTCCACAAAATGACTGTGTTACAAGCATGCATTACGCAGTTTCCACGCAGGCTCGTAAGTTTGAAAATGTTTAATATTTTCACTCCAGATTTTCAGCATTGCCATTTCTTCACACCTCTTTATGATTGGTATAGCTGCCATTTTTCACATCCTGCCTGAAATGTGTTTTCGCATATCTGGCGCAGAATGGCTCAGTCGCTGTGGAAAATCAATGTTTGGGACAGGTTAACAAAATCACAGTGCCACTATTCATGAGTGGAGGTCCCAAGTGCTTTTATGAGGTGGGGTCACAAAAAGCCCATGTTGAAAATTTGGAGTGCACATACCAACAAATGCCTGGGGCATTACAGTTTTTAACCGTAACATCTCACCCTGTAGAGACTGACAGGCGTCAGGAATGTGACTTTGGATTGTCGGCTGTAATGCTCAGACCATTCCACCCCCACCCCCACCCTGCAGCCAGTGAGAGGCATCAAGGTGTGCCTTGGACTCTTCAGCCCCAAGGTTCACCCCATTCTCCTATACTGCACCGATCTCAACTTAGTTTCCTTCTGGAATGGGGTGAGCATAAGGCCCGATGACCCCAAGGCACAACGCGACACTTGTCGGAGTCTGCAGGGTAGGGTGAGGTGAAATGGCATGAGCGTTATGGCCGACGACCCAAAGGTGCACCTCGATGCCTGTCAGTCTCTACAGGGTGGAGCGGGTTTGGCGTCAGTTCCATACTTTACTGCCACTCCTATTATGCATCTCTCTAACTCCTGCACTATCAATGCCAATGCCAGCAAGACAACATTCGGCATTGACAAATGCTTGTTTCTTGTTTGTTTTACTTGTATACCTCAAGTTTCCTTTAAGAATCTTGTCATGACAAGATGGCTTGGCTTGTGAGAGAGGATTATTTCTGCTTCTTTCTTTACACTGTTGCACAGCACAGCGCAGTTGCTAACTTAACCTTTAGGAAATGGTTACTGGAAAATGACAAATCACGGCATAGCTCAGTCAGCTCTTACCACATTAAAGGTCATGCACTCCCTAACTCTGTTTGGCACACTGGTATATCATAACAGTGGATATCTACTGTGGACGTAACTCCTTACACCACATCTGCAGCCATGGAATGTGGCACAGTAACGGTATAATGATGCCCACTGACTGACCAGGTGCATCAGTGAACATTTGGGATGATGAGAAAGTGCTTTTGGTGTCTGGATAAGACTGGTAGTATACTCCTGCTGGCCCCTGGAAAGGTGTACAGAGTCTTTGTTGTATGCTGCATGCTGTGCAACTTGGCACTAAGCAAAAGGATACCTGTATCTGTAGACATCACTGCTTGATCATTCTGTAATGCAGCCCCCCTGTCTGGCAATGGTCTCCCACGACAGCACACAGCACCCCTGGATTCCGGGGTGGCACATCATCAGCAAGGCTCTTTCACTCTGTTCTGTGTGCTCTTGTGGGAGCCCATTGCCCGACAGTGGGGCTACACTGCAGAATGGTCATGCTGAGCCAGGGTTGTTGGCAACTATTTCAACTAGTGGGTGGGGACAGTGGCGGTGTTATGTAATGGGATGTCTTGTGCTGTTACAAAAATAAAATACAGTTCCAAGACAGAACAAATGTGTATTGTGTTTAAGCAGGGCAATGGTATAATAAAACCAGATGTGCTGAAGTACTGCAGGTAGGATGGTGGTGAATCGGTATTCCACAAGAGAGGAGCTTACTCCATTGGAAATGGTTAAAGAAGGTATGCACTGTGACTGGTGCCATGTAGTGTTTTGCCCCTCTGCTTCTAGGGGCTGGGACCATGTTGCTGTCCTGGGCACCTTTAGGTGGTGCCATTTTACTCACGCCTGCTATAGGTTTGGCATAATCATCACCAGTTTGACCCCCCCTGACCTCCCGGTGCTGCCACCCATGCAAGTTATTTTACTGTCCTTGTGTTCTGCCCTTACTACAGCTAGTGCTTGTGCTACTGCAGCACCCAGATGATCACTGTGTGTGTTACACACAACAGACACACTATGATCCTACCTGACTTGTTCTAAAAAATCCCCAATTGTATCACTGACTGTCATAGTCTCACAGACCTTCATGTCACTGACTGTCATAGTCTCACAGACCTTTTAAAATAAACTGGACAGAAAAAAAACAGAGAAAAGTCTTATTTTCTTACCTTAGTCTTCTAGTGGTGTGGTGGATGATGGATGGTGTGGTGAGGTAACTGTCCATCGGTGTCGAAGCTGCCGTCAAAAAGAGAGATTGGGGTGAGGTCCCATGGGGTGAAGAGACTCAGGAGGTCAGGAGACGAGAGGACAAAATTGGCATGAACCGGACTGGTCCATTACCGGGGGAGGGGGTCAGATGACAGATCCATCCATTCAGTGTGGTATAATCTTCACACAGGTTGCCTGGCTGCCCACAGGCTGCAGCTAATAATTATACTTATAAAAAAAATAAGACCTCTTCCTGTTGCCTTTCACACACAGTACTGTGTAAACATACAGCTTTTTTGTAATATAGATTTTTATGGGCTTTTTTCTGGTTTTCTCCCTGTATTTCCACCCAGGGCCCCGGCACATGGTTGTATGTGCACATGAAGGCATGCACGCACATCAGAAGCCAGCTCAGCCCCTTCTACCCACCCGTACTGTCGCCCCCACCTGCTTACATTACCCCACTGGAACTCCACCCGGTGGGGATGGAACTATGGAAGGGGCGACAACCCACTACCCCAGGAGAGGAGAGCAGCCTGATGACTCACTCAGTCCCACTCCTTCCACCCCCCCCATGCTGGCACCCTGATGACCCGAGGTCATTCCCAAACCTGGGTCGCTGGCGCAGGATGAGGTAAGGCATCCAGCGCTTCAACCCTCAGCACCACTGGGCTGGCCATGTACATACGACTTTAAGGGAGTCAGAAGAAATGGTAATAGGAAAATTATTGCCTCGCATTGTCGTCCTTAACTTCTGCCATGCTGCTTGGTTGATGCAACTCCGTCATTCGTTGGTCTCTGGCTTCCCACCGGTGCCAAAGTAAAGATTCTTGCCTCATGAGGGTACTGGCCTGGAGTGGGAGATGAATGGCTGCAAGTACCAATCGTGGCTGTGCAGCACCAGCGGTCAACCAGCGGGGGAATAATGTACCATAATAGGTGCTTCTCATTCGCCATCTCCATAGAGAAGGCACATAAATTAATATATTTTAATCTAACAGTCACAGCTCTCATAGTCCAATACCAATGCAACGGCATTGGTAACAGTGACAACCAATTACAGATGGACCCCCCGTTGCCGCTGCCTATGAGCTGCCAACCAGACTGAAAAAAAATGAAAATGAAAAGTTACATTTTTTAACTTTATTTATTTAACATTTTTGTCAGTTAAACCATTGACAAACATTACAAACATACATATATATAAACAAGCGTATCTAAAACAAACTATTTACATTACTTGACTATTAAGTTGGTTCCTCTGTTCTGACAGAAATATGTTTATTTACTTTTGATTTCATACATTTCATTACAGTTTCAATAGGGGATGATGTTAAGAAAAGATAATAAAGATATTCCTTTAAGGAACAAAATCTGACCTCAGTGGAGAAATATATAGTGCCCATCTCCTCCATATTATTTAAAACTTTGCTTGTTTTTTTATTTATAAGTGCTGTTAGAGATTCCATCAGGTAAATTGACAGCATTATATCCTGCCATAGTAATATAGGATCCAGCAAGCATTAACCATTTTTTGGTAATGGCCTTCTGTGCTGCTAACATGGAGACCTTGAGCAGTCTACTTGTATCTGGGTCTCTGTATTCTTTGGGGAAGTCAGAGAAGAAATATAATGCAGGGGTGAGGACTAAGTTTGATGCAAAAATATTTCTTAGAGCTTCTGGTAGAGCTTGGAAGAAAGGGGCCAGTCTAGGGCATTCCCACATAATATGTGCCAGTGCTGCTGGCGTGTGTCCACATCCCCTCCAACAATTGGGATTTCTTGTGGATTGATATTTTGCCTGTATTTTGGGGGTCCTGAAATACCTGACAGTAACTTTACAGGAGAACTCTTTCCAACTTATTGCTGCTGTTCCCCAGTGTATTCTGTTCACGTGTCTCTCCCAGAGATCACCCGGGATTTGTGTCTTTAAATCAGAGCTCCAAGCTGCTTTGGTAGATTCCAAGGAGTCACTGTCTAATGATAACAAAGCTGTATATAAATAGGAAATTATATGCTCTAGGGAGGCTTTACCCTCCACCACTGCTTTTAATATGTGTATAATTTGAGGTGATGGGTCATTTTCCCATAGATCTCGGGAGAGAGTCCTGACATAGTCACATACCTGAAAATATCTAAACCTGTCCCATGGCGAGACTCCATATTGGGCTATTAAATCTGTTAGGGTAAGGAAACGTCCCTCCTCGATAAAGTGTGAGACCAAATGCAGCCCTGTCCTTTCCCACCTGTGGAATCCTAAGTCCATGGTGGCTGGTGGGAAGGATTCCTCATATGGGACTGAAAAAAGAGGTGGCCTCCACCAGCTCAGACTCTTATTATTCAGGGTGTCATACCAGCATTTCAATGTAGCAATCATATATGGGTTGGACCCACCTTGTCTCTCATAAGTATTACTTTGTGTTAGTAGGATCTTATTTAATTGTAAAATACCCTCTTTCTGTAGTTCTAGGGTCTTCCACTTTGCCACATATTGCATATGTAGCCAATAGATGACCGTTCTAAGTTGGACAGCATAATAGTACAATTTTAGATTTGGGAGCGCAAGGCCTCCTAGTTTTTTAGGTAATTGAAGAAGGGTATATCTGATCCTGGACCTCTGTGACTCCCACAGAAACCTAGAAATCCTTTGGTTTAAATCTCTAAAAAGTCCCTTGGTATAATAATGGGGACGATTTGGGTGAGGTATAGGAATCTTGGTAATAGGACCATTCTGACCACTTCAACCCTCTGTATAAGAGGGAGAGGGACAATGGCCCTGCTTTCTAGGTTAGCTCCCAAATCTACTCAAAAGAGTTGGGTAATTAATTGAAAATAACTCAAAGAAATGCAAAGTAATGCACCTGGGAAACAAAAACCCAGGGGAAGAGTACACAATGGAGGATGAGATACTAACAACAACAAAAATGGAAAGGGACCTGGGGGTAGTCATATCAGATGACATAAAGGTGGACAAGGAATGTGAGAAGGCAGTAAGGAGGAATGGGGGGATACTAAGATGCATAGGGAGAGGCATCACCAGTAGAAAACAGGAAGTTGTTATGCCTCTGTACAGACAGCTGGTGAGACCCCATCTGGAGTACTGCATGCAGTTCTGGAGATCTCATCTCCGCAAGGACATAGGCAGTATAGAGGCTGTCCAGAGGAGGGTAACTAAAATGGAGCAGAGTCTGCACCAGAAGACATATCAAGAGAGACTAAAGGAGCTTAATATGTATACCCTTGAGGAAAGGAGGGAGAGGGGGGACATGATAGAAACTTTCAAGTACCTCAAGAGACTCAACAAAGTCCAAGAGGATAGCATCTTTCAGAAAAAGAGGTGTACAAGAACAAGGGAGCACAATTTGAAGATGGGGGGGACGACTCAGAGGTAATGTGAGGAAGTATTTTTTCATGGAGAGGGTTGTGGATGCATAGAACGGCCTTCCTGAGGAGGTCGTGGAGTCAAAAACAGTGGGGGAATTCAAGAATGCATGGGATAGACATAAGGCAAGTCTAGTGGGGGGTAGGAGGAAGTAGGCTGTTGGTTAACTAGAATCTGCAGCTTATCCATTTGGTAGGGCAATAGGCAGACTAGGAGGGCCAAGCAGTCCTTATCTGCCGTCAAATTCTATGTTTCTTAGCTGTGTACTATTTAGGCCCAACTGAATACCTAGGTATTTTAGGCTTTGGAGATTCCATTTGAACGAAAATTCTGCTTTAATTTCCTTTGATGGGTTATAATTTATCTGTAAAACTTCTGTCTTGGTAGGGTTTATCTTGTAACCTGCCAAGTTCCCGAATTCCCTTAGTATCTTCTAGAGTGGTCCTAAGGATTGCTCTGGGTTTGTTAAATAAATGAGCAGGTCGTTTGCATATAGTGCTAATTTATGACACTCTCCTTCCACTTCTAGGTCCTTCACCTCGATGTTTTGCTGAAGAGCCTGGGCTAACGGCTTTAAATATAGAACAAACAGGATGAGTGACAGAGGGCAACTCTGTCTCGTGCCCCTTATCAGAGGTATTGGAGCAGCAATCCTTCCATTCACTTTTATGTACGCCATCTGGCGTGTGTCTAATGCATTTATAATTTTAATAAATGGGTCAGAAAAACCTAGTTTTTGCAGTAGTGCTCCAAGGAATGGCCATGCCACCTGGTCGAAGGCCTTTTCCGCATCTAAACTTAATAGTAGGAATGGGGCCCCCAACCAGGTGGCATAATGCAGGAGGTAGAGTGACCTTTTAATATTGTCTTGAGTTTGTCTGCCAGGAACAAAACCTGTTTGGTCTTAGTAGATTACAGCCACTTAGCTATTATAGTTGCAAATAACTTTTGAATCAACATTAAGCACCAGAATAGGTTGGTATGCTAAGCATTGTGTTGAATCCTTCCCTGGTTTTGGGATACTGGTTGTCGTCGAGGCACAGGTCAGGAAGCATAGAGAAAACCCAGGAGCAGTTGTAAAATTCCACAGAACTGTTTATTTGTAGTTACAGGTTCATAAAATAAAATAAACCTGTTCAGAATAACTATGTACAGAAGCAAAAAAAATAAAATCTTCCTTGTAAAAAAATCTTTCTTGGAAAAAAATCTCCCTTGCAGCTCAGCTTAGCTGTTTTTATAAGCCTTTTTCAACCCCCATCCTTTGCAAGCATCCTGTTCTTTGTCAATTTCAGGAGCTGCTAGAACATTGAGAACTTCCTGAGATCTCCACAGCAGCTGCAAGAGGCTGAGACATTTGTACTCAAGTAACCTCTAACTTTTTACAGTTATCTCAAATCACAAATATATATACATTTCAACAGCAACACTAAACATCTTTCAAACAAAAAGGATCCCAATTTCAGCTTCACTCCATACATTGATTCTCATATATTTCATATTAGCAGATATAGATATGCAAAGAAGAAAAACAGCAAGAGAAAACTGAGAGACGGTGAGAGGCAAAGGATTGTGAGAATGTTCAGATTGATCAAGTCTCACAGGAAAATTTGGTTGAGCAACCAGACAGAAGAGACAGAAAATGAAAGAATACAGATCCTTGCATTTAAACACTTTCTCCAAAACAAATGGGTCAGGGTCCTAGTCTACCCTGTTACATATATACCCCTTAAGAGGGAACCTATTTTATTAAACAGGTTTCCAAAACTCTTTATTTTCTAATAACACTTGTTGCATTGCATTAAGCACATTTGCATCCATTTTTTTTACCAGTTCAGCAAAAAGTACAGTTCAAACCCATACATTAGTTTTTGGGGTTTTTTTAACCATTAGAACCCTCAATTCCTGATCCATATCCTGACAGAAAATCAGCATTGCTATTCTCTTTACCAGATTTGTGAATCACAGAGAATTTAAATGGCTGCAGTGCCAGGTACCACTGCGTGATTCTAGAATTTTATCTTTCATCTGGTTAAGCCAACAGAGAGGATTGTAATCAGTTACCAGAACAAAATCGGTTCCTAGCAAATAAAATTTGAGGGACTCCAAGGACCACTTTGCTGCTAAACACTCCTTTTCGATAGTGGAGTACCGTTTCTCTCTGTCATGCAATTTCCTACTTATATACAAAATAGGATGTTCTTTCCCATCTATAGTTTGGCTTAGGACTGCACCTAGGCCAACCTCAGATGCATCTGTCTGTTGCAGAAATGGTTTCTCAAAGTCTGGGCTTCTTAAAACAGGTGCTGAACATAATGCTGCCTTTATGGTTTAAAAAGCTTCATCACACTCTGGAGTCCATTTCACATTATTTGGGTACCGTTTCTTTGTTAGTTCAGTAAGGGGAGTAGCTAACTCAGCAAAATTGGGAATAAATCTCCTATAATAACCAGCCAGCCCTAAAAGTGACCTGACATGTTTCTTTGTTTTAGGTACAGGGTTATTAGCTACAGCTTCTATTTTAGAAATCTCTGGTTTGACTTCTCCATTTCCCAACACACAGCCCAAATACCCAGTTTCCTGCATGCCCAATGCACATTTAGTAGGATTAATTGTCAGACCTGCATTTCTGATAGCTTAGATAATGGCTCATAGGTGTTCCATGTGACTTTTCCAGTCTGGACTGTACACAACGACATCATCCAGGTACACTGCACAATAACCAGTGTGAGGGGATAAAATTACATCCATGTACCGCTGGAATGTAGCTGGCGCACCACGTAAACCAAAGGGCATGGTGGTGAACTGATAGAATCCTATAGGGTGGCAAATGCAGTTTTATCTCTGGATTCTCTCGCTAAACGTATTTGCCAGTAACCCTTGGTGAGATCGAGGGTACTGATATACTTTGCACTCCCCAGTCTGTCCACCAAATCATCTATCCTGGGTGTAGGGTAACTGTCAGATTCTGACACTTGATTAAGCTTCCTGAAATCAAGGCAGCTTCTAACACCCCCTTCTTTTTTGTTTACAATTACCATGTGAGATGACCAAGCACTCCTCGACTCCTCAATGATACCCAGTTCTTTCATTTTTCATTTTTTGTATTTCCTTAACCACATCAGCTTTTAACCTCTCTGGCAATGTGTATGACTTTCGCCTAAGAGGACAAGCAATCTTTCTCACTATTATGTTCTCAACCTCTTTTGCTCGTCCTGGTACTGTGGAAAAAGTACTATTAAATGTTTTTAGTACATTACGATTGTCTGCAGTTTGTTATGAGGTTAAGGAAACATTCACCTTTACAGCATCAGCATTTACAGTCTGTTCCAGTCTGTCATAAGCTACATCAATATCTTCCTTATCAGTTTCTGGTAAAACTAGCAAAGCAGCTTTTGGCATTTTTTCAACCCATTTCTTGAGGAGGTTAGCATGGTATACCTTAGAAGGATTTTTCTTGGCAGGGGTCTCAATCTCATAGTTAACAGTACCAATACGTCTCAGAACCTTATATGGCCCTTACCACTTTATTAACAACTTATTTTCTGTTGTGGGTAACAGTAGCAAAACCTTTTCATCTGGCTCAAAAACTTTTTCTTTTACCCCATGGTCATACTATAACTTCTGCTGGTTTTGAGCCTCTTCCTGATTACTATGAGCAATTTCAACATATTTTGCCAGTTTCTTTCTTAGGGGACACATATAAGAAGATATAGAATGTTTCTGAGTGGGGTTATCTTCCCACATTTCTTTTATCACATTCAGAGGCCCTCTTGGCTGCCTACCATACAGCATTTCAAATGGTGAAAAACCTGTTGATGCCTGTGGCACTTCTCTGTAAGCAAAAAGTAGGTAAGGCAAGTAATGGTCCCAATCTTTCCCTTCCCCTTCTACAAACCTTTTTAACATGTGTTTAAGGTTTGGTTAAAATGCTCAACAAGGCCGTCTGTCTGAGGGTGATGGGGGAGGTTCTTATGGCAGTGATACCTAGCAGTCTGTACAGCTCCTTAAGCAGTGCAGCACCAAAATTACTACCCTGATCAGTAATAATTTCTTTAGGCATATTCACTCTGCTGAAAATTTTGGCCATCTCTGCTGCAACTTTTGGGGCTATAACAGTACGTATTGGAACTGCTTCTGGGTATCGAGTAGCATAGTCACATACTACCGGGATACATCTATTACCCTTCTTACTTTTGTCTAAAGGACCAACTACATCCATTGCAATTCTCTCAAAAGGCACATCTATTAAGGGTAAGGGCACATGGGGCACCTTGTCTTTTCTAGTGACTGGGGCTACTTTCTGACACTCAGCACAGGAATTACAATAGGTAGCAACATCTTCATGAATTCCAGGCCAGTAAAATCTATACAGCAATCTGGCAAGGGTGCAATCCCTCCCTGAGTGACCAGTCATAGGACTATCATGTGCTGTCTGTAACAACTCTGTTCTATACTTCTGTGGTATAAAAAATTGTCCTGTCTGTTCCTGTGTCTGAGGTTTAACCCAAAATCTGTAATGTAACCCATTACATTGTTTAAACATTGGTCCACCCGGTTTTGGTTTCACCCCTAGCTACTTAAAATAACCCTGGAGAGAAACATCATTAGCTTGCTCTGAAAGAAAATCACCATCAGTTATCAATTTAGTTTAAGCATTTTCACATTTTAACCCTTCATGTCTCTCAGTAATTTGTTGCCATAATTTTTTCAGGCTTTGTCTTTCTTTTCTGGATTTCCGGATCTTGGAGTTGTGCTCAAACAAGTTTGAATCAAAATCACTGAAAGGGAACATTTCCCCACTGTCTGAAATTTTCTTTGCCTGAGCTCTTGTCACCACAGCTGCTGAAACATCAGGATTTACTCACTCTTTGACCAATTGAGTAAATCCTGGAATGCCATTTCCAATAATCACAGGTACAGGTAACTTTGGTACTACCCCTACTTTCATTTGGTGTGACACATCCTTAATGGTCAGAGTCACTTGAGTGGTGGGATAGTATCAAGTGTCCCCGTGGATGCAGATGACACCAGTACCTGGTCATTTTGCACAGTGTTTTCCCAGCACTTTAACATGCACTACGGTCTGTCTGCTTCCCAAATCAATGAGTCCCTTTACAGTCTTATTTCTGACCTTCACATCTGTTAGGTACTTGCCCCAGTTTGCCAAGGACAAATCTGCTCCAGTGCCACTCTCCTTATTACAGCAGTTTTTTTGCAAAATGACCTGGCTTATTACAGTTATAGCAGATAACGTCTTTTGGCACAGAGTTGTTACCCTCACCAGAGTTCTTAGCAGGCCTGGAGCTTAAATGGGGAAAAGAGTTTCATACCAGTGCTTGGCTGTTACCTCACTGCTGTGGCATCTGTCTGGCCATTTGGTAGTCCTCAGCCAAAGAAACAGCTTTTTCCCCATTCTCAGGTCAGTGTTCCTTTACCCACAGTTGCACATCTATAGGCAAGATGCTGATGAATTGCTCAATGGCAAATGTGTTGATGATCTGTGGGACTGTTTTGCTTTCTGGTTGGATCCACTACATCAGGAGTTCTCAGAGTAGGGTGAAGGCCTGGCGAGGATTGTCAACCAAATTGTAACTCAGAGATCGAAATCTCTGCCTGTAGGTCTCTCTGGAGGTGTCGTACCTTTTCAGGATTTCACTTTTCACCAGGTCATAGTTTTCTAACTGTGCAATGTCCATACCACTGTAGGCAAGCTGGGCTTTCCCTGTCAGGTAAGGTACCAGTCTGATTGTCCATTGCTGCTTTGGCCACTGGCAGGCTGTGGCAACTCTTTCAAAGGTTGTCAGGTATGCCTCAATATCATCTGAGGGACACAACTTAGTAAGTTTAATGGCCTTTAAATTGCTTGCATTTTGTTGCTTCTCTGGATCTGTGCTGGATCCTCTGCCTTTGATAGCTTGCAAGGCATCCAACCATTGCTGCTCCCTTTGCTGCATCTCTTCTGTCATCTGCTGCTCCTGTAGCTGCTTCTCTTCTTTCCTCTGCACTTCTAAATGCTGAATCTCTTTTTCTCTCTGTGTCTCAGTCTCTTTTTGTTGTATAGCCCCCCATTTCAAAGAGTCCATCAGGCTTTTAGGTTCTGTCATTGCCTGTTCTTTTTCCATGACTTGTGCTGGCTGTACAATCTCAGACTGGACTTCTGTTGTGGCTAGTTTGGCTGCCATTCTTCTGGTGACCACTCCTGGACTTGCTGCTGCAGAATCCATATCTTCCCCTGTGCTTCCCTGGTACTAGGTCCAGTACCCACACACAAATTTCCTGTCTTAGGGTATGCATGGCTTAAATCCTACTGCTAACACCATGTGTCATCGAGGCACAGGTCAGGAAGCATAGAGAAAACCCAAAAGCAGTTGTAAAAATCCACAAAATTGTTTATTTGTAGGTACAGGAACATAGAATAAAATAAACCTGTTCAGAATAACTATATACAGAAGCAAAAAAAATAAAATCTTTCTTGGGGGGGAAAAAATCTCCCTTGCAGCTAGCTTAGCTGTCTTTGTAAGTCTTTTTCAACCCCATCCTTTGCAAGCATCCTGTTCTTTGTCAATTTCAGGAGCTGCTAGAACATTGAGAACTTCCTGAGATCTCCACAGCAGCTGCAAGAGGCTGAGACATCTGTACTCAAGTAACCTCTAGCTTTTTACAGTTATCTCAGATCACAAATATATACATTTCAACAGCAACACTAAACATCTTTCAAACAAAAAGGGATCCCAATATTAGCATCACTCTATACATTGATTCTCATATATTTCATATTAGCAGATACGGATATGCAAGGAAGAAAAACAGCAAGAGAAAATTGAGAGACAGTGAGAGGCAAAGGATTGCGAGACTGTTCAGGTTGATCAAGTACGAAATCTCACAGGAAAATTTGGTTGCACAACCAGACTGAAGAGACAGAAAAGGAAAGAATACAGAGCTTTGCATTTAAATACTTTTTCCAAAACAAATGGGACAGGGTCCTATTCTACCCTATCACACTGTTTATAATGGCATAGTTCCAAGTAACCGGAATTGTTTCCACTTCCTGCACTTCTCTGCAGACGTCTAATAAGGCATTGCTCAGGGCTGGTTTAAATATCTTAAAAAATTCTCCCATAAAGCCATCTAGGCCTGGGCTTTTATTAGATTTAAGATTAACAATGGTTTGATCTAGCTCCACCTTGGTGATAGTTTGGTCTAAGACCTGCTGCAGCTGCTGGGGGAGATTAGGTAATTTTAAATCAGCTAGAAAAGACTCCATCCCTTCTTCATCAGTGACATGGTGTGGGGTATATAGATTTTGAAAGAATTTCTCAAAGTGCAATCTGTGCAATCTGGTGTGGAGAGCTAACCAGCTGACCTGTTTCTGGGTCCTTAATTTGTGTAATAGTAGTTTGGGCAATCTTCTGCCAAAGTCTGTGGGCCAGTAGTCGTGTAGCTCTTGGGCCGCTTTCATAAGACTTTTGATGTAAATATTGTAGGGCCTGCTCTGTAGGGATATCTAATAGTAGTTGTGTCTGCAGCCTGGTGGCCTGCAGCAGTGGGTATATTGTCGTGTCTCCTGCAGCACGCTGTGCCTGAAGATCTTTTAGCTGTTGCTGCAATTTCTCCAGACGCAGTGTCTGTTGTGTTTTGTAGTTAGCCCCAAATTTAATAACATCCCCCCTCAGGACTACCTTAATTGTATCCCATAAGGTTGCTTTGCTTATCTCGGGGGAGAGGTTTTCTTGAATTATCTGAGGTATCCTAGCCTTGATCATCTCTTTAAATTCTTTGAGATTCAAAAGAAAATTATTAAATTTCCAGATCGTCTGGCCTCATGCAGAAGACCATTTTATCCTAAGAATCAACTGAGAATAGTTCAAAAGAACCGTGGGAATATGCTGACAATCTTTTAGTAGGTGTTGGTGTTCCCCAGAAATTAAAAAGTAGTCTATTCTTGCATAGGTGCCATGAGGGGCAGAGAAGTGGTTATATGCCTGCCTTCCTGGGTATAAATATCTCCAGACATCCACCCACCGTACCACCCTAAAATAATTTGTGCTGCTTTTTGGGCAGGTGTTTTCTTCGTGGGCCTAGGGTTAATAGTGTCTTCTTGGCTGTAAATCTGGTTATGGTCTCCTCCTACAATCAGGGTACCTTTATAGTATTCCATGATTTTTTGGCATAATGCTCGTACAACTGCTGCCTTCGAGCCTGGTGGTGAATATAAGGAGGCTACAGTAATGGGGCTGCCCTTCAGCATCCCCACCACTACAGCCAGTTGACCCTCTGGATCAGAACAGGAAGCCATCAGTTGGAAATGAGTGTGTTGTGGGATAAGGACCACCTCTCCACTTTGTTTCCTTCCCCTATATGATGAGGCTATCACCTGTGCAAAGCTGAACTTGGCCAGCTTTGAATGTTCTTCTTTGCTCAAGTGGGTCTCCTGAAGAAGTATAAAGGTAGGCTTTTGCTTTTTAATAGTGGATAATACCCTGTATCTCTTAATGAGGTTGTTTACACCATTGAACATTTTGAGAGACAATCACTAGTTGTGATTTGGTATCCATTTATGTCTTACAATTTTCCTGAGACCCCTAGTGATGTCTTTCCTGTATTGCTGACTACTGATGCTGTCTCACAAGGCAGCCTATCTGTAACCTTTTCCATGAACGTGTTTCTATTATATGTGACGATTGTCCTCTGGGTTTGCTTCCATCTGTTACTGTAAGATTCAAATTTTCCCCTGACTGTATAATCAGTATGTTTCAACTTGTCAAGTATAATCATATTAACACAACACAACAAATAGAAAACTCTTATCGTATTGTCTATAGGTAGGGTGCTGATAGTATTCTCCCTTTCCCTGGGACTAAAGCTATTTACAAATAGACTCCCAAGGTAGGGGAACATTACTTTGTGTTCCCTATTATCTCAAGCAGGCAGGGACCCCATTTGAGTGGGAGAAGAACTGGCCTCAAAGAGTGCCAGGGCCCCCAACCCCAATTTACATCAGGTTCTAAAAGGATGTACAGAAAAAGGGATATCAACCCCTCCATTATCTGACCCAAGATTCTGGCCCTCACAATTGGTACAGAGTGGGTTCTCCACCTCCATAACCTTGATCTTAAAAATAAACTGAGATACTTTAAGCCCATTTGCTTATCCATACAAAAACGAGGGTCTCCCCCCAACATAATGCCAGAGTGGGTTGGGCTGCTATGCCTCCTAGTATTCCATACAAACCGGTATGAAACCCCCCATTGAGTTAAACAGATTATTTATGATTTTAAAATGATAACTTTCTTTTGCTCTCTTTCCTCCTGTTCTCCCTTCCCTCTTTTCCGTTCTCCCTTCCCCCACTTTCAATTGTCTCCAGGCAGGGTAAAACTTCACCCCACCTAGGCATCCCCTCTGAATAAATTCCAAGAGTCCTTATTAAATATTCAGGAGAGCTTCCAATAAATGAAATCATGTAAACAAAGGGGAAAAGAGGGAATCAAGTTTGTTTCCTGTAAAATTAAAAAGCAAGGCTGAGGTTATTCAGAGGCCTTAGTCCAGAATAATGTCTCAAATTTAGGTAAGAGGCCAAGCGGTAAACAGTCATCAGTTCAGAATATGATCTCCATAAGCAGGGCACCTCTCTCATTTAGCACACATATCAGGAGGGGATTCTAAAACGGCAGAGATGCAGGCAGTGCCAGCACAGTGAAAAACTCCTGCTAGTAGCAAAGGAAAAGAAACTCACTGTGCTCACCATGTGATCAAATGTTTGCAGTGTCTTCAGACCCGCTGCTTTTGTGGGCCTGTGCTCTCACTGTGTCCAACAGTTCCTTAATATCTTCCATCGTTTTCAGGGCCACCGCTCAAGCAGTATTTTTGTGCAGGTGCTTTCCCTCTGTGTGCCATTCGGATCATGGAGGACATGTTCGCTGCTCCCTTGATTGTTCTGACTCCACGCTTCAGCCCCTTTTATGTAGTTCCTGATGTGCGTCTTGTGGAGATTCATAGATTACCATGTCTGAGTCCCAAAACACTTTAACTTTTGCAGGATAGGGGATTTGAAAATGAACTTTATGGTCCCAAAGAACTCTAAGGATACGTGAGTATGTGGCTCTATGTCTTGCAATCACCACTGGGAAATCATTGTCAAAAAGGAGGCGGGCAGCATTGTAGTTCACTTTTTTTAGCCCATGCTGCCCTCAATGGTCTCTCTTTATTTTTATAACTAGACAGCTTAAGAATATCAATCTGGGGCGAGCTTTAGGATCTGATGGTTTAGGAGCTAACACTCGATGTGCTGTCTCAGTTTTAAGGTTGAAATCCAAGGGTAGCTCTAGGACATCTTTGAGCAGGTCTTCCAGAAAGTCCTCCATTTTCCCGGTCTCCAATCCCTCTGAGAAACCGTATATACGAATATTATCTCTCCTCGATCAGGCCTCCATATCTATTAATTTGTTGTGCATGGTCTCCTGATGTGTTGCCAGGAAATCGACCGCTGCTTGTAACTGGTAGAAGTCATCTTCCATATCCAAAATCCTTCTCTCAGAAGTATCAGCCCTAGATTCCACCTCTTTTAGTCGATGATGTTGCGCTGTGAACTCCTGTTTGGTTTCTGCATGAAATGCTCGCAGCTCCCCAAGAGTGTTTCAAATCTGGATCTTGAGAGATGCTCAGACTCCTGGTCGGTGTCTTTGTCTTGGGCCTCATTTCCCGATGGAGAGGAGCTCTGGTTAGGCCGCTCCTGTTCTGGCAATCTGTCTCCATCACATTGTTTGAACTCAGATTTAGCTCAGATCTGTTAGGTCTGTGCCCTCCTTTCACTCCTGAAGTCATTTTAATGCAAATTTGTTGATCTTTAGTGCTGATAGGCGAAGGGTTGGTATATGGAGCTAGTGGAGCTCTAGAGAGAGTGTCAGCCATTAGGGTGATGACATCACCAGAGGTTGAAAAGTTACATTTTTAAGAGTATTGTGAAGGCTTGTGCAATGATATTGGGGGGCACATGCCCACTCAGGCCCTATGGGCCTGATGCCACTGTCATTATTGGCCGCTATATTCTGTTCTTGTATAAATTAGCCATTGTACATAACAATGAAATAATAATTATGGGGGACCTGAATTATGATTGTCAGCCCCCAAAACCAGGTGACCTAAAACAATTCTGTGATGACTTGGGTTTCCAGCAACTCACCTCTGAACCTAAGCCCAATATGCCCAACCCTCTGAATTCATCTATCTTGGATCTTATCCTCACTAACAGACCGCAGAAAATCTCCCTTACCGCTATCTTTGACAATGTCTTTAGTGACCACAATGTAGTTGCCTGCTCTTGAATTGTCCCTAAATCTGGTGGTAAAACATCCTTTATCCGAAAAATTCTTTCTCACATTTCACCATGCACCATGCTGGTGCACACAGGGATACCGTTACTGCGGCGAACCTCACACAAATGGTTGACTCACCAACCAGGAAAAATTACAGGACTGGCACCAGCACACTCTTGGACTGGATCCTTACCAGTCACCCATCGCAGATATCTAACACTAATGTCCTCCCTGACTGTCTTAGTGACCACTCCCCTGTTAGCTGCACCTGGTCAAAGGAATTCATCAAACAACCACCAAAAACTATCACCAGCAGGGTTCTACCCAGTGGTCACCTTCCTCAACTCAAATCCCACCTTCTCCATCAAGACTGGTCCCCTATCTTCAATGCAACCAACGTAAACACTGCCATTGACCACTTCATAAACATCTTCACTGTGGCCTGTGACACGTATGCTCCTATTAAGAAACACAAAGTCAAATCACTCAGTAACCCTTGGCTCACAGGTGACCTTCTCAGGATGCTAAAAACAAGAGATCACCTATGGGAGCTGGCCAGAAACTCTGGAAGGCAAAATTATATCCAAAACTACAAACGTGCCCGCAATGACTGCACCAAAACCATCCGACAAATGAACTCTGCCTACTATAAGCATGCCCTCACAAACTCCTGGGGCAATAGTCGGGAATTCTGGAAGAATATAAAGGAACTCAGCGGAACCCACCCAAACCCCCCAATACTCAACATCAACGGAACCACAACCCTCAACCCAAAAGCCATTGCGGATACCTTTAACAAGGACTTTACTGACCTCAGCGCTGTCCTACCCCAGGACTACTTCAAAGATGGTGAAGCCCCTCTGTCCACAATGAACACTACTCCCACCAGCTCCCCCCACTTCTACTTCAAAGCAGTCAAGGCTCACCAAGTACGCAAATATGTTACCAAAGCCCTTGGTAAATCAAGATTCAGTAATGAATCCCTCGATCTCAAAATCCTGCCTCTCACACTTGATGAAGTGCTTAGTCCTCTGACCAGAATTTTCAACCTCTCTCTCAGCCTTAGCCAGTTCCCGGATAGAAGGAAATCTGCCACTGTCACTCCAGTCCATAAAAGTGGTGACAAAACTGCCCACGATAACTACAGACCTATCTCCCTACTGCCTCCACTCTCCAAGGCACTAGAACGCATCGTCTCAGACCAGCTCACAGAATACCTGGATACGTACTACAGCCTGTGCAAGCAACAACACAGGTTCAGCAAAGGTCACAGCACCTCCACAGCCCTACTTGAATTCACTGGTGCAATCCACAATGCACTTGACTCCGGTGAACTACTATGCTCAATCTACATTAACTTAACTAAAGCCTTCAACACCATCAGTCACCGCCTCCCGCTTGTCCAGCTTCAGAACACTGGGCTGTCAACCGACTCCATTGGCTGATTTAAGAGCTACCTTAAAGAACGGTCCCAAACAGTAAGAATCACTGATACACTCTCAGACCCTAGACCAGTCCGCTCGGGAGTCCCCCAGGGCTCCATTCTGGGACCCCTGCTCTTCAGCCTACTCTTAAACTCACTACTAGACAGCTGCCAGAACAAATAATTCTGTATGCCGACGATGCTGTGATCCTCATCTCGGACCCTGATCCAATCCAGTTACAAAATAAACTTCAGCAGACCTTCTCCTCCATCAAATCCTGGTTTCTAAATCATAAACTGCTTCTCAATCAGGAAAAAAAACAAGTCTATGGTCTTCTGCAGCCCCCACAACAAAAACAAACAACTCCACCTCTCCATTGCAACCGAACAAGGAGCCATCCTAGAGCAAACACAATCGTTCAAGTTCCTCGGCATCACCCTTGATCCCCACCTCTCATACACTGTCCATATCAGCAATGTTGCAAAGTCTGCCAATGCAAGATTAGGCATATTATTCCGGCACAGGAAATACCTAACCCCAGAAGCACTGTCAATGGCCGCCCAAAGCTCCATCATCAGCATCATAGACTATGGTCTTATCATATATGGGTCTGCAACTACCACTGCTCTCAAACGTATCGTGACCTCCCTGAATAAGGCCTGTCATCTCATCACTGGCTCACATTGCTGTACCCACACATGTGACCTTTATTCCCAATCTGGATGGCTTCAACTGGACAAATGCATAAAATACCAAACCTGCATCACGCCAAGAAAATTATAATGGGGCTTGCCCCACCTGGTGTCTGTGCCCTCCTTAAGCCTAGACATAGGAACGTCACTACAAGGAGACCCAATTCTCATCTACTACATATCCCACGATGACGCATGACCCAAGGACAAAGATCATTCGCCTATCGGGCATCCAACTGTCTCAACTCTCTTGGCAGCGACATAGCGACCACTCCAATATTCAGCCTCTTCAAGTCCAAGCTGCGCCTCTCACTGCTTGTATCCTGCGATTGTCCATCTTAACATTTCCACCATTCCAGCTGCACATGCCCCAGCACCCAGCACTTACAATCAGTCTTTGCACCCCTAGCACCTTTTCTGTCCTATTCCCTCGACAAGGCCCCCCTGGCTGCACTGTCCCCCACCCTCGCCCACCTCCCCCCTGTATCTCCACTCCTGCCCCCACCCCAACCACCTCCCATACTGCCCATTACCCCTGCACATCCTTCCCCCCCTTGATCTCCTACCCATGACTTCCCTTGTCTTGCTCATAGCTCAAGTCTTTGTACTGGTTATTACATGTCTGTAAGTCAATGACTATATGTTTGTAACTAAAAATGATGACTGTTGCACATGCTGATGTGGAACCTTTGTAAAAGAGCCTCGGCTCAAAGGTATTGTAATCCTAGATTGAAATAAATAAATAAATAAACTAGTATCTTCAAAAACTAGCCACTGTCAATTGGCAGGATTTCTGCTTATCTCCTACAATTCAGGTAGCCTATGATTACTTTATTCAGCAAGTTAATGGGTTATTAACCAACTAGATGCCTATGTTAAATGAGGAGCCAGGAAAAAAAACTATCCACATGGTTTACCAAGGAATTAAAAGCAGAACTCTGGGGCAGAGACCAGCTCTGGGTCAGAGGACGATTCACTGAATCAGAATGAGACTGGTTAAACTTTAGGAAAAATAGGTACTGGTGTACCAGTCTGAATGACCAACTCCGCCTACTATAAGACCCTTCTGAATAACAACAGGCACAACCCCTCCAGCTTCTGGCAAGCCACCAAAAACCTTGAAGGGGCATCAGCCCCACCATCCCTGCCAAAATAGCTCCAAAATGGTACCCGGCTGATCTCAGACAAGCAGTTGATCCTAGAAGAAATTAACTTTCACTTTGCCTCGGAAGGGAATGCCTTTGACACCTCTGCCTCTGCCAGTTTATCTTTCCTGACTCTCACCCTGCCAGACCCCCACCATGTTCCACATCTTTTTCACTTTCAGCAGGTCACATATTTTTATTTAGTTTGTGTTGACCAGGTAAGTACACTAGACAAATCCTGCCTATTTTCAGGCACGACCCGGGGGGAGGGAGATACAGATGAATGCCAACTGACCTTGAACCAGATTAAGCTGTTGGTGGTATTTTTAGTGAATGAGGGAAATTTGGCCAGAACACTGGGGAAATTCCCCTACTCTTTTCGATAAGTGCCATGGGATCTTTAACATCCACCTGAACTACCAACCAATCCAGGCAGATGGGACCTCGGTTTAACGTCTCATCCGAAAGACAGCACCTCAGAAGTGCAGCACCCCTCTCATGCTGCACTACAGTGTCAGTACTGGGATATTAACCCAAGTGCCAGATGTGGGAACTGAACCCACAGCCCTCTGATCTCCCGGCCTCAGAGGCGAGTGTGCTACCTACTGAGCCACTGACACTGCTGTGTGTATAGGGAGGTGGAACATCTATTTCTCACCATAGACCCTAACTAAAAGTGCAGGAGCAGACAACATTGAACCACTCTTATTAAAAATAGGATGCTCAATCTTTACTGCATCCATTATGCATCTCTTCAACCTCTCATTATTAAACTGCAAGGTTCCCTCCCTATGGAAGATAGCACATATGGTTCCATTCTTCAAATCAGGGGATAAAACCTCACCACATAACTATTGGCCTATTTATAGCCTACCTGTGCTAGCCAAATTGTTAGAGAAGTTGATTGATAACCGAGTAAACACTACCTTGTGACGCACTCCCTCATCAACCCCATGCAGTCAGGTTTCCACTCTAAGCATAGCACTACCTCTGTCCTGGTAAAAGTCACTAATGACTGGTTTTCAGACTTAGACCATAAACACACCACTACTGCACTCTTTTTGGGTTTAAGTAAGGCATTTAAGACCGTTAACCATAATAATTTACTGGGCAAGCTTGCTAGCGTCGGACTTGGCCCAAACATAGTAAAATAGTTTAGAGGCTACCTCACAGATAGGCATCAGCAACTGAAGGTAGAAGGCCTTACCTCCTCTTGTGTATGAATTAGCAAAGGTTTGCCACAAGGCTCCATACTGGTCCCATTACTGTTTACAATATCTATCAATGATCTAGGCCAAAACATTACCAACGCCAACTTCCATTTCTATGCGGATGACATGGTACTCTATACCACAAGCTCAGACCCAGATACAATCATGTAGTCCCTACAAGATGAGTTTACTCTATTACAAATCAACCTTCATGCATCCAAGTTCCTTCTAAATGCAGCCAAAACCAAATATATGCTGTTCTCACATAAAGTAAGCCCCACTTCCCCAGTATCTGGCATCAACACACTCACCAATGAAATAATTGAACATATATGCACCTTTAAATATCTAGGCATGTGGTTGGACAATAAGAAAAAATTACTCACCTTAGTAATGTTGTTTCTTCTAATGGAGTCTTGCTATATTATGACAAGTGCAGTTTGTCCCACCACTAGAACTGCTCCGGAGGTGAAAGAGTTAACTTCCATGCAGAGCATGGAGCTTAGAGTGCGAGCTTGGTTAAAGAAGCTCTGTTAGGGTGGTCTCAAACCCAAACCGCCAGATCTTTACGAGCAAAACTCACTAAGGCTCTGTGTGGAAGCTGTAACCTCACACCAGCCAACTGGCTACTAACATATTCACATTTTCCTGGTCCCAACACCAAGACTCAAGTCAGTGACCAGAAAATAAGATAAAATAACTAAATAAAACACAACACCCAAACATGAAAAGGGCATCAATAAATGCCAACAGTGGACTGCCCACCCCATACCCAAAGTAGAAGTTCTGAGAGGCAGGCTGGGGAGGTCATAATATAGCAAGACTCCATTAGAAGAAACAACATTACTAAGGTGAGTAATTTTTCTTCAAACAACATGAAGTCTTGCTATATTATGACAAGTGCAGACTACACAGCAGTACCTCCATGGAGGAGGGCAGAACCTACTTAGGAATAGGCTCTGAAGCACGGCTAGTGCAAACCGAGCATCCCTCCTGGCCTGGATATCCAGGGAGTAATGCTTGTGAAAGTGTGTACTGTTTTCCAAGTAGCTGCTTGACATATCTCCAAGATAGGGATGTCTCTAGCAGCAGCTAGAGATGCAGCTGTACCTCTGGTAGAGTGAGCCCTCAGGCCTGAGGGGGAACCTTACCCAGCTTTTGATAGCAAAATTGGATACAGAGACGATCCACCTGGCAATGGATCTCTTAGTGGCAGGTCTCCCTTTCCCAACCTCACCATAAGTGAGAAATAGTTGGAGGAGTCAAACCTGTGACCCTTGGTACGCTCTATGTAGTAACTTAGGGCCCTCTTAACATCTGTTGTGCAGCCTCCTCTCACCAGAGGAGGAATGGTCAGTGAAGAACACTGGAAGTGAAATAGATTGGTTAAGGTGGAAATCAAACCACCTTAGGCAAAAACTTCCTGTTAGTCCTGGAGGACTACTTTGTCCCTGTGAAAGGAAATAAAGTCAGTCTCCACTGATAAAGCCTGTAACTCACTGTCGCGCCTGGCAGAAGTGATGGCTACTAGAAATACAGTTTTCCAAGTCAATACTTAAGCTCTGTGCAAGACAGAGGCTCAAAGGGGTTGCATCAGCTGAGCAATGCAAACATTAAGATCCCAAGCAGGGCAGGGTCCCTGAATGGAGGATTGGTATGAAGCAATCCCTTAAAAACTGGAAAATACAGGGTGAGCAGAAAGAGAAGAGGGCTTCCTGCTGAAATGAAGGCAGAGACAGCTGCCAAGTGCACTTTCAGGGTAGCTGGTCTCAGTCCCAAAGAATTAAGATGGACCATATAGTCCAATACAGTGGGTAGATCAGCAGATTCTGGGAAATATGCTTCCCAGAACACCATATGGAAAACCTTTTCCACTTGGAGTTATAGGTAGCCCTGGTGGAAGGCTTCCTAGCAGCCTTCAGGATTTCGAGAACACTTTGAGAAAGTTGTAGATCAGCAAACTCTAACTGCTCAAGAGCCAAGCCTTGAGGTTGAGGGATATGAGATTCGGATACCAAACTCTCCCCTGAGCACAGGTTAACAGATTGTGGTTCCTGGGAAGACACAGGAAGATGGACTGCTAAGGACAGAAGGAGTGGGTACCAGGGCTGCCTGGCCCAGTCTGGAGCAATCAGGATCATCTTGCAGGGCTGAGACCTGATTTTGACTAGTACTTTGAACAGGAGAGGAAGGGGGAAAGGCATAAAGAAACTTCCTTCCCAATCGAGGAGAAAGGCATCCAGGGGACTGAGCCCAACACTGGGGCCTGCAACAAAAAGTGGAAGTTGATGATTGTCTGGGGCTGCAAAAGATCTATCTGAGGAGTGCCCCATCTGGCAAACACTATCCCAGTACTAGGGGATCCAGTGACCATTCGTGATGGCCCTGGGAAATCCTGCTGAGAGCATCTGCCAGGACATTGTCCTTGCCTGGGAGGTGAACTGCTATGAGGGAAGTGTTCAGAGAATAAGCCAGAGACCACAACTTCATCGCCCGGTGCACAAGGTCAAGACCGAGTGTCCCTTGTTTGTTGATGTACCACATTGTAGTGGTGTTGTCTGTTCTGACCTGTACCACCTTGTTCTGAACAGATGCAGAGAAAACCTGAAGTGCTAGAAAACAGCTCTGAGTTCCAACAGATTGATGTGGAGCAGAGATTCCTGAGGGACCATAACCCTGGGTGGAGAGGTCGTCCATGTAAGCCCCCATCCCAAGAGGGATGCATCTGTAGTAAGGGTCAAGGAGTGGACAGAGGGATGAAAGGCACCCTTTCTCAGATTGCTCTGATCCTGCCACCACTGAAGGGCCTGGATCAGGGTTCAAGTCACTGGGATTAACTTGGTAGGGGATTCTTCTTGAGACCAAAAAGCTCTCAAATGGAACTGAATGTCCCTCATCTGAAATCTTGCTCCTTGCACTACAGCTGTGGAAGCAGCCATGTGTCCTAGGAGCTGCAGGAAATGCCTTGCTGGTCGAGACCTGCAGAGTGAAGGACGAGGCCAGGGCCACTAAGGTCCTTACCCTTTCCAGGGAAGGAAGGCTCTGGCTCTGCTTTGTGTCCAGTTCTGCGCCTATAAAGGTGAGTACCTGGACAGGTTCCAAAACTGACTTTGGAAGATTGAGAAGAAAGCGCCAGAGAGGTAAGCAGCTGCTGGGTAACTAGCAGGTGTGATTTGACCTGGTCTGGAGACTGACCCACAATGAGCCAGTTGTCCAGGTAGGGAAAAATGGCAATCTTTTGCCTTCTTAGATGAGCAACTGCTACTGCCAGACATTTTGTGAACACCCTTTGGGCAGAAGTGAGGCCGAAGGGCATTGCTCTGAACAGATAATGGCCTGAGGGCAGTTCAAATCTGAGGTACTTTCAATGGGAGCTTCTGATAAGAACATGGAAGTAGGCATCCTTGAGGTCCAGGGAAGCTAGCCAGTCCCCTGGCCTTAGGGAGGGTAAAATCATTCCCAGAGTCACCATTTTGAACTTTGGTTTTAAAAGGTGCTTGTTTAGATATCTTAGATCCAGGATAGGCCGCCACTCTCCTGTCTTTTTTGGGGTAAGGAAGTACCTGGAGTACAGACCCTTGCCCTGGTGTGGGGGAGAAACCCTTTCTACAGCTCTGAGAGCCAGGAGGGTTGAGACTTCTGTTTCCAAAGCAAGAGTCTCTAAAGGGTTTGCAGGTGGAAAAGATCTGGCTCTCATCTTTGGAAATTTTTTGAAGCTGAGAACCAGACCCTGGCTCACTACTTCCAGGACCCACCTGTCTGATGTTAAAGACTCCCAGTCCTGGACAAAGTAAGCCAGCCTGCCCCACAGGTAATGGAGAGCCGACTTGGCATCCCATCAGGGTGCCTGTTTGGCAGGGCTTTAGGCTGAGGGGTGGAGCAGGCCTGCACTCTGGCCTGCCTCCCTCTGAAGAACCCCTCTGAGCATAGGCTGAAGAGGAGGAGGCCTGGGTCTGGTAAAAGGCCTGTGAAAAGGCTGCCCCTACCCCTGGGGCTGCCTCTGAGGAGTGGCTTGCCGCCTTGGCTTGTGCACTCCTATAAGTGGTTCTATATTCATCCATTTTCTTCATATAATTCTCTGTCTGCTCCCAAACAGAGAATTTCCCACCACAGGAAAATACATAGCCTTAGACTGGGTATCCTGGACAAGTAGTACACCTGAGCCAGGCCAATCTATGAAAAGCCACAGATGTAGCCATGACTCTAGAGGATACATCATTAGAATCCACTGCAGCATGGAATTGCACCTTAGATGCCTCAATACCATCAAGAGCCACCTGCTCCAGCTCCTTTGCAAGCTGGCCAGGGACCTGTTTGGCTAAGGCCATGACATATCCCATCTAGATTTCTGGTATCTCACAACATAAGCCATATAGTTTGCTTGTCTGAGTCCCAAGGATGCTGCCATGTATTGTTTTTTGGCCATGGCATCAATCTTCCTGGAGTCCTTGTCAGGAGGATGTGAAGCCAGGGGAATATTAGCTTTATCACAGGCTGCAGCCTGAACTACCCCAACATGACTGCATTGCTGTGAAAGAAAATCTGTATCAGGACCTGACAAAGTGTACCTCCTGTCCATCTTTTTGTCTACAGGAGGCACAGAATTAGGAGCTTTTAAAATTTTTATTGTTTGTTTCCTAAAAGATTTATGCAAAGGGATGGACAATCTCCTGGACTCTGGGATATCCATCATCTCTACATAGTCAGGCTCCTCTTGCTCATCCAAAGCCTCCTCTAAGGGAAGCTGGAGGTCTCAGCAACTTTTTTATAAAACAAAAAATGAGAAGGGGACTCAGAAAGCCTAGGGGGAGATTCACCTAAAGATCTGTCTGGGGAGATGTCCGGTTCAATGGGCACATCCAGACTTTCAAAGTCACATTCACACTGATCATAATCATCCTCCCCCTCCTCTGGTTCATAAAACTCTTCTATATCATATTCCTGAACTGGTGGAACCAACCGAACCGACCTTTTGCCAGATAGTGGCGGTTCGGAGGGAACCGGGGACAGTGACTGGACAATCTGTATTGCCCTGGCTATCTCTGCAGCAGTTGGAGAAGGAATTTTGGACTCCAAACCTGCTGATTTTTTAGTTTTCTTTGCTGGAACTGGCTCCTCAGAGCCAGCTTTTCGTTTGCCCGAGGAAGTCTCGCCCTGGTCAGAGGGCACTCCCTCCGGTTCGGTTGGCACCGAACCAGGCTGGCCATCCGGGTCAGCGGACTTTTTGGCCTCTCATTCCCTGAGCCTGCCCACTCTCTTGTCCAGGGTGGCTGCAGGGAAATTTTTACAAATCTGGCAGTCTGAATTGAGGTGGTCAAACCCCAGACAATAGACACATGTAGTGTGTGGGTCAGCCTTGGCAAAGGCTTCCCCACAGACACTACAGTGCTGAAACCCAGTGGGCCCGGTTTTTATTTTGGGTTTCTCAGACATGATGCCAGCCTAACCAACAAACTTGCCCTTTTAACGGCAGTGCCAGGCAAGACACCCTTATCGGTTCCCAACCGTGTCACGGGTCGTGAAAAACGTAATGAAATCCGCTTTTTAGAACCGATAAGAACCGGGAACTCAGACTTCAACAAGCCTTAAAAGGCTTTAAAACCAAGTTTAATATAATTCGATCGGTTCAAACCGAACCGATAAAAATTTACAAGTTCCACACAGAAAACCTATCTATTACTTACAATACCATAGACAGAGCTTGAACCGATCGGGTTTACGTTAAAATAAATAAATCATGGGTTAAATTCAACCGAGAAAAATGTTTCAAACCGAGGAAATGAACCGAGCAGCAGGAGGAATCTCCAGAGCGACTGTTCAGTGAGGCGGAGTAAAGAATCTGACGGTTTCTGGTTTGAAACCACCCTAACAGAGCTTCTTTAACCGAGCTCGCGCTCTAAGCTCCATGCTCTGCATGGAAGTTAACTCTTTCACCTCCGGAGCAGTTCTAGTGGTGGGACAAACTGCACTTGTCATAATATAGCAAGACTTCATGTTGTTTGAAACTCACATTTAATGCACACATAGATGCTCTCTCCGAGAAGCTACGGCAGAAACAGGGTTTTTACTTTCGTAACAAATCCTGCTTAAACTGAGATGAAAAGAAAGCTTTGGTACAGGCTACATTCCTTCCATTGTTGGACTACAGCAATACCATTTATAGAAGTGCCACAGCCACACACCTGAGTAGCTTGGATGTCCTCTGCCATAGAACTCTCTGCTTCATCAGCAAGCTCCCTGCTCTCACACATCAGTGCCTCCTATATAAGGAAGTAGGCTGGCCATCGCTTGGAACTAGAAGACTAAGACACCTAAATTTCTGGTCCTTTAAAGCCCTACGTAATTCCCTACCTAGATATATTTCCTCAGTCCTCCATAGCGCCCAAGGTCCATACGCACTTAGGCTGCGTAATGCTATCATGCTTGATATCCCAATGCATTTCACAAAATATGGGAAAATGGCCTTTAGCTGGGCAACCCCTTCAGCATGGAATGCCCTTCAGAAACTAACTAAATTATCCACCCTGGTCTGTACCTCTCACTTCCAAGCTTTTCTACAACAACACTGCACTGATAAATGTGTGGGCCTTTAATACGGCACTCGATTATGGCATTATGAGTAGCAATCACTGTGACTACCTATCTCTTAGTGTATTAAGCTACTTCACTGTCTGTTAATCCTAAACTGTTTTTTTTTAAACATCCTGTAACAAATAGATGACTGTAAGACTAAAACCTGTTATCCCGTTCCCAATATTTAACTGTTATTACCTTCTTTCATATTCAGTTCTCCTTATGTTATGTGGCTGCATGTGCGCATGTAGAGGCATGCACATGCCATGGCTTGAGGTGCCCTCCTGTGACTCGCTGCCCCATCTGCCTATTCTGGCCACTGGACCTCCACCCGGTGGCACCAAAACTACGGGGGAATGACCACCACCCTAAGACAGGAGAGCTCCATGTTGGCTGCTCAATCCTGCTCTCCCCCTCTCCTCCCCGCCCATGCCAGCTCACTGATGACCACAGTCCATTCCAGAACTCGGGTCCCCGGCATGACGTGAGGTAAGGTGTCCAGCGCCTCAGCCCTCTGCACCACCGGGCCAGCTGTATGTGCTGTTTTTGCTGTCCTACCCAGGACCTCCTTGAAAATTAGCTTTTGCCCAATGGAGCTTTTCCTGGTAAAAAAAAAAATAAAAGTAAACAAATAAAATAAATGTCAGGAAGATCATTTTCACAACAATCCCTCAGTAGGTCAGGAAGGGGATACAATCTTTGTTCCTGTACAGCACTCTGAGTTTAGATTGGGATTTCTTACAGTGGGCATCAATGTGGCAGGAGAAGACACAATGAATGCCCAATCAGACACCAAGATATTTAAAGCAGATGACTTCCTGCAGTTTGAATTGTACTAGGGTTGTAAAGACCGGGGAATTGCTTGACCTTAGCCAGCCACTGCCTGTTCCCAAAGGGAATGGGGATTATTTTCCTGCCATTTAGGGTGTACTGGTTGGCACATAACCTGCACTAGATACTGATGAAGTCATTCCAGAGTTGCACATCTAGTTCAGGGGCACAGGGACCACAAACAAAAAGCACAGTGTTATTAGTATGCATGTGAGTATATGAAGAAACACTTGCTTTGTGGAGGTTATTAAGGGGAATTAAGAACAAGAAGTGACCAAGGACAGTATCTTAGGGTACACCTAACACAAAAAAGAGGGAGAAGGAATCACTTCATGGAACACTCTGGGCCTGGTAGGAGCTGAAACATTGGACCAAGAGGTCTGATAGACCAGTCCTTTAAAGTCTGTCTATCAGGACGGGGTGTGCAACAGTGTTGAAGGTCTTGCTCAGGTTAACAAAGACAGCCACAGTGATCAAAATCTAATTAATCCCCTTTAGGATCATGTTAGTGAGCCTGAGTAGGGATGAGGCAGCAGAGTGGGACTTTGTAAAACTAGACTGATAAGGGCTTAGAAAGGAGGAAACATCAAGTAACGGGGAGAGCACCAAGTGCCCTCGAAGTCTTACAAAAGCAGAGAGTAGAGAAACAGCATGGCAGTTAGGTGGGGCACCTTCACCACCCTGCTGAAGGGAAATAGTTTAGCCCTGTTCCATACTCCAGGAATTCCACCAGAGAGGAAGAATAGGTTAAAGGAAAGCTAAGATAGGGAAGCCACAGTGTGAGAAGCAGAGAGGTAGAGAAGTTTGGGATTTAGCTCAGTACTACCCCCATATATGCGAAGTGGCCTACAAAGTTTATTAATCTTATGTTTTGTTGCTTCCCCCTCATTTGAACTACCATTCATGAAGTACACTGCAGCTCAGTTCACAACCTCATATCATCAAAACACGGGTTATGAGGTGAGGCTGTAGTGCTCGATGGTGGTTTGGTTTGACATTGGAAGATATGAGTGATATCAATAGCGTTAATTATTTATTTAAATGTTTGACCCAAATGTAATCTCCCCATCAGGAAGTGTACAGTTTTGGGCACTGAAACTGGGAGTTGGGCTACACCGACCCAGTACTTAAAGGGTTATTCCCTCTGCTGCAGAGTGGGGCCTGCTGCTGTCTGTAGGTCACCAGTGTGCACAGGGTATTTAATCACGGGTTTTGGTGGGGGGGGGGAGGAGGAGTCTCCAGAGAGAGGAAGAGATGAGAGGGAGGGAGAAGCACCATGGGAGTGGGGGCAATTGCCCGCTCCAGCAGGCTCAGCCAAGCAGTCTACAGAGGAGTGTGAAGAGATCCTGACATCTTAGAAGGTGGCACTGCTGTGCACAGCAAGCACGGGACGGGCACATCTTAGTTATGCCAACCCGGTGGAGAGAGAGTGTGGAGACGATGGGAAGCTGTTGTATGGCAGCAGGCATGAGACAGAGCCAAGGTGGCTTGCTGCAGGGAGAGAGAAAGAAAGATTGGGAGCTTGCAGTCTATCTGCCCAGAAGTATGTGTGTGTCCACTGAAGATTTGGGAGGGATCGCTCTAGGGACACGTGGCCCTTAGATCTTGGGAATGGTCACCTAACTGGTACCCAGCAAGAGATGCAGAGAGTTATGGCATGCTCCATAGAGTAGCATGGTGCAATTTTAAACTGCATTTTATTACAATTTTGAGTTCCAATTATAATAAATCATGGCCACCGCTCAACTAACAAGGACCCTGTTAATCGAGCAGTGGCCTTGATTTGTTATATCAGAACTCAAAATCATAATAAAATGCATCTAAAAACTGCCACATGCTACTCTGTGGAGCCTACCCTGTGCTCTCCATTTACTGACATCACAAAACATGGGTGCGCGGGGACATGTCTCGCAACACGGAAGCAACACCAGTTTGGCTTTCGGCTCCACAGAGCCAAATATGATCTTAGGATTTTTTAAACCTGGCAGAAATAAATAGAAATTTATACTGCAGACAACTTGGGGCCAAGAAAGCTTTCATGTATATTTGGGGGAGGAACCTGCTCTTTAAAAGAGCAATAAAAGAAGGCAGCCTTTTTAAGTTTGCGCATGCACAGTGAACTTCTTGCTATGATTGACTTTTGAGGGGTGTGACACTGTCTGTCCAATGCACAGTGCTCTGCAACGGGCTCAACAGTATCACACCAATCATCGGCTAGGCTGATTGTGACTGTGTTTTGTCTGAAGTGGTCTACACTTGAAAAGAAAAAGCTGCACCAATCATGTGGTGACTTTTTCTTTTCATCTGCAGGTCACTGCCCAGCAAACAGCTGTTTGATTTCCGATCAGCCGGGCTGACATCCCCACACCCCCCATCTCTTTCCTCACCAGTCCAGCCTTTTCTGGTCTCATTGCCATGTCAATTCCCCCTACCATACCCACCAGAAAGACAAAGAAACAGACAGGAGAGAGGGAAAAGTCCTTCTGACTTGCTGTATGGCTTCTGCACAGTTCTCCCATTGTGCCAATCAGATATGGCCAGATTAAGGCAGGGACTGATGGGGCTATAGTCCCGGGGTCCCAAAGGCTTTGGGGCCCGCTGTCCTGCTGCGCTTTTCATTTCTTTTTTTTATGTCCTGTAGGTGGTCACAGCATTCTGTGTCCCCCCATGCAACACAGGAGGCGCACTGACGAGTCCGATCCACTAAAGAACTAGGGCCCCCGTCCTGCTGAGATTTCTAGTTTTTTTATGTCCTGTAGGGGGTCACAGCATTCTCAGTCCCCCAGTGCAAAATAAGAGATGCGTTGAGGAACCCAACCCACTAAAGAGCTGGGCAATTTCCTTCCAGGCTCTCCCATCGCACAGTACAATAGACATGGCACCAACTTTCCTGCTCTTATCCTCAGCAATCTGGCTCAGTCAGCCCCAATACATAGGCCCCCTGCAGCGGTAGACAAGCACCTCCGGTGCCGACATCCTTCTCACTCAGCCCCAAGTGTAATTTCAAAGGTCACAGTGCACATCGCTGAGCAAAGACAGATTGGGTAAGGATCAGGAGGTTCGGAATGGAAGCTGCACCCTCCTACACTAACAATCTCCTCCTCACCTCCTATCTCCAGTTTTCTGCTAACCCGGACCTCCAACCAACCATCGAACGAGACCTCTCCCTGGAGTCAGGATCTGATCACTGGTAAGTGGAATTGCAGGGTTGGGTTGGGAGAGGGGGTAACTGATCTTCGGCCAAGATAGCACCCCACTACTATAGCCAGTTCTCGCACCGAGAAATCTAACTTGTGGAGATCCTTCACTAAGTAAACAAGCATGCAGCCAAGCTTGCCCAGCAGACTGTGATGAAATAGGTACCACTGACACAGCGAATCTGAGTATGTGTATATCAATATATAGTGCATATGTGTCTCATGAATGTTTCCTGAGCTGCCAGGATCAGGTCGAGTAACTTGAACAAATCAAGTTTTCTGTTCAATCTGAGACTAGCAGGATCATTGGGCTAACCTTTAAACTGCATACATTATTTTTTATTTTGGAAGTCAAGAAACATATTTTCAGGATAATTTCTACATTGTTTCTTGCATTCTTCTTCACCTCCATTCCCAATGCAACTCTATCATTTAAGGAGTTGAGTACAAGAGGAAAACTAAAATGAAGCCATATAAATACAAAATAACATTGCAAATGTATTTCATGAATAGTGGGCAACATTAAGTTACTGTAACAAGTACTGCATGGCAAATGGCTAAAAATGGGGCTTACTGTACTGAGGAAGGAAGCTGGCCCAATAGCCACACTCCTAGCAAAGGCAAGGGAAGAGCAAGCCAAGGACCTGAGTCATAAGGGGTGACATTGAAAGTGGCAAATAGAACAGGGTCAGGAAAGTTGAAAACATGGGTGACTGCAGTGTTCCTTGAAAAAGTGGCTGCAAGCATGAAACTCTGGTTCTCACACAGGTGGCATGAAAGTTAAAATAAATTGATCTTAAAATTGATTAATCAGGAGTAAGACTATTTATTTTTTTATTTAGGATTATTGTTGGTCACTACTGAGGCTCCTCCAAACCTACTACTAATAAACAACAGGGCATTCGGAGATCAAGATCTAATTTTTTTTTTGCACGTAAAAATTAGTAAAAGCAGGACCCTGCTGAAAATTAGAAACTGCATCACAGCTGAGTAACCCTAGGAAAATGCATTGCAAAACGGTAAAAGCAGGAGTGTGTTGAAAACGAGATTCTGCATCTCAGCTGGGCCATTCTGGCCAGATACATGTAAATAGGAATAAAAATAGGATGCCACTGAAAATAGGACACTATATCCCCGCTAGGCTATCCGGGGTAAATACACTGTGAAAATAGGCAAAAGCAGGACCCCAATGAAAATGAGATACTGCATCACCATGAAGAGGTTGGGTCAGGAAAATATGAAGAACTTCTTTGACTGGGTCTTCAAGGTAGTAGACAAGGAATAGACAGGGGACATGCTGTATCTGGAGTTTAGCAAAGCCTTCTGCCATGACCCGTATGGGAGAATGGTTAAGAAATTTGAGGACGGGGGGCAAGATTACAGGATGAGTCAGGAACTGGTTGGGTGGGAGAGGCCAGGAAATGGTTTCAAATGGTGAATTCAGGGAGGTAAGGGAAGTCACTAGTGGGGTTCCCCAGGAATCAGTCTCAGGCCTAGTAATGTTCAACAGCTTTAGTTTCTGAAAATGAGATGCAGTTCAATTATGTTATCCTATTTAAAAACTGTCAAATAAACTGCAGAAATGCACTGAAGAATGCACATGGGTCAGGTCAGGGAGGCAGTGTTTATCCCCCTTCTCCAAAGTGAACAAAACTAAATAACTCCTGACAAGACAATGCCACAAGTGTTTTGTTTAGTTTATTTGTTCGGTATGTTAAAGATCCCGTGGCACTTATCAAAAAGAGATGGGGAATTTCCCCGGTGTCCTGGCCAAATTTCCCTCATTCACTAAAAATACCACCAACAGCTTAATCTGGTTCAATTTCAGTTGCTTACCATATGTATCCCCCCTTCCCCCGGTCAACCCTGAAAAAGGGACTTCTAGGCCCAGTGGGCTTACCGGGTCAACAAAATTCAACAAAAAAACAAAACAAAAACAGTATAATACAGCTGACATGCATTTTCTTCATTTTTCAGTGGGGCACTGTTTTTACCCCCTTTTCACAGCTGAGTAGACTGCAGAACTAAGATGTTAAGTGACTTGCTGTGGGAGGTCACACTAGTGGCACTGCTGAGATTTGAATCTGGGTCTCCTGGTACACTAGCCACTAGACCACACTGCCTCCAGTTTAGGTTTAGGAAGGAGTTTGCTAATGAGTGGATGGAATATATCTCACGCTAAAGTATGCTGTTCTGCTTATAAAAAATGGTCTTTTATAGTCATGTTTAGCAGCTGTCATTTCAGAGCTGAGGCGCTGTGACATCATCAGCATTCAAGGTACTTAGGAAGGGAAACCATATCAAAACAAATTACCACTGGATAAATACTGAAGATACAACAAGCATACCTACCTTCCATTTTAAAATAATAAAAGCAAAAAGTATTAGAACTAAGCAAACAAGTGAAGTGCCTGGGGCTGTACAGTGCAGAAATTAACTTCCTAAAAAAAAAAAAAACAGCCCATATAAACCCAATCCTGACAAAACTCTTCAACGGAAGCCTAATAGAAGAACTTTCTAATCTTCTATTGCCACAGCAAGAAATGGCAGTCAGAGTGGCTGGAAACCCCTCCAAATGCATTTTAAGGCATTGAAAACTACTCAGGTTTCTGGGGCGTAGATGGCCCCTAAACCCACAGCCTATTGGTTAAGTCTCAGGACCCTCACTATTCCAAATAGCCTAGAGCCCCACAACTTGTTAATCCAGCCCCATATGTTGTAAAAATATGCTATGTTTAAAATGTGTAAATGCCCCTGAAAACATATGTCTGTCCAGATTACCCCCACCCCCCCAAGTGTGGAGCTTACCTACTGCCCCCTAACTCTCCCGCTGCTCACCACCACCAGCCCAGATCATGTGCCACATTCTGAAATCTCCTGCCGGCCTCCACAGTGTTTTCCTGAAAGCTGAAGGCCGGAGTAGGACAGACACATGACTGCCATGCAGTCGCACTCTGAAAGTGCGAGACGGTGGGTTGTGCATGTTTGTTTTAAAGCCACTCTTGCAGCATAACAGAGGTTCCCCATGTGCTCCTGAACTCCCCAATTGCCTAATCTGGGTCCGGACACATGACGGAGGGACCTGAAAGGCCAGAAAAGTTGTTTTCCAAAAGCACTAAAGAAAGCAGGTAAATAAGCCAGCAGCCGAGCCTGCTGGGAACTGTAGTCCTGCCAACCAGTGCATGTCAATAGCAAGACCAACGGCAAACTTTCAGCATTGACACATGCTGGTTTATTTGTGAGATGAATAACAGCAAGCAAGAAAGGGATAGCAAAATTATGAAAGCAGCAAAAGCAGTCCCCTAAACAAGCTGTATCTGAGAAACATTGAGGTAATGTGGGAACGGGAACTGGGAAGCAAGAAGATTATGAGAATGTTGTTTCTGTAGGCTTTATGCAAAAGTGGAGTGGTGAGTAGTGCACTGTGCAGGGCATCCAGTTTCATAACCTCATTGTTATGAAGTCATAACATAAGAAGAAAGTTAGTAGCACACACTGGGTTTTTATTTACCTTAGTTGTGTTTTTGTTCCGCATCCTTGCTCTTTCTAAGATGCTTGATAAAATGTATTAAAACAACTGGATGGTTCAGAAAAAGTTAATGTGTTTAATTATATTATAATGAAGGTGGACACATTAAATACTGCAGGAAGGAACCATGGGGGAAATATGCAAGTTAATTTTATGAAGAAAAACAGCCAGCAAAAGCAGATTTGATAGCCTATACTTCTATTTTCATGGGGATGACTCGTATTTGTACCCAAACTGGCAAGTTAAGCTTGAAGACAATTTAAAGGCTTGCCTGTAGTTTTGTGGGGGAAGAGCTCCTCCCCCACACACTACTTAAACTAACCTATATCAGGTGCTCTACTTAGAGCAAGTCGTACTTGCTGGTTGTGTGCTGTTGGTCTGCGGATGCTCTTTCATTCCATTTCTGTGGCCTGTGCCTTCTCTTGCCTTCTTCTTGCTTCTCCCCCCTCGCTCCAGCTGCTTTTCTGTCCCCTCTCCTGCCCCCATTTGTGCTCCCCTGTTTTCGTTTGTTGCCTGTTTCTTTCTCACGTTTGTTTTTCTTTTCTTTTGGGGGTGCTCTCACCTCCTCCTCCTCTCGTCTTAGCCAAGGAGCTCCTTACTCTGCGGCCGCTTGCTTAGCTGCAATTGTTCTTCCTCCTCTGCTGCCACTATTCCTGCTCTGCTACTGTTGCTCCTTGCTGTTGCTGCCCTGTCTCTTTCCTCCTACAGTAGCCGCCGTTCCGTGCCATCGTGCAGTTCATCATTTGGATGCCGCTCGCTCCCTGCAGTCTACTGATTTCACCCTGCAAGTGGTTATAGTTTTGTTTTTTTTGGTGCTCTGCCATCACGTCCTGCTCCCCAGCCGACGGACACTCTGTATTGCTATGCAGGCGGCGCTTTGGATATTACTTTACAGCTACAAAACTACCTTCCATGTATAGAGCTGAGGCTCTACAGCATTTCATTTACTGTTTATTCTGCTCCAGTGCCTCGCTCCCTCAGCCACTACATGGCACCGATGCACTGCGACTGCATTACCTCCATGCTTATGTTCATATAAAAGGGAAACCTGGCATCCAAGAGTTAGGGGAACTAGTGAAGGCTGGTTAGTAGCTTAAGATACCTGAAGATAATCGTGTTCTGAATTTGCATCTCATCACCAGGCATCCTTTGACAAACCTTCCAATCTAATTCGTGGATCACAATTTGGCTCTGTGACATTGCAAAGATATGGGGCCATGCATTCCATGTAGAAACATAGAAACATAGAAGTTGATGGCAGATAAGGACCGCAAGGCCCATCCAATCACCCCATATCTTTTTCTACCTTATAAATGTGCCATTAGCCTTTGCTCTGTCAATGGCCTATCTATTCATACTCATCTGTATTGCTCCCTTATGCCTATCCCATGCCTGTTTGAAGCCCTGCACTGTATTCATATCACCATGTCCTGAGGTAGGCCGTTCCATGCATCCACCGCCCTGTCTGTGAAAAAGAACTTCCTCACATTACCCCTTAATCAGCCTCCCTCTAATCTCATGCTGTGTCCTCTTCTGCTATTTTTCTTATATTGAAACATGTTAGACTCTTTCACCTTGTTAATGCCCGTAAGGTGTTTGAATGTTTTGATCATATCACCTCTCTCCCTCCTTTGCTCTAGGGTATACATATTGAGCTCTGTTAGTCTGTCCTCATATGTTTTTTGATGCAGTCCCTGCACCATTTTGGTTGCCCTTCTCTGGACTGCCTCAATTTGGTTAATGTCCTTGTGAAGGTGTGGCCTCCAGTACTGCATGCAGTACTCCAGATGGGGCCTAACCAGAGTCTTGTAAAGAGGGATTATTACAGCCCTATTCCAACTTGTGATAGCCCTACTAATACACCCTAACATCCCCCCAGCCTTACCTATTGCTTTAATGGTCTGCTTGGATGATTTCAAGTCATCGGTGATGATGACGCCCAAGTCGCTTTCTTCCCTTGTGACTGCCAACAACTCCCCTCCCAGCCTATAGGTGGCTTCAGGGTTTCTCTTCCTTTTGTGCATGATCTTGCACTTCTTGGCATTAAACCCCAGTTGCCACTCTTCTGACCGTTTTGCCAGTTTATCCAGATCTGTTCTCATTCTGCCCACCCCATCTGGATCATCTACTCTGTTGCAGATCTTGGTGTCATCTGCAAACAGACAAGCCTTACCCTCCAGTCCACCTGCAATGTCACTGATGAAGATATTTATTTAAGCGTTTAACCAGGAAGGCATACTGAGCAGGCTACTGCTTGATTCCAGGTGCGTCCTGGGGGGAGCGGGTACACCGTAAGCATTTGACAGGTAGCAAATACAGAGTAATACAGGATTCATAAATACATGATACATACTAAGGACAAGAGGACCGATACAGAGACAAGAAATAGCATAAGCGACCAGATAACATGGACTTGAAACAGGAACAGTTTAAATACAATTCATTAAGTATATTTGGATTATTAAGCAACATTAATAGATTCATGAGATGCGCAGCTACGGCAGCTCCAAGTGTGGAGTGTAAAGGGCCTAGACACAAGTGCAGGCAGGGGAGAAGTGGGTAAGCAGCATGGAGTTAAGATGCGGGGAGGAAGAGAAGTTCTGAACGATTGCGGGAAGGGAGTTCCACAACTTAGGCATGCGGTAACTGAAGGCTGCCTGGCCCTTGGCAGAGGATCTGTGTGGGATGACTAAGGTCCTTGAGACATTATTTCTGAGTGTATATGCCAGGGTGCCAGTGTTGGCTAGGGCACAGGTGAGGTGGGGGGGGAGCAGTAGGGACCAGTATTTGGCCGAGAGCTTGGCACAGTGGGACTGCCTGTGGCTGTTTAGGGATGTAAGGTTCATAGATTGATAGAGGGCACAATGAAGGGTGGAGTAAGGACTGTTCAGGACAAAGTGACAGAATGAGTGGAAGAGGGGGTCCAGTCTGGCTAAGGTGGACTTAGGACCAGCACAGTAGACAATGTCTCCATAGTCGAAGACAGGGAGGATAATTTTCTGCACGATGGCCCTCCGGGAAGAGACTGGGATGCTGGCACGGTTTCGGTACAGTGCGCCGAGCCTGGGGTGCAGCTTCTTGAGAATAGAGTCAATATGTGTAGAAAAGTTATGGTTCTGATCTAGCCAGACTCCTAGATACCTGAAGAAGGTGCAGGCCTCGAGGGGCATCCCGTCTAAGGTGTGGAAAGTGATAGGTGAAGGTAGCCTCGAGAGTTTCTGCCTAGTCCCAAAGGTGACTGAAATGGTTTTCTTGGAATTCAGGGAGAAGTGATTAGAGTGAAGCCAGAGCTGTACATTAGCAAAGTCCTTTTGCAAACTGGACATTACCTCTTCGGCTGAGGGGCCAGCTGTATACAGCACAGTATTGTCCGCATACATGTGAATGGAGGTGAGCATACAGGCAGATGGTAGGTCGTTTAAAAAGATGTAAAACAGGAGAGGACCAAGGATGGAACCTTTCGGCACCCAGAGGTAACAGGGAGGGGGAAGATGGGCAGAGCGGACTTGACAGATGGACCTGCCAAGGCACGAGAGCAGAACCAGCTGGAAGCCCAGCTAGACAGCCCAGCGCTGGTGAGTTTGGACAAGAGGAGTGGGTGGGAGACGGTGTCAAAAGCCTTGGCCAGGTTGATAAAAATGGTGGCTGTGTAGTGGCCAGCATGCATACCAGAGAGGATGGAGTCGGTGAGCCTGAGGAGGGAGGTGGTGGTAGAGTGGGATTTCCTAAAGCCAGCATGGAAGGGGGTAAAGAAGGAGGAAGAGTCTAGAAAGGATGACAATCGAGAGAGGACTAGATGCTCTTGGAGTTTAGCCAGGATGGGCAGAAGGGAAATGGGTCAGTAATTGTGTGGGTTGCAGGTATCCCCACCCTTATGAAGGGGGATAATGTTGGCATGTTTCCATTCAGAGGGGACTTCAGCGAGGGAGAAGGATAGGTTGAAAAGGGCAGCCAGGGGTTTTGCTATAGCGGGAGCCGAGAGATGGAGCATTTTGGAGTCCAACCTGATTGGGCATTTACCCTTATTAGGATTAAGGGAGATCAATGCATTATATACACCTCATCCTGGGTGACACGCTGAAAAGAGAACGAGTGGGCTGTAGGCATGGCTAGGTTGGGGGAGGTAGAACAGTGTTGCTGCACAAGGTTAGGTGATGCCAGGAGATTAGCCTGACAGTTTGTTAAGTGAGAATTGAACAGTGGTGCCACCGCTGAAGGGACATCAGTGGGGACCCCTCCTGCCTGTAGGGTAGGAGAGGGGGGCTGCGAAGGTGGGCTGAGAAACGATTTTACCACTTTCCAAAATTTGTCAGGCTGATGTAAGGAGGAGTTGAAGGAAACTTTGAAATGGTTAGCTTTTGCTAGGCAGATTTTCCTAGTGCATGTATTCTGTAATGCACGATAAATCTGAAGGTCAGCTGGAGATTGTGAAGTTTTAAAGGATTTCCAGGCTTTATCCCTACTCCTGAGGAGGGCCAGGATTTGAGTTGAGATCCAAGGGAGGTGAGCACCCCTAACTCGAGTTCTCCTGAGTGGGGCATAGCTGTCCCAAATGGCAGCGAACTTGGACTTAAAAAACTCCAGGGCCGCATCAATAGATGTGGATTGGCTGATGAATGACCAATCAAAGTTAGCCAAGTCATCAAATAAAGAGGAGAGGTCTAGGGTCCTATAGGATCTAGTCATAAGGATACTAGGAGGGGGAGGTTTAGGTCTGTGGATCTTTCTTACCAAATAGATGCCGTGGTGGTCACTTGAGGCATCTGGTAGGAGGCCTGATGCTAGAATCCTGTGGGGGTGTGAGGTGAGGACCCAGTCCAAGAGATTGTGATTCAATGTTTTGTGGTTTATCCGAGTGGGTTCTGAGATTAACTGAGCTAGGTTTAGGGCAGTCACCTTGTCACGATGCTTGGAGTTAGCACCGGTGAGCCAGTTTAGGTTAAAGTCCCCAAGTATATGGAGCTCGCCTCCGGAAGCCAGTGAGTTTAGATTGGTTAGGTGTTCCAGTATGGACAGAGGATTGGAGTCTGGTGCACAGTAGGTGCCTCCTATGAAAATGGGAATGGAATGGGGGAGAGAGAGTTTTACCATAAGTGCATCAATAGACTCCAAGGACAGTGATAGGGTGACCTGGGAGAACTGGATTGAGGAAATAAATGTACATCGCTAGACCACCCCCCTTTTTATTGCCCTTGCGATCATGTCGGATGAGTGAATAGCCAGGTATAGAAAATTCTGAGTCAGAGTTATAGGGCTTCAACCAGGTTTCAGAAACAATCAGTATGTCTGGTTTGAGAGACAGTGCGAGTGGCTGAAGTAGGGGTATTTTACGTAGAATGCTGCAAATATTGAGGTGGATTATATTCAGGCCTGAGGGAAGCTGGAGTGGCTGAGGGGGGCTTGGGGAGGGTTGGTGAAAAGGGCCAGGGTTTTGCTCACAGTCAAGAGGATTGGCCCCAGAACTGATCCCTGAAGTACCCCACTTGTGACTTGCATCTGTTCTGTCTGTATACCATTTACCACCACTCTCTGTTTTCTGCCTGTCAACCAGTTTGCCACCCAATTGACCAACTTCTGACCCACCCCAAGCTTACCCAGCTTATTAATCAATCTTCTATGCAGAACAGTATCGAAAGCTTTGCCGAAGTCAAGGTAGGCGACATCAACTGCTCCCCCTTGGTCCACCACTCTGGTTACCCAGTCAAAGAAATCTATGAGATTAGTTTGACAGGACCTTCCTTTTGTAAACCCATGCTGTCTTGGATCCTGTGCTCCTATGGATTCCAGGTGTTGCACTATCCTTTCCTTGAGGAGTGCCTCCATAATCTTGCCCACTACTGAAGTAAGACTGACTGGCCTGTAGTTCCCTGCCTCCTCCCTGCTACCACTCCAGCTGGGCAGCCTTCCATGGTGGCACCCAGTCATGCTAGCCTACGTGGGGTCTAGCTTGACTCAATCTCCTTCCGCCTACCTACGTGGGGTCAGGCCGTGCACTGCCAGCCACGTGGAGGCCTCACTGGCATGCTTTTCTGTTCCCTCATTGTCCTATGTGAGGGTTCTACAGCCTGCTAGCCTTCGTTGGGTTTAGCTGCCACTCTCAACTCACTTTACTGGCTGACCTACGAGTGGTCCGCCGCACATCCTACACCTTTTCTGGGCTTAGCTCCCTTTCACTCCCTTGGATGCTTCTACCAGGATGCTTCAACTCATTTGGATCTACTACCACTCTACTCCTCCCTGGATTCTCAACCAAACTCTGCTCCATTCTGTTGTCCTATATCATGGCTTAAGCATTACACCTAACCTAATTCAGTGCTATCTGACTATTAACTGTGCTTCACATCAGCTCATCCACCTTTGTCTGCCTTCTGCCATTCTTGATTATCGGACGTGTGCACCTGCTTCACCCCTCATAGGGGCATTGGAGGATCCACTAATATGACCTACACCTGCCTCCCCAATATTGGAGCCTGGAAGTTTGACTATGTCTACTATACACCTGCCTCGCCCAACATCGGGGCCTAAAAGTTTGCATACTCTACTTTATGCGTGCCTGCCCACCATCTCTGCTAACCCTCCAGGAGCCTCACCCCACTATGGACCACCATCTGGATTAGCTGGACATTCACCATTGATCCTCTGATCATTTGCTCACTCGCTTAGGTAATTATTGCTTCTGGCTATGCAAACCATCTTTCTGCCTATGGCTATCCCTCAGCTTCAGCCTCTGGAATTCTTCTTCTGTACTCGAGTCTGTATTGTCCTAGCACAGTCACAGCACTCAATGCTCACTCCGAATTCAGCACGCTGTGCTCAGTCAGCTTGCTGGCTTTCAGCTCTCAACCATTCCATTACAGTCTGATTATATTTATTGTGCAGCCAGACCTCTTCTGGCTTAACTCTCTTACTGCTTGCTTGCTTCATCCCCTTAGATTCTGCCTTCAGGATGTCCGCTATACCGGGCTACCCACTGTGGTGGTGCTTTAGTCGTCTAGCCTACGTGGGGTCTAGTTTGATTTACTCTTCCATTGCCTGACCTACTTGGGGTCTGGCTGTATTCGCCAGCCTCACAAGGGTTTCGCCCAGTATTGCTTTGCTGCTTCTTGCTATCATGAAGATGTACAGCCTGTTAGTTTTTGAGGAGCTCCTTGATCTACTATGGACTTTCATCTGGACTAGTGGACATCGCCATCAATTCCATTAGGATGCTTCTGCCTTGGCGCATCAGTCAGTGAATTACTACTACTTCACTCCTGCCAGGACACTTAGCTGAGCCGTATCTGGAAGACTTCTATCTCAATATTAACCCTCAACTTAATTCTACTCTGGCATTCCAAGGCTCATTGGATCCTGTTACAACATTGCTGCTTCCGACTTGACCCTCTCTTTCATTATTACCATCCATGACTATTAGGCACATCAATGTAGGACAAGTCAGTCCCTTCTCATGTTTGACTCAAGCTGCTGTACCATTCTGGCTTCTCTAAACGTGTCTCCATACATCTCTCTAAGGAATTATATTGCTCACCACAAGAGAAGCTCCTCAATTGATGCTTATTTACTTCCTCGATCTTCTGTGCATATTATACATAATCTATTCAACGCTACTCCTCTGCTGCTACGTCTGCACCATGCAAGTCCAATTGTACTGCTACTACTACTACTACTGCTGACCTATGTGCAGGTCCACTTACTAACACTATCTGCTCATACCAACCTGCTTCACTTTCAGGGCCTAGAGGTTTATCACAGAATGTCTTGCTTACTTACGACCTGCTTCACCCCTATGGGGCCTGGAGATCTATCCAACAGTATATCTATCAATTTGTACTACGATCTATTGTTGATTTGCTCTACTAGCTTCACCACTCTGGACCAGAGGTTCCTACTGCACTGCCTTCCCCAGATCATGCAACCTGCACCTAGCCCCAAAGCTTCATCACTAAGGCCTTCATTGCCAAGCTTGATATTCACAAATGAACCTCCCTGTCTTCATATTCTAGTTCTGGAGACTTAGTCATTTGGTTACTGGTCCTCTTTGGGAAGACCTCCTCGCCTTCTGGATTATTTGACCATGCAACTTTCGACACTTCGAATTAATTAAGTTCAACTTTGGAATCCAGTCTACTATCAGATTCTGCCAGACATGGATTTCTTGAAATAGGAGTTCACTAGAGGGATGTGCCACCATCTTCCAGATACTCAAATATCAATACTGGATTCTAGATTCCCTGCATCTCTGGATCAGGATTTACAGCTCTGGAGTTTGGATTAGCCGACAACTCAATATAGTTAATTTAGGAGTACTCTCCTTTAGTATGCCCAGAAGGATGGGCAGGTCAGTAGCCATGGGTCCTCGGAGGTTTTCCTCTCCTGTGTGCTACTGGCCACACTCTCTGGGATTGGAGGAGATAATCATTCATAATCATTTGATACTTATTATTTTTGTGGGATACCTTCCTACTCGACTAAGCAGCCTTCCTATGGTGGGACACAGAGTAAAGCCAAAACATCAAGTCTTATCAACATTATTTACCAGCTCAAACAGTTAAGCACCATGCCTATACTATCCAGTTTACACATACTGTACCCTTGACTTGCTTAAATCTACGAAAGTACCTAGGCACTTATCAATCCCTACAACTAATACTGTGACAGCATTGTCCTACTGCTGTTGGCCTCTGTATCCAAGCACAACTTACATTAAGCTGCAGTATGAAGCATAAGCACTGAGCTATGAACCACACATAACAAGCTGTTGGAAGTGTTCAAGGTCCAGTGTTGAATGATGAGGCTCAACAACATCAGCTGGGCTAAACATCATCTCAGGTGGAACACTCATAAGGGGGCAACTGATGTATCTTACAGCCAGTTGTACCAAGTGAGGGAATGAATGCATCTTCTGCACCCAGTAGCCTAACAGATCAACCTGAAATGGCTCAAAAGACTCTGCAAAATAGCCATTCAAGATATTTTCTGCAGAAAAAGGCTGTGACTGTGTCCTCTTCTGTTGCTCTTGACATACGGATATGCTGAGCAGTTCCAGCTCACTCCCATCACTGCTACTGTCAGTAACGGGTATGTCTTCCCTATCTCCACCAGCAGAACCAGATATGCCAGATAGAATTCCCTCTCTATCATGACCTTCTGCGCAAGTCGCTGATGTCATCAGTCCCCACATGCAACTAGTCAGCTCACCACACAGCTGTTGTCAAAAATGAATCACTCTGTGGCTATCAATAGCTATGTGAAGGATCTTGCATTTGAACTGGGGATACAGCATGGTTTCAAAAATGTGGTTGCTACTGTCCAACACTCTTGCAAACCTTGCATCCAGTTCAGCTTATAGGTGCTGAGCAAGCACTGCTGCCCCATCTGGAATCTCCCTGTTTTCCCTCTACATCTCTCTCCATGGATGCTTTTAGTATATGCACTGCTGGGATCACCTGACTCATAGTGGCAGTGAACACTCTTAGATCATGGGAGCTCCTCTCAAATGGCCCAAGTACTCTCACCATGGCATCAACCAGTGACCACTCTTGGTGGCCTTGGAATCCCCAATGTTGCATTCCATTGCAATGTAATGAAGTTTGCACTTCTGTTCTAGCAGTCTAGACAGCAACAGGTATGATGAATTCCATCTGGTACTGACTTCCTGTTAAGACAGACAAAGATGTTGTTGAACTTCTCTTAGTTGGTTAGTCACCTTTACAGAGCAATGAAAGTGAGCACAGATGAAGTGTGCTGTGGAGACAGTCTTGCTAGCCTCAGTACTTAATGTAGCACAGATGTGACCACTAGATTCAAGGTGGGGAAAAACAGCAAATGCTGACAAAACCTCCATCAGTAACTGCTTTTACCATATTTGCCCTGTTCTCCGAGAAAAAAAAAACAGACTGGTACCAGATGTCCAGACTGCATGTCTTGAATGAATGCCAGGATGTTTGGTGACATATGGTCTTTCTCCATTAGCCCAACATTTAGAACAGCAGATCTGGAATGCCTGCCAGATTGTAGAGGGATTAAGGGAGAGCCAGTGACACAGGGAGAGAAGGAGAAATCCACAACAGGAGATTTCGGCTTTTGTACACACCAGTGTGTGATTGAGGAGAGATATGCATGCATGGTGTTTGTACTGCTTCTGATGTCTGAGGTACACTAGAAAATTCCACCAACAGCCTCCAAAAGTAGTGTGGCAATTGCCATTCTCACACCCTCATATATGTTTTGTTCCACAGTGTGTGAAAATGTGGACTATGATGGAAGCTGGTACCATGGTTGCAACTGCTGCAAAAATCTGCAAAAAACAGAGTCTTCCACAAGTAAAAAGGGTTGCAGATCCAATGCCATCATTTCACCTATTAGCTGTGTGATGTGCTGAGCTGTCGGATGGGATGACTGGTACTTAGTTCTCACCGGAATGCTTCCACTATTGGCATTGACTATGAATGGGGATGTTCCACGCTTCCCAGATGGTGCACAAATAGCAGGGGGCTGGTACCAGGCAGGAGTACTGGGGATGCATGGAGGACTCTTTGGTGTTGGTGAAGAGGGAGTGGAAGCAGCAGCAAGTGCAGCAGCATTTTTTCCAGAGGCAGAGAATTCTATATCATTGCTAGTGCCACCAGCACCACTGTCTGCATCGTCACCACGAGATGGGTCTGAAGGAGACACAGGTACAGACCATGATGCTTTAAAAGCCTGGGGATGTTTTACCTTTAGGTGGTTCATTAAGGAGGTAGTTGTTAAATTTGCCAAAGATTTCCCCCTGCTGATAGTCGTAGTGCACAGTGTGCACATTGTCTTTCAGTTATCTTTTAGTAATGTGAACTGCAGCCATACCTTGCTGTTACTGCCCCTGACATCACTCATGTGGCTAGTGCCACCAGTACCACCACCATTCCTTTGGCCACCACTAGCCTTTCTGGTTTGGATCTGCATCTGTGGGTTTTCCCCTGGCACCACTGGTGTCCTTGCACTTTCGCTAATTGGCTGTTCAGGCTGGGATGGAGCCTCCTGAACAAAGTGCTGAAGGGTAGCTTGCTGAATTTTTCTAGGGGGCCAGGAGCCATATCCTTCTGTCTCCTGCCACAGCAATCTTGAGAGGTTAACGTTTTTTGGCCCCACAACTTTCTTGCTTTACGGCACTCAGAGTAATTCCCAAACTCTGCCGTATCATCAAAGCTGCTTAGGTTAAACTCTTCAGATGATGTATCAGTGGGAAAGTCTCCTGCTTGAAAGTACGCAGACCCAGATGAGTGCACCACCTCATTATTTGGACTGATAAGTTCTAAAGTACTGGAGACAGACAAAGAAACAAGAGGCATTGCAGTGGGGTGGACACAGTACTGGAAATAATTGTGCAACTGGTTGTGGCCATAGTGGTAGTAGTGGCCAGTGTCACTGTGGCAGTCCTGGTGGTTGCCATGGTTGTAGTGGCAGGTGTGGTCTCAGTCACAGTAGCAGCCATTGTCTGGGTCACAGTGGCAGGGGTGGTCTGGATCAGAGTGGCAGGAGTGGTCTCAGTCACAGTGGCAAGAGTGGTCTGGGTCACAGAGGCAGGAGTGGTCTCATAGTGGCAAAAGTGGCTGGCAGGACCACTGTCACTGTTGCAGCAGAAGTTGGGATACTTGTGGTTGCAGGTCGATGGGTGGTGGATCAGGGCAGTGGTGGCTATTAAGGAGGATTTCCTCATCCTGGTGGTACTGGAAGTAATGGCAAGGAATGAAAAGGACTCATACACGTTGGTAGTATCAGTGGCAGTTAATGACAATGTCCTCCTAGCAGTACTACTAGTACTTTGAATGGTAGTTTAATTTTTTCTCTAGCATCAGCCAATACCATACTGGCGCTGGTGGAGACTACAGGCTTTAATGGGGTAACACATAATTTTGTGCAGAGCATGCACCCTGAGCATCGCTCTGCAGTACTCTCACCCTCTCTTGTTGCTTTCTGCTCTACACCTGCTGCAGCTTGGCTGGAGCAACTATATTTTCTGGTACTATGTCCTCTATCTGCCATGGCTGTTTTCATCACAGGAAAATATACTAAGTCTAAATTATATTATCATGAAATATAGTCACTCAAGTCACTGCAGCAATGCTGAGCTAACAAGCCCACTTACTAGAGTCAAGCCTGACTAGTAAGTTTTCAGAAAACAAAATTATTTTTTACATTTCATCCTGGCAGGAAGCCACAAACTTTCTCAAATTAAAAAATATATATTTTTAAAATGTTTTCTTGGACAGAAAGCCACAAACATTCTCAGAAAAAAAATTGTTTTTAAATTTCTTCTTGTGCAGAAAGCCACAAACTTTCTCAGAAATAAAAACAATAACTTTCTCCTTGGGCAAAAAAGCTACAAACTTAGTTCACAGCCATGCACACACACAGAGAACAGAACAGCAGCTAACTGAAGCAGTGGGGGTCAGGTGACTAGTCCCACCTTACCAGCTACGGGGCACTTGCACTTGCTTAAGTGGCCATGGAAGGACCCAAACCTGGTGTCCTCACAGGAGATGTGTGATATTTAAATTATATTTATTATGAAATCAAGTCACTCAAATCACTGCAGCAATACTGAGTTGACAAGTCTCATTCACTAATAATCAAACCTGACAAAATTCTCAGAAAAAATATATTTTTTTAATTTCTTATTAGGCACACAGTCACAGACTTAGAAAAATGTCTTGAGTACACAGAGAACAGAAAAACAGATAACTGAGGCAGTTGAAGTCAGCTGACTTGTCCCACCCTACTAGCAGTAGCTATGGTACACTCGCACTTGCTTAAGTGGCCGTGGAGGGACCCAAACCTGGAGTCCTCACAGAAAGATTTCTGATATTACATTTCAATTATATTTATAATGAAATCAAGTCACTCAAGTCACTGCAGCAATACTGAGCTGACAACTGTCGCTCATAATAGTCAAGCTTGACTAAATTCTCAGAAAAAAATACATATATATATTTTTTTAATTTCTTATTGGGCACACAGCCACATACTTAGAAAAATGTCTTAAGTACACAGCCATGCACACAGAGAGAACAGAAAAGCAGCCATCTGAAGCAATGGGAGTTAGCCAACTAGTCCCACCCTACCACCAGCAGCTGCGGTCACTTGTACTTGCTTAAGTGGCCATAGAGGGACCCAAGCCTGGGTTCCTTCAATGAAGATTTCTGATGTTAAAGAGCTAGTGCAGCCAAAACAGGCAGATAGGAAAATTATACAAATTCTAAGAAGCAGTGAATTGTAACTTTTTACTGCTGAAGTATTTTTCTTTTTTCCTTTTGCTCATTAGAAAGTCTTCTACATGATAAAATTGCACTGTATTGTGGAACAGCTCTTAGCCTGGCAGCTGACACATCCATCTCTGTCCCCCCACTACATCATCAGCACTGTATTCTCACTGACAGTGACATCACAGGTGACTGACCTGGCAGCTACTGAGTGGCTGTTCCTAAGTAGCAGCTATGTCACAGTCAGTGAGGTCGCAATGTTGATGATGTGGTGGCAGGGAGTAGACATAGATACATCAGCTGCCAGGCAGAGTGCTGTCCCACACATCACACCTATTGACATCAGACAAACAATCTTCTAATTAACCAAAGGGAAAAATAAAAAGTACCTCAGATAGAAAAGGTAATGGCTTGACTGCTTTTAAAAAGTAATATTAGTTTTAGGCAGTACACTAGCTCTTTAAATTATATTTATTATGAAATCAAGTCACTCAGGTCACTGCAGCAATACTGAGCTGACAAATCTCGCTCACTATAGTGAAGTCTGAGTTACTTCTCAGGGAAAAAAAAATGCATTTCTTCTTGGGCACACACACAGCCAAAAACTTAGAAAAATGTCTTGAGTGTACAGCCATGTACACACAAAGAACAGAAAAGCAGCTAACCGAAGCAGTTGGTATCAGCTGACTAGTCCCACCCTGGCAGCTATGGTGCAGTCATACTTGCTTAAGTGGCTATGGAAGGACCCAAGCCTGAGTTCCTCACAGGAAGATTTCTAATATTACATTTAAATTATATTTATTATGTAATTAAGTTACTCAAGTCACTGCAGCAATGCTGAGCTTACACGTCACAGTCACTATAGTCAAGCCTGATTAAATTCTCAGAAATAAATGTTTTTTTAAATGTTTTCCTAGGCATGAAGCCAAGCCATGAACAACAATAGGAAAAAGGTCCCTAACAGCTAATTGCACTTCAGGTTAGACTATCTGCTTTGTTCTTTGTTTTAGACAACACCTAAGTTACACAAACCTTAAATTTCTAATCAAAATGAACCGCTCCAACCCCTTCCCCCACTCTCTTAAGCTGTTAGTCTTTAAAACACACTCTACATCAGTTTTAAATCTTGTTTTAAATCTTATTTGGTTTTAGTACAGCATATACACACACACACGCACAGACAGAGCCTGTGAGAGTGTGTGTGCTGTTGGAGCCCTGCCTGCCTCCTCTCAGCAAACACTAAACAGCCCTTCTAGTTTCCCTTTCTTAAAACATAACTTTCACCCTACAGTGGAAAAACATAACCCTCTCTAGCTTGGGATTTAGAGAGGGAACAAAAAATGTCAAGATTTTGGATTTTTGTCTAGTTTTTAATGAGTGGATAGAAGTAGATTTTTTTCTCTGCAGCTGCTCAAACCATGTGTCTCTCCTGCCTGAAGCTTCGGCGAGTGCTGGGTCACATGGCCCACCTTCAGTGAGCTTCCAAAGTGGCCTCCGATTGGATAAGAAGTATCAGGAAATCTTGACTCCCACTGAATAGCAAAATGCCAAATAGCCCCGAATAGCGCTGATTATTCGTTACTCGCACACCCCTACTGTATATATGTTTTCAAAGGTACCACATCAGTGCCACTGTGTTTTTTTCATCTGGAAACAGTTGTATATTGTTTGTCTTACCTGAAGATGTCTGTCTGTGATTGCTTGTGTGGTCTTGTCCTTTTGCTGCTGGGGGGGGGAGACTTTAATGTTGAAAACCTTAATGCCACACTTCTATACCTTTCTATAACTTTATATGCTTTCTATACCTTTACTGACTAACAGGGAAGGGATCACAGATCTCCAGGTAGAAGGTCACCTGGGGGCCAGTGACCTTCACATGGTATGGTTCAGTTTGGCCACTATATCTGAATCATCCCATTCCAAGGCAAAAATATGGGACTTCAGAGGAGCTGACTTTGATAAGATGGCCAACAGAGTTAAGCTAGCCCTGGTAGAAAGAAACACAGGGGAGGGGGTACAGGGACAATGGGCAAGCATTAAGGAATGAATACTTGAAGCAACATCCCATTGTGTTAGAAAAGGAAGTGCAAAAGAAGAAGGAAACTACTTTGGTTCTCAAATACAGTAGCAGAAAAGGTCAGAGCCAAAAGGCTGGCCTTCAGGAAATATAAGGGAACACAGCGGGATGAAGATAGGGAGGCATACCAAACTGCCCTAAGGGAAGCAGGGAAGGCAGTAAGGCAGGCAAAGTCCCAAACTGAGGAAACACTAGCACGGACAGTAAAAGAATGTGACAAGACTTTCTATAGATACATTAGTGAAAGGAGAAAGTCCAGAGGGGGTATTGCTAAGCTCAAAGGAGAAAAAGGGGCATGTGAGGAGGAGGACCCTGTAAAAGCATCTATCCTAAATAGATACTTTTGCTCAGTATTTACTGAAGAGAAAGTAGGGCAGGGCCCACAGCTCAGCACCATGGACACAGGGGAGAGGAGGTGAGCACTAATCCCTTCACAAAAGAAAGGGTCCTACAAGAGCTCGCTAAGCTCAAGGTGGACAAGGCAATGGAACCTGATGGCATACATCCCAGGGTACTTAAGGAGCTAAGGGTGGAACTAGCAGAGCCATTAGCAGAACTGTTTAGTGAGTCTCTGGGCACAGGAGAGGTCCCAGAAGACTGGAGAAGGGCTCATGTGATCCCGCTGCACAAGAGTGGTAGCAGGGAGGAGGCAGGGAACTACAGACTAGTCAGTCTTACCTCAATAGTGGGCAAGATTATGGAGGCACTCCTTAAGGAAAGGATAGTGCAACACCTGGAATCCATAGGGGCACATGATCCAAGACAGCATGGGTTTACAAAAGGAAGGTCCTGTCAAACTAATCTCATAGATTTCTTTGACTGGGTAACCAGAGTGGAGGACTAAGGGGGAGTAGTTAATGTCACCTACCTTGACTTCAGCAAAGCTTTTGACACTGTTCCACATAGAAGATTGATAAATAAGCTGGGTAGGCTTGGGGTGGGTCAGAATTTAGTCAACTGAGTGGCAAACTGGTTGACGGGCAGAAAACAGAGAGTGATGGTAAATGGTATACAGTCAGAAGAAATGCAAGTCACAAGTGGAGTACCTCAGGAATCAGTCCTGGGGCCAGTCCTCTTCAATATCTTCATTAGTGACATTGCAGATGTACTAGAGGGTAAGGCTTGTCTGTTTGCAGATGACACCAAGATCTGCAACAGAGTAGATGATCCAGATGGAGTGGGCAGAATGAGAAGAGATCTGGATAAACTAGCAAAATGGTCAGAAGAGTGGCAACTTGGATTTAATGCAAAGAAGTGCAAGATTATGCACGTAGGGAAGAGAAACCCTGAAGCCACCTACAGGCTGGGAGGGGAATTGCTGGCAGTCACAAAGGAAGAAAGAGACTTGGGCATCATCATCACCGATGACCTGAAATCATCCAAGCAGACCTCTAAAGCAGTAGGTAAGGCTAGGGGGGATGATAAGGTGTATTAGTAGGGATATCACAAGTCGTAAGAGGGAGGTAATAATCCCTCTTTACAAGACACTGGTTAGGCCCCATCTGGAGTACTGCATGCAGTACTGGAGGCCACACTTTCACAAGGACATTAACCAAATTGAGGCAGTCCAGAGAAGGGCAACCAAAATGGTGCAGGGACTGCATCAGGAGATATATGAGGACAGATTAACGAAGCTCAATATATATACCCTTGAGCAAAGGAGGGAGAGAGGTGATATGATCAAAACATTCAAACACCTTAAGAGCATTAACAAGGTGAAAGAGTCTAATATGTTTAGATATAAGAAACATAGCAGGACAAGAGGACACAGCATGAGACTAGAGGGAGACCGATTAAGGGTGAGTGTGAGGAAATTCTTTTTTCACAGAAAGGGTGGTGGATGCATGGAACGGCCTACCTCAGGAAGCGGTGGCTATGAATACAGAGCAGGGCTTCAAACAGGCATGGGATAGGCATAAGGGAGCAATACAGATGAGTATGAATAGATAGGTCATTGACAGAGCAAAGGCAGATGGCACATTTATAAGTTAGAAAAAGAAATGGGCTGACTGGATGGGCCTTGCGGTCCTTATCTGCTGTCAACTTCTATGTTTCTATGGCATTAAGTTGAGCCCAAACTGGTGCTTTAAGGTATTTTTTGCAGTTAATATGTATGGGGTATATGGAATGGGCTGACTCAAATTATGTAGTTCATCTTCAAGTGTGAGGGGCAGGACCATAACTCAGGAGTGGCAGAGCCGCAAGTGCATTATGACTGTCCTGTCCACTCACAAGTGATAGTAAATTGCCTGTTTTGAGTCAGGTTATTGTACATTCTATATTTATATCTATCTATCTATATCTATAAATATATATATATATATATATATATATATATATATATATATATATATATAAATATTATAGGATAGGATATATAATAGTCTGACTCAAAATATGCAATTTATGTTCAAGTGTGAGGGGGCAGAACAATACCTCATGAGTGGCAGAGCCACAGGTGAGTTATGAAAGTCCTTCCCACTCACAAGTGATGATAAATTACCTATTTTGAGTCAGGCTATTGTATATTTGATATATACAACAGCAACTTACAAGGTGTAGCTTTCAAATCTGCAGTTTATTTAAAAATGTTGCTGCTATTCTTCGATTTTAACTGCCTGCTTTAGTGCTGTACTAGGCACTATGATGTCATCAGCATTGTAGAAACTGCTCTCTGATTGGTTCAGTATTCCACTGTGACTCACCTGTAACAGGAGTTCTAGGAGTGGTATATATTGTTCATCCACACTTTGTGGCAGGTTCCTTGCCACTTTAAATGTTGCTGGAAGGTCTTCAAGCTGGCTCCTCCCACCCACCTGGGTGGTAAAACCCTCAGGTCCACCCCATGACGCCAGATCTAGCCGGCTGAAAGCCGAAGCCGGGGAGGTCGGGTGGGTCGTATGGATAAACAACATATACCACTCCTAGAACTCCTGTTACAGGTGAGTAACCTGTATTTCTAGGGACGTGGATATGTTGTTCAATCCACACTTTGTGGCAGACTCCTAGCAGTTCTCCGGGAGGAGGGAGGCAAGGCATGCATCCTCTACTTAGGGAATAAGCACTGGAGAACCGAAGTCCCAAAACCAGCATCCCGGTGTGACTCTAGGTCTATGTGGTAATGGGAAATGAAGGTGTATGCTGACTTCCAGGTAGCAGCCCTGCAGATTTCCTGGATAGGGACATCCCTAGAAGCAGCCACTGAAGCAGCGTTATGGTGGGTAGAATGAGCTCTTATCCCTTTGGGAGGCTCCATGCCCACAAACCTATAGCAGAGATCTATGCAGGAGGTGACCCACCTGCCTATCGTCTGCTTGGCTGCAGGCCTGCCAGGTGCAGCTTCAGCATAGGTGACAAACAGCTGGCAAAACTCTCCCTGAACTTCAGCCGTTCGCTCCTTATAATAAGAGAGTGCTCTTCTAGAGTCCAATGTATGGAGCCTATATTCGGCCTCCGAGGTGTGATTGGGGTGGAACACTGGCAGAGTCAACACCTGGTTAAGGTGAAACTCCGACACCTCCTTTAGAAGGAATTTCAGGTGGGGCCAAAGGACAACCTTGTCCCTGTGGAAGACCAGATAAGGAGACTCAATGGAAAGCGCCTGGAGCTCTCCTATCCTTCTAGCTGACGTGATAGCCACCAAGAAGGTGGTCTTCCATGACAGGTGAGAGATGTCACACCTGTGCAGCAGTTCAAAAGGCTTGCCCATGAGCTTAGCCAACACCAGCAGTAGATCCCACAGAGGTGGAGGTTCTTGCACTGGAGGGGATATGTGATCAAGGCCTTTGAAAAAGCGTCCGACCACCTTCTCCTGCACCACCGACTGCTTGCCAGCCTGCGCCCAGTAATCAGAGATGGCCGCCAGGTGCACCTTAAGGGTCGTTGACCAAAGCCATAGCTGAGAAAGGGACTACAGGTAGTCCAGAATGCTAGCCAAGGAACAGGAAGAAGGGTCCAACCCCTTGTTCTGACACCAAATGGAGAATCTCTTCCATTTGAAGACATAGCATTTTCTGGTCGACTCCTTACGGGACGCCTCAACGACATTGAGGACCTCATCGGAAAGACCCAAGGCTTAGAACTCTAGCCACTCAGGAAACAGGCGGTCAGGTGCAGGGATTGAAGGTCCGGATAGAGAACCTTCCCCTTGTTGACTGACAGCAGGTCCGGGTGGGCTGGAAGCCGCCTCGGGAGCCTGGAGTTGAGACAGAGGAGATCTGGGTACCAGAACTGGCGGGGCCAGTCTGGGGCTACCAGAATCACCGTGCTTTGTTCCGCTTCACCTTGAGGAGCACCTTGTGGATCAAGGGAAATGGAGGGAAGGCATAAAAGAGGCCCGGGGTCCATGGCCTCGAGAAGGCATCCCCCTGCAGCGAGCCCTGCTGAGGGGGGTGGGCATGAAACAGCCTCAGCTTCGCATTCTTCCTGGAGGTGAACCGGTCCACCTGAGGGTAGCCCCAATGGGAGAACAAATCTTGTACTACCTCCGGCAAGAGAGACCACTCGTGAGAAGCAGCGTCTATCCGGCTGAGGGCATCGGCCAGACTGTTGGAGTCTCCTGCCACATGGATGGCTAGGAAATCCGCCTCCAGGCTGATCACGAGAGAGACCAGATGCAGAGAGCCTCCTTGCAGAGAGGCAAGGAGTGCATCCCACCCTGACAGTTGAGATAGTACATGGTCATGGTGTTGTCCATCTGGACCTGAACCACCTGACCCCATACAAATGGAGCAAAGGTGGTGAGGGCTAGTCGAGCCACTCAAAGCTCCAGCAGGTTGATGTGGCATCGAGACTCCTGAGGGGACCAGAGGCCATGGGCTCTGAGCTCCCCCAGATGGGCACCCCAACCCATCAGAGAGGAATCGGTCATTAGAGTGACCATCAGCCCGGGGCGGACGAACGGGATGCCCTCCTGCAGATGAGCTGGGACGAGCCACCACTGCAGGCCATTCCACATCTCCGGGGTCACTGTCACTGGCTGGTCCAGAGGACCTGAGTGCTCTGACCACTGGCTAGCCAGCCCCCATTGCAGGGGACGCATATGCCAGCGGGCCCAACAGACCACGCTGGTGCAGGCTGCCATGAGGCCCAGGAGGTGCAGAAAGTCCCTGGCAGGGTGCAATTGCCCAACCAGAAATGACTGGGCAAAGGAGAAAAGGACCTTGGCCCTATCCGCCGGGAGCCGGGCTCTGGCTCGAAGAGAGTCGAGCTCTGCCCTGATGAACTGAATCACCTGTGATGGCACGAGTTCCGTTTTGGCCTCGTTGATGAGGAGGCCAATCTGAGAGCAGACCTGGAGGGCCAGATCCCTGGACCGCTCCACCTCCAACCTGGAGGGGGCTGCAACAGTCAGTCATCCAGGTAAGGGTACACCCGGACCCTTCGGTGCCTCAGGAATGCGTCACCACTGCCATGCATTTGGTGAAGACCCTGGGAGCTGGAGAGAGGCTGAAGGGCATGGCCCGGAACTCGTAGAGCGATCCCTCTGCTCTGAAGTGGAGGAATCGCTGATGAGATGGACGGATTGGGACATGAAAGAACGCGCCCTGAAGGTCCAGAGAACAGAACCACATGCCTGGTTCCAAGGATGGAATGATCTGAGCCAGAGTAACCATCCTGAAGGTGCGAGGTCTTAGGAACTTGTTCAGGTCGTGCAGGTCGAGAATGGGGCACCAGCCCCCCATCCGTTTTGGGACCAGGAAGTACCTGGACACAAACCATGGGTCTGGAGGGGGGGTCAGCCACCTCTGTGATCACCTCCTTCTGGAGGAGCAAGGCAATGTCGGCTCCATAAGCTGACAGAGAGGCTGCGGACCCCGTAGCCCCCCATGGGGCGATGGCTCAATAGGAAGGGAACTGCTTGAATTCCAGAGGCAAACCCCTGCCGACCACTTCTAACACCCAGCGGTCCATGGTAATAGCGGACCAGGCGGAAAGGAAGTGGCAGAGCTGCCCCCCATAGGTGGAACCTGGGGGGGAGTGACAAGGTTGGGGGCAACACCCCCCAACCTGTCACTGGACAGACTTGGAGGAAGGGCCCACTGAGGGACCTCCTGGACCCTTGCCTCCAGGCTTCCTACCATGCATCATTTTTTTTTTTTGAATATTCTGTTTATTAACAATTTTCTGAGACAAAGAAAAAAAAACAACTTCTACATACTACAAACAACAAAAAACAGATACAGTTACAAACACACAAACACACAAAAATCCCAGTTATTAGCTTAATACATCATATAACTTCCATTTATTGATTCCATTTATTAAGGTGCAGTCGAGTGAGCAGCAATACTCCTGCATCTTCTATATATTCAGGACTCCCTGTGCAACTACCCATTATTATATGCAGTGCATAAAACAGACTTCCGTCTCTCAACTATTTATATTATACTGGAAAGTTAGGACCACCGCAAAAGGCAACTTACTGAACCAGAGTTCAACTGTTGATCCTTCTCTTTAGCCATCCCCCCAACTGGGGGTACCTCTATACCTATCTCATGCCCTGGGGCTTAGATATTCAACCCTGAGCAGAGCATTAAATTTTCGGACAGACTCAACGTCGCCATAAAAGGGGCCCAGTCCCTTAAAAACACTTCCTCCCTATCTCTGACTATCCATGTGAGCCTCTCTAAAGCCAGTGTACGTATAACTAATTTTCGCCAGTCACTCAGCATGGGCCCGTTCCCAGTAACCCAGGTGTTCTGAATGCAATGTCTAGCTAGCACTAAAGAAACCCTTACCCATCTAGGCAATAATTGCCACTTTTCTTCCGCTGCTATTCTTTCCACCCCAAATAGGCAGACTAAAGGGTCATGGGTCAATAGCCCCCCCCATACCCCTATTTACCTCCTGTATCACCCCTCCCCAATACCTTATCAGGACCGGACATGTCCAGAAGCAATGGAAAAAGGTGCCCAATCCCTTACCACACCTTCTACAGTTCGGCGAAACAGCAGGATGTGCCCGATGCACTGCCACTGGGGAATAAATTCTATGCAAAACTTATAGAAGGCCTCCAAATTTATTACATATCATAATTCCCTCTGGCATACCTAGCACTAAATCCCAGTTTCTCCAATATCTGCAACCCTAAATCCCTTTCCCAGAGGGTCTTCGTAGGGCCCGTCAGGTCCGGTAGGCTTTGCTTATCCTGTTTGACTATTTTCCCAACAAACCCTTTTATGTCTTTCCTGGCCTGACATACCACCTGCTCCATTCTATTTGGCTGCAGCCCCCCCTTTCCCCCTATGCCCAATCGTCCTACTAATGTTTTCAACTGTAGATACCGAAACATATGAGAGGCTCCCACCCCAATCTCTCTCCTGACCTTGTTAAACTCACTCAATTCCCTCTTCTCTAGCAGCATCCCCATACATACCACTCCCCCTTTCTCCGATTCCAGGAACCCTCTATCCTCCATCCCAGGGACAAAGAAGGGGTTCCTCGCAATTGGAAGCAAGACAGTCTCCCTTTGGGCCCCCCCTTCCATCGCCATAAGTGGTGCCAGGCCTCCAGTGTCTCCTTAACTAATGGGCTACCACTGCCTGAGTCCCTATATGCCCACAGCCCTCTACTATGCAGGTAGGCAGTGAGTCTCCCAGGAGTCCCCTCCTGTTCCAGGCCTATCCAGCTAGCCACCTCAGGTTTGTGGACCCAATCCGCTACACCCCGGAGTTGCACTGCCTTATAATATGCCCCCAAGTCTGGGAAGCTAAGCCCACCCCTATTTCTATCCACCTTGAGCCTTACCAAACTTATTCTGGGCTTTTTTCCCTGCCAAATGAAGTCTGTGAACCCTCTTTCTAACCGTTTCACATCCCTCTGCGTAGCCTCCCAACTGCAACATTTGCATAGGGTATAGGATACGGATAATATTCATTTTATGAGATTTATTCTCCAATCCAAGATATTGGTAATTGCATCCATCTCTTCAAGTCTGCCAATACCAGATTTATCAAGGAGGATAATTCAACTTTATAGTTCGTTCCCACCTCTGCCCGACATCGCACCTTTAAGATATTTGAACCACCTGACGACTCCTAAACCGCCTGGCCGTACTCTGGCCCCACTTGGGAACCCCATAGCTTCAGATTTCTTCACATTAATCTTATACCCAGACAGTCCTGCAAACTTTTCAGTAATATCCATAAGGCATCCCATAGAGCCATTCATATCCACTAGGAATAATAGCATATCGTCAGCATAGAGCGCCACCTTATGCACTCTTCCCTCCCCAGCCCTCACTCCCACCACGCCCTCATGCTGGCGTATTGCTGACGCCAGCGGTTCAATCACCAAGCAAATAGCAGGGGTGACAGAGGACATCCCTGCCTTGTCCCCCCTACCCAGCCTGAACTTCTCAGACAGGCACCCATTCACCATCACCTGCGCACTCGGCTTTTGGTACATGGCCCTGACCCACCCTATGAACAGGTCCCCCAGACCAAACCTGGCCATCACCTCGAATAAAAAGTCCCATTCCACCCTATCAAATGCTTTTTCAGCATCCAATGAGATCACCCCCATCTTGGTGTCAGCCTTTCCAGCCCGCCACACAATGTTTAACAGCCTCTGAACACTGTGGTAGGACTGCCGCCCCTTGATGAACCCTGTCTGGTCCAGGTGAACCACCTCCGGTAGAATATTCTCTAACCTAGTAGCAAGGATTTTAGCTAGAATTTTCATATCCACATTGAGAAGGGAGATCGGTCGATAGGAGGAACATTCGAGCTCATCCTGACCTCCTTTCTGTATTAAGCAGATATTAGCCTCATAACATGAGTCAGGCAATAGCGCGACCTGATCCTCCTCCTCTCTTCAAACACCCTCCCCAACAAATCCACCAGTTGCCCCCCAAAATCCTGTAGTATTCGACAGGAAAGCTTTACCGGCCCACTGGCCTTCCCTCCTGTAACTTGCATGGCGCTCAGAATTTCTGCCTTGAAATGGGCTGACTCAGCATCTCCCTCTGCTCATCTGTAATCCTTTGCAAAGATGCCCCTCTCAAAAACTCCCTGATACGCTCTTCCTGCCCTATATGCTCTGCCCTATACAACTTTTCATAAAAACTCCCAAAACGCTGTGCTATAGCCTTTGAACTTGTGATGATTTGCCCCCCTCTTCCTTAATCCGCAGGATCCTAGTTGGACATCTGCCCCCCTTCATCAGCCTCACTAACATGGGCCCAGGCTTATTCCCCCACTCGAAAACCCTCCTCTGACAGAAGAACCACGCCTTCCCTGCTGCTTCTCTTAAGAGAGAATTAAGGGCCTCCCTTGCCACTGCCAACATCTTGGGGGCTTCTCCCTTTTCCCCTCCACCTACTCGCTTCTCCAGCTCTTTCACTTGCCTTTCTAATTCTTCCCTCTTACCCGTTTTCTGTTTTTTAATCTTGGCCACGTAGGCTATTATCGCCCCCCGCATATAGGCCTTACCCGCCTCCCATAAAATGGCGCTAGACACCTCACCCGTATCATTCACCTCTTCATAGAGCTTCCATTGTTCTGCCAAGTATTCCCTGAATGCTTGGTCCTTAGCCAAGTATGTAGGAAATCTCCAGGTTGGCGATCTACTCTCAGCGCCCCCCCCCCCACGATACTCAATACAACCATAGCATGGTCCGAGAGGAAAATGGGGCTGTGACTTATCTCTTTTATCCGTCCCACCCAGCTTCTAGGTAAAAAAAAGTAATTTAACCGGGACCAAGTCCTATGGGGGTTAGAGAAAAAAGTATACTCCCACCCAGTAGGGTTGACCGCCCTCCAACCATCCACTAAGTCCAGATCTGCAATTCCAATTTTCCACTGCCCCATGGCCTCCATCGCCCGCCCCTTACCCTCAGAATGATCCATCTTCGCATCCATTGTCCAATTAAAATCCCCTCCCATAATGAGCCCCGGAAATTGCTCCTTAATAAGCAGGCCCAGCAAAGAGGAATAAAAAGCCGGGTCATATACCGCCGGTGTGTAGACACAACCAAAAGTAAGTGTCTCCCCTCGCCATATTCCAGTGACAAAAATGTATCTGCCCTCCTTAGGGTCTCTCACTACTCTTTTCACCTCGAAGAGCAGATTCTTATGTAAGAGTATTGCTACCCCCCTTTTATGCGAGGAATAAGAGGCCGCTAATCCCAACCCAATTCCACACCAATTTGGCATGCTCCACACCTGTCAGGTGTGTCTCTTGCAGCATTGCCACCTGTGCCCCCTTTCATCTAAGCGCAGTTAGAAGTACGGTCCTCTTCACTGGGCTCGCTATACCCTTAACATTCCAAGATATCACATTTAAATTGACTAAGTCACCCATCTCACTCTGTGAGGCTTTTAATTTTTTTAGGGGTATTGTCATTTGGTATTGCATTACATATATCCGAACATTCATATAACTCACCGGTACCTTCATATACTTTTTTTGATGTCTGCACACTCGACTGCCACAATTGAAATACCACCGGGTAATTACCTTACTAACAAAGAAACTAAGTGAACTATCTATTCTATCATTTATAACTAATCCCCCAAACCCCCTTCTAAACCTGCCCCTCCCCTCCCTTCACCCTTCCTTTGTAACCTCTCCTCTTCCACCTTCCCCCACAACACTAATTGCTAACATAGCACAAGTGTAAATTTAGAGACAATGAAGAACAAACACTCAACACCACTCCACCATAACCGAGATGCGCATCCCACCGCCCACCCACTAGCCAGATTTCCCCTTCCGGAATTATCCCACTCCTGGAGTCTCCATTATTCTCCATCCCGAGCTCGATCAGTATCCCACCTTCTTTACTCTTATCTCAGACGTTCTCCCCCCCCGCACCCCTTCCCCCAATCCACCTCTGCGTCTCAACTAATTGCTTCGCCTTTATCCCTCTTTACCCAGACCCTTATCCCACTCCCGTCCCAACTATCCGTTATTATCTTAACTCCCCACCCCAAAAGCCCCCTCCTTGTGTAGGCTCAACTCCCTCGATACTCCCTTTATCTCCATCTCGACACCAATCCAGTCTCACCCTGCTCCCCCTTCCCCTACTACTGACCTCCTCCCCCACCTCCTCCCCCCAGACCAGCACGTTGGGGCTTGGGGTGGGGCCATCCCCGACCCTACCCAAGTAGAGAGACCTATAACTCAATCTTCAGTCTCTATACCACAGCCTTTTCTACCAATCCCTTACCCCAAATCTGTTAACATGGATATAGCACAGTATCCAGTGCTTACCTCCAACAGGCCCAAAAGAAAAACCCACCTATATTGCGTCCTCCAATTCACTCTCTGTCCCTCCTTCATTCCTTCCCCTATCCCCTCGGTCTTCACCTTTCAATAAGATAAAAACCCGCAAATACCCCCTAACTAGCCGACTCCAGAGAGGATCCTTATTTAAATCCTAAACCCCAAACTTTTAAACCCCCAAAAACTTCCCTACTGCAGGCTGTCATAACTTCATCTTTCCTCTAACTAGCCCCCCCACCCTCCCCGGACTCCTCTTCATCCCTTCCAGCCAGATAATGAATTAATTTCCCTTAACCTGCCCCCATAACCATACCCCCCAATTAATAGCATCAGATGGACACATCATGGATCCGGTAGCGGTAGGCGGCATAATCAAAAACACGACTAGGCCCTCCCGCCTCCCACCTCGCCTGTGTCTGGGACTCTCTTCATATCCGCAGCCCTCTGGTCTCCAGCTGAGATCTCATGCAGCACCAGTCAATAAGAGACAGCCCTCCACAAAAGCAGAAGGGAACGCACCTCATGTCCCAAACTTCAAACTTCTTCGGCCCTTCTAGCCCACAGTTCTTCCACCACGCCTGAACCAATAACTACCTCATCCAGGATCTGTCCTCCTCAGGTAAAAGTGGCACAATGGCACCAACCAGGAACAGGGAACACTCTCAACATAATTCAGTCCCAAAACTGTAGCCAGGAAAACAATCCTCCATCAGAACAATTAAATCGCAACCTCTTAAAGCCATCCTTCCAGTTCTTTGCATCTCCCGCAACCGTTCAGCTCACTCTTCTTTTCAAGCCCTTTACAAACTCCTCTACTTTCTGGAGCTCCCAAAAGGAGTAGGTCGCTCCCTCATGTTTTATTCTGAGTGTGGCGGGGTATACCAGAAAGTTTTCCACTTTGAGACTCCTCAGCTGTGCCATCAGCCCATTAAAGGCCTTCCTTTTTTTCAACAAGCGAGCTGAGTAGTCCTGCGAGAGGAATAATCTGTGGCCCTCATAGCACAAGGTATCCTGGGATCTGTAGGCCTTCAACAGCGTTTCTCGGTCCTGGAAGTTATGGAAGTGCATAATTATCTGACGTGGGGGCTGATCTACTGCAGGCCGTGGCATTACAGCCTGATGTGCATGTTCTAATTCAATCTTGCCATTTTTCATTTTCAGCCCCAGCAATTCAGGCAAAACTCTGCTGCAAAAATAAAGTGCATCCTTTCCCTCCAGTCCCTCAGGGAGCCCTGTAAGTCGCAAATTTAACTGCCGATGATAGTTCTCCTGGTAATCATAAGCCTCCTTAAACTCCTCCGACTCCCTCTGCAAAGCATGAACTTGCCCTGGGACTGTCAGCACTTCGTCCTCCAGTCTGGAAATTCCTTCTTCGGCCTCAGTCAGCCGAGTGCTCTGTTGCACCTGCTGCTCCAAGACCCCCTGCAATTTCCAATCCAATTTATCCTCTAGCTTTATCAGGCGCGGCTCTAGGGCTGCAATTACCTACCCTGTGCGCTCCTTCCCCAGAGCCGCTACCTCCGCTGCCAAAAGCAAAACCAAGCCTGCATTTTCTCCTCCTGGGCCCGCCATCCCCTTTTTTCCAGTTTTTCCAGTCGCCCGCTGATTTTTAGAAGGCATCGAGGTCAGATACTCATCCATTGCTCCCTCCGCCACCCAAAACCGCCATTTAATTAGCCCCGAGGTGAAAAATTCCATTTATTAATCTATATTAATTGGCTATTTCATTGGAGCTAGCGGGAAACGCATCCTCTCAGTTAGCTGCTCATTAGCGCCTCCCCTATGCATCATTTTTGACATAGTGTAGGGCCCTGTGATCCAATGCCATACTGTGCAGACCCAAAGAAACACCTGACATTGCAACGTTCTCCTATGGAAAGCACAGGAAAATGTGCAACCTGTGTAACTCAACATCAAATTAATATATTATCACAAAATCAGCAAAAGGCACATCGGTGGTGCAAGCTGTCTGTACCCTGGAAACAGTGGCGGAGCTGGGGGGGGCTGGTCACCCCTCCTGGCTGCCCTAATGTGAGTAGTGGTGCCCCACCACCATCTTTATTCAATGTTTAGTGCCCATTGTGGAGCCCATGATTGACTGAATGCCCCCCGCCCCCGGCTCCCAAATGCTCCCAAACCTGGCTCCGCCACTGCCTGGAAATTTCAGAAGAAAACTGCAAACTGTTTTTTTTACAGCAGAGTGGCAAAGAAACAGCTCTGTACAATTCTTATTACAATGTTATCCTATGGGAAATGAAGCAAAATTTAACTCTGCAGAACTCCACACCAAATTAATACATTTTCCCAAAACCAGCAAAAGACACATCAGTGGGGCGAACCATCTGTACACTGGAAATTTCAAAATAAAATTACAAATAATTTCTTCACAGAGCAGTGACAAAGAAACAAGAAACTAAGCAAAATTTAACCCCACAGAACTCCACAGTAAAGTAATATATTTTCACCAAACCAGTAACAGGCACACCTGCAGGGCAGGCCCTTTATACCCTGAAAATTTCAGCCCAAAAGAATAAGCCATTTTGTAACCGTGCAGTGACAAAGAAACACCTATGTAAGAAATCCTTTTCTGCAATTCCTTTTTCACAATTTGTGGAAAAAGAACATCCTTTTTTGCAAATTACGAAAAAGGATCATGTTTCGTTGGATAAGTTTTCTGTGATTTGTGGCAAACAATTTCCATGGATTAAAAAAAAATGCATTTCTGGATAAGTTATAAAAAAACTGGCCCCAGAATCCCATTCTATGGGCCCTGATTAGATAAAGACAACTACTAGTGTTTACCAAAGCCCAGTATTTTTTTTGTAATTTAAGTTTGTTTGCCTCACTAACTGAAAACAAGATGGTGTCAGCATGAAAAAAAGATGCCGCATTTGCAGCAAAAGATCCTACATTTATGATAAAGGATTCCGCATTTGCAATAAAGGATCTTTTTTCGCATGGGACATCTAACTGCTATCATTGATTGACTTCCGGTCTGGTCAACGTCCTGTATGGCAGCTTAGCTTTTTAGCTCCGCTACAACCCGACCTAAATCCGTTGTAATCAAGTAAAAAAGAAAACCCATCCTGTCATACAAACGCTGAATAACGGACTACCTGATGCTGGCCAAACACAAAATGAAGGAAAATTGTTCAGGTGGGGCGAACAAACAACAGAAAACGCTGACGGAGTTAGGCCCACGAGTGATGGCGCAGCTAACGATGGAAACGCAGCATGATGATGCGGAGGGGGCATGCCACGGAGAGGAGGAGTATACGATAACATCTAAACAATTATGTTCTACCCTAAAGCAAATGAATGAAACTTTACTGCACCTGGATAAAAATGTCTCGAGCCAAAAGCAAGATATACTGGACTTAGCACAGAGGACAACAAGTTTAGAGACTGTGATGTCAGATTATACCCACACGACAGATGCCCACAATACTGCACTGCTCGACCTTCACCAGAGGGCAAATAAATTGGAGCAAAAGCTGAAGGAACTTGAAAATAGAAACCGCCGCAATAATATTCGCATCCATGGTTTACCGGAAGGTACAGAGTCCAAAAACATGGTGGAATTCATGAGTTCTTTTTCACATGAGATCCTGAACCTCCCACAGGAGAAAGAACTAAACATAATTCGGGCCCGCAGATCCTTAATCCCTCGCCCTAGGGACTTGAAGGCAAGACCACGCTCCATAGTGATAGCTTTTCTAGACTACAGGGTAAAAGAAGAGGTTTTAATGTTAGTCTGGGGGAAAAAGGAAATCCACTTTGGAGATGTCCATTTGTACTTTGATCAGGACTATACCCCACAACTGTTAAATAAACGAAGGCAGGTCTTATCGGTTGTGAAGTTGTTGCAACAGAAGAATCATAAGGCTTTTGTGGAATACCCTGCTAGGCTAAAGATAATGACAGAGAAGGGCCCAATTCATTTTGAAGAGCTAGAAGCAGCAGAGGAGTTTCTATATATTTTAGAAATCAGCATACCACGTTTATCTGCAGAACAAAATCGGAGACAACTACAAAATAACAATTGGACAGTTGTTGGCCCCAAAGGTCGACGGACAAGGGAGAAGGGGGACACTTCCGCTCTGTGGAACAAGAGTGGCATAAAGAGACACATGGACAGGAGCTCGGAGCAACTGGGGGTTCGAGAGGAGCGGGGCGTTCTGACTTCGCAGCTGCAAGATGGGATAGAAGAAGAGGGAGGCACCTGAAACAGCAGTCGTTTTCTGGGGCTTGAGCATTCGGGATCTGGTGGTGGACTTGGTCTTTTAGGACTGAAACAGCAAGTTGCTGATGAGGCTAAAGGGAACTCTTTTTTGTTTTCCTTTTTCTCTGAAACTGTGGCAAATCAAATGTACTATGTGGGTTGACTGTATTTAAAAACTGAGAATGGTCTAACAAACGGATATATATTGGGAGGGGATGGGGGGAGCGATCGGTGTCAGGGGTCGCTGCTGGGGCTCTCGCCCCTAGGAGGCTGGTGACTGAAGCATGTTGGTGCAAGCAACTAGGGGCTGAATAACTTTGGGAGACCAATGGTACAGCAGGGAGTGATGTGCTCAGAGGGGTATGAGCCTTAATCTATGATCACATTTCTTGTTCAGAAGGTCAGGGGCTGATTGGACCATGCAGAGGCCTAAACATAAAAAGGTAAAAAAACTAAAAACATAAGGAATGGGCTGGTTTGCACTGAGGGCCTGACAGCTCTCAGGTTGACCGAAACCCACCGAACTAGAAACCAAGCTTATTTCTGCTACGGCCGGCCCATACGAAGAGGGCTCATTCATATCATTGGTACACTCTCCCTAGTATAAATAAAGGAATGTAAAGGGTCTCTCTGGATGGTATGTGGATATTGGCCCCAGTTGCTGCGGCCTATCGTGCGGATGACGCATGGCTTGCCCGGGGGGGAGGGGTGCTCAGTGGTGTCACTCAGGCACTGTTCTGCTTTCCTAGCCCATACCCACATAAGGTGAAAGAATATATGCAGCTCAAAACAGGTCGAAGGTTGTTTGCCAATGGGATAAGAGACTAAGCAATAATGGTTGTGTGTTGCACTTTGGTTTTTTTTTTTAGAGCCCACCTACTGTGTTGACACCTTTTAAGTTCCTAAACTGTGGGGTTCTAACTTACTAACAACTTCCTGTTATTATCGTAGTTTATCGCAACACATTAAAGGTCAAGGGAGAGGCTTCAACCCCTCTCCCCTTGATAGTTTTTGTGGAGCTTAGTAACCCAATAGGGCGGCTCCAGGTGAGGGCTTCTGGCACAGGGCAATTGTACCTCACCTTACTCTCCACTTTCATTTAAGACCTATAAGAAAGAGGTGTGAGGGTAACCAGAGATTCTATACCATGAATCTCCTACCTTGGAAGTCAGCTATCTTTTGTTTAAAATGTTGGATAGAAGCCATGTTGGCTGACAATGTTAATGGAAATGTTAAGGATTTCATTTTTTTGTACCAGGTAACTCTTATCACCCTAATTGTATCAATGGTGCTCATATTAATGACTTTAGCCAGTTTGAGGGACAGCTTAGTAAGGCACTCAGGTAATGGCTTTATGAAAGCCAGTCTGTATCTCATTTACAGGAGTGATGGCTGGGATGGGCTCGCTGTTCTGTTCTTTTAATGTGAATGGCCTCACCAACCCTGTTAAACATAGCAAGGTTACAAGCTTTGTAAAGAAAACTACAGCTGACTTTTATTTTTTTGCAAGAAACACACTTGTCAAAGCAAGAACATGCCAAACTGCTGAAATTTGGTTTCGGGGACACGGTGGCATCTTCATATAAAAAAGGTAGAAGAAGGGGGACGGTGATTCTGGTTCCAGCCAAAACTCATTTTGAAAAGATGGATACTTTGGCAGATAAGGAAGGTTGCTACGCTCTGCTGAAAGGCAGATTGGGGGGAGTGATGGTCACCTTGGCCTCCGTGTATTTCCCACCAGGTTCTAGATATCAAGAATATAGGACCTTTTTGACCACCCTTTTGAGTTGGGCCGAGGGCACCATAATATGTGGGGGGATCTTAATTTGGCACTGAACCCTGCTTTAGATACTACTTCACAAATACCAAGAGCAATACATGGAACAGCGAGGAAGGTGCAGAAATTGGTGAGGGAACTGGGTTTCCAAGACGTGTGGAGGTATTTAAATGGGAAAAGGAGGAACTACATTTTTTTCTCGGTTGCACATCAGTTGTATTCCCGGCTAGATTATTTTCTGGTGCCTGGGGAAGATATGTACAGAGTGAAGGAGAGTTGGATGGGAGACTTAGGTCTATCTGACCACGCTCCTCTTTTCATGAGGACTGATATAGGAGAGGTTAGGAGAAATACTTTTTGACGTCGCAACCTATCGTTGCTGAATGATCAAGAGGTCAAAGAGAGCACTAAGGAAACATTTGATAACTATATGGCTGAGAATTCACCTCAAGATACTTCTCAGGCAATAAGGTGGGATGCTGCAAAAGCAGTTTTGAGGGGGAAATTCATTTCGATAGCATCTAAAAAGAAAAAGGATAGGGAGGCTAAGAAGCTAAGGTTATCTATACAAATTACGAACTTGGAAGATCTCCAGAAAGGTAAAATAGACAAAACAAGGACTAAGCAGCTGAAGGTGCTTAAAAAAGAATTGAATGATATCTTAGACTACCAGGTCGAACAAAAGCTACGTTTTTTAAAACAACAATATTATGAGGGGGGACCGAGGTCATTGAAATTACTGGCTGGCAGGCTTTGTGCCCAGAGGGCTAAAGCCACAATAACATCAATATGGCACCCACAGAGAAAAGAAATGGTCCATGGGGTGACGGAGATAACAGATGCCTTTAAATTATTTTATGGTAAGCTATATACACCAGATAAGACACCGTGTGTACAAAGAGTACAAGCTTTTTTGGAGGGACTAGCGATACCAGGCCTATCGGAGAAACAGGGGAGGTCATTGCTAACTCCTATTGCGGAAGCGGAGGTGACCACAGAAATCTCAAGACTGAAAGCGGGTAAATGCCCAGGTTCAGACGGGTTACCATCAGAGTTCTGTAAGACATTTAGAGGGATGGTACTCCCAGGCCTTTTGGGTCTATACAAAGCTGTGCTTAATGAGGATGAGCAAATACCCCCCCTTATGGGATAGGGCTGTGATCTCGGTGCTCCCCAAGCTGGGAAAAGACCTTACTAAATGCTCCTTGTACCGACCAATTTCCTTACTAAACACAGACTAAATTTTCACGTCCATCTTAGCTAAAAGAATACAACAATACCTCCATGGTCTCATTGGTATGAACCAGGCCGGCTTTGTCCCAGAATGTAAAGCTCAGGATAACCTGAGAAGAACATCTCATGTTATAGATCGGATTAACTATAAAAGGACCCCCTCCCTCCTTATGAGCCTAGATGCCGAAAAGGCATTTGATAAGGTCTTGGGCCTTTCTAGGCCAGGTCCTTTCCCGGTTTGGTTTCCCTCAGCAATTCGTGAGGGCTCTGTTTAAAATATATAAGTCCCCCCTGGCTTTTATACGTGCAAATGGTCATGTTTCAGAAGCAGTCCCTTTGGGAAGAGGGACGAGACAGGGATGTCCTCTCTCACCACTGCTATTCGCTCTTTATATAGAGCCCCTGGCCCAGAGTATAAGACAGAATGGAGGGGTCAAGGGAATTTCAATGGGGGAGGGTGAAGAGCAGAAATTAGCTTTATATGCTGATGATGTCCTACTGTATTTGTCAAACCCAGATAGTTCACTACCAGAGGTGTTTGGACAGATAGAAGCCTTTGCCTCACTTTCAGGCTTTACATTGAACAGGAGTAAGACTGAGGTCCTTAGTTTTTTCTACACCCCATCTGTTGAAATTAAGCAGATACCCAATGAAATGGGACATGGAAACTATCAAGTACTTGGGAATCAAGATCAGTAAAAATACGGCCAATATATTCAATTTGAATTACCCCCCCACTAGTGCAACAATTAAAGGTAGATTTCACAAGGTGGACATTGCTCCCCCTAACTTTGCACGCAAGAAATCAAGCATTAAAAATGAATGCCTTGCCCAGGCTGCTTTATTATTTCAATGTGTCCCTTGCGTTGTTTCCCAGAGGGATCTTGAATCTTGGCAAAAGATGTTTATAAGCTTTTTGTGGGGAACAATGCTACCAAGGGTTAAAAAAACACTTTTATTTCTCCCCAAAAACAAAGGGGGTCTGGCTTTTCCCCAATTGCAGTGATACTGGATAGCGTCCCAAATGAGGATTGCATTATTGTGGGGCAACCAGGCATACACATCCCACTGGAAGAGGCTTGACTTAGCGGAGGTTAGAGAGGTCCCCTTACAGGCGGCCCTTTTTGCAGAGGGGAAGGTACAGGGAACTACGACCTATTCAGGGACGGCAGTGGTTTTAGAGGGTTGGAGAAGGGGGCATTGGTAGAGGTAACACCAAAAGACAATTATGGAAATACACATGGTGGGCCTTTGACCCCAATTTTGAACCAGCAAAACTGGACAACTGGTTCCTAAGACAGGCAAGAAAAGGATTTCAGGCACCATATCAGCTTTTTCATGGCTCCTCCCTGATGTCCTTTGAGATGATACAGTTAAAATTTGGTATTGCCATGCCGGCCCGGTGGCGCTGAGGGTTGAGGCGCTAGACGCCACACCTCGTACTACGCCGGCGGCCCGGGTTCGGGAACGGACTCGGGCAGCCGGGGGTCGGTGGGGGGGAGGGAGGATCGAGCATCCCAACAGATGCTCTCTTCCCTCAGGGGTGGGTGACCAAGAACGCTCTGCGTTCTGCATCCCTTCCATAGCCGGTGGAAGCACCGACAGTAGGAAGGGATGGAGGCGGCCCGCTTGTCGGAGCCGGGAGGGGGGACGCCGCGCGCGATGAGGGCTGGCGTGCGCCAGCACGAGCCACCGGGACATACGTCCCAAGCGCACGGCGCCCCAGGGGCGGGCGAAGGGAGAAAACCAGAAAACATCTGCCGCTGCCCTAGATGAAGTCCGCCTAGTCTACCGGACCACCTATAAGTGACAGACCCCAATGTGCCAGGGAGAGGAGGAAGGGCACTCTAGGGCAGATCCCTAAGGTGGGTGTCGGGGGACATGAGCGGATGGAAGGAGGGGGCACCGGGGGTAGGGAAGGAGGATAAAGATGAAAAATAAAAAAAATTAAAAAAAAAAAAAAAAAAAATTTGGTATTGCCTCACAAGATAGATTAAGATACTACCAGTTAAGGGACTATATAAATGATCAGCTGGGCAAAGGAAATGAGGTGAGGGATCAGGAGGGGGGATCTACCGTTCCAACAGATTTGGATTGCAACTAATGCAAGGCACATGATCACCATGTTGTATAAGAATTTTTTAAATGGCCTTAGTATCTCCTCATGGTATATTAAGGAAAGATGGGAGAGGGACATGGACATATCTATTATAGACCGACAATGGTCCCAGGTGTGGAGGAGCACTTGGGGTACCACGTCCTCCCCATTGTGGAAGGAATTTGGTTGGAAGGTGAGGACTCGGTTTTTCCTGGTTCCTGTACAGCTGGGTCACTCTATCACAGGGATAGGCTCAGAGTGCTGGAGGCAATGTGCAGAGGGTAGTGTGTCTCAGGCACATATCTTTTGGGCCTGCCTGGAGATTGTCTCATTTTGGGAGGGTGTCAGGTGACACATTTCTAGAATATTTGAGGTCCAGACACCTTTGGGATCTGAACATATGGTGTTGGGTATTGTCCAACAAGAAATAAAAGGGAGAGAGACAAGGTATTTGTGGTCAATACTGGTAATTGCTGCTTTGAAATCTATTACTAAGAGGTGGCCAGACAGAGACAGCCCAGATCTGAGGGAATGGGCCAAATTAATAGAAAATATAATGGAAATGGAGAAAATCACCTTTTCTCTCAGGCAACTAAACCAGGAATACCAGAACAGATGGACAAGATGGCTTCTATATGAGGGAAAGGAGGAATGGCAGACTCATTAGAGAGATGAGACTGGAAATCTTGACCCTAAAAGAATGAACAGAAGTAATGAAATAAGACTGGAGGGAACAAGAGAGGAATAGTGGTTAGGGTTGGAGGGAAAACTTGACCATGTGAAGGGGAGTGGTTTCCCCACAAGAACCTGGTGTTTTTGCAAGACTGCAAGGATGATGGAGAGTTACTTTAAGTAATAACCTGGTCATTAGTTAGTGTTAATGGTTAATAGAAAAAAAAAAAAAAGATGTACCTAGATCTCTTAATATTATAACACAGAGAGGAATGATTGAGATATCATGTGTTTATGGATTTCTAGCTTGTCATCCTACCTAAAGATGTATTAACTGGGTAAAATGTATGTACATTGGGATTTGCTTGAAAACTGTGAACTATAATAAAACAAGTATAAAAAAAAATAACTGCTATCATTGAAAATAATGGAACATTTTAAAATTTAATTACTTTTGAACGGATTAATATTTTTTCACCACATCTTCAAAAGGCACATCTGTTGCCCAAGGCCTGCTTACCCTGAAATTTTCAGACTAAAATTCCACACCCTTGTTGAACAGTGGCATGACAAGAAATTTGACAAAAAGTGGTCATTTTCATATCGTTTGACAATCTATATCTCTGCACTCACATATCCAACCAGAATGAAACTTGCCAGATCAGGAGATCCTTGGTCTCTGAAGGGGTATGCACAATTTCATGCAAATCGGTCAAGCAGTTGCAAAAATATTAAAGTTCAACATTTTGGTTTAACATTGAAATGGGACATGGAAACTATCCTGTTGAACACTATAATATATATAATATATATAATATTCATTGCAAAATACTCTGTTAATGCATCAGTTAGAGTTGATAGCACAGTGACAAAAGTATGGAAATGTGATGTTAGGGTTACACCCCTACCACCCTTCCCCCACCCTCCATGCACCAACAGGCATCGGGGTGTATGTTGGGGTCATCGGGCCTAACTCTCACCCCATTCCATGTGTAAGCAAGCTGAGGTGGTGCAGAATAAGAGAATATGGTGAGAATTAGGCCTGACAACCCCAACACACACCCTGAAGCCTTCTGGTGTGTGGAGGGTGGGGGTGGGGGTGGGGTGGTAAGGGTGTAACCCTAAAATCACATTTCGATACTTTTATTGCTGTGCTAGCAACCCTAACTGATGCATTAATGAAGTTTTTTACAATGAATTTCCCTTCTTTTTGAGAAACTGTAATGTAACTGGTAACTGGTATGTGTTAGTGGGAGTGTGGGCCCTCCAGGCCCTGTGCTCCCACTTATACATAAGTACGGAGCCATACAGCAGTGCCATAGTACTCCAAAGGAACCCTTATAACACTTTTTGGCAATATCTCTGTAACCGTAGCAAGTAGGAAAAAAACTCCACTGCAGGTGTAATCTATGACTTTGAAATTTCCTCGTTAACTTAGTCCACATAAAGGTGGAGCAAGCTGGGGGTAGCGAAAAATCTGTATCTCACACTGTTTCCGAGATATGGGTGCCAAAAGTCACCCTAGGCGCAGCAATGTTAGCCTATGGGAAATTTCTCAACTTCAGAGCACTGTAACTATGGGCCCGTTGAATGTTTTTGCACCAAACCACCAAAAGACACATCTGTGGGGCCAGGGCTTGCCACTCTGCAAATTTCAGCCCCAAAGCCCCAACCATTTTGTTGCAGTGGGATATCAAAGATTTGCTGTTTTTGGGCAAAGTACTATCGCAAATTGCAACAGTTTCGCAAAACTAGGCACAACACTTTCATGACTTGCAAAAGTGTCACGGCTGTTTCTGTTGCAATTTGCAACACTACTGGGGCTTTGATTTTTAAAAAGGCATTTCTCGGGGGAAGGGTGTTCCCCAAAAAAGGATAGGGCTGTGATCCTCAGGACCCATCCAGGTAAACACAACAGTCAGTGTTTATCTAGGAGGTCCCAAATTTAAACACCAGGCATTTTTCTCTCACTAACTGAAAACAAGATGACCACCGCATGAAAGTAAAAGGGCCATTTACGACAGTAAAATATAATGGCAGCAGCTTTCGCAAGACACACATATTGTTTTTCCCGTTGACTATAATGAGAAACTTGTTTTTTGAATAACTTTTGAATGGTTTAATATTTTTTCATCGAATCTTTGAACGGCACATCTGTGACCCAGACTGCATCTTCCCTGAAGATTTCAGGCCAAACAGACAAATTGTGTGGGCTGTAGCCACGAGCAAAAAAATGCACAAAAACCCTGAGGTTTTTTTTGTGTGTTTCTGGCCACTCTGCAGTACTGCAACCACTTATCCAACCATAATGCAACTTGTCAGATCCAGAGATCTATGGTACCAGACCGCACATGCAAAATTTCAGGCAAATCCATAGTACAGTGGCAAAGTTATTAAAGTGCAACATTTGGGGTTTAACATAGTAGCGTCAGCAACCTAACTAGCTATACTGGCATGATATATATACATATATATATATATATATATATATATGTTATACTGGCATGGTAGTGCCAGTATAGTTAGGGTTGCACAGCCACTTCTATGTTAAACCCCAAATTTTGCACTTTAATAAGTTTGCCACCATACGATGGATTTGCCTGAAATGTTGCATGCACAGTCTGATACCCATAGATCTCTGGATAATAAATAATAATAATAATAAAATTTATTTATAAAGTGCAATTCAAAACAAACATCACAAGTTGGGCATATGGTCGGATGCGCATTGCGTGAGTCAAGAGACCGGCCTGGAAACACAAAAACAGACTTTTGTAACGCTTTTGCTGGCGCCTCACAGCACAATGCACGATTTGTCCATTTGATCTGAAATCTTTGGGAAATGCAGTCTGAGTCACCGATGTGCCTTTCAAATATTTGGTGTAAAAATATTAAACCGTTCAAAAGTTATTCAAAAAACAAATGTCCCATTATAGTCAATGGGGAAAAAATATACGTGTCTCAAGAAAGTGTCGCAAGTGCAATTTTCCTTTCGCAAATGGCCCTTTCACTTTCGTGCTGCCACCATCCTGTTTTCAGTTAGTGAGAGAGAAAAATGCCTGGCGTTTAAATTTGGGACCCTCTAGGTAAACACTGACTGCTGGGTTTACCTAGTCAGGTCATGAGGATGCCAGCTCTATCTTTATTTTGGGGTAACCACCCCCCACCCGAAATGCCATTTTCAAACTCAGAGCCCCAGTACTTTCACCAATTGTGGGAAAATCATCCATGAAACGTTCACAAATGCGAACGTTTCATGCTGTTTTTTGCAAACCTTTCATGATTTGCCTAAGAACTTTGCCAAAAAAAACGTAAATTTTGTCATCCTCCTGCAACAAAATGGCTGGGTCTTTTGGCCTGAAATTTGCAGGGCTGCAAGCCCTGGTCCCACAGATGTGCCTTATGTTGGTTTGGTGCAAAAATGTTCAACTGGCCCAAAGTTACAGCATTCTGAATTTGAGAAATTTCCCATAGAATAACATTGTGATGCCTGTGACACCTTTCAGCGCCCGTATCTCGAAAATGAAGCGAGATACGGAGTTTTGATTACCTGCAACTTACATCACCTGCAGGTGATCTAATTTGTAGAAACAAGTTTGGAAATCATAGATTACAACAGCAGTGGAATTTGTTTCCTACTTCCTACAGTTACGGAGATATTGGCAAATCAGTGTCACAAGAGTTCCAAAGGATGCCTTTTCAGTGCATTTCGGTGCCCATATCTCAGAAATGATGTAAGCTATGGATTTGGTCTATTTATGTTGCTTGTAGGTCTCGTTGTCATGATTACAACAACACTGGAATTTTTTTCCTAGCTGCTACGGTTGCTGAGATATTAGCAAATTAGTGTTATAAGGGTTCCTTGCCCTGTAGGGCTGCTGTATGGCTCTGTAGTTATGTGTAAGTGGAAGCGCAGAGCCCGGACAGCCTGTGCTCCCACAAACACATACCATTATACAAAAAATGGGTAATATGAAGGAAGCGCAGGGCCCAGAGGGTCTGCGCTCCCACTAACACACACCAGTTACCAGTTATATTACACTTTAGAAACTTTCAAGTACCTCAAGGGAATCAACAAAGTCCAAGAGGGTAGCATCTTTCAAAAAAAAAGGTGTGCAAGAACAAGGGGCACAATTTGAAGATAGGCGGGGGCGGCTCAGAGGTAATGTAAGGAAGTATTTTTTCACAGAGAGGGTTGTGGATGCATGGAACGGCCTTCCGGAAGAGGTTGTGGAGTCAAAAACAGTGGTTGAATTCAAGCATGCATGGGACAGTCATAAGGCAATTCTAGGGGATGGGGGTAGAAAGAAGTAGGCTGCTGGTTAACTAGGATCTGCAGCTTATCCATTAGGTAGATAAATGGGCAGACTGGGTGGGCCAAGCGGTCCTTATCTGCCGTCAAATTCTATGTTTCTATACTTTCTCAAAAGGAAGAGAAATTCATGGCAAAAAACTCCATTAATGTATCAGTTAGGGTTTCTAGCACAGTGACAAAAGCATGGAAATGTGGTGTTAGGGTTACCACCCCTACCACCCCACCCTTACATCCTCCACACACCAACAGGTATTGAGGTATATGTTGGGGTCGTCATGCCTAACTCTCACTCCATTCTCCTATACTGCACCACCTCAGCTTCTTTACACATGGAATGGGGTGAGAGTTAGGCCGATAACCCCAACGCACACCCTGATGTCTGTTGGTGTGTGGAGGATTTGGGGGTGGGGGTGGGGTGATAGGGTGGTAACCCTAACACCACATTTCCATGCTTTTGTTGCTGTGCTAGAAACCCTAACTGATGCATTAATAGAGTTTTTTTATATGAATATATATATATATATATATATATATATATATATATATATATATATATATACACACACACACATTGTTAAACCCCAAATTATGCACTTGAATAACTTTGCCACCATATGAAAGATTGGCCTGAAATTTTGCATGTGCACTGGGGCACAATAGATATCTGGATCTGGTGAGTTGTGTTATGGTCAGATGAGCAGTTGCAGAGCTGCAGAGCATCAAAAAATGTACAAAAATGGAGTTTTTGCAAGTTTCTTTGCTTGTGGCTATAGCCCACACGATTTGTCCGACTGGTCTGAAATCTTCAGGGAAGATGCAGTCTGGGTCACTGATGTGCCTTTTTGAAGATCTGGCGAACAAATATTGATTAGTTCAAAAGTTATTCACATTTTAATTTTCCCATTATAGTCAATGGGAAAAATATATGTGTCTCAGGAAAGCTGCCACCAGTACATTTTACTGTTGCAAATGGCCCTTTCACTGTCGTGCTGCAGCCATCTTGTTTCAGTTAGTGGTGAACAAAAATGTCTGTAATTCAAGTTGTCAGAGGGAGATTCCCTTGAAAATGACGCACAGACTCAGTTTTACTGGGTGATCGACTGGCAACATAATTTATAAATATTCACATCCACAGTCCATTCACCACTTATTTTCTTGTTACATATTTACAACCACCATAACTTCATAATTTCTGTGTGTTCATATTAAGCATTTTATCAATTCCATTTCAATCCATTTAAATTCCGCACATCCACCTCTTAACTTGTCGCCAATGTCTCTGATTTTTTCCTCTTCACTCGATCATTCTTCTCGGGGTCCAGATGCGGGCAACCGTCACCCCTTTCTCTTTCCAACTATTGTAGCCCTACCTGAGTTTGGGTGCTGAACAAACCCAACCCTCAGTTTAGTTAAGTCTCCTCCCCCCCACTTCCTTCTACTGCATTCACGTCCAGGTGCACCTGACTCTGGCCGAGCCTACCCCCCTGTACGCACCCCTCCCCCCACAATTAAACCCCCCCTTTTTCTTCCCCACTTCCTCCTCCTGACTCCTGCACATGACCTCCCTAGTTGCATTCCTACCATGTTACCCTCTTACGGCAACCCATCGCCCTTCATTCAGGCAACCTGCACGGTCACGGACACTTACGTTGGCCTCTTATCGTCAACCCTCTATGCCCACCTCTACCAGTTCTAAATTCCTTCCATCACCCTCTTCTGGTGACCCAGTCACATTTTCCCCTATAATTACCCTTTATTGTCTCCTGCTATTCATCTTCCTCCCTCCCGATTTTTCTCCCCCCATCTCTCTCCCCTGCTACCCATGTAACCAAAAAAGGGAGGGTGTGTGGGTACAATTTGAGAATACCAGCAAAAAGAAGGGTAATCCTAGCCTTACATCCCCTCTTATACCCTCCAAGGACCCCTTGCAAGGACTCCTAATAGCTCCTCCCCTGACCAATCCCCCCGTTCTTCTTTCACCTGTGTCATTTTACCACCTAGTGACCTCATAGCCCCTCCCCTTATCTTCACCTGTGCTCAGCTAACCCCAGCCACCCTCCCCCTCCCCCTTCAGCCCAACCACTCCGTCATTATTCAGGGAATCCTCCTGACAATTTAGGTTGCCTTTTATAGGCAACCGCATTTGTCAGAGGGAGGCTCCCTTGGAAATGACGCACAAACTCAGTTTTAGTGGGTGTTCGACTGGCAACATAATTTATTAATATTAACATCCACAATCCATTCACCACTCTTCATTTTCTTGTTACATATTTACAACCACCATAACTTCATAATCCCCGTGTGTTGACATTGGGCATTTTATCAAGTCTATTTAAATCCATTTAAATCAGTACATCCATCTAGTAACTTATCTCCAATGTCTCTGATTTCTTCCTCTTCACTTGATCCTTCTTCTCGGGGTCCAGATGCGGGCAACCTGACACCCCTTTCTCTTTCCAACTACTGTAGCCCTACCTGAGTTTGGGTGCTGAACAAACCTGACCCTCAGTTTAGTTAACTCTTCTTCCCCCCTACTTCCTTCTACTGCATTCACGTCTGGGTGCACCTGACCCCGGCCCATGCCTACCCCCTGACAGCACCCCTCCTCACCACAATTAAACCCCCCCCCCTTTTTCTTCCACTAGCCCATCTCCCACTTATGTGAATGGATGATGGGCTTTCCCTTTCCTTATCCATCATAACTATCGCCCTCAATCCTCTATTGTATCATTTAGCTGTAAAACAAATGCGGACATACCCACTGTCGATAAATGTACCCCATCCGGTCTGTACGAGCCTGGGTTGGTAAAAGAAATATCCTGGTATGCGATGTATGCCCCCCCTTCTTTAGCTAACCATGTCGCTACCCACCTGTTCACCTGCTTCTGAGCCCTTTCCACTGCCCTAATGTCCCTAGCATGCCGCCATACTATTCTGGATATTATTTCTGACTATGCTACCCTAACTTCAGGCCACCATTGTTTCACGACCCCCAAGTCCCTCTCTATATCTTTGTATAACTCCCCCCATGGCCGATCCACTAAATCATTCCTTCCCAAATGTAATATCTATTTATTTATTTATTTGTTTAGTTTTTCTTGACCGGGTAAGTACACTAGACAAATCCTGCCTATTTTCAGGCACGACCTGGGGAAGGGGGATACAGATGAATGTCAACTGACCTTGAGCCAGATTAAGCTGTTGGTGGTATTTTTAGTGAATGAGGGAGATTTGGCCAGGACTCCAGGGAAATTCCCCTACTCTTGCAGTAGGGGAACCCCCTAGGACGACTGGACTGCTCTCAGTATGTCTCGGACTGCTGAGTGTGAGGATGTGTTGGTGGAGAACTCCGAGGATCCTGCTGATGTACTTTTGGAAGAACCTGCCCTGATGGATTTGGTGGATGGTCTTGTTGGTTCCTTACCTGCTGATGCTGTGGACTTGCAGTGTGACACTGTTGAATGCTCTCCGGTGGCTGTTTCGACCAACCCAGTTGCAGTTCTGCCCTTGGAGGAAGAAAAAAACGTAAACGCCCAGATTGTTGTCAGCCGCCCCCGCCCCCCGGGACGGCGAAGAAAAGTAATTTAGATCTTATGGAGGACATGGCGGTTGACCCGGCTGTAGTGTCAGCTGCCCTCTCAGATGAGGACTCTTTTCCGTTTTCAGCACGGCTTGCCTCTTGTTCCCCGGAGTCGGCTCTCGAGAAGGCGGGGTGGGTTAAGACCCCCACCTCCTGGATCCCTGACCCTAGTATTCCTTTGCCCGGTGAAGGATTGCCTCTAGCCCTGGAACCCTCTGCATCACAGTGTCAGCAGGGGTTTCTTATTTCGGAGCCGGACCGGGGTGTTGCGTCACTTCCGGTTGCTCTTGGAGGAGCTGTGGGTCCTGTTTTGGCTGTTCCTGCTCTGTGTCTGGATTCTCCTCAGTTGGGACCTCATAGGCAGGCTTCTCCTGCCCCAGTGGCTTCTACGGATGATCCCCGGCCCTCCAACCAGCAGTTGGCTTCTCCTTCTGCAGGTCAGTTTTTCTCAGCTGTGGGTGACGACCCGGTTTCGGGTCCTGTTGGGGGTGCAGTGCATCGACCTCTCCGGGATGAATCTTCTAAACCTGCCAGTTATGCTTCCTTATTTAAACCATCAGACTTTCCTGCATGGAAGCGTTCTGTGGTTTGTATTTATTATGGGGGGGTTTGGACCTCCCCCCCCAATTGCAACTATGTGAGCAAATGTTTGATCATTAACTCTTTGGGTATACGGCCGACTGAGGTTTATGCTTTTATCCATACCTCGGGGGACCATAACTTTGATGTCTCTTTTCGTTCGGCTAATTTGTTGGATAAATTTTGAGCTGCATATTATGCTGCCCGCTCGGACCCTATTTGGAAGCCTTTTGTTGTTATACCCATTACTAGGCCTACTGCTAAAGTCATTACTGTTCTCTTTTGAAACGAAGGGGTCAATGTTTTGGATATTCTGTATTGGTTGGAGAAATGCTGTACTGTTAATGGGGTGCCTCATGCCCTAATTGATGACAATGGATTTTGGACTGGAGGGTGGAAGTTTAATGTCCGACTGAAAATGACTGAAGACAGGATTCAACATCTTCCTAATTGTTTTTACTTGGGAAGGGATCGTGGTATCTTGTTTTATCCAGGCCAGCCTCGCTCCTGCTATAGATGTGGATCATTGTCCCATCTTAGCTCTGATTGTGATCAGCTGAAGTGTGCGGCCTGTGGGGTATTGGGTCACTCAGTATTGTCTTGTACTGTTCCTCCCACTTGCAACTTGTGTGGTGAGGATACTCATGTTTTTGCAGCCTGCCCGTGGGCAGCCCACAATACCACTGATTATATGGAACATGATTTTTACATTGCCAAATCTGTTTCATCCACTAAGGCCCCCCCCGGCCTGGGTCCAGTTCCTAACCCTGTGCATTCGACCCGTCCCTCGACTGCTTCAGCTGGCGACCCTGTTGCCCCTCGGAAGTGAGAGACCCCTGTAGTTTCCCCCTCCCCCTGAGTCCCCTCCTCCACCTGTTACCTCTGTTCTTCCCTCAATGCCACCTCCCTCTCTTCCAGAGGCAGTGGATCTGGGGTCAGAGGTGGTTTTGGAGGCTTCTCCCCCTGTTGGTATGCAACTTCGTTCCACCAAACTGGTGGAGGATGTGCAACAGTTTTCCATTTCGGTGGATAATCCCTATGAACCCTTACAGAGCTGGGGAGACATTATGGACGGGGATGATCTAGCTGAGTCTCTCCCTTCATCATCTCAACCTGAGGCTCCTTCAGTGCCTATCCCTTTAGCTGACACTCCTGGGACTAGCTTGAAAAAGAGGTCTGCCAGAACTAAGAAAAAGAAATGATTTGGTCTCTTTTTTGGGGTCTCTTTCTTTCTTTTTTTGCCATTTTTGTTATGTCTCTAGTATCACCTGACATTTATTTAGCTAGTCTGAATGTTAATGATATTAGGTCACTGTATAAACTAAAGGCTACGTTTTCGGCCTTGCACTCCTTACCTTATGAAGTTTATTTTTTACAGGATGTTTGGCTTTATACTACCATGGAGGTTGATAGGGCTACTAGGGATTGGGGGTTTGGGCCTTCTTATTGGTCACTTGGTCAGGACCTCTGTTCCGGTATTGGGTTTTGTTTTTCTACTTCGGTGTTTCTTCTTCAAAAACTGGTGGATTTGGTCCCTGGAAGGGTATTGCTGTTGGATGTTTTATGGCATGCTCTGCCTTATAGGTTTATTAATATTTATGCCCCTCAACAAAAGGCTGCTAGAGTACAGCTTTTTCGGTTAATTAAGCCTTATTTGTTTACAAATAGGATAGTTCTATGGGGAGGGGATTTTAATTCCAGTTTAGACGTTCCCCCTACCAGGAAAGTATATTGTGATATACATGCATTACGTACTATTATTGCAGACTTAGATCTGGTTGATGTGTTTGCCCAAAATCCATTACATACCTTTTCAAAAGGTAACCTGACCTCTAGAATAGATTTTTGGCTTTGCTCATGGAATATCGGGAATTTTAAGGGTGTAGTTTTGCCATTTGCGACTTCAGATCATAATTTGTTGGGGTTGCAAATCCATTTGGGAGAGTTGACTGTTCATGGGCCTGGGGTTTGGAGGGTGAATACAACTTTATTATTAGATCAAGAGTTTCATAAGGGGTATTTGGACCTGCTCTCGGATCGAACTTCTGTGATTTTTCTTTATGATTCTATGATTGATTGGTGGGTAGATACTAAGACGTGCTTAGTGGCCTATTTTAAATTCCACTCTAGACTCTTAGCTGATAGTAGGCACCACCACTCTCGGCTCCTTCGGGCTGAACTGTATGAGCTGTTTTCTGTGACCTATTTGTCACAGTCTGATTATGGAGATTGTATCAGGGATGTCAAAGTGGCTCTGACACAAGCACAGTATAATTGACAAAAGTCTTTAGATTTTGAACAGCGATTTCGGACTTCTGGGAAACAGAGTCAATTTAACCCTTATGATACCTTTGCGGGGAAGGTTTTTGATAGGCAGATGTTCCAGCTCATTGATCACCAAGGTCACCCTGTTAAGGAGAAGTGAAAACTTTTGCAGTATGTTGCAGATTTTGTAAAGCACACCTTTGAATCCCCGGTATCGGAATCGGCCGAAATGCATGTATTGTTACAAGCCTCGGATGTACCTACCTTGACATTGGTTCAACAGCAGGCAGTTTTGGCCCTCTTTTCATTAGCAGAAGTGAAGGCAGTTGTCTCCACTCTAAGGGATATGGCGGCACCTGGCTCAGATGGGTTGTCATCTGAAATTTATAAATCTTCATGGGGTATTATACCTACTCAGTTATTGGCTGTGTTTAATGCTTTTTTGTCTGAGGACCGCCTTTCAGACCAAATGTATGAGGGTTTGATGTTTTTTCTTTTTAAAAAGGGTGATAGATCCAATTTAGGTAATTGGCATCCGATTACACTGTAGAATACAGATTTTAAAATTTTTGCAAAGTTGTTGGGTAATAGGATTTTGAAATTATTGCCCTTTTTGATCTCTCCCTTTCAGTATTGTTCCATTCTGGGGTAGGTCCATCCGAGATGCTTTGATTTTGGTAAGGGAATTGTTTTCTCAGGGGCACAGGGGGGCTCTTACTGGTTATTTGTTTAATTTTGATTTATCTAAGGCTTTCGATGGTGTGTCACAGGAATTTATTTGGTTAACCCTTCGAGCTTATGATTTCCCCCAGATTTTTGTCAATTGGCTTAGCTTATGTTATTCTTTGGCTTATGTCAGGCCTTATGTGAATGGGTGGATTGGGTCTCCCTGTTACATCCGTCGGGGTGTCCGACAAGGCTGTCCCCTGAGCCCACTTCTGTTTGTCGTGGCATTAGATCCTATCATTCGTTTACTTCAAAGAACTCCTGGACTTCCGAGTATTTCAGGTTTGGGTTTATATAATCAGAAAATTATATGTTATGCTGATGATCAATGTGTCTTGGTACCAACCATATAGGATGGACGTTTATTATGTCATATTCTTCCTGGTTTTTTACATTATATTGGTTCTAGTGTAAATTTTCAGAAGAGTGTTTGTTTTAATTTAGTGGGAACCTCTGTTGGGATTTCCCATCTTGGTGGTATACGGTTGGTGGATTCTCCACATAAACTTTTGGGCATTTTCTTTGGTATGTCTGACATGGCACAGTATAATTGGGAATTATGTCTGAATATTGGTAAGGAAAAGGTTTGTAAATGGAGCAAATGGTTTATGGGGAAAAAGAAGAGGGTCTTTTTGATTAGAACTTTTTTATTGCCTTTATTTTTGTATGTTGCTCATATTTTTCCATTGCCTAAACAGTTTTTTGTGCCACTTATGGGTCTCTTTTTCTCCTGTTTTTGGGGTAGCCGATTAAACCCGGTTAAAAGGAATATTTTATTTAGCAACTATCGTTGGGGGGGGGGTCAATATGATTCACCCGATTGTTTTCTTTTATTCCATTTTTTTTCCACTAATTTAAAACCTTTGGTTAATCGTTCCTCGCAACTTTGGGTCCCTTTGGTCAGTGCTTCTCTTTCGGAGATTTTACAGGAATGGTTTAAGGCAAGTTTTGTGCACAAAAATAAACGGAATTATGTTTTGTCCTCTGATTGGGTAGTGGCATTTGACATGCTTAAGACATGGCGTGTTACAGCATCCATGGTAACTGAGCTTTCTCGAAGACATTTGTATACGGTCATAGTGGATTCTTGGTTTTCAGAGGAAGTTTTTCCAGAATTTACGGTTTCAGAGAAGGCAAAGATTGGTAGTCGTCTTACTGATACTAGAATTCCTTTGGCCATGTGGGATATATCATGGCTGGGTGTGCATGGCAAAATAAATGTTTGGGGGAATCATAAACACAAACAGTTATTGGATCGTTATTGTTTTAGGGATTTTTGTACTGAGACGACTAAGACTATGGTTCATTTATATTTTTCTTGCCCCTTTATTATACTATTTTGGTTTTTGTGGTGCTGTAAATATTGGAACCGGGTGTGGCAAATGTGGGACCCGAGATCCTTGTTTTTTGGTTTATTTCCAGCCTCGTGGGATAGGTATGACCCTAGTACTTTTGATTTAATAGCTGTTGTTATACTGTATTGGGTTTGACAAGTTCAGTGTTGCTTTTTGTTTCAACTGTGTTCTGTATCCCCTACGGATCTGTTTCCCAAAGTTGTGAATCACATTGATCGTATTAGGGAGGGGGAAAGGAAACTTCTCAAATGGAACATTTGGGAAAGATATTGGGGTTTTTGGTGATCTAGTTTCTTACTGTACAGGTTTTTTTTTTGTTTGTTTGTTTTTTTGGGGTTTTTTTTTTCATTATTTTCGTTGCTTACAGATGGGACCTTTTGTCACCTTGAGTATATTCTAGTTTGTTCTTATATTTTGTATTATGTTTTACGGGGGGGGGGTTCTTGGGGTTTTCATTTTGCTTGTTCTGATTTATTATCTTCTGTATTAGTTTCTGATTTATCTGTTTTTGTATATTTGTCTTTTGTTATGATTTGTTATGGTTTTAATAAACATGCCCCTACTCTTTTCAATAAGTGCCATGGGATCTTTAACATCCACCTGAACTGCCACCAATCCAGGCAGATGGGACCTCGGTTTAATGTCTCATCTGAAAGATGGCACCTCAGAAGTGCAGCACCCCTCTCATGCTGCACTACAGTGTCAGTACTGGGATATTAACCCAAGTGCCAGATGTAGGAACTGAACCCACAGCCCTCTGATCTCCCAGCCTCAGAGGCAAGTGTGCTACCTACTGAGCCACTGACACTCTATAATAATTAACATATTAACAGATTCGTTGTGGCCATTTTAACTTTTGTTCCCCCAAAGTCAGGATGATCTGTGACCATTTCATGCCCCGGACCATTTTCCAGTGCATCCAAACTTTATCCGGATCCTGCCCCAGTTGTTTACCTCCTGGATGAATAGTGGCCCATTTCTCAGCCTAATATACAGACAAATGCCCAATGATCCACTCCTGCCTAGTCCTTTTCAGCCCTGTTGGGGATAAAATCGACATAAGTTACATCTTCCTCACATATCTCTTATAACAGTTTGATTCCCATTGCCTCACCTTCTTCAGTTCCTCATCTGACCCCCCCTGTGCCGCCAAATTTGATGCTGCACCAATTCTGAATGAGTGTGATGAAAAATACTTTGGGTCTTCCCCCATGAATGCCATACCCTTCTTTAAAACTCCCATCACCTGGTAACACGTGACTGCCTCCTGTCGTTGTGCACAAAAAACTAGTTGCCCTCTTCTGGTGTTATCTCCCTGTAGTCCCATAGGGAGACCACTGGGCAAACCCCTTGACCTTCCTGGTTGTGCAATATGACCTCTGTCCCCACTCCCACCTGGTCTGTCTTTGATTGCTTCAACCATATTACTATCCTATCTGTACCCTAATTTATATCGCTCCACCAGAGGCCCCCTTTCCCATCCTTCCTGCTTTCTGCTACCACTTCGCCCACTCTAAACGCTCCCTTTGCCATTAACATGAATATGGCCTTAAATAGACAAGCCTCATATTCTGAAATACATATCTAACCCAGAGCCTCCACTAAACTCTGGAGTGCCTGGCCCGCCACTGGCTTCTGAGTATCACCCAGCCTTCCTTTCATCCTCTGCCAACCCATCAACATATGGTGTATTACCTTGAATTTATTGGCTCCACCCATCCCCTAACACTACATGCTTATCCAATCCTGCTAGCTGCACCCCATTGTCCCTCTCGCCATCCCCACTTCCCATTTCTGTACCATGTACTTTGCCATCTGATCCTGAGTAACTGGCTCACTTACCTCAAATCCTTCCCACTCCACAAACTCCTGGAATGTACTCCATGCCCCCTCATATGCCCTTGGCGTGTTTGCATACCAGGAGATCCTAAACAGCAGTTGGGCTCCTTCCATCCAACTTCCCAAACTTGATCTGTTACCTGTGTTCTTTGTGAGGCCATTTGTGGCACCACGGACCTGAACCTGTCCAACTGCAAACAGGAAAGGCAGCCAGCTATATCATTGATAATCCCCTTGATCTTTCTATTCCTAAAATGTTCCTCCCAAGTCAAAATTGCCACCCATATTAGAAATATTTCTAAAAACGTGATGTCACTCAGTATCCCTCGCTCCCTCCATAACTTGAGCCATGCCTCTGAGATCCACTCCACCTGAAATAACCCCCCATCCAGAATGCCCCTGCCGCATCCGTGTAAAGTTTCAGGTCATTGTTTCCCAGCCACTCATCCTACCAAAACGTGACTCAGTTATACCCCTCTAAAAACTGGCCCCATACCTCCAGATCCTGCCGTATTCCCCTTGCTATATCCACCAAATGATGTGGTAGCTTTGCTTTCCCCGTTGCCCTAGCCAATCTCCTGATAAATGCCCTACCTGGCACCACTGCCCTACATGCAAAGTTCAGGTGACCCAGCAGTTGCTGCACTGTACTCAATGGCATTCTCCTTCTACTTCTGACCTCCCCCAGCAAATCTTTTAACATTGCTACTTTATCCTGGGGTAACCTGAAAACCTACTTCTCTGCATCCACCTCTATCCCCAAAAATTCCAACTTCCTCGCCGGACCTTCCGTCTTCCCCTTCGATAGTGGCACCCCCATAATTCTCCACATTTCCTGAAAGTCCCCAAGCATCCTTTCTGCCCCCCCCATTCTGCTGTATCAAGAAGAAATAATCCAAGTAGTGCACTACTGCTTTGTAACCATACCTCTCCCCAAACACCCATTGCATCCATGTACTAAATGCTTTGACTTTTGTGCAGGCAGTGGAATAGCCCATCAGCACTGCCTTGTCAAAATAGTATTTCCATTGGAAGAAAAATCCCAACAGGTCCCAATCCTCTGATCTGACTGGTAGCAGCCAAAAGAGCTGACTCTATGTCAGTTTTCACCAACCAAGCCGCGTCAACTACCTTGATCAATTCCACCACTTGGTCCAATGTCACATACGACACTGTACAGCACTCATCGGGAATATGATCATTCACTGATGCCCTCTCTAGATATGATAAGTGATGTATTAACCCATACTCTCCCGGTTGCTTCTTTGGCACAATTCCTAATGGCAAAACCCTGACATTTTTGACTGGCAGCCCTGCAAACGGTCCCTCTATCCTTCCTGCCTTTAGCATCTTCTGGATCTTCCTGTCTACGATGGCCTCTTTTCCCCTTATAGAACCCAAATTCTTGGCTCTCATATTCTCCCTAATCCCCTGGTAACCTAAACTAAAACCTTTTTCGAAACCCTTCCTCAGCATCCTCCCTGCCTCCGTGTCTGGATATCCCTTGGTCCATTCCCTTATTATCCTCACTCTGACTGTGTTTTTGCCAACTGGAAAACCCCAGACCCCCCATTTGCTTCCACCTTACTGATTCCCCGTATATGCTGTACCAACCTCCAATCCTTGGAACCCCTTCCTCTCCCTCCTTGGTACAATCCTCTCTTGTCCCCTGAACACCCCTTGAAAGGCTGCCAGCTGGCATTCTGTACACCTGTCCTGTCCCCCATCAATCTACATCTGGACACTGGGTGATGGCCTGCACACTTTGAACAAACGTGTCTAAATTTACAATTTGTTCAGGTGCGCGAGGCTTTGTTATATTCCCAGCACATCTTTACCACCTGTCCTGCCTCCCCCTTGCCTATATCCTTCCCCACTAGTCCCATCATGTCATGATAATGTCCTATCCCATACTGTAGCTCTGAGTGTGTGGAATCCCACTATAAATCTCCCCTTGCTGCCATCCTCTGTCTGAATGCTTTATTGTACTTCAACCAGCTGTAGCCTCTTAGCTGTGTACGCATGCTTTATAATGGCAGAGTAAGTAAGCAACGGAATGGCTAATTCTAGTTTCTTCTCAAGCAGAATGGCACTAAATATCGTGAATCCCACTTGCCATGTGTCAATGTTCTTCCCCTTATACATGGTTTCCTCCAACTTCGTCCCTTCTATGGCTAATGCCACCGCCATTTCTGACTTTCCTACGTTTGTTTCTGCTCAGACCTCTTCGCTGTCTCCTTGTCCACCAATGAAAACACACCCATATATTCCCCCTTCCATATCTTTTCCTTGATGGTTAGGGTTACATGATCCACCAAGGTCATGCCTAGCACTCCATCATTATCTACCCTAATATCCTTGCTGCTTCCTCTGGCCCCGGTTCCATCCTTTGCAGCTCCCTTCAACTCCTCAAATGCCATTTTCATTCTTTCTAAACCTTTCTCACCCATATCACCCAGCATACCTGCCAAATATTCTGATAAATCACCCTCCTGTGGCTGCTCACCACCATCCTTACCATTCTTGTCCCTGGAATCCTCCAGTTCCAGCCGCGGTTCTTGATCCATCCCCTTCTGCACTGGTCGCTTCCCTGCTGGTCTCTTCCCTGCTCCCCCTGCCGGTGTCTTCCTTTTTCCCGCAAATTCCTCTGCCTCCTTCTGCTGTGCCGCCTCCCTTAGCTCATTCACCTTATCCATCAGGCCCTTTGCTGGTGCCTTCTTCACCTTTGCACGTGCTGCTTCCTCCTCTGCTTCCTTCTTCCTCACCATCTCCAACATCTCATTGACCTGTAACATCATCTCCACCACCTGCTCCATCATTTGAGTGCTTGTGACTTCTCTGTTGGCCACCATCCTGCTAATCAGACTTGAAATAAAATGACAACATAACTTAATAACTTCCCCTTGCCACCTACCCCTTTCCACCACTACCCCCTTTAGCAAACAATGGGCTAATGGCCTAATTCTCATAACCACATTGTCCCAACCACATATTCTCACATGCTCCCACATGCCCCCATCCCGGTTCCAATTCCTTGTACATACCCCCTACGATGGCACCTTCCAGTGTGTCCTTATAATAATCAATGACCCCTATATGTACTGTCATCAGGATGCATGGCCTCTCCGCATCTTACCCCATAAACCAACTCCCAACATTTTGTAAGCCTCATAAACAGTGTGTGTGGGGGGGATGCTGCATTATCTCTCTATATATTTAAGATCTGTAATCCACACATTTGTTTTCTTTGTTGCTATGCACTCCTGATAAAACTGTGCTTGAGTCCACATTTCCTTGTATCATAGTTCTTTATTTTTTACCCTTTATATGCTGCTTCGTACCTCCCTTTCTGCCGAATAACCCTAAAATATATATAGCACTGGCCTCCCGTCCATGTATGCGCCTTGCATGCGGGTTCCACCCATGCATGCACAGCCCCACTATTAGCACTGAAAAACTACTAAATTGCGCTGCCCCCACTCTGTGCATGCGTGTAGCTCCCGGCTTCACCGACGCATGTGCAGCAGTGCTGTAACCCCTGCCATCCTAATGGCATCCATACCATGGCCAGCAGGCAACTCACGGCCTGCTAGGCCCAACCACACAGTAGTCTCCTCGCTGAATGACCCACCAACATGTAACCTGCCTTTGTCCCTGGCGTCTCTTGCACCCCCACCACTGCCGCCTTGTTATTCTGTCTCCAAATTGCTCTTGAATGAGCCGGCCACAACAATCCATGTGGCACCCTGTCTTGGGAGATGATTCTTAGGGCGAAAAACTACACCCAGGTGTGTCAAAACCTCCGACCCTTGCACCAAGCCCAGCTGCTAAACCACTCGTTTTCCCCATCTGTGCATCATGCAGTAACTCCTAGAGCCACTAAAACCACCCCACTGAACACGCGCTGAGGAACCCTCTTCAAACAACAGGACCTCCTATGATCCTGTGGACACCTACCAGGCCTGAGGATACCAGATTGCTGCAACCTGTCCTCCCAGCCTCTGCCGCACCACCAGACAACCAGATCCAAGGTAATAATGCTCTGCTTACTACTATCCATTTTTCAGGTGTATCCCTATACTTCCCAACATGCAATGTCTGCTTCTCGACTACCTTAACTCTTTAACTAAACCACTTGCCATGCAGGCCCCATGCTATTCACCTCCATGCAGCAGACTACCACCATGCTTACCTCTACCCTTCCAGATTTCCTTCACAGTTTAAACAGAGGCAAAATAAAGGAAGGGGGAAAAACTTCATTGCAATAATTGCTTGCGTTCAGTTTCTCTATATACCCACCACATGTACCACCTATATCTCCATTCCCCTTCTAGTGCTCCTACCTTACCTTACCCCTTGCAAACTTCCAATACAAGCTTGCCAGCCAAATGTGCTGAGATCTTACAGTTTGAGAATCCCAGCAAAAAGAAGGGCGATCCTAGCCTTACATCCCCTCTTATACCCTCCAAGGACCCCTTGCAAGGACCCCCAATAGCTCCTCCCCTGACCAATCCCCCATCCTGCCTTCACCTGTGTTGTTTTACCATCTAGATACCTCATAGCCCCTCCCCCTTATCTTCACCTGTGCTCAGCTAACACTAGCCCCCCTTCACCTCCAGCCCACCCACTCAGTCATTATCCAGGGAATTCTCCTGACAATTTAGGTTGCCTTTTATAGGCAACTGCATTTCTACTGCCCCTAGGTAAACACTGACAGTTGTGTTTCCCTAAATGGGGCATGAGGAACTCAACGGTGCCATCAGTTTTTTCCAAGACCCTTAGAAATGCCTTTTTAAAACTGGATCCCCCGTAGTGTCACAAATCACAACAGTACTTTTGCGACACTTTCACAAATCTCAACACTGCTGCTTCTTTACTGTCACAATTTGTGACACTACTGCACCTAAATGGTTAGGGCTTTTTGGCTGAAATCTGCAGGGTGGCAAGCCCTGGCCCCACAGATGTGCCTTTTGGTGGTTTGGTAAAAAAATGTTAAGCCATTACAAAGTCACAGTGCTCTGAAGCGGAGAAATTTCCTATAGGATAACATTGCGGTGCCCGTATCTCCGAAAACGATTTGAGATACGGATTTTTAGCTACCCTCAGCTTCAGGAGAACTAAGCCCACATGGAGATTTGGAAGTCATGATTACAACTGCAGAGGAATTATTTTCATAGTTGCAATGGTTACTGAAATATTGCCAAATACGTGTTATGATGGTTCCTTTTGAGTACTATGGGACTGCTGCATGGCTCTGTACTTATGTGTCAGTGGAAGCACAGGGCCCAGTGGGCACACACTCCCACATACACACACCATGATGTAAAAACTGGGCAATGTGAAGGGAGCACAGGGTCCGGAGAGCCCGCGCACCCATTAACACTTACCAGTTACCAGTTACATTGTACATTCTCAAAAAGAAAGGAAATTCATTGCAAAAATTTCATTAATGCATCAGTTAGAGTCCTAACATCACATTTCCATGCTTTTGTCACTGTGCTATCAACCCTAACTGATGCATTAACAACAAATTTTGCAATGAATAAACATATATATATGATATGCAAGGGTGACTGTGTGATAACTCATTTATCTCGTAGAGTTGCCTGTGACCTCAAGTAACCTCAAGATTGGCGAAGCCATGAGTGAGGGTTACAAGAGGTCACAGGCAACTTTACTAGATAAATGAGTTATCACACAAGTCACCCCCTGCATATTTCATCTATGCTAGAGGGCAGGAACCTGTGTGATCAGTTATTCTTAGCTCAGGTTTTATTTTCTTTTTTAAAATGAACAAATAATTTGGGTATTTTTAATGTCTTCATGGTTGTCTGTCTTTCATGTGCCCTGTTGCTATGGGCATTGCTAGGGAGCGGCATCATGATACTAGCAGTCATGCTGCTCTGTAGCTGCTGATTAGTGTTTCAGCTGGTGATTCTGATTTTGTTTTTGGTGGAAAATGGTGGCACGGCACCACTTAGCGAGACCGGCTATGGTACACGGTGAAGCATGTTCTTATGTGAACATATGAACATATGCAGAAGCCAGCAGAAGAAGGCCATTTGGTCTATCTAGCCTGCTTGCATTGTAGGGTACATAGCTTGAGCTACTATCCCTGCCTTCCATCCCCACACCTCCCATCCTCCCTACCCATGATCCTTACATCCCCCATCCCAGCCTCTCTGAAAGCTGCCCACTGTCTTCAATGAGATCACCTCTTCCAGCAGCACATTCCAAGTGTCCACCACCCTCTCTGTGAGGAAGTGCTTTCTGACCTCCTTCCTAGACCTCCCACCCTCCAGCTTAAGACTGTGCCCCCTCGTGTTGTGGTTGCCACTCAGCTTAAAGAGACTCTCCTTATCCACCTTATTTATCCCTTTCAAGTACTTGAAGATCCCAATCATGTCCTCTCTCTCTCTCCCCTGTCTTCCAGGGAGTACATGTTCAGTGCCCTCAACCTCTCCTCATATGCCTTACCCTGCAGATCTCCTCTGGACCTTCTCCAGCAGGCTAATGTCCTTTTTAAGGTGTGGGCACCAGTACTGAACCCTATACTCTAGATGAGGCCTTACAAGGGACCTAACAAGGTCAATATAACCTCCTCTCTCCTGCTACTGATCCCCCTAGATATGCATCTCAGCATCTTGTTTGCTTTTGCTGCTGCTTCCTTTCACTGCATGGAGTGCTTCAGGTCACTAGTGAGCATTATTCCCAGGTCCTTCTCCTCCTCCTCTGATGCAGATATGTGGACTCTACCCAGGTAGTACTCTGTCCTGGAATTCTTGGCTTCAATATGCATAACTTCACATTTCTTGGCATTGAAGTCAAGCTGCCAGATCCTGAACCACCTCCCCAGCTTTTCAAAATAATCCTGTATGTCTTGTATCCCTTCAGCTGTGACCACTCTCCCGCAGAGCTTGGTGTCATCCACAAATAAACACATTTTGCCCTTAATGCCATCCCCAATGTTATTGATGAAGACACTGAACAACACCAGGCCCAGCACTGAGCCCTGTGAGACCCCACTGGTTACCTCTCTGGTGTCAGATAACTCTCCCCACCCACAACCACCCTCTGGGTTCTGTCCCTCAGCCAGTTTTCCACCCATCTGGACATCTTTTCCCCCAACCCCAAGATCCACCAACTTCCTGGTCAACCTTTTGTGGGGCACAGAGTCAAAGGCCTGGCTGAAATCAAGATAGAGGATGTCTATCGCTTGGCCCCTGTCTACTGTCTCAGTGACAGAGTCAAAGAAGTCAATCAGATTCTTTGACACAATCTTCCCCCCATGAACCCATGCTGCCTTTCATCCTGCAGACCATGCTCCTCTAGATATTCCACCAACCTTTCCTTTAGTATGGTCTCCATGAGCTTGTCCACAGTGGAGGTCAGACTGACTGGTCTGTAATTCCCTTGGTAATCCTTGGGACTGCTTGTTTAGGGGTACTGCATGTGCTGTTCTCCAATCCTGCAGTACCATGCCTGACTCTAGTGAATTATTAAATAGGTCTGCCAGTGGCCCTGCCAGCTTCTCAGCCAGTTTCTTTAGTACCCTTAGATGTACTCTGTCCAGGCCTGGTGATTTGTCCACCTTCAATGCCAGCAGCCCCTCCATCACTCTATCCTCCTCTATCACTACAGCTGTGTTCCCTTCCCCCCCACTCCTCTTTTCCCTCCTGAAGGCACTGGTCCATCCTTCTCCCTGGTGAAAATGGAACAGAAGTATTCATTTAGTATCTCTGCTTTCCCCCATTATTCTCCACCCACTCCTCCCCTTTCTTAAGCCTAACAATCCCTTCCTTCTTGTCCCTTTTTCACTTATATAGCAAAAGAAAGCCTTCTCCCCTTCTTAATTCCTTCAGATATCTGCAGTTCCTTCTGTACCTTTGTTCACCAGAGTTCCTTATTTGCCTCACTAGCCAACCTTAGGTCATTTTCCCTATCCACCTCTTTCTTGGTCTTCCTGAATTTTCTATAGGACATCCTCTTTTCCCTTACTGCCTGGGTAACCCCAGAACTGAACCAGCTGGATGCTTTGGCCCTTGTATTCTTCCCCCTGAACTGAGCTGAGTTTTGATAAAAAAAGAAAAAAATATTTTACTGTTGTCGCTGAGTTTGCAATCCAGTTTCCAAGGAGTGAGCACTTCTGACAGTGTGGTGTCCAGCCATGTTGACAGAAGTGAGCACTGGGAGCCTGTGGGAGACAGAGATCAGGTGGGTGGTAGCTGTGGAGAAAGAAAGTTATTAAAAAAATAAGCAAACTATAGAAAAATGTTTGCGGTGACGAGCAAGGAGGTGGACTGCTGGTGTGTGTTGGGGTGGCTGGCAGTGCTTCAGAGGTGGGAAAGAAAGTGAAACTGTACTCCTGTAATAGTGGCATGTTAGACAGTGAGTTCAAAGCAGCAAGTAGGGCCAGCAGAGGGGGGAGATTTGTGACATAGTAACTATATAGATAAATGGCCAGTGATGTAGGAACTGTGTGTATAAATGAGTAACTGTGTGTATAAATAAGGGATATGCAATGGAAACAAGTGGAATAAATGATTTATCTGCACAAGAGCAGTTTGACCTTGGGTAACTTCATGAGTGGCGTAAGCCATGAGTGAGGTGTCTGAGGTCAAACTGCTCAAATGCAGATGAATCAATTATTCCATGTGTTTTCCATTGTATATTCCATTTATGCAATAGGATAGGAGTTTTTGGAATGCTTTTCTATTTGTGTTTAGTGCAGTTTGTGTTTTATTTTTTATAAATTGTTCACAGTGTAGCTCCATTTAGCATAGTGGTTGCTAAGCAGTTGCAATGGAAACTCCAACTTTACATTATGGCCAGTGCATAAGGAAAAAGTTTGATGCACAATTCTTTTTTTTTTTTTGCTTTTTTTGGGGGGGGTGGCATTTGTTAGTCAAAAAAGTGAATAAAAATGGAATTTTGTACCCTTTTTTTCTAATTATAAAAAATCTAAAAGGTATCTATAAATGAAACACCTCTTATTTTGTAAATATGTTTGTGCTGAACAACTTTTGTGCTCAAAGTACCATGCTATCATTTTTTCATTTAAAAGTCATTTTAATTTGTTTTACAAAAAGTACAAAAAAAAGAATGTTCTGCTTTTTTTTTTTTGCTAATTATAAAAAAACATAAAGGTATGGAATGAGGTTGGAGGCAGGGCAATTCAGAGGAAACATGTGGAAGAATTTCTTCACAGAAAGGGTGGTGGATAAGTGGAACAACACCCTGCCAGAGGAAATGGTGGGGGATGAAACAAACATGGGATTTAAGAATGCATGGGATAGACATAAGGAAATTCTGGAAGTCAGGGGTAAGGGGCAACAGACTTCTAGAAAAATGTAAAGGGAACTTAGAAGCTGAAATGGGCAGACTGGGTGGGCCACAGGCCCTTATCTGTGGACAGCATCTATGTATCTATAAATGATACACCACTCATTTTGCAGATATTTTTGTGCAGAACAAACTTCATGCTCACAGAACCATGGTTTCATTTTGCATTTTAAAGTTATTTACATCTGTTTGTCAAAAAAATTAAACAAAATTTAATTTTCTGATGTTTTTTTGCTAATTATAACAAAAAATCTAAAAAGTATCTAGAAATGAAACGCCACTTAATTTGTAGATATTTGTGTGCTGAACAACTTTCACGCTCACAGTACTATGCTATCATTTTTGTTTTAAAGTTATTCACATTTGAATATGATTAGAACTGCTACTGAGGCCGAACTTTCTAGGTCTTAAATGACCTACTTACTTTGTGTACAAATATTGATGGCATAGTTACTATACATATAAATTTCATTTATACATATAGTTGCTCAGATAACAAGATTTACCACAATAAATTTATCACCACTCCTATTTGAATAAATTAAATTTATACACACAGTTACTCAGATAAACAGATTTATCACAGTCTGTTTATATCCACCCCTGTTGCATGAATATACTGTATATATGTATATATATATATATATATATGCAATAGGAGTGGGCTCAAAACTCATTGAATAAATCCATTTATGTTCACAGCCGTTGAATAAATGAAATGTATCCATTTAGTAGCTATGTCACAATCACTCCAGAACTCATTTAGAATGTTCAGCCTCAGTAGCAGTACTACCCATATTCAAATGCGAATAACTTTAAAATGAAAAAAAAGCATGGTACTCTGAGCTCAAAAGTTGTTCAGCGCAAAATTATCCACAAAATGAGTTGTGCTTCATTTATAGATACCATACAGATTTTTTTATAATTAGCAAAAAAGAGCAGAAAATGAAATGTTTTGTTCACTTTTTTGATACACATATGCAAAGAAAAGATAAACAATCAAAAGCAAATGTCCCTGCACTGACAGAAAGCATCCCTATTGCATAAATGAAATATACAATGGTGAGCTGTCAGATAAATGATTTATCTACATCTGTGCTGTTTGACCTCGGGCATCTCACTCATGGCTTATGCCACTCGGGAGGTTACCCATGGTCAAACAGCATTTGTGTAGATAAATCATTTATCTGACAGCTTATTACTCCCTATATATATATATATATATATATAGGATATATAATGGAGACTGTCAGATAAATGATTTATCTACACAAGTGCTGTTTGACCTCGGACACCTCACTCGTGGCATATGCCACTTGTGAGTTTACCCTAGGTCAAACAGCATTTGTGTAGATAAGTCATTTATCTTCAATCAATCAATCAAAATCTTTATTTATCCAGGCGGGCACCATTGAGCAAGGCTCATATGCAAGGTGGACCTGGTCATGAATACATCAAAGTACAGTACAGAAGCAGGTATACAAAAAGCAATAATATACAAGGAAGAAAAAGTATATACAGTGTATACAGTACAGTAAAAGGTTAAAATAAATTAAAAAAATAGCATTTACAATTGAAGAAGTCAGCAGATGTACAATCAACCATAGGCATACAGGGGTTATAAGCAGAGATCTTTTGCGTGAGGCAGCCGGCAACTACACATATAGGGGAAAGAGGCCGTGTATGGGGTGGCAGGTTAGTGAGGTAAAGAAGAGGAGTGACATGTTGCTGACAAATGGGGGAAAAATTGAGCTAAAACCACAGAAAGTGACGATGGCTGTCGTGTACTTGTTTATTATGATAATGACAGAGGGGGGTAGATAATTGGGACACTACAATGGATGAGGTGGGACTTTAGCCAGGCTGGAGCAGACAGAGAAGGGTGGGTGCAGCAGGAAGAGTTAATAAGGAAAGAGTGAGAGCCAGGGGTAGAAACATGGCAAGCGTCAGGATGGAAAGGGGGAGTTGTGGAATTAGTGGGCTGGGGTGAGGAAAACATTTGCAAGGTGCTTTCATGTAGCGATCGTAGAGGTGCTGCCCTCTATGGCATAGGAGAGGCTAGGGTGTTCTGCACCATGGGATTCAATCAGTGGTTGAAAAACTGGTGCAGAGCTCAGGGATTTGGCTTCATTGGGGACTGGGGGTCCACTTGGAGTGATGCAAGCCTATACTGGCATGATGGGCTGCATCTGTCCAGGAGGGAACCAGGATCCTAGGTGATAGGTTTAAATGCTTCATTGGCAAGCATTTAAACTAGCCAAGGGGAGTGGCACTGGAAAGAAGCAAGGAAATCCTAGCCCCCCCCCAAAAATCATGGTAGTAAGCACAATAAACACCAACATAGAGGTGGCGATAGGGAGAATGGCAGGGGTAAATGGGGAAAGTGACAAAAGCAAGAAGGACAGGGATGGGGCAAAAAGGAGTAAGGCCATCCGGAAATGGAGGGTAATGAGTACTAATGCCCGTAATCTGAGCAACAAGCTCCCTGAGCTGGTGGCTTTGATGGAAGAGGGATGCCTGGATATCGTAGCAGTCACAGAAACATGGTACACAGAGAACCATGACTGGGATGTTAGCATACATGGGTACATAACCTACAGGAGAGACAGGCAGGAGAGAAGATGGGGAGGAGTAGCTCTCTATGTAAAGGAAGGGATAAAAGCAACTGAACAAAAGAGTAAACAGGGAGGAGAGGAGGCACTGTGGGTCACCTTGGAGACTGGAAAGGGCACCACAATCTGTACAGGGGTTGTGTACAGACCCCCATGTCAAGGGGAGGGAATGGACAAGGATATGATAGAAGGCATTCTTAGGATGGCAGAGAAAGGGGAGATACTGTTGATGGGAGACCTGAATATGCCAGATGTTAACTGGAGCACATTTGCTGCAGCCACATCCAAGAGCAGAGCCATTCTTGATGCCCTACAGGTGGCAGGCCTCAGACAGCTAGTTTCAGAACCCACTCGTGAGGGAGCAATCTTAGACCTCATACTCTCAAAAGGGGGGCAGTGAGAGGATCTCAGATCTAGAAGTGGGTTGCCATCTGGGAACAAGTGACCATCAAACAGTGTGGTTCATGTTAAACTCAGCTACAGAGTCAAGCCATACAAAAGTGAAGGTACTGGACTTCAGGAGGGCTGACTTTAATAAGATGGGAGAGTGCCTCAGAAAAGCACTAGCAAACAGGCTAGAAGGAGGGGTGGAGCAACAATGGAGAATCATCAAAACTGCCGTCACAGAGGCAACAAGCCTTTGTGTGAAGCAAATAAACAAATCAAAATGAAAGAAAAAGCCACTATGGTTCTCAAAGAGGTGGCTGGAAAGTCAGGGAGAAAAAGATAGCATTCAGAAAGTATAAGGAAACACAGAAGGAGCAGGACAGAGAGCTGTACCAGTTAAGGCAGAAGGAAGGGAGGGAAGTCAGAATAGCAAAGGCCCAAACTGAGGAAAAGATAGCCAACTCAGTTAAAAAGGGGGATAAAACCTTTTATAGGTATATCAGAGAGTGTAGAAAGACAAATGGAGGGATAGTGAGGCTGAATAGAATGAATGGTGGGTGGGCAGAGGGGGACAGTGAAAAAGCAGGAGATGAACGAATATTTTGCTCAGTATTCACAAAAGAGGAGGGGAAAGTGCCTAATCCAATTAACAGAAGCACTCTTGATAGGGGTTGATCCCAGCCCTTTCACAGAAGAAAGGGTTCTGCAAGACCTCCTAAAACTGAAGGTGGACAAAGCAATGGGGCCTGATGGAATTCACCTCAGAATTCTAAAAGAATTAAGGGGAAACTAGTGAAACCACTGACTACTCTTTTAATAAATCATGGGAGGATGGGTGGTACCTGAGGACTGGAGGAAGGCGGAAGTGATTCCCCTTCACAAAAGTGGGAACAAGACAGAGGCAGGAAACTACAGACCTGTCAGTTTGACCTCTGTGGTAGGGAAAGTGATGGAGTCACTTCTGAAGAAAAGAACTGTTGAGTACCTTGAGGCCAGTGGGGCACAGGGCCCAAGGCAGCATGTGTTCACAGCAGGAAGGTCATGTCAGATGAATCTAATAGGTTTCTTTGACTGAGTCACCAAAGTAGTAGACCAGGGAGGGGCTGTGGACATGGCCTACCTAGACTTTAGCAAGGCATTTGACACAGTCCCACACAAAAGATTAATAGTCAAATTAACCAGCCTGGGAGTGGGTCCCAGGGTGGTAGCCTGCGTAAAACATTGGCTGGACAACAGGACACAGAAGGTAATTGTAAATGGAGACCACTCTGAAGAAAGAGGGGTTACTAGTGGGGTACCGCAGGGTTCAGTACTGGGTCCAGTCCTTTTTAATATCTTTATAAGTGACATTGCAGAGGGACTGGAAGGAAAAGTATGCCTCTTTGCAGATGACACAAAGGTCTGCAACAGGGTTGATACACAAGGAGGCGTGGAAAGGATGAGAAGGGACTTGGCAAGGTTGGAGGAATGTTCAGAAGTATGGCAGCTAGGATTCAATGCAAAGAAGTGCAAAATTATGAACCTAGGAAGCAAGAACCCGGGGAAGATTACACAATGGGGGGGGGTAGTAACAACAACAAAAAAGGAAAGGGACCTGGGGGTAATCATATCAGATTACCTTAAGGTTAGCAAGCAATGTGAGAAGGCAGTAGGGAGGGCTGGGGGGATACTGGGATGCACAGGGAGAGGCATCACCAGCAGAAAACAGGAAGTTGTTATCCCTCTGTACAGACAGTTGGTGAGGCCGCATCTGGAGTACTGCATCCAGTTCTGGAGACCCCATCTCCGCAAGAACATAGACAGGATAGAGGCAGTCCAGAGGAGGGCAACTAAAATGGTGCAGGGTCTGTAAGAGAAGCCGTACGAGGAGAGACTAAAGGAGCTTAATATGTATACCCTTGAGGAAAGAAGGGAGAGGGGTGACATGATAGAAACTTTTAAGTACCTCAGTGGAATCAACAAAGTCCAAGAGGGTAGCATCTTTCAGAAAAAGAGACGTGCAAGAACAAGGGGACACAATTTAAAGATAGAGGGGCAGTTCCGGGGCAATGTGAGGAAGTATTTTTTCACAGAAAGGGTAGTGGATGCATGGAACAGCCTTTCTGAGGAGGTTGTGGGGTCTAAAACTGTGGGAGAATTCAAGAATGCATGGGACAAACATAAGGCAGTTCTTGTGGGGGGTAGGAAGAAATAGGCTGTTGGTTAACTAGGATCTGCAGCCTATCCTGTAGGTAGGGAAATGGGCAGACTAGGTGGGCCAAGTGGTCCTTATCTGCCGTCAAAGTCTATGTTTCTATGTTTAGAGCGCCTTGAAGATATTCAGGCTAACAGGGCAGCTCAGCTTCAAGTTCCTTTGTAAACTGTTCCACAATGTGGGTAAAGAGAAGCTTAGAGCAGCTTTGCCAAAACAAGTTTTGACCCTTGGAACTTGGAGGGCAATTAGGGAATAGCTCCTTAGAGTGTAGGTGCCTAACACACTCTGGGGAATACAATCTGAGACATATGAGGGGAGCTTGTTGGTCACTGCTCTGAAGGCCCATAGGGCGGCATTTCTATTCCTTCTATAGTGAAGGGAAATCCAGCCTAACGATGAGTACAGGGAGCAGTGGTGTGTGGAAAGTAGAAGGCCAGTAATGAACCTGACAGCTCTGTGGTAGAGGGTGTCCAACTTAGTCAGTGCAGAGGCAGTGCAGTAGCTGTAGAGCAGGTCCCGTAATCTATTAAAGATAGGAAGGTAGCTTGAACCAGTTGAATCTTGGCCTCCTTTGTGAGCAGGTGGTTAATTCTGTAGAATAGTCCTAATCTTTGCCTTTGCTTCTTCTGTAGCTCTTGAGATGGTCAGCAAAGGAAAGTTTATGATCGAGCCAACTCCTAGATATTTGAATTTAGCTACATACTCTGGTGTTTCTCCAAGAACAGTGGTAATTTATGGGATAGCTCCCCCCCAACAGAAATTGCCGCATGCAAGGAGGGGGAGAAGAGCATAGCTTTTGTCTTTTTCGCATTGAGCAAAAGCTTTTTGTTTATCAGCTAATATTGTAGAAGGTTAAATTCAGCTTGGAGGTCTTCACAGGCTGCTTCCGGTGTGGGACGACTCAAGTACAGTACAGTGTCATCCGCGAATAAGTGGATGTTGGCTTTTTTGATGGGGTCATTGATGTTGTTAACGTAGACTGCAAAGAGGAGGGGACAAAGGATAGAGCCCTGGGGCACGCCCCTCAGCATAGGTTTTAATGGAGAAAGATCACCTTCAGCTTTAACCTGCTGTTTCCGTTCTCCGAGGTAGTCTGCAAACCAGCACATAGATTTATCGTCCAGGCCTAAGGTGCTTAGGGAGGAAAGAAGCAGGCTGTCATCAACTGTGTCGAATGCCTTACTAAGATCCAAGAAAACGGGCACATCTTACAGCTCTCCATTGTATATCCCATATTTCTACAATAGGAGTGAGCTCAAAACTCACTGAATAAATCAATTTCTCTTCACAGCCATTGAATAAATAAATTTTATCCATAGTGTATTGTAGCTATGATACAATCACTCCGGAACTCATTTAGAATGTTCGGCCTCAAAAGCAGTACTACCCATATTCAAATGCGAATAACTTTAAAACGAAAAAATATAGCATGGTACTGTGAGCATGAAAGTTGTTCAGCACAACATTAGCTACAAGTTTTATTTATAGATACCTTATAGATTTTTTTATAATTAGCAAAAAAGAGCAGAAAATGCTATTTTTTGTTTACTTTTTTGACAAACATATGCAAAAAAAAGATAAGCAATCAAAAGCAAATGTCCCTGCACTGACAGAAAGCATCCCTATTGCATAAATGAAATATACAATGGTGAGCTGTCAGATAAATGATTTATCTACACTAGTGCTGTTTGACCTTGACACCTAACTCGTGGCATACGCCACTTGTGAGGTTACCCAAGGTCAGACAGCACTTGTGTAGATAACTCATTTATCTGATAGCTCTCCATCGATATCACATATATATATATCTATATAGATATATATACCTATATATTTATATCTCCACCTGTGTTGTATATATATATATATATATATATATATATATATATACTGTCAGTATAATTAGGGTAAAACTACACTTCTATGTTAAAGTCCAAACTTTGAACCTTAATAACTTTGGAACTGTTCAATGGATTTGCGTGAAATCTGCATGCATATCTCTAGGGTAGGTCTCTTGACCGTGGGAATCCGTTGAGTGGGTTCTGAAATATAAAGTATTGAAGAAACAGAAAAATCCATTTTTTTAACAGTTCTTTGTCATCCTGGGTCTCAGAAATGGCTTTAGGTCTTGGTCTGAAATTTCCTGGGAAGAAAGCCTTTGGGTCACAGATGTACGTTTTGTAGGTTTGGTGAACAAATATTAATCCATTCAAAAGTTAAGACATTTTAATTTTTCCTATTATTTCCTATGGAAATATTTATATGTCAGGCACAAAAAAAAGAAGGTTGGTATTTTGCGTAAAGTTCAAAGTCATTCGCTCAATTGAGCTGTGTTCCATCTGCCATCTTGTTTGTTACTTAGCGAGGATCTTGAAATACAGAACGCTTAAAAAGGAAATAAATACATCAGAACACAGCTAAAGAGGACCCCTTCAGGTGTATTCTGATGTTTTGTTTTTTGCTTTAAGCTGGCCCCAAACAAGGTTTTTTTTTAACGGGCGCCAGCTGACAGAGAACAGCGTGTAGCCTGTTCTCTGCATGAGAAGAGTGGTATTTTTCTGACTTCTACAGTCGCAGCTGGAACTCGTGCTGCCGGCTGCAGAGTTAAGGAAGACTCACTTTGTTTGCATCAACACGGGGTGCCCAATCCCTGTGTTGGGATGTATTCCCCCCACACACACACACACACACACACTTATTTGGCTCACTGGGAGCTCACCCCAGTGTGCCCTAAATAATTTTTAACCCTGTAAAATAAAATGATTTTTAACCATGTAAAATAAAGAAAACCACCATCACAATTTGCGATAATTTCGATGCAGGATCCTGCATCAAACTATTCTGCCCCCAATTCCTATTTCTTGCACTGACATCAGGGTGCCCAGTCTCCGTGTTGGTGTATATCGCCCCCCCCCCAATATTGTGACACACTGGGAGCCCACCCCAGTGAGCCAAGATAAAAAAAAATAGTTAAACTTTCCGACACTGTATTGACCACTCCCAGTGTCGGATGCCCCCCACAGCCCAGTTTTATTGCCGACGGGGTGCCCAGTCCCCATGTCAGCATCCTGATCCCCACCAACTCATGTGCCACACTGGGAGCCCTCCCTAGTGTGTCCCAAATTTTTTTTTTTCAGGTCTTGTACCTGTAAATAAAGAAAACCATCCCCGATGTCTTTTTATTTATATAACCTGCAAAAAAGAAAATGGTCCCTTGTCGTCTCCTCAGTCCCCTCCCCCATCCCTCACCCTCCCACTGAGCACCCACCTCCCTGCACTTCCCTTACCTCAGAGTTACCTCTGGAGGTTGGCACTGTCATCTTCTCAGGACCAGGACATGTTTGCACTCTTCAAAGCTGAACTGCAAACTGAAGAATCAAAGGTGAGCGCCGTATAATGGGAGTCAATGGGGGGGGGTTTCAACTTATTTTGATATCTCTGCCAATTATAGGAATTTTTGCACCAAATTTTCAGCATGGGGTTCTTGGGACCCCACCTCATGAACACAGTCACTGTCATTTCATTTCTCAGTCCTGAAAGGTGATTTCACGGTTGCTGTGCAGAATCACTTTCTGGGACTGAGTAACAAAATGACAGTGCCACTGTTCATGAGATGGGGTCCCAAAAATCCCATGTTGCAAATTTGGTGAAAAAATTCCAAGAAACAACTGCATTACGAGCATTCATTGTGCAGTTTCTATGCACGCTCATAACTTTTCCAATTTTTAATATTTTCAACATTGCCATTTTTTCACATCTTCTCATGAACAGCACAGCTGTCATTTTTCACATCCTGCCCAAAATGTGTTTTCACACCTGTAGCGTAGAATGGCGTGGTGACTGTGCGAAGTCAACTTTTGGGATGAGTTAACAAAATCACAGTGCAATTGTTTGTGAGGGGAGGTCCCAAAAAACTCACGCTGACAATCTGGTGAAAAAGTCCCCAAAATGACTGTGTTACGAGCATGCATTGTGCAGTTTCTACTCACACTTGTAACTTCACCAATTGTTCATGTTTTCACTCCAGATTTTCAACATTACCATTTTTCACACCACCTCACTAATAGTTCAGCTGTAATTCTGCGCCTGTGGTGCAAAACGGTATTACAGTTGTGCAGAATTATATTTTGACAGGAATTTGAATGTTTTCTCTATTGGGTACATGCAGTGAGGTGATAAGAAGGTTATGATGAAAATTATTTAAGGTGGCACAGTCATGACTATTTGTTGCGGTTTTGCTGCGCCTGCTTTTAACTTTATGTTTGGAAGTGCAGAGCCAGACACCCCTGTGTTTCCAGAGCTAGACACATATGTGCGTCTGTGGAGGGATGGGACCCCGAACTCCCACTGTGACATATGGATACTGTTGTACTATCTGGATGGAGGGTTCGGACCCTGTGCTCCCATGGTGACATATGGACTCTGTTGTACTATCTGGATGGAGGGATGGGAGCACAGGGTTCAAATGACTCTGCACTCCCAAAATAAAAGGGCACAGAGGAGGCAGTATAGTGTAGTGGTTTAAGGCTCTGACTGCAAACCTGAAGACCTGGGTTTGAATCCCACAGCCCCCACTTGCATACTATGTGACCCTGAGCAAGTCACTTAACTTCCTTGTGCTCCCAGGTCGCACCTGTAAACTTTCAGCTTAGTGTGTCTCTCCTGGTAAAAAAAAAAAAAATTAAATGAGGATACAATTATACTATCTAAAAAAGAAGGGAAATTCATTGCAAAAAACTCTGTTAATGCATCAGTTAGGGTGACTACTATAGCGACAAAAGCAGGGAAATGAGGCGTTTGGGTTTCCAACCCTAATGCCTCACACCCAGGGTTCCCACCCCTACCACTCAACCCCTCCCCTCCACACACCAACAGGCATTTGAGTGTGCGCGTTGGGGTCAACAACCTAACTCTCACCCCATTCCATTTGTAAACAAGCTGAAGTGGTGCAGTAAAGGAGAATGGGGAGACTGTTAGGCGGACAACTGCAACACACACCCAGATGCTTGGTGGTGCGTGGAGGGGTGGAGTGGTAGGGTGGGAACCCTGGTGGTGGTCAGGGGCTGAAACCCTAATGCCTTATTTCCCTGCTTTTACTAGATTATCTCTAACTGATGCATTAATGCTTTTTTTTTCCAAATGAATATAGATTATATATATAATATATATATACTATATATATATATATATATATGTATATTAATGCCAAAAACTATGTTTAATGCATCAGTTAGGGTTAAAGCAACAAAAGTGAGGAAATGGGATGTTAGGGTTGAGCTCCTAACCACCCCAACACCCCACCCCCCTCATCCACAGACTGACAGGCGCTGGGGTGTGCCTTGGGGTCATGTGGCACAACTCTCACCCCAATCCATGTGTAAACAGGTTGACATGCTACAGTAAAGGAGAATGGGGTGAGAGTTAGGCCTCATGACCCCATGGCACACCCCTGCTCCTGTCAGTTTGTGGAGGGGGGGTGGGATATTGGGGGAGTTAGAGGCTCAACCATAACATCTCATTTCCTTACTTTTGTTGTTTTAACCCTAACTGATGCATTAAACGCAGTTTTTTGCCATGAATTTCCTTACTTTTTGAAAAAGTGTAATATAACTAGTAGGGCCTCGCACTCCCACCAAGCTGCCCATTTGTGCATAATGATATGCATGTGTGGGATCATGGGCCCACTAGGCTCTGAGCTTTCACATACACATAGGTATGGAGCTATACAACAGCCCTATAAGACAAGGAACCCATGTAACACTAATTTGCCGATATCTCGGGAACTGTGGCAGCCAGAAAAAAAATTTCAAGTGTCATTGTAAGCATAACAATGAGCACTGCTCAGAATATAAATTGAATGAATCCGTATCTTGCATCATTTATGAGCTACGGGCACCAAAAAGTGCAATGGGTGCCACAATGTTATCCTATGGGGAAAATCTGAACTTCATGATGGCATATCTACGGAACCACTTAATTCCCCAACACCTAAATAGCATAATTCACACATGTAGGGCGTCCCCTCAGCACCCTGAAAATTTCAAGCAAAAAGACCAAATCATTCATTAGCAATGGAATGGTAAAGTTTTTAAAAATCCTAGTCCACATGGTAGCAAAATCCTTGACAACGAGCTCGCAGACTAAGATTTTGATAGCTCTCGAACTAGGATTGTTAGCGAGTCACGATCAAAGAATTTTTAAATTTTAAAAGGCTATTTTTGGATAAAAAAGAGCCAAACCAAAGGCATGGTTTTGTAGGGGGGGGGGTCACCCTGAACAAAATCCATGCCTCTTTTGGCCCAAAAGTCACCTGTGGAGAAAGCTACATAATTTTGTTTTGGGGAAAAACTGAAAACAAGATGGTGGCTCACGGATAAGGAATTTTCTGGTGGACCAGGATCCTAGTCCCCAGCCTACAAAATCCTTGACCGTGAGCCCAATCTTTGTCTGAAAAAATAACCACATAAATCTTGGAGTGAAATGAGCATGCTCAGAACACAAAACTTACAAATTTAATAACTTTGGAACAGATTAATATTTATTTACCAAACCAATGATGGATTGTTCTTTGACCCTATTTCTTTCTACATTCCAGATTGCAGACCAAAAGACCACACAGTGTGATCGCAGTGCCATGGGCAAAGAATGAGTCAAAACTGGCGAAAAATAGTTTTTTTAGCATTTTGCTGTGCAGAAACTGTAAGTCTGACCAAAACACAACTTGGTAAATCAAGAGATCTACCATACCAGACTGCACATTCCAAATTTTGTGCAAATCCGTTGAACGGTTGCAAAGTTATTAACGCACACAAACTGAGGTTTAACATTAAAGTGCCTACTCAACCCTAACTATAGGGGTGTGACTGTGCCCCTACAAAATGTATATACATGTCTTTCATTGATAAAGCTAGGCCACTAGATGTCCATATATTTATATGTATAAAAAAAAGGTCATGTTCAAATTGTTTTGTAATGTACATGATTATTTAAAGTATTTTATGAATAAATAAGTTGCACAATATAATGTTTGGTTGTTTTTGTCTCCTTCATTGATGAAAACATTTCAAAAACCGGTGTTTTTCTTTACTGTTTATTGTGACATTTTGGCACACACCCTGTTTTTTAAAACTTAACTGGAAAACCATGACAATGACAGGACATCTGAATATACAGCAAGAAAGTACAGAGGACGTTGAAATTAATTAGTACATTTTGTAGGTTTTTTTATTTTTTCCCTATATTGAAAAATATAAAGCAACATATTGCATGTTACACCAGTTGTCAACCATGTCACCCACAATATAAAAACTATTTTATTCTATTTAAAAGCACTTGCTTATGAATATTTGTGTGTACTGCCCAAGAAATATGTACAATATAAATAATCACACTGGTCTCCCTATTCTTTATTGTCTCATTTATTATTTTATTAACAAAAAATAAAAGTCTGGTTACCTTGCTGTCAAAATGTACTGTTCATTTATATTGGCTGTTGTTTTTCACCTAAATGTTATATTCAGGTGTATCATGTGTGCAAATCAGAGGCATGTTACCACAGTTGTCTGACTATAAATAGTGATTATGGGAATGACTGGGATTGTGAGATAAGGCATTTTGAGGTGTTGTCCAAACATCCCACGAGAGTAACATGTGGCAGAATTTGGCAGCTATAAAAAAAGTGAAGCAAATCACAATTTCCAGATATAGATTTGTAGCACTCACCTTAATTGTCAATTATTGGTTAGAACAGAGATAATGCCATTTTCTGTGCATGCAAAAATTATTTGTACATGTGACATCAGATGTCACACATGTGACAGGGACATTGTTAAATAGCCAAAAGTTACTGTACTGTTACATGGATCAAATATAAAAAAATAAAGATTATTTAGTGAGCTTATTTCTGTGTTATACTTTATTAAAGCACACATTGTTTGAAAAAGTGATGTTATACACAGACGTACATCTAAAAATTATTCACTCGTGTGACATCAGATAATACCTGTCAATGTCTGCAGGATGGAGTGGGGTGTTAGGGTTGGAAGCCCTAATGCCACATTTCCCTACTTTTGTCACTTTAGTATCAACCCTAACTGATGCATTAACAAAGTTTTTTGCAATTAATTTCCTTACTTTTTCAGATAGTATAATCATATCCTTATTTGTCTGTGAGAGTGCAGGGCCTATGTATATAGCTGTGGAAGCACAGTGCCCTCCATACCCCGTGCTTCCATTTATAAGACAACAGTGACCAAATTGTCAGGATAGCCATCTTATTACCCCATCTCATGTACCCAGTACAGAAAATTTTCAAATCCCCACCAAAACATAATTCTGTGCAACTGCAATGCCATTCCGCACCACAGGTGTGAAAACACATTTTGGGCAAGATTTGAAAAATGACAGCTGTGACATACATGAGGTGGGGTAATAAGGAGGCTAGTTTGAAAATCTGAGGTGAAAATATTTAAAATTTCCAAAGTTACGAGCAGGTGTAGTGAAATTGCAATGAATGGTCATGATTCGGGCATTTGTTTCTCTTTTTGATCCCAAATTTTGAACATAGTCTTCTTATGACCCCACCTCATAAACCCCATAGGTGAAATTTTTAAAATCTGTGCCACAACACCATTCTGCGCCACAGGTGCAAAAACACATTTCAGACAGGATGTGAAAAATGGCAGCTGTACTGTTCATGAAGTGGTGTGAAAAAATGGCTATGTTCAAATGGTGTTTTCGCACATGTGGCATGGAACGGCATTTTGGCACAGATCTGAACATTTTCAGCTATGGGGTTTATGAGGTGAGGTCATAAAAAGACTATGCTGAAAATGTGAGGTCAAAATATGAAAAGTTTCAAAGTTATGACCCTTCATTGCAATTTCACTACGCCCGCTTGTAACTTTGGAAATTTTAAATGTTTTAACCCCGTATTTTCAACATAGCCTTTTTATTAACCCACCTCATGTATGTCACAGCTGTCATTTTTCAAATCCTAGCTAAAATGTGTTTTTGCACCTGCAGCACGGAATGGCATTGCAGTTGCACAGAATTATGTTTTGGCAGGGATTCAAAAATGTTCTGTACTGGGTACATGAGGTGGGGTAATAAGCAGTGATGTGCGGAATTTTCAAATTCCAGCAGAACAAAAATTCTGTGGAATATTCAAAATTCTACCAAAATTCCGCCAAATTCCACTGAAAACAGAATTGCAGAATTCCACAGCATAAAATAGTTGTGGAATGATTTTCTGTACACAAATCACTTACATGGAATATTATTCCATGGATCTCAATATTTTCCACGGAACTTGTTGCAGAATAATTTTCTGCAGGACAAAATACTGTTCTACGGAATATTATTCCACGGATGACAGTAGGCAGAATTCCGCAGGCAAGCAAGCAAAATTCCAGCAGAAATTCCTCCAGTGGAATGGTCATTCTGCACTAATTCTGCCAGTGGAATTTTGCATTCCACACAGCACTAGTAATAAAATATCTACGCTGACAATTTGGGGGCAAAATATGTTGACATTCCAAAATTATGACCATTCTTGCAATTTCGCTATGTATGCTCATAACTCTGGGAATTTGCAATATTTTCACCCAAGATTTTCAACATATCCATCTTATTATCCCACCTCATGTATGTCACAGCTGTTATTTTTCAAATCCTGGCTAAAATGTGTTTTTGCACCTTTAGCATGCAATGCCATTGCAGTTGCACAGAATTACATTTTGGCAGGGATTTGAAAATTTTCTGTACTGGGTACATGAGGTGGGCTAATAAAGATGGCTTTGCTGACAGTTTGGTCACTGTTGTCTTATAAATGGAAGCGCAGGGCCCAGAGACCACAGCTACATACATATACGCATCTATGGAGGGAAGGGAGTGCAAAGCCCAGAGGGCCCTGCGCTCCCACAGGCAAATAAGGATACGATTATGCTATCTCAAAAAATAAGGAAATAAATTGCAAAAAACTGTGTTAATGCTCTAGTTATGGATAAAGCCACAAAAAGTAGGGAAATGCAGCAGTAGGGTTTTCAAAGCTAACACCCCACACCCACCCTGCACACACCAACAGACATTGGGATTGTGCCTTGGGGTTGTCGGCCCTAACAATCACCCCATTCTCCTATACTGTACCCACCTCAGCTTGTTTACATATGGAATGGGGGTGAGTGCTAAGGCCAATGACCCCTTGGCACACACCTAATGTCTGTTGGTGTGTGCAGGGTGGGTGTGGGGTGTTAGCTTTGAAAACCCTAACACCACATTTCCCTACTTTTGTGGCTTTATACCTAACTAGAACATTAACACATTTTTTTGCAATTTACATATTATAATGTCACGGTAGTGCTGCTTTAGTTAGGGTTCAATGGTTGCTTCTATGTTAAACTCAAAAGTTTGCACTTTAAAGGGACACATTCATGTACAATGGTAGACATAGTTTGAAAGCCCACTGAAAGTTATTTTGATTGAGGTATTGGGTTTACCTGTAGCTGGAAGCAGTCCAGAGATATAGATGACTGAGTCTCCACAATGGAAACACTACATTAGAGCTATTCTTAGAACCTTGTGATGTCAGTGACAATCAAGCAGTGCCTAATTGCATTGAGTTAAGCACTGCTTGATCATCACTGACATCACAATGTTCTAAGAATGGCTCTAATGTAGTGTTTCCAGTGCATAGACTTAGTCATCTATATCTCTGGACTGCTTCCAGCTACAGGTAAGCCCAATACCTCAATTAAAAGAACTTTTCATGGGCTTTCAAACTATGTCTGCCACTGTACATGAATGTGTCCCTTTAATTACCTTGCAGCTGTTTCACTGGTTTGCGTGAAGTTTTGCATGCACCATTGGGGACCAAAGATCTCTGGATGTGACAAGTTGTGTTCCAGTCAGACGTGTGGGTGCGGAGATACAGAATATAAAATAACATGTAAATTACCATGTTTTGTGAAAATTCTTTGTCACTGCAGTTCTCAGAGATGGCTTGAAGGTTTGCTCTGACATTTTTACGGTATATGGGGTTTGTGTCACAGATGAGCCTTTTGAAGGTTTGTTAAAAAATATGAATCCATTCGAAAGCTATTAAATTTCAGTTTCCCATTATTTCCTATGGGAAACGTTAGATGGTAGACTTGAAACTACTTTTTTTTTGCCACAGATGCAGGCCTTTTTGCCTCGAATGCAGAAATTTGTGTTGAGATTCTGCCATCTTGTTTTCAGTTAGCGAGGCAAACAAACTTAAATATTTCAAAAAATACTGCCCCTTGGTAAACATCAACAGTTGTGTCTATCTATTTGAGGCCAGAGGAATCAGATTCTGTAGTTAGTTTGCCCCCAAAATGGGCAGAAATATGTTTATTTCATATGAGGGGGATTTACTGCTGCAAATTGCAGCAGTATTTTCTCAAAAAGAAGGGGGAGGGGTTCTGCTGCAAATTGTGGCAAAAGGACTCAGTGTTTCATGAATCACTGATTCTTTTTCCACAATTTGCAGCAGAACTTTTCATGTCCTTCAGCGGGGTTGGTCTCACATCTCCCCCAAAAATTTGGAAATGTGGTGCTTGGAGTTCTTTAATGCCAGACAAATTACCTTTTACCTGAGGATGTGTACATGGGACACCATGGATGTTGCAGTTATTACCCCCACCTTGTGAGCCCAAACAAGTTTGAGAGGTTTGAGTTCTGATTTTCCAGATTCGAGGGTTTGAATCCAGATCTTTTTAGTTTCATGTGGTGCCTCCACCCACAGTAAAATATGAGTGGGCCTGGTGTCAGAGTGGTACAACTCCCTAGGATGCAGTATCTACCCACTTCTCCTCAGTGTCCCCTACATATGTAAAATCATAGTACAACCTTACATTCAGCAAACTGTTATTAGTGAGTTACACTAATAATATGCTCACAAGACAAAATGTAAAATATCAACAAAATATTTATTGGGAGGTATTCACAAGGACTGGGGAAATGCAAAGCAAAACTGGTTTAAAAAGATTCTTGTTAACTCTTGCGGCAGGGACGAAATTAAATGCCTGACTAGGTTTGGCCAGTAAACACTTAAACAGTAACAGTGTCCATCCCCCACCAGGTAAGATAATACAGTAGCAAGTAAACTGTAAAACCTTCTGCATTACCAGCCCAACTGTACTGTGTGGGCACTACCCACTGGCACCGGTTTTAACCCTTAGACCTTAAATGGGAGCTCCCAGTGCTTCACTGAGTACCCAGTCGTAGGAACAGTGCAGGCTCAGTGACATTGACTGGCTGGCAGTAATGCACTTTAAAACAAGCAGAACAGTTGAACCCAAAACCCCACAGGCCCTGCTATTGCTTAAATGGCAGAACCTCCAAATGAAGTATTTGTAACTCTTGGGCTATTGGCCAGATCTGTAAATTTGGTGGCAACTTTGAACAAACTTCCCCAGTTGCACGGCGTTGTAAAGGCAAAGGTCAGGAAGCATAGGTAATCCAGAAACAGTTATAACATTGCAAGTAGCACATTATTATTATAAATAACAATAACATAAAAAAGATTTGTACAGGATGGCTTTTCAATACAGGCAGTTCAAACAAGTCCTTCTTCTGAGTGCATTGCCTAATCTAAATCTCCATCTCTCTCTCTCTCTCTCTCTCTCTCTCTCTTTCTAAAAGCTCTCTTGCTCTGGCAGTTTAACTTGCTGTCTTCCACAAATTGTAACAAGTTTGTCAATTTCCAGGTGCAATAAAATAGAACAGTCTGTCTGGGGCTGGTCTCATGTTTCTCTCAAAAATGTAACAAAATAGCACATTATGTCTGGGGGGAGGTCGATCTCCTGTTGGCAGTTCTGTTAATAAGCTTGAGGAGTTCAAAAGGTTTCTCAAGGTCACCTCCCAGTGTTACAGATTTCTACCTTTTCCAATTCCCAAATAACCCTCTGCAATACATTTCAAACAACAATAATGATGTACATTTGTAAATTAAGGGATCCCAATTTCACATAAAGAGTCACATATATTTTAACCATGGAGAAAGAAAGAAAGAAAGAAAGAAAGAAGGAAGGAAGGAAGGAAGGAAGGAAGGAAGGAAAGAAAGAAAGAATTGTGGATCCATTGGAGTGGCAAATTCCTCTGGTTCCACAGGAAAATTTGCGCAGTCAGACAGCAGAAACAGACAAGTGGCAGAAAAGGAGAGGACAGAATAAATCCTTGCTTTTAACTCTCTCTGCATAACAAATGGGACAGGGTCTTATTCAACGCTGTCATGCAGGGCAAGCCCTGAGAGTACTCACAGTTCTGGTGTACCAACTTCCCTGTCAGCTGGGCATCTTCTCCTCCTCCTCCTCTGCAGGTGCAGTTCTTCTCAGGTTGATGGTTTAGTTGTTGTAGTTAGGAGTAGGGGGGCAGCTGAAGGATGTTTCAGGTCTCAGGTGCCTCTGGATGGAAATCAATGCTGTCTGCATCCGCAGTCACTTGAACCTCTTGGGCTGTTCATCCTCTGCAACACAGATCAGTCTAAGGATTACGGACCACACACCTCACACCCACGTTCAGGCTTCCGAATCCAAGTGTGAAGCATTAGCTAGTACCTGGCAATGGCACTAACCAGCCTTCTCCCAGACTATCTGCAGGGTTGATGCAGATATTTCTCTCGTTGCTGGCTTTCTCACACAGTCTCTGGTACCCACATGCAGGCTGTTGTGGCACGTGTTTAGCTTCTTGTCTTTCAAGGTGGGTCACAGTCTAACAAAAAATTGTCACCCTGATACTTTCAGTAAACAGAGACACACAGTTCAGTCTCTGGATACAAAGGTTGTGGAAACCTTTGAAGTCACTCCATGTCGATTGGCTGTGGAAGCTCAGACAGGCTTCCCTGGATGGCTCTGGCTAGCAATACACTAGCCCTCCTCACTCTCTGAGAGCTTACTACCAACTCCTATATTCTGGAACTGTCCTCAGCATTTTCCAGGGGAAAAACAGCTTATAGGTGTAGGAGGCTGTCAGTCAACTTAATTAGTATTCAAAACGTTCACTCGACACCCTATTGTTTAGCAGAAAGGGTGCCAAGCATACAGCACAGTCATTCTCCCATCATGCTGCTGGTATCAGGTGCCAAGATCCCTGACCTCTGATTGGTTGGCAGCGAAGTCAAGGGTCAGCAAGATGGAGGCTGTCTCTCTAAAGAAAACAGTGCTTTAACTTTAATGTTCTTTTATTTGAGCTCCTGTCCAGCGTTTACTTTCGCTGTCCCCTAGGTTGTAGACACACCTGTGCCTATTTATCTGGTTGTGCTTGTGTGAATGGTGGGACTTTTTTCAGCCCACTGAGAGATTCCAGATAGTCTCTGTGCTCTGTTTTTCTGGCAGCCACCCTGTCCTTAAAGGTGCAGTGGTGTCAAACATGTGAAGTCCCTTTCCCCACCTCCTAGTGCCTCCATGCCCTCTGATGGCTGCTGGTGTCCCTAGGACCAAAGCACACTAGTGAAGTGTCCTGCCGTGTTGCTGGCCATGGGTTGCGGCAGTGAAGATTTGGGCTGGCATGCTGAACTCCGTAGAGCACCACTTGAGCTGCTGTCAGGCAGCTCACATGTTCAAACAGGTGGCTGCTTGAACCTGCACACATTCCATGCAGTTGTGCAGCAATTCTGTATACCGCTGAGCAGGGGGCAGCTCATTAATCCAGGAAGTGCTCCTCTGACCCCCCACAAGCTGCAGTTCCAGGGCCGGAGTGAGCACAAGGATGGCAGCAGGCAGTCTCTGGGGCAGCAAGGAGTCCAGATAAGCCCCCATCATTCTTGGGGGGGGGGGGTTACAGCTGCAAACTTAGCTTTTGTGTCATAGCAAACAATCTTCCTTGAGGATCAGCATGCTGTGGGGATTCACCTCAAAGAAGGCATGGTTAGATGGCCACTGCCACGATCCCAAGGATTTGGTGGTGGGTTTATCTTCCAGCTAGGCCTGTCAGCTACTTCAGCTGCCTAATGCAGCTCTCTCCAAACTCCTTCACAGACTGACAAAATAACTGCTGCTGACTCATCAGCCCCAAGCAGCTGACCACACCCCCTGAGAACTCTCAACCATTCCAGTTGGCAGTGAGTTCCCAGGCTGGCTGGAGTTAACCCTTTGTGGCCAACAGACTTACAGGGGAGTTGTAGCTCTGTAAGGGCTTCACCTCCTACACACATACTTTGAATAACTGACATCCTTGGCAATTCCTTGGATCTCTACATAATAATCCCCCAAGCGATGGTGTACAGGGACAGCACCAACCTGGCCACTGGGAGGAAATGCAGCCATGATTTACAGGCACTACGAGAAGAATGTTAGGGAACTTGTAACATGAAAAAATAGAGATCCCTTAATCACCTGGGGTCCTATGCCGAGGGTCGCTGGTGGCTCAGCTCCTGATCTCCTGCACACAGTGTACAGGTGACCCCTGGTAGTGCCCATCAGGTCTAAAAATGGTGAAATAATCACCAAATACAATGAGCCTCTAACCCTGGCTTCTATCATAATACATAGCCTCCTAAACGATACACTGGATAAGTACTCCATACCAAATTTACATTAGCAATACCTTTTACATAAATCATAAGCAGTTATTGAAGTAGTGGGTTAACTACACAGGATAAGACAGATAAGCATAAAAGAAATAACAGGTTCAGACTTTAAATAGTTTTGTTTTCATGTTACAAAACTTTATAAAACTCAACTGCTATAACAGTATTAATAGTGTAACACAAGCTACACATGTAAAACCCATATTATTTAAAAGCTGAAAATATTTTTTTTGCAAAAGGCTAAAGTTTTTGTTTAGTCTCTTATATGTTTTTTTTTCTTGTCTTCAAAGTAACATGGGTAGGGGGCCCTAACTGTCCATCTAGGGAGCTTATAGTAAGTAAAACTGTGTTAAACTACCCCATGGGGTAAGTTCTCCCCTAGTAGGCAGAGTCCCAGATCATTTCTGCCAGCATTCCCATAGCAGAACTGTCTCAGACAGCTGCACAACAAAAATGTATATTAAAAACAAGCATTTGTCAATGCCGAATGTTGTCGCTCTGGCACTGGCTTTGGTAGTGCAGTGAGGGAAACCATTTTGGGCAGGATGTGAAAAATGACAGCTGTACAGTTCATAAGGAGGTGTAAAAAAATGCCAGTGTTGAAAATGTGGCATGTAAATATAGCAAATTTGTAAAGTTACAAGGGTGCGTGGGAAATGTGCAATGCACGCTTGTAGCACAATCATTTTATGGGCGTTTGGCACCAAATTTTCAGCATAGGCATTTTAGCAACTCTGCTCATGTACGGTGTCACTGTTATTTCCTCAAACTGTCCCAAAGTGATTTCTCGCTTCAGCGACCACGCTTATTTCAGCCGGAAGGCGAAAACACATTTAGCCAGGATATGTGAAATGACAGCTGTACTGTTCAACAAGAGGTGTGGAAAAATGCCAATGGTGAAAATCCAGAGTGGAAATATTACAAATGCACGATGTCATGAGCGTGCGTGCAATCTGCCAACGCACGCTCGTAACACAGTCATTTTATGGAGTATCATCACCAAATTTTCAACATAGGCATTTTAAGACCTCTGCTCATGAACTGTATCACTGTCATTTTAATAATCTGGCCCAAACACTGATTTCCCACAGCGACCGCGCTATTGTGCGGAAGGCGGAAACACATTTTGGGCAGGATGTGGACAATGACAGCTGTACTGTTCACAAGGAGGTGTATAAAAATGACAATGTTGAAAATCTAGCGTGAAAATATTGTGAATTCGCAAAGTTACGATGCCCGTGAGCAACTGTGCAACGACGCCTGTGAAAACAGTCATTTTTTGGATTTTTTCCACCAAATTTGCAACATAGGCTTTTTGAGAGGCCACCTCATGAACACTGGTACTGTCGTTTCATTAATCAGTCCCAAAAGGTGATTCCATGCAGTGACTGCGAAATCACCTTTCGAGGCCGATTAACGCCATGACAGTGATAGAACTCATGAGGAGGCGTCCCAAAACCCCATGTTGAAAATTTGGTGCCAAAATTCCAAAAAATGCCCGAGATATGCATTAAAGTTTGAAAAACCCTATTCATTCCATTATACAGCTTACCGGCATTTCTCAGTTCGTGGTCAGCTTTGAAGAGTGCTTACGTGTTCCTGGTCCAGTGAAGATGCCGCGCCGGACTCCAAAGGTAAGTATGGGTGGGGTGGGGAGGCAGGGTGCATAGAAGGTGGGTGGGGGTTGTAGAAGGGGGGCCAGGGAGACCACTGAGGGACCGTTTCCTTCTTTACAGGAAAAAAAACATAAAAGACATCGGGGACTGTTTTGATTTTTAATAGGTGCTTTGGTATGCTGTGGTGGGCTCCCAGCATGCCACCTGAGTGTGGGTGGGTGGTGGGCGCATTATCTGATGGGGATTGGGCACCCTGTTGGCAAACAAGGAATGGGGAGCTGCAGGAGCCAAGGGGATTGGCACCCTCAGCAATAAAAACGGAAGGGAACCACATTATGCAGATGGGGAGGGCTCCCTGTCAGCAAAATTCAAAGGAGGGATACATGCTGATGGGGATTGGGACCCCTTCAAAGAGAAACTGTTGGGGGTGCACGGCGTTGCGGGGGATTGGGCACCGGGCAATCAAAAAGGAGGGGGTAAAGATGTCAATGCCAACAGGGATTGAGCACCCCCGTCGGCACACAATAAAGGAAGGGGGTTGACAGGCAACAGCAGCAGTCACTGCCGCCATGATGACTGCAAGTAGGGGGAGGCGTGCTGTGGTCACACTGCATGAGAGCTTCACTCACATTGCAGTGGACCTTTTCTCAGAAGTCGTCGCCTCATTAGCCAGGTAGAGTGTTGGCCCCTGCTGCTGGCTGATTGGGGAATGCGGGGTGCACCTACTGGTGCATGCCCTGCATTCGCCCAACAGCGACCGTGCCTCCAAATCTCCACTGCCACAAGATGTTGCCTGCGCAAGTGCGCCAACATAAAAAGGAATGGTTTCACAAAGTCTGGAGTGCAGGCTTCACACAGCAGCCCTTGAAATCTTCATACGAGTCTCCTCCTCCTCTTCCATCTGACTGGCAGGGTGGAACAACAAGAAACCTTTGATTTAGATGCAAGGGCTGGCTGTGCGGACCTCACACTCCCCTGGAGGAGGTCCATAGTCGGCACCAAAACAGAGGCCACATATCTGCTTCGCAGTGGTCCTTCTGGCTCCACCAAAAGGTGGCTACTCCGATGGGTCCTTCTCCTCAATAGTAATGTTTCAGTTCCAGATTGTGACATGGTTTTCCCTCTGAATCCCAGGTGTCCTTGAAAAAGAGGGATTTACTTCCCTCAGGTCTTTGTGCTGTACATGGTTCTTCATAATGGACAACACCTTGTACATCTGAGGGACCAATTATCTGGTTTGATTATGGGCTTCTTCCAGATGGAAGGGATCTGAATGTTCATCTAGCCCATGATTAAAATGGATCTTATTCAAGGCAGCTTCACATCTCTGTAGGCTTTCACTTTATCCCACAGCCATTCAGGAATAAAGGGATGGGAGGAGTACTGGGGTAGTCCTGTCTGATTTTTCTATGAATCATTTGCTCTACCTGGGACTAGGAAGGAATCTTTTCTAGAAGCATCCCCCTGAAGGACCAGTCCCAGGGCTAACCAATGTGCAATTTGATACTTATGGAGGTGGGCCCTTCTTTCCTCTTTGAAATAATTTTTCCAATGAACGTCTTGGCCACGTCCATGGTAGGACTCCACAGGGGCAGTCCCTTTGTTGCACTGCACTGCACCTTGAGGGTACTCTGATCTCACAATGACAACTGGAGTGTTAATTTCATTAGGTTTAAAGTCTCTTCAGGCTAAAGGAGGTCAGAGCCGGGAAAAGACTTTTGGCAGGCCTGCCCCCCACCTAGCTGGAGCTTCATGGAGGGCCCTGAAGAAGGCTGTATCCCTGGCAGTTTTTTCAGCCCCAGTGGGCACTGGCATCTGGCTTGGGGTTGGTGTTGGCACCCCCTGAGCGAGTGAGTTAGCAGTACTCGAGTCTACAGGCTGTTTGAAAAATCTGGCTGGCCCAAAATCCAAGGATATCAGTAATGGTGCTCTTAACCCAGCACCCCAGGAGGTAGTTGGCAAAGTTGGGAACAAACTGCTATGTGGTCTTCACATGCGGCTTTCAATTCAGTCAAAATCATTTGCTACAGCAGGAGCCACCCTAGGTACTGGACAGATCCATAACTGGGTGGTAGTGTCAGTAAGGTCTTGGTGATAGTAGAATGTGTATGCACCCTGATAACCATGAGGGGGGACTAGCTGCAGGTGGAATAGAGGTAACAATAGCTACTTCATGATGCAAGAACCATGTTGGGAGGTCCTCTGTTCTTGACACCTCCAACTCTAAGCTTACAGGTCCAGTGATGCTGGCATCCTTAGAGAGGGTGGTACCACTTTATCCCCCTCGAGGCACCCCTGACAGCATAGCAGCGCTACTGCATAATTTCATTGACGATGGCAAAAATCACAGAACGTGGTGTATCACCCAAGCTGGGTATTATGCATTCAGGCTTCCATGCCTTTCCCAAGGGAGCAATGCAGGCAATATTTTCCTCCTTCATAGCCATCCATCCTAATATACAGTATATGAAGAAGCAGGGGTTGTCCCTTTTCATTTTCACACCTCCACTTGCCATTTCTCCCTCCAAACTGCTGGAAAATACTACCACAGGCTGGGCAACCATAAATGTTTCTTTCATTTGTGGAAGGCATGACATCTGCATCTTAGAAACATAGAAACATTGAAGTTGACGGCAGATAAGGACCGCAAGGACCATCCTGTCTGACCATTTCTTTTTCTACCTTATAAATGTGCCATCGGCCTTTGCTCTGTCAATGGTCTATCTATTCATACTCATCTGTATTGCTCCCTCATGCCTATCCCATACCTGTTTGAAGCCCTGCACTGTATTCAAATCCACCACTTCCTGAGGTAAACTGTTCCATGCATCCACCACCCTTTCTGTGAAAAAGAACTTCCTCACATTACCCCTTAATCAGTCTCCCTCGAATCTCATGCTGTGTCCTCTTGTCCTGCTATTTTTTTTATATTGAAACATGTTAGACTCTTTCACCTTGTTAATGCCCTTAAGGTGTTTGAATGTTTCAATCATATCATCTCTCTCTCTCTCCCTCCTTTGCTCTAGAGTATACATATTGAGTTCAGTTAATCTGTCCTCATATGTTTTCTGATGCAGTCCCTGCACCATTTTGGTTGCCTTTCTCTGGACTGCCTCAATTTGATTAATGTCCTTGTGATGGTGTGGCCTCCAGTACTGCACGCAGTACTCCAGATGGGGCCTAACCAGTGTCTTGTAAAGAGGGATTATTACCTCCCCTCTTCCGACTTGTGATACCCCTACTAATACACCCCAACATCCCTCTAGCCTTACCTACTGCTTTGGTGGTCTGCTGGGATGATTTCAGGTCATCAGTGATGATGATGCCCAAGACTCTTTCTTCCCTTGTGACTGCCAGCAACTCCCCTCCCAGTCTATAGGTGGCTTCAGGGTTCTCTTCCCTATGTGCATGATCTTGCACTTCTTTGCATTAAACCCCAGTTGCCACTCTTCTGACCATTTTGCCAGTTTATCCAGATCTCTTCTCATTCTGCCCACCCCATCTGGATAATCTACTCTGTTGCAGATCTTGGTGTCATCTGCAAACAGACAAACCTTACCCTCCAGTCCATCTGCAATGTCACTGATGAAGATATTGAAGAGGACTGGCCCCAGGACTGATCCCTGAGGTACCCCACTTGTGACATGCATCTCTTCTGACTGTATACCATTTACCACCATTCTCTGTTTTCTGCCAGTCAACCAGTTTGCCACCCAGTTGTCCAACTTCTGAGCCACCCTGAGCCTACCTAGCTTATTAATTAATCTTCTGTGTGGAACAGTATTGAAAGCTTTGCTGAAGTCAAGGTAGGCGACATCAACTGCAACAAGGTGCAACAGACTTCTAGGAAAACAAACTGAACTTACAAGTTCAAATGGGCAGACTGGGTGGGCCATAGGCCCTTATCTGCCGACACTGTCTATGTATCTATGTATCTATGTATCTATGTAACTGCTCCCCCTTGGTCCACCACTTTGGTTACCCAGTCAAAGAAATCTATGAGATTAGTTTGACAGGACCTTCCTTTAGTAAACCCATGCTGTCTTGGATCCTGTGCTCCTGTGGATTCCAGGTGTTGCACTATCCTTTCCTTAAGGAGTGCCTCCCATAATCTTGCCCACTGCTGAGGTAAGACTGAGTGGTCTGTAGTTCCCTGCCTCCTCCCTGCTACCACTTTTGTGGAGCGGGATCACATGAGCCCTTCTCCAGTCTTCTGGAACCTCTCCTTGTAGGTCTTGTAGGCATCAAATGACTTCCTCCAAACTGCAACTCAAAAAAACAAGCAGGAGAGGTGATTTGTTAGACACTGTCCCTTTAAGATGCCTTTCTTCCTTCCTGCCTGTGTTGTGCCTGGCTTGAATCACACTGCTCTCTATTTTTTTTCCCCTTGCTATTACTATAGCAGTTGAACTGCTCAAATGGTTTTACTCTGTGACGATTTGACCATTAATTTTATCACTTTATGAAAATGTACTAGTTGCTGATGGTCTACCACTCTCCAGTGCCCACCATGCACTCACATAAGATCTGCAACTCTCCCTCCTTTCACTGTACTGTTACTTCTCCCCTGCTGGCAACAACAGTTTTTTGCTTGGGCAGAATGCAATGCAGTTCTTTTTACATTATTCTAACTTGCGCTTGCCATTGGCACAGGTTCAAAAGGATCTAGAAGTTATTTTTTACTCTCATGATATTTTTACCCCAAATTTTCAACATAGCCTTTTATGACCCCACCTCATGAACAAGGGCAGGGATAATGTTCAACTCCTGCCCAAAAGGTGATTTCGCACAGTGACCGTGAAATCACCTTTTGGGATGGCTTTGCCTAATTTCACTGTCATTGTTCATGAGGTGGGGCCCCAAAAAAGGCATGTTGAAAATTTGGGCAAAAATATTCAAAAATGACCAAGTTGTGCCAGTAAGTTGAAAACCCCATTGATATACATTGAACCACATTGCTGATTTCCTCAGTTCGTGGTCGAGCACTGAAGAGTGAAGAAGAGTCTGTGGTCTGGATAGGATTATGGCATTGGACCCCCAGTGGGTAAGTAAGGGCTTATGGGGGGGGGGTGCTGAGAGGGAGGGTTGAATGGTGAGACAGTAATGGCGGCTCGCAGCAACAGACATCAATTGACAGTTTTCTTTTTTACAAGGTTACATAGAATTTTGACGGCAGATGAGGACCGCTTGGCCCACCCAGTCTGCCCATTTCCCTGCCTACTGGATAAGCTGCAGATCCTAGTTAACCAGCAGCCTACTTCTTCCTACCCCCACCCCCTAGAATTGCCTTATGATTGTCCCATGCATGCTTGAATTCCACCACTGTTTTTGACTCCACAACCTCCTCCGGAAGGCCATTCCATGCATCCACAACCCTCTCTATGAAAAAATACTTCCTTAAATTACCTCTGAGCCACCCCCCCTCTATCTTCAAATTGTGTGAAAAAAACTATGAGGAACGGTTTTCTTTATTTCAGGTGGCAACACTGGGGGACTAGGCACCCCCAGTGTCAGTGTTATGTTTTTCAGCACTGAGGGCGGGCTTCCTGGTGTTGCAGCACCAAAATGGGCAGGGTTGGGGGTAGACACCAGCACAGCGGATTGGGCACCCCCATGCCGGAAGATTAACATGGGTTGGGCTGGGGGGGGGACAATTATGGTGGAGACAGCAACAGACATCGATGGATGGGTTTTCTCTTTTACAGGGTATATTTGAAAAAATAAACAAACTATGAGGGCTGGCATCTGAGATCTTTCAGCCCAGCGTGGCATGATCAGCAAGATGAGAAAAGAGGCAGAGATAAGTACTCACACACACAAACCTGAGTCCCAGAAGCACACATTAACTGCTGCAGTTAAACTGCATTATCAGCAAGCTGGTTAATATAATAGCTAAAACAAACAAAAAACAAAAAACATTGTCATACATTTTTTTGGGCTGTTTTGTTGTCCTTCCCTTTTCAACTCTGCACACAATAAGCATGTAAGCCCCTTAGTTGGGCTTACCTATTGGGCTTCAGCCTCCCACCTCATACCTCTCAACTGTCCCCGATTTTCAGGGATGTCCTTGATTTTGCCTCAAAATTTTACTCTGTCCCTCCTAAAAATTGTGTTTATGTGACCAAACAGTGGGGGTTGTAAGCACAAAATAATGTCAAACATTAAAGTTACAGAGTTGTTCTTCCTTAGAAAATGCATTTTACACTAAGCCTCTTATTCTACCAGCTTTCAGAATGGATATCCCTAATTTTGAAGATGTGTCCCTGATTTTGGTCCCTTGTCCCTGATTTTTTTAAGCCTTGTCCCTGATTTATGAGGCAGGAGGTTGAGAGGTATGCCCCCACTCCCCCACACCCCCGCTGGTGTCATGCAGTGGCCCTGGTGGGATTTGTACATGGTTCCCTCGTTGGTGTTCCTCGGCCATTGCCACCAATTTCCCTTGACCTCAGCCAATGGCAGAGAGGGGCCGAGGTCTGATCCTCAGTATGGTGCCTCTGAGCGAAACTGAGAATCATTTTGACAGTCAGGTAAGCAGCTAAAGCGGACCACCAAATGTAAATAAAAAACATGGTGGTGCCACACCTATTGCACATGCGCAGCTGCCAGGGAGTCAAGATTTAAAGGAGCCATGGCTCCCAAAGTGAGTTTCGGCTGCGGCCATATTGTTATGTTATCCCCAGCTCCAGGGCAGGCAGCAGAGCCAGGGAATGGAGTGGATCATAATCGGTGTACCTATGGGCATGGACTGTGAGGTTTTCTGCTCTCGTAAGGACATAACCATAAAAATAAGGGTAGAGACATTGGGGATGGATATAAACAAAGATGGCAACCCTCAGGGACATGGTGGGGGGGCTGCTGAGTAAAGGTTATATGGCATTTAAAATGCCTGGGATCACAGCAGCCAATGAGCGGGGACTTTGGGAAAATCTATAAATGGTGCTGCAAGCCTGCCAAAAGGGGATTCCATTTTGGGAGTTTCTGAATAGGGCGTGCAGGAGAGACTGCCGTGGGCTACCCAGACTGAGTCCTGCAATTTTACTCCCAATGGCCTGATCGACCCCAACATTTCAAACAGGCATATAACCTGAGAAATATAGCTGCCGTAGAAAAAGAAAGAGTTTGTGGTCATGCTGACAGTGAAGCTGTGCAGCAAAGCAGATACTGTGGCTGAAATTGCCGTGTGAGATCAAAGACTGGGAGCTGTGATTTGCAGGGCAACATCTGCAGCTGGTGAAGCCGGCTGAGTCTCTGTGTTTCCCCCTCAGTGGGGTAACTGTGAAGTCTGATCCTTGCTGCATGAAGAGAGCTGGGGTGAGCTGAAGCTAAAGAGTGTGCCAAAAAGGAGGGGGAATCAGAAAAACACAGCAGGAGAGGGATCTGGGGATTATAATATCAAGCAACCTTAAGGTAGGTAACCAATGTAGTAAAGCTGTGGGGAAGGCAAATGGAATGTTGGCATGCATTGGGAGGGGCATAACTAGCAGAAGGAGGGTACTGATGCCCCTTTACAAAGCCATGGTGAGGCCACACCTGGAGTACAGGGTCCAGTTCAGGAGACCGCACCTACTCAGGGACATAGATGGGACAGAGAGGGTGAGAGGGTTCAGAGAAGGGCAATCAAGATGGTGCATGGTATGCAGGGGAAGCCATATGAGCAGAGGTGTAGAAAACTGGATCTGTACCCACTGGAGACCAGAAGGGAGAGGGGGACATGATTGAAACTTTTAAGTATGTAAAGGGGATCAATAGGGTGAAGGAGGGGAGCTTATTTAAAACGAAGGAGGGGGCTAAAACTAGAGGGCATAGCCTAAGATTGGAGGGAGGAAGATAGAGAGTCAATTTGATGGGGCGATTCTTCACGGAGAGGGTGGTGGAGGCCTGGAGCAAAGTAGCAGAGGAGGTGGTGGGAACTGAAATGGTGGAGGGATTCAGGAGAGCATGGGACAGACATATGGGGTTGGTAAGTGGGGGGAAGGGGAGGGCCCGTGGAAAAAGAGATGAGTAGGTGGGGAGAAAAGGGCAGACTTGATAGGCCATTGGGATCCTTTTCTGGCATCGGATTTCTATGATTCTATGAAAACCCAGCCACCACTGTGTGCAAGGAAGTTGAATTGAGAGTGCTGGGTTAGAAAGAGATACAGAGGGCCGGCCCAGTACGCTGAGGGTTGAGGCGCTGGACGCCACACCTCGCACCATGCCGGCGACCCGGGTTCAGGAACGGACTCGGGTCACCAGGGGTTGGCGGGGGGAGGGGAAGGCTGAGCGTCCAATGACAGCTCACCTTCTCCAGGGAGAGGGTGGGTTATCCATCCCGGCAGACGGTGACCTCTGGTGGAGGCTGGGGGCACGACAGCTCATCAGCACCTCAGGGGTTCGAGTGGTCACAGGCGGAGGCCTGTGGACCAATCACCTCTAAGGGCTGCATCATAAAGGGGGGGGGAGGACATTGCAGACGTCGTCGCTCACGTCTTGGCATCAGGGCTAGCAACGTCCTCACAGAATAGGGAAAATCACCCTCCAGAGCTGGGTAGATGGAGTGCAGAACCCAGTCCTAATGTGCCACCGACTGCCGCTGTCTCAGGGACCGGAGAAGACATTAAGGTACAGGGTTGCGCCTCACCCTGAACCCCGCCCAGGGGGCAATCCGCGGCTGGATGAGGGACCCCAAGCAGCAGGTAAGTCGGTGGCAGGGATGGGTTTCATTGACGACTCTGGAAGGGGCGGCTCTGGCAGGGATGTAGAAGGGGAGAAAAAGAAATTAAAAAAAAAAAGAAAGAGACACAGAGCCCAGCTGCTCCATGTATTTTAAAAGGGTGTGCAAAAGAGGGGCCTGGGGACTACACCTACCCTGTCCCTAGACCGAAGAAAATGATGACTGGTGAGAAAGACGGTGAGAGGCCTGCCTGGTGAAAACTGTTTACAAAGGCCTCTGAGGTGAAGTTGGCAAAGCCAGGCAGGTGAAGACCAGCATTCTTTAGTTTCCTCAACCAGCTCTGCCGCCCTGTGGTGCACCATGAAAGAGATACTTCCACGGTACTGTACCAAATCCAGCCTGCTGAAATGCCCCTGTGAACTGCTGCACTGTAAGTACCCTGAGCTGTTGCTTTGGGGAGTATTTCATTAGCTAGCTAGCTAGGATAAAATCTGGGAAGTTAGATCTTGAATTGGACTCTGTCAGAAACTTGAGCCTGGCCCTGATGTTCAACAATGTTATCTGTTTAAAAGTATTGGGCCCCAACATAAGCATCTCAGCTTGAGCTCTGTCATCACTTCAGTGAGGTACCCACCACATCTGAAGGGGCATTGGCCAGGGTGCACCCAAAGATGGGAGGTGGGGAGTTGTGTGGGGTAACATTACTGTACTGTTCTTGTTGTTGTTGCTTTAACCTTCCCATTTCCCCATCCCTCAAAATAAACACAGTTATTGGTTGCATGTTATATCTTGCTATTGTGCTTCATTGTGAACGGGGGATGGCTGTTGTGAGGGGAGTGTCCAGGGGGCAGTGCATGTATTTTCCTGGGGGGGGGTGGTAACCTGTTATTTGTCCACAGGTATCCCCTGCCACTTCCTGGGTAGAGGCACAATGCCAAACCTTTTGTTCACTGCAGAACCCAGGGTGGGCCCCTCGGAGGTGGGTACAATGTGGACCTGAGGGCCCCAGAACAGCCAAAGTATGTCAAAGGGCTGTTACATACATTATAACATACTGTACATATTCCTGCCAATGGCCTTGGAGTGGGAGGGTCGGGTGCGGGGACAGTAAGGGCAGTGGCAGCAACAGACATCGATGGACGATTTTCTATTTTGCAGGGTGTAATTCAACCTCAGCAGGCTGATAATGACAGCTATGCTTGCTGGGCGGCATTATGTAGATCAAACAAAAAAGCCGACCTATGATTGGGTTGGCTCTCTCCTTTGAATTACACGAAATTTACACCCAGCAAGCCAGAACACTGTCATGACCAGCCTGGATGTTGACTGTTGTGGCACTGATGAGCCCCTTGTAGACCACTCTGCATTGGACTGACAGTGTCACACCCCTCAAAAACCACTCTCGTAACAAAATGTTTGCTGTGCGTGCACACACGGCAAACATAAAAAGGGGCTCACTAGCAGAAGAAGGGAAGTAATACTGCCCCAGTATAATCCCCGGTTCAACTGCACCTAGAGTACTGTGCGCAGTTTTGAAGCTCACACTTGAGGAAGAACAAGGATAAGCTGGAGATGGTACAGAGAAGGACTTCTTAAATGACAGAAGGGCAATAAGGAAGGTTTAATGACGAGTGCTTGGGGAATCTCAATTTGTGTACGCTGGAGGACAGGAGCAGGAGGGGAGACATGATTGAGATGTTCAAAGAGGGTGTCAGGAAGATTCGTTTTACAGAAAGAAAGGTGGCACACTAGATAAAACATCCGAAATAGATCATCTATGCTGAGATATCAGGGGGGTCAAAAGTAGGTGGAACAAGCACATGGGAAGATGCATATAGGAGCAATTAGAAGATGGAAGGGAAGGGAAGAAATGAGGACTAACAGGGGCCCAGTCCCAAAACTAAGCAGGCTTGGCTTGACTACTGTAGGTGGGCTGATAGCACTTTCTCAGCCATCATTTTCTACATTTCTAGAATTATTCAAGCATGATCTCTGTGTATTATGACTTTTCCCAATAGGTTTTCACAATCTTCTAGACACACCATGATCAAGCATGGTTAACCATGGCTCATCCATGTTTGACTATGGTTTGTCCATAGTCAGAGAACCATGGTATAGCAACCATATGTGCATAATTTATTTGCATATCAGAATGCAGAATTCGACACTTTACACTAATATAGTTGGTAATATAGCTAATATTGCAAGTTAGGCAGTTTAGGGAGGCAGTATAGCGCAGTGGTTTAAGGCTCTGAGCTGCAAATCTGGAGACCTGGGTTTGAATCCCACAACCCCTACTTGCATACTGTGTGACTCTGAGCGAGTCACTTAACTTCCCTGTGCTCCCAGTTCGCACCTGTAAACAAGCTTTCAGCTTAATGTGTTACTCTTGAATAAACAAAAAAATGAAGGAAAAAATAAGAATTATAAGAAATAAAAAAAAAATTACATGAAGAAATTAATTACTTGAGCATAATAAAATTAATATGAGGACTTGCCACATCTTAAAAGAGTTCCATTTTGTGATGGTAAAAATAGCAATTAGGCCATTCTATCAATTATGAATGAGGAGAGATTCCATTAGAAAGAGTAACACCTACAGCAAGTAGGTTAATAAGAAAAAGCCATTTCAAAAGTATTTGTGGGTAATATGTGTTCATTACAGAATGTTCAGGTTGCTGGAAAAAATAAAATGTAATTTGTGTGACTCATTCCCTCCACCATGTTGTTTTATGTCTTCCTTCTAGCTCTTTGAGCTTGTTGCTCAGATTTTCTTGCAATGCTTTTGCCTGTCTACAGCTGTGGGTTGCATATAAAATGATCTGGCCATGGCTCGAGTCTGTCCCATATAAATTTCACTTCAGAGTCTCTTTCTTTATTGTCCTCCAAATATTTTTGTATAGCCTGGTTATAAAAGGCTTGAAACCACTAGATTCACACCAATTATGTTTAACTTTGTTTTCTAGTTATTTTGCTTTTACTTTCCCCAGCTGTTGGTCTACTAAATATTGCAGGTAGTACAGTACTTACTTTAGTGAGCCATTTAAAATGTATATGACTCTCCCCTGCCCACCTCACAATTGCTGTTTGTGACATCCCAGTCTGTTGTCATGGTGAGCACTATGATGTCATAAAGACACTGGGAGGTTAATAATGGAGTGGCAAATGTTTTTTTTATGCAGAACTTTTAGACAGACTACCAAGATGTGCTGTAATCCCTTGAAAGGAATATTCAAAATGAAAAAAAGTATTCTTTAATAAGTTGTAATAGCTGAAACTTCTCATTTATGATAGAACATGCCGAAGTGCAGAGTTGCTCTGCAATCATGTATTTGAATTTGGGCTAATTTTAATAGAGACGTATTAAACTCTCCAGGTTGCTGGCCTTTTTGAATCACTGACTTAAAATGATGGATATTGGGCAGTGATCAGAAAGGGTAATGCTGTGTTTCGTGCTCATTTCTATTTTATAAGGGAGGCTCTTCTGTGTATAACATCTTGTAAAATCAAGCAATATGTGAAAAACCTTGGTTAGGGTAGTAGAAAGGGTGGTAGAAAAAGTATACTTGTTCTCCTAGGGATGCTATGTTCTGAAGCTGTCTTCCAGCCCACACTCAGTGCATAAGCTCTAAAGGGGGAACAGTCAGCACTAAGAGCCCCGCACCCATGTGTGGGGCTGGTCCCAGTCGGCACTTTGTGTGCAAAAACATTTGTTTTACTTACTGTTTTATTTACTGCAGTCTAATACACTGCATCAGATGATTTTGCGACTTCCAATCTGACGTTTGCTGTAATCAGATATCCCACATCAGAAGAGGGCTGCAGCAGTGGGAAATTCAATAGCCTGCAGTACATTAGAGATTTTATGAGTCTTGATCTTTTGTTTGCTAGTCCTGCAGGGCTAAGTACAGTAACACTGGGGCCATACACATTCACAAAGTGAAGACATTCTTTTTTTTTTGCCACGACTGGCTGTCCCTCAGTCCGACATCCCTACCACCTTGCCCCATCCCCTGGGACTTACCTGTGACCACCGCAGTGCTCCTTGGATTACCTCTCAGGGTGGAGCCATCAGGCAGCCCTCCCAGCATGACCCCCCGAGTGATGCCATGTTGAGATCCGGTGGCACAGAGCCTCAGACAGCTGTGTGGGAATCGGTGGGGGAGGCAGACATCCTCCATGTCACAGCCAGGATTTTTCCTCATTACTTGGAGATATGGCATGCAATGACACACCTCCCAGACCTAGGAAGCCTCGGGTGTGACACCTCTCGCCTCTACTAGAGGTCAGTCAAGCATCAAATGCTAGCACACCCTCCCCCTATAGGAGAAGAGCAGTCCTTTAGATGCTCAATCCTCCTCCTCCAGGCCAGCCTGATGACTTCCAGGCTGACATCTGAACCTGGGATGTCAGCGTCACAAGTGGAAGTCTAACCACTGTGATGGTTGGCTGGCTGAAAATGAAGGCCATTCTGTCCCCAAAGTGGGTGATGCAATGATCAATTCAAAATATGGTTCCACAGCACTCTCAGAAATAATGGGGAGTGAGGACAAGGCACAGCACACCTTCACCACAAACCACAAACATTCACAGTCCAGCACTCCAGAGGTGTAATAAATCCTTGAATTATACTTCAGACCACAGCATTAGATTCAAATAACCATTGCTTTATTTGCTTACAGGTATCCAGGTGCAAGTATATATACTGGGAGCCAATACCCAGCAGCCTCGGCGCGCTTCACTCAAATCAGCTTCATCAGGAGGCTGTCTGCTGGGATTACAACGAACAATTTATACTACTAGCAATTAACAATATGTACAGTATTAATTACCTAGGTTAACAATACCCATCTTTTCTCATTCTAATGTAAGGTTATATGCTGCAGTATAAAATAAACTCTATAAACTAATGACTCTCTTAAGAAATTAATTAAATTACTTAGAAAACAAAAATACTAATAATTAATTCCATAAAGAACTACTAAACACAAAGGAAGGGAATTGATTAACATCCTACAATGGTATTCCTTGATGAAAAAAGGGAGGGGGGGAATTTTCTACAACAGCTTTTTTTTTCTTTAAACTGTTCAAGAGACTTACATAGATTTATAAGCTATACTCATTATACACTTATTTCCCCTCTATACATTAATCTTCTCTTATTGCTTCCCTATGCTATAGTTTATTCACAATGACTTATATATTATAACTCAATAATAATTATTACATAGTGCCATAATTATAATACAAAAAAGATTATTTTCTTAATAATAGTTCATAAATCAAATTTATATTGCTTCAGAACAACAACCAAAACAGATTTAGATAAGAGCTGCTCCTTCAGATCCACAAATTGGAGCAGTACTTTCCTCACCAAATATCAGGCTGAAAGAAAAAGAAAATCCATGATTCATATAATCATCTTACTTTTTCACTTTTTTACACAATAACACTTAAATAAAAGAAGTTCTGATCTTAAATGAAAAATAAAATAAAAGAACTTAAAACAAAATAAAACCAGTAATAGGGGATAAGGAATAAGGGGAGAGAAAAGGGGAGGAAGGAAGAAAGGAGGCAAGGAAGAAGGGGGAGGGGAAGGGGGCAAGTAAAATTAGAAAGAATCAGAGAGGATGTCTGCGTCCAATATTAATTTTCAGTAAATCTTTACAAATATGAATTGTAATCCAACTCTAGATTTAGCCCAGTAGGATACACTGCTCCTAAGGAGAAAATCCAAAAATGTTCCCACTGTTGCAGCCTCTGTGCCCTATCCCCACCCCTTGGACCTAATTTAACATTTTCTATACCCACAAATCTGAGACTTGTTGCATCATAGGTATCCATCCGTCAATTTATATCCTGCATAACTACGTCTGTGGTTTATGTATTATCATGTCCCTGTAATAAGATTTATGTGGGGTTAACCACAAGGCAATTAAAACAGCGAATACAGGAGCATGTGCGGGATAAAAAAAAACCTGTGTATGGTTAATCCAGTAGCTGCACGTTATTTTTATGAACATAATAATGATACAACAAGTCTCAGACTTCCCTCCTCCCCTTTTCTCCCCCCTTATTCTTTATCCCCTATTATTGGTTTTATTTTGTTTTATGTTCTTTTATTTTATTTTTCATTTAAGATCAGAACTTCTTTTATTTAAGTGTTATTGTGTAAAAAAGTAAGATGATCATATGAATCATGGATTTTCTTTTTCTTTTTCTTTCAGCCTGATATTTGGTGAGGAAAGTACTGCTCCAATTTGTGGATCTGAAGGAGCAGCTCTTATCTAAATCTGTTTTGGTTGTTGTTCTGAAGCAATATAAATTTGATTTATGAACTATTATTAAGAAAATAATCTTTTTTTGTATTATAATTATGGTACTATGTAATAATTATTATTGAGTTATAATATATAAGTCATTATGAATAAACTATAGGATAGGGAAACAATAAGAGAAGACTGAATTTAATGTATAGAGTGGAAATAAGTATATAATGAGTATAGCTTATAAATCTGTGTAAGTCTCTCTAACAGTTTAAAGAAAAAAGCTATTGTACAAAATTCCATCCCCCCCCCTTTTTCCATCAAGGAATACCGTTATAGGATGCAAATCAATTCCCTTCCTTTGTGTTTAGTAGTTCTTTATAGAATTAATTATTAGTATTTTTGTTTTCTAAGTAATTTAATTTATTTCTTAAGAAAGTCATTAGTTTATAGAGTTTATTTTATACTGCATCATATAACCTTAAATTAGAACAAGAAAAGATGGCTATTTGAAACCTAGGTAATTAATACATATTGTTAATTGCTTGTAGTATAAATTGTTTGTTGTAATCCCAGCAGACAGCCTCCTGATGAAGCTGACTTGAGTGAAGCGCCGAGGCTCCTGGGTATTGGCTTCCAGTATATGTACTTGTACCTGGAAACCTGTAAGCTAATAAAGCAATGGTTATTTGAATCTAATGCTGTGATCTGAAGTATAATTCAAGGATTTATTACACCTCTGGAGTGCTGGACTGTGAATGTTTGTGGGTGACGCAATGACCCAGAATCCATTCGTAGTCAGACCAGGTGTGAATCGACTTTAGTGGCGTAGCCCTATGAAACAGTGAAGTACCCATCTAATTGGCAGTAGGATGGTTGATGCTGCATAACTCCCCCACCCACTGTCAGTAGGAATTTAAGTGTTCGGCTCTGGAAAGGTGGGTCTCATGCAAGAGACCCACATCGTACTTTAATTCATTTCAGTCATTCAGGATACTGGCCATTTGACAGGTGAATTGCTCTCCTTAACATTGTAAGATATTTATTGTTTTGTAACAGAGAAAGTGTGATACCCTTTGTCGCTACCCATGATACAAGCAGATAGCCTTCTCTTTCATGCTGGACTCTCTCTAGGGGAAGCGCTAGACCTAAGGAGCTGGAGAGGGGCTCAGATCATAAAAAAATGTCAGTACTGGTCCAGAACTATGTAAGCAATAATACCCAACAGGGTGGGCGGTATTGTGCTATGCGGACCGCCCAGGGGCGTAATGGAACGACGCCGCAGGGCGGAGGGCCTTAGTAGCCCCTGAAGGTCCGGTATAGCACAATACCGCCCACCCTGGAGGGCATTATTGCTCTTAGAAATGGGCATTGTAAAAAATTAAGTTTAATTTTAAAAGTTTGTGCTATATTAGTATAAAATATGTTTGGAGATAAAATAGTTCCTCCGCTGCATTAGATTTGTGTGGTTCTTTTTAGCGTGGTCATTTCTGTCCTACTGGAGATTCTGTACTACTGTTCTCCTTCCTCCCTCTGACTAGTAACAGCAGCAAATGAAAGTAAAAGAAATGAAAGAGCAGGACTCACTCAGAAAATCAGCGTCATTTTGTAGCATTTCAGTTCAGGTTCCCACGGTCAAAGTCAAGGTATCAGATGCAGTGCGATGGAAACAGTAGTTAAGTAGTAATATTATTAAAAAATGTCTTGACATTTCTGCAGTTTTGTTTTATTGTTTTCCTCAGTTTGATCTTGTTATGGGGCTGCAAAACCGTGACTGACTTGAGCAAAGAGAGAGAGAGAAGTGGCTACTGTGTGTTACAGGGCGGTATTTTCTTCGTTCCTATCACATTCCATCTCATACTTTGGCTTTCCTGACTTTGGAAACCTGAACTGAAATGCTACAAAATGAAGGTGATTTTCTGTGTGAGCTACACAGAAAAAAACACAATAAAAGTTTAGAAGCACACAGATGTGAGCATTCCCTTGATCACTATTCAATGCTCTGCACTGAATTCAAGCGTGACTGCTGGTGGTAGCTGTGACACTGCGTTGAAATCAAAATGGTCCGGGTAACAGTACTCTCTTCGTGTCTGTGCATAAGCGAATTAAACCTATTGGGGGCATCGCTACACCTCAGCTACGTTCGATGTATCATTTTGGCAGATGGTCAGGGAGTAGGGAGTGCCTTTTTAATTTGTAGAGCTATTGGACGGGGAGATCGAGTAAAACAGCATGTGGACCTTAGATAGTAGCTGACACTGTCATCGGGATTGAGCATGGTGGCTGGAGGTCTGAACACGGTTCCTTTGCTACAAACTACGAGCAGGTAGTTTTGCTGTTCAACAAAAAAAAAGATTTTTTTGCTTTCTGTTTGGCAAGCGGGACTGCAGTTAAGGGGAGCAGTGTGTTACAGTAGTGGTTAACACACCGCGTGCCGCTATTTAAAATGTTAAATGTGTTGAACATCTTTTTTTTTACTAATGGTGTTAAATATAGAAATTATGGGTCAGTTAACCCATGGTACAGCCATTCTGTGCTATGTAATTGAGAGCTCAAGAGTGCATTTTTAGCAAAGTTAACCGTGTTGGGGGCGCTGTCTCTCTGGGCCAGTTAGTGGTCTTATGGTGACTGAATTACGCTACAATTTTGCAGCCCAAATTTATTTTAGCCGCAACTGTGTGTGCTTTTATATTGTTAACAGTCAATGTGCGGATGCTCTTGCAAGGTGGACAAGGAGATCGACTACAATTTAGGGATCTGTCAGAGAGCCAAGCATCATGGCGGCAGTTGCCTTTTTCAACGTTCTACTGGCCCATGAGTATCCAAACTAAATGAGGCACCAGAGACTGGGACTAGTTATTTCCTGGTCTCTATTGTCTCATACCGGCCTGGCTTCTTAGTGCTTTTGGCCAATCGGGATACAGATATGAATTTGCCCATTTTCTAAGGGAGAATTCAATAAAAAATAGAATTTTAGGGGGCCTCTGCCCTCCCATACCCCAAGCTGCCCCAACCGCTCTCTGAGATCCCCCTTGAGGGAAAACAATCACAGCTGCAAACCTCTAATATTGAAGCTATTGACTACCTTCCTACACATCTGCTTAGTCAATTTAAATTCAGACTCTACAAGAATAGTCCCATCTGATGCCTCCTGCAACCAATGTGCCATTATGCACTAGATTCCCGCTGTCTGGTTCTATACACATAAAACAAACATACTTACATAACCATCTACAACAATATAGAGGACAGTGTATGATTGCTCATACACAACAAGGATATTTTTCACTTGAGATGTTTTCAGAGAAGGGCAACCGAAATGGTGCAGGGACTGCATTAGAAAACATATGAGGACAGATTAACGGAGCTCAATATGTATACCCTAGAGCAAAGGAGGGAGAGCAGTAATATGATCGAAACATTCAAACACCATAAGGGCATTAACAAGGTGACAGAGTCTAACATGTTTCAATATAAGAAAAATAGCAGGAAAAGAGGACACAGCATGAGATTAGAGGGAGGCTGATTAAGGGGTAATGTGAGGAAGTTCTTTTTCACAGAAAGGGTGGTGGATGCATGGAAAGGCCTACCTCGGGAAGTGGTGGATATGAATACAGTGCAGGGCTTCAAACAGGCATGGGATAGGCATAAGGGAGTAATACAGATGAGTATGAGTAAATAGCCTATTGACAGAGCAAAGGCCGATGGCACATTTATAAGGTAGAAAAAGAAACGGGCAGACTGGATGGGCCTTGCGGTCCTTATCTGCCTTCAACTTCTATGTTTCTATGTTTCCATGGTAACTGGAGACCTTGAGAGCGCAGCTCGAGAGGTCTCGTTACCACGGAAACCTCAAGAGTAAAAAAATATCCTTGTTGTATATGAGTGATACTACATTTTCTTTTATAGTGTATGGGCACTCATAAAAAACACTTGGTGTCCATACCTTTTCATTTTTATGTTTGCTTGCAGCATGTGCAAGAAACATAGTGCCATCATCCGAGTTTTCGGAGGTGTGTCTCCCCCTCTTCCAATTCAGTCAGTGTGTTGGCAGGCGGGGCCCCAGTCCTCCAATGCATGCTGAAGCTGTCTATGACAGCTTCAAAATGCAGTGGAGTGCAGTTGAAAAGTGACGCTTCAGTGAGCAGCGATAAGATATGTCGCCTGCTCATGCTTCCCTACACACACACACACACACACACACACACACACACACACGCAGGCATACTGCGTCGCCCCTCACGCACACTGTACAGCCGGGGGTGCCAAATCCCAGTCGGCTGTACTACGCGCCCAAAGCCTTCCACATGCCACGCTGGTGCCCACCTAAGCGTGGCAACTCATTTATAACCCGACGGATGCCCAATCCCCGTCGGCTCCACTGTCCTCCCCGAGTACAGGGTGCCACGCTGGGGCCCACCCCAGTGTGGCAACTGATGCCTAAGGCCAGCGAAGTGCCCAATCCCTATGGCTCCATGCCCCCCAACCAGCCGTCCTTGTGCCAGGCTGAGGCCCTTAGCGTGTAAGCGTCCTGTGTCGTCATTTAAAAAAAAAAAAGCACAAATAAAAACTGTCCCTCGGCGCTTCTCCTGTCCTCCCTCAAACAACCTACACCCCCACTGCACACCCTGCCTCCCCACCCCCTCACCCCATACTACCTCCGGACCTCGGCGCGCGATCTTGGTGGACCGGAACACGCCTGCACTCTTCAAAGCCAACCGTGAACTGAGGAAATGCCAGTAAGCTGTATAATGGGATAGATAGGGTTTTTTCAACTTTATTGCATATCTCAGGCATTTTTGGAATTTTTGCACGAATTTTCAACATGGGGTTTTGGGACCCCTTCTCATGAATGCTGTCACTGTTTATGGCATTACCGGGCCCGAAGGGTGATTTGCAGCCACTCTGCATGGCAAAATCACCTTTCCAGAGATGATTAACAGTAACACTGCCAGTGTTCATAAGGTGGGCTCTCAAAAGCCTATTTTGAAAATTTGGTGGAAAAATTCAAAAAAATGACTATTTTACGAGCGTGCATTGCGCAGTTCCTACGCAGGCTCGTAAGTTCGCGAATTTTCAATATTTTCACTCCAGATTTTCAACATTGCAATTTTACCACACCTTCTTATGAACAGTATAGCTGTCATTTTTCACATCTCACCCAAAATGTGTTTCCGCCCATGTAGCATCAAATTAAATGCTCCCACTCCCTCCCTCTGTATGTTATCCGCCCCACACCCTCCGTTCCCCCACCGAACCCGGCATCCAATTAAACCCTCCTGCTCCCTCCCTCTATGTGCCGTCCACACTGCACCCTCCATTACCCATCCCAGCACAAACCTGCAAGTGAACATTCGGCATTGACAAATGCTTGTTATAATATCTGTTCCTGTTGCATTTACAGCCCTGAAGTCATGAGCATCTGCTTGCAACATTAGAATCATTTCCCTGACAACAGATTGTGATGTTATAAGCAGAAGATTATAACTCTGAGGCAGTCTTTGCAGCAATTTGTATTGCTTCTGTTTACAGAAATGAAATTCATACCAACAAATGATACATATTTATTTAACTACACCTGAATAAGCACTGGTAAAAAAAAATGTATTTCCTGTTGTTTCCTTTTTATGTTGCTTGCACGCATGTGCAAGAAACATAGTGCCATCATCGGAGATTTTGGAGGTGTGTCACCTCCTCCTCCAATTCAGTCAGTGTGCTGGCAGGCGCGGCCCCTGTAAGCCAATGCATTTTGGGCTGTCATGACCAAGCTTCAAAATGCAGTAACCTCCCTGATTGAAAAGAAGAAACGCTTCAGTGAGCACCAATAAGATATCGGCTGCTCACGCGGCTCCCCACACCACTGAACACAGCAGGAGGCCTTCGCCGCGCGCTGTATAGCCGACAGGGTGTACAATTCCGTCGGCTGAGCTCGTCCCCCCAGTAGTCAATTGCCCACGCTGAGGCCCCACCCAGCGTGGCAAGCGCTCTTTGGCCGGCCGGGGTGCCCAATCCCCGTCGGCTGACGACCCCCAGCGTCGCCAGCACTCCTTTGGACCAGCGGGGTGCCCAATCCCGTCGGCTGAGCGACCCCCAACATCCTTGTGCCACACTGAGGAGCCCACCCAGCGTGGCAAAGCGTCCCCATGGCGTCTTTTTTTAACCTGCCAAAACAAAAGCGGTCGCAGTCGTCTCCCAACCCCACAACCCGCACCCACCACTGTACCCAGCCTCCCCACCCCTCACCCCATGCCCCTCCGGACTCTGGCGCGGCGATCTTGGTGGACCTGGAACACGTCTGCACTCGTCAAAGCCGACCCTGAACTGAGGAAATGCCGGTAGGCTATATAATGGGCTAAATAGGGGGGTTTCAACTGCTGCATATCTCAGGCATTTTTGGAATGTTTGCAAATTTTCAACATGGGGTTTTGGGTCCCCTTCTCATGAATGATGTCACTGTCATGGCGTTATTCGGGCCGAAGGGTGATTTCGGCGCAGTGACTACTGGAAATCACCCCAGACTCAATACCACCATGACAGTGACATCATTCACGAGAAGGAATCCAAAAACCCATATTGAAAATTTGGTGCCAAAATTCAAAAATGACTGTTTTCTGAGTGCGTTGCGCGAGTTCCTCATGAGCTCGTAAGTTCTGAAATTTCAATATTTTCACTCCAGATTTTCAACATTGCCATTTTACCACACCTTCTTATGAGTAGTACAGCTGTCATTTTCACATCTCAGCCAAAATGTGTTTCCGCCCATGTGAGCACAGAATGGCGCGGTTGGTGTGCAAAATCAATATCAGGGACAAATTAAGAAAATCACAGTGACACTGTTCACGAGCAGAGGTCTTAAAATGGCTATGTTGAAAATTTGGTGAAATAATTCCTAAAAATGGCTGTTTTATGAGCGTGCATTGCGCAGTTCCTACACACGCTCGTAAGGTCGCAAATTTTCAATATTTTCACTCCAGATTTCCAACATTGCCATTTTATCACACCTTCTTAGGAGTAGTACAGCTGCCATTTTTCACATCTCACCCAAAACGTGTTTCTGCCCATTTAGCACACAATGGTGCAGTTGGTGTGCGAGATCAATGTACAGGACAAATTAAGAAAATCACAGTGACACTGTTCATGAGCTCAGGTGTTAAAATGGCTATGTTGAAAATTTGGTGAAAAATTCAAAAATGACTGTTTCTGACGTCGTTGTACAGTTCCTATGCATGTTCGTAAGTTCGCAAATTTTCAATATTTTCACTCCAGATTTCCAACATTGCCATTTTGCAGCACCTTCTTATAAATAGTACAGCTGTCATTTTTCACATCTCACCCAAAACGTGTTTCATTAAGGAAGCGAGCAATGGCGCAGTCAGTGTGCAAAATCAATGTACAGGATAAATTAAGAAAATCACAGTGACAGTGTTCATGAGCAAAGGTCTTAAAATGACTATGTTGAAAATTAGTGAAAAAATTCAAAAAATGACTGTTTTGGCGTCGTTGTACAGTTCCTATGCCGCTCGTAAGTTTGCGAATTTTCAATATTTTTCACTCCAGATTTTCAAAATTGCCATTTACCACACCTTCTTATGAGTAGTACAGCTGTCATTTTTCACATCTCACCCAAAACGTGTTTCGCCCATGTGGCGCACAATGGCGCAGATCGTATTCGAAATCAATGTGCGGGACAAATTAAGAAAATCACAGTGACACTGTTCATGAGCAGAGGTCTTAAAATGGCTATGTTGAAAATTTGGTGAAAAAATTCCTTCAGATGTTCCTAATATTACTAATGAAGACATTGAACAGAACTGGCCCCAGGACCGATCCTGCAGCACCCACTAGTCGCCCCTCTCCTAGACTGCATACCATTTACCACCACTCTCTGCCTCCTGTCTGTTAGCCAGTTTCTAACCCAGTTTACCACCCTTTCCCCATGTCCAGCCTACCCAATAGTTTATCAGCCTCCTATATGGGATGGTGTCAAAACTGCTGAAATCAAGGTCGCAGCGTTGTCCGCTGCCACCCTGATTCACTTCCTTTGTCACCCAGTCAAATAAATCACCCAGATTTATCTGACATGATGTCCCCACTGTGAATCCATGTTGTCTATGGTCTTGGGTTCCGATGGCATCTAGATGCCCCACTATCCTTTCTTTAAGCAATGTCTCCATGATCTTCCCACTACTGAGGTGAGGCTGAATGGCCTATTGTTCCCTGCCTCCTCCCTGCTGCCGGACTTGTGTAGAGGGACCACATGTGCCCTCCTCAAATTCACTCATGTTGAATGACTCAGTGAACATGGCTGCCAGAGGTACTGCTATCTCCCTTCGCAGTTCTGTTAATATCCTTGGGCGTATGCCATCTGGTTCCATCGCTTTGTCTACCTTCAATTTAGTGAGCTACTGCAGGACTCTTTTGTCCACCTCTTCACCCCCTTGGCAACTGCTGTACTGCTGTGGCCCTTGCCCCTCCCACTCTTCTGTGAATACTGAACGGAAAGACACAGTGGATGTCTTGGGAGGAAGGCATGAAACTATCACTTCCAAATACCTAAACAGCACATACAAGCAAGCAACATTCGGCATTGACAAATGCTTGTTATAGACATTTCAATGCAGTTCTCTTTATGGAACCAGTAACTGGGAATTTTTACTATGTCATGGTTTGTGTACAAAACGCTAAGCATGAGCTGTTGATCTATCAGAACCATGCTTAGAGTTCTTTACCCAAACTTGTACATTGTACCAAAAAGATTTACTAAACAAGTGGTAGGGCTACAGAATCTCTCTTACCCAGAAAGATTATCATCCTTGGGTTTGATATCATTGGAGCAGGGATGAATAAGAGAAGATCTGTTGCTAATGCGAGAGTTTATGCAAGACCAGTACTTAATGAATAGACTGGGGGTGGGATTTAAACGAGGTACAATGGTTACAAAAGGACACTTGCTTCAGATTAAAGGGAGATATTTTAGCACTAGTAAGAGAAAATAGTATTTTTCTCATAGAATAGTTAGCTGTTGGAACTCTCTTCAAACTGATATTTCAACCTTGTACTGTACTGTATACACTGTATATACTTTTTCTTCTTTGTACATTATTGCTTTTTATGTTTACTTGCACACATGTGCAAGAAACATAGTGCCATCATACGAGTTTTCTAGAGGTGTGTCAGCCTCTTCCAATTCAGTCAGTGTGTTTGCAGGCGCGGTCGCAGTGCGCCAATCACTGCTGCAGCTGTCTATGACAGCAGGAAAATGCAGTGGCATACAGTTGAAAGGAGGCTCCACTTCAGTGAGCAGAGCTCTCCCCCCTCCACACACACACACACACACACACACACACGCAAAAGCACGCATATGCGTGCTGATGCTCTTCCCCTCCCCACGCACACACTGTGTGGCGACAGAGTGCTCAATCCCCGTCGGCTCACGTGTCCCCAACAACAGCTGTCCAGGTGCCACTCTGGGAGCCCACCCCAGCGTGGCAAGAACTGTCATAGCCAATGGGGGTGCCCAATCCCCCATCGGCTCCACGGCTACCGCCCCAAAAAGCTTTCCATGTGTGCCACGCTGCATACACCCAACATGGCAAAAGCATGTTATGGCGGCCAGGGTGCCCAATCCCCGTCAGCTCCACCCCAAACAGCCTTTCCAGCTGCTATGCTGGAGCCCACTAGCGTGGCAAATGTCGCGTCGGTCTAAAACCTGTAAAGAAGAAAACCAGCCCTGCCGAGTCTCCCGGCTCCCCCTGACCCGCGCACCCACCCACTGCGCACCCTGCCTCCCCACACCCTCCACCCCATACTTACCTCTGGAGCTCGATGCGACGATCATCAGTGGACCGCGAACACTCTTCAAAGCCGACCGCAAACTGAGGAAATGCCGGTAAGTTGTATAATGGAATAAATAGGGTTTTTTCAACTTTGTTGCATATCTCAGGCATTTTGGGGAATTTTGGGACCCCTCCTCATGAATTCTTGCACTATCATGGTATTGATCGGGCCCGAAGGGTGATTTTGCAGTCACTGCGCAAAATCACCTTTCAGGACCCATTAACGAAATGACACTGCCAGTGTTCATAAGGTGGGCTCTCAAAAAGCCTATGTCGAAAATTTGGTGAAAATATTCGTAAAAATGACTGTTTTATGAGCGTGCATTGCATAGTTCCTATGCACGCTCATAAGTTCTCAAATTTTCAATATTTTCTCTCCAGATTTTCAACATTGTCATTTTACCACACCTCCTTATGAGCAGTATAGCTGTCATTTTTCACACCTCGCCCTCAACGTGTTTCCGCCCATGTAGCACACATGGCGCAGTCGGTGTGTGAAATCAATGTATGGGACACATTAAGAAAATCACAGTGACACTGGTCATGAGCAGAGGTGTTAAAACAGCTATGTTGAAAATTTGGTGAAAAAATTCCCAAAAATGACTGTTTTAGGAGCGCACGTTGCGCAGTTCCTACACAAGCGGGCAAGTTTGCGAATTTGTAATATTTGCACACCAGATTTTCAACAGTGCCATTTACGCACTTCCTTATGAGCAGTACAGCTACCATTGTTCACATATTGCCCCAAATGTGTTTCCGCACATGTAGCACAATGGTACAGTCGGTGTCTGAAAACAATGTTTGGGACAGATTAAGAAAATCACAGTGACACTGGTCATGAGCAGAGGTCTTAAATGGCTGTGTTGAAAATTTGGTGACAAAGTCCATAAAATGACTGTGTTACGAGTGAGCATTATGCGTTCCACGCACCCTAGTAAGTTTATGAATTTGTAATATTTTCAGTCAGATTTTCACCAGTGGCATTTTCCACACCTCCTTAGGAACAGTACAGCTGTCATTTTCCACAACATGGCGAAATGTGTTTCACACTTTCAGCGCGAAATGCGTGGTACGCTGTGGAAATCATTGTTCGGGACAGATAAAGAAAATCACACTGACACTGTTCATGATTGGAGGTCCCAAAATGCCTGTGTTAACAATCTGCTGTAAAAAATCCCCAAACTAGTTACATTACGGGTGTGCATTGCACAGTTTCTATGCACACTCATGACTTCACCAGTTTTTTTAAGATTTTCACAGCAGATTTTCAACATTGCCATTTTTTACACCTCACCATGAACAGTACCGCTGTCATTTTTCACATCCTGTTCGGAATGTGTTTTTGCACCTGTGGTGCCAAATGCCGTAGTTGCTGTGCAAAAGCAGTTTTCGGCTAACAAACTGATATTGCCACTGTTCACAGGTTGGGGGTCACAAAAAACCATGTTGAAAATTTGGAGTGAAAATAGCAACGAATGCCTGAGGCGTTAGGGTTTCCGACCATAACACCCCACCCTGTAGAGAATGACAGGCATCAGGGGTGTGACTTGCGATTCTTGCCTGTAATGCTCATACCATTCCACTCCCACCCACACCCTGCAGCCAGTGAGAGGCATCAAGGTGTGCCTCGGACTCTTCGGGCCCAAAAACTTCACCCCATTCTCCTATACCGCACCCATCTCACCGTATTTCCTGATGGAATGGGGTGCGCATAAGGGCCAAAGATCCCAAGGCACAGTGACACTTGTCAGTGTCTGCAGGGTAGGATGTGGTGAAATGGCGTGGTCGTTATGCCTGACGACCCAAAGGCACACCCCAATGCCTGTCACTCTCTGCAGGGTGGTGATGGGGTTGGCTTCATTTCAATACTTCGCTGCCATTCCTATTATGCAGCTCTGTAACTTCTACACTACCAATGCCAATGCCAGCAAGCAAACATTTGGCATTGACAAATGCTTGTTCTTTTCGACGCTTGTTTCCTGGGACAACTCTCACTGCTGCAGCCATTCCCCAAGGATTGGAGGTCACCAGAGAGCACATGCATGACCACGTTCTAAGCTGTTATGCTGCTCTAGCTACTAGTGCAGCACAACAAACTAGCTGATGTAGCTAGTGCAGCATAACAACATTGTTCATTGTTCAAGGGATGGATTTCCATTCCTAACAATGTTCGACCATACACTAGAACTATATAACTGCGTAATATGCCATAATGTAAGCATAACAATAAGCCATAATATTGCCAACTTCAGGGGCCCCATTCTGTGGCCATCTGGGATTTTGGAGTCTGGGCACAAACAGAAAATAGGCAGAGCAATTAAGAGTGAGACTGCTACTGAGTACAACCTCCCAACAGCCTTCTACGTGAAGATACATGCTGTAAGGATAACAGATGAAAGAGTCATAGCTCTCTTTTGGATAAAGGCTAGAACGTGCTACTAGTGACCCATCCCAAACCTGCCCCAGCACACTACAAAGAAAATTAGGAAAAAAGGGCAGTCCCCACTCAGTCAGTGTGCTGAGCAATGAAAACCATCTACCAGTTATCCAGGAGGAACTGGTATGGAGAAAACAATACAGCCACAAAAACTGAGATGAGATAGAAGAAAAAGAAAAGACTCCAACCATCACAATAACAAGGATGGAGCCCTGGGCATGTATATAATGCAATTATCCAGGGATGTACAGTGGCATCGAATCTGACTTTGACCCCACATTGGTTCTACATAAACGTCTTTTCTGACACTGGTGGTGTGTCCATTTAGCACTCAGTCTGGCTACTCTATATTCAACATCCATGTAAACTGTTTACATTGTTCTTGTCTTTCTCTAAAATTCATTATTTGTACTGTGATTTTATTGTACATGTTCATGCACCTATTTTATCACTTTATTAATGCTCTTTCACTCCCATTGTATCCCCTCAGCCAGGTCGCACCTGGAAACAAGTCCTGGCTCAATGTACCTGTCCCGGTCACTAAGTCTTAAATCAATCAATCAATCCGTCAACTAACTCAGACTCAGCAGATGGCCAAGCCCAAATGCCCTTAATTCAGTGAGGACGATTTGGGCACTCGGTATTCCTATTCCTACTCGTCCTTTGAGGGGTGCCTGTGTGTGCATTGAGGCTGCTACGGGGGGGGGGTGCCAATGCATGTCTAATGAAGAGTGGATGTGCTATCGGCAGCCTCCAGGTCTCTTGGGGGAGTCTTCTTTTTAGCGGTCTCCAGCTGGGTACCATAGTAGCGGCTCCTTAGCACAGGGTATTTCCCTCCTGGGGTGAGTAGTGGAGGGGTTTTTCCTTTTGCCCTTAAATTCTGAAAGCAAGATTCGATCTCCAAATAAATAACTTATTGGGAATTTATTTTCTGCATTTGAATTGGAATTTTTACTTCAGAGGCAGTGAGAGAACCTCTGTGGTTTTAATGACTGTTTGAAAGATCTTCCTATTGGCAGTGAGAGTGCCAGTTGGGATATTTATCTGCGGATTGCTTTTCGGGACTTGGGCCCCCGTGGACTTATCGACTGGGGGGCCTAAGAAATTTCTGGGATCTTCCTAGAGGTTCCAGGGCTTGTGAGAGTGGTGCTGGGGCTTCTTGAGGATTATATTTCGGACTGTATCTTGGGAACTGATTGCCGAAAGACTTTGGAAATCTTGAATATAAAGTGACTGTGCCATTCTGAGTATTGGCATTTTTATGCAATTTGCAGTTTGTTTCTTGAATTCTTTTTGAAGATCTTATCTTGAGTTTTCTTTTTAGGGGGTTGTTTGGGGGGTTTATTGCTGATTTGATTTGTGTGTGTGTATGTGTTGTGTGTGTGTGTGTGTGTGTGTGTGTGTGTGTTTTGTATTCGACTGAGTTTTGTTTTGTTTTTGGGATTACGTAGTTGGGGAGGATATGTCTGAGAATGCATGTAGACCTGGGTCGGGCCAGGATAGTGTATGGGGCATCCTGGCTGCTTGATCTTTGGCCCTTTTTTCAGTCCCCCTGTATCAGATACTACAGCTAGGTGCTGTAGGGAGGTTGGAATTGGGAGGAGTCATAGGATTCGATCAGGCTGGTTGCCCCTTGCACTATGGGTGGTAGGATCAAGGTGGTGGGGTGCAGAAGGTGCCCTGGGATTAGACCGGACTTGGGGAGAGGCCCGACGTGTTTAGTTCCTGTCACCAGGGTTCCCACCAGACCGAGTGGGCAGGTAGCCAGAAGGGCTGCATTGTCCACTAATCCCCTGACGGTGGTGCTTTGCAATGCCAGATCGGTCAGAAACAAGACTGCAATTATAGCAGACTTGGTTTCTTTGGCCGATCTGGCTTGCATTACGGAGACCTGGATTGGTGATGATGCTGGCCCAGTTTTAGAGGCTGCCATCCCATCGGGTATACTGTAGTGCACTGCCCCAGAGTGGAGACGAGGGGGTGGGGGGTAGCCATCTGTTTTAGATCTGAGCTGGGCTTCACGTTGCACCCAGTGGGAGCACCACATTCATTTGAGTGTGTGGCCATCCTTGGGGGACCAGGCGCAGGTTTGCTTGGTCCTCTGATTTGATCGCCCTGCTGGGCGACTGGAGATTTCCTGCAGAAGTGGCCGATTTCATCATCGGTGAAACATTGGAGGCCCGCAGATGTTTAGTGCTGGGGGTCTTCAATGTTTGGGCCGAGGATGAATCTTCTCGGCTGAGTCATAACTTCCTCCAGATGATGTCATCTCTGGGCTTTGTGCAGGGAGTGTCTTCCGCAACTCATCAGAGTGGCCACATGCTGGATTTGGTGTTCTCGCTGGGGCTTGAGATAAATAGTCTCAGTGTTGATAGGGTCGTCTGGTCCGATCATTGCACGGTGAAGTTCCGGTTCGGGGCCCCCCTCAGTAGCCTCCCCCTGCAGAGATGGTCAGCTACCGCCCTTTGAGGGGGTTTACCCCCAAGGGTTTTATGGCGGTGGCTGACCTATCTAATGTTGACAATGCATGCGGGGGTGTGTGTGCGCAGTAGTGGACGCTTAATAAGGCACTTTCTGGTGTGCTTGACTCCCTCGCACCAGTCCGCGTACGACCCAGGTCTTCTCACTTGAGGTCCCCTTGGTTTGATGGGGAGCTCAAGGAGATGAAGACCTTGGGTCAGAGATTAGAGTGATGCTGGCAGAAGTCTGGCCTGGGGGCAGACAAACTGGCCCTGCGTATGCACTATGGTGCATACCAGGGGGCAATCAACCATAAGAAGGCAGAATTCCTGTCCAGGGAGATTGCTGCTGGAAGAAACCAACCAACTGTGCTCTTTCAGACTGTGGATAGGCTTCTTCATCCTTCCTGTCTACAGCTGAAGGTAGCTTTTTTGAATGCATTGTGCGATGGGTTTGCTCAGTTCTTCTCGGACAGGGTGTCTGCCATCAGGCACGGAGTTCCACCAGTGGACCAGAATCTGGCCGACAGTGGTGGCCATGGGCTTCTGAAGAGCACTCCGCCTGTTTGGGGTGAGTTCAGACTGGTGGAGGTGGCTGAGGTCACTAAGATTGCCTCCAAGCTTCGGCACACCTTTTGTGAACTGGACCCGGTGCCAACCCGTTTCTTAATGAGATGTGTTGACTCTGTTGGCCCAGTGTTTGCCCTGATTGTCCGGTGTTCCTTGTCAGAGAGGGTCTTTCCTGATGTCTTGAAGGAGGCATTGGTGAGACCCCTTCTGAAAAAACCATTGTTGGACCCTGATGTCAAGGCAAATTAATGTCCTATCTCCAATCTTCCATTCTTAGGTAAGATTGTTGAGAAGATGGTGGCGTTTCAGCTTGAGGAGCATCTCCTGGCCCATAATCTTTATGAACCGCTCCAGTATGGGTTTTGTGCAGGGCATAGCACAGAAACTGCACTAGTTTGGGTGCACAATGACCTCCTTAGGGCTAGAGATCGAGGGGAGGGGACAATTCTTGTTCTCCTCGATCTCTCTTCAGCATTTGACATGGTGGACCATCGAGTGTTACTTGACCGCCTAAGGGAATTCTGTGGACTCGCCGGCTCTGTCATCCGCTGGCTTGAGTCTTTTTTATCCAACAGGAGGCAGAAGGTAGTGATGGGGAATTTCTCCTCCTCCTCCCCTGACCACCTGTTGTGCGGAGTTCCCAGGGTTCGGTCTTGTCACCGATGTTGTTTGCCATGTACATGCTACCCCTGGAAGAGCTCATCAGGAAGTACAGCTTGGGTTTTCACTGCTATGCTGATGATACCCAGCTGTACTTTTCCTTTGTCCCGGAACATCTTGTGCAGTAGAAGTGCTTAACAGCTGCCTTGCTGAAATCAATGACTGGATGGCCTCCAGCTGGTTGCGACTTAACCCCAGTAAGACGGAGGTACTGGTGGTCGAGTCGAACAGAGGACATGATAGGTTGGCCTCTGGTGCAGAGACACGACTTTACCTTGGCTCTGTACCATTGAAGGCCTCCTCTAGGGTGCGTGATCTGGGTGTTATTCTTGACAGCGGTTTGACACTTGAATTTCAGGTGTCTTCCATTGTCCGTACTAGTTTTTATCATCTGAGGAATATCGCCAGGATCAAGCCCTTAGTTCCGCCTCTGGACCTCCCCATTTTGGTGCATGCCTTTGTGACGTCCAGGCTTGACTACTGTAATGCACTCTATCTCGGGGTCTCTGGGGGTACCCTACACTGACTGCAGCTGGTGCAGAATCCGGCGGCGAGGTTGTTGACAGGACAATCTAAATACTGTCATATTACTCCGGTGCTGTGTCATCTGCACTGGCTGTCGGTTAGGTGGAGGGTCCTCTTTAAGGTGGGTTTGCTCACCTTTAAGACCCTACACGGCCTGGGCCCTGGCTATCTGAATGACCTTCCTACACCTGCTGTCTCGGTCCGTTCCCTACGTTCCTCTTCTCGGGGCCTCCTTGTGATTCCCAGGACGAGGTTAAGAACTGCAGGTGACAGAGCATTTAGTGTCGCCACTCCTGTCCTGTGGAACTTGCTTCCTTTAGTTGTTAGGGAGGCCCCATCTGTTGAGGTTTTTAAGGCCCAACTCAAGGCATTTTTATACGATCAGGCATTCCTGGACTATGTTTTATAGCTTATATTGTCTAATTTTTAAGGTTTATTTTAGTTTTAGAGAATGAAACAAATTGTTTAGCAAATTATGATTTAATTGTTTGGATTTGTATATTTTATTGATTGTTATTGTGCTGTGTTGTTTTTATTTGATTGATGTACGGCACCCAGAGCCTCCGGGATGGGCGCCTTTTTAAATAAAATTTGCCTTGCCTTACTTAAATTTCAGTACCTATTCCCCAAAGTGCCAATAGTCATTACTGAAAAACAGTCTTGTGGAAACAAATTGTACCTGTTTAAGACTAGCTTTTGAGAGTATTAACCCCTTCACCAGGTTAGCCTGTGTTCCAACTGCAGTGCTTCTCTCAGCATACCCATCAGGAAAGTTGAATATGTGGGTTCTCAACGCCTTCAGAAGGTCATGTATGTGGTAATTCTTTCTGCCCTCTCAATTCTCGATGTCCTCCGTATTCTCTGAAAGTTGTACTATGTGCACAAAGCGAAAATATTGGTGGTGCTCAGGCAGTGTAAGGGGTACGGGAGGTGTGGGCTGTCTAAACCAATAAATGTTGAAATGCAGGAGGCTTGCTGCTCAAAAGCCAATGCTAACAAGGCTGATGGTAACAGTGTTGAGCTGGCTGATGGGCACAAAGTTTGTGTAGTTCAAAGGATGCTGCCACACCAATTGCACTGGCTTTCCACTCGTTAGCCAACTACCAAACATCATCATCAGGCTTTGAAGATGAATTTTTAAGCCTCACAGTCTCTTCCTGGGTGTTTTTCCCCACTTTCAATGGTTTTCCCTACTTACAGACAGGAGTCTAGACACAATCTCTTTGAAAACACTAAACAAAGTGGGGAAAAACACTTAGCATGCAGAATGCAATTATAATAGCATCAAATATGGTAACAGCATGTCAGTAATGAATACAAAATACCAGAAATAGTTGATTTAAATCACATATTGTTTATGTTTCCTTTAAAGCTCTGTTGCACTGCAAGTGGACATTTGACATTGGCTGCACAATAGAAAACAAAAAGAGTGAGAATCGGGGGGTTTTACTCCGAGGAGGGGGGTGTGACCAGCAGGGTCCCTCAGGGCTCAGTTCTGGGCTCTGCACTTTTTGTGCATTTTGCACGTGACCTACATATTAATATTAACAGTTGGATCATCCGGTTTGCTGACGAGGTTATACTGGAGGTGCTGTTGATACTGTCCAAAACAGAAGTAAACTTATGAGTGACCTGGATAAAGTAGAAAAATGGGCCATTAGTAACAGCATGCCATTTAGCATTGATAAATGTTCAGTTCTTCACCTGGGGAAACATAGCAACAGATAGGACTATTAGTTAAATACCAAATTAATTAAGAAGGTAACATCAAAAAAGATTTCGGAATATTTATTGACCAGGAATTGAACTTTAGTTGCCATTGTACTGAAAAGGACAAAAGGACCAATTATATTATATATGGCAGTAAAAGAACCTTCCTGAGTAGGACTACAAATTGCTTATTATTCCTGTACAAGTCTTTTGTTAGACCCCATTTGGACTATTTTTTGCCATTGTGGAGACCCTATATGAGAAGGGAAATAGATAGCCTGGAGAGAGTACAACATAGGATGATGAAGCTGATTCAGGGGGTGAGGCATATGACATATGAGGCCAGATTATCCCACCTGGGGTTGTATCGCTTACAGCAGTAAGGGTGAACTATTAATGATGTTTAAAATAATAAATGATTAGGAACTGATATCTGAGTTGGGTACTGAAATTCAAAAAAAACCCTCAGGACTAAGATCACATAAGTATCAAATTAAACTAGAACATTATATTATGAGATGAGGATTCAATACCTACTCAAAATGAATGGGAAAGCTATGGAACAGTTTGCCAAGTGATATAATACAAAGTGAAAGGTAGACTAGACAACTACCTGAGTGGTGGGCTAATTTGAACCTGCTAATGTGGGTAGACAGGTACAATGGGCATTTGGCCTTTTTGTGTCTATCATCCAGTATGAATCAGAAAAACAAAAAAAAGCTAGCATAAAGACTCGCACTTACTTTAGTGTTAATTTATTCGGTGAAATTCAAGTCATGTGGATAGCAGCAAAACAAACTCTCGACTGGTTTCACCTGTGTAGGTTTTTTCATAAGGATACCAGTGTAAAGGGGCAGTAACACTTAAAAATACAGTACAACCAATCACATTCAAGTGACATCATATACGCATGTGATGTCTTGTTTTTAAAGCAACAGAGTGAATTAAAGTGCTTAGAAATGTGATACGTATTGCTAAAGTGCAAACAGTGCTACAAACCCATGTACATACATTCAACTTCTAATATTTAGAAAAGGCCATCTTAAATAGTTACAACTAGGTAAAGCATCTTAATAGTTTTAGTGGATGAAGAGCATTCTATATACAGTTACCAAGAGGATATTTCATCACCTGAATTGGATAAAACAGGGACAGAACTGAAAACTTCCATACAGGACATAAATCTTACTCTATTTAAGCCTAACTTGACCTTCAACCCACCTTATAGTTATAGCGTCTCGACATCTGAAAGAGTCTGTGAAGAGGAATTTAAATGTATGTTCCTCAAAAGACAAAGGGGACATTATTATGGGAACATTACAAAGATGGAGAGAGAAGCCATCAAGAAACTGGAAGAAGGCAAAATTATAACAATAAAGACAGCAGACAAGGGAGGAGCCATAGTAATACAGGACACCAGTAAGTATGTTCTAGAATGCCTAAGACAACTGAACAACAAAGAACATTATGAACTGTTAAAAGGAGATCCCACACAGACTTGTAAGAAAATGGTGGATGATTTACTTGATGACACACTGGACAAAAATGTTATTTCTAGATCAGTGTATGAGGCTGTAATGGTAACACATCCAGTTAGGGCATGTTTCTATACACTTCCAAAGGTTCATAAAGGATTAGTAGATACACCTGACAGGCCAATAGTTTCTGGGATAGGGAGTTTATGAGAACCAATATCACAGTATGTAGATGCACACATTCGGGAGCTAGTTGCTCAGTTACCATCTAATCTTAAAGACACAACGCAGGTATCAAATATACTGTATGACCTAGAACTACAACAAGATTGGTATTTAGTGTCTTTTGACATCGAATCACTTTATATAAATATTCTGCATCAAGAGGGCATACAGGCCTTAAGGTACTGGTTAGAGAGTGGTACTGACTTTGACACTGGTTTAGTAGAGTGCCTACGTGAAAGTACATGGTTGGCACCTAAGCATAATGTGTTTCTGTTTCAGGGCCTCTACTACCTGCAAATAAAAGGTATGGCTATGGGGGCAATGCCTTCCCCTAATTATGCCAATCTTTATCTCAGATATTGGGAGAAAGAAAAAGTCTATTGACCCGAAACTAATTCTTATCTTGATAGGATAGATCTTTGAAGGTGATACATAGATGACATTTTGATGGTATGGAAGAGTGGAAGGGAAGAACTAAATGATTTCAGGGAATGGATGGAATATACCAACCCACATCTGAAATTAACAGTACATGCTAGTGAAAAAGAAGTGTGTTTCCTTGACCTGTCAATATCTAAACAGACAGACGGTGCTACTAATACCAGTATATATCAAAGGAGACAGACAGGAAAAGCATCTTGCATGCTACCAGCTGCCACCCCCAACATATGAAAAATAATATCCCTAAGTCCCAGTTTCTGAGAATTAAGTATAATTGCAGAGATGAGGAAGATTTCAAAAAAGAATGCAATGACATGAAAGTGAGGTTCCAACAGAGGGGCTACAAACAAGGAATTCTGGACCAGGCAAAAGCAGAGGTCAGTTCCAAAAATCACAAAGAACTGCTAATAAAAAGATGACAAAAGGCAGACAATTTGGAATGCCTCAGTTTTGTGACCACTTATGGCAGGAGTTCAGCAGAGATAAAAAAGATCAGAATAAACAATATCATACGTTCAGACCCAGTACTGAGGAATAGCTGTAACAATACCCCCAGATTCAACTATAGAAGGGGCAAAAACATGGCCAATATTTTGACACACAGCCTCCAACCAGCAGAAACACCAAAAAAGATATGGCTACCAGATTTACCATTAGGTAACTTCAAATGTGGCAGGTGTAAATAGTGTCACGTAAGGAAAAGAACAACAACGTTCACAAGAGGGAATGCCACTAAAACCTTTGGCATCAGAAGCTTTATAAACTGTGACAGCTCTCATGTAGTTTATTTAGCAACATGTGCATGCAAAACATTCTATGTAGGGAAAACAACAAGACAGCTGAAAGTTAGAATAGGAGAACACATGAGAGCAATTGAAAATGTAGATACTAGAAATGCATTAGCAGCTCATGTAGCTGATAATGTAAATAACAAAAAAGATCACACTTTCAGTTTTCAGGGCATAGAAAAAGTTTATCTTGATAAAAGAGGTGGATGTTTGGATGATCTGTTGCTGCATAGAGAGGCATTATGGATTTTCCAGTTAGCAGGATATGTTCAACCTGGTCTAAATGATAGATTAGATACTACGCCATTGTTGAAAAGAAAGAATCACAGTAAATGTTTAAAAATGTTTGTAACATGGTGCATATTCAACATATTGATACTGTACAATATTAACCGGGTATACACTATTTAGTTATACAGTTATTTTATTTATAATTCATATTATATATGCATTTATACCCTCCATCCTCCATCTTTCTTCTTCTTTCTTTTTTCTTTCTTTCACCCCTTTTTTATTTTCCCCATTCTTTCCCTCCTTCCTCATATCCTTTTCCCTCTTCCCCCCTCCCTTCCACCCCTCCCCCAAGTTCCTTGCCCTCTTCCTTTTGTTTCTCCTTTTTCTCCCATTTCTCCCTTTTTCTCCCACTATGTTCTTTTAGGTCCCTTGAGAGGCCTAACTTTCACTGGCACTAAGTTGGAAATATCAGCCAACTGGAAGTAGGCAGCATAGACCCACCTTAAGCCTCAAGTGATCACCCAGGGATCCCAAGGACGTATTTCAGTGAAAATAACCGAGATGATAAATGATTAATTTAAGTAATTGCCATTCATCCGTTAAAAAATACAGTACAAGAACCACTATTGTAAAGCATCTAGATAGAAAATGACCACAGGTACCATTATTTAAATACTAGATGAGGTGCTGTGTTCAAATGGTCTTTTCCTTATATTATTTATGTATTTATATATGGATATACTGTATGTTGTGGTTATAAACTGAAAATATTATGATGCTTTACCTAGTTGCAACTATTTAAGATGGCTTTTTCTAAATATTAGAAGCTGAATGTATACACGAGTTTGTAGCACTGTTTGCACTTTAGCAATACGTATCACATTTCTAAGCACTTTAATTCACTCTGCTGCTTTAAAAACAAGACATCACATGCGTATATGGTGTCATTTGAATGTGATTGGTTGCACTGTATTTTTAAATGTTACTCCCCCTTTACACCTGTATCCCTCTGAAAAAGCCTACACAGGTGAAACCGGTGGATAGTTTGTTTTGCTGCTATCCACTTGACTTGAATTTCACAGAATAAATCAAAACTAATGTAAGTGCGAGTCTTTGTGCTGGTTTTTTTTTTTTTATTAATTTTTCTGATGCTCTTGTTAGAGCCAAGCACAAGATGTAGGGGCAGAGTGGCTTGGGACTGATCGTGCATCCAGTATGCATACCCATTATGAAATGCTTGTTTTGTAATAAAAGTTTATTGAAGTGCTGTATATCCAGATTCTGCGGTACTGTACCCTACAAAAGTGGGCATACATACAACACTTAAAGAGTAAAAACAGTAGCTATATAAAACAAGACAGGAGTGCATTTTATTAGAACATGAATCATGGATTGCCAGGAAGACAGGATGGGAGGGAGAGCTGGATGCCATTATCCACCTAGGAACTAATGACCTGGCAAACGGGAAACCTAAAGCAGTTCAGGAAGAGTTTAGAAGACTGGGGAGGGGTGTCATGCAAGTAGCTACTTCCATCACTTTTTCGGAAGTACTAGCTATGAGAGGCATAGGCGAGTGTAGGGGTGCCTGCACCAGAAACTTTAACACATGGTTGAAGAATTAGTGCAGTGAGGAAGGGTTCAGATTCATTTGTGACTGGGGACCTACCCGGAGGGATGGGTACTTATGCAAGCCTGATAGACTGCATCCATCCTGGAGAGGAACCCAGATCCTCAATGAAAAGTTTAAATGCTACATTGGCAAGCATTTAAACTAGCCAAGGGAGGTGGCAGGCCAGCAGGAAGGGAAGCTGATTGCCCACCCCCAGAAGCTAGCAAAAGAACAGGGGATCGGGGATATCATAGCAACGCAAAGTGCAAAAGATGGAGAAAGGGAAGAATAGAAGGGAGACAGGTACCCAAGGAGTCAATAGACAGTCAGATGGCAGAATACAACAGAAGGGCAAAAGGTATGGTGGGCCAGGCAAAAAGATCACCCGGGAAGGGGGGAGTGGAGGACAACAAAACAGGGGAGGGAAGCTACATCATGGAGAGCCATGCGTGCCAATGCCAGGAGCCTTAGCAACAAGATGGAGGACCTGGAGGCAACTGTGGCACAGTCAGACCTGGACACTGTGGCCATCGCAGAGACCTGGTGTAATGATAACCATGACTGGGAGATTGCCATACCTGGCTATAACCTATTCCAGAGAGACAAAAAGGACAGGGAGGGGGAAGGAGTGGCCCTGTAAGTGAAAGATAGCATTAAGGCCACAGAGATCCAAGGAGAACAAGGGGGGGGGATACTGTGGGTTAAACTTGAAAGAAAAATGGAGGCAGCCATCCACACAGCAGCAGTAGTATATAGACCACCAACCCAGGTTGAAGAGGCAGATAGGGAATTGATGCTTGCCATCCAAAGAATGGTGGACAAGGGGGAGGCGGCGCTGGTTGGAGACTTTAACATGCCAGACATGGACTGGAGCCTCCCAGCAGCAACAGCAGCAGCCAGGAGCAGATTTATCCTGGACTCCCTTCAGGGAGCCTTCCTTAAACAATTGGTCATGGAACCAACTCAGCAGGAGGCAATACTCAACCTGGTGCTCACAAACGAGGACAGTATGACAGGGCCACAGTGGGGGAGCATCTGGGGAACAGTGACCACCGGACACTGTGGTTTGAAATAACTGAATGGGCAGATCCCTACCACACTAAAACACGTATCCTAGACTTTAGGAGGACAGATTTTTGGAGAATGAGGAAATGCTTAGTAGAAGCATGAGTTGAAATGGGGAAGGAATTAGGGGTGGAGGAACTATGGGCAGTATTTAAAACAGAGATAGCAAGGGCAACACAATTATGCATTAAGCAGATTAGCAAGGGGAAAAGGAAGAGGAAACCCTTATGGTATTCCAGGGAGGTAGCAGAGAAAGTGAAAGCCAAAAGGATTGCATTCAAGCAATACCAAAAGACACAGGGAGAAGGGGATAGGGAGAGGTATCAGGAGAAGCAAAGAGAAGCAGAAAGGGATGTAAGGGAAGCCAAAGCTCAAACCGAGAAGCACATTGCAAAAACAGTGGTTAGAGTGGACAAAACCTTTTACAAGTACGTAAGTGAAAAAAAGAAGGCAAAGGGAGGGATAGTGAGGCTAAAGGGTGAGGGTGAGAGTAGTGTTGAGGATGACAACAGTAAAGCAAACATATTGAACATATATTTCTGCTCAGTCTTTACAGTAGAAGGGGCAGGTAGCAGGCCAGAAGGGAGTACAAAGGGGGGAAAGTCACAGAAATGGATACGTGTCCCTTTCCACGAGAAAGGGTCCTAAAGGAACTGGAAGGAATAAGAGCCAATAAAGCTATGGGCCCAGATGGGTTGCACTCCAGGGTGCTAAGGGAGCTCACAGAAGTGGTGGCTAAACCTTTGGCGACCCTGTTTAGCCGATCACTGGAAACAGGTGAGTGCCCAGAGATTAGACAACAGCTGATGTAGTCCACTTATACAACAGCAGGAACAGAGAGGAAGCAGGGAACTACAGACCAGTCAGCCTCACCTCAGTAGTGGGGATGATTATGGAAGCACTAATGAAGGAGAGATTACTGGAACACCTTGTGGCCAATGGTCTACAGGACCCAAGGCCGCATGGTTGGGCAGAGGTGGATGGGGGTCAATGGACGTGGCCTATCTGGACTTCAGTAAGACCTTTTAAACTGTGGATTAGGCTGTTAAACAAGCTGGGCAATATGGGTGTGGATAGGACAGTAGTGCAGTAGGTGGGGAATTGGCTGGATGGCAGGACACAGAGGGTGGTGGTAAATGACTGTCACTACGCAAAGGGAAGGGTGACCAGTGGAGTGCCACAGGGATCAGTGCTGGGTCCAGTCCTCTTCAACATCTTTATCAGAGACATTACGGATAACATAGAAGGGAGAATTTCCCTGTTTGCTGATGACACAAAACTCTGTAACAGAGCGGACACGCTGGAGGGAGTGGATAGAATGAGGAGAGATCTGCAGAAGCTTGATGAATGGTCAACGGTGTGGCAGTTGAGATTTAACGCAAAAAAGTGCAGAATAATGCACATGGGGCACAAAAACCCTGGAACAACATATCAGCTGGGGGATAGCATGCTCCAAGCAGGAAAGTGACCAAGAGGTTATCATCTCTGATGACCTAAAGTTTAGGAGTCAGTGCCACAAGGCAGCGGGTAAAGCAAGTAGGATACCAGGATGCATAGGCAGGGGCAGCACCAGCAGGAAAAGGGAGGTCATAATTCCACTGTAGAAAACATTAGTGAGGCCACAACTGGAGTACAGTGTCCAGTTCTGGAGGCCATACCTATGTAAGGATATAGACAGAGTGGAGACAGTTCAGAGGAGGGTGACTAAGATGGTACAGGGTTTGCATCACAAGTCCTACAAGGACAGGCTGAAGGACTTGAATATGTACTCCCTGGAGGAGAGGAGGAAGGGGGGATATGATAGAGACATACAAGTACCTCATGGGGAGGAACAAGGTGCATGAAAAGACTATTTTTCAGAGGAAGAGATGTTCCAGAACTAGGGGTCATGGGATAAAATTGGAGGGAGGGAGGTTCAGAGGTAACGTGAGGAAGTATTCCTTTACAGAAAGGGTGGTGGACAAGTGGAACACCCTGCCAGAGGAGGTAGTGGCAGCTGAAATGATTATGGGATTCAAGAATGCATGGGATAGGCATCAGGGAATCCTAGCAGTTGGGGGAAGGGGACAACCCAGTTCAACAGAAGCTTGAAGAGGGAAAATTACATGCACAATTGGGCAGACTAGGTGGACCAAAGGCCCTTATCTGCCATCAGTATCTATGTATCTATGTATGCATTAGTGCTGCTGTTTATCATTTAGCCTGATAACATCTAGAGTCGATTTATATGTAAGGGGGAAATCCCTGAAAACCCTCTCAAGGGATAGAAGTCACATACTTCTGAAGTTCATACAAGCCTGGAATTTGATCAAACTATTAATTCATTAGAGGGGTAACACATCCAAAAATTTAGAGGCCTACATAGCATCCCATGAGTATTCCTTGTGGTCTAGTAATCACCGTTCATTTCCTTTCCAATACTGGACCTCTTTTACCAAGGTATCCAGTATTGTGGCTCCCTCCCTTTCACTGACAAACTCTAGGAGAGGTAGCCATCTGGAACAGTGTTTTCCTTTTGGAACCAAAAGAGGGCATTACTAATTCCATCCCTTTTATATTTTTTTAAATGGTTAACCAGTGTTCCTCCTGTGGCAGTTCCTCAATAAGCCATTTCTGTGTTACAGCTTTGGCAGCAGCAGTTATCAAAATACTGTTTAAATATTTTCCCTGCTTCAATATATCTTTAATATAAACAGTCCTGTTGCTTAAAGGGGAACAGCCTGCACAAAGCGCCCCATACTCCAGTGTGTGGCTTGCCCCAATATGCAATTTGTGTGCAAAAACATTTTGGTTTACTTACTGTTTAGTGTGGTAGAGTAGATTGTATCATACTAATTTTGCTTACTTCTAAGCTGACATCCAAGAAACCCGTGCAGGACGACAGTTCGGTCAAGTGAAGTAAGTACCCTCCCACCCACTCTGCAAATTCAGGGAATTAGTTGCAATTTTTAGAGATGGATCCCTCTGGCACATCTGTTATACAAGCATAGCTGGGTTACTTGGTTCTGTGAGCAGTATATGCCCAGAACATAAACCTCAGGGCTACCATTCATGGTTAGATTTTGGTAGAGCAGCAAAGGCTGGTGCTGTAACCCTTTCAGTGAAAAACAGCAACCAGTTCTCTGGTTGGGGCTAGTGTGCCCTACCTGCAACACACTGAACCACAATTCTCCCTGCTAACAAACTGCAAATGGAAACTCTACTGAACTGTTGAGTATCAACATTCTACCTCTCAACCTCTTAGTATGAACAAGCATTTGTCAATGCCTAATGTTGTCGCGCTGGCATTGGCATTGGCAGTGCCGGAGCTAGAGATGCATAATAGGAATGGCAGTGAAGTACTTAAGTGACGTCAACCCCATCCCCACCCTGTAGAGCGACAGGCATTGGAGTGTGCCTTTGGGTCATCAGCTATAACCAGGGCCCCTGGTGTTCTGCGGCAGAATTTTCTGATTTCTGCGGCAGGGCTCCTTGACTTCTGCGGCAGCATTTTCTGATTTCTGCGGCATGATTTATTCATTTCTCTGGCAGAATGCAGTCCTGTCATTGGCTAAATATGATGTGATGTCATTGATGACATCATATGCTGAGCATAGAGGAGGGCTTCAGGATAAACGAGGTGGGAAAGAAAGCCTGACACTATGGAAAAACAGTATATTTATATGAAAATTCACCAAAAACAATGAATTCTGTGTCACTATATATATTCTGCAGCATGATGCAAATTCTCCGGCAAATTCCTCAACCGCAGAACTGCAGAATTCCAGGGGCCTTGGCTATAACGCTCATGCCATTGTACCTCACCCTACCCTGTAGACACTGACAAGTGTCAGGGTGTGCTTTGGGGTCTTTGGGTGTTATACTTACCCCATTCCATAAGGAAATACGCTGACATGGGTGCAGTATAGGAGCGTGGGGTGAACTTTGTGGCCGAACAGTGCAAGGCACACCACAATGCCTGTCAGTGGCTGCAGGGTGGGGATGGGGGGTGGAATGGCGTGAGCATTACATCTGATGATCCCAAGTCACACCCCGATGCCTGTCAGTCTGTACTGGGTGGGGTGCTACAGCTGGAAACCATAACATCGTAGGCATGTGGTGGTAGTTTCACTCCACATTTTCAACATGGGCTGCTTGTCAGGCCACCTCATGAAAAGCGGCACAATCACTTTGTTAACTGAAAGGTGGTTTTGCACAGCGGCTGTGCCATTTGGCGACAGAGGGCCGAAAACACATTTTTGGGCAGGATGTGGAGAATGACAACTGTATTGCTCATGAGGAGGCGTAACAAAATGGCAACGTTGAAAATCTGGAGTGACAATATGAAATATTGGTGAAGCAATGAGCATGCATACAAACTGCACAACACACGTCCGTAACCCAATTATTTTTGGGAGTTTGGTAGCCACATTTGTAACATAGGCATTTTGGGACCTCCCCTTATGAACAGTGGCAGTGCGATTTTGTTAATCTGTCCCAAAAGTTGATTTCTCACAGTGACCACGCCATTGTGTGCCACAGGTGCGGAAACTCATTTTGGGCAAGATGTGAAAAATGACAGCTGTACTGTTCATAAGGAGGAGTAAAAAAATGCCAGTGTTGAAAATCTAGCACAGAAATATTGCAAATTTGTGAAGTTACAAGGGTGCGTGGAAACTGCGCAACACATGCTTGCAACACAGTCATTTTATGGACTTTTGGTACCAAATTTTCAACATAGGCATTTTAGGACCTCTGCTCATGAACAGTGTCACCGTCACATCCTCAAACTGTCCCGAAAAGTGATTTTGCACAATGACCGCGCTATTCTGCGCCGGATGTGCAAAAATACATTTTGGGCAGGATATGTAAAATGACAGCTATACTGTTCATCAGGAGGTGTGGAAAAATGCCAAGTTTGAAAATCTGGAGTAAAAATATTACAAATTCATGACATTACGAGTGTGCGTAGAAACAGCGCAATGCATGCTCGTAAAACAGCCATTTTTGGGAGTTTTGTCACCAAATTTGCAATATAAGCTTTTTGAGAGCTCCCCTCATGAACAGTTGCACTGTTGTTTGGTTACTTGGTCCTGAAAGTTGATCCTGCGCAGTGACCGCAAAATCACCTTTTGGGTCCAAATAACGCCATGACAGTGCCAGAATTCATGAGGAGGGGTCCCAAAACCCCCATGTTGAAAATTCAGTGCCAAAATTCCAAAAAAAGCCTGAGATATGCATCAAAGTTGAAAAAACCCTATTTATTCCATTACACAGCTTACTGGCATTTCCTCAGTTCGCGATCAGCTTTGAAGAGTGCAGACGTGTTCCTGGTCCACCAAAGATCATTGCACCGGACTACGGAGGTAAGTATGGGGTGAAGGGGTGTGGGGAGGCAGGGTGCACAGTGGGTGGGCGTGGGTTGTGGGGGCAGGAGACCGCGAGGATCATTCTTTTCCACAGGTAAAAAAAAAAAAACACTGCGGGACCGTTTTCTGTTCACAGGAGCATGTGGCATGCTGGGTGGGCTCCCAGCATGCCAATGGAGCCTTGTTTTTTGGGGGCAGCTGTAGCCGACGGGGATTGGGCATCCCGTCGGCACACAAGGAAGGGGGGGGCAAGAGCCAAGGGGGACTGGGCACACCCCTCAGCATATAAAAAAATGGGGGGGTTCTTTATGCCAACAGGGAGTTGGCTCCCCCATCGGCACATACATTGGGGGCAGGGTAAGGTGACAGGGGGTTAGGCACCCCAAAGTCAGTAGTTTGGTGGGCAGTGTGCCGCCATGTTTGTGTTTTCGGGTAAGCACATTGGGAGGTCCATTGCATGTGATGAGCTTTGCTTGCATTGCAGTGGACCTTTCCTTAGATGTGCTGGCCCGGGTGGTGTGGCGCTGGCAAGCAGGCTGATTGGGGAATGATGCGTGCCCTGCATTTGCCCAATAGTGATTGCACCTCCAAATCTGCACTACAGCAAGATGTTGACTGCGCAAGCGTGCCAACATGTAAAAAATAATATATATATATATATATATATATGTACAGTATATGATGCAAAAAAATTTATTAATGCTCCAGTTAGGGTCAAAGCGTCAAAAGTTGGGAAATGAGGCATTAGGGTTTCCTTAACACCCCACCCTCCCAAACCAAGCATGAGAGCAGAGGTGGGGTGTGCCTTGGGCTTCTCAAGCCTAATACTCACCCATTTCATCTGTAAATAAGGTCAGATGTGTAGACTGTACGAGAATGGGGTGAGCATGAGGATTATATTTAAAACCATGAAGATGGACATCGGAGGGTGGGGGGGTGCCACTAGACACCAGGGAAATACATAATAGTACCAGGGAGGGCAATCAGAATCATGGGGAAAGATTCTGACATCACGAAAAAAAAATCCTTTTTGGTGACCTGTGATACGAAAAAGGATTCTTTTTTCATTATCACTCAGTCACAAAAAAGGATTCTTAATAGTAAAAAATAAATAAAAAATTTCCAGGGCATGTCTTCAACTGTGAAGTGCAGATTACACCTTAGGGGGACCTGATGGGCTAGGCAGATGTGCTGGGCTCTCTCCAGGATGTCATTTTTGTGGCTTTTGAATTTTGTTTTTTTTGAAAAGATGAAAAACAAGACGGCTCTTGTGAAAAAGGATTTTTTTCCCTCATGAAAAAGGAACGGATCTCGCAAAACTGAATCCTTTTTCACGAGATCAAATCCTTTGTTGAACTTTTTACCTCTATCCTGAAAAATGAACTACCCATAGGAAATAATGGGAAATTAAAAACTGAGTAACTTTGCAACAGGTTCTGTTTTTTGCACCAACCAAACACTGGTAGTTCTGTTACCCAAGTTCTTTCTTCTACAAAAAAAAAAATCACACTAAAATTCCACACCGTCTGGGTGCAAGGCGATGAGGAAAAAACTGCAAAAAAAGGTGATTCTAACCTTTTTACACTATCTGGATCTCAGAATCCGCACATCCAATCAGAAAGAAACTTGGCACACCAAGTGATCTACCCCACAGGACAGCACATACCACATTTTGTGCAAATCCATTGATCAGTTGCAAAGTTATTGAAGTGCAAAATATGAGGTTTAACATTAAACAGGTTACTCAACCCTAACTACAGTATAAGGGCACGACCGTGCCCCTGTAATATAGCCCTCACGCTTGGTCACAAAGAGTTCAGTTTTACTGTATTTCCTGCTGCTGCTTTAACTGTCCTCTCAGGATCCATCTGAAAACTAGACACCTATCTAAATGTGAATATCTAATTCCTGAAATGCACACATTTTCAATAAAAATAAAATTAATAACATGCATTGAAAAGGCAGCAACCCTTTATGTCAAGTCTGACAATACTGTGATTCCAGAATTTCTCCTCAAACAATATAACCCCTGGTTCTGGGTACTGCAAATTGTCATGTCTAGCAGTGGAAGAGTTAAGAAACCAGTCAGATAGGTTTTCTTCAAGCCTGTGACTCTTAGTTGTGAATGAAAGTGTCAGAGCAGGAAGCGTATTCTAATGACATTAGGAAATGAGGTGAGCCATTCAGTCATCTCCCACTTAACAGATACAGATGTATTCATAATTACCCCTTAGCCTGAGGGCAGCAAGCACAGGTGGGCTTAGAAAGGACTTATGTTCCTGCCAGACACAACCCTGCAGTATAAAGTGCAGAGACAATTGGAATGCCATTTATTGCTGAAAATACAACACAAAAACCTGAAGCACCTTTCCTGTCTCTGAGAACCATAAATTATGAAAATTACACCAGCCTGAAGCACTGTATGTATTGTTTTATTAAGCTTAAGATGAATGAAATTTAAATGGTCTTTCATCTAGTCTACGCCTACCTGACACACTGTATTACTTATTTTATGCCTGATTAGTCATGAGAATATTTTGGGTGCCTTTTTTTAAATCAGATTTGCAATGGTGCTGCAGTGCTGTATTCAATGTACAACTTTTGAAACAAGGCCCTTCTTGATGCACATGTTCTGTCTTGGCAGTAGTAAACTGCACATGAAGGAAATGGGGTGGACTTGGGAGCACACAGAATACAGAAGTGGCCGCATATCTGAGATCAGAAGGAACACCATACTGGCTGAGCTGTGTCACAGAGCTGTACGCCTTTAAACATGCTTGCATGAGAATGGGCTGGGAAAATCAGCTCACAAAGGGTGAATAGGGGCCCACCCTGTGGTGTGGAGAGTTGAGGCATTGAACGCTTTACATAGAAACACAGAATGTGTCTGAAGAAAAGGACTGGTAGGCCCACCTACTTTGCCCTATTTTCTCTGCTTATCGCTACACCCTGGACTTTATTTGGTCACAGGTGTCCCTTACTCCTCCCTTATCTCTGTTTGTTCTACCCGTGTGCCTATCCCATGTGTGTTTGACGCTCCCCACTGTCTTCACCCCTACCACTTCTTCTGGCAAGCTATTCCAGGCATCCACCACCGATTCTGTGAAGAAGTATTTCATCACATTCCTCTTCACCTCATGTGGCACCAGTAACTCATGTCTGGAATGAGCATGGGGTGCCAGGGGTTGGTGGGGTGGGAGAGGATTTAGTGTCCCAGGGACTGCTCTCCTCCCTTGGGAGGGGGTGTCCAACCATCTTGGACTCTGACTGCCATCGGGTGGAGGCCTAGTGGTAGTGCAGGTAGCGAGTGACTCGAAAGGTGAGGCCACGGCTCTACAGCATATGTAAACATCCAGGCACACATACTGACATGTTGCCACGGCACGGATCAAAGGAGAGAAAACTGAAAAGTGGGAGGATGGCTTAATGAAGTCCCTAGTGCACACTTGTGGCCTGCACCACTGCTCGGCCTTGGGGGAGACCTGGATATATTGACTGGGGGGGGACGAGGACAGTCTTTCCCCTCTGGGCCCCAACACAGGGAGAAATCCATGGAGGACTTATCCCTAGGTCAAGAGAGGTGAACGCCAGTCACAGGCGACAGAGACAGGGCTGAGAGCCTGCCTGCCCACCCAGGTGGAAAAAAAACTGTATGAGGGGAAAAAAAAGGTGAATAATAGACATGATCTGTCCATCTGTAAGCAACTTCTGATACTGGCTCATCTTTTCACAAAAGGTTCTGATTTATTTCCCTTTAATAAGCATTTGCTTTTAATGTTTACTTTTTTTTTACTTTTTTTACATTTTTGGCTGGGAAAGGTACACTGAGGTAAAGCTCATCTTCAGAGGTGTCCTGGGAGTGCATGGGTTAAGTGACTTGCTCAGGGGCAAACGATATACAAGTGGTGGCTGTAGGTTTCAACCCCAGGTCTGTTGGGTCTCCAGGTTCATAGCTCAGTGCTCTAACCTCTAGGCTTTACTACCGCCATAGTTTTTTACATATATATTTTCAGATTTTTAAGAGAAATGTGGTTGCCCTAAAGGACAACCTAAATTGTCAGGGATTCCTTAGGAAAAAGGCACAGGGGACAGGACTGGCTGGGGGTGGGGGGCAGTTAGGTTAGGTAGGCTCAGGGTGAGGTGGGGGATGGTAGGTAGGAAGGAAGGCCCAGGCAAAGGGGGGTCATGATGTCATCCCTCAATGACAAATATGACAGGACAGGACAGGTAAGCAGGAAAGGATTGTATGGGGGAGAAGGGGGGGGTGGCCTAGGGGGTATTTAGGAGCCAGCAGAGGAGGGGGTCTTGCTCTTTTGCCAGGTTTTCAAGATTAACAGAGCTCAGCACTTTGACTGGCAATTCAACTACTTGGGATAAGGTTTTTTCAGGTGGGGTAGGCCTGGCCACATGGGAGCGGCCTGAGCAGTAACTAGGCAAGGGAGTTAACTTTCAGTGTGCTAGTGGCAGGCCTTTGTGCTGGATTTTTCCTAGAGGTGTTTTAAGTCAGCACATAACCTGCAATTAAGGAAACAGTTCAATTTGGTTAACAATTGCAGGAATTACAGCAAGTAGCAGAGGAACTTTAGAGCCATGTGAGGCAAGATCTGTTAATGGGTAGAAATACAATGTTAGCAAGCTTGGCAAGAAAAAAAAAATATATATATATATATATGTGTGTAAATCAGTAAATAGAGAATCAGCAGATGCATTTTTAGGCAATTTAGAAAGTAATAGTACTGCTGGGTAAAGCATCTTTGGCTTCTGTTCTTCCTTTTTGTATTGTCTACACAGAGGATTGTTTTTGGGCAGGAACTGTGACCATATGACAAATGTAGAGAGGTAGTTTAATAACCTTGTACTAGGTTCCCTCATGAATTAGATGCTGAGGGAGCGTTTTGGGAGGTGTTTATATAGGAGTTGTTTATATAGGAGTTGTTCTAAATAACCGAGTATATAACAGTTATAGGGCACTGCTGCCCTGTTTGTATTTCACATAAGTGAGGAATTAAGGATGGGATTTGAGGTAAGGCATAATGGGGGGAAAAAGTAGGCCACATGGCTGGGAGTTTGGGCATGGGGGCCTAGCAAGGCTGCATGGGCTGGAAGGCAATAGCGGGGGTGAGTAAAATAATTATTGGGGGAGGCCACTTACGGCCAAACCTGTGGTGGAGATGCATTTATAACAGAAATACAAAAATAAAAAGGTTGTAATTTAAGTATAACGGCTGTTGATCTTGGTAGCCAGAATACTGAAGAGGCAAAATACAGGTTTGGAATTTGAGACCACATGGGGAATAGGAGCATTGTGGCCAGTAAGGGCAGAGTTACCAAAGCGGGGGGATTCGGCTCTCCAGTTGGAGGGGGATCCTAAGTGGGGTAAAAAGCATGGGGAAAATGGGAGTTTATTCCATCTTGTTATGTAAACAGTAAAACAAATGTACCTGAGATGCAGCTGGATCGCGAAGGATCCCAGGAGTCAAGGGTTGAATAGGGCTGCACACAAGGAGCACAGGGGCCCAGGATTCTCCTCTGGTGACACGCGCTGCCGTTCTTCGGGCCGCTGCTGTTGCGGCAGTGGCTTCAGAGACTGTAGTGCCCATGTGGTGGTGCTGGGCAGGTCACAGTAGAGATTCGGGCAGCTGTTTCTTTGGGCTGCAGAGGTTGCTTTGGGGCTCCTAGATGGGAGTGCCTGCTGCTTAGGGCCAAGGAGTCACTTTTGCTGGAGGGAGTTGGGAGCTCGTTCTGGGGTGTGGGCGGCAGTGCCCTCCTTGGCTGAGTAGATAGAGTGAACACTCTTTGCCATGGAGGATGATTTCTTGGAGCAGCCCAGAGGTTGCTGGGTGATAGGCCACATGGGCGAGCGCTGATTTCGGTGGGTCCTTGATCGCGGCTGTGCACCTGAGGTCTGGGTGCTGAAACAGGCATGGCTGGGGACAAGAACAGTGGAGGTGGCTGGGAGGATGCCAAAAAAGGGGGGCGAGGAGCTTGGCATCAAAGATAGGCCTGAGTGAGGCCAGACACCGTGGGGGGGGGGCTGGGGAATGCAATGTCCATGCATGCACGGTGTGGTAAGGGAGTGACGTGCATGTGCACCAGGCTATGGAGGCCATTTTGGTAGTTTTTCGTCAAGCAGTTGGGAAGGTAAGAATGTTTGGTGAAATCGAGAAGGGAAGTTACTACGGGGCAGGGTACACTGAACTGGATAACTATCGGGGGTCCTGCAGTAGGGACCTAAGACAGCAAGCCATTGAGAGAATGAAATGTTAGTAAATAAAATATAAAGAATGGGCCAAAAAATTTGGGGTATATAAAAAAAAACGGCACTGTACATTGAGCTGGTCAACTATCGGGGTCCTGCAGTGGGGACTTAAGGCAGCAAGCCAACGAGGGAAATAAAATGGAAAGGAAGGAGCAAAAAAAAAAAACCTGGAGTTGTTTGGGGGGGAACACAAAGCAACGTGCAGCCCCAGTGTAAAATCTGCCATGGGATGCAGATGGGAAGCAATAGAACTGGAAAAGGCTTCGGGCCTGCTGTTGAAAGGGTGGAATTGGCAGGATAATGGAAGGAGGGGTTACAGTGATTAAAGACAGGTTGACTCTCAGCTGCTCCAAAATGGTTTTCTCGCCTATAATTGCGGCAGTAAAACGCATAAAGGCTTATACCACACAAACCTGGGGGGCAGGTGCCTTGATTTTGAATTCACAAGGAATAAGCACAATATTAAACTACTATATACATAGGCTATAAGGTGCACAGACAGGCGGGGTTAAGCTTCAAAGGCAGCAGGGCCCATTTTTGTTGATGTCGGGAGTCGGGTACCTAATGCTTCATGGGCTGCAGATTGTTATTAGTGAGGGTTATTTACAGAACAGCAGGACTCGCTTGTTTACAGAACCAAGGTTTGGTTGTGGTACCCAAAGAATAGAGGAGGCATTGCACTGGTGGGAACCGGAGAGTTGTGCGGCTGTTCACTGGGGTTTTTGCATGGGGTTATTGGTGAGAGGTTGGCACCTCTGTGCTGCCCAGTTGAGTTGGAGTGTGATGGGCTCCTGCAGGAAGCCATCTGGCAGGCGATCCGCCATGCTGGGTGGTCTCATTCTCCAATTCAGGCAGCCTGCTACCGGAGGAAGGGGAAGTGGCCTGGCGGAGCAGTGATCATGTTGAGGGGGGGCATTAGGCTGGCACCACGGCCTAAGGAAGAAGGGCAAGGGGGTTTCTCAGTGGGTTTCTTGCAAGCAACTCCTGGGCTGGGAAGAAAGGGGGTACAGTAGGGGACGACTGACCAAGGAACAGCCATGAAGAGGCGTGGGATTGTGTTCTTAGGCCGGGGAGGTGCGGGCTTGGCATTGGCACCAGCAACAGGCTGCACCTGCATGATAGTGGGAAAAGCGGGTGCGTGGTCCGGCTGGCAGTGCCATGTTTGTAGTCCCAGGCACAGAAAAGGGATATGGCCACGTGTAATTGCACTGGATGCAGGGAATATAAGAGAACAAGTTTGAAAGGAAAACAAACAAAAATAATAATAAATAAATAAAGGAATATACAAATAAAATGATTGAATGACTAAAAGAGAAAGGGAAAATGCAAGGGGGGGCAATAGCATTGTGCTGCCTGGTACCGGCAGTGTTTTTAAGAGTATAGGAACAGGAGAAACAATATATTTAAGGGTACAGTCAGTAGGGGGCCAATTGGTTAAAAGGTAGGGTTTGAATTTCAGCTGCTCCCAATGGTTTCTGTTATAAAGTCAGCACAGAAGGTAATAAAGCGCTTATACTAAACAGGTTGAGAGGTAATTGCTGCACTTTGGAATTACAAGGGAATGCAAAACTACTGTGAGGCACAGGCTGGTTGGGAGTGTTAAATGTGTAAGATATATATATATAAAAAAAAAATTGCCTATCAAGGATTACTTACAAAGAAGCCCATGCAGTAGTAGAGGCTCAAGGTAATTAGGGGCAGAAAAAGAGCAGCTCAGCACTTCGATTGGGAAGCAAAATAAAATCAGAACTCTGGGTCTGCAGGTGGGTAGCCTGGGCACGGGAGCATGAAACAAGACATTTACAAGGGAATCACGAGGAATGGTTAAAAAAAAAAATGTGGATATACAGTATATATATATATATATTTATATATATATGTATGTATGTGTGTGTTTATGTGTAGATACATATATTTTCACATACCATAGACAGATAGAAAAACAAGGGGGAAGCAATATATAAAGCCAGAGTGGGGGGGTAGGGGGACAATGTGAAAGAGAAGGAGGGTTGTGAGGACCTTGGAGACAAGGCCACAAGAACAATAAACAAAGAAAGGAGGGGACGGGGGAAAAAGCCTGAGGGAGAAGGATATACTGTGTTGGTAAGGGTTTGTTTGGCGGCATCGAAGCAGAAGGAAGTGGCGGAAACTTCATAAAAATGGAAGACACCAGCGCAGGGTTCCAGGAAGATCCAAGAAAAGGACACCACAGGAGGTGCCGGACCACAAACAGGATGAGGAACCTAAGGCCGAGGGAGGCACGAGTGGTAAGGACAAGGGTATGGGTCGGGTGGCTCGGGGAGCCAACAAGGGAGGGTCAGGCACTGGGGGAGGGGTTTGGGTTAGCCAGGATCCCAATCAAGCTGGAGGTGAGGAAAGGATGGATAAAAGGATATCCAGATGTGAGGGCAAGGAAGATGCAAGTGGAGGGGTTCGAAAGGGGCTTTAGTCTAGAATATCAGGGAGCGAGAAGGAGTAGGAGATGCAAGAACTTGGCCTCATTAAGGGGAAAGATGATATAGTAAAAACGAAAATAAAGGAGGAGGGGGAGGCCGGGAGGATAGAGGGTCCATTTCAGACCCTAACTTTACCCAATCTGCGGGTTTCACCATTGGGGCTGATGCCGAAGAAGCGGCAGGGGGAGTTTAGGCTTATCCACCACCTGTCATGTCCGGAAGGGGTATTGGTGAACGATCACATCCCTGGGGAATGTAGCACAGTTTTCTTATGCAAAATTGGAACTGGAAGTGGGGCTGATTAGAACAAAAGAAGGGGTATGGCTCGCAAAGACCGACAATGAGTCAGTTAATATCAGTCAGGAAGGAAGACTGGGACCTTTTGGTATTCGGTTTCCAAGGGTTCTTTCTTTTTCACAAGGCAATGCTCATGGGCTGTTCCACAGTTGTGTGAAGTGCGAGGCATTTAGCACTTGCATGAAATGGGCGTTTGGGAAAGGATACGGGCACAATGCGGTCATACACTAGTTAGATGATTTCCTGCTGGTGGGGGAGAACTGGAAGGAGACTAAGTCAAGGCTCTGGGATTTTGAGCATATGTGCAAGAAGATGGGGGGACCACTTGCGGAAGGGAAGACGAAAGGTCCCACTAGGAAGCTGGAATTCCTGGGAATCAAGGTGGATGCAGAAGAGCAGGTTTTCAGGTTACCCCATCAGAAAGTTGCCAGACTCAAGGAAATAATACAGGAGCTCGAGAAGAGGAGGAGAGTCACATTGGGTCAGGTACAACAGCTGTTGGGGCACTTGAATTTCGCATGCAGGGCAGTGGCTCCTGGGAGGGTGTTTCACCAGAAGATTAGCCAGGGCAACCCGGGGGGGTGCAAAACTGCTCCGCCACTGGGTGGACATTTCACAGGGGATAAGGCAGGATCTGGAGGTATGGCAATAATTCTTAGTTGACTACAATGGGGTCACATTCTGGTAGACAGTGGCTAGGGAATAATGAGTGGGACCTATACAGGGATGGATCGGGGTCTATTGGAATGGAGGCATATATTAGGGGGAGGTGCATTGCAGAAGCATGGCCAGAGTCTTGGAGAGAGAGTGGTTTATTGAAGGACATAACATGGCTGGAGATTTTCCCATATGGGTGGCGGTGCTGACATGGTAGGAGTTCTTAAGGAACAGGAAGATAATGTTTTGGTGACAACAGAGCGGTAGTGGAGGTCATCAGTCAGTAAGGAGAACACTCTGTGTCAACAATCAGGGTTTTGAGACAACTGGTACTGTGGGAGCTAAGACTAAACATGTCAATCAGAGTCTGACTGCTATATAGGAGTTTCTGGTCTGCCCACACACTGGGGACATACTAAGAATGTGGAAGGTGGTGGGCTAATTGCTATATAGAGATATGTGAGAAAACTGGTATAACCTGTGTGTTTCTGTCTTCCACAGGGCAGGAAAGGAGCAGGAGGGTCTGGATCCTCTGGCATTATTACATTTATTGGGCAGAGATGGGGCCGCCATCCATTGGGGAGAAAAACAGCTAGGGCAGGACCCTGACAAAAGTGATGGTTTATTGGAAAGGGGTCTGGGGCATGAGGTGGGCACAGATCATGCCAACCTTGGAGGAGCTGGCAAAAAAGTGATCACAGACAGACCTGCTGATAATACATTTCAGAGGTAATGATTTGGGAGAGCAACTATGGGATTGTTGAGCAAGGAAATGCTAAGGGACATAGGGGCAATTCAGCAGTTTGGCCGCAGGTGAGGACAGCATGGTCAGAGATGGCACCTAGGATGGTTTGGCAGCAGGCCAGGGACATAAAAGGGGTGGAGCAGGCTAAGAAGAGGATTAACAGGCAGGTGGCAGCATGGTTAAGTGGGTAGGGGGAACATAAATAGCCCATAAAGACATTGCATTTACCAACCCAGGGAAGTACAGACCAGGGGATGTCAGCATATGTGCTACAATTGTGAGATAGTGTAGAAATTTGGGAAAAAGAAGGGTGGGTGGGGGAAAGCCCATCATTCCATCACCTAAGCTGGAGATGGGCTAGTGGAAATTTTGGGGAAAAATAAAATGGGGGCTGGAAGGGGGCAGGTAAGATCCACGGGCCAGGCACAGATGCCCAGACGTGGAGGCAGATGAAAAAGGAGGCTATCATTAGGAAGTAACAATATGGGGGGCGGTTACCAATGGGAATAGGAGAAGGGGTATTGGGCTTTTCAAGCGTCCGGACCCCGAGAAGACAACGGACAACAGACTGTTCAAGGGAAAGTGGATGAAGGGGTATTGGGCTTTACAAACGCCTGGCCCCCGAGAAGACGACAGGAGAACCAGAGACATTTACAAAAAACAATTGAACTATGTGATTGAACAGAATATTAACTGTTGGACTTTATGATGGATAACGTGGGGAAAGAAAAAGGAATGTTTGTAAATATGTAAATTTTAAAGTGGTAAAGGTGATGTGATGCAAAAAATAAATTGCCAGTCGAGCGCCCACTAAGAAGTTGTCCGTGCGTTATTTTCTGGGGAAATCTCGGTCTGACAAATGTGGTTGCCCATAAAGGACAACCTAAATTGTCAGGGGGATTCCTTAGGTAAAAAGGCACAAGGGGACAGGACTGGCTGGGAGAGTGGGGCAGGTTAGGTTAGGTAGGCTCAGGGTGAGGTGGGGGGATGGTAGGTGGGAAGGAAGGCCCAGGAAAGGAGGGGGGTCATGATGTCATCCTCAATGACAAATATGACAGGACAGGTAAGCAGGAAAGGATTGGACGGGGGAAGGGGGTGACCTCGGGGTATTTAGGAGCCAGCAGAGGAGGGGGTCTCCCTCTTTTTGCTGGGATCTGAATTTAGCACCCACCCAGTAGGTTGGTCACTGGGGGGTAAAGACCCATGGGTAAGTGGAAGGAAAAGGGATACCAGGTCACAGAAAGAGGGTGACAGGAGAAGGGGAGGAAGCCCCTGGTTGACATGGGTTGGCAGAATGGGCCAACAGAGAAGGGGAGGAAGCCCCTGGTTGAAATGGGTTGGCAGAATGGGCCAACAAGAAAAAGGGAAAGAGACGCCTCTGAAGGGGAGGCAGGATTTGCAAGGAATGGGTTGCTGAAAGAGGGCAACCGGTCTGAAAAAAAGGAATGGGTTGCCAAAAGAGGGCAACAGGTCGGAGAAAACAAAAGGGCAGGATTTGCAAGGAATGGGTTGCCAAAGGAGTGCAACAGGCCAGTGAAGAAAGCTCTCTGGAGGGGTTTTTGTGTAAGAGGGGAATATTTTGGGGAAAAAAATAAATGGGGGGTGGAAAGGGGGGGCAGGTAAGATTCACGGGCCAGGCGCAGACACCCAGATGTGGAGGCAGATGAAAAAGGAGGCATACGATTAAGGAAGTAACAATATGGGTGGAGTGGTTATCATTGGCAACCGGACCCAAAGAGAGGGCAGCAATGGGAATAGGAGAAGAAGTATTGGGCTTTTCAAGTGTCTGGACCCCAAGAAGACAACGAACAACAGACTGTTCAAGGGAAAGTGGATAAAGGGGTATCAGGCTTTACAAACGCCTGGAACCCGAGATGATGACAGGGGAACCAGAGACATTTACAAAAGACAATTGAACTATGTGATTGAGCAGAATATTAACGGTTGGACTTTATGATGGATAACGTGGGGAAAGAAAAAGGAATGTTTGCCTGATTAGTCATGAGAATATTTTGGGTTTCTTTTTTTAAATCAGATTTGCAATGGTGCTGCAGTGCTGTATTCAATGTACAACTTTTGAAACAAGGCCCTTCTTGATGCACATGTTCTGTCTTGGAGGAGTAAACTGCACATGAAGGAAATGGGGTGGACTTGGGAGCACACAGAATACAGAAGTGGCCGCATATCTGAGATCAGAAGGAACACCATACTGGCTGAGCTGTGTCACAGAGCTGTATGCCCTTTAAACATGCTTGCATGAGAATGGGCTGGGAAAATCAGCTCACAAAGGGTGAATAGGGGCCCACCCTGTGGTGTGGAGAGTTGAGGCATTGAACACTTTACATAGAAACACAGAATGTGTCTGAAGAAAAGGACTGGTAGGCCCACCTACTTTGCCCTATTTTCTCTGCTTATCACTACACCCTGGACTTTATTTGGTCACAGGTGTCCCTTACTCCTCCCTTATCTCTGTTTGTTCTACCCATGTGCCTATCCCATGTGTGTTTGACGCTCCTCACTGTCTTCACCCCTACCACTTCTTCTGGCAAGCTATTCCAGGCATCCACCACCGATTCTGTGAAGAAGTATTTCATCACATTCCTCTTCACCTCATGTGGCACCTGTAACTCATGTCTGGGAATGAGCATGGGGTGCCAGGGGTTGGTGGGGGTGGGAGAGGATTTAGTGTCCCAGGGACTGCTCTCCTCCCTTGGGGAGGGGTGTCCAGCCATCTTGGACTCTGACTGCCATCGGGTGGAGGCCTAGTGGTAGTGCAGGTAGCGAATGACTCGAAGGGTGGGGCCACGGCTCTACAGCATATGTAAACATCCAGGCACACATACTGACATGTTGCCACGACACGGATCAAAGGAGAGAAAACTGAAAAAGTGGGAGGATGGCTTAATGAAGCCCCTAGTGCACCCTTGTGGCCTGCACCACTGCTCGGCCTTGGGGGAGACCTGGATATATTGACTTGGGGGGGTGGACAAGGACAGTCTTTCCCCTCTGGGCCCCAACACAGGGAGAAATCCATGGAGGACTTATCCCCAGGTCAAGAGAGGTGAACGCCGGTCTCAGGCGACAGAGACAGGGCTGAGAGCCTGCCTGCCCACCCAGGTGGAAAAAAAAAAACTGTATGAGGGGAAAAAAAAGGTGAATAATAGACATGATCTGTCCATCTGTAAGCAACTTCTGATACTGGCTCATCTTTTCACAAAAGGTTCTGATTTATTTCCCTTTGATAAGCATTTTCTTTTAATGTTTACTTTTTTTAATTTTTTTTTTACTTTTTTTTACATTTTTGGCTGGGAAAGGTACACTGAGGTAAAGCTCATCTTCAGAGGTGTCCTGGGAGCGCAGGGGTTAAGTGACTTGCTCAGGGTCATACGATATGCAAGTGGTGGTTGTAGGTTTCAACCCCAGGTATGTTGGGTCTCCAGGTTCATAGCTCAGTGCTCTAACCTCTGGGCTTTACTATTGCCATAGTTTTTACATATATATTTTCAAATTTTTAAGAGAACTAAACCTGCAAGCTCACTTACATTATCCAGGCCACTGCGAGATGCCTCCCATTTGAGTCTGTGTTTATACTGAAGACACATTTCTGTACTGTTTCAGCTCCCATGGGTGATGCAGTGTACAGAGCTGCAGCAGTTTCAGGCGTGTCCACATATGGAAGTTGTGAACCACTGCAAGGGAGTCAGTCACACAAAGGCAGTAGCTCCTTCAGCAGAACTGTGTGCTAACAGCGATGCAGGCCATTGGGAGCGACAACATAGGGACACAAAACTCCTGCAGCACTTTGGCTTCCCACTGTCTGAGCAGCTCAACACGGGCAAAACATGTTTTTGTTTATCTTTAATCCTTTTTTTACTGATTTTTATATATAAATAAAAACAACACAGACAAGCAATACATCACTATTTCCCTGTGTTTGTTTTGTTTTGAAGAAAAAAAAAACTGCCACGCATGAAGAAGGGCTGTGTGTAGCCTGAAAGCTTGTGTTTTATAAATCTCATGTTGGTCCAATAAAAGGTGTCAGATCATCCACTTTGTTCATAATATTAAATGTGAAGCTATAATACAGGTACAGGTATGGGGCAAAAAGTTACAATATCAAAAACTAAATAAAATAAATTAATTAAAGCAGTGCATCTGGATTAAGGAAACCATGTTGTCATAAACCCTCTGGGTGTTAGGCAGGGGCATTCACAGAGATATTACCCCTTGGTTGGGGGGGGGGGTCAGAGGTGCAACAACATGGTTCAGTGGCTGGTCAGGGAGTGAGTCCCTGACGTTTTATATAGGTACCCCAGATCTTTTAGTAAACAGACACTAGAAATGGAGAAGCTGCTCTGCCCCATTCTCAATGTTGCACACAGGTTGGTAGAAACATGCCTCTTCCTTGTAAAACTCATGCCTTTTAGCTCAGCTGGTAAGAGCACCAGGACTGCATTCACAAGAGGGTCCCACACTAGCTTGCTCCCGTTATTCCTATACCACATACAGCTTGAAATCTGTAAGTCAGTTGTGAGCTAATGTAATGTATGAAACCCATGTGCTTTGTCACTTTTTGAAATATTACTGCTTAAAGTGATTTATGGAAGTTGAAATCCAAAACAGAGACCCCACTCAATGTTAACCAGAGAATCCACACAACAAGATGTTGTGGCTTTTTTTTTTAGAAAAGGTAACAGCTTTTATTATTAAAAACAGATAAGAAACAGGTACAAATTCTCCCCCAGGGTGTTACAGTCTGCCCGATGATTGTTTCACACCCCTTCTGGTGGTTTTTAAAAAAGCAGTTTTAATGGTAGGAGACTGCTTCACAACTTCTACAGGTTACTACTCCCATTTGCAACAGCAGACTTCCATAAATCACTTTCAAGGCAAGTTACCTCTCGTTAAAGCAGCAGTCCGTGAGAACCCTTTGGGGGGTACTTACTTAAATGATGGTGCTCACCCCTTCAGAATGCTGTGTTCCATTCAAATATCAGCATGATAGTTCAGTTCAGTTATTCAATCTACTTTGAGAGTTTATTTAATGATGTAGTCCTGCATTTCGGGATCGTTCTCACTGCAGGTAGGGCCACTCGCACTTGATGCCCATGAGCCATCAGGGCTACACTGGGTGAGGAGTGTGAAACAAATGAGAAATCACCAGCACTGATTCAGTCACTTCGCAGGTTTATTCCCATTTACACGTGGCTGCCCTCTAATTAACAACAAGAGGGCCTCTCATGCAAGATTTCAGAACATAAAATGTTCCACTTAAATGGAGGGGATTTTTTTTTTTTTTAACTACATTTGTTTTCACTGACTTTTTTTTTAAACTAAATCTATTATACAACATACAGTTTATATCAGATTCCTAGAAATGCTGAGGAACAGTTAAATGGTCATAAAAGAGGGTCTTGTCTCGAATACTTCCATGCCCAACATGCTTCACCTTTGATCTGCACTTCTGTCACTCTGAGAATGAGGGATAGAAACATAGAAGTTGATGGCAGGTAAGGACCGCAAAGCCCATCCAGTCTGCCCATTCCTTTTTCTACCTTATAAATGTGCCATCGGCCTTTGCTCTGTCAGTGGTCTATCTATTCATACTCATCTGTATTGCTCCCTTATGCCTATCCCATGCCTGTTTGAAGCCCTGCACTGTATTCATAGCCACCACTTCCTGAGGTAGGCCATTCCATGCATCCACCACCCTTTCTGTGAAAAAGTATTTCCTCACATTCCCCCTTAATTGGCCTCCCTCTAATCTCATGCTGTGTCCTCTTGTCCTGCTATTTTTCTTATACTAAAACATGTTAGACTCTTTCACCTTGTTAATGCCCTTAAGGTGTTTGAATGTCTCGATCATATCACCTCTCTCCCTCCTTTGCTCAAGGGTATTCATATTGAGCTTGGTTAATCTGTCCTCCTATGTCTTCTGATGCAGTCCCTGCACCATTTTGGTTGTCCTTCTCTGGACTGCCTCAATTTGGTTAATGTCCTTGAGAAGGTGTGGCCTCCAGTACTGCATGCAGTACTCCAGATGGGGCCTAACCAGTGTCTTGTAAAGAGGGATTATTATCTCTCTCTTATGACTTGTGATACCCCTACTTATACACCCTAACATCCCCCTAGCCTTACCTACTGCTTTATAGGTCTGCTTGGGTGATTTCAGGTCATCAGTGATGATGATGCCCAAGTCTCTTTCTTCCTTTGTGACTGCCAGCAACTCCTCTCCCAGCCTATAGGTGGTTTCAGGGTTTCTCTTCCCTAGGTGCATGATCTTGCACTTCTTTGCATTAATCCCAGTTGCCACTCTTCTGACCATTTTGCTAGTTTATCCAGATCTCTTCTCATTCTGCCCACCCCATCTGGATCATCTACTCTGTTGCAGATCTTGGTGTCAGCTGCAAACAGACAAGCCTTACCCTCAAGTCCATCTGCAAGGTCACTAATGAAGATATTGAAGAGGACTGGCCCCAGGACTGATCCCTGAGGTACCCCACTTGTGACTTGCATCTCTTCTGACTGTAGACCATTTACCACCACTCTCTGTTTTCTGCCCGTCAACCAGTTTGCCACCCAGTTGACTAACTTCTGACCCACCCCGAGCCTACCCAGCTTATTTATCAATCTTCTATGTGGAACAGTGTCAAAAGCTTTGCTGAAGTCAAGGTAGGCGCCATCAACTGCTCCTCCTTGGTCCACCACTCTGGTTACCCAGTCAAAGGAATCTATGAGATTAGTTTGACAGGACCTTCCTTTTGTAAACCCATGCTGTCTTGGATCCTGTGCCCCTATGGATTCCAAGTGTTGCACTATCCTTTCCTTAAGGAGTGCCTCCATAATCTTGCCCACTACTGAGGTAAGATTGACTGGTCTGTAGTTCCCTGCCTCCTCCCTGCTACCACTTTTGTGGAGCAGGATCACATGAGCCCTTCTCCAGTCTTCTGGGACCTCTCCTGTGCTCAGAGACTCACTAAACAGTTCTGCTAATGGCTCTGCTAGTTCTACCCTTAGCTCCTTAAGTACCCTGGGATGTATGCCATCAGGTCCCATTGCCTTATCCACCCTGAGCTTAGCGAGCTCCTGTAGGACCCTTTCTTTTGTGAAGGGAGTAGTGCTCACCTCCCTCCCCCCTGTGTCCATGGTGCTGAGCTGTGTGCTCTGCCCTACCTTCTCTTCAGTAAATACTGAGCAAAAGTATCTATTTAGGATAGATGCTTTTACAGGGTCCTCCTCCTCACATGTCCCTTTTCTCCATTGAGCTTAGCAATACCCCTCTGGACTTTCTCCTTTCACTAATGTATCTATAGAAAGTCTTGTCACCTTCTTTACTGTTCGTGCTAGTGTTTCCTCAGTTTGGGACTTTGCCTGCCTTACTGCCTTCCCTGCTTCCTTAGGGCAGTTTGGTATGCCTCCTATCTTCATCCCGCTGTGTTCCTTTATATTTCCTGAAGGCCAGCCTTTGGCTCTGACCTTTTCTGCTACTGTATTTGAGAACCAAAGTGGTTTCCTTCTTCTTTGCACTTCCTTTTCTGTCTAACACAATGGGATGTTGCTTCAAATATTGCATCCTTAATGCTTGCCCACTTTGCCTGTATCCCCTCACCTGTGTTTATTTTTGCCAGGGCTAGCTTAGTTGGCCATCTTATCAAAGTCAGCTCCTCTGAAGTCCCATATTTTTGCCTTGGAATGGGATGATTTAGATGTAGTAGCCAAATTGAACTTGAAATTGCAGGGAATCCACCATATGTCTAGTTCTGGCAGATGTTCCTGCTGGTATTGACCAATCTGTATCCGGCATGTTGAAGTCTCCCATTATCAGAACCTCCCCTTTAGCTGTCATGTTTTGTATATCTTCTAACAGTAATGTGTCTATGTCCTCCCCTTGGTCTGGGGGCCTGTAGACAAACCCGGTTCTTATGGCTGTCCTATTTCCTGTTTCCAGCGTGACCCACAGTTCTTCTGGCTCCTTATGTGTATTCTGAATTTCTGTAGCTTTGATATTTTCATTGACATACAGGGCCACCCCCACCCTTTTTGCACCTCGGTCTCTTCTGAACAATACATAGCCAGGTACTGAAGTCTCCCAAGTGTGGCTACTGGTAAACCACGCCTCACTAATTGCTACTATGTCCAGTTTAGCCTCTGACATTATTGCCTGCAGGTCTGGGATCTTATTTCCCAGGCTGTGAGCATTTGTGTACATGATTTTCCATTGGCTAGATTTGGTGTGTTAGTTGTTGGGTGAGGTTTGGCATTTCCTGTACGTCGTATGGGAGACGGACCTTTTCTTACCTGGTGATGCAAATGAACTGCAAACATGCTGAATCCCTGTTTGACCACTAGCTGAGGGGAGGGTGTTCTTCCCATTCGACATATGGGGTGCTGCACCTCCCCATTTGCTAGTTTAAATATTCTGCAAAGACATCAAACTTTGCCCCAATGCACTGACTCCTCCATGGTCAGATGTAGTCCATCAAATTTAAAGAACTTTTGCTCCCAGAACTGTTGCCAGTTCCCTACAAATCTGTGTCCTTTTTCCTGGCACCAGCCCTTGAGCCACATGTTTAGCTCCCCTATCTCCCCTTCTCTGACCTTCCGTCCATCTGTCCCCCTCTCCCAGACTGGCAGGATCTCAGAGAAGGAGATGCTGGACGAAATGGATGATAGTTTGTCACCCAGCCTGGTCATGTGTTCCTTGGTCTCCACAACTGACCAGCTGGCGAGATCATTAGTCCCTATGTGTACCAGGACGTCAATGTTTTCTCCTGCTTTGTGAACAATTTTAGCAATGCGGCCAGTGTCTCTCCATGCTGATGTATCTGGGAGACATCTGACCATTACCCCTGGCTGGAGCTGGGTATCAACTCCCCGAATCATGGAGTCTCCTATGATCAGAAGTTTTTGATTTCCTTTTTGCTTTTTTTGTTTTGGTTCCTGATTTGGGTGAGTTTTGTTGTGCTAGCTCCTGTGCTGCAGTGTCCTCTGCCCCTTTGTTTGATTTCAGAGATAGAGGCAGATACCTGTTTGTAGTGTTTATATGGTTTTTGGAGGTAATATGTTGGAGAGCAGAGAGTGATGGGGCACCCAATTTGCCCCTCCTAACCACCTGCCAACCTCCTGGACCAACTACCCTCTGCAGTCGTGGTTTTTCTGTTGGATGTTGGGGAAATGGCAGGTGGTTCTTATAATGTATTTCCTCTTGAATATGAAATTTGAGGCATGCAATCTCTGCCCATGCTGCCCGGAGCTGAGCCCTAAGATCTCCAATGGCCCAGCATGTAGGACAGTGTCCTAAATCCTGTAAGACTGTCCTTCTGAAAATTGTTCCACAGTACCTGCAGTTAATGATATCCATTCCAGATAAGTTGCTGGGTTTATAACCTAGTCAGAGTAATTAGAAGGAAGAAAATGCAAGTAATGGTTTGATTTTGTGTTTTGTTTTTGTATAACTTGTTATACCAAGTTAAATTACTAGTGCCCCTGTAAATGAGCTCACCTTGTGGATGCCCCACTGATCCGCCCCTTCCTGCTCTGCCACAGGAAATGACACAACTGTGGTACCCTATAAAAGGAGTGTAGTGTGGGTAGTTAGATGGGGTGGGTGGCTGGGCCCTTCCCAGCCGAATAAAGAACAACCACAGACGAAAAGAACAAGGAGGTAAGAATAGAAACAATCAGTCAACAACAAATGCAGTAACCCTGAAAGCTTATCCTAATGTTAGATAAAACTGTAAAACCTGTAAAGCACCACCTGTAATAATTTCAGAAGATATACCTGTAAGAAACACTTTGCTACAGAGAAAATAAAGCAGTAACAGAAGATATACCTTGCAAAGACAATTGGAATCAGAAGATTACAGCAGTAATCTGTTAGCACACACTGTAGGCACACCTTGTAATAATGCAGAAGAAGGTATACCAGCAACAACAATTTGAATCAGAGAAAATAAAGCAATGAAATGTTAGCAACAAACAGTAGCAATCCCTGTGAGTACAAAATAAAAACAACAACACACAGTAAATCTGCTTAGCCAAAAGAAGTCTTAATCCTTTTCCCTTGCTCTGGTAAGGTTCTCTACTCTGCCTTTCAAGCAATCTTAGAAGGAAAGAGCTCAGGTGAAGCTAGGTGCCTTGGCCAGCAAACCAAGTCTTCTACCTCCAAGATAGCAACTAACCTGACCTTTTAACCCTTCTTTCTGTTGGAAATTACTGACAGTTTGCCAGCTCCACCCCGAGATACACACCTAATCCTTTGGAAGAGTTGTGGGAGGAAAGCAATTAGCTCCTTCAATGTGAGAAGGAGACTGAAACACCTCTGAGACAACAAACCTTTTCAACAAAAAAAAGAATAAAATAAAATAAAACAGTGTCAAACAGTAATTTTGCTTAGCCCAATGATAAAAGTCACAAAAATGTAAGCTCCACCTGTAATAGTTTAAGAGAAGATATACCCTGTAAGAAACACTTTGCTACAGAGAAAAATAAAGCAGTAACAGAAGATATACCTTGCAAAAGACAATTGGAATCAGTAGATTACAGCAGTAATCTGTTAGCACACACCTGTAGGCACACCTTGTAATAATGCAGAAGAAGGTATACCAGCAACAACAATCTGAATCAGAGAAAATAAAGCAATGAAATGTTAGCAACAAACAGTAGCAATCCCTGTGAGTACAAAATAAAAACGACAACACACAGTAAATCTGCTTAGCCAAAAGAAGTCTTAATCCTTTTCCCTTGCTCTGGTAAGGTTCTCTACTCTGCCTTTCAAGCAATCTTAGAAGGAAAGAGCTCAGGTGAAGCTAGGTGCCTTGGCCAGCAAACCAAGTCTTCTTGAGACACTGTTATGTATGTTAAGGTCCCCACTGGGTGTCTTACGTGGTATAAGAGATTTCAAACTTGAGATTTAAGCAACAGGCTGCAAAGCAAAGTGGAGCGGTTCTGGATGCCCACACCTTATGAAACCAGTCTCTTAGACCATAGGAGACAACTAGCAGAGGCCTTATTAACAATAACTTGAGTAGTTACCTAGATCATTATGTTTGCTTGCACGCATGTGCAAGAAACATAGTGCCATCATCTGAGTTTTCGGAGGTGTGTCAGCCCTCTTCCAATTCAGTCAGTGTGTTTGCAGGCGCGGCCGCAGTTCTCCAATGCCTGCTGGAGCTGCCTATGACAGCTCCAAAATGCAGTGGCATACAGTTGAAAAGGGGAGCTACGCTTTAGTGAGCAGCGATAACATATCGCCTGCTAATGCGCACTCCCTCTACACACACACTGCAGCAGCACCTGTACTCGTGCTGCCCCTCACGCACACACTGTATAGCCGGCAGGGTGCCCAATCCCCGTCGGCTGTGCTGCGCCCTCCCCAAACACAGTTCCATATGCCACGCTGGGTGCCACCCCAGCGCGGGCTACAGGTCGAGTAGCCGACGGGGTGCCCAATCTCGCTGGCTCCACTGTCTGCCTGGTCAGATAGCCGACGGGGTGCCCAATCCCCATCGGCTCCACTGTCTCCCTCCCGAGTACAGAGTGCCATGCTGGGAGCCCACCCCAGCATGGCAATAGATGCTATAGTGACGGGTGCCCAACTCCGCCGCTCCACGCCCCCAACCAGCCATCTTCTGCCACGCTGGGAGCCCACCCAGCGTGGTAAACGCCCCGCCATTGTCATAAAAAAAAAAAAAACTGAAACTCAAAACGGTCCTCATAGTCTCGCTGCCCCCAACCCGCACCCACCCACTGTGCACCCTGCCTCCCCACACCCCCCACCCCATACTTACCTCCGGAGCTCGGCGCAATGATCTTCGTGGACCGGGAACACGCCTGCACTCTTCAAAGCCGACCGCAAACTGAGGAAATGCCGTAAGCTGTATAATGGGATAGATAGGGTTTTTCAACTTTGTTGCATTCTCAGTTGGAATTTTTCACAGAATTTCACATATGGCTTTTGAGCCCACCTTATGAACAGTGGAGTGTCGTTTCGTTATTCGGGTCCGAAGGGTGATTTCGCGGTCACTGCTCAAAATCACCTTTCAGGACTGAGTAACGAAACGACACTGCCACTGTTCATAAGGTGGGCTCTCAAAAAGCCTATGTTGAAATTTTGTGGAAAATTCCTAAAATGACTGTTTACGAGTAAGGCGTAGTAGTTCCTATGCACTGTAAAGTTCGCGATTTTCAATATTTTCACTCCAGATTTTCAACATTGCCGTTTTACCACACCTCCTTATGAGCAGTACAGATATCATTTTTCACATCTTGCCCAAAACATGTTTCCACCCATGTAGCACATAATGGCGCAGTTGGTGTGCAAAATCAATGTATAGGACACATTAAGAAAATCACAGTGACACTTTTAATGAGCAGAGTTCTTAAAATGGCTATGTTGAAAATTTGGTGAAAAAATTCCTAAAAATGACTGTTTTACTAGCCCGCGCAGTTCCTACGCACGCTCGTAAGTTTGCAAATTTTCTATATTTTCACTCGAGAATTTCAACATTGCCATTTTATTACACTTCCTTATGAGCAGTATAGCTGTCATTTTTCACATCTTGCCCAAAACATGTTTCCGCACATGTAGTGCACAATGGCACAGTCGGTGTGCGAAATCAATGTATGGGACACATTAAGAAAATCACAGTGACACTGTTCATGAGCAGAGATCTTAAAATGGCTATGTTGAAAATTTGGTGAAAACATTTCTAAAAATGACTGTTTTTCGAGCATGCGTTGCGCAGTTCCTATGCACGCTCGTAAGTTTGCAAATTTTCTATATTTTCACTCCAGATTTTACACATTGCCATTTTATTACACTTCCTTATGAACAGTACAGCTGCCATTTTTCACATGTCGCCCAAAATGTGTTTCCGCACATGAAGCGCACAATGGTGCAGTCAGTGTGCGAAAGCAATGTTTGGGACAGATTAAGAAAATCACAGTTACACTGTTCATGAGCAGAGGTCTTAAAATGGCTATGTTGAAAATTTGGTGACAAAAGTCCATAAAATGACTATGTTATGAGTCAGCATTGCGCAGTTTCCACGCACCCTCGTAAGTTCATGACTTTGTAATATTTTCAGTCCAGATTTTCACCAGTGGCATTTTTCCACACTTCCTTATGAACAGTACAGATGTCATTTTTCACAACATGGCTGAAATGTGTTTTCACACTTTCAACGCACACAGAGATGCGTGGTCGCTGTGGGAAATCATTGTTCGGGACAGATAAAGAAAATCACAGTGACACTGTTAATGATCGGAGGTCCCAAAATGCCTGAGTTGACAATCTGCTGTAAAAAATCCCCAAACTAATTACATTACGGGTGTGCGTTGCACAGTTTCTATGCACGCTCGTGACTTCACCAGTTTTTTTAATATTTTTACTGCAGATTTGCAACATTGCCATTTTTCCACCTCCCCATGAACAGTACAGCTGTCATTTTTCACATCCTGTTTGGAATGTGTTTTTGCACCTGTGGTGCTAAATGCTGTAGTCGCTGTGCATAAGCAGCTTTCGGCTAACAAACTGATATTGCCACTGTTCATGAGGTGGGGGTCTCAAAAAAACATGTTGAAAATTTGGAGTGAAAATACCAATCGAATGCCTGAGCTGTTAGGGTTTCCAACCATAACGCCCCACCCTGTAGAGAATGACAGGCATCAGGGGTGTGACTTGGGATTCTTGCCTGTAATGCTCATACCATTCCACACCCTGCAGCCAGTGAGAGGTATCGAGGTATGCCTTGGACTCTTCGGCCCCAAAGTTCACCCCATTCTCCTATACCACACCCATCTCACCATATTTCGTGATGGAATGGGGTGCGCATAAGGGCCAAAGACCCCAAGGCACACCGTGACACTTGTCAGTGTCTGCAGGGTAGGGTGTGGTGAAATGGAGTGGCCGTTATGCCTGACGACCCAAAGGCACACCCCAATGCCTGTCACTCTCTGCAGGATGGTGGTGGGGTTGGCTTCAGTTCAATACTTCACTGCCATTCCTATTATGCAGCTCTGTAACTTCTAGACTACCAATGCCAATGCCAGCAAGCAAACATCCGGCATTGACAAATACTTGTTTTTAGTAAGTTTCATGTCCTTTTTTTTTTTCAAAAGATAAAGCCGCCCCACCTACCACTCTAAAGTGGAACAGGCCACTCCTAACATTTCTGCATGAAATACCATTGTAGGCAGGATAATGAGTATAGTAGCTCTGTGCACTGATTGGCTGAAATCATGTAAGTACATAATTTATAATAGTTATAAAAGAGCTTTCTGTCTTGAATCCTTTCGTGCTGCTCCCCTTTGATTCGCACTTCTCCCCCCTGAGAATGAGTGACAAGATACTGTAATAGCCATCGGAGTCCGGCACAGACTCCAGCGCTCTGATAAATATCAGTAACACTTCTTCCTTGTGTAAGTGTAAATCTGGAGCTGATCTGTTCCAAAACTATGGGGGGAGGATCCTTTTATGCAGGAGTGTAGCCAAAATCTTGTACACACACTCTCCAACTGTTATTCATCCCCCCTCTCCCGTTACGGGCAGTCATACTGCAAATCAATATGTGGTTTTTAACACAGAGTAGGAACACTAACATTTTAAAATGCCACTTTCTCAGAGGATAATGTTCCCATCTTTCTGAATTAATTTCAAAATGCAATAGTCTCACCTCATTTCAAAACATATTATAAACTTACACCCATGACATACAGTAGCTTGACTTTAAACTATCATAGCCAATCTGTGGCCACTTTCACAAATATCAGTGTTATATTCTCCTCCACTCTAAATAAGAATGACAAAGAGTTAGGAAAAGGCACTTGGTTTGGGACAGGTACTTACAAATCTGTACACAGATGTTTAGTGAGTAGGCCGGCCTACATCCTTGTCTTTGTGGTGCAGGGAAGGAAGTGAAGAATAGTGCTCTGTTCATGAAGTGGTGGAGGAAACCCTCCCCACACTGTGCTGTGATCCCTGCTTTTAGGCCTGTTTACACTAAAGAATGGCACACAAAAACAGGACTAGCGTAACCAGCTAAATATTTGCTGTACAGCAGGCAGTCAAACGCCCCGATGCTTCGTCTCACAACAGTATGGCTTCACAAGGGGGCGGAGTACAGTAACCAAAACCATCTTTAAATACATGCTTATTAAAGCTGTACATACAAGTAAGAGATTCAAGGCATCTTATACACAGGTTAAACATTAGTAAATGTGTAACAACATGAATATGCTATTCTTTATTTACTAGGATAAGTGGTTTCAATTACATTTAATCTGGTACCTGTGGATTTTAGATACCAACAAGGTGGGTTAAAGGAAAACTACACCCTTATCTTGTAAATTTTGTTTTTTTCCATGCCAACAGACAACTCTTCCGGTAGATGTTAGGGTTATATGCAATTGCTTTAGTTTATTTTCACTGATCATACTAGTCCCAGTAACTATCCTGGGGGGTCTCCATTTTATGGTTGTTGAAATCTCATTGTCTCTGAGAGCTTCATTAGCATATGAGAACACATATATCCATATCAGTTACTGGAAAAGAGTTGTCTGTTGACAAGGAAATAAATACAATTTATATGATATGAGGGTGTAATTTTCATTTAAAAGTTGTACCCAATAGCATGCAGCATAATCAGTACACTAAGTGATGACTGGTGATGACTGGTGACTATTTTTGCATTGGTGTGTTTGTTTCATTGGTAGAACAGTCTCTGGGAGCAAGAGCATGTGGTCCAATGTGTGTTTAGCATTCTCTTTACACTTAGCATTCTGCACTGGTGTGAGTGATGCAGAGTAGCTGATCTGCTACCAGAAAATGGGTACAGAAGTGGAAGATGGTTACTGGTTCATTTTTTTCATGCACCCACAATAGTGCTGTAATTTTTATTTTTTTTCTGGTACCTTATTAAAAAGTGTTCTGTGAACTCCCCCTTCCCTGATCCAGCGGAAATGCCCTGGAACACACAGGAAGTTCAGTCACTGATTTTGCAACAATGCCCAGTGTCTGCCATGTGAATGCCTGTCAGCAGCGTTTCAGTTGGAGCGGTGGATCAACAATGCAGATGGCAGTGCAATGAGCGAGGTAATGTAAATGTACCTATAGTAGTAGGGATCCAGAACAGTGCAGAAGTTTCCAGTTCCTGTGTGGACACTCTACGCCATCTGCAGTGATGCACTTGCTGTGTTGGGTGCCAGCGGAATGACGTAAATAAAATGTGGAAGGGGCGGGGAGGGGTCCAGGTGCCTGAAACACTCCACAGCTCCAGTGTTTCTGCATGCATTGGAAATGGCTACAGTGGTGCACATCATGCGCAGGTGCAAACCCGGCATGTGTGTATAGTCTACCTTTAGAGTCATTGGCATTGCCAGTGCCACTGATGGCTTGCCACCCAATATGCTCCTAGTACCACTGATGGCTTGCCACCAGATGTGCTCTCATTCAGCCCAATTATGTGCAGACAGTATAATCAAGTGACATCCTAATCAAGTGACTACAGGTGGGTCTGAGAGAGCTACAAAGAAGCTGGGTGTTTGGGGAAGGGAGAAAAAGTAGACCCTCATTTCTTTTGTTTTCTCTTTTTTGCTCATATAGAAGTTTATACCCTCTACAACTTTCTCCCCCATGGGCCACAACCGGTGTTCTTCCAGCCCCGGCAACCACTGTGCAGCCACACTTGTGATGAGGGCTCGGAGAGTGTGGCTAGGTGTCACCCTGATACTCGAGATTTTTTGTCCTTTATTGTTGCCCATGATCCGATAAATGATGCTCGTGATTTGCTGAGGCCCTGTGGAGGAGGTAGGACGCTGCCTTCTCAGCCCACTGCACATAGGATCCAGTGCAGGAACAGAACCTGGGCATCGATGTCCTTCATCCAGGAAGTGCTGGGTTTGCAGACTGTTTGGGTAAATCATTGTGTAATCCCCCACCCCACCCAATAGTGTGGGGACTTACCTTTTGCTCTTCAGAGTGCAGCCAGACTGCTGCCAATCCTGCTTGCTGTTTCTGGCCCACGAGGACTTCAGCACTATGGTAGGGTAGTGAAGGGCTGCAGGAGGAGCAGGATGGACAGCTAGATGTCTTCAGTGTCTCCTGCCCATGAACACTGCTCCCACTGTATGTCAAAGGGTGACTTCCTGCCACTGATGGCCAAATGTGACTGGCAGTCCCGATAGAGTGGAGAATCTATTGTCAAATTCCTTGAATGGACTAGACTGCAGGTGTGAACATGCTCTTACCAGAAGGGGCACCAAAGGATACTTTAAGGGCAGAAGCCCTGTTTAAAATAGACTTTTGGGCCAGAGACCCTATCAACTACAGGGCACCACCATCTTGGTACACTCAGATCCCATGACCACAGCAATAGGGATCAGGGGTTGCACCTTCAATAAATAAGGCTGGAGGGCCTGGAATGAGAGCCACAAGGAGCTCCAGAGACACTAGAAGACTATATGATTCCTGGTGCAAATTTGGGGTCAATCATCTATCGAGTGATGACCTCCTGCCTGGCTTCAGGGTGACTGGCAACCCAGTGGACCGGTTGTGAGCTAAAATGCAGGAGCTGCACCAGGACCAGTCAGCTTGCATGTGTCTGCACAGAGATGCAGACTGGGTACTGCTGGATCTCCTGTAGAGGCCTGGAAAGTGAGAAGCAGAATGTCTGCCTTCAGAAAAGGAGGTAACTGTGCGCTAGCCTAGTATTAAAGTGAAATCTGCAGGTTGCAGCTGAAAGAGAGAGAGATAGACGTTGCAGTGCTGAAGCCCTGCCCATACCTCCCAAACCCACCATAAAAATCAAAGACAAAATCAGGAACACATCTTAAAACAAGCATTTGTCAATGCCAAATGCTGACTTGCTGACATTGACATTGGTAGTGCAGGAGTTAGAGAGATGCATGATAGGAATGGCAGTGAAGTAAGGAACTGACGCCAATCACACCCCACCCTGCAGAGACTGGTAGGCATTGAGGTGTGCCTTTGGGTCATCGGCCATAACGCTCATGCCATTTCACCTCACCCTACCCTGCAGACTCCGACAAGTGTTGCGTTGTGCCTTGGGGTTGTCGGGCCCTACGCTCACCCCATTCCGTAAGGAAATACATTGAGATGGGTGCAGTTTAAGAGAATGGGGTGAACTTTGGGGCTGAAGTGTCCAAGGCACACCTTGATGCCTGTCGCTGGCTGCATCATGAAGATGGGGGTGGAACTGCGTGAGCATTACAGCTGACAATCCAAAGTCACACCTCTGACGCTTGTCAGTCTCTACAGAGTGGGATGTTACCGTTAGAAACCCTAACATCCCAGGTGTTTATTGGTATTTATACTCCAAATTTTCAACATGGGGTTTTTGTGACCTCACCCCATGAAAGCATTTGGGACCTTTGTTCATGAACAGTGGCATTGTGATTTTGTTAATCTGTCCTGAACGTTGGTTTCCCACAGCCACCGCGCCGTTATGGGCCAGATGTGCAAAAACACATTTCGGGCAGGATGTGAAAAATGACAGCTGTACCATTCATAAGGAGGTGTGAAGAAATGGCAATTTTGAAAATCTGGAGTGAAAATATTAAAAATTCTCGAAGTTACGAGCATGCGTGGAAACTGCACAATGCATGCTTGTAACACAGTCATTTCATGGAATTTCTTTACCAAATTTTCAACATAGACATTTTGAGACATCCACTCATGAAGTGTCACTGTGATTTTCTTACTCTGTCCCGAACATTGATTTCCCACAGTGACCACGCCATTGTGTACCAGATGTGTGAAAACACATTTCAGGCAGGATGTGAAGAATGACAGCTGTACTGTTCATAAGGAGGTGTGAAAAAATGGCAATGTTGAAAATCTGAAGTGAAAATATTAAAAATTCTTGAACTTACAAGCACGCGTGGAAACTGCACAACACGCACTAGTACCACCAAATTTGCAACATAGGCTTTTTGGGAGCCCACCTCATGAAGAGTAGCACTGTCATTTTGTTAATCAGTCCCAAAAGGTGATTCCATGCAATGACCGCAAAATCACCTTTTGGGACTGAATAACGAAATGACAGTGACTGAGTTCATGAGGTGGGGGTCCCAAGAACCCCATGTTGAAAATTTGGAGCCAAAAGTCGCAAAGCTGGCCGAGATATCCACCTAAGTTGAACCCCCTCCCCACTGATGCCATTATACAGCTTACCGTGATTTTCTTCAGTTCGCAGTCGACTTTGAAGAGTGCAGACGTGTTCCCGCTCCACCGAAGATCATTGCACCGGGCTCTGGAGGTAAGTATGGGGTGAGGGGAGGTGGTGTGTGCAGAGGGTGGGTGCAGGTTGGGGAAGGGGGTGCTCCAGACACCACAACGGGCCATTTTCTTTTTTTTAGGAAGGACATCGTGGGAAGGTTTTCTTTATTTACAGGTGTAAAACCAACTGTTGGGCACACTGGGGTGGGCTCCCAGTGTGCCACATGTGTGTTTTGGGGACAGGGGACTGAAGCCAAAGGGAACTGAGCCCCCACGTCGGCAAACAAAGCGTGTCTGTGGAAGGGCATGATGCCAAGGGGGAACGGGCACCCCCCTCTGCACACAAAACAAGGGTGAACATTATGCCAATGGGGATTGGGCTTCCCTGTCTGCAAATGAACTAGGGAGGGGGCATGCTGACAGGGGGATTGGGCACCCCTGACATCAGCTTTCTACAGACTGGGAGAGGCGGACAGCAGCAGCCGCTGCCATGTTTCTTGAAATGTTTCAGCAGGCAAGGCACGTCCTGTAATGACGGGTCACTCCCTCATTGCAGTGGCAAAATTCTTTCAAGTTGGTGGCACACTTCTGAACTGATGTCCTAGACAGCGTGCTCATTCATTGCTGCCACAGAGACCAGGCCGAAAAAGAAGTGGCATCATTGGCCACAACACTGCCGCACCTCCACAACCTGCTACTCCACCAAGCTGTCGCAACATGTTGCTTGCGCTGCACGTGCAAGCCAACATAAAAAGGTACTATCAGTTCCTGAAGCTGTTACAATAAGTGATTTAGTGATAAAAGCATTTCTGATGGAAAACTAGACTATAAAACTGTTGCCTGGTATGATTCAAATCTGTACACTTCTTTTTTTATTTATTTATTTATTGAATTCTTGGATGACACCAGTGGCACAAATGCCAAATTTAGGAGGGACAGAGGAAATTTGGAATGCAAAATCAGGGATGTCCCTGAAAATCCGGGACAGTTGAGAGGTATGGTCCTATCAGAAGCTCAGCTGGGATCCCAGTTCCTCTGGGAATCCACCTGATCAGTACTATAGCCAGATGCTGTTTATTTCAACCCCTGTGGGACGGGGTGCAAGGATGTGCAGTGTGGGGCAGATAGGATCAAGTTTCACAGGCCAAGATGCCCTGTGTGGGAAGAGAAGGAAGACTGTTTGCTGAATGGGGAGGTTGGGAGAGGCCTGACTGGGAACAAAGACAACATCTGTCTGTCAGTTGGCACCAGTGGCCTGTACCGCCAGAGAAGGAGAAACAGTGAAACCAGGCAGAGAGGGACCCGCTGCAAACTACGCCATCATCCCTGCACATCAAGGGAGATCCCCTTGTCTATAAGAACCATGAGTAAACTCGGGGCTTGCACTACAATAACATCTTTGTGCATTATAGCTTTTAGGAAATCAGGTGAGGGGCTATGCCCTCCAGCCAGGATTTACAAATACCCGTTTGGGTTAAAAAGCATTTGGGTAACCGGCCCAGTGGTGGGGAGGGCTTAAGTGCTGGCACCTCACCTACAGAGGTGACCCAGGTTTGTGGATGGACTCAGGTCACTCAGTGGGCCAGTTGGGAGAGGAAGGATTGAGCATCCCTAGGATAGCTCTCCTCCCTCGGTGGGGGGGGGGCAGGGGGGTATTGCCCCACTGTTCATCTGCTGCCTAGAGGAATCTGGGCAGCAGTGCAGCAGGACCACAGAGGGAGAGGGACCTAACACGTAGCCTGTGTGATGCAGGATGCCGGGGGTGTCTCTGTGAAGGTAGAGTGCACACATCGGGCCCACTGCACACGCAGTCAGCCCACGGGCAGAAAATGATGTAAAAAAAACATATACTTTTTTAGCATTAAATATTTCTGAAATAATTAGATTCATCAGTAGCAGATTTAAGCAATATACCATGACAGGGTGTGAGTCATGGGTCATGGCAGGATTTACCACGCCTGGTGTGATTTGGTCACGAGGCTGCAGGTCAAGTGAGTAAACCGCACCAGATGTGGTAAATCCTGCCATGACCTACACCCTGGAGTAGTATATTGCGATTATATAATGTCTCCCCTTTTTTCAGTGACAAAAAAAAAGCTTTTTGTTTTGTATTTTAATTATTTTTTTTAATTGTATTATTGTGCCAGAAAAAAAACAGTCCTTTGTTGTTAGGGAGATTATTCTTAGCCTACCTATTTCTCTTGTCCTGATGATCTTTCTAACAGATATTAAAAGAAGGGTGTTGAGCACTGCACTGCCATTTAAATGACATTGATACAAGTGCTTGTTTGTTTCTTTTTAATTTTTCACAAAGTCTGAGCTGGGTGTAGTTGTGAGTTCCTAAGTTCTACTATGTCCATTCTGCCTATGTGACAGACCCTACTGTGAGCTTCTCTATCCTCTCTCAGCGTTTGCTTCCGGCCGGGTTGACTTTTGTAGTGAGGAGGGTCTCACTCGTTTGATTTTTTCATGCTGACCAGAAACTGCTTTGATTAATGGAGGGTTTGGGGCATGTATATAAAGCTGCAAAACGGGTCTTGTAGTGTTTGTGTGTATGTGTGTGTGTGTGTGTGTGTGTGTGTGTGTGTGTGTGTGTGAGAGAGAGAGAGAGAGAGAAGGCGTGAAACAGTGTTTTTGTAGGGTGCAGAGTGGCAACAGCCACAGATATAAAATGTGGAATCTTTCTGTGACTGTTTTACCGGTTTCTCTGTTTGGCTGTCCTGGGAGCAGAGGGTGAAGACAGGGACAAGGAGGTAAAGATTTAAACAGAATTGAAAGGACATTGTTTTTTTTATCTTAGAGGTAGTTTTGGGCAGGATTTTGATACTGTTTGGGGGTTTAGAGTTGGCTTACTGACTAGCTAATCTCACCGTTGGGCCCTGTCTTTACCAGACCTGTGCTTGGCGTGATCACAGTGATTTCAGGAGAGTTCATGATGTGGCTGACTAGTGACTGGCACCTTTTCCCGTCTGTGTATCTGAAGATTTACAATAGGGAAAAGGTGCCAATTAACCAATCAGAACGGAGGATTTTTACACCAATTGTATAATGTTAATTTTCTCATGTCTATAAAACAGCTTTTATAACTAATTTTGTCAACAATGACTGACCGCAATTAGCAAGTTTTTAAACAATCCATTCCCTTGAGGGTACATTTTAAGTTTACCAGCTGGATTCATACTACGGATGTATTAGAAGGGTGCAAGCACACATTTCTGATGGTAAACAGCACAGCAGCATCACACCAAAATGGTTAATTTATTCATAGTGGGTGTGGGCAGAGAGCAGGGTCTTTCAAAACCTTCAAAACTCCATATCTCAGTTTAGGAGTGAAATACAATGAAAAGAAAAAATGGGTATTAATGTGTAATCACCTCCCCTCTGAAATCGAGGCTTACTGACTTTTGGGAATGCCCTTGGCCCAGTTGGACTGCTAACATTTGCCTCACTCCTCCAGCCCCCCAGGAACCCAATATCATAGCAGGTGAGTCAGCAGAAGTAATGAGGAGCTTCAGTTAGTGGCACCTCCTACACCATGCAGTAGCGTGGCTCCAGCCACACATCAAAGGTGGGCAGCTACCACTAATGGGGAACTGCTATAAATACTACCCCACTGCAACCGCAAACTCATCCACACCTCTGCCACTTTAACCAGGGGAGATAGCACACTACATGAGGGCAGGAATCCTCTAAAATTGTGACCTTCAGGCCAATGTCCCATGATGGCATGAGCAGCACCATCTTGTTAACCTCAGGACAGCAAATCAGGGGATAGAATGTTCACAGCAGGCTCCTGGTGGCATCTACACAAAGGAGGAACTATAATTCTGCTGCTCTTTTCCAAACCTATTAGACATCATGGATTTGGAGTGACAGCAGGGTGAACCTGTGTCCACTGCTTTTATTGAATTTTATGATTTTGTCCAGGACACTGATGTGTACCAAGCAGGCAGAATGAAACAGGTAAGGTGGTTAGGGGAGCAAAGGTGCAGACCCAAGAGAGGATTGCTAGAGAAGTGGTGAAAGGGGATAAGACTTTTTTCAGGTATGCAAGCAAAAAGAGAAAAGCAAGGGAAGGGGTAGTGAGGATTAGAAGGGTGGAATGGGGCGACCGTGCAGAAGGGGACCAAGAAAAAGCAGACATCTTAAACAAGTACTTCCGCTCAGTCTTCACAGTAGAGGGAGGAGAAGACAGACCACCAGGAAGAAGCAAGAACAGGAGAAGGGGGAGGTGGGCACAAGTCCGTTTTCACAAAGGACTCTCAGCCATGAAGGTGGATAAGGCTATGGGACCAGATGGGACACACCCTAGGGTACTGAAAGAGCTCAGGGAGATGCTAGCTGCCACACCAACAGCCTTGTTTAATAGCTCACTGTAAATAGGTGTGGTTCCGGAGAACTGGAGATCAGCTGTCGTGGTCCAGCTACATAACAGCAGCTGCAGGGAGGAGGCTAGCAATTACAGGCCTCTTGGTCAACTTCAGAAGTGAAGAAATTGGGGAGATCACGTGATGCCTTCTTACTGACCAGACATGTAGCACTCCTGCTCCCACCTCAGCTTTAAAAATAACAATCTAAAATTTTAGATTCAATGATAGTTACCTAACTAACAACCAACCTTTCGTCTGCCAGAAGATTTGTGAGCCCTCCGGTGCACACTTTCAATACAAAAGTTGGAAGATTCAAGAAGGAATGGAGGCAGAAATGAGACAGGCCCTCCCATCTCGCATGCTGCTTCAGATACCGGACAAACAGTCAAAGATGCCTAAAACACAAAATACCTCAGCCGGCAAGAGTTCACAGCCTTCCATCGCCGCGGCGCCACTAAAAGCTGCCTTTCTTGACTTTGCATCTGATCTAAAATCTATTCAAGCTGAATTAAAAGATACTAACAAACAAATATCAGATGTCTCAGCTCATACGACATCTTTAGAAAACTGGCAATCTCGTGTGGAGCCTGAAATCACCTCCCTGTGGCAGAAGCTTACCAGGATGGAACTCAAAATGGAAGATCTGGAAGGCCGAAACAGGTGTAACAACCTAGTCATATTCAGCCTTCCTGAAGAGGCTGAAGGATCCTCTCTGGTGTTGTTTACCCAGAAACTTCTAAGCAAAATAGCAGACCATCTCCGCACTCCACTACATACATAGTTGAGAGAACGCACAGATCCTTGAGGTCTAGACCACCTCCTGGATCCAAGCCCAGGCCTTTCATCCTGCGCCTTCTGAGCTACATTGACCATCAACATATCTTGAATAGATCCAAGGAGCTACAAGAAATTAAATGGGAAGACTCACATTTGAGAATAACCCAAGCCCTCCCAGCTATCCCTCACCAGAAACGGGCCAAATACCATCCATCCATAACAAGCTGATTGCAGCTGGAATAAAGTTTCAAATGCTCTACTACTCTATCAGGGAAGCTGGAACTACTTTGAAAATGCAGAACAAGCTGCAAGGGACCTATCTACTCTGTTTCATGATCTTTTCAACCAGCGTGGAAATATTGGCACCTGATTTGTTTGGATTACCTCAGTGTGATGTTAGACTCTGTGTCTACTGATTTTCTCTACATATCTTGGATTAGTTAATTCTGACTGGTTGTCGAACGAAGAGACAGCTCGCCGCCTAGTCTATCTCCTCCTTCTCATCGCTGCCCTTCTAGCAGAAGATCCCGGAGTTAACATCCCCATCTGCAACCAGCCCAATTCAGATGCTGTGCCATTTTGCTGGTGCGTGCTGCTCATTTTAGTGAGTTGCTCTGTGACCTTCCCCATAGTCCTTCACCGGTCCTCAATGCGCCTTTTTATACTTTGTTGTGGGGAGATTGCATCTAAGTTGGACAGCCTATCAGTGCTACATGGTCAACCTTCTCCTTGAACGTGCGATCTCTCTGCCCTGCTCGATCTTGCCCACGTTTGCAGAGCCACTACACGAATATGCAACTCTCTCCGCATTACTTCAGCTTGTGTTTATTCTCCTGTGCACATTCGGATCGCTGCACATACCAGTATTCTCTAGTTAAAAGGGGACTACTGCCTAAGGCTCAATGGACAAAAACTTAGAGATGTACTTTTTTTTTCTTCATGTGCTGTTACCTTATTTGTGTTCTCTCCATTATAGCATAAATCGGGCATGCAGTGGCCTGACTTATGGCAATAGTTGGATTTTACTAAAGAGTTAAATTGCTAATTTTAAATTTATACACTGTATTCTGGGATCTCCCTATAAGTTTATGGGTCTGGAACCATAGCTCAGATGAGACACTGTGTTTTTCTTTAGACAGTGAACACATTATAATTTATGGCTCCTCCTTACTGCTTTTTGTATCGAGTTTGACTCTTTATTCTTCCCCTTCCACATGACTCCTTCTTATTCTTTTTTATACCTCTTTTCTCTTTCCAGCTCACTCCTCCCCTTCCTACTTTCTCCCCTTTTTTGTCTCTCTCTCTCTCTGTCTCTCTCTCTCTGGCAGGGTTCGACTCTAACAGAGCATATTCAAAAACTGTTCTTAAACTACCACATAAGACATAGGCCTCGGGGTAAGTTCTGATGAGTTGCCTCAAATTTAAACATCCAGTTATATTTAGTAAGTGGATGTTTCATTCTAACATCAATGATTAATAGTTAAATGTTATCAGAATTACCACTAATGTTACTTGAATAAGATATTGTTCGTAATTTTTTGCCTTTGTGAAAGTGTTGGATTTATAGTACTGGGGTTGATTTCTTCTTTCAATAATTTACTGCATGATTTACGGTTTATATACCAACTCTGGGGTAGGAGGGGGTTACATGGCTATGCAACTGTTGGGGAAGCAGTCATGATTTTGTTATTGGGTTTCGAACCTCCATCACTGTTGTCCCATTATGGGATTTACTTTAGTCTAAGTATTAGTATTATATTGGGGGTTCAGGGTGGGGTTGTCTAAGGCTTTTTTTTTTGGGACTTGGGTTGCAGGGGGGAGGGGGGAGGATTACGGGGTCTAGTTAGGGGTGGGTCTGCCACAGGAAAAGGGTCAATCACATTAACCCCCGCATATCTTGGACTGGTTGATTCTTACTATGTTAATGGACATGCATTCTCACTCCCTTATCCATCATGACTGGGTTTAAATTTTATTCTTGGAATATTAAGAGGGCTCAGACCCTTGCTAAACGAACTAAGGTATTACTTCATCTACGCAGCATACAAACAGATATAGCCTTCCTACAAGAGACACATCTCTTGCCTAGTCAAATCCACTACCTACATAGAAATTGGGTGGGTCAAGTGTTTGGTTCAGGCTTTGACTTTCGTAAAAGGGGGGGTTGCCATCATTATTGCATGTAGAATACCATTTTGCCTCATTCAAGACATCTCCAATCCAGGGGGTCATTTGTGATTCTGAGGGCCCTTTTAGGTCATGCTGAAGTAATTTTAGGTTCCATTTGTGGACCCAATTCAGATGATCCAGAATTCTTTACCAACCTTATGGCCATATCAGCCACCTGGACCACACTCCCAATAATCCTGGGAGGAGACTGGAATCAAGTATTATCCAATCACCGAGACAGAGCAGGCCAGGTCAGGCAATCTCTATCGACAGGACAAAAAGCCATACATGATTTAATGCATTCTCTTGGTCTCATGGAGCCTTGGAGACTTTTGTATCCAGATCGTAAGGAGTACTTATTTCACTTTCTCCCTCATCACTCCTTCTCTCATATAGATTACTTCCTTATGAGTGTAGACCATCTCCTAGGGGTCACTCTTGCTTTCTACCAAGCTAAGGTAATCTCAGACCATCACATCGCTCATCTATACTTGGATTTTTCACCCAACGTTTATAAAGACTGAATCTGGAAACTTAACAACCAACTTCTGAAATCTGAAGACCACTTACAACATCTCCAAACATTTATTGGTAACTTTATGGAGTATAATGCACCATCTATGCATAAAATAGACATGTTATGGGGCTCGTTATTTATTTATTTATTTGCTTTTGGTAACCGGGTAAGTGCACTAGGCATAAGTATGCCTATTTTCTGGCATGACCCAGGAGAACACAGTTTAGACATACATAATTGTATATGTGACGCAGCACATGAAAAGCAGCACAGTTCAGAGTCAAATCAAAACTTCAGGTATGAGGAGACAAATTTTGCAACAAACATGAGTAGGTTTAAACGGTATGATGCAGTTACAAAACAGTAAGACAAGTAACACAAGATCAATACAATGTAAGAACACAGGCATTGCAATAGAGGGCATACATAGAAACAATATATCAAGTCACAATGTGGTGGTTAAAGAACAGGGAGGAGAGGAAGGGAGGGTGATAGGAGGGGGGAGAGAGAGAGAGAGAGAGAGAGAGAGAGGACCTGAAAGAGGGTGTTGAGAGAGGTGGGGAAGAGATGTCAGAGAAGTAGATTAAAACAGTGCAGGGGAAGAAGAGTAGAACTAAGGTGGATTAAAGCAAGTGCAGGGGTTGGTATCGCGTAGGTGCTCTTTGTTAAAATGTGCATTGTGAGGCAAATTAATTTGCCTGGTGACCAAACGTAAAAAACAAAGAACTGCTGTTCTTTAATCCATTTTTGATCAAATTACAGATGCTGAGACTCGCTTTTCTCTTTCCTCCCCATAGAGGAATGGGAAAAGGTTGAATCTCTCCATGCTCAATACAACCAATTACTAGCTGAAAAGGCGGAGTTCCTTATGCTTCACTCCAAAGCATCTTATTTTGATCAGTGCGAAAGAGCGGGAGGCTCTTGGCTCTCCACCTACACACCCAGATTACTGATAGAATCATTACGTCTATCTACTCAACCTCCGGAAAACTCCTCACTTCTTCTACGGATATTGTTGAGGCTTTCAAAGAATTTTATAGTCAATTGTATACATCCTCCGCACCCCCACTCTCACCACAGCAGCTGGATGCTTTTATTCGAGACATTAACCTCCTAGTGCTATCCGATCCTCAAATTGCCAGCTTAAAAGCTCCTATCATCCTATCAGAGGTACTTGATGATATCAATTCACTCCCTTCTGATAAGTCACCTGGACTTGATGGCTTCTCTACTAACTTTAACAAAACTTTCAAAGATACAATAGCCCTTATTCTCTTGGATTCCTTTCATTGCATTTTCAAAGATGGTATATCAGATACTTCACTAAAATTGGCCACTATCGTTGCTCTTCCCAAACCTGGCAAAGACTCTATTTATTTCCAACTATAGACCTATCTCCCTAATTAATGTAGATCTAAACATCCTAGCCAAAATTATGTCTTCCAGATTAGGCTGAATCTGGGACCTACTGATTAGTGAAGAACAAGCTGGTTTCATTAAGGGTAGACTTTCATCTGATCACCTTAGCAAACTAGCATACCTTTTCCCAGCATCTAGAGACTCCTCCACACTGGCAACACTGGTTTCTCTAGATGCAGAAAAGGCTTTCGATAGGGTTTCCTGGGATGATCTTTTCTTGCTACTTTCCAAATACTGTATTCCACTAGAAGTTGTACAATGGGTTAAAATTCTTTACTCATCCCCCTCTGCACAAGTCCAGTGTAAAGGTGTTCTTTCTACACCATTTGCCCTACAACAGGGTACTCAACAGGGTTGCCCCCTCTCGTCTGATCTTTTCAATCTCTTCCTAGTACCCCTTTTTAGAAAACTTAAACTCTCTCTGCTTATAAGAGGTATTTCAGTAGGTGGCTCAGACTATAAAGTCTCTGCTTATGCAGATGATATATTGTTACATATTTCTTCCCCTGCCCAGTCTCGTTCTGCAGCATTTCAGATAATCTCCCAGTTTGGATCCATTTCAAACTATAAGTTAAATTTAGACAAAATGGAAGTTTTCCCCCTTAACAAATATACTTTGAGAGCTGATGTTGAGCATATGGGTCTGCAGTCGTGTACTGGTCAGTGAGTCATTTAAAGAACTTTCAGTCTCGAGTGAGACTTCTTTCACACAAGCCTTGGTTCTGGTGCTGGTTTTCTGTTTGCCTTCATTCATTGTTGTTTAAACCTAAGCTCAACCTGCCTAGGTGCGTCGCGATCTCTGTGCACCATTGTTTTGAACTGTTGTGTACACACAGGTTAGAAAAAGAAAAGGCTAATTAGTTCAGCGTTCTACGCTCTTGTGCACACAATACACAACTACAGTATCTATAGCGCTCCTGCTTTAATGTGGTTTTTTCATGTCTGAACCATGGCAGGCACAGCGCGATACTATTAGTCACACCCTGAAGGATCTCATTTTTAAAACCTCTGTCATTGGGACAAGTTATACCAATATACTGAATGACACTAGTATTGATAACACATTACCATTCAGTGCCAAACAAGCATTTTTGCAGCTGGAGAGAACAGTACAGAAACTGAAACAATTGCAATGGGAGGAAATCAGTTTGAAAGCATATTTGGAGGTAGAAAGAGCACCTTGAGGCTTGAGAGTGACTAAAAAGCCTAATTGTGGAAACAATCGAGTGGGCTTTCTAGACAAGTGGCTGGTTATTAGCCAACGGGCTAGTAAGGAGTACATCGAGCTTATACTTCAAGAGAATTCAATTATTCAGAAGGAGGTGGAAACTGATATCAACAAAAGGGAAGTAATGAGACAACTTGGGGATGTGGATTTTTATACCAAGTTGAGTTATGATCCTACCTTAGAAATTAAAAAGATCATTGATGGATACCTAGATGTGGTTAGAGAAAATTTCTGGTTACCAGAAACTGTGATTAATTTTCTTAAGGTAGAGTTTCCAGTACGTCAGACTTTCTATTGTCTCCCCAAAATACATAAAAGTTTGTGTAATCCCCCAGGATGACCTATTGTTTCAGGAAACAATTCACTTACAGAGCCACTGGCCAAACATGTGGATTTTCTAATTGCTGATTTTGTTAAAGAGGTACCATCTTACATTAAGGACACTAGCACTATTCTAGAAATATTAGATAACATAGCAATACAAGATGAATGGTATTTGGTGACCCTTGATGTTACAGCATTGTACACCAACATACCCCATAAGGAAGGGTTGGAAGCAATGGAATTTTATCTTAACTCTAGAACTGATGCTGTGTCTTTAACTGAAACTATTATTCAGTTGGCAGAATTTGTTCTGACTTATAACACTTTTTGTTTCAAAAATGATTTCTATTTACAAAGGAAGGATACAGCTATGGGTGCGAGTTTTGCACCTAATTATGTCAATCTCTATATGGCAAAATAGGAAAATGATGCTGTACGAAATCTCAATAATCCATTTCTACAAAAACTTGATTTGTGGAAACGTTTTATTGATGACATACTGATTATATGGAAGGGCACACAGGTTGAACTTATGTCGTTTGTAAAGTATCTTGAAGAAAGTAACGGCAATTTAAAGTTCAGTATTAATGTTGATTTGCATGAAATCCCATTTCTGGATCTGATTATAAAAAAGGATGGAGTGGGTGGACTTACTACTGACATATATCGTAAACCCACAAATAGAAACACTATACTGTTAGCCAGTAGTAATCACCCACAACATGTCATTAAGGCCATACCTAAGGGACAATTCATCAGGACCAAAAGAAACTGCGGTTCTGATTCCACTTTTCAAGTGAGAGCAGATGAATTGATAAACAGGCTAACTGAGAGAGGTTATTCACAAAACTTATTGAGCAATACCAGGGAAGTTGTGGACCAGATACCAAGAAAAGACTTGTTTCAGAGTAACAAACAGGTAGAGAATAATAAAAAAAGAGATCCACAACTGACTTTTGTTAGTACTTATAATCCTCAATCAAATACTATAGCCAATGTTATCAAAAAACATTGGCATATAGTTAAACAGGATTCAGGCCTTATCAATTTAGAAGAGGAAGGGCCCAAGTTTGCATATCGCAGGGGTCACACTATTAAAAACAAAATTGTACATTCTTTGCAGCCTACACAACACAACCCTAGAATGTGGATCCTGAAAAGGGAAAACAGCTGCAACAAATGTGGAAACTGTAAATTCTGTTCTAAAGTAATTACTGCGAGATTTGTAAAAGACCCTATTAAAGGAACAGATGTTCCGATAAGGGGTTTCATTACTTGCAGTACCACGGGTATAATATACCTTGCCACACTTTTTCTCTTCTCCCACATACTTTTTTCTCTCCGTAGTTTCTCTACAACCCTGTCACATATTTTTCCTCATGTTTCTACCCTATCATGCACCCACTCACCCTCATCGCTCTACTCCTGAAACTTACCCAGGCACCGCCACCCCCCACTCAACTTAAAAAATGGGCAAATATAGAAACCCTCTGTCAGCTTTCTGGCTGGCACTCCCAGCCTTGCCCCCCCCCCACTACATATGCACCACCAGCACATGCAAGACCTGGCCACAAAGCCATCACAAACTCCCCGCAACATATATAAAGAATCATCCACTTGTCCCCCCGGATGTCATCTCCCACGGAAAGTCACCCACTGAGCCCCCTTTCTCCTACCAACCTCCCACCATATACAAAACTAAACAACCCCCTGCTTTCTCCTCCATCTGCCCCTTACGCTGAAACTACCAATACCCACCATCAGCCACACACAGCATAAAGGCCAAGGACCTACTACACGAGCAGACAGAAACCACCTCAGGTCACTCATTCTTCTTCTTCTGCTGACAGGTAATGTCCACCCAAACCCTGGCCCCCAGCTTACCACTCCAACTCACCCATCCCCTGGAAATGGCCTGCGCATTGCCTCACTAAACATTTACAGCCTGCAAAAAAAATGGGATTCCTTTCAGGGCTGGGTACTCCAGAACAACCCAGACATCATTGCCCTGAGTGAAACCTGGCTCTCCCCCTCTGTTCCTGACTCGCCAGTTAACCTCCCTGGATACTGCCTCTCATCGGACCGACCGATGGGAAAGTGAGGTGGAGGCTGCGCTACCTACCTCAGAAACTCCCTCACTGGCCACCTTCTCCCCATGCCCGTGCTAACATCCAGGGCTCAGGCCCTCACCCTAAAAATCACCCTAGGCAGGTCTACATCCCCTCTCCTCCTCACCACAGCCTATGTCCCCCCCCGGGAAACCAGAAGCTAGCATTCCAAGCCATCATGTCCCACATCGCCACCCTACCTCCAAAACAAGAAAAAATACTACTGGGGGACTTTAACATAAATTGGCTGGCCAAAACAGCCATACCTTACATAAATGAGGCTGCTGCCCTTGACCTCAACCAGGTCATCAAAACGCCCACCCGGCTGCATGCCCGCATGGGGACATCAACCCTTCTAGACCTAGTTTTCACCAACTGCCCCCACAAAATAACAAGCACCCAAGTCCTCCCAGACACCTTAAGCGACCACTCACCAGTACTTTGCAACTGGTCTGGTACCCTCCCCAAAACTGTGCCTAAAATTATTACACAACGTAAGCTAGGGCCTGGCAAGTTACCCCTTCTCAAGGCACACCTCAGAGACTGGGACTGGACACCCATTATAAATACCCTCGACCCTGACCACGCCCTCAAACTGTTTGTCAACACCTTTAACGCAGCCTGTGACAAGTTTGCCCCCTTCACCAAAACAATGACCAAAGGGAACCATGCCCCATGGTTCTCGGACCACCTCCAAGGCCTATTACGCCAGCGTGATGCTCTATGGCACCTGGCAAATGAGACCCAACGGCCTCAGGACAGGCAGCGCTATCGGGAGGCCTGTAACAAATGCACCTGGGCCGTACGCACAGCCAAGGCAAACCACTACAAAGCAACGTTAACCTCTGCCTGGGGAAATGGACGCAAGTTCTAGGAGAACATAAAGGAACTCTGTGGCAAGGGCCCTAATCTACCACCTGACCAAATACTCATTGATGGTAGCCTCTCCACCGATCCTGTCAGCATAGCGGCGGCCCTAAATACTGCTTTCTCCAATCTCTCACAGGTTTTGCCCCCTAACTTCTTCGACCCCACGCCGGACCGTATCACACCTCACCATCCATATACGGCGCCCTTCTACCTGCGTGTCCTTACACCGGAGACTGTGAAACCCTATCTTAGCAAAGCCCTAAGCAAAAGCCACTACAGTCACGACTCCCTAGACCATAGACTTCTCCGCCTCACCCTCCAGGAAGTCTTTGCCCCTCTCACCCACATTCTCAATCGCTCCCTCTGCCAAGGGAAATTTCCCACCCTTTGGAAGTCTGCCTATATCACACCTATCCATAAAAGCGGTGACCGTACATCCACAAACAATTACCGCCTCATCTCGATCCTACCCCCGCCAAAGGCGCTAGAACGCATAGTCGCCGACCAACTCACTGAACACCTGAATAAATATAACCTTCTTACCAGGCAGCAACATGGTTTTCGAAAGGGCCACAGCACCACCACTACTGCCCTCCTTGAATTTACCTCCCATGTCCACTCAGCCCTGGATCACGGCCACCTCTCGGGCACCATCTTCGTGGACCTATCCAAAGCATTCGACACAGTAAACCATGCCCTCCTACTAAACACTCTGGCCTACACAGGTCTCTCCGATGACACCCTAAAATGGTTTGCCAGTTATCTCTCTGACAGAAAGCAGAGAGTCAAGATAGGCCGGGTCCTATCACCCTGCCTTCCAATCCGATCTGGTGTTCCTCAGGGCTCCATACTTGGACCCCTACTTTTCAGCCTATACCTCAACTCCCTCCCATCCTCGTGCTCCGGAAATCTGCTCCTTTATGCAGATGATGCAGTCCTGTTTGCCTCCGACCCGGCTCCCCTCAAACTTCACCAAACCCTCCAGCTCTCCTTCCATGATATTGAAGACTGGCTCACCACCCACCGTCTTATTATCAACTATAAAAAGACCAAAGTCATGATATTCAACCAAAATTCTCACTGCTAACCAGACCCCCCCCCCACACCTAACTACCGCTCTTAGCTCCAGGCTAGGCATACTCTATCGCCACAAACACCGCCTCACCCCCGAGGCACTACAGCTTACCGTAAACTCCTCAATCCTATCCCTACTCGACTACAGCATCCTAATTTACAGTGCTGCATCCTCCACAGCCCTAAGCAAACTCCGGCTGGTACTCAACAAAGCCTGCCGTCTCATCCTAGGTTGTGATCGCCTCACGCACTCCTGCTCCCTTTACAGTAGCACAAACTGGCTAAACCTGGACAACAGAATCAGGTACCATACCTGCCTTATGGCCAAAAAGGTACTACTAGGCCTCACCCCACCCTCACTGCACCAAATTATCCTCCCAGCACCACGAGGCAAAACAACCCATAGATCAAGCAAGCAGCTACTGTGGGTACCCCGTAGCCGGACCTCCCAATACCAACGCACTTTCAATTTTAGTGCCCCATCCTGGATAAACTCCCCTCCCTATCAATATAGCCAAGGAAAGAAGGCTGAGCCTATATAAATCAAAGCTAAGGGAATACCTGCAGGATTCAAATAAATGTGACTGCCCATGAAACCTGGTCTGCCTTGCCCTTACTAATAAGCTATCAGCTTCTCAGTGTACCTCAAATGCATTTATGAAACATGACAAACAGCCCCCTACTGAATATCTCTGACATTACCATTGTTTTTTTATTTCCCCTCATGGCTGTGCTAAATTTCCTAACTTTCTCTGTTAGCCCACTTTGAAACAACTATGTAACCTGTTTTTTGTTATCTCATGTCACTATGTACTGTTAGTATGATGTAGAACCTTTGTAAATGAGTCTCTGACTCAAAGGTCTTTCTGAATATTCAAACAAACAAATATGCAAATGTGGCTGTTTCTGTATCGGAAAGATAGAGCATTCAAGACTAGAATTGGGGAACATGAAAGAGCAATCCTAAATGAGGACTTGACTAATGCACTATCTATGCATGTTTTCAAGACTAGAAATAAAAATCAACATATGTTTACTTATACAGGTTTAGAGAAACCAGTTATGTCCAGAAGAGGGGGGGGGACCTCAATAACTTACTGTTAAAAAGGGAACAATATTGGATTTTTACATTTAAAGCAATGGATGGTAAAGGTTTAAATGGTAGATTCGAAGTTAAACCATTGTTGAAAGCATAATTTGTATAATATGAGATTGTTATATAATCACAATTTTAATTTTCTTTATTTTTTCTTTCTCTATACAGATTTGCACCAGCATACCGTGCTGTTTGGGTTTACAAAACTGGGTGCAATCTTTCTCACTTTTGACAGGTTTGATTTTAATAATGTCAATGGATGCTATATTGTATAGTGTTATGAAAATGTTGCATTTTATGCTTTGTGCATAATGTATCTGTTATTAATCACTGGAGACTATAAATACCAGAAAAGTTGTTTATTACAATAATGATTTAACAGTTTATAAATATGCACACTTTATTTTAATTTTCTTGTTCATTTAGTTTTTGTATTACGTGTCTCATTGGGTTTGGTGGTAGTATTGCTTTAAATTTTGCTGTATTTAAGGTCCTGGTTCAGCAGTGTCTCTAAACCTTTGAGAAAGCCCCTGATTGGGCGAAACGCATCAGATGACGAGACATCATACCAGGAAGTATGTAGCTGTGTGCCGAGTTGTGTTCTTTCTTGTATTTCACAATGGTTTTTACTCTATTGGATTATTAAAACATACTGTGGACACAGTCATTATAATTCCAGAGTCGGTGAGTCATTTAAAGAACTTTCAGTCTCGAGTGAGACTTCTTTCACATGAGCCTTGGTTACGGTGCTGGTTTTCTGTTTGCCTTCATAAACTAAAATACCTAGGGATTAATCTCCACCCTTCTCCCCATACTATGAAAAAGCTCAACCTCGATACCATTATAAGTACACTAAAAGAAGACTTCAGGCTTTGGTCTCATTTACCCTTATCCCTGTGGGGTCGTATGAGTATTATAAAGATGAATGTACTGTGACGTAGACAGCCAGTTCTGAGGGCTGTATCATTTCTTTTTAATATAAAATGTATTACTGAATGTCTCCTGCTGAAAATTAAATGCTCTAGGAGTGACCTTACTCACCCCCCAGATTTCAGCTGAGAGATGGAAGCCATGAGGAAATGCTGACAGCATGTGAGTTCACACACACTCAGTTTTTAGAGACAATATGTTACATGGAAGACTTTAATCAAGGATCCTGTTTCTCTGAGTGAATTACAGACTTGTTTAAGTTAATTTTGTTAAGAGAGAAATCATAAAAAAGGTTTATGATGTTGGAGAGGAACCTAGGTTGTTACACAGGGATACAAGCTTGTAAATGTCCCTGTGAAGCCTGTGTGAAGGAGGATACAGCATGAGATCAAACGAAGTGTCATTTGAAGGAGATGAATTATGTTGAAGTTGCAGAATGTAATACTTTGAAAAAAAGACATCCTGTTTTTTTGTATAAGATACATATTTTTATATATATCTATCCTGACAGGGAGGAGTTAGGTGGCCTCCTGAAAAGAGGTGGGGTAAAAGCCAGCTTTTAATTTAGTCTGTTTTACGTCACAAAGACACATTTTTTTACCTAGACTCTGACCACAAAACATCTTGGGAGCACTTTTAAGCAAGTATTTAGAGACTAAGTACTGTAGTAGAAATTGCACTGTTTTAAACCTTGTTCTTTTAATAGATTTGTATGTCTTGTGATATAAGAGTTCTGTATTTTGTGTTTTACATATTTTTAAATATTTTAGTAAAATTCTTTTTAGAACTTACTTGGCCTGTCTTTGACTTCTTTTTAGTTGTAAGAAAATTATATGGTTATTGCAGATACTAAACATGAGCTTGAATGGTGATACCAAACTGGAAAGAGAAGTGTTTTAAATCTGAGGTCTTTATTAAAGTTTTGAAAGGGTTCATCTCTGTATACCTGATTAGGTGCCCATAGGCAAAGATATCTGGCCCCCCAAAGACAGATATATCTGAGCCTGTGCATTGGGTATGCTAGCAAGAGGTTAACAGTTTGAATCCCTCCAGAACATGAGACCAAAGGTTGATCTGAACTCACAAAAACAGACAAGAGGGTTACCTTGTCTGTTACACTATTCACAAGACTGCGCTCAGAGGTTGGTACTTTGGGAGTAGAGGGCTTAACTTGCTGAGTGGGTTTGTGAAAGATTGGTTGGCAGCAGTGGCATTATTTTGGTAACACAAGCCTCATTGTTCTGTGTCAGCTGAGACCATAAGCTCTCTTGCAAAGAAAGAAAAAAGGCAGAGTTTTATTTTAAAAAGAAAACAGAACTATATATCACTTGGTGTACAGTCAAGTTCCTACCCGTTTTATTTATTTTTTTTTCTCTGAAGTGCAAGTCAGAGTAGCCGTAGCCAGGGAAGAAGAAGATGGCTTCTGACTACAGCAGGCACACTGTAGATTACTTGAAGCAGTTGTACGGGGACAGGGAAGTCCCGTTCGAGGTGACAGCCAAAAAGCAGAACCTCATAGAGGCTCTGATGGTAGCAGATACCCAGAGCAGAGAGTCACCGACCGTGACTGAAAAGGACAGCAGGGCCACTGTCAGTGAAGGGCCATAGCAGCAGGGGATGGTTACCAGTATCCTGAATCCAGAGGTACTCAAACTGCAAATTGAGTTGCGTAGGATGAAACTGGAGGCAGAGCAACAACAGAGGGAGGCAGACCATGAGGAGCGTGAGCGCCAGTGAGCTGCAGAGGAGAAGAGAGAGCGACAACAGAGGGAGGTGGACACATGAGGTACAGCGACAACAGAGGAAGGCAGACTGTGAGGAGCATGAGCACCAGCGAGCTGCAGAGGCGAAGAGAGAGCAAGAACACAGAGAGGCAGAGGAGAGAGGAGTGCCAGTGACAACATGAACTGGAGAAGCTACGATTCCGACCAGCGGCACCAGAGCAGGTAAGTGGCTTGGGTTTAACTGGGACTGCAGGACTGGGTTACAAATTGAACTCTAAATTAATAGCCGAGTTTAAGGAAAAAGTTTGTATTTGGGCTAAAATTCCTAAAGAGTCCTGGAGCTTCCAGCTATCCTCGTTACTTACCGGGAAAGCTTGGGGTCCATTCGGTTAAATGAACAATGAGGACAGTGATGATTACAGCAAGATAAAAGCTGCACTGTTAAAAAAGTTTGACTTAACTGCTGAATCATACAGAGCTAAATTCCGTAAGCTCAGGCAAAGCCCTGATATGAGCTACAAGGAGCTAGCCATGAAACAAAGTCAGTTTTTAAAACATTGGTGGGAAGGAATTGAGGCAAACTCTGTTGATAAAATTGAAAATGTGATTTTATTAGAACAGTTTTATTGGGCATGCCCAGCAGAGCTAAAAACCTGGCTAGAGGAGCAAGCTCCAAAAACAGTGCAAGGGGGTGCTGAACTCTCGAACCGCTATGCCAAGAGCAGACCGGCTCTGAGAGTGACTGGGGCAGGTGTGGCAGCGGAGAAAGAGAAAAGCGCACCCTCAGGGCAGCTAAAACCCTCACTGCCTCCACCGAAACCAGTTATCCCCAGGTTTCAATGAAAACATTTATCTGAAGTAAGAAATGCATGTTGGCTGTGTAAGGAAACTGGGCATATTGCCAGACAGTGCCCCAAACAGGTGAGCCAAAATACACAACAGGATGCTTGAAAAGAAGTGGGTTGTTTGTGTGTCCCTGAGAGAATGCTAGTGAACATGAGGGAACACATGCACCCAGTCATAGTAAACGGTGTACAGACGCAGGGGTTAAGGGACACAGGGGCATCCCTGACATTGGTAAAGGGGGATCTGGTACAGCCTGGTCAGCTTATACCCACTAAATACGTAACTGTACAAGGGTTTACTGGTGAAGAGAAAACACTGCCACTCGCTAGTGTTCTCCTGGACTGGGGTGAAAGAGGGGGAACTGTGCAACAGGTAGCTGTAGCCAACACATTAGCAGTGGATGTGATCATGGGTAACAATCTCCAGCAGGGGGTGGTATGTGCAGTTATGTGTAGCCAAGCGGCAAGGGAAAATGTAGTTCCCTGAACCCCACAGAAACCAGTGTGGAGACCACTGAGAGGCTGGTTCCCCAACCTGTGTCTCCAGATGGGGAGACTGATAAAAAGGGGGTAGAAATTTCCCCAGTAGCAAGTAACCACACAGCTACAGAGGGTTACTCCGAAGAGGTAGGGGTGACCCCTTGTCAGAGGGTTAGGACTGACAGTGATCCTGAGGGCCCTGACGCTAGTGCTAGGGACCCTAGTTTAGCGACTGAAGGGAACCTGTCCTATACCTTGGGAATGTGTGCGGGGTTTGCAGCTGCTCAAAGGAGTGACCCTAGTTTACAGAAGCTGAGGGCTTGGGCAGACTCGGAGGGCACACAGGGAGGTGACAGCAGACATAAGGTTTATTGGGAAAATGGACTTATGTATACACAGGCAGTACAGACAGAGGGAGGGATGCTAGGCAGGCAGCTTGTCGTTCCCCAGGGATATCGTGAACAGTTGCTCAAGGTTGCCCAAGATATTCCCTTATCTGATCATCTGGGAATTGCATGAACTATGCAGTGGTTAGCCCAGAATTTCTACTGGCCTAACTTCACCCAGCAGGTGAAGGAGTATTGCAGGTCTTGTCACCGGTGCCAAGAAATAGGAAAGGCAGGCAAGAAAACCCAAGCTGCCCTGATCCCCTTACCCATAGTGGAGGAGCCATTCCAGAGGGTGGGCATGGATATTGTGGGGCCTTTAAACACCCCCAGCTCCTCAGGGAAGAGATTCATCCTGACTGTGGTGGATTATGCCACCTGGTACCCAGAGGCCGTCACCCTATTCTCTCTGAGGACAGACAAAGTGGCACATGCCTTACTTGGGATTTTCTCTCGTGTTGGGTTTCTGCAGAAGGTAATCACCAATTGAGGGGGTTCCTTCATGTCGGACCTGATGAAATGTTTATGGGAGAAGTGTGGGGTGGTGCAGAGATATACGACACCGTATCACCCACAAGCCAATGGACTTGTGGAATGATTCAATGGCACCCTAAAGTCAATGCTCTGGGCATCTGCTGAACAACATGGGAGGGACTGGGAGAAATACCTTCCCCACCTGTTGTTTGCATACAGGGAGGTGCCCCAAGAGTCGACAGGATTTTCTCCCTTTGAACTCTTGTATGGACGCCGGGTACGTGGGCCCCTAGACTTGATCCGGGAGGACTGGGAAGGCAAGCACGCCACCCAGGGAACTCCCATTGTGGATTATGTCCTTAGGTTTAGTGAAAGGCTGGGGGAGCTTATGGGGACAGCCCAGAGCAACCTGGCAGCTGCCCAACAGAAACAAAAGGTGTAGTACGACTGCAGAGCCAGAGCTCGCTCGTACATGGTGGGTCAGGAAGTCATGGTCCTTATTCCAGTCCGGAAAGACAAGCTGAAAGCTGAGTGGGCAGGACCGTACAAAGTGGTTAGGAAGGTAAATGACGTGAACTACATTGTGGAGTTACCTGACCGTAGACAGACATAAAGGATGTACCATGTCAACATGATGAAGCCATATGCAAATTGGGCTGACATAGTGTTTGCAGTGTGTAGTCATGGGGAGGGGACAGATGAAGGAGACCCTTCTGGATTTGCTGGAAGAAAGTAAGTGGGAGTCCACTGTGGAGGCAGTAAAATTGTCTTCCCAGCTGGCCCCGGACCAGGTCCAGAAAGTAAAGGAGGTTTTAGTAGACTTTGCCCTGTTGTTTAGCGCAAGCCTGGATTAACTTCCTGGTGACACACGATGTGGAGACAAGGACACAGACGCCCATACGGCGAACAGCATATTGGGCGTCAGAGGCTGTTCAAAAGGACATTAGGAGGGAAGTGGAGAAGATGCTGGATTTAGGAGTAATCCAGAGATCCCACAGCCCTTGGGCCTCACCCGTAGTCCTTGTGCCAAGCCAGATGGCTCAACACTTTTCTGTGTGGACTGTCATGGCCTGAATGCAGTCACAAAGTCCGACGCCCACCCGATGCCCCAGACAGATGAACTCCTGGACAAGTTGGGAGGGGCGACCTACCCTACGACTATTGACCTGACCAAGGGGTACTGGCAGGTAGAATTGACAGGCAGAGCTAGGGAGAGGTCAGCCTTCATCACTCCAATAGGCTTATTTAAGTTTAAAGTAATGCCTTCCGGAATGAAGAACGCCCCGGCCACTTTCCAAAGGTTGGTGAACCAGGTGTTAAATGGTGCTGAGGAGTATGCCGTGGCATACCTGGATGACATTGCCATCTTTAGTACCAGCTGGGAGGAACACCTATCCCACCTTATGGAAGTGATGGGCAAGATACAGAGGGCCGGGCTCACTGTCAAAGCTGAGAAGTGCCAGGTGGCCATGGGAGAAGTGGCATACCTCGGACAAGTGGTAGGCCGGGGACAGCTCCGTCCTAACCAAATAAAGATAGAGGTCATCCAGGCATGGCCCAGACCAGAAACCCAGAAACAGGTCAGGAGCTTTCTAGGGACAGCATGGTACTACAGGAAATTTGTACCCAATTACAGTACCTGACTGCTCCCCTATCTGACCTGACAAAGAAAAAGATGCCAAAGAAAATTACCTGGGGCCCAGCTTGTGAGGAAGCCTTTACCAAACTAAAGGAGGCACTGTGCAGTGCTCCAGTTTTGACAAACCCTGACTATAGCAAAACCTTTGTAGTTCAGACGGATGCCTCAGACGTCGGTATTGGGGCAGTACTGAGCCAGACATCCAGCCAAGGGACAGATCACCCAGTAGTGTACCTGAGCAGGAAGCTGCTTCCCAGGGAGCAAGCGTACTCCACGGTGGAAAAGGAGTGTCTTGCAATAGTGTGGGCCCTAAAGAAATTAGAGCCATACTTGTATGGGCAGCATTTTGTGGCGCAGACTGACTACAACTCCTGGTTTGGCCGACACAGATGGGAAAGAACAATAGCAGATTACTAAGATGGAGTCTTGCTTTACAAGGGTATGATCTAAAAATCGTACATAGGGCAGGAGCAAAGAACCAGAACTCAGATGGGCTGTTTTAGGGTCTATGAGGAGTGAACTGATTTGGGAAACTCATCCCATGTAAGGGATAGATCCCCCAAATTCAGTCTAGGTGGGGAGGAGTGTGACGTAGACAGCCACTTCTGAGTGCTGTATCATTCTTTTTAATATAAAATGTACAGTATTACTGAATGTCTCCTGCTGAAAATCAAATGCTCTAGGAGTGATCTCACTCATCCCCCGCCCAGATTTCAGCTGAGAGATGGAAGCCATGAGGAAATGCTGACAGCATGTGCGTTCACACACACTCAGTTTTTAGAGACAATGTGTTACATGGAAGACTTTAATCAAGGATCCTGTTCTCTGAGTTAATTACAGACTTGTTTAAGTTAATTTTGCTAAGAGAGAAATCATAAAGAAGGTTTATGACGTTGGAGAGGAACCTAGGTTGTTACACAGGGATGCAAGCTTGTAAATGTCCCTGTGAAGCCTGTGTGAGGAAGGATACAGCATGAGATCAAACGAAGTGTCATTTGAAGGAGATGAATTATGTTGAAGTTGCAGAATGTAATACTTTAAAAAAAGACAGCCTATTTTTTGTATAAGATATATATTTTTATATATATCTATCCTGACAGGGAGGAGCTAGGTGACCTCCTGAAAAGAGGTGGGGTAAAACCCAGCTTTGAATTTAGTCTGTTTTACTTCACAGACACATTTTTTTTCCTAGACTCTGACCACAAAACATTTTGGGAGCACTTTTAAGCAAGTATTTAGAGACTAAGTACTGTAGTAGGAATTGCACTGTTTTAAACCATGTTCTTTTAATAGATTTGTATGTGTTGTGATATAAGAGTTCTGTATTTTGTGTTTTACATATTTTTAATTATTTTAGTAAAATTCTTTTTAGAACTTACTTGGTCTGTCTTTGACTTCTTTTTAGTTGTAAGAAAAGTATATGGTTATTGCAGATACCAAACATAAGCTTGAATGGCGATACCAAACTGGAAAGAGAAGTGTTTTAAATCTGAGGTCTTTATTAAAGTTTTAAAAGGGTTCATCTCTGTATACCTGGTTAGTTGCCTGTAGGCAAAGATATCTGGCCCCCTGAAGACAGATTTATCTGAGCCTGTGCATTGGGTATACTAGCAAGAGGTTAACAGTTTGAATCCCTCCAGAACTTGAGATCAAAGGTTGATCTGAACTCACAAAAACACACAAGAGGGTTACCTTGTCTGTTACATTGTTCACAAGACAGCGTTCAGAGGTTGGCACTTTCAGAGTAGAGGGCCTGACCTGCTGAGTGGGTTTGTGACATGTACTACCTCGTATTTTGTATCCTCTACAAATGTTTAATTGGGCTCTTCCATTATCATGATTCGCACAACTACACAGAATCATTAGCACCTTTTTATGACTTGGGGAAAAAAGTCAGACGAAACTACATTAAACTTACTTGTCAAAAAGTAGATGGTGGCCTTCAAGCCCCTAACTTCTACCTATGCTACCTAGCCATACATCTAACCAGATTCGGAATCTGGTTACTTCCCACGGGTACTGCCTCTGATTCTTCTTACCGTCCCCTCTGGGTGAAAACTGAACAAACTTTGTGCTCTACACATGACGTTGCCCCTAAAGCCCTCCCCTTTGTAATTAAAAATAACCTTCCCAAATACCTGAAAGATTCACCTTTAGGCTCTGCGCTCCAAACACAACACCAACGAAATACCTTCCTCAGAATGGATGGATATAGGGATACAGCGCAGCCTCTCTTTCATAATCCTAACCTTCTAATCTCAGGCAAAGTTCTCAAACCTAATCTTTTCTGGCCTAATATGGGTGTGGAAAGAGTGGAAGATCTAGTTAATAATCATAAACTGCTGCCTTTTCAAGAGGCTTGCTCTCTTTTCAAGTGGTCCTCCACTCAAGTCTTTAAATATTTACAAATTTCCCACATGTTGTTAAAGCACTTTGGCACTGGTTTATGGTCTGGATCATTCACATCCACTCTCTCCCCGTATGCCAGTTCTGCCCCAACATCTCACTTGACATCCTATGCATATACATTTTTATCTACAATTTCCAATTTAGAGGGTCCGATATTCTACTGGTGGTATCATGCTCTACCAGCAGCTACCCCCTCCAGACATCGGTCAAAAATTTGGAAACACCTGTATAGCTATATTAAGTGGGACAGATACAGGTACATGCAATTCCAGATTAATCACAATCTGTACTACACTCCGGTCAAGCTCCACCAAATGGGGACTCTGCCCTCTAGTCAATGTCCCAAATGTCAAAAGCACCAGGGGATTTACTTCATATGTCATGGTCCTGTGAGAAAGTCACTCCTTTCTGGCAACTTATCCAGACACACCTGGATCCATTACTAGCTTTATCCGATAAATTTACTCCCAAGACTTGTATCTTGGGAGACTATACAAATTTAACGGGGTGCAATCAATGGGCTCATATAGCATTAATCTCAGCTTGTGCTAAGAAAGTATTACTAAGACACTGGTTGGACTTGATTACCCCCAGTCATACAGAATGGTATAAGGAGATTATGTTTGCCCTACAAGCCGAGTGCATCATTGCAGGAATCACTAATAGGTTGAGTAAATATAGACAAGTTTGGGATCTATTATTTAATCATATATTGATTCACTCAAACTCTGATAGTACCAGATAGCCCCCTAAATAACTTTCCCCTTCGCATAGTCCCCAGTCATGGCAATCATTGATGTTGATTTTCCAACATCCTAGTTTATAATCAAGTGGCAGTGGGGTGGGTTTGGGAGGGTGGGTAGGGGTGGGTACAGACAACTGTTATTACATTTATTCTTCTTAACTGCCTCTGTCTTTGTCATCAAATGCCATACATTTACTTATCTGTATTGTACTGGCAGCATATTGTTTCATCACTACCATGTTGTCTGTAAATTGTGTTTTTTGCTCTCAAATAAAGTATAGTTAATAATAAAAAAAAAAGAAGTGAAGAAATTAATGGGAACCCTACTGAAGGAAAGTCTGGCTGAGCATCTAGAATTCAATGGGCTGTAGGACCACAGGCAGTACAGCTTCACGGGGGAAAGGTCATGCCAAATGACTCTGATAGATTTCTTTGACTGCATGACCAGGGAAATAGATCAGGGAAGGGCAGTGGATATGGCCTATTTGGACTTCAGTAAGGTCTTCGATACTGTGCTGCACAAAATTCTGATTAGAAAATCGATTAGCTTAGGAGTGGGGTCCAAACTGGTAAATTGGGTTAGAATCTGGTTAAAGGGGGGGGCTTGGCCTGACCGGTGGAGAAATGGCTGCTTAATTTTCTCAGTTCTCTCCTTACAGGACGACTTCAGCGCTCTGGCACTGTAATCTGCGGACATCAGGACCCCCTGCCCCTCTAAATGTTTAGGTAGTCCATCCTCTACTGACCGGTGGCATTTGTTAGTGGATTCCGATGCAATTTGCATCAGTTGCAGTGCCAGAAATCTGCAAGCTGTTCCGGTGCCGTAGGCTGCACAGGCTTGTACCTGCCTGCTTCATCGGGATTATTCATGTCGGTGGCTCTCAGACTGCTTCGCGGGGCACCTACTCACTCGTTTGCTCCGGGCACTCTCTGATATTGCTTGGCTGCATTGAAAATATGTCCCACCTCAGCTTGCCTTTGGTACAATCTCGGGGCACCCAGCCACCTGCGCAGCCACCAGCCATCCCGGCCTCTGAGGGGGACTCCTTACAATATATTACTACTATGCCAGAGACCCTGCTGGTGAGAGTCGATGACATGAGCCTCTCCCTTTCTACTACTGCGGCAGATGTAAGACAGCTCCAAGACAAAATGAATGTATCAGAACAAAGATTGGATGCTCATGAGCAGCAACAGGCCAAACTGCTGTACAGAGTCCAAATGCAGGAGGAACGACTGGCCACTCTGCGGAATCAGGTTGAGGACCAGGAAAATAGGGCCCGGCTCAATAATTTGTGCATTATCGGCTTACCGGAGGGGGTGGAAGGCCAGTCCATGGAGCGCTTCCTAAATGAAAACCTCCCAGTGCTTCTCAGGGACAGATGGAGAGGCCCCATGGATGTGGAGAGGGCCCATCGCTTGGCTGGTAAAAGGGACATGCACACTCAGACTTCAAGGCCCATCATTGCTTAGTTCCTCCGTTACACCATGAAGGACTGCATACTGAAGGCAGCCAGAGATTTAGGGGAGGTTCGATGGCAGGGTTCTTTGGTGTGCTTTTATCGGGACTTTGCACATGAAACAGTAGCTAGGAGGAGAGCGTTTGGGCCAATCAAGAAATTTCTATACCAGCACAACTTCCAATTTAGATTTCGGGGACATACCAATCTGCTGGTCTCCAAGGATGGGTGTGAACTGGTAGTTGATCACCTTGCACTAATTGAAAAATGTCTCTCCGGGTTTTGGCCTAACCTCCCACTCCCTACAACTCCCAGAAGGTTCTGGGACCCAAGTGCCAAAGTAACCACTAGGGGGATCGATTTGCAGAGCAAGCAGTTCCCGGAGGACTCTTTTCCAGCTGGACGTGCAACAGCTTACAATGGACCCCCTGTCTCAGTTGCCCCGACTGATCGCTTGCCTACTCCGTTGATGGTCATAGTTCACTCCGTCCCTGGCTCTACTTCATCCCTGCCGCCTCGGCCCTCTGGCTCCAATCCCAGACACAGGCAAAGGGCACAGAGTGGCACCCCCGTGCCCCCGAGCTGCAAATGAACACTCCGCCTGCAAAAATCTCCAGGGAAGACTACACCCAGCCAACTTCACCTGTGCACACAGAACGTCAGGATTCACCAGATATGGATACCGATACTGCTGTGGACTGGGCCGACTACCCGGGTGCCTCTTTGGTGGAAGTAGCAGATGCAGTGACCCCTGTGAGACCTGGACTTCTCTCCTATGCTGCTGTGGTGTCCTCAGGCCCCCAGGACCATCAGAGCCATCGCCAGGCAGGCCGAAGATCCCAGCAGTTGAGAAATGGACTGTGTCCTGCTACCTTCTGAACTGTTTAGCACCATAGTTTAACTGACTTCCTCCTCGACTGCTGCACTGGCGATTGCTATGGGTCATCCACCCAGTAGGGGCAGCTCGCCTTGTCTAGGTCCACCATGTGCACGCAGGGTTTTGGTTGCTGTATTTGTTGTTGGGGAGTTTTGTTCCCCTGTTACTTTCGGGGCACTGACACTGACAGGGTTTTATAATTGCGGCCGGCCAGTTGGTCGACCTTGTTTGCCCCTGCCAGGTGCCTCCAGGTTTGGGGTTTACCTCTCCGGTAAGGCCCGTAAATGCTGACCAATTCTCCCCTGTCGAAGGCTATGGCATTGTAGCACCGTTGATATGTTCTGTTAGAGAGACTACCTTCTACTCCCTTTCTCCCCCCTTCCCTGGAAACCCCCCTTTCTCCCCACCCCGGGGTTTCCTTTCCCTTATTGCCTCCTGATGATGTCCTGGTGCCTGACCGTAGGTCAGCTGTCTCCTAAGGGAAGCTGTTCTCTACAGGGTTCTGTGTGCATCCCCCTGATTTGGGTTCTTCAGGCCTGCGTAGCTGTGAGTGGTGGTTCACCATCATTTTCTTTCGCAACTGGCCCAGAATCCACTAGCACAGTGATGCTTGTTTACACTCTTTTTGAGGTTTAATACTTTAGCGGTTACTAATGTGTTAGTGTTTTCACTTCTTAATCTGCTGTGGCAAGTGCTTATATCTTTTTTCTGTGTTCTTCTTCCTTTTCCTTACCACTTTGTGCCAAAGGTTCATCAGTGGTGCTATCAGTGGGTGGAGCCCTCTATTCCTAACTCCAGCACCCAACCTATCCCTTCTCTATCTGGTTGTCTGAGTAAGTACCTTGTACTCTATTTTTTAAGGATATGGCCCTCCCTTCATGTCTCCCTTCTAGCGGCACCAATCTGGTTTCCTGGAATGTTAAGGGCCTTAATCACCCTATTAAACACACAAAGGGGCTCCAGTACCTTCAATCCCTTCGCATGGACATTGCTGTACTCCAAGAGACTCATCTCCTGGGTCGAGCAGAGCCCTGGCTGAAGAAATCATGGCTGGGAGAGGTGCACGCCAGTTCCCCCCCGAATAAATCCAAAGGGGTAGCGATCTTGGTGAGAAGTTCATCGCTGTGGAAGGTTGATGATTTCCGATGGGATTCGCACGGGAGGTGGGTGGTGGTTAAGCTATCATCCCCAGCTAGGCATCTTATAGTGGCCAACTTATATGCTTCTAACGAAGACCATGTTGATTTTTTCCCCAACGATCAGCCAAGCCATATCTTCTTTGACCCCAGAGGGTCCTAACACTCCAATTTTGGTGGGGGGTGACTTCAACATGGTTTCTGACCCCTTTTTGGATGAATCGAACCCCTTCCCCTAAACACACCCCAAAGCTAAGGCAGCATTGCAGGAGTTTCAGGACAAGTGGGGCTTAGCAGATATGTGGCGAAGAGATCACCCGACAGGTTAGGACTACACCTTCTACTCCCACATTCACGCCACCCACAGCCACATTGATTTCTGGCTGGTAAATGTGGTTGCAAGCCAGGGCCTTTCTGAGAACAAGATTGGGTGCATTATAATATCTGACCACGATTCGGTTCTCACCACCTACACTCCTATAGGACAGCGGTCTCAAAGCACCTGGTGGAGATGTAGTCCCTTACTTCTCAAAGACCCCGAGTTCAGCTGGATGATCTCGCAGGTGGCCCATGATTATTTCTCCTCTAACTTGCCTGGGGAGGTGTTCGAGGGCACAGTTTGGAAGGCCTTCAAGGCCATCCTGCGCGGCCACATCATAGCTTTCTCTGAGGCTAAAAACAGGGCCCGCAGAGCTACCCTAGCTTCACTGCAAGCGGATCTTGCAGGCTTGGAACAGAAATTCCTCTCTTTACGGTCCCCGGGTAGAGATACCTCCCTTCTGCGCCAGATTGTTGGCCTGAAATATCAAATTAACACCATCTATAATCAAAAGGTGGAATAGCTTCTTCTCAGGTTGAAGCATAGCTATTGGGATGGGGGTGAGAAAAGCAGCAGGCTCCTGGCCTTTAGACTGCACAAGCAGCAGACCTCCTCCCATATCCATGCCCTTCGAGACGCCTCAGGGAAAGTCGTTCATGACCCACAGGACATCAATACTACTATGAGATCCTTTTATGCTTCCTTGTATCAGTCGCATTCCTCCTTGTCCCCTTCTCAGATACAATAAGGCCTAGGCCAGTTCTGCCAAGGCTTGGCGACACCAGTGCTGACACCAGCCCAGGCAAACTGGCTAGATGCCCCGCTCGAAGGCACAGAGGTGAGGCAAGCTTTATCCCACATAGCACCAGGGAAATCCCCGGCCTGGATGGAATGACAGTGGAACTTTACCGTGCCTTAGGATCTGAAATAACGGGTCCCTTTCTTCGGGCTCTGCAAGAAGCTCATAAAGCCCAATCCCTCTCGCCTACTATTTAGTTGTTTAACCAGGAGTAGCACACTAAGCTGAAAGCTTTTTTACAGGAGCGAGCTGGGAGCACAGGGAAGTTAAGTGACTTGCTCAGGGTCACACAGTATGCAAGTGGAAGCTGTGGGATTCAAACCCAGGTCTTGTCTGCTGGATGTCACCAGATTTGCAGCTCGGAGTCTTAAACCACTGCGCTATACTGCCTCATACTATGAGAGAGGCACTTACTGCCTTAGTAGCACCAAGCTTGCTTGGGTGGAGAAGGGGTTTACCTACCTAGGTATCTATATTCCCAACCGTTGGTCAGAGCTGGAGCCCTCCAATGTCTCTCCTTTGCTGGAGGAGCAACTCTCCTCTGAGGTGATCAGGTGGCGCAGGCTTCGGTTGTCCCTGACCGGCAGAGTAGCGGCAGTGAGGATGTTGCTTCTCCATAAGGTCACGTGTCTTCTCAATAACCTGCCGATCCCCCTCTCCCCTAAGCTATTTAAATCCCTAGACCACCTCATGTTCAGTTACATATGGGCGGCAAACCTCCGAGATGGAGTAGGCAGAAGCTTCAGATGAATTGGTCTCGTGAGGGATTGGGAGTCCCTTGGTTCAAGGGTTACCACTTGGCATGCATGACGACTGCTGCTTCCCGCTGGTTTGTGCTGGGGGTGTATCATGAGCTTCCATGGGTGCATTTAGAAACTGGTCTGCTCAGGGCTCCCGCGCTCTCTCTCCCATCATGCTGGAGACTCACAAAGCATGGAGAACCCTCATGTCCCTATCCAATACACCCTGGGATGCCTGGGTCCCTCCTTTCCAGTATGTGTCTCTGTGGCACAACCCCCTCCTATTAGTAAGGGGTCTACCCCTCAGATGGTCTACCTGGGAGTCGAAGGGCATACTTAAGGTTCAAGACATATGCGTGTCAAACTCAGACGTCCTGCTCTCCTATGAACAGTTGCAAGCTAAATTTCTGCTCTCCTCTGCGGACTTTTGGAGATATCTCCAGCTGCGCAGCGCTCTCCAAGAGCTTTCCAGGCGTTATGAAACTGACAGCAAATGGAGGTGGCTGGGGGGGCTCCACAAATCCCTCACCATGCACGGCCTTATTGGCCAATTTTACAAGACTTGGAGAGAAGCTCAGCCAGATCCTTCGGCCCAGAGCAGGCTCAAATGGGCAGAGACTCTTAATTGTAATATCCCCGAAACTACATGGTCCCAATATCTGTGGGATGGACATAAGCAATATAGAGATATGAAGAGTCGATTTATCCAGCTCAAAATTCTCCTACATTGGTATCGCACCTCAGTGGTTCTGTGTAAACGTGGCTTTTTGCACCAGTCTAATTGCTGGCGTTACCATCAACCGGAAGCAAACCTCCTGCATGTCCTATGGACCTTCCTCTTGCTGCTGCCCTTCTGGTCAGCTCTGGCTGCTGACTGCTCTCAGGTCGTTGGCTCTGGGGTATCCTTGGCAGACTCAAAGCTTCTGCTGGGAGACATGACCCTGCTGGGGGCTCTCCCTGCTCCTGCTTGGGAGTGGATTATTCTGGCCCTTATGGAGACCAAGCACCTTCTCCTTATGTATTAGCGTCAACCAGTTCTGCCCTCTCGGAAGAGCTGGCATGTTGCATTGGCACGACTAGCCTCTCTCGAACGTCTGTCCTATGCACACCAGGGTCAATTGAATAGATACATAATGAAGTGGGATGCCTACCTACAGTCTTCTCTTTGCAAGATTCCTCCCCCTTACAATAATCCCCCAGTCTGAACCTTTGGCACCTCTCTAACCATCGATACTGTCCTCTGATTCATACTGATGGCTTTGCTTCTGTACCTTTACTCAAATGCACTGCCTGGTTTTCTGGTTGGATGTATACTTAGCTATACGATGTACTAGTTAACAAAAAAAAAAATGTTGCTAACTGGATGCTTTACTTGCAGCTATGACTGTGTGGTTGTGGTATGTGCTGTTTTATGGTTGTCTTTCCACAAAAACCAATAAAAATTATTCTATGATAAAAAAAAAGAATATGGTTAACAGATAGGAGACAGAGGGTGGTGGTTAACAGCACTCACTCTAAGGATGGCAGAGTGACCAGCAGTATACCACAGGGTTCAATAGTGGAACCTGTCCTTTTCAATGTCTTCCTAGGGAACACTGCAAAAAAACTGAAGGGGAAGGTATGTCTTTTTGCAGATGACACCAAAATATGCAATAGGGCAGATGATTCAAGAGGGGGTGGAGAAAATGCATAGGGATCTAGGGGAAACTTGAGAAGTGGGCCAAGACATGGCAGTTGGGGGTCAGTGCCAAAAAGTACAAAATCATGCACCTAGGGCATAGGAACCCTGGTGCTAAGTACAGGGTGGGGGGGGGTGTTACTGATAGTCACTAGACAGGAAAGAGACCTTGGGGTTATTACATCAGAGGACCTCAAGGTGGTAGTGCAGTGTGACAAGGCCGTGGGCAGGGATGGTGGGGGGCCTAGGGATTGGTATCTCCAACAAGAGGAGGGAGGCTGTACTGACACTGTACCACTCCCTCGTATGTCCTCACCTGGAGAACTGCGTCTGATTTTGGAGACCACATCTCAGAAGGACACTGGCAGGGTGGAGGTGATTCAGCGAAGGACAAATAAGAATTTGCAGGGTTTGCAAGGGAAGCCCTACAAGAAGTGACGGAGGGATCTCAACATATACACCCTGGAGAGAGGTGGCAAGATTAAAACCTACAAGTACCTCACAGGGGTGAACAGCATGCAGGTGGGGAGCCTTGTTCCAATGAGGACCAACACCAGGACCAGGGAGTATGCGATAAAGCTGCTGGTGGTGGAGGAGGTGGTGGTGGGGGTCATGACAGATACGAGGAAATTTCTTCAGTGAAAGGTGGTAGATGCCTGGAACAGACTGCCAGCCAAAGTAGTGGAGGCTAGAATGGTGGGGGCTTCAAGCATGTATGGGATGTACATAGAGTACTGATATTAAAACAGAGGTGGGGGCACCAGATACCACATAGGGTCTGCGAATGCAGAATAGACAGGGAACACTTGAACAGACTGGGTGGGCCAAGTGGTCTTTTTCTATCAACAAATTCTATGTTTCCATGTATTTATGTGTAACTTGCATGGCATACGGTCAAAACGCCGTGGTATTAATAGTCACGGTTAAGACATTGTGGTCTATACATCGATAAGACAATCAGTCGACAGATTTTATGCCATGGACAATACGGCACACATTATAGATGCATCCCACGATGAAAACATTGCGACATGGGCAGTGATTCAGTGTACATTCAGTAGAACACTTTAGGGTACCATAGGTTAACTTACCCCACGAAGAGTAACATTACAGTATGTACTATCATTGAAACTCCTTCACTTCCTGCATTTTCAGTTTGTGCATCAATGATTTCGGCCCCAACATCCGCATAAATTTAAAGACACACAGTGCAATCCCCTCAGTCCTGTATCCACTTGAACCTATTCCCAGTTTCATCTAGAATAAATCAGCACCACTTCCTGGTTTATAAATATTGTGAGTCACTATAATTCTTTCTTTGTGCATTTAAACAACAGCTTGCAATGGAATATGTGCCAACACAAAAAAGGGAAGCAGATTGCCCTGGACAATTTTCTATACACCAAGGAGAAGGACGGAGCAAATGGCAAAATATTTTGGAGATGCGAACTGAGAACTTGCCGTGCACATCTCTATACCTTTGGTGACACTATAACACTACCTCCCTCTGACCACAATCATGCATCCGTTCATGGACGAGTAGAGGTGTTAGCGGCTCAAGCTGTCATGTGCCAGGAACAGCATGCTGTGTCCCTACTAAGAAGGCAGGTGGAACTGGGACAGCAGGCTCCGAGAAAGCATCAAAAGTACCAATGAGTAAATAAGGTTTTCCACACTGTTTGTGAGGACTTTAAAAACAGAACCGAGGCGCAGTATCTACGAGACATTGCAACTGTCATCGAGATATGAATAAAGTTATTGAAAATAATAAGTTATTGCGACTATTTGTCCTTAATTCAATGAATACAATTAGCGCATTGTTGCTAGCGACTACATTTAATTTCATCTGCTTGACTGACCCCTTTTAGACCGCACGACCAGTAGTCCACAACATCTAGTCCTCGACGATTTGTCCAGCGGCAATTCGTCTGCTCACGACTTGCACTACTGAAGCAGGATGACTATGTAAACAGGGTCACGCTTAGTAGTCCTAATATAAAGACAAATTCTAATTCAGTTTAACAAATGGGAACTGACCTTAATGCATGCTGATAAGAAGGGGACTGTGCTAGAGGCTGGCAGATCTGCGAGGGATCTTGCTAAGGCAGGTCCTGCTGGCTGATACGGTGGTCAAGCAGTGTGACATTGAGTCTTGTGCCAGGAAACATCATATGAAGGAAGCTGCTGAGTTCCAGACAGGAAAAGAGAAGCAACTGTGTGCAAGACAGCACAAGTGACAACACTGAAAAGACAGCGTAGAAGGAAAGACTGAATTCCTGGGCAGCTAATCTAGGTAAGGTAGCCAGCACTACAGCTAGGTGTTGGGCTGTCACTGGCCTGAGGGTTTGGAAATCAAGATATGTGGGTGGGTTAAGCAGGGACTGCAGTAACACTGTAGGTGGGGAACAATGGGCTTACTGGGTGGGCTAAGCGGTCCTTACCTGCTGTCAGATTCTATGTCCGAGGCCTCAGCAGTGGAAGAAGAGAGGACAGAAGAGCCAGTGTTTCAGCCAGACAGAAGCCAGGCCCTAAGAGAGGTGGAGCAAGTCTGAAGAGGGAGACTGACTGAATCACTAGTACTCTAGAAGATCAGAATGCCATCAGCCACAGACAGAGCTGTTCTGTTAGGGAACAATGAGTAGTCAGGTTCCGCCCTGCTGCTAGAAAAGACTGTTGGGTAGAATGTGTCTGTAAGTTGGCCACTGGGCCGGATTACAAATACATCACTTTCAGTGTTTTTAAAGTCATTTCAGCAACTGCATGGCCTGTGGGATTTGGTGAAATTTTTCATTTACAAATACAAGTGCACCAGTGCTGGCCAGCCCACTGCAACTACATCGGGCCTACAATGCTTCAACCCCCGAGGAACCAAGGTGGGACCGTGTGAAAGGTAGCTCCCGTGAAACTTACGGGGCAATTCCTGGTACCAGGTGGGTGGTGGGTAGTGGCCTCATGTACAATAGATATTTAGCAGTACATGCTATTTTGCTGTGTGGGATTTGGTGGGTGGAGGATTGCCACCTGGCTGGGCTTGACTAAATGCAGCCAGAGTAGTTGGTATCTGGTCAAGGACACATAGACAGAGGGTGGCTTAACCCAGCCTGCAGGACAATTAAAGGGGTCACATTTCAGGTCAGCCTAGAAAGGTGTCTAACTTGGCCATTGATCTCTGTGGGTGCACTAACCAATCTTCCACTACAGGCTGGATGTGCCAGGAAGTAAAGCTGTGTTTACTGTTTAGCCTTTTCTCATCACTGTCTGCTATAATAATCTGCATGCTAATTGGGAATACTGTTGCATTTGTGGGGTCTGTGAGAGGTGTGACTGCAGGGAGGTGGGCAAGTGCAGCATCCTGGGGACTGTGTTATTACATCACCTAGCCTACTTACATCTTTCTGTGGGCAGAAGAACCATGCATTTCTTCTCTTCTCGACACGTCCCCCACCCACTGTTGACTGACAACAGAACCCTGGAGCCACTGCAAGCATCTACAGCAGCCCGGTAGCAAAGTAAGGTGGTGGCATCTCAACCCCTATGAAGTTGGAAGAGTGTCAGACCTACAGGGGTCTTATAAGTGTTTTTTTCCAGAAATAATTACTACTAACAAAAAAAACTATATGATTTTTTTTCTACCAAGATAACTATTCATACTCTCAACCTTTTGTCACTGAAATGTGGGACAATATGGGACACATCTAATATGGAGACACAAGTGCAAAACACTGTGGAAACCAGTACCTTCATTTGTGCAAAGATTAATTATGATTCAATGGGAGTGGAGCCGTTTCTCAGCTGTATCAGACAGAGCTCCTGCTACAGACACTCAAATTTGAATTAAACTATTTTACAAAAAGGTTATCACATTTTAACTTACTGAATTCTATAAAGCCCTCCTGTGCAGTTTGATTTCCGTCATGAGGAGAGCAAGGGGTGGACAATCATAGGCCACAAATGACTTCACACCCAAGTCTCGCTTGGCGGGTGCCTCAAAGGCAGACCTGCCACAGCAGCTGTTGCAAAAAAACGACAAGGGAATGAGATAACCAATATTAAAAACCTCACTGAAAATGCTGTGTTCCTCTGTCCAAAATTTGGAACACAAGTTTGATGAATTCACCACTAGAAATTGTTACGGTGGAGCAGTCTTGGTTTCTGGGCTTGGTGCTTAGGTCGACTGAGCAATGGTATAGGCGGAAAAAGCCATGGCAGCCTCCACAACCTATATTAAAGACAAAAAAAAATCTGCAGCTAGTGTTGTAGACTGCAGAAAATGGGCCAGACCCAGTTTCTTTCTTCGAGGACTGGTTGCCAAGAATATTTCAATGAACTGAGCCACCTGCTGCTGGCTTTCTTGATAAAGCTTACAGAATCCCTCCCTGGCAAGTGGTGGCTAATACTTACACACTTCGTAGAGTACTTCTCACATTTGCCCACTCCAGTATAAAGAACAGGGTACTTTACTCAGCCTGCAAAGTTACTGAAATGATGGTAGATGATGCCTATGCACATTGCTGTCTGGACTTGGCCTACGCCACACAAACACAATGCAAGGAATTCGAAGGGGTCAAGAAAAGATTTGGGGTATTAGAAGTATAGTTTACACTGCTGTTTCAAGCACGCATAAAGGTGTTGATCGGAACTAAAACATACATTTTTGCAAACATACAAGAGGCTGGCAAACTTTTACAACAGCTGGAATCTGACAGGGACAGACTCTCTGAAAAAGCAGGCTCAGAAGTGAAAGGGAAGTGGATGGAAGATCAGTCGCAGTTGCCAAACACAGAGATGGTCAGTTGAAATGGGGGTATGGTAGGGACTTTGATTTAGGTCAGGACTTCTGTGGGCCAGAGACAAACCATCCCATTTTCAGGGACTTATTGGTATGTTGACAGGTGAAGGATCTGCCATCCTTATTTCACATGGACAATGAGTATTTATATGTATTTTATTAATATATTCAGGAACATTTGCACTTTGTACGTTAAAAGGAATGCCAAAGACCTTTTCTAGACTCAAAATGGCAGTTGGAGTGAGTATTATGTACACATTTGTAATATATTTGGAGGGGGGCAGGTCCTGGCCTCACATGAGATGTTTAAAGGCAGTACTGTGATTGCGCACTGTTGGTTCTGTCACTGCTCTGTTTTATGAATACCTGGTTATACAGCATGTTACTGTGTAATATAAGTTGAAAAGTTAAGCTTTATCATTTTTCACTGGAGTCACTAGAATATGCAATGTCTGTGGGGTTCAGGGCAGTTAATTACCTTCTTTGCTACTGGTATGCTAAGACGCTGTTAATGTTCTGTGGTGGGAGTCAAAGCATCTTAAATACTGCCTGTAAATTCCAAGCTGTTTTATAACAGGCTAACAAACCCAAAGAGGTTACAATACCATTTGGTACCAGATAATGGTATCATTAGGTTCCAGTTTACAGTCTGTATTTAAACAAATCCAATCACTCTTCCTAGTGAGGTCGCACAGGAGGGCAGATTGATATAATCCTTCATAAAGACGCTGTGAGTTTATATATGACGTGTATAATGCTGCACCAGTAACATTTCTAAAGTTTATTAAGAAACAAAGTTTTTTTTAATGATGATTTAGCAAATTAGAATATTACAAATATATACTTTAGAAGTCTAGAGTTTCCTGCACCTACACTGTGTGGACAGCACCATTCCCATGAGGGATTGAGCAATTTGAAGGGAAAAATGTGGGAGGCCCTCGAAATGGGGGACAGTTGAGAGGTATAACACTGCTGCTTTAACAAGTTCTGATGAAGCAGACCTTCAAGGTCCAAAGAACTCCAGGTGAAGTTAGGGGGAAAGGAGGGCATATGAGAAGTGAAAGGACTCTGGTGACAGAGTGAGGGACATACAGTGTAGGGCACTGCAAAAGGAATACACGGACATGGTTACCCAGGCCTCGGCTGGTCTTAAAAACAGGATTGTGCAAGGGATCATGGGGAGTAATATGCCTTTCTTCAATGCACAGATAACAAAGCACGAGTAAGGAATAAGGTGGGGCCCCAATCACTGGGGGTCGGGGCTGTGGGAAGATCACTGTGTGTGGCAGGGGAAATAATACAGGCAATGAACCACCAGTATGTGTCACTATTCAGAAAGTTAGGGGGCTGACCAGCAGGGGGTGGACATTTGGGGAGAGTTATAGGCTGAACAGGAGGCACTGCTGATCACAACAGAATTAGTGCAGCAGGTAAATATATAGAGGATGTGAATCCAGAGAAATCACAGGGTCCAGATGGTATCCAGGACAAGAGCTGGCGGATTAACCTTTATATTCCCCAAATCAGAAACGAAAACTCTGGGAAACACTGTCAGTTACTGCTGATGCCCTTTATGTGCTGGAAATAAAATCTATTTACTGTATAAATGGTGAGTAGCGGCTATCTATACCAAGATGTTGATGTGGCAGATGATGTCCACCGAAAGGTAGTAGTGGAGTTAAAAGGGGTTCTGACAGACCGGTCCAATGGTGTAAGGGGCTGAGGTGCTGGTGCTTTTCCTCCTGCCATGCCGGTGACCCATGTTCTGTGATGAGCGCGTGTTGCTGGGGGTCGGCTGGGAAGGGAAGGGATTGAGCTCCCGATGTCTGCTCTCCTTTCCCCGGGGAGGAGGTGGGGGGGGGGACCTACATTCTCCACTAAATGAGTGATACCTGGTGGAGGCCATGTGGCAGTGCGGGTCTAGGACAGCAGTGGAAGGGGGCTGCAGGACTCCATAGCATGTGTGCTCCTCCACACACGTGAATCTACATGCGTGCCCCAGCGTGGGGAATTGGGAGGGAAGGTTCTGGCTCTGTGAAGCCCTGCCTGCCCACTCCCACATCACCATGACCACTGCCCTGACTTACGGGGGAAACAGTCGGACTGGTAGACACCTGGTGGGGGAAAGTAGGGCTGAGAGCCGCTACAGCCAACCCACCTGGAAAAAAAATATGTATGGAGAAAAAAAATGGGGGTCTGACTGGGATCTTTGCTAATATTTTTCAGGGCTCACTATTTGAAAATTGGTGACAGGGTGCAGACCTGTCAGCACACAGGTAATGTTACCACTCTCAATGCTGGTGACCGCGGTTTGGAAGCGAGCTCTGGTCATCAGGGGCCGGCCAGGGGAAGAGGACAGAGTATCCCAGGGGATCCTCTCCTCCTTGGAGGGGGGAGGGTCCTGTCCTGCACCGCAGTCCTGCCACCTGAGCTGCAACAGGAGGTAGTGTGACTGGAGGAACGACAGTAAGGTGGGGGCATTGCTGTCCCTGTTGCACCAGCATGCACAGTATCCATGCATCCTGATGTCCTTGTATGTGACATCCCTCGGGACTGGGTGAAACAGGAAAATGGATAGGACCCGATACATCCAGGACCCACCTCACCAGCACGGCACCTCCCGATGAAACAGGAAGTTCAGGGTGCATCCCCCCTCCCCAAGTCTCTGCCTAGAGGGAATAGCCAAGACTACATAGAGGTAGGTGGCCATGTCTGAATGAGGCAGGGGGTCGGGTGTGCCTTGGGAGCTCCTGAGGAAGACGGGGTGCTGCAGAGGAAAATACATAACAGAACGTACTAAAAAAAAACAAAAAAAAATCAATCGGTGAGAAGGGAGATGCACACCGAGTCAAAGCTTGTACCTAGGTGTGACCATGGCAGGAAGAAAGTACAAACAATACAATTAAGCAATAAAACCAAAACTATTCACAGTGACTTAGATGCCAGTAATCATGCAACGCTTGGTGGAGAGAATACAGCAAAGGACACAGATACTAACATATATGAGAACAAAGACTCCTTGCAGACAGTGGTAGCTCCAGATGACTATAAAACAGCTGGGGTCAGATACTCAAAATTTAGCCTGAGTGCTAAGAGGTGTTTGCCTATGCTAACCATATTTTGCACCACTTATTTTTAGTTGAGGTCTAACTGAACACCCCACAGCTGAGCAAAACCACTGGGGCCCAAGTGCTAGGCTCTGCTGCGCCCCTGCAAATGAGTGGGTCGTCCCCTGCTTATGGGGCAGCATGATAGTGAGATATTTTCACAGGTAGTAACCTGCCACCCAAATGGGCGCAAGTTATTGCCTTTGCAAACCCCGACTTCATGGGGCATAAGGCCATGGTGGCAGGCAAGGGACAGCAGCCGCCAACCCTGGCCTGTTGAAGTAGTGACACCTCGGTGTTCAGTGGCACTCCCCTGCTTCTCCAATCCCCATCCCTGCTTTATATTCCTGAGGTCCAGTGGCACCCCTCACCTTCCAACTGCCCGCCGCCATGTGTCAGGCAAGATTTCTAATGACCTCACCTACCTGCATCGTTGGCACCATGCAAACCACCCTGTTACCCTCCCTTTACCATTGTTGCTAGGGCCGCGCAGATTTTACATGGTAACTGGCAGAGCCCTCCTCTCACCACCTCGGCCGGCCGCCATACGGACTGATGGGGAGCGTGGGTCCTGTGTTCTGCAAAAGAAGTGCGCATCATGCTCCCTTTACAGTACACAGGACATGCACTGCCTGTCAGTCCATGCAGCAGTTGGATGAGGTGGTGAGAGGAGGACTGTGCCAGTCGCTGTATCTGATCCTTGTGGCACCAGTGACAGTGGTGGGGGCTGGCAGAGTGGTTTGCTCAGTGCCAGCAGTGTGGGAGGGAGGGCTACTAGACAGCTTGCTTGGCACAGCGGCAGGTGATCGGAGGGTGAGGGATGCCACTAGACACCAGGGAATACCTAATGTAGTACAGGGATGGGGATCGGAGGACAGGGGATGCCACTAGACACCAGGGAATATTTAAACACGTACGGAGATGGGGATCAGAGAGTGGGGGGTGCCACTAGACTGCTCTATTGGGACCCGTCGCTGAGCAGAACAGAGGGAAGAGTGGACTGGGCTCAGAGAAGTGCTTTTTATTATTCTGTTGTTGGTTGCTATGGCACTGCTATGTTTTGTCGGGGCAATTTTAAAAAAAACTGTGAATGTGGATCAGGGAGAAGGAAGGACACCGACAAGAGGAAGGGTGAGGGAAGGACTAGGAGTAGATGCCAGAGACCACGTGGAAGAAGCCTGCCAATAGGGCAGCTGCATACAGTGGCTTAAGAGGCACCATACTTCTAGTCCATCCTCTGTTGGGACCTGTTGCTGAGCAGAGCAGAGCACAGGGAGAGTGGACTGTGCTCAGGGAAGTTTTTTTTTATTCTGTTGTTGGTTGCTGGGGCATTGCTATGTTTTGTGGGGGCAATGTTTTTAAAACAAAACTGACACTGGATCGGGGAGGAGGGAAGACGCCGACAGAGGGAGGGTGAGGGAGGGACTAGGAGCAGATGCCGGAGACCAAGTGGAAAAAGCCTGCCAATAGAGCAGCTGCAGTCCTCATGGATTACCGGAGGGGGGAGGGGGTCTGGGCGATCCCTTGCATGAGCAGCTCTGAAGCATGAATGCCATGAAGCAGGAGTGTGACATCCAAGTGGCATCTGTAGGACTTTCGCAGGGAGAACCGCAGGCCACACTGGAAGAGTGATTGGATACAGGGGACAGCAAGAGTTAGGAAGCTCTAACTATAGGGTGGGCAGAGTCCATACACCTAAAGCAAAGGGCCGGGGGACACACACACCAAAAAAAACATATACAAGGGGCAGTGGAAATTCCCCATCTAGGGTCTAAGTTGCAGATCTAATAGCAGGACAGGGAACAGTTGAAAGTCCACATCTAGGGTCTGCATAGATCACGGATATAAAATAAGTTACTGAGGATACAGCATAGAGGACAAAGGAGGGAGGCTAGGGAAGACGTGGAGTCTTGGGAGCTGGGAAAGGCAGCGGGGCAGCAAGGAGGCATAAAGGAGGACAACGAATGGGGGCAGCAGATCATAAGGGGGGATAGGGACAGTGGTCAGCTGCAGTGGATGTGGGGCAGCCATCTTCCTAGCAACACTGGAGAGAAGGGGCTGTGCAGTATGTAGGCAGCTTTGGCAACTTAGGCAATATATAGGGTGGCTAAGATGGCAGCTGGGGAGTGGAGGGAGAAGGGGTTGGGGGGAGCAAAGGAGGCCAAAGCAGCAGGGCATGGCTTCTCTGGACAGCACAGCAGGGGGAGTCAGAACAGAACCAGTGAGGAAGCCAAAGGAGCTGGGAACATCAACACTCCAAGGATATGAGGGAATTGGGCTGGGAAGGTGGCAGGTGCTAAAGAACAGGGGTAGGGGAGAAAGGAACTGCAGCTAGAGCATGGAAGAAGACACGGTGGAAGAACAAAAGTAGGACAGGGCATGGGGGGGGGGAGTCCACGAACAGATTCACAGTATTGGCCAGTTTGGTGGAACAGGAGGCAGGGGGGATGTCATGGATCAGGAATGTCTAAGGGCCATAAACAGAGGCAGGAAAGGATGTGGGACAGAAGAGGGCAAAGTGGAGACAAGGATGGGTAGGGGGAGCAACAGGGAGGTAATGTGAGAATGGGAGGAATAGCCTGGACAGGAAGTCTGGAGGGGGTAGGGGCCTAGAAAGGGTCACCACAGGGGAGAAGTAGTGGGATGCGGGGGAGTGGGCAGGAAAGGTGGGAGGAGGGACGTCTCTAGACTGTGTGCAGAAGGTAGAGCAAAACAGGAATGGGGTCAGGTGAAAGGAGAGAGGGTTGTCATACTGGGAGATTCAATACTAAAAGGTGTGAGATGGGAGGGCAAGGGTTGAAGGAACAGCCACATATTGGTAGTGTGTATGAATCTGCATCCAGACAGGTAGATCAGTTGCATTCTCTGAAGTTATACCTGTCCCTAGGGAGAGTACAGTCAGAAAACAAAGAATAGAAGAATTCAACAGATGGTTGGGGGAGTGATGCGCAACCAAGGGGTACAGGCTGGTGGGGGTCAGGTAGGACGTGGGAAAACAAAGACCTATACACAGCAGATAGGCTGCACTTAAGGAGGGCACAGGGGTACTGAAACGTAAATTGGAGGAGTATCCGACGACTACAATTATTTTAGACTGGGGGGGAATAGGCTGTGCTCCAATCAGAGCCACCAGGAAAGGAAGACTGAATGGCCTCCCCCCAGTAGGTCAGTGGGTGGGGCAGGGGGAATGGTGTACAGGGGTCATGTTGGAAGGTGGTATGCCTGACTGCAAAGAGCCTGGCTAATAAGACGGCTGAGCTGCAGGCACTGATGGTGGAGGGAGAGGTGGGCATTGCAACCATCACAGAGACATGGGCCATCCAATACCATGGCTGCAACCTCAAGATCCCTGGGTATAGGTTGTACTAGAAGGACAGAGAAAAGGGGAGGGGGTGGGATGGCTTTATTTGTAAGGGATGGGATCTCATGCACTAGGAAGGAGGGGAAAGAGAGCAGGACTGAAGCATTATGGGACAGCTCCAAAACTCTAAAATAAGAAACGTTTGATTGGGGATGTGTACAGACCGCCCTTGGAAAGTGAAGAAATGGACAGGGAGCCTGGGGGAACAAATTAGAGGGCTACGTGGCAGGGGCAGCATTGTCTTGACAGGGGACTTCAATCTGCCTGGGGCTGACTGAAGCACCCCTGGCTACCTTTCTGTTCTATGGAACAGGTTCTCCTGGATGCATTCCAGGATTGTTTCCTGGTGCAGGGGGTCACAGAGTGGGTACCATACTGGACCTGGCACTGTCGGATAGTGAACAGGCCTAGGACATAATAGCTGAGGACCCCCTAGCAGGCAGTGACCGCCACACGGTGTGTTTCTCCCTCAACTGGGCAAGGAAGCAGCCAAGACCAAGACGAGGATGGTGGACTTCAGGAGAGCAGACTTTGGAAGGAAGGGCAACATTCTAGCAGGGCACGTGGCCAAAATCAGCACAGAGGTGGATGTGGCCCAGAAATGGTCCACTATCAAGTTGGGACTGATTACGGCTACGAGCATGTGTGCTAAGACCCAGAGTAAGAAGACCAGGACAAAAAGACAGAGCTGGCTCAGAAGGAGGTGGTGGAGAAAGTAAGGGACAAGAGAGCAGCATTCGGTAGATGCAAGAGATCTATGACAGAGGTAGACAGGGAGGAGTACTAGAGGAAATCCAGAGAGGTGAGCAGAATGGTCAGGCCGCCAAGGCCGCAAAAGAACTAAGGCTGGCACAAGGGATCAGAGAAGGGGAAAAGGATTTCTTCAGGTACATAACAGAGAAAAAAAGCTGCAAGGTTGGAATAGTCAGGATCAAGAGGGATAGGGGATGGGCGGAAAGAGAGATGGACAAAGCGGAAGCATTAAATAAGAACTTCTGTTCAGTGTTCACAAGAGAAAAGGATGGTTCTATGTCTTAGGGGATAATAGGGTCAGCAAAAGAGAAGGTTACTAACGGAAATCCCTGAGGACAGTGTTTTGAAGGACCTTAAGGCCCTGCAGGTGGGCAAGGCTCTGGGATCAGATGGCATACACCCGACGGTCCTGAGGGAATTGGTGTAGGTCCTGGCTGGGCCTCTGGCAGACCTGTTCAACACTTCACTAAAGTCAGGTCAGGTGCCTCAGAACTGAAGAATGGCACACGTGGTGCCTCTCCACAAGAGTGGACCCAGGGATGAACCGGGAAACTACAGACCAGGCAACCTTAACCTCCATCGTAGGGAAGCTAATGGAGACCATTCTGAAGGAGTGACTGGTGGACTTCCTGGACGCCAATGGTCTCCAGGATGAAAGGCAGCATGGGTTTGTCTCTGGGAGAACCTGTCAGACAAACCTATGAGACTTTTCTGATTGGGTCATATGGGCACTTGACAGGGGCCATACAGTGGATGTACTGTGTCTGAACTTCAGCAAGGCCTGCGACTCAGTGCCACATGGTAGGTTGCTCAGTAAATTAGTGAACCTGGGAGTCGGGGAGAAACTGGTGGAGTGGGTCAGGTGCTGGCTGCAGGACAGGATGCAGATGATAACTGTACGTGGGAAACTATCGAAACCCAGGCCTGTAACAAGTGGGGTTCCACAGGGCTCGGTACTGGATCCAGTGTTATTCAACATCTTCACTGGGGACATAGCAGAAGGGATCAACAGAAAAATCTGCCTATTCGCAAATGACACTAACAGCTGTGTTAGAGTAGTTAGCAAGGACAGAAGGCAGGAGCTCAGGGAGGCCCTGGCTAAGCTCGAGCGTTGGTCAAGCATCTGGCAGTTGGGGTTCAGTGCTAAGAAATGTAAGGTCATGCACCTGGGAGCCAGAAACCCTAGGACTAACTACTGGCTGGGGGGAGTGCAGGTAGCCATGACTGAGGAAGAAAAGGATCTAGGGGTGATTGTCATGGGGGACATGAAACACTCTGCTCAGTGCCATAAAGCAGCTGCCAAAGCAAACAAAATGCTAGAGTGCATCGCCAGAGGATTCACCTCAAGGAACAAGGAAGTACAGGTCTCGTTAGACCATACTTAAGAGTACTGTGTGCAGTTCTGATGTCTATATTTGAGGAAGGATATCAAAACTGCTGGAGAGGGGTGTAGCGAAGGGCGACCAAAATGATCCAGGACCTGGGGACAAACCCTATGATGAGAGACTGAAAGAGCTCAACAGGCACTCCCTAGAGGATAGGCAGGAAAGGAGGGACATGATAGAACCCTGCAAATACTTAAAAGGTATGAATAAGGTTGGAACAGAGGGCATCTTCAAATTAAAGGAGATGCGGTCCACAAGGGGACGCAGTCTGAAGTTGGGGGGGGCGGCAGATTTAGAAGGGAAATGAGGAGGCACTATTTCATTGAAAGGGTGGTGGCAAGGTCGAACAAATTGCTGAAGGAAGTGATCTCACTGAAAACTGTGGGCAGTTTCAAGAGGGAGTGGGACAGGGTCAATTTTGTGGGTAGGTGGGGGTGGGGGAAGAGGAAACATCTAGGGAGAATATGGGTGGGGGGGGCCCCCCCCCCCCCCCCCCCAGCTACAGCAAAATAAACTGTGTGCAGCACACTCAAGCAGACTTGATAGACCTTAATGGCCTGTTTCTATTGGCATACTTGTATGTTCATGGATACCAGGGGAATACTTTAATACGTATGGGAACAGGCGATTGGGGTGGGGGGGCAGGCCACCATACCTGACCTGGAGTCCAGCCACAAAAGGGGTGCAAACCTGACGCCCCTTCCCTTGCAAACGAGTCCATAATGAGAATGCATATGGCCCCTTAGCACCTTACATGCCCAATGAGCTCATTGGCATGGTGCCAACAAACAGGCCTGGGGGTGCAGTTCCGCACACTTTGGTATGGGCTACATATAGCCCAGATCCATGTTAGAACAGTGCTACTCGGCTTTGTGCTGCCCTGGCAAGACTCCATATTCAGTTGGATAGTGCCAGCATGCTATCCCATTGATTATATAGCATCCTTGGGGTTGTGGGCGACAGCAAGCGGAGTGCAACCCTTTGCGTACTGCTTTTGTCCATTACTCAATATCTGGCCCCTGATGTCATCCCTCTATTCAAGAAAGAGTATGAGGTCAGATGCTGGTTACTACAGATCCGTGATCCTCAGGGTATTTAATAAGCCGAAAAGACTGATTACAGTTTTACACGTGAAAGTGCTAATCAGCTGTAAAAATGCATAGCACTTAACAGAATGGTTAGCAAAATTTAAAAATACAATTTTTTAGTAATTTTGTCTACCGTGCCATAGATTCACTGGAAAAAAAATGGTTAATAGTCTATTGCTATGCATTTCTGGAAATGGTTAGCATTAACCCCTTTTTTTGCGTAGCATTTTGCTATGCTATACCAGCTATTTAAAACCTTGAATCTTACCTTTGTGCTTGGCAAATTGCTCGAGTCAATCATAAAAGATGTGGTAGTGCAGCTTTTTGTATAATAATGAGCTGTTGTCTAGCACACGAGTTCACAAAGGCAGGTCCGGCCAAACCCACCCGATTGTCTTCTTTGACGCATACAGGGGATATGCAGTAGGTGCAGTTTATTTGTAATTCAGCAAGGCCTTAAACACTGTACCACCTGAGGTCTCTGGGAGAAAATAGCATAACAAGAGTCCACCAAGCATACAGGAGTTGGATAGCAAAGTGCGTGGCATGTTAGAAGGAGGGAGTGGTGGCGGATGGGCATCATCGTTCAGAGTAGATAGATGTGCTAAATGGAGAACCCCAGGGGATTGTTGCTCTTTGAACGTTTATTAAAGACCAAGGAGAGGGGCAGCGGCTGGCCTCTGAAGTGTGCCGATGATTAAGTGGCAAGAAGACTGGACACAGCAGAGGTGGGGTATGCACTACAAGGGGACCTGCATACCTTAGCGGCATGGTCTGGGGAAGTGCAAGATACTACACTTAGGGGTGAAGATACTTTGTCACTCGCATATCCTGTGTGGTGCAACAGTGGACAACACGCCTGAGGAAAGGCGTCTATGAGGAACTGTGGTCAGTAAGTTGAAGTCAGATGGGTAGTTTACTGCTGCAGTCAAGAAAGCAAAACGCAGGCTACCTCAATGGCCCAGAGCAGACTAGGGCCTGTTTTTAAGGGAGGCAGACCAGAAAGAGGCACCTGCCACTTGACAGTGCACCTCAGTCAGGGGAGGGCTGATGACCGTTTCCAGCACCACACGATCCTCTGCAGTCAGGCCAGGGAGCTGGCTCCTTGCACAGATGCAATCTATGCATGCATGAGGCCAACAAATAGTGGCACCCACATCAAAGGGAGGGCTTAGGGAGGAAACATAGGAAGGAAAACCCAGTCTCCATGGAGGAGGATGATGGCTATCAGTAGGTTAGGTCCCCACACCTGTGCTGCCTGCACCTAGGTCCAGATTAGGGCCTGGTGAAGGAGAGCTTCCCCTCTTACCCTTTGCTACTGAGTGAAAAACTGTGGGTTCTGTGGCAGTGGTGGAAGCGGCTAGGCTGTTGCTGGAAACAGCTTCATGGTATGCTGAGCCCAGAGGGAGTAAAAACCCTCTATGAAAAATATTAGAGAAAGCAAACGCAGTGTTGGGACATTAGGAGCGGGCAAGGAAAGTGGTCAGCCACTTTGTACAAGATCTTGATTAAATGACACCTGAAATATTGTGCTAAGTTCTGGTCACTGCAGTGAAAAAAAAAAAAAAGCCAAGGGATACAAGGAGACTGGACATGCTCAAATTATTCAGCCTAGAAAAGACACGGCTGAGAGGGGACACAATGATGGTTTTTGTAATACTAAACAGGATAGACAACTTGGAGTATACACAAATGTTTAAGCTGGTGAGTGCCGGAAGAACTAGAAGACATGTACTTAAACTGGTGTGGGGGGGGGGGGAGACAAAATAAGGGAAATATTAGAAAGCATTACCTCATACAGATGGTGATTAGGTAAGCAGCAAGACACAACAGGGTGTGGGTTATTTTGGGATACCAGCATGCCCAGGGGCATTCTAAACCCAATTTGAGTACGAATATGCATCTGAGCTTAACAGTTGGAATGTTACCCCAACCCATCCATGTAACCCCTCTGGCAAGTCCTGCTTAAAAAGGTTTGAACAGTGTAGCTTCCACCGGCTCAGCGGGTAGGTTATTCCACATGTCATCACACAGGTTATCCATCCTCTGTGTAAAGTAATGCTTTCAAAGTGTTTCCCTTATTCTGCCCCCTTGAGTTTGAGTGCATGACATCTAGGTCAGCAACAAACTGCACCCTGCTGTGGTTTACTGCTTACAGTCTCTGAGGCATGAGGGGAAGGAGAAGCTTGCCCCAAAGTCTGTTCCATCATCACAGAGCTGATAATGTAATTCCACGCAAGTAGAATAAACTTCCACAACAAAATGATTCATTAAGTTGTACGCCCCTAGAAAAGTACTTCATTTTCTGTGAAGCATTAAAACAGATACAAAAAGACAGGAGCCATGAATATACTTAACAATATATTTATATTTATATATTTCTAAATCCGTACATTCATTTTTACTTGTATTTTCTTCACAACAGAAGAACTCTTACAATAGTAAACCTTCTAAAATAAATACTATTAAAATAGAAACTTCAAAATAAATATTCTGTACAAGGAACCCTTTCGTGGCAGAATGTCAGGGGATAAAATACAACTCAAACATAGCTTTTCTTCCCATCCACATACAAGGTGCCAGGATAAATAGATGGCTATGGCAGCTACTGGCGAGAAGACATGGATTTACCTCAACAAAACAATTTCTGAGGAAGGGGGATCTGGCAAATGCCAGCATGTTTATTTTCTTTAATTGGTCCGCAATGTGAAAATAATCCCTAAATGAAAAAAGCCTTTTTTGTAGTTCTGTATGCTTCTAACTATTTTATAATTGCTGAAACGCACTGGCACTTGACACAAGTGACTTCTTGTGCTACACGCATACAACACCCATGCAAATCAGTTTTAGGAGAACAGTCCACAGTCAAAATTAGGGGGAAGCCAACGGTGCCACTCTTAAGCTCCACTGACTTGTCTTTTGTGGGTCCTTAACCTTGTACTCGAGAGTCACAATTTGTACAGGGAATCAAGTGACGTTGCCCCAGGTGTTGAGTGATGGGGGAAGATCTAGTTTGGTGAGAATAGTAAATTTTTTGTCTGGGCCCCCCTTCCCCCTACTGTAAGTACACAGCTGGACCACTGGGGTGCTGTGCAAAAGTTCACAGACATTACTAGTATGCAGACGGATTATCTTTAAAAAACCCAGAAGGGGCTTTTACTCTAGTCTGCATTTACCATGCCACTAAAATACTTGCCACACTATATAATCTTACAGAATGTGCTACCCTAACTTACAGGACGGGCAGAAAACATATCTGAGTTTATAAATACGTGGAGCAAGACGTGCCGCTTCAGACTTTTTATTTAACAATGCAGTATGTGGCTGTTATATGGCCCTATACATAAACTTGCATACAAGTCTAGTTTTGCTGCTAACAGGCACCCTAGAAGGGGACTAGTTTCTATACAAAGCTGACCTATCTGCAGGGTTTATAAGGGTTAACAACTTCTTATGCAAATCCTAATTTGTGTCCAGTTCTGGCCAACACAGAAACATATTTTATGCCTCACATTATTTTTGTTGACAGAAGTTTGGCATCTGATTTGGACACAACATCAGCGTGAGTGTATACTGTAAATTTCAAATGTGCTTTATGCAGCGTCTCAGAATGTTATGACTCATGGTGGCTTGCATTATCTGGCTCTGCTGCATTTGTAATACAGGTCCAGCCACGAGGATTTCATCTACACCAATAAAAAAAAATTTCTGAAGTTGTGGACCTTTATGTAAGTACAGATGGCAAAATACACCAAGTCACTTAGGGCAAAACATCAAAACCAGACTGTGCAAGCCATCTGAGGAATAGTATCCTGAAAACATAAGACAAACACACACATTTTATGTATGTACTCTTCTTACGTTGCCACATTTTTTGTTGACCTTTGAAAAAGCTTCCTGTCCCTTAAAAAGCACTGTATATAGTCATCCCACACAACCCTGTTTTACATGGGTGCTTCTGCCTTGTGCAAGTACTGAATGTACAATGATGGCTTAGTTAGAAGGACCAGTGAATGCAATATACCTTGCCCTATAGAAACTACCATTCCTATTAAATGTAGGCTAAAAATCTGTAACTCGTTTTGCTAGAAGTGGAGAAAAAAAAAGCTGACAGACACCTGTAACTGAAGCACAACTCCCCTCTTGCAGGGGTCGAAATTAGCACCAGCCCTCTAGCCAAATGCTGATAAGATTTTGTATCAGGCTAGCAAAAAAAATATATAAATAAATAAATAAAATAATTAGCCCTGCATCCTTGTACTGGAGAAGGTAATATTTCAATAAGTACACCAGCTGGACCAGTAGAAAAGTCTGTGGGGCTAGTAGATTTTCCCAGTCACTAGCCCTGCTGGCTAGTAGTTACAAAACTTAATTTCAACCCCTGCCCTTGAAATCATATTAGGCCAATGACTACCTTTTGATTTAAACATCAGTTTACCTTACTTTCCCCAGGTCATGCAACACTTGAGACAAGTACCTTTTTCTGTTATTGCATGGCATTACCTCCAAGAGTTGGAATGCCCCCCCACCCCAACAAGACTATCCAAGGGCTTCAAGAGCTTAGCTTTAGGGACTGCAACCCTTGAACCCTGGTCTGAGGGTACAGACTAGTGAACGTAACACAAACACGGGCAAGTGTCTAAATGATGTGCCCTTGGTTTCTTCCAAGCTCTGACAAACATTCACATACTCATTCTGCCTCTATATTTACACAGATATAAATATAATATTTTTTTTTTTACATGAAAAGGAAAGATTGAGCAGCAGCAAAACTAGAAAATGCTTCTCCATGCACAGTTCATTCTGTCAAACATAAAAAATATGTTTCTTTACTCTCTATCCAAAATATTATTTACTTCAATATTTATATAATATATTGTTCATAAAATACACCCAAGTATTTATTACATATGAGCTATTTTTCTCTCTTGGTACTAAATGCAAAACAACATTCATTTGGCTTGGTTTGCTAAACCAGCAAGGGTCAAGGCCCAAGCAGCCAGGACACTGTGTTGATGAACTGGGTTGCTAATACCCACCGAAAACAGGAAACAGCTAAAGCTAGGAAGGGCAGACAGACAAAATCATGGAGGGGGTCACTGACCAACAAGAGCATGAAAGAAGTGGGTCAATGCTAGCCGCGCATTTCTATTTTCACAGGATTGCTTCAGACATGGAAGACAGCTGTATAAGAATGAGCTGGAACAAGGATAAATGTGTGACCCACTCCATCAGTCTGTGAGGGGTCAGAAACAATGGATGGGTGGGGATAGCTGCCCTTTGACCATGTCTGGACTGAATGCTCAACAAAGGTCTAATTTAAAAAGAGGGAAAAAAAAATGGATCATCTTCCTAGATTCGACCATGAAAGGGTTAATAAAACAGGGGATGAGGTTAAAGAAACAGGTTCTTATTTGCCAGTAAAGCTGAGGAGTTAGTGACACATGGGATCTATGGTGACAATTAAGTACTGCACTGCTGGGAAATGGTTGTGGGGGAACAGCTCACACAACATGGAAACCTTAAAAGGCTGTGGTACTGCCCCCTCCCCCCAAAAAATTACGGAGCACACATTTCCAACTCAGCAGGAGGAAACTGTGATTGTAGCTAGAAACCCATGTCTGAGTAATCTCGTGCACACACATACACAGCCACATAAAAAGAACAGAAAGGTGGGTGAGAAGGCATAACTAACTTCCATGACATTATTATGAAGAGTTTTGCATTTAGACTTTCTAATGGCACACTTGTGAAGCAACTACTTTTGAAACAACAACGGAATAAACATGCTCACTGTTAGCAGCTGCTCCATAAATCACAAAAGGAATTGGAAAACAATGAGCATTTTACCATCAGTGGGTTTCCTTTTACTTTTTTTTTTTTTTAGGATAATAGCCAGTGTACTATCCACCTCTGCCAACAAGCCATTAACTTTTCTGTCAGTTCTCCCCTTCCACCAGTTAGTATTGCAGCCCCAAAGTCTAAACAAACAAAAAATTGTTTTAGTAAGGGGGTCCGAAGAGTTACTCCGGAAACTGACTCTATCAGCCAACATATCACACACCAAAATTAGTTCCCTCTTACTGTATTCTTTAATAAGTAACTAACTGCAAACAAATACAGTTGAATAATTTGAAACCTGGTGGCAGAGGTCAAACTGGTTGGTGCACTGAATCTTAACAGGAACATCGCTGCCTCTGGGCAGTGCTGTGGACCTTTGGATAAGGAAGAAGCAAGAGAATCCACACAAGATTCAGGGTGGGCATTCTTAAAATGTGTTGACTGGAAAGATGATCAAACTGTTAAATGTTATTTAGTGGGGATATTTCCACCAGTAAAATACTACAATGTGAAAGTTACCCACTGATGGCAAAAGAGTACAATACCTACAGAGCAGAAGGCATACACCCCCAACCCACTGAATCTCTTTTAATCAGGAAGGCTTTTCTTGGATGCTGCTCTTGCCATCTGGGGGCTTACAGACAACACTGTTCGTGTTTTTACATCGACAACCAGGTCGGCTTGCCTTGTCGTAGCACTTCTGGGACAGTTTGACACAGCCGGTGGCGGGCAAGTAGCAGAGAAGACAGGGCAAGACCAGAGAGAGAGCGCCCATGAAAGACCAGCGGGTGAAGCAGTTTGAGTGGGAGCATGAGCATGGGTGGTCAGCGCACGACCCCTCATCGTCCTCGTTGGTACAGTGGTAGAATACTCCTTTCACGAGACACATGCAAGTGGAGTAGTTGACCAGGTTCTGAGCGGAGCAGAGGCATTCCTGATTGCACACCCAGCACGAGGGCAAAGTCCTTGGGGTGGTGCACTCTGTACACTTACACTTCCCACACCCCTCACAGAGTAAAAAGTGTTTGTCCATTTCACATGACGCTGGCCCCTTAAAATCCAGGGGCTTGCAGTTAATTGTCTTGGGCTGCATTTGAACAGCTCTTGGGGATGACTGATCAGCAACTGGGGGTGGGGCCATGTGGTCCAGAAGTCTTTGATCTGAGGAGGTGCTACTGCTGCTGCTAATTGAGCTTGGACGCCCACTAAAAGATATCCATGGATGGGTAATATCATGGTGATCACACCTCTGAAGATGTTGATTGATCAGGACTGGCTCATGGTGGCCCTTGGGGAGTTTCTGATGGGCTGGCTGAGTGACAGCAGGATTGTCAATATAGTCATTTTCAATGTGCGCGCTCTTCATCTGGTTGATCGGCAGAATGGTCAACGGATGTTGCAACCTGCCATAGGGAATCCGGCTGTCCAATAAAGGCTGTACCATAATTGAATTCGGAATGCTGGTAATGTTATGGAAAATCCGGGGCTCCATCAGGCAGATAATGTCCTCCAGTCACTGAAAAGTTAGCATTTAGAATACCTGCAGATAAACAAATGTTCAATATTATCAGAACACTGCATTAGTTTCAATTCCAACAATATCAGCCTCCACTAGGAAGGCAGCAGCACAAAAACTTATAACACACATGGATGGTAAACAGTGCATCCATGCATCGATTCCTCTATAGTGGCTGCCTTCTTGCTGACCAGCTAATAGTAGAGAAGTTGCTAGGATCAAATGTGTGCCCCCCCCTCCCCCCTGAAACAAAATCAGCAGTACAGTTAAAATCACATCTCCCATTCTGGAAGAAAAAAAATTAAATATATATTTGTTCTTGCTTTGTCATGGTCTCCAATACAAGTGCTGCTCTAAGTTTGAGGACAATTTGTTAAGCTTTGAGTCACTCAGTCACCGTGGACCACAATTGGCCCTGGTTTTAACAAAGACCCCCAAAAAAAAAAACATTCTGGCAAGCTTCTTTACTCCATGTTCAAAAAATCTCACAGTTCTGGTTGCAAAAAATAATACATAAACCAAGTTCAGAACATACCAGGCTGTCGGTTTTAGTGTTTTCTTCAGCCACTTGAAATGTAAACATTTGCTTGACAATTCCTTTTGGAGAAACAAAATATGTAATTTGTTCAGGCTTTTCTTAAGTGGTTAACAGAGATCATGAAGAGAAGACCAAAAAAAAAAAAAAGGACATCTCTAGCACCCAAAACCATCATCACAAGAACTCAACAGAATTTAATTCCTGCGTGGCCTTTCGTGTTTTACTGACCCTCATCACTTGTGTGTTATGTACTTACAGGTTACATGCAGTTTAAATGGGGGGGGACACTGAGAGGACCTTCTCTGCATTCCAGTACACCCTTTTGTAATCAACATTTTGAAAGCAGCAGTTCATGTTACGTGAATATTTTGAAATATTTTACCCCGTTCATTATTCAGTTTTTTCACTTTTTCCTCTCGTTTCGTAAGATGTCCTTTTCTCCTGTTTTTGACCCTGTTTAAGCATTTTTCTTGTGTGTGTGTGGGGGACTAATTAATGGAGTGCATCATTAAATGTGCCTGCTGCAAGGTTTTCATCAATATTTGAACACTCATTGTTTACAATTGTATTACTAAGCTGAACTAGCATGACAGACACTGCTCCTTGACTTACAGGACACTGGGGACATGAGGTGAACAAAACATGAAATGTGTCCCCTTGAAATGGATCTGGGGGGAAAAGTGAAGAGCAGAGATTAAAAAAAAAAAAAGGGTTGAAAAGGAGCACAAAATGAAGTACTGTATATAAGACACTTTTAATGGTGAACTGCTGCTTTAAGGTCTCGCTCGGGGTTAACAAGCCAACTACAGACAGTTGTTCTTGTCAGTACCTTCGGACAGAAGGGTGCGTGGTTTTCCATAACCAGAGTTCCCAATCCCATCATTTTTTTTTCCAAAACCAGATCAGCCTTTTTTGCATGTATTCTATGCTCAGCCGACACCAAGCTCTGAAATCTGGACCACCAGCACTATCCGCTGTTCTTAGTGTTCAGAATGGATGTGGGTGTGGGTGGAATGGTAAAAGTAACCAGGTGCCAGCAATCAGGCTCCAATCTAAGTGTGTTCTGATCCAATTATTGTCACTTAATTGCCACCCCCCCACCCCGTGTCTGGCCAGCTGCCAATCAGTAAATGACTTCAAGATCTCTAAATTCAGGCAACACGTACTATCGGCTGGAAACATTATAACCATTTCTTCAATGCTCTGTGTAACCTGGGTAGGCAAAAGTAACTTACTCATTATTTTTCAAATAAATGAGTAAAATCAATATAGTATATGGTTACCCCTTGTTGTGCATGCATTTACATCCTATGTAAACAAAAAAAAGCTGCTGTACCACAGCTTAAAGGTCAAAGAATGCTGTTATACCCTTCTATGGTTCAACAGCCTTTTTAATTAGATTGGAAACTCATGTTGTCTTCTGTTTTACCCCACCCCAACGCGCACACACAACCCAGACTCTACCCAAGACAAATTCTTCTGCTGTTGCATTATTTTTAAAACAGAAACTCACCCGTCACTTGGGTGGATTTTAAGCAGCTGGATGAGGGTGGGCTGTTTTTTTTTGTGTGTAAATAATAAAAAAAACTAAATCAAACATTTCCTGGGAATAGAAGAAAAGACAGCTTTTTATTTGTTGTTTCTTCAAACCATATACTATACAAAACACCACATGGGCAACCATGCACAACTTGGCTGTGTTTCCAAGTTGGGGTTCTGATGACATCAAAATTTGCGGGCTGCACTCTCGGGGTCCCTATGATGTCACCAGAACCCCTAGATGGGCGCACAGCCTTGTTGTGTATGGTCACCCATGAATTATTCTCCATTTGAAGTGAGCCAGATAGCTTCAACTCCAAAAGAACACCACTTCCTGTAATATTATTTTATATTTAATTGAGAAATGTTTGACCTGGAAGGGCACACTAAACTGTGATAGCTCGTTTCCAGGTGCATCCGGAGGGGGTTGTTCACATGGACCTGACTGATGGACAAGGGGAACGTTGATCATAACACCAGGGAAACGCCACTATAATGCCACGGGATCTTTAATTTAACTTCCACCTGTACAGTGACCAAAGATGGGCAGAAGTGACCTTGGTTTAATGTCTCATCTGAAGGGCAGCACCTCCCACATACTACATTGCACTTCCATGTGATCGGTACTCGCATATCATTTTTTTAGGAGGATTTCTTTAACAATGTTGAGTAAAACAGGCAGTTCCTCACCTCATCTTCTCTGAAGCCCTGCATATTCTGTATAAACAAGTCTTGTTATGGTCTGTGTCACAAATCGTACACCAATACTAGTGCAGGTAAGTGGTCTTAGACCTTGAGCAACCTTGTGTTGCTCTTAGAACAGGTGACACACTATCGGCAGAAAAGCTGGCTGAATGTGTACACTAAACATTTTATGCATTTTTTATTTATTCAGTATAACCTAGCTGAGATGGCAACGCTGCCTTTTCGGCAGGGTCTTGCTTTTTTGTACCCATTTTTTGCAGCTGGCTGAAATAAAGCACATGGAAATTAAGTGACTTTCTCAAGGTCACACACTAGTTTTGTTACAAGAAAGGCCAACCTAGTTTGTGAAGCTCTAGCAAAAATGAAATGGCAACGCAACAACAACAACAAACACAAAATCGGAAAACTCGAGGATCAATGTAGGCAGCAAGAGCACGGGCTGTTCCACTCCAGTACAATTTAACAATCGCTACAACATGGAGCACTGAATTCTTAGAAAGACCACGTCATGGCATGAGTATGCTGCTGCTGCATTAGCACTGCATCAGTTCCAATAGGGGCCCATGAAATTGTAAGAGCATGATGTGGTCTTATAAATTCTGCCCCCCCCCCCAAGCCTCATATAACCCATGTATTTTTTACAACTATTGCATACTGTCTAAAACAAACAAACAAAAACCAGGCCTTGAGCAACCTACCTCTCCCACCACACCCCACTTCCTCTGAGCTTTTCCAAACCTCACAAGATTTAGGAATGAGATTTAGTCATCCTAACCATTAGATTGACATCCCTAGCCTAAAACCTTAATGGGTATACATTTCCCTTTCTAACTGGGTGTTCATGCCAGAATTTGTCTCAGCTATCTAAACTAGGTGGAAAGGTCATAACAGTGTTTTGGTTTGCACACAGAGTTGTGAAGCAGGAGGCCACAGGTTCAAATCCCACCAAGGCCACTTGGCTCACTATGAGATCTTGATCAAAGATGTCACTTCCATCTTCTTCGGGCTTCAGTTACTCCCAGCTGTGAAAATGGGTAGAAGCAGGACCCCACTGAAACTGAGATACTGCACTTCAACTGGGCTATCACCTGGGTAAATGTATTTATTTTATGTAATTTTTGTAGACTGGGAAATGAGGGCTAACTAATACAGCCTATTTTCAGCCTAGTCTGGGTGGGGGGTAGGGGGGAAATACACATTGAAACCAACAGAAATGGAACCACATTAAGCTGCTGGTGGCATTTGTGTGAATGGGGAAAATTTGGCCAGGACTTCTAAGAAATTCCCCTACTTATTGAGAAGTGCCACAGGATCTTTACTGTCCACATGAACACCCACCAGAAACGACGGGGGATTTGGGTTTCTCATCTGAGGGACATCACACCTCCATAGTACACCATCCCCCTTAGCAGTACACTGGGATGCCAGCATTTATATTATAAGCCCAATCCCAGTGCAGGACTAGAACCCATGACCTTCTGGCCCACAGTCAGAGGTGCTACCAAATGAGCCACGTTGACATTTAAAGATACTGTACAAACCAAGTGGGCCTTACCTGGATGCATCAATTTAAATAAATAGTAAATCAATATTACTCAATGATGTAATGCCATGTGCTGATGGTACTTCTCTATGTAAGTGTGTCACAATATGAAAATGTTCATGGTATGATAACCTTGAAAAAAGGATCACGGTTATAGTGCTATTACGATATTATTGTATCTGACTTGGGTTTTGTGGAAGGGACCTTCCACATTCTAAACTGTTTTTCAGGAAATGGGATAATAAGACTAAAAAACAGACTTTTTCACACTGTAACAACATATCATGGTATGGCATGAAAAACGGTTATCGAGCTACAGGAAAACAGACATGATATCGGTATTGGCAATTAAAATGATGGTGGTTATCACAAAACATGGTTATTGTGACACACCTAACTCTAAGTAGGTTCCATCTTGGTTTAAGGCAGTCAGGAAGACGTGAAAATACTAACAGCACTCAGTAGTTATGATTTCAATATTAACTTTTAACCACCCAATACTTTACAATACCCATCACTAATGAGGGGACAGTGATGTTTCCAGACTAGTGTAACCTTTCAGTTATTTGTCCTCTACATGTATGAATAATTTTCCTTCCCCCTACAATTCTGACTTACACGCACCATTCTTTCCACACAAAAAAAAAGTCACAGTTTTCCCCATCTAGGGCTTGACAGTCTCTAGTGCCTCATCACTGATAGAAGCATTGTAATTCTGAACTGGACTGGGTCCAGTGATCCATGAGACGGGGAAGATGAAGAAAACACACACACACACTCTCTCACAGGACTGAAGGGAGTTAGCTGCTAACATTAACTCAAAGAGAGGAAACAGTCCACTTCAAATTTAGAAAGTGTGTATTGTGTTCTGCCATTTCCTTTTCTGAATGACCCTGCTATTGTTTATAGAAAAAGTCTCATTCTTCGGCTTGTTCGAAGGGCAGAAAAAACAAATAAGAAAATGTTACTGGATCTGAGCATTTTATTTATTTATTTATGTTATTATTTTTTTAATTTTAAAGGAGAGTCACTCTTGCTACAGCAAGCCATGAAATTGGCCATCAGAATGCTGGAACAGACAGTGACCACCAGGTTAAATGATAAAATGTGCTGCAGGATTCAATTATTTATTTATTTCATACACAATAAGGCCCAACAGGGTGTGGGGTGTTGTGGGATACCCACACACCCTGGGTGTAGTGAGGCCCAGTGGCACTGATGCAGGCCCTTACAACCCTGAGAGTGCAGGTAACCGCAGCCCCCCATAGCCTGAAAGATCTTGCTACATTTAAAATTTTTTTGTTGTTTTTTTTAACCTTGTTGTTATTGTTCTTGAAATAAAATAAAATAAAAAAAAAAGTAAAAAAGAAAATTTGGGGAAAATAGTTCTTCCACCATGTTAGCAGCCTCTCCTACCGATTTGTGTAGTGCCACTTCAGCAGTTCACGCAGTGAGTGATCAGCTGCTTTTTCAGCTGTGTGAGGTTCAGAAAGCAAGCAAGAGATGCTGCGGGACTGACAGCGAGACTACACGTACTGAACAGGGGGGACTGCTGTGGTTCTGGTTGGATCCCTTTTTTTTTGTTATTAAACAGTGGGCTCCGTTTTGAAATACGCACCACTTACAATTTCTGTCAGCCAATCAGGAGTTATAATTTTTTTTCAACCCATTTTTTAATTGTTAATAAGTGGGAATGTTGGACTGAGACAGCCTTTTTCAGCCACGACTTGGGTGTCAGTTGGACAGTGAGCCCCTGCATACTATATGGAACGGAGTTCGATGGCAGACAGAGCTCTGGCTAGCACTGTTGTTACAGATATGAAATACACAGTGATGCCTCCCAACCTCCTGATAGGGGTATATGTTTCACTGAGGGCCACTGTAGTAAATTTATATCCATTCATAAATATGTATTTATTTATTTAGCTTTTGTTGACCAAGTAAGTACACTAGACAAGACAATTGCCTATTTTCAGGTACAACCTGGAATAATACAGGAATTACAGATTTAAGTACATAGGACAACATGATACAGATTAAAACAGATTACAGGTCAGGTACACCTGAATTCAGCCTAGGTAGATTCTCAGAAAGGAAAGTATGTGCCTTTTAATGACAACAACAAAAAAAAGTGAATACCTCTGCACATGTATTCCAACCCTCCAGAGTCAAACCACATTTGTGGACTCTCTCGGGACCAGCTGCTGCACATCACTGCTCAGCAACATCATGTTTTCCCACTTATGGGCAAGGGGGAAGATGGAAAAAAAAAAAAAAAGAATGCTGTGTGACAGAGGAAACACAAACTATTACAGATGGCCTGCCTAGTGACTGCTGCATGTATGTCAGGAAGCGAACGGAGGAAGAAGGCAGAAAAGGGGAAAGAAGGCAGAAACTAAAGCCAAGGAGAGCGAGTATGGAGAGGACTGAGTGGTGATCCATTGCTGCTGCAGGATGACATGTTGGGGGGGGGGGCAGTTTAATATCATAACCTGATTGCTGCCCTTGCGCCACATCAGCAAAACCCCAAATCCTGTTACCCACTACAAGCAGCGGCACTGAGCTGAGCTGCTGTTCATTTCTGGTGATGCAATCTGCTGCTCAAGGCAGTCCCAGTGCTGTTCTGTCCATCTTTGTGAAGGCCCTAGTCTTGCTACCTATTGCAATGGCTCAAACTGGCTGGTATTGGTGGAGAGGAGTAATCGAGCTGCTGCGATTTCTGGTGGTGCAGTCTGTAGCAGTTCACTGCAGCCATAGTACTGCCCTCCAGATTCATGTCTTACCTCTCAAACTGTCCCTGATTTTGTCTCAGACATGTCCTCTGTCACACCAATATTTGGCACGTCTGTCACTGCACAGTATAGATTTAAAGCATGAAATGATGCCAGATATTACAGTGCCAGTCTAATTCTCCTTCAGAAAATACTTTTTATAGTAAGCTTCATAAAAAACAGGCATCAGGAGCCATTATTACCATTTTTTAAGATGTGTACTTGATTTTGTTCATTTGCCCATTTTTTTTTTTAGTCTTGTCCTCATTTTGGAAGGCAGCAGTTTAGAGGTCTGTTTCATGTCAGTGAAGGCCATAGTCCTGCTGCCCATCACAATGAATGGAGCTGGGAGGTGCTGGTGGAATTGGGCTGCTGTCTGTTTTTGGTGATGAAATATCTGCAGCCTCCTCCAATTCCTCTCCTTTCCCAACCTGCAACTTGCACAATTCCCCTGCTATTATACAGCCACCCTGTCCCCTTTGTTGTGTTGCTGGCTGGGTTGCAGACACTGTAATGACAGACTTCAGCCCACTGGAACCCACCCAAGGAGAAAATTGAGGCTTACAGCTTCCTGTGTGATCAAGGACATTCTGGGCCATGTCTCATCTTTTTCCCCTTCCCACATATATCTGTCTGTGTAGGTGTTGGAAGTCCATGAAGTGCTCAGTTCACTGGAAAAAATTAACCACTGTTTATTATTTTGCATTCTTTACATTACTGTTTTAACTGAGCAGTTCAAAAAGTAGGCGCCTTGTTACCTATCTGAATGGGTAGCAGTACATTTACAGTGCAGATTCATTATGATCCATCACAATCTCAGGGCAAGACGGGGGCAGTCCTCATAAAAACACAATTCTAAGCTGTTTTACAATGGGAATACCCACCCTAGTCTAAATTCCCTTTCCAATCCCCACATATACACTGTACTCCTGTCCCTTCTGGCTATGTCCTCAGATCACGTCTTGGCCCCATGTCTGGTCCCGTCTGTTTTCTCCATTTGCTTCTTAATGAATTTTCAAAATGGTCTTCTGGATTTTTTTTCTGAGCTCTTATGACTGGGGGATTGCTTCAAACGCTGCAAGCATGAAAAAAAAATGAAATACCCTCTTTCTGTTCCCACATCTTGCAAGCATCATTTTATTTTTCCTAACCTTTATTTCTCTCTTTTCAGTGCATGTAATAACACCATAAGGTCAATGTACACAGCATAGCTGAAGGGACCCGTTTCAACTGATATTACATGGTATACATTCTGCAATCGGCACGTCTGCAATCAACTTGTATGTGTGTACAGATAAATATCAGAGCTAAACATCCAGCAATATATGCGGTGATTGTAGCTAATAAAATAATTGTGTAGTTGGCTATAGAGATAACGAAAACTATGAATATATAAAGAGATAAAATATAATCCAGGTAAAGGGGAAATTCGTTTTAAACTATTAAGGTAAGCATGTTATTTCCAAGATCACGTTCTCTTCCAGGAAACGATTATGTCTCGGGGTTGCAAATAGGACGTTTGCACAGAACTTAAAAAACGCATTAAAAACGTCAGCGTTGTAGAGCACGTCCATTCTCGGGCTGCTTGTTGCTGTAGCAGTTACTGATCGTGCTGTCGTAATCCTGCTGGGCTACTAGACGCCAGGTAGAGCAGAAAATAAAAAGACATATAACAATAATAGATCAGACTAGGCAGGACACAGCTCGCACCACGAGACTGTATATGGTACACGGAAAAATGCACCAGCAGCCACAGTTCGGCTTCACGGCCTCGCAAGAGCCCAAAGGGCGAGGAGTGTCAGCCTCCTGTCTTCAGATCCCATGTAGCTTTAATGTCCCAGTGCAACCAAAAATAAAATATATTTCCCTAACAAGCAGCGCAGTGCAAATATAGTTATACAAATTATATATGTTGACAAATCCACACCGAAAATATACTTACTTAAATAATCAAGAAAGAATCATGTCTGACGGTAAAGTGCCTTTCATTCTTAATCCAAATGCATACGTCGCTGGGTGTCTAAAATCCAAGATAAACCATTGATCCTTCAGGCTGCGGTCGGGGTTGTTGTTAAACGTCAACTCCCTGCTAGCTCCACTGTTGCAGCTGCTGAGGAAATGGCTTTTTATGAATGGGTGGGAATAGAGCCACCCCCGCGCGCATGTGTATTGGCGCGAGGTCGTGAATGGCAAGGGCCGCGGCCGCCGTGCGCGTGCGCCAAGACCCATTTTATGAATGGAGGGGAGGGGAGGCTCGCCCAAGTTGCTCGAGCAACGGGCACATTTTATGAATGGTGAGCAGCTGGTTGTAGCGCGCCTGCGCCACGCCGGGGTGCTTTTATGAATGGGGGCCGGGGAGCGGCTGCGGAAGGGAAATCGGGTTCGTAGAGTTTTTTTGCTTGTTAATTTATTAATGATCGGCTCTAGACAGGAGCACAGGTTAGAGACATGATGATTGATTAAACTAAAACTATTTATTCACTCCAATTGTATTTCCACCTCCCAAAACACGCAGACTTAAATGGAATTATAACAAATACAGTCGCATTATTTTTTTTGCTACATACTGGCAACCATTTTCTCCTACCAAATCAACTGCTTGTTATTATACCGTGCATTGCTTCTTTTTGAGAATAACATGCGGAGCTCTCCTTTCTTTTGCCTCAGCTCCGTTGATTGCACACCTGGTCTCTCTCTATCGGAAGATTATTCTCTCTACCTGTAAGGAATTACAGTGCATTATTACCATTTGTTAGTGTACTGTACGTTTGTAACAGTATGCTCAGTATTTATTACTCCCTCCCTTCCTGCTTCCCGACAAAACCTGCTGTGCATAATATCACAAATAATATATTTTCCATGTAAGCACGCTTTTGTAATGAATTGTCATGATTATATACAGCCGGCAGGGTGGGGATACATGTCGTGTTGTATCTTCAGTTTACAGTAATGTGCTGTGACGTATTGTTGTGTATGTGCGAAAATGAAAAAAAATCCAATAAAGTATTGTAATTGAAGGGAAAAAAACCCTGCTGTACCGGTTCTGAGCAGGTCGGGCATAGCTAGCCCGATGTGACGGCTCCAGGATAAGCCTACCCACCCGCTGCAGATGATCGAACACGAATCGGCCGCGAAGGCTGTGGTGCGGCTGGGAAGGTTAGAGCAACTGAATAGAAATGTAGTGCTGATATTATACTCGCCTTCTTGAGCGGTCTTATCAGCAAGCTGTCTCTATAGAGAGTTTAAGAGCTTAACCGCTGAAATTGCCCAGGGTTTATCTTGTTTTACAACATACTTAGTTTACCCAGGATGGGCCCACGGAGGTACGTCTCTTGTTTCCAAACGAATGTCCGGCTGCTACTCTGTTTTACAGCTCTGAGGACGGACCGAGGCAGAAGGCGGCGGACGCTTGTATTTACTCGGCAAACAAATCATCGGCCTGTAGTACATATCCCATACCGCTCAACCTCCTGCCTTGCAAATCAGAGACAGGAAGGCTTAGACATCGGGAAGGACAAAAGTGCTCCGACAAAAGCAGGGACACATTTTACCAAAAGGAAATATCAGCTCAAAAGTGCTGCTATATTGTGAGCTTGTCAAAAGCATTTTATGACCGAGAACTAGACTTAAAATGTTATGTCTGGCAATATTTTATGCTTCAGATCCCTTTAGACCTTTCAGTGATAAAAAGGCCAAATGAAGGAGGGACCCAAGATTTTTTTAAAAACAAAATCGGAGACATCTGTGAAAATTAGGGGCAGCTGAGAAGTGTAGTATACACTGTCCCCATTACTCTTCCTCATCTTCAGGTTTGTTTTGCTGAAAGTGTATTTTGCCACCCAGGTTTTCATTTGTACTTGACCTGTATTCCTGTCTCACAGCAGCACACGAAAGAGCACTCTTGGCTCTTTGGTTTCTAACTTGTTCTTTGCCTATGGACTTCTATCCATGTGTTGACTAATTTTTTAACACCTCCTTGCAAATGTAAACCTTGTTAAGCTGTCCCTAGCACGTAATTGTTGGTCACAATACCTAGTCCACGGTATGACCTAATCATCTGCCTCCTGATAACCACCCAACAAATATGCAACAAGGCCTACAGCATAGCAACCAGGACTTCTGAGCTAAGGCTTAGTTCCAGGTGCAACGAAGGGGGACGGGGGAGAAGCACAATTAGAAACAAAATACAGTCAGGTAATGGGGTAAATGACAAATACATAAAGAACTTGAGTGCAGTACAGACAAAATGGCAAAACACTGTATATGGAGGGCAAATAAAGTAGCATGCAAGTCATCTGTGCAGTGTTTTTGCAAATTGGGCAAACTCAAAAAGTGCATTGTGTCAGAGGGAAGGGAGGATGAGCTGTTGCTGAAGGGAGGGGTGAAAACAGGTTTAATAAACTTCAGTGGGGCTGCTGGAACAATGAGGTTGAGTCCTGGGGAAGGGAGAGGTAAGGGGTGGTCAGAAGGCTGGCAAGGGTAAGGAAGGTTCCAGGCAGAGGGTAGGTGGAGGGGGGTGGATTTTTAGCTGGTGTGTGTCTAATAGATGAAAGAGAGGGGGAGAGACAGATGGAGGAGGGTAGTTGGTTCCAGAGGAAGGGGAGGCAGTATGAAAAAGCAGATCTGACTGATGGGTTTGGGCAGGGAAGGGAAAAGGTGTGCGGGTCCCGCGAGTAAGGTAAGTGCAAGGAGGTTGGGGTGTATCAGGAGGGAGTCTGACAGCAGGAGGATGAAGATGATCCCGCCTCTCTATAGATCACTGGTGAGGCCGAATGGAAGACAAAGACAGGCTAAAGATGGTACAGTATAGTGTAACCCAAATTATCCAGGGCCATAAGTGCAGATCCTGTGAGAACTGGCTTAAGGCCTTGAACACGTACTTGCAGAAGACCAGAAGGAAGAGGGGAGATATGACACAGACCTTTAAAGAACATTTCTTTATTATAATAAAACGTTTAAAAACACTAGTTTTTAACCAATAATGTTTTAATTTTATTGTTTTCTAGTTCTTTACTTTCCCCTGCAGTTGGTCTACTAAATATTGTAGGTAATGCAGAAATTATTTCACTGAGTCTTTCAAAATGTATCTGGCACGCCCCTGCTAACCACACAAATGCTGTTTGTGACATCACAGTCTGTTGTCATGATAAGCACTATAATGTCTTAAAGGTATTGTGAGGTTAACAGGAGAGAGGCAAGTGTTCTCTATACAGACGTTTTAGATGGACTATCAAGATGTACTGTAAATCTTGAAAAGGAACATTGAAAAAGAAAAAAAATGTGTTCTCTAGTAAATCGTAACAGATGAAACATCTTATTTTTGAAAGCACATGCTGAAGTGCAGAGTTGCTCTTTAAGTTCCTGAAAGGAATGAATACAATAGATTGCAATAAGTGCAGGACAGAAACTGGTCCCAGACCAGTTGTCACAGGAACAATCTTCCTGCAGCGGAAAACATACAGCAGGATTGGTGAATTAAGAACACAGGGACATGAGTGGAAGCTAGCAGTGGGAAGATTCAGGAGGTAAGGGATGTGAGAAAGTGTTATCTTACAGAGAGTGGTTGAGCTGTGGAACAGCTTACAAGCAGAGGTGGTGGGTGTAAGAACAATTAATGGTTTCAAACAGAACTGGAACTGAGAAAAAGCTTAGTGGTTACACAAGAGAAAGCAGAGGCCAAAGCGGGGTCTGTGAAGGCAATAATCCTGACTAGACTTTAGGTCCTGGAGTAGGATAGGGTAAAACAAGGTAGAGTGGATGGGCCAGTGGTCTCTTTTTTTTTTTTCTGATGCCATTTTCTGTGTTTCTATGTAAGTAAACAAGGATTTTGGCCGGCCTGATGGCACTGAGGGCTGAGGCACTGGATGCCTTGCCTCGCGCAACACTGGCGACCAGTGTTAGGGAATGAGCACGGGCCGCCGGGGGTCAGCAGGGGCGGAGAAGGATTGAGCGTCCGATGGACTGCTCTCCTTCTCCGTGGAGGGGGGTTCTCGGAGGTCGGTGCCTGTCTGCTCCCTAGTGGAAGCTGGTAGACATGGGCGTGTAGAAGGGAGGAATCGAGGCAGACTCTTGGAGGGAGCACATGCGGACGTGTGCATGCTCCTCTCCGCAGGCGTCATTGCACACCTCGACTGCTGGGGAGTTAAGATCCAGAAACTAAGTTGCCACAGCAGAATGGTGGAGGGCGCCTCACAGGCTTCTCTCCTGGCCAGCCATGGCGCTGGCCCTCTGAATCCAGTCTCCGGTGGGGGTTGGGGAACCCTGCCGGCACCGCGGGGGGGGTAAGCCCTCAGGCCAGGCCAGTGCCGGATGGTGGGCACCAGGGGACGGGGCCGGGGGCTCCCTCCGGAGACAAACCAACAACTGCAAAAAGATATAACAAGAACAAAAATAAACAAGGATTTCAGACTCGAGACTTGCTCAGGTCATACTGAGCCAGGGGGCTCTGATGGGGTTTAAATCTGTGATCTTCCATTTCACACTTCAGTTGCCTAACCACTAGGCCAGGCCACAATCGCTGGTAATGAAATTAAAATTCATACATTGGGAATTTGGCATGCTTCAAACCTGTTGGTCACAGTTAAAAAGCAGTGTATATCTTGTTAGTAGCTGTTTTTTTTTTTTTGTAATCTAAGAAATTATGCCCAAATAAGCGGGCATTTCTTGGGGATTAGTTCCAGACTGAGGTGTATTGCTGGGAGGAGGCACTGCTGAGGGCTGTTAGGTTCATCAAGAGTGTTGCCGGCATGGAAATGCCAGATTAGACAGGCATTGTTGTGATTATAGGTATAATCTATTTAGTATTTTTCTAGAAAGGGGATTTTTGAAAAAAGACAGACGTTACACAAGCATGAAGCATGCTGCTTTGAGCTATACTGGGCATTTCTAAGAGATAAACAACATTAGCCAATCAGACTGCATACTGGTCTCATAAATAATTAATTAGACTTATAATCAAATTTTTGAGCTCTGACTTTTTTTATACAGAAGTCAAAAATAACACATGGGCACGTGGTAAGCTACCATGCCTCCTGGTTCACAGACTACAAGCTTATACCCCAGTGCAAACAGTAATTTAATTTAAGACATTAAAGCAGCAGTGTAATTTAATTATAGTATATGGTTAGCTTTTGATCTGTATAAAAAAATAAGCCTACTCAAAATCCTTGTTGTGCACATTCTAAACGGTTGTGCACATTCCAAAGTGGTAGTGTGTGTATTCCAAACATTTGTTCAGCACAGTTCAAAGGTCATAACATTTAAAATTCCTTATTCACCCCACACCCAGCTGCTTACTGGCCACCCTGTGCCCAAAATTTTACTTAATACATATAAAAAATCTGTAAATTTAATTTTAATCATAGAACAGAACTCAGAAATGGCAAGGTTTAAAAAAAAAAAAAATTTCTAAAATAATGTATGGTCAACCACATGCAACTGGCATGTGTTTCCATCTCAGGGCTGAGATGAGATCACTGCCATTTTGAGCTTCGCTCTCCAGGTTCATACAGTATGCTGTTATCTTAACCCCTTGTTGGAAAGCAGCCGTGTTGTGTATGGTTGCCCAAACTTTATTCCGTATGCTTTTATTTAGTTTTTGTTAACCGGGTTAGGTGCGCTAGCCAAAGTTTACTATTTTCAGGCACGACCCGGGAGAATACATACATAAAATGAGATGAGATTATGCAATACACAGTATATAGTACAGGTACATAGTATATAGTACAGGTAGGTTAGAATACAGATCAAGTCAGACAGTACTCAAGATAATACATATAGCTATGCAGAGATGACAAAAGTGACATTAGTACATGCAAATAACAACTGAAACTGGGCTAAGTGACAGCGATTTAAAACCTAGTCAGTTATTATTTACAATTAATTTAAATACTGTATTAGCAAGTCTGTAGGCCTTGCTTTTTTAAGTGCTTTGTATGTTGTAACCTATATAGTTCCTTGATTTTTTTTTTATCTTGCTTCTCAGCTCTTTTCATTTATTAAAAAAAAAAAACAACAACCTTGGGGCGTTACAAGGTAAGATGTCTTTGTTTTAAACATGCTGGTCAGCTCATATAACTGTATATACATGCAGACTTTCATATGTACAGTACATATATATTGTACATAAAAATGTACGTACATTCATATGTACACTACATATGTACTGTGCATAGTTATATAAACACATATTTAGTTATTCTTTTTGGCCAAGGAAGGCACATTCAGCCCAAGCTTGTTTTCAGGTGCACGTGCTGTTATGAACTTCAGGGCTTTCTTTAAGCAGTTTGGGTCTGTCTTTACCTATTTAACTGTGTTTTCCTACTTTTACCGACTTTGTTTACAGTATTGCCTTCCTTCCCCACCCTGTTTTTTTTTTTCTGTCTTTCCCAGCATTCAACAGATGGAATGTTTGCTGCAGAATACAGGAATTCAAAATTCTGCACAGTTCCACTAGTGTAATGTTCATCTCCCAGCATACACAAAACAAAGGCCATGTGGAACCAGAGTTTCAGTTTTATCTGTGGCAGGGTGTACAGCAGAGATTTCTCTGGTATGCAGGTAAGGCGGAGGAGGATTTTTTATGGTCAGCAAAGGAACATTAGTAATAAAAGTCACACAGTACTTAATTTTTTAATGTGTTTGTTAGTGTAAGGAGAGTGTGATAACCAAAGTAACATTTTTTATTTACAGTAGTTTTATTTTTAGGGCCTAGTTGAAGGTTTTTAGGGAGTAAAGCAGGCTGCCATGTTTGTGATTACAGTCCTTTTCTGGGTGTAAGGGGAATTGATTTGTTGACTGTGTGATGTGACTGCTAAGAAGTCCCAGTCCTAAGAAGTGCAATTATGGTAATAGAATTGCACACCTTGGAGGGCCTGTTAGTTAATCAGGTGACTTCATTTCTCTTACCCATTTTATAAAAATCCTTTCATGGGTAGGTGACAGGTCGCTGGTTTAAATCTGAGCCAGGTCCCTCGCAGTCAAAAGCTGTTATCTGATGGCTGTTTGATGGCCTTTGTGTAACAAGCTGAGGTGGTCTCAGTTCGTTTCCTAACTGGGCATTGTTCGCATCACAATGCCATCACCATAACTGGCCCCAGCCGGCACTGTTGCAGTGTAGGGTGTTTCATAGCTGGTACAGCATAGCAAAATGATATGCTAAACAGGGAGAAATGTTAATGATTTCCAGAAATGTAAACAGTAGACTGCTAACCATTTTTGAGTGAATCCCCAGCACAGGAGACTACATGAGTAAAACTAAATAGCATTTTTAGTTATGCTAATCAATATGTGCTAGGTTCTATGCATTTTTATGTTTGAGTACCACTTTCACAGTGTAACACACTAACCGATTTGTGGGGCTTATTTCGCACCCTTCAGTGACACGTGAGATGCTGTGACTTGAATGGATGTGGTCAAGGCTCCTGGAGTGCCACCATTCCATGACCACAGAACTAGCATTCTGCTGCAGAATATATTTAATGCCATGGAATTCATTGATCTTGGTACTATTTTGTTAAAATGTACAGTGTTTCCATAGTGCCTGGCTCCCTTTCCCTTCTTATTTATCTCAAAACCCTTCTGCGTGCTAAGCATGTGATGTTATCGATGACACTGCATCATATTTTAGCCAATTGCAGGACTGCATGTTGCCACCGAAATGAAAAATCTGTGCTGTAGGAATGAACAGTCGCCGATGTGGATATCTAGAAATTCTGCCACAGAAGTCAAGACTGAAGTGTTGTGAGAACGGAGGGCCCCAGGGCATGGTGTTTGAAGTAGGCAGTCACCCACAGGGTGGTGCCTCTGTGACAGGGTTGATGGTTGGGGGCACATTGTCAGGGTAGTGCAAGGACGCTTGCATTGCAGCCAGTTCTGCTCTACCATATCTAAAGAGAAGAGTGGATAAATAGAAGATTTCAGTGTTGTCAGTCCGGCACCTTTGTACTTTCACATGTACTGTAATTCAGTACAAAAACTGATATTATACCTCCCACCTCCATAACCACCACTTCAGTCCTTCCTGACCTGCATCAAGCAACTCTGCTGTTTTAGTTTCCAGTGTGTTGTGATCTCATCATAGAAATATTGTAGGTTGATAAGAGGGCTGACACATAACCTGCTCCAACTAGAAAGCCATATGCGGTCTGAGCAGGATGCCTGGCAGTCCACTGCATTTCGCAGAGAAGGATCCCCTATTGTGATGCTGCCTTAGTAGTGCATTACCACATTCCTACACCCATTTATGCTTCCTGCCTAGACCAGCAGCCATCCTGGGCATGTTAGAGTGAATACCACGACAGGTAGCACGGAGCGTCGGTCTGCACTCTAGTTGGTCTGTCTTTCTCTATGGTTCTGGTGGACAGAGTTATTTGTTGTACTCTGTGGTCTCAAAAGTGGTACTTTCATTCATCTCCTAAAAGCATGTGATCATTTTGAAAATGTTGAACTCTTCTAACCTCCAGCATATAGAGGGCAATGCTGTGCAACAAACATGAGTCCCCACCCCAGTACAGTGAAACTGAAGTTAGGAATGTTTGCCATACAAACTTTTATAGAGTTTTAGATCTAGGTAAAAGTGTTTGATGAAAATGAAGGAAGATATGCTGGTTTCCTATCTGTATCACACACTGTCTGTCTGTCTCGCTGTCTGTTATATATGGCATACAACATGGCCTGACTCACATACAGTATGCAGTTTATCTTCACAAGGACTAGTGGGTAGCAGGCAGTCATCTCCTTGCAGAAGAGCAGTGACGGGTGAGATCCAGGGAATAATAAACCAGTTATCCTGACTTCCCTTGTCTGGAAGCTCCAAGAAACTGTAATTGAGGAGTAGCTAGTTGACTTCCTGGAGTGTCATGGACTGCAGGACAGCAAGCAGCACAGCTTTGTAAAGGGGGTGGTTGTGTCAGACGACCCTCATGGACATCTTCAGCTCCTTGTTACAAGTGTTTGACAAGGGCCAAGAACTGAACATCCTGTGCCTGAACTTTAGCAAGGCCTTTGACTCACTAACCTACTGGAGGCCTGTAAAGAAACTGGGGGATTTGGGTATTAGGGAGAAAGTCACTGTATGGGTAGGGAATTGGCTAGATGGCGGAACACAAAGGGTGGTTCTATATTGTAATACTCCGAGGTCAGGGGTTTATAAGTGGAATTCCATGGTGGTCGGTCCTGGGCCTGGTACCCTTCAGCGTGTTCATTTTCAACACTGGAGAAAGGATCCAGGGTTAAATGTCTTTATTTGTGGACGACACAAAGATATGTGGCAAGATGGATAATGAGGAGGGTGGGAGGGAACTGAAAGACCTGGGCAAACTAGACAGGGGGTCCATGATTTGGCAACTGAAATTCAGTGTCAAAAAGCACAAGAATATGCACTTAGGAAGGGGGAATCAGAGAACCCAATATTATGTGGGGGAGGTACCACTGGAGCAGACCTCAGAATAGAAGACCCAGGGGGTCTGATTAGTGACTGCCTTAAGACCTCAGCCCATTGTAACAAGGTGTATGGAAAGCTAGCTGGGTGCTAGGGTGCATGGATAGGGCTTTTACAAGCAGACAGAAGGAGGGGATTCGGCCCCATACCAGTCCTGAGGCCGCACTTGGAGTACTGTATGCATTTCTAGAACCTTCACTGAGAAAGGGATTGCCTGGAGTTGGTCCAAAGGAGAGTGACTAAAATGATTCACGGCCAGTGGGGGAGGACTTATGAGGAGAGACTTGGCTGACCCTTCGTATGTAGATAAGATAGGTGGGTAGGTCGATAGATAGATTGACAGACAGACAATTATGTGTTCATTGGAGGCACGGAGAGAGAGGGCTTACACGATTGAAAACTTCAAGTATCAGAAGGGTATTTATGAGATGCTGTCAGTGTTTTTTGCATTTTATTTCTAGTTTAAACCCACATGCTATGATTAATTTCCTTCTTTAAAATTCTGTAATGTTGCTAGTTGCTTTATTTAGTTTCTTTCTCAGTAGAACTGAAATGCTTGTAAATTGTGTAATTATACCCAACCTTATTTTGCTTCAGTTCCTTACTCTACTCTTACAGCATACTTCCTGAACATTAAGAACACCCTCTAATAGTGCTGTCACTCGAGATGCATTGTATCCTCTCCTCCTACTGCATAAGAGTGGCTAGACTGTGATGGGGGTATTCCCAAATCCAGGAAAGATGAAGTGGGAGTTGGTCAAGGACTGTAAACAAATGTGTTTTTGTGTAGTTACACCAGTATGGTGGGCAATCAGTTTTTTACTTTTTAAAATAAAAAAGGAATCTGAATCAAACTCCCAGTGACAGCAGCAGTCTCTACAGTATGTGAGTGTAACCCCCCTGCAAATGGGGGTTCCCAAAAGACTTCCAGGAGCTTGCTTGAATGCTCCAAGCCTGAATGGTGTTTGGCATTTAAGCCATTTATCAGTGAGTGTTTTTAGAACCTCTGGTACTGTCTCTTTAAGAGCTGTCTGCTTGCAGACATAATTAGTTTGTATGGGGGACTGTGTGTTTCTTTGATTGAGTACCACTCAAGCTGCTGCCAATTCACTTCGTTTTGCAGTCACTAGAGTGCAAAGGAACCTATCTGAAAGATGTAACTGTTTGCCAGAAATTATTTAGAGTAATAATGAAATTACAGTTTGTCTAACCTGCTTTCTTTGCAGTCAGAACTGTGTCTGCTAGTTCCCATTCTAGTTTTGAACTGCTGAACTGGACCAATCAGTGTGGGAGTAAGCTAGCTCTAAAATGGTGCCTTGGACGAATCAGAACTTGGACTCATAATCTGAGCCAGCCACAAGAGGATTGTATGGGCAGTGACTCTGGGAGATGTAGTTTAGACTTCAGTGCCTTTTGGACCAACAGCAGCAGTCTATTGTGAGTGACAGCCAATCCAGTCAAGAACTGGGAGGAGCTCAAAGGAAGTGCCCGTTTTGTCGGTTGGAGTTTCAGTTGAGCTTTGGCAGTGAAGAAGGAAGGAGCCCTGTGCTTTTTCAGTGTGCAGTTTTAGTCAAAAACGTGTGTAAGGCCCAGAGCTCCAGTCTGCAGCTTGTGTAACAGCTTGTTAGGACTGAACTGTCCTGTGAAAAGAATCAAAGGATCTCTGAAGAGAAACCAGGCTCACCCTGTAGAAGACTGGAGAAATTGTTGAATTACACTCTGTCTGTCAGGAACTGAATCTGCTGTGTGTTCTCCCGGGTATTGTGCAGTAATTGCGATCGGGATACAGATGCAGCCTGCCTGGTATAGTGCTTTCTTTTATATAAATGTGTGAAGAGGTTTGTGTACCTCAAGTGAGCCCTGCTGACATTGAAGGAGCCTATCTTATTTGGAGGTCGTGAGTACTAATTCAGGGTCGCTCCCTGTTGAATTGCCACATTAAATCCAAATGGAATTACTGTACTGCTGACTGTTTAATTCTCCTTTTCTCTGTGTGAAAGGGCCCCTACCAGCTGCCACGGTTTGGACTAGCCACTAGGGCTTGGGTACCCAGGGACAGTAACTGATAGGGATAGGCCTGTGCACAGAGCCATAGGTAGATTATTAGAGTGATAAGCTAATTAACCTGATTTCCCCCTGTCCTTGTTATATCCCCTAAATAAATCAGAGCTGCTTGTTTCCAGCAAAGTTATACTGCCTGAGTGTATTTGTCTATGTTAAAGTACTGTACTGTGATTGTTGCACTGTATCTCATTTCACAGGAGGTCCCAGTGCCGGAACCAGACCTGGGGTAAGTGTATACTGTGAAGGTAATTCTGATATATTGTGTGGGCCATTAGTGGGAAGAAAGGGTTGCAGTGTCCCAGAGGGCTGTGACCAAGTTAGTTTAACTATTGCAAACCCTGACCTCTGGGTGGAGGCACCGCCATTGGATCCAGGCCCCTCAACCTGTTAGTGGCAAATCAGGCAGGGTAGTAGCCCCTGGGATAGCGCCATCTAGGGGTTACATCTTGGAGGCTCACCGCTGGGATTGTGTGTCCTCTAGTGGCCATATTACTGAACCACTGTTAAGAAAAATGGGTACCCGACAGAAGTGGCTGTGCACTGGCTGGTGGAGTGGTGTACTGGGGAGAGAGATCGACCCCAAAATGCTATGCTTATCCTGGACATACCCCTGGGTATCATACGGACACCTGCAGGGAGTAGCTTTCCAAGGTGGAAGGTTTACAAACCCTGTGGTGGTGGGTCGGCATGCTAATCTGCTCACCCACACTTTCCTGGCCCTAGTAGAGTTTAAGGATCCCATAGATAGCTCCAAAGTGCCACAGACCATTACCCCAGAGGAGCCCTCACTGCTTGGAGAGTGATAACTAAGGACAGTAAAGACCTGGGGGAATCAGCCCCACCACTATCTGAAACTTTTGAGGAGAAATTTGATGAATGGTTGCTGGAGAGGGAAAACTGTGGAGGACTTGAAGAAACTATTCTTGCCACCTGGGGTGTTCCTCCCCAACACCCTCTCCTGCTCCAGTGCCCGTAATGGTGGCTGAACCAATGCAGACTCCTATTTCTGCACCTGCCATTAGTCACGACTCTTACGAAGGTTGAGGATCTTCTCTGGCACCTCCCCACCCCCAAGGGGAGGATGACTGGGAGACCTGGATAGACTATGTTGCCCCAAAGTGCTAGAATGGCAATGCTTGGAAGGCTAAAAGCGAAAGAGGGTTAGTGAGAGCCTCCGAGGTCCTGCCCTGGCTACCATCCGTGCTAAACGGCCAGTAACCCTGAAGCGACTGCACAGGCCTATCTTGAGGCCTTGGAGAATGTGTATGGGAGCCCAGATTCTGATGAGGACCTATGGTGGAGAGTAAGAAATGCACAACAGTACCAAGGGAGTTGTTGTCTGTGTATGTCTCGGCTGGAAAAATTGTTGCAAGAATGCCTCAGAAAGGGTAGTTTGCCAGCGATTGAACTGGACCGAACCAGACTGGACAGAATCATAAGTCTGCCCCTTCTCAGAACTGCTGTTGCTTCAGTTACGCCTGGCAAATCGACTGGAATCCCACCTCCTATGATGAGTTAATGAGAGAAATTCAGGAGTTGAGAAAAGGCGACCTCGGGAGGTACCTGCACCAACAGCTGTGGCTACGACCGAGTGACTGAGGGTGACCCATCAAGTGAAGTTAAGGGCAGAGGTTGACAGTCAATGAGTGCTCTGACAAGGAAAAGATATGCCACAATGGAGTAACTGTTGAGAGAGATCCGAATTCAAAAACAGTCCCTTTATGAAGGCCACGCCTGCAAGTACGGGCCCTGACCTATATCCGACTGCATCTGCTATGGGGTGGGGGTACCCACCCATGTATCTCCTGCTGATAACAGCTCCAAACTCAATTCCTTGACCATGGAAGTGGAGAAACTGACGAGATGTCTCCAAATGCTTATCACCGCGAGACAGAGATGGCACCCAGGTTTCCAGTTAGTAATACCCCGCCCCTGGCTCCCAGTGTGGCGCCGGCCAGCTCAAACTCCAGAAAGTATGTTTTGCTATAATTGTGGGAAAGATGGGCACATGAAAGGGAATGCCAGTCCCAAAAGACACTGACAAAGTTGCATATAGGCTACAAGGAGAGCTTGGAGAAGAAATCAGTGGTTAAGAGGTGCACGACATGATCCCAGTGAGGGCACCAAAATGCTAATTCACGTCCTTTTGTGGCAAGGTCAGTTGCCCAGGCCCCACTACCGCCTCTCCAGACTGGTCCAGAATAGTGGGTCCCTCCATGGAGACCACTGTAAAGGTGAATGGAGTGTCTACAAGAGCTGTATAGACAGTGGCTCCCAAGTGACAATTATGTTCCAGGATTGGTATCAGAAGCATTTGTCAGACGTACCCTTACAACCATTAGAAGGACTGCATGTATGGGGTTAAGTGAGAAGGCCTACCCCTATTCCGGGTATATCCGAATTTGGCTGTCTTTCCCCACCTCCGTGGCTGGAGTGGCTGAACAAGTAGAGACCCTAGCCTTAGTGTGTCCCCACACTGGACTGTATGATGGTGTCCCTTTGTTGATTGGAACAAATGCTCATATGTTCGGAAGGCTGGCACAGTTGTGTTATGAAAAACAGGGGTCAAAGACTAGTAGAGCTTTAAGAGTTCCGGCTTTAATTAAGAAGGCCTATGAGGCACAGAGAGATGCTGAAAAACAGAACCAGAGGAACCGGTCGAATTGTATGGAAGAAGGATCCTGAGTCTCTGATCCTGGCGCCAAATGCCCAGTGTACCTTACAGGAGAGGTCCGTATCAGAAAGGATGTTAAGAATAAAATATTAATGTTGGATGCACCAGGCGATGGAAAATTGCCAGAGGGACTGCTGGTCAAGCCTAGTATTTTGCCCGCTAGAGCCCATGCTTATGCCAGAAGGGTAATGGTCCAAGTTCATAATGTGTCTGAAAGAGACATTCGAGTAAACAGAGGTTGCATCCTGGCTAATGTGCATTGTGCAGACACTGCAGTGCTACCCAGCAGCAAGAGTTCAAGGAAGAATGACAGAGTAACGCCTGACTTGTTTGATTTCGCCACTCCCGCTGCCAGCTGAATGGAAAGTGAGGATCAGTGAGAAGCTTGCCCGAGAGACCAGGTGTTTTCTTTAAAGGAATGGGATGTAGGATGCGTGCAAGGAGCTGAGCACAATATCCGCTGCATGACGAAAGACCATTTCGTGAGAGGTCTCGGCGCCTGGCACCTGCTGACATAGATGATGTGAGACGGCATCTGCAAGAGATGTTAGCTGCTGGTGTAATACAAGAATCCAAAGCCTTATGCTTCCCCCATTGTAGTAGTGAGGAAAAGAATGGAACAGTAAGGATGTGTGGATTATCGCACCTAAACCGGCGGACTATCCCTGATCAGTACACAATGCCCCGTGATTCAGGGATGCTTTGACTGCCTAAACGGGAGCAAGTGGTTCTCTGTGCTGGATCTCGTGAGTGGGTACTACCAGATCCCGATGGCCCCAGAGGACCGTGAGAAGACGGCCTTTATCTGTCCGCTTGCTATGAATTCATGAGGATGCCTTCAAGGATTTCAGGTGCCCCAGCCACTTTTCAACGATTGATGGAGCGTGCAGTGGGGGACATAACTTACTAGAGTGCCTGGTATACCTAGATGATGTTATTGTGTTTGGCAGCTCACTGGAGGAACATGAGAGCAGATTATTTAAGGTATTGGACGACTGGAGGACTTTGGCCTTAAACTGTCCATTGATAAGTGTCAATTCTTTCAAACATCAGTAAAGTATATGGGACACATAGTATCCACCGAGGAATAGAGACCGACCAAGTAAGTTGAGGCCTTGACCACCTGGCCACAGCCCAAAATCTAAAAGAACTGCAAAGATTCCTGGATTCTGTGGTTATCGTCGCTTCATCAAGGACTATTCAAGAGTGATCCACCCTTTACTTAACCTTACTCAAGGTATCCCCAACCCACAAAAAATACCAAAAGTCAGCGTCCCTCAAGACTGAAAGAGTGTATTTTCATCCGAGTGAAGTATTTGGGGCCCGCTGGACTCCTGATTGTGAGACTGCTTTTCATGAGATCATATATCAACTTACCCATGCTCCAGTGCTTTCCTATGCCAATCCAAGAAAACCTTACGTCCTGCACACTGATGCTAGCTTGCAAGGGTTGGGGGCTGTGTTGTACCAAGAGCACGAGAATGGCCTGAGACCAGTGGCCTTTGCCAGTAGAAGCCTGACCCCATCCGAAAAGAACTATCCTGTACATAAGTTAGAGTTCCTAGCTTTGAAGTGGGCTATTGTTGACCAATTCCATGAGTACTTGTATGGGGCTAAAATACTAGTAAAACGACAATAATCCTTTGAACTATGTGCAGACCTCAGCTAAGTTGGATGCCACTGGCCATAGGTGGCTTTCTGCATTATCTACATATGACTGCTCTCGAATACCGAGCAGGTCTGAACCACATAGATGCTGATGCTCTCCCCGGAGGCCTGTTCCCCAGAATGATTGGGTCCGATTGGCAGAACCTGACATTCGGGCACTCTGCCGGAAGTTTGACAGGGAGGAACAATGTCCACGGACGAGTGGACTGCATGGTGGATTGCTTGGGAGCCTCTGAGAATTGCATACCTGCTGCATTGCCACTTTTGCAATAGACATTGGTGCACTGCCTCAGCTGGACAATGACAGTATTCGCGGGCTCAATCCCGCATCCCATGATCAAAGCAGCTTTAGAAGCCTCTATGCAGGAAAAGATGTGTCCAAATTACGCTCCACTGATTTGAGAACTGCACTGTTATACAAAGAAGGTCCTAAGTTGAAACTGATCAATAAACTGTTATACAGAGAAACAGTAGACAGAGGGGACAAGTAGACAAACAACAACTAGTGCTGCCCACTGCCTTCGAGATTCAGTACTGAGGTCCTTGCACAACCATAGGGGCACCTTGGTATAGACAGAACACTTGACTTGGTGAGATCCAGATTCTATTGGCCTAAGATGGGGGCTGATGTGAGCAACACATTGAATCTTGTAGTCGCTTGCTTACAGAGGAAAGCTTTGCCCCAGAGGGCTGCCCCTTGTTAACATCACCACCAGTGCACCCATGGAGCTGGTCTGTATTGATTTTCTGAGTTTGGAGTCAGATCAAAGAAATATCAGTAATGTGCTGGTGGTCACTGACCATTTCACGAGATATGCCCAAGCTTTCCCACCAAAGACCAGAAAGCATCCACTGTGCCAAAGTACTTGTAGAAAACTTTTTGTTCACTATGGGGCTCCACAAAGAATCCATTCTGATCAAGGAGAGACTTTGAGAGTCGTCTGATCAAAGAGATGCTTTCTGTGAGTACGAGAAGTCCAGAACCACTCCTTACCACCCCAGGGGACCCACAGCCTGAACGTTTCAACGCACTTTGCTAGATATGCTAGGCACCCTGCACCCAAAGGACAAGCCTAGATGGAGCCAACAAATTAGCACCCTGGTACATGCTTATAACTGCACCAAAGTGATGCCACTGGATTCTCCCCTACCGCCTGATGTTTGGAAGAAGGCTCGACTACCAGTAGATGTGTGTTTGGGGTCTCTCTGATGGGGTTCAAGCTGACAACTATGTACAGTATGTGCAAAAGTTAAAGGCCCAGCTAACTCATGCATCCAACTGGCTCAAACCATGGCTGCCAAAAGAAATCTGGCCAACAAAGAAAGGTATGATAAAAGGTGAAAGCACAGGAACTCCAGGAGGGAGATCGGGTATTGCTAAGAAATCTGGGACTGCATGGCAAGCACAAGATTGCTGACAGATGGCACCACCTCCTCACATTGTAGTGGGCAAACTAGAGATGATCTGCCAGTGTACAAAGTAAGGCCTGAGAATAATTCAAAGATGTAAAAACAATGCATAGAAATCATTTACTGCCCATTGGACAAATCTTAATTGAGTCTGAGCCCTAGAAGATGCCCCTCTGGACCAGTGACTAGAGCTGCTGCTAAGAAAAGATCAAGAAAGTCTGCACCTACAGAAGCAAAGTTAAAGTGTTCCCCTCCACAAGTCCCAGTTGAGCATGACTGTCAGTCCATATCGGAAGAAAGTGAGAGTGACTTTGAATACTATCCTTCTTACGAACTGAGTCAATTGTTTGGGGCAATCCCTAGTCAATACTGGAGACAAAGCTGGGCCTTCTGGACTGTCTAAGCCCCAGCTTCATCCCTGGAGCCAATGCTCCCAGAAAGTGAAGTGCAAAGCATCAGATCAGATGAAATGGAATCATTGTGCATGGTTGAACTGTTTGAGCTTTCAGGGAGGAAAATGATAGATTGGGCAGACTGGTGATACACCGAACAAGAAGAGTATTTTGAGTGCCCTGACAGTCCACTGCCAGTGTCCAAAGCTCTCCACTGAGCCAAATGTTGTGGACTCAGAAACTGTAACTCCTGGAGCTGAAAGTGCCCCAAGTTCTAGCCTCTCTACCCCATGGAGACTCCCTGACAAGTGAGGACAATGCTGAAAATGAGGCTCAGGTGCAGAGACTATAACAGTTCCCCTAGAAAGACTGGTCGAGCTGTAAAGCCTGTGGTGCACCTCAGTTATGATTCACTTGGGAGGCCTGTGGACTTGCCTCTCAATGTTGTCCATAAAGGAGTGTATGTCCCGAGCTCATTGCCCAAACTGAGCATCAGTGCTAACTCCAAGTTACTTGTGTTGCCCTCTAAGTATGGTGCCCTTGCCCCATCCAGCCCCAAGGTAACTGATAGGAAGGGCCCCTCTCTTCAGGTTTCATGTACAAGAGGTAATAACTTGAGTTATGGTACAATGTGTATGTAATACTGTGTAAAGAGTGACGTACTGCAATGTTTCAGAAATGTGTTCTTGGTAAAATGATATATTGACTGATGATTACATGTGCGAGCCTAATGCAAATGTATATGGTTGCCGTTGAAACTTATGGGGGTACTTGCTTGACGCGGACGTCAAGCTTTTCCCAGGCCAGGAAGGGTGTAACCCCCCTGCAAATGGGGGTTCCAAAAGACTTACAGGAGCTTGCTTGAATGCTCCAAGCCTGAATGTGTTTGGCATTTAAGCCATTTATCAGTGAGTGTTTTAGAACCTCTGGTACTGTCTCTTAAGAGCTGTCTGCTTGCAGACATAATTAGTTGTATGGGGACTGTGTGTTTCTTTGATTGAGTACCACTCAAGCTGCTGCTAATTCACTTCATTTTTGCAGTCACTAGGAGTGCAAGGGAACCTATCTGAAAGATGTAACTGTTTGCCAGAAATTATTTAGAGTAATAATGAGAATACAGTTTGTCTAACCTGCTTTCTTTGCAGTCAGAACTGTGTCTGCTAGTTCCCATTCTAGTTTTGAACTGCTGAACTGGACCAATCAGTGTGGGTAAGCTAGCTCTAAAATGGTGCCTTGGACGAATCAGAACTTGGACTCATAATCTGAGCCAGCCACAAGAGGATTGTATGGGCAGTGACTCTGGGAGATGTAGTTTAGACTTCAGTGCCTTTTTGGACCAACAGCAGCAGTCTATTGTGAGTGACAGCCAATCCAGTCAAGAACTGGGAGGAGCTCAAAGGAAGTGCCGGTTTTGTCGGTTGGAGTTTCAGTTGAGCTTTGGCAGTGAAGAAGGAAGGAGCCCTGTGCTTTTTCAGTGTGCAGTTTTAGTCAAAAAACGTGTGTAAGGCCCAGAGCTCCAGTCTGCAGCTTGTGTAACAGCTTGTTAGGACTGAATCCGTCCTGTGAAAGAATCAAAGGATCTCTGAAGAGTGAAACCAGGCTCACCCTGTAGAAGACTGGAGAAATTGTTGAATTACACTCTGTCTGTCAGGAACTGAATCTGCTGTGTGTTCTCATGTATTGTGCAGTAATTGCGATCGGGATACATGCAGCCTGCCTGGTATAGTGCTTTCTCTTTATATAAATGTGTGAAGAGGTTTGTGTACCTCAAGTGAGCCCTGCTGACATTGAAGGAGCCTATCTTATTTGGAGGTCGTGAGTACTAATTCAGGGTCGCTCCCTGTTGAATTGCCACATTAAATCCAAATGGAATTACTGTACTGCTGACTGTTTAATTCTCCTTTTCTCTGTGTGAAAGGGCCCCTACCAGCTGCCACGGTTTGGACTAGCCACTAGGGCTTGGGTACCCAGGGACAGTAACTGATAGGGATAGGCCTGTGCACAGAGCCATAATGTAGATTATTAGAGTGATAAGCTAATTAACCTGATTTCCCCTGTCCTTGTTATATCCCCTAAATAAATCAGAGCTGCTTGTTTCAGCAAAGTTATACTACCTGAGGTATTTGTCTATGTTAAAAGTACTGTACTGTGATTGTTGCACTGTATCTCATTTCTCAGGAGGTCCCAGTGCGGAACCAGACCTGGGGTAAGTGTATACTGTGAAGGTAATTCTGATATATTGTGTGGGCCACTAGTGGGAAGAAAGGGGTTGCAGTGTCCCAGAGGGCTGTGACCAAGTTAGTTTAACTATTGCAAACCCTGACCTCTGGGTGGAGGCACCCGCCATTGGATCCAGGCCCCTCAACCTGTTAGTGGCAAATCAGGCAGGGGTAGTAGCCCCTGGGATAGCGCCATCTAGGGGTTACATGAGCAATTATAACACATGTTTTTTTATGTTGTCTTGTGCACGCAGCGCAAGCAACATTTTGTGATAGCTTGCATTAGTAGCAGGTTGTGGAGGTGCTGCTATGTTGTGGCCAGTGGCACCACTGCTGTTTTGGGTTGGTCTCTGTGGCACCAATGAATGAGAATGCTGTCTATGACAGCAGTTCAGAAGTGTGCCACCAACCTGAAATAATTTCTTCGCTGCAATGATGGAGTGCCCTGTCATTGCAGGGTGTGCCTTGCCTGCTGAAACATAGAAACATAGAATTTGACGGCAGATAAGGACTGCTTGACCCACCCAGTCTGCCCATTTCCCTACCTGATGGATAAGTTGCAGATCCTAGTTAACCAGCAGCCTACTTCTTCCTACCCCAACCCCCTAGAATTGTCTTATGACTGTCCTATGCATGCTTGAATTCCACCACAGTTTTTGACTCCACAACCTCCTCTGGAAGGCCGTTCCATACATCCACAACTCTCTCTGTGAAAAAATACTTCCTTAAATTACCTCTGGGCGCCCCCTTCTTATCTTCAAATTGTGCCCCTTGTTCTTGCAATTTCAATAAACTTATGGCGGCTACGCCGTAAGCTTCTCCCAGTCTCAAAGCCGACCTTAAGGGTGCCTAATCCCCTGTCGGCATGCCTCCCCAGTTTGTTTGCCAACGGGGGCGCTCAATCCCTGTTGGCATAATGTCCCCCCTTGTTCTGCTGAGGAGGGTGCCAAATTCCCCCTGGGCAGCATGCACCCCCAAACACAGACACGCTTTCTTTGTCGAAGAGGGTCCCAATCCCCGTCGGCTCCTGTCCCAAAAAAACACAGGTGGCACACTGGGAGTCCACCCCAGTGTGCCAAAATGTCCTTGTCAACACCCTGAAGAAAAAAAAACTTCCTGCGACTTATTTTTTTTACCCTGTAAAACAGAAAGCAGTCCCTTGTGGTCACGACAGCCCTCCCCCAGTCCGCACCAACTTCTCTGCACTCCACCTTCACACCCCCACCCCATACTCTACGTCCGGAGCCTGTATTAGCGATCTTCAGTGGAGCGGGAACACGTCTGCACTCTTCAAAGCTGACTGCGAACTGAGGAAAATCACGGTAAGCTTATATGATGGCATCAATGGGGGGGGTTCAACTTAGGTGGATATCTCAGCCATTTTTTTAATTTTGGCTCCAAATTTTCAACATGGGGTTCTTGGAACCCCACCCCATAAACTCAGTTACTGTCATTTCATTATTCTGTCCCAAAAGTTGATTTTGCAGCCAGTGCACGAAATCACCTTTCGGGACCGATTAACAAAACAACAGTGTCACTGTTCATGAGGTGGGCTGCCAAAAAGCCTATGTTGCAAATTTGGTGAAAAAAATTTAAAAAAATGACTGTTATGAGCGTGCATTGCGCAGTTTCCACATGCGCGCGTAAGTTCAAGAATTTTTAATATTTTCACTCCAGATTTTCAACATTATCAATTCTTCACATCTCCTTATGAACAGTACAGCTGTCATTTTTCACATCCTGCCCGAAATGTGTTTTCTCACATCTGGCACACAATGTCACGGTCGCTGTGGGAAATCAATGTTCAGGACAGATTAACAAAATCGCAGTGCCACTGCTCATGACCGGAGGTCCCAAAATGCCTATGTTGAAAATTTGGTGAAAAAATTCCATAAAATGACTGTGTTATGAGCATGCATTGCACAATTCCACACACGCTTGTAACTTTGAGAATTTTTAATATTTTCAGTCCAGATTTTCAATATTGCCATTTCTTCACACCTCCTTATGAATGGGACAGCTGTCATTTTTTACATTTTGCCTGAAATGTGTTTTCGCACATCTGGTGCAGAATGGCACAGTCCCTGTGGGAAATCAACGTTCGGGACAGATTAACAAAATCACAGTGCCACTGCTCATGACCGGAGGTCCCAAAATGCCTATGTTGAAAATTTGGTGAAAAAATTCCATAAAATGACTGTGTTATGAGCATGCGTTGCACAATTCCACACACGCTTGTAACTTTGAGAATTTTTAATATTTTCAGTCCAGATTTTCAATATTGCCATTTCTTCACACCTCCTTATGAATGGGACAGCTGTCATTTTTCACATTTTGCCTGAAATGTGTTTTCGCATATCTGGTGCAGAATGGCACAGTCCCTGTGGGAAATCAACGTTCGGGACAGATTAACAAAATCACAGTGCCACTGTTCATGAGCGGAGGTCCCAAATGCTTCATGAGGTGGGATCACAAAAAGGCCACATTGAAAATGTGGAGTGCAAATACCAACAAACGCCCAGGGCATTAGTGTTTCTAACCATAATGTCCCTCCCTGTAGAGACTGACAGGCGTCAGGGGTGTGACTTTGGATTGTCAGCTGTAATGCTCATGCCATTCCACCCCCACCCCACCCTGCAGCCAGTGACAGGCATCAAGATGTGCCTTGGACCTTTTGGTCTCAAAGTTCACCCCATTCTCCTATACTGCACCCATCTCAACGTATTTCCTTATGGAATGGGGTGAGCATAAGGCCCGACGACACCGAGGCACAATGCGACACTTAAAGTCTGCAGCGTAGGGTGAGGTGAAAGGGCATGAGCGTTATGGACAGTGACCCAAAGGCACACCTCAATGCCTGTCGGTCACTGTGGGTTGGGGTTGGCGTCTGTTCCATACATCACTGCAATTCCTATTATGCATCTCTCTAACTCCTGTACTGCCAATGCCAGCAAGACAGCATTTGGCATTGACAAATACTTGTTTAGCTACGGACACTTTGAGGCCTGAGGGGGGTTGACATCGTCCATCACAAGTGGCTACAACTGTAAGTTGGCCATGGGAATTTAGGATGCGAGGAAAAACATCTTCATGGAAAATGCTGTGGAAAAGTGGACTTGTCTACCAGTGGAGCTGGTCAATGTGAACACCGTGGCAAGTTTCAAGATGTGGGGTAGACACATGGGACTGTTGAGGTTGGTGCTGCTAGGTGAAGTACACATGGGGTTTAGGCAAAGGTTTAAGGTGAGGTGGTCTGAGTGGAACCAGTGTTGGTCGCAATTGAAATCACGCTCTAATGACGTTTTCAGCTCAGGGATCAAGGCACCAGAGGCAAAGGAGGCTGTGTAATTTGTATATATAAGTGCAGTATATTAGAAGAGATACAGGCTGTGGGGAGGTCATTGAGGAACAGTAAGAGCAAGATAGGTCCTAAGATGGAACTTTGGGGCATGCTGTGTGTGATTGGGGGGGGGGAGTTAAGGCATCAGCAGCCTGGACTGACTGGTGTCAGTTAGTGAGGTATTTTTTTAGTAGTAAGTAGTATCATAGTTGCTACTTGGAAATAGAAAGAAGCTGCATGTTGTGTGCACATACAATCCCCCCAAGGGTGGTCTGACGGGGCTGGCCCACCTCCTGGACACCATTGGTCCTAATGTTGGGGACAATGAACTTTTGATCCTGGGAGATTTGAACCTAAACTTGACAGGTGGTAACTCCAAACAATTTGAGCCCTGTAGGCTCAGCTTATCCATGAGCCCACTGGATGGTCTGCTAATGGTGGAACTAGCTCCATACTAGACTGGGTCCTATCGAACCGTCCAGATAGGATCAGCAGCGCTGGAACCCTTCCTGACTCCATCTCGGATCACACTCCGGTGTTTTGTGTGTGGAGAGTTCCTTCACCAAAAATTCCCCACAAGATCATTCGTGTTAGGGATTTCTCAAAGTTTGATCTGGGGGCATTTCATGAGGGTCTGACGATCATTGACTGGTCAGAAGTGCTCAGTGCTCACGACCCCTCTACAGCTGTCTCCCAGTTTCTCACTGTTTCTGGTGCCCTGCAGGACAAGCAATGCCCCCCTTATTAGGCGGAGAGTAAGGGGATCTGCTACTAAATGGCTGCATGGGAGCCTCTTAGCCCTCATGCGAGCAAGGGACTAGTGTTGGGCTCGCTTCAAAAGGACATTGGACCAGTCCATTTTCCAACAGTATAGAAGGCTCAGAAATGAGTGCAAAAAAGCCATTAGGGCGGCAAAAAGTGACTACTGTAAATCCACCCTGCTTAGCTCTGCCAAAGACCCACGGAGGTTCTGGAGGAACATAAAAAACTTAGTCAGTGGCCCCACCAACTCTGGGGTATCTGATATGATCATTGGTGGGTCGAGCTGTAATAATCCTCTTACGATTGCAAATGCTTTAAATTCCCACTTTTCTGACTTGACTGTGCTTACCTCCCTTTTCTGTGTTGTAGGGAACATCAGTGGCCCCTCAACCTCTGTTCCCCAGGAGGCTCCCTCCTCTCGCCCATTATTTTATTTCAGGGCTGTGTCCTGTCATGGAGACACAGAGACTCCTCTCTGGTCTCTCCCCACACTCAAGCACAGGCCATGATAACATGGAGCCCAAGTTTCTGAACCTGGGATCCCCCTACATTGCTACCCCACTGGTTCATATCTTCAACCTGTCCCTTGCCACGGGCGTTATCCCTGGCATTTGGAAAGTTGCGAGGATTGTCCCCATTCTGAAGCAGGGTAATCCCAAAGTCATGGACAGCTATTGTCCAGTCGCCATCCTATCAGCCATTAGCAAACTCCTGGAAAAAGCTGTGGTTGAACAGCTCACGGAGTACAGTCAGGCTCATAAGTTGCTGTCCCCTGTGCATCACGGCTATTGAAAAGGGTATGGTACGTCTACTGCCCTGGTCTGACTCTTCGAGCATCAGGGTGGCCATGGACCAGGGCGAACTCTGTGGGGCCCTATTCATTGACTTATCTAAGGCTTTTGACCTTGTGGACCCTGCCTTACTTTGTTCACAGATGCAGTCCCTCTGCCTGTCCCCACCAGCCTTGAATTGGCTCAGTAACTACCTCCAAGGCAGAACACAGCTGACAAAATTCAACAAGGACCTCTCTGACCCACTCCGGTGACCTCTGGTGTCCCACAGGGATCAGTTTTGGGGCATCTTCTCTTCTTGGCATTTGTTAACAACCTCCCTGCTGCTGCTTCCAACTGTAGTGCCATCCTTTATGCTGACGATCTTGTCATCCTTGAACAATCCCGGGACATTGGGGTTTTCAACCTTCAGCTGAGCGAGGCCTTTAAAGAATATTCAGTCCTGGGTAACGTCTCACAAGCTGGTCCTCAATCTAAAGAAAACTCAGGCCATGTTTTTTGGGTCAGCTGCCAAGATCAAGGCCTCCCCCATCCCTCTGCATGTCAGTGGTACCGATGGCTCTCCCCTCCTAACCTCAGTCTCAATAAAATACCTGGGTGTAACACTTGATCCCCAACTCGACATGGGGTGTCACATCCTAAATGTTTGCAGAGCCATAAACAGCAAACTGGGTCTTGCCTACAGGGCAAAGAACAATTTGATGTCTGCAGCTCACTTGGCACTGGCCAGAGGTGTGCTGCTCCCCTCACTTAGCTATGGCCTTCCCCCTGTTCGCCAGCACATCCAAGGTACACCTTGCTCAATGGTATATCTGTCGCTTTGCCCTGGCAGCCCCACATCTTGCCCACCATTGTAAATTTATATGACACACTGGACTGGCTTTCCCCAGCCAATCACTTGAAATACGGGTTGGGCTGCTTCATAGGAAAGGTACTCAGAACCAGAACCCCTCCAGGGCTGGCGCAGCTCCTGAAGCCTGTTGAAACCTCCTCCTACTCTCTCAGGTCTCTAGGTACTGGGGTGCTCAAAGTTCCTTATACTCGAACCCTAATGTGGGAGAGGGACTTTGCTACGTGTGCTCCAAGACTGTGGAACTCCCTTCCAAACCACGTCAGAGCCTCCCCCTCCCACCAGAGTCTCCAAAATTCCCTGTGGGGGCACCTGAAACTGTCCTCGGTGTGTAGGTGTCCTTAACCACCTTAAATATTTCTCCAAATTAGTCTTATCCTACCCACTACCCACTGTCCTTTCAACTTTGGGAAGTATGTGACCGCTTGCTACCTGCTTATAAAGTATGTGGCCCTGAAAAAAGGGTCACTCAAGCAATGTAATCGCCATCATATGTCTTAGTCTATTTATTCTGTATGTATATGTACTTATTACTGTGCACTGTAGACTATCTATGTTAATCTAGCTCTTCTGTAACTATGTACACTGCCATTCTTGTTGTTATGTACCTTGTATGAACCTGTTATTTTTCACTGTACTCTCCCGGGTCGTACCTGAAAATAGGCATACAGCTTGTCTAGTGTACCTACCTGGTCAACAAAAGCTAAAAAAAAAAAAATAATAAATAAATAGTATCATAGTAAAAGCCAACAGAATAGGACCCATGGTCTATCATGTCTGCTCAGAAGCTAGCCCCCTACTGGGAGCTCGCTTCTCCACCCCCCCAGCTCCAGAGGTGGCCCTCCTTGGCCTCAGCTTCCCTCTGTACGTGTCCCAACCCTTCTTGAATCCTTACATTGTGGTCTCTTCCACCAGACTCCTTTCCAGTGCGTTCCATGGTTCCTCCACCCTCTCTGTAAAGAAGTGACTTCTGCGCTCCCCCTGTACTTCCTCTCCCTTCCAACTTCCACTCATGCCCCCTGGTAGTCCCCCTTCTCCTTTACCTGAACACTCCCTGGCTCTGCCCTTATTTATCCCCTTTACATACTTGAAAGTCTCTATCATGTCCCCTCTGTCCCTCCTCTCCTCCAGTGCGTACAGATTGAGTTCATCCAGTCTCTCCTTATAGGTCCTACCCTCCATGCTCTGAATCATCCTGGTCGCCCTCCTCTGTATCCTCCCCAGCAGCGCTATGTCCCTCTTAAGATGGGGTCTCCAGAGCTGCACACAGTACTCAAGATGCTGCCTAACGAGGCATTATACAGAGGGAGGATCACCTTCCTCCTCCTGGAGGTAATCCCCCTGGTTATGCAGCCCAATATCCTGTTTGCTTTTGCTGCAGCTCTTCCGACAGTTCTCTGTGTTATTCATTTTGCTGTCCACCAATATCCCTAAGTCCCTCCAGCCCGATGGGCCTTGCAGTGTAGTCCCCCCCAGGGTGTGCAGCACCCTACATTTCTCTGCATTAAACTTTATTTACTTCCTTGCCCACCCCCAAGTTGTCCAGATCCCCTGCAGGCCTCTCTCCTCCTGCCCGTCTGCCAGTGCTCCCAGTTTTGAGTCATCCACAAAGAGACTCAACCTACTCCTAACTAGCCCACCTATGTCCGAGACTTAGGAATTGGTAGGAGTGGCCCCAGGACTGAAACCTGGGACCCCACTGATGACCTCCTGGGGGAGGAGACTGTCCCTCAACCACCACCGCTGTATTCGCCATAAGCCAGTTTTACACCCACCTGAGCAACTGCCCCCCCACCCCCATCTCCCCCAGCTTTGTTAGTAGACCGTTATGGGGTACTGAATCGAACGCCTTACTGAAATCCAGATAGAGGATGTCCACCAGCCAATGTCTGTCCAGGATACCCGTCACCCAGTCATAAAACTCCACCAGGTTTGTCAGGCACGACCTCCCCCGGAAAAAACCATACTGCCTGTCATCCAGGTGCTCCAACCTTTCCAGCTGCCACCCAGCCTCTCCTTGCCTCAAGGCAATGGGACCGGATGGCATACATCCCTGGGTACTAAAGGAGCTAAGGGTGGAACTAGCAGAGCCATTATCAGAACTGTTTAGTGAGTCTTTGAGCACAGGAGAGGTCCCAGAAGACTGAAAAAGAAGGCCTCATGTGATCCCGCTCCACAAGAGTGGTAGCAGGGAGGAGGCAGGGAACTACAGACCAGTCGGTCTTACCTCAGTAGTGGGCAAAATGGAGACACTCCTTAAGGAAAGGATAGTGCAACACCTGGAATCCATAGGAGCACAGGATCCAAGACAGCATAGGTTTACAAAGGAAGGTCCTGTCAAACTAATCTCATAGATTTCTTTGACTAGGTAACCAGAGTGGTGGACCAAGGGGGAGCAGTTGATGTCGCCTACCTTGACTTCAGCAAAGCTTTCAATACTGTTCCACATAGAAGATTGATTAATAAGCTGGGTAGGCTCGGGGTGGGTCAGAAGTTGGTCAACCGGGTGGCAAACTGGTTGACGGGCAGAAAACAGAGAGTGTTGGTAAATGGTATACAGTCAGAAGAGATGCAAGTCACAAGTGGGGTACCTCAGGGATCAGTCCTGGGGCCAGTCCTCTTCAATATCTTCATCAGTGACATTGCAGATGGACTGGAGGGTAAGGTTTGTCTGTTTGCAGATGACACCAAGATCTGCAACACAGTAGATGATCCAGATGGGGTGGGCAGAATGAGAAGAGATCTGGATAAACTAGCAAAATGGTCGGAAGAGTGGCAACTGGGGTTTAATGCAAAGAAGTGCAAAATCATGCACATAGGGAAGAGAAACCCGTAAGCCACCTATAGGCTGGGAGGGGAGTTGCTGGCAGTCACAAGGGAAGAAAGAGACTTGGGCACCATCATCACCGATGACCTGAAATCATCCAAGCAGACCACTAAAGTAGTAGGTAAGGCTAGGGGGATGTTAGGGTGTATTAGTAGGGGTATCACAAGTCAGAAGAGAGAGGTAATAATCCCTCTTTTCAAGACACTGGTTAGGCCCCATCTGGAGTACTGCGTGCAGTACTGGAGGCCACACCTTCACAAGGAAATCAACCAAATTGAGGTAGTCCAGAGAAGGGCAACCAAATGGTGCAGGGACTGCATCAGAAAACATATGAGGACAGATTAACAGAGCTCAATATGTATACCCTAGAGCAAAGGAGGGAGAGAGGTGATATGATCGAAAAATTCAAACACCTTAAGGGCATTAACAAGGTGAAAGAGTCTAACATGTTTCAATATAAGAAAAATAGCAGGACAAGAGGACACAGCATGAAATTAGAGGGAGGCCGATTAAGGGGTAATGTGAGGAAGTTCTTTTTCACAGAAAGGGTGGTGGATGCATGGAACGGCCTACCTCAAGTAGTGGTGGATATGAATACAGTGCAGAGCTTCAGACAGGCATGGGATAGGCATAAGGAAGCAATACAGATGAGTATGAAAAGATAGGCCATTGACAGAGCAAAGGCCGATGGCACATTTATAAGGTAGAAAAATAAATGGGCAGACTGGATGGGCCTTGCGGTCCTTATCTGCCATCAACTTCTATGTTTCTATGTTTCCTTGATAATGCCCACCATAACCTTGCCTACCACAGACGTTAGGCTAACGGGCCTATAATTGCCCATCACCTCTCTGGACCCTTCCCCGTGGACAGGCACCACATGAGCCACCTTCCAATCTTGAGGCACCCACCCTGTCATCAGGGAGATGTTGAAGAGTGAGGTTAGTGGAGCTGCCAGCACATCCGCCAGTTCTTCTGCACCCTTGGATGCAGCCCATCTGGCACTAGTAGTCAAATAGTTTAGTCTTAAACCCAAGAAAAATATATCACGGTTGAGCCAAAACTCATTTACAGTGGGATCCAACCATTCATTGATACATTTGCAATTATAATGTATTACCAATAATCATAATGCAATTTATCAATATTCATTACACAATAGTACTATACATCATACAATTAATTACACGGAAACCAGTACTTGGCTGCAACCTACTAAGATTTGACAGTACTCTCCATGTTATGCAAACATTGCAATTACTGTTACCATAGAAACAGTTGATAAGTATTAGGATACGATGAAAAACTACCAGCGTCATTTTTTCTAGCCTAACCATTTTTGATAAGTATACAAAAACTATTTGGCAACATGGTATTTTCAACCAAGTTTTTTAAAAAAAGATTCCAAGGTATATCGGCCCTTGTAGGTATTTTCAAGCACTGGGGCAGAATGTTCCAAACCGTCAGGCTTTGGCAGTAGAAAGTAAAACTGCCCCAATGGTTTTGGGGTCCGGCATATTGAATTCTATGTTACTTGTAACCCACAGGCCCACTTTCATAGTTCTTTCCTGCACTAAATCCAACAAATATTTGGGCATTTTCTGAAGGTGGCAACTGTGCATCAGATGCAATACGATACGTGGAGGCGTCTACATTCTGACAGACTCATGCAGTCTAACGTTCTGTATAAGGAGCTGTGATGAGTCCCAGGGGAGGGGGGAGTATGCAGAATGAAGCAGGCAAAACCTTCAATAATATATTAATTTATTTAAAGGTTTTATCAGGAAAGGCATTCTGAGCTGAGAACAGCCAATTACTAGATGCATCGGTGAGTGGGAGTGGGGGGTGAGTGTAGAGGGAGAACAATAAAAGGCAATAATATAGTTTGAAAAAGGTAACAAAGGTAACACGAGAGCAGTAGTATGAGGCAGTCTGTATGTTAATACTACCTCAGAGATCACTCTTAAGCTTGTAAGAGTGGTCTCACATGCATTCTAAGGCTAAGAGAACCACAAACCAAAGGGGAGCGGTTTGGATACCCTAAGAATGCGAGACCTCTCTTACAACCATAAAAGTAGTCTCTGCTGCAATATTAATATGTTTTTGATTGAGCTCCATCAATAAATTTTTTTTTTTAAGCTGTCCTGGAACATGCTTGTTTCCAGGATATCTGTGCACGAGACACTCTTCACAGAATAAGTGTCTCCTCTGCAGAGGAAAGGAGCACTCCAACTTGTCAGGGGCGCTCCCTTCATCTATAATATATAATCAATACAATAGTAAAGAAAAAAGACAGCAGTGCAATGTCACTGGGTGGGGGGGGGAGGAATCGAGCAAAAACAACATTCAGGGAACATAAAGTAACACTTGGGGGGGGGGATAAAAAATAGACAATTTAAATATTGGAAGAAAGGAAAATTGAAAATCTGCTACTTGGGAGACCAGGAAACAGAACCCAGGTCTCCTCTGCTCTGGGTGCAACTGCCTTAGCCTCTCCACCACATGAGCAGCTCAAGTAGGCACCTCGCTTCCAGCTACTTGACTCCTTCCTGTCTGCCTTGACAGCTACAGGGGTAGCGGTAATTGACTTTCGCTATACTACCCCTGTCACTGTCAAGGCAGACACAGTATTTGAAGCACTGTTTTCACAGTGCTATTATTTTGTTTTTTTTTTGTCAATTCTTTTTTCCCTCCGGTTGCGGCCGTGAGGTCCTCTCTCAGGCATCCTAGCCTTGTCCTGCCCGCCTGAGGATCCCCGAGTCCTCTCCGACGGCAGCACCCCTGGCTAACCCTATCCGGGGCGGGTCACCCCTTCCTACCTGGGCGCACTTCCAAGTCAGACTCTGTCATCGGATGAGGAGTGAATCCTGGAAATCGAAGGCCGCCCGTGGAGAGCCTGGCATTGGGCATGGTGGATAGGTGCCGGGGTTTTCCGTGTTTACGCCCCCCCTCTGACGTGGGACGTGCAGTGCCACCCAGCCCGACGTAGGTCCTCCCACCCACATCAGAGGCAGCTGCCCAGCGTCGCCCGTGCTTGACAAGCCCAATGTGGCAATGCCGCTGGTCTCCACGGGGGCGCTGCTCGCGGACTACCCTGGATCCCTCCCGAGAGAGAGAAGTCCATCGGATGCTCAATCCTCTCCCCGCTCAACTCCGACAGCCCGGGCTTGTTCCCAGAACCGGTGTGAGTGGCCTTGAGGTGTGGCGTCAGCACCTCAACCCTCAGCGCCACTGGGCCAGGTCACAGTGCTATTATTGAAACAACATTTTAACCAGGCATGGAAATGTGGCGTTAGGGTTTCCAACCCTAACTTCCCACCCCCCAAGTGGCAAAAGAACAAGTCCACACAACCAACCACAGACAGCCATCATCAGATAAGACAAACAACATACAACTATTTCCAGATGACACAAAGGCAATAGCACTGATGTGCTACCTTCATGGATTTCTGTCTGTAAAATGCACACTGCAAAGACATACACACTCACTTGTCGCTGCAGATAGAAATCCGGGACACTCAAATCACAACAGTGCTTCTGTATACAGAAGCATGGACCCCTACAACCACAGATATAAATCTATGATACCCAAGTTACAAGAGTTCTTTTGTCTGCAGAAGTGCAGGCTTTCAAGGGGCCAGCACTTCTGTAGCCTCAGGCACTCATGCACACTGTAAGACATACACGCACATGACAAGCCTGCGCTTCTTTAGCCATAGGTGTAAGACACACACACTGACCTTTGGCTGCAGAAGCATGGGAGGCCACAAAATCCATGATACCAAAATGAGAACAACACTTCTGTCTCTAGAAGCAGTGGCCCACGAGGGGCCTGCCCCTTTTCAGCCACAGGTGCAAGACATACACACTGATTTCTGGATCCAGAAGGGCAGACTGCTGTGGGGCCTACTGCTACACAGATGGAAGTACTGTTGCAGTGTGGTGGGTATCATGGTTTCAGCAGTGGATCTAGGAATTGTTCAAGGGGTAGCATGATTTCTGATACAAAAATTGCAGTAGTACTTCTGTCTGCAGAAGCATAGGCCCCTGAGAGGCATGCACCTCTTCAGCCACAGGGGTATGACATCCACACCTATCTGTGCCTGCAGAAGTGCACGCCCCAGTGGAGCCTGCCACTGTGCAAACAGAAGTACTGTTAAAGTGTGGATATCATGGTTTCGGCAGCAGATCTAGAAATTATTCAAGGTGGTAGCAGGTTTTCAGTTAGATAGCTGCATATAGAAAACCATGCAGTAGTGAATCATGCTATCTAGCGACGTACCTCAAACAGTGTGCATGTGTACTTCTTTCTGCAGAGGCACAGGCCCCATGGGACCTTCTGTCTGCAGGATATGCTGTACGACATACACATACATGTGTGGCTGCATAAACACATGTCCCTATAGGGCCTGTTTTTAATGCAGCCACAGGCAGAAATCCACAAAGGTAGTACATCAGTACTACTGCATTTGTTTCATCTGGAAAGAGCTGTATGTTATTTGCCTTACCTGATGATGGATGTCTGCTGCTGGTTGTGTGGTCTTGTCTGTCTGCTGCATGGGGGGTTAGGTTTGGAAACCCTAATGCCACATTTCCCTACTTTTGTTGCTTTAAACTGAATCCTATCTGGTGCATTAATGCATTTTTTTGCAGTGAGTTCCTTTCTTATTGAGATAATGGAATCATATCCTCATTCACTCAGGTCCCAACAGATCCATCTGACTGCAGAAATGCAGGGTCCTCCTGGACCTGTGCTTCCATGTGTATACAGATGCAGATGCACAGGGCTGTTTGGGCCCTGTGCCAAATGTGAAGTCCATCAGGCTGTGGAAGTGCAAAACACTATGGGTCCTCCACTTCCATGCAGCTACATAAGCAGACATGTAAGACCCTTTGTGCCCTGTGCCAAGTGAGGAGTCCTTCTGGAAATGGAAACACAGGGCCCTCTGGGCACTGCAAGTCCATTAAAAGTAAGGAGTCAGCTGCAGAAGCACAGGGTCTTCTGGGCCCTGCACTTCCATGTGGCTATAGATGCAGATGCGCAGGGCCCTCCGGGCTCTGCATCAGGTGAGGAGTCCATCTGGCTGTGGAAGGGGCCCTGTGCTTCCGTGCAGCTACAGATGCAGGCACATAAGGCCCAAATGTGGAGTCAATAAGGTTGCAGAAGAGCAAAAAATATTTCAACGTTCAGTCATAACTTGGTCATTTTACTATATTTGTACACCAGGGTGGGATATTCAGAACTGCGCCAGGCAGGGCGCAAGCTGGGCGCAGCGCAGCTGGGATGTGCCAGGGCATGGTCTGGGCGATATTCAACAGTGCTGTGCCATGGCTCTGCACTGTTGAATATGGCATTGTAGCCACCCGCATTGAGCATGGCACAGTGGCACTGCGCCAGCACAAGTGGCCAGAGAGGAGCAGCGGGATGCGCTAGCGCAAGTGTTGTTGCACTAGGCGCAGCAACTGCGATATTCAGTGGTGGACATGCAGATGGGGCCATAATGTATGCAAGGCACAAATGGGGCCATTTGCATGTCATTATGACCCCATTTGCATACAGGTGCGCCGATCCACTGTGACTTGCGTCTGGCGCCCTGCCAGGCTGCAGCCGTCGGGGACCGACACCCCCTGCCCCTCACCGGCAACGCGCCTCATTGCCCAATCACGGGCTGTAATAATATGTTACCTCCTTGGTGGTCCAGTGGACCTAACTCCTTGCCAGATCGCGGGCTGTAACATAGAAACATAGAATTTGACGGCAGATAAGGACCGCTTGGCCCACCTAGTCTGACCATTTTCCTACCTAACAGATAAGCTGCAGATCCTAGTTAACCAACAGCTTACTTCCTCCTACCCCCCACTAGGACTGCCTTATGTGTGTCCCATGCATTCTTGAAGTCCCCAACTGTTCTTGACCCCACGACCTCCTCAGGGAGGCTGTTCCATCATCCACAACCCTCTCAGTGAAAAAATACTTCCTCCACATTACCTCTGAGCACGTCCCCTTCTATCTTCAAATTGTGCCCCTTGTTCTTGCACATCTCTTTTCTGGAAGATGCTACCCTCTTGGACTTTTTAATTCCTTGAGGTACTTGAAAGTTTCTATCATGTCCCTCTCTCCCTTCTTTCCTCAAGGGTATACATATTAAGCTCCTTTAGTCTTTCTTCGTATGTCTTCTGGTGCAGACCCTGCACCATTTTGATGCCCTCTTCTGGACAGCCTCCACTCTGTCTATGTCTTTCTGGAGATGGGGTCTCCAGAACTGCACACAGTACTCAGATGGGGTCTCACCAACTGGCTGTACAGAGGATAACAACTTCCTGTTTTCTACTATTGATGCCTCTTCCTATGCATCCCAGTATCCCCCAGCCTTCCTTACTGCCTTCTCACATTGCTTGCCCACCTTTAGGTCATCTGATATAATTACCCCAGGTCTCTTTCTATTTTACTGTTGTCAGTATCTCACCCCCATTGTGGCTTCCCTGGTTTTTGTTCCCATGTGCATTACCTTGCACTTCTTTGCAGTGAATCTGAGCTGCCATACATTTGACCATTCCTCCAACCTTGCAAGTCCCTTCTCATCCTTTCCACTCCATCTTGTGTATCAACCCTGTTGCAGATCTTTTGTCATCTGCAAGAGACATACTTTTCCTTCAGTTCCTCTGCAATGTCACTTATAAAGACATTAAAAGGACTGGTCCCAGTACTGAACCCTGCGGTACCCGCTAGTAACCCTCCTTTCGTCCTGTGTACTCCATTTACTACTACCCTTTGAGTCCTGTTGTAGCCAATTTTTATCCAGGCTACCACCTTGGGACCCACTCCAAGGCTGGCTGTCTTGTGTATTAATCTTTTGTATGGGACTGTATCAAATGCCTTGCTAAAATCTAGGTAGGCCATATTCACAGCCCCTCCTGGTCTACTACTTTGGTAACCCAGTCAAAGAAATCTATTAGACTCGTCCTGACAGGCCTTCCCATCGTGAATCCATGCTGCCTTGGGTCCTGTGCCCCACTGGCCTCTAGGTACTCAACAATCCTTTCCTTCAGAAGTGATTCCATCATTTTCCCTACCACTGAGGTCAAACTAACTGGTCTGTAGTTTCCTGCCTCTGTCCTGCTCCCACTTTTGTGAAGAGGAATCACATCTGCCCTCCTCCAGTCGTCAGGTACCACCCCATCCTCCCATGATTTGTTAAACAGAGTAGTCAGCGGTGTCACTAGTTCTACCCTTAGTTCTTTTAGAATTCTTGAGTGAACCCCATCAGGCCCCATTGCTTTGTCCACCTTCAATTTTATTAGTTCTTTCAGAACCCTTTCTTCTGTAAATGGACTGGTATCGACCCCCCATCTTCAGAGTGTTTCTCTTGTTTGGTTTAGGTAACTCCCCCTCCTCTTCCTTTGTGAATACTGAGCAGAAATATTCGTTCAGTATCCCTGCTTTTTCACTGTCACCCTCTACCCACATTCCCTCCCCTTTATTAAGCTTCAGTATCCCTCCTTTGGTCTTTCTTCGCTCCCTAATGTACCTATAAAAGGTCTTATCCCCTTCTTAACAGAACTGGCTATCCTTTCTCGGTTTGGGCCTTTTGCTATTCTGACTGCCTTCCCAGCCTCTTTCTGCTTTAACTGATAAAGTTCTCTGTCCTGCTCCTTCTGTGTTTCCTTATATTTCCTGAATACTGTCCTTTTCTCCTTAACCTTCCCTGCCACCTCTTTTGAGAACCATAACGTTTTTCCTTCGTTGTGTTTTATTGATTTGTTTTACACAAAGGCTTGTTGCCTCTGTGATGGCTGTTTGATCACTCCCCATTGTTCCTCCACCCCTCCTTCTTGCCTGTTTGCTAGTGCTTTTCTAAGGCACTCTCTCATTTTCCCAAAGTCAGCCCTCCTAAAGTCCAATACTCTTGCTTTTGTATGGCTTGATTGTATGGCTGTGTTTATCGTGAACCACACTGTTTGGTGGTCGCTTGTTCCCAGATGGCTACCCACTTCTAAATCTGAGATTCTTTCTCCATCCCCATTTGAGAGTACCAGGTCTAAGATTGCTCCCTCCCGAGTGGGTTCCAATACTAGCTGTCTGAGGCATGCCCCCTGTAGGGCATCAAGAATGACCCTGCTCTTGGATGTGCCTGCAGCAAAGGTGCTCCAGTTAACATCTGGCATATTCACCCGCCCACTCATACCCGCCACCCCGCTCCCCCCCCCGGTCAGTGGCGGGTGGCAGCAAGCCGCCTGACGGCTGTACGCCCATCGGTGAACAGTGTGGGCCAATGGGTGTGCAGACCATACTGTACTACACAGTCCCGATATGGAATATCTGGACTGTGAGTACAATATAATCCTACGCTCGTGGCCCCAATGGGCTTATCAGCCGTACTGTACGCCGTCAGTCGGTGGGCGGCTTGCGGTAGGTGCTGCCGCCCGCCGCTGACCGGGGAAGCGGGTGGCGGGCAATGAGGGCGGTTGGGAGGGGGTACGGTACCACTGGACCACCAGGGAGTTAACATAATATTACAGCCGACGATCGAGCAAGGAGTTAGGTCCACTGGACCACCAGGGAGGTAACATATTATTACAGCCCGCAATCGGGCACAGTGTTAGGTCCACTGGACCACCAGGGCTGCTATTATGTACTACAGCCGGCGATCGAGCAATGGGAGGGCGCTACGCTACCGGACGGTGCCGCCAGGACTTGGGTGGCCACCCACAGCTGGCAACTGCCGTGTTGCGCCCAGCAATATGGCAGCCGGCCTGTGGGTGGCCAGTTCTAGCGCCTGTTTTTCTTGGGCACATCTTTGTGCGCCCCCGTGTGGCACAAGGTGGGTGTGTGCCTGCACATCGCCGCATCCCGGACTGAATATCGGGATGTGCGATATACGTAGAGCACGCCCACCACTGCGCACATACATTTCTGGTGCGCCTCTATGCAGGTTATATGGAGCAGATTCTCCTTTTGAATATCACACCGGGGCGCATTAGTGGGTTGCACATGGCACATCACTGTTGCGCCATGCGCAACCCCTTTGAAAATCCCACCCCAGATTTTCAACATAGCTTTCTTATGCCCCAACTTTGTGAACCCAGGATGTGAACATTTTCAAATTTCTGCCAAAACGTAATTTCATGACACAGATGCAAAACCCCATTTTGGCCAGGATTTGAAAAATTACAGCCATAACATTCATGAGGCAGTGTGAAAAATGTCTGTTGAAAATCTGGGGTAAAAATATTGAACATTAACCAACTAGTGAGCATGTGCAGAGAAATTCAAATATATGCTCATAACTTACTTGCTTTCTAATATTTTGACCCCAAGTTTTTAGCATAGCTGTGTTATTACCCCACCTCATGAACCAGGTAGATGAAAAATCTCAAATCCGGACTGAAACTTCGTTTATGCCACAAGTGCAAAAATGCTTTTCAGCCAGGATTTGAAAAATAACAGCTGTCACATGCATGAGATGGTGTGAAAAAATGAGCGTGTGGAAAATTTGTGTTCAAAATTTTGAAAATGACCAAAGTTATGAGCGTGTGTTGAAAAATATCAATGTACACATAACATTTTTGTTTTCAATATTTTTTTACCCCAGATTTTCAACATAGCCTTCTTTTGACGCCACCTTTAAAGCCGGACTTCTGACATATAAAGCCCTGCACGAACAGGGCCCGGACTACCTGAAAGATCTTCTGGTCCCTTACTGCTCCGGGTGATCACTCCGCTTGGCTGACGAGGGGCTGCCAGAGATTCCGAGGGTCTGCTTAAAATCTTCTGGGCCTGGGCATTTATGCATGCAGCCCCTACTCTCAGGAATTCTCTACCCCGTCAGCTATGGGAGTGCGCGACTGTGAAGGGTTTCAGACAGGCTCTCAAAACCTGTGGAGGAAAGCTTTTGGTGACTAACCTATGTATTAGTTTTATCTGTATTATTTGTTTTAAGTATTTATAATCAAGTGATTTTATGACTTATTCTGTTTTAATAATTGTTGGGCACCTTGGCTATGGAAAGGCGCCATATAAATAGATTTATTATTATTACCCCATGAACAAGGGTGGAGAAAATATTCAGATTCTGCCCAAAACGTGGTTTTGTACAGTGACCACAAAATCACCTTTCAGGATGGATTTGCATAATTTCACCTCCCTTGTTCATGAGGTGGGGTCCTAAAAAGGCAGTGTTGAAATGTGGTGCAAAAATGAAAACATTATGAATAAAAATGTAAACCTCATTGAAATACATTAAAACGCACTGACATTATATTCTCATAATGCAGTCGTCCGTTCCAACAGCAAGACGTGTGTTCAATCTGAGAGTGGATCTACATCATGAGACATGTTCAGGTGCATGAGGGTGTGTAGGAGGGCGGATGCTTAGTGGGAGGTCAAGGTGGGGTGGGGGATTTTTAGGGGGTCAGATCGCTGATGGACCATTTTTCTTTTGCAGGTTACAAAAAGAGATCAGTGAGGGCCATTTTTCTTTATTGTAGGGGGACAGAAGCTGGCACTAGGGATTGCACACCCCGGTATTGAGATGATCTTTGGCAGTACTGGGGGTGGGTACCTTGATGCCGCCACCTATATTTTTTTTGAGGGGGATGACCTGGAGGGGAGAGGGGTTGAAAGAACAGTACCAAAGGTGGGCACCCTGGTCAACTATTACTTCATTATATTAAGACGAAGGAGTGGGTGACCTGGAGGGGAGGGAGCAAGAGAAGTGGTGATGGGGATGAGCACCCCAGTCTGCTTACTATTTAAAAAAAATTGGGGGGCAGGAGACATGGAAGGAAGGGAGGGAGAGAAAGAAGTGGTACCGGGGTGGGCACCCTAGTCCGCTAAACAAAAAGAAAAAATAGACAGATAGATGTAGATAGAGAGAGAGAGAGAGAGATATCAGGGCATCAGTAGCTCGCTGCTGTAATTGAATCTCTCTCTCATCTATGTTTATATTTTTCTTATGCGAACTGGAGTGCTCACCCCGCTACCTCTTCTTTCACCCCTTCCATCCAGGTCACCCCAGTGCTTTTTTAACTAGTAAGCAGACCGGGGTGTCCACCCCAGTACTGCTTCTCTTGTCCCTTCCCCTGCAGATTGCCTGTCCCCTTCCTTTAATTTTGTATACATGGCACCATACATTCCTGCTTTAAACAGAACCAGCCCAAATTGTCATGGTGATTTACATATATAGCCCATGATGCTTTGTATTATAGGGAGTATGTGTGATTTTGTATTTCTTTGAAACTTGGCTTTATTGCCAATGCCCTTTTTAGGTAACCCTTGCTTCAGTGCTTTTGTGCAGAGGTTCTTTGTCTTATCTTATCTCACGCACACACACACAGAGTTTAGCCAGAGTGGAGGAGAAGGGAAATATGTTGGTAGTTAGCAGGAAGGAGGAGTCACCAGTTTGTGTAGAAGGAGGAGGAGGAGGATTTAAGCCTGTCTCCAAGTATGGGGAACAACCTTAAACTGAAAGAAAAGTATAAGGAATGTGGAGAGGAGGGCAGCAACAACTAGGGCATACAGATGAACAAGTTTAGAGTCAAGACCGTCAGGGCTGTGACCCATGGAGGGGTAAAGCGATCAAAGAGCAAACCGGGCAGCATCTGGAATTATGGGGGAGAAGGAGAAGAAGCATGTGGAATGGTGTAGGGATTAGAGATCATGGGATTATATAAGCAATAGACAACAACAGGGTGTGGGTTAAGCTGGGATTTACCCATGTCTGGTGTGGTTTGGTCACGAGGCCGCAGGCCAAGTGATCAAATCCACACCAGAAGTGGGTAAATCCCAGTATAACCCACACCCTAGAGTGGTTTAATGCAATTATACAATGGCCAGGAACTGAAGGATTAGAAAAAAAATTTTTAAAAATACTTTTTTTTTATGATTTTTTACTGTGGTATCCTTCATCTGTACACTGAACAGTCACCTGTTGCTAGGTAGCACATGTTTGTAGGAGAGGTACTGCCCAGTTTGTAGTTTAACCATCATCGCACAGTCACAGACACACTGTAGTGTGTTGTGTTTGTTTTCAAGAAAGTCTGTGAGGTGTCAGTTTTTTATTAAGCTAGAGCCTGGCAGTTGTGATTTTGACTGTATCTTTACACAGCGCAGTGCGGGCTCTGATGTTGCCGGTAGGTGCTTCTGGGTTTCGTGTGAGTTTACCGGTTCTGGCTTTACTGTGCTTTCTGTGGTCAGGAGGGACTGATGGTGTCAGTTGGGTGACTTTTTTGTTTATTTCCAATTGTGAGACCGGGGGATTTATTTTGTATTTAATCAAGCTATTTATAATTGGATGTTACAGCTGCCAACTAAGCATGTCAATCAATCAAAATCTTTATTTATCCAGGCGATCACCATTGAGCAAGCTCGTTTACAGGGTGGACCTGCTGTTGGCAGGGACAAATGTACAGATACAGATAAATGTACATAAGACAAAAGGAACAAGATGTTTACAATAACAATAGGAGCAGTATATATACATTCCAATGGCACGTGTACAAGTAAGATATACATAAAACAACAGTAACGTGATGTACACAATACCCACAGGAGCAGGATGTGTATGGTTGTCATATACAAACAAAAGAAAAAAAGAAAATCATTTATATTCGTGTCCATCAGGAACATGTTAATGGCCTGTATAGAAGTCCCTGAGCTATGGAGGTGCGCATGACGGTGTCAGGGGCTTAGGATTATGTGACAGGGTGTAAGGGAGGTGCAGAGGGTGCTAGGTACAGGTGGGATGAGGGCATGTTGTGGACAGCGGGAATGGAGCAGACAACAAAAAACGTATGGAGAGAGGTGAGGCAGGTGCTCCCGGTGGAGTTGTCACTGAGGATAGATTAGGAAAAGTTTTTTTTTATTTTTTTGCTGTGTGAAGCGGCTTTGAGGACTGTTGGGGTCTATTATTTAAAAAGTGCAGTCCTGCCATTGCATGTTTGAAAGTCACGTTTTGCCATCACAGTTTAGTGGAGAAATCAACATGGCGGTTGTCATGTTCTGCTTTTCGAGGGTGTCAGAATGATTTCTTTCATGTGGTGATTACAGGTGCGGCTCACTTGGTCTTTATCCATGTGTCATGCTGGAATTTACTCACGGATAAGAGACCCACTCAGCCAATCAGGTTTCTAGATTTAAAAGTGCCATTGTATAATTCCAGATTTTGTAAGCTCTATACTGTATTTTGAATTTTCTGGCTCTGTTGAGAGACTGAAACCTGCAATGAGATTTTACGTTTTTTTTTTTTTTCATTTAGCTGTTTGGCCCCTGAGCTGCTTTCAATCTCTCTGTTTGGCCCTGGTACCAGTGGTGGTTCAACTCCCAACCCTATCTGCCACCCCTCGACCCATCTCCAGAGTGAAAGGAGATCCACAGGAGATAGGACCCAAAATGGTCATGGACCTGCCAGCACTGCCCACCACTTACCCCATTTCCAGAGCTGATGGAGATCCACATATGCCAGGGCCCAAGAGTGCTGGTGGACCACCCTGCCTTGTCTGACGCTGCCTCCGTTGTCAGAGATGATGGACATCTACATGGGTTTAGGGTCCAAGAGTGGTTGTGGGCCTCCTAGCCCTGTCTGCTGCTCCTCCCATCACCAGTGCCAGTGGAAATCCACACAGGGCAGGGCTTGAGAGTGGTGGCAGACATCCCAGCCCTACCTGACACTCCCCCCATCTCCAGAGCCAATGGAGATTCACATGGGGTAGGGTCTGAGAGTTATGGCGACCGTCATACAGTTGGCTCAGGACTTACGGGTTTTTCTCATTTTCTCTCCCTTCCTCTCACCACTCAGTGAGCAGATGCCTCTGGCAGCCCCACATGCGCTCAGCGTTCCTCTGTGAGGGAGCTAGCTTCCCTGCATTGCAGTGGGTTGCTGGATCAGTAGAACATGATGCTGTCCCTCCCTGAACTGGGACTGCTGTTATTCAACAGTGCCACCTCCGTCCCTAAGCCAGCACCCGAGCTCGCTCCCAAATCCAAGTCCCTGGCATAGTAGCACAACATAATACCCACTGGGCCAATGGGGGGGGGCAAGAGATTTTACTTTTTATGACTTTTTTCTGTTTTGCTGGCATTAATTTGTAAGTGATGATGTGTATTTTTCTCCTGTGTTCCTTTTCTGAATTATTTCTTCCTTTCCTGTTTGGTGTTTGCAGTGTATACCTTTTTTGTTCAGTGGCCGTTGTCTTTGTTACTGCTTTTTGTTCCCTCTCACCTTTTAACATTCTGAATTGCACAGCTGCGTCTGCAAGAAATGCTGTTTCTTGTGATGCGACATTTAGCAAAGCAAACTCACATGCTTCTGCAATGTGTATCACCAAAGTTATGAAATATAACTTTTTTTTATTGTGTAATTTACTTAACCTTACAAAGCTCTTCCCCCACAGCCATGGTGTGATTTACAAAAATGTGCACTCCGACAAACCTAGTATATGGTACTATTATGTCTTAACCCAAGACTCTCATTTTTTTTTAGTTCATATTAAGCGAATATAAATAGGCAATGTAATCTCATAGGCATGTTCCTGTTATTGGTTTTGGCTGACTTGTCATGCCCAGTAAAACCAATGGCTAAAACCAGTTCAAACGGGCCCAAACCAAGATAAACATTTAACACTGACATGATTTTTGCCGTTGGTTTTTTTGGTTGCACTGAACATCCAAAGCCCAGTATGAATTATGGCTATAAGTTACACAAAAAAATTACATCATTTTGTTTTGTTAAAGCTACAAAGATGTTGTGGGTTCTGGAACAGCTGTCAGCTAGTCAGAGTAAGACAGTGTAATCATCTGTATCTTAATTGGAAGCTTATTCTTCCACTAATGTTGCCATTTAAATTCCTGCTGCCAGTCAGCTGGCTACTTTACAGAGGTTAGATGGTAACTCATTATTTTGTTTGGTGGTTGTGTGTGTGTGTGTGTGTGTATGTGTGGGTTTATGTGCAGAGCTTCTGGTTCAGATGGTCCTTCTCCCTGAGCAGGGACATCATGCTCTTAGAGTCTGGGGAGGAAATTCCCCGCAAATTCACACTCAAGTACCGAAGATGGCTGGAAGTCTAACTTTAGTGCCCCTCCTAAATTAACGTTTAATTGTGTGCCCCACCAGCAGTTCTTTTGGAATGATGTCCCTCCTCCTTTGATGAGTTGTCTGAGACTGACTCTGAAGTCAAATTCCACCCCCAAATAAATGGGGCAGGATGCAAGTCGGGTAACTCAGGAGTTCGCTTTTACCTACTGTATACCTCATATTTGGCACAGAGTCTGGTCCCTGAGTTGAGACGCCTCAGACTGCCTGAGAATGTTTGTGGTCAAATTCCTGGAGATCCTTTCCATAATATAAACTGGATAACAGTTTCCTCACCCATCCGAAGTTTGAAGGCAAACTGCCTGCCACGTGCAAGCCTGTATTTTCTGTAGAAGGGATATTTCCAGGGTTGGTTTGTTGATTTGATTATTGATTACTGTGAAGGTTTATTTGTATGGCAGTCTTTTTTTGTTTGTACTTTGTTCTGTTATTGCTCCATCTGTGCAGTCCTTGTGAATTCAGTTGGTGTTTGTGATTATAGTAAACATTTTTTGTTATTTTGGTGGGTTTTTCATTACAAACATAGAACATGTAGTAATAATACAATGCAGCTGCAGCTGACCACATAACAATGCATAATATACCCCCCCAATGTATACAATGTCCAACATGATTCTCCTCAGTTGCAGGGTAGTTCTGACACTATTTTAGGACTGCACTTATGTACAGTAGTTTGTGCCCTTGTTAAGCGCTTACATTATTTTCACAATGCATTGGCATTCTGCTACAGAACCCTGTGACTGAAAGTTCCAGCTACATCATACAGTCAGAAATGGTACTGACCAGCACTGTCTGAATCAAACGCACACTAGGTGTACAAAGAGGCCAGTAAAGATGGAACAATAACAGAGTTAGAACCAGTATTAGAAGAAAAAAAAGAAAGAAAGAAAGAAAGGAAAAACACAGCAGTTTGGCTGCCACCCCGATGGGCCAGTGGTGGCACATTGCACTGCCATGCAGATTTATTTATTTAGCTAGCTTTTGTTTACCGGGTAAGTACACTAGACAAGTAGTATGCCTATTTTCAGGAACGACCCGGGAGAGCACAAAACATACAGTATACATACATGGCAACATTGGAGAAACAGCATGATACAGTAAAAAACAGCTATAACAACACTTGTATAAGGGCAGAGATACTGCCACACATAGTACAAACTGTTACAGGACATAGATAGACATTAGAATCACTGAATACATATTTCATAGACCATCATGGACTCAGAGTGGACAGTAGTGGACTGCAGAGTATTACATTACAGAGACTAGGAGCAGTCACATCTTGTCGTTTGTTTTAGGTGGGACCACAGGGAGGAGCGAAAGGTCCCATGGGAAGGGGCAGAGCGAACAGAGTCCGGAATGGAGTTCCAGAGCCTAGGCACAAAAAGCGGCAAAGTCACGATCCCCCATAAGGGTCCGAGTAGGGGGAACTTTAAGCAACTCGGCGGTCTGTGACCTGAGCTGGTAGGGGATGGCGTCCAGTTTTGGGAGGAGATGCGCCAGTCCCAACGGTATGCCCGTGGCAAACACTTTCCTGGTGAAGTTTCCTACACCAAGGATCAGGAATTCCACAGGGGGGAGCCAGCTGAGTTTGTCATAGAGCTCACATCGGTGGGTGAGTTTGGGAGCAACAAGTGCAAACCGACAGATATCATTATATGCCATGTTCCACCGATTAAGATGGATTTGAGGTGACCTGGCAAATAGGTGGTATCCATAACTAAGGGAGGGGAGAAGCACTCCCCTCACAAGTGCCAGCCTCGCTCCCGGAGTCAGGTTGTATTTGGCCCTGTAGGCAAAGGCCAAGCTTACACCTGGTGGTTCTGCAGATGTTTTGGATATGGCTTCCCATGTCAAGTTGTGGGTCAAGGGTGACCCCAAGATATTTAATTGAGCTCGCTGTTGGCAACAGGGGGCCTCCATCACAAGCTATTTTGAGCATAGCTGATGGGGCTTTTAACTTGGCCGTGGAACCAAAGAGCATGGCCTGAGTTTTGTTAGGATTCAGTACCAGTCTATGGTTGGTAATCCAGGCCGAGACTCTGCTGAAGTCTTCAGATAGGCACTGGTTAAGGTCAGCAGCATTACGAGCATGGGCTACTAGCAGAAGGTCATCTGCTTAAAGCGTGACTTGGCAACGAGAGGTCACCCATGGGAGTTGATTAATAAAAAGTGAGAATAGGAGAGGTCCAGGTACCGATCCCTGGGGAACTCCCATGGTCACAGCCCTAAGCTCCGAGAGGACCTTGTTAAAGCAGATGCGCTGCTTTCTACCCGTTAGGTAGCCCATCATCCAACTCATGGCATGGAGAGAACCGAGAGCCTGAGCTGCTCTCCCAGTAGGTCATGGTTGACAAGGTCAAAGCTTTTGACAAGTCAATAAATATAGCACCTGACAGTTTGCCCTGATCCATGGCGGATCTAATACTAGAGGTTACAGTAATCAGGGCAGTAGTGGTACTATGACCCTTCCGGAAACCATGTTGGGCCCCAGAAAGCAGCTCATGGGTATCCACGCATTCGAGAGTTGCTCGCACAACCTTTTCCAGGAGTTTACCAAGGGATGGGAGAATAGCAATAGGGCAATAGTTGCCAGGGAGTTTGGGATTTCCTGCTTCAAAACAGGGACTATCCTTGCCTCCTTCCAGATGTCAGGGATTATCCCGAGCTAGGGATAGGTTAAAGAATATGGGCAATCAGAGGGCAATGTAAGCTGCTCCCAGCTTGAGAAGCCTGGGCTCAAGGTTGTGAGGCCCTGCACTGGAGTGCTGGGAGAGGGCAAGAGCGGTTCCGAACATCAAGGACAGACACGGCCTTAAGATTAAATACTCTCCGAGGAGGATGTTCACTGCATCGGAGGGATGTTAGCAAGACAACCCCCATCGGTCTTGAAACGAGAGGTGAGGGCTGAAAAGGTCGGAGAAGTGGAGATTGAGGTGGTCGGCTATAGTGTGGGGATTATTGTACGAGACTCCATCAATAATCATGTCCACGACACCCGAGTGAGAGGGCCCACTGATGAGGGATTTAATGTTCCTCCAGAACCTCCTAGAATCTCTGACAGAGCTAAGTAGTGCCGATTTACAGAAGTTACTTTTGGCAGCCCTAATGGCTTTTTTATACCGATTCCTGAGTTGCCGATATCTCAGGAGATTAGCAGGATCTCTGAACCCTAGTACTTGCCCAGCATTTGTCTCTCTCCCGCATCTGGGCAAGTAAGTCACCATTCAGCCAGAAGGTGGCTGTTCCCCTCACCCTCCGGGTGACCCTGGGGGCGTGTCTGTCTTGGAGAACACCAAAGGAATGTATGAAGCAGGAGGCTGCCACTGAGGGGTCAGAGGCTTCAAGCACCCTGGTCCAGTCAGTACATCCTAGATCAGCCAGGAAAGCCTCAGGGTCAAAACTGGAGTATTTTCTGACTTGAATGATTTTGTGTGGAATTCTAGGGAAGGGGATTTTCCAGACACAGTATACCGGGGAGTGGTCAGATATGGAGTCTGATAGCGTGCCTGATGAGGCAATCCTCTCCGGCCGGTTGGTCAGGATCCAGTCCAGCAGGGAACTTGAGGAACCTTTGGCTGCCTGTCTTGTCGGGTCATGGATTAGTTGGTTAAGGGATAGGCAGGCAAGTTGTGATTCGCATTTCCTAATATTGCCACACTCCCAGTTCATGTTGATATCACCCATAGTAATGAGTTCATTGTCACCTATACTGGGCCTAACTGCATCTAAGAGGTAAGTGGAGTCCTATTAGACTTACTTTAGGGGGTTATAGGCGCACACCAAGTGCAGCTTCAGCATCACCCAGCAGCAGGAGCACATGAAGAAACTCACAAGGTGGATGATCAGGTTTACTCTGTGCCACCAGGGAGATTTTCAGATGGGATCTGTAGTAGATGAGGGTGCAACCCCCTTCCTACCCCAGTCCTGTCTAGACGAATGAACTCGTATCCTGTTAGGAAGCAGGCAGAGTCAGGAATCTAGGGTTTGAGCTAAGTCTCAGTTATCCCTAGGATGTCTGGCTTGTATAGCTCAGTCCACGCTAGAGATCATCTCGTTAGGAAGCAAGCTCCTAATATTCATATGCACTATTTTTAGTCCCTTATTCCCATTCCAGGTGGCGGGAATATTAGAGATCAGCTTAGATGGCCCAGGATTGAGCTCAATATCTCCAGCCATGAGAAGTTAGAGTAGGGCTAGCCAGGGGAGGAACAATCTTACGAGCGGCCTACCTCCAGGCCTGTGCATGCTTCGGACTTTCTTCACCCTGACCGTACACATAAGGCATCTAGTGTCAAGGCTAAGGACAGTACCGTAGTGCATTACCTTAGTTATAAGTTGGTTGGAAAAGGAGAAATCAGTATCATCATGGGAGGAGGGCCACAACCCTGGGTCAGTAAATAGGCTAGGAGTCGAGGTAGCACAATAAAGGAGGACTAGCCCCAGGGCCAGTATCATAATTATTAGTGTCGTAAAACCGACCTGCCGCCCCCTCCTGAACATAGGAGAGGTGGCTTCCAGTTCTTCCATGGTAAGGACAGTAGTAACCACCCCACAGATTATAGGCAACTGGAGACCTAGAAAAGGAGCAAACCAGGACTCCTGGAAACCTGAAAAGGGGCAAACCAGGACACCCCTGATGGTAGGGCCCCTAAAAGGAACAGATCACACAACTAGCTGCTGGGGACCTCGGTGGTCACCCACGCCTCCCCTCCTCTCGTCAGCAGTTTGCAGTAGTTGAAGGCGTTGGGACAGCAGATAGCAGAGCAGGAACTAAACAATGCTGATAGGCAAGCAGGTGGTGAAAATAGGAAAATGTCTTTAACTGGAGGTCAGGACTGGACTCTGGTTACTACATTGGGAGGCAGGTCAGGCTGCAGGAAACTGCTGGAGGACAGCGTGCCTTGGCCAGTGAGGGCTGGCAGCAGGTTCTGGCATGCAGTGACCCCTGTGAGCAGGCCAGGAAGCTTGTTTCTTCCACAGTGGTATGCTGTCATGTCAAGGCTGACAGACATAGCCGAAGTCTGAGGGAGGCCACAAGGGAGAAAATTGAGGGGTGGGGGGGATCCCCTGCTATCTGAATGATGGTGATGCACTCGCCTGAATAGGGTATATCCCTGGAGGATGGCAGGGACAGGGCAGAACAAACCTTGATTAAAAAAAAAATCTACTGCAGGATGAAATGACTAGCAAGTTATAGCTATTCTCCTTTGACGTGTACAGTGCTAGTTAGAGCACTAAACTGTGACACTGGAGATCATAGGTTCAAATCCCAACAGAGCCACTGGTTCACCGTGTGTCCCTTAGCATGTCAATGGCCTTCCATTGATGTAGTCCCCCCAATTTTGTAGTGGGTTAAAGCAGGACTACACTGAGAACAAAGTGTTGTTCACTCTTCGATAAGTGAATTATTCAAAACTGTTTTATTTAGCATGTAGTAGGGTTGGTTTTAAAGCAGACAGTAAACAGTAATTACAAGCTATAAAATCAGTTTGCCACTGCTAATTATCTTACCTTCCAAGTCTCCTTATTTTCAGGGAGTCTCCCTGATTTTGCCTTTTTTTTTTGAGGTTTCCACTTCTTTTTATGGCATCAGCCCATACCCCCAAAATAGTCAGAATCAAAGCATAGACTGTTCTTCATGTCTTTAAATGATTTAACATTGCATTTCTAGCACCTTACATTCAGTTAGGCACATGCATTAGGGCCCTGTGTAACTCTTCCTGATTTTAGTGGTCAAAATCTGATCTCCCTCATTTGAGAAGTGCTTACTTGGGAGCTGTTTTTCACACAGCGCATTTTATATAAATGTGCCAAAAACACTTCACGGTAGTAAAGCAAAGTTACAGGGCTTCGCCTGCAACAAGGCCAAGTTTATAAAGTGATCAGCACATTTTTAATCTGAGTTATGTTTTCGCATCCATTATAGAACAGTTATTTAAAACTGACAATGGGTGGGCACCAGCTAATCCATATGATTATCTTTTTAGAGTAACTCAAGCAGAGCAAATGTTTTAAAACCAACTACTTGCTTATAAATACTGAATCAGAAGACCAAAATACTTAAATGAAGCAAACAAGCAGGGCACAGTAACACATCCATCGGATTTCATAACACATTCATACTTTGCAGAATCAGCAGTGGAAACAAAAAGTTGCCTTCACTTCAGCAAACAGCCGTGCTCAGCCTGGCAGGCGCCCCGAGCCTTACAAAAGCACAGGATGTTGTTGATTTGTAACTAAACCACAGAGAGGAAATGATTGTAAATTTCCTTTAAACATCCCACTGTCTGCCCTTCCCCTCTTGTAGGCAGGGAGCTCAAATAGAGCATTTTCTTGGGGGGTTGGATAGGAACCCACTGGAAGTCTTTATCTATTTAAATATGCAGCAGCAGGACAGAGAATGCAGAGCTGCAGGGCTTTGCTCCCATAATACTCTTAAGAACATAGAATACCATTTACAAAGCAAGGAATATGGCTTTTGATCCCCCTCGCAGGAATGTAATAAATATTACATTGGCACATGTTAAACCTTTTAAAAGAGGTTTCAGCATGGCTCAGTTGGTAGGTATCTGCCTCTGGTCCCGAAGGTCCAGGGTTCTAGTTCGGTACCGGGATTGGAGTTATACTATTTACAAAAAAAAAATAATAATTCTGGCACCCATGTGCAGTACTGGGGGTGTTCTGTACTGTTGGGGTGTGCCATCTTTCGCATGAGACGTGAAGCCAAGTTCCCGTCATCCTTATCTGGTGGTTGTTCAGGTGGACGTCAAAGATCCCATGGCATGTCTTCAAAAGAGTAGTGGTGTCACATTTCACCCAATTCTCTAAAATACAATCAACAACTTAATATGGTTCAACCTCAGTTGATCTGCATCTGTATCCCCAACCCCCCCCCGGACAAGTATGAAAAGAGGCAGTATTGTCTAGCCTGCTTTTCTGCTCAACAACAGAAAACTAAACAGCTTTTCTCTTGGCAGGAATGAAGAAAAAGACATTTGGTGTTCTATAGTATTTTTCACGCACACTGTATCCTAAAGCACAGTACAATTCAGGGACAGTTGACAGCAGCCTTAGGTGAGCACGTTGGTTTCAGGGAGGTCAAAGAAGGCTCTGGGTGCGGCTCAAGTACCGTAACCGAAAAGGGGTGTGAGACAGAAGAGGTGACTGAGCACTGTGAGGTTACTTACTTACTTACTCAGTGTCACGCAGCAAGCAAGTGGCTCTAGTGGGATTCAGACCTGGGTCTCCAGGTTGACAACTTTGCAGTCTAATCACTAATCTATACTACCCCACAGCTAACACTGAAACGACCTTCTTTGTAGAATGCTTGGGTAGGCATGTGGAAAACAACTGTATTGACGACTCCCTCCCCCCCACACACACATTACCAGTATCAAGCAACAATCTGCCATTTTAAAATGAGACATGAGATTAGATAACCCTTATCCACCCTAGGTTTACAGTCAGAAACAAACAGAAACATCCTCAGTCCATCGATTTCAAGTGTGCAAATGATCCTTCTTTTTGTTTGACACTTTATTTGCCCTGCAGAGTCCAGATTCTACTCAGGTACAGCTGTGGGCTCTCAGCACTAGACCACACCACCTTCCTAGACCAACTTGTTTCAGGGATCACGGGACAGCAAAGCTGCTTTCTGCATATAAAGATTTTTAGGACAATGTAGAAGCCTAAACATAAACAAGTAAGGACAGCATTATGAGTCCTGTGAACTGTAATTTACCAGCTGAAGCAGTGCACAGACCTACAGTATATCGCACATCCTGTGTGGTTTGCAGGGAGCTCCGAGTGCCAGTCCCTGAAGTTGATGAGAGATAAACTGTCATGCAGTGTAACCAGGTTACTGCATGGTATTTTGTGCCAGTGCTTCTAACTGTGCTTATAATTTTCACATGGGGAGAGTGTTAGTAATCTCCCAGCCCATCGTAGAGATGGGACTGAACATGTATGAGTCACTGAGAGGAGACGACATCTCACTGTGGTGTGCCAGCCACAAAGTGGTGCCAGGAGTATGGACTTGCACCGGCCAGGTTAGTGAGAGAAACGTGTTTTTATTTCTTTACAAAACTGGAAACACTTTCAGTAAACTTTTAAAAAGAGCCAAACCATTTGCAGCTTGTTATACTGGTGTCTTTGTAACAATGATCATTAACCACTCAAAAAACAAAACAAAATAAACATTTCAAATAGCAGAATGGCCCGAAGAGTCTGACTAACTGAAAATGTCTCCGGTTTAAATATACAGATTTTTTATGTACAGCGTTTCAGTTTCACTCACTGTGTCCTACTGAAATGGCACATGAGGGGCAATGCTTGGCTGGGCAGTGACTTCGACCTGCCATCATGATGTCATTAAATTAATTTGCTGTGGTATAAATCAACCAGTTGGATGCATTAGTGCTTACTGCACTGAGTAACATCGGACTTGATAGTTCTGCCATTAAATGGTTCACCAGCTACCTAACCAGTAGGTTACAACAAGTCAAAGCCATAGGAGATCTGTCCCACAAAAATCCTTATTACGAGGAGTCCCACAAGGCTCCATCCTGGGCCCTATCCTCTTTGCAATATACATCAATAATCTGGACTCACAGCTGGGCACAACAAATGTGCACTCATTCGCAGATGATACTGTACTCTATACCACAAATTCATCCTTGGATCTGGCCCATGAGTACTTACAGAAAGACTTTGTCACCCTCCAATACAACCTTTTCGCTCATAAGCTCCTCCTCAACGCCAAAAAGACTAAAGCAATGATTCTCTCACCAAAGTCTACTTCCGGATATCCACATATCACACAGATCCGAACACTCTTAAATGAACCCCTTGAAGTAGTTGATACCTTTAAATACCTAGGGTTCTGGCTGGATAACAAGCTCAACTTTCTGTGCCACTTAAATGAAACCTTGAAGAAACTAAGACAGCGATTAGGTTTATTCTATCGCATTAAACACCTACTCACATTGGAAGCCAGAATGAGACTAGTACAAACTACATTCCTACCTATACTGGACTACGCTGACTTCCTTTACAGTCATTGCCCATCAACGATGCTAAACAAACTCGACACCCTTTACCACCGGGCTTTAAGATTTATCTTAAATCTACCCCATAGTACACATCACTGTCATCTATACCAGGTTTCGGGATGGACCTCACTCTCAACTAGAAGAAAAAGGAATGCTCTCCTCTGGTTTTTAGAGCATTATCTGATAACTCCCTGCATACATCTCAACATCTTCAAATGGGATAAAGGTTCCTATGGCCTAAGACGCTTCTCCTTAATCTGTTTCCAGATTCCTAGAGTGAAAACTACCCTGGCTCAGCAGCAATCAACTTCTCACTTCCATCACTTTGGAACACTATGCAAGACTCATTAAAATTATCCTCACTTCCAAACATTTCACATTCAAAGCTCTATTAACGGATTATCTGAAGGAATCATGCAACTGTTTCAGACGCCGATGACCACTAAGTTCTGGGTGCCGCTCAAATCCTACTTATATCTCATCCACCCACATTCCTAACAACAGAAACCTAGGACTCCATAAGCCTAGCTCCCTTAATCCAAGATGGCCCTGCCTATTCTCTACCTTTTACCTATTCTGGCCTCCCTTTTAGCTGCCTACTCTTTCACCCCAATTTCTACCTATTCCTTAATACCTCCTTATTTTTTATCATTTAGGTATGAGCTCTTACTTAGCAGAGACTATATGGGATTGTTGTTTCTTCTCATTTCAGTAAAGCTTATCATTATGTACCTTTGCATGTTAATTATGTTGACCGGTGTGTATAGGCCCATATTGACCGGCACCTTCACAATGTTTTTTTTTTTTTTTTGCACCGTTGTCCATCGTAATTGTAATCTTATGAAGTGTACTGTATTGTATTAATGCCCAGGACCACCTTGAAAATGAGCTTGCTCAATGGTGTTTATGCCTGGTTAAATAAAGTGATTGATTGACTGATTGATTAGTGCAGGGAGGGGGTAAGGAAATTATTAAAGCTTCAGTTCTTAGGTCTTTTCCTCTGCTACAACAGGGATTTGATAGTTTTTAATGTTGCCAGCGATGCAGCTGCCTCTAAAAGGAAACCTAAATTGTCAGGAGGATTCCCTGAGAAAGGACAAGGTGGGTTAGACTGGAGGGAGGAGGGGAGGGAGCCAAGTTGGACATCTCAGTTGAAGAAAGGGAAGGGGCTATGAGGTCACCAGGTGGGTAAAATGACAAGGTGAGCGCTAGATGTGGGATTGGTCGGGGGAGGAGCTGAGTGGGGTTCTCGCAAGGGTTCTTAGGGGGTATAAGAAGGGAAGTAAGACTGAGTTCACCCTTCTTTTGCTGGGATCTACTGAATTGTAATCTCAGCACATCGGCTGGCAAGTTTGTATAGGAGAACATTGGTAGAGGGCAACAGAGGGGGCAGGATGAGGAGCATTTGCAGTTTTTTAGAGTGATATAAAAGTAATATATATAACAAGGAAGCAAGGTTACAAGTGCTGTTTTTGTTGCGGGTTAAAAATCCTTATTTGTAGGGAAGGGTAAAATGGGGGGGTAGACCACGTGGAGTTAGGCTTAGTTCAGGGCCTGCTTGCCTGCAGGGGCCTTTGGTTTTATAGTTATAGGTCTGGTACTTAATTTATATGGGTCTGGGTTTTTGTTTTTCATTAAGAGGGATACTGTACTGTTTGAGGTAGCGTTTTTTTATAGAAAAAAAATTGTGGTACCTGATTATCCTGAAGTCGGTTGGCAGTGAAAGCCCTGAAGGTAGAATGCAGTGACTGGGGCCTGCACATGTATCAGCAGTAGAGGAGACAGCAAAGGAGGCTCACAGGTCAGCAGGCAGGAGTAATTGCAGAAGCGATCAAGGTGGTCGATGAGAGGCGGGTTGAATGCTGCCGTATGTTCCAAGAGCCGGTAGTTCTCTGTGGGTCTCTCACAGATGGATAAAGGCCACGGGAAGGACAGAAGGTCCTGGTGGCCAATTTGGTGGAGGGGTCTGACACAGGCGGTGGTAGTCGGGGTGAGTATGTTTTTCAGAGGTCTGCAAGGCACAAGACTGGACCACTGGCAGCTCCAATATACCGGGCAGATGGAGGAGGTTAGCTCTGCTGGTATGGGGGCTGGTGGTGTTCGGGAGCAAAAGCGTGGCCTGGGGAAGTTTGTAGGAGGCAGACAATGGGGGGGGGGGGTGAGACAGACAAGGCCGCATGTGGCCAAATAGGGCAAGCGCAATTCTCTGAGTGGCCTAGGCTGGGCCATGGAGGAAACTGCACGCGCATGCGTGGATTGGAGCGTCAACACCATTTTGGTAGTTCCAACAGCTGGCGTCACCATGCATGCATAATGCATAGGCGGGAGGCCATATTTGTAGTCCGGGGGGACGGATAAAAGGCTGGTAGCCTGTCTCACATGTGGATGCATTCTGGACAGTTTGATCCCAATTTTTAGGGATTCCCTATTGGCTGGGCTTGTTGATTTAGTGATTTGTTCAAAGAGGAAGCTGGCTGGAGGGACAGGTTTCCCTTTTGCAGGAGTGGCCCTGGTGGGCAGTGGGTTAGGACAAGACACACTAGTTTGGGGGTCAGGAGAGGGAAACATCAAGTTTTTTCTTTTCACCCAATAGCATGCCAGCAGGCCCCATGATAGGTTAACATAGCCACTAGTAGCAAGAGCTGTAATGATTGGAGGCATTCTTTCTTATGTGGAAACTATTATCAAGTCAGTGATAGACGTGCTACATACATCCCTTATTCTGTCAAGAAGCACTTGAATAAAGCATGCAATCAAGAAGACGTTCGTTTATAAGAAACAATATAAACCATTAATTTATGTCACAGAGGCATTATCAGCAGTTGGTTGGTAAAAGTGGTAAGCTGAGCATTGTGGTATGGGTAAGGAATATTAGGAAATGAAAGGACAAAGGGAAAGGGGAGAGCCCGGGGGGGGGGCACAGTGTAGGGCAGGTAAGCTATACAAGAGTAGCAGCAGAAATGGGGATAGATGTTGATAGTTGGGGATACGGGTGAGACAACAAGCTAAAGGAGGTCATGGGGGAATCAAGGAGGATGGATCTTAACTGGTTTATGTTTTGTTCTCTGTACAAGTGAATTAGCAGGATGGCGGCCAACAGAGAGATCACAAGCATTCAAATGACGGAGCAGGCAGCAGAACTGATGTTGAAAGTGAACGAGATGCTGTAGCTGGCAAAGAAGAAGGAGGCAGAAGAAGAAGAAGCATGAGCAAGGGCAAAGAAGGCAATGACAAAGGGCCTGAGGGAAAAGGTGAACGAGTTATGTGAGGTGGCGAGGCAGAAGGAAACGGAAGATGCTACGGGGAAGAGGAAGACACCTGCAGGTGGAACGGGGAGGAGCCCAGCAGGGAAGCGTCCCGTGCAGGAGGTGCCAGATCAGAAACTGTTGCCGGAACTGGAGGACATGGAGGGCAAGAATGGTAAGGAAGGGGGCTAGCAGCCCCCAGAGTGGGATGTGATGGAGTATTTGGCAGGTATGATAGGCGACGTGGGAGAGAAAGGTTTGGAAAAAATGGAAAAGGCATTTGAGGAGTTAAAAGGAGCGACAAAGGGGGGGACTGGGGAAGAGGAGGCAGCATAGGTATTAGGGTAGGTAATGATGGTGTGCCAGGCATGACCTTGGGGGATCATGTACCACAAACCATTAAAGAGAAAATGTGGAAAGTGGAATATGTGGATATTTTTTCATTAGTGAACAAGGAAACAGTGAAGAGGTATGAGCAGAAAGAAACGGTAGGAAAATCAGAAATGGCGGTGGCATTAGCCATCGTGGGGAGGAAGTTGGAAGAAACCACATATAAGGGGAAGAACACTGATACATGGCAAGCGGGCTTCATGATATTTAGTGCCATCCATCTTGAAAAGAAGCCTGAACTAGCCATATCATTGTTTACCTATTCAGCCATTATAAAAAATGCGTCTAAGGCAAAGCTAGGCTACAGTTGGTTGAAGTATTATGAAGCCTTCAGACAGAGAAGGGCAGCAAGGGGTGATTTACGGTGGAATTCCACACACTCCAGACTGTGGGTAAGGACCTTATCGGGGCACAGAGGGGTTATGGGGGAAGGAAATAAGCAAGGGGGAGGTGGTCAGTTAGTTAAGACATGCTGGGGATACAACAAAGCTTTGTGCACCTGGACAAATTGTAAGTTCAGACATGTATGTTGAAAGTGTTCAGGGTATCATCCAGTGTCCTGATGCAGATGGATGGGTGAAAGGACAGGGGTGCAGAATGCCAGCAGGCGGCCCTTTCAGGGGAATTTTGGGGGTCCAAGAGGGGATCATACCAGGGGTAGAGGGTGGGGTTCCAAGGGCAGGGGTTTGGTGCAGGGAATAACGGGAATCAATGAGTTAGAAGCGAGAATGGGGGCTGGGGTTTTTCAGATGGCAAACATGCCAGTCAAGGTGGGGATAGTAAGAGAATGGACCAAGGGGTACCCTGACTTGGACTCAGGGAGGAAATTGAGAGAGTGTTTCGAAAGAGGTTTCAGTTTAGGCTACCAGGGGGTTAGGGAGGGTATGAGAGCTAAGAACTTGGGTTCTATAAAGGGGAAAGAAGACATAGTGGATAGGAAAATCAAGAAGGAGCTGAAGGCGGGCAGGATAGAGGGTTCATTTGCAGAGCCTCCTTTTGAAAACTCAGGGTGTCACTGCCAGGGATTGTTACAAAGAAGCAACCATTAGAATACTGGTTAATTCATCACTTATCTTATCCGGATAGGGCATCAGTGAATGACCATATTCCCAATGAGTGTTGTACAGTGTCTTACGTGACGTTGGACCAGGCGGTAGAACTGATCAATGCTGTCAGTGAGGCTTGGCTGGTGAAAACTGACACAGATTAAGTTTTTCGGTTGTTACCAGTCAGGCCGGATGATTGGGACCTGTTGGGATTTTGCTTCCAAAGGAAATATTATTTCGATAAAGCAGTGCCGATAGGATGTTTGACTGCCTGCGTCAAATTCGAAGCATTTAGTACATGGATGCAATGGGTGTTTGGGGAGAAGTTTGGTTATAAGGCAGTGGTGCATTACTTGGAGGATTTCCTCTTAGTAGACCAAGGCAAGAAAGGGGCAGAGACAATGCTTAGGGAATTTAAAGAACTGTGTGGAGTTATAGGAGTGCCTCTAGCCGAGGGGAAGATGGAGGGTCCATCAAGGAAACTGGAATTTCTGGGGATAGAGGTGGTTGCAGAGAAACAGGTGTTTAGGTTACCGCAGGATAAAGTAGCAAGGTTGAAGGAGTTATTGGGGGGAGGTAAAGGACAGGAGAAGAGTGCCGTTGGGGATGGTACAGCAACTGTTGGGTCATCTGAACGTTGCATGCAGGGCAGTGGCTCCAGGTAGGGCTTTTACTAGGAGGCTAGCAAGGGCAACAGGGAAAGCAAAGCTGCCGCATCATTGGGTTTACTAAACAAGGGGAATATGGCGAGATTTAGATGTATAGGGTCAGTTTGTGGAGGGGTACAATGGAGTCACGTTTTGGCAAGACTGTTGGCTTGGAAATGATGATCTTGAACTGTATATAGATGCAGCGGGGATAATCGGTATGGGGGCATATTTTAGGGGGGCTTGGATCTCAGAGGTGTGTCCAAGGAAATATTTCCATTATGTGTGGCAGTGTTGACTTGGGAAATGCATCTTAGGAATAGGAAGATCATCTTCTGGTGCGAGAACAAAGCAGTAGTGGAGGTGATCAGCAGACAGGGAGGATACACTGAGTCTGTGAACAGGGTGTTGCAGCAGCTGGTGTTACTGGGGCTGAGGTTAAACCTGTCATTTAAAGCTAAGCGTATCGAAGGGATTAATAATGATATAGCTGACAGCCTTTCCCGTTTGCAGTTGGACAGGTTCAGGTCCATGGCGCCACAAGCGGCAGCACAGAGAACACAGGTAACAGATCAAGTGTGGAAAATTGACTGGAAAGAGCCCGACTGCTGTATAGGAGCTTCTGGTCTGCGAACATGTTAAGAGCATAGGAAGGGGCATGGAGCACATTCCAGGAGTTTCAGGAGTGGGAGGGGTTTGAGGTAAGTGAGCCCAGTTATACAGGATCAGATGGCGAAGTTCATGGTGCAAAAATGGGAAGCGGGTATGGCGAGCGGGACAATGGGGGTACAGCTAGCGGGGACTGGGTGGGCAAGTAGTTATTAGAGGATGGGCTGAACCAAATTCAGGATGGTACGGCATATGTTGATGGGGTGACAGAGGACGCAAAGGGAGGCTAGGTGATGTTAGAAAGCCAGTAGTGGGACAGGCACTCAAGAAGTTATTGGGGGTCTTGGGCCAGATATTTACCTCTGAATATGAGGCATGTCTCTTTAAAGCCATTTTCCTGGTAATGTCAAAGGGAGCTTTTAGGGTAGGCGAAGTGGTAGTGAGAAACAAGAATGACAGTAAAGGGGGTTGGGGGAAGATGTATATTGGGTGCAGAGAGGATTGCAATCTGGTTGAAGCAGTCAAAGACGGATCAGATGGGGTGGGGACGGAACTCATACTGGAGAAGGAGGCAGGACAAGAGGGATACCCTGTGGTTTCTTTCTGGGAGTACCAGGAGCTAAGGTCAAAGGGGGTAGCCAGTTTTTCATACAGAATAATGGGAAGCCAGTCACATGTTAGGTGACGGGGTTTCTAAAGAGAGGAATGGCATTTATTGGGGAAGACCCAAAACATTTTTCATCGCATTCGTTCAGAATAGGTGCAGTATCCAAGGTGGCAGCTCAAGTGGGATACAAAGAGGAAGTGAAGAAGGTGGGGAGATGGAGATCGAATTGTTATAAAAGATACGTGAGGAAGATGTGGTAACATATGTTGATTTTATCCCCAACAGGGCAGAGGAGGACTAGACAGGTGTGGATAATTGGGCATTCGTACGTATATTGGGTGGAGAAGTGGGCTGCTATTCATCCAGGAGGAAAACAACTAGGGCAGGACCCGGATAAAATTAGAGTACACTGGAAAGGGGTCCGAGGCATGAAACGGGCACAAATCATCCTGACTTTGGAGGAGCAAAAACTGAAATGGCAGAGACCGGCTCTATTAATGTTACATTTGGGAAGGAACGACTTGGGAGATAGGCCATGGGGGACCTTGTACAAAGATATATAAAGGGATTTAGGGAGTCATAAAACAATGATGGCCGGAGGTTAGGGTGGCCTGGTCGGAGATAATTTCCAGGATAGTTTGGCAGAATGCTTTGGATTTCAGGGCAGTGGAAAGGGCTACAAAGTGGGTTAACAGGCGGGTAGCAGCATGGATAGCTAAAGGGGGGAAGGTTATACATCGCACATAGTGGTATTTCCTTTGCTGGGCAGGATGGGGTTCATCTATCGACAGTGGGTATGTCAACAGTTGTTTTGCAGCTAAGCGATACCATTGAAGAATGGGAGAAGAGTTGGGAGTGAATGTGGGGGGGGCATCATCCATCGCATAAGCTGGAGATGGGCTAATGGAAGGTAAGGGGCTAAGAATGGGGGAGGGGTCTGGGGGAGCAGAGCACGGGCCAGGGTCAGGTGCACCCGCTGTGAATGCAGCAGAGGAAAGGTGGGGGTGGGGTGGAAGAAGTGTGTGGAATAAACTGTGGGTCGGGTTTTGTTTAGCACCCAAAGTCAGATAGGACAGCAGGATTTGGAAGAAAAATGGGGTGTTTGCTTTTCATGCATCCGTACACCGAGAAGATTGATGGCGTGTGAAGGAGAAGATCAGAGACAATGGAGACAATTATGAAAATGGATGTCCGAATTGGTATGGACTTAAACATAGAATTTGACGGCAGATAAAGACCGCTTGGCCCACCCAGTCTGCCCATTTCCCTACCTAATTGATAAGCTGCAGATCCTAGTTAACCAGCAGCCTACTTCTTTCTACCCCCACCCCCTAGAATTGCCTTATGACTGTCCCATGCATGCTTGAATTCAACCACTGTTTTTGACTCCACAACCACCTCCGGAAGGCCATTCCATGCATCACAACCCTCTCTGTGAAAAAATACTCCTTACATTACCTCTGAGCTGCCCCCATCTTCAAATTGTGCCCCTTGTTCTTGCACACCTTTTTGAAAGATGCTACCCTCTTGGACTTTGCTGATTCTCTTGAGGTACTTGAAAGTTTCTATCATGTCCCCCCTCTCCCTCCTTTCCTCAAGGCTATACATATTAAGCTCCTTAAGTCTCTCTTCATATGTCTTCCGGTGCAGACCCTGCACCATTTTAGTTGCCCTCCTCTGGACAGCTTCCATCCTGTCTATGTCCTTGTGGAGATGGGGTCTTCAGAACAGCACACATTACTCCAGATGGGGTCTCACCAGCTGTCTGTACAGAGGGATAACAACTTTCTGTTTTCTACTGGTGATGCCTCTCCCTATGCATCCCAGTATTCCCCCAGCCCTCCTTACTGCCCTCTCACATTGCTTGCCCACCTTTAAGTCATCTGATATGACTACCCCCAGGTCCCTTTCCATTTTTTTGAGATTTTTGAGATTAAGAAATTCCTAATGCGAATGCGTTGTGATTGTAAATATGTAACAATTGAAATGACGGATGATAAAAAAAAGGATGTTGGATATAAAATATTAATAAATTAATTGCCAGTTGAGTAGCCGCGAAAATTGAGTCTGCGCATCACTTCTAGGGGATCTCCCTCTGACAAATGCAGTTGCCTCTAAAAGGCAACCTAAAATGTCAGGGGGATTCCCTGGGAAAGGACAAGGTGAGTTAGACTGGATGGAAGGGGAGGGAGAGGGCAGGTTAGACATCTCAGGTGAAGAAAGAGGAAGGGGCTATGAGGTCACCAGGTAGGTAAAACGACAAGGTGAAGGCTAGACATGGGATTGGTTGGGGGGGGGGAACTAAGTGGTGGTCCTTGCAAGGGTCCTTAGGGGGTATAAGGGATGTAAGACTGAGTTCACCCTTCTTTTGCTGGGATCTACTGAATTATACCCACCCATCCACCCTGGGGGATATATGGTTGGGAGGGGCGAGATATGGGGGGAAGTTAGAGGTGGAAGAAGGGGTACTAATATGGGCAAGGAGGTGGTTTAAGGGTGAATGGTGTTGGGTCGCGGGATGAGGGTGACTGGAGGACTGAAGATGGTCGGATGAAGAAAGGAATGGGCTGTGGTAAGAGTGTAAGGGCGAAAAGGGTTATTGAAAGAGGGCAACAAGGCTAGCGAATGACAGAGTAGGTTGTTTGGGTAGCCAGGAAGAAGTAGGAAGGAGAGGTATTAAAATGAGGGAGGAGGGTAAGGGGGCTAGAATGGGGGACGGGTTTGGGGAACAGGAATGGGCTGTTGTCAGGCTCACCCGGCCATGAATGCAGCAGAAGAAAGGTGAGGGGAAGAAGAATGGAATAAACTGGGGGTCAGGTTTTGTTTAGCACCCGAACTCGGGTAGGACAGCAGGATTTAGAAGAAAAATGGGGTGTCTGGTTTTCACGCATCCGGACACTAAGAAGATTGCTGGTGTGCAAAGGAGAAAATCAGACAAAATTATGAAAATGGATGTACAAATTGGAATGGACTTAAGAAATGCCTAATGTGAATGCATTGCGATTATTGTGATTGTAAATATGTAACAAATTAAAATGGTGGGTGATGAAGAAAAGGATGTTGGATATAAAATATTAATAAATGAATTGCCAGTCGAGCAGCCATGAAAATTGAGTCATTTCCAGGGAATCTCCCTCTGATAATATACAATACTATGGTTGGGGGATGGACAAACCTGTTTCAGTTTCAGCTTCAGTGAGTTATCAGTTATCAGCTATCAGCAGGCTCATCAGATAACCTGATATTCTTCAGGTGAAGCTACCTTGGGCTGAAAGCTGCAACACTGGACTTAGGATTTGCAAGAAAGCGAGTTGTGCTCACAACAGAGGGAGGTGAACCTTACAATTTACAATTATCTTTGGTTTGAAGCAGATTCCTTAGGAAAGTTAATATTCTTCAGGTGGAGGATATTTCCAACTGAAGGGTGAAATAAGGAACTTAGAATTATCAGAAAAGGCAGTCAGTCTTTCAGTCAACAGAGGGAGGTGGACCTTGCTTTACTTTTGTTACAATTGTTAAGATTTTCAGAGCAGGAAGAGTTTAAACCCACAGGGACTGCATACTGTTTATTGTGTCTGTCCTTGTGCACAGCTGACGTGTTTTGGGGCTGACTGCTTTCAGAGCACAAGTCACCAGGCTGTTTTGGGGCTGGGGAGGTTTACCTGTGTCTGACTTGGATGTTTGGATTTTTCTCTGTTTGATTAGCAGGGTATTTTCTCTGTCAAATTGTTGTGTAGGGCATCTTGCTGACAGGAAGGCACTCATCGCAGTGGTAGGTCAGAGCTTTTAGCTGATTGTTTCGTGAGGGCACAGTTTAGGCCCAAACCCTTCCAACCCCTCACCCCTGGAAATAGTTCCTTTATTCCTGGGGTTCTGACATCATTTCCTCAAGAGGGCAAGGTGCATATCACTGTCATATCCTCTCTAGCACACTGCACTGACAATATAAGCATACACATTATATATTTATTTCTATATAACAAACCAATCACACACACACACACACACACACACACACACACAACTAAACAAGGTAGACAGACATGTGGAGAGTAGTGCAATGTAATGGCTGTGGGGCAGCAGTCTTCCGGGAGTCTTTCTGGAGGCTGAGATGCTGCCCTGTTTGCAGACAACTCTCTGCCCTGAGGGAGGAAGTTGCCCGTCTTCAGGCCGCACTGGACAGTAGTAAGGGAACCTCCCCATCCAGGAGCACCAGAGCCACTACCACTACCTCAGAGTTCGAAGAAAGCACAGCAGTTGGACCACAGTGGGTTTAGGAGAGTAAGGGTGGTGGAACAGAGGCACACCTACTCAGTTGTTCCACTCCACAATCCATACACCATTCTCGGGAGCATAGTTCCCCATGGATGCATCCAGAGAGGAGACTAAGGAGGTTGCAGACAACTGTCACAAGGGAGGCCCTCAGGAAGGAGGCAGAGGGCACCACAGGGAAAGGAAGCAGCTCCTGGTGGGGGACTCAATTATTAGGGGGCTAGAACTGGGGGGAACAGGGAAAACTGAAGTAAGGTGCCTGCCTGGTGCCATGGCTTGGAGGGACAGGAAGTGCATCTTTAGGATCACGAGAACAGTTGCACGGGAGTCTGAGCTGGATGTCATTGTCCACCTAGGGACAAATGACTTGGCTCATCATGAGATTAGAGTAGTGCAGAAGGACTTTGTAGAGTTGGGGAGGGGCCTAAGACAAGTAGTACACACAGTATCCTTCTCAGAGGTGCTGCCTGTCAGTGGCATGGGTCAGGCGAGGGTACTTTGCACCATGCAGTTTAACGAACGGTTGAAAAAATGGTGTGGCGCACAGGGGTTTAGCTTCATTGGGAACTGGGGTTCCACCTGGAGGAACACCAGCCTATACTGGCAGGATGGTCTGCATCTGTCCAGGAAGGGAACAAGTCTTTTGGGCAATCGGTTTAAATGCTTCATTGACAAGCTTTTAAACTAGTCAAGGGGGAGGCACTGATAAGCAGCAGGAAAATCCCAGCCTCCCCCTACAAAACAGGGTACTAAGTGAGAAAAAGACCAAGGTAGAAAGGTCAGTGGGGGATGCTGCTACAGAAGGTAAAGCCATCAAAAAATGGAGAGCAATGAGTACCAATGCCCGTAGTCTGGGTAACAAGCTTCCTGAATTAGTGGCCTTGATGGAGGAGGAACATCTGGATATCGTGGCAGTCACAGAAACATGGTACACACAGAAACATGACTGGGACATAAACATACCAGGATACACTATCTACAGGAGGGACAGGGAGGGTAAAAGAGGAGGATGAGTAGCTCTCTACATAAGGGAAGGAATCAAAGCAACAGAACAAAAGGGTAAACAGGGAGGAGAAGAAGCACTGTGGGTCAATTTGGAGGCAGGCAATGGCACCACGATCCGCACAGGGGTTGTATACAGACCCCCCTCTCAGGGGGAGGAAATGGACAAGGAAATGATAGAAAGTATACTTAGAATGGCAGATAAAGGGGAGATATTGCTGATGGGTGATCTGAATATGCCAGATGTTAACTGAAATGCAGTTGCAGCAGCCACTTCTAAGAGTGGGGTTATTCTAGATACCCTACAGGGGGCATGCCTTAGACAACTAGTATTGGAACCCACTCGAGAGGGAGCAATCTTAGACCTGGTTCTCTCAAATGGAGATGGAGAGAGGATCACAGATGTAGACGTGGGTAGCCATCTGGGAACTAGCGACCATCGAACAGTATGGTTCACAAGAAACACAGCAACAGAGTCAAGCCATTCAAAGGCAAAAGTACTGGACTTCAGGAGGGCTGACTTTGCCAAAATGGGTGAGTGCCTAAGGAATGCACTAGCAAATGGACAGGAAGGAGGGGTGGAAGAACAATGGGGAATAATAAAAACTGCCATCACAGAGGTAACACGCCTTTGTGTGAAGCAAATAAACAAAACAAAATGATGTAAGAAACCACTGTGGTTCTCAAAGGAGGTGGCAGTGAAGGTTCAAGAGAAAAAGAAAGCATTCAGAAAGTACAAGGAATCACCTTCTCACCCTTCCTACATTCCTTCCCCCACCCCACCCTCTTCCCTCTCCCTATGACTCTGGCACTTCTTATCTGTTGTATATTTTCTCTGACAAATGCCGCTGGCTGCCTTGTTACAATGCTACCCTTGAACTGTATTAATCTGTACTCTGTTTGCAATGTCCACATTGTTGTAATGCCTGTCTTGATGTTCCCCATAATTTGTATTTCTCTGACGTGGAACCATTGTAAAAGAGCCATGGCTCAAAGGTATTTGTAATCCTAGACTTGATAAATAAAAATAAAATAAAACAGAAGGAGCAGGACAGATAATTGTATCAGTTAAAGCAAAAGCAAGCTGGGAAGGCAGTCAGAACAGCAAAGGCCCGAACTGAGGAAAAGATAGCCAACTCAGTTAAGAAGGGGGATAAAACCTTTTTTAGGTACATCAGGGAGCGAAGGAAGACTAAAGGAGGGATAGTGAGGCTTAATAAAGGTGAGGGGGTGGGCAGAGGGTGACTGTGAAAAGGCAGAGATACTAAACAAATATTTTTTGCTCAGTATTTACAAATGAAGAGGGGGAGGTACCTAAAACAAACAATAGAAACACTCTGGATACAGAAGTTGATACCAGCCCATTTACAGAAGAAAGGGTTCTGAAAGAACTCTTAAAACTGAAGGTGGACAAAGCAATGGGGCCTGATGGGATTCATCCCAGAATTCTAAAAGAACTAAGGGTAGAACTAGTGACACCACTGACTACCCTCTTTATTAAATCATGGGAGGATGGGGTGGTACTTGAGGACTGGAGGAGGGCAGATGTGATTCCCCCTTCACAAAAGTGGGAGCAGGGCAGAAGCAGGAAACTACAGACCTGTTAGTTTAACCTCAGTGATAGGGAAAATGATGGAATCACTTCTGAAGGAAAGAATTGTTGAGTACCTAGAGGCCAGAGGGGCACAGGACCCAAGGCAGCATGAATTCACAGTGGGAAGGTCATGCCAGACGAATCTAATAGATTTCTTTGACTGGGTGACCAAAGTAGTAGATTAGGGAGGGGCTATGGACATGGCCTACCTAGATTTTAGTAAGGCATTTGACTCAGTCCCACACAAAAGATAATATACAAGTTAGCCAGCCTGGGAGTGGGTCCCAAGATGATAGCCTAGATAAAGAATTGGCTGGAGAATAGGACACAGAGGGTAATAGTAAATGGAGTCCACTCTGAAGAAAGGGGGGTTACTAGTGGGGTACCGCAGGGTTCAGTATTAGGACTGGTCCTCTTCAATGTATTTATAAGCGACATTGCAGAGGGACTGGAAGGAAAAGTATGTCTCTTTGCAGATGACACAAAGATCTGCAACAGAGTTGATGCACAAGGTGGGGTGGAAAGGATGAGAAGGGACTTGGCAAGGTTAGAGAAATGGTCAAATGTATGGCAGCTTAGATTCAATGCTAAGAAGTGCAAGGTAATGCACCTGGGAAACAAAAACCCAGGGGAAGAGTACACAATTGGGGATGAGATACTAACAACAACAAAACTGGAAAGGGACCTAGGGGTAGTCATATCAGATGACTTAAAGGTGGGCAAGCAACGTGAGAGGGCAGTAAGGAGGGCTGGGGGGATACTGGGATGCATAGGGAGAGGCATCACCAGTAGAAAACAGGAAGTTGTTATCCCTCTGTACAGACAGTTGGTGAGACCCATCTGGAGTATTGTTTGCAGTTCTGGAGACCCAATCTCCGCAAGGACATAGACAAGATGGAAGCTGTCCAGAGGAGGGCAACTAAAATTGTGCAGGGTCTGCACCAGAAAACATATGAAGAGAGACTAAAGGAGCTTAATATGTATAGCCTCGAGGAAAGGAGGGAGAGGGGGGACATGATAGAAACTTTCTAGTACCTCAAGGGAATCGACAAAGTCCAAGAGGGTAGCATCTTTCAAAAAAAGAGTTGTGCAAGAACAAGGGGGCACAATTTGAAGATGGGGGCGCTCAGAGGTAATGTAAGGAAGTATTTTTTCACAGAGAGGGTTGTGGATGCATGGAACGGCCTTCTGGAGGAGGTTGTGGAGTCAAAAACAGTGGTTGAATTCAAGCATGCATGGGACAGTCATAAGGCAATTCTTGGGGGTGGGGGTAGAAAGAAGTAGGCAGCTGGTTAACTAGGATCTGCAGCTTATCCATTAGGTAGGGAAATGGGCAGACTGAGTGGGCCAAGCGGTCCTTATCTGCCATCAAATTCTATGTTTCTATGTTAAACAAAAGTTGTTGTTTCCTGGTTTCACACTGCAGTAGACTTCCCTTACACTGAGCTGGAGGAGCATAGGGCATACTGTGCAGGTACTGCATTTAGGTTCCGAGAGGAGAGCTGTTTGAGCGCCAACTTTATTTAGTTGGGAGCCTAGACGTAACATGTGACCATGCTAATTTCTGCACCAACAGCATTAATGGGCGTGTCATGGTCAGTGCTAGGAAAGTAGTTGGGAGTAAGCCAGAGAATAGCAATCCACTGGGAGTAGTTACCATCATTGATGGCCCTGTCTCCCATGTTACAAGGCACAGAGTGACACCCATCTCCTCCCAGTCCCTGCCATAACAAACAAGTCTCCTTGGACACCACCCTGGCCCTGCCACAGAAACAGTTTCTTCGTGGGTACCGTACGTGGCTGTGGGGCAGAGACCCAGATGATAAGCAGCCTTGGACCTGAATAAGAGGAGGAAGGAGGTGGGTAACCAGGATGGGGATGTGACAGGGTAGAATAGGACCCTGTCCCATTTGTTTTGGAGAAAGTGTGTAAATGCAAGGATCTGTATTCTTTCCTTTTCTGTCTCTTCTGTCTGGTTGCTCAACTAAATTTACCTGTAAGACCTTCGGACTTGATCAACCCAGATAGTTTCGCAATCCTTTGCCTCTCACTGTCTCTCTGTTTTCTCTTGCTTTCTGTTTTTCCTGCCTTGCATATCTAGATCTGGTGATATAAAATATATGAGAATCAGTGTATGGAACTGTAGCTGATAATGGGATCACTTTTTTTTTTTGTAAACTTTATTTAAAACAGCAGAGAGCTGGTTATGGTCAGACAGTTTAGGTACAGTAGTTGGACAGTTTAGTTACATTAATTAGCCCATGGATGTAGGTGAGCCAAAGTAAGGTTACAGACATATCTTAAGTTGAATTGGAACAACAGTGGTAATTTCATGGTTTACAGACATTACAACTTTATAGTTTACTCCTGTCAACAGAACAAACAACGATAGATCTCCAACCCCCACAGGGTGCCACTACGAGGAAGTCTCAGGCTGTGGGATTGTCTGGATGTGAAGGGGTATCTTCCCAAAGCAAACAAAAGGAATGCATCCCATTAGACTAGGGGAAACCAGGGTTGCTGTAAAGCTTCTTTTACTAGGGACCACATCTGGTAATATTGTGCCATTTGGCCTCTTACATAATATTGGGTTCTTTCTAGTTTCATACATTCCATTAATGATTTCACCCATTCTGATACAGTAGGCAGTTCAGATGATTTCCAGTATTGTGTCAGTAGTTGGAGGGCAATCACATTTCCAAGTCTCCACAGCCCCGTAGAAAGGAACGGGCCTCCTCCACAGTTCCACTGCGGGAGACCCAACAGGGTTTCAGCTGGGTTCATCATATTTGGGCATTGCACAGTGGAGGTTAGAATCTGGTGTATACCCCCCTAGAACCTCCGTACTCTGGAACACTCCCAAAACAAATGGTAAAATGTGCCCTCATGCACATGGCATTTGGGACACAGGGATGAGACTGATGTATCTATTTTGTGAGCTAAATATGGGATAAAATATGCTCTAAAAAGGACCTGGTATTGAACTGCACGGAGTTTGTTGTTTACTGAAAACTTCCCTATATTTTTAAGAAGGGCAAGCAAATCTCCTACCGTAAGGTCTTCCGGCATTAAGTCTGATGCCCACTGTTCTCTAATTTTTGCTAAAAAGTCAGGAAGAACCCCGAGCAGCAGTTTATAACATTTCCTGAGGGGTTGGAAGGCCAACTCTGTAGCCTGTCCTATAAATGTCTCCTCTAAAGGGGAACAAGCTCCTAGTTGGTCCCCCGACAACCTAGTCTTCATCTGGGATACAATGGTCTGTATACGTAAATGTACAAAATAGTGTGAGGCGTGCACCTTATATCTTTTAATAAGGGAGGAGAAAGACATGTCATCATCCCCAGTCCAGAGATGGCCTAGTGTTTGTAAGCCCCTATGATGCCAGCTGTTTAAGATTTGCTTCTCTCCCAGCCTCACCTTGCCACTGGTCATAAGTAATGTATGAAGCGGGATATCCCGTGAAACTGAATGTGTATCCCACCCTAAAATCTGGTGTGCCTTTTGCCATGCTCTCCAAGTGGATCTAGTGCAGGGATTGTTTATTTTAGAAGGTTGGGACATACCCATACCTCCCACTAAGATATCATGGTACAGGGGAATAAAATAACGTGTTTCCAAGGTCACCCATGCTGGCCCAGCGGTTCCTTCTTTAAGCATATCCTGCACAAAAGATAGTTGAGCCGCAAGATAGTAGTACTACACATTGGGAAGGTCCAATCCCCCCCTCCCAACTGGATGCCACAAAATATTCTTCTTGATTCTTGGTCTCCAACCCTGCCACATGAGCTGTAATAGCCCCCCCCCCAAGGACTTTAAAATGTATAGTATCCAGAATGGAACTGTCTCGAAAAATATAGGAATTGTGGCACCACCGACATTTTAATAAGATTCACCCTCCCTATGAGGGACAAGGGGAGAGCCCTCCAAACTGTGCAATCTTCCTTAACTTTTTTAATAATGTTATTCATATTGGTTTTAACAAGTTTGGAGATTGCAGATGTTATTATGATTCCCAAATACTTAATTTGTTTAGTACAGAGTATATTTGTATTTGCTGTGAATATGGGTGCTTGAGGGCCTATCAACAGCATCCATTCACTTTTCCCCCAGTTGATTTTATGACCTGAGAGAGGTCCATAAATGGTAAAAAGTGCTAATAAACAAGGGAGAGAACCCTCAGTGGCTGTAAGGAAAAGAAGGACATTGTCCGCAAATAAAGAAATTTTATGTTCCACCCCCCCAGAACCAGACCTTGTATACCCAAAGTTGTCCTAACAGCTTGGGTCATGGATTCAATTGTAAGGACATACAGGAGTGGGGATACAGGACATCCCTGCCTAGTTCCCCTGGTCAGGGTGAAGGGGGCTGAGACTATATTATTAGTAAGTATTTGAGCTTTAGGGGAATGGTATAATGCACTGACCCATTTCAACATTTGGGGGCCCATGCCAAATTTAGCTAGGACTGCAAGCATAAAAAGCCATTCGGCCTGGTCGAATGCCTTTTTGGCATCTAGGGCCAAAAGCCCTCCCCCATTACCCCGGTGCCATTGGTGCATAATGTTCAGGGTCCGCCTGATATTATGTTTTGCCTGCATTCCCTTGACGAAACCTCTCTGGTCCGGATGTACCAAACTGGGAAGGAACCTTTCAATCCTAGACGCCAACAGTTTGGCTATAATTTTGTAATCGGCATTCAAAAGGGAAATGGGGTGGCATGAGGTACATTTAATAGGGTCTTTACCAGGTTTGGGTAAGACAGTAATGGTAGCTAAATATTGAGATGATGGGAGGACCCCTCGTGCTAAAGAATCTGTCACCATCCCAAACATCAAAGGACCCACTGTATTCCAAATCAGTTTGTACAGTTCCGAAGGAAGCCCATCCAGGCCCAGAGCCTTCCCCTTCTTAACCCCCTACACAATCTGGCGTAGTTCCTCCATGGTCACAGGAGATGTCAGACTGTCTCTATCTTGATCCTGCAGGGTCGGTAAATCAATGGTTTTCAGAAAAAATTCTGGGTCTGCTCCAGGAGGGAACTCAGAGGTGTACAGGGTGGAGTATTAGGTCCTAAATGAGCTATTTATCCTAACCTGGTCATAAGTGATCTCCCCCACAGGGTCTTCTATACCTCATATGGTGCGTTCTGCCCTTTTTGCTTTCACCATACCGGCTAGTAATTTCCCTGATTTGTCTCCATCAAAAAAGGAGGTGGACTTTGTTAGTAACAGGCCATGTTCCAGTTGTCTCGTGGAGAGCTGGTTCAGAGTACCCTTAAGAGATTGAAGTTCGGACATTAATTGTGGGGTCTGCTGTGCCATATTGGCCTTCTCCAAGGTATTTATTGACCTTCCCAAGAGGTGCTCTCGAGCTGTGGCAGTTTTCTTCCGAAATGAGGAGTAGGAGATGGCTTCCCCCCAATAAAAGCTTTTAAGGTGTCCCACACTGTACCAATACTAGTATCTCCCGGGGGGTTTAGGGCAACGAATTCCTTAAGATGGTCATTTAATTGCTGAATAAACTGTTGGTCTAGCAACAAGGATGGGTCGAGGCACCACTGAGCCACACCAGGAGATCCCGATCCTCTGGACACTACCACTTTGAGGGGAGCATGATCGGAAATCAGCAACTGACCATATTCAGCCTCCTTTATTTCCCCCACCATGTGTGATGGAAGGAAGATATAATTTAGTCTGGTATATATCTTATGGGCATGGGAGAAAAAGGAATATTCCCAGGTTGCTGGGTGACAAAACCTCCAGGCCTCAGTCAGGGACCGGCCCTCCATTAATCGGTGTATTGCAGAAACACTTTTAGGAGGTGCACCTCATTTAACTTCGGAATGGTCCATTTTAGTATCCCAGGAGGTGTTTATATCTCCTTCTATAATTGTACAGTCTGGAAAAGGAGCGAGGGTGGTCGCCAAGTGGGTGAAAAAATCTGGTGAGTCATAGTTCGGACCATAGACCGAGACCAAAGTAAGCTTCCAACCTCCCAAGTCTACTAATGCAATAACATATCTGCCCTGTGGGTCAGCCACATGGGAAATTACTTTATGGGGAAGGCCAGGTGGGTCTAATCCATATGGCTGTCCCACAAGCCTTAGATGTGAAGGGGGCTGCCAAAACAGATCCACCCCAGGACTCCCCTAGGCGACCAGCCTCCTCCCTAGTGGAGTGCATCTTTTGCAGACATATTATATCACCTTTTAGTTTCTTGATCTGTGACCATACTCGCTTTCTTTTAACCACTGTTCGTAAACCACTGATGTTCCATGAGATAAAGGTTAAATTAGCCATTGATGAATATTGGCTTAATTTGATCCGAAAGAGTTGACTTAAACCCTGGTACAAACACATAACTTGCTCCGCTAATTTTGCATAAACCCCAACAATATGAAAAAACCTTCCTAACTTACCCCTCCCCTTTCCCAATTTACCAAATGGAATTGCCATATTATGGCAATACACTTAAAGGGTACCATATTTTAACAGCTAACCCCCTTCCCATCTTCCTAACAACATAATTCCCAACTAGGACAGAAAGTAGTAGAAACATACATGGAACAGTAACATATCCCCCTCCCTCCCTGCAGTACAAAAGGTTCTGCTATTCCCATCCACTCCTTTTCGTGGATTGAATGCCCCATCGCCTGCTATTACAATTCAGAACTAAAAAAGGTTAAATTTTAAAAGAAAGGTTCCCTTGTAACCCCCTGAAAACTGATATGGGGGGGTAAGGGTCTGGGACAAACTCCTCCCAGCGACTCTATCTTATCCCCGAATGTTCTCGGGACGAGAGTGCTGCTCAGGGAGTTTTGCAAGGTAGGGCATACCCCTCTGATGTGTGGGGAACTGACCACCCTGCCAAAATGAAATTTTCAGCTTTGCCTTCAGTGCTCTTACTGTAAAGTTAATATTAAGTTTCCCCAGCAGACTTCCTCTCCACACTGAAACAAAATTATTCTCAAGAGAATCCTGGGCAATCAAAGGAGACAAAATCAAGGAATGTAGGTCCCCTCGACTGAACATTCCGTCATTCCTCCCCCCCCCATTCATATTGTGAAACCCAGTAGATAAAGCCAAATAGTCTTTTAAACATTAAGTCCCAGATGTAGTAATTCAGAGTCGTGTTCTAAACAACAAAACGAAAATAATTTTTATCTCCAAAAAGAACCTATTGCAAGACAGCGACCAGTAAATGTCCACTTGCTAAGTCATATTCCATAGGATAATGCATAGATTCAGGACGTGTATAGGCCCATTCCCAGCCTCCACAACAGTCTTCTTAAAGCTGGTACAGCCATAACGAAAGTTAGTTGTAAAGTAGATTGTAGCCCTGCTGGAGGCACCAGGAGTGGGAAGAGGAGAAGGGAAGGGTGAGGATGCCCACTGATCTTGCCTTATAGGCCCTCAAAGGTGTTACAGATCAGCATAGGGCTAATAAACCCTCCTCCCCTGACACCCACACTCCATTATCACAGTACCTGAAGTAGGTTACCTCGGTCGCTAAGGTTATTAACCCCTTCTCTGGTGCTCCAATTCTTTAGCATATTCCAGCACGAGGTCTGGGCTTGTAAAGGCCTTCTGCGAACCCCCCACAGGTCGAATGATGAGTCGAGCAGGGTAAGCCAGTGTAAAGGGGCAGGAGATGGAATGCAGCAGCTTCTTAACCTCAGCATAGGCCTGCCTCTGAAGTTGTAGCACTCTGGAGTAGTCGGGAAATAGGCTCACTCGATTTTGTTACATCATAATAACTCCTTTCTTCCGAGCTGCTTCAAGGACTTGTTGTTGATCCTGATATTTCAGAAATGTAATTATAATATGGTGAGGTTTCTGCTCAGGTGAAGGCTTGGGGCCAGGGGAGCGATAAGCTCACTGAATCTCCAAAGTGGCATCCCGTGGTAGTTGTAGAGTATCCCTAAACCAGGCCTGCAGATGTTCTACACAGTCCCGGCCCTCAAGTCCCTCTGGTAGTCCTATCATCCTGACATTGCAGCATCTCTCCCGGTTCTCATGGTCACCCAGAATTTGTTTAAGTAGCTCAATCTCTTTAAGGGCTTTTACCAAATCAGAGGTTTGCCTTGTTGTAAGATCTTCTCAATTCTCCAGTCTGGATTCCAACTCTCCAAGTCGGGTTTCATGCGTTTCTACTGAGTCAGCCAAATTATTGACTGTCTGCTGCATGTGCTGAATTTGGGCAGTGACGTTTTCAAATCCCGTTTCCATGCAGGTACCTAGATCATACTTTAAGTCCTTTAGAAGTCGCTCCAGATTTTGATAGCCTTTGGCCATAGTGTCAGATGGGCCTGGGCAAAGAGTTGTTCTGCAGATGGGAATGTTCAGGGTCGAGAGAGACTAGTTCTGCAGCAGGCCCTTCCACGGGATCTGCTCATGCTTTCCTCTGAAGTAGGCCTTTTAGTGCTCAGGCTGATCCGGGTGAATTAAATTATATCTTAGATTGTTTCTTCGCTGGCTTAGTCGACGCTGGCATCTGGACTATAGAGCTAGTAAAATCTTCAGACTTTTTAGCGATTTAGTGGGATTTCAAAGGAAAATAGCAGGCGATGTAGACGGAGCTCCTCTCTCAAACCGCCATTCCGCTCCTGCGCTTGGCCATGCCCCTCTGGGATCACTTATTTAGAAAATTGTGTTATTGTTGAAATATATATATTTATAATTTGAGATAACTGTAAAAAGCCAGAGGTCATTTGAGTGCAAATGCCTGAGCCTTTTGCAAAGGCTGCGGAGACCTCAGGAAGTTTTCACTGTTCCAGTAGATCCTGCACGAAATTGACGAGGACAGAACATTTTGCAAGGATGTTTGCTGAGGTGGGGGTGGAAAAAGCCTTATAAAATAGCTAAGCTGCAAGGCAGATTTTTGTTACAAGAGATTTTATTTTGCTTCTGTGTATAGTTATCCTGAACAGGTTTATTTTATTTTATGTTCCTGTAACTACAAATAAACAGTTTTGTGGAATTTTACAACTGCTCCTGTGTTTTCTCTATTCTTCCTGACCTGTTCCTCAATGACAGGGGAAAGAAGGAAAAATAAACAAGCATTTGTCAATGCCGTATGTTGGCTTGCTGGCATTGGCACTGGTAGTGCAAGAGTTAGAGAGATGCATAATATTAATGGCAGTGAAGTACTGAACTAACGCCAACCCCACCTCCACCCTGCAGAGAGTGACAGGCATTGGGGGTTTGCCTTTGGATCATCGGGCATAATGTTCATGCCATTTCATCTCACACTACCCTGCAGACACTGACAGGTGTTGCAGTGTGCTTTGGGGTCTTTGAGCCTTACACTCATCCCATTTCATAAGGAAATACGCTGAAATGGGTGCAGTACAGGAGAATGGGGTGAACGCTGGGGCCGAAGACCAGGTGTTGCGCTGTGCTTTGGGGTCTTTGGCCCTTACATTCATCCCATTCCATAAGGAAATATGCTGAAATGGGTGGGGTATAGGAGAATGGGGTGAATGCTGGAGCCGAAGACCCCAAGGCACACCTGGATGCCTGTCAGTGGCTGCAGGGTGGGGGTGGAATGGTGTGTGTATTACGGGCAACGATCCCAAGTCACACCCCCAATGCCTGTCAGTCTGTACGGAGTAGGGCATTACGGTTGGAAACCCTAACGCCCTGGGTGTTTGTTGGTATTTTCGCTCCAAATTTGCAAAATGGGATTTTTGTGACCTCATGTCATGAACAGTGGCACTATCATTTCGTTACTCAATCCGGAAAGGTGGTTTTGCACAGTGACTGCACCATTTGGCGCCACAGGTGTGAAAACACATTTCTGGCAGAATGTAAAAAATAACAGCTGTACTGTTTGTGAGGTGGTGTGAAAAAATGGCAATGTTGAAAATCTGAAGTGAAAATATGAAAAATTGGCAAAGTTACGAATGTGCATAGAAACTGCGCAATGCACACCTGTAACGCAATCATTGTTGGGATTTTTTCCACCAAATTTTCAACATGGATCTTTTTGAACCTCTCCTCATGAACAGTGGCACTGTGATTTTCTTAATCTGTCCCGAACAGTGATTTCCCACAGCGACCGAGCTATTCTGCACTGGAAGTGCAAAAACACATTTCGGCCAGGATGTGAAAAATGACAGCTATACTGTTCATAAGGAGTTGTGAAAAAATGCCAGTGTTGAAAATCTGGAGTGAAAACATTACAAATTTGCTAAGTTATGAGTGCGCATGGAAACTGCACAACGCATGCTTGTAACACAGTCATTTTTGGGAATTTTTTCACCAAATTTGCAACATAGGCATTTTGGGAGCCCATCTGCTGAACAGTAACACTGTCGTTTCGTTTATTGGTCCCTAAAGGTGATTCCGCACAGTGACCGTGAAATCACCTTTCGGGACCGAATAACAAGATGATAGTGACTGAATTCATGAGATGGGGTTCCAAGAACCCCATGTTGAAATGCTGGTGCCACAGTTCCCAAAAATGGCCGAGATATGCACCAAAGTTGAAAAAAAAAAACATTTATGTCATTATATAGCTTACTCGCATTTCTTCAGGACGCGGTCGGCTTTGAAGAGTGCAGACATGTTCCTGGTCCACTGAAGATCGTGCCGGGCTCTGGAGGTAAGTATGGGATGTGGCGGGGTGCTCAGAAGGTGGACACAGGTTGGGGAAGGGGGCAAGAGAGTCAGCAAGGGACCGTTTCCTTTTTTTAAAGGGTTTAAAAAAAAAAAAATGACGACTTTTGGCACACTGGGGTGGGCTCTGGCGTGCCACCTGAATGTTTGTTTGGGGGGGAGTGGAGCCAACAGGGATTTGGCACCCTGTTGTCCATACAGTGTGCTGGGGGGGCACATGAGCCAAGGGGGATTGGGCACCCCTTCGGCACACAACACATTGAGGCCCCGCATCCTGCCGACGGGGATTGGGCTACCCCATCAGTACACGAACAGGGGAGGGAGCATGCCGATAGGGGGATTGGGCACCCCCGTCGGCTTTCATGGGGATGGTCAGGCAGCTGACGCCAGCAATATGTAAATTGCTGATGATAGCCGCTGCTTGCCAACGCCGGGAATATGTAAATGGGTACATGTTACCACCGCTGATTGCAGAGGTGGTTTCCTTTGAACTGCACACCACTGCATCTGAAGTGCTGTCATAGACAGCTCGACCATTCATTGGTGTGGTGTGGTCCCCCCTGCAAAATGGAGTGGGGCATTGGCACAGCGGGTGGCACACTTCTAAAAGTTGTATGATCGCACTATGTTGCTTGCACGTGCGTGCAAGCCAACATAAAAAGCCCCTTGCTTGTGAGTCAGCTTTATGGTCACTGGTCAGGGAGGCTAAAAATGATGATCTGAGGCTAAAAAGAAAAATCTGTGTAGAATGGATATGGGAAAGGGAAACCCAAACATGTATTTCAGACTGCCAAGAACATGCTTGCCCCTCCCACAACATTAAAGCATTATTTAGACTGGAAATTCCCTATTGCTGGTAAACTGAAATGGTACAAATGTTTGATGTTATGTTTGACACTGTCAACTACAAACTACTGCTCATAAAGCTAGAGAAAGTAGGAGTCTAAGCAATCATGATAGCCTGGATGCAAAACTACCTAATGGGGAGGACACGGGTAGTAAAAGAAAACTGAAGTACATCAGACTCCAGAGGACTAACTCTTGGTGTACTGCAGGAGACTGTTTTGCGACCAATTTTGCTTACACTGTTTGTGAATGACCTCCTTATGTAGTAAGTAACAGTAGTAATAGTAAAATTGTTTGTTCTGTATTTCCAGAAAAGGATAGCCCAACTAAGCCAAGGCTCATTTACAGTGGGGTCCCAAGTGTGCCTTATGGGAAGCATTGACATAAATGCCACCTATATGTGAATGACACAGTGCTGTACACTAGCTCTCGATCTGAGAGGGACCGAAATAAGAAACTACAGTGTGTCTTTGATAAAGTATGACACTGGAGGTTTGCAAACAGGCTGCCACTAAATGCATAGAAAAGCAAAGCAATGATCCTTTCTATTAAACGTGGAAACCCTGCAGACTTTAATATCACTACAACTGAAAGGGAGTGTCTAGAAAAAGTGCAAAGCTTCAAGTGTCTGGGGTATGACTAGATGCCTGTCTAGCTTTTGATAAACATATAGAACATGTAGCAAAAACTCGTGCACTAAAAGATTGACAGGCTATATAGTCACAAGTACTGCCTGGACATGCGAACCAGAGAACTGATCCTAGTGCAGTGTTTTCTCCCCCTACTCTAGAGTATGCTGATGTGATCTTACAGGATGGCATGCCAAACAATACCACGTTAGCTGTCATCTACAGCCAAGCATGCAGGTTAACACTGGCTGTGCGTCACGCAGCACATCACTGTGACCTGTATAAGTCACTTGGTATCCTAGCTCTCGAGGATAGAAAAGAATTGCACAGGGCAATGTCTTTATTAAAATGTATTCAGGGCACATCCACTGACTGCCTGAGTGCTGTGCTGACCAAAATCATCCCTATTTACAGACTAAGGTCATAAACAAGGGAAGTCCTCCATGTCCCCAAAACAAAGTGAATGATGGGTGAAAAGGCATTTAGGCATGCAGAACCTAAAAGCTGGAATTCATGGCCAGACCATGTGAAGTGTGTAGGCAGCCCTGCCCAATTCAAGACAGCTGTGTATAAGTATCCAGACAAGCCATCAACTGCTACATTTATTCTAGTCTTTGGTGACTGGGTAAGGCCCACTGGGCACAAGTGCCTGTTTTCAGGAGTGACCCCGGGAGCACTGGGGAGGTTAAGTGACTTGTTCAGTTACACAATATGCAAGTGTAGGCTGTGGGAATCAAACCCAGGCTGCTGGATGTACAAAGTTCATTTACAGCTCATTGCTCTAACCTCTGTACCATACTGCCAACCCAGTTACATGGCATACAAAGTAATCCACTGCATTTTTAGTGAATAGCTGCCACTCCATTGTTATGCCCTATTACCAAACACTACATAGAGTACCTCCTGTCTTGCTCACATCGGAGTGTTTTCTATTGGCAAGATCATTTTTCTCCCTAATTGCTGCGTGATTGTGTATGTAAGATGTAACTTTGGAGCTCTGTAAATAATGCATAAATTATACCTTCATACCTGGAACTCTAGCTATTGTACGAATGTTATCAGTTGGGTTTGGGATTGGGCTCATACCATTAAAATGCTGGCACCCGAGTGCAGTACTAGTGGGATGCTGTACTGTCAAGGTGTGCTGCCCTTCAGTCAAGATATTAAACCAGATTCCAGTCTGCTTATTCTGGTGGTTGTTAAAGGGACACCATCCGCCTTTCACCTACTGTTACAGCAGCTATCCCAAAAATGTGCCTGCAGCAGTCCCAGAAGCAATACAGTATGTACAGCAGCAAGTTCTTCCCAATGAAAATAGCTAGTATAATTTTAATCCAAAGCACAACCCTCTCCTCTGTTCGTATTTACCACACAAGATGCCAAAGCGTAGTCACATTTCTAAATGGTGCTTAAGCACCAGAAGGCTCATGCACACCTCATTATACCCGAGTTCAGCTAAACACAGGTTTCAACAGTATAAAGAAAGCTGAGATCCGGGAGAAAGTGTCTGCTGTTTGGAAATGAGTGCTTAAAGTTAGAAAAATCACGCTCTGAAAGTCAAGCCATGATACTGGACATGTGCTTATGTATATGAATTGGATTTTTCTAACTTTAAGTGCTTATTTCAAAACAGCAGACACTTTCCCCAAGTTCAGCTTTCTTTATGCTGTTAAAAGCAGTGTTTAGCTGATCTCAGGGACAATGAGGCATGCACAAGCCTTCTGGTGCTTAACTGCCATTTAGAAAATGTGACCTCGCTTTGGCATCCCGCACAGTAAATACGAGCAGATGAGAGGGTTTTGCTTTGGATTAAAATTGTTAAAACAATTTTTGGTGGGAAAAACTTGCTGCTGTGCATATTGTATTGCTTCAGGGACTGTTGCAGGCATGTTTCTGGATAACTGCTGTACAAGTAAGTAAAAGGCAGACAGTGTCCTTTCAAAGATCTCATGGCACTTCTGGAAGAGTTGGACATTTCCCCGGTGTCCTAACCAAATATCCCCCATTCACTAAAATGTCACCCACAGCTTAATCTGGTTCATTATCAGTTGGTTTACATCTGAATCCCCCTTCCCCAGGACGAAGCTGAAAATAGGCAGCACTGTGGTGCCCGCCTTTCTCGGGAAACAAAAACTAAATAAAAAAATAAATTGTACATTAAAACAACAGAAGAGAGGAAGAAATAAGTGCCATAGCTGGGATTTGAACCCAGGTTGCCCGGAATACCATTCCGGTTGCACTACCAGCTGCATGCATCACCAAGGCAACTGGAAATGAAAGGCACACTGAGCAACAAGTTGCTCATTTTCAGGTGCATCCTGGGGTAAGGGGAGTAGGAGTTACAAACATATTAACATTCTTCTTTGCATCCTACGTAGAATTACATTATATTACACAACATAAATAACAAGCATTTGTCAATGCCGAATGTTTGCTTGCTGGCATTGGCAGTGGTAGTGTAGAAGTTACAGAGCTGCGTAATTGGAATGGCAGTGAAGTATTGAACTGAAGCCAACCCCACCACCACCCTGCAGAGAGTGACAGGCATTGGGGTGTGCCTTTGGGATGTCAGGCATAACGGCCACGCCATTTCACCACACCCCACCCTGCAGACACTGACAAGTCTCACGGTGTTCCTTGGGGTCTTTGGCCCTTATGCGCACCCCATTCCATTAGAAACTGTGGTGAGATGGGTGTGATATAGGAGAATGGGGTGAACTTTGGGGCCAAAGAGTCCAAGGCATACCTCGATGCCTCTCAGTGGCTGCAGGGTGTGGAATGGTATAAGCATTACAGGCAAGAATCCCAAGTCACACCCCTGATGCCTGTCATTCTCTACAGGGTTGGGCGTTATGGTTGGAAACCCTAATACCTCAGGCATTCGTTGGTATTTTCACTCCAACTTTTCAACATGTTTTTTTTGTGACCCCACCTCATGAACAGGGAATATCAAGTTTGTTAGCCAAAAGCTGCTTATGCACAGCGACTACGGCATTTAGCACCACAGGTGCAAAAACATTCTGAACAGGATGTAAAAAATGACAGCTGTACTGTTCATGGGGAGGTGTAAAAAATGGCAATGTTGCAAATCTGCAGTAAAAATATTTAAAAAAATGGTGAAGTGACGAGCGTACATAGAATCTGTGCAACGCACACCCGTAATATAATTAGGTTGGGGATTTTTTACAGCAGATTGTCAACTCAGGCATTTTGGTGCCTCCGATCATGAACAGTGTCACTGTGATTTTCTTTATCTGTCCCGAACAATGATTTCTCACAGTGACCACGCATCTCTGCGCTGAAAGTGTGAAAACACACTTCGGCCATATTGTGGAAAATGATAGCTGTACTGTTCATAAGGAAGTGTGGAAAAATGCCACTGGTGAAAATGTGGACTGAAAATATTACAAAGTCATGAATTTACGAGGGTGCGTGGAAACTGCGCAATGCTCACTCGTAACACAGTCATTTTATGGACTTTTGTCACCAAATTTTCAACATAGCCATTTTAAGACCTCTGATCATGAACAGTGTAACTGTCATTTTCTTAATTTGTCCCAAACATTGCTTTCGCACACCAACAGCACCATTGTGCACTACATCTGCGAAAACACATTTTGGGTGACATATGAAAAATGGCAGCTGTACTGTTCATAAGGAAGTGTAATAAAATGGCAATGTTGAAAATCTGGAGTGAAAATATTAGATTCGCAAACTTATGAGCATGCATAGGAACTGCGCAACGCACGCTCGTAAAACAGTCATTTTTAGGAATTTTTTCACCAAATTTTCAACATAGCCATTTAAAGACTTCTGCTCATGAACAGTGTCTCTGTGATTTTCTTAATGTGTCCCATACATTGATTTCGCACATCGACTGCGCCATTGTGCGCTACATGGGCGGAAACACATTTTGGCCAAGATGTGAAAAATGACAGTTATACTGCTCATAAGGAGGTGTGGTAAAATATCAATGTTGAAAATCTGGAGTGAAAATATTGAAAATTCGTGAACTTACGAGCCGCATGTAGGAACCGCTGTGCAACGACGCCTCAGAAACAGTTGGCTTTTAGGAATTTTTCACCAAATTTTCAACATAGGCATTTTAAGACCTCTGCTCATGAACAGTGTCACTGTGATTTTCTTAATTTGTCCCGTACATTGATTTTGCACACTGACTGCGCCATTGTGTGCTACATGGGCGGAAACACGTTTTGGGTGAGATGTGAAAAATGACAGCTGTACTACTCATAAGAAGGTGTGGTAAAATGGCAATGTTGAAAATCTGGAATGAAACTATTGAAAATTTGCGAACTTACGAGCGTGCGTAGGAACTGTACAACGCACGCTCGTAAAAGTCATTTTTTTGAATTTTTGCACCAAATTTTCCACATAGTCATTTTAAGACATCTGCTCATGAACAGTGTCACTGTGATTTTCTTAATATATCCCGTACATTGATTTCGCACACCGACTGCGCCATTGTGCGCTACATGGGCGGAAACACATTTTGGGTGAGATGTGAAAAATGAAAGCTGTACTATTCATAAGAAGGTGTGGTAAAATGGCAATTTTGAAAATCTGGAGTGAAAATATAGAAAATTCGCGAACTTACGAGTGTGCGTAGGAACTGCGCAACGCACGCTCGTAAAACAGTCATTTTTAAGAATTTTTCCACCAAATTTTCAAAATAGTCTTTTTGAGAGCCCACCTTATGAACACTGGCAGTGTCGTTTCGTTAATCGTTCCGGAAAGGTGATTTCACGCAGTGGCTTCGAAATCACCCTTCGGACCCGAGTAACACCATGACAGTGCAAAAATTCATGAGGAGGGGTCCCAAAAACCCCATGTTGAAAATCTGGTGCAAAAATTCCAAAAAATGCCTGAGATATGCAACAAAGTTGAAAAAACCCCATCTAGCCCATTATACAGCTTACTGGCATTTCCTCAGTTCACGGTCGGCTTTGAAGAGTGCAGACGTGTTCCCGGTCCAGCGAAGATCGTCGCGCCGAGCTCCGGAGGTAAGTATGGGGTGAGGGGTGTGGGGAAACGGGTGCGCAGTGGGTGGTTGTGGGAGGGGCTGGAGAAGCGCTGTGGGACCGCTTTATTTTGCAGGTAAAAAAAAAAGACGACGCTGGACGTTTGCCACGCTGGGGTGGGCTCCCAGCATGGCACCCAGTACTGGGGGAAGACAGTGAAGCCGCGGCGAGTTGGGCACCTCGTCGGCTATACCAGTGGAGTTGTCACGCTGGGTGGGACCCAGCGTGGCATTTGGAAAGGCTTTGGGGGGCACAGCACAGCCAAGGGGATTGGGCACCCCGCATCGGCTATAGAGTGTGTGCGTGGGGGCAGCACGCGGTATGCGTGTGTGTGTGTGTGTGTGTGTGTGTGCGTAGGGGGGCTGCGCGCCGGGCAGGCGATATCTTATCGCTGCTCACTGAAGCGTAGCTCCCCCTTTCAGCTGTATGCCACTGCATTTTGGAGCTTGTCATAGACAGCTCCAGCATGCATTGGCTTACAGGGGCCACACCTGCCAACACACTGACTGAATTGGAAGAGTGGGTGACACACCTCCGAAAACTCGGTTGATGGCACTATGTTTCTTGCACATGGGTGCAAGCAGACATAAAAATGACCCTTTAAGTGCTTAGGAATTAACAGATATGTGCTAAGAACCATACAGCATTAGGGAGAAGGGAGTAGTGTACCAAACATATTGACAGTCACCTAAGCATACATAGATACTTGGAATATACATTACACTGAACATACATACGAACTTAACATTTGCAGTGCTTAAGCAATTACAGTTTTAAGAAGCTGCATTAGTGAACTCTAGACCAGGAAGTGAGACAGTAGTCAATAGTGAAGACTAGCATGGAGAAGTAACAGGGAGAACTTTAGAAGCAGTTGCAAGTAGAAGAAAGGAAGTTGTGGAGAGACAACGAGATGAACCAAAAAGGGAGGAGGCATGTCTGATTTGCTGAGGAAGGGAGTTCCACAGTTTAGAGAAACAGTGAGAGAAAGAAGTCTGCCCAACAGAGGTAGAGCGGCGAGGGACTACCATGGGCCGAGTATCGTAGGATCTAAGGGAGTGAGAGGGAGGGGGTGGGAGGGATATAGAAAAGGGGAGATAAGAGGGCAGAGAACCAAACCAAAATGTGGATATAAATTTAGCACAATGGGAAAGACTCCTGTTTTCAAGTGAGGGAAATGAGAGGGTGTGATAGAGGTCACAGTGGTGAGTGTGAGGGGGAGAGTTGTGGGCAAAGTGGCAGAGGGTGTCCAATCTGGTTAGGGAAGTCTTGGGAACAGCACTGTAGACTACATCACAGTAGTCAAAAATTGGGAATATCATTTTGTGGACGAGTTCACGCCTGGCCGATAGTGGTATACAGCTGCGGTTCCTGTGCAGGGCACATAGCTTGGAGCGCAATTTTTTCAGGATGGCGTTCACATGTCCAGAAAAGTTGAGGTGTCGGTCAAGCCAAACCCCAAGATATGTAAAGGAGTAGGTGTCATCCAGGGTTGTCCCATTAAGGGTGTGGAAGGATGGAAGGGAGGAGAGCCGAGAGAGAGTCTCTGCCGTGTGCCAAAGATCACGGAGACAGTCTTCTTGGCATGACTCCTAGAAGCATCTTACTCCTTCTCTAATGTGCAACCTGGAGCTGCACAGATAATTACATTTTCATACACAAGAGTGCAATGTGCACATATATGGAACCCAAACAAACAGAAGAGAGAAAGAAATGCCTCAGATGTGATTTGAACCCAAGCCATCTGAAGTACTATTCCAGTTGTGCTGCCAGCTGAGTCACCAAGGCAACTGGAATCCTGGGACTCCCAGAAGCACCTTACTCTTTCCCTAATGCAGAGCCTGATGCTGCACAGATTATTACATTTTCCATATACAAGGGTGCGGTGTGCACATATATGGAACCCAAATAAATGAGAGAAATAAATAAGTGCCTTTGCTGGAATTTAAACCCTAACTACCCAGAATACCATTGTGGTTGCACTACCAGCTGTGCCACCAAAGTAACTGCAATCCTGCAACTCCCAGAAGCACCTTATTGTTTCTCTAATACACAACCTGATGCTGCGCACACATAATTTCATTTTCATACAGAAAGGTGCTGTGTGCACATATATGGAACCCAAACACACAGAAGAGAGAAATAAGTAAGTAAGTGCCTCAGCTGGGATTTGAACCCAGGCTGCCTGGAATACCATTCTGGTTGCACTACCAGCTGCACCACATGCTGGCACAGCTGGTAATGCAACCAGAAAGGTATTCTGGGTGGCCTGGGTTCAAAATCCCAGATGAGGCAAATAAAATGTACTGTACATAAGTAAGCTAAGTAATTTATGTAAACTCTGCTGCTGCTCTTGCTGTTTAACTACCATGCTAGGATCCTTTCAAAAACTATGCAACTAAGTGAGGCTATCCTGGTGCTGAAAATTTTAAATAAAATAAATATATTAACACCTGATTCTAAGCAAGTGTTAAAGAAGAGAGGACACAATATAGACACAATATAGACAGAGTGGTTGAATGCCTGAACAAGGAGGATCACAGAGAAAGAAGCCAGGAAAATCAAAGGACTGGGAAAGAAGACACCTTGTTCCCAAGCAATCATGGATTCTTCATGTCACCTGGGATACTTGGGCTCATATGTCAGTCGCAGTGTCTCAGTCTGGGACCAAGCAGGTCACTGAGGTGGTGGGTGAGGCCAACGGCTCCCATGGAGGGAAGGTGCAGGCCAGCTAGCATTCACGCACCCCATACCCGACCACCAAGGAGCAGTCTCAGGGTCAGCTTGGAATGCCATCCAAGGGAAGGGTGCAGCAGTGATGGGTGACCCCTGTCACTGGGGAAGGAGACAGGGAGATTATAGGAGGGAGGAATGAATTCTTTGGAGTGGAGACAGTAAATACACCCACCATTGATACTTTTTAATCTTTCCATCTAACCAACATGGCATTCATAGAACAATTGTTTGTTGTATCTAGGGATGAGTGGACCAGCCCATTGAGAATCAGAACCCCCCCCCCCGATCCTGTGATGTCCAGCAGAAGCGGGTAAATAAGAACTGTGCTGTGAAGTGTATCTGGTCCATGAAAATACCTCTCCCATCTATAAAAACCACCCCACCCCTGTAAAATTCCAAAGGAAATGCCCCAAAAGTAATAATAAAAAAAGATTGTTTAATTTATTTTATTTTTGGACTGGATTTTTCCTTTTGCCTCCTAATCTATTTCTGGTATCTACTCTCTGCAGCAGCACTATCTACTCTCTGCAGCAGCACTTCAAGAGTGCCGAATGCCCCGCAACTGTGTGCTAAGGGGCCCAGATCAGTTCAAGTGGGCAGTGGTGCAGATTGCAAGGCTTCTCTCTGGATCTTTACCTCCGTCACCATATTGGGAAAAAAGTGATTTTTTTTTAAATAAGTGATGTCTGAGAAGGAGGACAGTCCTGGCGAGCTGCCAGTCATTGCAGCCAAGAAAAGGAGCATCAGTCCTGGAAAAGCGAGGGGTTTGGAAAGGCCAATATAAATTCCGGATCGCTTTGCTGCTCAGCTATTAAACAGTGATCTCTTGGGCCATATTCAATGGGGAACTGGCTAGGAACACCTGGTAATAGTGTCTGTGCAGTCAGTAGGTACAAAAAAAAAGATTGATGTATTGTAAGAGGTGGTCTGGATCTGCAGTTGTTTGAGGTGGGCACCGGGGAGAGACCCATTTGGCAGATGAACTGGAGCCACTTAAGTCAATGTAGTGCAGCTCCTCCACTCCAGCACAGACTGGAGAGGGATTTGCTTTATTAGTCAGACTTTACTCTCGGTTTTAGACTGTTTTGCACTAGGATATGGGATATATAGGGTAAAATAAAATCTGAACAGAAGGACAAACAAAAATGTTTAACCTTGGTGTACAAGCAAGCTGCTGATTCTTTGACTTGGTTTGGTTAAAAAAAAAAGAACATTTTCAGGAGGCCTCCTCCTAGCTGGTTCAGTTGCAATACCCATCAGTTAAAAAATAAGCTGGAATGTAACACTGTCAAAATGGGGGGTGGCATGTCTTATTTTTTTGTTTTTACAAGCAAGCTGGCAACGATTTGATGTGGTGTGGTTTATAATTACTCCATTCTGTCTGTTGGGGAGGGATCTGGGATGCATCCTTTTTGAGGAGGGGCAGCTGCCACCCCCGCCTGCTCAGCCACAGCTGGACCAGCATTCCAGTTGATGAAACTTGGGCCCTATGCAGTCCATAATGGTCAGTCGGTCCATCAAGAGATCAGAAGTGGTCAGCCAGCCAAGGAAGCAGATAGTCAGTGGTTACACTGGGCAAATGGGGCAGTAGTTGATGGCTGTCTGACGGAACAGGCACGCGGTTGCTGGCAGCGTATGGCAACAGATGGCGAGGACCAGCCTGCCCAAAAGATAAAAGTTTGTTTTTCAAGTTAGGAAAATTGCAGTTTGTGGTGTGTGGTGGGGGTATTACGTGCACTACAATAAAGTTTGAGATGGATATAGAATTTGGGGGGAAGGAGATGGGGACACTACGCACTGCAGGCAGCAGTCAGTTGCCAGGACTGGGCTAGGGAAGGGGACCAAAATGTTATAACTAAGGCAGAGAAGGGGGAAGACATTTGAGAACTAGGGCAGGGTGTGGGCAGAAATGGGAAATATGGGCAGGGAAAGGGGATGTGAAATCCTGGTTAGGGAGGGGACAGAAATGGCAAGTCCTGTGTAGGGGAGGGCAGAAATGGGAAATCCTGGGTAGGGAGTGTCAGAAATGGGAAACATGGGGAAGGGAAGGGAAGGGAAGAGGCAGAAATCTAAAAACAGGGAAGGAAGAGCAGAAATGTAAGAAGTGGGGCTGGGAGGGGATAGATATGTGTACATACTGGGGAAGAAGGTGACCCGAGATATGTTTAACCATACCCCACACAGAAGGTAAGGGAATGGAGAACAAGGAAGAAAAGACAGAGCAGAAGACTATATAGAAGAGTCAAAACACAGACCAGCACACACATGTTAGAAAAAGTCTTTACTTTTAGTGCATTTTGTGAATGTTTTTGTATTTCCTAACGGTTCTGATTTGAATCAGAACTAATCAGGACTCTGACCTGGATCCTGGTCCTGATAATAAGGGTCAGGACTTTTTCGGGTCTGTGCATCCCTAGTTATATCATTTATAAAGGGACCCAGCCATACCTGTTACATATCTGTTGGAAGGCTTTTTTCTCCCCATACCAGTCACATCTCTAAGACCACCTATCTAGTTCTAGAGCTACAGGACCCTGAATCTTCCACTGAGTTATCAACAGTAAATGTCAGCTGTTAGTGCATTCCAAGAGGGTGCTGCAGTACATTCATCGCTTCCTGTACTAAGCTGCTGCCTGCGGAACCTTCATAGGATTGGATAAACTTCTTGATCAATCTAGAACCACTTTAATTAGAACCCAAAGAGTTACATAACAAGGTTTTTATTTTCAAACGCTTTTGAAATCTATTTTGTGTGTATGTATCTGCGTATTAATTATATGTTAATGAAGCAATAAGCCATGGCAAGGGGTTAGATTAACAGTCTGTTAATCACACCCTACGGGTATCATGAGGCACTGTTAGTCTAATTCCTGGAAATGGCTTATTGCTAGTATTGTGTTAAAAGTGTGCCTTTTGTATGGTTTCCTCATCAATAGGGACATTTTTTAATAAAATAATCCATCTGCCATTTGCCCAAGAATGCTGGTATAGAATGTCAGAAAGAATACATCTTTAAAGTTATTTAGCTGTGCCAGTAGTTGGAATGGTGCTACTTTACATAGAAACATAGAATTTGATGGCAGATAAGGACCGCTTGGCCCACCTAGTCTGCCCATTTTCCTGCCTAACAGATAAGCTGCAGATCCTAGTTAACCAACAGCTTACTTCCTCTTACCCCCCACTAGAACTGCCTTATGCCTGTCCCATGCATTCTTGAAGTCCCCCACTGTTCTTGACTCCACGACCTCATCAGGGAGGCTGTTCCATGCATCCACAACCCTCTCAGTGAAAAAATACTTCCTCACATTACCCCTGAGCCGTCCCCCCTCTATCTTCAAATTGTGCCCCCTTGTTCTTGCACATCTCTTTTTCTGGAATATGCTACCCTCTTGGACTTTGTTGATTCCCTTGGGGTACTTGAAAGTTTCTATCATGTCCCCTCTCTCCCTTCTTTCCTCAAGAGTATACATAATACACTCCTTTAGTCTTTCTTCGTATGTCTTCTGGTGCAGACCCTGTACCATTTTGGTTGCCCTCCTCTGGACAGCCTCCACTCTGTCTATGTCTTTACGGAGATGGGGTCTCCAGAACTGCACAGAGTACTCCAGATGGGGTCTCACCAACTGTCTGTACAGAGGATAACAACTTCCTGTTTTCTACTATTGATGCCTCTTCCTATGCATCCCAGTATCCCCAGCCTTCCTTACTGCCTTCTCACATTGCTTGCCCACCTTTAGGTCATCTGATATAATTACCCCAGGTCCCTTTCCATTTTTACTGTTGTCAGTATCTCACCCCCCATTGTGTACTCTTCCCCTGGGCTTTTGTTTCCCATGTGCATTACCTTGCACTTTGCATTGAATCTGAGCTGCCATACATTTGACCATTCCTCCAACCTTGTCAAGTCCCTCTCATCCTTTCCACTCCATCTTGTGTATCAACCCTGTTGCAGATCTTTGTGTCATCTGCAAAGAGACATACTTTTCCTTCCAGTTCCTCTGCAATGTCACTTATAAAGACATTAAAAGGACTGGTCCCAGTACTGAACTCATGCGGTACCCCACTAGTAACCCTCCTTTCTTCACTGTGTACTCCATTTACTACTACCCTTTGCGCCCTGTTGTCTAGCCAATTTTTATCCCGGCTACTACCTTGGGACCCACTCCAAGGCTAGCTATCTTGTGTATTAATCTTTTGTGTGGGACTGTATCAAATGCCTTGCTAAAATCTAGGTAGGCCATGTCCACAGCCCTCCTGGTCTACTACTTTGGTCACCCAGTCAAAAGAAATCTATTAGATTCATCTGACACGACCTTCCCATTGTGAATCCATGCTGCCTTGGGTCGTGCCCCATTGGCCTCTAGGTACTCAACAATTCTTTCCTTCAGAAGTGATTCCATCATTTTCCTACCACTGAGGTCAAACTAACTGGTTTGTAGTTTCCTGCCTCTGTCCTGTTCCCACTTTTGTGAAGAGGAATCACATCTGCCCTCCTCCAGTCCTCGGTACCACCCCAACCTCCCATGATTTGTTAAAGAGAGTAGTCAGTGTCACTAGTTCTACCCTTAGTTCTTTTAGAATTCTTGGGTGAATCCCATCAGGCCCCATTGCTTTGTCCACCTTCAATTTTATTAGTTCTTTCAGAACCCTTTCTTCTGTAAATGGACTGGTATCGACCCCCGTCTTCAGAGTGTTTCTCTTGTTTGGTTTAGGTAACTCCCTCTCCTCTTCCTTTGTGAATACTGAGCAGAAATATTCGTTCAGTATCCCTGCTTTTTCACTGTCACCCTCTACCCACATTCCCACCCCTTTATTAAGCTTCAGTATCCCTCCTTTGGTCTTTCTTCTCTCCCTAATGTACATATAAAAGGTCTTATCCCTCTTCTTAACAGAATTGGCTATCCTTTCCTCGGTTAGGGCCTTTGCTATTCTGACTGCCTTCCCAGCCTCTTTCTGCTTTAACTGATAAAGTTCTCTGTCCTGCTCCTTCTGTGTTTCCTTATATTTCCTGAATGGTGTCCTTTTCTCCTTAACCTTCCCTGCCACCTCTTTTGTGAGCCATAGCGTTTTTTTCCTTCGTTGTGTTTTATTGATTTGCTTTACATAAAGGCTTGTTGCCTCTGTGATGGCTGTTTTGATCACTCCCCATTGTTCCTCCACCCCTCCTTCTTGCCTGTTTGCTAGTGCTTTTCTGAAGCACTCTCTCATTTTCCCAAAGTCAGCTCTCCTAAAGTCTAGTAGTCTTGCTTTTGTATGGCTTGATTGTATGGCTGTGTTTATCGTGAACCACACTGTTTGGTGGTTGCTTGTTCCCAGATGGCTACCCACTTCTAAATCTGAGATTCTTTCTCCATCCCCATTTGAAAGTACCAGGTCTAGGATTGCTCCCTCCCGAGTGGGTTCCAATACTATCTGTCTGAGGCATGCCCCCTGTAGGGCATCAAGAATGACCCTGCTCTTGGATGTGCCTGCAGCAAAGGTGCTCCAGTTAACATCTGGCATATTCAGGTCCCCCATCAACAATATCTCCCCTTTTTCTGCCATTCTAAGAAAGCCTTCTATCATTTCCTTGTCCATTCCCTCCCTGAGATGGGGGTCTGTATACATCCCCATGCGGATTGTGGTGCCATTTCCTGTCTCCAGGGTGACCCAAAGTGCCTCATCTGCTCCCTGTTTACTCTTTAGTTCTGTTGCTTTGATCCCTTCCTTTACATAGAGAGCTACTACTCCTCCTCTTTTACCCTCACTGTCCCTCCTGTAGATAGTGTATCCTGGTATGTTGACATCCCAGTCATGGTTCTCTGTGTACCATGTTTCTGTGACTGCCACAATATCCAGGCATCCCTCTTCCATCAAGGCCACTAGTTCAGGGTGCTTGTTACACAGAGTATGGGCATTGGTACTCATCACCCTCCACTTTTTGATAGCCTTACCCCTTTTAGCCCCATTTCTGTCCTTACTGCCTTTGCCTTTTTTTACATTTAAATCTGTTCTGTTCCCTAATAACTTCTGTACCTTGGTGTTTACCTCACTAATCACCATGTTTTGTGGGGGGAGGCTCGGATTTCTCTTTGTCAAAGAATTCATACACTATGGTGATAAGGCTGCATATGACAGTTTAATAAAGAGCAATGTAAGGGTCTCAGAATGCTGACCGCCAATGAGATTGCAGAATTTCTGGAACACGTTTTATAATTACTAGAGAATGAGTGATTTGCATTTTAGTAATACCAACCTTTTATTTTCCAGGTAAAAGTACCCATTGAGATTAAAATTTATTTTACCTGGGTGACCTGGCCAAGAAATGACCTTACTATCTAAATGACGGGGTGCATGACACAGAAACAGACCAGGCGGTAGGTATATGCATCGCTCACATCCAGTTAGTTTGCCATCACACAAAGTAATAATGTTTCAAAGTTACAGGAATTAAAAACAAGGGCATATTTCGGTGAAATCGGATACAGGTATGCACCACTGTAACTGGGTTTTAAGATGAGGTTCTGTATGATTCTAAATTTTGGAACTGGCCAAGTTCTTGGAGGTTTTTTTTTTTTTGTTAAATAACCAGTTCTGCCCATCCTGAATCAAAAGTGTTTCTAAGTGTACCATCTAAATGACTTATTGAGGATGGATTCTGCAGCACAACATATGTGCTCCCACACCTCAAGAAAGTCTGAAGTTTGGTAGCATCCCCAAAACGTGTATACAACTGATCACAGTCCCTTGTTCTGACTTACATTTCCAAGATCTGGAGTGCTCCCCAAATCCCATAGGATATAGTCTTACCAGAGTCCAATTAAAAATGCTGTTTAATCTAAACCAGTAGTTCTTAGACTTTGTCACAGTGAGCCTCCCCAAATCCATGGAAAAGATTCTGAGCCTCCCCTAAAAACCGAAATAATCTTGGGCCTCCCCAAAGAAAAATAACACACTGTTCTTTTCGCAGTGCACCATGAATATCTTGAAACCCTTTGAATACTTGGTTCACATTCAGTTCTTTGTCTTGTACTGATGTGAAATCTTTGAAAAGAGCTCCTGTGCTCAAAGGTGTTATCTGAATAACAAATAAAATACACAAATATTGTTATTCAGCTTATCACTTTGCTCCTTACTGCCATTGCTCTTAGCACTTCTATGCTCAACCCTTGTATTTGGGCTATTCTGCCATCAGGCTACAAATTGATCAATTGCCACCACTCATTATTAGTTTATTGTTCATATTTGTTTGCACTATTGTTCACTGTGTATTTCTTGATTGTTCTGCAGTTACCTTTTGAAATGTATTCACTCCCGACCCTTCACTGGGTACACCTGAGATGAGCCTTGGCTCATTCACCTTCCTTTGTCACCTATTACTAAATAAATACATTAAATTCACCTACTATTATCCTCTTTCAGTTTGCTTCATCTCCTCACACAAAATATATAAAACTCAAAATTTAAATACAGTACTTTTTCAGACTTACTTGAGCCTCCCCTGGAACAGGTTGGGGCCTCCCCATTTGAGAATCCCTGATCTAAACAAATACTTGGCTTTGTCAGTTCCCTCAGGGTTTAGCAGAGACAAGAGGAAGTATGTGGGATTCTATGGAAAATTCTAAGGATCTCTAAATTCCCATACACGGGAGTACTGCAGTGTATTTCCTCCTCAGACTGCAAGTACCTCCAAAATTGTGTGCTAATGATTCTGTCTGAGTTGTTCAAAGTTCAGGAAAAACCCTTCTTGGTAGATTGCTGAGGTTGCATCAGTTTCTCTGGTATTCTGTTATTCCCATTGAAATGGAGGTTTTCCAATCTCAATTCAAGGTTTCAGCCACATGTAGTCAGTGTCAACTACAGCAAGCAAGAGTCCTTCCTGGATTGATTTGGTAATGTTATTCAGACTTCCCTCTGCTCATTTGGTTCTGGGAGTGAGAGAAGCCATTTATTCATTTTTCCGTCTGTCTCTCTCTCTCTCTTCCCTAGGCAAATGCACTGCTCCCACCTCGCAGGGACTGTTTTCAGGCATGTCTCAAGCCATAAGGATGGCAACAAAACAGTAACAGCAGAACCATAATACTGAGGAGATATGAAGATACAAATAGTCAAAGTATAAGACATAATATTTATAGTCAAATCATATAATCTACAAAAAGGAGTTAAACAACGTGGCAAACAGCAGAATGATACAGCAAAATGTGGCTGGTACAACGAGACTGGTGTTGTTTTCATGTCACACTTGTTTCTTTTTCATAGCAGCCCTTATTGCCTCATCAGTCTTACTGTTGCAATTGTGTATAAAATACCTTAGTTACAAGAGCTGCATGTGCACATACATTTATGTCAATAAAAAATGACCAATGAGGAGGGAAAGTAGTGTGATGGGGGTAAGTAACGTAAGGAAATATTTAGGCCAAAGGGATGGAAACCATTAGTTGTCAAACTTTGCCTTAGTGAACACCCCCTAAGCAATAGAAAAAATCTCAGGCTTCCCTTCAGCTATAGAAAAAATCTTAGGTCTCCCTAATATAAAGATACCATATTGTAATTTGCACAGTACAGCAGAATGAAAAGTAATGCCTTTAAGTAAGTCAACAGTTTATTTCCCTGAAACAAGTTTTGTTTTTTTTGTTTTAGCTACCAGGATAGTGCACTGAGTAACAGTACCCATTTACAGGAATGACCTGAGCAGTAGTACAACAAACAAACAAACAGAAACTGCAATACAGTTACTGATCAGTTACAGTGTAGAAGTCTTCATAGAAAATTGCTTTCAAAAGGAAGCATTTTGTTACTTATTTAGAAATTGTTAACTGAGAGAGACACACTGAGCCAAGGCTTGTTTCCCAGTGTGACCTTGGGGGATGGCATTATTTTATTTATTTCATTTTGATAACCTTGTTGTGCACTAGACATAAAAATGCATATTTTCAGGCACGACCCGGGAGGGTGCAAGTGAAAAAAACAGTCCACAGAAATACATCCCCTAAGCAATGGAAAAACATCTCGGGCTTCCCTTCAGCTATAGAAAAAATTACAAATGGGAGAGAATTACAGTGGCAACACAGTGTTAGCAGTAGCATCAGCAGACATCTACCAGAAGTGCAGATGTTTTATTTATTTAATTTATTTAAAATGTGATAACCGGGAAAGGCACACTGAGCCGAAGCTTGTTTCCAGATGCGACCCAAATGTTGCCCCACCTCATCACACAGAGCATCCCAAAACTCTAATTTGCTAGTAAATGGTACATTGCCAAGTTTGCTTGAGTCTCCCCTGGAGCAGGTTGTGGCCATATTGGCTGTTCTTCCGCTCACAACGTGGCTTCACACAAGATAGATCCCAAAAGTCCACAGAGTGTACAGGAGGTGGATAGCAAATTAGCTGAGAGGTAGAAGTCAAGAGTGGCGGTGGATGGGCACAAGTCACAGTGTGGGATGTACTGTTCAGAGTTACCCAGGGGTTGGTGCTGGGTCTGTTGCTCTTAATGATTTTTTTTTGGGGGGGTGTCAGCCGCAGGCTGCTGAAGTTTGCCAATGACACTAAATTGACAGGAAGAGTAGACACAGCAGAGATGGGATGGGGGGGGGGATAGACTACGGGCATGCATTAGGTGTATGGCCTGAGTAATGGGAGCATAGATTTAATATGGGGAAGTGCAAGATATTAGCAGTCAAGGAATCTGGGTTGCACACTACATACACCCTGTGTGGTACAGCAGTGGACAATGCACCCAAGGAAAAGGATCAAGTGAGAACTGTGGACCATAAGCTGGAGCCAGGCAGGCAATGTGCTACCACAGTCGAGAGAGCAAACACAGTGTTGGGATATATTGGGGTTTGGGGTGGGGGCAGGAGCAATCAAGGGAGGTGATGTTCCCTCATTACAAGGCCATGGTTAGACCATGACTGGAGCAGTGTGTCCAGCTCTGGTCAGCACAGTACAGAAAGGCCATTGAGGCGATTGAGTGGGTCCAGCATAGGGCCTCCAAGCTGATTGGCTGCTTGTGGGGTGAAAGCTACAAGGAGAGATTGGACATATTGAAAATATTTAGTGTAGCAAAGAGAACACTGAATGGGGACATGATCATGATGTGCTGAACACAAAGAGGGATAGACAAAGAATGATTATTGAATATGTAAAGTGTAGGGCTGATGCATTCAAACAGAACCAGTGGATATGCACTCAGAGTGTGAGGGGATGGGGGCAGAAACATTAAAAAGCATTGCTTCACCCACAGTAGGGTTAATATGTGGAAAAGCCTACCCTGTGAAGTTGTGAAAGCTAGCACCGCTCAATTATTCTAAGCATGACTAGAAAGATTCCTGAGGGAGAATGACACTGAGGGCTACACAGCATGAGTAGGGGCAGCATTCCCTCTGAGAAGATTGAAGGTGTGTCCATTCTCAAACTGGGAAAAGTCACTGCTGTGTAGGCGGGAGGTGTGGGGGGGGGCTGGACAGATGGATCCTAAGTCCCTTCTGTCATCACAGTACTATGTTACTATGCAACAGCTGCCTAATCTGGAAGGTTGGGGAACAGAACTTGTTGAATTCCCACCCCCACCAATTCCGAATACTCTGAGTTTAGTCACTGCCAATCTGGGCTGTTTCCCATTCCACAGGAAGTGTGGAATGAGCCTGCAAACCTTATTAAAATATCTTTGGGAATTTTGGAAGGAAGCATATTCAACACATAATATAGCCACAGAGTGAGGTTCATAAAACATGATTTTGAACATTTTAATGATTTTGATCTACTCAGACCTTTGGTAAGGTTTTGCTGAATTACTTGCCTGGTTCTACATTTTCTTAAAGAGCTACTGACGCCTCTTGGAAAACGTTGAAAATCATAATACTTAGAAACAATTAAGCATGTATGTCATTTACCTTTGATAGATTTATCCTCCCTCGTATTTATTACTGAGGAAGTACCCACAAAAACAGGATCTTTATCCCTTAGAGTTCACCTGCCCCTTCAGCATACTCCCTACTTGAAATCATAATGCTTTGTTGTGGTGTCACAGTTGGTTGCCATGGGAATAACTGTGATGTCACAAGCAGAGTATTATGACATCATGTTGGGAATAAGCAATAAGAGCTGATGAAGCCTTAAAGAACCAAGATCCTGTTTTTATGCATCGAGCTTCCATAATGAATAATGGCAAGAAGAAATAAGAAGCTCATAAAAATGTAAGTTGCTTTGTGTCCAAATATTATGTTATTGAAAGTTCTCCTGGAGGTGTCAGTAGCTCTTTAAAAATGGCTTGCAGAGGGTGTTTTTATTTTGGGGGGGGGTATAGTTATGTGTCATTATTTAAAGGGATACTGTCACCAGTGGTTAAATTGGAAATATTTAGGTAGGGGAACTTTCAAATCTAGATTTCTAGGTGGTGGTCCTGTCATTACTTGGAGGTGGAACTCCCCTGTAGTAATCAATAGTGGAAGCTGATAGAGGTGGTGTAACTGTTGCGCAGTTTTTACACAGGTGGTGGAACAGAGTTCCTGTGAGCTCCTGCCCAATTTAATCCCTGCTGTCAACCACTTTGGGCCTTAAACTGTCCCTAGTTTAAAAAAAAGCAACATACTTTATGATTGTTCTTGTAACCCCTGGACCCCTGCCTTTTTGCAGAACGACAGGTGGCATGCTGTTGAAGCTGACAGCAGTACCTGGTGGGGACTGGGTTCGGGGAGGACTAGGTTACTCGGCACAAAGGGCCTAGGTTTGGCTACTCTGCACAGGGGCACCCAAGTAAATTTGAATGCAGGAAGCAATAACTGTAATGTCCAGTACCAGGAATGGGATTCTACAGTGTGGCTTTTATTCACATCCAAACTGAACAAACAAAGCATAGACGGACCCCCACGGGGCTACATTCCTGGTAATGCAGATAAGAGATACAGAACACTTCTTCACTATTTCACCCCTCAGGCTCTGAACCCACCAGGCACATAGCCCGGACTTGCACGCAGCTTTGGGAACACAGCCCGACTTGTACACTATTTGGGTTTTTCCCCGGCCCAGCTCCCCTGCCGGCCTCTCGATCCTGGTCCATATGGCAGTGAACCAAATTTTCTGTTGGTGGCTCCCCAAACCACCTTAGAGCCTTCGACTCCTTAAGGGAAATTTTCTTCCAATCCCATGTCTGGGAACTTCCCTCATCACTGGTCAAGTGCATGAGACAAAGTAGAAATCCACAGAGCAAATCCGTAGAGGTGGACCTGGTTACTAAAGGTGGGGGGTCTCCCACCTCCGGCTCTCACAATCCATACCCGGGCCATTTCTCTGGACATTAAACAACTCTTTTGAAAGCTTGGCAATGTAGATTAAAAGGTAGACGTATAGCACATCTCCTCTACATGTCTTTACTTTCCCCTTGTGCTGGACTTGAACATACTTTTACTTTGGCTAAGCCTATTCCTTTAAGCCTCCCACTAATTCAGCAGTCCAATTCCCACTTTAACACAGTTCAGGTGAAACATAGGCCCTTTGACAAGAGCAGAACTTACCCTTTGGTTGCAGGTGCCCCACAGGCGAATCTTGACAGCTTCTGGTACCCAACACACTTGGAAAAAATAAGGCAGCTTCTTCTCTAGCAGTAGCCAGGGGGTTGCCCCTGGAATAGTAGGCAAACCTTCCACCCCATCCCCTCAGGGATGGGGCACAGAGACCAGTAACAGCAGTCTCCACCACTTCAAGAACAGCTTACTGTGTTCCTCTTTAGGCGGAAACACACACCTTTCCCTAAAAGTAGCTCTATATCTGAGCTTAGGCTCCAAGAGCCTGTGCACAGACTGCTGTGCTCCTCTCTTCAAGACAGCTCACACACAACTGCTGCTCACTGTTCAAAAACTCCCAACATTCTAACCTAACTCCCTTCTGCAGATTCCAATGTGGCTCATGCAGCTGCGATAGTTCTATGGTGATGTCATCCCTCAGTCTCAGCTGAGACTGAGAACAGAGTGAGACAGTGTGAAATCCATTTAACTAGAGTTTCACAAGCTGCCTTCCCTGCCTACCACTAGGTCTTACTGGGATTCTAGTAAACCTGAGTAACGGGGGGTTACACTCGCATTCTGTAGAATGGTCTGATGTGGCTGGTAGTTTGATTCTGATTCCTTTTTTCTATTTAAAAATGAAAAACAAACTGCCCACCATACTGTTGTTACCACACCAAAATGTATTTGTTTACCTTCTTTGTTCAACTCCCACTGCACCTTTCTTGGACTTGGGAACACCCTTAATGCTTTCTAGCCGCTCATGATGCAGAGGAAGCAGAGGAGACTATTGCATCATGAGTAGCTGCACTGTTGGGGGCATTCCTAATGTTCAGGAAGTGAGTAATCAGAGTAGATCAAGGATTTGAAACAAAAGGTTAGGTGTAATTACACAGTTACCTTGCAATTCAGTTCTACTAAGAAAGGAGGCAGATTAAACCACCAGCAACACCAATGAATTTTAGAGAAGGTAAGCAATCATGAAGTGTGGGTTTTCACCTTGAAATAGTATGATGCAAAAAGGGTTGATGGTGTCCCTTCAAAACATCTACAGCCACAAAATTGCTCATGTATTCAGATTCGAATGACCATTTTGTTAAAAAAAAAAAAAAAGATAAAATGGCCCTAACAGACTTGGGGTTTGGGATAAAAAAAAAAAAGGAGGTTCGGGCCGGCCCAGTGGTGCTAAGGGTTGAGGCGCTGGACGCCTCACCTCGTGCCATGCTGGTGACCCGGGTTCGGTAGCAGACTCGGGATGCCAGGGGTCAGACAGGGGGAGATAGGCTAGAGTGTCTGACGACAGCTTGCCTTCTCCGGTGGGAAGGATGGGGCTTAGCCCCACGTGCGCTGACTCCTGGTGGAGGCTGGGGGCATGCCGGCACGTCGACACCTCGGAGGTTGGATTGGCCATGGGCGGAGGTCTGTGGACCAATCAACTCTGGAGTGGCACCACTGGGGGGCTCGCAGCTTCCGCACAAAAAGGGAGGAAAATGCACCCAATGGAGCGCCGCCCAAGTCCTGATGTGCTGCCAATCCACCACTGCTCGGGGACCTGACGCGATTTCAGGATTCGGGGGTTTGGCCCCCTCCCACCCCCACCCAGGGGGTAAACTGAGGCAGGATGGAGGGATCCAGGCAATAGGTGAGCTGGTGGCAGGGAGGAGGTTCGTGAGCGACTCCTGATGTGGCGGCTTCATTGGGGCAGTAGGAGGGAAAAATAGAAATTCTAAAAAAAAAAAAAAAGTTCTGTTACTGGGGATGGAATGTTCTTTACTTTTTGCTAACAGTTCATCTCTTCCACCTAAGCTGCTCTGCCAGGCTGCTCCGTCTCCACTGTGCCTAACCACCCCTTGGCCACTTCATCCTGATCTGGCCCAGCACATCTTGCCTTTCCCACTAAGACAGGGCCCACCAGGTGATGGGAGTTTTGATGGAGGTGTGTACCAGGTGGGGACTGAGGATGTTGCTGGGTGGCTTCATTGAGGGTGAGGCCACACAACAAGACTGCTTGGATTTTCTGTTCTCCTTCCTGACCCAGATCTCAGCATGCTTGTGTCTGGTCAGTGGCATGTACACATCTGGGGCATCCTATTCCCTGCTCATCATGTCCTCTGCTGCATCAACCCATAACTGGAGACATCGGCACTTAATTTGCCAGATTGAAGCTTAGCCAGGCTGCAGGGCCTCTGGGACAGAATGTCATAGATTCCATTCCAACTCCAGGATTAGGCTCACACCATAAATGCTGGCACCTGAATTTAGTACTAAGGCGAAGCTGTACTGTCGAGCTGTGCCATTTATTCACATGAGGCGTTATAGTGAGGTCCAGTTTGCCTTTTCTGGTGGTGGTTCAGGTGGATGTTAAAAATCCCATGGCATGTCTCGAAAATGAGTGGAGGAATTTTCCTGGTGTCCTGAGCACATTTTCCATTCATTAAAATACCACCAACAGCTTAATCTGGGGCAAAGCTGAAAATGGGCAGCATTATCTAGCCCTTCTTTTCCAGTCAACAAAAACTAAATAAATAAAAATAAACAAAGACCGGACAGTGTGTTCACCTCTACTGAGTGTGTTCGCCTTCACCCCAGGTACCAGTGCCTGAAAATCTAGGCTTGTAGAGCGGATTTGGGTTTTCTGCATAGTAGTGCAATGTACTACAGCTGGGACAGCTGCTGCCTCCCTCCTAGTCGGGATTTTTTAAAAGATCTTCTATTTTTTTGATTCAGACACTTTGGGTGTTAAGCCATTTTTTTAAACTCGGTCATTTTGTTGACTCAGAAATCTTGGAGCTCACTCACCTTTGGGATTCTGTCACGTTTGGCATTCAACCATGTGGGATTCAGTCACTTTGGTAGCTTGGTCACTTTGGGGATTCAGTCACTTCTGAAGATCATTCACTTTTGGGATTCAAGCACATTTGGGGCTCAGTCATTTTTGGGGATCAAGTCACTTTTGAGATTCAGTCACTTATGGGATTCAGCTACTTTTGGAGCTCAGTCATTTTTGGGATTCAGCCATTTTGGGATTTAGCCACTTTTGAGACCCACTATTGGAGTTCAGTCACTTTTCAGGATTCAGTCACCTTGGGACTCGAGCACTTTAGGGACTCAACAACTTTTGTGGCTTAGTCATTTTAGGATTCAGTTACTTTTGGGGCACAGTCATTTTAAGATTCTGTCACCTTTTAGGCTCAGTTACTTTTTGCACTCAAGCACTTCTGGAGCACAGTAGCTTTTGGAATTTAGTCACTTGTGGGGCTCATTAACTGTGGGGATTCAACCACTTTTTGAGGAAGTCACTTCCGGCACTTGGCCACTTTGGGGGATTAATCATTTTTGGGATTCAGACACATTTGGGGCTCAGTTACTTTTGGGTTCAGCCACTTTTGGGGCTTCAGTCCCTTTGGGACTCAGTCACTTTTGGGTTTCGGTTACTTTGGGATTCAGTCACTTTTATGGCTCAACCACTTTTAGGGCTTAGTCAGCTTTGGGATTTAGTCACTTTGGGATTATGTCATGCTTTCAATTAAGTCACTTCTGTAGCTCAGTCACCTTTGGGATTCAGTCACAGATTTGGTCACTTTTTAGGCTCAGTCACATTCGGAGCACAGTCACCTTTTTGGGGCTGTCACTTAGGGATTCAGCAACTTTTGGGACTCAGTCACTTTTGAGCCTGAATCACAATTAGGTCTCCATCACTTTGGAGACTCGATCCTTATTTGGGGCCCAATCACTTTTGGTGCTTAGTCCCTTGTGGGGCTCAGTCCCTTTTTGGCCTCAGTTACTTTTTGGGACTCAGATCACTTTTGGGGCTGTCATTTTATAGAATCAGTCACTTTTGGAATTGACACTTTTGAGCCTCAATCACTTTTGGGGCTCAGTCACATTTGAGATTCAGACACTTTTTAGCCTCAGTCGCCTTCGGGGCTGAGTTAGCTTTTTGGGGCTGACACTGATGGGTTCAGCAGCTTTTGGGGCTGAGTCACATTTTGATCACAATCACTTTTGGGGCCGTCACCTTTGGTGCATAGTCACTTTTGGGGCTTATTTTAGGATTCATTTTCTTTATGTGCTAAATCACTTTGAGGATTAAGACACTTTTGAGGCTCTGTCCCCTTTAGGATTCAGACATTTTGGGGGCTCAGTCACTTTTAGGATTTAGATGCTTTCAGGTCTCAGTCATTGGGACTCAGTCATATTTGGGATTTAGACAGTTTTGGGATTCAGTTACTTTTGGAGCATAGTCAAGGTTGGGATCAGGCAGTTTTAGGGCTTAGATCTTTTGGGATTCATTTTTGGGGGACTTGGTCACTTTGGAATTCAGTTAGTTTTGAGGCTCTGTCAAGGCTGGAGTCATATTTTTAGGGCTGTGTCACTTTTGGGATTCAGGCACTTTGGAATTTTGTCACTGTTGGAACTCAGTTATTTTTACATTGTCACATTAAGGGCACAATTACATTTGGAATTCAGTTCGGCTATTTTGCATGCTGTCAATTTTGTGTTGCTGTCACTTTTGTGTAGTGCCCCAGAGTTCCTGGCGCCCTCCAGAAATGGGCATCCAGGGCTCCCTTAGGGAAAGGTGCCCCAGACTAGGTGCCTCAGCCAGTATATAAAGCCCCACCTGGGCTTGCATTTAAAATGTTGTTTTTCTCCTTTTCTTTCCTGCCCGCCAGTACTGTACGTCCCTCCCCCCCCCCATTGCCAGGCACCGGAACCTGTTGTCATGGTTCCTGAGTATGTGGGAGCAGGCAGGCAGGATAGGGATCGTGAGGATTCTGGAACAGAATCCTCAACCCTTTTTGAATGGCGACAGTCATCCAGTCAGTGTGTGAGCCAAGGAGAAAGCAACAGCAGAAGGAGTGAGGGACTTAGGTTCAATTCCTGCATCCCTCTCAATCTCCTGTCCAGTCCAGCAGGTCAGCGCTCTCTCACCTTCCTCTCTGAGTCAGCAGCAGTCCAGCGGTGGTGTAAGTCCATCAGGGAGGGGCAGTGGTGAAAGGCCATGTCCTCCATTCTTCTCCATCCAGCAGCAGCCCCATCCCAGAGTGAAGCAAGCGGCAGAATGAGTGGTAACAGCACCCCACACAGGTGCTAATCACCAAAAAGAAGAGAACTTTTACGCCTCCTGGTGCTATGGAAAGTGGCACAACCACATGGGGTAAGCCAGGCCCTGAAGCGCAGGAGATCCACCTTACAGGTTGGGGTTTGAAGAGCCCCTCAGAGAGCCAGAGACTGTGGAGGTGGGCAGCCCCTGTCCATGTAACCGCCCACGGGGCAGGGTTTGAAGAGCTTCTCAGAGAGCCAGAGACTGTGGAGGCAGGCAGCCCCTGTCCATGGAACCACCCATGGTGCAGGGTTTGAAGAGCTCTTTAGAGAGCCAGAGACTGTGGAGGCGGGCAGCCCCTGTTCATAGAACCGCCCATGGGGCAGGGTTTGAAGAGCTCCTCAGAGTGCCAGAGGCTGTGGAGGCAGGCAGCCCCTGTCCATGGAACTGCCCACGGGGCAGGGTTTGAAGAGCTCCTCAGAGAGCCAGAGACTATGGAGGCGGATGGCCCCTGTCCATGGAACTGCCCATGGGGCAGGGTTTGAAGAGCACTCCATAGGAGCCATTTTGTCAGAAGGGGCAGAATTATTTAAACTAAATAAAGATGCATGAAGGCACTGCAGGGCTATATTTAAAGAGACAGTGCACCTGGTATATATGTTGCCTATTTCTACTGTGTTTTATTTAAAGACTGGCTTTGGGAAATAGATTTAGAAAAGATTTATGGTGTTTTGGGACCCCTATAATTTAGACTGCTCACCAAGAGACTGACTAAAAATCCTACTGCCCCAACAACAGGGCTTTGAACTGTGTGAACCAGTTCATGCAATTGTCCAGGCTGTGTATGGATGTTGATGTGCGATATGGTCGCCACTACACATTCAGTCACTTCACTACCAGTCTAGCATTGCTTGTATAGCACTTTGGGATACATTGTGTATGAAAAGCATTATATAAATGCTGATTCTTCTGATTCGTCGTCTTCTTCTTCTTCAGCTGATTAAACTTGCATATCAAATTTAAAGGGAATTAGCTCTACAAAGACTTTAAATGTTTATTTAAATCACCATCACCACAAATGTTTGCAAAGTCCTTTATTGAGCTGCCACTCCAGTCTACAGGTGTTACTTGTGTTTCCCAGCTCTGTTGTTCCAGATCAGCTTCTTCCACCACAGTTCTTCCAGGAGATTCCCCAGGATTCCTTGTATCCCGGCAACCCAGGTGTGATCTGAAAGGCTGGTGACTTTCTTCAGTTCTTCCATCGTCTTCTTCGAGGGGTGACCCTTTCTGGGGGTCCATGTGCGAACTTCTGTCTATTATCCTCAGTGCCTCAGCTCTATCCTGTCCTTCAGCCCAGGAGGGGCAGCAAGTACCGTTGGGCTACGACAAGCCCAAAGATGATGGCAAGTATCCTTTGAAATGTTCTTTTTTTTCTCTTCAACTTGAGTGTTCCTTGTGGAGGGAAAACTATCTTGGTGATCCAAAGGGGCTTTTGACCCAACTTCCTCCCTTTAATGGACACATGCAGTGGTGGCTGGACTACAAAGTCTGTGTCATGTCTCATTTGTGTTAGAAATGATTTAGTTGTTTTGTGAATATTTTAGAGTTAAGGTGCTTACTATAGATGTTACTTTAGAAATTTTTAACCTTGGTTGCATTCGAGTCAGCTTCATGCCTCTCTCTCTTGCAGGTTCCGATTAGTGGCAGTTGGCCTGGGTTCCCTTCACCATTCCCTGACACCCACTGGCCAGGTGTCATCCAAAAATTTACCACCGGGTGGTTGGTATAGTCAAAATTTTCTTTCCCTCCAAGATGTAGCCGGGTGGATCTGTGCTCTGACCTGATCTATTAGAGTTTGGTCAGTGTCAGCGGCGTCCTTGCCCACTACAAGACTATGATCAATGCTCAACCTCTTTGGAATCTGCCCCCTTTTTTTTTTCACTTTTTTTCATTTTTCCAGTAGCATCTGAGACTCACTTTTTAGGTTCAGACTCTTGAAAAGTAAGTATTTTTTGTTTTGTTTATGCTTAATGCTCCTATCCCATCCAACATGGCTGGTTTATCCTGTTGTCCATCTTCCATCTACCTCTCCCATCCTAGCAAAGCCCTCTGACCACCCCACTCCCCCATCCACAGTGCAATTCCTCAGCTGTGTCCCCACAGGTTATCTTATGTGGTAGAGCCCAGCTTGATTCCTTCAGCTACTTGTTGGGCTCTGCCACTTTTCTCTTGTATAAATGAATAAGGCAAAAGTGGTGAGTCAAACAAACAGTGACTGAGTAAAAATGCATTTATTTGAAATTCCTAGCCCTGATCTTTAGTTAACATTGTTTATGGAAGGAGTTTACATCTAAAATAATGGTGACAAACTTCCCAGTTTGCCCTGATGGAATTCTTAGTTTCCTTATCCAGGATAAATATTGGAACATTAAGCTATTTTTACATCCTTATAATACTAACAGTACTTCTGTTTTTTTTTTTCTCAAGCAATCAAATCATTGCACTTCCAGTGGAAAGAAAAATCAGACAGACCAGCCCAGAAGAGAAGAGGTAGGGCTACCGATTGCTACACCAGTGACCCAAGCTTGGAAGCCAACTTAGGTCATTGGGGAGCCATCCAGGGGAGGGAGGATGAAGCATCACCAAGTCTGCTGTCCTCCCTTGAGTGGGGAGGACCCAGCCAGGGGAGGGAGAATCGCGTATCCCTGGGTCTGGTCTCCTCCCTTAGGTGGGGAGGGAAGCACCTCCTGCAATGCGCCTGATACCTGGAAGAGTCTGGTTGCTGTAGTAGTTGAGCGACTCCAGAAAGAGAGGGATGCCTGCAGACATAGTGTGTCATTGCATTGCATTGCATGCTGGATGTTCCAAAGGGTGACAGTTGGAGGAAAAACTCCTCAGCTGTGGCAGTCTGTGGAACGGTCCCCTGCAGGCTCAGCACCACTGACCAGGCACCTCAGAAATTAGATCTTGCTAAGGCTGGCCCAGTGGTGCAGAGGGCTGAGGTACTTGGTGCCTTTCCTCTCCCATACCAGCAACCTGAGTTCGGGAACAAGTTTGGGCTACCAGGGGTTTGCGGGGAGGGAGGAGGGCTGGGAGCACGATCAAGCGACTGGCAGGCAGCTCTCCTCTCTCACACTGGGGAGGTTGGTCTTCCCAGCGCTTGGCTGCCACAGATTGAAGGCTCAATGGTGGGGCCGCGCAAATGGGGGGGAGCAGGCACTAGGCCAGGGATGCATGGAGTGGGGCCGCCTGTTCTGATGCACCCATGTTGCTGAGGCCTGAGGAGAGTTAAGGGAGAAAACACTGGAGGAAAAGGATGGGCATGGCAATGGTGTATGATGCCCACTGGCCACACCTCCACCCGCCATATCACGAGGGCAACCCGGAGCGGGACAACTGGATTATGAGCATGGGGGGACGTCGGACCTCTCTTTCCTAACCCTGCCATAGGGGGTAAACTGTGGGAGTGCCCTCACCACCAGGAATCCTGGGGGGCGCTGGATGGTGGGTGGTGGCAGCCAGCAGAGGGGAGCCTCCCTTGCTGTGGCCCCAAGGAGTTAAAATAGAATATGAAAAAAAAAAAATAGATCTTGCTATGGAGGGAGCTGGCCAGTCTTTTCCAGCCCTGCTGGGAGGAATAAATCAGGGGGAACTAGGAAGGTAAGTCCTAAGGATGGTGGGTGATTTGGCTGGGGGACCATCTGGAGGAAAGACCAACTGAAGGGGACACAAGTGGATAAGTACTAGATTGAAAACGGAAAAAAAAGACTGCCTGTTTTGTGAAGCCTGCTTGGTTTGGAATTTGATGTTAAAATATCATGTGCATTGTGGAAGTATAGCACTCCGCTCTCTGGGTGGGACACTTGCACTAGCTGATCTCTCTACGTAGCAAAGCAGTACCCACTGCGCCCTTAAGCAAGCAAACAGTAGCTGTTTTAGCCCAATTTGAGCTTGAAATGGGAACACTGTACATTTCCGGGGGAATATGCTACCCCCTTACACAAATTCTAAATCCCCCCTCCCAAAAAAAAAGCAAGGAGTGGCATGGGTTTTGGCTATGAAGGCAGCCAGGCACTTTGCCATTCTCCTGGTCAGCGGATGGGTGCAACTATGGTGTTTGTGGTTTTCGAGGTGGAGGTCAGCGGAAGGAAATATGGGGAAAAAGGGACAAAAATGCTTACACTCAGCATCTTGAAATCTAAAGTTCAAAACCTTTTCTTTTGCATCAGGTTGCTGTTCCCATTGATAGAGGAAGTCATGGTCCTTCACTGAAAGACCAGTCTCACCACACTGACAATGTGAACGAGCTAGCATCTACGTCATTTCTAGCTGTCTTCATTCTTAGGTTTTTGTTCTCCAGATGTTTTCTGCTTTTCCTAACTATGATGCTTTCATCCTGTTTCTTAAAACTTTGTTTTGACAAGAATGAAGAATTGCACATTGCGACAGGAGCAAGGCTTGCACTTATGCACCACACTGTAGGCTTCTCGGCTGTCCAAGATGTGCCCTGAACACAGTGCTCCTGTTGTAATTAATTTGCTGTATATATATACAAGGGCCCAGCATAAGCTGGGCTGGATAGCGGATCCCCACACGCTTCTCAAAAATACTAAATCCATTTTATGTTGAAACATGTTTCATGTAAAGTATTTCCTGTGTGGGCTGTGAAATGCTAATAAAACATGAAACCTTGAAACCCCTAAATTAATGCTCCCCAGACCTTTTTTGGTCACTGTAGTTTAAAGTGATTTTCCAGTTTCCTGAGAAACAGTGACACTTGGCATCAGCAGGACTCAAATCTCGTAACAATCCTGAAAACTGAGATTTCAGGACATTCTGTTCTTTATTACTAAAGACATTTGCCCACTATAAACATTTGCCTCAGAACAGGCTCATTTCCCTCCACTCCCCCATAGACCTATTCTTGCCTTTTTTCCTGCTTTGAAATCATAACTCTCTGTGACATCAGAATTATTTCCATGCCAAAAGATCCTGATACTCCAAGTGGAGGATTACAACTTCACTACAGGTATTAGCAACATAATAAGACAAAGTCTAAGGGGGAAAGACCCAGTTTTACTGAAACTATTTTCTGTAATAAAAGGGGAAGATATTAAAATTTAAATATGGGAGAGGGGTGATCTGGCATATCGAAGTTCTGTTGGTTCCAACTGTCATTTTGTTCTGCTGGAAACCAGAAATTCACTTTAAAGTTCTTAACTTTTCAAAAAGCCAGCCTTCAAAGTTCAAACAACAGGCATCTATCCATGAGGTGCCTTACAAACAGCATCAGTCCACAGGAGTGTGCTGTCCCAGAGACAGAACTTAATGCAAATTTCAGAATTCAGAAAACAGGTTCCCACTCTGCACTATGGTAAAGCTTCCCCTGCTGACTAATGCCCAATTTGTTTCGCCGCTTGAAGAGGGCAGTCACCCCAAAGTCATCTCCAACCTTCTGGTCTACAAATTTTAAGTTATCAGTTGTTGGTTTAGTTTTAAATAGTTTCTGAATAGTATTTAAATAATTTGATAGTTTTTGCAGTTTCTCTGTTTCCCAATCGGTTCCCAGGCACCAGAGAAAGCTGTTGTGTAACACAGTTCCTGCCTGAGGGAACTGACTGCATTTTGTTAAAAAGTCTTCAGACACTTGTATTTTTTATTTTTTTTTTGCTTGTCCAGGCCCTCTGCAGCCCCCACTCCTTTGGGCTCTCATGCCGGCTCTTCTCTTTCCCACCAGACCCAACCCCCATTGCCACGCCTGTCTTGGCTTCCCCCAGAGCTCTGCCCACATTCCCCATAGGTGGTCTGGCTTACTACTGCCAGCCCCCTCTCCCCCCCCGCTGTGGAAGTGAAACAGGGGAAGGAAGCACCTTTAACACCAGGGAAGTCAGTTGGGGTCCAGGCACAGCATGCTGGGCAGTTGGGTGGCGTGAGGGAGGCCTACTGAAGGCCATCATCTGGTGCTGCAGGATGGCCATGTTTCCACTTTCCGGGGTACCCATCCACCTCCTGCTATACGTGCAGCTGCAGTGGCATCCTGGGGGTAGGGGTGTTCAGCAGTGTGTGGTCATGCATGCTGCCAAAAATGTCTCTGATAAACACTGCCAGTAGCTGCCATGAGAGCGGTGTGGTACAACCCAACCCCCCCCCAGAGGGAAGCATCTAAAGGACACTTTCAACTGCCTCCCTGTCGGCCTCTACTCCTAGTATATAGGCTTGGGGTGCAAACCCAGATTGTTAGTGTGCTAGGTGATGTCCATTGATCAGTGGCACGGAGCTGACTGTCTTATATTTTAATCATTTTAAGAACATTTTTTAAATATTTAGTGATACTGAGTAAATAATCTTGTTTTACCGCTTTTATGACTGGGAACCAAATACTTATTGTATAGGCCTTGTCAGTGTTTGTTATGACTGGTAGACCTGAAAAGAGGACAGGACCCATAGGTCTTAAAAATAGCTTAAAGTGTTTTCAGCTCCTGGCTAAGATAAACTGCCATGAGCTTTGTTTGAAGTGTCTGGTTCCAGATCATGATTTTATCAGTTGTGAGCTCTGTAAAAAGTTTTGCCCTAAAACTCAAAAGAAAAAGGTTCTGAAAAGAGAAGAATTTGTGGTTTCTGAGTTTGCCTTTATGCCACCATAGCACAATAAAGCTTCAGAGGGAGCTCCCAGTGATGCTGGAAAGCGTGCATAAGAGGATTCTTCTCCTCATAAGCATCAGTCCCTGTCACAGAGGACTGATAAGAAAGATAAAGCTGTTCAGCTATCAGAAAGACATGGTAAAGATGGTAAAAACAACAGGATGTCCAAAAGGGGGAATCCCGATTCCAGTGATGACAAATACACACAAAAAAGCCTCACATCAGGTGCTGGAACCTGTACTTACCAAAGAAAAGCAAAAGGAAGAGCATACCCTGCCATTTATCCTGTAAAGGAAAAGGAGAAGGCAGTAGAACAGAATCAAATGCCTTCACCAGAGGACATGACAAAAGTATGTCAGTTTTTCCAGGCCTTTCAGGCTGTAGGAAATGTGTTTAATGTGCGCCCCCAGGCTCCAGTTCCAGACCACTTGCCTATAGAGGAGAGGGATATGTATTATGAAGAAGAGGAGGAAGGCAAACCTATAGAACCTGATAGTTCACCCTGTCAGGAGTTTGGTTCTCATCTCAGGGATACAGAGGATTACACCTCTTACTCCTCATTCATTAGACAAATGGCTAACACCCTCAACATCCCCTCTCATGAAACAGAGGAGGAAGTGGAGTTTATTGGCATGAGGGGGCTAACCCTACAAGGAGACTGTTAGTCCTAGTTCACAAGCCCCTGCAGAAGGCCACATTAAAGAGAATGTCAGCATCCAATTCAGCTGCTGGCATTGATAATAAAGGTGAAAAAAAATCATGTAAACAGGTGGGCTGAAATACCTTTATGCATCCTGATCATGGAATGCGTAGTTCAGGCAACTGTTTGTGAGAAGGCCAAGGTGCCTCTCTCTCTCTGCACAGCTTCTTGAAAAGGATTTTAGGAAACTGGATACTGTGGCCAAAAAAAGGTTACACAAGAGATTCCCTGCTCCTAAAGCAGGCATCTTATTTGGCCTATACAGTTCGTACCAGAAAGTGCTGTGGAATGCAGTCCTGGCTCTGAGTGATCAGGAGGATAGTGATGTGGCGAAGGACATGGCTGCCACAGCAAAGTCAGCCCTGGATGTCACTAAATACCAGTTTCACATGGCTGTAGACACCAATGATGCTTCTTCTCCACTGGCATTGAAGAGGTTTCCCTGGATAAGAGCTACCTTCCTTATCCAAAACACTCAAGATAAAGCCATTGATTTCCCCCTTGAGGGAAATTCACGATTTGTTGACAACATAGAGGTGTACATGCAAAGAAAATGGATGCGTGGATGGAGACTCCATAAGCAGAATCAACCAGGGAAATCACAAGAGGACCTTGAACCAGCAAATGCTGGCCTTAGTCTTCAGGAGATTGGGTGCCCCAGAAATAGACATGTTTGCCTCTTGGGAAAACAACATGCTGCCAAACTTTTATTGCAGGCACCCAGCCAGAGGCACAATCCCAGAGGACACCCTAGCCTTGGATTGGACAGGGAAGTTCTTTATATGACTTTCCACTACACACTCATACAGAGAGTGCTCATAAAGCTCAAGGAGAGCCAGCAACCATGATCCTGATAGTTCCAGATTGGGCCAGGCAGGTCTGGTACTCAATGCTTCTGACCCTATCCAGTAAGATATAATGAGGATTTTTAAGGTTTCCAGGAAAGCAGTAACAAGAAAAGCATATTCCTCAAAGTAGAAGAGATTCTCATACTGGTGTGCCCCCCAAAAGATAATCCCAATGCAGGCAGGGCTATCTACACTTCTGGGCTAGCTGGTACACTTACAGTCCTTCGGTCTGAGACCTTTGATCTTGAAGGAACACCTGGCATCTGTGTCAGCCTACACATCAGTAGACAACAATGGATCCCTGGCCTCACAACCTGTTTTTAAAATTTTTTTTCAAGGGCCTCAACCATCTTACATCCATGTAAGCGAACCAGTTCTCCCATGGGACCTCAACATCTGTCTTGCCCAGCTGTTTGAGACTCCCTTTGAGCTTCTGGCTACAGGTGATTTGAAGTATCTCACACAGAAAACAGTATTCATGTTAGCCATAACAATGCCAGGAGGGTAAGTGGACTGCAAGCCCTTTGCATCCCCTCTATGCATTTGTAAAGCAGCTACCTGGAAAACAGTGCACACTTTCACAAAGCGCTACTTCCTGGAATACAGCTCAGTAGGGATGCTAGTTTTGGAACTGCTGTCTTGCAGAACCTTTTTCATAAATAGGTTCTAGACCCACCCTCCTAAAGTACTGCTAGTGAGTCTGCTGTTTGTAAGGCATCTCATTTTTATGTTGATTGCATGCATACTCAAGAAACATATTGCAGCAGGTTGCCAAAAGCAGGTTGTGGAGGCATGGCACTGTTGTGGCCAATGCCCCCACAGCCTTTAAAGGCTTGACCCACTTTCCCCAATGCCATGGCACGCTGCTGCTGACACTAGTTCAGCCAGCGAGCCACAACCTTGTAAGGTTTCAGTCGCTGCAAACCGGGGCCGCCTCGTCATTGCTGCATAAGCCATTCCGCTGCAATGTGGGAGTGACCCGTCATTGCTGGGCCAAACCTTGTAACAGTGATATAGTTTGTGAACATGGCGGCGACTTGCCGCTGTGTTCTAAACAATAACATCCCCACGAGGGTGCCCAATCTCGGCAGCAACCGAGGTGCCCAATCCTCCTCGGCAGCATGTCCCCCACCATGTTTGTTTTGCCGATGGGGGCCCCAATCCCCATTGGCTTAAGTGCCCGAGTGATGTTGCCGACAGGGGCCTACTCCCTGTTGGCATTTTGTAACTACCCACTTTTGTTGTGTGCCAGCGGGTGCCCCATCCCCATTGGCTATAGCTGCCCTCCAAAAGAGTCCGTTGGCATGTTGAGGCCACACCCAGCGTGCCATATGCCCCTGTTAAAAAAAACGGTCCCACAATGTTTTTTACCTTATCAAAAGAAAGCGGTCCCTCGCGTTCTCCCTACCCCCCTCTCACAACCTGTGCCCACCCACTGCGCACCCTGCCTCCCCACACCCCTCATCCCATACTTACCTCCGAGTCCAGTGCGATGATCTTCGGTGGGCGGGAACATGTCTGCACTCTTCAAAGCCGATCACGAACTGAGGAAATGCCAGTAAGCTGTATAATGGTATAAATAGGTTTTTCAACTTTGATGCATATCTCAGGCATTTATTGGAATTTGGCACAAATTTTAAACATGGGTTTTTTGGGACCCCTCCTCATGAATTCTGGCACTGCCATGGCGTTATTTGGCCCCAAAAGGTGATTTTGCTGTCACTGTGCAGAATCACCTTTCGGGACCGATTAACGAAACAGCAGTGCGAGTGTTCATGAGGTGGGCTCTCAAGAAGCCTATGTTGCAAATTTGGTGGAAAAAATTCAAAAAATGACTGTTCATGAATTTATAATATTTTCACTCCGGATTTTCAACATTGCCATTGTTCTGCACCTCCTTATGAACAGTACAGCTGTCATTTTTCACAGCCTGGCTGAAATGTGTTTTCGCAGTTCCGGCGTAGAATAGCACGGTCGCTGTGGGAAATCTGTGTTCGGGACACATTATGAAAATGACAGTGACACTGTTCATTAGCAGAGGTCCTAAAATGCCTAAATTGAAAATTTGGTGACGAAAGTCCATAAAATGAGTGGACTACGAGCGTGCATTGCGCAGTGTCCATGCACGCTCGTACCTTCGCAACTTTGCAATATTTTCACTCTAGGTTTTCAACATTGCCATTTTTCTACACCTACTTATGAACAGTGCAGCTGTCATTTTTCACATCCTGGCCGAAATGTGTGTTCGCTCTTCCGGCGCACAATTGCGCAGTTGCTGTGGGAAATCAGTGTTCGGGACACATTAAGAAAATCGCACTGACACTGTTCATGAGCAGAGGTCCTAAAATGCCTATGTTGAAAATTTTGTGATGAAACTCCGTAAAATGACTGTGTTCTGACGTCGTTGTGCAGTTTCCACGCACCCTTGTAACCCATGGAAATTAGTAATATTTTCACGCTACATTTTCAACACTTGCATTTGTTCACACCTCCTTATCAACAGTACAGCTGTCATTTTCACATCTTGGCTGAAATGTTTTTCCAGTCCAGTGCAGAATACGCATTCGTAGCCAGGAAATCAGTGTTTTGGGACAGATTAGGATTGAGCGAGTGAGGGAGGGGAAGTGACCAAACTCAACTGAGCTCTGTTGGGACTACTGTGGATTTTTTTGTGGGCAGGAAAAGGCGCCAACACAGGCAGAAGCCCAGTACAAAAAGGCAGCCTGCTGCCCAGGGAGACACAGAATGAGCGACTGTGGGAGGGGGAGTAAGTGAGCTCAACGGAGCTCTGTTGGGACTGCAGTGGATTTCTTTGTGGGCAGAAAAAGGCAGCAATGCATGCAGGGGCCCAGTACAAAAGGACAGCCTGCAGCAGCGGGAGAAACAGAATGACCGAGTGAGAGAAGGGGAGTGAGTGAGCTCAACGGAGCTCTATCATGACTGCTGCAGATTTCTTTGTGGGCAGAAGAAGGCGGCAACACAGGTAGGAGCCCAGTACAAAAGGTCAGCCTGGAGCAGCGGCAGAAATGGAACGAGCGAGTGAGAGAGGGGGAGTGAGCGACCTCAACGGAGCTCTATCATGACTGCTGTGGATTCTTTGTGAGCAGAAAAAGGTGGCAACGCAGGCAGGAGCCCAGTACAAAAGGCCAGCCTGCAGCGCGGGCAGAAACGGAACGAGTGAGTGAGAGAGGGGGCGTGAGCGAGCTCAACAGAGCTGTGTCGGGACAGCTGTGGATTTCTTTGTGGACAGAAAAGAATGCCAACGCAGGCAGGGGCCCAGTACAAAACAACAGTCTGCAGCACTGGGAGAAACAAAATGAGCGAGTGACAGAGGGGTAGTGAGCGAGTTCAACGGACCAACGCAATCAACATTCGGCATTGACAGATGCTTGTTGGATTCCTGTTTGCTTGAAGAAAATAATTACTCACTGTAGTTGTGTTGTTTCTTTTCAGGGATCCATCAATGAGCCTTATAAATCCTGACCCTGCCTCCCTTTCTAGAACCTGAAAATGGGTTCACACAAGAATCAGTTGTTACAGTTGCTTGAGCACTACATGTTGCAATTTCTCAACAATTTTAAAATTGTGATAATTTCAGTTCTATGTGTGTGTGTCTGCTTCAGTTTATTTTGGTTTTTCAAAAGTTTCAAAAAAATGTAGAAATATTTTTGTAGCCATTTATATAGTTTAAGTGGACTGTGCTCCCCTGGCTACAAAAACAATCTGATATTAGTCAGCAGGTGAGCGTGATCACAGTGCAGAGTTTGAACTTGAATTCTAAATTCCAAAATGTGCATAATGTTCTGTCTTGGGGGGGCAGCACATTCCTGCAGACTGATGCTGTTTGTAAGGCTTACTGATGGATCCCTGAAAGGAAACAACAATACTACGGCGAGTAATTGTTTCTTTCATAGCATCCTGAGTCAAGTGCAGAATGTGTTCCTAGCATTCCACCTGCACTGGATGTGTAGGCACACATTTCCGTGTATACTTCTGAACATTTCATCTTCCAAATGTGGGACAGAGTGTAAGGAAAAAGATAAAATGGGGAACACGTTATCATATCATGGAGCTAGAAGCACAAAACACGGGGAATGTGCATTCATGTGCCATAAGTCTTACAAAAAAAAGGAGAGCAACATAGATTAAAGGGGCACTGCCAACCCCCTTGGGTCTCAAAGTGTCCCTAGTTTAAAAAAAAAACATGGTATGATAGTTCACATTTTGAACAGACTGCTGATATAGCTGGTAATTTGATTCAGACTCTTTTTTTTCTGTTAAAAAGTGAAAAACTGACTGCCACCATACTAGTGCTACCACACAAAAACAGGTTTGTTTACGTTCCTTGATCAACTCCCATTGCATCTTTCCTGGACTTAGGCACAGCCCCAACAATAGCCACTCATTACGCAGTGGGAGTAGAGGAGACTATCGTATCATGCATGGTTGCATTGTTTGGGGGGGGTGTTTCTTATATTCAGGAAGTATGCAATAAGAGTAGCACAAGGATCTGAAGCACAACATGGTTGAGTATAACTATACATCAGCATACAGTTCAGCTCTACTAAGCAAGGTGGCAGATAAAAGAACCAGCAACGTTAATGAGTTTTAGAGAAGGTAAGCAATCATAAAATGTAGGTTTTTAACTAGAAATAATATGATGCAAAAAAAAATAGTGTCTCTTTAATGTGAGGCTCGGATTTATGATCAAATGAGGGCTGCACCCCCATGATGTGGCACAGAAGACTTCTGAGTGGTAAAATGAGGGACATCCCTTGTAATTTGGAACAGTTGAGAGGCAAATTCTGAATTACTGGTATAAGATTCTACTGCATTTTTATTATTTTTTATACTTTATTTGAAGATATTGGTGACATGCCAGAAAACATCAAAAAGTAGCGGTAGCCTTAATCATTACAAGCATTGACAGTTATGTACAGCAGAATTGCACCCTGTTACATTTTATTACAATCATGTATTGTTTTTCTTTTCCCCTTTTTTATATTAAACAAAAACAGTAGTTATAGAACAAAAATAAATAACTCAACATTTAATGGCTGTAAAATACTAAGAACTAATTGAGATACTGTTTACATGATGGTGGACCCTGGGCAAGTAAGGGTCTGGAGGGTGATGATCTCCAGCTGGAGGAATCTGAAATGGACACTAGAATGGCTCAGTGACATGGGAGTAAGTTTCTTATCCCTCCCTGGTTCTGTGAGAAGCTATCACCTCTTTTGTATTAGAGAAGGTCAAATAAATATTTTTTTTGTTAATCTGTTAGTAGGAAACATACAATTTGACGGCAGATAAGGACCGCTTGGCCCACCTAATCTGCCCATTTTCCTACCTAACAGATAAGCTGCAGATCCTAGTTAACCAACAGCTTACTTCCTCCTACCCCCCACTAGGACTGCCTTATGTCTGTCTCATGCATTCTTGAATTCCCCCACTGTTCTTGACTCCGCGACCTCCTCAGGGAGGCTGTTCCATGCATCCACAACCCTATCCGTGAAAAAATACTTCCTCACATTACCTCTGAGCCGTCCCCCTCTATCTTCAGATTGTGCCCCCTTGTTCTTGCACATCTCTTTTTCTGAAAGATGCTACCCTCTTGGACTTTGTTGATTCCCTTGAGGTACTTGAAAGTTTCTATCATGTCCCCTCTTTCCCTTCTTTCCTCAAGGGTATACTTATTAAGCTCCTTTCTTCATATGTCTTCTGGTGCAGACCCTGCACCATTTTGGTTGCCCTCCTCTGGACAGCCTCCACTCTGTGTCTTTGTGGAGATGGGGTCTCCAGAACTGCACACAGTACTCCAGGTGGGATCTCACTAACTGTCTGTACAGAGGGACAACAACTTCCTGTTTTCTACTATTGATGCCTCTCCCTATGCATCCCAGTATCCCCCCAGCCTTCCTTACTGCCTTCTCACATAGCTTGCCCACCTTTAGGTCATTTGATATATTAACCCCCCAGGTCCCTTTCCATTTTTACTGTTGTTAGTATCTCACCCCGCATTGTGTACTCTTCCCCTGGGTTTTTGTTTCCCAGGTGCATTACCTTGCACTTCTTTGCATTGGATCTGAGCTGCCATACATTTGACCATTCCTCCAACCTTGCCAAGTCCCTTCTCATCCTTTCCATTCCATCTTGTGTATCAACCCTGTTGCAGATCTTTGTGTTGTCTGCAAAGAGACATACTTTTCCTTCCAGTTCCTCTGCAATGTCGCTTATAAAGACATTAAAAAGGACCTGTCCCAGTACTGAATCCTGCAGTACTCCGCTAGTAACCCTCCTTTCTTCACTGTGGACTCCATTTACTGCTACCCTTTGCATTCTGTTGTCTAGCCAATTTTGTATCCAGGCTACCATCTTGGGACCCACTCCAAGGCTGGCTAACTTGTGTATTAGTCTTTTGTGTGGGACTATATCAAATGCCTTGCTAAAATCTAGGTAGACCATGTCCACAGCCCCTCCTGATCTACTACTTCGGTCACTCAGTCAAAGAAAGCTATGAGATTCGTCTGACTCAACCTTCCCATCGTGAATCCGTGCTGCCTTGGGTCTTGTGCTTCACTGGCCTCTAGGTACTCAACAGTCCTTTCCTTTAGAAGTGATTCCATCATTTTCCCTACCATTGAGGTCAAACTAACTGGTTTGTAGTTTCCTGCCTCTGTCCTGCTCCCACATTTGTGAAGAGGAATCACATCCACCCTCCTCCAGTCCTCAGGTACCACCCCATCCTCCCATGGTTTGTTGAAGAGAGTAGTCAGTGGTGTCACTAGTTCTACCCTTAGTTCTTTTAGAATTCTTGGGTGAATCCCATCAGGCCCCATTGCTTTGTCCACCTTCAATTTTATTAGTTCTTTCAGAACCCTTTCTTCTGTAAATGGACTGGTATCGACCCCCGTCTTCAGAGTGTTTCTCTTGTTTGGTTTAGGTACTGTACCTCCCCCTCCTCTTCCTTTGTGAATACTGAGCAGAAATATTCGTTCAGTATCCCTACTTTTTCACTGTCACCCTCTACCCATATTCCTTCCCCTTTATTAAGCCTCAGTATCCCTCCTTTGGTCTTTCTTTGCTCCCTAATGTACTTATAAAAGGTCTTATCCCACTTCTTAACAGAGTTGGCTATCCTTTCCTCAGTTTGGGCCTTTGCTATTCTGACTGCCTTCCCAGCCTCTTTCTACTTTAACTGATAAAGTTCTCTGTCCTGCTCCTTCTGTGTTTCCTTATATTTCCTGAATGCTGTCCTTTTCTCCTTAACCTTCCCTGCCACCTCTTTTGAGAACCATAGCAGTTTTTTCCTTGTTGCCTCTGTGATGGCTGTTTTGATTACTCCCCATTGTTCCTCCACCCCTCCTTGACTGTTTGCTAGTGCTTTTCTGAGGCACTCTCTCATTTTCCCAAAGTCAGCCCTCCTAAAGTTCAGTACTCTTGCTTTTGTATGGCTTGATTGTATGGCTGTGTTTATCGTGAACCACACTGTTTGGTGGTCGCTTGTTCCCAGATGGCTACCCACTTCTAAATCTGAGATTCTTTCTCCATCCCCATTTGAGGAGTACCAGGTCTAAGATTGCTCAGGGGCACTTTGCACATGACAAGGTAATCTGTGAAACTGATCCTGTAATCTGTCCCTGTTCCTGCTAGCACTCATACCGTCCATCTATTTCAGCATGCCTCACCTCTGTTTTGTACCTTGTAGGTGAGTCTTTCCATTTCAGCTATTTCCCCCATGACTGTTTGTGACATGGTAGAATAGGACCCCATCCCATTTGTTTTGGAGAAAATGTTTAAATGCAAGGATCTGTATTCTTGTCTTTCTGTCTCTTCTGTCTGGTTGCAGAACCAAGTTTTCCTGTGAGACGTCGGACTTGATCAACCCGACCAGTCTCGCAATCCTTTGCCTCTCTCTGTCTCTGTTTTCACTTGCTGTCTGTTTTTCTCCCTTGCATATCTATATCTGCTAATGTAAGACTAATGTGCAAATCAATATATGGAAATTAAGCTGATAATGGGATCACTTTTGTTTGGAAGATATTTGGGGTTGCTGCTGAAATGTATGTATTTGTGATTTGAGATAACTGTAAAAAAAAAGTTAGAGGTCATTTGAGTGCAAATGCCTGAGCCTTTTGTAAAGGCTGTGGATATCTCAGGAAGTTCTCAATGTTCTAGCAGCTCCTGAAATTGACAAAGAACAGGATGCTTACAAAAGATGGGGGTCGAACAAGTCTTATAAAACGGCTAAGCTGAGCTGCAAGAGAGATTTTTTTTACAAGAGATTTATTTTGCTACTGTACATAGTTATTCTGATCAGGTTTATTTTATGCTCCTGTAACTACAAGTAAACAGTTTTGTGGAATTTTACAACTGCTTCTGGGTTTTCTCTATGCTTCCTGACCTGTGCTTCGACAACAGATGGTGTCAGCCTAAGTGGGATTTAAGCCGTGCATACCCTAAAACAGAAAATTTGTGCATGGGTACTGGACCTAGTACAAGAGAAGCATAGAGGAAGGTATGGATTCTGCAGCAGAAGTCCAATCTGAGATTATACAGCCAGCACAAGTCATGGAAAAAAACAGGCAGTGACAGAACCTGAAAGCCTGATGGACTTTTTCAAATGGTGAGCTATACAACAAAAATAGACTGAGAAGCAGAGAGAAGAAGAGATGCAGTGACAGGAGCAACAGATGACAGAAGAGATGCAGTGATGGCTGGATTCCTTGCAAGCTATTAAAAGCAGATGATCCAGCACAGATCCAGAGAAGCAACAAAATGCAAGCAACTTAAAGGCCATTAAACATACAAAGTTTTGTCCCTCAGTTGATATTGAGGCTTACCTGACAACCTTTGAAAGAGTTGCCACAGCCTGCCAGTGGTCAAAGCAGCAGTGGACAATCAGACTGGTACCCTACCTGACAGGGAAAGCCCAGCTTGCCTACAGCAGTATGGACACTGCACAGTCGAAACTATGACCTGGTGGCGAAATCCTGAAGAGGTACGACATCTCCAGAGAGACCTACAGGCAGAGATTTTGATCTCTGGGGTACAACTCTGTTGACAATCCTCGAGAAGCCTTCACCCAACTCCAAGAACTCTTGATGAATTGGCTCCAACCAGAGAACAAAACAGTCCCACAGATCATCGACACATTTGCTATGGAGCAATTCATCAACATCTTGCCTATAGATATGTAGCTGTGGGTAAAGAAACACCAATCAGAGAATGGGGAAAAAGCAGTTTCTTTGGCTGAGGACTACCAAATGGCCAGACAGATGCCACAGCAGCGAGGTAACAGCCAAGCACCGGTAAGAAACTCTTTTTCCCATTTAAACTCCAAGCCTGCTAAGAACTCTGGTGGGGGTAACAAATCTGTGCCAAAAGGCGTTATCTGCTATAACTGTAACTAGCGAGGCCATTTTGCAGAAACTGCCATAATAAAGAGTGGCACTGGAGCAGATTTGTCCTTGGCAAACTGGGGCAAGTACCTAACAGATGTGAAGGTGGGGAATAAGACTGTAAAGGTACTTGTTGATTCGGGAAACAGACAGACCCTAGTGCATGTTAAAGTGCTGGGACGACACTGTGCGATGGGACCAGGTACTGGTGTCATCTGCATCCATGGGGACACTCGATACTATCCCACCACCCAAGTGACTCTGACCGTTAAGGGTGTGTCGCACCAAATGAAAGTGGGGTAGTACCAGAGTTACCTGTACCTATGATTATTGGAAATGACTTTCCAGGATTTACTGACTTGATCAAAGAGGGAGTAAATCCTGATTTTTCAGCAGCTGTGGTGACAAGAGCCCAGCAAAGAAAATTTCAGACAGTGGGGACACTTTTCCTTTCAGTGATTTTGATTCAGACTTGTTTGAGCACAGCTCCATGATCCAGAAATCCAGGAAAGACAAAGCGTGAAACAATTGTGGCAACAAATGACTGATGGACATGAAGGGTTAAAATATGAAAATGCTGAAACTAAATTCATAACTGATTGTGATTTTCTTTCAGAGCAAGTTAACCATGTTTCTCTCCAGGGTTATTTCAAGCAGCTGGGGTAAAGCCAAAACAGGGTGGACCAATGTTTAAAAACTGTAATGGATTATTGTACAGAGTTTGGGTTAAACCTCAGACACAGGAACAGACAGAAAATGTGGTTATTCCACAGAAGGATAGAACAGAATTGTTACAGATAGCATATGATAGTCCTATGGCTGGTCACTCAGGGAGGGATCGCACCCTTGCCAGATTGCTGTATAGATTTTACTGGCCGGGAATTCATGAAGATGTTGCTACCTATTGTAATTCCTGTGCTGTGTATCAGAAAGTAGCCTCAGTCACTAGAAAAGACCAAGAGCCCCTGGTTCCCCTACCCTTGATAGATGTGCCTTTTGAGAGAACTGTAATGGATGTGGTTGGTCCTTTAGACAAAAGTAAAAAGGGTAATAGATTTATCCTGCTTGTATGCGACTATGCTACTCGATACCCAGAAGCAGTTCCAATGCATACTGTTACAGCCCCAAAAGTTGCAACAGAGCTAGCCAAAATTTTTAGCAGAGTGGGCATACCTAAAGAAATTATTATGGATCAGGGTAGTAATTTTGGTGCTGCATCGCTTAAAGAGCTGTACAGACTGCTGGGTATCACTGCCATAAGAACCTCCCCCTATCACCCGCAGACAGACGGTCTTGTTGAGCGTTTTAACCAAACTCTAAAATGTATGTTAAAAAGGTTTGTAAAAGGGGAAGGGAAAGACTGGGACCAATACTTGCGTTTCTTACTTTTTGCTTACAAAGAAGTGCCACAGGCATCAACAGGGTTTTCACCATCTGAAATGCTGCATGGTAGGCAGCCAAGAGGGCCACTGGATGTGATAAAAGCAATGTGGGAAGATAACCCCACTCAGAAACAATCTATAACATTTTATATGTGTGCCCTAAGAAAGAAACTGGCAAAATATGTTGAAATTGCCCATAGTAATCAGGAAGAGACTCAAAACCAGCAGAAGGTCTATTATGACCATGGGGTAAAAGAAAAAGTTTTCGAGCCAGGTGAAAAGGTTTTGCTGCTGTTAACCCACAACAGAAAATAAAGTGTTAATGAAGTGGCAAGGGCCTTGTATGGTTCTTAGACGTACTGGCACTATTAACTAAGAGACTGAGACCCCTAACAAGAAAAATCCTACTAAGATATACCATGCTAACCTCCTCAAGAAATGAGTTGAAAAAATGCCAAAAGCTGCCTTGCTAATTTTACCAGAAACTGATAATGAAGATATTGATGTAGCTTATAATAGACTGGAACAAACTGTAAATGCTGATGCTGTAAAGGTGAATGTTTCCCTAACCTCAGAACAAACTGCAGACATTCGTAATGTGCTAAAGACATTTAACACTACTATTACCACAGTACCAGTCCGAGCAAAAGGGGTTGAGCACGTAATAGTGACAACGAATGCTTGTCCTATTAGGCAGAAGTCATACTGGTTGCCAGAGCAGTTAAAAGCTGATGTGGTTAAGGAAATACGAAAAATAAAAGAATTGGGTATCATTGAGGAGTCAAGGAGTGCTTGGTCATCTCCCATGGTAATTGTAAACAAGAAAGAAGGGGGTGTTAGAATCTGCCTTGAGTTCAGGAAACTTAATCAAGTGTCAGAATTTGACAGTTACCGTATGCCCAGAATAGATGATTTGGTGGACAGACTGGGAAGTGTAAAGTATATCAGTACCCTCAATCTCAACAAGGGATACTGGCAGATACCTTTACCTAAAGAATCCAGAGGTAAAACTGCATTTGCAACCCCTATAGGATTCTATCAGTTAACCACGATGCCCTTTGGTTTACATGGTGCGCCAGCTACATTCCAGTGGTACATGGATGTAATTTTATGCCCTCGCACTGGTTATTGTGCTGTGTACCCGGATGATGTCGCTGTGTACATTCCAGACTGGAAAAGTCACGTGGAACACCTACGAGCAGTTATCGAAGCTATTAGAAATGCAGGTCTGACTATTAATCCTACCAAATGTGCACTGGACATGCAGGCAACCAGGTAGTTGGGCAATATGTTGGGAAATGGAGATGTTAAGCCAGAGGTTTCTAAAATAGAAGCTGTAGCTAACAGCCCTGTACCTAAAACAAAGAAACATGTCAGATCATTTTTAGGGCTGGCTGGTTATTATCGGAGATTTGTTCCCAACTTTGCTGAGTTAGCTTCTCCCCTCACCGAACTCACAAAGAAATGGTACCCAAATCATGTGAAATGGACTCCAGAGTGTGATGAAGCTTTTCAAGTTATAAAGGCTGCATTATGTTCAACACCTGTTTTAAGAAGTCCAGACTTTGAGAAACCATTTCTGCTGCAAATAGATGCATTCGAGGTAGGCCTAGGTGCAGTCTTAAGTCAAAATATAGATGGGAATGAACATCCTATTTTGTATATAAGTAGGAAATTGCATGACAGAGAGAAAAGGTTTAGCAGCAAAGTGGTCCATGGAGTCCCTCAAATTTTATTTGCTAGAAACTGATTTTGTTCTGGTAACTGATCACAATCCTCTCTGTTGGCTTAACCAGATGAAAGATAAAAATTCCAGAATCACACGGTGGTACCTGGCACTACAGCCATTTAAATTATCTGTGATTCACAAATCTGGTAAAGAGAATAGTAATGCTGATTTTCTGTCAAGATATGGATCAGGAATTGAGGGTTCTGATGGTTGAAAAAACAAACATTTGTCAATGCCGAATGTTTGCTTGCTGGCATTGGCATTGGTAGTGTAGAAGTTACAGAGCTGCATAATAGGAATGGCAGTGAAGTATTGTTCTGAAGCCAACCCCACCACCACCCTGCAGAGAGTGATAGGCATTGGGATGTGCCTTTGGGTTGTCAGGCATAATGGCCACGCCATTTCACCACACCCTACCCTGCAGACACTGACAAGTGTCACGGTGTGCCTTGGGGTCTTTGGCCCTTATGCGCACCCCATTCCATCAGGAAATACGGTGAGATGGGTGCGGTATAGGAGAATGGGGTGAACTTTGGGGCCGAAGAGTCCAAGGCATACCTCGATGCCTCTCACTGGCTGCAGGGTGTGGAATGGTATGAGCATTACAGGCAAGAATCCCAAGTCACATCCCTGATGCCTGTCATTCTCTACAGGGTGGGGCGTTATGGTTGGAAACCCTAACACCTCAGGCATTCGTTGGTATTTTCACTCCAAATTTTCAACATGTTTTTGACCCCCCACCTCATGAACAGTGGCAATGTCAGTTTGTTGGCCGAAAGCTGCTTATGCAGAGTGACTATGGCATTTAGCACCACAGGTGCAAAAACACATTCCGAACAGGATGTGAAAAATGACAGCTGTACTGTTCATGGGGAGGTCTAAAAAATGGCAATGTTGCAAATCTGCAGTAAAAATATTAAAAAACTGGTGAAGTCCGGCGTGTAGAAACTGCAATGCACACCCGTAATGTAATTAGTTTGGAGTTTTACAGCAGATTGTCCAACGAGCATTTTGGGACCTCCGATCATGAAACAGTGTCACTGTGATTTTCTTTATCTGTCCGAACAATGATTTCCCACAGTGACCACGCATCTCCGCTGAAAGTGTGAAAACACATTTGAGCCTTGTTGTGAAAAATTACAGCTGTACTGTTCATAAGAAAGTGTGGAAAAATGCCACTGGTGAAAATCTGGACTGAAAATATTACAAAGTCATGAACTACGAGGTGCGTGGAAACTGTGCAATGCTCACTTGTAACACAGTCATTTATGGACTTTTGTTACCAAATTTTCAACATAGCCATTTAAGACCTCTGCTCCTGAACAGTATCACATGATTTTCTTAATGTGTACATACACGAGGTTGCACACCTGACGCCATATACTACATAGGTGAACACGTTTTGATGATGTGAAAATAACAGCTGTACTTCGCAAAATGAAGTGAATCGCAATCTTGAAAATCTGATGAAATATTAAATAGCGACATATGGTATCTGAACTGCATAGCATACTTATGCAAAGCAGTCATTTTAGGAATTTTCCACCAAATTTTCCAACATCGACTTTGAGAGCCCACCCTTACGAACTGCAGCAGTGTCGTTTAAAGTTACTGGGTCCCGAAAGATGATTTCGCGCAGTGACTGTGAATCACCTTCGGCCCGATTAATGCCAAGACAGTGAGAGCATTCATGAGAAGGGGTCCCAAAAACTCCACGTTGAAATTTGGTGCAAAAATTCCAAAAATGCCTGAGATATGCAGCAAAGTTGAAAAACCCTATCTATCCCATTATACGCTTACCGGCATTTCCTCAGTTCGCGGTCGGCTTTGAAGAGTGCAGACATGTTCCGGTCCAACCAAGATCATCGCACCAGAGTCCGGAGGTAAGTATGGGGGATGGGGAGGCAGGGTGTGCAGTGGTGGCTGCAGGTGGCTGGGTGAGCCGAGGAACGCTTTCTTGTTTACAGATTTGTGGTTTTTTAACAGGAAGACGACGCGGGACGTTTGCCACGCTGGGGTGGGCTCCCAGCGTGGCAGCTGTAAGACTGTTTGGGGGCTGGAGCCGATGGGGATTGGGCACCCCGTCGCCCATATGGATGTGTTGCCACGCTGGGGTGGGCACCCAGCATGGCATCTGGAACTCTGTTTGGGGGGCGCAGCACAGCCAATGGGGATTGGTCACCTGTCGGCTATACAGGAGAGTGGCAGTAGCGAGCACACAGTATGCTATCGTGCGTTAAGGGGGAGCACACATGAGCAGGCGATATTTATCACTGCTCACTGAAGCGTAGTCCCTCTTTCAGCTGTATGCCACTGCATTTTCAACTGCTGTCATAGACAGCTCCAGCAGTGATTGGAGAACTGTGACCGTGCCTGCAAACACACTGACTGAATTGGAAGATGCTGGCACACCTCTGAAAAACTCGGATGATGGCACTATGTTTCTTGCACATGTGTGCAAGCAAACATAAAAATGCATGGTTGGAACTGTAATTTTTGCTGTACTGCTAAAAAAAATGGAGACAAATGTGTTTATTTTCTGAAAGTAGAAAATGTTAGTAGAAGGTTTTGGAAACCTGTTTAGTAAAACAGGTTCCCTCTTAAAGAGGGAGGTAGATGTGACAGGGTAGAATAGGACCCTGTCCCATTTGTTTTGGAAAAAGTGTGTAAATGCAAGGATCTTTATTCTTTCCTTTCTGTCTCTTCTGTCTGGTTACGCAACCAAGTTTTTCTGTGAGACGTCGTACTTGATCAGCCTGACCATCTCGCAATCCTTTGCCTCTCTCTCTGTCTCTGTTTTCTCTTGCTGTCTGTTGTTCTCCCTTGCATATCTATATCTGCTAATGTAAGAATATGTGCAAATCAATATATGGAAATGAAGCTGATAATGGGATCACTTTTGTTTGGAAGAGATTTGGTGTTGCTGTTGAAATGTATGTATTTGTGATTTGAGATAACTGTAAAAAAAGCTAGAGGACACTTGAGTGCAAATACCTGAGCCTTTTGCAAAGGCTGTGGAGATCTCAGGAAGTTCTCAATGTTCTAGCAGCTCCTGAAATTGACAAAAACAGGATGCTTACAAAGGATGAGGTTTGAATAAGTCTTATAAAAACAGCTAAGCTGAGCTGCAAGAGAGATTTTTTTTTTTTTTACAAGAGATTTTATTTTGCTACTGTACATAGTTATTCTGATCAGGTTTATTTTATTTTATGTTCCTGTAGCTACAAGTAAACAGTTTTGTGGAATTTTACAGCTGCTCCTGGGTTTTCTCTATGCTTCCTGACCTGTGCCCAGTGTTAACTGTTGGTGGATCTAGTTGAAGCCATGTACAAGTGATGGCTTTCAATGTGGCCACAGTGCAAATATACCATAAGTATACTGCTTCCTTCCCTGTTATTAAAGGTGGTTTGAGTCCTAATACTACGTTACTACTTTGAGGCACAGTGCTCAGATTGCATGTGTTTGCTCACCTGGTCCCAGTAATAATGAAGAGTTGTACATTGCCAGAAAATGTGACTGTGATTTCCACAAGAGTCCCCACACCCTTTCCAGCATGCCGCTGAGAAGGCTTGGTCCCACTTTGTCTTAAGGGCAGGGGTGATAAACTATCTGGCTTTGATCTTCCAAGCAAATTCATACCATCTCAGGGAAGAGGTGATCAGAAAAGAACTCTTCCATATTTTCTTTCCATTCCTTATGTGTATGTATAGATTGAAGCTCCCCATGCCATTTATTTATTATAGGAGAAGCCTTCTTGGACCTATTTTATGCCAAAAATTGATATACCAGCAATATTGCTCCTTTTTGTTGTTTGATTAGGTGTAATGTAATAAAAGGTATTTTATCAAACTGTTGTGTACAGATTTGTTTCTGTGTGTGTCTTAATTGTTGGTTTATGTAGTCTCGAAGTTGGTAGTACCTAAATCTATCTTCTGCTCACCAACCTAATTGTGTTCTTAATTCTTCAAAGGGATGAACTATTTGTCTCTGTATACACTGCGCTTGGCAGGTAAATCCCACTGTAAAATCTGGTGCTTATACCAACAATCCATTTGACTGGTTGGGAAATCTGGGACCCTTACCAGCCATTGGAATCACCATTGATAATTTTTTTTTTAATATAGGTATTTATCTCCTTCTCTGTCCCCTACTTCCCCCTTCTAACTGACCCCCTCTATCCCAGTCTCACTGAGACTTACCCAGAGCCTGCCCGGTCACCAGCTGCGGAGCCTGTGAGGGGTCGATCGTCATCCGCAGCTGGAGGTGTTGTTCCTCCATTTTTTCTCTTCCCCATTGCTGGGGCGCACACGCTGGACGTGCGTTTGTGGAGGCGTATGCATGCCCACGGAAGTCCTGCAGCACCCCCCCTTCCATGGTGCCCACAGTCCCGCACTGTGCCAGTCCTCCCTCCCCAGGAGAGGAAAGCTGTCCTCCAGATGCTTGATCCTCTCCCTCCCCTGCCAACCCCCAGCAGTCCATGCTTGTTACCGAACATGGGTCGCTGGCATGGTGTGAAGTGTGGTGTCCAGCGCCTCAACTGTCAGTGCCACTGCGCCAGCCTGCTGTTGATAAAATTTGATATTAGGATTATGTTTAATGTTTAATTTTTTAAGTGTCCTTTTTCCCATTTGCTTATTGTAAGTTGTGGCCACTAGAGGCATTGTAACATCCTCCCCTAATCTGCCTGCTTGTTGTGTTCAGTCTTTCTTCTGTCCCTTCTGCGTATTTTTTGGGGTTTTTTTAAGTTTCTTTTTGACTCTTCCCCTGTTTTTTTTATCATGTTCTCTATAGCCTCTTGTTTTTACTCTCCCTCGTCTTGCTTCTGTCCTGGACACCACACTCCCAGCTACTCACCCATTGCCCGACCCTCTTAGATCATCAGCCCCACTCCTACCCCTGTACATTCCATCCCTTGCATCTCCCTCACTGTTTCCTACCATAGCCCTACTTTCTCCCCCCCTGCTCACTCCTATCCACCTGTCTCTCCTATCCTCTTTTCCCCTCCCTTTTCCACTCTTTATACAACCTGGGCTACTGCCTTACTGCCTACTCAGCTTTGAAGCTCTGCATCGCTGCACCTCCCTACCTACCCCTATCACTCCTCTTACACGCCGAAGGCTCAAGTACCCACCTCATCTAGTCCTATTCCTCCTGCTCCTTCTGTTGGCCAGTGATGTTCATCCTAATCCAGATCCTACCCGTACCCCATCTTCTCCTGACTATTCCCACACTGGCATTACTCCCTGCTCATCTACCCTGTCAAAAGGCCTTGGTACCTTTCATTTAAATGCCTCCAGCCTTCTCCCCAAAATTGACGATCTTAAAGTTTGGATCACCCAATAACAGCCTGACATTCTCTGTGTAACAGAAACATGGCTTTCCACCAGAATCCCTGACTCTGCCCTCTCTATCCCAGAGTTTATCATTTTCTGTCAAGACCGCGGAAAGCAAGGTGGTGGCATTGTTTTATACGTTAACCAATCCATCTCCTGCTCTGTTATCTTCAAAGAGTCCCACACATCCTATCATGAAGTAATCCTGATACAACTATCCCTCCCCTTCTCTTTATAGGTGCCCTTTATGTTCCTCCTAAAACTACCTCCAACCCCCTAGCATCCATCATCTCCTCTATCTCGTCCCTCACAACTCACAGTGAGTTGCTGCTCTTAGGAGATATCAACTGTGACTGGTTCTTCCCCTTCTCGAAGCCCACTCTTCTTAAACTAGAAGTCCTAAACTTCACAAACCTGAGTCATGAACCCACCCACTTAAGCTCACCCTCCCAGAACCGCTCATTGCTCGACTGGGTGCTATCTTCTCACCCTCGCCGGATCACTGCAGCCGGGACTCTACCAGATGCCCTTAGTGACCACTGCATCACCTTCTGTATATGAAAGATTCACTCTCCCTGTGCTGCAACCAAATACTTATGGTCTCACCCCATCCACAAAATTGATGCTGTTGCCATTCATCATGATCTCTCTGCAGCTGACTGGCAACCTATCCCTTAGGCAAACAACACTGACATTGCCTGATCTCTCTTCACCAGCCTCTTCCTCCATATCTGGAATCACCATGCCCCTCAGAACAAAAACAGAGTAAAAAGACACCATCTCCCTTGGCTCACAGCTGACCTACTGGCCAAATGCCGAGTCAGGGATAAAGCATGGTACCACTGCAAAAAGACCCAATTTCAGTCAGACCTCCACACATACAAATCTCTTAGGAACCAATGCACTAAGGTCATCCACCTGTCTAAAGCAAATTACTCCAATTAACGCCTACAGCAAGATAATCACTCCCCTGTCTCCTTCTGGAAAATTATCCACTCTCTCCTTGATCCATCAGTCAAGCAGACCCCTCCTGTTCTTAAAGTTGATGGTGCCTCTGTCTCTGACCCCTTTTCATTTGCTGAAACCTTTAATAAATTCTTCGTCATGTGCACCCTCCCCGACAACCCTTCCCCTCTGCCTCCCTTTCTCCCCTCCGGCTCCAGCCCTCTGGATGCCACAAGGCCACCCAACACTTCTGATTTCTCACCTTTTATCCCCCTGGAAATTTGCAATGCACTCCTTGCTCTAAACCTCTCCAACTCCAACCCTGACGGCCTCCACCCCAGACTTCTCCACATCTCTGCCCCAGCCATCACCGCCCCACTCACCCACATTATAAACCTTTCCCTCTCCACCTCCACCATCCCTAAGGCCTTGAACTTTGCCAAGGTTCTACCCCTCCACAAGGGTGGTGATCCTTCAGTACCTGGAAATTATAGGCCCATCTCCCTCCTCCCTTCTCTTGCCAAACTTCAGGAATTCTTCATTCATGCTAGACTGTCTGAATTTCTGGTCTCCAACAACTCACTCTCTCCAGTGCAATCTGGCTTTAGAAAACAACATTCGACCATCACTTCTCTTTTGTGAGTCACAGATTCTATTTTCTCTGCCATGGACAAGAGCCACATCACAGCAGCCATCTTTACTGACTTAGTCAAGTCTTTTGATTCTGTCTCCCAACCCCTCCTGTTACAACACCTAAGTTCGGTAGGCCTTGCTAATTCACTCGTTGAAAAAAGGTAACAAATAAATAAGCACTCCACCAGCCAAATAAGCACGCCAGAAGCGTCACATTGGGAGCAAACAAATCCACAGCACTAACACCCTCAGCACTTCCTGTCCACTCCAGAACACTTAATCAGGAGGTTGAGTCCCAGTGCTCAGGATCTCTCTTTTAGTTTATAATCCTTAGAGTGACAGTGCACCATAATGCAATTTTTATTCAATAATACAGAGATACCATTGATCAAAGCAACCAGAAACCATAATACCAAACACCATAAAACCTACAAGTGATAATAAGAAAGTGTGTATAATGAAAAATAATAATAAGTAAAATAAGAAAAGCACAGACATAAACAGGGAGTTCAAGATAATTATTCAAAGGTCAAATGACTAGACAAACCCTAATAGCCAAAATATATTCTAAAATAATGAACAATCATGTAAACAGTCAAAGCAGACAATTGCAATTTCATCAAAGAGAGAGAGAGAGAGATCCTGAGCACTGGGACCCCACCTCCTGATGAAGTGTCCTGGAGTGGACACGAAGTGCTGAGGGTGTTAGTGCTGTGGATTCATTTGCTCCCAATGTGACGCTTCTGGTGTGCTTATTTGGCTGGTGGAGTGCTTATTTATTTGTGACCTTTTTTCATGCTTTGATTTAATCACCCGTTCATTTTGTGTGTGCTCTAAAGCACTTGTGAAATAATCGATTTTTTAGCTCCTTTTGAGCTGCTTTGGCTTTTGCGATCTGAAGCTGCTAGTTCGCAGTAGAGCATATTTCAGCCAGTACACTGGCATTATTATGGACGGAGCGAGTAGTGTGGAACTCTTTTAGTTAACTAGTAGTGGTTGCTGGATTGCGTTCTATCTTTCGGTGAGAAAGAACATCTGGTGGATCTGAAACTGTGGATTAAGAGTTAAGCATGCAGACATATTCAGCCACCATTGGAGAGGATGCAGAAGAACCCTAAGTTCTCTTGTTTGGAATCCACAGCAGCAGCGTCAGCTAGATGCCTGGCAGCTTTGAAAAGCACAGCATTTCTGGTGAGATTGATGATACTAATTTACCTTTTAAGCAGCTGTTTCACAAATTTGAAAAACTAAAAATCAAAGAGATCATTGTATATTATAACGAGACTTTTTTTAACAACATATAAAGAAAAAACATGGGCACCACGTGGCCTCCGTGTTGAAAAAGAACCTGCTGATGATTTTTATAAATTATCAGACACGCTGGGTGTCAGCTTTGACTACTTGTTCCAATACATTGGTTGATATTTTCGTGGACCAAGACGAGAAGATATATGCTGATTTAACAAAAGAAATTGATGAAGTTAAAGCACAAATTTATCTTACATAGACATTTTATTTAAAATTTATGATGCAAGTTTGAGTAAAAAACTTGTTTTACATGAGAAAGAAATTGTGGAACACAAGCAAACCAAGCTAATTAGAGACACTCAAGATTATGAAAGCAATCAAATATTTTCCTGGCAAAGACCTAATAGGTCTTTAAGCAGAGGGAGGGCTAGAACACACTCTGTATCAAGAGGTAGAAATAAGACAAGGAATAAAAATAAAAGTCAAAAGAGTGATCCCTCTGGTTCATCTACCACATTACAGCCACAGGGCAAACAAGTAAAGCTTTTTTTTGGCCAAGACAAATCGGCAGGATACTGAAAAAAAATTAAGAAAAAACGGAAGGCAAGACGTGGCAGAAGAGGTAGTGGGGGTAGATGCAGAGAGAACTCTGGTTGAGAAACTTTGGAGCAGGGCACCCAAGTCATAAATTTAAGTCATACTATTCTGACAGCAACTCAGACTAAAGTTCTGAACCGAGGTCTTAGTTTTATTCCAGATCCAAATATTAGTGAATTTAAAATCTACTGTGACTTGAGACTTTTTTTCAGGAAACTTAATTTGAAAGCCTTCTTTCTAAAATCAAGAAATATGGATGGATCTGACTTTCAAGATATAAATATGCATTCCACAGATCCTTTGCTGATTCAGACTGTGTTAAATCTATCAGCGGTATCCGATCAAAGCACTGATGTATCTCAGCTTGATAACAGTTCTTGTGAACAGGGACTTTTTGCAAATATGGACTGTGACTCTGATCCTACCCTTTTAGCTGCTTTGGACATGGAATACAGAGATGCACATATTCCGGGCCGATCTATTTCCTTTAGGCCCAAGTCTGTGTTTAATCCAGTATGTCCACTTTCTCCTGTGCTTTTTACCTATCAGACTCTTGTGATGCATGAGTTTAATAAAATCTTCACACAAAAGTGGGATAGAAGAATACCAGATCTTACACAGGAAGAAATAAAAGCTCTTGGTGAATTAAGAGACATGGACAATATTGAAATCAAACAAGCAGACGGGGGGGGGGGGATTGTCTTGATGGATAAACAGGATTATGAATCTGAAATTTACCATCAACTGGACGATCAGGAAAGTAATCAAAGGCTAATTGAAGATCCAACAGATGATCTGAAGAGGAGATTGGATTCTTTTTTAGACACTGCTCTAAGATCTGGTGAAATAACAGAAGAAGAAGCCCTCTGTATGAAAGTTAGCCATCCAGTAACCCCCGTGATTTATGTCCTGCCTAAGATATACAAGGACCAGACCAACCCCCCTGGTAGACACATTATTTCAAGTAATGAGTCTTTAACAGAAAAATGATCTATTTTTATTGATAATTTTTTGAAACAATTGGTAGTTGTTCAGTCTTCCTATATCAGGGATTCTATGGATATTTTGCAAAAACTGGAGGGACTGGTCTGGTCCTGTGATTTTCTATGGCTGACAATTGATGTTGTCAGCCTGTATACTATCATTATATGACTTGTGGCATTACAGCTATTGATTATCATCTTAACTATAACATCAAAGCCAGTAACTCTCCAAAAGATTTTAATTTGGATGCTCTTGATTGAATTCTTGCATGTAACTATTTTTGCTTTGACAGGACATTTTATTTGCAGACTAGGAGGACTGCCATGGGGAGCACCATGGCCCCCTCCTATGCCAATCATTTTTGGCATGGTGGGAGGGGACCATGGTGTTTGACCATGACAGGAACCCATTTCTTTCGAATATTCATCTATGGGGATGTTATTTGTGTGACATTTTAGTCATTTGGAGGGGGGGACAGTAACTCTGCTGTATCGTTTGTTGAAATTTTGAATAGGAATGATCTGGGCTTACAGTTCACTTCCAGTGTGGACTTGCATTCCATTTCATTCTTAGATTTAAAGTTTTTAGGAATACCTGGACAGCAGATCAATGTGGAAACTTTTAGGAAACCAACTTCAGGAAATAAGTGCACATCCAAAGCATTTGAATAATGCAGTTCCCTCCGGACAGTTTGTCCATCTGAAACGAAAATGTTCTTGTATTGAGGATTTTGATAGGCCAGCTCAGGAACGTAAGGAACGTTTTTTACAGAGGGGGTATACAAAGGCAATTTTGACCTCAGCCCTCAGTAGAGCTAGGGATTTACTGACACCAAAAAACAAAGAATCAGAACTAGAACAAAAAAACAACTTTTATTACAGAGTTTAACTCTGTGACACCTGAAATTTCAAGAATTGCTAAGAGTTTCTGGCCTGTGTTGAGGGGTGATCCTACCCTATTTAAGGCATTAGGTGAAAGCCCGAGGATTGTGTACAGAAAAGGAAAAAACTTGGTGATATTTTAATCCATAGTTTATACTCAAAACCGGCACAGACAATTCACCCTTCCTGGTTACCTCCTTTACCAGTAGGGAGTTTTCGATGTGGCAAGTGCAATGTTTGCTGCTTTTGTGTTCAGGGAAACACTTTTGTACATCCAATTTCAAATAAGAATATTGCAATTTGGGAATTTATTTCCTGTACAACTTGTTATGTGATATATGTTGTCCAGTGCACTTGCCCCATGCTCTATATTGGTCGTACAAAAAGACCTCTGAAGGAACGCATGCAGGAGCATATTCGTGTGATTTTAAAGACAGAACCAGGCACACCTATAGCTGTGCATTTTGCTCATCATCATAAGAGCGATCCTGCTAATTTTTCCTTCGGAGGCCTGGAGCATGTAAAGCCGTTGAAAAGAGGTGGGGACAGGCTTAATTTGCTGCTACAGAAAGAACCCAGATAGATTTATTCTCTTAAAACCATGGCCCCTTCGGGACTAAATGATTGTCTTGATATGACACCATTTTTATATGACAATTTTTTTGATAAGGGAGATCTTGTTGATTTTCCCTCTGAGGGCCTGGAGTTTATTAAGCCACGGTGACGGGGGGCGTCAAGCTAAATATGGTGTTATGCCAGGAATTTAGATGGAGTCATTATAACTTTTTAAGTTTATGCCCCTTTTGGGACAAAATGACTATCTTGATCTAACATCAGTTTTATAGGGCTGTTTATGTATTGCTTGGTGATGAAGAAGATTCATCCCTGCCTTTCATGTCCTGTTATAATTGTTTAACGTGTATTTTTACAAAGTTAGTCAATATTCTGTTTTTATCACTACTGAACATTAATTTAGTTTTGCCACTTTGGCAAACATGAATTTGAAGCCATATTTATGTTTTCTTTATGCTAGATAGACCTGTACACTAAAATAGTGTCTGGCTATAATGAAATTTATATACTTTAATGCTTAATAGAGTTCAACCAAGTTACTTTGGTGAAATTGCAGTTGTCTGCTTTGATTGTATACATGATTGTTTATTATTTTAGAATATATTCTGGCTATTAGGGTTTGTTTAGTCATTTGACCTTTGAATAATTATCTTGACCTGCCTGTTTATGTCTGCGCTTTTCTTATTTTATTTATTATTTTTCATTATATACACTTTCTTATTATCACTTGTAGGTTTTATGGTGTCTGGTATTATGGTTTCTGGCTGCTTTGATGAATGGTATCTCTGTGTTATTGAATAAAAATGAATTATGATGCGCTGCAACTTTAAGGATTATAAAATAAAAGGGAGATCCTGAACACTGGGACCCCACCTCCTGACGAAGTGTCCTGGAGTGGACACGAAGTGCTGAGGGTGTTAGTGCTGTGGAGTCGTTTGCTCCTAATGTGACGCTTCTGGTGTGCTTATTTGGCTGGTGGAGTGCTTATTTATTTTTAACCTTTTTTCATGTTTTGATTTAAGCACCCGCTTGTTTTGTGTATGCGCTAAAGCACTTGTGAAATAATTCACTCGTTGTCTGGTTTCAATCCAACCTTCATGACAGGAAGCAGTCCATCCAAATTGCAGATGCCTTCTCCACCTCACTCCACATCCTCTCTGGCGTCCCCCAAGGCTCAATCCTTGGTCCCATCCTCTTCTCCCTTTTCATAAATAACCTTCCCTCAGTCTGCCAAACTTCCAGCATGCACATGTATGCTGATGATACTGTCATCTTCATCTCTGGCCCCTCTGCCCTCAGTGTATAGGCCGCACTTCAGGATGACTTCAACAGAGTTCAGGCCTGGTTCCAAAATAACCAAATCATACTCAACTCCAAGAAAACCATGGCCATGACTTTCAGCACCCGACAAAAACTGTCCACCATTCAATCACCTCTCACTTTCTCAACCCTGGATGGCTCTCCCCTTGAAAATGTCTCCTCTTTCAAGTACCTGGGGGCCTGGTTGGATAACCATCTGGAATTTTCTACACATGTTGACTATCTGCTCTAAACTTCATCCCAAACTGGCTGTACTCTATAGACATAAGGAAAGCCTTCCTCTCCCCACCCATCGTGAACTGGTTGCCAAAATGATCTTACCCATCATTGATTACGCTGACATGGTCTATGGTACTGCCTCTCAGTCCCCTGTAGCCAAGTTAGACACCCGCCTAAACTCCTTCAGCCACTTTGCTTCCACATCCCCCCACCAATCACCACTGTCTTTTATATTCTGCTCTTGCACTGTCGCCCCATGTTCCACAGGTGTCTGGTTCACTGCATCTCTCTTGTCACAAAATTCTGGTTTGGCACCCACCCTTCCTACCTCTCAGACCCCCTGTGCCAAGCTACTGCCTCTTCCTACTCCCTTCGCCATCATGACCCATGCATGTTCATTATCCCTTGACCTAACTCCTCTTCTGGTCAGGTTGCTTTCTCCTTCCATCTCCCCTCTATTTGGAACAAATTTCTCCCTGACCTCCGATTACCCTCCTCCTACCTATCTCTCAAAAGGCTCTTCAGACTTTTACCATTCGCCCTGTGTTGCCAGTGCTCCTCCACCACTTCCACTGCAGCCAGCTAATTGTCAACATTTGGCAGCTCTGTATCCTTCCTTAAGCTAGCACTTCTGAATAGTGAGGCATCCTTGTTCTCTGTTCCCATTGTCCAGGACCAAAAATTTAATTATTTACTTTGTATATTTCATTCCTGCTTCTTGGCTTGAGTTTGTTTCTGTATGAAAGATATTTGGTGATTTACTGGTGTACTCCTGAACTTAATTTAATTCTTTTAGACCTTGCATTAATTTGTACTGTACCTGTCTTTTGTTTTTATGTTCCACTTGTTACCCTTCCCAAGGTCGCACCTGGAAATGAGTCTCGGCTCATTGGTGCCTTTCCGGTTATCAAATTTTAAATAAATAAATAAACAAATGTTGGAATTTCCAGGTGGCCTTCAGGGCCTCCAAATAGGTCAGGGTGCCAGCTGACCAGTCAGAGGGGTTAAATTGATGAGCTGGCAGCGGTATCTCCCCTGCCATACGAATCCCTAGATCCTTCCAGTGGGCTCTATATTCTGGGTTTCCCCAAAGTAATGCCAGCTTCACTGGTGCAGAAAGCCAGTATTCCTCCAAGGAAGGTGACCCCCCCCCCAATTCATTTCTGGCTAAAAGTATTGGTCTGGACTGGACTCTAGGCCTGGATAAAATTTAAAATCTAGCATTGAGCCATTTTGAACCAGGCCTGGGTTAAGATCACATGAGCACATTGGAAAAAGATAAAGGTATCTGGGTAACAGATTAATTTTTATGGTGTGAATTCATGAGTGAAATGGCAGCAATAATATTGCCCATCTTTTAAAATCCTCTTTTAAAGTATTTAGTAGAGGAGTATAATTAGCCAAGTAGTGATTAGAGTTATCAGCCCATACGTAAATATTTTAGTTTATGGAGCTCCCATTTCACTGGATGTCGAGTCTTCATAGTCTGGGGAGGTGTAAAGTTTAGGGACAGAGCCTCCATTTTTGTTGTGTTTAATTAAGGTGTAACCTGAGTATAGAGAACATTTGTGGACCAACTCCATAATTCTGTCTAATGATGTTTGCAGGTTGGTCAGGTACAATAGCACATCATCTGCATGCAAAGCAATTTTATGTTCTGTCTGACCTACAGCGACCCCTGTGATAGAGTGTTTGATTCTTTGTGCCAGAAGTTTGATATATAGTGCAAATAGCACTGGAGAGATAGGACAGCCTTGCCTCATTCCTCTGCCCACAGCAAGCATTTTAGACATTTATCCATTGGCCCTTATATAGGTCTGAGACACAGCATATAGTGTTTGAATATGACTAATAAATATTGGGAAAAATCCAGACTCAGCAAGGACCCTATACAAGTAATTCCACTCCACCTGATAAAATGCTTTCTCAGCATCCGTACTCATAATAATGGCAGATTGTTTAGTGTGGTGTATATAATCAATGATATGAAGTGTTCTCCTTACATTATTTGGGGCTTGCCTACCAGTTGTGAATCCTGTTTGGTCTAATGCTGCTAACTGCGACATCAAGCCCTCTATTCCGTTAGTAGGAATACCCATCAAACACTTACAATCTATGTTTAAAATGGAAATGGGGCAATAGGACTGACATAAAGTTGTGTCCTTGCTTGGCTTGGGAATTACAGAGATGATAGCATAATTCCATGAAGGAGGTCATTTTCCTCCTTCAGCCAGCACCTCTGTATAGACCTCTTTGAGTAATGGAGTCATTGACTCTATGAATTTTTTTATAAAATTCTGCGGGGATCTCGTTTGTCCCTGGGCATTTACCAATTTTACTATCTGCAATCATGGAAAGAACTTTTGCTTCTGTAATGGGAACTATCAGGGCTGTATTCTGAACCATGGTAAGCTGAGGTAGGTTAAATTGCTGCAAGTATGTGTCTGTGAGTTCCTGCTGTTGACCCAGCCTACCTTGGTATAGGGTGAGGTAATACTGTTTGAAAGCTTCTGAGAGCTGGGCTATTTCTGTTACCTTGACTTCCGTGACAGGGTGTGTAATTTTAGTGATATGGGCCTGGGCTGTCTGAGCTCGCAGTCTACAGGCTAGCAGTCTGGTAGCCTTAGGGCCACCTTTGTAGTAACGCTGGCGAAAGTATTTAAGATTCTGCTTAACTGTATATTCTAGTATGCTGTTAAATTCTTTCTCTAAATTAGGCAGTTCTTTACCCCTCTGCCTATTTAGTTTTTTTTGTTTGTTTTTGTTTTTTTTGCTGTAAGCCCTCTAATTCACATATTTTATTTTCTAATTGTTTTGCTTTTCCGTCTAAGCCAATTTTTTGCCAACTGGTATTGCTATCAATTTCCCTCTCACTATAACTTTGACTGTATCCCGTACTGTTCCAGCCAAGACATCTGGGTCAGTTTTCTGCCAGTGCTGCTGTATCAGGAGCGGAATATATTCCTGTACCTCTTTATTTTGTAATAAAGAAGTATTGAGTCTCCAAAAAGTGTTTTTTTTTTATATGTTCAGATCCACCAGTGAGGTAAGGGGAGCATGATCTGGTAATCTTGGGTTATCCACTATTCAGCTACGCATAATAGACATAACATCAATGGGAAGCAAAAACAGACCCAACCTAGAGTAAATCTGATGGGCAGCTAAGTAACACGTATATCCCTCGGAGTGTCCATTTAAGGATCTCCATGCATCCGAGAAGCCTACTTCTGCTAACAAGGCTTTAAGTTATTTAGCTACCTGATGTTCCTTCTGGTGTCCCCTAGTGGTGCTGTCAGCCTGTGGAACCAATGTTAAATTGAAATCTCCCTCACAGATTAACAGCCCCACTGTCTTTTCCAGAATCAGGGTAAATAGTTGCCTGAAAAAAGTAAAAGGACTAGCTGGAGGGGCATAGACAGCTACTAGTGTCAGTTTTTGAGTATATATATATATATATATATATATATACCTTTTAAGATCACATATCAGCCCTCCTTTTCCTTAATAACCTCTGTAATTTTGAAAGGGACTTGATTGGCTATCAAACTCACTACTCCCCTCCTCCTGCCATCTTTGTATAAAGAGGAACACACATGATGATACCCAAATTTACTTAATTTTTGATGCTCATCCTCTGACAGATGAGTTTCCTGTAACATTATAAAGTCTGCTTTCGTCTCATGGAGGAATGTAAATACCTTCTTTCATTTGATTGAGTCAGGCCATTGACATTATAATTAAGAATTTTGGTCAGTATTATCCATGACCATTGTGTGTATATATATCTCATACAGTACACCATCACCCATGTTTCACCCCCCCCCCCCCAGGGACCACTGTGCATCAATTTGTCCTGACAGCCAACAGAACTTTCAAAAATGAACATATGCCAACTGGGCAAACTGTGTAACAATAAAAACCTGAATAACACTTCCAAAGTAGGGGGATAGACACCAATATCCCCATGGCCTTCCTAAGATATGTAATTCGTTCCTCAGGAATGGCAAATTTGTGATGTAATATCCCCCCTGACGGGATAACTACTCGAGCTTCTCATGTATACCAAAACTCAACAGAAACATAGAATTTGACGGCAGATAAGGACCGCTTGGCCCACCCAGTCTGCCCGTTTCCCTACCTACTGGATAAGCTGCAGATCCTAGTTAACCAGCAGCCTAATTCTTCCTACCCCAACCCCCTAGAATGGCCTTATGACTGTCCCATGCATGCTTGAATTCCACCACTGATTTTGACTCCACAACCTCCTCCGGAAGGCCGTTCCATGCATCCACAACCCTCTCTGTGAAAAAATACTTCCTTAAATTACCTCTGAGCCGGCCCCCCTCTATCTTCAAATTGTGCCCTCTTGTTCTTGCACACCTCTTTTTTTGAAAGATGCTACCCTCTTGGACTTTGTTGAGTCCCTTGAGGTACTTGAACATATCTGTCATGTCCCCCCTCTCCCTCCTTTCCTCAAGGCTATACATATTAAGCTCCTTTCGTCTCTCTTCATATGTCTTCCGGTGCAGACCCTGCACCATTTTAGTTGCCCTCCTCTGGACAGCTTCCATCCTGTCTATGTCTTTGCGGAGATTGGGTCTCCAGAACTGCACACAGTACTCAGATGGGGTCTCACCAGCTGTCTGTACAGAGGGATAATAACTTTCTGTTTTCTACTGGTGATGCCTCTCCCTATGCATCCCCCCAGCCCTCCTTGCTGCCCTCTCACATTGCTTGCCCACCTTTAGGTCATCTGATATGACTACCCCCAGGTCCCTTTCCATTTTTGTTGTTGTTAGTATCTCACCCCCAAAGAACGGAAAAACTTGCCACAGTCTGTGAGTCATAAAATATATGATCTTCTCCATTTATCATTCCCCACCCAAAGCTGATAATTCCATACGTTACTATGATATAAAAATCCAATCCATTATTCTTACAGGATTCTGATTAATGGGGGTATCATTGTGTAGGACAGAGTTGGAACATCTTGCCGGTCCTTGAGGGCAGCAAGTGCTGAGGTAAGGCTTCACATCGCTGCAGGAATGGTCTTGTGAGTGGACATCCTAGACCCATGTCCCTTAACCTGGAGATCAAATCTGGGCAGCTAAGCCCACAACACCCCTGGTGCCCCTGCCTGCCTCCCCCTTATCGAGGAGTACTTCAGCTCAGCCCTGACCTATATCTTAGCCCCTTTCCCCTGTAATGATACCCAGGCCACAATGTAAGAAAGGAGGATTACCACTTTTGTGATATAGTACTGCATTCCATTTGTTTTTTTACTTTGATTATTCTCCTTTTTGTGTGGTGAGGGTGGCGCCTTATCCCCCATTTCGGCCCTCTCGTGGACCTTCAACACTCCTCAGATCTGCCCTATTTCAGCTGCAGGGATGGAGAGGACCGTGGCTTGTCCCCCACAAAGGGGCCCCTCCCCAGACGGGAATGAGGGGGGGAGACCGAGATCACCCATGAGCCTCCACCCTGACTTATGCTGGGCTTTGTTCAGGCCAAAGGGAGTGGGAGTCCATCGGTGGCTTCCTTATGCGCGCGTGAGAGAGGTTTTCTACTTAGGTACCCCTGGAAGTGCAGACGTGCAATGAAATGTAGTGCACGATGGGCACACTCCCGTGTCCGCCTGCAGGATGTCTGCTGCCACCTCAAGTCAATCCCTGGTGTTCCTTGGCTGTAGCAACCCCCAGTCTCCACTGGGAGTCACCAAACACTGGGGATCCACAACCCCGGGAGGAGATCAGTCCTTCGGACACTCACTCCTCTCCTCCCCCGCCAACCTCCAGTGACCCATGTAGGCTCCTGAACCTGGGTCACCGGCGTGGCGCAAGTTAAGGCACCCAGCGCCTGAGCCCTCAGTGCCACTGGGTCAGCAACTTTTTGTTGCTTTAACCCCCTCAGTTTCTTCATCCCTCTGTCTCTTCTTCTCCCCAATTATAAATTTCCATTTTACCCAACCAGGGTCTGCAGGACTACTGCACACCTGACCATGGCAGTACTGTAGTGATGAGACTCCCCCCACCCATCAGACAGTGTTGGTGCTTTTACTTCGATGCAGAGTCTAATAAAAATTCTCTGCCTAACTATCAGAGATTAAGAAACTCTGTTTGCAGCTAAATATCATGAAAGCAGTGACCACATGATACCGCACTTTACAACTTACTATCATAGTTTGTGCTCTGATGTTTAGGAGGGTTCATATGTAATGGAGCATCTGGAGCCAAAAGTCTGCTCCCCCATAGTCCGTTCTGCAGGTATTGCTGAGCCGTTATGGTTTTCAGTTACTGGGTGACATTTCAATATACAGGAATTAACCAAGTCCACAACCTCAAACCCAGCCCGGCTACTAGTACTGTAGGGTAAAAATCTATATACCCCTAAGATGAAATCTGAAAGGCATCCAGGGCTGCTCTACTCTTTAACGGCAGAAATTAAATCAGTAGGGGTTAGAGGTAAGGTTTAAACCTGCCGGTTGGGCTGAAGGTGTGCAATAAAAACCGCTCTCAGCATGCCTTCCCTTCACCAGTCGAGACTGTTGGGTCACAGATCTGAGCCAAATGGAAGAATCAAAGAGAAGCAATAAATAGAGAATACCTGCTACAAAGGGATATCGAAGACACAAGGCCCACTTACGAAGCAAAATGAAGCTAAGAAATGAACTGACAGCTGATCAGGTATTGTGATTGCTTTGGACTTGAGGATCCATATTACGCTGGACCTGCTGAAGCGTTTTCCAAATTTCCTGCATTGTGCATGTGACCATATTGAGACCGGCAGTCCTGGCATTCGCATTCCATCTGGAAACCCTCTGTTATTCGTTGCAAGGTGGTTGGGGTGCATCTTGTTTCTGCTGGGGCTTACTGTCCACCTTGATGCCATGGTCCCGGAGAGCTTGCAAGGTATCTGTTGACGAAGTGTAGGTTTGGACTCCATCTTCCCAGAAAATCTCAAGTTTGGCTGGGTATGGGATTTGAAATTGAATTTGCTTTGTCTTAGGGTCTCTATAATGTCCAGGTTCTGTAGCCACTTTCTCTAAATATCTGGGGGGTAGTCATAGTATAGGAAGAGCCTATCCCTGTTATGCAGGATTTCTTTCTTTTGCCAAGCAATTCGGAGGACTTCTTCCTTGGTCCAAAAGCTGGCAAACTTCATAAGGATTTGTCATAAGTGTGCCTTTGGGTCCATGGGTTTTGGGAGCAAAGCCGGGTGTGCTCATTCAGTTCAGAGGTCCATGCTTACTGGGAGGCCCAAGACATCATGAAGGAGATCAGCTAGAAAATCAAAGACGGATCCCACCTCAGTCCCCTCTGGTAGGCCCGACAGCCGTAAATTATCCCTGCTGGACAGGCCTCTAAATATGTGCATTTCTCCTGGAGCCCTTCCACATATTTAAGGAGGGTAGTGACTTCATTCCCTAGTTGTAATGCACCCTCCTCCATGAGTGCTACTCGTTCTTCGGCTTTTTCAATCTGGTGCTCCACTCCACTAAGACGTTAATTAAGGAGTCAGAATTCCTGTTAGTTTTGTCTTCGGTGGGCTTTTATCTCACTTATCAAAAGCTTGAAGTGAATATGTGTTAATTTCTCCCCTTCGCAGTCAGTGTCATAATTTAGGCATTTGGAACTGGTCGGGGACACACTCTGACTCCGGTCACCAGTTTCCGTGGAGAATCTGCTGCCATCCTGTTGTTTTTTGAATTTTTGGGACTGGTATCGAGTCCATCTATCTTCACTCTCCTGTTCTGCAGCCATAGTTCATGTTTGTAAGATGTTTAGCTTTCCAAGGGTGAAGTTTTGTCTTCGGGTGGGTCTGGAGCTATTCCCCTGAGCTGCCATGCAGACCCTGACATCACCAGAAGTCTTTACTGCATTTTAACTGTTTAGCTGTCATGGATTTGCAGAGTCTAGCCATTTACCAAATTCTTGCTACACAGCCGACAGAAAGTTTGCCTTCTTTTTAAAATGTGCCTGCTTTGTGATCTGCTGCTGCATCATGAATGAGAAAGGCAGTGTGATCCAAGACTTAGAGACTACAATTTTGAGCTGGAGATCACAGGTAGAAATACCACCACAGTCACTGACTTCATTGTGAGAGCTTGACCAAGCCACTTGACTTTCCGCTGCATAATAGTTCAGTGGAGTTTGATATCCAACTGGTTGGGGAAATTACGACAACAGCCAAATCAGTTGCACTGGTAATCCTATGGGACTTAACATCTCCGGCATAGACAGGCCTCTTGAGAAAGCTAACGACAGGGCTGAGACTGAGTTCCTATTAACTTGCAAGGGCTACTCCCTAGAACAGTATGCACAACAAGGGACAAAGTTTGAAGCTATCCTTGACCCTGTGCTCAGCACTTGGGGTGGGATAATCTCGAGTGTGAACATCAAGGAACCAGTGGGATGCATTGGGTGACAGGGAAGACTATTTGGGCCTCAGCCACCAGGACCCAAAACCTTTGAAAGACAGACATTACCAAGGTTTATGGGAGAATGTGCTTTAAAGAGCTGTGGAGATCTGCATCCCTGTAAAAAGCAGAAAATGCCCAAGAAGTGCCCCCCCCCCATTCCAGCTCAGAAGGAATCTAGGCCAACTAACCCTGCACAAAAATAGGGTCTATAACTGCTAGAAAGTGATTAGTTGCCTCAAGACAAGAGAGGAATGCAAAGCAGCACTGATGGACTGCAAATATAGACATATCCAATTAAGGAAGCTGATGAGGGTCTGGAAACCAGGAGAGCATTAGAAGCTGCAGATAACATCAGAGTCTTCCAGTACATAACTAGAAAGAGGATGGTGAGGGAGGGGATTAGGCCCCTGAAAACAAGGGGAAGGGGGAACCTGTGCATGAACCAGGAGCAATGGCTGAGACACTGAATGAATACTTTATTTTGATGTTCCAGAATCATGGTGGAGCTAAAGAAACAATTGATGAGAGCTCTTGTAGTAATATACGAGTATGTCAGTACAGGTTTGGTGCCAGAGGACTGGAAAGTGGTCAGTATGATCCTTTTTTTCAAGAAGCGGGCAAGGTAGGTGGTGCTAGAGAGCTGTCTTCCAGGCTGGATATACGGTACAAGAGCTTTCTTCCATGAGGAGGCATTTATGCCAATAACTAGAAACAGAAACATAGAATTTGACGGTAGATGAGGACCGCTTGGCCCACCTAGTCTGCCCATTTCCTTACCTAATGGATAAGCTGCAGATCCTTGTTAACCAACAGCCTACTTCCGCCTACCCCCCCCACTAGAATTGCCTTATGTCTGTCCCGTGCATTCTTGAATTCCCCCACTGTTTTTGACTCCACAACCTCACGAGGAAGGCTGTTCCATGCATCCACAACCTTCTCTGTGAAGAAATACTTCCTCACATTACCTCTGAGCCGTCCCCCCACTATCTTCAGATTGTGCCCCCTTGTTCTTGCACATCTCTTTTTCTGAAAGACGCTACCCTCTTGGACTTTGTTGATTCCCTTGAGGTACTTGAAAGTTTCTACCATGTGCCCCCTCTCCCTCCATTCCTGGAGGGTATACATATTAAGCTCCTTTAGTCTCTCTTCATATGTCTTCTGGTACAGACCCTGCACCATTTTGGTTGTCCTTCTCTGGACAGCTTCCACCCTGTCTGTGTCTTTGCAGAGATAGGGTCTCTACAACTGCACACAGTACTCCAGATGGGGTCTCACCAACTGTCTGTACAGAGGGATAACAACTCCTGTTTTCTTCTGGTGATGCCTCTCCCTATGCATCCCAGTATCCCCCAGCCCTCCTTACTGCCTTCTCACATTGCTTGCCCACCTTTAGGTCATCTGATATAACTACCCCCAGGTCTCTTTCCATATCTGTTGTTGTCAGTATCTCATCCCCCATTGTGAACTCTTCCCCTGGGTTTTTGTTTGCCAGGTGCATTACTTTGCAATTCTTAGTGTTGAATCTAAGCTGCCATACATTTGTCCATTCCTCCAACCTTGCCAGGTCACTTCTCATCCTTTCCACCCCACCTTGTGTATCAACCCTGTTGCAGATCTTTGTGTCATCTGCAAAGAGATGTGCTTTTTATTCCAGTCCCTCTGCAACGTCACTTATAAAGACATTAAAAAGGACCAGACCCAGTACTGAACCCTGTTGTACCCCACTAGTAACCCCCCTTTCTTCACTGTGGACTCTGTTTACTATTACCCTCTGTGTCCTGTTGTCCAGCCAATGTTTTACCCAGGCTACCACCCTGGGACCCACTCCCAGGCTGGCTAATTTGTTTATTAATCTTTTGTGTGGGACTGCGTCGAATGCCCTGCTAAAGTCTAGGTAGGCCATGTCCACAGCCCCTCTCTGGTCTACTACTTTGGTCACCCAGTCAAAGAAATCAATTAGATTCCTCTGACATGACCTTCCCACTGTGAATCCATGCTGCCTTGGGTCCTGTGCCCCACTGGCCTCTAGGTACTCAACAATTCTTTCCTTCAGAGGTGATTCCATCATATTCCCTACCACTAAGGTCAAACTGACAGGTCTGTAGTTTTCTGTCTCTGTCTTGCTCCCACTTTTGTGAAGGGAAATCACATCTGCCCTCCTCCAGTCCTCAGGTACCATGCCATCCTCCCATGAATTGTTAAAAAGGGTAGTCAGTGGTGTTACTAATTCTCCCCTTAGTTCTTTTAGAATTCTGGGGTGAATCCCATCAGGCCCCATTGCTTTGTCTACCTTCAGTTTTAGGAGTTCTTTCAGAACCCTTTCTTCTGTGACAGGACTGATATCGACCCCCACCATCCAGAGTGCTTCTATTGATTGGATTAGGTACTTCCCCCTCCTCTCCTTTTGTGAATACTGAGTAGAAGTATTCATTCAGTATCCCTGCTTTTTCACTGTCCCACTCTGCCCACCCACCCTCCTCTTTATTCAGCCTCAGTATCCCTCCCTTTGTCTTTCTTCACTCCCTAATGTACCTATAAAAGGTTTTATCCCCCTTCTTAACTGAGTTGGCTGCTTTTTCCTCAGTTTGGGCCTTTGCTGTTCTGACTGCCTTCCCCGCTTCCTTCTGCTTTAACTGGTACAGTTCTCTGCCCTGCTCCTTCTGTATTTTCTTACACTTCCTGAATGCTATCTTTTTCTCCCTAACCTTGCCTGCCACCTCTTTTGAGAACCATAGTGTTTTTTTTATTTCATTTTGATTTGTTTATTTGCTTCACACAAAAACTTGTTGCCTATGTGAAGGCAGTTTTGATGTTTCCCCATTGTTGCTTCACCCCTCCTTCTTGCCTGTTTGCTAGTGCTTTTCTGGGGCACTCTCCTATTTTGACAAAATCAGCCCTCCTGAAGTCCAGTACCTTCACTTTTGTATGGCTTGACTCTACAGCTGAGTTTATCGTGAACCACACTGTTTGGTGGTCACTTGTTCCCAGATGGCTACCCACCTCTAGATCTGAGATCCTCTCTCTGTCACCATTTGAGAGTACCAGGTCCAAGATTGCTCCTTCCTGAGTGGGTTCCAACACTAGCTGTCTGAGGCATGCCCCCTGTAGGGCATCGAGAATGGCCCTGCTCTTGGATGTGGCTGCAGCAAAGGTGCTCCAGTTAACATCTGGCATGTTCGGGTCCTCCATTAGCAATATCTCCCCTTTCTCTGTCATCCTAAGGATGTCTTCTGTCATTTCCTTGTCCATTTCCTCCCCCCCCTGAGAAGGGTGTCTGTATACAACCCCTGTGCAGATTGTGGTGCCATTTCCAGTCTCCAGGGTGACCCACAGTGTCTCCTCTCCTCCCTGTAATGTAGAGATGAAGTTTTGGAATTGCTCCATATTTGCAAAACATCGGTTCTATATATCCTCCTGAACAGATTGCTACTACAGTGGTAGTCACACAAAAGTATTCCAGTATCGTGCAATGCACATCATTGCGTGGTAGCGGTATACATGTTGTTTAATGGGTATCGCATTTGCACAACGCTTCGGTATACTGAGCAACTGGTAAACTACCACTGTAGGTTCAGCATGGGCCGTTCAAAAATGCAACAACAGGGACCACTGAGACACAGGATGCTGCCATCAAAAGATTAACTAGTGCAATTGCAGACTCAGAACAAAAGATGACCACAACAATGTCGGCAGTGGCCTCACTTTCTAAAGAGAATGGACAGCTGCATGGTAGGATGGAGGCATTAGAAAATGAAATCAGAGCTGAGAATCTTTGGATCATGGGAGTCCCGGAAGGGCAAAAATGTTGGACTTATTGCCCTACCTTGTAGACTGACTTAAACACAGTCTTACTATTTCTGATGGATTCCAGTGGTCATCACTACAAAAGACATACTGGGTGAATCCAAGGGTTCACCCCACAGCTCCAACCCAGCCCTACACCATTCTCCTATGAACTTCAGGGTCAGAGATTCGGGATACTCTCCTATCAGCAGCTACATCAAAATATCCTTTAATAGTTTATGGTGTGGATATAAAACAGTACCCTGACCTTTCCTTCCAAATGAGAACACGGAGAAAGGGCTTTGGTGCCGTGACGCAGAGGCTGAGAGCCTTGGGGATCATCCATTAATTTCTGCTATCAGCTCGCCTACGGATTGTGTATGGGGGAAACACCTAGCAGTTCACCAATCCCCAAGATGTTAGTCAGTGGACAGAGAAGGCTGAGAAGGAATTTTTAGCTAGACATAACACTCCTAAACCCCCCAACCTGATACAGAGAAGGACTGAGTCGAGAGCTAATTTACTCTGTTTTTTTTCTTATTAGCTACACCTCAAATGTGGACGACTCAGCAACTGTGCCATAAACATAATTTTTTCTCTCACCTCATTTTCTGTTGCAATCACTGAGGATGGACAGTGAGGAGCCGAGGTAGTTTCCTTTTATTAAAATTAACGGCTGGACAGCCGTGGCACAAAATCCGCTATTTTGATGCTCTCATTTGTTTATTACCTCAGACATAGGGTGCAGCAGTTCTGAGACTTATCACGATGGACTTCTGCTGATAACCTGTTTGCTTTCATGTTAAAGTGTTAAAATGTAACTGTCAATCAAACTTTTTGCGGTTTGCTTATCAGTTTATATATTGCTACGTTGAACTTTGGCCATTATGCTGCTAGATACTCGCTGGGAGTAAGTCTCTATGGGGTCAATATTGACTTTTTCTTCTCCTTATTCAATGCACAGGTTAAATAGCAATCTTAATGACTGTGTTGTTCCCGCTACTGAACTGTTCTCCTTAACAGACATAGCTAAAGCCGTTGAAAAGGCTAACAAGTTATTAGAGACCTTACCTTTAGAATGTTTTTCCCACAGGATTCTCCCCACACCTGTTGTACAAGAATGCATGGGATAGTTACAGCTGTACATCAGTTTCTTAGAACTAGCAATGTCTCATTGTTATGTAACTATCCTATTCCTCACATGAGAAAGTGGATATTAATTATTGGTTTATTAAGAAATTAATAAAACATAAAATTAAAGAAAAGGGGGTCAAGGTTCGACCTGGGCAGCTATAGGTTAGTCAGCCTTTACATCAGCTCTTGGCAAGGTCCTGGAATCTCACATACTGAGGATAGAATAATGGATCATTTGGGTAAGGCTAAGGTTCTAACACCCTCTCAGCATGGCTTTATAAAGGGTAGATTGTTTGTGCCAAACTGACTTGATCACATTCTTTGAGAGGGTGACCAGGGTGCTAGACAGACTTCAGCAAGGCCTTTGACACTGCGCTATATGATAAGCTACTTGTCAGAGTACACACGATGCATATACGAGCTGGCTGGCTAACTGCTTTAGTGGTTCTACTCCAAGTGGAGAGGGGTTCTCTGTGACATCCCTCAGCGACTGGTGCAAGGTCTGCTACTTTTCAACATTTTTGTCAATGATCTGGAAGCTGGAGTCTCCAGCAAACTGCTGAAATTTGATGATGTCACTACGCTGGTCAGGGTGGTGGGCTCCCCTGAGGGGGGAGACAAACTTGAGGACGTCTCGAACAAGCTGGGCTACTGGCTCCAACTCCTGGAGTCTTAGATTCAGTGTAGCCAAATGTAAAGTGTTACACTTGGAGGAAAGGAACATAAGTAGGACACACACACTGTGTGGGGCTCTTCTTGCTGCAGTGAAGGAGGAAAAGAACCTGGTGGTCATAACAAATAAATGGCTAAAACATGATCACCAATGTGCGGCTGCCGTCAAGAAGGCTAGGAGAATGCTGGGGTGCATTAAAGGGGTTCAAAGCACCATCCTGTTAAATAGTTATGTTTTACAGGGGCCTTTGCCCCCTACACCTCCAAACTAAATATGACCTCCTCTGAGGTGGGCATGCCTTGAGGGGGCAGAAAGTGTGTGGGCAAAAAGGGTGGCATGACCAAGGGGCGATCTAAAATCAAGATCGCCCCTGTTATCGTCGCCCTCATTGCAGTGCCCTAATTGAGGCAACAACTTTAAGTTGCAGTTCTGACAGGATACCTATTAAAGGGGAGATGGTGACCAGCAGAGCAAGGGAAGTAATCCCACCACTTTACTCGGACCACTGTATGGGGTTTTGGGCTCCCCAGTACAAAAAAACACTGAGGCAATAGAGAGGGTGCAATGCAGGGACACCACAATGATCAGGGGTATGGAGGATAAAAACTACAGGGAGTGACTGTAGACTCCGAAAATATTCACCCTGGAGAAATGGAGTCTGAGGGTTTGACATGATCCCAGTCTTCTGCATGCTGAAGGACGTTGACAAGGTTGAACAGACAGCAGTATTTGATCTGGTGTGCTCCAGCAGAATGCAGGGACATGCCCTGAAATTCAGAGTTAATGTTAGGAGGCACTTCTTCTCCCAAAGGGTGATGAACCTGTGGAACATCTTATCAGCAGAGACAGTGGACACGAAGAGTACAGGCCTTCAAGGGAAGCCTGGACGAAGTTCTGCTTACCAAGGGTGTCTCAGGATACCCTGGGTAGTACTGTGGTGTGGGTGGAAGATCTCCATAAGTTAGTACACACTTATATAGCGTGCTTGTTGGTCCCTGCTTATGAAGTAGGGAGGGAGCAGACTTGCTGGACCTTGTGTTCTTTCTGACCATAAATTACAAGGTAACATTGTTTCTGCTAAAAATAATTTTAAGGATGGGGCATTTCCTAAGCAGCATAAGCATGTAACATATTAATGTACTGTCTCCTCTGTTATAGCATATAGGCAGCAAAGGAACTGAAAATGTGAGCAGGCTGTGCTGGCCATTGTGACCGCCCCCTTCTTCGTTACAGTGTGTAATCCACAAGATCACCTCCCTCATGTGCCTTGTGATAGTCAGGGATAAAAACATTTTGAACCATCACTGGAGTAATCTGTACAGCTATCTCTTTTCTATAACCCCCCAAGTCTGTTACTTAACAGCATTTCTATCTATTTCTCTCCTGGTAGTACTGCAGTGGATTGGCCACCTGGTGCCATATTACCTTGCTTGTGTTTCTTTATTCAAAGCCTAAAAAGAATATTAGTTCCAGTGATGTGTTTAACCCCCCCTTTCCCCTTCCCCTTATGTATATTGCCAAAACGCTTTTTTTTGTCTGCCCATTTAAAAGGTAAAAAGCCATTTTTTCTCCCATTTTCTGTGTACAGGTATTGGTAATACTACATATGGTACATGTGAAAAACGAAATAAAAACATAGGAAAAACTAAAGAAAGGGTCCTAAAAAGTTTAGTGTGTGCTGTTAGAGCTATTCTTAGCCAAGTCCTCCCTCTTACATGTTTGTGAGAGGCTTGCGCTGTCCTGCTGAGAGAAAATGTTGTCTCTCCTTGCGTCTGCTTTTAGACACTGTTTTGTGTTTTACCCATTTCTCTTTGTCTAAAAAGGGTTAGCTACTGAGGGCTGGACAGTCATACTGTGCCAGACAGGGGCGCAAGCCCAGGCACAGTGCAACTGGATTGCGCCAGGGCATGGCCATGGCACAGCACCACTGAATATGGTACTTTCGGTGCACGCACTGGGCAGAACGGGAGCAGGGGGATGCGCAGTGCAAGTGCAGTTGCGCTAGGCGCATCAACTGCGATATTCAGCACTGGGCATGCAAATGAGGCTATTATGCATGCAAGGTGCAAATGGGGCCATTTGCATGTCATTATGGCCCCATTTGCAAGTGGTGCGCCGATCCCTGGTGACTTGTGCCTGGCGCCCTGCCAGGCTGCAGCCATCTGGGACTGACACCCCGCAGTTCCATGGCAGTTCCCCCGCTCCCGTACGCCTGATCGTAGGCATAATATATGCTAAATTCCCTGGTGGTCCAGTGGTAACCTCCCCCATCGCCTGATCGCGGGCAGTCGTAATGATAAAGCCCTGGTGGTCCAGTGGATACCTCCCCATCGTCCGATCGCAGGCATCCGTAATGATAAATCCCCGGTGGTCTAGTGGATACCCCCCATGGGCATAAGTAATAATAATCCCTGGTGGTCAAGGGGAAAGCACTCCAGTGCCCGATCGTGGGCATAAGTAAAAATAACTGTTGGTTGTCCAGTGGAAGGTTCCCCATCACCCGATCGCTGAGGTCCCCCACCACCCAGCATTCATTCACTTATCGGGCCTGTGTAGTACAGTATGGTCTGCATGCCTATTGGTCCACACAGTGGTCCAATAGGCGTACAGACCGTACTGTACGCTGTCATTCGGTGGGCGGCGGGGTGGCATGTGGGCAGGGTGCTGCTGCCCGCCGATGACAGAGGGGGTGCTGGGTGGCAGGGGACCTCAGCAGGCAGGTGGGGAGGGGGGTACCACTGGACCACCAGGGTATCTAGTGATGTTTCTGCCCACGATCGGGCGATGGGGACCTTCCACTGGACCACCAGTAATTATTTTTACATATGCCCACGATCGGGCACTGTTGGCCTTTCCCCTGGACCACCAGGAATTATTTTTTCTTATGCCTGCGATCGGGCACTGGACGGCTTTCCCCTGGACCACCAGGGATTATTATTGCTTATGCCCATGATTGGGCGATTGGGGGGGTTTCCGCTGGACCACCAGGGATTTGAATAGTACAGTTGCCCACGATCAGGCGACGGGGCAGGGAGGCACAATGCTCCCAGGGGAAGGGAGCTTGTGGTCAGTGTTCTGGGTGGACGGGTGGCTACGGCACGGCTGGTGGCTGCCGTACTGCGCCCTGCAATACAGCAGCTCACCTGTGGGTGGCCTGGACTTGTTCCTGGTTTTCCCAGGCACATCTTTGTGCCCCCCCCAGCGGTGCAAGGTGGGGTTGTGCCAGCATATCGCCCGCGCATCCCAGGCTGATACCGGGATGTGGCGCGCGCAGCCACCCTGCACCCTCACACCGCATACATCCCGATGAGCCCTGGCGCGCCGGGAGTTGCGCATCACAACTTGCCCCTTTGAATATCAGCGCAAGCGATGGTGGGTTGTGCATGACATATCCCTGTTGCTCCATGCGCAACCCTTTTGACTATCCAGGCCTGAAACAAAAACACAAAAACATGTATTCTGGCTTAAACTAAAAACTTATCAGACAAAAGCTAACTGTTTAAACAAATAGTTATTAGCAGATAACACAATAAGTCTTGCAGGACATGTGTAAAACTGTACAGAAATAAAGCAGAAACTAGAACGTTAGTGTTACCTGTAGTTTCTTGGTGAAGGTGGTTGCTACAGGAGTGTTCCCAGTCAGAGGAGACCTTCTAGAAAGGTGCAGTCTCCTATAGGAAGTCAGCAGCACCCTCTCTGTGCTATTTATGAGATGTGGGATGTCAGTCACCCAGAAATGGGGCAGAGACTAGACTCATTAACACCTCCTTTTGAATAAAAGCAGAATGTGTATGTGTTCTAATGAATTTATTGTTGTTTGCTGCTTTCCAGAATTTATTATTCTGTAGAACTAAACTGGATAGTCTAGGTAGAATGTTACATATGAAATATTTGAAATAAAAGAATCAGAGGTGGACCTTGCTCTTTAGGGGAGGAGCCTGGGTGCTTTAAAAACCCAAGATCCAGCACCTCTAGTTCAGATGTAGCCTGGAGTTGGTGCTGCTGACATCTCCAGTATAGGGTTCTCTGAAGGGAGACCCGACACAGTCTTTATTAGGGCTCTAGCTACCTGTAGACCCAGAGCTGTGTTTTTGCTTTATTTGCTTTTTGAGTTGTTGATGGTATTCAGAAACAGTCATTATTTTGTATCCTGCATTATTTATTTCTTATTTTTCTTTATTTTTAATAAAAATAACCACCTCTTGTTAGATGTGGTGTACCTAATATGCTGTGTCTTGCCTGATCATTATTACCCCGTGACATGCCTGTTTAATCTGGAATTGACAGTGGCCAGTGTCCTCTTCCCCACAACCAGTTCTGTCAGAATCTTTCATTCTCCACCCTCAGAACGTAACGCCCCCCCCCCCCGAAATTTGCTCCAGGGTTTTGCTTGCTGTGGCTCATTGTATGTCTCTCTCTGAGTTAATTCCTTCGTCATCTCATTTTCCCTCAGGAATTTTCTGACATGGATTAGTATTAGGGCTGTGCAGGGGCCAAATATTATTTCCCGAATATCATGAATTATAGGGCTCCTCATATATTTGGCAGCCCTTCGAATAGGGGACTATTTATGTGTAGGAAATTATTTGGCCACCTACAAAAAAAAACCAGAAAAAAAAGAAACAACCCTTCCCCCCCACAAAACCAGGTTGTAACCCCCAAACCTCCACTTCCTATCAAAAGCACAATCCCCTCCAGCACCACAGTTTTTTTAATACATTTAAGTAGATCCCCTGTTGGGTGACCAGCTCAACTTGCTCACCTCCACAGCTGTCCTCCTTCTTAATGTAAAGCACTGTTTGTGCTTTAAAAAAATATAATTTCTAAGGACGTCGATATGATGTACTATCCACACTTCTGGCAGTGTTCCTTTCCCTTTAAGACTTGCTGGAACGTCATCAAGCTGGCTCCACCTACTCACCCAGATGGTAACTCCCTTGGCACCACCTCGTGACATTAGATCTTCCTTTTGCTGGAAGAAGAAGGTTCCCACCTTACTGCTGTCTATGCTGAGTAGGTCCTTTGCTTCAAACTTTGCAAACTGTTGAAAATTCACTTTGTCTTCAGGCAATTTTCTATTTCTTGTCATGGACGACTCGAAGTCGGTGCCCGCTATTAAGAAATGTGAGTGGGGCAGAAGATGTCCCAGACAGACCCGCACACCTTGTGTGCCTACTGCCTAGGCCAGGAACATGATCCCCAGGTGTGTGGCCTGTGTCACACACTACATCCCAGTACTTTAGAAGACCGGCATGCTTGGCTACTTTTAGGGTGCCCAGATGAATGGAATCTTCCCGTTTGGACGAAAGATGCCGTTGGGCAGTCTTCGTGGCTGTGGGGTCTGCTGAGCAGCTTGCGGCTTTTCATGAGGTGGAGGCACAGGCCGTGGATCATGCCTCTTTGGCTTTAGCCTTTGTGCCGCTAACTTTTGGCGCCACCTTCACAGGGGCATTTACAGATTTGTGCCAGTCCCTTCCCACCTTTGTGCAGGGCCCTTCTAAGGGCACAAAATCTTTCAAATCTTCGAAGAAGGAGACTAAAAAGTAGTCTTGCTGTTGATCATGGGATCGCGAGCACTCTCGGGCCTCTGATTCTTATGCTTCTCTGGAGGTTTTGACTATGGTCGATCCTTTGGCTTAGGCCGCTGGCTCCACAGTCTCCCCATTGGGCCAATCGGTCGAAACACCCATTGACCAACCTGTCAAGATTTTCTTTGAGCATGTCGATGCCTTGTTGCCAGATAAGGCCAATACCTCCCTCTCTAGGACTGCGGTCCTGCCAGTCACTTCTCAGGGTGGGTCGGATCAGCCTGCTGATCTGGTCCCTAACCCTCAGGATCCGATGACCCAGGAGGATTCTTGGCTTTCGCCGGTTCCCTCTGAGTCTCACTGTCAGCATCCCTGATGGTCAAGGTTGAGGTCTCGATCCCGAAGTCCGGAGTCGAGCAGCCCATGCCGACATTGGAACCCCCACTCTCGGCATTCTGGCAAGTGGTACCGCTATTCTTCATTTTCTTCCTCCTTGGAGGAAGAGAAGCTCCACTGAAAAATACGCCAGTGCTATGAAGAGCTCATGTGGCATTGGCTCATGCTGGCTGGGGTTAAGCCGTTTCTGGCCACCACTCCGGCTCTTTCATGGCTCCCATCACCCTCGGCCTGTTCCAGCTGGGCCTGTTCGGGCCTCTCCACCCATCCAGGTGGAGACTCCACCTAAGCTACCGATGGCCCCCCCAGGATGCCCGTACTGCATCCAGGCTTCCTTGCCAGCTGTCGGTCATGGTGACTCCCGGCAGACCCTGTAGGGTCAGTGGGGACCTGGGTGATCTACCGGTTTTTGAAGAATCCTCAGAGTCTGAGGGCTTCTCCTTACATTCCTATCTGATGGATGACAAATCAGTGGAGGATTTTTCCACAAAGCAGGGTCCCACCGCTTTCGGGGGCTTGCTCTGTCTCATCTCAGATTCTGTGGGACTTCAGATGGAGCCCGTCCAAAAATGGGCCTAGTACCCTTTTACCAAGATTCTCGACAAGTGTGACTCCCTGGGGTGGCCTTCCCAGTCACCAGGGTCATTCTTGGCCCCATTCTGGAGCTTTGGCAGCACCCTGCCTCTTGCCCTGCACTGTCAGTGAAGGTGACCCACAAGTATGTGGCCCCTACCAGTTCCCTATCAGGTTTCTCCAAACATCCCTTTCCGAGGGTCTGGTGGCTGACTCAGTCTTTTGGCATATTTGCAACTTCAGGAATGTGGATAAGCCTTCCAACAAGGAATCCAAGAAATTGGATCATATGGCCAAAAAGGTCTATGCCGCCTCTGCTCTCTGCCTTCGGCAGATGAGTTTAGCCCTTTTGATGGCCCACTTTGCTCTTGTTCTCTTAGGCAGTCTTGATGAGGTGCTTCCCCAGCTCCTGGCTTACCTACAGACCATGGTCAAGCAACTCCGGGACCAGGGCCGAGTGGTGGCCAGAAAGCAGCTCCAGACAGCCATGGACATTGGCGATTCCTGTGTGAGGCCCATGGCCGCGGCGGTGGCCGTGTGCCGCAGGGCTTGGCTGCAGATCTCCACTTTTACAGTGGATAACCAGCACAAGCTGGCAGATGTTCTTTTCTTGGGCACCAACCTGTTTGGAATGGGGGTGGAAGGACATCTCACTAGGACTGAGAAGTCCAGTGCCACCCTGGACTCTGTTACTTCTGTCCAGAGTGATCCCAAGGGCTCCAAGGTTCAGAGAAAAAACCCTTTTGGGCCTTCTCTGCCCCTGTGGCCAAGCCGTCCTAGCCCCCAGCTGGGCAGCAGGCTCAAGTTTGGTGTCCTCGACCGAAGTCAGTTGCTTCAGTCATCCAAAAACCAGGATGTCAGGGTCCCACTGCTTCCTGGCCCCTCCTCTTTCAAGCCTGCCCAGTGACGGGATGGGGGGTGCCTTCCCCCTTCCCGTCCTGTCTCCCCTGGGTCCTCCCATGGGGGACAGCTCCAACACTTCCTTTCCACTCGGTCCACTGTCACCATGGACAGGTGGGTCCTTGAGGTGGTCAGCCAGGGTCTGCCTCTAGAGTTCGAGGCTTACCCACCTTACCAAGCCCACACCCCATGGGAGGACATGATGCCCACAGACATACTGTCTGCCCTTCAGGAGGATGTTGTCCAGCTCCTCCAGAAGGAGGTAGTGGTTCAAGTCCCGGATCCTACAGTAAGCCCAGAGTTTGTCTCTAGGTACTTCCTGGTCCCAAAACAGACAGGGTGGGGGTGGGCTGGTGCCCCATTGCAGATCTGCATGACCTGAACAAGTTCCTTCAATCATGCACCTTCAGGATGGTCACTCTGTCTTAGATCATTCCATCCCTGGAGCAGCACATGTGGTTCTGCTTCCTGGATCTTTGGGACATGTTCTTCCATGTCCCCATCCATCTGTCCCACCGCTGATTCCTTCAGTTCTGTGTGAAGGGGAAGTTCTACGAGTTCCAGGGCATTCTCTTTGGCCTCTTCTTGGCTCCCAGGGTCTTCACCAATGTCATTGCAGTGGTGGCAGCCTTCCTGAGATGCTGAGGGGTCCAGGTGTACCTGGATGATTGGTTGATAGCATGTCCCTCCAGGGAGGAGGTGGAGCGGTCCAGGAATCTGGCCCTTCAGGCCTGCTCATCCCTTGGCCTCCAGGTCAACGCGGCTAAGTCGGAGCTCATACTGTCGCAGGAGATACAATTCATCAGGGAGTAGCTCAACTCTTGCAGAGTCAGGGCTCGACTCCCAGGAGACTGGGCAGAGGTTCTCTCCTCCTTTGCCCCATCATTTCGGGTTGGGCAGTTGTGCCCTGCTCAGGATTTCCTGTGCCTCCTGGGATACATGGTGGCATGGTGACATGCACCGGTGTGTCCGCTGGTTCTGGTGGAGAATGCGCTGTCTGCAATGGGAACTAGCCTGTCAATGGTGTCAGTGCACGGGCTACTCCGACCAGTTGGTCACTGTGACCCAGTTGATGTGGAATGCCCGCCAGTGGTGGTTAGTCCTGAAACATCTGCAGAAAGGAATCCCATTTGTCCACCCAGAGTCGATGGTCATCATTGCAACTGATAACTCCCTGTTAGGCTGGGATGCCCACCTGGGGGAGCAGAGAGTCCTCAGACTTTGGCCCCCAAGGAGTTCCGATGCGATATCATTTCTTTAAGGAATCCTTTGTTTTGATATTTTAGGATATCATTTATACCTGGATGCTGATCTATTGTGATTACCATGAGACTTGCAATGCCTGACTTTGTTTTTAGAACTGAGAGAGGGTGAGAGCCTCTCTTGTTTCAAAATATCCATCGGATTTTTAGACATTTGGTCATTCGGATATTATATGTCTGGATATTTTAATTTTTTGTCTGTTTTTGATTTCAATTTTGTTTTTCTGTTTTCTTTTATATTTTATTAGATTTAATTTGGGGTGGTTTATCATTTTGTTTTGTTGAGCTTTGGTGTGAGTGTATGGGGATTTTAATATGCGTAGAAGGCCTGCCACCACGGTCGTACGCTATTCGTCTTCCGCTCTTCGCGCCCTCTGCCCTTTCTCCCCCTTGCCACTACAGTTGTCAACATACCAGCGCTGTAGAGCACTGGGTATTGTGCGGAGGGGGAGGAGGGGTTTTGGGGGTTGCGAACAGTGGAGGCCGAATGTGCGGGGACACCGTATTGGGGTAGTGGAAACCAGAAAACGCCCTGGGGCGAAATGGATTCTGGAGCAAGGTCACTCTTGTCTGGTTTCCATACCCAAGGGCACCACTAATGATGTTGGGCAAGTGGTCTGTGCCACTCCAGAGGCCCGTCCGACCCGGGCGGTGCTGTGCAGTGCCAGATCCGTAAGAAACAAGACTGCAGTTTTGCAGATCTTGTCGAGTCTATGGATCTGGTTGCATTACCAAGATCTGGCTGGATGAAAATGCTGGTCCAGTTTTGGAGGCAGCAGTTCCAGCTGGGTACTCGGTGTTACACTGCCCAAGGTTGAACCACAGGGGTTGGGGGGGCATTGCGGTCTATTTCAAGACCAACCTGGGCCTCACAAGTGTACCAGTTGAGGGAGCTGAGTGCTTTGAGTGTACTGTAGTGGCAGGTGTGGGTTGCAGAATTGCTGTCATCTATCGTCCACCAGGTGATGAGATGCGTTTTCCGCAGGAAGTAGCAGACATTTGAGTCACCCAGGCTGATGATCCTGGGTGACTTCAATGCCTGGGTCGATGACCAACTCTCGCAGTTTGGACAACACTTCCTCCAATTAATTACATCTTTGGGCCTTACACAAGTGGTTACTTTTGCCACTCATAAGAGTGGTCACTCTTTGGACTTAGTTTTCCTCCAGGGGATTGAGGCCTTCGACTTGGGGGTGGAACCTGTCGGTTGGTCTGATCACTACACTGTGGGATTCAGTTTTTGTACCCCCATTGTAGGCCTACCCCTGTGGAGATGGTCAGGTACCGCTCTTTGCGAGATGTTAGCGCTACAGGCCTGGCAGCGGTGCTTGACCTATCGGAGTTCTCTGGAGTGAGCAATGATCCTGATGCCTTGGTGCTGGCCTATAATAGGGCCATCTCCTCGGCTCTGGATCAAATTGCTCCTGTCCGTGTTCGTCCTCTCCCCCTTCGACCTCGGTCCCCATGGTTCGATGGGACTTTGAGTGAGATATGGCGACAAGGACGAAGATTAGAGTGTTCTTGGTGGAGAACTGCCCTTGATACTGACCGTCTCAGACTGATGAAACATTACTAACTCTATCATTCCGCAATCTCTCGTAAGAAGGCAGAGTTCCTGTCCAGGGAGATTGCGGCTGCTCAGACCTGACCAGCTCAGCTTTTTCAAACTGTTGACAGACTGTGCAACTCAGCCTGTCTGCAAGTTCGGAAAGCTTTTTCACAAGTGGAGTATGACGAGCCTGCTCACTTCTTTGCGGATAAGGTGGCCGACATCAGGGCAGCACTCCAGCTTGCTCCCTCTATGGGAGAAGCTATAGATTGGCGTTTGGTTGCAGCCTCTAGTCTCTCCTGGAGTTCCCTTGACCGGCCTGAGTTCATTGATGTCATGAGGATTGTCCAGAGTATGCGCCCTGCATGCTGTAGTCTGGATCCGGGCCCGACTTCCCTGATAAAGGGTTGTCATGATACTATCGGCCCAGTCCTAGCACGGATAGTCTGGTGCTCCTTGGACACGGGTGAGTTTCCTAGCTCCCTGAAGGAGGCGGTGGTGACGCCCCTCCTGAAGAAAGCTATCTTGGACCCCGACTGCCATGCCAACTACAGGCCGATCTCTAATCTTCCCTTTGTAGGGAAGATTATTGAGAAAGTAGTGACCGCATAGTTGGAAAACCATTTAACCATCCATGACATGTATGAACCACTCCAGTCTGGTTTTCAAAAGAGGCATAGTACCGAAACAGCACTGGTTTGTGTGCTCAATGATCTCCTGATGGCTAGAGATCAGAAGAGCCATTCCGTCTTGGTTCTTCTTGATCTCTCATCAGCTTTTGACACTGTGGACCATGGGGTACTTCTCGAGCACCTGGAGTTCATCTGTGGCCTGTCAGGTACAGTCCTCAGTTGGTTTAGATCTTTCCTCACTGACAGAACTCAGAGAGTGGTGTCGGGGATAAATTCTTCCTGCCCAGTCTCTCTGTCATGTGGGGTTCCCCAGGGCTCGGTGTTGTCCCCCATGTTGTTCGTAGTGTATGTGCTGCCCCTTGGAGACATTGTAAGAAGATATGGACTGAGGTTTCATTGCTATGCAGATGATACCCAGCTCTACCTATCTTTTGCACCTGACCAGGATAGAGCTCTCTCGGTCTTTAATAGCTGTCTCACTGAAATCCAGTGCTGGATGGATTCAAGCTGGCTGAAGTTGAATTCAGAGAAGACTGAGGTAATGGTTGTAGACCCGGGTCACAGGGTAGAGGGGATAGGAGCTGGTTTACCCTCAGGTTTATTTCTGGGGGGTGTCCAGCTCCCTACCTCTGAACAGGTGCGGAACCTGGGGGTGATTTTTGACAATGAGCTGACACTGCATTCACAGGTGTCGGCAGTTGTCAAACTTTCCTTTTATCATCTTAGCAACATCGCCAAGATTAAGCACCTTGTTCCGCCCTCCAATCTGCCTACGTTGATCCACGCTTTTGTGACCTCATGCCTTGATTATTGCAACTCCCTTTATCTAGGGCTTCCTGGGGTTGATATCCGTCACTTGCAGCTGGTGCAGAATTCTGTGGCCCGGTTATTGATGGGTACATCTCGTGCCTGTCATATTTCACCAGTTCTGCATGTTCTGCACTGGCTGCCTATTCAGTGGCGGATCACCTTTAAAGTCAGTCTTTTGACTTCCAAAGCCCTACATGGACTGGGCCCAGACTACTTGAAAGAGCTTCTGGTTCCCTACTGTCCTAATCGATCTCTCCGCTCGGCGGATGAGGGGTTGCTAGAGTTCCAGGGTTTCTTTGAAGAATTTTTAGGCGCTCTTGCTTTTATGTATGCTGCTCCTACCCTCTGGAATTCTCTACCCCATCCGCTTCATCAGTGTGCGTCTGTGGAGGAATTTAAAAAGGCCTTGAAGACCTATTTATGGTCTAAGATTTGTTTTAATTAATTAATGTGATTTTATAAGCTCAGATTATTGTCAGATTAATGTCTTATTTGTTATATTTGTAAGTATTGTAAGGCGCCTTGAACTTATGAAAGGCATGGTATAAATAAAGTTTTATTATTATTATTATATCAACCTGCTGAAGCTTTGGACAGTTTGGCTGGTGTCGATAGCCTTGCTCCACACATTCGTGATCAGGTCATTCAGGTCCAGGCAGACAAGACCACGACCATGTACTACGTTAAAAAACAGAAAGGGACGCACTCCCTTCCTCTGTGCAGGGAAGCTCTCTGCATCTGGACCCTCATGCTCTGCCTGGATGCCAATCTCCTGGCCATCCATGTGGCCGGCATCTCCAGCCAGCTGGCAGATGCCCTCAGCCATGTGGGCAAGAGTCTCATGAGTGGTCTCTCCATCAGGAGGTAGTACGCAGCCTGTTCTCTTGATGTGGCACCTCGCTGTTGGATCTGTTTGCCTCTAGGGGGAATGCAAAGCTAAGGCTGTATTGTGCCTACCCCACTCAGCAGGGAACGCTGCAGGGAGATGCCTTCTTGAGGCCCTGGACCCCGGTTCTCCTCTGTGCCTTTCCTCCATTTTCTCTGATCCACAAAGTGCTTATTAAAGCCAGGAAGGAAAAAGCATTAATGATTCTGGTGGCTCCAGACTGGCTCCACCATTTCTGGTACCCTGATCTCCTCAGCCTCAGCAGCAGGCTCCCATTGCATCTTCCTCCCCACCTGGACCTTCTCTTTTGCAATCATGGGAAGATACTCCACCTGGACCTTCAATCCCTGCAACTGACAGCCTGGTTCCTTAGTAGCTAGAGTTCCAGGTGTTGAGTCTCTTGGACGATGTCCTCACCATGGTCGAGACTTCTTGGAAGGAATTGACCCAAAAATGCTATGACTTCAAATGGAAGAAGTTCTCCATTTGGTGCAAGGGCAAGGGGCTGGACCCCTTATCTTGCCCGGTGGCTAACATTCTCAACTACCTTTGGTCCCTCTCTCAGTAGGGCCTTCGGTCGATGACCCTCAAGGTGCACCTCACAGCCATCAATGCATACTGGGTGTGGGCCAGTATGCAGTCGGTGGCACAGGAGACAGTGGTCTGGTGCTTTTTTAAGGGCCTTGACCACATTTCCCACCTGGTGCATGAACCATCACCACCTTGAGATTTGTTGCTGGTATTAGCAAAGCTCATGGGCAAGCCATTTGAAAATGGGGCTCGGGTGTGAGATGTCACATCTGTCTTGGAAGACCATCTTCTTGATGGCTATCACATCAGTCTGAAGGATCAGTGAGCTCCAGGCACTCTCGGCTGAGTCTCCTTACCTGGTCTTCCACAAGGACAAGGCTGTCCTTCGCTCCAACATGAAGTTCTACTCGAAGGTTGTGTCTGACTTTCACCTTAACCAGGTGATTAATCTCCCATTGTACTTTGTCAACCACACCTCGGAGGCCGAGCACAGGTTCCATACTTTGTACATGCGGTGAGCACTCGCCTACTGTAAGGAGCGCAGGACTGGAGATCAGGGAGAGGTTCAGCAGCTATTTTTCACCTACCCTGAAGCTGCACCTGGCAGACCAGCAGATAAGCAGACAGTTGGCAGGTGGATTGTATCCTGCATTGACCTCTGCTACAAGTTGGCTGGTAGGGAGCCTCCTGTAGAGCTAAAGGCTCATTCCACCCATCATACCGCTGCCTCGGTGGCTTCTTCCAGGGATGTTCCTATCCAGGAAATTTGTATGACTGCTACCTGGAAGTCAGCAAACCCTTCATTTCCAACTACCACATCGACTTTGATTCATGCCTGGATGCTGTTTTTGGCACCTCAGTTCTCCAATCTGTATTCCCTAAAATAGGGTGTGTGTGCCTCGCCCTGTCCTCCCAGAGAACTGCTAAGATTCTGCCAGAAGTGTGGATAGAACATCGTATCCACGTCCCTAGAAAAACAGGTTACTCACCTGTAACAGTAGATCTTCCACAGATTGATCTCTTGCAGCAGGTAATACACTTGGGTCATCGCCAGAGGGCTCTGTGGTGCACAGCAGCTCTCTTCTAGCAGTCTTTTTCCAGGGGCCACCCACACATGACATCATCTATCTGTTTCCTATATAAGAGTGGGTGGTCCCTGGTATCCTTCGTTCATTTTCCCGCCGTCTTCAGCTTGCATGTAGCAGCTAGTGCAGAGAGCAGCAGTCATTGCCGAGAACTTCGAGCTAGAGGTGGAATTTTTCTGTTTCACTAACTACATCGACAAATGTCCAAAGAATCTACAAGCAAGTCAGTGCTATTTCGCTCCTGTCATTGCAGTAGGAAGATCTACTGCTTTGACAACCACACCGTTTGTGTTAGGTGTCTGGGACCCATGCACGACACTATCTCCTGCATCCATTGCCAGGAATTCAACCAGGCAACCCATTGACGGCTGCAGGAGATAGTATCTTACTTTATGGAGCAAAAACTGTCTCTACTAGAGAACCAGAGGGCCTGTTCCAAGGACTCCCTTCTACTGCTTCACGTAAGAAGCATAAACGTGACAAGGAGAAGCCCTCCTCCTCTTCCTTGGGCAAACGTCCGGATACGGCCACCATCACAGGTGCTCCACCGTCAACAATGCCTTCCAAAACTGCCTCTTCATCAACAGGGGTTTTCACCCTCTCGTCGGCAGTGCTATTTTGGCAGTTTCTGATGACCCCTATATGGGATCCATTGACGCTCCATTGACAGGGGATCATTTCCCGCCTATGACATCTTCTTTTAAGCATTCTAATGCTGCTTTCCTCGCTGCCCCATCGATGATGAGTCACATTTCCATGGGGAAGCCTACTGCTTTTGCAGTGCATACTGCCCCTCTGCCTTCACAGTCATTCACTCAGAGGGGCCAGGTGGATAGAGATCGGGACCCTGGGCCTTACCACCTGGGTGCTAGACCTGCTTATACCTCATGTCCTATTTCCTCCATGACTCCCCTGGTTTCCCAGAAACCTCCTCTTCCTACTCCCCCTCCCTCAGTGGATGTAGCTACAGTGGTACAGCAGGTTCTACAAGCCATTAGGCATTCCAAGCCCCCCACTCCAGGGGAGCTGGGTCTTCTTTCCTGTTCTCCTACGCCATCGCCCACATGCTTCAAGGGGGATAGGGACCCTTCCCCAGCTTGGTCCCCCCTCATATGAAGATGATTACTTATCAGATGAGGCTGAATTTCTGGCAGATTTCACTGGAGATTTTAAGGATGTGAACTTGCCAGACCTAGATTCCCATCCCCAGTCTCTCTTTCTACTATTTCCTCAGTAAACGAGGACCTCTCCCACCAGGTGGCTGCCTCTCCTCCAGATGACCCATCTTTTTATGAAGTCAAAAAGTCATGGGACTTTCAACTACCGAACATGATAAACAAAGAAAAGACATGCCAGACTATCTAGGACTGCCAGAGGAGCCAGTTATAGTGCTACCCTCACTTATACAAACCTACCAAAACGCTATGCTAGCAGCCTGGAATCAGCCTTTGGCTGTCCCAGCCATTCCTAGGAAAGCGGATCGCCTTAATCAGGCTCCTCCTGATCATCCTTTTCTGTCAACTACCCCTGAAGCAGATTCGGTAGTGATTATGGACTATGGTAGTGATTACTGCGGCTCATGATCGTACTAAATGACCAAAGCACATGAGCTCCTTACCTCCTGATAAGGACTTCTGTAGGATTGATTACCTAAGGGAAAAGGTGTTCCAAGGAGATACCATGAATCTTAGGATTCTAAACTATATGGGAAACATGGTTAAATACCAGTGTACTCTCTGGTCCTCAGCTATAGAGCTAGTCAATAAACTCCCTCCCTCCTTCTCAGAAGGATCAATTGTTGGCTACTATATCTACTGGCAATTCCACATCCAAACACCTACTTCATTCGGGTTATGAGGCTGTCGATACTTTGGCCACAGGGATTACCCTACGTTGCCATGCCTGGCTTCGCATCTCGGGGTTCACTACAGATGTGCGACATAAAAATGTTAATACCCCCTTTAATGGGTCCAACCTTTTTGGTCCAGGCACCTAAACACTTCTAAACAATCTCCAGTCTTCAGGACGGACCCTATGTACAGTACATGCCATGCACCATACCTCACAATCGTCTTACTGTCCCTAGTCCTCTTTTCATGCAGAAAGAGGTGATAAATACAGAGGTTCATACAGAGGCAGATCCCGTGGTCATTACCAACCTTCCTCCGGGACCTCCACTTCGACTGCCAAGGACTCCTGTTCCCACCTTCCAGGTGGAACTGTCCAGCCCTCTTCCCAGTGACCAACTAGGGTGTTGCCCAGACTTCCTCGACCAGGCCTCGGAAGCTGTGGGCGGTCGCTTTGCCCTCCATCTAGAAGCCTGGCAAATGATCACATCGGACAAGTGCGTACTTCAGATTATTCAGAGGCCACACACTGGAACTCACATCCATGCCTCCCTTTCATCCTCCCCGCTCTGCCCATTACCCTCCCGACCACATTCCTATTCTTCAGGAGGAAAACAATGCTCTGCTGCTCAAGAAAGCAGTCTATCCAGTCCCTTCACCAGAGCACCAACAAGGTTTTTATTCCCACTTCTTCCTGGTGCCCAAATGAACTCGAGATCTTAGACCTATATTAGACCTCAGACAACTGAATCTACACATTCAGTACAAAAGGTTCCGGATGGTCACCTTAACCTCCTTCATGCCAATGTTGAAACAAGGGGATTGGCTTTGTACCTTGGATATGAAAGGTGCCTACCTGCATATCTCCATCCACCCAACCCACCACCAGTTCCTTCGCTTTTACCTGTTGGGACATTACCAATTTCAGGCACTCCCATTTGGTCGCTCATCCACCCTGAGAGTGTTCACCAAGTGCTTAGCGATAGTGGCGGCAGCCCTACAACGGGAGGGGTACTTCGTCTACCCATAGCTGGATGACTGTCTCATAAAAGCTGACTCCAAAACCTCTCTGCTTTCCTTCCTTCAAGCAACACTTACTCTGTTTCACTCCCTAGGGATTAAGGTCAATTGGCGAAAGTTCAATCTGACCCCTACCCAGTTGCTCCAATATATAGGAGCAGTCCTAGATACCACCTCCGCCAGGGCTTACCTCCCTGTCAACAGGCAGGACAGGCCCTTATCTCTGGCTTCCCAGATACAAGCTCAACAAGTTATCACAGCCAGATGCCTTTTATGCCTTCTAGGGCACGTGCCGGCTACCCTCCCTATGGTAGCATTTGCCCATCTACACATGAGACCAGTCCAATGGTCTCAAAGAACCGGAGACTTCGAAGACAAACTCAGAGTCACTCCCACTCTGCAGTCCACCCTGTCTTTGTGGACCCAACGTGCCAACCTCTCTCAAGGCATGCTCTTCCAATCTCCACTGCCCTTGCAAATGTTGACCACGGATGCTTCTCTAGAAGGGTGGGGTGTGCACCTGGGTCCCTACAGGACACAGGGCAGGTGACCACGCTCCTCCACTCATCCCTACATAAATCTCCTGGAAATGAGGGCAGTCCGCCTAGCCCTTCAGACTTTTCAGCCCCACTTTTCCCCAGGACCATTGCCGATCCAATCAGACAACACCTCAGTGGCATTTTACCTCAACAAACAAGGAGGTACAAAGTCCCGCACTGTCTGCAGAGAGACGATAGCAGTTTGGCAGGAAGCCATACAGCAACACCTTTCGTTAACTGCCGTCCAGCTACCGGGGCACCACAATACCCTGGCCGACGTTCTCAGTCATCAGTCTTTCACTCACGAATGGACACTTCATCCTGAAGTTCTTCAGAGAATCTTTCATTTGTGGGCAACCCCACAACTCAATTTGTTTGCCTCCCCTGTCAATCACTGTCTCCCCAGATACTATTCCATTATCCCAAGCAAAAAGGGATGGTCTATAGATGCCCTGTCTCAACCGTGGACAGGACTCTTTTTATATGCTCCCTCTCCCCCGTCCCACTCCTACAATGGACTGAACAGAAATTGCAACTCGAACCTGCCACCATGATCCTCATAGCCCCGCTATGGCCTCGGCAGGTGTGATTTCCCCTACTTCAGCAATTCTCAGTGGCGGATCCCATTCCATTGCAAATCAGACCAGACCTGTTGACTCAGAATCAGGGTACCCTTCTTCATCCCAACCTGAGATCACTACACCTTCATGCTTGGCTCCTAAGGATGCTTTCATAGCCTGTCTCCTCACCTGTGGCCAATATACTGTTAGCCTCACGCAAACCAGGGACCAGGGAAACCTATAATGCCAAATGGAACTACTTTTCCGTTTGGGCTGCTTCCTGATTGTTGGACCTGTATTCATGTCCACTGATCAAAGTCTTGGACTACCTAGCCTTGATTGCTGAGACAGGGTTGAGCTACTTCTCTACTAAAGTCCACTTGGCCTCTATTTTGACCTTCCATGAACCTCAGGATGGAAGATTTCTGTATTGACATCATCTGGCCAAAATATTTCTAAGAGGAATGTTACACATTAAACCACCCATTAGACAACCCACTCCCCCATGGGATCTCAATTTTCTTTTAGAGAAACTAACCCTTGAACCTTTTGAACCGCGGCGACCCGTGACCTCCGTTTTCTTTCTTGGAAACCGTCATTTTTAGTGGCTGTCACTTCTGTTCGCCATATATCCGAGCTTCATGCCCTCATGTGTAAAGAACCTTACTTGATTTTCCACAAAAACAGAGTGGCACTTCAGACAAATCCTTCCTTCCTACCTAAGATGGTCTCAGAACACACCTTAAATCAGTTCATAGAGATGCCAGTCTATTACCCTGAGCACTCCAATCAAGGAGAATATCTTTTACATACCCTGGATGTCCTTCGTATATTACGATATTATACTAATCATACCAAATTGATTAGAAAGACCTCTCAACTGTTTGTTACCTTCGCTGCAACCAGCAGTTCACTAAATGGACCCTATCGAATTGGATGGCACACTGTATTGTCTTTTGCTATAAGAAACGTAACAAACCATTACCAGGACCTGTCCAAGCGCACTCTACCAGAGCTGTGGTCACCACTGTGGCCTGCTTCAAGGGAGCTTCTATTGCAGATATCTGCAACGCAGCCACATGGTCCACAATACATACCTTCTCAAAGCACTACAACGTAGACGTTGCTTCGAGCCGTAGGACTGCTTTTGGCCGAGCTGTCCTACAATGCCTTCTGTCATGATTCCACCCTTTTTGGGTTCACTGCTTGGGAATCATCCTAAGTGTATTACCTGCTGAAAGAGATCACCTCGTGGAAGATAGTACAGTTACATAAGAACGTGCCGTAACAGTAGATCTTTGAGGGGTATCTCTTGGCAGCAGGTACGATCCTTCCCTCCATCCCCCTCCTTCTCTAGAAGGACAACGTCTGATCCAGTTATTTATGGGCAGGGATACCTATGGTACCTTGTATCTTCCTTGGTCCTCACTTAGTGAGCTGAATCCGTTGGGGGAACTGAGGATACCAGGGACCGCCCACTCTTATATTGGAAACAGGAAGATGATGTCATGTGTGGGCAGCCCCTGGAAAAAGACTGCTAGAAGAGAGCTGCCGTACACCAAAGCACCCTCTGGCGACAACCCAAGTGTACTCCTCAAAGATCTACTGTTACGGTACATTCTTACGTAACTGTACTTTCTAGGAGTGGTATATAATGTACATCCACACTGATCCACCCGACCTCCCCTGGCAAGTGGCACACTGGTCTTGCTTCAAGCGAGAAAGATCTGACATCACGGGATGGTGCTGAGGGAGTTACCACCCCGGTGGGTGGGAGGATCCAACTTGAAGACGTTCTGGCAAGTCTTAAAGGGAAAGGAACACTGCCAGAAGTGTGGATGTACATCATATACCACTCCTAGAACTACCGTTACAAGTGAGTAACCTGTTTTTGTGTGGCCCCCCCACACAGCACCAGACCCTACCTACTCCAACCCACGAACACCCAATTCTCAAATATAAATCAAGAAAGTTACCGGCTCAACCCTTCCTTCTTCATGGCTGGACACCTTCTCATGAATGAAAACACTTGCACTTGCTATAGTAAAACCAGCTTATTAAGTGATTAGTGAAGGTCATGCCCTTCGGCCTCTCCTCAGCACCTAGGGTCTTCACCAAGTACATAGCAGTAGTGGTAGCTTACCTGAGGCTTCTAGTTATCAGGATGTATCCCCACCTGGACAACTGGCTGCTAGCTGGTCTGTCCAAAGAGGCCATAGTGAGGTCTAGAGATCTGGCTCTCTACAGCTGCCAAGACCTAGGCCTGCTGGTCAACTCGGACAAGTCTGAACTCGTACCTGCACAGGTGATCAAGCTCATTGCACAAAACTAGACTCCCTGCAGGCCAAGGCCCACCTTCCTATGGACTGGGCACTGGATCTTACCTCCTTTGACTGATCATTTCAGGTTGGGCTCTTGCACCCAGCCTGGGATTTTCTAGGGTTGCTGGGGGGGTACCGCATCATGCACTAGTATGGTCCATTGCGCCTGCTGATGGATGTGCCACTTGGAGTTGGGCTGTCAGTGGTCCCAGTGCCTAGGTTACATGGACTAGCTCATTACGGTGACCCAGCTAATGTGGGACACCACCTAGTGGTGGCTGATCCCTGAACAGCTGGAGGAAGAAATCCCATTCATCTGCCCAGAACCGACTGTCACGCTCTCAGTGGATGCATCTGTGGTGAGCACACCTGAGAGACCACAGAGCCCATGGGTTCTGATTGCCCTGGGCATCCTATCGTAAGAAAAACCTATGGAGCTCCACGCAGTGCAGCTTGCTGTGACAGGATCCGCACCTCTAGTCAGGTCGTGCAGGTCCAGATGGACAATACCATGACCGTGTTCTATCTGAATAGTCAGGGTGAGGGTCCCTGCCTTCCACTGTGCTGGGTAGCCCTCCACACCTGGACCTTCATGCGCAGCCTGGGTGCAAATCTCCTGGCGATCCATGTCACAGAAGAGAACAGTCACCTGGCAGATGCTGTCAGCCAGGGATGAGAGACGTCACACGAGTGGTCCCTGAATCATGAGATGGTAAACCAACTGTTCTCCCTGTGGGGCACTCCTCTGGTGGACCCATCTGACTCCCTGGAGAACACCAGACTTAGGCTGTTTTGTGCCTGCCCTCCACAATCCTGGTCAGTGTTGGGGATGTCTTCATCAGACTCTGGACTCCCAGGCCTTGTGTATGCCTTCCATTCCTTCCCCTTGATCCACAAAGTGGTGGTCAAGGCCCAGAGAGAGAGAGAGAGAGAGAGCACAGATGATCCTGATTGTTCCAGACTGGCCTCAGCATTTCTTGTACCCAGATTGACTCAGTCTCGCAGCAGATCTCCATGGTGGCTACCTCTCCACCCAGATCTGTTGACCAGAAAACAGAGGACTGTCCTGCACCTAGACCTGCATTCCCTGCACCTCACAGCCTGATTCCTGAGTGGCTACAGTTCCAGGCCTTGGGTCTTTCAGATGATGTGCTGCATGTTGTGGATGCCTCCAGAAAGAGCTGACTCACCAGTGCTATGACTTTAAATGGAAGAGATTCTCCATTTGGTGCCAAGGCAAGGAGTTTAATCATTTTACCGGCCCTGTGGTGAGCATGTTGGACTATCTCTGGTCCTTCTCTCAGCTGGAACAGGGAGCGATGACCATTAAGTTGCACCTGGCAGCCATCTCAGCTTACTGGGCATGGCCCAGGGGAAGGTAGGCATTTTTTAAGGGCCAGGACCACATGTCCCCTCTTGTGCATAAACCACCTCCACCATGGGACTTACTGCTGGGCAAGTTTTCCAAGCCTATACACAGGTATGAGATGTCATACCTCATGTGGAAGATCACCTTCCTGGTGGCCATTACATCAGCCAAAAGGATAGGGAAGTTCCAGGCACTTTCAATGGAGTCTTCCTACCTGGTCTTCCACAGGGGCAGAGTTGTCCTTTGCCCAATCCAAAAGTTCCTCGTAAAGGTAGTATTGGAGTTTCACCGTAACCAGGTAATTAACTTACTGGTATACTTTAGTAACCCATCTTCGAAGGTCAACTGCTGCTCCATACCCTGGACTTACCTAGGGTGCTCTCTTATTATACAGAGTGCATGGGGGGAGTTTGAGGAGAGGTGCGTCAGGTGTTTGTCACATAAGCTGAAGCCTCACAGACTGGCAGCAAAGCAGATGTTTGGCAAGTGGATTACATTCTGCATTGACCTCTCCTGTAGATTGACTGTGGGGAGCCTTCTATAGGGCTTAGTGCTCATTCCACAAGGTATACTGCTGCCTCAGTGGCTGCTTTCAGGGATGTCTCTATCAAAGAAATCTGCAGGGCTGCTACCTGGAAGTCAGCATACACCTTCATTTCCGACTACCGCATTGACCTTGAGTCTCACCGGGATGCTGGTTTAGGGACCTCGGTTCTCCAGTCCTTGTTTCCTAAATAGGGGTGCGCACCTTGCCCCCTCCTTCTGGAGAACAGCTAGCAGTCTGTCAGAGTGTGGATAGTGAACTATATCCATGCCCCTAGAAAAATAATTACTCTCCTGTAACCGCATTTCTAGGAATAGTATACAGTTCACATCCACACAACCCACCCAGCCTCCCCTGGCAAGTAGTGCATGGATTCCTGCTTCCAGCGTGCAATATCTGACGTTATGGGGCGGAGTCAGGGATATACCCCCTGGGTGATGGGAGAAAATTAGCTTAAAGACATCTGGCAAATCAGCAATTCCAGTGCAACTACCAGAATGTGGATGACTGGATGTGAACTATATACCACTCGTAGAACTACCGTTACAGGTGAGTAACCTATTTTTATTCTCCATGCAATGCTTATTGTGTCTGTATTGTTGTCTTTGATATGTTAATCCTAACCATATTCCTTTGTCATGTCCTCCACCCCTCCCATTGTAGATGGAAACAAGATTTCAATAATGTATCAATAACTACATAAATAAATACTTTTAACCAACACTGTGATCACTTGCAGGCCTCCAGACCATCTGCCATGGCAGGTGATAAATGAGGGTTACTCACCTGTAACCATAGTTCTAGGAGTGGTATATGGTGCACATCCACACTTAGCCAGTCTTCCTTCCCCTTTAATTTCAGCTGGAATGTCTTCAGGTTAAGCTCCTCCTACCCACCTGGGTGATATCCTCCTTGGCTCTGCCCCATGACATCAGATCTTGTATGCTGGAAGCAGGGATCCATGTTTCACTTGCCAGGGGAGGTAGGGTGGGTTGTGTGGATGTGCACCATATACCACTCCTAGAACTACAGTTACAAAGAGAATAATGTATAGTTCCATGTGTGTACTGGTCAGTAATACCATCGAGAAGGTTCCTACGTCCAGGACGCAGATGGTATTGTGACAATAACTCTACTGAGCTCATACATTGTTTTTAATATATGGATCCGAGTGTGTTTTGGGGTCTTTTCAGCTGAGCGGTTCGCCAGTTCAGTTAAGGACTGTCTGGGTCATGGCGAACTGCCGCACTGTCTCGCGCTGTGTCTTGAGCTGTCTGCTCGTTCCTGATGGTTCCCGGCACCTGCCTGTTTTTCTCAAAAAATTCAGATCCTACCCGCTCTTCATCACTGGATTGGCAGGATCAACCAGATATTTTCATTTGCTGATGGGGGGAAGGAAAATTAAAAATGGAGAAGCGCGATGACCGAGTTCGCTGTCGGTAAGCGACAGAAGGACCGCCATGTTTTTTAAACTGTTCTGCCCGCCCACACAGGAGAAGTGGCCAATGAGGAGGCAGGGACGTGGGGGGCAGAAGGTATATTTTCTGAAGCTTGCAATGATACTATTAGCAGCACAAAACTATAGTATTAAAAGTGATTGACAATACCATTACCAGTGATTGACAATAGTATTATCACTGAACCTTTGAGGGTATTACTGGATTTTTTTGTATGCTTCACAGACCTATTAAATCCAAGATCCATATATTAAAGGTGGGTAACTCTCATTTCTAGGGGCTTGGATATGGTGCAGTATCCACACTTAGGCAGACTTCTAGCAGTCCTCCAGGAGGAGAGGGCAAAGTGCACAGCCCTACTTTGGAAACGGGTAGCAGAGAGCTGAGGCCCCAGAACCAGCATCCCGGCATGACTCAAGGTCGATGTGGTAATGGAAAGTGAAGATGTGTGCTAACTTTCAGATGGCAGCCCTGTACATTTCTTGAATAGGAATGTCCCTGGAAGCAGCCACCGAGGCAGTGGTATGTCTGGTGGAATGAACCCTAAGCTCTACGGGAGGCTCCCCACCAGTCAACCTAAAACAGAGGTCGATGCAGGAAACAATCTACCAGCCAACTGTCCACTTAGCGGTCAGTCTGCTAGGTGTGGCTTCAGCGTAGATGACAAAGAGCTGGCAAGCCTCTTCCCAAACTCAGGCCATGCTCTCCATGTAATAAGAGAGTGCTCAACTCAGGTACAATGTACTAAGCCTGTACTTGACCTCTGAGGTTGGATTGGTAAAGTACACCAGGAGATTGATCACCTGGTTAAGGTGCAACTCTGAAAAAACCTTCAGGAGGAACTTCGGGTTTGGGCAGAGGACAACCTTGTCCCTGTGGAACACCAAATATGGACACTCCACTGAAAGCTCCTGGAACTCACTGAATCCTTCTGGTGGAGGTGATAGCCACCAAGAAGGTGGTCTTCCACAACAGGTAAGAGATGTCACACGTGTGCATTGATTCGAATGGCTTGCCCATGAGCATTGCCAAGACCAGCAATAAGTCCCACAGTGATGGTGGTGGTGGTTCACGCACTGGTGGGGATGGGCTGTCAAGGCCCTTAAAGAAGTGCCTGATCACCTTTTCCTGCACCACCATCAGCATACCAGCCTGCACCCAGTATGCAGAGATAGATGCCAGGTACACCTTGAGAGTCATCAGCTTCAGGTCCAACTGGGAGAGGGAACACAAGTAGTCGAGGATGCTTGCCAGGGGGCAGGACAGGGAGTCTAGCTCCCTGCCCTGGCATCCAATAGAAGAGTACTTCAATTTGAAGGTGTAGCACTGGTGGGTCATCTTTTGGGAGGCTTTCACAACCTGGAGAACCTCTTTGGAGCGACCCAAAGCCTGGAACTCCAGTCGTTCTGGAACCAGGCTGTCAGGTGCAGGGATGGAAGGTTCAGGTGTAAGACCTTCCCCTTGTGACAGGATAGCAGGTCTGGGCATAGAGGCAAGTACCACAGAGGCCTGCTGCTGCTGCTGAGGCTGGGGAGATACTAAGGTAATTTAAGACCAGAAGGCCAAATCCCATTAATGCTCCTTTATTCAGTACCTATAATATGGTATGTTCGTTTCGGATAATATTAGCCCATCCAATCTGGCCTTAAATGTTTGTTTGTTATTACTATTGACTATATCATTGGGGAGCATGTTCCAACAATTCACGATTTTCTGTGAATTAGTAATATTTTCTTTCTAAGCTATTAAAATTATATCCCTTAACTTGGAGTGACTGTCCTGTGGTATTAATTGAGCCTGTCTTAAACAGAAGTCCCATATTATACATCATGTATAGGTCCCAGGTGATGTCCCACATGAACAAAAGATCCCCTCTTAAATGTCTCATCTCTAGTGTCATCAGGTTTAGATGTTTTAACCTATCAGGATAACTTGGGTCATATAGCCCTGACATATGTTTTGTCACTCTTCTCTGCACTCTGTCCACCTGGAAAATGTCTCCCCTTTTATATGGGCACCACAACTGACAACCATAATCTACATGTGGGCAAACATAGGGCCTGTAGAAGGGTGCTATTACCAATGGGTGCATTGATTTAATGTTTCTTCTTATTGACCATATTATTTTATTCACTTTATTAATCGTTTCATTTATATGCATTGTACTGCTTAAATCATTGTTTATCAGAACCCCCAGGTCCTTTTCATTGACAGTTTCAGTGAGTTGTCTTCTATATAGAAAATATGAATGTTTCTTATTTTTAACCCCTAAGTGCATTACTTTGCATTTTTCACTATTAAAATGCATCTCCCATTTTAATGCCCACCTTGTAATACTATTTCAGTCTTCCTGTATCCTAGTTACAGCTTTTTCAGATTTGCATGTACCCCCTAATTTAGAGTCATCAGCATATTTGGTACACCAGCTGTTTATATCCTTTGTAAGATCTGACATAAAAATATAAAAGATGAGTGGTCCCAGTACCGATCCCTGTGTGACCCCACTAGACATACTACTCACATGTGACAGAAAACCACTGATTAAGACTCTTTGTGTGTGCCCCTCCAGCCAGTTCGCAATCCACAAAACATATTTCGTACTTATTTCTAGTGATTCCAATTTTTCTGTCACTACCCAATGAGGCACCAAATCAAAAGCTTTACTCAGGTCCAAGTAGATTACATCGCATGGGATTCTATTGTCTAAATAATGACTGACCTTCTCATAAAAACATAATAAATTGGTGGTACAAGATATTCATTTTATAAATCCATGCTATTCTGGATCAATATTATATATGGTGGATGATAGTCTGTCGTTTATAATCCCATCCAACATCTTCCATATTATATAAGTCAGGCTAATTGGTCTACAATTGCCAATGTTATGCTTATTACCCTTTTAAATATTGGGACCAATATAGCTTGTTTCCAGTTGCTTGGAATTTCACATTTAGTTCTACTTTGTTCAAATAATTTCTTAAGAGTGAGGATTTGGGCAGTAGTGAAAAAATTAAATGTTTACAACGTTGATATATCACTTACAGCTTGGATTTCCAAATGGCTAAGGATGAACACAGAGGGTACAGGTTACAGGCTTTGTGTCTGAGGATGGAGAAGTGTCAAGTTGTGTGCCTCAGGGATCAGTTTTGGGCCCTCTTATTTTAAAAATATTTATAGTTGACCTAACTAAGAATTTAAATAGTTGCCAATGATTCTAAAATAGGTGGATCATGTAATACTATACAGAAAACACATATACAGTCCAGCAAGATCTTGACAGTATCTCCAAGTGGGCATCTGACTGTGAGATGCAGTTCAATGTGAACAAATGCAAGGTGATGCACTTAGGAGATAGGAACAAGAAACAGGCTTATTCCTTGTGCGGTAGCCAACTTTTTGAAACACAGCTAGAAAAGGAGCTCAGGATCTTGGTCAGTAGTGATTTGTGCCCAATGAAGCATATTAATGAAGCTGTCATAAAGGCTAATAGAGTGTTATGGTCAATTAGGAGAAATATAAAATCTCGAGATCCTGCAGTGGTGGCACCTTTGTATAGGGCATATGTCCATCCACACTTAAATTATGGATCTTAGTTTTGGTGTCTGTTTGGAAAAAAGGATATTTTTCAAATTGAGAGAGTTCAAAAAAGGATCACTAAGCAAATGGTGGGGCTGCAAAATCTTACCTGTGCAGAGAGACTGTCTCACTTAAAACTTATGACGCATGAACAGAGACTTTGGGGGGCACTTATTAATGATGAGAAAAATTGTTCAGGACCCAAATTTAATGGCTAGTAAGGGATTTGAAGTTAAGCATTGTGGTATTACAGCTAGAGGGCACAAATATCAGATCAAGGGAAATATTTTATTATCCTAAGGAAAAAGTATAATTTTTCCCAAAGGATTGTAAACTATTAGAATGCTTTACCAAGTGATATTGGTACAAGTGAAAACAAATTATCCTTTAAAAACAAGGTGGATGACTTGATCATATCAGGTATACAGTTAGAGTATTATGGGTATTGAGATAGGAGTGCATTATGGGCCTTGGCCTATTGCTCCCAAAATACCCTTAGTATGAACTTTAATATTAAATATTTAGACATAATTTTCAGCATACTACTGGAAATCATATCTGGTGCTGGGGATAAGTCAGCTGTGAGTTTGTCAATTTTATTTTTGATTTCTTCATCTGTTATTTTAATGAAACTAGTACTAATAACATCTGTCTTTGGAGTTCTGCACTTCTTTGCAAATGTATTGCAAAAATGTTTATGGACTGCCCCCCGCCATTTCCCTGACTTCACGAAGGTGTTCTTGTCAATTAATATTGGTTCAACATTGCATCTAGGCTTTTTCCAAGGATGAAATATCAGTGGAAGAGGATTTACTGTTGTCTTTGCTTACAATTTGTAGCAAGCAGGAGTTCCATATTCCTTTTTGCTTTATTAACTTCATTTTTACAAATCCTTTGTAACTTTTTACAGTTCTCCCAGATAAAATCCGTCTTAATTGTTTTGAAGGATCTATAAACTTTGTTTTTCTTTCTCAACATCCTGATAATTTTCTTACTGAACCATTTTGGTTTTATTCTACCATTTGTTGCCTTTTTGAATTTTGGTATAAATACATATATACATATATATATATATATGTGATATGGAAAATGACATGTTTAATCTTAAGCCACATTTCTTCTCTGTTACAATTTTATAATAATGTAGTCCAGTTAATGTTGGTCGGTGTTTTATCAATTTGTTTAAGATTTGCCATTTTATATAAATTAAAACTCTGAGACCCTTTGATAAACAGTGTGAAAGTGATCAATGTTAAATTTAATAATATTATGATCACTATCTGCCAAAGGAGGGCAGGATCTATAATTTCTTAATTTAACATGCATTGAGCTCAAAACAATATCCAAGATGTTTTTACCTCATGTCAGTTCCATCAGTGATTGCTTTAGTGTGTTTTGTTCACAGGTGTTAAACAATGCTTTACTTGCTGAGGTACTAGCTGAGAGTGTGAACCAGTCAGTATCAGTAAAGTTCAAGTCTCCCATAAATACAACTTCTCCCTTTTCACATGCACTTTCCAGTTCCACAATTATTTCATGCATAACAGGTAAAGCTGAGTCTGAGAAGCAGTAGCATAGACCAGTGACTAGGGAATCCTGACTCTGTGGAGAGAATTTAACCCAGAGTGTTGCCACACTTACTTGTTATCTTCCTTTAAATGTGATAATTCTATAGCTTGGAACATTGAATCCACATATATTGCAATCCCTCCCCCTTACATTGTTCCCCTGTTAACATGAAATAGGTCATATCCTACTATATTCTTCTCTCAGCCCTCTTTGCTCAACCATCATGTTTCCATGATAACTATAAGTTCTGGTTTCTCAGCTGATACATGAAACAATAGTTAATCAAATTTATTATTTAGACTATGGGCATTAAATAACCAACAATTTATGGTGTTTCTATGGGAGCTGTTTGGTGTTACTAGAGGGGTAGAGGGATGAGATTCTACTTGTTCATTCTTCTGATTTGCAGCTGTAGTATTAATAATGGCAAAGGGATACTCCTCCCCCCCCCATCTGTTAGCATAAATCCATCACATTCTTCGTAGATTTAAAACTTTTATGTAAGGTTTCAGACACCAGTCTATTTAGATGTAAACTGTCTTGAAAACTATTTTTTGTTAGCATAAAACAGATCCTAAATATTAATGAATAGAAGACCCGAGTCCCTGCACTAGTTTGAGAGTCTAGTATTTGTTCTTATAATTGTTTATTTTTTATTTTTGATGAACTCTTGGGATAGGTAGTATACTAGATACTGCTACCTTAAAACTTTGGCCTGTAACCTATTTTCTAATGCTATGAGGTCATAACAGATGTCTTTCTCATGTAATTTTGCCACATCATTTGTGCCAACATGTAAAATGGCAGAATTGTCTTCTTTAGTGAGTTTATTGATTCTGTCATTGATAACCAAAATATTGGCACCTAGTAAACAAGTCACTGAAGTGTGTAGCCTATCCCTCACTGGGATAAAACTATCTGTATATTGAATGATTGAATGAAGGAATAATGCATGACAGGGTGTGTGTCGTGCTGGGATAGCGCCACGCCTGGGGGTTGGGCATGAGGCCGCAGGCCAAGTGTGTCCAATGTCTCAGGTGTGGCATTATCCAGCATGACACACACCCTGGAGTGCATTATTCCTATTATACAATGGCTTGTTGCTATATATAGAATAAAAAAATAATTTTAAAAATGTTTTTATTAGTGTGGAAAAATATTTTTGTTTCTTAACAGGAGATGGAAACAAGAAAAGAAATAAAAGAGCCTGACACTAGAACTGTGGTGTTATGCTGTGATAACGCCATGGGTCCAGCCCCAGACTGACCAATCACAGTCCAAGATTCTTTCTTGCCATTGTATAATCACCTATAACTAATTGGCGTGCTTCACTTTACGTTTCGTTACTTTCCAGTTGTAGTGGTAAGTGAACCATAATTATTAGATTCAGTTTGTGACCCTAAGAATTCTTGAGAAGTAGCTAATAAGGCAAATCGATTAGTTGTGGCAGTTTCAGTCTTTGATAGGGCCCTTCTACCTTTTTTAGGTGTTTTCTGTTTAACCACTGTAAAAACATCTTCTTGATCTCTCCTTACATTCTCTCTGCCTTTTTTTGGAGACCTTTCGGTTGTAGAAGAGCCTGTTGACTCATTCATACTGTCTCTTGTTCTTTTTTTTATGTCTGTTATGTTCTTTATTTCATTCATCTTAATGAGTTCTGATTCTGCCTGGTGCAGCTCCTTAAGCAGGGTCATGTTATGCAAACATTTTGAACAGATAGTCATGGTCAGTTTAGTTTTAAAAGCAAGGTCAAACATTCTACATTTAGTACATTTAATGAGTGACACTTCATTGCAGAGCAATAGTAAAATATCTTCAGTAGTGTCTATAATAGTAGAACAAAAGTACATATGAGTGATGCATCTTTTAACAGGGAAACAGCAATAATTAAGCACCAATTTATTTATCTTATTTATTTATTTATGGTTGTTGACTGGGAGAGGCATGCTGAGCTGAGGCTCATTTCTAGGTGCGACCCGGGGGGAAAGGGGAGTTGTGAGTATTACAATACATATGTTAAACTGGTATTCAGAGTACATATTAGGAGCACATTATGCAGGGTAATACATAGATATAGGTAACAATAAATGTGGTAATACAGAGATACAGGTAGTGAGGCTAACAAAGGAGTAATAACAGCAAGTTACCTGGGGGAGAGAAAGAAGGAGGAAAGAGGAGATAACGTGCTAAGAGGGAATATAGAGAGTGGGACAAGCTGAGGTAAAGTGTAGGGGAGGTGCCTGATTAGATGAGAAGGGAAGCGTTTGGGGGGTCGAAGGGAGAGGCCAGCCTTGACAGGGGCAGGAGTCCAGAAGCACAGATGAGTGGGATAAGGCACGTTTTAGGAGAGAGATGGAAGGGGAGTGTCTGATATGGAAATGAAGGGTGTTCCAGAGTGAGGCCAGTCTGTAAGAGAAAGCAGCTGAGCCAGAACATAAGGAGGGCTGTGGAGGGAGAAAATGCAGGTGTCCCTAGACCAGAAAGGGTAGGAGGCCACAGGGAAGGGAGACAAAAGTGAGGACAGGTAGGAGGGCAAGGATGCAAGCCAGAATGTAGAGATGAAAAGAGAAGAGTATAGTAGCCATTGGTGGTGAAGAGAGGTAAGAGAAAGGGATGGGTAGAGGGAGCAGTGATGTGTGTGAGGAGGGGCATTTAGAGCAAAGCAGCAGAATGCATTGTAGAGGAAGTCAAGCCTGGCTAGGTAGGAGGCTGAGGCAGTGCCATATACTATGCTGGCATAGTCAAAGGATGGGATAATCATCCCGGTAAGGAGCTGATACCGAGTGCTTAGGGAGAGGGCATACTTGTTCTATACAAAGCGTCCGGTTTAGGGCATAGTTTTGCATGAATGTGCTCAATGTGCTTGGAGTAGTTGAGCTGGGAGTCAAGCCATACCCCCAGCTATTTGTAATGTGAGACCACTTCAAGTACGGAGCCATCAAGGGTGGCAAATGTGAGAGGGGAGGGTGGCAAGTTTTTGAGGGGTTTCAAATGTCATAGACAATATTTTGTTGACATTTACCTTGCGTAGGTTATTTCCGAACCAGTGAAGGACCAAGTGGAAGTCATCTTGGAGCTGGGAATGGGCAGCCGAGGTAGAGGGGCCAGTGGTGAAAAGAAAAGTGTTATCGGCATACATCTGTATATTAGCCACAGAGCAAGCAGACAGGAGATCATTTAAGAAAGTAGAGAATAGCGTGGGGCCCAAAATGGAGCCTTGCAGAACACCAGCATGAATCAGGAGAGGAAAGAAGAGAGCTCTGCCAATAAGGATTTCTTGGGTTCATCCAGAGAGATAGGAATTAAACCAGTTGACCAGAGAGATAGGAATTAAACCAGTTGACATTTGCAGGAGAGAGTCCAGCAGAGGAAAGCTTTTTCAGTAGGAGAGGGTGAGAGACAGAATCGAAAACCTTAGCAAGGTCAATGAAAATCGCAGCAGTTATGTGGCCTTGGTCCATGCCTGAGAGGATGGCGTTTATGAGGCAAAGGAGTGAGGTAGTGGTGGAGTGGTTTGCCCAAAAGTCTGAGTAAAAGGAGGAGAGGAAATCCAGGGAGTTTAGAAACTCAGTGAGATGTGTGAGGACAAGGGACTCTTGAAATCTGGCCAAAGTAGGGAGTAGGGAAATGTAGTGGTAGTTTCCCGGAGTGAGGGTGTCCCCACCTTTGTGCAGGGGTAAGACATGAGTGATTTTCCAGGCCTGTGGGACTGTGCAGTGGTAGAAAGAGCGATTCAAAGTGTGGGTTAGAGGGAGGGATATTTCAGGGGCAGAAATTTGAAGGAGGTAGGGGTCAAGACCGTCAGGGCTAGACTTATTGGGGCTTAGGGAGGCAAGGGCTTGTGAAACTTCATGGTCAGAAATAGGGGGGAAGGAGTAGCCATGAGAAGGGGGAGTGGGGAGGTGGCGCGGAGGAGGGGGTGGTCGATGGTTGAGAACAAGTAGTAAAGTAGGAGTTTAGAGCAGATACTACTAAGGCTGGGTCAGTAACAGTAGAGCCATTGATGGATGGACCAAGGTGTATTCAGATCAGCAATGGGGGGCCGCCTATCTCGTCTTCCTCGGTGGATGCAGGCAGATGCAATTTGCCTCTGCCAGCATCACCTCTGCCCAGTGCTCGCCTCTGCTTGCAGAATACTGTATCTGCATCGGACCGGAAGTTGCGTCACACCCACTTCCTGTGCTGATCCTGAGTTTAAAACTTAAAATACTCAACTGCTAAGGCATTAATCTGCCATTAAAACAACGATTGTATGCCATGGGAGAGCACAAAGGTCTACTCCTCCCACAGAAAGCCTGCAGTAGTTTTTATTTGCTCCCCTCACTCTCTGGGGTCAAAAGTCATGGGTCGCCTGTAGCCTCGAGTTCTCTGAGGCTCCTTTTAGTTCCCCAGGCACAATATTCACCAAAGTAGCCCAGTACACTTAATGCACGTTCAGCAATTTAAAACAAAGCTGTCCATTGTCGTCTGCTCGCTGAAGCGCACAATATATCTGCTTTGGACTGGAAGCCACATTACACCCACTTCAGGTGCTGATCCTGAGTTTAAAACTTAAATTACTCAACTGTTAAGGCAGTAATCTGCTGTTAGAACATCAGGTTATGTGCCACAGGGGAGCACAAAGGGCTACTCCTCCCACAGAAAGCCTACAGTAATTTTTTTCTTTGCCCCTATCTCTCAGGGGTCAAAGGTCACAGGTCACCTGTAGCCTCGAGTTCTCTGAGGCTCCTTTTAGTTCCCCGGCACAATCTCCACTAAAGTAGCCTAGTACACCTAGTGCACATTCAACAATTTAAAATAAAGCTGTACATTGGCCTCCGATCACTGAGGCTCGCTAAATTTCATTTTAGTTATTTTACCAGGAAAAAGCTCCATTGAGCAAGCTCATTCACAAGGAGGTCCTGGGTGATATATCTGCTTCGGACTGGAAGTTGCATCACACCCACTTCCAGTGCTGATCCTGAGTTTAAAACTGCTAAGGCATTAATCTGCCATTAAAACAATAGATTATGTGCCACAGGAGAGCACTAAGGTCTACTTCTCCCACAGAAAACCTGCAGTATATGTTTTCTTTGCTCCTCACTCTTGGGGGTCAAAGGTCACAGGTCACCTGTAGCCTCGAGTTCTCTGAGGCTCCTTTTAGCTCCCCTGGCACAATCTCCACCAAAATAGCCCAGTACACATAGTGCATGTTCAACAATTTAAAATAAAGCTGTCCATCGAGATCTGGGTAACATAACTGGTGCGGCCAGTCTGGAGCTACAGGATCACCTGCGCCTTTTCTTTTCACACCTTGACTAGCACCCAGTGGATCAAGTGAAAGGGATGGAAGGCATGAAAGAAGACTGAGATCCAGGGCATCATTAAGGCATCCCCCCATCAGTGTCCCACACTGAAGGGGGCAGGAACAAAACAGCTTCAGCTTTGCATTCTCCCAGGGTAGGGGAGTGCGCCACTGGGAAAAAAGGTGGTTCACCACCTCCTGATGAAGTGACCAGTTATGAGACGCCTTGCCTACTCTGCTGAGGGTGTTCACCAGCTGGTTGGAGGCTCCAGCCACATGAAGTGCCAGGAGATCGACATCCAAGCTGCGTATGAGGGTCCAGGTGTGGAGGGTTTCCTGACATAGCCAGAGGGAATGCGTTTTGTTCTGCCTTTTGAGGTAGTACATGGTCCTGGTATTGTCTGTCTGGACCTGCACAACCTGACCCCGAACCAATGGAGCAAATGCCATCAGAGTCAGATGCACTGCATGGAGCGCCAGTAGGTTAATGTGGCATCGGAACTCCTTGGGGGTCCAGAGCCCCTGGGCCCTGTGGTCTGCCAAGTGGGCTCCTCAACCCACCAGAGACATGTCGGTTATCAGAAAGACTGTGGGCTCTGGGCGGACAAATGGGACTCCTTCCTGCAGGTGTTCCAAACTCCAGCCTAAACTGGGAGTGTTGCATTGGATCAAAGACTGTCTCTCCCTCCCTATCCACAAAAAGCTCATTACCAAGCTAATCTTCCCCTCGATAGACTATGCCAACGTAGTCTACAGCTCAGCCCCCAAATTGTCGCTAGCTAAACTTGACCCCCTGTAGAACACTTTCTGTTGTTTTGCCACCAACCTCCCATTTCATATCCACCATTGCTCCCTCTTCTCTGCACTGTCCCTCTCTTTTCAATAGCATCGACGTCTAGCTCACTGTGCTGCCTTTGTCGGCAAGTTCTGGTTCAATGCCCCCGCGTCTCTCAAACCTTCAATGCCCCCTTCAACATCTGGCTATCACCTCTGAACCTATGAATCCCACACCTTCTTTCTCCCTCAGCCCCGCTCATAGTCAGGAAAGGTGGCTTTCTCCTACAGACTTCCTGACCTTTGGAATCACCTTTCCCACTCCATCCGCCCTGCTCTTTCCCTTGCCACACTCAAAAAGCAATTAAAACTTCACCCACACCCGACTGCATCAACCCCCCTCCACCCCATCATGACTCCCTCCCCACTCCCTCTCTCTCCTTCCTCCACCTCACTTTCACCTGACTCCTGTCCCTCTATGTCCTACTCCCTTTAATCTTCCTTTCCTGTCCCCAAAACTCCTAAACTTCTTTTTCCCCCTGCCTTCTAATGCACAGAGTCTACCGTACCATACTAATTTTAGCTATGTAAAGCTAGCCTAGCCTTGTATGTTAATGCAACTATAGTTCAATTGTGCTTATGCAACTGGATGAGATGATGCTTGTGCGACTTGATTACATTGTGGCTATTCACCTCTCTGTCCATGGGATATACCACCGTGTAGGGGTACAACACAAGGAACCCTAGAGGAGGGCCCCCCCCATAGGTGCCGCAAGAATTATTCCATTGACTAAAGGTAGCTTAGGAAGAAGCCTACAGGTAAGAGAGATGGGCTGCTGGAGGAGGAGGGACAGATGGTGGGGCAATGATGAGAAACAAATCCTGGGGAGGCCCAGGATGATTGACCTTTAAAGCCAGATGGGGGAGTGATGTAGTTGCTCCACCCATTGAACCTCAGGCTTAAAGCCTTCCCATTCAATTGTGCTTACACAACTGGAAGAGATGATGCTTGTGCGACTTGATTACATTGTGGCTATTTGTCTCTCTATCCATGGGATATACCACCCTGTAGGGGAACAATGTATGGAACCCTAGAGGAGGGTTCTCCCACTATAGATGCCATGGGAATGATTCCATTGGCTAAAGGTAGCTTAGGAAGAAGCCCAAAAAAGAATACCCAATTGGGTGTCGAGCATCGAAGAGGGGAGAAGTAGAAGATATCTAGACTGGAAATAAATGTGACAGACGTAGTTAGGAATAACAGGAGAAGATGAGGAAAGATGAGGATGATGAATGAAAGGAAATCTGAGAAGATGATTAAGGGTGGACTTCCTAAGGAGAGAGGGAACAGCCGGAGCCACCATCCGACTCCATCCAACAGCTGAACCTAACTAAGGAACCTAAGAAAGCACTAACCCTAACCAATATTATGACCATTGGCAAGGAGGAGAGGCGAGGAGAGGAGAGGATTAGAAAAAAACCCTTTGAGGGGGGAACCTCTGGAGATCCAAGGCATGGTCGCCTTCCCTCCAGGCTAAAAGACTTTGGATTTAAGGACGTATGTCGCTAAAGAGAAGGATACGGGTAGGGAAGATGAGGATGGGATAGGGAAAAAAACCCAAAGAAAGCACAGATCAAAGAAGGAGCAGAATGGAGGGAGGAGCATCGATGCAAATGAAGAGACCTACTGAGAGGCTGGATGAGTGAGGGGTAGACAAGCGATGGATTCCCGGAGGTGGGCACGAGAAGATGAGGGAGCAGGCATGATAAGAGCAGGTTGAGTCAAGTTAGCATGGACCGGAGAGGGGCATGTTCGAGTATGCAGTGTGAAGGAGTGGACCCAGGTAGAGGCCAGATGTATGAGGGGTAACCAGATACGGTCATGATAAGACTGAAGATGATAAAGACTGATGATGATGATCGCTGCAGGTGTGCAGTAGGTCGATGATGTAGCATAAGACCCAATGAGAGGGATACTCAAATGATCAATGTGAGTAAGTAGACTCTGAGGGCCTATACTGTGTCGAAAATGCACGAAGAGCATAGGATTCAATGATAGGTATGCTCGAGTAAGCGATGTAAATAGATGAATCATGAGGTCAGAATGAGTGAATGATGACCGGACTCATGAACCTAGATACATACTGGCTACAGAGAAGGATACGAGAAGGGAAGGAGATGGCAAGATAGGGAAAAAAACCCCAACAGAAAGCACAGAGCAGAGAAGGAGCATAATGGAGGAAGGAGCGTTGATGTGAATGAAAAGATCTACCTAGAGGCCAGAGGAGCGAGGGGCAGATGAGCGGCTAAAGCAAGAAGAGGACATGAGTAGGGAAGGCGATGGCAGGATAGGGGAAAAACCCTAAAAGAATCAAAAGGTCAGAGAAGAAACAGAATGGAGGGAGGAGGGAATGAGAGGAGGAGGAGGAGGAGGGCAAGGAGCAGAGACGAGGGGGTCATACACCGGGTGAGAGCCCACCAAAGGGAAGCATGACCAGGATGCCAGTGCAGCACAGAGAAACCAGGAGCATGGTTCGATGAGGCCAGAGCTGAGACTAGCAATGGGGAGAGGGGAAGAGGGATGCCAACAGGGGCAGACAGCCCTGATACGATGGGCAGACAAGATAGGCAGGAGAAAGTGGATGGAGCCAATGAGAAGGGAGAAAAGAGTGACCCAAGCCGGCTACGCAAGTAGTACGGAAGTGAGGTGGAGGGGCCGGATGACATTGCAAGAAGACTGGAGCCCATGTGGAACAGAGGAAGACCCGTGCCTCTCGACTGACCCTGAGTTCACTTCGAAAATGTCCCCAGGCCCTCATAAGACTGCAGTGTGTGACTGAACAACAGGGACTGCAGCACGAAAGAAAGGTAAACAGGAAAGCTACAGACCTGGTATTCATCAGAAAATGCTTCTGAAATAACTTCCCTTATGTAAGCAGCTTTCTGAGTAAATAGTACCAACATGGAAGATGAGGCCCTGGGCCTGAGTCAGTGTCCCCGATGGTGATGCAAGCTGGTCCCCGATTCAAGAGGGAAGAGGAAGAGAAGTACAGGCAGACCTCTCAAACGGCTCAGCAGGAAGATACATAGCGCTGGCCGGTGAAAAGCAGAGAAAAGAACCAGAAAGAAGAACACTGTTGGACAGAAAACAATAGGCGGACAAATTGTGGCAAATTCCCGAAGGGTAGAAAGGATGCTGTGGAAGCCAGGGCAAAACAGGGAACCCCCAACCTGACCCATGAGCGATGGATGAGGAAACACGTTGTGGTATGAGGGGAGCAAGGGAAATGCCAGAGCAGAGCGCAAGGCATAATCCAGAGCTGAGGAGAGATATGTGACCCACGGCCCTAGGTTGCCACTCCAGCGCCTGGGAGCAGTCATTGATTATCAGCCCCAGAGAAGAGAAGAGAAGCAGAGCCGAGCCAGGTGGGGAACTGCCAGAGGGAAAGGCAAGAGCCTAGGAAAGAGACCCACAAGCACCAGAAGCAGTATGTGGTGGGTGATGAACACCCGGAGCAGTGGCAGAGACCGAGCTGAGACAGAATGGGAAGGAAGCGAGGACTGGGGAGACAAAACAAGCAAATGAGGCATGGGAAAGGGGCACGATGGGGAAGGAAGCACCAGATGGAGAGAAGGGGGGGTTAACAAACAAGTAAGCGAGTCATAGGGAAACTGATGCAGTGCCGCAATTGGAGGGACCAGCAGGAGGGCCCACTTCAGGAAGGCAGACAGGGAGAAATGCTCCATGAGAGCTGAAATCGACTAAGAGAAAAGCTGTGAGGCTGAAATGGAGAAACAGAAGGGGCAGCGCGGAGAGCCGAGCCTCCGGCTGCAACGAGAAATGAATCCTGGGGATGCCCAGGATGATTGAACTTTAAAGCCTGATGGGGGAGTGACGGTATTGCTGTGCCCATTGAACCTCGGGCTTAAAGCCTTCTCATAATGCAGCTAGTTGTAATCTACATAAAATTGTCTGTTGCACTTCATTTGTAAATTTATTCTAATTATAGTAATGGTATACGGTATATGCATATTGTGATTTACTACGTCAAGCCTGTTCTTCCAAATATTTCATGATTGTTATCAGATTAGTCTACTGTAACTCCCATTACTCTCTTCCCTGGGTCATAACTGGAATTGAGCCTCAGCTCAGAGTGCCTTTCCGGGTTATCAAATTTTAAATAAACAAATAAATTGGCTGCATCACAACGAACAACTGGGCCAGGTGACAGAGGCGCTGGGGAGGCCAGCTCCTACTGCAGAGGAGTGCATCCACTAGTGGGCCCACTGGACCATGCCGGTGCAGGATGCCATGTACCCCAGCAGCTGCAGGAAGTCCCAGGCAGGGCGCGAGTGCCCAACCTGAAATGATCGGACAAAGAAGGTAAGATCCACTGCCCGGTCCACTGGGAGTCGGGTCTTAGCCCGGAGGGAGTCAAGTTCTGCCCGTATGAAATGGATGACCTCTGAGGAGTTGAGCTCTGACTTGGCTGGGTTGATCAGCAGACCCAAAGCCAAGCAAGTCTGGAGGGCCAGATCCTTGGACTGCTCCACTACCTCATGGGATGAACCGGCTATCAGTCAGTCATCCAGGTGTGAATGTACCCAGACCCTGCAGTGCTTCAGGGATGCTGCCACCACTGCGATGCACTTGGTAAAGACCCTGGGGACTGAGGACAGGCTGAAAGGCATGACCAGAAATGTGTACAGAACCCCTTACATGAATCTGAAGGTACCACCAGTAGGGCGGATGGACTGGGATGTTGAAAGAAAGTGTACTGGAGGTCCATGAATTATTTGATTCAGCATGACCACCCAGAACTTGTGCCTCCTCAGGAACATGTTCAGATCATGCAGATCCAGTATGGGGTACCAACCCCCATCTATTTGGGGACCAGGAAGTACCTGGATACAAAAGCCTGATCATCGATGGTGTCTGGGACACGAGATACAGCACCTTTTTCAAGGAGCTGGGCAATGTTCTCCCTGAGGGTGGACAGCATGTCTGGAGAAGTCACAGAGTCACATGGTGCATGGGCCCAGTAGGGTGGGAGAGCCTTGAAGTCGAGAGGCAAACCTCAACCCACCACTTCCAACACCCATTTGTCTGTAGTGGTAGTAGACCAGGTATGCCAGAAATGGCAAGGCTGACCCTCCCCATGAGGAACTGAGGCTGGGACATGACAGCCAGGATGCAGATGCCCCCACGAACCACCACTGGGCAGCTTTGGAGGAGGACCTGGTGCCAACCGCCATGGGAACACTGTTGCTTCGACCTCTGGGTTTCATGGAGCCTTGCTTGGCCAACTTAGATTTAGGCCACTAGACCTGGGACTACCTCAGCTGAGGCTGCTGCAGCTTTGGCTGCTGGAGATGAAAGGGCCAAAATTAAAAGGGCTTCTTTTTTGGCTTCTGACCCTTGGAGTCCTTTAGCAAGGATGTGATGGATTCCAGGGTGGCATTGGACTTCTCAGTTCTTCTGAGGTGTCCCTCCACCCCCTGTCCAAAGAGATCATTGCCCAAGATGGGGATATCCGCCAGCTTGTGCTGAGTATCCACAGTAAAACTGGAGATCCTTAGTGAGGCTCTGCAGCTCATAGCCACTGTTGTGATGGACCAGATGCAAAAGTCACTCATGTCCAAGGTCATCTGAAGCTGGTGCTTGGCAAGAGTGTGATCCTGGTCTTGGATCACTTTGACTTCCAACTATAAGTCTGCAGAAAAGGTGGGGAAGTAAGTGGTCCAGGACCCCCATAAGAGCGTGGCCGAAGTTGGCCATAATAATGGCGGAGCCCACCTGTTTGAGACCCATGGAGGACACAGTGTAAACTTTCTTTGCTTCGTGATCCAGTTTCTCAGATTCCTGTTCGAGGGGCTTGTCAACATCCCTGACATTGCCCGGCTTATGGAAGATGGAAACCGCCACTAAGCCTGAGGGGTGATCTGAGAAACTGGGGAGAGACCCCAGGGACTGCATACTTGCTGACCCTATGGGCAGAAGACACAGGACAAGAAGCTGGATGCTGCCACAACTCCAAAGTGGGATCCAGGATAGCTTCCACCACTGGAAAGGCTACCCCCGGGGAATTGTCTTGATGAAGGATTTCTGTCAGGGGATACTTGGCCCACGTCTGGATCGACTCCAGAGGAATCTTCATAGACTCAGAGATGAGACAGAGCAAGGCTGTGAAGAAGACAGGACCATGGTCAGAAGCGAGCTCCTTGGTGGACTCTTGGTTGAAGCTTAGGGTACTAGAAGAATGTATGGAGGAGCCATCTTCCTTGAAGGAGCTACATATTAAGGATTTAGCAACATTCAGCAAGATATACAGTGGCGTGAAAAAGTATTTGCCCCCTTCCTGATTTTCTCTGTTATTGCATATTTGGCACACTGGATGTTTTCAGGTCTTTAGACAAAATATTATATTAGATAAAGGGAACCTGAGTGAACAAATAACACTTGTTTTTTTTTACTTATTTCATTTATTTAATGAAAAAAGTTAACCAACACCAACTGGCACTGTGTGAAAAAGTAATTGCCCCCTTACACTTAATAACTGGTTACGCCACCTTTAGCTGCAATGACTGCAACCAAACGCCTATAATTCAATATCAGCCTTTCACATCGCTGTGGAGGAATTGTAGCCCACTCTTCCTCGTAGAACTGCTTTAATTCAGTAACATTGGTAGGTTTTGAGCATGAACTGCTTGTTTCAGGTCCTGCCACAGCATCTCTATTGGGTTTAGGTCTGGACTTTGACTAGGCCACTCCAAAACTTTAATTTACTTCTTTTCAGCCATTCTGATGTGGACTTGCATTTGTGTTTTGGATCATTGTCTTGCTGCATGACCGACTACGCTTCAGCTTCAGCTGATGGACGGATGACCGACATTCTCCTTAAAATTTTCTGGTACAGAGTAGAATTCATGGTTCCTACAATTATGGCAAGTCGTCCAGGTCCTGAGACAGCAAAGCATCCCCACACCATCACACTACCACCACCATGTTTGACTGTTGGTATGATGTTCTTACTGTGGAATGCTGTGTATGCTTTACGCCAGACATTATGGGATCCATGTCATCCAAAAAGTTCCACTTTGGACTCATCTGTCCATAGAACATTTTCCCAAAAGGCTTGTGGATCATCCAGGTGCTTCTTGGCAAATGAGAGATGAGCATTTATGTTCTTCTTGGTTAGCAGTGGTTTCCACCTTGCTACTTTCCCATGAGCCCATTTTTGCCAAGTCTGTTTCTGATTGTGGAGTCATGAACACTGACCTTAGCTGAGGCAAGGAAGCCTGCAGTTCTTTGGATGTTGTTTTAGGATCCTTTGAGACTTCCTGGATGATTTATGCGCCCTTGGAGTAATTTTGGCAGGCCACTCCTGGGAAGATTCACTACTGTTCCAAATGTTCTCCATTTGGGGATTATGTCTCTCATTGTGGTTCGATGGAGTCCCAGAGCCTTAGAAATAACTTTGTAACCTTTCCAGACTGATAGATAGCAACAACTTTTTCTGATCTTTTCAGGAACTTCCTTTGATCGTGGCATAATGTGCTTGTTGGAATCTTTTGTGCTGGCAACGTGAATCTGATGGTAGGGTCAAAATAAGTGAGGTTTATATTGAGCAGGGCTGGCTGTAATCAAGCCTGGCTGTGTTCAATCAGCTGACTCTAATTATCCCTTTAATTGGGTTGATTTAATTAGGGGGCAATTACTTTTCACACAGTGCCAGTTGGTGTTGGTTAACTTTTTCATTAAATAAATGAAATAAGTAAAAAAAAAACAAGTGTTATTTGTTCACTCAGGTTCCCTTTATCTAATATTACATTTTGTCTAAAGACCTGAAAACATCCAGTGTGACAAATATGCAATAATAGGGAAAATCAGGAAGGGGGCAAATACTTTTTCACGCCACTGTAGTTGGAAAGTCTAAGGGTGTGTGTGTGTGTGTGTGTGTGTGTCCACAGTTCATACTGAAGTTGAGGCACTTGTCATATACTGGATTATTGATTAGAAGGTACACATTCCCTTTAAACTTAATGTTATCCACTTTGTTTTTTTTTCCATATTATTTGTGGACCCTGTCCGGTTTGCACCAGTTTCCCTATTGATTTATAAAGGGACAGATACAGAAAAAGTGAATGAAGAACTCCCAGAGAGTGCCCTTTGAGTGTCACTGTGACAGCTTTAGCACTGTCACCTGCAAGATCATGGGTTCACATCCTGCATCAGGGAATTGGGCAGAAACCCAGAGTTGACGCTGCATTGCAGTACAGGATGGTGGCCCACTATCGAAAGTGCTATCATTCCGATGAAATACGAGACTCAGATCCATACCATCAGTAAGCTGCTCGGGGTTGTTTAGGTAGAAATTAAAGATCCCACGGCACTTTTGAAACAGAATCGTGAAGCACCCCTATGTAGTGGCCATCAGTTACTCTCAGGGTACAAAAGATTTGAAAGCACTTGTCCATGACTATCTGTGTGATGTTGCAGAACACCTAGAGGCTGCTCTGTTTCTGTGCATGTAGTCACTGCCGTTTTGGTATTTAATCCATTCTTTCTAAAATGTTCTGCATAATACTGTGTATCGAAGGCACAATTTAAAACACCATTTTATTGTATTTTGAATGAAGCAGGACACCCTTATGCTGAAGTCTACAGAGGCATACACTTTGGGCCTTTTTTTAAAATGTTGGGTCTACTGCAGTACTGTAAAACAGATGTGAAAAGGTTTTCAAAAACCAAGTGTGTTAATCAGAGCTCAGTTAGACATCACACATTTAGTAGAAACTAAAAAGATGACTTAGCCTAGCTAGGGGGACAGTAAGCAATGGTTTGACAGCCAACAGTAACACTGAAGTTTTAAACTGATGTTCCCTAGGTAGTTCACAAACCCCTAAAAAGTAAACAGACAGATTGCTGCTATGTACAGATGGCAGGTACTTTAGATAAAGCAGATTTATTTCTGCAAATGGACATTATGTTGTTGCTTTGGCAGGGTCTCTTCAAGCCAGAAGAGCAAACATTAATTTTGTAATTCCATTAGAACTGTTTGTTCCGGCCACCCTATCATATAATAAAGCACGGGAACCGTAGGTGTGAATTGAGCACTTCATTTCGGCCACTTCCTGCCAAAGTAAATGTCATTTACAGGTGTCAAAGTTTTCTCCTGACACCTGTGCTCTTCACTGGAGGGCTGGACAAACATGTTGAAAAATTATCTCGCACACCCTTAAAACAGGAAGGAAAGAAGACAATTTTATTACCTCTCAAGGTGTAATATTTGTTCCAAACACAAGCTGGACCCTTTGTACGGCTGTTTTTTTAATTTGTTCTTTATTACTGTTTCATTAGGTGTGTCTTATTAACTGTTTACTGTATGTTAGTTGGATTTCACTGTAACCATATCTTTGTTTCTATTAGGTATCTTTGCAATAGCTAGATCTTGAGCTAGACAGTTATTTTTATAATGAGTAATGTCTCTATAACTAAGCTGTATAAATTACCAAAGAGATGCTTGGAGCTTCACCCCCGATGAAGACTCGGGGTCTGAGTTGAAGCACCAAGGTTTAGTGCTTCACTTTCAGTACTGCTATATTTGCAGTCAGTTTGCTCTTACGTTACTAGCAACTTTAAGACTGGCTTGTAATTTGGAATTATGAACATATGAACATATGAAAATTGCCAGCAGCAAAAGGCCATCATGGTCTATCTAGGCTGCTCGAGAATGCAGCTAGCTCCCTATTCAGCAGCTCCCCAACCCCCCTCCCTTTACCTCTCTTTACTCTCACAGTTGCCCTGTCCCACCCCTTCTTGACGCATTCCACTGATTTACATGCCACCGCCTCAGCTGGTAGTGCATTCCACTTTGCCACCACCATCTCCATAAAGAAATGTCTCCTCACCTCCGTCCTGAATCTACCCCCCTCCAATCTCATGTCATGGCCCCTAGTGTCTCTCCCCACCCTCCTCCAGAATAGACCCTCTGTGTCTGTTTTGATTACCCCTTTCATGTATTTGAAGGTGTCAGTTATGTCCCTCCTCTCCTCCAGGATGTACATTTAACTCTCTTAGTCTGACCTCATGTAGCAATTTCCCCAGGCCCTGTATCATCTTTGTTGTCCTATGCTGCACCCCCTCCAGCAGCCTAATGTTCTTTTGTAGGTACGGGCACCAGGACCGCATGCAGTTTTCCAGTACCGCATGAATTTTTCTGACCTTGGAGTGCTGCCCTTTTGTGTTCCTATACTGAAACAAAACAATGCAAAATACAGTTTTCTACATCACTTGTTGTTATGACGTTAAACCGAGGTCCCGTCTGCCTGCACTGGTGGTAGTTCAGGTGGATGTTAAAGATCCCATGGCACCTATCGAAAAGAGTAGGGGAATTTCCCTGGTGTCCTGGCCAAATTTCCCTCATTCACTAAAAAAAAAAATACCACCATCAACTTAATCTGGTTCAAAGTCAGTTGGCATTCATCTGTATCCCCTTCCCCCGGGTCGTGCCTGAAAATAGGCAGGATTTGTCTAGTGCACTTACCCGGTCAACAACAAAAAATAAATAAATAAAAATAAAATAAACTATGAATCATTCAGAGGTATGACTATCAAGTCTGAAAATTGGAACATTATAAACAGCAACCAATAAGAAATTATTTCCTGTCCTCTTTAATGTCTAAATTTACAACAAATGTTCTGTGTGGGCAGCACCTTTTCCATGAGGGACAGGTGAGGGGCAGAACAATTTTGAGGGGTAAAATGGGAGATGTCCCTCATTACCAGGGTCAAGTGAGAGGTATGGGATCAGGTCTGATCACCACGGATCTCAACCACTGACTTTTCCACTAAGGTTGGTTAGTTAGCACTGTAATTGCAGCATGTCAGACCTCATCAAGGAACTGTACCAATTCATACCATAATGCAGTACAAGTAATTACCCTGCTTTGCATTAGAATAGAGTAAAAAAGATAATAGGAGCAGAGCAAAACCTAGTTTAACCTGTTGCAAAACACAATATGAATTTCTGCTATCTCGTGAACCTTGCTTTCATACTTAGAGCTACTGCAGCTTGCTTGGGGTAACAGTGAATAAGTGGCTCTGGTGGGATTTTCACCAGAACTTGTTAGTTTCAAAGCCTGTGATCTAACCACTGGACCCCAATACCATCCCTCTGTCACTTTTGTAAGGTTGTTCAATAGCCGTGTTTACATGGCAGCAGTGCTTCCTATTTTCCACCGCTCCTTTCATGCTGCACAGATGCTCCCAGAGCAGGGCTGGGGTTTATACTACTGGGGTCTTGCTGCACTGCTGATCGTGCCATGGAGGAGGCTGGACATTCTGGAAGCCAGAATGTCGTCATCAGGGAGATGGGCTTCATAGCGGATCGAGTGCATTAGAGAGTTTACAAAGCAGCTTAATGCACTTGTTCCGATTGAGATTCCCACTCCTGCGTCGCATCAAAAAATGGATCTGGAGCACTCAACATGCTCTGGCAAGTGTTTACACTGCAATCTTTGCAGCGCATCAACTGGTGCGCATGGGTTGATGTGCTGCAAAGACGACAGACACAGTGTAAACGGGGCTAATGAAGCTTTAAAGCACATAGTAGTGGTAATAGGAGGGAACAAGGGAAACTCAGTTCCTGGAGTGAAATTAAAAATCTGAGTTCCAGGAGTAAAATGAGGAATGACTACTTCTATGTAAATTACACATCCCTACAGGCACACAGCTAAATCAAGAGTCAAAACGCAACATATAGTATGAAGAAGAAACATCTAGAAACACACAAGCATAGAAACTTGCCGGAAGAAAAGGACCCAATGGCCAATCTAGTCTGCCCAAACCCCCCTCTGTCCTTTTATCTTGCCCCCTCCATGCCATTTTTTGCCTTTATTTAGCCCCATGTATTTACTGAAACTGTACCACCACGAGCCTTACTTTGCTTTGTTATTTGTTGCCCCTCAACTACTGCCACCATGTATTGCCAAATGTAACAACTGTAACCTTTCACTGTGTATTACCTGCTCTTGTTATGTTCTTGTTATTCTGATGTTTCTATTCTGTGCCACCTTATGTGGCCCCGGTCATGCCTGAAAACGGTCCCTGGGATCAGTGCACCTACCCGGGTAACAAAGTCATAAATAAAAAAATAAAAATAAAATGTAGTCATATCTTCAGACCCTTGTCAGATATGTTTGATGCTAGATCACAAGTCATTGGTTCCCTCAGTGAATTCTTTCAGTTTCCAACACTGAAAGCAGATTTCTTGTTAGTGGTCCACTGGGTGTGGCCAAAACCAGAAAAGGTGAACTTAGCTGTTTTAACCTCTTTGAGGGGAAAAATAAGTGGGTTGTTGACCACATAGAAACATAGAATTTGATGGAAGATAAGGACCGCTTGGCCCATCCAATCTGCTAATTTCTCTCTACGTACTCTATTATCGCAGACTACAGCTCTTTTTCCCTCCCTCCATCTGTTCACTATGATTTCCTTGTGCTTATGTAACCCCTAGGTGGCGCTATCCCAAGGGCTACTACCCCTGCCTGCTTTGCTAGTAGCAGGTTAAGGGTCCTGGGTACTGAAACGGGTGCCTCCATCCGGAGGTCAGGGTTGGTAGTGGTCAAGCTAACCTGGGCACAGCCCTCCGGGACACTGTAACCCCCCCTCTTTCCCTTCTAGTGGCCTGAACAATATACAGTAATCACTTTCACAATGACCCTTATTCACCATGCAGTTACCCACACTGTTTGCACTTACCACCAGGGCTGGTTCTTCTAGCTCGACCCCGAGGACCCCCTGTAAAACAGGGTTATGCACAGCAAATAGCAACAGTACAGTACTCTTGGCACAAACTGGAATCACAGGTTAAATGCAAAAAGAGTTAGATCTGATTTATTCAGGGGACTTAAACAAGGGAGGGGCATAATCAGGTTGATTTGCTAAAGGCTATATCAATCAGACAGTTATGCATGCACTTCAGAGTCCCTACACAGTCACACACTCTGGGTACCCAGGTAGAAAGATGGTGGGCTAGCCAGGAACGTTGCCTGGGGTAGGCCGGCTCGCAGCTGGTTGGGGCCCTGTAATGGAAGAAAGCAACATGCACAACACACTATTTGTAATCTGGAGCCGGAGGGCTCAGTTCGTGACAGAAAAGACAAAACAATCAGATGACAACACGTTAGATTTAGCTGTTGTTGCAGGGAGCTACTCTGATGTTTACTCACAATACCCACTACAGGACACAGGCAGGATGAAATTGAGACAGCAGGTTGTTGAACTGGAGTGCCCGGAGAAGCAGGGCCCACACAAATCACCGAGGCGTCTTTCCTGTTCAGAGCGTGAGCAGGGGGCTGATCCACAGGCAGGTCTCTCATCGACGGCTTTCTCTGTGCAGCGGGTAGTCTGACTGGGCCAGTGTGGCAAAGCCCAGGCCCAGTGGAGATGAATACGGATTTGGTCCGTGGGAGCTGGATGCAGCCTCCAGCAAGCAGAACACAGTTCAGCACACAGTGGGGAACCAAATCATGACCCACTAACAGCACACAGTGCATTTACATGTAAGACATTCTACTGTACTAGACAGATTGCTGTCCGGTCGCAATTACAAAGTATCTGCAGAAACCAGGAGTTCAAAGGTGTCTGGAAATCCTGATAGGCTGATCGCATTCAGCAAATCTTCAGTCTTCTTCAGGTTAAAGCCTGGTCACAGTTCTGTGGCTTAAATCATCCTCATAATTTGGATTCAGTCTGAATAAACTTCAGTTTCCCTCTCAGGGACAGCAGGCAGACAGGCAGGCCAAAACTCAGTCCTTTCACAGTTCTGTGCGAATTACACAGGGGCTGCTGCTTGAATCACTCAAGCTGTTACCACTTTCACTTTCCAATTCAGAGTGACTGAACTGCAAAACAGTCTGTGACTGTCCCTGGGACCCAAAAGGTTCAGTTGGCAGATCTGTCTGTCAGTCGCAACAAGGGCTCCCCCTCCAGGTTTGTCTTGCTGCCAAAATGCTAAAACTACAATTCCTACAGAATTTTGCTCCCACAAAGCCCCTGGGGACAGGTTCCATTTTAGAGTCCCCAAAGGTACTGATTGGCCTTTTCAGCAGTCCAGGACCAAGATGATGGAAACAAGCAGAACTGTCCATGCTGCAAAGAAGGCAGGTTAGAACAAACTGCAATATTATTACTGCTCTAACAAATGATCAGCAAACAAGTACATCTTCTAACAGTGCTCCCTCTCAGATTAATTATGACTGCAATCCAGGCAGCTCTTAAAGAGACAGTACACAGAGGCTATACAGGCACTCTCTGGCAATACATTTAAACTGCTAAAACACAGGACACCAGCCTGGCAGTGAGCATTCAAGCAAGCTCAAGGAAGACTTTTCAGGACCCCCATTTGTAGGGCGGTTACACTTACATTCTTGAACCCCACCACTGTTTTTTCCCCCGACCACCTCCGCTGGAAGGCTGTTTCAAGAATCCACCACTCTTTCTGAAGAAGTACTTCCTGACATCTCTTCTGAATCTAACCCCTTCCAGCTTGATAGCATGGCATGGGGTCATAATGTTGCAAGACATTACAGTACAGCAATTACCATGCTGCCAAGACAGAGCGGCATATTGCCAACTGAAATACTATATGTCTTGCAGGGGTTCCACCCCCTGCATCCCCTGAACACCCCCCAACTTAAATAACCAACTCCGGGGGTTAACATAAAATCACACACAAAGTGCGGAAAATAAAAAATGTTCGCCTGCCTGGGACCGGAATTGAACCCGTCCACAGACGCACTGTTTCCTTGCTGCCTGTGGCTCATCCTGTAGAGCCACGGCAGCTGCTTGCTGAACCTCCCCGGTCCCAGCAGAGGACTTATCCTCTTCCTGGGAATAGTGAGAGTGCACTACTGCACATACATCCTTTCATGGTTTTTGCACCCTCTCGCTCTTCCCGACAGCGTTGTTCCTGTTGCACGGTATTGCTGTGCTCGGTAGAGCGTGCGACAACCTGACCTGGTAGGTCATAGCATATCCCCTTGTTCGTGAGCACCTTTTCTTCTGAAAAGTACTCCGCTCCTATACTTCATTTACCCCCGTGAGGTATTTATATGTCTCTATCATATCTCCCCTCTCCCATCTCTGTTCCAGGGTGTACATATTGAGGTCCTTTAGTCTCTCCTCATAGGGCTTTTGATGCAGACTTTGCACCACTTTAGTTGCCCTTCTCTGGACTGCCTCCTCTCTGACAATGTCCTTCTGGAGATGTGGTCTCCAGAACTGGACACAGTACTCTAGGTGGGGTTGTACCAGTGATCTGTCGGCACATAGATACCATATATAAAAAAACTCTACTCCAAGCTCAGTGCTCTATATAGGAACAAAAGTTGTGTCCTGCTTCCTGCTCGTCGAGATATCCCTGAAATGATTTTTCCCATTATCAGTTATGGTGACATTGTCTACAGTGCTGCCCCAAAGTCCACCCTGGCCAGGCTGGACCCCCTTTTACTCCTCCTGCCGCTTTGTCTTGGACTGCCCGCCTCACATTCACCACTGTTCCTTGTACTCTGCCTCTCCCTTCCCTCCCTGGAAGATCATCGCCGAACTCACTGTGCCTCTCATTTTTAAATTCTGGCTGGTTTCCCACCCCCTCTTACTTTAGCTCTCTCCTCTCCCCTTTGCCCCCCTTCTCATACAACCTCCATAACTCAGGCTGTTGTTCCTGTGCACTTCCCTTTCATAAATCTTTTACTGATCAGACTGCCTTCTCTTTTCGCTTTCCTAAACTTTGGAATTCTTTCCCCTTAATCATTCGCTCCACCTCTTCCAAATACTGTCTCTCCTTTCTGCTCCATGTCCACACAGCTTCCTCCTATAAATACCCTTAAGTCATAGCCCTTCCCTGTTCCACATTTTACCCTCCTGCCCATTTGTCCTACTCCTTGCCCTCCCACTCCTACCCTCCTCCCTCTCGTCTTCCTCCCCTTCCCTCCCCCTCTCTTTTTCCTCCCTCACTTATTCTTTACTTCACTTCTACCACCTCAGCTGCGCTCCTTCCTACTGCACCTAATCCTCTAGTGCCTTCACCAATGTAATGTTCATTTACCTGAACCTATGGGACATATCTTCCACTATGTTGTTGTAAAATTCATTCTTTTTCGCCTAGTACACTCACATTTCTGATTAACCTAGTTTTGTACTGTTTAGTTTATATCTGTGTATGATTTTTTGTGTATAAATGATTGTTCTATTCTGTTCTTACACCCCATTTCCCCGTCCCCCCCCGGACACATCTGGAAACGAACTATATTCAGCTCAGTATGTCGCTCCTGGTGAATCTTTTGAAATAAATAAATCTATACAGAAGCAACGCCACCTCACACTTTCTGGTGGTGATACCCTTCCCTATGCACCACAGCATCCCACTCACCCTCCCTACTGCCTTGTTGCACTGCCTGGCCACCTTTAGGTCATTCGATATGATTACCCCCAGTTTCTTTCCTGCTTGGTGCTTGTCAATACCACTCCACCCATTTTGTACTCCGCCCCTGAGTTTCTGTGCCCTAGGTGCATTATTTTGCACTTTTTCACATTGAAACTTAGCTGCTGTATCCTTGACTACTGCTCTAGTTTTCTCAGGTCTCTGCTCATCATTCCCCCTCCCCCCACCGAGTGTCCACCCTGTTGCAGGTTTTGGTGTCATCCGCAAAGAGGCAGACCTTCCCTTCAGCCGCTCTGCAATGTCACTTCTAAAGACATTTTTATTTAATTTTTTTATTTAGTTAGTTTTTGTTGAACGGGTAAGTGCGCTAGACAAATTCTGCCTATTTTCAGGCACGACCTGTGGGAGGGGAATACAGATGAACGCCAACTGACCTTGAACCAGATTAAGCTGTTGATGGTATTTTTAGTGAATGGGGAAAATTTGGCCAGGGCACCGGGGAAATTTCCCTACTCTTGGCCAGTAGGGGGACTGCTGGCTAGCGAGTTCGTCATTTCGGGCTGTGCTGGAGGAGGAGATGGATGTCCCGCTGGCTGCAGGGCAAGCTTCTGATATTCAGTCTGAAGTTTTGGATTCTGAAGTTTTCTTTGACGCCCCTAGTATGGATATGGATTCTGTGACTAGCGTGTCTGCATGTGAGAAAAAGGATGAATTGTGTGATTTACCTCTAGATAAAAAGGAGGTTGTTCTTACTAACGCTCTGCAAGACGTGTCTGCTTGTGCTTTGACTGTCTTGCAGCAACAGCTGCGCGAAGAAGAAGCCCGTTTTCAGTCCCGTCAAAATGAACTGAAAGCTGCAATTGCAGCTGCAGATTAATGCTCTGCGAATGAGCAACCTGCTCTGCGAGCTGTGCAAAGCGCTGGCTCGTCGGCTGAAGTGGCGACTACACCGAGGATTCCTCTGCAGTAGACAACAGCTGTTCTAGACGAGAAGCAATCACCTAAACTAGACGCTCCTAGAAGTTCTTGCTCCTCCTCTGCAGGTACAGGGCAAGCGCCCTTGTGTGTCTTTCAAGGTAATTTATTTCAAGACTCAGCGGGAACTTCAACAGGTCTCTTGACCTCAGGTACTGTTCTGGAACATAATGCTGAGGTTCCTACACTACAGCAGTGGGATGCCCCAATGGAAACAAATCAATGGTCTGTAGATACTACTTTATAGGCTGCTGGATGGGAGAAATCTAAAACTGGTGCTTGGGTTTCGGGTCCTTCTCCCATTTCAGTATCTCCTAGCAAGATAACAAAAAATATCCGAGACTGTTCTCCCGTAGTAACTGATAAGGCTAAAGACTGGGGATCTGTGATGGATATTGTTTCACCTTTGCAGGTGCCTGAAGGCTTAGAACGTACACAGAACCCGGTCCTACCTCTGCTACAAGATGGTGCAGCTGGACCTTGTGGGCCTGCTCCTCCCGAGGAACACGGTGAGCAACTTTCTCAAGGACAATCTAAGCCTGTTAAAACCTTTGCATCTTTATTCGGGGCTCCTGTTTTTCCTGCTAAATGACATAATGCCATTCGGCCACTGTATAAAGGGGGTTTAGATGTATTTCCTGACCAAAAAAGTGTTGCTAGAAATTTTCTCATGGGTTCTATGTTTTTTACTCCTGCTGAAATTTATGCCTTAATACATGTCTCAGGAGAGCCAGTTTTTGATGTCAGTTTTATACAGGGTAGTGGTTTACAAAAATTTTGGTCTCAGTATCTGCTCTTAAAAACCTCTGCCTTATGAGTTCCTTTTGAGGTAGCACCTCTGACTAAACCTGCGCACCGTATGATTACAGTACTGTTTAGAAATGAGGGGGTGAGTGTTACAGATCTTTTGTTTTGGCTTAAACAGAGGTGTACAGTTCAGGGTAAGGTCACAGTGCTGCCATATGTAGAAATGATCAGGTGTGTAACCTATGCGAGGAAAAGGGTCATACTTATCATTCTTGTCCCTCAGCAGCTCATAACCTGGGTGAACAAGCTGACTGGGATGAGCAGAGGGTGTCTATTGCCCTAGCTCAACAGGCCCAGGCCCAGCGTTCAACATCTAGGCCTCGAGATAGGCCTCCTGATCAAGCTGTGACTACTTCTACTACTCCTGGAGGTTCTGCACAACTGTCTGACATGCCTTCCCCAGGGTTTTGTGCTACAAATCCCACTCCTGTGGTCACTCAACAGGTGATTTCTGTACCTGTAATGGCAGAATCTATTGTTCCTGAGGATGGGTTGCCTCTCCCTGTGCATTCTGCAGATGTTTCACAAACACCCTTACCATCTCAAAGTAAGACTTCTAGACGTCGGCAGCACTGGATACAGCCTGCTGCTAAAATGCCTGAAACATCTGACATTTCTGTTAAAAATAGATTCGCCTTTCTGCCCATTGAAGGGGAACTCTCTGGGAATGACTCTGAAGGGTCCTCTGTCATTTCTTCAATCCTGGATCAAGGTTCTGAATTGGAAGAACCCCTCACCGACAAGGTACCCCCTCTTTCTGGGAAACGCACTGGGAAAACTAAACATATCAGCACTACTGGGGCCTCCTCTAAACAGCCCCCTTGAATAGAATTATTCTTAAGGTTTCTTTGCTTTCTCCTGTACGACTATAATGTGTCCTTTATTTATTCTATTAATGTCAATAGTATTAAGAGTCTTCGGAAAAAACAAGCTGTGTTTTCATATTTAAGATCTCTCTCTGAAGGTATTATTTTTTTGCAGGATACTAGGTTGCATGCCATTTCTGAACTAAAGCAGGCCATTAATTTTTGGCATTCTGGCCCTTCCTTCTGGTCTTTGGGGGAAGAAACCCGCTCAGGGTTAGCCATTTTATTTCATAATATAGAAATACATGTGGTTAAATTAATTGATCTCATCCCAGGTCAGGCCTTACTATTGGATGTCAGGTTATATAATGTACTGTTCCGTTTTATCAATATTTATGCTTGTCAAACAAAGATGGTGTGTATTGAGCTATTTCAGGCTACTCAAGTTCAAGTTCAAGTTTATTGCAGGAAAACTCCATTGAGCAAGCTCATTCACAAGGAGGTCCTGTGACATAAACACTTAAAGTACAAACATAGATAGGTAATAACAGTATATACATGAAATGCACGTTACATGATACAGGCTAAATATACATACAAGGGTACCACATAGGGTGACCGCAGGTGGTAAACATTAATATGAGACAGGGAAGTGACTTACAGGTTGCATACTGATAAATGAAATATGATGACTGGTGTGTGCAATACATATATTTTGGCAGCTAGAACAAACAACAGACTACAACTGATATGGGGGGAGGAGTGATTTGATAGAGTAGCAGTGGAGCGTAAGCATAGATAAAGCCAGGAGTAGAAGGAGAAGGGAAAGCAGTTAATATGACAAAGCAATTATACCTTACCAGTGGATAAATATGGCACACATGGGGAAGGAAGAGACTTAATGACAGTTACAGGTGTCTTTTATTTTGGCTGAACTTAGCGATTTCTAGAAGTTTATTGAAACTGTGCTAGTTAGTTTCAGTACGATTTGTAATTGGTTCCAAATGGAGGGAAGGGCATATGCAATAGCACATTTACCAAAGGAGGTCCACGTCCTTGATATGTCAAGCATAATAAAGTCAGATTTTCTTAACGAGTATGCACTATGTGAGATACTAATAAGGGAAGAGAGATAGCTTGGCAATTTCTGCAGGAGCAGTTTAAGAGTCCATAGCCCAGCATGGAGCAGGCGTCTAGTAGTAAGGGTGTCCAACCAACAGCTGCATATAAGTCACAGTGGTGCGAACGGTAAGGGGAGTTGGTAATGAACCGTAACGCACGGTGATAAAGGATGTCCAGTTTACTTAGATTTGCAAGAGTGGTGGAGGAATAGATTACATCGCCATAGTCGAGTAGGGGGAGAAAAGTGGCCTGTACAAGCTTGTTTTGAGTTTCAAGGGGGGAAAAGGGGCCTATTTCTGTAGAAGAAACCTAACCTTGCTTTTAACCTTCTAGAGACGTCTTCGACATGGTCATTGAAAGATAATTTATTGTCGATCCAGATACCCAGATATTTAAATTTGGTTACAACTTCCAGAGGCTCATTTAGCGTGGTAGCAATGAAGTCTTGGGCAAGGGTATTGGGGGCCTGTGACAGCACTGCGGAGAATATCATTGCTTTAGTCTTTTAGCATTGAGCAGAAGCTTTGCCTTTATTAGATTATGCCAAGTTGTGCGAGTCCACTTGAAGCACTCCCTTGACTTCAGATAACGATGAGTCAGAAGTATACAACACAGTATCATCTGCAAAAAAGTACAGATTGGACGTAGATATGTTAGCATCTAAGTCATTAATGTACAAAGAAAACAAGATAGGGCCTGAGATGGATCCTTGGGGGACTCCTCTTGCAACTGGCAAGGCAGCAGAAAAAAAGCCTTCTGCCTTTACTTTTTGGAATCTTCCAGTTAGGTAGCTAGAGAACCACTGGGTGGTTTGGTATGTGGCATCCAACTTTGCAAGGCAATTGACTAATAGTTTGTGATCAACAGTATCAAAAGCTTTGCTGAGGTCCTCTTAGCATCTGTAGCAGAGATCCAATCATTGGTTACTTTTGCTAGTGCAGTGATTGTGCTATGATTAGCCCGGAAGCCGGATTGAGCTGGGTTAATGAGAGAGAAGGTTTCCAAGTGAGATTTTAACTGAATATGGATCAGTTTTTCGAGAACTTTAGAAAGGATAGGCAATATGGAGATAGGCCTATAGTTGTTTACATCGCATGGGTCACCAGATTTAAATAGAGGGAGGATATGTGCTGATTTCCAGCAGGATGGCACAGTAGCAGATGTAATGGAAAGATTGAAGATGTGGAGAATTGGGGCAGTGAGATGGGCGTAGCCTGACCTTAGGAAAAAGGGTTCCAAACCATCGTCCCCTGCGCTTTTTTTGGTGTCTAAGTTAAGAAGAGAATCTTCTACTTCTTCGTAAGTTATCTCGCGCAGTTGGAAGGGGCTGGGTGCAGGACTAGATGTATGGGGAGGGGTATGCTGGCTCACCGCAGCACCAGCATAAGGTGATGAGTCAAAAGCTAATCCAGCTGTGGCAAAGTGGGAGTTAAATTCCTCCAGGATTAGGGACTTGTTTTCCACGATCTTGCCACTTGCAACTATCTTTGTTGGGACAGAGGGGGCCATGGGCCGTCCTTCTATAGCTTTGATAGTCTTCCATATTTTATGAGGGTTACCTTTAGCTTGTTCGAGAGTAGAAATATAATAGTTAGCTTTAGCAGAGCAAAGTTTTTTCACACAGTTATTCCTGGCTGTTCTAAAGGCCTGCCAATCCGAAGATTCTTTGGAATGTCTAACTTTAGCCCAGAGCTTATCTCGAGATATAAGGGCTGCCTTGAGATCCGAGGTGAACCAGGGGTTGGAATTGTTCCGTATCCTTACTTTGATGAAAGGGGCATGCTTATTTATTATTGTAGTGAGTTTGTCATTAAGGATGTAAGCTGCCTTGTTGACATCTTTGGCTAGGTAGAGATCTTGCCATCTGATCATGCTCAGGTCAGATAGGAAGTTTACTGCACTGAATTTGCGAAACGATCTTTTTGTTATAAAGATGGGTTGCGGCCGGGCCTTAATTTGAGATCTTATGCAAGCAACAATTCCATGCCCTGTACTAGCCCCCTACCTAGCTCTTTGGAGGCCTCCCTGCGCAGTGCAGGATGGAAACCTGGTGATTCTGGGCTTTGGATAACTGACCCTGCCCATAGCCCAATACCTGGTAGTGGTGGGCTGCAATCTCCCTTGGTGGATATGCCTATACTTCCTCCTGTGGACTTAGATTTATGTGCAGAGGATGTTCAACATCCTGAACTGGACACTACACTGCTCACTAAAATTCCTTCCTTGCCTCCCTCCTCTTCGGGTGATGAAGGTCCTAGCTCTCGGGGCCCTGCTTGGGGTGATCACATGGACACGGAGGTTGCTGCCTGACCCTTCTCCTGTCCCTTCTCCTGACCCTTCTCCTAGCCCTGGGGAAAAGGCTAAATCTACTTGGGAGGAATTTTGGAAACGAGGTGCATTTAGGAACCCCCCCTTTGGCGTCGGAATGCAGTTCAACTTCAGTATATTGGGGGTCTCGACATTGTACCTGACCGTCTCTATGTGGGAAAGTCTCTTTTGAAAGGATCATTGGGTTTTTTCACCAATGAGATTTTTGCACTATTTCATGTGTCTGGGTCTTCTTTATATGATATTAGTTTTAAAACCCCTCAGGGTTTAGACGGTTTTTGGACTAAGTATGACACCCTCAAATACTCTGAGTTGTGGCTTCCATTTCAGGCTATCCCACTTACCAGACTCTCTATTAAAATTGTTACTATTTTGTTTTGAAATGAGAATATGGCGGCTTGTGATATTACACATTGGTTGAAACAACGCTGTGATGTATTGGGGTTACCTCAGCCTATCTTTGACTCTGAACATTTGTGGACTGGGGGTTGGCGTTATAAAGTGAGGCTTAGGCATGCCACTGTTGGTCCACTGCACTTGCCGAATAGTCTGTTTTTAGGTAGAGAACAGGGTCATTGCTTCTATGTGGGGCAACCTCGCACCTGCTTTAAATGTGGCTCCCCTTCCCATCTCAGTGCAGCTTGTGATAGACTACGGTGTTGGCCATGCTAGGTTAGATTGTACTTCTGCGCTCAGGTGTAACCTGTGTGAGGAGTTGGGTCGTGGTTTTAGATCCTGTCCTTAGGCCTCCCACAACCGTGAGGATTGCCCGGACCAGGATCTGATCCTTATAAATGCTCAGAAAAAGGATATTGATGCTGTGAAATCCCTTATTTCACCAGTACTGGTAGTTTCTGGTCCCCCTTTATTCCCTGATGTTAATGTCCCTGCACCCCAGGATGTTGCTTTATTGACTGGATCTTCCCCCGAGCCTCCTTTGCAGGACGTGCCTCGGCCAGTTGTTTAGGACCTTTCCTCTACGCCCCCCCCCCATAGAAGCCTTGGTCCCTGCTGAACCTTTGCTTGTCCCTGAAACGGATCTGGATAATATTATAATGCCTCCTCCTGAGCCTAGTGTTCAGGCGAAAAAGCGGGCTCAAAAACAAACTAAATGTAGAGCCAAATTGGCTAAAGCATCTTCTCCTGGTGGCTCTGTTCCCTTGCATAATAAATTTGAAGTCCTGTCCCACCACACTCAGTCTTCAGATATGGAAGCTGATTCTGATACCTCCTCACAACCTGTAGTGTCCTCTGATTCAGAGAGTGATAAATCGAAGGAGTTGCCCCTCGACAGTCGGCTCTTACAGACGGGGGTACAACCCCACAGAAGTACTAGGTTGGGAAGGGTTACCTGATGTTGTTTCTTTTTCTCCTTTTTCTAGTCTTCTTTTATAGCCGTTGCATTTCACCTCACTGTTGCCACCCTAAATGTGAACAGTGTTAAAAATGCACGTAGGCGCCTACTTACTTTTCAATTTCTATGTGATTTGGCATGTGATATTTGTCTTATTCAAGATACCCGTCTCAATACCCTTTCTTTGGTTAATATGGCCAAGAAGCTTTGGATATGGGGTCCCTCTTTTTTTCTTTGGGATTGGAAACCTGTAGTGGTGTTGGGGTGTTGTTTCGAGGTGATGGATTTCATGTCACAAAACTGGTTGAGCTAGTTATGGGACGGGCCTTAATATTGGATTTTGTCTATTTAAATACAACTTGGAGGTTAATTGTAATTTATGCACCAGTTACAAAGAAGGGTCGAGTGGAACTCTTTCGTGCAGTACAACCCTTTTTGTTCACGTCTCGCTTCCTCATATGGGGTGGAGACTTTAATTGTGTAGTGCATAAATCCGACGGGGGCATTGACTGACAAGGATTTCTGCAATACACACTGTCTCATTCAAATTATTGTTCAGAGTCATTTACAGGATGTTTATAGAGTTTGTTGTCCCAGTGGTGGACGTACTTTTTTTAAAGGCTCCTTATCCACTAGGATTGATTTTCTTTTTGTCACTACAGCTCTACGGGTAATTATGGCTCGAACTGTTCCAGTGGAGACTTCAGACCATATGGTGGTAACTGCCACATTAGGGGTGGGCCCTCATACTAAACTGGGGCTGGGATATTGGAAATGGAATTCTTTACTTTTACTTGATACCAGGTTTCTGGCTCAAGTACATGATATGTTGAAAGCTCGTATGTCACTATCTGGACTTTCTGATGATTTATTTAGTTGGTGGCTTCTCACTAAGTCTGAAATCTCTTCTCTGGCAAAAAGAGCATCTAAATATGCTGCAGTGACTAAATATAAAACGTATTTGTCTTTCTGAATGCAGTTGGAAACTTTATAGTCTGCTATACACTCACAGGGTTTATCTTTGATGACACAGGTACAGAATGTTAAAAAGGAAATGGCAGCTTTACAATATACTAGAGCTACCTCCCTGTTGCATGAACATAGGGTCTGTTCTGTAAATAAATCTGATTTAGGTGATGTGTTGGATTGTAGTCATAGGCGTTCAGTGAATCGCCTTATAACGGAAGTTGTGGGTACTGATGGTAACAGCTACACTGCTTTCCAGGATATATTGCAGGTGGTCTCCTCACATTTGTCAGATTTATATACTGCATCATCAGTGAATAGCTCTGGTGCCGGTAATTTTCTTTTCTCTCTTCTTATTGCCACTTGTTCAGATGTATTGTTACAGGTTTATTTGCTCCCATCAGTATGGATGAAGTTAAGAAAGAAATTTCACGTTTACGAAACAACACGGCACCTGGTATTGATGGTTTGCCTGCAGAATTTTGTAAATCCTGTAGTCCTTTGATTTGTGAAATACTAACAGTAGTGTTTAATTGGGCCTTACAGCAACAATCCCTTGATTTTCATTTCTGTACTTTGATCCAGATTTTGTTATATAAGAAAGTACTAACCAATTGGAGACCTCTAAGTCTCCTTAATACAGACTTTAAAATATTAATGAAGGTATTGAATCCCAGATTACAGTCCATAGCTCCTAACTTGATTTCTCTGCACCAGTCCAGTTCAGTTCTGGGTAGATCCATATTTGCTAATCGCCTCTTACTTAGAGAACTAATTGAACTTGGTAAAGCTGATGTTATAAAGGGTTTTCTTATGTCCATGGATCAGGAAAGGGCTTTTGACCAAGTGCCACATAGTTATTTGTTTCAGGTTTTAAAAACCTAAAGTGTTCCTGTACGTTTTATAGCCTGGATCACTTTATTATATAGTCATGCTTATGCCTTGCCCTTGGTGAATGGTTACTTGGGTTCATATATCCCTATTCATAGAGGGGTGAGACAAGGCTGCCCTCTAAATCCTTTACTTTATGTTTTTAGTTTGGATCCACTTTTACGTACTATTGCCCAAGATGTACAGTTTATTGGTATTGTTTCCCCTCATAGTACCCTTGAGGCCAATATTTCAGTTTATGTGGATGATGTCTGTGTTTTTATTGCCGATCTGCCCTCAGGTGATAAAGTGTTGCACCATTTTTCTAATTTTTCAGTTGTTGCGGGTTCTTCCCTTAATAAGGTTAAGAGTTTTTTATATCTACTGCATACTGGGATTCCTGGGGTTATGGAGTTACGGGAATTCCTGTTTTACTGGGCCCGGTAAGAATGTTAGGCATTGATTTTGGTAAAGGTGATAATGCGTTACTTAACTGGTTTGCCAAAATTACTGCGGTGCAGTCCAGAATTAAATTACAGAAATCATGGCATCAAACTAAAAATAAAAAAGGTGTAACTACCAAAACTTTGCTTTTCCCTCATTTTTTATACCTCAGCGTGGTATACCCCATTCCTTCTGTTCTGGAAGCTACTTTATTAGGTCTTTTTTTCCAAATTATATGGGGGAGTCGTCTGAATCCTATTAAAATAATAATAATAATATGCTTTATTTATTATGCACCTTTCAGGCATCAAGGCGCTGTACAATAAGAGAACAAAATCCAACAGATTCAGCCACATAATAAATACAAGTAAATAAATAAAAGAGATATGTTGTATCTTGTAATTGCACAGGGTGGTTTGAATTGTGTGAATCCAGTCACTTTTTACTACAGTATTTTTTTCATTGGCATTTGATAGACCTTGGTCATCCCCAAACTGTATTATGGGTGATTTATGCATATAATTGGTTACCTCGCTTGTCTTCAGATTGTCCTAGAGTGTGCCAGAAAAGTATACACGCTTCCAACTATCTGGTTTATGTCAGACCTGTGATAACGAAGCTTAATAGATGGAAGTTACTTCCGGCTCAAGTGTTTTGCAAACTGCTCAAATCTATTTACGGTGTCCTGCAATCTAAGGCTCATTCCATAGTCCCTGCTTTTAAAGATATTCCAGATTGTTATGTTGCTAATCTCCTTAAAAGTTTGGTTGATAAACTGATTCCTCCTAGATTGTGGGATGTCTTCTGACTTAGTTGTCATGAACGACTCAATGTTAGAGGGAATTTAAAGCATAAGATGATTACTGAAAGGTCTTGTCTGAGGATACTTGCATAAATCAGGAGGAATCAATGTCCCATTTTTTTATTTCCTGTCCCTTTGTGCAAGACTTCTGGTTGACTCACTCTGCTTGTTGGAACCAGCCTTTTTGGCGGCTGTTACATATGTGGAAGTTGTAGGGGATTTCTTACTTCATTGTACTTTGCTGGATGCTGGTGTATTACGGCTTCTGTTTGCCGTGTTTAAGTTTCATTTATGGCAAGTCAGATGTCACCTTATGTTGAGACAGTTATATTACTCACCACTTGATGTTCTTCAACATATTGAACATGATCTGTTGTTACGATGTGATTCTGAATGTCAATATTTGCCCAACAATGTATGGCTTATGAACTGGAAAGCAGTTCCTTTTCTTAAAGACAAGATAGGTTGAATTATTTTCTGTATGTTGGGTTATTGATTGTTACTGATATGTCATTTGCTATGTTTTCTTTTGTGTATTTTTTTATTTTGTTTCAGAATTGTATTACAGTTTATTGATTTACTGTTCTGTTTATTAATAAAAACCTTCCCCTACTCTTTTCAAGAAATGCCATGGGATCTTTAACATCCACCTGAACTACCACCAGAACAGGCAGATGGGACCTCGGTTTAATGTCTCATCCAAAAGACGGATTAAAGAGGACCGGCATTAAAGAGGACCAGTCCCAGCACTGATCCCTGAGGCACTCTGCTGGTTACCCTCCCTTCCTTGGAGTGAGCTCCATTTACCACCACCCTCTATTGACTATCCCCAAACCAATTTCTTATCCAGTTTACCACCTTTGGGTCAACTCCTAAGCTACCCAGCTTGCATGATAGTCTCCTATGTGGAACGTTGTTGAATGCCTTTCCTGAAATCTAGGTAGGCCACATCCACTGCTCCACTCTGATCTAGTTCCTTAGTCCCCCAGTCAAAGAAATCTATCAGATTCATTTGACATGATGTCCCTCTGTGAAACCATGCTGCCTTACTTTAGGTCTTGTAACCCACTGGATTCCTTTCCCCTTAGGAGTGATTCCATTAACTTTTCCACCACCGATGTCAGGCTGACTGGCCTATTATTGCCAGCCTCCTCCCTGTTACCACTTTTGTGTAGTGGGACTACATCCACCCTCCTCCAGCCCTTGGGAACCACTCCTGTTTCTAGTGAGCTGTTAAATAGAACTGTCAGAGGTGCAGCCAGTATTTCTCTGAGCTTCCTCAATACCTATGGATGCATCCTGTCTGGCACCATTGCTTTGTCCGTCTTCAGATTAGCAAGTGCCTTCAGGACACTCACCTCCAAAAAGGACTAGTATCCACCTCCCTCCCTCCAAAGCTTTTGTTACTTTTTTGTGGCCCCTTCCCTTCTCCTTTCTCTGTGAACACTGAACAAAAGTATTTTCTCAGGTTGTCTGCCTTTTCCTGGCCCCCCTCTGTACAGCCCTCCCCTTCCCTTTTTAACCTTACAGTCCTACTTCTGGCCTTCCTCTTTTCTCTTAAATACCTAAAAAATGTCTTGTCCACTTTTGTTACCTCCTGGGCTAGTCTCTCTTCAGTTTGCACCTTTGTACTTCTTACTGCTTTCCCCTGCTTCCCTCTGTCTCCCTGATACGCCTTCCTATCCTCCTCCCTCTTTGTCTCCTTATACCTTCTGAATGCTACCCTTTTAGCCTTTACCTTTTCAGGCGCCTCTTTTGAGAACCATAGTTGTCTCTTTTTCCTCTAGCCCACTTGTTTGATGCAGAGGGTTGTTGCCTTTACTCTGCTTCATTTTATCTTTGCCCACTGTTCCTCCACTCCACGCACAGAACATCTATAATGTAATATCGATTGCATAGGAATCTGTACCATTGCATACCAGCTGATTGACACCCCCACCCCATTTCATGTAGCTCCTATAGGGTAGCTGAATCCTTCAATGCCCAAAACATTTTACTTGTTGTCCAATAAATTTGGGAGTTTTACATCACAATAATGCAACAAGAAAATTACAACTAGGCCACACATTATTCTGTATCCCTTATCAGGCTAATGCACTAGCTGCCATATTGGCTCTGACCAGATTTTGTTGTTTTGCTGTAGCACAATCTGTATTTTGAACATAAGCAGATGGAGCTGGGTTTACAGTGAACACAGAAGTGGCAGTTCTTGCCAATGGCTGTACTGCTGAATGCTGATAGTTTTCTCAGTACACAAATGAATGTGTGCCATGGCGATTAATGATTTACAGCCAGCAACCTTGCCCTCCAGTGTTCGACTTCTGGAACAAACTATATCTGCCATCTAAAGTTCTTGTACTACCACTTGCACCATACCCATGGAAGTGCCCTATCAATGCCAGTAGTTTCAGTGACTTAGGGAGCCAGGTTTGAATCCTACAACCTCCACATACTCACTTTGTGACCCTGGGCAAGTCACTTAACCTCCCTGCACTTAACCTGTCTGTTAATTGCTCTCTAATCTATCTTTGGTTGACTGCATCTCCCTGGGTGTATAAAGGCAACCACTTTCTCTCTCTGTCTCTCTCTCTCCCCTAGATTGTAAAGTGCTTTGTAAAACAGTCCTTGTGAAATCTGCTATACAAAACCAATGTGTTGTTATGTCCTCAGATTTATTTCCCTTTTATGGAAAACTGTTCATTTTACAATGTATTCGCTGAAGAAAGCCATCCACTTCAGGGTTTTTCCATATTGTTTGTGGGCCCTGTCCAGTTTGCACCAGTTTCCTTATTGATTTATAAGGGGACAGATACAGAAAAAGTGAACGAGGAACTCCCAGAGAGTGCCCTTTGAGTGTCACTGTGCGTCAGCTGTAGCACTGTCACCTGCAGGGTCATGGGTTCACATCTTGCATCAGGGAATTGGGCATATACCCAGAGTTGACGCTGCATTGCAGTACAGCCTTGTGGCCCACTATTCATAGAATCACAGAAGGTGACAGCAGAAAAGGACCTCCCAGCCCATCTAGTCTGCCCCATACCTCCCAGTCCAACTTACCTTATCTTGAGACCCCCCCCCCCTTAGCCCCATGTGTCTGTCCCAAGCGGTCTTGAATCCCTCTACAGTCTCCGAATTCACCAACTCCCCCAGAAGCCCATTCCAGTTTCTCCACCACTTTCTCCATGAACAATTGACCTCTCAGATTGCTGTTGAAGTGCCCCCCCCAGAGTCTTAGTCTGTGCCCCCTTGTTATGTTTTCTTCCTTCCTGTGGAATAACTTCCCTGGGCCTCCCTTGTTCATCCCTTTGATATATTTAAAGGTCTCGATCATGTACCCCCTCTCCCTCCTGGTCTCCACTGTATATAGCCCCAACTCCTTGCATCTCTGTTCGTATGGTTTGCCTTTCATCCCCTGCACCATCTTGGTTGCCCTTCGCTGAACCCTTTCGATTGAGTCTATATCCTTGCACAGGTAAGGCCTCCAAAACTGGACACCGTACTCAAGGTGTAGCTTCACCAGGGCTTGATACAGGGGTAGCAGGACCTCCCTACGCCTGCTAGTGATACCCCTGCCGATACTTGCCAGCATCCCATATGCCCTCCCCACTGCCCTTGAGCATTGCTTCCCTACCTTGAGGTTGCTGGAGACTGTTACCCCTAGATCCCTCTCGTCCTCTGTCACCCTGACTCTGTCCCCTCCCAGCATGTACTCAGCCCTTTGGTTCCTATGTCCCAGGTGGACAGGAGGTGAAGGTGCTGTCATTCCAATGAGATGCGAGACTCAGATCCATACCATCAGTAAGCTGCTTGGGGTTGTTTAGGTAGAAATTAAAGATCCCACGGCACTTTTGAAACAGAGTAGAGAAGCACAGCTATGTAATAGCCATCAGTTCCTCTCAGGGTACAAAAGATTTGAAAGCACTTGTCCACGAAAATGTGTGTGATGTTGCGGAGCACCTAGGGGCGGCTCTGTTTCTGTGCATGTAGTCACTGCCATTTTGGTATTTAACCCATTCTTTCTGAAATGCTCTGTAAAATACTGTGTATTGAAGGCACAGATTAAAGCGCCATTTTAGTGTACTTTGCATTCAAGCTTATGCTGAATTCTACAGAGGCGTACGCTTTGGGCCTTTTTTTAAAATGTTGGGTTTACTGCAGTACTGTAAAACAGACGTGAAAAGGTTTTCAAAAACCAAGTGTGTTAATCAGAGCTCAGTTAGACATCACACATTCTGTAGAAACCAAAAAAGGTGACTTAGCCCAGCTAGGGGGACAATACAGGATTCTGTTTTCAGTGAGGTCCTGTTCTAACCAGTTTTGTAGCTAGGAAGATTAAAGCAAGGGGGTGGTGGTGTTTAGAGTACATGATCTGCTCAAGGTTGTGTAGTGAGCAAACAGCTGTGATGGGATTCAGATCCTGAATTTCCTAGTTCACAAACCCCTGTTGTGACCACTAGACCATGCTGCCTCTGGATTGATGTGCCAAGATCGGGAAGCTTGAAGTTGTGCTGTTGATTTGTAAGCATAGCCAGTGGGGGTTTTGTGGGTACCCAGAATCCCCCCCATCTTACTTCTGTAACCCCTAGATGGCACTATCCCACGGATTACTACCCCTGCCTGCTTGGCTAGTAGCAGGTTGCGGGGCCTAGGTTCTGCAACGGGTGCCTCCACCCAGAGGTCAGGGTTGGTAGTGATCAAACTAACCTGGGCACAGCCCTCTGGGACACTGTAACCCCCTTCTTTCCCTTCCAGTGGTCTGAGCAATATATGATAATCACTTTCACAGTACCCCTTGTGCACCATACAAGTACCCACACTGTTTGCACTTACCACCAGGGCTGGTTCCTCTGGCTCGACCCTGGGGACCCCCTGTAAAACAAGGTTATGCACAGCAAATAGCAACAGTACAGTAGTCTTGGCACAAACTGGAGCCACAGTCAGGTTAAATGCAGAAAAAGTCAGATCTGATTTATTCAGGGGACTTGAACAAGGAAGGGGTGTAATCAGGTTTATTGGCTTAAAGGCTACATTGATCAAACAGTTATGCATACGCTTTAAGTCCCCACACAGTCACACCTCTGGGTAGCCTGGTAGGGAGATGATGGGCTAGCCAGGAACATTGCAGCTGGTTGGGGCCCTGTGATGGAAGAAAGCAACGTGCACAACACACACTATTTGTAATCCGGAGCGCTTAGTTTGTGAAAGAAAACCAACCAGACAATCAGATGACAACACTTTAGATTTAGCTGTTGTTGCAGGGAGCTACCCTGATGTTTACTCATGACACCCAATACTGGACACAGGCAGGATGAAATCGAGACTGCAGGTTGTTGAGCTGGAGTACCCGGCGAAGCGGGGCCCGCACGAATCATCGAGGCATTGTTCCTGTTCAAGTGTTGAGCAGGGGGCTGATCCCCAGGCAAGTCTCTCGTCGATGGCTTTCTCTTTGCAGCAGGTAGTCAGGCTGGGCCAGTGTGGCAAGGCCCAGGCCCAATGGAGATGATTTTGGATTCAGTCCATGGGGCTGGATGCAGCTTCTGGCAAGCAGGATACAGTTCAAACCACAGTGGGGAACCAAATTGCGACCCAGTAACAGCACACAGCACATTTACATGTAAGGAAATTCTAATGTAGCTTCCAGCAAGCAGAAAACAATTCATACCACAGTGGGGAACCAAATCACGGCCCACTATAAGCACACAACACATTGGCATGTAAGGAAATTCCACTGTACCAGGCAAAAGGCTCTCTGGTCGCAATTACAGAGTCTCTGCACAATCCGGGAGTTCAGAGGTGACTGGAAGTCCAGACAGGTCGATCGCATTCAGCAAATCTTCGGTCTTCTTCAGGTAGGAGCCTGATCACAATTCAGTGGCTTACTTCACTCTTCAAGTTCGGATTCAGTCTGAAAAAGGCACAAGTTCCCTCTCGGGGACAGCAGGCAGGCATGCATGCCAAAACTCAGGCCTTTCCACAGTTCTCCCACGCGAATCCACTATGGATTGCTGCTTGAACTACCTCGAGCTGTTACTTCTTCACTTCTCAACTGAGATCTAACTGAAACTGCAAGCAGTTTGGGACTTCCCCAAGATCCTAAAGGTTCGGTTGGCTGATCTGTCTGTCAGTCACAACAAGGGCTCCCCCTCCAGGTTATTGTAGGCACAAAAAGTCCAAAACTACAATTCCTACAAGTTTTAACCCCACCAAGCCCTGTAGGCAGGCTCCATTTTAGAGTCCCAAATGTACTGATTGGCCCATTTCAGCAATCCAGGACCAAGATGATGGAAACAAACAGAACTGTCCATGCTGCAAAGAAGACAGGTTAGAACAAACTGCAATATTATTACTACTCTAACAAATGATCAGCAAACAAGCACATCTTCTAACAGAGCTCCCTTTTAGATTAATTATGACTGCAATCTAGGCAGCTCTTAAAGAGACAGCACACAGAGGCTATATAGGCACTCTCTGGCAATCACATTTAAACTGCAAAAATGCAGGACACCAGCCTGGCAGTGAGCATTTAGACAAGCTCAGGAAGACTTTTCGGGAACCCCCATTTGTAGGGAGGTTACACCCTTCCCTGCCTGGAGAAAACTTGGCGTCCACGTCAAGTCTGTACCATCACAATATCAAAAATGCAATATAAACAAGACATATATATATATCATTGGCTTGTTACATTACTGTACCTTTCAATATACTTCACCTTACAACATCCATATTGACAATACTTATGCATGTTTCATTCAAGTAATACTGATTCATTTAATAACTTCTTGTACATTAAACAATGTAAGAGGGGGCCCTTCCCTATCAGCTAACTTGGGGCTGTATGGGGCAGGGGCACCATGGTGAGAGGGATGAACAAGTAACCTGGAGTTGGCCGTCAAGCTCAATTTGGGCAGTGAGCTTGGCGAAACATAAACCCCTTTGTGAACCACGTTGAGAGGGAAATCCACTGGCCTCCCAGGGGAATCATAACTAAAGCGTAGCACTGGCTTGACAGCTCGGCCAGTCTTTCTGGGGGGAGCAGCCACAGTCTCTGTACTTTCAGCACTAACTTTGGAGCTTTCATCACTTGTGAGTGGTGCCTCTGCATGGATAGGACTGTCCAAACTTGGAGCACTGTCAGCACCTTGCTCTGTTGGCTCTGTTTCCACAACACTTTGCTCATCTTCTGATGGAGGCCCAGGTTGCTCATTTTGAGGAGGCTCTGGCACAATTAGGCTTTGCAGCACTGAAGGGGGGCTGTCAACACTCTCACATTGTTCTTCAAGTTCTGGTGTGTCACCAGAGAGGCTCAGACCATCAGATCCTTCTTTGGGCAATTCACACAGTTCCACAAAACACAGAGGCCGCAACCTCAGACGTAATACTTTGCATTTCACTTTCAGGGAGCATTGTCTCCAAGAACAAAACTGGGGGGTTTGGCAGTCCAGAAGGCCCAGCTTCATCCCCACAATTAGTCATAGGGTTACCTTGAAACAGCTGACTCAATTCATAGGAGGGGTAATACGCATTGTCACTCTCACTTTCGTCAGAGGTGGACTGACAGTCTCTGGACGCACCGTATACACTGGTAAATCATTCCACTTTCCAACTACTACATGGGGAAGATGGTGCCACCTATCAGCAATTTTGTGTTTGCCATGCAGTCCCAAATTGCGTAACAACACACAGTCTCCAGGCCGACGCTCTTGAGCCTTTACTTTTTTATCATACCTCTCTTTGTTGGCAAGATTTCTTCTGGCGGCCATTGTCTGGGCCGGTTGATAGGCATGGTTCAAATGAGCTCTCAGTTTCTGTACATACTGTAGGTAATTTTCGGCTTGGACCCCATCTGGAGAGACCCTAAAGTAGACGTCAACTGGCAGTCAGGCCTCCCTCCCGAACATGAGGTGGTAGGAGGAGAACCCAGTAGCGTCATTTTTTGTGCAATTGTATGCATGGACCAAGGTGCTAATCTGCTGGCTCCACTTAGGCCTGTCTTTGGGATGGAGGGTGCCCAGCATGTCTAGAAGGGTGTGGTTAAAGTGTTCTGGTTGAGGGTCCCCCTGTGGGTGATAAGGGGTGGTTCTTGACTTCTGCACCCCCCCATAGAGACAGCATTTCTTTGATTAGCTGACTTTCAAAATCTCTGCCTTGGTCAGAGTGGATCCGCTGAGGGGCACCATAGTGGACGAAGAAATTTTCCACTAGCACCTTGGCCACGGTAGAGGCCTTTTGATCTTTAATTGGAAAAGCTTGCACATACCATGTGAAATGATCCATAACCACTAACACATTGCCAGTATTCCACTGATCAGGTTCTAAACACAAAAAGTCTATGCAGACCAGTTCCATGGGGGTGCTGGTAGTAATATTGACAAGGGGGCAGCTCTCTGAGGCAGGGCTTTCCTTTGCAGGCAATGACTGGAGGTCTTTACATGGTGCTCAAAATCGGCCCCCATCTTGGACCAGTAGAATCGAGATCGTACCAAGTCAAGAGTTCTGTCAATACCAAGGTGCCCCATGTGATTGTGGAAGGACCTCAGTACCAAATCTTTAAAGGCCATGGGCAGGACCAATTGCTGCCTGTCTACTTGACTGCCACGACCTACTGTCTCTCTGTACAGCAACTGATTGAGTAGCTTCAACCTGGGGCCTTCTTTAAATAATAGAGCAGTTCGCAAGTCAGGGGAATGCAACTTGGACACATCTTTCCCTGCACGCAGGGCATGAAGTACTGGCTGAATCATAGGATCTTGGGATTGAGCCCACTGAATGCCATCATTGTCAAATTGAGGTAGTACACTAACATCTAGACCAGAAAAGTGGCAATATTCAGCCGGTATGCAGGTATCAGGAGGGCCGTTGCAATCTACTGAACAGTCCACTGTGTCCACAGACATCTGTTCATCTCGGTCAAATTTTTGGCACAAGGCTCGGATATCAGGTTCAAACAGCCTGACCCAATCACTCTTGAAAACTGGCCTTCGTGACAAGGTGGCAGCATCAGTATGGTTCAGTCCTGGTCTGTATTCAACAGCATAATCATAGGTTGATAAGGCGGAAAGCCACCAGTGCCCAGTGGCATCTAAGTTAGCTGAAGTCTGTATATAGGTTAACGGGTTATTGTTGGTATTCACCAATATCTTTGCCCCATAGATGTATTCATGAAACTGGTCGATGATGGCCCATTTTAGCGCAAGGAACTCCAGCTTGTGCACAGGGTAGTTTCGCTCTGACGGGGTCAAGCTCCTACTGGCAAAGACCACTGGTCTCAAACCATCCTCATGGGCTTGATACAGCACATCTCTTAGACCCTGCAGACTGGCGTCCGTATGCAGCACATAGGGCTTGGTGGGATCAGCATAGGCGAGAATAGGGGCATGGGTGAGCTGGTATAAGACTTCGTGAATGGCTGCTTCATATTCGGGTGTCTAGCAGGGCCCAAACAGTTCACCTGTGTGGAAGTACACTTTCTTTGGTTCTTTGACGGACCCTTTTTTATATTTATGGTTGGTAGGAGGGTAACCCTGGTAAAATTCAAGAGCGTGCGAATCACCTTTGAATAGTCTTTTATGAACCTGCGGTAGTAGCCACAGAACCCCAGGAAATGTAGTTCTTTCAAATTATGGGTCTGGGGCCAAGTAGTCAGTGATTCAGCCTTACTGGGATCAGTCTCGATCCCTTCTGCAGATACTATGTGCCCCACCTACTTCACGGAGGTTTGAAAAAACTGGCACTTGTCAATGGACAGCTTGAGGCTGAAGTCTTCCAGTCAGTCTAGGACTTTAAACAGTTGGGTCTCATGCTACTTTAATGTGCACGCAAACACAGTGACATCGTCTAGGTACACTAGACAGTCCAGCAAGTTCATATCTCCCACCGCACGCTCCATCAGTCACTGAAAGGTGGCCAGGGTGCCTGAAATCCCCTGTGGCATTCTCAGGAATTCTTAGAAGCCCAAAAGACAGATGAAGACTGTTTTCTCACGGTCCTCCGGGGCCATCGGGATCTGGTAGTATCCGCTGCTAAGATCCAATACCGAAAACCATTTTCTCCCATTCAAACAATCCAGGGCATCTTATATACGGGGCATGGTGTATTGATCAGGGATGGTCCGCCGGTTCAGGGTTCAATAATCAACACACATCCTTACTGACCCATTCTTCTTACACACAACCACAATAGGAGAGGCATATGGGCTCCTTGATTCTTGTATCACACCAGCAGCGAGCATTTCCTGCAGGTGTCTCCTCACATCATCTATGTCTGCTGGGGCGAGACGTCAGGATCTCTCCTGAAATGGCCGGTCATCATGCAGGCGTATGTGATGCTCTGCACCCTGGACACACCCCACGTCCCATTCTTTTAATGAAAACATTTGATTCCTCTGAGTGGGTTTCTTGCCAATTCTAGCCTTCCATTCAGCTGGCAACGGGGAGTCACCAAAGTCAAATAAGTCCGGGGTCACTCTCTCCTTCTCACCAGAGCACTTGTTGCTGGGAAATATGGCAGTGTCGGCGCAGTGTGCTGTAGCTAGGGTGCATCCTTTGTTCACATGAATCTCCCGATCGGACACATTCTGAATCTGGACCATCACTCGTCGTGCATAGGCGTGGGCACGAGCAGGCAAGATGCTGGGTTTGACCAATAATCCCTCTGGCAACTTTCCATCTCCTGGTGCATCCAGCATTAATATTTTGTTCTTTACGTTTCTCTTTAGGCGAACTTCTCCATGGAATGTGCGCTGGGTGTTGGGGGCCAATACCAAGGAGTCAGGTTCCTTTTTCCACACTGTCCCCACTGGCTCATCTGAGTCCATGTCATCATGTCTCTGTTGGCAGTCATAAGCCCTTTTTACTAAGGCTGGAATTCTTAGGGCCCATCCAGTCAGCTGCTCTTGTTTCTCATGGCAGAGTTGTGCTAGTCTCCCAAACATATGGGCATTTGTTCCAGTTGACAGGGGAACCCCATCATACAGTCCGGTGAGGGGACACACTAGGGCCAGTGTCTCTACTTGCTCCTCTACGCCAGTGACAGTTGCAGGAAAAGACAACTAGAGGCGGGCATATCCTAGACATGGATAAAACTTGTTGCTCAGCCCCCACACATGTAGGCCTTCCAGGGATTGTAATGGCACATCAGATAAGTGTTTGTCATACCAGTCCTGAAACACAATGGTCATTTGCGACCCACTGTCAAACACAGCCTGAGTAGGAATACCATTCATAGCCACATTAGTCTACATTGAAGGGCACACTATCTTGGACCAGTCTGGAGGGACAACAGCAGGAGCCTGGACAGACAATTTAGCCACAGAGGGGTTTGAGTTAGGATGGCGAGTCTTTACTGCGGTCATTTCGTGCACTCCTTGACCACTGACTCATTTTCCGAAGCTCTCCTTGACGCTGGTTCACCACTTTCTTTAAGTCCTTCTGAGATTGGCATTCCCTCATCATATGGCCATCCTTGCCACAATTGTGACAAATGACTTGCTCTTGGGGCATCCTTGGGGAAAACATAGCAGGGGATGCTGGAGCATCGATGGGATATTGTGATCTGACTTCTGCGGGTAGTGTACCATGTCTCAAAAGTTTCTTTAGGGTGGCAGTCAATTCCTTGAGCTCAGCCAAGAAGCCACCCTCAGTAGAGGATGCCTGAGGGTGCACCCCCACAACAGTCACGTCCTGACAGGGGCCAGGGTCTCTGTCAGCAGGGGATACCTCAGCGAATGCACCCGGTTGTACTTTTCACTTCCTTCAGCAACTCCTTCTCCCACCGTTTAGCCCACGGCGGGACACTCTTAGTGGTCTCCATTTCGGAAGGGCCTTCCAGTGCCATGATCACTTGGGCTGCACTCACCCGATAATTACAATCTCCCTCTTCACCTTCTATCTCCCGGAGTTCTTTTATCAAGTTACAGTAGTCAGGTGGGTTACCTCTCCTATCCTGGAGCCTTAACTGGATGATCTGCAGTTTAGAATGCTTGGCATGTTGCAGTATGTGCCCCAATCTCACACGGTTCAAATCACTAATGGCTACCCCACCTTTCCAGTAAGCTTCTGCAGAACTCTTTCTAGGTGAGTAACATACGCAGACAAATTTTCCCCCTTCCATTGTTTGGTACCTTGGAATTTCCACGTCAAAGTCTCCCCTGACTCAGTGCTCCCAAAATTGCCTTCAAGTACAGACAGGTACTTCTGAGCAGATGCATCAGGGTTCGTGGACCTCAAAACTTTAATGGCTTCAAGGGCAGGGCCTCTCAAACTTTCTATGATTCTTTTCCACTTCTCAGCCTCCGCACACTGCCACTTGGGTACCAAGGGGGCAACATAGCCGATCCAGGTCTCCCAGTCATCCTCCCTCTGGGGGGTGGGGAGGGTGCTTGAGAAGATTCTCAGCCTTCAGTAAGAGTCGTGACTAATGGCGGGTACAGATATAGGGGCCAGAATTGGCATGGGCACAGAAGGTGGGGCAGTAACAGGTGCTGGAGTGGGACGGGGTGTTGGGGATAGAACAACACCAGGTGGCAGGAACAGTTTCTTAAAGTCCTCTACGGTTTTCCCTTCCTCCAGCAACAACTTAGCAAATTTCTCCTCAAAAGTCTCAGATAATGGTGGGAGCTCATCCTCCCCAGGGTCTTTACTGTCTTTTGTTATCACTCTCTAGGCGGCTGGGACTCCTTCTGAGGCAATAGTCTGTGGCACTTTAGAGCTGTCCATGAGGTCACTACACTCTACCAAGGCTATGAAAGTTTGGCTGATCAAATCAGCCTGTCGACCCACCACCACAGGGTTTTTTAAACATTCAGCTTTGGAGAGTACTCCCTCTACAGTGTAGTTACTGGTACCCAGGGGAATATCCAGTATAAGCAGAGCATTTTGGGCATCGATCTCCTGCCCAGTACACCACCCCACCAACTGGTGTACAGCCATTTCTACTGGGGTAGCCATTAATCTTTAACAATAATTCGTAATTTTTGGCCACTAGAAGGCACAAAATCCCAGTGGGTAGCCTCCAAAATGTAACCCCTAGGTGGCGCTATCTCACGGGCTACTACCCCTGCCTGCTTGGCTAGTAGCAGGTTAAGGGGCCTAGGTTCTTCAACAGGGGCCTCCACCTGGAGGTCAGGGTTGGTAGCGGTCAGACTAACCTGGGCACAGCTCTCTGGGACACTGTAACCCCCCTCTTTCCCTTCTAGTGGCCTGAGCAATATATGATAGTCACTTTCACAGTACCCCTTGTGCACCATACAAGTACCCACACTGTTTGCACTTACCACCAGGGCTGATTCCTCTGGCTCGACCCTGGGGACCCCCTGTAAACAAGGTTATGCACAGCAAATAGCAGCAGTACAGTACTCTTGGCACAAACTGGAACCATAGTCAGGTTAAATGCAGAAAAAGTCAGATCTGATTTATTCAAGGGACTTGAACAAGGAAGGGGTGTAATCAGGTTTATTGGCTTAAAGGCTATATTGATCAAACAGTTATGCATGCGCTTTAAGTCCCCACACAGTCACACCTCTGGGTAGCCTGGTAGGGAGATGATGGGCTAGCCAGGAAAATTGCAGCTGGCTGGGGCCGTGTGATGGAAGAAAGCAACATGCACAACACATACTATTTGTAATCCGGAGCGCTTAGTTCGTGAAAGAAAGAGCAACCAGACAATCAGACGACAACACTTTAGATTTAGCTGTTGTTGCAGGGAGCTACCCTGCTGTTTACTAACTGTACCCAATACTGGACAAAGGCAGGACGAAATCGAGACTGCAGGTTGTTGAGCTGGAGTGCTCGGAGAAGTGGAGCCCACACGAATCACCGAGGCATTGTTCCTGTTCAAGTGTTGAACAGGGGGCTGATCCCCAGGCAGGTCTCTCGTCGATGGCTTTCTCTTTGCAGCAGGTAGTCGGGCTGGGCCAGTGTGGCAAGGCCCAGGCCCAATGGAGATGATTTTGGATTCAGTCCATGGGGCTGGATGCAGCTTCTGGCAAGCAGAATACAGTTCAAACCACAGTGGGGAACTAAATCTCGACCCACTAGCAGCACATAGCACATTTACACATAAGAAAATTGTAATGCAACTTCCAGCAAGCAGAACACAATTCAGCCCACAGTGGGGAACCAAATCACGGCCCACTATAAGCACACAACACATTGACATGTAAGGAAGTTCCACTGTACCAGGCAAAAGGCTCTCCGGTCGCAATTACAGAGTCTCTGCACAATCCGGAAGTTCAGAGGTGGCTGGAAGTCCAGACAGGCCGATCGCATTCAGCAAATCTTCGGTCTTCTTCAGGTAGGAGCCTGGTCACAATTCAGTGGCTTACTTCACTCTCCAAGTTCAGATTCAGTCCAAAAAGGGCACAAGTTCCCTCTCGGGGACAGCAGGCAGGCATGCATGCCAAAACTCAGGCCTTTCCACAGTTCTCCCATGCTAATCCACTATGGATTGCTGCTCGAACGACCTTGAGCTGTTACTTCTTCACTTCCCAACTTAGATCTAACTGAAACCTAAAGAAGTTTGGGACTTCCCCAAGATCCGAAAGGTTTGGTTGGCTGATCTGTCTGTCAAGCACAACAAGGGCTCCCCCTCCAGGTTATTTTAGGCACAAAAAGCCCAAAACTACAATTCCTACAAGTTTTGACCCCACCAAACCCCTGTAGGCAGGCTCCATTTTATTTATTTATTTTCTTTTTTTGTTATTATTTTTACTCTCCTTACTGCCGGCTTGTACCTTCAGGAGGGCGTCCCCACCCCCGTCCCCCGGCGTCCACCAGCCAACGCTGGCCTGACCCCAGGGCTTACCCCCCCCAGGCGGGGTTGGCAGGGGTCCCGGACTCTCCCACTGAGGACCAGATTTAGTTGGCCAGCGCCGTGGCTAGCCAGGGGCGGAGCCTGCAAGGCGCCCTCTGTCATTCTGCATGGCAGTGTATTTTTTCTGCTGTTCTCCCCAGGAATCGGGGCTGCAATGTCGTCAGCGGAGGGGAGCGCGCATGCATCCGCATGCACTCCCTCCAGACGTCTGGCCTGACTCCTCCCCAATTTGTGGTGCGGCACCCTGTCCTCCAGCCTTCGCCGGGGGGCGAACAAGCGCCGACCACCTGGAACCCCCCCTCCCTGGAGAAGGAGAGCAGTCCATAGGACGCTTAATCCTTCTCCTCCCCTGCTGACCCCCGATGGCCCGTGCTCGTTCCCGAACAAGGGTCACCAGTGTAGCACGAGGTAAGGTGCGGCAGGCTCCATTTTAGAGTCCCAAATATACTGATTGGCCCATTTCAGCAGTCCAAGACCAAGATGATGGAAACAAACAGAACTGTCCATGCTGCAAAGAAGGCAGGTTAGAACAAACTGCAATATTATTACTACTCTAACAAATGATCAGCAAACAAGCACATCTTCTAACAGAGCTCCCTTTTAGATTAATTATGACTGCAATCCAGGCGGCTCTTAAAGAGACAGTACACAGGGGCTATATAGGCACTCTCTGGCAATCACATTTAAACTGCAAAAACGCTGGACACCAGCCTGGCAGTGAGCACTTAGACAAGCTCAAAGAAGACTTTTCGGGAACCCCCATTTGTAGGGTGGTTACACTTCCATTATGTTTTTATAAAGCTTTTTTATGTAGTGGTACTAAATAATGGAATTTCTTTGGTAAACCCTCCGTTCACAAATTCTGGCTATGCCTTGACTTGATCTGACTGTCAGGAGTCGGATTCAAACTCACACTGTAATGACTCTATTTTAGTGTAATGGAGGATCTTACTGGTTGAGTTGATGGCATGGTACGGCAGCTCCTTTCATTTACTCCATAAAGCTTTTACTTTTGGGGCTGGAAGGCTTTGCTTTTGAGTTCCCCCTCCAACTTGTGTACCTCATCTTCCATGAAAGTCTACATATGTGTATGTGTATTAAACCCTGCAGCTTCTAACTTTATTGAGGATACGTCAGTAGAGAAGGGCATTAGTTGAGTAAACTATTGCTCTGCCACTTTTACAGTTGCTTCTCAGAAAGTGACAAGAGTACTGCAAAGAAAAATGTTCTCACACAGTTTCCTACCTTTTAAACTCTAGTGGACTGAAACTGTCATTTGTATTGTAGACACACAGGGCAAGGTAAAATGAATATGTTGAACCTTGGATTTAGTTTTTTTTTTATAATTTTCCAAAAAAAAAAACGAGAAAAATTTTGCTTAAAGTTGAACCAGCATAATATACTGTGGTGATTTGCATATACAGCCCATGGTGCTTTGCATTATGAGGGTATGTGTGATTTTATATTTCTTTGAGACTTGGCTTCCCAGCCAGTGCCCTTTGGGGTAACCATTGCCTCAGTGCTTTCACGCTGAGGTTCTTTGTCTTTGAGAAAAATTTAGACTCAAGACTATTTTAGTATTTCAATCAAGGGTGGATCCAGTAGTAATGTAGATGGGGGGGACTATATGTAACCACCCTACAAATGGGGGTTCCCAAAAAGTCTTCCTCGAGCTTACCTAAATGCTCACTGCCAGGCTGGTGTCCTGCGTTTTAGCAGTTTAAATGTGATTGCCAGAGAGTGCCTGTATAGCCTCTGTGTACTGTCTCTTTAAGAGGTGCCTGGATTGCAGTCATAAGTAATCTGAGAGGGAGCTCTGTTGAAAGATGTAACTATTTGCTGAAAATTATTTAGAGTGATAATGATAATGTAGTTTGTCTAACCTGCCTTCTTTGCAGCAAGGGCTGTTTTATCTCCACTATCTTGGTCCTGGACTGTCGAATTGGACCAATCATTTCTGGTGGGACCTAAAATGGAGCCGGACTACAGGAGCTGTCTGGAGTCTAAATCTGTAGGAACTGTAGTTTGGGGCTTTTTGCACCTGAAGGGGGAGCCTTGGTTGTGACTGACAGGAGGATCAGCCAACCAAACCTTTTGGATCATGGGGAAATTCCCAAGCTGCTTGCTGTTAGAGGCAGATCTAAGTTGGGAGCTGAAGAAGCAAGAGCTCAATACAGTCTCTGTGGAAAGGCTTGAGGTTTTGGCCTGCATGTCTGCCTTCTGCCCCTGAGAGGGAGAGAAGAGAATGATTTTGGACTAATTCCAAGTTCGTGAGAACGAGGTAAGCCACTGATTTTTTACCAGGCTCATACCTGAAGAAGACCGAAGATTTTGCTGAATGCGATCGGCCTGTCAGGATTTCCAGCTGCTTTTTAATCCCCGGTTTGTGTAGAGACTCTGCGATCGTGACCGGAGAGCAGTTTGCCTGGTACAGTAGAATTTCCTTACATGTAAATGTGCTGTGAGTTGTTAGTGGGTCGTGATTTGGTTCCCCACTGTGTGAACTGTGTTCTGCTTGCTAGAAGCTGTATCCAGCCCAAAACGGACTGTATCCGAATCTGTCTCCATTTGGCCGGGCCTTGCCACACTGGCCCAGCCAGACTACACGCTGCACAGAGAAAGCCATCAATGAGAGATCTGCCTGGGGATCAGCCCCCTGCTCCATCCTTGAACAAGAATGACACCTCGACGAATCGTGTGGGCTGTGCTTCTCCTGGCACTCCAGATCAACCACCTGCAGTCTCAATTTTTGTCTAGCCTGTGTCCAGTCTTGGGTATCGTGAGTAATCATCAGGGTAGCTCCCTGCAACAGCAGCCTAATCTAAAAGTGTGTCATCTGATTGTCTGGTTGTTTCCTTTTCACTAACTGAGCCCTCCGGCTCTGGATTACAATTAATGTGTATGGTGCATGTTGTTTTCTTCCATCACAGGGCCCCAACCAGCTGCAACGTTCCTGGCTAGCCCACCTTTCTCCATCTGTGTATCCAGAGCATGTGACTGTTTATAGACCCTGAAGTGCATGCATAACTGTTTGAATGATAGTCTTTAAGCAAATTAACCTGGTTATGCCCCTCCCTTGTTCAAGTCCCTTAAATAAATCAGATTGAACTCTTTTTTGCATTTACCCTGACTGTGGTTCCAGTTGTGCAAGAGTACTGTACTGCTGTTATTTGCTGTGTATAACCTTGTTTTACAGGGTGTCCCCAGAGCTGAGCCAGAGGAAAGCCCTGGTGGTAAGTGCAAACAGTGTGGGTACTTGTGTGGTGTATCAGGGGTATTGTGAAAGTGATTATTGTGTATTGTTTTGGCCACTAGTAAGGAAAGAGGGGGTTACAGTGTCCCGGAGGGCTGTGCCCAGGTTAGCTTGACCACTACCAACCCTGACCTCTGGGTGGAGGCACCCATTTCAGAACTCAGGCCCCTTAACCTGTTACTAGCCAAGCAGGCAGGGGTAGTAGCCCTTGGGATAGTGCCACCTAGGGGTTATATATAAAAGGATCGAAAATGTAAACTATAGGTCAGGGCTCTGGTGGTTGCCTAGGCCCCTCGAAACATTTTATAGAATTTGGTACATTCTGTTGTATTTTGGGGGTCATTTGAAACAGAATTTGCTACCCTGTTACTACCTTCCCGTGCCTAGTAAGTTGCACTCTAACCCCCTCCCCAGAGTCCCCACAGTCCAGTATGTTGCTTAAACCACTCTCCTCATAGCCTAGCGACCTGCTGCATTGCATGGACCCGAGCCCTCCCCAAGCACAAAAAGCTGCACCCTATCTCCCCTCCCTGGAATCCTCAGCCCATCCCCACCACATCATCTGTAGCCTCAGGGTCTTCTTTCCTTTTTATTGCCAGTGCCATTCTCTTGCTGCTGCTCATTCCTTTTCTCTCCTGTCTTGTCAATAAAATAAATAACTACAGTACTGCTGCACACACAAAATGCACTCTGAAATGCCAGGTTGATTAAATACCATCACTGAAATGAATCCCATCACTTTTTGGTGTTAGCGATTTTGTCTCCGGCGGTGTTGGGTGGGCATGCAGCAGATCCAGAAATTTACTGAACACAGCCCAAGCAATACTTTGTTGTAGTAGTACATACCCGAGCAAAAATTAGTGCAGAATGCCATATGTCCTGCCAGTCTCACACACCTTCCCGCTGTGTATATTTGCAATGGGGATGGGGGTTAGAGTCAGAGATCCATGAGAACTGTTGAGAAAGCACATGTCTTGGACACCCACCCCACCACCCCATATTTTATCTTACTTAGGTCAGTGCCCGCTGCAAACTCTCCTTTTTGTCCTTTTGCTTTTTGGAAAATAAATTCTAAACACTCTGCTCTGCCTCCTTTACTTTGGGATGCTAACTTTACAAATGCAGTGTGTAAGCTGGGTATGGTATGCAATTGTGGCATAGTAGAGACTCAAATAGTCTAGTATAGATCAGAAAACAAAAATCCCTGCCTGCATGTAACTGCACTGTAATTTGAGTGACACCCCTAGCCTAGTTTTCCTACCTCATTTACTTTTATGCTGTCACCTGTCTTTCAGTCTCGGTATCTCCTCGGTGGTGTATCTGAATCTCTTAGTCTCTCTGCTGGTGCAAGCTGTGCGGTCTGCTCCTGATGTGGCACCTATCATTGCGCTGTCACCTGGGCACTGTTCTCTCTCTCTCTCGGACTCTCCTCAGTATATCCGCAGTTGTCAAAGCCTCTTTTTACCATCTGAGGAACATTGCCCGGGTGAAGCACCTGGTTCCTCCTGACGATCTTCCTACTTTGGTCCATGCCTTCGTTACCTCCCGCCTTGACTACTGCAACGCCCTTTATCTTGGGCTGCTGGGGGTTGATATTCGCCACTTGCAGCTAGTGCAGAATGCGGCAGCCAAGCTATTGACTGGTTCCTCTAGGTCCAGTCATATAACGCCTGTGCTCCGCAGACTGCACTGGCTGCCAATATGCTGGTGAATCACCTTCAGGGTCGGTTTGCTGACCTATAAGGCCCTACACGATCTGGGACCTGGCTACCTGAAAGATCTCCTTTGTCCCTGCTGTCCCTCCCGCTCTCTCTGATCCACTGACGAGGGATTGCTAGAGATTCCCAGGGTTTGCTTAAAGACTTCTGGGGCCAGATCTTTTAGTTTTATGGCCCCAACCCTGTGGAATTCTCTACCTCGTGAGCTGCGAGATTGCCCGACTGTCCAAAGCTTTAAGGGGGCATTAAAAACACATCTTTTTAGCCTTGCATATAATGATTTTTGAATGTTGTTGCCTTGGATTAATTTTAATATTGTTTTAATTATTTATTGATTTTATTATGTTATGTACAGGCGCCTTGGTTTTGAAAAGGCGCCTTTTCTAAATAAAGTTTGATTTGATTTGATTTGACCTGATCGGAATGTAGTCCTTAGTTCAGAGTCCTGACTTTCTCTCTTTTAGTACCCCAAAGTATGGGGGTACCACAGAAAATTAGGGGATTAATTAAATAAATAAAGTGCCCCGAGCCCCCGTTGTGTTGTGGGCTTCTGGGCAGTATTGGGGCAGTATACTGGGGCCCTGTTTACCAGTAATTCCCGAATCGCTAGGCAGGCAGACTTAATAAAAAAAAAGAACACTTTTTTTGTGCTCTGCTGCTGCCTGCTCTGCTCCATTCCACCCCCAAGCAGGCAGCAAGCTGTGGAATCTGTGCCCACACGGCAGGACTGGTGGCATTGTCCTGCATGTGTCAATTTAGACTGGGGCTGCAGTGTTTTTTTTTTTTTTTTTTAAATAAACAAAGCATGGCCTGCCATTCAGCGTGAGCCCGGGCTTCCAGAATCCGAACCCCGAGTTAAGTGCTTTTAATTAGGAACCACCAACTTTTTTTGAGTTAGATCATACTGGGCTGTGAAGTAGAAAGGACCTCGAGAGTGCGACGGAGACTTTGAGCTTACCTTAGGGTTGAAGCCAGTCTCGTCAACTCTGCATCGGTGCCCCTCCTCCAGCCAGCGAAGACTGCTGCTGCTTCTGCTGCTCTGATCCTGTTGTTGCAGTCGAGTCTGGCAGTCTGGTCAGAGAGAGAGAGAGAGAGAGAACTCCTGTCCTCTGTGGCAGTGTGGGCTCTGTTTAACCCATTTTATTGTTTTATCTGTGCCCCTCCATACCTACTGTCTGGTTCCTGTTTGGCGGCAAAGAAGAGCTGCATTGTGCCGGAAGAAAGCCGTCGGCCCTCCAGAGGCCCCTGCCATCCTCTGCGGTGCCTGTTTCCTTCTCCTTTGGGTCCCTCCCTCTGCCAGTGAACCTCCCTCCTCCTAACTGCAGCTGCTTCACCCTGGGCTGGGGTGGTGCATTGGCAGCAGTACAAAGAAGAGTGCTGGTCGTCTGAAACATTTTAGAGTAAAAGAAAACATTTTTAAATTGTTTAAAGTGCTCGGAGCGCTAGCAGAGGGGTGGGCAAGAGGGCCGACCTGAAATTTAAATAATTGAATATTCAGTGAGTACAGTGATGCCCATGGGAGGGGCGTAGCCTAAAGGCCCATAGGGAAGTGATTAAAAAATTCACAAGGGGGGGAGTAGAGGCGGGACAAGCCAATAGTGACTGGCAGCAAGGCCCCAGCTAGGCCACAGTTTAAAGGGGCAATGCTAGGCCCTGGTGGAAAGAGGGGCAAGTTCAGGTCCCAGTTTAAAGGGTGCTGACAGCAGAGGTCCATAGATTAAGAGGGGCCCTCAGACCAGACGCAGGAGTGAGTAGGGCCCAGCAGAATAGGCCTCAACAGGTTTAAGGGGGCAACACTAAGCCCAGGTTTTGAGGGGCACCACAGGCCCGGTTGAGTCGACCCCAGCAGATTTAAATGGACATCGTTAGGCCCAGATACTTGACGGGGCACCACATTGGTTTAAGGGGGTAATTGCAGGCCCAGCAAGCCAGGCCCTAGATTTAAAGGGGCAGCACTATAGGCCAGCAGATTAGGCCCACCAGTTAAAGGGGCCTAGGAAAAGGAGTTTACATGGTCCAACATAGCAAATTGAGAGGGTGCAGTTAGTATAGGTGCTCTATAATTTCCCTTGCCACACCCTAGTTCTAGACACTTAGTGGGAATTCTGTTAGTCCCAGGGGTTTGAGCATGTGTTCCTGGGAACCACAGTCTTTTGTCTGTGTATTGGGATAGCGACTATGGTCGCAGAGGTGTGGAAGGGTGTTTTAAAATATTTCCCACCTTCGGACCGCTTCATAGGGATGGCCGAGGCAGGAGTTGGCTAGTGGCTCCTTAAATATAGCCAGTATATTTCATGGGCAATAGGGCAATTGATTATCCAGTGGGCAATGAATCTGCAACTGCTTGTACTGTTTATTGACTGTCAATTCAGTGAACTGTTTACTGCATGGAAGCCACTGAATTTTATTGCCAGTTGCAAGGTATTAAAAGTGTTTTATTGTTGACTGATTCCCTGGACTGTCTTAAGGCCAAGTGCCTCAGCAATGAACAATTGCCCCAGCATTGAAAAATTGCCATGTAACTAACAATTTCCCAAGATTGGGTTATTTGCCCCTGCTCTTGGCACATTTACCTCTGGAACTGTACAATTGCCCCAGCAACAAACAATTGTCCTGGGTATTACAAAATCACCCCAGTGTAGAGTTCCAGTATATCATCCAGCCTCCATTATACAAACATACGAACATATGAAATTGCCAGCAGATACAGGCCATTCGGTTTGTCTAGTCTGCTCGAATGTGCAGCACTACAGTCCATTAGACTGCAGCTGCCCCCCATATGCCCCCCCCCCACATTTTGTGCCTCCTCCTGGTTTGTACCCTCCCCTTGAATCTGTCCCACCATCTGGCCCAGTGTTACAGGCTTGTGTGTATGGACTCAATCTTCCACTACGACACTACCCTATAGTGTTGCCTGCAACAGTACCTTGATGGAATCAGTCTCCATCCAGAGAAAGAAAACTTCCAGCACCATTCTTCACCAGCTTTCAGCAGCTTCATGTCACTGGTCTCTGTCAGAATCTTCTTTGCCAGACTGTGCCTATTCCGAAAGAACTACAGCTGCAGTCCCTGGTCGTTTGCCACTAGTTGTAGTCCATCGAAGCCCAGTGTGGAATCGTGGCCACCGTTTCTTGTTTTCTTGGTTCTTGGTCCACATGCTTCAAAGCTGGCAGTCCTCAGAGAGTGCTCATCCTGGAGGAACCCTGCTTGTGAGCCCTGGTCATTCACCGCTAGTCGTAGTCGTCGAACCCCAGTGTGATTCGTGGCTGCTGGTTTCTTATTTTTTCATTCCGAGTTCGGGACACTTCAAGACCTTCTATCTTCATCTTGGTTTTCCTTATTTCTGCTGTTCACCAAAGAATCCTCATCTACTTCATCCAGTCCTTGGCAGCCCTCCGGTGGGCTCTTCACAGAAGACTCTTCAGCCGCTGCTTCCTGTCCTTGGTAGCCCTCCAGTGGGCTCTGCACCAGAGAATCTTCAGTGGCTTCGTTTTGTCCTTGGCAGCCCCCAAGTGAGTTTTGTGCTTGGGAACCTTCAGCAGCTTGTCTTGTTTTGGGACAGCACTTCCGAGGGTTTGGTGCTCAGATCCTTCCTACAGCTTATTTCTTCTGGCTTTCCTCCAGTGGGCTATTGCCAGGAGCCTATTCAGTTTGTTCTCTCATACCGGCAGCCTAGGAGAGAATGGGCTTTTGCCGATGAACATATGGTCTGTTTACAAACCTCTCATAACTCCAGTAGCCTCTTCTAGGTCTGCACTCTGGTAACCATTCTGTGCTTAGCAGGAATTCCTCTTCTTCTTCTCCTTCCTTCTGTTTCATCACCATCTCACCTGTGCGCACGAAGACTTCTGCTGAAAATAGACTCTGGTGTGTGTGTGAATTCATGTTCTAGAAATTGTACTGTGCAATTCAGTGCTGTAAGAGTCCTCTCAGGGCTAGTAACTGTACCATGGTACCTTAACTGAAGTACTAGGAATAGAGCTAAAATACATTGGCACTAGGCTGAGGTGCACCTTATAGATCTTCATGATTCTGGTTGTACTTTCTGTGTCCCTTAGACCCAGCATTGTTTTGGTACTCTCTGCGTCCCTTAGACCCAACACTGTTGTGGTACTTTCTGTGATCCTTACACCCATCACTGTTTTAGTACTTTCTGTGTCCCTTAGACCTAACACTGTTTTGGCACTTTCTATGACCCTTAGACCCATCACTGTTTTTGGTACTTTCTGTGTTCCTTAGACCCAGTCCTGTTTTGGTACTTTCTGCATCCCTTAGACCCAGCACTATTGTGGTACTTTCTATGTCCCTTAGACCCAGCACTGTTTTGGCACTTTCTCTGTCCCTTAGACCCAACATTGTTGTGGTACTTTCTGTGTCCCCTTAGACCCAGCACTGTTTTGGTACTTTCTGTGTCCCTTAGACCCAGCACTGCCTTGGTACTTTCTGTGTCCCCTTAGACCCATCGCTGTTTTGGTACTTTCTGTGTCAATTAGACCCAGCACTGCTTTGGTACTTTCTGTGTCCCTTAGACCCAACACTGTTGTGGTACTTTCTGTGTCCCTTAGACCCAGCACTGCTTTGGTACTTTCTGTGTCCCTTAGACCCAGCACTGTTTTGGTATGTTCTGTGTCCCTTAGACCCAACACTACTTTGGTGCTTTTTGTGCCCCTTAAACCTATCACTGTTTTGGTATTTTCTGTGTCCCTTAGACCCATCACTGTTTTGGTACTTTCTGTGACCCTTAGACCCAGCAATGTTTTGGTACTTTCTGTGAGCCTTACACCCAGCACTGTTTTGGTACTTTCTGTGACCCTTAGACCCAACACTGTTTTGGTACTTTCTGTGACCCTTAGACTCAGCACTGTTTTGGTACTTTCTGTATCGCCTAGATCTGGCACTGTTTTGGTACTTTCTTTGTCCCTTTGACCCACCAATCTTCTGGTTTTTCAGTGTCACTGAGACCTGGCATTGTTTTGGTATTTGGCATTGGCAATGACCCATTTCTATATTGAGCCCTCACAGGTATTTTTCTTTATTTGCATGAAATAATATTTTTTGTAGGATTGATATCTACAGTTTTTTACAGAAAATCATGGCCACATTTTTAGAGCCAAACAGAGATTTTCTCTGGCATCTCTTTTTAGGCATATATCTTTTTTTTTAGCATGTCGATATCATACTGTGGCTTGGATCCCTGTGCTTTCTGATCCTGTTTGCATGCGGCCACGCCCCCTCACTGCACGTTTCAAGCATATCGATTTGAAGATAATGTTTTGTTAGCTTTGCTTAATAGCCTCATCTAGGGATATAAGCTAATTTTATTTGCTCTCATTTTATGTTCCTTTGCACAGAATTACAAAGATATCTGTATTTTAAACATTCTGAATCAAAATTGGCATTATGTACTGATTCTTATACTAATTATTTTGCCTTCACTACTTCCTCAGATTTTGTGTCCACCTTTGTACAGTATAACAGAGATACCTATATTTTAAATATTTTTAGTCAAAATTGGCACTGTGTACTGCTCGCTGTACTATTTTGCCTTCACTGCTTCCTCAGATTTTGTGTCCATTTAGAACTGATTGTGTGATAGACGTGTTGGCACCAGCTCAGTTTTGATAGGGTAATTTCTAAAAGTATTTAAAATTGTTTAATTACTGTAATTGCACCTGACCGACTTTGAGTGACATACAACGGCTGCAGACTGAGCAAGAACTCCTTGACAAAGTCCAAGTGGAAGAGGATCTTTCTGCCATCGTGCTTTTTAGCTAACTATTAACCTGTGGATCAAATACATATTTGTATAAAGAGCTTCCAGTCTGTGGTGATCCTTGGAAGTGTGCTGCCTTTTTATGTTCGCCGTGTGTGCAAGCGCAGATGAACATGTTGATATGAGAGTTGCTAGAGAGAGGTGTGAGGGGTGCCAGCCCAATGGCCAGTGGTGTTGCAGGGGCTGGTCTGTGGATAGCAAATCAGCAGGCAGTGTCCTGATGACACTGATTTGCTGAGGGGGCTTGTCTCGGCAAACATTCCAAAGGACAGAGCTGACGCTGCCAGCGGCTTTGTCCTTTGAAATGGGAGCCCTTCAGCTGTGGCTTAGTGTGTCTTTCCTTGTTAAACAATGTCCCCTTTCCCTGCTACTGCTTAGTGCATCTTTCCTCATTAAACAATTTACCCTTTCCCGTTTGACACCAGGATGCCCACTCCCTGTGTCAGATGCGCCCCCCCCAACCTGTCTATATCCCTAGCCGACATCAGGGTGCCCAATCCTCGTGTCAGCATTCCCCCCCTCCCCACCACTATTATGGCACACTGGGAGCCCATCCAGTGTGCCTAAATTCTATATATATATTTTTTACCTATAAATGAAGACAACCTTCCCTCGTGGTCTTTTTTTTTTTTTTCACCTGTAAAAAATGGAAACCGTCCCTCGTTGTCTCCTATGTCCCCTTCCCCCATCCCAACCTTCCCTCTGTGCACCCACCTCCCCTTATACCCCCCCTACATCATGCTTACCCTCCGAGGTCGGCAGACACGATCTTCTATGCAGCAGGAAACGTCTACACTCTTCAAAGCCGACCAGCCAGCTGAAAGAATGAAAGGTAAGCTGTATAATGGGGGTTTCAACTTATGTTGATATCTCAGCCATTTTTTGGAATTTTGGCTCAAAAATTTCAACATGGGGTTCTTGGGACCTCACCTTATGAACATGTTGCTGTCATTTCATTTCTCTGTCCCAAAAGGTGATTTTGCGGTCACTGTGCGGAACCATCTTTTGGGATTGAGTAACAAAACAACTGTAGCACTGTTCATGAGGTGGAGTCCCAAAAAGCCCATGTTGCAAATTTGGTGAAAAAATTCCAAAAAATGACTTCGTTATGAAGGTGTATTGAGCAGTTTATACGCATGCTCATGACTTCACCAATTGTTAATATTTTCACTCCAGATTTTCAAAATTGCCATTTTTTCATGCCTCCTTATGAACAGTACAGCTGTCATTTTTCACATACTGCCTGAAATGTGTTTTCACACCTGTTGCGCAGAATGGCACGGTCGCTGTGCAAAATCAACTTTCGGGATGGAGTATCAAAATTGCAGTGCCACTGTTCATGAGGGGAGGTCCCAAAAAGCCCATGTTGAAAATATGGTGAACAAATTCCAAAAAATGACTGCATTACGGACGTGCGTTGCACAGTTTCTATGCACGCTTGTAACTTTGTTAATTTATCATATTTTCACTCCAGATTTTCAACATTCCCATTTTTTCACACCTCCTCATGAACAGTACAAGTGTCATTTTTCACATCCTGCTCAAAATGTGTTTTAGCGCCTGTGGTGCTGAATGGTGCAGTCGCCTCGCGAAATCACCTTTTGGGATTGAGTAATAAAATGATAGTGCCACAGTTCATAAGGTGGTGTCCCACAAAGCCCATGTTGAAAATCTGGAGCAAAAATTCCAACAAACGTGTGGGGCATTAGGGTTTCCAACTGTAATGCTACAGCCCCCCACCCTGTAGAGACTGACGCGTGTGCCTTGGGGTCGTCGGCTATAATGCTCACATCATTCCACCCCACCCCCACCCTGCAGCCAATGACAGGCATCGGGGTGTGCCTTGGAGTCTTTGGCCCAAGCGTTCACCCCATTCTCCTATACTGCACCCATCTCAGCTTATTTCATTATGGAATGGGGTGAGCGTTAGGACCGAAGACCTCAAGGCACTCTGCGACACCTGTCAGTGTCTGCAGGGTGGGGGTGGAATGGCATGAGCATTACAGCCAATGACCCAAAGGAACACCTCCAATGCCTGTCAGTCTCTGCAGAGTGGGGGTGGGGCTTTAGGTTGGAAACCTAATGCCTCATTAAGGAAGTAAATCAGGGAAGGATGTTTGATGTCACCTACCTTGATTTCAGCAAAGCCTTCGACAACGTCCAATGTAGAAGGCTGAGTAACAAGATGAGTAGTCTGGCAATGGGGCACAAGCTGATAAACTGGGTTAGAAACTGGCTGACGGACAGGAGGCAGAGGGTGGTGGTAAGGGGATCCAATCTGGGAGAGGGGGTGACCAGTGGGGTACCTCAGGGATAAGTCCTGGGACCAGTCCTGTTCAATGTCTTCATTACAGACACTGCAGAAGGGCTAGAAGGAAAGGTCTGTCTGCCTGTTTGCAGATGACACCAACATCTGTAACAGAGCGAATACTCCAGAAGGGGTGGAGAAAAGGAGCAGGGACATGGAGAGGCTTGAAAAATGGCCTGAGGAGTGGCAACTGAGGTTCAATGCAAAGAAGCCCAAATAATGCACCTGAGAAGAGGGAAACCTGTGGAGAGTTACAGGATGGGTGGAGGTGCTGATAATCACCAAGGAAGAACGGGACCTAGGAGTTAACAGTTCTGATGACCAAAAGGTGTCAAAGCAGAGCACACATGTTGCAAGGACAGCCAGTGGCATGCTGGGGTGCATAGTCAGAGGTATCACTAGCAGAAGGCACAAGGTGGTGATACCACTGTATAATGCACTAGTGAGGCCTCACCTACAGTACTGTGTGCAGTTCTGAAGGCCGCAAATGTGCAAGGACATTGACAGGATGGAGGCAGTCCACAGAAAGGCAACCAAGATGGTACATGGCTTACAACACAGAACATATCAGGAGAGATTAAAAGGACCTCAATGTGTACTTATTGGAGGAAAGGAAGTAGTGGGGGAACATGATAGATACGTTCAGGTAACTCAAGGGCATAAACAAGGTACAGAGGTGGACATCTTTCAATACATCAAACGTTCAGCATTGACAAATGCTTGTTTTTTATCCTAAAAAAAGGAAAACCATCCATCATTGTCCACTGTGTAACCCCTCTCCCCTAAACAGTATACAGACACTGGGGTTGCCCAATCTCCCAGTGTCCTCATCTGTCTGTCCATTGGTGTGCGCTGTGTAACCCCCCCAACAGTATACAAACACTGGGGGTGCCCAATCTCCCCTAGTGTCCTCATCTGTTCAGCAGACTCCCTGATAATAAGAAAACTGTCCCTTGCTGGGTTTTTTTTTCCCCTGTAAAAAGCAAAACCGTCCATCGTTGTCCGTTCCACCGTTACTCAATCCCCTACCCTCCCACTCAGGACCCACCACCCAACCCCCCATACTCTATACTTATCCACCGGAGGTCCATTGCCATAATCTACCTTGAACTGCAGGCACGTCTTCACTCTTCAGAACCCAACCGTGAACTGAGGTAAGCGCTTCAATGTATTTCAACAGGGTTTTCGGCGTCAGTGTATTTCAATAGGGTTTTCAACTTAGTGGCATAACTTGGCCATTTTTAAATATTTTTGCCCCAGATTTTCAACATATGTTTTTTGGGACCTCACCTCACAAACAACTTCACTGAAGGAATTTTCAAACATCCCCTCCCTCCCATGACTCCAGTGCACATGATGAACATTCATTGTTTCCTTCAGCCGATGTATTCGGCCTCTGATCCTGAGCCCGATGCCCTTCTGAACATGGTAGGTTTTTGTTTTTATTGTTTTGGTATTTACAATATCTCTGAGACTCAGAATTTTTATGGCATTTCCCATGTCTCTTATATCCAGCACTGTTTTCAGTATTGCTCATGCCCACAAATGCTGGCACTGTTTTGGTACATGATGTGTTCCATAGACTAGGCATTGTTTTGGCTTTCCTATATCCCTTACTAAACCTAACCAAGCCTCCTAGCTTTATGGAGCACTCTCCCCCAAGTTCTCCCACAGACCATCTCATACCATATCTGGCATTCGGTCAGTTCCCCCTTCTATCTGACATGTCTTTAGTAATAGCCCCCCTCCCTAACCCCTGCCCCGAAGCAAAAGAAAATCAGTTTGGTTGTATAGCACCTTTCATACACTCTGTATTCCAATTAGTGCTCAACAAAGCAATGGGCTTGATGCTGGTAGTGCAGGGAGTGGAGAGAAGAGGAGAGGAGAGAAGAATTTGGTTTTATATAGTGGCTTTCATATAAACCATATCCCAAAGTGCTTCACAATACTGGAAAAGTAGTGTTGAAAGTGGCCAGTGGCCAAAATGTAGTGACCAGTGGTCAAGGTTTTAGCGACCAAACTTTTATCAACAATATGTAACTGGCTAACCAAAAGGTTGAGGAGATAGAAAGGGGTAGAATGGCTAGTGTAGAGGCTGCAAAGGGCTAGTAAAATGTGAAGGTGGCTAGTAGATGACTACATGATACCGACATGTAGATTGATGTGCCTTGCAAGTGCAGAGTTGTTTGGAGAGTAATTGTTGAAGCCATGCAAATAATGATACCACTGTGCAAACTGATGTCTGTGTAGATGCCCAGGTTCAAAAGGTGTTGGGGCCCTTTAAATAACTATAGAAAATAAGTGAATAGCATAAACCATGTTTAAAAAAATAAATGTTTTAAAGAAAATTAGCTTTGCTTTGCTCAGCAGAGATATTTTGTACAAAACCTTCCTTCAACCAAAGGTCATAGCCAAGGTAAGGTTCAGCTGCTTCAAACCACTGCAGCTTAAATACAGTTCCTCATTTTATAATTTCTTGTGTTTAGAAAAGAATGTGTAACAGAGAGTTGATAGGAAACTGTTATGTCCTTCTTTTGGCCACTGTCTAGTCAACAAGTTATTTAAAGAGAATGTGAAGTCCCCTCATGTGTTTTCTGTATCCTAAAGCGAGTTATTTTTGATAAATGTAAAATCCCCTGATCACTTGTTTTTTTTGTCTAAGAATGATCACATGTCTCGGCAAAGTGTCAAATGTATCTTATGACTGAGGTATCTCATGGCCACTATATTTTTACACCCTTGTCTCATGACTCTACTCTCTTGCCTTTTATGGTCAGAGTGTCTAAACTGGAAAATTTCACTTATTTTGCCATTCTTGTCAAACACTGTATAAATATCAGACAGACTGTTATGTCCAGTGTGTCCAAGGGGAGTAGCAAACGTGGCTGCCATAGATACTTGGGTCACCCAGAGGAATGAGGAATGTTGCTTCATTGCCTCTGAACACCTGTAGCCCTGGTGATAATAAGCCATCAGCTGTTTAGATTTGATCATGTTAGAGGTAAAATTGTTAGGGCTTATTTGGTATTAATAAATTGCAACTGATTTAAAACAACATTTGGTGTCAGGTGGCTTTATTGGATTACCAGGGACCACTAGCCAAGAACCTTGTGCTTTTACAGTAGGGAGAGAATATTGTGCCTCAGGGATCAGTCCTGGGGCCAATCCTCTTCAGTATCTTCATCAGTGACATTGCAGATGGACTGGAGGGTAAGGTGTGTCTGTTTGCAGATGACACCAAGATCTGCAACAGAGTAGATGATCCAGATGGGGTGGGCAGAATTAAAAGAGATCTGGGTAAACTAGCAAAATGGTCAGAAGAGTGGCAATTGGGGTTTAAAGCAAAGAAGTGCAAGATCACGCACATAGGGAAGAGAAACCCTGAAACCACCTATAGCTGGGAGGGGAGTTGCTGGCAATCACAAGGGAAGAAAGAGACTTGGGCATCATCATCACAGATGACCCAAAATCATCCAAGTAGACCACTAAAGCAGTAGGTAAGGCTAGAGGGATGTTGGGGTGTATTAGTAGGGGTATTGCAAGTTGTAAGAGTGAGGTAATAATCCCTCTTTACAAGACACTGGTTAGGCCCCATCTGGAGTACTGCATGCAGTACTGAAGGCCACACCTTCACAAGGACATTAACAAAATGGAGGCAGTCCAGAGAAGGGCAACCAAAATGGTGCAGGGACTGAATCAGAAAACATATGAGGACAGATTAACGGAGCTCAACATGTATACCCTAGAGCAAAGGAGGGAGAGAGGTGATATGATCGAAACATTCAAGCATCTTAAGGGCATAAACAAGTTGAAAGAGTCTAACATGTTTCAAGTATAAGAAAAATAGCAGGACAAGAGGACACAGCATGAGATTAGAGGAGGCCAATTTAGGGGTAATGTGAGGAAGTTCTTTTTCACAGAAAGGATGGTGGATGCATGGAACAGCTTACCTTAGGAATTTTTGGATATGAATACAGTGCAGGGCTTCAAACAGGCATGGGATAGGTATAAGGGAGCAATACAGATGAGTATGAATAGATAGGCCATTGGCAGAGTAAAGGCCTATGGCACATTCATAAGGTAGAAAAAATGGGCGGACTGGATGGGCCTTGCTGTCCTTATCTGCCATCAACTTCTATGTTTCTATTTACTTCAGTTGTTTTAACTTTAATGTTTTCTAGTTTACTGTTATTTTTTCATTTTTCCCTGTTGTTGGTCTGTGAAGTGTTGCAGATAATGTAGTACTTATTTCACCAAGTCTTTCAAAATGAATTTGGCTCTCTCCTGCTGACCTCACAATGGCCTTTTGTGGCATGACAGTCTGTTGTCATAGTGAGCATTATGATGCCATAAACAAAAGTACTGTGAGGTTAACTGGAGAGATGTGACTTCTTTTATACAGATTTTTGGATAAATTACTATAATGTGCAAGGAACACAGAAAGTGTTTTATATATATATATATATATATATATATATATATATATATATATATATGTCGCCTAGTAAATTGCAATAGCTGAAATGTCATATTTATGAACATACATGCTAAAGTGCAGAGTTGCTCTTTTAGTTGCTTGATAGGGGCCATACAGTGAGTAAGTGGTGGTGGTGGTGGGATCAACCACTAGGCCAGACTGCCCCCACCCTCTCTGTAAAATGTAATGCAGTGTCTGGCCTCCTGTCACCCCCCCCCCAAGTGTTTGGACTGTTCCCCATCTGACCTTTACTTTTTGAGGAAAGAGCCATTGAAATGTTGTCACTCCACCCCCAACCACTTCCTCGAGTGCTAGTTGTTGGGGGGAGGGGGGTTGGACATCCATTAAGTTCCTGCAGCTCCTTTAGCTAACTTGCTCTTTCAGCAGCTGAGCTGCTTACTGGGGAGTTACAGGCCTGCACAGTAGCCTTATGGTAGGCAGTAAAAAGGAACTGGAGCTCATCTACGAGCTGGATAGGCTGTGATTGCTTCCTACAGTCTCTGCTACGGTTAGCATACTTACAGTCCTCTAACTCCCTAGTGAGCCGCTTAGCTGCTGGGGAAAATAGCACAGCTGAGCCAACTGGAGCAAATTAAAGGAGCCAGAAGAACTGGACTCTGCTTCTGCTGGCTGTCATAGCCCTCCTCCCATTAATCTGTTGGTGATTGAGGATGTAGTAGGTAGAAAACATTCCACTGATTCGTGCCCCAAAAGATAGGGTCTGAGGAATGATGGTAAAGAGGGTTTCAAAACACATCTGGTGTGTGGGGGGCTGGCTGGAGACCAAATATTGAGAGTGGTGGGTGGTGGAGGTAAACAAATTAACAAAAACAAAATGACCCTTTTTAGTTTGGCTTGAGCATGGTTCCTGCCAAGCTGTCCAAATTTGGGGCAGCTCATTTTATGCCAGACCTGTTTTGTACACTTCTAGTTCTAGGGCCATGGATATGGTTCACTATCCACACTCCACTGGAATGGCGTGATTGGCTGGATGCCTTTAAGATAAGCTCCTCCCTTGTCTGTCTATGGTGGAGCAATGGAAGCAGGGTTAAAATTCGGTGTTCGGTGTCAGCAGAAGATGCCGGTCACCAACCCATTTGAGATGTATGTGTACTACCTGGGCGGTAACACAGTGTGACTGGGTGCAGCCTTTTCTTAAGCGTGCTTCCAGAGTCTCTCGAGGACAGGAAGCTCTGGCTCCAGCTTGGTTAGCCTTCAGGATGGGATCTGAAGGATGGCCGTAAGGGCCACAAGAAATCCTTGGCTGCAGCCAGGTTGGCTCAGAAACTTGCGGCCCCTGAGGCAGAAGCTGCAGTGGCTATGGTGGACACTTCCTCTGTCTCAGCACTGTTCCCAGCTGGGGCCAACATTGGAGCGTCATTCACTGGAGGATTCAGGGACATGTGTTTGGCCCTCCAGACCCAGGGGGAGAGCCCTGCCCACTGCGGTGGTAGGGAGAACAAGCACCATCAGCGCCAGTCATGGGACTGGGAGAGATCGTGGTCCACCCTGTCTCTCGACTCACTCGACCACTTGGCAGCTGTTGTGCACCCCTTGGTCATGGGTCAGGTCAGGCAAATCAAGGGCTATTCTGTTCCCCCATCGAGGCAGTCGACATTGACTCTGGTCAAGCAGGCCACCAAGATCATTCTTAAGCCTATCGATCCATTGATGGATGAGGTCAAGGATTCAGTCTCACAGACTGCAGTGCTCCTGGTCCTCACCCAGGAGGAAGTGGTACATTCAGTGTCTCAGTCTGGTCCTCAGCAGGAGCCACCTCCACCAGTGGTCAAGCCTTCCATGTCCATGCTGCTTAACGTGAGGTGGTATGTAGTTACCATGATCAGTCAGGAGGCTTCCCTCACTGTCGACCAGCCAGTCAACAGTAGAGGTCACAGTCAAGACCACGATCATGGCATTCCTGCTCTCGATCCTGCTCAACTGGGAGGCATCGCTGTCAATGCTGCGTGAGGAGAGACACTGTTGCAAGCTGCGAGGAGCTCCTCTGGCAACAGTGGACCATCATATGGCAGGGTAGAGCACAACCCTCTGGATCTCTGGTTATCTGACAAATACCCATGGCACTCTGCAGGTCAACACCATGTGAATGCCCCTTGCGCCTGCTTCTCCACCTTTTCAGGTGGAGCTGCTACTACTGCAGCCAACATTGGGCACCCTGACCAAGGAGGCCCATTCGGCCACTGGCTTGCAAGGCTGATCGTTGGTGAGGATCACTCCGGGAGAGGATATGCAGAAGATCCATGGCAAAAAACAGTTGAAGGCTGTTTCTGAGGATTACAAGACCATAGCCTCCTCTGGCCTTCCCTCTTCAACAGGTATCGGTGAAAGAGCTGACCACCTAGTGTTCTTTGGGGCATTTCTACAACTCATCTTGGAGTCTATGTCTGTCCTGCTTGAGCCAGTCCAAAAAAGTGCGAAGTATCCTTTTACAGACATTTTGGACAGGGACAAATCCCCAGGGGTTGCCGTTCCTGTGGCTGAGGCCATTTTAGGACTGGCCCTGGAGATTTGGCAGTATTCATCATCCTGCCAGCACCCTCTGCTCACATTGTCCGCAAGTACGCAGTCCCTGTGGGATCCCTTTTTGGGTTCTCGGACCACCCTTCTACAGAGGGGTTAGTCACAGATTTGATGTTCTGCAAGTCTGGACAGCATGGGGATGTGAGCAAGCCTCGGGACAAGGAGTCCCACAAAGCATTTCATGGTTGCTTGCAACTGCCAGAGGGCTTAGCTCTCATAAAGCCCTCCTCCCCCCCCCTCCCTTCTCCTAGCCTCTCCTTCTGGCCCTGCTTCGATTATTGTCCTGCTAGCTGTCACAGTCCTCTACTCACTCCTTTAACAATCTTCACCTTACTACCTGACTATCTTGCATCTCTTTTGCATTTCTTCTCACCCCCCCCGCTGTATTCCTTGTGTTCTCTGCATCCTGCTGTGGATTGTCACATTATTGCATTATGTAATCTGATGCACTATTGCTTTATCTTAATGCCAGGACATTTTTTCCTTGATTGTATGTTGTGATGTACAAATCCCGATGTATTATGCAATGTATATACCCTACATTATGTAAACCTGTTTTTGTACGCCGATTTATTTCTATCTGTACCCTACATCATGTAAGCCTGTTTATCTATGCCTTTTTATGTACGAGGCTCTCCTAATGAGTGAGCATGCTCAATGGAGCTTTCCTACAATAAACCTGAACTTGAAGACTGACCATGCCATTAAAAAGGTTTACACTGCGGCACCTGTGGGTCTGCATAAGGCTGGTTATGCCATGATGATCAACTTCGGTCACTCCCTGATGGGGGTTTTCGATGCTATCCTCCCACACCTCTCTGCTGATTAGGAAATGACAGTGATGGTCATCCAAGATCAGGGTTAATCGCTGACTAAACACCAGCTCCAGATGGCCTTAGACCTGGATGACTTGTGTGCCCGTGCCATGGCAGTGGCCATCTCCATGCATCACAGGACATGGCTGCATCTGTCCTCCTTCATGGAAGACACCTGACATAAGCTGGCCAATGTCCGTTTCTAGGGCACCGACCCTGGGTTGGATGGACATCTTGTCAGGATTGAGAAGTTCAGTGCCACCCTACATTCCATGGCATTGTCCAAGAACAATCTCAAAAACAAGCCTAGGAAGCAAGCGTTTCAGTTCTTTCAGCTGCTGCCTTCTCGGCAGCAGCCCCAGCAGGGGCAGAAACAGGCCTGGCACCCCAACCAGAAGTCTGGGAGCCAGGCTTCTAAGAAAGGAGGGGGCAGTGGTAATGGTGCCCCCCACAAAAGCTGCCCAGTGATGGGTCGGGAGGGCATCTTCAATCCACTTCTCTTGCCCTGTCTGCACTCTCCAGCAGAGGAAGGCTAAGTCACTTCTTGCCACATTGGTCCACTATCATAGCTGACAAGTGGGTGTTGGATGTAGTGGGCAGAGGGTTACCTCCTTTATGGGGTAGAAATTTGGGGGATTAACCCCTTGGACCATCTAGAAAAAACAGCTAACAAACTCCTATGGAAAGTTACTGTTTATTTTTTAAGGGCAGAACTAGATATTCCTAATTTACAGGCCCTGGCTGACTCTAGACTAATCAATTTTTGGATTAGGTTATCAAGATTGCCTGATTAAAGATGGGCAAAATTATATTTATTGGAGAAAGAGGTCTGGGTACAGCGTCAACACAAGCAATTGTTCTGGCTTTCCCACTTGTACAGAAGTCTCGATAAGTATCTGCTTTCTTTCTCGTTGGAATATAGACAACAGAGTGACTATTAGTGAGAAATATAGATCCTATGTAAAAAATTAAATTGTACAATTCCACAGAGATTTGGATATGGCTCGTATTGCTGCTTCAGATTATTCTAAATGGTATAGTCATAGTATAGATAACCATGCATAGAGATTTTATCTTGACATTTTGGAAAATCCAGATATTCGTAAAACGTGTACAAGATTCAGGCTTGAATTGTTTGAATCTAATGTTAAAAACGCCTTGTATAAGAAATCTAGGGATCCTGTGGACACATTTTGTGGATGTGATCTGAGAGAAAGAGAGGATTTGGCCCATGTTTTCCTGAGGTGCCTCTGGTACACTAGAATCAGGAGTAAGTGGCTCTTCCCATTGATTTCTGGAATTGCCACGTCTAGTGAATCAGAGCTCATTAGGATATTCCTTTCTTCTGAGGATCTTACCATAATACTGTACATTCTGTGGGGAAATTTGCACTTCTAACCAGGAAAATTAGGAGAAAGAAAGTTAATGTACTGAAGGCCTTATCTCTAATGGCTTAGAGGTACATCAGCACCTCTTATGATGCTATGTTTGCATAAAATTTGTAAAAAGTTAATGCTTTGCGCTGAGATGTAATTTGCACTATCTGAGGATATTGGTGCATTTAATGGATTGCTTTATTTGTTTAGTTTTTGTAGACCGGGTAAGTGCACTAGACAAATCCTGCCTATTTTCAGGCACGACCCGGGGGAGGGGAATACAGATGAATGCCAACTGACCTTGAACCAGATTAAGCTGTTGGTGGTATTTTTAGTGAAAGAGGGAAATTTGGCAAGGACATCGGGGAAATTGCCCTACTCTGGAGGGCGCTGCTGGTAAGAATTTTTGCAGTGTGCTTGCGGACGCCAGTGGGGAAGGACATGCGGAGAGCTGAGGAGCTGATCACCTCCTCAGCTTTCACCTGGATTACGTGGTCGACATGGAACCTACTTCCGAACGAAGTGCTGCGATGGCAGCGGTTTCTTTACCTGATTCGGATGCCAATAATGTTTCGTTGGAAAGCAGTGCAGTGCGAGAGGTGGAAGAGCTCCAGAGGCAGCTTCAGGATACTGAACAACAATATTTGGTCAAACGGAATGCTTTACTAGGGGCACTGCAGCAGCATCATACGGTTTCTCCGACGGACATGGACAGGAACAGGAAATTACGCGGTTCGAACCTACGATGGTTCCTGAAGTTGTTTTTCAACCTCCGAGAGTTCCTGGTGGTGAATTTTCCTTTTCGGCACCCTCCTGTTCTAATTCCATAAGCCCTCAGGCTTTGGGTGAGTCCTTTCCTTTTGCTGTTAATGACACTCTACAGTCTGCTATGGATTTTCAGTCCTCTGCAGCAGCTACTGCAGGGGACTCGGAACTGCCTTCTGGCCCTCGTGTTGGGCTTTTTCATACTGGCTTGGGCTTTCAGGAATACGAGGGTCATGCTGGAGGCCCTATGGACATACCCTGTGTTTCTTTAACACAAAAACCTCACATGCCTGACCCTGAACCCCCCACCCCCACCAATTTAAGTCTTATCTCCACTGTATCTTCAGATGTTCCGGTTTCTGCTGCATGGGTGACCTCAGCCCTTGAGGCTGCGGGGTGGGTTAGATCTCCAGATGGCAAATCCTGGGATGCTAATGTGCAGTCCACAGAGGCTTCTTCACCTTCGCCTATAACTATGGATTTGAGTCTTCCTCCTGGTCAAACCTCTTTGAATCAGTCAGCCCCTTTTCCTATTGTTTCCAGTCCTGATATTATGGAAAACATTAGGAATTTGGAGGAGGGTGCTTTGATACAACCTCCTGGCCCCCCCTCCGAGGCCTCCTCTGACAGTATTGTATCTCAACAACCAGCTTCAGCAACTGAGCCTGCACAAGAGAAAGGCCCTTCTGTGTGGCATGATAAAATTGCTGAACGCCTCTTTCCTGCTACCTTTGGTCTGGGGAATGAGCCTGCTGCTAGACGTAATGCTGTTCATTTGAAATTTTAGGGGGTCACAGGATGATGTCCCTAATAGACTTTTTATTGGACGTGATTTGTTGAAAACCAGTATGAGGTTTTACACATATGAGATTTATGCCTTGATTCATATGCCTGGAGACTCTATTTATGACATCAGTTTTAAGCATCCAGCAGGTTTGGATAGATTCTGGAAGCAATACCAAACTTTGAAACATACACCTTTGTGGAAACCTTTCTTGGCTATCCCTTTGACCAAACCGGTTTCTAAGAAGATTACTATTTTATTTTGTAATGAAGGGGTTAATGTAGCTGACATAACATACTGGTTGCAACAACATTGTTCTGTAAAGGCCCCCGAAACCCATTCTTGATGATGAACACCTCTGGACAGGGGGTTGGAGATATTTAATTGACTTACGTTTGGAAAATGGCTTAACTAAACATCTGCATAATTGCTTTTTTCTAGGGCGAGATAGAGGGGTTCTTTTTTACCCGGGACAACCAAGAGCCTGTTATAATGTGGGGCCCTAGGTCATTTGAGCAACGTCTGTGACCAACAAAAATGTGGTCTATGTGGGGAATTGGGGCACATAGGTGTACATTGTAGAAATCACATGAAATGTAAATTGTGTGATGAAAGGGGACACACTTTCCGCTCATGCTCTTGGCTTCACACACTCAAGCTGACGCTGCCCTTAGGGCAGAACAGGACGACTATGTGGCAAATGCACAAAAAGAACGTCAAAGGATGCAGGATTTACTAGAGCATTCTGAGGCCCCAGTCACTGTCCCTCACCCTTCTTCTAGTCCTACTGAGGGAGAGGTTTCTCAGGTCCCGGTCCTAGATGTTATGGATACAGGTGCTCCGGCCCTACATCCTCCTCTAATTTAGGTACGGTTGCAGCCCTTGTTTTAGGCCCTTTGTCCTCTGTAGAGGTTGTTGATCAGACTATCCTGTCAGTAACAGTTCCTGACACTATTCCAGCTAAAGTGCCTTTAGATATACAGGATGCCCCTTGTATGCCTCCACCAGAGGTAATATCTGATGCCCCCTTTCAATGTGTTACCAGATCAAAGGCCACCAGAACTAGTTCTGGGGTCCCTCCTATGTTTCCTGAGTCTGATTACACCTCGATAGCCAGTCCTTTTGCCCCTTTACAGGATCATGAGGGTGATGAAGATGAGGTAGAGTCTAATTTCTCTTCAGTTGCCTTCTCTCTTCCTGATCATGTCCTGGATACTGAGATTAAGGAAAAGCCCAAAATGAAAAAGTGGAAAAAAAGGAAGTGAATTGTCCTTTTTTGATGATTGGGGTTTCTTTTTCCTTATTTTTTCTGGCAAATGTTCTCTCTTTTATTACTGTTAATGTTAACAGTATTAAATCTCCATTACGGAGGCGCCTTACTTTTGCCAGTCTTAGTACGCATCCTGGTTCTGTTATTTTTTTACAAGATACCAGACTGAGTTCCCTGGCATGTATCAAAGAAGCAGGACAGGATTGGTGCTGGAGTGCTTCTTTCTGGTCACCTGGGGAGGATGTGTGTGATGGCTTGGGGATATTATTTTTTTCTAACCTCCCTATCAAGGTATTAAAACTTTTGGATATAGTACCTGGTAGGGTTATGCTTATGGATATTGTTGTCTCCCATTGCACCAATTGTCTTTTAAATATCTGTGCTCCACAGTCCAAAGCCGATAGAGCGGCTTTATTTTACCGCATTTCCCCATATTTACATACCTCCAAGCTGGTTGTTTGGGGGGGTGACTTTAATTGTGGCTTAACAGCTAGGGATTGGGGGTGTAAGACTCAAAAATTGTTCTGTGACACTAATGCTTTGTTACATGTTTTAAAAACTAATCATTTGGTGGACTCATAGACTCACTACACCAAAAGCCAGAGCATACTTTCCATAAAGGTTCTATCTCTACAAGGATAGATTTTTGGTTTTTATCAAAGAGGCTTTCCTGTTGTTCTGTTTCTACTTTGCCTTTAGAGATGTCTGACCATTTAATTGTGAAACGAACTATTGGAAATTACCAAAAACTTATATTAGGCCATGGTTTTTGGAAATTAAATACGTCCCTTTTACAGGACCCGACTCTTTCTACGCAGCTAAATTTCTTTTTTTCACTACTGTCAGATATAGGTTTTTTATATGATAATACTTTAGACTGGTGGGAAGACACGAAACAGGACCTTAAGGTTCTTTTTTTACAAATTTCACAGAGTAAAGCTCGAAATTTGTATCTCACATACCTGGGATATAGAGCAAGGTATATGGCTTTGTTGTCACAGGCAGTTTCCACAACGGGTGCTCAGAGGCAGGAGTTTTTGGCTCTTAAGGACAAAATGATAGCTTTTTTCCACACGCGAGAAAAAAGATATAGGGTTTCAACAGAAGTTTTTGGTTTCTGGTACTCGAGAGCAGGTAAACCCTTTTGATATTTCTTGCCAGGATTTGCCACCTTTGTGTATGACCACTTTAAAAGCTTCAGATGGTTCCTTAGTCAATGATACACGGAGTATCCGAAACATAGTGCAAGGGTATGTTACGAAGACTTTTTCTAAATCTATTTCTGCATATCTTCCTTCCTTTTTTCAAACCCTAGACATTCCATCACTTTCTGAACTTGAAATTAAAACATTGGTATCCCTGTTTTCTTTGGATGAAGTTAAATAAGCTATTGATCATTTATCGACACATACAAATCCTGGAATGGATGGCCTACCTAATGAGTTTTGTAAAAAGTATGTAGATATTCTTGCACCATGGCTGTTGGTTGTTTTTCAAGCAATTTGGTCGGAACAAAGAATTACCTCTAGCATGGGAAATGGGGTGCTGTTTTTTGTTTATAAAAAAGGGGACCCTACTGTCCTGCAGAATTGGAGACCTTAGAGTCTATTGACCACTGATTACAAAATTTTAGCTACCATTCTAAACTATCGACTCTCAGACATTTCGCATAAACTGTTAATTTCTACTCAAACATGTGAAGTTCCTGGTAGAAATATCTCCCAAAATTTAAATTGTATTAGGGAATTGATAGAGCAAGGTCTACAGCATAAGTTGACTGGTTATCTTTTAGCATTAGATTTGGAAAAAGCTTTTGAAGCTTTACGTCATGATTACCTTTGGACTATTTTGGCATATTATGGCATACCATTTCCTTTTTTGGATTTAATTCAAACCCTTTATAGATCAGCAACGGTAACTCCCCTAGTTAATGGACATTTCGGTATCTCAGTCCCTTATCAGATAGGAGTTAGGCAGGGCTGTCCGTTGAATCCGCTTTTATTTGTTTTTAGTTTGAACCCCTTATTACGGTATATTGACAGGGATACAAAGGTTCATGCTATTATCTCCTCTGATAGTTTTTGTTTTTCTAAAATAATAGCTTATGCAGATGATTGTATCTGCTCCATAGCGGATATTGATTCCGGGAAACATATTCTGGATTTTTTATGTTCAGTACAACTGGGCACTGGTATTAAAATCAATACATCTAAATGCTCTTTGATGCCTTTAGGTCACGTTTCCAGTGTTCAATTTTTTGATATTCCGGTGATTACTACTAAATTGAAACTTCTTGGTATATATTTTGGCTGACAAGACTCAGTACATAGCAATTGGGATGAAATTTATGATACAGCGCTTTCCAAAGTAAAAAAATGGCAATCCTGGAAAATGACACGGAAAAAACATGTGTTCATGTTAAAATCCTACATAGCCCCACTTTTTTTATTTCTTTCCTGTATTTTTCCTTTACCTTTTGATATGCATTCTAAAATATTGGGTCTTTTTTTTCAGCTACTGTGGGGTAGTCGCTTGAATCCAGTGAAGAGAGCACACACCTACAGACCCTGGAAAGAGGGAGGCTTGGGTATGATACCTCCTATTGTTCAATTTTTTGGGAATTTTTTCTACACTTCTATTCGGTCTTTGTTGTTCAAACAAACTGTCATGGGTAGTATGTGCATGTCCCTGTGGGGAGCCCCTTTTTTAACAGCCTGGGATCGAGGGAAATGGCACCCTATAGATAAACAGCTTCCTTTGTATGTTCAATATACGCTAAAATATATTAGATTATGGAAAATAGAACTTAGTTGGTTTGTGACACATGAGCGGAAGTCCTTTTATAATAATATTGTTTCTACCTGTTACTTTGAGGACCCCCCTTTTTTTTCTGCTTGTATAGATACGTCTTTTTTGCTAGCCAGTGTGACTGAACCTAGAATACCAGAAAAGATGTGAGATGTGGTTTGGTTGTGTGCTCATCAGAAACTGAATGTGAGAGCAAATCACAAGCATAAACAATTGTGTGATAGGTTTTGTCCAGAATCTTCTTGTCAGGGACAGCTTGAGACGATACAGCACTTATATTTTGAATGCTTACACACTAAATCCTTTTGGTGTGCTCTGGCACATAGGTGGGGTGAACTGCTTTTTGGGTCTCTTACATATGACATTTTGATACTAGGACAAATTCCAAGGGTATGGTGCAAATTGAATAAAAGTACTGTGTATGTGATATTAGCTTGCCTTAAATGGCATATTTGGCAAGCACGTTGCTTCCGAATACTACAGAATAAGTATTTATCTTTGCAAGAAGTTTTTTTTCACATACAGGATGAATTGGATGCACTGTATGCATATGAATTCAATACTTTGGGGATCACAGTAGGTACTTTGCTTTGTAAACATGTGGACTGGGTAAGTTGAATGATTCCTACTCTTTTGCTTTCTTTCCTTTTTATTTTAAAATTAATGTTGTTAAAATGTTTATGAAATTCATGCTGTATACCTTTTTTTTATCCGTTTTGTTTCTTTCTTCCTTGTATCTTGGTATTTGTATGCTTAATAAAAATTTCCCCTGCTCTTTTCGATAAGTGCCATGGGATCTTTAACAACCACCTGAACTACCACCAGTCCAGGCAGATGGGACCTCGGTTTAACGTCTCATCCAAAAGACGGAAATTGTCTAATTGTTTGTCTGTGACACTGTTATTGTATGTATATTGTTGTTTTCTTTTCTTTTATGAATCTTTGTATTTTGTGTTAACCATTTTTAAAGATTGAACAAATAATTGTAAACTGAGGGGGTTACCTCTGGACTTTAAGGCTGTCCCACGTTATTGCCTCCACATGCCTCAGGAGTCCAGGGTGTTGCAGTACCCGCTGTCTGCCCTTCAGGAGAACATTACTTAGTTCCTTGCAAAAGGGACAATAGCCTGTGTCCTGGATGCCTTGGCCAGCCAGGTTTATGTGTCCAGGTAATTCATGGTCCTGAAACAGATGGGGGGGAGGGGAACTGGTGCACCTTATTGGATCTGAATGATCTGAACCAGTTCATGTGAAAATGCAAGTTCCAGATGGTCGCTACACTGCTCCCTAGAACCCCAGAATGCATTTTTCCACATCCCCATCTGTCAGTCCCGCTGCTGGTACCTCCGTTTCTGAACAAAAGGAGTTCTGTACCAGTTCCAGGTCATGCCCTTTGGCCTCTCCTCCGTGCCCAGGGTTTTCACCAAGTGCATGGCAGTGATGGCAGCCCACCTATAGCACCTGGGATAGGGGTGTACCTCTACCTGGATGACTGGCTGTTAGCTGGTCTATCCCATGAGGCAGTGGAGAAGTTCAGAAATGTGGCTCTCCAGACTTGTCAAGATTTTGGTCTGTTGGTCAATCCAGACAAGTCCAAACTGGTACTGAAGCAGGTGATCAAGTTCATCAGGGCAGAACTCGAGTCTCTGTGGACCAAGGCCCACCTCCCTGCAGACAGAGCACTGGATCTTTCCTCCTTTGCTCGATCATGTCAGGTTGAGCTCATGCGCTGTGCCTGGGATGTCCAGAAGTTGCTGGGGTATATGGCATCCTGCACTAGCGTGATTCATCAGACCCACTGGTGGATGTGCCACCTCCAGTGGGAGTTAGGCCATCAAATGTCCCAGCACCTAGGATACTTGGATCAGCCACTCAAAGTGACCCAGCCAGTGTTATATACCATCCAGTAGTAGTTGCTCTTTGAACACCTGGAGGAAGGAATCCCATTCGTCTGCCCAGAACCAATTGCCACACTCACGATGGACAAGCCTGGTGGGGAGCACACTTGGGGGACCACAGAGCTCATGGATTCTAATCACCCAGGGAGTCCTGTCACACATAAACCTGCTGGGGCTCCGTGCAGTGCAGCTGGCACTGACCTCATTTGCTCCTGTAGTCATGGGTCAGGTCGTGCAGGTCCAGACGAACAACACCATGACCATGTTCAACCTGAACAGGCAGGGCAGAACTCTCTCCCTTCCCTTGTGTCTGGAGGCCCTCTTCACCTGGACTCTCCTTCACTGCCTATATGCAGATCTCTTGGTGATCCATGTTGCAGGAGTGAACAGTCAGCTGGCAGACACTCTTAGCTGAGTTGGAGAGACATCACACAAGTGGTCCCTGCATTCCAGGTGGTGAACCACCTGTTCTCCTGACGGAGCACTCCTCTAGTGGATCTGTTTGACTTCCAGGAGAAGGTAAACTGAGTCTGTTTTGTGCCTGCCCCCTACAGAGACACTGGTGGGGGATGCCTTCATGAGGCACTGGACCCCAGGCATTATGCATGCCTTCCCTCCCTTCCCCTTGATCCACAAGGTCATGGTCAAGGCCCAGAAGGACAAGGTGTGTATGATCCTCAAGCTCCAGACTGGGCAAGGCAGTTCTCCTACCCATAGCTCCTCAGCCTCAGCAACAGACCTGCATGGAGACTACCTTTCTGCTCGCATCTGCTGAGCAGACAACAGGGGATGGTCCTGCACCCAGACCTCCAGTCCCTGCACCTCACCTGGTTCCTGAGTGGCCAGAGTTCCAGGCCATGGGCCTCTTCTATGAGGTACTCAACACTGTGGATGCCACCCAAAAGGAGACCACTCACAGATGCTAGTCCTTTAAGGGTAAGAGGTTTTCCATTTGGTGTCGGGGCAAGAAGCTTGATCCCCTTGCCTGTCCTGTGGATAGCAACTTGGATTACCTCTGGTCCCTTTCCCAGTTGGGACTGCGGGTGACGTCCCTTAAGGTGCACCTGACAGCCATCTCTGATTACCAGGCATGGGCTGGTAAGCTGATGATGGCCCAGGAGAAGGTGGTTGTGTGCTTCCTCAAGGGCCTGGAACACTTGTCTCCTCTGGTGCATGAACCACCTCCACCATGGGACCTGTTGCTGGTACTGGCTGTGCTCATGAGTAAGCCTTTCAAGCCAATGCAGTGGTGTAAGATGTCACACCTGTTGTGGAGGTTGGCCTTCCTGGTGGCCATCACATCAGCTAGAAGGATTAGGGAGCTCCACATGCTATCAGTGGAGCCTCCTTACCTCATTTTCCACAGGGACAAAGTCATCCTTTGCCCATGCCTGAAGTTCCTGCTGAAGATGGTATCAGAGTTTTACCTTAACCAGGTGATTAACTTACCAGTATAACTTACCAGACCTTCTTCAGAGGTCGACCGTAGGCTCCATACCCTGGACATGCGGAGAGCACTCACTTATTGTATAGCATGCAAGTCTGGAATTCAGGGACAGGCTGTCCAGCTGTTTGTCACACTGAAAGTGCACCTGGCAGACCAGGGGCAAAGAGGATGATTGCCAGGTGGATCACATCCTGCAGCGACCGCTGCTATAGACTGGCTGGTAGGGAGCCTTTACTAGGGCTTAGGGCTCATTCCACCAGACATAGAAACATAGAAACATAGACTTTGACGGCAGATAAGGGCCACTTGGCCCACCATTCTGCCCATTTCCGTACCTACTGGATAAGCTGCAGATTCTAGTTAACCAACAGCCTACTTCCTGGAACCCTCCACTATAATTGCCTTGTGTCTGTCCCATGCATGTTTGAATTCCCCCACTGTTTTAGACCAAACGACCTCCTCAGGAAGGCTGTTCCATGTATCCACCACTCTCTCTGTGAAAAAAAATTTCCTTATATTACCCCTGAGCCATCCCCCCTCTCTTTAAATTGTGCCCCCTTGTTCTTACACATCTCTTTTTCTGAAATATGCTACCCTCCTGGACTTTGTTGATTCCCTTGAGGTACTTGAACGTTTCTATCATGTCCCCCGTCCCTCCTTTCATCAAGAGTATACATATTAAGCTCTCTCAGTCTCTCTTCACATGGTTTCTGCTGCAGACCCTGCACCATTTTAGTTGCCCTCCTCTGGACTGCTTCCATCCTGTCTATGTCCTTGCGTAGATGAGGTCTCCAAAACTGCACACATTACTCCAGATGGGGTCTCACCAACTGTCTGTACAGAGGGATAACCACTTCCCTTTTTCTACTTGTGATGCCCCTTCCTATGCATCCCAGTATCCCCCTGGCTCTCCTTACCGACTTTTCACATTGCTTACCCACCTTTAGGTCATCTGATATGACTACCCCCAGGTCCCTTTCCATTTTTGTTGTTGTTAGTACCTCCTGCTATTGTGTACTTTCTCCTGGGTTTTGTTTCCCAGGTGCATTACTTGCACTTCTTTGCATTGAATCTAAGTTGCCATATGTCTGACCATTCCTCCAACCTTGCCAAGTCCCTTCTCATCTTTTCTACCCCCTTGTGTATCAACTCTGTTACAGATCTTTGTGTCATCTGCAAAGAGGCATACCTTTCCCTCCAGACCTCTCCAGTGTCACCTATAAAGATGTTAAAGAGGACTGGACCCAGTACTGAGCCCTGAGGTACTCAAATTAGTAACCCCCTTCTTTGGAATGTGTTCCATTCACTATTACCTTCTGTGTCCTGTTGTGCAGCCAGTTTGCTACCTGAGGTTAGCACCCTGGGACCACTCCAGGCTGGCTAACTTGATTATTAATCTTTTGTGCGGGACTGTGTCAAATGCCTTGCTAAAGTCTAGGTAGGCCATCCACAGCCCCTCCCGGTCTATTACTTTGGTCACCCAGTCAAAGAAATCAATTAGATTCATCTGACATGACCTTTTGCTGTAAATCCATGTTGCTTTGGGTCCTGTGCCCAGCTGGCCTCTAGGTACTCAACAATTCTTTCTTTCAGAAGTGATTCCATCATTTTCCCTACCACTGAGGTCAACTTACAGGTCTGTAGTTTCCTGCTTCTGCCTTGCTCCCACTTTTGTGAAGGGGATTCACATCTGCCCTCCTCCAGTCCTTAGGTACTGCCCCATCCTGCCATGATCTGTTAAAAAGCATGGTCAGTGGCGTCACTAGGTCCTCCCTTAGTTCTTTTAGGATTCTGTGGTGAATCCCATCAGGCCCCATTGCTTTGTCCACCTTGAGTTTTAGGAGTTCTTTCAGGACTCTTTCTTCTGTGAATGGACTGGTGTCAACCCCCCTACTCAGAGTGCTTCTATTGTCTGGTTTAGGTAACTCCTCATCTTCTTTTGTGAATACTGATTAAAGGTATTCATTCAGTATCTCTGCCTTTTCACTGTCTCCCTCTGCCCACCTCCCCTCTCCTTTATTAATCTTCACTATCCCTCCCTTAACCTTTCTGTGCTCCCTAATGTACCTGTAAAAGGTTTTATCCCCCTTCTTAACTGAGTTGGCTATTTTTTCCTCGGTTTGGGCCTTCGCTAGTCTGACTGCCTTCCCCACTTCTTTCTGCTTTAATTGATACAGTTCCCTGTCATGCTCCTTCTGTGATTCCTTATACTTTTTGAATGCAGCCTTTTTCTCCTTAACCTTCCCTGCCACCTCTTTTGAGAACCATAGTGTTTTTTAACTCCGCTTTGTTTTCTTTATTTGTTTCACACAAAGGCTTGTTGCCTCTATGATGGCAGTTTTGATTTTTCTCCATTGTTCTTCCACCCCTCCTTTTTGGTCATTTGCTAGTGCATTTGTCAGGTATTCACCCATTTTGCCAAAGTCAGCCCAACTAAAGTCCAGTATCCTTGTTTTTGTATGGCTTACCTCCATGGTTGTGCTCATTGTGAAGCACACTGTGCAGTGGTCGCTTGTTCCCAGATGTCTACTGACCTCTAAATTTGTGATCCTCTCTCCATTTGAGAGTACCAGGTCTAGTATTGCTCCCTCCCGAGTGGGTTCCAACACTAGCTGTCTAAGGCCTGCCCCCTGCAGGGCATCGAGAATGACCCTGCTCTTGTATGTGGCTGCAGTACATGTTATCCAGTTAACATCTGGCATATTCAGGTCCCCATCAACAGTATCTCCCTTTTTCAGCCATTTTGAGAATGTCCTCTATCATTTGTTGTCCGTTTCCTCCCTTGAGACGGGGTCTGTATACAACCCCTGTGCGGATTGTGATGCCATTCCCTGTCTCCAAGGTGACCCAGAGTGCCTCTTGTCCTCCCCCTTTACTTTTTAGTTCTGTAGCTTTGATCCCTTCCCTTATGTATAGAGCTACTCCACCTCCTCTTTTACCTTCCCTGCCTCTTCTGTAGATTGTGAACCCTGGTATGTTGACATCCCAGTCATGGTTCTCAGTGTACCATGTTTCCGTGACTACCACAATATCCAATTGTTCATCTTCCATCAGGGCTACTAGCTCAGGAAGCTTGTTTCCCAGACTACGGGCATTGGTATTCATTGCCCTCCATTTAATGTTGACTTTATCCTTTTTTCCCCCATCCCTGCTCTTATTGTCATTGTCATTTTCCCATTTACCCCTGTCCTGCCCTGTGTTGAGCTCTGTACCTCAGTGTTTACCTTACTACCTGCCATGTTTTGTGGGGGGAGGCTTGAAATTTCCTGCCTTTTATCAGCACCTCCCCTCTTGGCTAGTTTAAAAGCTTGCCAAGGAAGCATTTAAAACTATCACCTAGGAGCTTGGTTCCCTTCGTGGACAGATGCAGACCATCATGCCAGTATAGACCTTTATCTCTCCAGGTAGCCCCCCAGTCCCCAGTGAAGCCAAAGCCCTCCCTGGAAGCAGCCATCCCACTTACTCGGTGGCTGCTTCCAGGGATGTCCCTGTCCAGGAAATCTGCAAGGCTGCTACCTGAAAGTCAGCAGACACTTTCATTTCCCACTACCACATTGACCTTGAGTCATGTCATAATGCTGGTTTTGGGACCATGGTTCTGCAGTCTCTGTTTGCCAAATAGGGGTGTGCACCTTGCCCCATCCTCCCAGAGAACTGCTTGGAGTCTGCCAGAATGTGGCTAGTAAATCATATCCACCCCCCTAGAAAAACAGGTTACTCACCTGCAACCATAGTTCTAGGACTGGTATGTAGTTCACATCCATGCAAGCTACCCAGCCTCCCCTAGCAAATGACACACGGATCCCTGTTTCCAGCATGCAAAGATCTGACATCATAGGGTGGATTCGGGGGGATGGGGGTTATACATACCTCTCAACCTTTTGTCCCCCAAATGTGGAACATTGAGTGTCAAAATGTGGAACACTTAATCAAATATTTACCCAAGAAGCTCAAAACACTGTTAAAATGTTGCATTTATGTTCAGAAAGTCTGTTATTAATTGAATAATATATTTTTTGCATCATCTACTATAGATTTTTGCTTTCAAATGTTGACTTTGAATGTGGAACAAGTCCTCACAATGTGGAACAGGGAGCTTTTGTGAAGTAAAATAAGGAACGTTCCTCGTAATGTGGTACAGTTGAGAGGTATGGGGTTATATGCCAGTCAGGTGGTAGGAGGAGCTTAGCTTAAAGACATCTGGCCAATTAGACCGTTTCAGTGGAACTGCCAGAGTGTGGATGTGAACTATATACCACTCCTACACCTATGGTTACAGATGAATAACTTATTATCTGGTCCAGATATCTCAGGCAAGATGTCAGCAGGATAGAAAAGGTATAAAAGAGAGTGACCAAAATGATTGAAGTGGTTTGCCACTTTACAGGCAGCCAGTGCAGTTTGCAGAGTACTGAGGTAATATGCATCCATTCTGGAGCAATGTCAGAAGCTGCTGCATTCGGTAGGGACACAACCTACTGATGTTCTGCAAATGACAGAATATGTTGTGGATGTCAGCTGATACCCGAGGAATCTGGGACAACTCTCTGTCCAGAATTATATCCAGGTCGTGTACCGCCTCCATTGCCTCAGTGTTGCTTGTAACTTTGCATCTGGCAGTTTTTGCAGAAAAATCTATGTTTGCAGAGTACTGCCAGTCCCAGATGAATCCTGCTGGAAAAAAAATCAGTGTTGGTATTATAATGTTGAATGGTGTGATGAAAGAATTGTTACTGCCATCTGTTGGAGTGAAATGCCTATAACTGACTTTCTCATGCACCATCTATCAGTGGAGACTGGGCATGAAGACAATAAAGGCCTTCTGGATAATTCTGGACAAATGTCTGTTTAGCAAGGGAATGACTGGATATTCTGGGTAGTAGAGTGGGTAGGAGACCCCGTTAAGCTGTTGCATATTTGCACAACATACTTATTCATACCTGCTCATGAAGCCCCTTCTAACCTTAAATTACTATTTTACTGTGTTATGCAGCAGCAGCTGGAGTACACCCCTTTAATATTTTCAAAATAGTGCTATTTATTCATTTAAAGGAACACTGTCAACGTTTTTTGCATCATATAATTTCTAGTTAAAAAAACATTTTATGATTGCTTAACTTCTCTAAAATTAATTTATGTTGCTATTTGTTTTGTCTGCTTCCTTTCTTAGTAGAACTGAAATGCATGATAATGTTATAGTTATACCCTACCTTGTTTTGTTTACAATTCTTGATGAACTCTTTTGCATATTTTCTGAGCATAGGAACACCCCAAAACAGTGCAGCCACTGATGATGCAATGGTCTCCTTTTTTTTTTTTAACTTGCTGTTTATACTTCCCCCACCTGCTGCACTCCACTCCCTTCGTCAGTAGCCTTATTTAATTTAATCGGGACGCCTACTCTGGGACAGGCAAGGGCACTGAGGATCTGGGCCTGGTGCTCTGTCTATCGGGAGCGCAGTGAGCCATTTTTCCCATTTTTTGCACCACATGACATATGCCCTGACATCAAAGTGCAAGTGCCGATGTCCATTATGCAGCTCCCCCATGTGTGGCTGGGCTTGCTGTACCTCAGGCCTTCACCTGGGGTGAGCCAAGCACTGAGCTCCAATTCCCCTTCCCCTCAGAGAAGGTGAGCTGTCCGAGGACACTCAAGCCTCCTCCCCTGACTGGCTCTCTGGTTCCCTGGGCTCATTCCTGAACCCAGGTTGCTGGTGTCGCGAGCGGTAGTGCTATCGTTGTGTCAGCAGTCCGGCCCTAATGGTCTCCTTTTGTCCCACTGCATTGTGAGTGGCTCTACAGTGTTGAGGGTGTTCCCAAGTCAAGAAAAGAGTCAGTGGAAGTTGATCAAGGAATGTTTTTGTGTGGTAACACCAGTATGGCCGTCAGTCAGTTTTTTACTTTTAAAAGGAAAAAAGGAATTGGAACCAAATGACCAGATCCATCAGCGGTCTTCACAGAATGTGAGCAATCATAAAATGAGTTTTTTAAACTAGGGATACTAAGAAGCCTGAGGGGGTTGACAGTGTCCCTTTAATCCCCCTGTTTTTTCCTGCATGTCTGAACCCTTCATCCTCATGGCTTCTCCTTTTCCTGAGTGCCCATGACTCTTCTGAAAGAGCTCCTCCCAGCTGGCTACCTCCTTTCACTGCTCACAAGCCCTGGGGCTTTTTCTTCCATAGCAAAGCTCCACCAACCCTGGTGGGTAAACCTGGATGGGAGCAACATCTAACTTAAGTAGAGCTGTGCACACAATATGGGATGAAAGCAATGGGGTATGCTCTGCCAACACAGTCAGCCCACACCAATTCTCACCTGGATGTCAAGGAGGGGTTAGAGAAAGGGAAGGGGTGTCTATCATGATTAATTTGTACCAGGAGCATTTACACATTGGTAGGTACTGCAGACCCTCCCTAGAGGAATTCCATGCCCGCTGGGCACTCTGCTTAGCTTCCACCAACCCAGTAAGGATACCAGACTCGGGACATAAATACTTCAGCATTTTTAACTCGTACTGCTGTTAATGTCTCCGATTGTCTCAGTGGGAACTTTGAACAAGCATAATGGTTAGGCGTCTGTTCGTTTATTTCACATATTTTCTGTATTTAGCACCCCTTTACATATATAACTCTGTACAGTAAAGCAGCAGCACTTGTTAATTACTGTGTAGTTGTTCTCAGCAGTAATGCATTTCTGGAAAAAATATCAATATACCATTTTTCTCTTCCTTTTCATTCATTCCTGAACTGAGATGTGTGATTTTGTAGTTTTTAGAAGTTCCTACTCCCTTGCCATGAAAAAATTAAATATATTGGTGTCGTGCTGTGCTCTTTTACTGTCAGAAACATGTGCTTGCACCATCCTAATTCATCCGTAGTATGAATCTAATATGTACAGCCAAAGGTCAGCGCAACAGAAGAGATGTTTAAAAACTGTGAGTGGTGGCAACCTTTAATGACTTGAGTCATTGCAAGCATACTTTTTAAAGCTGTTTTTTCATGCGTGAGAAAATTAAAAAGATACTGATCCAGTGGGGTCCTGCTTCCACCGATGTCAGCAGCTGTGTGGACTGGAGCACTTTGAGATTAAGTGACTTGCAGTACAAAGTATGAAAGAAATAGGTGAGCACCACTTTTAGAAGTTCACTTTTTGTTCACTGTTACCTAGAAAACACATTAGCTCTGCTGCACAACATTTCATAGCATTTGCGCTACTTTGGCAGGCCTGCTTTACATGCTGTGTTTCTACTGTTGATCATTCTGTGTATCAGCTCCTTGCTAAAGCTTTCCATTAGTGTCCATTGTGCCTTTATAAGGCAATGTGTCCTTGCTTGGCCAGAGTCCCTCCATTTTCCTTATGGTCCTTATTTATTTCACTTTTGCTGGGAACACATGCTGTCCTCCAGTCATCTCTGCCAAATCAAAAGATTAACTGACTTGCCCATGGTCACACAATAAGTGTTTAGCTCTAACGAGTTTTGAACCTGCAATCTCCTGGTTCCTAAATTGAAGCTCTAACCACTAGACCACACTGCCTCTAACAAATTATTCTCTCTTCTCCTCTAATAAACTGTCATTACTAAGAGAAATACAGGAACTCTTTGTCCCTTGTAGTTTGTCTGTTCACGCTGCTTTTAAGTCATAATTCCCTGCTTTGATATTACAAGCTGTTGCCACATAAATTAGTTTGATATCATTGTGACAAATGGGGAGCTGTGACTTCAAGGCAGGAAGAGCAGCAGGAGCAGATAAAGTCTAAAGTCCTAAGAGCCTTTTTGCAAATATTTCAAAGTAAGGTCCTTGACACATCAAAGGGCATAATTAATAAATACTGTTCATAGCTTCATCTCTAAAATTACAATAAAGTCAGATAATTTCTTAGAATGCAAGGAACTTAATAAAGTGCTTCATGCAGTGATATTGCTTCATTGAACTTCCTTTTGTCCTTAAGTCACGTGGGGGCTGAGCACTTTTTTCATTTAAAATGTCCTTAGTAATAGAAAAAAGAAATAGTAATAGAAAAAAAAAATGGAAAGCCCAGAAATAAAAACTTGGGGGAGGTTTGATATAACTGAGTTCTGCTGAAGCCAACTGGAAATTGTTTTGCTGTAAATCAGAAAATTGCTTTAATGTTGTTTTTTATTCACATTGTCTGCCCCTACCTGTCTCCTGCACTCATCTCCCTCAGTTGCTAACAAGGTACACCCAGCCCCAGCACTATTCTTGGTTTGCCCCCCTAGGTGTAGTCAGGGTGGGTGATGTCCCTGCTGACAGTGGTTGTGCATCAGGTGGCAGTGCAGCTGAGGTGTGTGGGGCCTGGATATACCAGGGTCCATCATCACAAGTGTCAGAGCAATTTTCTCAATTTTTCATGTCACTCCCATAAGATGTTGGCAGCTGGATGTGAAGTGCAAACACGGACACGAAGCATACAGCCACATGGCATCAGAGAGTGTCTCCCCACCCCCAAGGCATGCTGACCTGCGGCTCCTCCTCTGATTGCCCAGGTGGCACTGCTGTGGTAGTGTCACTCTGCCTCCCTTCCCAGAAAAGGAGAGCATTCCCATGGGTGCTCAACCCCCTTAGCCAGCCCTTGATGAATCAGGCTCATTGCTGAACCAGTATTGCGGGCATCATGAGTGGTAGCCCTGTTGATGTGCTGAGGGCCGGCTCATGCTTTAATGTTTCATTGTATACATTTATTGTTATTTTATTGTTTAGTTTTTCTCCCATCTGTAAGCCCTCCCCGCCCCGTGTCGCACCTGGAGTTTTGGCTCAGCATGCCTTTCCTGGTCACCAGCTGTCAAATAAATACATAAATAATATACAGAGTTGTTATGAAAAAGGTGACGCTAAATATAGAAACAGTACGAAATGTAAAATGAAATGCATCTAAAAGTCTTTTTTCAAAGATTACCCATTACATAAGGGCTCTTCACATTCCCATACACTCCTGTCGGAAGCCTGAATACTCTAGTTTCAGCCATGTGTTGTCTCAACTATGTATGCCAGGAGGTCCTCACATGCACATGCAAAAACCTGCTTGTAAATAATAGCCTGGGCTCAGGAAATGAGGAAGGGGGGAGGCTTAAAAACACTCTGTTCAGTTGGGGGCTACAAAGACATTAGAGATCAGTGATCAACACTTCCTCTCCTAAACCATTCAATGCTAGTTTTAAATAGGATTAGCATTTCAGCAAACACGTCATGGTTTACTATCCACAGGAATCAAAGGACTAGGAGGGATCTTCAGCTGTTTGCCTTTTCATTCAGTGAGACCTCTTCAAGAATGATTGTCTGTGTACTGTTTACAAGGCTGGTGCTAAAGGGGGTCACATAACCAAATTCTGCCACCCAAAGCTCATTATTTTGCTGTCCCAGCTTTCCCCATTTTCTGCCGCTGCTTTATATTCAGTTCAGAGATTAAAGAAGACCAGCATCACACAATGTCACAGTGTTTTGTGTTCCATTCACCACGTAGACTCCAGTGATGTTGAAACATGAAATCTATGTGGTGGATCTGTTAATGACATCAGTCAACTGACTGACAAACAGCAATTATCTTGAGAAGCATAGATTCTTCTCCATTTGCTGACCAAACTGATCTAGAGACTCCTGTATATAATCTGAAATGCTGGTTAGTTTCCACTCCACCTGATGAAGATGCCTTTCGAGATCTCAAAAGCTTGCATGTAAAAATTGTTCACTTAGTCTAATAAAAAGTATTATTTAAAGATCAACTGCACTTCAGCATCTGCTTTCTTAACTAAGCTGGTTCAGCTGTTACAATGTGCTAGAGGGTACATTTTTAATTTTCAATGTTCCTTTCATAGAAACATAAAAACTGTTGGGAGATAAGGACTGCCAGGCCCATCCTGTCTGCCCGAAAGCCCTACATTAATTTGTGGCCTCTGACCCTAACTGGTCAATGGCTTTTCACCCCACCTTCCCACCTCTAAGGTACCCTTATGCCTGTCACATGCATGTTTAAAACCCTCCACTGTGCTTGCCCCCACCACCTCCTGTGGCAGTCTATTCCACGTGTCCACTACCCTCTCCGTGAAGAAAAACGTCCTCACATTTCCCCTCAACCTGCCACCTTCCAATTTCATATCATGCCTCCTTGTTCTTGTACTTCTCCTATATTGGAAGATGTCTCCCTGCTGCACCTTGTTTTTGCCCTTAAGGTACTTGAATGTTTCTATCATGTCCCGCCGATCCCTCCTCTCCTTCAGCGAGTGCATATTGAGGTATTTTCCATGGTTCCATTATTTACAGCACATTTTTGTAGTCCAGCTAAATAGTCTGTGTAGAAAACATTTGCCTTTCCTCTGTTAATCTCACAGTGCCTTGGTTTTGTCACATCCTAGTGCTCACCATGACAGCAGACTGTGATGTCACAAACAGCAACTGTTGGGTTAGCAGGGCAGAGTCAGATACATTTTGAAAGACTCAGAGAAATAGTTACTGCGTTAGCTACAATATTTGATAGATCAACCACAGGGGAAAGTAAAAACAACAAAAAAAGACACTTAAAACATAATTGGTATAAAACTAGTGTGTTTAAGCTTTTAATTATAATAGAGTGTTGCTCTTTAGAAAGCGTGCACTTCGGAAACATGATACATTTCTTATGTCTGCTCATTCACTTCATCCTGCATGACTTCGTTTTTTCAGCTCAGAATGGCTTCTTTGCTTTCTGTACCCTTATCTGGTCCATGGGCACTGCATTAGAGTACTTTATTATGCCTTCTTTGTACCAGTGCTGTTATGTGTTTTGTCATTATTCAGCATTCATTTGTAGTAGAGTTAGGGGCTTCTGGAATCCTTCAGTTTTGCAGCTGCATCGTTGGCCACAGAATACATGTAGTGCCACCAAATTCATTATTTGTGGTAATTTTCCTTTAAAATGTAGTTTTTCGCCGGCCCACCGGCACACGTTGAATTTCCGCTGCGACACCAGCGACCGGGTTCGGAACGAGCCCGGGAGCTGAGGGCCGCCGGAGGGGAGGGACTTGAGCGCCCCAAGGACTGCCTCATCCCTCCGGGGAGGGGTACCTGAGCTCGGTGCTTGTCTGACCCGGTGGAGACCTGGTACAGCAAGCCCAATGCTCCCAGCAGAGAAGCTGACGTGCCAGGCGTTGCGCCGGTATGGCGTCTGGACCTGGCACGTCGGGAACACCAGGAAAACCCTTGCAGCCTCCTGGTAGACGGAGCACCAGGGCCCCGACCTTCAATGCCCCTACCTGCCCGGGACAGCATGCCGACAAAGATTAGCGGAACGTCGAGGGATGGGGGGTCCCACCACCGCCTGGGGGTAGCCACGGCTCCATGGGGCATGGACTGCACCGGCTCCAGGTAGGTGAGCGAAGGCTGATAAGGCCATAGGTGTCTCCCGAAGAGGAGGGGGCTGCAAGAAGGAGGAGGAGGATAAAGAGAAAATTAAAAAAAAAAAATGTTTTTCCTTGGTACGTGCTTCCCTTTCCCACCTTATTTGTCCCAAAGCCACTCCTCCATAATCAGCATTTGAGTTTATAGGGTCCAACATCCTTGTTTCCGAGAGGCAGGCGGGGGCATAGGGGACACTGCCCACCTGTAATTTGTTCCCCCCCCCCGTAAATTTTCATCCAGAATAGAAATTAAATAGTGCTGCACTGCTAGGAATATATCCAAATATAAAATGGGCAAAGAAAGCCCTGTGTCCTGATTGGCAGAGACATGGTTCTAGCCATTGCAGCAAGAGAGTGCCACCACTGGCTAAAACAAGTCCCTGCCAACCAGGGCAACTCACATAATTCATAAGCCACCTATTTCCTAGTTTCCATCACAAACATGGCTGCAGCCTTTACTCATATATAAAAAACTTTGACTAGGCCCTAAACATAAAAGTCTATTAAATTAAATAAAGTAAGTAAATAATTTAATGTTATTTACACTCATGAGCCCTCTTTATACACATACACAAATTTTAAAAATCAAGTATTATTCAGAGTTTCCATTGCTGGTGTTTCTTTGATGACCATGAAAAATCTACCTCCTATCCCTACCACTTTGTCAGAGAACTCCCTGCTCTTTATCTGGCAACAGATAAAATTGAGGTTCTGGCTTCACTTCAGGCCTGTGTGTGTGTCTTTGTTTGTATGCCAGTTGAGCTCTGAAGAATGTTGAATTCATGTATTCCATGTTACCATTCTGTCTGTGTGTATGGTGGGGGGAGGCATTCTACTGCTGGAATAATGCAGAGCTTAGGATTCTTCTATTCCATAGTAAACAATCACACAATGTATTGAGTGTGAAGAAAGACAGATGACTGACAGGTGAAAAACATCTGTGGAAGTACTATTTTACATTATTTAGCCACATTATAGTATATTTTTTGTGACTTTGAAAACAATTAGAATGTTCTTTTTTCAAAGTTGCGTATAGGCCCATTTTATATAAGGAATAAGGCATGGCTGGGTGTTGGTAATACTGAGATACCTCCACACCCAGGGGCTGAAGGCACTCGACCTGCGGTCTTGTGCCTAACTACGCCTCTGGGTGTGCGGGTATCTCAGTACTACCAACTCCCCGTCATGCTTTATTGCTGACTCCATGCATGCAGTACTATATTTTGTCTAGTAGAGTGCTGGCTCCCTCACTTGCTGCACTGCTCCAGCCATCCCTGTTGTTAGTCATCTGACCCATTGAAGCAGTGCACATGTGATCATTGGCATGGCATGGACCAAGTGGGTGAGCATGGCACGAGCTCACAAACACCGGGTGGGTGGGAGTGAGCCAGCGGCAGCCACGAGGAGGAAAGAGGCTGATCCAGTCATTTGATTGGACTGGCAGTGAGGTGCTGCACCAAATCAGAGGTCAGGCTGAAACGGGTAAGTCATATCCAATTGGCCACTCTGCGGCAGTGAGATTTCTCCGGCACTTCATTGGCAGACAGATCAGGGTCCTCTGGACTCGGAGACGACGACATGCTCATGCGCATCAGTCACTGCGGTGAAGACTGAGAGAGAGAGAGGTCGTGTGTTGCACTCAGCATTCATCTTGTTGGCTCGTCGTCAAGTGGTGTTTTCTGTGGTTGGTTGGGAACCGAGTCATTTCCCCACTGACACTGATTCTCTAACTGCCGTGGCAAGTACCAGTGCCAGCCAACAACACAACTAGAAAAAAAATAGGTTTCCACTTACTGTCTGACAGCTCTGCTCTGCTACATATTTGAATTGTTGTTTGAGACGGTGGTAGTTGTTGCCTGAAGATCCACGGCAGGGAAGGAAAAGCGTGAGAGGCTGCCAGCAGGCTGGGATGGAAGGGACTGGGGGCCATGTGGAATGTGGAGGCAGCAGTTTTATTGCTTTTTAAGACATGTTTTAATGACTGTCTAAGAAGAAACAACTGTCCTCTTTTCTTCACCTCTTGCCTTGAATCGTTCTCATTTCTCAATTTTCATCAATATTCCTTCATCATCAAACTAACTTGTTAAAGACAAGATAGACAACAAGTCATCATCTCCCTGCCAAAACAATAATAAACGGTATATATAGTAGGTGACGCAGACTGAATCATAGAAGGAAAGAAAGAAACTAAAAGAAAGGAAAGAACTGACAGGCTGAGGGTGTAGGATCAGATGTAACTTGGTGTTTTTGTGTTTATGTATTATGTAACCTTCCCGTTTCCTAAGGCCCTTAAGGGCATGATAAGCAGCCAGTAGTACCAGTACTACTAAAAGGGAGAAAGAAGTCCCTGCCAAAACAGTGCACAGTAGCATAGTAGTCACAAGGACAAGGTGATACAGACTAAGTCGTAGAAGGAAGGAAAGAAAGAAAGGAAAGACCTGACAGGCTGAGCTGAGGGGGCGTAGGATGTAACTTGGATGTTTTTTGTGTTACCTTATTCCCTAAGGCCGTTAACGGCATGATAGGCCAGTAGTACTACTACATTAGTACTAAAAGGGAGACGTCCCTGCCAAAACAGTTCCCAGAATAGTAGTCAAAAAATGTTGGCTCAGATTGAATCATAGAAGGAAAGAAAGGAAAGAACTAACAAGCTGAGGGTTTATGACGTAATTTGGTGTTTGTTTGTGACTTGTGCTACCCTCCCTTATTCCCTAAGGCTGTAATGGCATGATAAGCCAGTAGTACTACACTAGACTAGTTCAAATAAAAGGGAGAAGGAAGGAGTAAAACCCTAACAACAAGTAAGAAAAAAAAGTGTAACTTACAAATAATTATACAAAACCAAAAGACACACTAATAAAGACAAGGAAAGAACTGACTACTGAGTGTAATGTAACTTGTTGTTTGTGTTCCTACCTTCCCAAAGGCTAAGGGCATGATGATATAAGCTAGTAGTACTAGTACAAATAAAAGGGAAGGAATAAAACCCTACCAACAAATAAGAAATAGTAAGTGTAGTGTAACAATAAAATACACACTAAAAAAGAAATGCCTAGATCTCACTAATGATAAAGAATCACAGATGTAGAAGTGAGTAGCCATCTGGGAACTAGCGACCATCGAACAGTATGGTTCACGATAAACACAGCAGTAGAGTCAAGCCATACAAAGGCAAAGGTCCTGGACTTTAGGAGGGCTGACTTTGTCAAAATGGGTGAGTGCCTAAGGAATGCACTAGCCAATGGGCAGGAAGGAGGCGTGGAAGAACAATGGGGAATAATCAAAACTGCCATCACTAAGGCAACAAGGCTTTGTGTGAAGCAAATAAACAAAACAAAACTATGTAAAAAACCACTATGGTTCTCAAAGGAGGTGGCAGGGAATGTTAGGGAGAAAAATATGGTATTCAGGAAGTACAAGGAATCACAGAAGGAGCAGGACAGAGAACTGCATCAGTTAAAACAGAAGGAAGGAGGGAAGGCAGTCAGAACAGCAAAGGCCCAAATTGAGGAAAAGATAGCCAACTCAGTTAAGAAGGGGGATAAAACCTTTTGTAGGTACATCAGGGAGCAAAGGAAGACCAAGGGAGGGATAGTGAGGCTTAATAAAGGGAAGGGGGTGGGCAGAGGGTGACTGTGAAAAGGCAGAGATACTAAACAAATATTTTTGCTCAGTATTCACAAATGAAGATGGGGATATACCTAAACCAAACAACAGAAACACTCTGGATAGGGGAGTTGATACTAGCCCATTCACAGAAGAAAGAGTTCTGAAAGAACTCTTAAAACTGAAGGTGGACAAAGCAATGGGGCCTGATGGGATTCATCCCAGAATTCTAAAAGAACTAAGGGTAGAACCAGTGACACCACTGATCACCCTCTTTAACAAATCATGGGAGGATGGGGTGGTACCTGAGGACTGGAAGAGGGCAGATGTTATTCCACTTCACAAAAGTGGGAGCAGGGCAGAGGCAGGAAACTACAGACCTGTTAGTTTGACCTCAGTGATAGGGAAGATGATGAAATCACTTCTGAAGGAAAGAATTGTTGAGTACCTAGAGGCCAGAGGGGCACAGGACCCAAGGCAGCACGTATTCACAGTGGGAAGGTCATGTCAGACGAATCTAATAGATTTCTTTGACTGGGTGACCAAAGTAGTAGATCAGGGAGGGGCTGTGGACATGGCCTACCTAGACTTTAGCAAGGCATTTGACACAGTCCCACACAAAAGATTAATATACAAGTTAGCCAGCCTGGGAGTGGGTCCCAAGATGGTAGCCTAGGTAAAAAATTGGCTGGAGAACAGGACACAGAGGGTAACAGTAAACGGAGTCCACTCTGAAGAAAGTTGGGGTTACTAGTGGGGTACCGCAGGGTTCAGTTCTAGGACCGGTCCTCTTCAATGTCTTTATAAGTGATATTGCAGAGGGACTGGAAGGAAAAGTATGTCTCTTTGCAGACGACACAAAGATCTGCAACAGGGTTGATACACAAGGTGGGGTGGAAAGGATGAGAAGGGACTTGGCAAGGTTGGAGGAATGGTCAAATGTATGGCAGCTTAGATTCAATGCTAAGAAGTGCAAAGTAATGCACCTGGGAAACAGAAACTGAGGGGAAGAGTACACAATGGGAGGTGAGATACTAAGAACAACAACAATGGAAAGGGACCTGGGGTAGTCATATCAGATTTCCTAAAGATGGGCAAGCAATGTGAGAGGGCAGTAAGTAGGGCTGGGGGGATACTGGGATGTATAGGGAGAGGCATCACCAGTAAAAAACAAGAAGTTGTTATCCCTCTGTACAGACAGCTGGTGAGACCACATCTGGAGTACTGCGTGCAGTTCTGGACACCCAATCTCTGCAAGGACATAGACAGAATGGAGACAGTCCAGAGGAGCAACTAAAATGGTGCAGGGTCTGCACCAGAAGACATATGAAGAGACACTTAAGGAGCTTAATATGTATACCCTCGAGGAAAGGAGGGACGGGGGGACATGATAGAAACTTCTGGCACTCAAGGAATTAACAAAGTCCAAGAGGGAAGCATCTTTCAGAAAAGAGATATGCAAGAACAAGGGGGCACAATTTGAAGATAGAAGGGGAATGGCTCAGAGATAATGTGAGGAAGTATTTTTTCACAGAGAGGGTTGTGGATGCATGGACAGCCTTCCTGAGGAGGTTGTGGAGTCAAAAACAGTGGGGGAAGTCAAGAATGCATGGGACAGACAAGGCAATTCTAGGGGGTGGGGGTAGGAGGAAGTAGGCTGTTGGTTAACTAGGATCTGCAGCATATCCAATAGGTAGGGAAATGGGCAGACTGGGTGTGCCCAGCGGTCCTTATCTGCCGTCAAATTCTGTTTCTATGTTTCTACTAGTAAATGAGGAAGAGAGTAAGGGGGCAAAGAGGCTTATGCTTATTTGTGCTGCCCTTAAGTAAAGGGCAGTTTTCACTAATTTGACTAACTAACTGCCTGTTTGCCTAAGGGAAAAAAAAATAAATTAAAGAGGAAGAGACCAAGGGGACTAATCCGAGGCTTCTGGCAGGGTGTACACTGTGCTAGTCTGTACAATACAAGGTGCACTGTGTATCAGACAGGGCTAAAGGTGAAGGAGTAAGGGAATCAGGAGAAAGAGAGAGGGGCTGGGCTAAGGGGACAGTCACACTAGGGACAAGAACATTCCAGGAACATCACTGTACTGTTATTGACAGAAAAGCAGAAAACAGTAAAGAGAGAGAGGGAAGATTACTTCCTATAAGGACAGGCTAGGCTAGACTGGTACTCTCTCTGACTGCTGGTACATGGAGTGATTAGTACTAGTCTACAACAAGAACAGTATTAATTTGCTACCAGTACCTAGTTAGTACCTGCCTCTGGCTGCCTCCTGGAAAGAAAAAAGTGATTCTGTCAGTCCGTCAGACTGTGTTTTGTAGTGTGTGTGTGTGTGCCAAAAAATATAAAAAAAAACCCAACTTTTTTTTGAAGTAAATTAAACAGACACAGTACATTTTAGAGCGTGCAACAAATTTTATTGAAAACACAGACCCACCCAGGCCCATCTCTTCTGAGTTGTGTTCTAGAAAATAGAACACAGACACAGTTCATTTTTGGAACACATCTTTATTTAAAACTCAGCGGCCATCTCTTGCTCTTGCTTGTGTTGTCATGTTCTAGTCTCTACTCTATTCTTTTAGCTCTAACTTCTAAAGTTGTATAATAAAAACAAACACACAGAGGAAATTCCAACTTGCTGAGCTTAGCTGTGTGACTTGCCTGCCTTAGGTGGCTGACACTGACCTCATTCCTCATTGCCAATGCCATCGTAGTAGCACAGACTGAGACAGCCAGAGATCCCTGCTTGTGTGCTGTTGTGTGTGACTGGTGTGGCCTAAGAAACTCACAGAGGAGAGGTTCCACTTATTTTAAAGTTCCACTTGTGACTAGCCTGCCTTAGGTGGGTGACACTGACCTCATTACCACTGCCAAAGTTGTGTAGATAGATTTCAAAATGGACAAATTTGTTATTCGTGCTCGTGCATCTCATAGAGAGACTCAACCAAGCTCATCATCTACTTTAGCATGTGCTAATGAACAACATAGTGAAGTTACTAACAAGAATGATTCATTAATACCGTCAGATATTGGAACTCAAGGACCAGCGCAACCCAAAATGAATTTTCCTAAAACAAACATTGGAGGAGTGCTGTGTAGTTTTAGTGAAAAACGGTATGTGAACCGACCATGGTTGGACTACTCAGTTATGGCTGGTAAGGCCTCCTGTTTTCCTTGTCGGATGTATGCACGCCCTGGCAATGCTGGTGGAGTGGGAACTGATATGACTTTTATATCCTCTGGATTTTGCAACTGGAAAAAAGCTCTTTGTCAAGGGAAAGGTCTTAACAAACATGAACACAGCTCAGTCCACTTGAATGCAATGGCTGATTGGACTTCAGCAAGGAAAAGAGAGGCCACAGGTGCCACAATTGTTGCTCTGGTGTCATCTGCACAAATTGGAAAGAATATGATGTAGAACCTTTGTAAAAGAGCCTCGGCTCAAAGGTGTTTGTAATCCTAGAACAAATAAAATAAAATAAAAAATAAAATAGGTACTATGTAAAAACCTTGGGTAAACTCATTCAGTTTGTTGTCCTAAATGAGCTGCCTCTGACGGGAGATAAAGATATCATCAACTTTGATGAGTTAGATCTAACATTGAACAATTCATCAGGAGTTTTAGTCAACCTAATTAAGTTTACCGCAGGGAGGGCAAGATCCAATATTCATGGATGTTCTGAAAACCATTCAGAAAAATGCAAAGTACACTTTTGCTGAAATTTAGAATGAAATAATTGACATTATGAAAAAATGCTTCTGCAAGATATTGTTGCACATATTAAAAACAATGCTGATGTCAAGTTCTTCTGGCTGAAATCTGACACCACAAGGGATGCTGTGAATGTTGAAAATGTGTCCATTATTTTACAATATTCTTTTGATAGCAAACCAAAGGAGAGACTTATTGGAGTATCCCAGTTGTATGGCCTCACTGCTGAAGATACTGCACAACAGATCTTGAAAGACATCCAAGAACTGAGTGTAAACCCTCAAAATGTTTTATGTTCTTGCTTTGATGGTGCCTCCGTTATGTCAGGGTGCAAAGGAGGTGTACAAAAGCTTTTGCAAGAGAAATTAAACAAGAAAATTCCTTACACACACTGCTTGAATCATCAGTTACATCTGGTGGTTACTCGTGTGTGAGAAGAGAGCAGCAGTGGCAGATATGTTCTCAAATTGCAACTCTCTATACAAATTTTTTCGCTGACATGAAGTTAGTATGCTTTACAATGGTCAGCACCTGCAAAGGCTCATAGAAACAAAATGGACTGATCACCTGAAAACCTTGAAGTAATCCTCAATAATTTGGAAGACATTCAGAGTGTTTTGTCACAGTTTGTAAATGGCTACGGTGATCTGTCATTTGAAGCAAGAGGGCTATTGGAAGTTACAAAATCATCCCAATTCCTGTTCTTGGCAGAGGTTATGAGAATGATTTTGAATGTGTTTGCTCCGGTGAATAATTACCTTCAAAAGGAATTGATGCAGCTTGCTAAGGGACTTTAATTGATTACTGTTTCCTGTGAAACACTTCAACAGAAGAGAGAACTGTTTGAAGATTTTGTAGCAGGCATTTCATCCAAGCACCCAATTTTGAAAACTGCCTGGGATGAAACATTGGCATTTAGTCGTGCTGGTGCCACCAAGAGAGCCAGGGTGCTGCCCAGAAAGTTTCAAGATTCAGTCATCACTGAGCATTTACCAGGATTCCAAACTTTGAATGAGCATCAGTGGTCCCAGATTTATCATGAACTAACTGATGAAACCACTAGTGAATTGCAAAGGAGATTTTCTCAGAGGAACTCCGAGTTATACAAAAGCTTGTCAGCAATGTATTCTACTAGCTCTCCCGACTTCTTGAAAATGGAATCTGTACATGCTTTGATTGACTTGCTTGGATTAGATATTGAGAAAGTGAAAGCTGAAATGGCTGTATTCAAGGCACTGATGGATAAGAAACAGTGCAAACAATTTGAAGAAGTTCTTGGTGCTGCCAAGGAATTAAAGGAAGATTTCCCATGTATTTTTGAAATGTGTATTACTGTATTGCTATTTGGAGCATCAACTGTTGCTTGTGAGAATTTATTTTCTTGTTTGAAAAGAATTTTATCACATCAGAGGATGAGCATGGGTCATGAATGAAAGAGAAACCTCATTCTCCTGTCATATGAAAATGATGTGACTTCAAGTCTCAACTTGGATTTTTTTTTTTTTTTTTTTAAATTTGCTCTTTATTTCACGCCCCACGTCCGTCCTCAGCCTGGTCACGGACTCCGGGATCCCCGGTCACCGGGCATTGCCGACTCCCCAGTCATCCCTGGCTTCCCCCCCAGAGAGTGGGGCCATGGTTCCGACCCCTGGTAACGGACCGCGGAACTAGTAACTGGTCGGGGAACGGCTCCGGTGACCAATCAGGGCGTCCCGGAGTAAAGCGTCATATAGACGCTGGGCGTGGTTTTTTTAACCCCCATTAGCCCACTCCCTGAGGGAGGCGGGGACGTGCAATGACGCTGAGTGTCTGCCCCTGCCTCACTCCCTTCCCCTCTGACGTAAGCACGGCAGCGTGGGTGATCCCTAGCCTCCGCTAGGGGTCCCCTTGACGCCGACTACCAACCCTCCCCCGGAGAAGGAGAGCAGTCCGTGGTACCCGATCCTTCTCCCTCGCCAGTCCGACGCACTCCAAGTCCGCTTCAACCCGGGTCGCTGACGTCGCAATTCAACTTGGATGTCTCTGTGGAAGAATTCAGACGCTACAGTCCAAGAAGACTTCAACTTTAATTTCATGAACACTGTTAATCTTGCACAGTACTTATATGTTTAAAGTTGACTGTTAAATGATTTACGAGTAGATAAAACAAGGCTTAGTTCTGACATCTGACTGACACTGCGTTTTGGACTAATCACGTGACTGGTAGCTGTCCCCCTGTCTCACTGTCCTAGCTATGGGTCTGCTGAGAGGCCCTGATGTCTCCATGCGGCCCTGATGCCTATGGTGTCTATGTTTCATAGATGTGGCTCCATTGAGGCGATTCTTTTTGAAGGTCTACTTTTTACTGGGTTCTATGCACTAAAGCATGGGTTATATGCACCTAAGGCGCCTATATCCCCCCCCCATAGCTACATGGGCCTGGAAAGGTGCAGGGTGCATAGTATTTGCAATCGCAGGCACCTGCAGGGTACCTGTCCGCAGCCCCAGCCCCCAGTGCACAGATGAGCAGAAGTGGATCATGGCTGCGTGGACAGGCATCCAATTGGATTCCGGTCCCCGGTACCAGAGTGGATCCCCTGCTTCAAACATGCAGGGGATCCTTGGATGGTGTGCCCCTAGGATGTGAAGTCTGCTGGTGTTCTGACTGGACAGCTTCCCCCCAGCCCATCCTGGCATCCCAGTGGGCAGGGGCAACAGTGTGAATTGGATTCCATTGTTGAAGCACCCAGCCAGTTACCATCCGAGGGGTGTGCACATACACAATTACAACAGGGTCCCTCATTTCATACAATTGTCCACTCCAGCCTGGCACTCTGCACTTTAGTGAATCATGTGGAGTGCAGTCATGCCCCCTTGCACCCAGTCAGACTGCCCGTGGTGCGTAGTTGTTCAGTGGCCGGGGGATCCTGTGTGCATGGTGCTAGCATGCCTGTAGTGAATGCGATCCAGGGGTCCGCTGGACCCTGCTGCATGGCATTCTCATGTAGGGTCGCCTACACATCTCAGATATGTGGTGTGTAGGCAATCTGCACATTAGTGCATGGAGCCCATTGTAAGTAACTGCATAATTTTTCTAGCTCAACACAGCAACGTGGTGAAACATTTTTAAATAAAATACATAAGTTTTTAGTCCAGGTTCACAACAGAACTGTGTGTATTCCTTTTCATCTCATACATGGACAAAATACAAACTGTTTTTGTGCCTCGTCATACATTGCATGCTATACATGTCATGCACTTGTGATGTAATTAATCACTGGTGTTGTGCATGAAAGGCCAGATTTTAAAAAGTGGATGAAGTGCACAGTGCAACAAAACAAGATGTGCAAGGGAGGGTACCCTTGCACAACAGCCATTTTTGCTGCATGTCCACTATTTTCAAAAAAGTTGCCTTTTTGAGTTCTTTTTCACATTATACAGTAAGTTTTACAATGTGGGGGGAAGGGAGAGATGCTGCGGCTGTATTACCATGTGTAGCATCTGCACAAAAAATGGCAAATGCCACCCATATGCAACAGATAGCAATTTCACCAGTGCAGGGATTTTTCTTGGCACCAGCAAGTTGTGCATGGGAACTTTGTGCCTGGCCCATGCCAGGCCCTTTGAAAATTTGGCCTCAGGGCTTCATTGCAAATGAGCCTTGGCTCAAATAACTTGTTGCTGGACAAATTATTAAAAATAAATAAGCAAATCTGAATAGGTTTATTGCCTGGTTTCTTCCTCTATGGAGGGTGTTTTGTAATTAATCACCATTTTCTGTGCTTATGAATCATTAGAAATATAACATAGAGGAAAATGGATGGACAACAGTGAACACCAATGCTGTGTTCACTTCGAGAGGTTGTCATGACAACCACCAAGTAGACCTTGAGAGTGATGCTCGAGAGGTCTGCAGTTGTGATGACAACCTCAAGAAGTGAACATAGCATTGCTCTCCATTGTTGCCCATCCTTTGTCTTGTGTAATGTTTAGGCCACAGTGCAACAACTGATCATGTCTCAAGGAGTTTGAGACAAACGGCATTCATTGTGAAAACATTATACATAAATATAGGTTTTTCCACTCAGACCATGTGAGATCATCCCCCAGACTGCCACACACTTACCTGTCGAATTAGATATTCACACAAGTCACTTTTCCAACTTAACGCTTTTGCTATTTAGTAACAACAACATACAGGATTGTAATATTAACAACAACAACAAAAAATAAATAAAAAGCAGAATCCATTGTAGTGGTGGAGGAAGAGACTGTGCATAACTGGTAGTTTAAAACGTCAGCCGGTAGTGTCATGAAAATACCAACGAGTTGAGTAAACAGGAACTGCAGTCCTCCTGGTTGCGGGCTTCACTGGAAAGGAGAACGTTTGTCAAAGGTATTTGGAGAGAAAAAAAGAAAAAAACATTATTTATTCGGGGGGGAGAAGGTGAAACAATTTGCTTACTTTTCTAATCATCATCTTCAGACATGGTATCATGAATCACAGCAATTCGGCGTTTCTGTCGGGGATGCTGGGCACTAAATAAAAAGGTGCATCAGCTGACAACATTTTGTATGGTCTCTGACTGGCATATTTTTATAGGCTGCGATAGGGTCTCTCTCAGGGTTGCTAGGATTGGCATATATCCTGGGTTTGATGGCTCTAATGTCACAGGGATTTTCCCCTGTTCAGGTCTTGGTTCGTCTTTTATTGTACTGAAGATATTCTTGTCCCTCGGTGTCTTTTTGTATAATTAGGTCACCCCAATGGAGACTGTACCGCTTAGCTGTGCGTAGTGCAAAATACAGTCCATTATTGAAAAAAACAAAAGATTCAGCAAATGACGTGGGACTGTGTAAGCCTAATGTCCCATTGCTATATAGTTTCTCAATGTCTGAGGGGGAGAGTGCATCAGCATGGTTTGGCGTATTGCCCTTGCCTAAATTTTTTAGAAACTTTTGCTTATCAGGCAATGTGGCTAGTGTTTCTTTAAATTCTGTTTGATTACCATGGAAAATGTAGTGTCCATATTTATGTTTCAGTAGGTGGTGATCTATGCTGCCAATTAGACCCCTTAGTGTACTTGGCTCATACTCACTGCCATCAATTCTTTTATTTTGTAGATGAATTCTGCCAGTATATCATCCCGTTGTGCCATGGGTTATGTTTTGGGCTCCTTCTATGTCTGATAGGTAATTTTGGAATAGTTTGATGTCTGATTCAGTCTTTTTAACTGTACGCCAGTTTTCATGCTCCTTTATGAACTGGTGCCTGTCTGAATCAGTAAGCTTGGAAAAACCACTGAAGCCATCACCGATCAATCATTTTTATCCTTGTAACTGTCAGTAGAAACTAGAAAAAAAATGAGTGATTGGCACAGATGTCAGAGTAACAGGAGCGTGCAGGCATTTTGCGCTCGATTTTCAGAGAGCCCTTAGAGCCTCACAAGTTGTGTCGCTCCAGGGCTCCGGCAAACTCCAGGTGTGCCAGGGACCCTGTGCCTGATTTTAGAAAAAAAATCAGGGTCCCAGTGCCAAACTCCCCAGGTTTGCCACAGGCTGACAACTGTAGCAAACAGTTGGTGCGCCTGCAGGAATTGCCGCAGGGATCTGGCCTCCCTGCCTGGTGCAACACTAGAGGGGACGTGATGGGTAGTGGGGTAGTAGTGACTGTGCTGGACAGGAGGGGTCTGGGAGCAGAAGGGGCATGAGAGTTGGCATACGGAGAGTGAGGAAGACAGCTGGGCATTAAAGGGAGTGCTGTGACACTCAGCGGGGTGCGTTTGCTTATGTATGAAGTTTTATATTTTTTATCAATTCCTATGAGAGTAGCACAAACTACTGTACCTATGAATTATACTGTGGGGTGCATTCCAGGGACATAACATGACATGGCACCAGGTGGGCACAGCCCTGGCAGCTGCACATTCTGTTCCTGGATGACCCCCCTCCGTACAGTATAATTCATAGGTACAGTACTCTGCAATACTGTAATAGGCATTGATAAACATTACGAAAATACATACAAATGTAAACATACCCCGCCGGGTGCCACAGCACTCCCATTAATGCCCAGCTGTCTCCCCAACTCCTCCTCTCTCACCCCCCCCCATGCCTCTTCTGGCTCCTGCAGCCTAGTGTCAGGCTCCATCCTACTGGCGCATGCCACTTAGACCACCTCATGGCTGGTCTAAATGGTGCCCCTTGCTGTGTCCATGGCGGGGCTTGCAGAATCACAAAAAAGGGGAAGGTGCAGCCCTGCCGTGGCATAAGCCACCTTACAACCCCAGGAGCACTTTTGTCACAAGGGTGGCACAAGGCGGGTTGGGCACATGGCATCCTGATTTCACCGCATCTGGTGTCTGAAAATCAGGATCGCTGCAAACCATGATGTAAGGTGTCACTTACGTCATACTCGTTTGGGGCAGGCACCTTGTGTCATAGTGTAGCCTTTGAAAATTGGGCCCCCCAAGTTGTCGTACTAATGTAGTGACGTACTCTAGATGGTACAACACATTTGACATCACTACCATAGTACAACAAGGTTGGGAATTCACTGAATTCCATACACAATAACACTCTCCCATACACTGTAATCTGTTTGCCTGAGATGGAAAGGAGTGGTATTGGTCAAATTGGTATGTAAGTAAAATATAGTGGATGCTAGAGTTAATAATGATATTATGCTTTGTTATTTATTTGGAAATTGATAACTGGGAAAGGCACACTGAGCCAAAGCTCATTTCCAGGCGCGACCCGGGAAGGGGAACAAAGGATATAACTGTTACGAGAAAATGAGAATACACATCAGTAATGATATATGCATTCAAAACATGCAGGCAGAAAGCAGCAAATGACAGCAGCAGTGGGGCAACAACTCCGCAAAACAAACAACTGCAACAATAAGGCTAGCACTAGGAGAGGAGAACAAGGTAGAATAAGGTGCTGGCTAAGTGAGCACAATGGCAAGCAGGAGAGAAGTGGTCCCTCAGAAGCATATTAACCCTTAGGCTACCGGAAGATTTAGAATGCATAGGTTTTTAGGACACGATATCTTGTAGGCGGCAGCCTAAGGGTTAAAGGTATGGTAGGGAGAAGCTAGTCTAAGGAGGGAAGAAGAGATTTCCAGATAGAGGGCAGTCAAGCTGAGAAGGAGGCCTGACCAGTGCATGTAGAGCAACAGGGAACAATAAAAAGAACGAGAATTAGAAGAGTAAAGGGAATAAGCAGAGAGTGCCATGGGAGAGACCAGGCAAGAGAAGTGGGAAGGGAGGGATGGAAATCAGTATTTGAAGAGATTGGAAATACAGTGAAATAGGCACTGTGAAAATAAGGAAAGGAGAGCAAAGATGGTACAGGGAACACTGATGATTAAGATTTGATAAGTAATGTTAGATAAGTTTTGGGACTGATCAAGGAGTCAGTCCTTAAATGACTCCCTTCCCCCCATTATAAGTAAATTTTAGTATTACATGATGTACTGGGGCTCACTTCAAAGCTAATGGGGCTGAACCCCTGTACCCCCCCAACAGTACAACTAGCACTGGTTATTTTGCCTGACGATCCACCAGATACAGCCCTATAGGTCAATCTGGAAAATCTCACATTTGCCATTCCATTTCAAAATGTCACTGCTTGCGGTTCTTGGAAACAAACCTTGTTGGGAACACAGGGATTTCATTGGCTGTAGAGAGTGTAATTTCCAGTATATTGTATATGTGCTCCTGGACAAAAAGTAATGCTTTGTAAAAGCACTTCATATGCTTTGATGATGAAGCAGAATTGCAGGTGCCCACTTGTGAACTCAGACTTGGATCTGAACCCAAATGTCTATTGGCTGCCACTAAAAATACAAACCAGATGAGCTAAACTCTGAAGATAATGCTGTTGAACAATGTTGCCTCCACTTGATGATCATGAATAATATATTATGCCAACAGCAGGAAGGATCTTTACTGGGCTCCTATAATTTATTCTGCAGTGAATAATGCTTAGGAAGATTCCTTGCTATTCGAAACCACCTCAAAGTCGGTGAGGTCAGGCTTGGGAAAGCTTCTTGAATCTGAAAAATGGATGCTGGTTAAAGGAATGCTGTTAGTCCAGTTGTGACCCAGTTGAGCCCCCAAAATGGTATATTGCCCAGAAACATGTACTGTAATTTTCTGTTTTGTATGAGAAAACATTGTTGCTGTTTCTTACTAAAGGGACACTGTCAACCCCATTATGTCTTACATTTTCCACAAGTTTAAAAAACACGTTATAAATAATCACACTTTGTAGAGGTTGCTGATGTAGACGGTTGGTTGATTCTGATTTCTTTTTTCTTTAAAAAAATGAAAAAAAGACTACCCATCATACTGGTGTTACCACACAAAAGTTTGTTTCTAGGGACATGGATATGTTGTTCATCCACACTTTCTGGCAGGTATCCTTGCCGCTTTAATTCTTGCCGGAAGGTCTTCAAGCTGGCTTCTCCCACCCACCCGGGTGGTAAAACTCTCGGCTCCGCCCCATGATGCCAGATCTTCCTTACTGCTTGGAAGCTCAGGTTCCCTCCTTAGCGCTCTGCATTTTAGACTGGATCCTAACTCTTCGGTTCGTCCGAAATTGGTTTTGAAGTTTTCTAAACTTCGGTCTTCATCTTCCCTAGCAGCTGCGATGGACAAATCTGTTCCTGGCTTTCGGAGTTGCCCTTGCGGGCAGAAAATGTCCGGGACGGATCCGCACTCCACGTGCGTCTACTGCTTAGGCCTAGATCACGACCCGCAGGCCTGTGAGTTGTGCAGCTCTTTCTCGGCCAACGTTCTGGATGATCGCGCTTCCCGATTGAAGCTTGGGCACCCTGAGAAACGTTTCCGCCGGTAAAATCTAAAGAGGCTCGTTGGGCGGTGTCCGTGGTGGCTGGCTCGGCTGAGCAGCTCGAGCAGATGATCGCCCTCGAGGAGGAGGCGGCCCAGGCCGCATCTTCCTCCTCCTCGGCCATGGCATTTATCCCGCTCTCTCTGAGTTCCTCATATACGGCTTCGTTCAAGGAGCTTTGTCAGTCTCTTTCCACGAAAGGAGAGGGGCCTTCGAGACATTCTTCTTGGCCCAAGAAAAAGGAGTCGAAAGGTAAGTCCCACCGTCGGCATTCGTGGGAGCGGGAGAGGTCCCCTTCCCTGGGCAGCCGACCGTCGACTTCGGTCGAGGTTGCGGCTGAGGCCGCTGGCTTCACGGTGCCCCTGTCAGGCCAGCCTGACGAGACTCCCGTCGAGGAAGTCGAGATTTTTCTCGATCCGTTAGACGGGCTGTCGACTGGAGAAGCCGCCAACCTTCCTTCACCGGTTCCCCCAGTGGATACCGAGGATCTGCCTGTGCCTTCTGGGCCACAGTCCCCGGTTAAAGTGCCCCAGCCAAGGGAAGAGCGGGTGTCCCCTGCCCCTTCCCAGACCCACCCTCAGTCCCCCCGAAGGTCTCAGTCTCGGTCTTGGACCTCTTCTCGGTCCAGCCATTCCCGCCGACATCGGCGGTCTCGGTCTCATTACCGAAGTAAGTGGCGACGCCGTTCTTCCTCGTCCTCCTCCTCAGGTGAGGAGAGGCTGCGGCGCAAGTTGCGCCGGCGCACGAGGACCTTATGTGGCAGCAGTTGCTGTTGTCCGGGCCTAAGCCGACCCCGGCCAAGACCCCGGCCATCAAGTGGCTGTCACCTGAACGACCGAAGCAACCACTCGTTCCAGTCGAGTTCCCCGCTCCAGGGCTGGTTGCTCGGCCGAAACCAGCTGCTCCACCGATTGTGGTGGAACCTCCGCCTCCACAACCGAAGTCGGGGGCACCGACCAAGAATTCTCGGTCGGGTCACGGCCTACCCCACAGGTTGTCGGTCACCCTCACTCCCGACCGTCCTCGGCAGGTGGAGGGTGGCTCAGGGCCGAGGCAGCTCTTCGCAGACTCTTCAGAATCTGATGACGATTCCTCCCTGTTCTCCAGGCAGTTCGATCTGGAGTCCTCCGGGGGCCAGTCAGTGGACGATAGCCCATCGTCCTTCTTGGGTCTGCTTCGACTCATCTCAGAGTCCTCCGGGATGCAGCTCGAGCCCATGTCCAAAACGGCCAAGTATCCCCTGACGGAGATTCTGGACTGAGGGGATTCTCCCACGGAGGCCTTTCCGGTGGCTGAGGCCATTGTCGGCCCAGCCTTGGAGCTTTGGCAGTGGCCTGCTTCCTGTCCTGCGCCCTCGGCCAGGATGGCCAGGAAGTATGCGGTCCCTACCGGCTCTTTGCCGGGTTTCTTGGAACACCCCTCTGCCGAGGGGTTAGTCACCGACAGCGTTTTCCGGCGTTCCGGTAACGCTTGGGATGTGGATAAGCCCCCCGACAAAGAGTCCAAAAAGCTGGACTTTGCCGGGCGCAAGGTGTATGCTGCGTCCTCCCTTGGCCTCCGACAGGCCAGCTCGGCCGTGCTGATGGCACACTTCTCCCACGCCCTCATGGTCTCCCTGGATGAGGTTGTTCCTCATCTCCCGCCTGACCTGCAGACCACGGTCCAACAGGTGCGGGACCAAGGTAGGGCGGTGGCGAAGCAGCAGCTCCAGACTGCTCTGGACATAGGTGATTCCTGTGCCAGGTCAGTAGCGGCTGCGCGACGCAGGGCATGGCTGAGGATATCCTCCTTCATGGCGGATACCCAGCACAAGTTGGCGGACGTCCCCTTCTTGGGGACTGACCTCTTCGGCCCTGGAGTGGAGGGACACCTCTAGCGGATTGAGAAGTCCAATGCCACCCTGGACTCGGTCACCTCTGCCCAGAGGGACAAAGGCCGCCATCAGCAGCAGAAGTCCTTTCATCCTTCGGTCCCTGCTTCTCGACCGGCCCAGCAGCACCAGCAACAGGGCCAGCAGGCTCGCGCTTGGCGTCCCAAACCTAAGCTGACGGCTTCCTCCAACAGGAAGCAAGGAGGTAAAGGCCCAGGAGGTCCCTCGGCCGGTTCTTCTTCCAAGCCTGCCCAGTGACGGGTTGAGGGGTGCCGCCCCCAGCCTCGTCACCCCCCCTGGGTTCCCCCCATGGGGGGACGGCTCCGCCACTTCCTTTCTGCCTGGTCCGCTATCACCATGGACGCTGGGTGTTGGAGGTGGTAGGAAAAGGCCTGCCTCTGGAGTTAGAGAGCCCACCGCTTTCGAAAGCCATCGCCTCGAGGGCCACGGGGTCAGCAGTCTCACTGTCGCCCGCCGAGCCGATATTGCCCTGCCCTCAAAAAGAGGTAATCAGGAAGGTGGCGGATCCTCCTCCAGACCCGGGGTTTGTGTCCAGGTACTTCCTGGTCCCAAAACGGATGGGGGGCTGGTGCCCCATTCTCGACCTGCACGACCTGAACAAGTTCCTAAGGTCTCGAACCTTCAGGATGGTCACTCTGTCTCAGATAATCCCATCCTTGGAACGAGGCATGCGGTTCTGCTCCCTGGACCTCCAGGACGCGTTCTTTCAGGTCCCAATCCGTCCATCCCATCAGAGATTCCTCCGCCTTCAGAGTTGAGGGATCCCTTTATGAGTTCCGGGCCATGCTCTTCGGCCTCTCCCTAGCTCCCAGGGTCTTCACCAAATGCATGGCAGTGGTGACAGCATTCCTGTGGTGCCGAGGGTTCCGGGTGTACCCTTACCTGGACGATTGGCTGATAGCAGCCCCCTCCAGACAGGAGGTGGAGCGGTCCAGAGATCTGACCCTCCAGGTTTGCTCTCAGGTTGGCCTCCTCTTCAACAAGGCGAAGTTGGAACTCGTGCCAAAGCAGATGATACTGTTCATTGGGGCAGAGCTCGACTCTCTGCGAGCCAGAGCACGGCTCCCGGTGGACAGGGCCAAGGTTCTTTCCTCCTTTGCCCAATCATTTCTGGTTGGGCAATTGCGCCCTGCCCGGGACTTCCTGTGCCTCCTGGGCCTCATGGCGGCCTGCACCAGCGTGGTCCATTGGGCCCGTTGGTACATGCGTCCCCTTCAGTGGGGACTGGCCAGCCAATGGTCACAACACTGCGATCCGTTGGACCAGCCCGTGACAGTGACCCAGGAGATGTGGAACGCTCTCCAATGGTGGATCGTTCCAGCACATCTGCAGGAGGGCATCCTGTTCGTCCGCCCTGAGCTGACGGTCTCTCTCGACCGATGCATCTCTGATGGGTTGGGGTGCCCATCTGGGGGAACACCGAGCGCACGGCCTCTGGTCCCCTCGGGAGTCCCGATGCCACATCAACCTGCTGGAGCTCCGAGCGGTCCATCTAGCTCTCACCGCCTTCACTCCGTTTCTACGGGGTCAAGTGGTTCAGGTCCAGACGGACAACACCACAACCATGTACTATCTGAACTGCCAGGGCGGGACGCGCTCCATGCTGTTATGCAAGGAAGGTCTCTGCATTTGGTCCCTCATGCACAGCCTGGAGGCGGATCTCCTAGCCATTCACGTGCAGGAGCCTCCAACACCCTGGCCTATGCCCTAAGCCGGATAGGGGCTGCATCTCACGAATGGTCTCTCCTGCCAGAGGTAGTACAAGTCCTGTTCTCCCACTGGGGCACGCCTCAGGTGGACCTGTTTGCCTCAAGGGAGAATGCGAAGCTGAGTCTGTTCCATGCCCACCCCCCTCAGCAGGGCTCGCTGCAGGGGGATGCCTTCTCGAGGCCGTGGACCCCGGGCCTCTTCTACGCCTTTCCCCCATTTCCCTTGATCCACAAGGTGCTTCTTAAGGTGAGGAGGGACAAGGTGCAGGTGATTCTGGTAGCCCCAGACTGGCCCTGCCAGTTCTGGTATCCAGATCTCCTCAGCCTCAGCTCCAGGCTCCCAAGGCGGCTTCCAGCCCGCCCGGACCTGATCTCAGTCAATCAGGGGAAGGTATTCCATCCGGACCTTCAATACCTGCACCTGACGGCCTTGTTCCTGAGTGGCTAGAGTTCCAGGCTTTGGGTCTTTCTGACGAGGTCCTCAGCGTCGTTGAGGCGTCCCGTAAGGAGTTGACCAGGAAATGCTATGCCTTCAAATGGAAGAGATTCTCCATTTGGTGTCAGGGGAAGGGCTTGTACCCTTCTGCCTGTCCCTTGGCAAGCATTCTGGACTACCTGTGGTTCCTTTCTCAGCAAGGGCTTCGGTCGACGACCCTTAAGGTGCACCTGGCAGCCATCTCTGCTTACTGGGTGCGGGCTGGCAAGCAGTCGGTGGTGCAGGAGAAGGTGATCGGGCGCTTTTTCAAAGGCCTTGACCACATTTCCCCTCCGGTGCGAGAACCTCCACCTCAGTGGGATCTACTGCTGGTATTGGCCAAGCTTATGGGCAAGCCATTCGAACCAATGCACAGGTGCGATATTTCACACCTGTCGTGGAAGACCACCTTCTTGGTGGCTATCACATCAGCCAGAAGGATGGGAGAGCTCCAGGCGTTTTCCATCGAGTCTCCCTACCTGGTCTTCCACAGGGACAAGGTTGTACTGCGCCCCCACCCGAAATTCCTTCCGAAGGTGGTGTTGGAGTTTCACCTTAACCAGGTGTTGACTCTGCCGGTGTTCTACCCCAATCACACCTCGGAGGCCGAGTATAGGCTCCATACTTTGGACCCTAGATGAGCGCTCGCTTATTACAAGGAGCAGATGGCTGAAGTTCAAGGAGAGGTTCGCTAGCTGTTTGTCACCTACGCTGAAGCCGCACCTGGCAGACCTGCAGCAAAGCGGACGATAGGCAGGTGGATCACCTCCTGCATAGAGCTCTGCTACAGGTTGGCAGGCATGGAGCCTCCCAGAGGGATAAGAGCTCATTCTACCCGCCATACCGCTGCATCGGTAGCTGCTTCCAGGGACGTCCCTATCCAGGATATCTTCAGGGCTGCTACCTGGAAGTCGGCACATACCTTTATTACCCACTACCACATCGACATCGAGTCACGCCGGGATGCTGGTTTTGGGGCCTCGGTTCTCCAGTCTCTTTTTCCCAAGTAAGTATCGGGGGTGTGCGCCTTGCCTCCCTCCTCCCGGAGAACTGTTAGGAGTCTGCCAGAAAGTGTGGATGAACAACATATCCATGTCCCTAGAAATACAGGTTACTCACCTGTAACAGGAGTTCTAGGAATGGTATATGTTATTCATCCACACGACCCACCTGACCTCCCTCGGCTTTGACGCACAACCTGAGCTTCCAGCGGGCCAGATCTGGCATCATGGGGTGGAGCCGAGAGTTTTACCACCCAGGTGGGTGGGAGGAGCCAGCTTGAAGACCTTCCGGCAAGAATTAAAGCGGCAAGGATACCTGCCAGAAAGTGTGGATGAACAACATATACCATTCCTAGAACTCCTATTACAGGTGAGTAACCTGTATTTACATTCCTTGATCAACTCCCACTGCATCCTTCATGGGCTTCGGAACACCCCCAACACAGTCTAGATTCTCAGGATGTAGTGGGAAGAGGAGACTATAACAACATGAGGGACTGCACTGTCTGGGAGGGTTTGTCATTTTTAGGAAGTATGCAATAAGTGTAAATAAAGGGTTTGAAAGAAAACAAGGTTAGGTCATGCATTCCAGTTCTACTAAGAAAGGAAGCATATATAGCAACCAGCAACATCAATGAATTTTAGAGATGGTAAGCAATCATAGAAACATAGAAACAGAGAATTTGACGGCAGATGAGGACTGCTTGGCCCACCTAGTCTGCCCATTTCCCTACCTAACGGATAAGCTGCAGATCCTAGTTAACCAACAGCTTACTTTCTCCTACCCCCACTAGAATTGCATAATGTCTGTCCCATGCATTCTTGAATTCTCCCACTGTTCTTGACTCCACAACCTCCTTAAGAAAGCTGTTCCATACATCCACAACCCTCTCTGTGAAAAAATACTTTCTAACATTACCTCTGAGCCGTCCCCCCTCTGTCTTCAAATTGTGCCCCCTTGTTCTTGCACATCTCTCTTTTTTGAAAGATGCTACCCTCTTGGACTTTGTTAATTCCCTTGAGATACTTGAAAGTTTCTATCATGTCCCCCCTTTCCTCGAGGGTATACATATTAAGCTGCTTTAGTTTCTCCTCATACTGTATGTCTTCTGGTGCAGACCCTGCACCATTTTGGTTGCCCTCCTCTGAACAGCCTCCACTCTGTCTATGTCTTTGTGGAGATGGGGTCTCCAGAATTGCATGCAATACTCCATATGGGGTCTCACCAACTGTCTGTACATAAAATATGGGTTATCAACTTGACATAATACAAAGCAAAAAGGGTTGACAGGTTCCCTTTAAATGAGCCGTGGTTTGATTGTGTCACTGCACAAATACACCTTGTCTAAGCAGGTAGGTTGAGTACATGTTCATAGCCAGCATGTATTCTGTTTTCTTTTAATTAAAAAATAATACAAACAGAAAAAGTGAACCACAGCATTAGAGTATGTGTTTCAGGTGTACTTGCAGCGTTTAAGCTGTCACTCGCCAAATCACATTTTCCTAATCATTTCTGGATTTGACTATTTTTTTTTTTTGTGCTCCAGCTTGCCAGATTTTGATGCTGATGTCAGCTGTGTGTGTGTGTGTGTGTGTGTGTGTGTGTGTGTCTAACTACATTAAATGTTTGCCGGCCCGCTGGTGCAGAGGCACAATCGCCATCTGCGGTGCCACCGATCCAGGTTCAGGAACAGATCTGGGAGTCAGAGGGCCGATCGGAGGAGTAGGATTGAGTGTCCGGTGGACTGCTCTCCTACTCCAGGGGAAGGTGGGTTGGATGTCTGATGCACAACGGACCCCTGGCAGAAGCCAGGAGTTTCACTGTGGTTGGCACCTGCACGTTCACGGAGCGGGGCAGACGAGGTCGTCATTGCATGGTCTCCACCCCTGTGGGATCTACAGCTCACAAAATGCCGGTTCGTTAATGAACCGCCTGTTGTCCCCTCTGGCCACCAGAGTTCACCTACTGGTGGCCCCACTTGGGGGGCGTAAGCCCGAGTATGAGGGGGCAGCTGCCGGAGCCTGGCGAGCCCACTTAAGGGCCTGGGAAGCCAGCCCAAAAAATGAAATAATAATAAAAAAAAAAAATTAAATGTTTGCAGTTGGCTACAGATTTGAGGATTTCTCTACAAAAGTTCAGTAGAAGTTTGCCAAAAGACTACAAGTTTTAAATTTCCATCTTATATCCTGTATTTGGCTTCTTTTTTTTAAAGAAGACAGGCCAAAATCCATCCACTGTAGGTTCCCAGTGTTTGTTTAAAGAGTCCCGACACTAAAAGGAAAGTTTGAAAACTAATGTTTACACAGAGTTTGACATGTATCTTCTGAAAGTTTGTGCTCATGTTTGATGTTTTTTTGTGTAATTTATTTATTAAAAATTCAGTATTGCAAAATGATACTGGATGCAAAGGCCCACTCACCGCTACACAATCGACCACAAATTCTGTGTCTTTCAATCTTATTTAATAATGATAACCTGCAGTATGTACATTCATAATTGACGATTTGGGTAAACCCTTCTTCAGGAAAAACTGGTTGCTCTGATTAATACAAAATATAATGCATAAAATATCTTATTGTTATGCTTTCATAATTCTCAACTGATCAGTATGAACATGAAAAGAATAAATCAAAAAGGTGTGCAGAGTTCCCTTACATTTCATTTCAATTGGTATAAAAATTCCATCCTTTATAAAATTCACATTCATGTTTGACTCCCACCACAGGCCACTGGTGAACAAAAAATAAAACAGTCTTCATTTTTAACTTTTCCTTTTCACATTTCTGTATTACTGAAGTTAATATTACTCCATTAATTCCTTAGAAAACGTATGACCTACTTCATAGAACATTTAGGCTCATCTTAAATCTTCCCTTGTCCCAAATGTGCTGCAACTGCAATGCATAAAACAAAACCTTATCTCATGCTTTCTTCCTACTTCTCTGCTTCATTCTTACATAGTTACTTGTTGCAAACATCCATAATTTTTATACTCATTGAGCAACGCTAGCCTTATTTATTTCTTTTCTCTCTTGTAATGTCTCTTTCAGTGCAGAGTCACTACGCCTCCATTGCGTTATGAGTTAACAAGCAGAAATACTTTTGTGGACTCCTCTCTTATTTTTTTCAAGTCCCCATTCTTTTAACTACCAAAAAAGTCTCCTACTTACTGCGTGTAACTTCTGTGTCCTGCTCTGGTGGGAGTAACGCGCGGGGCCTACTGCACCCTTCTTTAAACTGTGGAAACTCCTCCCTAGATCTGGCAGCCAACACGTGAGCATAAGCATGTGCTCACATGTGTGCCATGATTCTTCTGATTGGCAGCCAACACGTGAGCATAGCATGTGCTCACATGTTGGCTGCCAGATTCAGGGGAGGAGTTTCCACGGTTTAAAGAAGGGTGCAGTAGGCCCCACGCATTACTCCTACCAGAGCAGGACACAGAAGTTACATGCAGTAAGTAGGAGACTTTTTTGATAGTTAAAAGAATGGGGACTTGAAAAAAATAAGAGAAGAGTCCACAAAAGTATTTCTATTTGTTTACTCATAGCGCAATGGAGGCGTAGTGACTCTGCACTGAAAGAGACATTACAAGAGAGAAAAGAAATAAATAAGGCTAGCGTTGCTCAATGAGTATAAAAATTATGGATGTTTGCAACAAGTAACTATGTAAGAATGAAGCAGAGAAGTAGGAAGAAAGCACGAGATAAGGTTTTGTTTTATGCATTGCAGTTGCACAACGTTTGGGACAAGGGAAGATTTAAGATGAGCCTAAATGTTCTAAGTGTAGTAGGTCAGCATGTTTCTATGAATTAAATGGAATAATAATAACTTCAGTAATACAGAAATGTAAAAAGGAAAAGTTAAAAATGAAGACTGTTTTATTTTTTGTTCACCAGTGGCCTGTGGTGGGAGTCAAACATGAATGTGAATTTTATAAAGGATAGAATTTTGATGCTAGTTGAAATGAAATGTAAGGGAACTCTGCACACTTTTTTGATATATTCTTTTCATTTTCATACTGATCAGTTGAGAATTATGAAAGCATAATAATAAGGTATTTTATGCATTATATTTTGTATTAATCAGAGCAACCAGTTTTTCCTGAAGAAGGGTTTACCCGAAACATTGATTATGAATGTACATACTGGAGGCTATCATTATTAAATAAGACTGAAAGACACAGAATTTGTGGTTGATTGTTTAGGGGTGAGAGGGCCTTTGCATCCAGTGTCATTTTGCAATTTAGCGGCAGCCTATACTGGTATTTGTGGCCTCTCCCCAGAAACAGATAATAACACTTGTTTTATTTTTAAACATTTCTTGAGGTATTTTGGCTGTACTGGACGAGACTTTTTTGTAAAAATTCAGTATACAAACATTGTCAGCATGCTTCAATGCACCATATTAAAACATATATTTATGAAAAGTTTCACCAGGAAAGGCACACTGAGCAAATACAATTGCTCATCTCCTGGGGCATCCTGCAAAGGGGGGGGGGGGAAAGTAGGAGGAACAATTTAACAGTGCATAACGGAGCTATACAACATGAACAATAAGAGAATTATACAACAATAAACGTATGGAGTACGAAGACAGCATTTGGCAAAAATACACGAATGTTAAACAAGTAATAAGTGCTGGCAAGAAAACTTGAAGTGCTAGAACAGATAAGGAAGCATAATCAGATTGGAGTGAAGTAAGGGAGAGGGGTGAGACCAGATCTAGAAGCAGGAGCAGTTGGGAGAAAGGAAGTTGTGCAGTGCGGAAGAGAAGAAAATGGGGGTCAGAGGAGTGTCTGATTTGCAGAAGCAGTAGGTTCTATTTTTTAGGGAATCGATATGAAGCTGCAGATTGACCTGCTGAGGTTGAAAGGCATGGAACCGACCAAGGTACGAGTGCCCTGAGAGCTGAGAGAGTAGGTGGGGGGGGGGGGGTTGAACTAATAGAAGATGCGAGATAGGATGGGAGAGTGCCAAACCAATATTTGGAAATAAATTTAGCGCAGTGGGAGAGGCGCTGATTATCAAGAGATGGAAAGGCTAGAGCGTGATATAAAGCACAGTGGTGAGTATGAAGGGGAGTAGCCGGGGCAAAGCGACAAAAGGAATTGAAGAGGGTGTCCAGTCTGGTTAGGGAGGTCTTGGGAGCGGCACTGCAGACTACGTCGCAGTAGTTAAAAATAGGGAGAATCATTTTCTGCACAAGTTCATGCTTTACAAGCAAGAATGACATCATTTTCCTTAAGTTCCAGGTATTGAGCTGCCAGGAACTTGAGGAAAATGATGTCATTCTTGCTTGAATGGAATCAGCACTCGCCCAAGGTTCCGCTAGCTGGTCAAAAAATGTCTGAGAGATTTTCTATGAAACCATCAAATAGGAGAGCATTAAAATAGTATCTGAGCATGACAAATGGTAATTTCTTTATTTCACATGTAATAAATAAAGTCTGGTTGTCCTTATTTTAGGGAAAAGGAGTAAAGTGTGTAATATGTTTATAATACAGCTGCAGTTGATCTTTAAGGCACAGTTTTTTCAGGATGGCGTGCACATGAACAGAAAAGGTGAGGTGCTGCTCCAGCCACACACCAAGGTAGCAAAAATAGGAGACATCCTCTAGTGTAGTCCCATCTATGATGTGAAAACGGGGTAGGGAGGGGAGCCTTGACAGTCTCTGCCTAGTGCCAAAGGTCGTGGAGACAGTTTTCTTGGCATTGAGAAAGAGCTGATGTGAGCTAAACCAGTGTTGAACTTTATCAAAGTCAGCTTGGAGTCTGGTAGTTACATCAAGGGGAGACAGACCTGCCCTGAAGTAAACAGGACAGTGTCGTCGGTGTACATATGGATAGAGGAAGAACTGCATACCATAGGGAGGTTGTTTAGGAAGGTAGAGAAAAGTATTTGGCCTAATACTGAGCCTTGAGGCACACCAGTATTTATAGGGAGCGGGGGTGAAATAGAGTCAGCAATTTTAACTGACTGGGACCTTCCAGTTAGGTAAGCACTGAACCAATTTATGGCAGAGTCCAATACTAATGCAGAGATTAGGTTATTTAGAAGGAGAGGGTTATAGCATAGTGACATTTCTCTCCAGTTTACACACACAGGATTTTAACCATTAAAAATCAAACTCAACAAATATGTATATTTCATTCTGCACTTAACTGACAATTAAAATGTATGTCCTCTACCGCCTCTTAATTACCCTTGATGTAAGCTATGGCTTCAGTACATAAGTGTTACTGCAGCAACTCCTGTAGAGAGTTCCGTCTATCCCTCATATTCTATATTGGGCATTCCCCGCTGTTAGCATCTGTGCTTCCGTTAAAGGCAGGGCACGCAGAAATTTCCTCCACTCCCTCCAGAAATGTTCTGCTCTTCTCTGTAGAATGTAAGTCAAGTGGGCCATCGCTAGGACCGGAATCACCATATTCCTCCATTGTTTTAGTGTAGGTGTGTTGCATGAGACCCAGGTATTCTGGATACCCTGTCTCGCAACTACTACAAAGATCCTGATCCATCGAAAGTACAACGCTCATTCCTCGTCCTGATTCTCCTCTATTCCAAAGAGCATTAAAAGTGGAGTGCGTGGAATTTGTGTCCCCGAGATATTGGATATTTCCTGTGCTATGCCTTGCCAGTACCTCTGTAGAGTGTTGCAGTCCTAGAAGTAGTGAAAATACGTACCTCAATCCCTGCAGCATCTCCCACAAATCAGCGCAATTCCTGGGTGAAATCTATGTACAGTGTTAGGTGGACAGTATAGCCTACAGTATGTAGAAACTTAAATTGGGATTCTTTATATTTATTGCATATCAGAAGCCCTAGATGAGTGCACAGTATCAGTTGCCAATTCATTTCCCCAATCTTTCTACCCAAGTCAGTCTCCCATTGCTGTTTCACCCGTTCTGTCATATCTGGAAGGAGGGCTCTATCCCTCTTAGCCCCACTACCAATCATACCTTTAATGTTTTTCCTTGCCCTATATATTTCTTGTTCCACCTATTTTTGATGTTTAGGATAATTGTGCAGTCGCAGCAGCCATATAGGCTTTATTTTATTAACACAACTGTATTTTTCTTGTGCCTCGCTGCGGCGCTTACCGGCTGGGGCATCTGGCCGCCGGCCCTGCCCGCCAGGAGAGCAGCAGACTCACTCACATGACGGGGGGGCTGGCACGGCTGTTGCCGACCCGCTGGAGGGCTCCCCAGACCCTGCCAAGCCAGACTGGCTCCGGACCCCCCAGTGCGATTCCACGACAGTCCTCCCAGCGAGGCAGGGCATGGCCATCCAGCTGCATGGTCACCTCCAGCCTTTTTTCCTTTTTTTCTCTCCAATGGGAGCACAGGCATGCAATGACATTTATGCACTGCGTGCAGATGTCTGCTGCACCCCCCCCTTAGTACTCACCATGCACCTGCAGTACCACCGGGTGTCCTCAGGGATTGCGAGAGCACGGTGAGTTTTCCCAACCCTCCCCAGGACTAGGAGAGCTGTCAATGGACGCTCGATCCTTGTCCTCCCCTGCCGACCTCTGACGGCCCAGACTCATTCCTGAACCCGGGTCACCGGCATGGAGCGAGGTGTGGCGTCCAGCGCCTCAACCCTCAGTGCCACCGGGCTGGCCGGTGTATAGGCTTTATACTGAGGGGAGGGGGGACTGAAGAGAAAATCTGCTGCACACAAAATTCCTCTCACCAAATAACAAAGTGCTCTGCACTTTTTTATTATGAAAGCATAACATGCGCAAACAAATTAACTGAGCACAGAATTGTAGGAGGGCAAAAAACAGCAAGATCATCACCCCCAATATTTTGCCTCTACTCTGCACTACATTGCACACTGACACAGGGTTCAGCTCACTCCATACCAAGTACTACTCCTAGATGCAGTTACATACAGGCTGAGAGGAGCACGGATATCGATCTGCTTATATTGCCCACATGCATACTCCTGAGTGCGCATGCATATATGCCATGTGATATACTAACCAATACAGGCCCTCAGGAGCAGGCATAAGGCCCTGCACTAAGGTGCATAGTCGTTTAGCAATGGCACTCTCCATGATACTGTACCACATAGTAATGACACAGACGCAGTTGACATAAACCAGTCATTTTATTTCAGCAGACCACATCTGCAGCATTAACTTCTGTATGCTGCTGATGCACAAGGATCTGCTCTCAAATACTGCAGGAACAGCCTGTGCCAAAAGAGCCTGGTACTGTTGCCCCGCACCACCACACTCTTGCAGTGTGCAGTTATTAGCATAGGAACCTCAGCATGATGATGCCCTAGTTCATTACGTCTGTGGGCAAATAAAATAGGTGCCTCATTCTCCTGCCTCCCCTCTGCAACCTCTCCATGGTTGCAGTGTCTGCGACCCTACCATAGACAGTGTGCCAGATTCTTCTGTCAGGCCCTTCCTAACTGCCTTTGACATTTGTCCTGCAGGATTTAGCACTCACTATATCCCCAGGCATACATATTGCACCCCACAAGACAAGAGAGTGGTCTGTAGGAATTACTCAATCTGTAGGAGTACAGCACATCTAATCTCATCTGTGGGCCCTTTTATTCTAATAATGATGGCCTCCAGAGCACTCCATGGCCAAGGGTAGCGTGGCCGCCACATATTTCAGCTCTCTTTAGTTGCTTCTCTGGGCATACCACAGCTACTTCCAAACCCCTCTGAAGTCTTATTCATTCCTGGCCTTCTGGTTGTGTCTGCTCATCCGACATGCTACCTGAAACCCACACTTGAGTTGTAAGTGTGTGGCTCATACATTCAGATGTGCCTATGGCTTGACTGAGACCCTGAATGGCAGTAGCTGTGTTACACAGGGAGCATTGCCCCTCCAAAGGCACACGACCCTAAGCTGAACATGCAGCCTGCACATACCTCTCAACCCATTTCAACTGAAATGTGAGACACTGACACTCAAAATTGAGGACAATGTGGGACACTGCTCCTCATAATGTGGGATACATCTGCAAACATGGAGATAGCTCAAAACACTGTGGAAACGAGTGCCTTTACTTTCACAAGTTTCATTTTGCTCTAGCATCAAAGAGTGGTTTTTATTTCAAGTCTGCACTTCCAGCACATTTTCCATTTGGGATGGATGTGGGACAGAGCAGTTCTGAGGGGTAAAATGAGGAATGTTCTTTGTAATGGGGACAGTTGAGAGCCACAATATTAGCCTGCACAACAGATGTAAAGACCAAGTACGACACTGGGGTGTGGATGGGCAAGACACAAGAGTGAAGAGGGACTGTCTAAAGCACGTGGACTTCACTAAAGGCTGCCATAATTCATGGGCAGTCAGTCCATATGAACATAATGTGCATCATCTATTATATCCTTGGACTGGAGACACTGACCAAGGCAGAGAACCATGTGTCTGGGGGCTCCTCCAGTACAAACACATTATCCTGTCTCTGCATGGAGATTAAGATGTGTGCCTCATGGGTGACTAATGTATTTGTAGAAGTCAGAACAGCAGTTTTGTGTGGCTGAGCAGCCCAGGAGGAAGCCCTTCTGGCTGTTCCTGTTTGTCCGTGCTTTATGGTGTGCTACTAACTGGAGGTACAGTATAAAACAAAATAAAGTCTTCTCTTCTCCTACAAACGCTGGTGTGTGTGCGCTGTTCTTCTGTTTTATAAAATAGAGATTAGGATGTGTGCCTCAAGTCTGAGCCAGTCAGGATGCAGGATTCTTAGCATCCATTTTATAATGTTGACTAACGTAGTGGTTGGAATCTATATTAGGAAGGGAAGCAAAAGGCACTCACCCTCTGCATGTGGCTAAAAAAAACCAGTTTGATGCTGCAGGTAGACATCAGGGTCACTAATTTATTAAGTTTCCAATACAAATAGCACAATCAAGTAGTTCACAAAAAAAAAAACTTTTCGCGCCTGAGCTTGGCACTTTCTCAAGGAGCCACACCTACTACTCAAACCTCTGCCCTTTTATACCTGTGATACTGGCCATGTCAAACTGTGATTTGCTATAGGGTGGCTAAGAGCAGGCATGGTTGAAGTGACAGTAGTGCAAACAGTACAAAAAGTGACCAGGTTCCAGTAATTAGTAAAACATCTGAACTACATGTAGTATTAGATCAGTACTATTATAACAGTGCAAAAGTTGAAAATGCATTATAGAAAAGTTAATAAACCACTTTGTCACACAGAAGAAAAACATAGGAACAGGGCCATGAACTACCTTATGAAAAGACATATTAAATTTTGTGTTTTCACAGGGATTTCCCTGAGAAGTCACAATCTTTAATATGTCTTTTTATAATATACTAGGAGTCATACTGGGATATATAGGGTGCAACAGGCCCATAGACCCAATAAAAAGCCCCTAAAGTTAATTATAGCCTCTGATACTTGGGTTAGAAAGCAAGTATGTATCAAGCCTATTCTTGAATGTATTTTTACACGTGCTAATAACTATATTTAACGGTAAGTCATTCCAGGGTTTCACCACCCTTTAAGAAAAATAACAACCCCCTTTTTATGTTTGCTTGCACGCATGTGCAAGAAACATAGTGCCATCATCCGTGTTTCTGGAGGTGTGTCACCCCCTCTTCCAATTCCCTCCATGTGTTTGCAGGCATGGCCACAGTTGCCCAATGCATGCTGCAGCTGTCTATAACAGCACTCGGGAATGCAGTGGCTTACAGTTGAAAGGGAGAGAGCCGCTTCAGTGAGCACGATCAGATAAGGGAAGTGCTCACTGAAGTGCTCTCCTCCTCCAACAGTCTTCCAGGTGCCACGTTGGGAGCCCACCCCAGAGTGGCAACAGTGTGTTTGGCTGACTGGGGTGCCCAATCCCCAGTCGGCTCCACAGTCTCCCCCCCCACCAAGAGGTAACCGAGTGCCACGCTGAGAGCCCACCCCAGCGTGGCAAAAGTCGGAATGGCCGACGGGGGTGCACAATCCCCGTCGGCTCCACTGCCACCCCAAAGCTTTCCAGCTGCCACGCTCGGAGCCCACCCCAGTGTGGCAAATGTTCTGCGTAGTGTAACTGCTATGCTGTGAGCCCACCCCAGCATAGCAAACGTCCCGCGTCGTAATTAAAAAACAAACAAACCTGAAAACACAAAAACGGTCCATCGCAGTCTCCCCTGCCCACCTCCCCACCCGCGCCACCCTCTGCACACCCTGCCTCCCCACACCCCACCTCACCTCATACTTACCTCCGGAGCTTGGCGTGACGATCTTCGGTGGACCAGGAACACGTCTGCACTCTTCAAAGCCGACCGCGAACTGAGGAAATGCCGGTAAGCTGTATAATGTAATGAATAGGGTTTTTTCAACTTTGCTGCATATCTCAGGCATTTTTTGGAATTTTGGCAGCAAATTTTCAACATGGGGTTTTTGGGACCCCTCCTCATGAATTCTGTCACTGTCGTGGCGTTAATCGGGCCCGAAGGGTGATTACGCGGTCACTGCACTAAATCACCTTTCAGGACTGAGTAACGAAATGACAGTGCCAGTGTTCATAAGGTGGGCTCTCAAAAAGCCTATGTTGAAAATTTGGTGAAAAAATTCCTAAAAATGACTGTTTTACGAGTGTGCGTTGCGCTGTTCCTACACACGCTCGTAGGTTCGTGAATTTTCAATATTTTCACTCCAGATTTTCAATATTGCCATTTGACCACACCTCCTTATGAGCAGTACAGCTGTCATTTTTCACATCTCACCCAAAATGTTTTTCCGCGCATGTAACGCACAATGGTGCAGTCGGTGTGCGAAATCAATGTTTGGGACACATTAAGAAAATCACAGTGACACTGTTCATGAGCAGAGGTGTTAAAATGGGTATGTTAAAAATTTGGTGAAAAAATTCCCACAAATGACTGTTTTATGAGCGTTTGTTGCGCTGATCCTACGCACGCTCATAAGTTCGCAAATTTTCAATATTTTCACTCCAGATTTTCAACATTGCCATTTTACCACACCTCCTTATGAGCAGTACAGCTGTCATTTTTCACATCTCGCCAAAAACATGTTTCCGCCATGTAGCGCACAATGGCGCAGTCGGTGTGCGAAATCAATGTATGGGACACATTAAGAAAATCACAGTGACACTGTTCATGAGCAGAGGTCTTAAAATGGCTATTTTGAAAATTTGGTGAAAAATTCTAAAATGACTGTGTTACTAGTGAGCATTGTGCAGTTTCCACGCACTCAGAGGTTCATGAATTTGTAATATTTTCAGTTCAGATTTTCACCAGTGGCATTTTTCCACACTTCCTCATGAACAGTACAGCTGTCATTTTCAGAACATGGCGAAATGTGTTTTCACACTTTCAGCACAGAAATGTGGCTGCTGTGGGAAATCATTGTTCGGGACAGATAAAGAAAATAACAGTGACACTGTTCATGAACGGAGGTCCCAAAATGCCTGTGTTGACAATCTGCTGTAAACAATTCCCAAACTAATTACATTACGGGTGCACGTTGCACAGTTTCTACGCACGCTCATGACTTCACTAGTTTTTTTTAATATTTTCACTGCAGATTTTCAACATTGCCATTTTTTTACACCGCCCCATGAACAGTACAGCTGTCATTTTTCACATCCTGTTCAGAATGTGTTTTTGCACCTGTAGTGACAAATGCCATAGTCACTGTGCAAAAGCAGCTTTCGGCTAACAAACTGATATTGCCACTGTTCATGAGGTGGGGGTCACAAAAAACCCATGTTGAAAATTTGGAGTGAAAATACCAACGAATGCCTGAGGTGTTAGGGTTTCCAACCATAACACCCCACCCTGTAGAGAATGACAGGCATCAGGCTGTGACTTGGGATTGTCACCTGCAATGCTTATCTCCACCCCACCCACACCCTGCAGCCACTGAGAAGCATCGAGGTGTGCTTTGGACTCTTCGGCCCCAAAGTTCACCCCATTCTCCTATACCGCACCCATCTCACAATATTTCCTGGTGGAACGGGGTGCGCATAAGGGCCAAAGACCCCAAGGCACACCATGACACTTGTCAGTGTCTGCACGGTAGGGTGTGGTGAAATGGCGTGGCCGATATGCCTGACGACCCAAAGGCACACCCCAATGCCTGTCACTATCTGCAGGGTGGTGATGGGGTTGGCTTCAGTTCAATACTTCACTGCCATTCCTATTACGCAGCTCTGTAACTTCTACACTACCACTGCCAATGCCAGCAAGCAAACATTCGGCATTGACAAATGCTTGTTTAGATTTGCATATTTGTTTTTTTAATTGAAGGGGATGACCACTAGTATTTACTTGTAACTGCTTATATTCCATACCACAATCAATTAATGAATTATCATCATTAATAATATCTCTGACAAATAGCAAATCAGCTCTCAATCGCCTTTGTTCCAGAGACATTAAATTTAGTTTACAGAGTAAGATATTAGAAAAAGAAGGATTTTATAATTCTCCTTTGTACCCTTTTGATTCTGTTAATGTCCTTATGCAAATATGGGGACCAAAGTTGAGATGCAAAATCAAGATGTGGACGTACATATGAATGTATTTTTATTGACCACCATATTCTATTTGCTTTATTTATACTATTTGAAATTTGTGTGTCAAAAGATGTCTGAATCTATCATAACTCCTAGATCTTTTTCACATTTTTATCTATAATTAATTCATTATATATGTAATACTGATATTTAATGTTCTTTTTGCCAAAATGCAAAACTGTACATTTGGATGTATTGAATCTCAAGTTCCATTTTAATGGCCAGTTTCCCAACACATCCAAATCTCTTTGAATGACTGCACAGTCATTCAAATGTTTTGTAGCATTAACAATTTTACAGTCATCAGCATATTTTATAATGTGACTTTCAATGCAGCCAGCTATATCATAGACAAAACATTGAAATATTAATGGTGCAAGTACTGAACCTTGAGGAACACCACTTAAAACAGGAATCCAAGAAGGTCTATAACCATCTATTGACACACATTGTCGTCTATTTTTGAGCCAATTATTAATCCATTTACTCAATATAGGGTTAATTTTTAAAGATTGTAATTTTTGTATTAGTGCCCAGTGAGGAACAGGATCGAACGCTTTCTTAAAGTCCAACAAAATAAAATCACATGGTATATGTTTATCAAGCTTGTCACTGACATAGTCATAAAAACTGACTAGGTTAGTGACAACAGATCTTTCTTTCTTGAAACCATGCTGTGAGGTATCCAAAGCTGATATACTAGAAGAGAATTCATCCTTAATTATTCTTTCCAATATCTTACATATTATAAAAGTTAATATGTGACAAACGATGTGATTAATTGCGCCTCCTCTTAACTGCCCCACGACCAATAAGCTATTTGATATGGTCAGTATCATGGTTGTAAAAGGGCAGTGCTTTGAACACTAAGTGTGGTGCCTTGCAAAAGCTCAAAGACAGGCCTAAAACATTAAGTTTTCATATGTGAACTATTTGTTTGCACTTTTTCATGGATGGAAACTTAATAAATTAGAGACTTTGATATCTGACTGTAGCATCAGTTTCATTTTTTATCCAAGTGCGGAGGGTGAGTGCCTTTTGCTTCCTTTCCTGATATAGACAGTTATATTTGGCTGTATGCAGTGCCGCTAGTCCTAATATAGTGGCATTCCACTTTCCTTGTATTTGCAGGAACTAGAACAGCAGTATGGTGTGGCTGAACAGCCCAGTAGGACTTGTTTGTAACGGCCACAGATCTGCTTGGAGGAACAGATTGGGAGATAATGCCAGGAGTGTTTTTGTTTCAACAGACAGGGCTTGGGGGTGATCATCACCATAGTCCAGGCTTACATGCAAAGCTGAGCAAGAGGGCTGATGTTGCACTGGTGAGATCGAAGTCCTTCTTGGTGCCCTGATCTTAATGGACAAGGCATTCTTTCAAAAGGTCACAGCTATGGACAACTGTAATAAGCCACACTGTAGCATCTTCCTGCCTCCTTTAGTTCCTGGAGGACATGTTGACACACAGCAGAGCTCAAAATCAGGAGTATAAGGGAGGTTTTCTACCACACAGTTCTGTTTCTCTGGGGATGGGATTGTGAGAAAATGTGTGGCTTTTTGGGCTGCCAAGAAAAGGTGGCAGGCTGATGTTTTCCCTGGCCCCAGTTTGCAGATTTCATGGAGACCAGAAAGATGGACTTTCTGGGAGGCTTGGCTAGCCAGCAGCAGATGAAATGGGTACTTTGAGGCGCAGAGGCATTTTCTGTGCTCTCTGGCTCTAACTGCAGTTCAGGAGAGGACTGGGGAAGTGAAGACACAGGCATCTGCCAGCCACAAAAGAAAAAGAGTTTGGGGAGAGTCTGATGATGCTGCTGGACCTGAGATATTGGCCAGATGTAAGCTCACAACCGGAAGGGGATAATGCTACAGTAAGATGGTAAAGTGAGGACTCACTGAACACCAGATGATAATCAAGAGGCTCATTGTCTGTGGTTTGTAAGGTGACTGGCCGAGGGGGAAAGATGGGGCTGAGCCAGTCATCAAACAATGATGTGATTTTTTCTGATTGCTGATTTACAGAAATGGAGTTTGGCAACAGCATGTATTGTAGTTGATGAAACCATTGAGTCCGTGTCACACGCTGCAGTTGACTGCATGCTGAAATGGGAGACGGTGATGTGAGCATTTCAAAGCTTGCAAGTCCAAAAACAGAAGGAGCTCAGGCATTACTTGGAGAAAACAAGATCCCTCATGTGTGGGTGTCTAATTCAAAAACATGCACTTTATTGCAGATAAAAATGGAGCCGCTCCACCATTACTGCCAAACATTTTTGAGCACGGTTGGGCTCTTTTTCAAGTCGTGCCTTACAATGGGCATGTAATCCCTTAAGTATTTATTTTATTTATTTAGTTTTTGTTGACTGGGTAAGTGCACTAGACAAATCCTGCTTATTTTCAGGCACGACCCGGGGAGGGATACAGATGAATGCCAACTGACCTTGAACCAGATTAAGCTGTTGGTGGTTTTTTTTTTTTTTTAGTGAATGAGGGAAATTTGGCCAGGACACCAGGGAAATTCCCCTACTCTTTTCGATAAGTGCCATGGGATCTTTAACATCCACCTGAACTACCACCAATCCAGGCAGATGGGACCTCGGTTTAACATCTCATCCGAAAGACGGCACCTCAGAAGTGCAGCACCCCTCTCATACTGCACTACAGTGTCAGTACTGGGATATTAACCCAAGTGCCAGATGTGGGAACTGAACCCACAACCCTCTGGTCTCCCGGCCTCAGTGGCAAGTATGTTACCTACTGAGCCACTGACACTGCCTTAGCACCTCATAACTAAGATACCAACATCACACACTATCACTTAAAGTGACAGTGCTCTTTACACATATTCTAAACATGGTGATAATGAAAAGCTCTATAAAAACGTTAAATATTTTAAATACAAGCCCATTCGTAAATACCATAAGCAAACCATATTCATTGATCGCTATTACGATTAAAAAACTTTTCTATTGATCCCATATCCAGGGAAGGTCAAAAGTTTGATCTCTTTAGGAAAGGGAAGGGGAGGGGAGGGAAATGACAAGGGAAGGATGGGGAAAGGAAAGGTGTGGGGGGGAGATGGGGCATGGGATAGACAAGAAAAAAATATTAAATAAGGCAAATGTTAGTATAATTGTTCATTCAAGAAAATAGCACCACATAACTAAGATACCAATATCACACACTATCACTTAAAGAAGGCACCTGTTTGCAGTAATTTCAAAGCTTGGCATACGCTGACTCCCGATACAGAAAAAAAAGACTGTCAAGCGGCATTTCATTATTTTTCATCTCCTTTAAATCCTCCCATATCCTGTGATGCCACTCTCCACCCAAGTATATTCCCCAAGCGGTATTAGCTGGTGAGGTCACACAATTACACATTTTCAATAAATTTATTTATTTATTTCATTGAAATAAATAGTGGCACAGCACTCCCCCATCTTCAAACAGCTTCACTCCATCATTGTGGGCCTAGTAAAGGAACAGCAGCATTTGTACCATAGTCAGCCAGTGCACTCAGACTGAGATTGTTTAGCTATAAAATGATGGCTACATTGGCTCATGGTGAGAGCATCTAAAGGATAGTGATCTGGGGCCCCATATTCAAAACTGGCAGGCTGCATTGCGCAAGTGCATGTGCCACACAACTCAACTGCGGTTGCACAAAAAAGGGTATATTCAGAAGGTGCCCCATGAAATGCGGTTGCGCATGTATGACTGAATATCCTGAACATGCGTGATCATGCAGTGGGAGGTGCGCAGCGTGGTAGATGCCAAGTGCAGAGCATACGGAACTGTGTGATGTAAAGCCACTTGCGTGGTGTGTATATCTGCAGCATTTAGCCTGGATATGAAAATGGCCTCATTGCACAGTCATCGCCCAAACAGCACAGTTGCATCTCATTACTGGAATGTATTCAGGCTATTTGCATACCATTGGGTTGCGCAGACCCTGCATTTCAGGGGCAGCACCACCACTCCACAAAAGTGATCAGGAGGTAATGGAGCCTAGCAGGCAGGTGATAATGCACGGTTGTGTGTGGGGTGGACTGCACTGGCATGAGTACATTGCTACATACCAGCCAACTTTTTAGCAACCAAATGTGTGCCAAGGTGTTTGACAAATGGCCAGAATGTGTGACACAGTATCACACATGACGTTGCAAACTCAGAAGACTGTGGACATAGGTGCACTAATGTTGCTAATGTGTGCTGAAAACCTAGCATCTCATAGTATCATATAATGCTGCAGAACAGTCTCAGTGGTCTGTGTGATGTCATCCATTCTATGTGGGTCAGAGGGTGTCTGAGAGATAACATGAGTGCCATACCGAATACCATGTGACAGTTGGGAGGTTTGTAGTGCTACTACCCATGGTCAAGACATCATGTCCATGCCCTAGGTGGCCGGATGCACAACACTGGAAGGATCCAGTGTCCTTGGGGCATGTCCCTGCCGCTTCCTGGCCACAGGTGGTGCCACCACTGCCAAACGCTGCTCACAGTTGTGCACTGTCCACCAACAGTACACCACAGTGACCCAAGCCCAGGGCCCCTGTGGCATTGTCAAACTGCAAGGATGGCACCAGTGACATGTATGTGGTTCCTGGTGGCATGGATCTGGCATGAGCGTGCTGTGTGCATCTATGGCATTCCACTGTGGGTGGGTGCCACTGGGCTGTTAATGACCCATGCCATGATGCCACCATTACCACCATGCATCCTGATCACCGTTGTCCCAAACGTCACCATGGGCACATGCCACCATTGGTTGGCACTCTGCGGCTACATGGGTGCAGGCTATGGCACCTGGTACATGTGCTGCACTGTAGCTGTCTGCTCTGCTGGTGTACTGGGGGGTTCCTGGGTAGCATGTTGCTGCTGGGTGTCCTGACTCAGGTGTGGTGAGGGGGTTGGCTGACTGGGTGGTCCAGCGGTGTCACCCACTGGCACCCGACAGTAACTCAGTGAGCAGGCACAGTGCGGCTGTGGCATTGGGTACTACCGTTCTGGCATGACTGCTGTGTGTGGGTGCGTGGACCACATCCTGGTGCACCTCTGAGGGCTGTCTCAGGGTCATCTGTCTGCAGTTCTGCAGCCTGCCTGTGGGTGGCTGGCCAATCTAAGCCATCCCCTTTCATACCTATCTTTGCGCAGCACATTTTTGTGATGTGCGACACATGCACCGCACATTTTGGCAGAATATACCCTTGCGCAGCATATTCAGGTGCCCGTCCAATGGTTTTGCGCTGTATACATTATTTCTGCATGATTGCCCATTCTGACTTAGGTGGCACATTTCCCCCTTTTGAATATTGCACTTTTGTGCATTTTCTAAGATGCGCTGTGCATCTCCCTTTTGGGTGGCGCATCTCCTTTGAATATGTGGAAACTGATTTTTGTGTTAATATGCACAGTGCAAAAACAAAACAAAACATGAAATTCATGCAAACAGAAGTCTAAAGATTATTCTAATTATTTTTTTTTTTTAAATCAGAACTCAACCAGAGAGATGTCAGCTGCTGTTTAAAGAGATGGGGTGGGATTTTCAAGGACAAGGATGCAGGCAGCACTTGTGTCTGTAATTCGGACGCATAGATGCACCCAAATGTCAGCACATTATTCACAGACATTTGGACACTTTGGCTACGATTCCCAAGGAGGGATTTTCAAAGAGCTACATCTATTTCTCCGATACGGCTGTCAAGATCTGTCCAGGGAATCAGACCCCGAAATCTTGATCTAACTCCCAGGATGGAATTCCATAAGTGCATCTGAAAAATGGACATGATTCCCACGGTTGCTGCAGAAATTGACTTAAACTGCTGGAATCATCGCAGATGCATTCAAATGTCTGGGAATAAGGCACAGACATTAGGACGCATCTGTGTGGATGCAGCATGTGTCCAAAATACGAACACAGGTGCTGAATCCTCATTTTTGAAAATCCCACCCCCCACAGTTTATGGCAATTTCTGCTGCAACTGCGGGAATTTGCATCTGTATTTGGACAAAACTGCTGAATTTCATCCTGGGAGATAGAACAACTTTTCATGGTCTAACTCTTGGAATGGATCTTTGCAGCTGCATCTGAAAAATGAAACCAAAACTAGAGTTAAATGTTTTAATATCCTAAATAGTTTTTCTTTTATATTATTCATATCATAAAACTGTATAATTCACAAATATATAGCGGATAAAAAAGAACATAGTCCAGATCCTTCTAATGCGTACTGGCAATGAAATATGCCATAACCTGCTATGTAAATAATCCTTAACAAATCTCTACATATCCTACAAAAATTGTTTAAAATCTACTTTATTATTTAATCCATAAGGCAATAACAAATTCAGTTGCACATTCCATGTTTTGTTTTCTTTGAGAAGTAATGTAACTCTAATTCCGCCCCAGTCTATTGGCGGCACGCGTTTCAAGGTTCTAAATTTGAAGGTGGTGGGACTGCAGTGGTGCTGACTACCAAAGTGTGCACCCAGGGCATTATCAATATAACCAGCCTAAATGGCTCTTACATGCTCAGGTTAGATTGCTACAGTTTTTGACCAGGTCATTCAAGAGCAGAGGTTGCACACTGTTGGTGCTACCTGCTTGATATCCCACTAGTTCCATATAATCACTCCTGCCCCCGTTATACTGCTATTTTGCTGCCACTGTATTTTTCACAGGAGGCTTATGCTTACTTTATTTGGTAATTAAGTAGGACAATTTATGTTCACTCTGCCGCTTTAAATGTGTAGTCTAGTAAAACTGACACCACCACATGATGAAGCCTCACTTTGGAGGTGACTTGTAGCAATGTTAGCCACCATAAATAAATATTTATTTTTATCTGCCTCAGTGTGTGTGTGTGTGTGTGTGCTGATTTTTTTTGTTTTACTTCTCTGTGCTTTGGCCAGATCTGTAGCACCTTTAGAGGCTTATTTGTGTGTCTCCACAGCTTTGTTGTTCTGTGGACATGGGAATTTCTCTGCCTTTGAGGACTGCACCCTTCAGTGTTATAGGTACTGTAGCATCCACCTGTCTGACCTCCTAACTCCAGCCATCCTGGTGCGTTTCCTCTGCTCCTCCACCAAGGCCCTCCTGGCAATTTCGAGGGCTAGGCTGAAGACCCCAGGGGATTGCTCCTTCGAGGTGGCCAGCCCGGACCTCTGCAATTCGCTGCCAAGATCTATAAGGGAGGCCCAAACGGTGGAGGTGTTCAAGGGGGCCTAAAGACCTATCTGTTTAAACAAGCTTTCCAGGATAGTTTTTAACTGAATCTTAAAATCTTTCTTAAATTCTGTTTTATAGAGAATTTGCATGCTGATACTTAATGTCCATTATCATATTGTTATGCCCTGCTTGAACTGTAATGGCACCCAGAGCCTCCGGGATTGGGCGCCACGATAAAATAAAAACGTACTTACTTACTTGCTTATCTTACAGCCCTTTCCTTCAAATATCCACTCCCAAGTGGGTTACATATCTTTTTATGTTTTTCTTGCACATGTGCAAGAAATGTTTTATTACAATAAGTGGCATTTCAGAGGTGTGTCACTGCCGAGCCCATTGCAGCTCAAGCTGGAGTGGGCTCGGCAGTCCAGACCGATGACCACACACTGTAGTCCTGACACTATTCACTGCTTGCTGGGCAGAAACTTTGTGTAGTTGAAAGGACAGAAGCCATTCCTATCAGAGGGGGCTTTGGTCCTGTTATTTGCATAAAGTCAGTCAGCAAACAGCTGATTGGCTTTCAGCATTAGGAGCCTGAGAGTGGTTGCACGATACCTACCTACCTATCTATCTATCTATCTATCTATCTATCTATCTATCTATCTATCTATCTATCATCTATCTATCTAATTAAGCAGACCGGGGTGCCCATCCCTGGTACTGCTTCTTTCTGCCCCTCCACTTCAGGTCGCCTGTCCGTTATGTATTTATTTAATAATGAATATAGAAGTGGGCCAGGGTTCCCACCCCTGGTACCACTTCTCTTGACCCCCCTCCAAGTTGCCTGCCTGTTATGTACTTATTTAATAATTAATACAGAAGCGGATCGGAGTGCCCACTCCCGTAGCATTTCTCTTGACCCTCCCTCCCTTCTGGGTCACAACCCCCCTTCTTCTTACGTAGGTGGCAGCATGAGCCTGACACTAGGGTGCTCATTCTCCAGTGTCGGAAGATCCCTGAAATAAAGAAAACCATCCTTGATGTTTTTAATTTTTTTTTAACCTGTAAAACAGAAAATAGTCCCTCGCTGATCTGCCCCCACACACACACACCTCACCCACCCCGCCCTGACGTCCCACTCAGCATCCACCACCCCACACACCCACACACCCTTACTCACCTGAGCATGTCCAAGGGTGAAGATCCACTCTCTGTTTGAAGATATATCTTGCTGCTGAAACTGCTGACTGCAATTTGAAAAACTAAGGTAAAGTGTGGTTCAATGTATTTCAATGGGTTTTTTAACTTTGATGCATAACTTTGTCATTTTTGCATATTTTGGCTCCACATTTTTCAACATGTCCTATTTGAGAACCCACCTCATGACCAATGGCAATGGAATTATGCAAATCAAGCTGAAAGATGATTTTGTGGTTGTGTTGCAAAATTACCTTTTGGGTGGTATTTGAACATTTTCCCCACCCTTGTTTGTGAGGTGTGGTCATAAGAAGGCTGTGTTGATAATTTGGGATCAAAATATGTAAAAATGGCAAAGTTATGCACAGACATTGACATTTTTTTACGCTCACTTGTAACTTTGGTAATTTGCAATATTTTGACCCCAAATTTTCAACATAGCCATTTTTTCACACTACCTCACAAGCATGACAGCTGTCATTTTTCACATCCTGGCCAAAATGTGTTTTCACACCTGTGGTGAGGAATGACGTTTTCGTGGTGCAGAATGACATTTTGGGTTCACCTACTGGGTTCATGAAGTGGGGTGATAAGAAGGTTCTGCTGAAATTTTGGTGTACGAATATGCTAAAATGCCTAGGTTATGACTGAACGTTACAGTATTTCAACATTCACTCTTAACTTTGCTAATTTTCGGTAGTTTGACTTCAAACTTTCAACAGTAATTTTTCCACACCTCCTCATATACGTGACATGTGTCATTTTTTAAATCCTGGATGAGACATGTTTCACACCACTGGTGCAAAATGACATTTCAGCTAATATACTATAAATGGTACATGGCATGTTTATTAGGCGAATCATTAAACAAGTATCTTGAAAAGCTGGGGGAAAAAAATCAAAAAAAAAAAAGTATAACAACCTTTGTGTGTAGTGTCAGTTTTCACCCCAGCGGCCATGCCCTGTGATCCCATGTCTGTGAGCTGAGTTCGGGGGTGAGCTCAGTGATCCAGCTGGGTGGGGTGAGGGTGGGGAAATGGTGTTGTTATGCGACACCCCCCAGCCAGGGAATGAAAAGAGCAGGGTTGTCTGCATGGGCCTGGGTACCATATAGTAAAGACAGCTGTCCTCATGGCATAGGGCCCTGCACCTCTCCATCTGTGGGTGGTAAAGTTCCTTGTGCCTTATCTGATAGATGTACTCTTCGCTCTGTGCATCTGTATCTGTGGCGACTTGGAAGTGCAGGGACCACAGGGCCCCTGTCCTTCAGCAGCCAACCAGACAGCACCCATGACTTCTTCACATCCATCATTGCATGGAAGTGCAGGGCCCTTGGACCGAGTCTTCCCTTGGCACAACACATCTGCATCAGAGCATTATCAGTACCAAATACCTGCACAGCACACACATGCAAGCAAACATTCGGCATTGACAAATGATTGTTTACTTATTTTAACTAGCCTTGACCAAATTGAGGCATAGGAGTAGAAAGATAGATACTCAGCAAGTGACTCAGAAATGCTGATGCCATTTTGTTTCAGAAGTATGGATAATAGTGCATATCATCAGAACTTAATAGGACATCTTTTTTTGTTTGTTTTACCTTGGAAGATTCTACAGGTACTGAGAATTAAAGCACTGTTTAATAAACTAGAGAATCTGTCACTACTGGAAGTAAATCAGTGGTTTGATCAAGTTACCCTGCAACAATGGTTAGAAAAACAAAGAGCGTCTTGTGGTCTGTAGGTGTATAACACTGATTTAAAAGATTGCTAGGAGGGACCCTTTCAAATTGTTCTAGGGAATTAATTCAGATCCTAGTCGATCAAGATAAACATTTGTATACCAGAATGAAAGAGGCTATTAATGAAGTACAAAGGGGGCTGCAGTCATTCCGAAATAGCCCTGAATTTCAACCACATGACCAAGCTTTAAAAGAAAAACTCTGTAATCACGAAACAGAAGTAGAGGAATGTGAAATAAATACATTTAATATAGACCATATAGAATGTAAGGAGTGTGGGGTATTCTCATGCGACAAAACACTGAAGTCACAAAGTAGGGGAAGATCAACAAATAGACATGAAAGCAGAATCTATTGAGATAGAGTGAATCATTCTAGTAATCATGATACTCACAGTACCAAAAATCAAGATAAAAAAGTTATTTTTTTTAAATCAAGATCAGATTAATACCAGTACATCACAACTGCAAACAGCAACACGCATTAGTCAATGCCGAATGTTCGCTTGCATGCTGTTATACTGGTCCTGCTTGTACACATTGGTTCATTCATGCATCAGTTAGTGTTGAGGCAGAAAGCAACAAAAGTAAGGATATATAATATTAGGGTACGAAATCCACTGAGCTGTGATGAATGTATGGAGTTGTGTGTCTTAGGGTTGGAATGATTATATGACACAGTGTTGGTCTTGCTGTAATTTGATCACTGTCTGTGAAGACCAGACACAGAACAAAAAGAGTCATACACGAAATGCTTGGAGAGATGCTGAAGTTAGGACAATGGCAACGCTGCATTACATTATTGTTCAAACCCTGAAAAATACAACTCAACAGACCCAACCTGGCTCAGGGGGCTTCATACCTTAATGTTACAATGCCTTACTTTTTTCGGTTTGTACATGAACCCCAAGTCTTATTTCCTACGAGAACGAATGTGTGTGCACTTTCCCCACTCCCACAGTGCCTGCTGATGACATGTTGGTCATGTTCCCTGCCCCTACATGCATGCCGAGCAGAAGTACACATTTAACATTTTAAATTTTTCTTGATCTTCTTCTTCACAGTCTCTCCCCTCCCTGCTCTCCTGATCCTCACCATCCCACACCTTGATTTCATCTTTCCACACATGTACCTGAAGAAAAATACACACCTTCCCCTCCAGTTCCTCAGCAATGTCACTTGTGAAGGCATTGAGGAGGACAGGACCCAGTACCGACCTCCTGTGCACTCCCATTGGTCACTGTCTTGTCGTCCAAGTGATTTCCATCTGTAACCACCCTCTGTCTGGGTCTTCTTGTACTTCCTAAAAACCGTTTTCTTCTCCCTTACCAGCTTAGCCACCTCCTTTGGGAAACACAGTGGCCTCTTCCTCCTCCTCCTACCCTTGATTACTTCCTTTACACAGCTTGCAGTTGCCTTAGTTATTCCCTTCTTATTCCTTTTCCACTGTACCTCCACTCCCCCAATCATCCCCACCCTAAGGTATTTACTGAGTCAGTCACCCATTTCCTTAAAATCTGCCCTCCTGAAGTTCAGTACCATTGCCCCAGTGTGTTTTTGTCTTGCCCAGTTCAGCACTCCCCCACATCACAGTCTGAAAACTATTGCCTATTTACAAATCATTGCAGTTATGCATCAAGCACGTACATGCACACAAATCACACACACATACACACACACACACACACACACACACACACACACACAGACACACACATCACACACAAGCTGATCGGAGCCCACTGGGCTGGTACCGCTGACACGGTCCCCTCAACAAGCAACTTGCCTGCCTAGGACAGGCCGAGAAGGCGCCTGCTGCCCACGCTCCTCCTTGACCCATAAGGTAACATCTGGTCCTGGACCCAGAAAGAGGGAAAGAGGATTTTTGAGCCTTCCTCCCAGTAGGAACTGAAAGGTTCCAGATGGCCCGGAGCGCTGACACTGGTTTCTTGCCCAACGCTGAAGTCAGTGCTGAAATCACTGGACTAGGGCGTAAGACTGCAGAGAAACACTGACTTTGACGTTTCTTCCTTTTAGCACACTTCTGTGAACAGTTCAGTGCAGAGCAGCATTTGCATAATGTGCATTAGCCCGTAAGTGATTTGTTGATTTTTTTTTGTCTGCTTTTCCATTTGCAAGTTGTACTGTAAAGCCACTAGAGGGCAACAACACAAGTAGGTTGCGATCCTCTACCCACTACTCTCCCTTAATACTCCTAGTCCTGGGTCATTCATACCTAAAGCAAATTATCAACGTCCTAACATTCAGTGGTGTGATCTGAATCTGTAAGCCTGTACAAAGCCTCTACTACCCTACCCAGAATGGTTTTTATCTCCCTCCTACTCACACCCTTCCTGGTTCTTACCCTTATCCCAGTCTCCCCCTCTACACCTATTGCCACTTCTCTCTCCCCTTCCCTTCCAGATACCTCCTTCATTCTGTCAATCACCCCTACAGCTTCTCTTGTAAGCAGACCCCACTTTCCCTACTACCCTCCGGCATCTCTGTTTTCCCTTCCTAGTCAGTTTGCCTTTCTTCGTTTCCTTATCTCCTTTTCTCCACCCACCCCTTCCTCTTCCCCTCCCTCACGTATTTCCTACTCCTGTTACAAAAGTCCTAAACTTCACTATTTCATCCTTGCCCTCCTCCTCCTTCTTTCATCAGGGAACATCCACCCAAACCCTGGCCCTGTTTCTTCTCCTACCCTGGCTCCTTACCCAAATAACATGTGTGCAAGCCCCACTCCCACTACAACCCTCCTTAATGGGTTGAAGCTCCTCCACCCGAACATTTGTAGCCTGCTACCTAAAATCGACCTCCTACAAACTCTTATGATTTCACACACCTCTGACATCCTAATTATTACTGAGACATGGCTCAAAAAAAGCACCCCTGACAGTGTCATTGCTGTCCCTGGGTATTCCATCTCCAGACAAGATCGATCGGGTTGTGGAGGGGGAGTGGCCATGTATATCCTGTCCTCACTGCAGTTTACTACCTCCCTATCTACATCCATCCCAGCTACCTATGAAGCCCTTGTCACCTGCATTACCCTTCCTTTCTCAATCCCAATCTTTGTGGCTGGCATCTGTTGCCACCCAAGCATTCAACCCTCAGTCACACTGAACTCCTTGCAAATATCACCTCCCTCTCACAATCTGGTGAACTTTTCATAATGGGTGATGTGAATCTAAATTGGTCGTCTCCCAAGTTAAACAAGCTACGCAATGATGTCACTGCTCTGAACCTCACTCATCTTATACTTGAGCCCACACGCCCTGATCCCAAAACACAAAACCACACCCTGCTTGACTGGGCACTCACAACTCACCCGCACCGCATCATTAAATCTGGTCTCCTCCCCAATGACCTTAGTGACCACAACCCCATTTTCATTGTACGTAAGGTTCATCGCCCCAAACCTCCCCCTAAAATCATATAGCTCCGGTCCTTTAAATCCTTAGTCCTTACCCCAATCAGCTCTGCATTCGCTTCCACCGACTGGGCCACCCTCTCCACTGCCATTTCTGTTGACCAAGCACTTGATTATTTTAAGGATAAATTCATTGCCACCTGGAATGTCTTTGCTCCTTTCAGGCAGACCAGAGTCCATGGGCTTCACCTCCCCTGGATCACCCCCGAACTACTGGCCTGCTTCAGGGAGCATGATCGGGCCTGGAGAAAACACAAATCTGCTAAACATCCAAACGACTACGCCAAGTACAGAATGTTATGCAATTCATGTACTAAGGCTACTAGACTGGTTAAGGTTGATTATTTCAACTCCTCATTCCTGACTAACACCAACTCTCCATCTAAATTCTGGAGGGTAGTTCATGCCCTGTTCTTTCCCCCCTCTCACCCTTCCCCTCCAGTTCTCAAAATTAATAACCCCCTAGTTTCTGACACTGGATCCGTGGCCAATGAATTTAATGCCTACTACACCTCGTGCACCATGTCTCTTTTAAATTCCCCGTCCCCATTGCCACCTACTAACTTCAGTCCTTCACCTCAGTCAGTGCCTACCCCTTCCCATTTCCCTTTTCTACTATCTCCCTTGATGAAGCTCTTAATGCCGTCCTATCCCTCAACTCCTCTAAAGGCTCCTCACCAGATGAGCTTGATCCTAAACTTCTCTACCTTTCTGCTCCTGCAATTGCTTATCCTATCTCCCTAATCCTTAACCTGTCCTTTATTTCTGCCCAAGTATCCTCATCCTGTAAACATGCAGTAGTCCTTTCTCTCCCCAATTGTGGTGATACATCCACTCCTGGCAACTATTGTCCCATTTTGCTCCTTCCTACCCATGCCAAACTTCAAGAACATTTAGTTCTCTCTCAAGTATCACCATTCCTCTCTGATTCCTCCTTCTTCACCCCCTTCCAGTTTGGTTTTCGGAAGAACCACTCAACAACCACCTCCCTCCTCAGGCTTATTGACTTCATCCTTTCAGGGATGGATGATGTCCTGATTACCTCGGCCATCTTTGTCGACCTAGCCAAAGCTTTCAACACTGTTTCCCATCCCCTGCTTCTTGATTCACTCTTCTCAGCTGACCTTGCTTCATCAGCCACCAACTGGTTTAAATTCTACCTCATTGGCAGGACTCAGTTGGTAAGAATCCTTGATTCCGTCTCCCCTCCACTCCCCATCAACACTGGTGTCCCTCAGGGCTCAGTGCTTGGTCTCCTACTCTTCTCCATTTTCCTTAATGATCTTTCCACAGCCTGCTCATCCTCTTCTATCCACATGTACGCTGATGATACTGTTTTGTACAGTTCCGGCAAAAACCCTGCTGCTGTGCAAACCAGCTTATAGCATGACTTCAACCAAGTTTCTCACCAGCTTTTTCTAAATGCCAAGAAGACAGTCTCAATGACCTTTGGCACTGGGTAGAGACTGTCTAGGCTCCCAGCCCTACCCACCTTCCACAGCCTTGATGGGACCATCTTGGAGGACACCTCCTCATTTCGATATCTGGGAGTTTGGCTGGAACAGCACCTCAACTTCTCTGTGCATATCGATGCTATTCCTGAAGAAACTGCACCCCAAGCTTGGTGCTCTGTACAGAAATCGCAGTTGCATCCCGATGACTGCGAGGCGCGAAATTGTCCGGAAGATGATACTCCCCATCTTTGACTACTGCGCGTAGTCCATGATGCTGCTCCCAAATCTTCCCTGACCAAGTTGACACCTCTTTAACTCCTTCTGCGCTTGCTATCGACTCTCTTCCCGCCTCCCACCACTGTGAACTCTACCACCTCTAACCTTCCTTCCACTATCTCACAACACATCTCTCACTGTGCCAAACTAACCTCCAAATTCTGGTCCGGGGCTCCCTCCCTATCTCTCATCCTCTCTGTCCTCCCACTCCCCCACCCACTCTCTCAGAACAAATGGCAGCCTGCACCTTGGTCCTGCTCGCTCCATCTTCATCGGTCAAACTTGTTTGCCCATCATTTCCCTAAAATCTGGAATTCTCCCTAAATACAACACTCCTCCTCCAACTACTCCCTTACCTCTGCCCTCCACAATTATCTTTCCCTTAGCTGTTCCTGCTTTAACCCACCTTAATACCTGTCCCCAGTTTCTGCCTTCCTTCCATGACCCCACCCCCCGACAGGGTTCTCAGCATCCTGAAGGGGGAAATCAGGGAATGGCTACCCCTTCTCCTCATATTCAGTTCTTGCCTCCCCCCCTCCACCTGCCCTTCTGGGTCACCAGTGTGAACAACCTAACCCCATCCTTTTTACTCCAACAGCACTTGCGTACTACCTCGAGTCTGCTCCTGGTACACTCATGCACTATAAATGGTTCTATAGCATTATTACTGTTTCGTAGGTTTATATGTTCTTTTGTATGATTTTGGACGTGAATTATAATTTACCCGATGTTCCACTACTGTTTATTGTACAATACCTTGTATTCCAACTGTTGCACAATCTTACAATGTTGTATTGTTTGTACTACCCAAATACTATTGTAACTGATTCATCCTTCACAACCCTATGTAACCCCTCCCCCCCAGGTCGCACCGTGAGACTAGCAACTTGTTGTTCAGTGTGCCCTCCTGGTGAAACATTTCAATAAATAAATAAATAAAACACACATACATGCAATACACACACACACACATTACCATCTGTGGCAACTGTTGAACATAGCATGCATCCCACCTGACAGCTAGTAAACTTTCATGCAATAAAACAACTGCAGCAGCATGAGGCCCTCCGAGTGGCATGGAGATCTAAGGTGCTGTACATCTTACCTCCCACTATACTGGTGACCTAAGTTCGGAAACAAGCTTGGACTGCCGGTGGTCGGATGGGTGGGGGAAACTAAGCATCTGTCAGACAGCTCTCCTCTCCAGGGGTAGAGAGACACACTGACTTGGCCTTTGGCTGCCCTGAGGTGGATGCCTGGGGGTAGTGCTGGAAGCTTGAGTGACACTGAATGGAGGGTCCATGGTTCTGTAGCATGTGAGCACCTCAGCATACACACATACTTTCATGCTGCCATGGCAGGGGACCTAAGGGGAGAAAAGGGGAACACAGCTGGAACAGACTTCATGAAGTCATGCCCAAAAACCTCCATCCCACGCAATCACCTGGATCACTGGTCTGACTCTGGATTTGAGTCATCAAGTGGGAATGGCCCTCCCCTTCCCCAGCTGTGACTCAGGCCAATCCATGGGGGGTTTCGGGTTCAGTGGGTCCAGGGGAGGTGAGTGCCATACGTGGGGAGGTGGAGATAGGGCTAAGAGCCTGTGTCAACCACCATGTCAAAAAGCTGTATGGAAAGGGAAGAAAAGTGCTGTGGTATGTATCACAGTAATACACACACACACACATATACACACAGCTGGACCATTACAGTAAACCCACCAAGTACAGGTAATATGTAGAGGGTCTCTTACCTGGGTACTAGGGAGCCAGAGGTAGGAGTCTTGAAGGGATGACATCCACTGGACCTGTGAAATAAAATATAGTAAAGAGGTTACAAAGAATTCATAGTTCTTAAGAAATAGACAGGAAGGACAGGATATGTTAGATGTAGAGTAATATTTATCTGATGGGGAAAGATTCAGCTTCCTGTCAGACCTGTTAAAGTAAAGAGAAAAACAGGTTAATGTAGAGAAAATACAGTAGTGAGAGCAGAGACAGAGAGTGGAGTGATATGGAAGAGGTACAGGACAGCATAAAAAAGAGGACTTTATACAAAAAGCTACAAGTAGGGTAAAGTAAAATAGAGACAGAATGAAAAATAAATAAATAGGAAAAGAAGAGAGAAAGTGATGTTTGGGGTGGGGGGGGGGACTCAGCAAAACCACTTATCGCCCCCTAGATGGCCTAGTGGTCAGTAATTACATTTTCAAGATTTTATTCCATCTACAGTATATGGGCTTCATAGCCCATTACCTTGTGGCAACGTTAGCTTGTTTCTGGCAAACATATATTTTCATACAATGTCCTGTTCAGGAGGGAAGGGATCGTAACTGAAGCCAAACCGATGGGCAGTCAATCACTTCCATTTCCCGGTCTGTTGGCCCTGTCCCGTTTGGTGACATCTAAGCAGGAAGAGCTTGGGGGCACGTCCCATACAAGTCTATGGAGATAATTTTCAGTGCATATTTATATACGTTTAGGCAACCTTGGTGAACAGTGAAAGCCACCACTCAAATAACAGGGCCCTGCTTTTGACAGAAATAGGTTAGCACTGCCTTGAGGTAATGGACTATATTAAAGTCCGTATACATAGATTAGTAAATTAATTTAAAAATAGTAGTCCAGTTGGGCAAGCAGGGACCCTTTTGTGCTAGTGGCCCAGCATTATTAAAATAATTAAGTATTGGTGGTCCAGGGGTTACAGTTGTCCCATGGAGGTCAGTGATTCATATAATATCCCTGGTGGGCTAATTTCCCCTGGTGGTCAGTGACCCATGCATTTAAACACAATTAGACTTGGCGGTGGTGTTGGTGGTGGTGGTGGTGGTGGGTGGAGGTGCCTGGGCCCCAATTTTATTTTTTGTAGACAGTGAGCTACAGTGTAAGGAGGAGGACGAACTAGAGCCACTGCTGCAATGAACACAAGTGACCACGCTGAAAATGAAAGTGTCAGTGGGCACTTTCTACTCTCAGCCCCTGTGGAGCCCAGGCTGCGGGCCTGCTCCATGCAAATGGGAGAGGGACAGACAGGAGTTCAGAGGAAAGTAGAGGAGGCCATGGTAGGACTACCTCCTTCCACCTTCCCAATCTGACGCTCTGGTAGCAATCTGTAATTACCCCGAGGGGCTTGAGGTGCAGCACTAGGCAGTCGGGAGATCCCAGTAAGGAGCGGAAAGCAGCACGAGCCACCAGCTAAGAAACTTTCAGGCGCAGAAATGAGTGAGAGGAGGCTCTCTGGGAGTGTTCTCAGAAACTGATTACTGTTTAAATAGAGTAGGACAAAGTCAATTACTCTGAGGTTGTGGAAGAAATAAAAAAAAATTGGGAATTGAGTAGCTTCAAAGACGCCGCAGCATTTATTGCCAGAGAAAACACACTCACCTTTGCTCAGTGTTCCATTCTTTTGGTTCATGTTAATGCCAAACCCTGGAACTGCTTTTCTGATGTGGCAAATTCATGTTTGTTCAGAACAGGATTACATTATTTTTACCTGGTAATAAATGCTGTAGTGTTTTTGAAGCTACTCAGTTCCCCCTGTATTTTTTTAATTTCTTCCAGATTTTACAAGTAATCAGCAGCAATTGTAAATGATGTCCTTTTTCATCAAAGGGTAGCGTGTTAATATCTCACTGTCTTTGAAGGTTTCACTCACATGGTTATGTTACTCTGTCTGATTCCAGTTCTCAGACATTGGAGTGTTAGATGTTGATGATAAATAATACAGTATTAAAAGGGGTACTTGGTAGAATTTGGACAGAATTAGGCCAAGGTCCATTAAGTCCATCCCCCAATCTTAGTGGGGCGAGTCTTAATAACCCAGATATTTGTCCAATTCATATTTAAATTTGTTAAAATCAGTAATGCTAACTAGGTCCCTTGGAAGTTTATTCCAAACAGCAATAGACCTCAAGGTGAAATATTTATCCCTTTTTTTAGTATTAGCCATAGGGAGTTCAAATTGTCTGTTGTGTGATCTTAGATTTTGACATCTATTATTTGGTACAATACAACATTCCTTCATTGATGTATTGTCACTTAAGATATTATGGAAAAAGAGACAGTCACCTCTTAATCTTCCAACTTCCAGTGGCATAAGATTAAGTTGTTGTAACCTGATCGGGTAAGGCAGCGAGTGCAATCAGGATATCATTTTGGTAGCACATCTCTGAACCCTCTCGATTAGATCTATATCTTGTTTGAGGTATGGGGGCAAGAAGGGAGATGCGTAGTCAAGGTGAGGACATACATCATTTTTATGGAGATTTAGTATGCTTTGTTCATCCCGAGTTATGAATGATTTTTTATGATATTTATGATTTTGCTTGCCTGTTGTACCAATGACCTAATGTGGGATTTGTGGTTGAAGGTATTATCAATTAGGGTACCTAGGTCTTTATCAGAGTTTACAGTGCATATTTTAATGGAATCGATAGTGTGAGAATATAGGGGGTTGTTTTTCCCTAGATGCAAGAGACCACACATTTACTCAAGTTTATTTCCATTTTATTATCCTCGGACCATTTGGAAATTATATTGAGACTATTAGAGAGTGATTTATATTTTGCGGAGAGTCCACTTTGTTGGCCAGTTTGGTATCATCAGCAAATTTAATAATTTTAGATGAAACACCTAGGTAGAGATCTGTAATAAAACAGTTGAATAAGAATGGACCCAAAACTGATCCCTGGGGAACACCGCTAGTCACTTCCACTAAGGGAGATGTTTTACCATGTAATCTAACCTGCTGATTCCTACCATTTAGCCATGTGTTAACCCAAGTAATGAGATATGGGCTGAAGGACATCATTGATAATTTTTTGGTAAGTATACTATGGGATATTTTGTCAAAAGCCTTTTTGAAGTCAAGCAAGATGACGTTGCAAGGTCCTCCAACATCAAGACTTTTGGTTATGTATTCATAAAAAATCAATGAGGTTAGTAAGACACGAGCTTCCCTTTTTGAAACCATGTTGAGTATTGTTAATCAGACCTAGTATTGAGGATTCCTCTTCAAATCTATTTTTACTAAGGTTTCTAGAACCTTGCAGGGAACTGATGTTATACTTATCGGATGATAGTCTTCAGGTAGAGATTTATTACCTTTCTGAAGATTGGGGTTATTATTGCAGTTTTCTATTCAGATGGTATTTGGCCCTGTGTTATCAATTTGTTAAGTAGAATAGTTAGAGGAACATTGATGCTGGAAGACAAGTTTGTTAGGTATTTAGGGTTTATGTCATCAAGACCGATGGCAGCGTGTGGTTTAAGATTATGCAAAACTTTCTTTACTTCATCACTGGTAAAGTTAGTTGTCCCCACTGTGTTCACATTGTTATTATTATTAGTTGACCCTTTATTATTAAATGTGATTGAAAAATAGTTATTCAAGATAGTACCCATTTCTATAGGGTGGCTGGTATTTTTTCCATCGAAGGTTATGGAGTTTATTGAGTTTTTTCCCTTAATTAAATGGTTTACATATGCAAAAAAAAAGGCTTTATTGTTGCCTTTATTCATAGCAATTCTAAATTCTAGGTTTCTGTTTTCTTTCTTTATTAAGAGTTTGGTAATGTTGGCCTCCCTTTTATACTTAGAGTAAGCCAGTTGACGTTTGTTATTTTTAAAATTTCTATAAGCCCTTTCTTTTTTGTTAATTTGCCTTTAGAGTTTATTTGTCATCCATGGAGGGACTTTAACTTTTTTACTGTTTATTGATTTTAATGGAGCAAACCATTCTTCAGTTGTATAAATAATATTTTTGATGGCGGACCAGCAGTCTTCAATGGTTAGGTTAGAAAGGATGAGGTCTCAGTGAATAGAATCTATTAGTTTTTGTATAGCTGAATAATTAGCTTCATTGTAGTAGTGATAGTTGCCTGATTAATTGTTCTAGTATCCGAAAAGGTACAAAGTAAGGTATTATGATCACTGTTACCTAATGGAGTCTTGACAGATACATCTGTGAAGCTACTGGGTAGGTTGGTAAGAATTAAATCTAAAATGTTGTCAGCTCTAGTTGGCGTTCTGACCAGTTGATCTAGTCCAACTGATATCACAGAGTTCAAAAGGCACTTACAAAAACCATACCAAGGTTAAAAAATAGAACTTATCAGGAAAGAATGTCAGAAACTGGATTACACTCACTAGAAGCTAGAGGACAATGGGATGATTTATTGTTTCTTTTCAAAATACTGCAGTCCCAAGAACTTATGGATAACTGTGAGTTAAAGTACAGTACTGCCAGATGTAATCTTAGGTCTCACAACAAGAAACTAGAAATTCCGAGGGCCAACACCACCAAGAGAGATAACTTTTACATTGCTAGAGCTATTAAGGCATGGAATAGACTACCACAACATGTAGTAGGCACTACAAACCTCAATAATTTCAAAAAAACCTTGGACAGTCTACACCACTCAAAACAAATATTGGTTTAATGGCCCACTCACGTGGGGGACATTCTCGATGGGCTAAGTGCCCCCATATGTCCTAAACTTCATAGTATTCATAGAGTCTAAAAAGATTTGTTCTTGTGTATTGGACGCTGTGTGATTAATCCAGTTAATACCAGGGTAGTTGAAATCTCCTGAAATGATGACATCATTTTTTTCAGAAACCTCTATAATTTCATGAATGAGATGGTTATTATAATCCGGTGAACTGGATGGTGGTCTGTAACAAGAACCTATTAGGACTGTGTAAGTGGGTGATATTTTAACCTTAACTCACCGAGACTCAATATGTTCACTAGGGTTATTTGTTATCGATATTTTAGAGCTCTGCAGCTTTTTGTTACGTATAAACAAACACCACCCCATTTTTATTGGACCCATTTTTATAATAAAAGTTAAAGTTGTCAATTTCTGTGGACCATAGGTTAAATCGTCCCACCGCGTTTCAGATATAGAGATGATATCAATCTCATCATGCAAAATTAGGATTTCTAGTTCTGCTTTCTTAAGAATATTGAGGCTTCGGGCATTTGTTACTAAGATCTTTGGCCTATAGGTTGAGTTTTTTATTTTAAGAGTCGATGATACAGTCCATTGCCCCTTGACTGTTAGTTTAAAGCATTAGATATGAATCGGTCGATCTTTTTAGCTAAGTAGTTACTTCTTTTTTTGTTTAGGTGGAGACCATCCCAGCAGAATAATCTGTAGTCATGTTCGAAGGTTTCCCAGTGTGGGAGGCAACCTAATCTATTCTCTAAGGTCCATTTACGGAGCCAATCATTGATTGTTTTTATTTTGTTGTTTTTATATTGATTGAACTTTGGAACTGGGAGAATCTCCAAGTTACAAACTTCGGCTCCATATTTATTAAGTTTGGCCTGCAGGAGTTCATATTCTCTCTTAATTTGATATATACTACATTTGCTGATGTCATTAGTGCCAGCATGGATTACAACAATATTTTTAGGTCCTGCTGCACGCAGTACCACGTCTTATTTGCTTAGTGATAGCTGAGATTTTAGCGCCCCTATAACTACTGCATGTTCTTTTTCATTTATCTCCTTTGCATATGAGTGAGTCGCAGTGTTTAATGACGGAATCACCTAAGACAAACACTTGTGTGTCATTGACTTTATTTTCTGGTTTTGGCTTTTCATCATGCATGCCCAACTTCAGAGTTGCAGAAATACTGGTTAACCATGGTGATAGAATTCGTTTTAGGAGTAGTAGAGCATGAATTCGCATCATTGGTTATTTCACTCATATTTGAGATCATTAAGGTGTTTTCAGTACCTTGTGGATGGCTTGGCTCGATTGCATATTTCATGTGTGTTAATCTCAGGCATGGACACATCAATTAACATAGGAGTTAGCAATAGATCGTGACTGGTACTAGGTTGTTGGTTAAAGTCAGAGGCATCATAGAGTTGTGGGACAGTTTAAGAACTACAGGAGTAGAGGGCTGATATACATCAATATGTTCCTCATTAACAGAAGCACCCTCCCTGTTAAAATTTATATTCTGAGTTACAGAAACGGGGTCTGGAGTTATAAAAACAGCATCAGGGATTGTGGTGGGTAAATTGCTACCATAATCTTCTTGTAATTCACTTTGGTAAAGAGGACTGAGTATCTGTTTGTTAAAGGTATATCAGAGCCATTATTGTTTATTGGTAAAATGTTGGCTCGCCTTTTCCTGGGATGTGGAGTAACTAGTGCCCAGTCGTTTTCCAGTAATTCTTGGTCCTCTGCATTCTTTCTCTTAATTTGTTTTGAATTATATAAAACTGTACTAGAGGGTTTAAGTTTGTATTCCATCTCACTTTGTGATTTTTCTAATTCATCTAGCCTTGTGCAAAAGCTGTTTATTTCTGTCAGTAGCTTGTTATTTGTGTCACATCTTTCACAAATTAATCCCCCTTTAATTTTATTGTCATTTTTATATTAGAAGGTGCATGTTGCAAGATATCCATTTGAAGCCAACATCACCATCCAGGGTAATAATGGTATTAGCCATTTATATCTTTGACCGTAGGTACATAAAAATATGTGAGATGCTTGTGCAACAGTAAACAAAGAGTGATGTACTGGGGGTAAACAAGGTGACTCAGCTGCATGCCATGAGAACATGATTCTATTGCAGAAGTACGGGAGAGCTATGAATAATACATGGAATTGATTAGCAAAGCCTAGTTTTACTTACAATCCCTTGCCCAGGTTCTCGACATTCATGCCGGACACGCCAAACACATGTTAAAAATGTGCATGTCTCTGCGTGTGTAACAGCATTTGTCCCGCTGGTGCTCACCCTGTTAGCTCAGGGGTAAGTTAAATAGGGGCCGAACCAGAAAGTGAGTGTGTCAGGTGACCACTTGAATGCCCTGTACCCAAAAGTTAATTAAAACCCCTGAAATTAACACAAGTATGCCCAGCTGCACTAGCAAATAGCTGAGGCACAATCAAGATGTTTACAAAGTAAAATTAACTGAGCCCTGTTCTTTAGGACATCTGGGCTGTAATCCCTAAGTCAGAAACTGGACTGCAGTACTCAACATCCTTTGTCCTGATGTCTCAGTATTCTCAATTGTAGCTTACTGATTCAGTATTACAATCAATTTTTGGAACAATAGCATTGAAAATAAAACCTCCTCTCATGCGAGGAGCAGACAATCAAATGGGGTGCAGTTTCTAATAGCTTAGATAACATGAGCAGCCTCTTTTCTATGACCGCCAACCACAGCCTAGAGGTCTGATGTTTCTGGAGTCCATGAGAGCATCCTTAGAGAAGCAATTCTTCATTTGTGATACCAGAGTGAAAATAGCAGCCTCTGATTTAAAAACACGTCAGCAGAGGTGGCCAAAGTCTGCTCTGAGCACTACTACACTTTGGTTCCTAGTGCTACTGTTCACCTACCCCTCCACCAGTGACTGACACACACATACACACACACAAACACACATACACACTTACTTTCTGATGATCCCCTTGGCAGTTGTTTCCTTGTGTTTTGAAACCACTGGTAGTCCCTGCATTAAGTAAGCAATAACCCACATACAGTCCTGATAGTATTTGTCACTTTTCTCCTCAGTGACACTCCTCACTACTGTGTCAGACACATCTGTGTGATGTATGCTGGCGGATGTTCGCCCCCCCCAACCAGTGCAACATACACTGACACATACCCCTGTGCATTTGTCATGGGACACCAATCATAGTGTCACAGCCAGCCCCACATCAAGGGAGACAGAGAGAAAAATGCACCTACGGACCCCAGACACACGCAGGGCTAGTAGCAACACACACCAGGACATTTACCTCGGGGCGCTGTCCTGCCCTTTGAGCCCCTACTTGCATCACTACTACAACTGTGTCCTGGTTCCCGTCTCCAACAGTGTATGGTCTCGGTGTGCCGCTCCAATGGGACAACTATACTCTTGTGATGAGCATGTCGGGCACCCAATAACAGAGAGACAGAAAAACAAAACACAACAGTGAGCGGACACCGGGTAGCGGATGTCATCAGGCAGGTTGTGTCTCCCTCTCTGTGCCTCACAAATACTCCTAGTGACTGAACTGCTCTTGCTCTCTCTTCTCCCACTACCAAACAGTACACATATATGTGGCTGGATCACAGCCTGACCTGGTCTGCACTTCCTGCTGTCTGTCTGTCTGTCTCTCTCTCTCTCTCTCCCCCTCTTACTCCTGTGCCATGCTCTGTCACTCTCTTTCTCTCGCTCAGCCTACCAGCAAGATGCACTGTCATGTCCTGAGTATCGCTCTGTGTCTTGGTCCTGTCACTGGTCGGAGAGAGAAAAAAGTAATTATTTTTTCCATGTTGGGGGTACTGTTAATCTGTCTGTCTCTCTCTGACACTGTAGGACAGAGAAAGACAGAGACCTTCTTCTGTGCCTGTTGGGGACATGGTCAGAAAAGAGAGAGAAAGAGATAATTTGTGGTGACAGCCACTCACTTCTGGCTGTCTCTGTCTGTGTCACTCTCACCCCACAGGCTATGGAGAATGTCCTTGAGTGTGGGGCTGAACATGGACAATCATGGCCCTCTTCCATCTCTCTCTGTCTCTGTATGCATGGCAAGGGAGGTTGCCTTGTCCTTTTGAATTGGACAGTTGTACCATTTGCATGACTACAGCACTGAAACGTGACCATGACCATCTTTCATGCCTTGCTTACCACGACCGGAGAGGGTTCAGAGACAGAGAGATGTGCCGTACCAGAGGGGGTTGGGGCCCATATTACCACAAAAAAGAGTAGTTGCAACTGTATGATTCCACAGGATCTAGAGCCCCCCTGCTCTGTGTGGGTGGGAAGGGGGAGACAGGAGCTCAGTGGAAGGTGAGGAGACCATGGTAGGAGTGCTTCTCTCCACCTTTCCAAACCGCCGCTCCAGCAGCAGTTTGTGACTGGCCCTAGGGGCTTGAAAGGCAGTAAGAGGTAGTCAAGGAGAGTTCCACACTATGTCTTAAGGCAGATGTCCACTGGATGGGGCTTAACAGGGGGCAGCCAGAACAGTGTGCTCCCCAAGGGGAGTGGTAATGAGACACTGTGGCTGTTGGTCGGGTCCCAGTCCCGAGGGGCTGAGTAAGGGGGGATCTGACAATGAAACTGGGGGGAAGAGAGGCAGAGACGTGAGCTGGAAGGCTTGCTGGATGATTTATGATATGCAAATTACAGGAGCTGGCCACTGTCTGAATGGAACTGTCTGTTCTTTTCAACTACACAAAGTTTACACCCCCAAACAGAAACAGGTTTCAGAATCAGCCTTGTTGGTAATTGGGCTGCTGCTGCCATGCCCATTGCTGTGCGAGTTGCTCTGGGTCTGACAGACACACATCTCTAAAACGCTGTTCACTGTGACAAGATGTTCTTTGGGCATGGGCAAGCAAACAAAAAGGAAAAGGCAGAGAAAAATATGGAGAGGGAAAAAGAAAGAGCTGCAGGTCAAACAACAGCACAGAGGTCAACAGGTCTGAAAAAATAAAAGAGAAACAATAATTAACATTTCTTCAAGAACATTAACATCAGGGTGATCAAGCAAATGTGCTCTCCAAGAGCCTTTCATTTGTACCCTTCAGAAAAATAGACACACTTAATTTACAAGTAGACATTTTCAAACTGCTGTACAGGATTGATTTGATATTTCATTTCAGAGATGAAGCTGCTATTCAAGATCCTAGTTTAATACCGAAAAGTAAAATGTGTTCATATCTGTCCAAGAACCTAAAATTCATGCTTTTCCGCAACTGGTCCAGCATGACTTCAAGATGTTCCTCTCACCTCCTGGATAGCCACATTACCATAACTTGTCTGCTGGGAAGTGAAAGCAAAACAAGAGCTCAATTCAATGCAAGACATTATTACACCAGCAGACAAGCAAGGTCTTGTGACTGTCTAGGATGAAGATCAATATGTAAAGGAGATTATGAGACAATTGACAGATGTCAGCTGTTACAAACAGCTGACATTTAATCCTGTAGCCCCATTCAAATTGATTTTGGGCAATATGGTTGACTGAGCACTGGGTCTAGATTGATTGAATCAAAATGAGCATCAATTTTCAAAATGTGATCATCCAATCTGTCCCACTCTCTACACACTGCCCAACGTCCATAAGTCTGTGGGATCCCTAATGGGCATCCCATGGTGTGTGGTATGGGGTCTCTGGGTGAAGATCCCTCCAGATTCATAGTCCATTTTTTGATGCAACTGTTACAGAATATTCCTCTCTATTTGAGAGATACCATGCATTTAATAAAATCTAGGTCACGAAGTGGGCAGACAACATAATATGTTGGTTATCTATAGATATTTTATTGTTGTACACCTGTATGGACCATCACAGTGGGAATACAGCCACTAGTAGTAATCTTTATTCAGAGAACAAATTTTATACAGCACCAATGGGAATTTATTCTTGATTTGTTGAATTTTGTGCTTACTCACAACTGTTTTCTGTTTGACAACAGATTTTATTTGCAGTTAAGAGGGACTGCTTTTGTGGGCCCCCTGGAACTCTCTTACACAAATATATATGTTTTGGTTGGTGAAAAAACAAGTTTATTTTTTGGTATGCAAACCCGCACCTCAGACACATCAATTGGCATCATTTTAATGATTATATTATTTGTATCTGGAGTTGGGGTTTGGAAAGCATGCCAGAATTTATTGACTAGCTTAATGATAATTTATTTATTTAGTTATTGTTTACCGGGTAGGGTATGCTAGGCAAGTAAATGCCTATGTTCAGGTGCGACCTGAGACAGTACATCAGTTTGAACATTAACACATGAGAATACATAATACAGGTAGTAACCAGGGATCAGACAAACAATAAAACAGCAGGAGAATTAAGCAATGTACAGTTACAAAAATTTATATTCATAGGTTAACAAACGTGAGTATTCTGTATGCATGAGGGACGTACGAGCTTGGAGTAACTTGCAGCTGGGGAGCAATTCCAGGACATGAGGGCAAACAGAATGTTTAACAGAGTTCAAGAAGGACCTGGGGAGCTACTCACTGCAGCAACATAATGACGAACATATCAAGTGCCTAAAGAGAGCACCCTTGAAGAGCTGGTGTGAGGGAAGGTTGCGAATTTCAAGTGAAAGGGAGTTCCGATATTTTGGAGGAAAGACTGTGAAAACCTGTTCCCCAATCTCAGACAAGCATTTGGGAACATATAAGAGGGCTGCATTAGCAGATCTGAGACAGTAGGTTTGTCGGGGTGCAGGGGGGACAGATATGAATGATGCAGGAGATATTAATAGCTGATCAATAAAACAACCTAGAGAGTAGGATTGGGTTGCAGAGGGGGAGAGCCACCCCAGGGAGGCATACAATGTGTAGTGATGCGTAAGGCACAGAGAGGACATGGAGAAGTGACAAATGTTGTTGTAGCTCACATCCCCCTTGTTTAGGGCTGATTTGGATGCATGGGAATAAATAACCAGAAAGTCAAACAATGGCACCATCCATTCAAGTGCAAAAGGCTTTATTAATGAATAAAACAGACCATAAACAACTCAGATCCACAATACCTCGACCATTTTCGCTAGTAACCCAGCATAATCAAGACCTCCGGTCGAGGTATTGTGGACCTGAGCTGTTTATGGCCTGTTTATTTATTAATAAAGTATTTTGCACCTGCATGAATGGTGCCATTGTTTGACTTTATGGATATTGCTGTTTCTATGCTGGGCACATCTTTAAGTGGTTTGAGCAGAATTGTGCTTTGGGACATGGGAATAAATAAGCTGACTATATTGAAGGCAGGGGAGGAGGACACCCCAGCAGTGGCAAGCCTACCCTTGGGTATCAGGGAGCATTTAGCATGATAAGCTAGGCCAGGTCTTGAGTTGACTGCCTTGTAAGCAAGGGAGATTTGGAGGAAGAAATCCAAGACATGGTCAGGGATGATCCTGAAATATTTAAAATCTGTCACTGTGGAGCAGGGGGACCCATCCTGACACAAGGAAAAGAGAGGTACATTATGGGACTGGAGTCTAATCTGAGACCCGAACAGCATGGCCTGGGTCTTCAAGGAGTTTAGGATCAGTTTGTTTTTAATGAGCCACATCTGGACCAGGGCGAAATCCTCCTTCAGCTGAGAATTAACTATGGAGATGGTGGGAGAGCTAAAATACAAAACAATATAATCTGCATACATGATCGAGGAGTAGGGGACCAAGGATGGAGCCCTGAGGGATACCAAGATTTTCTGGGACGAGGGAGGAGACAGCATTTTTGGAATGGAAATACTGCTGTCTCCCAGAAGGATAGCTCATGGACCACAAGGCTGCTTGGATGGAGAGGCCCAAAGAAATTAATTTGGAGTGGAGCAGTGTCTGATCAACAGTATCAAAAGCCTTGGAGAGGTAAATAAAAATGGCTTCATTTATGGAGCTCCCATCCATGGCACATTTGATGTCATTTGTAAGGCGAGTCCAGGTGATGGTGGTTCTGTGTTCCTTCCTGAATCCATGCTGGTTTGGTGACAGACTGCTACGTGCCAGAAGAAATGTGGTCAACTAGGAGGCAACAGCCCTTTCAACCAATTTACTGAAGATTGGGAGTAGCATAATTGATCTGTAGTTGTTTAGAAGCTTGGGGTCCCCTTTTTAAGACTGGATTAACTTTGGCAGTTTACCAACCATTAGGGACTATGCCAGAGGAGAGGGATATATTGAAAATGTGCAAGATGGGGAGGCGAGAAAAGGAGCATCCACTGTCGGGTCTTGTGCTTCCCCATTGGGAAGGGACTGTAACAAGTTGAAGACTTTCCAGGGAGACACCAGCTTTAAATGAAAGGATGGGTTCAGAGGGGGAGGTGGTGTGTGAATCTGGGTGGGGTTGTCAGTCTTGAAGGGTGACTGATCCACAAAGTGAGAGCTGAAGGCATTGGCAATGGGTTTGGGGTAATTGTAGTAGATCTAATCAATTAACAAGTCATTGGCATGACTCTTTGATGGGCACCCAATGAGGCCCTTGATGTGCCCCAGAAGCCCCTAGGGGTCCCTGCAGAGGCAATTAATTGTTAATGGCTGAACTGGCTCTTGGCAAGGTGAGTGGCCTTTTTACATAGGTCATGTAGATACATGTGAGCAAGTCAGTCAGCAGGGCCAGTGGAGGCTTTGAAAGTCAACTAACTTTTGTCCCTGCTTTTGAACAGGGAGAGGAAGTCACTGTGAAGCCATCTGGTGGGAATCCCTTTAACCCTTGTCTTGGTGAGAGGAGGCAGCTTATCCTGCACTTGGGACAGGAGGGATAGGAGGAGACTGATGGCAGAGTTTACCTCAATGGAGGAGAGGATTGGATGCCAGTCAATGAGCGACAGTTCATGGAGAAGGGAGGGTGATTCAAGGCGAGAGTGGTCATGCAGTATGGGAAATCCGGGAGGGATTTTGGGAGCTCTGACTTTCCAAATGCTGTAGTTGGGAGAGTGGTCACTTAGAGCATCAGGCAGCACCTCTGGAGAGAGAACTCTGTCAGGTTTGTTAGAGAGCATCCAGTCCAGGAGGGTATACGTCCCACCATTGGCTGGGGGGGGATTGGGTTGGCGATCAACTCAGTGAGATCAAGCTTACTAGTAAGGGCATCATAGGACTTATTTTGGGGGCCCAGCCAATCCAGATTATAGTTAACCATGGCGATCACCTTGTTTTGTCTGAGCTTGGGGGAGATTATACTGGAGAGGGGAGATAGGCCAGAGGTTCCATTTTGATGGGGCTTGTAGAGGCAAATAACATGATGTTTTTTGACCTTACCCAAAAGAAGAGTACAGTGCATAATCTCACGTGGGGACTTCAAGTGTGGGGTGAGCTGTAAAATTAAGGTGGTTCCTGTAGTACAGAAGATCTCCACCACATTTGGAGGATGGCCTGTCCACTCTGATAATTTTGTAGTTTAGAATGGAGCAGGCAGAATCAGGAATGTTAGGTTTTATCCAGGTTCAGTAACTCCCAGGATATCGAGAGAGTAAAGGGTAATCCAAGAGTCAAGGTCTGGTTTATTAGCTAGTAGGTCCCTTATGCTGAGGTGGGCAATCTTGGTTCCCCTTGCATCCCACCCAGAGGGGCAGCATAGAGCAAAAGGGTGGTAGGGGTCCAGGATTAGGTTTGATATCCCCTGATAAGAGGAGAAGAGTTGCTAGGGTCCAACATGGGGAGGGGGGCTCTGCACAGGAGACCTGAGGAGGCGGGTAGAATAATCCTGCCCCTCAGAAACTGTCCCAAAAGGAAGGTGAATTTACCCTTAAGAAGCCTAGTTAGATTGGGACAATGACATAATAACTGCAAAATATTGGAGAAGCAAAAAATACAATTTAGATTAGAGAGGCAGGGCTCTATCTGTGGAGGAGGCATTAGGGGGCTTGACTCCACGAGTTTGGTGGATAGGACCAGCAACCCTCTCAATGTGAAAAGAGGTAGAGCACTAACCATTTTGTCCACTAGTGGTGCCTATAAGTATAGGTATTGGTCTGTAAGGTACGGCCAAGAGATACAAATCAGGAGAGGACCTGAGATCAAACCATACCGGGTACCCTGATAGAATTAAGACATGCAGACCGCCTGGGTAGGAAATAATTATTAACAACAGTACATCAGTTCTGGCTATTAATTTAAAACATACAGGACACCCTGATAGGGAGCAAGCAGCCTGCTCAATAAAGATAGTTAAGCAAATGTAGAATATAAATTTAAAACATAGAGGGCACCTTGATAAGGAGTCATCAACCTGTCTAATAAAAACAGTTATGTAATGTAGGCTATTAAATTAAAACATACAGTGCACCCTGATAAGGAGTCGGCAACCCCCCTAATAAAAACAGTTATGTGATGTAGGCTATTAAATTAAAACATACAGCGCACCCTAATAAGGAGTCAGCAACCCCCTAATAAAAACAGTTATGCAGTGTAGGCTATTAAATTAAAACATACAGGGCACCCTGATAAGGAGTCCGCAAACCCCTAATAAAAACAGTTATGTAATGTAGGCTATTAAATTGAAACATACAGTGCACTCTGATAGGGAGTCAGCAACCTGCCTAATAAAAACACTTATGCAATGTAAGCTCTTAAATGAAAACCTATAGGGTACTCTGATAGGGAGTCAGCAACCCACCTAATAAAAACAGTTATACAATGTAGGCTATTAAATTAAAACATACTGTATAGGGCACCCTGATAGGGAGTTAGCAACCTGCCTAATAAAAACACTTATGCAATGTTGGCTATTAAATTAAAACATATAGGGCACCCTGATAAGGAGTCAGCAACCCACCTAATAAAAACAGTTATGCAATGTAGATGACTTTGCAGATGACTCAAAATTGGGGGCGGTGGTGGATGAGGAGGAGGGGAGGGTGGCCCTACAGGGGGACCTGGAGGCTCTGGAAAGATGGTCTAGAAAGTGGAAGCTGAGGTTCAAAGCAGGAAAATGCAAGGTACTCCACCTGGGGGCCAGAAACCCGGGCCAAGTGTACACCCTGGGGGGGGAAATGCTACAAATCATGATGGCTGAGAGGGACCTGGGGGTGGTGGTGGATGTCAACATGAACAACTCGGAGACTTGTAGGAGGGCAGCAGCCAAGGCCAACAGGATGCTGGGATGCATCGTTAGGGGGATCACCTCCAGAAGGAGGGAAGTGATGCTCCCTCTGTATAACTGCTTGGTGAGGCCACACCTTGAGTACTGCGTGCAGTTTTGGAGGCCACACTTAAAGAGGGACATTAAACTCCTGGAGAGGGTCCAGAGGAGGGCAACCAAAATGATTTGGGGCTTGGGGGACAGGACCTATGAAGAGAGGCTCAAAGAGCTAAATATGTACACATTGGAAGAGAGAAGGGACCGGGGGGACATGATAGAGGTCTTTAAGTACATGAAGAGGGTAAATAGTGGAGGAACAGTCAGGGTGCTTGAAGGAAGGAGGAGGGCCACTAGAGGGCATGGGTGGAAGCTGGAGGGGAAGATTCAGGGAGAAAGGAGGAGGTGCTACTTCACTGAGAGGGTGGTGGAGCCATGGAATGCACTACCTAGGGGCTGGTGGAGGCAGAGGACGGTGGAGGGGTTCAAGAGGGGCTGGGACAGGTACAGGGGAAGGGTTCTGGAAGCAAAATCCAATGCAGCAAGAATATCCGGAACTGGGAAGGGAGAAGCCAGAGAAGGCAAGGGGGGCAGCAAGGTCAGCACCCAGGGTGGGGGCTGACCAATCGAGCAGACTCGAAAGACCATTAGGCCTATTCTGCTGGCATTTTAGTATGTTAGTATGTAGGCTATTAAATTAAAACATACAGTGCACTTTGATAGGGAGTCAGCAACCTGCCTAATAAAAACACTTATGCAATGTAGGCCATTAAATTAAACCATATAGGGCACCCTCATAAGGAGTCAGCAACCCACCTAATAAAAACAGTTATGCAATGTAGGCTATTAAATTAAAACATATAGGGCACCCTCATAGGGAGTTAGCAATCCGCCTAATAAAAACAGTTATGCAATGTAGGCTATTAAATTAAAACATATAGGGCACCCTGATAGGGAGTCAGCAACCCGCCTAATAAAAACAGTTATGCAATGTAGGCTATTAAATTAAAACATATAGGGCATCCTGATAGGGAGTCAGCAACCTGCCTAATAAAAACACTTACACAATGATAATATTAAATTAAAACATATAGGGCACCCTGATAGGGAGTCAGCAACCCGCCTAATAAAAACAGTTATGCAATGTAGGCTATTAAATTAAAACATATACGGCACCCTGATAGGGAGTCAGCAACCTGCCTAATAAAAACACTTACGCAATGATAATATTAAATTAAAACATATAGGGCACCCCGATAGTGAGTCAGCAACCTGCCTAATAAAAACAGTTATGCAAAGTATGCTATTAAATTAAAATGTATAGGGCACCCTGATAGGGAGTCAGCAACCTGCCTAATAAAAACACTTACGCAATGATAATATTAAATTAAAACATATAGGGCACCCCGACAGTGAGTCAGCAACCTGCCTAATAAAAACAGTTATGCAAAGTATGCTATTAAATTAAAATGTATAGGGCACCCTGATAGGGAGTCAGCAACCCGCCTAATAAAAGCAGTTATGCAATGTAGGCTATTAAATTAAAACATATAGGGCACCCTGATAGGGAGTCAGCAACCCGCCTAATAAAAACAGTTATGCAATGTCGGCTATTGAATTAAAACATACAGTGCACCCTGATAAGAAGTCAGCAACCTGCCTAATAAAAACAGTTATTCTATGTAGACTATTCAATTTTTTTTTTAATTTATTTAAACATTTGGTAACCGGGAAAGGTATGCTGAACTGAGGCTCGATTCCAGATGCGAGCCATGGAATTAAATGAAAACATGTAGTGCACCCTGATAGGGAGTAGACAACCAGTTCAGTGCACACAGTGATGCAATGCAGGCACTTAATTTAAAACAGAGAGCACCCTGATAGGGAGGCAGCAACCAGTATATTAAATACGGTTATGCAATGCAGGCCATCAAATTAAAACATAGGGGGCATCCTGATAGGGAGTGGGCCATTCCTGTATATACAAAGCTCAGTTTGGACGAACATAGGCATTCAGTCTGCTCTCCATATAGAAAGCCCATAGCTGGCAACAGATTACTTAGGGCAAAGAGCTCCCATCCCAGGACCCTGGTAGACAGCATTTCCTACAGCCAATTTATAATTAATAAACAAAACTGCATATTTGTACAAACACTCAGATGTGAGGAAGGAATGCTGTTGACCAGGTTCAGGAATAGAGGTTACTCGGCAGACAGCTGTCAAAGAAGATGAGAGTATTAACAGAAGTACACGACTGGAGACAAAATACTAAAAACAATAAAAATGTCTAAAATCACATGTGCTACTGACTATCATGATAAACCGATGGCTATCAGAAACATCATTACGGAACGATAGAGTATATTGCTGGCAGATGCCACTATTGCACCATTAGTGGGAACGGTACCAAGTGCAACATTTAGAAAAGGCAAACATTTTGAAAAGCATTTGACAAGAAGTTATTTTTGCCACGGAAGCAATACTGATAGAAGTAGTAAACTAATAAGATTTGTCAGCGTGGCTCAGTTAGTAGCACATCACTCTCTAGGCCAGAAGGTCATGGGTTCTAGTCCCACACTGGGAATGGGCTCAGACCATAAAAATGCTGGCACCCAAGTGCAGTACTAGGGTGATGCTATACTGTCATGGTGTGCTTTCTGCTGTACTATCAGGGTATGATGCCCTTTGAATGAGATATTAAACAGTAGTCTCATCTGCCTTTCCGGTGGGTTTTCAGGTGGACATTAAAAGATCCCATGGTATTTCTTGAGAAGAGCAGGAGAATTTCCCTGGTGTCCCGGTGAAATTTTGCTCATTCACTAAAATGCCACCAACAGCGTGTTTGATTCCATTTCAGTTGGTTTGCATCTGTAATTGCTGCCATGACAAGGCTGAAAATTGGCAGTATTGTCTAGTCCACCTTTCCCGGTAAACAAAGCCCAAATTAAAATAAATCCAAGGTATAGAGGGAGGGAGAGAGGAGTGGAGGGAGAATTTGGATGGGGTTAAGGGGAATGGGGGGACAATTCCCTCTGTAAACACAGTGGCTACTGCACACGTGAGCAGACTAGATAGACTGTGAGGCCTTTATTTGCTGACACATTCTAAGGTTTCTATACCTGCAAGCAGTGTAACATACAGAAACAAGCCCTAGATTTGTTCATCCACTTGTGGTAGAGGAATTTTTGCTGAGCCAGTATGTGGATTATAAGACTTAAGGCATCTGTGCAAAGTTCTATATGGATGTACAGTGCACCCAGAGAAGGGCTGCATCCAGCAGCACGTTAGGGCTGTTTTGTCTGGTAATATGGGTAATGCCCTGGATGTGCACTTTGGTGGGCAGAACCATTGCAGTCCCACCATCTTCAAATTTAGAACCTTGGAACGTGCAGCTATTAGATTGGGCTGGAGATAGTGGTTAAATTACTGCTGCAGAAAGAAACAAACTGGGGTGCAACTGAATTCTCTAATACCCTAAGTGATCTAAGTGATGAAATAGATCTTAAACCTTTTTGTAAACTATATATAGATTTCTAATGGGATTATTTGCATTGCTGGTTGTGGGGGTTTTCTTTGCTAATACCTGTTATATGGATCTGGACTACTTTGTTTGTTTTCTACATTACTGTAATTAATGTTTTCAAAATATATAATTGACAATATTCTATATAAAGTAATATATAGAATATTAACGATGTTTAGGTTCTACAACTTTGAGATTAAAGGGATATACTGTAGTATATGATTTAATTGTGTTGGGAACTTCTGAGGAAACAAGCCGCTTACTGAGATATGGTCAATCTAAATCATGGTAAAGGTTTTCCTTGACAATTATTAGACACATAAATTAAATTTTATATAAATTATTTTGTTATAATATCAGTTTAGATTGTTATTCTAACCAGGTCAATCAAGGGCAGGGATTGCATTACTCTTGGTGCTAGCTGTTTGATTTTCTACTAGTCCAATGTGATCACTCGCCCACCTTTCTGCACTGTTATTTTACTGCCACATTTTTTTTAAATTTTTTTTATTTATTGTGATCTCAAATTAACACATTTGAGAATAAGCTCATTACATAGGTTCCACGTCCGAATTACATTAACAGTGATTAAAAAAGGAAAAAAAACATATAGGTATACAATAGAGCTGTAAGTGCAGGCTAATAACAAATATGAGTCTAAGTATTAATATAAACATAAGTAAACAGACTACGTCAGCAGGTTATTATAAGTACTACAAGTTTGTGAGAGGGTTAAGGCAGTTTAAGGAAGAGAGGATAATTCAGACTGGGAGGTGCCTGTAAGGCAGAGGGAGGTACTGCAGCAGACTGAGTTGTCAGGATGGAGGGCCATGTTCGGGGGTTACAGCAGCCCAGGGCAGCCAACATCCACTCAAGAAGTGGGGAAGCATCAGCACAGGAAAGCTTTGTTGAAGCAATTTTTTTTGGGGGGGGTAGTTTGGGGCTGAAGGCAGATGGGAGAAGATAGTAGGAGAAAAGAAGAGGTGATGGGTAAGAGGGGAGTTTGACGGAAGGAGGAAGGAAGGATGGAAGGGAGGGAGGGAAGGATAGATTACAAATTGGGCACATGATGAAGGGAAGTAACAAGTGCAGGATTTAAGGGGCCATGCATGGGATGCAGATGCGTACTTGAACTGGTAATTAATTGGGCCATTTATATTTACTCTTCTGTTATAAACTTGTAGTGTAGTGAAGATGACACCATCCCCTGATGAAGCTTCACTTTGGAAGCAATACGTAGAGGTGTTAGCCACCGCTCCTCAGGCTGGCGCCTCTGTATGTTTAAATAAATATTTATTTTAACTTCCTTAGTTGTATGCTGATTTTTTTTGTTTTGCTTTACTGTGTTTAAGTTGGATCCATAGCACCTTTGGGGACTGGAGTGCATCTCCCATGCTCTGTTGTTTTGTGAACGATTAATATGCTGATTATTTATTTTACATAATTGATACTATCTCTTTGGTTACTTTGGTTTTACAAGACACAAGTAGGCCATTTGCCCATCTTGATTGTCTCCCACCACACAGTAGGTAAATTTACCCATGTTGAGTTAATTTCATGTACTCATCTAAACCTCACTTAAAACTATCAAAAGTAGTAAGACTGACCAATTGCTGGGGTAGTTTATTTCAGGCTCTTGCCACGCTTACTGTATACAAGCAATCCCTTTTACTTGTATTTGCTTTGGGTGTGTTAAAGGAGTAGTACACCCAGAATTTGTAAAAACATATGTTGTGCAGAGTGTTTTGATTTGTTCGTGACGTCCTAGTATGTCCTTCCCTCTATCTGCTATCAGGAGTTTTTCCTAAATTAGCCTGCTAGCTTTATGGTAGTTCAACGACCCCTGGGGATCTCCATCTCAGCTAAGTATATTGCTTTTCTTGTACCTACAAATGCATCCTGTCTCATGTGACAGTGATGTAGCTGAGCCCATAGATTCAGCAACAAGCACTGCTTTACAATACAACAGCAGAGATGGCTATATTTTAAAAACTATACATAGTTCCGCTGGGTGACTACCCTCGTTGTAAAGGTCTTTTTGTTGTGAACAATTTTGGCACTGGTTGTGTATGTGTAACCTGTATGGTTTTCAAGATATTTACATTTGTTTGGCATGTCTACTTGAGTGTTCACTCAGAGAGGAAAAAAAAGCATCTGCTGTTTGTAAGTGCATCTGCACACATGCCAAAACATCTAAATATCTTGAAAACTATACAAGCTACATGCAGCAAAGTTGTTCAGGACAAAATGATTGTTACAATGAGGGTAGTCACTAAGCTGAACTCCTTACAGTTTTTAAAATATTTGCCATCCAAAGTGGAAAATGTGGTAAGAAAAACACGGAAATTTGGTTAATTCGATGCCTATATTTTAAAAACTATACAGAGTTCAGCTTAGTGACTACCCTCATTATAAAGGTATTTTTGTCATGAACAACTTTGCTGCTGGGTGTTTTTGTGTAGCTTGTAAAGTTTTCAAGATATTTAGATTTGTTTGAAATGTGTACAAACGTGCATAGAATTCTGCACAGTGTCTTAGGAATGTCATAGCCGAGCTGCCAGGAGTTCATTCTGAATGCAAACTAGAGCAGAATTAAGCAGTAAGACATGGCAAGATGTGTGTTATGTAAACAATAAGACATGAGGGTGTGTGTATGAAACATATTTTACTGCATGCCCAGGGGTGTGGTGAGGCAAGAGGCAACAGGCTGAGTGCCTTTTAGCCCCAGGAAGTGTGGTAAAATGTATTTCATACACACCCCAGAGTCGCTTATTGAGCTTATAAACCTTTTACAGGTGGAGAAAAGCATGTTTATATGTAGAAACAATAGATTTACTTGTGTGCATTTGTGATAAAATAGTCCTTCCACCCACTGCAAATGATGTCATAGATGATGTCATTTTATTACTGCTGGACAAAGTTTGTCCTTTGCTGGCATCAAGATTCAAGATATAGAATGTTTATCATGGAATGTTTCCCATGGAATACATGGTTTCAAAATTCTGCTCAGTTCCACTGGCAGAATATTTCTCTCCTAATATACAGTACATATACACGCACACACACACAGAGTACACATACACACACACACACATAGATACATAGATACATAGACAGTGTTGGCAGATAAGGGCCTATGGCCCACCCAGTCTGCCCACACACACACACACACACACACACACACACACACACACACAAAACAAAGGCCTCTGTTACAGCCAGAGACTCAATATCTCACTGTCAGGGCAAGCAGAAGAGATTTCCCCGATGAGTAGGCAAAGATAAAAGGGGGAATTTTCTTTGCCAGCGAAGAAACAGTTGTAGTGAAAACTATAAACAATATTTAATCTTTCTGATTTGCTTATGTGTGTAAGGAGAGTGTGATGATCAGGGAACAACATTTAATGAATTTGTTTTATTTTTTATTTAAGGTAGTTTTAGTTTTAGGGCCCAGTTCAAGTTTTTTTACTGTGTAAAGGTAGCAGCCATGTTTGTGATGGAAGATCAATTCTGGTTGTAGGGGGACTGATGGAAGATAGTTTTGGTTGTAGGAGGACTGATTTGCTCATTGTGTGATGTGGTTTAAGACCAGGATGACTGTGCATGAAACAGATTTTATACATGGTCACATGATATATTTTGACCAATGAGACTTCTTTATTCTGGATGCCCATTTTATAATGTATAATAACGTCACTCCTGGGGTGGTGGATGCACTTGGCTTCATCTCGTACCTCACCAGGATATGTATTACTGCATTACACTACTTAACACTCTATATCCTTTACACTTTAAAAAAAATAATAGTATAATTTATTTTAAAGTATCCAATAAATTTTCACATTTCACTGTTACATGCTAACGATGTTTCTAGTGCCCAGGCCATTCCAAGCAAGTCTTTTGAGCTTGTTTCACTGTAGCAAAAGTGTCTTAATGCCCCTTTGTGTGAATGTCCCTTCTTTAAAAAGACAAAAATAAATATTCCAGTCTTGATCTGATGCTGGATTTTTTTATTGACTATGCTTGTTGCATTGGTTTCACTGGCCGCAATCGATCCTGTTGTGTGATCCCCACAGCTCACCCCCCCAACACCCACAATCCAGGGACACACCGCCACCCCACAAGTACCCTGGCTTCCCCCCAGGGTGAGGATGTTGGTTCCCTGACGGAACTCCTACTATGATACTGGAAGGCACCCTGGTTTTGCTGCCAGTTCCCCGCCAGACCAACATATGGTGCCAGGGGGGAGAGGGGTCCTGGCCGTAGGGCTGGGTTCAGAAGCAGGGAGGATGTCATCTCGCCAGTGGAACCCCAAGGGTTTTTCAGTGAAAGACCCCGAGAGGTGAAACATGCAATGATGTCCAAGGCAGAAGTGCTGATGTCTGGCCCACTTCCCACAGAATACAGGTGCTGGTTGCTACTGGCCCCCCAGGCTCCTCCAGGGGTCAGTGGTGTAGTGTACACTCAAGCCCCCCCACCCCTGGAGAAGGAGAACCAACCCTGGGATGCTCAATCCTTCTCCTCTGGCTGACCCACTGACTCCCAAGTCCATTTCCGAACCCAGGATGTCGGCATCATAAGTAGAAACCCTACCACTGTGCCAGCAGGCCAGTGATTTGATGCTGGATGATGAGGCTGGAGGTGAACAGTGGACCTCTGGTATTGATGATCCTTGTATTCAGATGATGCTGAGCTTTTGTTTGACTGGACTGCTAGAAACGAGTTGCTGATCTTCCTGGAAAAACTTCACAGGCACCTCAAAGCAGCAGGTAGTAGTTAACCTTTCCCTCGTTTCACTCACTGCACTACTGCACTGCTGTGGATACAGGTAATCCCATTATCTATGTTTTACTAGATGGCTAGTCACCAAGCCCTAACCTTGCTGTAGGCCTCTATAGACTGTTCTGCTCTCCAGTCTGCGTGGGTCTGGTCAGCCTCATCTTCCTGCTTGTTCTCCCTAATCTAGGCTGTGCAGCCCTTTTAAACTCCTGAAATTTTGAATAAATTAAATTCTGGTCTGCGAGAGGCTAAAATCCTTTTCATTTCCCCCAGAACTAGTTAGCCTTCATTCCCCTCAGAAATCCTGCAGCAGCATAAGGCGCAACAAATGATATGTTTGAAGCTCCTGAGGAACTGTCTTTTAGTCTCCCCCTTAGAAAACACAAAATCTGCCTACTGGTGCTTTAGAACATTAAAAACATTTAAAAGTTCATCCAAGCAGTTTTGCACATACAGTATGTGGTGGGAAAACTCAAGTTATGGGCTTTTATCTTAATACACATTGGCCCCAGTGAGTAGAGGGCACCCAGTGGCCTCTGGTACTGAGGGTGCATGAGGCCAGCTCTAAACCTGAGGAGCACTAGTCTTTACCTGGATATTTGTTCTTCACTTGAGGAACTAAAATGGATATTTTTACCATTTAAGCTCAAAGTAGGGAAAGTACTGTTTTTCTTTACTGTGGGTTGTGTGGACATTGCTATGCCAATATACTGAGTTTGCCTGCAGGGTACTGAAGATGATTCATGACCAGCAGGGCATGGCATACGATGAGTGACTGAAATGTCTCAGCATGTCCTCACTGGAGGACAGAAGGGAAAGGAGGGACATGACAGAGGCTTTCGATTTCATGAAAGGGTAAAACAGAGCAGGCACAGCAAGTCTGTTCAAACTAGGAAACAGTGCTTCCACTGGGGCAGGTGATCAAGCTGGAGCAAGAAAGGTACTGAAAGGACATTGAAAAGTATTACTTCATGGAAAGGGTGGTGGATGGCTGAAATAAGATTTCTGATAAGGTTGCAGACACAAAGCTTATAGCAGGATTCAAGAGGAGGTTGGCTGTAAGTAGCGGAGCTTCAGATGGGAAGCTGGGAGAGGGGAAGGGGTGACTCGAAGGCAGGATGGAGATTAGGGCCTCTCCAAGCAGGGACATATGGGACAGACTGGTTTTCCTGGTAACAGGAAGTACAGAGTATTTAAAAATGATATTAAAATGCTGTGAGTCAGGCAAGTGTTGTTGAAATAGTAATTTGGATATCATTTGTTGCTGGACTCGGTGGAGAGAATGTTCCCACAGCTGCAGTAAAGGAGGAGGCTCACAGCTATATATAGAAATTGCTCTAGGGTCTGCGTTTGAGACTAAAGTTAATTACTGTTGCATTGTAACAATAATTATATGAATCAGACATTCACTGTTTTGATAGGTATCACAGTGTGGTTTCTTACACAGGCTCAATGCAGGAAGACCAGCCCCGAGAGGAGGGCGAGCCCTGGGATGTTAAAAGTACAGGGAAACAAAACAAAAATAATTAGCATGAAAACTAGCTGAGTGGTTTGAAAGGATCTTGACACCTTAGGGTAAATATTTGCATTTAAACACAATTGAACATTTCTTTCTTATTGGTGCTTTGTCCATGTGTGAAACCATAATCTTCTATGTGGCATCCGGATCCTTACCAGAGCAACAAACTGTGATGTCATAAACAGAGGATGGTGTCATCACACCTAGGTGAACAGCTGGATAAGATGAAGCCTGAAAGGAGAAGAATCCTGTTTTCAAGAAAATGACCACAGTAATAAAGAATGAGGAGCACAGGCACAGAATTCATTAAATATGAAAAGGCTGAAGTATGGGCAGCCATGCACAACAAGGCTATGTTTCCATCAAGGGGTTGAGATGACGGCATAGGGATATTTGAGAGCAAAGTTCAAGAGGTCCATGCTGTCATTTCAGTCCTGAGATGGGAGCACATGCCGAATTGTTCTTGGTTGCTCGTATCCTATTTCATATAGTGTATCGCTCAAAAATTCCTCCGCAGCCTCCACATAACTGTGTTGAGAGCTGCTGAGGAAATGGCAGTTTTGCAGCTAGACTGTGCTGCTCAACTGATGATTCATTTGCTTTTTCATTGTGCAACACATACTGTAAGTCTTCATAAGGAGAGAGATACACGTAGTCAATAACATTTTCAGATGGTTCATTTCAGCCTCACTCCCTTGTGAATAATTTGAATTGATAACAATAAAATATACAGCTCCCAGCATTTGCCCAACAGACACATCCGGAAATGTGTATATCCTTTTAATAACATGACTAAAAATTAACCATATTAAAATAACCTGGACATCAACTAAGGGAAATCATTTAGACAAGGGTTTAAAATAAGGTGATTCAGTCCTGAGGTACAGTCTACAAATGGGCAAGTGTGTTATAGAGATACATTAAACAGTGCTTATGCTGCAAGTATATCCATGGCATGCCAGTCCTTACCTTGTGGGTTGGTATGTTCAACTGATAGGCTGTTAGATGCATGTGATCACCAGATCACATTTTGACTAGACCCTGCCTAAGCCCCTGCAAGCCTGACCTGGCCAGTTCTTATGCGCATCTGAATAGGCTGCAGCACACTCACTAGCTCCTGTGATTCTACACACAGCAGACTATCCAAATCAAGGTAAGAATTGAAACATAGAAACATAGAATTTGATGGCAGATAAGGACCGCTTGGCCCACCCAGTCTGCCCATTTCCCTACCTAATGGATAAGCTGCAGATCCTAGTTAACCAGCAGCCTACTTCTTTCTACCCCCTTAGAATTGCCTTATGACTGTCCCATGCATGCTTGAATTCAACCACTGTTTTTGACGCCACAACCTCCTCCGGAAGGCCGTTCCATGCATCCACAACCCTCTCTGTGAAAAAATACTTCCTTACATTACCTCTGAGCCGCCCCCCATCTTCAAATTGTGCCCCCTTGTTCTTGCACACTTCTTTTTTTGAAAGATGCTACCCTCTTGGACTTTGTTGATTCCCTTGAGGTACTTGAAAGTTTCTATCTTGTCCCCCCTCTCCCTCCTTTCCTCGAGGCTATACATATTAAGCTCCTTTAGTCTCTGTTCATATGTCTTCTGGTGCAGACCCTGCACCATTTTAGTTACCCTCCTCTGGACAGCTTCCATCTTGTCTATGTCCTTGCGGAGATTGGGTCTCCAGAACTGCACACAGTACTCCAGATGGGGTCGCACCAGCTGTCTTTACAGAGGGATAACAATTTATGTGTAACCCCTAGGTGGCACCATCCCAAGGGCTACTACCCCTGCCTGCTTGGCTAGTAGTAGGTTATGGGCCTGGGTACTGAAACGGGTGCCTCCACCTGGAGGTCAGGATTGTTAGTGGTCAAACTAACCTGGGCACAGCCCTCCGAGACACTGTAACCCCCTTCTTTCCCTTCTAGTGGCCTGAACAATATACGATAATCACTTTCACAATGACCCTTATTCACCACGCAATTGCCCACACTGTTTGCGCTTACCAACAGGGCTGGTTCATCTAGCTCAACCCTGGGGACCCCCTGTAAAACAAGGTTATGCACATCAAATAGCAACAACACAGTACTCTTGGCAGAAACTGGAACCACAGTCAGGTTAAATGCAAAAAGAGTTAGATCTGATTTATTCAGGGGACTTGAACAAGGGAGGGGCATAATCAGGTTGATTGGCTTAAAGGCTAAATCAATCAGACAGTTATGCATGCACTTCAGAGTCCCTACACAGTCACACACTCTGGGTACCCAGGTAGGAAAAAGGTGTACTAGCCAGGACCGTTGCCTGGGGTAGGCCGGCTTCACAGCTGGTTGGGGCCCTGTGATGGAAGAAAGCAACATGCACAACACACACTATTTGTAATCCAGAGAAGGAGGGCTCAGTTCGTGAAGGAAAAGACAATAAAGCAATCAGATGACAACACTTTAGATTTAGTTGTTGTTGCAGGGAGCTACCCTGATGTTTACTCACGATACCCAATATAGGACACAGGCAGGATGAAATCGAGATTGCAGGTTGTTGAGCTGGAGTGCCAGGAGAAACAGGGCCCACACGAATTACCGAGGCGTTGTTCCTGTTCAAGGCATTGAGCAGGGGGCTGATCCCCAGGCAGGTCTCTAGGCAATGGCTTTCTCTGTGTAGCGGGTAGTCTGGCTGGGCCAGTGTGGCAAGGCCCAGGCCAAATGGAGATGCAAACAGATTTATTCCATTGGAGCTGGATGCAGCCTCCAGCAAGCAGAACACAGTAAAAAACAGGTTGTGGAAAAAGGCTTTAAAATCTAAATTACCCTCTGACTGGGAGCTGTTTAAAGTAAAGCGGAACGCATGTAAATATCTCATAAGAAAGGCTAGGGCCCATTACTATCGAAATAAGATGAATTGTAATTCTGACCCACGTAAGTTTTGGCATACTATCAATCATTTAACAAATCCTGGTAAATCTGGAACACAAATAAATTTAAATTTACAGATCGGGACAAATTTAATTGATAAACCAGAGAGCACCTCTGAGGCCCTGAGCAATTTTTTTATAGACCTGCCAGGTTGTAATGATTTGGGAGGTTCTATATTTGGAGATATGAAGCCTATGCAAATAGAAATTCATCTTGTTCACCATCTTTTAGATTCAGGGCCTTGAAAATATCAGAAGTATGTAGGGAATTGAAGTCTATAAATGCCTACAAATCAGCAGGGCCAGATGAAATCGAGGGTAGATTTCTTAAGTTAGTGGCAGACTATATTGCTCCAATTGTAACTTACATTTTCAATTGGAGCTTACAGTCTGAATGCTTTCCTGTGTCTTGGAGAGAAAGTAAGATCATCCCCATACATAAAGGGGGTGACACTGCAGAACTGAATAATTATCGGCCTATAGCCCTACTTTCCATTTTATCCAAGTGCTTGGAAAAATGTGTAAACAGGCAGATTTCCGAACACTTGGACAAATATGGACTGTTAACACCCCACCAATCAGAGTTTAGAAAGGGCCATTCCACAACTACAGCACTGTTAGAGTTTAAAGATCTGGTTTGTACTTCTTTGAATCTGGGCTTGGAAACTGCTGTTGTATTTGTGGATCTGTCCAAGGCCTTTGACCTGGTGAGCCACTCCCTTTTACTGGACAAATTAAAAGATATAGGCATAGTTGATGGACCCAGAAATTGGATAAAATCTTATCTAACAGGACGTACTCAGAGGGTGGAGATCTTACAGACACTATCTACATCTAGAAATGTTAGTAGAGGAGTTCCACAGGGGTCCATTTTAGGGCCCTTGTTATTCCTCTTGTTTATTAATGATCTACCCCAGGTGGTGAGATATTCAGCCGTGAGGCTCTATGCCGATGATATTGCGATCATCACCACCAGAAGTTCTGTTTTGGATCTCCAATTAAAGCTTCAAACAGATTTTGCCAGAGTGGAGGAGTGGCTCACCAGGTCGAGGCTCTTGATGAATGTTAAAAAAACAAAATTAGTGTACTTTTCAAATAAGAAGCCTAAATCACAGATTCATATTGTAACACATACAAATAGACCTATAGAACAGGTGGATAGTTATTGTTATTTGGGGGTGACTTTTGATTCTTTGTTGACTTTTGACACCCATATAAATAATATAAAAAAGGCGACCAAGAAATTAGGAGCTTTGAGATGCACTACCAAATATTTACAAACTAAGGACAGGAAAAAAGTGGCCGAACAGCTGATTATGCCAACCCTGACGTATGGGGATTTAATTTATAGAACAGCGAGTAAACATCAGTTGATTAGATTGGATAGGGTGCAACACAGAATAGCTAGATATGTTCTACAGTGTTCATATAGAACTCATCATTGTAATATGTTTATAAAATTGAATTGGCAGTCTTTAGAAATGATTTTTCAAAAAAACTGGTTAATACTGATACATAAATATAAAACACTTTACCCCGAACATTATATTACACAAACACTTTTTTTCTGAAGTTAGTAAAGGTAGGCATGCGTTATTAAGATCTGTGCATAGACATAGAGTTTGTCCCATAAGAACTCATAATAAATATGGTAATGGTTCCATTTTATGTCAGGCAGCTAAAGTATGGAATATTCTACCCCCTCCAATAAGATCTTTAGAAGACCACATGACTTTTAAAAATGAAATTTTGAAATTTTATAAAATAGAATGTAGTTGTACATGAACATGTATGGGATATTTTGTTGTGTATTTTTTTTTTTGTATTCTCTTTTGTATTTGTGTCTTAATGTATTGTTGGATATTTGAAATGTTGTGTATTTTTTGTATTTATTTGAGCATTGTTATATGTTATATGTTTAGATGTAGCTAAGTGAAACATAAACAGGACTATCTTGAGAACAGGACTGTATAATCCTAATGATTAGAATTTCCTGTATAAAAATAAAGTTTTCATCTTCATCATCATCATCATCACAGTTCAGCACACAGTGGGGAACCAAATCACAACCCACTAACAGCACACAGCACATTTACATGCAAGAAGTTCTACTGTACCAGGCTGATTGCTATCCGGTCACAATTACAGAGTCTCTGCACAAACCAGGAGTTCAAAGGTGGCTGGAAATCCTGACAGGCTGATCGCATTCAGCAAATCTTCAGTCTTCTTCAGGTTAAGGCCTGATCACAGTTCTGTGGCTTAAATTGTCTTCACAATTCGGATTCAGTCCGAATAAACTTCAGTTTCCCTCTCAGGGACAGCAGGCAGACAGGCAGGCCAAAACTCAGCCCTTTCACAGTTCTCCCGTGCGAATCTATGCAGGATTACTGCTCGACTGTCTCGAGCTGTTACTCCTTCACTTCCCATCTCAGATCTGAACTGAAACTGCAAGCAGTCTGGGAATTTTCCCAGGATCCGAAAGGTTCGGTTGGCTGATTCCTCTGTCAGTCACAACAAGGGCTCCCCTTCTAGGTTCATTTAGGAGCCAAAAGCCCAAGACTACAATTCCTACAGAATTTTGCTCCCACAAAGCCCCTGGGGACAGGCTCCATTTTAGAGTCCCCAAAGGTACTGATTGGCCCATTTCAGCAGTCCAGGACCAAGGTGGTGGAGATAAACAGAAATGTCCATGCTGCAAAGAAGGCAGGTTAGACAAACTGCAATATTATTACTATTCTAATAAATGATCAGCAAGCAAGTACATCTTCTAACAGAGCTTCCTCTGCGCTAATAGCAATGGCAGAACGGAGAGATTATTTGGCAACCCGGGCGGGACTCGAACATGGAAACACTCAGCCACCTCCCAGATTAATTATAACTGCAATCTAGGCAGCTCTTAAAGAGACAGTACACGGAGGCTATACAGGCACTCTCTGGCAATAACTTTTAAACTGCTAAAACGCAGGACATCAGCCTGGCAGTGAGCATTTAGGGAAGTTCAAGGAAGACTTTTCGGGAACCCTCATTTGTAGGGGGGCTGCATATGGCTTCAGATGCACAGAAGAGAGAGTAGATGAAAAAAAATACACAGATTAACAACTGCATGTTTTTACTGCCCCTTTGGCATTTCCTCTTATAGTCAGAAGCACATTCATCGGGGCAGGTAGTCAAGTCCTGTCTATTGTGGATGCTCTGCTTGTAGCTGTTTATCAGGCTGGCAAATGCTTTTGAATGTGGCGCTTGTAGGGCTTAGTACAGGAGATATCGCAAGTAAACACACCCGCAGTGGCAGTTACTGAAGGAGTGATAACATGAATTAGCGTTCATGCAGCCCCTGCCTAAGCATAGAAACATAGAAGTTGACAGCCGAAGGAGACTGCTATGTCAATCTAGTCTGCCCATTTGTTTTAGACCTATTTTGACACTCTAGTTGCCCTTTGTAGTCAGGGCTGCCTTGTGTCTATCCCATGCATTCTTGAATCCCCCCACAGTGTTGACCCCCACAACCTCTTGGGGCAGGCTGTTCCAAGCATCCAACACTCTTTCTATGAAGAAAAACTTCCTAGTGTTGGTAGAGAACCTCCCTCCTTGCAGCCTGAGGTCATGTCCCCTGGTCCTGGAGCTCTTCTTGAAGTGAAACCATTCCTGTGCCTGCACCTTATTAATGCCTTTTATGTACTTGAAAGTTTCAATCATGTCCCCTCTCTCTCTCTTCTGCTCTGCTACAGGAGTACATATTCAATTCCCTAAATCTTTCCTCATAGAACATGTACTGCAGATCCTGAATCATTTTTGTCACCTTTCTCTGTACTGTTTCCACCCGGTCAATGTCTTTCCTGAGGTGAGGCCTCCAGAACTGGACTCTGTATTCCAGGTGAGAACTGACCAGCGATCTATACAGTGGTAGTACTACCTCTCTCCTCCTGCTCGGGATTCCCCTCCCAATGCAGCCCAGCATTCTGTTGGCCTTCATTGTTGCCTTCTCACGCTGCTTACTAACCTTCAAGTCATCTGAGATTATAATTCCCAGATCTTGTTCCTGGTTTGAGGTTGGCAGTCTTTTGCCTCCTAGGTAGTACTCCTTTCTTGGAATTTTCTTTCCTATGTGCATGACCTTGCACTTTTTGGCATTAAATCTCAGCTGCCACACTCCAGACCATTCTTCTAGTTTCTTGAGGTCAGCTGCCATCTTGCTCACTCCTTCTGGGGTGTCCAACCTGCTACATAGCTTGGTGTCATCTGCGAACAGACACACCTTCCCTTCCAGTCCGTCCATGATGTCTGCTGTAAAAACATTGAAGAGCACAGGCCCTAGCACTGAGCCCTGGGCCACCCAGCTGGTCACCCTGCCTTCCGTCAATTGTGTTCCATTAACCTGTACCCTCTGGGTTCTGCCTTGTAACCAGTTTTTTACCCATCTAACTACCTCTGGACCAACCCCTGTGTGATCAAGCTTCTTTACCAGCCTTCTGTGTGGAATCGAATCGAAGACCTTACTAAAGTCTAGGTAGACCACATCTATTTCCCCACTGTCGTCCACTATTTTTGTAGCGTAGTCAAAAAACTCAAGCATATTTATCTGGCATGACCTACCTGCTGTGAAACCATGCTGTTTAGGGTCTTGTTCGGCCGCTAGTTTCGAGGAATGCTATGATCCTCTGTTTGAGTAGTTTCTCCATTAGTTTCCCTACTATAGACTTGAGGTTCACCGGTCTGTAATTACTAGCCTCTTCGCAACTGCCTGATTTGTGAAGTGGAACCACTATTGCCTTTTTCCAGTCTTCGGGTACTACACTGCTCTTCAAGGATTTCGTGAAGAAGTGCCAGAGGGGCTGCTAATTCTGCTTCCAGTTCCTTAAGGATTCTGGGGTGCATCTTGTCTGGTCCCATGGCTTTGTCTGCTTTTAGTTTATTTAGCGCCTCCCGTACTTCGGCTTCTGAAAAGGAACTCGTGTCTACCCCTGGTCCTGGGGTGTTGTGTTTTTTCAGGGCTGGGCCATCCCCTGGGTCCTCTTCGGTAAACACTGAGCAGAAGTATTTTTTGAGGATTTCTTCTTTCTCTGGATCATGTTTGGTGCATTTCCCTTCTTCAGTATCAATTTTTACTATCCCCTTTGGTCTTCCTACATTCCCTAATGTATCTAAAATTTTATTTGTCTCCTCTCTTTTCCCCTTCTGCTATCTTTTCCTCTGTCTGGGCTTTTGCCTTCTAATTTTTTGTTTGACTCTCTCATTTTTTCCTTGTACGACTCCCAGTCTTTCTCAGTTTTGGTTTCCTGGTATATGCTGTATGCCTTCTTTTTTTCTTTGACTGTGGTAGCCACTTCCTTAGAAAGCCATAGGGGATTTCTTTTTTCTTTTTGCTTTGTTGACCCATCTGGCACATTGATTTGTGGCAGTCTTTAGTGTTCTCTTGAGTCTCCCCCACATGACCTCCACCTCCTCAACCTCTATTTCCATTAACTGGCTACTTATGTTGTTCCTCATTTTCTGGAAGTCAGCCTTTCTGAAATCTAACACCTTTATCTTTGAGTGGCTGGTGTCCTGTGTTATGTTTACTTTAAAGCTTACTATGGGATCGGCGCTGTTGCCCATATGACATTCCACTTTGATGTCCTTGATCCTTTCTGAGTTTGTGAGGACAAGATTGAGAATGGCATCTCCCTTGTAGGGTTTTTCTCAAGTTGGCACAATCCCACGACTTGTAGTGACAATAAGAAGTCCCTACTTCTTGTTGTTGCTGATGTTAGTGTGCTCCAGTTAATATCTGGTAGGTTGAAGTCCCCCACCAGTATTACTTCACCTTTATCAGACATTTTGTGGATTTCCTCTATTAGGTCTTTGTCTCCTTTATCGCCTTGATTTGGGGGCCTGTATAGGACGCTGATTCTGAAAGGTTTTCCCTTGCCTATGTCTACTGTTAGCCACAGTGACTAGAAGTCCCCAGGTTGCCCTTTGTTTTCTTCTGTGGCTTTTATTTCCTCCTGAATGTAAATGGCTACACCCCCCCCTCTTTTTGTTGCCCTGCCTATCGCTCCTGAACAGATTGTAACCGGGAGTGGCCCTATCCCATCCGTAGTTTTCTGTGAACCATGTTTCTGTTACAGCCACCCAGTCCAACCTTTCTGTTTCTAAGATGTCTGTTAGTTTAGGAAGTTTGTTGGTTAGGCTCCTAGTATTTGCAACCATTGCCTTCCAGGAATGTACATCCTCTTTGGCACGAGATTGTACCCTCTTCCTGGACTGCTCCAGTTTGCTCTTTCCAGCCAAGAGATTATGGAGGTTGCTGGTTCGGGCGGATGTTGACTTTGATTTGTTTTCTGAGGATGTATGCATGCATTTGGCATTTTGGGGAGTGATGACCAACTCACCGACTCCAGGGGTGTGAGCTGCATCATACTCCCCTTTATTTAGTTTAAACTACCTGTATAGACATCAAATTTTTGTCTGAGTGCTCTCACACCTTCTCTGTTTAGGTGCAATCCATCGTATTTGAAAAAAGCTCTTCCCCAAAAGTTGTGCCAGTTCCCTATGTAGTGGTATCCCTTGTCTTGGCACCAATCATGCAGCCATGAGTTGAATTTACCTACTTCAATCTCTCTGACTCACTTGGTGCTTTTTCCTTTTTCCCACACTGGCAGCGCTTCTGAGAAGGCTAATTTGGATGGAAGAGAAGAAAGTTTGTCGGCCAGGTCCTCGAAATGTTTTTTGGCCTCCTGAACTGTGTGATTTGCCAAGACATTGGTACCAAGGTGTATTGTTATATGTGTAACATCCCCAGATTCCTGCACAATTGTCTTTATGTGGTTAGTGTCCCTACTTGCAGAGGCTCCTGGTAGACACTTTGCCACAATGTTGCTTTTAACATTTTGTGTTAGGCGGTGTTCCACTCCTCGGATCATGGAATCCCTGATTATGAGAATTTTACTTTTGTTTATATTTGTGTCATTTTTATTTTGAGTTTTAATATTTTTTTGTTATTGCATTTGGTTTTGGTATTGTTGCTGGTTATATTTTGAGTATTAGTATTTTTGTTTTTATCGTAGTTTGTATTGGTTTTATTTGGCTTGTCAGCCTTTTTTGGTGGTTTGATTTCTTTACCATGTATTACTTTGTCTGTGGTTGGTAGCAGTGGAGTGAACCTGTTTTTTGCTTAAATGGCAGGGAAATGCTCCTGGTTTTTGGCTTCCTTCCTGGGCCTCCTATGATGCCTCTTTTTTCTTACCACCTGCCAGTCTCTGGGCCCTGCTTCGAGCCCTGTCCCCTGGCTGACATGTTGGTACTGGTTGGGGGGGAAGGTGAGGAGGTATGCTGTACAGTTCCCTGTATTGGAGGTTGCATATTATAGTCCAAGCATCCTGTAGTTGGGCTGCAAGATCTGCTGTGGTGCAGCACACACGGCAGGGTCCTGGTTGCCATTTGTAGATCCTATTGTACAGTGCACCACAGTTTTCGCAACTGACAAGGTCCATGTTGTTTTGTTTTAGTTGACAGATAGTGCTGATTCCTGTTTCTTGTCAAGAAGTGTGGACGAAAAAGAAAACAGAACAGTGAGTTTTTGTGGTGTTTTTTTTTGTACCTTACTACCTCCTATCAGGTGTTGTTGGTGGCGCTACATGCCAATAAAGCAAGAGCACTCTGGAGAGGGTGGGTGGGTGTATCCGATTGTTCCCTGTATGCTGTAGAACACAATCAGGTAGCTGCTGAACAGATGAGGTGTAGCTTGTACTCCTGCAAGTTAGGAAGAAATCTGGTTACTAGCTCAGCTGTTTTGCCCTTTGACTCAGAACAGCTCCGTGGAGTCCCTGCTGCTTGCAGTAAAGAAAAAAAAAACTGCCTATGGTCCTTGCATCCCAGGTCCCTGCTGCTGTGAGGAAGAGGGGACTGATCCACTGGCTGCAGGACAATATCCACCCTTCTCAAATGCTGGAGTGCCCAGGGAACTGCTGCAGCAGGAGCCACCGATGATAGTAGAAGCCACCAATGAGATGGAACTTGGATGGGGCTATGTCGCTGCAAGTTCCGCTTGTAGCACTTCAGTCAGCAGACCTGCAGGTAAGAGCGTGGGAGAATTTTAATCTCTTACTTGAGCTTCCTTCAGGTGAAGATCAGTGAAACTCAGCAGATGTTAAGGCTAGGGGCTTGGATGCACTTGGCGTATGCCTCCTAGGGTTTCCCTTTGTGTCTGAGCTGTTCTGCTAGAGAGAACTGAAAGGTAGGAAAAGATAAGTTTTTTCTAAAGTTTTTTTTTTTCCCTTCTAGTCAGGTCCGGTAGGAAGGGGCGATGACATGCAGAACCTATATAGGAAGAGGACCCAGCATGAGTGGGATTACGGGTAGGGTGGGAGGGCAGAACGTTTGTTACTCCTTCCTGCTGAAAAAAACAATCAGTTTGTTAAGATCTGCCACTTAGTAGTACAACTAGAGACTGGAGGAGAGACTGTCTCTTTCCCAGTCAGTGAAGATCAGTGAAGCTCAGCAGACAGTAAGATTAGGGGCTGGACCACACTTGGCATATGCCTCCTAGGGTTGCCTTTTGTGTTTAAGCTGTTGCTTCTGGTTGTTTCTGGCTGAAAGCTTTGTATTAGCCAACCACTATTTCAATGGTGGGTACAACAGACAATAAGGCAAGGGGCTGGACTGCTCTTGTATGCCTCCTGGGGTGCCCTTTGTGTCTGAGCTGTTGCTTCAAGCTGAGAGCTTTCTGTTAGTCGACCGCTATTTCAGTAGTGATGCAGCAGTACAAATGCTGATGTACATACAGCAGCTAGGACTTCTGGGTAAGTGTTCCAACTACTTAAGCTGAGAGAGCAGCTGCTGGCTTATTCTGAGCAGAGCAATCGAGGAGAGAAGTCGCCTCAGTGGAGATAGGAGCCTAGACTGTGCACTCCAAGGAGGAGTCAGCCAGGTAGAACTGTGGTTAAGGAATCCCTGCTTCTGCACCTGTCGGAGTCTGCCTTCCCTCCGTGATTGATCTCTCTCTCTCCCAGTCAGTGAAGATCAGTGAAGCTCAGCAGACAGTAAGGCTAGGGGCTGGACCGCGTATGCCTCCTAGGGTTTCCCTTTGTGTCTGAGCTGCTGTAGAGCACATGCTGGCCCCCGGCTGAGAATCAGCTGAAATAGATAGGTTATGGCATTCCTGCAGCCCCTGCCTAAGTGGCTGTAGTAGAGTGCGTGCAGGCCCTCGACTTCAAACAGCAGAAATGACCTAAATGTAGCATTCCTGCAGTCCCTGCCTAAGCGACTGCAGTGGAACATGGGCATGACCCTAAAGAAAAATACAGTTCCCCACTTACTCCCCAGCACAGTACCCCCCCCACATGAGTCTCATTTCCATGGGTCCCTCTGAGAGACACCCAGGGATCAGAACCATTGGCAGATAATAAACCGCGACTTAATAAGAGGAATTCAATTTAAACCTCATACCTTTGGAAGGCAGCAAGCGAGTAAATTCCAGTTAGTCAAAGAATTCGAGAAAGGCACCCCTCCCAGGTCTGCCAAGCTAACATGGCATCTATTCCCTGCAGGAATCCAAACCCCACAAGTTCCTGGTCATCCAAGTGGCATTTCCTGACCGGAGGCCATGTGGCCTTTCATACAGTAGCTTCTATCCACTGCATAAGGTTCCTGGTGCACTCGGGCCACACGGCCCTCAGCTTGGAGACATCCACCATCAGGAAAATGATGTCAGATGCCCTCACATGTGCGCTATATACAATACCGCCATCTTGCACACGGCACTAGGTCCTGTTGTGCATGCGCAAATGTGGCCATCTTGAAAAAGGGGATAGTGCGTGGTGTATGCACTATGGTGGCCATCTTAGTATAGTATCACCTAGGACTCTCGGATTGTAAGGAAACTATTAGTAAACAACACAGCGCTCAGGTAGCATTCAGAATTGCAGGTTCCCTACTACCAACTGTTCACCCATTTTTGGCTGACTGCCCAGTTACCAGAGTTTTTATTTCCTTTGGAATGCTGGGGGAGCCAACCAGCTCCAAATAAAGCACCTAAATTATAACACACCATGACCAGGTTATAAGCAGACAGGAACTGTACATAGCAGGGGATGAGTAGGCATAAAGACTGCTGTTCTGAGTCAGCCATAATGAATAAGAACCACTCTGGTTATTGTCATGCAGATGGTAAAAACAAAAAAATGGTCAATATGTAAGATCCCACTGGTAACCAGCAGAAATGGGCCACAGTGCCCAGGGTGCGATGTAGAAGAACTAGACTCTTTAATAGCCCTGGATGGTTCCTTCATCAATCAGGATGCCTCTGACAACATGGAAAGGCACCTTTGACATGGTACCTGAACTAGTGAAAACTATAAAATCATCAATGGGATTCGAGCTGCACCCCCCCCCCCTCCTCCTGAGATGAAACAGAATCCTATGATTTAGCAAAAACAGAAAAAAGAGGGATCCACCCCCCCCCAATATGCCCGGCCATAATTGATGTAGTAACTAAGGAATGGAAGGCCAAGGACCCAGCCTGGATACCAGAACACAGATCACTCGACCATATGGACCCAATACAAGCTGACGTTCTGCAGAACTGGTGCTCTGCTCCCCTCATTGATTCACATATTGCCGTCCTAAGCAAGAAAGCAACACTGGCTGCAGACAGCACAACAGGCCTCAAAGACCCAGTGGATAAAAAGCTGGAAGAGATGCTTAAAAAGGTTTTCAAGGTGGTTGGACTAGCGATATGGACCACTACAACAGCGATATATACAGTAAGAGCCCAGATAATGTGGCTGAAGAGACCCTCAAGAAGCTTACCCAGAAATCAGAAGAGGCAGACATGGTGGACTTTTCATTGCAGACTACTAAGTACATGGGGGATATGACGGTTGATGCCCTCAGACTGAATGCCAGGGCAGGGACAGTGGTAAACAGGGCCAGGCGTCACTTATGGCTGAAGCTATGGGACACAGATGTGGACTTAAAAGCTAGGTTACAAAAGATGTCATTCAAAGGTGGCCTTCTCTTTGGGGAGAGCCTCAAGGAATTCTTAAAGCAGAAGGAGGAGGGGAAAGAGCTGTCCAAGGACAGCCCAGACTAGCTACCTGCCATCAGCATGCAGATATCATGCAAACAAGGGCCACCAATACAGGAGGTAGAATCATTCCTTTCATGGTAAAGGGAACCCCTCCTATTTCAAACCTTAATTCAATGCACACGGCTTGTATGCATTCTGAGGAACAGGTACCCAGGGCAGGGGAAGTTTCAGTGCCACAGGAAGAGGCAGTCGGCAGAACAGGCAATGACTGCATCAGGCAGAAGAGGCAGTCAAAGCCAACCTTAACTGCCAGAACCTCCTGGAACCCATCATGACCAGCAGTCAAACAATGCCAGTCACAAACAACAACCAGACTATACCAGTAGGGGCCGTCTAAACCACTTCAGGCACAGATGAGCACAAACAACATCTGGCAGGTGGGTCAGGGAGGTAGTCTCAAAAGGTTATGCAATAGAATTTGAAGAAAAGCCAAAAAGGGTTAGACTAGTCCTTTCATCCATATCAAAGAAGAAGACTTCCTCTCAACAAAACAATACAACTGGTCCCCCAGTCGAAGCAGGGCAAAGGGGTATACTCAGTCTTCTTCATGGTACCAAAGAAGACAGGGAACCTCAGGCCGGTTCTAGACCTCAAGTTCCTAAACTAATCCATTTGAGCCTAGAGATTGAAGTTGGAAACTCTACACACCACCCTCAAGTCTATCAGACAGGGGGACTTCCTCACCTTCATAGACCTGCAGGATGCTTACCTTCATATTCCCATTCATCCATCACACTACAAATACCTCAGGTTCCACATATTAGGACAACACTTCCAGTACCAAGCCTTACATTTTGGGCTGACATAAGCACTGAGAGTCTTCACAAAGGTGTCAACTGTGGTGGGGGCACACCTGAGAGGAAAGGTTGTACCCATAATCGCATACTTTGATGACTGGCTAATTCAAGCAAGAACCATGGTGCAGTTAGAGAAAGACACTCAGCTGGTACTCAGAACTTTACAGGAACGCGGCTGGGTGATCAACAAAGAGAAGAGCTCGCTAGTCCTGTCTCAGAACATAGAACACCTAGAAGCACATATAAACACTATCGAGGGATAGTGAAACCATCCCAGAAACAGACAGAGTAAACCAGTGAGACAACTACACCACTGCAAGGAAGCCATCTGGGCACAGGTGGCACAAGTGCTAGGATCCATGGCATCCTGCATAGAGTTAGTGCCTTGGTAGAGATGGAGAATGAGACTGCTACAATTGCTTATGATCCAGAAGAGGCCAATCACACAAGACAATTTGGAAGAAAGGATCGCTATAACACAAGGTAGCAGTATCGCTAGAATGGTGGGAGAACCCAGACAACTTACAAAGAGAAATGCCACTAGCGGTCTCCTACGACATCAGTATTGATACGCATTCAAGCCTTCTAGGATTGAGTCAGCACTGCAACAAAGAACAGCCCAAGGAAGGTGGTTCAAAATGGAGGCAAAGATGTCCATAAACACCCTAGAGATGACAGCGGTTTACAATGCACTTTACGCATTCAAGAGATACATCAGGGACTCAGCGGCAATGATCAGATCAGACAACAGAGCAACAGTGGCATGCATAATCAAACAGTGGGGCACAAAGAGCCCAAGCCTGTTAAGAGAAGCCAGCAAAGTGCAAACATGGGCACAAAAGAACCTGTAACACATTACAGCCTGACACCTTGTGTGGAAACGCAGCACCACAGCAGATTGGCTCAGCAGCCAGCAGATACACGCAGAGGAATGGGGACTTCAACCTGAGGTGTTTCAAGTCATATGGAGTTGATGGGATCCAGTCATGATGGATCTATTGGCCACAAAACTCAACACACAAGTACCAGTATACTTCTTCAGATTCAAGGAACGCCACGCAGCATGGGTGGATGCTCTGTCACAACCATGGACGCCAGAGTTTGCATATGTGTTCCCCCCAATTCCGCTAATTCCACAAGTGGTCAACAAGATCCAGTTACTCAGACTGAAAATAATAATGATCATGCCATGCAGGCCCAGAAGGGCCTGGTTCTCCATAATCATAGCAGTGGCACTGGACTCCTGGAGGCTACCAAACAGTCTGGACCTACTGACGCAAGGTTCACTCAAGCACCCGAATCCTGATAACCTTCAACTCACAGTATGGCTGTTAAAAGGGAGAGACTGCTAAAGGCAGGTTACCATGAAATGGTCATCAACACCATGTTACAGTCCAGAAGGTCGTCCATCACAGCTACATACAATAGGCAATAGCAGTTATTCGTCAGTGTACAGTTACAGGTATTCAAGTATGCCAAGTATCTATTCCACAAATTCTGCTATACTTACAGCAAGGGCTGAGCAAAGGGTTGTCACCAGCCTAACTGAGAGTCCAATTATCAGGCATAGGAGCCGTTCTAGGCCGAGTGGGTAATATGGCACCGGGCTCACACCCGGATGTACTTCGCTTTCTGAAAGCAGCGGCAAACATAAAACCTAGAAACATAACCGCAGTAGCTCCATGGGACCTCATGCTAGTACTGAACTCACTCATGACAAAACCATTTGAACTAATTACAGATGTAGATTTTTTCTGGTTGGGAATTAAGGCTTCATTCACAGGGACCATCTGCTCAACACACAGAATTAGGGAGCTAAGCGCATTATCATGTAGGAGGCTGTTCAGACGGTTCCACAAGTACAGAGTTACATTATGGACAGTGCTGGCATTTATCTCAAAAATTGTATCGAAATTTCACAAAACTGGTGAGCCCATCCTTCACTACCGAACAGCTCACAGAAGAGAACAAGTTACTATACACATTAGACGTTAAACATACATTGAGTATACCTGTAAACGATCGAGTAGTTCTGGAAAATGATCAGGCTATTCATCATTATGCAAGACCATAATGAGAGGATGGAAGCATCTGAGACCACAATAGCCACTTGGATAAAGAGGACTATCACAGAGGCATATAAAGGCAAAGGCATAAAGCCTCCAGAGAACTTGAAAGCCCATTCGACTAGAGCAGTCGCAACATCCTGGGCAAAAAGAAACCAAGCCTTGGCAACAGAGAACTGTGCAGCGGTGACTTGGTCTTCACTACACACATTCACTGAACTATACAGAGTAGACATGTGATCCAAGCAGGGTTTCATTTGTCAAGAAAGTATTGATGGCAGCCACAAACTTGGGTTCCATACACAGTCACTCTCCCTCACCCTTCTGAACAAGTACTGCTTATTATGCAACCCACAAGGTAAGGACTGGAATGCTATGGATATACTCACAGCATATTGGTAGTGTATGCACCTGGTAAAGGTGATTGTGTTAAAGTACATCCATGGCACTTCCACTGCCCACTGGAGAGCAAAATTTCCCGACTACAGAGAGCGACAGGAAAGGAACACCAAGTACTCAGATTTGATGAACAGTTATGATTGCAAGAACATAAGGATGATGCAAACTGAAATGTTTCCCTTTTTATTAGGACATGCTATGACTGAAGTGGTGTTGGTGCTTCACATACCCAATTAGAATAAAGAGAAGAAAGTTATTTTTAGCCTGTTGAGTTTTTCCCTGTCTCTCGCTCTCCTTGAATAAAAGTATGTACAGCTGGGGAAGAGCCATATGGGCTAGGTCAGGCTCACAGTGGCTTAGGTAGGGGCTAGTCGAAATTTGATCTGGTGATCAAATGTGCATCTAGCAGCCTATCAGATGACTATAACAACCCGCAAGGTAAGGACTGGAATGGAATGCATGGATATACTCTAACATAATCACCTTTACCTGGTCAGTAAACGACCAGTTCTATTGTCTGCAAGGATAGGAACCTGAAATAATGAGAGGTTGTCATGTATGAAAAAACTTAAAAAAAAAAAATTTTTCCAGCCCAGTGGCATGGAGGGCTGAGGCATCATGCCTTACCTCCTGCCACACTGGCGACCCGTGTTCGCGGTGTGAGCAGGCTGCCAGGGGTCAACTGGGGAGGGAAAGGATCGAGCATCTGGAGGACAGTACGCCTCTCCCAGGGAGGGGTTGGGACTGAGTCCGCTACATGCCTGACCCCTAGCAGAGGCTGGGGGTCGGCTCCAGTGGCTCACATGCAAGGGGCGGTTACAGGGCAGGCGCCCAGCGTGTCGCGTCTTGGGGTGCCTGCGGCTCAATAAATAGCATCGTTGCACATTGCTGTGCCGTTCGGGGGAATGTAAAATGGCCCCTCAGCAGGATGATTGCTGGGCGTCGGGCCCGCCCTCCCGCGAAAAAGGCAGCAGCTGCCCCCGCACCGGATCCATTCCAGCAGGTTGAGGGATCCCTGCCATGGGGGGCAAGCTGTGGAGGTAAGCAGAGGGGTAATGCTGCGAGTGGGAGATGGGGCTGGGCGCCCTGGCAGGAGGGAGCACCGTAGGGGACAAGGAGCTAAAAGGGATTAACAGTAAAAAAAAACATAATTGTAAGACCCAGTTGGCTTATATAAATTTTGCTTCTGCTACTGAAAGAGCTAGTGATGCCTCAAAGAAAACTTTGAAAAACATAGAGGATAATTTATGGTCTTTGGTTAACACTTTGAGAGGTTGCCATGACATCATTATAAACCTCGAGAGTTTTTCAGATGTCATGGCAACCTTGATAAGTGTTTTCAGCATGGTTATTAACCAAAGACCATACATTATATTTTATAGTGTGTGGGCTACCAAGATTGTGTAAGCATGGATTGAATTACTTTTCTGCGTAATTCTTACCTTAAACAGTCGTAAATCATGTAGGAAGATTCCTCAGCAATGTTTATTGTGTGTCCTTCACAGCACTATTCATCGGTACAGTCCAGTGCAAATCAGTTAATTTAATACCAACATTTTAAACATTTTTCTCAAAGCGGGACATTGAATGTCGTGAGTATTCCATCTTGTTATACCATTGTTATGACATACACTACTGGTCAAAAGTTTTAGAACACCCCCATTTTACCAGTTTTTATTGAAATTTACGCAGGTTAATGTCTCAATGTACTCTGAAATTAAAGCATAGAACAAATAAACAATTGGAGATAAAAAAGAAATCATAGAATCATTTTGTTTAACAAAATTTAATCTAAATTTTTGACTCATCAAAGTAGCCACCTTTTGCAGATATACTGTAACTGCCGAACACACTGTGGCATTCTTCCTACAATGGACATCAAATATTGTTCGAGAAGTTCTTCCAACACTGTTGCAGAAGTTCCACAAATGTGTTGCACTTGTAGGTTGCTTTGCTTTCACCCTTCTGTCCAGTTCATCCCAAACCAGCTCGATGGGGTTTAAGTCTGGAGACTATGCTGGCCATTCCATGATTTGAAGCCTACTGTCTTGTTCTTTTCCTCCAAGGTAGTTCTGACATAGCCTGGAGGTATGTTTTGAGGTCATTATCTTGCTGTAGGATGAACCCCTGACCAACTAGGCATAGACCAGAGGGTATTGCATGGCGCTGCAAAATGCTGTGGTAGCCCTTTTGGTTCAGGGTGCCAGTCACTCTGTGCTGTGTCCTGTGAGCCGCCTATCATGAAGCTGTTGACTCTCAGAAACTTGTCTTCTGATTCTGTTGTGGCTTTGGGTCTGCCAGAGCTCTTCCTGTCAGAGTTTCCTCCAGTTTCCAAGTGCCTTTTGATGGTGTAGGAAACTGTACTCACTGACACCTTGGCTTTCTTTGCAATTTCTCTAAAGCAGTTTTTGCTAACGTAAACTTTTTTTAACCTCTAGCAGTTTACCGCTTACCTTTGTACCATTTCAGGTTATTCACTGGACTGGAATTGCTTAAATTTCAATAAAAGCTGGAAAAATGGGGGTGTTCTAAAACTTTTGACCGGTAGCGTACTCAAGAAGGGTTAACAACAGAGTGATGTCATAACGATGGCATAACAAGGTTGTACTCTGCTTGATTTCAGTTACTAATAAGGGCCCCCATACACTATATGGAGAATAATGGATAGGTCAGTGTGCATTATGGGTTTTTTCACACTCCCGTGGTGTGGCGGTGACCCATAAACCTCAAGAAGCGAGCTCAAAGAGTTTATGTAGATCATCACACACCAGGTGTTGAAAAAATCCATAACACACTCACCTATTCTTTACTTTTATTAATTGCTGGGTAAGTGATTTCCTGTTGTAAATAAGCAAGAAACAGGATTTTTGCTAACAGTGGTTTATTCTTTCACACATAAAACTTCAACTTGAATTTTTAAATGCTTAAAGGTTGAAATTTTGTAACTGTCAAACTTTACACTGTTAAGATTGGCTGTTTTTTTAAATACCATATTATTGTTCATAGTCCGGCCTGTTGTTCATTGTCCTGGATCGTGGTTCTAGAACATGGTATTTCTGGCTGTTGCACTCTAAGCGCATGAGGTTTTTAGCTAACGTAATAAACTTTAACTTAGAAATTGAAAAATGTTTAAACTTTTGCTGTTTTGCACAGTTCTTGTTTTATGCTTGAACTGGACATCAGGAAGTGGTGTCTTCAGGTTGAAGGTAGTTTCTTCAGTTGCGGAGATCTGTGGGAGAAGCAGTAAGGTTAGGAAGTGTCTGAAAAGTGCTGGCTTTCTCAGGTGATACTTATTGAGCAAATGTTGAATTTTTAAGCTGGAGATTAAAAATTAGGCAGTGGTAGGTGTTTTTTTGTGTATTCATTTGGATGCTTACCTGAATTCTGTGATTAGTCGGAATCAGAGTTGTACAGTACATATGGCCTGGACTTCTTATGTGGTGGAGTGTGGTGTGTTATGTTGATCGACACTCCCTTGTGGAAGATACAGCCTGGCCCAAAAATTGTCTGGAGACTCTTACTGCTGCTGTCCGTCAAGAGAGCAGATGTTGAAATGGCTTGAGGAGGTGAGTTTTTGGCTCTGCTAGGGATTTCAACATAACAGTTGTTTGAGGTACTTGGAAGAGGTTCTGGGGTTGTCTCTTTGTTTAAAATATTTGAGATTTGATGTTGCTTGTGCTCACTGAGGGTCGAGTAATTGTTTATGCTTTGCAGGCTTTTATGGCCTGACACTTGCTGGACATCGGTGAGAGGTACACTAGCGTCAATAAGGTGCTGGATAGAGGTTTTGTGAGTACTGTGGTTAGTGATTCATTTACTACCAGGCATCCCAGCACTTAGTTTCATATTGAGCATCATTTTGTGAAGTTTATTCATTCCAATGTTCATATCTCTGTACCAGAGAGATTTGCCAGGGACATAGTTTGTACTGGGGGCAAGGTAGAAGGGGGAATCAGGTGTAAGTGTTGTAGGAGGACGATTTGTTTTTGAAGAGGTCATATGCTGAGAGAGGGTCTCTTTCCTTGTCAGTCACGTTTTGGTACAGTCGTGGGGCTACAGGCCGGACATCTTGAGTGTTTTCTCCAGTTCGAGTCTTGGTTTGTCTTTCTGTATGCTGCAGATAACGGTGGCCCTGACTGTCTGTGCCCTCTTGCATGTCCCCCCCACCGCAAATCGTATTGTTCCTTGGTTCTAAGGGTGAAGTGAAGCCCTATATGGAAAAATATAAAGTTTAGCAAAGCTGTGGGATTCCGCATAGATATGGTGCCAGAGGTGTACAGTAAATTAATGTCTTTCATCTGTGAGAGACTGTGCTTTGTTAGGATGGTTGCCTTTCCCTAGCTTCTTTAAATATTTTTGTTTCGCACTCAGCGTTTCTTTTGTTTCTGTAAAATCGTCTGTCCATTGAAATATTGATATTGGGTATTTCTCACCTCTTAAATACCTGTCTATGCTTGCCAGGATGTCTCAAAGTGTTGCTGGCTCGTTTTCACTACCATCAGCTTTTTTGGCACAGTAGGTAAATTCTGCTAGGAGAAGATCTAGCTCTTTTGGTGGAATTTCAAACAAGTTTCTGGTTTTATTTTTAATGTCAAGGAATGTCTGTAGTAATTTTAGGTCACTTGCAGTTTTCCTGGCTGTGTTCTGGTTCTCTTGGTCCTGTATAAATGCCTGCTGCTCACTTATTGATGCTGTACTGAAACAGTTTTCCATTTTCCATTTAAAAAATGTTTTTTTCTTTTCTAGGACTAATGCCCGTAGTGTTTGTGTTGCCTCCATGGAGGTTGTCAGTCAAACCCGATGTACAACTACCTGAGGTGCCATGAAAGACAACAGTGAGTGGCCGCCTGAAGTTGGTCGCACAGTCAGTGCCATGCGGACATCCCTGGTTGAATTATTTTGAAGGGAAGCACCGTAATAAGCGGATTTTGGGTTGTTACATTTTTTTACAGTGTAATAACCCAAAATCCAGTTATTACGGATTTTGTAGGTAACCATAATCTGGTTGACAAATCACTTACCCAGTAATTATATAATAGGTACAATTCAGCTTGCATTCCATATATATTCTATAGATTTCTCCTCCCATGATTTAGTATTGAGGAAATTTGGACAGCTACATGATTTTTATGTTGCTTGCACGCATGTACAAGAAACAGTGCCATCATCCGAGTTTTCGGAGGAGTAGCAGCCCTCTTCCAATTCAGTCAGTGTGTTTGCAGGCGCAGCCGCAGTTCTCCAATCAACGCTGCAGCAGTTGAAAATGCAGTGGCCATACAGTTGAAGGGAGGCTACGGCTTCACTGAGCAGCGATAAGATGGCGTGCTCATGTGCGCTCCCCACAGACACATGCACGCATACTGCGTGCTCATTGCTTCCCCACGCACACTGTAGCAGCGGGGTTCCCAACCCCCGTCGGCATGCTGCGCCCCTCCAGAGTTCAGGTGCCACGCTGGGAGCCCACCCCAGCGTGGCAGCAGTTCCTAAGGCCGAAGGGGTACCCAATACCCCGTTGGCTCCATAGCCCCCAACAGCCTTCCAGCTGCGGCGTGGCAAGCGTCCGCATAGTCCAAGTAATAAAAAAAACCTGAAAGAAAAAACCTTCCCTCACTGCTGCGTTGACCCCCTCTCACCCGCGCCCGCCCACTGCACTCTGCCTCCCCACCCCCACCTCACCTCATATTTACCTCCGGAGCTCAGCACAACGATCTTCGGTGGACCGGGAACACATCTGCACTCTTCAAAGCCGACCGCGAACTGTGGAAATGCCGGTAAGCTGTATAATGGAATAAATAGGGTTTTTTCAACTTTACTGCATATCTCGGGCATTTTGGGGAATTTCTTTACCAAATTTTCAACATGAGGTTTTTGGGACCCCACCTCATGAATTCTGTCACTGTCATGGCATTAATTGGCCCAGAAAGGTGATTTCTCGGTCACTGCGCGGAACCACCTTTCGGGACCAAGTTATGAAATGACAGTGTCACAGTTCATGAGGTAGGCCCCCAAAAACCCTATGTTGAAAATTTGGTGAAAAAATAATCAAAAAATGACTGTTTTACGAGCATGCATTGCGCTGTTCCTATGCCCGTTCGTAAGTTCGCGGATTATCAATATGTTCACTCCAGATTTTCAACATTGCCATTTTACCACACTTCCTTATGAGCAGTATAGCTGTCATTTCTCACATCTCGTCCAAAATGTGTTTCCACGCATGTAGTGCACAATGCCTCAGTCGGTGTGTGAAATCAATGTTCAGGACAAATTAAGAAAATCACAGTGACAATGTTCATGAGCAGAGGTGTTAAAATGGCTATGTTGAAAATTTGGTGAAAAAATTCCCTTCAGCCGTTCTGCAATGTTACTAATGAAGACATTGAACAGGACTGGCCCCAGGACCGATCCCTGCAGCACCCCACTGGTCACCCCCTCTCCCTAGACTGCACCCCATTTACCACCACTCTCTGCCTCCTGTCTGTTAGCCAGTTTCTAACCTAGTTTACCACCCTTTCCTCCATGCCCAGCCTGCTCAGCTAGTTTATCAGCCTCCTATGTGGGATGATGTCAAAGGCTCTGCTGAAATCAAAGTAAATGTTGTCCACTGCCCCACCCTGATTCACTTCCTTTGTCGCCCAGTCAAAGAAATCAACCAGATTTGTCTGACATGATGTCCCCACTGTGAATCCATGTTGTCAATGGTCCTGGGCTCCAATGGCTTCTAGATGACCCACTATCCTTTCTTTAAGCAATGTCTCCATGATTTTCCCCACTACTCAGGTGAGGCTGAACAGCCTATTGTTCCCTGCCTCCTCCCTGCTGCCGGACTTGTGTAGAGGGACCACATATGCCCTCCTCCAATTCACTCATGTTGAATGACTCGGTGAACATGGCTACCAGAGGTACTGCTATCTCCCTTCGCAGTTCTCTTAATATCCTTGGGTGTATGCCATCTGGTTCCATTGCTTTGTCCTCTTTCACTTTACTGAGCTCCTGCAGGACTCTTTTGCCTTTGAATGGACTATTGTCCATCTCTTCACCCCCTTGGCAACTGCTGTACTGCTGTACTGCTGTGGTCCTTGCCCCTCCCACTCTTCTGTAAATACTGAACGGAAAGACACAGTGCATGTCTTGGGAGGAAGGCATGGAACTATCACTTCCAAATACCTAAACATCACATACAAGCAAGTAACATTCGGCATTGACAAATGCTTGTTATCCCTTAGAGTTCATCTGCCTCTATAGCATATTCCCTACTTCAAGGCATAATCCTTCATTGTGACATAACAATCAATTGGCATGGGAATAACTGTGATGTCCCAAGCAGTACATTATGACCTCAGGTAGGGAGAAAGCAAGGAATAGATAAACTTTTCAGGAGGAAAGATCCTTTTTCCATGGAACAGACCCCAGTAATGAATGATAGGGAGGAGAAATTCAGAACTAATGTGAAAGACAAGCTGAACCATGTCTAAATATTATGTTTTGTTAAACAAAGGGTTATTTCTCTATGGAATAACCTACCAACTACTGTGGTTGAGAGTAATAGTATGGATATATTTAAAGTCAGACTGGACAACTTTTGTCACGGAAGAACTACTAAATTCTAAATAATGTGGGACGGGCAAGCATTATGGACGAAAGTCCCTCCAGCTTGAATACACCTATGAAACCTATGAAAGATATCAGCTGCTCCTTAATCCTTTGCTGAAGTCATAGGCCCGGGTAGTCAAAAGGGTTGTGCATGATGCAACAGAGTTGCACCGGTGCAACCCCGCACTGCGCCCCGGTAGGATACTGAAAAGGCTGACAGGTGCAGAGCAAATCCCGATGCGGTGGGGCGCAATGTAAATGTATGCAGCACAGAAGCAGGAGGCGTGCCAATGCATATGCAGCACATCCCGATATTCAGCCTGGGATGTGCGGCACATATGCTGGCACAACCCTGCAGTGCACTGCATAGGGGCTCAAAGTTGAGCCTGTGAATCGGAGGAACAACTCCTGGCTACCCACAGGTGGGCTGCTGTATTGCAGGGCACAACACAGCAGCCGCCAGCCTTGGGTGGCCACCCGCCCACCCAGAACACCATCCACAAGCACCCATATCTCCCTGGTAGTCTAGTGGCCCCCCCCCCGGTGCCGTGATCACCAGTAAATGTCCTTAAAACATTTCCTGGTAGTCTAGTGGTCCCTTCCTCCTGTTACCCCAATCACCAGTATATGGCTGTATAAACATTCCCTGGTGGTCTAGTGGTACCCCTCCCTCCCAGTACCACGATCACTGGTAGATAGCTGTAGAAATATTCCCTGATGGTCTAGCGGTACCCCCCACCCTCGGTGGCGCGATCACTGAGTACGTAGGTATAAAGAAATCCCTGGTGATCCAGTGAGGACCCCCACCCTCCCACTTACATATAGACCCCTTGCCACCCGCTCCCCCCATCACTCATTCATACACTCGGCTACCGCCAATAGTCGATAGGTTATTGGTTTAGCATATTGTAATTAGACAGTTCCCAAATATGTGAACACTCTTATCTTCACATATTTGGGACTGTCTATCAGTATGGCCCTGCAGTTTCCATACTGTATCCTGTCATCCGGGCGGTCACCGGGTGGTATGTGCGTGAAGCTGCCGCCCACCAAATGATGGGAGCGGTGGGTACGGGTCCTGTTTGGGTGGAGAGGTGGGGGTGCCACTGGATCACCAGTGATTTCTTTACATTTACATACCGCAGTCGATCACTGGGAGGGAGGGGGACCGCTAGACCACCAGGGATATTTCTGTGGCTATCTACTGGCAATCGCTGCACCAGGAGGGAGGGGGCACCACTAGACCACCAGGAAATGTTTATACCGCCATATACCAGTGATCGGGGGTAACGGGAGTGGAGGGGATCACTAGACCACTGGAAATGTGGGTAAAGCATATCCGCAATCGCGCTATGGGGTGGGGGGATGCCCCGACCTCTTTGGTGCACACATCATGTTGTGCAGGGTGCCAGGTGCAAGTCATTGGGCTGCCCTGTGCAAGGCATGCAAATGGGGCCATAATGACATGCAAATGGCCCCATTTGCACCTTGCATACATATATATAATGGCAATTAAAGAAAACAACCCCATTGAAATTAATAGTCTATTGAAATGAATGGGACCAATTCATTTTAATGCAGTCAGCGGATGGAGGAACGGCTTTTCAAGCGACCTTGAGAATTTGGCATTGAGGGATGAGAGGAGTTGTGACAAGGGACAGAGGTAGGTGCCAGGGGGGGGGTAGGGTGCACCAAGAGTGGAAAAGGGTGGGGTTTATTTGATTTTTTTTTTAACAGTGTGGAAGATGGAGTTACTGACGTGGACTTTGGGAGCGATGACAGTAATGTTTACTGGTGGCAGGATTAGGCACCTGACCTTTGGATTTGGGGGGGGGATGACAGTAGTGTTTACTAGCGGCTGGGTTCGGGACCCAACTGCTACATTTGGGGATGACAGTAATGTGTACCAGTGGCAGGGTTGGAAACCAAACCACTGGACATGGGTGGGTGAAAAGTACTGTTTACTGGCAGAGGGGTTGGGCACCTGACTGCTGGATGTGGAGGGGAACAGTAATGTTTACCGGTAGTGGGGTTGGACACAAAAACATCTGGACTTTGGGGAGGGGGAACAGTAATGTTTACCGGTGATTGGGTTGGGCATCCTGCCACCAGACTTAAACAGAGAGGCCCATAATAGCTTACATATTTGGCCAGCTAGTTTCCTTGATGTATGGCAGGCAGCGCTCCAAGGAATATCTCACAGGACGTGGCATGGTGGTTGGGGGGAGTGAGACAGGGGGCACTGGCTGCATAGCATCATCAAAATGGCCAGCACAGTGATTTTAGCAGTGAAACTGCTTTCAAAAGTAAGCTTTCCAGTAAAAAAACCTATATCATCAGCCAAATCAACCCCGGAAGACTGCAGTCTGATTTCCAACAATACATACCGCTCTCAGTGCAAAAGAATGGCTATGGGGATGACCTTTGCCCCTATCCTGGCTAATCTGTATGTTGGCCTACGGGAAATTAACCATATCTATAATGATGCAAACCTTTTATGAAATAAGATCACTTCATGGCACCATTACATTGATGACGTGCTGCTCACATGGAATGTGCAGCACAAACGAGCGTGAAGAATTCTTAGTGTCCACTAACAGTAAAGACATGAACTTGCACTTTACAAGCAGTTACAGCTATGAAACAGTGGAATCTTTGATTGACAGATCACCATAGCTGGCAATAAATAGACACAGGACCCTACAGAAATCCATGGACTGTAGCACATTGTTACACTATGATAGCTGTCACCCTGAAAGTCTGAAGAACATTCCAAATGGACAGATGTTGCGGGCCTGCCGCAACTACAATACAGACACATCTTACAATCAGGAAGCAATAAATATGGGTAAGAGATTTCTTACTAGTGTGTATAGCCTGCATGTTGTAAAATAAGCATTCGATACTGCATCAAACACTAATAGAGACTCACTACTGTGAAGAAAGAAAATCTCATGAGGAAGAGGAACTAACATTCATCATGGAGTTCAACACCAGTGCTCCCAACATTGAAGCATTTGTGAAAAAATGTAGTCAGTCCTATAAGGGAAACCTGCACTACAAAATCAATCCTTAACAGGGTTCAGTAACTAGAAAGAAAACTCCATTAAAGATCAAATAGTACACAGCATGTACCGAATTCCTACTACACCCATGTTCTGGCTACATCAATCACCGAAGGGCAACTATCGTTGCTGCAACTGTTCCCATTGCAATAATACCAGGAATACAGAATCATTTAAACATCCTAGAACAGGGAAGGATATCTTCATTAACTCCTTCATAAACTGTGCAACAGAAGGAATCATTTACTTTTTGCTTCTCATTGGGACAATTTATGCTGGACGTTGTACCTGCTTTAGGAGAGCTCTACTTTTTCTTTCAGAAAGGCAACAAAACCATGCTGTGATGCATGAAGTCCGAGAAACAAACTGTGTGAACTAGAGACTAGAGATGTGCAAAGTCAGGAAATTTTGCTTTGCAATATACTTTGTGAAGTTTCTCGATTTCGCAAAGTATGAAGTGACTACTTCTTGTAGTGTTCACTCACAAAGTACTATGCAAAGTGGTCTAATAAAAAAACACCCTCTGTGTAGCCCCAACCCCCCCACAATACCATATAGATTTTTAATATATCCCCCCATTCCCCAACTCTGCCCTCACTTCCCTTCTCTCCTCTTCCTGCCAAGTCCATGTATTAATGTGTTGGCACAGCTGCCAGCATTTACATTATATGAATATGCTCTTCCCCCACTTACAAACCCAAGTTCTCCCACTTTCCCCTCCCTATCCCAGTAATTTCTTGAAATAAACCCCTCCCTCTCCCATCCTCTTGCTAATAAATACCCCTCCCCCAAAGTCCCTAAACTCCAGTTCTAGTGTAGTAGTTCAGCTAAGTCACCTGTAAAGAAGAAAATCATCCCGCATCTCTTGTTAGCATAGAAGTCTATTTTTCTGGAATCTTTGTCGAGGGACTGATGATAGAGAAGTCCTAGGGTTTTCTTACACAGCTGTTTGTACAACCCCCTCAGGAGAAGGGTGTGCAAATAAAAATTCAGTGCCCTATCTTGGTAAAGCACAGGGTCAGACTGGGTAGCAAAGGGCCCACATGGAAATGGGGTCATGGGGGGCTGGTACCGACCATGGTGTGCCCTAGAGTACAAACTGTAGCCCGAAATTCACCAATAGCGGTATGCCCTGGCATACAAAGTGTAGTGCAGATTTTCAACCGTAACATATTTTTATTTATTTATTTATTCAGGATTCGGATAGTACCGTTGAGTCAAAGACTCGTTTACAAAGGTTCCACATCATAAAAATTGACAGTACAGTAGCAAGGAAGACATACAATGCAGGAAACTATAACAGCTAGATACCTTGGCAAGAGTACAAAAGTAAGCTAGGTACATGGAAAAAAATGTACAGTGCAAGGCTCACAATCAGGACCAGAGAAACTTTGGGTGATACATATAGGTGATAAGTATAGAGTAAGACGGGGCGGGAGGAGCAGCTAGAGGCCGTTGTCATTGAGGGGAGGATCAGGAAGCAGATTCAGTAGCAGTCGCAGTAGTTAGAGGAGTTAGTTGGAGATGTGTCTTTAGGTGTGATTTGAAGAGGCCGATGAAGTTTTTGTTTGTGATGAAGCTGGGTAGGCCATTCATCCATGAGGGGGCCTGGAAGCTGAAGGACCTCTGGAATAGGGAGGTATGACATCGGGGAACTGTGAACAGCTTCTTGCTGGAACTACGAGTTTCTTAGAGCTGTAGCCTAAGAGATTAAGGAGGTCGGGCGGGGGAGGCCCGAGGGTAATTTTTTGGCCATAAGACAGGTATGGAACTGGATCCTATTGTCTAAGTTAAGACAGTTAGTAGAGTTATAAAGTGAGCAGGTATGAGTGAGGCGATTGCAATCCAGTATGAGGCGGCAGGCTTTGTTGAGGGAGAGACGGAGCCTATTGAGGGCCGAGGTGGTGGCAGCGCTGTATATGAGAATGCCATAATCGAGAAGGGAGAGGATAGAGAATGAGATTGCCAGTTTGAGGGCGTCTTGGGTGAGGCAGTGTTTAAGCCGGTAGGGCAGGCCAAGGTGGATATTTAGGGCAGTGGACAGGTGATGTATGTGTTGGTGGAAATTGAGAGCCAGGTCAAGGGTGATTCCTAGGTATTTGAAGGATTCCACTTGCTCGAGTGGGATAAGGTCAGCAGTTAGGACCTGGGGGCAAAGTTTCTTCCTGGTGTTCTGGGGGTGGGCGAAAATCATGAACTTGGTCTTTTTGTAGTTCAAAACAAGGTATTGTGCAGTAAACCACTGTTTGGCTTCGGTAAAGGAGGACTGGAGGATTTGGTAGAGTTGTAGAGGGTCAGGGTAGGAAGCATAAATGACGGCATCATCCGCATAAAGCAGAAGATTGCCTGAGCAGGTCGTGGGGAGGGAGTTTAGGTAAAGGCTGAAAAGAAGAAGACCAAGAATAGACCCTGGAGGGACCCCTGAGAGAACTGGGAGCTTATTGGATAGGGTAGAGCTGATTTTGACGTGCTGGAACGTTCCCAATAAATAGTTTGTGAACCAGAGAGGGTGACTAGCAAGAGGGGGGTGATTGACGGTGTCAAATGCTTTAGTAAGGTCAACAAATACAGCACCAGTGGTGTGGCCTTTGTCAAGAGCTGAGTGGATGTGTGCGGTGAATTACTGGAGGGCTGAAATCATATTGTGCCCTTTGCGGAAGCCATGTTGCTGTTTACAGAGTAGATCATGTTTGATGAGGTGTTCAGTGAGCTGATCATAGACAATGCGCTTGAGGGCTTTGGATGGGGGGGGGAATATAGAGATAGGCTGGTAGTTGTTGGTGGCCATACGGTCCCCGCTCTTAAATATGGGGGTTATGGAGGCAGATTTCCATTGAGAGGGGAATTTGCCTTGGCAAAGAGAAAGGTTGAGAATATAGGTGAGGGGCTAAGAGTACGTCGTTGAGGGTGAGCCGGAGGAGCTTCAGATTCAAGGAATCACCGCTATGGTGAGCGTGTCTTAGTGCATTTTTAGATACGGCTCTGTGGCCTTGAGGGTGAGGCACCATAGATGAAGGGGGTTAGGCTGGGAGGGGGGACCGGTCAGGGGTGGGTCAAGAAGTTGGGAGGGAGGATATGGCTGAGGTTAGAGAACGCTTGGTTGGAAGCCGAGGCTATACTGGTGGGATCAGAGGTTAGTTGCCCATCAACAGCAATTAGGTTGGGGGGGTGGTAGGGTTTTTTCCACCAATTTCCTTGATATTATTCCAGAATTTGCACCCTGTACCCCAGGTGGCAGTGAGGGTAGCTTTATAGTGCTCGGTCTTTGCGTTGCGTATTGCCCATGTACATTTGTTTCGGGCCTCTCTGTACCTCTGCCTATCAGCTGGATGGCTGGTCTCATTTGAGAGGTGCCAAAAGGAGTCACGAGTACGCATCAGGGCAAGGAGATGATCTGAGATCCTAGGGACAGGGTTGCCTTTGACCATCCTTTTGGTGAGTGGGGCAAACTGGTCACCGACAGCATTGAAGGTGCGAGTGAAGAGGTCAAGGGCTAGGTCTGGGTCTAGGGTATTAGTTAAGAAGGACCAGTCCAGTGTCCTGAGAAGCGTTTTTAGGAGGTTAAGTCTTGCCGGGCCAAGTTTGCGATGATGGATTACCCTGGGGGGATCCTGGGAATTTTGCAGGACCATGTGCAGAGTACTGGAGAGTGATCGCTAAGCATATTAGGTAACACCGTGGTGCTAGTGATTTTATGGGGACGGTTTGTGAAGACTAGATCCAGTAGGGAGGAAGTACCGGTGCGGGGATCCAGATGAGTGAGATCAAGGACTACTTGTGTGAGGTCTTGGGCTATGGCTGTGTGGATGAGTGGGAAGACTGATTTAGCCAGCCAGTTGGTGTTGAAATCTCCAAGGATTATTTTTCCATTTTGATGTGGGAAGGTGGCAAGATAGGATAGGATTGAGTGGAAGGCTGCTTTCTGCTCTCTAGGGGGAATGTAGGCTGCCGTGATGAGACGGGGATTTGAGAGTGACCTAGAGCGAGTTTGAGTATAATGGCCTGAGGCCGGATACCGGGGGTAGCTGGCATTGTATTGAGTCTTTTATGTGGATGGCGAGACCCCCCATTCCTTGACAGATCGGCACGGAAGAGGTTGAACCCTGGTAGGGCAACCGCCGAGTCGGGGGTCAGGGGGAAGAGCCAGGTTTCATTCAAGGCAGTGACATCAGGCTGGTACTGGTGGACCCATCCCTGATACATGTCCTACTTTTTGAGTAGGCTACAGACATTGAAGTTGGCAATGTGAAGCCCACTGATGTGAGCATGTTTAGACGCTGAGGTAGTAATCGGGCCAGGGTTAGGGTGGATATTACCAGATATTAGGAGTAGCAGTAGGTGTAGTGACCTGAGCACGGCGTACCAGGCTGATTTTTTGATTCGGTGAGTTGCACGAGCAGGGGTCCCGGGTGAGTGTAACAGGGAGGGAATAGGGAGGGATAGAATACAGGGGGCTGACAGGAGAAGAGGGTGAGAGGGTAGAGGAGGTGGGGGATTTATAAGTTTCGTGGGTACAGTGAACGGTGGAGTAACATCCTAAAGAGGATTTAAGTGGTATAGGAGGGCAAGGGGAAGGCCTCATCCTCTGGGAGGGGAGTGATGCAGTGTAGGTGGGGTACTCCTTGAGTTTTGCTGGAGACTCTGGATGCTGGGTAGGGTGGTCTGAGGGTGGTTGTCTTCAGCTGGTCCTTGGATAATCCGTGGCTCCAGGGGATTGACTGTTGGGGGAATAACAGCATGTATTCCATTTAGTAGATGATTATTTTGTTACAGGTATTACAGTTATAATATTTTGGAGGCTTTAGTCCCATTGATTAAAGGTGAACTCTCAGCTACACTGCAGAAATTCCATGAACCTTGAAGTCTTAGCTTCCCACGTGTTGTCCTGATTTAGCAAAATACAATGTAATAATTTTTCTGTTCACTTATGTAATAGTGGTGTTGGTTTTTATATGATCCTGGGACCCCCCCCCCCCTTCGGCTCACCAGTATTACTTTGCATTGTGCTAAATCTATGGGGAGGAGTACTTGACGGAATCGAAGGAGGTAACAAGGGCAGTGAGGGGAGCCAAGGCATCTACGGATCTCAGGCTGGCACAAGGCATTAAGAAGGGGGAGAAGGACTTCTTTAGGTACATCAGGAAGAAAAGGAGCTGTAAGGACCACATAGTAAGGATTAGGAAGGGGGGGTTGGGTGGAAGCAGGGTGCGATAAGGCAGAAGCACTAAATGATACTTCTGCTCAGTATGTACTAAAGAGAAGAGGGGGTGACACCCAAGGGGAGAGAATTGGCAGAAATGGGGGGGACAGGATGGGAAACTGGAGGCAGAGTTTGGGAGGGTTTGAAGGCACTGAGGGTGGATAAGGTGCCAGGCCCAGATGGCATCCACCCCAGGGTACTGAAGGAGCTGGCAGAGGTCCTTGCAGGACCTTTAGCAGACCTATTTAATGCCTCACTACATTCGGGGTATGTACCTCAGGACTGGAGGATGGCTCATGTGGTGCCCCTCCACAAGAGTGGTCCCAAGGATGAACCGGGGAACTAAAGACTAGTGAGCCTCACATCCATCGTGGGTTAGCTAATGGAGACTATCCTGAAGAAGAGGCTGGTGGCCCTCCTAGAGGCCAAAGGACTACAGGACAGCAGACAGCATGGCTTCATACGGGGCAGATCCTGCCAAACCAACCTGGTGGAGTTCTATGACTGGGTAACTAGGCAACTGGACAGGGGCCATGCAGTGGATGTCCTGTATCTGGACTTCAGTAAGGCATTCGACTCAGTGCCGTATGGAAGGCTGGGAGTGTTAGTAGGCACAGGGGCAGGTGCAAAGCTGGTGAGATGGGTAGGAACTGGCTTCAGGGAAGGCTACAGAGGGTGGTGGGTGGAACTCTCACACCCAAGGGTAGTGATGAGCGGCATTCCACAGGGCTCAGCGTTGGGACCAGTGTTGTTTGGGATATTCATTGCAGACATATCATTGGCCATCAAGAACAAGATCAGTCTGTTTGCTGATGATACCAAGGTAGGAGAAGTGGTGGATGACCTAGAGGGATGGCAGGGGTTGCAGGATGATCTGGCAAAGCTTGAAACCTGGTCAGACACCTGGCAACTGCGGTTTAATGCTAAAAAGTGCAAGGTGCTGCATTTTGGGATGAAGAACCCAAGGAGGAGTTACCAGCTGGGGGGAGTGCAGCTAGCCCTGATAGAGGAGGAGGAGGAGAAGGATCTGGGGATGCTCATTACAGGGTCAATGAACAAGTCAGCACAATGTAGGAAGCCAGCTGCAAAGGCCAACAAAATGCTGGGTTGTATTGCAAGGGGTATATCCTCGAGGAGGGAAGAGGTGATTCTGCCACTGTATAGGTCATTAGTTAGACCGCACCCGGAGTACTGCATGCAGTACTGGTGCCCATATCTGAAGAGGGACATTAAGTTACTGGAGGGGGTGCAGTGCAGGGTAACAAAGATGATCAAGGGGCTGGGGGATTTATCATACGAGAGGAGGCTGAGGGAGTTGAACATGTACTCACTAGAGGAGAGGAGGGATGGGGGACATGATTGAAACCTTTAAGTACATGAAAGGAATAAACAAGACAGGTACAGAGGGTCTGTTCAAAGTAAGGGAAGGGAGGGACACCAGGAGCCATGATACGAGACTGGAGGAAGGTTCAGGAGGGAGATGAGGAGACACTTTTTTACAGAGAGGGTGGTGGCTGGGTGGAATACTTTATCTGCAGAAGTGGTATCCAGTAGAAGAGTGGACTGCTTCAAAAGAGGATGGGACAGGACAAGGGGGAGGGTCAATGAAGGGGAAGGGTGGAAGGGAGGGAAGGGCAGCTGCAGAATAAGGGGTGCTAGCTGCACATTCAAGCAGCCTTGATAGACCTCTAGGCCTTTATCTGCTGGCAAATTTCATATGTTCGTAAATCTGGACCTCGCTGTCCTGAAGCATTGCCGCAGGGGTGCCGAGAATTTCCTTTTCAAACAAAATAAATGGTTAAGCTCAATGCCTCGCCCAGGCACCTTCAGGACTTGAGGCCTATGCGTTTCCTGTCCTTTCCCTTTCTGAAGATAGATCTTGTGAGATAGCAGGATGCACACAGAGTTCCATACTTTCAAGAAATAGTTTGTAGTTCAATGTCTGCTATGCTAAGATTTTTCCAAAAGGCCTGTGTGACCCCCAGCACAATGTAGTCACAGTACTGTTGGGAGCCCTATTAAATAAAATGTGAATAAAAGTAGTAATGTTCTGCCTTAACATGGAGAAGGCAGATTTCATATGAAGACACTGGAATGTTGGCTTATTGTATACTGTGACCAAATATTTTCACCAGCAGGTTTGGGGTGAAACACATGAGTCCCCCAGTAAGTTCTGGTGGCTGCATTATGAGGCCACAGAAATTTAAGGCTCAAGAACCATTGTGCTATGCTATGTTTAACGATGTACAGTACTGTGGTATTCTGAATTGGTATTGTATATTAATTTTAGTAATATAAGTATTGTATTGTAATATATGGATAATTAAAATAATACCCCCAAAATGCATACAAAAAATCTCCTGTAATACATCGTCCAAAACTCAATAATACCATCGATGGAACTCAATAATACTATCGTTGAGATCTTGTAATACTATCGATGGAAGATCATCAATAAATAGTATTATTGCAAACTCACAACAAGCATAGCGCCATCGCCAGCTCGAAAGCTTTCTAATGATCGCGCGAGTCAGTTTACTGTAACTGTCACATACAGTAAAGTTTCCACTACACATCTAGGGTTATGGGTAACACTCTGAGGAAAAATGTTCTCTTTCAAAGCAGCCACCCAGCAAAACTGCTCAATTTTCTACCACACCAGGAAATAACTTTGGATCACACTGCAACTTCTTTGGCAATGTAGCAATAAGCACTTAAAAATCTCCTCAGGCAGTGAAAAAAAGACACTATGTGATGTACTCAGACTCCGAGTCCGACTAGTTCTCCACACTAACTGTCGCTCGTTCCACAAGAAAAAAAAATTACGACTGTTTTGTTTGCAGTTTCTTTAACACTGCTTGGTTTTGCTTTTTCAACTGTTAAAAAGTTCTCCAAGTTGCCGCAATCATTGGCTTTTCCGTAACAAAATTACCTCACCACCAACCCAACCGAACATTCCTGACTCTATGGCAAAGGTAAGAAACTACAATTCTCTTGCATCCATATATTACAAAAAATAACAAATACATTTTGGTGTTACAAGGCAGTAATTCATCTCGAGGATCTGGGGGCACTTAAAACCTCTCAAGCTTCGCTCTCGAGGTTTACTGTGCCCCCAGATCCTCTCGATGAATTACTGCCTTGTAATACACCAGAATGTATCTATTATTCTATTTATACTGTATTACTATATTCTGTAACATGGCCATAACAAGTAACACAGAAAACAGAAAAGTCATTGGGCAAAACTAGTCATATGGCAAGCACTCAACATGGCATTATTGAACCAATAATGCTGTGTTGAACATGAAGTACCTCACCAAGCCACGTAAGGAAAAGGCACTGTTTGTAAAAGAGATAGGTATCACAACAAAGAAATCTGCTCTGTGTCAACAAATCTCCCAGCTACCCATAATACTCGTGGTATAAACAAGCAAGTACTACTAGACTCCCATATAGAGATACAACCGCAAACGGTATCGCACAGCCAAAAATCAAGTAAACATCATACATTTTAACATTTCCGGAGATGTCGATATACAAACTTGGGTCGGCGCTCAGACTCGAGGCGCAATAAACAGTAGCCAGATAATGAAGTACAGACTTTAAGACGAGACACATCAAATTGAAAAGACCTGCATGGCAACTCCGCATACCAGACAGACGGAGCACGTCACGAGCAGGTCTGAATATATGCAAATGCAAAAATAGTTCAATGCCGAAAGCAGCATACAGTGGTCCTCCTAAGCATGCTATGAAAATAATAGCCGTGCAGATTCACCTGATTTTCTTCTATTTGATTTAAATAACCCTTTGTACCACTATATGCAAAAATGCTTTTGGCAGCATCTGTAGGTAAATATCGATGTCTTTAAGTTTTGAAAAGTACAGTGAAGATGTGTTTCAAGAAAGAAAATGTGTGGAAAGCATTTTTTAAACAGTAATGTATATATTCCATATACAGTAACCTATCCAAAAACCATGTTACAAGTGCATTAAACCACTCCGAAGGTGGCATCTAATGGGGAATTAACGCATGGTTTGGCTGTTGTAGGCACTCAGCCTTCTGCCTTATGCCACAATGATCTCAACTGTGCATTAATTCCCCATTAGATGCCACCTTCATCGTGGCTTAATGCTTACACATTGTATTGTGTGGCATGAATTTGCCATGGGATGTTCTTGGAAATGCGCCTTTGGCTTAAGAGTATTTTTGGTTGTCAACAAACAATCGAACAAGCTGTCCTAATCTTTCCCTATGCACTTTCCCGTGTCTAGACAGTGCCTGCATTTTAACATCTCTTTTGGATGTTTATTGCATATGTCATTTGATCACAGGTACACAGTAAAGTTATCAAACATGTTTCTGTGTCTGGAGTTTTATTTTTGGTTTTTGTTAAACAAGAGTAGAACTATACTTTTTTACAATGTCTAAATTGAGTAAAGTGTGTGTGCGTGTGTGTGTGTGTCACATATAATGTAAAACATAAGAATCAATGTTATGTGCCATCTCATAATACAAATGTAGCCACCCCCTCCCCAGTGTCTAGGGGCAGCCGATGGTCCGGGGGAGGGGGCCCACAGCATAGAAATCTCACCAGACTATCCTCGGGTTCAAAGCATGGAACAGAATTTGGGCCTACCTGGAGATGTCTTCATTAGTGACTGGAACTCCAGGAATTACTGCAGCGAGCACACAAAGGCACCCCAAAACTCCACCGGAGATCCACGGCTCTGAATATCTTCATTCTTCAGTCAACCAGGATCCCCCCCAACCCCGGAGACACAGAGGTGCAGGCTTTAATTAGAGCCCCCTGGAAAAATGAACTCATTGGGAAGTTAAAACTCAAGGATTAGCATTTCATTAGAATCCTTATTTACAAACTGAGCAAGACTCCTGATTTATTTTCTAAAACCATATTTTATTTCTCCTGCACTCAAATGATTACATGGGCTACAGGGGTCCAAAGTTCTTTAAAGATAACTCTCAGCTCCATGGGGCCAAACATTTGTACAAGCGAGAAAGGCAGTCAAAATAGGCAGATAAAGTACTTACCAGTTCCACTGGCACTGGTAAGTATCTGATGCTTCACTACTTAAACAAATGGGGCTTTCCCATTTTTCTCTCCCTGGGAAAGCATACAGCTTCTCCCAAAACACATTCTTTTGCTCTTTCTTTCTTCCAGCCTCCAAGGGACACTGATAGTGCGGTACCAGCATGACCCACCACACCATACCCCATTCTCCTCTCACACAGGCTGCTCCCTGGTTCCCCAAAAATGATACTGTCTCCCACCAGCATCCTTAAACATGATGTGCAGGAGGGCCCCACATTTAACAACTGCACTGACACCGTCCCTCTACACTTCCACTGCTTCCTGATCTGAGCAACCAGCTCAAGGGGAGATCTCTAGGGCACTCTGTGGCCCACTCGACAAAGTCCAGCAGCCCCAAGGCCTGCCCCTCCATACAGGCCCTTTACATGGGTAGAGGGTTCCCCTGGGCCCCCTCACCAGTGTCCCTAGGCCGTCTTGCCGCCCCGAACTGCAGAGGCCTTGCCACAAATTACTACATCCCTGACAACCCAGGCACACAAACACCACTACTGGGGCCTAAACCTGGACCCGGGGGCCTACCAGTCTTGCACCTCCTTCTCCTGATGGAACTCTCCCTTCCAGCCACCCTGGGCCCGAGACCCCAATATAAACAGCTGCAGCTGCCTCACTTTGTGCCCTCCCATGGATGCTCACCCAGGGGACCCGACTCATCACCACAGTACAAGTCAGCCTGCCTAAAACAGGAGGGGGGGGACCCCATTACCCCACCCTGCACCGCCCGCCAGTCTCTTCTGCTTTCCTACATGGCACCACCCCAAATCCCTGTGGACTGCCCATTTATGCCCTAAAAACAGCTCTCTGCTGCCACCAAATGGTGGCTAGCAGAAATTGTGCCTCAGAGTACTGAAATCCCCAAACCCTGGGGGCGACTGGAAAAGGAAGGGGGTCCCTAAGTGGAGCATAAGCCTCTCTCAGATGAGAGAGGGCTTACACAAATACACAACCAACAGCCAGAAAAACACAATGCAACTGTACTTGGTTACATCAGAAATAAAGTCAATTAAAAAGGATTTGATGTGGGGGGTGATTGGTTCTGGTTACCTATACCTCAACCAAGAGCCAGGGAGCCCCAGATTTCAAATTTGTTTCAACACTGAGAACTGTACAATGTGCAATGATACGTATTGCCTCATCTTACATGTGAAATCCACGTTCTCTCTGCATGAGCAAGTGTTTGCTGTAGCCAGAAGTAAACAATACATATTCACATAGGCAACAAATGGATACAAATACCAAGAATATGACCTTGACAGGGATAAAAGCAAGTGCAGTTTTTAGATATTTCCTTAAGAAGAAAAGCATCAATTTTTTTTTTCCTCCATCCTGACCTTTTTGTCAGGGTCCTCTCTTTTTGCCTTCTTCCTGTGTGTTTGTGCAGTTTTGCAAGGAAAACATAACATATTCCCACCTAAAAATCTGCTGGTGTCCTTGTTAGTCAGGTGGTAGCCCACCAGACTTTGTCACACTGATATAATGACACAGGTGTTGGTGGTACCATTGCTTTCGTAGCCCCACTGCCTCCTGCCCCTGGGGTCACCTGAGCCACCCCCACCCCCGCTGCTGAGCCTGGGTTGATGCTGCAAGGCTCACTGTCGCTTCCATGAGCATATCCAGCTTCTTGTCAAAGGTTGGACTTCCTGTGGTCTGGCCAGACCAGGGAAGAAGAGTCCTTTGGAAGAATTTGACTCCTTTTCCCCTTGTACTGTCACTCTGAGAAACTCCCACGCTGTCACAGGGTGGATGCAGTCACCCCTCCCAAGCAGCCTACTCCAAATTCTCCTCAAAGACCTGCTGGAATGACAGACAGAAAGTCCCAACCATTTAAGCAATAATGACTAAGAAACTGGTGATTTCTGAGGGATTAATGACCTTTGGGGGAGGATGGGTGTCCCAAGGCGCAATCTGGGGCCACCTTCCTCCAACTGGTCATTAATTCAAGGAAATGACTGGCTTCAATGTTGCTATTGTGATTGTAAGTCTAATCACAATAACAACTTTTGTTTTTGCTGTTTCTTTTAGTTTCAAATAGGTTTTAGCTGTATGGTGTGAGCTGTGCATGCCACACCATGTCATTTGGCAGCTGGATCAGTCATTTCTAAGACGTTAATGACCGATTCAGTAGCCAATCAGGAGGCTCCCTGGGCTCATGAATAATTAATTAGACTTATAATGTCCTGTAAATGGACATTATTGCTCCCCAATGGACTCCATGAATGGCAGCATCAGTATTCACATAGGCAGCAAGAGATTACAAATGCAAAGAATATGACCTTGAGGGAAGATAAAAAAAAGGAATTGTGTTCCAAACCATTACATTGCAAAAATGTCCTGACTGACCCAAGTCCCAATTCAAAACTCAAAAGCAAATGCTGTTTTCAAATAGTTAAGTTCCTTAAGCAGAAAAACTTCAAGTTTTACACATTTTCTAGTGTCAGGAGAAATACAGTTCCAGAAAGGAAGGTTTGGGTCCCCAACCAAGAGCTGGGAGGGGAATCCCTAAATTTCAAATTTGTTAAACACTCAAACTTTAGCAATGTACAGTGATATGTATTGACTCATGTTACATGTGAAATTCATGTTCTGTCTGCACAAACAGGTGTTCATCATAGCTAGGAGTAAACAATACATATTCATATAGACAACAAATGGTTACAAATGCAGAGTATTTATCTGATTTGATTACCGGGTTAGTGCACTGAGCCATATAGCTCTATTAACAGGCACAGCCGAGACAGAAATAAACATACACAATTTTGCAAAAACAGTACAAAACCAAATATATGTTAGACTAAGTCTTTTGATCTTAATCCTTGGGCTGCTGACAAAAACAGAATGTATTAGAATTCTGGACTGGTAGTAGCAAGGGTCAAGTTCAGCCTTGTACTTTTGACATTTACAGTGTCTGCTGTAATTCCTCCAACTCTCTTATGGCCAAGTCTGTAGGCAAAGGCACCGGCACTGTAAACTTCCCTTTCCTCAATCCTCAACCAGCAAAAACATCTTACACCCCAGGTCGCAACTGGCCACAAGCTTTCCTGGGCTCTGTTTGTTATCTTGTAAAAAACTTCAGTAAAATTAAACTTTTTCAAAACTGTTAAACTGACAGTACTTTTCTGTACACTTGAGATCTTTCCATTAGTTTATGGATAACTTCTTCTGCACGCACTACCTCAAGAAGGTCTATCTCTCAACAACCATAATTATAAACGCCTCCAGTTTCTCTTGGCCCAGCAATGAGCGCAATCGAGTCTTGATTATTTTTAGTTTGCTAAAAGCTCTCTTGCGGGACACCTGGGTAAACAACAGAGTCAACAGGTACTTGTAGACAATGAAAAAGGTTGAATATGCTGATGAGTGCATGTTGTACTGTGCTAAGATTTTGTAACAGCACATTAAACATTCTTTGCAGGACTTGCATTTGTTTTGTCTCGCTTGCTGCTCACTCTGTTCACCATCAGTTTTGCCTTATAAACAAGACACTTCAGAGTCGTGAAAGTGAACATCTTCAGTTATGAGGAACACATCTTCATTGTACTCGGGCAATGAACTTGCAGTCGTCAGAATATTTTAGCAAAAGCCAACAACTCCATTTTAAGTTTTCTATGGTCCACTTCTGCCAGTACTGCCACTTTCTGAAGACTTTCATCTGGTAAGCCATTTTGACTCATACCTTCAAAGTGACTTGGGTCCATGCAGCTGGTATCCATAATTTGGTGCTTGTTGTTGTCAAACTGAACAGTTAAGCTCATTCGAACTTGATCCATAATGCAGTTGTATACTTCGACTTCAAAAAGCTTCACTGAATTGATCGCCCATTCATCATTTAAATTTTCCCCAGGCATTTTCTTCTCCTGGATACCCTTTTGTTTGGTAGATGCTCCTCAAGTTCAATATCAAGAGATAAATTGTCAATTTCTTCTTGGGCTGTGGCAACAAAGTGTGAAGCTTTTGCCTGGATGTTCATGAATCTGACTGATGCAACTTCATGTTTGTCTGATCTGCCATGTGCCATGCTGGAAGATAGTCCAGTCCTTTAGTCTGCAGATACTTTGACGCTGGTCTGATCAAGAAGTGTCACATACAGATTGTTTTCTTTTGTCTTATTTATTTATGCTGCCCCAAGTCCTTGGCTGGCCACTCCTTTGGGACACCTGGGCCTTCTGCCACTGTGTTCCTTCACCATCTGCCACCCTCTTGAGTGCCATTACCTGGGTAACCCAGTGTATCCCTTCATTGGGAGGGCCCCTTCCCTGTGGAGGGCAGCCAGAAGAGGAGAGTCACACTTAGGCATTCCATGCATACCAGGTGCTACAGGGATCAGCATGGACACCTTTGGGCTCTGTGGCAAGCGGGGACTGACTGCCATCATCCAGTCAGTCGAACGGCTATTTTTCCAGTTTTCTTCTGACCCACCCACCACGCATGAACTGGTCTGACTGCAGCATCAACCTGGGGACAGGGGTGTTCAGCGGCGTGTCAAAGCCACATGCCGCCAAGAACGCCAGCCAGTAGCCACTACCAGGAGCTATCAAACAGCAGTCTGGGACTCCCAATCCCCCCAGGAAGAAAGCATCCAAAAGACACTTTGAAGTCCCTACCTGCCTTACCCCACTCCTGAAATGCGGGGTCGGGGCGCGAACCCAGGTCACTAGCGTGCTAAGCAAATACCCATCGCTCAGTGCTATGGAACTGGCAGATTCTTTTCTTGATTTCCCATATGCTCTGAAGATGCATGCCAATGCTCTTTGTTTGGCCCACCATTTGGTTTCACCAATCTTGTGAAGCCGTCTGAGTTCATCTTGTCCAGTCCTATCAGTGCTGAACCTCCATACAGTCATTCGTTTGTGAGACTCGATTGTGAAGATGGATATCTTTTGTAGCAAATCAAATAGTTTCTGCTTCCACAACAGCTTTAATAGTACCTGTGATGTGTAAATTTAGAACATGTGCATAACACCAGGTATACACACTGTTTGGTGAATCCTTTATGATTAAAGCCTGCAACCTGCCAAACTTACTCCTCATGTTGGCTGCACAATCAGATGACTCACCAAAGAGGTTCTTCATACTGAGTCCATGTTTTCTAAAGTTGTTCTTTAAAACATTATGCATTCCATGTTCAGAAATATCCTACACTTCTACCACAGCAAACAGATGCTCATGACCTTGAAGATCTTTCATATATCATAGAATGATAGCCACTTGGTCAGTCACAGTGATGTCCTGTGTGGTGTCCACCTGATTGCTGATTTTCTGGTCTGTAGTATCTCATACAGTGGCATCTTGGTTTATCTGCAAAATATTGTCTATGATAAGGTGGACAGTGGTCTTCGATAGCAAAGTAACCAGCACACCACGGCCATGAGCTTTCTCCATTCTTTGGTTCCTTTCTTGCTCTGCACCACTGATTTTAAGACATGTGTATTAAGAGGGACATCAAACAGTGACAACAGAAGAATCAACTCCCAAGAAATTTCCATGGTTGAGCACTGGGTTCTCCAAGCTGTATAGAGCAACATCTCTTCCACGATATGGTAAGCTCTGGCATCCAATAAATTTAACAGCTTCAGTAATCCTCTTCATAACATCTATGTTCTGCTGGACTTGTTTCTTCAGACTCTCAACCATATTTTTACTCACCAGCATTTCAATATCTGCATCCACTTTGCAAGCCAGAATGCATTCACAGCTGCATTGTGAGCTTTGGCATCCTCATATTTTTCCATGCTTTGGTAGATATGCTTAACGTTTTGGTGTCCTATAACAAATCAAGTTTCCGGATTAGAAAATGCCAAGCAGATGCTGCAGTGGAGGGAATGCACTAAACCGTCAACTACCTGTATGGTACCTCAGTTTCTTGGAATACCTTTGTTGCTCCCAGGAAATGTCACTTGTAGATTCTTGAAGGATTGTATGATAAGAGTTTAAAATCAGTGGATCCGGGCTGAACTGGATGCCTTTGAACAAAGCTGACTTTTTCATAGTGAGGCAGTCCTGCTTTGGGCTTGAAAATCAGGTATCTTAGTCTTCTTAGCATCAGGTTGACCAGCTGTTCCCATGGCCAAGTCCACTGGCTGTATTTCTTGAATCTTCAGAGTGTGACTTGTGCAGCTGGTCATACACTGAGATATAGTTTGCCCACCTTCTTTTGTTGCAGATGCCTTCAGCGGAGTATTCTCTTTATTCTGCAGGTAGTCACCTTGCTTTGCAGGCTTGCAGCTAATGATAGTTTGCGTTATTTTTGATCAGATGATTCAGCTAACAGAGCAGACAAGTTAGCTTGTTTCCTTTTCTGGGCACCAAATTTGGCTCTGCTCATCTCAGACATGGTGTCTCTTCCCTCAGCGTGTACCACACAGTTTGCTTTAATGCAGTGGCCCTCTACCCCAACACTCACTGGTCTAGTATTTTCTAAAAATTCTTTTACTGTCATTCAGTCTTACCAAGCCAATGACAAACAGCAATAAACAACTTTACCAACAAATATAGCCAGGCTTACCTTTGCTAGCTCAGTTCCCCTGGTCAGGCCTCATTGTCGTTGATGTTGGACTGTGTCACACATGTGGCTCCCTCTGTTACCACAATGTCTGCTCAGGTCCTGTCACTATTTACCTGCCCATTATAGTAATCTAGAGTTGAATTATATGGCACACATCTGGAGTTGAATTATATGGCACAGACATCATGCAACATAACAATCAAGTTTAGCAGTGAGTGACCAGTACCACTAAGACAGAGACTAATACCACTCCAACATGCAACTGTAGACTGAAAACAGGCCACTTGAAGGTGGGGCCCCTTTTCCAATACCTCAGTGTGTGGCCAAACCAAACCTCAGTTTTACCACACACGTTTCATGCCATGTATAAATCTATATGTTACCCCCCGGGAGGGCTTACGATAGTGACACTGTCTCCTTCCTCCTTTTCCATATTTGCACCTGCCCTTGGGTAGATTTTAAGCTGGCCCTGGGGTATATTAGGCCAAGGTGTTTGGGGATTGGGGAGGCCAACCGGAGAGAGAGACACATTTACAGTGGATCAAAAAACAAAAAGAACTGGGCACACACCAAAGCTTGAGTTTCAGGAAAATAAACTGTGATTTTTTATTTAAATATTCATAAGGCACAGCATGTCAGAAAACAGTGCTGACAACCCCTACGTAGTGAACAAAAATCCTGGGTCTTCATCCTGCTGTGCTTCATGAATATTTAAATAAAAAATTACAGTTTATTTTTCTGAAACTCAGCTTTGGTGTGTGCACCCAGTTCTTTTTGTTTCTCGATCATTTACCTTGTTGACTGGAGCACCTTTGGGACAATTGATGTGCAGGTCTTTCATTGCTTTTTCATGTTACACATTTACAGTGGGCTGGGGCTAATCCTCCAGTCCAGGAGTTCAAGCCTCGGTGACTCGGTGATGAAGTGTTCTGTCCTGGCCTGGGGAAAGTGTGCAGGATATGCTGTCATTGGGGACTGGGTCTGGGTTTATTGGGAACCATGGCCTGAAGAGATTTAGGAGGCCCACTTCGTGCTCTGCAGCACAGGGGCATATAAGAGGCCTGGTATTCGTGTTAGAAGGTGGTGATGGGGATGCTACAGTGGTGGCAGCCTATGGCATGGTGCCGGGAGGCGTGGCAGCCTTCCTGCCCCTTTATCCATGTGGCACACATTTGCCTGGGACTAGACAGCCTGCGAGAAGAGAGTAGTGGGCCCAGTGAGTCCCCTGGCGTAGCCTGTGTTGAGCCTGCTGCAGGATGCTGGGGGCCCGGGCTCCAAGCCCTGATTTGCAGGAGTGAGAAGGGAAGCTGCAGCCTTGTGTGTCCTGGAGAGAAGAACCATTCGAAACTGATCTGCTCGAGGGGGGGGAAGTCAAGCTGCTGAGAAGGTAGGCCACAGTGGGTGGTTTAAAGGATCTGTGGCCTAGTGATTGTTGCTGCTGCCTGAACCTGTGAGCCCCTCAGCGCTGTATGAAGTTTAGTTATGTGGCCAGTTCGGCCCAAATTGATGTGCCATGGCAGTTAGCCACTGTTATGTGCTTGTCTCCAGTCTGTGCCCCCAGCTTCTGGGAGCAGTTTTGCTTTTAAAATAAATTAACTTTGTTTATTTTAATCGAGTGTGGCCTCCTGCTTAACGAAAAATGCTGCCTTGTGCTAACAACAGTTGCCCCCACAGCTGTGACCTCAGGTTCAAGTCTGTCCCCTCCTGGTCCTGCTGTGACTGCTTCAGCAATTGAGATACCAGCATTGGAACCTGGCTCCAGTGCTTAAAGGTATATGCTATCTTTTCTTTGCTTCTCTGGATGGTTTACTGTGGTTGTGCCCCCCCCTCCTCGCTCCTCATTAACATCAGGCCCCTAGACACAGGTAGGAGGGGAGGGTTACAAATGTGGGGGTTCATCTGGGATATGAAGATTTGGGGTTTGATTGCACCTGGTCTCTGCTAGGCCTGGCAGCACTGATGGGACCTCTGGTAGAATTTTGTCTGTGCCATCAATGGGTGTCACCATGCAGGCCCATTTTGTGCATTGTCGGCCTGGCACCATCTTGGGAACAGCAGATGCATATTTAATTCCATGTAAACTGGTGTGGTGAGGTTGCTGATTAGCTGAGGGGAAAGTGCAGCATTCTGGGGTGGTGTAGAGATCGAGCGCCATTCTGAGTTGGAGTGCAGTGGCTAGCAGAGTGGTAAGGAGCAGCTATGGCCAAGAAATCACCTGAAAATGAACCACAGGCCTTGGCGCCAGCCTCCTTACTATCATGGCTTTGGTCCAATGCTGGCCGAGGAGCTCCAGCTGACTGGTATGAGAGATGCAGCTATCAAGGTGTTGGGGTGATGCACTTCCCGCTTTGCTACACTTGTGCCTGAGGAATGCCACCGTGAGCACATTCTATTTCTTGCCACCTTACATTCCAGAATAGACTTGGCAGCCTGCCTTCTCTCCAGGGACAACTTTTGTGCTCTCGCTGGGCAGCCCTGACACCTGGGATGAGATGAGATCCATGACAACCCCATTGGAGCCCTCCACTCCTGAGGCTCCCCTGCAGAAAGAAGAGGAGGAAGATCTGTGTCGTGAGGAAAGGCGTAGACATCTTCCCAGCCCTTGCCCACTGAAGGGGCCTGAGTCTCCCCATGGCAGAGGGAGAAGTCGCAGGAAGCTGGTAAAATTGGATGACCCCCCAGGGTCCAAGGGGTTAGAATGCACTTCCTCACCTGCCAGGGCCACCAGCTTGTCAGGAAAAAGGGGAGATGCCTCTGGTAAGAAGTCCCCGGTGATGCAGGAGGGAAAGGTAGTCCTAGTGAGCCTGCCTATGTGGAACCCCATGTGCTGCCCCTAGTGAGACCATAAAACCATTAGCATTCCAGGACGAGGAGATTGACTGAGCAATACCTCAGCCATATAGGCGTCCTCTACTGACCCTGCCTGACAGCATCCCATGCCTCCTAAAGATGTCTGTTGCCTTTAGGGAAAGGATGGATGGATTACTTCCCAATGACCCCCGCGATCTGGCATGAAGAAGGACTGGCTCGACAGACCAGTATAAGGAATATACCACAGTGGTCCCAGGCCAAAAGGTGGGTTTGGTGCCGTATCCATATTGAGTACCGCCAGGAAGAATATCCCTATGTCTCCGAAAGGCTCTGGGATGTTATCAGATTGGATCTTTAGGGGTGCTGTTAATGAAGTCCAGCTACGAAATAATCAATCTGGACCCCCTGCTGAGGCAGTTATCAACAGATCCCGATCTTTGTGCATTTTAGCTGTTTGGGTGGGCCTCCCATTGTTCAAGCACTACGCCCTGATTCAGGACGTCACTGCAAAGTGTACAAAGTACTGTGTGGCAGCTAGCGACTCTTTTGGTGGTGAAACCATCAAACTGGATCCCCAATATTACTACCCTCGCAGTGGAGGACCCGTCCTGTAAATGGTGAAGAATCAGGAACGTGTTTATCATGCCAGGACTAGTGTTCTTTGTTCCTCTGGGACTCAGGTAACTGGTGAACTGCTTTGTTTTGTTACACTATTCCAGCTGTTCTACAGTAGCTCTCAGTATTGTGAGTTCTTGTTATTTGAAAAAAAATAGAAGAAAACCAAAGGGGACTATGCCTCTTATAATGTTGATCTGAGTCCTGGGACTATTCTTGTTTATCGACATTATTTGGGACTTTGTTCCCACATATGTTTAAGTGGATTCTGCACCCTTTGGACCGGAATAATATTTTAATTGTTTCTGTGTTTGCAGAGGGGGGTGCACAGCAGAGGGTGTGAGAGGGTGGGCATGAGTGAGTGGTTGTTTGAATGGCTGCTTGATTTGCCTGTGATGTGTGTGAATGTGTAGGAGTTTGAGGCTGTCAGAGTGAATCAACTGTTGAAATGGGTATTGCTATATTATATTATATTTGGGCTGGCAATATAGCCTAAAGGTTAGAGTAATGAGCTGTGAATGAGCGTGGTACATCCAGCAGGCCTGGGTTTGATTCCCACAACCTTCACTTGCATACTGTGTGACTCTGAGCAAGTCATTTAACCCCCCAGTGCTTCCAGGTCACCCCAGAAAACAGGCACTTGTGTCTAGTGGGCCTTACCCGGTTACCAAAGACCAAAACAAAAGCATTAGAGTTATCCTGGCATGTTATTGCTGTTCTAGTGTGTTCTATTAATTGTTTGGGGAAACTGTGCCGGGTTTGGGTGTGGTGTTAGTAGCTGGGCTTCACTTGGGCAGCAGCAACATCGGGTGTGGGGATTTTACTTAGGGTCCAAATATTTGTGATTCCCGGTGTTCTCTTTGGGAGAAGCTGGTGGGAGAGTGTGCATATCCTGTGTGCATATCCTGGTGGAGCTGGGTGCCCCATTCCCCAGGAGGGGAATGGTTTGGGGGGGGGGAGTGTAAGCCTTCCTATAGTGACTCTCTCCTCCCTCCTTTCCCATATTTGGGGCTGGTAGGTTATGCACCTGCCCCTAGGTGCAGTTTCAGCTGGCCCTAGGGTATATTAGGCCAAGGTGTTTGAGGATTATTTGGTAATCTAGGACAAAAGAAGGCCAAGGCCCATCGTGATTGTCCCCCACTATGAAGCAGGACATTATTCCCAGATGTGATTTGCTGTGAGCCAGTTATCAAAACTCTTTTTAAATGAACCAAATGTATTAAGGTCAATTAGTTCTTGTGGAAGCTGGTTCCAATATCTAGGTGACCTTACTGTAAAACAGTTTAATTTTTTAGTAGCCCTAGCCTTGCATACTTTCAATTGTTTATTGTGCAGTCTAGGCACTATTTTATGCATTACGTATGGTAGCCCACACTGTTGTGCTAAATCTGTGGATTTTAATAATTTAAAAAAGAAGAAGATATCTCCTCTGCGGCATCTTTGTTGTACAGAATGTGGGCCTGTGGCTTGGAGTCTCTCCATATAGTTTCTAGTAGATAAATGTGGGACCATCCTAGTTGCACGTCTCTGAATGCGCTCCAACTTAACTATGTCCTTACTGAGATAGGGGCTCCAAAAGGGGGAACCAAAATCAGAGTGTGGTCTGACGTGAGATTTGTATAAGGGTATTATGCATTCTTCTGTTTTTGAGATGAAGGTGCGGTTAATGGATTTTAATAACCCGTATGAACGTATGGCAATTTTAGTACAATGTTCTGAGAAGGAGAGTTTATTATTAATGATAATGCCTAAGTCTCTTTCACAGTCTGAAGACTTCAGAGGGATATTGTGTAAAGTGTATGTTGATCTAGGGTTGTGTTTTACAAAATGTAGGACAATGCATTTATCAGTGTTAAATAACACACCGTTGGCAAGAGCCCATTTCTCAAAAACTAGGAGGTCTGCTGCTGGAATGTTCAAATTTTGAATATTATCTACTTTCCCCCTAACTTGGTATTGTCTGCAAACTTTGATAAGAAATTGGGGAGGTTGACGGGAGATAAACACGTTTACAGTGGGTCAGGGCTCATCCCCTGGTCCAGGAATTTGGGCCTTGGCGACTTGGAGATGAAGTGTTCCACTCGGGACTGGGAAGTTGTACAGGGTATGTTGCCATTGGGTACTGGGTATGAGTTTATTGGGAGCTGTGGCCTGGGGAGATTTAGGAGGCCCACCTCATGTTCCATGGCACCAGGGCAGGTAAGGGGCCTGGTTTCCGTGTTAGAAGATTAGAAGGTGATGGTGGGGATGCAACAGTGGTAGCAGCCTGTGGCATGGGGCCAAGAGTCTGTGGCAGCCCTCCTGTCCCTTTACCCATGTGGCACGCTGTTTCTCAGGGACTAGACAGCCTGCAGTGAGACACTAGTGGGCCTGGTAAGTCCACTGGCATAGCCCGTGTTGAAAAAAAGTCTCCCATGTTGAGCCTGCTTTGGGATGCAGGGGGTCTGGGTTCCATGTCCTGAGTTGCAGGAGTGAGAGGAGGAGAGAGAAGGGAAGCTGCAGCCTTGTGTGTCCCAGAGAGAAGTGGGTATCATGTGATATGAGCGCATTTTATTGAGCTACTCAATAAGAGTGGCTCAGTAAAACTGCTCGTGGGAAGAGTGAATGGTGCAGCATAGCGAGGAATAGGTGAGAGCGACTGCAACAGTGAGCAGCATTTGTTTGATGACGATAAGAGGGGTAGTGTGGCCAAGCCCTGCCACGCTGGCCATTTGGTGTAGTGGTTAGAGCCACTGTCTATAGAGCTGAAGGACCTGAGTTCAGTTCCTGGGGTGGGATAGGATATTTGTTCATCCTGGACATTTTCTTTTTTCGTCGCTAGGTTGAGAATCTGTAGGTTAGGGGTGCGGAAGGTACAGCCCCACATAAAAATGTTTAATTGTTTGTTTTGGTATTTAAAAGTATCAGCCGTCGCTGTTTGTGGTAGTTGACCTGTTTTCACTCGCTGTTGTGACTTGGGGTAGTTGTTTAGTTGCTCTTATTGGTCCACGACTAAAACAAGTCGCCCTTATCACATAAAACCTAGAAGAACCATTCAGAACTGATCTGATCGGGGTGGGAAGTCAAACAGCTGAGAAGATAGGCCACAGTGGGTGGCTTAAAGGATCTGCAGCCTAATGGTTGTTGCTGCTGTCCGAACCTGTGAGCCCTTCGGCTTTGTGTGAAATTTAGCTATGTGGCCAGTTTGGCCCAAAGTGATGTGCCGTGGCAGTTAGCCACTGTTATGTGCCTGTCTCGAGTCTGTGCCCTCAACTCCTGGGAGCCGTTTTGCTTTAAAAATAAACTTTTTTTATTTTAATCGAGTGTTGCCTCCCGCTTAATGAAATATGCTGCCTTTTGCTAACAACAGTTGCCCCCCCCAGCTGAGACCTCAGGTTCAAGTTTACTTCCTCCTGGCACTGCTGTGACTGCTTCAACAATTGAGATTCCAGTATTAGAACCTGGCTTCAGTGCTTAAAGGTATGTGCCATCTTGTCTTTGCTTTACAGGATGGTTTACTATGGTTGTGGCCCCCTCCTCGCTCCTTGTTAACATCAGGCCCCTAGACACAGGCAGCAGGGGAGGCTTACATATATCTCTATTATAGTAAACATGGATTGTTTTTCCTTTTAATAAAAATGGAGCCGGTCGCTACCTACTGAGTCATCAAAATTCAAATTCTGCCATAAAAAATATTCTGCTTCCCCTCCCAGTCTAATGCAAGATCATCTTCAAGATAATTATACTCCTAAAGACTCTCTCCCCTCCTGTACACTGCCACAGTCACTATTAGCCTAGCAGGTACCAGAACCCTAGGCTTCCCAAGGTTCTTCTTTCACTCTACAATTTGTCGCAAAACTCCCTGCTCGCCACCCGCCCATGTCTGCCCACCTGCATGCTCGCCTTTCTCCTCTCATACTCTCCCTGACAAACCTTCACCCGCTGTCCTCCTTACACCACCCACCTTTGAGCCTACCGTCATCCCCCTCCTCTGATTCCTCTTTTCCTACCTAATCCTGATTGGTTCCCTCTACCCTTTCTGACTACTATGCCTAGGCTGACTCCTCTGGCTATAGCCTAGTAACCTTTAGATATCAGTTTTAATGAACAGCTTCATCTCCTGTTTTCTCCCAATACAAGATCCTACCTGGCTTCCACCTCTGATTTTTTTTATCAAACTAGCACCTAACTCTGACTTAAGCCCTGAATTGTATGGCATGACATGTGAACCCAACCCCACTGACTATGTACCCTTGTTTTGCTTATGTGTTATTTGCATATATTATCCTACATTGGCATGCCCTATTGCAATGTTTACTGATTTCTCCTGTTCACATTTTTCTTACTATTAGATGTTCTTGACAATGCCTATTAAGCTGCTACTGACTCCAAACTTATATACCCTCCCCATCCCTTGTGACAATGATCCTTTGTAAATGAGCTTTTAGTTCAAAGGTTGTAATTCTGATTACTGAATAAATAAATAAATAAATAAATGTTGACACTGATGTGTTCAGTCAGTGCATTGTATGGTGAGCAAAACAAACAGCATAGAGCACCAAATAAGTTTTTTAGTTCTCTTCCACATTTAGGCTAGTCACGCTCTGCAACAGTTACATAAAGGTCTCATGGTCTCAAGAGTATTGTTTTCTCCTAAGCCTTCTGTCTGGTGTATCAAACTTGCATTGTTTTTCTTTTTAATAAAAAACACAAATTCTTTAACTGGGAAGGGGATGTACTGGCGAGCAAGTAAGAAAAATGACTAATACCTTCTTCAGTGTTTTTATTCTTTTGATAACCAGATAAGGCCTACTAGGCATAAGTGCCTGTGTTCAGGGGCAATCTGGGACAACTAGGGAGGTGAAATGACTTGCTCAGAGTCACACACCCATACTCACACCTTCTATCTTTCTGCCTAGCCTTCTGTCTATCCCCTTAGTTGCATCACCTATCTTCATGTCTATCTTACAACCAAACTCCTACCTGAACATACCTATCTCCCTTGCCTGCTCTGGTTGTAGAAGCTCCCATTATTCAGGTTAATGCACTTACCTCTGAAAGTCTAGTAGTTATACCCTTGCACTTGTAGCTAACCTCATAATGACTAAACTGACTGTTTCAACTGTATAAATGACATAAAAAATATATATTTTTTTCGCTATTATTTATCCATGTATCTAACCTGTTCTATTGTGCTGACTATTGTAAAATTTTATTTCTGCATTTGTGCTGTTTGCTAATTGTATAACTTGTACCAAATTGTCTGTTCAGGACCACCTTGTAAATAAGCGTACTCAATGGAGTTATTCCTGCTAATAAACTTCAGCTTGAACACAGTACGCAAGAGGAGGCTGTGGGAATCAAACCATGGTCTGCTGGATGTACCAAGCCCTTTCACAGCTCAGTACTCTAACATCTAGGCTATATTGCCAGCCTCAGTTTTTAACCCATAAATAATAGAAATGTTACCCTCTGAGAAAAATAACTTGGCATCGCAGAGATTCCACAATCAAGATGTGCTTAAGCAATAAAATTCTAACCCTAAAAGGCATTCGAAGTCTGAAAAATCCCAAATGTGAATAAAGTCTGGACCTACAAACTTTTGTCCAGTGGAATGGACATTCTGACTGGAAGACAATGCATGAGTCCCTTCCCGCAGCCATTAAATGAAGTAAGGAATGACAGCCACAGCCACTCAGACAGGCAGAGTCAAAACGATGGAAGTGCCCCATCTCTCCAGCATGGGTAGCATTGGTCAGCAGCATTATGATGGTGGAGCCTGGGCATTTCTACGGTCAGCAGGAGCCTCTGAGAAGTGGTCAGTTCAGGTTTATTCTGCTGAGAACTGAGTCACAGGCAGTTGTGTAGACAGGGAGGTCATGGCACTAACCCACCAAGTAGTCCAGGGCAAGTGATGGAATAAGTTGCAAAGAAGATAAGTATCAGAAGAGGGAGCAAAAGGCACACCAGGGTGCCAAGGACATAAACACAAGATGGAACAAAAATAGCAGGAAGCACTCACCAGGCCTCTGAGCCTAGAGACTGAGAAGGCTTAATCTATCAAACACGCCCCTAGTATCCAACTGTGGGGGGACGCAACCTGTGCTAAAAAGAGTGAACCTGAGAGAACTGAGGAGCCCACTATTAATTTAGGTATTGAAATGTTTCACCAGGAAGGCACACTGAGCAACAAGTCGCTTGTCTCCCAGTGCGACATGGGGGGGAAGGGTACAATAGGAATGAGACATTAAACATTCAAGTTACAAGATCAACATTAACATACAGTTGTAAGGCAGGTATTACAAACAGTGTTACAACAGTGTTGCACATAATAGGTAGAAAGAGTGGACCATAGTAAGTGCCGGGTTAATAAGTAAACAAGTGCTTACGTGAAAGAAAAGGGGGAAGGGAAAGGGAGGGGTTAGGTGGTGCGAGGGGGAAGAGTCGTTTCCCTGGAGACCCCTTCAGGATGCGAGGAACCCTGCAAGGGGACTGGGGGGACCAGAGAGAAGGGGATAAGGCAGTGTCCCAGAGAGACCCCTTCATAATGTGGGGAACCGGGCAAGGAGGCTGTGGGGCTAGATAGAAAGGTGGATAAGGCTGTAGGGATTTAAAGAGGGAGGAGAGAGAAGGAGGAGATGTGACTTAAATGCTAGATGGGGGAATAGGACCTAACCCTGCAAGGGGGTTGGGGAAGGTCAGTAGATAGGGATTAAGAGAGTGATAGGAGAGGGAAGGAGTGAGAATTGAACACTTGAGGGGAAGAAGAAGAAGAAGAATCAGCATTTATATAGCGCTTTTCATATATCCAAAGCACTTTACAAGCAATGCTAGACTGGTAGTGAAGTGACTGAATGGGAAGAGAATTTGCACCTTTGGAGGGGAGGGGGCCTAATCAATAGTCCATCAGAATGCAATTGGACCCTGCTAGTAGTCATGGAAAGCCAAGATAGTGGCTAGATAGAATAGGGGAGATATGCTAAGGTTCAGTTGGACCCCTTCAGGATGCTGAGAACCCTGCAAGGGGACTACAGTGGCCAGGGAGAAAGGAAGATGGGGGAGGGGAAGGAGTGGAGACAGGACTAGGTGCAGTAGGACCCTCCCTGAATGCTGAGAACCCTGCAAGGGGGACTGCAAAGTCTAGGGAGAAAGGTAGATGGGGAGGGGAAGGAGAGGATACAAGTCTAGGCCCAGTAGGACCCCTTCAGGGTGCTGAGAACCCTGCAAGGGGACTGTGAAGGCTAGAGAAAAAAGGTAGAATGGGGAAGGGAAGGAGAGGAGACATGCCTAGGCACAGTAGGGCCCCTTTAGGATGCTGAGAACCCTGCAAGGGGACTACAAAGGCTAGGGTGGCAAGTGAAGGGGAAGGAGAAGAGACAAGCCTAGATGCAGTAGGACCCCTTCAGGATGCTAGAACTCTGCAAAAGGACTGCAAGTAAAGGGAGATAGGAGGGATGGTGGGGGGGAAGGAGTAGATGAGAGATACAAGCCCCTTGGGGGGGGTAGGAGAGGGACCCATGGAGAGCATTTGGGTCCCTTACATTCTGTGAGAGATCAAGGGAGGCCAGTAAGGGGAATTTGGGGAAGGGAGGAGAGCTAGAAATTTGGGGGTGGGGTGCACAGGGTAAAATGAAGGCAATGGTAGAGGGGTAGGATTTGTCCAGGGCTTAGAGGAGGGGAATTAGGGAGGGACATGGCAGGAGCCGCTAGGTGCAAGGTAATTATTGAGGGCAGAGCTGATGGAGTAGGCATTCCTATAAGTATATCACTATATGACATTTTGCTAATAATATACCTTTGCAAACCAGATGTTACAAAATCAAGCTGGGATCCCATGCCTTCTCTATGGCTGCTCGTAATTACAGTATTGAGATAATGTACAGGATTTGCTTTGTAAGCCTTGCAGCTATGAAATGTTTAAATAGTATTTGCATTTCCATTTGTTAACACAAAGTATTTGTTATTGTGGTAAATTGCTTATATATTTCTTGCATGTCAAAATGTTATATATTGTATCGCTCCCTCCAGTTGTACCTCTCCACAATTCCTATGCCATTCTGGCAAAGTGTGGTTCCTCTATGGAGGCATCCACAGTGGAGACCAAGGAGGATGCTGGGAACCTCCACAAAGGAGACCCACAGGAGGGTGGCAGGGGACCCTGCAGGGGAAAGAAACAACTCCTGGTGGGGGACTCCATTGTTAGGAAGGTAGAACTGGGGGAGGAAGGGGAGAGGGAGGTAAGGTGCCTGCCTGCCTGGCGCCATGGCTTGGAGGGACACGGAGCGAATCCTCAGAATTGCCGGAGCAGCTGCACAGGGGAGGGAGCTGGATGTCATTGTCCACCTAGGGACAAATGACCTGGCTAAGAAAGGGATTAGAGAAGTGCAGGAAGAGTTTGTGGAATTGGGGAGGGGCCTTAGTCAAGCAGCACGCACGGTAACCTTCTCGGAGGTGCTACCCATCTATGGCATAGGAGAGGCTAGGGTGTTCCGCACCATGGGATTCAATCAGTGGTTGAAAAACTGGTGTGGAGCTCAGGGATTTGGCTTCATTGGGGACTGGGGTCCACCTGGAGTGATGCAAGCTTACTGGCATGATGGGCTGCATCTGTCCGGGAGGGAACCAGGATCCTAGGTGATAGGTTTAAATGCATCATTGGCAAGCTTTTTAACTAGCTAAGGGGAGTGCACCAGAAAGGAGCAGGAAAATCTTACCCCCCAGATAATCACGGTAGTAAGTGCGGCAAACACCAACATAGAGGTGTCGATAGGAGAAGAGCAGGGTAAATGGAGAAAGTGACAAAGGCAAGAAGGACAGGGATGGGGCAAAAGGGAGTAAGGCCATCAAGAAATGGAGGGTAATGGTACCAATGCCTGTAGTCTGGGCAACAAGCTCCTGAGCTGATGGCCTTAATGGAAGAGGGATGCCTGGATATCGTAGAGTCACAGAATCATGGTACACAGAGAACCATGACTGGGATGTTAACATACCAGGGTACATAACCTACAGGAGAGACAGGCAGGGGAGAAGAGGGGGAGGAGTAGCTCTCTATGTAAAGGAAGGGATAAAAGCAACTGAACAAAAGAGTAAACAGGGAGGAGAGGAGAGGAGGCACTGTGGGTCACCTTGGAGACTGGAAGGGGCACCACAATCCGCACAGGGGTTGTGTACAGACCCCCATGTCAGGGGGAAGGAATGGACAAGGATATGATAGAAGGCATTCTTAGAATGGCAGAGAAAGGGGAGATACTGTTGATGGGAGACCTGAATATGCCAGATGTTAACTGGAGCACATTTGCTGCAGCCACATCCAAGAGCAGGGCCATTCTTGATGCCCTACAGGTGGCAGGCATTAGACAGCTAGTTTCAGAACGTACTCGTGAGGGAGCAATCTTAGACCTCGTACTCTCAAACGGGAGCAGTGTGAGGATCTCAGATGTAGAAGTGGGTTGCCATCTGGGGACAAGTGACCATCAAACAGTGTGATTCACGTTAAACTCAGCTACAGAGTCAAGCCATACAAAAGTGAGGGTACTGTACTTCAGGAGGGCTGACTTTGGCAAGATGGGAGAGTGCCTCAGAAAAGCACTAGCAAACAGGCTAGAAGGAGGTGTGCAGCAACAACAATGGGCAATTATCAAAACTGCCATCACAGAGGCAACAAGCCTTTGTGTGAAGCAAATAAACAAATCAAAACGAAAGAAAAAGCCACTATGGTTCTCAAAAGAGGTGGCTGTGAAAGTCAGGAAGAAAAAGATAGCATTCCGGAAGTATAAGGAAACACAGAAGGAGCAGGACAGAGAGCTGTACCAGTTAAGGCAAAAGGAAGCAGGGAGGGAAGTCAGAATAGCAAAGGCCCAAACTGAGGAAAAGATAGCCAACTCAGTTAAGAAGGGGGATAAAACCTTTTATAGGTACATCAGCAAGCGTAGAAAGACAAAGGGAGGGATAGTGAGGCTGAATAGAATGAACGGTGGGTGGGCAGAGGGGGACAGTGAAAAAGCAGGAATACTGAATGAATATTTCTGCTCAGTATTCACAAAAGAGGAGGGGGAAGTGCCTAATCCAATTAACAGAAGCACTCTTGATAGGGGGGTCGATCCTAGTCCTTTCACAGAAGAAAGGGTTCTGCAAGAACTCCCTAAAACTGAAGGTGGACAAAAGCAATGGGTCCTGATGGAATTCACCCCAGAATTCTAAAAGAATTAAGGAGGAACTAGTGAAACCACTGGCTACTCTTTTAATAAATCATGAGGATGGAGTGGTACCGAGGACTGGAGGAAGGCGGATGTGATTCCCCTTACAAAAGTGGGACCAAGACAGAGGCAGGAAACTACAGACCTGTCAGTCTGACCTCTGTGGTAGGGAAAGTGATGGAGTCACTTCTGAAGGAAAGAATAGTTGAGTACCTAGAGGCCAGTGGGCACAGGACCCAAGGCAGCATGGGTTCACAGCGGGAAGGTCATGTCAGGGAATCTAATAGATTTCTTTGACTGGGTGACCAGAGTAGTAGACCAGGGAGGGCTGTGGACATGGCTTACCTAGACTTTAGCAAGGCATTTCACACAGTCCCACACAAAAGATTAATAGTCAAATTAACCAGCCTGGGAGTGGGACCCAGGGTGGTAGCCTGGGTAAAACATTGGCTGGACAACAGGACACAGAAGGTAATTGTAAATGGATCCACTCTGAAGAAAGGGGGGTTACTAGTGGGGTACCACAGGGTTCAGTATTGGGTCCAGTCCTTTTTAATGTCTTCATCAGTGACATTGCAGAGGGACTGGAAGGAAAAGTATGCCTTTTTGCAGATGACACAAAGATCTGCAACAGGGTTGATACACAAGGAGGCGTGGAAAGGATGAAAAGGGACTTGGCAAGGTTGGAGGAATGGTCAGAAGTATGGCAGCTAGGATTCAATGCAAAGAAGTGCAAAATAATGCACCTGGGAAACAAGAACCCAGGGTAAGAATACACAATGGGTGGGGAGGTAGTAACAACAACAAAAAAGGAAAGGGACCTGGGGGTAATCATATCAGATGACCTTAAGGTTAGCAAGCAATGTGAGAAGGCAGTAGGGAGGGCTGGGGGTATACTGGGATGTATAGGGAGAGGCATCATCAGCAGAAAACGGGAAGTTGTTATCCCTCTGTACTGACAGTTGGTGAGACCCCATCTGGAGTACTGTGTCCAGTTCTGGAGACCCCATCTCCGCAAGGACATAGACAGGATAGAGGCAGTCCAGAGGAGGGCAACTAAAATGGTGCAGGGTCTGCAAGAGAAGCCGTATGAGGAGAGACTAAAGGAGCTTAATATGTATACCCTTGAGGAAAGAAGGGAGAGGGGGGACATGATAGAAACTTTTAAGTACCTCAGTGGAATCAACAAAGTCCAAGAGGGTAGCATCTTTCTGAAAAAGAGACTTGCAAGAACAAGGGACACAATTTAAAGATAGAAGGAGGCGGTGTCTAGGGCAATGAGGAAGTATTATTTCAGAGAGGGTAGTGGATGCATGGAACAGCCTTCCTGAGGAGGTTGTGGGGTCTAAAACTGTGGGAGAATTCAAGAATGCATGGGACAGACATAAGGCAATTCTTGGGGGGTAGGAAGAAATAGGCTGTTGGTTAACTAGGATCTGTGGCCTATCCTGTAGGTAGGGAAATGGGCAGACTAGATGGGCCTAGCGGTCCTTATCTGCCATCAAAGTCTATGTTTCTATGTATTTATTGTTGCCAACTTTGGCCCAGGTTAAGCCTGAGAAAAGACTTTTGGTCCACTTGTTCCTACCAGGCAAACAAATGTCCACCTTGTTGGGGCCTTCATGTCATGGGGCCCAGCAAGGTAGAAGACAGAGTGCCTGGGTCCTGGTGCAGCTGAAGTATCTGAGCAGTACCCCGGACACCACTGAAATTCATTTGCTGTTCACCAGAAGCCACTTTGACTGTCTTGAGTCGCCCACTCTGTAGGCACCAGCAGGGTGGGCCGCAGTGCGTCTGAGTCTTGGCACAGCCAAGGTCCCATGTTAGAATTCCAGACATTCTATGGACATTGTTAAATCAGCACAGTGCCCATGGCAAGTGGGCCAGAGAATCCACATGGAGGCCATCGTTTTTACCGGCCTGCAGGGAACAGGTAGACAAACCTCGCCTGGGTTACTAGTACTACATTTGAACCAACCAGTTAAGAGAGACTGAAAAGTTGCCTTTGTTGTATTTGTGTTTGTCCTCTTTTTATGTCTTGCTGATTCCATAGGAGGAGGAAAGTCTGGTGTGAGGGTCAACATGGTTGAAGATCACAGATGGAGAAAAAGGTCTGCAACATGAGCAGGATCTATGGGTTGAATTCAGAGACGTTTGTGAGACTTTCAATTCAACGGGTCAGCAAATTACTAAGTATAGGAAGATAGACTGGTGCATAAGCAGCTTAATATGTTATTGTGTCTAGAGTACACTTGTATTTGAAGGTTGTCAGTAGTCTGAATGATTATACAATGGATATGTGGCTGCTCGAGCTCTGTGGTCCAAATGCAGACCCTTTCTGGGGTACCATAAGGGCACAGGAATCCACTCCATGAAAGTCCCACCCATAGAGGTGCAGTAGGAACAAAGTTCATTTAGGTTAAAGAACTAAAAGGTGTCAGGGAAATGCCTGCATCTATTAAATGGCAAAGATAGGAAGAGAGAAGCTAGTCTATGAGGGAGTGGTTAGAGGAAGTGGGGTTAAGGTGGGTAAGGTCACGAATAAGTTAAGTGAGAGTGAGGGTTAGAATGTGTCGGTCAGGTATTTTGAAGGAAAGGGCTTGTTAATTGGTATTTATGTCCCTGAGGATCCTGGAGATTCCCAGAAATAGACAGTGAAGAGTAAGAAGATTACAGGTTAAGAACAGAGTCAGTCCTGGCATTGGGTCAAATATAGATGCCATCTATGAAAACTGGGAGGGAAGATGGGAAGGAGAGCTTACTCAGGATGAGACCTTGAAAGGAGGAGATGGTGGACCAATGTGTCATATCCCAGTTGAGGCTAAGATGAACGTACATAGCCACACCAACTCCTTACATCCCCTGATCCTGCCTATAGACAGCATAACCAGCAATGGAGATATCCAAGTCACTGATTCTGACTGAGAACCAGAACTCAGTGACAACAAGAATGAACTGTAGGACAGAGGCAAAGGCAGGGCCTGAACTCTGGATCTCCCAGTTCCCAAGTGTGTGATCTAACCATAAGATCATATTTATTTTATTTATTTATTTATATTGCAATTAGTTTACAACCTTTGAGCCAGAGGCTCATTTCCAAAGGTACCTTGTCAACAGAAGGGGAGATAATACAGATACAAAAATACATCCAATAAGCGAGCATAAGCATAAAGAGACAAGCAAAAAAGGATCATGGATACAGTATACATTGGTAGTATTATACAGTGCAGGTACAGGTATAATAGATAACGGTAGAATACAGGATTTAGCAGCATAAAGGTATGACATTGCAAGGTGAGACAGTTAAACAGGTTACACGGTATTAGATTACAGAGAACGTAAGGCATGTGACAGGGACAGTACAGCCTGAAGTTTGATTCGGTAACAGTGTTGCATACTAGTAGGACAACATAGCAAGCAGTATCATAACATGCCATACATGGTTAGTTCTTGACAGTAGCGAGACGGTAGGCAGTGGGATATGGCAGTAATGTAGGTGGTAGAAATAAGAAGGTGAGGAGACGGTGCAGCCCAGTGGGCATTGTCAGGACAAAGGGTGTTTGTGCATCCGTTATGCACAGGTGCAGCAGCGCTTGCTGAACAACTCGCTTTTGAGGGCAGTTTTGAATGTGGAGATGGTGGGGATTTCAGTGATGGCGTGAGGAAGTGCGTTGTACCAAGAAGGGGCTCTATGGCGGAGAGACCTCTGTCCAAGTGAGGTCCTAGCTCGAGGAACCAGGAAGGTGGCCTTGCAGGAGGTCCGAGTGCTGACTAGGGGCTGGGCTAGGAGAAGGGAGGATGTCAGCCCGGGAGGAGAAAGTCCTAGCAGGGTTTTTTTAGATATAAGGCAAGTTTGGTATTGCAGCCGTTCGTCAAGGTTTAGCATTGTAGCCAATTACAATATACAACTGCCTCTGGAAATTTGCCACTTTTCTTTGCAAAGAAAGGTCAGAACTATGTAAAAAAAAAATTCCACAGAACCTGTCTAATCCTGATTCCCAAACACTAAAAAAAAAAAAGGTCTTAAGAAAAAGTTCAAACTTAAAAGCAGTTTGACAAACGCTATGGGATTAGTGCAGAACCTCCCTCTCAAACTGGTGAATGAGATCTGGGATGTGATTTAAGCAGACTGAGTCAATATTTGATGCCAGTTTATCTTTTTTTGATCGTTTTTATTTTTATGAGTTATAACTTTAAAATACTATTATACTTTTAAACTGGTGGTGTGGTGGGTAAAAAACAACAATGCTAGCATAAAAATGGTTTAATCCAAAAAAAGTATGAGAACTTGCTAGAAATGATGATTGCGATATTGTGGAGAGGTGTGACCTATGCTAGCACCAGATGCTTCCAGGGTACCATGTGATAAGAGCTAACCCATTTAACGCGACTGCAACAACGATGACTACAAATCACCAAAAAACACAATGGCTATCAGCATAATAGCGCCTGTAACAAATAGCAACAGGCACGTACTATCTCTCTGGGAGTCGATGTATTTTTACTTTTTATATGGGGGGCTACAACCCCGGCAGCCCTGGTGGGGGGCTTCACCCTCCACACCCTCTAATTGTTAAATAACCAACTCCTGGGGGGGAGGAGATGGACACTTGGAAAAAAAAAATTAACTCTGCAGAAAAATAAATAAAAACCCCACAGCCCATCGCGAACCCAGGGCTTCTGCACATACAGGCAGCACTCCTACCCTCTCAGCCTTACTGCTGGCTCAATTCCACCCTCACAACTTAATCCCTGCATACATCACTACCTCAGTCCCTTCCTTCCCTATCCCTCTTACTACATTGCTAATAGAACCCATCGGCATTTACTCCAGGTTGTTCAAGTTGAATTCGCTATTCCCTACTCACGCATATTCTCTAGCCCATTTTCACTCACTCATATCGTGGGTCACCGCTTCCAGCACTCACTCATTAGTTAGTCAAATGTGGGAAAAAGAGACAGTGGGCTAGATTTTTGAAAAGGGTTGAGACAGACACAAATGCACATTCTGCTTGCATCTGTATCTGCCTGATTGCATCCAAAATCAAGTGACGTATTTTCAAAGAGAACCCACCATTCATGACATGTTTTGCCATTTGTGACAGTTTGTGTAAGAAAATGATGCAGGCAGTATTTTGTCAACACAAATAAAAATAAATAAATACCACTTGTTTGGATGCAGCTGCATACAAACATTGGACTGTTAGATCACCTATTAGGAGGTCAACCAGCATCCAAACCTCAGATGCAGCTGCATACAAACATCGGACGCTGTTAGATCACCTATTAGGAGGTCAACCAGCATCCAAACCTCAGATGCAGTTGCATCCAAAATAGGACAGATCCTCCTGAAAATCCCATTTTATCAAAGTCACCAGGTGTGTGGCTTCAACTGCTTAACAATATAAATAAACACCTGGGAGTGCCAGGCCATCCTTAGCTTTCAGCCAGGTACAGCAAGAATATTGCATTTAAAATATTTGGCAGGCCACCTCCAAAGGAAAGTCAAGGTTTGTCTACTATTTTTTTTCCAAAAGGAGAGTGGGCAAAACACATAAAACAATTCTTGAACCAGTGCAAGCTACCCTAGGTGCCGGAACACCTACAGCAGGAACTCAAAGCTGATCTTTCTCCTGAAAAGGTCACAAGAGCAATCCAGATGTTACAAAGGGTAAGGCTTCAGGACTTGATGGGGTGAGCCATCGAATTCTACTGGGCTTTCTGTGGTGCACTTCGACCTCAGTTGCACAGAGTGCTCCTTGCTGCACAACGATCAGGGAAAATGCCAAAATCCATGCAGGAGGCAACAATAACAGTGCTCCCCAAACTAAACAAAGACAAGGGGCAATGTGCTAATTACAGGCCCATTTCACTTTGGAACACAGACACCAATGTACTGGACAAACCTTTAACCATCAGACTGGAGAAAGCATTACCTCACCGCATTCATGACTCTCAGGCTGGCTTCATAAAGATGCGTCAGGGTGTGGGTAGTCTCTGCATGGCAGTTAACATTCTGCTCCAGGCCCAAAAGCATCCAAAATTGGCAGCACAAGTGTCAGTGGACACTGAGAAAGCCTTTGACTTGGTGGTGTGGAACTATATCTTCAAGACCCTCCGTGCAGTGGGTGTAGGGCCAAGTTTCATTAACTGGGTCAGGACCACGTATACATCCACGAAGGCAAACGTGCCCAGAAGTGGGCTCCTCTCTTGGCAGTTTCCACTCCACCAGGAAACTCATCAAGGATGTCCACTTTCTTCCTATCTCTTTGTTGTGGTAGTGGAGCCCCTTGCTGCTTGTTAGCATCTGGATCCAGAGGTCCAAGGAACTGTTCTCGGGTCCTGCAGGAGTAAGGCACTGCTATTTGTGGACACCTTCCTTCTTATGCTTCCCACAGTAGAGACATCACTTCCAAAGGCCCTTTCAATCATTTTCATTGAAAAAGGCCACTCCATGACTATGTGTGCACAAGAGAATATAGAATAACCAGAAACTGCAACTCCGGCAGTACCCACTACCCAAAGAACGCACCAGGAAAAACCAAATAACTGAAGAATAGAAGGTTTAATTAGTAAGTGTGCATAGACCACTTGTCAGGATCTGAATCTACCAGTAGGCCCCCACGAAACTCTGACTGGTCTTGCTCACAGCATTATCAGGGAGTGTTCATCTTGGTAAAGCCCACTCATTTTAAATACAGCGTTTAAAGTGACAGGCATAATAAAGATGCATATATCATAGAATAAATAGTGATAAGTGCTATACAGGGTGGTCGACAATACATTCAGTAATATGAATATGTAAAAGTGAAACTGGCCGCGTATATAAAACCCAGAAACAACTACAGTTGCTACTTAAGAAGTATACTATATATGTTTCTAAATACATAGATAAACAATGTAGCAGCAGCAAGATCCTGAATTAAATATCACAAATACAATATGCAGTAAATGCAGTGAATTTTCATTTTGACTAAATAAATTGGTCACAGCAATTTACCAGAATGACAGCATATCGGAAGATGCAGTGCAAAAGCTCTTTGTTAATTAATACTATCTAATTTTTAAGAAATGCTACTAATTCAAATCTGTCATTGAGCCCTGGTGGATTAATTGCTCCCAGAGAATATATATGGCGTCACCACTCTTGTGCTATGACCTCGTCCAAATCCCCCCTCCCTTGTTGACTGACTCTATGGTGTTCCTATGCTCATAAATCCCCACTAGCCCTGTTGGTCATTTGTATTTATCTCCAATCTATACCTTGCCCCAGCATTGAATCTGGGTGTACTTTCTACGTAATTGTAAAAACTGTAAAAATTGTCTTTTCTCCTGTTTCTGTATCTAATGTATTCGTCTGAACCAATTGCTGTATTGTTGTACCTGTTGTACCCTTTTGTACTCTCCCGGGTCGTTCCTGAAAATAGGCATAATATTTGTCTAGTATACTTACCCGGTAAACAAAAACTAAATAAAATATCCAAATGCTTCTGTCTGATTGAGCAGTGTATTGAGATAACCCCCCTGACCCACTTTCACCATCTCAGTACCACAGAAGGCAGATAGATGATTCCCCCTCTCCCTGGTTTGGTGCAAATGACAAAACAAGGCATTGTGTTCATCTTGGGTCCTAATCGAGCTAAAATGTTCCCCTATTCAGAGTTTGAAGACTCTTTTTGTTTTCCCTACATAAAAGGAACTGCAAACACAAGTTGCCATGTACACCCCCCGAGAGTGCTACAATTGATAAACGGTTTAATTGTATACACAGTAGCGTACTAGCAGAGGTAAGTGTTTTCGATTTCAGAATTACACTATAATATGTGCACCTGCTGTAGTTCAAACATCCCATAGGTGCATCTGGCAGCCATGTGTAACCCCCCCCCCCGCAAATGGGAGTTCCCAGAAGTCTTCCAGGAGCTTGCTTGAATGCTTCACGTCTGGAGGTGTTCAGCGGTTAAGCTGCTTGAGTGTGAGTGCTTTTAGAGCCTCTGGTACTGTCTCTTTAAGAACTGCCTGCTTGTGACCATAATTAATTGAGGAGGGGGACTGTGTGTTCTAATGACCGAATCCCGCCTGGGCTGCTGCCAATTCGCTCCATTTTTGCAGTCGCTAAGAGTGCAAAGGGAGCCCATCAGAAAGCTGTTAACTGTTTGCCTGTAATCATTTAGCAGCATTTGTGAGATTGCAGTTTATCTAACCTGTTTTATTGCAGCTGGGACTCTGTGTGTGTTTCCCCCCTCTATGTTGGAATTGAACTGCTGAACTGGACCAATCAGCGTGGGGGACCTTTAAAATGGACCCTGCTGCTGGCAAATCAGAACTTGGACTCTTAAGTTGAGCCAGCCACAATGGGACTGTATGGCAGATGCCTCTGGGAATTGTAGTTTGGACTTCAGTGCCTTTTTGCACCAACAGGGGGAGTTTATTGTGAGTGACAGCCAGACTAGCCAACTGAACTGGGAGGAACTCAAAGGAAATGCCCGGCCCGGCTCTGTTTACTGGAAAGATCAGATGAGTTTTGGCAGTGAAGTGACAAGGAGCTCTGTGCTTCTGCGGTGTATAGTTTTGTGCGGGAAGCACGTGTAAGGCCCGGAGTTTCGGTCTGCAGCTTGTGCAAGCACCTGTTCGGATTGAATCCGACCTGTGAAGAGAATCAAGGAGATCTGAAGAGTAGAAACCAGGCTCACCCTGTAGAAGACTGGAGAAATTGCTGAATCGCGCTCGGTCTGTCAGTAACTGAATCTGCTGTGTTTTCTCCCGGGTATTGTGCAGTAATTGCGATTGGGATAGAGAAGCAGCCTGCCTGGTATAGTACTTTCCTTTTACATGTAAATGTGTGTAGTGGTTGTGGGGAATCGTGTTTCAAATCCCCTGTACAGTGAATTGAGTGCATGAAGCTGGAAGTAAACCCCAGCTTAATCCAGACTACATCCATTTGCTCTAAACTGCAGTGGGGTCCAGTCACAAGGACCTTGTCCACATGGTCTGCTCCTCCTGGCAATCCAGGACAATCTGCCTTCCATCCAGTTCCCAGCATTGAGTTTGTGAGTGCAAAGCAGGGTAGCTCCCTGCCATCTGTTTATCGAATTGCAAGTGTGTCATCTACTTGTTGTTTGTTTTTTTCATTTCTTCATGAACTGAGCCAACCGGCTCCGGATTACAATTTGGGCATTGTGTCAGTGTTTTTCCATCACAGGGCCCCAACCAGCTGCACCAATCCTGGCTAGCCCCCTCCCATCCTGGGTACCCAGTGAAAGTGACAATTTGGGACTCTGAATATGCGCACAGTACTGTGATTATTAATGTGTTTAACCTAATTAACCTGATTTCCCCCTGTCCTTGTTACAGCTCCTTAAATAAATCAGATCTGTATGTTTCAGCAGAGTTACACTGACTGAGGTATTCGTTTATGTTGAAGAATTGTACTGTGGTTTTTGCACTGTGTCATCTTGTTTTACAGGGGGTCCCCAGAGTCCAGTCGACAGAGCCAGTCCTGGGGGTAAGTGTACATTGTGAAGATATTCTAGATGCATTGTGTGGGCCACTAGTGGGAAGAAAGGGGGGTTACAGTGTCCCAGAGGGCTGTGACCAAGCTAGTTTAAATACTGCAAACCCTGACCTCTGGGTGGAGGCACTTGCCATTGGACCTAGGCTCCTCACCCTGTTAGTAGTTAAGCAGGCAGGGGTAGTAGCCATTGGGATACTGCCACCTAGGGGTTACACATGTTTGTTTGGGCGGTCCCCCCATAGGTAGGAAACTGTGAACTAATAAGTCACCCAAGTTGTTTCCCCTCCTGTATGTAACTTTCGGTGGGTTTGGGGCAACTCAAATAGAACAGGTCCTGTATCTAAGATATGCCAGTACTTCTCAAGGTTCACAAAGCATGAAGGAGCAAAGAAGGCATAAGCCCATAGTTGCTCCTGTATGACTAATAATAGGATAAAGTGCCGCCATCCCTAAAGAACATATCCAATCTATGTTTAAAATTGTCTCTGAAGGTGCCCTCTATCACAGTAGTTGGCAAACAATTCCTGGGGTTTACCACTCTTATGGAAAAAAAACTACTTGCTATTTAATTGTTTGGAATCTGTTAGGCTTTAATTGGAAAGGGTGACCTCTAGTGTTGTATATGACTACACTTCAGCTTCAAATTTAGTTGGGCCATGAGGTAGTTGACATGTACAATGCTGTTCATTAAGATAACATCGCCCCTAAGCCTCCTGTGTTCTAAAGAGTACACATTGAGTGCCTTTAACCTGTCCAGGTAAGATTTGTTATATAAACCATTGACTAACTCTGTAACGCTCCTCTGCACCCGTTCTGGTTTTGTTATATTTGTGACCCTGTATGGGCACCATACGTAACTCCCGAATTCTAAAATCGGAAGTACCTATGCTTGTTATAAGGGCATCATAACCTCAGCCTTTTTACTGGAGATGTTCCTTTTGATTTCAGATGAGATCTTGTTTGCTTTGGTCACAGGCGTGTAACATTGGTCCTTTGGCATGAGAGAATCATTAATCACTACACCCAAATCTCTCTCACTGTTAACACTCTTTATTACTGATCCACATAATCTATATGTATGAAGTATTCGCTGCTTCCCTAAGTGTATAGCATAACACTTGGATATGTTAAATTGCATATCCCACACATAAGCCCTCCTTGAAAAAATTGAGTCTAAATCATTGCGAAGTTTTTGAATGTCATTAAGTGTGTCACAAGGTCCACCCAATTTGGAATAATCTGCATACTTAACTGTTACATTAGAAATGTACTTACACATGTCCGAAATAAAGATATTAAACAGGACAAGTCCCAGCATAGATCCCTGGGGGACCCCAGAAGTCACTCCATCTACACCATAAAGATAACCCCGTATGGCAACCTGCTGCATTCTTTCAGACAGCCAGTTATTTACCCAACATAGTAACAAAGGGTCTACATTCATAGTTTTAATTTATTTAGTGATGGCCTAGGGAGGTACGATGTCAAAAGCCTTACTAAAATCGAGCAGAAAGACATGTTCGAATTATATTACTTTTGGCACAATATTGTGTAATAAACATTGTGTTCCTCTTTGGGTTGGTATCCCCCTCTCTAGATGTCAGGAGATCCTCCCAAGGCATATTTAGTATGTTGTCACAAGTTTCACTGATTAGTGAATGATTGTTCTCCTGTGACAGGAACCTTGTTTATAATTTCTCACTCCTCTTGATGTAAGTGATTACATCTGAGCAGGTCCTCCTGTTGCGCATGAATTGTGAGTTGGGAATGTTGTTTATGGTGTGGCGGGAATGGCTGCTGCTGGACATTAATAAGCTATTTCTATCCAGAGATTTTCTGCATAAATCAGTGGCTATTGTACTATCCTGCAGCTTCATAATTTCCAAATCCAAGAACTGGACATGATCATAATTATAATGCACAGTAAACCTTAAATTTTGATAGGAATCTTCCAGGAATTTAACAAATTCCTGCAGCTCAGGTACTGTACCCCGCCACACCACCATCAATACATCTGCCCCAAAGATCCAAGGAATCAAAGAATGGATTCCTGTATCTATCATAAATGACTTCCTTCTTCCATAGGCCCAAATAAAAAATTTAGCACCAGTGGGGTCAAATGAAGCCCCCATTGCTGTACCTCTTATTAGTAAAAAGTGCTGACCCTGGAAGATAAAGGTGTTTTTAGTGAGAACAAACTTGGACAGAGTACAAAGGACGTCAATAAACACAGGTTCATACGAAGCAGTTCCCTCCAACCAATAGTGTAGTGCTGCCAACCCCCCATCATGGGGAATATTCATGTAGACAGCCTCTATGTCCATCGTTACCAATAACCAATGCCGTCCCAACTGGAGATCCCCCAGGGTGCCCAAACTCTGTGTGGTGTCCGTGATGTATGAGGGTAACTTAAGGATCAGAAAATTAACATGCTAATCTATAAACCTTGACAATGACTCAGTCTAAGAACCTATGCCTGATATAGTTGGGCACCCCATGGGATCCACCAATGTTTCATGCACTTTTGGAAGGACATAGAAGGTCTGTCGTATTGGGTGATGGACTGTCAAGTATTCAGGTGTGTCATTTGAAATAACCCCATTGTCACATGCCCTTATCAAAAAAATAATCTTTTGTTTAAATGTAGGAGTCATGTCCAGTTTTAAACCAACATAAAAGCCTGTTTTTGCAAGTTGACAATACACCTCTTGTTTGTAGTCATCTACATTCATAAGAACAACAGAGCCTCCCTTATCTGCCGGCTTGATAACCAGGGAGTGGGTTATTCTGCAGTTTCTCAAGTGCTGTTCTCTCTGCATTTGTTAAGTTAACATAGTCAAGGTTAAAAAAAAAAACATCTGAAGTGGGTGGAAGTGGAGCAAGCTCTGGTAAGACTTACCCCACTCACAGTTGCACTGTTGGAGTAGATACTGGGAGTACAGCAGATGCCTCCCTTGACACGATATACCAGAGAGGCATGGAGGAGACTCCGGAAATTAAATAGCTGGAGGGAAGTGGGGTTGTGAGCCACAGAGACCCTCTGGTGCACCCCCAGGGTAAAGGTGGGGTGGGAAAAATGATTAACTGGCCTGCCTGTGAGATGAAAGGTATTTGTACCCTACAACACCTCTTTTGCCCAAGGCAGAAGTTGTTTCAATCCTATTCGCAGCTATGAGTGGCATATGGACTCATGAAAGTTGACTATTTGTGTTATTTTAAAGTACAACATGCAATACATCCCATGCTAACTGATGACTTTAAACATAGACCTACACAAATTCTAGAAACTGTAAAAGTGTTGTACAAGAACCCCAAGTGGTGGGATGTTGTGTATATCTTCAAATACAGGATATACAGCAAACAGACTGGCAACCTCATTTGATTAAGTGGCATCAAGTCCTGGGGATGAATATATCCAATGAACATATGGGAAAAATGTTGGCATATTGCACACTCGGGCACAGTTGACCCCAGGTACCAACTAATTCAGAAGAAGGTTCTTGGAAGCTGGCATGGAACACTGATGCAACTGGTTTCGGGGGCATAATCCCTAGCCAATGCTAGTGATGCCCACAGCAGACATAGGACACATTCTGTGTCACTGTCCACAACTTGGACCATTATGGTCGCACATCTGGTTGACGCGACATTCATGGTTGGGGAACCTCTCACCGGATCCCCGTTATTCTGGATACTAGGGGAAACAATGCAACTGGTTGGAAAACATGCCTGCTACAAATGTCTCCTGTTAACCCTAGCTCTAGAGGCTAAGTGCCAGACACTAATCCATTGTAGGCAACGTAGCTGTCCAAGTGCTGCAATATGGCAAAGCAGGGTGACTGGAACAGCCTCCTTTCTAAGGATAACCTGTAGGTTAAGGGTAAGCTGGCCCAGTTCCAGGCATTCTGGGCTCCATGGTTTTGGTTTCTAAGTGGGGATGGCAATAGGCAGACACCTAGTGTTGTGTGGATCCAGTATATCAGAGGTGCTCAGCACCTTGCAGAGTCACACATGGCAATGTTGGGGTGTATTGGAAGGGGAATCACAAGTCAAAGGAGGTAGGTGATAGTTCCACTGTACAAGACCCTGGTGAGACCTCACCTTGAGTACTGTGTCCAGTTCTGGAGGCCACACCTTCGTAAGGACATTGACAAAATAGAGATGGTGCAGAGGAGGGTGACCAAAATGGTGAAGGGTCTACATCACAAGCCTTATGAGGCAAGAGTCAGAGACCTCAATTTGTACATGCTGGAACAAAGGAGGGAGAGAGGTGACATGATAGAAACAATCAAATACCTCAACAGCATGGACAAGGTGAAAGGGGACAACATATTCCAGTTTAAAAATAGTGCCAGAACAAGAGGACATGACATGAGACTGATAGTTGGCTGCATAAGGGGAAATGTCAGGAAGTTCTTTTTTACAGAGAGGGTAGTGGGTGCATGGAATAGCCTACCCCTGGAAGTAGTGGCCACCCGTATAGTGACAGGCTTTAAACATCTATGGGACAGAAATAAAGGAATATTAGAGATAGGAAGAAAAAGCTAAAGCCAGTGACCAGATAGGGTCACTGGCCGCTTCATCGGGTAGCATAAACGGGCAGACTGGATGGGCCTGGCGGCCCTTATCTGCCTATAGTATCTATGTATCTATGTAATTTTAAGACAGTTGATGGGGTAACAAACAGAACGACTGCATGCAACTGAGATGCTACTGCTTTGGGGGTGTGCATGTATCCAACTGACCTGATTTCTAAATGAGCATGTAGATCCTGCAAGTAGTAGGTACTAATCAACCATACCAAAACCAGTAACAAAATTGCATGACTAGCATGAATAACAAGCATGCAGTGCATAATGGGTGCATGTGGGAAGGTAAAAGGGGGAAAAACAATTAAACTATTGTACAGAAAAGCATATGCATTGTTGTGACATGTATGATTATATCATTTTATTGTGAATAGTTTATTCTAACTAAATTCATTTTATATAGAATAAGAGCATTGAGCTTTATTGTTAGGTATTGTTACCATGTTTTTTGTTAAGAAATGCTCAGTTAGTAATTAGATGTTAGTTACTCTTGTACTAGACTAGTATAGGAATCTGAAATCCATGTGATATTAACTACAGCGGAGTCAGCATCGGCATCCCTTCTCTCCCCATAACATCATTTGTAGATGATGCCATGTCGCACCTTCCATCAGCAGAGCCACCTATTTGTGGGTGTAAAGGGGATGGACATCATATCTGCCAGATGTTACGCCTTTCGCAAAAGAATATGCCCACTAATCAGGGCATCAACAGCTCTGCTAGCTGTGAACCAGCAGAGTAAGGCAGTCCCTATGGACTCGTTCTTACCCACCCGCTTTCTTTTTTGGCCAGTGTTCTCACCACCCTCCCATTCAGCAAGCAAGCTGTCCTCGATTGCAGATGTGGGACACGAAACATCAGATGCCATACTCGAAAACATCGCATTTGGTATCAGGCTTTGTTATTTTGTTCAGCACTGCTATCTTCTGCTTGAGTGAGTGTTACTTTCTTTGCAGGTTCCATTGCAGAGTGAGTCAGGAGGGAGGAGCTACCAACCACTAGGTGCTACAGTAAACACAGTCTTTAAAAGCAATTACAGCTAATTAAAGCAAATTAAATGTAATTAAGGTGGTCTGTTAAAGGTAGAATTGTGGTGTTTTATGATAACAGTATCTGTGACGTGATGGATGTGCACTTATGAGGAAGAAGGATATAAAATATAATAGGCTTTGCTCAAAAAAAATGTACAATTAACCGAAATGTGCACTTATACAGATATTCAAAAGAGTTGCGCGTGGCGCAACAGGGTTGCACCATGCACAACCCACCAATGCGCCCCGGCATGATATTCAAAGAGGCATGTTAGTGCCGCGTAACTCCTGATGTGTCGGGCCATTGGTACATATGCGGCGCGAGTGTGGGGGGCGTCCCCATGCATATGCGGCACAACCCGCTATTCAGCCCAGGATGTGCAGCGCATATGCTGGCACAACCCCGCCTTGCATCACTCGGGGGAGTGCAAAGATGTGCCTGGTGAATCCAGGAACAAGTCCTGGCCACCCACAGGTGAGCCGCCGTATTGCAAGGTGCAACACGGCAGTCGCCTGCTGTGGGTGGCCACCCGACCTCCCGGGACACAGTCTGGGCATCATGCCCCCCGTCGCCCGATCGCGGTCATAGTAAAGATAATTTCCTGGTGGTCCAGTGGACCCGGTCCCCTGCCTGATCGTGGGCATTGTACATATATGTCCCTGGTGGTTGATGGACCCGATCCCCACCGATCGTGGGCATTAGAAATAGATATTCTGATGGTTCAGTGACCCAATCTCCACCCGATCGGCGGTTAAGAAAAGAGTTACTCTTGGTGGTCCAGTGGTGCCTCTTCTCTCCTCACGAGCCCTGCCACCCTGCTGCCCCTGGTCATCGGGCGCAGCAGCCCTCGTTCGGTGAAGCTACCCGCCGCGCACCAACCGACAGCGCAGTACAGCTGTACACCTATTGGTCCACTGCATGGGCCAATGAGCGGCAACTGTACTGTGCACTGTCAGTCGGCAGGTGGCCGGGCAGCTTGGGTGGGGAGCTGCCACCTGGGCCGCTGACCAGAGTGCAGGGTGGCGGGCCTCAGTGGGCGGTGGGAGGGGGACCACTGACCACCAGGAATAATTCTGTCATATGCCCGTGATTGGGCAGGGGATCGGGTCTACTGGACCACCAGGGATATCTATTTCTTATGCCCACGATCGGGCGGGGGATCAGGTCCACTGGACCACCAGGGATATTAATTTCTAATGCCCGCGATTGAGCAGGGGTTAGGGTCCACTGGACCACCAGGGATATATTAAACATATGCCCATGATCAGGTAATGGGGTGCATTGCCCGCCAAGGGGCAGGGGGAGTCAGTCCCCGACGGCTGCAGCCTGCAGGGTGCTAGGCGCAAGCCACTGGGGATTGGCGCACAGCATGCAAATGGGGCCATAATGACATGCAAGTGGCCCCATTTGTGCCTTGCATTCATAATGGCCTTGTTTGCATGCTCACAGCTGAATATCGCTCTTGAGGCACCTTGCGCAACCGCACTTGCACTGGCGCAGCCCCCTGCTCCCCTGCTGCCACTTGCGCTGGTGCAGTGCCACTGCACCATGTGCAGTGCGTGCACCCTCAGTGCCATATTCAATGGTGCTGGGCCATGCTGCAGCACCGTTGAATATCACCCAGACCATGCCCTGGCACATCCCATTTGTGCTGCGCCCAGGCTTGCGCCCCTTCCTGGCACAGTCTGAATATCCCACCCTGTGCATTTAAGCAGTTAATTTAACATGGGAAACATAGGAAAAAAATCGGGATATTGAAAAACTGTGCACTTATCCAGGATGTGCACTTATCCGATGTGCACTTAAGTGGGCTGCACTGTAGTTGTATTATGCTTAGTCATCTTTTTTATTTGAATTGCCCTTTTAAAGTTGTATTTCCAATGGCCAGGAATATCTTTGCATTTTATTGCATTCATTGTGTTTATACATTTAATAAATACTTTTATATACAAAAGGTGAGTGGGAGGGTGATGGGCAAGGTTTGAAATAAAAAGAGCAACCTGGGCAACATGTTTATCTTTAATATCTCAACACCCGCCCCACCCCACCGTTTTATTGGCAACAACTTCCAGATTGCCAGATTTTGGGATAAGAGCATAAGAATTTAATGGCAGATGGGGACCAAGTGGCCCACCTAGTCTGCCCATGAACCTAACCCCTTCCCTATATTTTGCTGTTTTTGTTTATACTGTACTGCCGCTCCCATGCGTGTTTAAGTGCATTCATCATCTTTGCTACAACCACCTCTGGGTGCAGGTTGTTCCATGTGTCTATCACCCTCTCTGTAACAAAGTACTTCCTGATATTGCCTCTGAGCCTTTCCCCTCTCAGGTGTAGGTTGTGCCCTCTTGTACGTGCCTCTCCATTTTCATGGAAGAGTTTGTCTACCTGAACAGTGTTTATACCCTTGATGAATTTGAATGTTTCTGTCATATCCCCTCTGTATCTTCTCTGTTCCAGGGAGTACAAGTTTAGGTCTTGGAGTCTAGACTCGTATGGCTTGTGATGGAGGTCCTGCACCATCTTTGTGGCCCTTCTCTGAATTGATTCCAAGCTCTCTTTATACTTCTTCAGGTGGGACCTCCACAACTGGATGCAGTACTCCAGGTGTGGCCACACCAGGGATCTATAGAGTGGAATGATCAGTTCTTGTTTCCTGCTAGTTATTCCCCTGCCTGTAAATCCGAGGATGCTTCTTGCTTTTTGTGCTGCTTTTTCACATTGTTTCCCTGATTTAAGGTTGTCTGATATGATTACGCCTAAGTCCATTTCAGTCCTGGTCTCCTCAAGTTGATGCCCATCTAGGAAGTATTGAGTTCTTGGGTTCTGTTTTCCCAGGTGCAGCACTTTATATTTGTTAGCATTAAATCTAAGTTGCCAGTCGTTGGACCACTGTTCAAGTTTCTTGAGATCCTCCTTCATACTGGAGGCTTCCTCCTGATTGTCCACCCTATTACATAGTATTGTATCATCTGCGAACAGGCAGACTTTACCTTCAAGACCATCAGCAATGTCGCTGATGAATATGTTGAAGAGGACTGAACCCAGCACTAATCCCTGAGGGACTCTGCTGGTCACGAAACCCTCTTTGGACATGGCATCGTTTACTGTGACTTTCTGAGTTCTATCCTGCAGCCAGTGCACTACCCAGCTTACTGTCTTATGACCGACACTTGTGTGTTCAAGTTTATTGATCAGCCTCCTGTGTGGGATGGTGTTAAAGGCCTTGCTGAAGTCCAGGTACACTACGTCCACTGCCCCTCCCTGGGATATAATTGTTTCATGAATGGAGTAATCCAGACCCTCAAATATCTAAAAGTAAAGCGGTGAGCCCACTGATATGGGAAGCTCCGTCTAAATTCTCCTGAGCATGCTCCTGAAATTCAGATGGCCTCAGAGTTAGTGAGATTAATTTTGTAGTGTAATATTGCCCCATATGGCCCCAGCTCTTCTTGTAGGGCTGGGACTGATGTCTTAGGATCTCTGATGTAAAAAAATGGATCATCAGCATAAAGGCACTATTTTTGTTCTTTATTTTCCACTATTATGGCCTTGATAGCTGCTGTCTGCCAGACTTTGGCTGTCAGAGGCTCAATACAAACGGCAAACAAAAGGGGAGAAAGGGGTCCACCTGTCTCTTGCCATGGAGTAACTAAAATCTGGGAGAATTAACTCTGTTCACCTTTGCTATAGCCTCTGGAGTACATTAAATACATTAATGCAGTGCATCAAAGATGGTCAAAATGTCTCATCAAAGTCCATTTTCTGCAGTGTGTACCTCAAAATTCCCAGTCCATCGAGTCAAAAGCCTTTTCATCATCCATAGATCCACAGATATATATATAGCCAGCTGCAAGGGTCATGTATCCTTCTGAGAGAAGATACAGTATTTAAAAGACATCTAACATTGCCCAGTGCTAGGAAGCCTGTTTAATTCAGGTGGACCAGGATACCTATACAAATTTGGAGTCAGATTGCCAGAACGGAAAAAAAAAGTTTTAAGACTACATTAAGCAATGAGATGGGCCTAAATGAAATGCAAAGTGTAGGGTCATTTCTAGACTTGCAGAGAACCGAGATCTGAGCCCTACCCCATGAGGCTGGTGCCCCCTTGCTTGCCTCCCAGCACCCCTTTAAAGATTGTGCCCAATTCAGGAATTCACTGATCTTTGAATCCTTTATAGAATTTAGAGGATAGGCTATCCACCCCCAGGATTTCTCCATTTTTAATCTGGCAATAGCCATTGTTATCTTATTTGATGTAACTGGGGAAGGGAGTCTAACACTTCCCGATCTTGTTCAGTCAATTTGTTTCATGTGATACTAGCTAAAAAGTGTGCCACTTTAATTTGATGGCCTGGGGTCTCTCCCTCCAACAGAGGGTTGCACAATATTTTGCAAAGGTGTCTACAGTAATGATAGGATTACTTTAGCTCCAGTTTGGCTCCTTCAACTCTTTAATTTTCATAACTGCCCTACTTGCCATTTGTTTCCTAATTTGCCAGTGCAATACTTTACTTCTCCTTTTTTCTGACTCATAAAAGTGTTGATTCATGTCACACAGCATCCCCTCAAATTTGGTTTCTAATTTTTGAATCAGTTTATTCCTAGACTCTTTTAATTCACTTTTGACCTGAGGGTCTAGTGAGATTTTGTGTTCTACCTCAAGATCAAATATATGATTTTCCATGGCAAGTCTTTGGACTACTGCAGCTTTTTTTTTCTTGAGGCATTCACTCTTGCTGTTAGTGTCACCTTAAACCCATCCCAACCTGTTCCCTGTGACAAGTCTCCTTTTTCATTCTCTCAGAAATAATGGCTTTTCTCTGTTTGCGTAAGCAGGATCATTCAGCAGGGAGACGTTCATTCTCCAGATGCGGTTCTTGAAGTATTGTACAATATTGAGGTCAAAAGTTTCTGGTGCATGATCTGACTTTGTTTTTGACCTGATGTCATATTTTTGAGCCACATGTACCCTGTCTTGGGAAAGAAGAAACATATCTATATGGGAGCATTGGTGATGTGATGAAAAAAAAATAAGTAAAGTCACTGTGTTTGGGTTTTAGATATCAGCAGATGTCTACCATACCCTATTCCCATGCTAGTTTTTGAGGCTGTTTCTTGCTCTGTTTGGGTCCAGGGCACCTCCCCCTCTTTTGTCTTCTACTGGTGTAAGCATGGAAGTAAAGTCCCCCCAACACATAAATAGTCCATAGTTAGGGCTTATTTGTATGGAAATCAGTGGCTATCAAAAACTTGTTGTAGAACAGTTCAAAGGTCACAGAAAGTTGTGGCATGGTTCTGAGATCACAACGATACCACAACTTTTCCCCCTAGACCTGCCACCTGATTGGAGGAGACAGTGCTCTGCACAAAACTTCAGGGTAAAACTGCGGGAACTGCTTAGCGAGCGGTACACTGCGACAGTTTAGACACAGACTGCCATAGTCAGCTTCGTGTTTCCAAACTATATTGATTTGTCATTTTTCTTTTAAATCACTGCCACTGTGAATCTTCAGAGGGTTGGGAGTGGAGCAATACTGAAGCGTGTGACTTCGGAACAGACTGAGCTGCTTGGAGAAAGCAGGAGTGTGAACATAAGGTATTAAACCTTGTGAAATTAAACTTTTTAAATTTCGGGGAACCATATACTATATGAAACAGTGTATGGGTGACCATACTTACCAAGGCTATGTTTTCATCTCAGGAATGTGATGTCATCATAAAGACCTGTCAAGCTTAACTCTCGAGGTCTGTATGATGTCATCACATCTCCTTGATGGAAACACAGCCTTGTTGTGTATGGTCACCCATACACTATTCTATATATAGTGTATGGTTTGCAGTTATTGTGAACAGAAATCACACATGTCAACAACCTTATCATGCTCCTTCTAAAGGACTTATTGTGCATGTTCTAGACCCCTTATTGTTAGGGATGTAAATTTGTCATGGCAGTCATACACGTCATGGATTCCATGATGTTTGGTCTTTATTCAGGACTTCCATGAGTTTCACTGTTATCATCAAACAGTAGCAACAATGACAGTGCCAGGAATTCTACTAATGATTCCATGAACAATCAATTAGTTATTAAAACCTCATACATGACAAACTTACATCCTTAATTATTGTGCATGTTCCATATGAAAAACATCCCCCCAGTAGCTCCCGTTGACTCCCACCAACTTCTCTGCCTTTTTTCCTTCATGGCACTTCAGAGTACCTCAGAGAAGTTGGAACGGTGCTTCTTTAAAAAAATATGTCAGGCTCAGCATAGTCAATCGTGGCTCAGCCCAACAAACTGCCCGAAAGGCAACAATTCATAACTGATTAAGAAAACAAGCGGACTGCCCAAAAAAACAGCACTCAACATGAGACTGGTAAACTCTTTCCTTATAAGTAAGGGTGAAACAGTCACTGCTCCTCAAACACTGCAACATCAAACCATGAAAAAAACTCACTCTTTCTATTTTTATTTTCCTCTCACAGATGACTGCCAAATCCGAACCTCAGTAGAAGATGTATTGATGTTCATTTAAAACAGTAAACATAACTAAAATTCCTATTACACTGTCTGACTCTATAAGGAACAGAATATGGGCAACCATACACAACTCGCCTTGTGTTTCCATCTCAGGGTTGAGATACCAGCATGAACCTTTCGAGTTTCACTCTCAAGGTCCACATGCTGGTATCTCAACTCCTCAGTGGAAACACAAGCTCATTGTATATGGTTGCCCAGACATTATTCCCTAAATTATGCCTTGATCTGTGATCACATTCAGTAACAAAGAGTTTAAAAATGTGATCCTTTCTCCTTCGTCATTTGGAGTGCAGACATTAAGCATCGTTATAAGAACATCTCTATTTTGTCCTGTAACTCGAATAAATCTCCCTTTATCTTTCTTCACCTTATAGACCCTCAGGGTGATGTCCTTGCATATTGGAACTGCAGCTCCATGTCTGTGTAAGTGCACTGTGAAGGAAGAGGGGCAAACCATGCCCACTCATTCCCTCTTTTAATTTTTTGTCCTCCAGTCGTGGCATTGGTTATTTGCAGGAGTGCAGTTTTATTTATTTATTTATTTATTAAACTCTCGGATTAATACCTTTGAGCTGTAAGCTCATTTACAGAGGTTCCACATCAAAAGAAGTCAACACAATGACAGTAAACAATACAAACAGTGTTACAAAATTACTTGGATACAGAAATGATGTTCAACTCAATAGTAACTGAAGTTACGTATGTCAAACACATTAAGCAATAAATACATTGTGAAGGGTGATCAAAGTGGAAAGGTAGCTTACTATTGAGAGGGGGACTGGTAGCAACAGAGGCTGGGTGCAGAGGGAGTGCACAGTAGGTGAGGAAGATCTAAGGGAGAATTGGTGGAGGGAATGGGAGCAGCCATTTGGCCATGTCAATGTTTTGTGGGAAGGGGTATATCCCGGGGGAGTTTTAGGAGTGGGAGGATAGGGTGAAGGGGGGGAGGCAGATTGGGGGGGAAAGTGTGAAAAGGATGAGGAATGGATGGAGGACGAAAGCAGAGTGAGACGGTAGAGGAAAGGGGAAAATAAAAGAGCAGTTGGAGAGGGTATATTGTAAGTGCTATAATGATCAGAAGTCAGAAGCAGGCTAGTGCAGTTTATAAGTTAACAGTCACACCCACTAAGTGTTGCAAGGTGAGTATGATGTTTAGTTTTGAAGGGGCCGAGTTTAGATTCTGCCAGCTGGTCGTCATGAAGTAAGTTAAGCCAAGTGGGTGCCAGACACTTAAAGGACCACTAGCCCTGGGAGGTGCAGCAGAAAGGGACTTTCAGTTGCTATTAGGCCCTCTGGTAAGTCTAGTCTTGTTGGTGGGGCAGAGGAGGTTCTGAACACCAAGGGGTGTTAGACCTAGGGTGGATTTTTTAGGCAGCAGGCAGACCTGGTATTGAGTTCTACAGTGCAGATTTAACCACCCAGACTGGGAATAGAGATCACAGGTGTGTGTAAGGCAAGGCACATCTAGGACAAGCCTACAGGCTTTGTTAAGGGCCTGCTTTATTCTCTTTAGAGCTGTGTCAGTAGCTGCACTATAGGCTAGGGGTCATTAGTCAATCATGGATAAGACTGAGCTGCACACAGCGAGTTTTAGTGCCTCATTGGTTAGGCAATGTTTATACCTAAATAGTTGACCAATTTTGACATTTGCAGCCTTGGCTACATGGTTAATGTGTTGTGAGAATGTGAGGAAACGGCCTAGATTGACCCCAAGATATTTAAAACTTTGGACCGTTTCTAGAGTGGCGTTTTGGTTGTTTACTATTTTTAATTGATGGGATCTATGCTGGGTGTGAGGAGAGGCAAACAGCATTGTCTTGGTCTTCTTATAATTAAGCAAGAGCTTTGAATTAAGAAGCCAGTCCTCTACTGTAGCAAAATTAACCTGCTTTCACGTTTCCAGTGCTACTGGGTCCGTGTGGTCGGAGTAGAGCACCACATCATCAGCGTACAGTAGGACCTTATCCTGGCATGCTAGTGGGAGGTGGTTTAGGAACAGGCTAAAGAGTAGGGGCCCACGATTAGTCCTTGGGGGATGCCTGTGTTGACAATCCAACTTTCGGAGAGGGTATCAGCAATCTTTACTTGTTGCATTCTCCCGGACAGGTAGCTCTGGAACCACCCCACTGATTTAGGTGATAGCCCAGTGCAGGTTAGTTGGTTCAGCAGCAGTTCATGGTTGACCATGTCAAAGGCCTTGGTGAGATCTGTGTAAGTTGCCCCCACCATAAGACCCTGATCAAGTGCAGCATGAATGTAGCCTGTGAACTCCACCAGCATGGTTGTGGTACTATGTTATTTCCTGATCCCATGCTGCTCTGGGTATTGCACATGGTATTTGTCAAGGTAGTCAACAAGCTGGTCGTAGACAATACGCTCCAGCGCTTTTAAGAGTGGGGGCAGTATAGATATCGGATGATAGTTGTGACTAGCCCTGTAACTGCTTTTAAAAACAGGGGTGACCACTGCTGCTTTCCATAGCTGTGGGAATTTACCGGTTATTAGCAAGAGATTCATAATTCTGGTATGGGGTGATAGTAACTCATCAAGGGTGAAAGCAATGAGCTTGAGGTCAAGCGTATCACCACTCATTCTAGTTTTACTTAAGACTTGTATGAGGTATTTTTTAGCCTTGGCTTGAGAGATAATTTTGAAGTAGAAAGGTGGGGCAGAGCCAGCAAGATTATTCAGCCTGTTTTTTAGAATTGTACCACTTGGGGGTTCAAGGAAATTTGGGGGAAGTGCACCACTTAAGTCAGTAAATGCCTTATTAAATGTGTTAGCTGTGATTTTGGGGTTCTGCATTGTTGTTTCATCTAGATTTAGCAAAGTTGGAGGTAACTTGTTGGGTTTCCCAGTTAGGGTCTTAATATTGTTCCAGAACTTGTGGTTGTCCCACTAGGAGCTAGCCAGCTAGTTTTTGAAAAATCATCTTTTCGTTAGACGAATAGCCCAGGTACATTTATTTTGGTCGGTTTTATAGTTCTGATTGTCTGTGTGAGAGCCAATGGTTCTAACTTTATACCATAGATTGTCTCTTTGCTTCATAAGTTCAATGAGGGGTGGAGTGATTCAGGACTTACAAGACCCTCGAACTTTCCGCCTAGAGTAGGGGGCATATATACTGCATGCTGTATTGAAGGTCTTGATGAAATGTTCAAGTGCTTCATCAACGTCATTTGCAGCATATAGATCTGTCCAGTCTTGTTGACTGAGGTGCACTTTAAGTGAGGCAAGTTGCCTTTTCTTTAGCACTCTAGATGTGAGTGTTTTAGCTGGGGTTCTGGGGGACTTATTCAATCAGATACAGAGTATAGGGGAGTGATCGCTGATGGAGTCAGGGAGGACGGTTGAGTGGGTTATTCTCTCTGGCTGGTTGGTAATCAGCCAATCTATTGGTGTACTAGTTCCAGTATGATAATTCATTTGAGTGGGAGAGTCCACTAATTGGGCCATGTGTAATGAGGAAATAGCATCCTTGTAGGGTGCTGCCTCAGGGTATAGCCAGTTAGTATTGAAATCCCCAAACACTAGAACCTCCGAGTTGTGGCATAGTTCAGAGAGGTAGTCTATGAGTACTTTAAATCCTCCAGACTGCTCTTTAGGGGGAATGTAGACAGAGACAAGTGTTAATTCTTTACCTCGAGTACCTAGTAGTAGTTTTATTGCCAGTACTTGTACATTACTGCTAGTGGCAAGGTGAGGTAGGACTCTGCCCTGGATGGTGTCCTTGATATTAACGACACATCCGCCACCTCACATACCAATCCTGTCCAACCTAAAAGAGGTGTACCCCTCCAGATGGATAGCCATATCTGTGACCCTTGGTGTGAGCCATGTTTCAACCACTGAGAGCATGAATGGTTCATATTGGGATACCCAAACTTGTAGCAAGTCGAACTTAGCCATGAAACTGCAGATGTTAATTGTGGCTATTGTTATACCACAGTGCTTCTTTGAGAGTACAGGTGTTTGTTTCTTTTTTTTTTTCTATTTTCTTTTTACGCCACTAGCCGTCAGGAGCCCATGATGTCAGCTCACACACGCTTCCACCCCCCCACATTGACCACGGCTCCTTCTGATACCCCGTGGCTTTCCCCCCACGGTGGGGCCACGGCACTGGGGACACATGCCGCGGACGTCGGACTAGGTCAGAGGGGCTGGTCTGAGGGGGCTAATTGAAGCTGTGCTGGGCTTCATTAATGGCTCCCGGCGGCATTCTCCTTTTTCCCTTTTTTCTGGGAGGCGGGGACGTGCAATGACGCGAAGCGTCCTGCCCCACCTCCAGTACGCACTGTTGGTGTCGGCAGCCGTGTGACTCTTGGTCTCCACCAGGGGTCGCACAGACTCCGCGCACATCTCATCCCTCCCCCCCCCCGGAGAAGGAGAGCAGTCCATGGGACGCTCTATCCTTCTCCCGGCCGTCCTCCAGCGACCCGAGTCCGCCTCACCTGGCCGTCGGGCGCCGCAAGCGGAAATCCCACCGCTGCGCCAGCGGGCCGGCTAGGGTACAGGTGTTTGTGGAGCGGGTCCAGGATTGGGATGAACGTTGCCTGACAGTAACAGTAGTAACCATGTAATTCTTAACGCTTGCCATTTTAGTTGTTTTAATGCCTGCGTTTGTTTTCGAACTTTTGCATATTCTTTTCTGTTTTTGTCAGAGATTGTGATCATGTTTAAAGCCACAGGAGCGAGAGGATAGGTGGTGTAGTTCTGTGCTAATTGCCGTTTATGCAAGCACAACTTAGTGCCAAAGACTGAGAACATTGGAGTGGATGTGATTTTTTGGCACCGTTGATGGTGCCTCAGTGTACCATTCATTATGTTTCCAATAATGTTGGCTTCACTGTGTGTGAGGGGTGGAATTACTGAGACTAGTGTGAGAATGAGCCAAATGTAAAGTGGGCCCACGATTCAGGAGGATTGGGTTATTTATCCATGAGGACTTGGGTTGTCTGCAGCTACTTTGTCTTTTTAGGACCAGGGATGGCAACGAGTACAGCGCTGGCTACGGACTCGGGATTGGAGTTTGGGAGACTAATGGGGGGGGTGAGAGGTCTGCTTTCACCCTTTCGGTACGTAAGAGAAATAAGGGAGAGAGATGTAGCTGGAATTAGAAGGGCTGCTGGGATAATGCAGTGGTTAAGGTCACTGCCTTTAGTGCAGTGGGTCAGGGGTTCAAATCCTGCATCAGTACCATGTGGGTGAGGAGGATATAAAAGGTGATTCTGGAGGGCTTCACTGGAGGGTGATGACAAATTAGGGCTTGGTGAATGCAAACAAAAGTGGCTAGGGCATGGAGCTGAGTGACTCACTAGTGACTCCTAGTGGTGATAGAGTAAAATCTGCAAATGGGGAAGTGGGTACCTTCTGAAAAACAGCGTGATCATGTGATATGTCATGTGACCACCACGGCCCTATAAAGGAAAGGACAGCCCAGGGTGGTGGGTCAGTCGACATGTACTGTCGATGGGCTAGCACACTTCAGGAATGTGCTCAGCTGAAGGAGTCAGTACCTTGCTTGTTGCAGCTGCTGTAACTGTTCCATGGGCCTCAGGAGGGTTGTGAGTGGGAGGTGGACGTAGAAGCTTGCTGCCTAAAAGGAAGATAAGAACAGGGCGTCATAGACAGAATTTGCATAAAAGAGACAAAGGATTTGCTTGGGAAGAGGGAGAAAGGCAGAGACACTGAAAAAGGAGATGGGGTCGAACTTAGCATACCCGAAGATGCAGAGAGAAACTGGAGTGAAAATGGAGTCAATACAGCATGAGAAACAGGTAAGTTACACTGCTCAAACAGTTGAAATCAGTAATTACAAGTAACTAGTGGTAGCCGCTTCTGAAATGCCACCGCCTCACAGGAATTCTTCCTGAGATGCTAGCAATACAATGGTAATTAAAGAACACTGCATAAACATAGGAGCTGGGTTTGTAAAATTTTTGGTGGAGCCCAGGGGTCAGGGGTCATGACCCACCCCTGACCCAGGCCCCGCCCCCTGGCCCAGGAGTCAGAGGTGAATCAATAATAGAAGAGTAGAACAGGGACATATTTCTACGTCATACAGTTCTAAAATAGCACTTAACAGTCATAAACACCCACAAGGGAAACTAAAAAGCCTGGCTAGCTGAAGCAACAAAATTTGAACAAGTATTTGAAAACAGCCTCTAGGAGAGATGAGTTACATATTCAGCGCAGTTATCCTTTAAAGCAAGGTAGCACTCAAGCAGAAACACTGGATGCATGTAAGCCAAATCCCATCTCCAACCCCTTAGTGTTGAACCAACAAGCAGCAAATGTCATGGGAGGGTAATGTGAAACACAACCTCCTCCCCAGAGAAACTATCCACATCTGTTGCTGCCACCATGACATCTTGTACAGTAAAACAACAAGTGTTAGGTACCCACAACACATGCACAATCAGGAGACAAGAGAAGGTGATCACCCAGGCTTGCTTATTAACAAGTTAGCCAGCCTTGGAGTGAGTCCCAGGGTTGTAGCCTGGGTAAAACATTAGCTGGACAACAGGATGCAGAGGGTAACAGTAAATGGAATCCACTCCAAAAGAAAGGGGGTTACTAGTGAGGTACCACAGGGTTCAGTACTGGGACTGGTCCTCTTTAATGTCTTTATAGGTGACATTGCAATGGGACTGGAAGGGAAAGTATTCTTTTTTTTTTTTAATCCTCTTCTTTCCTTGGCAGGGCCACTGTCAATCTTCAGCCCTGGTCACGGCCCCCGAGACTTCCACTGTCATCTATTGCTGCTTAATCCCCCAGTTACCCCCGGAGGGTGGGGCCGCAGCAATGGTCCCCAATCTGCTCCGCTGAAGTATTCCTCTTTGCAGCCGACACAAAGACCTGCAACAGGGTTGATACACAAGAGGGGGTGGAAAGGATGAGAAGGGACTTGGCAAGATTGGAGGAATGGTCAAAAGTATGGCAGCTTAGATTCAATGCAAAGAAGTGCAATGTAACGCACCTGGAAAACAAAATCCCAGGGGAAGAGTACACAATGTAAGGGGAGGTACTAACAACAACAAAAATGGAAAAGGACCTGAGGGCAGTCATATCAGATGACTTAAAAGTAGGCAAGCCAAGCAATGTAAGAAGGGCTGGGGGGGGTATGCTGGGATGCATAGGGAGAGGTAACACCAGTAGAAAACAGGAAGTTGTTATCCCTCAGTACAGACAGTTGGTGAGACCCCATCTGGAATACTGTGTGCAGTTCTGAAGACCTCATCTCCGCAAGGACATAGACAGGATGGAGGCAGTCCAGAGGAGGGCAACTAAAATGGTGCAGGGTCTGCACCAGAAGCCATTTGAAGAGAGACTAAAGCAGCTTAATATGTATATCCTCAAGGAAAGGAGGGAGGTGGGGGGCATGAGAAAAACATTTAAGTACCTCAAGGGAATCAATAAAGTCCAAAAGGGTAGCATATTTCAGAAAAAGAGATGTGCAAGAACAAGGGGCACAATTTGAAGATAAAGGGGGACGGCTCAGGAGCAGTGTAAGAAAGTATTGTTTCACAGAGAGGGTAGTGGATGCATGGAATGGCCTTCCTGAAGAGGTTGTGGGGTCAAAAACAGTGGGCGAATTCAAGAATGCATGGGACAGACATAAAGCAATTCTTGTGAGGGTTAGGAGGAAGTGGGCTGTTGGTTAACTAGGATCTGCAGCTTATCCAATAGGTAGGGAAATGGGCAGACTGGGTGGGCCAAGCAGTCCTTATCTGCTATCAAAGGATATGTTTCTGTGTTTCTCTTTCCCAGCTCCCTAACTGAACCCCCCACATCAGGCAAGTCCCAATTAAGAGCTGTAAAAGCACATGCATATGTGAGGACATGAAATTAGTCTAGAAAATCCATCCAGATACTGTAATTTACTGCTCACCTGTTGTAATTACACAGTCTGTAATATATCCTCAGGATCATGAAAAACTGCACTGTGTGGTCCAGCTGCCTAGCAGTGTCCTGAACTAGCCCCCAAACTTACTAGGCCTAGGTGACATTTCATCAGGCAGCTCCCATAATAACACAACACACAAGGCCTGCTGAAACACCTACATGGCAGATAAAGGTAACGCTGCAGGTCAGGGACATCCCCATTTGGCCATAAGGCCACACTAATTTTCATTTCCTCCCTAATAGGTTCTGCATCACCCCACAGACTTCAAATAGCAGATGGTTCAGTTGCATTCCCTTTGGCTGGAGACTTAGCACTACACTAACCAGTTACCAATGAACAAGGTCCAAAACAGCAGGAAACAACCAGGTTTTGTTATCTGTAGGCTAGTAGAGAGGCAACAGACATGAGAGAAGCCCTCCCTTAAAATTCCTGGTCCTCACATCAAGTCACTCACATCACTTCTGAGCACAGTGCACCCATTCCTGGCTGATGGCTGCCCTATCTGTTTAGCAGAGGTCAGAGCCAGTGTGGCATAAATGGTGTCAGTACTGCATTTCACCACAGCAGCATATGCCATGCCAGTATCACCAGGTAGGTAGGTTACAGACAGAGAGAGAGTCTGAGAGATACTTTTTATATATACTTTTGAACATGACAATGGCATGGGCACATGGAAGACCAAGGGTTAACATTTTGCCACTAGTAGCAGGGCTAGTGACTAGGAAAAACAACATCAGCTCAGCAGACATTTCCAGTGGCCCAGTTGGTGTACATTCTAAACTGAAGTGTTGCCTTCCTCAGTACAAGCCCGCTGGTCCAGTTAAAGGAAAGCAGTCCTTCTGTAGAACCCCAACCCACAAAGCTTAATCACCCAATTAGATTTTTCAGCTGTAATAAAAGTTCTATCAGAACTTACTTAATTTTTTTTTGTAAAGTCTGAAGCTCAAAACATGGCAGACATGTTGTGGATCCATTTCCCATGAAAGTGCAGGAGGAGAGAGGTGCGGCATAGCAGTTTCCTAAGAAATGGATCTGGATTCCATGCAGTGTCCACCATGTTTGGAAAGTGCAGACTTTTACAAATTAAAGTAAAGTAACTTCTGATGGGAGAAATTGTTTTTATTACAGATGAAAAGCCTAATTTGGGGGTATCCTGTTAGTACCACCATTTAGCTAGAGGCCCGGTGCCAGTTTCGACCCCTGGAGGACGCACTGTAAAACCCATGATGCAGCAGCACATTATGACATTAAGGTAAGTTCACCACCACCACAGTCCACAACATTACCACACAAACAACAATACCTGTGCTGTCCTAGCAAACCAAGAGCCACATACAATAAAACCTTACTTATAATATTTTAAGTAGCCACATTACAAGAGTGTAGAACCCTAGTAACCCAGCTGTTTTTTCATGCTTCCCTGTCCCTGTGCAGTGTAGTGAGAAATGCCATTTAGCTCCTCCAGTTCTTCTCACTGCAGAGACAGAGTTTAGTTCCCCCAGTAGCTAAGAAAGTACAATTTGTAAGCTACACCTCTCTGCCATCCCCCCCCCAATTGTTGACATGATTGTACTTGTTACCCAGACCTTTAGATGCCCAATAGTATATGCCAGGAACTACATAATAGGAGCAACAAGTACCCCAGTACTTTGCCTTATGCACTGTATTTATCTGTATGTCAAATAGAGCATACCCTTCTTATCACTCCAGTATGGGGTGAACAGCAGAAAATAAGTTACCAAAGTCAGTGGCCAAGGCAGGCACGGCAGGCACAGACTGCCCTGCCACCCTATCTCCAATCAACTTGTAAGCCATGGTGGCTTGTCATGTTTCTACACCCATGCCCACACATATCGCAGTTCAGAGACATGAGTCAGATAAAACTCAGTGCAGTTAGTAGTAAGACAGTACTCATAGTCACTAGTCCTAGGGTAGTCTGTGGACTCAGCAGACAGCATCCCTCCCCATTCCCACCACACCTTACCTGGTTAGTAGTAGTGTGCTCACTGCTGCTGCCTGGGCCTGGACAAACTATGGCTGAGCTGAAGGGGGGGGTACATTACCACATCATGGGCCAGTGCTGTTTCTCCGGACTCGCTGGCTGGGCTGGGGCCTTCTCATCAGGGCCGACTGGTGCAATGTGTGACTGTCGCCCAGTCATACACGCCCGCTACTTGCTGGGCCATTGCCACCTGCTCGACTCCTCCTTGTCCTCTTCTGGTCCGCCCGGACATAAGGACGAAACAATCACCCACTCACCCCAGCTCGTCCTCACCGGTCCGGGTACTGCGCCATCTATAACCCTGATCTGCTCAACCCACGAGAGGCGCTGCCTCTTTTCACACACACCAAGGACTCGGAGTCTCGCCGGACTGTTCTGCTGCCTACCTCACGTGATCCCAGACCCACCCCTTCCTTCTGCAGACTGCTGGTGGCACTGCAGCTGCCCCTGGGCTAGCTCACTAGCTCCGCTCCAACCTGCATAGTGCACTGTCTGCAAGCCATGTCCGCCCCGCCGCACCACCGGTTTGTTGTCCACCACTTAACTGACGGTCCCACTTCGGCTCTCACACTCCCTCTTCGCTAACTTTGCTTGCCTTGTACTGCCAGTGGCTGCTGATGATGACGTTGCACTTCCGCCACCCACGCCGGTGTTCTTCAAGTTCTCCCTCAGAATTCAACCCATCTCCCTCTTACTGCACACTCGTTGTCCTTGCCACCCCACCATCACCTTCTTCAGTCGAAGAACCGATGCACGCATCTCGCGCCCAATAAGCCCGCCCCCCTTTGTGGCCAATCACAGTGTGGCAAGTTTTGAACAGGGGAGGGGCGAGTCGACTCGACTCAGAATCTCAGCTAGAAGGTAGAAAACAGGCGCCAATTTTAAATAATAACAGCCAGCTGCGCTACCAGCCAATTAAATTATGAGGGGGGGTGTCACATCACACAAGTCACAGCAGTGCCCGGTCCCGTAACACTGCATAAATATCCCTAACCCAGCAAGATTACCCCTAGCACGGTTCCCAAAAAACAATCTCCATTCATTTGCCGACAGATATTAAAAGCACCGTTCAGGAATGTGTTCAGCTGAGGGGTCAGTACCTTGCTTCTTGCAGCTGTTCTAGCTGCTTCATGGGCCTCGGGAGGGCTGTGAGTGGGGGGGGCAGACATAGAAGCTTGCTGTCTAAAAGGAAGATAAGAACAGGGTGTCATAGGCAGAATTTGAATAGCAGGGGAAAAGGATTAGCTTGGGAAGTGACAGAAAGGCAGAGACACTGAGAAAGGAGATCGGGGTTGCGGGTCGAACTGTGCATGTGCGAGCACGCCCGAAGACACACAGAGAAACTGGAGTGAAAATGGAGTCAGTACAGCATGAGGAACAGGTAAGTTACATTGGTCAAACAAACAGTTGAAATCAGCAATTACAAGTAATTAGCAGTAGCCGCTTCTGAAATGCCACCATCTCACAGGAATTGTTTCCGAGATGCTAATAATAACAATGGTAACTAAAGAACACTGCATAAATATCCCTAACCCAGCAAGATTACCCCTAGCACGGTTCCCAAAAAACAATCTCCATTCATTTGCTGACAGATGTCAAAAGCACAGTTCAGGAATGTGCTCAGTTGATGGGGTCAGTATCTTGCTTCTTGCAGCTTCTCTAGCTGCTCCGTGGGCCTTGGAAGGCTGTGGGGGGGCAGACATAGAAGCTTACTGCCTTGCTTCTTGCAGCTGCTCTAGCTGCTCTGTGGGCCTTGGGAGGACAGTGAGTGGGGGGCGGACATAGTAGCTTACTGCCTTGCTTCTTGCAGCTGCTCTAGCTGCTCATGGGCCTCGGGAGGGCTGTGAGTTGGGGGCGGACATGAAGCTTACTGCCTTGCTTCTTGCAGCTGCTCTAGCTGCTCCGTGGGCCTCGGGAGGACTGTGAGTGGGGGATGGACATAGAAGCTTGCTGCCTTGCTTCTTGTGCTTCTCTAGCTGCTTTGTGGGCCTCGGGAGGGCTGTGAGCCGGGGGCAGATGTAGGAGCTTGCTGCCCTGCTTCTTGCAGCTGCTCTAGCTGCTCCATGGGCCTCAGAAGGGCTGTGAGTGGGGGACAGATGTAGAAGCTTGCTGCCTTGCTTCTTGCAGCTGCTATAGCTGCTGTATGGATCTCGGGAGGACTGTGAGTGGGAGACAGATGTAGAAGCTTGCTGCCTTGCTTCTTGCAGCTGCTCTGGCTGCTCCATGGGCCTTGGGAGGACTGTGAGTGGGGAACAGACATAGAAGCTTGCTGCCTTACTTCTTGCAGCTGCTCTAGCTGCTCCGTGGGCCTCAGAAGGGATGTGAGTGGGGGACAGACGTAGAAGCTTGCTGCCTTGCTTCTTGCAGCTGCTCTAGCTGCTCCATGAGCCTCGGGAGTGCTGTGAGTGAGGGGCAGACATAGAAACTTGCTGCCTTGCTTCTTGCTGCTGCTCTAGCTGCTCTGTGGGCCTCGGGAAGACTGTGACTGGGGGGCAGATGGACATAGAAACTTGCTGCCTTGCTTCTTTCAGCTGCTCTAGCTGCTTCATGGGCCTCGGGAGGGCTGTGAGAGGGGGACGAATGTAGAAGTTTGCTGACATGCTTCTTGCAGCTGTTCTAGCTGCTCTGTGGGCCTCGGGAAGGCTGTGAGTGGGGGGTGGATGTAAACACTTGCTGCCTTGCTTCTTGCAGCTGCTCTAGCTGCTCCATGGACCTCAGGAGGGCTGTGAGTTGAGGTGCCTAATCTCCCTAGGTCCTGCAAGATGCATGTTTGCTGGATGGGACTACCCATTCCTTTGACATTATATATAGATATTCTTAAATCACAATTCAATCCCATTTTATTTTGAAAGACAATATACTACGTTTGATGAGGATGGAGGCACACTCCTGCCTTCCCTTCCTCTAATCTCTGATTGTATAGCTAGACAAACTAGTTAAATGAGCAACATTTTTAAATATAAACTGTACAAAACAGTATAACAGAACTTGAAGAACCAAACAGAAATATTCTTCTAACAGAATGCTAGTGTGCTTGTGCTGTTTTTTTAAGCTGTGCACACTGTGCACAGCTATTTAGCCAGAACATCCCAGGTAAAGGGCTATGTGACACTGCCAGCACAAACTAGTAGCAGTATATCACGGATCCATCCCTCTGCACTAAAATGGAAGAAGACAACCCCCTCCCACACCATTATTATACGTCCTTCAGTACAGAGCTCCTGGGTTCCCCTTTCACACTTGTAGTACCCTCTGACTGGAGTGTGGTGGTGTAGGTTCATTATGTGCATTCAGGTCATTTTACCTTTCTGTGTTATACTACCCCCCAAATATCTTTCCTGGTCCGTCCTGGTGATGTTGACATGAATCACTCTATATAATATTCTGCCATTCTTTAATACCCATTCCCAGCTATGTTTCTGGTTCCACCTGGGGAATTTTTTTGCCCAACTGATGTTCTAGCCCATATGGAGCAAGTCACACCCACATGCTTTTGTAGCCAATCCATTCTCACCATTTCCTGCCCTCTGCCAGCTGCTGCTACCTCTGGAGAGAATTACTAAGGCTGTAAACACAGAAACATAGAACTTGACAGCAGATAAGGATTGCTTGGCCCATCCAATCTGCCCATTTTCCTACCTACACTATTACCGTAGAACGTGCCCAATCTACAGCTCTTTCTCTCTCCCCCTTCCTGTGACGCTCCCTACAGGTGGAATGGTGGGAGGACACTTCAGATTCCCAAGGAGGTGGATGTTGTCACCTGACAAAGAGAGGCAGGAGACGGAAATAAGTATCAAATGCTTGACAGGCTTTATACTTAAAACAAGGAAAGGAAGACACAGTCACAGGGAAGAGAGGAGAGCTATTATCTCTAATCTCCTGTACAAGGAGAACTGTAAGGTAAAACCAGCTGTAACAGCTATGCTATAAGAGCATCTCTAACTCTAAAGTCCCTGTAAGAGGGTGACTCTGTGGCAAAACTAGCAAAATTGGCAAACTGGCTGTAACAGCTATGCTATAAGAGTGTCTTATGCAAATCCTTCTAATTCACCCCCGAGGTGCACCTCTAACTAAGGCCTACTACATGGAGTACTCCACACTATGAAACTGTACAGTATACTATAGCAAGATTCTACATATGTTATTAATGCCAGTTCATGCACGGTCATGCTTTCTCTTCATCAGAAAGAGAACAGGACCAAAAGAAACTGGTGTAACAGGGAACATGTTGACTGGCTGGCCAGAGTGACCCTAGGGGTTTCTTGAGAAATTAGAGTGATACAGAGAAGGATTCTAAACAGACTGTGAGTCCCTCGGCCACACCTACCTCTCCTGGGTTGCCAGAGTTTAAGAACGAGCACTAAGATTCCTTCGGCTAAAAACCCACTGAGGGCTGCCAGAATTCAAGCACAAAGGATCCGGCCAGAGTCAGCTGGTGGGCAGCCGAGTTGAGACAACAAGTACAGTGGCTACCCCGCCACAGCCTGCTTGTGGACTGCCAGGTACTGATGATGCAGAACTACCCTGCCACAGCCCGCTAGTGGACTGCCGGGTGAAGAAGATGCAGAAAACCCTGCCACAGTACGCTGGTGGACTGCCGGGTAAAGACGATGCAGAAAACCCTGCCACAGCCTGCTGGTGGACTCCCAGGTAAAAATGATGAAGATCACCCTACCACAGCCCGCTGGTGGACTGCCTGGTAAAGAAGATGCAGAACACCCTGCCACAGCCTGCTAGTGGACTGCCGGGTAAAGAAGAAGCAGAACACCCTGCCACAGCCCGCTGGTGGACTGGCAGGTAAAGAAGATGCAGAACACCCTGCCACAGTCTGCTGGTGGACTGCTGGGTAAAGATGATGCAGAACACCCTGCCACAGCCTGCTAGTGGACTGACGGGTAAAGAAGATGATGGGAGGACTCCATGGAAATCAGGAATCAGGATGAAGAAGTCTTCGGATGTTTGATAATGACAGAGTTCCTGGCACCAAGGCCGGACTAGCCAAAGAGTGATGTAAAATAATTAACAGGATGTTGGCTCAGGTAACTGGAACAGAAGATCTGAACGGCACTCTGGTGTGGATGGCAAAACAAGAAAACGGATGGCAGGATCTGCACTGGGCCAGGCCGTACACTGGGAACTATTAGAGAAAAATAATAAACATGATGTTGCAAAGGTATGGCTACTAACACGGCTCCTTAGGAGTACTGCTGCAGACTGATTCTGGAGTGCACTTGTGGAATACCTCTTCAAGGGTTGCTGAAGACTGATTTGGAAACACACTGGTGAAATGCCTCTCAAGGATTGCTGAAGACTGATTCGGAAACACAATAGTACAAGATGCTGGCACAATGCAATATAACTGCAGCTCTGGGGCAATTACTCTGTTCAGGGAATTGGTAGCAATGCAGTTAAATGTCACAGTGCTCCATATCACAGTTCCAACAATAGTGGGAAAATGTACAGTCTCTGAATGTCCAGACCACAGCAATGAAGAAATATCCAATAATTCCTCCTGATGGCTACCTAGCTGAAGTGGGACCCCTTTTTAACTGAATCGGGCAACCCTATGCTGGGTGACCCCTTTAAACAGTAATGGGCCTGGTTGCCCTTTTAAGCATTGGGCCTACTGTGGCTGGGCCTCTTTAACACCTGTGGGCCTATATGGCTGGGCCCATTTAAGGATACTGGGCCTACTGGTTGGGCTTCCAATAACAACTTGGGGACACTACACAAGGACAGCAGGATAATAAGCAATATAGTTTTATGAGGGGTAGATCATGTCAGACTAACCTTACTGAATTCTTCAGTGGTGTTTGGCAAGACCAAGATAAGGGTAAATCACTGGATATATTGTATTGGGATTTTAGTAAAGCTTTTGATTTGTTGCCTCATATTGGACTGGTGAAGAAGTTGAGTGATATAGGGGTTGGAGATGTGCTTAAATGCTGGGTGGAAAATTAACTTTATGATAGGACACAAAGTGGCATGTCTTGGGTTGGTTTTGGGACCTGTGCTTTTTAACATATATTCAATGTGGGGTGCATAGCTTGGTGCTTGTGTATACTTATGAGCTGACTGGTATATGCTTGGTGTTTATGACATGAGCTTTGGTGCTTCTCCACATCCCACCCTCTGTAGGATACTGGGTAGGTGTAGACTTAAGGCCCAGCAGAGAGGGAGAGACTGGAATGCCAGAGAAGGAGGAGGAGGCAGGGGAGGAGGGAGGGCACTGCCGAAATGTTTGAAGCAGAGCGAGAGGCGGCCTGATGTTTAAATAGGGGGTGGGGGGAGGAGTTATTTCCCCCATTAAACATCAGGCTATAGCCTTCCAATTCAGTGTGGGGTACATAGCTTGGTGTGTGTGTATACTTATGAGCTGACTGGTATATGCTTGGTGTTTATGACATGAGCTTTGGCGCTTCTCCACCTTCCACCCTCTGTAGGACACTGGGTAGGTGTAGACTTAAGGCCCCCCAAAAATTAGCGAAGTAATAGCTCGTCCAACTCCGGAGAGTGTGATCAGTAGTACGCAGGAGAGGAAACCCCCCCTTGGGAAACCTCCGAGAACCCATGGCTACTGACCTGCCCATCCTCTGGGCATACTAAGAGGAGAATAATCCTAAATGGTGCTGAGGTTTAGGTATGGTTATGTCCAGGAGTTCAGTCCAGTGATGCAGGTTGAAAAGTCCTGTTCCAGGTTAAGATGAGCAGTAAGACGATGTTGCAGATGAAGGTTCGAGTATATAGAATATCCAACTTGCAATGAGTTCCAGATGCTGTGAGAATGGTTAATCCAAGTCAGAGGTAGATGACAGTTGTATATCCATGGCACGGCCTTTGAGTACTAGATATTGCTCAGTAGTGGGTCTGTTTGTTGGGATGGCTGGAACCTGTTGCAGGTTCACTATCACTGGAATGACATAATGCGACAGAAAGGGTGATAGCCATTGTTGGGATGGCAGGACCCCATGTGGTCCGCCATTGCAAAAGTATGGAATAATGTAGGGTGTGAAGGATGAGAGTCGCATGAGGCTGACTGAAATGACATGGCATTATCAGTAAGGTCTGTGGTGGGGCATGCGTAAATGGGATGGTGGGACCCCACATGGTCCGCCATCACCATGAAGCTGTGAGGCGTTGGAAGTGGAATGGAAGATGATGGATTGTGACAGAAAACATTAATGAATTGATGATAGTAGGCTCAGAGGTATGCTAACTGGGGACTAAACTTCCCATGGAGTTCCGATGAATGTCGTAGCCATGTTTGAGCGACGGAAGGTCTCAGGTGGCCAAATTGGAAGGAGAGAAATGTGCAAGGGTCTGCCATAGTGCAAGCAGAAGTACATTTCAATAACCCCCTTTATCCTGAGGGGCAATATGAACTGTTGGGATGGTGAGACCCCCACATGGGTTCACCATCGCTTAGAATGATGACTCTGAGGTGAGGGGGTGAAAGTCTATTGAAGAATGAATATGATGGATGCAGTTGAGGAAGGAGGGCCCCACACCGGTGTTGTTTTAAGAAGGGATAGCGGAGGCACCTGCATGTCCTGAATTCCTGATTTAGCATAGTCCGAAATAAGACGATGATCACTGTCGTATTGCAGAGTTCAAGGTGAAGAGGGTTGCGGAAATTGGACTGGAAAACAAGGACTATGAGGAAGGCTTTCGAAGGGGATGTAGAAGAGGGATGGTGGGACCCCATGTGATCCGCCATCACATGTAATGATCTGGGTGCTAAGGGGGTACCTTCGGGAGTGAGAGTCTATTGCAGTCCAGGGTAAAAAAGGCAATACCCCTGCGTCTGTACTCCTGAAGTGAAATGGAAATACTTGTGAGCTATGGTAGGGCTCTGTTGCATGGCATCTATGTTTGGGATGGTGGGACCCCACGTGGTCCGCCATTGCCGTAGAATAGCCTGAATAAGGTAGGGATGCTGGACACCCATAGTCTGTTGTACATGGTAGCAGCATAGGGGAATATGGGTGTGGGCAGGACAGTAGTGTGGTGGGTAGGTAACTGGCTGGGTGGCAGGACACAGAGGGTAGTGGTAAATGGCTGTCACTCCACAGAGGGAAGAGTGACCAGTGGGGTACCACAGGGATCAGTGCTGGGACCGGTCCTATTCAACATCTTCATCAGTGACATTGCGCAGGACCTAGAAGGCAGAATTTCACTGTTCGCTGATGACACAAAGCTCTGTAACAGAGTAGACACACCAGAGGGTGTAGACAGAATGAGAAGGGACCTGCAGAAACTTGAAGAATGGTCTGGGGTTTGGCAGTTGAAATTCAATGCAAAGAAATGCAAGATAATGCATATGGGGCACAAAAACCCTGGCACAATATATCAGTTGGGGGTGAGGATTATAGCATGCACCAAGCAGGAAAAGGATCTTGGGGTTATCATCTCTGATGACCTCAAGGTAGGGAAACAGTGTGACAAGGCAGCAGGTAAAGCAAATAGGATGCTGGGATGTATAGGCAGGGGCATCTCAGCAGGAAAAGGGAGGTCATAATTCGCTATACAAGACACTAGTGAGGGCCCACCTGGAGTACAGTGTACAGTTCTGGAGACCATACCTACGTGAGGACAGACAGGGTAGAGAAGGTTCAGAGGAGGGCAACAAAGATGGTGCATGGATTGCATCACAAGTCCTATGAAGACAGGTTGAAGGAACTGAACATGTACTCCCTGGAGGAGAGGAGGAGAGGGATATGATAGAGACATACAAGTATCTTACAGGGAGGACCAGGGTGCAGGAATACACTATTTTAAGCGTAAAAAGATGTTCCAGGACTAGAGGGCATGGGATGAAGTTGGAGGAGGACGATCAGAGGAAGCATGAGGAAGAATTTCTTCACAGAATGGTGGTGGACAAGTGGAACACCCAGCCAGAGGAAGTGGTGGGGGCTGAAACAATCACGGGATTTAAGAATGCATGGGATAGACATAAAGGAATTCTGGAGGTCAGGGGTAAGGGACAACAGACTTCTAGGAAAACATAAACTGAACTTACAAGCTGAAATGGGCAGACTGGGTGGGCCATAGGCCCTAATCTGCCGACACTGTCTATGTATCTATGTAGTCCCAAGTAAGGAGGATGAGATCAGAAGCAAGCCAATCTCCAGGAAAGGGGACTTGATGGAGCAATGAGTTGAATCCCTTTGACTAGATGTAGAGTGGGATGGCAGGACGCTCCGTAGTCCAGAATCGCTGTTGCAGGAGTTGTACAGAAATGAAAAGCGAGAACCCTTGTCCCATTGAGTAGTGCATGATTAGGGAAGGCAAAGACCCCACATGGTTTGCCTTCACCATGGTGAAGAATAGTGCATAATAGGGATGGTGATACCCCGCATGGTACGCCATCGCCATATCCGAGTAATACATGACTTACATCGAGTAATGCATGGAGAGTTGGTGGGACCCCACATGGTCTGCCTTCGCCGTACCACTGGTACTGCATGATTGGGAAGACAAGACCCCATGTGGTTCGCCTTCGCCATAGTATGCAATAGTGCATGATAGGGATAGTGGGACCCCATGTGGTCCACCATCGCTGTATCTAAGTAGTGCGATGAGTGCCATTGAGTAGCGTGTGATAGATGGCGGGACACCAAGTGGTCCGCCATCGCCATACCACTGAATAGTGCATGAATTGGGAAGATGAAACCCCATGTGATTCGGCTTCACCATAGTAAAGAATAGTCCAAGGTAAGGAGGGCAAGATCCTACATGTCTGCCAGTAGTAAATGAGATGAGTAGGGCTGCTCGAGGGGCATGTACATTGTGGGATGGCGGGACCCCATGTGGTCCGCCATCGCGATAGTCTAGCATTATGGAAGGTGGGAATAACTGGAATCCCCCCTCAGTCTGACGTCGCATAGGTAGTGTATAGGCTAAAGAAGGAGGACAAGACCCCGGATATCATATCCTTATTAAGACTGAGATACAGATTTGTACCAATACAAACTGCAAAGTCATTCACAGTTTAAAACAAGTATAAGAGCCAGCTATGCGTGCATGGTAGTAGTGTTGCTGCAGTTCCAGGAAAGTGTGTCCATGATACTGGCATGGAACGAGACTAAGAACAGTAAATGTGGGTATAGTGACACTCAAAAAGGGGAAAAATAAAATACTTAGTTCAATGCGAGAGCAGGAACCCCATCCTTCATTGGTGTCCGAAGGACTAGGGAGCTGGTTCTGAAAGTGAACAAGAGAAATGCTGAATAACATAATTCGAGTGAGATCTTGCCTGACTCTCATTGAGAGAGACTTCTAAAGGGATGGCACGACTACACGTAGTTAGGACATAGATTTAATAGTAGAGCAGCAATCCAGCCAATAGTGGGTGAAGGTTAAAAGGTCTCCGAAGAGTGAAATTGACATATTTATGCTCGGTCAACGAAGTAAGTGCAAGGCTCTGCAGCCTGGTTAATGACTGAGTCAAAGTAGAATTCCTAGTAAGGGTATGAGATGCACTAGTCCGTTCCTACTGAATGATTTGGGAATTGGTGCAATCATGTTTTCATCCTGCAGAACACTAAATCTGTTTGCAAACTCAAAGGGAAATAAATTCTCTCAGATCAGAGTAGTATTTATTCAAATCAAACACCGAGTTTTTCCTGACAGCATAGCAACCAGAGTTAAAATAAGTTCAATGTAGATTGCAGCAGATGCTGTAGCAGTGCAGTGGAAGGAATCCTTTTGAGGTAGGTATTGCTGGGATGTTACTGATCTGGAATGGTATCGTACGGGCATCCTAGGGATTCGCAGGCCTCGACACGCCCTCATAGGTAGACTGGAGACCGCTCTGGCTGCTAGACCAGTTTGACATCACCGGGAAGCGAGCTGCAGGGGTTACAGCTGAAGTGGATCCACGGAGGAGCACGGGCAAAAGCCCAGGAAAGGACCGGCAGGGGAACAAGGACAGGCCATAAGCTGGGAGACAATCCAGGCATAGAAGAGCGGGAAGCGGCGAGGGAAGTGGAGCATCCGGAGGGCGCATGGAGGCTGCATGGTGGTGGACAAGGAGAGAAAAAAAAAAAGCCCGAAAGAAAACAAGGAGAAGAAGGTACAGGACAGAGGAATAGGCAGGGGAAGGGAGATGAACGCAAGCAGGAGCACAACAAAGGGGAAACAGGTGGGGAAGGGACAAAAGCAAGAGCAAAGAAACAAAACGGCGCACAGCCAACTAAGCATGCAAGCGCCGTTGAAACACTTGAAGCAGAGCGAGAAGCAGCCTGATGTTTAAATAGGGGATGGGGAGGCGTTATCCCCCCCCCCACTGAACATCAAGCTATAGCCTTCCAATATTTGTGACCTAGGTGAAGGAATAAAAGGCAGGATGTCACTGTTTGTGAAAGATGCAGAGATTTCTGGCAGAGTGGACACTGACAAAGGGATAAATGAACTCAAATAATAGCTCATGAAACTGGAGAAATTGTCCAGCATGTAGCAGTTAAAATTCAATGCCAAAAAGTGTAAAATTATGCATTTGAGTAATAAAAGCATAATTAGTGACAGGTCTTCAAACTTCTGTGAACTGTGACAAGGCTTCTGGTAATGCTAATAGGATGCTGGGATGCATATGGAGGGCTTGTTCTAGCAGTAGGAAATAAATAATCCTTCCACTGCATAGATCATTAGAAAGGCCACACCAGGGGTACTGTGTCTAGTGTTTGAATCCACACACCTAAAAAGAGCTAGGGACTGTCTAGAGTCAGTTTAAAAAAGGGTGACAAAAATGATCTATGGTGATCATGGGAGATCCTATGAAGAGAGATTAGACAACCTAGGAATGTCCTCATTGGAAGTCAGAAGAGAGAGAGAGATGATATGATTGAAACCTTTAAGTAGCTGAAGGGCATCAATAATATCAAAGGTTGTTTACTCTTCAAGAAGGTAACATCACTAGAGAGCACAACATGAAACTGATGGGGGTTAGCTTCAGAAGGGATATTAGAAAAGTTCTTTATGGAGAGGGTAGAGGATAAGTGGAATCAACTATCACAGGAACTTGGGCAGCGGTCACGATCCAGCCATAGCACCTCTACGGTGCAAGAAGCCTGATCCACCCACCCCCCCAAAGAGATAGATAAGGTATGATGCTTGAAAAATTGGCACGATTTCTCTGGGCTGTGTGAACGCTGAACCGGATCATCACTTGCAATTTGCTGTTTTCAATTTCAGCGCCTTCTCAGGGTAGCGCTATTGGTTCCACGCCTGTGTAGAGCTCCCTGATTGGCTGGTCTCACTCACCTGAGACAGGAGCACCCGAGGTGGCTTAATGTAAGCCTGCATCCCTGTACTCGGCTTCTAATTTATATATTTTAATTTAGCCTGTTCTGCTCGGCCTGTGTAAAGTAACGTACCATTCCCCCCGCTGCAGTCTCTCTCCAACTGTATGTGCACTGATTCAGTGCTAGCTCTGCAAACTTCCCCTTGATTTTTCATCCCACCCCCCAGGCCTCCTTTAAATGCACACAGTCTCCGCCCACTCCTATCTGATGTTTCAATTTATTGGTTACTTACTGTCAACAACTGCAGTTCCTCCCATCCCCTTTTTTGCAACTAAGTCTTCTAGCAGCTTTATCTCATTCTGTCTTGCTGAGGCATACCATTTTGGTACTTTAGGTTTGCTTATTGCTGACTAGCATATCCTGTCTTGCTAAGGCAGTTGATTTAGGTCAGGTGATCTCTCTAGTACTTAGTCTGCTCCAGAGTAGTAGCTAAGAAATTTGCTTCAAAGCCTCTCTGCCCCTGGTACTACTCTATAATCAGGTAAACTCTTTTCTTATTAGCCTGACTAGGAGCTGTACTTAAGGATTACTGCTTCAGGCTCCACTGCCTATAGTAGTATTCTGCAGGGATTAAGGCATTCTCCTCCATTGAGAATCCCTTCTCTTGCCCGCACTTGTAGTGCCCCATTGGGTGATAGTCTCATAATGAGGGCATATTACCTGCTTCTATGCTTGTCTCTGCTCATCTTACATGTATTGGACCCGAACATGAATCAAAAAATAACTCCTAGAGTGGAAAATGGCTCTCTTTTTACATTGTCCGACCAGGACTTTTCCTATTAAGTAGAAGAACTTGTATGTACTCTAACTTCCCCTAGCCCGCTGCTGGTCCTTCACCTGCACCGGCATACAGGAACTCTCCTAGAGCCTGCCCACAGGGCTACACCACCTTCTGCATACTCCTCCCTACTCCCATTGACTCTCTCGGTCAGGGTATTATTGGATGCAGCATCAGGAAAACTGGGAACTAGCCTCAGAACTCCCTATACTGCCACAGACAAATCACGTAACCGAAAGAAGACCCAGCCACCCACACTTCTCCTAGGACTCTGGAGGAAACTCTTGTTCCTGCTTTTACTATGCTCAGGAAATGTTGAGCTTAATCCAGGCCCTCTGGCACCCATGGAATCCCCAGCAGAGCTACAAAGCCTCAAGTGGCTTACATTCTTGCATGTTAATGTATGTAGCCTATTAAAAAAAATCACTTCTGTTCAGGCCTGTGTATGTCATACTACTCCAGATGTTCTGGTGATTATGGAGTCCTGGCTCCGACCGGCGACCAGTAACAATGAAGTTAACATCCCTCCTACTCTTTGTTCAGAGCCGACAGGCAAACCAGAGGTGGTGGGGTAGCTATTTACATCAAAGATAAATTCCCTGCCTCCATAACTGACTCAACCTCTGTCCCAAAAGAATTTGAAAGCTTGTCATTAAAGATTGAAACTGCCACCGGTGTCTCATTATGTATAATAGGATGCTACAGACCCCCATCAGCTGGACTACAGTTGTTAAAACATCTCGAAAACATCCTGGGTTCGGCATCTTCAGAGTGTATCATACTAGGGGACTTCAACTTAGACTGGCTCTCCAGTGCATCCACCCCACTTAAAATGTCCTGTGATTCCCTTTGGTTGTCACAGCTAATAAATGAATCACTGTCCTAACAAGCTCAACCCTAATAGCAGTACTCGCTGGATATCATTTTAGTTAACAAACCCATTTATTCTCCCATGCTGGCATCTTTTTCTCTGATATTAGCGACCATTGCTTTATCGCGTGTGTAAGATCCACTCTTAAATCCACAACTGTACCAAAATTCTCCTTTAAAAGGTGCATATGCAACTTTGATCTCCATGGGTATATATCGGACCTAAGAGACTCCATGCGATGGCAGGACTTCTATCTAGCCAAGTCCCTGACTACGGCTTATGATATTTTCTCAGAAATTGTGCTAGGAGCTCACAACAAGTATGCTCCCATAGTAAAAGTACGTGCGAGAAACAAATCCTGTCGGTGGTTTACAGAAGGCCTGAAAGATGCTTTGTGGAGTAGGGATGTACTCTGGAGAACTGCTAGGAAAACAAATTTAATAAATGACTGGAATTCTTTCCAGAGGGCGACGAACCTCTGCACCAAAATGGTCAGAGAAGCCAGAAGCCAAAGCTAATTTCTACCGCTCTCAGCTGGAGAGCTCCTCAAGCAATGCCTCCAAATTCAGCAAGACTATCAAAGACATTGAAGGTCACACCACTGTAAATTCCCTACCTACTAAATTATTGATCGACAATACTGTCATCTCCGACAGACCGTCTATCCTCGATGCTCTCAATAATCATTTTGCCACTGAAGGGCTAGCCTTTGACTCCTGTCCCGCGAATATCCTCCGCCAACAACTTAGATTGGATACATAAGAAAAATCCATCCCAAGTCCATCCTTCGCTCTGCAGCCTACCTCCCTGAAAGAAGTCAAAGATCTTCTCCTTCAGCTGGGCACTAGGAAAAGTGCTGGGGCCGACCTCATTGACCTGTACTTCTTAAAGGTCAGCTACCGTGTCCTCGCAGTCCCAATTACTCATCTCTTCAACTTATCCTTGTCCCAGCGTGACCTACCGCTCATTTGGAAAAATGCACTTGTGGTCCCTTTGTTTAAGTCAGGAGATCCTAGTGACCTCAATAACTACAGGCCAATCTCCCTACTTCCAATCCTGTCAAAGATGCTGGAGAAAATAGTGAACTCCCAGCTTCGGAAGTACCTGGAATCAGAAAAATTGCTCAACCCATTACAATCTGGTTTTAGAGCACAGCACAGTACAATCTCTGCTCTAGCCAAGGTGACAAACGACTGGCAGCTTGAATTAGACAAAATTGTCTGTGCAGTTTTCTTGAACCTAAGCAAGGCGTTCGATACCATTGATCACAGACTGCTTCTGTCGTCCCTCCAGAACATTGGTTTGGATTTCCTATCCTTTAAATGGTTCTCCAACTACCTCTCAGGACAACTTCAACACGTAAAGGCAGAAGGGGAAGTTTCTCCACCAAAACCCCTATTGAGGGGTGTACCGCAAGGTTCCATTCTTGGTCCCTTGCTCGTCACCATTTATATTAAGAACGCAGATGCCCCCATCAAAGAAGCACAAATACACCTATTCACGGATGATACAGTACTCTATGCTAGTAGCCCCATACCTGAAGGGGCCTGTAAAGCCCTTCAAAATGAATTTAATCTGCTGCAACATCAGCTTATAAACCAGAAACTGCTCTTAAATGCAAAAAAAAACCAAAGCAACATTCCTCTCACCCCTTCAAAATGCAATAAATCCTGCAATTGCTGGGACACTCCTGCAGATCACTACCATTCTAGGTGAGCAGTTGGACTATGTACCAAAGTTCAAGTACCTGGGGGTCTGGTTAGACCATAGACTTGCTTTCACAGATCACTTAGAAGAACTGGCAAAGAAACTTAGACAAAGACTTGGTCTGTTCTTTAGGATTAATAATCTTCTCACAAGAGATGCTAAACTGAAACTGGTTCAAACTACCTTTCTTTCCCTATTGGATTACGCAGACTTTCTATATAGTCAGAGACCTGCAGGAACCCAAGCCAAACTCGATACGCTCTATCACAGAGCCATAAGATTTATCACGGGTCTTCCATACTCAGCCCACCACTGTGCAATGTACACGGCAGTGGGATGGTCATCCCTTGCTTACAGACAGCAAAAAAATGCTGCAGTTTGGACATACAAAGCTATCTCAAATAAACTGCCCCAGTATATCTGTCTGTTTACCTTTGTGCACTCTGGGGAAGTATGCCCTGAGAAGCACCTCATATATCTACCTTTATGTTTACAAAGCAAAATCTCACATTGGCAGAGCAGCCATCAGCTTTGTGCTCCCTCAACTGTGGAACAAGCTGCAAAAAACGTTGACATTAACTCACCCCATCAGCCTAGCACCTTTTAAATCTTTATATCTACATCATAATAAGGAGTCCTGTGCCTGTCTACCCTAAATAGTGACTCCTGTAAGTCCAAGCACACTCTAATTACTACTGTGAAAAGACTGATCACATCTATAATCGACTCTTCCCTCTCCCCTTTTTCTACCCCCATATCTGTCCCTTCCACATTCCTTTGACCCTGGTTCCAGCTCTAAATTCTCCATATCGTATCACTATTTATCTTTTTATATTAGGTTTTATTTGTGTTCAGTGCACCTGATACGTATATTTCTTTACTTTTATGAAAAATTGTGTCCTACCCAAAACTAGCTGTATCTTCTGTTCCAAACATATACTACTGTCAATGCTACCTGCTGATACTTTGTATATACTGTATTATTGTAGCTCACTTTATTTGTATTATTACTATTTTCTTGTGTGTTGCATCCCATGTATATTGTCCCTTGTTTCTTGTTCACAAACCCAGGCCCACCTTGAAAACGAGCTTGCTCAATGGTGATCACCTGGTTAAATAAAGACTTTGATTGATTGATTGTTAATGTTTAGGCACTTCATGCATTTAAAACATAGGCAGGATACAGACAGCCCAGTGGCACTATGGGTTGAAACACAGAAACATAGAATTTGACAGCAGATAAGGACCGCTTGGCCCACCTAGTCTGCCCATTTCCCTACCTGATGGATGAGCTGCAGATTCTAGTTAATCAACAGCTTACTTCCTCCTACCCTCCACTAGAATTGCTTTATGCCTGTCCCATGCATTCTTAAATTCTTGAATTGAGCCATCCATGTCTCCCCGCTGTCATGCCAGTGACCCAAGTTCGGGAACGGACTCAGATCACTCGGAGGCCCGACCAGGAGAGTGAAGATTGAGCATCCGTAAGACAGCTCTCTTCCGTCGGGAGGGGGATCTTGTGACTTGCCATCCGACTTTCACCTGGCAGAAGCCAGGTGGTGGTACATGCAAGTCCTGCAATTAGGGGGAAGGGCATTGTACAGAGTGCTGGAGCACCTCCTTGGAGGTCGAGTGCAGTTGCGCACTCATTGCATGTAATGCCAATCCCCAGGGAGAAAAACCAGGAGGAAAAACAATGAAGACTGGACTTAATGTAGCCCTGCCCACTAGCACCGGTGGCCCACCTGGTCGCGAGGGGACAGAGGAAGACTTGGTGTGGCTGCAGATCATGGGACAGAGTTGATGCAGCTGCTCTGCCTGCTACAGGAGGAAAAACACTATATGGAAAAAAAAACATAGGTGGGATAGATTTAGGGGACTTTGTGGAGAGACTCAGTATGGGTAGAATAGGAGGAGTAACAAGGCAGGTATGTAAGCAAAGTGTGGTCTTACCAGTACTAGACTGCAATCAGGACCAAGGTAGGGACTGGACCGACTGGATGGACCAGTGGTCTTTTTCTGCCCATAAAATTCTGGGTTTCTGTGACAGAGGCTTATTAGACTAGCTGGAGGGGTAGAAATTACCCTTGGCCACACCCTGGGAGGGTACATAACTAAAAGATGAGCTTAACTCTAGGGTGTAATACAAACCTGGTTGCTGTCACCTTTCAACCTTTGGGCTGCTACTCTGAATCTCCTTTCAGGTCTCTTGCTGCAGGTTGCCACTTCTGCCAAATAGCATCCAGATTTCCTGCTGTTTTTAGTGATGGGCATCTTCTGTGCCTCCCTCATGTTGCCAGGCCCTGGGTTTGCCACAACTGTGTTTCAAGTTCCCACTCTAGGGCTCCTTTCTAATCATTCTTCAGCACCATCTTTACCTCAGGTTGATGTAGCAGGGCCCTGGTGTTATCCTGGCTGTGGAAGAATTTCAGTCTTGAGGCAGAAAAACTTTTAAATTGAACTGGGGCAATCAGTTGGGATTCTGCTCCTTTTTCTTTTACAGCTTTTGTACTTAAAGGATCTGCTTACTTTCTGTCATTGTTGCAGGAGTGAAATCATAGTCTAAACAGATACTGTTGTCTCCGTCTCCAAATTTTGCTTCCTTTTGGTCCCAGACAGCCCTGAGGACCTGCTGCTTCACCCAGTAGTCTAGAAATTTGGCCACAAATGAACGACCTGCCATTGGCATCTCATGGTTTGGGTGCTAGTGCTTTGTAAGCTTGTTCCAGATTTAGCTGTCAGTGCTGTGGTAGTCCTTGTGTATCTTTAAGAAGGGATTCCAGAAAATATATTTTGTCCCATTTCCATGTGTTTGGGTATACAATATACCTTAATGTCGCTCAATCTAGATCAAAGTTCAATATACTCCAACTGGTCCTCTGATTCCTAGTCTGTCTTGTACAAATACAGTAAAGCCTTGTTCAATAGTTGCAGATAGGCTCTGTTCTAAATCTGATGTACGGACCTCCACTTTTTGAAAGTCAGTATTTGTTTCTGCCAGACTGATTTCTACTTTTTGAAAGGGAGACCCGACTCTGTGGAGCTCTTTAAACAGGATTTTGTAGGTTATGCTGAACTGATTGTCTTGTGTCATCAAAGTCTGTTGTTCTGTTTGGAGAACCACTGGCTTGGGAAGATGAGTGGCTTCAGTTTCTTTCTGGAGAACAGAGCAATCATCGTTCCTGTGGGCTAGTCATGCTTTTATCATGTAACTTTGCAGCTGCCACATACCTACTAGCACTGGATTCTATCACTGAATGCTAGTTTTCTGTTCTCTGTAAGGTAACATTTGTTTGTGGAGCTGGGTTTTGCTGGAGTTCAATCACTGTATACTGTAGGGTGACACCACCAAAAGTTCCCAGAGTCACATCCTTACAGTCTGCTTTGACTTTGGTTGTCATTTGAATAAGTTCTTTCAGAAGCTCATATACCTTCTTCACTTTTAAACCAGTGCTGACATCTCAAATCCCTATATATCCATATCTATAAGTTGGCCATATGTTTCTTTGTAGCATGAGCATGGTACAGCATGCATTTACCTGCTGTAAATGTATTGGTAATGATTTTACAGCTTGAAAAATCAATGCATTTATGACTAACTGCAGGAAATGTCGAAAGGCACCATAAAAGGACAAGCTATAAACTATTCATCCAGGGCCAGCACATATGATTCAAGGGCAGCAAGTTAAGACCTATCAGGAAAGATTAGACAATCTAAACATTTACTCAGTAGAGGACAGGAGAGAGAAGAGGCACAATAGAAACCTACAAATAATGTACGTGGAGGGGTACAACAGGATGGAGATGTTTTTATTTAAGTTAAGGAGTTACACAACCATCAGGGACCACAAACTCAGACTAGCAAGGATAGAGGGTGGTGGACAGGGGGAACTATCTACCCAGTAATGTGATTAATGTTAGAACTATCTCAGGGTTCCTTCCAACCCCAATGGGATATGCACAAGGGGCTAATTAGAGGAAAAGGGATGGTGGTGGCTTTGGGAGCTGTGAAAGCATCAGGAATTTCTAGGTAGGGACAACAGAGCAGACTTAATGGATGTTTAGGCTTTTTCTGTCTAGTATATCTATGTATCCTATGTAAAATATATCGCTAATGCATTGCAAACATTTATCCTTCACATAAAGTTGTATGAAACAGTATCTTTTGCAGTATTTAGGGATTAGGGCTGAGGAAAAATTGGATGAAACTGTATTTAGGGATTACGGCTATGGGATTATTATGATAAAGAAGTGATGAGGCTAAGGGTATTGCTAACTGAGCCCACAAGGGAGTTGCAATATAGATGGGAATGGATATTGAACTGATATACAGCACCGTCCAGTAGAATCATGTGCTCTGTGTAAGATTTCACATTTTATTGTGTGGCAAATTGGAGTAATTCCCATTAGATTTCTTGGAGTTCCTGCAGCTTCTTGAAAGATAGCCCAGCAAAAACTACATTTGATCCTGGTGGATGACACTGTAGGTAATAGAAACAAGTCCCTCATGTGAAAATACACAGTTCCTCTCCAGAGAATGTCTAGTAATCTACCAGTGAAAAGTCAGATTTAAGTGAGTATAAATAAATTCAAACAAGGGCTGCTGGATGGCCAGAGGAAGCATGTTGTGCTTCCATGTGAATGCCTTGGGTTTGCACAGGGGTGGCAGCACTAGCCGCTCTGTCTTGGTTCTTCTGGATCTCTCATCAGCGTTTGACACTGTGGACCATGGGGTCCTGCTTGGCCATCTGAGGTTCATCTGTGGACTGTCAGGTACAGTCCTCGGGTGGTTTACATCGTTCCTCATGGGAAGAACTGAGAGAGATAGGGTGTGAAATGAGTCTCTTCGCTGATGACTCCAAGATGGGAGCAGTAGTTGAGGGGGAAGAGGGGAGGTTGGCCCTGCAAGGTGACCTGGACACCCTGGAAAGCTGGACTCACACATGGAAATTAAATTTCAATATCACCAAGTGCAAGGTGCTACATCTTGGGTGGGGAAACCCTAAACACAGGTAATCCTGGGAGGGGAGGTGCTGGAGGCCTCAATAGGGGAAAAAGACCTAGGGGTCATGGTGGATGCATGTATGAATATCTCTGAGCAGTGCAGGAGAGCAGCTAGCAAGGCAAACAGGATGTTGGGATGCATCGTAAGGGGGATCACCTCTAGGAGCAGGGAAGTGATTCTGCCGCTGTACAATGGACTGGTTAGACCACACCTTGAGTACTGTGTACAGTACTGGAGACCACACTTGAAGAGGGACATACAACTCCTGGAGAGGGTACAGAGGAGGGCAACTAAGATGATACAAGTGTAACCCCTAGATGGCGCTATCCCAGGGGCTACTACCCCTGCCTGATTTGCCACTAACAGGTTGAGGGGCCTGGATCCAATGGCGGGTGCCTCCACCCAGAGGTCAGGGTTTGCAATAGTTAAACTAACTTGTCACAGCCCTCTGGGACACTGCAACCTTTCTTCCCACTAGTGGCCCACACAATATATCAGAATTACCTTCACAGTATACACTTACCCCAGGTCTGGTTCCGCACTGGGACCTCCTGTGAAATGAGATACAGTGCAACAATCACAGTACAGTACTTTAACATAGACAAATACCTCGGCAGTATAACTTTGCTGAAACAAGCAGCTCTGATTTATTTAGGGGGATATAACAAGGACAGGGGGAAATCAGGTTAATTAGCTTATCACTCTAATAATCTACCTATGGCTCTGTGCACAGGCCTATCCCTATCAGTTACTGTCCCTGGGTACCCAAGCCCTAGTGGCTAGTCCAAACCGTGGCAGCTGGTAGGGCCCTTTCACACAGAGAAAAGGAGAATTAAACAGTCAGCAGTACAGTAATTCCATTTGGATTTAATGTGGCATTCAACAGGAGCGACCCTGAATTAGTACTCACGACCTCCAAATAAGATAGGGTCCTTCAATGTCAGCAGGGCTCTCTTGAGGTACACAAACCTCTTCACACATCCATATAAAAGAAAGCACTATACCAGGCAGGCTGCATCTGTATCCCGATCGCAATTACTGCACAATACCCGGGAGAACACACAGCAGATTCAGTTCCTGACAGACCGAGTGCAATTCAATAATTTCTCCAGTCTTCTACAGGGTGAGCCTGGTTTCTACTCTTCAGAGATCCTTTGATTCTTTTCACAGGACGAATTCAGTCCTAACAAGCAGTTACACAAGCTGCAGACCGAACTCTGGGCCTTACACACGTTTTGACTAAAACTGCACACTGAAAAGCACAGGGCTCCTTCCTTCTTCACTGCCAAAGCTCAACTGAACTCCAACCGACAAAACCGGGCACTTCCTTTGAGTTCCTCCCAGTTCTTGACTATATTGGCTGTCACTCACAATAGACTGCTGCTGTTGGTCCAAAAAGGCACTGAAGTCTAAACTACATCTCCCAGAGTCACTGCCCATACAATCCTCTTGTGGCTGGCTCAGATTATGAGTCCAAGTTCTGATTCGTCCAAGGCACCATTTTAGAGCTAGCTTACCCCACACTGATTGGTCCAGTTCAGCAGTTCAAAACTAGAATGGGAACTAGCAGACACAGTTCTGACTGCAAAGAAAGCAGGTTAGACAAACTGTAATTTCATTATTACTCTAAATAATTTCTGGCAAACAGTTACATCTTTCAGATAGGTTCCTTTGCACTCCTAGTGACTGCAAAATGAAGTGAATTGGCAGCAGCTCGAGTGGTACTCAGAGAAGCACACAGTCCCCCATACAACTAATTATGTCTGCAAGCAGACAGCTCTTAAAGAGACAGTACCAGAGGCTCTAAAAACACTCACTGATAAATGGCTTAAATGCCAAACACCATTCAGGCTTGGAGCATTCAAGCAAGCTCCTGGAAGTCTTTTGGGAACCCCCCATTTGCAGGGGTTACCCTTCCTGGCCTGGGAAAGCTAGCGTCCGCGTCAAGCAAGTACCCATAAGTTTCAACTGCAACCATATACATTTGCATTAGGCTCGCATATGTAATCATCAGTCAATATATCATTTTACCAAGAACACATTTCTGAAACATTGCAGTACGTCACTCTTTACACAGTATTATACACATTGTACCATAACTCAAGTTATTACCTCTTGTACATGAAACCTGAAGAGAGGGGGCCCTTCCCTATCAGTTACCTTGGGGCTGGACGGGGCAAGGGCACCATACTTAGAGGGCAACACAAGTAACTTGGAGTTAGCACTGACGCTCAGTTTGGGCAATGAGCTCGGGGACACATACACTCCTTTATGGACAACATTGAGAGGCAAATCCACAGGCCTCCCAAGGGAATCATAACTGAGGTGCACCACAGGCTTTACAGCTCGACCAGTCTTTCTAGGGGAACTGTTACAGTCTCTGCACTCTGAGCCTCATTTTCAGCATTGTCCTCACTTGTCAGGGGTCTCCTGGGGTAGAGGCTAGAACTTGGGGCACTTTCAACTCCAGGAGTTACAGTTTCTGAGTCCACAACATTTGGCTCACATGGAGAGCTTCGGACACTGGCAGTGGACTGTCAGGGCACTCATAATACTCTTCTTGTTCGGGTGTATCACCAGTCTGCCCCAATCTATCATTTTCCTTCCCTGAAAGCTCAAACAGTTCAACCATGCACAATGATTCCATTTCATCTGATCTGATGCTTTGCACTTCACTTTCTGGGAGCATTGGCTCCACGGATGAAGCTGGGGGCTTAGACAGTCCAGAAGGCCCAGCTTCGTCTCCAGTATTGACTAGGGGATTGCCCCGAAATAATTGACTCAGTTCGTAAGAAGGATAGTATTCAAAGTCACTCTCACTTTCTTCCGATATGGACTGACAGTCATGCTCAACTGGGACTTGTGGAGGGAACACTTTAACTTTGCTTCTGTAGGTGCAGACTTTCTTGATCTTTTCTTAGCAGCAGCTCTAGTCACTGGTCCAGAGGGGCATCTTCTAGGGCTCAGACTCAATTAAGATTTGTCCAATGGGCAGTAAATGATTTCTATGCATTGTTTTACATCTTTTGAATTATTCTCAGGCCTTACTTTGTACACTGGCAGATCATCTAGTTTGCCCACTACAATGTGAGGGAGATGGTGCCATCTGTCAGCAATCTTGTGCTTGCCATGCAGTCCCAGATTTCTTAGCAATACCCGATCTCCTCCTGGAGTTCCTGTGCTTTCACCTTTTATCATACCTTTCTTTGTTGGCCAGATTTCTTTTGGCAGCCATGGTTTGAGCCAGTTGGTACGCATGAGTTAGCTGGGCCTTTAACTTTTGCACATACTGTAAATAGTTGTCAGCTTGAACCCCATCAGGAGAGACCCCAAAACACACATCTACTGGTAGTCGAGCTTTTCCAAACATCAGACGGTAGGGGAGAATCCAGTGGCATCACTTTGGTGCAGTTATAAGCATGTACCAGGGTGCTAATTTGTTGGCTCCATCTAGGCTTGTCCTTGGGTGCAGGTGCCTAGCATATCTTCCAAGTGCGGTTGAAACGTTCAGGCTGTGGGTCCCCTGGGGGTGGTAAGGAGTGGTTCTGGACTCTCGACTCCCCACAGAGAAAGCATCTCTTTGATCAGGCGACTCTCAAAGTCTCTCCCTTGATCAGAATGGATTCTTTGTGGAGCCCATAGTGAACAAAAAGTTTTCTAAGTACTTTGGCTACAGTGGATGCTTTCTGGTCTTTGGTGGGGAAAGCTTGGGCATATCTCGTGAAATGGTCAGTGACCACCAGCACTACTGATATTTCTTTGATCTGACTCCAAGCTTAGAAAATCAATACAGACCAGCTCCATGGTGCACTGGTGGTGATGTTAACAAGGGGGCAGCCCTCTGGGCAAAGCTTTCTCTGTAAGCAGCGACTACAAGTTCGAATGTGTTGCTCCACATCAGCCCCCATCTTAGGCCAATAGAATCTGGATCTCACCAAGTCAAGTGTTCTGTCTATACCAAGGTGCCCCATGTGGTTGTGCAAGGACCTCAGTACTGAGTCTCGAAGGCAGTGGGCAGCACTAGTTGTTGTTTGTCTACTTGTCCCCCTCTGTCTACTGTTTCTCTGTATAACAGTTTATGATCAGTTTCAACTTAGGACCTTCTTTGTATAACAGTGCAGTTCTCAAATCAGTGAGCGTGAATTTGGACACATCTTTTCCTGCATAGAGGGCTTCTAAAGCTGCTTTGATCATGGGATCGCGGGATTGAGCCACGCGAATACTGTCATTGTCCAGCTGAGGCAGTGCACCAATGTCTATTGCAGAAAAGTGGCAATAAGCAGCAGGTATGCAATTCTCAGAGGCTCCCAAGCAATCCACCATGCAGTCCACTGCATCCGTGGACATTGTTCCTCCCTGTCAAACTTCCGGCAGAGTGCCCGAATGTCAGGTTCTGCCAATCGGACCCAATCATTCTGGGGAACAGGCCTCGGGAGAGAGCATCAGCATCTATGTGGTTCAGACCTGCTCGGTATTGAGAGCATAGTCATATGTAGATAATGCAGAAAGCCACCTATGGTCAGTGGCATCCAACTTAGCTGAGGTCTGCACATAGGTCAAAGGATTATTGTTGCTTTACTAGTATTTTAGCCCCATACAAGTACTCATGGAATTGGTCAACAATAGCCCACTTCAAAGCTAGGAACTCTAACTTATGTACAGGATAGTTCTTTTCGGATGGGGTCAGGCTTCTACTGGCAAAGGCCACTGGTCTCAGGCCATTCTCGTGCTCTTGGTACAACACAGCCCCAACCCTTGCAAGCTAGCATCAGTGTGCAGGACGTAGGTTTTCTTGGATCGGCATAGGCCAGCACTGGAGCATGGGTAAGTTGATATATGATCTCATGAAAAGCAGTCTCACAATCAGGAGTCCAGCGGGCCCCAAATACTTCACTCGGATGAAAATACACTCTTTCAGTCTTGAGGGACGCTGACTTTTGGTTTTTTTTGTGGGTTGGGGGATACCCTTGAGTAAGGTTAAGTAAAGGGCGGATCACTCTTGAATAGTCCTTGATGAAACGCCGATAATAACCACAGAATCCCAGGAATCTTTGCAGTTCTTTTAGATTTTGGGCTGTGGCCAGGTGGTCAGGCCTCAACTTTACTTGGGTCGGTCTCTATTCCCTCGGTGGATACTATGTGTCCCATACTTTACTGATGTTTGAAAGAATTGACACTTATCAATGGACAGTTTAAGGCCAAAGTCCTCCAGTCGGTCCAATACCTAAATAATCTGCTCTCATGTTCCTCCAGTGAGCTGCCAAACACAATGACATCATCTAGGTATACCAGGCACTCTAGTAAGTTCATGTCCCCACTGCACGCTCCATCAATCGTTGAAAAGTGGCTGGGGCACCTGAAATCCTTTGAGGCATCCCATGAATTCATAGAAGCTAAGCGGACAGATAAAGTATTGCCTTCTCACGGTCCTCTTGGGCCATCGGGATCTGGTAGTACCACTCAGGAGATCCAGCACAGAGGAACCACTTGTTCTCGCTTAGGCAGTCCAAAGCATCCTGAATGCGGGCATTGTGTACTGATCAGGGATAGTCCGCCGGTTTAAGGTGCGATAATCCACACATCCTTACTGTTCCATTCTTTTTCCTCACTACCACAATGGGGAAGCATAAGGCTTCTGGATTCTTGTATTACACCAGCAGCTAACATCTCTTGCAGATGCCGTCTCACATCATCTATGTCAGCAGGTGCCAGGCGCCGAGACCTCTCACGTAAATGGTCTTTCGTATGCAGCCGATATTGTGCTCAGCTCCTTGCACGCATCCTACATCCCATTCCTTTAAAGAAAACACCTGGTCTCTCTGGGCAAGCTTCTCACTGATCCTCACTTTCCATTCAGCTGGCAGCGGGAGTCGCGAAATCAAACAAGTCAGGCGCTCTGTCATTCTTCCTTGAACTCTTACTGCTGGGTAGCACTGCAGTGTCTGCACAATGCACATTAGCCAGGATGCAACCTCTGTTTACTCGAATGTCTCTTTCAGACACATTGAACTTGGACCATTACCCTTCTGGCATAAGCATGGGCTCTAGCGGGCAAAATACTAGGCTTGACCAGCAGTCCTCTGGCAATTTTCCATCGCCTGGTGCATCCAACATTAATATTTTATTCTTAACATCCTTTCTGATACGGACCTCTCCTGTAAGGTACACTGGGCATTTGGTGCCAGGATCAGAGACTCAGATCCTTCTTCCATACAATTCCGACCGGTTCCTCTGGTTCTGTTTTTCAGTATCTCTGTGCCTCATAGGCCTCTTAATTAAAGCCGGAACTCTTAAAGCTCTACTAGTCTTTGACCCCTGTTTTTCATAACACAACTGTGCCAGCCTTCCGAACATATGAGCATTTGTTCCAATCAACAAAGGACACCATCATACAGTCCAGTGGGGGACACACTAAGGCTAGGGTCTCTACTTGTTCGGACACTCCAGCCACGAGGTGGGAAAGACAGCCAAATTCGGATATACCGGAATAAGGGTAGGCCTTCTCACTTAACCCCATACATGCAGTCCTTCTAATGGTTGTAAGGGTACGCCTGACAAATGCTTCTGATACCAATTCTGGAACATAATTGTCACTTGGGAGCCACTGTCTATTACAGCTCTTGTAGACACTCCATTCACCTTTACAGTGGTCTCCATGGAGGGACCCACTATTCTGGACCAGTCTGGAGGCGGTAGGTGGGGCCTGGGCAACTGACCTTGCCACAAAAGGACGTGAATTAGCTATTTTGGTGCCCTCACTGGGATCATGTCGTGCACCTCTTAACCACTGATTTCTTCTCTAAGCTCTCCTTGTAGCCTATATGCAACTTTGTCAGTGTCTTTTGGGACTGGCATTCCCTTTTCATGTGCCCATCTTTCCCACAATTATAGCAAAACATACTTTCTGGAGTTTGAGCTGGCCGGGCGCCACACTGGGAGCCAGGGCGGGGTATTACTAACTGGAAATCTTGGTGCCATCTCTGTCTGGCAGTGATAAGCATTTGGAGACATCTCGTCAGTTTCTCCACTTCCATGGTCAAGGAATCGAGTTCGGAGCTGTTATCAGCAGGAGATACATGGTGGGTACCCCCACCCCCATAGCAGATGCAGTCGGATATAGGTCAGGGCCTGTACTTGCAGGCGTGGCCTTCATAAAGGGACTGTTTTGAATTCTCGGATCTCTCTCAACAGTTCGCCCCATTGTGACATATCTTTTCCTTGTCAGAGCACTCATTGACTGCCAACCTCTGCCCTGAACTTCACTTGATGGGTCACCTCAGTCACTCGGTCGTAGCCGCAGCTATTGGTGCAGGTCCCTCCCAGGTCGCCTTTCTCAACTCTCATTTCTCTCATTAACTCTCATCATAGGAGGGTGGGGATTCCAGTCGATCTGCCAGGCGTAACTGAAGCAACAGCAGTTCTGAGAAGGGGCAGACTTAAGGATCCTGTCCAGCCTGGTTCGGTCCAGTTCAATCGCTGGCAAACTACCTTTTCTGAGGCATTCTTGCAACAATTTTTCCAGCCGAGATACATACACAGACAACAACTCCCCTTGGTACTGTTGTGCATCTCTTACTCTCCACCATAGGTCCTCATCAGAATCTGGGCTCCCATACACATTCTCCAAGGCCTCAAGATAGGCCTGTGCAGTCGCTTCAGGGTTACTGGCCCGTTTAGCACGGATGGTAGCCAGGGCAGGACCTCGGAGGCTCTCACTAACCCTCTTCGCTTCGCCCGAGCATTGCCATTCTAGCACTTGAGGGCAACATAGTCTATCCAGGTCTCCCAGTCATCCTCCCTTGGGGTGGGGAGGGTGCCAGAGAAGATCCTCAACCTTGGTGGAGTCGGGACTAATGGCAGGTGCAGAAATAGGAGTCTGCATTGGTTCAGCCACCATTACGGGCACTGGAGCAGGAGAGGGTGTTGGGGAGGAACACCCCAGGTGGCAAGAATAGTTTCTTCAAGTCCTCCACAGTTTTCCTCTCCCAGCAACCATTCAGCAAATTTCTCCTCAAAAGTTTCAGATAGTGGTGGGGCTGATTCCCCCGGTCTTTACTGTCCTTAGTTATCACTCTCAAGCAGTGAGGGCTCCTCTGGGGTAATGGTCTGTGCACTTTGGAGCTATCTATGGGATCCTTAAACTCTACTAGGGCCAGGAAGTGTGGGTGAGCAGATTGCATGCCGACCCCACCACCACAGGGTTTTGTAAACCTTCCACCTTGGAAAGTACTCCCTGCACAGTGTCCGTATTGATAGCAGGGGATGTCCAGGATAAGCATAGCATTTGGGGTCGATCTCCTCCCAGTACCACTCCACCAGCCGGTGCACAGCCACTTCTGTCGGGTACCCATTTTTCCTTAACAGTGGTTCGTGAATATTGCCACTAGAGGACACACAATCCCAGCGGTGAGCCTCAAGATGTAACCCCTAGATGGCGCTATCCCAGGGGCTACTACCCCTGCCTGATTTGCACCAACAGGTTGAGGGGCCTGGATCCAATGGCGGGTGCCTCCACCCAGAGGTCAGGGTTTGCAATAGTTAAACTAACTTGGTCACAGCCCTCTGGGACACTGCAACCCCCTTTCTTCCCACTAGTGGCCCACACAATATATCAGAATTACCTTCACAGTATACACTTACCCCAGGTCTGGTTCCGCACTGGGACCTCCTGTGAAATGAGATACAGTGCAACAATCACAGTACAGTACTTTAACATAGACAAATACCTCAGGCAGTATAACTTTGCTGAAACAAGCAGCTCTGATTTATTTGGGGATATAACAAGGACAGGAAATCAGGTTAATTAGCTTATCACTCTAATAATCTACCTATGGCTCTGTGCACAGGCCTATCCTATCAGTTACTGTCCCTGGGTACCCAAGCCCTAGTGGCTAGTCCAAACCGTGGCAGCTGGTGGGGCCCTTTCACAAGAGAAAGGAGAATTAAACAGTCAGCAGTACAGTAATTCCATTTGGATTTAATGTGGCAATTCAACAGGAGTGACCCTGAATTAGTACTCACGACCTCCAAATAAGATAGGGTCCTTCAATGTCAGCAGGGCTCTCTTGAGGTACACAAACCTCTTCACACATCCATATAAAAGAAAGCACTATACCAGGCAGGCTGCATCTGTATCCCGATCGCAATTACTGCACAATACCCGGGAGAACACACAGCAGATTCAGTTCCTGACAGACCGAGTGCAATTCAATAATTTCTCCAGTCTTCTACAGGGTGAGCCTGGTTTCTACTCTTCAGAGATCCTTTGATTCTTTTCACAGGACGGATTCAGTCCTAACAAGCAGTTACACAAGCTGCAGACCGGAACTCTGGGCCTTACACACGTTTTTCACTAAAACTGCACCTGAAAAAGCACAGGGCTCCTTCCTTCTTCCTGCCAAAGCTCAACTGAACTCCAACCGACAAAACCGGGCACTTCCTTTGAGTTCCTCCCAGTTCTTGACTGGATTGGCTGTCACTCACAATAGACTGCTGCTGTTAGTCCAAAAAGGCACTGAAGTCTAAACTACATCTCCCAGAGTCACTGCCCATACAATCCTCTTGTGGCTGGCTCAGATTATGAGTCCAAGTTCTGATTCGTCCAAGGCACCATTTTAGAGCTAGCTTACCCCACACTGATTGGTCCAGTTCAGCAGTTCAAAACTAGAATGGGAACTAGCAGACACAGTTCTGACTGCAAAAAAGCAGGTTAGACAAACTGTAATTTCATTATTACTCTAAATAATTTCTGGCAAACAGTTACATCTTTCAGATAGGTTCCTTTGCACTCCTAGTGACTGCAAAATGAAGTGAATTGGCAGCAGCTCAGTGGTACTCAGAGAAGCACACAGTCCCCCATACAAACTAATTATGTCTGCAAGCAGACAGCTCTTAAAGAGACAGTACCAGAGGCTCTAAAAACACTCACTGATAAATGGCTTAAATGCCAAACACCATTCAGGCTTGGAGCATTCAAGCAAGCTCCTGGAAGTCTTTTGGGAACCCCCATTTGCAGGGGGGTTACACAAGGACTAGGGGATTTGACGTATGAGGACAGACTTGAGAAGCTCTACCTGTTTTCATTGGAGGAGAGGAGAAACAGGGGGGACATGATTGAGGTCTTCAAGTACCTCAAGGGAATAAATAGGGTAAACATGGAGGGGATCTTTAGACTAAAGCAGGGAGGTATCACCAGAGGGCATGGTTTGAAGTTGGAAGGTGGAAGGGTGAGGGGGGAAAAGAGGAGGAGGTTTTTCACTGAGAGGGTGGTGGACCCTTGGAATGCACTGCCTGGCGAGCTGGTTCAGAGATCCACAGTGGAGGGCTTCAAGAAAGGGTGGGACAGACACAGAAAGTGGATGCATCAGATGATGGCCTGGCCCAGGGGGGTGGGGATGGATGATAGGGGTTTCTGGAACACAGGGGGGGCCTTGACACCCAACTAGGGATCTGAGGTTCGAGCAGATTCGATAGAACGTAAGACCTAATCTGCTGGCAATTAGTATGTTAGTAGTGTCCGGGATTTATTCCTCAGATCCAGTTTCTCTGTCATGTGGGGTACCTCAGGGCTCAGTGTTATCCCCCATGTTGTTTGCAGTGTATATGCTGCCCCTCGGAGACATTGTAAGAAGGTATGGGCTGAGGTTTCACTGCTATGCTGATGATACCCAGCTCTACCTTTCTTTCGCACCTGACCAGGATGGAGATCTCTCTGTCTTTAATGGCTGCCTCGCAGAAATCCAGGAGTGGATGGATTCCGGCTGGTTGAAGTTGAACTCAGAAAAGACAGAGGTGCTGGTTGTGGATCCGGGTCGCTGGATAGGGGGGTTGGGGGCTGATTCGCCCTCCAGACTTTTTCCTTGGGGTCTTATCACTCCCAACCTCTGAACAGGTGCGAAACCTGGGGATAATTGTGACGAAGGGCTGACCCTGCATTCCCAGGTGCTGGCTGTCATCAAATCCTCTTTTTACTATCAGAGGAATATCTTCAGGATTAAGCACCTTGTTCTGTCCAGTGACCTTCCTGCTCTGATCCACCCCTTTGTGTCCTCGTGCTTAGATTATTGCAACTCCCTTTACCTAGGGCTAGCGGGGGTGGAAATCCGTTGCCTGTAGCTAGTGCAGAATGTGGCGGCTCGGTTTTTGATGGGATCATCTTGATCCTGCCATATTTTGCCGGTGCTGCATGGACTGCACTGGCTGCCAGTACAGTGGTGGATTACCTTTAAAGTCAGTCTTCTGACTTTTAAAACCCTACACAGACTGGGCCCGGACTACCTGAAAGAGCTTCTGGTCCCCTACTGCCCTGGGCGATCGCGCCATTCAGCCGATGAGGGTTTGCTAGAGATTCCAAGGGTGTGTCTGAAATCTTCTGGGGCCAGAGCATTCATGCATGCGGTCCAACCCTTTGGAACTCTCTACCCCATCGGTTATGGGAGTGCATGACTGTGGAGGGATTTAAGCAAGCTCTGAAAACATATGTATGGCACCAAGCATTTGGTGAATGATTTTATGATGATATTAGTGATTTTATATAATTTATGTTGTTGAGATGTTTATTTTGTGATTTTAAATTTGTTAGGTGCCTTGGCATTTGAAAGGCGCCATAAAAATAAAGTTTATTATTATTATTATCTCCAGGGAGGGGTGGCATGATAACCTGCAATGGCAGCCACACCTACAGCAGAGTCCAGAGATAACAGATACCCTTATTTGTTAGTGCCTCTGACTGTGGGAATTGGCTGCAGTCAGTGATGCATCACACAAGGGAGGGAACACAAGTTCGAGATTGCTCACAATTTGCTCTGTATTTTGCCTTCAGTTAACTTTGCCCTTGGCTCAGTCATTCTGACCCTATACTTTGACATTTTACTTAGTTTGGCCTGGTGTGTCCATGCTTGCCAGTTTTGAAGGCTGCAGTTTCTAGATAGAGTAGATAGGCTTTGTGTCCATGAGATATTTTGTTGGAATGACATCATGGTTATTCAGTTGCCTTGAGGAACTAGGCATGGCTGACAGCTGCTTTGTGGTAGTATAATCATAGAAGGCATCCCTGCTGGATATGGAGCTGCATTCTTATAAGTACACACACTGTGCATTTCTCTTAGCATTCTAAGTTTGATGTGTGGGTTTATACATGGGTTGAGGGCAAGTTAACCATAATTGTGTCTTATTTATATTAACCATTAGCTAAGATGTTATTTCTGACTTAACTCTTTAAGATGTTTTTGAGTCAGATATCATTCCTTTTTAATTAGAAAGATGATGAACCTAGAGACAAGAAATTGCAGTAAAACAGGTTTAGGGATGCACCTTTTAAACAAATTGATGTCCCGGCCAGCCTTATAGACAAAACAAAGTCCATTGCATACCCCTTCTTGGTAAATCTTTGAAAAGTTAAAATTTTCTTTCTGCCTAAATTGGCTGTTTTCTTACTTTGTCCCCATGAAAAAGGGCGTGTCTTACTTTTTATATCAGAGCTCTAATGTAAGTTAAGCTGAACCACCAGACATCAGTTCCACCCTCGAAACTCACCAGCGGTACTGCGCCCGTCATTAGGGCACCAATAGGCAATTTTGCTGATCACTTTTTATGCAGGGAGCTGTACCCCCTGTACCTCCCTTGTGGAGAGCTATTCCCACCACCCCCCAACTAAGGATTCTAACTCCGGGGGGAGGGCAGAACTCGGGGAGGGGGAGGCGAATTGCGGATTTGGTGCTCTAATGATGGAGTGCACTAAAGCCGGTGCCCTGAAGGTGTGCAATGTCATACATCAAGGTGGAATCCCTTGGTTCTATCCTAACAATGAACTACCTGCATTGGCTTCTCTTATACAGAATGCATTGCCCAAACTGACTCCTTTTAAATGAAGTGCTTCTACCTAGGAAATCCACAGATAATTGAAAGGGAGAATGTTACAGGAGAGCCACACGCTGCCATTAGTTGCACTTGAGTAGCCCTGACCAACCACTGGTAATGTTTTAAGTTTTCCCCCAAACCCAGGTCATCAGCATAGAACTGTGATTTGTTTCCCTTTGGTCAATAAGTAGCTTTGAAGATCTCTTTTTATGAGGTAAGGCTCAACATCAGCTGGGTTCATCTGAATAGGATAAGTAGAATTCAAGACAGAAAAAGTCTAAGTGCTCTGTCTAGTCCATCCCCTGCCATCTCAGCAGATGTACTGTACCCATCGTGGAATCTGTCATAGCTGTAATGCATGTAGTCATGTGTAACCCCTAGGCAGCGCTTCTCTAAGGGCTACCACCCCTGCCTGTATGGCTATACACAGGTTGAGGAGCCTGAGTTCACTATTAAAGTGCCTCCACCCAGAGAAATGGTATTGAGGTTGCTGATCTGCTCTGGTACAGCCCTCTGGGAAGCTATAACCACCCACCAACCTTCCTAGTGGCCAAAGATATAACATAGTGGTAAATTCACAATCAATAGGCAGCAGTAATAATGTGCTCACACTTGTCTCACCACCAGGGCTGGACCTGCAGCAACTGCCCTGGAGACCCCTGGAAAATAAGTTTAGCAATACAGCAGTACAATCTTAGTACTGTAACCCAACTAATAATATGCACACTAGCCAGGTTAAATATGAAAAAGACAATCAGATTTATTAAGGGGACGTGAACAAGGGAGGGGTGTGAATCTAGTCAAATGACTAGTAATCTCATTTGAATCAGGCTTTTCTGGCACGCACTTTAAGTCCCAAAGATACCGTTCAACAACCCTAGGTACCCAGATGGTAATACAGGCTAGCCTGCAGCATTGCCTGGGTGTGGCCGGCATTACAGCTGACGTTGAGGCCCTTAATGGAAAGAAAGGCAGTTGGCATGCACAGAGACAAATGATTAGTTGTAATCCCCAGCAAGATGGCTCAGTCCTTTGAGAAACTCAAAACAGAAGAGAAACAATTAGATGGTACCACAGATGATTTGAACCCTTGTTGCAGGGTGCTACCCTGGTTGTACTCACGCTGCCAGAAATTCGATGCAAGCCTGGTGATATGTAGATCTCATGGTGATGATTGATGAACAGGGGGACGCTGGGCTGACACAACTCACCTCCTGATGGTCGAAACCTGCATGATGTGGTGGTGCAGGGGGCTGAATCCCCAAGCTGGTCTCTTGCCGACACGTTCTCTGGTGCAGTAGCAGCAGCCTAGGCCATAGTAGCAGGGCCCAGGCAGGGTGAACAGTTCTGGCAAAGTTTGTGATCATCTGCTAGTGAAGCCTCCAGCTGACGTTATAGATTTGATTGTGGGAAACCAAATTGTGACCCACAAAACACATTCAGTACATTTAAATCATTCACTACATCTGTAAACAGTTCAGATTCAGTCCAGTTGCAAATCACAGCTTTACTGTGCAAACCTTTCAATCCAAATATGATCCACTCACAAGCTAGGCTGATTGCTTCAGGAGCAAGTCTTCGGTCCAAATCACAAGTCGCACTAACAAACCTATTCTTCTTTTCTGCTGCAGCTCCAGGCTGGAAATCGGACAGGTCCGACTTTTGCAATCAGGCAGTTCAATGCAGGAGAAGGTGGCAGGAAGGCAAGTCTAGCCTATTCCCGCCAATTCCCCTTCACTCCTTCTAGGAGCAGCTGCTCGAAAGCTCGAACTCTTCACACTTCAACCTCCATCTCTAGCTGATCCACTGTCTCTTGGCACACAGGGCATTTCTCTTGTAAATCAAAAGGTTTGGTTGGCTAAAGGAGCTGTCAGTCACAGTCAGGGCTCCCCCTCCAAGTCCATGTAGGCGCCAACTGGATAAAACTACAAGACTACATGATTTCCTTCCTATAAGACCCCTGGGAACAGGATCCATTTTAGGTCCTCAGTGATCCGATTGGTCCAATTATTGGAAGTCCAGGACCTAACACGGTGGCTCCTATCCAAATGTTTGCACTGCAATCAAAGCAGGTTAGACAAACTTCTCTATCTCTAATATAATAGCAGATAAACAGTAAATAATCACAGTTCCTATATAGGCTCCATCTGCGTAAGTAGCGACTGCAGATTGGAGCAAATCAGATCACTGTCTGGCCGGTCGCAAGCCCTAAATCACTCAGACCCAGCACAGACCATTTTCTTAACACAGATTAGCTAGTCTCATAAAGGGACAGGCGTGGAGGCTCAGTGGGCACTCTCACATAAATAAACAGAGCTACTTAAGACAGGACACCAGCCTGACAGTGGGCATTAATGAGCCCAGGAAGACATTTTAGTAAACCTCAATTTGGTAGGGGGGTTTACACGTGCAGTGATGTTTTTCTATTATGATCCTGGCACTAATGTTGTGTTATTTAAAGCATATGGTTAAACTAACTTTAACCTGCCCTGCCAACAGAATGAAAACATACTGGAATTCTGAACAGGTAGATCAGTCCGCAGCACAGCAAGAAAATGTGTGTACTAATGGGTCCCAGAATATCCTCTGTCAGCTGATTCCAATAATACTCACTGCCCTCATACCCTTCCCTCTCACGTCTGCAGTACTATAAGCGCTAAAGTCTAAAGATATATATTTTAATCAGTACACCACCAATTTGGTATGTAGTAAGCAAGGCTTCTAGTTCTCCATGGCACTTAAAGTCCTGATTTCTGTGGCCGGGGTCTTAACTTCTTTGATAGTATTTATTTCTGCAACATAGAAACAGAATTTGTTGGCAGATATGGACTGGTAGGTCCATCCAGTCTGTCCTATTTTTCCCTGCCTATTATGACACCTCAGACCCTACTTGCTCTCCTGCATCTCTCCTGCCTCCCTTTCCTCTACCTATTATACATGTGTGCCTGTCCCATGCATGCTTGAAGTCCCCCACTGTTTTTGCCCCACCACCTCTTCTGGCAGGTTGTTCCAGGCGTCCACCACCCTTTTGGTGAAGAAGTATTTCTTCACATCCTCTTAAACTTCTCCCCTCCAGCTTCATTGCATGCCCTTGTGCTCTGGTGCTTTTCCTCCTCTGAAAGAGACTCCCCACCTGCACCTTGTTCACCACTGTGAGGTACTTATAGGTCTCAGTCATGTCCCCCATTACTCTCTTCTCCTCCAGGGAGTACATGTTGAGTTCCCACATTCTCTTCTCATATAGTTTCTCATGCAACCCTTGCACCATTCTTGTAGCTCTCCTCTGGACCACTTCCACCCTATCAGTGCCCTTGAGGAGGTGCTGTTTCCAGAACTGGCCACAGTGCTCTAGGTGGGGTCTCACTAGTGAGCAATAGAGTGGCAGTGCCACCTCCCTTCTCCTGCTGGAACTCCCCCTCCATATGCACCCCAGAATCCCACTAGCCTTGCCTACTGCCTTGTCACACTGCCCTGCTACCTTGAGACCATCAGATATGATTACCCCGAGGCCCATTTCTTGCTTGGTGACTGTCACTACATCTCCCTCATCTTATACACAGTTCGAAGGTTTCCCTGTCCCAAGTGCCTGACTTTGCACTTTTTGGCATTGAAACTCAGCTGCCATGTCCTAGACCACTCCTCTAGTTTCTCAGATCCCTTTGCATTCTCTCCACCACTTTCTGCACGTTTACCCTGTTGCAGATATTTGTGTTATCTGCAGACACACCTTACCTTCCAGCTCCATGACAGTATCACTTGTGAAGACATTGAAGAGGACTGGTCCTAATACTGATCCCTGTGGCACCACACTATCACTCTCCCATCGTCCCAGTGTCTTCCATTTACCACTACCCTATGCCTCTTATCCTTTAGCCAGTTTGATAGCTGCCTACCACTTTTTCCCTGAATACCAGGCTGCTTAGTTCCTTTGCTAGCCTTCTTTGGGGCACAGTGTTGAAAGCTTAGCTGAAGTCCATATAGGCCACGTCCACTGCCCTCCACCGATCCACCTCCCTAGACACCCAGTCAGAGAAATCTATGAGATTTGTTTGACATGCTCCCCTGTGAAACCACGCTGCTGATGGTCCCACAGCCCATATACCTTCCGATACCCCACCAGTCTCTCCTTCAGCAGGGTCTCCATTAATTTTCCCACTACTGATGTGAGACTGACTGGCCTGAAGTTGCTAGCCTCCTCCCTGCTGCTGCTTTTGTGCAGAGGGACCACATTGGCCCTCCTCCTGTCCTCTCGAACTATATCTGTATCTAATGAGTTGCTGAAAAAAGATGCCAGAGTGATGGCTAGCACCATGCTCAATTCTTTTAGAACCCTTGGATGAATCCTGTCTGGTCTCATCACTATGTTCATCTTTAGGGCTTCCAGTTCCTCCCGAACTCTCTCCTTCAGCAATGGACTTGTGTCCACTATCCCCTTCCCCTGGTGCCTGTTGATACTTGTTGGTCAGTTACCTCTCTACTGTGAAGACTGAGCAGAAGTACTCATTGAACATTTTAGCTTTTCTCTGATCATTTTCTGCACAATCCCCCCACCCTCCTAATTCTCATTATCCCACCCCTTGCTTTCCTCTTTTCATTCATGTACCTGAAGAAAGTCTTATCCCCTTTTTGACCTCGTTGGCGATCCTCTCCTCTGTGCCTTTGCTGCCATCTCCCTCCTTCCTGCCTCCCTCTACTTTTCTAGATATACTTCCCTGTTCATCTACATCTGGGTTTCCTTGTACATACTAAATGCTGTTTTTTCCTCCTTCACTGCCTTAGCCATCTCCTTTGAGAATCATAGTGGCCTGTTCCTCCTCTTTTCCTTGCTTAATTCCTTCAAACAGCATGCAGTTGCCTTATCTATGCCCTCCTTGATCTTATTCCATCGGGTCTCCACTCCCCCGGCCACCACTCCCCCGAGGTATATCCTGAGACAGTCACCCATTTCTTTAAAACCTGCCCTTCTGAGTCTCCACTCCGCTTTGGCCATACTCCTTTGAGGTATTTACTGAGGCAGTCACCCATTTCATTAAAATCTTCCCTCCTGAAGTCCAGCACCCTCGTCATAGTGTAGTTTTTCCCTTGTCCAGTTTGTGTGCCAAACCACATAGTACAATGGTCACTTGTACCCAGGGGACTACCCACTGTGACATCTGCAGTGCTGTCCCTGTTCGTAAGTACAAGGTCCTGCACTGCCTCATCTCTAGTGGGTTCCTTAACCAGCTGAATGAGAAATGTTCCCTGGGGATGGCCCTGCTTTTTGTTTTAACTGTGGCCAGAATGCTTCAGTCTACATCTAGCACATTAAAGTACCCCACAATCAATACTTCCCCCTTTCTTACCATCCTGCCAGTGGCCTCCCCCAAAACCTTGTCTGCCTCATCCCCTGTGTTGGTGGTCTATACACCACCCCCATGCGGATAAAGGCCCCAGCCCCTGTCTCTAAGTTGACCCATGGTACCTCCAGCTCTTTCTTATTCCCCTGGTGTCCCTCTATCTCTGTGGCATTTATGCCTTCCCTCACATAGAAAACAACCACACACACCTTTTCTCCCTGTTCTGTCCATCCAGAATGTATACCGTTGCCGCAGCAATGGAAACACAGTGAAGACGAGCACAGTGACAAAATCGACTTTTCGCTGTGATGGTCCGCAGCTTTTCTGACACTGCTATCTCTGGGGAGTTCATCTCCTCCCCGAAACAACTCTGATTCATAGTTGGTAATCTATAGTGTGGGGGAGGGGCAGAGGGTGACAAAGTCCCCTGCAAAAAACAACTGTTTCCACTGACAGCACAATGCCAGCTGTTGGCATTGTGCTGTCACTGTAATGCTGATCGACAGAATTCCTGTCCACGCGGCTTGGTGGCACCCATCCAGAACATGGTGAAGCCTGGTATGGCCACTTCCCAGCTGTGGTTGTTGGTGCACTGTAATTCTCTTATGGCCACCAAATTCAGGTCTGCCTCTGCACTGATTGCTTCAAGGTCAGGATTTCTATTTCCTAGACTCACTGCATTCGCATACGTGGCCCTCCAATCCCTCCCACTATTCTGCCTTAGATTCCTGTTTCCATATTTTGTGCTTCCTGTTTCCCTGGTCTTGTCCTCTCTTCTTTCACTACCCCCCTGCCTACCATCCTTAGCCTCTCTCTCTTAACTTTAGTTCCTCTTCCTGAGCCACCCATCCTCTCCATCCCTTGTTCATATGCCTCTACCCCTGGGGAATTTTTTTCCACTGGGCTTCTCCTCCATGCTGCTGTATTCTCTGGTGGCAATCTTTGCCTTCCTCGGTTATTTTGCTTCCCCCTTGACTATTTTAAGTGCTCCTCAAAGTAGCATGTAAACCTTCAAGCCAGAATAGCTGTTTGCCTCCTGGATGGATGGAGGCCATCTCCTTTGCACAGGCCTCTATCCCCCAAGTAGGACCCCATTCACTGACGTAGCCAAAACCCTCCTCCCTGCACCATGCCTTCAACCACTCATTGAAGGCCTTGGTGTGGCGTCTCTAGCCTTCCCTTGGCCATATACAGGTAGCACCTCAGTGAAGGCCACCGTGCGAGTTACCTGTTTCAGACCCCTCCCTAGCCCTTTGACCCTATCCTGCACTGCCCCTGTTATGTCCCTGGCCAGGTCATTAGTCCACAGATGGACAATGATATCCAGTTCCCTCCCTTCCCCCTCTTTCCTGGCGATCTTTACAGTTTTCCCTCTAGTCCCCCTATTGAAGCACCTGGTTGGCAGTTTACTACCCTTTCCCTGTTTCCACCTCTAGCTCCCTTACTAGGAAGTCCTCCACCATCATCTGCCTCCTCCTTGGTTGGGGACCTCTTCTTCCCCCCTTGATGCCTCCTCCGTTGCAGACCTCCATCTCCTCCCTTTCCACTACCTCGGTGCCTCCTTCTAGCTTTCCTGTCCTGCCAGTGTGGTGAAGGAATTGTGCAGTGGTAAAGTGTGAGGGGTGGTCTCCTTCCTCCCTGCCATCCTTCTAGAGCCCACCAAGGTCCAGCCGCTCTGCCTCTTTTCTGGCTTCCCTTGAGGGTGTAGCAGCAATCTTGGTGGCCCCTGGGTGAGGCAGATGGTACCCTGTACTCTTGCAAGTTCAGTCCTGAGTCTAGTGACTTCTGCTCTTAGCCCAGAGAGGTGCCTCCATATGTGGCAGCACCTCAGTCTCCAGAACATGTCTCTGAAGATTGAGGCCCCCTCTTCCATTACATTGCACTACTTCTGTGCTTGATGACTGCATTTCTTCCTAACTTATTTCACTGGCTTTCTCTTGTCCTTATACCCCTCCTATGTATCTCCCCCACTTAGCATTTCTATACTTGTCCCTCCTTAGTTTATTTCACCTACAGTATCCCTTTAGTGTGTCCATACCTTTACCCTAAATAGTGTGTTTTTAACCTTCCCTTCCTAACCTTGCTTCCTATTCACCCTGTACACTTCAGCTAGGTAGGGTTTCCCTACTTTATCACTGTGTGTCCTCTTCTGCCTTGCTTTATTATTTTTTATTTATTGAATTTTGTTGACCCGGTAAGCCCACTGGGCCTAGAAGTCCCTTTTTCAGGGGCGACCGGGGTGTTTCTCCCTCGTGCTCTGTTAACTGTGGAGCATACTTATGTTTCCTGCAGTACCCCTGAGGGCATAGAGGTAAGATGTATGTGAGTTTCAAACAAATAAATCAGACATGACATCAAATAGAGTCTATGGCCGTGTTTACATGGCATTTACCCGCAGCCGAGCACTTGGGTTGCTGCGGTTACCATCGCTAATGGTTTACGAATCCTGATAGGCTGCTCCTTGTGCTGCTCAGCAGTCAGAAAGTCTGAGGATGCATTCAGGAGCCAGCGGTTTAAGTAGCCATGTGGCCAGACTGCACTGCTTGCTCCCACTTGCGGGCGCTGTGCTTCTATCTTCTGACTGCCCCGACTCCCAGCCCTCTCTCCAGTGCGTCTTACATCGGCACTGAGTGGGCTGTGTAGACACATTTGCCAAGCGTCTTTAGGTCAGAGCAGCTCTGTAACACTCCAAAAAGGAGCGAGTTCAGCTGTGTAAACATGGCATATGACTCTCAGATTTATTTTCAGTAGCTGGTGTGGAAAGGCAGACTGACACCTCCATAAAAGTCTCAATGTTTCTCAACTTACACTTTGTCAAGAGATCTGAGAGTCATACAGTCGTGTGCGAGTTATTTGTTTGAAGCGCATGTGGAATTTAACTAATGCACCAGCACTTTAAACTGTCTTTATTGTTTTTTCATTTTTTACATATGAGAGTTTATCAGTGGCACTCCAGTAACATCAGTGCAAGTAGAACGTTTATACGCACTTACCTAATCCAGTTATCCACTTACTTAAAGTACATTATAAAAACAGAAAGTGTACTAAACAGAAAAATCTGAGCGACCATACCAGCAGTTGGAATAATCAGCCTCATGATTTACTGCAGTGTGTCTGCAAAAAGACTTTCACTTCTGGTTCTCCAGCTCCTGTGGCGGTGGAGAGGGGATTCATAACCATAGATGTCTAGTAGAATCCTCTTAATAGGGATAGCTGCAGCTGACATTAATTGGTCCCCATTAAGTGACTGTCCCTTTGAACAGAAGCCAGTTAATTTAGTGATAGACTGGGTTAGAGCTTAATCACGGTGGCTGACTTTATTTCTTGTTTCATTATGGTTATCTCATCAATTCATTTCAGAAGTGATATGTGTGTATGTGTCCTCTAAAATAATTTTAGTACAGTACTTATCTTTGAAAATAAATAGTTAGAGCTTCTTTAAATTTCACATGATCAGCAAGAACGAGTTAATTTCATTTGGTTGAAATACAAGTAGAAGCAATGGTTTTCATCAGTTGACTTATGATGATTTATTTAGCCTCAAAATAGCCACTACAAGCATTTCAAATCTGGTGTGAATTGTCCCTATTAAATGGAATCATAGTCATCACTAACCACTTAAATGAACATTGTGCTAATAAAGAGTGATACTGTTCCAAGGGAAGTGTCCTTTTTAACCGAATATCCCTATTATAGCGATAAGGGCCTACGTTTTCCCCAAGTTTAGCATGCCTGTATTTTGGACTGTTAGTAGACTGTTAATGGATAGATACACTTATAATGCTAATAATAACAACTTTATACAAAATATAAAGTTATGGCATCATTACATCTATGATAGCGTGCTCTTTTGGCAAGGAATGGAGCAAGATTACAACAGATTCCTAGAGTTTCTGAACAGAAACTTAAAATTCATTGGCATTTCAAATTTAAATGAGGTGGACCTTCTGAATCTACAGAAATACAAAAATAGAAACATAGACTTTGACAGCAGATAAGGACCGCTTGGCCCACCTAGTCTGCCCATTTAGCTACCTATTGGATAAGCTGCAGATCCTAGTTAACCAACAGCCTACTTCCTCCTACCCCCCACTATAATTGCCTTATGTCTGTCCCATGCATTCTTGAATTCCCCCACTGTTTTTGATCCCATTACCTCCTCAGGAAGGCCGTTCCATCTGTCCACCACCCTCTCTGTGAGAAAATACTTCCTCACATTGCCCCTGAGCCGTCCCCCCTCTATCTTCAAATTGTGCCCCTTTGCCCTTGCACATTTGTTTTTCTGAAAGATGCTACCTTCTTGGACTTTGTTGATTCCCTTGAGATACTTGAAAGTTTCTATCATGTTCCCCTCCACCTCCTTTCCTTAAGGGTATACATATTAAGCTCTTTTAGTCTCTCTTTGTATGGCTTCTGGTGCAGACCCTGCGCCATTTTAGTTGTCCTCCTCTGGACTGCCTCCATTCTGTCTATGTCCTTGCGGAGATGGGGTCTCCAGAACTGCATGCAGTACTCCAGATGGGGTCTCACCAACTGTCTGTACAGAGGGATAACAACTTCTTGTTTTCTACTGGTGATGCCTCTCCATATGCATCCCAGTCCTCCTTACTGTCTTCTCACATTGCTTGCCTACCTTAAGGTCATCTGATATGACTACCCCTAGGTCCCTTTCCATTTTTGTTGTTGTTACTACCTCCCCCCCATTGTGTACTCTTCCCCTGGGTTTTTGTTTCCCAGGTGCATTACTTTGCACTTCTTTGCATTGAATCTAAGCTGCCATACTTTTGATCGTTCCTCCGACCTTGCCAAGTCCCTTCTCATCCTTTCCACCCCCCTTGTGTATTAACCCTGTTGCAGATCTTTGTGTTGTCTGCAAAGAGGCATACTGTTCCTTCCAGCCCCTCCGCAATGTCACCTATTAAGACATTAAAGAGGACCAGTCCCTGTACTGAACCCTGTGGTACCCCACTAGTAACCCCCCTTTCTTCAGAGTGTACTCCGTTTACTATTACCCACTGTGTCCTGTTGTCCATCCACTCACAGGCTGGCTAACTTGTTTATTAATCTTTTATGTGGGACTGTGTCAAATGCCTTGCTAAAGTCTAGGTAGGCCATATCCACAGCCCCTCCTTGGTCTATTACTTTGGTCACCCAGTCAAATAAATCTATTAGATTCATCTGACATGACCTTCCTGCTTTGAATCCTTGCTGCCTTGGGTTCTGTGCCCCACTGGTCTCTAGGTACTCAACAATTCTTTCTTTCAGAAGTGATTTCATTATTTTCCCTACCACTGAGGTCAAACTAACAGGTCTGTAGTTTCCTGCCTCTGCCTTGCTCCCACACCATCCTCCCATGATTTGTTAAAAAGGGTAGTCAGTGGTGTCACTAGGTCTCCCCTTAGTTCATTTAGAATTCTGGGGTGAATCCCATCAGGCTTCATTGCTTTGTCCACCTTCAGTTTTAGGAGTTTTTTCAGGACCCTTTCTTCTGTGAATGGACTCGTATCAACCCCCCCATCTAGAGTGCTTCTATTGTTTGGTTTAGGTACCTCCCCCCTTCTTCTTTTGTGAATACTGAACAAAAGTATTCGTTCAGTATCTCTGCCTTTTCACTGTCACTCTCTGCCCACCTCCCCTTCCCTTTATTAAGCCTCTCTATCTCTCCCTTGGTCTTTATTCTCTCCCTAATGTACCTATAAAAGGTGTTATCCCTCTACTGGAAGTGTATTTGATGGCAGCTGGCGACAGGAGTGGGCCCGACTCAATTGGATGTTTCTTGGTGGGATTTGCTGCCTCATGGGGGGGGGTCGGGGTATTTACTCAGCCAGGGAGCTGGCTGGGATACCGTGTTCCCCTTGACTAGCGGGTTTGGCTGCAGCGTGGCCTTACCCATGTGTTCTGGTGGGGCTGCATTATTTCCTGCGGGGTTTTGCAAAAGTTGGAGTTGATGGGATCTTTAAGCTGCTGATTAGAATCTTCTGGCTGGTTCCGATAGATTTTGGATTTGACTTGGATCTGGGCTCACCCTCATATTTTATGGTGGAGTAATACTTTGGATTTTCCCTTCTGTTTTAACTCTTCATTTCGGCCGGCTGCGAGTGGCTCGGTCCTGGTTTTCTCCTCTGATATTACGGATATGTAATATTTTGGTCTATCTCCTGTTCTGGATTTTGTAAATCCTACACTTTATGGATGAAGACTTTTAGAATTAACTGCACCCTGCTCGGGATTTAAATATTTTAATTTTTTGGTGGACTCCCTGGTGGTGAGAGGACCTAGGCGTCCACATATTTTCTTTAATTTTTTATTTTTTTGTGTTAAAGGTTTTGTGATTTTATTTTCTGTGGACTGTAGCTTTCTGCTTGGGCAGTGAGAGTGTCTGATAAAATCCTTAGAATAGTTTACCATTCCTAGGAAGCATCTGAGTGTTGCCACGCTTGTAGGAAGTGGCACAATCTTGCAAGCCCTGGATATTTTTGACAGCTGGGCTTCTGCCTTGGTCTATAATATGTAGACCAAGGAAGATGACCTCTTTTCATACAATTGTGCCTTAGAAGGGTTGCAGATGAGGCCTGCTCTCTTGAGGAGAGATATAAGTTCATCTGGAAGGGGAAAATGATCTTCCTTCGTGGTTGTTGCTAGAAGCAAGTCATCCACAAACTGCAGGAGACACTGGGGTCTGAAGAACCCCTGCAGGGCATCCATCATCTGGAGATGGAAGAGGGAAGGGCTGTTGTGAAAGCCCTGGAGAGGACAGGTCCAGGTGTACTGGCGCCCATTAAAGGTGAAGGCAAATTTGTATTGACTTACCTGTACTAATGGGAGTGACCAAAGCCCATTAGAGATGTCAAGAGCTGAGAACCATTTTTTGTCAGGTGTCAGCAACTTGAGTACATCAGGTGCTAATGGTACTGTTGGGACACAATTGGGGGTGACTTGATTAAGTTTCCTGTAATCAGTTGTAAGTCTCCAAGCTCCATTTGGCTTTTTCACAGGCAAAATATGTGAATTGACAGTAGAGACACAAGTTCTAATCACTCCTTGTTGTAGCAGTGATTGGATGGTCTCCCTCAGTGATGGCAAGGCTTCAGCAGGAAATGGATACTGCTTAATCAATCAATCAAAATCTTTATTTATCCAGGCGAACATCATTGAGTAAGCTCATTTACAAGATGGACCTGGTTAGCTCTGGGTCAAATGGTACAATGCATACAGAGATATTTACAATACAGCCAAATAACACAAGTAAAAAAACAATGCAATTAATGCAAGTAAGCAGCAGCGGCTCTAGCCACAAATGGTCACCAGGGCACAGCCGGGGCACAACAGATGGTAGCCAGGGCACTTATATATTGTTACTATGGGGGAATCTCTGCACCATATGGGGCACCAACTGGGGCACAGCATTTTTTTACCAGGGCACGTGCCCTGGTGTAGAGCTGCCACTGCAAGTAAGTACTCAATGCTACATCAGTCATATCAGTTCAGAGTGCTTCTGTAATATTTAAGGAGGACTTTTGCCTTACAGGGTTAGGTCCTGGAATCTCAATGGTGATGTGCATCCTACCACAATTATGCTTGTTGGTAGCAAACACATCAAGGTGTTTTTTTCAACAAAGGTGCAAGTTCAGAAAACAGGTCATGACTTTTGAACAAAGCCATGATGTGATACTCCTTGTTGTTATGGGAGATGGCTGCTGCCACATGTGAGTCTGGAATGGTGACAGCATGGCATTGTCCTTTCACCTGAAGAACTAGCCTGTTGGCAAGGTCCACTACACAGCCATATTCCCAATATACTAGGGTGATGATGTAGTACCATGATGTCAATGGCAAAATCAGTCCTGAGGTGGCCTACCACCACAGGCAAAGACACAGATTGGTAGGTGTGTAGCCGAGTGTCATCTACACCCTGTGCACTGGTCTTCCAGCTGGTAGACCAGTCCAAGGAAGCTGGGTTCTCCTCATGGAGAACTGACATGGCTGCTCCAGTGTCCAGAAGCATGGTGAGGTGGCGGCCCCCAACCATGGCCTTCACACAAGGCCATCCATTTGTGTCAACAAGCAAGTCACTCACAATCCAGACTGGGGCCTATAATTGTCAATATGCATTTTCAGAATCATCTTTGTCATCCTGTACCTGAAATCTGAGGCCTGCAGGATCTTTCTGGGCCTTCTGTATGTCTTGCATGGGATACAGCTGTGCCCATGATGTCACAGGTGCGACATCGGCCTGTACGGGTAGTTCCTCCTAGGTTGTCACTTCGACCTGGCCAGTAGTCAATGCCACAAAAGAATTCTTTCCTTGGCTGCTCGGCTGTTCAGCAGCTAAGGGCAGGAATGGATTTGCATGGCTGTCCAGTGGCCAGAGCGAGAGCTGCTACGGCATGCGTAGGCTGCTTCTCTGTTCCAGCATGGGCTACCTCCAACATTTTGCAGAGGGTCTTGTTCTCGTCTTTTAGATTTTGATAGCTGGGGCCATTACGGTACTGGCTAACGGGTTGGGCATTTGGATTTTTCCAGTTGCTTTTGTCTCGGTTTCTGTTGTTTCTATAGTTCCGGTTCCCCCCCGGCTGCTTGTTGTCAGAAGGGGTATCATTTTTATCGTTGTTACCTTCCACAGTATAGTGGGTAGGTGGGTCGGAGGTAGGCTGTACTGCAGCTACCTGAGCTGCTGTAGTGTGAATGGCAGCAGCTTTGTTGTTTTTACCGGAAGCCAAGTTACAGAGGTATACCTGGAAGGCATGCTCCATCTTGGTGAGGATTTCCGCAAGGTGTCGGTTTCTGGGTAAACATTGAGTTCATGCTTTTCCGGAAGGCCTGGAGTCATGTTCCAGATGTACAGATCCTTGTACTCAGTTTGGTCTCTGTGTGTGATCTCACCAGCCAGGCCGTTGCCAGCCTCGTAGGCGAGCCACAGCCACCCCGCTCCCCCCTGGTCAGTGGCGGGTGGCAGCTTCCTACCATGCCGCCCCTACCACCGCCCGACTGACTGCGTACAGTGGGGCTGTATGCCGATGATCCTAGCGTGGGCCAATGGGTGTGCAACCTATGCCGTACTACACAGTCCAGAAATGTGAATGGGATCCATTCACATTTCTGCGGTGAGAGCATGTGGGTGAGGCTGCACTGCCACTACGACTGGGGCGAGCGGGTGGTGGGGCTCAGTGGGCGGGTGGGAGGGGTACCACTGGACCACCAGGGATGGATTGGATTTTAATATTTTATCACTGACGCCCACGATCGGGCTGGACGCGGTCCACTGGACCACCAGGGATATTGGATCTTTAATTCTATACATATGCCCGTGATCAGGCGGGATGCAGTCCACTGGACCACCAGGGATATTGGACCTTTACTTTATACATATGCCCGTGATCAGGCTGGGAGCGGTCCACTGGACCACCAGGGATATTGGACCTTTAATTCTATACATATGCCCGAGATCGGGCAGTGGGGCACTTTGCCGCTTGTGCAGGGGGTGTTGGTCCCCGACAGCTGCAGCCTGACAGAGCGCCAGGCGCAAGTCGCCGGGGATCGGTGCACCTGCATGCAAATGGGGCCATAATGACATGCAAATATCCCCATTTGCACCTTCCATGCATTATGGCCCCATTAGCGTGTGCACTTTTGAATATCGCGGGTAATGCGCCTAGCGCAACGGCACTTGCACTAGCACATCCCCCTGCCCCTCTCTGGCCACTTGCACTGGTGCAGTGCCACTGTGCCATGCACATTGCGGGTGGCCACAGCGCGATATTCAACGGTGCTGAGCCATGGTACAGCACCATTGAATATCACCCTGTCAACACCCTGGCACATCCCAGTTGCGCTGCGCCCAGGCTTGCGCCACAGCCTGGCGCAGTCTGAATATCCCACCCTCTGAGTAAAACAAAATTGGGATGCATACGAGTGCTGTAAATCTGGAAGAACTCCTCCTTTTAAATCACCAGTTATGTTATGAAGCACTATTCTTTGGAGTGTGGGTATTTACAAATGCTGGGTGAGTACTGGTACTCATTAAAACATTTTCTGAAGAGTATTTCCTAAAATCAGGTGAGTAAAATAGGTCGGTACTCCCCTTATCTGGAGCCCTGACATTTATTACATGTAATATGCTAAAATCACATAATTCCACTGTGACACATACATTTAAAAACTGACACATACATATAAACACACAACATGTACCAGCTATCACTCAGAAACTTCTCCTTATAAATATCCATACTTTAAAGCCTCCATTTACATAGCTTGGCAATCAGATAAGCAAAACTGGCAAGTGAAAAGATCTTGGTTTCACTTTTTGGGTTACATATGAAATTCAGCTGCTGTTCTTTCATGTACCCTCCTATATTTTGAAACACATTCCCAATAGTATCACTTCTCTCCTTCTGGAGTTCAAGGCAATCTAAAATTAGTTGAGTCAAGCAAATTTTTGCATTTGTACACAAAGTACAGGCTTGAGCAGAATTTCCATTGTATTTTAAATTTCCCCATTGGGGTATACAAACCCATTCTTAATAATGTCAATGCTTTCCTATATTTTTTATTCTCACATGATATTAAATATCTTTCCACTTCAAACGAAGATTTGATATTTTTCATGTGTTCAGTATTCCAGGCTAATCTTATATTTTCTAGATCTTTTTGTTTTATTATATCCAGAACTCTGTTAGTTGCTTCTTGTGCAAATCTAATAGGGTTAATTGCCCAACTCAAAATATGCTCAAGCCCATACTTATTCAGTACCTCAAGTCTCCCCCCCCCCAAAGTTGACAATAACTTCTCCTGTCTTTGAGTTATTTCTATCCAACAATTAAACAGCAAGCTGTCCACTGAGGCAAATCTAACTGAGGCAGTATAGCGCAGTGGTTTAAGGCTTTGAGCTGCAAATCTGGTGCTATCCAGCAGACCAGACCTGGGTTTAAATCCCACAGCTTCCACTTACATACTGTATGACCCTGAGCAAGTCACTTAACTTCCCTGTGCTCCCAGGTTGCACCTGTAAAAAAAGCTTTCAGCTTAGTATGCAACTCCTGGTTAATCAACTAAAAAAAAAAAAAAATAATCGTTTTCCAATGAGCAATAAATTTTTTACAATAGTTGCATACAAGGATGCTGTGCCAGTCTCTGCCCTTACCAAAGCATTTGACGTATATCAAGGAACCCCCAAAACGTTTTTCAGATATTGATTTTGTATCACTTCAGCATCTTTGAATTTACAACATAAGCCCCATAGTTCAGCACCATACATTAATTGCGAGTGTACTTTTGCCATAAGGCAACGGTATTGTGCCAAAAATAAATCTTTTGCCATAACTTGGGCAAAACGTGTAGTGCCATTAAGTGTTTTAATTGCAGTATCTTTCACCCTTTTAACCTGCTTATCCCATTTACATTTATTGCTAAAAACCACCCCTAAATATTGGAATTAGAAATTTAGAAACATAGACTTTGACGGCAGATAAGGACTGCTTGGCCCACCTAGTCTGCCCATTTCCCTACCTACAGGATAAGCTGCAGATCCTAGTTAACCAACAGCCTATTTCTTCCTACCCCCCCACAAAAATTGCCTTATGTCTGTCCCATGCATTCTTGAATCCTCTTACAGTTTTAGACCCCACAACCTCCTTAGGAAGGCTGTTCCATATGTCAATGAAAAAATGCTTGCTCATATTGCCCCTGAACCACCCCCATCTTCAAACTGTGTCCCCTTGTTCTTGCATATCTCTTTTTCTGAAAGATGCTACCCTCTTGGACTTTGTTGATTCCACTGAGGTACTTAAAAGTTTCTATCATGTCCCCCCTCTCCCTCCTTTCCTCAATGGTATACATATTAAGCTCCTTTAGTCTCTTCTTGCATGGCTTCTTTTGCAGACCCTGCACCATTTTAGTTGCCCTCCTATGGACTTCCTCTATCCTGTCTATGTCCTTGCAGATATGGGGTCTCCAGAACTGGATGCAGTACTCCAGATGGGGTCTCATCAACTTTCTGTACAGAGGGATAACAACTTCCTGTTTTCTGCTGGTGATGCCTCTCCATATACATCCCAGTCTCCCCCCAGCCCTCCCTACTGCCTTTTCACATTTCTTGCTAACCTTAAGGTCATATGATTATTCCCCAGGTCCCTTTCATCCACTACCTCTATTCTAGACTCATTTATTTCCCAGGATGCTCTTCTTTTCCCTTTTTTATTAAATTCCACAATCTTGTTTTTTTCCAAATTTAACTCCATACCTAGATTCTTTACTAGTTGTTTTTATTGCTCTTTTAATCCTAATGGGGTTTGGGCAAGTAACACCGCATCATCTGCGTATAATAGAATTTTTACTGGTATTCCATTTATTCTAGGTGGAAAGCTCTCAATACTCTCTAATTTCCACACTATTGAATCTATATAAAGATTGATCAATGTAGGTGCAAGTAAGCAGCCCTGTTTAACCCCATTTTTAACTCCTATACTATTTGTTAGTATACCATCTTTACTACATCTAATGACAATTGTGTTATCTTCATGTAAGATCTTAATAACTTCCAACAATTGTGATTCCAAGCCTTTATTTTCCAAAATATGCCATAAAGACTCCTTATGAACAGAGTCAAATGCAGAGTTGATGTCAATAAAGGCTGCTTATATTTTCCCATTGTTAATCTGAGTATACTTGTCTAAGATATATTGTAAGATGAACATTTGATCTACTGTAGATTTCCCTTTTGAAAACCCACCTGAAATGTTGATATTACTTTCTGATCCTCTAACCAGCACTGGACTCTATTTAGGATTATCCTGGAAAATATTTTGAGACTAATATTCAAGAGAGAAATGGGTCTGTAATTCTCTGGTAAGTTCGGTGAACCCTTCTTATGTAGAGGGACTATAACACTAGTTTTCCAATTTCCTGGGATGTTTTTATATTTAAGAATATTTTGAAATACACCCAACAATATCTCAGCCCACCATTCAGGATCAGTCTGGTAAACTTCAGGACTCACCTCGTCTATCCCTGCTGCCTTGTTCTTTTTGTGAGCAACGATTGCTCCCACCACCTCTTCTTTTGAGATTTGTAAAACCTCCCTATGATCTTTAACTCGAGTAATTTCACCATTCAGATCATCCCTGTATACTTTATTAAAAATTCTTTCAAAATATTCTTCCCATTCACCCCCAGGAATTACACCTAATACATTATACCTGCCATCTTCTACACCAAATGCAACTAGCTGCCACAAAATGACATTATCTTTCAATTTGATCGCCCTCTGAAGGCAACTCCACTGACAGCTATTAAAATATTTTTTCTTCTTTGCAAGCAGGTACTTATATTCAACTTTATAATGTTGTATTGCTATCCTATCTTCTATATTATTATATTTTCTTATTCTCTTTCCTATTTTCCTAATCATTGTCCTTTTTTCACAACATTCTCTATCATACCATTTTGCCCTGTCTGTAATATTTTGTTGCTTTTCCTTTAGGGATCTCTTCTTAATTTCACAAATAATTTCTTGTTCCATTTCTTGATATTGTGTTAAAATGTTATCTAAAGCACAGCCCTTACCTTCCTTGGTTAATTGAGCCTTTAGATTCACTATTACTTGTTCTTTTAATTTAGTAATATTTTTAAACCTCAAGACATTTTTCATTAGGACTGGGTCTGCTTTTAACCATTTAATTTGTTTAGATCCTCTAATTTGCATCTCTTTATCTATAATCAACCTTTATTGTTTATTTTCACCAACCAAACCCTTTGCTTGATTAAGCTTAAGTCTTAATGGACGATGATCACTGTCCCAATTATTAATAACCTCAACATTTTCTACATCCTTAAAGGAATATATATCTACCAGGATATAGTCCAGTACACTACATCCCTTCATATATTCATAGGTGCAATTACTGGCTCTATCCCCCTTAGTTCTTCCATTCACAACTCTTAAATTCAACTTATTCATAATTTCTAACAAAATTTCCCCCATGTTTATTTACTTTCTTATCCCCAGATACCCTTAATGGGATTCCAAGCATCTCATCCAGACTCCACTTCTGGGTACAATCTTCAGTTCTTTCACCTATTTTAATATTAAAATCTCCTCCAATAATTAACATTTTTCCTGGCTACTCTAATTCAGTATTCTGAATTACCTCCCCAAAATATTCAAGGACATTCTTGATTGGAAACTCCTTGGTATCTGGTGGGAAATATACATTAACCACATACAATACCTCTATTGCCAGAATATAATACTTTTCATCACACCATATACATTTTGCAGACAAATCAGAGGTAGATTTCGTGAATGTTGCTATCCCTCCAGAGGCTGTTCCATACACTTTCCTCTTTTTTGCTGGAATACATCACCCTTGATCTTCTATATAATTACTCTCTTTTTCCACAATCCATGTTTCTTGGATTAATATGCTAGAGGAAAGTCTCTAAAAATTTCAGTACACCTACCTCTTTCAATTTCCCATTTAAACCTGCTATGTTCCAGCAAAGGATCTCAATGTTCTTAAATATTACCTCTTTTACATCAGTGAACTGTCAATTCTCATTCCATGTCTCATCCAGAACAAAAACAGAGCTATCCTCTAGAAAGATTAAACTCAGACTCTACAGAGTTTCCTACTGTTGTATGTAGAACTAAAGATGACCCAGAGATGTCCGAGGATTCTAAAACATAGCTGTTATTTATTCTCTGCCCCCTTCTCTTTCTTTCTCTAATTTCTGTATATGTTCCCCCCCCCCCCTTATCATCTGAGAGCAAAGAATGTTCCTGCTGTACAGGTTTCATATAGTAGGATATTTTCTTTTGTACTTTTCTGTTCTTCTTTTCTACCTCATTTACTTTTTCACTAATTTTAACTCTCTCTTCCCTTATTCTCTCTACAGCTGTTCCTACCGTATTCTTTTCTAAAACTGTTGACTGTGCCTTCACCCAAATATCCTTAAACAACTCTCTATGACCGAGGATGGCCCGTCTGATATTTTTATTCTTTAATACCATACAGATCTATCCTTTTTCCTTTCCAACTTGATATCTATAAGTTGATCCAACATAATTCCAGGCAAATTTCTTACCCATAATCCCCTTACATATGTTATAAACACACATTTTTAGGGTCAAAGTATTTTCATTCCCATTCTTAGGGATTCCTTTAAAAAAAATACATGGTAAGATTTCATCTCTTTCTATAAGATCTTCTTTAGTATCCCCATGGTCCTTTTTCCCTGGGGTTACAGCTTTCTTCTTAGTTAAACCTTTATAGTTTCTACCATTTCTAACTTTACTTCCTTCTTTCCTAATTTTCTCAGGGCTACCACTAACTACCGCTTCTTCCACTGACTCCTCTCTGGTGTTCAACCTATTTCTTTCAGGCTTCTTTTCCTTTCTACTACCTCCATCTCCTCCTTTCTTCTTAGCCTCCTCCTTGTTTTTCATCTTATTTTTCTTTAGACCTTCCACCAAATGGTGGGTCTCCCTTATTTCCTTCTCCCCTATTTCCTTTGTCACTTGTTTAATTGTTTTATGGGATTTTCCCTCTATTAGTCTGTTTCCCACTCTTCCTCCTTTTATATCTTCTAAAAAAAAATTCTCTCCTAAACGAGCCCCATTAGGGAGGTAAAATTTACAAGTAACTCATTATTTAAAAATATACCATCTCTAATTTCCTCCAACAAGTCCTTTAATCCCTCATTATATTGTACTTGCTCAGGAACTTCACTTGCAGTCCCATAGTTTCCTTGGTCATCTATTATATGCGAGATATCTGGAGGCTGCCTGGGAGGGGGGGGGTTCAGTCTTGGTCTCAGTATGTAAGGGTTAAAAAAGTCTCAGATTACCCCAGAAAAGAGGTACTGGGGCATTGATGGGATTTATCTATCAACTCCCTTCTGCCATTACTCTGTCCATAACTTAATTCACCCCTTAATTCAATTCCTTCAAGATTAGATCCTCTAGATTCTTTCAGAGTCATTCCATCACCATCATTTTCCTTTTCATCCCTTAAATTATCTCCCAACCCTTCCTCCAAAATTTTTATAGTTTTCAATAGTGGGTATTCATCTGTAATTTTCTGTAAACTCCCATCTTTCCTCCCCTGTATAGGGGAGGAACTGAGGGGAGGAACAGAAGAGCCTTGTATTCTCAAAATCTCTTTTCTACCCACTAGATTAAGTTAGCTCCCAGGTGCTAAGATATAGCTGGTAACTTTTTTTATCAATTAACACCTTGTTCTCATCTGCCTTCTCATTCACTTTGTTATCCTTAACTTTTTTATATTTATTTTTATTTACATATGTTTTGGGATTTACTCCTAATTTCTTCCACGTCAGTCTTGTCTGTACCATTTTCTGTATAGAAACTGAACTTAACAAAATACTTCAGATAAATATCCAGCAAGTTAAATACTTAGGAAAAGAAAAAGAGACCCATTAAAAGCACAGGGCAAAAACCAGGAGAATTATCAATATCTTAAAAGGATAGAGTTCCAGCTCTTCACAAATACAGGCACAAAAACACCCTCTAAAATCTTATGTATTGGGACAAAAATAGTCCACAAAAATTGTGCTTGACGACTGCTTGAAGCTGTTAATTCTACAATTCAGCATGTGGAGTTTTCATTTGATAGGCTCCAAAAATTCAAATGTAGGTCCTCAACACACAATATATTTGGGCGGGGTAAGGAGAAATTTATTCGAGGAAACCAGACTATAGCATAGGGCTTGAACAGCCAAGCCACAGATTCTTTAAAACAATCCTTGGCACTCCTCAGCTCTCTTGACTCCCCTGGCTCCCATGAAGAGCACGATAGGAGAGAAAAAGCAAAAGCAAAAAGATTATGAGCACACTTTTAAACTATACACTAAAACACTAAGGCACAAAAGAGCACAACAGTAATTAATTACCAGTTTAAATCAACTTAAAGAAATACGCAGTATCTAAATAACTAAATACTTGCTATGCTATACAAACACTATCATAAAAACACTCATAAAACACACACAGTCATCACAAACACAGATCCTTCCTAAAAGATAATAAACTTAATTTTACATGATTGCTAAGGTAAAAGTGCAAATTTACTCAGGAGAACACCGATATATACGCGATATTCATTAAGGCGTTCTGAGCATCGTTGCACACTGGATACACAGGATACTGCTTTAGCCCAAAAATTGAAATGTGCGCCACTTAAAAGCACTCTGAAACACTCTCTTAGTCATCTGCTTAAAGCATTTAAAATTGCAGACCACAAACCACATGAAAGCCGACGCTCAAAACAAAAAAGAAATGCTTGATCTTGGCATAGAGCATGGAGCAGCAAACCCCCTGCAGCTTAGTCTGTGTACGACTGTGATGAACCCAGGGTTACGTCTGCACATGCGCCTTTTATACCCTGAGTCCAGTGTGCACACGTGACTACAGAATTTACATATGGTGCGAAATATAAAATATGTATTAAATAACCAAATAAACTGAACTTTTAATTAAACTGCAAAAAGCACATACAACATTGTGGCAAAGTAGTTTCTCTCTTGTTATCCACAGCGACTCTCCCACACACCTGCTAGCCATAACTCCTGTAACATTAAAACTTCCCAGTAACTCTAAAAAATAGAGATAAGTGGGAAAACGGTCTCAGAATCAGGGTAAAAAAAAAAAAAAGAAAATACTAAAAACATCCCTTTAAATATACATCTGTTCCATTGAGCTCATCAAAGATGACACAGGCTGGGAGTGAGACCATCGCATAAATCAACAGGGACACTTCATTAGTAGTGCGGCGTTCTTCTGTCCTTGCAGCCACTCTAAAGGCCTCTCTTGCTCCACTCGACTCACTCTCCAACCCACGCTCTGGCACTCCAAGCCCCCCAGCCACCCAGGGGCCTTCTTCCTGTGGGGAGAGAGAGGACAGTGAACAGCGCACAACAGAGGCCAGCAATAAGAACTTCTGGAAAGGAGACAAACTATGCAGGTAATGGTGGCATACCTTTTGTAATTCATTTTCGAGCAATGTCTCCCTGCTTCTCTATTTTCTCCACAAAGTAGAGAGCGTGTAGCTGAACGTCCATCGCAACTCGCCAGTCAGTCTGTGTACTTCAAGTCTCTGGGTCAGCACAGTACTGATTCCAATACAAATCCTCTGCTTCGTGTCATTCACACTTCGGGGTCACTTACATCTCACATCAGGCTTGTAGTGGTGGCACGTGACATTGCTGGCCCCCAGCCTTGGTGCTGCCCAACTGGCTTCTCGAGCTCATTCCCAAAATCGAGTCACCGGCATGGGAACACAACATTTTACCCTCTAGGTCAATGGCTGGCCCTGCACGCAATGTTTCTTCATAACCTTTTTTTACATTTTGACCCCCAATTTTTTTTATATATATATACATTTTCTCCCCATTTTTTGCCAACGCCCATTCTCTGCTGGGCAAGAGCATATGCACACCATCGCTCGAGACACCCTCCCACAGCCTGCCTCCCCCTCCTGCCAATGCTAGCCACCAGATCTCCACCCGGTGGCAGCAGAACTACAGGAGGGGGGAGGTGACGACCACCCTGAAGGAGGAGAGCTGCCCTTCTGCTGCTCAATCCTGCTCTCACCTCCCCATACTGGCTCCCCGATGATCCGAGTCTGTCCCCAAACCCAGGTCACCAGCATGATGTGCGGTAAGGCATCCAGCACCTCAGTCTTCTGCATCACTAGGCCAGCTGGACACAACATTTTTAACATAGTCTTTTTATGACTCCACCTTCTGAACATGACAGGTGTCTTTATAAAATAATGACTGAAATGTCTTGGAAAGTAGAGAGGGGCTTGCACAATGATGGTGGTACATTTACAAATGGCAGTCCATAGGAAACTTCAGGAGGTAATGTTCCCCCTTCCCAGTTTAATTTGTTTGCCCCCCCAGTTTAAATTGTTTTCCGATGGGGGTGCCCAGTCCCCGTTGGCATCATGCCCCCCCACACACATGCTTTTTTTACTGACGGGGGTGCCCAATTCCCATCTGCTTCAGTACCCCCCCACAAAAAAAGAACAACATGTGGCACACTGGGAGCCCACCCCAGTGTGCCCAAATGTATCATTTGTAAAACCTGTAAAAGAAAAACCTTCCCTGACGTTTTTTTTTTGCCCTGTAAACAAGAAATGGTCCCTCCCGCCAGGACGCCCCTCCTCCCACAACCCACACTCACCCTCAGCTCACCCCACCTTCCCACACCCCCCTCACCCCATACTTATCTCCAGAGGTCCGACATGGTGATCTTCGATGGAGCGGGAAATGTCTGAACTCTTCAAAAGCCGACCGCAAACTGAAGAAAATCACGGTAAGCTGTATAATGGCATCAATGGGGGTTCAACTTAGGTGGATATCTCAGCCATTTTTTTGAATTATAGCTCCAGATTTTCAACATGGGATTCTTGGGACCCCATCTCATGAACACATGCACTGTCATTTCATTATTCGGTCCAGAAAGGTCATTTTGGGGTCACTGTGCGAAATCACCTTTTGGGACCAGTTAACGAAATGACAGTGCCACTGTTCATGAGGCAGGGTCCCAAAAAGCCTATGTTGCAAATTTGTTGAAAAAATTCCTAGAAATGACTGTGTTACAAGGTTGCGTTGCGCAGTTTCCACTCACGCCAGAATCTCTCACAATTTTGAATATTTTCACTCCAGATTTTCAACATTGCCATTTTTTCACACTTCCTTATGAACAATACAGCTGTCATTTTCCACATCCTGCCCAAAATGTGTTTTTGCACATGTGGCACACAGTGGTGCAGTCACTGAGGGAAATCAATGTTCAGGATAGATTAACAAAATCACAATGACACTTTTCATAAGCAGAGGTCCCAAAATGCCTATGTTGAAAATTTGGTAAAAAAAAATTCCCAGAATAATTGTGTTATGGGTGTGTTTTGCACCATTTCTATGCATGCTTGTAACTTGACCAATTTTTCATATTTTCACTCCAGATTTTCAACATTGCCATTTTTTTACACCTCCTCATGAACAGTACAGCTGTCATTTTCACATCCTGCCCAAATTGTGTTTTTTTGCACCTGTGGCACCAAATGCCACAGTCACTGTGCAAAATCACCTTTCCGCTAACAAACTGATAGTGCCACTGTTCATGAGGTGAGGTCACAAAAGCCCATGTTGAACATCTGGAGTGAAAATACCAAGAAACGCCCGGGGCATTAGGGTTTCCAACCATAGCGCCCCACCTTGTAGAGACTAACAGGCATCATGGGTGTGACTTGGGATTGTCGACTGTAAAGCTCACGCCATTCTACCCCCAACCCCACCCTGCAACCAGTGACAGGCATCGAGGTGTGCCTTGGACTCTTCAGCCCCAAAGTTCTCCCCAGTTTCCTATACTGCACCCATCTCAGTGTATTTCCTTATGGAATGGGGTGAGCGTAAGGCCCAAAGACCCCAAGGCACACCACAAAACTTATCAGTGTCTGCAGGGTAGGGTGAGGTGAAATGGCATGAGCGTTATCGCCAACGACCCAAAGGCACACCTTAATGCCTGTCAGTCTCTGCAGGGTGGGGGTGGGGTTGGCATCAGTTTAGTACTTCACTGCCACTCCTATTATGCATCTCTCTAACTCCTGCACTACCAATGCCAGCAAGACAACATTCAGCATTGACAAATGCTTGTTTTATATGTGGGTTTGCTGTAACTAATCGATACAGCCATTTGCATACACTTGATAGTCTATGGTCACTGATTGGTAGAACGTATTCTAAATGTAACACTGTGATTAGTTAGTGGTTGCCTCATAAGTGTATAAATGTGGTATAGTAACTGGCTTCACCTTTTTCCCGTAGGGAAACCATGGCATAATTTGCCATTATAAAGGAGTGTTTATAACGGCAAAGCTGTGCAAAGCCGCACTAAGTCGTGCAAAGCTGCGCAAACAGTGCAAAACACCAGTACTTATAAAAAGTAAAATATGGGGTGTTGTGTGTAAACTCAAAGTTTACACACACCCTCGGGGTAAGATGCTTGCACAAACCCGTCGAGCTTCGCTCTCGGGGTTTATGTAGCATCTTACCCCTCGTGTGTGTGTGTGTGTGTGTGTGTGTGTGTGTGTGTGTGTGTGTAAACTTCTCATTATACACACCACCCCATATGGTATTCTATATTTTCACACTGATGTTTGTAATTCTCTGATGAAGCCCATGGTGTGGTGGGCGAAATGTAAGAACTTTCCTGCACTGCGTGATGCAGCTGGCTTGTGCTGCGAATAAATCATAATTATCTAAGCAGCAGTTTGACAGTCTTTTTGTGGTGGTGGTGAGTGTGTTACCTCCTGAAGTTTCCTAATGATTGAAATGTCATTTTGTGCCTCAAATGCAAAAACACATTTTAGGCAGGATTTAAAAAATGACTCCTGTCATGTTCATGCAGTGGTGTGAAAAAATGGCTATGTTGGAAATGTGGGATGAAAATATTGAGAGTTGCAAATGTGAGTGGACGTTTTAAAATGTTAACGTCCCTTCAATAGGGTTGGTGTTTTTTAAGATTTTGACCCTGATTTTCAATCTAGTCTTTTTATGACCCCACTTCATGAACCTGGTAGGTGAAATTTTTCAAATCCTGCCCAAAAGGCGATTTTGAGGAGCGATTGCTAAATTGCCTTTTGGGCCAGATTTGAAACATTTCACTTACTTTATTAATGAGGTTGCATCCCAAAAAGACCATGTTGAAAGTTTGGTGGAAAAATAGTGAAAAATGGCAAAGTTATGAGTGAACATTGAAATATTTTGTTGTCCACTCATAGCATGGTAATTGTACCATATTATTTTACCACATTTTCAACCCAGTCTTCTTATGACCCCACCTCATGAAACTGGTATGTGAAATTTTTCAAAATCTGTCTGAAATGTAACTTCATAGAGCAACTGCAGAAACACCTTTTGGGATGGATTTGAAACATTTCACTTACTTTGTTCATGAGGTGAGGTCCAAAACAGACTATGTTGAAAATCTGGTGAAAAAGTATTAATGACAAAAAAAAAACAACCTCTTAGAAAATACATTGATCATAATTACCTTGTTTCTTCAGTTCCTGGCAGGCATTGAAGGAGAAGGACATGTTTTTGAAGGAGAAGGACATGTTTTAAAGCAGAGCAGTGGTGGACCATTTTTAGGTGAATGAGAGTGTAGCAGGGTGTGGGATGCTGGGTGCTGAGTGGGGGTTGCGTTGGAGTAGGTAGTGGGTCGGGAGGGTCAGGGGTTTGGGGGAGGCATTAAAAAGACATCAGTGGATGGTTTACTGCCTTTCAGGATAACATGACACCAACAAAAAAAGACTACGAGGGACCTTTTTTTCTTACAGCAGAGTTGACTCTGGGGATTGGGCACCCCAGTGTTACAGATGTTTGGCAGTATCGGGGTTGGTACCCCAGTGTCCACACATTTTAAGGGGGTTGGGGGAACAGTACATTGGTAGGGGTTACATGAAAGATGCCATTCATGGCAGGTCTTTGTGGGGGGGGTAATTGATAATGTGTTCTGAGCCAGTGGCACAGGTAATTGGTGGTACTGGGAGTGGGCACCTTAGTGTCTGCACATTTTAAGGGGGTTGGGGTGCACTGCATTGGGGGTTGGTTATTACATAAAAGATGGACTCATTGAAAAATGTACTGGAAGATGTCCAAACAGGCTGATAATGACACTGCTCAGCTGGTTGGGGGTGGCATCTTGTACATGAACGGATGCAAATGCTATAGGCACATCTGCCTCCTTTCAGCTACATGAAGTTTCTGCCCATCAACCAGCAGAACAGCATCATGATCGGCCTCCGTGATCCTAGTAGAACTTGGAGTTCGGGGAGGTGACGTTGTTAAAAAATTACTGCAGAGAGAAGCTTACTGGATATTCATGTTGGAGACAGTGCAACCATATGGACTTAATGATGAACTGTCTTTGCATTCATTTTTATGATATTTTCTCGTGTTTGTATTTTTAACTGTCTTTTATAATTGCACATGGTATATTGAACTAGTCCTTCCTTTACAGGTTCTGGCTCCCAAATTGGTTGCGCTGTTGTTTCTAAATTTGTTGTACTGTGTTATGTGAGCACGTTATCTACATGTTATGCATTCTGTGTTATTCTCTTAGCTGACAGTTACTCTACATGAGCACTTTTCATGCATTCTGCACTTTGGTCTTTTATGGGCTTTTTGCACTTTGAACTCCTGTTAGTGTTCTGTTTGTTGGTGGTCTGTGTCTTTAAGTGTTCCCTATTTATTGAATTCTGAGGGTTAGCATGTCACTTCTGAGGAAGATGTTGAAATGTTAAGAGTGTGGCTACATGCGTCGGGTGAGTGACTGGTCGGCATGACATTTCCTTTGCAAGTTTGAAAAGTTTGAATTCTCTAAACAGCCGCAGAGCTTTGCATTACATATATGGCTTGCTGACATGGAGGGTAATGTGCCTGCCTGTTAATATGTTAATACCCTGCCTGATGTCTGCACCTGGGAGTGGTATGCATGTTTTGCGTTAATGAAGTATTTGAGATTTATACGATAAGTGGAACTGTTTACAGAGCCTTTTTTGAACTACTTGAGAAGGTGCTGACCTACTGCTGTTATCTATGGATATCGGTATGTTTGCTACAGCCTCTCTGATCATTGGCATGTCATCGTCAAGCCTCCTGCAGCCTGAGCTGCATTGGATCAGACAGTGACATGCCTCTGAAGGCTGCTACTCTGACAATATGTTTGCTTTGTGCATGCGCCCAAGAAAACATAATAAAAAGTGAATCAGGTCATAAAGTCACTTCTGTGATGGCACATACCTTGATTGCCAATGACATCAAGAAAATTGTAAAAAGGCACTGGGGTGTTCTTAAGATCGATGAAACACTGGCAGATACATGTGGTAATTCTCCTATGATTAGTTTTTGGCAAGGAAGGAACATAAAAGATGAAGTGGTACATAGCCACTACAAGGACAAAGGAAATGTAAGGCAAACATGGCTACCAAAACTACCGATAGGAATCCTCCACTGTGGAAACTGTCCATTGTAATAACACAAAAAAACAGCACAGAGTTCAAACATCCCAGCAAGGCCACCAAATACAAGGAATTAATAAATTGCAACATGAAAGGTGTGATTTATTTGCTATGATACCCATGTGGTATAGTCTAGGCTGAACAGACTAAAATGACTTTAAAAACACATATAGGAAGACACATACTGTAAACAAGCAATTTGCTGTGGAAATAAAATGTATGCGTCAGTGAGGTGGGATGCTGGTATGCTCACCCTGAGAATCTGGGGTCAGTTGCACTCAAAATGGTCAAGTTATGTCCAAAAATTAAAAGAAAATGGAAATTATTTCCTTGCCTTATAACATTAAAATGAAAACATCCCCCTCTCTTCCTTGGCCCTGGAGTGTCCAAGCACAGTGGCCCTTAAGCACCCTTCTTGAGCTATTGTGTTCCTCCCATTCTTTATTTTGCCACCTGTGTGCCCAAGCCCAGTGGCCATTGCTTTTTATATCTGCCACCTGGGTGCTCAAGCCTGTTGGCCACTGTTATAATTGATATAGCCACCGACAAGCCCAAGTCTGGTAGCTATCCCTAATACATCTGACCACTGGGATGCCCAAGGCAATTGGCCATTTTCTTTATGCAAAAAACCAAAAACCTCTCTAACCCTTTTAGCACCCATGGCAACTACTTCCCCCTCCACCCCACATCACTGCAAGCGTAAAAAAGAAAACTGTGCAAAAAGTAATTTTATAAAGTTTAGTAAACCTGTAAGAAAGAAAATGGTTCATCATTGTCTTTCCCAAAAAAAATTACCTGTCGAAAAGAAACTATCAGGTGGCCCATCAACATAGCAGTAATCACTGCTTGCCATGCTGGCAACCTGAGTTTGAAATGAGGTTGAGTCATCAGGGGCCGGCCATTCGAAGAGGATCCAACATCCTAGAGGACAACCTGCTCCGGGGAAGGAGAGACCCCAAATTTTGAACATAGTCTTTTCTCACCCCACATTATAAACCTCACAGCTGTCATTTTTTAAAATCCTGCTGAAATGTTGTTTTGTGATCCTTCTGCAAATTTAGGTGGGATTTGACAAATGGCAGTACCATGAGGTGGTGTGAAAAAAGACCACACAGAAAATCTGGGGTCAAAATCTTAAAAAAAAAAAACACGAAACGTTAGGGCACAGCTCCTTTGGGCCTTGCATGTCTTGCTTTGTGCAGGACCCATTGGTACCTGTGCAAAGCAAGTAAGGGCTTCCCCTCCCAAAAGGCACTGCAAGAAGCAATTTTGATTTATCTCCTCTTGTTCAGATTTGCACCGAGTTGTGTCCTGCAGGGCCAGAAGGGCTTGCAGGGCCCTACACAGTGCATCCACTATGGCTATCTAAAAAAGGCAGGAAAGTCATATAAAAAAACTACGTTAATGCAGCACTTAAGGTTTCTGAAACATCAGAAGTAGGAAAAGCCAATGTTAGGGACTTTTTGAACCCTAACCCCCCAATTCTGTGCACTGCCCCATTGAACTGAATGCCAAAGCACAGCCCATATCCTGATCCTGAAGGGCCCTGTGCAATGCAAGTTAGGACTTGGATCCTGTTTTGTGCAGTGTCCAAAGGGGAAGTAAGTTAGTAGCCAGGTCCCACTCCACAAAGGGACCTGAGCATTTCCTGCTTTGTACCAAAGGGTACTATGTGAAGCAAGTTAGGGTGCCCATCCAGCATCATGCAAAGCAGGTTAGCAATCAGGTCCTGTCTCATGCAGGGCCCTGTGGGTTATAAGTTCAACAAGAATTACACACTCTTAATGGTGGAGAATCCTGGTGCTACTGCTGCGAGTAGCACTCCCAAAACGTGTAGACAGGAACCAGGATGAAGCAGCACTCACCCCCCTCACCATGGCCAGGTGCCTCGGCACTTCATTCAGTTGGAGCTTCATCAGGGGGCTTGCTGAAGAAGCTCCAGCTGAGCGTAGCACCAGGGCAGCTTGCCATGCTGAAGGTGGCTCATCACAGCGTCACTTTCTTTTTTTTAAAGAGTGTTTTGCCCTCCATTGCCACCTACGGCTGCCCTCAGCCCCACCTGCAGCTTCCCGCAATCATCTCACCAGTGGGGATCTACATGGAGCGGGGCCTGAGAGCACGGGGGGGCCAGCACATATGGCAACAAAGAGACATAGGCACTTCTATGTTTTTCTCCCACCTGATCCCAGAGTTGTGGCAGCACGGTGGGTACATGCATGTGGAGGCACACATGGCTCCCAGAACCACAGCCTCCATCCACCCTTCTGACATTACGTCATCCCCCCAGACCTCTGCTCTGACATCCAGCCTCCACCAGGTGTCAGCCAAGGGCGAGGAAACCCACCAGCCCAGTCTGGAAAAGAAGAGAGCTGCCTAGTGGCTGCTCGATCATCCCACAGCCGTCCTTCTTGGCTGACCCCCGGTGACCAGAGGGAGCTCAAACCTGAACTTAAGTTGTTGGCTATGGTGCAAGATAAGGTGCTTGTATCTGAGCTTGTATATGAGGCTGTGCCTCAGCCCTCAGTGCCACTGGGCCGACTTACATAGTGTCACTTACTTATCTGCAAATCTATTTGGTGGCAAAACATATTCCGGACAACAGCAAGTTTTGAATACAATCCTTTTTGGAGTGTCACTGTGGTCCAGGGCTGACTGCTGCTTCTTCCTGGTCTCTGCCCAATGGGTTACAACTCTACTTTTTCAAAACTAAGGATATTAACTCGGTTAATGCAGGACCCTTCAGGATTGTGATCTGGATTGTCATTCGGTTTGGTGGAGTTCACGGGGTGTTGCATGAGGATTAGGGGGATTTAGAGTCCAAAAACTCCCTAACATCTGGTTTACCTACTTTTGATATTTCAAAAAACCTCACAGATGCTTTTTATATATTTATACACGTGTGTGCTAACAAATGGCAAGATGAAGTGTTATGCTGACTGAACATAGCAAGGTAATATTATTTTTCAAAGTAGGGCATGTCACAGTGCATACTGAAACAATCAGAGAGCAGTTTTCACAATGCTGATGACAGTTGCAGTAGCCATGTGCAGCATTGAAACCAGCAGCTGAAATCAAACAGAAACAGTTAAACCTTCATACAAACAGCATATTTAAAAGGTATAACTTGGAAACTGATGCTATATAAATCAAATATACAATGCTCTGACTCAAAGTACACAGTTTATCTTCACTTGTAAGGGTTTCAGAACTTTCAGAACTCACTTGTTGCCTCACCACTGTGAGTTACGGTCCTGCCCTCATCATCATCAGGTTTTATTGGATAGCAAATTGAGATGAATAATCTCATTTACAAATGTATCCATACATAACACAAAACTTCATAACATACAAACAATTTATATAAACATAGAGACATGTTATACAACATCAGTAATTAAAAAAAAAAAAATATTTATCCATAACAATTACAATGCTTATTATAAAAGCTATCTAATGACACTCTGAAGCACCCCATTGGAAGTAATGCTTGAGCTTTCAGTTGTTTATATAACCTATCCCATGTTCTAGGGATCGTGACAACCAATAACTTGTCACCAAAGCTAGATCTGCTTCTCGGAACTTGATAAGAGATCCAAGTTATAGATCTCAAGAAATATTTATGGGAGGTTTTAGACTTTAATGCACACAGTCAAAATGAAGGCAAAATCTGTATAATAAATTTGTATATGAATGTATTCCAATGGAAATCTCTACAGTCTGTCAATGAAGTCATACCTGCTGCACTATATATTGTACACCTATCAGTACTGTAAGACAGGATTGTATAAACCATTGAGCACTACTGTATAATGAGTCAAGTGTTCCTAGTAAAGTGCAAGTAGCATTTTTATGTTGCTTGCACCCATGTGCAAGAAACATAGTGCCATCATCGGAGATTTCGGAGGTGTGTCACCTCCTCCTCCAATTCAGGCAGTGTGCTGGCAGGCGCGGCCCCTGTAAGCCAATGCATTTTGGAGCTGTCTATGACACGCTCCAAAATGCAGTGGCATACCGGTTAAAGAGGGAGCTACACTTGAGTGAGCAGCGATAAGAAGCTGCTCACGCGCAGCTCCCACCCGCAGGCGTGTGCGCCCCCAAGACGCACATTGTATAGCCGACGGGTGCCCAATCCCCGCCGGCTGAGCTGCGCCGTCCCCCCCCCAGTAGTTGGAGCCACGCTGGGAGCCCACCCCAGCGTGGCAATCAGTCGTTTTGCCGACGGGGTGCCCAATCCCCCATCGACTGAACGCCCCCCAACATCATATTGCCATGCTGAGAGCCCACCCCAACGTGGCAAGCGGTCCCCATGGCGTCTTTTTTTTTACCTGTAAGACAAAGCGGTCCAGCGGTGCGTCTCCCGACCCCTCCCACAACCCGCACCCACCCACTGCACACCAGCCTCCCACACCCCCACCCCATACTTACCTCCGGACTCCGTACGACGATCTTGAGTGGACCGGGAACACGTCTGCACTCTTCAAAGCCGACCCGCGAACTGAGAAATGCCCGGTAAGCTGTATAATGGGCTAGATAGGGGGTTTCAACTTATTGCATATCTCAGCCATTTTAGAGAATTTTGCACCAAATTTTCAGCATGGGGTTTTGGACCCTTCTCATGAATGGTGTCACTGTCATGGAGTTATTCAGGCCCGAAGGGTGATTTCGCGCAGTGACTGTGCAGTGACTGCGAAATCACCCTTCGGGCCTGAATACCGCCATGACAGTGACATCATTCATGAGAAGGGGCCCAAAACCCCCATGTTGAAATTTGGTGCCAAAATTCAAAAAACAGCACTGTTCTGCGTGCGTTGGCGCGGTTCCTCGCGGGAGTCGTAAGTTAGCGAAATTTCAATATTTTCCCGCCAGATTTTCAACATTGCCATTTACCACACCTTCTTATGAGTAGTACAGCTGTCATTTTCACATCTCACCCAAAATGTGTTTCCGCCCATATGGCGCAGAATGCGCAGTCATTATGAAATCAATGTACAGGACAAATTAAGAAAATCATAGTGTCACTGTTCATGAGCAGAGATCTTAAAATGGCAATGTTGAAAATTTGGTGAAAGAATTCCTAAAAATGACTGTTTTACGAGTGTGCGTTGCACAGTTCCCACGCACGCTCGTAGGTTTGCGAATTTTCAATATTTCCACTCCAGATTTTCAACATTGCCATTTTACCACACCTCCTTATGAGCAGTACAGCTGTCATTTTTCACATCCTGCCCAAAACGTGTTTCCGCCCATGTAGCGCACAATGGCGCAGCCGGTGTGCAAACTCAATGTATGGGACACATTAACAAAATCACAGTGACACTGTTCATGAGCAGAGGTCTTAAAATGGCTATGTTGAAAATTTGGTGAAAAATCCTTAAAATGCCTGTTTTCTTAAGGCTATGCAGTCTTTACGCACGCCTGTAAGCTCGCAAATTTTCAATATTTACACTCCAATGACTTCCAAATACCTAAACAGCACATAGAAGCAAGCAACATTCGGCAGTGACAAATGCTTGTTGTAAATGAAATCACCACAGTCTAGTACAGGTAAAAATAAAGATGTAACTAGTAGTTTCCTAACTGTCAAATGAAACAAAGATTTATTCCTATAGAAGAACCCAAATAATACTTTTAGTTTATTAGAAATGTGTTAATATGTAAATCAAAAGTTTAGTGATTGTCAAGTGATACACCCAAATATTTGTAAGAATTAACACTACTAATAGTAACACCTGAAATAGTGTGTATATAGCCCTACTAATTATCTCTTTGTTATTTTTCCTTTTGAACAACATCCACTGGGTTTTCGTCTCATTCAGGAGGAGCCTTAATTCCATAAGCTCCTGCTGGATGCCAAGAAAATCCTTTTGTAATATATCTATAGCTAAATTTGCATCTTCATTCAATGTACACATGAAAGATAAATAAATTGCATACTTTGAGTCAGCCTATTGTAAATCCCTATGTGAGGGTGTCTGTGTGTAAGAAGTAAGACACAACAAGGTGTGCATTATGCTGTGATAACCAAACTCCCAGGGGGCATAGTTTGGCATAAGGCCTTCAGCCTTGTGTCAGCTGCCCCAGGACTGCAGTTATCACAGCACAATGTCCTTCTCTACAGTGTCTTATTACACTTAGAAAATGGGTATTTATGTCATTTTAAAAAAAGTAAGGGAATTTAACAAAGAATCACAAAAAAGTGACTAAAAACTTGTTAAATAAAGGTCAAATAATTCCTCTGCCAATAGCTGCCTCTAGGGGGCACTGGCTTAAGAGAGATTTTGTGATGTAATGTGCCCAGTTGTTTTTTTCTCCTCTACCCCCTCCCATGGTTCTTCTGTGCCATCTGCCCGTTGTTTTGAGAAAGTAGTATTGCTCTCTGTGATCAGTCAAAGTAGATGATGGTTCTAAGTGTGCGGAGTGGGATCAGGTCAGTAAAGTGATTACCTGTGTTTGGTTTGGACAAAATGATTACAGTGAGAGAAGAAAAGGGAAAGAATACATTGTAATTAAGTTGTGGTCAGTTGAGCACTGGCACCAGCGATGGCAAGACTAGGAAGGGAGACATAATTTGAAGTGAATATTTCTAAACTGGTATGTAGCTAACTGGAATCCCTTATTAGCCTTGCCAAAATTAGCCAGTTCAAGGTTGACAAAGCTCTATGAGTTGCTACCTGCACCACTCTTATCCCCTCCCAACCCTGCTTCTCTTGTACCCTGACAATGTCACATTATGTGCTGGTTATCCTGTCTCCTTCTGTCATGTATGCTCTCTATTGTGTTTACTTGATTGTTGTAATTTATTGACTCTTTTTTGATGAGGAACTTTTTGTAAATGAGCTCATTGGGCTCAAAGGTGTTGTATCTGATCTGTATAAATAAATAAATTAATAAATAATTTACAAAGGCACTCCCTAACTTATTTTTCAGTTTCTTTTGTTTCTATTAGTGTGTTATTCATATGCCAGTCAAGACAGCCCATGGTTGTTGTTGGTGGGTTTGAAAAAAATGAAAGGTGTTTATTTTTAAATATTCTGAAGACAAGCACATGGATTTTAAGAATATTCTGCATCCTATTTGGCAGGACTTGTTTTTTTTTTACAGCACATTATTCTTCTATAATGCACTGATCCTAGTCAATCAGTGTCACTGGCTCAGCAGGTTGCACACTCGCTCTCTGAGGTCAGAAGATCAGAAGGCTGTGGGTTCTAGCCCCACAACTGGCACTTTGGTTAAATTCCAATACTGACACAGTAGTGCAGCATAAAAGGAGGTGCTGCACTTCTGAGGTGCCATCTTTCGGATGAGATGTTAAACCAATGTTCTGTCTGCCTGTTCTGGTGGATGTTAAAGATCCCATGGCACTTCTCGAAAAGAGTAGGGGAATTTTTTATTATAATAATCATCAAAAGCAAATACAAATAATATGACACAGTGTTAAGTCACACAAAAGCAAAGTAAAAACCATATGGCAAAAAAGACAAAATACATTCAAAACAGAATTAGATCATTCACAAATTATTCAAATCATAACAAAATTAAATAAGTATTTCATTCATACGTTGTGAAGCCCACATCCTTGAAATCATTTAGAAGCCCCATAATTTAATCCTCCAAGATCCATGCACGAGACCCAGTATTTATAGATAGACCTTAGTTCTTGTAAAATTTGCTTAATCACATGTGCTCCTGTAAATAACTTTTGTTGCAGTACACGGGCACATTTAGCTTGCCATATCTGCAAAGTGCAAATATAAGCCTCAAAGTGCTTGCATGGTATTGAGACAATGTGTGTGGGGGGTGGGGGGATACCATAAACTAATGTCTCATAAGAGACAGAGGTAAACCGTTTGTCTTTCCATTTATGGTGGAACATGGTCCAAAACTCAACACTGTATAGGCATGGTAAGAAAAAATGTTGCATTGTTTCCAATTTGTCTGTACAGGTTTCCCCTAAAGCAATTTCTTTCCTCTATGGATTTGTGTTTAAAGTTGCTCCATACTCTCAATCATATGCCTGGACATCTGTAGTTTACTACTGAAACTTGACCAACTGCAAGCCTTTGCAAGCTTCCACCACCCAGATATTCTGGCAGTAGTTGAAATCTGGCTCACCCCCTCGGTACCTGATCAAGCAATCTCCATCACAGGCTATAATATCTTTAGGCTCGATCAGAATTCTAAAAGAGGGGGAGGATGTGCACTGTACCTAAAAGACAACCTTCTGGGGCACCCTGTCCACATGGACCCACCGACATCCTCTGCTCAGCTACTACACATCAAAATCCTGCTTGGTGCCCAAAATAAAGTTCTCACGGTTGTTACCATTTATATCCCTCCTAAAGAACAGGGACCTGGCCTCAACGCTGTACTAGATCTCATAAAAACACTACCACCTGACTCTGAAACCATCCTACTGGGTGATTTCAACGTAAACTGGCTGGGAGCTGAGGCGGGTGCTGTCAGGTATTCTGTCACATCGGCAAATCTTACCCAGATGCTGGACTCCCCAACCAGAAAGAACTATAAAACTGGAACCAGCATCATACTGGACTGGATCCTGACCAGCCACCCCACTAGGATCACAAACTCAACCATCCTTCCCGACTCACTTAGTGACCACTCCCGCATCAGCTGTACCTGGTCAAACAAATTTTGTAAATCATCATCAAAAATCATCCCCAACAGAGTCCTACCTCGGGGGTCACCTATCCCGCCTAAAATCACCTACTCCAACAGGACTGGTCTCCCTTCCACAGGGCCACTGAAACAAATTCCGCCCTGAAACAATTCATCCTCTTGTTCAATGAAGCCTGTAACACCTACGCCCCACTAAAAAAGCACAAAGTCAAATCTCTCTGCAACCTGTGGCTATCTGGTGCCCTCATAAAGAAGCTAAAACATAGGGACCATCTCTGGGAAATGGCTAGATCCACCGGGAAGCTAGCTGACATCCAAAAATATAAAAGCGCTCGGAATGACTGCACCAAATCCATACGACAACAGAAATCAGACTACTGCAAGAAAGCCCTCACTGACTCATGGGGAAATGGGAGAGCTTTCTGGGATAACATAAAAGAGGTCACCGGGAAACAATCCAAATCACCACCAACCATGCTCCAGGTCAATGGAAGTACGACCTTAGAACATAAAATCATTGCCGACACTTTCAACAATGCATTCACTGACCTTAGCAGTGTTCTCCCCCCAGATTTTTTCACTGATGGTGACTCTTCTCAATCCGCTTATCCCCCTCAAACCAACAACCACCTCCCTTTCTACTTCAAAGCGGTAAGTAGAAATGAAGTCTGCTAGTACATCTTCAAAGCCATCTGCAACTCCGGAAGAAACGCTGATACACTTGACCTCAAGCTTCTGTCTCTCTCACTAGAGGAAGTCCTGGGGCCTGTCACCAGGATTTTTAATCTCTCCCTATCACTCACCCAGTTCCCGGACAAATGGAAGCCTGCTACATTCACTCCAATCCATAAAAGTGGTGCTAGGACCACACACGGTAACTACCACCTAATCTCTATTCTTCCACCTCTCTCCAAGGCCCTGGAGTGGATAGTAGCTGACCAGCTCACCGACTATCTGGGCAAATATAACATTCTCTGTCGGCAGCAACATGGCTTTAGAAAAGGTCACAGTACTGCCACTGCCCTACTTGAGTTCACTTGTGCCATCCACAACTCTCTGGACAACGGTCTTCTAACTAGAGCAATTTTTATAGACCTGGCCAAGGCTTTTGATACTGTCCACCACCAACTCCTGCTTGGTCAACTACAGAACGCTGGGCTCTCTGCAGAATCTGTTGCCTGGTTCACAAGTTACCTGGGAAACCGGTCCCAATGTGTGAAAATTGTGGATGAGCTCTCTGATACCAAAGAGGTCCTCTCTGGTGTTCCCCAGGGCTCCATCCTGGGCCCGCTACATTTCAGCTTTTTCCTCAGCACACTCCCTGACTCTTGTTCACAACAAATCATAGTGTACGCTGATGATGCGGTCATTCTTGCCTCCCGTCAGAACCCTAACCACCTACAACTAAACCTTCAGCATGGTTTCACCGCTGTCTAGAACTGGTTCTTAAAACATAAGTTGATCCTTAACCAGAAAAAAACCAAGACCATGGTTTTCAGCAGCTCCCATAACAAACATAAGGACCTCCATCTCTCCATAAACTTCAGCCAAGGTGGCACTCAGGATCAGGTCCAATCCTTCAGATATCTTGGGATTATCCTAGACTCCCACCTATCCTACGCAGCCCACACAAATATCGTTGCCAAAGCTGCAAACTCCAGACTGGACCTAATCTACCGCCTCCGGCAACACCTAACACAAGAGGCCCTTGCAGCATCTGTCCAGAGCTCCATCATCTCCTCGATTGACTATGGTCTTATCATCTACGGCTCCGCCACTGCCACAGCACTTAGACGGGTAACTACCACCCTAAACAAGGCCTGTCAACTCATCACTGGTGCCAAATGCCTCACACACAAGCGTGACCTCTACACTCAAACAAATTGGTTGCAACTGGAAAATAGAATAAAATATCAAACCTGTGTGGTTGCAAAGAAAATCCAGATGGGCCTTGCTCCACCTGGAGTCTGTACCCTCCTTCAACCGAAAACCAACAGTCGAACCACCAGGGGATCTAAGCCACTGCTGTTTCAAATTCCACGCTGCCGCATAACACAAGGCCAAAGATCCTTTGCCTATAGGGCCCCCACCTGGCTAAATGGTCTTGCTAGTGACACTACCTCTTCCACCTTGCTCGGTGCTTTCCAATACAAGCTCCGAAACACCCTCATTGCATCCAGCACCTGTGACTGCACTGGCTAACTACTTGGCACTCCTCCTGTTACCCGTTGTGTGGGTTTTTGGCCTCCTCTCGCACTTGCTCTCCCTGGGCCATTTTCTCATGCTCTTATCCCCCAGACAATGCCGCCTTGGCAGCTCGACCCCACTGTCCCTGACCTCATCTCACAATCCCCCCTGTTCCTCCCCTCACCTCCCCTATCCCATCCCTTGTTCCCTTCTTTTACCCCATACTTCTCCCTACTTCTTTTTTCCCTCCCATCCTCTTTCTTTAATCCCTTGTCCCCCCAGCACAGTATGGTGTATGTCTTGTCTGTAAATCATTCCGAATGTTTGTTTTCTGTTGCAATTTATGTTGTCTACTGTAACTTGAGACATGGAATTTTTGTAAGAGAGCCTTGGCTCAAAGGTACTTGTAATCCTAGAATCAAATAAATAAAAAAATAATACTCTGAGCCTTCCATAACAGGACAACCAAGTAGTGTCTCAAAGTTTCTTGGGAAGCCTGGTGTCAATGAGTTGTGTGAATACTCCTGTATTATCTACAGCCAAGCCTTGAGTATCCAGCAAAACCGGTGGCTCTGAATAGCTGTTCTGGAGAAGAGAGAAATAAAGCTGTCTACGTGATTGTGTCTGGATGGTGCTACTGTCCAGTTTCCATTGTCTAATTTTAAGCATAGTGAGAACTAGAAATTTTGGTGGCTCACATTTCCAAATATTTCTTGCCATTTTATCAGGGGTTCTAAGCCACTCCTTACATGAAGGAGAGAGCAGAGTCGCTAACAAAGTGATCCATTGAGGGGGGAGGATGTAATAAAAATGGAATGCAAAACTTAAGAAAAAGACTATGAAAAAAGACTATGGGGTGAATCATCCGCACTCCTCCAAAGCAGTAGTTATGATATGTATGAATACGTCTTACCGGGTTCAGCCGGCTTCCCCAGAATCCCTGAAAGAATACATTATTCAGTCTGGCTTCTAATTTATCTGGTAGAGGGTACACTGAAGCTGTGGATAAAAACAGAGGGAGTATTAAAGTTTTCAGTAGCAAAACCCGTTTTCTCTTAGCTATGGTTTGTTCTTTCCATGATGCCACCACCCTGCCCAGTTTATCCAGAGACAGAGCCCAATTAAATTCTGAATCATCTGAGCTACCAAAATGAATACCCAATATTTTAACTGGATCCAACGTGACTGGAATATTGGCTTTAGATAAAGGGGCCTGGGAACTACTTAGGTTAGGGACATATTTTGCTGTGCTTTTGTGATAGTTCAGTTTAGAACCTGAATATTTCTCAAAGTCTGTGATTGCAGAAATAACTTCTGAAGGGTTTAATAGAGGGGTGATGTAGATACATAAATCATCTGCATAGGCCAAAATGATAGGAGCAGAAAACCCTTTCAGTATCAGTCTTGGGATGTGAGAGTAGTGAGAGAGTCTTCTTAATAAGGGGTCTATTTGAAAGGCATACAGAAGGAGGCTTAGAGAGTATCCCTGCCTAACCCCTTTCTTCCCTAGAAAGACATCTCTGGGGGAATTATTAATAAAAGGAGTAATCCAGGCTGTACTATATAGAAGTTCTAACCATGAAATAATTTTTTTTGGTATGTGATAATGCCGTAACACTTGAAATAAATAATAATGGGACACCCAGTCAAATGCTTTTTCCTGATTAAGAGAGAGAAAAAGCGCTTGAGTTTCTGGAGAACAGGAGTGTATTATATCTCGAAACAGAGAGAGGGTGTGTATCATTGACCTATTTGGAATGGCACAGGTCTGTTCTATAGTAATTACTTGGTCTGCAATGGGTAGAATCCTATTTAATAAAATTGTGGTAAATATTTTATAATCCACATTCAAAAGACTGAGTTGCCTCCAATTTTTTACATCAGACCTAGCTCCTTTTTTAAATAATACTATCATTGTAACGTCTGAGAATTTTTTAGGAATGGAGCAGGTGTCTTAATATACTATTGAATACACGTCAGTATTGGGCCAAAAACATTTATACACGTTAAATATAATTCAGCAGTCAGACCATCAGCGCCTGGAGAGGTGCTTTTTCTCTGCTTTTTAATAGCCTGAGTTGTTTCTTCTACTGTTATGGGGGCAGTCAGAGCAATGTAATTGATCCTCTGGAACACTAGGACTATCTAGTCCATCAAGATAGTGATAAACGTGCTGATTTGCGGGTACAGATCCAAACATTCCTTCCAGATGGGATTGAATGACCCGCTTTATATGTTGGAGGGAGGAGTATTCTACACCAGTGTCTGGGTCTTTTATTTGCTCTATAAATGTGCTAATCCTGGTTAAACACAAATAAAAAACCAATATGTAGCCGAAACTGTCCGAGCAGTTTTTAAAAATGTCTAAGGATGATTTTGTCATTTGAGTTCCGCACTGTGCCTCTAGTTTTAGTGAAAATGCCCTATTATATTGATGTGTAGCCATTTCAGATTTGAACTTCTCTATTTGTTGAGAGTAGTTTGTTTTAGTCTCATATGCTAGTGACAGAGTGTTCAACAGCTGCTGCCGTAATTGAGTATATTGGAAGTAAGTAGACAGTGTTCTGTGTTTTGCAGCCCTTATAAAGAAACCCTGTAGTTCTGTTTTTGTGTCCTCCCAACAAGCAATGGGAGAGTGGAAGACATCAAAAATGGAAACCCTTGCCTGTAATAAATTCACACATTTTCCTGAAATCATATTTTCTAGTAGAAGTGAGCTGTCTAGCTTCCATCTAGATTTAGGAATGCATGGAAAGGCCTCCCACCCATGGTCAGATACTTCACAGGGGATCACAACCACTTGGTAAACTTTTACATTTTTGGAGATAAACACATAGGCCCAGATATTCAAATGGGTTGCGCATGACACAACAGTGTTGCGCCATGCGCAACCCACTGATGCACCCCGGTGCGATATTCAAAAGGGGAAAGTGCGCTGCACAAATCCCGATGTGCCGGAGCGCATCAGTAATGTATGCAGGTGGGGGGGCGTGCCCATGCATACTCTGCACAGCCCGATATTCAGCCCGGGATGTGCGGAGCCATCGCACCCATACCTGTGCCAGCACAAGTTACACCAAAATAAAAGGAGTAAGGCTGGCCTCCCTACAGGTGAGCTGCCATATTGCAGGGGCGTAACCACGGCAGCTGCCATCTGTGGGTGGCCACCCGAGCTCCAGCTGCACCTCCGTGGTGGCGGCCCCCCATGCCCGATTGCGGGCATCAGTAGAAAAAGGGGACCCAAAATCCCTGGTGGTCCAGTGGACTGCTGCCCACCCGATCGCGGGCTTAAGTAGAAGAAAATAAAATCCCTATCATCCCTGGTGGTCCAGTGGACCTGTCTGACCAATCGCGGGCTGGTAAATTAGAAGAAACCCATCATCCCTGGTGGTCCAATGGACCCCCCACCCGCCCACTGATCCCCACAGCCCTGCCTCCACGGTCAGCGGCGGGTGGCAGCACCCCACCGCCTGCGCCCGCCGCCTACTGACTGACACCGTTGGTAGGCTGTTCGATTGGTCTGACGTGAGCCAATGGCATCAGCCATACTACACATTCAGATATGTGATCCCATTCACATATCTGGCATGTAGTACGGTATGGGCTGCATGCCCGCTGGCTCGCCTGTGGACCAATGGGTGTACAGCCCTACCGATGGTGTCAGTCGACGGGCGGCAGGCGGGTGGGGTGCTGCCACCCACCGCTGACTGGGGGGAGTGTGGCAGTGGGGATCAGTGGGCAGGTGGGGGGTCCACTGGACCACCAGGGATGATGGGTTTCTTCTAATCCTACTTCAGCCTGCAATCAGGTAGACAGGTCCACTGGACCACCAGGGATGATAGGGATTTTATTTTCTTCTACTGAAGCCCGCGATCGGGTGGGCAGCGGTCCACTGGACCACCAGGGATAATAGGGATGTTATTTACTTCACTGAAGCCCGCGATCGGGCAGTCAGGTCCAGTGACCACCAGGGATAGTGGATTCTGTTCTTTGGATTCAGCCCGCGATCCGGCTGTGGGGCACAGTGCTGCACTGCAGGGGGTGTCGGTCCCTGATGGCTGCTGCCTGGCAGGGCGCCAGGCACAAGTCATCGGGGATCTGTGCACCTGCATGCAAATGTGGCCATAATGACATGCAAATGGCCCCATTTGTGCCTTGCATACATTATGGCCCCATTTGCATGTCAACTTTGAATATCACGGTTGCTGCACCTTCGCGCAATGGAACTTGCGCCTAGCGTATCCCCATGCTCCACTCTGGCCACTGGCGCTGGTGCAGTGCCACTGCGCCATGCGCACTGTGGGTGGCCTGGTGCGATTATTCAACGATGCTGAGCCATGGCACAGCTCCTGCTTGAATATCATCCGGTCAACGCCCCTGCGCACCCAAGTTGCGCTGCACCCAGGCTTGCGCCACAGCCTGGTGCAGTTTGAATATCTGGGCCATAGTCTATATGTGTAGCATAAATGCCCCTGTAATAAGTCTTAGCTCCTATAGGATGTATGGATCAGTACCCATCCACCAGCTTGGCTGACTGAATTAGTTTTAATAGGGTAGCTGTGTCTCTAAATGTCTTGTGAGCATTACTCCCCCTGTCAGTGGGCATAAGTTCACAGTTAAAATCTCCACCGAAATACATATACCTATTAGTAAATAAAAATGGTTGAATTTTAAGAAAAAGTGAGGATCTTGCCGCAGTGCTCTGCGGTGCATATATATTAAATAAACAGAATTTAAGAGATCCATAAGTGCCATCCGCCATTAATGCCCTCCCAGGTAAAATATCTACAACTTTGGAGATTTTGTAATTAAATCCTGAAAAGAGAATTCCCACCCCGTCGCAAGTGTCTTCACCTTGTGACCAAAAGGAAGGCCCAGATCTCCATTTATTCTTTACTTGAGCTAATTCGCTCCTGGATTTAATTTGGGTGTCTTGCAAAAAATAAAATGTATTTTGTATAGATTGCAGAAAGGCAAAAATAATAAGTTGTTTCCTAAATGTTTTGATGCTGCATACATTCAGTGTACAGCATCTTAACTGAAACAAATGAGCCATGTTACTTAATTACAAAGAGGGGATGGACCTTAGTTACCTCTTTTATCCGAATGGGACCCCAGTATTTACCATATGATTCATCCATTTGGGTGTTGCGTCACTTGGTGTTGTCTCCCTGAATTCTCCCCTCTACTTGATTCAGAGGAAAATTCCATTTTAGAGGAAGAAGCAGCAGAAGAGTCAGAATCTGCATCTTCTCCTTCAGTATCCCCCCCCCCACTGTCTTCTTTTCGCTAAGGCCTGAAATTTGTTCCTTGTGATAATCATTTTAGTAGGAGTGCGTGAGTCTGATTTCCTCTTCCCCTTTCCCTGTTTAGGTGTTGGAACAGGGGTGAAGAGGTCTTCAGCTCTTGGAGGAGGCATGCTATCTTGTCTTACAGTGCCCTGCCCTTGGTGGGAGGCCTCCTGGGTCCGAGGAGCACCTGAAGTGCCAGGTAGCTCACTTTGCAGATTGCGATTTGAGGGAAATAATACTGAATTTACAGAAACCTCTGCAGTTGGAGTATCAGTCTGGGCTGTGGAAACCTTGTGTGTTGCCATCTCAAGTGAAGCATCCTCTAGTCTGGCTAGAGCTTGAGCCTGCATCTCTATAATAATTCTGGTATGGTCTTGGGGAACCCAGTCCACCCTGTTATGCTCAGCCCAGGGACACTGTAGATAGGTATGCCCATGTTCATCACATAGGTTGCACACCCGAGGGTTGGGACACCCTAAACTAACATGCCCATATGTGAGGCATAGTGTACATCTCGGTTGGTTGCAGGTGTAGCTCAGATGAGTCTGGGAACCACATTTATGGCATGTTTGTGGTTGCCCAGGGTAAAAGCAGATCCCTGTGTCTCGACCTATGTAAAAACTGCCTGGCAAGTGCATTATCCCCTGTTCTGTTTGTCTTAACTGCACCTTGATTTTCCACCCACCCATCCAGACCAGATCCTCATCTAATATAGGGTGTGGAATATCTAACAATTTGCATCTCTGCTTTAACCAATACTGAATGTCATTTATGTTGACTCCCTCGCTCCTAAAAAGCAGTGTGATGAGCTTAACCAGCGGTTTAGTGAAGGGAATCAACAAAAATGAACTCCACAATGGGGAAGTTCTCACTTGTTCATATTGCACCCAGAATCTCTCCAGAGTACCAACAGTTTTAAAACTGATATCATAAACTGTTTCACCTTTTACATGTATAAATGTAAAAAGTTCAATGAGGCTAATGCCCAGTGAGTCTTTTACGATGTCATGCAGTACAATTCTTCGTGCAGGTGCCAAAGCCGCTTCTCCTAAATATTTAAGGCAAACTGCATTTTGCCGTTGAGCAGGTTCCCCTACAGCTTTAAACAGATCGTTCATTCTAAAGTTAGTGTCATTTCTGTCCTGTACATTAGGTAAAGTTCCACTGTTCTCACCATGGTTGGAGTTCGACTCGTTGGGGCCCATGACTCGCGCTGAAGTTCCAGACTGCTGACTAGTATCCCGGTCGGTGGTTGGCTGGGAGTTAGCAACAGATTCTCACTAGAAGAGCTAGAACCCTGGGAGTTCATTGGAAAAGCTTGTGAAACAGCTCCCTTAGTTGTAGAAATTATGTCTGCTGCTGTGACTGGTCCAGGAGAGGTCCATCCAGAGTTCCCTTTAGTTTGCTGCCATCCTGCAGACTGTAGAGCAGCGTCTGGAGACCAAACACCATCAGGTTCCTCTGAGGTTCTGGCAGATGGTCACAAATGCCACTGAGACATAGGTAACGATGCTGTAGCAATGTTATTTTTATCAATCAAGTTTTGTTCAAAGTTTATCGCAGAGTAGTCTGCCTCAGGAATGGATTCTTGTGTGTTTTCCTCCTTTTGCATAACTTTTAACAGAAAATATTTATGTTGCTGGAACATTTGTTTCAACTGCAGTTCAGAGAGATCATTTTGGTCAGTACACACCTGAGGTTTCATGACTGTCTTAAAGGTAGGAATTCCTGCAATTTCAGCTTGAGAATCTTGAAAAAAGTCAGGTTGTTCAATCCCTTCTGTGATCACTTGATGGACATTAGAACCAAAATCAATGAGTTCCTCTGCTGTTTTTGGTAGATATCCAGAGCTAGAAGCAGTAGCAGCTCCTCCACCACCTCCTCCACCATTTTGGGATTCAGCCATCTTGGATCAGAATGGCCAAGGGTTCCCCATACTGACGAGTAGGGGAATTTCCCTGGCGTCCTGGCCAAATTTCCCCCATTCACTAAAAATACCGCCAACAACTTAATCTGGTTCAATTTCAGTTGGTTACCATCAGTTGGTCCCCCTGTTGCCCCTGAAAAGGGACTTCTAGTCTCAGTTGGCTTACCAGGTCAAACAAAATTCAATAAATAATAAATAAATAAATCAGGACTCAATATTTCCCTACTAGTTTTATAATTACTAGGCACAGCACAGTGTGGTTAAATGCTCCTGAGAAGTATGACTATACCACCAAAATAGCACAGCTGGAGTGTCATATTCCACTTATAAAATGACATTAATATAATTGACTCATAAAAAGAAAATATTTTAAATGATAAAAATGAGGACCTTTCACATGCTTCCATTTTAACCTTGAAGATAAAAAAAAAATAGTCCATGTTCTAATAACTGGTGGGTAGCTAAAACAAAACAAAGCAATGAAAATAATGTGAGGCATGCATTTTTATAAAAAAATGGTTACCTTTTTTGCATTTCAAACCAGTGCATGTATTTTAAAAGAAATAAAACTGTTGAACTTGCCAGGGGAAGGTAGATTTCTCTTTAAGGCACATATATATGATTCAAATGTATGTACTGTTGTGAACTTTAGTAATTTATTTAAGCAGTGTTGGTCTGTATATGTTTTCCTACCTTTCCTTTCTTTGTTTATACAGTATTATTGCCTCCTTATAAAATAGTGAGATAAAATCCTGCTTTCCGATTGATTGTTACCTGTGCATCAAATCTGTTTGATGTACAGGTGACGACAAGTACCCAAAAGCAGTACTGCATTACAAGAAACGAGAAAGTAATGAGCCATTAGAACATTAATTTTTAAAATGCCACCATTACTTTCATCTTGCTAAGGCAGCTCATGCCAGACTTGCAGCCGATCAGGGAAACTCTAGCTACTAACTCCTCCCATTCTTTGACCTGCCCACAACTGTTGTCAATTGATATGGCTCACACAGCATGCCTGCTTCTGCCATCTGTGTTTAAATTCACACTCCTGCCCTTAGCCGAAAAGGGTATTTAAAACTTGAATAAAATGGCACAGATTTTTTCCTGCCCTCCCAACTTGCGGTCCCAATACAGAGCACCACTCAGCCGTTGTCTGGCACACTTCTTTTACAGAGCAGGGCTAATTTTGGGGGGGCGCTATCAAAATAACATACCAGCTCTCCAAATGCAGCACTTGTGTCTTCCGCGTACCCGATGAACTGCCGGCAACTGCCCAAGCTTATTGCTCACTGCTCCATTCTTTAACAAATGTAAAAAAAAAAAAAGTAATAAATCAAAATTAAAACAACACACAGACATGCTGATGTGTATCTGGGGGCGATGCTTTGCTGGGGGGGTCAAGAGTGTGTGGGGAAGGACCTGGTAGCTATAGCAATCATCTCCAGCTATGGTGGCCATAGTGGGATAAATGTCCAAGGAAAAAGCCCCACACCATCCTATTACAGGCAGAGGAACTTTTTTATATAAAAAGATATTAGAGATGATTTTTACTATTTTTAAAGACAAAAAACCTTTGATTTTTAGACGTATGTAAAATAAAGAGGGCCATTAATAAGCACAATAAGACACTCTGGGTGTGCATTGAACAGATAGCACATCTGCCAATCAGCTGATCAGCAGCCCATTGCCTTATGTCCTTACTGCAACAAACGAAAAGTCATTCTGCTGTAGTACAAACATCATTACTGCAGCAGAATTACTTTTTACAAAGGCATGGAATTCCCTTCTTAACAAAGCCTCACCACGCACTATAAGGGGACACTAATGATGAAAACCATGAACAGTTTTTCATGTTTCTAATTTATTTATGTGTGTAAGGAGAGTGCGATGATCAAGAAAACAACTTTTAATTAATTTTTTTTGTTTTTTATTTAAGTTAGATTTATTTTTAGGACTACGTTGAAGGTTTTTATTAAGTAAAGGTGGCAGCCATGTTTGTGATGGAAGGTCAATTCTGGATGTAGGTGGATTGATTTGTTCATGCGTTATGTGGCTGCCAACAAATCCAGTCAGGTTTAGGACCATAGAAACATAGACTTTGTCAGCAGATTGATAAGGACCGCTTGGCCCACCTAGTCTGCCCATTTCCCTACCTACAGTATTGGATAAGCTACAGATTCTAGATAACCACCAGCCTACTTCCTCCTACCCCCCACTATAATTGCCTTACGTCGGTCCCATGCATACTTGAATTCCCCCACTGTTTTTGACCCCACAACCTCCTCAGGAAGGCTGTTCCATGCATCCACCACCCTGTCTGTGAAAAATACTTCCTCACATTGCTCCTGGCGCATCCCCCCTATATTTTCAAATTGTGCCCCCTTGTTCTTGTGCATCTCTTTTTCTGAAATATGCTACCCTCTTGGACTTTATTGATTCCCTTGAGGTACTTGAACTTTTCTAACATGTCTCCCCTCTCCCTCCTTTCCTCAAGGGCATACATATTAATCTCTTTTAGTCTCGCTTCATATGGCTTCTGGTGTAGACCCTGCACCATTTTGGTTGCCCTCCTCTGTGCTACCTCCATACTGTCTATGTCCTTGCAGAGAGGGGGTCTTCAGAACTGCATTCAGTACTGCAGATGGGGTCTCACCAATTGTCTGTACCGAGGGATAACAACTTCTTGCTTTCTACTGGTGATGCCTCTCCCTATGCATCCCAGAATCCCCCCAGTCCTCCTTACTGCCTTCTCACATTGTTTGCCTACCTTAACGTCATCTGATACGAGTACCCCGAGTTCTCTTTCCACTTTTGTTGTTGTTAGTACCTCCCCCCCCCAACTGTGTACTTTTCCCCTGGGTTTTTGTTTCCCAGGTGCATTATTTTGCACTTCTTTGCATTGAAACTAAGCTGCCATACTCTTCACCATTGCTCCAACCTTGCCAACTCCCTTCTCATCCTTTCCACCCCCTCTTGTGTATCAACCCTGTTGCAGATCTTTGTGTCATCTGCAAGAGGTATACTTTTCCTTCCAGTCCCTCCACAATGTCACTTATAAAGACATTAAAGAGTACCGGTCCCAGTACTGAATGCTGCAGCACCCCACTAGTAACTCCCCTTTCTCCTGAGTGTGCTTCGTTTACTATTACCCTCTGTGTCCTGTTGTCCAGCCAGTTTATTACCCAGGATACCACCCTGGGACCCACTCCCAGGCTGGATAACTTGTTTATTAATCTTTTGTGTGGTATGGTGTCAAATGCCTTGCTAAAGTCTAAGTAGGTCATATCTACAGCCCCTCCTTGGTCTACTACTTTGGTCACCCAGCCAGAGAAATTGATTGGATTCATCTGACATGACCTTCCCACTGTGAATCCATGCTACCTTGGGTCCTGTGCCCTGCTGGCCTCTAGGTATTCATCATTTCTTTCTTTCAGAAGTGATTCCATCATTTTTCTTACCACTGATTTCAAACTAACAGGTCTGTAGTTTCCAGCTTCTGCCTTGCTCCCATTGTTGTGAAGGGGGATCACATCCGCCTTCCTCCAGTCCTCGAGTACCACACCATCGTCCCATGATTTGTTAAAAAGGGTAGTCAATGGTGCCACTAGGTCTTCCCTTAGTTCTTTTAGAATTCTGGGGTGAATACCATCAGGTCCCATTGCCTTATCCACCTTAAGTTTTGAGAGTTCATTCAGGACCCTTTCTTCTGTGAATGGACTGGTATCAACCCCCCTGTCCAGAGTGCTTCTCTTGTTTGGTTTAGGTACCTCCCCCTCTTCTTCTTTAGTGAATACTGAGCAAAAGTATTTGTTCAGTATCTCTGCCTTCTGACTGTCACTCTCTGCCCACCCCCTTCCCTTTATTAAGCCTCACTATCCCTCCCTTAGTCTTTCTTCACTCCCTAATGTATCTATAAAAGGTTTTATCTCCTTTCTTAACTGAGCTGGCTATCTTTTCCTCTGTTTGAGCCTTTGCTGTCCTAACTGCTTTCCTTGCTTCCCTCTGCATTAACTGATACAGGTCTCTGTCCTGCTCCTTCTGTGATTCCTTATACTTCCTGAACGCTATCTTTTTCTCCCTAACCTTCCTTGCTACCTCTTTAGAGAACCATAGTGTTTTTTTACTCCATTTTGTTTTCTTTATTTGTTTCACACAAAGGCTTGTTGCCTTTATGATGGCAGTTTTGATTTTTCCCCATTGTTCTTCCACACCTCCTTCCTTCCCATTTGCTAGTGCATTACTTAGGCATTCCCCCATTTTGACAAAGTTAGCCCTTCTAAAGCCCAGTACTCTTGCTTTTGCATGGCTTGACTCCACGGTTGTGTTTATCGTGAACCACACTGTGTAGTGGTCGCTTGTCCCCTGTTGGCTACCCACATCCAAATCTGTGATCCTCTCTCTGTCCCCATTTGAAAGTACCAGGTCCAAGATTGCTCCCTCTTGAGTGGGTTCCACCACCAGCTATCTGGGGACTGTCCCCTGTAGGTCATCGAGGATGACCTTACTCTTGGATGTGATTGCAGTATATGTGCTCCAGTTAACATTCGGCATATTCAGGTCCCCATTAATAATATTGTCCCTTTTTCTGCCATTCTGAGATGTCTTCTATCATTTCATAGAAGCACAGAATTTGACGGCAGATAAGGACCGCTTGGCCCACCCAGTCTGCCCATTTCCCTACCTGATGGATAAGCTGCAGATTCTAATTAATCAACAGCTCACTTCCTCCTGCCCCCCACTAGAATTGCCTGATGCCTGTCCCATGCATTCTTGAATTCTCCCACTGTTCCTGACTCCACAACCTCCTCAGGAAGGCTGTTCCATGCATCCACAACTCTCTCTGTGAAAAAATACTTTCTAACATTACCTCTGAGCCGTCCCCCTCTATCTTCAAATTGTGCCCCCTTGTTCTTGCACATCTCTTCTTCTAAAAGATATTACCCTCTTGTACCTTGTAAATTCCCTTGAGATACTTGAAAGTTTCTATCATGTCCCCCCTCTCCCTCCTTTCCTCATGGGTATACATATTAAGCTGCTTTAGTCTCTCCTTGTATGTCTTCTGGTGCAGACCTTGCACCATTTTGGTTGCCCTTCTCTGAACAACCTCCACTTTGTCTATGTCTTTGCGGAGATGGGGTCTCCAGAATTGCACACAGTGCTCCAGATGGGGTCTCACTAACTATCTGTAGAGAGGGATTACAAGTTCCTGTTTTCTACTGTTGATGCCTCTCCCTGTGCATCCCAGTATCTCCCCAGCCCTCCTTACTGCCTTTTCACATTGCTTGCCCACCTTTAGGTCATCTGATATAATTACTCCTAGGTCTCTTTTGATTTTTGTTGTTATTAACTCATCCCCCCATTGTGTACTCTTCCCCTGGGTTTTTGTTTCCCAGATGCATTACCTTGCACTTCTTTGCACTGAATCTGAGCTGCCACGTATTTGACCATTCCTCCAACCTTGCCAAGTCCTTTTCATTCTTTCCACCCCACCTTGTGTATCAACCCTGCTGCAGATCTTTGTGTCATCTGCAAAGAGGAATACCTTTCCTTCCAGGTGCTCCCCAATGTCACTTATAAAGATATTAAAGAGGACCAGTCCCAGTACCGAACTCTACGGTACCCCTCCTTTCTTCACTGTGGACTCCGTTTACTATTACCTTTTGCGTCCTGTTGTCCAGCCAGTTTTTTATCCAGGCTACCACCTTGGGACCCACTCCAAGGCTGGATAACTTGTATATTAACCTTTTGTGTGAGACTGTGTTGAATGCCTTGTTAAAATCTAGGTAGGCCATATCCACAGCCCCTCTCTGGTCTACTACTTTGGTCACCCAGTCAAAGAAATCTATTAGGTTCGTCTGACATGACCTTCCTGCTGTGAAACCATGCTGCCTTGGGTCCTGTGCTCCACTGACCTCTAGGTACTCAACAATTCTTTCCTTCAGAAGTGATTCCATCATTTTCCCTACCACTGAAGTCAAACTAACTGGTCTGTAGTTTCCTGCCTCTGCCCTGCTCCCACTTTTGTGAAGTGGAATCACATTTGCCCTCCTCCAGTCCTCAGGTACCATTCCATCCTCCCATGATTTGTTAAAGAGAGTAGTCAGTGGTGTTACTAGTTCTACCCTTAGTTCTTTTAGTATTCTTGGGTGGATCCCATCAGGCCCCATTGCTTTGTCTACCCTCAGTTTCAAGAGTTCTTTCAAAACCCTTTCTTCTGTGAATGGACTGATATCGACCCCCTATTCAGAGTTTCTCCTTGTTTGGTTTAGGCACCTCCCCTCCTCATCTGTTGTGAATACTGAGCAGAAATATTCGTTTCAGTATCCCTGCTTTCACTGTTACCCCTCTTGCACATTCCCTCCCTTTATTAAGCTCTGTATCCCTCCCTTGGTCTTTCTTCGCTCCTAATATACCTATAAAGGTTTTATCCCCTTCTTAACAGAGTTGGCTATCTTTTCCTCAGTTTGTGCCTTTGCTATTCTGACTACCTTCCCTGCCTCCTTCTGCTTTAACTGATAAAGTTCTCTGTCCTGCTTCTTCTGTGTTTCCTTATATTTCCTGAATGCTATCCTTTTCTCCTTAATCGCCCTGCCACCTCTTTTGAGAACCATAGTGTTTTTTTCCTTCATTTTGTTTTATTGATTTGCTTCACACAAAGGCTTGTTGCCTCTGCGATGGCTGTTTTGATTATTCCCTATTGTTCCTCCACCCCTCCTTCTTGCCCATTTGCTAGTGCTTTTCTAAGGCACTCTCTCATTTTCCCAAAGTCATCCTTCCTAAAGTCCAATACTCTTGTTTTTGTATGGCTTGCCTCTATGGCTGTGTTTATTGTGAACCACACTGTTTGGTGGTCACTTGTTCCCAGATGGCTACCCACTTCTAAATCTGAGATCCTTTCTCCTTCCCTATTTGAGAGTACCAGGTCTAAGATTTGCTCCCTCCCGAGTGGGTTCCAACACTAGCGGTCTAAGGCATGCCCCTATAGGGCATCAAGAATGATCCTGCTCTTGGATGTGCCTGCAGCAAAGGTACTCCAGTTAACATCTGGCATATTCAGGTCCCCCATCAACAATATCTCCCCTTTTTCTGCCATTTTAAGGATGCCTTCTATCATTTCCTTGTCCATTTCCTCCCCCTGAGATGGGGGTCTGTACACAACCCCCATGCGGACTGTGGTGCCATTTCCTGTCTCCACGGTGACCCATAGTGACTCAACAACTTCCTGTTTACTCTTTAGTTCTGTTGCTTTAATCCCTTCCCTTATATAGAGAGCTACTCTTTTACCCACCCTATCCCTCCTGTAGACCGTGTATCCTGGTATGTTGACTTCCCACTCATGGTTCTTTGTGTACCATGTTTCAGTGACTGCCACAATATCCAGGCATCCTTCTTCCATTAAGGCCACTAGTTCAGAAAGACTTTTACCCAGACTATGGGCATTGGTACTCATTGCTCTCTATTTTATGATGGCTTTACCCTTTTTTGCTCCATCCCTGCCCTTTATGCTTTTGCCTTTTTCTCCATTTACCCCAGTCCTACTCCCTAATGACTCCTGTACCTTGGTGTTTTCCTCAGAAACTACCCTGTTTTGTGGGGGGAGGCTGGGAATTTCCTGCTTCATATCAGTGCCTCCCCCTTTGGCTAGTTTAAAAGCTTGCCAATAAAGCATTTAAACCTATCACCTAGGAGACCAGACTGACTATGTGTTATGCTCTGTCACCCAGTTATGTTTCTTAGATTTTTAGATCCATTTTATAATGTAAAATGTTTACTATGCTTATTAGTTTGTGCATTTTGTGCCATCACTTTATCACACATTATGGAGTGTGCATTCCCGGGTCGTATTTGAAAATGGGGAACAAGTTTCTCCTTTGCCATTTCCTGGTCAACAAAAAGGATGGATAAATAACTAAATAAATGAATAAATTCCCAGGTATATGATATGGGACTATTTCCTTTACAAGGGCATTGTAAAAGCAGGTACAGTAGGTGCACTTGTACTAAAAGTGGGTAAAGAGGTAGGAAAGGTTCTAACTAGCGTTTGGGTTAGATTAAAACCCTTGGTCTATCAGTTGAATTCTTTAATGTATGCCACGAGGCATAAAGTTGACAATATCTTGGGCTCCTTACTGCTCTCATGGGAGGAGCTGAAAAACATACGCCAAGGTCTACGGATTCCACATTTGATAGGTCAGTGCTACACATTTTAATGCTGTGTGCAGACAGGTTGAGAGGTATAGTATGATTTCATTAACTGAAACTGACATGGCAGTACACTTGATTTGCTCCAAAGTTCAGGTAATGTAATGCTCACTCTGCTAAACTGAAGGATGCAAACATAAACTACAGCTGCTGAGATATGAGAGATCTACATTCTGTGTGCATTTCTGAGAAACAAATGCAGGAATTTAGTGGTATGAGACTAAAACTGCACTGCATCCTGGTGATTTCCACCACTGTAGGGGCTTGATAGGAAAGTATGATTTCTCCACTCTCTTGCTGTTGTTCTAAATTGCAAGAATCACTATACTATCTGTAACAGCAAATACATACATTTTATCCTGTGCTGATTATGGTACAACTGATAAATGTTCCATTTTAAACCTTAACCATATATGTTAAGAATTTACACAGTTGATATGGCTATAGGGTTATAGCCCTTATTCCATCATTGTTGCTTATAGTGTAAGAACATAAAAGGGTCATTAACCACATCATTATACTCTTCCAGGGACATAGCAAAATGTTAAAACAAAGAGACATCATCCATTTTGTGTTAGTTATTTCCTGTTTATCCAAGTGGCCGAGATAGCAGGAACAATTAGACACAGTGCTGCCCATCAGGGTGAAGGACTATTATAAAATGGCTGAAAGAAAAATGTCTGATATCCAGCATCCTCATTTGTTGAATCCTACTACATGAACATGACTTAACTGTATTTACCAAATGAGCAAAAGAGTTCCTCAATCCTGATTGGCTAAGAATCATTACAAGCCGTGGAAATAACTCCTGATAACATCAGTTCCCAGAAAAAGATCTTGCCAACCATTTTTAGCTACCTGTAATACATTTGCTATATAGGATAATGTATGGGCAGCAGTGTGTAATAAGTTTTGTTTTACATGTCCAAGATGTATGATTCCATATAAACCATGAGAACAAAGCTTGAGAGGTTTTTATGGACATCACATCAGAAATTTTGTAAATAAACATGACTTTGTTACTGCTGCCTATATTTTATTTTTCATAATGACTAGTTCTAAATTTTTAAAAAAGTAAACAGATAATTTTTTGTGAGCACAAGTGAGCATGAACTCTGCTATACATGAGTGTGACATTGTATCCATGTACAACACAGTGCGAGAGTGATCTCTATTATCCTTGAGTGTGACATCATACCAATGTATAACAGAGTGCGAGAGTGAGCTCTACTATACTTGAGTGTGACACCATACCCATGTATAATGGAGAAAGATATGCATTGATTTTATTGTGTAATCAAGAGAAACAAGTCATTACAATAACAAAAACACACTTCAGAATATGCTGTATCATTTGGGATAACATCACTCCTCAGGTGGTTGAAGGCACTCAGCAATGCTTCATGCTTCATATTACACTACATTACCCTAAAATAACACATATCCTGTCATATATTACTGCTTAATGAACACACCCAGTGGCACTGGGTGCATTTGAAAGCAGTGTGTGTGTGTGTGATAATTTAGTTTAATCTACACTCTGTTGTGTTTTATTCATTATGGAATCTCCCAGGAGATTATTTTTTATCAGTGCTTTGTCACCTTGTCTGCTGACCTCCTCCAGTCTGGACTGGTCCCCTCGGCCCCATAACCAGCTTCCCTGGGACTTCCCACATACTCTGTCCATCCTCTGCCATAGGACCCAGAGACAACTAGTCACTGGTGTGGCACCTGTGGGGGACCGGGTCTTTATTCTGCCACAGTTGAGGTTTTCATCCGTTTTTGCCCCAGGCCCATGGCACACACAAGGACACATTGTGTGAGCTTCATCTCTGTGAAGATGCCCCCCCCCCACGTCAAGCGGGTAAGACTTTTTTCCAGGGTGTCCCGCTGTGCTGTCATCCAGATCCTGCAGTTTACAGCTGCTGAGTGGGTAGCATGAACTCCCCTCTTCAAGGGAGGAGAACTGTTCTTGGAAAGCTCAGTCTTCTCTTCCCTGGCCAGCCTCCAAGCCACCTACATCCATGCTAGAACCCAGGCCACCAGTGTGAGAGAAGGTGAGGCGCTCATCACCTTACCTCTCCATGCCACTGAGTTGGTTCCATCCCAGGAGATTATTTAAATGATCTAACCTATTCTGTGCCCACACTTTGAATCACCATTTTGAACTTCCATAATGTATTTACTTTCTAGAACCCAAACCACGTCAACCAAACAGAAACCTCTACCCTCAAACATATATAAACATTAGAAATAAAATATATTGCTTTTTCATATGTCATCTAGAGCCTTACAGGACAAGAGTGGTATCATGTGTGTTCATTACATGTGAGAACAAGGAAGCAAAGCTGAGCTGTAGTGGCACGCAACAGACGTGCGTGAAACCACTTTAATTCTGTAACAAGTGGCTCTGGATGTAAACATTAAAGATCTATCAGTTCATTGAGCCATTTCCGGTTAACCAAGAGAAGAATGCCGGGCATATATGCCTATCGGAAATATGTTTTAATGTTGGCTGCCCTGTTCAGCACAAGAGATACGCTTGTTCAGTTTTCATACAACTGACAACTTAGAGTGAAAAATACTCTTCACAGTATAGAAGTGTTTCGTGCACTAAGTAAATAAGACTTCTCATTGGCTAAATTATTTCATAGGCTGTATAATCTCTTCCTAAAGTGAAGCAACGACTTCAATTATTTATTTACCAATATGACAAAAGGAGAAAAGTAAAGTATAAAATGCAACTGCTTAAAAAATGCATGGAACTATTTTCTATCCTAGTGGTCATCCTCAATGAAAACTATATAGACAATAAAAATTGGTTTATGTTTCATTATTACTATAAAAATATTTTACAATGGGGGTAACACTCTCCAGGCTGTGCATGATAGGGATTTTATGTACACTCTATGTGTTAGGAAGCCATGAGGCCAGAATTATGTAATTCCCTTACTACGAAATGGGTGAAAAAATTCCTGAAATGGATTGTTTGAGAATTAGTTTTAACCATATTGATATCCAAGCACAACAGCATGCTTTGAAGCTAGCTCCAGCCAACAGGTTTACCTCTTACGTTATATCTAGCCACCTGTCCTTCATGATCAAGCCCATAATGAAGATGGCTACCCCGCGGCATTACCAAATCTGAAGTCCAAATGTGACCCCCTCACTTTACATCAAAGAAACTTCATTTTTGTGGCCTGATAAATGGTTGTACCACTATTTCTCCACCCATCTCACAAAACAGTGCCACCGTAGTAACAACTCTACCCCCCGCATCACAATACCAAAAGCTGCTCACTCCTGTCAGAGCCCTATCACCTCTTTACTGTCCTTGATGTACTGCCTCACACTGCGGCATCAGTTACAAGGCCCTGATGAGGTTAACATGATAATGCCATTTAGTTAAACCAGAGTGCCTGATGAACTAACACTGTCAAATACACAGTAGGTCACACAGTTGCCTCTGGGGCTGGAAGACCAGAAGGACATGAGTTTTAGTCCCACATTAGGATCTTGGACTAATGCACAGTACTGACACTGTAGTGTAGCACTAGGGGTGGGGGGATGGGGTAAGGCTGCACTGTTGAGGTGGCATCCTTGGAGGAGACAGTAAACCAAGTTCCCTTCTGCTCCTATTGTCGTTGTCCAGGTGGAAGTTAAAGCATCCATGGCACTCGCTGTAAGAGTAGGGGATTTTCCCCACTGCCCCGGCCAACAGTCCCCCCCTGTCAGAAAACTGGTCTGTGTAATCCATCCCCCAGGGAGCACCTGGAATGATCTGTCACTGCCTTTCCTGGTTAAAATGAAACTGAACTTACCTTGCTCACTGTTGTTACCAGGACTCTCTGAAGCTGCCCTACTTGTTGCATTGAAGTTGCTCTGTGGATTGTTTAAAAACAGCTGTAGTGCCAACTGCAACTGCTCCAGGCATTACAAAGTCTCAGATAGTACTGTTTATAACTGGACAATAGTTCACCTGCACTATACAGTACCTTCGACTGCCAAAAAAACAGTTCAAAAGGTCCAATATGCCCTTACACTGACACTACCGCCCCCGCAGTAAAACAGTTATGTTAGGTAGTCAGCTCAGTTATTACTTATCAAGATAATTCATATGGTATAAAGGTCCTGTACAATCATAAAAACAGAAATTTAAGAAATGACAATAAGAAGCAATTACAAAATTAGAAAACTAATAACAGTTGAACAAATAAGCTCTATGAAAACTTAGGGCCAGATATTGAAACTGCGCCATTCTGTGGTGTAAGCCCCTGCGCTGCTCAAAAAAGTTGTGCAGCGGTGTGGCCAGGGTGATATTCAACGGAGTTGCACTATTGAGGAACTTCTTTGAATATTGCCCCCTGGCCACACCCACTGTGCATGGCGCAGTGGAACTGCGCCACCGCAAGTGGTCAGAGTGGAGCATTCAGATACGGTGGCACAAGTTCCATTGCGCCATGCGCAGCACCTGCGCTATTCAAAAGGTGACATGCAAATGGGGCCATAATTTATGCAAGCCGCACGGGGGTCATTTGCAGCTAATTACGGCCCCATTTGCATGCCATTAGCATGCAGCTGCGCCAATCCCTGACAACTTGGGCCTAGCGCCCTGCCAGGCAGCAGCCATCGGGGACCGATGCTCCCTGCAGCCCGATTGCGGGCATAATAGTATTCACCCCCATAGCCTGATCGCGGGCAGCACAGTAGTCTCCCCGGCAGCCCGATCACTGGCATAACTGTCTCCAACCCCCGGTAGCCCGATCGCGGGCATGAATGCAACGCCCCCAGTAGCCCAATCGCGGGCAGCACAGTATTCTCCCCAAGCAGCCCAATCGGGCATGAATGCAACACCCCCAGTAGCCCGATTGCGGGCATGAGTGCAATGCCCCACCCCCGGTAGCCTGATCGCGGGCATCAGACCTCCCCATGTCCAATATCCCTGGTAGTCCAGTGGACCTACAGTAGCCCGATCACGGGTGGCATCCTCCCCAAGTATGTTATCCCTGGTGATCTAGTGGCCCCCCACCCAACCACCCACGGAGCCCCATCACCCCCCCCCATCAGCCGGGCGGGCGGCAGCACCCCACCTGCCTGCCACCCCGCCGCCCACTGACTGACAGTCGGTAGGGCTGCATATCCATTGGTTCAGAGCATGAGCCACGGGTGTAGTGCCATGTCAGCAGCAGTCCAGATATGTGAACAATTCATTCACATATCTGGACTGCTTCACGGTATGTTGCATGCCCATTGGCTCATGCTCTGAACCACGGGCGGCAGCCCTACCGAGCTGTGGCAGCGGGCGGCAGGCGGTGGGTGCTGCCACCCGCCGCTGATTGGGGGTGCGAGTGGTGGGCTCAGTGGCGGGTGGGTGGACGGGCCACTGATCACCAGGGATAACATACTTGTGGGGGAAGGATGCCACATGCGATCGGGCTACTCTAGGTCCACTGGGCCACCAGGGATATTGGACATTTTGGGGGAGGTCTGATGCCCTGCCCGCGATCGGGCTACTTGGGGGTGGGGCATTGCATTCCTGCCCGTGATTGGGCTGCTGGGGGAAGAATCTGGCCGCCCATGCCTCGGCCACTGGGGGACTTCAGCCACTGCGACCGGGTATGGAAGGCCAGGGCGAGAACAGGGAGGGCCACCAACAGGTGGCAGCTGCTGCGTTGCGCCCTGCAATGTGGCAGCTCACCTGTGGGTGGCCCTCGACTTGATCCTTTTTTTTTCAGCACAAAGTTGTGCAGGCGCCGGTAGGAGTTGCGCCTGAATAACTCTACACGGCCTGGCTGAATATCGGGCTGTGCAGTTTATGCATGGGCACGCCCCCCCCCCCCACCTGTGCCTGCATACATTACTGGTGCGCCCTGGCGCATCAAGATTTGTGGAGGCGCACTTTTCCCTTTTAAATATCGCACTGGGGCGCATCAGTGGGTTGTGGATGGCGCAACACTGTTGCGCCATGTGCAACCCTTTTGAATATCTGGACCTTAGTATATTAGATCAGTCTAAAAAGTATTTTTAAAAAGGTACATACACTTAAAATATTAAGTAATATTAAAACATTATTTTTATTTTGTTTAAAAACACTCAAAAACGGCTTAGAAGGAGACATTTTATAATCACAGCAAGACACTCCAAGGTGTGCGTTGCTGTAAAAATCAGCCGCGCTTTGTGCCTCAGAATATACCAGATGTGCGCTGTTATCCCACAACATGCACCTTGTTTTTTTTCTTATTGCTTAATTATTATCATGGGCTACAAATGGATCTTCTGAGCTAATCTGAATGCAGAGCTGAATGTACTCAGTCCTGCATAGCTGTATGGTATTGTTCACCTATTAACTGTACAATATGCTACATTCTGCATTCTGTTTGGTTCAACTGAATAACTGCACAGCACAAAGCACTTACAGGTGACAATCCTGGAACCTTACAAAATGGGAAATACTTACAACTGGTTAAAAATAGGTTTAGAAAAGAAAAGAATGTGTAATTTAATAGAAACACTCAGAAACTAAACAAACTCCTTCATATAACTGGTGCCACAATAAGGCTATTGTTTTAACTGCAAAATTCTGTGATAACTCTCAAGATCCTCTGAAATATGCAGAAGGCATGCAGTGTGGTCCAGTGGTTAGAGTATCAGTTTGGCAACCAAGAGACTGCAGGGTCAAACCCCACTAGAGCCAGATACTAACTGTGACCTCGAGCAAGTGACTTCCCAGTACCTCAGCCCACCCAGTTGTGGAAAAGGATTGAAGTCATACTCAATAGAAAATGGAATATTGTATCTGAGCTAGACTGTCCTGGGTGAACAGCTTGTAGAATAAAAAAATAAATAAAACGTGTTAACTAATGTTTGTTAGGTGCATGATGCAGCTTTTTGGTACCCAGGAGAATACTTCAGCTGTTACTGAAAACAGTGTGGGCTTTGCCGCATTGTTCTTAAAGTGGTTAACACATTTTATTATGGTATAGCTGAGGTATCTGAGGCTTTTGCAGAGAAAAGTGATTGAAGCTTGTAAATGGCATTGCACATACTGAACTCTTCTCCAGTTTTCACATGTGAGCAGGATAGTGATAACACATTCAGACTGGAAGAAACATTGCACACTTGGCTACAAGAACATATAGTACCAAATTGAATTCTCCAATTGACATACATCTGTGTTTTGAACTGGTGTATTTAATGAGATTGACCTTGATGGGAGGCCCAGTGGTGTGGCCTTGGTATACAGTGCTGCCCCCTGACAGACAGGGGTTCCCACATCCATGCGATTCCTAATATCCCACATTAAGGCTGACTGGGGGCTTGGCACATTGCAGAAGTGAGGTGCTGGGCTGTTGCAGAAGGAGGGAGCAGGCTGCCCAGCTTTCCTGCTGCACCTCTACTGCTGGCTAAGAAAGGGGCAGCATTTGCACCAGCTGTGAAGGCAGTCACTCACACACCCTTCTGGCTGATAGAAGGGTGTGCCATTGGTGACCCACAAATGCTGGGGTGCAGGACAGGGGAATAAAACAAGCAAAATGGAGTGGGGGCAAAATGACCTGTGCAATTACATTTATGATCAACATTTTTTTTAATTCTTTTTCTCATCCTGCCATACTGCCCACCTGAACTCTGGTCAATATGGTGCCACACAACACCTCCTTGGAGAACTCTATACTCAGACCCCATAACAACTGGATCCCATATCTTCCTGTACCCCCTGGAGCTTGTTTTGTTTGGTGTAACACTTTGCGTGGCACAGTGGGAGGCAGCATCAGATGTGTGAGTGTGGACGGGGGAGGAACTGCAGAAGCCATATGTCTCAGCTTGATTTAGAGGAAGCAGGGCAACCTATAGGTACATCCTGCTCTGGGAGGCCTTCAGCCATTACCCTCTTCTTACCCCCCCGGTGAAGTCCCATACACCCTGTGTGTACAGTCCCACCTGGAACACAAAGAAGCCACAGGGGAGGACCCCCCCCCAACTCAGTGCAGAGGAGGAAGGCATTCTGTCGGGTACTCTTACCGTCTTCCTTCTGCTGGTCTGCAGTTCCATTCCATGCATAATGCACAAACCCTAATCACCAGCAGGGGCAAGTCACTCCCTAGCCATGCTCTGTCGGGCCAGGCCCACAACTTGCATTTATATAGAAACATAGAATTTAATGGCAGAATGAGACCGAAGGTCCATTGAGTCTGTCCATACTATACTACCTCACCCCACTGATGTAATGCCTGGTGGGCTGTATCCCTTACCTTTTGCTCCCCCTCCCCTTAAACCCTTGCTGCCCACTTTGGGGATTGTAAGTCCCCTTGCCCTGTCCTAATTGTGTTTATACCCATTAAGGGTAGCTGCCCTCATCACTTTTGCTGGCAGTCTGTTCCATGGTCTCATCACCCTCTGACTGAAGTAGAACTTTCTCAAGTTCCTCCTGAATTTGCCCCTCGCCAACCTCCAATCATGCCCACTAGTGACTGCATCACTATTTTGTACAAACAAATTCTCACAGTTCACCTTGTTTATACCCCTGAGAAACTTATCTCTTCCAACTGTGTCTCCCCACTCCTGCCTGGCCCCCATCGAATACAAGTTTAGGGCCTCCAGCTATTCCTCATGCGATCTGCCCTTCTGGCCCTGGATTATTTTGGTAACCTCACTGTACAGCCTCTAGTCTGTGATGTTCATCCTCAGGTGAGGGCTCAAGAACTAAGCACAGCACTCCAGATCAGGCCTCACCAGGCATCTGTGCAGTGCCAGAATCATCTGGCTTCTCCTACTGTCAAAACCCCTCTATGTACAACCCAGCGTACTTGATGCCTTGCCATATGCTTTATTGCATTGACTTGTTTGCTTGAGGAAAACACTGATTATGACCCCCATATCTCTCTCCTCTACTGAAATGGCCAGTCTAACTCTTCCCATTGGGTACTCTATGTGGATTCTGTCTACCTAAGTGCATTACTATGTACTTCTTGGCATTAAACCTTAACTGCCAGACCAAAGACCAGTTCTCTAGTTTCTCTAGGTCCTTCTGGAGCTCCTGGACCCCTTCCTCGTGATCAGCCCTGCTGCTTAGCTTTGTGTCATCAGCAAAGAGACACACCTTTCCCTGGATAACCTCTTCAGTGTCAACTGTGAACATATTAAATAGGACAGGTCCACGGACTGATCCCTGTGGCATTCCGCTATTTATATAGCCCTCTTTATATTACACACACACACACACAGTCTTATTCTTAAATGACTTTGTAGTGCAATGATTTATTTGTAGTGTTAAATAACTATTTGTAGTGTAAGTTATGACTATATCCATAAGAAGCAGTGTGGTCTAGTGGACAGAGCAAAATATACTCTGTGTGACCTTGGCTTAGTCAGTCAACCCCCCCAGTGTTCCAGTCCTTCCCACTGTAGATGTGGGCAGAAGCAGAATCCCACTGGAAATCACGTTGCATCTCAGCTGGGCTAACCTGGGTAAATAAATCATACAAAATATGCTGGCAAACCATCAGGACTAATGTAACTCACAGGTTCTGTGCAGCTGCAGAGGAAACATGAGGAAGAACTTCTTCACAGAAAGGGTGGTGGACAAGGGGAACACCCTGCCTGAGGAAGTGATGGGGGCTGAAACAATCACAGGATTTAAGAATGCATGGGATAGACATAAGGGAATCCTGGAGGTCAGGGTAAGGGGCAACAGACTTCTAGAAAAACTTAAAGTGATCTTACGAGCTCAAATGCCTGTAGTTTGCTGAAAAAGTCCACCCTTATCCAGGCTTGGGTGAGCCACGCCCTACCTGATGTCCTAGTGATCACTGAGACCTGGCTTAGGCCAGCTACCCCAGACAATGAAATCAATATCCCAAATTATTTACTCTTCTGAGCGGATAGGCAGTCAAGAGGAGGTGGGGTGGCAACTTATGTAAGGGACAAATACTCAGCCGCATGCGTAGACGCATCATCCTCACCCAAAGAATTTGAGTGCTTGACCCTAAAGATTGAACTTTCTCCTTCCAGTGCACTCTGTGTAATAGGCTGCTACAGGCCCCCTTCTGCCGGGCCGCACCTCCTGTCCCACCTCAGTTCCGTACTGGGGCTCAGTTCCTTGGAAACCATTATTCTTGGTGACCTGAACTACGATTGGCTATCAAGTGCATCAGCTCCCTTGAAATCCTTTTGTGACACTCTAGGGCTGGTGCAACTCACTGGCGAGCCTACTCGCCCAAATAAAAAGAACCTTAACAACAGCTCCCTGTTAGATATAATTTTGGTTAGCAAGCCACACCTGTTCTCTCATGTCGGAACATTTTTCACAGACATTAGCGATCATTGTATAATCACCACCATTAGATCCGTGCACAACCCACACTTTGTGGCAAAGTTCTCTATCAGGAGGTGCAAATGCAACTTTGATTTGTTTGCTTATGTCCATGACTTGAAACATTCACCGCGATGGCAGGAATTCTTCCTAGCCAAAACGGTTAACAGGGCATATACTATTTTTTATGATATTTTAAGTGAGGCTTTAAATGAGCATGCACCCTTGGTTAAGGTGTGGGTCAGGAGCAGCACCTGCCATTGGTTCTCACCTGAGCTCAAAGCTTCTCTGTTAGAAGGGATACTTTATGGAAAAAAGCCCGAAGAAGCAAGAATGACTCGGACTGGTGTCTTTTTAAGAGAGCATGTAACAAGTGCACCAAGTTGGTCAGAGCAGCCAAGGCCGCCTACTGTCGTTCGGAGCTAGCCTCTGCCTCAAGAAACCCTTCAAAGCTCTGGAAAACATTAAAAGACATGTCTGGACACGCACATGGTAATTCCATTCCAGCAAAAATTAAGTCCGGTGGCAGCGTTATTTCTAACCGATCGGATATATTAGAAGCCCTCAATAACCATTTTGCAACGGTAGGGCTAGCATTTGATACTTCTCCTGCCAATGACCTCCGCACAGCTCAGGGCCCACTGACCCACAAGTCCCCCTTTACCAAGGAGGCTTTCTCCCTCCTGTCTGTCTCTCTAAAAGAGGTGGAAGACCTAGTGCTGCAACTGGACACCAGGAAGGGAGCAGGCTCCGACTTCATAGAGCCATACTATCTGAAATGTGCCTACCATGTGCTTGTGGTGCCAATCACCCACCTATTCAACATGTCACTCTCCCAGGGTAGCCTCCCCCCTCAATGGAAAATAGCCCATGTCATCCCTCTATTAAAAGCAGGTGACCCCTGCGATCTAAATAATTACAGACCGATCTCCCTCCTCCCAATCCTGTCTAAATTACTAGAAAAGATAGTGTGTGGCCAGCTAGGGGTATACTTAGAATCCAGAAACCTATTAAACCCGGTTCAGTCTAGATTCAGAGCAAAGCACAGCACCATAACAGCCCTAGCTAAGGTGACCAATGATTGGCTCCTAGACCTTGACAACAAGAAGCATGTCTGTGCCGTTTTCTTGCATCTTAGTAAGGCATTCGACACAGTTGATCATAGCCTGCTTCTTTCCTCCCTAAGCACCTTAGGCCTGGACCATAAATCTATATGCTGGTTTGCAGACTACCTCGGAGAACGGAAACAGCAGGTTAAAGCTGAAGGTGATCTTTCTCCATTAAAACCTATGCTGAGGGGCGTGCCCCAGGGCTCTATCCTTGGTCCCCTACTCTTTGCAGTCTACATTAACAACATCAATGACCCCATCAAAAAAGCCAACATCCACTTATTCGCGGATGACACTGTACTGTACTTGAGTCGTCCCATGCCGGAAGCAGCCAGTGAAGACCTCCAAGCTGAATTTAACCTTCTACAATACCAGCTCATAAACAAAAAGCTTTTGCTCAATGTGAAAAAGACAAAAGCCATGCTCTTCTCTCCCCTCTTGCATGTGGCAATCCCTGCTGGGGGGGGGGGGAGCTATCCCACAAATTACCACTGTTCATCCCATGGCACTTATTGAAAAGAGTAGGGGAAAATTTTATTGAAAAACAAAAACAAATACATCAAAATGAAATAAATGAAATAACCAACTGAACATAATACAGAAGAAAGAAAACAAAGAAATTAATTACAAACAATATATAGAAACAATAATCAGAAAAAATTAAAGAGCAGGAAATTTAACCTACCCAGTCAACATTTCGCCAAAGAAAAGTACCTACAGCTTCCCCCAGGGTACGGAATTCGTAGGCATAGAGAGCATCCAATTCTTCGTGTATATGAAAAAAAACCTCCTGCAACTGTAAAATTTTATTTTGGAGCACTCTCAAACACCGAGCCTGCCAAATATGCCATTTAAGACAGGCTAATAAAACAGTCACTGTACTTTTGTGCCATTTGTTCCATTCTGCAGGAATCTGCCCTAACACCAAAATATCATAGGTAATGAGACCAAAAAGTGTTTCTCCCCACCAACGTGCCAGAGCATACCAAGAGGGTTTAGTAAGAGAACATTCAAAAAATAAATGCTGCATCGTCTCAAACTGCCCCTGACAAGAGGGTTCCTGACATAGCTGTTTGTGTTTATGATTAGCCCTCACATTAAGCTTTTGATGTGCACACAACCAAACTACATCCTGCTTGTTTTGCGGAATTCTAGGTTCTATCACACTTGCTAATAAAGAAACTGTATTCACACAAGTGGGAACAGAAAAAAGGGGGTCCTCAAAATAACAAGTAGAAACAACATAAGTGTAAAAAGATTTCCACTCATGTGAAACAAACCAAATAAGTTCCACTTTCCACAATCTAATGTATTTCAACGTTTGCTGAACATGTAAGGGTAGTTGTTTATCCGTAGGATGCCACTTTCCCCGTCCCCACAGGGACATGCACATGCGACCCATGACATCTTGTTCCAACACCATAGGCCTAATTGAACTATAAAAAAAATTACCAAAAAATTGAACAATGGGATGTATCATACCCAGTCCACCTTCTTTCCAGGGTCTGTAGGTGTGTGCTCTCTTCACTGGGTTCAAATGGCTACCCCACAGCAGCTGAAAAAAAAAGACTCAACATTTTGGAATGCATATTAAATAGTAATGGAAAAATACAAGAAATAAACAAAAAAAGAGGATCAATATAGGATTTCAACAAAAACATAAATTTTTTCCATGTCATTTTCCAAGATTGCCATTTCTTAACCTTGTGAAATGCTTTGTCATAAATCATATCCCAATTACTCTGTACTGACTCTGGTGAACCAAAATATATACCAAGGAGCTTCAATTTTGTAACAACAACCGGAATATCAAAAATATGAATACTAGGGGGTCGTACCTAGAGGCATTAATGAACACTTAGAGGTATTAATTTTAATTCCAGTGCTAAGTTGTACTGAGTTTAAAAAAACAAGGACACGTCTCCCAGAATCAATATTAGCAATAGAGCAAATACAGTCATCCGCATAAGCCAGAACTTTAGAAAAATGATAGCCTTCTGAAGAAACAATAGCAAAAATGTCTTTATCCAGTTCAATAAAACGCAACAAAGGATCCAAGCCAAAGACAAACAACAACGGGCTCAGAGGACAGCAATGACGTACTCCAACCTGGTAAGGAACTGAGACACCCAAATGTCCATTAACCATAGGTGTTACTCTAGCTGATCTATAAAGGGTTTGGACTAAATCTAAAAAATAAATAGGGATACCATAATATACTAGAATGGCCCAAAGATAATCATCGCGTATGGCTTCAAAAGCTTTTTCCTGATCTAAGGCTAACAAATAGCCAGATAGTCTATTCTGACGACCTTGGTCTATCAATTCCCCTGACATAGATTAAATTCTGGGAAATGTTTCTGCCAGGAACAGCACAAGTTTGTGTGGAAATTAACAACTTATTGGCAACCTTTGAGAGACAGTGATTTAAAATGTTAGCTAAAATTTTGTAGTCTGAGGTTAACAAACTCAATGGTCTCCAGTTTTGCAAGAGAGCAGGATTTCCTTTTTTATATAAAAAAATCATTACCCCATTTGTCATACTAGAGGTTAATCTTTTTTCCACCCAAACAGCTTGAAAAACAACAAGCAACTAAGGTGCAAGAACATCTACATATGTTTTATAAAAATTAATTTGGTAGGTCATCTATCCCTGGTTTAGTATGCGTAGACAAATGACCTATAGCCTGATTAATTTCATCTATAGAAATAGGGGACTCTAGTACTTCAATTTCAAGAGCTGAAAGTGACGGGATTTTGATATGGTGGTAAAAGGGAGAAAAAGAATCAGAATTGGGCTTTTTAAAAGTCTGAGTAACATAAGACTGAACTATAGTCCGTAAACCCCTGGTATCATGAACTAATGATCCATCTGGAGTCTGTAAGGCAGACATACACAAGTTTGGCAGTTCCTGGTCAGAAAGATCAGAGGGGTTCACCTGCTCACGAGTACCAGTAACAAAATATTTTTGTTGATGTCTATATCTTCGTTCTCGTGTTTTAAGAAAATCAAGCATTTTTGCTTTAATATCTAAAAACTGTTTGCGCTTCGTAGCCTGTGAAGAACATGCCTGTGACAACAAAGTCAAATACTGAGCTCTATAACCCAGATAGGTAAGATAGGAATTCCGGGCTTTAGTCCGAGAGACCCGAAGAAAAAGTATCTTAAGACTCTGTTTTGTGTCGTCCCACCAATCCAGGGGACTATCATACAAAGAAAGCTATATCTGACCTGAGTGAGAAAAAGGAATGTATCTGCGAGGAAAGGTCCACATCTTGTAATAAGGACGTATTTAATCTCCAATAGGCACATCCCATCAAAAGTTTTTGATAAAAACCAATGGTCAGTTTTAGAATTAAATGGTCAGAATTCTCTAATGGCAAGGTTGCAATAGTAAAACAGGAAAGTCTCCTGGACAAAAAACAGAAATCTATCCTAGAAGAAATAGTCCCTTTATAATAGGTATGCTCTGGCTTCTGTTGCAATAAATCATAAGCATCCATCAAATTATTAGTTTTTATGTTGGCTTGCGTGCTTGCGCTAAGCTGCTATCATCTTGATGGTTTGAGGCGGCGGCTGCTGTTAGGCGAATGCTGGAGCGCATCAGTAGGTGCATCCTCATTCCCAATCAACCTGCATGTCGGCGCCCACACCATGCATATATATGGGCAAGCACATCTAAGCAAAGGTCTGCTGCAATCTGAGCAAAGCTCGCCATACGCAGCGTGTCCCTTGCTTGCCGTGCTCGCCGCCATTATGAGCATGGTGTGCGCGCTCAGGCCTGCCGACATCGGGGTGCCTAATCCCTGTCGGTAACCCCCGCTGTGTTAGGTGCCGACGGGGAGCCCACTCCGTCGGTTTACCCCAAATGTTGAATGGCGAGAGGGTGCCTAATCCCCTTGGCTCACGGACCCCCCACTGTCTTTATGACGCCGACGGGGAGCCCACCCCGTCAGCATCACCCTAATTGTTGAATGCCAGGGGTGCCCAATCCTCAGCTTGTGCCCCCGCTTTCTTTGTTTGCCGACAGGGGTGCCCAAACCCACGTCGGCATTACTCTCCTCCTTGTTGTGTGCCGACGAGGGTGCCCAATCCCCGTCGGCTACTGACACCCCAAGAAAACAGTTAGGTGGCACGCTGGGAGACCATCCCAGTGTGCCAAATGCCCTGCAACACGAAAACTGTCCCGCAATGGTTTTCCTTTTTTTTTTTCCTTGTAAAACGAAAACCGTCCCTCGTAGTCACGATGCCCCTCCCCCACCCGCACTCACCTGCTGCACACCTGCCTCTCCTCACCCCATACTTACCTCCGAGTCCGCGCGACGATCTTCCGTGGACCGGGAACACGTCTGCACTCTTCAAAGTCGACCGCGAACTGAGGAAATGCCGGTAAGCTGTATAATGTAGTGAATAGGGTTTTTTCAACTTTGCTGCATATCTCAGGCATTTCTTGGAATTTTGGCGCCAAATTTTCAACATGGTGTTTTTGGGGCACCTCCTCATGAATTCTATCACTGTCATGGCGTTAATCGGCCTTGAAAGGTGATTTCACAGTCACTGCGCGAAATCACCTTTCAGGACCCATTAATGAAATGACAGTGCCGGTGTTCATGAGGTGGCCTCTCAAAAAGCCTATGTTCCAAATTTGGTGGGAAAAATCCAACAAATGCCTGTTTTACGAGCGCGCATTGCGCAGTTGCTACCAGGTCAGAATTGCTGCATTCGCAATATTTTAACGCCGTATTTTCAGCATTGGCATTTTTGTACACCTCCTTGTGAACAGTACAGCTGTCATTTTCCACATCCTGCCCGAAATGTGTTTCCGCACTTCCGGCGCACAATAGCGCAGTCGCTGTGGGAAATGTTCATGAGCAGAGGTCCTAAAATGCCTATGTTGAAAATTTGGTGCTGATACTCCATAAAATGACTGTGTTATGAGCGTGCGATGGCAGATTGCATGCACGCTAGTACTGTCGTGCATTTGTGATATTTTCACTCTGGATTTTCACCATTGCCATTTTTCCCCACCTCTTGATGAACAGTACAACCATCATTTCACATATCCTGCCCAAAATGTGTTTTCGCACTTCCGGCACAGAATAGCGTGGTCGCTGTGCGAAATCACTTCTTGAGACACTTTGAGGAAAAGACAGTGACACTGTACATGAGCAGAGGTGCTTAAATGCCTGTGTTGAAAATTTAGCACCAGCGTCTACAAAATGCAGTAGTTAAAGCGTATGTGGCATATTTCCCACGCACCCTTGTAACTCCACAAATTTTGTATATTTGTTCGCCAGCATTTTCAACACTGGCATTTTTACACCTCCTTATGAACTGTGCAGCTGTCATTTTTCACATCCTACCCAGCATGTTTTCCCGCACTGCACTACCAAACACCCAAAGGGACACCCTAATGCCTGTCACTCTCTGCGGGATGGGGGTGGGTTGGCATCAGTTCAATACTTGACTGCCATTCCTATGCTCCATCTCTCTAACTCCTGCACTCCCAATGGCAGCAAGCCAACATTCAGCATTGACAAATGCTTGTTAAGACTTGCAATAAGGCATTGGTATCACAAAACATCTTTTGAGTCTTACATCCCCAATCTTGAGCAGCTAATCCACAATTAAAATCACCACCCCACAAAACTAACTTTGAAGTATGTAAATATGGAGAGATACAATGAAGCAAGGCTGATCTATTGGCCTTAGACTGAAGAGCATAGATATTTATAAAGCGATATGTACAATGACAAACAACAATATCCATAAGCATAACTCTACCAGGTAGAATGTCTAAGACTTGTAAAACTTGAATAGCAATGCTAGAAAAGAACAAGACACCCAAGCCATCACACACCTCCTCTCCTGGTGACCAAAAAGAAGCACCCCATCACCAGTTCTTTCCCGCTTCTTTTATACTTTTCAGGGAGCCCAGTCTGGTATCCTGCAAAAGAATGATAGAACCAGAATGCTCACTGAGACTGGCAAAAGTAAGACGCCGTCTTGATTGGGATTTAATACTGTTTATATTAACAGTAATAAAAGAAATGACCTTTGCCAGAGAAAAAAGAGGAAAAAATCGAGGACTAGAAACAAGTCGTTTCCTTTTTTTCCTCTTTTTCGGTTTAGGTTTTTCCTTAACCTCTGTATCTGGGGCATGGTCTGGAAGGGAGGAGGCAACTGAGGAGAAATCAGATTCCAACCCGTCATCATCTCCCTCATGTTCCAGTAAAGGGGCAAAAGGATTAGCAGCTATAACTAAATCAGGCTCAGGGCAAGAGGAAGGGCCTACAGAACCAGTTTTGGTAGACCTAGATCGGGTAACTCTTTGGAAGGGAATGTCATTCTGCACTCCTGGTGGGGGCATACAAGGAGTCTCCTATTTTCCTATAGGCACACCAGCCCGGGGAATATCAGATAAAGAGGCTGATGTATCAACCAAGGGAAGAGCTCCTTGTGCAGCAGACATAGTAGAGGAAGGGGAAACAAAATCAGGGTCAGCACGCACACCAGTAGTGGAAGGAGAGAGTGGAACCGGGGCATTAGTATCCATGTTATCTAAGACTGGGATCTGAATCATCTGTTCCTTAACAAGAACTGAAGAAGGAGTAGAAGACAGGTGAGAAACAGGGGCAGGTACATCAGGACGCAGAAGTAAATCCTGCATCTTTTGATGCTCCTTTTGTACATTTGCAACATAGACATCTTGTTCAGCCTGAAGAGCAGGATCAGCCTGATTATGAGAAGCCCAAGAGCAAGAGCGGAAGGGGTGTCCCTGTTCATCACATAGATTACACCTCATTGGACGTCTACAGTGAGCCCCTATGTGACCTAAATCCCCACAAAGCCCACACTTCTGCTGGTCACACACATTGCTTAAGTGCCCCAAAGCCCCACACTTATAACAAGCCCTTGGCTGTCCCGGATGAAAGAGAACACCCCTGTCCCGTCCCAGAAAAAAACAATTAGGCAAGTGTTTAGTTAACCCATTCTCTAAGCGTAAATCAATTAAATAACTCCAACCCCCTGTCCAGAGATGTTCATCATCAAGAATGGGTTCAGGCGGACCTTTAACAGTACAGTGCTGCTGTAACCAGTAGGTTATATCGGCAACATTAACCCCTTCATTCCGAAACAGTATCGTAATTTTCTTAGAAACTGGTTTTATCAAAGGAATAGCTAAAAAAGGTTTCCATAAGGAGTGCTTTTTAAAGCCTGATATTGTTTCCAAAATCTGTCCAATCCTGCTGGATGCTTGAAACTAATGTCAAAAATAGTATCCCCAGGCATATGAATTAACGCATATATTTCATATGCATAAAATCTCATACTCGTTTTCAATAATTCTCGTCCAATGAAAAGTCTATTGGGATCATCATCTATCAAACCTCGAAACTTCAAATGCACTGCGTTACGCCTAGCAGCAGGCTCATTTAATAAACCAAAAGTAGCAGGAAACAGTTTCTCATTTACCTTGTCATGCCACACAGATGAGGTATTTTTCTTTTCAGGCTCAGGCAACAAAGGTGCTGCAGAAGTAGATGGTTGAGATGCAAGGCCTTCAGGTAAGGCCTCAGAATGGGGGGAGGTCAGACGGAAGCGGCAAACCATCATCTTCCAATTGTCTAATGTTCTCCATTAGGTCTGGACTGGAAATAAGAGAAACAGGGGCAGATATGTCATTAGTTAACTGTCCTGGAGGAAGTCCCGAGTCTGCAGCTGGAGAGGAAAGCGCAATACCCTCTCCAGATGCCACATTCGCATCCCATGACTTCCCATCTGGGGATTTAACCCACCCTGCAGCTTCCTTGGCTGCAGCTACCCAAGTAGCAGGGGCTTCCAGGTCCCCAGTTGGCAAAGACCTAGGCAGTGAAAAAGCAGTCGCATTTGTCTGGAAGAGGGGAGACACACCTCCATGAGGAACCGCTTTTTTGAAACCCCCCCCAACCCGAATGGTTGTTCTTCTGGGAAAGGCCTATTGTAAAAATCCCCACATTTGAGCCCGTAGAAGTAGTTGAGCTGCTTGCAGTAGCAATCTCCACAGAGCTTGAGAAAGGTAGCTGTAAAACATTAGCAGAAGAAATCGCAGACTTACCCTGCTCTGGGCATAACGCGACAGTGGTGCACAAAAGAATATCAGGCATCTGCCCCATGGAGTCCGTAACTGGTATCTTCAAAGAAGATGCTGGTGCAGCAGGGGTACACAACCCTTCCTGTCCTGGTATGCTTGTATCATCCGTCCGCGCTTGCTGCAACTCCATGAGCAAGAGGTTCCGCTGATGTTCTAACTCCACAAGCCTTAAGCGAATATCGGCAACAGAAACAGCCGACGAGGTCTCTCTCTCTCTCTCTCTCTCTCTCTCTTCCAGGTGTACCCCTCCAAAATCAGCAGCAGCAGGTAACTGTACTTCAGCCTCAACATTAACGTACTCCATGTCGACATCCAGGACCATCCTGATCACGGCATCCATCGGGGGCTGAGGAGGTGATCGGCTCCTCAGCCTCCCACACGTCTGACTTGTCCAAAGACTCTCACACACTGAGTAGGGGACTTTCCCCGGTGTCCTGGCCAAATTTCCCTCATTCACTAAAAAATATACCACCAACAGCTTAATCTGGTTCAAGGTCAGTTGGCATTCATCTGTATCCCCCTCCCCCGGGTCGTGCTTGAAAATAGGCAGGATTTGTCTAGTGCACTTACCCGGTCAACAAAAACTAAATAAAAAAATTAATAAAAAGTTGGACACCCTCTACCACAGAGCTATCAGGTTCATTACAGGCCTTCCACTTTCCACACACCACTGCTCCCTGTACTCATCGTTAGGCTGGACTTCCCTTCACTATAAAAGGAATAGAAATGCCGCCCTGTGGGCCTTCAGAGCGGTGACCAACAAGCTCCCCTCATATGTCTCAGATTGTATTCCCCGGAGTGTGTTAGACACCTATGCTCTAAGGAGCTATTCCCTAATTGTCCTCCAAGTTCCAAGGGTCAAAACTCGTTTCAGCAAAGCTGCTCTAAGCTTCTCTTTACCCACATTGTGGAACGGTTTACAAAGGAACTTGAAGCTGAGCTGCCCTGTTAGCCTGAATATCTTCAAGGTGCTCTACGATCGCTACATGAAAGCACCTTGCAAATGTTTTCCTCACCGCTAGCCCACTAATTCTGCAACTCCCCCTTTCCATCCTGACACTCGCCATGTTTCTACCCCTGGCTCTCACTCTTTCCCTATTAACCCTTCCTGCTGTACCCACCCTTCCCTGCCCACTCCAGCCTGGCTAAAGTCCCACCCTAGCCATAGTAGTGTCCCAATTATCTACCACTTCTCTGTCATTATCATAATAAACAAGTACACGACAGCCATCGTCACTTTCTGTGGTTTTAGCTCAATTTTTCCCCCAGTCATTGGTAATATATGCCTCCTCTTCTTTACCTCTCTAACCTGCCACCCCATACATGGCCTCTTTCCCCTATATGTGTAGTTGCCGGCTGCCTCACTCAAAAGATCTCTGCTTATAACCCCTGTATGCCTATGATTGATTGTACATCTGCTGACTTCTTCAATTGTAAAATAATGCTGTTTTTTTTATTTATTTCAACCTTGTACTGTACTGTATACACTGTATATACTATTTCTTCCTTGTATATTATTGCTTTTTGTATACCTGCTTCTGTACTGTACTTTGATGTATTCATGACCAGGTCCACCTTGCAAATGAGCCTTGCTCAATGGTGCCCGCCTGGATAAATAAAGATTTTGATTGATTGATTGATTGATTGATTGAAATGGGCAGACTGGGTGGGCCATAGAACCTTATCTGCCAGCAGTATATTCCTTCCTTCCTTCCTGTTTATTTGTATGTTTGTAGTTACATACTCAGAGATAGCCTCATTTAGGTGAGGCACCTACTTTCTAAGAGGCTCTAAAGGGAAAATTACAGCAGCAAGGTGACGATTTACAATATTCACATGTCAGAATCAATAAACAGTTAAACAACAAGTTAAAAAGTTAACAAGGTTGTCATTATTTATACAAGTATTTACATCACATTTATATTATTTTATTTTATTTATTTAGCTTTTGTTAACCGGGTAAGTGCACTAGCCATAAAATTACTATTTTCAGGCACGACCTGGGAGAGTACAGACATGCAGAAACTTAACAGGATAACAAATTATAAGTGTGTTACATACAAGGAGTTAAAGAGGATACAATATAGCAGAACATACAAAGTAAAGCGCTTTACATACAATGAGTTAAAGTGGATACAATATATCAGAGACATACAGAGTAGACCATTCATAAGTTCATAGGTGCCTACCTATGCAATGAATAGAGAGGACCTTGGACAATAAATTATCAGGTGACATATCATATGAACAGAACAAGGTACACAAAAACAAAAACAGGTAATACAAAAGGAAGAAATAACCATTGAGAATAGGGGGTGTCATTAAGGAAAAGGTCGGTAAGTGCGGAAGGGGATCAAGCCATGAAATTAGATTATATGAGTGTATGTAAGTGTAAGGGAGATGCCTGTAGTGCAAGATTATATATATTATACTGGTTTAGTAGCACCTGTATATTAGGGTTGGGTAGACAGTTTAATGTTAAACCTGAATCTTCTAGTATTGTTTTTACAGCACTTATATTTACAATTGTATCATCCAGTTTTTATTTATTGAGGCATGAAATTGTGGTTTTAGCACAGCATACACAGTACATGTATTTACCCATGCTGTATGGCTCTTTGCCCTGACTGCGGATTTGTTATTTTACGGCTGGATTTAGGATAATTTGAAATTAATTTTATTACTGACTGGCATTGAAACTTTTTCTTGCCTGAATATCAGGCTAAAGAACACAGGCAGAGTAGTGTAACAGGTTCCTCGGGTTGTCAGATATTTGGTACCTTAGACTGCCTGTATGTAATCTGCTATGTAATTATATTTAATTATATCTGAAAACATCCCTAAAACAATGTTCTCTGTGAGGGAAAGGAAGAGATATACTCCCTAATTAGAAATTTGATTTCAGATAGGTTTTTGGTTGACATGCTTTAAAATAGACCATCCAGCTAATTACTAATTGAATTCCTGCATTAATGTTAGAAGCTAGATTGATAGAGACTGGGAACAATCATTCTATGTTTGTTAATTGAGCTAGATCAAATAATTAATTAAATACAACAGATTTCAATTAGAGGATTTAAAAAGTGCACATGGAGCCCTTATCCTCAGCTTCACTATTTGCTACTCCTGCTTTATGGTCAGTCACGGAGTCGAAGACTGAGGGTTGCGTGGTGTTCCTTGTTTATAGATTGGTTCTCCTTCTTCCTTTCTTTGCAAACATGGTGTGCTGGGTTGTGCCTGTAAAAACGATGCAGAGACTTTGTACTCCGATGTAAAAGTAAGCACTCTTTTCTGAAATTATCTTTGAGCTTATTTTATTTGCTGAATCAAATTAAGCAATTTGGTATACAGTGAATCACTTAGATTTTTTCAAACACACACTAACCATTTTTTTGTTTGCTAAAGATTTTCTACATTTGCATTTAGTGTTTCATATTAGAGTGTTTATTGATGGCTGAGCTGTTTTTTTTTTATATATATATTTTATGTCGCAAACGGGTATAACGACTATAACCAACTATAACTGTAGTTGAAACTATAGTAATATTTTATTGCTTAGACTGCAGTAAAATTTTAAGTAGTTTAAAAAGCTACAGCATATATTGCACAGTATATTCTAACTAGAACAGGGGTTATTATATATTTTAGTAATTCCTTATTTATGCTCATCCAGTATCCCTAATAGAACTTATATTACACACTTCTGATAATATTAGATATTACCCGTAGTTTTTACTTTTCACTTAATTTATTCATAGTGCTGACTAAAAATTCCTGGTGTGGGTGCCCTAAATAAGGGGAAGGATCAAAGAATTGAATACTGGAACAAAGAGAAGAAGATTCTAAAGACGTTATTGTGCTATAAATTGCTGGGACAGATTGATGTATATGTGCAGAGTGCCTGATTGTTGAAGTTGCCAGAAGCCATTGGAGCCATTGGATATTTGGAAAGGCAAAGAAAGGTGACTGAGGAAAGTTTTTTCCATCCCTGATTAGGAGATAGCTATTTTAGCTATATACAGGACTGTATGGACATTAAGCTCTGGGGTGACTTAAGATTAAAAAGACTATTTTAAATTACTGTCTATCCTTTAATATAAGTGATTTTAGTGTTTCTACTGAATATAATAGTATATTGCATTCCATAGTTGTATTCTACTGTGAACATTAAATCACTGAGTACATTATATACAGATATACAGAGGTTGTGGCACTTTATTGCTGTGTGTGCTTAAGTGTACCTAAGGGTTAAACCCTTTCAGTTAAGTCACTTGAATACATAAAATCAGTTATCAAAGTCTAGCCCCATTTGTTGTTCAAAAATATTGGGGTATATGGAAAAAAAGAAGCAAAAGACCTATAGCAGAAAAATGACAAAAGCAAACAAAAAACAAGAAATCAGTAAAGATAAACAGAATGATCAGAGGAAAAATATCAAAATCATTCAGTTTTTAAATCTGTAGACAACCTCTTAGAATTAAGGGGAACAAGAAAATTATAAAAAAAAATTACGCCAACTTTGACCTCTCCTATAACCTGTAAAGGGGGGGGGGACAAAGACATCAAACCCACCCATTACTGACAGAAATTAGAAACCTAGAAGAAGGTGTTGATGGGGAGAATGGAGGTCAATTAGAGACCCCCTCCACTTGATAAAACTGGGCCTGGGTTAAGGATTTCTGATGTAGTGGTGCCCCCTAAAACTACAAACAATGATGGGCTAAATGATGAGAAACAAAAAGGAAGTCAATTCAGTGAAAAGAAATGCTGAAAATGTAGTTCAGGTTGATGATGCAATTGCACTGAATGATGAATGTGTAACTGATGTAGAAATTGTTGTAGGTAATTGCAAGGAGGAGCCACATAGGAAAAGAGCTGTGAATAATCAAAATAAGCTATGCAGTAAAGCCTCGGTAAGGAGCTCCCTAACCATTAGGGATGCATACTTTAAAAACTTTGACTCCTTTTTGACACCTTATATGAATAAGCAAAATGAACATAAAAAAGGAAATGAAATGAGACATAAAGAAAGGGAAGCAGAGAAGTCCGTATGTAATGCGAGGATTTTAGGTAAATATACACAAGAAGCTGATAAACTATTAAATAAAATTGAGGAGTTAAAAAAAGAAGTACAAACTGGAAATGCAGAGCTCTTCGAACTCGTGGTCCTCTTTCGAGCATTTATTACATTTTGTACAAAGGATATGGCTGATCAAGTAGAATCATTACACGCTGAACAAACTAGTGATATTCAACTTTCAAAGCAAGCAACTCAGGTAGACATACAAAAGCAAATGATAGAATTGAGGGATAAAAATAAAGAGGTGGGTGGGACAGCTGATGAGTATACCACAAAAGAGAATGGAGAAATAGACACAAAAACAAAATCAAAGGCACATGGAAAAAAGAACAGTAATAATCAAAAAGAGAAATCTATAAGAAAAATCACTGAGGATATTAGGAATAAGGAAATTGAAGAAATAAATATATTAATAAACAAACTTAAACAAAGGAAATTAGATCTAACAAACAAAGTAGAAATAACAACTACTAGTGGGAAAGAAGAAAAAATGAAAAAAAAAAACTAATAAAAGATCAACATCCCTCCATCAGGATGGAATAAATAAATCGGGAAAGGGAACACCCTGTCAGGAAAAGTTAGAGGATAAAAATAAAAAAAGGAAAAAAGTAAAATTCTTTGAAAAGAAGAACACAGAAACTCCTGATATAGAGGTAAGCAGAATAAATAGTGATAAAAAAAGATCATTTGATTAAACCAGGTAAAATGCTTCCTACAGTTTTTCTTAAGGGATTGCCAAACACAAAGAAAGAATATTCATACTTGCTTAAACTAGCAGTATATAACGTAACAAAGGATATGACAGGAGGTAGACTAGGATGGGTGGATATTAAGTCAACATATAGATATAAAGCAGACCCATATAAAGGCTGGATATGTGTGGTACTGAGTAATGCTGAAAAAAAGGGAAAAATACAGATCAAAGGGGAATTCTATGATATTGGTATAAATCTGGATGACACAATGACTTGTGAGAATATAGAAAAACAAACAGTTCACAAAGAGATGAGGAATAAAGGTAGTGAAAAGGACAACACAAAAAATGCATCTAAACAACCACGTATCACGGCATATTTAAAACCTAGGGATGTGAAAGTTGAACATACATTTGTAGGGGATGAACAAGTTGAAGCATACATACGAGGTAGGAACAAACGTGGGACACATATAAACAATACTGTAATACTAGAAAGTGAGTCAATCTCAGTATTAGATAATACTGGTGGATCTATAAGAGAAGACACTTTGAGTATGAATAGCACCATAAGCATTTTGGATTTATGTAACTGACTGACTAAAAAACAATGTTGAAGCAGCCACAAAGATTTTAAGCTGGAATATTGCAAGTATAGTAAACAAACTAGTGGATGGAGGTGACATAACATGGATATCTACATTTTCAATAATCTTGTTATAAGAAACTTGGTGTAGGAAAAGTGAACTTGATATTTTAGATGGATACAGGGTTTGGTTAATCCCAGCTTTAAAAGTTAGCAAATATGGTAGGGTAGCAATTTTGGTAAAAAAATACCCTGGATGTATGTTGTACGGAGTTTAGTTTATATAATAGTTTTTATATGTATTTAGTTTTAGTTAATAGTAACACTGTAGTTGTTCTTTTCAATATTTATATACCCACTTCCACTATTCTAAAAAAACGTCAAAGATATTTTGTGCAAAATAAGCTATGATCTGGATGCAATAAAGAGCAGATATCCTAATGCCACTGTTTTTCTGGCTGGGGATTTTAATCAATCAATCAATCACTTTATTTAACCAGGCATAAACACCATTGAGCAAGCTCATTTTCAAGGTGGTCCTGGGCATTAATACAATACAGTACACTTCATAAGATTACAATTACGGTGGACAGCAGTGCAAAAAAAAAAAAACATTGTGAAGGTGCCGGTCAATATGGGCCTATACATACCGGTCAACATAATTAACATGCAAAGGTACATAATGATAAGCTTTACTGGAATGAGAAGAGACAACAATCCCATATAGTCTCAGCTAAGTAAGAGCTCATACCTAAATGATAAAAAATAAAGAGGTATTAAGGAATAGGGTAGAAATTGGGGTGAAAGAGTAGGCAGCCAAGAGAGAGGCCAGAATAGGTAAAAAGTAGAGCATAGGCAGGGTCATCTTGGATTAAGGGAACTAGGCTTGTAGGTCCTAGGTTTCTGTTGTTAGGAATGTGGGGTAGATGAGATACTTAGGCGTAGGATTTGAGAGTGGCACCCGGGGCTTAGGGGTCATAGGCGTCTGAAGCAGTTGCATGATTCCTTCAGATAATCCGTTAATAGAGCTTTGAATGTAAAAATGCTTGGAAGTGAGGATAATTTTAATGAGTCTTGCATAGTGTTCCAAAGTGATGGAAGTTAGAAGTTGATTGCTGCTGAGCCAAGGGTAGTTTTCACTCTAGGAATCTGGAAGCAGATTATGGAGAAGCATCTCAGGCCATAGGAACCTTTAGCCCATTTGAAGAGGTTCAAGATGTATGCTGGGAGGTTTTCAGATAATGCTCTAAAAAACCAGAGGAGAGCATTCCTTTTTCTCCTAGTTGAGAGTGAGGTCCATCCCAAAACCTGGTATAGATGACAGTGATGTGTACCATGGGGTAGATTTAGGATAAATCTTAAAGCCCGGTGGTAAAGGGTGTTCAGTTTGTTTAGCATCGTTGATGGGCAATGACTGTAAAGGAAGTCAGCATAGGCCAGTACAGGTAGGAATGTAGTTTGTACTAGTCCCATTCTGGCTTCTAACATAAGTAAGTGTTTAATGCGATAGAATAAACCTAATCGCTGTCTTAGTTTCTTCGAGGTTTCATTTAAGTGGCACAGAAAGTTGAGCTTGTTATCCAGCCAGAACCCTACGTATTTAAAGGTATCAACTACTTCAAGGGGTTCATCTAAGAGTGTTCAGATCTGTGTGATATGTGGACATCCGGAAGTAGACTTTGGTGAGAGAATCATTGCTTTAGTCTTTTTGGCATTGAGGAGGAGGAGCTTATGAGTGATAAGGTTGTATTGGAGGGTGACAAAGTCTTTCTGTAAGTACTCATGGGCCAAATCCAAGGATGAATTTGTGGTATAGAGTACAGTATCATCTGCGAATAAGTGCACATTGGCTGTGCCCAGCTGCGAGTCCAGATTATTGGTGTATATTGCAAAGAGGATAGGGCCCAGGATGGAGCCTTGTGGGACTCCTCGTAACAAGGATTTTTGTGGGGACAGATCTCATATGGCTTTGACTTGTTGTAATCTACTGGTTAGGTAGCTGGTGAACATTTAATGGCAGAACTATCAAGTCCGATGTTACTCAGTGCAGTAAGCATGATGGTATGATCCACAGTATCAAAGGCCTTACTTAGATCAAGGAAGAGGGCAAATACATGCTTCTTAGAGTCCAAGGCCATTTGCCAGTCTGTATTTACTTTGGCATGAGCCAATACTATACTGTGTTTGGCTCTGAAGCCAGACTGAGCCGGGTTTAGCAACTTTTGTGAATCCAAATGTTCTCCAAGTTGGATGTTGACAATTTTTTCAAGTAATTTAGAGAGGAAGGATAGTATAGAAATAGGCCGGTAATTGTTCAGATCACTCGGATCCCCAGTCTTGAATAATGGTAGGATGTGGGCAGTTTTCCACGAGACAGGTAGCTCACCTTGAATCAGAGAGGTGTTGAATAAGTGTGTAATGGGGGCGGTCAGATAGGTATGGCCAAGTTTTAGGAAGTAAGGTTCAATATTATCTGCACCCGCACTCTTTTTTGTATCCAAAGAAAGGAGGAGGTCCTTCACTTGCTTGAACATAATTGTGAGGAAGCTGAAGGGGGTGGGATGCGGTTGGTTATGGTTGTGGTTATCAGTGAAGCCAACAGGGTAGTCTCTTGCCTGGCTAAGTTTGCTGATAGGTGAGGTTTCAAAGGCAAGCTCTGCAGTGGCAAAGCGATCATTAAACTTCTCTAGTATATCAGCTTTGTCTGTATAGGTGGTACCATCAGACACAATTTTGTTTGGAAGGGGTGTTGCAGTGGACTGACCTTCAACTTCTTTGAGGATGTTCCAAAATTTGGCAGAGTTGTTTTTATTGTCTTCTAGTTCTTTTTGGAAGTACCTAGCTTTTTCTGACCTAATTAGCTTGTTACAAGCATTCCTAGTGGTACAGAATGCTAACCAATCGGTTTAATGCTAGGGTGGCAGCAGAAATAGAAGAAAAAACAAAGGCATGGTGTCTAGATGACACTATAAATATTCCTCTTAAGGCATTCCATGGACAAAATTTTAAATTACAAAGGAAAAAGTTTATTAGGGTTCCTTGATAAAAATATGTTAAGAATTTTAAATGGTAGAACAAAAAAAAGACTGGCAAGGTGGAATAACTTACCCTTCATTGGCCGGAGGTAGTGTTATAGATTTATGCATTATTAATGCAGTAGATTACAGGAAGGTAAAAAGTCTGGAAATCCTTAAAGTGTGGGAGAGTGATCATTTCCCAGTATGCACTGAAATAAATCTGAACTTAAAAGCAATAAGTAAGAATCAAACAGCGGAAAAGGAAGCCAATAGTAATATGTGTATGTATTATAGAAAGAACATAACATGGAACCCACATACTAAAAGCATACTGGATGTAGTAATATGTGATGAGGCAGTTGAACTCATATATAAATTAATGAATCAAAATAATAATAATGTGAATATCATAATTAAAGAGTTCTCTGAATTTATGTACACACTTAACCAGAATTTACTTAAGAATCCAAGAAAAATATAAAAAAAAACAATGTTGGCCAAAAAAAAAAAAAAAAAACATGGTGCAACCTGGAATGCAGTAAACTACAAAAATAAATAAAGTAAGTTGATTACTGTGTAGAAATAGTAGTTATGGGTTATTATTAGCCATAACAAATCTAAAATCGGAGTACAGAAAAATGATACATAATAAAAAAAGTGAAGTATAAAGAGTCACTCTGGGAAACACTACAAGTAGCCATATGGGATAAGGATATGCAGACTTTTTGGACGATGGTCACATTTGGATAAAATGAAAACAATCTTAGGTATAACATACAAAGTTGTATCAGTGCTAATGAATGGGTTACTCACTTTAAAGAAATATATGGAGGACAAAGTGAAGTTGGGATTGAGAAGGAAAGTAAAAGACCGGAAAGCTACAATATAGAAGAATTTATAATTACAGAATAAGACGTTAAATGTGCCATCAAACAGCAAACAAAATAAGGCAGCAGGTATTGATGGCTTCCCAGCTGAAATTTATCAATATAAACCTGAATTCTGGGCTAGCGTATTAGCACCAATATTTACACTTATTAGTACATATTTAATCTTACCATCTAATTGGAATAAAAGTATACTTGTACCACTATTCAAAGGGAAATAGACAATACACAAACTGCTATAGCCCCATCTCACTTCTTTCCATAATGTAAAAAATATATACATGAATCATTTTAGAGAAAACACAAGATTGGGTTAATGAGACTAACATAATTTCCAAGTTTCAATGTGATTTTAAAAAGCACAACAGTACATTGGGTTTAATTTTCTCTTTACAGTACATTCTGAATAAATATGTTATTGGGGAAAAAAGGAAAGGTCTATGCATGCTTCATTGATATAAAATCAGCTTTTGATTCTGTGAATAGGAATTTATTATGGAACATGCTTTTAGAGCTAGGTATGGAGAATAAAATCTTGTCTATAGTGAAACTTTTGCACAATAATACTACAGCCCAGGTAAGGTTTAGTACTGATGGTGCCTTAACGGAAGAAATACCTATACACAGAGGTGTTAAACAAAGGTGTCTACTGGCACCAATTTTATATAACATTTATATAGATTCCCTACTGAAAGGATTACAAGAAGTTCAAATATATCTGCCTCAAATTAATGAGAAACTAATACTTATTTTATATGCAGATAATGCAATACTTTTATCCCAAACACCAATAGGGCTCAAAAGAGGATTAAATCATATTACAACTATATTAAAAAAATATTGACAGAGTTAAATATTGATAAAACAAAAATTATGGCATTTGGCAGTAAAGAGAAAAATCCAGAACCGTGGTGTATAAATGAAAATAAATTTGAGGAAGTAGTGGAATATAAGTATCTCGGGGTTATTTTTTGAAAGAAACCTTGTCTGGAAAAAACATATGAAAGAAACAAAGACTAAGGCATATAAAACAACAAATGCTATAAGATCATTCTCATATATGTTTGCTAGTAACTCTTATACAGCCCAGAAATTTGCGTTTGAGGCTAAAACTGTAAGTCAGACCGTATATGGATCTGAGATCTGGGGTCTGGATACTACAAAAAATAATATCATAGAGGCAATACAAAACCTTTTTAATAGAATCACTCTGGGATTACCGAGAGATTGTCCAACTTCATTTCTGAGACTAGAGACAGGTATGCCGTCAATAGAAATAAGAATTATGGTAAGAATAGTTAACTGTTGGAAAAGAGTAATGAAAATGGAATATTGGCTGTGACAGAAAGGGGGACCAGAACCATATATTCTTTTGATTAAGTTATTCTTTTTAAATATGCACCTTCTTCAGGCAAGGTGTTTCCAGATCGCATGAGCAAGTATATATGGAAAAGTTAAAGTACAGGTCTGATGATTCACATGAGAAAGTTAACAGGAAAAGCCACGCAGGTGGCAGTAAAACAATAAACCCATAAACTCAGTGGGGTATGCTTCTGGGAGATGTTCCCATGTTGAACACAAGGAACCAAGTGGACATCATTATTGTAGCAAGGAGGTGCTGAAGGGTGGGGGGGCATACATGCACACACACACACACACTCTCAAAGAGGGCTGGACAACATGTGCCTGTCACTCAGAGTGAGTAGGACCCTTCCCACATGGAGCAAGGCAATATATTGAGGGGCTTATATCCAGCTCACTGTCTTGTACTGAACACCAAAAAAGACCAGAGCCCCTGCCATTACAAGGACTAGCTGAGGTAGGATAGCACAGTGAGGGAAAAGTGCTTCTTTAGCTAGGGCAGGTGAAGTTTTCCTATTGGAAGGTAGCTTAGACTTTTGCTGTACAATACCTATCTGTTTAATGTGATTTTATTTTCTGCCTCTTAGTAAATGTGCAACCCTTTTGCTTCCTGCAAATACACCCTGTTGTAAATACTTGTAGTATTTTAGTAAACAGTCTATTTTTATAGAATCAGTGACTGCTTGTGTGTTATTTAAAAGGGTAATTCTGTTTCTGCTGGACTCTGTTGCAGTCCGTCTCCAAGAGAGCACTATACCCATAGTTATTCTGTTGACCTTCCTGACCTTGTGCAAAGGGGAAAGTCAGAAATAGGCTTCCTGGGCCCTGTTGGTAAAAAAACCCAGGTGGTGGCAGTGAACTGGAAATCCCTAGTGAGGGATTTCTGTGGCATTGGCAATTGCCAAAAATGTGTTGACTTGCATTTTTGAGTAATAAAAAGGCAACACAACATGAACAATGCTAGTTTAAAGTGCTAAATCAAAAACTAAAGATGTGGGGACTAGAAAACTTGTGGTCAGAAAAGGCAAGTGTAAATACTGATATGTATATTAGTGAACTGATTCAAAGGATCTATGATACAGCCAGACAGAAAGATATAGAAAATGTTCGGCCCCCTAGATACTTATATATTATACTTAAATATGAAGTTATCAATAGAGGGTGAAAAATAGTTGATGCTTTGTGATAACAAAATGCATAGAAATTTACTGTGTAACTTCAGACTTTATATGATGTGTGGATTCCACTCATGGCAAAGTAAACAGTATAAAAATTTCCAGTGTACTTGTTCTGTAACTAATGGAAAATCGTGTGTAATGCATATCCTTTTAGAATGTGACAATTTAATACAAGAAAGAGAAAAGTGGATAACTCCTTTGTTAAATGGAAAATGTACACCCAGAATTTGGAAAAATGTGCTTTCTTGTTGAAATTAGCACAAAAAATGTATTGTTTGGCAAAATTCCTGATAACTATAAAAATAAAATTTAGGTTGGATATCCCAGGTATAAGTCATAAATAGTGGAGGGGTAATATAATACAGTGAAACAGTGTTATGAAAATTTGATATTGTAAGTTTATGATATGAAATTATATGTTTTTATGTTGAATATAAAGTTGTATGTTCTAGTTGATGAACATTTTAATCTATTGAATGTAACAAATTTATTGTAATTTTAATACATTTTTCAATAAAACTGAATGGAACATTAACAATTAACAATGTGCAAAGGCAAGAGATACTGTATAAGGAGGTACACAATGATGAATAAAGAGCTGAGTGCAAACAGCATGTAAAATGCAGTAAAGGGTTTATGATGCAAGGACTGCAAATAATGAGGGTGAATGAGGGAGCTGTACTAATGTGGGTGCAGGGTGAAAGAGGAACAAGGAATGTAGGATGTAACAGCCTTGGGCTCAGTGTCAGGAGCAGCTGCAGGAGTGAGTGGAGAAGTCATGGGAGAGTGATGTGAGAGACTGAGAGGAGGAGGAGGCAGAATGCCCCATAGTTTCAGAAACTGGAAGAAGAAGGCAGTTTAACCAGCAGAGGATTGCATTGTGGGACTGCATGACAGTGGGAGCTAGAGTTGTGAATGGCTTAAAGGGTAGTAGGGGGAAGTCGGGAGAGACATGAGGTAGGAGGGGAAGGAGCCAAACCAGAATTTAGAAATAAAAGAGACTCAATGGGCAAGATGCCTCACTTCAAGATATGTGAAGGAGGTGTACAGTGAGCAGTGGTGATGAGTGTGGGGGAACTGTCTTGGACAATGCAGCAGCAGGAGTGAAAAGGGGAGATCTAGTCTGGTCAGGGTGGACTTGGGAGCAGCACTGTAAGCAATGTCATGGAGTATCATCTTTTAGACCAAAGGTCTGCAACGTGAGGCTCGGGAGCCGCATGCGGCTCTTTGCCTGTGTTCATGCTGCTCTGCATCTCCTTAACTCTCAAAAGTCCAGCTTTATGCTTTTCAGTATTTCTGCTGCTTTGCTCCACAATAAAGTATTTTGGAATTGTCTGTGGAGGTCACACACTGAATATGCAATATCACATACACACTGATATCCTTGATAGCAACATAGAAATGTGTAAGCAGAAAAGGCCCACCAGGCCCACCCAGTCTGCCCAGTGTGCCTAATAAGCTGCTGGAACTTTGCAATTTCCTACCACCCCCCTCAGATCCAAGAGACCCTTGTGTCTATCCCATGCTCCCTTGAATCCCCCCACAGTCCCTGCTCCCACCACCTCCTCTTGGAGTTTGTTCCAGTTATCCACCACCCTCTTCATAAAGTAGAATTTTATTGATGCTGGGACAATGTGAGGAAGTCAAGAATAATTACTTATGAGAGGCTATTGGCACTGCAGTGTCCGCTATATTACAGGCCAGTATTGATACTACCATTAGCATTATTGACATCAGCCAGTGGGATGTGAGGGAGAAAACTTTCAAAGGTTCATGGTAGGACTGCCTGATGACATTATAGTTAGTGTTACTGCTTATTAAGGTGCTGAACAAGGTTGGTGCCAAAGCCCAGAGTATTGCACATCAAGTGGCAAACCTAGTGACAATCAGCTCTGGATGCCTCACAACTGCACAAATGCTCTCTGGTAACCAAAGGGGAGGGATCATGTTGGCTGAGATTTGCAGTTCAGGAAATGTTGCCAGATGTTAGCAGGGCTTGCAGTACTTGACACTGAATGCAGAGGCACCAGACATGCCATGTGTTTCTACATATAGCAGGCTGGGCCTGGTAGATGTCCATGCCCAGCCACCCATGCCTGACTAAGACATCAGTGCCCCAAGTGGGAGGATAGAGATGGACTCCTATTCTCAGATATACAAGATGGTCCAGCCTGTTATTTTGTCATCCTTCTCCACCTCTTGACAGGTGCTGAGCACTCTATGTACTTTACTGTGATAGCCTCACATCAATTGGGATCTAGGGGGGTGAGAGGTACAACTACAGTTACATCAGGATGATATGTGGCATTCAGATAATTCGAAAGGCAGTTGTTCCTCAGGCAGGATAGAAGGCTGTGGGGATGGAAGGAGGACCGAGTCAAGGCATGCAAGGTCATACAATTGCAAGAACTATTAAAGGGACATGCTAACCTTTTGTATTATTTTAGGTAAAATACATTTTATGATTACAGTTCTCTCTAAAATTAATTTATGTTGCTGGTTGTTTTATCTACCTCATTGCTTGTTAGAACTGAAATGCATGGTAATGTATAGCTATGCCCAGCTTTGTTTTGCTTCATATCACTGAACTACTCTTACCGCACATTTCCTGAACATTAGAAACACCCTCAAACAGTGCGCCACTCATGGTACAGTGCTCTCCTCTACTCCCACCGCATATTCAGTGGCTAGATTGTCTTGGGGGTGTTCCAGAGTCCAGGAAAGATGCAGTGTGATGTTGTAAAGAAATGTAAACACACACGTTTTGGTGTGGTAACACCAATGTGGTGGTCAGTCAGTGTTTCACTTTTTAAAAGAAAAAAGGAATCAGAATCAAATTATCAGCTGCATAAACAGTCTGAATATAATGTGAACAATCATAAATTATGCATTTTAAACTTGGAACACTTTGAGGCTTAAGTAAGTTGACAGTGTTCCTTTAAATGTGTTAAACAAAGCTTTGCCAGTATTAAGGTGGCACTGATGCTGTGAATCAGCCATACATTTTATGATAAACTGGCACACCCAACAAAGAAAAAAAATCATCGATAAGAACATAGCCTTTCTAGAAGACTGGGGTGCTTTTGGTTTCATCAGCAGGGATAGATGAATGTTTTAAGTGATTTGCAGCAAAAGTTTCCAAAAAATATTACTGCCGGGGCATGTCCCAAACAACATCCTATATGTGCCAATAATATGTGTGGTAGGGGTGGCCAGGCTCACCCCTACCTATGCCGAGACACAGGAAGGTTGCACCAGAGAATAGAGGCCCACAGAGTGGGACTCTTTCAGTGGCTCCAAAAGATTTACCAGAAGCACGTATTAGGAATTAATTTTCAGTTACTATTTGCTTTTTCAACTACAAAATCATGGCTAAACCTCCTTTGATTCTCTTAGAGAGGATCTGGAGAGAAAACTATCCAGTGTGGCTTTTTTGTGCAGTGTTCCAGTTGATTAACATATGCTTTATTCAAATAGCATTGTGGGATGAGTTTAAGCTAAATTATGCACTACAAAGGACATCTGCTGTGCATACGCTCATATGGCTCTTTGGTGATCAGACTGGTCCTACCAGGATGACAAGCGGCTCCCAGTCCTGAAAAGGTTGCAGACCCCTGTTTTAGACTATCTCTAATAGGGCAGGAAGTGGGATACTCCCTTTATTCCTGTAAAGCATACCAAGTTTGGGGTGAAGCTTCTGGTGGATGGCATCCACATGTACCAAGAAACCAAGGTGGCAGTCCAGCCAAACCCCAAGGTACTTAAATGAGGGGACATCCTCAATCACTGCACCATCAAGGGTCTGGAAGGAGGGGAGAGGGGTGAGCCTAGTGAGGCTCTGGTTGGTACGCCAGAAACAAAGAGTACCATATCATCTGCACACATGTGGATAGGCATAGAGGAGTAGACAGTGAGAGGTTGTTCAAGAAAATGAGAATTGTATGGGGCCAAGGATAGACCCTTGGGGCATGCCAGAGTAGATAAGGAGTGAGGGGATAAGAAATCAAGCTTTACAGCTTGAGACCTGTTTCAAGGTAGGAGCAAAACTACCAGACAGACGAGTCAGAAATCCCCACTGCCTTAAGCTTGTCCATAAGAAGCAGGTGGGCAACAGTGCTGAAGGCTTTGGCCAAGTTGACAAAGATGGTGGAGGAGACCCTTCCCTGGTCCATGCCAGATAGAATGGAGTCAATGAGCTGGAGGAGGGAGGTGGATGTGGAGCAAGACTTCTGGAAGCTAGACTGGAAAGGAGTGAAGAAGGAGGAAGAATCAAGGAAGGAGTAGAGCTGGGAGAGAACAAGATGTTCCTGGAGCCAAGCCAGGGCGAGGTGCAGGAAGATAGGTTGGTAGTTGCCTGGAGCAGAGGAGTCATCTCCTTTGGGGAGGAGATGAATGTAGCCTGTTTCCAAACATCAGGGATGGAAGCTAAGGAAAGATTGAGAAAGTAGGTGATAAGGAGAGCAATGGCATGAGCAGAGAGATACATGAGTGAAGGCGAGAGTAGCATTGAGGATGACAACAGTAAAGCAGACATACGGAACAGATATTTCTGCTCAGTCTTTACAGTAGAAGAGGTGGATAGCGGGCCAGAAGGGAGTACAAGGGGGGGAAGGGCACAGAAATGGATACAATTCCCTTTCCACAGGAAAGGGTCCTAAAGGAACTGGAAGGAATAAGAGTTGATAAAGCTATGGGCTCAGATGGGGTGCACCCCAGGGTGCTGAGGAAGCTCAGAGAAGTGGTAACTGAACCTTTGGCAACCCTGTTTAGCCAATCACTGGAAACAGGTGAGGTATCCAAAGACTGGAGAACAGCTGATGTAGTCCCCTTATACAAGAGTGGGAAAAGAGAAGAAGTGGGAAACTACAGACTAGTCAGCCTCACCTCAGTAGTGGGGAATATTAAGGAAGCACTATTGAAGGAGAGATTAGTGGAACACCTTGTGGACAGTGGTCAACAGGACCCAAGGCAGCATGGTTTTACTGGGGTAGGTAATGCCAGACTAACCTGATTGAATTTTAAAACTGGGTGACAAGGGATTTGGATCAGGGGGCAGTGGATGTGACCTTTCTGGACTTCAGTAAGGCCTTTGATGCTGTGCTCCATAGGAGGCTGTTAAACAAGCTGGACAATATGGGCGTGGGTAGGACAGTAGTGCGGTGGGTGGGGGATTGGCTGGATGGCAGGACACAGAGGGTGGTGGTCAATGGCTGTCACTCGGCAGAGGGAAGGCTGACCAGTGGAATGCCACAGTGATCAGTGCTGTGTCCAGTCCTCTTCAACATCTTTATCAGTGACATTACAGATAACATAGAAGGGGGAATTTCCCTGTTTGCTGATGACACAAAACTCTGTAACAGAGTGGACATGCTGGAGGGAGTGGATGGAATGAGGAGAGACCTGCAGAATCTTGAGGAATGGTCAAGGGTGTGGCAGTTGAGATTTAATGCAAAAAAAGTGCAGAATAATGCACAAAGAGCACAAAAACCCTGGAAAAACATAGCTGGGGGCAGGGGAGATAGATCATGCTCCAAGCAGGAAAGGGATCTAGGGGTTATCATCTCTGATGACCTAAAGGTTGGGAGTCAGTGCAACAAGGTGGTGCGTAAAGCAAATAGGATGCTGAGGTGCATAGGCAGGGGCATTACCAGCAGGAAAAGGGAGGTCATAATTCCAGTGTACAAGACATTACTGAGGCCACACCTGGAGTACAGTGTCCAGTTCTGGAGGCCTTACCTACGTAAGGATATAGACAGGGTGGAAACAGTTCAGAGGAGGGCAACCAAGATAGTACAGGGTTTGCATCACAAGTCATACAAGGACAGGCTGAAGGACTTGAATATGTACTCCCTGGAGGAGAGGGGAGATATGATAATGACATACAAGTACCTCACAGGGAGGAACAAGATGCAGGAAAACACTATTTTTTAGAGGAAAAGATGTTCCAGGACTAGGGGGTCATGGGATGAAATTGGAGGGAAGTTCAGAGGTAACATGAGGAAGTATTTCTTCATGGAAAGAGTGGTGGACAAGTGGAACGCCCTGCCAGAGGAGGAGGAGGTGTGGGCGCTGAAACAATTACGGGATTCAAGAATGCATGGGATAGGCATTGGGGGATCTTAGCAGTTGGAGGAATGGGACAACCCAGTTCAAGAGAAGCTTGAAGAAGCAAAATGACATGCAAATTGGGCAGACTAGGTGGACCAAAGGCCCTTATCTGCTATCGGTATCTATGTATGAGTTTGGGGTCAAGACCATCAGGGCTCACATCTTTAGGGGGCTTTAGAGCCAACAGTGCTTTTAGTGATGCAGCGGGACTTGTAGGAGAGAAGGAGAAAGGGTGGGGGGAGGTGGTAAGAGGGGGAAGGGAAGGGAGAGGAGGAGAGGAGGGTACAGGCAAAGCAGGTGAAGAAAGATTTGAAAGCTAAGACTACAGCAGAAGGATCAGAGAAAGGAGTGTCACCCACCTTAAATGACACCCCCTCCATTGCCCATCCTCAATTACCCACCACACCTTTTCCACACCACCAGCACCCATAGCTTAGTCCCTTATCACAAATCTTTCAGGTTCCCCAATGTGATTTCTTTATGTACCCTGACCTGTAGCTCTCTCTGTAATGACTAAAAATAATAAGCGATTCAAATGCAGTACATTTCTGATAGTGGGTGCCTAATCCCACTGCTAGTCTCCCTTTTCTTTCTAACCTGCTTAAATGACTCCCCCACCCTTTAGCAACCACAACACCTTCCTCTCCCCAACAGGTCCTCCCAAATCAGCTGTTGCCAATGCAGTTGATATCCAACAGAAGGTGCTCAATACTACCAATTGAGTGCCCCTCCCACAACTTGTTTAAATGACATCCCCTACCCTTGCTTACCCTCTAGCACTCAAACACCCCCATTTGCAGCCATGACTTACTCCATCATCATGTATCCTCTAGATCTTCTGGTGCAATTCTTCAGTGTTCCCTGATGTACCACTCTCCCTGTAATGAGTGAAAAGAAATGGTGGGAAAAAAGTCTGAAATTACCAAATTGTGCATTCTTGTGGACTAAGTTTTTTTCACCATTTGTTTTACTTTTGCTCATAACATGATCATGTTTGGTCATTTGTAGCCCAGATTCTCAGGGAGGCCATATGGTGTCCCACCTCATGAACATTTAAGTGTCATTTTGTAAATGTGCCCTGAAAATTACCGTTATGAGCAAAAGGAAATACAGTGGGAAAAAATGTCTGTGAACAAGCTCAGAGCATTTCTGGACTTAGTTTTTTACAGGGAAACAAAAAAATCCTTCTGAAAAATGTTCTAAGTCCAACAGTATTAAAATGTTGAATGCAGCAAAATGGTCATGAAAAATGTACTGAGTCTTAATGGAATTTTAGGACTCAAGGGTATTTCACATAGGACCTACAAGGCCTTGTGCATCCTTCTTTGTGCAGAGCTTGCAGGGCCAACATGTCCCTGCACAAAACAAGTTAGGACTGAGATCCTGCAAAACAAGTTATAACTTAGCACTTGTTTCATGCTGGGCCCTTGGGTCCTATATGTCTTGCTTCACCCAGGGCTCTGTGCAAAGCTAGTTAGGACTAAGATCCCTCAAAGCGAGTTATGACTTAGCTCCTGTGTCATGCCGGTCAATTTGAGCCTTGCGCATCTTGCTTCATTCAGGGCCCAAACTACCCTGTACAAAGTAAGGTGGGACTTGTTTTCTTAAAAAAGTAAGGAAATTAATGGCAAAAAACTATGTTAATTCCTGCATTAGGATTACAAAAGCACAAAGCAGAAACCTTACATTATGAAAAAGTTAGGAAATTACAAAAAACTATGTTAATGCATACATTAGCATTGCAAAACCACAAAGTAGACAAACTAAGGAAATGAAAACAATTAGGCTTAATGTCTTATGAATCTTGGCAAATCTCCCTTGATGTCAAACATTATGTCTCTGCTCTCTTTTTAGGTTTGAGCAAGGCTTTTGACACTGTTGACCATCAAATACTTTTAACGATGCTATATAACCTTGGGTTGGATGATGTTGCTGTAAAATGGTTCTCCTGCTACCTTACTGGTAGACAGCAGAGGGTAAAAGGTCATGGCACATTCTCTCCTATAAAACCTTTGCAGAGAGGAGTTCCTTAGGTGTCCATCCTAGGGCCACTAGTATTTGCTATTTATATCAATGACATTGACTTTAATATTAACACTGCAAGCATCCATCTCTTTCTGGACGACACCGTGCTCTACGTTGCTAAGCCCTCCTTACATCTTGTCTGCCTTGAATTGCAGCACAAATTTGACCTTCTCCCAACAAAATCTGCTTCAACTGAAACTACTACTCAATGTCAAAAAAAACTAAGTTATGCTCCTCTCCCCTTACACCAAAGAGCCAACTCCCCACTCCTCAAATACTAACTCACAGATCATCACAGTTCTGGGCGAACCACTCAAACTAGTAGAGAAGTTAAAATATATAGGTTTTTGGCTGGGTTGTAAACTTTCCTTTCTTACCCATATCGAGGAACTAGCTAAAAAAACTATGCCAAAGACTTGGACTCTTCTACCGCATCAAGCACCTCCTTACTTATGAAGCCAAAGTAAGATTGATCCAGTCAACCTTCCTCCCCTTAATTGACTATGCTGATTTCCTCTACAGCCAATGCCCTAAAACAGTCCTCGGTACTCTAGACACACTCTATCACAGAGCCTTGAGATTTATCCTAAATACACCTTTCAACACCCACCACTGTTCCCTTTATCTACAGATTAATTGGCCCTCTCTCAATACTAGAAGGTGGCGCAATGCGTCCTTCTGGGTATATAGAGCCATCACTCTGAAGCTTCCACCTTACATCTGCAACCTTTTTAAATGCTCCCCTTACAGGTATTCCCTCAGAAAACTCTCCTATATTACATTTGACACCCCTAAAATAAGAACCGATTTTGGATCCGCATCTGTGGGATATGCACTACCCACTCTGTGGAACTCCTTACAAAAAACACTAAAACTTACACATACAGTTGAGATGTATACCTCTAAGTCCCTGCTTAAATTCACTTTGCAGACAAAGGACAAGTGCACTTGCTTTGCAAAATAACGGGCCCATCTCTTAAAGAGGTTCTCCTGCACTTATTGCTTCCTTGGTGGTGTGTGTTCCACACTCTACCTGTTCTTCTTTTCTTCTCTGGTGGAGGGATCCTGTAGTGCATTCCTCTTTTCCTAAGTTGCTTCTTGCACTAATGCTAAATGCCTTCTACTTACTCCCTATTCTCTGTACCTTCATGTTCCCAATTTTGTTTATTCCTTTACCCTTCTACCATTTTCTACCCTCTCCCTTTCCCCTATTTGTCTCTTGCTCTCTCGTTGCCTCTTCCCCATACTTTAACACCTCATTCTAGCAACTCTTCCTGTTCTCCTACTCTCTTTTTAGTGTTAGTTTCCTTTCTGTAATTATTTTGAGTTGTACCTGCACATTATCTGTCTCGTATCCCTTGTACGGTTAGCATTGTTTTTGTATCTGCTGTCCTGATTTCTATGTATGGAACCTAAGTAAGCTGTATTTGCACATTACTTGTTTTGTACCACTGGTTTTGTTACCACTGTTGTTGAATCTGACATTGTGATTATTCATTCTATGTACTTCCTATGTATGTTAGTCCTTCCAGGACCGCCTCGCAAATGAGCTATCTCAATAGTGTTATCCTGGCAAAAATAAAATTGAATTGAATTGAAGTGGTGTGGTGGTTCTTGGGATTTTCAGCCCTAATGTCCACCTCTCCCCCCCACCAGCCTCATAACCCAAGGACAAGCTACAGGTTCAGGGCATGCAGCCACTGTGCGAAGAAAGCTATGAATGATCTTAGTCTGTTGTTCAAACAAGTTATACATGATCTATGCAGGCCCTGTACAAAGAAAATTATGAATGATCTCCTCCATGAAGAAAGTCATGATGGACTCGGCAGGCCCCATGTGGAGAGCCACAGTTATGTAGCTTCAAGCATCAGATCTATGGGGCACAGGCCTGGATCTGTAGCTTGTCCTTGGGTCACGAGACTAGGGTCTGGGACAGGGTGGTGGGCATTAGTTTGAAAACTTTGAGGAGTACCACACCACCAATTTGTCAAGATTCAAGACTTTTACCCCTAATTTGTTTCATTTTCTTTCTTTGTCTGCTTCTGCTTTCTTTTACTCTAATGTATGCATTAATGTTTTTGCAATTATATGTATATTCATTGCAAAAAGCTTGTTTAATGCATGTGTTAGGTTTAAAGTGACAAAATTAGGGAAATGTGGTGTTAGAGTTCCCAACCCTAACACCCAACCCCATCCTGCAGGCAGAAAACCAGGCATAGGGTGTGCCTTGGGGTTCTCCAGCCTAACACTCACCCCATTCTCAAACACTGTGCACATCTCAGCTTCTTTACTGATGGAAGGGTGTGAGTGTTAGGCTGGCGAACCCAAGGCACATCCCGCCTGGTTTGCTGCTCATAGGTAGGTGTTAGGGTTGGGAACCCTAACAATTACATTTCCTTACTTTTGTCACTTAACTCAACTGATGCAATTAATGGAGTTTCTTTGCAATAAAGTTCCTTACTTTTTGAGACAGTATAATCGTACCCTCATTTGGCTGTGGATAGACTAATCATATCCTTATTTGCCTGTGGGATTGTCAGCATAGCCTTGTTATTACTCCACCTCATGAATGCTGGGCTGAGAATTTTCAAATCCCCGCCAAAACATCATTCTGCACTATCACAACATCATTCCGTGCCACAGGTGAGAAAACACATTTTGGCAAGGATTTGAAAAAATGACAGCTGTCATGTTCATGAGGTGATGTAAAACAAGCATTTGTCAATGCCGAATGTTGCTTGCTGGTATTAGCATGGGAAATGCAGGAGTTAGACAGATGTAGAGTAGGAATGGCAGTGCAGTATTGAACTTCACTCCAACCCCACCTCCACCCTGCAGAGACGGACAGGCATTGGGGTATGTGTTTGTGTTGTTGCCCATAACGTTCATGCCATTTCACCTCACCCTATCCTGCAGACACTGACAAGTGCTGAGGTGTGCCTTGGGGTGTTCGACTTTACAGTCATCCCACTCCATAAGGACATGTGCTGAAATGAGTGCAATACAGAATGGGGTGAACTCTGGGTCCAAAGAGTCAAAGGCACAGCTCAATGCCTGTCAGTGGCTGGGGGTTGGGTTGGAATGGCATGAGCAGTACAGTCAGCAATCCAAAGGCACACCCCTGATGTCTGTCAGTCTGTAAAGGGTGGGACGTTACAGTTAGAAACCATAACGCCCTGGGCATTTGTTGGTATTTGCAGTACAAATGTTCAACATGGCCATTTTGTGGCCCCCACCTCATGAAAGCATTTGGTACCTCTTCTCATGAACAGTGGCACTGTGATTTTGTCAGTGTGTCCCGAAATTTGAGTTTTCACAGTGACAGTGACATTGTGTGCCAGATGCACGAAAACACAGCTTTGACAGGATGTGAAGAATGACAGCTGGTACCATCCATAGGGCAGTGTGAAGAGATGGCAATGTTGAAAATCTGTAGTGAAAATATTAAAAATGCTCAAACTTCCGAGTGTACATGGAAACTGCGCAACACATGCGCATAACACAGTCATTTTGTGGAATTATTTCACCAAATTTTCAACATAGACATTTTGTGACCTCTGCTCATGAACACTGTCACTATGATGTTCTTAATCTGTCCTGAACATTGATTTCCCACAGCAACCATGGTATTCTGCGCCAGATGTGTAAACGCATATTTCGGGCAGGATGTGAAAAATGACAACTCTACTGCTCATAAGGAGGTATGGAAAAATGGCAATGTTGAAAACCTGGAGTAAAAATACCACAAATTTGTGAAGTTATGAGGGTGCGTGGAAACTGCACAATGCACGCTTGTAACACAGTCATTTTATGGACATTTGTCACCAAATTTTCAACACAGGCATTTTAGGACCTCTACTCATTAACAGCGTCACTGTGATTTTACATACAAACATATGAAAATATGAATCTGCCAGCAGAACACACCAATCGGTCTATGTAAGTCTGCCCGAGTGTGCAGTTAGCACTCTAGATTGCAGCTGCCCCAGCCTCCTCCCCCTCAGTTCCTCCCCCGCTTTTCCCAGCCCCTGCCCCCTGACTCTATCTCTTGCTTTATCCCACTCCTCCTTAAAACTATTGTCTGTCCTACATGTTACCACCCCCTCTGGCAGCGCATTCCAACTAGACACCACCCTCTCAGAGAAGTAATGCCTTCTCATTTCCCTCTTGAAGCATCCCCCTTCCAACCTTAGTCCGTGCCCCCTCGTCTCTCATCCACTCAGTTTAAACACCCCCTTCAGTGCTAGATTTATTTACTCCCTCAGGTAGTTAAATGCTTCAATCATATCCCCCCATCCCTGCTCTCCTCCAGTGTGTACATGTTCAGCTCCATCAGCCTAACTTCATATTCCTTTCCTTCCATCCCCTTTAACATTTTTGTTGCCCTCCTTTGCACCCACTCCTGTAACTTTATATCTCTCCTCAGGGATAGCCTCCAGTATTGCAAACAGTACTCTAGGTGTGGTGTGACCAATGATCTGTAGAGAGGTAGGATCACATCCCTGTGTCTGGATGAGAACCCTCTTGCGATGCATCCCAGCATCCTGTTTGCCTTCACTGCTGCTTTCCTGCACTGGGCCGAGTTGTTCATGCTCCCAGTTACCAACACCCCTAGGTCCTTCTCCTCCTCTGTGATCCCCAACCAATAGTCCCTCTTCTGGTTCTTAGCCCTGAAGTGCATCACCTTACACTTCTTTGCACTGAATTCTAGCTGCCACCCCACTGACCATGTCTGTAGTTTGGTTAGGTCCCCCTGCAGTTTTTCCCATCCATCCTCTTCACCCACCACTGTCCCCAATTTGGTATAATGTATGAACAGACTAACCCTGCTCCCCAGTCTGTGTGCTATATCAGAGAAAAAGAGCCCAAATAGCACCTGGCCCAGCACTGACCCCTGTGACACCCCGCTTGTCACTGCTCTTGGTGCCAAGAGCTACCCCACCACCACCACCTTCTGCACTCTCCCCTGTAACCAGTTCTCTATCCATTTAGTCAGACCACCTTCCACCCATACCCCTCCTTCTTATCACTCTTCTCCTCCTTGGCCTGTGTCCCTCCTCCTGGTAGTCCGCACCCTTTCTCCTCCTTATTCTTATCGGGTGGTGGTGCCTTCGGTATTACACTCAGACCACTCTGCCCGCCCCCTCCCAGGGTTACTACGCCTCTGCCTTTACCTATATCTAGGGGGGGTGAGCTCATTAGGCTCCCCTGTCCAGACCTTTCTACCAACCTCAGTCTTTTGGCCACCCCCCACTAGTTTAAATCCACCTTAGTAGAGATATACCCCTCTAGTCCTGCCTTTAATACTCCCCTCCCCTTCCTGCTCAAGTGTACCCTGTCCCCCGTGTACAAGTCACTAGTCCCCCAAAACCCTACTGCAGTTAGTCACTAACCCATCATTTTTGGTGTGGCACCAATTCCTCAGCCACTCGTTGAACTCCTCAAGCCTACCCTCCCTCCCCATGCTTGCTCATGGTACCGGCAGTACCTCCGAGAATGCCACCGACTCCCCCAACCCGTCACACTGCCTGCCCAACTACTCAGACCTCCCCTTCACTACATCCGCAGTCCCCAATGCCAAGTTGTTTGTACCCACATGCAACACTAAATGAGATTTCTTCCTCCCCCTTGCTGCACACTTGAGCAGTGTCTGCTCTACCCCTCCTGCAGTCAACCTGGGGATAGCTTCAACCCAAATATGGCTGTGCCTTTCCCCCCCTGCTGCCTCTGCTCACCCTTTTCAGTATACAATCCCCCAGGATGAGTACCCCCCCATCCCTTACCCCTTTCCCTTCTAATGCCTTCCCACCACCCAGTATTTGTTCTTCCTGTCCCTTACCCCCCACCAGCTGCTCCCTCTGTGACTTCTGTATCGGTACCCCCTACTTCCGCCTCATACCTTTTCGCTACCTTATTCCTCCCATCCCCCTTGAACACCTTCCCAGCCTGACTACTTCCTATTGGGCGTCCCATGTCGACCTCCCCTCCTCCCATGCTGATTTCCAACCCTTCTCCTATCCCCACTGTTGTCAGTTTAGCGTCCCCATTCCTTTCTTCCCCAATAATGATGCCCCTCCCATCCTTCCCCCTTCCCGTAGCCTTCTCTCCTCCAGTCACCACCCCCCTTCCTTATTAGCACCCCTTCTACCCTTTCGCCCTCGCTATTTCTTCCCCTACCTGTTGCCATCCCTCTCAAGCTCCACTTGTCCTCCCCCCCTTCAGTTGTTCCTGCTCCCCTCTCTCTCCCTCAGCAAAGGTTTGAATCTATTCCTAGTTGATGCCCCTTCAACATCTCTTCCCCCTATCAGTTGTCCCCCTCCTACTTGTTCCCCTCCGTGCCACCCCTGGTCTCACCCCTAGTCCCTCCCTACCCGCAGCCATCTGCTTTCTCCCCTGGTACTACTCGCGGTTTCTTCCTCCCCCATCGAGGCCCCCCTCGCTTTGGGCACCCCTCCCTTCTCTCTCTCTTTTCTGTTAGTGCCTCTGATGCTGGGGTCGGTTTCACTCCCTAGTTGTTCTTCCTCCGTCCCCCTTTGCCATCCCCTATCCCCCCAACCAGGATGCTTACACCTACCATTCTCATCTGTCCTGCCACTTAGACTCCTCCCTAACTTTCAGAGTTCCTCCCTCAAACTAGCCAGTTGTCTACAGACCATACACCCCCCATCCTTCAAGCCCAGTCCGGGATCATGGCGGATCCACACCCTGTACACCCCACCACCCTTCCAAAGATGCCCGCCCTATTGACATGTAGCACCTGCCCCATTTTGGCCCCCATCTTATGTTACGGGCTCTTACTCCCAGGTTCTGTACCCAACTACAACTGCTAGGCCCCTATTTACTCAAATTCCTGTTCCCCTCCCACACTAGTCCCCTTACTGCCCCCTTGCCGACCGGGTTAATTCAATCTCAAATCTCATCCATTATATACTGTATTACTGTAGCAATCCTAAAGCCTCCTTGTCCGTTTTTCACCCCTCAGCTACCATACTTTTTGTTCTCAGCTGTCATATAGTTTTACTTAGCCCAGTTAGAAATCCTATTGCACTCCAAGTATTACTCAGCTCAGTTAGAGAAATAAACAGAAACAATAAATATGTATTATTACGGCAATCATAACTACATAGCTCAGTATTTAGCTCAATTAGAGAAATAAACAGAACAACTAAATCTGTATTATAACAGCAGTCCTAAAAGTATCCAATCATTGCTTTGTCTCCACTCCAGAGACCCTGCTGTAATGTAGGACCACAGAGGACCTGGGCGGGAGCGTGAGCAACTCTAAAAGTCCCGGCAGAGCTTCATTGAACTCGCTCACTCCCCCTCTCTCACTCGCTCATTCTGTTTCTCCCGGCGCTGCAGCCTGCCCTTTTGTACTGGGCTTCTGCTTTTGGTGCCTTTTTCTGCCCAAAAAGAAATCTGCAGCAGTCCTGACAGAGCTCCGTTGAGTTTGCTCACGCCCCCTTTCTCACTCGCTCGTTCTGTTTCTCCTGGCGCTGCATGCTGCCCATTTGTACCAGGCTCCTACCTGTGTTGGCACCTTTTTCTGCCCACAAAGAAATCCGCAGCAGTCCTGACAGAGCTCCGTTGAGCCACTAACCCCCCCAACCCCTCACTCACTGTGTTTCTCCCGGCACTGCAGGCTTCCCTTTTGTACTGAGCTCCTGCCTGCATTGCCGCCTTTTTCTGCCTATAAAGAAATCTGCAGCAATCCTGACAGAGCTCCATTGAGCTCGCTCACTCCCCCTCCCTCACTCGCTCATTCTGTTTCTCCTGGCGCTGCAGGCTGCCCTTTTGTACTGGGCTCCATCCTGCGTTGGCGCCTTTTTCTGCCCACAAAGAAATCTGCAGCAGTCCTTACAGAGCTCCGTTGAGCTCGCTCACGATCCCTCTCTCACTCACTCATTCCGTTTCTCCCAGTGCTGCAGGCTGCCCTTTTGTACTGGGCTCCTGCCTGCGTTGGCGCCTTTTTCTGCCCACAAAGAAATCCGCAACAGTCCCGCTAGAGCTCAGTTGAGGTTGCTCCCTCCCCCTCTCTCACTCACTCATTCCTCCCATGGCTGAAGGCTGCCCTTTTGTACTGGGCCCCTGCCTGCATTGATGCCTTTTTCTGTCCACAAAGAAATCCGCAGCAGTCCCGACAGAGCTCCATTGAGCTTGCTCACTCCCCCTCCCTCACGCACTCATTCGGTTTCTCCCAGCGCTGCAGACTGCCCTTTTGTACTGGACTCCTGCCTGCATTGGCACCTTTTTCTGCCCACAAAGAAATCTGCAGTAGTTCTGACAGTGCTCAGTTGAGCTTGGTCACTCCTCCCTCTTACTCGCTCGATCTTAATCTGTCCCAAACACTGATTTCCCAAAGTGACTACACTATTTTGCACTGGAAGCGTGAAAACACATTTTGGCCAGAATGTGAAAAATGACAGCTGTACTGTTCATAAGGAGGTGTGAAAAAATGCCAGTGTTGAATGTCTGGTGTGAAAGTATTACTAATTTGCGAAGTTACAAGGGTGCGTGGAAACTGCACAATGCACGCTCGTAACACAGTCATTTTATGGACTTTCAGCACAACATTTTCAACATAGGCATTTTAGGACCTCTGCTCAAGAACAGTGTCACTGTGATTTTCTTATTGTGTCCCGAACACTGATTTCCCACAGCGACCACGCTATTCTGCACCGGAAGTGTGAAAACACATTTTGGCCAGGATGTGAAAAATGACAGCTGTACTGTTCATAATGAGGTATGGAAAATGCCAGTGTTGCAAATCTGGAGTGAAAATATTGCAAATTCGCGGAGTTACAAGCGTGAGTAGCAACTGTGCAATGCACGCTCATAAAACAGTCATTTTTTGGATTTTTTCCACCAAATTTGCAAAATAGGTTTTTTGAGAGCCCACTCTTGAACACTGGCACTGTTGTTTCATTAATCAGTCCTGAAAGATGATTCCGTGCAGTGACCGTGAAATTACCTTTTGGGACGAATAATGCCATGACAGTGGCTGAATTCATGAGGCAGGTCCCAATAACCCCATGTTGAAAAATTGGTGCCAAAATTCCAAAATGCCTGAGATATGCACCAAAGTTGAAAAACCCTGTTTATGCCATTATACAGCTTACTGGCATTTCTTCAGTTCGCGGTCAGCTTTGAAGAATGCAGACATGTTCCCGTCCACGAATCGTTGCTGGGCTCTGGAGGTATGTGTGGGTGGTGGTGTGTGGGGGAAGGGTGCACAGAGGGTGGTGTGGGTTGGGGAAGGGACAGATAGCGAGGGACCGTTTTCTTCTTTACAGGGTTTAAAAAACTAGACATCAGGGGATGGTTTTCCTTTTAGTACTTTTGGCACACTGGGTGGGCTCCCAGCATGCCACATGCATGTTTTTGGGTGGGGGACTGGAGCCAACGGGATTGGGCACCCTGTCGGCACATACGGGGGTGAGAGGATTGGGCACCCCTCAGCATACAACAAATCGGGGGCATTATGCCAACAGGGAGTGGGGCCTCACGGCAAATTTAATGGGGGAGACTGAAGTTGATGGATTGGGCCCCTGTCAGCAAATTTAACAGGAGGGGGACTGAAGACGACGGAGATTGGGCCCCATCAACAAAGAGAGACTTGGTGGGCGCATGAAGCCGAGGGGATTGGGCACCCCCTCGGCAAACAACAAATGGGGGAAGGGGGTTACAGTGGCTGACAGGGAGTGGGATGTGACATGTAACCAAAAACACATTTGTGGATTATTTTTACAACATTTAAGTGCAGCATCCACCTAATGAGGTCCAGATGAGCTAGATAGATGTGTTGGGCTCTCTCCAGGATGTAATTTTTCTGGCTTTGTCTGTATGTCTTTCGGGAAAATATATATTTTTTTTAAACAGAAACAAGCTGGCGGCAACTGAAAAAGGAATAATCCAGTACAAAACAGGGTTCCTTTTTCATTTCATACAGCTATCTTGAAGTCCTTACTGAGCATGCTCAGTAGCCAAGTGATCAAAATTAGAAATGTAAAAACCTTTGGAATGGATTATTATTTTTTCACCAAAGTAGTAAAAGGCACATCTCTGGGCTAGTCCCTTTGTGCCCTGAACATTTCAGAGCACAGTTCTAAACCATGTGGGCTGTAGGCAAGTTCAAAGAAGAACCCAGCAAAGTCAATGAGTGAAAAGTCTGTTTTTCATCTCTCCGGAACTTGGAAACCATACATCAGACGAGAACGTAACTTACCACATCCAGAGATCTACCCTTGGCGACAGTGCATACAAATCCATTGAATAGTTGCTAAGTTATTTAATAGCAAAATTTGGGATTTAATATTGAAGTGCCTACTGAACCCTAAATATGGGGGCGTGGTTGCGCCCCTATAATATATACAGACACATACACTATGGTATATGGTTACCCCTTGTTGTGCATGGATTTCCACCTATTTAAAAACTGTTGTACCATAGTTCAAATGTCATAGAATGCTCTTGTACCCTTCTGTGGTACGTACCACAGTTCAAATGTCATAGAATGCCCATGTATCCTTCTGTGGTACATCAGGTTTTGAATTCATGCCAGCTACCATTTTACTTTCAGATCCCCCATCATTGTAAAAAACCGAAACAAAACCTACCTCAAAAAGCAGGTTTTCAGCAACTGAGTGAAAGAGGGTTTCTGGCTTTTTTTTTAATAATAAACCAAAGATTTCTTAGGAAAAAAAACAAAATGTTGTTTTTAATCTTATGTTATAAAAATAATACATGGGCAATCATACACAACTCGGCTTTGTTTCCATGTAGGGGCTCTGATGACATCAGGGACTTCTGTAGCTCCGCTCTTGAAGTCACAATGATGTCTTAAGAATCCCTTAATGGAAACACAGGCTTGCTGTGCATGGTTGCCTATGTATTGGTCTCTGTATATAGATACAGAATGGCCCTCTTTTCCTGGCTTACATATAGGAATAAATACATATACCATATAGGAGTACACTTTGTGTGACCCCCCCCCCACCTTTGCTGTGTTATCACAGTGCCTTGGAGGGGTTGTGGGTCATAGCCCAGGGGTGACTACCTTGTTTAGGGGTACAGGAATGGTGCCTCTCACCAAGAGCCACCCATTGCAAAACAATCCAGTTCTGGCCACTGCTCTATCAAGCCATGTGACTGGGAGATGCCACCAATGAAGGTCCCTGTACCACCTCAATGGAGCTGCTGTCTAATTCTCTTACCACCTGTACCAGTCAGGCATTTGTATTGCTGGACATTCTGTAGGGGATCATTCTTGCAAAGACTGCCCAGGTCCACGGCTCCATGGAGCCACATCTTGTCTGGGTCAAAAAACAGAACTTATTTACTATGCACACAATGACTACATGATCCCCAGCAGGTCAACCATGATAACAGTGACATAGGATAACTAGCAGGAGATGGTGCAGATACAGTATACTCTGTAAAGCTCTTTCATCTCTTTACTTTTTCATAGGAAACAACAGGACTCAGGGCACTACACATGAAACATAATATTGCTTGCAAAGCCAACAATTTAGTTACACTGACCATGCCCTGTTCAGATTAAGCTGGAGAATTACACAGCTGGAGCCCCAACTATGTGTTCCTCACTTAGAACTCAGACAATGCATTATTTAGAAGTCCCAAGCCCAAAAGCCACAAGAACTAAATCTATCAACATCATAACATATTTTTCACTTCACCTCACAGTCGTGAGGGAACAGGAACAAAGGCAGGATTTACCTGAACCCTAAGCAGCACAGATCTACTTAGTGGATCATCTCTCTAACAGCAAAGAGAGGGATGTACCGTTCTATCTAGCGCATTACAGCACCTGAGCATCGGCACCAAGGCAACAGAGACAGAATGGGCTCACTGTCTCTTATCCTGCCCTCAGACTTTGATGTCCCAGTGGCACTCCTCTGGTTCAGAGAAAACAAATCCAACTCTCACTCCCTGCTTCGGAGCCCAGAAGTCACAGAGGAAAGTGCAAGTTACTCTTCTGGGCCCTAGTACATGCACTGCGAATGCCATCAGGCAGCCATCCTTGAGGGTGGCCTGCCAGAAGATCCTTGCTATCCCAATCTTGGACTCTTGACCCGATCTGAACACTCTAGGGGTGTAGCCAGACATTTCCATTTAGTAAACACACTCTCTAACTGCTGCCCCTTTAAAAAAAATTTACACATTATCTGCAAATGCTGCCCCCATTACAAACAAATCAGATTTTTGTCAGATGACTCCTCTAATCTCTACACAGGTTATACACATATTCGTCTCCTAAACGAGCCTACACTAACTCAAATACACACATTAGAATGATAATGTGAAAAAAAGGGATATGGTAGGGACAGGCAGTCAGCAAAACTGTACACAAATGTGTACAGAGAGTATGCCTGACTACACCCTTGGACCCACCGCCCCCAAGACCAATCAAGGAGGAAGTCAGTGCCACATCAGACCTGGGACCCTGCATCATCTCTAGCCCATCGGCCCCCTCTGGCAGACCACAGTCAGAGTTTATGCCTGCTTTTCACACCCATACTTGAATGCAACATGCGGGGCCCCCTACTTATACCCCAGGGGGCAGTCAGCCAGAAAGCCTAGGAAAGTACAGGAGCCCAAGAGTATGTTGCTAAGGCTGAAAACAGTAAAGAGGATAAATACACTTAGTAACATTTTTGGAGCTAGAACATTAACCTTTAGTGAAAAATTAAGGCAGAGTTGGACTGACACAGTCCTGGGTTACATAGTAATCCTCTCCCTAACATGAAGGGGGGTTTACATTTGTGCGATGAGTTTGAGATATGGGTAATTGCAGGAGGGAGAAAAGCATAACGAGGCAGTTCATATCAAAATAAAATCCACTGATAGTAAAAACAATGCAATCTGAGGACATACAGACATTAAGGGTCATTTTTGCGTATACATGACAGCATCAATATTTTTTAAAAGCACTTTGTACTTCCCTCAGGAAACATAATAGACACTCTGATGATACAGTGAAGCCACAGATACCTGGATTGTAACCAGACAACAATGTAATTTTTCCGATTTCCTATTCCAGTTGGAAAGGAAGCAGCTAATTTGCATTTGATTTAGTTTGTAATAGCTTCTCCTTTCTCCAAGTCCCATGCCTGCCAGGCATAGGCACCGGCAAACAAAATCTACTCATATCTTCACACATAAACTCCAGGACTCATGGAACTGTAGTTTCAAAAATAGTATTTTATTTTATCCACTTGTGGAGCAAAATAGTGTTAAAAAAAAAATCAAGATTTACTTTGATTATTACATCTAGGCCCAGATATTCAAACTGCGCCCAAAAAGTGCGTAATTGAGAACAGTATGCGAAGTCTATTGCGCCCATCATAAGGCGCGATATTCAAAAAACTGAGCCGACAAACAGCTACAGCCGACGACTAAATATCGCACCACCCGCCCATAGCGTAACTAGGGAGGGGAAGCTGAGGATCAGATGCCCATAGCGCAACAAGAGATGTTCAGCTGAGCAGTCCAAAGGCGCCATAGCGCAACCAGGGACGCCCCCCAGCAGCAGGGCGGAAATACAACTGCACAACCAGGGAGGTAGGGGCCCATCACCCATGCCACAGAAGGGCAGAGGAACACACAGCAGAACAGACATCGTCCCCTCACACCCCATACACTGCACAACTGGGGGAAGGCTGGAATAACCACTGGTCCATGGAGACCAGCAACCAACCCACAGCCGGGCCATGGTGCCCCATCACACCCCCCGGCAAGCTGTGACTGGCACACAAGGAGGCTGACCAATTGCACACACCATCCCCCAATGCAGAGCACACCCTACACCGTGACCCCTAGACACCCTGCCCAGGAGCAGCGTCCACCACTGCAGGAAACCCCATGCATGCCACCACCCCCACTGTGACAATGCAACCCTGTGCACCACAGAACCATGCAAGGCAGCCCCACCATGAGCATCCATCAGCGGGTGGCAGCACACAGCGATGCAACGACGGCATACACAGTGCCACCATGCACAGCCCCCCCCGAGGTACTGCTGAGAGACCAACCATGCGTCAGCACATGAGGTACCCCACACGGGACAGGGCATGCCCCGGACACCACCACCAGTGGTACAGCACCCTGCACACTCGCCCAATGACACACCCCGACCCAGCACTGGCCACAACAGCCAGCGCAGACACCCACAGTGGTGCGTGGAAGCATGCACCACACCGGATGCCACACAGTGCATGGACAGACACCCACCCATACCCAAGGGCACAACAACACAGGGACGCAGTACCAGGGCAACCAAGCCCCCAGTGTGGGCCCATGTAAACTGTGTACACACAACCTGCAGTCCTCCATGGCACAGGAGTGCCAGCCACCCTGCGCAGACACTGTGGACCTGTACGCCACCAGCATTTGCCCGGAGCACAAGTCACAGACAGTGATGCACATCCCCTGTAACACACACAAGCCACAGCATGGAGGTGGGACAACAACTGCGGAGGCCACAGTGTCACCCGAGGCAGACATGCACCACACCAGTGACAGGAGGCAACCCAGCATTGTGACAGGTGCAGTGGCAGCCCTGCATGGACAGCCACCACTGACATGCCAGCAGACCGTGCATGTCACAGACATGCATGGGTGTCAGCTGCACAGGCCATGGACGGGCTGACAGGAGTGCCATGGACACAGAGCATGCACCATGGACCACTGCACACAGTCATCCAGTGCACAGGGCACAACACACACACCACAGACACTGACTGATAGCTACTCCCACACCATAGTCACCTCCCCACAGACACACACACATACCCATGACTGCACCATCCCTGACGCCATGCACACCACTGCAGCTGAGCACCTATAGCCTGCTGCAAATCAGAGACCACCACAGTATTCATATCAAAAGATCTGTATTAAAACAAAATATAAAGTTAACTATATACAATAATATATACAAGGTGGGAGGGCCACAAACAAGGTGGGGGTGGGTAGGGGCAGGGGTGGACAAATGGGACAGGAAAGGAGGGGTGAGAGGTGGGTCCAGGGGTAGGGATATCAGGGCAGAGGGACTTTCAACGGAGCCCCACTCCCGCTCTGGCTTCTCCTCTGCGGTGCCTCCTGGGGACCCCAATCTGGTCAATCCTCTGTGGGATTGCCAAGGACGACCTCGCCACGTGCAGGATCGCCCGCAATGCCTCCCTGATGTTGTTCAGCTGGCGGACACCTAGGACAAGGGAGCACAGTCAATAGGTGTGAATGCACAGCCCCATACAGCCCACCCACTGTGCATGGCATACGGCCGTGGGACATACCTCTGTGATGGTGTGTGACCACCCACATTGATCATGTCCACATGACCTGCCCACCCAGGCGCATACAGCCATGTGGAATGCTGCACACACCCACTGGCCAAGTCATGCACAGCACCACCGTGGCCATTTAGTGACATGGCTATGTGGTGCAGAGGCAGTGGCACAGCCATGTACCTGGTGCACGCATGGACCACCATCGACGCACTCCCAGACATGCATTGCCACTGGACAGTGCTGACTGTAACAAGTTGCATGCATGGCAGTGGTGTCAATGGATGGTGACCATACCCCGCTGCCCACCCTGTTACACAGCATGCAATAGTAATCATGGAGGTATGGCACTCACCATCATCGGGCCGGTCCCTCGGGCGCTGTGAACCCTCGCCCCACCTTGCCTCCCTGTCCTCTTCGTTGAGCCGCAGCTCACGTACCAGGCACCACTCCTCCAGCTCTGTGGTGCAAACATGGAGAGAGGAACAGCAGTACAATCCCATAGCAAAGCTCCCCTGCCCCTAGGTGTGTGCCCTCCCACCCAGCCAGACCCACCCACCCCACACCCTGATAACACCACCACAGCCAACACCGGATGGTCCCTCCCCCATGCGCTGGACACATACAACTGTGATACCCATATGGAAGATAAAAGTGTGTTGACATAACACCTACCTGGCCGTGACACCGTGCCCCTCCTTGCACGTGCCCGCAGGCGGGCTAGCAGGTCTGGCTCCCTCCGCCGCAGGTCCCCATACCTGTGGCGGCACTGCTCTGCTGTCCGCCCCCTTCCAGTGGCCTCCTCAAGTGCAGTGGCCACCTCCTCCCACACCTGGCTCCTGGACCTGTCCAGGGGTGCCCCCCCAAACAGTTGTCCATGGTGTAGCTCCACTATGGCCACTAGGTTGGCCAGTTTGACCTGGCTCCATTGAGCAGCCCTCCTGTGCGCCATTCTCACAGCTCGGTCTGCAAAAATGGTGCTCTGCAGCGCGGCTCCCCAGGTGCAGATGCTGCGCAGTACAGCGCTGCCATTCCCTATCGCGCTGTCACCAAACAGCGCGGTAATCATGGTGCACCCATGCCTGGCGCATGGCGCCTGGGGGCAAGGTCGGGCACAGGGTCAAGGGGCTCTGGCACATGGACACGCACAGCACCATTGGAACCCAATGCATAGCACGATTAGCTGCTGTGCTACCTCCAGTAGCAGCTACGGCGCTGTGTTGCCCAATGCGCTATGATGGCCCAGTGCCATAAGCGCCATGTAGGTGAACAACGCTGTAGCACCACTGGCACAATGCTGGCCGTGCCCTGCATTGCTTCCCGTGCACAGCACGTCAGCAGCGCGGCAGACGCCTGCGTCAGCAACCCGGGCATGCACAGTGAGGTGTGTACTACGCATGTCACAGAACTGCGCCCTTGACTCAGCATGTTCAACACAATTCGCAAAGCGCAACAGCGCGATATTCAGTCGTCATATGCAAAACAGCTAATCAGCCATGCAATGGCACAGCACTGCAATTTGCATCCACTTAGAGTTGCGCCTCACCTCATTTGCATGGGTTGCGCTATAAAAGTGCGACATTGGGCTGCAGTGGCCACAGTTGGTTACTGCAGTCTATTGGTGAGTTGCATGCTGTTTGGGAGTGTGGACTGTGGATTTAGGCACATGCATGGGACTGCACAGTCACAGGTAACAACTGTCATTCTTACAGGCTAAAAAATGACCGAGCAAGTTGTGGGAGAGAAGGAACACAGTGGTGGGAGGAGGAGGAGGCCTAATTTTAGCAAGGCCAAGACCAATGCACTGTTTGAGGCCTACCTGGATCAGGAGCCGCTTCTCAGCGGATGGCAGGGAACACGTCAAGCCCGTGCTGCTGCATGGTAGGAGGTGGCACGTGCTGTGAACCTGCATGGCAGCCACCAGCGCTCCATGCAGGAGTGCAAGAAGTAGATGGGCACAGACAGGAGGAGGATAAAGGAGAAGATGGCTGCCATCAGGGCAGCACGAGCTGCGACAGGTGGGGGACAGCCGGAAGTGGTACACCTGACCCCACAGGAGGAGAGGATTGCTGGAAGCATGCAGCGTTTTGCCATTGAGGGTGCTCCGGGTGGTGGCTTCCAGACGGGTGGTAACCCATCACTGCATGGTAAGTCATGGTCTGTCTATTGGGGGGGGCAGGGTAGGTCACATGCAGTAATGCGACTTTGTTTTCCCTTACAGATCCTGAGCATCTGCATGGGTCAGCGGTGGTGGGCCTGTCCACTGAGGACAGTTAGCTGGAGATGGAGGAGGGCCCATCCACCTCCACAGGTATACGTGGCTGAGTGTGACAGTGGGTCTGCCTGGCTGTCCACACTGATGTTGTTGTAACAGGTGTGGAGGAAGCCCTGCCCGTGTCCCAGCGTGCCAGCGTCCATGGATGCCAGCATGCTGTGACTCGGGCCGGTGCCGAGTCCGTCACCGATGATGATGTCACTAACGGCATGGGCAGTGACATGGGTGTGCCATGGGATGGCCATACAGCAGGTAACATCGCGGCCATGGCTGTGGGTGGTGCTGCCATGGAGACCTGCGTGTCAGCACAGTCCCAGCCTGTGCCTGTCAGCACCAGTGGGGCAGCACTGGTGTGTGTTCAGGACAGTGGGACTGTTGCGGCCACTGCGGCAGCACCACTGATCCCTGGGGAGCAGCAGCTGGAGGGGCAGCATCAGCAGTTGGCCAATGGGCTTGGGGGTACAGGGTCAAGCGGCGGCATCTGTGCACCACCTGTGGACATGCCCAGACCTGGTCCTGGTGTGCAGCGCCTACCCTCAAGGGGTGCTGAGCATCAGGGCCGCACACACCCTGAGGGACAGGATGCCGAGGAGGCAGATGACCTCTTGGATGAGCATACCTGCCTACTGCAAGCATCAGTCCAGCAGCAGATGCAGCTTGCGACGTCGGTGGATGCACTGCATGCGGCTCTGGAATGGGCAGAGGAGCGTCGCAGCAGAGACACCGCTCTGATCCTGGCAGGGATGGACCAGTTGCGAGAGGATGTGATCGCTGTCATTGACAGGCATGCACAGGCATTCACTGCTGTCATGGCCACAATGGGCACACAGTCATGTGCCCATGCATCGTGGACACCACGCAGTGCACTGTCCACCCCCCATTCCCGGCGTCGTGCGACACCCTCCCTGTCGACACCGGGTTCAGATGTAGGCATCTCGAGCACGCCTGGCGCAGGCATGTCCGGTGTGCTGCAGACCCCTCCGCGAGCACAGTCACGTTCACGCAGTGGAACCCCTGGGGGACCATCGGTGCCACCCAATGAGGCCAGTGGTCAGCCTGTTAATGCTGGCAGGTCTCAGCGGGGCCGCCCACGCATCCGTGGCAGCCGGGGCACTGTGTCGCGTGACTGACCTGTCTCCCAATGTAGCTACTGTCTGGTGCTGCCCTGTGTGCATTGTGTCTTTCAGTGGGCAGTGCACGAGTGGGTACCCGGCCCTGCACGTGGACTCACAGTCCATCTGCACACCCTCCTGGCTGCTGTCCACAATTGCATGTGCATGATGATGCCTGCATTGCGCTCTACACCAATGTGCAATGGTGCTCAGCATCTGACACACGCACATGGACAGGCAGTGGGCGTGCTGGTCTGTGGACATGTGTGTGGCTAGGGGTGGCATTCTGGGTCAGTGTGCCTCCTACCCTTTGTGCATGTTTGGTGTGTTGTGCGTGTGTGCGTGTGTGTGTGTCCGTCCACGTGGCATGTTAGACCTCACCCATCCCTGGTTGTGTGTGTGGTTCCATGCCCTGCCACTTCCCTTGACGGCATGCACCCCTGGTGTGCGTCCATGCGTGTTTGTAGGTTGTGCCTTAGCCACTGTTGGCTGCACATAGCCCCATGACTTACCTGGGTTGGCTGAAGTGTCCTCCATGATGGTATCCCGTGCAGCTGTGCCAGCCGGAGCAGTCGGGGCCCCGTCACCAAGGGGCTGCCAACACCATCGCCGCCGGGCGCCCCTCATCGTCCCTCATCGCTGTCCCCCTCTTCACCTGTACGGCTATCCCACATTCGTTGGCCATGTTGTGCAGGATGCAACAGGCCAGGAATAGCCCGTGAGGCCTTTGAGGGGCTGTACTGTAGGGCACCGCCGGAGGTGTCCAGGCAATGAAAGATGCCTTCAGCATCCCGAACACCTGCTCGGTGACATTACGTGTGGTGGCGTGTGCCTCATTGTAGCATTGCTGCGATGGGATCGCAGGCCGCCGGTAGGGTGTGAGCAGCCAGGGATGGAGTGGATATCCACTGTCACCTGTGTGTAGAAGGTGGAGGTTAGTTTGGTGATCAGTATTGCCCTGCCCCGGGCCAAGTAGGCCACTACCCATGTCACCTCTGACCATGCCCCCCCAGGCCCTATGATTGTCCATGTGGTTTGCATACTCACCCACTAGGTGTCCAGTGGGGATATCCCCACTCTTGAATCTGTGGCACAGTGCCGACTGGTGCCAGATGAAGGCATCGTGTGCTCCCCCAGGGTGCGTGGCACAGACATTGATTATGCACCCTCTGGCATCACACACCACCTGGCAGTTGATGCTGGCATAGCCCTTGAGATTGATGTATGCGGCCCCCTCGGGGCCAGGTGGTGTGCGGATGGCCACATGGGTGCAGTCTATTGCCTCTAGCATGCCAGGCATACGTGCTACCCTGTGGAACTCCTGTATGTTTGCTGTGCGCTCTGCCGGTGTGCTGGGGAAATGGATGTACTCCACAGCATGTGGCAGCAGTGCGCTGAGGAACTGGGTGAGGTGGCGTGATGTGGCCGACTGGGTTATGCCTGTGGTGTCCCCAGTTGGTCTCTGGAAGGTACCCGTGGCGAGCAAGCACATGCAAGCTGTCACTTTGGTCTCCAATGACAGGGCATGGCTCCGTCGTGTGGGTGCCTGCATCACATCACTGCACAGCTCACAGAGCCACCTCAGAATTGCCCGATTCAGGCGGTACCAGCCCACAATCTCAGTATCACTGTACAGCTCGAGAAGCTGGTGCGGGCTGGTACTGCCTGTTGAGAGACTGCTCTAGCCAGCCAGGCCTTCCATGGCCACAACCCCTGCTGCCCGCCTTCTCACCCCCTCATAATGGCCTCCATCTGAAGGTGGCACTGGCCATGTCTCTGGCTTGTGTTCACCCCCGCAGCTGTTACTGTATTACCCCCCACTGCTACTTCCCCTACACCGGGAACACCTGCATGTGTTTCCTCACTGCTGTGTGGTGTACCTCCCCCTTCTGCAATGTCTCCCCACACCTTCCCCTGTGGCTATTGCTTCCAGGTACCCTTTCCTGCCTCGCCCTGTGTGTCCCTGCTGCCCAGTGTGTCCTGCTGTATTTTGCTCTCATGTGGCTTCCCTGTAGCGTTCTTGCGCCTCTCCCTTGCTCCCTTTTATTTTGGCTCATTTCCACTATGGTGCAACTTCAGCTTGCTCCCCTATTGCGTATGGCGCAAGTTGTTGAATATCGCACTGCGCCATTTAGGCATGGTTCCTCCACCTTCAGTTGCGCATGCATTCATTATCATTGCGCTGTTGCTCAGCATGATTTGGGGTGCAACTGCCTCTGCTGAATATCACAGAATGGCGATTTCATGACTTCTGCGAGGTTGAACCAGATTGCATGGCTCAAACTCTTTGAATATCTGGGCCCTACAATCCATTTTGGTTTGGTGACTTTTTTCTACATAAAATGGCTCTGCTGCTGGGCATGGGTACCTGACTGCTTGATGTTCTATCAGAGTGAGTGGACCAATGCTCCCTCACCCACCCCCCTGCTCTTTCTGGAGACCGTGGGCTGGATTCTCAAAGATCTTGAAAATCCTGCAGTTGCGGGAAAACTCAGCGCAAATGGGTTGTCACTTGCAAAACCACAGTTTCTCCCGCAGCTATGGTATTCTCAAAAGGCATTATTTACAGCAGCTTGCAGATGGTGTTGCCATGGAAATCCCCGCAGCTGCTGAAAAATTTTATGACCGGTGGGACCACCCGTAACATCTCCCACAGCTGCTGTGGATGAGAATAGCAACCTCCACAGTTGCAGAGACTTTGGTCCGCAACTGGAGTTGTGGTGTGGGACTTCATCCCAAAACCATTTGTGAATCTGGCCCTGTGTCCATGAGATGAGACGCTAAGCCGAGGTGCTTTCTGCCTATCTCTGGTGGCTGTCTAGGTGAATGGTAAAGATGAGATATTTCCAACATTTTCAGTAGCAGTAAACTGGAAAAACAGATCCCTAATAAGCATCTCATCAAAATTCAGACTTCTAAGTTACTTTGCATAAAAGTTGTATGCATTTCTGCAACCCTGAATTCTCTGCCTGTTAAAAAAGTCTGGGTTCAGTGTTCAGGAAAAGGCTGCTAATGTCATGTGATGACAGCAAGAGCATTCACAGCCAAGTTCTCACTGCCAGCAATACAATAGGATCACTGGTTCATACAAAATAACAGCCATCAACCACAAAATGTGCTCCATTCACCCACCCTGAACTTTGTTGTACCCAGTGCCTTTTCAGAAATGTTTACCCTGACCTTCAAAATGTTGCACACTAACTCCTCCCAAAATGTGTGCCTTGTGGTTCTGCCAGCTTATAAATCCCACAATCCTCATACATTTGGTACCCTGAATGACTCCCTTGTGACCAAGAGCCCACCCAAAATATGCTTCATTAAATTTGTACCACATACCCATCTTGAATTTTGCTCCCTGTACCCCTCCCAACTTTTGGTCTTAGCTACTCCTTCCCAAAATTGCTCCCTGTACCCCTCCCAATATTTGTTTCCACCACCAGCCCAAATTTTGCATAGGCAGCCTTCCAGAATTTTCCATACTGCACCCCACATACATCTTGAAATCGATCCTGGTTCTTTTCCAGAAATGTGCTTCCCAGACCCCTCATGAAATTTGCACCTTGGCAGCTTTCCTGTAGTTTGCACCCTGCAACCCTCTTGCATTTTGTGCCCTGCAATCCTCCTAAACATTTTGACCCACACACCTTGTAAAACTGGCAACCCACACACCCCCTAACATTGGTGCCCATATCCCTCCCAATATTTGGGGTGGGGTGTGGGGCCTGAATTTTGAGAAAGACGCACAGTTTGGGAGGGGTTTGAGATGCAAATATCAGGATGGGAGCAAGGTACAAATTATGGAGTGATGCAGGGTATAGATTTTGGGAGAGGTGCAAGGTGTAAATTCTGAGAGTGGTATAGCATGTAAATATCAGTTGGGCGCAGTGTATACATTTTGGGAGGGGAGCAGATGTAAATTTCAAGGGGGCTGTGGCCACAACTTTCAAGAGAGGTGTGGGTGCAAATCTTGGGATGGATGTGGGGTGCAAGTTTAGGAAAGGATGCGTAGTGTAAATTATGTGGTTACGAGGTGCAGATTTTGATAGGGGAGAGGGCCACAAATATCCAGAGGGAGAGGGGTGCAAGTTTCAGCTCAGAAACATTGCACACATTTTGGGAGGGGTGCAGGGTGTAAATTTAGGGAAGGGTGTGGAGCATACATTTTTTGGAGGGTATAGCTCACACATTTGGGAGGGGAGCAAATTTTTGGATGAGTGTGGAGTGCAAATTTCTTCCCGGTGTTCATGAAAATTGTGGGAGGGGAGCAGAGCACAAATTTCAACAGGGATATGGGGTGCATATTTCAGAAGGGGAGGGGGAACACATTTCAGAAAGGGAGTGTTGCACATTTTGAAAAAGGAACAGGAACACAAAATGGAATGGTTGCAGGTGTGGGGTGTAAATTTTTGGAGTTGTGCAGTTCACAGATTTTGGGAGGGGTAAACATTTTGGGAGGGGTGTGATGGTGCTAATTTCAAGAGGGGGTGCAGGACACAGATTTTGCAGGGTGCAGGACACACATTTCCAGAGGGGCACAGGGTACACATTTGGGGAAAGGAGGGCATTAATTTAGAGAGGGGAGCAAGTTACAAGTTTCCTGAGAGAGAAGGGTACAAATTTCAGTAGGGGTGCAAGTCACACATTTTTAGACAGGTGCAAATTTCAGGAGGGGTAATGGGATGCAAATCTTTGGAGCGGTGGAAGTAAATTTCAGGAGGGGTGTGGGCAAATTTCGGGAGGTGTGTGGCGTACAGGTCCCAATTTCTGGATGGAGAGCAAGGTACATATTTTGGGAAGGGTTGGGGCACATATTTTAGGAGAGGTGCAGGGTGTAGAGTTCGACATGGTTGTGGGGTGAAAATTTTGGGAAGGATGAAGTACTCAAATTTTAACAGAAATATGAGTATAAATTTCAAGAGGGATGTGGGCTACAAATTTCTGGAGGTGTGTGGATGCAGATTTTGGGAATGGTATGGGGTGCTATTTTTAGGGGGGTGTTTGGGCAAATTGGGGAGGGATAGGAGTACAACATGCAGCAGGAGTGTAGGCACTAATTTTGAGAGCAGTACATAGATCAAATTTCAGGTGCACCATTTGTGGCAGTTCTGAATGTAAACTTGATCAGGGATGCAGTGTGAAAAATTCAGGAGGGATGCATGCACACATTTTGAGAGGTGAGCGAGATGCTAGTTTTTAGTAGAAGTGTGAGGTACAAAGTTTTGAAGGGATGCTAGGTGCAAAATGTAGGGGCTAAGGGGCAAAAATCATGAGGTTTATGGTGAATAAATTTTAGAAGGGCTGCATGGCAAACATTCTGGGAGGGATATAAAATGTGACATTCACAAAGGGTGTGGGTTTCAAAATGTGGCAGAACCACAAGGCCCAAATTGTGCGATGAGCAGAGGTACAGATTTTAGATTGAATGCAGGCTGAACATTTCTGGAGTGGTACAAAGTTCAGGAAGGGTGAAGGTGTAAAACTTATATGGTAACCCCAATTGCCTTGGGGGGCCGGGGAGAAAGGAGGAAAAATAATAAATTTGTACAACTCGGCAGACCCCAGATTGTAATCTGGAGCAGGCACCTCCACATGACAAAAGGGGATTTGGAAATATGGTGACTGGCTATATCCAAGTTTGATCCAATTTTCATTTTTCTGATTTTAATCGTATCCTAATCCAAATCCTAATCTGATCCAGTTGATTCAATTCATTGGATTTGGATTTCAGAATCCCAAACCTGTAACGCTAACATAAACTTCCTATCAGCAATACCACACATTAGGATTTAGGATTCTTAGAAGCTAAATCAGAAAATCCTATATCCTAAAAATTAGTATTGTGGAAATATATATCCAATCAACCCTATTTGGACTGTAAGAACAACCTATCTAAGGAGACCAGGGATAGTTATGAGGGGCATGGGTTAATTGAACCTTTCAAAATATTTATTTCCCTTAAGCAGTTGCAAAAGCCTTTAGGCCCTGACTAAAGCACACTTTTGCAGTCCTATCCCTCTATCTACTTAAAGAAACACTTCTGTACTACATATAAACAGTCTGGAATGATTGGCAGTCCTGGTAATAGATTCAAGTTGTATTCACTGACAGTCTTTCTTTAGGCTAGCTTTGCAGATTGTGTTTGACTCCACAAAGTAGCTCTTTTGCAAGGTTTTGTGCACAAAGCCACAGGAGTGCCATGAAGTGTTGTTTCAGAGTGTCAGATTCTCCCCCCTCCCATTGCAACAGGGTTCAGAGGAAACCCAAATATTTCTACCAGTCACGGTGACCTAATGTTTTAAAGTGTGTTTTTCTTAAGCCATGGGGAATGCACAGCTCAAAAACACATGGTTGCACTTGTGTGGATGAGTGAATCCAGAATCCACAGGCTCTGCACCTGGGGTGAGAGTGCATGGGGGGATGTTCGGAGAGAAAGCTTGCAGAGTGTGGAGTGAAACAGCTGTGAAAACTAACTAGCTAACTGACAGGAAGAAATTCAAGAACTTTTCTGCAGAGATATTCTTGCTGGTATCTGGAGATAAAATTTACAGTTGCACAGGTGTTCTTAGAAGGGCATGCCCTAGCATTCTCCTCTTTAATAATTAAAAAGCTGGTGACATGTTTATCTGAATAAACACTTTAGTGATTTACTGATGCACTGTTTCCTGTTGCTGCTTTTGAAAATGTACCTCTCTAGCTTGTTAAATCACACCACCGTCATTTCCTGCCATCTTCTGGGCACAACCTGACTTCTAACATTTGCCTGATGGAAAAAAAACAAATTCTTTAATACAGCCAGTATAATAAACTAGAAAGAGGTTGCAGTTCTCCTTGATGAAATACCACTAGTATCTTCTGCATATTTAAGCAGCAATTTAGGAAAATGCCACTTTTTTCCATTCTTGGTACAGTGCAGCCCACTTATAATGGACACACTTAAGCCGGACACTCACTTTAGCTGGACAGAACTCAAACTGCCAAAAGCCATTGTCATAGGTGACAATGTTAATTCTGCAGGTTAGTATGCATTAAACTGTCCATCTATAGCAGACAGCTGATATGTTAAAGACATATAGGATAGTGTATGCCTTGCTATACACAACAAGATTATTCTCAACCGAGTGGTTACTATGCCGACTAGATGTCCTGGAGAGCGAAGCTCGAGAAGGTCTCATGGTCGGCATAGTAACCACAAGGTTGAGATTAACCTTGTTTTGTATAGTGAGGCATACACTGTTCTGTATAGTCTATGACCAGGTGTTGCATCACCACAAAATAAAACACGAAGCAAATGGGTATCTTGCACAAACACATATACTTTACTAAGTTCTTTATGCTGACTGAATACGGCACAAAAAAAAAAGTTCCAAGTGATGTGTGTTCAGTCTGTTGCCACGGATATGTCCTCTGTCTACCACCGCAGTGGCCTGGAGTTGTGGAGAGACAAAACTGGAGCACGGAGGGAGAAATTACCTTAGCTTTTAACTTACTGCAGTAGCTCAAAATACAGGACACATTATGAGGCTGGAGCTCCAAATCCTCTCGTTGCTCACTCTAGTAGAGAGTCCTGACCACACCGCCACATTAACTGAAGGGGGAACTCTGAGAAAACAAAACAAAGGGGGTCTCCATTTCAGATTGCACTGCGACATCTGACATTTCAGGAAGTACTTCCCACACCCTGCACAATTCCTCCACATTAGCATTAATTAATCAAACTGCTATGCCCATATGTCTGTGACTAGAATCAGAGTTTTTTTTTTTTAAACCGGAAAGACAGTTATAGGCAGTGGACCACAGTGTCTGGCAGAACGAACTGCCTACTTGCATTCTAGCTCATGGTAATTCCGTTGTAACGTCCGTAGTGCAGCAGAATGAAAAGTCATTCTGCTGCACTACGGACGTCACTACTAACACAGAACAACATTTTAGACCTCATTGATTTCTATCGGTAACAGCGTCTAGTCATACACTATAGTGTTAATCTGTCTACTCACCTCTCCCTGTCTCTCACTGCCTGCCATTATCACATCCATAAACTGGCTGAGAACTACCTGAAGCATCTCAACAGCATCTTGCTAGGGTGGCATCATCTAACTCTCCCTTCCCCCTGCAATCCCCAGGCTGCCTAATTGTTCCTTAAACCTCCCTGTTTCATGAAGTTTCACCAATCACAGACAGTGTCAGAATGACCATGCAACAGTGTGAGCTTATGTTCCTGTAAAATAAAGTAAAAGGATCATGAGAAGGTTGAGCTGCCATAGTTATAGGGTCAACCTCATAAGGGTAAGTCCTACTGATACAGTTTCCATATGTCAATTAAGCAATAATGCATGACAGAGTGTGTGTCGTGCTGTGATAATGTCATGCCTGGGGTGGTTGGACATGAGGCCACAGGCTGAGTGTATCCAGCACCCTAGAAGTGACTTTATTCCAACATGACTCACACCCTGGAGTGCATTATTGCTATTATACAATGGCTCATTTGTAAATTAAATAAAAAAAAATGTTTCAAATACGTTTTTCCTTCATTTTTGCTGTGTGTAGGAACATGTTTAGGAAAAAAAGTCTGCAATTACTGTTTTGCCCACTAAATGGTGCTGCCAGTACCTACTGTCTTATGTTTTTGTTATTATATCTCAGTACACATGGGAAAGTAACATTATTGTGAAAAGTGTATTATACAATGGCAAGGAAAGAATTCTGGGCTCTGATTGGTCCGTGCCCACATTCTCTAGTGATGTTATCTCAGCATAACATCACTGTATGAAGGTCCAGCAGCAAGACAACCTTAGTAAACAAAAATAATCACTGCACCCTTTCATCTGGAAGCCATCATGGGCTTCGCAACCCCCTCCCCCTTCCCCCGTGTTTGTTCAGTAAACACATAAATCCTACACAGCAGTAAATGGCTGTGAAACAACATGAAAGAAAAACACTTTTTTTTTAAAGCTGGCAGTAATGGAGCACCCTGACCATTCACTCATCAAGCAGCATTTCATTGCTACCACTTCTGTGTCTCGCTCTCACTTGTGATAAGTGACCACCCCACCATCACCTGCACTGCCAAGTACCATTACGAGAGTCATCTGCTGTTCTCCAGGTCAGTCAGAATGTTAAATTGAAGAAACAGAGATTGCGGCATATAGCATAAATTGAATTTTCATGACCGTTTTGTTCCTCGAACCCAGAGGCTTCAGTGAACCGCGGAGACCATAAATGCCAGTCACGTAGTTCACTGATGCTGCTCAGTTAGTGGAAAAAAGGCTGGCATAAAAATGTAATCTATTTTTGACATTTCAACTGCCACACATCCTCAATCCCTGTTCTGCCCCTAAGAAAGTGAAGCTGTACCTATAATCTTTTTGGTCCCACAGAACAGAGCAGTAGTACCTGCTCACGCCTGTCACCTCAGCTGCCGAGGTTCTTGCTATCAGCTCAGCTGCTGTGCACCTCAGTTATCAAACAAAAGGCTGAATCTGTTACTCAGTTAAAAAATAATTACAATGGTGGACACAATGCTACATGCTGGCACAAGCAGGCACAGACACAGAGCCATGCCTAGGGAAAGAAAAAAACCTATGGAGAGAGAAACATAAGACAGTGGCTACTGACAGCACCATTTAGTGGGCAAAACAGAAACTGCAGACTTTTTTCCTAAGCATGTCCCTACACACAGCAAAAACAAGCATTTGTCAATGCCGAATGTTTGCTTGCTGGCATTGGCATTGGTAGTGTAGGAGTTAGAGAGCTGCATAATAGGAACAGCAGTGAAGTATTTAACTGAAGCCAACCCCCCCACCACCCTGCAGAGACTGACAGGCATTGGGGTGTGCCTTTGGGTCGTCAGGCATAACGGCCACGCCATTTCACCACACCCGACCCTGCAGACACTGACAAGTGCCACGGCCCTTATGCTCACCCCATTCCATCAGGAAATATGGTGAGATGGGTTCTGTATAGGAGAGTGGGTGAACTTTGGGGCCGAATAGTCCAAGGCACACCTCGATGCCTCTCACTGGCTGCAGGGTGTGGAATGATATGAGCATTACAGGCGAGAATCCCAAGTCACACCCCTGATGCCTCTCAGTCTCTACAGGCTGGGGCGTTGTGGTTGGAAACCCTAATGCCTCAGGTGTTCATTGGCATTTTCAATCCAAATTTTCAACATGGTTTTTTTGTGACCCCCACCTTATGAACAGTGGCAATATCGGTTTGTTAGCCGAAAGCTGATTTCGCACAGCGACTACGCCATTTGCCACCACAGGTGCGAAAACACATTTTGAACAGGATGTGAAAAATGACAGCTGTACTGTTCATGGGGATGTGCAAAAAATAGCAATGTTGAAATTCTGCAGTGAAAATATAAAAAAAAAAAACTGGTGAAGTGACGAGCATGCGTAGAAAATGCACAACGCACACCCGTAATGCAATTAGTTTGGGGATTTTTTACAGCAGATTGTCAACACAGAGATTTTGTAACCTCCGCTCATGAACAGTGTCACTGTGATTTTCTTAATCTGTCCCGAACAGTGATTTCCCACAGCGACCACGTATTTCTGCACTGGAAGTGCGAAAACACATTGCGGCCATGGTGTGAAAAATGGCAGCTGTACTGTTCACAAGGAAGCGTGGAAAAATGCCAATGGTGAAAGTCTGGACTGAAAATATTAGAAATCCATGAAGTTATGAGGGTGCATGGAAACTGCACAATGGTCGCTCATAACACAGTCATTTTATGGACGTATTTCACCAGATTTTTAACATAGCCATTTTAACACCTCTGCTCATGAACAGTGTCACTGTGATTTTCTTAATGTGTCCCAAACATTGATTTCGCACACCGACTGCGCCATTGTGCGCTACATGTGCGGAAACACATTTTGGGTCAGATGTGAGAAATGACAGCTATACTGCTCATAAGGAGGTATGGTAAAATGGCAATGTTGAAACTCTGGAGTGAACATATTGAAAATTCGCAGACTTATGAGCGTGCGTAGGAAAAACGCAACGCATGCTCGTAAAACAGTCATTTTTAGGAATTTTTTCACCAAATTTTCAACATAGGGTTTATCGGTCCCGAAAGGTGGTTCCATGCAGTGACCGTGAAATCACCTTTCAGGGCCGATTATCGCCATGACAGTGACAGAATTCATGAGGTGGGGTCCCAAAAACCCCATGTTGAAAATTTGGTGAAAAAATTCCCCAAAATGCCCGAGATATGCACTAAAGTTGAAAAAACCCTACTTATTACATTATACAGCTTACTGGCATTTCCTCAGTTTGTGGTCGGCTTTGAAGAGTGCAGACATGTTCCCGGTCCACCGAAGATCATCGCACCGAGCTCCAGACGCAACTATGGGGTGAGGAGGGGGTGTGGGGAGGCAGGATGCGCAGAGGGTGGGCGTGGGTGGAGGGAGATTGGGTCAGGACGTCAGCAAGGAAAGGTTTTTTCCTTTCAGGTTTCTTTTTTTTTTTTTTTAACTTAGGCGATACAGGACTTATGCCACGCTAGGGTGGGCTCCTAGCGTGGCAGCTGGAAGGCTGTTTGAGGGGGCTGTGAAGCCAACAGGGGATTAGGCACCCCTTTCGGCCATATGATCTGTTGCCATGCTGGGGTGAGCTCCCAGCGTGGCAGCCTGTAGTCTCTTGGGGTGGGGACAGTGGAGCTGACGGAGGATTGGGCACTCCCATTGGCCATATGATCTATTGCCATGCTGGGGTGGGCTCCCAGCGTGGCATCTGGAACTCTGTTGGGGGGGAGCGCCGCACAGCCGAAGGGGGATTGGGCAACCCATTGGTTATACAGTGTGTGCTTGGGGGAGAAGCATGAGCACGCAGTATGTGTGTATATGTGTGTGTGTGGGGGGGGCGCGCTCATGAGCATGCGATATCTTGTCACTGCTCACTGAAGTGTAGCTCTCCCCTTCAACTGCACGGCCACTGCATTTTCAGCTGCTGTCATAGACAGCTGCAGCATTCATTGGAGAACTGCGGCCGCACCTGCAAATGCACTGACTGAATTGGAAGATGGGTGCCACACCTCCAAAAACTCGGATGATGCCACTATGTTTCTTGCACATGCGTGCAAGCAAACATAATTAAGGTAATAATTATTTTAAAGCAGCAGTGCAATGAAATTGGGCAACAAATTTGATCCTACCTTTGTTTCACTTTAAATGGTTTCAGACATCTTCCAGTTTTATTTGGTGCTACAATTTTCAAATTCTACCAAAATGTGAGGATTTTATGAATGTTTTAGTATAATTTTTTCTCAAGAAAAAACATGGCTGACACATTTTGCATATAACATAGCATTGGAGACTTGGCAAGGGTTAGGATCAAAAAAATAAAAATAAAAAATACTCATGGTAGGCAGCATAGGAGGTACCTAGACAAGTGCATTTGACAGATATGATAATATATTTCCTAATTGTAGCTGAAGCTAGATTTTTTGGAAACATATTATTTTGGGGAAAAACATTTTTCATTGCACTGCTGCTTTAAAACATGTATTTTTTTTATTTTATTTACAAGCGAGCCATTGTATAATAGCAATAATGCACTCCAGGATGTGTGTCGTGCTGGGATAACAGCACTTCTGGGTTGTTGGACACACTCGGCCTGCAGTCTTGTGCCCAGCCACCCCAAGTGTGACGTTATCCCAGCACAACACACACTCTGTCATGTATTATTGCTTAATTGATGCAGAATTTCCCACAGCCTGTAGATATAGGGCAATGGCTGTGGTCATCAGATCAAAGGTGTATTATTCTTTGGGCCTCCAATATACACTATACTGTAAGTAAGTGGTTTTAAGTAAGGTTTAGAGCACTGCTATCAAAACAAGGGTAGCAGGGCAATAAAGGATGGTGATAAAAAGCAACTTTGGAGGGTTTTATTAAAACAAATTTGGCTGATGGCTACAAATATAGGGCGCTGGTAAAAAAAAAATTTAGAGTGGTGGCCCACCGCACTAAAATACTGAATGGGGAAGACTGTGATGCACATCACTGAGCATCAAGGTGTATCGAGATATGAAAACCATAACAACAGGACAAACCATGTCGATGTATCTCCATATAGTCATTTATAAACAAAAAATAGGTTTCTGTCCTTTAGGGCTCTAAAATGATCCCCTTTCAAATAAATTATCTTTAGAATGGGCTAACTTTGGGACTGCTAGGGCTAGGAACATAATTTTGTTCAAATTAAAGTTTGGGAGTCAGGACATATTGAGATGGTCTATCAGTGATTTGTGAAAGGATCTAAGGCCAGCTAGAAATCTGAAATCTCTCTGGGACCATTTTATTTATTTTGAAACTGGTACCTGGGAGAGGACATGAGCATTTTCAGGTGTAACCCCTGGGGTGGAATGCTCAAAGTGTGAGAATGTATAACATGGCAACAGTGTTAAACAGTACAGTAACAACAAAAAATTAGAAAGTGGCACATCAACAAAGAACAGCAACTGTGTGGAGCTGAGAATTAAAACTACTGAGGATCAGCAAACTAATGCAAAATTAGACCTGCAAGAACCAGGTTTGTAGACTTGCCAGTAGAGTTTTGGGTTGGAGAAAGTATGGACTAGTAGCAGGAGCAGCCTGAGGTGTCTTGCACTCTGATAAGCTGTTTAAGAGGGGAACAGGAGGAAAAGCAGCAGAGAGCATGGGGAAGAGACGAAGACATGCGTTGGTCTTCGTAGATGGTCTCTATATTAGGGTTTTTTGATTTTTACAGCTTCCAGCTTGAAACACACAGTATTAGGACCATGGCATTGGGTTTATCTTCACCACACTACTCCCAATTCAGTCCACGACTTGACAGGTTACAGCAGCATCTATGCAGAGATTAAAATTCCCCAGTGTTAAAATCCTGGGACACTCCAGCATCACTGAAGAAGCCTGATGAAACAGGAGATTCAGCACAAGAGATTCAACATCAGAGATCTAGAACCAGAGGTCCAATAAATCTGAGTTCTGATCTAGAGGTCCAGTACCTGATGTCTGTTGGGCGCAGAGGTCCAGTGCCTGAGGTCTGGTGAGCCTAAAGTCTGGAGGTCTGGCAAATCTGGTGGTCCAGCACCAGATGTAAAGAAAGTCCGAGGTCCAGTACCAAGGGTCAAGTGGTCCAGCACCAGAGTTCAGGGCCAGAGTTGCCAAAGTTGCCAGAGCAGCATGGTCAAGCTGTGGCTTTGTTTGGTGGCCAAAAAAAGTGCCTGCACTATAGCAGTTTGCCTATATGCAAACACCGTAGACAATGGAACCAAGAGCTGGTCATCTTGTGTGGCTAGATGTGAGCCAGTGCTGTAGCAGCATACCCCATCTGAGACACTGTGGACTACAGGACCAAGAGGGGTCATCTTGTGTGGCCAGATGTGAACCAGTACTATAGTAACATACCCCATCTGAGACACTGTGGACTACAGGACCAAGAGGGGTCATTTTGTGTGGCCAGATGTGAGCCAGTGCTGCAGCAACATGCCCCATCTGAGACACTGTGGACTATAACACCAAGAGGGGTCATCTTGTGTGGCCAGATGTGAGCCAGTGCTGTAGCAGCATGCCCCATCTGAGACACTGTGGACTACAGGACCAAGAGGGTTCATCTTGTATGGCCAGATGTGAGCCAGTGCTGTAGTAGCATGCCCCATCTGAGATGTTGTGGACTACAGGACCAAGATGGGTAATTTTGTGTGGCCAGATGTGAGCCAGTGCTGTAGCAGCATGCCCCATCTGAGGCACTGTGGACTACAAGACCAAGAGGGGTCATCTTGGATTGGAGCAAGAGGGCCAGCACTGCAGCAGCATGCCTCATCACAGAAACTGTGGGCTACAGGACCAAGAGCCAGTCATCTTCGGTGTCCAAAAGAGGACCAACACTTGAACTATGCCCCAATGTATTGTGGACCATGGGACCAAGTACTGGTCATCTTAGGTGGCCATAACAAAGCTGAGGCTTTAGAAGTACACTCCTCCATAGACACAAAGGGCTACAGAGACAAAAAATGGCCATCTTGGGTGGCCAGAAGAGGATTCACAGCACTGCCAATTTCCTCAGTGGAGCTCTCCAAATAGTTGTTATGTTCACTTGCATGAACTGACTTTATTTTTTCATTACTCAAGATGTTTTTAATTCATTGATCGCCTAGGGGTACCCAAGTGTAACCCCACTTATGGGTTACTGGGCCTTTAAGACTCCCTTGCTGCTTGAGAATTAAAGGTATTTGCCCCAGTGGCCACTGGAGCCAGCACTGCTGCATTACCAGCTGAAACAGGAGTCACCTGATCTGTGTGCCAAACAACCAACGCCGATAAGAGTTGCACCTGTGCAAGACTAGTTCAGGGTGTGAAATTTTATTTGGACACTATGCTTCATGTAAATTAGTACTTCTGTGAGGACTACTGTTGGGACTACAGATTGGCAACCATGTTGATGTCGTTTGACCTGCCCAGGCAGGGCAACAGGGTTAAAGGGCAATGTGTCAACTAATCAGGGTCATTTGCCAACTCAGGTAGCCGCAGGGGCTCATGGAGTATCTATTAATGAACTTAATTAATTCAGGCACCTATTGAACTGCCAAGTGCCTGTCATGTGACATACCTCCACACTGAAGTGTTCTGATTGACAGCTAAATGGACAAACAGTTAGCTGTTTTCTCCTGTGAACAGCAGTAGATGTTTGGACCCAAAAGCAGTTCCATGCAGACCCTGGAGGAGGGCAGACCTGCCACTGACTACATCTGTTGTGCTGCGACAGACTGTGCATCTGTCTTTAGATGAACTGCGCTATTGTGAGAAGATTCCTGCATAGACAAATTGAGGCATTCTTGTGCCAGTCAAGCATACCTGTGATCTGACTGAGAGTGCTGAGCTTGAGAGACCAAACAACTGACTGCCCACACACTATGGTATCCACTCAGCAGGTGCCATAACCTAGTAGCAGGCTATCACTTCACCTCAGGACTGGATACCTTAACGTGGTGGCTGGAATGGGCTTGTAGCAAAGTGACTGACAGGAGGACAGCAAAACCTCTGAGCTGCATTGTCTTTCTCATGCAGTGAGAGAGAGAGAGAGAGAGAGAGACCATCTGATTGTCTGAGAGGGATCACCGCAAGTTACAACAGTGGAGCCCTGCATAGCAAGGGATACCTTGGTACAAACGAGCCATGAGTAAAACCAGGGTTGGCTCCTGGAACAGAATCTGCACTAATTGTTGGGAACACATTTCTTGAACTTGGCCAGCAGGCTGGGAGTTACACATACCTCAGTTTGAGGTTTTGAGTTTCTGTATTTGTTATTTCATGGCCTTTGGGCTTGGGGATTTTGCCAGTTCACTGAGTTTGCTGGTCTTTAATTTAAAGACACATCACCACCAGATAACTATGTGCAACGTAACAGGCCTGCACCATTTCCATAGCTTGTTACTCAGTAAGTTTTTGAGAGCTCCCTTCAGGGTTAAAGACAGGGCACTAGTACCAGTGGGAAGAGGGTAGCACCTCCAGTGAGGAGAGTAAGATCACCTACTGTAGTTCACACTATGGTGCAGGGGAAGGCTGCATGTGAGGGCTATGCCTAGGAGGGTATATTTAGTTACAGCCAAGGAAATTGTTTGTTTGGCTGTGCCTGCATAGAGCATTGAAGAGTGACTTTGTTTTGACTAGGCAGCCTATGTTGGACACTGAAAGACCAGTCATTCTGTACTGACTACCTCATCTTGCTACTAACCCCCGCCCATTTAGGGACTGCGTCACAATGAAATTGTGTTTACCTGCTGGAGTATTGTCTGCTGCCAATCATTGTAGAGTTTATATGAACACTCTTCGGGGACTGTATAGCCACTGTGTGGGTCCATGGCCGGGGTGACCATAGTGGGGAGGCTGGCAAGTATGGTATCTCAGAGGGTTGTACTGCACTGTCACCAGACTCACTGTTTTCTTTGTCTGGGTGGAGACACCGGGCTATTTCTTTCTATCAATGGATACCAAGTCAAATCAGACATCACAAACCCAGGTGCCACTGTGATATGTACTGCGACATGGTGGCATACATAGGTTGTAGTGCACTGTTTCCCCCAAAGTACCTGTGAGAGCACTCACTGCAGGAAGACTCTACCCCAGAGGGCGCCTTACACAAATTTAAGGGGAAAAGCCTCCCTTTTTTTTTTTGCTTTAAATGTTATCAGTTAGCAGTGTTGGTTGGCCCCTGCAGGTGCTAATCACCTGGGGACCTGCTTGGAGTGGCACAGGGGTGTAGCCGTCTCTTCCCTTTGCTCCCTCCCAGCTAACTGGTGAGTAGGGTTGCTTGCAATATTTTTTTTATTTTGTTTATGCTCCTTACTTGGCTGGCCTTTGGCCCACTCAGGATACTGCAGAATCCCAACACCATCACCCCTGCCATCTCCTTGGGTATACCTTTATTCTCCATGTTGCTTCCATAGCTTGCCCCATAGCGGGACCCTCGGGCTGAACCAGGTCTCTTGGGAGACTTCATCTAGTCAGGTTGGTGGGGTCTGAGGAAGCTGTAAGGCCATCATTCTGCATGGCTGAGGTTTCCTGTTTCCTCCCCCCCCCACCATGGAGACACAAGGCCAGGAGTGGGCATGAACACGATGTGTGTCAGTATCCCGCACCAGCCAATCAGCTCCTCCTTCCCTCCCCCTGACGCACTTCACCTGCACTGCTACTCATGGACACCCAGGTGGCAGTCACATGGCAGTAGTGGGAACCCATCTTCTACAGAGGAGGAGAGTGTCCTGTGCGATGCTTGATCCTCTCCCCCCATCTGGCCCTCCGATGACTCAGGCTCATTTCTGATCTGGGGTTGCTGATGTCACGAGTGGTAGTGCTATCACTGCACTGATGAGCTTGTGAGTTGCTTGAAATATGATGTCATGCTGATTACATTTTGGTGTAGGTCAGATCAAAATGGCTATCTGATGGCCATCTTTGATTATTAAAAGGGTCACAGAAATGCTGCAATCTGATTGGTTGTCAGAACTCTGAGAGCCCTACATTAATCTTTCTATTAATATATATGTAGGACCTGATCATCTTAGTAGTAATTTATAGGTGACTTACCTTTTTTTCTAAGATTCCACGTAGAGAACTCAAAGTTGCTGTTAGACTGCCTACTAAAACTGACCCAAAGGGTAATCAAAGAACAATAAGGCAACCAGAAAGAAAACATAGAAGTAAAACAAACAAGTGCTTTTTTATTTGTTTGTTTTGTTTTTCAACTCTCGTTTTTTCCTCTTGGGTATGGGCAGGGGATTTACCTCTTCTCAGGCCTAATCCTCGCACCTGGTATCCCCTCAGGTAGCTCAGACTGGGGAGGCCTGCAGCTTTCCTGCCTGCGGCAGGGCTCCCTGAAGGAAGAGATCAGGATCAACCAGAGGTCCAAGTCGAGGCTTCTGCTCAGGGTGTCATTTGGGCGGAGGTCCGAGGGCATCACAGTGCTGCCAGCCCAGATTGTTTTTCCCTTTAAGGTTCCCAGAGGCGCAGATGTGCAATGATGTCAGTGCAGGCTAGGCACGCTCCCACACCTGACCTAGAGATGTCCGCCATTGCTTCCCCACTGAAGAGTGACTCTGGCTGTCACACACACCCAGCCTTCACTGAGTGTTGTTGGCTTACTGGGAAGTCACACCCTCCCCCCCAACCCAGAGGAGAAGAGCTGTTCTCGGGGTGCTCAACCTACCTCCCCCCAGCTAACCCTCTGATGCACCGCACTCGTTCCCGAATACAGGTTGTCAGCGCTGCAGGTGGTAGTGCTAACACTGCGCCAGTGTGCCATCCCTAAAACAAACAAGTGCTCCTAGTTTAATTTGATTTATTTTCTATTTATTTTGATATGAGCAGATCTTTATCTTATTGCTCCCATATCTTATTCCATCTAGCTTCCTTCACACAGCAGTGATCCCTCTCCTTTTATGCTTGCTTACACCACTGCTGCCACGTGGTACATTATGACTGCAAACAGTCTGACAAGGTTTAATAAAAAGTTTCTTTAAAAGTTTGTCATAGAAACATAAACTGAAATATATATTATAAAAAAATAGCCAATCTCCTGAGACAGATTGCTACCCAACATCGTATCTTCTCCATGTTGACATCTACAAGGGTGCCGTATGAGAATGGTTGCATGTTACCAGAAACTGTAAGTAAATCAGTGCGAGAAGCCACTGAATACCCAGTCTCGCACGGTCTCCTTCGGAAAAGGAATGGGAGCACTCTTTTTATTGACCTCACTGAAGTGTCTACCACATGAACTTGAAGCATGTCTTGGCACTGTGACAGAATGCAGGAACACAGGCCTTCTAAATAAATACATTTGAAAGTAAGACAAAACCGAGTAAATCTTTTGTAGAAGAGTGCAGGATATGTTTTTTTTAAGACTGTATTTAATAACATCAATAAGGTACTCCCAGGGTTAGGGCAGGCCTTAGGGTATGTGGCGCCCCTTGGAAAACTTGAAAATGGTGCCCCCCGAAAAAAAAAAATGTTCAAATCTTCCCTTAGTAGTTTTTTTTCTTTTTTTTGCAACTGCAATACATTTTTAGCATCCCCTATTGCTGGGCACCCCTAGGAAACCGCCTAGTTTGTCTATCCTTAAGGCTATCCCTGGGGTATCTAATACAGAGTCACAGCCCCTAGAGGGCGATGTACTAGAATGTTAACATAACCCCTGGTTATACCTTATTGCTTAGTTCATTGTTGTTACTGGGCTTACTTCAGAATGACTGGATAGACTGCCTGCATATCATGACATGATTTCCCCTGCACCTGAAAGTGTACTAATTGCATTTTTCTGTTGTGCATGACACTCTTTTAGGATCCAGTCCACAAATGTTTCCCTGCCTGTGAAGCACCAGAAAAAGAAGTGGTGTGCCCTGCCTGCATAGCATACTCAACTGTGGGGCACTTTGCGGCATGCACAACGGTTGTGCCCTCCCTTTCACTTTCAATCCTGCACCATGCACAAAACTGCATGTATGGCCAAGACAGGAGCAGGTATTGGGGTGGAAATGTGCAGAGGCACGACCCACAGTGCTGTTCACACTCTGCTGAGTTGCACAGAGGCCTGTAGAGTTCTATTACCCAAGGGGCTGCTGCAGCGCCTGCCTGCCAGCTGCACACATGCAATGCAGCATTGTGCAGGCTCCTGGGCTGATTGCGGTTCAGTGTCACTTTTGTCCAGCCTTCCTAATAGGATATTAAGGACCAGCAGGGCCTATATCCCTATTTCTATATTTTAACATGTGCCGTACAGGAAACGGCTGTCCTTGGAGGACTCCTGTATCCCACCAGCCCCTGCTCTATGCAGACTTAGGGAACCACTATGGATTTGATCTAGGTATCCTTTTAGATGTGTGATGTCTGGCACAGCTCTGCCTTGTGCTGCACCCTGCCTCACATGATACTCATGGACAATAGCAGGTAGGGGCTGTGGAAACCATCTGGTGTGGAGAGGCATAATGGTGCAGGGCTCCATTGCAGGGATGCGCATTAATTAGTGCATGTCCCTACCTTTTTGGAGATCAAGCTGTTATTCTTTAAAGAGTGCAGGTACGCTGGAAACAGGCAAGTTTGGGGGAGGTTTTAAGATTTTTACTATATTATCTGTTATGTGTGGTTCATAGCTCAATGCTTGTTCTATGTACTGTCACTGAATAATGTAGATTGTGCTTGGATATGGAGGCCAGACCAGTAAGTAGGACAATGCTGACAAGGTATTAGTTGTATGAAATGATTAGTGCTTAGATACTTCAGCATAGACATGAGTAAGTCAGTGATTATAGTACATGTGAACTGGATAGTATGCAGGATGCTTAGATGCTTGAACTAATGAGTAACTTGTTATAACTTGATGTTTTGGCCTTTCTCTGTATCCCACTGTAGGAAGGATGCTTAGTCGAGTAGGATGAGACCCCCCCAAAGGAAATATTGTAACAGTTATCAGTACGATTATCTCCTCCAACTCTGGAGAGTGTGGCCAGTAGCACACAGGAGAGGAAAAAAACCCTTGGGGGGAAGCCTCTGAGGACCCATGACTACTGACCTGCCTGTCCTTCTGGGCGTACTAAAGGAGAATGATCCTAAATTAAACAGATTAGGTTGTCGGCTAATCCGAAGAACAGATAAATTGTAAATCCTGAATCCATTAAAAACAGGGAAGCTGGAATCGGAGCCCTGATGATGAGAGTCCATCGAGAGATGGCAGCACATCCTTCTAGTGAATTCCAAGTCCAGTATATATCTGTGTACAGGGCAAGAATCTGATATGAGGAAGTTCAAATCTGCAGGTGAGCATAAACAATCTGAAGGGTCGAGTTGTACCGGTCAAAGCAATCCAGTTGAGTAATTCTTTCCGAGGAGGACTTGAGCTTAAATGAATATTTCTATGATACAGAATAGGAATAGCTGTGGTCCTGGATTCAATGGCAAGCTATGCAAGGATAAGGTCCTTAGTGAAGCAAGGAAGCAGGCTATGAGGCTGGGGACAGAGTGGTTGGAACCTCCGGTCCTGAGTGGGGCAAAGCAGATGGGGTAGATTTTTTCAGTAGAACTCGAGATACGAGTAGATGGAGAGCTCGAAGATCTCCAGGCCCAGACAGGCGAAGCAGGTCTTATAAGCAGGCAAGATACTCTTGATGAACCTCCTGGCCCAGAGGGTGAAGCAGGTTTGCGTTAGTAATAGAAGTTCAATAGACCTCCAGGCCCTGTAGGGGCACAGGTCATTTGAAGTGCGATGTGGTGACACCTCCAGCCCCATGGGGGAAGGCAGGTTGTAGAGCAGTGGTAGAGAGTGCAACAGTCATCCCAGAGGCTAAAGCTGAGGATGGTGGTAGGTATGAGCAATTACTGCATAAGCAAGAGTGGACCTGCATGTAGGTCTGTAGTAGTAGTAGTAGTAGTAGTAATTGACGAACCTGCATGCAATGCAGAAGCAGTAGCGAAGGAGTAAAGAATAGACTGTATATGGTACTGTAAGATGGTAGCATATCCTAAGCAAATTCCCAGTCTGAGTTGTCAAAGTCCAGGGCAACTATCGATAGAAGGTCATTAGAATCCAGTGGAATGCATAGTCCATCTTGGAGAGTGGTCCGAGTTCCGATATATGAGCTATGGAAACAAGTGTCCCAGAAGGCAAGGTGAATAAGCTGGATGCAAGTTGTGAAGCTGAAGAAAGCGGAGCAAATGAACCCCTGGACCTGAATGGGTGAAGCAGTACTTGGACAGTAAGCTAGAATTGCCCGAAAAACCTCCAACCCTTCCGGCGAAGCAAGTACGGTAAGGAACAGAATCTCCACACCCTGAGCTGGGTGATGCAGGTGTAGGAGTAAAATAGTCGAACCTCCAGGCCCTAATGCTGGGCGAGGCAGGTGCAGAGTACAAATATTCGCTAAGAGCAGACTTAAGAGAGCAGTAAAATGGTGATGTAGAATGTTGTTTCCTGATAATCAAGGATGGCAGAAGAATGCAGTGAAGAGACCTGGTCAGACGAGTTAGCAACTCGACCAGAGGTAATAAGCATCATGGTACTGTAGTAAATTGATGTCTTAGGATTAAACCATGATAAGGAAGGCATTATGGAACAGAGTTCAGCTGGGAGTCCTGACAGGAGACAGTAGTAGTAAATCCGAATGAATTGAAGCAGTATGACAAGAAGCATCCAAGGGAATTGATGTGAATATCCTGAGATGTAGTCCAGAAATAAGTCCAGTGGAATGAAGAATATCCTTGACAAGTGGAAGTAGGTGTGAGCAGGCAAGGTGAGAGCTGCAGCATCCAGGATCCGAGCAGTGTGACTGAAGGCGAGGGATAGGTGGCAGTGCATCCAATCCTGAGAAAGTCGGATGAGTAAGTGATCTGGAATGAAAGCGTCCGGCATATAGAGATCCCAGAAAGAGGGCAGAGGCAAGGCAACCAGCTAGACCCATACGCGAGGTAGGATAAATGGCTGGACCACATAGGTCAGTCGAAGGAAGGAGTAGAGAGTGGCAGCTAGGCCCCATGAAGGCTAGCAGACCACAACCCACATGCAGGGCAGCGAGGAGCAGCGAAGCATGCTAGGCGAGGCCCTCATGTGACCAGCGATATGGCCAGACCCCACATAGGCCAAGCGAAGGGAGGAAAGCAAGTCAACCTAGACCCCACGTAGGCTAGCATGATGGGGTGCCATCATGACCATAGCGCAACATGCATCCAGAGGCCGAGCTGAGGCTGTAGCGGATGGCAAAAAGAAGGTAATGCAGTATAGGAACTAGGAAAGTAATGCTGCTAGAATGACAGGGAAGCCTTAGCCTTGTGGAGAGTTCTGTCTAGGGCAGCAGGCAATAAGAGGCTATGGCAAGCATGGTAAGCTGAATGGCAGCATAGTGCACAAGGGTAGATGCAGGAACAATATAAAAATGTTATGAGGTAGTGGAGCAGGATGCCCGGCAGCTTGACGCAGAATGAACCTATGTGGTGTCATTAAAGTACAATCTGATTCAGAAGCCAGCCAGCAAAGAGCCATACTGGAGTAACAGTGGCAATATCCAAGGTACCACAGCTTGCAGGTCATGGCCAGAGGTCATAGTTCTACATCACAAACTTTTGAAGAGCTCCAGAGGTAGGAATGAAAGCAGCAGTGTGAGGTCCATGGTGCAGGGTACAGGTTGAAGTAAGGATCAAAGTGAGGCAGGGAAAGTAGCTCATGAGCTAGTTGGCAGCTGGAAACCAGAAATATGGATGGAATAGGGACTGCTTGTTGATTAGCCAAGGCAAGCAAGTCCCCAAGACGTAGCAGACCCGTCCCATGCTGGAACAGCAACAGTGGCAAGTACAATGGCCCATGAGAAGGAAGGAAAATAAGCAAGGGGAAAACAACACTGCAGGCATCAAAAGGAGTATGGAATAAGACTCTGTACTATTGTGTTTGTATTGTGCCAGCCTAAGTAACATACAGAGGTCTGTCGCACTGCAAGAAGTTCATGAAATGCTGTGTAAAATACGTGTAATATTGGAAATGTGTCATAATTGTCCGTGTACCTGTATAGCAGTTCCAAGTAGTTGTTACAGGCCATTATGGAGCCGTCAGCCTTTGTCATACAGATCCCTAGCTTAGTTGAGATACATGGGGGAATATACAGCACTGGAAGCTTGTATGGAATAATGAATTAATAATGTTAAGCAGGAGCGCTGCTTTACTCACTTCTGTAGACACATATTTGAGAAGGGCTGAATCAGGCTGCTGTGACACAAATCTATATGCTAGGAGGAAAGATGGATGAGGAGAAATGGTGTCCGAGGAGAAGGGAAGGCTGATAGACTCTGGAAGCAGTCGGGCAAATGTTGAAGTGGAGGTAGCCCAGGTGTCTTCAGTGCAGTAGCAAAGGAAACGGAAGCCTATCTTGGCAGTGGTGGCGTTTGGCCGCAATGGGGGTTGAGCTGAGCATGCAGTAGAGTGAGTAGAGTGAGCGGTCCGAAGCTTTGGCATTGAGTGAATGGGAGCAGTGCAGACTGAAACACACAGGACTTGGTGGTAGCATGGGGCAATGGCTGCTGGAATGGAGAAAAAAAAAGTACAGAAGGAGTGCAGAAAGAAACAAGTTATGCAGAGAAGCATTCCAGGAAGTCGTACCAGAAGGTGAAGGAAAGTGAGTGGCTGCCGAAACATGGCTCAGTAGGTGAGGAGGGCAAAGTGAAAATCCCCAAAAAGAAACAAGGTGTGGAAACACACAGCAAACAAGGGAGGAGTGTGGGGGTGGGGTGGGGGCAGAGGGCAACAAACAAACAAGCAAAGAGACAGGAGGCACGTGGTCAGTGGCAGAAGGGAGGAAAGAACAGCTGAGCAGCCGAGCACCACCACTAGCGAGTGCGAATCACTCTAAGCAGAGCAGCGGTGGCCTGATAGTTTAAGTAGAATGTGCGGGAGGAGCACTTCCTCCACATAACTACACGCATGCGCCTTTCAATGGATTATGATCAGTAGTATATTAATATATCATAAGCAACCACTCTTATGGTTGTAGGAGTGGTCTCACTTTCAGTAGCAGAACTAGATCTCGTACCCTAAAAATGTACAAGAACGCTCCTACTTTATTAGTTCAAACTTTTGTGGCCTTTTTATAGTTTTAAAACATTCAGAGTCTTTGTTGCCTGCAAAACTTTTATCAATTCTTATAAAGAATGTTTGCAATTTTAGTAGTCATACAAAATCTGGTGACTCTTCTCCATGTTCATTTTGTGAACTATATTTAAGCAATAAGGCATGACCAGGGGTTATGTTAATGGTCTGTTAATCACCCTCTAGAGGTGTAATGTGGGACGAGGCATAGCCGAGTACCACATGCCCCTAGAGGGTGATTAACTGACCATTAACATAACTCCTGGGAGTGCCTTATTGCTATTATAATAAAAATGCTTTTAAACAGTGTTAAACCTTGTTCAGCATATGGTTAGGCTGTACATGTATGTTAATAAAAGATTAACATAAGGCTGTTAGAATGTTTGCAGCCAATCAGAAAGCTCAATTTCTCAAACCCTTTTTATAATACTCAATATCTCATTTGCATGAGTTTCCAGTTTTTCATCCCATTTCATTCTGCATTTATTTATAACTTGAGAAGTTCTAGCTCTCTCAGCTGCTGCCTGATTTTTATTTACATGTATGGAAGTAGTCACTTGGTCCTTTGTACGAGGTTAAAAGAGAGGCAGTCCCATATAAATTGCTATGAGACTGTTATGTAATTTATTACAGAACATGTATTAGAAGACAAATAGGTGGCACCTTGTGAGGTATTCCCCTTTATCTCTCCATTGTACTGCAAACAAGAAATATGATTTCAGTAGTTCATCAAGTATAGTTCCATTTTTATTTACCCTCTTATCCACTGTTAGTCTTTCAACACTAGTCAGCTCTCCCAAAATGTGACCGAAAATCAGTGTTCTCCAGAAAGTTATTAAAATGTCCAATGCAGGCATTGAAATCCCCCACTATCAGTTTTTTTGGCATCGAGTATGTTGTTTGTATACTTCATTATCCGTAAGTTTAGCCTATCCAGCATGTCCTGTGAATAACCTCCAACAGGCTGCGGGGTGGAGTATAAACATTTATGAATATATCATCAACTTCAGTAACAGTTATTTTAAGTGGCATGCCACAGTCTGCAATGTCCGCCATTACTATGCTTTGCAAACAAGAATCCACCTTTACAAAGATTATTAACCCACCCATATTTCTCCCCAGCTTGCAATATTATTTTTCCTGTAATACAATTCCAAGGGGTGCTGCTCCTTGGGAATGGTACAGAAGGTAGTGTGGCATGTGGCAAGTCCTGTCTCCTAGGTGTGGGGGGCTGGGTTCGATCTCTGTTGTCGCATTTATGGCTAGGCATTCCACACACCTATTATGACTGGCTTTTAGCTTCATTTAACAGTAGTCCCAAAATTACCTTTAGCTCTTCAGTTGAAATCTCTGCACTGTTGAGTCACTGTTCCTTGCATCAGGCATGTGCAAACAAAGCCCACAGACTTCCAGCTTCCATAACACAAGAACAATGGCCTCTATTCATGAAGATGGCAATTTACACCTGAAATGGACATAGTGACAGGTGCACAGGTATGTACTCCTGGAGGCGCACAGACCATGCGGAATTAACCATTGTTTCTCCATGTGGATGGTGGTGTGCATAGGGGTGTGCTAGAGCATGCAGAGTAGGACATGGGAGGGTCTGTCATAGGAGTAATGCCCCTTATATGGTGATCTGCACCAGCAGGTACTGGGGCACCCCAATGCGCATGCGGTGGTGCTGACAGAGCAGGATTGCCATAAAGCTGGTACAGAGCCACGGTCATGGGTGCCATGCCTGTGATGTGCTGTTCATGCTGACATCCCATGGCTGGCAGGCATAGGTTTCATTTGGTTATACACCGTAGATGTGTTGTCGGATGCACCTGTCCAGTGTGGGCTCAGTGGGTATGTATAGGAATGGGACTTGCAGGGTACCAGTTGCCTGTACCGTCTGTTGCCCAGTTCATGCACCCCAACCTTGGGCATGCCATCACCACCGCCAAGCCCACCATGGCACGAGGTCCCCGGCCAGCACACCAGTAGGATGGACCCTGCCACAAGTCACACCCTGAATGGATCCAACTGTTACTGGGTGGTTGTGGGACTTATGCCTCGGTGGGGAGCACATCAATTCGCTCCCACAAATTCATCCCAGGACAACCTGCTCCTGACAATTTGCTCCCTGCACTTCTCACTCCTCGCATATTCACTCCCTGACAACTTGCTCCCTTCGAATAGTAAACATGTAATTATTGGACACATGTGGATCCTAATGTATAAAAATAGCTCTTTTCTTTTCATGCTGAACACATCTTCCTACGATTTTCTGTACTTAGTGAAACATGAACGTCACTGTGGTTAGATAATGCTTTTCTAATATAAGCTCTCCATCGGCACATTAGGGAGCTACCTAAACTAACTTGTGCCACATGTTTTCTCCCCAGTTTTGACCATGTCAGTAGCCCCTAAGAATAAACACTGATCTGGCATACTGGACTTGCGAACCCACCACTACAACTGCCAAGGCTGCGGATCCATGATTTACTCCACCTCCCACCACAGTAACTCAGGTATGCTCCACCTCTCCACAGCTTCATGTCAGTTCTTATCATGGTAACACCCCAATAAATCTCAAGGCTAGTCCCGTACTTGTAGTTGTGTGGATGCCCTGGAATATATTGACTGGCCTGACTGTTTTAGGTTTGTTTGTTTTTCCAAAAAGAGTAAGTGCCTCCCTTATCACAGTCACTGAGGTGTGTGGCAATATTCAGGCATCTCACTCCTGAGGAATCTAATCTCTCCTCATTTAATTGGTCCAACCCGTAGTACCTCGAGTAACAGAAATACCACTTAACTGAACATTTTTATGTCTCCCACAAGATTTAGATGAATGAGGCTTTACAGTGTTCATGTCTTACTTTTACTGTACTGCTGCTGACTAACTGTTACTAAAATGGTCTCAACTTATCAGTTCAATTTCGGGGGGGGGGGGGGAGAGGAGACTAAGATATGTCCATTAGCAGGTCTGTTTTGCAGTGCACAAGGAGATTACATACCTGCAGTCAGTACATTTTGCCCGACTGAAATAATCATAAAACACAATCTCATTGAGTTTTTAATAGAACTTCCTCTAGTGTTCTCTCCATTGTGACATATAGTGTGTCACCAGGCTCGTTTAAGTGAAATGCTTATTTGCTTGTGTGGCTACATTCATTTGTACAGTAGTTTAACTTGAGAATTTATAAATAGAGCTGTATCTTCAATATAATGACTGACATGGGGAGCGGTCCCGACAGAGTGTCAGCTGGCTTTCGGCTAGGTAAGGTAGTCACACTTTACTGCTGACAAGTACAAGAGAGGACTGAGGGAGCAAGTTGCCAGGGGGTGAATTTGCAGATAGCAAGAAGTGCAGAGAGCGAATTGTCAGGAGCGAGTCGATGGAGGATGAATTTGCGGGAATGAATTGTCATGTACCCACCTTGGTGCATCCCGCACACCATTGGTATGCACTGAGTGCTGCCACCTGCCCCTGTTCCATGCCTGCGATTGGCTAGCCTACCCAAATGTGGGTGTGGCATGTACAGTACTGTGCGGATTTGTGCTGCTGGGCAGACATCTTCAGTATGACCAGGGAGATGTTCAAAGCAAGGTGTCTGGAGTTGTACCATTGGCATCGTCCCAATGTGGTACACAATCAGTCAACCCCCATGGGCCCTGGGCTGTATCTCCATCAGTGAGCCCTATACCATAAGCTCTTTAGACCTGAACCACAGAGCTCTAACTGCATTGGAGTCTCGTTGGTGAGTACCCCTGCCTGATACAGTTCATGTATGGGCATTGAGAGAAAATTACTGCAGGAGGATCCAACAATGTTGCAGTGGATAGGGGGCACAGGGGGACTGATGTATGCACTGCAACCACCATGCCACACATAGGTGTTCAACAGATAGGGTGCTTGGAATATCCACCCTAACAGGAGGCCACTGTGCCAACACTATACATAGAGCATGATGGAATCTGTACATGCCGTGACGGACAGATATGCATGCTAATGAGACTCTATGGTCCTGTCCTGCTGATGCTCCAGTGTAGTGCCGGCCACTGTGTAGGTGTGTTAAGGCAGGGTACAATATACTGTGGGACATATACTAATCACCGTGTTCTGTTCACAGGGTGTCAACATGGCCAGGAGAGAAAACAAATGGGACATGACTGTTCCTCCTGGAAATCCTGGAATGGCTGATATTGAGGGATTCCAGCACCTCTCCCACCACCAAGGTGCATGACAGCTGCGAATTGTGTAGCCACAGGGGCCTCAGTGTAGTTACCAGACACCTATGCCAGGGGTGCCTTCTGCCCTCCGGGGGGAATACTGAAAGCATCTGCTGTGTCTAGAGCAGGTTCTGATAGGGTACATGCTGCATCGGATGCTGACAGCTGGGAAGAGTGGCTCCATAGAACACAGGTGCCGTTTACACATCCACCACCCCCAACAGGATTGGACAACACAGAGCTGGCACTGTGGCTATTGCCAAGGGGGAGAAATGACATAGGCTGACCCCACCATAGCCACACTGGCATGAAGTCAACAATGAATCACAGGCGTTCAACACATGCCATGGCGGGGACTGCATGCCCTGTGGCCACTGGGACTGTCACGGTGATACCGCCTCCTGCGGGGCCATCCAGATGATCATGGGCCAGGAAATATGGTGCATCAAGGGCAGGCAGACATGGCATGGCATGGCAGGACAGGCGACAGCCACCACTGGCAGGGACAAGGACAGTGGAATGCCTCACCTCACCCATTACCACAAGGACTAGTGGCTGAAGCCAGGATCGGCACATCATGGCCCCGTGCCCAGCATACTGGAGTGGTCCCAGGCAGAGAGATTCATCTGATGGTGTGTGAAGGTGGAGAACCTCTTCCACAGCTAGCCCTACCTCCTGGAGGTGCTCTGGGATGAGCTTGAGAGTTGTAGGGAGGACTGGGTGTACTAGATGGCCCTGGACAAAATCCATACCAAACAAGGGCTGACAAAGGACATTGCACTGATGCATCTCCTGGAGGTCTAGGTGCATGCCAGGACCCTCATGGACACAGTCTGTGAGGGGCTTACCATCCTATAGCACTGTGTCCTGTTTATGGACATTGAGGGAAACAGGGCATAGTACTTGGTGGACACCATGGGCTCCTATGAACAACCCTATACAAAGCTGAATCCCCCTTATTACTTCTAGATGGACAAGCAGGTCACAATGAGGCCCATCAGGGGGGAGTATCAAGAAATGTGACATCCTGATCACCGGGGTAGGAGACAGGATGCTGTGGTGCAGGACATTTCTGTTTGCATGGTGGCACATGGTCACAATCCTTGGCTGAGCCCCTGCTATACCACTATACGGACTAATAGGGACACCTACCTGTTGTGCAGTATAGTGTGCATGCATATGTCTTTGTGTTCCTGCTGATGTTATGGCCCTGCCGGGTCATTCATAGTGTGTATAAAGACTGCACTGTTCATAGGCCTACTGTGTTGTCTGCTTACTTAGTGGGTAGGGGGTGGCCAGAACACTTGGGTGGTACGGTATATGGATGCCTCATTCAGGTAAGGGGGGACATATAGGCCCATAGGATGGGCACACCAGATAGTCATACTGCAGGGTACAGGGGGGCCTGCATCAGGGACACAGCATACTTGACATATGAGGTGTCTGCCTCGGCTACCTCACATGCCGTTCTCACTGGCCATGCCTGCAGGGGCTGACAGCTGTGACACTGGCACAGTGGAGCCAGGGAGAGGAGGGCCATCCTTCCCTCCCCCATGGCACACAATCCAGAAAGGCCACCAGTCGTAGTGGAAGGGGTAAGTCAAGGTGTCCAGGCGGGGTGTCATGGAACCTGGTCCGCTTCATTTTTCCTCCGACTGTTTTCATCCCCCATTCCATAGCCCTCCCAAAGCTGCAGATGCTGCATGCATGTGGAGGCATGCATGCGCTCTGGTACTGCAGCTCCTTCCTTCCACCCTCCGTAACTACTGTCTGCCTGCCAGGCATCGGTGCTGCACCCAGGCCTCCACCTGGGGCAGCCAAGAACCAGCACTGCACACTTCCCCAACCCGAGAGAAGACAGCTGCCAGTCAGCTGCTCAGTCCTCTTTTGGCCTTCCCCCCTGGCCAGGCCCCTGACATCTGAAACCCGGCTTGCCACCACAGTGTGAGGTAAGGCATTAATAGAGTCTTGGCCCTTAGCACCACTGGGCTGGCTAAATTAGCCTACATGTTATACATTTTCTGTATTTCTATTTCTTTTTTTCTTGGTTTGTTTATAAGGAAACATGATGCATGGCCCCCTACAGTTGATCTTGTGTTGTTTAAACCTTTGTTAAAAAGTCACATTTCTCTATTTGTGACATCATAATTGTTCCCATAGCAACAAACTGGGATGTCACAAACAGAGGATTATGATTTTAGTACAGGAATAAGCAGCAGATTCAGAGGAACTCTAGGGGACTTGGATCCAGTCTCTGTGCCAACTGAATTAACCTAGTAACGAAGACCAATGTGAAGTAAAAAAGTTAGACAATTTATACAGTATAAGCTGAACTGGGTCAAAATATTATATATTTTTAAAGTTTTCTTAAAAGTGATGACCTCACTTTTACTAAACTAAAACTCGAGGGGACCCAAGCTCTGTGGAGAAGGCAGCCATGCCTCTAAGGGCATAGTTCACAAAAACGTCAGTTATACTACAGTTTAGTTTTCCCTCCTTCAGTTTACCCAGTCAGCCAGAAGGAGAACCTGTCAGTATTGGTTCTTAAAAATACAGGCTGATTACTACTGACATTTTACAATAATGATTCGGAGTGAACAAAATAACAAATTAGTCCTCAGTTGCTAAAATAACAATGATTTTTTATTACATTTCTTAGAGGCCTATATGGGCACAGTTGCCCTGCATTTTGTAAAGCACCCATAATTATAAATCATGCAGTACATATACAAGCAAACTCATATGTATCTGTCCCTGTGGTGGTAGTAATAGTAGCAGATTTCATTAATGTCCTTTCATGTCTCTGGAATAGGGCTGAAACAAAAACAACGCTGTGTGCAGGTGAACCCCTCCTCACCTTATCTTTTTGCTAGATCTGCCACAGTCCGCTTAGCTAGTGTTTTGCAGCTCATCTCAGATTGGGAGTGGTCTGAAGGAGGACATAAATGGCAGATGGGGGCAGTTGAATTGGTTTGGTGGTTTTACTTGCTAAAGAAAGCTAATCATATTAGGGATTCTATGAAAACCATAGCTTGGCTGGCAGGTAACTATAAATCTACAGGGTTTAATGGCTACAGTGGCGTAGCAAGTGGGTGACTTGTTTGCAGCAGGTGCACTCGATGGCAGGTTGGGAGGGGGTTCTCTTTTAGTGATGGGAATACTAAGCTGGACAGGGTGAGAGGACATACTTTAAATCAACTGCTGGAAAAAATGATCAGAGCAGCCACCTTCACCAGCAGTACCACTAAAACCAGCAGCACAGCAGCGAGCCAGCGACAGTACCAGACAGTCCAGTCCAGCCAACAGAGGGACGACCAGCATGTAGAAAGGAACTGGGTGTGGGAGATGAGGGTGGGGGAAGAGGGAGTTCTTTTAATGCGTGGGGATTATTTACTACATTTTTAGTGTGTGCCAGGTGGGAAGAAGTTATGTAAGCACTTGGAGGTGGAATCAAAATCAGATTCCAACCCCGACCCCCTTTATTGCAATTAAGATTTCAGTTCCGAAATCCTGAATTCAGAAAAAATGCACCAACTCAGATGAACGATTCTGTTAAATGGATTCTAAGCAACACTAGTGGGGATCATGCTAGACAAAAGACTGAAGCATGAGAACACAGCTACACTGCCATTTATGACATCAGTTTTTGCCTCTTTATTTGCACATCAAAGCCATACATGGTACCTCTGTTTGGCTCTGTTTACGTTTATGTGCATTTGTAATTTATTTAATTGGAGTCTGTTTGTGCTTTATTTTGCATTAATCATTAATAGTGTGTATGCTTTTATTCTTGCATTCACTGTCCCTTTTACCCTGGGTGGCATCTGGAAGTTGGCTCAGTGTGCCTTTCTGGGTTACCAATTTTTAAATAAATAAATTAAGCAGTGCATTGCCACTGTCAAGAGTGCATGCAGAATGCTGCGTTGCATCAAAAAGGGGGGACCAGCAGGGGAAGTAATTGTGCCGCTTCCCAAGGTCCTCATCAGGTCCCACCTGGAGTACTGTGTGAGTTCTGGGCTCCTTAATATAACAAGCATTTGTCAATGCCGAATGTTTGCTTGCTGGTACTGGTACTGGCATTGGTAGTGCAGGAGTTAGAGAGATGCATAATAAGAATGGCAGTGAAGTATTGAAGTAACACCAACTCCCAACCCCACCTTGTAGAGACTAACAGGCGTTGCGGGTGTGCCTTTGGGTCGTCAGCCATAACACTCATGCCATTCCACCTCATCCCACCCTGCAGACACTGACAGGTGTTGCAGTGTGTCTTGAGGTCTTCGGCCCTTATGCTTATCCCATTCCACAAGAAAATAAGCTGAGATGGGTGCAGTATACGAGAATGGGGTGAATGTTAGGGCTGAAGACCCCAAGGCACACCTCGATGCCTGTCAGTGGCTGCAGTGTGGGGGTGGGGGTGGAATGAGGTGAGCATTTTTAGGTCAGCATGCTGGGGTAGGTCCTAGAGGGAACAAGAGTGGCAGTGGTGAGGACTGTGGAATTCCCTAGAATGTTGGAGGAGACTGTGGAGGGAGCAAGTGTGTGTGTGTGTGTGGGGGGGGATTGTGGAGGAAGAGGGTAGTGTCGGGGTTGTGTCAGGGGTATGGAAGGTACTGTCATGGGATGTGTAGGTGAGGGTACTGTCAGGATGCTGTGAAGGGAGGGGGGTACTGTCCTGGTTCGGAGGTCGGGGCTAGTGTTAGCAGATCGTGGAAGGAAGTGGGCTTGTGTCAGGGACCCATAGAAGGAGGTGGGGTTAGTATCTGAGGCTATGGAAGGAGAAGTAGCTAGTGTCAGGGGCCATGAAGTTAGGGGGCTAGTTTCTGAGACTGTGGAGGGAAGGGAGCAGGTTCAGGGCCCATGGTGGGACAGTGTCTGAACCTGTATATGGCAGGTGTGTGTCATGGGTCAAGTGGTGATGTAAAATGACCATGTAAGGAGTGATGTCGGGGAGGAGGCAGATGAAGATAGCTGTGGAGGATGGGTGTGTCAGTGACTGAGAGGATGAGTTAGGGTTAAGAAGGTGGGGGCCGTAGAGGGTGGGGGATTTGGGGGTGTTCCCTCACTACACAGAGCCCTTCACCGCTCCCCATGCAATGGCTTGCACCACTTCCCACACAGTGGTGTGCAACCCCTGCCATGCATACGCCTGCACCCTAGGGGTTTGTCTACCTACACAAAAATGAAAGTGGCACCCCCTACGTCCCATACAGGGGCTTGCTTGCACCACCCCATTACCCAGTAAAAAGGAAATCCTACAGGGGGCTGTGGAGGAGAGAAGGTCAAATTGTGATAATAAAAGTGATACTTATGCTGAGCACTCTCCCTGGACCACTACATAACCAATGAATCTACACCCACACAGATGGCCACACTCCCTGCAGCAGACCACCCAATCACCCTTCCTGTCCACTGACCATCCGCCACCCTCCCTCAAGCCACTCTCCCTGCAGCTGAGACCCCTCGCACCTTGCTATCCATGGATGCAGGGTGCAATAGGATGTTTGTGAACCCCACCAGGGCCCACTTGGTTAGAATAGATGCCCAATTGAACAGTGTTTGGGAAAATATGCTTATTTGGGGCACTCAGCCCACTTCAAAACTCCCCTGCGGCATGACCAACAGTAAATTCCTACCCCCCACTGCAGTACAGATACCCCAACTGCCAGCTCCCCATTGTAGCAGCCCTGCATCAGTCACCAGCACATCCCCAACATTACCCCTGAACTAGTATCTACTGCCACAACCTCCCCTGCAGCAAAAGCCCAAACCAGGGATCTTTTAAAACATATTTTTTCTATTCAGAGTGGCCTGCTTTTGCCCTCAATCCTTCTCCCTCTGGCCATCCCCCCCCCGACGACCCAGGGAGAGGGTCTTCTGGGATGCTCATCCTTCTCCCTAAGGCCGGCCCCCAAACAACGACCTAGGGAAAGTGTTCCCTGGGACGTTCAGTCCTTCTCCCTCTGGCCAGCCCAAACGATCCAGGGAGAGAGAGTCATCTGGGATGTCTGATCCTTATCCCTCTGGCCCCGATGACTTAAGGAGTGTCTTCTTGGATGTTCGATCCTTCTCCATCTGGATGGCCCCCAACAGCCCAGGGAGCATGTCCTAGGGGACACTCAATCCTCCTCCATCTGGTGGCCTCCCAATGATCTAGGAAGAGTATCCTGTGGGATGCTCCATCCTTCTTTATCTGGCCGGCCTCTGGGGATCCAGGGAGAGTGTCCTCTGGGATGATCAATCCTTCTCCTTCCGGCTGGCCCTCGATGACCCAGGGAGATTGTCCTCTGGGATGCTCAATCCTTCTCCTTCCAGTCGGCCCTCGGAGACCCAAGGAGAGTGCCCTCTGGGACACTTAATCTTTCACCCTCTGGCCGCCCTGCCCCCCTACCACCCCAGCTTGTTCCCAAACTGGGATCACTGGTGCTGCGAGCAGTAACACTACCACTGTGCCAGCATACAGCATGTGAATCCTTATTATCCTGCATTCTGTGTTGCAGGTCTGTGGTACCATGTAAGGCAGGGCAAAGTTCCAGCATGTAATTTTTGAGATAGTATCTTTTCTTTATTAGACTGAAGTGTTTAATATAAGCTTATGAGGCCCCAACCATGCCCTTTCTACAGTTGTACATTATTTATAATTAGAGCCCTGAATCATACCTCTCAACTGTCCCTGATTACAAAGAAAATGTCTCCTTTTACCTCCTCAGAATTGCTCTGTTCCCTCATCCATCCAACATGGAAAAAAGTGCTGCCACATAGAAATAATGAGTTGTAAATTTAAACTTTAAAGCAGAAATTCATACTATTTTCTTTTATATAGTAAGGTTATAAGTTGATGAATATGATGGAAGGGGCAATTTTAATTGCCTTTGTACGAACCGGAAGGAATGTGTCCATATATTGCCAGTTTCTCATCTGTCAAAGATTTACACAGTATTGTATTATGGACATGCAACTATGGTTGTATTATCCATCATATTGTGCTCTTTTTTTGGTTTTGAATAAAAAGTTACAAAAAAAAAAAAGATATTCATACTGTTTTAGGATGCTAAATCAAAAACAATCTTTGTATAAGTATGTAGTGCCCCCAAGTAGCAGTGTCCTGGAGTAGGGGCATTACAGAAAAAAGGCTCACCAGGGACTCCAAGGATGCAGGGCAGGGCATTACAGAAAATGAGGGACCCCAGCAATGCATGATAAGGTGCCTGGGGACTCTCTTTGGGCCCATTTAGTTAGCCCAGTGGAGAGAAATATGCACAGGGGCCTCAGGGTGCAATGAGTAGAGTTATTAGGGAAAACAGAATTATTTCAGGCATTCTGCCCACGCCAGTGCCAGTATGCTTCAGCAGTCCCCACCAGCAGCCCCTGTATCCAACACAGAAACACCCAGTACAGCCAGCTGTTCCAGTAAGCATCCCTGCAGCTAGTTTCCCCACCATACATACATACGAATTTGCCAGCAGAAACAAGCCTCATGGTCTTATCAAGTCTGCTTCAGTGTGCAGCCAGCAACCTACATTGCAGCTGCCCTCAGCCTCCTGACTTACAGATCAGTGACTGCATACATCAGGGACAAATGACCAAAATCTAGGACACATCTAATAAACTAGCTACAGTACACTGATAAGACCCACACCTGTCCACACTGATGACATAAACATGCTCACCTGTCCACTTGGAGACACCTTCCTACAGTACAGGGCTAAGAAAGACAATCACCTATCCACACCGATGACACAAATGCACCCACCTGATCTACTGATGACACAAACACACTCACATGTTACCACTGATGACCAAAACATACCTGTCCATGGGTAGTAATGGACACTCACCTGTACATGCTGATGACACAGAGGGTCATGATGGAGGCCGTGCAGCACATCATGTCCATGGCGATGAAGAGGGTGCAGAAGATCTGTTCAAATAGTCACTTGCCACCCGTCAGGTCAGTCACAATCAGAAAGGGCATGACGGCGAGCGCCAACAGGTCGGCCATGGCCAGTGACATGAGCAGGTAGTTGGAGGACTGACGCAGCTTCTTCACTATGCTTACAGAAATGATGACCAGCGAGTTTTCTATCACCATCCCCGCCATGATCAGGGTCAGCACCAGCTTGGTCAGCACTTCTCCGGCCAAGCACAGGTCGCTCCCCATGCTCCGCTGCTGTTCAACCCTCTGCTTGCCTCTGCTGGGCTACTGGTGGCCCAGATCATTGTGGCCACATCCTCTGACACATTGTGGTGACCCTGGGGCAGCTCCCAGGAGCTGGAGAGCATCATGCTTGTCAGGGCTAGCTCTGCGGCAATGCCATTGGCCACCATACCATTCCTTGGGCTTTCTTGCTCTTCCAGCCCACTTCGCCTCAGCGCAAAAAAAAACTTTAGACAACCAAAGCTTTTTTTTGACAACCAATGCTTTCATGAGCTAAGCGTAAAAACCTTACTAGCTAATTATTTCATTAAAACTCACCCATTTGACATCCATGGAAGCGGAAGCGGGAAGGAAAAAAAAAAACAGGCACCACTCAAAATCAGATGGCTTCAGTTGTGGGCTTAACTTTCTTTTACTTCTATAACTGGAAGATAAGCACCATAACCATAGGGATCAGAGATGCTAAAACAACAGTAGTTTGACTTTCGGAATCAGAAAATGTTTTTTTTTTCAATCTCAAGGGCAATAGACAAACTATACAGCATTACTTTCTGAAGGCGTTGAAGGTGAAGGTGAATATGGTCTTGGGGGGGGCTTGTTAGTACTGCTTTATAGCTGAAAGGGTCAAAAAGTTGAGGGCTAAACGTTTATGCTGTGCATGACTCGGGGTGTATGCCTGCTAGACAGAGCTTGATGTCGGTGGTAAAACAAAACAAGTTACTCTGAATATTCGCCATTCATCTATCAGGTAACAAAACACTGCTGGCACATTACCTTTCCCAACTTGTTAAGCGTGGTGGGGTGGGGGAGGAACTCCTAGCTACACTGAGAAACAGCTGGAAAAACAGGATACATTTCTCACTCATGCATGGTAATGGACGAGGGGGGGTGGTACAATGAGTTGTACCGCTGTTCTGTATCTGAAAGGTGGCCAGGGTTGACAGCAGTATGCAAACTGCCTACACGTTACCACCGATGATTGTAGTGGTCATTTTCTTTCAACTGTAGGCCACTGCATCTGAACTGCTGTCATAGACAGCTTGGACATTCATTGGTGCGGTGTGGCCGCGCCTGCAAAAAGGATCAGGGCATTGGAAGAGGGGGTGGCACACCTACAAAAACTATGGTGGCACTATGTTTCTTGCACATGCATGTAAGCAAACATAAAAAGGACATTGATGCATTCAAAAGGGTGCAATTCAAAGTCGTGAAGCTATGAGGATAGGCTGGTGCCCCATACTTAATAAGTTCTTCAGTAAAGAAGCACAGTGGTTACGTCAGAGCTTGCTGCCATAGTAACACATAAACATAGAGCCTGACAGCAGAAAAAGGCCTCTGGCCCATCCAGTCTGTCAAAATGAGAGTGCAGTTTGATCTGACAATTATGTGTGTGGTGGTAGTGGTAGCAATGTGTTTCTGGATTTTACTGCACTATTGGAGGGCGTGTGATAGCTTTTTGTGTTGTCAGCCAGGGGTCACTAGGGTTTCGATCAACCTTACTCCACTGAGTTGGAGTATACCGCTAGACAAGATCAGACTTTTTATACTCTTTATTGGAAGCAAAGAAAACAAGAGTACGAGATATATGTTGCTTGTCAAAACATTGAGGCTTACAGTAGTTAAGGGTTAATTCAGCACTATCGGGGATTTTCACTATCAGTTACTATAAACCTTGGGGGATCTAGATGTATGAGACAAAGCCGAGTGCCTTATGCTCCTATGTTTAATTCCCAAAAGTAAACCAGCCTCTTTAGTACCTTAGTGTAATTAAAAACAAAGTGCGTGTGTGTGTGTGTGTGTGTGTGTGTGTGTGTGTTTGTTTTAAATTATTAAGGCTGCATAGCGAGAGCTATGCAAAGACATTGCTAACAATTTGATAGGGAGCAGGGCAGACAGGAACAGGAACTGATGCATACTACCTTTTACTTCCACTGTGGAATCTCATCACATCATTGGTCTGCATGGATCCCTACTTTTCTTTGCCTGTCTGTGCCCCATCCCACAACTCCACCCCTTTCTCCTACCACATCTACTTTAATTATGAATCTATGGTTTGGCACTTTTTTGTGTTTTCTGTGCCACCTCTACAACTGGAAGAATGCTGCTGACTACACAATACTTAACATAGCAGGTGCAAGTGTCAGTGACTGAAGAACAATTCTTTATCATCAACTAATGCAGAGCTGACAAAGCAGAAACAATTATTTTTATCTCCACAGTATACACTGAGAAAACAGATAAATGGTGGAGAGGAAAAGACAGACACATGCAGTCATTATGCTGATAATGGCTTCAATTTACATAGGTATGCAGAGCATGGCAATGCAAACTGATACCTTTACAACCAAGGCTGGTTAGTTGGAACAGTAATTACGGAATATCAGATGTCTATGAAGGAACTGTACTGGTTTAAGACAATGATACAAGTAATTATACTGTTTTGCATCAGACTAGATTATAAAAGACAGAGGAAAACCCTGTTTAACCTGTTGCACACCATACTAATTCCTGATCTTTCATGAACCTTGCTTTTGCACTTAGAGCTACTGTAGCTTAGTCGGGGTAACAGTGAGTAAGCGGTGTGGTTCTAACTAATCAGCCTTGGTTGAACCTAAGCTTGCTGATTCCCAAGCCCGTGATCTAATCACTAGAGCCTAATACTATCCTTCTGTTACATTTTTAAGGCTGCTTAGTAAAGCTTAAATCAGATAGTAGTGGAAATGGGAAGGAACCCAAGGGAGCTCAGTTCCGGGAGAGAAATTAAAAGTCTGACTCAGTTCCAATAGTAAAATGAGCAAGGATGGCTTCCCTGTAAAATGCACACTCCTAAATACGTAACATTGACTAAATAAAGTGTAAAAATGCAACATATTGTATTTTTTTTTATATTTTAGTCTTTGGTAACCAGGTAAGGCCCACTAGGCACAAGTGCCTGTTTTCAGGGGCGACCTGGGAGCACTGGGCAGTTAAGTGACTCGCTCAGAGTCACACAGTATGCAAGTGGAGGTTGTGAGAATCAAACTCAGATCTGGTCTGCTGGATGTACTGTACCAAGCTCATTCACACCTTGTTTCTCTAACCTCTAGGCTATACTACCAGGCCAAATAATGAAGATACATATCCCTAGACCCCATGTTAGATATGTTCAGTACTAGAGCCAAGAAGGTAAAGGGGTTCCCTCCATGAATTCTTTCCATTTTCAACACCGAAAGCATAATTCTTATTACCAGTCCACAGGGCATTGCCAAAACCAGAAAAGGGGAACGTTGCTGTTTTAACCCCTTCAAGGGGAAACGTCAGCGGGGTGCTGACCACAGCACAACTATAATGCAGTACTACAGATTGCATAGGAATCTAATCCATTGCATACCAGCTGCTTGACCCCCCCATTTCAAATAGTTACCAGAGGGTAGCTGAATCCATACCCCATAAACTTTTCCCTGTTGCTCAGTAAATGTGGGATTTTACATCATAATAATACAAGTAAATTACAACTAAGTCACATGTTATTCTATATCTATTATCAGGCTAATGTATTCACAGCCATATTGGCTATGACCAGAGCAGGTTGTTTTTACAGCTTACATTTTAATCGTTTCATCATACATGAGGGTTTCTAGCTGTTAACCATTTTTAAATATAGTCAACCAATCAGATTACTCTCTCTCTGACCATTGTTTTATAATTAAGCAATAATGCACAACAGGATGGGATATATCGTGGGATATTGTCATGCCTCAGGTGCATTGTGAGGCACAAGGCTGCAAGCCAAGTGCCTCATGCACCCAAGAAGTGATGATATCCCATGATATACCACACCCTGGAGTGCATTATTACTATTATGAACTTACGAACATATGAAACTTGCCAGTAGAAACAGGCCTCATGGTATATCAAGTCTGCTCATGTGCACAGCCAGCACTGTATAATGCAGCTGCTCCTCTTCTCAACCCCCCCGTTCACTTCCTGGAACTGTTCAGTGTCCTTTGCCCAGCCCCTCCTTGCCCTGTCCCATGCCCTTTTGAAGCTCCCCACCATCCTGCAGGTCACCACCTCCTCAGGTAGAGCATTCCATTTTAACACTACCCTTTCAGTGAAGTAATGCCTCCTCATCTCCCTCCTGAACCTTCCCCCTCCAGTCTTAGCCCATGCCCCCTCATGTCCCTTCCCTTCCTCATCTTAAACAGCTCCTCTGTGCCCAATTTGTTGATCCTCCTCAAGTATTTGAAAGTTTCAATCATGCCCCCCCATCTCTTCTCTCCTTCAAGGCAAACAAGCTCAATTGCATCAGTCTTTCTTCGTATGTTCTGCCTTCCATCCCCTGTATCATTTTTGTCACTCTGTGCTGTACTGTTTTGAGCAGTTTGATATTCTTCCTCGGGTAGAGCTGCCAATGTTGCATGCAGTACTCCAACTGTGGCCTGACCAAGGACTTGTATAGGGGCAAGTTCACATCCTTGTGCCTGGACAAGAAACCCCGCTCAATTCATCCCAGCATCCTGTTTGCCCTAGCTGTGACCCTCCTGCATTGAGCAGAGTTGTTCATGCTCCCCATTATTATGACTCCCAGGTCCTTCTCCTCCTCAGTGACCCCTAACCACACCCCACCTAACCGATATTCCCTCTTGGGTTCCTCACCCTGAAGTGCATAACCTTGCATTTCTTTGCATTGAAACCCAATTGCCACCTCACTGACCACTCCTCAAATCTGGTTAGGTCACCCTGTAGCCTCTGCCACCCCTCTGTGTCATCCACTACAACACCCATCTTGGTGTCATCCATGAACAGACTGACCCTGCTCCTAACCCCATGTGCAATGTCCGATATCAACAGACCAAACAACACTGACCCCAGCACAGAGCCCTGTGGCACACTGCTGGTCACTGGCTTGGGAGACTAGAGTTCACCCCCTACCACCACCAACTGCAGTCTGTCCCCAAGCCAATTCCTGATCCAGTCAGCCATCTTAGCCCCCACTTCTACATGCTCCAGTTTTGCCCCCAGTTGCCCATGAGGGACTGAATCAAAGGCCTTGCTGAAGTCCAAGAATAGGACATCCACTGCATGGCCCTTGTCCAGCTCCCCCCCTTGTCACCCAATTGTAGTGTTCTATTAGGTTTGTCTGGCATGATCTCCTGGAGATGAACCCATGCTGCTTCCCATCCTGGAGCTCATTCGCCTCCAGGAAGGTTACCAGTCTCACTTTCAAGATTGCATCCATGAGTTTCCCCACTATGGAAGTGAGACTGACAGGTCTGTAGTTATCTGGCTCATCTTTTGGGCTGCTGTTGTGAATAGGCACCACATGAGCCAACCTCCAGTCCTGTGGTCAGTCAGCAGCCTGGCCAACACCTCTGCCATTTCCCTTAACACCCTAGGGTGAATGCCATCAGAACCCGGTGCCTTATCCACCCTAAGTGCCTTCAAGCCTTCCAATACCTTGCTTTCTTGAATCACTGCATCAGCTGCCTCTTCCCCCCTCATCCCCACCCTTCCTGTACATGGAGGTAGTGGACCTCCTACCTCCCCCATGAACACAGAGCAGACGTACTTGTTCAGTACCTCTGCTTATTCCTTCTCCTCCACCCACCCTTCTGAATCCTAACTATCTGGTCCTTACAGTTCCTCTTTTCCATCACGTATCTATAGAATTCCTTCTCCCCCTCCCTTATGCCTTGCGCCAGCCTCAGCTCCTTGGTGGCTTTGACCTCCCTTACTAACTTGGTTACCTCCTTGGTCCTCTTTGCATACAACTCCCTGTCCTCCCCCTTTCCAGTTCTTTCCATTCTCCTAAATGCAGTGTCTTAGCCCTCACCCCCTCCAACACCCTCCTGGTCATCCAGCATGGCACCTTCGCCCTGGACTTCTTGCTCAGGGTCCTGGTGCATGCTACAGTAGCTTCCCTCAGGCCAGACTTTATGATGTACCACTTTTGATTTGCATCTTTTTTTTCTAAAATTTAAAATAAAATAAAAAAATTTAAAAATAATTTTGTTTATGATTATTTTTATGTGTATTGTTATAAGGAAAAAAAAGTAGTTCTTGCTTTTTGCATGCTGGTCAGCAGATGGTGATGTAGAAGTACTGGAAGGTTTTTTTATCTATTTTTTTTAGCTTTCCTTTATTTTATTAAAATTTCCACAAAGATAGACAACATATGCAGAACAGTAGCAAACAAATAAGTATACAACATGTCAAATACATACCTAGCAAACATACAATGTATACAATAAAGAACCCTCTCTTAAAAATATCCCCAAACCAGATGGTAATATAGATATAAATTGTATATAGTACACCCATGAGGAAAACAAATAAACAAGGCCGTACCAAATCTACCATCATAGCAAAAAAAAATCACCCAGGTCTCTGAGTCAAATATTAAAAAAGGTGAATCTGACTGTAAATGAATTATAGGAGCAAGTTGTAGATCTTTCCCCATTTATGATAACATTTGATAATATTATTATGGAATAAATATATTAGTCTTGTAATGTGTAAATTAAACAAAATATTCAAGGTCCATTTATTGAGATAGTAAGATCTGGTTTTGTCCAACCAGTGCCGAATAATTAGTTGCGTCGTTGAAATGGCTATCATAGACAGTAAGGCCTTAGCTTAAAGGCCATTTACTGAGTCAAAGTTTCCCAAAACGCAAGTCTCAAAATTAAAGGCACTGTATAAAGATAACTTTTTACCCACGTCATTTTTAACTAAGTTCCACATATGGTGTGCTCTCGGACAGTCCCACAGGATATGCCTAAGCGATCCACCTATTGTGTCACATTTATTACAAATATCCAAATCTGATAGCCCAAATTGTAGCAATTTATGTGGGGTCAGATATGCATTGTGAAGAATCTTGTATTGAATCAGTCTTAAATTATCCAATGGGATATATTGATAGATGTTTTCCCATAAGGCAGACCAATTTTGGGGAGTGTTTCCAGCCTCTTTATACCAAAAAGAAGAAATAACAGGGTCTGAAGTGTATTTTGAAATCAGCAAAAGCTGATAGAGTTTAGAAATAGGGTGAGGTTTTAAAGCAGATTATTTCCAATCATTTAATAAGTCCTGAGAGCTTGAAAGCCAAGGGGTGGATCCGAAATATGCCTTTAATGCAATTTTAATTAATAAAATTCTAGGTACAAACTTAGTTTCTCGTTTTCCAATATGTCTTGAGATGGAAGTAACAATCCATTCTTTACAAAAGAATTAACCGTAAGGTTAATAGATTTTGGAAGCCAAATGGAAGGAATAGATTTTCCATTAATCTTTAAGTTAGGATTGCCAAAAATAAATTGGTGAAGATTCCATTGGAAACAGTAGCCTGTAAATGATGTGATGTGCTGGTGAATTTTCAAAGAGGTTCCTATAACCGAGTGTTTAAGTTTAGCCGAAAGTAAACTAAATTTAGAATATAAAATAGCTTCTGGAAGTATGCTGAATTTCTTCATTAGACTGACTTCCAGGTCTAGCCAAATAGGAGTATAGTGACCCAAGTCTTCTTGAAGGTGAGTCCATTTGGTATATTTATTAATGTGAGAAGCCATATAATATAACATACAGTTTGGTAATTTAACCCCTCCTTGTTCCTTAGGGAGAAATAGTTTTCTCATGGAGATTCTGTTTTTTTTTCCACCCCAAATAAATTTGATAATCTCCAAATGAAGTTTTCTGAACCACTTGAGAGGGATAAAAATATTTAGCATGTTTAAAGGATGAAATTATCCTAGGAAAAATGTTAATTTTGACTACGCTGATCTTTCCCCAAAAGGAGAAAGGAAGATTTTTTCATCTCTTGAAATCCTGTTTAATTAATAGAACTAACTCCTCCAGATTTAATTTAATAAGTTGAGCTTGATCTGGGGTTAAATAAATGCCTAAATACTTTAGCCTTTGGGGTTACCAAGAAAAGCCTAGCCAAGAGATATAATTTTAATTGCGGTAGTATTCAACGGTAAGACTTCTGTTTTATCTATATTTAATTTGTAGTTGGAACGAGCACTGAACTCTTGTATTGTTATCAAAGTGGCTTGAATAGATGTCCCTGGGTTAGAGATGTGTAGCAAAATGTCATCTGCCAAGGCAGAAATCTTGAGTTGGGAATCACCACAGGTAATTCCTGATATTAAAGGGTTTGTATTCAAGCCAAGTGTGAGAGAAAGAGACACAGCAAGCAGCCACCAGCTTCCTTAAAGCAAGGAGGTGATTTAACAGACTACACTGAATTGAAATATTAATTTTTGGGCCTGTTTAAGTAAGTAGGAGTCAGTGTTTTGATTCTCTGTTTTGGGGGTTGACTTTTCTTAGTTTAACTTTAATTTGCCAGGGAGGAAATCTAGCTGGGAGATATTTGCAGTAATTTGTGACTAGACCAGTTACTTAAAGTCTGAAATAGATATCTGAAAGGAAGAAAGGCACTCACCGGAGTGGAGGATCAGAGTTATAGTTGATTGTCTCTGGAGGGCATGGAGGGCATGGGTTTACTCCCACCTGCCCTTCCCCTCACCCCACCCCCCAAGCGCAACATTTCCTTTATATCAGGGGTTCTGACATCACTTCCCCAAAACTGCTAAGGGCATACACCTGTTCATATCCTTAAAGTCACAGCACACCGAATGGGGGTAAAGACACTCACAAGCTTGCACACACTAAACCAAAAACAAAAAAGGAAAACATCTTAAACAGGAAGGAAGATAGATATGTGGGAAGTGGTGCAATGCTCTGGCTGTGGAGCAGCAGTCCTCTGGGAGACAATCTGGAGACTGCGTTGCTGCCCTATTTGCAGGCACCTCTCTGGTCTGAGGGAGTAGGTTGCTCATCTCCATGCTGACCTGGCAGGGGTTCAGGAAACCTTCTCCCTCACCCAGGGACCACCCAGGCCACCACCACTGCCTCAGAGGTTGCCAAGAAAGAGGAGTGGTTGGACCACAATGAGCTCATTGAGGGTGAGGGTGGTGGAACAGAGGCGCATCCCTCCAGTCGTGCCTCTCCACAATTCATTCACCATTCTGGTGGAGCATGGTTCCTCTATGGAGGCACCCAGAGTGGAGAACAAGAAGGATGCTGGGAACCTCCACAATGGAGACCCACAAGAGGGTGAAACAGGACCCCACAGGGGAAGGAAACAACTCCTGGTGGGGAGAATCAGTCATTAGGGGAGTAGAACTGGGGGAGGGAGGGGAAGGGAGGTAAGGTGCCTGCCTGGTGCCATGGCTTGGAGGGACAGGAAACAAATCCTCAGGATCATGGGAGAAGTTGCAGGGGGGAGTGAGCTGGATGTCATTGTCCACATAGGGAAATAATGACCAGGCTAGGAATGGGATCAGAGCAGTGTAGCAGGAGTTTGTGGAGTTGGAGAGGGGCCTTAGACAAGTAACACACATGGTAACTTTCTCAGAAGTGCTACCTGTCTATGGCATGGCATGGATGAGGCTAGAGTACTTTGCACCAAGGGATTCAATGACTGGTTGAACACCTGGTGCGGAGCTCAGGGATTTGTATTCACTGGGGACTGGGGATCCACCTGGAAGAATGCAGGCCTATACTGGCATGATAGTCTGCATCTGTCCAGGAGGGGGACCAGGATTCTAGGTGATAGGTTTAAATGCTTCATTGGTAAGCATTTAAACTAGCCAAGGGGGAAGGCACTAATGGGAAACAGGGAAAGCCTAGCCCCCCACCACAAAATAGGGTAGTAAGTGAAGTAGACACCAAGGTAGAGAAGTTGATAGGGAGCAGGACAGGAGTAAATCCAGAAAAAGCCAGTCAGGACAGGGGTTTAAGGCCATCAAAAAATGGAGGGAGATGAGTACCAATGCCCATAGTCTATGTAATAAGCTCCCTGAACTAGTGGCCTTGATGGAAGAGGGGCATCTGAATACTTTGGCAGTCACAGAAACATGGTACACAGAGAACCATGACTGGGATGTCAACATACCAGGTTACACAAGCTACAGGAGGGACAGGGAGGGTAAAAGAGGAGGAGGAGTAGCTCTCTGTGTAAGGGAAGGGATCAAAGCAATGGAACTGAATGCTAAACAGGGAGTAGATGAGGCACTGTGGGTCACCCTGGAGACAGGCAATGGCACCACAATCTGCATGGGGGTTGTATACAGACCCCCATCTCAGGGAGAGGCAATGGACAATGAAATGATAGAAGGCATCCTTAGAGTGGCAGAAAAGGGAGAAATATTGTTAATGAGGGACCTGAATATGCCAGATGTTAACTGGTGCACCTTTGCTGCAGCCACATCCAAGAGCAGGGTTATTGTTGATGATGCCCTACAGGGGGCATGCCTCAGACAGCTAGTAGTGGAACCTACTCGGGAGGGAGCAATCTTAGACCTGGTACTGTCATACAGGGATGGAGAAAGGATCTCAGATTTAGAAGTGGGTAGCAATCTGGGGACAAGCGACCACCAAACAGTGTGGTTCACGATAAACACAGCCATCGAGTCCAGCCATACAAAAGCAAGAGTACCGGACTTTAGGAGGGCTGACTTTGGGGAAAATGGGAGAGTGCCTCAAAAAAGCACTAGCAAATGGGCAAGAAGGAGGGGTGGAGGAACAATGAGGAAAAATCAAAACAGCCATCACAGAGGCTTTGTGTGAAGCAAATCAACAAAACAAAATAAAGGAAAAAGCCACTATGGTTCTCAAAAAAGGTGGCAGGGAAGGTTAAGGAGAAAAATGTAGCATTAAGGAAGTATAAGGAAACACAGAAGGAGCAGGACAGAGAACTGTACCAGTTAAAGCAGAAGGAAGTAGGGAAGGCAGTCAAAATAGCAAAGGCCCAAACTATGAAAAAGATAGCCAACTCAGTTAAGAAGGGGAATAAAACCTTTTATAGGTACATTAGGGAGCAAAGAAAGACCAAGGGAGGGATAGTGAGGCTTAGTAAAGGGAAGGGAGGGTGGGCAGAGGGTGACAGTGAAAAAGCAGGGATACTGAACAAATATTTCTGTTCAGTATTCACAATAGAAGAGGAGGGGGAGGTACCTAAATCAAAGAATAGAAGCACTCTAGATAGGGAGGTCGATACCAGTCCATTCACAGAAGAAAGGGTTCTGAAATAACTTTTAAAACTGAAGGTGGACAAAGCAATGGGACCTGATGGGATTCACCCAAGAATTCTAAAATAACTAATTGGAGAACTAGTGACACCACTGTCTACCCTCTTTAACAAATCATGGAAGGATGGTATGGTACCTGAGGACTGGAGGAGGGCAGATGTGATTTCCCTTCACAAAAGTGGGAGCAAGACAGAGGCAGGAAACTACAGATCATTTAGTTTGACCTCAGTGATAGGGAAATGATGGAATCACTTCTAAAGGAAAGAATTCTTGAGTTCCTAGAGGACAGTGGGGCACAGGACCCACAGCAGCATGGATTCACAGCAGGAAGGTCATGTCAGATGAATCTAATAGATTTCTTTGACTGGGTGACCAAAGTAGTAGACCAAGGAGGGGCTGAGGACATGGCCTACCTAGACTTTAGCAAGGCATTTGACACAGTCCCACACAAAAGATTAATATACAAGTTAGCCAGCCTTGGAGTGGGCCCCAAGGTAGTAGTCTAGATAAAAAAAATTGACTGGACATCAGGATGCAGAGGGTAATAATAAACAGAGTCCACTCTGAAGAAAGGGGAGTTACTAGCGAGATACCACAGAGTTCAGTACTTGGGCTGGTCCTCTTTAATGTCTTTATAAGTGACATTGCAGACCGACTGGAAGGAAAAGTATGTCTCTTTGCAGACGACACAAAGATCTGCAACAGGGTTGATACACAAGGTGGGGTGGAAAGGATGAGAAGGGACTTGGCAAGGTTGTAGGAATGGTCAGAGGTATGGCAGCTTAAGTTCAATGCAAAGAAGTGCAAATTAATGCACTTGGGAAACAAAAACCCAGGAAAAGAGTACACAGTGGGGGGTGAGATACTAACAGCAACAAAAATGGAAAGGGACCTGGGGGTAATCATATCATATGATCTTAAGATGGGCAAACAATGTGAGAAGGCAGTAAGGAGGGCTGGCGGGATACTGGGATACATAGGAAGAGGCATTACCAGTAGAAAACAGGAAGTTGTTATCCCTTTGTACAGACAGTTGGTGAGACCCCATCTGGAGTACTGTGTGCAGTTCTGGAGACCCCATCTCCACAAGGACATAGATAGGATGGAGGCTGTTCAGAGGAGGGCAACTAAAATGGTGCAGAGTCTACACCAGAAGACATATGAAGAGAGATTAAAGGACTTTTATATGTATACCCTCGAGGAGAGAAGGGAGATGGGGGACATGATAGAAATTTTCAAGTACCTTAAGGGAATCAACAAAGTCTAAGAGAGTAGCATCTTTCAGAAAAATAGATGTGCAAGAACAATGGGGCACAATTTGAAGATAGAGGGAGGTAATGTGAGGAAGTATTTTTTCACAGAGAGTGTTGTGGATACATGGAACAGCCTTCCTGAGGAGGTAGTGGAGTCAAAAACAGTGGGGGAATTCAAAAATGCATGGGATGGACATAAGGCAATTCTAGTGGGGGGGTGTTGGAGGAAATAGGCTGTTAGCTATCAAGGATCTGCAGTTTATCCATTAGGTAGGGAAATGGGCAGACTAGGTGGGCCAAGCGGTAAAACAGGGGATTAAGGACAACCCTGACGGGTTCCATAGTAGAGCATAATTGGGTCCAAAATAAGCCTGTTACAACATAATTTAGCCAAAGGAGAGGAATAAAGAATTTTTAGCCAGTTGACAAAAGGACTATGGGAAATCAGATGTAAAAAGGGTAAGAAAAAGAAATCAGTGGTTCACTCTGTCAAACGCCTTCTCTGTATCCAGGGACACCAGCGCCATAGGGGAGCCAGAGTCTCTGGATACAGAGAAAACATAGGAAAGCTTCCTAATATGATCGGAAAAGTGTCTATTAGAGAAAAAGTCTACCTGTTCCCTAGAAATTAAAGGATGTCAGATCTTTTTAATTCTCTGTGTCAGTACAGAGGAGAGAATTTTAATGTTGTAGTTTATTAGAGAAATTGGTCTGTAAGTCTCCACTTTGTTCCTTGGTTTATTAGGTTTAGGAATCAAAATTAAAAGGGAGCTATCATGAATTCCATTATCCAATATAAAGTTATAAAAGTTTTGTAAAAGTGGGATAAGCAACTGCTTGAACGTTTTATAAAAGCTGGCAGTGAACCCATCAGGGACTGGAGACTTATTCAGAGTTAGCTTGTTAATTGCTTCCTCTACCTCCGACTGTCTAATATGCTGAGATAGTTCTTTGACTTGATTCAAGGTTATTTTCGGACAAATAAAGTTATTCATGCTGGAAGGTAAGAATTGGGCGAGATGTTTTCCTAATTAAGTCTCCCACCAACCCCATTCCACCCCCAGAATTAGAGATACGCAGAACTGCAAAGATGTGAGTAAGCTGAAGAGAGCGCTGTGGTTACAACTGATGGTGGCTTTGTTAAACAGAAAGGTGAGCGGCAATTGTACTTGACTGATCATGTGCTTTTGAGGTGACGTGGATCAACGGCAGTTTTTTTTTTTTTTAAGAATTCGTTGGTCCGGCTTCAGTAGGTATTATATTTGGCGCCGCTCAATGTCATGGCCTAATCAGGGTCGTGTTTGGAGCACTGTGATGAAAAGTGTGATGCCGGCATTTCAAGACAGCAGGTGAGGTCAGCAACGTATTGTTGGTGCAATGAGGGGTAATTGTGAATTGTGGTTGGTAGCATTTATCAGTGTCATGGCCTAATCAGGGCCATGTTTGAAGGTTTACTTCTGCTGGTCTGCTCAATTTTGAGTCCTGGAATGTCATGTACAGTATGTGCAGGAAAAATGTTGGTGTTGGCACACATTCTGGTGTTGTGTGAAATGGCGTGAGTGACCAGGGGAACGTTGCTTTCAGATGAGTTTCTGTGGGTAAGGAGGCTGGTGGCCGGAGGCTTTTTGAAGCCATGATTATGTAGTTGGATTTATTCATGGCTTCAAATACCTCTCAGCCAATCAGCTTCCTTCATTTTTTTAATCCAGTTCATAATGGTTGTTAAATAGCAATCAATGTTGTTCAACCTCTGTATGGCAGCTTAAATTCAATGCAAAGAAGTGCAAAGTAATGCACCTGGGAAACAAAAGCCCAGGGGAAAAGTACACAATAGGGGGTGAGATACTGACAACAACAAAAATTGAAAGGGACCTGGGGGTAGTCATATCAGATGACCTAAAGGTGGGCCAGTAATGTGAGAAGGCAGTAGGAAGGGCTGGGGGAGATACTGGGATGCATAGGGAGAGGTATCAACAATAGAAAACAGGAAGTTGTTGGCCCTCTGTACCTACAGTTGGTAAGATCACATCTGGAGTACTGTGTACAGTTCTGGAGACCCCATCTCCACAAAGACATAGACGGGGTGGAGGCTGTACAAAGGACGGCAACCAAAATGGTGCAGGGTCTGCACCAGAAGACATGAAGAAAGACTAAAGGAGCTTAAGATGCATAGCTTCGAGGAAAGGAGGGAAGGGGGACATGATAGAAACTTTCAAATACCTCAAGGGAATCAACAAAGTCCAAGAGGGTAGCATCTTTCAGAAAAAGAGATGTGCAAGAACAAAGGGGCACAATTTGAAGATAGAGGGGGACTGCCTAGAAGTAATGTGAGGGAAGTATTTCTCACAGAGAGGGTTGTAGATGTGTGAACAGCCTTCCTGAGGATGTCGTGAGAGTCAAAACAGTGGGGAATTTAAGAATGCATGAGACAGACATAAGGCAATTCTAGTGGGGGGTAGGAGAAAGTAGGCTGTTGGTTAACTAGGATCTGCAGCTGATCCGTTAGGTAGGGAAATGGGCAGACTTTGTGGGCCAAGCGGTCCTTATCTGCCATCAAATTCTGTTTCTATGTTTCTAACCATGGAAAGAAAGAACTGGGGGAAGGGGGTTAATTCCAGTATGGACACCTACATTTACCATTAAGATTAAGTCAAATCCCTGGCATGCTTCATGACATGCTCCATCCATGGATGCCTGCAGGTGTGGTGAATTTAGTACATAACATTTGGCCTTGGATGGGATGGAGAGACCAAACTGATTAAAACAGAACTGATTATAGAGGCAGTACAAGGTCAGCCTTCCTGGATCTCCATGGAAATCTCTGTGTTGTTTTCTATCTTGCATTTAGAATTGACTTCTTACCAAGGGAAACTGCGGGGTATGCTGGGTAGCAGATTAGGTACTGTAGGGTTACCACCTGTCCTGAGGTTTGCAGGACAGTCCTGATTTGGGCAGCTGTGTCCTGCAAAATAAAACATGAAAAATACTACATGTCCTGACTTTTTAGTAGAACAAATATTTTCTAACTTTCCACTAAATCTTGTAGAAAACTATAGTACCTTAACTAAAATATATTAAAATGATATGAAACCGTAGAAGCAACCAAGAAACTACAATACTTAGCTTTAATTTTGATTATATAGCAAAAAGAAGTCTGTTGCACTTGTCGAGGTTACATACTGCCCTGCGAAAAATCATATTTCAGCAAGAAATGTCCCACTTTGGGCTTCGTAAAAGGTGGTAACCCTAAGGTACAGAGATCCTATATATGTTAGTACATGTTACAAAGTAACTATATGTTACTACTCAAGGTTATTACATATTTTATTTCTTTGACAAAGTTCTCTAGGATCCCGGACTCAAGCCTTTCCCTCAAAGTTTCTAAATCTTAAAAGGAGTTTATTTTTTGGGGTCTCTAATCCAGCGTCATTCAAAATTTTTTGATGCTTCCAGATTGGGTCCTATAAAACGACAAGACAGGAATATGGTTATAGATAGTGTATTTTAGACGCTCAGTATCCCAAACATCTATAGTTACAAAAAAAGGACTGAGGGCCCCATACTCAGAGCCGATCGGATGTGTGCACAAAACAGTGTGCCGTGCATAAAACTTGGGCTGGTCAGCTCTGGTGCTATATTCAAACGGAATCTGCAATCCGAACAGACCATGCAAGCTGTTTGAATATTGGACCCAGGATGCGCAGCACACAGCAGGGGATCATCATGTTCTGAACAGCACGACCAGGGAGTGCGGGACTGATGACCCCCATGGAAGACAACACGGCGCGATCATTTTGGTGCGCGCTGCGGGCTCCATGGGTGATATTCAGCTCAAACATGCAGATGAGCCCATTGGACATGCACGGTGCAATGGGGCCATTTGCATGCCTATTATGGGGTTCATCTGCATGTGTGCGCTGCTGTGGGGTGCACCGGGCCAGTTACCCCCCCGGCCCGATCCTTGTCACAACACATATCCCACCCAGTGTTCCTAGTCTATTGGTCCTCTCCCTGGCTCTGATCACTGCCATGATATTTTAAAACCCCTCCTGATCCCCATATACCCAGTAATCTAGTGGTTCTCCCCAATCTCTGTCACCGTCAGAATAATTAGAACCCCCCCAAACCCCATATCCCTGGTAGTCTAGTGGTTCCCCATCCCCAGCCCTGATCCATATAACAGTACAAAAGTCCCCAGTCCCTGGTAGTCAAGTGCCCCCCCCCACACCCCATTAGGCAGTGACCCACCACCCATCTCTCCTCAACCCGACTGGAGCCAGCAACTGGCACAGTCTGCCTCACACCACACCTGTCATCCACCAACTGAACTGTACAGGAGCACATATAATATACAGTACATACCCATTGGTTACAGGTCAATGCTAGATGTCCGGGAGTATGGCACTGTGAGTGGCAGTACCGTGGATCAGTGCTGGGGGGACCACTGGACACCAGGGAGGGTTTTACATTGTCCTAGGGGCTGGTAATTGGAGGGGGGGACCACTAGCACCAGGGATTTATTTATTTGTTTTTTTCACAGTACAGGCCGGTGATCAGAGGAAAGGACCACTAGTACCAGGGATTTCATTTTATCACAGTACAGGCTGGCAATCGGAGGGACAGGGGTCCACAGGCACCAGGGATTTAATTTTGCCACAATACTGGTTGGTTATCGGAGGAAGGGGGGACCACTAGCACCAGGAATTTTATTTTGTACAGTACAGGCTGGCAATCGGAAGCGGAGACCACTAGCACCAGGGATTTTCTTTTTACAGCATGGCCAGGTGACTGGAGGGAGGGGGGGTACCACTAGCATCAGGGATATCTACACATCTGGGACCAAGCAACTGGGGGGGGGCAGCTCCATGCTAACCTGCCTCACTACCCCTGCAAATGAGCCCATAATGGACATGCAGCTGGCCCCTTAGTGACTTGCTTGCCCGATGGACTCATTTGCATGAGTCATAGAAACATAGACTTTGACGGCAGATAAGGACCGCTTGGCCCATCTAGTCTGCCCATTTCCCTACCTACAGGATAGGCCGTAGATCCTAGTTAGCCAACAGCCTATTTCTTCCTACCCCCCACAAGAATTGCCTTATGTCTGTCCCATGCATTCTTGAATTCTCCCACAGTTTTAGACCTCACAACCTCCTCAGGAAGGCTGTTCCATGCATCCACTACCCTCTCTGTGAAATAATACTTCCTCACATTGCCTCTAGACGCCTCCTTCTATCTCTTTAAATTGTGTCCCCTTGTTCTTGCACATCTCTTTTTCTGAAAGATGCTACCCTCTTGGACTTTGTTGATTCCACTGAGGTACTTAAAAGTTTCTATCATGTCCCCCCTCTCCCTTCTTTCCTCAACGGTATACATATTAAGCTCCTTTAGTCTCTCCTCATATGGCTTCCCTTGCAGACCCTGCACCATTTTAGTTGCCCTCCTCCGGACTACCTCTATCCTGTCTATGCCCTTGCAGAGATGGGGTCTCCAGAACTGGACACAGTACTCCAGATGGGGTCTCACCAACTGTCTGTACAGAGGGATAACAACTTCCTGTTTTCTGCTGCTGATACCTCTCCCTATACATCCCAGTATACCCCAGCCCTCCTACTGCCTTCTCACATTGCTTGCTAACTGTAAGGTTATCTGATATGATTATCCCAAGGTCCCTTTCCTTTTTCTTGTTGTTACTCCTCCCACCCATTACGTATTCTTCCCTGGGTTCTTGTTTCCCAGGTGCATTATTTTGCACTTCTTTGCATTGAATCCTAGCTATATACTTCGACCATTCCTCCAACCTTGTGAAGTCCCTTTTCATCCTTTCCACGCCTCCTTGTGTATCAACCCTGTTGCAGATCTTTGTGTCATCTGCAAAAAGGCATACTTTTCCTTCCAGTCCCTCTGCAATGTCACTGATGAAGACATTAAAAAGGACTGGACCCAATACTGAACCCTGCGGTACCTCACTAGTAACCTCTCTTTCTTCAGAGTGGACTCCATTTACAATTACCTTCTGTGTCCTGTTGTGCAGCCAATGTTTTACCCAGGCTACCACCCTGGGACCCACTCCCAGGCTGGTTAATTTGACTATTAATCTTTTGTGTGGGACTGTGTCAAATGCCTTACTAAAGTCTGGGTAGGCCATTCACAGCCCTCCTGGTCTACTACTTTGGTCACCCAGTCAAAAATCTATTAGATTTATCTGACATGACCTTCGCTGTGAATCCATGCTGCCTTGGGTCCTGTGCTCCACTGGCCTCTAGGTACTCAACTATTCTTTCCTTCAGAAGTGACTCCATCACTTTTCCTACCACAGAGGTCAGACTGACAGGTCTGTAGTTTCTTGCCTCTGTCTTGGTCCCACTTTGTGAAGAGGAATCACATCCGCCTTCCTCCAGTCCTTGGGTACCACACCATCCTCCCATGATTTATTAAAAGAGTAGCCAGTGGTTTCACTAGTTCCTCTCTTAATTCTTTTAAATTCTGATTGAATTCCATCAGGGCCCATTGCTTTGTCCACCTTCAGTTTTAGGAGTTCTTGCAGAACCTTTCTTCTTGAAAGGACTGGGATCGACCCCCCTATCAAGAGTGCTTCTGTTAATTGGATTAGGCACTTCCCCCTCCTCTTTTGTGAATACTGAGCAGAAATATTCGTTCAGTATCCCTGCTTTTTCACTGTCCCCCTCTGCCCACCCACCGTTCATTCTATTCAGCCTCACTATCCCTCCCTTTGTCTTTCTACGCTCGCTGACGTACCTATAAAAGGTTTTATCCCCCTTCTTAACTGAGTTGGCTATCTTTTCCTCAGTTTGGGCCTTTGCTATTCTGACTTCCCTCCCTGCTTCCTTCTGCCTTAACTGGTACAGCTCTTTGTCCTGCTCCTTCTGTGTTTCCTTATACTTCCGGAATGCTATCTTTTTCTTCCTGAATATCACAGCCACCTCTTTTGAGAACCATAGTGGCTTTTTCTTTCATTTTGATTTGTTTATTTGCTTCATACAAAGGCTTGTTGCCTCTGTGATGGCAGTTTTGATGATTCCCCATTGTTGCTCACACCTCCTTCTATCCTGTTTGCTAGTGCATTTCTGAGGCACTCTCCCATCTTATAAAGTCAGCTCTCCTAAAGTCCAGTACCCTCACTTTTGTGAAGGCTTGACTCTGTAGCTGAGTTCAACGTAACCACACTGTTTGATGGTCACTTGTCCCCAGATGGCAACCAACTTCAGATCTGAGATCCTCTCACTGCCCCGTTTGAGAGTCTGAGGTCTAAGATTGCTCCCTCACGAGTGGGTTCCAAACTAGCTGTCTAATGCCTGCCACCTGTAGGACATCAAGAATGGCCTTGCTCTTGGATGTGGCTGCAGCAAATGTGCTCCAGTTAACATCTGGCATATTCAGGTCTCCCATCAATAGTATCTCCCTTTCTCTGCCATTCTAAGAATGCCTTCTATCATATCCTTGTCCATTCCCTCCCTGACATGGGGTCTGTACACAACCCCTGTGCGGATTGTGGTGCCCTTTCCAGACTCCAAGGTGACCCACAGTGCCTCCTCTCCTCCCTGTTTACTCTTTTGTTCAGTTGCTTTTATCCCTTCCTTTACATAGAGAGCTACTCCTCCCCCTCTTCTCCCCTGCCTGTCTCTCCTGTAGGTTATGTACCCTGGTATGTTAACATCCCAGTCATGGTTCTCTGTGTACCATGTTTCTGTGACTGCTACGAGTCCATTTGAATACTGCAGGTAGCACTCCTGCGCTATCCACTCTGGCAGTGTACTTTGGGATCCATGTTGGGACAGCACTTCATGACTTTGTGCTGCACCACTATGGACCTATATTCAGCCGAATAGTGCTGGTTCGCTATTTGACTTAATATAGCATCCTCAGGCTCCTGGCCAATTGCAAGGCACAGCACAAGGATTTGTGCTTTGCTTTATGCTCTTTTGAATATCGAGCCCCTGATGATTAAGTGTCAGCCTGCAGTCTACGGTGACTCCTATTTCTTTTAACTCATCCACAGCTCCAAGGTCGACTCAATTAAGAGATGTACCAGGTGTCAACCTTTGGCATTGTTGACCCATGGGAACCCAGTTTAACAATAACCACTTTAGTCTTACTGATCCAAATTTTATTAGATTTGGGATGTGTACAATTGCACATGACATGCATAAGTGTAACCCCCTTGTTCCCAGGAGTTACTAGAATCCCATTAGAACCAGTGGCAGGCAGGGAAAGGCAGCTTGTGAAATGCCAGGTAAATGAATTTCACAGTGTCATGCTCTGTTTTTCAGTCTCAGCTGAGCTGGAGTGATGATGTAATCATGGACCTGTCGGAGCATCATAAGCCACACTCGGCTAGCTGCAAGGGAGATAGCTTTAGAATGTTCGTGCAGTCCTGAGTAGGAGTTCCAGGAGGAAGCTGCAGCTTGCTGTGCAGCTCTTCAGATAGCTCTGACAGAGAGCTACCACTGTGTGTTTGGGTAGTTTGTTCTCATCCTAGAAGAAGAGCATAGAAGACAGAGATTGAAGTGGTGGAAACCATTCCAAGTGGGTTTTCCTTTGCCCCATCACAGGAGGGATGGAGGCGATCTTCAGGTTTCGGGGCGGTCCCCTCACCCAGTCTGTCTAGTGAAGCTGCCTGTGACAACTTCAGAAACTGTGAGTACTTTTGTGTTCAGCCCAGGAGGGGCACCTGCATTCCTTGGTGAATTTTCTCTGACAAAGAGACCCTGTCACAAAGACTGTTTTTTGTTTTGAAAAGTGTCTGCCTATGTTGGAGTCTAGAGAGAGAGAGACTGTCCAAGTACAGAACTTTTATTCATGTAGAATGTTAAGTGTGAAAAACATTTCAAGATAGCACCTACAAGTTTTCTGTGAGGATATGATTAACCAGATGAATGGCCAAGTATAAACTTGGAAGCAAAAGGCGGGAGACCCCCCCATCTTGAGTAACCAGTTTACCTCTCCAGGTTCAGTTTGGGCACCATTTCAGTTTTCATTCAGTGCATTTGGCCAGTGCCTGATGGAAATAGTTACCCAGACATGGGTTCTATTCTCTGTGAGCCTGTATGTGCTCTTTGATGATTGAGGGTGCCACCAGTAATTCCTCATGAAATATTTGAAAGTCTCCTAGTACTGGCTGTGTGAGCCTAATCAAGAGAAAAAGCACCAGTTCTGGCCATGGGTGCCAATCTCCATTTCCAAGCCAAAGAGATCACTGTGTAATTCAGAACCAGAGTGTTTGTTGTGTAATTCAGAACCAGAGTGTTCGCTGTTCAAGTCAGAACCTGAGGGTTCGCTGTGTGTGTTCTCTGTACCTCAGTAATCTGCATTACCAGTAGGAGTAGCCCTGTGGGGGTCCATCTTCGCTTTGTAATTATTCTCTGTGTATGTGAATAAAAGCCACACCCTAGAATCCCAACCTGGTTTGGACAGTACTGTTACTGCTTCCACTGTGTCTGGATTTACTTGGGTACCCCTGTGCAGAAGTGCAAACCTAGCATAATTGTGAGCAAACATTTTCTCCCAGGGACCTAGGTTGATGGCCATGGGTAATGGTGCCACCAGGTGTGAACCAGGTAGTTGACACACTTGATTTGCATGTCTATGTATGGCAGGCTCAGAAGTAGATGTACTGCAAACTATTTGTGTATACCCCCTTCCCTCTCTTGGGTGCCATGTGGTGAGAGGAGCAGCCCTGCTAGTTAAACAAGGGGGGCTGGTGGGAGGTAGTTACAAAATGGAGGTACCGCTGTGGATGTGTTTGAATTTGGGAGAAAACAAAACAAGAGACATTTGCTCAGGTTTTGGCTAGTGTTTTGTCTGTCTGGCAGTTGGTAGCCCAAAATTGGAAGCTTTGCGCATAAGGAATTTGCCCAGAGAAGTGCCATCTGTATGTGCCGCAGTGTACCTGCTGTTCATGTGCTGCTGTGATTGTGCCATCGTTTATCACGGAGCTGTAAAGCCAGATAGTGTGCCCCTTATCCTGCATCAAAAATAGAACGTTTGCCAGCTTTAATTTTCAAGTTGTGATAGGAAAAACTATTGTGAACTGTGGGAAACAAAGAGACTGTTGTGCCCTGAAAGTTTCAAATGCTTGCTGCATGAACTGGGGGAGTCGCTAGAGAAATAGCCAAGAAAAATGGTTCAGAATTGTGCTCCCGCCATGAAGTTACAGTTGAAAGAAAAAAAGTTGTTTTGCAGTTTAAATTTTGCCTCCTTGACGCTCGCCGTGATGGAGAAGAGCACAAGAAGAGACAGAGGCTCATTTGCATGGCGTCGAGTGATTGGTGAGACTGAAATCAGTCCTTCCCCTAGCCAGCTTCAGAGTGCTGTCCAGTGTTCGAGAGGGAGAGAGCGAGTGGTGTGCGAGCTGGTAGCCGGAGAATCATTGCAGTGACTGTAAACGTTCGATTTCTGTAAATACAGACTATTTCTGTGTAAGTTCCATCTCAACCCGTATTCCGATCGACTGGGGAGAAAGTGTGGTGTTTGTAGGGACAATCGGTGGGATCGCCAGCCCGTTTCAACCCAGAGGCCTTCCAGGATCAGCTTTAGGCCGAGATTTTCCATCAGAGCAAGCCAGCTACTGATTACATAGATACATAGATACATAGACAGTGTCGGCAGATAAGGGCCTATGGCCCACCCAGTCTGCCCATTTGAGCTTGTAAGTTCAGTTTATGTTTTCCTAGAAGTATGTTGCCCCTTACCCCTGATCTCCAGAATTCCTTTATGTCTATCCCATGCATTCTTAAATCCTGTGATTTTTTCAGTCCCCACCACCACTTCCTCTAGCAGGGTGTTCCACTTGTCCACCACCCGTTCTGTGAAGAAATTCTTCCTCATGCTTCCTCTGAATCGTCCTCCCTCCAACTTCATCCCATGCCCTCTAGTCCTGGAACATCTTTTTCACTTAAAAATAGTGTATTCCTTCACCCTGATCCTCCCTGTAAGATACTTATATGTCTCTATCATATCCCCTCTCTCCCTCCTCACCTCCAGGGAGTACATGTTCAGTTCCTTCAACCTGTCTTCATAGGACTTGTGATGCAATCCATGCACCATCTTTGTTGCCCTCCTCTGAACCTTCTCTACCCTGTCTATGTGTAACCCCTAGATGGCGCTATCCCAGGGGCTACTACCCCTGCCTGATTTGCCACTAACAGGTTGAGGGGCCTGGATCCAATGGCGGGTGCCTCCACCCAGAGGTCAGGGTTTGCAATAGTTAAACTAACTTGGTCACAGCCCTCTGGGACACTGCAACCCCTTTCTTCCCACTAGTGGCCCACACAATATATCAGAATTACCTTCACAGTATACACTTACCCCCAGGTCTGGTTCGGCACTGGGACCTCCTGTGAAATGAGATACAGTGCAACAATCACAGTACAGTACTTTAACATAGACAAATACCTCAGGCAGTATAACTTTGCTGAAACAAGCAGCTCTGATTTATTTAGGGGGATATAACAAGGACAGGGGGAAATCAGGTTAATTAGCTTATCACTCTAATAATCTACCTATGGCTCTGTGCACAGGCCTATCCCTATCAGTTACTGTCCCTGGGTACCCAAGCCCTAGTGGCTAGTCCAAACCGTGGCAGCTGGTAGGGGCCCTTTCACACAGAGAAAAGGAGAATTAAACAGTCAGCAGTACAGTAATTCCATTTGGATTTAATGTGGCAATTCAACAGGGAGCGACCCTGAATTAGTACTCACGACCTCCAAATAAGATAGGGTCCTTCAATGTCAGCAGGGCTCACTTGAGGTGCACAAACCTCTTCACACATCCATATAAAAGAAAGCACTATACCAGGCAGGCTGCATCTGTATCGATCGCAATTACTGCACAATACCGGGAGACACACAGCAGATTCAGTTCCTGACAGACAGAGTGTAATTTTCAGCAATTCCTCCAGTCTTCTACAGGGTGAGCCTGGTTTCTACTCTTCAGAGATCCTTTGATTCTTTTCACGGGACGGATTCAGTCCTAACAAGCTGCAGACGGAACTCTGGGCCTTACACACGTTTTTGACTAAAACTGCACACTGAAAAAAGCACAGGGCTCCTTCCTTCACTGCCAAAGCTCAACTCAAACTCCAACTGACAAAACCGGCACTTCCTTTGAGTTCCTCCCAGTTCTTGACTGGATTGGCTGTCACTCACAATAGACTGCTGCTGTTGGTCCAAAAAGGCACTGAAGTCTAAACTACATCTCCCAGAGTCACTGCCCATACAATCCTCTTGTGGCTGGCTCAGATTATGAGTCCAAGTTCTGATTCGTCCAAGGCACCATTTTAGAAGCTAACCACACACTGATTGGTCCAGTTCAGCAGTTCAAAACTAGAATGGAACTAGAGACACAGTTCTGACTGCAAAAGAAAGCAGGTTAGACAAACTGTAATTTCATTATTACTCTAAATAATTTCTGGCAAACAGTTACATCTTTCAGATAGGTTCCCTTTGCACTCTAGTGACTGCAAAATGAAGTGAATTGGCAGCAGCTTGAGTGGTACTCAATCAAAGAAACACACAGTCCCACATACAAACTAATTATGTCTGCAAGCAGACAGCTCTTAAAGAGACAGTACCAGAGGTTCTAAAAACACTCACTGATAAATGGCTTAAATGCCAAACACCATTCAGGCTTGGAGCATTCATGCAAGCTCCTGGAAGTCTTTTGGGAACCCCCATTTGCAGGGGGGTTACATATGTCCTTACGTAGGTATGGTCTCCAGAACTGTACACTGTACTCCAGGTGGGGCCTCACTAGTGTCTTGTATAGCGGAATTATGACCTCCCTTTTCCTGCTGGTGATGCCCCTGCCTATACATCCCAGCATCCTATTTGCTTTACCTGCTGCCTTGTCACACTGTTTCCCTACCTTGAGGTCATCAGAGATGATAATCCCAAGATTCCTTTCCTGCTTGGTGCATGCTATATCCTCACCCCCCAACTGATATATTGTGCCAGGGTTTTTGTGTCCCATATGCATTATCTTGCACTTCCTTGCATTGAATTTCAATTGCCAAACCCCTGACCATTCTTCAAGTTTCTGCAGGTCCCTTCTCATTCTGTCTACACCCTCTGGTGTGTCTACTCTGTTACAGAGCTTTGTGTCAACAGCGAACAGTGAAATTCTGCCTTCTAGGTCCTGCGATTCAGTGAGTACCATTCAGCAAAACTGAGCTCAAACTGTGTTGTGATTTTCAAAAGCCAGCTGGACCTGTGTGTAAACAGTGTGATTATTTTTGCAAAGTAGGACTGCGTAAAGTAATCAAAACCCAGCAAGAATACTGAGCAATAGACTGTGAGCATGTATTATGGATTCAGCAACAGTATCATTTTTCTGAGCAAAAGAGAGACTGTAAGTTGTATGAGAGGCTGCAACAAGCAGGCAATCCTGTTCAAGAAATAATGTGGGTTTAGTGACTTTAAGCAAGTAAAACTGATTGAAAGCTAATGGTAAAGTCCTAGAAAATCATATAGATGTACTGAGGAAGAAAAGCAGTGCAGTCAGTGCAGTTTGAGTACAATTTATCAGTATGCAGTAAATCAGATGCGCAGTGGCTTGAGTCAGATGCAGATTGTTGATGCGCCAGGAGTGCTGCCACCGCCATTACAGCGTGGGGCAGTAATGTAAACACAGCAGCAGAGAGCCATTTTGTGAGATTGTTCAAAGTAAAGTGAACTCAGTAATAACAGTGAACTTTTGTGTGTTTATCTACAGTCATGGCTTTGGGACAATCCCGCTACCCGGATCATGCCCAGGCTACGATAGCGGAAGAGGTTGCCAAGCTTAAAGAAATAGAGTAGTGTTTCTATGGTGGAAGTTTGCCTCCTCATGTTGCGATTCCCAGATACCCTGTGAGAGTATGCATAATGTACCTCAAGGCTGGAAGGGACGTGTTCATGATTCCTCACTATTCAGGGTGTTTAGAGAAGCAAGGTCTGTCCAAGACACCTAAGATTTGTTTGGCTGCCACGTGGACAAAGCTTCAAGATCCTGCAAGTAGCAGCACACAGCACCAGGTTGAACTTGTTGGGGGAGGCCCAGCAGACTGTGGCACAAAGGAAGAGGGCGTAGATGTACTGCTATAGCAGACTCCTCGAGATGTCTCCATGCCTCTGCCACAGATGGACAGTGCGGAGGGAGAATCAGTGGATCCATGGAGAGAGGGTCCTAGTCCTAGCCTCATGGGAGAGGATGAGGTTCGAGAAACCTTAGATTGGAAGGTGTCTGCCTCTGCACCCAGTGAAGAGTGGACTGTCTTGGGAGTGAGGACAACTGCTCACTCCTGGGCCCACATCCTAAGTGAGGAAGAGGAGGAGGAAGCTATGTACCTTTACGTTGAAGGTCCTAGTCCGCAGCCTCAGGCTCTTGCCTCGGAGGAACCAGAAGAAGTTGATGACTCTACAGCCCTGCCCTCAGAAGGGGTCAGGGACAAGTTCTACGTAGCTTTGAGTATGCAACACTGGCAGAACCAGAACTGGCCACCCCCAAGCCAGGCCGAGGGTCTCAGACTGATGAAGAGTAGTAAGGAGGAAAGACTGGTTCATAGGAAGGCAAACGAGATCTATGGAATGTCTTTTCCTACCTTTCCTCTGACAGTCTGGGAGGAGACTGAGAAAAACAGGACAGCCTGGCTAGTGGAAGATGCAACCAAAGACCTGCATCCAGGTGCAACTCGATGTGTCAGAGACAAAGTGATACGAGACAAACTCAAGTTTTGGAAGTTGGACAGGACACTGTTCATAGACACTGTCTGTTTTGTGGATGATAATGGAAACAAGACTTTCCATAAGTGAATTATGAGCGTCCAGACGGGGTCACAGTTCTTGCACCTGACCCATTGTGGTACTATTCTCAATGTTACCATCGTCCTGTGAATGTGCCCATGCCTACCAAGTGGGAAGCAGAGCAGTGGTAGCCAGTGCTGCCATCCAGCCATTGCCGTACCCATGTTGTTCTGCCAGTCTGGTATTCCAGGATCCAAAGGTGCATCCAGATTCATCAGCCTTGCAGTGTGCCTTTCCAGTTTCATCGCCTGGCCTTTCAGATGACCTAATCCCAAGATGACATCAACTCAGCTGTTTCCTGATTCATCGCCTGGGATTTTGGATGACCTCAGCCCAGCTGTTCCTTTTCTGTTCCAAGGTTCCATCTCCTAGATGACATCAGCTTGAGATGACATCAGCCCAGCAGTTTCCAGTTCATCATCCTATTTTCCAGAAGATTTGGGTGTGTTTTGTCTTTTCTCTTTCAGGTGGATCCTGATGAAGAAAGAAGAGAAGACAAGAAGAGGATTGGAGGGACTCATCAGAGTTCCTCTGTACTTTAAAGTGTTTTTTAAAGTGCTGTGTAGTTGTTAACATGTGTTAACCTTTTCCCTCTACATGTGTATTTCTGGGGGAGTGTGGGAGTGTAATGCTTGTGTATAGTGTTAGCTCCGTGTTTGGTTTGCAGGTGTCCTGGGCTGGGGGGAGGTTCCCCTGTTTTTTGGGTAGGTTTGTTTTGGTTAGATAGGTTTTTCCTAGAGGGCTAAGGGGATAGACAGGCTGTTGTCCGGACCTGAAGTAGGAGCCACAGTGCTGGTCTATTAGGGCTATGCTCGTGGACGGTTCTTCCAGAGCCACTGGTTATCCATAGCAAGATCGTAGTGTAGGGGCTGATGCATCAGCCAATGGCCTCTGGGCCCTTAGTGTTGTCTGTGTGTGCCTGGCACATGGTAAGGGAAAAGTTAGAGCTACCTCCCCATAGTCAACACATAGGGTAGGATGGCCTGATGCCGGGTAGGTAATGACTGGGGACAGTCATTTTCCTGGCTGAGGGTGGGAGTAACCCCCTTGTTCCCAGGGGTTACTAGAATCCCATTAGAACCAGTGGCAGGTAGGGAAAGGCAGCTTCTGAAATGCCAGGTAAATGGATTTCACAGTGTCATGCTCTGTTTTTCAGTCTCAGCTGAGCTGGAGTGATGATGTAATCATGGATCTGTCACAGCTGTATAAGCCACACTTGAGCTAGCTGCAAGGGAGATAGCTTTAGAATGTTCTTGCAGTCCTAAGTAGGAGTTCCAGGAGGAGGCTGCAGCTTGCTGTGCAGCTCTTCAGATAGCTCTGACAGAAAGCTACCACTGTGTGTTTGGGTAGTTTGTTCTCACCCTAGAAGAAGAACATAGAAGACAGAGATTGAAGTAGTGGAAACCGTTCCGAGTGGGTTTTTCTTTGCCCCAACCCAGGAGGGATGGGGGCGATCTTCAAGGTTCAGGGGCAATCCCCTCACCCAGTCTGTCTAGTGAAGTTGCCTGTGACAACTGCAGAAACTGTGAGTACTTTGGTGTTCAGCCCAGGAGGGGTACCTGCATTGCTTGGTGAATTTTCTCTGACAAAGAGACCCTGTCACCTAGACTGTTTATGTTTTTAAAAGTGTCTGCCTACATTGGAGTCTAGAGAGAGAGACTGTCCAAGTACAGTACTTTTATTCATGTAGTATGTTAAGTGTGAAAAATATTTCAAGATAGTATCTAGAAGTTTTCTGTAAGGGTGTTACTAACCAGATGAATGGCCGAGTATAAACTTGGAAGCAAAAGGTGGGAGACCACCATCTCGAGTAACCAGTTTACCTCTCCGGGTTCAGTTTGGGCACCATTTTCATTCAGTGCTTTTGGCCAGTGCCTGATGGAAATAGTTACCCAGATGTGGGTTGGATTCTCTGTGAGCCTGTATGTGCTCTTTGGTGGTCGAGGGTGCCACCAGTAATTCCTCATGAAATATGGGAAAGTCTCCTAGTACTGGCCGTGTGAGCCTAGTCAAGAGGAAATGTACCAGTTCTGGCCATGGGTACCAATCTCCATTTCGGAACCAGAGAGTTCACTGTGTAATTCAGAACCAGAGAGTTCGCTGTGCAATTCAGAACCAGAGTGTTCGCTGTTCAAGTCAGAACCTGGGGGCTTGCTGTGTGTGTGTGTTCTCTGTACCTCAGTAATCTGCATTACCAGTAGGAGTAGCCCTGTGGGGGTCCATCTTTGCTTTGTGATTATTCTCTGTGTATGTGAATAAAAGCCACACCCTAGAATCCCAACCTGGTTTGAACAGTACTGTTATTGCTTCCACTGTGTCTGGATTTACTTGGGTACCCCTGTGCAGAAGTGCAAACCTAGCATAATTGTGAGCAAACGTTTTCTCCCAGGGACCTAGGTTGCTGGCCATGAGTAATGGTGCCACCAGGTGTGAGCCAGGTAGTTGCCACACTTGGTTTGCCTGTCTGTGTATGGCAGGCTCAGAAGTAGATGTACTGCAAAGTGTTTGTGTACACCCTCATCCCTCTCTTGGCCACCATGTGGTGAGAGGAGCAGCCTTGCTAGTTAAACAAGGGGGGCCAGTGGGAGGTAGTTACATAAGGATGCTAAGATTCAGATGTCTAGCTTTAAAGGGGATGGAGTTGTTAAAAGCAACTAAACATTCATAAAGTTTTAAATTAAATTTTGCAAGTGTGTAAACTGCAAACTTACAAACTCCAATAACTTTACAATTAGTCACTGTAATGCCACCAACTTTAGCAGTTTCATAGATCATAACCAGAACGCTATGTGTGCAAATGTTTTAATCTGTTTAGAGGATGTCTCTGTTGTGAACAGTCAACAACGCAAAATAACATCAGTACTTAAAAAGTCAAATTAATGAGGTTTTGTGAGCATTGTGAAATTTTGTGATAGTACTGTAGAAACCATATTAATAAAAATTCTCAGCTATACACGTCGCCTGCCATGAAGGAGAAAGGCAATGACTGTGTAGCATGATAATAAGTTTGGATTCATAAGAAACTTCACTATAAAAGTAGCAGACGAATTAGAGGGGCATTGCAGGATCATGATGCCAGTGATTTGTGTACATGCTATATAGATCAGAAGAGCGTAATCTATAGCCAAGTACTGTAGCTAGAGAGAGGAGCGGACTGTTGCCCGCATTGTAATAGAGAGTACATGTTCTGAGGACTTGAAGAGGTCATTTATCGAAGTATGGAGGTTCCTAAGGGAAACGATATCCAGAGGGACCTTCTCATGGTACTTATGACCCTGGGGCCTGTGTAGAATGCCAGTGACAGAAATGAGACAAGCTACCATTTGCACTGATCTTGTTAAATGAGGGAGAATCTCTTTTTTTCTGGCCAGCTAGAGGGCATTCTGGGGCAAGGAATGTCTGCATGCTCAGGATGAGCTGCAGCTATGCCAAGGGGTTACTGGTCACATCAAGGGATAGGACAGTCAGAGGGATTTAAAGGTAAGGATAGGGGTTGGGATGGCAGCTAGTGTAGGAGCTCACCAGTGGCAGGAGTTAGATGCATGGGTTCCCCAAGGGAACGATAGCTGAGGTGGGTAGCAAAAGAATAGTAGACCCACAGTCAGAGCCAGGAAGTACAGACAGAAAACAGTTCTGACTTGAAAGCAGGTCATATAGAAATCACCCCAGCAAAACTGGTTAGCTTGAGAGCCTAATGTACTTGGACATTTAGGACTTAGAGGCACTCATGGAGACCTGGTTGGAGGAGTAAATGACTGGGACACCAAGAAGGGAGAATTCCAGCTATTACAATGGGATAGGTCTAACAGGAAATGGAGTATGGATTCTTTTTTAAGGGAGTGTGTCACTGTGAAGAATAAGGAGGATATTATTTATTTAGCTTTCGTTAACCAGGTAAGCATGCTAGACAAAAACAGATGCCTATTTTTGGGTGGTACCCGGGAGGTTACAAGGAAATATGGAGACAGTTATAAACTGGGTAAGATTGTACGTAGTTTCAGCTAAACAATAAACAGACAATTCAAGATGTAACAGGGAGACAATTCAAGCAAATACAGAAAATACTTGAAAAGGGGGGCACCAATTCCACTGAGTCCATCCTGTCAAGTTAAAGCCACAGCAATAGCACTACCACTTGCGACACTGATGACCCAGATTCAGGAGGGAGCCCGGCGCATCAGAGAGCCAGCCAGGGGGAGAGAGGATGAGCATCCCATGGGCAGCTCTCCTTCTCCGGGGTGGGTGAGCTGTGGACTCCTGGCACATGAGTGACATCCAGTGGTGGGTGTACACCATCCAAGAAAATGTACTAAGAGGAAGAGGCAATGACAGACGTCTGCACTGATGTCATTACTCCATCCACATTTCAAAGGGAAACTGCGTACCTGAAAAACCCTTGGGACAGTAGCAGAATGATGCCCCTGGATTCCCTCCCAAATGATGCCTCCAGTGTAAGCCTCAGCTAGGGCCTCAGGTAGACCTTGGTCTCTCCCTTCAGGGAGTCCTGCCGCATGAAGCAAGCTATAAGCCTCCCAATCTATGTGGCTCGGGAGATGCCATGTGGGTGGTCTGGGTGCTGAAAGAGGTGATAAATCCTTGCCTGGAACCTTAGTGACAAAGAAAGCTGTAAAAAAAGGTTAAGAGAAAAAAGGAGAGTGCTAGAATAGTCATTCAGGAAGGAACTGCAGGACTGCAACCAGCTCAGCATTTTGCAAACGTGTCATTCCACACTTGCAGGGACACTGGTTTACCAGGATTGAGAAAGGGCAAATTTCATTTTGCACATTGTAAAAAAATATATTGTCACTGGTATCTGCTAAGCCAAAATCTGGTTTTACCGGTGTTTGGTTTTGTGTACTTTATTTGACAATGTTTAACTCTTCTAACATGCATTTTAGCAATTTTGACCTCCACTATTGCACATCCTTCCATCCTTGTACCAATTTAAAGTTACTTTAGGTACAAGATGCAGCACTACGGCCCCCATCCCTGAGGTGCGATTGCAGCACCTACAGCACTGCGGCCCCCATCCCTCTGATGTGATGGCAGCGTCAACAGCACTACGGCCCCCCCTCAGGTGTGACAGAAGCAGCAACACTGTGGCCCCCATCCCTTTTGGTGTGATGGCAGCAGTACTACGTTCTCCATTCCTCAGGTGTGATAGTACTATCAGCACTATGGGCCCCATCTCTCAGGTGTGATGGCAGCAGTACTACATTTCCTATCCCTCAGGTGTGATGGCAGTATTGGCACTATGGGCTCCATCCAATGTTGGGAAGGCAGCAGTACTACATTCCCCATCTACCAGTGGTGATGCCAGAAGCACTACGGCCCCCACCCCTCAGGTGTGATGGCAGTAGCAACAATGCAGTTCACATCCCTCAGGGGTGATGGCAGTAGTGGCAGCACTATGATCCCCTTTCTTCAACACCCACACCCCACATGCACAAGTTACAAATTACTTGGTCACTTTGCTTGTTAGAACTCAGACGTGAATTAATCTGAACCACCACCACTAAGATGGACCACTTCTGTTTTTTTCTATCATTTAACTACCTGAATTGGATTTCTGCCTTTGACACCGCTGACCAGACTTGGGTATTGGAGGGCTGGCCGGGAGGGTGAAGGATTGAGTGTCCAATGACCACTTGCCTTCTCCTGGGAGGGAGGGTGGATTCACAGCTCAGCATTTGCTGGCCCCTGGTGGAAGCCAGAGGCGCGGCAACACATCAGCCCTCACTGCAGGAGGCAGCGTGATGCATGTCGACTTGTGCCTTGACATAATGAGGCCTGTTATGCTCCTAAGGGTACTGGGGCTGATACCCTTGACCCTTACTTCCTAAAAATTGCCTACCACATACTAGCAATACCCGTCACCCACCTTTTTAACTTATCCCTGTCTCAGGGCACCTTACCACCTATATGGAAGACAGCACATGTCATACCACTATTCAACTCAGGTGACCCTGGCGATCTCAATAACTACAGGCCAATTTCTCTCCTTCCGGTCCTGTCCAAGCTCCTAGAGAAAATTGTAAATGCACAGCTGAGGACTCACCTTGAGTCTAGGGAACTGCTAAACCATATGCAGTCCAGATTCAGAGCTAAACATAGCACTATCTCAGCCCTTGCCAAAGTTACTAACAACTGGCAGTGTAATCTTGAGAGCAAAAACTTTATTTGTGCTGTTTTCCTTGTTCTAAGCAAGGCTTTCAACAGCGTTGACCATAGTCTGCTCCTCACCTCCCTTCAAACCATAGGTGTGGACCCCTCCTCTCTGCGGTGGTTTACTGACTATCTTACAGGGCGCCTTCAACAAGTTAAAGCCGAAGGAGGCCTGTCCCCCTTAAAAACTCTGCAAAGAGGGGTACCTCAAGGTTCTATATTAGGGCCCTTACTTTTTGCAATCTACATTAATAACATCGACTACTGTATAAAAGAAGGCAACATCCATCTGTTTGCAGATGATACAGTTCTCTACGTGTCACCCAACACCTGAAGCTGCCTACAGTGACCTACAGTCAGAATTCAACCTTTTGCAAAGCCAAGTCCTCCAAAAAAAGCTACTCCTTAATGCCAAAAAAACTAAAGCGATGGTCCTCTCCCCTTTCATCCATACAGCTAACCCTGTGTCCAGTGGGACAGTTCCCCAAATTACCACAGTTCTAGGTGAAAAACTAGAATTTGTTACAAAATTCGAGTATCTGGGAGTTTGGATAGACCAAAGACTCTCCTTCATTGAACATATCGAGGACTTGCTGAAGCGACTTCGGCAAAGGCTTGGCTTGTTTTTCAGAATCAACCAATTTCTCACCAGAGATGCCAAGAAACAACTGGTCCAATCCATTTTCCTATCATTGGTTGATTACGCTGATTTCCTCTACAGCCAATGCCCCAACTCTTACATGGCTAAACTGGACACACTCTACCATCAAGTACTGAGGTTTATAATGGGACTTCCCTTCGACATGCATCACTGCACCCTATATGCGGCAATGGGGTGGACATCACTAAAGTTCAGGCGCCACAGAAATGCCACTCTCTGGACCTATAGAGCCATCTCTAATAAGCTGCCTTACTATATATCCTGCTGTCTTCCCCTGAGTATAATTGGGAAATACGCATTAAGAAGTTACTCAGCTATTACACTTAAAGTACCCAAAGCAAAATCCCACTTTGGCAGGGCAGCCATAAGCTTCGTGCTACCTACCTTATGGAACGATCTACAAAAACCCCTCAAATTAAGCACTCTAATCGGTATAAATGCCTTCAAGAAGCTTTATTTCTGTACAGTCAGAGAAGTATGTAACTGCTTCACCCACTCAGACCCAGTACCGGTGTCTGCACTGGTATATAGCCATGCCTAGACCCAATTTTAAGTACTGACCCCCCAGCTTGCTCCTCACCAGCCTAATTGTTCTCTCGCTTATCCCCCTGTCTTATCAACACTAGGCCTGTCCATCCCCTTATCCTTCCTTTCCCAACCTCGGATAGGAGCTCACTACCCCTGGGTTGTGACATCCTACCATGCCCCGTACTTTATAGCATTCAATCCCAGGGCTCACACATACTCCTTTTCTCCATCCACCTTCTCTACATCCCATTTTACCAACTCCTCTCTGTTCACCATGCCCTCCTAGCCTTTCTCCCCCTACCTCCCTCCCTTCCCCCCAGCTTCTCCTCTACCTGGTGTATATTTTTATTTTATTTTTTTTCTTCCGTTACTTCCTCCTGCAACCTTAGATAACCTGCTTTATCTTCCTATAGACACTTCTATGTATGTAAATACCCTGTAATCTGTACAATATCTGTATAATTCTATGTACATACAAACTTCTTTTTCTTCTTGTCTGTAAACAGTATTATCTGTATTGCCTCGTAAATACCTGTGTTGACCTGTATATACAATTGTTCATGCTCCACCCAGGTCCATCTTGCAAATGAGCTTCTGCTCAATGATGGACACCTGGTTAAATAAAGACTTGACTGATTGATTGATTGACATATGTGTCCGTTCTGACCCCTGCCATTCGTGGGATACACAGGAAGCTCTTTGAGGCAATTCTCCTCCCCTGGTAGCCTCCCATAGGGGTAGGGGCCCATCCGATGAAGGGTTACTTCAGGTTACCTGGTAGCATGGCAATAAGGGGCAGAAGATGGTGCTCGGGACTCAGCAGCAATGGTAGGGGGCCTTGGCAGGGCTGAAGGAGCATATGGCCAGGAGATAGGAGGAGCAAAAAAACACCTGCCTGAATTTGCTTCTTTGAAATAAAGTGTCTTCACCTAAAAATCCACATGTGATTAGTGGAGGACCTTCAAATGGAAAATCATGGATCTCCCAAACATGTGGATGCCTTTTTTTCACTTGGTCTCCATGAAAAGGGTGTCTCTCAGTTTTCATGTCTGAGCTCAGATGTGAATTGAGCACCACTCTGCCCACCTGCTTCATACAGCCCTTGGGGGTCTTACCTTCTGTGCATCATTGAATGTGCTTTCAGAATCCACTGGCCAAGCCCAAGTACACTTAAAAACTTAACTTTTGCTTTTTGTTGAAGCAGTCTATCAGAAAACTTTTTGTTGTCACAGAGACTGAAACAGCAGGTGACAGAAAAGGTGCAAATGATCCCATTCACCTTAATGGGGTAATAACTGTGAAGTCTATTTGTAAGTAGTAAGGTAGGTTCTTCCTTGTGAACATGCTTTCATTCAGACTAGTTTTCATTCAAACAACTGAGGATTTTGGATGGCCCTGCTGATTAAAAACTTGAATAACCTAGTTGGTAACAGTGATACTGCACATAGCAATTTACAACTTAGATGCTCACATGCAAAGAATACAACAAAAACATGACTAAAGTCTAAAAACAAGCTTATATAACACATGAAATGCATCTGACCATTTATCTTTACCTTTACAAAATCATTGCGGCCTGAGTAAAACTCAAGTAAATTACAGCATACCCTGACTTCTGTATGATGTAATATATATATATTGGTATTTTTTTTTAATTCTTTGTAAACCGGTTAAGGCCCACTAGGCAGAACTGCTTGTTTTTAGGGGTGACCCAGGAGCACTGGGGAGGTTAAGTGACTTACTCGGAGTCACATAGTATGCAAGTGTAGGTTGTGGGAATCACTAAACTTTTGCTTTTGTTGAAGCAGTCTATCAGAAAACTTTTTTTTGTCACAGAGACTGAAACAGCAGGTGACAGAAAAGGTGCACATGATCCTGCTCACCTTAATGGGGAGTATAGCACAGTGGTTTAAGGCTTTGAGCTGCAAATCTGGTGACATCTAGCAGACCAGATCTGGGTTTGAATCCCACAGCTTCTACTTGCATACTGCGTGACCCTAAGCAAGTCACTTAACTTCCCTGGGCTCCTAGGTTGCTACTGTAAAAAAGCTTTCAGCTTAGTGTGTTACCCCATAACACCCATATATAATGTTTTAATATATGATTTAAATAATAGTGCACAGTACCTACAGTCCAAATTATGAACATTAAACACTTTATTTATTTATTTATTTATTCATTCAAGGGTTTAACCAGGCAGGCATACTGAGCGGAGGACCACTCGTTTCCAGATGCGACCTGGGGGAAACATGGGGGAAAATATAAGGGAAGGAACAGTATTACACAAACATACAATACATAAGAGAAGGCACTGTTATGAAGCCTATACAGAAGGTAGCTAAGGTTGGCATGAGCTTAAACCCAGGTATTAAGTGCAACAGCAGTTAGAAATTAGGTGAGCGAGAGGTGAGTGCTACCATAGATTGTTAGTTAGGAGGAAGGTTAGGAGGGAGGGCGACCAAGTGAAGCTAACAGCCGGGTGGTTAACGGTAATATTAACCTGATTGGAAGGCCATCAGGAAGTTAAGGAAGAATTGCGGTTTCACGGGCAGGGGCGGGAGCAAGAGCAGACCGAGAGGAAATGCTCTAAGAGGCGGGCATTGAGGTGTCTGTATTGGAGTAGTGGCGGATATCTGCTGGGAGGTCATTCCAGAGCTTTGGAATATGGTAGCTTAGTGCTGCCTGACCCATGGAGGTGCGCATAAGAGGGATTTGACATAACCTAGCATCAGAGTGCCGAAGCGAGTATGCCGGGGGGAGCTGAGTAGTTAGGGATGAGGCCAGGTATGGGGGGAGAGAGTGGGACCAGTATTTAGCAGCAACTTTGGAGCAGTGGATTAGCCGGCGGTCTGCTAGTGAGGGGAGGGACAGGGAGCTGTAGAGGTCACAGTGGTGGGTTAGTTTTGGACAATCCAGTATGAACCGGCAGAAGGAGTGGAAGAGGGTGTCCAGGCTGGACAAAGTAGATGGAGAGGCAGTGCCATAGACCACATCCCCGTAGTAAAAGATCGGAAGAATCATTTTTTGTACGAGTTCCTGCCTGACCGTGGTAGACAGGCAGTCTTTATTGCAGTAGAGGGCCCCTAGTTTAGGATTAAGTTTTTTGTGCAAGGATTCCACATGTGTAGAGAAGTCTAGGTTTTGGTTGAGCCAAACACCTAGATAGCGGAATGAGGTACAGGATTCTAAGGGAGAGCGATCCAGGGTTTCGAAAGGGGGGTGAACACCGAGCCGAGAGAGACGTGGCTTAGAACCGAAGGTTAGAGAGACGGTCTTTTTCGCATTTAGGAACAGCTGGTTTGTGGAAAGCCAATGTTGAACAGCATTGAAGTCCTGTTGAAGTTGGTCCTGTATTGTTGCCAAGGAGGGGCCAGTATTGTATAGTACCGTATCGTCCACGTACATTTGGATAGATGAGTAGGAGCAGGATAGTGGGAGTTCATTAAGAAAAACCGAGAATAGGACTGGGCCCAGGACTGACCCTTGAGGGACACCTGTGGTGATGGGGAGGGGTAGATAGGTGGGGCCAATTTGAACTGATTGGTGTCTATTGCTCATAAGCCCTAAACCAGTTTGTGGTCTGGGTGGAGAGGCCGGAGGCCTTTAGTTTATCTATTAGTAGAGAGTGTGAAATGGTATCAAAGGCTTTGGCTAGATCAATAAATATAGCAGCCAGAATATGCCCTTTGTCCATGCCTGAGAGGATGTCGTTTGTTAATCTTAGTAGGGAGGTAGTGGTGGAATGAGATTTGAGGAATCCAGACTGGTATGGGGTGAAGAACGCAGTATCAGATAGGTACTGGGAGAATTGGGCCAGTGCAAGTTGTTCATGTATCTTAGCCAGAGTTGGGAGAAGGGAGATGGGGCAGTAATTCCCAGGCGAGGCAGGGTCACCCCCCTTTGGCAGAGGGATGATAGTAGCCAGCTTCCAGGCGGAGGGTACTGAGGAGGTCAAGAAGGAGAGGTTGAACAGGTCCGCTAGAGGAGTGGCTATTGCAGGAGCTGATAGCTGAGTAGCCAAGAGTTCATGCCGAGGAGCAATGCCTCTTATTAGGCTTAAGCTGTATAGAGCTTGGTAGACTTGCCGGTGTGACCGGGTTGGAAGGAGAAGGAGAGTGGGAGAGGGGAGGCCGAGGGTTAGGAGGGGAGCTTGTCAGGCCTGGGGTAGGGGGAGACTATTTACCAGGGAGGCTGCACTATTGGTAAAGTGAGTGTTGAAAGCTGTGGCAACTTCCTGTGGGTCAGTGATGTCCTGTCCGCTGATTGACAGAGCAGGGTGGGCGCTGGGAGGCAGGTTAGCAGTGATTTAATGGTTTTCCAGAAGAGGAAGGGTGGTCCTGGTTTGCACGTAGGGGCTGATGCAAAGTAATTATGTTTGGCTAGGCGATCTGCCTTGGTGCAGGAGTTGTGAGGCACGGTAGGTTTGCAGGTCTTGGTAGAGTTGGTAGTTTTGTGTTTTTTCCAGGCCAGGTCCCTGGAGCGGCTTTGATATATGATTTCAGCGGTTATCCAGGGTAGGTGGGAACCCCTAACTCTGTTTTTTCTTAGTGCCGCATAATGATCCCAGACCCTCAGGAACAAGTTGTTGAAGCTTTCTAGTGCAGCATCAATCGAGGGAGCCTGAGGGATGAAGGATGAATGACTTTACAACGTTTTACTAAGACTGAATTATTTGCCATTCCATCTGCTTATTTTTTCTTACACAGAAGTGGTTGAATAGTTCACCGAGCACTGTAAATAGCTTTTGATCAGGCTTCATTATTCCACATCCAGAAGCAGATAAAATTTGTTTATTGTGGATGTATTTAATATTGATTTGCTGTGGCTCACTAAATAGAATCTGTTTAGCACAGTATGAGGCAGATGTTTCTACATTTTGGAAGAAAGGCAACACATCTTATCTGTTTAGGATTCATGTTAGGGAACATACGTTTTTCTTCATATTTAAAACATATTCAAGTGTCTGTGTATTCATTTAGTAGTTTATACTGACTAATATATGCTGCAGAAAACATTAAAGGATTTATGATGAAGCACTCAGGATCTATAGTAGAACTCCCACAAATTTCCCAGCAAGTTTTGCAAAAAAAATCACTGCAATTTCAGGTTGCTTTTCCAACAATTTTCCAGTGGTCCTGCCCGTGTATGCTGATGTTTGTATTTTTTTGTATCATCCAGTGTAATATAAATAGTAAAAGACATTTAGGCACATACTAAATGAAAACTGTGGTTTCAGGAAGGAAAGCAGTCCTCAGCTGATGGAGAGGTACCTGGTGGGGAAGCAAGGGTGGTTATTTATTTAAGAGTTTCACCAGGAAGGCATACTGAGCAGTGTACCACTCGATTCCAGATGTGCCCTGGGGGAATGGGGATATGCAGGATACAGTAATAATAGATGTTACATACGTAGACATGTGCAGTACAGTTCAATTTAGAGCAGACAAGTCATATATACAAATAGCAAGTTTACAGACCGGTGGTATGATGTGCCCTGGGGGCATAGGGACAGGCAGGGTACAGTAATAATACCATTTACATACATATACATGTTCAGTACAGTTCAAATTTAGAGCCGACAAAATCTTATGTACAAATAGAAGTAAACAGACAGGTGGTAACAGAAGGGAGCAGCATGCACTGATGTACTGCAATACCCCGTGGCACATAGTAAGCCAGGATAACTGGTTACAACAAAGCAGTGCAGATGGTTTCCTTCCTGATTCTATGTACAGCAAAGCAGAAAGAATGTGAAGCACAGCAGTATTCATTTTAAGATGCTGAAATCTGGGCCAGCCGACCCCCTGGCGCTGCAGTAGTGCTACTGCTTGCAATGCCAGAGACTCGGGGTCAAAAGCGAATTCAGTTTGCTGTAGGTCTGGCCAGGGAAGTAGGATCGAGTATCTGGGGGGGCTACTCTCCTCCTCTGGGGAGGGTGGGCTGCAGGTCCCGCTGCTTGCCGCCAGCTGGGCGACTACGGGGAGTGGTGCAATGGGGCTGCAGAGCGATCTGGAGGGGAGAAGGCTAGTCAGGATCTGGAGCAGTGGCATGTCTCTCTATGTGCCCTACCTCCTTGGATCCCCTCGAGTGTCGGTGCCCTCAGGGACAGAGTCCAGAAAACCAGGAAGAATTACCCCACATCGGCCACTGGTAGAAGAGACCCAGCTGCTCCAGACTTCATAACCAGGCTCCATGAGGGACCCACTGGGCTGCCCAACACATACTAAGGGACTGTGGAGGGGTGACCTGGGGTCCCCTCCATTCCCACTTGGGGGGGTACAACCCAGGCAGTATGGGGACAGGCCCCCAGGAGCTCCCGAGCATTACCTGGGGTGACGCCAAGGGATATCCAGCCTAGGGATCTCTGAAAAGTGGAGACTGATGCTGTAAGAAGGGGACATAGAGAGAGAAAATACAAAAAATTAAAAAGATGCTGAAATCTTAGGGATTCTATGCAGTGACATGCAATTTCCATGAGGCACCAGTACAAGAATTCAGAATCCTCAAACCAAGCAGAAGTCTGTGATTCTTAACAGTGTTACTGGTAAAAATGGAAAACCAGGGTCCCTGCACACTTGGAATACTGGTGACATTACCTAATACATTACCTTGTATTTTTTCAGAAAATTATGCCAATTAGTAATTTATTTATTTATTTAGTTTTTGTTAACTGGGTAGATACTCTAGACAGCATAGCTGCCTATTTTCAGGTATGACCTGAGAGATTACAACAAAGGATATGTAAACAATAGTAGATACAAGAAAACATCATGGGAACAAGTAGAAATTTGCGGTATTGCCACTGCAGGAAGCAAACTACTAAAAAACAAGCATTTGTCAATGCCGAATGTTGGCTTGCTGGCATTGGCATTGGTAGTGCAGGAGTTAGACAGATGCAGCATAGGAATGGCAGTGAAGTATTGAACTGATGCCAACCCCATCACCACCCTGCAGAGAGTGACAACCATTAGGGTGTCCCTTTGGCTGTTTGGTAGTGCAGTGCAGGAAAACATGTTGGGCAGAATGTGAGAAATGACAGCTGCACAGTTCATAAGGAGATGTAAAAAAATGCCAGTGTTGAAAATGTGGCATGCAAATATACCAAATTTGCAAAGCTACTAGGGTGTGTGGGAAATATGCAATGCACGCTTGCAACACTGCCATTTTATGGGCGTTTGGCACCAGATTTTCAACATAGGCATTTTAACACCTCTGCTCATGTACAGTGTCACTGTTATTTCCTCAAGTGTCCCAAGTGATTTCGCACAGCGACCACGCTATTCTCCACTGAAGTCGAACACATTTTGAACACGATATGTCAAATGACGGCTGTACTGTTCATCAAGAGGTGTGGAAAATGGCAATGGTGAAATCCAGACTGAAAACATCACAAATGCACGACGGTACAAGCATGCATGCAATCTGCCAAAGCATGCTCGTAACACAGTTATTTTATGGAGTATCATCACCAAATTTTCAACATAGGCATTTTAGGTCCTCTGCTCATGAACTGTGTCACTGTCATTTTCATAATCTGGCCCAAACACCGATTTCCCACAGCGACTGTGCTATTGTGCGCTGGAAGTGCGGAAACACATTTCGGGCAGGATGTGGAAAATGACAGCTGTACTGTTCACAAGGAGGTGTACAAAAATGACAATGCTGAAAATCCAGCAGTAAAATATTGTGAATGCACGAAGTTATGAGCCTGCGTAGCGACTGCGCAATGCACGCTCGTGAAACAGGCATTTGTTGGATTTTTTCTAACAAATTTGGAATTTAGGCTTTTTAGAGGGCACCTATGAACATCTCACTGTCATTTCACATTGGTTTAAAGGTGATTTCATGCAGTGACTGCGAAATCACCTTTCGAGGCCGATAAACACCATGACAGTGACAGAATTCATGAGGAGGGGCCCCAAAAAACCTATGTTGAAAATTTGGTGCAAAAATTCCAAAAAATGCCTGAGATATGCAACAAAGTTGAAAAAACCCCGTCTAGCCCATTATACAGCTTACCGGCATTTCCTCAGTTCGCGGTCGGCTTTGAAGAGCGCAGACGTGTTCCCGGTCCACTGAAGATTGTTGTGCTGGAGTCCGGAGGTAAGTATGGGGTGAGGGGGGTGTGGGGAGGCAGGGTACAGTGGGTGGATGCGGGTTGTGGGAGGGGAGCAGGAGAAGCGCCGTGGACTGTTTTTAATTTACAGGTTAAAAAAAAAAAGATGACGCTGAGACGCTTGCCAGTGCTGGGGTGGCCTCATGTGGCAGAAGGATGGCTGGGGACGGGCCGACGGGAATCGAGCACCCCTGTCGGCCATGTGGATCAGTTGCCACGCTGGGATGGGCTCCCAGCTTGGCACTCTGTACTGGAGGGGAGGACAGTGGAGCCGACGGGGGACTGGGCACCCCCATCGGGCATGGCATCAGTTGCCACACTGGGGTGGGTCCCCAGCATGGCACCCTGTACTGGGGGGGGGGAACAGCACGTAGTAAAGTGGACATAACTTGTAAACAAAGTGCCGCTGCATGACGAACTTGTCTCTGATTGCAGTGGCACTTTGTTTTGAAGTTTTGTCTACTTTACATAATGTTGGTGTCAGCGCTAGCATGCTGGCTTATTGGGGAATGAGGGACGCACCTACTGATGCGTGCCCTGCATTCGCCCAACAGCAGCCGCGCCCCCAAAGCTGCACTCTCCCAATATGTTGACTGCCGCGCAAGCGTGGCAAGCCAACATAAAAATGTCTTCAGCTTTGTTAGATTCCTTGATCCACCGACATTAGGTACAGTATGCATGCTAACTTTCAGGTCTATACGTGCTATAGCAGGAAGTTGCAGACATTCACATTTTTAGAAAGCTTTCAAAGCATTTCACAAATAATTAAATAGTGAAATTATGAACTCCTACGATGTAATAATTTCTTGCTCTGAATATCTCTGTATTTAATAGTCTTTTTTTTTCCAGTTGTTTAACCAGGTGAGACACACTAAGCTGAAAGCTTGTTTACAGGTGCAACCTGGGAGCACAGGGAAATTAAGTGACTTGCTCAGGGTCACACAGTATCCAAGTCGGGGCTGTGGGATTCAAACCCAGATCTCCAGATTTGCAGCTCAGAGCCTTAAACCACTGCATTGTACTGCCTCCCTACAATCCTTCCAAGAAAGATATGAATACTTTACAGATGACTAGCTCCACAGATGGCTGTTATTAGCAGAAAAATATTTACTTATTGAAATGTTTCACCAGGAAGGCACACTGAGCGACAAGTCGCTCATCTCCTGGTGCAACCTGTGGGGACGGGGTACATTAGGAATGAGACATTAAATATTCAAATTATAAGTTCAACGCTAACATACAGTTGTAAGGCAGAGGTTACAAACAGTATTAGCAACAGTGTTGCACATGATAGGTAAAAAGAGTGGACAATAATAAGTGTTGGGTTAATAAGTAACAAGTGCTTACATGAAAGGAAAGGGGGAAAAGAGAGGCAGTAGTGAGGTGGGTGGGGAGGGGGAAGAGTCGTGTCCCTGGAGACCAGTTCAGGATGTGAGGACCCTGCACTGCACTGACCAGAGAGAAGGGGATAAGGAAGTGTCCCAGAGAGACCCCTTCAGGATGATGGAGGACGGGAGTAGATGAGAGTTACAAGTCCCTTTGGGGGGGTAGGAGAGGGACCCATGGAGACCATTTGGGGCCCCTAATATTCTGTGAGAGATCAAGGGAGGCCAGTGAGGGGGAACAGTTTGGGGGAAGGGGAGGAGAGCTGGGAATTTGGGTGGGTGTGCACAGAGTAAAATGAAGGTGACAGCAGAGGGGTAGGGTTTGTCCAGGGCTTAGAGGAGGGAGTTAGGGAGGGACATGGCAGGAGCAGCTAGGAGCAAGGTAATTATTGAGGGCAGAGCTGATGGAGTAGGCAGAAGATGAGTGCTGGATTTGAGGAGGGAAGGAATTCCAAATTTTGGGAGGCGGTGATTGTAACCAGTTTGGCCGAATTGGGTGGATCTGCGGGGGACTACCAGGGTACGAGAGTCGGTTCATCTAAGGGAATGAGAGGGTGGAGGAGTTAAGGAGGAGGTGAGGTAGGAATGGAGCTCACACAACCAGTGCTTGGAGGTGAATTTAACACAGTGGGAGAGCCGCCTATTTGCAAGAGAGGGGAAGGATAGGGCACAATAAAGATCTCAGTGGTGGGTGCGGGGGGGGGGCATCCAAGGCAAAGCAGCAGAAGGAATTGAAGAGGGTGTCCAGTCTGGCCAGGGAGGACTTAGGGGCAGCACCATAGACTATGCCACAGTAGTCAAAAATGGGCAGTATCATCTTCTGAATAAGTTCACACCTAGCTGTAGGAGGGATGCAACTACGGTTCCTGAACAGGGCACCATGCTTGGGGCGCAGTTTTTTCTGGATGGCGTTAATATGCCCAGAGAAGTTTAGGTGTTAGTCCAACCAAACACCTAAGTACCTGAAGGAGGATGTGTCCTCAAGTAAAGTCCCATCAAGGGTGTGGAAAATGGGTAGAGAGAGAGAAGTCTTGAGAGTCTCTGCCTTGTGCCAAAGGTCATGGAGACGGTCTTCTTGGCATTGAGGAAAAGTTGATGGTTAGCAAACCAGAGCTGAACCTTGTCAAAGCCTTGCTGTAAGCTGGTTGTCACCTCATCAGGACAGGAGCCAGATGCATACAGGACTGTATCATTGGCATACATATGTATAGCAGAGGATGGGGAGCAAACAGAGGGAAGGTCATTTAGGAAGATGGAGAATAGGAGGAGGTCCTAATACAGAGCCCTGGGGGACTACAGTGCTAATCAGAAGGGGAGGAGAAGTGGCATCCAAGATCTTAACTGATTGGGTTCTGCCAATAAGGTAAGCCTTAAACCAGTTTGTGGCAGAGGGAGATAGGCAGCTGCCTGGAGTGAGTCGAGGAGAAGGGAGGGAGAGACAGTGTCGAAGGCCTCTTGGCCAGGCCAACAAAAATGGCAGAGGTAATTTGCCCATTGTCCATCCTGGTTAGGATGGAGTCTGTGAGCCGTAGGAGAGAGGTGGTAGTTAAGTGTTTTTTCCTGAAACTGGACTGGAAAGTTGTGAAAACAGGTGTCAGATAAAAAAAGAGGTGAGTTGGGAGAGGTCAATGTGTTCTCGAAGCTTGGTAAGGGTAGGGAGGAGAGAACTGGGGTGATAGTTGCTGGGGGATGAGGGGTCACCCCCTTTGGGTAGAGGGAGGACCACTGCATGTTTCCATGAAGAGGGGACTGAGGCAGTGGATAATGAGAGATTTAAGATTATAGAGAAGGGGTAGGCAATGGCCGAAGCAGAGAGGGATTTTTACACTAAATGTCACAAAAAAAGAAGAAAATAAAATGTCAGACTTTGAGCCCAAATAAATTCAAAAGTGATTGTCTAAATGTCAAGATATTTGTGTTCTTAGGACTCAATACCAAGTAAGCAGGCAAAAGCGTGTGTCCCTGGCACAACAGACATCAGAGTTATATCCAAATAAACAAATTTGTGAAATTCTTTGACATTTTTGACATACTGTGGAATTTAGTGAGATGTTGCCCAAATTCCATGAAATCAAAATTTGCTAATTTCACCCAGAAAAGAGAGGGCAGGTTCCTGATTGAATGAGAGGGTATGTGACAAGGTACTGTAATAAGAGGAAGCAGAAAGAGATCTTAAATCTTTTCAGGGCGTAGTTCTTTCCCCAAAGAATGTAATAGGGGAACCACAGTGCCAGGTGAGAAGAAGGGGGATCCTAGCTAGTACCCCCCACATCTGGGGCTTGTAGCAACACAGTGGGAGCATAGGGACTTGTGGGTTCCACAGGACTAGGTGAGGAGACATTAGAGTTGGGATAATGCAAAGTGTACAAACATCAAAAAACAAAATAAAACAAAACAAGCCAAAAAATTGGATGAGAGGACAAGGAAAGCACAAGGGTAGTAGCAATAGAGGATCAGGGGTCAGATGGATGTGGGTATGCCTTAATGTCAGGAGCCTGCATAAGAAAATCAGCAAGCTCTAGGTGCTGCTGGGGGGACATTGAAGGGGACTTAATGGCCATCACAGAAAAATCCTCTCCAGTATGTTCATTAGAGACATTGGTGAGGGTATCTGGGCAGGCTGTGTCTCTTCACAGATAGATACATAGACTTTGATGGCAGATAAGGACTGCTTGGCACAACCAGTCTGCCCGTTTCCCTACCTATTGGATAAGCTGCAGATCCAGGTTAATCAACAGCCTACTTCCTCCTGCCCCCCACTATAATTGCCTTATGTCTTTCCCATGTATTCTTGAATTCCCCCACTGTTTTTTTGACCCCACAACCTCCTCAGGGAGGCCATTCAATGTGTCCACCACCCTCTCAGTGAAAAAATACTTCCTCATATTGCCCCTTAGCCATCCCCCCTCCATCTTCCAATTGTGCCCTCTTGTTCTTGCACATCTCTTTTTCTGAAAGATGTTACCCTCTTGGACTTTGTCGATTCCCTTGAAAGTTTCTATCATGTCTCCCCTCTCCCTCCTTTCTTTGAGGGTATACATATTAAGCTTCTTTAGTCTGTCCTCGTATGGTTTCTGGTGCAGACCCTGCACCATTTTAGTTGCCCTTCTCTGGACTGCGTCCATCCTGTGTACGTCCTTGCAGAGGTAGGATCTCCAAAACTGCACGCAGTACTCCAGATGGGGTCTCACCAACTGTCTGTACAAAGGGATGACAACTTCTTATTTTCTACTGGTGATGCCTCTCCCTATGCATCATAGTATCCCCCCAGCCCTTCTTACTGCCTTCTCACATTGCCTGCCTACTTTTAGGTTGTCTGATAGGACTACCCCCAGGTCCCTTTCCATTTTGTTGTTGTTAGTACCTCCCCCACCATTGTGTACTCTTCCCCTGGGTTTTTGCTTCCCAGGTGCATTACTTTGCACTTATTTGCAATGCATCTAAGCTGTCATACTTTTGACCATTCCTCTAACCTTGCCAAGTCCCTTCTTGTCCTTTCCACACCCCCTTATGTATCAACCTTGATGCAGATCTTTGCGTCATCTGCAAAGAGGCATACTTTTCCTTCCAGTCCCTCTGCAGTGTCACTTATAAAGACATTAAAGAGGACCAGTCCCAGTACTGAACCCAGTGGTACTCTGCTAGAAACACCCCTTTCTTTGGAGTGTACTCCATTTACTATTACCCTCTGCGTCCTGTTGTCCAGCCAATTTTTTACCCAGGCTGGCTAACTTGTTTATTAATCTTTTGTGTGGGACTGTGTCAATGCCTTGCTAAAGTCTAGGTAGGCCATGTCCACAGCCCCTCCCTGGTCTACTACTTTGGTCCCCAGTCAAGGAAATAGATTTGTCTGACATAACCATCCTGCTGTGAATCCATGCTGCCTTGGGTTCTGTGCCCCGCTGGCCTCTAGGTACTCAACTATTCTTTCTTTCTTTCTGAAGTGATTCCATCATTTTTCCTACCACTGAGGTCAAATTAACAGGTCTGTAGTTTCTTGCCTCTGCCTTGCTCCCACTTTTGTGAAGGGGAATCACATCTGCCCTTCCTCCACTCCTCAGGTATTACACCATCCTTCCATGATTTGTTAAAAAGGGTAGTCAGTGGTGTCACTAGTTCTCCCCTTAGTTCTTTTAGAATTCTGGTGTGAATCTAATCAGGCCCCATTGCCTTGTCTACCCTGAGTTTTAGGAGTTCTTTCAGGACCCTTTCTTTTGTGAATGGACTGGTATCAACCCCCCTATCCAGAGCGCTTCTATTGTTTACTTTAGGTACGTCCTCCTCCTTTTCTTTTGTGAATACTGAACAAAAGTATTCATTTAGTATCTCTGCCTTTTTACTGTCACCCTTTGCTCACCCCCTTCCCCTTTATTAAGCCTCACTATCCCTCCCTTGGTCTTTCTTCTCTCACTCACTCACTCACTCACTCACTCACTCACTCACTCACTTCACTCAACTGTACGTCTTTTGTACCAGATCAGGAATTAGATACTGTCTTGGTGTTTAATAACTGTTTACTGGAGATACAGTACTGGATGAGTGCTAGCTGGCTGAGGATAAATCCGGAAAAGATGGAGGTATTGGTGGTGAACCCTGATCTTAGGACATCTGGGACATGGGTGGGAAAACCCTCCAGTTTACAGCTTGGAGGGACCCCACTGAATGTCTTGGACCAGGTGCAGAATCTAGGAGTGATATCTGATGAAGGCGTGGCTCTGAAGGCAGAAGTGTTGGCTGTGGTCAATCTTACATAGAAACATAGAAGTTGATGGCAGATAAGGACTGCAAGGCCCATCCAGTCTGCCTGTTTCTTTTTTACCTTACGAATGTGCCATTGGCCTTTGCTCTGTCAATGACCTATCTTTTCATACTCATCTATATTGCTCCCTTATGCCTATTCCATGCCTGTTTGAAGCCCTGCACTGTATTCATATCCACCAATTCCTGAGGTAGGCCATTCCATGTATCCACCACCCTTTCTGTGAAAAAGAACTTCCTCACTTTACCCCTTAATCGGCCTCCCTCTAATCTAATGCTGTGTCCTCTTGTCCTGCTATTTTTCTGATACTAAAACATGTTAGACTCTTCACCTTGTTAATGCCCTTAAGGTGTTTGAATGTTTTGATCATATCTCCTCTCTCCCTCCTTTGCTCTAAGGTATACATATTGAGCTCCGTTAATCTGTCCTCATATGTTTTCTGATGCAGTCCCTGCACCATTTTGGTTGCCCTTCTCTGCACTGCCTCAATGTGATTAATGTCCTTGTGAAGGTGTGGCCTCCAGTACTGCACGCAGTACTCCAGATGGGGCCTAACCAGTGTCTTGTAAAGAGGGATTATTACCTCCCTCTTACGACTTGTGATACCCCTACTAATACACCACAACGTCCCCCTAGCCTTACCTACTGCTTTAGTGGTCTGCTTGGATGATTTCAGATCATCTGTGATGATGATGATGCCCAAGTCTCTTTCTTCCCTTGTGACTGCCAGCAACTCCCCTCCCAGCCTATAGGTGGCTTCAGGGTTTCTCTTCCCTATGTGCAGGATCTTGTACTTCTTTGCGTTAAACCCCAGTTGCCACTCTTCTGACCATTTTGCCAGTTTATTCAGATCTCTTCTGATCCTTCCAACCCCATCTGGATCATCTACTCTATTGCAGATCTTGGTGTCGACTGCAAATAGACAAACCTTACCCTCCAGTCCATCTGCAATGTCACTGATGAAGATATTGAAGAGGACTGGCCCCAGGACTGATCCCTCAGGTACCCCACTTGTGACTTGCATCTCTTCTGACTGTATATCGTTTACCACCACTCTCTGTTTTCTGCCTGTCAACCAGTTTGCCACCCAGTTGACCAACTTCCAACCCACCCCGAGCCTACCCAGCTTATTAATCAATCTTCTACTTGGAACATTATCAAAAGCTTTGCTGAAGTCAAGGTAGGCGACATCAGCTGCTCCGCCTTGGTCCACCACTGTGGGTACCCAGTCAATGAAATCTATGAGATTAGTCTGACAGGACCTTCCTGTTGTAAACCCATGCTGTCTTGGATCCTGTGCTCCTATGGATTCCAGGTGTTGCACTATTCTTTCCTTGAGGAGTGCCTCCATAATCATGCCCACTACTGAGGTAAGACTAAGTGGTCTGTAGTTCCTGGCCTTCTCCCTGCTACCACTCTTGTGCAGCAGGATCACATGAGCCCTTCTTCAGTCTTCTGGGACCTCTCCTGTGCTCAGAGACTCACTAAACAGTTCTGATAATGGCTCTGCTAGTTCCACCCTTAGCTCCTTTAGTACCCTGGGATGTATGCCATCCGGTTCCATTGCCTTGTCCACCCTGAGCTTATCGAGCTCTTGTAGGACCCTTTCTTTTGTGAAGGGACTAGTGCACACCTCCCTCCCCCCTGTGTCCATGGTGCCGAGCTGCGGGCCCTGCTCTACCTTCTCTTCAGTAAATACTGAGCCGAAGTATCTATTTAGGATAGATGCTTTTACATGGTCCTCCTTCTCACATGCCCCCTTATCCCCATTGACCTTAGCAATACCCCCTCTGGACTTTCTCCTTTCACTAATGCATCTATAGAAAGTCTTGTCATCTTCTTTCACTGTTTGTGCTAGTGTTTCCTTGGCTTGGGCCTTTGCCTGCTTTACTACCTTCTCTGCTTCCCTTAGGGAAGTTTTGTATGCCTCCCAATCTTCTTCCCGCTGCATTCTCTTATATTTCCTGAAGGCCAGCCTTTTGGCTCTGATCTTTTCTGCTACTGTTTTTGAGAACCAAAGTGGTTTCCTTCTGCTTTTGCACTTCCTTTTCTCTCTAACACAATGGGATGTTGCTTCAGGTATTGCATCCTTAATGCCTGCCCACTTTGCCTGTACCCCCTCACCTGTATTTCTTCTTGCCAAGGCTAGCTTAACTCTGTTGGCCATCTTATCAAAGTCAGCTCCTCTGAAATCCCATATTTTTGCCTTGGAATGGGATGATTTAGTTCTAGTGGCCAAATTGAGCCATACCATGTGATGGTCACTGGCCCCCAGGTGACCTTCTACCTGGAGATCTGTGATCCTTTCCCTGTTAGTCAGTACTAGATCTAGGATAGCCCTGTTTCATGTGGGTTGTTGTACCAGTTGTTTGAGGCCCTCCCCCTGCAGGGAATCCACTATGCGTCTAGTTCTGGCAGATGTTCCTGCTGGTATTGACCAATCTGTATCTGGCATGTTGAAGTCTCCCATTAGCAGAACCTCCCCTTTAGCTGTCATGTTTTGTATATCTTCTAACAGTAATGTGTCTATGTCCTCTCCCTGGTCTGGAGGTCTGTAGACAACCCCAGTTTGTATGACTGTCCCATTTCCTGTTTGAAGGGTGACCCACAGTTCTTCTGGCTCCTTATGTGTATTCTTGATTTCTGTAGCTTTGATATTTTCATTGACATAAAGAGCCACTCCACCCCCCTCCCTTTTTTTTGCACCTTGGTCTCTTCTGAACAGTACATAGCCAGGTACTGAAGTCTCTCAAGTGTGGTTACTGGTAAACCATGTCTCGCGAATGGCTACTATGTCCAGTTTAGCCTCTGTCATTATTGCCTGCAGGTTTGGGATCTTGTGTGCCAGACTGCAAGCATTTGTGTACACGGTTTTCCATTGGCCAGATTTTGGTGTGTTAGTTGTTGGGTGAGGTCTGGAGTTCCCCCTGTGCATTGTATGGGGAGCCAGACCTTTTTCCTTATCTGGTGATGCAAATGAACTACAAACATGCTGAACTCCTGTTTGACCACTTGCTGAGGGGGGAGGGGTGTTCTTCCCATTTGACGTATAGAGCACTACACTCCTCTCCCCATTTGCTAGTTTAAATATTCTGCAAAGACATCAAACTTCTGCTCCAATGCACTGACTCCTTCCTTAGTCAGATGCAGTCCATCAAATTTAAAGAACTTTCTCTCCCAAAACTGTTGCCACATGTTTAGTTCCCCTATCTCCCCTTCTTTGACCTTCTGTCCATCTGCCCCCCTCTCCCAGACTGGCAGGATCTCAGAGAAGGAGATGCTGGACGAAATGGATGATAGTTTGTCACCCAGCCTGGTCAGATGTTCCTTGGTCTCCACAACTGACTGGCTGGCAAGATCATTAGTCCCTATGTGTACCAGGACATCAAAGTTTTCTCCTGCTTCCTATACAATTTTAGCAATGTGGTCAGTGTCTCTCAATGCTGATGTACCTGGGAGACATCTGACCATTACCCCTGGCTGGAGTTAGGTATCAACTCCCCAAATCATAGAGTCTCCTGGGATCAGAAGTTTGTTTGAGTTCCTTTTTTGCTTTTTTTTGTTTTGATTCCTGTTTTGGGTGAGTTTTGTTGTGCTAGCTCCTGCGCTGCAGTGTCCTGCTCTGCAGTGTCCTCTGTCCCCTTGTTTGATTTCGGAGATAGAGGCAGATACCTGTTTGTAGTTTTTATATGGTTTGTGGACGTGATATGTTGGAGAGCATTGAGTGATGGGACACCGATTTGCCCCTCCTAACCACTTGCCAACCTCCCAGACGAACTACCCTCTGCGGTCGAGGTGCTTCTGTTGGATGTTGGGGAAATGGCGGGTGGGTCTTATAATATAATTCCTCCTGAATATGCAATTTGAGGCACACAATCTCTGCCCATGCTGCCTGGAACAAAGCCCTTAGATATCCAATGGCCTAGCATGTGGGACAGTGTCCTAAATCCTGTAAAACTGCCCTTCTGAAAAGTGTCTCACAGTACCTGCAGTTAATAATATCCATTCCTGATAAGTTGCTGGGTTTATAACCTGGTCAGAGTAATTAGAAGAAGGAAAATGAAAGCAAAAGTTTGATTTTGTGTTTTGTTTGTTTTTGTATAACTTGTTATAACAAGTTAAATTACTTGTGTCCCTGTAAATGAGGTCACTGTGTGGATACCCCTCTGATCTGCCCCTTCCTGCTTTGCTACAGGAAATATCATGACAGTGCTACCCTATAAAAGGAGTGTAGTGTGGGGTGGTTGAGGATGGGGGTGGGTGGCTGGGCCCTTCCTCTGCCGAAAAAGAAGAACCACAGATGAAAGAAACAAGGAGGTAAGAGCAGAAACAATCAGCCAGCAACAAATGCAGTAGCACTGAAAGCTTATCCTAATGATAGATAAAACTGTAAAACCTGTAAGGCACCACCTGTAATAATTTCACAGAAGATATACCCTGTAAGAAACACTTTGCTACAGAGAAAAATAAAGCAGTAACAGAAGATATACCTTGCAAAAGACGATTTGAATCAGAAGACTACAGCAGTAATCTGTAAGCACACACCTTTAGGCACACACTGTAATAATGCAGCAGAAGGTATACCCAGCAACAACAATTTGAATCAGAGAAAAATAAAGCAATAAAATGTTAGCAACAAATAGTAACAATTCCTGTGAGTACAAAAGAAAATAACACACAGTAAATCTGCCTAGTCAGAAGAAGCCTTAATCCTTTCCCTTGCTCTGGTAAGGTTCTTTGCTCTGTCTTTTCAAGCAACCTAGAAGAAAAGAGCTCAGGAGAATCTAGGTGCCTTTGCCAGCAAACCTAGTCTTCCACCCTTTTACCATCTTAGGAATATCGCCAGGTTGAAGCGCCTGGTGCTGTCTGAAGATCTGCCTACCTTGGTCCACGCCTTTGTGACCACTCATCTTGATTACTGCAGCACCCTTTATTTTATTTATTTAATTAGTTTTTGTTAACTGGGTAAGTGCACTAGCCATAGGGATTACTATTTTCAGACGTGACCTGGGAGGTTACAATAGAGAATATACAATACTGAGAGAGGGAGAGAATATACAAAAGAAGTAGGTAAATACAATATCACTTGGAATAAAATGCAATATCACTTGATGGGAGAGACAAAAATATGATTTACCTAGGGCTAGCAGGGGTAGATATCTGCTGATTGCAGCTGGTGCAGAACGCGATGGCCAGGTTGTTGACTGGAACCTCTAGATCCAGTCATATAACACCTGTGCTGCGAAAACTGCACTGGCAGCTGGTTCAGTGGCAGATTACCTTCAAGGTCGCATTGCTGACCTATAAAGCCCTACATGACCTGGGATCATTGTACTTGCAAGATCTCCTGTATCCTTACTGTCCCTCCTGCTCACTCCGATCCTCTGACGAGGGATTGCTAGAGATTCCATGGGTACAGTTGAAAACACCTGAAGGAAGATCATTTGCCCTTATGGCTCCTATCCTGTGGAATTCTCTACCTTGTCAGACATGAGATAGCCTGACCGTGGAAAGTTTTAAGAGCTACCTTAAAGCCCACCTATTTCAACAAGCCTTTGATGGAACCTGGGAAGGGTAATACTGTAACCCATAAGAATTTTTAGATGCTAAGTATTTTATTGCTGGATCTTAAATTGTGTATATGTTGTTATCTGTGTTGTAAAAGCACCCTGAGCGTGGGAAGGGTGCTTCATATAAATAAAGTTTTACATTACATTACACTAATGTACCTATAAAAGGTTTTATCCCACTTCTTAACTGAGTTGGCCATCTTTTCCTTGGTTTGGTCCTTTGTTATTCTGACTGCCTTCCCCACTTCCTTCTGCTTTAACTGGTACAGTTCTCTGTCCTGCTCCTTCTATGATTCTTTATACTTTCTGAATGCTGTCTTTTTCTCCCTAACCTTCCCCACCACCTCTTTTGAGAACCATAGTGTTTTTGTTTTCCTTTGTTTTGTTTATTTGCTTCACACAAATGTTTGTTGCCTCTGTGGTGGCAGCTTTGATTTTTCCCCATTGTTCCTCCACCACTCCTTCCTGCCATTTTGCTAGTGCATTCCTTAGGTACTCTCCCATTGTACCAAAGTCAGCCCTCTGAAAGTCCAGTACCCTTACTTTTGTATAGCTTGACTCTATGGCTGTGTTTATTATGAACCACACTGTCTGGTGGTCACTTGTTCCCAGATGGCGTCCCACTTGCTAAATCTGAGATCCTCTCACAGTCCCATATGAGAGTACCAGGTTTAAAACTGCTCCCTCCTGAGTGTGTTCCAACTCTAGCTGCCTGAGGCATGCCATTGTAGGACATCGAGAATGACTTGCTCTTGGATGTGGCTGCAGCAAATGTGCTTCAGTTAACATCTGGCAAAATAAGGTCCCTCATCAACAATATCTCTCCTTTTTCTGCCATTCTAAGGATGCCTCCTTTTGTTTCCTTGTCCATTTCCTCCCCCTGAGACGGTGGGGGGGGGGGGGTGTCTGTATTTGTTTATTTATTTATTTAAGAGATTTACCAGATTAGCATACTGAGCGGGAACCGCTCGTTTCCAGATGCGACCTGGGAGTTAAAACATACATACATCAGACAACTGAAGCAATAGGCAAGAGATGCAATACAGTAGGTACAGAAGTGAGACCAATAAGGGATACATACAAGCAATATGAGTGAAGCATAGGCAAGGGATGCAATACAGTAGGTACAGAAGTGGGTGAAATAAGGGTGAGCAACCAGGTCCAGGAATTGTACAGGCTGGACTATGCATTGGGAATTTACATAACATCTTGATTCAGAGTTCCTGGGTTACTAAGCGTGAGCAGGCAGAGAACCATTGAACCATTTGCGGAGGCAGGAGTTAAAGCCGCTATTACAGTTTAGGGCATGGTACGAAGCCTCTTGCTAGCAGAGCTGGGCTGCAGGTTACAGTTACAAGTGTCTGGGAAATGTCCCAGCAGGAGGGTATTTATGGTCCTAGGGGTGGTGGATGACCTAATAGCAGCAGGGAGGTCATTCCAGAGTCTGGGCAGTCTATATTTGAAAGCAGATTGGCCCGTTGAGGTACGCATGAAGGGGATATGCAAAAGTCTCGAGTCTGATCCTCTCAGGGCGTATGCCGGGGGGGTTGAGCTGACAGGGTGGAGCTGAGATACGAGGGGATGGAGTTGGTCCAGTATTTCATTATGAGTTTAGCACAATGTATCTGATGCCTGGAGTGCAGCGAGGGGAGATCTAAGGTTTTATACATATCGCAGTGGTGGATAGTGGGGGGGGCATTCTAGTATGAATCTACAGAAGGAATGAAAAAGGGGGTCCAGGCTTGCCAGGGTGGTTTGGGGGCCGCACTGTAGACCACGTCACCATAGTCGAAGGTAGGGAGAATCATTTTGAGTACTAGCTCCCGTCTGACTGAGGTGGGTAGGCATCCTTTGTTGCGGAAGAGTGCTCCTAGTTTTGGATAAAGTTTTTGCTGGAGGGAGTCGATGTGGACTGCGAAGTTTAAGTGTTGATCAAGCCATACACCCAGGTACCTGAAGGAGGTACATGATTCCAGAGTGGTACCGTCTAGGGTATGGTAAGAGGGGGGAGTAGTTAGACGGGAGAGTTGAGGTTGCGTGCCGAAAGTTAGGTGGACGGATTTCTTTGCGTTTAGCAGGAGTTGGTTTGAGCTGAGCCAGGTTTGGATGGCATCAAAGTCCTGTTAGAGGGCAGAGTTTAAAGCCTCACAGGATCGGCCGGAGGCGTACAGGATGGTATCATCCGCGTACATTTGTATAGCTGAGTTTGGGCATACCAGCGGGAGGTCATTTAGAAATATTGAAAAGAGAAGGGGACCCAGGACAAAGCCCTGGGGGACACCGCAGGTGACTGCGGGGGGAGAGTGTGGACCGATTTTTACTGCTTGCTTCTGGCCAGATAGGTAGGCATGGAACCAGCTGATGGTATGGTCGGATAGGCCTGCGTCCTGCAGTTTTGTGAGGAGTTTGGGATGGGAAACAGTATCAAAGGCCTTTGCCAGGTCAATGAATATAGCCGAGGTGAGAAGCCCTTTGTCCATACCCAAGGCAATATCATTAGTGAGTCTTAGTAAAGCTGTGGTGGTGGAGTGGGATTTTCGAAACCCTGATTGGTAGGGGATGAAATAGAAGGTCGAATCCAGGAATTGTGTGAGTTGTGAGAGGGCTAGATGGTCCTGTAATTTTGCCAGAATTGGGAGAAGGGGATAGGGTGGTAGTTTCCAGGCTCAGATGGGTTGCCACCCTTTGGTAATGGAATGACTACTACCTCCTTCCAAGCAGTTGGAATTTGGGCTGAGGAGAAGGAACGGTTGAGAAGGTCGGCTAGGGGAGCTGCAATAGCAGAGGCAGATAGGTGTAGGAGTTTCGCATCTAGGCCTAAAGGGCACTTGGCTTTATTTGGGTTAAGGGAGCGAGGGCTGCTAAGACTTCTGAGGTCGGACCGCTGGAAAGAGAACTTAGTGGCATTGGGGGTGCTGGGCAAGCACGGGGGATGGGTGCGGGAGGGGGTATGTAGGTTTGCTAGAAGAGACTTTGTGCAGTTGGTGAAATAGTGATTAAAAGTTGAGGCAACTTCGACTGGACTGGATACATTTTGCCCAGAATAGTAAGGGTAGGGGTTGGGCTGAGTAGGGGAGTGAGCAAGGATTTAATAGATTTCAAAATTTGGCTGGATGGCTAAGATTAGAGAAAGGGCCGCTAGAAGTAGCTATTTTTGCCTGTCTTATGGCTTTGGTACAGTTGTTACGGACGGTACGGTAATGCTGCAGGGATTCCAGGGTGCCAGATTGCCTACATTTTTTCCATGCCTGGTCCCTTGCGCGACCCCTGGATATACTATCAGCAGAGACCCAGGGGAGATGGGTTGCCCTTACCCTTCTTTTTCTGAGGGTGGTGTGATGATCCCATACAGTAAGAAATTGGTTACTGAACGTGGCGTAAGCAAGGTCGATAGTAGGAGCCAGTTTGATGAGCGACCAATCAGCTGAGGTGAGATCATTTAGTAGGGAGTTGAGGCAGAGAGGGTTGAAAGCTCTTGTGCGGAGTGTCCGAGGTGGGAGATGGTGTGTGGGTCTATGCACCTTTCTGATCATGTAGATCATGTGGTGGTCGCTCATAGAGTCAGGTAGGAAGCTGGCCTTTAAGATCCTGTGAGGATGTGTCATAAGCACCCAGTCCAGGAGGGAGTGGTTCAGGGATTTAGGATTTAGGCAGGTAGGTTGCTCGATTTGTTGAGAGAGATTAATGGCTTTAATCGTGCTACATAGTTTTGTGCAGTCTTTGTCTAGCCAGTTGTGGTTAAAATCTCCGAGGATATAGAGCTCCCCAGTGCTAGTCAACTCTTTAAGTGACCCCAGGAGTTCCATTATGGTGGAAACTGGGGTAGCAGGGGCACAATATAACCCAGCTACAAACACCGGTGACCTCTGGGGTAGGACTAGTTTTACCATCTTGGTGTCAATAAGGGGCGTGTTACTTGGTAGCTGGACAGATGTATAACGGAGTTTGTTAGATAAATACATGGCTATGCCACCCCCTTTCTTCCTGCCTTGTCTATCCTGCCTTAATACAGTGAAGCCAGGCAGTGCAATTTCGTAGTCAGCATGATGTGGTTTTAGCCAAGTCTCAGTTATTATGCAAATGACCGGTTTGAGGGTTAGGGCAGAGGTTTGCAATTCCGGTACTTTGTTTAGCAGGCTGAGGATGTTGAGATGGATTAGGCTAAGGCCTTTTGGCAGGGTTTGGGGGATGGGGTGGGGTGGTGGGCCGGGGTTTGTTTCAACATCACCCACCATTAGTAGCAACAGGGTGAGGTATTGCAGGATAGTGTGCCAATTAATTTTAGCTTTATTTTTGGGGTTGGTAAAATTCGGGGTGTGGTTGGAGTTTGGTTTGATTAGGCTGCTTAGGGCGGATAGTCTCAAGGAGAAGGATGAGGACGGCCGGAGGTAAGGGTCAGGCGAGGGATGGTGGCTGCGCCTGGCGTTTCTCAGTAGGTGTGTTTAGGGGGTGTGAGGGGGCCGACACTGAGTAAGAGAGGGGGAGATTTGGGTCATTTTGGGGCAGGGTGAATGGGGGTAGCGAGACATGAGGAGTGACAGTGGTTAGCAAGATTAACATGTACAGGAGCATTTTTTTTTTTTGCTTTCTATCAGTAGCAAGCTGTAATCAGTGACAGTGGCCTCTGCTGGAGAGATCTTATAAGCTGCAAATCTGAAAGTGGGCTGACAGGTTTTGAAGACTCACGAGACTCATGAATCACCTGACCACTCCAGTTGCCTATAAATTAGAGAGACGACCAAGGGTGGTGGGGGCGGTGGGGAGCCGGCGCGCAGCGGTGGCGGGGCAAGACCTTGTCAGTGCTGTTCCAGGCGTCCCTTGAGCTACTCGGCCACAGGTGATTTGCAAAACAGGCGTAAATAAAATAAAAGCTTCAGCTTCCTGGCTCTTCGGTTTTTCGTACCTTGCGGCTGGCTTGCTGCTCGGGGGCTCCGAGACCCGTGTGATCTCAGAGAGAGATGGGGGAGGGCAGTAGTCCCCTGCCCTCACGACCCTGCTGTGGAGGAGAAAGAAGGAAAGGTAAGTGTTATTTATGTAAGAAGCTGAGGGGCGTATTGAGTTTGCCCAGGTAATTTGAGCTATCTTGCATAACTTGGACTGCCCGCGAGTAAACTGCTGAGAAAAAATATATACTTCCTTGTGAGCCTAAAAGTATGTTCCCTTTTTATTTGTTTGAGAATCAGGGTCCCCGACTAAGGAATTTGAATTTGTTTTCCCGCGTTTAGCTGCGGGGGGAAAATGGCAGCCGAGCTTTACTTGCCTCCACCAAATAGTGCTTGCTCCACGCTACTAGGCAGCTAGTATGGAAGCCCAAACAATCAGGCGGTGACTTGGTGAGAGCACAGTCTGGAGGAGAGATAGCCTGTACTGCGAGCAGATTGCTGTACCTTTTTGGCCGGGATTGCTAACTGGGAGTATGTTACTTATACAGGTACATTAAATGCTAAGGATTACAAGCAGGCTCAGACAGGGGCTATGTTTGTACCAGCCAGACCCACGCAATAGTAATTTGAGGGTTACAGTAGGTTTGCTATATGCAGTTCGGGCTAGCTTGCAGAAATGCGCCTAGATAGTTGCTAAAATGCATCAACCAGGTCCTTAAAGGAACAAACAGCTTTAAACAATGGCTACTGAAGGATTTTGGCACAAATTAAGGAACCAGGGGCTAATTCCTTTAAACACAGTGCATGTAGCAGAAAAAAAACAGTTCACAAAAAACTATCTAAACTCGTCTGCCGATTTAAAATTCAGGAGACCTTGTCAGCGCTGTTCCAGGTGTCTCTTGAGCTGCTCGGCCACAGGTGATTTGCAAAACAGGCGTAAATAAAATAAAAGCTTCAGCTTCCTGGCTCTTCGGTTTTTCGTACCTTGCGGCTGGCTTGCTGCTCGGGGGGGGGGCTCTGAGACCCGTGCGATCTCAGGGAGAGATGGGGAGGGCAGTAGTCCCCTGCCTCATGACCTGCTGCGGCTGGCTTGCTGCTCGGGGGGCTCCGAGACCCGTGCAATCTCAGGGAGAGATAGGGGAGGCAGTGGTCCCCTGCCCTCACGACCCTGCTTGCGGCTGTCTTGCTGCTGGGGGCTCCGAGACCCGTGCGATCTCAGGGAGATGGGGAGGGCAGTAGTCCCTGCCCTCCACGACCCTGCGGCTGGCTTGCTGCTCGGGGGCTCGAGACCCGTGCGATCTCAGGAGGGATGGGGAGGCAGTAGTCCCCTGCCCTCATGACCCTGCTTGCGGCTGGCTTGCTGCTTGGGGGGGCTCCGAGACCTGTGCGATCTCAGGGAGAGATGGGGGAGGGCAGTAGTCCCCTGCCCTCACGACCCTGCTGTGAACAACTCCTATGTGGATTGTGGTGCCATTTCCTATCTCGAAGGTGACCCACAGTGCCTCCTTTCCTCCCTGTTTGCCCTTTAGTTCCATTGCTTTGATCTATTTCCTTATGTAGAGAGCTCATCCTCCTCTTGTACTCTCCCTGTCCCTCCTGTAGATTGTGTACCCCAGAATGTTTACATCCCAGTCATGGTTCTCTGTGTACCAGGTTTCTTTGACTGCCACGATATCCAGGCGTCCCTCTTCCATTAAGGCCACTACTTCAGGAAGCTTGTTACCCAGACAACAGGCATTGGTACTCATCGTCCTCCATTTTTTGATGGCCTTACTCCTTTTAGCCCTATCCCTGTACTTACTGCCTCTGCCTGTTTCTCCATTTACCCTTGCCCTGCCCCCTAATGACCTCTCTACTTTGGTGTTAACCTCGCTAACTACCCTGTTTTGTGGGAAGAAGCTAGGAATTCCCTGCTTCTTTTCAGTGCCTCCCCCCTTGGCTAGTTTAAAAGCTTGCCACCTGTTCTTTGCTGTGAGGACAATCAGAGCAATCTAGTTTGAACCTTCTGAGGCTTTGTCTGGTTCTAATACACAACTCGACTGACTTCAGGAAGGAAGAACACACCAATGAAAATGTAAATGTTTGTTGCAAAAGTCATCAAAATACTATCAAGCTACAAATAAGGCACCAGATTCACAGAAAAAGGAAAAAGAATCAGTGGTATTTTAATCCCTCTGTTTGTAAAGCAGCAATCTACAAAATGATAAGCAGTATTGCAAACCCCTTCTTGATTCAAACAAGCAAAAACCAGTGTAAAATTAAAAGTAAGGCCCACTTCCCTCAGAACTTGAGCAAGATTGTGCCTTCCAGTTTCCTAGTTCCTAGTTCAAGATTGTGCATCCTTCCCAGCTCCAAATTCAGTTTCACAAAAGCAGCCTTTACCTTCAAAAGATAAATCCTTTCTGTCTGAATCTGCTTACACATGTGTGGCTTATACAAGTCAGAACAGTTCTGAAAAACTGCACACAAAAACTACTGGCTGACAATGCCTGTGATGCAAGCAGCTCCTGAGGACTTGTCTGGCTCTAATACACAACTCGACTGACTGGAGGAATAAAAGAACACACCAGCGAAAACTTAAATGTTTGTTGCAAAAAGTCACCAAAATACTATCAAGCTACAAATGACATTAAGCTCTGTGGGAAGGTGGATAGTGATGAAGGAATTAGGGAAATGCAGAGTGACATACAATAGCTAGAGGGTTGTCTAAGGTTTGGTAGCTGTCAAAATTCAGTTACAGAAAGTGCAAGGTAATGCACCTAGGGAACAGGAACCCCATGAGAGTACTGGATTGGGTGGGTGAGACTTAGCACTGCAGCTGAGGAACAGGACCTTGGAGCTATCATCAGTGACTCCCTCAGACAATCAAGTCAGTGCAACAAGGCATATAGAAATGTGAGTAGGATGCTGGGATTCATCGGGAGGGGTATTTCTAGCAGAAGGGATGAGATAATACTTCTCCTGTATAGATCTTCAGTGAGGCCTCACTTGGAGTACTGTGCTCAGTTCTGGAGTCCTCACCTCAGAAAGGACAGTGATAGACTGGCGACAGTGCAGAAGCACAGGGTAACAAAAATGACTCCGGGCAAACAGGGCAGATCCTATGAGGAATGCCTCAAGACACTGAACATGTACTCACTGGAGACCAGAAGGGAGAGGGGAGATACAAGAGAGACCTTCAAGTTCCTAAAAGGAATTAATATGGTGAACTATGGGGAAATGTTTAGCTTGAATACTAGTTTACAGTTATGTGGATGTGAGTGAAAACGGACAGATGTGAGGCTCAGAAGGGACATGAGGAAGTATTGTTTTACAGAAAGGGTGTTGTAGCTGTGGAACGATCTGCCTGCTGAAGTTGTGGGCGCTAAAATTGTTGGTGGGTTCAAGCACAGCTGGGATAGAATGAAGGGTGCAGTGGTTGCTCGAGATGGCAGAAACTGGGAGGGGAATGTGGAGAGCTAAAACCCCAGAAGGACAGTAGGCCCAAGGGCTAAATAGGGAATTTGGCAGACTGAATGGACTGTTGGTCTTTTTCTGCCATCATTGTCATTGTGATTGCCTATGTCTCTGTCTAAAATGGTCCCTTTCTATGCTCAAATTAGGCTAAAACAATTACTGTTTGCTGGCCTAAGGGGCCAGTAGGTGTTTCTTTGCTACATAATTGGATCTGCTAGCAAGAGGAGGGACATAAAGAACCAGGCTCAGTACCTGGAACACGCACCAACTGTCTGCAGCTGTGGTCTCCAAAGACTGAAAGCCAAAAGAGAACACAGAAAGAGGTGAGACACACACAATCCCTTACAAGAAAAAAAATATATGAGGTGCATATAATAGCAAATCATGACGTACTCAACTAGAGCACAGCACAAAGCCAGGAAACAGTTTGCACTTGACTTGGTAGAGTGCTCCGTTTCAATAAATACATGATACTTTTCAAATACATGCACCTCATAACCTTTTTTCTAGTAAAACATTGTGTGTGTGTAACCCCTAGGTGGTGCTATCCCAAGGGCCACTACCCCTGCCTGCTTGGCTAGTAGCAAGTTAAGGGGCCTAGGTTCTGTAACTGGTGCCTCCACCCAGAGGTCAGGATTGGTAGTGGTCAAGCTAACCTGGGCACAGCCCTCTGGGACACTGTAACCCCCCTCTTTCCTTACTAGTGGCTGGAACAATACACAATAATCACTTTCACAATACCCCTGATACACCACACAAGTACCCACACTATTTGCACTTATTACCAGGGCTTTCCTCTGGCTCGGCCCTGGGGAACCCCTATAAAACAAGGTTATACACAGCAAATAACAGCAGTACAGTACTCTTGCACAAACTGGAAACACAGTCAGGGTAAATGCAAAAAAGAGTTAGATCTGATTTATTTAAAGGACTTGAACAAGGGAGGGGCGTAATCAGGTTAATTTGCTTAAGAGCTCTATCAATCAAACAGTTACGCATGCACTTCAGGGTCCATAAACAGTCACGCACTCTGGGTACCCAGATGGAGAATGGTGGGCTAACCTGGAATGTTGCAGCTGGTTGGGGCCCTGTGATGGAAGAAAACAACATGCACAATACACACTATTTGTAATCCGGAGCCGGAGGGCTCAGTTAGTGAAAAGAAAACAACAAGACAATCAGATGACACACTTTTAGATTAGGCTGTTGTTTCAGGGAGCTACCCTAATGATTACTCATGATACCCAAGACTGGACACAGGCTGGATGAAAATCAAGGCAGTAGGTGGTTAATCTGGAGTGCCAGGAGAAGCAGGGCCCACATGATTCACCGAGGCATTGTTACTGTTCAAGCGTGGAGCAGGGGGCTGATCCCCAGGCAGGTCTTCCATAGGTGGCTTTCTCTGTGCAGCGGGTAGTCTGGCTGGGCCAGTGTGGCAAGGCTTTGGCCAAATGGAGACAAATTCGGGTACAATCCATTTTGGTCTGGATACAGCTTCCAGCAAGCAGAACACAGTTCACACAGTGGGGAACCAAATCACGACCCACTTTCAATACATAGCACATTTACATGTAAAGGATTCTATGGTACCAGCAAGCAGAACACAATTCACACAGTGGGGAACCAAAGCATGACCCACTTTCAATACACAGCACTTTTACATGTAAGGAAATTCTACTGTACCAGGCAAACCGCTCTCCAGTCACGATCACAGAGTCTCTGCACAAACCGGGGATTCAAAAGCAGCTGGAAATCCTGACACGACGATCGCATTCAGCAAAATCTTCGGTCTCCTTCAGGTATGAGCCTGGTAAAAAGTCAGTGGCTTACTTCGTTCTCATGAACTTGGATTTAGTCAGAAATAATTCTCTTCTCTCCCTCTCAGGGGCAGCAGGCAGACACGCAGGCCACAACTCGGGCCTTTCCACTGTTCTCCTGTGCGAAACCATTCAGACAGCTGCTTGACTATCTCAAGCTGTTGCCTCTTCAGCTCCAAACTTAGATCTGACTCAAGTGCCAGGAAACCTGGGACTTTCCCCAGAATCCAAAAGGTTCGGTTGGCTGATCTGTCTGTCAGTCACAACAAAGGCTCCCCCCTTCAGGTGCAAAAAGGCACCAAAAGCACAAAACTACAATTCCTACAGGTTTTGACTCCAGACAGCTCATGTAGTCCGGCTCTATTTTAGGTCCCACCAGTACTGATTGGTCCAATTCGGCAGTCCAGGACCAGGATACTGGAGATAAACAAAACAGTCCTTGCTGCAAAGAAGGCAGGTTAGACAAATTACATTATCATTATCACTCTAAATGATTTTCAGCAAATAGTTACATCTTTCAGTAGAGCTCCCTCTCAGATTACCTATGACTGCAATCCAGGCAGCTCTTAAAGAGACAGTGCACAGAGGCTATACAGGCACTCTCTGGCAATCACATTTAAACTGCTAAAACGCAGGACACCAGCCTGGCAGTGAGCATTTAGGCAAGCTCAAGGAAAACTTTTCGGGATCCCCCATTTGTAGGGGGGTTACATGTGTGCCAACTGTTTGTGTGCTTTTCAAGAATTGGCATCTCCTGGTATTCCAGGGGCCTGGGTTAAATTCCCAATAGATCACATTATTTTGTTCTCACTACAAATTGTGATTTAAACTGCTTAGCAGTGGCTAGTACCGCAGCAAAACATCTAATTGTTATCTCCTCCTAGCTTAGCCAAGGGAATTGCTTCATTTTCTCTGTTACTAAAATCCTTGGTTTGGATTCAGAGAATAGCAAGTTCAAATTTTGAGATCCTTTCCTCACTTGCCGTAGAATACTACAGTAGTAATGAGTGGATATCAGGTAGTAGCAATAGCAGACCCATGAGTCTTAGCCCTTCCCCAGCTCTGTTGTTCATGGAACTCTCCCACCAACTGTGTTAGTGAGTCAGGCACATTGCAGTAAGGTGCCACCCACTTGCTATTTTGTAATTGAGTGTTCAGTTTCCCAGGCAGCGTCTATTCCAAATTAGCAGTTTGCACTTATTTTCATCAGGCTGGACAAAACAAGCCCATTCTTCAATTCTCCATTTGGGCAAAGCACCAAACTCACATTTATGGGTCTGGCCCATCCCTGCATTTATGTTCCAAGTGGAGAAAAATCTGAAGCCAAAGGCCAAGTAGTTTATCCCTACAAGGGAAGTGGATTTGTGGCCAAGTATAACACTGGTAGTGTTATTACTCCTACTGCATTACGCTGTATGAGCTTTTTCCAAAGAAAAACTGAGCTGATGTTACTGTTTTTAATGGTTGAACAGCTCAACATGGAAAGGGGAGAAGGGAAAAGAAATACAACAAGCCTTTCCATTCCCTGGGAAGGGTTTGCTATTCTCTTGGTCTGCACATGTGTCCAAAGGTAGAATTTTCTTTCAGGGGTTGAATTAAGACTTCAGGGAACGTTAGGTGGTTGGAAATGCTACTGGTGTGCTGGGGGAAGTGGAGCAAGGGTGAGTTACTGGTTAAGGACCCTTACAAAAAAATGCAAGGATCATGAAAGGCATACAATATGTAGAGGGCATGCATGCCACAAAAATGCAGGTTTAACACTAGAGCTGTGCAAAGAAAATTCAAGGATAAATGCAAAATTCTTAAACTAGGCATGATGGTTACACTTCTTTAAAGAAAGGATTATGCCTGATAGATACAAGGAAGCTAAGGATTTTGAACTACTTCTGGAACTTCCCATGCAAAATTGTCATGTTAAAGTTGCATTTTTTTGTATCTTACTGCCTTGGAGATATTTTTTTTTTTGTTTGTTTTTGTTGACTGAGTAAGTGCACAAGTGCACTAGACAAATCCTGCCTATTTTTGGGCACGACCCAGGGGAGGGAGATACAGATGAATGCCAACTGACTTTGAACCAGATTAAGCTGTTGGTGGTATTTTTAGTGAATGAGGGAAATTTGGCCAGGACAATGGGGAAATTCCCCTACTCTTTTCGATAAGTGCCATGGGATCTTTAACATCCACCTGAACTACCACCAATCTGGGCAGATGGGACCTCGGTTTAACGTCTCATCCGAAAGACAGCACCTCATAAGTGTAGCACCCCTCTCATGCTGCACTACAGTGTCAGTACTAGGATATTAACCCAAGTGCCAGATGTGGGAACTGAACCCACAGCCCTCTGATCTCCCAGCCTCATAGGCGAGTGTGCTACCTACTGAGCCACTGACACTTAACTACATATACCCTGTGTTATTCTTAGGGACTGGGTTGGGAGATCAGTAAAGGGTGTCCACTCTGATTTAAATGGGTGAAATAGCCAGTGGGGACTGCCAGCAAGTCAGAATTCAGCTTAATGGTTATTCTTATAACTGTAACTTTCATTAGAGAATAACATCACATGTAATTGTATTACAAGAAATACTGCAGTAAGTCCAGTGAAGTGGTATACTCCAGGTAGGTTTGCAAACATACTTATTCTAAAAGGGAATTTGTACTTGAAACAGTGTTGGAAATCTAAAACCAGGCACTGTACAAGCACTGGTCACTGTCCAGGTGAAAGTAAAAGATCCCATGGCACTTACCAATAAAGAGTAGAGGCGTTTCCCCGATAAACAGAGCCACGTAACCTACCCCCAGGATGCACCTAAAAACAAGCTATCACAGCTTAGTGTGCCTTTCCTAGTCAAACAAGCATTTGTCAATGCCGAATGTTGCTTACTTCTATGTGCTGTTTAGGTATTTGGAAGTCATTGGAGTGCAAATATTGAAAATTTGCGAACTTACGAGTGTGCATGAACTGCATAGCATGCTGGCCTAAATGAAACAGTCATTATTGGAAAGTTTCATGAAATTTTCAACATAGCCATTTTAAGACCTCTGCTCATGAACAGTGTCACTGTGATTTTGTTAATGTGTCCCATACATTGAGTTTGCACACCGACTGCGCCATTGTGCGCTACATGGGCGGAAACACGTTTTGGGCAGGATGTGAAAAATGACAGCTGTACTGCTCATAAGGAGGTGTGGTAAAATGGCAATGTTGAAAATCTGGAGTGGAAATATTGAAAATTCGCAAACCTACGAGCGTGCGTGGGAACTGTGCAAAGCACACTTGTAAAACAGTCATTTTTAGGAATTCTTTCACCAAATTTTCAACATTTCCATTTTAAGATCTCTGCTCATGAACAGTGACACTGTGATTTTCTTAATGTGTCCCATACACTGAGTTCGCACACCGACTGCGCCATTGTGTGCTACATGGGTGGAAACAAGCTTCCTGAATTAGTGGCCTTGATGGAGGAGGAACATCTCGATATCGTGGCAGTCACAGAAACATGGTACACACAAAACCATGACTGGGACATAAACATACCAGGATACACTGTCTACAGGAGGGACAGGGAGGGTAAAAGAGGAGGAGGAGTAGTTCTTTACATAGAGGAAGGAATAAAAGCAACAGAACAAAAGGGTAAACAGGGAGGAGAAGAAGCACTGTGGGTAAATTTGGAGACAGGCAATGGCACCACAATACGCACAGGGGTTGTATACAGACCCCCTTCTCAGGGGGAGGAAATGGACAAGGAAATGATAGAAAGTATACTTAGAATGGCAGAAAAAGGGAAGATATTGCTGATGGGTGATCTGAATATGCCAGATGTTAACTGGAGTGCAGTTGCAGCTGCCACTTCGAAGAGTGCAGTTATTCTAGATGCCCTACAGGGGGCATGCCTAGACAACTAGTACTGGAGCCCACTCAAGAGGGAGCAATATTAGACTTGATTCTCTCAAATGGAGATCGAGAGAGGATCACAGATGTAGAAGTGGGTAGCCATCTGGGGAACTAGCGACCATCGAACAGTATGGTTCTAATAAACACAGCAATAGAGTCAAGCCATACAAAGACAAAAGTACTGGACTTTAGGAGGGCTGACTTTGCTAAATGGGTGAGTGCATAAGGAATGCACTAGCAAATGGGCAGGAAGGAGGGTGGAAGAACAATGGGGAATAATAAAACTGCCATCACAGAGGTAACAAGCCTTGTGTGAAGCAAATAAACAAAACAAGACGATGTAAGAAACCACTATGGTTCTCAAAGGAAGTGGCAGTGAAGGTTCAAGAGAAAAGAAAGCATTCAGGAAGTACAAGGAATCCAGAAGGAGCAGGACAGAGAACTGTATCAGTTAAAGCAAAAGGAGGCTGGGAAGGCAGTCAGAACAGCAAAGGCCCAAACCGAGGAAAAGATAGCCAACTCAGTTAAGAAGGGGATAAAACCTTTTATAGGTACATCAGGGAGCAAAGGAAGACCAAGGAGGGATAGTGAGGCTTAATAAAGAGGAGGGAGGGTGGGCAGAGGGAGACTGTAGAAAAGGCAGAGATACTAAACAAATATTTTTGCTCAGTATTTACAAATAAAGAGGGGCGTACATAAAACAAACAGTAGTAACACTCTGGATACAGAAGTTGATACCAGCCCATTTACAGAAGAAAGGGTTCTGAAAGAACTCTTAAAACTGAAGGTGGACAAACCAATGGGGCCTGATGGGATTCATCCCAGAATTCTAAAAGAGCTAAGGGTAGAACTAGTGACACCACTGACTACCCTTTTTAACAAATCATGGGAGGATGGGGTGGTACCCGAGGACTGGAGGAGGGCAGATGTGATTCCCCTTCACAAAAGTGGGAGCAAGGCAGAAGCAGGAAACTACAGACCTGTTAGTTTAACCTCAGTGATAGGGAAAATGATGGAATCACTTCTGAAGGAAAGAATTGTTGAGTATCTAGAGGCCAGAGGGGCACAGGACCCTAGGCAGCATGGATTCACAGCGGGAAGGTCATGCCAGACAAATCTGATAGATTTCTTTGACTGGGTGACCAAGTTAGTAGATCAGGGAGGGGCTGTGGACATGGCCTACCTAGACTTTAGCAAGGCATTTGACACAGTCCCACACAAAAGATTAATATACAAGTTAGCCAGCCTGGGAGTGCGTCCCAAGATGACAGCCTGGGTAAAGAATTGGCTGGAGAATAGGACACAGAGAGTAATAGTAAATGGAGTCCACTCAGAAGAAAGGAGGGTTACTAGAAAATATAAGGGAACACAGCGGGATGAAGATAGGGAGGCATACCAAACTGCCCTAAGGGAAGCAGGTAAGGCAGTAAGGCAGGCAAAGTCCCAAACTGAGGAAACACTAGCACGAACAGTAAAAGAAGGTGACAAGACTTTCTATAGATACATTAGTGAAAGGAGAAAGTCCAGAGGGGTATTGCTGCTTAATGGAGAAAAGGGAGCATGTGAGGAGGAGGACCCTGTAAAGGCATCTATCCTAAATAGATACTTTTGCTCAGTATTTACTGAAGAGAAGGTAGGGCAGGGCCCACAGCTCAGCATCATGGACACAGGGGAGGGAGGTGAGCACTACTCCCTTCACAAAGAAAGGGTCCTACAAGAGCTTGCTAAGCTCAGGGTGGATAAGGCAATGGGACCTGATGGCATACATCCCAGGGTACTTAAGGAGCTAAAGGAGGAACTAGCAGAGCCATTAGCAGAATTGTTTAGTGAGTCTCTGAGCACAGGAGAGGTCCCAGAAGACTGGAGAAAGGCTCATGGATCCCACTCACAAGAGTGGTAGCAGGGAGGAGGCGGGAACTACAGACCGTCAGTCTTACCTCAGTAGTGGGCAAGATTATGGAGGCACTCTTAAGGAAAGGATAGTGCAACACCTGGAATCCATAGGGCACAGGATCCAAGACAGCATGGGTTTACAAAGGAAGGTCCTGTCAAACTAATCTCATAGATTTCTTTGACTGGGTAACCAGAGTGGTGGACCAGGGGAGCAGTTGATGTCGCCTACCTTGACTTCAGCAAAGCTTTGACACTGTTCCACATAGAAGATTGATAAATAAGCTAGGTAGGCTCGTGGGTGGGTAGTTGGTCAACTGGGTGGCAAACTGGTTGACTGGCAGAAAACAGAGAGTGGTGGTAAATGGTATACAGTCAGAAGAGATGCAAGTCACAAGTGGGTACTCAGGATCAGTCCTGGGGCCAGTCCTATTCAACATCTTCATTAGTGACCTCAGATGGACTAGAGGGTAAGGCTTGTCTGTTTGCAGATGACACCAAGATCTGCAACAGAGTAGATGATCCAGATGGGGTGGGCAGAATGAGAAGAGATCTGGATAAACTAGCAGAATGGTCAGAAGAGTGGCAACTGGGATTTAATGCAAAGAGTGCAAAATCATGCACATAGGGAAGAGAAACCCTGAAGCCACTTATAGGCTGGGAGGAGTTGCTAGCAGTCACAAAGGAAGAAAGAGACTTGGGCATCATCATCACTGATGACCTAAAATCATCAAGCAGACCTCTAAAGCAGTAGGTAAGGCTAGGGGGGTGTTAGGGTGTATTAGTAGGGGTATCACAAGTCGTAGAGAGTAATAATCCTCTGTACAAGACATTGGTTAGGCCTATCTGGAGTACTGCGTGCAGTATTGGAGGCCACACCTTCACAAGGACATTAACTAAATTGAGGCAGTCCAGAGAAGGGCAACCAAATGGTGCAGGGACTGCATCAGAAGACATAAGGACAGATTAACGGAGCTCAATATGTATACCCTTGAGCAAAGGAGGAGAGAGGTGATATGATCGAGACATTTAAACACCTTAAGGGCATAAACAAGGTGAAAGAGTCTAACATGTTTAAATATAAGAAAAATAGCAGGACAAGAGGACACAGCATGAGATTAGAGGAGGCCGATTAAGGGGAATGTGAGAAATTCTTTTCACAGAAAGGGTGGTAGATGCATGGAATGGCTTACCACAAGAAGTGGTGGCTATGAATACAGTGCAGGGCTTCAAACAGGCATGGGATAGGCATAAGGGAGCAATACAAATGACTATGAATAGATAGGTCACTGACAGAGCAAAGGCCGATGGTACATTTATAAGGTAGAAAAAGAAATGGGCAGACTGGATGGGCCTTGCGGTCCTTATCTGCCGTCAACTTCTATGTTTCTATGTTTCTAGTGGGGTACTGCAGGGTTCAGTATTAGGACCGGTCCTCTTCAATGTCTTTATAGGCGACATTGCGGAAGGACTGGAAGGAAAAGTATGTCTCTTTGCAGATGACACTAAGATCTGCAACAGAGTTGATGCACAGGGTGGGGTGGAAAGGATGAGAAGGGACTTGGCAAGGTTAGAGGAATGGTCAAATGTATGGCAGCTTAGATTCATTGCTAAGAAGTGCAAGTAATGCACCTGGGAAACAAAACCCAGGGAAGAGTACACAATGGGGGTGAGATACTAACAACAACAAAAATGGAAGGGACCTGGGGTAGTCATATCAGATGACCTAAAGGTGGGCAAGCAATGTGAGAGGGCAGCAAGGAGGGCTGGGGGGTTACTGGGATGCATAGGGAGAGGCATCACCAGTAGAAAACAGGAAGTTATTATCCCTCTGTACAGACAGCTGGTGAGACCCCATCTGGAGTACTGTGTGCAGTTCTGGAGACCCAATCTCCGCAAAGACATAGACAGGATAGAAGCTGTCCAGAGGAGGGCAACTAAAATGGTGCAGGGTCTGCACCGGAAGACATATGAAGAGAGACTTAAGGAGCTTAATATGTATAGCCTCGAGGAAAGGAGGGAGAGGGAGGACATGATAGAAACTTTCAAGTACCTCAAGGGAATCAACAAAGTCCAAGAGGGTAGCATCTTTCAAAAAAAGAGGTGTGCAAGAACAAGAGGGCACAATTTGAAGATAGAGGGGGCGGCTCAGAGGTAATTTAAGGAAGTATTTTTTCACAGAGAGGGTTGTGGATGCATGGAACGGACTTCTGGAGGAGGTTGTGGAGTCAAAATCAGTGGTGGAATTCAAGCATGCATGGGACAGTCATAAGGCAATTCTGGGGGGTGGGGGTAAGAAGAAGTAGGCTGCTGGTTAACTAGGATCTGCAGCTTATCCAGTAGGTAGGGAAATGGGCAGACTGGGTGGGCTAAGCGGTCCTTATCTGCTGTCAAATTCTATGTTTCTATGTAACATGTTTTGGGCAGGATGTGAAAAATGACAGCTGTACTGCTCATGAGGAGGTGTGGTAAAATGGCAATGTTGAAAATCTGGAGTGAAAATATTGAAAATTTGTGAACTTACGAGCCTGCGTAGGAACTGCGCAACGCACGCTCGTAAAACAGTCATTTTTAGGAATTTTTTCACCAAATTTTCAACATAGCCATTTTAAGACCTCTGCTCATGAACAGTGTCACCGCGATTTTCTTAATTTGTCCCGTACATTGATTTCAGACACCGATCATGCCCATTTCGCGCCATAAGGGCGGAAACACATTTTGGGTGAGATGTGAAAAATGACAGCTATACTACTCATAAGAAGGTGTGGTAAAATGGCAATGTTGAAAATCTGGAGTGAAAATATTGAAATTTCATGAACTTACGAGCCTGCGTAGGAACTGCTAGCAACATATGCTTTCAAGTAAAACAGTAATTTTGGAATTTTTGGACCAAATTTTCAACATGGGTTTTAGGACCCCTTCTCATGGTGACATACTATCATGGTGGTATTCAGGCTCGAAGGGTGATTTCGCAGTCACTGCACGAAATCACCCTTCGGGCCTGAATAACGCCATGACAGTGACATCATTCATGAGAAGGGGTCCCAAAACCCCATGTTGAAAATTTGGTGCAAAAATTCCCAAAAATGCCTGAGATATGCAATAGATGAACCCCATCTAGCCCATTATACAGCTTACCGCATTTCCTCAGTTCGCGGTCGGCTTTGAAGAGTGCAGACTGTTCCTGGTCCACTCAAGATCGCTGCTGGAGTCCGAGGTGGGCATGGGGTGGGGGGTGGGGGAGGCTGGGTGCAGTGGTGGGTGCGGGTTGTGGGGGTCGGAGACACACCTCGGGACCGCTTTTGTTTTATAGGTTTAAAAAAAAAGACGTTAGGGACATTTGCCATGCTGGGGTGGGCCCCAGCGTGGCACAAGGACGGGGGCCGCTCAGCCGACAGGGATTGGGCACCCCTGCTGAAGAGACTGATTGCCACGCTGGGTGGGCTCCCAGCGTGGCACCAACTACTGGGGGTGGGACGATGCAGCTTCAGCCGGCGGGTTGGGCACCCCGTCGGCTACAACCATCTGCGAGGCGCGTGACGCCTGCATGTGGGGGAGAGCTACGCTTCTTATCGCTGCTCACTGAAGCGTGGCTCCACTTAATCTGTATGTTACTGCATTTTGAGGGTCACAGACAGCTCCAAAATGCATTGGCTTACAGGGGCCGCGCCTGCCAGATCACTGACCGAATTGGAGGAGGATGACACACCTCCGAAATCTCCGATGATGGCACTATGTTTCTTGCACATGCGTGCAAGCAACATAACAATTGTAAATAAACCAATCAATCAATCAACAAGCAAGGCCCAGAGCTTTGAGGTTACATACCACTTCCTCAGCAGGTACAGTAAATAAACATTCTGACTGGCTGATATGGTCCACTTGTAATAGTTGGGGTACAGATTTAATTGCATGTGGCTGTTTGAATAATACGCAGAAAGGCCAACACAGAGTTTGCCTTCATGCATCTTTTGATGTGCAGCTTTGATGAAGACAGGAAATAATAACAGGGTAGCTGCAAAAAACAGCTTAATGTAAGACTCAGTAAAAAGCACGTCTCTTTTATTGTGGATTAACACAAGTGAAAATTTGGACCAGTGGCATTGATAATTACTTTTTATGCGGAAGTAATTAATAATGAACAGTAAGAATTTGTCTTAAGTCCTTAACTCCTGGTTAAACAACTAAATAAAAAAAATGTCTGATAATTTTCTTGTTTCTGCTGGCGGACACTAAAGTTACTGATCCTTTGATGAGAATCCTAAGATTGATATACTTCCAACCAAGCAGTTTTTTAACACATTAAGTATTTACATCTTTTAAAGTAGCTGGGAAACTTCATCTGGTAAAATCTAACCTCACCTTTTTAGTGTAAAACATTATAGATGCCTTCTAATTTCATTCTTTTACTTGTAGGGTTGTCTGAATCCACAAGCATTTACAAACAATTTTCAGTGTTATAAAATAAAATCTTGCTCCTTGCTTTGTTTGTCTTTCCCTGTCCCACTGACTGGTGACCTGGTTGACAGCAAAGCTGATTACATATAGGTTACACTACACTGTGTTACACCATCTTACACTACAGAGACTGCATTGTCGCAACACGTACAAATTGTTACTAGAACATCTTTAAATACTTTCTCACCTTTTTATGTTACATTGGTACAGATTTTCAAGTGGAAACAGGTTTAATGTTATTTGGTAGATCTTCTTCAGTTTTTAGGACAAAACAAATATTTGTTAATTGGGCATTCAAATCAGGGGGTGTCTTTTATGGTATGAGTCTCTGAGCGTGAGGTTTCAGTGAGAAGACCACAACTTAATTGGAACAGTTTTGCCTGCTCAAACCTCACAATATACCGTAAGAGATGCCCCTTGGAGGCCCTGTTATTTTATTATAAATCACCTGAGTTTTGCTTGAGTTAATGTGCATGCTAAGGTGCATATCAGGAGGTTGTGTAAATATGTATGCTATGGTGCATATCAGGAGGTTGTGTAAATATGTATGCTATGGTGTGTATCAGGAGGTTGTGTAAATATGTATGCTATTGTACATATCAGGAGGTTGAGTAAATATGCATGCTATGGTGCATATCAGGAGGTTGAAATGATTTGCATGCTATGGTGCATATCAGGAGGTTGAGTAAATATGTATGCTATGGTGTGTATCAGGAGGTTGTGTAAATATGTATGCTATTGTACATATCAGGAGGTTGAGTAAATATGCATGCTATGGTGCATATCAGGAGGTTGAGTAAATTTGCATGCTATGGTGCATATCAGGAGGTTGAGTAAATATGCATGCTATGGTGCATATCAGGAGGTTGAGTAACTATGCATGCTATGGTGCATATCAGGAGGTTGAGTAAATATGCATGCTGTGGTGCATATCAGGAGGTTGAGTAAATATGCATGCTATGGTGCATATCAGGAGGTTGGTAGGAGGTCCTGATAGTTCTTAAAAATGTGTTCCCTAAATGTCAGCTGAAAAGTGTGTGTCCCACACACACACACTGACGATCAGGCTGCCTGCAATGTCCACTGAGAAAATGCACCGATGAGTGTCAGCATTCTTTCATTTTGATTTGTTGTTTGCCCGCTTTTTGCCTCCGGCACTCAACGCTTTCTACTTGCACTTATTGCACTTCACACATTTTGAGAAGATAACAATGCTCAAGACGAAATAGAAAAAAAAACAGCCGACATGATGGTGGGCACATTATTTAAAGGGTAACAGTCAGCACAAAGAGCTTCACACTCAAGTGTGGGTCTGGTCCCAATATGCACAAGTGGTGCATTATGACCTCAGGTAGATGGAACTTGATCTCCCGTACAGTCAGTGTTACTGTCAGTGGGTACTCTCCCACCATTCACACTCCAAGTGGTGGGAGAGTACCCACTGATAGTAACATTGACTGTGAGATAGATCAAGTTCCGTCTTCTGGGCCCAGCTACAGGTCAGGTGCAAAGAGGCACCTCCAGTTAGGGGGCGTGCAGTGGGATCACAAACAACAAGAACATGGTAAAAATTCAGTGGCCTAGCATGATAGACAATTTCTCCCCCCCACACACACAGATGCCACCAGATCTTCAACACTCCAGGACCTCCACATACTCTCCTTGTTTGTTTGTTTTTTGCAGTTAGTTGTTTTTGCTCCTGTGGCTCTCATTAGCCCTCCAGATACCAGCCACCCCAGTCCAGTCTCCCTTATTTTCCACCAGGACGTACCATAATGCAAAGGTAGTGTGGCCTGGGTATTTGTCGAATGCAGGGCAGGAGGTCAGCAGCCACCCAGGAATCCATTTTCTCCCTGGCTGTGTGGATGTGCAGTTCTACCCAGACATCTCCACGCACACTGCTGCATGTGGAACATTGGCAGCCACCACTCTGCCCCCATCCAGACAGCCCCTGGCTGCCATACCCCCAACCGGCACTAGGGGCCAGGCTAATGCTGGGCATCGTAACCCTTCCTCTCCGGGAGAGGAGAGCAGTCCTCTGGATGCTCTGTTCTCTTCCGGCTGACCACTGGCATTCCTGGTCTGTTCCCTAGCTCAGGACGCTAGCATGGTGGTAGGCAGTGCTCCCAGATCGGCCAAAGCATTTTCCTGTAGCAGACCCTCATTTTTCCTGTATTTTCCCTGTAAAACCTTGGTGAAATTCCCATAGATTTTCCTGTATGCTCACGCCAATTTATTTTTGCAACTGGCATCACTATAGTGGTCAATAAAATCACAACAACATATGTTCTGGCTGTTTTAAGTGTTTTTATTTACTTTAAGAATTAAAAGTGACCTAAAGCAGCACTTTCACCAGGCCTACACAATTAATCCCAAGTCCTCATGCTCTGTCCAAGACTCCACTTTCTCATGCTGCCTGATCTACAGATGCTGGCTAGTCACACTCACTGCTTTGCCCTATTCATTCTTCCTGCACAATAGGGCCTTGGTAGCTGGGCTTCTGGCATCCCTACACATCCATGGCACAGGTGTTCTGGCAGACCCACTGACCATACTTTCTCACTCCCCACAGGCCATCACACTCCCGGGCGGAGTGCAACATGGTAAAGGGGATGCAGGCTGTCACCACAGCATTCCCCACAATGCAGACTGCCACCACTGCACTATCCCACCACCCAGTTCACTCCCACTGGATCCAGGCCTCCCCACCCTAGTGCCATGGTGCACGAAGGTGGATCATGCATTCTTCCCTGGGCTGTGGCTCCCAAAACCAACCCAGCTCCAGCTTACGGCCACAGTTCCCTCCATCTACTGGTCACCAGCACTCCCCAAGAGGACATCCAATGATGGCTGCTGAGACCCCCCGACCGGGCCAGGTTAAATACCACCTTAGTTCCCCGATCATCCACTCCGCTCCGCTGGCCTCCCCCCGGAATGGTGCCAACAATCCTTCAATCAAAGCAGGCAGGTCAGGCCCCAGACCCCCGAAAAGGAAGACAAGGTGGGAAGTTTTTTTTTAGTAAGCATCCCCAACTCTTTCTGCCTTAAAACCATTAACCCCCTAATGAATGGGGCAGCTGGCTACACCACAGAGTAGTACGGGGAGATTTGTGCATTCTTTTCCCCTTACCTCCTGGGGGTAACACCAATGGGGTAAAAGCACTCTATAACTAAACCCAGGGACACAGGGACCCTTCACTACACCCCCAGCTAATCCATATACTGTTGCCATCAAAGGGGACTTAACATAGTTTTGCCAACCACCCGGCCACCCAACAATTTATTAACAACACCAATAAAACTGTGAGGAAGTACAGTAAATATAAAATGCTGCAGGACAATTAATAGCAACCAAGTACATTATTAAATGAACTCATCAAAAAAGATAAGCTCACTTCACACATTCCTAGTGTGCACACACACACACACACCACACTACAGTTATATTCTCTGTCCACCTCACATGCACACACGCACATCCCCAACACTCTCTGGCCACACACTCACTACTCTTCCACACCCCTGAACCCCCCTTTGAATAAAACCCAAGGCAATAAAATGCCAAACAGTCTCTGAAATGTTCAGAGTCCACAAATCAAAGTCCCAACAGTCCCAGGGGACTGGACAATCTTTCACACATAACGTGATAATCACTGTATGTGTTTGTTTTTCTTACAGCAACAACAGTTACTATTATTGCAGCAACAAACAACAGGTTAAACAACAAATGAATTACTAGAAAAGTCTCACCCAGTTCAAGATAGAATCCAAACTTTTCAGTCATACAATCCAAAAGAACAGTCCTGCAGCATTATAGGAGGTAGTCAGACAGTTCCAAAAGGCGAATAAACATTTCTCACAGTGCTGGTCCTCTGCCTTGAGGGCAGTAGAGCTGGGGATCCAGCCTTGTGCTTAAGGAGTATTAGCTCTGCTGGGTCTCTCTACATACCATAATCGTATATGAAGGACTGAGACCAGGGTTTTGGGGGCCAAACATAAAAGCTAAGGTAAATTATACAATCAACTGCAGTGCTTAGCACTATGAGCCTCTAAAACAAGCAACTGTGTCAGCCACATACCAAATACTGCATAGAGAGGTTCCATGTAAAAATAAATTCCTTAACAGCTTCCAAATTAAGTTTATACATCGTAATTCCACACTGGATCCTTCCTGACACTCTGACTAGCAGCACTGGACAGATCTCTAGCTTGCTTCTTACCTGCGTCTGAAAAGATGGTGGTCAGACTCCTACTGCGCTATGCCCACGTCCGGAAAACTTCTACCGCTCCTCTCTGCCACAGACACTGGAAAAGAAAACCAGGGCGCTGGTTAAAAAACTTGATTGGTCCCGCTGACTCTCCAGTTGCAGTGAATTCTCCAGTTCAGGCTTGCTTGCTTGCTGCTGCTAGTGCTGACTCGTGCTCACAAATCCAAATGCCGGCAATCCTCTTGAAATTTGAACAACAACCCTGACACTCTCACAATTAAACTTCCCGCAGTTGTGTACTCCTCGGCACAATGGGCTGGATTTATAGGAGAGTGACCTGCTAGCCTATCAGGGGGCCACTAAGTTACAGTCTTGTCTGGCAGCCAAGCCATGAGGGCGCGCATAGCTCTAATCACATCAGGCTATCAGGGCCGCATCCCAGCGCATGATCACAGCTCCCAGCAGTCTCCAGGACCGCGTGATCACAGCATGTGAGGTCAGAGGCACCAATGAAGATTTCTCACTCTTGGTGAGAGTCTCAGTGGGCAATTTAAGTGTTCCTCACTGCTTCACTGTTGTCTCCCCGTAGTGCCGGCAACAATCCCCGTGGATTTGTTAAATTTGTGATTTCCTCCCCGCAGCCCGTTTTCAGTTTAAAACCCCCATAAAATATAGATATGGGAGCACTGGTGGTAGGTGAAGTGCTCAGCCTCTGTGCCAGCTCCGCATAGCCTTCATTGCACTGCAAACCTTGATTCCAGCTGAGGCACACTGGGACAACTGAGAAACCTCTGGTGGTGTGCCAACTAAGGTATCTGGAGGAGCTTCCTTGGAGGACTGCAATGTACTGTACTTAGGCAGGAGGGGAAGCTTAGGTAAGCTCAGAGTGATGTGCTGGGGGGGCAACAGGAGGGAGCGTAGCAAAATTCTAAATGTCCACAACTCTGAAACTAGAAAACTTGGAGTTTCTTTTCCCATCTCTTTTTTCCCCTTCATTTTCTTTTTCTTTCTGGGTAGTATTTGCACAGATGGATCTCGAACCTGTGACCTCAAGCACCACAGCCTCTCACACAGTTTAGCACCACTATACCACTAGGCCATGCAGTCTGCTAGAAGACATCCTTCTAATTTGTGGTATTCAAACGTGCCCTGTTGATCACTTGAAGGATCACCTGCCACTGCAACCTTCCTAGCATTTGCTGTGAACCAATCTCCACATTTTTCCACTAGTTCATTATAAGGTTTGGTCACTAGGGACAGATTTTGATATCTCATATTCCACTATATTCCATCCTATCTTCTCCATAAGTCTTTTCAACTCTTCCACTTAACCACCTCTTCTATTCCATTATGCTCTTCCTTGTACTCGCCTCTCTCCCCCTACTGTTCACCCTTACATCCATCCCTCCCACTTCCCTACCTGCCTTACCAATGTTAATCCTCTGCCCACTCTCCTCCTCTCCCACTCTTCCAACTTCATATCTCATCCCCCTTCTCCACTCTCCCTGGCGCCCGGGGCACATCCACCCTCCACTCATCAGGAGCTCACCTGGCTTCACTTCACTTTTGCATTCCTCCTTCAGCTCCTCCTTAATTCAGTCCCCTTCCTCATATTCTCATGCTCCCTCCCATCCTCGGAGATGGTTATCCATCCCATCAAAACTTCTCATCTTGTTACTACTTCTTACAGCTGGGGACATTAAATCTAACCCTGGGCTTTCACCCTCTCCCCTCTCTGACCTCCCAAAAGGACTAAAAATTGTCCATCTTAAAATCAGGAGCCTACTCCCAAAAACTGACTTAATTCAACCACTTATGATTAATACAGTCTCACTCAGTCCCAGGCGGCCATTTTGACTAAAGTTAAGTATAGAACATTCCTTTTAAGAAGACTAGGGTCCATGGCTCACACCTCCCCTGGGTATCAGTCGAGCTGCTGGCCTGTCAGTGTGCTCATGATCTGGCATGGGTGGCTCACAAAGCTACTGGTACTCTAAAGGACTTACTTAGGTATTGTTCCCTCCGTAACTCCTGCACCAGGGCTATCCATTTTGCCAAATCAGAATATTTCAACTCTGCCATCCAGTAAAACCTTAACAGCTCTTCCAAATTCTGAAAGGTTGTCCACACCCTATTCTCCACCCCTGCCCAATCCCCACCCCCTGCCCTAAAGATATGTGACCTCACTATCTCTGACCCCCACAATGTAGCTGCTGAATTCAACAACTTCTTCACCACCTGTGCTTCCTCCCTCCTTGCCTCTCTACCCCCTCCAGCTCCTCCTACACCAGCTTCATCTGCACCTAATTCCTCCTCCCCCTGCTTCTTCTTCAAACCAGTCTTCCCAGTGACACCATAAATGCTCTTCTAGACCTTAACCCCCCACAAGAGGAAAAGCCCGGATGGACTAGACCCCAAGCTACTGCACCTATTGACCCATGCTATAGCCCTCCCTCTATCCACTCTCGTGAACCTATCCTTCTCACTAGCCACGTCCCTAAAGGCTAGAAGCTTGCCACTGTCGTCCCTCTTCATAAAGGTGGCGATTCTTTTAATCCTGGTAACTTCCACCTGATATCTTTGCTCCCAGTCCTTGCTAAGCTGCAAGAGCACTTGACTCTGGCTCAACTTTCTCCCTTCCTTGACTCCTCCTCCTCCTTCTTCACTCCTTTCCAGTCTGGTTTCCATAAGGCCCACTCCACCACCACCTCTCTGCTCCAGCTCACTGACTCCATTCTCACTGGCATGGATCAGGGATGCATCGCCTCTGCCATCTTTATTGATCTGGCCAAAGCCTTCGACGCTGTTGCCCACCCCCTTCTTCTAAGCAAGCTTTCTGCAGTTGATCTCTCTGAGTCCGCCACTAGCTGGTTCCATTCCTATCTCATGGGAAGGTCCCAGTCAGTCAGGATTGGCAACTCCCTCTCCCCCTCTCCCCATAAACTCCTGTGTCCCTCAAGGCTCAGTACTCGATCCAATACTTTTCTCAATTTTCCTTAATGACCTTCCTAATGCCTGCGCAACTGCTAATATCCACATGTACGCAGATTATACTGTTTTGTATGCCTCCGGTACTTCCCCCTTGGATATGGCATCCAGTCTTCCACTAGATTTAACAATGTCTAGTGCTGGTTTTGCACCAATCAGCTCTCACTGAATGCCAAAACGATGGTCTCCATGACCTTTGACACCAGGTAAAAGTTCGCTAAGCTTGCTGCCATACCCACCTTCCATACCCTTGATGGATCCTTACTTGAAGATGTCTCCTCCTTCAAATACCTCAGGCTCTGGCTTGACAAGAACCTCAAGTTCACAGGGCATGTGGATGCCAACCACAAAAAGCTACTTCCCAAACTCAGTGCTCTGTAGAGACACTGCAGCTGCCTTCCCTCTCCGGCCAGCCTGGAGATCGTCCAGAAGATGATTCTCCCTATTTTTGACTTTGAAAACATAGTCCATAGTACTGCCCCCTAATCCACCCTTGCCAGACTGGACACTCTATTCAACTCCTTTGCCATTTTGTCCTTGACTGTCCACCTCATACCCACCACTTTGACCTCTACACCTCTCTCTCCCCTTCCCCTCTCTTAGTGCCAGACACCTTGCCCATGGCACTTCTTTAATTGGAAAGTACTGGCTTAGTTCTCTGCCTCTCTACATCCACTCCCTCCTCTCCCTTCCTCCTACTCCTCTCTACTCATTTTGCAACTCCACCTATAGGACCCTTGCCCTCTCCTATCTGTCTTCCACTTCTGATAGAGCAGCCTACTCCTACCACTTTCCAAACACTTGGAACTCCCTCCCCCTAAACATCTGCTCTGCCCCATCTATCCATTCACTATCCCACCTACTTCGACACTACATATCCCCCTCCTGTAATTGCATCTCACCCTTCCTTCCCCCTTATTTACTCTTTGCACCCCCTCTCTTTCCCATTCATCACTAGTCCCTTCCTTAATGTTCACACCCACACTCTTATGCCGCATCACCCACCTCTCTATGTGTCCCATGTTCCAGTATTTATATCCACCATTTTTCTCCCTTACTACTCCTGCCATTCCCTTTGCAGGGCTCTTGCATCCCGAAGGGGGGGCTACCCCATCCAGCTGCTCATCTCCTCTCCCATCACCAATTTTCTCCCTAATTACCCCCTGCCATTCTCCTTGCAGGGTTCTTGAATTCCAAGGGGGGGAGGAGCAGGCCTACCTGGCTGCCCTTCTACTTCCACACCATCTTAGTCTTAGTCTGACCAAGTCCTCACAACCTACCCCCATCACCTTAGTTTTGGCAAAGTCCTCACTTTATACCCTAAGTGTTAAAGTAATGTACAACTGTATGGCTTTGCTGTGTGCATATGGTTATGAATTTGTTTCGGTGTGAACATGTTTTGGTCATGCACTTTAGATATACAGTATTTTTGTATATGTAAATAGGTAAATATACATAATATGAAAATATATTCTTATTTATGTGTATATGTATATGGTTAGTCATACCTAGTCCACACACAATGGAATTTACTTTATGCATATCTAAAAATGATATGTAACTACCTTAATATTTTTTCTGTAAGATTTCCACTATGCTTATTCCTTTCTATTCTGTATTTAACTGCTGTACCCTCCTTTCCCTTTTCCTCGAGGATGCATCTAGAAATGAGCTTTGTAGTTCAGGATGCCTTTCCTGGTGAAACTTTTCAAATAAATAAATAAATAAATCTCCCATATACACTGTAGCTGTGGTCTACGTCTGTGTTTATGTGTACTTAAACACACACACACACACACACACACACACACACATGCACACGCACATGCACACACACCAGCACCACCACCACCACCAATTGGCTTTTCAACCCCAGAGCTCTGATTTCAAGATTATTATTCTACACACCCGTAAACAGAAGCACTCTGGATAGGGGGATTGATCCCAGTCCTTTCACAGAAGAAAGGGTTCTGAAATAACTCCTAAAACTGAAGGTGGACAAAGCAATGGGGCCTGATGGAATTCACCCCAGAATTCTAAAAGAATTAAGTGGGAACTAGTGACACCACTGACTACCCTTTTTAACAAATCATGGGAGGATGATGTGGTACCTGAGGACTGGAGGAGAGCGGATGTGATTCCCCTTTACAAAAGTGGGACCAAGACAGAGGCAGGAAACCACAGATCTGTCAGTTTGACCTCTGTGGTAGGGAAAGTGATAGAATCACTTCTGAAGGAAAGAACTGATGAGTACCTAGAAGCCAGTGGGGCACAGGACCCAAGGCAGCATGGGTTCACAGCGGGAAGGTCATGTCAGGTGAATCTAATCAATTTCTTTGACTGGGTGACCAAAGTAGTAGACCAGGGAGGGGCTGTGGACATGGCCTACCTAGACTTTAGTCCCACACAAAAGATTAGTAAACAAATTAGCCAGCCTGGGAGTAGGTCCCAGGGTGGTAGCCTGGGTAAAACATTGGCTGGACAACAGGACACAGAAGGTAATAGTAAACAGAGTCCACTCTGAAGAAAGGGGGGTTACTGGTGGGGTACTGCAGGGCTCAGTACTGTGTCCAGTCCTTTTTAATGTATTTATAAGTGACATTGCAGAGGGACTGGAAGGAAAAGTATGCCTATTTGCAGATGACACAAAGATCTGCAACAGGGTTAATACACATGGAGGTGTGGAAAGGATGACAAGGGACTTGGCAAGGTTGGAGGAATGGTCAGAAGTATGGCAGCTTGGATTCAGTGCAAAGAAGTGCAAAATAATGCACCTGGGAAACAAAAACCCAGGGGAAGAGTACACAATGGGAGGGGAGGTAGTAACAACAACAAAAATGGAAAGGGACCTGGAGGCAATCATATTAGATGACCTCAAGATTGGCAAGCAATGTGAGAAGGTAGTAGGGAGGACTGGGGGAATACTGGGATGTTCTGTACAGGCAGAGGCATCACCAGCAGAAAACAGGAAGTTGTTACTCCTCTGTATAGACAGTTGGTGATACCCCATCTGGAGTACTGCATCCAGTTCTGGAGACCCCATCTCCGTAAGGACATAGAAAGGATGGAGGCAGTCCAGAGGAGGGCAACTTAAATGGTGCAGGGTCTGCAAGAGAAGCCATACAAGGAGAGACTAATGGAGCTTAATATGTATACCCTTGAGGAAAGGAGGGAGAGGGGGGACATGATAGAAACTTTTACGTGCCTCAGTGGAATCAATAAAGTCCAAGAGGGTAGCATCTTTCAGAAAAGAGGTGTGCACGATTGGAAGATTGGGGGCGGCAGCTCAGGGGTAATGTGAGGAAGTATTTTTTCACAGAGAGGGTTGTGGGACTAATGGAGCAGCCTTCCTGAGGAGGCTGTGGGGTCTAAGACTGTGGGAGAATTCAAGAATGCATGGGACAGACATAAGGCAATTCTTGGGGGGGGGTAGGAAGAAATAGGCTGTTGGTTAACTAGGATCTGCAGCTTATCCAGTAGGTAAGGAAATGGACAGACTAGGTGGGCCAAGTGGTCCTTATCTGCCGTCAAAGTCTATGTTTCTGTGTTTCTAAAATGTGTTAAGTTGGCAGACAGTAACCCCATTTAAATGGAGGCTGATCTGTCCACCTGGCCATCTCAAACTAAGCCTGATCAGCGGGGATAATTTCCACCAGCCAACTGATGCCTTGGCTCCATTACTGGCAATAAAAGTGTAACCCCTAGATGGCGCTATCCCAGGGGCTACTACCCCTGCCTGATTTGCCACTAACAGGTTGAGGGGCCTGGATCCAATGGCGGGTGCCTCCACCCAGAGGTCAGGGTTTGCAATAGTTAAACTAACTTGGTCACAGCCCTCTGGGACACTGCAACCCCCCTTTCTTCCCACTAGTGGCCCACACAATATATCAGAATTACCTTCACAGTATACACTTACCCCCAGGACTGGTTCCAGCACTGGGACCTCATGTGAAATAAGATACAGTGCAACAATCACAGTACAGTATTTTAACATAGACAAATACTTCAGGCAGTATAACTTTGCTGAAACAAGCAGCTCTGATTTATTTAGGGATATAACAAGGACAGGGAAATCAGGTTAATTAGCTTATCACTCTACTCATCTACCTATGGCTCTGTACAGGTCTATCCTATCAGTTACTGTCCCTGGTACCCAAGCCCTAGTGGCTAGTCCAAACCGTGGCAGCTGGTAGGGGCCCTTTCACACAGAGAAAAGAAAAATTAGTTTAAACAGTCAGCAGTACAGTGATTCCATTTGGATTTAATGTGGCAATTCAACAGGAAGCGACCCTGAATTAGTACTCATGACCTCCAAACAAGATAGGGTCCTTCAACGTCAGCAGGGCTACTCTTGAGCTCCACGAGACTCCTCACATTTATATGGTAAACAGTCACAGGCAAAGTCCTTTAATGGCAGCAGGATTCACTTGAGCTGCACAAGCCTCCTCACACATTTATATGGTAAAAAGAAAGTACTATACCAGGCAGGCTGTTTCTCTATCCCGATCGCAATTACTGCACAATACCGGGAGACACACAGCAGATTCAGTTCCTGACAGACCGAGTGCAATTCAAGCAATTTCTCCAGTCTTCTACAGGGTGAGCCTGGTTTCTACTCTTCAGATATCCTTTGATTCTCTTCACAGGACAGATTCAGTCCTAACAAGCAGTTACACAAGCTGCAGACCGAACTCTGGACCTTACACATGTTTTTGACTAAAAACTGTGCACTGAAGGAGCACAGGTTCTTTCCCTTCACTGCCAGAGCTAAACTGAAACTCCAACAGACAAAACCGGGCACTTCCTTTTAGTTCCTCCCAGTTCTTGACTGGATTGGCTGTCTCACAATAGACTGCTGCTGTTGGTCCAAAAGGCTCAAGTCTAAACTACATCTCCCAGAGTCACTGCCCATACAATCCTCTTGTGGCTGTTCAAGGACTATGAGTCCAAGTTCTGATTCGTCCAAGGCACCATTTTAGAGCTAGCTTACCCCACACTGATTGGTCCAGTTCAGCAGTTCAAAACCAGAATGGGAACTAAGGAGACACAGTTCTGACTGCAAAGAAAGCAGGTTAGACAAACTGTAATTTCATTATTACTGTAAATGATTTCTGGCAAACAGTTACATCTTTCAGATAGGTTCCTTTGCACTCCTAGTGACTGCAAAATGGAGTGAATTGCAGCAGCTCAAGTGGTACTCAAACAGAGAAGCACACAGTCCCCATACAAACTAATTATGTCTGCAAGCAGACAGCTCTTAAAGAGACAGTACCAGAGGCTCTAAAAACACTCACTGATAAATGGCTTAAACGACAAACACCATTCAGGCTTGGAGCATTCAAGCAAGCTCCTGGAAGTCTTTTGGGAACCCCCATTTGCAGGGGGGTTACAAAAGCTTTTGGGTTACGTTATGGCCATGAGGCATACAGCATGCAGATTGCACCATAAAACAGGAAACATGGTATTGAGGCTGTCTATAGAGATAGGAGAGCACTGTTTTGAGAACAGTTTAGTGAAAAGATGTATGTACCTTCGCAAACCAGTACTATTTTCTGTAAAAGAACAATTGTTTTATGTTCTGATCATTTTTAAAACATGGATTTTGCCACTTATTATACTCCCCGAGAAGGTCTTTACCTAGAACCAAGGCTGGTGGTGGTGGAAAGATCCAGAAAGAAAGCTGCAGGTGGAGAATTGACCCAGTTAGCCAGCTATGTAGTGGGCATACTCATAGCGATGTTACACAGAGGGTATTAACTAGCTGCATGATTCTTATATTTTCTGCAGTATCACTTCAATTTGTTTTTTAATTTCTTATCCCTCATTGATGGCAGTATATGGGTTGAAAATTCTGGTTAAAACAGCTTTTGAAGTTTAAACAAAAAGGTTCAGAAAATTGTAATAAACTTCGGACAACCTTCGGAACTTTTTCTGTCATATCTTATCAGAACCTTTCAGAACAATTTTTCATCTCACTGTCTGGCCTGTATGCCATCATCTCTGCCTTACTTTTGGATCTTCCTGTCAAAGTTTAAAATCTTTTACTGACCTGTATATGCTGTTACAAAATATACTGCAATTAATTAAAAAACACATTATACACATGACATAATATTGCACTTCATTGTTTAGGTAAATATAATTTTGCGATTTCTGTATAAAAAATAAACAACAAAACAAACATATGTAGTTGGTGTAAAATGTCAGCTATTTACTTATATCTCCAAGAGAACTGGAGAGCATTTAATGATCTTCCTGTCAGCATGACCTCAGCCCCAACTACCACTTTACTCTACTCACTGTATTTTGTGGTTGTTTCGTCCCTGCAGTGCGACAAGGGATTATGTTGAGCAAAAAGGGTTGGAATCAAAAAAATATGAGTCATGAGTAAAGAAATCACGTCCTGATTCTCAGCTGACCCCTGAGCCCTGGCGCTGGAATTTTAAATCTATGCTCCCACTTTGTGTCTCTGGGGCAACTGCTGAAGGAGCTGCACCAGCCCCATTGCACTCCAACACAGTGTCATACTGGTGGACCAAGGGAGCCTGGAATTAACTCCCTGCATCCATCCATGGACCCTGACTAAATCAGTTGTACCCTTATTTTTATGGTATCGTCTGACGTAGTCCCAAAATGGCGACTGCTTCTGGCATCAGACAAATACTGCTAAAACCAAGTCTGATTGCCAAGGATTTTAAAAACAGCCCCCCACTGTGCCAAAACATATGAAGGATGTGTCAGAAGCTGTCCAGTGCAGGCATATCTGGTAGATGTATCTGCCTTCAGCCTTTCAAAGATGTGGCCCCTGGAGCCCTGTCATTCTAGCCCTGGATCAATGCCTCCTACAGGGTTCCACTGTAGGGAGTGGACCACAGTGGTAGCGGGTGACTGTGTGGTACCAACATTTTCATGGCATACCTCAGGGGAGTCAAATCAAGGAAGATCCAGGGATAAGTGCAAGTAATTATATAGCTGCAAGACTATATGGGGGTGCTGTGAGCACCTACTGACTATTTTGTGTTTTATGAATTAAACCTTCTGTTAAGCTTTTGGAAATCCATTTCATCTGTTGATGCTTCAGCCAAGGAGGGTGAGTGCTTGAGCTTTTTTTCTGTTCTTGGAGGATCCGGAGATATTAGCACCACTGTGGAGCAAGGACTGCACTTGAAAAAAATATAAGCAACCATAGCAGTGGTTGGGCAGCTTTTTCAACCTCTGTCATAGCTGCGGAAGATGAAGATTAAATAAAAACAATGAACTGCTGCTTTTAGGTATGTTGCCAACCCTTTGTAGGCCCAAAACAGCCTTACAATCATTACACATTAAAACACACTTCTGTTTCGGAAAGTTGGTTTCCAGTGGAGATATGTAGTTAAAAAAATGGTGACCTAGAATTTTTGTACATGCTGGTAATGAATTTTTGTGGCAGCCCACAAAAATGGTGGATTGCTGTTTTCTTTTCTGTAAACCATTGCATGAAAATAATATTTTTAGACAATAACAACCACAGGAAAAAAAAACAACAGTCTGTTTTTATGGGACTTTAGAGCCATGTTTGGATTAAAATGTCTCTAATGGCTGAGGGTGGAAGTAGGGTTGGGGGGCTGATAGTGTCCCTTTAACTTTGGGATGTAGTGTAATGTAGTGATTGGAGCAATGAACTACATAGAAACAAGGAGACCCAGGTTTGAATCACACCACAGCCACTTATCCACTGTGGGCCCTATTCACAAGGTTGTCTGGTATATCTGCAACTTGCATGCTGTCCGCCTGCAATACTCTGCACCCCATTAGCTTGTGGGAGGCAGGCAGCAGCCATGGACCATTACTGCCTCTTGTGCAGGCATGAAGTTCCCTTCGGAGGGAGGGGCAGGCTAGGGGTACAAGTCTGGCCAGACATTGGGATTCCAGTCATGGCCTGTGTTAGGCAACCTTCAGATCCCCTGCCCTGTGCATGCAGAGGATTATGGGACACAGTACCCAGTCATTCCTACCATATCCTTATGGATGAATCAGTTTCTTTTAAAAAATTTGCATTTTTCAGGGTTCCAATGAGGGATCCCTGATTCTCCTCAGACCACATCCCCCCCCCCAGACAACTTTTGCACCACCCCAGTTGCCTGAAATTAGTTGTACTTAACTTTGGGTGTGCCATGTTGTTTGCTTCTTAGCTCTGGTATACTTCCCAACCCAACCACCTGGGTCACTCTAAAGACAGAATGCGATCAGGGCAGGAGACAACCCTTTGTGGTTTGAGGGCGGGATAATGCATGCAGTGGGGGAGGATCTTCACCCATAGAGAACCTCTGCCTGTGGTATGCATAGGCCTGAGTGCCACACAAAGTGGTATGCAGGATTTGTGAATAGAGCCCATAGAGCCATTTAGGATACTGAAACTCGGAATCCCGAAACTCATGGGACTGAGATCAGTATCCCAACACATGGACGCCCAACAGGAAGGAAGCCGATGCTGATGGGAATATGGGAGCGAATGTGATGGACCACTACTGTACCCCTAGCCAGGTATCACAACACACTGGAAAATCCAGAAGCTGGCTGAGCTGCTCCCGTGGCATGGAGGGCTAAACCACTAGCAGCTTGGTCAGCATGGCTTCATAGTCCTGGGTTCTGTTCCTAATGGCAGATACTTTTGCTCCCCACTATTCCATCTCCCATAATTTTTTTTTTTTACTCCAGGGACCGCTCCCCCTCAGAGTTGGTTATTTTAGTTACATGGGGTGCATGTAAGTGCTTGTCGGGATTTTGAGACTCAGTATCCCAAATTCGGTCTTATGGGGTTCAGATACTGAGTTTCGGGATTACAAATGTATTCCATTCAAACAGTGCTCCTTTAACAGCAGTACTGCTCAGACTGCAAATCTAAACTGGAATGTTCAAACTGATTCACACCACACAAAAAGTTATTCACATCAAGTGGTAAATTTATTCACATGACTAGCATAAAATAAGGAGAGGGTATTTCCATGTACCTTGTTTGGTTACACTAAGTCCTCTCCCTATTCTGTTGTATACAAGATGATATTATATGCATTACTGGAAAACTATATCCCAGGTAATGCGGTATAGCTAAGGATGGAACAGACCACTCGGAGACTGTACCTTCCTATGAGTCATTATTTATTTTGCTAAGTACTAATTTTGTGCATCACTTGAAAGGTAGAACAGATGTATTATTTTTTACATGAAATCATTCAGTAATGGATTTTGTATTGAACAATGTGAATATATTATAAAAAAAAATCTTCAATAAAAACATCTTTTTAAAAAGGAACCTTCTTAACATTTTCTTCATAAAATTCTACCCTTGTGGACCACCTGGTGGTCCAGTGGGCATGTGATGCTATTAAGCAGGTGGCCTGGGTTTGGGCGAGACATTGGGAGTCTATGCCTGGAAGGCCAGGGCTGGATAGAACATTGTTGCTGGCAGCCTCTACCAGCCTAGGGAGGTATGGTGCCAAAGTGCACCACTAAAGTGGCTGCTTACTGTAAACAAGGGAACTAGCACCTTCATGTGGGACAGGCCCTGATGCTATCACTGCAACTAAGGTCCACTTTTAGGATTATGTGTGGCAATGGGGAGGAGGGAGGGCCAAGCGTCAGTCCAGAATATGCATGCAGTCCCACAGAAATGAGACAGTGTATTTATTTATTTAAACGTTTAACCAGGAGGGCATACTGAGCAGGCTAATGCTCAATTCCAGATGCGTCCTGGGGGAAGGGGAGCATAGACAACAGTTGAAGACAGCAAGAATGAAGTAAAATACATAGTGGGGATTCACTAACATTTGGTTTGGTAACTAGGCATAGTGGGATGGTAAAATAGTAGCATGGACAACAGTTTGACAGAATAAAACAAGTACTTTCATATGGGGAACACTAACAATCGGTCTAGGTAGAGACAAAGTGAGGTGAGAAAAACAGTAGTTACAGGCACTGGTTATATGCAGTACTAAATGCTGACAACACAGTCATTTCACTTGATATGCTAAGAACTGTCTAGACACATGTGCAGGTAGGGGCCAAATAAGCTTGAAGCAAGGAGTTAAGGTGCTGAGGGGAGGAGAAGTGACGAATATTTACTGGGAGGGAGTTCCACAGCATTGGTAAGCGGTAGCTGAATGCTGCCTGACCGGCAGTAGTAGACCTATATGGGACAGCTAGGGACCAAGAGTCTAGGTTTCTGAGAGAGTATACTAGGGTGCAGGGGTTGGCTATGGCAGCGGTGAGGTAGCAGGGGAGTTGCTTGGACCAAAACTTGGCTGTGATTTTGGTGCAGTGATACTGTCTACGATTGTCTAGAGAAGGGAGGTCCATTGATTGGTAAAGGGCACAGTGGTGAGTAGAGTAAGGACAGTTCAGGACAAAGCGACAGAAAGAATGGAAAAGAGGGTCCCAGCCTGGCTAAGGTGGACTTTGGTCTGGCACTGTAGACTACGTCCCCGTAGTCAAAGATGAGGAGGATCATTTTCTGCCCAATGGCCCTCCACTTCCGGTAGACTGCACCAAGCCTGGGGTGCAGCTTCTTGAGTATGGAGTCAATGTGTGTGGAAAAGTTGAGGTGCTGGTCAAGCCAGACTCCAAGGTATCTGAAGGAGGTACAGGCCTCTAGGGATGTCCCTTCCAGAGTGTGGAATGTGATTGGAGAGGGAAGCCTAGAAAGTCTCTGCCTAGTGCCAAAGGTTAGAGAGACCGTTTTCTTGGCATTTACAAGGAGATGATTTGAACGAAGCCATTGCTGGACCATGATAAAGTCCTGCTGCAGTCTGGTTGTGACCTCAGAGGATGTGGGGCCAGATGTATACAACACAATGTCGTCCGCATCCATGTGGATTGAGGTGTGTGGGCAGGCAGAGGGCAGGTCATTCAGAAATGTCGAGAACAGGAGAGGGCTGAGGATGGAACCTTGTGGTACCCCTGAGGTGACTGGGAGAGGAGCTGAGGTGGAAGAACTGATACGGATGGATTTGGACCTGCCAGCGAGGTATAAGTGGAACCAAGTTGTGGCCCTATGAATAGACCGGCGTTGGTGAGTTTGGTCAGGAGTAGAGAGTGGGAGACTGTGTCAAAAGCCTTGGCCAAATCGATGAAGGTGGCAGCTATGATGTGGCCAGCATCCATCCCAGTGAGGATAGAGTTAGTAAGCCTGAGAAGGGAGGTAGTGGTGGGGTGGGGTTTCCTAAAGCCGGACTGGTATGGGGAGAAAAAGGAGGAGGAATCTTGAAAGGGAGATAGGCGAGAGAGTACCAGTTACTCCTGTAATTTTGCCAGGATCGGTAGAAGGGAGATGGGCAGGTAGTTGTCTGGGTTTGAGGCATCACCACCTTTGGGAAGCGGGATAACGGTGGCATGTTTTCATTCAGAGGGGACTTCAGCATGGGAGAAAGAGAGGTTAAAGAGGGAGGCCAGGGGTTTGGCTATGGTGGGGGCCGATAGGTGGAGCATTTTGGAGTCCAACCCAGTGAGACATTTGCCCTTACTAGGATTAAGGGCAACCAGAGCATTATATCCCTCATCTGGGGTTACCGGCAAGAAGGAGAAAGAGTGAGCTGGTGAGGTGCCACTAGCTGGGGTACAGAACAGGAAGAGGTGTGAGCTGTGGAGAAACATGGCTGTTTGTGAAGTGGGAGTTAAACAGTGAGGCCACTGCTGGGGGGTTAGAGATGGTGAGTCCACCTACCTGCAGGGAAGGAGCGGGGGGCTGCAATGGGGGGGCTGAGAAGCGACTTATTTACTTTCCCAAATTTGGTTGGGAGATGGGAGGTGGAGTTGAATGCGCCTTTGAAGTAGTTAGCTTTTGCTTGGCGTATTTTCCTAGTGCTAGCATTGTGAAGCTCACGGTATTGCTGGAGGTCAGCTGGATGGCTGGAAATCTTGAAGGTTTTCCAGGCCTTGTCTCTGATTCTAAGGAGGGTTAGGATTTCAGGTGAGATCCATGGGAGGTGAGTACCTTTGACCCTGGTTCATCTCAAGGGAGCGTAACGGTCCCAGATGGTAATGAACTTTGATTTAAAGAACAGCAGGGCCTCATCTAAGAAGGTAGATTGAGTAATATGCGACCAGTCATAGTTGCCCAAATCATTTAGTAGTGAGGGGAGATCCAGAGATTTGAAGGATCTGGTCATAATGATTCTGGGAGGGGGAGCTCTTGGTCTGAAGACTTTGCGTACCGAGTAGATTCCATGGTGGTCACTAAGGGCATCTGGAATGAGGCCAGAGGCTAGGATCCTATTAGGGTGTGAGGTAAGGGATCGATCTAGGAGAGTGTGGTTCTGTGTTTTTTGGTTTAAACGAGTGGGCTCGGAGATTAGTTGGGTTAGGTTTAGGGCTGTCACCTTATCCCGAAGGTTGGAGTGAACCCCAGCAAGCCAGTTCAGGTTAAAATCCCCAAGTATGTGGGCCTCACCTCCAGCTGCCAGGGAGTTTAGCGTGCCCAGGTGATCCAGTAATACAGGTGTGGTGGTGCCTGGAGCGCAGTAGGTACCTGCTATGTAAATTGGAATTGAATGGGGGATGGAGAGTTTTACCATTATGGCATCAATAGACTCCGAGGGCATGGATAGGGCAGCTGGTGTATGAGAGCAATACCCTTATGTGCAGTGCTCCAGATAAGGTGCATCCAGCTCTTACTTACACTTCCCAGATCAGCATTTATGAGGCCTTTTTCAAAGGGCTCACATACAAAATTTGCCTATTTTACTGTGGGTCTGCCTTTTTTGTGCTATTTTTGTCCCCATGCAAAACAACGCCCGATGCCTGGAGTTCCAGCCCAGAGTTCCTACCTAGAGAGGACATTTTTTTTTGTTCTTCCTTCCATCACCATCCACTGCTGTAGCCACCCAGTCCTCTTATCCTTCCCTCACCCCAGGGTTGTGGGGGGTACACCTCACAGTCCTCTCATCCTTCCCCCATCCCAGTGCTGTAGGGGGTGCACCTCACAAAGTAGCAAACTTAGAGTAAACTGGAACAAACAAAAGACTGAGGGCACAGCAACATGCAGATGTTTAAGAATATATCACACGGTCACAGGCATATCACTCCAACTTTTTATTAAATGCAGTCTGTGTGAAGGACAAACACTGTGGCACTTACAGAGACATTAGAGGACTCTCACCATACCTCTCAACTGTCCCTGATTTTCAGGATCGTCCCTGATTTTGCCTCAAATTTTTACCCTGTCCCTCCTAAAAATTGTGTTTCCTTGACCAAACCGTGGCGGTTGTAAGCAAAAAATAATGTCAAACATTAAAGTTACAGACTTGTTGCTACTTAGAAAATGCATTTTACATTAAGACCCTTATATTACTAGCTTTGTGGGTGGATATCACCAATTTAGAAGATGTGTCCCTGATTTTGGTCCTTTGTCCCTGATTTTTTATGTTGCTTGCACGCATGTGCAAGAAACATAGTGCTATCATCCGAGTTTTTAGAGGTGTGGCACCCCGTCTTCCAATTCAGTCAGCGAGTTTGCAGGTGCAGCGGCAGTTCTCCAATGACTGCTGCAGCTGTCTATGACAGCAGTCCAAAATGCAGTGGCATACAGTTGAAAGGGAGAGCCTGCCTCAGTGAGCAGAGCTCTCCCCCGCTCCCTACAAACACGGCATGCATATTGCGTGCTGAAGCACTCCCTCCCCCACGCACACACTGTATGGCCAACGGGGTGCCTAGTCCCCATCGGCGCCACGCCTTCCCCCACAAAAGCTGTCCAGGTGCCACGCTGGGAGCCCGCCTCAGCGTGGCAAAAAATGATATAGCCGACGGGGGTGCCCAATCCCCTGTTGGCTCCACGGCTGCAAGCCCCCCCCAAAAACCTTTCCAGGTGCCACGCTGGGAGCCCACCCCAGCGTGGTAAATCTTGTTATAGCCGACGGGGGTGCCCAATCCCCGTCAGCTCCAGCCCCCCAAATAACCTTTCCAGCTGCCATGCTGGGAGCCCACCCCAGCGTGGCAAACGTCCCGCCTGCCTTCATTACAAAAACCCTTGTAAATAAAAAACGGTCCCTCGCAGTCTCCCTGCCCCCACCCACACCAACCCACTGTGCACCCTGTTTCCCACACCCCTCCCACCCCATACTTACCTCCGGAGCTCGGCGCGACGATCATTGGTGGACCGGGAACACATCTGCACTCTTCAAAGCCGACCGCGAACTGAGGAAATGCCGGTAAGCTGTATAATGCAATAAATAGGGTTTTTTCAACTTTGTGGCATATCTCAGGCATTTGGGGGAAATTTGGGCCCCAATTTTCAACATGGGGTTTTTGGGACCCCTCCTCATGAATTCTTGCACTGTCATGGCGTTAATTGGACCAGAAGGGTGATTTCACGGTCACTGCGTAAAATCACCTTTCCGGACTGATTAACGAAATGACAGTACCAGTGTTCATAAGGTGGGCTCTCAAAAAGCCTATTTTGAAAATTTGGTGAAAAAATTCCAAAAAATGACTGTTTTACAAGCGCTCGTTGCACAGTTCCTACGCATGCTCGTAAGTTTGCGAATTTTCAATATTTTCACTCCAGATTTTCAACATTGCCATTTTACCACACCTCCTTATGAGCAGTACAGCTGTCATTTTCACATCTTGCCCAAAACATGTTTCCGAGACATGAACGACAATGGCGCAGTCGGTGTGTGAAATCAATGTATGGAACACATTAAGAAAATCACAGTGACACCGATCATGAGCAGAGGTCTTAAAATGGCTATGTTGAAAATTTGGTCAAAAATTCCTAAAAATGACTGTTTTACGAGCATGCGTTGCGCAGTTCCTACACACACTCGTAAGTTCGCGAATTTTCAATATTTGCACTCCAGTGACTTCCAAATACCTAAACAGCACATACAAGCAAGCAACATTCGGCATTGACAAATGCTTGTTTTAAGCCTTGTTCCTGATTTATGAGGCAGGAGGCTGAGAGGTATGACTCTCACTAAACTCCAGCAGATTTACGCAGCTCTGGCACTTCAGTCAATCATTCTCTTACTAAAAAAAAAGCTGAGGGGATATTATTTAGTGTTTGCTGACCAGGAAAGGAGAATTAGGCAATTCTGCCTATTTTCTGCCTCATCCTGGGGAGGGGGCTACAGATGGAAACACTGAACCAGATTAAGCTGCTGTTGGATTTTTTTAGTGAATGCAGGAAATTTGGCGAGGACACAGGGACAATTACCTTACTCTTTTCGAGAAGTGCTATGAGATCTTTAACATCAACCTGAATACGCAGACAGGACCTCCCTTTAACATCTCATCTGAAAGACAGTACCTTAGTGCAGTACTCCCCTCAATTTGCACTTCAGTGTCAGTATTGAGATTTAACCCAGTTTCCTGGTATGGGGGTAGAACCCACAGTCTTCTGATCATCCAGTTTCAGAGGCGAGTGTGCAACCTGCTGAGCCACTGACACTATTGTATGTGCCTGAGTGAGTATGATATTTAAGAAATAAGACATGACAGGGTGTGCATTGTGGTGGGATAACAGCACACCTCGGGTGTGCTGTGAGGCAAAAAGCATCGCTGAGTGCCTTCAACCTCCTGAGAAGTGCCACTATCCCACCACAAAGCAAACACTGAGGTGTCTTACTGTTATTATAAAATGGATCCAAGATAATTTTTTTTGGGGGGGAGAGGTGAAAAAATGCACAAAAATAAACATTTTTATGATTAAACAAAAATGTTTGTCTACCCCAAGCACAACAGTCCCAGCACATCCCAACATTGACATGCCATCTCAAGTTCAAATATTATGCACAGCAAAATACATTTTTTTAATTAGCCCTTAAACCCTCTATTTTCCCCAACCCACATCCAGTTCCCCATTTCCTTGCCTTAATTTCTTCTTTACATTATACCCTCTCTTTTCCCCATCTTGTTTCTGTAGCCCCCTCTCCTGCAGGTCTAGGGGTATGATGGTGGAAATCCCTGGGGTAGGAGGGCACATACCGCAGAAGAAGACACATACCTTGTCGGCCTCGTTTCCCAGGCCTTGATGGAACTCTGACTTCTGAGTGCAGAGCTATGGAGGCAAAGTCTGTTAAGAGCGAACCGTTCATCCAGAATGAACAAGACAAACTCCAAACTGCAGGAACAGGGGATTCCATTTAATGAAGTTATTCGGAACAGGTAACAGTCACTCCATGGAGCAGTAAAACACTCACAGTGGTTTGCTCTGGACTGAGAGATCACATCAGAAGCTAGTTGGGTTACTCTAGACCGAGAAGGTCACATCTGAGCATTAAATTAACTCTACAGGAGTCGCCTGCAAGAAGGTATGCTACCAGGAGTCAGAGCTTCCTCTAGAGACTGCCACATTTGGGGGTGTTAGCCCATCGACTGCCCCTCTCACCCCTACCATTATAGGATGGTCTGGTCACTTGACTTGATCACATGACTTACTGCTGCCTGAAATACTAACATACTAACTTACTAAAATGCCAGCAGAATAGGCCTAACGGTCTTTAGTGTCTGCTCGTTTGGTCAGCCCCCACCCTGGGTGCTGACCTTGCTGTCCCCCTTGCCTTCTCTGGCTTCTCCCTTCCCAGTTCCGGATATTCTTGCTGCATTGGATTTTGCTTCCAGAATCCTTCCCCTGTACCTGTCCCACCCCCTCTTGAACCCCTCCACTGTCTCTGCTCCACCAGCCCCTAGGCAGTGCATTCCATGGCTCCACCACCCTCTCAGTGAAGTAGCACCTCCTCCTTTCTCCCTGAATCTTCCCCTCCAGCTTCCACCCATGCCTCTAGTGGCCCCTCCTCCTTCCTTTGAAGCACCCTGACTGTTCCCCCTATTTACCCTCTTCATGTACCTGAAGACCTCTATCATGTCCCCGGTCCCTTCTCTCTTCCAATGTGTACATATTTAGCTCTTCGAGCCTCTCCTCATAGGTCCTGTCCCCAAGCCCCAAATCATTTTGTTGCCCTCCTCTGGACCCTTCCAGGAGGTTAATGTCCCTCTTTAAGTGTGGCCTCAAAACTGCACGCAGTACTCAAGGTGCGGCCTCACCAAGCAGTTATACAGAGGGAGTATCACTCCTCCTTCTGAGGTGATCCCCTAGTGATGCATCCCAGCATCCTGTTGGTCTTGGCTGCTGCCCTCCTACAAGTCTCAGAGTTGTTCATCTTGACATCCACCACCACCCCAGGTCCCTCTCAGCCATCGAGACTTGTATCATTCCCCCCCCCAGGGTGTACACTTGGCCTGGGTTTCTGGCCCCCAGGTGGAGTACCTTGCATTTCCCTGCATTGAACCTCAGCTTCCACTTTCTAGACCATCTTTCCAGAGCCTCCAGGTCCCCCTGTAGGGCCACCCTCCCCATCTCCCCATCCACCACCGCCCCCAAGTTTTGAGTCATCTGCAAAGAGACTCATCTCACTCCTGATTCCTGTCCTTATGTCAGAGACGTAGGCGTTGAACAGAAGGGGCCCAAGGACTGATCCCTGTGGGACCCTACTAATGACCCTCCTTGGGATGAGACTATCTCGCCAACTGACATCCTTCTGGGTCCGGTCCTGGAGCCAATTGCCTATCCATCTGATCATCTGTTCCCCACCCCCATTTCTCCCAGCTTATCCAACAGGCCCACGTGAGGAACAGAGTCAAATGCCTTGCTAAAGTCTAGAAAGAGGATGTCCACTGGTCTACCCAGGTCCAAGGCACTAGTCACCCAGTCATAGAACTCCACCAGGTTTGTCTGACATGATTTCCCCGCGATGAATCCATGCTGTCTATCGTCCAGGCACCCTGACTTATCCAGGTCCCCCCCAGCCTCTCCTTGACAATGCCCTCCATCACCTTGCCCACCACCGATGTCAGGCTGACAGGCCTGTAGTTCCCTACCACCTCCCTTGATCCCACCTTGTTGATAGGCACTATATGCACCACCTTCCAGTCTTGGGGCACCCACCCTGTCCTCAGAGAGATGGTGAAAAGCTCCGCCAGGGGTTTCGCCAGGACATCCGCAAGTTCCTTCAGCACTCTGGGATGTAATTTATCCAGCCCCGGTGCTTTCTCCGTCTTAAGGGAGCTGAGGGCTTCCCTCACTCTCTCTGCTGTGATTTCCACTTCCGGTGCCTCTTCTCCCTGCTTAGCCCTCCCACCTGCCAGTGATACCTCCCCCTCTCCCCAGACCCGCGATCGGTAAGGGTCCCCCTCCTCAGTATCTCTGTCTCCTCCCATGTATGATGCAGCACCCCCATTTTCCTTGGTGAAAACTGAGGTGAAGTACTCATTTAGTACCTCAGCCTGCTCCCCTGGGTCTTATGCACATCTCTCCCCTGATTTAATCCTGCTAATCTGCCCCTTCACCCTTCGTTTTTCCCCAATGTATCTAAAGAACCCTTTGTTCCCTCTCCTAATTTCCCTGGCCAGGTTCTGCTCCTTCCTTGCCTTAGCCACCCTCACCACTCTAGTGGCCCTTCTAGCCATCAGCTCTGCACTCCCTCTATCCCTTTCACTCCTTGAGCACTTGGAATTGCTTATAGGCTGCCTTCTTTCCTCACACACCTCCTGGACCTCCTCGTCCACCAACAGGGTTTTTGGGCCCCACCGCATTGCTTTACTCTTGCACAGGTGCTGGTAGCATCCTGCACCCTCTCCTGATGATTTCCCACCTACTATCAGCGTCCATGTCTGACCCAATCCCATCCAAATGCTCCTTAAGGATCCGTCCCATTTCCTTAAAATCCACCCCCCTGAAGTCGGTTACTTCCGTCTTTGTGCAGCCTTCTACCCCTCCTAGGTCCAGGCAGAACCAGACCGTGGCATGGTCACTCCTCACCAACGGGTCCCTTACCTCCAGGCCCCCAATCTGGTCACTGTCTGCCAGGACCACATCCAGTACCCGCGCCTCCCTGGTCGGTTCCCTCACCTGCTGAGTTAGGAACGCGTCTTGAAAGACATCCAACAACCTCTGTTCCCTGGTCACAGAGGATGTCATAGTCTCCCAGTCTGTTCCTGCAATGTTTAAGTCCCCCAACACCACCACCAAATAGTAGGTCTTCTATTTACCATTTGCAAGTTATACTCTACAGCCAGCAGGTGTCAGTATTGTGTATATCCCTATCCCTCCATACTTCAACCTTCCTGCTCTTGCTGTCCCTAGCCTCATTCCCTGGCTCTCAGCTCCTTTCTCTTTGTAACACTGCCTCGTTCCTCCCCTGCCTCTCTTCCCCCTCCCTGGCTTTGAACCCCTGACCTTCTGCACTAAATCCAGGCACACTTCCTCTGCGCTATCATATCTGCCCCACTTCTCTCTGACTTTTTCCCATCCCTATCCCTTCTGCTCTTTCTCACCTGCCTTCCCTCCCTCCTGCATTTTAGGGCATACCTCCTCTGACGAATCACCCCTTTTCTGCCCTGCATCCTGCATCTCTTTAAACCATTGGGTCCCCTTACCAACTATATTCTGCCTCTATTGCTAGTTACACTAGCCTATCCATACTCTACTTACCCCAACCCCCTGCCCATACATTTTCTACCCCTCATTGCCCCACCTGTGTGATCCTCTGGTGCTATTATCACTCACCTTGTTACTCCACATGCCCTCTTGTTCCCCCTGTCCATCCTAATCTCTTATTCAACTACCCCTTCCTGTCCTTAGTCACTCTTATCCCCTTCCTACCACTCTCTACTCACAGCCACAAGCCCTACCATCGTTGGTCCTCAGCCAATTTTAGGGCTGTTAAAAATCTTGCAATGAGGCATTGTCTGCTCCTGCTCCTGCTCTCTGGTAACATACACCCCAACCCAGGTCCTGGTCTAGTACCCTTCCCCTCTAAGAAAGACATAGGGGGCCTGGCATTTGCATCAGTGAATATCTGCAGCCTAGTACCTAAACTTGACCTTCTACAGGTTTGGGTCATGCAGCACCACCCTGATGTCCTTGCTGTGGTTGAGACCTGGCTCTCCCCCATGATACCTGACTCCGCTGTTGCCCTGGATGGTTACACCCTTTACAGGGATGACTGGCTGTGGAAAAGGGGAGTGGGTCGTGCCATTTAACTAACTAACTCTCTACAGAGCCATGTCCTTCCACATTTTGTAACCGGACATGAAGCCCAGGCTTTGGCCATCAAAATTTCGATTGGTCGGCAGGGTAAATAGCTTATAGCCCTATCAGTCTACATCCCACCCCACAATGCTACACATGGGTTCAGTCTAATCTTTGACTCAGTCTCCAGTCTACCCAATGAGCCTGTGTTGTCCTGTTGGGTGACTTTAACATTAACTTTCCAGCCCCTGAATCAGCTTCACTCTGTGATGCAGCTGCTGCCCTAGATCTCTCCCAACTAGATTTCTCCCCCACCAGAATCAACTACAGAACTGGTCATAGTTCTGTATTAGATCTCACACTCACCAACCGCCCTGAGCGATTCTCCAGTGTAACAATTTTACCTGACTCGCTAAGCAACCACTCTGCAGTCTTCTGCTATTGGTCTAACTGGTCTCCCAAACTCCCTGTCAAATCAATGCTATGTCGCTCCCTTAAGAAAGGTATGCTTAGGCAAATTCCAGGCCTACCAGACTAATAGTGATTGGTCCCCAGTTGTCACTGCCACCAGTACTGATCAAGCCCTAACTCATATAATCTCTACCTTCAGCAAGGCCTGTGATATCTTTGTCCCCTACACCAAAATGAATACCAAACAGAAATCCCATCTCTGGATCACCCCCACCCTGCTCAAATCCATGGCCTCTAGGGACCATCTTTGGCACATAGCACGTGCCACCAGTAAACCAACAGACGGGTGTAACCCCCTACAAATGGGGGTTCCCAAAAAGTCTTCCTTGAGCTGGCCTAAATGCTCCCTGCCAGGCTGGTGTCCTGCATTTTAGCAGTTCAAATGTATTGCCAGAGAGTGCCTGTAAAGCCTCCGTGTACTGTCTCTTTAAGAGCTGCCTAGAGTGCAGTCATAATTAATCTGGGAGTGGGGCTGAGTGTTTCTATGGTCGAGTCCTGCCTGGGCTACCAGATAATCGCTCTGTTCTGCCATTGCTGTTAGTGCAGAGGGAGCTCTGTTACAAGCTGTACTTATTTGCTGATTATCCATTACAATAGTAATGATATTGTAGTTTGTCTAACCTGCCTTCTTTGCAGCATGGACCTTATGTATTGTACCACCATTTTGGTTTTGAACTGCCAGTCAGCACCAATCAGTAACTTTGGGGATTCTAAAATGGAGCCTGTCCCCAGGGGTCTTGTGGGAGCAGAGTTCTGTAGGAATCGTAGTCTTTGCATTTTGGTGCCAAAATATACCTGGAGGAGGAGCCCTTGAACTGACTGACAGATAGATCAGCCAACTGAACCTTTTGGATCCTGTGGCAAGTCCCAGGCTGCTTGCAGCTTGAGTCAGTCTGAATTGGGAAGTGAAAGTGGTAACAGCTTGAGGGATTCAAGCAGCAGCCCCTGTGTAATTCACACTGGAGAACTGTGAAAGGGCTGAGTTTGGCCTGCCTGTCTGCCTGCTGTCCCTGAGAGGGAGAATAGAGCTTATTCAGACTGAATCTGAATTGCGAGGACAATTTAAGTCACAGAACTGTGACCAGGTTTTAACCTGAAGAAGACTGAAGATTTGCTGAATGCGATCGGCCTGTCAGGATTTCCAGCCACCTTTGAACCCCCGGTTTGTGCAGAAGCTCTGTAATTGCGACTGGATAGCAATCTGCCTGGTACAGTAGAATTTCTTACATGTAAATGTGCTGTGTGTGTTAGTGGGTCATGATTTGGTTCCCCACTGTGTGCTGAACTGTGTTCAGCTTGCTGGAGGCTGCATCCAGCTCCAACGGACTAAATCCGTTGCATCTCCATTTGGCCTGGGCCTTGCCACACTGGCCCAGCCAGACTACCCGCTACACAGAGAAAGCCATTGATGAGAGACCTGATTGGGGATCAACCCACCTGCTCAACACCTTGAACAGGAATGATGTCTCGGTGATTCGTGTGGACCGTGCTTCTCCAGGTACTCCAGCTCAGCAACCTGCCGTCTCGATTTCATCCTGCCTGTGTCCTGTATTGGGTATCATGAGTAAACATCAGGGTAGCTCCCTGCAACAACAGCTAAATCTAAAGTGTTGTCATCTGATTGCTTTGTTGTCTTTTCCTTCGCGAACTGAGCCCTCCAGCTCCGGATTACAAATAGTGTGTGTTGTGCATGTTGCTTTCTTCCATCACAGGGCCCCAGCCAGCTGCAAGCTGTCCTGCCCCGGGCAACGGTCCTAGCTAGCCCACCTTTTTCCTACCTGGGTACCCAGAGTTGTGACTGTGTAGGGACTCTGAAGTGCATGCATAACTGTCTGATTGATTTAGCCTTTAAGCCAATCAACCTGATTACGCCCCTCCCTTGTTCAAGTCCCCTGAATAAATCAGATCTAACTTTTTTTGCATTTAACCTGACTGTGGTTCCAGTTTGTGCCAAGAGTACTGTACTGTTACTATTTGCTGTGCATAACCTTGTTTTACAGGGGTCCCCAGGGTCGAGCTGGAGGAACCAGCCCGTGGTAAGTGCAAACAGTGTGTGAGTAATTGCATGGTGAATAAGGGTAATTGTGAAAGTGATTATTGTATATTGTTCAGGCCACTAGAAGGGAAAGGGGGGGGTTACAGTGTCCCGGAGTGCTGTGCCCAGGTTAACTTGACCACTAACAACCCTGACCTCTGGGTGGAGGCACCCATTTCAGTACCCAGGCCCCTTAACCTACTACTAGCCAAGCAGGCAGGGGTAGTAGCCCTTGGGATAGCGCCACCTTGGGGTTACACTGGCAAAGGTACAAAATGGCAAGTAACTCATGCACCCATGCAATCCAACAAGCAGAAATTGCCCACTTCCAGGATAGCCTGTCCTCGTCCTGGAAAAATGGAAAAAATTCTGGGACAATATCAAAGACATTACTGGCAAACCCAATACCCCCCCCCATGCTTAACGTAAATGGCTCTGTCTCCCAAGATCACCTCATCACTGACTCCTTCAATGCGCATTCATGGACCTCGCGCCATCCTCCCCTGATGTTTTCACTAACACCCCCATCCAACATTTTACAACCCCCACCAGTACCTGATAACACCCCCTTCCGCTTGTGACAGTCGCCTTGGAGGCTAAAACCTATCTACTGCATGTAGTGGGTAAATTCCGCTACAGTGGTGACACTCTTGACTTGAAACTCTTGAACCAGGCACTAGATGCAGACCTTCACTTTAGTAGAGGACTTTGTGGTGCACATACGTAATGTACTCCAAATACCAGATAAGGTGCCACTCATGATCGAGCGGGCCCACTGCTCACTAGCACCGAAACCAAAGGAACAATCGGCCTGTCCTCACTCAATCATAGTGCGAATGCTAAACTATCAGGACAAGTAACTAATTCTACAAATGAAAAAACACAACTGCAGGAACGCTCAAATTACGCGGGTGCTCACTCCAAAGACAGTAGACAACAGAAACACAAATAGGAGGAGCACTAATGTACTTAGAGTAAATAAAGCCAGAATGCCAGAATTAATTTAAAAGCACGGAGCCTGCGGCTACAAGTACCCCAGCATTTCGGGTCTTCTTGTGACCCTTACTCAAAGAGAGTTCTACAAACAGCATGGAAAAACAGAAACTTACAATTAGATGGTCAAAGAATTTTTTTTAGATGGATTTTTCCGACCACTTAAATGACAACAGACACCAAGTAAGAGAGGTAATAAAGCAAGCCAAGGAAAAGAAAATTAAAATCCAACTTGATTAGCTCAGCTTTGAGTCCGTACTGAGAAAGAGCCAATCATGCATGAATCTCTGAGGGAGGCCGCTTCTGCTTTGCGAAAACTCTGTCTCCACTACCCCGACCTGCATGCAGACATCATGGAGTATGAAATTGTTTGAGTGGCTTGGCGTAGAGCAGGAAAACCAAAACATGTACAGGCCATATCTGTCTCGTGGCCATCTTATCTTGGCAGAGACCTGAAAGAGCTGTTAATGAGGGAGAATAAAACCCCGGGACACAAGAGGAGGAGGAAGGAGAAGGATTGCTGGAGGTCAGTTCCACCTGAAGAGCCCAGCAATAAACTTCTGAAAAACGAGGGTCATTTTACCCACAGGTGAAAGAGAAGTTCAGACGGACACAAACTTTACATTTAGATTGAGCGTCCTGTTGGGAGGGGATTGGTGCACAGCCTGATCCACACCTGAATCTCATCTTCTGTCCTCGGGGTATAGAGGATTTCCCTCTTGATAAACTTTACAACAGTAGAATGCATCAAGAATCGCAGTAAATTCAGAGCGAGTTCTCACCCAGTTCAACGGAAATCCCGAATTTAGGACATGCCACAGGTACCTAAAATGATATAAACAGAAGGGGAAAGAAAGAAAGAAAGGATAAAGAAAAAGAAAGGAATACAACTTTATAAGACGTTTTGAGAAGGGGTACTTTTATGGATTGAAGATGGGGGGGGATTTAGTCGGGTAATGATTGAGGGAGAAGGGCATGCATTTATATTCCCTTCCCCTCTTAATTGAAAGTCATATAGAAATGCAGTTTTGTGGGAGTTTTTTTTAATTCTTTTTATTTTTTTGAGAGCTGTTTCTTATTTATAATGAATTACAGTAGACGTTCAGCGGGAACATGGGAAGGGAACTTTCCAGAATGTGCAGGCCCTTGTTTGCCTGCGGAAATCAAATAGCAGAGATGGCCACATGGAACCCACTTAGAAAATTAAATAATGGAGTTATATTGACATCATGAGACTGCTGGTTTAAATAGAAGTTATTTCCCCCTTTTTTTTTCTTTTTGGCGGCTCCTGGCCACTCGGGCGGCAGCCTAGACCTCCGGTGGTGGACTGCCGATTCCATAATTGGCATTACACTGCTGTGGATAGAGGGTTATACTCTTGACACTTTTAGGTCAGACCTGCACACTTCGCTGGCACAGTAGCCAAAGCTACAACTCCTCTGTGTAAAGCAGGGTGTCGTCATTTACTCTGTTTCTACTTAGGAAGCTTTTATAAGCAAGTTTTATTGTTAGGTTAAAGTTATTCAAGGTTATGTTGATTTTAAACTATTTACACATTTTCTGTGTTGCACGTGTTGTGCGTTTTATTGAGCAAACATAGCTAGTTGACATCTACATAAGCTCAATGGCTGGAAGTACAACCTGATCCATACATGAATGAATGTTGGGGATGAACAAGCAACCCTGGTTGAGGTGGGAAGGAACAGTTAAGTATGTAAAATGGATGGAAGTTGTTTTAAGATGGGTACTGTAACAGTTGTGTCCATGAGTGTTCAAGGTTTTAATTCACCAATCAAATGGACAAAGGTTCTACATTATCTTAAACAATTGAAGGCAGATATCTGTTTCCTTCGGGAGAGGAGGCTTTCTGCTGTGGAACTCTCCAAACTGAAACAATCCTGTGTGGGGGCCTCCCATCCTTCGTGGAACAGGTCAGGTACTGCAATCCTTTTTAAGAGGGACTTGCCATTTGAGATTATTACAGAAGAAACACTAGAGGGTGGTAGAGGGGTAATTGTTACAGGACAGCAGTTCTCCCAAAGGGTGCATTTGATAAATATGTATGCTTCTAATAGTGATGACTCATCATTTTACAAAAAATAGTTAAAAAAATGTCAGCCTTTAGGGAGGGTCTCATTCTGCAGGGTGGAGATTTCAACTGCGTTTTAAACCCTCGGGTGGACCATTCTTCACAGGTAGCATCTACAAATAAGAACATGAGTCAGGCTGTTAGGGGAGGCATGCAGGAATTGGCACTCCTAGATGTATGGTGGGAACTACAAAGGCCTCATGAAAGACTATACTTTTTATTTGAATCCTAATGACTCTCACTCAAGAATAGACTATTTCCTCTGCAGCAGCACAGACTTATATAAAATTAAAGACTGCACTATTCACCCCAGATTGGTCTCAGACCATTCTGCTATGACTCTTAGCCTGCAGTTGGGGGATTGGAGTAGATGCACTTTTTGGAGAATGAATGCCTCATTGCTAGGCTGGGAAGATTTCCAAACGCACATATAAATGACCATTAGTGACTATCAGAGACATAACAAAATGGAGGGACCTGGTTTAAAGTGTTTTTGGGATGGTCTGAGATCGGTAATAAGAGGGGAAATAATTTCCTATGCCTCAAGACTAAAAAAGCAATGTAAGGAAAAACAGAACACACTAGAATTAAAGTTAAAGCAGTTGGAAGCCCTACATAAGCAAATAGCCTCCCACCAGGTGTGAGATGACTTACATAACACCAGAAAAGAGTTACAAAATCTGCTTGATCAACAGATTGAAAGGAAATTACATTATGCTAATCAGAAATATTATGAGTTTGGGAACAAGGCTAGTAGATTTTTTGGCCTTTCAGCCTTGTAGGGCCCAGGCCAACAGATATGTAAAAAAATTAAGCACAACCAGGCAGGGGAGCACATCCATCCACTACACCCCCAAAGAGATAGCAAAGGCGTTTAAGGACTATTATTCAATCTTACACGCAGCTGAACCAGAGGGATCACAGCCCCCACAAAGGATACAAGATTTTCTAAATCATGTTTCCCTGTCAAAATTATCTGAGGAGGTTAAGTTACAACTAGAATCCCCCGATAACAGTTGCTGAGGTCACCCACACAATTCAAAACATGAAAATCGGTAAATCTCCAGGCCCCAATGGGTTCAATGCAGAGTTTTACCAAAAGTTTCACTCATCATTAATCCCAGTATTGGTAAATATCTTCAATCCTGGGGAGACAGAGGAAGATTTCCCTTCCTCATGGAGCGAGGCCTTTATCACTGTGATACACTAGAAGAAGGGCAAAACTTCTGATCAGTGTGCCTCTTATTAGATCTGTCTCACTCCTTAATGTTGATTCAAAAATCTTTGCTAAGATACTAGCAAATAGGGTTAACACCATCTTACTGAACTTGATCCATCCGGATCAGATGGGTTTTGTGCTAAATAGACACATAAAGGACAACATTAGGGCGATGTCTTAACATCCTATATCATGGAAAAGCAGCCAAGGAACATCAAGTGGCAATAGCAATCGATGCTGAGGAAGGGTTTGATTGCTTGTGCTGGAAATTCCTGCTGGAGGTTCTCACTAAATTTGGCTTTGGGGAGCAATTCAAAACTTGGATCAAAGCAATATATATCAAACCACAAGCTAGAATTAAAGTGAACGGTACAACATCAGCGGCAAGGGATATGTAATCCCCCTACAAATGGGGGTTCCCAAAAGTCTTCCTTGGTTGTGCCTAAATGCCCACTACCAGGCTGGTATCCTGTGTCTTAGCACTTTAAAAGTGCTTGTGTGAGAGTGCCTTAATGCCCTGTGCTCTGTCTCTTTAAGAGCTGCCAATAACGTGGTGCTTATTTAATCTGGGAGGGGGGCTGAGTGTTTCTATGCTCGAGTCCCACCCGGGCTGCCAGATAATCTCTCCATTATGCCATCGCTATTTGAGCAGAGGGAGCTCTGTTAGAAGCTGTACTTATTTGCTGATTATTTATTAGAATAGTGATAATATTGTAGTTTGTTTAGTCTGCCTTCTTTGCAGCATGGACTTTCTGTTTTGCACCACCATCTTGGTCCTGGACTGCTTATTTGGACCAATCAGTACCTTTGGGGACTCTAAAATGGAGCCTGTCACCAGGGGTCTTGTGGGAGAAAATTTCAGTAAGAATTGTAGTTTTTACATTTTGGCACCAAAATAGACCTGGAAGGAGAGCCCTTGGTTTGAAAGACAGATGGATCAACCAACCAGAACCTTTTTGACCAAAAGGAAATTCCCAAGCTGTCTGCTATAGTCAGTCAGTCTGGAGTTAGAGTTTGAAGAGTAAACAGCTTGAGAGATTCAAGCAGCAGCCCCTGCATAGTTCATGTGGGAGATTGGTGGAAAGGCTGAGTTTGGCCTGTCTGCCTGCAGTCCCTTAAAAGGGAATCCTTTGAAAGGCTTAGCAATCGGACTGTATCCGAACTGGAGTGTGACAAAGCCATTGAAAAGTGACCAGATTTTAACCTGAAGAAGACCAAAGATTTGCTGTATGCAATCGGCCTCTCAGGACATCCATTTACCACAGAATTCCCGGTTTTGCTTAAAGAGACTGATATTGCGGCCAGACTGCCTTCCGCATTGTGGTATGTTGATTGCTTTGCTATAAATGTGCTGTGTGCTGTTAGTGGGTCACGATTTGGTTCTCCACTGTGCAAATGTGCCACGCTTACTGGAAGCTGCATCTAGCACTACTGGGCTCAAAATCCAAACTGTTCCACCCGGACTGGGCCTTGCCACCTGGCCCAGCCAGCTACTTCAGGCAGAAGTGTTGTCATCTGATTGCATTGTTGTTTTTCCTTTCACGAACTGAGCCTTCAGGCTCTGGATTACAAACTGTGCATGGTTGTGCATGTCTTTTCTTTTCACCACAGGGCCCCAACCAGCTGCGACGCCGGCCTACCCTGGGTGATGTTCCAGGCTAGCCTACCTTACTTTCAACTGGGTACCCAGAGCATGTGACTGTGTAGGGACTAAAAGTGCATGTGTAATTGCCTGACTAGATCAGTTTTTATATCAGTCAACCTGATTACACCCCTCCCTTGTTCAATTCCCCTGAATAAATCAGATCTGACTCTTTTTGTATTTAATCTGACTGTGGTTTCAGTTTGTACCAAAAGCACTGTACTGTTATTTGCTTTGCCTAACCTTGTTTTACAGGGGGTCTCCAGGGTCAAACTGGTGGAACCAGCCCTGGTGGTATGTGCAAACAGGGTGGGGAATTGTATGCTGACTAGGGCTACTGTGGAAGTGTTTGTTGCATATTGTCTAGGCCACTAGAGGAGAATGAGGAGTGCTACAGTGTCCCGGAGGGCTGTACCCAGGTTAGCTTTGTTACTAACAACCCTGCCCTCCAGGTGGAGTCACCTGTTTCAATACATCAGGCCCCTTAACCTGAAACTAGCCACGCAGGCAGGCGTAGTAGCCCTTGGGATAGCACCACCTAGGGGTTACAGATATATGATGAGGTACTAGGCAAGGATGTCCCCTGTCCCCCATAATATTTGCCCTGAGCATGGAACCCTTAGTGGAACTTGTTAGAACACATCCAGGTAGAGAGGGGATTCGGGTGGGGGCAGATGATACAGTGTTGTACTTGAGAAACCCATTGGAAATATTCCCCAAATTACAGGAACTATTAATCAGTATGGAGAAGTATTGGGCTTTAAAATTAATACAGATAAAACAGAACTTATCATAATTAGTGGTTCTCGATCCCCAGAACTAACACAATTAATTCCATACAGGTGGGGCTCATCCACAATTTGATACCTAGGCATTTTTATCCCTCTAGACCTCAAACAGCTGTATCAAGTTACTTATGGGAAATTAATTAAAGAAGTGTTCACAGATTTGAAGATATGGGAATTTATTCCCCTGACCTTAATGGGGTGGGTGGTTTCTATAAAAATGAATGTGCTAACACGTTTTATATTTTTGCTCAATTCCTGCCCTTGCACATACCTGATTCTGAATGGAAAAAATTAACTAAAGCCCTACACCAGTTTGTATGGGGGAACAGAAGGGCAAGAGTTTCATAGGATATAGTTCTTAAGGCTAAGACTAGTGGAGGACTGGGACTACCAGTTTAAAAACTTACTACTAGATGGCTCAATTAACCCCGTGGGTAGCACACTTAAAAAGAGATCCTAGCAGCACCTGCCTCTTACAAGAACGGGAGTAACCCGGAGGTAAACCCAGGCCTAGACTTCACAGGCTCCCCAGAATACCTGAGTAAAAAGGAGATAGCAAATCCATGGTTGAAACAGATGTATAGGGTATGGGGGGTAATAAAGAAAGGACTAAAAAATGGGGCATGCTATATCCACTAGAACAAAAATAGCATATTATACCCACTTCCACCCACCAAAACTAGGTCATGCATTTCTCCAGTGGCATAGACAAGGTCTAATATTTTTTAAACAATTCATTCACCAAGTGCAAATCAAAACCTTTCAAGAGCTGCAGCAGGAGTTTCACCTCCCAACCTCACATTTCTTTAGATACATCCAGGTTGCATCCTTTTTAAGGACTGCTACACATTTGACAGAAATACAGTAGGAACCCCATCCCTTAGAGCTAACATTATTGGATGCAGCCTCTTTAACAGGGGAATCGCACCTTATTTCTAGATTGGTGGTCTTTAGTGTAACTCTTACAAATCATCCTACACTACGGTGTCAGACAGACTGGGAGAAGGAGGCAAACATACAGCTGGAATTAAGGAGTCGGCAACAAATATGGGATGGAGTGTTTCACACCTCCACCTGCAATAAATGGAGAGAATTCCGGTGAAAAATCATAATAAGGTTCTTTGACACCCCTACTAGAACCAAACACTATAGTGTGGGCAACTCTGACAAATGTTGGAGGAAGTGTGGAGCAGTAGGGAACCACTACCATGTGTTGGGGGATTGCCCAGTACTGCAGCCTTTTGGGGGTTTAGTGAGAGACCATTTTCAATGACTGACTGGACTTCACGGTCCTCTTCACTTCCAAACCATGGTCCTGAGTCTCCTTCCTAAAGGGAGAAGATCCCATCAACATAAGTCCTTCATAGGAATTCTGTTAGCGGCAACATGCATAGCAATTATCAGACGTTGGCTTACTCCAATCCCACCCACACTGTCGGACTGGATTGATAAAATAAAAGTAATCTCTAAGGTGGAGAGGATTACAGCGGCGTTCAGTCTACAGGGAGATAAATTTAATGGAGTCTGGCTACCGTTTATGAACGTAATAGGGGAACTAGAAGGGATCTCAGTTTTATCACAACAGACCTTTGCCCAATAACAGGGCCCCCCTTCCTACATTATACATGTATTCAGGACAAAAATAAATTAACACACAAAACCAGCCATGAAATGTTGTTTAATTACTTTATTAGCATAAAGTATGACACTTATTAAACAAGGTTAAATTAAGAGATTATGCAATGACTAGCCATGTAATGAGTTTGGGAATGTTCTCCCTTTTCTTTTTTTATGTTTAATTAAAAGTATAATTAGATCTATATAAATGAAGAATCATTTCTAGAATGAGTCAAACATTAAATACAGTAGTCTTCGAAGATCATCTAGCATGAAGGACTGATCTAAAACTTAAAGTAGGATGGTGAGGCTCTTGGGGGCTTTCTCTCCTCTTGTAGTCGAATGGATATAAACTGGAAATAAGAAGAAAATATATATAACTTTAATATCAATTATAATAGTTGTCCATTAGTGAAGTAGAATTCATGCTTTGTTCTTTTTACTTGCTGATCATCAACTGTAATAATACTGTAATGAGACTTGTCTGAAATAAACTTGAAGTTGAAACAAAAACAAAACTGAGTGAAAACAATTAGCTCTACAGACTGCTCTGACTGGGAACTGCAACAGTTTTTTCAGTCAATCAGGAACTCAGTTGCTGAAGCAGCAGGCTAGACAAGAATGATGTCATCGCTCACTGTTGGGGACAGATAATCTTCACTGTTTCTTCACTGTTTTCAGTTACTGCAGTTAGAGCACAGTAACAGATGCTGATTCAAAGAAAACCACAAAACCAAACAGCATGATATTTTCAGGAACCACTAATCATGACACAGGGACATGAATTGATGCTTTTCATGAAATATGTGCATTTGATCTTTAAATAGCAGCTTTTCCTCATTAAAGTCTGGTTCTTCCAGCAGCTTCTCTCTTTCAGTAGTTACATCAGGCACTCCCAGCTTGATTACAGGTCGAGTCTTCACAGCTGCAGAGGCCTCTGATTTTAAGGACAGAGCCGGTGGACTGCTGCTGGACAGGGATGCTGGGGGGTCACCCAATGGACTTTCAGACCCCTGCCCCTCCCTCTGCCACGGGGATAGCAGGCGACTGGTGGCAAGGAGCGGGGCAGACATTGATGCTCCTCAGCACCCCTCTTTTTTACCTTCCCTTCTGCAGCCTGCACTACCACATCAGGAGGTGGGTCTCTTGGCTTCTTCTGTTCTAGCTCTCAATCCTGCAAAGAGAGTTTTTCCATGGCCCCAGCCTCAGCAGTTCCTTGTGACCACACAGATGGTGGCCCCTCCGAAACACTGCGGGATGTCCCCAAATGGAAAACTGGTGGGGCGCAATCAAATATTCCTCCAGGGACAGAACTGGAGCAGATCAAGCACACCAAACTTATCACACCTTCTCCCCTGTATCTACATCTAATACATCTTTCATCTGCATGACCTCTTCCTTCTGAGTTCCAAAGTCATGACAGAGGCAAAGCAGGAACCATAGCCATGGGTTCCTCTTGGGGAGCAACTTCTTCCAATTTAAAACCTCTGCCTGTCATCCTGTAGCTCCAATCCATATGATCGCCTCTCAGTCTCTTTCTTTAGTTCTCTGTTGGAGAGGAGCAACAAAATAGTTTGTTCTTTTCTTTTGAAGCAGACCTCTACTTCTCTGATCTACACAGCTACCTCTCTCTCCAAACAGCTTCCAAACAAAATGGTGCCAAGCTAACAAGTCCCTTTTCCTCTCACTTGCAACCAGCCAATCAGCAGGCTGGAAAAGAAGCATGTGACATGTAGTCACACTACCAGGGAGAGGATTGAGGCTTAACCATCTGTCTAGGCCTAACCCCCATGCCTCCACTCAATTATCAACTGCGCCACACTGCCTTGGATTAAAGCGGAACGGTTCCACCAGCTCCTCCACTCTGTGTTTTAGGGCTAATTTTGTCTGCTGGGGTGCAAGCAAATCCTGGATGAGCCCCCACTCTGTACCCCCCCCTTCCTAAACATCTAGGGACCAGATGTTCCAGGGAAGGGGGTCCCAGATAATAGAATCTCACCAAGCATTTCTCTGTCCATAACAACATTGAGGCATCTTCTGGTACCTGTCTCAAGGGCTCCAAGTGATAGTAAGTCTCCCAGCAGCTTGTCAGCGGAGGACAGCACAGTTAATTTTTGGCTTCTTCCCCCACCAGACCCGGGAGTGGAAAGGCGCAGTCTAGACTGGATTGCTTCAAGACCCCAAGGGAGACTAACGGGACCCCTATAAACTAAAGGACTAAATTAGTTCATTGCATCCTTCATTTGGATTAATCACACTGGACTCCGAATTCCCCCAAACAAATCAGGTTTATTCTCCTGAGCCCATAAATGATTGCACAGGACTCAAGGTCCCAATTCCTTAAAAGAAAAAAAAATAATACTGTACACAGCTCCATGGGGCTAACATTTTACAGATTGTTCTTCAAGAGGGAACTTTCTCAGGCTTACTTAGGCATGGAGATTTTCTGCTACCAATACATAATAAAGCAGCAAGACCTTTACTCAAGACCCACATTATTCTTCTGGACCACAAGCATGAAGTTCCCATTTCTCACTGGCACTAGTGAGTACCTGACATTTCTGCCTCTATCCTCATATCTCTTTAGGCAGATTTTGGAGCCTCATCCCAATTGCTCCCACACTCTGACACTCTGACACAGCCTCTCCTGCAGCCTGCTAGTTCCTCAGCTGCCTCTTCCCAAACACAGATCTCCACCTCACTCTAACCCCCTTATCCTGGACCAGCCTGGTCCACTATGGTTCTCTCCCTCTTAGCTGGCTTCTGATTCACTTTTCCTGGAGATGAAACTCCCAAACAGCAGTCACAGTGGCACCATTTCTTTAGATTTCTTAAGTGTTGCCCAATTAGTGCAATGAGCTGGGCCGCAGCCTAAAAGGCCTCGGGGTGGGTCTCTTTACCCCATGCCTGAGGACCCACCCCAGGACTCATTCCAGGGCCTTGTGACCTTCCCCTTCTTTTTAAATTCAGAAAACTTTATTAAAACTTGGATGCCCCCAATAAATCCCCCTCCCACCCTCCAGTCTCCGGAAGTTAGGTGTCACAGATAGTGCCCGTAGATAGCAACTAGTACATAGTGCAGGGGATGCGGGTACAAGGCACAATACAGTTATATCCCTTGGGAGTGTAAACCATAGGAGTCATGAATAATAAGTATAGGTGGGGAATAATAGATGGAGAAAATAAATGGCCGACCATCACCCAGACTTCAAAGTCAATAGGATATAAAGGGGTTCCCAGACCTGGCTATACTTCACGGAGAAGTGTGACATACTTGCAATGATGCGTTCCGCTTGCAGTGCAAAAATAATTTCTTGGTACCATTCCACATAGGTCAGAATGACCTGGTCACACCAATGTCATAATATAATCTTCTTGGCACAGGCTGATATTAACGCCATGAGTGATTTCTGGTTACCCAGTAAGGTTCTAGCAAAATTGCCCAAAATACAGATTTAGGGAGTAAAAGCTTGGTAAGGCCCCAAAAGGGGGTCTAACTGATAACTCATGTCATCCCAAAAAGATCTGACCTTTTCACAGGTCCAAAGAATATGAAAAAGTGATCCCTGTTCCTTCCGGCATCTGGTGCATATATCTGAGGCCAACTTGCCCATTCTGTGCAACTTGATTGGGGTATAAAACATGTTGTGCAGAATCTGCAACTGCATAAAGAGGTATCTATCCCATTTAATATACTTGTAAATCCTGTTCTAGATATGGAACCAGTCACGAGGATTCCCCTGAGGAGGAAGGGCTTGGTCCCAAGAATAGAAGAACGCTTGCTCTTTCTCTTCAAGGAGACTCCGCAACTGCGTATAAAATGAGGCTATAACATGAGATGTAGGGATGAGATGTAGGGATTGCCGAAAGCAAGGGAGCATCGTCTCACCATAGTCTCTGGACCAAATGCCAGTACCAAAGCATGGAATCAACACGTGCCTAAGTTGTAGATATTTGAAACACAGAGATATAGACCAGTCAGATTTGACCTTCTCCTTTCAAGCAGGCTCCACCTTGAGTAAAGGCTGCAACCAGTCCATCTTCTCACCTCCCAAGCCGCCCTGCCACACGAGGAAAGAATCAGGACTGCTCTCACCAGTCCAGACTCCCTGCAGAGGGCCTGCCACAGCCTCCACAGCCCAACAGCCCAAGAAACCACACCACCAACCTGGGACCAAAATGTGCCTGGAGTCCTACTTTGCCTGCCCACAAACTTGCTCCCTGGATGATCTCGCCACCCAGTTCTCAGGGACTCATGACCCATAATGACCGCAGACTGCCTTTCTGAGGCCCTCCCTTGGATGCCCCACCCAGGGACCCACCACATCACCACTGAAGCTGCTGACCTGCCTTAGGAAGGGGGGGGGGGGCTACCTTCACACTAGTTTAACATAGCGCCCAAGCGGTCTCCTATACCCCTCCCGAAGATCTCGATTCTAGCCTAACTCACCCTATATATATAAAAAAAGATCTCTGCTGCCCCCAAGTGGTGACCAGTAGAAGACTCTCCCCCCAGTGCACTAACGTCCCAAAGCACCAGGGGAAGGGGGAGGGGGGCCCTAAAGGTAAGCAATAAGCCCCCTCAAAATGAGGGGGGGCTTACATACGTATGTGTGTGTGTTTGTGTTTGTGTGTGTGTGTGTGTGTGTGTGTGTGTGTGTGTGTGTGTGTGTGTGTGTAAGAGAACTATGAGGGTAAGTCACATTTAATTATTATTTAATAAATTTAAGGCAATTTTATTTTTAGGGCCTAGCCGAAGGTTTTAAGTGAGTAAGGTGACAGCCGTGTTTGTGATGGCAGTCAGGGATGTATGGGTTAGCACTGATTTTGGTGTAAAGAGGCTGCTGGATCTTTATGCAGTGCTATTGTGCTTAGATAACAGCACTGGCAAAGATGATCCTCTGCCAATCAGGTTTCATGATTTTTAAAACCCCATTTTATAATTGCTTTTGGATGTGCCCTCAATCTTTTGTAGTGGTTTAATTCTATATGAGGCAACAGCCCTTATCTTCCTGCTCCCCCTCACACTGTTATGAGCATATGAGTTTGCTGATTGGTCGGGGAGAGCACTGGAGTGAGTGTCACACTGTGCTAGGTGGAAGAAATATATCTCAAGGACAAGCAGCAGGGTTGAACTAGGGTACAGGGGGCCTACCTGGAAATTTGGCACAGGGACCCACCTTGAAAATCAATAGGGGAGGGCCCAGGGTGACACACTCATATCAGTATATACTTAAATCTGATACTCTAGCTCTGTGCTTGCATCTTATATTTACTTGCAAGGCCCAAAATACCCTTTTTTTTTTCTCTCTCGCCTCCCTGGCTGCCCACTTCTTCAGGTCCCCTAGGCCCTTCCCGACTGCCTGCCCGTCCCCATGCCACTTACCTCATATTGCGGCTCCCCCAGGTAACCCGGTGTATCCCTTCACCGGACGGGTCCCGGTCCTCCGAGGGGTAAGGTACCAGTGGGGCCGGCCAGCGCACTCTATACTTGGCCCAGGGTGTCACTGAGGTGTGCCGGTCATGGGTTCGGTGGCAACAGAGGGCTGGAGACCGTCATCCGAACAGCCAGGAAGCATTTTCTCTGGTTTTCTTGGGAGAGTGATGTCCTGACGTCAAGGCTAATGCTGATGTCTACCACTCCCCTTGTGCACTGAGCCCGACATTCTGCTATGTCCCCAGCCTCCACCAGGGGTCGGCAGGTGCCGGTGCACATCCCCACCGTTCCCCCTGGAGAAGGAGAGCTGTCCACAGATGCTTCATCCTTCTCCCCCTGGCCGGCCCTCCAGCAACCCGAGTCCATTCCCGAACCTGGATCGCCGGCGTTGCAGACAGAAATCCAACCGCTGCACCAATAGGCCGGTGCAAAATACCCTTTTAATTAGAAAATAGACAATAAAACCACATATTTGGAGAATTTAGGTGGTGGCCAGGCACACAACGGGGGGAGGGGCAGCTGGAAATTTCCAGGTATCCTGGTGGGCCAGCCCGACACTGACAGGCAGGCATTTGAGAGCAGTCAGTTAACGCGCATATCTGGAATCCTGGCTTCAGTATTTGGACACAAATGCAGACTCTTTAGAGTGCTTGTTTCATTGTAGGACTCAATTTGTGCTACTTTGTGCTGCCAGGTGTATCAAAAACAGTGTTTAAATTACGTGGCACCAAAAATTTAAAACTCGTTCATGAACGAGTTTCCCCTTGGTGCCACGCTACTGCAGGGAGTGAATGCACAGCACTGAGATTTCCGACAGCCCGACAGTAATGGAAAATTATAAGCATTACAAAAATTAAGCACTTCACCATAAATTTAAAGGCACCTGTGCATTTTACATTGGTACTTGGTACACCACACGCCTTAACTTGCAGCACTTACAATTTCTCCCGAATCCTGACAGTGTCCCTTTAAGCTGCATCACCTCCAGGGACAATGGAGACATCTGTCAGCAAGTCCAGCACATGTGTGAGAGCGGAGAAGTGACGTTGAGCAGCAGTGCATTCATCAGCAGGACCAGCCACAGCCTGAGTCAAGAATAAATACACAGTATGTGGGTCAGAGTGGGAGTGGAGGCTTCAACCACTGGGCAGCAGGCAGTGGGAGGATGGGAAGGGTTTTTTGAATAGGGAATGGGTAGTGGGCCATTACTTCAGTGATTAAGAAAAAAGTAAATGTCTGAAAATGTTGAGATCCACATAAATAGATGATTGGATACCTTCTATTGGACCAACAGAGTTGTTAGAAAAGAAAATAGGTGCTTAAAGCACTTAACTCTGTTGGTCCAATAAAAGGTATCAGATCATCTATTTTTGTTGTGGATCTTGTGTTACAAGGACCAATACAGAAACAAGGATTTCTGTTTGAAAATATTGAGGAAACTGAATTAAAGTAACAACAGGCTTTAAGTTTGTAATAACTAATCATCAGATCAATTGTTCCAGTGCGCTGTGGGTATTTGTGTTGTGGAGACTCAAGTCGTTATGCTGTGTGTAGTGACTCTGAAACATTTTGCCAGCAGTATCCAGTCAGTCAATGTGCAGACATAATGCACATTGTCATCACCAGTAGTAAATATCTAAATCTATATCTATATCTATCTATATTACACCAATCAGGAAGGGCAAAAACTGAGAACAATTTCTTCTTCTTCCAGTCACAGAGACATCAGAGCCTAAAAAGAGATTTAAAGCTAAGTGGTGTGGTGTAGTGAGTGATGAACACATGACACCACACTACTCAATTGAATACAGTGTATTCTGTAACCCCCCACCCCCGATGTCTAGGGGTATGCATGATGGTAATTGAGGGGGAGGGGGCACTATACAGCCAGAAACACAGTCTCAGAAAAATATTACACACGTTACTTAAGTTCAGATGAGATGTCTTCAGGGGGTGCCAGCCTTACTTAGCAGCAAAGGGCATACAACAGCTGTGGGGGCAACTTGATTTGTACAGAAACACAACAGGCCAAATGATTAAGGGATAACAACTGTCAGTTTGATCGTTAATGATGGAAATAAGGTTGGCACAAAAAGAAACATACATTAGGCACCTTTTTCTGATGTTTTGAAGTGTCCGTGATTGTTGCCAATCCTTTATTTGTTTTCACTGCTACGCGCCGTCACCTGCAGCTCCATGCCACTGCCGTCTGTCACCGGAAGTGACATACATTATGTACCACTCTGTCAATTACAGTGGTAGTAGCATGGCATGTCCTGGGTTTCCTAATGGCCATACGAGCACAGGAGATGTGAATCAGGCACCAAGAGTGACTGTTACTCCGTATAGATTTCATCCTCGTCGTGGAGCAGTCACAAACAATAGTGCAGTAGGTGCCGGAATGGTTTGAAAAGTGGTAGGGCCAAGGATGTAAGGGTTAAATTCTCCCCTATTAAATACATTACAATGATTGCAAGAACTGATAGGGCCACTTATGAATGCGGTGGCCGTGGCCCTAGTGGCCCCCCCCGTTCCAGCACCTATGTGCAGTAGCTACTGAGATGGCTGTTGATACTCCTGCCCGAACTACTCATATTGGGAATCCGATCGACTTCAGAATAGGTAGTTGAGAGATGACATTGGCTTTTTTTTCAGTCACCAGTGTTTCACACAAGATTAGCGAGAAGGTCGCCGAAAATAGCACATTGCAATCTCATGTTCATTACTGCATTTACCATTATTTATTTATTTAAAGTTTCGGAATTACAACCTTTGCGTCAGAGACTCCTTTACAAAGGCTCCATGTCTGGGCAGACAAACAGGTTGTGCAAGAAAACAACATGTATCATTACATAGTGTTATACAGAGGTGTTTACAAAATGACACAATACAAATACATATATTGAATAGTCTCTCTAAGGGTTGCTTAGCAGCCCTGGTCAATAGAACATGCAACATAAGGGAGATACATGAGTACTTTCCATAATTTGTAACAACATTTGCAGAAAGTGGGTATCGTCTCGAGGTTGGTTGTCAACCCTGCGTCTAGGTGGTGTAGCGTGCTTAGGTGCAGCTACATGTCTCTGAGTCTATGAGGTGCCTCTTGATGCTGGCTTTGAACAGGCTTAGTCGTGGGGCCTGTGAGATGGGAGGGGGGAGTTCATTGAGCCAGGTAGGTGCCCGGTAACCAAAGGACCTTTGGCCTAGTGCGGTCCTTTGGAGGGGGACCTGGATGTGACATACATTAATTGTATACCTGCTTCTGTGTGACAAAAGATAACCAAGACTTTGATCAGAAATGTTTTATTTCTTTTCTTTTTTTTGTGAGCATTATCGCAACTTATGATCTTCCTGGACTAAAAGTCTTCACCACTCATTCACACTAATGGGACTATGCTGGAGTTGCTAGGACCCTGCAGAAGCAAAAAATCTTCAGGAGGACCAGCGCTGTGATGGGACCATGCATGCACAGCACTGCAAGACGAGCTTGCACCATATAGGCTATCTTGGTATCGACCCTCCAACTGCCTCAGTTCCTTTTCTCTCGCTGTCGAGTGCACTTCAATGATGATGTCACACGCCTGCTGGGAGTCAAGTCTTTGTCTATACGACAGCAGCTATAGCCATTCAGTATTCGATTAACTTACCATTTTTAGTGTTCTTTTTTTATTAAAAAAAAAAGATGATGAAGAAGAAATTCTCAGCCTGCCATCAACTGAGTCGATCTTAGACGGTAGTGGTGACGGTAGGGAGACTTTGTTTGAAAGCTGTGATAGCAGTGGGGCTGTGTCTGGGACGCCGTCCCGGGGGCCCAACCACAGGAAGTCCGGTGCTTGGGGGGGGAGAGTCTGGCCAAAGCACAAAAGTAACGGTCCTGTTCCTGACCTCGATCGGGGACCCAGCTCTGCTTTACCTGGAGCTCTTCTTCCTCCTCTTTGTGGAAGAAGAATTGGTACTGCTTGAGGTCACCCTCTGGTACATCTGCACGGGGAATGTCAATGGGGGAGAGCGGTAGGCCTGAACCGACTCTGGTGGGTTCCTCTGTGGCTCCGCTCTTAACAGCCATGATCTTCAACACTGGATCCCATCTCTGTCCTCGATGGGGTTCCAGTGAGCAGTTTTACGTCTGGGCCGCTCCTTTAGAGCAGGGGGTATGGCGTCTGCCCAGTTGTCCTGGCCAGTGGTCCCAGTTCCTGGGCATTTGGGCCTCAGAGCCGCTGGGCCGTAGCTGGGTTGGTCAGGCAGGATGTGCAAGGTGCCCTCTCTGGTGCCAGTGCCATCAACGCCAACTCCTCATGCCTACCCCCTCTCCTTTTTCTCTGCAGAACCAGCATGGGTATTGCTTTCCTTCTCCCCCTATTCTTCAGGTCTAGGTCGAGCAGCAGTTCTGGCACCACACGTGGTGCTGGAGCTGGGTGTGGTGCTGGTGCTGGTGCTGGGTGTGGTGCTGGCACAAGGTGTGGTGCAGACACCAGGTGTGGCACCAGCACTAGGGGTGGTGCTGGGTGTGGTGCCAGCACTGGGTGTGGTGCCGGTGTCAAGTGTGGTGGCGGTGCCGTGAATGGCATTGAACTCTTTGAGGATGATCCAGGTGGCGACGTCTCCCATGTTCCTGGCCTAGTCTTGCCTTTTGAAGGTTATTCTGGGGTAGATGTGGATCTGGATGAGTCTTCCCTGTTCTGCTTTGTTGATGATGCAGTGAATGACTCATTTTATGAGCTGGAAGGCAAGCCTTCTGTATCAGTGTGATGGAAGATCTTCTTTCTAGTTGTTTTCCTCAGGCATATGGGGTCCACCATAACATTTCAGTCTTTAACTGTGGACCAAAGTTGACTTCTACGTCTTGAGTTCCTACATTCCTCAGTACAAGCACATCCTGTGGAACACTCTCAATTCAATGGTCAAGAGCCTTCCGGAATCGAACGCTGCATTGCTAGGGGCATATAGCCCAATAATCAGCTGAAAGCTTTTATGGATGCATAAGACTCTGCCTCTAGGGCAGCTGCTGCTGGCAGCAGGTGGTTAACGTGTTCTCGATAGTGCTTATCTGTTCGGCACTCAGGTTGAGCTCTGGAGGCCACTCAGAACAATAGGGCTGCCATTTAAGCAACAGACGGTGCCTGCTGCCTCTCAGAGGGATGGGAACCATTGACATTTTCATAACCTGCAGTCCTTTCAAGGGAGAGGCCTAGGTGCTTTTATCAGGAACCAACCTCTCAGCCATGAACTGAATGCAGTAGAGGGCCCAGGGCCCTAAAGCGCCCTGCAGCAACCTCTGTGGATCCAGCCCAGGTCCCACCTCAGCTGTCTGAGGGGGATGCCTCTCTCGGCAGTAGAGGGGCGTCTAATTTGGTTTTACAACCAGCTGAAGTCCATTACAGCAGACATAGGGGTCATTGGGATTGTCTGAGAGGGATACTCTCCCAATTTCACAGAGATTTCCCTAGACTTTCCATCCAGACAGCAGCCCAGTCTGTCTGCCTCTCAGTCACACTCTTTTGCTTCTGAGATATGAGGCCACTGTGGGAAATGGCAGTAGAAGTTATTGCACAGCGGAATGGAGCCCAGGTTCCAATTTCCATTGCTTCTGGTTCCAAGATAACAGGCGACATGCGCCTATTTGTCAACCGTGGAAGGTTAAACAAGTACCTGTTCTGGGAGGAGTTCACTAAAACCTTGGCATTCAAGTCTTCACTTCCTGGACATTTGGCTCCTAGCCAGCCCATCTGGGCAAGAGACACAGGAAGCAGTTGCCACAGCTTCTCAGTTGTTCTCTCCAGGGGGTTTTCTGATTCAGGGAAGGTGCCAGTTTCATCTTCACAGCAGCTCCTCTTCTTAGGAGCCCTCCTGGATACTTCCATGGCATTGGTTTTTGTTCCAGAGGACAGGAGAAACAACACCTTTAGAAGAATCATTACATCACAGGAAATGACTCAGTTTGGCCCCTTTCGGTTCAGCGGATGCTGGGACTAAGGGCATCCTCCACAGCTAGCAGTGATCTCCGACCATGCATCCGCAATCCTCCATTCAAAATGACAGAGCCTTGGACAAAATCTCTCATTGCTAGCTCACTGCCAAGACCTCCATACTCAGCTGTGGAACCTGGAGGAACCTCATCTTTTCATAAATATCTTAGAGATGAGAGCTGTCTTATACACAAAGTCCTGAAGGATGCCCTCTGCCACAAAGTGATTCTACTTCAGATGGATGACAAAACTGTGATGTATTACATCAGCAAGCAGGGTGGGGCGCCCTCCTACCCTCTCTGCAGGAAGGCCGTGAGGTTGTGAGAGTGGTACCTCAAGCACCATGCGTCAGTTCAGACTTCATGCAGTTGCTTTCAATGAGTGAGGCAGTTTGGACCTGGTCCTTTTTGCATCCCCTCTCAACACAAAACTGCCTCTATTCTGCTTCAGAAATCCAGCCCCTCGTGTTTTCTGTCAGGATGTATTCATTGCAGTACACAAGATGCTTCTTGTATGTTTTCCTCCTCTTCCCTTAATTCAGTGGGTGCTGCTCAAGTTGTAAGCACGAGGGGGCAGGATGATTCTCATTGTCCCAGACTGGCCTTGGCAGATATGATTTGCTTTGATCAACAGTCTGTCGGAACTTCCCCAAGGCGACTCCCTTTACGAGCTAGTAGAGAATGTGTCACTGGCTCAGTTACCGTTAGTCAAGTTTTGCTTCTCCCTACTTACTTCATTAACTCCAGATTGAAGTAGAACGCTACCTTCATTTCTCTGGATTTTAAGATGGTTCTGTGATTCTACATTGATAGAATGAAGAGATATACATCCAAGCAACTATTGTACCTTTCAGCATGCCTCGGCTGGGTCAGCTTGTTGCCATGAGATGTATTTCTGCTTGGTTAGTAGCATGTCTTCGACACTACTAATCCATGGCACTGGTCAGTTGGAAGACCAGGTTCACACCACTCTTCTGGAGCAGTTGTGGCTTTCCTGGCGGAGAGTTGTAATATACCCATAGCAGACATCTGCAAGGCGGCGAGTTGGAGCTCAGTGCATACTTTTGTATAGCACTATGTTCTGGATGTCCATGCCATGCCAGGCAGTTCACTTTCTTTGGCAGGACAGTCATATGGACTTCTGTCCTGAGTGAGTGCTGTCTCCTACTGCCCTATTAGAGGGGTTGATTTTAGCTCGGTATTCTACCATTAGTGTGAATGACTGATGGAGAATTTTAGTCCAGGAAGATATAGAAATTACGTACTTACCGTAATTCTTGATCTTCTTGAACAAAGTCTCCACCACTCATTCACATGCCCACCCACCATCCTCCAAGCTCACATGTTCTGTTTTGGTCTTCACTTCCTTGTTGTTCGGGCTGTGAAGACATTGTTGAATTGACCCTTCTTGCTTGGGTCATCTGGGCCTTCATATGCCCGGAAGTTAGGGTTAGGTTTTCTTTCATTAGTTTACGCTGCACCTCCTTGGTCGAAAAGGCACTGAGGTGATTGGAGAGTTGACAAAGAGATAGCCCATATGGCGCAAGCTAGTCTTGCGGCACTGCACATGCATGGTTCTATCCCAGTGCTGGCCCTCCTGAAAATATTTAGCTCCCACGGGGTCCTAGCATCTCTGGTGTAGTCCCATTAGTGTGAATGAGTGGTGGAGACTTCATCCAAGAAGATCAAGAATTACAGTAAGTACGTAATTTCCATTTACAGGCACCATAGCATGAAAGCATTGTAGATTATTTTGTGTGCAGTCTGACCTGTCTTACGTTTTATCAATGTCGTAGTCAGCAAAAGTCAGTTAGGACAGATGGCAGATGGCTACAGTACAACAACTTTACAGCAATGAAGCGCATGTAACAACTGATCGCAGTCAGCCATGATTAGTATGTATCTACACATTGAATTTGTTTTTCTAACTGCGATCTTGTCATGTATATCTTCATTTACATTGCATTTTTGTAAATTAATTATTTATCTCGTCACTAAACTCCACATTGTCAGCAAACATTGATGTAACATTGGGTCCTGCTGTTATGTTGCAAGCTTACCATAGATGGATTTTGTCATGCTGTCCTGATGGTGGTGGTAGTGGTGCCATGTGTCTGTGTGTGTGTGTGTGTGTGTGTGTGTGTGTGTGTGTGTGTGGTGCAATTCCATGCTGTCCCAGCAAGAGGATCCCCTTAATCAAGCCCATAGCCAACCCAGACCAGTTGCATGCCAGCCGCTGCAGAAGGGTCATAAGTGCATATTGATCTCCTGCCCTTCCCAATGCTGTCACAGCTAGAAGTTAAGCCAATTCAGACCAGTGCCTAGGAAGCCAGCCACTGCAGAAGGGTTATGAGGGCATTGTGATCTGCTGCCTTCCTCATGCCGTCCCAGCAAGAGCATCTTCTCAGTCAAACCCTCAACCAACCCAGACCAGTGCCTAGGACACCAGCCACTGCAGAAGGGTCATGAGGGCATAGATATCTCCTGCCCTCCCCATGCAGTTATTGCAAGATGATCCCTCAGTCAGCCCCCAGCCAACACAGACCAGTGCCTAGGATGACAACCAATGCAGATGTGTCGTGAGGGCATAACAACCGCCTGCCCTCCCCTTGCTGTCCCAGCAAAAGGATCCCCTCGGTTATGCCCCCAGGTACAACGGAACACAGCATGTCGAGTTTTTCCCCTCCATATCCCTCTCGTTTCTAACTACTGTTTCTGCCATCTTCTGTACTGTGTAATCATCCTGCTTTCCTGTTTGAGTTGGCTTTTTATTCTTTGTCAACCGGCAGCCCACTAACCCTTTACCTTTTCCCTCCCCATCCAATCTAGACCAGTGCCTAGGACATCCTCAGTTACAGCTGACCTCAATACACTGAGCTTGGCATGTGGCATGGTGCAAATAAGAACCTGCCCACCCAGGTTGCATGCATAAATTATAGCTAAGTGTACCCAATCAGCTCCATCTGCCCTACACCTGCAAGCAATCCTGTAATGACCCACTCATTCTCCATTTGACTGCAGCTGGGTCAACTGTAAAACTTGACTCACTGCTAATAAGTCAGTTTCCCCCCTGTAAGCACTCAGCTATAACCACACACTTTATCGGCTGAACAGGATTTTGACTCTTCTACTGTGTTTATTGTCCGAGAGTTTCTGTTTCCTTCACTGCTGCTTCCAGTTGGGTTTGCATGCACAGTCTGACATTTCTCGCTCAGCACTTACAGGGGTACAATGTCTGCTGGTCCATAACACCGCATTACATTGTAACATAATTACTAAAGTTGATTAATATAGCACCATAGCTGTATAATATCACCCAAGCTCATCCCTGAATTTTGTCCCCCCCCAGTATCCTGCTTAGCTTCACCGCTCCTAACAGAGGACCATACATTCACCAATACTATTTAGTTCCTTAGTCCCATTTACCTCTGCTGCAGCCACTATATTCACCCACTAGACTATCTGATAACTCTATCTGGTTGTTAGAAATAGCCTTGAAAACTGCAAATAGCCATTATCCCTACTGCTGTCAAGCAAACGGGGAAAAACAAAATGTCTAATTTACTACCAGCAGGTCTTGATGTGGAAGCATCCTTTTTGGGAATATATACATCATGAAGTCTCTTTTTTTTTTTTTTACATATGCTCAGCATGTCAGATAATAATGTTTTAAGATTCAGTGTTGCATGATGGCATACTCTAGGTGAATGGCTGTCAATTACGTGCAATTTTAAAAAAAATTATGCAATTGATGTATTCTGCTGTAATGCTGAATATGATATTTGATTATTGTTATGTAAATACTTTAAACCAGATGCTCATTAAATTTCATGCACATTGTGTAATGATTGCATAGTTGCATCTAAATGAATCTCTTGTTCATCGAGTACTGGGTTACATACTAAAATGCCAGCAGAATAGGCCTAACGGTCTTTCGAGTCTGCTTGATTGGTCAGCCCCCACCCTGGGTGCTGACCTTGCTGCCCCCCTCGCCTTCTCTGGCCTCTCCCTTCCCAGTTCCAGACATTCTTGCTGCATTGGATTTTGCTTCCAGAACCCTTCCCCTGTACCTGTCCCAGCCCCTCTTGAACCCCTCCACCGTCTCTGCCTCCACCAGCCCCTAGGCAGTGCACTCCATGGCTCCACCACCCTCTCAGTGAAGTAGCACCTCCTCCTTTCTCCCCTGAATCTTCCTCCAGCTTCCACCCATGCCCTCTAGTGGCCCCTCCTCCTTCCTTTGAAGCACCCTGACTGTTCCTTCCCTATTTACCCTCTTCATGTACTTGAAGACCTCTTTCATGTCCCCTGGTCCTTCTCTCTTCCAATGTGTACATATTTAGCTCTTGAGCTCTCCTCATAGGTCCTGTCCCCAAGCCCCAAATAATTTTGGTTGCCTCCTCGGACCCTCTCCAGGAGTTTAATGTCCCTCTTTAAGTGTGGCCTCCAAAGCTGAACTCAGTACTCAGGTGTGGCCTCACCAAGCAGTTATACAGAGGAGCATCACTTCCTCCTTCTGGATGTGATCCCCTAGCGATGCATTCCAGCATCCTGTTGGCCTTGGCTGCTGCCTCCTACAAGTCTCCGAGTTGTTCATTTTGACATCCACCACCACCCCAGGTCCCTCTCAGCCATCGAGACTTGTGGCATTTCCAGGGTGTACACTTGGTCCGGTTTCTGGCCCCAGGTGGAGTACCTTGCATTTCCTCTGCATTGAACCTCAGCTTCCACTTTCTAGACCACCTTTTCAGAGCCTCTAGGTCCCCCTGTAGGCCACCTCCCTCCTCCCCAACCACCACCACCCCCAGTTTTGAGTCATCCGCAAAGAGACTCATCTCACTCCTGATTCCTGTGCTTATGTCAGAGACGTAGGCTTTGAACAGGAGGGGCCCAAGGACTGATCCCTGTGGGACCCCACTAATGACCCTCTTTGGGGATGAGACTATCCCACCAACTACGACCCTCTGGGTCCGGTCCTGGAGCCAATTGCCTATCCATCTGATCATCACATGTAACAGTCACCTATTCAGTACCCCTTTGGAGTGTGAAAAATGTTTGATTTCCAAGTGATGTCATGATAATATATTTTTCTGACCTACATTATGATATTTTTATCTTCAGTTTTTTTTCTGTTTGTACACTGTTTTGAGTGTGTTGGGGTGATATGTCATACCAGACCGTTGCAGGGGTGTGTGTGTATATGTGTGTGTGTGTGTGTGTGTGTGTGTGTGTGTGTGTGTGGCAGGGATGCCGGAACATGAGAAAAAGTGGGGGTCTATAGTAATAATAATGTAGGCCATGACTGCTTCCCTTCTGACCTTGCATGCATTGAAGGGGCACTTTTAATGACCTTGGACCAAAGTATGGAGGCCTGCCACCACCTAATGCCCAGAGGTTTTGGCACATTTGGTGTGTGGTGGTTGGTTATCTGTCATATTAGTCTGTGATCTGTGTCTTTGTAATTGTGGTGTTGGTGACAAATGTAACCCTGGCGCCGTTATACCAAAGGCAACTACCCCTGCCTTGCCGGCTGAAACAAGGTTGAGGGGCCTGGGTTCCTATAGTAAACTTTAAAACTGTCTCTTCCCAAGATACAATGTTGTGCAGTGCCTCCACCCAGAATATACCTTTCAGTGGGCTAGCTTAGTACCTGGTACAACCCTCTGGGATGCTGTACCCACCCACATTACTGTAAAGCTACCCCAAGCATGGCCCAAAAGCATTTCCCCCATTAAAGACATTTTGCCATTCTTAACTCTCTATAATAATATGCTCATGAGACAGGATTATGTAAAACCCTCAAACAACAAGTTTATTTACATGGGAAAGGGCTATGAGAAGGGTGAATTGGAGCAGAGGTTAAGCTATTTACAATTAATCAGATTGACTGGTTTTGATTGGTTTGATTGGTTAGATTGCATATATCACTTAATCATCAGCATTGTTTCCTTTAATCATAATTCACAGTGGCACTCACCAACCTCTGAGATAGTCAGAGCCCTGGCTATCTAACCAGCTGCATAAATTAGTTTACAGATTACCCATTAATGCCCACACTGGTACCAGTCCCCAACTGCATAAGACCCCACAATCTTGCACATTAACCTGAGTACCCAGCACTACAGTCTTAACTGTTGCAAGCCTATTTTATGGTGCAGCTGCTGTTGGCTGGCTGTTGGGGCCCTTGAAGAAAGAGAGAAGGTTAAACATATGCAACACTCTTGTAACTCAAAGCAGTTGTATCCATAGCTGGATGGCCCAGTCTATTTAAGCATTTTAACTATATACATGTCCCCTCAAGATAACAGGGCATGGACCCAGCATACTCACAGTTTAGTAGACATTATTGGTGTGACGTGGACAGCCAGTTCTGAGTGCTGTATAATTTTTTTGTAATATAAAATGTATTATTGACTGTCTCTGCTGAGAAATCTGGTACTCCTGAAATGATCTCATGCACCCCCACCAGGTTTCAGCTGAAAGATGAAAGCCATGAGAAAATGCTGAAACAGCATGTGAGATCACACACACTCACACAGGTTTTTAGATACCAGGTGTGACATGGCAGGCCTGAAGCTAATGACCGAGTAGAACAGACCTTGATCAAGGATCTCCTGTTTGCCTGAGTTAATTATAGCTGTAGTTGCAAAAAGGGAAATCAATGTCCCTTTTCATGATGTTGGAGGAAAACCCAAGTTATTACACAAGGGTGCGAAGTCATAAATGTTTCTTTGATGTCTGTGAGGGACAGTAGACCCTCTACATCAAAGGGTTATATGAGAAATTGAGTTATGCTGAAGTCACAGAATCTTAATGCCTTATTAGAACATCCTGTTTCATATAGATATATATTTTATATATTCTGAAAGGGAGGAGCTAGGTGGCCTCCCACAAAGGGGTTGGCAAATACAGCTTTTAATATATTATGTTTTCCTTCAGAAAACACTTTTATCTAGACTCTGACAACGAAACATGTGTGAGCACTTTAAAACAGGTATTTAGAAAGATAGACAAAAATCTAAATATTGTTGTAGGAAATTTGCACTGTTTAAACCTTGTTCTTTTAAAAGATTTGTATGTCTTGTGATATAACAGTTCTGTATTTTGTGTCTTACATATTTTTATCTATTTTTAGTAAAACTCTTTTTAGAACCTACTTGGTCTGTCTTGGAATTTCTTTTATTTGTAATAAAAGTATATATGGTTATAGCAGACACTGTGCGTAAGCTTGAATGGTGGTACCAAACTGGAAAGGTAAGAATAATCTGAAGTCTTTATTTAAGTTTTTAAGGGTTCATTTACTGTATTCATGGTTAGGTGCCCTTAGGCAAAGATATCTGACCCCCGAAGACAGAAATATCTGAGTCTGTGCATTGGGTACACTAGCAAGAGGTTCACAGTTTGAATCCCTCCAAGACTTGAGACCAAAGGTTGATTTGAACCCACAAAACAGTCAGGAGGGTTACCTTGTTCTGTTAAACTGTTCACAAGACTGCGCTTGGAGGTTGGCACTTTGGGAGTAGAGGGCCTGACCTCCTGAGTGGGTTTGTGACAGATTAGTTGGCAGCGGTGACATAATTTTGGTATTACAAGCTTGTATTGTACTGTGTCAGCTAAGACCATAAGCTCTCTTGCAAAGAAAGAAAAAAGGCAGAGATTATTTTAAAAGGAAACTGAACTACTGTATATATCACTTGGCATGCAGTCAAGTTTCTACCCATTTTATTTTTTTTTTCCTAAAGTGCAAGTCAGAGTAGCCATAGTCAGGGAAGAAGATGGCTTCTGACTACAGCAGGCACACTGTAGAGTACTTGAAGCAGTTGTGCGGGGACAGAGGAGTCCCGTTCGAGGTGACAGCCAAAAAGCAGAACCTCATAGAGGCCCTGATGGTAGCAGATACCCAGAGCAGCAAGTCACAGACCATGACTAAAAGGGACCAGACCTCGAGTATGGCAGGACTAGTGGCCAGTGCTGTGTCCAGATCTGGTGAGGATGACAGCAGGGCCACTGTCAGTGAAGGGCCACAGCAGCAGGGGAAGGTCACCAGTATCCTGAATCCAGAGATACTTGGGCTGCAAATTAAGTTGTGCAAGATGGAGCTGGAGTTCCAGGAGAAGAGGGAGTGAGAGAACCAAAGAGGCAGAGCAAGAACACCGAGAGGCAGAGAGGGAACGCAGAGAGGCAGAGCGACAACAGAGGGAGGCAGACCGTGAGGAGCATGAGCGCCAGTGAGCTGCAGAGGAGGAGAGAGTGGAGTGCAAGTGGCAACACGAACTGGAGAAGCTACGACTCTGACCAGTGGCACCAGAGCAGGTAACTGGCTTGGGTTTAACTGGGACTGCAGGGCTGGGTTACAAATTGAATTCCAAATTAATAGCTGAATTTAAAGAGGGGGAAGATATGGATACCTTTTTAAATTCTTTTGGAAAAGTTTGTATTCAAGCTAAAATTCCTAGAGAGTCCTGGAGCTTCCAGCTACCCCCACTACTTACCGGGAAAGCTTGGGATGCATTGGGTCAAATGGACAATGAGGACAGCAATGATTACAGCAAGCTAAAAGCTGCACTGTTAAAAGAGTTTGAATTAACTGCTGAATCAGACAGAGCTAAATTCCGAAAGCTCAGGAGAAGCCCTAATATGAGCTACAAGGAGCTAGCCACGAAACAACGTCAGTTTTTAAAACTTTGGTGGGAAGGAATTGAGGCAAACCCTGTTGATAAAATTGAAAATGTGATTTTATTGAAACAGTTTTATTGGGCTTGCCCAGCAGAGCTAAAAACCTAGCTAGAGGACTGAGATCCCAAAACAGTGCAAGAGGCTGCTGAACTCTCAGACTGCTATGCCAAGAGCAGACCTGCTCTGAAAGCAAATGGGGTGGATGTAGCAGTGCAGAAAGGAGAAAATCACTCCTTCAGGGCAGCTAAAACCTTCACTGCCTCCACCGAAACCAGTTAGCCCCAGGTTTCAGAGAAAAGATTTCTCTGAGAGAAGAAATGAATACTGGTTGTGTAAAGAAACTGGGCATATTGCCAGACAGTGCCCCAAAAAGGTGAGCAATACACAACAGGGTGCTAGAAAAGAAGTAGGTTGTTTGTGTGTCCCTGGAAGCATGCCAGTGAACATGAGGGAACACGTGCTCCCAGCCATGGTAAATGGTGTGCAGACGCAAGGGTTAAGGGACACAGGGGCATCCCTGATATTAGTAAAGGGGGGTTCTGGTACAGCCTGTTCTGCTTATACCCAATAAATACATAACCGTGCAGGACTTTGCGGGAGGGGAGAAAACATTACCCCTCACTATTGTTCTCTTAGATTGGGGTGAAACAGGGGGAACTGTGCAACAGGTGGCTGTAGCTAAAACATTAGCAGTGGATGTGATCCTGGGCAACAATCTAAACTAAGGGATGGTATGTGCAGTTACCCGTAGCCAAGCGGCAGGGGAGAATTGTAGTTCCCTGAACCCCACAGAAGCCATTGTGGAAACCACTGAGAGGCTGGTTCCCCAGTCTGTGTCTCCTGATATGGAGATTAATGAAGAGGAAGTAGAAATTTCCCCAGTAGCAACTAACCACACAGCTACAGAGGATTACTCCAAAGAGGGAGGGGTGACCCATTGTCAGAGGGTTGGGATTGACAGTGATCCTGAGTGCCCTGATGCTAGTGCTAGGGACCCTAGTTTAGTGACTGAAGGGGACCTGTCCCATGCCTTGGGAATGTGTGAGGAGTTTGCAGCTGCTCAGAGAAGTGACCCTAGTTTAGAGATGCAGAGGGCTTGGGCAGACTCGGACACCACACAGGGAGGTGACAGCAGACATAAGGTTTATTGGGAAAATGGACTTATGTATACTCAGGCAGTGCAGACAGAGGGAGGGATGCTAGGCAGGCAGCTTGTCATTCCCCCAGGGGTATCATGAGCAGTTGCTCAAAATTGCACATGATATTCCCTTGTCTGGTCATCTGGGAATCGCGCGTGCACCATGCAGCGGTTAGCCCAGAATTTCTACTGGCCTAACTTCACCCAGCAGGTGAAGGACTATTGCAGAACTTGTCACTGGTGCCAGGAAATGGGGAAGGCGGGCAAGAAAACCCAAGCCGCCCTGATTCCATTACCCATAGTGGAGGAGCCATTCCAGAGTGTGGGAATGGATATTGTGGGGCCTTTAAATACCCCCAGCTCCTCAGGGAAGAGATTCATCCTGACTGGGGTGGATTATGCCACCCGGTATCCAGAGGCAGTCACCCTATCCTCACTGAGGACAGACAAAGTGGCAGATGCCTTACTTGGGATTTTCTCCCATGTTGGTTTTCCACAGGAGGTAATCACCGATCGAGGGGGGTTCCTTCATGTCGGACCTGATGAAATGTTTATGGGAGAAGTTTGGGGTGGTGCAGAGATGCACGGCACTGTATCACCCACAAGCCAATGGACTTGTGGAACGATTCAATGCTACCTTAAAGTCAATGCTCTGGGCATTTGCTGACCAGCATGGGAGGGACTGGGAGAAATACCTTCCTCACCTGTTGTTTGCATACAGGGAGGTGCCCCAAGAGTCAACAGGATTTTCCCCCTTCGAACTCTTATACGGACGCCGAGCACGGGGGCCCCTAGACTTGATCCAGGAAGACTGGGAAGGCAAGCATGCCACCCAGGGAACTCCCATTGTGGATTACGTTCTTAGGTTTAGGGAAAGGCTGAAGGAGCTTATGAGGACAGCTCAGAGCAACCTAGCAGCTGCCCAACAGAAACAAAAAAGTGTGGTACGACCGCAGAGCCAGAGCTACATGGTGGGTCAGGAAGTCATGGTCCTTATTCTGGTCCGCAAAGACAAGCTGCAAGCTGAGTGGGCAGGACTATACAAAGTGGTTGGGAAGGTAAATGACTTGAACTACATTGTGGAATTACCTGACAGAAGACAGACAGAAAGGATGTACCATGTCAACATGATGAAGACATATGCAAATAGGGCTGACATGGTGTTTGCAGTGTGTAGTCATGGGGAGGGGACGGACGAAGGAGACCTCCTTCTGGATTTGCTGGAAGAAAGTAAGTGGGAATGCTTTGTGGAGGCAGTAAAATTGTCTCCCCAGCTGGCTCCAGACTAGATCCAGAAAGTAAGGGAGGTTTTAGCAGACTTTGCCCTCTTATTTAGCGCCAAGCCTGGACTAACTCCTTTAGCGACACACAATGTGGAGACAGGGACACAGACACCCATACGGCGGACAGCATATTGGGTGTCAGAGGCTGTCCAAAAGGACATTAGGAGGGAAGTGGAGAAAATGCTGGATTTAGGGGTAATCCAGAGATCCCACAGCCCCTGGGCCTCACCCGTAGTCCTTGTGCCCAAGCCAGATGGCTCAGCTTGTTTCTGTGTGGACTATCATGGACTGAATACAGTCATGAAGTCCGACGCCCACCCGATGCCCCAGACGGACAAACTCCTGGACAAGGTGGGAGGGGCAACCTACTTTATGACCATTGACCTGACAAAGGGGTATTGGCAGGTAGAATTGACAGACAGAGCTAGGGAGAGGTCGACCTTCATCACTCCAATAGGCTTATTTGAGTTTAAAGTAATGCCTTTCAGAATGAAGAACGCCCTTGCCACTTTCCAAAGGTTGGTGAACCAGGTGTTAAATGGTGCTGAGGAGTATGCCGTGGCATACCTGGATGACATTGCCATCTTTAGTACTAGCTGGGAGGAACACCTATCCCACCTTAGGGAAGTGCTGGGCAGGATACACAGGCCCGGGCTCACTGTCAAAGTCAAGAAGTGCCAGGTGGCCATGGGAGAAGTGGCATACCTTGGGCATATGGTAGGCCGGGGACAGCTCCGTCCTAACCAAATAAAGATAGATGTGATCCAGGCGTGGCCCAGACCAGAAACCCAGAAGCAGGTCAGGAGCTTTCTAGGGACAGCAGGGTACTACAGGAAATTTGTACCCAATTACAGTGCCCTGACTGCTCCCCTATCTGACCTGACAAAGAAAAGGATGCCAAATAAAATTACCGGGGGCCCAGCCTGTGAGGAAGCCTTTACCAAACTAAAGGAGGCATTGTGCAGTGCTCCTGTTCTGACAAGTCCTGACTATAGCAAGACCTTTATAGTTCAGACTGATGCCTCAGACGTGGGTATTGGGGCAGTACTGAGTCAGACATCTAGCCAAGGGACAGATCACCCAGTAGTGTACCTGAGTAGGAAGTTACTTCCCAGGGAACAAGCATACTCCACGGTGGAAAAGGACTGTCTTGCCACAGTGTGGGCTCTAAAGAAATTAGAGTCATACTTGTATGGGCAGCATTTTGTGATGCAGACTCAACACAACCCCCTGGTTTGGCTGATGCAGATGGGGAAAAACAATGACAGATTGCTAAGATGGAGTCTTGCTTTACAAGGGCATGATCTGAAAATTGTACATAGGGCTGGAGCCAAAAAAACAGAACTCAGATGGGCTGTCTAGGGTCTATGAGGAGTGAACTGATTTGGGAAGCTCATCCCATGTACGGTATAGAACCCCCAAATTCTGTCTAGGTGGGGAGGAATTGTGACGTGGACAGCCAGTTCTGAGTGCTGTATCATTTTTTTTAATAAAAAATGTATTACTGACTGTCTCTGCTGAGAAATCTTGTACTCTTGAAATTACCTCACTCACCCTCCCCAGGTTTCAGCTGAAAGATGAAAGCCATGAGAAAATGCTGAAACAGCATGTGAGGTCACACACACTCACTTAGGTTTTTAGATACCAGGTGTGACATGGCAGGCCTGAAGCTAATGACCGAGTAGAACAGACCTTGATCAAGAATCTCCTGTTTGCCTGAGTTAATTATATCTGTAGTTGCAAAAAGGGAAATCAATATCCCTTTTTATGACATTGGAGGAAAACCCAAGTCATTACACAAGGGTGCGAAGTCATAAATGTTTCTTTGATGTCTGTGAGGGACAAGAGACCCTTTACATTAAAGGGTTATATGAGAAATTGAGTTATGCTGAAGTCACAGAATCTTAATGCCTTATTAGAACATCCTGTTTCATATAGATATACAGTATATTTTATATATTCTGACAGGGAGGAGCTAGGTGACCTCCCACAAAGGGGTTGGTGAATACAGCTTTTAATATATTCTGTTTTCCTTCAGAGGACACTTTTATCTGGACTCTGACCAAGAAAACATCCTTGAGCACTCTTAAGCAGGTATTTAGAGGTAGAGACAAATCTAAGTACTGTAGGTAGGAATTGTACTGTTTAAACCTTGTTCTTTTAAAATATTTGTATGTCTTGTGATATAACAGTTCTGTATTTTTTGTCTTACATATTTTTATGTATTTTTAGTAAAACTCTTTTTAGAGCTTACTTGGTCTGTCTTGGAATTTCTTTTATTTGTAAGAAAAGTATATATGGTTATAGCAGGCATTGTGCATACGCTTGAATGGTGGTACCAAACTGGAAAGGTAAGAGTAATCTGATGTCTTTAAGTTTTTAAAGGTTCGTTTACTGTATACTTGGTTAGGTACCCATAGGCAAAGATATCTAGCTCCCTGAAGACAGAAATATCTGAGCCTGTGCACTGGGTACGCTAGCAAGAGGTTCACAGTTTGAATCCTTCCAAGACTTGAGACCAAAGGTCGATTCGAACCCACAAAACAGACAAGAGGGTTACCTTCTTCTGTTAAACTGCTCACAAGACTGCACTCGGAGGTTGGCACTTTGGGAGTAGAGGGCCTGACCTGCTGAGTGGGTTTGTGACAGATTGGTATGTCACAGTCAGATTGTAGAAGAAGGATTAAGGTGATTATAACAGGCGGACTCTGACTCTGGAGGCAATGAGGCTGGCAAAGGCTTACAGCCAGGATGGCCAAACCAACTGCAGGATGTTATAGCTTTTGCTGATGGAACAAGACTCCTTGCTTCTTTTGGCAGTGCACCCCTCTTGGCTGGAATCACTTACTGGAAAGACCAGGCTGGGAGCCGAGCTGGCATGTCTCAGACCCCACGTCTAGGCTGTACTTCTCAGGGGAAATGCATATGGCAGTGCCCTTGGTGGCACAGAACCAGGCTATGTCCCAGCCTAATCTGATGGTTTCATAGCATTCACCACGTTTATCAGATTCAGCACATTTATACATTCTTGTGGTTGCATCTGGAAGTCACAATCTCTTTTCCCTGTGCCCATCGTGGCAGACATACACCATTCGCTAGTCGGCTAGAACTTCAGAACCATGGCACACTCCCAATGATTTTAGGGACAAGCACCCACACTCCTGCATGGGGTGTGCAACTAGAGCCCAGGTCACGGCACCCAAAGTGGATACAGGACACAGTCTTTTTGGCATGGGCAGTTTCCCTGAGGCCAGGGTGACCCAGACTATCACAGTACATTTTCATTAACTTTGGAGCATAGATTGAACCTGTTGCATAAGTAAGCAATAAGACATGACAGGGTGTGTCAGATACTTTAACACATGGCTAGGAGGTGTAGTGAGGCACAAGGCTGCAGGCTGAGTGCGTCCTGCCTCCTAGCCATGGGTTAAAGTGTCTAACACACACCCTGGAGTGGCTTATTGCACTTATGAAATGGATACCTTCATTTTTTATATAAATAGTGAGGTGAAAAGTGTTACAATTGCATAAAAATTTTTTTTTAGAAAAAAAGACTACGCCTATAAAAGCAGTCTGATTTTAAAACATGTATTTCACTTTTTGTTTTTAATATTGCAGGTAAACATTAAAGTAGGAATGTAAAGTAAGGGGTAAGGGAGAGAAGTACTGAGCAGCCCACTTTTATTTATTTAAAATCTGTAGGCAGTAGCGAGGAGAGCACCGCAGTTGGGCTGATGTAATGCAGGAGTAAACAGCGGTGCTGATGTAAAGCGGGAAATGGCACTGCAGGACCATTTGAGAATGTGGGCAGCATCATATTTTGAAGAGGAAAGTATTTACAAGTGCAATGTAAAATAAGGGGAGGGAAGTACTGAGGAGCTGGCAGGTGGGCCATTAAGAAGGAAAGCAAGTGGGTGTACAGCTGCGGCCGGTTCTGTAAGCTCCGTCGAGGAGCTGGAGCCAGTAAGCAGTGAGTTATCAGGCATGCACAGTTTGGAGAAGCAGCGGGTGGGAGTGCAGTGCTGCAGCGAGGATCGAAAAAGTATTAGAATGCTGAAAGTGAATATGAAAAAAAAGCAGCTTGTTATTTCTTTGGCATTTGTTTCTTTATGGGATGTTTAATGTCTTGGTGAGGAGGAGCAAGCGGAAGACGGATCTTGGTGGTGGATAGTGAGCGGCTGAGCCGGGATTGAGCAGTCAGTATGTACAAATTACGTATCAAAAAAATGGAGTTCAGAGAGTGTTGTTGCTTTCTTTTTTTTTGGTTATAGGATCTAACTTACTGAGATGAGGGGTGGGGGGAGAGGTATGTGTATGCCTATATTTCTGTGTGGGTAAGCGAGGGGAAGAAATGGCTGCCATTTCAATTTTGAAAATGCTAAGGTGGTAGTATCACACATATCAATGCCCACTGGGTACTGCTGGACCTTTTTCCTGTATGTTAGACACTTTAGCACATGGTCACTGGCCAGTTAGATTGCTTATAGTTTGATGACCATTTCATAAAGCCAGACAATACCTGCAACTTGACTCTCTCACCACTTGAAACACATTTGTACTTGACTGAGCTTGAGGTACGGCTCACTACCATTTGAAACAACTTGAACTCGACTGAGTTTCATCATGGCTCACAACTCTTTAGCAGACTTTACTTTTTGGCAAAGCTGAAACTGTATACCCTTTCAGACTCAGACTCATCACTTAGAAGCAACTGAGTTCTGTAGCTCTCTTGGCTCACAACACATTACTTGGTAGTAGAACAGTTCTTAGTAGCTCTCTCAGGCTCACAATTACACAAACAAAGTCCCCTGTGGCTCTCGCTGGCATTTGCAGCTCCCAACTGGACATACAGATGGTCACTGGCTCACCAGGTACTGATCGGAGAAATTCTGTGTGGTCAGGGAACTCTCTATCCAGTCTTGTGGCACTTCTCAAATCAGACACCTTTATATACTTTTAAACTAGACCCTTTTTTGGCTACTAAGCAAGTGTCCACCTTTTCTGTGCTTTGGTTAAACTAGGGTGTGGGCAGACAGTTACATCCTAAACTTGCTGGACTTCTCTGCCCCTTGCAGACTTTCTCAGACTTGTACTTGTTAGACACAGTTTACTCACTCAGATTACTTGCAGAAATGACTTTCTTTTCTCTGAGGTCTCAGGCTTTTCTCCAACACTCTCACTGCTGAGGTAGAACATGTGTGCAGGTTTCTCACAGCTAAAGGCTCAGGTTGCCCACATTTTCCCAAAAATGTGGAAAGGTGCTGGCCAGCCCTGGAGGACAATCTCTGGCAACCCCCAGGCTAGCAACTTCTGTTGCTTGGAGCCACTTTGTCTCTCTGGCAGAAGAAAGACCCTTCCCTTGTGGAGGGGCTTGCACTGGATGACTAGTCCCATTTTAGAGCAAAGGGCTGGCAACTCCCACTCGAACTCTGCTCAGCCTGGCAAAACACTGTCTTTTATGGAGTCCTTCTGAGGCTCATGATTGGCTAAAACTATTAGTTGCTCCCACTACAATTGGCTGAACCTGCTTGTCAGTCCTTATAATGAATATTCATTAACCTCACTTAATTGAGTTGATGCACAATAGGTTCCCTGTTTTGGTGCCTCAATTAGGTTCTTGTAACTTCCCCATAAGCACTTTGCAACATTCCATGAATCTCTGGCATTGTCTCAGTACTCCTTGCTCTAGAATCCTGGCTTTCCGATTGGCTGTTATTGCACTAGCGTGGCTACTAAACACACAGTCCCTTTGCAGAGTTAACACAATCCCAACTTTAGAATTCTGGTGCAGCCAGGTTAAGTATTTATTTCTTTACCCCACAGTTCAACAGTCCTCTTTGTGCCCTTTTGAATGCTACCCATATTTAACATTATTGTTCAGTCATGAGCCTGTCACTGCTGACGATATTTAGAGCCACCCTTTGCAGCAGGCAGGCATTTATCTGAGCCTCAGTGCTTTTAAAACTGGATTAGCCAGGATAGCATCATTCACTAACTGTCCCCCCATTAATTTATGGCCCCCAATAATGCCCTGAGGAGCATTCACCAGAAGTTACCTTATTTACATATTTATTTACACTTCCTGGAGCCTGTCGCTAGTGCCCATATTTTGACTGCCATTGCACTAGGACAGGTGGCTCATCCATATTCATGGGCTCTCCTAGGGCTCTCATTAATACTCATGAGCCCTCCTTTTGTAGCGGTGGTAGTGCTTCTTATTTATTAAATGCAAAGGGCTCTCTTGGCTCTTGCTTTGGTCACTGGTCCCCACACTGCTTTAATGAGGACCGGGACCACTGAGATATCTCCTGCTGAACCACAAAGTTGACAGTCAGGAGATCAAAGGCGCTAGAGGGCATGCGCGATCCCCACTGGCTCCAAAGTGCCAACGCAACCAGCGGGGAATTGCAGTTTAACTTATGAGCCTGAAATGGGCTAAACTTACACTGGGGCACACAATTTTGGATCTAGGCTGTGGCGGTGATACATGGATTACTTTGGGGGACCCGCAGGCATATGGGAGGCACTCCATGAATGGAAGCACTGGAGAAATGGGTAACCAAGGTAAGCCCCCTTTGGGGGGCTACATATGTCTTACAAGACCTGGCATTGTTTTCTTATTTGGAAGGGTCGTGGAGTGATAACTGTCTTACTGGACCTGATGAGGTTTCTAATGTGGGTGGTAGAGTGCACAATCATCTTACAGGATTTAGCGTTCCTCTTTGTGTGCAGTGTTTGGTGTATCCTGTACCTTCCTGCACCCCAATTAACTCTGCAATACGCTCCTTTGTGGTTGTTGCCTAGTGCAGCCTAGCATAGTCATGCATTCATTGCCATCCTAGGTCCATAAGGGTGCAAACTGACTGAGTGACCAGAGAAACGTGTGTCCAACAGGAATGTGTACCACTGTAGTATGATGGGGGAATGCCAATGCGTTGCATCGACGTGTACCATATTACTTGTTACATAGGTCCCACTGTTACTGTGTAAGTGTGGGTTTGTTGAACAACCTGAACTACTGATTCCAATATGTGTAATACTATTTCAACACATGCTGAACTATTTAAATAAATGTATTGTGTACCTTGTGTGTTCTTCTGTTACATTGTAAAGAATAAAAAAGTGTGTTGCACGTAAACAATGCAAATGATGATTCAAATATTAATTTGTATGATTCTTAAAGGTAGATCATACCAACAAGCTGACGAGTGGTGTGTTTGTGAGCATTGCATTCATATTCCTCATAATATCAAGTGCCTGTGCTGCCATGAGGTTACAAACTGTAAGCCGTTTATACAAGGTATTACTGGAAATGGGACCACACAATTTCAAAACTCCCAATACCCTGGTTAAATAATACCATAACTTCATTTTTTTTTACAGACTTTCAATGCATAACAGAGCATCCAGATAGATATCCCTGTTGTTCTCAGCAGAGCAGTATTATGTACCGTACTGGTTGTCATACACCAAATTACAAGGGAGCCATTACATGAACCTATTTTAAATGAGTAGGTCTCTGACCATAGGATTAAAAAAAACAATCATTTCTGATTTGATAGATGTAATATACTATATACATGTAATCTAAATACTGGCTATTTCCATATATGGTAAAATTGTCTATCACTATCTAATGGGAGAGTGTCAAAAAAGCACCTGCTATTCAGAGGATGGAACTGTGATGTGGGCAGCCAGTTCTGAGTGCTGTATCATTTTTTTTTAAATATAAAATGTATTACTGACTGTCTCTGCTGAAAATCTGGTGCTTGGGGTGACCTTGCTCACCCCCAGGTTTCAGTTGAAAGATGGAAGCTATGAGAAAAGACTGAAACAGCATGTGAGATCACACACACTCACACAGGTTAGATACCAGGTGTTACATGGCAGGCCTGAAGCTAATGACAGAGTAGAATAGACCTTGATCAAGGATCTACTGTTTGTTTGAGTTAATTATAGCTGTAGTTACAAAAAGGGAAATCAATATCCCTTTTTATGACATTGGAGGAAAACCCATGTTATTACACAGGGGTTCGAAATTGTAAATGCTCCTGTGAAGCCTGTGTGAGAGAGGATGCAGCATACATCAAAGGGTTATATGAGAAATTGAATTATGCTGAGGTCACAGAATCTTAATGCCTTATTAGGACATCCTGCTTCATAGATATATTTTTTATATATCCTGACAGGGAGGAGCTAGGTGACCTCCTGCAAAGAGGTGGGGTAAAAGCCAGCTTTTAATTTAGTCTGTTTTACTTCACAGACACACTTTTTTCTAGACTCTGACCAAGAAAATATCTTTGAGGACTTTTAAGCAGGTATTTAGCGTTAGAGACAAATCTAAGTACTGTAGGTAGGAATTGTACTGTTTAAACCTTGTTCTTTTAAAAGATTTGTATGTTGTGTGATATAAGAGTTCTGTATTGTACGTTTTACATATTTTTATCTATTTTAGTAAAACTCTTTTTAGAGCATACTTGGTCTATCTTGGAATTTCTTTTATTTGTAAGAAAAGTATATATGATTATAGTAGACACTCTGCATAGGCTTGAATGGTGGTACCAAACTGGAAAGATAAGAATAATCTGAAGTCTTTATTTAAGTTTTTAAGGGTTCATTTACTGTATACCTGGTTAGGTGCCCATAGGCAAAGATATCTTGCCCCCCCCGAAGACAGAAATATCTGAGCCTGTGCATTGGGTACGCTAGCAAGAGGTTCACAGGTTTGAATCCCTCCAAGACCTGAAACCAAAGGTTGATTCGAACCCAAAAAAACAGACAAGAGGGTTACCTTGTTCTGTTAAACTGCTCACAAGACTGCGCTTGGAGGTTGGCACTTTGGGAGTAGAGGGCCTGACCTGCTGAGTAGGTTTGTGACAAATTGGTTGGCAGCCGTGGCATAATTTTGGTATTACAAGCTTGTATTGTTCTGTGTCAGCTTGAGACCATAAGCTCTCTTGCAAAGAAAGAAAAAGACAGAGTTTTTATTTTAAAAAAGGAAATGGAACTATATATCACTTGACGTACAGTCAAGTTCCTACCCATTTTATTTATTTTTTCCTAAAGTGCAAGTCAGAGTAGCCATAGTCAGGGAAGAAGATGGCTTCTGACTACAGCAGGCACACTGTAGATTACTTGAAGCAGTTGAGCGGGGACAGAGGAGTCCCGTTCGAGGTGACAGCCAAAAAGCAGAGCCTCATAGAGGCCCTGATGGTAGCAGATACCCAGAGCAGCAAGTCACAGACCATGACTGAAAGGGATCAGTCCTTGAGTGTGGCAGGACTAGCGGCCAGTGCTGTGTCCAGATCTGGTGAGCATGACAGGCAGGGGCCACTGTCAGTGATGGGCCACAGCAGCAGGGGATGGTCACCAGTGTCCTGAATCCAGAGGTACTCAGGCTGCAAACTGAGATGCGCAGGATGAAGCTGGAGTTCCAGAGAGAGAGAGGGACCATGAACAAAGGAGGCAGAGGAGAAGAGGGAGCAAGAGAACTGAGAAGCGGACCGATAACGCAGAGAGGCAGAGAGGGAACAGTGAGAGGCAGAGCAACAACAGAGGGAGGCAGACTGTGAGGAGCGTGAGCGCCAGCGAGCTGCAGAGGAGAAGAGAGAATGAGAATGCCGAGATGCAGACCATGAGAAGCAGGAGCACCAGAGGCAACTTGAACTGGAGAAGTTACAACTCTGACCAGTGGCACCAGAGCAGGTAAGTGGCTTGGGTTTAACTGGGACTGCAGGACTGGGTTACAAATTGAATTCCAAATTAATAGCCGAGTTTAAAGAGGGGGAAGATATGGATGCCTTCTTAAATTCTTTTGAAAAAGTTTGTATTCAGGCTAAAATTCCTAGGGAGTCCTGGAGCTTCCTGCTATCCCCACTACTTACCGGGAAAGCTCAGGATGCATTGGGTCAACTGGACAATGAGGACAGTAATAATTACAGTACACTAAAAGCTGCACTGTTAAAAAAGTTTGAATTAACTGCTGAATCATACAGAGTTAAATTCCGTAAGCTCAGGAGAAGCCCTGTTATGAGTTACGAGGAGCTAGCCACGAAACAATGTCAGTTTTTAAAACATTGGTGGGAAGGAATTGAGGCAAATTCTGTTGATAAGATTGAAAATGTGATTTTAGTAGAAAAGTTTTATTGGGCTTGCACAGCAAAGCTAAAAACCTGGCTAGAGGACTGAGATCCCAAAACAGTGCAAGAGGCTGCTGAACTCTTGGACCGCTATGCCAAGAGCAGACTGGCTCTGAGAGCAAATGGGATGGGCGTAGCAGTACAGAAAGGGAAAAGCGTGCCTTCAGGGCAGCTAAAACCCTCACTGCCTCCACCAAAACCAGTTAGTCCCAGGTTTCAGAGAAAAGATTTCTCTGAGAGAAGAAATGACTGTTGGTTATGTAAAGAAACTGGGCATATTGCCAGATAGTGTCCCAAAAAGGCAAGCAATAATACACAACATGGTGCTAGAAAGGAAGTAGGTTGTTTGTGTGTGTCCCTGGAAGTATGCCAGTGAACATGAGGGAACACATGCACCCAGTCATGGTGAATAGTGTACAGATGCAAGGGTTTAGAGACACAGGGGCATCCTTGACCTTAGTAAAGGGGGATCTGGTAGAGCCTGGTCTGCTTATACCCAATAAATATGTCACTGTACAGGACTTCACTGGTGAGGCAAAAACATTGCCCCTCGCTAGTGTCCTATTAGACTGGAGTAAAACAGGGTGAACTGTGCAACCGGTGGCTGTAGCCAAAACATTAGCAGTGGATGTGATCCTTGGTAACAATCTCCAACAGTGGATAGTATGTGCAGTTACCCGTAGCCAAGTGCCAAGGGGAAATTGTAGTTCCCTGAACCCCAGAAACAAGTGTGGAAACCAGTGTGGAAACCACTGAGAGGCTGGTTCCCCAGCCTGTGTCTCCGGATGGGGAGACTGATAAAAGGGAGTAGGAATTTCCTCGGTAGCAAGTGACCACATAGCTAGAGAGGGTTACTCCAAAGAGGGAGGGGTGACCACTTGTCAGAGGGTTGGGATTGACAGTGATCCTGATTGCCCTGATGCTAGTGTTAGGGACCCTAGTTTAGCGACTGAAGGGGACTGTCCCATGCCTTGGGAATGTGTGAGGGCTTTGCAGTTGCTCAGAGAAGTGGCCCTAGTTTAGAAAAGCTGCTGGCTTGGGCAGACTCAGATGGCACACAGGGAGGTGATGGCCGATATAAGGTTTATTGGGAAAATGGACTTATATATACTTAGGCAGTGCAGACAGAGGGAGGGATGCTAGGCAGGCAGCTTGCTATTCCCCAGGGGTATCGTGAGCAGTTGCTCAAAATTGCACATGATATTCTCTTGTCTGGTCATCTGGGAATTGCGTGCACTATGCAGAGGTTAGCTAAGAATTTCTACTAGCCTAACTTCACCCAGCAGGTGAGGGAGTATTGCAGGTCTTGTCACTGGGGCCAAGAAATAGAGAAGATGGGCAAGAAAACCCAAGCCGCCCTGATTCCCTTGCCCATGGTGGAGGAGCCATTCCAGATGGTGGGAATAGATATTGTGGGGCCTTTAAATACCCCCAGCTTCTCAGGGAAGAGATTCTTCCTGACTATGGTGGATTATGCCACCAGGTACCCAGAGGCAGTCGCCCTATCCTCACTAGGACAGACATAGTGGCAGATTCCTTACTTGGGATTTTCTCTTGTGTTGGGTTTCCACAGGAGGTTATCACTGATCGAGGGGGTTCCTTCACGTCAGACCTGATGAAATGTTTATGGGAGAAGTGTGGGGTGGTGTAGAGATGCACAACACCATTTCACCCACAAGCCAATGGACTTGTGGAATGATTCAATGGTACCCTAAAGTTAATGTTCCGGGCGTTTGCTGAACAGCATGGGAGGGACTGGGAGAAATACCTTCCCCATCTGTTTGCATACAGGGAGGTGCCCCAATAGTCAACAGTATTTTCCCCCTTCAAACTCTTATATGGACGCTGGGAATGTGGGCCCCTAGGCTTGATTCGGGAGGACTGGGAAGGCAAGCACTCCACCCAGGGAACTCCCATTGTGGATTACATCCTTAGGTTTAGGGAAAGGCTGAAGGAGCTTATGAGGACAGCCCAGAGCAACCCAGCAGCTGCCCAACAGAAACAGAAAGTGTGATACAAACACAGAGCTGGAGCTCACTCATACATGGTGGGTCAGGAAGTCATGGTCCTTATTCTGGTCCTGAAAGTCAAGCTGCAAGCTGAGTGGGCAGGACCATACAAAGTGGTTAGGAAGGTAAATGACATGAACTACATTGTGGAGTTACCTGACAGAAGACAGACAGAAAGGATGTACAATGTCAACATGATGAAGCCATATGCAAATAGGGCTGACATGGTGTTTGCAGTGTGTAGTCATGGAGAGGGGCCAGACGCAGGAGACCCCCTTCTCTACTTGCTGGAGGAAAGCAAGTGGGAGTCCTCTGTGGAGGCAGTAAAATTGTCTCCCCAGCTGACCCTGGCCCAGATCCAGAAAGTAAGGGAGGTTTTAGCAGACTTTGCCCCATTGTTTAGTGCCAAGCCTGGACTAACCCCCTTAGCGACGCATGATCTGGAGACAGGGACACAGATGCCCATATGGTGGACAGCATATCGAGTGTAAGAGTCTGTCCAAAAGGACATTAGGAGGGAAGTGGAGGAGATGCTGGATTTAGGGGTAATACAGAGATCCCACAGCCCCTGGGCCTCACCCATAGTCCTTGTGCCCAAGCCAGATGGCTCAACTCATTTCTGTGTTGACTATCGTGGACTACAGTCATGAAGTCCGATGCCAACCTGATGCCCCGGATGGACGAACTCCTGGACAGGTTGGGATGGGCGACCTACCTTACGACCATTGACCTGACAAAGGGGTATTGGCAGGTAGAGTTGACAGACAGAGCTAGGGAGAGGTCAGCCTTCATCACTCCGATGAGCTTATTTGAGTTTAAAGTAATGCCTTTCGGAATGAAGAATGCCCCGGCCACTTTCCAAAGGTTGGTGAACCAGGTGTTAAATGGTGCTGAGGAGTACGCCATGGCGTACCTGGATGACATTGCCATCTTTAGTACCAGCTGGGAGGAACACCTATTCCACCTTAGGGAAGTGCGGGACTGGATACAGAGGGCCGGGCTCACTGTCAAAGCCGAGAAGTGCCAGGTTGCCATGGGAGAAGTGGCATACCTTGGGCATGTGGTAGGCCAGGGACAGCTCCGTCCTAACCAAATAAAGATAAAGGTGATCCAAGCATGGTCCAGACCAGAAACCCAGAGCAGGTCAGGAGCTTTCTAGGGATGGCAGGGAACTACAGGAAATTTGTACCCAATTACAGTGCCCTGGCTGCTCCTGTTTTGACAATTCCTGACTATAGTAAAACCTTTATAGTTCAGATGGACGCCTCAGACGTGGGTATTGGGCTGTACTGAGTCAGACGTCCAGCCAAGGGACAGATCACCCAGTAGTGTACCTGAGTAGGAAGCTACTTCCCAGGGAGCAAGCGTACACCACGGTGGAAAAGGAGTGTCTTGCCATAGTGTGGACTCTAAAGAAATTAGAGCCATACTTTTATGGGCAGCATTTTGTGGTGCACACTGACCACAACCCCCTGGTTTGGCTGATGCAGATGGGAAAAAATAATGGCAGACTGCTAAGATGGAGTTTTGCTTTACAATGGTATGATCTAAAAATCGTACGTAGGGCTGGAGTGAAGAACCAGAAATCAGATGGGCTGTTAAGGGTCTATGAGGAGTGAACTGATTTGGGAAGCTTATCCCGTGTAGGGGATAGAACCCCCAAATTCAGTCTAGGTGGGGAGGAATTGTGACGTGGACAGCCAGTTCTGAGGCTGTATCATTTTTTGTAAATATAAAATGTATTACTGACTGTCTCTGCTGAAAATCTGGTGCTTGGAGTGACCTCGCTCACCCCCCCAGGTTTCAGTTGAAAGATGAAAGCCATGAGAAAAGGCTGAAACAGCATGTGAGATCACACGCACACTCACACAGGTTAGATGCCAGGTGTTACTTGGCAGACCTGAAGCTAATGACAGAGTAGAACGGGCCTTGATCAAGGATCTCCTGTTTGTTTGAGTTAATTATAGCTGTAGTTACAAAAAGGGAAATCAATATCCCTTTTTATGTCGTTTGGAGGAAAACCCATGTTATTACACAGGGGTGCGAAATTGTAAATGCTCCTATGAAGCCTGTGTGAGAGAGGATGCAGCATACATCAAAGGGTTTTATGAGAAATTGAATTATGCCGTGGTCTCAGAATCGTAATGCCTTATTAGGACATCCTGTTTCATAGATATATTTTTTTATATATCCTGACAGGGAGGAGCTATGTGACCTCCTGCAAAGAGGTGGGATAAAAGCCAGCTTTTAATTTTGTCTGTTTTACTTCACAAACGCACTTTTTTCAAGACTCTGACCAAGAAAACATCCTTGAGCACTTTTAAGCAGGTATTTAGAGGTAGAGACAAATCTAAGTACTGTAGGTAGGAATTGTACTGTTTAAACCTTGTTCTTTTAAAACATTTGTATGTCTTGTGATATGAGTTCTGTGCTGTATGTTTTACGTATTTTTATCTATTTTAGTAAAACTCTTTTTAGAGCATACTTGGTCTGTCTTGGAATTTCTTTTATTTGTAAAAAATGTATATATGGTTATAGCAGACACTGTGCATAAGCTTGAATGCTGGTACCAAACTGGAAAGGTAAGAACACTCTGAAGTCTTTATTTAAGTTTTTAAGGGTTCATTTACTGTATACCTGGTTAGGTGCTCAAAGGAAAAGATATCTGCCCTCCCAAGACAGAAATATCTGAGCCTGTGCATTGAGTACACTAGCAAGAGGTTCACAGGTTTGAATCCCTCCAAGACTTGAGACCAAACGTTGATTCGAACCCACAAAACAGACAAGAGGGTTACCTTGTTCTGTTAAACTGTTCACAAGACTGCACTCCGAGGTTGGCACTTTGGGAGTAGAGGGCCTGACCTGCTGAGTGGGTTTGTGACAGGAACGAGACATGGGGCCTGACTGGGTGCATCCAAGAATGGTAAATTAACTCTTGTAGGTGCTTGTTTCAGCCATGACAGACATAGACCCAAGTGGTCCCAGAGTGTTGGAGAATGGCAGACGTAGTCCCGCTTTACAAAATGGTAGCAAGGGGAAGGTGAGACATTAACTGGCCTGTTAGCCTGTCATCTGTAATAATGAAAATGACATAAACACTTCTAAAGGAAGTAAACATGGAACTGCAGGACCCAACACAGCATTGCTTTATGGAGGGGAGGTCATGTTGAACAAATCTAATAGATTTTTTTAAGTAGGTACTCAGGATGTGAGATTGGGGGGGAGGGGCACTGACTGCATTGTGCACTCCAAGGTAAAAGAAGAAAAAACATGATTTAATTTATCAAGTTTGATTAACTCACTCCATGGAGCGGTGGGTGCAATTCACAAGGTGGACAACCATTAGGGTGACATGCCCAATACAGTCAGTAGTAAACTTTTAGTTGTTAAAAGCTTTTATACTGCAGTGTTACCTCAGGGCTGAAAAGGCTCCTACATCCTCGCTGCAGCAAACACAGCAGGCCCAAAAGCAAGGCCACAAACTGGATCTTCTTCTCCCAAAACTTTTCTCCTGCACAAAGCTTACTTTTCATGCTTATTTCATGGAACACAACCTTGCCAGACTGCCTAGACAGCTACAGATAAATAGAGTAGCTGAAACTGCAAGTGGTACTGCCAGCAGCAGTGGTTCAAATCTAGGGCTCCCAAAAGGGTTGGTCTCTAAGCAGCAAACAAAGTCCTACAGTAGGGGGCTTACATCTCCTTTTCTGCTCTCTGGTTCACTGTCTTTATGAAAATACTCCTTCCTAAATGCCATTTCATAATATGTACTCATCTGAATTTGGTTTTATTCACCTCATTTTGAAAATGAGGAGCACAGTACTTGGTCCAAAAAATCTTATGTGGAGCACTGCCAACATCCTATTAATATGATGGACTGGTACACTCGTGTCACATGCTATAACAAAGTCTCATCAAATGTGCTCTGTAGGAGGGGTGGTGAACAACTTTCCTTGAAGGTTCTCTTATGAAGGACAAATCCTGTCGTAATATGGAAAGCCAATGAGAAGTGTCAGAGCTGTATAGTCACCATCCAAAAGGGATGACTGTTGGGAGCCCAAAATAGCTACAGTAAATAAAAAAAACACTTTGAAAAGTGAAGTCATGACCCTTGGCATGCGTATGTTACTGCGCATGCCAAGAGTCACGGCTTCATTTTTCAAAGTGTTTTTTCTATGGGATATACTGCTCATTTCAAGGAAAAACTTACATTGCCAGGCTTGTTGATCCCTATAGATTCAGATCTCTAAATAAACACATATGCCTTCTTAAAAAACGGAAGTGCTTATGAACGAGCATACAGGTGCTCCGGCGCCAAGAACACTTGTGAACGCACCAGGCTGCAGGTGGAGGGAGAATTAGCCGTCCTGGCTGAAAAGTAATGCTGGGTTAAAAACATCATTTTTTTATTTCTTTCAGTAATCAGGTGCCCAGGTGTGCTTTCTCTCTGAATGTGAGGAGCAAACACCACCAGGATCGCGAGGTGGAAAAAATACCACCAAAGCCTGATAGTGCCCCTTTAATATGTAATTCAAAAGATAGCTCAGGGTCAAATGTTATCCCCAAATATTTAAAACTATCAACCAGTTTGATGGAATTCCCATCCTGTGCTACAATAGTGTGGAGTTTCTCATGCTTAATAACTTTTTTAGAAAAAAACATAACTTTGGTTTTATTTGAATTAAGAACCATGTGATTAGAAAAAAGCCAATTCTAGTACAAATCGAAATCAGATTGTACCTCTTCCAAAACTTAATTTTGTCTTGGGCCTAAACTATAAATAACTGCATCATCTGCATATAATATCATGGCAGACAGAGAACAAATAGACGGAGCAATATTCATATATAATAAAAAAAATAAGAGGATCAAGGATAGACCCTCGGGGTACTCCGTACTTAATGGGGCCTGGAGAGGAAACACTACCATCAATCTGAGTACAATGAGATCTGTTAGTAAGATAATCATGGAACCAGGAAATGGCATCACCTAAGAAATGGAAATTAGAAAGAACACCATCAAGCAGACAGTGTTCAACCAGATTGAAGGCCTTGGTGAGGTCCATAAACAGTGCCACAACAGTTTGCCCTTTATCAAGGGCTCCCTGAATGGCACCTGTGAACCCCACCAAGGCCGTCTCACTTTTATGTGATGGCTTGAATCCATATTGGTAATCCATGAGCAAACAGTATTTTTCTAGATGTTCAAGGGTTTGATCCATTATGATTCTTTCCAAAATTTTAGAGAGAGGTGATAGCAACAAGATTGGGTGATAATTAGATAACGGGGATGGATTTCTGGATTTTAATACTGGAATAATAGTAGCCAACTTCCAGCAACTAGGGAAAACCCCATGAGACAAAGGAAAGTTAAAAATAACTGAGAGAGGGTAAGAAAAATAATTTATTCCCAGCTTGATACTTCAGAAGTCTATACCTTCATGAGAGGTATGGGGCCGGGGCTAGTATTCCTGAACATATTTCTTAACAATATCAGGGGTAACTTGTTTAAAATAAAATGTAGGATGAACATCTTCATTAGCCTGTAAAGTGGTACTGGCACTGCCCCAGGGGCAGCCCATGGGAGCCAATTACACAGGTGCTGCCCCAGGGGCAGCCAACAGAAATCAACCATCATTGTACTGCCCCAGGGGCAGCGCCAGTAACCAATCATCATGGCACTGCCCCATTGATTACAATTTATAAATAAAATATATTCTCTCGCCTACTTCTGCTTTAATTTAGCAATATTAAAAAAAGGTAATGATTTGTGACACCTATATGATTAAATGCTCACAACTGAGTTTGACACAAAGCACAAAAAATTTTCCCTGGTTAAGGTTTGAACCCTGGCTCTTTTGGATGCAGACAGACATACACCCTGAGCCACCAAAATACACTGTTTTTTATTAGTTTTCCCAGGTTTTATTTCTACTCAGATTAAAGTGATACATAAAAAAATATCCCTGCACAAGGCTTGAACCCTTGATTTCTGGATCTTTTGCCTGCTAACATACATATTAAGCCGCAGAAGCACAGTGAATTTAGACAGAATTTCAAAATGCAGTTACTATACCAGAAGTAACAGCTACATGTTGCTGCCTTGGGGGCAGGGGATGAAATCCACCAATAGGGATAGGTGGGAAGCAGAGCACGAGGATGCTGCCCCAGAGGCAGTGCTGCCAGTGGATGAAATCCACCAAAGAGAGTAAGCTGGAGGAGGAGCTAAAAGGTGCTGCCCCGAGAACAGCATTACAGGAACAAATCGTACTCGATCAGCAGGCTAGGCTCATCATGAATATGTATGCTGCAGCATACATATTCATGAGCAGCTGGTTCTTTTTGTTATGGATGGGCTGAGTGACAACGGGGGGGGCCACTGGAGAAATTAGAAATTAAGGATCCTGATGGTGGCACTGGGGTTCATGGGACAAAGGAAAAAAACAGCACCAGCTCCTTGGGTGGCCCCTCCTGACCTCAGGGCCCTGGACAACAGTCCCAGTTGTGCCCCCATGATGGTGGCCCACTGCAGTAGTCAGTTATATGGTCATAGCAACCTGTTGGGATAAATTACCCTTCAATGCCTCAGCACAGCTGGGAAGCACACAGGGGATGAGCCAAGTGTAATTTCAATGCCATGATTTGCTCCAGATGTAGAGGTAGTTTAATGCTGCACTGGAGAAAACACACAGCCAAAAGCCGAGCTCGGCAGGTGACGTCACACCTGGTAGCATCAGCATAAAAAATGAATGGTTTCTGGAGATAGTGAGGAAAAGCCTGAAAAGGACAAAATGGGACAAAAAGGCAGATGAATGAGGTACAGGGGAGAGAAGCCAGCACACAACAAGCGAGCGAGGAGAGGAATAAACACGAAGGAAGCACAACCAAGGGGAGAGCGGGGGAAAGAGAATGGAGCAAGAGGCGGGGGGGGAAACGAGTAAAGAGCAGGACAAAACAAAAGGGGGTATACAAATATGAATAAGAAATGAACCAGGAAAGGAGAGGGAAGACAAACAACAAAAAGGAGCCCAGCCAGACCAGCCACGCATGCTGTTTAGTGCACTGATATACATAAAGCCGCTCAGCTGCTTAGTGTACTGATATACATAAAGCCGCTCAGCTGCTTAGTGCACTGATATACATATAGCCACTCAGCTGCTTAGTACACTGATTTACATACAGCCACTCAGCTGCTTAGTGCACTAATATACATAAAGCCATATGTGCTGCTTAGTGCACTGATATACAAAAAGCCACTCAGCTGCTTCATGCACTAATATACATAATGCCACTCAGCTGCTTCGTGCACTGATATACATAAAGCCACTCAGCTGCTTAGTGCACTGATATACATAAAGCCACTCAGCTGCTTAGTGCACTGATACACATAAAGCCACACATGCTGCTTAGTGCACTGATATACATAAAGCCGCTCAGCTGCTTAGTGCACTGATATACATAAAGTTGATCAGCTGCTTAATGCACTGATATACATAAAGCCACACATGCTGCTTAGTGCACTGATACACATAAAGCCGCTCAGCTGCTTAGTGCACTGATATACATAAAGCTGCTCAGCTGCAGCTCAGCTGCTTAGCGCACTGATATACATAAAGCCACACATGCTGCTTAGTGCACTGATATACATAAAGCCACACATGCTGCTTAGTGTAGTGCACTGATATACATAAAGTCACACATGCTGCTTAGTGCACTGATATACATAAAGCTGCTCAGCTGCTTAGTGCACTGATATACATAAAGCCGCTCAGCTGCTTAGTGCACCGATATACATAAAGCCGATCAGCTGCTTAGTGCACTAATATACATAAAGCCACACATGCTGCTTAGTGCACTGATACACATAAAGCCGCTCAGCTGCTTAGTGCACTGATATACATAAAGCCACACATGCTGCTTAGTGCACTGATATACATAAAGCTGCTCAGCTGCTTAGTGCACTGATATACAAAAGGCCACTCAGCTGCTTAGTACACTGATATACATAAAGCCGCTCAGCTGCTTAGTGCACTGATATACATAAAGCTGCTCAGCTGCTTAGTGCACTGATATACATAAAGCTGCTCAGCTGCTTAGTGCACTGATATACATAAAGCTGCTCAGCTGCAGCTCAGCTGCTTAGCACACTGATATACATAAAGCCACACATGCTGCTTAGTGCACTGATATACATAAAGCTGCTCAGCTGCTTAGTGCACTGATATACAAAAGGCCACTCAGCTGCTTAGTGCACTGATATACATAAAGCCACTCAGCTGCTTAGTGCACTGATATACATAAAGCCGTTCAGCTGCTTAGTGCACTGATATACATAAAGCCGCTCAGCTGCTTAGTGCACTGATATACATAAAGCCGCTCAGCTGCTTAGTGCACTGATATACATAAAACTGCTTAGCATGCTATATATATATATATATATATATATATAAACTGCTCAGCTACTTGCACTGCACTGATATACATAAAGCCGCTCAAGCTGCTTACTGGTCGGCGTTATGCAAATGAAAGTACTGAAGCGCTCTCATTGGAGCGCTTCAGTTCTTTCAAGTACACAAAGTTTACGCCCATGAAACTGTGACCACTGGCACACTCACTTGCATGGTCATTAGTCTGTCAGGGACGAACCTCGCAAATGCTGTTCTCTGAAGCAAAGCAAAATGTTTCTTATGCATGCACAAGGAAACATGGAAATGTCCACCTGATGAGTATAAGCACCATTTACTCTTTTTTTTTTTTTGTCTGGCGGTTGCATAGAAACATAGAATCTGTCAGCAGGAAAAGGTCCCTTGGCCCACTGACCTGCCAATTCCACCCTATCTAATGTCAGATGAGAAAGCTTTAGTTTCCATTCACTCCCCATTCCCCCCCTCTCTTTCTGATACTGTCTTTACCAAGCCTCTTACCCACCCACATTTGAATCACCCAAAAGATTTTCCACAGATCTTTCTTTTTCAGTAGCTTGTTCCACGCCTCTATCACTTTTTGGTAACACACACAAAAAAAGAAAAAAAATATTTCTAGGCATCCCTCCTAAATTTGACCTCAGCCAGCTTCATGGTGTTTCCCATGTGTTTTTGTTCCACTCAGATGGAATACTTTCTCGCTATGCACTTTATTGAACCTGTGGATGTATTTTTATGTTTTATGCATGTCTCCTCTTGGCCTTCTTGCCTCTAGTGTTTACTCTTTATGCTCCTTTCAGTCTTCTAGCCCTCAGACTGCCCTGGTTACCAGCTAGACCCGTCATGACTCAAATCTCTGCATATTCTTCATGGATTATCCCTCTGTGGAAAGGCCTTCAATTGAGAGGTGTCTTCTCCACTCTTCTGAACATTCACATCTGTTGAAACATGTTATTATGCAAGGCTCAAGAATGCAAGCATAGACTAGCATCCTGACATACCACTGGGGGATTTTATCTCCATAATATAAAATGGGTAAGGAAACACCTGCCTCCTGATTGGCCGAGACTTGATTCTAGCCATGGCTTTAATAGACCACTAAAAACAGCTAAAAACAAGTCCCTGCCAACCGGGACAACTCACATGCAGAATTCATAAGCTACTTACTTCCTAATTTCCATCACAAACATACCCGCCAGCTTTACCTATATATAAAAACCCTCAACTAGGCTCTAAAAACAAAAGTTCAATAAATTAAACAAAGTAAGTAAATAATTTAATGTTATGTACACTCATGTACCCCTCCTTACACATATACACTTGATTGATTGTCACTTGAAATGTGGGGTGCCACAATGCTAAATATTGAGTCCCCTTTTGTTTACACTGTTTATAAATTCTGCACCCCAAATTTGTGAAAAATCTAAGATAATTTTGTAGGCAGATGATGCAGTTATTTTTAGTCATGGGGCTGTGCTTGGGGAAGTACTGGGTGTTGTGCAAAAAGATTTTGAGTCTTTCCAAGAATGGCTTTTGTCTAGAAGTATGCTTCTGAACACCAAGAAGTCTAAGGCCATGATTTTTACAGGTCCATGAAAGAATAGAGATTTCAAGTGTCCTACAGTTGATCATAAGGGTGAACTCATTGAAATTGCAGAAAGTTTTAAATATTTAGGGATTATTGTAATATATGGATAGTGAAAATAATACCCCCAAAATACATACAAAAAATTCCTTGTAATACAGTAGTTAGTCCCGTAATAGTATACTTCCGGTCCTCGTAATAGTATACTTCCGGCCCAATAATACTATACTTCCGGTCCTCGTAATAGTATAGTTGGGATTACCGATGTGACTACTGTGTGAACCGAGGTTTGTTTTTTTTTTTGTGAGAGAAACATGGAATGGGACTGGAAGTGGGAGCAGGAGTGGGGTGGTGGTGAGCAAGGCGAGGAACAACACTTCGGAGTCTTACTAACTCTGCAGACCACAGCGCCGTACCTGGCAGGCACAAGTAAGAAATTAAAAATTCCTTGCATCCATATATTACAAAAATAACAAATATGGTTCTGGTGTTTCAAGGCAAGATTCCATGTCGAGGTTCTGGGGATACGAGAAACCTCTCGAGCTTAAGCTCTCGAGGGTTCTTGTATCCTAGAATCTCGATAGATACTGCCTTGTATCCTAAGAACCTATCTATTATTCTATTTGTAAGTTTGATTTATCAGGCATTGGGCCTTTTATTTAGAGTGTGTGTAATTTCTTTGGTAAATGCATCTCAAAGACAGTTAGCCCACAGACTACTACTCAGTGTACAGGACTATGGGTTTATTGTCTACTCTATAACTGGTGACAGAGATTTGACTAACTTGAAAGTAACATATAATAATATTCTCTGATTTAGTACTAACCTTTCAAGGAGGGTGTATCATTGTACCTTGTATAAAACAGCAGGCTGCCTTTCATTTGAAAATAGATGCAACTTAAGGCTGGGTTCCAGTCTCCATAAGGGAATAATTGATCCGCCTCCGCAGACAGTTATGTCACTGTTTTCCAGGGCTATCAGTACTCAGGGAACAAGGTCACAAAGCAAGTATGTTTTAAAAATAATTTTTTTCCAAAATCAACAGGATAGAAATCTCTATTATTTAAGTCTCCTACTTTTTACAATCCCCTACCTAATGAAATTATCAACTGTACAGCGATCACATTTTTTAAATTCAGACTTAAACAATGGCTCATTCTAAAGATCAATCCAATCCAATCTAATCCAACTTTATTTTTAAAAAGCACCTTTCCAAAGCCAAGGCGCTTTTACAATAAATAAATCAAATACATAAAATTAAGCAGTATAATAAAACCGATCATTAAAACATTCTTAAAAATCAAGGTAAGCCAGGCTAAATAGGTAAGTTTTTAATGCCGATTTAAAACTTTGGCCAGTCAGGCAATCTCGCACCCGATGAGGTAGAGAATTCCAGAGGGTCAGGGCCATAAAACTAAATGATCTGGCCCAGATGTCTTCAAACAGACCCTGGGAATCTCTAGCAATCCCTCATCGGTGGATCGGAGAGGGCGGGGAGAACAGTCAGGATGAAGAAGATCTTGCAGGTAACTAGGTCCCTGGTTGTGTAGGGCCTTATAAGTCAGCAAACCGACCTTGAAGATTATCTGCCACAGTACTGGCAGCCAGTGCAGTCCGCAGAGGACAGGCGTTATATGACTGGTCCTAGAAGTACCAGTCAGAAGCCTGGCCATCGCATTCTGCACTAGCTGCAAGCGGCAGAAATCTACCCCCCGTAGCCCTAGGTAAAGGACATTGCAGTAGTTCAGGCGGGAGGTAACGAAGGCGTGGACCAACACTGAAAGATCGTCAGCAGGAACCAGGTGCTTCACCCGGGCTATATTCCTCAGATGGTAAAAGGAAATTTTGACAACAGCCGACACCTGATGTTTTAAGGGCAGTACCATCAAATATAACATCCGGTTCAAGACCGCTCTGTGGTAGCTAACTGGACCCCCCAAGCCAAAGACCTGAAGGTGATCCTGTCAGCAAACCTGCCTCCCGATGGCCTGGGTCCACAACCAACACCTCAGTTTTTTCAGGATTTAACTGCAACCAACTCACATTCATCCAGTCCTGGATCTCGGCGAGACAGTTGTTAAAGACAGAGACAGCATCATCCTGGCCGGGCACAAAGGACATGTACAGCTGAGTATCATCTGTATAACAGTGAAAACTGAAGCTGTACCACCTTATAATCGCTCCCAATGTCAGCATATATACCGCAAACAACATGGGCACCCAAAATGGAGCCCTGCGGCACCCCAGAGGATAGAGGGAGTGATGCTGAGGAAAAAATCCCAGACACCACCCTCTGAGTCCTACCCTCGAAGAATGATTGAAACCAACTGAGGACCGAACCAGACAGTCCACAGATAAACCGCAGGTGCTCCAATAGCACTCCATGGTCAACGGTATCAAATGCTGCAGAGAGATCAAGAAGGACCAAGATGGAATGGGTCTTTCTATCTCTCACTATTAGGAGGTCATTTAGTACAACGAACAAGGGCCGTCTCAGTACTCTGTCTCTTCCTAAATCTGGACTGGAGAGAATCATAGACATTGTGACTGGTCAAATGATCATCCAGCTGTGACGCAACCACCTTCTCAATAACCTTACCCACAAAAGGCAGGTTAGAGACAGGTCTGTAGTTCACCAGTCAGTCCGGGTCCAAGGAAGGTTTCTTAAGAAGGTGCCGAATCACGGCTTCCTTCAAGGGATCAGGAAAGATCGCCTTCTCCAAAAACAACCAGACTATCTTGGCAAGGACTGGGCCGAATTTATCCACACATCCTACTAAAAGGCGTGTGGGGTCTGGGTCCAAACTACAGTTGGTCGGTCGCAATGACTGGACAAACATCACTATGTCATTGATTGTGGGTAGGTCGAAGTCAAACCACACAAACTGGGTGTCCGACATCTCCTGCCAACCTCCACAACTCCTATTTGAGAGAGTTAGGAGGAGGTCAGACCTGATTGTGGCAACCTTATCTGCGAAGAATCAAGCAAACTCCTCACACCGTTCCTGTGAAAAAGCACTTTCGGGCTGAAGACAGATTGGATTGCACAATCTGTCCACAGTCCCGAAGAGCTGGAGCTGGTCGATTCTCACAGCAGCAATTTCCTGACAGGAATTCTGCCTTCTACGGTAATTGCTGAATTGATAGACCCGATAATGGTCCATCAAACTAAGCCTGTCACACTCCAGACCCGACTTCCGCCAACATCTCTCAAGCCTTCTTCCCACTCTCTTCAACTCCCTCAAGGTCTCATCAAACCAAGAAGACCAGGGGCGATGAGTGAGGGGACGAACTCGAACAGGAGCAATGGAATCCAGGGCCTCAACTACTGCCTTATTATAGAAAAGAACCAGGTCCCCAGGATCCATGCATTCACCCTGTAGACTCAATAGGTCCAGCACCACCATCAGACCCTCTGGGGTAACACCCCTCAAAGGGCGGTACCGGACCATCTCCATAGGGGCTGGCCTACCGGGGGGGGCCAGGAAACTGAACTCAATGGTGTGATGGTCAGACCACCTGACTGGTTCCACCACCAAGTCAGATATCTCCATCCCCAGGAGGAACACCAAGTCCAAAGAATGACCATCTATATGGGTCGAGGAGGAAATAACCTGTGTGAGCCCAGTGAATTCATCAGCTGGAGGAAGTCCTGACCAAACTGTGAGAGTTCATCGTCGACTCAGGCATTGAAATCCCCCAGGATCAGCCATCTGGAGGATCCCAATGTCATGTCAACAATGAAGTCCACAACTTCCCGTAGGAAAACATTCCCATTACCTGGTGGATGATAAATGAGAAGAATCCTGCACCCCACACCCTCACCCACAATGCATTCAAAGGAGTTGGCAACTCCCACTGGTACCTCCATCAGGTTCAGTTCCATTCTAAAACAGATTGCCACTTCTCCACCCCTACGATCCAACCTCAGATGGTGTATCATGGAGTACCCGGCTGGTATAGCTGAAGCCAAAACAGGACCAGCATTATCATCCAGCCAGGTCTCGGTGATGCACGCCAGGTCCGATGACCCAACAAGATCAGCTATTGTAGCAGTCTTGTTTTTAATGGACCTGGCATTGCATAACACCGTCTGAGTAAGGTGAGTCACCGGTGAAGACCGAAGCCACCTGCCTGCCTCATGCAGAGCCCTTGGGTATGGGAATCAGGCAGGGAGAACCCCTCTCCTGAACCCATTTCATCCCAGGGTGTCTTCTTGTCCCCACCATCTCAATCCGCCCACTGCTTTCCATTCCCCCTTCAGGTCCTACCCCCGCCTTCCTCCTCCTCACAATCCCCAGAGCCCAACACCATCTATACACCTCAGGAGATAGTGGAGGACACCTGAAAGGGCGGTGGTCTTTAAGTAGGGAGGGGGAATAATGCCTGACCATCCCAGCAACTCCTCAACACATCTTCACACATTCAGAACACCCAAATTAACTTCACACCAAACCACACCAAAAATAAATAAAACTACCCTCTACCCCTAACGACTACCCACCCTTAAACAATGATTATACTCACAATCTCCAATAACCTAACAATAACTTCTACCCTCCCCTCCTACAATAAATACACAAAAATAAAACACTAAACAATTAAATATAAAATGAATAAAGTCTTATGGCATTAATTCAGTCTTTAAAATTCAATAAGAGAGTCACTAAAGTCTCTTGAACAGTTCTTGTAAAGGTCCATCTGAGCTCTCACCTCTTCAGGTAATGAAACCAAAGCTGAAAACCAAAGTTCAATTCTCACTTTGAACCTTAGTAATAGCAGGCAGAAATTATTTGAAATTGTTTAAACAGAATAATTTCAAAGGCACTCTCACTGCCTATGAACATGTAAAATAACCAAGCCCAAAAAGATCTGACCGGTAGTATTTGATGTTGAATCCTTCCAATGTGCCCCACTAAGGACTGTTTATTTCCTCTTCACAATTCTTGCATCTTTCCCTCTAGGATCACTATGCCCTTGGCAAAACTTCGGTAGCAACCTGGAATGCTGAATTAGGGAAACACAAGGTGTTCCTCACCCTGGGGACGGCTACTCCGTCAATTGAACCCACAACTATGGCCACAGCTCAGAGTCCACTAAACAGCAGACCCCCGCAGAAACCTAAAGACCACCAATAGCCAAGATCCACCCTCCAGCAGACCAGAGCAGGCACCTCCCATTATGGGCCCGACGTACCGTAGCCGCCCTCGGATGGATAGAACCCCCAAATGCTCCCACCAACCTCCACAATTTGCCAATCCACCAGTAACAGTGATCCAACGATGTTCCAGGAAGAAAGTCCAACCACCAAAACTCCTCGATCAATATTCCGGGTGAATGCTCCCACCAGCCTCCATAATTTACCTGTCCAGCAACTCCTCGTTCGATATTCCGGCTGAATGCTCCCACCAACCTCCCCACTTTGCCTGACCAGTAACTCCTTGGGAAGAACCAGTCTGCCAGTAACAATGATCCGACGATGTTTCGGGAAGAAAGTCCAGCCACCAAGACTCCTCGGTCGATATTCCTGTTGAATTACCCTCCTTCACTAGTTCCTCCCAATTTTCTAAGATCTCTCCTCTCGTGGGAACAAACCACAATGAAATCCATGAACTTCCACCAAATCCTCAACACCCCAAATCGAGGGACACCACCGGTAGGTAGGGCAGGTTAAATGAGAAATGTTGAAACGCTGTCACTGAAGTACTAAACTGTGTAATATAATATAAGTGACTCTGTTAAAAATATATCGGAGATCCTCTGAGCTTACTCATCCTGAAGATGCTGTTTCTGCCTTACTATCTCACTTCAAATGCAATTGTATTTAAAGTTTAACTGTGTTTATTGTTTATTATAGTTATGTTTGTACAGTATATTGTATTTATTGTTTTTTGCATTATCTGTATTCTTGTACTTGTGAAAACGGGCATTTTGCTCATCCACTAACAAGTATAAAAAAATAAAATGAAAATGAAAATACATACAAATCAAGTACTATTCAGAGTTTCCATTACTGATGTTTCTTTGATGACCATGAAAAATTCCCCTTCTATCCCTACCAGTTTGCCAGAGAACTCCCTGCTCCTTACACTCCAGTAGATTGAGGTTCTGGCTCCAATTGAGGCCTATGTGTTGTCTGTGTGTGTATATACCAGTAGAACGCTGAAGAATTTTGAATTCATGTACTCCATGTTACCATTGTGTGTGTGTGTGTGTGTATATATGTTTGTGTGTATGTGTGTGCAGGGGGTGGGGTGGGAGAATTTTACTACTGGAATAATGCAGAGCTTTTAATTCTTCTATTCCATGGTAAATTGTCATAAAATGTATTGAATGTGTAGAAAGACAGAAGATTGACGGGTGAAAAACATCTGTGGAGGGACTATTTTACTTTATTTAGCAACGTTATATTATAGTACATGGTTTGCCCTTATTATGGATTCAATGTTTTGGTGAATAGCATATGAAATCAGTAGTGCTTGTCTAACGTAGTTTACTTTTGGCTTTACTCTATTCCCACCCTTAGTAGGGAAACCTGGTAGTGAGTAGGGAACAGAAAGTCCAGTACCAAGGGTGAGCAGAGTGCCAGAGAAGAAGGAGGTAGAAGTGGATGGAGGGTGTTTCACAACGTGTTAAGCAGGAGACTGCTGTAAGAGGCTGGCCTTTAAGGGGAATGTGGGAGGAGCTATTCCTCCACATTGAACCTCTGACTTTAGCCCTCCCATTCAGTGTTTTGGTGAATAGCGTTTGAAATCAGTAGTGCTTGTGTAACACAGTTTACTTTTGTCTTTACTCTATTCCCACCCTTGGTAGGGAAACGAGGTAGTGGGTGGGGAATAGAAAGCCCAAAAAGAATTACCAATGAATGTTCAAAAGAGTATGATTACCTCCTCCAACTCACGGAGAGTATGACCAGTAGCAAGCAGGAGAGGAAAACTCCCTAGGTACAGGAAACCACTGAGGACCCATGGCTACTGACCCACCCATCCTCTGGGCAAACTAAGAGGAGATGAACCTAGGTTCTAGTAACTATTTTCTAATTTCCGAGAAAGGTGAACTGCTTATAGAGATGATGGTCCATCTTCAAAGTCCATGGATGATGCGTTCTGGAAGGATGATTCTGAGGTTGAAGAGGAAGGTCTATTCTGAAGGTGTATCTGGATCCTGAAAGTGGAGTAGGTCCAGCAGAAAAGGGGTGAATGCAGTCCAGGTTTCCATTGTGATGATGGATGATATCCAATGGGATTACAGAGATGAAGTGAGCATGCTGAGCATGGTTTGATAACATTTGCTGCCGGACTTTGAACGGTGGGAAGTATGATGGGTTATGAAGTCATAAGGCAAACAATCTGACTTTGTAGAAGGTTTGACATTCAGAGTCTGAAGGTTTGGAGTTAGGTGGTGAGTGATAAGTTGCATTGTAGGCATCCATGAAGGAGTCGGACAGAACCTTTAGGTACCTGGTAGGAGTGACTTGGAAGATTTTAGACCAATGAAGGAAGGTAGGTATATGCAGTAGAGATAGTAACTAGATATATATGGAAATAATTGGCAATTCAGTATGATGAATGCGAGAGCTGATTCGGGTATTGATGCCATAATGATACTTGTATATAGGCTCTTGCTGGTCTGCTGGTAGGAAAAGTAGATATGGGTATTGCTGTGGTGTAATTGACTGTGACAAGAGCTGAGATGGCCATGACTGTTTTGCCATTACAGGTGATCCAGTATCTAAATGGTGTAGAAGACTGAAAATGGGTATTTGAAGGAGTCTATAGACTGACATGGCAATGGGAAGTTGAGAGCGGTGTAGAATGACGGGGGTGCCTAGCATTTTAGTCGGATACAGGCCTGTTGAGAGGCATGACTGGAATAGTGAGACAGCCAGGTCAGTTGTGGATGTGCAGATTGAGGAATCAATGGAAACCTGCTCTCAGTAGAAGTCTTTGCTGGAGGGAGTATGGGAGGTAAATCATGAGGGATGAGCTAGAAGACCACTGAATAGGCAGCTGACCTGATTGATGGTAATATGATGAAGGAATGTAGATGATTGTATTAGTATGGTGACATCAAGGGGCTATAACACTGTTGCTCGGATAGAACAACTTTAGTAAGGCAGCTAGGCACCACAGATCCAATGATGGGAGTTCTGGGAAGGTAGCTGGGAAGGTCTTAGGACATCCAATAGCTACTGAGGAAGTAGGAGTCGAGTAACGTGATTAAACAGAGTCAGTGCTTGTAGGAGAAGCTACTGTAACCCCCCCCCTGCAAATGGGGGTTCCTAAAAGTCTTCCAGGAGCTTGCCTGAATGCTCCAAGTCTGGGCGATGTTCGGCGTTTAAGCTGTTTAAATGTGGTTCCAAGTGAGTGCTATTTGAGCCTCGACGTACTGTCTCTTTAAGAGCTGTCTGCTTGCAGACTTAATTAGTTTGTATGGGGGGACTATGTGTTTAATGCTCGAATCCCACCTGAACTGCTGTCAATTTGCTCCGTTTCTGCCGTCACCACATGTGCAGAGGGAGCCTTGTTGAAAGATATAACTATTTGCCAGAAATCATTTGGAGTGACTGAGAAAATGTAGTTTGTCAAACCTGTCTTCATTTCAGCAAGAACTGTTTCAGTGTAGCTCTTTCATTTTGGTCCTGAACTGCTGAAATGGACCAATCAATGGGGAGGTGTTCCTTAAAATGGAGCCTGTGGACGAATCAGAACTTGGACTCTCAATTTTGAGCCAGCCACAAGGGATTGTATGGGCAGTAACTCTGGGAAATGTAGTTTTGACCATGGCCCTTTTTCACCAACAGAGGAGTCTCATTGTGAGTGACAGCCAACCAGCCAACAGAATGGTGTGTAGCTAAGAATGCCCTGCTCTGTGACTGGAAAGATCAGATCAGTTGTGACAGTGAAGAGAGAAGGAGCTCTGTGTTTCTGTGGTGTATAGTTTCGCGTGGGAAGCGCATGTGAGGCCCTGAGGTTCGGCCTACAGCCGTTGTAAGTGCCAGTTCAGACTGAATCCTATTTGTGAGGAGAAAGAAGGAAGTCTGAAGAGTGGAAACCAGGCTAACCCTGTAGAAGACTGGAGAAATTGCTGAATCAGGCCGGTCTGTCAGGAACTGAAGCTACTGTGTGTGCTCCTGGGCATTTTGCAGCAATTGTGATCGATCTAGGAGCAGCTGCCTGGTATATGTACTCTTCCTTTACATATGAATGTGCTAATGCTTGTGGAATTGCTGTTTCAATCCCCTGTGCTGTGTGCTGTGTGTTGAAGCTGGAAGCAAACCCCAGCTTGTCTCGGACTAAATCCGTTTGCTATCTACTGCAGTGGGGTCCAGTCACAAGGACCTTGTCTCCATGCACTGTTGTTCTGGCAACCCAGAAGAACATCCACCATCCGGGTCTCAGCTTGGGTATTGTGAGTACAAATCAGGGTATTCCCCTTCAGCCTGTTTTCAATTACAAGTGTGTCATCTAATTATTGTTGCTTCACTTCTTCATAGACTGAGCCATCCAGCTCCGGATTACAATTGGGTGTTGTGCATATATTTTCTTTTACAGGGCCCTGTCCATTTGCACCTGCCAGCCAACCCCGGACAACAAACCTGGCTAGCCACCCCCCCCCCCAACCTGGGTACCCAGAGTGTAACTTTCAGACCCTGTATGTGTGCACAGTACTGTGATTTAATTCTTGCCAATTAACCTGATTGCCCCTCCCGTGCTACTGTCCCCTAAATAAATCAGATTTGTTGTTGTTATACTATATACCTGTCTGTGGTGTTGGTACTTTGGGAAACAGTATTGTATTTTGCTGTGTATGTTGTTTAACCTTATTTTATGGGGTCCCCAGAGACGCGCTGCAGAATCAGTCTCGAGGGTAAGTGGTACTTTATGAATGAACAGTGTGTATACGTGGGGTATTGGGGCTGTAACTCCTGTGTACTGTGTGAGCCCCTAGAGGGAATAAAAGGGGGTCTCTGTCCCAGAGGGCTGTGACTAAGCTAGTCTAACCACTACAAACCCTGACCTCTGGGTGGAGGCACCCGCCATAGAACCTAGGCCCCTCAACCTGTCAGTAGTCAAGCAGGCAGGGGTAGTAGCCCTTGGGACAGCGCCACCTGGGGGTTACACTACAAAACAGTGAAATGGATGATGCCAGTACTGCTATGAAATATCTTGCAGCTCCTGTTATCCGTAACAGCGATGATGATTATGGAGTCAGTGCATCTTGGAAAAAATTAGGTCCCCTTTTCAGGTAAAGATAGGAGTGGAGAAGTCTCTACTAAATCTCAGATCCTATGAGACTTGGGAGATAGGGATGCTACACTGCTTGAATTAATAGGCTGCATGGGGTGCATTTTGTAGAGTTGGTTGTGGAATGAGATCTTTCTATATTCCAGTCGAATGGGAATCAGGAACTGGTCCTGGGGAGATGACTGGGAAGTATTGATAACTCCATGGTGACGTAAGAGTCTATAAGGCATGTTGTCCAAGGGATGTTGCTAGAAGAAGTTTTCCTCAGGTGAAATGAACAAGTGTTCCATAATGGTGGATGGGAGCTATTAGAATGGGCAGGGTAGGAGTATGAGATAGATGCCCGGGAGGTGTAGTTGACCAGTAGGAATCCTGACTGGTGATAGGTGTAAAATGCCCAAAAAGAGCCACAGCAAAATGGAAGGAGGCCCGAGCCACTAGGGTGGTGAGGAGAAGGCAGCAGTTCAAGGATGGAGGGAAAAGTCAGAAGCAGATGACCACAGACTGGAGGAATGAGTCTGAGAAGAAGACAGCATATGCCAAGCCATACTGACATAGCAGGTGCAGGAAGGAACAGGACTGGGATCAGTGCCACAGCGAACTGAATCAGACTGTAGCAAAGCTGCTGCAGGCCATGAGTAGTGCATCCACGTAAGACCAAAAAGTCAATCCAGGTACCAAGTGCTATGAAGGTGAGGCACGAGAGTCCCATGTCTGAAGAAGACGGCGAAGAGCAAGTGCAGAGAGCAGAAGGCACTGCAGGGATGAGGCATGAGGTTCCCACCGCCGAAGGAGAAGGTGAACTCGCATGGCTTTGAGGAAGGGGCGACCAGCAACAAGGAAGTTTAGGAGGCAGTCAAACTGAATGGAGGTAGAGACTGAACAAACTGGCGTAGTCCAATTCCAGAGTACAAGGAGGCCAAGGTGGGATGAGTATGATTAGTCCATGGAAGTGCAGGATGTAGACTGGTGAGGTAGGATGCTTACGGCAAATGGGGTACAGTGGTCATGTTCCTGAAAGGAGGTGGCAACCGGGTAACAGGTAAAGAATTAATAAGGTTGAAATAGTTGATTGCAGACACAGGCTCCCAGCCTTGGTAGTCGGGGCAAGACGACCATCTCTCGGTGCCACCAGGCAGAGGTAGGATGTTGAAGGCAAATGGGATAAAGTGGTCCCATTCCCGAAGGGAAGCAGCAAATGGTATCAGGTAAAGAATGCATAAAGGTGAAACAGTAGATTGCAGACATGGCTCCCATCCCTGGTAGTCAGGCCATGCTAACCTTCACTTGATGCTGCCAGGCAGAGTTAGGGATGGAGGATGTCAGTCTGTAGGTAATAGGTAGTAGTGACTGTAACGGAATCCCATCCCCGGTAGACAGGGCAAACCTACCTTCGCTCAGAGCCTCAGAAGGTATGAGTTAGGGATGGAGTCCGGAAAAACTGCTGATACGGGCTGAGCAAGGAAAGGGCAACAGGCTGCACAGTATAGGAAGTAAACAGGCAGTATGAAGGGGAAGACAGCAAGTCAGAGTGGGAGAATTGGAGGAGAAAGTCATCAGGAATACCAGTAAGGTGGAGTTGGAGTAATCCAGGAAGGTAGGAGTAGACTGCAAGGATAATGATCCATGCAAGGGTAGCAGAAGTCATGTAGGCAGGAGGGAAGAGTAGGTCAAATGGCCAGTATTAAGCAGGCTCCCACTGATCTGACCTACGATGCCCTGCCGTGACACCCCACTCCCCCACCATGGGAAAAACGGGAGCTGCAAGCAGAGCATCTTCAAGACCAAACAGGAATTAGAAAGGTATAGGTACTGGGAGCAAAATGGCAAGGGGTGCAGTTGCCAGACTAGGGGTAGAGGTAGCACAGGTCAGGACAGGAGAAGGGATGTAAATGGAGAATGGAATTCTTTTGTGAGGTGCGAAGGCACAAAAGGAAAAACCAAGGGAACACGGGACTAGGGAGAGGGGATCTGGGCAGAGAACAGGGAAGGGGGGCCCTAGAAGAACAGCATGGGCAGACAAGGAGCCAAGTCATGATACCAGCAAAGCCTGTCTGACCTGGATGCAACTTTGTAAATAAAGAAATCAAGCAATAATAGGAGCAGAGTTAATTATTATTTCAGACAGAGTAATCTGCTGATAAGAGCGCTAACCTGGTAACTCGCAGCCCAGAGACTCAAACTCTGCCAAAGCAGAAGAAAGTGTGATTCTGAACAAGCCACTGAAGCTCCCAGAGTTCCAGGCCATGTAACTGGGGAAACTAGCAAAAGCACAGCTCCACCAAATTGGAGAAGTTGGAACCCAGCTGAGCCGGTAGGAGAGCAGCGGTACCGACCATGCAGGCAGGGCAGAGCAAATGAGGAATGCAGACTCCGATGCAAGGAGTCAGGTTGAGCAGATAAATAAGGGGCCACCATGGACCACAAACAACACAGTCTCCAATGGTATGGGAGTCTCTCCAAGCTTGGTAGGAAAGAAAAAGAGCAACCAATCCCCAGACACAGTTCTGATGGTAAGCGTGGCCAGGCAGCAAGTCCCTACATACCATGGGACACGACAATGGAGTCAGAGGTGTGCCATGAAGGGACGCTCCAGCAGAGTGCCGAGATGCAGGCAGTGGAGCGAGAAAGCACAGGGCAGGTAAGAGGTAGGGGATGAAGTCAGATGGAAGGGGCAGGAAACAGTAGCCCGAGTGGAGAAGGAGTGGCAACAAGGTATGGGGAAGGGAGTTGAGAAATGGAGAAAAATGGACCAAATACAGGGGGAGGGAGAGAAAGGGAAGTGGGGGGGGACAAAGGAGTTTAAGTCATATGGGGAGCAGCAAAGGAAGGCAGAGTGCAGAGATCCAGCAGTACGCTGCACTAGTGGGATCCTGGAGCACAGGGAAAGAAAGGAGGGAGCAGAGAGGGGAGGAGGCTCAGACCACAAGCCACATAGAAGGCTAGGCACTGACGTGGCACAATGCACTAAGCAGGGGACTGCTGTAGGAGGCTGGCCTTTAAGAGAAATGTGGGAGGGGCTATTCCCCCACATTGAACCTCGGGTTTTAGCCCTTCCATAGAAATCAGTAGCCGCTGAAAAGTTGTTGTACACATTCTAAAAGTTGTTGTGCACATTCTAAAAGTTGTTGTGCACATTCTGTAATTAATATTCATTAAGCACGTGCTATTCACTACCTGATTGGACAAAGTAGTCCTGTTCACAAAAAAATCCAAACAAACATGGTGGCGCCAATTACCGAGTGGTTCACAGAGATGGTTTGGACATGGACTGCTGTAGCTGGCTCCTTGTTTCCAAACCATAATAATTTGACAATTTTTTTTAAATCAACTGCTGTGAATCTTTTGAGGGTTAGGAGGGCAATGAGACCGCACCGACGGACTTCACAGCTGAGTGAGCTGCTGACACGAAGCAGGAGTGCATACACATGGTATGAAACCTTGTGAAAATTTAATTAAATCATCAAAAATTTACCTTTTTTTCAGTCTCAGGGAACCATATAGTATAATAAATAGCATATGGTCAACCATACGCAGTAAGGCTGTGTTTCCATCAATGGGTTGAGATAACATCATAGGGATCTCGAGAGCGAAGCTCCTTAGCATCCTTAGCATCCTAAGCAGAACACTCTTATACCACATTGCAAAGGTCTTGGAACACAGTTGTACCCTTCTGTGGTACAATAGCATTCTACACAGCTGAACACAAACTCCGAGCAACCAGCTCTAATAAAAGCAGAGCTGAAAAAGACACCACACTCCCAAGGGATACTGCAAAATGGAACACAATGCGGACTTTTGGTAGCCTGCTCTGTTTTCGACAAAATTTTATAAAATTAAACTTTTATACGGACATTAACTTACTTAATCTTACTTTTTTTGAAATCCCCTGTTTCTCCGTATTAGCTGTCATTTGCAGTTGACAGCGGGAGAACAGCTGAGAACAAGAATGGGATAAAACAGTTTAAACGCTAACAAAAAAAAAGACTTATTTTTGATCTCCATACACTGTAAAAAACACTGGTTGGGAAAAACCATGTCTAACCAGCCTGTGCTGCCACCTCGAGGTTCAGATTACAATGGACCTCTCGAGCTTCGTTCTGGAGGTGTTTTGTAATCTGAACCTCTCGGTGGCAGCACAGGCTGGTTATGCACAGTTGCTCAACCAGTATTCTCTCTATATATTTTTTTATATCTATACGTTTATGCTCCTACCTCTTCAACTGGGGGTTTTGCCTTTGGTTCCCCTTTGAGCCCAATCACCTCCGGCGCCCCACCGGCCGCTGCTCCCATTCTCAACCTCTTCCCCTGCACACAACCCAGGTCTCGACCCAGTGAGTGCATACCCACGCACTGGGGAGTTCCTGGTGAGCCAGTCTGGAGGGAGAATCCTTGGTGTGTCTGGTGTGGCACTAGTAGAATGAGGCTTCCTCTTTTTCTCCTTTTTCCTTTCCACGTGGGCATGCAATGATGTCTGGGACGTCACAGCATGTGTGCACCCACTCTGTGCATCCAATGTCTGCCCCTGTCATCCCCATGCACTCTGAGCTACCACACACCACCACTTGGTTACCACCAGGAGCCAATGTTGCAGCGGCTCTAAACCCCCACCTTCCTCAGGAGAGGAGAGCTGACCCCTGGCTACCTGGGCTTGTTCCTGACCCCCAGGTCACAGGGGTGGTTTGAGATGTGGCATCCAGTGCCTCAGCCCTCTGTGCCACCGGGCCAGCTTCTCTATATATTTTTATGACTTTTAAAACTTTTAGAGTGTTCTTTTTAAAAAAAATTGCCTAGGGCCCATTTTATAAAAGCAACACGGCACTTCAAGGATGTTGGTTGTGCTAAGTTTACACCACAGTCAGGGGCTGACTGTGGGGTAAACCTAGTACGACCAACGCACTGTCGTGCTTTATTGCTTAAGTCATATTGCATGCATGTGTAGGAAAGAGCATCTTGAATCATTCCCTTCCACCTTCCCAAGGGCCACACTGAGCTCTCTGGTGAGCTTGGAGCACTGCTAAAGTATGTCATGATGTGACTATATGATGCCCCCTTCGGGGGGGGGGACAGGTACCCCACCTGTCATGAGTGGTCATCATTACTAACTGTCTCTTAATGCCAAATAAAACAGTCTAAATGACTTTTGGCACACGTCAGAGGCTTGACAAACTTACTTCTTTCCCGAAATTTAATACCTTTGATGGTGCTATGTTTGAAGATGCTGCCCCTCTTTTAAGTACCTTGGAGTCTGCCTTGACCGACATCTTGATTTATCTGTGCACATTGATGCAATTCACTGTATGCTTCACTCTAAGCTTGGTGATTTGTACAGGAATAGAGTGAGTATACTGCTTCCTGCCCACCAAGAAATCATATTAAAAATGATCCTTCCTATATGTGACTACAGTGACTTAGTCTACAGTACTACTCCTAAATCCTCCCTTGCCAGACTGGACCCCTTTTTCATTCTTTCTGTCATTTTGCTTTAGATTGCTCACCTCGTACTCAGCACTGCACTTTTCACTTAGCCCATTCTCTCCTCTCTCTTGATGCTAGGCGCCTTTCTCATTGTGCCTCTTTTTTGCCAAATTCTGGTTCAGCACCCTTCCCTCTTATCTCACATCCCTCTTATCCCCTCCTCCCTCTTCCTCCTACCCTCTTCACAACACTACTTCCCATTCTCTCTCTCTCTCTTCCTTCTAGAAGATCTACTGCTAGTCAATCTGATTTTTCTTACCGCTTTCCAAAACTTTAGTCCTTGCTTCCCCTTTCTATCAATTCTGCTTCTTCACGTTCCTCCCTACAGTCTCTTCTTTATGACTTCCTTCAACTGTCTATGACACTTTCCTCTTTTACTCCCTCATCACATGCTACTGGTTGTCCTATTTTTACTCCCCACATCTAGAGATACAGCGAAATTTAATTTCGCCAATGAAATTCTGCCAAATCAGGAATTTTGCCCCGTGAAATATTTCGTGAAATTTCTGCATTTTGCCAGAATTTCACCATTGCGAAATGCTGAATTAAAAAAAATAAAATTAAAAAAAAGTGTCCCCCCCGTCCATGCCAACATTACAATCTTTACAACCAAGACCCCACATCCCTCATGTCTAGTGATCCCCATGAAAAACAGCTCATCTCAATAGGGGGCTATCCAATTAAAGACATGGGCTCTCACCTAAGCTGCTGGTTAAATAAATCCTACTGCCTCCTCACCCCCCGCCTCGTGAACAACATGCCTGTAGAAAAAAGGTAATGAAAACCACTTTCAGGTTTTAACAAGGAATACCTCTAGTCTAGAACAACACTTGCATAGAAAAAAATAATAATTAATGGATCTGAGTATGAAATTAACAGCAGAGATATACGAAGTCTTAGACAACTGCTAATACAGTCCAAAGAAGGAGTCTAAAACACAATGGCTGGTAGTCCACTTGAGAGTTTCCATGGTGCCTCAGAGGAGATTTCCATCTTCTGGGTTTGATCCCTTAGAAACATAGAAACATAGAATCTGATGGCAGATAAGGACTGCTTGGCCCACCTAGTCTTTCCATTTCCCCTACCTAATGGATAAGCTGCAGATCCTAGTTAACCAACAGCCTACTTCCTCCTACCCCCACTAGTATTGCCTTATGTCTGTCCCATGCATTCTTGAATCCCCCACTGTTTTTGACTCTACGACCTCCTCAGGAAGGCTGTTCCATGCATCTACAACCCTCTCTGTGAAGAAATACTTCCTGACATTACCTCTGAGCCATCCACCCTCTGTCTTCAAATTGTGCCCCCTTGTTCTTGCACATCTCTTTTTATGAAAGATGCTACCCTCTTGGACTTTGTTGATTCCCTTGAGGTATTTGAAAGTTTCTATCATGTCCCCCTCCCCCCCCTTTCCTCGAGGCTATACATCTTAAGCTCCTTTAGTCTTTCTTCATATGTCTTCTGGTGCAGACCCTGCACCATTTTGGTTGCCCTCCTCTGGACAGTCTCCACCTGTCTATGTCTTTGCAGAGATGGGGTCTCAAGAACTGTACACAGTACTCCAGATGTGATCTTACCAACTGTCTGTACAGAGGGCCAACAACTTCCTGTTTTCTACTGGTGATGCCTCTCCCTATGCATCCCAGTATCCCCCAGCCCTCATTACTGCCTTCCCACATTGCTGGCCCACCTTTAGGTCATCTGATATGACTACCCCAGGTCCCTTTCCATTTTTGTTGTTGTCAGTATCTCACCCCCCATTGTGTACTCTTCCCCTGGGTTTTTGTTTCCCAGGTGCATTACTTTGCACTTCTATGCGTTGAATCTAAGCTGCCACACATTTGACCATTCCTCCAACCTTGCCAAGTCCCTTTTCATCCTTTCCACCCCACCTTGCATATCAACCCTGTTGCAGATCTTTGTGTCATCTGCAAATACATATACATTTCCTTCCAGTCCCTCTGCAATGTCACTTATAAAGACATTAAGAAGGACCAGCCCCAGTACTGAACTCTACGGTAGCCCACTAGTAACCCCCCTTTCTTCACTATGGACTCCATTTACTATTACTCTCTGTGTTCTATTGTCCAGCCAGTGTTTTACCCAGGCTACCACTCTGGGACCCACTCCCAGGCTGGCTAATTTGTTTATTAATCTTTTGTGTGGGACTGTGTCAAATGTCTTGCTAAAGTCTAGGTAGGCCATGTCCACAGCCCCTCCCTGGTCTACTACTTTAGTCACCCAGTCAAAGAAATCAATTAGATTTGTCTGACATGACCTTCCTGCTGTGAATCCATGCTGCCTTGGGTCCTGTGCCCCACTGGCCTCTAGGTACTCAACAATTCTTTCATTCAGAAGTGATTCCATCATTTTCCCTACCACTGAGGTCAAACTGACAGGTCTGTAGTTTCCTGCCTCTGTCTTGCTCCCACCTTTGTGAAGGGGAATCACTCCTCCAGTCCTCAGGTACCACACCACCCTCCCATGATTTATTAAAAAGTGTAGTCAGTGGTGTTGCTAGCTCTTCCCTTAATTCTTTTAGAATTCTGGTGTGAATCCCATCAGGCCCCATTGCTTTATCCACCTTCAGTTTTAAAAGTTCTTTCAGAACCCTTTCTTCTGTGAAAGGACTAATATCAACCCCCCTATCAAGAGTGCTTCTATTGACTAAGTCAACTTCCAGGGAATAAGCTGGGGAGCAGAGTCAGGAGCTCCTGTCCTGCTTGGTCAGTGGAGTAGAATATCTTCTGGCCGTCTGGAAAATAAACTAGCAGCCAGGCTGGATATGACATCAGCTATCATAACTGTGCCACTTGAAGTTTAGGGAACAGATCTCTGTACTCCCTATGTTTGACTCAGACTGAAGGGCACAGGTCTTGGAAAATAGTAGTCCGATGGCCATCCCACTTAAGTCCCTGAATAGATTGGACTTTCATTAATACATGCTGCTTTTCCAAATAATTGAGGAAATGGAGGATAATGGGGCAAGGTTTCTCATCCTCTGCAGTTGCAGATGTAAAAAGTGGTATGCCCATTCTATGATGTAGTTGAGGCCATGCAAAGAAGGTCCAGCTACTTTTTGAAGACATTTTTGAATGAAGAGCAGCATATCCAGCCCCTCAGTAGACTAAGGCATGCCTGTTATCACCAAGTTGTTTCGGTGACTATGTCCCTCCCTCCTGGTCCTCTTGTCATTCTTTGAGTTGGACTACTTTGCAGTACAGGTCAGCAACCTCTGGCTGTAATCTGACCTGGGCATTTTCAGTCAAGACTATCTGAGCTTCAGCATCACCTATTCGATGGGTTAGCTCTTTCAGTGCTGGGTAAAAAATCTGAACTTCAGTAGCAATTTCTGAGGCAGAATCCTTGAGATTGTCTGGATCAATTAAAAATCAGTCCAGAGTGAGTGGCGCTGATGTTGGGGAGGTCAGCTAGCTGATGGTGACCTCCTTGTAAGGACACTTTGGCTCCGGCTTCCTATCCATGAGGGTTTGTGGTACAGATCCAACAGGGCTGATCTCCGGCTCTTGCTAATGTCTAGGCTCCATTAGGCTCATCAAACAATGAGCAGTAATAAATAATAAAGTATGTTCTGCTGGTAGTTGATAAAAAAAGCCACAAAATAGATAACAAGTAAGTTTTAGCAATAAGGGCTGATGGAGACTCAGCATCCCTCAATTCCTCCATCACTATCATCATGTGACACCCAGAGATCATCTCATTTTCACAAAAGCATAAAGTGCAACATTTGCAAGTATGCACACACTTTTAGTGAATTTAGACATCCTGAGCACTAGGATAAAAAAGTTTCTATTTGTGAATACGTAACTTGAAAAACCACTTTTGTAGTGCATGCACTCTGGTGCACCATCAATTTGGTTTATGTTGGACGTACTGTAATACAACTTAAAACCAGAATACAAGAGTGATCCCAAAATGTTTGGGCCAATCAGTTTACTAGATATATCATCAAAAATATTTTCCATATAATATTATCATCCCCCTGGCTTGTCTCAAATGCGGAATTTCTCCCACGATTGGCAAATTTAGCATTTTGAGGGCAAAATTCTGCATTTCATGGGGGAGGGAGGATTTCACATTTTGCACCCACAAAATATTTCGTGAAATGTGGGGATTACACAAAATGTTTCACTGGGCGAAATTTTTTAATTTCGCGCACCTCTACCAATATCTAGTTTTTGCCCTGTTCATACTGTTCCACTATTTTTTCCCTTCTTACATATATAGTTATTTATTTTTTCTAATTTGCATTCCATTACTAAATTGTCTATATATTTATGATTCTCTTTGTAATACTATATCATTATGTTTGTATTGTAAATTGTATTTGACTTCATGTATTTTTATTAATTATATTGTTAGCTGTCTCCTTCTCCCCTCTCCCCCAGGACACATCTGAACACAAACTGTTATAAGCTCAGTATGTATTTCCTGGTTAAACTTTTAAATAAATAAATTATGACAATGGGCTGTGGAGCCTGTACACCCCAGGCTGAGATGCCGTGCCATTAGATGTGGTGTTCCCCACCCTAGCTGCCAGCTGCAAACACTCTGGCTTCCTCCAGAGCCAGGTTCTACTGGAAGTGCAACATGCTTCCTGTGTATCTATGGGCGCCTCCAACAGGATTTATTCTTGCCTTGGATGCTGTGAATTATAAGAGTTTCATTATCATTTGTCGTAGGATGCTTTCTCACCCCCTCAATCATGCTTACTTTTTCACTTAATGCTGAGATGGGCTTTCAGGTTAAGTGGCTAGCTAGGGTGTTTGCAGTCCTTTACAAGACCTTGTGGTTTTGTAGATTTGGCAGTAGAGTGTGCTGAGAATTAGAGCAGGTGGTGCTGCAGCCTGTAACCCAAATCCCAGTTACTGATCACTGCACAGGAACTCTGCATCTGCTCTTTTGATTTCAGACAAAACACTGGGACGTGGGATGCTTCCTGTTCCAAGTGGAGCTGTGACATATGACACCTGAAACAACAAGCAAACCGGCATCCTCATCCATCCTGTACAAATGGGTTCTGTATAAGGAATTCATGGACTTGTCATCTGGTCTGAAACTTTGGGAAAATTTGCTGCATAAATTAACACAAGATAAATGAAAGAGACAAAAGGGAAACTAAATAACCCGGCATGATTATACAGGAATTATAAAGATACTGGTTTGTGTAGCATCTGTCATCCAGACAGTACCTCACAAAACAGTGTACATTACTATACAGAACCTGTAATTCCTAGGCTAATGTGCAGTACCTTTGATAGCTTACCTAGCATTCAGTACCTTTGACACCAAGGCTAATATCCAGTACCATTAATAACTCAGCTAAGATGTACAACTTTTAATACCTAGACTAACAGGCAGTACCTTTGATACCTAGGCTAACATGCAATGACCTTTGATTCTTAGGCTACCCTACGGTCCCTTTATACCTAAGCAAACATACAGTAACCTTTGATAACTAGGCTGATTTGCAATACATTGAATCCCTACGCTAATGTGGAAAACCTCTGATACCTAGACTAATGTACAATACCTTTGATACCTAGGGTAATGTGCACCTTTGACACCTAGGTTAGCATGCAATACCATTGATGTCTAGGCTAATGTGCAGTACCTTTCATACTGAGGCTAACATGCAACACCTTTAATATCTAACATACAACGCCTTTCATACCTAAGCTAACGTGCAATACATTTGATACCTAGATTACATGCAATGCCTTTAATACCTAGGATAACATGCAATACCACTGATACCTAGGGTAATGTGCAGTACCTTCAATCCTAGGCTAACATACAATATCTTTGATACATAGGCTGATGTGCAGTAACTTTGGTACCTAGGCTAGCATGCAATACCTTTAATACTGTACCCAGACTAATATGTGATACCTCTGATACCTAGGCTAATGTGCAGTACCTTGAAAGAGCACCTTTCTCCATATTTTTTTATTTTAAAAACATGAAACAGGGAGCTCCCTTACCTCACGGGGAGCTCATCCAGGTTGTTTTCACAGTTTTTCTATTGCCCCCCCCCAAGGAAGGGAAGGGATCATAATTTACCCCTTGGGGGTTGAACGCATGTTCCTTTTCTACTTCCTTACTCTCCAATCCGCCCCCTCCTTGCTCTGACATTTTGTGATGTCATTATAGGTCGAGCACGGGGGTGCGCTCCATTCACTTGAATGGAGCATCATTTTCAAATTTAATTTCCTAGTTATAAATCTGGTTTTTGTACCTATTGATGCCAGGGTTCAACTAACAAGAGTCTTGCTGCTGTTAAAATGATGGCCTCTCCAGTTTATTTTATAGGTTAAGTAATTTGCCTATGCCTATACCACAGGGGCTGTGGAATAAGACTGACAGGATGTTATCTAATGTTATATGGGAAGGTAAACCATGACTCAGACGTAAACATACCAGGACACGCTATCTACAGGAGGGACAGGGAGGGTAAAAGAGGAGGAGGAGGAGTAGCTCTCTACATAAGGGAAGGAATCAAAGCAACGGAACAAAAGGGTAAACAGGGAGGAGGAGAAGAAGCACTGTGGGTCAATTTGGAGACAGGCAATGGCACCACAATCCGCACAGGGGTTGTATACAGACCCCCCTCTCAGGGGAGGAAATGGACAAGGAAATGATAGAAAGTATACTTAGAATGGCAGAAAAAGGGGAGATATTGCTGATGGGTGATATGAATATGCCAGATGTTAACTGGAGTGCAGTTGCAGCAGCCACTTCTAAGAGTGGGGTTATTCTAGATGCCCTACAGGGGCATGCCTTAGACAACAGTATTGGAACCCACTCTGAGAGGGAACAATCTTAGACCTGGTTCTCTCAAATGGAGATGGAGAGAGGATCACAAATGTAGAAGTGGGTAGCCATCTGGGAACTAGCACCATCAACAGTATGGTTCACAATAAACACAGCAATAGAGTCAGCTTTACACAAAGGCAAAAAGTACTGGACTTCAGGAGGGCTGACTTTGCCAAATGGGTGAGTGCTTAGAATGCACTAGCAAATGGGCAGGAAGGAGGGTGGAAGAACAATGGGGAATAATAAAACTGCCATCACAGAAGTAACAAACCTTTGTGTGAAGCAAATAAACAAAACAAAACGATGTAAGAAGCCACTATGGTTCTCAAAGGAGGTGGCAGTGAAGGTTCAAGAGAAAAAGAAAGCATTCAGAAAGTACAAGGAATCACAGAAGGAGCAGGACAGAGAATTGTATCAGTTAAAGCAAAAGGAAGCTGGGAAGGCAGTCAGAACAGCAAAGGCCCGAACCGAGGAAAAGATAGCCACCTCAGTTAAGAAGGGGGATAAAACCTTTTTTAGGTACATCAGGGAGTGAAGGAAGATCAAGGGAGGGATAGTGAGGCTTAATAAAGGAGTGGGGGGTGGGAAGAGGGTGACGGTGAAAAGGCAGAGATACTAAACAAATATTTTTGCTCAGTATTTACAAATGAAGAGGGGGAGGTACCTAAAACAAACAATAGAAACACTCTGGATACAGAAGTTGATACCAGCCTATTTACAGAAGAAAGGGTTCTGAAAGAACTCTTAAAACTGAAGGTGGACAAAGCAATGGGGCCTGATGGGATTCATCCCAGAATTCTAAAAGAACTAAGGGTAGAACTAGTGACACCACTGACTACCCTCTTTAACAAATCATGGGAGGATGGGGTGGTACCTGAGGACTGGAGGAGGGCAGATGTGATTTCCCTTCACAAAAGTGGGAGCAGGGCAGAAGCAGGAAACTACAGACCTTTTAGTTTAACCTCAGTGACAGGGAAAATGATGGAATCACTTCTGAAGGAAAGAATTGTCGAGTACCTAGAGGCCAGAGGGGCACAGGTCTCAAGGCAGCATGGATTCACAGCGGGAAGGTCATGCCAGACAAATCTAATAGATTTCTTTGACTGGGTGACAAAGTAGTAGATCAGGGAGGGGCTGTTGACATGGCCTACCTAGACTTTAGCAAGGCATTTGACACAGTCCCACACAAAAGATTAATATACAAGTTAGCCAGCCTGGGAGTGGGTCCCAAGATGATAGCCTGGGTAAAGAATTGGCTGGAAAATAGGACACAGAGGTTAATAGTAAATGGAGTCCACTCTGAAGAAAGGGGGTTACTAGTGGGGTACCGCAGGGTTCAATGTTAGGACCGGTACTCTTCAATGTCTTTATAAGCGACACTGCAGTGGGAATGGAAGGAAAAGTATGTCTCTTTACAGATGACACAAAGATCTGCAACAGAGTTGATGCACAAGGTGGGGTGGAAAGGATGAGATGGGACTTGGCACAGTTAGAGGAATGGTCAAATGTATGGCAGCTTAGATTCAATGCTAAGAAGTGCAAGGTAATGCACATGGGAAACAAAAACCCAGGGGAAGAGTACACAATGGGGGATGAGATACTAACAACAACAAAAATGGAAAGGGACCTGGGGGTAGTCATATCAGATGACTTAAAGGTGGGCAGGCAATGTGACAGGGCAGTAAGGAGGGCTGGGGGGATACTGGGATGCATAGGGAGAGGCATCACCAGTAGAAAACAAGAAGTTGTTATCCCTCTGTACAGACAGCTGGTGAGACCCCATCTGGAGTACTGTGTGCAGTTCTGGAAGACCCAATCTCTGCAGGGACATAGACAGGATGGAAGCTGTCCAGAGGAGGGCAACTAAAATGGTGCAGGGTCTGCACCATAAGATATATGAAGAGAGACTAAAGGAGCTTAATATGTATAGCCTTGAGGAAAGGAGGGAGAGGGGGGACATGATAGAAATGTTCAAGTACCTCAAGGGAATCAATAAAGTCCAAGAGGGTAGCATCTTTCAAAAAAAGTGGTGTGCAAGAACAAGGGGGCACAATTTGAAGATGGGGGGGCAGCTCAGAGGTAATGTAAGGAAGTATTTTTTCACAGAGAGGGTTGTGGAAGCATGGAACGGCCTTCCGGAGGAGGTTGTGGAGTCAAAAACAGTGGTTGAATTCAAGCATGCATGGGACAGTCCTAAGGCAATTCTACGGGGTTGGGGTAGAAAGAAGTAGGCTGCTGGTTAACTAGGATCTGTAGCTTATCCATTAGGTAGGGAAATGGGCAGACTGGGTGGGCCAAGCGGTCCTTATCTGCCGTCAAATTCTATGTTTCTGTTTCTAAACCCCCTCGCTTTGCAAGAAAGATACTTAGGGCCCCTGTTCTCCATAGTGGTTGGAACATGCCATAGCCGTGGGTTTATCATGCCTGTCATGATATGAAACAGACTTTACATTGGTTTCATGCCACTGCTCTGAACATTCCTCTGTGGGTTGACATAGAGCAAGCTGTTCTGGGGGACGCACCTTTAATAGCAGCATTGAGGGGTCCTGCTCTGGATTCTGATTTATCGTTGCTCTCTATTCCTTTCTCCAGACAGGTCTGGAACAAAATTTTTAAGAGCGCCCCACTACATGCAGGAGCCTACTTCCACCACAAGCAAGGCTCCACAAGACTGTACTCCCATACGACGTGCCACACTACATGCAGGAGCCTACTTCCAGCACAAGCAATGTACGGAGCCACACACAGACTGCCTCAGACTTGGACCTGTGTAAAATACATTCTGATTTGTTTGAAACTGCTTGTTTTTGTACTCTGCCACTCTCCTGCCTCTAATTGATTTTAACCTGACTCTTTAATTTATTTGATTGGCAGAGTGCCACAGATTGTTTTTTGCAACGTCTCTGATTCTGTACTGCAGCCTAGATAGTTAGATTACTTTTAATTGTCGGTTGTGTGGAATTCTGCTTAGATGGGCAGGTGAGAAGATCTGTTATTTCTTTAGGAGATCTGTTATTCCTGTGTCTTGCTGGGCAGTATTTGTAAATCTGTGCACTTTAATTCAAATTGTTCACTCACTCCCCAGCTATTGTTTCCACTGCGAGTTCGCACACGCGCAGTTCTCACTCTCCCTTCCCTGCAGTCTGTGCTCCTCTCTGGTTTGATTTTCCCACTTCGGCAGCCTTTGTTCCCTGTGGCTCCCCCCCAACCTTATCTGCCTCCTTTCTTATTACAGGCTCCACAAGACTCAACTCCCATACGAAGCACCCCACTACATGCAGGAGCCTACTTCCAGCACAAGCATGGTATGGAGCCGCACACAGACTGCCTCGGACCCGTGTAGCCCGTACTGCCCAACTCACTCTGGTCCGACTCTAAATTTATAGGTCTCAGGGATCATATGATAGATCATGTTACTGCCCCTTCATATTCTGTTATTCTAAGTCTCAACTTTTCAATCTGTAGCTTATATCAAGTGACCACTAAGAGCCACTACTGTGCTTCTCTCTTCCAACTGATTTCCCTTTGCCCTTCCAGCTTCTCTTTCTCCTTCCCTAGGTCACAGACCCTATCTCCCTTCCTAATTCCAGTCTCACCCCTCTCCTTTCTTCCTCCTGCTACACCTGGGTTTTGAACCCTTGACCCTCTCCACCGAAGGCCAACACCCTACCACTGCGCTATTCTGCTGGGCTCAAAGCAGAAGGAGTAGTTTTCAATCCTGTCTCTCATTGCCCCACACCTTGTGACTGGCTGCTTTTGTACCCCCTCTCCTCCCACAGTTAAACCTCCATCCCTCCTGCACCCTCTATTATTTATCTAGTCTCTCCCTTCTCGCCCTCCATACCTTGCAGCCTCCCCCTAGTCCGTGTTACATATTTTGGTCCAAGTATGCCGTTCGTAAAATTATTATACCCTCTGGTGGTTCTCCTACTTCTTATGGACCCCCCTTCCCTGGTTTGTTTTCCAGCACTCCTACTTGAAGCAATGCCTTCTTCAGGCACTTTAAGTCCACCCACAGTCCACCTCCCTGTGCCCACCCTGGCTGAAGGATGCAGTATGTCTGTGTGCGCAATGCCTGCTCCACCCCTCCTACTGATAACACACCTCGCCTCTCTTCCTGTGCCAGTGGCAACAGCAACTCCCCCAAACATCCAGTTATCCTCAAACCCAAAATACTCAAACATATATTACTCTACAATGCACTTCTTCTACTGCTGCTGTCAGGAAATGTACACCCTAACGCTGGGCCCCTGCAGCCACCTCACACTAAATTTGTTAAATCCAATGACTTCACGATTGCTTTCCTCAACATACACAGTGTACAACCAAAGCTTGACCAGCTGCAAGTCTGGGTGCAGCAGCACAAACCTGGCATCCTAGCAATTGCTGAAACCTGGCTCTCCCCCAAATTTCCATACTCAGCCATTGCCCTACAAGGTTATATTCTATTCAGAGTCGATTGGGTTGGTAAGAAAGGGGGAGGTTGTGTTATTTACCTCTTAGACACACTGCAGGGCCTTGTACTCCCAACTCTGTCTGCAGATAATTTTTTTTTTCCTAGTCTTTGGTAACCAGGTAAGGCCCACTAGGCACTAGTGCCTGTTTTCAGGGGTGACCTGGGAGCACTGGGCGGTTAAGTGACTTGCTCAAAGTCACACAGTATGCAAGTGGAGGTTGTGAGAATCAAACTCAGGTCTGGTCTGCTAGATGTATCAAGCTCGTTCACACCTCTTTCTTCGAACCCCTAGGCTATACTGCCAGCCCGAATTGTGCCCAGGCACTGGCCATTACGATATCACTAGGATCAATGGGAAATCTCCCATCATCCTGTCTATTTATATCCTGCCAAGGAACACAACAACTGGCCTCAACGCAGTTTTAGACTATATCACCAGACTGCCAGACCACTCCGAGGTCATTGCCTTAGGCGATTTTAACATCAGTTGGCTTGCCCCAGAAGCTGGCCCCTTTAAGGATGCTGTTGCTGCTATCAACCTCACACAAATGGTTCAAACCCCAACTAGGATCAGCTATAGAACTGGAACTCACACTCTTATTAACCTCATACTCACCGGCCACCCTGACAGGATGTTGGACACTGTGGTATTACCTGACTCCTTCAGTGACCATGCCCCAATCTTATGCTGATGGTCAATTAAACTTCCCAAATGCCCCTTCAAGCCATCCTACCAGCGCATACTAAGATGTGTGCAACTTGAGCAGTTTTGGGAGTACCTCCGTCTGAGTGACTGGTCACAAATTAACACAGCCACAAGTGTTGACCATGCTCTGGAGCACTTTATTTCCCTTTCTAACAAAGCCTGCAACATTTTTGGCCCCCTCAGAAAGCTAAAACGCAAAGGGGCTAACAATCCTTGGATCACTGCATCCCTCCTTAACCTTATGGCTACTCGTGACCACCTCTGGCACATGGCGCATGCCACCAGTAAGTCCAGTGACTGGCAAAAATACAAGGAGGCTAGGAATGCTTGTATACGGGCTGTACGCCTCGCTAAATCTACCCATTTCCAAAACCTGTTCACCAACTCCTGGGGTTACAGCAAAAAAATTCTTGGAGAATATAAAAAATCTCACTGGTAAACCAAAAAAATTCCCTCTACATACCTCTCAACCTCCTGCCTCATAAATCAGGGACAAGGCATAAAAAAATCAGGGACAAAAGACCAAAATCAGGGACACATCTTCAAAATTGGTGATATCCACTCAGGAAGCAGGTAGAATAAGGTACTTAGTGTAAACTACATTTTCTAAAGAAGAACAAATCTGTAACTTTAATGTTTGACATTATTTTGTGCTTACAATCCCCACTGTTCAGCTATGGAAACACAAATTTTAGGAGGGACAGAGTAAAATTTTGAGGCAAAATCAAGGACGTCCCTGAAAATCAGGGACAGTTGAGAGATAGGCCCCTCCATGCTCAATATTAATGGCACTATCACATAGGACCCGAAGGAAATGGCAGACATATTTAATACTGCTTTCACCGACTATAGTGGGGTATTACCTCCTAAGTTCTTTAATGACCCTCCTGCCCATGTCAGCGATCACAATGTTTACCCAGCCACCAACATTCCCCCATTCTACTTCAAGGCAGTAACCACTGTGGCTGCAAAAAAATACCTGCTGCGAGTCTTAGATAAATCTAGATACAGCAGTGACACTCACGATCTCAAAATGCTCTGCCTCACCTTAGAAGCAGTCCTGACTCCCCTCGCCAAGATCCTTAATGTATCCCTCTGTCTTGGTCAATTTCCCTTGGTCTGGAATGCAACGGTGGTGACCCCAGTCCATAAGGTGGGTGACAGGGCTACCCACTTTAACTACCACCCAATCTCCATTTTACTACCCCTTTCCAAAGCTTTAGAGTGGATTGTTGCTGATCAGCTGACAGAGTACCTTTCCGCCTATAACTTACAGTGCACCCAGCAGCATGGTTTCTGCAAGGGGCAAAGCTCCACCACAGCCCTGCTCGAGTATACTGATTACATCCATAAAGCACTGGACCGCGGACACCTTGTGGGGGCAATCTATATTGACCTCACAAATACATTTGACACTGTTAATCATGCTCTTTTACTTAGGTGTCTACCCACACTTGTACTCTCACAGGATGTCACATCTTGATTTAAGAGCTACCTAGATGACAGATCCCAAAGAGTAAAAATTCTTGATACTCTCTCCACCAGTCACCTTGTGTGCTCTGGAGTACCTCAAGGATCTATCCTGGGTCCCCTCTTGTGCAGCTTCTTCCTTAACACCCTCCCCCAGATCTACCCCTCCAAACTGCTCCTATACGCCGATGACGCTGTGTTCTTCACTAGTCAGCCTAGTCCCTCAACCCTTGTCAGCAGCCTGCAATATAGTTTCTCTACAGTAGAGAACTGGTTCACTGAACATAAATTAATCATGAATTATACAGGGTAGAGAAGGTTCAGAGGAGGGCAACAAAGATGGTGCATGGATTGCACAGGGTAGAGAAGGTTCAGAGCAGGGCAACAAAGATGGTGCATGGATTGCATCACAAGTCCTATGAAGACAGGTTGAAGGAACTGAACATGTACTCCCTGGAGGACAGGAGGGAGGGAGAGAGGGGATATGATAGAGACATACAAGTATCTTACAGGGAGGAACAGGGTGCAGGAATACACTATTTTTAAGCGAAAAAGATGTTCCAGGACTAGAGGGCATGGGATGAAGTTGGAGGGAGGACGATTCAGAGGAAACATGAGGAAGAATTTTTCACAGAATGGGTGGTGGACAAGTGGAACACCCTGCCAGAGAAAGTGGTGGGGGATGAAACAATCACGGGATTTAAGAATGCATGGGATAGACATAAAGGAATTCTGGAGGTCAGGGGTAAGGGGCAACAGACTTCTAGGAAAACATAAACCGAACTTACAAGCTCAAATGGGCAGACTGGGTGGGCCATAGGCCCTTATCTGCCAACACTGTCTATGTATCTATGTATAAGAAAACCAAAGTGATGCTCTTTGCTAGTTCACATAACAAGTACAAAAATACCCAACTGATGATTACAAACAACTTTAGCTCTCCCCTCGAACAGGTACACAATGTTGAATACTTAGGCATAACCCTGGACAGTAACCTGTCCTTCACTGAACATGTAAGTGTCATATCGAGGGATGTCAACAACAGACTAGGGGTTCTCTAAAGACACAGGAACAGCATGCCCCAGGAAGCCCTCTGGCTGGCCATTACTAGTTCCGTTCTCTCAGTTATTGACTTCGGACTCATAATCTATGGATCAGTCACCAGCACCACTCTCTGAAGGCTAAGTGTGGCCCTAAACAAAGCCTGCTGTCTAGTCACTGGGGCCCACCTGTACACACACACACCTGTGACCTATACGCCTCTGTGAACTGGCTGAACCTCCAGAACAGGATCTCCTATCTAACCTATCTGTTCACCAAGAAGATCAGTCTAGGGCTGGCCCCACCCTCGCTCCTGCAGCTCATTACTAGGACATATAACTTCCACCGCACCAGAAGTACATCCAGTCCTACCTTCCAGGTCCCTTTTTGCTGCACTGCGCAAGCCCAGTGAACTTTTATGTTCAAGGCTCCCAGCATGCTTAACAACCTCCCACCAGACTTCATAGCATGCACCACAATCAGGCCCTTTAAATCCAAACTGCGACAACATCTATTGAAACTCAACAGTTATGAGTGCCCCACCTAGTTCTACCATGCACTTTCGCCCACACCCCTCACCCCTCACCCAACCCATCCTCCTTCTCCTACAACATCCCTCCTCCAGCCATCTACCCAACCCTTTCCCCTTCTCCCTGCACTCCATCCTATCACTCCCCCACTTCTTATTGCCTTTTCTCTCTGACTCTGCACTGATCTATGCACCACTCCTCCCTACCCCCCCGCCTTCACTGAAATGTGCACTGCTCCCTGATGCCCCTCCCTATCGCCACACTCTTGCCTTAGCCCAGGGCACTCCTGCACCACCCACTGGACAATGCCTACCTCTGGCTGCCTATAATCTGTCCCTCCCTGGTTGAGCATCATAACTCTTCACTCCCCCCACAACGCCACAGTCTGTGGCATTTATGACAAGGTTACATATCTGGCTGCTATTATGTAATTTGTAATGTGCCTGTAACTTTTAATCTATGATACTCTTGTAACAATAATTATGTTCTGATGTATTGTATGTTTCTCTGTATACTCTTTCAACCTTGCACAACGTATTTGACGGTCTTGTTTGTTCCTCTGTTACTTCCTGTTATGACGTGGAGCCTTTGTAAATGAGCCTCAAGCTCAAAGGTTTTGTAATTCTGAGACTTCAATAAATAAATAAATAAATATGGTGGGATGGGATTCTAATTACCTTGGCCCTTATGAACTCTTATGGAATAACCCTGCTATTCAGGTTGGCGGATCCCAGATACATTGGCGTGCATGGGCCTCTAGGGGTATTTTTCTGGTGGGCAACCTAATTGATCAGGGCAGTGGTGTTCTACATTCATTTCAAAAATTACAATCTGATTTTGGCCTTCCCACTCATGACCTTTGGAGATTTTTTCAATTGCGTCATGCCCTTTCTTCAAGATTTCTCAAGGACTCTAAGATAATTTTGCCGTAATTTATTAAACACTTACTGAACTGGTTTAAGATTTCCAAAGGTCATACAAGTGTAATATACAAGCTTTTACAAAAAGCCCAACTCCCCAACTGGGACCAGGTGGGCTGCTGATATGCATGAATTTTTAGACCTTCAGAATTGGTCCAAATGTTGGTCTGAAGCACATCAGGCTACTCTGGACCCCAGATTACAATTTATACAAAAGAAGGTGTTGAGCAGGTGGTATCGGACACCAGACAAAAGAGTCAAGATGGGTCTTCTTGGGTCTGTCGAGTGTTGGAGGTGTGGTCAGGATCCTGGTACATTGTATCACATCCTCTGGGGCTGTGCTATGTTAAAGGACTGAAGGTTAGGCATTATAACCACCTTAGAGTGAAGTCTATAGATCCCCTTGCCTCACTCCTCCCGTTTTTGGATCCTGGGAGATCCATTGCGGTTAGATATGCATGCCTCATAAGTTAAAGCTGTTCTTTATGCAGCAGCTTTGGAGGCTAAACAGCTCATTCTTCTTCAGTAGAGAACTCCTAATGTTCCCTCCCTGACTCAGTGGCAGTGCATGGTCTCTAAATTTGCTTCCTATCATCAGGTATTGTTTTGAAGAAGGAAAGTACCTCCTAAATTTTACAGGACCTGTAATTCTTGCCTACCGGGTTAATATAGTGCATGAAAGACTGTATTGAACGCTTGTAGTTTCCGCGACAGGGGTAGAACAGTGCTAGTGAAAGAGCGCTACCCCTGTCATCCAACGTTGTTACGTGGAGTCATCGAGTTGCCGTGTGTTGGGAGCTTGGTTGAGCCAGTCTCCTGGTGGAGTGGCTAGGGCACCAGCATATGGTGGAATGGGAGACCTGGGACTGTGGTTTGGTTCCCCACAGGTCCTCCTGTGCTATAACTTTTTGCAGCATTTAAAAAAAACAACAACAAAAAAAACTTTCCCTCCAACATTGTTGTTCCCCATCCCCAGTGTCCGCACTCCCCCCCCGGAGTTTATTATTTAAGTTCCAGTGGGTATCGGGGCAAAAAGTTCCACGTCGGGGAGTATAGGTGCAAAGCACCCCAAGAAAAATGAAAGAAGCCCATTGACTGTAAGGGCATGCGCTGCTTGTGTTCATCGGTGTTTTGCCCAATGATATTGCAGTGCATGCTCTTATGGCTGCGCCACTCAGCGCCATGTGATGTTTCCATGCACGGTTATGACCATGTGCCTAATTCTTGGCTAACTCATGTTGGGATAACAAATGTACTTTCTGTTTGAGCCAACTCTCAGAACGTAATATTTCATTCCATTCTTTCTTTTTTTCACTTCAAGATAGGCCAGGAAGATGCTGCTGTGTGTTTCTTTTAGTGTGTAACTCTGTTTAGTAACCTTGCCACTTGATATTGTTGGATTCATGCTTATACTGTGAGACCCTGTTCACTATTTATGTTTACGACAGTTCTGTGTTTCACTTATTTTCCCTTATCAATGGAGATCATTATGTTACCTGTGATATTCATGGAGACTAATTTCTTTCTTACTGAATTTGTTACTGTTTTGTAAAAACTTAATAAAAATGTTAATATACAAAACTAAAGTACCTTTGATGCATAGACTGATGTGCAGTACAATTGATACCTAGGCTGTCACGCAGTACCACTAACACCTAGGCTGATGCACAGTACCTTTGATACCTAGCCTGATGTACAATACCTTTGATACCTAGGCTATCATGTAGTACCATTAATACCTAGGCTGATGTACAGTACTTTTGATACCTAGGCAGTCATGCAGTACCATTAATACCTAGGCTGATGTATAGTACCTTTGATACCTAGGCTGTCATGTAGTACCATTAATATCTAGGCAGATGTACAGTACTTTTGATACCTAGGCTGTCATGTAGTACCATTAATATCTAGGCTTATGTATAGCACCTTTGATACCTAGGCTGTCATGCAGTACCATTAATACCTAGGCTGATGTACAGTACCTTTGATACCTAGGCTGTCATGCAACACCATTAACACCTAGGCTGATGCACAGTACCTTTGATACCTAGGCTGTCATGCAGTACCATTAATATCTAGGCTGATGCACAGTACCTTTGATACTTAGGCCGTCATGCAGTACCATTAATATCTAGGCTGATGTACAATACCTTTGATACCCAGGCTAACGTGGCAGTCTTTATGTATCTGATAACATCTGTTACACAGCTGTGGGCAACTACCTCACAGTAAGCAATAAGACAGAGACAGAGTTTGCATTGTGCTGTAATAACCTATGCCCTGGGTATATTGTGAGGCACGATGTGTCATTACACATATTAAATGGGCATTCAAAATAGAAAAAAAAAAAGACATGGGGCAGAATTGCCTGGCAGTCCTGACTCTGATCAAGGAGGGATGTTCGCATCTGTTAGTGTCCAACCATTTATGCACAAACTCACACAGCTGCTTTTCAAGGGCCGGAGAGTTTTTACAGCAGTTGCCACAGTTTGCAGCAGCTTTTTTCAACAAATTGATACATGCAGTTTTTTTAGTTGCACAGCAAACTACAGGAACTGCGCCAAAACGCTTGACCACTTTGGAGGTGATCTAACATTTAGGTACTGTCAAGCCAAGGTGCAGAGAACTAATGATGTAATGGGGCTGGCTCCTGAGAGATGTGCCTAAGTGTGGGATGCTGACATAATATGATGGGTTTGAGTAGTGAGTGACCAACTTGAGTGCATGATTTTTCCAATCTATTTTATAACCTTTTCATTGAGAGACGGATGGCATGTCAGCCAGGAGTAGGACCTTGCCCTTTTTGAAAAGTGCCCACTGGATACTTTTAAATTCCACCAGACTATAGATTAGAAAAGAATAAGTCAAACCTCTGTTTAGAATCTCATCACGAGGACAGCAACTCCAACAGTGCCACGGCTGCCTAGTACAGCTACCATGCCAGCATTTGAAATTAGCCCACGTTGTGGTGAGGGATTGGAACCCACAACCTTCTGATTCCAGAGGTGTGAGTGTAACTTTGTGAGTCATGCTGACACACACATAGTCACTATAGTACTGCTAGCCTCCCGCTGTTAAACACAATGCATATATTGCGTTCTACACACGTCACTGCCCATATTTTTGTTCAGTGACTTGAAAATGTTCAGTAACATGGAAATATTGACATATTATTACCAAATCTAAAAAAAAAAACAAGAATTATTGGAGGAATTTGGAATTTTGGGTGTTACCTACAGCTATTAACCCTTACAGTTTGCTATGTTATAAATATGGACTACGCAATGACCTGACTCAGCATATGCCATGTATTTTCATGAGCAAGAGGCAGGGCAATAATTCATGAGTGAGAGAACAACTGCATTTGGGAGAATGAGGAATGTCTGAAACAAATTTACCAACCAAATTTAATACAACGACAGGAAGAAACACAGAAAACCCCAGAGAACATATGTGCCTTTAGGACTGGGACTCCATAGCCAAAATGAGGGTGAACATGTTAAATGTGCTACTATCAGAAGAAACAGAGCCTTTGAACTCAAGGGGTGAGTTAAAAGTGTTTTTTATTAAATTAGAATTGAACCACTATTACAACAAAATAAGTCTGGAAAAATACGTATTTAGACAAAGGGTGGACACCATATGGGCTAAGAATAGACAAGGTCCCTGCATGCAGGCTGGATGACCAAATATTAAAAACAGAGTGGGAACAAGCATTGACTGTGTGTACTACAGAACTGATCATATCCATGGTCAGAAAGAACCAGCATGAAAGTACAGCTGTCAAGGCTGAAATTACAGCAATATGGGTTGTGTAAACTAAAAAGGACATTACATATGTGGCAGCACTGTGATACCACTAAAAGTGCGCTTCCAGGAACATATAAGGGCCATTGCCAGTGGAAATGAATATAATGTCCTGGTTGTACACTTTCTTGGCACACATGGATCTGACACCTCTGTACTATCGTTTATGGGCCTTGAGCATATACTGCCTAATAGGAAGTGTGTAGGGGGGAGACAGACAATCACTTGCTCCAAAAAGAAACCAGATGGACGGTGTCCTTAAAAACCATACAGCCAGATGGACTAAGTAAGGAAGATGATTATGTGCCATTAGTTAGTTAACTTTCTTTTCCTGTAATGATCGGCTCTTTAGTGTGTACACAGGTCATTGTGTGATGATTCGCTCTCATTTTTGGTTCTCTATGATATTTTTTACAGATTGTACATTTGAAAGCTACCTCCCTCCTTTGCCCCTTGAGAAATTATTTTTTGAATGACAGTGGCCATCACACTAGTGGGATATCAGCGAACTACATTTAATTGCTACTGGCTGTAACTGATAGAATTTCATCTGTGGATAATTGGAAATGTCCTGTTGGTGGTCCTACCTTGATACCTTTTCTGCATTATATCTGAATCTGCACTCTGTTTGAGTCAATGTTCTGGTTGTCTCTCACCATGGAATATGTTTCTCTCCAATTGACACTTTTGCTTTAACTCGGAGTGAATGTTTTGTACCAGAACCTGGTAATGTCTCCCTCCCATCCACACTGGCACCCCCCAAGGCTCCATCCTTGGCCCTCTACTTTTCTCCATTTTCCTCAATGACCTTCCCTCTGCCTGCTCATCTGCGTTCATTTACATGGACACAGATGACACAGTCCTCTTTGCCTCTGGAGCTTCTCCTGCTGAGTTAACATCCAAGCTTCAACTTGACTTTGATTTTGTCTAGAGGTGGTTCAGGTCAAATCAGCTGTCACTAAATGCTAAAAAAAGGGGTCTCTATGTACTTTGGCACTAGACCGAAGATCTCCAAGCTCACATCACTTCCCTCTTTCCACACCCTAGATGGGGACACAATTGATGATATGCCCTCATTCAAGTACCTAGGTGTCTGGCTTGACCAGTACCTTGACTTCTCACAGCACATAGACGCTGTTCATAAAAGTCTCCTACTCAAGCTGGTGCCCTGTTTAAGCACAAAAGCTTCATCCCACTACCTGCCCATTGAGAAATCATCACAAAGATGATCTTCCCCCATCCTTGATTATGGCGACAATAGTCAACAGTACTGCCCCTAGATCCACCCTGGCCAAACTGGACCCCCTCTTCCACTCCTTCTGCCATTTTGCCTTGAACTATCCTCCCCACACCCACCACTGTTCCTTGTATGCTGCTCTCTCCCTCCTTTCCTGGAGGACCTCCGCCTTACTCACTGTGCCTCCTTCATCTATAAATTCTTGCTGGGTTCTCTCTCCCTCTCCTTCCCCCATCTGTACTCCCTTCTCTTGCCCATGCCTCCTCCTCCTCCTCTTACTCCCTCCACAATACGGGGTATGGTTCCCTCTTGCTCCTCGCTGGTAAATCCCTCTCTGGTCAGGTTGCTTTCTCTTTCCACTTTCCCAAACTCTAGAACTCTCTTCCCCTAACCATTCATTCTGCCTCCTCCAAATGCTCTCTTTTCTCCACTCTAAATCCACACAGCTCCCTCCTGTAACAGCCCTGGTTAATCTGCCTTACTCCCTTGTCCACCCTTCCCTCCCTCACAACCCCTCCTACTCCTCCTAATCTCCCCCTTCTCCCCCCCCACTCCCTTCCTCCCAAACTGTTGTTCTCCAAATGCTCCCCCTCACCCTGACCATTACATTTTTATTATTACGTCCTGCATGTGTCGCTACTTCTGCAGTTACGTTACAAAACACGCACTATTAATACTCCTGTCTTATGTTAATGTTCTCTTATTTGTAATTATCCTGTATAATATTGTAGTTGTAAAATCTATTGTAACAGTTGTATTCTTGTATTTTTTACTGTATATATAAATATGTAATGTCCTTGTACTTCCCCTTCCCCCTTCCCCCGCAGGACACATCTGGAAACTAGCTTCTTGCAGCTCAGTATGTCTTTCCTGGTGAAATGCTTAAATAAACAAATAAATAATCTGTTGCACTGTGCCTTTAAAATATGTGCCTTTATATGCTGGTATGATGAGACAGAAAACAGGCCGCCTGACAAAAACCAGCCTAGGTCAAAACACAGGGGTTATCTGTTCTCTTTGCACTAATAAATCCTGTATGCATGGCTGAATTTGCCTAGTTATTTTTTTTTTCACGCTTCCAAATGCAGTTGTAGTTCTCCAATGTTGTGCTGGGGCTGGCCACCTCTTTCCACACCACCCGCTTCCCCAAGGTGCGCTACTTGACTCTCTCTCTCTCTCTCTCAATAACTTACGAGTGGCAGAGCATTGAGTGAGTTAAGTAAGTCCTGCCTACTCCTAAGCGATGATACAGGTCATATACTGAATAAGGCCATCGTGTGTCCTGTTTATACAGTGTATTTTAAATTGTAAACCTTTAAATTAGTTATGTGAATGAAGATGCAACTGTTTCTATTTGAATTCATTGCTCCATGTTGAGTGTAGCAGAGGCCATTCTGATGTTGTCAGGAATTATGCTAGCTGCTTTCTCATTTGTTAAGTTTTTTTGGTGACTTGTCCAAAGTAAAAATAAATGCTGATGAGGTACCTAAAATTGAGGTGCAAAGTAATTTATCTTCATTTTTAGTTATAAATTTATTTTATGTACAGTGGATTCCACTTGTATGCCATTTGGATGTATGCACCCTCCAGATGTGTGTAAAAAATGGCATGTCCCAGTCTCAGCCCTATATACTTAATAATAAAAGATTTGCTTGTATGCACACCACCTTTTGGTTGTATGCACACTTTGTCCTCCAAACAGGGGCTTCACATGCATTAATACTGTTAATCACACCTGTTATACAGATGCTAACTGTGCTGCTGTTGTTAAAGACATGTAAGTTGTCTCTCAGTTTCAGCCTATTTGTCAGAACAAGGAGCTTTGGAGAAAACACATAGCTTAAATATCTCAGAGTATGCAACGTTTGATGACTTGGCATGTTTTGAATGAGTCTGATACATTCCCTAAAAGAAAGTGAGTAGTAAGTGAGAAAGTGTATTTTACTTAGTGGCCCCATTGATATCAATACAATTTTGGTTGAATGCCATTTCTGATGTATGCACAAAAACAGGGTGTCCCAAGCATGTGCATATATCAGGAATTGACTGTACTAATGTTGTCTTTTATTGATAACAGGGAAAATGGATTTAGACTAATCGTCCTCTTTTTTGACTGTGGAAAATTATAAGTCCTTGAGGCAGCTGTGCAGAATTCAGGCCTGCATCAGATGATGCAAAAGGGCCTTTTTTTATGTTGTCTTGCGTGTGTAAGCAACATCTTCTGGTAGTAATAGCACAGTGAGAGGTGTGTCAGTGTTGGTGAATGCAGGGCATGCTTTAGTAGGTGTGGCCCTCATTCCTTAATTAACCAGCATGCTAGCGCTGACACAAAAAATATGTAAAGTGCCACCAAGTTGAAAGAAATCTGATGCTGCAATCAGAGACAAGCTCTTCATGCAGCGGCAGAGATGACACGCCTCCTGTACATGCCTTTCCTGGTGAAACATTTCAATAAACATGGTGGTGGCAAACAAAGCCGACATTGGGGGTGCAATCCCTTTGTCGGCATATCCCCCACCTCCCCACATTGTGTGGCACACTGGGAGCCCACCGCAGTGTGCTGCCACTCAGACAAAGCTGACCATATCGACATGTCCCCCCCCCCACTTCCACTGTGTGGCACACTGGGTGCCCACCCCAGTGTGCTGCCGTCACACAAAGCTGACCATGTCGGGCAAGTCCCCCCACCCCAATTGTGTGGCACACTGGAAGCCCACCCCAGTGTGCCTAACAACGATGTCACAATGTCCTTTTTTTACCTGAAAAAAAGAAAACAGTCTGTTGCTGTCTACGGTGCCCCCTCCCCCAACCCGCAGCCACCCAACAAATGCCTAGGGTGTTAGGGTTTCCAACTGTAATGCCCCACCCTGTAGAGACTGACAGGTGTCAGGGGTGTCATTTGGGATTGTCGGCTGTAATGCTCATACCATTCCTGCCCCACCCTGCAGCCAGTGACAGGCATCGAGGTGTCCCTTGGACTCTTCGCCTCCAAAGTTCACCCCATTCTCCTATACTGCACCCATGTCAGCATATTTCCTTATGGAATGGGGTGAGCATAAGGGCCAAAGACCCCAAGGCACACCGTGACACTTGTCGGTGTCTGCAGGGTAGGGTGAGGTCAAATGGCATGAGCATTATGGCTGATGACCCAAAGGCACACCCCAATGCCTGTTGGGAGTGGGGTTGGTGTCAGTTCAGTACTTCACTGCCACTCCTATTATGTATCTCTTTAACTCCTGCACTACCAATACCAATGCCAGCAAGACTACATTCAGCATTGACAAATACGTGTTCTTTATTGAATCAGCAGTTGCAGACCACAGACAGTGTTTGCTTCAAAAAAAATACACAAATCGGCCACTTTAAACTTATGAATTGCAGGTAAGGGAGAGGGACAACAGTTGAATGGTGGGAACTGAGACATTTATTTTTAAAAGTAAGAGATGGTTCCATACTGATTTATACTGAAAAAAGCGGGTGGCAGACTGCCAAGTAGTATCATTTAGAAAATCGTGGGACTGAGAGACAGGAGTAGGTTCAGCATCAGGATAAAGGAATAGGGGTCTGTGTGTTTTGTTTCTTTTTTGTAACCAGTAAGGTAAATATAAATATGTTCTCCATAAGCAAATAACTGTTTTTGGTGAGTGGGAACTATTTCTCCTATGTGGAAAAGCATTTACAATCAAATTATTAATTTACATTAAAATGACAATTTTTTTTTTAAAACTAATGACAGGGAAACAATTTTAGAAGTGTTTTGTAAGTGCAGTAATACGGTCCTGAGTGTGCAGTCTGAGGGTAATATGTCTGTAAAGGTATTTTAAGGCATTCAGCTCTGTCTTGTTCCAAAAAATACAAACAATGCACGCATATATTGTAAATGACCACACACTCTTGTGTGGTTTTGCTTACTTATAGAACAGGTGGTTGCTTCTGTTAAATAGGCAAATGGTTATTTAATTAATGGTGTTTTAATATGGCTTTAAACATCTTTATAATACCTGGTCTGTGTTTTATTACGCATGGATAATCATGCCATAATTATCTTTTACAAATAACCATGTGTAACTGTGATGTGTCAATCAGCTGTGTGCATTGCAAAGCATGAGGCAGTCCCTCACATTTGTCACTGTTTAACTTTTCTTCAGTGTAAGGAGAGTCTTCATTCAGACTGTCTCACAGAAATCCCCAATATCATTAAAAAACAAATTAAAACGACATCTTCTTTGAAACATGGTCAGGCATCTGTTTTCTTCTCAGATTTTGGCTCCATCACCCCATATGAAGGGTAAGTGCTCCCTTGCTTCTCCTAGTGCCCTCCATTCAATTCTGGTTTCCAGTGCTGCCACAGCAAAAATAAAAGTGCTGAAAATCATAGTTACAATCTCATCTCTAAAACCCTTCACCCACTTGAATGTGAGCATATGAACGCTCTTATTTCAGGTCCCGATGTTGTTTAAAAAGTTGCTCAAGCACAGCCGCTGCAAGTATTTAACAAGTATTTCTAGCATTGCGCATTATTACTCCTTATTACTTCGATAAAAAAGTACTTAATACCAAACAATTCTCCATGTTCACATTTATATTGTATCAAATCCTACTTCGAGAAGTCTGTAACTAATGTATTTATTTTATTATTTTCTACAATACTACCGTGAAATGTTCCGCTAAAACCAGTTTTTCAGAAACTGTCTCATACTTCATATCTTTTAAGATTAGAGCAGGTTCAGAGACATTTTACGAGATGAGTCAGGAGTGTACAAGATTATAATTATTGTGAAAGACTGGAAACATTGAAATTATATTCAATGACATCGCAGGTTGAGAGGAGATCTGTGTTATGTTTTCAAAGCCTTATTTAATGGTGTATTATGGGAATCAGCGGGGCTGCAATTGAAGGACAAGGCAGGGATAGTATCTAGGTCGCACCCATTGCAGTTACATGGTGAAAGGTATGATACTACCAAAAGGGGCAGATGGTTTAATCAGCGGGTTGTAAATGCATGGAATGCTCTCCCCATAGAGGTAGTAACCACTGATATCCTTTTAAAAAAAGCTTGACCTTCACATGGGGGGCACAAAATGGAAATATTGACCACTAAATAGTGACAAAACCACACGTGGCTCTAGTAGCTAACTGGATCGGAATCCTACACCTATGTACCTATGTATCTATATCTGCAAAATACAATCAGAAACTGTTTCATACTTCATATCTGCAAAAATACATTCAGAAATTGTTTTATACTTCATTCATATCTGTAAAACTACAACAGTGACAAACAGGGACCAGCATTATACAAAATAAAACACTGGTGGGTTTTGTGTACCCAGAGTTTTATCCACCCTTGGTGTATGGTAATTTTTTTAAGCACTCGAGATTTGCTGTCATGATATGAGAGCATCTTACATCTCAGGTGTATAAAATTCTGGTTACACACACCCTACTATGTATTATTCTCTATACCACACAGGTCAGTTGGATCAAATTCCAGTTGTACACAACTGCACACATATTATTCTCTATATAATAACTAGCCATCAGTTTTTTCAATGGTGATGGCCAGTTATTATTTGCTATAATAATTAGCCAATTGTTAAAGTAAACACGCATTCACTGAACAGCAGCTGCTGTCTCAAGACACTCTCAAGCTCTGCATTCAGTGAGACTGTAGCTTTAATCAAATTAGGGAGCAGTAACAATTTTCAGCTGCAAATTAAAAAAGGTAAGCTCACTTTTGAAGCAAAGCATGCTATGTGATCCCACTTGGTACCATAAAACGTCCTGTGTGATCCCACCCGCCTCCTCAAAGTGGCTCCTCTGGGGGGTGGGGGGAGAGAAAAGAAATGCACCTCAGCTCATTTTTTGCGGATGTTAAAGACCACCAATCAGTTGCCAGTGCCTCAACTACATAATATGCTGGCAAACTTAATCTATTGCCTAAAAAGGACTGCAGGCTCTGAATATGAGCCAGGGACAGGGAGTGAGTGTTATAATTCCAAGGAAACAGTATGACTAACATTGTGAGAGGAAGGGGAACAAAACTGATGGCCAGAAATTGTATAAAATAAAACATGGGCCAATGTAGTTACTCAAATTTAATACACACCCTCAGTGTGCGATGCTTGGTATATCCCTTGAGCTTTGCTCTTGGGGTTTATGTAGCATTACACACCTCAGGTGTGTATATTAAATTCTCATAACGCACACCACCCCATGTATTATTCTCTATACTACACACCTCATGTGTATACAATTCTTGTTACACTCACACACACACACACACACACACACACACACACACACACACACACTCCCATTCATATTTTCTATGTTGTGCATTTGTACTTGTAATTTTTGACCAGGAAAAGCTGTGACAGCTCGTTCCCAGGTGCATTCTGGGAGTGGGTTTCACAGACCTGTTTTATTGACTGGAGGAAAGCTAGCCAGGTCGCCAGGGAAAATATCCTACTCTTAAGATAATTGCCATGAGATCTTTAACTTCCCCCAGGACAGTGACCAGGAATAGGCAGATTACACATCATTTTAATATCTGATTTGAACAACAGAAACTCAGCAGTGTAGCACCCCCTAGTACTGCACTACTGTTTCAATACTGAGTATTAGCACAAGTTCCTGGTATAAGACTAGAACCCACAGCCTTCTGATTTTCCAGCCCTAGAGGTGAGTGTGCAACCTACTTGAGCCACTGACACGACAAGATGTGTATAAAAAAAGAGCCATAGTCAGTTCTCGCAAAACACAATTATTTTATTATATTCATAAAGAAGAAGTGCACTGAAGCTGTAAGTAACAATTTTCAGTGCTGTGTGGAATTTTCAAATTGTGACAGAACTGGATTCTGCAGAATTTCAGAAAATTCAGCCTAATCCAATGGAATTCTGTTAATAGCAGAATTCCAACATTTTCAAAGTCCAATAGTTTTTGTGGTTCATTGATCTGCAGTTTATATAAACCAGGGATTCTTTTCTTGCAAGCTTAAAAAATTATTCATCAGTTTACATGATCTGAGGAAAAGTGTTCCATGGTTTACCTAGAAATTCTTTTTGGAATTCCACAGAATTAAAAAAAGAAATTCTGAAAATTATTTGGGAAGTGGAATTGCCATTCTGCACAAATTCCAGTGGCAGACTTTCCCATTCTGTGCAGCTCTACTTATTTTCCTGCAGAAGCTGTATTTTCAGTACTGGTTCTGATGCCGTTATTGTGCCATCTCTGCTGGCCCTTTAATTAACTAACTGAGGGGTTTTGACTTATAGACTGGGGGTAAGCATACCTCTCAACCTTTTGTCAATTAAATGAGGGACACATATACTCAAAATGAGGGACAATGAGGGACATCAACCCTCATAATTAGGGACACATCCTCAAACATGGAAATACAAACTCTGACCATTGTAGAATCCATTGTGTTTACTTGTATCAAGTTTATTTTTGATTTAGCATCTTAGATGATTACAAATTTCTGCTTTTAAAGTCTAAATTTAGAGCACATTCTATGTGTGAGCAGAACATTTTCCATGAGGGAAGGATGAGGGATACAGCAATTTTGATTGTTAAAGAGCTGCTGACGCCTCCAAGATAACTTTGCAAAACATAGTAATTAGGTACAATTCAGCTTGCATTCCATATATATGCTACAGATTTCTCCTACTTATTTATCACAGAGGAAATTTGCATGAATATATGACCTTTATCCATTAGAGTTCATCTGCCTCTATAGCTTACTCCCTACTTCAAGATACAATCCTCTGTTGTTACAACATAGTCTGTTGCTATGGGAGTAACTGTGATGTCACAAGTAGTGCATTATGACCTCAGGTAGTGAGAAAGCAACTGGAATAGATGTAAATTTTAGAGGCAAAGCTCCTGGTTTCATGCAAATGTCCTCAATAATAAATTATGGGGAGGAGACATAGAGAACTAATATAAAATACAAGCTGAACTGTGTCTAAACTTTATATTTTGTGAAAGTTCTGTTGAAGGTGTCAGCTGCTCTTTAAACTAAGGGTTGTCCCTCATAATCAGGGACAGCTGAGAGGTATGGTGGTACGTACCTTTTTTAGACCTGTGTGATATAGTTAATGTCCTTTTCAGCCACATAGCTCTACATCAGAACATGGATGCATTGTGACAACAGTCTGAAAGCTTAGAAAGGGACATAAACTATAGTATACCATGGTAAAATGATCATCACCACTTTTGACTAAATCAGAAATGCCCACTGAGTAAACAGAATGGCCAGCAACATTGTTACAGTCACAAAATGTAAACCAGTATTTGAAAAAGCAGCTTCTACAGAAAAAAAGAGACTTGAGGGCTAATGGCAGTTCTCCTTGACATCAATAGGACTATGTTAAGAAAAACACATCTTTATTGCCATTGCTTAGCTGCAAAGCAAGATGAAAGCCATCCCCCCCCCCACATAAAGATAATGGTTACTGGTGTTTCTCATCCTTGCTCCAGCATGTAAAGAGTTAACAGTTTTGACTCAGAAAAGAGAGGAAAAAGAAATGTTGCAATGCTTGTTGTTTAATGTTTTACAGAGAGCTCAGTATTCTGAAATGTCTAAATTACCTGGGTACATCCGGTCCTTGTATAATCTGCAGGTGCCTGCTGTCTGGCATGCCTTTCCTCTGCAGGGTATAAATAAGGGTAGCCAGAGTGTGATCTGTTCCCATAGCGCAGTTCTTGGGGCAGCGCTGCCCCCGAGGCACCACCCTTTAACTCCTCCTCCACTTACTCCTATTGGTGGATTTCGCCCATTGGCAATGCTGCCCCCAGGGCAGCACCCTCGCGCTCTGCCTCCCACCTATCCCTATTGGTGGATTTCGTCCCCTGCCCCAAGGGCAGCAACCTGTAGCTGTTACTTCCCACAAATCTGATTGTTCCAACACCCTCCCCCTGGGACAGGAGAGCAGCCCAGCGGGTGCTCAATCTGATCCCTCCCCTGCCGATCCCTGGCACCCGAGCTCACTCCCGAACCCGGGTCACCGGTGTGGCACGAGATGTGGCATCCAGCACCTCAACCCTCAGCACCACCGGGCCGACCCAGACATACATCTTGAGACACCAAAATTCAAAGACAAGCAGTGCACATTACTGGGGGGAGCATTTCCATAACATTCTCATCTACACTTAAAACCCTCAATTCCTCAGACTTGCAACAATCAGATTTGTGGGAAGCAACAGCTACAGGTTGCTGCCCTTGGGGCAGGGGACGAAATCCACCAATAGGGATAGGTGGGAGGTGGAGCACGAGGGTGCTGCCCTTCCCAGTGGGTGAAATCCACCAATAGGAGTAAGCTGGAGGAGGAGCTAAAGGGTGGTGCCCCGGGGGCAGTGCTGCCCCGAGAACCGCGCTATGGAAACAAATCACACTCGAGTGTAGTGAGTTTCCAGCTCAGTTCAGTGATGTATTCAGAGTTCTTACTGAGTTATTGGAGTTACAGTAAGTAGCACCTTAGGAACACAGAATCTGAGGGCAGATAAGGACCGATAGGCCCATCCAGTCTGCACTTTCCCTACCTACTAACAAGCTGCCGATCCTACCTTATCTCCGGCTTCACCTCTCCTTTTGTATCGATAGGGTTCCCCTATGATTATCTCATGCAGTTTTGAATTCCCCCACCATCTTTGCTCCCACCACCTCTGCAGGGAGGCTGTTCCATGCCTCCACCACCCTTTCTGTGAAGAAGTATTTTCTCACGTTTCACCTTAGTCTACCCCCTTTCAATCTCATATCACGCTCTCTCATTCTAGAGTAACTCCTTTTTTCAAAAGATACTACCCTCCTGTACCTTATTACTTCCCTTTAGGTATTTGAAGGTCTCTATCATGTCTCCACTCTATCTCCGCTCCTCCAGGGTATACATATTGAGTGCCTCCAGTCTCTCCTCATATGAGCTATGGTGCAGGCCCTGCACCATTTTTGTTGCCCTTCTCTGAACTTCCTCTACCCTGTCTATGTCCTTACAGAGATGTGGTCTCCAGAAGATGATGCAGTATTCTAAATGAAATCTCACCAATGACCTGTACAGTGGCATCACCACCTCTTTTCTTCTGCTGGTGATACCTCTACCTATGCACCCCAGTACCCCGCTGGCTTTCCCCATAGCTTTGGAACTTTGGCCACTACTAGGTCATCAGATATGAGTACCCCCAGATCTCTTTCCTACTTGGTGGCTGATAACAACTTCCCACCCAACATGTAATCCTCTCTTGGGTTTCTGCACCCCAAGTGCATGCTATTGCACTTCTTCACTTTGAATCCCAGCTGCCACACTCTGGGCCATTGTTCCAGTTTGGCTAGGTCCTTCCTCATGTTTTCCACACCTTCCGGAGTATCCTCCTTATTGCAGATCTTAGTGTCATCTGCAGAGAGGCAATACCTTCCCCTCCAGCCCTTCTGCAATGTCACTAATGAAGATATTGAACAAGATGGGCCCAAGAACTAATCCCTGTGACACTCCAGTGGTCACCCTCCCCTCCTCAGATTAAGCTCCATTTACCACCACCCTTTGTCTTCTATCCCTCAACCAGTTTCCAACCTAGTTCACCACCTTGTGACTCAGTCCCAGGCTGCTCAGCTTGTTCACAAGCCTCCAATGTGGAACGGTGTCGAACACCTTGCTGAAGTCCAGGTAGCCTACATCCACCACTCCTCCCGATCTACTTCTCTGGTCACCCAGTCAAAGAAATCTATGAAATTCGTTTGACTTAACCTTCCTGACATGGATCCATGCTGCCTCAGATCTTGTGCTCCGCTGGATTCCAGTTGCACCACTATCCTTTCTTTTAGCAGCGATTCCATAATTTTCCCCACCACTGAGGTCAGGCTTACAGGTCTATGGTTTCCTTCCTCCTCTCTGCTCCCACTTTTGTGGAGAGGGACTACATCTGCCCTCCTCCAATCCTCTGAAACCACTCTAGTGTCCAGTGATTTGTTGAACAGGGCTGCCAGTGGTGCCGTCAGCACCTCTCTTAACTCCTTTAATATTCCAGGGTGTATCCCATCTGGTCCCATTGCTTTGTCTATCTTCAGTTTTGTGAGTTCCTTTAGGACTCTCTCCTCTATAAACGGACTTGTGTCCACCTCCTCTCCAATCATGTTTCTTAGCTGTGGTCCCACCCCTTCACCACCTTCTGTGAAAACTGAACAGAAATATCTGTTCAGGATTAATGCTTTTTCCTGGTCTTCTTCCAGGTCATCACCTTCCTCTCCTTTTATTCTTACAACCCCCTTCCCCATTTTTTCCCTCTCACTAACGTACCTATAGAAAATCTTGTCCCCTTTTTTACTTATTTCGCCTTTTTCCTCTGTCTGTCCCTTTGCGCTCCTGACCACTATTCCTGCCTTGCTTTGCTTCTCTAAATACCCTGCCCTGTCCTCCTCTTTCTGTGTTTCTTTATACTTCCTGAAAGCCACCATTTTTGGCCTTACTTTCCCGGCCCCTTCCTTCAAGAACCACAAATTTTTCTTTCTTCTTGCCTTTGTTTATTTGCCTAACGCAAAGGTTAGTTGCCTCCACTATGGCTCCTTTTAGATGGACCCACTGTTCCTCCAGTCCCCTGCATTTATCTCTCTCTCTACTAGGGCTTTCCTGAGACATACAGTACTCCCATCCTGGGGATGTCTGCCCTCCTGCAGTCCAGGACCTTCACTTTTGTGTGTCCTGACCCTGTCACTGTCCTCATATCAAACCACACTGTGTGATGGTTACTGGTCCCCAGGTGTTCTCCCACCCTGACATCTGTAATTCTGTCCCTGTTGGGTAGTACTAAGTCCAGAATCACTCCCTCCCTTGTTGGCTCAAGCACTAGCATCTTGAGGCCTGCTTCTTGCAGGGAGTCCAGAATGTCCCTGCTCTGGCTGTGACAGCTGCTAGGATGCTCAAATTAACATCCGGCAGATTGAAGTCATCTACCAGCAACACCTCCCCTTTAGTCGCCATCATATGGATGGCTTCCAGTAGATCCCTGTCCATATCCTCCCCTTGTGTTGGGAGTGGTAGATCACACCTGTGCAAAAGTCTGAGCCATTGCCCACCTCCAGGGTGATTCACAGTGCCTCTGCCTCCCCCCGCATTCCCTGCAGTACCGTCGCCTTTATACCCTCAGAGCCACCCCTCCTCCCTTTCTACCCTCCCTGTCTCTCCTGACTAGAGTATAATCTGGTATAGCTACGTCCCAGTCATGGTTCTTATTATACCATGTTTCAGTAATAGCTAAAATATCCAGGTCGGCCTCTGCCATCAAGTCCGTCAGGTCTGGGATTTTATTTTCCAGGCTGCAGGCATTCACAAACATGGCCCTCCATCTTCTGCAAACCTCCCTCCTGACCTCTTCTCTTTTTCCCTTGTGCCTTCTTTCCTTCCCCCTTTGCCAAGACCAGTCTTCCCTAGTGCTTCTGTAACGTTATGATCCTCCCTGCTGGCTACATAATCCTGTGGGGGTGGGCAGTATGATTTACCCTGCTTCCTTCCTCCCTCCCTCCACTCAGCCCCTTGACTAGTTTGAACGCTTGCCAATGAAGCGTCTGAGCTGTTCACTAAGGACATACGTTCTTTTCCTGAAAAGATGCAGGCTGTCCCCCTTGTACAGGTCCACATCCCTCCAGGTGGGTCCCCAGTCCCCAGTGAAGCTGAAGCCCTGCTCTCTGCACCAGTTCTCCAACTAAGTGTTGAAGTCCCTGGTGTGGAGATCCCTAGCCCTCCGGTGCATTTTTGTCACTGACCAGCTGGAGGGGGCTTGCGCATTCAGGAATGGTAGAAGAGTCCTGAGTCCAAGTGTCACTTGCTCCCTCCAGAGCAGACCTCTGGAGGATCAGGCCCTGACCATGTTCTCAGAACAGGAACATTGGGGACCTGTTGGTAGCTCACCTTCAAAGAGGCAGTCTGATGAATTCTGCATCAACTGTCCCATGTTACAGAAAAGGAGTGCACTGGAGAGGTGTTTTGGCAGAGGCTTGAGACCTACATGAACAGGTAAAGGAATGGAGGATTTCTGAAAGAGTCAGCACAGTTGGCAGGTATTGATGATCTGTACACGTGGACAAAGAGAAGAACACAATAAGCCTCTGTAGCTGTGGGTGCTACCTCACTTTGCAACTATCCATGCTGTAACTGCATTCACACTGGGGGGGGTAGACCACTCCATTATTAACCTCTGCTGCGGCACTGAGTAATGCTGGGCATTACAGGGCTGGATACATCCCAGGTCCCTTTTTCCCACATGCAGGCTGTGAGGGGAATGGTATCTCTGGGCATCTAGTAATGCTTAATGTTAAGTGTTTCAGAACACATGGTATCGCTAAATGCTTAAGTGTCTCTGGACACAGTGTTGCTTAACATAGACTGGGACCCAGCTGGGGAAAGAAATGAAAACTGAAATGCATCTACTAAACCTGCTGCCAAATTAGTGTCTGTGCACATTGCTTGTAAATAAATACTTTTGACTAAGCAACTTGAGTTTCATGTATTGTGGCCCACATCTTGAATATTACTGGTGGGAGAAAGGGAACCAAAAATGTTTTCAAAGTATTTAGAACTGTTGCAAATAGACTTTAAGTTCTTCCCTGTGTCACTGCCCTTTTACCCTAGGACTCCATCTACACCAGGTGGTCATACAGTCCAGAGTTACTGCTCCCTTGATCAGTGGGTTCAGAGCTCAAGTGTCCTGGGGCACTTCCAACAGTATTTCCTCAGGTGGAAGCACCATGCTGTTTGTAAATATTAGACAAGGAAGGGATTCAGCACTCAGGCTTGTTAAATAATTACTGAGCTACTGGATTGTCTAAGCTTCTGTGAGTACCTTTGCACATTTGCACTTTTTGGCATTTAAAAATAAAAAAAATAAGTGCCGCACACAGTTATTTGTGTTGTGTGGTTATTTAACAAGCCTGAGTGCTGAATCCCTTCTTTGTCTAGTTCTGAGCAAGGATTTCATCTCATTTCATTTTGTATTATCTATCCTGGAAAAGCACACTGAGCAATATTGCCCTTTTTCAAGTGCGACCAGCAATTACAAAAATACAATGCAAAGTATAAAATACACAAAATTACAATAAGATTATTTACAGCAACAAAAATGCTAACCATCTAAAAGACTTGACAAATGTCCTTCAAAAACAGGTACGGATCTACTGGTCTTAGTTGATTCTGGTATGTGGTTGTAAGTGCTTGGTTCAACAAAATAACAAATTCTTTGCTCAAAACAAGTTTTACAAAAAAGAATTTTGAACAAAAATGATTCCTGGGATCTAGTGTAGATTCCCTTCTTGTCTCCAGGATTGATAGCACCACACTGAGCCAGTGGCCCCATTTCCCTGCACCATTAAGAACTGTTAAAAAAAACGAGACCGACCCCTTGGTGCAAAGGGACACATTGAGCCGCCAACGGACGAACCAACACTGCATCCACGGAGGGTTTGAGCATAGGTGACCGTGACCCATGGGCTATGCTGACTCAGGCCACCAGCTGCACAGACAAGTACAGGCAGCTGGGCAGGATATAGGATGTGAAATCTACCAATGTTCCAAATGTCATTATGCTTAGGAGAACATTCTGATAAATGACTTACGTGGCCTTTTGTTACTTCTAGAATCTGTGCTTGTATTTATTAAAAAAAACTGGCAACCATGAAAGACGCATTTAGCCAAGGTTCATTTTCAGGTGCAAACAAGGGGAGGGGTTACAAAGGGGACAGTGGGTAAGGAGAGTAAAATAAAAAATATATATATTAAAATACATTGGATGAAACATTCTGTTCAAAATACAATATACAGTGGCTTGGGCAGTCTGTGCCAAGAGATATTGTGCAAAACTTCAAAAGCATAGATCATACAGTGCAACATACAATATATATAGTACAGTATGGAGGCTGTTGATTCTTAAGGATGTCTCTTAAAAAGACAGAACAGCCTTAATACTGATTTACTAAGGGGCAGGTTACATGTGCAAAATGAGTGTAACCTGCCCGTGCGACTCCACACCTGCAGATATGTGCACAGTGGCTGGCATTCATGATCACCAACCACTGCACACCTCCCATCCGCAGACTCTCCCCCAGCGTGCTAGTATGCAAGGATGGAATGGCAGACATGGGTGGGCAGCCAATGGGATGCCTGTACCCAGTCCGCTAATGGATCCCCATCCCCGTGCAGTGCGGGGGTTTCTGCAACCTGCAAACAGCAACCATGCAGGGACACTGGGTGAGTGCCAGGGCAGCTACCCCCAGCCTCCCCTACGGTCGTTGAGTCTGGGGTGCAAGGGGATAGGACCAGCAATGTTTTACCATGGCCAGCAGTGGCACTGTGTGGGGGGTGTAATAGATATGCCTGGTCCCCCTCGGTGTACTGCATGCAGCTCACAATGGTGCGCAGTGCCCTTGTGAATGGGTGCTGTCCGGGGCACACCCCCTGGCATGTCTCTGTCTCACCCCTGATGTAGCGATCTGCATCCGGCCGACAAACATATGTACATGGCACTAGTGCGTCCATTCATGAATGCTGTAGGAGATGCGTAGTGCATTGCTGCAAGGCTTATGGTCCTGGGAATGCCTACGCACTGCCCTTTCATGGCACATAGGCATTAATGAATCGCGGCCAGTATGTTTATTATCAAATTGCTCCTACTCAGATCCTGCCTAGACTGGTTTGACTCTTCACCCTTAGCTGGATTTACCTTCACTGGACTCACCAAGAGCTTTCTGTTGCTGACCAAAATTCAGTGCTTAGTTGCTCCCATTTATATTCGAGTGCTAATTGTGTATTCCTTCTATCCCCATGATTTATTCTATAGTAACTTGGACATTATTTATAATACAGTCTTAGCAGTTTGCATAATTAAACCTTAGAAAAAATCCTAGTCTCTGATTGGAAAGAGCCAGTCACATGACATACAAGGTTTTTGAAGTATTCCCCTGTATCGTAGTTATGCTCGCCCCATCTTGATTATGCGTCATAAGTCTGGTCACCCTATCTTGTTAAAGATGTTAATAGTGTGGGAAAAACCCAAAGGTCCATTACAAAAGCTATCCCAAGATTTAAAAATATGACATATCCTGACAGATTAATTGCAACAGGACTCCACTTCCTTCAATCTAGACGCGAAAGAGGGGACTTACTGTTCTTGTTTAACATCCTACAGTCACAAGATCTTATGAGCAGTTGTGATCTGCACTACAGTATGACCAGGAGTAACGTGAGATCACACAACATTAAGTGGTACCACATGCCAGAACTAACAAAAGAGATAATTATTATACTGTAAGAACTGCCAAAGCTTGGAATAGGCTCCCCTCACATATAGTTGCTATTAATAACCTCAATAACTTTAAAAGAGCACCTGATGAACACTGCTATAAAAGGAAAATGTTGGTGTAGCCATGACCCACTTTGTGGGGGACATACCTGATGGGCCTGGAGCCTTCTTATGTCCTTTCCAACCTAATAAACCTAGTTCAAAATAAAGTGCTGAACCAGGCAATAGTGAACTAAAAGCAGGCAATAGTGAATTAGAACAGGGCAATAGTGAATTAGAACCAGGCAATAGTGAATTAGAACAGGGCAATAGTGAATTAGAACCAAGCAATAGTGAATTAGAACAGGGCAATATTTTTCAGTGATTGCCTTTCTTATTCTCATAACTTGGTCAAGGTTTAATAAAACAAACATTGATCAGAGTTCTGTTGGAAATAGTGGGAAAATACAGATCCACCTTTCAGTAGCCATGTTGCCCTTCTCCCTCAGCTTTGGGCAACAGCAACATAACTATTGTCAGGCAATAGTTGCATAGAAACAGACAATGACAGGAGAGAAAGACCAGCAGTCCATCCAGCTGCAGAGTTCCCTATTTAGCCTTGGAATCCACTGTCCCTCCAGGCTGTTAGCCTGCCCATCCTTTACCCCATTCTCCCCCAGCTTCAGTCACTCCAAGTAGTCACTCATCCCCATGTCCAGTCCACCCCCCGTTCAATTTGAGCCAGTATTGTATGCTGTCCCAAATTCTGTAGTACTTATGTATTCGCAGCTTAAGTTCCACATGATGTGCACCTCCTGCTACTGAATGATATCACACTGTAACTTTATTGTACTGATGTTGTATTGGACTAGTGTAACCCCATCATGCTTTCTGTAAAATAATACTTCCTCATGTCCCTTCTGAGTCTTTTCCTGTCAGTTTCCATTCACATTCATGTGACCATGAACTAGTATTCAAGCTAAATATTTCCCTACAGTTCACCTTATTAATTCCTTTTAGAAACTGGAAGGTGTCTATTACATAGAGGATACTGGCTGGGTAACCATGCAGAACCAGTGTGTTTTGCCACAGAGGGGTCTAATTCCCTGTGACCTCAAGAGCGAAGCTCAAAAGGTCCTTGGGAATCAAACCCCAAGGTGGCAGAACACACTGGTTCTGCATGGGGTTACCCAGCCAGTATTTTTTATAGTGTATGGTGTCCCGCAATTTATTTTTAAGTGTTTTATTCGGCTTGTAAATCAGGTTTTCCCACAGCATGTATCTCAGAGCTATGACCTTTTGTTATGTTGGTTGCTAGGGACTGGGCAGCCCTACATTTACAAAACTCACTTCCATTGGTTGCCGATTTGCTGTGGGATGAACTTACTATAACAAAAACATGGCGGTCGAATGACTCGCTTAGCGAGCAGACAAGCGGATCGAGGGAGAAAGCTGTGAGTAAATCATTGTATATGTGAATATCTGGTTGATCCTGCATTTTCCATTACTGTAGTTATGTGAGCCATACACAGAAAACTGCTGTGGGCATTTTCAGTGCTGTTTGAAATATCATTGCCTTGTGGTGGTTTTCTGTTGATGCCGGCTCAAGCTTTCAGCTCTAAATGAATAGAATGCTGTTCTGCACGTACGGTCAATACAGTGTTCCATTCATTTAAGTGTGTGTGGATGAACAGCATTTTTGTAAGGCTGGAATTTGGGTGAGAACAACGTCCCACCATACACTATATCTCCCCTCTCCCTTCTGGCCTCCAGTGAGTGCTTGGTCAGTGTCTTGAGGCACCCCTCATAGGACCTGCCCTCTTGGCCCTGAATCATTTTTGTTACCCTGTGCTGCACTGTCTCCAGTCTATCTCTGTCCTTCCTGAGGTGAGGACTCCAGAACTGGGTGCAGTATTCCAGGTGTGGCCTCACTAAATATCTATACAGGGGAAGTATTAACCCTTCCCTTCTGCTATCAATACCCCTCCCCATACATCCCAGCATCCTACTCACTTTGCTATATGACTTGTTGCATTAACTCGATTGTTTGAGGGAGTCAGTGATGATAACTCCAAGGTCCCATTGCTCAGCCATAGCGCTGTTTCATTCTGCTGGTCAATATTTTCCCACAGTTTCCCTCACTTCCAGTCAATTATTTGTATACTGTGAATTTGAATTGTATTGTATTTCACTGCACTAATTCTGACTCTTTTTTTTTTCTGTATTTTTTATCATGTACCTTATCGCTATTTAAACTTCAGACCTAACCATTCGTATTGTTCATTTATTCAAGACAGTATTTAATTACACTTTGTCTACCCATATCATTTTTTTCTGTACGTATTTTTATTCTATATCCTTCTCCTAGGTTACACCAGGAAATGAGCCTCCATTCAGTGTGCCTTTCCCAGTTACCAATTTTCAGTAAACAAATATTTTTTTTTTAAAGTGATGAATGTAATGATTGTAGTGTAATTCAACCTTAGGACTGCAATTTATACTCTGTGTGCTAAATAAATTTTATTTGCCTATTAATTACTTACTAAGGAACTCAAAGTATATCGGTAGGAAACTAGCTTTAGTTCCATCTTTTTCAAAAGAATTAGATACTTATATCAGTAACAAATGGTGTTTTTTATACTTGTGCAGTATCTTTTTGTTTTGTCCCTTGGTGTAGTTTACAATAAATACAAATATAGTTGTCTTCTGTGTTCTTCTTCTGAAGTAAAATCTGGTTAAAGGGGAACAGTAATCTACAGGGTTTCTTAATGTCTGAAAGACCATCAAAAGCTCATTTGAGTGAGCCAATGTGTTTATCTGTGAGTCTTTGCATTCCAGAGTTATTCATATGTAAATCAGCCTGTAATTAAGGGCTGGGGGTACCCATATGTTTTAGGCTCCTGACAGGAAATGATGTCACTGAGGGTCTTGGCCCTCCATTGACTGTAGGGTAAATAGGAAATCAACTGTTTTATTAAGTATGTTTTAAGGTGTTATTACAACATTTTCTACATTTATAATAATTATTTTGTATGTGCTTTCAAACTAGTGAGTTATCACCTTTACATTTCAAACTATTAGTCAAAACAATCCACCTTTAGGATTGCTTTAACCTCTAGGCTATACTGCCAGCTGATCATTAAAAACTACACACACATCTCAAGGCTGGCTCTGTGGTGCCAACGGGTATTAGGGCCCCATATCAGGATTTGTAAACCCTGGCTGTGTTCATGTTAGTACAGATTTCTGAGGCTGCCATAGCACCAACTTCTGCCTTGTTCCGTTCCCTCTCTTACAGCCTTTTCTCTTACAATTTTGGGTGTGAACTCAGGTCTACAAGATGCAAATGTGGCTATATACTTACTGGCCTGGCATCATGGGACCAGCCTTGAAATGTACAGTTTTTAATTAACAGCTTGCAGTATAGCCTAGAGGTTAAAGCAAAGAGCTGTGAACAAGCTTCATTCATCCAGCAGAATGGGTTTTGATTCCAACATGATCTACTTGTATACTGTGTGACTGGAGCAAGCCACTTAACCTTCCTGTGCTCCCAAAATACACCCAGGAACAAGCTGTAAATGTGTGCCTTTCCTGGACAAAAACAATAAAAACAATCTGAGCATGTGTTATGATTCTGAAAGTATTATGCTCTTTCTATCCAGATTTGACTTGAAAAGAAAAAAAAATAGGACACCATTAATTGTTTATTAATTGCAAAAACACATAGAAGGACAACTTTGTTAAAACATGCACAGTCTGAACTGCATTATTAAAATATAGAATAATATATGGGTGGGTGTGTGTAACCAAAATTTTACACACACCCGAGGTGTGGGATGCTACATTAACCCTAAGGACAAAGTCAGGAGTTTATAAAGGCATCTCACACCGCGGATGTGTGTAAAATTCTGTTTTTTTACACCCACCCACCCACATATTATTTTATTTAATTAATGGTGATAATTGTTTTCCCTTTCAGCACAGTTCAGTTAGTGCAGCACTTCTATCAGAGATAGAGACACACAACACACACACACACACACACACACACCCTGTCTGTCCCTTTCTTTTTTTTACATTACAGTGGGAATGGCATTCTGAAAAGTTGCAGTCCATCACCTGCTAAATCATAACAAACGGTCAACAATTTTCACTAGTAGCATTATTCTATTGCATCTATAATATTTTAGCTGGACAGCTTTGTTTCTCTACAAATATCTTCAAACAGATCTTCTTGTTTGAACTGCTGTAAACTGCCCATGTAAGGATTTAATTGAATTCTTTTTTTTAATAGTACAGTAGTTAGCAAAATGAGAAGAAAATAATAAAAAAGGTGAGGAAAGAACCAAACAAAAGCTTAAAAGTTAGTAATCTGGCATCTAAAGGTATAGAACCTCCCCTCTTTCAAGGGAGCATTTACCTTATAGTGTATAGTGAGGGTTTGTTCTGCATGGATTTCCATGCCAGCTGAAACTTTGTTGTGCCACAGTTTAAAGACCATGGAATGCAGTTGTACCCTTCTGTGGTACGACAAGATTCCAACTGATTGGAAATTATTGAGGCAGTAAGATGTGTTTTACAGCACTGCCCCACGTATAGCAATCAGTTCAAGTTCTGAACTGAAACCAACAGCACCTTCACTGCTAGTATCGGAGCGTGCTGTGAAAATGCTTTGTTTTTTCATTACAAAAATTAAAACTAAAACAAAAAACTATGTACTGTAAAAAATACTGGTTAGGCAACCACATTCCTGACCAGCCTGTGCAGCCACCTTGGTGTTTGATTACATCATACTTCTTGAGGTGTGATGTAATAAGAACCTTTCTGTGACAGCACAGGCTAGTTCGGCATGGTTGCCCAGTCAGTATTCTTTATTTTTTTATATCATTGGATATTTGACCATGGGCGTAGCCTTCTTTAATGTCTTTGCTGTACAGTTTCTCATTTGTTCCCTTTGAAATGCAGTAAATGTGTTTCCTTTTTTGTTGGTCCTGTGTTGGTGCTGCTTTTCTCTCATGCAGTATCCATAGGTTTTTGCTCCTTTTAGAATACTGTAGATATCCTTACTAGACACATGGGGTGAATTTTCAAATGGGCATTTAGGATTTGCTACACCATTGTAGCACAATTGTGCAGCTTGTATCACAGAGTCAGACCACAAAACATGTGGTCTTACCTTTTGTTGCAGTGGCTGCAGCTTGCACAAATAAAATGATGAGTGTGTAATTGTTCTGGCGCAATCTGCTATAAAGCAGGGAAACAGCTGCAGATGCATCAAAACTTTTAAAACTAGAATTCAAACATTTTGCTGCATTTCAGAGGATGCAGGAGCAGTCCAATATTGTGAATTGTGTCTGTGTCATTACTTTTGAAAACACAGCCCCTGCTGTTTAATTTCTGAAATTGTTTTCTTCTGCTCTGTTCACGATGTTTCTTTCCATTGTCATGAATGGGGCCAGTATTTTCCCATTGGTACTGAACACTGACAGGGAATACAAGGCTGGATCATGCCATTTACACTGTGGCAACACATTATGCTTCCAGCTATGAAAGGCCAGGGTCTATGTGTGGTCTCAGGGCTCCCGCCATGGCACAGCAGGGCACCAGGCACATTGCAGAGGCTAGATCCTCAGCCCCTCAGGAACAAAGAGGGTGTGTGCTACCCAACATTCCCACACCCCCTTCTGGCTAACCACAGAGCAGCATTGAGGCTGGCTGCAGAGGCAACTGCTCACCTGCCATCCAGGCTAGAGGATAAGGTGTGACCGTGCAATCCCAATGATCCAGTTTGGTGGATTGGAGAAATGGGGAGAAAAGAGTGTTTGGATGGCCAGCAACCAGAACTCTAAAAGAAAAGGTCAAGGCTGAGGCCTGTATAGAAAATGGTAGTCTGTCCCCATGCCATTTCATAGATAACACAGCTATCTGCATGAGCTCCTCACTCCCTATGAGTCACTTTAACCTCTCCATACCAATTAGGCAGGCCTTTGGATGGTACCCAGGGCCAGATTAAAATTCTTGGGGACCGAGCCTTCATAGTGGTTGGTCCATTACTGTGGAATTATTTCCCTAAAGCCCTGACAGAAGCCTTTAAGGCTACATACACACTGCAGTAATGATTTTGAAACCATTCAAAAAAGCATTTTCAAACTCACCACGGTCGCCTGTCTGCACTGGTGTTACCGTGTTGTAATCTGGTGAAGACGTGTCCACATGACAGGTCCAGTAGGGTTTTTGAGAACAGTTCCGTGGCTGCACTGCAGCATGGTTTTCATTTAATTGCATGTGTTCACCCATCTGCACCACAAGATAAAAAGTTTTTGGTTTTAAACCTTGTTTTAAACCGGTTTTAAGCCTAGGTCCCTTGCAGGGTTTGAACACGTTTTTTAAACACAGTTTCAAACTGTGTTAAGTGCAGATGCAAGCCGTGTTTCGACTTTTTAACACATTTTAAACCACTTAAAACATTTTAAAAAGTATAGTGTGTACAGGGCCTAAAACAGATCTTAAAACTTTCTTCTTTAAGGAGTCCTTTGATAACATCTGATGGCCCTCTGTTTTGATCATCTGATTTATGTTTCTGGTGGTGTTTGTATGTTTTGATGATCCATTTTAACCGGGCTTTATTTATATGAATTGACTCTCACTTTTGTATTTGTCTATCTCTAACATGCCCTGAGCCTCAGGGGAGAGGGTGCCATATACAGCAAATAAAGATACTAATATTAAAGATAATAACACACACACACATTATGCTGGTAATCCGTGTTGCATGCTTTCACCACTTTCACTAATGTGCTATCCAGTAACAATTACAGTGGAAACAAAAATAAATGAAAATGAATTTTGTTTGAAAATTGTTAAAATACAAGTCTGGCTAATAGCCATGACCTCAAAAGTAAGGTCCAGCCACCCTGTCTGCAGCAATTGGTGGTAACCAAACAGACTGTAACATTTTTTACTGCAGAAGGTTGGCAGAGGCAATACAATTGGATCTTACTTTGAGGACTTCTTGAGGTCATGGCTGTCATCCAGCCATATGCTTTGCGTAGTTTAAATAGTAATAATGTAAATAATAATCCCCCATTACACTAAGCCATGGTATTCAGGGCCTTATTTTGTCCACACATGAAAAAGGCTCAGGGACACATGAAAAGTACAGAAAATGTCTCAAAACCTTTATCTAGTTGAAAGTTTCTGACTTGCTGAACTACCGTAACTTACTCTTACTTTTCTGATCCAGTTTAAGACCTCTGTAGACCACAACCACTGCACTATTTAAGGGTGATAGGCAACTGTATCCAAATTAGCATATAATCAGAATTTTGTATTAAGAGCTGTTCTTATATATTATTCGCAAATGTGAATGAAAAGACAGCTTACAGGTAAGCCTGGCTGTGCCACTGCTAAGAATGCTGAGAAATCCAGCAGAAAGAGTGATGTAGATGCTGCCACTGCTGGAACAGAGATAGGTTTGCTGCCCAAGGCACCTAGCTTCACCTGAGCTCTTTCCTTCTAGCTTGCTTGAAAGGACAGAACTAAGAACCTTACCAGGGTAAGGGAAAGGATTAAGACTTTTGGCTAGGCAGATTTACTGTGTGTTGTTTTTATTTTGTACTCACAAGGATTGTTACTGTTTGCTGCTAACATTTTATTGCTTTATTTTTCTCTGATTCACATTGCTGTTGCTGGGTATACCTTCTGCTGCATTATTACAAGGTGTGCCTACGGGTGTGTGCTAACAGATTACTGCTGTAATGTTCTGATTCAAATTGTCTTTTGCAAGGTATACCGTATCTTCTGTTACTGCTTTATTTTTCTCTGTAGCAAAGTGTTTCTTACAGGGTATATCTTCTGTGACATTATTACAGGTGGTGCCTAAATTTTTGTGACTTTTTATCTTTAGGCTAAGCAAAATTACTGTTTGCCCCTAGTTTATTTATTCCTTTTTTGCTGAAAAGGTTTTTTTGTCTCAGAGGTGTTGCAGTCTCCTTCTCACATTGAAGACAGGGAGAGTGAGAAAGCAGCCACAGCTTCCTTGAATCAATGAGGTTATTTTCTAGTCTACACTGAACTGAATTATTACTTTTTGGACCTGTGTAAGTAACTAGTATTGATTCTGTTTTTGGGGTGGACTTTTCTTAGTTTTAACTTTAATTTGCCTGGGAGGAACTGTAGCTGAGAGACATTTGCAGTCAGTTGTGACTAGACCTGTTACTTAGCCTTTGTGAAATAGGTGTCTGAAAGGAAGGAAGGCACTCCCCGGGGTGGAGGGTAAGAGTTGTAGGTGATTGTTTCTGGACAGCATAGGTTTACTCCCCACCCACCCTTCCCTCACCCCACCCACCCCAAATGCATAACTTCCTTTATAGCAGGGGCTCTGACATCACTTCCTCAAAACTGCTAACAACATACACCTGTTCATATCTTTAAATGCACAGCACACTGAATAGGGGGTAGAGACACTCACAAGCTTGCACACACTAAAACAAGAACAAAAAACAAAAAAGCATTTGTAACTGGAAGGGACACAGACATGTGGGGAGTGGTGCAATGCACTGGCTATGGAGCAGATGTCTTCTGGGGGACATTCTGGAAACTGCGTTGCTGCCATATTTTCAGGCACCTCTCTGGTCTGAGGGAGGAGGTTGTTCATCTCCATGCTGACCTGGCAAGGATTGGGGACATCTGCTTCCTCATGTAGGGACCACCCAGGCCACCACCACTATCTCAGAGGCCACCAAGAAAGAGGAGTGGTTGGACTACAGTGGGCTCAGGGAGGTGAGCATGGTGGAACAGAGGCACATCCCTCCAGTTGTGCCTCTACACAATTCATTCGCCACTCTGGTGAAGCATGGTTCCTCTATGGAGGCACCTGCAGTGTAGACCAAGGAGGATGCTGGGAACGTCCACAATGGAGACCCACAAGAGGGTGGCCCAGGACCTCACAGAGGAAGGAAACAACTACTGGTGGGGGACTCAGTTGTTAGGGGGTGGAACTGAGGGAGGGAGGGAGGGGAAAGGGAGGTAAGGGGCCTGCCCAGCACCAAGGCTTGGAGGGACAGGAAATGAATCCTCAGGATTGTGGGAGCAGCGGCAAGGGGGAGGGAGCTGGATGTCATTATCCACCTAGGGATGAATGATCTGGCTGAGAATGGGATCAGAGCAGTGCAACAGGAGTTTGTGGAGTTGGGGAGGGGCCTTAGACAAGTAGAACACACGGTAACTTTCTTGGAAGTGCTACCTGTCTATGGCATGGATGAGGCTAGGGCACTCTGCACCATGGGATTCAATGACTGGTTGAAAAGCTGATGCAGAACTCAGGGATTTGGTTTCATTGGGGACTGGGGCTCCACCTGGAGGGATGCAGGCCTATACAGGCGTGCTGATCTTCATCTATCCTGGAGGGGAACCAGGATCCTAGGTGATAGGCTTAAATGCTTCAGTGGTAAGCATTTAAACTAGCCAAGGGGGGAGGCACTGAAGAGGAGAAGGGAAATCCTAGCCCTCCCTAAAAATCAGGGTAATTAGTGATGGAAACACCAAAATAGAGCAGTCGATAGGGAGAAGGGCAGGGGTAAATGGAGAAAAAGACAAAGGCAGTAGGAACAGGGATGGGGCAAAAAGAAATAAAGCCATAAAAAAATGGAGGGTAATGAGTACCAGTGCCTGTAGTCTAGGTGAAAAGCTCCCTGAAATGGTGGCCTTGATGGAAGAGGGATGCCTGGATATTGTGGCAGTCACAGAAACATGGTACACAGAGAACCATGACTGGGATGTCAACATACCAGGGTACAGAATCTACAGGAGGGACAGGGAGGGAAGAAGAGGAGGAGGAGTAGCTCTCTATGTAAGGGAAGGGATAAAAGCAACAGAACCAAAGGGTAAACAGGGAGGAGAGGAGGCACTGTGGGTCATCCTGGAGACTGGAAATGGCTCCACGTTCCGCACAGTGGTTGTATACAGACCCCTGTCTCAGGGGAGGAAATGGACAAAGAATGATAGAAGGCATCCTTGGGATGGCAGAGAAGGGAAGATATTGCTGATGGGGACCTGAATATGCCAGATGTTGACTGGAGCACCTTTGCTGCAGCCACATCCAAGAGCAGGGCCATTCTTGATGCCCTACAGGGGGCATGCCTCAGACAGCTAGTTTTGGAACCCACTCGGGAGAGAGCAATCTTAGACCTGATACTCTCAAATGGGGATGGAGAGAAGATCTCTGATCCTGAAGTGGGTAGCCATCTGGGAACAAGCGACCACCAAACAGTGTGGTTCACAATAAACTTAGCTGTAGAGTCAAGCCACACAAAAGTGAAGGTACTGGACTTCAGAAGCGCTGATTTAGTCAAAATGGGAGAGTGCCTCAGAAAAGCACTAGCAAACAGGCAAGAAGGTGGGGTGGAGCAACAATGGGGAAACATCAAAACCGCCATCACAGAGGCAACAAGTCTTTGCGTGAAGCAAATAAACAAATCAAAATGAAAGACAAAAACACTATGGTTCTCAAAAGAAGTGGCGGGGAGGTAAGGGAAAAAAAAGATAGCATTCAGGAAGTATAAGGAAACACAGAAGGAGCAGGACAGAGAACTGTACCAGTTAAAGCAGAAGGAAGCGGGTAAGGCAGTCAGAATAGCAAAGGCCCAAGTCGAGGAAAAGATAGCCAACTCAGTTAAGAAGGGGGATAAAACCTTTTATAGGTACATTAGGGAGCAAAGAAAGACTAAGGCAGGGATACTGAGGCTGAACAAAGAGGAAGGTGGTTGGACAGAGAGCGACAGTGAAAAATCAGGGATACTGAATGAATACTTCTGCTCCGTATTCACAATGGAAAAGCAGGGGTAAATACCTAATCCGGTCAATAGAAGTACTCTGGATAGGTGGGTTGATATTAGTCCTTTCACAGAAGGAAGGGTTCTGAAAGAACTCTTAAAACTGAAGGTGGATAAAACAATGGGGCCTAATGGGATTCACCCCAGAATTTTAAAAGAACTAAGGGAAGAACTAGTAACACCACTGACAACCCTTTATAATAAATCATGGGAGGATGGGGTGGTACCTGAGGACTGGAGGAGGGCGGATGTGATTCCCCTTCACAAAAGTGGGAGCAAGACAGAAGCAGGAAACTAAAGACCTGTCAGTTTGACCTCAGTGGTAGGGAAAATGATGACATCACTTCTGAAGAAAAGAATTGTTGAGTACCTAGAGGCCAGTGGGGCACAGGACTCAAGGCAGCATGGATTCACAGCGGGAAGGTCATGTCAGACAACTCTAATTGATTTCTTTGACTGGATGACTAAAGCAGTAGACCAGGGAGGGGCTGTGGACATGGTCTATCTAGACTTTAGCAAGGCATTTGACACAGTCCCACACAAAAGATTAATAAACAAATCAGCCCGCCTAGGAGTGGGTCCTAGGGTGGTAGCCTGGGTAAAACACTGGTTGGACAACAGGACACAGCAGGTAATAGTAAATGGAGTCCAAAGTGAAGAAAGGAGGGTTACTAGTTGGGTACCACAGGGTTCAGTACTGGGGCCTGTCCTTTTTAATGTCTTTATAAGTGACATTGCAGAGGGACTGGAAGGGAAAGTATGTCTCTTTGCAGATGACACAAAGATCTGCAACAGGGATGATACACAAGGTTGGGTGGAAAGGATGAAAAGGGACTTGGCAAGGTTGGAGGAATGGTCAAATGTATGGCAGCTTAGATTCAATGCAAAGAAATGCAAAGTAATGCACCTGGGAAACAAAAACCCAGGGGAAGAGTACACAATGGGGGTGAGATACTGACAACAACAAAAATGGAAAGGGACCTGGGGGTAGCATATCAGATGACCTAAAGGTGGGCCAGCAATGTGAGACGGCAGTAAGGAGGGCTGGGGGATACTGGGATGCATAGGGAGAGGCATCACCAGTAGAAAACAGGAAAGTTGTTGGCCCTCTGTACAGACAGTTGTTAAGACCACATCTGGAATAATGTGTACAGTTCTGGAGACCCCATCTCCGCAAAGACATAGTCAGGGTGGAGGCTGTCCAGAGGAGGGCAACGAAAATGATGCAGGGTCTGCATCAGAAGACATATGAAGAAAGACTAAAGGAACTAAAGAAGTATAGCCTCGAGGAAAGGAGGGAGAGGGGGGACATGATAGAAACTTTCAAATACCTCAAGGAAATCAACAAAGTCCAAGAGGGTAGCATCTTCGAAAAAAGAGATGTGCAAAACAAGGGGCACAATTTGAAGATAGGGGGGGACGGCTCAGAGGTAATGTGAGGAAGTATTTCTTCACAGAGAGGGTTGTGGATACATGGAACAGCCTTCCTGAGGAGGTTGTAGAGTCAAAAATAGTGGGGGAATTCAAGAATGCATGGGACAGACATAAGGCAATTCTAGTGGGGGTAGGAGGAAGTAGGCTGTTGGTTAACTAGGATCTGCAGCTTATCCGTTAGGTAGAGAAATGGGCAGACTAGGTGGGCCAAGCTGTCCTTGTCTGCCGTCAATTCTATGTTTCTATGTTTCTAGCAGTGAACAGGTATTAAATTATTGTTTTATTGACTTTGGCAAGATGTTTTATTTTAAACCAATACCTACAGCAACTGTTATATCCAAGTTACTTTAAGCATCCTTCACATAGGTAGTAGGTACTGGTGAGTTCCATCTTTCTTTTTCTGTGTGTTAAGTGCACTTTATTAAATTTAATAAGCGGAACACTCAACATATAACAGAGACAGAACAATCACACTGACCCAGCTATGTACACAGGCACAGTAAATAAACAACTAAAGGTACAATAAACAGCAGTAAATAGTTACACAAGGTTCACATAGAACAATTCAGTAAAAAGCAATTAAATAACACAGTGATAGCCAAAATACATACATTGGGGGAAGTGGAACTATCTCTGTACTGCGAATAAAGGTTATGAGGTCTGCCCCATTTCCTATAATAAGACATCATAGAGTGGTTGATACTAACTGTCATTTTTTCAGTCCTAAGATTAAACAACAAAATCACTTAACCACTCTGCATATGAAATAATGTCTTGATTAAGCTAGTGCCATAACACTAATCTCTGTTAGGAGAAATCATTACCATATGATGCTTCCTTCCTTCCTTTCAGATATTCCAGAAACATAACCCACCACATGTGTTTCAGGAGTAGCAAAGTCAGTGATGCCCAAGGGAAGGTTTGCTCTATCCCTGATATTATTCCAGAGATCCTTAACCTATGGACACTGGCAGAATATGTGAACCAATGTGCCCTCAGCTGTTCCACAGCATGTACGAGTCGTGGACCGCAACTTGACCATTTTTGCCAACTTCACTGGAGAGCAATAGCTATTATATGGGATACCTCAGGGATCAGTCCTGGGGCCTGTCCTCTTCAGTGTCTTCATCAGTGACATTGCAGATGGACTGGAGGGTAAGGTTTCTCTGTTTGCAGATGACACCAAGATCTGCAACAGAGTAGATGATCCAGATGGGGTGGGCAGAATGAGAAGAGATCTGGATAAACTAGCAAAATGGTTGGAAGAGTGGCAACTGGGGTTTAATGTAAAGAAGTGCAAGATCATGCACATAGGGAAGAGAAACCCTGAAGCCACCTATAGGTTGGGAGGGGAGTTGCTGGCAGTCACAAGGGAAGAAAGAGACTTGGGCATCATCATCACTGATGACCTGAAATTATCCAAGCAGACCACTAAATCAGTAGGTAAGGCTAGGGGGATGTTGGGGTGTATTAGTAGGGGTATCACAAGTCAGAAGAGGGAGGTAATGATCCCTCTTTACAAGACTCTGGTTAGGCTACATCTGGAGTACTATGTGCAGTACTGGAGGCCACACCTTCACAAATATATTAACCAAATTGAGGCTGTCCAGAGAAGGGCAACCAAAATGGTGCAGGGTCTGCATCAGAAAACATATGAGGACAGATTAACGGAGCTCAATATGTATACCCTAGAGCAAAGGAGGGAGAAAGGTGATATGATCGAAACATTCAAACACCTTAAGGGCATTAACAAGGTGAAAGAGTCTAACATGTTTTAATATAAGAAAAATAGTAGCAGGACAAGAGGACACAGCATGAGATTAGAGGGAGGCCATTTAAGGGGTAATGTGAGGAAGTTCTTTTTCACAGAAAGGGTAGCGGATGCATGGAATGGCCTACCACAGGAAGTGGTGGATATGAATACAGTGCAGGGCTTCAAACAGGCATGGGATAGACATAAGGGAGCAATACAGATGAGTATGAATAGATAGGCCATTGACAGAGTAAAGGCCGATGGCACATTTATAAGGTAGAAAAAGAAATGGGCAGACTGGATGGGCCTTGCGGTCCTCATCTGCCGTCAACTTGTATGTTTCTATGTTTCTATTATTCAAAGTCTGAACCTGCATCTGCCTTAAGTTGTCATTCTTACTATGTATGTAAAAAGGTCACACAATAGTTTCTCCCTGTTGAACTGGGCCATAGGGAAGGCAGAGTTCCAATATGGGCAGGAACCATCCCAAGTAGGATGTGCATGTGAAAACAAACAAGCATTTGTCAATGCCGAATGTTTGCTTGCTGGCATTAGCAATGGAAGTGCAGGAGTTAGACAGATGCAGTATAGAAATGGCAGTGATGTATTGAACTGATGCCAACTCCACCCCCACCCTGCAGTGATCGACAGACATTGGGGTGTGCCTTTGGACCATCACCCATAACGGTCACGACATTTCACCTCACCCTACCCTGCAGACACTGACAAGTGTCGAGGTGTGCCTTGGGGTGTTCGGGCTTTACACTCACCTCATTCCATAAGGAAATATGCTGAAATGGGTGCAGTATAGGAGAATGGGGTGAACTCTGAGGCCAGAGAGTCGAAGGTGCACCTCAATGCCTGTCACTGGCTGCAGGGTGGGGGTGGGGGTGGAATGGCGTGAACATTACTGTCGACAGTCCCAAGTCACACCCCTGATGCCTGTCAGTCCCTACAGGGTAGGGTGTTATGGTGAGAAACCCTAATGCCCTGGGCGTTTCTTGGTATTTTTACTCCAAGTTTTCAACATGGACTTTTTGAGATCCCACTGCATGAACAGTGACACTATCAGTTTGTTAGCTGAAAGGTAATTTTGCACAGTGAATGCGCCATTTGGCACCACAGGTGCGAAAACACATTTGAAACACAATGTGAAAAATTACAGCTGTACTGTTCATGAGGAGGTGTAAAAAAACGGTAATGTTGAAAATCTGGAGTGAAACTATAAAAAAACTGATGATGTCACGAGCGTGTGTAGAAACTGTGCAATGCACACCCATAACACAATTATTTGGGGGATTGTTTGTACCAGATTTTTAATATAGGCATTTTGGGACCTCCGCTCATGAACAGTGTTACTGTGATTTTCTTAATCTATCATGAACACTGATTTCCCACAGTGACCGCGCTATTCTGCGCCGGAAGTGTGAAAACACATTTCAGCCAGGATGTGAAAAATGACAGCTGTACTGTTCATAAGGAGGTGTGAAAAAATGGCAATGTTGAAAATCTGGAGTGAAAATATTAGGAATTCGTGAAGTTACGAGGGTGCGTAGAAACTGCACAATGCACGCTCGTAATACGGTGATTTTATGGACTTTTGTCACCAAATTTTCAGCATAGGCATTTTAGAACCTCTGCTCATGAACAGTGTCACTGTGATTTTCTTAATCTGTCCCGAACATTGATTTACCACAGCGACTGCGCTATTCTGTGCCAGAAGTGCAAAAACACATTTCAGCCAGGATGTGAAAAATGATAACTGTACTGTTCATAAGGAGGTGTGAAAAAATGCTGATGTTGAAAATCTGGAGTGAAAATATTAAAAATTCTCAAAGTTATGAGTGTGCGTAGGAACTGTGCAATGCATGCTCGTAAAACATTTTTTGCACCATATTTTCAACATAGGGTACTTGGCGGCCTACCTCATGAACTGTGACACTGTTGTTTCATTAATCAGTCCCGAAAGGTGATTACACGCAATGACCGCGAAATCACCTTTCAGGACCAAATAGCCAGATGACAGTCACTGAATTCATGAGATGAGGCCCCAAGAACCCCATATTGAAAATTTGGTGCAAAAATTCAAAAACATGACCGAGATATGCACCAAAGTTGAAAAAAACCTATTTATGTCATTATACAGCTTACTGGCATTTCTTCAGTTTGCGGTCAGCTTTGAAAAGTGCAGACATATTCCCGGTCCACCGAAGATCATCGCGCTGGCCTTCAGAGGTAAGTATGGGGTGAGGGGTGTGGGGAGGTGGGCACGAGAGGGTGGGTGCAGGTTGGGTGAGGGTGAGAGAGTCTCCATGAGGGATCGCTTTTGTTACTTTTTTTTTTTTTTTAACAAAGACGAATGCGGGACTTGCATGGCACCTGGAGTTTGTTTGGGGATTAGTGGAGCCAACGGGGATTGGGCACCCTGCTGGCTATACAGTGTGTGGGGGACACATGAGGACGGACTTTGCCACGCTGGGGTGGGCCTCACGTACGCCTTGGAAGTTTGTTTGGGGACAGTGGAGCCAATGGGGATTGAGCACCCCACTGGCCATACGGGGAGGGAACACATGAAGACACTGGACTTTTGTCATGATGGCGTGGGCTTCCAGCATGGCACCTGGAAGTTTGTTTTTTGGGGGGGCACTGGAGCCAATGGGGATTGGGCACACCCGTTGGACATACAGTGTGCTTGGGAGGGGAGTGTGCATGAGCCGAGGAGGATTAGGCACCCCCTCGGCACACAACAAATGGGTGGCAGGAGATGCAGTGGTGTAATGTTTGACAGCTACAATCACCGGTGGTGACTGTAAGCAATTTGCATACTGCTGACGCACAGCAGTGTGCAAATTGCCTACACTTTACCACCGCTGATTGTAGTGGTCTTTCTCTTTCAACCGTATGCCACTGCATCTGAAATGCTGTCATAGACAGCTCGGACAGTCACTGGTGCGGTGCAACTGCGCCTGCAAAAAAGATCAGGGCATTGGATGCGGGGGTTCCACACCTACAAAAACTCATATGGTGGCACTATGTTTCTTGCACATGCATGCAAGCAGACATTAAAAGGAGTACAAGTGAGAAATTGCATGGGGTTGTGAAGAGTGCTGAATACCTGCTTGAAGAATCTGCTGATTATTCACATCCCAGGGAGCAGCCCCCAAGTGGGAAGCTACAGTATGAGCCAACTGAAGAAATTTAAAAGCATCCCCATCGGTCTGCTTGCATGTGGTTTTAACGGAGGAAAAGGAAAGGAAGCACCCATCCAACAAATTGTTTATTTTATTTGTTTATTATTGATTCAGATTACCAGTACCTTTGAGCTGAGAACTCTTTAGCAAAGGTTCCACGTCAAAGGGTAATGAAGATAAATCCAGACAAAAAGTTAAAACTAGGACGGGGCAGAAATTACAGTAGGAGGGAATTATATCTTTTTGAATTACAAGAGGAAGGAGCTACATCATTTAGATTACATGTTGTACAAGAAGACTTAGTATAAATATTGAGGCAAAATCACTGAGAGCAATACACAGTCCACTAGGAGTCCAAAAAGCAAGTAAGCTTCAAGGTGTACAAGATACTTGGCATGAAGTCTGTGGGTAGGGCAGCTAAAGGAGGCATCGATAAGTGAAGGGGGGTAAGGAGGGTAGTAGGGCCAGAAAGGGATGACTGTGGTGGGAAGCAGAGGAGAGAGGAAGGCAGGTTCTAGGTGGTAGAGATAGACAGGGTGATAATGGCAAGGATTCAAGTACGAAGATCAAGTCTAGAGCAGTGAACAGTCAGAGGTGCCCTAAGTTGGGCAGTCACAGGTACAGAGTGCTGGCAGGTGCTGCTGAAGCTTACGTTTAACAGGTCCAAGCTCTGATTCAACAAGTACATCACAACCAAGAGAGGTGAGCAAAGCGGGGGCACGATACTCCAAAGATCTCTGTCCTTGGGAAGTGCAGCAGACTAGGACCTTATAAAGCTTACTGTTGGTACTGCTGGTATGGCAGGGGTTCATTGCAAGGCTTAGGAGATTCTGGATCCCCAGTGGGGTGAGCCCTAATGCTGTTTTTTTGACTGACAGGCAGGTCTGATACTGAAGCCTACCTTTTAGGTGTAGCCAACCTGTCTGTGCATATAAATCACATGTATGCATATAATTACGGGCCCTGGTGATTAGCCTGCAGGCTTTATTCAATGCCGTGGCTACCCTCTTTAGTGAGAAGTTGGATGCAGCCCCATAAACTACTAAGCCGTAGTCGATAGTTGAGATGACTAAGCTGTTCACTGCTAGCCTAAGTGCCTCAGCAGTAATGCAGTGTTTCTGTCTATGTAGTAAACCTATTTTTGCATTAACAGCTTTGGCTACGTAGTCTATATGATTAGCAAAAGACAAGGCATTGTCAAGTGTGACTTCTAAATATTTGAAGGAGTTGACCAGTTCAAGAGGGGTGTTCAGGTTATTGCGGATGGTGAGCTGGTAGGATTTGTGTTTGTTATAGGGAGAAGATGCAAAGGTCATGATCTTTGTTTTTTAATAATTTAGGAGGAAGCTGAACCAGGTCTTGACACTGGATAAATTCTTTTGAAGTTGTTTCTCCAAGACAGAAGGATCAGGGTGACTAGTGTAGAGAACTGCATCATCTGTGTAGAGGAGGATATTATCTTGGCATGCAAGAAGGAGGTGGTTTAGGAAGAGACTAAAGAGTAGGACCCCCTAAGATGGATCCTTGAGGGAACCACTTGTGAACTTTCAGACTCTCTGAGAGTATTCCATCAATTTTCACCTGTTGTGCCCTGTCCGTAAGGTAGCTCCGGAACCAGCTCACTGCTTGGGTGGAGAGCCCTGTGGTAGTTAATTGTTTGAGCAGCAAGTCATGGTTGACCATGTCAAATTCTTTGGTGAGGTCAATGAATGTCGCCCCTACCAACTGCCCATGATCTAGTGCCTTATGTATGAACCCAGTGAACTAAACAAGTGCGGTAGTGGTATTATGCGACTTCTGAAAACTGTGCTATTGGGGACATTGAATTTGATACTTGTTGAGATATTCCACTAGTTGATCTGATACAATCTTCTCCAGGGCTTTGGAGAGCAGAGGGAGAATGGACATATGGCGGTAATTGGAGTGTAATGCCTATCACCACTTTTATGTATGGGCGTAATTACAGCGGCCTTCCATTTACAGGGGAATGTTGCAGTCTGCAAGGATACATTGAGAATTTTCATTAGAGGGGCAATTATCTCATCCAGCATGAGGGCAATTAGTTTGAGGTCTAAAGTGTCACTACTTTACTAGACCTCAACTTCCCTAAGATTCACTGGATGTATTTTTTGGCTTTCTTCATTGAGACAATTTTGAAAAAGAAGGGAGGAGGACCTTGGCCATGGCTGTCAACACATTCATTGTTGTGGTTTTCTTCAGTTACTAGATGGTCTGGGGGGAGTATGCTACTGAGGTCAGTAAACACGGAGTTAAAAACATCCGCAATAGCTTTTGGGTCCTGGGTGATTACCCGTTTATGTTTATCATGGATTGGGTGGATTTATTAACTTTCCCTGTCAGTGCCTTTAGGTACCGCCAGAACATCCTACCATTACCCTATGCGTTGGTGAGTTTCTCCTTAAAGTGGTGACTTTTGGCGATACGGATTGCCCTTGTGCAGGCATTCCTAGCCTTTTTATAATTCTGCAGATCTGACTGCTTGCCTGTTGCACGGGCCAGGTGCCAAAGGTTATCCCTATCCCTTATTTGGTTATGGAAGGAGGGTGAGATCCAAGGATTACATTCACCCTTGATCTTTCTCTTCCTGGGTGGGGCATAGATGTCACATGCTGAGTTAAAAATGCTAATGAAGTAGTCAAGGGCTAGGTTGACATCATAGTGGAATCAATAGTGAACCAAGTTTGTTGCCTAACTTATAATTTTAGGGGATTGAGTTTCCCAATTTTTAACAATCGGCTAGTAACAGTTTTGGCGGAGGGGGGTTAGTAACTTTGTTTGTCCAGGTACACATAACCGGAGAGTGGTCACATATGGCATCTGGTAGGACAGTGGTGTTTAATATTCTTTCAGGATAATTAGTGAGCAGCTAGTCCAGTACAGTACATGAATCTGACCGGTAGTTAAACCTGGTGGGAGAGTCAACCATCTGCGCTATGTTGATGGAGGAAATAGTATCCCTGTAAGTGGCTGCCTTTTGGGACAACCAATTGATACTGAAATCCCTAGCCATTATAACCTCAGAGCTGGGGTGTATGGTACTTAGGTAGTCCATAACTGCTTTAAAGCCACTGGTCTGTTCTGTAGGGGAGGATATAGACTGAGACCACTACAAGTCCTTTACAGCGGGCTCCCAGTAGGAATTTAACCCCTAGTGTTTGGATCTTGAACCCGGTGTTGGAACAGGAAGGACATGTCCTTGGAGGGTGTCCTTAGTGTAGATTGCACAGCCAGCCCCTCGTTTACTGAACACATCTGACCTGAACACTGAACACATGTGTCACATCTGAAACCTGTGTAGCCATCCAGGGAGATAGCAGAGTCTGGGACTTTTGGTGTGAGCCATGTTTCCACTGTGGATAACACATCAGGCTGGTGCTGGGTAACCCATACCTGGAGCATGTCCATTTTGAGTAGTTGGCTACAGATGTTGATAGAGGCAAGCGTTAAGGAGACATGCTTCCTACTGTTCCCCATTGATTGGCTATCTGGACTTGGGTTTGGGTGTACATTGCCAGATAATAGCAGTAGCAACATAGTGAGTCTCAGGACTTGAGACTTTAACTGCTTTAGGTTGGTTCCGTGTAGCCTCCTGCCAACTTTCTCAAGTATTAGCTTATGGGAGAGAAGAATCTGACAATGGACAATGGAGGGGGTAAGGTTATTGGTGAGGGCAGGGGCTATTTATCAGTAGGTACAAATCTTTGCAGAGATTAGTAATTGCTGAACTGTTTGTATCATACGTGCTGTTATTTTGCAAGACCAGGTTCCAGGGGCTGCTGCTGATATGGGGTTGTTGCCCAGTATATTTCACTGTTATTAGCAGAAGAAGGGTGATTATAAGGGATGGCAGTTTAGTAGCCATCATTATTTATTCAGTACCCTTTAATACATAGGCTAGTAAGTGAGGTTTAATAATTTAAAGTGGGGTAAGTATTGCTGATACTCCACTGAGTCACCTCAAGTAGACAGATGGGGGGGATTGTGGGAGCGGGGTACTATTTATTCTATGATGGGTGTAGTCCAGCAGTGTAAAGTTAACAAAAGCCAAGGGTAACTATTGACTGCCAAGATATCATTATGGTTAATAACTTAACCTCTGGCCCAGAGGGTTGGTGGTTCAAACCCCAGGACATGCTCTAGTCATTAGGGTGGGGAGGGATGGGACCAGTTTTGTGGGAGAGAGATACTATAAAAGAAAGTGCTCAGGACTGTGGGAGAAAACTACTATTTAACCTATGAGGGGGTGTAGTCCAGCAGTGTAAAGTTAACAAAAGCCAAGATAGCATAGTGGTTAGTCACTTCACCTCTGTGCAGAGGGTTGGCAGTTCAATTCCCAGGATATGCTCTAGTCCTTAGGGTAGGTGAGGGATGGGACCAGTGTTAGGCCCTGAAATTTCACTGCTTCCAATGCTGGTAAGTGGTAGGAAATGCAGGCTGAGGAGGGGAAACAGTGACTCCTAGTGGCCAGGAAATAAAAACAACACAGGGAGATGGCATCTGCAAATGGAGTGTGAGTTGAAGGAGTTGTGAGTCATGTGATAAATCACATGACTCCATGCACCTATAAAAGAAAGCACCGCCTAGGATGGGTTGGTAGTCGCCATTGCACAGCGGCGACAGGCTAACGTACCAGAAACAGCTCTGCTGATGGAAAATGCTGGAGGGAGGACTCTCTACCTTCTAGCTGCTTCTTATGGTAGGCATCCCAGCTGAGTTGTGGATGGTGGTGGATGGTGGGAGTGTTTGGAGCAGGCAGCTTCTAGCTGCTTAGTGAACAGGGAGAAATAACTATGCCTGGTGGGAGGGGAAGGTGAAGATTAAGGTTAGACAAACCAACTTTGACAAAAACAGGAGAATAATCACACTCTTCACAACAGTGTAACTGCAGAAAGCAATGCGCTCAGACAAATGTTCAAAACCAACCAGGTTTATTAGGCTGCAGAAAAGCAAATATGTACACAGAATGTACACACTGGCAGCAATTGCTGTAGTGGCCCCTCTACCATCCACCTGCTCCTTGCGGTAGGCCTCCCAGCCAAGTTGTGGATGCTGGGGGCGTTTGGAGCAGGCAGCTTCTAGCTGCTCCTTGCAGTGGCTTCCCGGCCGAATTGTGGATAGTGGGGGTGTTTGGAGCAGGCAGCTTCTAGCTACTCCTTGCAGTAGGCCTCCCAGCCAAGTTGTGGACGTGGGGGCGTTTGGAGCAGGCAGCTTCTATCTGCTCCTTGCGGTGGCTTCCTGGCCGAGTTGTGGATGGTGGGGACGAGATATGACAGGAATGGTGACATTATGCAGCCAGTATGGGGATAAAGTCCTGCCATCTATTTCAAAATTCAGATTAAAGAATAGGGATTTGCAAGTGTCACTGGACCAGTTAAGATTCAGACTCACACCCAGCTGGTGATGAACTTGAATGGAGATACCAATAACAGAGATTCTGATATTTCACATGCAAAAGCACTTGGGGAGTGATGCCTGCATCAGATATCATTTGCTTTTTGAGTCTGAGCCAAAGGGGCATATAGGCTTGAACTTCTGCTTGGTGGACCGGGTGTATCCCATAATTACTTACTAGCATTACTAGCCCAATAGTAAAGAATAAAATGTGGTAGTCAAAGCCATCTGCATGCTTAGGAGCAGTCAGCTTATGATACATGTGGCGCAACGCTTTGACTGTCCAAATAAATAAGGGTGTTATGGAGTGAACCATCCAAAACCACATCTTAGGCAGAAAGATGTTCACCATATGCAGCAGGTAAAGCAGTCTGAGTAAAAACATTCATTTTAATTACGTTAATTCTACCCCAGAGAGTGAGAGGTAAAGATTTCCAGTGGTTCAAATCCTGGCGAATTCTAAGGAGCGGGTCATCCAGGTTGAGCCTCTTAAAAGCTTTGGGGTCTGTGGTTAAATCACTACCGAGGCAGCGGAGTTGTTTTGGTACCCAAACTAACTCAAGATCTAAAATGTCTTGCTTCATCACAGAAGCATTTAATGGCAAAACCATTCTCTTATACGTACTGAGCTTATAACTGGAAAAGCAGCCAAACTCAGCAATAGTGGCAAGGGCAGCTGGTACAGACAAATTTGGGTGAGTGACATGCAATAAAATGTCATCCACATAAACCAATATTTTAAACTGCACTGAATTAATAGACATGCCTGTTATGTCCTGATTGGCTATGAGTTTCTGTAAGGATCCAAATAAAAATTAAAAAGAAGAGGCGAGGCCGGCCCGGTGGCGCTAAGGGTTGAGGCGCTAGACACCACACCTAGTACCATGCCGGCAACCTTTGTTCAATTTCAATTCAATTCAATTTTATTTATAAAGCGCCTTTCAAAATCATGGTACTGTACAGGCATTAAAATTAATAAAATCCAACATTTAAAAGTCATTTAAAAGTCAGCCACAAACTAGCAAGGGTATGCTAATTCGAACAAATATGTTTTTAAGGCGACCTTGAAATTATCGATCATATTATTGTTCAGGAGCAAACTCAGGCTGCCAGGAGTCAGTAGGGGAGGGAGAGGATTCAGCATCTGACGACAGCTCTCCTCTCCTGGGGGTGGGTGGGCACGTTGTCCCGCTCCTTGGCTGCCTCCTGGTGGAGGATGGGGGGCAGCGCCAGACTCTGGGAGACTCGAAGCATTGCTTTGTGATACGCACGTGCCTCCATGTGCACATGATCATGGCTGCAGGAGGAGGGACCAGAAAAGTGAGAAAATCTGTCTGCAGGCTCCATGATGTCCCCTCCGGCAGGCCTGCACAGCTACCTCAGGACAGCCCGTAATTGCCCACTAAATAAGGCTTGGGGGTACCTGGGGAGCGGTGACAGGGGACAGGAAGAGGATGGACTACTCACCTGCAGGCTGTGGAGGAAAAACACAATATGGGAAGGAAAAAAAAAGAAGCCGCAAAAGGGGACACCTCTGCCTAGTCTCACAATGTAAAACAAAAATGGAGGAGAGACACCATTACAATAAATCTTGGCATTAGGCTTAGTATATAAGACCTTTACCCACTGTATAAACTCCGGAGGGAAGTCACATTTCACTAATGTGGCAAAAGGAAAAGGCCATGAGATTCTGTCAAAGGTCTTCTTCGCATCCAAGGATAACAGGGCTGCAGGGGTCCCTGGTCAACTGAATGACATGTGGGCAAGAAACCTACTTGCGTACTGCCAAAAAGACAGCCCCGCACAGAATTAAGCCAGCTAGCTAAAACTTTGATCAAAATCTTCATGTCTTCATTGATGAGCAAAAAAGGCCTATAACTAGACACCTGATTTGGGTCTTTTCCAGGTTTCAAGAGTAAGGCGATCATGGCCTCAGAAGGAGTATGGTCTGCCAACCCATGCTCATAGATCTATGCGAAGGTGTTTACTAACACGGGCCCAAGCTCTGACAAAAAGGTTTTATATAAACTGCCCATAAAGCCATCAGGACCTGGGGCCCTGTCAGGCACTAAAGCTTTGATGGTGTCCAACATTTCCAATAAGGTAATGGGACTAGACAAGAGTACCGACTGACCATCTGATACAGTTGGTAGGGTAATAGAATCTAAGCATGTGGTACTCTCCCAGGGGTCAGGAGGGGGTAGGGGACGGGCAGTACAGGTTAGTATAAAATTTGTAAAACTCTTGGGCTATCTCCCTTGGGGTCTTAAGGACATTATCAGCTTCAGCCCTGATAAGAAGGATAAGGCGAGAAACTTCCTGCTTTCAGAGATGCACGGCCATCAATTTGCCCGCCTTTTCCCCTTGTTCCACATATTTGGTGTGGGTCTTGAAAATGGAATGCTCAGCCTTCTCTTTGAGCAATTCTGCGTAATTATTTCTCAGACTACATAAGAAAGTTCTGATAGACTCAGAGATGGAAGGATTTAACTTGGCTTCCAGACATCTGATCTCCGTCAGTACAGTAATTTATCTGCCTATGCAGCTCTTAATCTTTGCCACATAGAAGCCAACCAAATAAGTCCCCACCCCCTCCGAATTGCACATTTAAATGAAGCCCACTCCAAGTCAGACATACTGTACCTTTTGATCTGGAACTCAGTTGAATAAAGTTAACTATTAGCTCCTTAAGTTTGCCTACAGAAGGGTCATCTTTTAACAACAACTGGTTATTTAATTTCCAGACTGTGTCCTGATCAGATCCCAAGTGAATACATGTTGTAACCATATTGGGGAATGGTCTGACAACACTCTAGAATATGTCCCACACATGTGTAAGTCAATTGAGCATTGATTGATAAAATAATCAAGTCTCAAATAAGAATTGTGAACTGGGGAGTAATACGTATACTCCCATTGTGTGGGAAATAAAGTTCTTCAGGGATCACACAGCCCAAGGGAGTCTAACAAGTCTGTAAACATCTTTTGGGCTGGCAACAACCCAAAGTTTGAGCTATCCATCCTATCCAGGTCTGGGGCAAAGACTAAATTCCAGTTGCCAACCAGGAGAATAGGCAACTGCAAAACTGGTGATAAGGAGGTCAACAACGACATACAAAAAAGGAGAATCTTGACTAGGCCCATGGATGCTACCCAATAATACTTGGCTATTGTCCAACACCCCCTTGAGGAGGAGATATATGCCCTTTGGGTCTTCCACACTTCGGATGATGTTGAACCTGGTCGACCTGCTCACCAGAATATCAACCCCACATTTTCGGGTACAATTCCCCATCCCCAAAACTTGCCCAACCAAGTCCTTTCTAAACAAGACTGCTTCACTGGCCAGCAGGTGCGTTTCCTGCAGAAATAGCAGATGTGCACCCAGTTGTTTGGCATGCTTGAGAATTTGGTATTTCTTCACTCTAGAATGGGCCCCTTAATATACCAGGAGACATATTTAACATTAGTGGACATAAGAATTCAAAATTGTGCAGTAAATATGTACCTGGTGTATAATCAAAACATATCGTGAAAATTGCACAACACAGTGCAAAGTACACTGGACTGAAACCCCTCCTTCCCCAAAGCTGTATAACAGCAAAACATGAGTGAAAACCCATAAACAATTAACACAAAACAAACACCTCGCCCAACTAGGTGAACCTATCCCCAGTCCCTTGACTGCTCTCTTGATGCCTTGGTCCATGGTGGATCCCCATGGAGTGAGCCTCCAAGCAACCCCCTGCATAGAAAATGAGGTGAAGCAAGGCCTACATAGCCAGTTATATGAAAACAGCATAGACCCCCTAGGAGTGGCCAATAAAGAGAAGCTGGTCCCCCCCTAAGCAATTGTCAGGAGCCCAAGCAGAGTTGTGGGCATCTTATGCCAGGGACAAACAAGTATGAAACCAAGTAACAACCATCTAGAACAGCAAACTTTATAGCTGGAAGACAGAAGGCAGCCCTCCCCAGGCAATAAAAGTAGATCCATTCCCAAAACCACATACCCAGTCCAATAGACAGCTACAAGAAATCCCATACGAGGACAAAGAAAAACCCCACAAGTCGACTGCCTACCAATTAACAGGTTCCCCTCTCAGGTGCATACACAGACTGCTGTCCCAAAAACTAAAGCCCAGTTGTCCAATTGTTTGAGACAAAGAGGATATTAAAATGGAATCCATGACCAGACACCGGTAAGATGATGAGTCAGATGTCCAGGGCTGCAGCCTGTATCCTGTAGAGATGTACTTCTAGGTCCCACAGTGCCTCTACTGCTGCTTAATGAGGAGAGGCAGTCAAAGTGACCTGGACAGAATAACAGTTCCAGAGCCAATGCCAAAATTGTTCAGTGCCCCAAAGCGGCAGCCTCCGGCAGATACCTCCAGTAACGAAGTAGGCAACAGCAGGAACAACAAAGGGTGCAGCCATTAAAAACTCTGAAGTGGAACCACGGGGTCAAACATAGCAGTCAGTGAGTCACCAGAGAGAGAGAAAGAGAAAGAGAGAGGGAGAGGAGAGAGAGAGAGAGAGAGGGAGCGAAAGAGAGAGGGAGAGAAGAAAAGAGAGAGAGAGAGAGAGAGAGAGAGAGAGAGACACAGGACTTGGTGGTGGTATGAGCTGGCAGAAAATGGGGAGCCAGCCAAAAATAATAGTAAGAAGTGCCTTACAATTAGTAAAGAAAACCACACAGCACCATCTCATAGGCCCAAAAACACTTTAGCCATTTTTCTCCAGATTGAGGCAAAGTAGATCAGCAGTGTTAGCAAGCTGATGACTTTTGAGAAGAAAAAAGATTCAGATAAAGCTTGGGCAGCTCCCTCGTGGCATCTGCTGTTGTAGGAAATTGTTAGCCCTCATCTGCAGTAGAAACAGCTAGTTGAGCAGGATAACGCATTCTAAATTTGATTCCGGCTTTATAGAACTTGCTTTTAATGGCATGATACTCATTCTGCTTGGCCCTCACCAGTGGGCTAAGATCATTGAAAATATGTAAACGATGACCTTCGTAGCAAATTTCTTTAAGCTCCTGCACTCTGGCATGGACGTGGATTTTATCCAGGAAATGTAAAAGCCACAGAATGATGGGCCTATGCTTCTCTCTTGGGGTTGGCATAGGTCAGAGGGCCCGTTGCACGTTTTCTACCATATAGTGTGGGCCACATGAAGTGGGACCCGCTACCTTTTCCAGAAGCTTCTGGATGAATCTCACAGTATCCTGGCCCTTTGCCCCTTTAGGAAGGCCGACCACCACCAGATAATTACAGTGGCTACAGTCCTCCTGATCTTTGACCTGCCCTTCCAACTTCTACAGCTTTCTCTGCATGCTGACCAGCTCCAGTTCTGACTGCTTCACTTGGTCCTCCAAAGAACGCATCTGACAGCCAACACGTAAGGGCATCCAAAGCCAGTTTAATGGTTTTGAAGTTCAGAGAAAGATCAAGCAACATATCCATAATTGAGCCTAGCTCTTTAAAGAATCTATCCAGCATGCTAGGCTTAACCATGCAGGCCAGGGACATAAGTGGAGAGTTGTCCATCTTATGCCATTTGGATGCCTATCTCTGTTTCAGAAGTGAGGATGGTAAGATGAAAATGTCCACAGTATCCTCTCCAGCTGGCTGCACCATACTCCAAACTGTACCATGCAATAAAAGAGTAACTGCACAAGCCACCCTGATGGCGTGGAGGACTGAGACACATTTTTCTCCTGCCACCACACTAGTGACCTGGGGTTGGGAGTAGACTCTGGTCATTGGGGATTGTCTAGAGAGAGGAGGATCGAGTATCCGGCGGACTGCTCTCTTCCTCTGGGGGAGGGAGGGAGGGATGTGGGTGCCGGCACATGTCTGACCTCTAGTGGTGGCTAGAGGTGTAGGCAGCCAGGGACTGCAACTCAGGGAATAGAGGAATGGTAGCCGATGACATCCTATGCATGGGAGCATATGTAGGTACATCTGGACGCATTGCACATCCATTCCTGCAGGGGAGAAAAGTGGAGGAACATGGCCAGGTGCAGCACAGGCTATGCTAACCCCATGCATGCTCTGCACCAGGCTACAGGGCCCTCTGCCAGAAATCACCTCCATTCATCAGAGATAAGCTGCTAACCCCCACCACGGAGGCAAGCCATGGGGGAAGCACTGGGATTGAGGTAAGTCCCTGAGACGCTGGGTGACAGGGCTGGTGGGGTTGGTAAGAAGGATAACCTACACCGGCCAAGGAAAAACAGATTAAGAAAAAAAGGGCAGTAGCACTACAAAACGGTCCTGTTTGAACCTCGAATATCTTACTCTGGGCAAAGAAAAAAACCTAAAAAAATAGCGAACCGCGGAGAGACACCCAGAGTGCCACTGCTCCCTACTGTGCCATCACATGACTCTCCCTGTTGAGTTCCATCTTGTGAGTACATCTTGTTTGAACTGCTGGATTGGCAAGTCATTAAAGCTGCTTAGCAAACTTAAAGCAGACTTCTTGTTAGACTGGTGGTGTGGCCAAAACAGGAAAAGGTGAATTGCCCTATTTTGCTCCCTCCAAACGATTTGTTTTATTTTGGGTTTTTTTCCCAGTTAAGTGCATGAGACAAAGTAATTGCCTATTTTTAGGAACAGCCTGGAAGATTACAGTATCAATCAATCAATCAATACTGTATTCATCAAATTATGAATGAATGGGATACTCTGTTGAGCAGAGTTAATTTTCAATGAGGTCTCCTCGTAGTGCTCAAGGTACAAGTTTAACATGGATATGAACATCATAGGCTATGTTTACAACATACATAGTCATATGGCACACTGGATGTGTCCTGGCTTTACAAGTAAAAGGTCAGAGGTTTGATCCTAGGTGAAGGTATGTATTTTAGGTCTTTGACACTGCCCCACACAAAAGGCTGGTTAACAAGATGGGTAGTCTGGGTATGGGGCACAAAGTGGTAAACTGGGTAAGAAGCTGGCTAACAAACAGGAGGCAGAAGGTTGGTGGTAAATGGAATCCAATCTGAGGAGGAGGGGGGGACCAGCGGGGTACCTCAGGAATCAGTTCTTGGGCTTGTCTTGTTTAATGTCTTCGTTAGTGACATTGAGGAAGGGCTGGAGTGAAAGGACTGCTTTTTTGCTGATGATACCGAGAGCTGCAACAGGGTGGATACACCAGATGGGGTGGAGAGAATGAGGAGGGACCTGAGAAAGTTTGAAAAATGGTCTGAGTGTGTCAACTAGAGTTCAGTTCAAAGAAGTGCAAAATAATGCACCTGAGATGAGGGAACCCTAGGAAAAGCTACAGGATGGTGGGGGGGGGAGTTGCTGATGATCACCAAGGAAGAAAGGGACCTGGGGGTTATCATTTCAGATGAACTAACAGTGTCTAAGCAGAGTACAAAGGCAGCAGCAAGGGCTAGTGGCATGCTGGGGTGCACAGGGAGAGGTATCACTAGCAGAAGGTGGGAGGTGGTGATGCCATTGTATAAAACATGTGAGGCCTACCTGGAGTACTGTGTGCAGTTCTGGAGGCTGCACCTTTGGAAGGACATTGACAGGGTGAAGGTAGTCCAGAGAAGGGCGACAAAGATGGTACAGGGCTTGCACCAAAAAACATATCAGGAGAGATTAAAGGACCTCAGTATGTGCTCGCTGGAGGAGAGGAGGGATCGGAGGGACATGATAGAAACATTCAAGTACCTTAAGGGCATAAACAAGGTGCAGGGGGGAGACATCTTCCAATATAGAAGGAGTGCAAGAACAAGGGAGCATAATATGAAATTGGAAGGTGGCAGATTGATGGGAAATATGAGGAAGTTTTTCTTCATGGAGAGGGTGGTGGAAACATGGAATAGCCGGCCACAGAAGGAGGTGGGAGCAAGGACAGTGGAGGGATTTAAACATGCCTGGGACTGGCATAGGGGAACCTTAGATGTGGGGAGGAGTGGTAAAAGCCATTGACCAGGTAGGGTCAGAGGCCGCATACAAGTGCAGGGCTTACGGGCAGACTGGATGAGCCTAGCGGTCCTTATCTGCTGACAATTTCTATGTTTCTGTGTTTTACAGTATTTACATTGAGGTTGCATATAGTGCTCTTGGTAAGGTTAAAATGGGTTGCAGCAGATAAGTCTAGAGTGACAAGTAAATGTTCCGCTGAGTCTACAGGCTTGGTATGGGATAGTATGGGGGAGGGGTGTTGTTGTTTTGGGGTGAGGGCATCGGGGCTTACTGTGGAGCTGAGCAGCAGGGTCGCAACCTGTTGTAGTGTTCCAGGTGCCATTGCCTGAGTTTGCCTATGTTTATGGGTTTGTCTGCCAGTCCGAGGTGGATGGGTAGAGTGTTACAGAGTTTGGGGCCCGTGTAGAGGAAGTGCTGCTTACCCACTTTCCAGTGTCTGTTTTCAGAGCGTGAATTCTTTTTTTTTTTTTTTTTTAATTTTCTGTTTTTCTCTCCTCCCTCCCACCAGCTCTGGTATCCTCAGGTGCACCTAGGAGTCATCCCTCTGCAGACCGCCCTACTTGGTCAACCCCTTTCACCCATGGAGCCCTGGCTTACCTCCCAGGCGGGGACAAGGTGGGGCCTGAACACCCCGAACATCTAGTTTCGTCTGTCAAGGAGTGCCAGGAAGGCAGCAACAAATCGAGGGCAAGCTCCAGTGCTCTGTCTCCACCAGAGCTGGAAGGTCTTTTTCCTCAGTTCTGTAGGGGAGTGGCTAGCGCCCGACATCAAGGTGTTGCCACCAGTATCAGCCACTCCCAACCCTTTTCTACACTCCAATGCTTGCTATGCCTCTAGCTTCCGCCAGAGGCCAGCCAAGAGCCCCTTTCCCTCCCGGGAGAGGAGAGCTGTCCTCCGGATGCTCAATCCTCTCCCTTCCCTACCGACCTCCGACGACCTGGACTCATTCCAGAACCCTGGTCACTGGTGTAGTGTGAGGTGTGGCGTCCAGCGCCTCAACCCTCAGCACCACTGGGCCAGCCACAGAGTGTGAATTCTAACCCTTCTAGTAGGTAGCAAATATCAGGAACCTTCCCAGATCTTCGAAACAATCAGTTATCAATAGGTAAAGACATACTACAGTCCCAGCAGACAAAGTCAGCAGTATACAACAAAACAGCAGCAATACCATAGCAGTAGTGCTATTAGAATGAATAAATATTCAATGACATATAAGAAAAGAAATAAGATGGTCATATACGAAACAAGTAAATCAATAAGTGTTACAGAAGATTTAGTTGAACAATCATCCCCCCAGATTTAGAAACACCTACATTTTAAAAACACAAGCATATGTATGACTAGAACAGTTGTTTTGAAACAACTAGTGAGTCAATCTTTTACAAATAACAAGTGCAAAGAGAATTCCTAAGCCTAGGTATAAAACTATTGAATGCAAGGTCACTACAGGTGGTGCGACATTTGGGAGTAGCCAGTATAGCTTGACCATGGGACTTAGGGAATAGCTACAGGAAGTCAGAGTTAGAAGTGAAGCCAGAGAAGCAGGGGATTGGCTGCACAAAACATTATCAATTACACATCTAAAGTGTAGTTACAGACGGATGTAGGGGAGAGCCAACCAAGGCAAGAATAAAGGGCGCAGCGATGCATTTGACAGTTTGTGGCCAGGACAAAATGACATACTGTGTATAGTCATAAGTGGCATTCAACCTTCTCAGGTTCCTACTGAGGTTCTCACTAAGGAAAGGTGGAACTAAGAGGGCTGCAGTGTTGGGTAAGTTACTTTTTCTATTACTTTCTATTACGTTTGGAAACTTGTTCCAGGAAGCTCTGTGCGGTCCCCAGCAAGGATGGATAAGTACTAGAAAAAGTAATACACCTTACAATCATAGTTACTCATTTCTTTTTATACAAAAACAATACAAAAATAATAAATAACTATGAAAGATTACATTTTTTGAAAGTAATAGGTTAGTTACTAGTTACTTTCAAATAAATGTAATCAGTTACAGTTACGTATTTCTTTTGTATAAAAAGACATAAGTAATTGTAACTGTAAGGTGTATTACATTTTCCAGTACTTCTCCATCCTTGCTAGTGACTGCACAGAGCTTTCTGGAACAAGTTTCCAAAAGTAATAGAAAGTAATAGAAAAAGTAACTTACCCAGCACTGGAGGGCTGACAGTCATAGACAGCTCCTCCACTACGTTAATGGAAGCACTTCAATTTTCCCCCAAGCAAAATGTAACTGTCATGTTTTTGTTTAAATTTGCATTTGGTTTTACTAATGATTATTTCTATTAGTAAAGAGTTCCAGGGGGCTGTCACCCTTTGGGTAATGAAATACTTTTTTTACTGGTTTCAAATGTCTGCCCATGGTCCACAGATGGTGCCCTCTAGTTTCTGCCCTATTTTGTTTGTATTCGGTATTTAATTCATTCATTAATTTTATGATGTCATATAACAATAACAAGTCTTCCCTCATTCTGCGAGTGTACAGGGACATAAGATTTAAGTTTGGATAACCTAGAGTCCTAGGAAAGCTCCTGACACCCAATATCCCGTTATTATCTTTGCAGATCTTCTCTGGACTCATAAAAGCTTATCTACATCATGTTTTTGTAAGTACACCAGAATCGGGTAGCATAATCCAAATATGCTCTATATAGTGGTGTTGTTACCTCCCCTTGATGATTACAAATATTTTGTTTAATTGACCACAAGACACTGTTTGCTTTAGCTATTGATTCGTCACATTATTTACCATGGTCAGGTGTGTTAAGAATGAACATACTTCGGTCCTCCTCGCTTGTGGTCCATTTTAATTCCCTTCTGTACAGTATGTATGTGTGGTTAATTTTTGGGACATAAGTGCATAACACAACAATCCTGATTAAATTGCGTCCCCCATCTACTTGCCCAATGATTTATCTAGGTTATCTATGTTCCCAATGTACCTTGCCATTCTCTATCTTGTTCCACGCCCTTCCTTGTCCTACCCCATCCTCCTTAGCCCATTCCACCTAACTACCCTCCTTTCCCTCCCCCCTCCACCCATCCATCCCTCTTCTCTCCCTTTTACCTTCCTCCTTTACTATCCACCTGGATTTCCTCTCTTCCCCCTCTCTCAACTTTGAGCTTCTTCTCCATGCCCTCTTCTCATTTCCCTGCTTCCTCCCCTCCTCCCCTCCCCACTGCTGTAAGGGATGAAAATCCCACTCCACACTCTTGCTCCTGTTCCTATTCCTTCTCCTTATTGGTGACATGGAGTCCAACCCTGAACCCTCTCCTTCTTCCTTCTCTGCCTTCCAGTTGCTAAAGGCCTCAGCATATTTCACCACAGTGCTCAACTTCAGCGTCAATTGGCTCTTCCCAGCCTCCAGGCCAACCACCCACAAGGTTGAGTCTTTTAATCTCACACAGATTATCACTGATCCCACCTGGCTCAGCCTCCAATCTCACAACTATTCCCTCCTGGACTGGGTTCTCTCCTTCCACCCCATTGTATTGTATTGTTGTAGCACACAGTATAATGCAGTGGTTTAAGGCTCTGAGCTGCAAATCTGGAGATCTGGGTTTGAATCCCATAGCCCCCACTTGCATACTGTGTGACCCAGAGTAAGTCACTTAACTTCCCTGTGCTCCCAGGTTGCACCTGTAAACAAGCTTTCAGTTTAGTGTGCTACTCCCGGTTAAGCAATAGAAAAAAAAAAGAAGTATCTTGCCAGGCACTTTCAGTGACCACTATATGACATTCTGCATCAGGAAGATCCAGCATCCCCCCCCCCCCGCAAATATATCTGGACCAGGCCACTTTGGTCACTCACCACCCTTGCTCTCTTGAGAGACCTTGCTGCTGCAGATTGGACAGCTATACCCTCTGCCACTGATATCGATGCCCTCTCCCTGTTTCACTCCAAATTTCTCCTCTGTTTGGGACAAGCATGACATACTCCGAAAACCCAGGGTTAAAACTCACCATCACATCTGGCTTACCCCTGAAATCATTAACCACTGCAAATTCCATGATCTCGCCTAGGCACCAAATTATATCAAACCCTTTCTGTTCTCCTCTTATACAGTGCTATCAGGAACTCCTGTAGAAAGGCTGCCTGTGCTGCAAAATCACAATATTTCAAGGACTACCTTTGTAACAACTTTAGCACCCCTTCTAATTTCTGAAAGGTAATTCACTCCCTCTTCAACCCTCCTACTTAGTCTACCCCATCCAGTCCTTCTGGTAAATCGTTCTCTGGTTCTGATCCCTCCTCTGTGGCTGCTCACTTGAGTGAGTTATTCACGGCTCTTGCTCTCCCTACCACTCACCCTCCAGCCTCTGCTGCTCCACCTCACATTTCCATCTCCTGTCTCCTCCAAGGGTTTCCACTTTCCCCCCATTGCTAACCAGAACACCCTGAAGAAAAAATTACTCACCTTAGTAATTACGTTTCTTCTAGTGGAGTCTTGCTGTATTCTGACAAGTGCAGTTAGCCCCAGCCTTTAAACTGCCCCGGAGAACAATGGGTTAACTTTTCTATGCAGGGCACAGAATGTTGATCTTGAGCTCGGTTGATGTCTCTGCCTGTTGTATTTTGAACTGCAACCATCAGATCTTTACGAGCAAAACTCACTAGGTGTTCTGTGTGGTAACTGTAAAATTTTTACTAGCCAACTGGCAGAAAAATAATCTTTTGGGTCTCAAAGGAAGACTCAAGTCAGGAAACCCAAAACTCAAAAAACAATAAAATTGAAATAAAACCTCACCCCACGAGTAACAGAGGGCGTAAGGGGGGCACCCCTGGGGTGCCAAAACTGCGCCTGCCCACCCACATCCCAAAATCCAGGTTCTGAGAGGGGAGGCGGGGGGGGAGGTCAGAATACAGCAAGACTCCACTAGAAGAAACATAATTACTAAGGTGAGTAATTTTTTCCTCAAACAACATGAAGTCTTGCTGTATTCTGACAAGTGCTGACTACCAAGCAGTACCTCCATGGAGGAGGGACAGAACCTAGTTTGGGAATAGGCTCTGAAGTACTGCTGTGCCAAACCGAGCATCAGTCCTAGCCTGGATATCCAGGGAGTAATGCTTGCTAAAGGTATGGACTGTTTTCCAGGTGGCTACTTGACAAATTTCTAAGAGAGGGATATCCCTGGCAGTAGCCAGGGAAGCAGCTGTACCTCTTGTGGAATGAGCCCTCAGGCCTGAGGGTGGAGTTTTTCCCAGTTTTTCATAGCAGAATTGTATACAAGACACAATCCACCTGGCAATAGATCTCTTGGTGGCAGGTTTGCCCTTTCCCACTTCTCCATAAGTGAGGAACAACTGGAGGGAGTCAAGCCTGTGACCCTTGGTACTCTCTATGTAGTAGCTAAGAGCTCTTTTAACATCCAAACTGTGTAGCCTCCTCTTTCCTGAGGAAGAATGATCAGTGAAGAAAACAGGGAGAGACATAGACTGATTCAGGTGGAAATCTGAAACCACTTTAGGCAAGAACTTTCTGTTAGTTCTAAGGACCACTTTATCTCTGTGAAAAGAGATGAAATCAGGTTCCACTGACAGGGCTTGCAATTCACTGATACGTCTAGCAGAAGTAATGGCTACCAAAAACACAGTTTTCCAAGTCAAGTACTTAAGCTCTGCTGAGGACAAAGGCTCAAAAGGGGGTTGCATAAGCTGAGCAATGCAAACATTAAGATCCCAAGCAGGAGCAGGATCCCTAAAGGGGGGGATTGGTGTGAAGCAATCCCTTGAAAAACTTACAGAATACAGGGTGGGATGACAGTGAGGAAAACTTGCCTACTGATAGGAAAGCAGAAACAGCAGACAAGTGTACCCTGACAGTAGCTGTTCTGAGGCCCAGGCTATTAAGATGGACCATATAATCCAGAACTGTAGGCAATTCAGCAGTATCTGGGGAGATATGCCTCTTGGATCACCAAATGCTGAATCTCTTCCATTTGGAGTTATAAGTCTTTCTGGTGGAAGGCTTTTGAGAAGCTTTGAGAATATCCAGAACTCCCTGAGACAGATGCAAATCTGCAAACTCTAACTCTTCAAGAGCCATGCCTTGAGATTGAGAGACTGAAGATTGGGGTACCAAATCCTCCCCTGAGAGGAGGTTAACGGGTTGTAATTCTTGGGAAGGGACAGGGGAAGATGGACTGCTAGGGACAGCAACAAGGGGTACCATGTCTGAAGCAATCAGAATCACTTTGCAAGGTTGTGACCTTATCTTGACTAGAACTTTGAAGAGGAGAGGGAAGGGGGGGAAGCATACAGAAATTTCCCTTCCCAGTTCAGAATCAGAGCATCCAGGGGGACTGAGCCCAAGACTGGGAGTCTGCAACAAAAGGGAGAAGGTTGGTGATTGTCTGGGGATGCAAAAAGATCTATCTCTGGAGTGCCCCATCTTGAAAAAAATCACCTTCAACACCAGAGGATCCAGGGCCCATTCGTGATGGCCCTGAGATATTCTGCTCAGTGCATCTGCTAGGACATTGTCCTTCCCTGGGAGGTAAACTGCTATCAGAGAGGTTTGCAGGGAATAAGCCAGGGACCACAACTTCATTGCTTCTGTGCACAAGGCCATAGACCAAGTGTCTCCATGCTTGTTGATGTACCACATGGTGGTGGTGTTGTCTGTTCTGACCTGAACCACCTTGTTCTGTACTGATTGGGAAAAAGCCTGCAGTGCCAGAAACACTGCCCTGAGTTCCAGGAGATTGATGTGTAGAAGAGATTCCTGAGTCGACCACAGTCCCTGGGTGGTGAGGTCCCCCAAGTGGGCTCCCCAGCCCAGCAGGGAAGCATCTGTGGTAAGGACCACTGAATGAGACTGAGTGACAAATGGAACCCCTTGCCTCAAATTGTCCTGATCCTGCCACCATTGCAGGGCTTGGATCAGAGTTCGAGTCTCTGGGATGAGTTTGGTAAGGGAATCCTTTCTCTGGGACCAAAAAGCTCTTAAGTGGAACTGAATGTCCCTCATCTGGAATCTTGCACCTTGGACCACTGCTGTAGAAGTTGCCATATGACCCAAGAGCTGAAGGAAATGCCTTGCTGGTCAAGACACCTGAAGGCTGAATGAAGAAGCCAGCTCCATGAGAGCTCTTGCCCTTTCCAGGGGAAGGAAGGCTCTTGCTTTTACTGTATCCAGCTCTGCCCCTATGAAGGTGAGGAGCTGCACTGTTTGAGAACTGACTTTGGTAGGTTGAGAAGAAATCCTAAAGAAGTGAGCACTTGCTGGGTCACTTGCAGATCTGACTTGACTTGGTCTGGGGACTGGCCCACTATGAGCCAGTCGTCCAAATATGGAAAAATGGAAATATTTTGTCTTCTTAGGAAGGCAACAACTACTGCCAGGCACTTTGTGAAAACCCTCGGAGCTGAGGTTAGGCCAAAGGGCATTGCTCTGAACTGACAGTGGCCTGAGGGCAACTCGAACCTGAGGTACTTTCTGTGGGAGCACCTGATGGGAATGTGAAAGTAGGCATCTTTGAGGTCCAGGGAGGCTAGCCAGTCCCCTGGCCTTAGAGAGAGAAGGATAATTCCCAGAGTTATCATCTTGAACTTTGGCTTTAAAAGATGTTTGTTCAGATATCTTAAGTCCAGGATGAGTTGCCACTTTCCTGTGTTTTTGGGGGTCAGGAAGTACCTGGAGAGCAGTCCTTTGCCCCAGTGTAGGGTAGGTACTCTCTCTACAGCTGTTAAAGCTAGGAGAGAAGAAACCTCTGCCTCTAGGGCAAAGGTTTCCGAAAGATTTGCAGGTGGAAAAGATCTGGCTCTCATCTTTGGAAATTTTTTGAAGCTGAGAACCAGTCCCTGGCTTACTACTTCCAGGACCCACTTGTCTGATGTAATAGACATCCAGCCCTGGACAAAGTAAGCCAGCTTGACCCCTACTGGGATAGGAGAGTCGACCCGGGCAGACCCATCAGGGTGTCTGCTTGGCAGGGGCTTTAGGCTGAGGGGTGGATGCAGGCCTGCTCATCCCCATTCTGCCTCTCCCTCTGAAGAACCCCCTCTGCGAAAAGGAAGAGGAGGCCTGTGCTTGATAAAAAGGCCTTTGAAAGGGCCTGCTCCTGCCCCTTAGACTGCTGCCTCTGAGGAGTTGCCTGCCTTTTCTTGGCCTGAGCACTCTTGTAAGTGGTCCTGTACTCATCCATTTTCTTCATGTAATTCTCTGTCTGCTCCCCAAACAGAGAATTACCCACTACAGGAAAATCCATGGCCTTAGCCTGGGTATCCTGTGAGAGGCTAGTACATCTGAGCCAAGCCATTCTCCAAAGAGCCACAGATGTAGCCATGACTGTTGATGACACATCATTGGAGTCCACAGCAGCATGAAACTGAACTTTTGATGCCTCAGTCCCATCTGCAGCCACCTCCTCCAGCTACTTGGCAAGCTGGGGGGAAGCCTGTTTAGCCAGTGCCAGTACAGTGTCCCACCTGGATTTCTGGTATCTGGCTGTATAGGCCATAAAATTCACCTGCCTGAGTCCCAAGGAAGATGCCATGTACTGCTTTTTTGCCATGGCATCAATCTTCCTGGAGTCCTTGTCTGGGGGGGTGTGATGCCAAGGGAACGCTTGCCTTATAACAGGCAGCAGCCTGTACAACCCCAACATGGCTGCATTGCTGATAAAGGAACTCCGTATCTGAGCCTGAGAATGTATACCTCTTGTCCATTCTTCTATCCACAGGAGGTATGGAATTGGGAGACTTCAGAATTTTTTGTGTCTGTTTCCCAAAAGATTTGTTGAGGGGAATAGACAGTCTCCTGGACTCTGGGATGTCCATCATCTCTACATAGTCAGGCTCCTCCTGATCCTCCACTGCCTCCTCCATAGGAAGCTGGAGGGTCTCAGCCACCTTTCTGTAAAACATAAAGTGGGAATGGGACTCAGAAAGCCTAGGAGGAAAAACACCTGAAGGTCTGTCTGGGGAGATGTCCGGGTCAATAGGCACATCCAGACTTTCACCATCACCATATTCATCTTCCAACTCTCCTTCCTCCTCAAACTCCGGTTCATAAAATTCTTCCAGGGTATAATCGTGAACTGGGGGAACTGACCGAACCAAGCCCCTGCTAAAAAGTGCCGGATCAGTCGGAACCGGTATAAGCGATTCCACAATTCGAATCACTTTGGCTATTTCTTCGGCGGTCGGAGTATGAGATTCTGGATCCAAACCAGATGATTTTTCTTTGCGTTTCTTTTTTGCTGGAACCGACCCCTCAGGATTGGATCTCCTTTTGCCCGAAGAAGTATCGCCCTGGTCAGAGGGCACTCCTTCTGGTTCGGTCGGAACCGAACCTGGCTGGCCATCCGGGTCAGCAGACTTCTTGGCCTCCCTTTCCCCTCAGTCTACCTAATATCTTTTCAAGGGTAGATTTGGGAAAATTTTTTACAAATTTGGCTGTCTGAATCGAAGTGGTCAAAGCCCAGACAATAAACACAGGTGGTGTGGGGATCGGCCTTAGCAAAGACCTCCCCACACTCACTGCAGTGTTGAAACCCAGTGGGCCCGTTTTTTTTCTTGGGTTTCTCAGACATGGCCAACCTAACCAAACTTACCTTTTTTTTGGCAACGGCCAGGCAAGACTCCCCTATCAGTTCCTGGCCATGTCATAGGTCTTGGGAAAAAAACGTACTAAAACCCGTTTTTTTTAGAACCGATACGGACCGGTAACCACACACTAAAGTAAGATACCAAAATTACCTGAAATGATCTGTTCAGCCGAACCGATCAACACTTTTTGCAAGTTCCACACAGAAAACAGAACAAAACCTATCTAGTACTCAAGGTACCACAGACAGAGACTTGAACCGACTATGCGGAAACTAAATTTCGGTAGGAAAATGACCGTAAACCGACACTTCAACCAACTTCGAACCGAGCTGCAGGAGAAATCTCCGGAGCCACTGTTCAGTGAGGCGGAGTAAAGAATCTGACGGTTGTAGTTCAAAATACAACAGGCAGAGACATCAACCGAGCTCGAGATCAACATTCTATGCCCTGCATAGAAAAGTTAACCCATTGTTCTCTGGGGCAGTTTAAAGGCTGGGGCTAACTGCACTTGTCAGAATACAGCAAGACTTCATGTTGTTTGAATGCCTGTTACTCCCTTAACCTGCACAAATTCAGCCCTGATGGGTTGGATCCTCAGTTACTCCAGAGCTCCATTTCTACCATAGCACCTTCTCTGAGTCACCTACTCAGCCTCTCCTTCTTCTCAGTCCTGGAAATTGACCAACGTTTTTCCACTCCATAAAGGTGGGGATCCTTCTTCCCTGGGTAACATCCAGCCATTTTCCCTCCTCCCTTCCCAAGCTAAGCTGCAAGAGAAGCTTGTCTACTCCAGACTTTCTGATTTACTGTCCTGCACCAATTTTCTCTCCCTGTTCCAGTCTGGCTTCTGGAAGAGTCACTCCACCAACTTCACCCTGTTGCATGTAACTGATTCTATCTTCTATGGGATGGATCAGGGGCATAGCATGGCTGCCATTTTCATTAATTTGACCAAAGCCTTTGACTCAGTTTCCCATCCACTCCTCCTGGATAAGCTGAGTTCTGCTGACCTCTCAGCTCCTGCTGTTGACTTGTTCTATTCTTACCTCTCGAGATGTCTGCTGTTAGTGCAGGCTGGTAGCACCCTGTCACCTCCACTTGTCATCCAGGTGGGGGTCCCACAGTGCTCCATCATGGGGCCTATCTTGATCTCCATCTTCCTTAGTGACCCCCCTCAGCTTGTGCCAAGTCACATTTACACATGTATGTTGATGACTCAGTCATCTATAGAGCCAGAACAAGGATGCACAGCCATAAAACCTGGTGCACTTAAAAAAGGGGGAATACCAGTGTACACAGAGAGAATAAGGCACTCCAATGTATGTAGATGGTTAAATATGTATGCCAAAATTGTTCTAATGCAAAAAAAAAAAAAAAAAAAAAAAAAAAAGTAAGACAGCAACAGGAGTACAAGTGGCTAACAAGTATTTTGAAACCAAAAAATGGTCTACGGTGGTGTGATGTGGAGCAGCTAGGAATAGCATTAGAAAGATACAGTACCTTTGAATTATAGACCTGTCTTGAATTGTAGACCTGTCTGTACAGCTGGTCAGTGATTTTGAACACAGCTTGTTCACTCCAGCATAATTTGTTAGTCATTTGTACCCCTGTTGCTGTTTTTTTTTTTTTTTACATTAAAACAAGTTTGGCATAGATATTTAACCATCTATATGCTTTGGAGTGCTTTATTTCTCTGTGTGTGTGCTAACACAATCATGTACACCTCTGGTTCCTCTGCCACAGCCATGGAAGGTCTGCTCCAGCCTGATTTCCACAATGTCCTGCAATGGTTCCAATCAAACCAACTCCAGGTCAACGTGAATAAAACTGTGTCTATGACATTTGGCACCAGCCAGAAATTGACCAGACTACCAACTCTATCTTCTTCACCTTGGATGGCACCCCTCTGGAAGTGGTTCAGTCCATCAAGTACCTTGGTGTGTGTGGCTAGACAACAAATTTCTCTGTCCACATCAATGCCATCTATGCCAAGCTCTACCCCTAAACTTGGTGCCTTGTACCACAACAAAGATTGTTTGTCTCTGCAGGTCTGCCATGAGCATGGCACCAAAATGGTGCTTACAGTCTTTGATGATGTGAACATGGTCTTTGGTACCACTCCCTCAACCTCAACTGGCCAGAATGAACACACTCTGCAACTCCTTGTACCGCTTTATTAAGAACTCCCCTTCTCATACTTATCACCACTCACTTTATTCCTCTTTAGCCATTCTCCCTCTACCCTCATGTCACCAGATCCACTGTTACTCATTTACATCCAAATACTGGTTTGTGTCCCTTCCCTCTTACCTCTAGTCACTCCTCTCCCTCATCCCCTCTGCCTCCTGCTCCCTCTGCTCCAGGAATCCTTGAACTTTTACCATTCCTCATCTCCACTCCTTTGCTGGGCAGGCAGCCTTTTCCTACTGTCTCCCATCACTTTGAAACCAACTACCCTCTTCTCATTTCATTTATTTTTCATTTATGTTTTATTATTGTAGGCCTGATGAGCAAAATGCCCATTTCCACTTGTGACAAGTTGAGGTTTACATAAACACAAACATTAAATACATACAAACAATAAATACTGTACAAATTGCACAATTAAATACACTTACAACATATTACCATTCATACCACAAACTCTAACAAACACAGTGCTGTTGATCTTGTAAATACAGCACAAGTCTTCTCTTAAAAACATTAACTATTTTACTACTCAGTAGTTCCAGGGGGAATGTACTGAAACATTTGTGGGCACTGTAAGTAATAGATTTTTTGGCCGATGGCCTTGTGACATAATGAGAGTTTATAGGAAGGCTTGTCTTGTGATCTAGTCCCACAACCATTAGGAACCCTGTTGAATAAACAGGAAACAGAATTAGGAAAATGGCTAAGAATGATTTTATACATGAAAAACACATTTATACTGAACTCTGTTTTCAAAAGATAAACAGTCAGACTGCTGATATAGGGAACACTGATGAGTGTGGTATGGAGCATTGAGCATAAATCTAAGTATGGCATTGTATGTGACCTTAGGGCGAGCCAATAAATAATTATTGGTACCTGTATAAACAATAAGGCCATAATCTAACATGCTCATTAAAAAAAACTATGTGTCAGCAATACGCGAGATTCTTGGGTTAAATAGGTTTTCACCTGGAGAAGCCCATCCAATCTTTGATGAATAATTTTCCTAAGACCATAGATATGGTTTTCGTAAGTTAAGTGGGAATCCAGGGTCAGTGCCACATACTTAAATTGATCAACATGTTCAATTATATTCCCTTTTAAATTTAAAATTGGATCCAAAAGCTCATTACTTTGTTTATTTGAGAACACAATGGACTTTGTTTTTTAACATTCATGACCATATAATTCTGTTGCAACCAATTCTGTAAAATAGTAAAGTCACCCTGTACTTTCCTGATGGCATCACCTGGCTTAGGACCAACCCCAAAATGGACTGCATCATCTGCATACATAATAATAGATGTCTGTGTACAGACACTGGGAGCCTAATTCATATACAGAGAAAAAATAAGTGGCCTTGAAATTGAACCCTGAGGGACACCACAAACAATTGGTTTAGATGAAGAGACATGGCCTCCTATAGCTGTAAAATGCACTCTGTTACTTAAGTAGTCCACAAACCAGGTGATGACATGAGGAGAAAAATTATTTTTTTGAAGAATCTCAGTTATAAGACTGTGTTTAACTAAATCAAAGGCCTTGGTGAGGTCCACGAAAATAGCTGCCATTATCAAGAGCACCCTATAGACATCTGGTGAACCCCACCAAGGCTGTCTCCTTATTATGTTCCTGTTTAAAGCTATGTTGTTTTCGAGGTTAACAACTCGTACTTATTAAGAAAGTCAATGGTCTGATCGAAAATAATCTTTTCTAAAATCTTTGACAATGGAGAAAGAAGGGAACTAGGATGATAATTTGGAGCTAAATTTGGGTTCCCTGATTTAAATACTGGTTTAATAGTTGAACATTTCCATTGGACAGGAAATAAACCAGAACTCAAGAAAGCATTGAGAAAAAGGGAAAGTGGATATGCCAGAGTCTTTCTGCCAAGTTTAATAATCCTGAAATCAAAAACCATCTGAACACAAGGAGGGACGAGGGTCCCTATTCAGGATATATTTTAGGACATCTTCCGGGGTAACCTTTTTAAAATAAAACTGAGGGGAGTGGTCTTCTGGTCTTCATCCACATCAGTTTGAAAATTATTTTCAGTTGTGGAAAAGAGAGACCTATAGCAATCCAGGTCACCAAAATAATTAACAAAGATTTCAGAAACTACGACTGGGTCACTAGTTAATGTATTATCATTCTGCAAGGAGATAGTGGACTGCTTTTTCTGTCTCCCTAATAAGTGATTAAGAATATTTCAAGTCTTTTTGGCATTTCCATGAGCATGTTTTTGTTCAGATAAAAAAAACTGAGATTTGGCCCTCCTAATTTCTATTTTTGCACCTATTTTTTAATGTTTTATAATTTTTGAAGGGAGGTATTATCTCTAAGTTTCTTGTACATGTTCCTGCTCTTATTCCGGGACTGCAACACGTGTAGGAATTCAGAGGAAACCAAAGGATGTTTGTTGGCCCTTATTCTCATTCTTTTTAGTGGTGCTAATTTGTCAATTATAGCAAGGAATTTCTTGGAGAAATAATCCAGTAAAATAGTAGGGTCACTAATAGTTTCCATAGGAGACAAATCTACATTGAAAAAGGCAGCATCAATGTTCTCAGAAGTTAAATATTTGAAGTTCCTACATTCAATATATTTCGTGGGATTTTTTCTCTCTCTTTGTTGACCACTCACATAAGACAGGACAGTGGTCACTCAAACTATCTGAGAGGACCCCCAAAAATGGGATCCTATCAGGGTGAGTGACCAATATTCAGTCTAAAATCATCTCAGACCCTGACCTGTAGTTATATCTGGTGGTATCTTTAATTAATTAATGCAAGCCCAGTTCTATCAGGGTCTCCCTAATATTATTAGTCCCCCCCCAATCAGAATTAAAATCTCCCATTATAATCATTTACCGGTTTATGGGTAGATCTTTTTTATGACTAAATAAGAGTTCCAAACCTGATAAAATATTACCTGGTGGAACATATACAGAACTAACTGTCAAGTGCTTTTCTTGACCTAAAATAACCTCTACAGAGATTAAATCACATACAGAATTAAGATCAGAGGCAAAAAATCTAGCAGAATGTAATTTAGTGGAAACATAAATCCTCCCCCATCTTTACCCCAACCTATCCTTCCTATATAAATTATAGTTAGGGAGTGAAACTTCAAGACCAGTAATCCATTGGTTAAGCCATGTTACAGACACGGTAATTATGTCGAATTTATTCTGTCCAATCCAAGCTGTGAATTCAGTCCATTTTGCCAATAAACTTTGAGTATTTAGATGGATTAACTTCAGCACAGAGCCACTTTTAAATTGGCAATCAGGGTCAACCATTTTATTTTGTAAAGGATTGGGACCAGGATGGGATGAACAGACCCAGACTATAACAACAACAAAAGAACAGAATTCCTTGTTCTTAGCTTATATTCCAGCCAGATTTCCCTTTTGGTACAGGACCTAACCAAATTTGAACCAGTTTTAGTGAACATGGAACTATTAATAAAAAATTTTAAATACCAATTAATAGAATAATCTTGCTCCAGTGACCACAATAAAGGAACTCCATTAATGAACTCAGAAAATGGGCAGCTACTATATTGAAAAAGTCCCTCATCAACCCTCAAGAAATTATCTTTGATTCCATAATTTGTGGGGGAGGGGCAGAAGAAGTGGGAAGACCCCTTAAATTAAGCAATACCAACAAAATACTTATCAAAAACAAGACATAGTTAAAACTATAAACCTCTATAAAATTACTTTAACCCACTAGGTACCCTATTTAAATGATCTGAGTTCTCGCCAATTCACTACCTCCCTTGGCTCCCTCAGGTATCTGCTGAAACCCCATTTCCTCCTCCCTGCTCCTGTTTTCCCTCTCGTTAATTATTCCTCTTACATTTGCTCCTACCCCAGTGTAGAGGTGGCTGAAATGCCTTATTTATTTATTTATTTATCTGAATTTTGATGATCGGGTAGACTCACTGAGACACTGTTGTCTTTGATGGAGCATAGCCCTTCCCCAGTGCAGTCGCACCGGAACTGTTCTCCCGCTGAGACAGACAAGTCCCTTTTTCAGGGGCGACCAGGGGAGCATTCCAAAACATAACAGGGGATACAGCAAAGAACAATAAAATATACAATCTGAGTCACATCCAAGTAAATCATCTTACACTAGGTTATATGACAATCAGTGTATAGTATGGGGTACAAGTGTGAGGCAAGGAGAGCCGTAAAACACGTTATAAGTTAATACAGTCATTGTTCAACTTCTAACATGAGGTTACATAAGCACTATAAGATGGAATGGAGGATAGGAGGAGCCAAGAGGTGCAGAGAAACAGGATTAAGGCAGAGGTGGGATCTTCCTTGGTTGCTGATTTTGCACTTACGCCTGTAATTAATTTGTGTTATGTGATGCTATTTGTGAACTATGTCAGTGCTATATATTTTGTATTCCCTATTCCCTTCCCCCAGGTTGCACTTGGAAACTAGCTTTGGCTCAGTGTGCCTCACCACCAATTGGCAAATAAATAAATAAACAAACAAATCAATCAATCTAGGTCTTCTGAAACTGTGATCTATGACGGTTATCCACTTGGGCCTCCTAGTTCGGTGTTATCTCCATATTTTTCACACTAACTAAATTTTCCGTTGTCTAGGTCAGAGATGAATATCTGAAATATTACAGGTCCCAGGACTGAGCCCTGGGAAAAACCCAATACTAACTATACTGGAGCTTGATCTACTGTATATCTATTCAGTGTGACATACTTGAGTTCTATCTTTTAACTATTCAGTAACCCAGTTAACTAGAAATGGATTAAATTTTATTAATTTAATTTTTGTTAACTGGGTAAGGTGTGCCAGGCATACATATGTCTATTTTCAGGCAAGGCCTGGAAGAGTACATCAGTGGATTACATTTTATTTAATTCATTTTTATTAACCAGGTAAGGTGTGCTAAGCATAGGTATGCCTATTTTCAGGCACGATTCAAGAGAATGACCCTGATCTCATTTTTTTTGACTACTGCCCAGCAAGGTACTAGTAAAAGACCTTACATAAATTGAGATTTATTACATATTTCAGGTTTCTATTATCCAATTCTAAAGGTTAAATTTAGACATATTACAGAAGACTGATGTGCCAAACAGCAATATAGGCAGTAGAACACCTTGAGCAATGGCTAGGTGAGCTTTGGGAGTTACACTGCACTTTCAGCAATGACTAGGCAAGCTTTGGGAGTTACATTGTTCCTAATTAAGTCTGTACTTGATTTTGTTAGTCTGCAGCCCTCTGAAAATGAGCTCCTCCTCCTCGGGGATTTCAACATAAACTGTCTCGCCTCTGACACTGGCACTTACAAAGATGACATCCTAGCAGCAAACCTGACTCAGATGGTAATCTCCCCCACCCGGAAAAATTACAAAATTGGTACAAGCACCCTTATTGACTGGGTTCTCACAAATCACCCTGACCGGATAAAAAACATTAAAGTCCTCCCTGACTCCCTCAGTGACCACTCCCCAGTGTCCTGTACCTGGTCTAATAAATTTCTCAAGCCACCCCCAAAGTTATAACAAGCAGAGTATTGCCTTATGGGAATCTTATCAAGTTGAAAACCCATCTCCTACAACAGGACTGGGCCTAATCCTTGAATCAACTGATATTAATACCGCACTAGAATACTTCATTAAATCTTTCAACTCTGCACGCTCTTATACGCCCAGTAAAAAATGTAAAATCAAAGTGCTATCAAATCCATGGATTACTGCCAAACTACTTGCCGAGCTCAAGGTTCGGGACCACCTCTGGGCAGTTGCCAGAGACACAGGCTCACCTCATGATACCCTAAAATACAAGCAGGCACGAATAGAGATGTACCTCACAAATTAGGCAAATGAAGAGCGCTTATTTCAAAATGCCCTTGAATCCACCTGGGGTGATGGAAGAGCTTTTTGGACAACATCCGAAACATAATGGGTAAATAATCAAATCGTCACCTACCATTATGAAAGTTGATGGATCCACCACTCTTGACCAAAGTCTATTGCAGATGCGCTTAATAAGACATTCACAGACCTTAGTGGGGTCCTCCCAGATTTCTTTCGGACTTACCTGTGCCCAGCCTAGTATCACAAAACACCCCTCGTGACAAACCACAATTTTACTTCAAGAAAATCAAAGTGCACGAAGCACACAAGTACATAAGAAAGGCCTGCTCCAAATCCAGAACAAGTAGTGACACGCTAGATCTAAAAATCCTGTCTCTCACCCTGGATGAAGTAATTCACCCCCTTGCAAAAATTCTTAATCTGTCACTTTGCCAAAGTCAATTTCCCAACAAATGGAAATCTGCCATAGTTACGCCAGTGCACAAAGGGGGGGGACAAAACCTCAACAGGAAACTATCGACCAATATCAATACTCCCTCCCCTCTCCAAAGCACTTGAATGAATAGTGGTAGACCAACTCTCTGATTACCTGGACAAATACAATCTACTCTGTAATCAACAGCACGGCTTTAGAAAAGGACATAGTACAACAACAGCCTTACTTGATTTCTCTGGAGAAGTCCACTCAGCCCTGGACAAAGGGTGCCAAACAGGTGCAGTCTTTATCGATCTTACAAAAGCTTTCAACACAGTCCATCATGGCCTACTTACCTCCCTACTTTCTAGCCTAGGCCTGGTCAAGGTCCTTGTGCTTGGGTAAAAGTTACCTGTCCAATCGGTCACAGGCTGTAAAATCTCTAATGAACTCTCCGACTTCAAACCAGTTCTCTGGTGTACCACAGGGATCAATTTTGGACCGCCTCCTCTTTAGCCTGTTCCTTAACTCCCTCCCAGATATCTGCCAGGAGAAAATAATCTTATACGCTGATGATGCTGTAATTCTCTTTCCCACAAGGATCCAAACTCCCTATGAAAAAGCCTGCAACTTGCTTTCTAGTGTTGAAAGGTGGTTCCTGGATAGTAAACTTGTGCTAAACCACAATAAAACAAAAGGCATGCTCTTCTCCAATCACCAAAACAAAATAGGCATACTCCTCCACCATACAAACCTCTTGGGAATTACACTGGACCAAGTAAATACTTTCAAATACCTTGCATCACTTTGACCAAGGGCTCACCTTTGCAACCCACATTGACAACACTGCGAAAACAGTGAACCAACGCCTTGAATACTATTCAGAATCAATTTCTAAATCAAGCGGCATTGAGAATAGCTATACAGAGTTCCATAATCTCAATCATTGACTATGGCCTTATTATTTATGGCTCAGCTACCTCCACTGCTCTAAGGCGATCTCAATCACTCTAAATAAGGCCTGCCGGCTCCTCACGGGGCTCAAAGACTGACTCACACGTGATCTGTACTATGAATCAGGCTGGTTGAACCTATCAAATCGCCTTATTTATCTCACCTGCACAATGGCAAAAATCTATCTTGGGACTGACTCCATTATGTATTCAAACCCACTCTGACTGAATCCTGGCTCACGACCCTCCACCAGATCTGAACGCCAACCTTTCCTGGTTCCGAGATGCCGACTGCACAGGGACAAAGATCTTCGCATACAGGGCCCCGACATGGTTCAATGCGCTTAGTCCACCTACTCTATCCTCAACCTCGCTTGAAGCTTTCAAATCCATGCTCTATGCCCACCTCACCACCACTAGCAACTGTGATTGCGCTAGATAAAGACTACTACTCCTCATGTCCATCCTCACATCTGAGGCCTCTTCCTCCCTGACTAATGAACCCTCTGGTACCTCTACTACTTCCTGTCTCCCACCCAAACTCACTCCCCCTTTTTCCTGCTCCCTCTCCCTATCCTCACCACCTTTCCTCCTCTCTAGCCTCCTTTTGGCCTAATGATCACCCTCCCTGGAAGCTTCCTTAACCTCGAAATTGTCTACCGCTTGAACCTGTTATAGCTTGTTTTTCTATGAAACTTAAAAACGTTACTGCCTTAAACTGTTAATAGCAAATTTATGATGTAACTTTCCTGTCTGGTTTTACCTGTAATGTGTATCGTACTTTGTTAAATGTTCTTTGTGACTTGGAACCTTTGTAAAAGAGCCCTGGCTCAAAGGTATTAATTCCTAGACTAATAAACTAAACTAATTCTGTAAAATAACCCCAGTCTAGTATTTATTGATTTACAAATGCCAGTAATACGAAGGGTCATGTCAAGGGAAGGATCTAGTGTAAAGCTTAAATATTAAAAGGAAGTAACAGAAACCAAGGAGGAACCATCTGGACAAGAGATATAGAGGGGAGGTTACAACTATGAAGCTGAGGTAAGGAGCCAAAGACTATAGCCTGTGTTTTGGCAGTGTTCAGGATAAGTTTATTACAGTGCAGCCAGTGCTGGACACAGTGAAGATCAGCAGTGACTATTTAAATTGTCCATACAATTGTAGCTACGCAGGAGAACTATATCATCAGCATAAAGAAGAGGCATACTGTGGGATGGTCAGAGAGAGAGGTTATTAATGCGGTGGGAGAAATGTAGTGGGTCAGGTGTGTACCCTGAGGTGGAGGCCAAATTAGAGTGAACTGACTGAAACTTGACTAATTGCTGTCTATTCACTAGATAATCTGAGAACTGGGAAGTACAAAGGAGTAGATACCGAGGCTTTTTTATTTGGAGCATAGCAGTGTATGATCAACAAGGTCGAGGACCATAAACAGATCAATAAATACAGCTCCACTAGAAGCTCACCCAAACAATGGGACTGACCAAACGAGCAGACACGAAAGACCATTAGGCCTATTCTGCTGGCATTTTATTATGTTAGTGAAAGGAACAGGCATGCTGGTCTTGTGCAGCTGGTGGGAGCTGGCTATGTGGCATGCAGTACCTTAGCCTGGTATGTTCTTCCACTGGTGCGGCCTGGTACATACCTCTACTAGCATGTACTAGGCCTATTAGTGCATAGGGCCCACAGTTGATACAGACATGTCATGGTCGGCAATGTATTGGATCTACACACACTGCAGGTGTACTGTGAGACATGAGACACAGCTGAGTGCCTTTACTCAACCTAGAAGTACTTCAGTCCACTACATGGCTACCCTGGAGTGGTTATTGTGCTTATAAAATGGGTATGAGCACTCTAGCATTAAATAAACATACAGAAAAGTGTTGAAAGTTTAAAACACAGAAGAAATTATATTGCAAATGTTCATGATAGACCTTACGCCTTTAGTTTTGTGCATCCTGCAAAAGAAAAAGAATGAACGCCACAGGTAAGATTCCAATTTATTAATACTCATTATATCTTTTTTATTTAATCATTTGATAATCGGGAAAAGCACACTGAGCCGAGGCTCATTTCCAGGTGTGACCTGGGGATGGGTTGCCTCCCCAACAGTGATACCAACACAGCGACATACCTCGCTGTTGGCAAAATCAACACTTTGCCGACAGGTCACTGTGTTGGTGTGCCTGAGACAGGGGCACACTGTCTCCTGGTCCTGCACCCCCTACTCGAATCAACTCCAACTCAGAGTTGACAGTCTTTAGTACGGGGGGTTTAGAGGGGCAAAGCCCCCAATAAAAAAACAGGATCAGGAGTCATAAGGGATTTATGTCTACCGCAACTTGTGGTTGACATAAATCCCAAAGCTGTGATGCCGGTTGACAAAAGTGTTGTCGAACCAGCATCATAGATCCCTCGAGGGTGAGGGAGGGAGAGTTACAAACAGTATACGTACATAGAATAGATATATATGAGAATATTACATACAATCACATATTTTTGTACAAAGGAGTTATTTACATTCATTTGCATATAAACAGTTATTTACAATCAGTTACTGTACATGAATACAATAATATACAGTACAAAAGTTTTGAAGTTTAAACCATGTTCATTTGGCTAAAGGCAGACTAGTTGCAGTTACAGATGGGGAAGGGGAGTTGACGAAGTTGGAATTTAATGGAGTTGTGCAAGGGTGAGTTTCTGAGGGGCTGGGGAAGCTTGTTCCATAGGTAGGGGAGACAGTAGGAGGAAGCAGATTTGCCAGCTAAGGAGGATGGTTTGGGGAGGGAGAAGAAGCGGGAGTCTCTAGAGTGCAGTGAGTTAGAAGAAAAGGCTGCAGGGGTTAGTTTCTCAACCAGGTAGGGGGCAGTAGGTTAAACCAAAATATGAAAATGAAAGAAATGGAGTGGCAAAAATGGTGAGGTAAGAGGGGCACTAACCCTAGGGAGGAAAGGAGCATGCAGTCATGTGTTCTGAAAGAGGAATTTGTTGCAGAATGGCAAAAAGCATGGAATAAGGAGTCCAGCCTGGACAGAGAGGTGGAGGGGGCGGTGTTGTACATAATTTCCACATAATCAAAGATGGGAGTGATCATGTTTGTTAGCAGTGTGCGTCTAACAGGTTGTGGGAGGGTGCACACGGTTTCTATAAAGAAAACCAAGCTTCAGGCGGAGCATCGAAGTGATGGCATCAATGTGGGTTGAGTAGTTTAGCAGGGGGTCTAGCCATACTTCTAGGTATTTATAAAAAGAAACTGTGGGTTAGTGTGTTTCATCCAGGGTGGTGATTACAGGGGGATCTGGGTGTTCTTGATAGTTTTTGGGCTGACCTGAAGGTCATGGAAACAGTTTTGGATGTATTTATTTTGAGATTCTTTGCACAAAACCAAGACTGCATGTTGTTGTAGTCATGTTGTAGTAGAGAGTGGATGTCACTGGTCTTATCTTTCTATGGTGCAGGGACTGCATCAGAAGACATATGAGGACAGATTAACAGAGCTCAATATGTATACCCTTGAGCAAAGGAGGGAGAGAGGTGATATGATCGAGACATTCAAACACCTTAAGGACATTAACAAGGTGAAAGAGTCTAACATGTGTAAATATAAGAAATATAAGTATAAATATAAGAAAAATAGCAGGACAAGAGGACACAGCATGAGATTAGAGGGGGGCCGATTAAGGGGGAATGTGAGGAAATTCTTTTTCACAGAAAGGGTGGTGGATGCATGGAATGGCCTACCTCAAGAAGTGGTGGCTATGAATACAGTGCAGGGCTTCAAACAGGCATGGGATAGGCATAAGGGAGCAATACAGATGAGTATGAATAGATAGGCCACTGACAGAGCAAAGGCCGATGGCACATTTATAAGGTTGAAAAAGAAATGGGCAGACTGGATGGGCCTTGGCCTTGTGGTCCTTATCTGCCGTCAACTTCTATGTTTCTACAGATTATTCCTAATTGGTACTTTGCTAAATACACCCTTAGGGTTATTCCAGGGTGAAAGATATTCTATTGGAAATACATTAGAACCTAATATTTTACTTGCCTTCTTGCAAATGTCAATATTATAGGGATGCTATGATGCACTTTAACTTAGTTTGTGCATTAAAAAATAAATCCAACAAATTTCTTGGATGAACCAATCCAAACTCATATAAAACTCATATGTGGACATCGTTGGCTGTAACATATGAAAACTGAGTGGTTTATTTTAATAAAAATGCCCAATGCTATTTTTTAAAGAATGGAAAACTGAAACCACACTGTCTCCATGATGCCCTTACTAAGTTCATACTAAAATGTGGCATCTTGTTTCCCTAGAAGAAGTGCTTTATTCATTTCTATTTTCACAACTTGGCATCATAAATTTTAACTGAGAGATTTTCAAATAGAAAGTAATTTTGGGAGTAATAATTATCTTATGACATTTTCTTCTCCATAGAGATAGGTCCAATTATCAAGAGCTATCCTAATAATTGACAGTACAGGATCCACAGTGGATTGAGTTTCACATTTTGTGGCTTCTTTTCTGAGGCAGTGATGCAACTGGCAACATTACCTGGATCGGAGGCTTCAGTTCAATTTTGTATTTATTTTTATTTTTATTTTAGTCTTTGGTGACCGGGTAAGACCCACTAGGCACAAGTGCCTGTTTTCAGGGGCAACCTGGGAGCACTGGGTGGTTAAGTGACTTGCTCAGAGTCACACAGTATGGAAGTAGAGGTTGTGAGGTTGTCATGTCTGGTCTGCTGGATGTACCAAGCTCGTTCACACCTTGTTCATTTAAGACTCAGTGTACTGCAGCTGGCGTGTCTTTTTGATTGTGCTCCCAATTTTGCTAAAGCAATTATTAATTTTTAATCATTTGCTTTGATGGCTAATTTTAGTAAGGAAAGCAGAAGTCTGACAGTTAGTCGTGTTTTTAAAACTTTCAAATTAAAGTGCTGAAGCTTAATATAACACAACAGTTAAACCAAAAAAGGAAAGAAAGAAGAAGACACTGACACAGGACAGGTATTGGACTAATCAGCTGTATTCAAATTTGTGTCATTTATTGGTGTGCATTTGATTTTTTTGTCTCTTCAGGTGGGGGAAATAGAAGAAACACAGCCATGTTGGTAAAGTCAGAATATATATATTTTTTAACATGAACCTTTTTTCAAAATACAAACAGGAAACACCAACAATCTTCAGAAAGAAAACACATAAAAAGTTAGAGATTATTACTAACAGGGTGAAATACAATTGCACAAAATGAAATAATAACAAGAACCAACATGTGAGACAGTACCAAAGAGCAATGAAAAAGAACTTGAATCATATTGAAAGGAAGGGACTGAATACATAAATATGTCAAGTAGGTGCTAAGATCAGAAAGAACATTGAGTGTTCAATAGCCTAGTGGGACAAGTAAGGAGATAACAGTAATATACACTAAAAATAACTGTATGGAAAAGGTTAGTGATCGTAGCATTGCACATGGACACGAGTTCATGAGGGATTACAAGGAGGAGGCAAGGGAACTGAACAGAGATGTGAGTTCAGGAGGGGATCCCATTTCTTGTGGTAAATGTCCATCTTGCCAACAGTTTTAAAAGACAGCCTCTCAAAAAGGGTCAACTTTGACAGAGCTATGTGCCAGGAGAACAGAGAAAGGTAGCCAGACACTGCCAGGTCATCAAAAGGAGCCTTTTCTCTTCCATAAGAGCAGCAGAGCTGGTGACTGGTGAATAAACATACAAAATATATGTTGTTTGTCTATTGCCATCTACTAAGCAAGCAACATTTAGTTTTGTATGTTAATTTGCTGGGAAAGGAATTATTTTCAAGGTGCCAAAGGGTATTATGGTAAAGCATTTGCTGTCTCAGATGTATGATGTCATTAGGTGCCAAGGTCGCAGCCATGCTACGGTCTTTGGGAAGCATAGCATAAAAAATGTTCAAAATGCAATAAAACCATAGAAAATCTTCATTAGACATTCAGATAGCTATATCATTCTTATCAGAAGTCTCTCCTCTGTGGCATTAGGTTTTTAGTTTTTCCAGAGCTGCCATCACCAATTTAAGGATTAGGTATCATTTATGTTCCATTATGTATCCGACACCATATTTAGGAAGCATGTTTAATATAAGCATATAGAGTTTTCAAATATGCAGCATTTACCCTGTAACCTTAAAATGCTCTGCAGTCTGTCAGAGCTGGAGAAGAGAAAATGATTCTGCCAGTTTATGTGCTTGGGGTTGGGGAGGGGGGCCAACACTGCCTCACAGTGTACTTTACAGTCTATGAGAAGGAGGGACAACAGTTCTGCAGCGATTAGGTTGGGTGGTGGAGCCCGCTGTATCCAAATGCTGTGCCACATCAGGCTGGCTTGCTGGGCGGGGCTACTGCGACGCCAGTGACCCGGGTTTGGGAACGGACTCGGGCAGCTGGAGGGTTGGCTGGGGAGGAGGATTGAGCGCCCAGTGGCTGCTCTCTCCTCCTCCGGGTGGTGGATGCAAGTCCAGTGACACCGCCCACCTGGGTGACCACAGGTGGAGGTGCAGCTAGACTGCACACTAGTGGTGGAGGACGCCTGCCGAGCTGAGCATCAAGCATCGCCACAACGCGTGTTCGCCCCTTGGCTCCCCCAGCGCAAGTGGACGCCCTGTGGGCTGGGAAGAAAACGGAAAAACTGCACCGGATTCCAGTAGACGGGACCCGGTCGACCCGAGAACACCCATAACTAGGCTCCATAGAAGGAGCTGGCAAGCCTTCCGACGCAGACTTAAGGACCATGGGAGGGGATTGTGGGTCCCCCCCTCTCAGCCCCACCCGGGGGTAAACTGAGGCAGGATGGGGACAGGCTGGCCAGTATCTGGAGGGAGGTACCTGGGGCGGGACTACAGGAGCATAAGACCTAGGGATCCCAGAAGAAAGGAACCCGGTGCAGGGAGGAGGGTAGCAAAAAAAAACAACCAAAATGCTGTACACTCCAGGAAATGGAGGTGCTAGAATTAACAAATTGAATTCTTACAATATATAACAGTGGTGCCATCAGTGAGGTCACAGTGCTGTTGATGCAGTGGGAGGAACAGTACTAGATATGTCAGCTGTCAGGCAGATTGCTAGTTCACACATCCAGCATAATACTGTCACATAGACAACTTTCTAATGAGCAAAAATACTTCAAAAATAAAAAGTTATAACGGACTAATTCTTAAAATGTGTAACATTTTTCCATCTCTTACATTTGGTTCTAGGAGTGCTTAGTGGGCTAAGCTGACAACAAAATAATTCTTAAATGGAAACAGCAAAACTATGAATTGGGGACCTTCTCATCTCCAGAGGATGGGGAAAGTGTACACAACCCAGAAAAACACACCTATTAGTTTAAAAGCTGGATGATTAGGTATAAGCAACCCATGTTTGCCATTTACTACCTCTAAGTGCATAGTCTGTTCTTGTTTGGGATGTACTTCTGTTTCAAATGCAGGGCCCACCCACCCTGCATTTGTGTTTACAGCCCCTTGGGTGTCCATACTTTATATGTCAGTGACTGTGAGGCACATCATTGTTTCCTGCTCTTGGAGCAGTCTGCTCGTGAGCAGGCAGAACAGTACTATTATTCTGTCAATTTGTTGCTGAGACAGCACAAATTCTTTATTTGAAAACCATATAGCATTTACTACATATAAAACGAATGTGCAGATTAGTGAGCCGTCTTAAATCCTAATCCAGCATCATGTTTATTCTGGTCAGAGGGGAGTAAAGTCAATATGGTTTTTGTGTTACTGGATGTGAAACATGGACATTCTATATAAAAGTATGGGAACAGGAAAAGACTGAGGGACCCAACAAGCCTGTCCCTTAAAGGTACAAGGGAACAATTTAAAGAGCAGTCAAAGCCTCCAGGAAAACTTTGAAAAACATGTTTATATTTTACATTAGCTCTGCAGTTCTTCTCCTTATTATTACTGCGGTCGTGTGCATGAAACAGGGTCTTTGTTCCTTGAGAATTCCTCTGCTGCAGTTGCATAGTCCCTGCCTGGTGTCATAATTCTCTGCTTGTGACAATACTGATTTTCAATGGCAACATACTGTGATGTCACATCAGAGGTTTATGACTTAATGCGGAGGATACGCTGTAGGGGCAGACACACTCTAAAGGATAGAGATTCTGTTTTTGTGAAAATGCCCTCAGTAATAAATAAAACGGGAGTAAAAATTTACAGAAGATACAGGTAATACATAATGCTCTGACTCAGAACATGCCATTTATCTTCATGATGAGGGGGTAGGGCCATATCTCAAGAGCAGTAGTGCCACAGGTGAGAGATATAAAAGTCTTTCTACCTCACAAGTAATGATAAATGTCATATTCTGAGTTAGACCATTGTGTGTCCAATTTATACGAAATATTTAAAAATGTACTATTTAAATTAGTTCTTTTTTATGAAAAATTAACTTTGTGTTTGATTTCACTGCTTTGTTTTGAGTGCAGCAGAGGCCAAGGTGATGACATAAGGTATTGTGCAAGCTGCTCTCCAATTGGTTAATGGTTCCTTTGTGACCACCCCAAATTGGAAATAAGTAAGCATTAAGCCACGACGAAGGTGGCATCTAATGCTGGATTGATGCATGGGGGGGGAGGGCGTGGCAGCCCGAGGCCGAAAGCCGAGGGTCACCACCCATCCCCCATGCATCAATCACATTAGATGCCACTGACGGAGTGGCTTAATGCACTTGTAACACGGGCCGCGGGTAGGTGGAGGCAGCTGACGGGGCCCACTGTGCGACATGACGATTGACAGGTGGAGGCGGTGCGAGGTTTCTAAAGCTTTACTTCGGGATCGCACCACGGTCTATCACATTAGATACGTACATATGTGCTGATCAGGTGTACTCCCTAGATTTGTGCAGAGGCGTGCGGCCAACATCCCTCTTTGACTTGTGTGAAGTTCGGAGCGGGTATTCTCCTCATACCCACCTCGGGAGGTCTTCGGTGCATGGTTCAGCCACTGCGAGGAGCATTGTAGTCGCGCTGTGCATGCTGGGGGCTTTCACTTCCTGCACCCTCCAGGACACTGCTCCAACACTGCTGTGCTCCACCTGGGCTGTCCATGATGCTTGTGGGTGTGCCCTGCGCTCTGTTCCTCTGCCCGGCTGCTTCCGCTCCCTATCACTGGCGGCCCCGGTGCATACGAGACATTCACTGTGCCAAAGACGGTGAGGGTGTGCCATTGGAAGCCTGCCGGCTCGGTCCGCCGCAGGGTCAGGTTCCCCCTTCCCATTTCCACGCTCGGGTGGCTACTCAGCCTGCCGGCATGACGCTCCTGCCACTCCTCGTGTCGCTGGGCCACAGGACGCAGTGCTGCTAGGCTGGGGGTCTGTCTGCTCCCGGTACTGCCTGAGCGGGCACGGCACATAAGCTGGGTTAATGCCCGCTCCGGCTAGGGTCCCGTGACACTGTTGCGCCTATCGCGCCTCCTGATTCTGCCTCAACCATTAATGCCATGTTACAAATTATGTTGATCCCTCTTGCAGTGAAATACATTATCTTCATTTAGAGTGTTTCATTGGCTAAAATAAATCATTAATGTGTAAGGCTTGAAATTTGTATGACTATAAAATACAAGCTGAACTGTCTAAATATCATGGTTAACAAGGATTTCCCACAGGTGTCAGCAGCTCTTTATAATATTTGTTCAAATGATTCCTTGCATTTTCTTTCAACCATATTCAATCTCTGAGTATGTTTTGGCTATTTTTCCCCTTACAGAAACTGCTTTATTTCCTTTTTATTGCTACAGAGGGATTTTGACTCTTCAGTCTTTACATGGTCTGTTTCCACTTTGTAGCTTTCCAGGACATCCTGTTTATTTGATTCTGCAGTGTTAACTAATCAATGTGGAACAGTGGGATCTGACACTACACTGTACACAGTGTCCAGGAAACACTGGAACAGAATGTTCTGAACAGTTGAGTGTGACTCTGAGCCGCATTCAGCAGTATTAACAAAATAAAATAGTAATAATAATTTTCTGAATCATAAAACATCTGAAAAATGTCAGTCTAGTGGGTAACATTAATTGGAAGATATATGGAAAGCACTCTGAAGATATAGTAAAGATTTGTAATTCCCACTATGCTTCATTTGTAGCAATGTTTCCATTTTTTCTGTGCCAATTTATGAAACCTAAATGTTTAACTCATGTTATTCTACCATCGTATTGACACTGTATCCTCATTTTTACTGTTGTTTTACCTGTACTTTCAAAAATATATTTCCTCAACTTGTTTATAACCATGTACCACCCTTATTCTTTGCCTGTCTAGGCCTGGATCATTCCTGAAAAAAGTCAATTGGAATGGTGTACTTGCCAGGTCAACAAATAAATGACTTAAATGAATAAGATGTTAAAATGCTTCCAATCAACTTTCAATGGTGAAAAACATTTCCCTCCACCTAGTTTTTACAGAAGCACTGTGTTTATAGAACAGAGAAAGATAGTCTTTCTCTCCTCCTAGACTGAGTAGGGATATCATGTTTGTTTATTTATTTAAAGTTTCGGAATTATAACCTTTGAGTCAGAGACTCCTTTACAAAGGCTCCACGTCTGGGCAGACAGACATGTTATGCAAGATAACAACATGTATTATTACATAGTGATATACAGAGGTGATTACAATATGACGAAATACAAATACATGAATTGAGTAGTTTCTTTGGGGTAGCTTTTGCATCCCAGGTCAATAGAACACGCAGCATTATATGAATACTTGAGTACTTTCCAAATGTGTGACAACATTTGCAGACAATGGGTATCATCTTGGGTTGGATAATCAACCCTGCGTCTAGGTGGAGTAGCGTGCTTTGGTGCAGCTACATGTCTCTGAGTCTAGGAGGTGCCTCTTAATGCTGGCTTTGAACAGGCTTGGATGTGGGGCCTGTGAGATGGGTGGGGGGAGTTCATTGAGCCAGGTGGGTGACCGATAACCAAAACACCTTTGGCCTAGCGTGGTCCTTCTAAGGGGGACTAAGGTATGTGTTTTTGCTGGGTGTCTTGGGGTGAACCTGTGAGTGTTAGGTTTTATTAGGGGGTGAAGGCCAGTGGGAGCCATCCCCAGTAGAATTTTCTTGGCTTGGAGGCAGGTGTGATATTTTAGCCTGCCTGTGAAAGTCAGCCAGTTGGCTTTTTTGTAGAGGTCACAGGTGTGTGTAAGTCTCTCACTATCTGTGACCAGACGGCTGGCTTTGTTAAGGGCCAGATTGATTTGTTTTATTGCCGTGGGGTCAGCTGCTCCATATATTATTATTCCGTAGTCTACCAATGATAGAACTGAGCTGCTCACTGCCAGACGTAGGTCATGGGGTGGGAGGCATTGTCTATGCCTATAGAGGGTCCCTAGTCTGGCGTTTACTTAGGCAGAGAGTTAGTTAATGTGTGTGTGATAGGTGGGTGATGTGTCTAGCGTGATGCCAAGGTATTTGAAGTGTGATATTTGGTCAATTTTGGTGCCCTGGTGGTTGGAGATGTTTAGTTGGGAGCTATTGTAGGGGCTTTGTCTGTACACAAAGATCATGGATTTTGTTTTGCTATAGTTTAGTACTAACTGGTGCTTCATGAACCAGTGTTCAAGTTCCTGGAAGTGAGTTTGGAGATTGTGTTGAAGGGCATTTGAGGTGGAATCTTTCCAATAGATTACTGCATCATCTGTGTAGAGCAGAAGTTTACCATTGCATGCGCTTGAGATGGCATTAAGGAAGAGGGTGAATAGTAGCGGGCCTAGGATTGATCCTTGGGGTACACCCGACTGGACTGTGAGTTTGGAGGATAGGGTGGTGTTTATTTTTACTTCTTGTGTCCGATCTGTGAGGTAGTTCTTGAACCAGAGTATAGTGTCTGGGGCTAGGTTGAGGGAGGGAAGTAGGCGTAATAGTAAATCATGATTTACAGTGTTGAACGCTTTGCTTAGATCTATGAAGATTGCGCCTGCTAAATCACCCGCGTCAAGTGCTTCAAACAACATGAAGTCTTGCTATATTATGACATATGCAGTGAGTCCCAACCTTTGAACTGCTCCGGAGGTGAAAGAGTTAACTTTCCATGCCAGGCATGGAACGCTGAGCTCTAGCTCGGTTGAAACTCTGTCTGTTGTTCTTCAAACTCAAACCGTCAGATTCTTTACTCCGCCTCACTGAACAGTCGCTCCGGAGATTTCTCCTTCTGCTCGGTTCATTTTGTCGGTTAAAGTATTGTTTTTCTCGGTTTTCGACTGAATTTAAACCGCAACCGGTCAGTTCAGACTCTGTCTGTGGTATTTGTGAGTACTAGATAGGTTTTACATTAATTTCTATTCTGTGTGGAACTTGTAAACGGTTTATCGGTTTGGTTTGAACCGATCAGGTTGTTTAAAATATCTTAATCTGTCATTTAGAGTGTGGTTACCGGTTCTTATCGGTTCTAAAAAATGGATTTTATTAGTTTTTCCACGACCCGTGACACGGTTGGGAACCGATAAGAGGGTCTTACCTGGCAGATTGCCAAACGGGTAAGTTTGGTTAGGACTGGCACCATGTCTGAGAAACCCAAAAGAAAACCTGGCCCACTGGTTTCAACACTGCAGTGTGGGGAAGTTCTTGCCAAGGCTGACCCCTACACCACCTGTGTTTATTGTCTGGGGTTTGACCACCTCAATGCAGACTGCCAGATTTGTAAAAATTTTCCTGCAGCTACCCTGGAAAAGAGAGTTGGTAGGCTCAGGGAAAGGGAGGCCAAAAAGTCCGTTGAACCTGATGGCCAGCCCGGTTCGGTTCCAACCGAACCGGAGGGAGTGCCCTCTGACCAGTGCGAAACTTCCTCTGGCAAAAGGAGATCTGACTTTGAGGAGTCAGTTCCAGCAAAAAGGACTAGGAAATCATCTGGTGTGGAGCCAAAACTTTCCTCTCCAACCGCTGAAGAACTAGCCAAAGCGATTAAAATTGTCCAGTCGCTTTCCCCGGTTCCGACCGAACCGGCACCATCAGGTAAGCGTCCGGTTCGGCCAGTTCCACCGGTTCAAGAGTATGATTTAGAGGAATATTATGAACCGGAGGAGGGGGAAGAGGAGTATGAGGAGAGTGAATGTGGATTTGAAAGTCTGGATGTGCCCATTGACCCGGACATCTCCCCAGACAGACCTTCAGGAGTGTCTCCTCCTAGGCTCTCTGAGTCCCCTTCTCATTGTATGTTTTATAAAAAAGTGGCTGAAACCCTCCAGCTCTCTATGGAGGAAGCTGTGGATGATCAAGAGGAGCCTGACTATGCGGAAATGATGGATATCCCAGAGTCTAGGAGACTGTCCATAGGTGCCGGAACAGGGGGGGCCACTAGGGCCATGGCCCTACCACTTTCATAAATGGCCTTATCACTTTTTGCTATCGTGTTAATATATTTAATAGTGGAAAATTTACCCCTTACGTCCTTGGCCCTACCACTTTTCAAACCGTTCTGGCACCACTGAGATTGTCTATTCCTTTGCATAAATCTTTTGGGAAACAGACAGTTAAAATTCTAAAAACTCCTCACACTATACCTCCTGTGGATAAGAGAATGGACAAGAGGTACACATTGTCAGGCTCTGATATGGAGTTCCTTACACAACAGTGCAGCCATGTTGGGGTAGTGCAGGCTGCAGCCTGTGACAAGGCAAATATTCCCTTGGCTTCACACCCCCCTGACAAGGACTCCAGGAGGATTGATGCCATGGCAAAGAAACAATACATGGCAGCATCCTTGGGACTCAGACAGGCAAATTATATGGCTTATGTTGCTAGATATCAGAAATTCAGATGGGATACTGCTATGGCTCTAGCAAAACAGGTCCCTGGCCAGCTTGCCAAGGAGCTGGAGCAGGTGGCTGCTGATGGTATTGAGGCATCCAAGGTGCAATTCCATGCTGCAGTGGACTCTAATGATGTGTCATCAAGAGTCATGGCTACATCTGTGGCACTTCGCAGAATGGCTTGGCTCAGATGTACTAGCCTGTCACAGGATACCCAGACTAAGGCCATGGATTTTCCTGTTGTGGGTAATTCTCTGTTTGGGGAGCAGACAGAGAATTACATGAAGAAAATGGATGAGTATAGGACAACCTATAGGAGTGCACAGGCCAAGGAAAGGCAGGCCACTCCTCAAAGGCAGCTTCCCAGGGGCAGGGGCAGGCCTTTTCATAGGCCTTTTTACCAAGCCCAGGCCTCCTCTTCTGCTTATGCCAGAGGGGGTTCTTTAGAGGGAGAGGCAGATGGGTACAAGCAGGCCTGCTTCCACCCCTCAGCCCAAAGCCCCTGCCAAGCAGGCACCCTGATGGGGTTGCCAGGGCCGATTCTCAGCTACCTGTAGGGGGCAGGCTGGCTTACTTTGTCCAGGACTGGAAGTCTCTGACATCAGACAAGTGGGTCCTGGAAGTAGAAGCCAGGGACTGGCCTCAGCTTCAAAATTTCCAAAGATGAGAACCAGATCCTTTCCACCTGCAAATCCACCAGAGGCACTTGCCCTAGAGGCAGAGGTCTCTTCCCTCCTGGCTCTCAGAGCTGTGGAAAGGGTTCCACCCCTACACCAGGGCAAAGGGTTATACTCCAGGTACTTTCTTACCCCAGAAAAGACAGGAGAATGGCGGCCCATCCTGGATCTCAGATATTTAAACAAGCACCTTTTAAAACCAAAATTCAAAATGGCGACTCTGGGAATTATTCTACCCTCTCTAAGGCCAGGGGACTGGCTAGCGTCCCTGGACCTCAAAGATGCCTACTTCCATATTCTCATCAGAAGCTCCCATCGAAAGTACCTCAGGTTCGAGCTGCCCTCAGGCCATTACCAGTTCAGAGCAATGCCTTTGGCCTCACCTCTGCTCCAAGGGTATTCACAAAATGCCTGGCAGTAGCAGTTGCTGCCCTAAGAAGGCAAAATTGCCATCTTCCCTTACCTGGACGACTGGCTCATAGTAGGTCAGTCCCCAGACCAAGTCAAGTTACACCTACGGATAACTCAGCAACTGCTCACCTCTCTAGGTTTCCTTCTGAATCTTTCAAAGTCAGTTCTAGAGTCTGTCCAGCTGCTCACCTTCATAGGCGCAGAGCTGAACACACAGGAAGCCAGAGCCTTCCTTCCTTTGGACAGAGCAAGGACCCTGGTCTCTCTGGCCTCCTCATTCACCCTGCAGGTCTCTCGACCAGCAAGGCACTTTCTACAGCTCCTGGGGTACATGGCTGCTTCTACAGCAGTACTGCAGGGAGCAAGATTTCAAATGAGGGACATCCAGTTCCATTTGAGAGCCTTTTGGTCTCAAAGGAAGGACCCTCTAACCAAATTGATCCCAGTAACTCGAACCCTGATCCAGGCCCTACAGTGGTGGCAGGATCAGAGCAATCTGAGACAAGGGGTTCCCTTTGTCCAGTCTCCTCCTTAATCCTTACTACAAATGCATCTCTCTTGGGTGGGGGCTCACATGGGCGACCTCACTCACATAGGGATTGTGGTCCTCAGGAATCTCTGCTTCACATCAATCTGTTGGAACTCAGAGCAGTTTTTCTAGCACTTCAAGTTTTTCCAAATCTGTTCAAAACAAAGTGGTACAGGTCAGAACAGACAACACCACCACAATGTGGCACATCAAGCAAGGGGGCACTCGGTCTATGGCCTTGTGCACCGAAGCAATGAAGTTGTGGTCTCTGGCTTACTCCCTGAACACCTCCCTTATGGCAGTTCACCTCCCAGGCAAGGACAATGTCCTGGCAGATGCTCTCAGCAGGATTTCCCAGGGCCATCATGAATGGTCCCTGGACCCCCTGGTCTAGGAGGTGATATTTGCCAGATGGGGCACCCCGCAGATAGATCTTTTTGCAGCCCCAGACTATCACCAACTCTCTCTTTTTTGCTGCAGGCCCCCAGTGTTGGGCTCAGTCCCTCTGGATGCCTTAGTTCTCAATTGGGAAGGGAAGTTTCTCTATGCTTTTCCCCCCTTCCCTCTCCTTTTCAAAGTGCTAGTCAAAATCAGATCTCAGCCCTGCAAGATGATCCTGATTGCTCCAGATTGGGCCAGACAACCCTGGTATCCACTCCTACTGTCCTTAGCAGTCCATCGTCCCCTGTGTCTTACCAGGAATCACAACCTGTTAACCTGTGCTCAGGGGAGGGTTTGGTACCCGAACCTCAGATCTCTCAATCTCAAGACCTGGCTCTTGAAGAGTTAGAGTTTGCTGATCTACACCTCTCCCAAGGTGTAATGGATATACTTAAGGCTTCTAGGAAACCTTCCACCAGGGCTACCTATAATTCCAAATGGAAGAGGTATTCCATATTGTGATCTGAGAAGCATATTTCCCCAGAATCTGCTGATTTACCCACAGTCCTGGATTATATGGTCCACTTAAATACCTTGGGGCTGAGACCAGCTACCCTAAAAGTGCATTTGGCAGCTGTGTCTACTTTTATTTCAGCAGGTAAACCCTCTTCTCTTTCAGCTCATCCTGTATTCTCCAAGTTTTTCAAGGGATTGCTTCACACCAACCCTCCATTCAGGGACCTGCCCTGCCTGGGATCTTAATGTTTGCATTGCTTCAGCTTATGCAACCCCTTTGAGCCTTTATCTTCATCAGAGCTTAAGTACTTGACTTGGAAGGCTGTGTTGCTGGTAGCCATCACTTCTGCCAGATGCATAAGTGAATTACAAGCTTTGTCAGTGGAGCCTGATTTTATCTCCTTTCATAGAGATAAGGTGGTCCTCAGGACTAACAGGAAGTTCTTGCCTAAGGTGGTTTCAGATTTCCACCTTAATCAATCTATGTCTCTTCCAGTCTACTTCACTGACCATTCCTTCTCTGGCTAGAGGAGGCTGCACAGTTTAGATGTGAAAAGAGCCCTTCGCTACTACATAGAGCGTACCAAGGGTCACAGGTTTGACTCCCTCCAACTGTTCCTCACTTATGGTGAGGTTGGTAAAGGGAAACCTGCCACTAAAAGATCCATTGCCAGGTGGATTGTCTCTTGTATCCAATTTGTTATGAAAAGCTGTGTAGAGTTCCTTCCTCAGGCCTGAGGGCTCACTCTGAGAGGTACAGGCTGCTTCCCTGGCTGCGGCCAGGACATCCTATTCTAGAGATATGTCAAGCAGCTACCTGGAAAACAGTTCACACTTTTACAAGCATTACTCCTGGACATCCAGGCTAGGAGTGATGCTCGGTTTTGACACAGCTGTGCTTCACAGCCTATTTCTATCAGGTTCTGTCCTCCTCCATGGAGTTACTGCTGTGTAGTCTGTATATGTCATAATATAGCAAGACTTCATGTTGTTTGAAGAAAAATTACTCATCTTAGTAATATTGTTTCTTCTAATGGAGTGCTATATTATGACCTCCCTGCCTGCCCTCTCAGAACCTCTGTTTTTGGGATGTGGGTGGGCAGTGCAGTGTTGGCACTTAGTAGGTGCCACCTTGTTGTTTTCACCCTCCTTTTTGGGGTGACTTGGTGTGTGTTTTCATTTTTGGGTCTCCTGACTTGAGTCTTTGTTTTGGGACCAAAAAATGTGTTCTTATGTTTAGTAGCCAGTTGGCTAGTGTAGGTTTACAGCTTCCACACTGGACCTCAGTGAGTTTAGCTTGTAAAGATCTGACGGTTTGAGTTTGAAGAACAACAGACAGAGTTTCAACTGAGCTCGAGCTCAGCGTTCCATGCCTGGCATGGAAAGTTAACTCTTTCACCTCCGGAGCAGTTCGAAGGTTGGGACTCACTGCATATGTCATAATATAGCAAGACTCCATTAGAAGAAACAACATTACTAAGGTGAGTAATTTTTTCTTCGTGGATATAGGACGTCAGCACGAGGAGTGCCGTGGTGGTGCTATGTCCTGTTCTGAAACCATGTTGTTCTTGGCAGAGCAGGGAGTGCTTTGTCAGGTACTCAGTGAGTTGGTCTGACACTATTCTTTCAAGAGCTCTTGAGAGAGGAGGGAGTATCGTGATCGGCCTGCAGTTGCCGGGATCGGTTGGATCACCCTTTTTTAGTATAGGTGTGATGATTCCCCTTTTCCAGAGAGTTGGGAATTGCCCTAGGCGTAATGATTGGTTGAATATTTTAGTGAGGTGAGGGTTGGTCACGTCTAGCGTTACCTGGAGGATCTTGTGGTCTAAATTATCACTGCTATATCTTTTGTTTTTTATGGCTTTTGTGAGGTAGTGCTTGGTCTTATTGCAGGAGATTGATTTGAACTGGAAAGGTGGGACGCTGTGCCTAGGGAGGGGTGGTGGATGAGGTGGGTGAGTCAAAGAAGTTTGGTGGGAGTATGTGACTGAGGTCTTGCTTGGCATGTTGCTTGGCAAATGCTAACAAAGCCTTCTCTTATACACTTAATGGATCCTAGACCTGGATTCCTCTTTTGAAAAATAGCTGGTCATTTTGACATGTACTGTATGTAAACTTTTTTATCAACTGGTTGATACTGTTTACTGTTGGCTGTTTCTTCTTTTCATTTTGCAGTAATCATTTTGCCTTTTTTAAGGATTCCATTCTCATGTTGCCATTATACCATCTTCCAGTCACCTTTTAGCTCACCAGTTGGTTCCAGAAGCACCAGGTGACATCTTTTGAGAGGAAGCAGGGGTGTAGCCAGAGATTTCAGATCTGCACACCAAGTGGACTCACTGCTACCCCCGCTAGGGTGAGTCTACGCCCTCCCGGGTGTAGCCAGACAATATACAAATGTACACCAGGACCGGTTTGTTTGCCTCATTTGGCACAATAAATACAACTTTTGTATCTCATGACAATAGTTGTTGCCATGCATGGGTAAATACAAATGCCATGCATTGTTCACTAAGACACCCACATTCCAGCCCAGAGCCTGTAAAGTTGTATTGTCCTTGGGATGCAAAGAGAGTATTAGTGACCAGTCTTTCTAGTTTCGACTCCTATGAATAAAATTACAGAAAGGTTCAGTATTTTCTTTGTTAGTTTTCATGGAAAAAGGAATCAGTTCAGAGCCTATTTGCTACCCCCTTAAATAAAATTGCACACCATGGAGTGCTTGGAGTATGCCTGCCTACACCCATGAGAGGAAGCCTTGCATGAAACATTCACTATTTGCTTCCACTCAGCTGTTGTTGCTGGATTCTAAAACCAATTCATGATTAACAAAATAAATATCAAAAAGGGTAGCGTCAATAAGCAGACCCAAATAATGAAGGACTAGAACTGGTTAAAAATGAAGCCAAGAATTAGTACAGAGAAGAGATCTAGCATTTCTGTGCACAAATATCTATTTAAGGAAAGACAGATTTATATTCCATTTAAGGCAAAACACATTATCACTGATGATTTATTGAGTTAGTCTAAGCATTTATTCAGTCTAACCTGACCTAAAAAAATAAAATGCAATTTATTTTAAAGTTTGGATTTAGAGAGGGATAGTTGCTCTCTATAGCTTCTTTTGTAAATTGACAAACCACAAAAATAGGAAGGATTGTGGTGAGGGAGATTTGGGGATTTATGGTTAGAGGGAGGGAAGCTGGCTTTCTTATGGTCAAATCAACCTTCTGGCCTATGAACTTCAGAATTTATGGGTCTGGAAGTGACATGACTTCATAAAAATTGGAATTGACCTCCTAATTTGATGCCTTTGAAGTCTCTGACTTCCCATACGGTAAACCTCTGTCATCACATACTCGTATTTCAATCTCTGGACCAAAAATTGTATGGGAGTCAGAAGCCTGGAGAAGTAACCTGCTTTTACTGTGTGGATATGGTGTTAGTGGAATGTAGTAGTAAACCACTTCTGAGAAAACTGCAACATTGAAAGCATGGTAATATACAGTGCAGAACCATCACAGAATCATGTGACCTAACATGATTTTAAATGGAAGCCTATGCTTTCCCTAGGTTTCTCAAATTATTTTTTGCCTGTTCCTTTGAGTGAAAGATATTTTTTCTGTAATTATGTTGTCACTAATTGACAACATATCTCAGCTCATTGCACTGACTGAGAGAAACGTAGATTTTTTTGGCAGAAAAGGACTACTTGGCCCATCAAGTCAGCCCAGATGCTTCCTGTCTAATCTGTCTCTGTAGACCCTAACTGGTCTCTAGTGACCCCTTCCTTCTTCCTTTCTGTTTTCTAATAAACCTCTATGACTATCCCATGCATACTTGAAGCCACTCACTGTTTTTGACTCAACCAACTCTGCTGGCAGTCTGTTCCAGGCATCTACTATCCTTTCAGTGAAGAAATATTTTCTTACATCTCTCTTGAAGTCCCCATCACCTTCATCATATGACCCCTGCTCCTGGAGCTTTTTTCATTTCAAATAGAATCCCCTCCTGCACCCTGTTCACTACTGTGAGGTACTTGTTAGTCTCTATCATGTCACCTCTCACTCTCCTGTCTTCAAGGGTGTACATGTTGAGATCCCTCGGTCTCTACACTTAGGGCTACTTGTGCAACCATTGCTCCCTTTTAGTTACCCTCCTCTGGACTGCTTCCACTTTAGTCTATGTCCATTCTGAGGATTGGCCTACAAAAACTGGACACAGTACTCCAGGTGAAGTCTCACCAGCGAGCAATACAGTGGCAATACCACCTCCTCCATCCTGCTTGAGATGCCCCTCCCAATACACCCCAGCATCCCACTAGCCCTGTCCACTGCTTTATTACATTGCCCTGCCACTTTGAGGTCATACGATATGATAAACCTGAGGTTCCTTTCCTGTTTAGTGACTGTCAGTACCTCCCTCATTGTATACTCATTGCCTGTATTCCAAAGCCCTAGGGGCATGATTTTGTACTTTTTTGCATTGAACCCCACCTGCCATACTCTTGACTACTCCTCAAGTTTCAGAAGATCCCTGCACATTTTCTCTCCCCACTCCTGCGTGTCCACCTTATTGTAGATTTTGGTATCATCTGCAAAAATGCATACTTTCCCTTCCAGTTCCATAGCAATGTCACTTACGAAGGCATTGAAGAGGACTGGCCCTAGTACTGCACCCTGTGGTCACTCTTCCAGCATGTGATTGAGTATCATACATCACCACCTTCCGACTCCTGTCCGTTAACCATTTTCTAACCCAATTCACCACTTTGGGTCCCAATGGTGGTGCCAGCTAACAGAAAACATGGCATCAGAATGAATATATCATAGCAAAACATGGCTTCTTTGGCCTTCTGAGTAACTGTCTAGATACAGATGTGGATTATCTAAGTAGAACAGTATAGTTTTGAATGGTATGTGTAATTAAAAAAAAAGAGTAAATCACAGAAATGGCGCATTGTGCATGCATGCAGACTTAGTTTATTTTAGCATGTGAATTGTAAAATAGCCATAACTTGGACAAGTTTTGTCGTATTTGGCCCAAACCTAAACTACTGCTTAATGAGGCCCCCAGCTGATGACCACTTAAGTGGTTAATGTTATGCCCCATGGAGTTTTTTTTTTTGGGGGCACTGAATTCCATTGTTTGCATGAACTCTGTGAATCATGAATCACACAAACGGGCAGAATTCCTAATAAAAATGACATAAATTGCCCATGAAACTGACATGAGGAGTTTACATCATTTTAGCAAAAATTCAATTATGACAAAATCTGTGATAAAACAAATTGTATGTATGAACCTAATCATCACTGGGCCAAAGTTTAACTAACCTGACCATTTCATGTTTTAACCACTGCATATGTTTTTGTGCTACAGGTGAGCAAAGAAAGGATCTTGAAAAACATACTTTTTGTATTTTCAGACTTCAAGAATATTCAAACCACCGAGCCGGCCATCACCAAATATGCAGGATCCAGAGACCCTGGAGCTGGCAACAGGTGTGCTGAATTTCAGGTTATTCTGTCTAGGGATGGTCAAAATACTAAGATTCAGATATCAGGGTTTAACATAGACATACGTTTGTAATTCTAACTATTCTGAAGGAGAGTTGATGTGCCCCTATAATTGATATTAATTATAAAAAGTTACATTACTGTACCAGTTAGACTTTATTAGTATGACAACAAAAGTAAGGAAATTGGATGTTAGGGTTTTTAAGTCTAACTCTGCCCACCGCTGTAAACCCCACTGAATTGAATGTCAAAGCACAAGTTTTAAGATCATAAATAAGTAACAAAGTATAAGAAATATAGTTACGCTCCATGACAAACACTGCACTTGTATGTTGTGAGACACAAAGCCACAGGTTACCAAGCTGGGTAGATTTCTGTAGGTAAGGCTAACTAGACACAAGTGTCTGTTTTCAGAAGTGACCCGGGAGCACTGGGGAGGTAAAGTGACTTGCTCAGAGTCACACAGTATGCAACTGGAGGTTGAGAGAACAAAACCCAGGTCCGCTGGATGTAACAAGTTCATTCACAGCTCATTACTCTAACCTCTAGGCTATGCAGCCAGCCTACAAAACTAAGATTCTGTGAAATTTTGTAATTTCTGCAAAAGTGTTGCTAAAGTCCACCCAAAATTAAATTTCCACTATTTCTGTCTAATTTTAAAACTATTCACCCATATTTCACAGAATCTGTCACATTCAATGTTCCTTACGACATATGTAAGTGCAGTAAGTTTCAGGCTCCTATATACAACAAGGTCTAAGTTCTAGGTGGCCAAACATTTAATCAACATTTAATTTTCAGTTAATCTAATTTTAAAATTATGCATCCAAATTTCTCCACATTTCAAAGTTTGAAGAATTATATCACATTGATATATGTAACAAGTTATAGGTCTCAATCTTTAAAGGGAGCTGAGGTTATTATAGGTAGCCAAACATTTTGTCTAAATTCAATTTTCCATTATTTCCATCTACTTTTAAAGTAACTTGTTAATATTTCACCAAATTTGAAAAGTTTAAACCAATAGAACGCATGGATATATGTGTGCTATGTCTCAAGTTTTCAAGGGGACTGACTCAAAAGTAGCCACAGTAGCAGTGTAATCCATAGCCAAGTACTGCAGCTAGAGGGCGGAACTGACGGTTGTGCACATTGTGATAGCTAGAACAAGTTAAGAGGACATGAGGACATCATTTAATGAGTTAGAGGTGTTCCTAAGGGGAAAGCTGTCCAAAGGGATCTTCGCTCTCATGGCCTTGGGGCCTGTGAGACATGACAGTGACAATTTCAAAACTTGGAGATGCTAACTTTTACTAAAATTCTATTGAAAGAGGAAGGGTCTTCTTTCACTAGCACACTAGAAGGCATTTTGTGGCAAGGAATGCCTGTATGCTCAGGATGGCCTCTACAAACATACGACTGAGCCAGCAGAAAAAGGCCTTGTGGGCTATCATGTCTGCTTGAGTCTGCAGACCCCTCAGTGTCTACTGAGGGATTCGCACCCTCGTTATCTACTCCTCCATCCCTGTCAATGTCCCCCACACCCCCTCCACTATATGTAACTTTCCCCTTTACTCTTCCCAACCTCTCTTGAAGCTGTCCACTGTCTTCTATCCTCCAGAGAGTAACTGTTGAGTTCTCCGAGTCTCTCCTCGTATGTTCTGCCTTGTTGTCCCTGGACCATTTTGGTTGCCTTTCTCCAGACCATTTCCAGCTGATATCTTTCTTAAGGTAAGGGCACCAGTCCTGCACCCTGTACTCAAGATGTGGCTGAACTAGGGCTCTGTATAGTGGCAGAATGATCTCCGCTGTCCTGTTGGTTAAATACCCCTGGTTATGTAGTCCAGCATCAGATTTGCTTTCCTGCAGTGTGCTGAGTGCTTTAGGTCACTCGTGATGATCCCTCCCAAGCCTTCTCCTCTGGCCTGGTAACCTGCATGCCACCCAGTTAGTATGTGGTCTCCAGGTTTTTCCCTCCAGGTGTATTACCTTACACCTTTTGCTGATCATTTCTCTGGCTTGGCCAGGTCTTCCCCTGAGGTCTGTCTCCCCTGTTCTGTGTCTACTCTGCCGCAGAGCTTGGTGTTGTCCACAAACAGATATATTCTACCTTTGATCCCATCTGCAGTGTCACTTACAAACATGTTAACACTGGTCCGGGCACTGGGCCTTGTGGGACACCACTGGTGACTGGCCTAGCCTCTGAGAACTCCCCCACCCAACCACTACCTTCTGACTTCTATCCAGCAGCCAGTTTCTAACCCACATAACCAGTTTCCCCCCACTCCCACATCCTCCAACTTCCTGATTAATCTGTGGGGAACAGAGTCAAAGGCCTTGGTGAAATCCAGATACAGAATGTCCACCACTTAGCCCCTGTCCACTGTCTTGGTTGCCCAATCAAAGAAATCAATCAGGTTAGTCTGATAGTACCGCCCTAACACAAAGCCATGCTGTCTTTTGTCCCCCGAGACCCTTTTCTTGCAAAATGTTTACCAGTTTTTCTTTCAGTATGGTTTCCATGAATTTCTCCACTACTGAGGTCAGTCTGACTTGATGGTAGTTACCAGGGTCATCCTGCAGTCCACTTTTGTGTAGCAGCACTACATGTGTTGTTCTCCAGTCCAGGGGTACTTTCCCCAGCTCCAATGAGGTGTTAAACAGGTCTGCCAGGGGACCCACCAGCACATCTGCAACTCTCTCAACACCTTCGGATGTAGCTCATCTGGTTCCAGGGAGTTATCTACTGTCAGGGATTTTAAGCCTTTTCTCACCCTGTCAGCTTCAATCTCCCCATCTGTGATTGCACCCACCATGTTGCCCCCTCCCCCTGAGGTACTGGACCTTTTTGCTCTTTAGTGAAGACTGAACAGAAGTACTTGTGAAGTACTTCTGTGTTCTCTTCACATTTGTCCATCCACACCCCCTTACTTCTCATTCTGACTATCAAATCCTTCATATCCCTCTCCCTGATTTACTAGAAGAAAGCCTTCTCCTTAATTTTCACCCCCTTTGCCAGCTGCAGCTCTCTCTTGGCATTGGCCAGTCAAGTGTGCTCTGCCTGCATCTCTTGCCTTGATATAGTACTCCTATCTGTCTTCATCCTTCTGGGCATGACTGAACTTCCTGAAGACTAATTTCTTACCCTTTACCACCTGGGCTATCTCTCTATCATACCAACTAGGCTTCTGGCTTTAGATTTTTTGCTGTTGAGTTTGGCACATATGTTAGTGGCTGCGAACAGCCCCTCATTGATTATGGCCCATTTCTCGTCCACCTCCATTTCCTTCCTGATTCCAGTAAGGTGCCCTCCTAGAATCTCTCCCATCCTGTAGTTTGCCCTGCAGAAGTCTAGAACCCTTGTTTTTGAAATAATCTTCTCCCTGCCCACGTCTAGTTGGAACCACATAGTGTGGTGGTCACTTCCTGTAAGACGTGCCTCCACTTTTACTTCTTGGACATGCGCACTGTTAGACAGAACCAGGTCCAGTTTGGCCATCTCCCTGGTGGACTCCAGGACACACTGTGTCAGGAACCCACTCTAGAATGCATCCATTAGCACCTGAGTCATAGTACAGGTAGTAGCTGGGCTTTTCCATTCTACCCCAGGCAGATTGAAGTCCCCTATAATCACTACCTCCCGCTGCTGGCCATCTCCACAGTTTTGTACCCTAGTTCCTTGTCTAGTTCCTCAGCATGGTTTGGTGGCCTTTCGTCACTCCTATCCTAAGTTTTCTACCTTTTATGGATTGTACCTGAACCCAGAGCACCTCTGTCCTTCCACCTGCCTCATACTCCTTATTATATGGTACCCCTTTCCTCGCATACACAGCCGCTCTCCCTCCTCTTCTCTGCACTCTGTCCTCCTATATAGCTTATATCCAGGGATGGAAAGGTCTCAGTCATGATTCAGCATGGCCTATGTCTCTGTATGACAGACATATCCACCTCTGCTTAAGCCATCAGTGATTGCAACTTGGCCATTTTATTCTCCAGGCTACTTGGATTTAGAGACACTGCCTTCCATCATGACTCGAGTCCCTTTCCCCCTCGTCTGCCTTCTCCCCATCCCATCCACCTACTAATATCCCTCTGTCACTTGTCTAAACCCTTTTCCTTCTACCCTGATTGGGGGTGAGGCTATTTGGCTTCCTCCACCAAATGACTATGGGTGCTATAATCCCTGCTGCCCCCACATCAGTTTAAATTCACATCCTTACACATATCGTACTCAAATCTGGTGTTTAGCACCCCAGTGTACACTTTACTAAGATGCAGCCTATCTAGTGCATAAAGGGCTTTATTCTCCCAAGTACACCCCCTAGCATACAATTAGTCCATAGCCCTCCTCCCTGCACCACCCCCTGAGCCAGACATTAAATTCCTTGATCCTTTTCTTTCATGCAGTGCTAACCCTCAGTACCGGTAGCACTTCTGAGAGGCTACCAACCTCCCCACCCCACTGCAGAGCTTTCCAACTTCCCTGAACCTCTCCTGAACCACCCCTACCTCACTCTTGGCCAAGTTATTTATTTGCAGGTGAATGATGATGATGTAAGGTCCTCCTCCTCCTTTCTCATGTTCACAGCTATCCGTGGGCCCACCCTCCACATGGTCACCCTTGGCATATGCTACTCCTTTCTATGGTTTGTCCTAGTTCCTGCGTCTCCACATCTTATTCCCCTAACTACAGAGTCTTCCAAAATCACAACTCTACCCACTCCATCTGCTTCCTGAGACCCCCTCCCAACATGCTTAACCATCTGTCCTACATTTCCTGTCCCCCCTTTCCCACCTGCCTGTCCTGAGATCCCCTCTGACCCCTCCTACCTCCTGCCTGATCCTCTTCCTGATCTTCTGCCCAACCCCCACAGCTGTTCCCATTCCCTCCACCTGTCCACCCCCGTTGCCCATCTCCCTGTCTTCCCCCACTCCTTCCCTGCCCTGATGCCACTTCCCCTGCCCCTACCTACCCCTTTCCCTCCCCCTGTGGTCTTCCCCTTATACGATATCCCTCCTGCTTATACCCCTCTTATTCCCATAGAGTTTCCTTTAACCCCCAATCAGTTAGAGGAATCTATTCCAGACCAGCACCTCTGGGGATGCTCCAGCCAGCCCCGCCCTCCTCATTCCTCTTACTAATGTCCACCCCCCTTCTCTTGGCCTCCTCTCCCAGTGGGGGTAAGGGACCCAAAGAACCGGAATTAATTCCCCCTTCCATCCCCCCTGCCTAACTCCGCTCCCAGCCTGGGGTCCACCACAACCCTACCTGTCCCCATTGCCCACTCCTCCCTCATTCTTTACAAACATCCTCCCTCTAATAATGCTCCTATCTCTCATCTGAGCTGCCATACTTTCTGCCCTCTGCTAATCTAAGTTCCTACAGACTGGACATCCCCCACCTCCCAAAGAGTACTCAAGAAGACCACTGCCACATACCACCTGCAATACACTACTCTACCCGTCCCATCCTGTCCCCTTGGTAAGCCTCTTCTCCACATTCTAATGTTCCAGCCCTTTCTTACAGAGTACCTATGTAACCCATGTAACCTTACAGCTGTACCCTATATAGGGATTTGCTATGGCCCCCTTGAAAACCTCTTAGTTGAACCATGTAGTTGAATGTGGATGGGGATCACTGTAAAGCTGTAACCCCTTGTTTATCCTGACTGCTGACCAAAGATAGGAACTCAGTAAACTGAACCTAGATGAGCATAACTATAAAGCTGCAACCCCATAACTACACTGCTAACTGACCCCAGATAGGGATTAGAGATTCAGTGAAATTTTATTTCACTGGTGAAATTCTGGCAAAATCCGGAATTTTGCCCAGCGAAACATTTCGTGAAATTCATACATTTCACAGAATATTTCATGTGTGTGAAATGTGGGGAAAAAATGCAGAATTTCACCACCCATGGGTGAAATTTAACCATTTGTGGGCGAAATTCCACATTTGAAGGGGGAGGATGAAAATAAATGTATACTTAAAAAATGAAAAAAAAAGTTTTTTCCCCCTCCTGGGCAACAATAAAATAAATATTTACAATCCCCATGATCCCTGGTGCCTAGTGGTCTCACCCCTCTGGCCGATCACCAGCCCAATATGAAGAATCCCCCATGAGCTCACCCCGTCCTCCATCCAAAATTTTAATTTAAAATAGATATAAATATCCCAGGTGTCTAGTGGTCCCATCCCCTGGCCAATCAATATGAACAATATGAAGAATAACCCCCCTCCACCCGAGATTCACACCCCATCCCCCATTAGTGCTGCGATCCAGACTTCCGTTCACATCATTGATCAATGGTTTAATAATAAAAGCAAAAGACTTTCCCTGGTGTCTAGTGGACCCCCACACTGTCTGGTAGTGACCCACACCCCACTTCCCTCATCCCGGACTCTAGCAGGCTACTGGCACAGCCCTCCACTCTTGTCCACGGCCAACAGCCCAACTGAGCATTTTCATGAATGAGCCTTTTCAATGAATGAGTGTGTATGTACTCATTCATTGAAGCCACTCAGTTGGGCTTATTAATGAAAGTGCTCAGTCTGGCTGCTGGCTGTGGAGGTAAGTGGAGGGCTGTGCCAGTGGCCTGCTGTAGTCCTGATTGGGGGGGTGGGGTGGGTTCACTACCGAACATGATAGGGGGTCCACTAGACACCAGGAAATTTTTTGTTTGATTAAATCATTGATCACTGATGTGAATGGGAGTCTGGACTGAGGCACTAATTGATGATGGGGATGGGGTGTAAATCTTGGGGGGGTGTCATTCTTCATATTGGGTCGACGACCGTCCAGGTGGGTGGGATCACTAGGCACCAGGGACATTTATATTTATTGTCAATTAAAATTCTGGATGGGAGATGGGAGTGAGTCTCGGCGGAGGAGAGGGAAAACACTTTTTTTTTTACATTTTTAAATATGCATTTATTTTCATCCCCTTCAAATGCAGAACTTCACCCGCAAATGGTGAAATTTTGCCCGCAGGAGGCGAGAGTCCACATTTCGCCTCACATTTCACGAAATGTGCCAATTTCATGAAATATTCCATGGAACTAAATTTTCAAATTTTGTCCAACACTAATAGGGACTAGTGGCATTCCCTCAGAGCTCCTTGTCTGCTGTCTCACTATAAGCTGACCCCAGATAGGCATTAGCTGCCAACCCCCAGCTGAAACCTAGATGTGGATGGCTGTATGGCTGCAACCTCCTAGTTACACTAACAGGTGTCCCTAGATAGAAACTAGCTGCATTCTCTCAAGAGTAACTTTGCCTGCTAACTCACTTGTAGGGTGACCCTAGACAGTGATTAGCTGCACCTTCTCAGTACACCTGACTGGTAACTTCGTGCTTCCACCTTAGCTTATCTAACCTTACCTTACCTTACCTGTCCTCTGTTGAGCAGCGTGGCCTACAGCTTGTGGTGCCCCTGCAGACGCCCTGCCAACCACCCCAGAGGGCACTTAGGTAGATGCCACAATCCTGCTTAGTGACACTGTAGACCTGCCTAATAGTCCCTAATGTAGACTGCCATAATTCCATGTTACAGCATAAGGGATATTAGTATTTAATTATGCTTGCTATGAGGTACTAATCAGTATTATATTTGTGGTCCTAGCATGCCACCTACAGTTATTAGCCATAATGCTATGATCAGCATATTTTATGAATCATTCTATTGTAACCCAAAAGTAGTGTTAGTCAGCATGATGCTTATCACTGTGTACATGCAAAACCTAACGGCCTTAGGTGCGCTCTCCCACCGCACCCACCAATAGAAGTGTTTTGTTTAGCATTTCTACTGTGCAGATGAGCCCTTTACCAGGTAATGGACCCTCTTATTTTGGACTATAAGAGTCTGTGTAATCCTGTTTTTCACTGAGTTATTCCTATGACAACGCCAGGTGTTTCGGAGGTTCCGGACTCCCGCTGTGGTAAGCCATCCTTTCTACAAGTTTTGGGAAATAAACCTTTGTTCTGCAACACCTGTTTCTTTGTCTCATTTTGCCATCAGGTTTAGATCCTGCCAGAAACAAATGGCGACCATGGCACAGACCTGATTGGACAGAACCAAACCAGTACACAAAAGGTGTATAAATGAACAGGCACGGGAATCACGAAGGAGCTCGAACCTATGCCCACCCGTTCAACCCAAATGGATGATCTTACAGGCCCTCCATGCCACAAACGGGAATGGGAACCATGGAGGTGCTCAAACCCACGCCCCCCATTCACAGCAGCACTGATCTGTGGGATTCCATATCCCAAATGTGTAACTATCTAGTTGTAGAGCACAAGGTGGATTGATACGCTTTGGACTCATGGCTAATTCAGGAAAAGGGAAACCTTCCAAAATGGCCATTAGAGCAGAGCTCAAGTTAGACATCTCAAACTTTCTATCCTCCCATGGAGGTTAGGGCAATTTTGCACTGGACGCGAAGCTGCATGGTCATCTGATACAGTATGTGTGCATGCTGTATTTGGAGACCAAACCTGTGGTAAAGAAACATGACCAAAAGGGTGTAATGGTTTCCACCCTGTACGCTGCACTACAGGAAGCGGGAATGGAGGTCCTAGCCCTGAAAAAGGAGCTGGGCTCCAAATCCCAAGAAATGGATGAGCAACAGAGGGAGCTGGAACAAGAAATACAAAAGCTCAGAAATGAGACTCAGAATGAACTGCAATGTACTGTACAGTACAGGAGCGAGACAGCGAAGTTGTTAGATTGACAGTGAATTGTGAAAGGTTGCAGCAGGATAAGAAGCATGTGTTACAGCTGAATGACTTTCTTACTGATATGAATGATACATTGTGGAGTGAGAGCGAGGAGTTGCATGAAGAGTTGGGAAAACGCCAGGAAGCACTGGACAGGAAGATCAGGGAAAATCATGAAGTGAGCACTGCATACAGAGTTTTGCAAGAGCATGTCAGTAAGGCACAGTACAAAGGCAGAGTGAATATTTTGATATGTAGAGCCAAGACAATGAAATTGCATCAGCAGTTGCAAATCCTGAAGGGTCATGTGAAAGCTATGCTGTATGCCCCACCTATCAACCTGGCATCATCGGAGGATGATGAAGGTGGTGATGGAGAAATCCAAGATGACAATCCTTTGGACGCCAGAGGTTGGAGGCCTCCCCCACCACCGGTAGCTGTCTTGAGCAAACTAGACAAGGGCGAAGTGGAAGCCCTGACTGAGCAAGCGGTCACAAAGGCTAGAGTCTCTGAGGCACAGTCCTTGGCCATCCAGCAGGCCATGGCTGACTTGTTGAAGAAGAAGGAGGAACAACATACCCTCCTCCAGGGTGTGGTGACTGCAACGGCTGAGGTGGTTGTCAAGTCCATGACAGGGTGGATGGGGCCCAGCCCAAATGTTCTGCAGTTCTCACAGCCCATCCAGACTATTGCGGACAAAGTAGGCCACATGGCCTCTGGCAACAATCTTAGTTGCCATTTGGAAAAGGTGCAAAACCAATGTGAAATGCTCAGCCTACCAGCCGAGCATTGAGTCCAGGATTTGAAACAAGCCGTGGACCCCACATTGTGGGCCAAGTTATTGGAAATGGTACAGTACGTAATGATATCAGGGCCCCATACAATGTAGTCACAGCTAGCCTCCTGGCTATGCACAATCCCAATATGGTCGGTGTGATGCTAGCCCATCCGGTGAAGCAATATGCCAAAGAGACCCTGGCCCAGTATGATAGCCGTCTGTGGCTCGCATACTCAACAGGCAAAGACCTGGCCGGTGAAAACTCTGACAGGGACTCGATTGAGAATAAATCCTTGTTCCTGAAAAATCTGCAACCTGCCCTTCATGAGAAGGTAGAAACAGCGGTGTTCCTGAGACGGGACCCCTTCTGTGAGATCATGGAAAAGGTGAAGTGGGCATACTAGATCTACATGCAGAACCTGGGCTAAGGTTCCAAGGCCAAGGTGGCCATGGTGCAGGATGGCACCGAGTCATCCACCCAATATGTGTTGGAAGGGAAACTGGAGGATTACCAACAGGATAAGCCCTCCTACCAGAACTGAGGAGGGTTAAACAAAAACAAATAATGGTAACGGCAGAAGCCAAACCAACAGAATGTGAAAGGGAATAAGGGACAAAGACAGTGATCTGGCCCTTCATACCGGGATTTGGCCAAGAAAAACAACCAGCTTCGGGAGTTTTAGGCCAAAGTCCAATCGCTGATGGCAGCCATCCCAGCCAGAACCATGGCTGCATCCCTTCTGCCCCTCCTTGGAGGAATCCGATGAGGGTGGGTGGTCCAAGTTTGCAGACTTTGAAGTGCTACAAATGCTTCGAGAGATAGACCCCTTATCAGAGGACGTGAACCAAAAGCACTCTAAATCAGACTGACGGTATCAGGCCCTGGTTCACATCATCATCATCACCTTGGCAACCAATGATTCCGGACGTCCATGTGTAGAAACATTGGTTGGAGGCTGCCAGCAGGAGTTGCTTCAAGACACGGGCATCACAGTTTCAGTGTTGCACCAAGACAACCCACAGCTATCCCATTGGTCGATGTGGAGGGCCACTTCCACCCAGACCTTCAAGGGGACCATGATCACAGTGTATCAGTCCAAACCAATATCAGTCGTCATTGGTACCTTGGAGGTGACACACCATTTTGACCTCATGTTATTACATCATCACCAGAGGATCTTGGAATACATTTTCTTTCATGCTGTGGCTGCATGGTGGATTTAGCCAACAGGCTATTGCTTCAAATACCTGGTCAATGCCATATGCTTCTCATTTCTGACTTACATGTGGTAGCAGCAGTAATGGCCAGTGAAGCAGAATATGACATCATTCTCATGCTTCAGCACCACAAGCTAGTCCCTCAACTGAAACCAATTTTGGAAAGGCATCAAGAGGCCTTTGAAAAACACAAGCATGACTGTGGAAGAATGGACAATCTCATACAAGTCACTAGTGATGAACCCCCATGTCAGAAACAATATCTTTTTCCATCAGAAGCAATACCCTCTTTGAGGGCAACCATTGACTCCCTTCTGAAACAAGGGATCATTAGGTCCTGTGTGTCCACAATCAACTCCTCCATCTGGCCAATGAAGAAATCTAACAACAGTTGGAGACTCACCATCGACTACAGGAGAGTTAACCAAGTCATCCCTAGCTGTGCACCCACCGTGGAATCTGCCTCATATGTGCTCAAACTTTTGAAACCTGAACACAAGTGGATGATCTTCTCCTGGCCACAAGAGATCTGGAGAAACATCTTGAGCTCCTAGATGAGCTCTTGACAAACCTACAGAGGGCAGACCTCAAGTGCAACCCTGCAAAAGTACAATTGTGCTTCCCAGAAGTCTCCTTTCTGAGCCTGCGCTTCACTGCAGAAGGCAGGAGGCCCATCCTGGACAAGGTCCAAGTCATTCAATACTTGCCACTTCCTACCAGTGTGGCTACTCTGTGACATTTTCTGGGTATGGTCAATTACTCCAGGGACTTCATTTGCAACTCTGCACAGAAGGCCGCACCCCTGTATGAGTTACTGAAGAAAGATGTCCCCTGGAAGTGGGGACCAGAACACACAGCTACTATCACTTCTTTAAAGAAGGCTTTGGCCTCTGCTCCAGCTTTGGTTGATCCTAACCCAGAACTGCCATTCCATCTGGAAACTGCCACCTCTGAGGTGGGCATGTCAGCAGTCCTTGCTCATAAGGCAAATGGCATCTTGAGGCCTATTGCCTACGCCTCACAGATGCTCTCTCTTGTGGAGCAGAACTATTCTCTGTGTGAGAGGAATCTCTTAGTGACCTTCTGGGCCATCAGACACTTCACCTACATCATAGGATATTCCCCTATTGTGCTGCACACCAACCACACCCCTACCAACTTCCTACTAATAGACAGAATCAAAGATGGCAATGTGTCTAACACCAGACTCACCCATTGGTCTCTCCTCCTACAGGATCAAGACATCGTTGTGTTCCCACCAAAATGCCCTCCATTTTGGCACACAGACTCCTATACCAAATGGCTCCACATGAGTGTGGCCTAGAGCCACCCACCCTGCCAGAACTGGCCCATTCCTGCCCACCACTGAGCGCACTCTAAAAGACCCTGCTCTCTGCCACATCTTTACAGATGGATCCTCCTCCTCCTCCTCCTTCTACCATGAGGGAGAAAAAATTGCAGGCTTTGGGGTCCTGGTCCTGTACCCAGCAGGTAACACCTTTGAGGTGTCCAAGAGGTACACCATAACATTTTCCCAGTATGCAAAACTTGCTGCAGTAGCCTATGCCCTGGAACTCTTCCACAGTCAAGGCAAAGAGGATGCCATCATCTTCTCTGATTCTTCCTGGGTGTGCAATTCTTTAACTGAATGCCTTCCTTTCTGGAAGACCCATGATTTTGCCTCTTCAAAAGGCACCCCTGTGAAATACAGTGACCTGTTCATACACATTGTTAACCTTGCTGAGCAATTTGTTTTTAGGCTGTACATACACAAGGTTAAGGCCCACTCCAAGGCTGAGCTTTTCCATGAGTACAACAATCAAGCAGATACCTTAGCCAAAGATGGTGCTCAAGGGAGGAGGTACAGTATGGACCATGCAATCCCCTACTTGGCCACATATAGTGGCAGAACACAAGAGGACCAAAGTGGTTGCTCTGGATCTCACTACAGTGCAAATAGAAGATGCAGAGATAAAAGAGATGTATGAATACCTCTCAAAGCAAACAGAAAAAGAAATGTCTCTGAATAACCCATTCAAAAGACATTCTGACAACCTTCATCTCACTGCAGACCAGAAGCTGGTCCTGCACCACTCTGGTGATCAAAAACTATGGGTAATTTTCCAAAACACTTTGACCAGAACTCATTCATCAGGTCCATGATACCCCTACAGATGGACACCAAGGAGTAGACAAAACCATGAAGTGACTGAAAACTGCAGGCTGGTGGCCTGGCATGACAACAGATGTCCAAAATTATGTGGACAATTGCATTACCTGTGCTCAGAACAACCCGATTCTTGGCAAGAAAAATGCCAAACTCCTTCTACAGAGACAATCCAGTCCCTGGAATGTAATTCAAATTGATTTCATCAGACCCTTACCTATCATAGCAGGCACAACAAGTATGCACTTGTGATTACTGACCTTTTCCAGAAATGGGTAAAAGCCTTCCTATGTACAGCGAATAAAGTGAAAGCCACTGCCCAAATCCTGGCAGATCAGGTATTTACCAGGTGGGGTCTACCTCTGAAGGTAGACTCTGGCCATGGGTCTAGTTTTACAGCAGAACTGATGCAGGAATTCTTGTAGTTACTGGGGGTAAGCCAAAAATGTCACATTGCATACCATCCTCAGTCATCCGGACAGGTAGAGAGAGCAAGCAGACAGATCAAAATAATGTTATCTAAATTTGCAAATGAAAATGCTAAAGGTTGGGATACTTTGATGCCCTTACTCCTAATGGCAATCAGAGCTATCCCGGCTGCAGCAACCTGGTGTACACCCTTTGACATGATGACCGGCAGACAAATGAGACTACCTGAACATCTGTGGATTGATCTGAATGCTCCTACAGCAGACAGATTGTCGACGGATGCTTATGTCGCGCAACTAAAAGACAATCTGGTACAGACCTACCTTTTTGCTGCCAAGAATTTGGGCCAGGCCCAGCAGCAATCCAAAATGTACTTTGACAAGAATTCAGTGAAGTCGATTGGCAAGTAGGAGACCAAGTAATGGTATTGAAATTCTCCACCCCTGCACACCCGTTTGCAAACAAATGGGTGGGCCCCTTCGACATCATCAACAAACTGAGCCCTGCAGTCTACCAAGTGCGAATGCCAGACTGCAAGAAGCCCATTGACAAATGGTACCATGCCAATCAAATGAAACTGTACAGAGGCGATTACTGCTCCTTCTCCTAGCTGGGGGAGGGAGGGAGATCTGTAAGTTTACCTATAAGTCTTCTTTTTCAGAAATGATGTTAATTTTCATCTACCATCTGCCATGCACACTTGCAAGCATGTCCGAGTTCCACCAGATGGATCTCCAGAGACTTCTCCATGTCCTGAACCCTTGCTATGCAACCTACTTTCCAGACCCACCCTCATCACCGTCTCCTAAAGGTGTAGCCGTCGCCCTCCCATCTTCAGCTGTCACTGTTCGTGAAGGAAAAGATGCCTACCTGAATGCCATGATGGTATCTCCAGACCAATCCACGCTACAGATAGAATGGAAGACCAACAACCCTAATGGACAATAGATTCCAGCAGCCCGCCTTTCTAAAGGAACTTTTCTAGGCTGGCCTAATATTTGCATCTGCCCCAATGGAACTTTGTGCATATGCCAAGTTCAACAGCAGCATACCGGTCTCTACAACCTCACAGCAATGATGAATCCATACTTTTCCTCTAGATTCCCTAACACCACCATGCGCCAGTTTTGTTCCAATCACTCCATTGCAACATCTGCTCTTTTCCTTATAGTCATCCCAGCATCAAAGGATGATCCTTTGCAATGTCCATCAATGGAGTCAGGCCCACCCAGTGGCCTGGCCACTACTTCTGTTCCTGGGACTCTTATTAATCATGTTCAATTTATGCATGTTCCTGTTGTTTTGAACCTCACCCACTGGAACATGGCTGAGTTTGGCCACTGTTCCTCAACAAACATGTCAAAATTTCACACAGTTATGTTGTTAGATTTAATGGCAGCATATCAAGCACATGCACAAGACCCTGTAGCTGGGCAACACACTACGGGACAATGAGAGGTGTTTCGCCTATGACATCTAAAGTGGAATGTGGGATTTGCTGATGTAACAGGTGCAACAGGCACTGTTACAGGTCTATTTGGTTCAGGAATGTCAATTTGAAACCGTATCGATTTGGTTAAAATACAAAGTCAAACAAAAATTTTCAACAGTAAATTGGGTCAGGATGTGATGCAGCCCATGTTACACGGTATTGGTGGTATTTCCCTAGAGGAAAGATTCACAGTGTATAACATGCACAATACTGCACGTCTATTCAATGAGATCCAAAACAAACTCAATGAATTGATCTACCAAAACAATAAAGAAGCCTCAGAGCAACATATAAGCAGGGAAATAATTTGTTCAGCTTATGGCACTTTTGTTATAACCACTTTCACTAATCTCTTCCGAAATCTGGAATCAGGGCGGATCCCGGATTTGATCCGTGATAGACATATGGCTAAATAGTATTGCCCCTATTATAGAACCCTGCCATGCACTACCAGGCATGGACAGGATTGTGTCATTTTCATTGGCCACAGCGTGGAACTTTGGCTATGTAACATCACACCTGAACCTGGGACCCTGCTGTGCTGCAGGTCAATGAACTCTGCAGGACACCATGTATGTTACCTTCACTGACTTCCTCCCAATCTTCAACAAGGATTATTCAGTCGACAAGCTGGTGAGCATCCACTCCATGGGTCACCTAGAGGGCAGCATCTATTGATAGCCGTTCCAGCCGGGTACTTGGTGATGCACCGCCTGAGGGTGGATCATAGGGGTGGGGGTGTAGCCATCTGTTTTAAATCAGAACTGAGCCTTATGGATGTTCCAGTGGGGTAGACCAGATCCTTTTGAGTGCATTGTAGGCATGGGTGTAGGATGTAGGATACTTCTCATTTACCATCCACCCGGTGATGGGAAGGAATTCCTGCAGGAAGTCGCGGACTTTACCATAAACATGGTGTTGGAATCCCCCAGATGGTTAATTCTGGGGGATTTCAATGCCTGGGTCGACAATGAACTCTCACAATTTGGTCAAGACTTCCTCTAACTGATGACCTTGTTGGTCCTCACACAGGTAATTACCTCCACAACCCACAATCATGCTCACTCACTGTATCTGGTGTTCCTTCTGGGGATGGAGATCTCTGAACTGGTGGTGGAACCAGTTGGATGATCAGACCATCACACCATAGGGTTCAGTTTCATGGTCCCCTCTAATAGACCTTGCCCCTACGGAGATGGTCCAGGTCTGCCTATTAAGGGGTGTGACCACAGATGGTCTAATGGCGGTGCTTGACCTGTCGGGTATGCTGAGTGAATGCATGGATCGAGGAGATATGGTACACACCTATAGTAAGGCAGTGACAGTGGCCCTGGATTCCATAGCTCCTGTCCTTGTTCGCCCCCTCACTCTTCACCCAATGTCCCCGTAGTTTGATGGGACCTTGAAGGAGTTGAGGAGAGTGGGGCAAATGTTGGAGAGGTGCTGGTGGAAATCAGATCTGGCTGAGGACAAACTTAGATTGACGGATCATTATATGGTCTATTAATCAGCAATCACCCACAAGAAGGCAGAATTCCTGTTCGGGGAGATTGTTGCTGTGCAAAATCGATTGGCTCAGCTCTTCTGAACTGTTGACAGATTGTGCAATCCAACGTGTCTTCAGTCTGTAGGAGCATTTTCACAAGATAAGTGTGATGAGTTTGCTTGTCAGATCTGGAATCTGTCCAGCCCTCTCTATTGGGTGTTGCGGAGATCAGCAGAAGGTTGAGAGTGCCCAGTTTACCTGGTCTGACTTCAGCCAGCCAGTGATCACTGATATTTTGAGGATTATCCAGACTTTGCGACCAACATGCTATATTCTGGACCCGGGCCCAACATGCCTCCTGGTGGGGTGTGTTGAAGAAATCAGTCCAGTCCTAGCTGAGATAGTCTGGAAGTCATTGGAGAGGGGGTGTTTCCTGACCCCCTGAAGGAAGTGGTTGTACGACCACTCCTCAAAAAATGCTCTCTTGACCCAGACTGTCTGGCTAACTACAGACCTGTCTCTAACCTGCCCTTTGTGGGTAAGGTTATTGAGAAGGTGGTTGCGTTGCAGCTGGAGGATCATTTAACCATCCATGATGTCTATGATCCTCTCCAGTCCAGATTTAGGAAGAAACATAGTACCGAGACGGCACTTGTTTGGGTACTAAATGATCTCCTAATGGCGAGAGATCGGAGGACTCATTCGATCCTGGTCCTCCTTGATCTCTTTGCAGCATTCGACACTGTGGACCATGGTGTGTTGTTGAAGCACCAGTGGCTGATCTGTGGACTGTCTGGTACAGTCCTCAGTTGGTTTTGATCTTTCCTCGAGGGTAGGACTCAGAGAGTGGTTTTGAGGATTTATTCCTCATCCCCTCTCCCCCTATCCTGCAGGGTGCCACAGGGCTCCATCTTGTCACTCATGTTGTTCACAGTGTATATGCTGCTGTTGGGAGACATTATTAGGCAGTATGGTCTGAGTTTTCACTGCTATGCAGATAATACTCAGCTATACATATCCTTTGTGCCTGAGCAGGATGAAGCCCTTTCAGTCTTTAACAACTGTCTCTCCGAGATCCAGGACTGGATGAGTGCCAGCTGGCTGAGGTTGAACCCAGAAAAAATGGAGGTGTTGGTAGTGGACCCAGGTCATCAAGTTGTGGGATCATTGGTGGGCCAGCCATCCGGGCTCTGGCTCGGGGGCATCCAATTGACTACATCTGACCGAGTGAGGAATCTGGGCATTCATTTTTTTTTTGCTTTATCTGTTTATCTCCCTGTGACTCTCACCTACCTCTCATTCAGGCAGATTGCCAAGGACTCTCACCATCTCCCGACACCGCCGCTGACCCTGACCCCACATTGCAGCCACCTCAGGGTAACCTGACGTGACCATTCACTGGGTGGGCTCTCCTCTTCCAAGGAGAAATGGCCTATCAGCCTAGGCATTGGTCCTGGGTGCTGCTGCAGCTGGGTTGGCTGTTGTGGAGCTTGGGGAAGCACTGGCCCAGGCGGCCATCATCCGGTAGGAGGAAATGCCATTTTCTAGGTTTTTCCTCTCATTCCCCTACTCACATTGCAACTGAGCTTCCCCTGGTCTTCACCGGGGGCCACTACAGAGCAACGCCATTCCCTTACCCACCCCAGGAGAGGAGAGCAGCCCTCCGGATGCTCAATCCTACTCCTTCCCCTGCTGACCCACTGGTGCCTGAGTCCGTTCCTGAACCCGGGTCACCAGCATGATGTGAAGTAAAGCACCAGCGCCTCAGCCCGCTGTGCCACTGGGCCAGCTGGGCATTATTTTTGATGATGGCCTGATGCCTAAATCTCAGGTGTCGCCCATTGTCAAGACCTCTTTTTACCATCGGCAGACTATTGCCCAGATAAAACACCTGGTCCCACCTGATGATCTCCAACTTTGGTTCACACCTTCGTGACCTCCCATCTTGACTACTGCAATGCCCTTTATCTAGAGCTTCCAGAAGTTGATATCTGCCACTTGCAGAAGGTGCAGAATGAGGTGGCCAGCATGATGACTGGCACTTCAAGATCGTGCCATATCACACCTGTGCTCCGTGGACTACACTGGCTGCCGGTACAGTGGCGGATCACCTTCAAGGTCGGTCGGGTTACTGACCTATAAAGCCCAACATGGGCAGGGACATCCTTACTTGTAAGATCCCCTGTGTCTGTACCACCTCCAACGAGAGATTGTTAGAGGTCCCCAGGATCTGACTTCAGATCTCAGGGGCCCACTCTTTTGCCTTTGCAGCTCCTACCCTGTGGAACTCTCAACCTTGTTGGGTGAGGGAGTAACTGATTGTCCAGAGTTTTAAAATTGCTCTTAAAACTCACTTATTCAGCCTGGCCTTTCCTGATTGCCTGTAGAATTTTTGTGATGGTTATTTAAAATTATATTTAACTGGGTAGTTTAAAGAATTTTAAAGTGGTTAGAATTTTTAGATATGTGATTTTAAATTGATTGATTGAGGGAGGGAGAGAGAGAGAGAGAGAGAGGCAGGGAGGGAGGGGGAGAGAGAGTGAGTGAGAGAGAGAGAGAGAGGGAGTCAGAGATAGAGGGAGGGGGAGAGGGAGAGAGAGTAATTCCAACCTGGGATGCGGGTCATACAAGACTCACACCCGGCAAACCTGACTAGCCTGATGTACTGCACTTGTAAGTCTAGGACTCAGAGGTATTCAGATGGGGTCACCAAGAAGAAGAAGAGATTCTGGTTGTTTAACTGGGATAGGTCTAATAGGAAAAGGATTAGGTGACTCTTTTTTAAAGGAGTGTGTCACTGTGAACAACAGACAGGATATCAGGGGGACAAGCAGTTCCACTAGGTATCTGCTCACACTAAGGGAGGAAAAAGGGAGGGAAAAAATAGACATCCAGGAAGGAACTGCTGGACTGCAAACAGTTCAGTTCTACTTGTCAGATGCCGTGATGATAAGCGCTTTGTGAATGTTAAATCCCACATGTGGAGTTCTGGACGCATTACCTATTGTGCTATCATGAACATTTGAGAAGATGTTGCCAATAATAATTCCACTGTATTTCCACTGTATGTTTAAAAGTACTGAACCAAATTTCTCTGGCTCTATTAGACGTCAGTATCTATTGACACTGGATATGCATGTCAAATTTCAGGCAGGCAGCAGCAGGGAAGTTATAAACATCCACATTTTTAGACAGTTTTCACAAAATTTCTCAAAGAATTGTATAGTGCAATTATGAACCCTCTAATCTAAAAATTACTAAATGAAATCTCTCCATATTTAGTAATTTCTGACTCTTCTACAAGGTTATGCATGCTAATTTGCACTGATATAGCTCGAAAGATGGCAGGTTATAAGCAGATGCCCATATACTGTATGTAGGAAACTGTTTATCTCAATGTCATGGTATTTGGCATGTTGTTAGGACATCCGACAAGTACTAATGCAAAATTCCATGGGCTCGATTTTCAGAGCTCTGAGAAGGTTCAAGAGAAAAAGAAAGCATTCAGGAAGTACAAGGAATCACAGAAGGAGCAGGACAGAGAACTGTATCAGTTAAAGCAAAAGGAAGCTGGGAAGGCAGTCAGAACAGCAAAGGCCCAAACCGAGGAAAAGATAGCCAACTCAGATAAGTAGGGGGATAAAACCTTTTATAGGTACATCAGGGAGTGAAGGAAGACCGAAGAGGGATAGTGAGGCTTAATAAAGGGAGGGAGGGTGGGCAGAGGGTGACTGTGAAAAGGCAGATATACTAAATAAATATTTTTGCTCAGTATTTACAAAGGAAGAGGGAGGTGCCTAAAACAAACAGTAGAAACACTCTGGATACAGAAGTTGATACCAGCCATTTACAGAAGAAAGGGTTATGAAAGAACTCTTAAAACTGAAGGTGGACAAAGCAATGGGGCCTGATGGGATTCATCCCAGAATTCTAAAGAACTAAGGGTAGAACTAGTGACACCACTGACTACCTCTTTAACAAATCATGGGAGGATGGGGTGGTACCCAAGGACTGGAGGAGGCAGATGTGATTCCCTTCACAAAAGTGGGAGCAAGGCAGAAGCAGGAAACTACAGACCTGTTAGTTTAACCTCAGTGGTAGGGAAAATGATGGAATCACTTCTGAAGGAAAGAATTGTCGTATCTAGAGGCCAGAGGGGCACAGGACCCAAGGCAGCATGGATTCACAGCGGGAAGGTCATGCCAGACAAATCTGATAGATTTCTTTGACTGGGTGACAAAGTAGTAGATCAGGGAGGGCTGTGGACATGGCCTACCTAGACTTTACAAGGCATTTGACACAGTCCCACACAAAAGATTAATATACAAGTTAGCCAGCCTGGGAGTGGGTCCCAAGATGACAGCCTGGGTAAAGAATTGGCTGGAGAATAGGACACAGAGAGTAATAGTAAATGGAGTCCACTCTGAAGAAAGGGGGGTTACTAGTGGGGTACCGCAGGGTTCAGTATTAGGACCAGTCCTCTTCAATGTCTTTATAAGCGACATTGCAGTGGGACTGGAAGGAAAAATATGTCTCTTTGCAGATGACACAAAGATCTGCAACAGAGTTGATGCACAAGGTGGGGTGGAAAGGATGAGAAGGGACTTGACAAGGTTAGAGGAATGGTCAAATGTATGGCAGCTTAGATTCAATGCTAAGAAGTGCAAGGTAATGCACCTGGGAAACAAAAACCCAGGGGAAGAGTACACAATGGGGGTGAGATACTAACAACAACAAAAATGGAAAGGGACCTGGGGGTAGTCATATCAGATGACCTAAAGGTGGGCAAGCAATGTGAGAGGGCAGCAAGGAGGGCTGGGGGGATACTGGGATGCATAGGGAGAGGCATCACCAGTAGAAAACAGGAAGTTATTATCCCTCTGTACAGACAGCTGGTGAGACCCCATCTGGAGTACTGCGTGCATTTCTGGAGACCCAATCTCCGCAAAGACATAGACAGGATGGAAGCTGTCCAGAGGAGGGCAACTAAAATGGTACAGGGTCTGCACCAGAAGACATATGAAGAGAGACTTAAGGAGCTTAATATGTATAGCCTTGAGGGAAGGAGGAGAGGGGGGATGATAGAAACTTTCAAGTACCTCAAGGAGTCAACAAAGTCCAAGAGGGTAGCATCTTTCGAAAAAGAGGTGTGCAAGAACAAGGGGCACAATTTGAAGTTGGGGGCAGCTCAGAGGTAATTTAAGGAGTATTTTTTCACAGAGAGGGTTGTGGATGCATGGAGCGGCCTTCCAGAGAGGTTGTGGAGTCAAAAACAGTAGTGGAATTCAAGCATGCATGGGACAGTCATAAGGCAATTCTAGGGGGTTGGGGTAGGAAGAAGTAGGCTGCTGGTTAACTAGGATCTGCAGCTTATCCATTAGGTAGGGAAATGGGCAGACTGGGTGGGCCAAGCGGTCCTTATCTGCCGTCAAATTCTATGTTTCTATGTTTCTATGTAATGCCACAAGCCCCTGGTATGCCAGTTGTTTTGTGCACGGGGTTTGTGGCATTCTGCTGACTGCCCATCAGGATTTACAATCCCGAAGGCAAATGCCGCAAGTTAGACCAGGTTTTCCCTGGTCTAATTTGTGCCATTTGAGTTACCCTTTTCACAGAGCATGTGCCAAATATTTGGTGCAAGCTGCTGTAAGGTGTGAAAACTGTCACAACTGTGTCTGAAGTACTAAAATCAAGTGCAGTTGCGTCAAAGGAGTTTGGCGCAGCTGCACCAAAGAATGGGGTTGACACAGGGCTTGACGGAAGCCCTGCATCAACCTTTGAAAATTGAGCTCCATGTCTCTATCTCATTAGATGGTTAAGTTATGGCTAAATAAACAAATGCCCAAAACACTGCAACATTCTGCAGAATTCCAATGGAATTCTGTGTGTATAGAATGTTAAGTCAATGTGTATCAATGCTAGTTGTGAAGCACCTGCATGCTCACACAAACTGCGCCAGACCTGTAGCTCACTTCAATGAGTGGCCCTTAGGAAGCAGTTACATGTTCACACAAACTGCACCAATTCTATATAGTGAACTTTGTAAGTGGCCAGGCAGCTGCATGGTCACACAAAACGTGTCACACCTATAGCAAACTTCAAACACATTTGGGGGTCATATTTAAAAGGTGTCACTTATGTGGTCCTGAGGGGGGTTGGTGGGGGAAGTATATTGAAATTTAAGCCCAAAATGGCCAGTTTATGAGCAACAGAAAGAAAAAAAGCTGAAAGAAACTGAGTTGTAATGCATGTGCGATTAGTGCATTTTAGGACTTGGTAGTTTTGCAGGTTTTTTACTCTTTAGTTGACTATGTCCAGCTGAGCTGCAGGGAGATTTGCACATCATATACCGAGGAATCATTTCAGAAGTTGGCTACTGTGATGCTGGAAGGTGGGTAGGGGTGCTAAGTAGGCTGGTAGGATAAGGACATTTTTACTTGCATAGGGAGGAGGGTGGCATGGGTGCTAGTGGGAGGGATTTGTATACAGAATTTATTTCCAACACTGGGATTGCACACCCAGTTACAGAACCCAAAGGGGATCTGTAGCAAGTCACCAGGCTTGGCACCTGGCTACCATACTACATTTCTTCCATATTATGTTTACCATATACTCCTTTGGCCAGGAAAAGCTGGGGTCCCATAGCCTTGCCCTGCTAACACCTGCTATCTGACATCTCCCAAGGACTTACCTTAGAGCCTGAATACCCCTACAGATTCCCTCTCTCATGGTGGGGTCAGGAGGTGGAGTGCCATCCTCCCCCCACCCACCAAAGTACAAATCCAGTTCTCAGCTTCCAGCTCCTGGCAATGCAGCGGGTAATGGATTGGTGGGCAGGGCATCATACAAGTCTGTCCTGCCAACATTTTTCATTCATTTTCTTCCTTCCCCACACTTGGGCGGACTCGTCAGTGTGGCATGTGGAAGCACATACATGCTGCGGACTCCTGCAGCACCACACACTTCTGCTGCCCCCGTCCCACACTACCATCAGGCCTCCACCTGGTGGCAGTCATTCGGCAAAGCAAGAAGTCCTCCCACCCCAGGAAAGGACATCAGTCCCTGGGATGCTCAATGCTCTCCCCCAAGCCAACCCCGGCGACCCATGCTCAGTTCTGAACATGGGTCGCTGACATGGAGTGAGGTATGGCATCCAGTGCCTCAACCCTTAGCACCACTGGATCAGCTTTCAAAGGGTGCTTTTTTCATACAAGCTGTATGACGATCTTTCATTGTCTCACAGCTTGTGTGCAAACCCCAGGTGGTGCTGCGAAAGGCACTTCTTCATGAAGGCTGTATGACAATCTTTTGTTTTCATGCAGTTTATGTGAAAGCTCCAGAAAACTGTTTGTCAGTAATGAAAACAGGTTCTGGAGTAACAAAAGTAGGACCTGTTTTCCTTACTCACAGTAGCCTAATTTCAATAATAATTATTTTTTTTTGCATCAGATTTTCTCCTCCACCCTGGCCCTGATCGTCTCTCATCCGGCCGCCATCCAATGCCCCCGTTCCTTCAGGCCCTCACCCCGTAACCCCCACAGCTTACCTTCCATGGTGGGACAGCAGGGACCCCCACCCACTGACAAAGATCCAGTTTTGGGGCATTACTTCGGGAATGGAGCATGACAAGGATGGCCATCAAGCCGCAACGACAAGCCACCATTTTTTTTTTCCTTTTTCTGTTTTTCCCCTGTGGGAGCCAGGCGTGCAGTGACACCTGCATTGGGCTCGTCCACGCACCCATGCATTGCCCTGCTGAGCATCTGCCCGCTCCTGCCCCACTAATGTTTCGGCAGTGTAGTGCCAAGCCCCAGTCTCCGATAGGGGTCAGGCATGCGCCTACCGACGATACCCCCCTCTCCCCAGACATGGAGAGCTGTCCGTCAGATGCTCAATCCATCTCTTCCCCGCCCACCCCCGGTGGCCCACACTTGTTCCCGAACATGGTTCGCCAGCGTGGCACAAGGTGTGCCATCCAGCACCTCAACCCTCAGCACCACAGGGCCGGCCTCAATAATAATTTTAAAAAGGATGTTTTCGTCAAAAAAAAATTCAAGAATCAACCTTACATCCCACTCTGTTAACCATGTAGGTTTTACACTACAGCTTCAAGCATTTTTTGGTTTTGAAGTACAAAGATTTCTCTTCTGTAGCCCACATTCACGACTGGCAAGACTCGTGAAATGAAAGTCTTATCTCAGAAACAGGATTCTGACTCACAGAAATGAAAACTACTGTTGTGAAAAACACCTTATGAAAAATTTGGGAATAAGAATTTCCTCTCTTTTTGAGATAGTGGAATCATATCCTCATTCACGCAGGTCCCTTCAGGACACGATGCCCCATGCCAAGGGAAGACTCTGTCTGCCTACAGAAGTGTAGGGCCCTTATGGACCCTGCACTTCAGTGAAGTGACGGATGTGAGGAATTCATGGGACTGTCTGGTGGGCTGTGGAAGTGCAGGGCCCTGTGGTCCTTGCACTTCCATGTGGCCACAGATACAGATACACATGGCAAAGAGTGCATCTGTCAGCCAGCGCACAGCGCCCTATGCCAAGAGGACATTTGCCTTCACTATGTGGTACCTAGGCCCTTGCAGACAACCCTGCACTTTTCATTCACTGGCTCAGGGGGTGTTGCATAATAGCACCATCCCCTCACCCTCACCTCATCCATCTGGGTCACTGAGCTCACTCCTGAACAGAGCTCACCACCATGGGATCACAAAACATACCCTTTGAGGTCAAGAGAGGCACTACACACAAATTTTCTTAACAATTACATATTGTTTTTTTCAATTCTGACCCCAGATTTTCAAGATACTCATTTAATGATTTGCCTTATAAACACGACATGTACCATTTATAGTATACTGGCTGAAATGTCATTTTGCGTTTTACCATAGCGCTTTGACAGCGCTAGCACTGACATCCCCTACGGCGACAGCTACCATGCCGACTGTTGGCATTGTAGCCTCAGGGATGTCAGTGCGATCTGTCAGGGCTGCGCCCCGAACCCCCATGTGAGGGCTCGGCTCCCCACACACCCTTGGTCTCTAGGATTCCTACTCCAAGTCGGAGCTGGACCAGGGGCGGTGGTGAAACACCCAGTGAGGCAGTCATGGTCACTGCACAGACCATCACAGTGACGTGCGGGTTTTGCCTGATTCCCATCACTGTGATGGTTGTTGCGGTGCCGGAGTCACTGCAGTGATGGTATACCGTCATTTCACACCAGAAGTGCGAAAACACATCTCATCCAGGATTTAAAAAAATTACACGTCACATTTACAAGGTGGTGTGGAAAAATGACTATGTTGAAAGTTTGGAGTCAAAATAATAAAAATTAGTGAAGTTATGAGTGAACGTTGAAATATGAAAATGTTCACTCATAACCTGGGCATTTTACTGTATTTGTACACCAAATTGTCAGCAAAGCCTTCTTATTACCCCACCTCATGAACCCGGTGTCACAAATGCACTCAGCGGGTCAGGCCCTCTGCTGCCACAGTGCCAACCCCAGAGCGCAATAGTGTGAACAGATAATAGACAGGGTAACCCTCCTGTCTGCTTTTGGGTTCGAATCACCTTTAGTCTCAAGTTCTGGGGGATTCAAACCATGAACCTTATGCTAGCATACCCAAATGTACAGGCTCCGATAATATTCTCTTTGGGGGGATGCAATATATCTTTCACCTAAGAGCATCTAATGTATCCAAAATGAACCCTTAAAACTCTTTAAGAGACCTTAGGTATATTCTTACCTTTTTACTCAAGCTCAGTAACACCATCAAGCTATAGTGTATGGTAGAACGCTGTTCCATAAATCATGCCTGGAACAAGCGTGTTGTCTTACTTTCGATGCGTCAATGAGTTTGTTGTGCTGCACCGAGTATGTCACCGGTGCAGCACAAGATCGAATGCATTTGCGCATGCGCAATTGAGCGGTCCACAGTGATGAGGAAGTAAGCAGTGCTGATACAGCTGCTGAAGTAAGCCTTATTTTTTCTGGGAGACTTGTTTGGGGGATCACAGAGTGCTGCTTATGTTTGCCCATACACCATAAAAGATTATGTAAGAACACCCATACACAAACAAGGCAGTTGTAAGATCTCGAGGTTTCCATGGTAATGGACCTCTCAAGCTGCGCTCTCGAGGTCTCTGGTTACCATGGAAACCTCTCAATCGTACAACTGCCTTGTTGTGTATGATTGCTCATACACAATCCTCTATGTTGAACAGTTTCGTCAGACTTAACCACCTATACGTCACATGCAAAAAGAACAGACAGACACCCAGGCAGTCTTTCGAAGAAGAGGTACTATACTAAAAGATGATAAAAATATGAAAAATGTAAACAGAGAACAATATATCAAAGAGCTCACAATCACATAAAAGAACAAGGGAAAATTACAAAGCAAAACTCCTACCACAATACAGTTAGATTTTTGCTATCTAAGGCATTACCTCTGGAAGTGCATTTTAAAGTTAGATCAGAGAGCTGTGTATCTCTAGAGTCCTAAGATGATATGACCTACATTTCAGACACAAGTATCAGTTTAAACTCTGTGTCTCCACACCCCTTCTGTGAGTCATCTAGCTTCTCCTTTTAGAATATAAAATTACAATAAATGATTTCCTATCAGGAGGTATTTTAAATAAGGTGCCATCAGAAGAAAAAAGACATTTCCTATATATAATTCCTTAATTACACATGTTTCCTTTGACTTTAGCAATCCAACACTGGTACCAATGTGTTAAAAAGCTAACAGGAATCAGCCTAATGACGTCCTGTTTCTCAAGTCATAAAGTCACATTTGGTTTGCACTTCAAAATGCCTAGGCATATGATTAATGGTAATAAAATGCTATTCTGAAGGAAGTCAGTTAATTAAATGGTTCCTGGTCAGTTTTCATATCCTGTAGCTTCACTGAGACCTGGGGGGGGGCACCCTTTGGAAGCACAGGCTGTCTTATGTGAGACAATCACATACTATATTTTTATATTACAGATATCATACAATAATTGTAACCAGCTGGCCAAGCATCACAATTCTCTCCACCTAGACTGAATTTGGGGGCTCTATCTCCTACATGGGATGAGCTTCCCAAGTCAGTTCACTCTTCATATAGACACGACAAGCCATCTGCGTTCTGATTGGTTGCTCCAGCCCTATTTAAGATCGTCATGTCATACCCTTGCAAGGCAAGACTCCATCTTAATAGTCTACCAATAGTTTTTCCCATTTGTGTCAGCCAGACCAGGGGGTTGTGGTCAGTTTGTACCTCAAAATGCTGCCCATATAAGTATGGCTCTAACTTCTTTAGGGCCCACACTATGACAAGACACTCTTTTTCAACAGTAGAGTACGCCTGCTCCCTGGGAAGTAACTTTTCACTCTGGTACCCTACAGGGTGATCTTTCCCTAGGTTGTATATCTGACTCAGTACTGCCCCGATACCCATGTCTGAGGCATCAATCTGGACTATAAAGGGTCTGCTATAGTCAGGACTTGTCAATACAGGAGCACTGCACAGCGCCTCCTTCAGTCTGGTAAAAGCCTTTTCACAGGCTGGTTCCCAGGTAATTTTCTTAGGCGTCTTTTTCTTTACCAGGTCAGATAGGGGAGTAGCCAGGGCACTGTAATTGGGTACACATTTCTTATAGAATCCTGCTGTCCCTAGAAAACTCCTGACCTGCTTCTACATTTCTGGGCGGGGCCATGCCTTGATCACCTCTGTTTTTACTTGGTTAGGATGGAGCTGTCCCCGGCCTACAACATGTTTGAGGTATGCTACTTCAGCGATGGCCACCTGGCACCTCTCAGCTTTGACAGTGAGCCTGGCCCTCTGTATCCTGCCCAGTACTTCCCTAAGGTGGGAAAGGTGTTCCTCCCAGCTGGCACTAAAGATGGCAATGTCATCCAGGTACACCACGGCGTACTCCTCAGCATCATTTAACAACTGGTTCACCAACCTTTGGAAAGTGGCTGGGGTGTTCTTCATTCTGAAGGGCATTACTTTAAATTCAGATAAGCCTATCGGAGTGATGAAGACTGACCACTCCCTAGCTCTGGCAGTTAACTCTACCTGCCAATACCCCTTTGTCAGGTCAATAGTCGTAAGGTAGATCGCCCCTCCCAACTTGTCCAAGAGTTCATCCGTCCGGGGCATCGGGTGGGCATCGGACTTCGTGACTGCATTCAGTCCACGATAGTCCACACAAAAATGAGTAGAGCCATCTGGCTTGGGCACAAGGACTATGGGTGGGGCCCAGGGGCTGTGGGATTTCTGGATTACTCCTAAATCCGGCATTTCCTCCACCTCCCTCCTAATGTCCTTTTGGACAGCCTCTGACACCTGATATGCTGTCCGCCATTTATTTTGTTTTTGTTGACCGGGTAAGTGCACTAGACAAATCCTGCCTATTTTCAGGCACGACCTGGGGGAGGGGGATACAGATGAATGCCAACTGACCTTGAACCAGATTAAGCTGTTGGTGGTATTTTTTTGTGAATGAGGGAAATTTGGCCAGGACACCGGGGAAATTCCCCTACTGCAATTCGGCAGTAGGGGGCTGGCGGAGCAACAGGGAGCTCAGTCAGTAGTGACTGGACTGCAGAACGGATGGCCACGTTAACGGAGCGTGTTGGGGAGGATCCTCTGAGGGAGGATTGCCCTACTGAAGGAACGGTGCAGTCGGCACCACGTATGTTACATTTCAAGACTACAGCACAAATTTTGGAAACGATGGGGAAGCAGCAGAAAGCTCCGGGAGCATTCCCTGAGACGGAGCGTGAGTCTTTGACTTTCACTGACCAGAAGTCTGCTGAAGAAAACAAGGCGGTACCGCAGGTAATAGCGGCTGTTTCCCTACTTCGGAGGAGAGAAAAGAGGTGGCGCGAGACGGCGTTGTTTTGAGACACCAGAGGAGGAGCGATACTGGAACAGGTTCAGGAGGAAAGCGAGATGAGCGGAGAGCGTTTTCCACGAAATGCAGAGCAGAATCTTAGTAATATTTCCTTTGGAGAACGTAAGGAGAGAGACCGACTGGACAGTGTGCATCCTAAGGTAACAAATTCAAGTACAACTATATCGGGGGTGGCTATTACCGCTATGGACAAACCGGAGATGTTACAGGACCTGAATATGGCACTCTTGCAATCAGCTGGTACGGATGTTGTTAGTGGGGTTGGTGTGGGGAATGGGGAGACTCCCTGTATTTATCAAACTACTCCCTTCCAACAGGACGGAGTTTCTGATTTTTTTTTCAATCAACGTCTTAGGCCTGGTATGAACAAAGTGGGAGAGACTGGTATGGAAAAAAAAACTACTACGCTTTTATTTTCTAAACGTCCTCCAGAAGCATCAAACAAAGCTGGTATATTTAAGAAAGACATTTTAAAACAAACAGTTCCATCTGAGGCTGCACTTTCTTTGTGCACAGGGTCTGCTGCACAGACCTCACAGGTGGAAGCTTGGTCTCCTGATCAAGCTTTAAGAGAGGCGGGTTGGACACTAAACAAGGGAGCCTGGCACCCATCTCCTGACTGGGACCCAACTTTGAACTTTTCACAAGCTACGCCTAGCAGAAACCTAATATGCCTTTGCCTGTGGTTTCTGAACCAGGAAGGGGAAATGAGGTACAGCATGATATGCCACAGACAGTTTTAGACAATTTAGTACCATTGGAACCTAATGGGCAGCAAACTGATGGTCTAGTACATGTTTTACCAATTAAAAAACCATTGATGTCTGAATTGTTTTCTAGAACTAAACAGGAGGCTGCCCCTCGAAGGAACGCAGTACGAATTAGATATAAGGGTTGTTTGGAAAGCAGGCCAGACAGGAGATATGTAGGAAAATGTTTGTTGAAAGACTCCCTACGTTTTCACCTGAGAAGTCTTAGCATTTATAAATATATCCGGAGAGGATAATTTTGATGTTAGTTTTAGATCTGCCCTAGCATTAGATTTGTTCTGGGAAAGATATAATCAAGTGAAGTTTTCACCTCTGTGGACACCCTTTTTTGTAATTCCCCTGACGAAACCATTAATAAAATTTGTTACCATTATGTTTCAGAACGAGGGTGTGCATGTGGACGTCATTTCATACTGGTTGAGGCAGAAGTGTGAGGTCTTAAGCCCCCCTGAAGCCATTTTAGATTCTGAGCAGTTTTGGACGGGGATGGAAATTCAAGTAAAACTTGACAAACAGAAAGGAGTGGAACACATACCTAACTCATTCCTTTTAGGAAGAGATAGAGGGTCTGTTTCTATGCAGGGCAGCCCAGAGCCTGTTACAGGTGTGGTGCTCGCACCCATCTGTCAAGTTCCTGTGACAAACCCCGATGCGAAAACTGTGGGGAAATTGGACATGGGGTACTTCAATGTGAGAACCAAACGCGGTGTGATTTATGTGAAGGTGTTGATCATGTTTTTTCTGAGTGTGAATGGGCCGCAAAAAATAAACCATCCTCTGGTTGTCCTGAATTACTGATTCAAGAGGCACAAGATAAAGTCATTTTACATGTGGAAAACGAGATCAGATCTCAAAAGGACCCAAATGTACCAGGTTTAAATGATACAGGATCAAATGTGGTAGAGGATGAACAGTTGAAGCTACCCTTGGTAGATAGTTTAGGAACAGAAGTGGTACAGGAAGTAACAGAAGGAAAAGGGGTGGTACGTCCTTTTGTATTAGTACCTGTACGTAGATCCTCGAGACATACTAAATCAAATTTAGGGCCTCCCCCGATTGAAAATGAATCAAATAATCCTTTTGGTATTAACTTCCTCTTGGGGTGATACAGAATTTAATAGTCAGGAGCTAGACTCCCAACGATTACAAGATAGTTCCCCTTCTCCTTTGAGGTTTCTGAAGGTTATAAAGGAAAAAAGAAAAAAAGAAAAAAGATAGCTAACAGATTTTTCCCTTTTCCTGAGGAATGATCATTACCCTAGGATCTATAAATGTACACAGCCTTTTGAATCATAAAGAAGGAGTTAGTGTTTGAGTATATTCATTCTCAAAATTTGCAGATTTGTTTATTGCAGGAAACCTGGATGTATTCTCTGGATCAAAGTAGGTTCTTTCAACATCAATGGTGCTGGGGCCTTCTTATTGGTCCTTCAGTCAGGATTCAGCTGATGGGATAGGGGTTGTGTTTAACTCATTTCATTTTTCCTTAATTAAATTGATGGATGTAGTACCTGGCCGGTTATTGATCCTTGATGGGGTATGGAAGTCTTTAACATGCAGATTTATTAATGTTTACTGTTCTCAAATTAAATCTGAACGGATAGCCTTGTTCCATATGATTAAGCCATATTTGTTTACCTCGTATAAAATTTTTTATGCGGTGATTTCAATTGTGAACTTAAGACACAGATAGGTAAAAATAAACCTGAGGAAAAAGAAAAGATAGAAAGAGTTAAGAAGATATACTGTGATTCTAGGGCTTTAGAACAATTAATAAAAGGATCTGGTTTGGTAGATGGTAGAAGTAGACAACGAGGAGGAGTAGATTTTACTTTTAAAAAAAAATACATTTACTTCTACTATTGACTATATATTTCTTTCGGATTCGGTAGTATTTGAATTCTTTACTCTCCCGGTTTCTTTCTCTGATCTTTGCTTTTGTTGTGTAAAATTGGTCCTGTGAGATTACCGGTTAAACCAAGAGCAAGATGGAAATTGAATGCGACGTTGCTTCAGTGTACAGAAGTTAGAAATAAGTTTACTTTCTTGTTACAGGCTAGATTGTCAGTAGCTTTTTTGTATGAAGATTTGGGGGAATGGTGGGCAGATTCAAAAAAGGATTTTTCATCATTTTCAGAAATATTGGTAAAACTAGGGAAATGTTAAGTTTTACGTTATCTTAAATTGAGGCAACAATTGTATGACCAGATTTCTTTTGCAAATATTTCTAAAATTGATAACTCTAACCAAATTAGTTCCTGAAACAACAACTTAAGAATGGCAATACGATAGGCGGAAACTTTACAGGCTTTGTTTAAATTCGAAATAAAAAGGTCCTGAAGTGATCCTTATGAGGCCTTTAAAAATATAGATCTAATACTACTCTTGATGGTCTAAAAGATGAGAATGGTAATATTATTACAGAGCAGGAGACACTGACAAAGATGATAGAACATTTTTTTCAGGCTCATGAACCTGTAAATGCTCCCAGTTGTTTACGGATAGAACAATTCTTGGCAACATTAGATAAACCTAAACATCTTACAGGTATAGGGATTTAGTATTGCCCATTTCGAAACAAGAAATTATTACAGCAATTAAGCACTTGAAACCTGGAACATCACCTGGTAAGGATGGCCTGACGATAGAATTATATAAAGCATTTCCTGATTCCTTTGCAACAAGTTTAGAGTTAGTGTTTAATTCTTTCCTTCTTTCTGTTAGGTTTCGATTTGGTTTCTGAGGGTCTCTTAATCTTTTATTTAAATCTGAGGATAGATATTTATTGGATAATTGGCGGCCTATCACTTTATTGAACTCAGACTATAAGATATTGATGAGTATTTTAAATGTCAGATTGAAACAAATAGCAATTTAGGTTCTATCCCCTCATCAATATTGTAGTATACCAGGTAAATCGATCTTTCAAGCACACCACCTTATTAGAGACTGGATAGAATATGTTAACATGGGTAATCAAACTAGTTGTATGGTATCAGTAGATCAAAGAAAAGCTTTTGACAGGGTATATCACCCGTTCTTATTATTAGTTTTATCTTATTCACGGTGCATCAGAATTTATAACTTGGCTTCAGGAGATATATAACACTAGTTTAACACCTATGCTGAGTACTATGATAGGACCTGGTTTACATATTCCTACTGGAGTAAGGCAGGGCTGCCCTTTGAGCCTTACTGTATGTATATGCAATAGATACTTTGATTAAATATGTATCATGCCAAGGTTATGGGATGGAATTATAGTACCTTTATTACACCAGAATGTCAGAGTTTTAGCTTATGCTGATGATTTGTGCTTATTTTTCAACACACAGATCAAATAGTGTTATTTTTAGATTCAATGTTACAATATTCTGAGGTCTCGAATGCACAACTGAATCCTTTTAAAACAGAGGATTATTTATAGGGCTAAACTTCCTGAATCTATAATTATTGAGGGTATTCATATATCCACTGAACCTTTAAAGATACTTGGGATATGGTATGGACCCCAGAATTTGCCTTTATTGAATTGGGAAAAAGGTTTACAAGCTGTTGAGGCTAAAGTTAATATATGGAAACATTGGAGATTACCAAAATTACAGAGGTTGCAGTCATAAAAATTCCTTGTTCCATTATTGTTTATATTGCCCAAATAGTTCCACTTCCACCTGTACTAGAAACTAGACTTTGTAGTTTATTTTTTCAGATGTTATGGGGTAATAAACAGCAATTAAGCGTCATTATACCTACTTATCAAGACACTAGCGGAGGCTGGGGATGATTGATTCAATCATCTTTTTCCACTTTATTTATTTTTCAAATTTTAAGGCAATATGGGACTTGGACCAAAGGACTGACTTATTATTATTATCAGTCATACTGAATAAATACTTAAAAGGCTTGGTTGCAAGATACCCTAAACCCACTCCTACTTTGGAGGTTCCTGTTTTTCTTACCTATCATTAAGAAAATATATAAATGAAACTAACAAAGATAATATCTGAAGCTGTTCAGGAAAGTCATTATATAGTTTGGTGATGACACTTTTATATCCTAGTGAACCTGCTTTTAAAACTGTCCATCCCAAAATATTAAAGCAGTGCTTATAGATTAAATAATCCTAGACTACCCAGTTATATGTAGGAATTAACATAGTTATCGGCTTATAATCGTATTGAGGTAGAGAAATGCCAAATATAAAGTGCATTCTGAGCGTAATTGCCCTTATCTACAATGTATAAATGTAGAGAAACTATGGAACATTTTCATTTGACTGTTCCTATGCCAAATCTTTATGGAAATTTTAATGATTCAATGGGATATGAAATGGTTAGGTACAATTGATTATAACATTTTGGTATTAGGTAATTGTTCACATCTACAATCTAAATCGATATTGGAGCGTTTAATATATTATGTTGTACCTTAATCTATTACCTTTGGCAGGCTAGATGCCAATGGGTGTTATATCAGAAATTAATGCCTCTAGATGTTGTTTGTTGTTTGATAAGTAGAGCTGTACAACGGGTGTATCTGGCAGATGTTACTTTTGCATCACCTAGAACAATTATAAATTGGTGGAAGGGTATGTTTTATTTTATTAAATACAAGTAATGTGATGGAACATGCTTGAGTTGAGATTAGTGGAATTAATAAAAAAAAAAAAAAAAAAAAAAAAACCCTGCTGTAATTTCATGGGGTAAGTGTATGTCCTGTTACAGTGTTTTTTTTTTTGTCTACTAATATTTTTCTGTTTTCTTTATATTGCATTATGTGATGTAACTATGTGAAACTTTGATGTATTGTGTGATTTAACACTGTTGTTATGATTTGTTTTGATGTTATTATAATAAAAAAATTCCCTGCTCTTTTCGATAAGTGCCATGGGATCTTTAATATCCACCTGAACTACCACTAATCCAGGCAGGTGGGACCTCGGTTTAACGTCTCATTCAAAAGGCGGCACCTCAGAAGTGCAGCACCGCTCTCATGCTGCACAACAGTGTCAGTACTGGGATATTAACCCAAGTGCCAGATGTGGGAACTGAACTCACAGCCCTCTGATCTCCCGGCCTCAGAGGCGAGTGTGCTACCTACTGAGCCACTGCCACTGGCCATATGGGCACCTGCATCCCTATCTCCACATCGTGTGTCGCTAAGGGGGTTAGTCCTGGCTTGACACTAAACAGTGGGGCAAAGTCTGCTAAAACCTCCCTTACTTTCTGGATCTGGGTGCCAGCTGGGGTGCCAACTGGGGTGACAGTTTAACTGCCTCCACAGAGGACTCCTGCTTGCTCTCTTCCAGCAAGTCCAGAAGGGTGTCTCCTTTGTCTGTCCCCTCCCCAGGACTACATACTGCAAACACCATGTCAGCTCTATTAGCATATGGCTTCATCATGTTGACATGGTACATTCTTTCTGTATGTCTTCTGTCAGGTAACTCTATGATATAGTTCACATCATTTACCTTTCTAATTACTTTGTACGGTCCTGCCCACTCAGCCTGCAGCTTGTCTTTCTGGACCGGGATAAGGACCATGACTTCCTGACCCACCATGTATGAGTGAGCTCTGGCTCTGCGGTCATACCACTTTTTGTTTCTGTTGAGCAGCTGCCAGGGTGCTCTGGGCTGTCCCCGTAAGCTCCTTCAGCCTTTCCCTAAACCTAAGGATGTAATCCACTATGGGAGTTCCCTGGGTGGTGTGCTTGTGTTCCCAGTCCTCCTGGATCAAGTCTAGGGGCCCACGTACCTGGCGTCCATATAACAGCTTGAAGGGGGAAAACCCTGTCGACTCTTGGGGCACCTCCCAGTATGCAAACAACAGATGGGGAAGGTTTTTCTCCCAGTCCCTCCCATGCTGTTCAGCAAATGCTTGGAGCATTGATTTCAGGGTACCATTAAATCTTTCCACAAGCCCATTGGCTTGTTGGTGATAAGGTGTTGTGCACCTCTGAGCCACCCCACACTTCTCCCACAAACATTTCATCAGGTTCGACATGAAGGAACCCCCTCGATTGGTGATAACCTCCTGCGGAAACCCAACATATGAGAAAATCCCAAGTAAGGCATCTGCCACTTTGTCTGTCCTCAGTGAGGATAGGGTGACTGCCTATGGATACCGGGTGGCATAATCTACCACAGTCAGGATGAACCTCTTCCTGGAGGAGCTGGGGTATTTAAAGGTCCCACAATATCCATTCCCACCCTCTGGAATGACTCCTCCACTACAGGCAATGGAATTAGTGTGGCTTGGGTTTTCTTACCCACCTTCCCTATTTCTTGGCACCAGTGACAAGACCTGCAATACTTCTTCACCTGCTGGGTGAAGTTGGGCCAATAGAAATTCTGGGCCAACCGCTGCATCGTGCATGCAATTCCCAGATGACCAGACAAGGGAAAATCATGTACAATCTTAAGCAACTGCTCACGGTACCCCTGGGGAATGACAAGCTGCCTGCTTATAACCCCTCCCTCTGTCTTAGCATCCTGAGTATACATCAGTCCATTTTCCCAGTAAAAATTGGGTTTTCTGTCACCTCCCTGTGCCCCATCAGAGTCTGCCCAAACCCTCAGCTTCTCTAGACTAGGGTCACTTTTCTGAGCAGCTCCAAACTCCTTACACATTCCCAAGGCTTGGGACAGGTCCCCTTCAGTCTCTAAACTAGGGTCCCTAGCTCTAGCGTCAGGGCACTCAGGATCACTGTCATCCCTAACCCTCTGACAATGGGTCACCCCTTCTTCTTTGGAGTAACCCTCTGTAGCTGTTTGGTTAACTGCTACTGGGGAAAGTTCTACCCCCTTTTCATTAATCTCTATATCAAGAGACACAGGCTGGGGAACCAGCCTCCCAGTGGTTTCCACAATGGCTTCTATGGGGTCTGGGAAACTACAATTTCCCCTTCCCGCTTGGCTATGGGTAACTGCACACACTATCCCATTTGAGATTGTTGCCAAGGATGACATCAACTGCTAAAGTTTTGGCTACAGCCACCTGTTGCACAGTTCCCCCGTTTCACCCCAGTCTAGGAGAACACTAGTGAGTGGCAGTGTTGTCTCCTTCCCAGTGAACCCTTGTACAGTTACAAATTTATTGGGTATAAGCTGACCAGGCTCTACCAGATCCCCTTTTACCAACATCAGGGATACCCCTGTGTCTCTTAACCCTTGTGTCTGTACACCATTCACGGTGACTGAGTGCATGTGTTCCCTCATGTTCACAGGCATGCTTCCATGGACACACAAACAACCCACTTCTGTCCTAGCCCCATTTTGCGTATTGCTCATCCTTTTTGGGACACTGTCTGGCAAGATGCCCAGTTTCTTTACAAACCCAATATTCATTTCTTTTCTCAGGAAAATCTTTTCTTTGAAACCTTGGGCTAACTGGTTTCAGTGGAGGCAGTGAGGGTTTTAGCTGCCCTGAAGGTGCACTTTTCCCTTTCTGCACTGCCACGCCCACCCCATTAGCTGTCAGAGCAGGTCTGCTCTTGGCATAGCGGACCGAGAGTTCAGCAGCCTCTTGCACTGTTTTGGGATCTCAGTCCTCCAGCCAGGTTTTCAGTTCTTCTGGGCATGCCCAAAAAAACTGATCTAACAATATAGCAGTTTCAATTGTATCTACAGAGTTTGCTTCAATTCCTTCCCACCAACGTTTTAAAAACTGACGTTGTTTCGTGACTAGCTCCTCATAGCTCATGTCAGGGCTTCTACTGAGCTTATGGAATTTAGCTCTGTATGCTTCTGCAGTTAAATCAAACTTTTTTAAAAGTGCAGCTTTAAGTTTGCTGTAATCTTTACTGTCCTCATTGTCCATTTGACCTAATGCATCCCAAGCTTTCCTGGTAAGTAACGGGGATAGCTGGAAGCTCCAGGACGCTCTAGGAATGTTTGCCTGAATACAAACTTTTTCAAAGGAATTTAAAAAGGCATCCATATCCTCCCCCTCTTTAAATTCAGCTTTCAATTTGGAATTTAATTTGTAACCCAGTTCTGTAGTTCCAGTTAAACCCAAGCCACTTACCTGCCATGGTGCTGGTGGTTGGAGTCGTAGCTTCTCCAGTTCATGTTGCCTCTGGTGCTTACTCTCTTCATGGTCAGCCTCTCACTGTTCATGCTCCGCTTCTTGACATTCTCACTCCGCTTCTTGTCGTTCTCGCTCCACCTCTCGCTAAAGTTATTGCTCTTCTCTCTGGAACGCCAGCTCCATTCGGTGCAACTCAGTCTGCAGCCTGATTGCTTCTGGCTCCAGTATGCTGGTGACCTTCCCCTGCTGCTGTGGTCCTTGGCTTGGCACTGGCCCTGCTGTCCTCCTCACCGGATCTGGACACTGCACTGGCTGCTGGCTCCTCCATGCCCAAGGTTTGGTCCTTTACACTCACATTCTGTGACTCGACACTCTGGGCATCAGTGGCCATCAGAGCGTCCACAAGGTTCTACTTGGTGGCTCTCCCCTCGTGCATGACTCCTGTCTCCTTGCACAACTGCTTCAGGTAGTCTGCAGTGTGCTCACTGTAGTTGGAAGCCATCTTCTTCCCTAACTACGGCTACTCTAACTTGCACTTTGAAAAAAAAAATAAAACCGGTAGGAACTTTGACTGTAAGCAAAATGATATTGTTCTGTTTCCTTTTTAAAAATAAGTTACTGCCTTATTTTGCAAGTGAGATGTACAGTATTAAGCTGACACACTGAACAATTAAAGCTTGTGTTACCAATTCTTTTGCACCGCTGCCACCCAGATCTGTCACAAATGCACTCAGCAGGTCAGGCCCTCTGCTCCCACAGTGCCAACCCCAGAGCACAATAGTATGAACAGGTAACAGACAGGGTAACCCTCCTGTCTGCTTTTGGGTCCTAATCACCTTTAGTCTCAAGTTCTTGGGGGGATTCAAACTGTGAACCTTATGCTAGTGTACCCAAATGTACAGGCTCAGATAATATTCTCTTTGGGGGGATGCCATATATCTTTTGCCTAATGGCACCTAACGAGGTATCCAAAATGAACCCTTAAAACTCTGTAAGAGACCTTAGGTATATTCTTACCTTTTTACTCAAGCTCAGTAACACCATCAAGCTGTTGAACAGTTTTGTCAGACTTAACCACCTATACGTCACATGCAAAAAGAACTGACAGACCCCCAGGCAGTCTTTCAAGGGAAAGGTACTCTACTAAAAGCTGATAAAAATATGAAAAATGTAAATACAGAAAAATATATCAAAGAGCTCACAATCACATAAAAGAACAAGGGAAAATTACAAAGCAAAACTCCTACCACAATACAGTTAGATTTTTGCTATTTAAGGTATTACCTCTGGAAGTACATTTTAAAGTTAGATCAGAGAGCTGTTTCTCTCTAGAGTCCCAAGATGATATGACTTATATTTCAGACACGAGTATCAGTTTAAACTCTGTGTCTCCACACCCCTTCTGTAAGTCATCTAGCTCCACCTTTTAGAATATAAAATTATAAAAAATGATTTCCTATCAGGAGGTATTTTAAATATAGTGCCATCAGAAGAAAAATACATTTCCTATATATAACTCCTTAATTACATGTTTCCTTTGAACTTAGCAATCCCACACTGGCACCAATGTGCTAAAAAGCTAACAGGAATCAATCTAATGATGTCCTGTTTCTGAAGTCATAAAGACACATTTGGTTTGCACTTCAAAAAGCCTAGGCATGTCATAAATGGTAATAAAATGCCATTCTGAAGGAAGTCAGTTAATTAAATGGTTCCTGGTCAGTTTTCATATTCAGTAGCTTCACTGAAACCTGGCGGAGGGCACCCATGGAAGCACAGGCTGTCTTATGTGAGACAATCACATACTATATTTTTATATTACAGATATCATACAATAATTATAACCAGCTGGCCAAGCATCACACCAGGTAGTGAAAATGTTCAAGTCCCTGCCAAAATGTCATTCTCTGGCATTGAATATCTTTGAGTCAGAGACTCCTTTACAAAAGCTCCACATCAAAGAAGACAGCACAAAAGTGTACAATGTCAGATATTACAGTGCAAACAGCGGTGTGGGAAATATCACACCTTACAATTGATACAGAGTATAGTACAGGCAGATGTGGTACAGGATATTTACAACAGTCAGAGACAAAGTAGTACGGAAGCAAAATACATTGTACAGTACCTACAGAGGTGAACATACAATACAGCAGTTGTTGTAGGTAAGTATTTATGACAGGAATGTGCAAGCAGAGCAGACCAGTGAGTGACAGCCATTCTGAGGCCTGGGTCAGACAGAGGCCAGGGACAAGCACTCTGGAGGCAGGACCAAGAGGGTCCATTGTTATGGCACAGTTTTGGTCGTGGATTGGTCAGGTACAGTCACAGGTTGAGTCCTGCGAGATGTGGCTATGGAGAAGGGATTTGAACAGTCCCAGGGTAGGGGCTGAGAGGATTGGCATGGGAAGTGAATTCAGCCACTGGAGAGCATGGTACCTGAAAGTTCTTTGACCAATAGAGGTTTTACCGAGGGGAACGTGGTAGGGCATTTTCTCAGTGTGACGTGTGTATCTGGTGCTGATAGGTGGGGGGAGTAGTGCCACAAGGGCAATGGGCGTGAGGCCAGCTGTGCTTTTCTTGGCAAGAAAACAGGTCTGGTACTTTAGGCGGTCATTGAAGTTTAGCCAGTTTGTACTGGCATAGAGCATGCACCAGTATTGGTCATGAGGTGGGCCCCTAAAAGGCCATGTTGAAAATGTGTGACCAAGATACCCAAAAATGACAATCAAGATACCCAAAAATGACAAAGTTATTCATCAAAGCTCAAAACCCCACTGAAATACATTGAACTGCACTTACAGTACACATTAGTTTCACATATTGCAGTGGGCAGTTCCAGCAGCAAGATGTGTCTTGGATTGGAGAGTGGATCTTTGCCTGGGGAACATGTTCAGTTGAATGAGGCTGTGTGTGTGGGGGGGTGCAGGGTGGTTGCTGCTCAGTGGGAGATTGGGGTTGGGGGGTCAGATCGGTGAGTGGACATTTTCTTTTTTCCAAGTTAAATTAAAAAACACTGAGCATGGTTTCTTTACTACAGGAAGAGTAATGTAGGAACAGTGCTCAGAAGGCGAGGGGCACCACTAGACAGCAGGGAAACAGAATACATAAGGGGACCATGATCAGAGGATGGGGGCACCACTAGGCACCAGGGAAACAGAATACATGTGGGGATGCGATCAGAGGGTGAGGGATGCCACTAGATGCCAGGAAAACAGAATGCATGTGGGGATGGTGATCGGAGGGTGAGTGGGCACCACTAGACACCAGAGAGACATCATATTTAAGGGGACAGAGATAGGAGGGTTGGGGGCACCACTAGACACCAGGGAAAGATAATACATATGGGGATGGCAATGAGAAGGTGGGGGGCACAACTAGACACCAGCAAAACATTATAAAAATAAGGGGACGGTAATCAGAAAGTGGGGTGCCACTAGCCACCCAGGAAATATAATATAAATACAGGGACAGCAATCAGAGGGTGGGGGTGCCACTAGACACTAGGGAAACATAATATAAATACAGAGATGGAGATCGGAGTGTGGGGGTGCCACTAGACACCCAGGAAACATAATATAAATACAGGGATGGAGACTGGAGTGTGGGGGGTGCCACTAGACACCAAGGAACATAATATAAATACAGGGATGGCAATCAGAGGGTGGGGATGCCACTAGACACCCAGGAAACATAATATAAATACAGGGATGGAGATCGGAGTGTGGGGGGTGCCACTAGACACCCAGGAAACATAATATAAATACAGAGATTGCAATCAGAGGGTGGGGGTGCCACTAGACACCAGGGAAACATAATATAAATACAGAGATGGAGATCGGAGTGTGAGGGATGCCACTAGACACCAGGGAACATAATATAAATACAGGGATGGAGATCGGAGTGTGGGGGTGCCACTAGGCACCCAGGAAACATAATATAAATACAGGGATGGAGATCGGAGTGTGGGGGGTGCCACTAGACACCCAGAGAACATAATATAAATACAGGGATGGAGATTGGAGTGTGGGGGTGCCACTAGACACCAAGAAACATAATATAAATACAGGGTTGGCAATCAGAGGGGGGTGCCACTAGACACTAGGGAAACATAATATAAATACAGGGATGGAGATTGGAGTGTGGGGGGTGCCACTAGACACCAGGGAAACAAAATATAAATACAGGGATGGAGATCAGAGTGTGGGGGGTGCCACTAGACACCAGGGAACATAATATAAATACAGGGATGGAGATTGGAGTGTGAGGGGTGCTACTAGACACCAGGGAACACAATATAAATACAGGGATGGTAATCAGAGGGTGGGGGTGCCACTAGACACCCAGGAAACATAATATAAATACAGGGATGGCAATCAGAGGGGGGTGCCACTAGACACCCAGGAAACATAATATAAATACAGGGATGGCAATCAGAGGGTGGGGTGCCACTAGACACCCAGGAAACATAATATAAATACAGGGATGGCAATCAGAGGGTGGGGGTGCCACTAGACACCCAGGAAACATAATATAAATACAGGGATGGCAATCAGAGGGTGGGGGGTGCCACTAGACACCCAGGAAACATAATATAAATACAGAGATGGCAATCAGAGGGTTGGGGTGCCACTAGACACAGGAAATATAATATAAATACAGCGATGGCAATCAGAGGATGGGGGTGCCACTAGACACCAGGTAAACGTAACATACTGAAAGGGATGGCAATTGGAGGGTGGGGGGCATAACTAGACACCAGGGCAACATTACATACATGGAGGGATAGCAATTGGAAGGGTGCCACTAGACACCATGGAAACAGTGGGTCACTTTTCTCAGAGCAGTCTGCAGCACAAGCTCCAGCTGAGGCTGTAGAACTCAAGAAAGTCTTGCTGTTCTCATACAGAGAACATGGATGAACGATTCCTCTCACTAAGCTGGGCACCCTAGATTTTGGGAGCCCAGGAAACATTTCTGGCAACTTTTTAAAAAACAAACACCAGAATCTAGCTAAATGGGTCCCGTTTCATTAGGGTCATGTGTTTGCCTTTTTTTTAAAAAAGACATTATTTTTATGTACTTTGCAGCCATGTGAAAAAGGATTTGTTTATGGACCAAATTATTTTTTCGTTCCAAGCAGCTATCCAGAAAAACTGTACTGAGCTTGCTCAGAACCAATTTTTTTTTTATTTAATAACTTTGGACTGGATTGATATTTTTTCACCATACCAGTAAAAAGCACATCTGTGGGCCAAGCCTTTCTACCCTGACAATTTCAGGCCAAAATTCCAAACCATCTGGGTGCAAGGTGATGCAAAAAACTGTAAAAACAGTGATTTTTAAATGTTTTTCACTATCCACATCTTGGAATCCACACATCTGAGCAGAAAGAAACTTGGCACATCAAGAGCCCCCCTCCCACCCGGAGACCATGCATGCAACATTTTGTGCAAGTCTGTTGAACTGTTGAGAATATATTAAAGTGAAAAATTTGAGGTTTAACACAGAAACCCCTGCTCAACCCTAACTACAGTGGTGCTACCGCGCCACTACAATACACACACAGAGGTTGATAAACAGGAACATTTGGTCACCCTTAACCCCCTGCCTAGTGCCCCTTTCCTCATACTTACCCACCCCACTACCTTAATTTAGCCTTAATAAGTGACTGTTGTCCTGAATTTCTGTATATATGGTTTTGTTCTCAAAGAAATATTGTTTGTGTAACGTGATACCCCCACATGGACACTGGGTAAATTAACTCATGTCATTGTAATTATGAATGAAATGCAAATGTTTTTGTTGCATTGTCTTGTCTGTTACAAAATTCAATAACATGCAAGTTTCAACAAAATTATTTGCTTAAAGAAGCACCAGTTGAAGAATCAACCTTGCACCCCTCTCTGTTATTGTTGTTATTCAATTATTATTAAATACTGATGTTATTCTGTCTAGGGGAAAGTCAGGTTAATGAGGTACAAAAATAGGGGTGTAACACAAAATAGAATTTGCATCCCTAATAATAAGGGCACTACTGAACCCCTATAATACACACACGGCACCAATGGTGATAAATGTTCCCTGATAACTTTAATCATGGCTATCTAACCTCCTGATAAATATTTATCAAGAGATTAGAAATGTGACATTCTGTTTCCTTGACTATCACAGGAGACCAGAGGGCAGCTGTTACAATGCTGATGACATCACTATAGCCCTGTGCTGCCCAAAAGCCAGCAGTTGAATTAAAAGAGAACCAGTTATATCATCAGCCAAACAACTAATTTAAAAGTTCTAACATCTAAACAGATGTTGTATAAATTAAACACACAATGGCGTGACTCAAAATATGTTTTATTTAGTTATTTAAAAGTTTTACCAGGAAGGCATACTGAGCGGTTGGCACTCAATTCCAGATGCGTCCTGGGGTGGGGGAGTGGAGAACAGCAATACACATAAAGATACATGATGAGAGACACTTTGTCAAGCGAATACACAGTGTACAAGATACCACCTGACTCTTGTCAGGGGAAGCGAGTTAAGTACAAACAAAGAATTAGAGATAGCACTGAGGCTAAGTGCAGCAGCACAAGAAATTAGTTAACAATATAAACAATCAAGCATTCATACATTTAATCGATGACTGGTAGCAAAAAGGCAATTTGGCAGTCCTAATGGGGCTAGGTGCATGAGCAGGCAGTGACGAAATGCTGCTTGAGAAGAAGGTTGAGCTGCTGAGTGGAGGTAGAGTGCCTAATTTATTTAGCTTTTGTTGACCGGGTAAGTGCACTAGACAAATCCTGCTTATTTTCAGGCACGACCCGGGGGAGGGGGGGATACAGATGCATGCCAACTGACCTTGAACCAGAGTAAGCAGTTGGTGGTATTTTTCTTTTTTTTAGTGAATGAGGGAAATTTGGCCAGGACACCGGGGAAATTCCCCTACTCTTTTCGATAAGTGCCATGGGATCTTTAACATCCACCTGAACTACCACCAATCCAGGCAGATGGGACCTCGGTTTAACGTCTCATCCGAAAGACGGATCACTGCTGGGAGGGAGTTCCATACTTTAGGCATACGGTACTTGAAGGCATGCTGTCCTTTGGCGGAGGACATATGTGGGAGGGAGAGAAGCCAAGAGTCAGTGTTCCAGAGGGAGTAAGCAGTGGGAGGTTGGGCTATTAGGGTAGCTGCAAGGTAAGGGGGGAGGGACTGGGTCCAGAATTTAGCTGTTATCCTAGTGCAGCGTGCCATTCTCCGATCCTGTAGTGAGGGTAGATCTAAGGACCTGTAGAGGTCGCAGTGGTGGGTTGTGGGTGGGCAGTCCAGGGCAAAACGGCAGAAAGAATGGAAGAGAGGGTCAAGCCTGGCCAGGGAGGACTTGGGAGTCATGCTATAAACTATGTCTCCAAAGTCAAAAAGTGGGAGTATAATTTTCTGAACAATTGCTTTGTAGTTGGCAGGGGTATACAACCTCTGTTCTGGTATAAGGCGCCCAATTTGGGTGAAGTTTTTTGTGGATCGCATGAATGTGGACTGAGAAGTCAAGATGCTGATCAAGCCAGACTCAGAGGTATCTGAATGAGGTGCAGGCCTCCAAAAGGGTCCCGTCTAAGGTGTGGAAAATAGGGGTGGTGAATAACCGGGAGAGCCTTTGCCTTGAGCCGAAGGTGAGTAAGACCATTTTCTTCGGATTGAGAAAAAGCTGGTTTAAATAAACAATAAACAATTTACATCCACTTTTGAGGAGACAGGATTTTCATATCTCACTCTTGTGTTCGTCACTTGTGAGTTATGGTCTTGCCCTCTCGTACTTAAGAGATATATCGAATGCTTTGAGTCAAGTCATCGCTTACCCCCTATATAGTTAATTTGTTTGTTTTTTGTGAAGCTCTCCAACCCATACTGTAAGCCCCCCCACTCCTCAGTGTGGGGATTACTTGGTTGTACAATGGCCCGTTGATGACCCACTGTTGTTGTCCTCTGCCTCTGGTCCCTTGGACTGCTGGATGGGACCAGAGGGCTTTCTTCAGAAGTCCCTGGTGGAATTTGGGCCAGGGCTTCCTCCTGATGCTGTGTGACAGGTGCTGCCAGATCACCCTGTTTTTTGGCTCTATGGTGATGGCAGGGCTGAGGTCTTCTGTGCAGTTGGCACCTCTGGGCACCAGGGAGATGTTCTGCCCAGTTCAGGAGACTTTCTGGGGCCAGACTGGGAGGTAAACCAACATGACCACGCATGCAACAGCAGCGCATGCATGGCCAAAGTCTTAAAGGAACCGCAACTCCCTGAAATGTATTTGGCCGGTCAGCCATAAAACAAAACCCCTCCCGGCTCCAGTGCAGGCAGCAGAGCAGGGATAAAAGTATAAAATGCCTCTGGGTGTTGTATTACTGGTTTCCCGGTCCCCAAATGTCCAGTGGGACTGGAAGAAGTATTAGTGAGGTGTGCATGCATACCCACAACATTAGAAGGCGCAAAAAGAGCACCTTTCCTTTCAGGAGCCCTGACAGCCAAGTGGGGTTTCTTACAGTTAAAGTAAGGGTTTCCCTGGCCCCATCTAGGAAAGTGGGGCCAGGGCATGTAGTTAACAGTCCCTGAATGGGCTTTTAAATGAATCTGTGGGGCTGCAAATAAAGCAGCATAATATAAACACATATGGTGGCCCCCAGTTATTCTCCCTGCTGCAGGGGCTGCTGGGAAGGGGTTAAAGGCCACTCTCCAGAGTCTGGGAAAAGACTAGCCAATCAGGTGTGGAGGAATGGACTGCTGTATAATGGGTTGTGCCCTGGTTTCTGTGAGAAATCCAGCAAGAATGGAGAGATGTGGACTGCTTTAGCAGGGATGCATGAGCCAGTAGCTAGGCTTGGTGCAGTTATGTCCCTCCAAACCCAGAGAAAATCTTGAGGCTGAGTGCCTTCTAGCCTATTTTCTCAGAAGTGAATTGAATTAGACATATCAGCTGTTTTTCCTAGTGGAAATCTATGTGAACTGCTGTTCTTCGTGTTTCAAGCTTGTAAACCTATTGGGATTGTTTAACAGTTTCCCAATCTGGAAGAAAAGGTATTAAGGCTGGGTTTGAGACTGTTAAAAGACCATCTGTGTTTAAACTCCAGCTGAATCTGTGTATCCCCCTGGACATTTCAGGGTGACTGCAAGCCTGCCAGGTACCCTGGTCCAATGAAAGGCCCGAGGGGCGAAGAAGATGAAAGTCCCAAGGGGGGAAGACAATGAAAGGCCCAAGGGAAAGATGACGAAAGACCCATAACAGGTAAAGGATCCAGCACCTGCTTTAAATCTCCAGCCTACATCTGTTGTTCCCTGAGACACTATCTGCTGATTTTAGAGCTGTATTGCTAGTGTGTGTCATTCCTCAGCAACCCCAGAGACTTTCAACAAACTGAGTACCTCAGGGCTGTGGCCCGAGCAGTTCTTTTCAAAAAGTAGCCTGTTAGTTTAGCTAGATAATCAAAGGGGGTGAAGTCTGGGCAGTACTTTGTTCAGACCCTTCACCCTTCTCCCCAATTTTTGGCCTCACTGACCCTCTCTCACTTCGGCCTCACCCGTTTCCACCCAGCCCCTCCAGCTGTTTCCCTCCCATGCACTCACTCTGATAGCACTAACTAGCTCATTAAGTGTACCTAATTTCGCCTTCTTTGCTTAGCTCCACTCCATAATTGTGTGCACCCTTGTTCCCCAACCTCTACTCTAATTGCTGCCTTGCTTCCTCTTTCCATCAGGTTATGTCTGTAGTTTTATTGCCAGCTACATTTTGTACTTTACTGTTAGCTGCCTATCCATTACCTGTTAATCCTGTTTTTGCCCAACTGTATGTAATTGTCTCCTGTATGCTACTGCCTATGTAACCCTCCCGGGTCGCACCTGAAAATAGGCACTTGGTTGTCTAGTGTGCCCTACCCGGTTAACAAAAACAAATAAATAAATAAATAAAATCCCGTCCACCAACAGCTGTGACTGTCTCTAGATTGGATGGTGCCCAGCCCCCCATTTCTCCCTCTACTTGTTACTGGTGACCATGTCTCAGATGGTTTCTGTTTAGTTAATACTTCCCCTACTCTACCTTGTGCACTGACTATTCTAGTACTTCCCTTCTTATCTCCTGCATTTTGTCCCATCTTTACTCCTTAATCCTCTGTATTTAACAAAGTCCTTTTCAGATTGCTTTCACAATATCCTACTGCCATGCAGTGTGTTTTCCTCAAACTTTCTCCTTCTGTAGCAATTAGTGTGTTGCTGTGATTCCTGCCAAAGTCTGTATTTTACTGCCATTATATTCACTATGTATTATGTACAATATATCCTTGCTCCCATTTTGTATTCCTTGACCAAAACCTTTGTATATTGTATTTTTTGTATGAGCACCCTCTGTAAATGACTCTCTGACTGACAAGTATTGTAATTCCGAGACTTAAATAAAAAAGATTCAGGAAAAGCCCCAGCAGAAGATTGAAAACATTACTTGTTTGTTTCTTTTGAAACCCATTTGGAGCCCCTTGTGCAAAGTTTATCCTGCTTAAGTTAAAACTCTAACTGCTGGAAATGCAATGGTAGTAAAGCTGACCTTACCCATATGCTATGGGGCTGCCCTAAGCTCCAAACCCTTTGGGGTGCAGTACATAAATTGTGCTCAAGAGTTACTAACAACCACATCCCCCAATCTCCATTGATATTTGTTCTAGGAATATTCCCTGACCATCTACCTCTAGATATGCATAAAAAATCTGGATCTGTCACTCCTCATTGAGTGTTAAACACCTCATCCTAAGGTATTAGAAAGATGCCCTTGCACCCTCACTGTACGAATGGTTTACTCAAATGAAATTTATATCCAGCAATGAGAGAATTTTTATTCACTACATGGGAGACTGGATGCCTACTACAGGATATGGTTACCTTTTGTAGAGCTGAAATAAAGACAAAGGAAAAGGTGTTTAGAGGTTACTAAATAAAAACTTAGTTATGCTATGACTGCACTTGTCTGTCTAATAATTACAACCTTCAGAAAGAAAGAGCAGACCTTTTCTTTTACCTGTTACAGTTTAGGAATAGTTGAGAAAATGCATAATCTGTTCTTTGTTATATATTTTATGCATTTTTAATACTGTTTTAAATGTGTTATAAGAAATAATTCCTGTTATTTTGAAACTCCAATAAACATTATTATGTGTAACAGCCCTTTGACTCACCTTGGCTGCTCCTGGGCCCTCGGGTCCCACTGGTACACACCTTTGAGGGGCCCGGCCTGGGTTCTATAATTGGACGGTAAATTGGCGTGGTGCCTCCGACTGGGGCAGTGACAGAGAATACCTGTGGACAATTTGCAGGTTACCAGCCCCCAAGAAATAATATTTTCCCCAGTACACTTCCCCACACAGTAACAATGCCCCCCACACAGTAACTAGAGCCCACAAAGTTACAGCCACAAGAATTATCATGCAAACAATATTGAGATTTATTTGGGGAAGGGGAAGAAGGGAAATGGCAAACAACACAATTGTTTTAACCACTTTGCAACCCCACACAATACCCTTGCCTCCCACCTAAGGGTGCACCCTAGAATGTCCTTGATGCGGTGGGTAACTCACCGGCTGGTGATGCAGGCCTGTGATTTCTCGGTGGGGCCCAAATAACTTTTTTTTTTTTTTTGAGTAATCTATTTTTCCGCCCCTGTGCTCGCTGATCCTCCACTCCTTCGGGCTCTGTCAAGTTCCCTCTGACCTCTTCTGTCCATCCCCGGCTCTCCTCAGATCCCCAGATCACAGCCGGCCCCCGGGATATCCTGGTGTAACCCTTCACCGGGTGGGTCCCTCTCCTCCGAGGGGGAAGGCACCGGTGGGGGGATAGACCCAGCGTGCACTTTCTAGGGCCCGGGGATGCTGCTGGGGAACAGGAGGCATCTGGAAGGCACCGGAGGCCCTTAGGAATGGAGAGCCATCATCTGGAGGCCAGCAAGCGATTTTCATGGCTTTCTGAAAGTGCGTGACATCCGGACGTCAAAGGCAGAGCGGCGGCTGTCGCGTACCTAATAACCCTGGCGGTGCTGCACTACCACGGCCTCCACCAGTGGTTGCTATGGCACTGGGTGCGTGATCCTCTCCTCCTGGGAGACAGCGAGCAGTGAGTGGGATGCTCAAGCTGCCTCCCCGGCTGGCCTCCAGCGACCAGAGCCTCATTCCTGAACCGGGGTTGCTGGGCGTTAAGCGGAAATTCAACCGCTGTGCCGACGGGCCGGGCCCCAAATAACTTTTAAACACTGCAACACTTGACTCTTAGTTCTGTCCAACTTTTGAATTTAACACAGTTCTTTGGTGTGGGGGGGGGGGCAATCTAACTAGGTAACTACTTAAACTCCCCAAAGCTGCAGCTCAGGATATGATCAGTTTTGCAGTCCTCACAGGGACATTGCAGCCGGCTGAAGGGCAGTCACTCTAACAGTTGCACGGTATCGTGGGGTTATCCTGATGGTGGTGCACCACTACTGGTAGACTGGAGAAAATGGAGCCGCTCCTCTTCACCTGCCTGGCCTTGCCCACTTCACCAGATGACCTTTGTAAATGGTGTTCACGAGGCAGGCCTCTCGACATCCTTGGGTGAAAGTCCTCTGCCTCTTCGGTCTTGGGATTTCTGAAAGGTGGACCCCTAGACCTCTCGGTCGCACACTTTGGAATAGCAATTACAGCTAGGCTTTTACCAAGTCTCTTAATCCAGCTATCTGCACTTCATTTCTCTGTCACAGACATGCTGACCCTTTCTCAGTCACTGGCCACAGCACACTCAAACTCTCCTCTTGCTGGAAGATGCACTCACAGAAATACTCCTCCGAGGAGGGAAGTCTCAGTCTCTGATGCAAGGGTTACTAAACTAGAAAAATTCAAACAGCACAAACCCAGTCTCTCAGCTCGCCCTGCAGCTTGCAATTCTCTCTCTCTCTTTCTCTTTCTCTCTCTGCTGAAAACTCTGACATGGAGCCAAGTTATCTACAACCACTTCCAAAACTTTGCCCTTGTTCCTGCTGCAAACTCTCATCAGAGCACTTCCAGACTTGGACCATTTGGGTGTCCTGACTTATTCAAGATTCAAAATCATCCTCCCCTGCTGGTGTGGGGGTGGCCCCTGAGAAGGTGTGTAGCCGTTTGTACTTTTCATATGGCGCCACCACATAGGGGGGTCACCCCACTTGACAGCACTATAGGAGCAGTCCCCCCTCCTAGCAACATAGCCTGAATGTCTTTTATAGACTTCCCTTCACTAGCAAGCAAAGACTCCAGTTTAGCCTCAAAATTCCTTTCGTCACTGGGCAGGAGGGTCCTGGGAGTGGATTAATGGGGTGAGGAGTGGCTGAACTCCCTTTCTTTATCACCAGCCAGGTCTTGTGGAACTCTTGTAGCATCACAGTAGGAGGCACATCTACAGGTCAGGCCCCAAGTCCTTTTCAGTCCTTCTGATCAAATCCCTAAACAGGGTAACAGGTCCCCTCGTCACTCTTTGGATTGTCATCTTCCTACACTCCTTCAGGGCCCCGTCTAACACCCCTAAGATAAAATCTTTTTTTCATCCCTCCGTCACATTTTTTATCAGGAGCACTTTTGTGAGTCAAAGCCCTCAAATGGACACCAGTCCTCTACTGCTTGGAATGCCATTTTTGTTTCTAAAATAGTGGGGGAGGGGAAGGCACCAAAATTTCAGAATAGCAATGTTGGGGGTAAGCACTAAGAGGCAGCAATCCCAGCAGTGCCTCCAGTTGTAACAGCCCTTTGACTCACCTTGGCTGCTCTGGGGCCCTCAGGTCTCCCTGGTTCACACCTTTGAGGGGCCCGGCCTGGGTTCTATAACTGAAGAGCATGTTGGCGTGGTGCCTCCACTGGGGGCAGTGGCAGGGAATATCTGTGGACAATTTGCAGGTTACCACCTCCAAGGAAATAACAATATTTGCCCCCCTAATACACTTCCCCACACAGTAACAATTCCCCCACACACAGTAACTACAGCTCACAGTGTTACAGCCACAAAAATTATCATGCAAACAATATTGAGATTTATTTGGGGAAGGGGAAGAAGGGAAATGGCAAACAACACAACCTTTTTAACCACTTTGCAACCCCACACAATACCCTTGCCTCCCACCTTAGGGTGCACCCTAGAATGTCCTTAATGTGGTGGGTACCTCACCAGCTGGTGATGCAGGCCTATGATCTCTTGGTGTGGCCCAAATAACTTTTAAACACTTGCAACACTTGACTCTTAGTTTTGTCCAGTTTTGAATTTAACACAGTTCTTTTGGAGGATTGCCCCTGCAATCTAACTACCTAGCTACTTAAACTCCCCAAAGCCACAGCTTGGGGTACTCACAGTTTTGCAGTCCTCACAAGGGCATTGCAGCCAACTGAAGGGCAGTCACTCTTAACAGTTGCACAGTACAGTGGGGCTATCCTGATGGTGGTGTACCACTACAGAGAAGCTGGAGCCACTCCTCTTCACCTGCCTGGCTTTGCCTACTTCACCGGATGGCTATTGTAAACGGTGTTCACCAGAAAGGCCTCTCGACATCCTCTGGCGAAGGTCCTTTGCCTCTTCTTCAGTCTAGGGATTTCTGAAACTTGGACCACGAGATCTCTGATTCGCACACCCTCGAATAGCAGTTACAGCTAGGCTTTTACCCAGTCTCTTGACCCAGCTATCTGCACTTCATTTCTCTGTCACAGGCATGCTGGCCCAGTTTCAGTCACTGGCCACAACACACTCAGACTCTCCCCTTGCTGGAAGATGTACTCACAGAAATACTCCTCCGAGGAAGAAATTCTCAGTCTCTAATGCAGGGTTACGAAACTAGAATAATTCAAACAGCACAAACCCAGTCTTTCGGCTCCCTCTGCAGCTTCCAGTTCTCTTTCTCTGCTGAAAAGTCTGGCACCGAGTTGTCTGCAGCCACTTCCAAAACCTTGCTCTTGTTTTTGCTGCAAACTCTGATCTCACTTTATGCTATCTTTTCCAATATATTTTTGACCTTTAGGCTGTGAGGCCTGAGTGCAGCTATGGGGCTAAGGAGCCCACTCAGCCTGTTCTGCACTTCTGTGCTGATTTCTCTTTTTGGTGGGCTGCGAGACCTATTTATACTCTTTTCTCCAGCCCTCTAATGATTGGCTGTAACAGTTTCATGCTTTCCAGTGCCCTTTAGCCTTTACCAAGCAGCCCCCATTCTGTAGTCTTTTAGTGGGGGCTGCCATATTTGTGTACATTACCTCCACAACCATTCAGTCCTTACATTTAAACACATGGGCCCTTGATAGGGCTAAAACAGTTTCTCCCTAAACCAGAGGCTTTCTGATAATGATCCCCAGCTCTCAGATCTCAGAGGGATCTAGTGGTCCTATCTACCCTTGGACTGAGAATATAAGTATAACACAGCCTCTTAGCCAAACCCATAGTTGGAGCTGTGGCTCCTTTAAAATGTACCTTTTGGTAGCCGTGCATGCCCAGTAACATGCAGACTACCATGTTTGTTTACATTTTTGGCTCGGGGCATGTAGGCAGTTCCCGGGACTGAACATGACCCCCCCCCCAAGGCGCCCAGAGGTGTAGGAATAACAATCGTACCATAGTCCCACTATAAATCTAGGTTGAGGTCCCAAAGTTTACAGCTGCCACAGCCACAAAGACAGACAGGGACACTGTCCAGTTTTAGTCCCGTGGGGTCCCTCGCCAGCAGAGGAGGAGTGGAGGGCCATAGCCCCTTTCAAGTAAGCCCATTTGGGAGCTTGCATGTGGAAAACAAAGAATTTAAAACTGTGGGTGCAGTGCCATTATGTCATCTGGTTGGTGACCAGCAACATGGTGAGATACCCACCGAAATGGACAGTAACGGTGCTTACAGCCATGAGGCGGGGAAGCCAGGTGCACCCGCTGGGGTGGTATGGGAACTGTGTGGGGGACAACTGTTAAAAACTCTTTTTTATGCTTTTTGCTTCCCCTTTATCCCTCCTCTTTAATAAATCTGAGGTTATTTCATGTTCTAATTATTGTTCATGGTCATTGCTTGGTGTATATTACTATTGTGTGGGGAAAAGTTACCTGTATGTGGGGGAAGGAAAATAATATTTGTTTCTTGGGGGAGATTAGGGCCCATTTGGGTAGCCTCATATACCCCTGCCCCAGGTGGAGGCACCAAAACCTATTCCTGGTATTAAATTTGTGTATTTCACCCAAAGAACCCAGGCCGACCCCAAGGTAGGTTGGTGTGTGAGGGGGACACCAGGGTGCGCATGATGGAGAGACCCCTCCCGACATACAATATACATACTCTCAAGACCCTTTCCCAAAGCAATGCATCATAGGCATGCAAATCTTTGTGCAAGTCAGGCTGACAAGGCATTGCCAGAACAGACATCGCCTTTTAAACAGTCTGGTTCTGATCTAGTATAGAGTAAGAATGACGTGTGTTTCACCCTCATTAGGACTTCTACATGGACTGCAGTCACAATCTCAACCATGCATGATGTCACAGCCCCAATGCTATGACTGTTTAGAACATATGTATATAATCCCAACTACGGTGGCGCTATACCTGTATAAAGTACAGGAGTTTGCAGCCACTCAGGGAGGTGCAGAATAAATGGCAATAGCATGTGAACAAGGTTGGAAAAAGGTAACCCGTATAAAATATTCATAGAGAACCTTCTTAATCCACCTGTTCTACTATCCCCAACAACCAGGGTATAAAATAATGTGATTTCAGGAAACCAAGAAACAAGGGACTCATTTTTGTTTATTCAGAGCCTCATTTTGCCAGTACAGTGCATTTAAAAAATAGCAAGCATGTAAAGGGAGTGTGTGTGTGTGTGTGTGTGTGTGTGTGTTGGCACACACACACCTGTGTTGGAGAGGAGAATCTAACAGCAGTGCCTTAGATAAAAGAGCCTAGTATTGTGACACATGGTTACTTCCTATCCTGAATGGGGCAGTGATACAGGACACCTGAAACAACAAACATTACTCTGTCTTCTCTAGCCTTCTACTGCATTCACCAATTGACTCTCTTTTCTACCTAGTTCTCATTTGTCAAGTCACTTTTTTTTTGTTTTGTTTTCATACTCCGTTGGCCAGGCCAGATCTCTCCATGTGGCAGGAAGAGCTATTAATCACAAGGAGTTTTTGAACTTAAGATCTTTGAAAATAGTTACAATGGCTAGTCTATTAAATATGAGCCAAGCAATGTCAAAGAGACAGCTTAATTTGGGCTCGACATCAAAAACAATATAAAACTATACTACAGATCTCACCTTATTGCCTGTAAAATAGTCTCCCTTCAAAACCAGCACTTTGCTTTCTGCCTTGGAGTTGGGCTTCTGTCTATTGATACATTAACAAAAGGCCAGGCGACATTTATTTCTCCCAAGTCCCCCCGCCTGGCAGTGCAACACAAAGATTTCTATCTCCTCATGTGAGGGCCCTGTCAACGCCATTGTTGACGCAGGGAAATTAGAGTTCGCCCTCTGTGAACAGTGATGATGCTGAGGATAATCCTGGTAATGTCTCCTTGTTTTTTGGCTCAGAGTTTACTCCCTGGCAGGAAGTGATGCTCATGTTAATCCTATCAAGGTTTTACTGTTTCTGGCTCTGACTATGTACCCCGGTGAAAATAGGTGGGAGGCCTCGAGTTTGCCTTAAGAGAAAATATATGGCAGTTCCCCTGCTAATCTTTGATGCTGCACTGGCCTGGACTGTGAGTTCACATAGCAAATAAAGGTGATGCATGTCTTTAATTTCCTACTTGTGTACAGTAACATCAGTTCGCCAAAACTGTAGGTGCTGGAAAGCACTATTTCATCAGAATCACAGAAACTGCATTCTGAAGAAACCTTTTTAGGGGCTCACAGGAGTTGCAAATGAAATCATAGGGGTAGTAATAGAAATCATTGGGATCTTAACTGTAACCCCTAAATAGTACCCCCACTAGTGTGTACTGGTGTATACTGCGGGTCATACCTGCAAATCACCTACCCTGTCCATTCCTGTAACCTTTTTATCAAGGCATGCATTCTATTGTTTACAAAACTATGAATTTAAACCCTAAAAACTGTGAAAAAGAAAATATATTTAAGCTGTCTCATTGCCCACCTGATTTTCTGTATCATAGGGAGCAAAATAATGTCCGTATAACATTTTTGCTCTGCTACCTTTCCACTGTCATGTGACCATGGTTCACGTTTATACCCATGTCAATTTTTGTACTTTAGGTCATGTACTGAGCTTACTGAAATTATGCTTTTTAGTTTCCCTTTCAGTTTTTGGTTCAATGCAAAAGTACGCAACATAGTCTGCTCTAGTCCAAGTTCAAAATGTGGGGTTCTTAGAGTGGTGGAAATTGGGCTATCCTGATTTTTAGACAGCTGGTAGTTCTACTTCTCATAGGTGGAATTTGAACACTTCTCACTGAGGCTTTCTCTTGAAGTTTCAATATACTACAAAGGAATTATAATTATGAATATACTTTCAAGGATTGGCTATATTTCTACATTATTGAGAAAGGACTCAGGATATAGCAATGTAACTTTATTCACTAACTGTCTATCAACATTTAAATTTGCATGTGCAAACAATTTTGGAAATTCAATGGCAATCATTACAAAAGGCTTACATGTTTAAAAATGCTTTAAAAATCATGTGCTTACCAAATGCCAGTGCCTCGTTAGACTGTATTCTGTAATTCTATGGCGATGCTAGGACCATCTCTGGTAATACTATGGTGCTATAATACTTCTGTGCATTTCCTGACCAGGTCAATTCACTATGAATTGGAAACAGCATATATTACTTTGTAATAGTTTAATGATGATAATGTAGTTGTAATCCTACTATATGTGACTGGAATGGAACATTCTGTAAATATTTTGAATTTGGCAATTTTTGTAAATTATTTTGGAAAAGATACAAACACAAGCATGTGCATTTAGAATATGTAATCAGTAATCCACAACATGGCATGAGGTTGTGAAGAATGAATGCACGCCACTGGACATTGTGAGGCACATGCCCAATAGTTGAATGCCTTCAACCTCCTGGGAAATGAATTTATTCTGCACAATTCCATTCTCTGTGGTGGGTTATTGAACTCATAAAATGGTTTTAATAATAAAATAAGACAAAATAGAAATCAAAATCTGAAGTATGTGGTAATGTGAAATTAATGTGCAGTCATTAACTATTCTGAATGCCTACTTGATCCAAGCTATTTTATAATTTGAGATATCCCTCTGAAAACTCTGCTGCTGGTATGTTGTCTTTCTGTGTTCATTTAACAGTTATAGAGACATTATAACCCCTTTCAGTCTTTATATCCTATTTAAGTGAACTCTGATCTGATCCTCTACAATGGAACAGTATTGTTTCAATACTTTGCATAACTCTGAGCTGTGTGTCTTTTCAGCTTCCACTGCCAGTGACTATGTGGGCTGAGTTAACACTGCATACATGACTCAGATACATGCTTGTAAATACTGACCATCTCTGAGTTTTCAGAAGATTTTTTTGTAAATATGATTTTTATAGATGCATGCAATAACAAAACAAGGAAAAGAAACATGCCTTAAATCATACATACTGACTAGATAGCTGGAGCTTGTTTCCAGGTACAACCTGGGAGCACAAGGAAGTTAAGTGAGTTTCTCAGGGTCACACAGTATGCAAGTTGGGGCTGATGGGATTCAAACCCATGTCTCCAGGTTTGCAGCTCAGTGCACCACAACACTGTACTGGAGAGGTGCAGGTAATTATACACTGATGGCCTAACTCGAGAAACAACAAAGTTATCTAAATGGAACCCCCTTGGGGACTTCTGTTGTTCCAAGCATGTTGTTCAACAGCAACGTCATATCTAAAGGTACTACAAAATGATTTTTTCATAGTCAACTGCCCTCCCAGTTCCTTTCCATGCCAGTTGTATATTCTGATATGCTTTGACCAATCTTTGATAAATAAATAGGGCCCAATTTTCAGATCCCTTGGAGCGATGCAAGTTGCATTGCTCCAGGGCTGCAGCAAACTCCTGGTGTACAAGGGACCCTGTGCCCAATTTTACAAAAGTCAGGGTCCTGGAGCCAAACTCCCCAGGATTGCTGCAAGCTGAGAGCTGTGCCAAACAGTTGGCACATCTGCAAGAATTGCCAAAGGGATCAGGTGCCCCCTGCCTGGCACAACACAAGAGGGGCCGGGATGGGTTGGGGCCACTTGCCAGCAGTGGATATGGGGCAGAAAGGGCATGGGAGATAGCATGGGGGAGTCACGATAAAAGTTGGGCATGTAAGGTGAGCTGGCACCTGGCGGGATGTGTCTGCTTTTGTAGTTATGTTGGTAATGCCAATCACAGCATAATACTGTTCTACAAAATATTGTACCTATGCATGATAATGCACATTCAAAAGCTGCTCTAATCTAACACATCCACAGAGGGGCAAGTGAGCAGCCTGAATAACACAGGATCATGCTGACACTTAACTCAGCAGGCCTCAAAACTGTTAAGCTACACAGACCGTAACAGTATGATTATTATGGGCTGTATACTGTAACGTAACAGTTTTGTGGTCTGCTGAGTTAAGTTTTAATATGATCTCATGTTATTTGGACTGCTAACTTGCCCTTCTGTGGATGTGTTGAATTAAAGCAGTTTATGTATGTACAGTATCAATGGGTGCTATGCACTATTGGGGCGGAGTGGCTACACGCGCGTATCTGGGGTGCATAGCCACTCCGCACACACTGCGCTCCCCCCACCTGTGCAGCATTTTGTAACGGGGGCATGCAGATCCACCATGCCTGATCCCCCAACGTCTGTGGACAATGCCACAGTAGGGTGTTCCGGGGGCATGCCAGCACTACACAGTATGCACTAACCCGCATAGTGCTGGCTGCATGGGTGCAGAGGGTGGCGCAGGGTTTGCCAGGGTAGACCCTGCTGCAACCCTCTGCACGCCTCCATGGTCACCAACTGCTGGTAACTGGGGGTGCCGGACAGCACTCTCCATGCTGCCCCTACCCACTGGGCAGCCGGTGAGGACAGGGGCAGTGGGTTGGGTGAGTGCCCATAATGCCGGACAGGCAGTGGTACTGGGAGGTTGTGAGGGGGTTGGGACTGTGGCATTTTCCCCCCTACAGGGGCACAGGGGTATAACCAACTGTGAAGGGGCATAGCCGCTGTTGCTGGCAGGAGGTGGGTCCCAGTGCTGGGGATATGCAGTGCACTGGGAGGGCACCGTTCACCATGGCTGGGCTGGTGGACCGACCGGCTGTAGGGGTCATGCTGTGTGGGGGTGGCATGCACAACCACGGGCCTGTGCATAGCAGCGAGAGGGATCCACTAGTGGACCTGGGACAGGCATCCCATTGGATGCCCACCCAGGTCTGTGACTCCGACCCTGGCCACCCTGCGGAGACCTGCATGCCAAGGGGGAGGAGCCATGGGCAGGTAGCTGGCATTGGTGAATGCCAGTATTGGCACACCTGTCCGCAGGGTGCAGGGATGCATGTGGGGTATGCAACTTTACCGTGTACCCCCCCACTTAATGCATAGCACCCAATATGCATAGGTACAGTATTTTGTAGTACGATATTATGGTATCATTGGCATTACCAACATAACTACAAAAGCACATGCATCCCCGCCGGATGCCAGCTCACTCCCTTACATGCTCAGCTTTCACCCCAATTCCCCCTATACCACCTCCCATGCTCCTTCTGCGCCAGGCAGCCCTGTTAGGGAACCCATCCCCCTTGAACACAGTATGTTGCACTTGCGCAAGTCCACTTAGACCAAGTCCACGTAGACCACCTCCTGGCTGGTCTAAATGGAGCCCCTTGCTGTGTCCATGGCGGGGCTTGCAAAATCCTCAAAAAAGGGGATGGTGCAGCCCTGCCATGGTGCAAGCCCCCTTGCAATCTGGTGCACTGGAGTGTTTGGCACAACCTTGTCGCAAGGGGGCTTTGGCGCAGCTGCATCAGGATTTGACGCAGGCTGCCTCTGAAAATTCTGATTGTCGCAAGTAGTGATGCAAATCACCCCTTGCATCCCAATCTTTTAACACAAGTCCCTCGTGTTGGTCTTGGGCCCATAATCTAGCTTTGCTGTATGTCTTTTAAAGGGGAACTGTCATCTACAGTATTTCTTAATGTCTGAAAGCCCATAAAAAGCTAATTTGAGTGAGCCATTGTGTATATCTGTGAGTCTTTGCAGTCCAGAGTTATTCATATGTAAATTGGTCTATAATTAACGGCAGGGGGAAGCCATGTATTTTAGGCTCCTGACAGGAAATGATGTCACTGAGGGACTTGGCCCTCCTTTGACTGTAGACAATCCACCACCTCAGCTGACAGACTATTCCATGGGTCCTCCACCCTCATGACTGTCATGAACCTCACTCTTGCTGTTTTCCATTCATTACCATGAGACCGCAAGTTAGTGTTCAAGCTAAATAGCTGTTTTATTGTGCTTGACTCTTGAAGGGGTGTTACAATACATTTCTCTGTAAACTGGGAACTGGGGTGGGCTATGACACTGGGGACCTGCACAATCATGATGGGACACCAATAAAACACCGTAATCACAAAGGGGTGTCCTCTCCTTTATCTAGGGTCAAGTAGTAGGGTTATTCTTTAGACAAGATGGAAAACCAACAATGGTTTTCCTGCTGGGGGGGCTGCTGGTGAAGAAGGTACAAAAGGTACAAAGACCATTGCACCATATTCAAAGTTCAACAAGGTTTCTGAGTTAGGGATCAAGCAAAACTCTCTTCGTTCATCTCTCTCTTTTGGGATCAGGGCCAGGTAAGAGAACATCCTCACAGGATTTGAACACTTTAGGCCTGACTCTAAAATGGGTTACGCATGTCGCAAGATGAAGTGCACCAAACCCAATGGCGCAAGTCACACTTTGCGACATGCATTACTCCGGTTGCTATTCCAAGATGCAGCCTGCACCATGGCGTGGGCAGCCTATGCCCAAGCGGACTTTTGCCAGCCACAGACCCTACGGCATGGCAGAAGGGGGGGTTATGGCAGCATCTACACCCTATTCTGAAAGGGTGGCTGCCATAACCCACTTACACCATTCCAAGACACACTGCTCCACTGCGGGGTTAGACCAGCAGTTAGCTGGTCTAAGGGGCATCTGTCCATGCCAAATGGTGTTTGCCCCCCCCGAAGTGCTGCAACATACACACAGACATGCCCCACGGACACCCCCATCACATAGATGCCCCCCCCAATTCCTGGGTGCCACCCATGGACACCTGGGTCCATATTCTGTGGTGCCATCCTTGCGCCTGTGCTGCACTGCCAACCTCCCATGGCCCCCAAGGGCTTGTGCGCTTGTTTTGGAGCTAGGGGGACTCAGGGGGGCTGTTCCCCATGGACAGTGGCTTGCGGCACCCAGGTCCATTGCACTATTCCCGTGGCACAAGCCCGCAGCTGCTGCATGGTGCAGGATGTAAATGCTGGGGACCCTGCCTGTCTTGGAATAGGGCGCAGGGTCCCTGGCATAGTGGTGAATGTCACAACTCTCATACTCCCATGAGTTGCGACATGCGTCTTAGAATCGGGCCCTTTGGGTTCACAAAGTACATTTCTCCAAACAGACCGAAACACTTTTGGGGGCAGATGGTGCCCTTTCTAAAAACACTTTTGTCAGAACCAGGAAAACTGTTTTGGGGACAGCTGCTGTCCTTACTTGCAAACGCACTTGTCAGAAACTGCTGATTTTAGGAACAGCTTGTGTCCTTTACTGAAAACACATTCTGTGACATGTACAAACTTTGTAGTATGTGAACCATTCCCCAGCTTCTGGTCAGAGAAGCTAGTGTACCATTTTCCAGTCAGGGTGATCCACTCCATCCACTACAGAAACTGCCAGGGAGGCATGACTCGAAGCATGATTTTTCAAACATCCTGTCAGACTGATTGGAGTTTAGTTCCTTTAAATCCTCACTGGCATTCCCACTGGAGCTATCCTGGAAGAACCAGATCTGGTCTGAAACAGAAAGAAAGAATCTCTTACAATCCATGGAAGTTTCCCACATCACTGTTGTACATCATTGAAGAAGGCTTCCACAATGACTCGATGCTCAGCTACTCCAGGACTGAACTAGGCACCAACAATCAGGACAGGAGAGGGATGGAAACGTCTCCTGCATTGCAGCTCCTTCTGTCAGACTGGTGACTTTACAGTTCAGCTGTCAGAGAGAAACTGCCTCCAGCTGCAAGATTCCACTGTGGCTTATGCTGCTGCAAGGCTCCTCCCACTTGGTAGTCTGCCCAGATACTAACAGTGTGTCAGGGAAGACCTGAAAGCTTAACCATTTTCTGCCCAGCATGACTAAACAAACAAAAAAAAAAAACATACTACATAGAATTCTAGTGTACTGCTGAACACTTTGAAGACTGCTGCAGAAAACTGTAGAAACACTTTAGACAACACTTCTTGTACACGCTCTAATAAACAGTCTAGTAACCTGGGGGGGTTACATAAGTATGAGTTTTATATAAGTTTGCAATGACAAAACAAGGAAAAGAAACATGCCGTGAATCATACATACTGATGTGATAACCATAGTAATGGATAAAAGGACAGGTACAGGTAATTATATACTGACGGTCTCACTCGCAGAACAAAATTATCTAAATGGGACCCACTTGGGGACTTCTGCTGTTCCAAGCATATTGTCCAATGGGAATGTCATATTTAAAGATGCTAGGAAATGATTTTTTCATAGTCAGCTGCCCTCCCAGGTTCCTTTCTATGCCGGTTATTTAAGCAGTAAGGCACAACAGGGCATTAGTTATACTAGGTTTACACCATGATCAGGGCCATTCTAAGGCATAAGGCAAAGTCGAGTGCCCTTAGTCCCTGACCATGGGGTAAACCTAGTACAACCAACATCCCTGAAGTGCTGTATTGCTTATATAAAATTGACCCATAGGCAACTTTTAAAAAATGAACACTAAAGATTTTAAAAGCCACAAAAAATATAATACAGTGTTGCTAAATAATGTAAAATAGTCCCTCCACAGATGTTTTTCACCTGTCAGTCATCTGTCTTTCTACACATTCAATATATTGTGTGATTGTTTACAATGGAATAGAAGAATACAAAGCTCTGCATTATTCCAGTAGTAGAATGATCTCCCCCCACATCCCACACTGGAGTATTTTGAAATGCAGACAGTCGAAATCCTGACAATTAAAATCCTGATCCCGAAATTCTGACACGCCGATTGCCCAATAGACCATCATCCCGACAATTGAAAGCCTGACACTCGAACTTGCCATGAGGCGGAGTTGATTATATTATTTCAGGGTGGTGTGGGAGGCAGAGCCCCCACCCACCTACAAACATGGCATAAGTGCAGTGTCAGACTTTCATTTGTCAGGATGGTGGTCTGTCGGGCAAGTGACGAGTCAGGATGTCGGGCTTGGGATTTTGAGCGTTAGCATTTCGTTTGTCGGGATATGGTAAGATATCCCCCCACACACACATATGGAATTGCAACATGGAATACATTATTTCAAAATCACAGGTCTCAAGTGGAGCCAGAACCTTAACTTTATCTGTTGCAGGGTAAGGAGCAGGGAGTTCTCTGGCAAGCTGGTAGGGATAGGAGGGTGATTTTTCGTGGTCATCAAAGAAACACCAGCAATGGAAACTCTGAGTAGTACTTGATTTTTTAATTTGAGTATGTGTAAGGAGGGGCTAATGAGTGTAAATAACATTCAGTTATTTACTTACTTTGTTTAATCTCACCCATCTGAAACTGTTCATAATGTCTTCCTCCACATCCCCCATCCCCTATTTGTTATGCATTTGCACTCTGGCTGCTGCCTTTATCCCATTCCCCCTACTCAAGTTGTAGCCTCGAATTTTGCCTGAATGCTAATAGCTCTTCCCTGTTTATGTTTAATTATGTAATCTGCTTGAAGTGTGTGTAACACATTAGCACATTGCTACCTGAATTTGTTTAATCATGTAATCCGCTAATCTGGTTGTAATTTAGTACTACATGTGTGTACTGTACCTAAACTTGTACTGCACTTGAACGTGTAATTCTGTATTACAGTGTCTGTTCTCCCTCCTCTTCTCCCAGGACGCATCTGGAAAAGAGTAATTCTGCTCAGTATGCTTTTCCTGGTGAAACTTTTATATAAATACAGTAAATAAATTTAATGGACTTTTATTTGTAGGGCCTAGTTGAAGATTTTAATATATGAGTCAAGGTGGCAGCCATGTTTGTGATGGAAATTAGGATGTAAGTGGCTTATGAATTCTCAGTGTAAGTTGCCCTGGTTGGCAGGGACTTGTTTTTAGCCATTGGTAGGGGTCTATTAAGGCCACTGCTAGTAGCAAGTGTGAGCCAATCAGGAGGCAAGAATGTCCTACCCATATATATATATATATATATGTGTGTGTGTGTGTATATATATATATATATATATATATATATATATATATATATATACTGTATATATATATATGTAACTCTATCGGGGCTTACCCTAGCCTCTGAAATGGCTCTCATTTCCCCTGGGCTTTTGTGCCATCCCCTGTTTCTTTTTCCCTGGCTCCTCCTGGTCCCCTGTTTGTCTGCTATTTCCCTGCCGGCACCCGCATTTGTTTTTAGAGCAGCAGGGCCAGGGGTGCTGGAGATGCGGAGCTGCCACCCGTGAATGGCACTCCAGTGCTAGGTGAGCTTTGTGCATGCGCACTTGCACATTCTCATTCGGCCGTTCCCAGCCATTTTGAAGTGTCTTGCCGCCAGTCCTGGTCCCTGTGTTAAAGAAAAGGGGGGACCAGCGACTCTGGGGAGACTGAAGAGGCAACTGTGAAGGAGGGAAAGTGTTTTTTTGTGAGCGCCAATCGTGCTCAGAGGATTGTGAGCTGCCTTATGGATAATAATGAGGCAACACATGAATATAAATGAGCTGGGGCCTGTCTAGTGCTGGGGCAGAGTAAAAATAGTGCTAGCAACAGGCAGGGAACTAAATAAAGTATTTAAAAGCCTCAAGGGGTGAAAAGGGAGAGAGGTGAGGCCACAGCTCTGTGGAGAATATAATTAATAAAAATGTGTATTTGGCTGCAGAAATGGGTGAAGTTAGGGGAATAAAGAGACTGCAATGGGACTGTGTGTGCTGCCTGGGGTAATAGCAAACAGCAGCAGCGACAGCACAATGGAAAAAGGAAAGTGGCACAGAGTGCAGTCACTTAGTGGGACACAGGGGTGGCTATAAATGTGTGGGGAAATATTTAAATATAAGCAAAGTGTTTGGCTGCAAAAAATAGTTTAAACTAGGGACACTGTTAAACTATATGCAACTTTTTACTCCAGCAGCCATGTTGTACAAGCATGTAACGATAGCCAACCAACCACAAAGCCAGGATTTGCCAGGAGGACTCTGGGGCGGTGTGAAAGGACTCTTGGGGGGGTAAGCATGGGAAAATGTAGGTGCCTTTTTTCCAACCAATGAAGCATCAAGGGAGCCTCCTACATATTAATTTTCTGAAAAGACAGTGGCTCCAGTCAATGGGGAGCTGCCTAAAAGCTCGCAAAAGCAAAGAACTTTTGGGATTTTCAGTCAGTCCAGGGAAATCCTCACCAGAGGGAGGGGGGGGCTCTTGCCTCTAGGAGGAGAATGGGGCTGCAAGGCTGGGAATGGGCGTGCCTGGGGGCTGCCAGCAATCTGTCCCCCCCAGGGCAGGTTGTGCCTTCCCCTCGTCAGAGAAGTAAAAGGAGAAGCAGGTATAATGCCCCAAAGTTGGGGCATCCCAGAAATACAAATTAAGTAAAAAGATTAGGGGTTTACAGATGCCCAGGGTGCCTGTCTTAGGTACAGTCTTCAGGGTAAATAGATAAAGGGGACCCTCAGAAGTGATTCCCATCCTTGTAAAGTACAGAAACACTATAATTAATAATGAAAAGTGCCCTGTGCACTTAAACCTTGGTAAAAAAATAGAATTCATGTAGCTCCAGTAACAATGGCCTGGATGGAATGCTGTGCTGAGCTGCTCATGCACAGCATTCCACTCCAGCCACTCTAGAACCCTGCTGGGTTTAAGTTTAAAAAATATTTTTACAGTTAGTCAGTTGCTCCTGGGTAGAGGTTGAGGAGACAGGACACAGAAGTCAAGGGACAGGTTAGGGCTTACCTTGGGTTGAAGCCATCCCTCAGGGCTTCCTGTGGTCCTGTTCTGCCTCCCCTGCCTGAAGACTCCTGTTTCTGCTCAGTTTTGTGGTTGGTGGTGCCATCGGGCACCATGAAGAGAAGAAACGCCAGTCCATCTGGTATTGGGCTTAAGAGCCCTGTCGATTTGTTATTTTGCCCCTTATTTATTTTAATGTTTGTTTTCGGACCCCCGTTGTCAGCAGAGAAGTGCTGCATCACCGCAAGTTTTGGTCAGCCTTCCTAGGCCCCCAGTCATCCCCCTAGCTGCCTGTAACTCTCTCTCCCACTGCCAGCTAACCTCCCGCCTCCTGGTACCGTGCTCCAGCCTCCAGCAGCGATAGGAGCGGTGAGTCGGCGGCAGCACACGCTACGTGCTGACCGCCTGAAGAAAATACTTTTCTTTTAATTTTAAAAGTGCACACTATGTGCGAGGGCCAGCGGCCGAGTGCCGCAGGGGCATCGGGTCGCTAGGACCCCGTACTTAAATATTTAGGAGGAAGGTGGGGTTAGCGACACCCCTTGGGGAGGCGCTAGCTCAGAAAGGCCAAGCTAGGGCCTCATAAATATTTAAAAGGGGTCGGGATTCGGGGCGGCGATCTGCTGAAAGAGTGGCAGCAGGCTCAGAGAGCCTTTTAGATTTAAAGGGGCCCTGCCACTTTTGGCCTGTTAATTATTTAAAGGAGCGATCCATGCCCAGTAAAGAGGGAGCAATTCAGGCCCATTTCTGTTAGGGCACCAGGCCCATTGTAAAGCAGAGCACCAGGCCCAGTTGTAAAAAGGCTATTAGGTCTACAGTATAGTGGGCACCAGTCCCATTGTAAAGCAAGGCACCAGGCCCAGTTGTAAGAGGGCTATTAGGCCCACAGTATAGAGGGCACCAGGCCCATTTCGAAGGGCACCAGGCCCACTGAATTAAGGGCACCAGGCTCAGTTTTAAAAGGGCGATTAGGTCCACAGCTAAGTGTAGGGCATTAGTCCTGAGGTAAATGTAGGGCATTAGGCCCGAGGTAAAGCAGGGTCCCAGGCCAGCCCCAGCCTAGCAGGTTAGGGCAAGCCAGCCTAGTGGTAGTAAGGGCAGCCCCGGCCTAGCGGATTAGGGCAAACCAGCCTAGTGGTAGTAAGGGCAGCCCCAGCCTAGCGGATTAGGGCAAGCCAGCCTAGTGGTAGCAAGGGCAGCCCCGGCCTAGCGGATTAGGGCAAGCCAGCCTAGTGGTAGCAATGGCAGCCCCAGCCTAGCGGATTAGGGCACGCCAGCCTAGTGGTAGTAAGGGCAGCCCCGGCCTAGCAGATTAGGGCAACCCAGCCTAGTGGTAGTAAGGGCACCCCCGGCCTAGTGAATTAGGACAAGCCAGCCTAGTGGCAGTAAGTAGGGCATATAGGCCCCATAGCAAATAAGGCATTTAGGCCTTTAGTGTTACGGGCCATTAACATAGGGCAAGTGGCACCCTCAGTATAGTGGTTAGGGCATCCTTAGCAAAACGTTCAGGGGTAGCCAGATCCTATTCAGGAAGGCCCTACAGTCAGGAAAAAGGGTCCATCCAAGGGTTCTCGGTTCACAGATACTGTGAAGCTACTATAACAACTGTACTGTTCGTTCAACTGTTATTGCTGAAGTACTTGAAAGACTGTGAACTTGCTAAGAAGCACCAAGACTGTATTGTATATGGATTGTGGTTATTTGCCCTGGTTATCTGAACTGTTGCCCTAAGCATCCGAACTATTGCTCTAAGCATCTGAACTATTGCCCTAAGCATCTGAACTATTGCCCTAAGCATCCGAACTATTGCTGTAAGCATCTGAACTATTGCCCTAAGCATCTGAACTATTGCTCTAAGCATCTGAACTGTTGCCCTAAGCATCTGAAACTATTGCCCTAAGCATCTGAAATATTGCTCTAAGCATCTGAACTCTTGCCCCACCTGTAATAATTACACCTAACTTTATAGTTTGCCATTACCTGGGCAAATTATCGTATCATTCCGCAGTTCTCTTGGCATTGCAGATAGATGCGTCTTTCAGCTACATTGTTACCAGTGTATGGGGACAGTCTCAATCTTCTACCACACTGCAGTCCCATAGTGTGGTATGTAATACTTTGTACTCAGAATCAGTCTCTACACAGGAGAGGACGTCTTCTCATCATTCTTCACCCAAGTGGAATCTTCCATCAGATCATCTCCTCCATCAGTGTCGTCCACCGACGTTGAGTCCGTCGCCAGTCGTACAAGTAGTACCCACCGTTTCTTGTTTTGCCAGCTCGGTTACGTCCGCCGAAGTGCATCACGACAGCCATGCCAGTGTCGTTTTTGTATGGTTCCTGATCCAGATGTCCCGAAGTTGGTCACCCTCCACAGAAGGGTGTGCACATCCTGGAGAACCTGGTCTGCGCCCCTGGTCATTCACCGAGAGTCGAGTCTGTCGAAGCCCAGTTTGGGACTCGTCCGCCGTTTCTTTATTTTGTTCTAGATTGTGGTGATGAGATTGCAGAATCAACCATCCTCTCTACAGATTCTTCTGGTTCCTGGTCCTATGGGAGATCCTTCAGAGTTTAGCTGGCCCTTGGAGTGTTGCAGCATCATTCAGGTCATGGTAGTCCTTGAGTGGATTCGTCGCCACGCAGATCCTGTTTTCTCCTCATCCTTGATGGCCCTGGAAGTGGGTTTTGGCCAAGGAATCCTTTGTCTTCAGTTTGGATCTGACAGCCTGTAAGTGGCTTAATCCAGGAACCAGTTGCTCTGGTTCTTTCATTCCGGCAGCCTTGGAGAGAGTGGGCTTTTGCTGAAGAATCATATGGTCTGTTTACCAAACCTCTCACCACCCAGTGGCCTTTATTAGGTCCCTGCTGGGAACTGTGTTTAGTATCAACTGTTCCGTTTGCTTCCCCTTTGTAGCGACCATCATAGAACGACGGTGTACACGAAGACGTCAGACCTCTGGACTCCTGTAACTTTGGACTTCGGTAGAATAGTGTGGTTATAGCTAAACCAGACATTGTTGTGGGTAGTACATATCATCTGATCTTCGCCCAAGTTTAGTAATAAGAATAAGAACTGTTGAATAATTATAGTAGTATAGTGGCAGTAGGCCTAACTACCTAGGCTATTCCTGTTGGGAGTAATTTTAGCAGTCATAGTTAAGAGTGTACTGTTCTCTTTATCGCCCTATTGTTTTGGGTGTCTTCTCCTTCTCTTGTGACTGTGTCTCTCTACCCACTGGTACTAAATAAATGCCCTGCAGGCACTGAATCTCTAGGATGACTCCTGCCTCTCCTTGTCTGGGTAACAGTTATCTTATCCACAATAATCTGGACCTTGGTGTCTCACTCATCTCTTTCCACCATCCTTAGAGCAGAGTACCACAGAGCACCTCTAGACCATCACAAATAGAAGAGAAAATTTGTCCAAGAGGCAGCTTTGATAAGAAAGAAGAGAAGCTGCAGGTTTCTGGACTCTGTGATTTTGAGGAGAGAAAATGCACCACAGCTGTGAGATGATCGAGAGGAAGAAAAGGCTGTGTCCTTAGCCTGGGGAAAAGGACAAAGGTTACGTCTGAGCCTGGGAAAAGATGAGTACTTTCACCTGCACCTGATCAGTGAGGAAAGTGTGGGGAAAAAGGAAAATGGAAAAGAGAAAGTTGTGAAGAGAGAGCCTCTTCGGACTAGAGGTTTGCTAAGTGCCTGCATGGTGAGCAAAGAGACTGGTGAACTGTGTACTGAGACCAAGTTTTGGAACTGTGTGTGAGCCAGAGCGAGACTGTGGCTGTGCTAAAGCTGAAAGACTGTGAAAGCAGAAGGATGGACAGGTGCTTATCAGGGCAGGGCGCCTGTTGTCTGCTCCTGAGATACAGCAAGAAATCGACTGTTGTGGTAACCCTGGGTTTTCAGACTCTCTACCTCCCTGGAGTCTGGGAAACAGGAAAGGACAGAAACTGCTTTGGCTGCACACCAGAGCTGGTAACTGAGAGAAAGAGCAGAAGAAGAGAAATGTGCTGAGTGTTCACGCTGACAATGGGGCCAGGTGGGGAATTCACTAACCCCCATCAAGTGGGGTCTGCTGCTTGCAGGGGATCACAGGGCTTGTCCCCTAGTGCACCTGCACTCTGATCCATGGAGGAGCCTGGCAGGGGGGCCACTCTTGGGTCTTGGTCCTTTGTGGGTGGCAGGCCTTGTGCACATGCCCTGCAACAGGCCGTAATAGGCTGAAGTGGACAAGCTGCAAGAACTGCAAGTGAGCCTAAGATCCAAGCTGCAGCCTCTGTGCCCTCTATTTCTAGCATTGAGTCCAATTCTGCCAGTGTTGCTTCCACCTATCCCTAGGACTTCAGTCATCTGTGCTACCCAAGGACTGATTCTGCCGAACCGTGAGTAAACAGCAGAAATTGCCCTGCAACAGCCTGGGAACTGTATATAGTTTCAAGTAGGCCCACCTGGGCTGGAAATAAAGATAGAATTAGAGCAAACATAGAAAGAAATGTTAAAAAAGTTATTTAATTAAGCAAAGTGTGCCAACACCGGCCAACCTACTGCACCTCAGGCCTGCAACTAACATACGGATACCCTAGGACAGAACTCAGGTCATCATTCTGGACTGGGACCTGTGGGTCTGGGTAAGGGGTACACCTGCAGCAGTCAGCTAGTTACTTAGATCTCATGAGTGCAATGACTGAAATATGGGTTTTGAATTAAAAGGGAAATGACTGTGGAAATTATTAAGTATTTGAAAATGCAAAATCAAAAGTGTGCTTAACCTCTATTCCATGTCCTCTATCCTAACCCTTCCCATGTAAAATAAATTATGATGTTACTGTTTTGCAGGAGAACTGACTCCAAAGCCTAATTTTAGCAAGCCTATTATCATTTGAAATGTGAAATGCTAATTGTCTAGATGTGGAGAGGTTTGAAATTTGGTTAAGTCCATGTCTGGGGTAACTGTTGGGGAGGTGGGTTGGTACGACATCCCAGGTGGTGTAATCTGACCCACTAAATATGTCCTCTGGGTGGCAGCACCATCATTTTTATTGCAGCCTTGGGAAAGGACCCCATTACTAGCTAATGGGAACCCAGGCCCCTTAACCTGGATAGTGACCACCCAGTCAGGGGTAGTGGCCCTCTCTAGGATGGTGCCAGAGAGGGGCTACACACATACATATAGCTACATACATACATATCTATATATATATATATCTATATTTCTATATCTATATATAGATAGATAGATATGATGTGCATTGAGCAATCTTTGCTAAATAAATAATCTAGCTTTGGGATGCCCTGAAATCTACATAGAGATCTACTCTCCTCAGCAACTACTGTTCTCGTTCACATTTCTGAGACATTCCATGACATTGGCTCAACCATTCCATGCTATTCATCTGAATGGCATGAAATGGTGTTATGTCACAGAGTATTCAGACAGCAGTATGAAAAGAGACAAGAGACTCTGCCGAAGAGAGAGGGATCCAGAGTAGTACTAATAGCAAAGGCAAAACAACGAAAATAATTAAAACATATCAGAATATTGGACAGACACTAAAAGAAAAACAGAAGGGTATCTAGAAGTATATCAAAACCCATTTAATATAATTTTTACAGTTCAGTGACTGTGCCTACATAGCAACACATTTGAATGTTATATGGGCAATCATTTATATCCATTGCCTGATGGAAGCCATGCGATTTCAAAAGTATTTAATCAATGAATATTCTTTCCAAAAACAGAAGCCTGGAAGAAGTAGATGGTTCTCATTAAGCAAAATCTTATTTACAGTTTTATATTCTACACTGGAAGTGACTCCCATTGAAAAGAGGGGTCCAGCCACTAGCCACAATTTGCACTCAAATGTGTTCCCGCACTTGGCACTGTACAAAATTTGAAAAAGCTGAACTGTACAAATTTGAATCTCAGATGTGCAAATCACGTGACTCCCTCGAGTGGAAACGTTTGGTCCAGAGAACTCCATGATTACCTACTGTATATAATTTGTTTTACCCCAGCACCCAACCTCACTTACCTGTTAAGGTCCTAACTGGATAACATGCCATATATACCAGAACATAAAAAGAAATCTTGGAAAACAGCCATTAGTTATTGGCTTTCCCAGTTTTGGAAAAATCTGCCACATGACTTATGGTAACTGGCTCTCCCAGTCTCCATGTGTCCAAACATAAGTTTAAGCAGCTTTTTGTCTCCTCCTGCCACAAGTGACTGCACACTCTTATTTCAAGGTGTTTAGTGTATTTTGTGCACTTTTAATGCAAAGTTTGTTTTATTACTAGTCTGGACTGCTCTACATGTATTTAACTATGACCCAGTGGCTATATCTTTAATTGTTAACTTTGTTGTTTTAGTTGGGGGGGGGGTTAGCTGCTGACTAATATGGCTATGTAGTGCCATCGGTCTTTGCAAGGTCTTCTAATTTTTTGTTTGACTGCATTTAAATAGTGCACCCTCTATCAAAAATTTGTTCAGATGTAAAGTTGTCTAAAGCAGGAAGAAAAAGTTGAAGCAACTGGAGAAATCCTGATGGACTGATGAGTTTTGTTTGTGCAGAATGTCTTGGGCAGGCCCAGGCCTGGGTCTTGGTGGGTCTGATTTGGACTCCAGCCGGGAGGACACCAGATTTCAATCTCAAGTTACATAATTGTGTGTTAAGGATTCCACACCTACTATGAAATCTACTGAGCCTACATTGTCTGTGATTCTTCAAGTAAACAAAGTAAGTAAGTAAAGTAAGGAAAGTAAGGAGGCAGTATAGTTGCAGTGTCAGTGGCTCAGTAGGTAGCACACTCGCCTCTGAAGCTGGGAGTTCAGAGGGCTGTGGGTTCAGTTCCCACATCTGGCACTTGGGTTAATATCCCAGTACTGACACTACAGTGAAGCATGAGAGGGGTGCTGCACTTCTGAAGTTCTGCCTTTCGGATGAGATGTTAAACCGAGGTCCCATCTGCCTGGAGTGGTGGTAGTTCAGGTGGATATTAAGGATCCCGTGGCACTTATCAAAAAGAGTAGGAGAATTTCCCTGGTGTCCTGGCCAAATTTGTCTCATTCACTAAAAATACCACCAACAGCTTAATCTGGTTCAAGGTCAGTTGGTATTCATCTGTATCCCCCTCCCCCGGTTTGTGCCTGAAAATAGGCAGGATTTGTCTACTGCACTTACCTGGTCAACAAAAAATAAATAAATAGTGCAGTGGTTTAAGGCTTTGAGCTGCAAACCTGGAGACTTGGGTTTGAATCCCATGGCTCCCACTTGCATACTGTGTGACCCTAAGTAAGTCACTTAACTTCCTTGTGCTCCCAAGTTGCACCTGGAAACAAGCTTTGGCTTAGTGTGCCTTTCCTAGTTAAACAATTTCCCCTTTCCCTTCCCCTTCCTTTCCTTTTAATACTGATTCCCAAGATCCACTGAAAAAGCTATTACTAGTTGTTGACTAAAACTGAACTGGCTTTCACTGAATAAAATATCAGATTTGACTCTCCCTACCTAAAACGTGTTGACTAATGTAGATAAAATAGAACATAACTCATGAGAATGTCCACTGCTGAAACTCAGCTGTTGGAAACAGGAGATATGGTGAGCTCTTTAAATGCCTCAAGAGAGGCATTTCTCCATGAATTTGTTGCTTTGAATCAGAAAATGCTGATAACATGTTTTGGGAGAAGAATGGAGTTACCTGCAAACATTGGGCAGGATCGTTCAATTTCTGCCTCTGCAAACCTGCTGAATGAATTTTGTAATAAAGAATACATTATGGTTATAGCTTTTCAAAACTTAACTTTCAAACTTTTTTTATTGGACATCAAATTGAGATAATATTATCTCTTTTGAAATTGAATCCAACATATAACATCACAAAACAAAACAGACTTACATACAAGGTTTCAGTTTCAGTACAAAGTTAATTTTACATTATAATATAAGCATAAAAGTACATAATTTATCCATAACAATTACAGTGTTTACTGTACAAGATCGTCAAAAAAGACCTAAAACGTTTAAATGGTAACAATACTGTACTGTCTATCTGTTTAGACAGTCGTTCCCATGTTTTGGGCACTAAATTTGATATGGTTTTATTACCGCATTTTGTCCTAGAGCTTGACATATAAAAACTTAATCGAGTAAAAGACCTTAGGGAATATTGTTTTTGTGTCCTTATTTGTAATAAGTTTAATAAAAAGACTGGTAATAATTGCAGCACAAACTTATACACCAATAAATTCCAGTGGATATCTCTCCTATCAAACAATAAAAAAAACCCTGAATTTTGATATAGACCACAGCAATGAGTTCTAAATGGAAGATTTGTTACAAATCTTAGTGCACTATTGAATAGAACATCCAGAGAACACAGTAGCGATTTTTTTGCATTTTTGGAATACTGTTTTGGTAAGACTAGGGACAGACACAATGCAAGTTCTAGTAATGTCATGGATCAGCAAGTTCGATCCACCTTTATGTTAACTTTAGGATCTGTGACTGATAAGGACACTCTTTTGCAAATAGCCAAAGAGAAATATGAATTTCATTTTAAAAACTCAAAGTCTGATTTTTCCTGGATTTTCCTAGCAAGGCTCAGTGATTTGACGGATTAATTTCCACCCTGCTCTTCTGAGCTTTCCTCGGCTGATGGATACCGGAGTTACAAATGCAAACATGCGCTGAATATCGTTTAGTATTTGTTGACAACTATACTGGTATATAGGAGTCCCCTGTGACTTAGCCCATCAGTTACATCATCAAAAGGCTTGCCGTGGGGGACACTGGCACAGTAATGGCGGGCAGATGGTTGCAAGATCAAGCGGATACAAACTGCAGCTCTGTTATTGATTTAAAAACATTACCACTAGTGTGGTTTACCTAATCGGGACTAATAGGTCCCTTGTTTTTGCCCAGGGAATGCTGACAGTTCCCCTTTAAAGCCAGCAAAACTCTGAATTGTTTTAGATGATAAAGTATATTCCTTTACAGATGAGTTTGCGGAGCAGGAATTTATCAGGAGCAGGGTGGGCTTAACTTTGGACTCAACATTTGCTGAGAACATAGGAGATAATTCCCCAATGTCAAATAAAATAGAGTGATGCCAGTCGCTCCTGCCAAGGTTCTATAAAAATAACTTTATTATTGTCTGACTCAAAGTTCTGTATACAGTACTGTATGCTAAGTGTGCTGCTTTATTTCTAGACAGATTATTCAGGCAAGCAACTGCTAATAAGTATTCATTTTTTGTGTCATTAATCTTTATTCTACATGTAGAAGTTTTTAATATTTTACAGGCTGGTGTAATACTTTTGAAACTGTTTGGTCTCATAAGTTATTAGAGGCAGTATGGTGATTTAAAATAGATTATAGTTCTTTTATGTTTCATCAGCAACTTTAAATATAAGTGGGGTTATTTTTTTCCCATGAATAGATGCAATTATATATATTTTTTCTTACTCACTCCCTCAAGAGGATACACTAACAGTGTAATATAATACTGCAATGTCTGTGGTTATGATCATATGAGTTAGTTTTACATTACTTTTTATAAGTCATGAAATGGAATTATGATGTACATGTATTATGTCATACAAATTATTGACAGTTCTAATACAAAACAAACTTTGTTGTTTCAATTTAAAAATGATACCTCTACCTCCCTCATCCCCTCTCCCAGGTCACATCTTTAAACAAGACTAACTTGTTTTCTGTGTTGCCTATTCCTGTACCTGATAATTAATTAAATGAATAAAATGTCACAGTTGGCATTAGCAGAACACAGTTGCAGTAAGGGTAAATGAAAATTTGAATTTAAAATCTATCTTTTCTTCATTATTAGGAGTATTCATATGAAAACAGAAGCTTTGCCTTTTACAGTTCATCTACAGTTTATTCTGGAGCTGAAGTGGTAATGCCCTGCTTGTGACACCACAGTCATTTCCATAGCAACAGACTGTGATATCACTAGCAGGTGATTATGGCATAAGCTCCAGATTAAGACTCAGCTGCAGGGGAACTGTAAAGGAAAAATAGTCAGTTTTGGTACTGTTGCCCATACATTATTCTGTTTATTAAATGCAAACTGAAAATAAAGTTTGCATCAATGTTTTGGCTGTATATAGATACTACATATGTATAGCTATCTGTCTGTCTGTCTAGCTATCATATATCTGTCAAGATATATATGTGTGTGTGTGTATATATATATATATATAGAGAGAGAGAGAGAGGGAGAGAGCGCACAAGGGAGAGAGAATATCTGATAGCAAAGTGTTGTATACATGGGATTATTACATTCAAGGGACCTAATGAGCTTGTAAAGCCAAGAGCCCAAAGGGCAGGTGTCCTTTATGAGTTTGTTAGGCCCTGAGATGGTAATATTTCATGAGTGTATGGGACTTTGCTATCGGAAGTTTATATATTACATTGGGATGGACACAAAATAAATTGTTTAAAGGTTTTGTTATAGTTTTATTGTAGCAAGGTGTTTTTAGACATGTTAATAGTGTTGTAATAAGGTGGTTGTTACACATACAAATAGTGTAATAAGGTATATATATTTTGTGTCTCTACTTGTTATAGTTTGTGAATAAATTGCTAATTCTCACCCCAAGAGTCGTTTAGCATCAGTAATATATGCAGCTAGCTGGCTGTGTGCAGCTGCCCCAGAGGTGTGGCCTTAGATAATGAGCTTAGGGAATTAACCAATCAGAATTTAGGAAGGGAGTGTGCTGAGAGGGAACTGCCTGAAGTATCTCAAAATGTTTTCTCTACTGACTGAACAACACTGCCCCTGAAGTGTCTCTCAACTTTCCTTGTTAATGGCCTATTTCTGCTTTTCCTGGTAAAGTTTTTCTCACAAACTTGTTTTTTTGGTGTGCTGAGTTTATTTTGTGGGGTTTTTAGCTGTTCTCCCCGGTTCCCCAGAACTGCTAATTTTGGTCGGTTCCACAGTTCCCTCTGCTTTATTTTTATTTTATTTTATTTGAATCATGTCTAAGTGTATTCGATGGTTTCTTCTGTATTTTAATCGCGGTTCCCCTTTTCTTGCAGGAATTTACGGTTTTACAGTTTTTTCTCTACTTTTTACCTCAGTAAACACGGTTCCATACCACGAGGGAACCGACCATTTTTTTCTAACATTCTGATATTGGATTTCATGGTTATCTGTTATTGGCATGTCAGAGATCCCAAGACAAAAAAAAGAGAACTGGACCTACAGGTTTTAAAAATGGTGTCAACTGTCACAGGATTTTGGCTAAAGCAGATTCTCACAACCTGTGCCTTAAGTGCTTAGGTCCAGATCATACTTGCTCTCTTTGCACCAAATTTTATAAAAAAAAACTTTGAGAAACAGAGCAAAGAGACTGAAAGAAATTATGGTTGAGGAGAAATCTAAGGCTACCAATGAGGGGCCATCAAAAAATAATAACAATAAAAATTCAAACAGGGGTGCTGATGAGGCATCCAAATCCCAGCCAAGACAAGGAAGTGCCGATGAGGTGCCTAAGAATAAAGCTTCCAAAGGGGCTGATGAAGTTCCTTTAAAATCAAAAATAACAAAGGCACTGATGAAATGTCTGTATCAAAAAGGAAGCCTGAAGCCACTGATGAGGTGGCTAAAAAGATTTTTTGCAAAGACAACAATGCTCCAGTTCTTCCTGGGAAAGCCAATGGTGAGACAACAGGTAGCAAAAAGCGCAAAGAAAAAACTAAGCATACACAGCCACAGTCTGGCAACCAACCTGATTTTTCTCAGGAGCTCCCTTCTGTGGAAGACATGGCAAAAGCCTGGCACGATTTACAGACCCTACAAAGTATGGAGCCTATATTTTCTGGTGGTTCTTCTGGTAAACACTCCTACACAGTTCTCGCTGCAGGGGACTTTGAGGGTGATAAAGAAGAGGAGGATCATTTTTGTGATGCACCAGACATACATTCAAAGGGCCTAGAACCAGATGTGTCCCCTGACCCTCATTCTGGGGCTTCCCCTGCTGACCAGGAGGACTCCTCCTCTATGCTGACTTTTATTCAGAATATACTGGACACCCTGGACCTCCCTACCCAGGATACCAACCAGAATGATGACGAGGACCAAGGTTACAGGGAGATGAAAGATCTTCCACCTCCTAGGAGACCAGTCTTACCTAGTTATAATGCTTTCAGAAAAAAAATACAATGAAGTTGCTGCAAACCCCTACTTCCCTAGCAGGGGTTGACAAGCGCTGTGACAAAAAATACCAATTGTCTAAAAATTACACTGAGTTCCTGTCTGTACACCCTAGCCATGAGAGTATTGCACAGCAGGCATCATGTGAAAAAGCTGGGCTCCTTTTGTCTTCCTTGCTTCCTGACAAGGACTCCAGAAAAATGGATTTTATTGCAAAGAAGATGTACACTACAGCTTCTCTGCTTATCCACCTTTCCTCCTATATGGCTTTCACAGCCAAGTATCAATAAGCACTATGGAATTCTGTCCTGGCTATTGCCCAGAATGAATTATATACAATGGTGCAGGACCTGATTGACACTGCAAAAACTGCCCTGGAAGCTACGAAATACCAGTTCCACATGGCAGATGACAACAGTGATGCTGCCTCTAGAGCCATGGCACATGCCATGTCTTTGCGGCATTTCATTCAGCTTAGAACTACCAGTCTTACTCCAGACACCCAGTCTAAAGCCATGAATTTTCCCTGTGATCAAAACATGTTGTTTGATTCCAGGACAACAGACTATATGAAAAAGGTTGATGAGTACAAGGCTTCTTGGCAAAGTCATTCCTCTAAGTCTAAACCTGCTGCCCCACAAAAATCCCACTCTAGGGGAAACAGGGGCAGAGGTTATTATTGCGGACCTTATGCTGCCTATCCTCAGCCTGTCTACTCTCAGTACAGAGGATTTTACAGAGGGAGGGCAGAAGGGGCCAAAGAAGATCCACCTTTGCCCAGCCAGCTGCCTCCCAGTCTAAGCCCTGATGTGAGTGTCCAGGTTGCCTCCCCTCTGCCAGTAGGGGGCAGACTGGCCCACTATCTTCAAGCCTGGCCCCTTATTACCTTGGACAAGTGGGTCCTGGAGATAGTGGAAAAAGATCTGCTGCTACAATTCAAGCAGATGCCAGACCTCAGGCGTACCCAGCTGTCAAAGCCCCTAACCCCAACACATGTACTTCAGTTGAAGTTAAAGGTAAAAAACCTTGTAGCTTTATGAGCAGTGGAGAGGATCCCTGCCCATGAAAGGGGCAAAGGCCTCTACTCCAGATACTTCCTGACACAAAAGAAAACTGGGGAGTGGCGACCTGTTTTGTATCTCAGATATCTGAACAAACACCTGCTAAAACCAAAATTCAGAATGGCCACTCTAATAATGGTCATTCAGTCCTTACAGCAGGGAGACTGGCTAGCCTCCCTGGAACTAAAGGACGCTTACTTCCACATAACCATAAGGAGGTTTCAAAGGACGTTTCTCAGATTCAGGCTTCCTTCGGGTCACTATCAGTTTGCTGCAATGCCTTTCGACTTGCCTCAGCTCCAAGGGTTTTCACCAAGTGCCTTGCAGTAGTAGCAGCATACCTCAGAAAGCAGGAGTTTCTCTCTACCCTTACTTGGATGACTGGCTAGTGCTGGCAAAGTCTCCTCAACAAGTGCAAGAGTCCCTTTCCCTCACACAGCAGACTTTGCAGTCCCTGGGGTTCCTGGTAAATCTGAAGAAATCCCACCTGGAGCCCTCTCAGATTCTTACCTTCATAGGAGCCCAGCTGAACACCTTGAAGGGGTCTGCCTTCCTCCCTCCAGAGAGAATTCAAAACTTCTTGTTAGTGGTGAATTCTTTTATCCTGGGCCAGCCAAGACCAGCCAGAGATTGTCTCAGAATCCTGGGACACATGGCATCAATGACAGCAGTGGTCCCAAGTGTCAGGTACAGAATGCGAGAACTGCAATTTTACCTGAGTGCTCGATGGTCTCAAAGGAGCATTGCATTGTCAAAGCTGACACCAGTCACAGATCAGATTCAGCAGGCTCTGCTTTGGTGGAAAAACCTGGCAAACCTGTCTGTGGGGTTTCTCTTTCAGGGCTGTTTGCCCACAAAAATGATTATCACAGATGCCTCCCTGCTAGGCTGGGCAGCTCATTTGGACAGTGCCTCAGTAAGTGGTACCTGGGCTATCCAAGAGTCTCAGTCACACATAAACCTCCTGGAGCTCAGAGTCATTTTCCTAGCAATCAAGGCCTTCGCTCCCCTCGTAAAAGGACAGACTGAACAAATAAGGACAGACAACACTACTACTGCAATGTTTTACATAAACAAGCAGGGTGGCACCAAATCAGGGATACACTGTTCAGAGTCTCTAAAGATTTGGTCTCTTGCCTATTCCCTGGAAGTCAGCCTTTTGGCCATTCACCTCCCTGGCAAGGACAACATCCTGGCAGATGATCTCAGCGGCATCAGTCAGAGCCAAAACGAATGGACTCTGAACAAGCAAGTGCTAGCCACAGTCTTCAGGAGGTGGGGTACACCAGAAGTGGATCTGTTTGCATTCCCCCTCAATTTTCAGCTTCCTCAGTACTGTTGCAGGCCTCCAGTCAAGGGATCACTACCACTGGATGCCCTCATCCTGGACTGGTTGGGAAGGTTCATTTATGCCTTCCCTCCATTCCCTCTGATGTTTATGGTGTTGCCGAAGCTCAGACAACAGCCTGCATCAATGATCCTGGTAGCACCGGATTGGCCCAGGCATGCCTGGTACACTCTCCTTCTCTCTCTCTCTCTATCCAGCAGCAGGCCTATTCACTTTCCTCTAACTCACTTTCTGCTGACTCTACCCCAGAAAGGAGTGAACTACCCAGATGTACACTCTCTTCACCTCAAAGCTTGGCTCTTGAGTAGCTAGTGTTTCCAATGTCTCACTACTCAGAGCAAGTCCTAAAGATCCCGAGAATAGCCAAGAAACCTAATACTAAGAAGACCTATGCAGCCAAGTGGAAAAGGTTTTCCCTCAGGTGCAAGGGCACAAAGATGAATCCTCTAGCAGCCTTAGACTCTCAGCTACTGGATTACCTGGTGCACCTGCAGACCTCTGGCTTGAAGCCTTCTTCTCTGAAGCTACACCTGGCTGGTATTTCGGCCTACCTTTCTGTGGGAAAGGAAAAATCTATTTTCTTCCACTCTGTGTTCAAGCAATTTTTCAAAGGCCTCCTTCACCTTCAGCCTCCAGTCAGGGAGCCTGTCCCTCCATGGAGCCTGAATCCCTCTATTGCAAAGCTCATGGAGATCCCTTTTGAGCTCATGGCTATGGCCCACCTTAAATTTGTGATCTGAAAAGCTGTCTTTTTGGTGACTATTGCCTCTGCTAGGAGAATTTCAGAGCTACAGGCCCTGTGCACTGAGCCCAACTACATCATCCCTTAGAGGGACACAATTGAGCTCAGGACAAATAGGAAATTCTTGCCTAAGGTGGTTTCTGAGTTTCACATTAATCAGTCCATCACTTTACCTGTATTTTTTACTAAACAATCCACTATTGGTGAGCAGAAGCTGCATAGCCTGGATGTCAAAAGAGCTCTCTTTTACTACCTAGAGCACACTAGGCAGCTCAGAGGTACTTCCACCCAATTATTCTTTACCTATGGGGAAGTAGGTAGAGGAAAACCAGCAACCAAGAGAAGTATTTCCCACTGGTTAGTCTCTTGCATTAGATTTTGTTATGAGAAAGCTGGTCAACAACCTCCTGATGGGCTCAGAACCCACTCTACTAGGGGCACTGCAGCTTCTGTGGCAGCTGCAAGAGACATACCCCTCCTGGATGTTTCCAAGGCAGCTACTTGGAAGACCGTATACACATTCATTAAGCACTACTGTCAGGATGTACAGTCCAGATCTGATACCAAATTTGGCAGGGCAGTACTGCAGAGCCTCTTTCCTAAGTAGGTTCTCTGCCCACCTCCCGGTTTTGTACTGCTTTGGAATTTACATATGTTACAGATGCTAAAGGACTCCTGGGGTGAGAAGAACAAAATACTCACCGTAGTAATCTTCTTTTTTCCAAGGGGTTCTTTAGCATCAGTAAGCTCCCACCCTTCCTCCCCTGTTCACCTTCTAGGGGAAGGGCTTTGTTTTCAGTTTATTAACACATTTACCTATCTAGCTTAAGGTAATAGGTTTTGCGGTTGTTGAAATTGGGTTTTAAATTCTTGACATTTGTATGTCTCTCTTTTTGAATCATATTGGTTCATTCTTTTGGCATATGCCCATTCATCTTTGAAAAAAATTCTGAGGTACTTCAGGCAGTTCCCTCTCAGCAGTCTCCCTTCCTAAATTCTGATTGGCTAATTCCCTAAGCTCATTATCTAAGGCCACACCTCCAGGGCAGCTGTACCCAGCCGGCTAGCTGCATATGTTACTGATGCTAAAGGACCCCTTGGAAGAAAGAAGATTACTAAACAGTATATATGTGTGTGTATATATATGTATCTATTTATAAAATGGGTAGGGAAATTGTTGCCCATTTATTGGATGCCCACCACCACATGACCGTGTGTATATCAGAGTGCGACCGCACACCTGCACTTTTACCCCTCCAAAACAATTTTGATATTTTTATAAGATAGATAAATTACTTGAGAATGCGGCCTGATATATGCACGCCTTGTGGCTGATGCACTGCCTGTGGCCTCATGCATACAACGACACCAAGGGGTGCTTATATCAGAGCACGACTGCACACCTCAGAGTGGTATATCTATTACTCATATATATATATATTATACTGGTATGGTAGTGCCAGTAAAGTTAGGGTTGCACAGCCACTGTCAAACCCTAAATGTTACACTTTAGTAACTTTGTAACTATGAGGGATTTGCCTGAAATTTTGCATGTAGGGTCTGGTACCATAGATCTCTGGATCTGGCAAGTTGCAGCATGGTCAGATGAGTGATTGTGGAACTGCAGAGAGCCAAAAAAAACACACTAAAATTTTTTTTTTGCATGTTTCTTTGCTCAGAGCTGTAGCCCACACGATTTGTCCATCAGGTCTGAAATCTTCAGGGAAGATGCAGTCTGGGTCACTGATGTGCCTTTTGAAGATTTGGTGAAAAAATAGTAAACTGTTCAAAAGTTATAAAACTTGTAAGTTTTAACATTGAAGTCAGTGGGGAAAAATATATGTGCCTCTCGAAACTGTTGCAAAACCACTTTTTACTGTCGCAAGTGCACTTTTTACTGTCGTGCTGCCACCATTTTGTTTCAGTTAATGGTGAAGAAAAACGTCTGTAGTTCAAATTCTAGTGCCCCTAGGTAAACACTGACAGTTGTGTTTACCCCAGCGGGGCCTGAGGAACACAGTGGTGCCATGAGTTTTTTTCTAGGACCCCTAGAAATACTTTTTTTTAAAATCAGATCCCCCTTAGTGTTGCAAATCATGACAGTACATTTGCGACACTTTCGCAAATCACGACACTGTCACATCTGTGCTGTTGTAATTTGCGACAGTACTGCACCAAAACATACAATTTCTTTGCCACACTGTTGCACCTTAATGGTTGGCTGAAATGAAATTTGCAGGGTGGCAAGCCCTGGCCCCACAGATGTGCCTTTTGATGGTTTGGTAAAAAAATTTAAAAGGGTTGTAAAGTTACAGTGTTCTGAAGTTGAGAAATTTCCCATAGTATAACATTGCAGCACCTGTGTCACCTTTCAGAGCCCGTATCTCGAAAACGAAGCGAGATACAGATTTTTTTCACTACCCACAGCTTAGATCACCTTCAGGTGAACTAAGTTAAAAAAACAAGTTAGGAAATCGTAGGTTTCTCCTGCAGTGGATTTTTTTCCTTACTTGCTACGGTTACAGAGATATTGGCAAAAATGTGTTACAAGGATTCCTTTGAGTACTATGGCGCTGTTGTATGGTTCAAGATTTCAGTGTGCAGGAACGAGGGTCTGGAGGGCCCACACTTCCACTAATACATACCAGTTAACAGTTACATTACACCTTCTCAAAAACAAGGGAAATTAATTCTAAAAAACTCCATTAATGCATCAGTTAGGGTTGATAACACAATGACAAAAGTATGGAACTGTGATGTTAGGGTTACTCCCCTTCCATACCCTCCCCACCCTCCACCCTCCACACACCAATAGGCATCAAGGTGTGCGTTGGAGTCATTGGGTCTAACTCTCACCCCATTCTCCTATACTGCACCACCTCAGCTTGTTTACACATGGAATGGGGTGATAGTTAGGCTGATGACCCAAATGTACACCCTGTTGCCTGTTGGTGTCTGGAGGATGGGGGTATGGTGGTAGGGGAATAACTCTAACATCACATTTCCATACTTTTGTCACTGTGCTATCAACCCTAACTGATGCATTAACAGAGTTTTTTGCCATGAATATAAAATTGAACCAGCACAATATACTGTGGTGATTTGCATATACAGCCCATGGTGCTTTGCATTATGGGAGTATGTGTGATTTTGTATTTCTTTGAAACTTGGCTTCCCGGCCAGTGCCCTTTGGGATAACCATTGCCTCAGTGCTTGCGCGTTGAGGTTCTTTGTCTATATATACTGTATATATTCATGGCAAAAAACTCCTTTAATGCATCAGTTAGGGTTCATACCACGTGACAAAACCATGGAAATATAGTGTTAGGGTTACCACCCCTACCACCCCACCCCTACCCCCCCACACACCAACAGGCATCGGAGTGTGCATTGGGGTCATCGGCCTAACTCTCACCCCATTCCATGTGTAAAGAAGCTGAGGTGGTGCAGTATAGGAGAATGGGGTGAGAGTTAGGCATGACAACCCCAATGCACACTTCAATGCCTGTTGGTGTGTGGGGAGTGGGGATGGGGTGGTAGGGGTGGTAACCTTAACACCACATTTTCATGCTTTTGTCACTGTGGTAAGAACCCTAACTGATGCATTAATGGAGTTTTTTGCCATGAATTTCCCTTCTTTTTGAGAAAGTGTAATGTAACTGGTAAATGGTATGTGTTAGTGGGAACGCAGCCCTGCACTCCTTTGATAGTGTCCATTTCTTGCATAATGGTATGCATATGTGGCAGCGCAGGCCCTCTAGGCCCTGTGCTCCCACTCACATGTAAGTATGGAACCATACAGCAGCCCTATAGGGCAAGGAACCCTTGTAACAGTAATGTGCCAATATCTCAGCAACCATAGCAGCTACAAAAAAATTCAAGTGTTATTTTAATCATGACAGTGACATGTTTACATAACATAGATCTACCAAACCCATATCTCACATCGTTTATGAGATATGGCACTGAAATGCACTGAAAAGGCACCCTTGGACCCCTTAGAACACGTTTTTGCCAATATCTCCATAACCGTAGAAGGCAGGAAAAAATTTCCACTGCTGGTGTAACCTATGATTTCCAAACTTGTTTCTACAGATTAGCTAAGCAGTGGGTAGCGAAAACTCTATATCTTGCTCTGTTTTCGAGATATGGGCACTGAAAGGTGTAACGCATGCCGCAGTGTTATTCTATGGGAAATTTCTCAACTTCAGAACACTATAACTTTGGTCCCCTTGAATGTTTTAGCACCAAACCACCAAAAGGTACGTCTGTGGGACCAGGGTTTGCCACCTTGCACATTTCAGTCCAAAAGACCCATCCGTTTTGTTGCAGGAGGATGGCAAAGATTTGCTGTTGTTTTTTTAAATACTTTCGCAAATCACTAAAGTTTTGCTAAAAGTAGCACGAACTTTGCATTTGCGAAAGTATTTCGCAGTTTCTATGATTTGCCAAAGCATTTTTCTCCAATGTTTAAAATGGCTTTTCTGGGGGTTACCCCACCAAAAGTAAGGCTGGCATCCTCAGGACCCGACTAGGTAAACCCAACAGTCAGTGTTTACCTGGAGGGTCCAAAATTTAAACACCAAGCATTTTTCCCTCTCACTAACTGAAAACAAGATGGTGGCAGCACTAAAGTAAAAGGGCAATTTGTGAACGTAAAACTGCATTTGCAAAACTTTTATGATACACATATTTTTTCCCCATTGACTATAATGGGAAATTTGTTTTTTGAACAGTTTAATATGTTTACACCAAATCTTCGAAAGGCACATCAGTAACCCAGACTGCATCTTCCCTGAAGATTTTAGATCGGACAGACAAATTGTGTGGGCTGTGGGCTCGAGCAAAGAAACATGCAAAAAGTCAATTTTGTTTTCATTTTTTGGTGTTCTGTAGCTTCGCCACTGTACATCTTACAGTAATGCAACTTCCCAGATCCAAAGATCTATGGTACCAGACTGCGCATGCACAATTTCAAGCAAATCCGTCATATGGTGGCAAAGTTATTAAGGTGCAAAATTTGAGGTTTAACATAAAAGTGCTTACTCAACCCTAACTATAGTGCCACTACCGTGGCACTATAATATATGCCATGACCCTAATGAAAATAGTACTATTTTTCCTGAATGCAGTTTGACCTCATGTCATCACGAGTGGTGAAATGTGAAGACACAAGTGATGTCAAAAGGTCAAACTGCACGAGAGAAAATATCAGTGATATTTTCATAAGGGCCATGGCATATTTTATTGATGCCATGCATTTTATTATACAACGGCAAGAAAAAAATCTTGTGTTTTGATTGATTAGTGGGATAGCTAGCACTACAAGCAGTACTCATTGGGGGGACTGTCCAAGCCCACCCAAACAAACAGAGCTACTTTCAGAAATGTAGCATTAGGGTTTCCAACCTGAAATCTCCCCCCCCACAACCAGCAAAAAGACAACACCTCTCAAGCAACCACAGATAGCCATCATCAGGTAAGACAAACAACATACAGATGACACAAATGCAGTACCACTAATGTGCAACCTTTGAGGATTTGTATCTGTGCCTGCCTAAACCTTGTATGGGGCTGTGCTTTATGCAGCCACACCTGTGTGTGTATGTCATACTGTATGCATTTGTATGTGTGACTGCAGAAGTACCAACCTCGGGGGGGGGCTGCCCTTCTGTAGACAGAAGGCCCCATGGGTCCTTAACCTCTGCAGTTAGAGGTACACCGGCACCAAACCAGGATGCAATGCAGTAATGCTGCAGTATGCTGCGAGGAACAGTGTAATTTGATGGCAATTAAACCCCCCCTTTTTTTTTTGCCAGCCCATTGGTGCAGCGGTTGGATTTCCGCCTGCGACGCTGGTGACCCGGGTTCGGGAATGGACCTGGATCCTCGGAGAGCCAGCCGGGGGAGAAGGATTAAGCATCCCACGGACTGCTCTCCTTCTCCGGGGGGAGGGTGCGGTGTGTGACTGGAGTTTGAGAGACCCCTGGTGGAAGTCGGGGGCACCACAGTGACCGGCACCTACCAGACTCTGAGGGGCGGGATGGACACAGGCGTCATTGCATGCTCCCACCTCCACTTACAGGGGAAGAAAATCCTGCCTTCCCACTGCCTTGATGATGCCTGCCCCCGTTGCACTTGGCTCCCAGGCCAACTCCCGCCCTATCCCGTCAATCCTGGCACCCTTCAGAGGGGGTTGGGTGCCTCCACCCTGCCCTGGGGGGCATGCCAGGGGGCACTGGGAGGGCAGATAATGTAGGAAGCCGCAGCCGAGGGTCCGTGACCAGGCAGATGGTGCCGGCTTGATAATTTCCATATGTAACCCGGGGACACCATGTACCAGCGGGCTACTACACCTGCCTTGTAGGCCTAACCAAGGTTGAGGGACATGGGTTCCTATTTTTGATGTACTAAGGGTTTAGTCCCAAGACAGAATAATAAATAGCATAGTGCCTCCACCCAGAGTAAAACTTATAAGTAGGTCTGATTTTTAGCAGTACAACCCCTTGGGATGCTGTACCTACTCATGTTCACATATAGTTACCCCATGCATAGATTACGCTAAACCCAGAAACCAGATTTTTAACACTTTGAATTATTGACTTAAGTTAATAATATGCTCACATGGGGTACAAATAATATGCTCACAACTCAAAGTTTGTAAAAACGGTTTACCAACAAGTTACTCACAAAGGGTTAGGAAAGGGTAATTGGAAGCAGAAGTTAAACAACAATTGCATTTGTGGCATTGCATCAGAAACAATCATTTCACTTTCAGTTTCCAACATCTATCAACGCTGACCACCCACTAACCTTGGGCTGGATTTTAATTGACCTTTCTAACTAGCTAGCTGCTTTAACCATATGACTGGACATACCCCCAAACTGGTACTAGTCCCCAGTCCACATAAAGACCCTGCCATCCTACACCTGGGTAGCCAGTATTAAAGGCTGCAGGCCTGTTTTGGGTGCAGCTGGTTTGCTAGCTTTGGCATGCTTAAATCACATTAAATTTAACCTGGACCTTTCCTTTGGTTACCTTAACTACTTGAGAAACTCAATATTGTAGATAATCAGGTAAACGTCACATTTTAGAAGCTTTCGAATTTTATTTATTTTTTATTTATTTATTGAAATGTTTCACCAGGAGGGCACGCTGAGCAACAAGTTGCTCGTCTCCCAGTGTGACCTGGGGGGTAGGGAACAATGGGATAGAATAAAGAGAAATGTTACAATGCTGGAATACAATTTGCTTACTTGCATACAATGAGAGCAGGAGGGATTACAGGTGGATTACATTGGTTAACAATGCAACAGTTAACTATCATAGATATGAAGACACATATAGCAATTAGGCAACAGTTGGTGATAGTTGGTAACACTGGAACACATATAATAACTTGGCAACAGAATGTAGCACTAGATGGTAAGGTGACACAATAGTAATTGGTAGCCATTAGTGTAACATAGCTATTCAAAATTTACAGTGATAGGAGTAAAGAGAGGAAGAATGGAAGAAGGGAGCGAAAAATTGCGGAGGGCAGAATGGAAGAAGGGAAAGGAAATTTATGGAGAGACACAGGCAGAACACGATTTTTGAGGCAAACAGAGACAACAGGGTGGACTAAAGTGCATATAAGAAGGGTATGGGGTAGGTTATAAATACTTAATTGAGTGTAGGGGTAGGCCAGTGCTAGGCTATGTCAACTGAAAGAGGGGTAGGAGGAGAGGAGAGGTAGAGTGTGGCAGGGTGATGAGAGAGAGGTATTGTAGGTGGGGGGTATCCAAGGTGGTGGGAAGGGGAGGGAGTAAAAATTCAAGTGTCCTGTTATCCCTATATGGGCAGGGTGGTGGACAGCCCTACCGGTAGGACACATGTTATAGGTGATGAGAGTTAGTTATATATAGTGATGTGGGGGGGGGGGATGTTGGGGGAGGGATGTTGTGGGAGAGGTAGCAGAGGTCAACTATAGTGTGTGGGTAGTACCCCACTAGTGTGCTGGGTGACCCTGCCTGCACAAGACAGTGATCGAGCAGTACCTGATGGGGTGCAGTAAAAGGAGAAATAGGGGAAAGGGGGTCAAGTTGTTGCCCACCATGTGCTATAGATTCTGCCTGCACAAGGAGGGAGATAGATTAAGGGTAGAGAAAGAAGGGGGAGGAACACTTTAGAAAGAGGGAGAGTATGGCACTAGGAGGAGCACGATCAGAGGGAAATAGGAGTGATGGGGAGTAGGCATGTGGTAATATGGGCTTAGAGGAGATGGCGGGGGGGATTAGGAAGGGTCATGGCAAGCACAGAAAGGGGCAAGGAAGTTCTTGAGGGCAGAGTTAATGGAGTAGCAAGAGGATGAGTTGCTAATTTGAGGGGGAAGTGAATTCCAGATTTTTGGGAGGCAATAAGAAAAACCCAATTGGCCAATAAGGGTGGAGCGGCATGGGACCACCAGGGTTCATGAATCAGTAGATCTTAGGGAGTGGGAAGGAGGGAGAGTGGTTGTAAAGGCAGAGGATAGATAGGAGGAAAGTTCACCCAGCCGGTGCTTAGAAGTGAATTTTGCGCAGTGAGAGAGATGTCGGTTTGTCAGGGAAGGGAAGGATAGGGTGTAGTAGAGATCACAATGATGAGTGCAGAGGGGGTCGTCAAGGGCGAAACGGCAAAAAGAGTTGAAGAGGGCATCTAGTCTGGCCAGGGAGGACTTAGGGGCAGCACTGTAGACTACATCACAATAGTCGAAGATAGGTAGGATCATCTTCTGGACAATCTCACGCCTAGCCGTGGGTAGGACGCAGGCACAGTTCCTGAATAATGCGTCAAGCTTGGGACGCAATTTTTTCTGAATGGCGTCGATATGACCAGAGAAGTTCAAGTGTTGGTCCAGCCTGACACCTAAATACATGAAGGAGGATGTGTCCTTGAGTAAAGTCCCATCAAGGATGTGTGAGGAGTGTAGAGAGGGAAACCTGGTAAGTCTCTCCCTGGTGCCGAAGGTCATGGAGACTGTTTTTTGGCATTGAGAGGTAGTTGGTGATTTGCAAACCATCGCTGAACTTTGTTGAAGTCATGCTGCAAGTTGGATGCAACCTCGATGGGGCAGGAGCCAGATGCATACAAGACTGTATCATCAGCTTACATGTGAATGGAGGAGAAGGGAGAGCAGGTGGATGGGAGATCATTTAGACAAATAGAGAATAGTACAGGGCCTAACACTGAATTTCACTATGGCACTTGGCATAAACTTGATAGCAGCTATTTACAGTTTCCTGGGCGCAGGGCAATTCTTGCTTTACTCGTGGTTTTTGCAGTCTGGCTCTTGCACATACAGCCAAAGGCTTAAAGGAGGTAGATTTGAGGTAGACACAATTAGTCGGCCTGACTTGGCTCAGGATGGCAGCAAGGGCTTGCAAAGTGCTTCCTTCCTTGCGGCAAGCTCTTGCAGCTCTAGCAGGCTGGAACTTCTCTCAGCTCCCAGAGCGGTTAGGCATCTTGTAAAGGCCGAAGTCATATTTGGAACAGACCAGCACAGGATCCTGGGCCAGCACGCCTCATACCTCCACGTCCAGACATGACCCTTCAGAGGAAGGTGCAATGGTAGTGTCTAGTTGGTGACACTACCAGGCTGATTCCCCACACTGACCTTGATAGAAGACTCTTTCTCTTTCTTCCTCTTTCTGGAAGTTTTGACACATTTGGATACTATTGGCATCTTCAACCACACTACCAGCATAGCAGCCGTGGCTCACTTAAATCAGGACACAGCCTCTGGATTTTATTTATTTATTTAGCCTTTGTTCACTAGGTAAGCACAACTAGACAGTCAAATGACAGGTGCGACCCGGGAGTTTACAAGGAGATTACAGGCAAAGCAGGTAATTACAGAATTACAGAGAAAGGTAATAGTCAGGCGCAGCATGACTTAAAAAGGAAGCATGTAGAACAACATAACATGACAAGGCATGAGTTGACAGTCAGGAAAACTGAGCATAAAATAACAAGGTAACATTTGACAGCCAAAAGTAATTAACTAATAACGTAGACACACCAACTTGAGGCCAGGGCAAGGCAGGACCATAAAGTGCAGCACGGTGCAGAAAGGGGTAACTACCTTAGGTACAATAACAGGCTGAGATGAGTTTGAGGAAGCTCCAGAGAGAGTTTCTGAAGTAAGTATGGGAGGGGGAGGTACGGACATGGTTAGGGAGGGAGTTCCATAGTCTGGGATCGCAGACTGCGAACGCCCAATCTCTAGTGAGGGTACGGGTTTTGGGAACTTGGAAAACTTGTGAACCATTCGACCTTAATTGATAGGAGGGGTTTACAGGCTTGAATAGCTCGGTTAGTACTGGGGGAGTGGCAGTTCTGATGACATTCTCAATTACAAAGATTCAATGGTTGTCAGGAGAGAGCCACTCAAGTTTGCTGTAGAGCTTGCAGTGGTGGGTGAGATGAGGGGTGGAGAGAGCAAAGCGACATATATTATTATAAGCAACATCCCATTTCATTTTCACTGGAGACACAGCCTCAGTGAGACTCAGGCACATACTTTCGGCTTCACAGAAAGCCACTGACTCGTACTGAAGGCACACACCATTTACTCGAACATTCCCATGATACTGGACATCTCTTTCCTCACCATGCAGGTGCTCACAAGCACAAGAGGGTCCCTCATCTCACTTTTTTTTTCTTTTTTGCTATTATTTTTTTTCTGCTCCTTCAGTTCGGTCCCCCATCTGGAGGACACCCCCAGCCCCATCCCCTGGTGTCCACTAGCTGGTGCTGGCACTTACCCCCAGAGCTTGCCCCCTGGCAGAGCTGATGGGGTTCCCCAACCCCTGCTGGAGACTGGATCCAGTGTGGCCAGCACCATGGCTAGCCGGGAGCAGGGCCTGTGAGGCGTCCTTCTTCATTCTGCCACACTGCTCTCTTTTTCTTGTTTTTCATGCCCCCTTGCGGGCACGCAGCATGCAATGACGCTTACGATGGGGTCACGCATGTTCCCGTGTGTGCCAATGTCAAGCATCTGCTGTGCTCCCGCCCCATGCTGTTGCAGCTCTGTGTTGCCGAGCCTTAGCCTCTGCTAAGGGTCCGGCATGCACCAGCTGCTGGTCCCCCCTTCCCTGGAGATGGAGAGCAGTCCATCAGATGCTCAATCCATCTCCTCCCCTGCCAACCCATGGCAGCCCATGCTGTTTCCCGAACACGGGTCACCGGTGCAGCGTGAGGTGTGACGTCCAGTGCCTCAACCCACAGTACCACCAGGCCGGATCTTTCTTCTCCCTTTTGAAGATGAACACTGGAGACCAAGGCAAGTCTCCTGGCCAAACTAGATGCTTCTCACATAGTAGCAAATTCACTTAGGCCACCACTGGCAAGCTCCTTTCCTCAGGGAGACTCCCATACCATTTTCCATAAACCAGGACTATTCATGGTCATTCCTTCAGACAAATGTCAACCCCTCTCTGTGACACCGAGTCAACGCAGGGTAGCAGACAGACAGAACTTAGCACCTCCTGGAATTAGTGGCTACTTAGCCCCCAAGTAGGTCTCCATCTTACTTGAAATTTGAAGAAGGGTTTCTCACTCCAAAACATCCTAGGCAGCATTCTTATTGCTGAAGTGTAGCTTCTTCACAGGTCTCTCTCAGCTGAAGTCACAGGTCATTACAGCTCTCTCACCACTGACATTGCAAATCTTTACAGCTATCTCACAGCTGAAGTCACAAGTCAGGATTCCTTAGACAGATTTCTCCAAATATGGAAAGGCAACACACAGGCCCTGGGAGACATGTAGCTGGCAACCACCAGGCAGGCCTCTCTTAAACCTTGCATCCACATTTCTCTAGCAAGGGTCCAGAGCCCCCTCCCTGTGGAGGGGCTCTCACTGAACTGAACCCAGACTCAAAATTTCCTTGGGTTTTGGGAGCTCTAGGCAGCTCCTGATTGGCTGAAACAATTGTCTCAACTGAAAAATTAATATTCATCAGTTTCCTTTGATGCCTGAATGGCTCTTTAAATGGGCGCCAAAAATTGTTCCTGTATTTTTCCCCATAAGTCCACTTTACAGTCCCATAAGTCCCTTCGACAAATCCTAGCATTCCAATTGGCTGAGCTGAGGTCACAAGGCTGCAAACATGGCTGCCAACAAAACAGTGTACATGCAGTCCATATAGTGTCACAACATTTAAATCCTAGTGCAGCCAGAATAAATATTTTTATTAAACAGTAGCTCCACAGTCTGAGAGCAGTTCCTGTGCCCTATTACACCACTGCATAAATATAAACATACAACTTGCCCCTAGCCTGTCGCTGCTGCCGAAATATATTGTACCCAGGCAGCAGGCTGGCTTGCTCATTAATATTTAGATCACCTCATTAATATTCATGAGGCCAATCTATAGTGTGATTGGCGCTCCTTAAATAAAACATTTAGGGGCTCCTCTTGTGCCTTCTCCATGTCTCCGGCCCCTGTGTAGCTGAGCACAGGGACTGGGAGCACCGGAGAGGCATTCATTTTACTGCAATCATGATTTGTGCAGCTGAAGCTTGGTTTTGCTCCTCCGGACCCAAATTAACTGCAAAACCAGGCAGGGGCTGGACGGGGGATTCAGGGTCACACAACACTCAGGCCAGGTGGTGGTGGCAGGACTGGGGGGATACGGGGCAATGGGAGGCAAATAAGGTAAGCCCCACTCAAGGGGGTTACACATATCCTCCAGCAGCCTGCCTAGTGCCTGCTGTAGGGCTGGATCTAGATGCAATAAGGACAACTGGGAAAGGAAGGCCTGAATGTCAGTCTCAGGTGGGGAAAGTGGGGATGAATATACAGATCAGCATAAAATTCCATCATTTTGGTATTAATGTCTTTGGGTGATTGCAAGAGGTGACCTGAGACATTTCAGAGGGCAATGATATGCCACTCAGCTTGTGATGCTCTAAAATGATTGGGTAAGAGCTTCCTAGTGCGCTCTTCCCCATTCCAAGTATCTGTGCTTCAGTCTGACTAATGCTAGCTCTGCTCACTTGGACAGAAGCTTATTAAGCATGTATCACAGTCCAGTTATGGATTTCAGATTATTCTCTGAGGTATTCATACCATTTCTGAAGCTGGCCTCTTTGACTGTCAGGTCTTTCATCTGTTCTTTCTCCTCTAGTTCTCCGGCCCTCCTATTTGAAGCAAAGCCAATTATAATGCCCTGAATGTAAGCCTTGTACATCTCCCATATGGAAGCTGGGGACATGTCAGGGGAAACACTGACTTCAAAAAAAGCCTTTCTTTCCTTCAATAAGTGTGAGTGGAAGGCCTTATCAGTCAGCAGCAAGCAATGGGTATACCCTCCACAGAGAAGATTAAGGCAGAATAATAGAGGAGCTAATCTCTGTCTGTACTGTGGCATGGTCAGAGAGGGTAATGTTGCCTGTACTGGCCTGGGAGAGTGACTGGATGAGTGAGACAGAGAGAGAGAGAGAGAGAGAGAGAGAGAGAAGCCAGTAGTCAGTTCTACTGTGGGTTTTATGCTTGTCTGAGAAGAATGTAAAACCCTACCCCATGTTGGATGCAGCAGATGCCATGCACCTGTAAGGAGAAAACTCCTTCTGCAGTGCTGCCAGTGTCCACTGTGCTGGGGAGGGGTGGCTGACTGCGGGCTTGGATTTGTCCAGCACACCAGCTGGGGGAATATTGAAGTCTCTGCCCAGCATAATGAGAACATTTCCTGGATTTATTTCACCCAAAGTATGCACCAGGTTAGTATGAAAAAGTGGGTCAGTATCGTTAGGACCATAAATGCCTCAAATAATCCATTCTGTCCGTGGGGATTTTATGGCTACCAGCATCCATTGACCTTCAGGGTCAGCCTTCTGTTTGGTGATCTGCCATGACAATTTCTTACGAAACAAAATGGAAATGCCATGCTTTCTATGGGAGAAGGTAGAATGCACCTCCATACTCACCCATTCCCTTCTGAATTTGAGTGCTTCTGGTCCAGAAAGGTGCATTTCCTGGAGTGTGGCTACCATGGCTCCCTGCTTGCAGAGCTGGTTTAATTTGGCTTTCCATTTAATGGGGTGATGAAGACCCTTTACATTCCGTGTAAAACAGTTAACTGTGGACTGCGTCATACTGGCATTGCATATGGTATTTTAAAGGATCCAGAGTGGCAGTCTCTATTGGGGCAATTAATAAAGTGCTCTCCCCTAGTGGCCCTCCTTCCCTCACATATCTCATTATTCCCTCCTAGTACTCAATAGTATGTCTATGCACCCAAAAAAGAACTATAAATGTTATAAACCGCACAAACAAACAATTTGTATACATTTCTGGGTACTTTCCCTGGTACCCTTAACCTTGTACCCAAAAGGTTTCCTGTGTACTCTCCTCCCTCCCCCCTCCCCCCTTTCCTGCAGCTACTAGTCCTCATGTCCCTGGAGACACAAAGCACTCCAAATAGAGAGGATAGTAGACTAGGAGTGGCAAAAGACAAATCTCTTCTGCCCATATTGCCCATATGGGTACGAACCGACCCCACAGCAGAGTAAAGACCCCTCTAACGTATTTTAACCTTGTTCAGGTTATTGCCCATCTACCCCCATTTCCCTGTGGTAGGGGTAGTAGGATCCAAGAAAGGGTCAGTGTGCTCTCTTATTAATTACTCATTTAGTTCCTGTATTAGCTGTAGCCCTGGTAGAGCCACTCTCCCACTGTTTGCATCTGTTGGAGATCCAGATAAGGTAGAAGAATGGGGGAAAAACAAGACACTTACCCTTCCATCTATGTGGATGGTGGTTCCTACTCTATTCTAATGTCATCACTCGGAGAGATGTAGGAGAGGGGCTTCATGCCAGTGACCTCAGGGGTTCCATGGCAACTCAAGGGTACGTGATGAAAGAAGAGGAAGAAAGACAATAAGATGAAGTACCTGATTTAGTTAATAGGCAGAGTTTTGATGCAGTAGTAGGACTGGTACTCTCCGCATGCTCTGAAAAATGTCACTGGGGTTATGCCCACTTCGGATGTTGCTGCCTCTGAAAGGCAATAAGCATGCAAAGGTTCATCTGGTCATTACCTTTACATATTGCGGCCTCTGTACCAATAATAGGTATCCAATGCCTGGTTTCTTCAGGGAACCAGACTGCCAAAGTAAAACTGGGTATCATGAAAGTCCAAGATACCAAAGCCATTATGGTATGTAGGGTGCTTAGAGCGGGGGCGGGGGATGAGCCTGACTTGCAGTTTTTACAGCTATGTTGCTATACACTGACTATCTCACAGGTGGGGGATTGAACAGACCAATTACCATCTAGAGGTATATGAGGGGGCTACCTGGTTTCCATTCTACAGTGGTTTACTATGCTGTCTATCCTGGGTGTAATACAGACTCTGGCCTGGGCAGCCAGCAGTAGCACTGTGTTGGACACAAGGCAGTGCCTACTCTGTGCACGCAGGGCATCCTGATTTCAGCCCAGGCTGAAGGCCATAATGTGGTACAGAGGCTTATCGCAAAGTGTCCTAAACACTGTAACTAAAAGTCAGCCAACTTCTGTCTATTTGGTAGTTAGTGTGTGTGTGTGTTAGATAAAAATAAATATTGTGATTCTATTAGGATCATTGGCTTACTACATATTGTTGACTGAAATGGGGGTGGTGCGATGTTTGTGTGATGGGGCAACACACCTTTTGGTTTGTGCTTAGAGGCGGGCAATAGTTTTGTCAACTCTCGAGTACATGTTTAAAATTCCTAGCTTCACTCTGTCTCCTCTTCCATGCTAGCTCTTTGGAAAAGTCCCGATACATTTGAATGGAATGCCCTTGCTTTGTTAGTGGTCCTCCTTCTCTGGCCAGGGTCAGGATTCTATCCTTCACTGAGTAACATAAAAACTAGGCAATAATAGGACAAGGGCGCTCCCCTTGCTTAGGGCCTGGTGCCAAGGAACAGTGAGCTTTCTCCAACTTATAGTGGGCAGCATCTTGTGTTTTAAGGATGATTGGTAAGGCATTCTGCAGGAACTGGACACAGTCTTTAATCTCGCTCTCTTCAGGAATGCCAACAAATTGAAGATTGTTGCGTCGGCCCCTGTTCTCTAGATCTTCCTTGTGGTCCCATAAGTACTTAACCAATGTCTTCTGTTTTTGGAGCTGGCCTTGAAGATCATCAATGGAGCGCTCTGTAGCCTGGGCCTGTGCTTCTGTCTCCATGAGTTAGGTCACGTATGAGGAAGTTTTAGAGCAGGTGGCACTGATATTTCCAATATCAGCTAGGAGGTGGGCAAACATGGATTCCGCTCTTTGCAAGCTATCCAAGGCTGGTAATGTTGGGTCCGATGCCATTTTGACATACAGCTGGGATGCTGAGGTAAGGTCGCTGATTAAGCAAATTGGGTGCGTCATCCCCCGACATTTTGCCTGTGTCCTAGAAACTCAGCCTCAAAATGCTCCCCCCATTTACTGGCTACTGATGTAAGACAACAGACACACTGAAGGGTGGTCGGTACCAATGGATGGTGACAGATTAACTGTTAGGCAGGCAGGAGAGAAGAATCAAGTGGCCATCTTAGCTGGTGTCCAAGCTACGCCCCCCTGTACATGCTTTTTGTTTGTTTAATGTCTTTACTGATTTTATAAAGTCAACAGGCAAAACATACATGAATGCAAAAATACAGAATATCAGATTAAAAATTCAGACAAGGAAGAGACTAAAAAAAATCACAATTCATAAATAGTGATTGGAAAATTCAGAGCATTTCATATAAAGTACAGCTGCTTATGAACTTTAAAACAGCGTGCTGAACAGAGAATGAAAAAAACCCTCTTTAACCAAATTTGTTTTACTGTTTGTACCAGATTCATGCCATGTGTCGTATATCTGAGTATACCATAGGACAGTAGATGTTATTTTATTTTTTATTTTTTTTCTAAAAATTACAATTTTTAGTAGATGTTATTTGAGATCATCTGGTTGGAGGCCAGTCAGTGTACCAACCCCAGACTCTGCCCCTCACACCATGCTTTCTTGTAGAAGAAGAGCTTCTGCTACTGGTAAAGAATTAAGGAATATATCCAAGCTTCACTTCAACATTTCCTCCCTCTCTTTCAGAGGGTACAATAACCTTTCCATTGTTAGGGCTTGAAGCACTAACATCTTCTAGTTCATGAGTGCGGGCACCACATAGGACACCCTTGTGTTCTGCACACACTGTCTTACTAAGATGAGCAACACCCTTCCTTCATTACAAATAATAGTGACAGAGGGGTACACACTATTGGTCTACCTATTATTCTAGTGATTTATTGTGCAATGGAGGCCCAGTATGGTTTGAGCACAGTGCATTCCCAGAAATAGAGCATATAGGTGCCCACTGCCACTCTGCACCTGCCACAGATGGGATAGTTTGTGGGGTTAAATTTATGCATATTTAGATGACAGCATATGCTTTTCTATATGCATTCACATAACTGAAAAACTGCTACCCCCTTGAACAAATTCTAGATCTGCTGATGAAAATATTATACCCACCTTGCAACATTACTTCTGTCTGCATAACTGCAGGCTCCACAGAGGCCTACCCTTCTGAAACCAGAAGTCAGTGTATATGTCTTACACCAGAGGCAGAACAGTAGTGTTGCAATTTTGGTATCATGGATGTTGTGGCGCCTGCACTTCTGCATTATTTCTTTTATTTATTTATTTATTTATTTATTTAATTATTCAGAAACAACCTTTGAGCAAGAGCTTTTTTGCAAAGATTCCATGTCATGAAACACAATACAAAGGTACAAACATAAAATAACACAATATACATCAGAGTTAATTCAGCAATCTGTTGCCGAAGGAACGCTATTACAGCTGAGCTCCTAGAGAGCCATCTTGGTAAGGGGGGGAGAGAATAAGGATACAAACATATAATAACACGATATACATCATTCTTAATTACAGCAAACAGTTGTCAAAGGAACAATTACAACCAAGCTTCAGGAGCGCTATCTTGGTAAGGAGGGGGATTAGGATATTTATTAGGGAGCAGCCACATACCTATGGCCTTGTCTTAGAGAGGAAGGTGGGTTTGAGGAGTGGGAGAAGGCAGCAGGAGATAGGATTAGGGCTAGTGGACTTCCGGGTGAGTGGGTAGGGGACACAGGGTGAGGAGGGATAGGGAGGAGCAAAAAATGAATGGGGACGTGGATTGGAGAAGAGAAGGTCAGGGGTCAGGGAGAAGACCTTGTAGAGAAGAGAGATAGAAACACAGTGGGGGGGGGGTCAGGCTGGTCAGGAGGGGGAACATAATGACAGGGAGGCACCCAGACATAGAGGACCATCCTGTTGAGGGGGTCAAGGAGCAACAGAGGGAGAATGTCAGGTGCCCAACAGACAGTTACACATGCTCCTGGAAGCAATGTACTGTTTGAGTTCAGACTTGAAAGCGTGGAGACTTGAGGTATTGTGCAAGACCTCCGGAATCTCATTGAGCCAAAGGGGGGCCCTGTATGAGAATAATCATTGTCCAAGTGCAGTTCTTCAAAATGGCACAGAGAGCGCAGTCTGTGTTCTTCCTCTGGTTTCATACTTAGTACCAGCCGACGAGAAAATTTCAGAGATGCAGGGGGGAGCCTTGCCTAGTACAGCCTTCTTGCCAAGGAGACAAGTTTGGAACTTGATTCTATTCCCAAGGGATAACCAGTTTGTCTGTGCATACAGTGAGCAGGTGTGTATAAAGCAGTCAGCAGCAAGGGTAAGCCTACATGCCTTGTTAAGGGCAATAACAACCAGCTTAAGTGCCATGTCCATGGCTGCTCCATTGACCTCTAGCCCATAGTCTATAGTGGATAGTACAGAGCTGGAGACGGAGAGATGGAGGGAAGCCAGTGTGAGGTTTTTCCTATGCCTATACAGCACACCAAGCTTGGTGTTGACAGCCTTGCCCATCAAATCAATATGTTGCACGAAGGAAAGGGTATAATTGATGGTGACCTCCAGGTACTTGAAAGAATGAACCTGCTCCAGTGGGGCCTTAACACTGTTAATGATGGTTAGGTTGGGGTGCCTCCTTTTGAGTTGGGGGCTAGATAGAAGCATGGTTTTAGTTTTTTTATAATTAAGTAAGAGCTTGTGTGCCCTAAACCAATCCTCAAGCTAATGGAAAGAGGATTGTAGTTCATTCTGCAGTGGCTTGATGTGTGAGTTGCTGCTGAGAATGATGGCATCATTGGCATACAGGATAATTTTGTAATCACAGGCCATAGGTAGAGCATTCAGGAAAAGGCTGAATATTAAAGGTCCCAAAATTGACACTTGAGGAACACCCAGAGACACATCTCTAGACTCCGAAACAGCATGGCCGACTCTGACTCTCTGTGACCTGTGTGACAGGTAGTCTTGAAACCAGCGTAAAGCATTTGTGGCCACCCCCAGGGTCTGTAGTTGTGCCAGGAAGAGGGGGTGGTTGACTGTATTGAAGGCCTTTGTTAAATCAATAAAGACGGACCCGACCAGCTTGCCTTCATCCAATGCCTTGTGCACAAAGTCAGTGTACTCCACCAGGGCTGTGGCAGTGCTATGGTTCTTTCTGAAACCGTGTTGTTGGGGACATTGCAGTTGGTATTTATGAAGGTAGTCAGTGATTTGATCCACCACAATCCTTTTCAGTGCTTTGGATGGGGGGAGAGGATTGAAATAGGCTTACAGTTGACAATGCAGGACCTGTCCTCACTCTTAAAAACTGGAGTCACCAGAGCTTGTTTCCAGACTGTGTGGAATTTGGCCAGGGTGAGTGATTTGTTGAAGAGTTTAGCTATGGTGACAATAAGCTCATCAAGGGCAAGGGCTACCAGTTTCATATCCTCACCATCACTAACCAACCTGGTTGAGCCCAGAACATTTTTACATATGACATTGCCTCCTTCATTGTTACCTGCTTAAAATAGAAGTTTGGGGGCCAGCCCGCCGGTGCAGCGGTTGGATTTCCGCTTGTGACGCCGGCGACCTGGGTTCGGGAACGAGCTCCGGTCACCGGAGGGCCAGCCGGGGGAGAAGGATCGAGCGTCCCACGAATGCTCTCCTTCCCCGGGGGGAGGGCGCGGGATGTCACCGATGCATGGGGACACCTGGTGGAGGCCAGGAGTACCTCAGCATATGGAACAGAAAGGCTCAAGGGGCGGGGACGGATGGCTGGCATCATTGCACGTCCCTCTGGGGAAGAAAACAGCCTCGCCGCCTAGATGATGCCCGCCTCAAGCTGCCATCGGCTCCCCAGGCTGACTCCCACCCTATCCCGTTGTTTGTAGCACCAAAAAGGGGATGGGTGCCACGTCTCCGCCCTGGGGGGTAATCCAGAGGGTCCCAGCAGTACAGCTCATGTGGGGATGCCGCAGCCGAGGGGTCCATGACCGGGTGGACGACCGACGGAGAGAGGAGATGGGCGCAAAAAGTGTAAGTAAAAAAATAAAAATAAAAAAATAAAAGTTCGGGTGCTTAATCATGTTTGAGTCACTGCCAAGGTGCACATCCATGGGCTTCAGATAGTCAGGTGGGAGGACAGAGCTTAGATCAGTGAAAGAAGTATTTAACCACTCAGCTACAGTGAAAGGATCCGTGGTAGTAGACCCATTGCTATTGAGCATCTGGGGGTGTTTCTTCTCATCCTTCCCGATGAGAATTTTAATGTTCTCCCAAAACCTCCTCTAGTTGCCCCAGTTCCTATCCAACTGATCCTTGTGGTAGTTAGTTTTAGCCTACCAAATAAATTGCGTACACCTGTTTCTGGTGGCCCTGTAGATCTGATAGTCTTTTTTATTGCCAGTGGTCCTGGCCTTTAACCAGTGGTTATCCCTTTCCCTCATAAGAGCAAGGAGCTCACTGGTAATCCACCCTTTGTTGCAGCCACAAGATTTCCTTTTTCTAATTGGGACAAATTTATTGCACACCATGTTAAAACTATCAGCAAAGTACTTTAAAGAAAGGTCAAGATCAGGCTAGTCATCTATGGGTGACTAATCAATTAGAGATAGTGCCGCTTTGAGAGACCCCTTCTGTTCTTTACTCAGGACTCTACTTTCAACCATGATTGGGGATGGTTTTTTATATTTATTAGACCACCTGAAAGTAATTGGGGAGTGGTCACTCAGGGTGTTGGGTTACACAGTGATCTCAGAAATCTTAGAGGGGGAGCTAGAGAGGAACCAGTCGATAAGTATATTGTTAGCCATTTTGTAATTCATCCTGGTGGATTCGGTAACTAACTGTGTGAGGTACAAGCTGGCCACAACATCCTTCTGGGGGGTTGACTCCTTACTGAACCAGTTTATATTAAAGTCCCTGGTGATGATGAGTTCACAGTCCTTACTGAGGGTAGTCAAATCATCCAAGACTTTGGTAAGGCCCTCGCAGGCCTTTCTGGGTGGGAGATAGACTAATACAACAACAAGGGATTTATTATGTTGACCAAACAGGAGTTTGACTGCAAGTAGTTCATGGCAATCTGCCCTACCGGTATTGGGGGCACTGTCCCTTGAAGTGAGTCCCTGATGTAGATAAGACAGCCGCTTCCCCTCTTGCCTTTCTGATCACACCTGAAGGCTTGATAGCCTGGCAGTGCAATTTCATTGGTCTTTGTCTTGTCCATTAGCCAAGTCTCAGTAAGACAGATGATATCAGGACTGTGCAGGGCTGTCCAGGCCTATAATTGCACAAGTTTGGCAAGCAGAGTACAAATATTCATTGCTGCTATTTTTAGGCCCCTACTCTTACACCCACCTGACCCAGTAGCATTAGGTAAACCAGAATTAGGATGCACATTGTCAGACAGGATAAGTAACATCAGTATAGCTTTTCTTGTTGTAAAACTGAAGGTAATTTGGGACTTCCCCTTACGGAGTTTACATTTGCCAGGGTAGGGAGCTTACTTTTGAGAGAGATAGGTGGTGGCAAGTATGGTGCATTGAAACCATGGCTAAGGGCATGCTTTATAACCACTGATTGTACTGGTGGAAATGTAACCTCTGAGTAGTTCTCTGATGTGAAAGTTTCTGGAAGTATCTTCAGCAGAGCACCTACATGAAGGCAAGTGTCGTGGGACAAGAGTAGAGGGGGATCTCCTTGATGATCGTCAGGACTGGCAGCAGAAAGTATGTACAAAAATACTAGAAGTGAGGTGCTGTTCATTTTCAGACACACAGCGTAAAGGGTAGGAGCCCTAAGGCCAGTAGGAGCAGTGGGCAGTGTAGGTATTGGTGTCCCAGTGGGTGGGAAGGGTGAGAAGGTAAGCATGTAGGGGCTATAGCAGAAAGAGAGGCAGCAGAAGTAGGATAGAACAGTTTGAATGGGGTACCAGTCACACAATAGGGCTACGCTGCTCTGATATCAGGACTAGGCGAGGAGGGTAGGAGCATAAAGGGTTGGAGCCCTAAGGCTAATAGGTGCAGTGGGCAATGTGGGTGTTAACAACCCAGTGGGTGGGGGGAAAGAAAAGGTAGGCATGTGGGGGTTAGAGCAGAGATAGGGCAGCAGAAGAAAAGTAGAATAGATTTGAGTGGGGTACCAGTCACTTAATAGGACTGCATTATACTGGTATTCAGAGTTGGCGAGGAGGGGTAGAGTGGGTAGTACTTATGCAGGTAGTGCATCTTTAAGGCAGAGGCTAAAGGAGGAGGGCTCCAATAAGACAGAGAAGGAAAAAAATGGGAGGAACTAAACTGGATTTAATAGAGGTCAGGGTCGGGGAGGGTGGGAAAAAAAAATACTACTTTAAAAAATAAGTAGAATGCTTAAAGAAGAGACCAAGTTGGTAGACTTAGGAAGAAGACAAAGCAATAGTCCTAGAGTAGGCTAGTAGGGAGAGCCAATGAGAAACTCCAGTCCAGCAGACCTGACCAATCAGAGGCCCATGAACAGTCGTGAAAGCAGCTGGTGAGCCGTACCTATAGCACTGAGTGGCAGTCCTTTGAGGAGGGGATGGCAGCTGCAGAAGGCGCCATGTCCCTGGGGATGGAGCTTTCGGCCAGAGCGCCCGATCAGGGGTCAACTCCTGGAGGAGACAAAGGGGGAGAAAAGGCAGTGTGTATGTCTTATACCTGTGGCTCATCAAGTGTGTATGTCTTACAGTGTGCATAATGAGTACCTGAGACTACAGATGGTCTGACCCCATAGAGGAGGGTGCTTCTGTAGACAAAAGTACTCTCATAATTTGGGTATTGTGGATTTGTATCTGTGGCTGCAGGGCCTGTGCTTCTGCACACAGAAGCAGTTTTGTGATATGAGTGTTGTGGATTTGTACCTGCAGCAAAAAGTGAGTGTGTATGTCTCATGGTGTGCATGCACAGATACAAATCTACTAAGGTAGCATATTAGTGCTACTGCATTTGTGTCATCTGGAAACAGTTATATGCTGTATGTTGTACCTGATGATGGCTATCTGTGGTTGCCTGTGCAATGCTGCCCTTTGCTGCTTGGGGGTTAGTTAGGGTAGGAAACCCTAATGCCACATTTCCCTACTTTTGATGCATTAAGTTGAACCCTAATTGGTGCAGTAACACAATTTTTTGCAAAGAACATATATGTAGATATATATTTAATGCACGGTTGGGCCCTCGTCCCCATTGAAAAAATATATTTCCCCATACATGGTGTTAGCCAGTAAGGGTATTATGACCCCAGTTAACTAACTACACTGCATTAATGTATTCATGTGTCTCCCATGCTGAGTTATTGACAACTCTGACTGATTTCAGTATTAATGTAAATCCATTAAATTGGATCGGCTCCTGTTGGAGGGTAGGAAATAGAGGGTAAACTTAAGAGGACAATATTCAAACTGGGCAGAGGTGACCAGCGAGGTGCCCCGGGGGTCAGTGTTGGGTCCCTTGTTATTTAGTATGTTTGTAACAGCAATGAAATGCATAAATAATGCATGGATCACCAAATTTGCAGATGATATTAAGATGGGTGCTTTGGTAAACTGTAACAGGGTGCCCCTGTTATGAATATTTAGTCCCGAAGTAAAAATGTGTAATCCCCCCCCCCCAAATCTTCTTTTCCTACTTTTCTCTCATCTTTTTCTTCCTCCTTTCTTTACTAAATTTCGTGCCAGGGTGGCCAACCTGGCATATATTTACAAACTTTACTGTCCCTTTAAATAATCCTAAAACCCTTATGGTTGCATAATAAAAGTTTACCCTTTTTCCATAAGGAGCTCTGTGTTTGAGCAATGGTTGTGCTCCTAAGGTGCCCCCAGTTTGTTTATGTTATGCTTCAGCACTGGAAATAGGTTCCTCTGTGTCAAAAGTGAAGCGCTATGCACTATTGTAACTGGTGCCCCTTTAAGAAGACTTGTACAGACAGCTGGTGAGACCCCATCTGGAGTACTGTGTGCAGTTCTGGAGACCCAATCTCCACAAAGACATAGACAGGATGGAAGCTGCCCAGAGGAGGGCAACTAAAATAGTACAGGGTCTGCACCGGAAGACATATGAAGAGAGACTTAAGGAGCTTAATATGTATAGCCCTCGAGGAAAGGAGGGAGAGGGGGGATAATGAAACTTTCAAGTACCTCAAGGAATCAACAAAGTCCAAGAGGGTAGCATCTTTCAAAAAGAGGTGTGCAAGAACAAGAGGGCACAATTTGAAGATGGGGAGGCGGCTCAGAGGTAATTTAAAGGCATATTTTTCACAGAGAGGGTTGTGGATGCATGGAACGGCCTTCCGGAGGAGGTTGTGGAGTCAAAATCAGTGGTGGAATTCAAGCATGCATGGGACAGTCATAAGGCAATTCTGGGGGGTGGGAGTAAGAAGAAATAGGCTGCTGGTTAACTAGGATCTTCAGCTTATCCAGTAGGTAGGGAAATGGGCAGACTGGGTGGGCCAAGCGGTCTTTATCTGCCGTCAAATTCTATGTTTCTATGTTTCTAAGACGCACAGAAATGCTGTGCTGCAAGCCCGATGTCGGGCGAAGTTAATAAAAAGAAAACCGCTTGTTGCGGTATTGATGAAAAGCTCTTGTGAGCTTAAAAAGAAAAGGAAGTGCTACAAATATTAGTTGTTTAGACAGCCCAGAAAGCGAGTGACTGGGAGCTGTCAAAATCAAGGCCAAAATGAAATATTTTAGCCGACTGCTGACATTTGAGCCATCGGGATTATAAATTCAATAGCAGTAAAATTAGGAAAGACTGCTAAAATGGTTTGCAGAGGCTTACTAGGTAGAAAGTTTGCAACTTTAAATAAATAAATCCTTTTTACTTTTTCTTTGTTAAAATAAATAACCTGTGCTTCAGTATCTGGTCTCTTGGGCTGGCAGGGGAAGGCAAATAGGGAGTGCGTCCCTCATTTGTCATTCCCCTGTCCAAGCTGAGTATTCCTGTATATAAAACATGTGAAAATTAACAAATAAATGTTTTTCTTTTGTTGTTACCTGAATTCTTGCATCTATGGGGAGATTCCTACTATAGGACTGAAAGTCCCTGAAGTGACTGCTTTTGTAAAAATCAGGAGAGATGAGGTTACAGCAAGTGGGAGGAGCTATGCTCCAAATGAGGTAGAAACCCCCTAATTAAGGTTTAGATGATCTAAAACTGATATTTTAGGATATATTCACAGAAGGAATATAACATAAATGCTTGTTTTTCCTATTGTACAAGAATGATCCAAGATAGCCTTAGCTAGGATCACATAAAGGTCCATTTTATGTTAAGTGGGAGATCCCCTGATTGTGATGTCACCCTGAGGATTGCTATAAAACCTGCCATCAGGGGACTAAGAAGTGTGTGTGGGTCAGTATCTTTTGACCACCGAGGAGAAGGGGCTAGTGTGAGAGCTTACACACTGTGTTGTTGGGAATTAAGTATTGAATATTGAATATACAAGAGAAAGACAGGAGTCTCAAGAAGAAGCATTTCCTGATGTGTTGAAATGGTGTGATGGACTAACACCCACAATTTTCTTTCTGTAAATATATATTTTTTATGTTTTGTTTTGTTTTTGCAAAGTTTTTGCAAATAAATTAATAAACACATTTATTGTGTTTTTTAAGCACTAAATATTACCGTCTGGTGTCTGTCATTTATCCCACACCTTCTAGATAGACAACCATGAGGATGCATTGCCATTTCAAAGAGAAATGGATATGATATCTAGTTCAACAACAAATACGAAATTACACTTTAATTGTGAAAAAAAAGCAAAGTACTGCACTTTGGACTCGGGAATATCAGGGCAAGGTATTATTTGAATGTTAGGGAACTAAAAGAGATGTGGAATACTGCGTCCAGTTTTGGGCACCCTATGGAAGGGGAAATAGGAGGAGGTTGGAGGGGATGCAGAGGAGGGTGACCAGAATGATTAGTAATGTAAAGAACTACAGACTCCAAGAATTGGTATTGTTTTCTCTGCAATATAGGAGGTTAAGAAGGGACCTCTGTCTTGTATATAAGGCTCAGGAAAACAAGGATTTATGGAAATTCTTGGAACTGGAGTCAAGGAGCAATGACAGGGAAATAAAGGGCCATGATTTAAGGTTAAAAGGAGAGAGCTATAAGAAAAACTTGAGAGGATATTGGTTTAATCAGAGGGTGGTTGCTGAGTGGAACAGCTTGTAGGCAGACGTAGTTCAAAGTACAAATATGGATCATTTAAAAAAGCTCTGGATAAGGTTATGGAGGAAAGAGGTATGTTAAGTTTCAACACATAAAGGAAAACAAGTCGATATGACAACTCGCTACTAGACTTGAACTATCCTATGAATCCTATGAATAACACATTAATTCCCACCTCACTGCAAATCACTCTAATAACACATTAATACCCAACTCACCAACTCACTGCAAACCACCCTAATAACACATTAATACCCAACTCACTGCAAACCACCCTAATAACACATTAATACCCAACTCACTGCAAACCTCCCTAATAACACATAACAACCACCCTCACTCCCCAACCCTACCTGCAAAAAAGTAGCCTGTAATACAGAACACCCACCCATCTACCCAACCAGAAACATCCTCCTTCCCATATCATTCACCAAAGTAATTTCAAAGTTCAAAGCCCTGCATGCTGCAGTTGGTCTGCTGCCATTGTGTGCTGTGCCCTGATCCTGAATGCCACTGTGGTATTTGTAGCCTCTTCAACTGGCTCCCAACTGCAAAACATGCTCTAGCCCACTGCTGACTGCATGTACTCCTGAGACCACCGAAACTGTTACACACACTACTGAGATCACCACACACTTGCCACCATCTGCATCAAAGGGAGAGAGTGCCAGAGCCATTCCTCCTTTTATAGGAGGCCTCTACACAATGGAAACACTAAAGGGACAAAACAGACAGTCCCTCACTGCAGAAAATATCTACACAATACAGAAAAATGGTGGACACAGCAAACAGTGTCCAACCTAATGCATTATATAAAACAAAATCTAGAAAAGGCCTGTATATTTGTGAAATAATACCATCTCGGGTGCTAATGAACTTCATAAAGGCCACTTGCTCTTTGGGTTTGTGGCTTTATGAGCTCAGTAGCTCCCTCAGTGTTATTATCTGGGGTTATTGTTTCCATGTACTCAGCCCTTTTTATGTTGTCTTGCGTGCAGCGCAAGCAGCATTTTGTGGCAGCTTGCTGGAGTAGCAGGTTGTGGAGGTGCGGCAGTGTTGTGGCCAATGCCGCCACTGCTTTTTTTAGGCTTGTCTCTGTGGCACCAATGAATGAGCATGCTTTCTATGACAGCAGTTGAGAAGCGTGACACCAACTTGAAAGACATTCGCCACCGCAATGAGGGAGCGCCCCATCATTGCAGGGTGTGCCTTGCCTGCTGAAACATTTCAATACACATGGTGGTGGCTGTCACTGTCAGCCTCTCACAATCCTTAGAAAGCCAACTATGGGGGTGCCCAATCCCCCTGTTGGCATGTTTATAACCCCCCCCTCAAGACTGTGTGGCACACTGGGAGCCCACCCCAGTGTGCTTCGTGTGTTCTGAAGCCGACTGCATTGGCATGTTCCTGCCCGTGCCCACCCCACCCCACCCTGTTGTGTGCCTCACTGGGAGCCCACTCCAGTGTGGGCAACATAACCCCCCCAAAGTCATGGTGCACACTGGGAGCCCACCCCAGTGTGCCCAACAGTTGTTTTATTTCACCTGTAAATAAAGAAAACCTTCCCACGATGTCCATTCCTGAAAAAAAGAAAAAGGTCCATCGTTGATTCCGGAGCACCCCGTCCCTCAACCTGCACCCACCCTCTGTGCACCCCACCTCCCCACACCCCCCTCACCCCATACTTACCTCTGGAGGTCCAGCGCCACGATCTTCCCTGGAGTGGGAACACGTCTGCAGTCTTCAAAGCCGACCGTTAACTGAAGAAATGCAGATAAGCTGTATAATGGCATCAATGGGGGGGTCAACTTAGGTGGATATCTTGGCCATTTTTTTGACTTTTGGCTCCAAATTTTCAACATGGGGTTCTTGGGACCCCACTTCATGAAATCAGTCACTGTCATTTCATTATTCTGTCCCAAAATGTGATTTTGCAGTCATTGTCTGGAATCACCTTTCAGGACTGAGTAACAAAACAACAGTGCCATTGATCATGAGGTGGGTTCCCAAAAAGCCTATGTTGCAAATTTCGTGAAAAAATTCCGAAAAATGACTGTGATACGAGCATGTGTTACTCAGTTTCCATGCACGCTTGTAACTTCAAGAATTTTTTATATTTTCACTCCAGATTTTCAACATTGTCATTTTTCCACACCTCCTTATGAACAATACAGCTGTCATTTTTCACATCTTGCCCAAAATGTGTTTTTGCACATCTGGCCCACAATGGCGCAGTTGCTGTGAGAAATCAACGTTCGGGACAGATTAAGAAAATGACAGTGACACTGTTCATGAGCAAAGGTCTCAAAATGCCTATTTTGAAAATTTGGTGAAAAAATTCCAAAAAATGACTGTGTTACATGCATGCATTGCGCAGTTTCCACGTAAGCTCGTAACTTCGAGAATTTTTAATGTTTTCACTCCAGATTTCCAACATTGCCATTTCTTCACACCTCCTTATGAATGGTATAGCTGTCATTTTTCACATCCTGCCTGAAATGTGTTTTCACACATCTGGCGCAGAATGGTGCGGTCGCTGTGGGAAATCAATGTTTGGGACAGATTAACAAAATCACAGTGCTACTGTTCATGAGCGGAGGTCCCAGATGCTTTCATGAGGAGGGGACACAAAAAACCTACACTGAAAATTTGGAGTGCAAATACCAACAAACGCCTGGGGCGTTAGGCTTTCTAACCGTAATGTCCCACCCTGTAGAGACTGACAGGTGTCAGGGGTGTGACTTTGGATTGTCGGCTGTAATGCTCATGCCATTCCACCCCAACCCCACTCTGCAGCCAGTAATAGGTATCAAGGTGTGCCTTGGACTCTTCGGCCCCAAAGTTTGCCCCATTCTCCTATACTGCACCCATCTCAACGTATTTCCTTATGAAATGGGGTGAGCATAAGGTCCGATGATCCCAAGGCACAACGTGACACTTGTTGGAGTCTGCAGGATAGGGTGAGGTGAAATGACATGAGCGTTATGGCTGATGACCCAAAGGCACACCTCAATGACTGTCAGTCTCTGCAGGGCGGGGTGGGGTTGGCGTCAGTTCCATACTTCACTGCCATTCCTATTATGCATCCCTCTAACTCCTGCACTACCAATGCCAATGCCAGCAAGACAACGTTAGCATTGACAAATGCTTGTTTAGCATTTATTCTCTCTCTATATATATATTTATTTATTTGATAACCAGGTAGGTATACTGGTCCCAGAGACTGTCTTCAGGCAAAATTCAGGCCATCGAGATGGCACAATACAGCACATAATAAAAGATGAAGGTACTGTAGCAAGAGCACTGTACAAATACATAATGTAGGAGCGTACATAGCAGTGCAAATTTGATATACAGTTGGAGCAATCAGCAGGAAAATTAGAACAATTAGCAGGATACAACTGCAGTAGCGAGATCGAGAGATATATAATACACTATAATAACCGGGGTATCAACAGAAAAGTACAAAATCTGTACAAGTCTATATGTTACATACTGTAATACATAGTTAACATTTTTCACATACAAAGTTAACAGCTATTGAAATCCATAATACATTCACTCTGACATCAAGAAGTCATACTGTAATAACATGGATCTGACACCAGATAGATGGCATTATGGTTTAGAATCTTTGAGATGAGCTCATATTTCTACCTGAAACCATCTTTTTCAGGGAATAGATGCATTAGATACAAAGGCATCAGGTAAGTCTCAGTTTGATGGTGACAGGAGCCTGATGTATTTAACCAAACAAAATGGAACTGGTTCAGACTCAACTGCCATTTGCTCTGCATGTGTGTGCATGATGGGCCTTTGAAATGCTAAGACAGCAACTCTTCATTTTATGTGAAACTGACACAAATGCTGTGGTGGGGGGGGTCAGTTTCTGAAATTAATGGCTCCATGTGTGGAGGTGGGGGGGCGGCGATGATGGGGGAAGCTAACAACTGGACTAGCAAATACAGTTTTAAATAAATGTGTGTGTGCGTGGGGGTCCAAAATTGATTCTGTGTGTGTGTGTGTGTGTGTGTGGGGGTGGGGTCCAAAATTGATTCTGTGTGTGTGTGTGTGTGGGGGGCAGGCTGAAGGAAGGTGATAAAACTGATAGCAGGACTTTTAAATACTGTGGACATCAGCTCATTGTTTATGCAGTTGTTACTGATGGCTCTGTGTGCTTGGGGAGGCATGAAATGTTTTCTATATTTTACAGTGCAGACAGTGTGGAGGGGGTTGATCTGACCCATTGATTACAAAAATACAACAACATATGAGTCTCTTTGTTATGGTCCTGAAATGCCATTTTTGGAATCTAGTGACATCATCAACCTCTCAAGCTTCACTTTTGAGGTTGATGATGTTACTAGAATCCCTTGATGGAGTTAAAGCATCATAACAGATAGGGATGCATGTGTTATTCTACTGATATAGATGGAAAGCGGGTGGTGGACCTTAAAGAAAAAGTGATAACAGGCAAGTTAACAACAGAAGCTGTAAAACTGAAGTGAGTGGACTGACATTCAAGAGACTTCCAGATGTCTAGCCAATTGGTTTAGAGCATTAGTTCTCAGACTTTGCCACAGTGAGCCTCCCCCATACCATGGAAAAGATCTTGAGCCTCCACTAAATTTAAATATTGAAATAATTGTGGGCCTTCCTACATAAAAATAGCACACCTTGCATGATACACCAAGAATAAAATGAAACTCCTTTGGGTAGTTAGCTCTCATTTTATTCAGCTTATTGTAACCTCCTCACCTGTAACCCTGCTCCCCAGGTCAGCCTACTTGCTCAACTATTTTGACTCCTAAATCATTGTTACCCCTTGTTGCAATACCTTCGTGTTTTAGACTGCATTCTCTGTTTCCTATCTGGAATAACCTTTCTACTCACCTCTGCTTCTCCCTATTCTTACCACATGCTTAAGAAACTTCTCAGGTATCCATGTGCTCCTTCCTGCCCTTGCTTCTAGTACCTCTCTGCTCAACCCTTGTATTTGGGCTGTTCTACCACCAACCTAATTGGTTGACTGGGTAGCTGATCAGGATAATGACATCCTGACAGCGAACACCACCACAGCAACAAATCTCGCCAGGTCAAGATCTTTCACTGTGGTGGTCTGCTATGTGCCGACACCACGACTCCTGGTGTTTCTCCCCCACCCTGAACCAACTCTGACCTGGAGTTGGATATATAGAGATGGGGGGTGCAGGGGGCAAAGCTTCCCACAAAAATGCACTTTATCCTATTGGGAACAATGCCGACGGTCAGCATTGTTCCAGTTGCTGTCGGGGGTGTTGATATCGACTGTGTCGATGTCTTGACTTGGAATCGGTCAACTGTACCCCTCATTATTTGTTCACTGTTTCCACTTGTTTGCACTACTGTTCATTTTATATTGCCTGACTGTTTTGCAGTTACCTTTTGAACTGTATTCACTCTATACCCTTTCCTTGGGTATACCTGAAATGAGCCTTGGCTCAGTGCACCTTCCCTGGTCACCAATGTATAAATAAATACATAGCTTCACCTACTCCTCTTTCAGTTTGACTCATCCCTTCACAAAAAAAAATCTAAAACTCAAAATGTATATACTGGACTTTTTCAGGCTTACTTGAGCCTTCCCAGAAACAGGTTGGGGCCTCCCCAGGGAGGCTAGCCTCATCATTTGAGAAACCCTGGTTTAGAGAACACTACGCAGCTGTCAGAAATAGAGACCCTTAGCCATATGTACTCTTTGATGTTATACTGTTTGTTCTTTTTTAGTCTCCTGTTAACCATTTGTATCTTTATCTAATAAAATTGAGTTACAAAAAAGAAAGAAAGAAATGGAGACACTTATAAATTCATTGGGCATGATTTTCAAAATGATCTGTCCAAGATGGGTCTGAGCCTATTTTCAAAGCAGAAATGCGTCTAAACCTGTTCGATCATCTGATAGATGATCTAGTAGAGTCCAAAATATGTATCCAAAAATGAATGCAGTTGTGAGTTGTGACCAATATGGACACAATGGTGTCTGCTTTCTGGATAAATGGATGCAACTTCTGAAAATAGCAACAAGGCAGCCTGGACACAAGTGAGTGGAGATAGATGCAGGTGCCGCATACATTTGTGTCTGTGTTCAACCCTTTTGACCCCCCCTCACTGCATTCCAGTTTACCTCTAACAACCATAATGTTACTGATTTTGTGGCCAGCAGCAGAGTTTCAAAAATGCTGAACAAAGCAAACCCACAAAAAGCAAGCTTATCATCCACTTAAGTTCTTAACAGCCCTCTGAACTGAATAACAGACTTATTTTCTACTAACTTGTCTTTCAGACGCCTCATATTTTACTACTGAACTAATTTCTTTCTTTTCATCGCTCTGATATATTTGTATCCATGCATGCATGGCAGTGTGCATATGAGTGTATGCATGCCTACACACATATCTAGTCAGGGTATGTGTGAGCATACTCACATGGGCATTTGTGCTATGTGTATATAAATTGCATATTCTAATTTCTTTTTTCCTGGTTTTCCTGACTCCCCCCCCACCACACACACATACATTCTTTATCTACTGATGACACCCTACTTGATGACTCCTCAGCTCTTTCAGTACTCTTTCATAATGTCTCTCTCTGCCCCAAGCCACACCATTTTGTTTTCAAGCATCTATTCTGAACTTGCCCATTATCACTTTTTTTAATTTTCTCTGTTTACCAGCTAGCAACATGTTACAGTCAAGTGCATATATCGTCTTTGCCTCTCACACATGCATACATACCTGGCACTTCCCAACCAGATCTTTTCCACCATCCAGTTTCTCCTTTGTCTGCCCCCAACAACGGCTGAGCCACATTCTGCCTGTCATCAGGGGGCATCCATAATTAGTATTGGCAGGGCAGAGGGTGCTGGGTATGCCATTCAGCAGTATTTGGCGTAAACTGACATCAGCTCCATTTTCCTGCAGCCAGTTGGTGTTTTTTGCTCCCAGTTTTCTTCCTGGCTTACCCACCTCCCAGTCACCCACCAATAACATGCTGCAATGCACTACTTTAGGCAGATGATGGCTGCAATTACATCGACACCTACAACTTGGAACTAACGAACCTCCTCTCTCCACTTTGCTGCCTCCCTAGGCTCCCTAAGGTGTCAGCCGAAACTCCTTCCCTCCACTTGACTGTTCCCCATTTATTTGGCTCCTACCATGGTACAGAAGTGGTTGAAATGCCTTGTTTTGTTGTTTTCACCCTGATTGCTCATTTTCTACTTGCTCCTGTAACTCATTTGTGTTCTTTCACTACTCTTTATTGTAACTGCAAATTGTGTCTGTGCTATATATTTATATCCTGTGTTCCCCTCTTCCAGTTCACACCTGGAAACAAGCCTTGGCTCGTTGTGCCTTTCCTGGTCAACAATTGTCAGATAAATAAATAAATGTCAGTGCCATCCCCAGTCTTCTCCATAGGAGGCAGTCTCAGAACAGGATGCACCCCCCCCCGGAGTTGGTGTGCAGTGCCTCTAAATACTACTACAGCCCAGGGTGGGGGAACTGGGATCGGGACTTGATCCCCAGTCTCCCATGTAAGGGAACCCTGCTCCACCTGATGACATCCCCAAGCCAGGTTATGCTACTTTTTCACAAAGATCTTCTCACCCATTTTCTATATCTATCTATCTGTCTGCATGTCTCTCTAATCAGATCTCCTGACTCCCTACTTTTCCCAGCACTCTCTCCACTCCTCTGAGAAACATAGAAACATAGAATTTGATGGCAGATAAGGACCACTTGGCCCACCTAGTCTGCCCATTTCCCTACCTAACGGATAAGCTGCAGATCCTAGTTAACCAACAGCCTACTTCCTCCTACTACCCACTAGAATTGCCTTATGTCTGTCCCATGCATTCTGAATTCCCCCACTGTTTTTGACTCTACGACCTCCTCAGGAAGGCTGTTCCATGTATCCACAACCCTCTCTGTGAAGAAATACTTCCTCCCATTACCTCTGAGCCGCCCCCCCATCTTCAAATTGTGTGCCCTTGTTTTTGCACATCTCTTTTTCCGGAAGATGCTACCCTCTGGGACTTTGTTGATTCCCTTGAGGTATTCGAAAGTTTCTATCATGTCCCCCTCTCCCTCCTTTCCTCGAGGCTATACATCTTTAGTTCCTTCAGTCTTTCTTCATATGTCTTCTGTTGCAGACCCTGCATCATTTTGGCTGCCCTCCTCCGGGCAGCCTCCACCCTGTCTATGTCTTTGCAGAGATGGGGTCTCCAGAACTGTACACAGTACTCCAGATGTGGTCTTACCAACTGGCTATACAGAGTGCCAACAACTTCCTGTTTTCTACTGGTGATGCTTCTCCCTATGCATCCCAGTATCCCCCAGCCCTCCTTACTGCCTCCTCACATTGCTGGCCCACCTTTAGGTCATCTGATATGACTACCCTTTCCATTTTTCTTGTTGTCAGTATCTCACCCCCCCATTGTGTACTCTTCCTCTGGGTTTTTGTTTCCCAGGTGCATTACTTTGCACTTCTTTGCATTGAATCTAAGCTGCCATACATTTGACCATTCCTCCAACCTTGCCAAGTCCCTTTTCATCCTTTCCACCCAACCTTGTGTATCAACCCTGTTGCAGATCTTTGTCTCATCTGCAAAGAGACATACTTTCCCTTCCAGTCCCTCTGCAATGTCACTTATAAAGACAATAAAAAAGACCGGCCCCAGTACTGAACCCTGTGGTAGCACACTAGTAACCCTCCTTTCTTCACTGTGGACTCCATTTACTTTTACCCGCTGTGTCCTGTTGTCCAACGAGTGTTTTACCCAGGCTATCACCCTAGGACCCACTCCCAGGCTGGCTAATTTGTTTGTTAATCTTTTGTGTGGGACTGTGTCAAATGCCTTGCTAAAGTCTAGGTAGGCCATGTCCACAGCCCCTCCCTGGTCTACTGCTTTGGTCACTCAGTCAAAGAAATCAAATAAATTTGTCTGACATGACCTTCCCGCTGTGAATCCATGCTGCCTTGTGTCCTGTGCCGCACTGGCCTCTAGGTACTCAACAATTCTTTCCTTCAGAAGTGATTCCATCATTTTCTCTACCACTGACAGGTCTGTAGTTTCCTGCCCCTGTCTTGCTCCCACTTTTTTGAAGGGGAATCACATCCGCCCTCCTCCAGTCCTCAGGTACTACCCCATCCTCCCATGATTTATTAAAAAGGCTAGTCAGTGGTGTTACTAGATCTTCCCTTAGTTCTTTTAAAATTCTGGGGTGAATCCCATCAGGCCCCATTGCTTTATTCACCTTTCAGAACCCTTTCTTCTGTAAAAGGACTAATATCAACCCCCTATACAGAGTGCTTCTATTGACTGGATTAGGTGTTTCCCCCTGCTTTTCCATTGTGAATACTGAGCAGAAGTATTCATTCAGTATCCCTGCTTTTTCACTGTCGCTCTCTGCCCAACCACCTTCCTCTTTGTTCAGCCTCAGTATCCCTGCCTTAGTCTTTCTTTGCTCTCTAAATGTACCTATAGAGAAGGGCCTCCTAGCAATTTCCAGGGCCCAGCTCAAAATATCTGGTGACTGTGCATTTGTGGTGGCTGCACTGGCCTTGTGGAATTCATTTCCAAGGTCCTTGAGGGTAGCCCCCTTCGATGGAAGCCTTTAAGCAGGGACTGAAACCACATATTTTTAAGGAAGCCTTTGGGACTTAGTACTTATACTGGTCTTTGTTGGATCACTCAGTTGCTGTCTTGTTTCTTCTGAATAGGCTATTCTAAATTTGATTACCTGTGTATTTCTGGATGTGTATTTATTTTAACTTATTGCCACTGTCTATACTTTGTACAGCACCCTGAGCCTCAGGGATAGGGCACTTTATAAATAAAATCTTACTTACTTACTCTCTGTCTGTCTACTATTTATTTTAGTTTTTGTTGACCGAGAAAGGAGGTCCAGGCAATTTTGCCTATTTTCAGCCTTGGAACCAGGGGTGGGGGTGGAGATACAGGTGCAAACTGGCATAATGAATTAGCATAAGCTGATGGTGGTATTTAAGTGAATGAGGGAAACTGGTCAGGACAGTAGGGATATTCCACAGCATAAACACCACAAACGCACTTCAAAGTCCAAGATAAAATATAAGAAAAATACAAACCTCCTCTCTCCACCATGACTGGCCACCAATTGAACGTTCAGTGGGTGTGTACTGTATACAGTATGCACTCATTGGCATTGATTGACAGCTCAGAGTGAGCTGTCATTCAATGAGCATGTACTGTATATAGTATGTGCTCATTCAGAGCTCAGTACGTGGCCAGCCATGAAATGAAAGAGGAGAAGTCACTGGCTCAGGAATGGAATAGGGGGTAGGGGGTGGTGGGTACTGTCTGCTGAGGTGGGGATCCACTAGACAACCAAGGAATTGTTTACAATTCACCAATCAGGGGATCAAGGATAAAGAGGTAGTCCTCTAGATGCAAGAGTAATGTTTATGTTTATTGAACAGAGGATAGGGATGGTTACACTGGACACCAGGGAAATGGCTGTTATATTTTGGGTGGGTGATCAGGTGGGGGAGGGACCACTGGACACAAGGGAAAACTTATATTTGTACTATCGGGTGGCGATCGGTGATCACGGGGGGGGGGGAACCACTACTACTAGGGAAATTAATTTTTTTATATCAGGTGGTGATCAGTAATGGGGGGTTGCCGCAGTGCTCTTCACCAGCCACTAGAGTTGCGCGGCATTAAAGCAAGGTCTGGCACACAGTATTTTCTCCATGCAGGGAACCCTGCAAAAGTTCCTTGCAAGGAGGAAATGCTTTGTTAATGGGATTGCGCTAATATGCAGGTCCCCTCCCCCACATTTGCACTATGACCCCCTCCACACTTTGCCCTTGCTCAAACCCGGTTTGTGCTCACAAACAGGGCTTTTGTGAATACCATTTGGGTGCAAAACCCAGGTTTGTGCCAGGGCAGTTTTGTGAATCTGGACCCTGTACTTTATATATCCCCTTTATGTATTTAAATGTCTCTATCATATCCCCCTGTCTCTTCTTTCTTCCAGTGTGTACATACTGAGTTCCCTCAGTCTCTTCTCATAGATCTTCTGTTGAAGACCTCGCACCATTTTAGTTGCCCTCCTCTGGACTACCTGCACTCTGGTTTACCCATGCCACGGCGACAGCAAAGTTGCCGATATCTCTGACATTGACAGACACAATGCAGAGTGTCGTCATTGTGCTGTCGGTATGCCAGTGTGTTTTCTTTGGGGGGCTGTGCCCCACCAACCCCCCATGTGTGGGGCTGTTCCCCCGGTATTTATATAACCAACTCTGAGTTGGAGTTGTCTCAGGGAGGGGGAAAAACACTGTGAGATGCAGTGCCGGTGTCAGCGGGGACCATTACAGTGACCTGTCGACTTCTGTCTCTGTAGTGGTCTTCACTGTAGATGTTTCGTTGTTTGGTCGGCATACCCTCCACTTTGTCTATGTCCTTTCATAGATGTAGTCTCCAGAACTGAACACAATACTCCAGATGAGGTCTCATCAGTGACCTATACAGCGTCAACACAAACTCCCTATTTCTGCTAGTTATACCTCTCCCTATACAACTCAGCATCCCAATAGCTTTCTCAACTGCCTTGTCACTAGGACACTGGGTTACACAGCACTAGGGAAATTGCTCAAGCATCTAAGGAATGGTTTGGAGGCCCTTCCTTTTGCTGTCTGGGGGAAGACCATTGCTCAGGTGTGGGCTTTATTTTCTAGGTTGTTAACCTTCATATATCAAAATTGATAGATCTGGTGCCAGGGATGGTTTTTAATCTTATATTAGATACTCAAACTCTGAGCTTAATTAATGTTTGTGCCCTACAGACAAAACTTTGAAGATTACCTTTGAGCACAAGTACTCATTTACAAAAGTTCCACATCTAAAAGATAGTCACAAAAACATTACAAAACATTACTTGCTAGGGTAAACATATTTAAAGAAATTTAGCCATACATATACATAGCCAGGGGGCCATTATGCTAAGGGGTGACTTTAACTGTGTTTTATGCCTGTCAGATAAGAGTGGTAAAACTGAGAAATTATACAATGATTTTAACTTTCTGAATACATTGCATAAGTCGGCTAAGCTTCAAGATAGCTTAGCTGCTACTGGCAAGCCTCCAAACCATACCTTTTTAAAGGTGCTTTATCACCTTCATTAGATTATTTTTTATTTCTGATTGGTTACCATGTGTTGGACAGTCCATAATATGTATTGAAACAACTGATTTGTGTCTTATAGACATTCCGTTAGGGACACCAGATAACCCATGGGAGCTTGGAGACTGAACACATTATTGCTTAAAGAGCTTCTGACACAGTTGAGACAACTTTGAAAAAAATGTAATATTTGGGCATAGATGTAGCTTATATTTCATATTTCATTTGGTAATTCTCACCCTTGTTTCCTTATTACTAAGGGTATTTGCATGAGTACAGTATCTCTGCTCATTTTGCTCTGGCTGCTTGCCTATACCTGACATCATAATTCTGTTTATGACTTCAGAATATGTTGTTGTGGAGATAATTACCAGGTCATAAACAGGGGATTGTGATGTCATGTTTAGAGAAACAGCCAGAGTAGATACAGTCTAGGGCAAAGGATCTTGTTTTCATGCAACTGTTTTCAGTAATCAAGAAAATGGGGAATTAATTACTGAAAATATATGAAGTAATAAAGAAAATGGGATGCAGGTGAATATAAATCTTACTTTTTTCGAAGTTTTTCTGACATTGTCAGGAGCTCTTTAAAGAGAAGTTTTTGATACAGGCAGTAAAGTCCCTTCTGGTAGCCAGAAAGTCTGTGGTGCATATGTATGATGATTGTCTCACTTGGTGGCAGGACACTAAGCAAGATTTGAAATCCTTCTTTTGACATAAGGTGAAAAAAAACCTAAGAATTTGGAATATTTAAAATATTTAAAATTGAGGAAACAATTACAGACATTGCTGTCTCTTGCCAAAGAAACTGGTAATGATTGTGTTAAGTAAATTAACAAAATAAAATCAGATATGAAATAATTTCAGCGTGACAGCACTACGTCACTTTTTGTTGAACAAAAATAAAGGTCCCAGGGTAAAGCACAACAGGTAACCTCATATGAGGGCTACAAGGATATACAGGAGAACAAATATATGGCACAACTGGTAGGTGAGCAGGGGAATTTACAGGGTGAGAAGTACAGAATATTGTATCTCACTATACTCAAGGTCTGCTAGGTCACAAGCCATTGGGTTTGCAACTCTCTGAGTCCTTTTTAGGGCTACTGTTGACAGAGCCCTGCAGACCTCTTGTGATCAAAAAATGACTCCACATTTCTTGCATTCTTTGTGACTGAACAACCTGTTAAGAGTTCCACTACAGTTGACCCACGTCTGTGGAGCACTCCACTCGCACTGCACTATTTTGGCACCATCCTGATCACAATGCTGGGCGATTGGGCACCCCCAGTGTCACTCATGTTTCTGGGGAGTGTGGAGTGGTGGATGCTGAGAGGATTGGGTGGGAGGGATATCTGTAATTTTATAGAAAAAAAACAAACAGAGGTCATGGGAGAATACTGCACACTCTGCCATATCCAAGATGGCCACCACACTCTACTGCGGATGTGTGATATGCGCAACAGAGTGCTGTGGCCATCTTGGACATGGAGGAGTGTGTCGTGTACTGCCATGACCACCATTTGTTTTTTCTTTAAAATTACAGATATCCCCCACCTGACTCTCCCTCTCAGCACCCATCACCCACACACCACTAGAAACATAAGAGTGATACTTGGGGTACCCAATCCCCCAGTGTCACGATGAAGAAGGCACCAATTTTTTGAAAATTAAATTATATATGATCCCTTACCCGACCCTCCCTCTCAGCACCCATCATCCTCCCCCCGAAACATAAGAGTGACACTGGAGGTGCCCAATCCCCCAGTGCTGTGATCTGGAGACTCCAGTTTTTTCATATTCCCCCACCCAACCCCCTCTCAGCACACCCAGAAGATAGAGTGACCCTGTGGGTGCCCAATCCCCCAGTTTCACAATAAGGATTTGAATCCCCCCACCTAACCCTCCCTTGACATTGGGGGTTGCCCAATCCCCTAGTGCAGAAATCCACAGTCCTTTTTTTTAAGTTTTTTTTTTTTGTGCCTGTAAAATGAAAACCGAACATTGATACATTGATATCGTTTGTGGCCAAGACTTCCCCCACCCGATCCTCCCAGTCAGCACCCCCCCCCAGCCCTTACTTACCAATCGGAGGTCCAACTCCGTAATCCTCTCTGGACCACAGATATGTATTCACTCTTCAAAGCCGGACTGCTAACTGAAGAAACAGGTATGTGGGTTAATGTAATTCAATGGGGTTTTGAACTTAGTGCCATAACTAGGGCATTTTTACATATTTTTGACCCAAATTTTCAACATGCCTTCTTTGGGACCCTACCTCATGAACAGTTGAACTGTCATTAGTTAGATCTGTCCCAAAAGGTGATTTCACAGTCCCTGCATGAAATAAACTTTTGGGCAGGAGTTGAACATTTTCTATGCTCTTGTTCCTGAGGTGGGGTCCTAAGAAAGCTATGTTGAAAATCTAGTGTATCAATATTAATAAACAACAAAGTTATGAGGCTACATTGTGTTTCATGAATGCAGGCTCGTAACTTTGGTAATTTTCAATTTTTTTCCCCAAATTTACAACACATGAATAAGACAGCTGTCATTGTTCAAATCCTGGCCAAAATGTTTTTTTACATTCTGGAAGGTGATTTTGCGGTCCCTGCACGAAATCGCCTTTTGGCCAGGAGTTGAACATTTTCTCTGCCATTGTTCATGAGGTGGGGTCATAAGAAGGCTATGTTCTCAATTTGGTGTAAAAGTATTTAAAAACAAAAGAGTTAACAGGCTATGTTGAATTCTGCAAATGCAGGCTCATAAGTTTGGTAATATTCAATATTTTTAACCCAGATTTGCAACACAGATATTTTTTTACAGCACCTCATGAAGGTAACAGCTGTCCTTTTCCAACTCCTGTCCAAAATGAGTTTTGTACCTGAATGTTGATTTCACAGTCCCTGTGCGAAGTCACCTTTTGGGCAGGAGTTGAACATATGCTCTGCCATTGTTCACGAGGTGTGGCCCTAAGAAGCCTATGTGGAAAATTTGGTGCAAAAATATTAAAAAAACAAAGTTATGAGCCTACGTTGAATTTTACAAATACAGGCTCTTAACTTCGGTAATTTTCAATATTTTTACCCCAACTTTACAACAGAGCCGTATCTTTACAGCACCTCATGAATGTGAAAGCTGTCATTTTTCAAATCCTGGCCAAAATGTTTTTTTTACATCCCGGAAGGTGATTTTGCGGTCCCTGCATGAAGTCATCTTTCAGCCAGGAGTTGAAATTCTTCTCTGCCATTGTTCATGAGGTGGGGTCGTTAGACGGCTATGTTCTCAATTTGGTATAAAAATATTTAAGCAAAGTTATCAGGCTATGTTGAATTTTGAAAACACAGGCTCATAATTTTCAGCAATAAACCACAACAGGGTGTAGGTTATGTTGGGATTTACCCACTGTTGGCATGGTTTGGCCATAAGACCACAGATTCCAGAATTCTTGGAGCCCATTGTATAATTGGCAATAAACAATATTTTTAACCCACATTTTCAACATAGCCATTTCTTTACAGCACCTTATGAATGTAACAGCTATCATTTTTCAACTCCTGTCCAAAATATGATTTTGTGTCTCGAACGTTAATTTCACAGTCCCTGCACAAAATCACCTTTTGAGCAGAAGTTGAACATTTGCTTTGCCATTGTTCATGAGGTGGGGTCATAAGAAGGCTGTGTTTAAAATGTGGTGTAAAAATGTTAAAAAACAACAAAGTTATGAGCCTACATTGAATTTTGCTAACACAGGCTTGTAACTTTGGTAATTTTAAATATTTTTGCCCCAAATTTACAATATAGCCATATCTTTGTAGCACCTCATCAATGTGATAGCTGTCATTTTTCAAATCCTGGCCAAAAATTTTTTTTTTTTACATCCTGGAAGGTGATTTTGTGGTCCCTGTGCAAAATCACCTTCTGGTCAGGAGTTGAAAATTTCTCTGCCATTGTTCATGAGGTGGGGTCATAGGAAGGCTATGTTCTCAATTTTGGTGTAAAAATATTTAAAAACCAAAAAGTTATCAGGCTATGCTGAATTTTGCAAATGCAGGGTCATAAGTTTGGTAATAGTCAAGGGGCCGGATATTCAGACTGCGCTAGGCTGTGGCACAAGCCTGGGTGCAGTGCAACTGGGCTGCGTAGGGGCGTTGACAGGGTGATATTCAATGGAGCTGTGCCATGGCACAGCAACATTGAATATTGCACCTTGGCCACCCACAGTGCACATGGCGCAGTGGCACTGTGCCAGCGCAAGTGGCCAGAGTGGAGCAGGGGGATGCACCAGTGCAAGTTTCATTGCGCTAGGTGCAACAACCACAATATTCAAAAGTGCACAACGCAAATGGGGTCATAATGTATGCAAGGTGCAAATGGGGCCATTTGCACGTCACTATGGCCCCATTTGCATGCAGGTGTGCCGATCCCTGGCGACTTGCGCCTGGCGCCCTGCCAGGTAGCAGTCGTCGGGGACCGACACCCCCTGCACATCATGGCAAAGTGCCCCAATGCCTGATCACAGGCATGTTTATAGTGCAGAACATGTCCAATATCCCTGGTGGTCCAGTGGACTGTTTGCAGCCTTATCACGGGCATAAGTATAACTAAAAATAGTCAACTCTTTCCCTGGTGGTCCAGCGGACCACTCACAGCCCGATCACAGGCATAAGTATATTTAGAAATAATGAACTCTCTCCCTGGTGGTCCAGCAGACTGCTCGCAGCCCAATCTCAGGCATTTGTTATAGAAAATGACACCTAGATTCAACCCTGGTGGTCCAGCTGTACCCCTCCCACCACGCCCACTGAGCCCCACTGCTTACTCCCCGCTCAGTGGCAGGTGGCCAACTCCCCACCTGCTGGCCACCCTGCCGCCACGACTCACCATACAGTAGGGCTGTCGCCCATGGTCCACAGCATGAGCCAATGGCGTGCAGCCACGCATTACACAGTCTGCAGATATGTGAATGGATCCATTCACATATCTGGACTAATATATGACACAACTCTACGCCCATTGGCTCATGCTGTGGACCAATGGGCATACAGCTCTACCATGCGGTGTCCAGTCAGCGGGCAGCAGGGGCACAGCGGTGAAGCTGCCCCTGCCGCTGACCGGGGAGCTGGTGCGGGGCCCAGTGGGCTGGTGGGGAGGGTACCGCTGGACCACCAGGGTTGGATTGGGGTGTCATTTTTCAGAACAACTACCTGCGATCGGGCTGTGAGCGGTCCACTGGACCACCAGGGATATAGGACTTTTATTCTACTTCAAATGTCCGCGATCAGGCTGTGAGCGGTCCACTGGACCACCAGGGATATAGGACTTTTATTCTACTTCAAATGCCTGCGATCAGGCTGCAAGCGGTCCACTGGACCACCAGGGATATAGGACTTTTATTCTACTTCAAATGCCTGTGATCGGGCTGTGAGAGGTCCATTGGACCACCAGGGATATAGGACTATTATTATTTTACGTATGCCCGCTATCGGGCATGGGGAGGCGCCACCAGGAAGGTGCAGCCGGAGCTTGGGTGGCCACCCAAAGGTGGCAGCTGCTGTGTTGCACACTGCAATACGGCAGCTCACCTGTGGGTGGCCAGTTGTTGCTCCTTTTTTTTTTTGGCTCACCTGTGTGCAGAGCAGGTAGGGGTTGTGCATGCATGGGCTCAGCATCCCGGGCTGAATATCGGGATGTGCAGGTATGCTGGAGGCACGCCCTACCTCTGCATACATTACTGATGCGCTCCAGTGTATAGGAGGTTGTGCAAGACTCAATCCTCCTTTCAATATCGCTACCAAGCATCAGTGGTTGGCGTGATGGCAAGAATTGTGTTGGCGCCATGCGCAACCCTTCTGAATATCCGCCCTATGTTTACCCTAAATTTTCAACATAGCCATTTCTTTACAGCACCTCATGAATGTGACAGCTGTCATTTTTCAACTCCTGCCCAAAATGTGTTTTTGCATCCCAAAAATTGATTTTGCAGTCCCTGTGTGAAATCACCCTTTATGTAGAATTTAAACATTTGCTCTGCCCTTCCTCATGAGGCAGGGTCATAACAAGGCTATGCTGAAAATCTGGTGTACAAATATTACTAAACAAGTTTAGGAGCCTATGTTACATTTAGCTAATGAAGGCCTGTAACTTTGGTAATTTTCTATATTTTTGCACCAGATTCCTTGCCTTCAGTCCTATCAGCTCAGGTCAGAACTTGTTTCATGGATTACTTCTCCCACAACCTTTGGTTATTCCATGATACAATCTACTTAGGAAGGACAGAGCTGATGACTTAAAGATGGGCAAGCAATGTGAGAAGGCAGTAAGGAGGGCTGGAGGATACTGGGATGTATAGGGAGGGGCATCACCAGTAGAAAACAGGAAGTTGTTATCCCTCTGTACAAATTGTTGGTGAGACCCCATCTGGAGTACTGCATGTAGTTCTGGAGACCCCATCTGCACAAGGACATAGACAGGATGGAGGCAGTCCAGAGGAGGGCAACTAAAAAAAGGTGCAAGGTCTGCACTACAAGCCATAAGAAAAGAGACTAAAAGAGCTTAATATGCATGCCTTCGAGGAAAGGAGGGAGAGGGGGTACATGATAGAAACTTTCAAGTACCTCAAGGTAATCAACAAAGTCAGGAGGTAGCATCTTTCAGAAAAGAGATATGCAAGAACAAGGGGCACAATTTGAAGATTGGGGGTGGCTCAAGGGCAACATGAGGAAGTATTTTTCAGGGAAAGAGTGGTGGACACATGGAACAGCCTTCCTGAGGAGGTCTTGGGGTCATAAACAGTGGGAGGGGGGAATTCAAGAATGCACGGGACAGACATAAGGCAATTCTGGTGTGGGGGTAGGAAGAAGTAGGCTGTTGGTTAACTAGGACCTGCAGCGGAAAGGGCAGACTGGGTGGGCCAAGTGGTCCTTATTTGCCATCAAAGTCTCTGTTTCTATGTAACTTGCCAGCGGTGGTGTGGGGGGTGGTGGTGGAATAGAAGGAAGAGTTGTGAACTCACCCCCTAATCAGATAAAATTGGATGAGAGCAATAAATACACATCAGATGACCCAAATAGTCACACAGACAAGGAAAATAATTACTCATTCAGGGCAAGGGAGGAAAGTGGATTAATCAGGAGGGGGCAAATGGGAATAGGTAGGAGGGATGAAAACACAAAAAGGAGAGCCATATGCACCAATGTTCACAGCCTGAGCATCAAAATCTGTGATCTAGAGGCCACTATAGTGGAAGCAAACCTGGACACAGTGGCCATCACAGAAACATGGTGCAACGACAACCATAGCTGGGAGGTGGTTATTCCAGGATACAATCTATTCAGGAAGGATAGAGTAGGCAAAAAGGGAAATGGTGGCATGGTATGTGAGGGACACCAACAAGGCAACAGAGACACAGTGTAGAGAAAAGCAGAAATATTATGGGTCACACTGGAGAAGAGAAAGGGAATAGCAATCCGTATGGGGGTTGTCTACAGACCCCCATCTGAGGATGAATCTATGGATATGGAAATGTTAGAATCGATTAATAAAATGTCAAATAAGGGGGAGATATTGATAGTTGGAGACCTCAGCCTCCCAGATGTGGACTGGAGCCTGCAGACAGCCACTATACCTAGTAGCAGAAATTTCCTTGATGGGCTCAAAGAGGCGCTCCTAAACCAGCTAGTCATAGACCCAACTAGGGAAGGGGCAGTGCCTGACCTGGTGCTTTCAAACAAAGAAAATGTAGGAAAGGCTAGAGTGGGGGAGCACCTGGGAAACAACAATCACCAGACAGTGTGGTTTGGGGTACTAGCTGAGCATGAAACAAACTCCACAAGGACAAAAGCCATAGACTTTAGAAGAGTGGTCTATGTCAAAATGGGAGATTTCATGAGGGTGGCCCTAGAAGGGGTCACAGGTATATCCAGTTGTTAATAGTGGGGGAGCAGTGGAACACAATTAAGGCAGCCATAGAGGATGCAACCAAACTCTTTGTCAAACAGCCAACCAAAGGAAAGAGAAGATGGAGGCCACTTTGGTTCTCTGGGGAAGTGGCTAAAAAGGTTAGTGATAAGAGGGTGGTCTTCTGGACTTACTAGTAGACCCAGGCAGTAGAAGATAGGGAGAGTTACCAAGTAAAACAGAGAGTAGCAGGGAAGGCAGTTAGGTTGGTGAAAGCGCAAATGGAAGAAAAGTTGGCAGATTCAATAAAAAAAATAACAAAACATTCTTTAAGTACATAAGCGATAGGAAAAAAATGGAGGGGGGTATTAGCAGACTGAAAAGTAGGGCAGGAGGGTGCGTGGAGGATGATGTACTCAAAGCAGAAATACTGAATGATTAATTCTGTTCAGTATTCACTGAGGAGGAGGAGGAAGGGAATGGCCCATCTTTAAAGGTGAGGGACACAAAGGGAAGGGAGGTGGACACTGGTCCGTTCTCAGAGGAAAGGGTCCTCAAGGAACTAACAGCAATAAACATAGATAAGGCAATGCCATTGTACAAAATGCTAGTGAGGCCCTACCTACAGTAATGTGTGCAGTTCTGGAGGTCGCACCTTCGTAAGGACATTGACAGGGTAGTTGCACCAGAAAACATATGAGGAGAGACTGAAGGACCGCAATATGTACTCACTAGAGGAGAAGAGGGATCAGGGAAACATGATAGAAACATTCAAGTACCTTAAGGACATAAACAAGGTGCAGGGGGGAAGAATTTTTTTTTCTTTTTTTTTGTTTATTTTGTTTTAGTTTTTGCTGACCAAGTAAGTGCACTAGACAAATTCTGCCTATTTTCAGGCACGACCCGGGGGAGGGGGATACAGATGAATGCCAACTGACCTTGAACCAGATTAAGCAGTCCAGTACCCTATATTTTTTGTCTAGATCTTGTTTTTAGGAAACTGGACCAGGATGTGAGTATACAGTGTGTTGAGGGGTGGGGGGGATTTCTTCCCATGTACGTCTGCTTACGCAGATGACTTATGCATTATTGTGCATGATGTGCAGTCTGGGGACTCTGTTTTGCTGTGTATGCAGGAATTTTCCTTGCTATCTGGGACCAAAATTAATCTGAACAAAAGTGCTGGCATACAGCTGGGTGGATTCAGGGTTGGCATACCCAGAATAGTGGAGGTATTCAGATTTCTAATGATCCAGTTAGGATACTGTGGAGTAACCTTTGGGGTACAGGATCTTGTGCATACATAACTGTCAGGGAAAATGGATCTATCACAACAGAAGGAGGATGAACGGAAGTCCTAGCCTATGACCAAGAGAAAGCGAGTCGATTTGTTAAAAATGTTCATCGTTTTTCTTTTCATCAGATATGTGTTTCTGTTACCACAGCACTTAGAGGCAAGACTATGCAATATTTTCTTTAAATTACTATGGGGAAATGCTAACATACAAACCTGAGAAGGAAGGAGGGCTGGCTATGATAAACCAACCCTGTCTTTTTTTGTTACTATTTCTCTCTTTGGCAACATACTCCCAGCCTTCTCGGAATGTCTTAGGCCATGACTTCCATTATTGCAGAAAGGTATGAGTATTTTCTTACAAAATGGGAGGTAGGTACTCAAAATTTACCAGAAGGGATATATATGTATTTAATTGATTTTTTTCCAGAAAATGAAGCAATGGAAATTAAAACTGCATGATGTTACCTGTAACACCAGAAAATATATTCATACTCTTCTTATTCTGTAGAGCAGGGTTTCTCAAATGGTGAGGCTAGCCTCCCTGGGGAGGCCCCAACCTATTTCTCGGGAGGCTCAAGTAAGCCTGAAAAAGTCCTGTATATACATTTTGAGTTTTAGAATTTTTTGTGTGAAGGGATGAGTCAAACTGAAAGAGGAGTAGGTGAAGTTATGTATTTATTTGCAAATTGGTGACCAGGAAAGGTGCAGTGAGCCAAGGCTCATTTCAGGTGTACTCAAGGAAAGGGTATGGAGTGAATACAATTCAAAAGGTAACTACAAAACAATTAGGCAATATAAAATGAACAGTAGTGCAAACAAGTGGGAACAGTGAACAAATAATGAGGAGTACAGTTGATCGGTTCCAAGTCAAGACATCGACACAGTCGATATCAACACCCCTGACAGCAACTGGAACAATGCTGAGCATCAGCGTTGTTCCCAATACGATAAAGTGTTTTTTAGCAGGGAGCTTTGCCCCCTGCACCCCCCATCTCTATATATCCAACTCCAGGTCAGAGTTGGTTCGGGGTGGGGGTGAAACACCAGGAGTCGTGGTGTCGGCACATAGCAGACCACCACAGTGAAAGATCTTGACCTGGCGAGATTTGTTGCTGTGGTGGTGTTTGCTGTCAGGATGTCGTTATCCTGATCAGCTACCCAGTCAACCAATTAGGTTGGTGACAGAACAGCCCAAATACAAAGGTTGAGCAGAGAGGTACTAGGAGCAAGGGCAGGAAGGAGCACACGGATACCTGAGAAGTTTCTTAAGCACGTGGTAAGAATAGGGAGAGGCAGAGGTGAGTAGAAAGGTTATTCCAGACAGGAAACAGAGAATGTTGTCTAAAACATGAAGGTATTGCAACAAGAGGTAACAATGATTTAGGAGTCAAAATAGCGGATCAAGTAGGCTGACCTGGGGAGCAGGGTTACAGGTGGGGAGGTTACGATAAGCTGAATAAAATGAGAGCTAACTACCCAAACGAATTTCATTTTATTCTTGGTGTATTGTGCAAGGTATGCTATTTTTCTGTAGGGAGGCCCACAATTATTTCAATACTTAAATTTAGTGGAGGCTCAAGATCTTTTCCATGGCATGGGGGAGGCTCACTGTGGCAAAGTCTGAGAACTAATGCTGTAGAAACATCTCTGTTTAGAGCTGTGCTTTACATATCCTCCCTCAACACCACTGTGATGCATTTTGGGTCAGCTTCAGGACCCATGGATACCACAGAAAACTGCCACAATAGATTTAATGTGCCAGACAATTATTGTTGTAACAGTGTACAAGAACAGTTCTGTTCGAGCGTTGAGTGTAAAATGACTTTTGAGACAATGGAATATTTGTTTTTCGAGAGTGTAGATATCAGAAATGTCCTGGTCCTTACTGGCTATGAAATAGAATGAACATCTTTACTCTCAGACGTCCTATGATGTTTTGATTTATGGTGACTGGGGGGCGAGGGGGGACAAAATTCCACCGAGGTACTTTACATATTTTTCTTTCAGTTTTTAAAAGGTCTATTTGGCAGGTTAGGTGTCAATTTGCTTTACAACAAAAACAAATTCCCCGAGGGGCCTTTTAGAGAAAATTGAGCAAGAACCATCTATATCAATGAAAAAGAATGTCTTTTAGATCCTGTTTCGGATAATCTTTGGAAACATACTCCCTGGAATCACTTACAATGACTACCTAGCACTCATCTTTTCTCTTCTATTTGATGTGACTTGTACATTTTAGGAAGGGTATTTTTGCTTCAGAGTTCCCGCATGATTTTGTAGTTATGATTGTTATGATGTTTTGTAGTAGATATTATTTTGTGTAATACTTTATTTCGCTAATAAAATTCCCCTACTCTTTTTTTATTTAGAAGTACCATGTAATCGGAAATGTCCATCTGAACAATCACCAAAACAGGTAAATGGAAACTCGATTTAATGTCTCATCTGAAAAACAGCACCCTTTCACCCAAGTTCCAGGTGTGGGGATAGAAACCACAACCTTCTAATCTTCCAGCCTTAGAAGTAAGTGTGCAACCTGCTGAGCCACTGACATTGCATATAGATTCATAGATTCATAGAAGTGTGACGGCAGAAAAGGACTGACCAGGCTCACCGAGTCTGCCCATATGTCCAGCTATCTGTTCGGACCTGCGCACCCACCCTTAAAACTCCCCTGTGGTTGTCACATGCCCTTTTGAATGTCTCCACTGTTTCATCTCCCATGACCGCCTCCAAGAGTCTGTTCCACCTTTCCACCACTCTCTCTGTGAAATAGTACTTGCTAATGTTACCCCTGAACTGCCCCCCCCCACCTGCAGGCCATGCCCCCTTGTCCTCTGATTACCCTTCATCTGAAAGATGCTTTTCACTGGCACCCTGTTTATACCCTTAATGTACTTGAAGGTCTCGATGATGTCCCCCCCTTCCTCCTCTGTTCCAGGGAGTACATGTTCAGATCTCTCAACCTTTCTTTATAGGATAGGTGGCTCAACCCTTTTACCATCTTTGTCGCTCTCTTCTAAACCTGCTTCAGCCTCCCCACATCCTTTTTGAAGCACGGCCTCCAGAACTGAACTCCGTATTCCAAATGCAGTCTAACCAGATGGGTGTACAAGGGTACTATGACCTCCCTATTTCTACTGGTGATCCCCCTTCTGAGGCATCCCAGCATTCCACTACCCCTAGCCACTGCTCTCTCACACTGCCTTTCCACCTTCAGGTCCCTCGATATAGTGATGCCCAGGTCCCTTTCTTGTTCCGTTACCTCCAGATTTCTGCCCCCCATACAGTACCCTGCTCTCCGGTTCCTGTAGCCAAGATGCATGATTTTACACTTTTCTGTGTTGAATGAAAGCTGCTGCCTCTTTGACCATGCCTCAAGTCTCCCCAAATTTCTCTGCATTCTTTCTACCCCTTCCTGAGTGTCTACCCTATTGCAGATTTTAATATCATATGCAAACAGACTCACACCCCCTTCAATGCCTGCCACAATGTCCCCTACAAATATATTGAATAGTAGGGGCCCCAGTACTGATCCCTGAGGGACCCCGCTCATGACCATTCCCTCTCCAGATGCCACCCCATTTATTATGACCCTCTGCCTACTGTCCCCCAGCCAGTTTCCCACCCATTTAACCACCCTCTGCCCCAGCCCCAGGCTAGACATTTTATACAGCAATCTCCTGTGGGGCACAGAGTCAAACGCTTTCTTGAAATCCAGATAAACCACATCTACCACCCTCCCCAATCCAGTTCCTTGGTGACCACATCAAAAAACTCTATCAAATTTGTTTGACAGGATCTGCCCCAAGTAAAACCATGTTGCCTTGGATCCATCAGGCCACTTTCCTCCAGGTGGCTGGTGATCCTGCCTTTTATCAGTTTCACCATGAGCTTGCCTGCCACCGATGTCAAGCTCATGGGCCTGTAATTTCCCACTTCCTCCCTCCCTCCCTCCACCCTTATGCAGGGGGACCACATTTGCCTGCCTCCAGTCTTCTGGCACCACCCCAGTCTCCAGGGACTGATTGAAGAGGGCAGTCAATGGCACTGTCAGTATCTCCTTTAGTTCCCTCAACACCCTTCGGTGCACTCCATCCGGCCCCATTGCCTTGTCCCCCTTCATGCAGCCAAGTTCTCCCAAAATGTCCTCCATGGGGAATGGCCTCATATCCACTTCCCCCTCCCCAACCATTACTTCTCCTGCTCTGCTGCCTTCATCTTCTTCTTCCCTAGTGAACACTGAGCAAAAATACTTGTTCAGCAGGTCTGCTTTCTCTATGTCCCCTTGTAGCTTCTCCCCCTCGTTTGTTTTTAACTGGAGTATTCCCTGCCTAATCTTCCTCTTTTCACTTACATACCGGAAGAAAGTCTTATCCCCCATTTTGATCCCCCTAGCTATGCACTCCTATGTCTATGCCTTTGCCCTCCTTACCTCTACCCCAGCTTCTATCTGGCTCACCTGGTATTTTCCCCAGTCCACTTCCGCTTCAGTTTCCTTGAACTTCCTGAAGGCCTTCCTTTTTGCCTTTACCTTTTTCGCTACCTTCCTAGTGTACCACAGAGTAATTCCTCCTCTTATTTTTACTTTCTGTCTTGGCCCAAGTGTCCTTGGCTTCTACAATGGCTTCTTTTATCCTCCCCCACATTGTCTCCACCTCTGTCAACTCCTCCACCCCTTCCAAAGCCCTCTCCACTATTTCCCTCATTTTCCCGAAGTTTTCCCTCTTGAAATCCAGCACCTTCAACCTAGGCTGGTGAACCTCTGCAGTGTTCCTTATTCTAAATCTGACCGTGTTGTGGTCACTCGTACCAAGATGTTCCCCCACTGATACATCTCCTACCCTATCCCCATTTGTCAGGACTAGATCAAGAGTAGCTCCTGCCCTGGTTGGCTCCCTGACCAGTTGATTTAGGAGGGCCAATTGCAGGGAGTCCAATATTTCCCTGCTGCTGGTTGAAGCAGCTGAAAGGGTGCCCCAGTCTACGTCCGGTAGGTTCAGGTCCCCCATCAGCACCACTTCCCCCAATGCCGCCATTCTCACTAACTCATCAGTCATGCTTCTATCCACTGATTCCTGCTGTGCCGGCGGCCTGTAAACCACCCTCATATGCACTGCCTTCCCCTTTCCCACCACCAAAGAGACCCAGAGTCCTTCGGCCTCTCCCCACTTACCCTGCAATTCTGATGCCCTGATACTCTCCTTTCAAACAACATGAAGTCTTGCTATATTATAGACATTAGCAGTTTGATCCAGCTCTAGAACTGCCCCGGAGTAAAATGGTTAAAACCATTCCAAAATAGAATTTTGGCACGAGAGCAGCTCTATCTGTGTCATTTCAAACTTGAACTGTCAGATTCTTTACTCCGCCTCAGTGAACAGTCGCTCCGAATTTCTCCTTCTGCTCGGTTCATTTCTCGGTTTAAAAGTGTTTTCTTGGTTGGATTTAACGAGAATAGTTTTATTTAACCCCAAAACCGTTCGGTTCAAGCTCTATCTGTGGTAACCGTAAGTAAATGAAGGTTTTGTCTGTGTGGAACTTGTAAGTTATCGGTTGGTTTGAACCGATCGAGTGGGTTAAAACTCATTTAAAACTAAAGTTACTATTTTAGAGTGCGGTTCCGGTTCTTATCGGTTCTAAAAAAACAGATTTATTAAGTTTTTTCCAATACCTGTGACACGATTTAGGAACCGATAAGGGTGTCTTGCCTGGCACTGCGTTAAAGGGCAAGTTTTTGGTTAGGCTGGCATTATGTCTGAGAAACCAAAGAAAACCGGGCCCACTGGGTTTCCAACACTGTGATGTTTGTGGGGAAGTCTTTGCCAAGGCTGACCCACACACCACATGTGTTTATTGTCTGGGGTTTGACCACCTCCAGTCAGACTGCCAGGTATGTATAATTTCCCTGCAGCCACCCTGAAAAAAAGATTGGGCAGGCTCAGGGAACGAGAGGCCAAAAAGTCCGCTGACCCGGATGGCCAGCCCGGTTCGGTGCCAACCGAACCAGAGGAGTGCCCTCTGACCAGGGCCAGACTTCCTCGGGCAAAGAAAAGCTGGTTCTGAGGAACCAATTCCAGTAAAGAAAACAAGAAAATTAGCAGGTCTGAGTCCAAATTCCTTCTCCAAACTGCTGCAGAGATAACAAAGCCGTACAAATTGTCCAGTCACTGTCTCAGGGTCCGTCGAACCACCACTATCTGGTAAAGGTCGGTTCGTCCGGTCCCAGTGGTTCAGGATTATGATATTGAGGAATTTTATGAACCAGAGGAGGGAGGAGGATTATGAACAGTATGAATGTGGCTGGGAAGGTCTGGGTGTGCCCATTGAACGGACATCTCCCCAGACAGACCTTTAGAATCTCCCCTATGCTGTCTGAGTCCCCATCTCATTTTATGTTTTATAAAAGTTGCTGAAACCCTCCAGCTTCCTTTAGAAGAGGCTGTGGATGAGCAAGAGGAGCCTGATTTTGTAGAAATGATGGATATTCCAGAGTCTAGGAGATTGTCTATTCCTTTACATAAGTCTTTTAGGAAACAAACAATTAAAATTTTAAAAGCTCCTAATTCTGTGCCTCCTGTAGATAAAAGATGGACAGAAGGTATACATTGTCAGGCCCTGATACAGAATTCCTTTCTCAGCAATGCAGTCATGTAGGGTAGTTCAGGCTGCTGCCTGTGATAAAGCTAATATTCCCTTGGCTTCACATCCTCCTGACAAGGATTCCAGGAAGATTGATGCCATGGCAAAAAAACAGTATATGGCAGCCTCTCTGGGACTCAGGCAAGCAAATTATATGGCTTATGTAGCTAGGTATCAGAAGTCTAGATGGGATACTGTTATGCAATTGGCCAAGCAGGCCCATGGCCAGCTGGCTAGTGAACTAGAACAGGTGGCTGCTGATGGCATTGAAGCCTCTAAGGTTCAGTTTCATGCTGCTGTGGATGTTAATGATGTTTCCTCTAGGGTCATGGCCACATCTGTAGCTTTTAGTAAGTTGGCCTGGCTCAGGTGTACTAGTTTGTCAGAGGATACCCAGACTAAGGCTATGGATTTTCCTGTGGTGGGAAATTCTCTGTTTGGAGAGCAGACAGAGAATTACATGAAGAAGATGGATGAATATGGACTACTTACAAGAGTGCCCAGGCTAAAAAGCGGCAAGCCACTCCTCAAAGGCATGCCCCAGGGGTAGGGGTAGGCCTTTTCACAAGCCTTTCTACCAGACTCAGGCCTCCTCTGCCTATGCTCAGAGGGGCTTCTTCAGAGGCAGGGGCAGACGAGGGGTGGGCAGACCTGCTCCCACCCCCCAGCCTAAAGCTCCTGCGAAACAGGCACCCTGATGGGGTGCCCAGGGCCGATTCTCTTGTACCAGTGGGGGGCAGGCTGGCTTACTTCAGTCAGAATTGGGCTTCTTTAACCTCAGACAAGTGGGTTCTGGAAGTAGTAAGCCAAGGTCTGGTTCTCAGCTTCAAAAAGTTTCCCAAGTTGAGAAGCAGACTTTTTCTACCTGCAAGTGTTTCAGAGACCCTCGCTCTGGAAACAGAGTTCTCATCCTGTTAGCTCTCAGAGCAGTAGAAAGGGTTCCTCCCTGCATCAGGGCAGGGGTCTGTATTCAGATATCCTTACCCAAAAGACAGGAGAATGGCCCATTTTAGATCTCAGATATCTGAACAAGCATCTTCTGAAACCAAAGTTCAAAATGGTAACTCTGGCAATGATTTTACCTTCCCTAAGGCCAGGGGACTGGCTAGCCTCCCTGGACCTCAAGGATGCCTATTTCCATGTCCTAATCAGAAGATCCCAAAAAGTACCTCAGATTCGAACTGCCCTCAGGTCATTACCAGTTCAGAGCAATACCCTTCGGCCTTACCTCTGCTCCAAGGGTATTCACAAAGTGTCTAGCAGTGGCAGTGGTCCACTTAAGGAGGCAGAGGATTGCTGTTTTTCCCTATCTAGACGACTGGCTCATTGTAGGCCAGTCCCCAGAACAGGTAAAATCTCATGTGCAGGTCACCCAGCAGCTTCTCACCTCCCTGGGTTTTCTGCTAAACCTACCAAAGTCGGTTCTGGAACCAGTCCAGGTACTCACCTTTATAGGGGCAGAATTGGACACAAAGCTAGCCAGAGCCTTTCTTCCCCAGAAAGGGTAAGGAATTTAGTGGCTCTGGCCTCTTCCTTCACTCTGCAGGTCTCTCGACCAGCAAGACACTTTCTGCAGCTCCTGGGGCACATGGCTGCATCCACAGCTGTTGTGCAGGGGCCAGATTTCAGATGAGAGACATTCAGTTTCAGTTGAGAACCTTTTGGTCTCAGGAAGAGACCCCTTTCCAAGTTGGTCCCAGTGACTCGAACCTTGATCCTAGCTCTCCAGTGGTGGCAGGATCAGAGCAATTTAAGGCGGGGTCCCTTCATTTCCCTTCTCACGACTTGACTCTCACTACAGATGCTTCCCTTCTGGGTTGGGGAGCCCACATGGGCGACCTTTCCACTCAGGGGTTGGTCCCCAGGAATCTCTGCTCCCACGTCAATTTGCTGGAACTCAGAGCTGTCTTTTAGCTCTTCAAGCTTTTCTGCATCTGTCCATGACAAGGTGATACAAGTCAGAACAGACAACACCACAACAATGTGGTACATCAACAAACAGGGGGGCACTCGGTCTTTGGCCTTGTGCACCGAGGCAATGAAGTTGTGGTCTCTGGCCTATTCCCTGAACACTTCCCTCATAACAGTTCATCTTCCAGGGAAGTACAATGTCCTAGCAGATGCCCTCAGCAGGATTTCCCAGGGCCATCACGAATGGTCCCTGGATCCTCAAGTGCTGGGGATAGTTTTTGCCAGGTGGGGCATCCCTCAGATAAATCTTTTTGCAGCCCCAGACAATCACAAACTTCCTCTGTTCTGTTGCAGGCCTCCAGTGCTGGGCTCAGTTCCCCTGGATGCCCTTCTTCTGGATTGGGAGGGGAAGTTCCTCTATGCTTCCCCCCTTTCCTCTCCTATTCAAAGTACTAGTCAAAATCAGATCTCAGCCTTTCAGGGTGATTCTGATTGCCCCAGATTTGGCCAGCAGCCCTGGTACCCCTCCTTCTGTCTCTGACAGTCCATCTTCCCTGTGCCTCCCAGGAATCACAATCTGTTGACTTGTGCCCAGGAAGGGTTTGGTATCGGACCTCAAATCCCTCAACCTCAAGGCCTGGCTCTTGAGGAGTTAGAGTTGCTGATTTACACCTCTCTCAGGGTGTTCTTGAGATCCTAAAGGCTTCCAGAAAGCCTTCCACTAGGGCTACTTATAGTTCTAAATGGAAAAGGTTTTCCATTTGGTGTGCTAGGAAAAATATTTCCCCAGAATCTGCTGAATTGCCCATTTTGTTAGATTACATGGTACATCTTAATTCCTTGGGTCTCAGACCAGCTACCCTGAGAGTTCATTTGGCAGCTGTGTCTGCTTTTGTGTCAGCAGGAAAGTCATCCCCTCTTTCCTCTCATCCTGTGTTTTCCAAGTTTTTTAAGGGATTACTCCATACTAATCCTCCCTTTCGGGAACCGGCCCCTGCTTGGGACCTTAATGTTTGCATTGCCCAGTTAATGCAACCCCCTTTTGAACCTCTGTCTTCTGCAGAGCTTAAGTACCTAACTTGGAAAACTGTTTTTCTAGTGGCTATCACTTCTGCCAGATGCATAAGTGAATTGCAAGCCTTGTCAGTGGAGACTGACTTTATTTCTTTCCACAGGATAAGGTAGTCCTTAGGACTAATAGGAAGTTTTTGCCTAAGGTGGTTTCAGATTTCCATCTTAATCAATCTATCTCCTTCCAGTATTTTTCACTGATCACTCCTCTTGGTGAGAGGAGGTTGCACAGCCTGGATGTTAAGAGGCTCTTAGTTATTATATAGAGCGTACCAAAGGTCACAGGTTCGAATCCTCCAACTTTTCCTTACCTATGGTGAAGTTGGTAAAGCAAACCTGCCACTAAGAGATCAATAGCCAGGTGGATTGTCTCTTGTATCCAATTTTGTTATCAGAAAGTGGGCAGAGCCCCCGCCCGGTTTGAGGCTCATTCTACAGGGGTACAGCTGCGTCTCTAGCTGCTGCCAGAGATATCCCTTATTAGAGATTTGCCAGGCTGCTACTTGGAAAGCGGTACACACTTTTACCAAGCATTACTCCTGGATGTCCAGGCCAGGAGAGATGCTCGGTTTGGCACAAGCTGTTCTTCAGAGCCTATTCCCTAAGTAGGTTCTGCCCTCCTCCATGGAGGTACTGCTGTGTATTCTGCTAATGTCTATAATATAGCAAGACTTCATGTTGTTTGAAGAAAAAATTACTCACCTTAGTAATGTTTCTTCTAATGGAGTCTTGCTATATTATAGACCTCCCCCCCAACCTGCCCCTCTCAGAACCTCTACTTGGTGGGGTGCGGGCAACTTAGTGTGGGCACTACTTATGTCCTGTTAGCATTTTGTCCCTTTGGGACTTTGGGGTGTATATGTATGCGGCGTGTGTGTGTTTTATTATACTTATGTTCCATTTTCATATTATTAGAATGGTGTTAGTATTTCTGGTCCCCTGACTTGAGTCTTGGGTGTTGGGACCATCAATGGTTGTTATTATTTAGGTAGCCATTTGGCTAGTGTGAGTTACAGCTTCCACACAGACCTTAGTGAGTTTGGCTCGTAAAGATCTGACAGTTCAAGTTTGAAATGACACAGATAGAGCTGCTCTCGTGCCAAAATTCTATTTTGGAATGGTTTTAACCATATCACTCCGGGGCAGTTCTAGAGCTGGATCAAACTGCTAATGTCTATAATATAGCAAGACTCCATTAGAAGAAACAACATTACTAAGGTGAGTAATTTTTTTTTATGTAGCATGCAACCCCCCCCCCTTTTTTCCACCCTGTCCCTCCTGAACAATTTGTACCCTGGTATCTCCACTTCCCATCCCTGTTTCTGGTGGCACCATGTTTCTGTTACCTCCACAATGTCAAGGCCCTCCTCAACCATTTTTGCTTTTAGGACTAGGATCTTCCTACCCAGACTTCTGGCATTTGCACACATGACCCTCCACCCCACTGTTTCCTCCTGCCCTATATATTTTGCCTCCTCACCCTCTGGCTGTGTGGGTAAGGCTTTTTGCTCCCCCCGCCTCTTGCCTCATCAACAGGGCTCCCCCCCCAGATTTAGTTTAAATGGCATCGTCTGTCAACATAATCGTCCAGTTTGTATTTGAGCACTACTTTCCCCTCCCCATTTAGGTGCAGCCTATCCGGGGCATAGAGACTATGGTCATTTCACGTTGAACCCCAATCTTCTATTACACCATACCCCCTCTGAGCACACCAACCTGCAAGCCAACTATTGAACTCCACTATACTTTGTCTCACCTCCATGCTGGCCCTTGGTACTGGCAGCACCTCAGAGAAAGACAGGGATTTAAAGCCCAAGCTGTTGCAGAACCTAGCCAGTCCCATAAACCTTGCCTGTACCTCCATCACTCTACTCCTTGCAAGGTTGTTTGTGCCTAGGTGGAAGATCAGATGAGTTTTCTCATCTATTTCCCTTCCCCTCGAGGGGATCCAATGCATGACTTTGGCTGCCGTCATACCTGGCAGGCACTCCACCCATATTTTATCCCCTCTCTCTCCCCTTTTCCCCTATATAACTCCTTTTATAATAGAGTCCCCCACTATTAAGACTCTATCTCCTTTTTCCTCCTGGGCGCCCCTCACCACTGCTGTTCTCCTCCTCTTTCCCAGGTTTTCCCCATTCTTACCCTTGCTATCTTCCCCTTCAAAACTTCTTGAGCCCTCCTCCCACCATCCTCCACCTGCTCATTTCCCTGGGCTCCTTTCTGGTTCACTGTTTCCTCAGTGCAGCTCTTTTCCCCCTTTAAATCTTTTTGATACTTCCTCCCCCATCCTGCTCATCTCCCTGCCCCAAAACCTGAATTCCTGGCTTTTCCATGGTGCTACTCGCCTTTGTACCTTGCTCCATTTGATCACCCCCCCCACAGCTTTCTCCTCTGTTCCTTGTACCCCGAGCATCATTTCTGGGCCATGCCCCATTTCCCTATCCCTTCCTGCTGAAGCCTCCATCCCCAGCATCCCTGCTTCCTGCCTGGCTTGTTCCCACACAGTTTCCTCATTTCACTGTCTTTGCTGGTCCTGCACAGTTGTCCCAGGTCCCACTCTTGCAGCCCCAATCTGTGCCTTCTTTTGGAGTCCTGATCTGGGGAACCCGCTCCCCCCTTCTACATTTGGACCCCTTCCAGTACTATCCCTCCCTCTTGAGTCTCCCTTGACAACCCCATACCCCTGCCTGGTTTTATGGGTTCTCCCACATTTTGGGCTTCCTCTGCCAGGATGCCCCTCTTCCCCCAGAGTTCCTCCATTTCCTCTCCTTGTGTCTGAGGTTTCAGCACCCGGTGTAGTTTTGTAGGCAACCCCATGCCCCCTACTTTTCCACTCCCCTAGCTGTCTCCGAATTCCTTCCACCTCCTCCCTGAGCATCACCAGCTGGTGGCACACTGGGCAACCCCCAAATTTCCAAGCCCAGTTTAGTACCATGGCCGTCCCACACCCTGTGCACCCAACCACCCTCCTAAAGATATATATATATACTGTATATGTAACCCCCACAGCTACTTTTTAAACTAGTGAGCACACCTCCCACTAAAATCTGGAACACTGGTACCCACATTCTGGCATACCATTTTACTTTACAAAAGATTGGTTCCACCCTTGGCATTAGGATGTATGCCTGGCTCATTTTCTAGAGGAACAGAGAGGTGAGGTTACAGAGACAAAACAGCATGAACCTTGTGTAAACATTACAACCCAGGTCCTGGGTGGAGGTTGCTTGGCATATGCTAGACCTAGCCTGGTGAAGGGGGCCCCAGTAAATCCACACAACCAGAAGCAATAATTGGAATGTCCAGAACAATAACTGGGATTGTGCGGTATGGCTTTATTCAACAGATGGAAATTTAAAGCAGAAGTGGACCCCCAAGAGTCGGTCAAGGCAGGACAGGTACATTTCACAAACTCTTCTTGCATGCAGTACAGTTCATGAACACACAAAAGAACATTTTCTTCCCATTTTCCCAATGGTGCATTTAGTGGACACCTGGCCACGCACTCGAACATCTTCCTCCCATGAGTGTCATTTAGTGACTCTAAGCCACACACTCAGAATTCTTCTATGAACATAGGTGCAATTATGTGAAACTCAGCCACACACCTAAACCTGCAGCTTGGCCCTTGCTCAGGTATAACTGGTGCCCTTTACGAACCAGGAAGCCCTGCCTTGTAAGCACTTAGATGGCGTTCCTCCTACCCTTGGACCCAACTGACAGTCTCTGCCATTCTTCAGGGTTACACCATTGAAACCCCCGTTTCCCACTAAAATGCAAGAGGTCCCACACTTTAAATCCATCACTCACTGGGGTGACCATAACACAAACTGCACTCTCCTGGGTGAACAGTTTAACAGAATATTCACTCTTCTGGGTAAACTAGAGGCACTGACAGGTACAATCCAGCCTTATCTATGGGCAAACACACCCCAGACTATGATTCCCTTAAAGTATGTGGAGATCTTGTCTCCTAGAACAGTACTCACAAACTGGTTGTCCTGTCCACTGAGCATGGAATAACAAAAAAGGCATTCTCCTGGGTAGCAGATCAAACAGTCTTTCAAAATTCATTTCCAAAGCAGCTGAAATACACACAGAATCTTCAGGGGATTGCCCCTTGAGTCCACTGAGAACAGGCAGTTCCTTCCACTTCACTGGGAGTAGAAATCAGGAAATCCTGCTGTAGAACTGGTCTCCACCACTTCACTGGAAGCTGGAAATGACATTCCACTAGGGTGAGAAATGCTGGACCATCATCTCAGTGCCCAACTGGCAGTCCTTCTGCCACTCTCACTCCCTCACTGAAAAACAACTCACTACAGACTGAACATTCTAAACTCCCCAGAGCAGCTGTCCACACAGTGTGGCTTATCCTGCTGCAAGAGTTCCGAATGACCTAATCATTCTTCCCTCAGGCTAGCTGAGTAAACAATGATGTCATTATGTAAGAAGCCCCTAATGAGCTCCCTACAAGCTGCCTGCTACCTTCCTAACAAGAATACTGATAGAAGTTATACTAGGAGTTATACTAGGAAGTGTAAGATGTACAGTAAAGCCGAAGGCCAATATTTGTACATCTCCAGCAAGCTGGAATCAGGTAGCCCTCCATTCAATAAAAGTTTATCAAGGTTACTTTTGAAACTGTCAAAGTTGTTAGCATCAACTATGTATTTTGGAATGGAATTCCATATAGGTATTATTCTTTGTGGATAATAAAAATGTCTATTATTTCTTTTGGGATATGTTAAAGCTAGTTGGTAAGTATGGCTTCTTAGGTTGCAATCCCTTCCATTGTAAGCCATACCTAGATCTGCCATTAATTGTGTCTCTAGATAGCCTAAACATTTGGAGCATGTCGCCTCTTGTTCTCCTGAGTTCCAAAGGGTACAAATTTAGCTCTGTCAGTCTCTGGTCATACCTTTTGTTCTGCATGTTGTCTACCAGTTTTGTTACCCATCTCTGGACCCCCTCCAGTCTCATCACATCTCTTTGAAGGTATGGACTCCATAGTGGAGAAGAATAGTCTAGGTGTTGCTGTACGTAGGTTTTAAACAATGGCAGAATGCATCCCCTACTTCTGGATGTAAAAGATCTTTTAATTAATTAATTTATTTATTTATTAGCTTTTGGTAACCAGGTAAGTGCATTAGGCAAAATACCTGCCTATTTTCAAGCACGACCTGGGGAGTGTACAACAGTAAGGGGACACAATATAACAAAGACAGGTATATACACAGCAACATTGGACCACCACACAGGGTGGATTGACAAGGGTACAGAGAAAAAACAACCAGAGTAGGAGAAGGTAATACTAAACCAGTCAGGTAGGTTTTTCAGGAGCTTGGTATGATGACTTAGCAGTTCAAGAGTTACACAGGAACTCAGAATGACTACTTAGCAAGCGTTAGACATGGAGTGGGCAGAAGGGACCAGAGAGGGAAATTAGGAGCACTTGCAGATACCAGGAGAGATCAAGTAAGAAAAAAGTGCTTTTTTGAATGAGTTGTGAGATGGGGAATGCTTTATGTCGGTAGGAAGGGAGTTCCAGAATTTGGGAGCAAGATAGGACAAAGCACGTTCACCCATTTTAGTAGAGCAAGGAGGAACGGTGAGCAGGGGAGAAGTTGAAGACCTTAGGTGATGGGCTTGGGTAACTGGTTTGAGCATAGCCGCTAGTGCATAAGGACATGGTGGATGGGATAAGGAATCAATAAAGTTACCCAGAGTGTAGGAGCGTATACCATCCGGAGACAGCCAGTTTAGTGTAGAGTAAAAAAGGCAGTGATGGGTGAGATGGGGGGCAGACAGGGAAAATCTGCGGATGTTATTGTATGTGGTGTCCCATTTATGCAGATCCACTGCTTTAGCATGAGAGAAGACTGGGAGAACATATTTCAGTCCCGGGAGTAAGACCCCCTGGGCTACGGAGACCCAGGCTGAAGCAGTAAGTGAGTAGAGTACCCTGTCTGCAGCTCAGATCTTCAAGCTGACATATTGACAGACCTCATTGATATGCAAGGTGAAGTTGAGTTGGGGCTCAAGAGTCACCCCTAGGTATTTGAGGGATTTTGTGTTGGTTAGTGCAGATCCGCCTGGGCACTGGACCCGCAGGTGGTGGGATTCGATATTCACTTTCCTTAGGGACCCAAGAAGCATGGCCTGAGTCTTTGATTGATTGAAGATTAATTGGTTTGAGGAGAGCCAGTCCTGGATCTGACTGAAAGAGGATGATAGGTGCGCATTGATGTTACTGACAGATGAGGAGGCAGTATATAGAAGTAAGTCATCAGCGTACATGATAGATTTACAGTGGGTGGTGGAGGTCAGTATAGAATTGACAAAGATGGAGAACAGCAACTGTTCCGGTATAGATCCCTGCGGTACACCGCAGGAGATGGCAGAGGGAGATGATACGACTTTGCAGAAGGAGGTTGTTTGGCAATGACAGTCAAGATAGCTTTTGAACCAGGACAGGGTGGGGTGAGTAGCACCAAGGCCCTGTAGTTTGAGAAGTAGGAGGGGATGGCTAACCAGGTCGAATGCTTTATGCATCCTATTATTTTATTGCTTTTGTTGATTACCTCGTTACAGTGTTTATCATGGGAGGATGGTACCACACCATCCTCCCATGATTTCTTAAAAAGGGTAGTCAGTGGTTTCACTAGTTCTCACCAAACTGAGGAAAGGATAGCCAACTCAGTTAAGAAGAGGGATAAAACCTTTTATAGGTACATCAGGGAGTGTAGAAAGACAAAGGGAGGGATAGTGAGGCTGAATAGAATGAACAGTGGGTGGGGAGAGGGGGATAGTGAAAAAGCAGGGATACTGAATGAATATTTCTGCTCAGTATTCACAAAAGAGGAGGGGGAGGTGCCTAATCCAATTATCAGAAGCACTCTTGATAGGGGGGTCGATCCCAGTCCTTTCACAGAAGAAAGGGTTCTGAAAGAACTCCTAAAACTGAAGGTGGACAAAGCAATGGGGCCTGATGGAATTCACCCCAGAATTCTAAAAGAATTAAGGGGAGAACTAGTGAAACCACTGACTACCCTTTTTAACAAATCATGGGAGGATGGTGTGGTACTCGAGGACTGCAGGAAGGCAGATGTGATTCCCCTTCACAAAAGTGGGACCAAGACAGAGGCAGGAAACTACAGACCCGTCAGTTTGACCTCTGTGGTAGGGAAAGTGATGGAATCACTTCTGAAGGAAAGAATTGTTGAGTACCTAGAGGCCAGTGGGGCACAGGACCCAAGGTAGCATGGGTTCACAGTGGGGAAGGTCATGTCAGACAAATCTAATTGATTTCTTTTACTGGATGACCAAAGTAGTAGACCAGGGAGGGGCTGTGGACATGGCTTACCTAGACTTTTGCAAGGCATTTGACACAGTCCCACACAAAAGATTAATAGTCAGATTAACCAGCCTGGGTCCCAGGGTGGTAGCCTGGGTAAAACATTGGCTGGACAACAGGACACAGAAGGTAATTGTAAATGGAGTCCATTCTGAAGAAAGGGGGATTACTAGTAGGGTACCGCAGGGTTCAGTACTGGGTCCAGTCCTTTTTTAATGTCTTTATAAGTGACATTGCAGAGTGACTGGAAGGAAAAGTATGCCTCTTTGCAGATAACACAAAGATCTACAACAGGGTTGATACACAAGGTGGCATGGAAAGGATGAGAAGGGACTTGGCAAGGTTGGAGGAATGGTCGGAAGTATGGCAGCTAGGATTCAATGCAAGAAGTGCAAAATAATGACCTGGGAAACAAAAACCCAGGGGAAGATTACACAATGTGTGTGGGGGGGGGAAGGTAGTAACAAAAACAAAAAAACGAAAGGGACCTGGGGGTAATCATATCAGATGACCTTAAGGTTAGCAAGCAATGTGAGAAGGCAGTAGGGACAGCTGGGGTATACTGGGATGCATAGGGAGAGGCATCACCAGCAGAAAACAGGAAGTTGTTATCCCTCTGTACAGACAGTTGGTGAGACCCCATCAGGAGTACTGCGTCCAGTTCTGGAGACCCCATCTCCACAAGGACATAGACAGGATAGAGGCAGTCCAGAGGAGAGCAACTAGAATGGTGCAGGGTCTGCAAGAGAAGCCATACAAGGAGAGACTAAAAGAGCTTAATATGTATACCCTTGAGGAAAGGAGGAGAGGGGGGACATGATAGAAACGTTTAAGTACCTCAGTGGAATCAACAAAGTCCAAGAGGGTAGCATCTTTCAGAAAAAGAGACATGCAAGAACAAGGGGACACAATTTAAAGATAGAGGGGGGGAGGTTCAGGGGCAATGTGAAGAAGTATTTTTTCACAGAGAGGGTAGTGGATGCATGGAACAGCCTTCCTGAGGAGGTTGTGGGGTCTAAAACTGTGGGAGAATTCAAGAATACATGAGACAGACATAAAGCAATTCTAGTGGGGGGTAGGAAGAAATAGGCTGTTGGTTGACTAGGATCTGTGGCTTATCCTATAGGTAGCGAAATGGGCAGACTAGGTGGGCCATGCGGTCCTTATCTGCCGACAAAGTCTATGTTTCTATGTTACTGAACATTAACTTGACTGTAATTATGATTCCAAGGTCTTTTTCAGTTTTGACTGAATTTAAAATGTTGCCATTCAGCGAATATGTTTTTTTTAGGTTATTGTCTCCTAGGTGCATAATAACACATTTGTCTATGTTGAAGAACATGCCATTTGTCTTGGCCCATTCTTTGAGTGTATGCAAGTCTTTTTCAAGTACTTGTATATTTAACTCAGTTTTGACTCGGGCAGCTATCTTGGTGTCGTCTGAGAATTTTATTGAAAAATTACTTAATCGTTTAGTCATATCTGATCTGAAAATGGAAAATAGTACTGGTCCCAACACAGATCCCTGTGGCACACCACTTGTCACTGATCCCGTACTTGAGTAATGTCCCCTGATGCATACTCTCTGAATACGGTTTTGTAGCCATTTGTCCACCTATCGCACAATTATGTGGTTTTACCCTAGGTCATACATTTTATTAATCAATACTGGATGGGGCACTTTATCGAATGCTTTATAAAAGTCCAATTACACAATGTCCACTGGAGTTTTTTCCTCTAGCAGTGCACCCACTCTTTCATAGAAAACCAAATTACTGCTGAGGCAAGACCTCTGGTTTTTGAAGCTATGTTGGGTTGGGTCTGATAATTTTTTTGCAAAAAAAATCTGTTTCTAATTTTCCTTTTATTAGAGATTCAAAAACTTTACCCACGATGCTAGTAAAGCTAATTGGTCTGTAATTTGACATTTCTCCCGTTTCCTTTCTTGAAAATGGGGGTGACTACTGCTGCTTTCCAGTCTTGTGGTATTTTACCTGAGGCTAGTGACAAATTGAATATTTTGTAAAGTGGTTCCACCAACCAGGTGGACAAGTCCTTTAACAATCTTGGCTGTAGTTTGTTGTGTCCTGGTGACTTATTAGTTTTTATTTTCCTTAGACTATTCTCTATTTCAGTTTTTGAGATTTCTGGTAGATTCTCATTGTTATTGTTATTGGTTAACCTTGGTATGCTAGAGTTTTTATTACCAAACACAGAACAGAAATATTTATTCAATTCCTCTGCCATTTCTTGAGGGTCTGCTGTTTCCTTATTGTCAATCATCAGAGGTCCAATAGGCCTTACAATTTGTTTTTTGTTATTAACATATGCATATAACCCCCGTATTTTATGCGTGCTAGTTTGAATTCTATTTTTTTTTTCGATCTGATGTTTTATTTGCATTCTCTTAAATTGTCTTATATTTATATTTATTGTATTCATTGTTGTCTCTTATTAGGGCTCTGGACACCCTTCATTTCGGTGCTATAAGTTTTGAGATTGTTGGGTGTTAGCCAGATTGGTACCGTACTCCTTTTATTGTAGGTTGGTTTATTGAGGATATATTTCCCTTCTAATTCTAGTAATTTGCTTTTAATTCCAGTCCATAGTTTATCAGGTGATGTGGCTGCATTATCCCACTGCCATGTTTGAAGCTCTTGTTTGAGCTTATGAAGATTTGCTTTGTTGTAGTTTTTAAAAATTGTTTTTCCAGTTTCCTTTCTTGGGGTACTTGAGTAGAAAATATTATAATTTTGTGGGCACCGTTTATTAAAGGTTTGTGTGTTTTTATATTACTAATTTGATGGTGGATATCTGTGAGTACTAGATCCAGTATGTTGTTATTCCTTGTTGGTTCAGTAATTAGTTGTTGTAGACTGTTTGTGACACATACGTCAATAAATGTTTGTTCATGGTTATTACTGGCTGTACCCTCTGTCCAATTAATACTAGGGAGATTAAATCTCCCAGCAATATAATTTATTTGTGTTACTTTACTTTTGATACAGTCCAATAGGGATTGGCGTACTAGCATATTTGTGTCAGGGGGTCTATAACAGTCCCGCCAGGAGTTTTTGTTGTTTTTCCCTTAGAATTTCTACCCATAACATTTCATTTGACACATTATCTGGTATGTCATTTATGGGTTTGTAGGTAATGTTGTTCTTTATTAACAGAGCTACACCTCCACCTTTTTTTGGTTTCCTGTTTTTATAACAGACGTTGTACCCTGGGATATTCATACCTCAGTCTGCAGTTTCCCCTTACCAAGTTTCAGTTATGGCAGCCACACTGATATTTTTTTGGTTGAGTATCAGTTCTAGTTCATCCATTTTTGTAGAGTATAAACTCTGGCATTAGTTAGGAGGAAGGAAAGCCATTTTTGTTACAGATACTATTGTTGTTGTTTTTTTGGGTTTTGTTTCCGAATTCTAATAACCCCAGGGGACTGGGTGGTTACTAATATATATATATATATATATATATATATATATATATATCCTGTATTCTGTAAAAAAACTTCATTAATGCATCAGTTAGGTTCTTCTACAGCAAAAAGTGGGAAATTCAATTTGGTTTCCCACCTGCCTCCCCACCTGCCTCCACCAACAGGCATCGGGTGTGCATTGAGTCATCAGTCTAACTCTCACCCCATCCCATGTGTAAACAAGCTGAGGTGGTGCAGTGTAGGAGAATGGGGTGAGAGTTAGGGCCGATGACCCAATGCATGCCCCATGCCTGTTGGTTGGGGCAGGGTGGGGTGGGGCAAGGGTGGGAACCCAAAATCGAATTTCCTCACTTTTTTCACTGTAGAAGAACCCTAACTGATGCATTAATGAAGTTTTTTGCATAGAATTTCCTTACTTTTTAAGAAAGAGTAGAAAAGTAGAAAGTTGTGCAAGTTGTAAGTGCCAAGCCTGCCAAGCCACATTACACACCCAATGACTAAAAAGTACATTCACAGCAGCAAGGCCAGCCACCAAACAAATGTTAATCTAGTAGAACAATATCAATCAATCAATCAATCAAAATCTTTATTTAATCAGGCGAACATCATTGAGCATAGCTCATTTACAAGATGGACCTGAGTGGTCAAGAAGTGCAAGTGTTATTACATTGACAAGGGTATCATAAACAGTAATACAATGACAGGGGTAACAAAAAACAGTAATACAATGACATAAGTGCTAGTATATAACAATATACATATGTACAAGGCATTAACACTTATAATCTGGGAGACAGTAGGCAGTTGGCACATCAGAGTTAATATTTAGAATATAGGACCTAGCAGGCATTTTGAGGGTGAATCTTGGGACTGGGAACTGGAGTTTTCAGCATATAGAAACACGAGCAGAAAGGGGGGTGGGTAGGGCCGTGAATTAGGCCTTGTGAAGCAGTTGCAGAGTTCTGGGAATAGGGTGATGAATAATCTTTGAAGGATATTAAGGGTGGGAGGTTATTTAGCTTCATGGTTTTTGGAGTGAGTTCCAAACAATTGCTAGTGAGTAGCTGATAGCAGCCCTCCCAAGCTGGGTGCAGGCATTGGGGACCTTAAGAATGATAATTTTGCTGATCCTTAGGTTGTATGGCCTAGAAGTGATTTGAGTAAAACAGTCCGAGATGTAGGTAGGTAGCTTGCCTGATAAGGCTTTGAATATCCAAATTGCAGCATTCCTGTTTCTTCTGTGTTGTAATGATGACCAGTTAACTGCCTTATAAAGGAACAATGGTGGGTGCTGAAGGGAAGGTCAGTAATGAATCTGATGGACCTGTGGTATAGGGTGTCCAGTTTATTTAAGAGGGGGAGTGAACAGTGTCCATACAGAAAGTCAGCATAGTCAATGAGGATAGGAATGAAGCCTGGATTAATCTTTTTTTGGAGTCTCTGTTGAGGTAGTGCTTTATTCTAAAAAATAAACCAAGCCTTTGTCTCAGTTTCTTTAGTAGCTCCTCAATATGTACAGAAAAGTCAAGTTTGTTATCAATCCAGACACCAAGATATTTGAAGTTATCAACGTATTCAGCTTCTCTCCAAGTAAGGTGGTTAGTTGTAGGGTGGTAGATGATGGGGTAGTGGCAGAGCAACTTTGTGAGGAAAAGAGCATAGCTTTTGTTTTTGGCATTTAGAAGTAGTTTTTATCCAGTAAGTTGTGTTGTGTAGGATGGAGAATTCAGATTGTAGCAGTTCACAGGCTTTAGACAATGAAGGATTGCTAACATATAGCACAGTATCATCACAAACAGATGGATGTTTGATTGAGTGAGTTAGCATCAATATTATTAATATAGATGGCAAAGAGGATGGGGCCAAGAATAGAGCCTTGAGGTACACCTCTTAGCAGTGGTTTTAAAGTGGATAGGTAGTTTCCATTTTTACCAGTTGTGATCTGTCTGATAGATAGCACTTGAACCAATTGAGTGAAGAGGAATCCAACCCTATTGAACCAAGGGAGGTGATCAGTGATTCATGATCCACTGTGTCAAATGCTTTGCTCAAATCCAGGAACACAGCACAGGTACTATTCTTCTTATCCATAGCAGTCTGCCAGTCGTTGGTTACTTGGCTAGGGCTGAAATGGTGCTGTGCCTTGATCTAAATCCTGATTGTGCTGTGTTTAGGAGGTTATTGTTATCCAGGTAAACCCTTAATTGTGAGTTTACTAACTTTTCGAGCATCTTGGACAGAACTGATAGGATGGAAATGGGCCTGTAATTATTGAGATCCATGGGATCACCAGATTTGAGTAAAGGAACTACTTGACTGTTTCCAAATGGAGGAATGGATCCAGTGGTGAGGGAAAGATTGAAGAGATGAGTGAGGGGGGCAGATAAGACTTGAGATGCAATCTTGAGGAAGTAGGGGTCCAGGGAGTCTGTACCTGCACTTTTTGAAGTATCCAAATTGGAGAGGAGATCTTCCACTTCTTTCAATGATATTGGGTTGAAGGAGAAGGTTGATGTAGCCTTTTGGCCCACGGTGGATTGAAGATTCAAGGAAGATCTCAGGATCTCAGAATAGAAAACGCTGTCCACAAAATGTAAACTACGCCACACAATATCGCCACAAAAAGTATATTTTCCGACACGTAAACACCTCTATTAATATCTACAGGACATGCCATCAACACCCTCCAAATTTCAAGTAAAAGGACCAAACCGTGTCCAAGATATAACATGTCACAATTAGAAATTTTCATTCGTCAGAGTGGCACAGTTCCACACCTGTTGACATTTAACACACACAATGACTGAAAACTACATCCATGACACTAAGGCTAGGTATCCTATCAATTTCAAGCCACCACCACAAGCAAAACGCTGTCGCAGAACGTAAACTGCACCACGTTATATATCTGACAAAGAAATATTTTCCGACACGGAAACACTGTAATTTACATCCACAGGACATGCCAACACCCTCCAAATTTCAGGTGAAAAGACCAAACCGTGTCCGAGACACATTTTAACGTATGAGATTTTCATTCGTCAGACTGGCACAGTTCCATACCTGTTGACATTTAACACACAAAATGACTGAAAACTACATTCATGACACTAGGGCTAGGCATCCTATCAATTTCAAGCCACCACCACAAGCAAAACACTGTCTGCAACACGTAAAGTGCACCATGCCATATCTCCGGCAACAATTTTTTTTCTGTCATGTAAACACTGTAATGTACATCCACAGGACATGCTGTCAACACCCTCCACATTTCAAGTAAAAAGATCAAACTGTTTCTGAGATATTCAATGTTAAAAATTGGTAACATTTCCCTATCTATTCCATTATAAACAAGCATTTGATAATGCCAAATGTTTGCTTGCTGGTATGAGCATTAGAAATGCAGGAGGTAGACAGATACAGAATAGGAATGACAGTGAAGTATTGAAGTTCACATGAAGTCCACCTCTATCCTGTAGAGATGGACAGGATTTGGGGTAAGTGTTTGGGTCGTTGCCCATGACGGTCTAGTCATGTCATCTAACCCTATTCTGCAGACACTGACACGTGTTGAGCTGTGCGTTAGGGTGTTTGGCTTTACAGTCACCCCATTCCATAAGGACATATGATGAAATGGGTGCAGCATAGGAGAATGGGGTGAAGTCTTTGGCCGAAGAGTCCAAGGTACAGCTCAATGCCTGTCAGTGGGTGGGGGTGGGATGGCATGAGCAATACAGGCGGCAATTCAAAGGCACACCCCGATGCCTATCTGTCTGTACAGGGTAGTACGTTATGGTTAGAAACCGTAATGCCTCAGGCGTTTGTTGGTATTTACAGTACAAATTTTGAACATGGCCTTTTTGTGATCCCACCTCATGAAAGCATTTAGGACCTCTTGTCATGAACAGTGGCAGTGTGATTTTGTCAATGAATCCCGGAAACTGACTTCGAACAGTGACAGTGCCATTCTGGGCCACATGTACGAAAAGATAGATCGGGCGGGATGTGAAGAATGACAGCTGTACCATCCATAGGGAGGTATGAAGAGATGGCAACGTTGAAAATGTGTAGTGGGAATATTAAAAATGCTCGCAGTTCTGAGCATACGTGGAACCCGCGCGATGCATGCACATAACACAATCATTTTATGGAGTTTCATCACCAGATTTTCAACATAGGCACTGTACAACCTCTGCTCATGAACAATGTCACTGTGATTTTGTTAATGTATCCTAACTCTGATTTCCCACAGCAACCACAGTATTCTGCGGCAGAACGGCAAAAACACATTTCGACCAGGATGTGAAAAATGATAGCTGCACTGTTCATAAGGAGATGTGGAAAAATGGTAATGTTGAAAATCTGGAGTGAAAATATTACAGATGTGCAAAGTTCTAAGCGTGCGTGGAAACTGCGCAACGCACGCTCATAACACAGTCATTTTATGGACTTTCATCACCAAATTTTCAACATAGGCATTTTAGCACCTCTGCTAATGAACAGTGTCACTGTCATTTTTGTATTGTGTCCCGAACAGTGATTTCTCACAGCGACCGTGATATTCTGCCTTGGATGTGCGAAAACAATTTTGGCCAGGATATGAAAAATGACAGCTGTACTGTTCATAAGGAGGTGTGGAAAAATGGCAATGTTGAAAATATGGTGTGAATATATTGCAAATGTGTGAAGCTACGAGCATACGTGGAAAGTGCGTAACGCATGCTCGTAACAGCCATTTCATGGTCTTTTCTCACCAAATTTTCAACATAGGCATTTTAGGACCTCTGATACTGAACAGTGTCTATGTAATTTTCGTAATGTGTCCCGAACATGGATTTTCCACAGCGACAGCGCTATTCTGCAACGTAAGTGCAGAATCTCATTTCAGCTGGGATGTGAAAAATGACAGCTGCACTGTTCATAAGGTGGTGTGGACAAATGGCAGTGTTGACAGTCTGGAGTGAAAATATTGCAAATGTGTGAAGGTACGAGCATGCGTGGAAACTGCGCAACGCACACTCGTAACACAGTCATTTTATGGACTTTTCTCACCAAATTTTCAACATAGGCATTTTAGGACCTCTGCTAATGAACAGTATCACTTTGCTTTTCTTAATCTGTCCCAAACATTGATTTTGCACACTGACTGTGCCATTGTGCGCTACATGCACGGAAACACATTTTGGGCGAGATGTGAAAAATGACAGCTGTACTGCTCATAAGTAGGTGTGATAAAATAGCAATGTTGAAAATCTGGAGTGCAAATGTTACAAATTCGCGAACTTACGAGCGTGCATGGGAACTGCGCAATGCACGCTCATAAAATAGTCATTTTTAGGAATTTTCTTCACCAAATTTGCAACATAGGCTTTTTGAGAGCCCACCTTATGAACACTGGCACTGTCATTTCATTAATCGGCCCCGAAAGGTGATTTCGTGCAGTGACCGCGAAATCACCCTTCGAGCCAATTAACACCATGACAATGACAGAATTCATGAGGAGGGGTTCCAAAAACCCCATGTTGAAAATTTGGTGCCAAAATTCTAAAAAATGCCTGAGATATGCAACAAAATTGAAAAAACCCTATTAACTCCATTATACAGCTTACCGGCATTTCCTCAGTTTGCGGTTGGCTTTGAAGAGTGCAGACATGTTCCTGGTCCACCAAAGATCGTCGCGCAGGACTCGGAGGTATGTATGGGGTGAAGAGGGTGTGGGAGGCAGGTGTGCAGTGGTGGGTGCGGGTTGCGGGAGGGTCTGGGAGACTGCAAGGACCATTTTTTCTTTACAGAAAAAAAAAGACAACGCGGGACAGTTTTTAACTTCACAGGGGCATTTGGCACGCTGGGGTGGGCTCCCAGCATGCCAAGAGAGTTTTTTCTTGAAGGGCCAACTGTTGCTGACGGGGGATTGGGCACCCCCGTTGGCACACAACAAAAAGGGGAGGCAACATCATGCTGACGGGGATTGGGCACCCCCGTCGGCACACAACTAAAGCAGGGGCCGTTATGCCGACGGAGATTGGGCACCCCTGTCAGCACATAGCAAAAGGGGGGGGGGACCTTATGCTAATGGGGATTGGGCACCCCGTCGGTAGACAAGGAAAACGGGTGGGGGAGTTATATCATGCCGACGGGAAGTGGGCTCCCCCGGCGGCAAAATACCTGGGTCACTGCAGCCAGCGGGGATTGGGGCCCCCGCCGGCAAACAAAGACTGTTTGGGGGGCACACACTGCTGAGGGATTGGGCAATTCCTCAGCAGGGGTAGTTGTTAATACTGTTTAGAACGCAGCGGCAAGCCACCCGGCATATTCACAAACAGTATTAGGCTAGCTAACATTTCGCCCTGCAATGACAGGTTGCTCCCTCATTGCAGCAGAATGACTGCCACTGCAATGACGAGGCGGCCCCTGATTGCAGCAGTGAAAATGTTACAGCTTGGTGCACTTTTGGAAGACCAGTGTCATCGGCACACTGTGCCTCCATTGGTCCACCAGTGCCAAGCCTCCAAATGCAGTGCCTCCCTTGACTGTAACAGTGCCACGCCTCCACAACCCCTTCTCTCCTAAGCTGTCACATAATGTTTCTTGCGCATGCGCAAGCAAACATAAAAATCTGGCCATCTTATCTTGCCCTCACGATCAAAGATGGCGATCAAAGAATCTCACGATAAAAGAATTTGCAGGGTCGTGATCAAAGAATTTGCAGGTTCATGAACAAAGAATAAAAATGGTTGTAGTTTCAAAAATTTAAAGCATTGCAGCAAACCACCACCATGCTTCGACAGAATGAAGCCCCCTGAGCAAAACCTACCCTCATTTGACTTCCTAGGGTACTCCTGGGCTGAGAAAATAGATTTTTCATCCGGCCATCTAGTTCTCCATTCACGATGCAAGATCGCGATCAAAGAATCTCACGATCAAACAATTTGCAGGGTCGCAATCAAAGAATTTGCTCGCTCGTGAACAAAGAGCGAGGGACGAGATGGCCAGATTTAAAATAACTTTTCACAGCCCAGGGGTGCCTTACAAACACAAATGAGGCTGGATTTTGCTCAGAGGGCTTCATTCTGCCCCATCTGAATAATTATAATAGTTAATGACATATCCCTGGTAGTCTACTAAACAACTAAATAAAAATAAAATAAAAAAAAGTCTAGTGGCCCCCCATCATAGTAAATAATGTAATAATGTCTAATATTCTGGCACTCTAGTGGACCCCCAATGTTTGGAGGCAGTATAGCTCAGTGGACTAAGGCTCTGAACTACAAATTTGGTGACATCCAGCAGACCAGACCTGGGTTTGAATCCCACAGCTTTCACTTGCATACTGTGTGACCCTGAGCAAGTCACTTAACCTCTTTGTGCTCTCAGGTTGCTCCTGTAAAAAAGCTTTCAGCTTAGTGTGCTATACCTGGTTAAACAACTAAATAAAAAAAAAAGTCTAGTGGCCCCCCATCATAGTAAATAATGTCTAATATTCTGGCACTCTAGTGGCCCCCCCAGTGTTTTTTTTTTAATCCCTGGCAGTCTAGTGGCCCCCCCATCTGTGTGAAATAATATGCACTGTGAGTGTAGATATCCATGGTAGTCTAGCGGCCCCCTCCATAAGCATTTTTCTGATGAAAAGTCCGTATCTTGAAGCATTTCCGAGATATGGGCCCCGAAAGGCATGGCGGATGCCGCAGTGTTAGTCTATGGGAAAAAGCGTCAACTTCGGAGCACTGTAACTTTCCATCCATGCAATATTTTGTCACCAAACCACCAAAAGGCACATCTGTGGGATGTTGGCTTTCTTGCCTCCAATTTAAGCCCAAAAGACCAAACTGTTGTTTTGCAGCAGGGTGGCAAAGAATTTCTGTTGTTTTGGGCATAGTGTTGCAAAATAGTGTCGCATTTTCGCAAATGACATCACAAAAGTGTCACGAGTGCGACACTACTTTGCTAAACTACTTTTTACAAAAATTTCAAAACATATTTCTGGGGTGTTTAACCCCCCCAAAAAATACATGGCTAGCATCCTCAGGGTCCCACTAGGTGACCACGAAAAGAATTGTGTCCCTAGATGGTCCCAAATTTAAATGCCAAGCATTTCTGTGACCACTAACTGAAAAAAATGGCTGACTCACGACACTACAGGGGTCATTTGCGACACTAAAAACTGCATTTGCAACACTGTTGAACTTTTTAACTTTTCCCATCGACTATAATGGGAAACTTGTTTTTTGAATAACTTTGAACAGTTTAATATTTTTTTACGAAATCTTCAAAAGGTATGTTGGGGACCCCAGACGCATGTTTCTTGAAGTTTTCGGACTGGTCGTGCAAACCTTGCGACCTGTAGGCGCGAGCAAAGAATGAGCAAAAAAGCGTAAATGTGCTACAGAATGTCACTTTATAACTCGCCAATCATACATCTGACCATTACGAAACTTGGCAGATCCAGAGAACTATGTACTGCTCTGTGCCTGCCAAATTTCAGGCAACTCTGTCATATGGTGGTAAAGTTATTAAGATGCAAAATTTCACACTTTAACCTTAAATGGGTACTCAACCTAACTATAGTGGCACTACCATGCCACTATATATATATATATATATATATATATGAGAGAGAGAGAAAGAGAGAAATAAATAAATAAGAATAATTGATTGGAAACTGTGGTGTATGAGGAACATGCATTCAAAGGGGTCAAATTACGTAATCAGCCATGAGGCAGAAGGCTGAGTGACATCATTACTTAGGTTTACCTCTGAGATGGCGTTATTTATGAATATACCAAACTTTTCTTTTTTCTATTACATGTAATACATATGGGTGGTCTTGGAATGGTGCTTTTAAGTCGTGATCACATTTTATGATCATTTCTGGGTTTCTTTTTTTTAATGTTAGGTTTTTGTCATAAGAAATGTAGACAATGACAGCAGAAAATAATCATTGCTCCATCCAGTCTGACCATAAAACCTTAACAAACCCAGGACCTATTGTCCATAAAGGTTTATAACCCACACTATCCTCCCCCATGTTTCCCGTCCTACTACTACCAGTCTGAGCAACCACTAAGCCCTTTACTCTGTCCCAGGCATGTTTGAAACCATTGACATCAGCTGGCAGATTGTTTCTCGGCTCCACCACTCTTTCTGTAAAATAAAACTTTCTCACTTCCCTCATGAACCTCTCCCCTATCAGTTTACACTAATGCTTCTATGTTCTTGATCCACTACTTATGCTAAATAGTTCCTCACAGTTTACCTTATTCATTCCTTTCAGGAACTTGAAGGTCTCTGTTACATCTTCCCTCTCTCGTCTGGCCTCCAGCGAGTACATGTTCAGTGCCTTGAGCTGACCCTTGGAAAATCTACCCTGCTGGCCCTGAATCATTTTGGTCACCCTATGCTGTACTCTCTCCAGCCTTTCCTTTTCTTTTCTTAGGTGAGGACTCTAGAACTTGGCAGAGTACTCCAAATGGGGCCTCACTAGAGATCTATAGAGAGAGGTAATAATATCTCCTTCATTTTGCTGTCAGTACTCCTTCCTGAACACCCCAACACCAGGTTTGCCTTACTGTAGGCCTTGTTACACTGGCGTGATTGTTTTAGGGAGTCACTAATGATCACCCCTAGGTCTATCTCTCCTCAGAGATCATGCCCATCTTAACCCCCCCCCCATCCAGTACTCTGTCCTTGGGTTCTTGTTCCCTATGTGCATCACCTTGCACTTTTTGGCATTGAATTTTAGCAGCCAAACCTCTGACCACCTCTCATCTTTTGCAAGTCTCTCTGCATCTCCCTAACCCCCACCTCACTGTCTACCTTAACACAGAGCTTATTGTCAACTGCAAAGAGACACATCTTGCCCCGAATTCCTTTCCTATGTCACTGACGAACATATTGAAAAGGACTGGACCCTGGACTGATCATTGTGGCATCCCACTGGTGACCTCCCCTCTCTTCTGATTTGACTCTGTTAAACACAACCATCTGCTGTTTCTCTTCCAACCAGTTTCTCACCCATCTAACTGTGTCTTTTGCTGCACCCCAATCCTCTAGCTTCTTCAGCAACCTTCTGTGAGGCACTGAGCTGAAAGCCTTGCTGAAATTGAAGTAGAGTAAATCCATAGTGCAGGGCTCCCATATCTACAGGGATTCCTGTATTTTACAGGGATTTGGAGGCATCTACAGGAAAACTCTTCCCATAGACTTGCATTGGTTATACAGGAAAACAGGGCAATTCTGCTTCCATAGGAAATAATGTAATCTACAGGAAAACACAGGAATATCACCCTGGAGTTACAGGGAAAATGCCAAATCAATATGGGAGCACTGATAGTGTGGCCCTTATCTACTACCCTCATTACCCAGTCAAACAATGTGATCAGGTTGGTCTGACAAGACCTCCCTTCCAGAAACCCTGCTGTTTACTATCCTGGAGTCCATTAATCTCCAGGTAGTCTGTAAGGTCCTCTTTCACTATCGTCCCCATCAGTTTACCCACAATATGGCTAAGACTAACAGGTCTATAGATACCTGGTTTCTCCTTGTGCCCCTCACCCCCTCATGGAGTGGAACCATGTCTGCTACCTTCCATTCTTTTTAACAATCCTTGTCTGAACTGAGCTACAGTACGTAATAGCCCTACCAGGGGTTCAGTTAGTTCCACTGCCAATTCCTTGAGCGCCCTCGAATGCACCCCAGCTGGCCTGGGGACTTTATCTATCTTTAGGGCTGCTAGAACTTTCTGAACCCTTTCACTGGTAAATACTTGCTGCTTCATCACAGGAATCCCCTGTACAGCTGCCTTAATGCCACTCTCTCACAGAAGCCTCTATCTTCACTTGTGAATAAAAAGCAGTAGTAGTCATTAAGAATGGCTGCTTTCTGCCCATCCTGCTCAATTACCCTACTTCCCTCTGTCAGCCTAACAATTCATCCTCCCTTTTTTCCTTTTTTCTCTAATATATCTAAAGAACTGTTTTCCCCTTCCTGGGCCCCCTTCACAATATACTGTTTTACGCCTGCCTTTGCTTCTGTGACCACCCATTTGGTTTCCCTTGTTCTCATTTGGTACACTCTCCATTCTTCCTTCCCTTGTTTTTCCTTGTACTGGTGAAGGCCTTCTTTTTGGCTCCCACTGCTTCTCTGACCTCTCCAGAGACCATATTGGTCTCTTGTACCTGTTTTTTTATTACCACTCTCATGCAAGACTTTGTTGCCTTGTGAATGGCCTCCTTGATTGCCCCCATCTTTCCTCCACATCCTTGATGCTGTCCACTCTGACTAACTTGTCTCGAACCAGCTCCCTTATCCAGTTGCTCTCTGCCTTTCTGAAATCTAGGACTTCAGCCTTTGATGAGGGCTTACTTGTCCCAAGGGCAGGTTGAACCATATAAAGATATGGTCACTGGACCCTAGTGACTCTCCTACCCTCACTCCTGCTTCCACTTCCCAGCTGGTGAGCACCACATACAGAATGGCAGCCTGCCTAGCGAGTTCTTTAGCCAGCTGCACCGGCAGACAGTCCTGCAATGTATCCAGCAAGGCCTGACATCTGGAGCTCCTGGCTGCTGGGATGACCCAGTCAGTATCTAGCAGGTTTAGATCTCCCACCACCACCACCACCACCACCCCCTTTGACACCCCCTTTTCTAGTTCTTCCCTTAACTCCTTATCTTTCTCTTCCCCCTGTCATGGAGGTCTGCAGATCTCCCCATCTGTAGTTTCTTGCCTGATGATGCTGTGAGTTGAACCCACAGTTATTCTGTTTCCCCATTACCTCCCCTGATTTTCCATCCTCCACTGCCTCTATACCTTTCCTGACATATAGGACTATGCCTCCTCCCTTACCTTTTCCTCTGTCGTGTCTAAATCTAAATCATTATCCTCTGTCAGGTCTCAATCATTATTTTCTGTGGCCCTAGTTTCTGTGATGGCTACGAGGTCCATTGCAGTGTCCTCCACCATTGCCTGGTGCTCACTAATTTTATTTCCAAGATTGCTGGCATTAAGGCAACCCCTTTTACATCTTTCTTCTGATACCATTTTGCTTTTGTCTATTCCTTCTGCCTTATTCTTCCATAGTCTCCTTTTTTATTTTCCGTGCTAAATGTTGGCTTTGTTAGCCCTCTCTCATTGGCCTCTTCCTCCAACCTAATTTGTACCTCAGCCTTACTGTTACCCACCTTGCTGCTACTAGTCCCCTCTTCATGGGAGCCCTAGTTAGGTTCCACACCAGCTTTACCTCTCAATGGTTGCCTTAGCCTCTGTAATACTGTTTTTCTGCAGTGCAGTGATGTGCTTGTGAGCACTGGTGGATGTGTGCATGATTTCATTGACCCTTTGGCAGTCCGTTCTTTAGTTCTGCATGGTCAGTGGTCAGCATCTGTGGTTAGGAGCAGCATACAGTATGCAGTTGGAAGCAGTGTGGAGTTGATGGTCAGGAGTGGTGTGGAGTTGACAGTTGACAGCTGTGGAGTATTTAGTAGCTGCAGCAGCATGGAGGACTTGGTGTCTGAGGAGAGAGCTGGAGCATTGAGGGACATGGTAAGAGACAGGAGAGAAGTGGTGCATTTGCCCACAACCTGGGCCAACAGCCCATCACTAGAGGAGAGTCACTGGGTGGGGGGACGATTGCCCTTCCCTTCCCACCTGTGCCATGATGGGCAATCTGTGGTGTTCTTCAGGTGAAGTGAATACCAGGGCAGGCGGATGCTGGACAGGGGAGGCAGGGACAGAGCTGAGAGTGGCCACCTGCAATAAAGCAGAACATTTTATGAAAAAAAGGTGCATTTGCATCATTTCGGGTGCTAGATGTTTTGGAGACGTGGTAGTCAGTGCTCTAAGGTTGGAGCTGTGCAGTTTAAATGATTGATTTTAGGTTTCTTAGTGTGGTTCATTTTGTAAGTTTTTCATTGTGCAAGGTGCCCTAAGGGGTATGAACTCTCCTGGGGTGAGTGACCTCCCAGATGCCATAGGGGGACCATTCACCAGTATTTTACAATGGCACTGGGTCGCTTTAATCATGGTGGTGCCTGGGTCTGCATTGTCAGTGAGAATGATGTGAATTGGATTAGGATCTACTAGAAAAGAAAATGTAGGGGGCCTGGTGATGGTGTTGAACAACCCCTGGGATGCTGTGCCTCCTGACCTCCCCTCTGTAGTCACCACACCCAAAGACCTACACAATAGATGTACAGCCCCCCATAAGCATGCACTTAAACTATATGCTGATATCACACAATAAACATAAATTTATTAGGGTGACAGACCCCTAGGAAGAAAAAGGTTTAGTTGGCTGTGCAAGGTAGTTATGCAGGAGGCAGATCTTCTGTTGCTTTATGTAGGCCCAGCCCAAATAACAGCAGCCGCTCTTCACACACCCTAAGCAGATGCAGCCAAAACTAATGCTTACTGAGGGGCTAGTGTTTTGGCAAGTTTGGTACAAATCAGTTTGGGTATTTGAAAGTTATTATTTAATGAAATTATATAAACATCTTCAGATTCATAGAAACATAGAATTTGTTGGCAGAAAAGGACTGTTTGACCCACCCAGTCTGTACAGATGTTCCCAGCTGTCTCCACTGATCCTAACTGGTCTGCAGCTACCCTTCCCTCTTCCTGCCATTTATCAGTATTCCCTCATGCCTATTCCATGCATGCTTGAAGCCCTCCACTGTTCTTTCCCCCACCACCTCGACTGGTAGACTGTTCCAGCTGTTCACCACTCTTTGAGTGAAGTAGTATTGCCTCCTCACATTCCTTCTAAACTTCCCCTTCCAGCTTTATTGCCTTCCCTCCTGTCCTGGTGCACTTCCTCATTTGAAACAGACTCCCCTCATCTACCCTCTTCACCCTTATGAGGTACTTGTAGTTCTCTATCATGTCCCCCCTCTCTCCCCCCCTCCTCTAGGGTGTACATGCTGAGATCCCTCAGTCTCTTCTTGTAGGGTTTCCTGCACAACCCCTGCACCATTTTAGCTGCCCTCCTGTGGACTGCCTATACCCTGTCTATATCCTTTCTGAGATGCTGTCTCCAGAACTGTATACAATGCTCCAGGTGGGGTCTCACCAATGACCTACGTATTGGTAACATCACCTCCCTCCCTCCTGCTGGTGGTACCTTTCCCTATACACCACAGCATTGCACTAGTCCTGCTTACTGCCTTGTCACACTGCCTTGCCACTTTAAGGTCATCAGATATTATAACCCCCGGTCTGTTTCCTGCTTTGTGGCCATCAGTACCTCCCCCCACACACTTTACACTCAGTTCCTGGGTTTCTATGCCCAAAGTGCGTACTTTTGCACCTTTTGACATTGAATCCCAGTTGCCATACCCATGACCACTCCTCATGTTTTCTAAGGTCTCTACTCATTCTCTCCATGCCTTTCTGTGCATTCACCTTATTACAGAGTTTGGTGTCATCTGCAGAAAGGCATGTCTTCCCTTCCAGCACTTCTGCAATGTCACTTATGAAGAAATAGATAGTTATAAATATCTTGGGTTATGGCTTGATAACAGATTGTCTTTTTCTACTCACATTGAGACATTATGTAAGAAATAGCATGCCAGACTACTAGGTTTCTGTTATTCATTTATGGGTCTGTTTGGAGGGCCTCTTATAGATATAAAATATATTCTTAGGACCAGAGGACTTCAGACTGAAGGTGAGCAGTTCTGTGGTCCTAAAGATGCAAGAGGCAACCCTCCTATGTCCACAAGATGCCCTCCAAACAGATCTATACAATTATTATAGATTGCTAACTGTATTAAATTAAAAAAAATCCCTGTTTTATTTAGAATGATGACAGCACAAATGGTCGGTGAGAAGCCTGTTACAGTGCTCAGTGCATGAGATACATGAACAGTAATAAGAGTACCTCACGTGCAACTGAAGGAAGGGCTGCTGTGATTGGTTGGGGATGCTCCCGCAATCTATAATACAGAAATAAGTATTATTTCCTGATGGATGCCTGCAAATGCCTAGTCCAGGTTACTTTTCTCCCAGCCATGGACAATGAAGACTGGGTATACAGTTGTTGCTCCACAACTTACTTGTCCAAACTGGATATACTCTACCACAATGTACTCAGGTTCATAACCAACGTAGCACCTAGGACTCATCACTGCACACCGTATGCTTCTGCTGGTTGGCCTCTGTCACTACTAGGAGGTTAAAAAATCTTTATATGTGGACTTACAAGATAGTGCTGAAAGAGCTACCATACTACATCACTGGCCACTTTGCATGTTTCATAGCAGCTATGCCCTAAAGAACAAACTCTAGCCAGAGCCGATAGGGCCGTGAAAAGCTACCAAATGACCAAAGTTATTTTCTTGTTGGTGCCATATGGTGCTGTGTAGTCACAATCATCAGAAACTGGCATGCTGCTAATTCAGTCCTCTTTAATTTATTTAGTCAGAGTACATGCTGCTGGTGTGTGTGTGTGTGTGTGTGTGTGACCATGTAACCTGTCCTGTCCATAGGAATGAGATAGCTAACAGCTGCAGCTGCACTGTCTGTAATCTGACACTGTAGTCTGACTTTCAGAGTTTCAGTAAATTCCAACAACATATAATGAGTTAACCCCTAGGTTGCTGAAAGAAATAGAATAAATCTATTAGACTGAGCTGGACAAATGATAGAAACAGCAGTTTAAAAAGTTTTTTTTGTTGATATCCTGAGAGGTTCTGAGGTACAATAAAGTAGCATCACCCCTCCCTTCAGATGCCTTTAACATAGAGCAGCAACTAGCAAAAATCAGAAGGGGAGTGCAGTATTTTGCAGCTGTGGAGGAATACTTTCAAAAGTCCAAAAAGGGAGTTCCATGATCAGCCATTTTAGAGCTACAATCTGATCCCAAAAGTGCTCTAGGCTCCACCCACAGCCCTAAGAATAACCTCATCCTGCTGGATACCCTAAGTTTGGAAAACTGCGAACAGCTGTCATTCCCTCAGCATGAAGCAAACTGCAAACCTCTCTAAAACGAAGTTCCCTGGTCAGTCATAGTATTCTGAAAGCCCTCATTGAAGATTTATGTACTGATGTTTGCTCATGTGATTAAGTTATGCTTATCTTGTTTCATTGCCTTCTATGATTGATTGCTGTATACATGGCGTTGCTTGAGTACACCAGATAGTTATTTTATTTTATTTATGCATTTTCAGTTTTATGATGTTTTTTTTTAAATCACCCCTGCATAATGGTCTATACTCTATATTATTCCATGTTGTATCACTGTACACACGTACCTTTGTATCTTTGACACTGTCTTGTATCCTGTTGTATATTATTGTCTTATAATAACTGGTGCCTGTTTTTTCCCGTATGGAAACCGGGTTGTAATTTTATTGTTATAACTAGCTGGTTATAATGACAAACATGTGCCTGGTTTCCCTAGTTTGGCGCATGCACCTGCCACAACCTTCCTGTTCCCTGCACTGTTCCCCGCTCCTCAGCACTGCACCCGCTCCAGTTCCCTGACACACAGTCATTGATAAGTTCTTTTCTTTAAAGAAACAAAAAGGTAATTGGGCACAGAAAACCTAGATAGGGTGAAATAAAATAAAAAAATAAAAAACATAAAGCAAGCTAACAGTAGTTTATGAGCTGCCATGAACCGTGCTGAAATCCCAATGGTCTGCGGCTCAAAACAAATCCATTTATTTTGAATAATTGATGTGGCAAAAAAATTATCCCTAACAATTATACAAAATAAAGGATGGGTAGGGGGTCTAAAACTTCAATTTTACACACACCCCCTCAAGGTGGGATGCCTGAATAAACCCTTCAAGCTTTGCTCCCAGGGTTTATGTGGCATTTCACCCCGGGGGTGTGTGAAAATCTTTGTTATAACCCCCCTACCCATCCATTATTCTCTATTTTAACCTTGTATACTGTCCTACCCAGGACCTCCTTGTAAATGACCTTGCTGAATGGAACTGTTTTCTGGAGAAATAAATAAATACAAATACATTGAAGAGGACTGGTCCTAGTACTGAACCCTATGGCACCCCCACTGGTAAGTCTTTCTTAATCAGAGTGTGTGCCATTTTCCACTACCCTCTGTCGCCTATCCATTAACTAGCTCGTTATCCTGTTTACCGCTTAGGATTGCACCCCTAGACTGTCCAATTCCTTTATCATTCTTCTATGTGGCACAGTGTTGAGGGCCGTGCTGAAGTCTAGATAGGCTATGTCCACTGCCCTTCTTTGATCTATTTCCCTGGTCACCCAGTTGAAAAATTGATCAGCTTCATCTGGCATGCCACCCCCCACCCCATGAATCCATGCTGCCTTTAGTCTTGCAACCTTCTGGATTCAAGATATTCCACTTGTTTTTCTTTTATCAGGGTTTCCATCAATTTCCCCACCACTGATGTGAGACTGACCAGTCTACAGTTGCTAGTCTCTCCCCTGCTGCCACTCTTATGGAGTGGGACTACATCAAGTTTATTTCAGTCCTCTTTAACCACTCTTGTTTCCAGTGAGTTGTTGAATAAGGCCCTCAGCGGTGCAGCAAGCTCTTCTCTGAATCCCCTTAGCACCCTTGGGTGTACTACAGTCATGAACTTCAGACGCACAGATTTTGACAAGATGAGAAGGATAGTAAGGGAGACAATGGAGGGTATGGAGAATATAAGGGCAATGGAGGAGTTATGGCAAGCTATCAAGGAGGTACTGGCTGTGGAAAGCGTGCATAAAAAGGTTGAAGAGCAAAGGGGAGAGACCACTTTTGGTTTACAAAGGGGGTTGTGGGGGCAGTCAGGGAAAGGAGAAGGGCTTTCAGAAAATGTAAGAGGACACTCAGTGAGGAAGATAGGGAAGAGTATAGGAAAAAGAGGAGTCTGGCAGGGAAGAAGATCAGAAGGGCAAAAGCAGATACTGAGGAGAAAATTGTAAAAAGGGCCAAAAGGGGGAATAAAGACTTTTTCAGATATGTGAGGTAGAGGAGAAGGGCAGGGGAAGGGATTACTAGGCTGAGGGGGGAGGGAGGAAGAAAATTGGAAAGGGACTGTGAAAAAGCAGAGTTATTAAATAAGAACTTTAGCTCAGTATTCACAGAGGAGGAGGACGGTAGGGGACCTGAGCTAAAGTCATAGGGGAAGGAAGGCAAATGAATGGATCTGAGCCCATTCACTGTGGATAGGGTTAGGGTAGAGTTAGATAGATTGAGGGTGGACAAGGTAATGTGGCCTGATGGGTTACACCCCGGGATGATCAAGGAATTGAAGGAGGAGTTGGCCACACCCTTGACAAGGTTCTTCAACTTGTCCCTGGATATGGAGAGAGTGCTGGAGGGCTGGAGGATGGTGGATGTAGCGCCTTTACACAAGGGAGGTAGTAAGGAGGTGAAGGGGACCTATCAGCCTGTCAGCTTCACGTCAATAGTGGGGAAGGTAATGGAGGCATTAATCAAGGAGAGGGCGGTGGATTACCTGGAGGAGAGTGGCTTGCAGGACAGCAGACAGCGTGGCTTCATGAAGGGGAAGTCTTGCCAGATAAACCTAATTCAGTTCTTTGATTGGGCGACTCAGGTGATTGACTGGGGGTGGTGGTGGACATGGCCTATCTGGACTTCAGTAAGGCCTTTGACACCATCCTCCATAGGAGGCTGGTGAGCAAGATGGAAAGCCTGGGATTGGGTGGGAAAATAACAAACTGGGTGGAGGTTTGGCTAGTAGGAAGAACTGAGAGGGTAGTGCTAAATGGGGTGCACTCCAGGATGGTGAGGGTGAAGAGTGGAGTGCCACAGGGGTCAGTTTTGGGTCCGCTTCTCTTCAACATCTACATAAGTGATATATTACAGAGGGTTTGAGGGGGAGGGTGTGCCTATTTGCTGATGATACGAAAATATGCAATAAGGTGGATACCCCATGGGGAGGGGTGGAGGACATGAGGGAGGACTTAAAGACACTTGAAAAATGGTCTGAGACATGGCAGCTGAAATTTAATGCCAAGACATGCGCTGTGATGCACTTGGGGAGTAGGAACAGAAGAACAGGGTACACCCTAGGTGGGGAGGAAATCAAAGTAACAGAACAAGAGAAGAATCTTGGGATCATAGTCTCCTTGAACCTTAAGGTAGGAATCCAATGTAGCAGGGCAGTGGGAAAGGCCAATGGAATGTTGGCATGCATAGGCAGGGGCATTACTAGCAGAAGGAGTGAGGTAATAATGCCCCTTTACAAAGCCATGGTGAGGCCGCACCTGGAGTATGGGGTTCATTTCTTGAGGCCACATCTCCACAAGGATATAGATGCATTGGAGAGGGTTCAGAGAAGGGCAACCAAGATGGTGCAGGGTATGCAGGGAAAATCATATAAGCAGAGGTGTAAGGAGCTGGATCTGTAAACGCTGGAGACAAGGAGGGAAAGGGGAGACATGATTGAAACTTTTAAATATGTAAAGGAGCTCAATAAAGTGAAAGAAAGAGGGTTCACTTAAGAGGAAGGAGGGGGGCAGAACTAGAGGACACAGCCTCAGACCGCAAGGAAAAAGATACAGGGGCAATGTGAGAGGGTGTTTCTTCACAGAGAGGGTGGTGGAGCCCAGGAACAGACTACCAGATGGAGTGGTGGGGGCTAAATCAGTGGAAGAATTCAAGAGGGCATGGGACAAGCATATGGGTGTGAGTATCAGGGGGAGAGAGCGGGGGCTAGTAGGGAGGGGGAGGTGGGGGGGGAAGGGCAGCCTAGATGGGCTGGTTTGGTCCTTTTTTGCCATCAAGCTTCTATGATTCTATGATCCCATGATCCCATCTGGTCCCATGGCCTGCTCCATTTTCAGGTTTGCGAGCCCATTCAGGACTCTTTCCTTTGTAAATGGACTGGTATTCACCTCCCTTCCCTGGTGTTCTTGATGCTCAGAGTAAACAATTCTGCACTCACCCTGCCCTAAATAAAAGACTGCTCACCCAAAATGAAGGTGCTCCATTTTAATAAAGTGCCATTGTGCACATAATCCTGTCATGTTTTTCGGAATACCCTTATTTCTTTTTCAAAGGGTCTGAGTGTACATAAGGAACGCACAATTTATACATCATGGCTGATGACATCATCAAAAACATCAGAAAAAATAAAGTGAAACACACAGTGCATAAAGTGCTTTAAAAATACAATAAGAATCACTTTTTAAAAACAATTGGCATGTAATCTCTGTAATAAATAAGTAAGCAATAATACCCGACAGGGTGGGCGGTATTGCACACGATCAGCCCAGGGCTTAATGAGGCCCCACGCTGCAGGCGGAGGGCCTTATAGCCCTGGAAGGTCCGGGTATTGCCCATAACAGCCCACCCTGGAGGTATTATTATGCTTAGAAAATGGGCTAAATGTAAAGGTTTTTTACATTTAAGATTATAAAAAAAAAAAAAAAATTACTACAAATTACTTTAAAGTTGTTTTGTTAGTAAAATAGTCCCTCTACTGGTATAGTTGCAATACTTACCAGTAGAGAGCACTAACTTTCTAAAAGTTTGCAGAAACATCATCTCCCAAAGAACAGTGTCCTGTACTATCCAAGTATAGCAGTGAGGGACTACTTTACAAGGAATAGATTTCTTTTTTTTTAAATATGTATTATATTTCTTTTGCATTTGTGAAACAACAGTCACCAACTTGACCCCGTGATGGTCGGACAGAAAGTGAAACAGGAATGGGTTATGAGTAAGGTGAATAGAAAAAAATTAAAAACAGAAATGGGTTGCCACAGCTGTATTTCTTTTAAGGCATGACATCTTATTACTTTCCTGGTGTTCTGTGGTATTGGTCGGCTTTCCGGTGCGAGCGGGTAAAGAGAGAAACGAGATGTTTATGACATGCTTCCCAGAGACAAGTCCACTGCAAGGGTAGAAAATCTTTGTGAAGTGGTTCATGGGCTGTATGACGAACTCCCTTTCACTGAGCTACCAGTAAACTGGAATTATATGGGAAATATGAGGAGTACCATTTACCTTGTGGGGAAAAAGAACAGCAACAGAAAATTTCCAGTGTACTCTGCTGTCTGTACGGTATGCGCATTAGGACGTGAGGCCGAGGGGAAGAAGGAGTTGACAGCGCTACGCTCATGATGCCGTCGAGAAATGAAAGGCAGTCACAAGTCAGGAGGGTGAAAGACAGTAGCAGACATACAGTAGACATCTTTTGTATGCTAGTGGCATGAGACAGGGAAGCTGATGAAGGGATGGGCAGAAACTTTGAGCTGGGAGTGGGGCACTTAATGGCTTTCACAGTGGTCAGAGTAACCACAAAGGCAACTGTACAGTGAATCCACAGTGGCGGCTGGCAAGCACAACTAGCTGCTAATGTAAGCTGCTGCTGCCTACTAATGGAGGGCACAAGCATTTTTGAGAGGGAATAAAGAGATTACAATTCTTTTATGTAGTGACAAAGTGAGCTCAGCTGAGCTTGGTGTGTGGTTTCTGTGGCGGCTGGCAGTCTTGGTAGTGCAGTATCTCTCGCTAAGAGAGAGAAAAAATGGCGGCATTTTCAAATTAAATAGAGTGGTTTCAGCCAATGGGCAAGCAGGGTGGGCACAAAGATACTTGAATGGGTTATGGGGCACTTGTGCTGGAACTTTGTATTTGCTGGGCATCTATTGAAAGTTAATGTACCCCCCTGGCAGGGGTACCAGACAATCAGAGCCCAGCAAATAAAAAGCCGATTTTCTAAAGCCATAATAATACACACACAACATTTATGAATAAATACCAATTGATGGACAAAATATTAAAAAGCAGGCAAATCAAATGAATGCCCAGAGACAAAGTCCATGTGGCTTCCTTCAGTTAAAATGCATATTGAATTAATCTACAAAGGAAACAAAGACAAGAAGAACTGTAATTATTAACCATGGTCAGAAAAATGTGTGATGACCTAAACAGTTCTCAGCATGTCAAATATGAGAAACTGTGTATTCATTATCATTTATCAACTGTTAAAGTGTTAACATGTAACCACTTATGCAAGTCAGCATTACTGCACGTTCCAAATTGGTACCAAAAACCTATATGGCACCTTTTATTTTCTCTTTCTCAGATAGGGAGTGACATTGAATCTCTCATTAAGGCCTGGACATTTGTATGCACTCAAAGTGTATATCCAGAAACCCTCTCTTTGTGGAGGCATTGTACTCCAACATCCCTCAGGAAGAAGCTTTAGATTGGTTGGCCTTTTATTTGAATTCTAGGACACATGGGGCTCAACCGTGCACAGAATTATTGCTTAAGCTATCTGAATTTGTGCTGAAATTGAATGCCTTTTCATTTCTATGGAAATTCTATTTACAAACTAAAGGCACCGCTATGGGGGCCACATTTGCACCTAGCTTTTCAAACTTATATAAGGGCAAATGGGAGGATGTACAGGTAAGGAACCCTGACACAAATCCTTATTTTTCGAAAACTGATTTATATTGTCGCTTCATTGATGACGTACTTATTGTGTGGAATGGGGACATGGCAGAATCTGACCGTTTTGTATTTTTGTATCCTATTTACATACATCCAGTCCTAATCTACACTTCATATTTTATGCTAGTAAGACCATTGTGTATTTTTTAGATCTATGTATTAGTAAAGGTGAAGGTGGTAATGTATGTACTGAGATTTATAGAAAACCTTGTGAAAGAAACAATTTGCTTCTCTCATCCAGCTGCCATCCTAGGCATGTAATACGAAACATCCCTAAGGGTCAAGTCCTTCATTTGAGAAGGAACTGTAGCGATACAGAGAGTTTTGAGAAGGTAGCACAGGACTTACAAGAGAGGTTTATTAAGAGAGGGTACAAAGCAGAACAGGTCAGCTCTGTATATCAGGAGGTGCGAGCAACCCCTAGGTTGGCCACCATGAATAGTGGCAACCAGAGAGAGGCTGACAGCACCAGTTTGAACTTTGTCACCACTTACTCCACCCATACTTCAAAAGTGGCAAATATTATTAAAAATAATTGGAACATTTTGAAGGGTGGCCCAAATTTACAGGCATATCATGCACACCCTCCCAGGATGTCATACAGACGTGCTGAAATACTTAAGGATCAGCTGGTTCACAGCAGACAGTCCTTACCAACTGGGCAAACTGCAAACCTGGCTGAAACAGAGTACAGGCTGCTACAAGTGCCACAGGTGCACCTATTGCCCCTATATAGCTACAGGCAAAGATTTTAAAAGTCCACATAAACCAAAGACCTACCAGATTAAAGAACTCATCACCTGTGATACCACAGATGTAATTTATTTAGCACTGTGTACCTGTGGAGCTTTCTACATAGGAAAGACAAAGAGAAATTTCAAAAACAGGGTGGGGGAGCACTGTAGGGCCATCCGTAATGGTGATCCTACATATGCAACTGCACGAAGCACCTTACAGTATAATAACAGGAATGAGCATACCTCCTCATTCATAGGTATAGAGAAGGTTTACAGGAACCCAAGAGGTGATGATTTCAATAACTTCATCTTAGAAAGAGAGGGTTTCTGGATATACACTTTGAGTGCATACAAATGTCCAGGCCTTAATGAGAGAGTCAGTGTCACTCCCTAGCTGAGAAAGAGAAAGTAAAAGGTGCCATATAGGTTTTTGGTACCAATTTGGAATGTGCAGTAATGCTGACTTGCATAACTGGTTATATGTTAACACTTTAACAGTTGATAAATGATAATGAATACACAGTTTCTCATATTTGACTGCTGAGAACTGTTTAGGTCATCACACATTTTTCTGACCATGGTTAATAATTACAGTTCTTCTTGTCTTTGTTTCCTTTCTAGATGAATTCAATATGCATTTTAATCAAAGGAAGCCACATGGGCTTTGTCTCTGGGCATTCATTTGCTTTGCCTGCTTTTTAATATTTTGTCCATCTATTGGTATTTATTCATTAATGTTGTGAGTGTATTATTATGGCTTCATTTTTTACAGTGATTACATGCCAATTGTTTTTAAAAAGTGATTCTTATTGTGATTTTAAAGCACTTTATGCACTGTGTGTTCTCACTTTATTTTTTCTGATGTTTTTGATGATGTCATCAGCCATGATGTATAAATTGTGCGTTCCTTATGTACGCTCAGACCCTTTGAAAAAGGAATAAGGGTATTCTGAAAAAACATGTCAGGATTGTGTGCACAATGGCACTTTATTAAAATGGAGCACCTTCATCTTTGGTGAGCAGTCTTTTATTTAGGGTGGGGTGAGTGCGGAATCTTTTACTTTTTGCATTACGGACTTTATTCCTGCACCCCCGCCCTCCATGTGCAACCTCTGTTCTTGTTGTATATTGTTCTTGATGCTCCTCAGTGGTCCATCCCCCTCTCCCTTCATTGTGAAAACTGAGGAAAAGTACCTTTTCAGGATGTCAGCTTCTTCCTGATTCTCCTCTGCGCAGCCATCCTCTGCCATCCTCCTTATTCTCGCTATCCCTCCTCTTGCCTTCCTCATCTCACTTATGCACCTGAAGAAAGTCTTGTCCCCTTTTGCTACCCCTTTGGCTATCCTTTCCACTGTTTGTGCCTTTGCTTGCCTCACTGTCCCCTTCCCCTTTTCCTCTGTTTACCTGGTACACCTTCCTATCCTCCTCCCTCTGTGGCTCTTTGTGCCTGCTGAATGCCATCCTTTTACCCTTTACCTTCACGGCCACTTCCCTAGAGTACCATAGTGAACTTTTTTGATCCCAGTTTTGCTCACTACCTTCATGTAGAGGCTGGTTACCTTCACTGTGCCTTCCCTTAAGTTTCTTCCACTGGTCCTCTACCCCTTCTTGACAATCCACCCCTGCTAGACTACTCATAAAGCAGTCTCCCATTCCTTTTAAATCTGGCCTCCTGAAGTCCAGGACCCTTGTCCTTGTGTGGTTTAGCTCTGTACCTGTCTTAATGCTGAACCACACTGTATGGTGATCACTGGTCCCCAGGAGACTGGTCACTGTGACATTTGCAACACTGTCTCTGTTAGTGAGCACCAGGTCCAGTACGGCCCACCCCTAGTGGGTTCAGTGACTAGCTCCCTGAGAAATGCCCCCTGCAGGGAGTCAAGGATTGCTCTGCTTCTTGCTGAAGCTGCAGCTGGAAGGCTGCAAGCCACATCTGGCAGATCGAAGTCCCCCACCAGCAACACCTCTCCCTTGTTTGCCATCCTGCTGATGGTTTCCTCTAGTGCCTTATCTAGATCCTCCCTGTGCTGGAGATCTGTATATCACCCCAGTGTGAATAGCGCCCCTAGCCCCTGTTTCCAGGGTGATCCGCAGCACCTCAAGCCCTTCCTTTGACTCTAGATTCCCTTGCACTTCCACGTCCAGATGCCCTCACTCACATACAGAACAACCCCTTCTCCCTTCTTCTTTTCCCTGTCTCTTCTGAACTAAGAGTAGACTGGTATGGCCATATCTTTCCACTAAGTATATCCCCAGAGGAAGCCTTGCAGCAAAGCACTGGGGTTAGTGTGGGAGGCTGTTGGACTGGGGTAAGATGTGTTTTTCATCTGCTGTACTCCAATAAAGCTGAGAAGAATCATTTGAAATAAGACTGCCTAGTGTGGCTTTTCATTTTTTGATCACCTACTCTGTATTTAACATTTTATTTGTGCATGGCACAAAGGCTGGAGTGGCCACATCCCAGCTGTGATTTTTGGTGCACCACGACTCAGTTATTGCCACTAGGTCCAGGTCTGCCTCCACCATAATGGCCTCCAGGCCAGGAATTTTATTCCAGGCCTATTATAATTCAGCCTTTTTTTTTTGGCCTCGGATAGCGCAAAAACTAGACCCGTTTAAATTAGGAAACTTACAGGTTCATTCTGTGCTCCTAGATCTATGGGGATTCCCATACTTAATGTTTTTTTTTTAAACTACAAAAATGGGTCATGGGAAGGCATTCTTTTATTTTTTAAATATCAGAGAAATGGACACGCGCTGCAGGAAAATGGCCACTGAGAATCTCATTACTGCCAAGATCCAGACAAAGCTCTCCAGTTTGTGCTGTGTATGCTGACTTTGTTGGGAGCATGGAATGATTAAGAGTGTACCCAATTGGTCCATTTGCAGCCTGCATTTGTCTGGGGGAATAAATAAGGCAGTATGCTGGCAGTGCATCCATTAGATTCCTTGGCTTTCATGAAGATGAAGTTGGATCTCCTGATCATGGATCACTGAACTCAGCAGCTCCTGCCCGATCCAAATGCTCACCATGTGATCCCGCATTCTTTAGCCACTTGAGACAGTGCCATTGAGTCACCTGAACCATGCCTCAAACATCGCAGTTCTGGGTCAGAGGAATAGCAGAGCCTAAACCACCGAAGGTAAACAAACCTTGTTGTTTGCAGGGTAGTATATTTTAAACTGAAAAGGGCAAGAAAGCGTGCTTAAGTGTTGCTTGAAGGAAGCAATGCCCCTGAAGCTCTGAGGCAAACAAACCTTCTGTCTTGCAGGTTGCTCTATTTTAAACACAAAAAGTGCAAAATGTGATCTGAACAAGAGAGACTCGGTGGTGTTCTTCAAAGGGTGGGGGTGGACACAAAAGTGCGTAAGTGCTACTTGACTTGTTCAGTGCACAGAGCAGAGTTGTGTTTTAAAAGATCACTCTGTGAAACAGTACTAGCGAAAGCCCTCCCTGGCATCTAGTGGACCCCCTCCCCTTGAAGATCTCCCAATTGCCAACCAACCCTTTAAAATAGTATTAGTCACAATCCTTCATGGTGTCTAGTGGCTCGTGCCAATGGTCCCCAACCATGTGTCACCCCTCCAACCTGATCACCCGCTGAGAACCCTCCAACCCCACACCCTGATCATAGGTCATTCCATCCATGATGGCTAACTGGCACAACCATCTGGCTCACTTCCTTGCTCAACAGTCATCTGACATGCATAGAGCACGATCATGAGTACTGTGCCCAATCACACTCTGCATGTCAGACTATGGCTACCCGAGGAGGTGAGGGAAGGGCTCTGCTGACTGGTGACCAGGGTAAGGAGGGTTGCAAGGTGGGGGGTCCTCAGTAGGTGGCCAAGTGGGGGAGGGGTGACACTTGGGGGGGTCTGCACACAGAAAGGAGAAGTCCATTAGACACCAGTGAGAGCAACTGGTTGTAATATTTTACAGAGGCAATCAGGGGGTCCACTAGGTACCAGGGAGGGCTATCAGTAATACTATTTCACAGGGGCAATCAGGAGGAGGCGGGTCCACTAGACTACGAAGAGTACACCTGCAATACACCTGCCCTGCATTCGGGGGGGGGTGCAGTCACAGCCTCGATGCATGGTTAGGGCCAAGTTTTTGGCAACATTAAACAGCACTACACTAGCAGCTGTTTAGTGCCACCAAAACCGCAGATTATTCCACACACCATTATGCATGTGGGGTCCCTCATTTGCATAGATACAGTGGTGTCCTTAGGGGAATCATGCAGCCAGGCTTAGGCTCAGCAGTGCACTGGGGTGGAGAGAGATGGCATTGGGTTCCAGTGCTACAGCAACCCCCGCAGTGGCCCAAGGGAGCTTGCTCACTGTGCAGCACAATGCTGTATGCTGCTGAGGCTACTCGATGGGCTAACTTCTTGCCACGGGAGGAGGGAGAAACCAGGGAGGAAAGCTTGGCGAAAAACCCATGAACTGTCTATAGAACAGCCTGGACTCCCAAAACCACCCGAGCCCAACTGCACACTGATGCTAGCTCCTAGTCTACCCTAGTGGACTGCCTTGGGGTGGGGGAAGACACCGCCAAGGGAAAATCATAGGAGTTTTAGGTGGATGGACACCAGCAGGGGGAAAGAATGTCAGGGTTAACATGTCAGCATAGGGCATATCCCTGACAGGACATATCTGGGGAGAAAAATCTCTGGGGGTACCAGAACTTAGCCCCTCTTCTCACTAATCTGCAGTTCCCACTCCGTGAATAACACCTTCCTTTACAAAAAGTTAAATCAATATCCACACACGAAAAAGAGCTCCTCTGAACATAGTGCCCATATACCCCGACTAACATAGTCACTACAAGTAAACAGCAAACATAAGCACCTGATGAGGTTTTACCACACCACATTCCAGACAGAGCAGCATACAATTCAAACAGAACAGATACCATCATGAGGTTTTAGAGAGGGGAGAATAACAGATACCATCATGACATTCTAAAAAGTGGAAAAAGTGTACAGTTATTCATTTTGGGGGGGAGGGGGTGAAGAATCCAATGACAAATACTAGTTGAGCAGCAGACAGGTAAAATGGTTGCTTGCTGGCATCAGCAGTGGAAGTGCAGGTGTTAGACAGATGCAGTATAGGAATGGCAGTGAAGTATTGAACTGATGCCAACTCCACCCCCAACCTGCAGAGATGGACAGGCATTGGGGTGTGTCTTTGGGTCATCGCCCATAACGGTCATGACATTTCACCTCACCCTACCCTGCAGACACTGACAAGTGTCGAGGTGTGCCTTGGGGTGTTCGGGTTTTACACTCACCTCATTTCATAAGGAAATACGCTGAAATGGGTGCAGTATAGGAGAATGGGGTGAACTCTGCAGCCAAAGAGTCCAAGGTGCACCTTGATGCCTTTCACTGGCTGCAGGGTGGGGTTGGGGGTGGAACAGCGTGAGCATTACTGTCGACATTCCCAAGTCACAACCTTGAAGCCGGTCAGTCCCTACAGGGTAGGGCGTTATGGTCAGAAACCCTAATGCCCTGGGCATTTCTTGGTATTTTTACTCAAAGTTTTCAGCATGGTCTTTTTGTGACCCCACCGCATGAACAGTGACATTATCAGTTTGTTAGCCGGAAGGTGATTTTGCATGGCAACTGCGCCATTTGGCATCACAGGTGTGAAAACACATTTTGAACAGGATGTGAAAAATGACAGCTGTACTGTTCATGAAGAGGTGTAAAAAAATGTTAATTTTGAAAATCCAGAATAAAAATATAAAAAAACTGGTGAAGTCACGAGCGTGCATAGAAACTGCACAACACACACCTTAATGTAATTATTTTGGGGATGTTTTACACCAGACTTTCAACACAGGCATTCTGGGACCTCTGCTCATGAACAGTGTCACTGTGATTTTCTTACTGTGTCCCGACTGCTGATTTCCCACAGCGACTGTGCTATTTTGCGCCGGAAGTGTGAAAACACATTTCAGCCAGGATGTGAAAAATGTCAGCTGTGCTGTTCATAAGGAGGTATGGAAAAATGCCAATGTTGAAAATCTGGAGTGAAAATGTTACAAATTTGTGACGTTATGAGAGTGCGTGGAAACTGCGCAATGCACGCTCGTAACACAATTATTTTATGGACTTTTGTCACCAAATTTTCAACATTGGCATTGTAAGACCTCTGCTCATGAACAGTCTCACTGTGATTTTCTTAATCTGTCTCAAACATTGATTTTGCACACCGACCATGCCATTGTGCGCTACATGTGCGAAAACACATTTTGGGTGAGATGTGAAAAATGACAGCTGTACTGTTCATAAGGAAGTATGGTAAAATGGTAATGTTGAAAATCTGGAGTGAAAATATTAAAAAGTCTCAAAGTTACGAGTGTGTGTGTAGGAACTGCAAAACTCACGCTCGAAAAACAGTCATTTTTGAGAATTCTTTCACCAAATTTTCAACATAGGGTTTTTGGGGGCCTACCTCATGAACTGTGACACTGTCATTTCATTACTTGGCCCAGAAAGGTGGTTCCACGCAGTGACCATGAAATCACCTTTTGGGACCGAATAACAAAATGACAGTGACTGAGTTCATTAGGTGGGGTCCCAAGAACCCCATGTTGAAAATTTGGTGAAAAAATTCTCAAAAATGGCTGGGACATCCACCTAAGTTGAAAAAACCCTATTTATGCCATTATGCAGCTTATTGGAATTTCTCCAGTTCACGGTTGGCTTTGAAGTGTACAGACGTGTTTCCGGTCCAACAAAGATCGTCATGCCAGGCTCCGGAGGTAAGTATTAGTTGAGGGGACTGAGGGGAGCTAGGGTGTGCAGAGGGTGGGTGCGGGTTGGGAGAGGGGCATGAGAGACAGCGAGGACCGTTTCTGTTTTACAGGTTTAAAAGCTAAACAGCAATGTGGGATGCTTTTTTGCATGCTGGGGTGGGCTCTCAGCATGCTGGCACACCTGGATGTTTCTTTTGGGGGGGCTGGAGCCGACAGGGATTGGGCACCCCCATTGACAATACAGTGTGCTTGGGGGTGTGTGCATTAACCGAGGGGGATTGGGCACCCCTCCCATGGCCCACAACAAATCGGGGGTGCATCATGCCGATGGGGATTAGACTACCCCGTCAGCAAATGTACCGGGGAGGGGGCATGCCGACAGGGGGATTAGACACCCCTGTCAGCTTTAAAAACTGGGAGAGGTGGGTTTTGGTTTTGGCAGTGAGAATCAGACAAGGTGTGCAGTGGAGCACCATGAAAGGTTTAGGGATTTAGAGATAGATTTTGTGAGTCTGTGTGTGTTGGTGGGGGTGGGGTCTTGCATCGGGTGGTGATTGTAGCAGTCGTTTTCTTTCAACTGTATGCCACTGCATCTGAATTGCAGTCGTAGACAACTCGGACATTCATTGGTGTGGTGTGGCCACACCTGCAAAAAGCATCAGGGTATTGGAAGCGGGGGTGGCACATCTACAAAAACTCATATGGTGGCACTATGTTTCTTACACATGCATGCAAGTAAACATAAAAAGGCAATATTTGTTTTTACCTCTGAGAGTTTGGTATATGTAGCTGTGTGGGGGGAGTGCTTAAGCATGTCAGTGAATGACTGACTGAATGTGAGCCAGAAAAAAAGTGAGAAAGCACTGCATCAGGCAAATAAATAAATAAATAATGTTTATTAAGGGAGCACACATAGCTGTGTGACCAGAAATCAAAATGTACTAGTCTGGAACTAAAAGGTTAATTAAAAAGTTGTGTTATGGCATTTCATACTATGAACAGAATAATATAGAGGGGACTGTATATTGTAAGCCTATAATACCATTGAATGTTTCTGGGAACATGTGAACCTTGAGAGCAAAGTCTGACAGGTTCCAACATTTCCCCAGAACCTTGAGATGGTATTAAATTGTTGCCTGTAAAGATCCCATGGTTATAGAGTAGTTATTTAACATGTTTTAGGTGATTTTTACCATTTAAAATAAATAAGAACACATAAAACATCCTTAACGTTTGTTCTAGTGATTTTATTGACAGGTATAATAAAATTAATTGAGGACTTACATTGATTTGTGCATACAAAAAAATCTACTGGAATTTCATCCCAGTTTTACAGAGAAAATACAAGGAAAATGAGGGTGTACTACATGGAACTGAATAGCCCCTATCTATGAGCATTGGGTCTTTGGTCCTGTTTACACCACCTACTTTGCAGCGCATCAACCCATGCTCACTGGTTGATGTGCTGAAAAGTCAGGTGTGTGGACACATTCTGGAGCACCACAAGTGTGGCTCCAATCAATTTTCTACACCGACTCTGTTGTTGGTACCCTATATTGGAGCGAGCGCAGCAGCTGGCAGTGTAAACACTTTGCTGCACTTACTACTCGTCTTTCCCCATGTCTCCATGCATCCTCTATATCATTCACAGCCCCTCCTTGGAGCAACCTGCAGCACTGTGAGGGCAGGCTGTGTAAATGGGAGATTGCATTCCAAGCAGCCACTGCTGCAGGAAGAGAGCAGCGAATGTCAGAGCGCTGCCGCCATGTAAACACGGCTTTTAGGTATTGGGCCAGAAAGGGGCTTTTTCAAGGTTTGGAAGCAAAATGTTTGTCTTTTTTGATAAGTTACAAGGTTTTACAGTTTAAAAAATTGGGTGCAAGCATTTCACTCTGAAAATGCAAAACTTTTTTTTCTGCATTAAATTTGGGCACACACAAAAACATTAAAAGTGAAAAATGAGAAAAATACTCAACTCTGAAGGTTGACAGATGTATGGTTTATCAGAAGACAGTCTAATGAGACATCTAAGCTGACTTAGAAAAATAATTACACTTAGTATTTTAAGAAGAAAAAAATGTTTTCATGAGTCAGATAAAAAATCATCAAAACAACAGATAGCTCTTATGCTTCATAATTAAAATGACTGTAAAAAAAGCTTTAAGTCCAATATAAACAGAAAAGTACAAAAAACCAAAAATGTTCTAAGTCCAACATGAATAAACTGTTTAAACAACAAAACCATCATGAAAAATGTACCAAGTCCTACACAAGCAAACTGCCTAAAGCCAAGAATCCTGAAAAACAGTCAAGAACATGACCGAAAAAAATTACATGCATTTTATATTACATTAAAGTCATAAATGAATAAAATAATAAGAAAGTTTGGTCTCATCTTCAGCTTTGCCCTGCTCAAAGAAAGTTAGGACTAATGTACACCCAAACCTCTCAACTGCTATGAATTGCGCATATTGCTATGATTTTCACACTCAGATTTATTCTTGCTTCGTATAGGTTTACTGATGTTCCTCATAATGTCAGAGCTATTTCTGGACGTACAAACTATGAAATCAATGAACTAAGTTGGTAGAAATATTCCTTATCACTAACTATATGGGACCCACTATCTGAAGACATAGTATTGTTTAAAATAAGAAAGTGCTACACATTCTGGCCCTTTGCTATGATTTTTGAAGGCCAGTGCTATGATTTTTAATGCTGAGAGGTATGTGCACACCTCACTTGAAGCAGCAGGCCCATAGGCCATAGTGCTGGACCTGTAGCTCGTCCCTTGGTCATGAGGCTGTGGGCTGCAAAGGGGGGAGGGAGAGTGTTAGGACTGAAAAACCTTAACACCATATTTTCTTCAAGGCTTTGGAACCTTAAGGATGCATTATATGCAGATACACATACAGTATATATCTAGCTTTTGGACTACCTTCCCATTAATCTTGTTTGTTAAATTCCGCTACTTTTTCAGGTGAAGCCTAAAAATGCAAGGAAGAGTAGGTATTGATGGATAGGAGAGTGCTATGTTAACAGCACAATTAATGACATAAAATGAATGAAAATTAAGTTGCAAACTGCACAGTTTCTGTTTTTTTTTTGTTTGTTTCTATCTATATTGAAGCTTAAAAACATCAAATTCTTACACTAGACAAGACAACATAGGGTAGATAAACATGGAATTCTGTGACAACCACATCCTAAACACATCTACTGTACACATTATACAAAACTAACAAATCAAAAATCAATACCAAAAATAAAAATTAAAACATTTAGGACAGTTAAATCAATAGAAATACAGTACTCCTTTACAGTAAGCTGTAATGTGAGGGCTTCAGTCACCCCACAAATTACAGGCATAGGAGTGGCAAGGGTACCCCCCGACCCACAAAGTCTTCAACAGCCCATACCATCTGTTTTTATAAAATTTCCTTTAAGCCATGGGCAGAGAATCCACTACACTGTTTCTAATTAAGTAATGTGCAGTATTACCAACATTTAAAAAAGGTAAACACACAAAAAAAATGTAAAACTTGTGTTAAATTTTATGAATCAATACCAAAAATGTGTATTGATATCAACTGTCAATACAAAAAAAATGTTGGTACTATGTTTTTATTTTATTTTTATTTATTTATTTCATCTAGGATTACAATACCTTTGAGCTGAAGCTCTTTTACAAAGGTTCCACGTCAGCATGTGCAACAGTCATCATTTTTAGTTACAAACATATAGTCATTGACTTACAGACATGTAATAACCAGTACAAAGACATGAGTTATGAGCAAGACATGGGAAAGAGGGGTGGGTGGGTGGGGGAAGTGAGGGTAGGAGATCGAGGTGGGGTAGGAGGTGCAGGGGTAAGGGGGAGTATGGGAGGTGGTTGGGGGCAGGGGCAGGAGTGGCGATACGGGGGGGGAGGTGGGCGAGGGTGGGAGACAGTGCAGCCAGGATGTTGTACGTTTCCAGGTATTCTGTGAGCTGGTCCGAGACAATGCATTCTAGTGCCTTGGACAGTGGGGGTAGTAGGGAGATAGGTCTGTAGTTATCATGGGCAGTTTTGTCACCACTTTGATGGATTGGGGTGACAGTGGCAGATTTCCATCTGTCCGGGAACTGGCTAATGCTGAGGGAGAGGTTGAAAATTCTGGTCAGAGGACTAAGCACTTCATCAAGTGTGAGAGACAGGATTTTGAGATCGAGGAGTCATTACTGAATCTTGATTTACCAAGGGCTTTGGTAACATATTTGTGTACTTCGTGAGCCTTGACTGCTTTGAAATAGAAGCGGGGGAGCTGGTGGGAGTAGTGTTCATTGCGGACAGAGGGACTTCACCATCTTTGAAGTAGTCCTGGGGTAGGACAGCGCCAAGGTCAGTAAAGGCTTTGTTTAAGTTATCCGCAATGATTTTTGGGTTGAGGGTTGTGGTTCCATTGATGTTGAGTATTGATGGGGGGGTTTTGGGTGGATTCCCGCTGAGTTCCTTTATGTTCTTCCAGAATTCCCGACCATTGCCCCAGGAGTTTGTGAGGGCATGCTTATAGTAGGCGGACTTCATTTGCCGGATGGTTTTGGTGCAGTCATTGCGGGCAAGTTTGTAGTTTTGGATATTGTTTTGCCTTCCAGAGTTTCTGGCCAGCTCCCATAGGTGGTCTCTTGTTTTTAGCATCCTGAGGAAGTCACCTGTGAGTGAAGGGTTACTGAGTGATTTGACTTTGCGTTTCCTAATAGGAGCATACATGTCACAGGCCACAGTGAAGATGTTTATGAAGTGGTCAAGGGCAGCGTTTACGTTGGTTGCATTGAAGATAGGGGACCAGTCTTGATGGAGGAGGTGGGATTTGAGTCGTGGAAGGTGACCACTGGGTAGAACCCTGCTGGAGTTAGTTTTTGGCAGTTGTTTGATGAATTTATTTGACCAGGTGCAGCTAACAGGGGAGTGGTCGCTGAGAGAGTCAAGGAGGACATTAGTGTCAGATATCCGTGATGGGTGACTGGTAAGGATCCAGTCCAAGAGTGTGCTGGTGCTGGTCCTGTAATTTTTCCTGGCTGGTGAGTCCACCATTTGTGTGAGGTTTGACGCAGCAACGGTATCCCTGTGTGCACCAGCATCAGCCGCAGGCCAGTTGATGTTGAAGTTGCCTAGGAGGATGGATTTGGTGTTTGGTGGGAGTGACTTTACAAAGTCAAGAACAGCTGTTAGACCAGTTCCCTGTTCTTTGGGAGGGATGTAGATGGTGGCAACAGAGAGGGTTTTGTTTTGGGCTCCGAGGAGGATTCTCACTGGTCGTATCTGATCAGTTGTGGGTTGGAGTGAGGTAATGATGTGGTGCCCCTGTATGGAGTCTTTTAGGTAGAGAGCGCAGCCCCCGCCTCTTTTGGAGAGGCGATCCAGCCTAAAGACGTTGTAGCCAGGAAGGCTGATTACATGGTCCGGTACTGATGGAGTGGGCCAGGTTTCAACAACTGCCAGGATGTCAGGCCAGTGTTTGCTGGTGAAGGCTTGTAGGGCATCCATTTTAGGAAGGAGGCTACAGATGTTGATTGATATGAATGAGAGGGCACCCGATGGCTTGCTTAGATTAGTGGCTTTAGAGCAGAATGGGTCAGGGTTTGGTGTGTTTTCTGTTTATTCGCTGTGTTGCAACTAAAAACATATATTGATAATATATGCAAAATGTGGTTTCAAATAATATCGACACATGGTGTTAACAAGGCAATTTTATTTTATTGCACCCAGTCCCAGACCTCAGTGTACTGCACAAACAATAATGCACAGGAGTATAACATCATAATGTATAGTGACAGCACTTAGAAACACTTAGAAACTTAAACATTTATTAAAAATTACATTTCTAGTCAAATTGGGTTTCAAAGTTATACCTTTTCAAAGATAATTCCTTTCAAATATGATGACTTTGAAATTAACAGGGCTAGAAATTTCCTGTTTTTTAATGAATGCTTGGAGTCAGCTAAGTTGATATATTGATACATGATGTTGTTACATCTTCCAAATATGAATATATTAAAATGTGAAGAGTATATTAAAACATGAAATGATTCAAAACATCTTTAAAGTCCTGCGATTTCTAACAGTATATAGTGGCTGTAATGACCTGTATTACCACATGACAACTGTGTCATTATAATCCATTTGTGATCATCAACTCTGAGCTTTCACTTAAAAAAGATGTCAGTTTCTATGCATAACAGTTCAGATAACAGTTCAGAAAATACAATTTTCAAAATATGATTTCAAGTATCACAAAATATCATAAAAAATTACTTTTGGAAATGTTTGGAAGATAGTAATGGTTGTTGCAGACACATGGGAAGGGACCCCACTCCTGGACACTGGGGGCTTCTCCTCGGAAGTGGAGCATGCAAATCTCGTTATCGCGAATGCCAGGGCCCAGGGTGAAAATGGAGGAAGAAAAAAACTCCAAGTGTAGCTGGGTAATGGCCCAGTCACCTGCAGGCTCTGCACTGATGACTGGGCTGCTCCAAGAACAAGTCCCTGTGATGAGAACACACCAGAACAAGGTGCACCCCAGGAAAGGTGGGTGACAGGGCTACGGAGATCAGTCCAGATGGGGGCCAGTCGGCAAAGAAAGGCAACAAAGAACAAAAGTTTTGAAAAAAAAATAATAAACACATTATTTTCTTATTTATTTCCTTATAGATAGTTCCCGAAGAAGATATATGGTTAAAATGTCAATTCTAACTGTATTTTCTATTTTCAGGTGAAAGTCCACATACCGATGCAGCACTTAGTTTTTTTTTTTCTCACATTTTGTTTGCTAGTTTGCTGCAGTTCACTATGCCTACACTGGAATATCTTTTTGAATTGCTATAATTCTCTTTCATCGTATCTGTGTCTGTACTACCATGTTATATCTCAGAATCTTCTCTTTAATTTTTCTCTGACATTGACTCTAAAACAAAACTCTGTAGTCATTTACAGTTTCTTTCAAAATGCTGCTTCCAAAGAATTATTCCTCAGGGTCTCCATCTGAAATTCCACTCTTACTCATTCAGCTCTTTGGTGCATGTTTTCTCCACCAACAAGCCTTTGAATATCTTTTCTTTTTCTCCAGGAGGTGCCTTACTAATATAATTTTCTCCATACAGAAACACCTGATCTCGGTGGACTTAAATATGCAAAAGCAGAAAGAGTTCCTGTAATACAGTCTCTCATAACCTTCCTATTTTATTTCTGTACAGTTTTTACCGCTGGGGCTCTGGGGCAGGAAAGCTGTGGTCCTCCCTTGGAGAATCTCAATCCACCCTGTTCTCAGGGCTTCATCGAGCCATTTCCAGCACCTCATTTTCCACTTTCTCCCCCATTATCCCAGGACCCCAGAACATGGTCGCACGTGCATGTGGAGGCATGCATGTGTTCTGTGGTTCTAGTGATGGCACATTCCTCCCACTTGGCCTAATGCCAGGTTTCCCTTATCAGCTTGGTGCTGCCACCTAGCTTCCACCTGGTGGCAGCTAAGAGCTGGGGAAGCCGACGTTCCTTGCCGAGAGAAGAGAGCTGCCTTATGGCCATTCAATTCAGCTCCTCCCCCTCCCACCACGCAGCCAACCCCCAATGACTCAGGCTCATTCCCAAACTCAGGTCAGCTGCGTGGGAGGAGGTAAGGCATCCAGTACCTCAGACCTCCATGCCACTGGGTTGGCCCACATAACCTTCCTTTTATTGAGTTCCGCATTAGAGATGTTGCAGTGTTACTTTACCAGAGAGGTTCCAGCCAAGTTGTGAAATTTGCCTTCCTGCATAACTTCATGAATTGCCCACTTTGCCACTTAACAACTTGACATTGAGTTTTCCTGGGGAAATGGCACTTTTTGCGGCAAAGTCAGCTGAAGTTATGGTGAAGCTGCAACTTTGCCATAGGATTTGCATAACTTCTGACAATGTGTCACTTTGTCTATCAAAAACTTTGCAAAGTTGACACTTTATGAAATTTTGCAAACTTCATGAATTATTTTGCAGAGTGAAGTTTGTTGACTTTGCACATCTCTGCTCCACACTGAGCACCTTAACTCTGCTGTCTTTGACTTCCTCAGCAATACCAAATTTGTTGAACTCCAGTCTGTCTCTCAACAGGTCTACAATCTACAAGAGTACTCAAGCTAGACACAACCCAATAATTTGGTGTTTTGCATTTCTCCATACCTCCCCGTGACACAAGATGAGAGATCTCTCCTGAGCAAGGGTTCTCTTTCATGCCCACAGTGAGCCATCTCAACATACACTGGTTCAAGATTATCTTCAGAGCTTCTATTGCAGAGAATGCCTTGCATGTCATTTTTCTGAGACTTCTTTTCCTGCAGATTATAGTGGCATAATTTCTAGGACCATCAACAACATTAATTCCTGTCACAGTACATTGATCCCACATCCAGCATGTTTTGTTGCTTTAGATTATTTTGTTCATCAATGCACAAAAGACATGACTGACTTCAGTTTTCTTTGTAGGTGATATTACGTTAACCTTACACCTGGTGAACTTGCAGCCCTCAGATGTCTGCAACATAGGAATGATATTGTGATCAAACCAGCTGATAAAAGAGGAGCTGTTGTGATCTGACATAAGGAGTTACGCATCACTGAAGCCATGCAGCATCTCTCTGACACCACTTTGTACTCTGCTGTTACACAGTTCTCCACTGTCAGCTATCAGAGGTCACCACCGCCATCTCCACTACTATAGACAACTAAAAACTCCATGCCTCCAGTAGTTAAATTTATTCAAGCATCCAGGGTCTATCTCCTCCCCAAAGCCATAAAACAGGTAACCTTGGCCACCCTAGTTTGTCAACCTGCTCACGCTCCAGAAACCACACCTCAGCATTTTGTATAGCCTCAGGATACTGCTCATCAAATCCCTTCCCTCCTACATCAAAGATACTAACCATGTTCTCCAATTAGTTAATTATTTATTTATGTTTTTGATAATCGTGTAAGTGACCTGATCCAATGGACCATTTTCAGCCATGACCCGAACCACAGAGTGGTAACAAGAGTCAACAACAAAATACATAACGTGGGTGAGATACAGAGTAGTTCCAATACCAAGGATACATGAAAGAGCATCACTATGCCATGTGGCCAGGAACTCAAGACAGTATGTTCCATGATCAAGTACAGATGATACAGTCAGTGATTGTTACAGGAGTGCAAGATACCCAACATGCAATAATCTGTCTAACACATGGTTGGCTGGCTAGTATAGAGTGATAATATGGTACAGGAAGAAAATTAACAAAATTAAAAAGACATTCAAATTAACAAAACATTAACTTCCACCTGTTATGGGAGCTAAGGTGGTTTTAGTGCTCAAGGGTTGTCAGAGGAGCAGTTACACACAGTCTCAGTGAGAAGCCAGCCCTTCAAGTTTGTTTTGAAAGACAAGTGGGAGGAGGATGATGAGCGAGTGGATGATGAGAGATGGTTCCAAAGGGAGGGGGGCTGAGTCAGAGAATGCTCTACTGCCCATCTTAGTCAAGATACGTGGAACTTTCAGATGGGTAATAGAGGAGTCCCTGAGATTTCTAGAGGCTGTCCTTATAGCCAGGAGTGAAGCATAGGGGGACTGCAGATAATCCCTGAGGATGCAATCAACCAGGCAACCCATAGCATAGTTAAATTGTCCTTGAAGAGGGAGTCAGCCAAATTAGTGATAGAGCACACAGTGGTGGGTATTATGAGGAGGCTGGAGGACAAAGCGACATATGGAATTATATGTGGTGTTTGACAAGTTCTGAGTCAGTGACAATCAATGCCATATCTTTACGATGGACATGAAAGCTCTTTACACACTGGCTGGCCCCCAATGACCTGAGGTCATTCCCGAACTCTGGCTGATGGTGTCATGAGTGGTAGAGTTACCACTGTGCTGATGGGATGGCACACTTGCTCTTTCTTAACCTTGACCCCACCCTCCAAAGTTATGTTTTCTAACTTTTATTATTACTGTGCCCATTATCAATTTTTTCCGAAGGTCCACCCAGTCATTTCCTTCTATACACACAGACAAATATATATATATATATATATATATATATATATATTTATATGTATATATATTTATTTATATGTATATATATGTGTGTGTATATGTATATATCTATATAGGATACATGATGGGCAGGAGTGGGATATGGAAAATATTCTCACTCCTGCAGAGTGAGTTGTGTATTCTCATGAGCGCCGAAGGCATGAGTGAAAATACACAGCTCACTCTGCAGGAATGAGAATATTTTCCATATTCCATGATCTGCCCATCATGTGTGTGATTGATACCACAGGGGTGAGAGCTTTAGGTACATTTTTTCTAATTCTGTGTGTTTCCTGCTCATTTCTGTGTGTGCTGTCAGTGTGTGTGTGTGTGTGTGTGTGTGTGTGTGTGTGTGTTCTGAATGGACTGGGAGTGAGAAACACAGCTGACAGTGTTTTGCAAAGCTAATTGAGTGAGTCAGAGGCTCACTGAGAAAGACAAATTGCTGCAGGTAGCACTGAGAAACAGAAACTGCTTTGTGAAAGAGTTTCATTTAGAATTCAGGTTATTTTGAAGCAGAGATCAGCACAGTAATGAGCTATGAAAGTTAGAAACACAATGGGACACAGGTGAGAGTATTTTGCAAAGCTAACTGAGTAAGTTGCAGCTTCAGTGGGAAAGAGATAAGAGCAAGATTAAGGAGGCAGTATAGCGCGGTGGGTTAAGGCTCTGAGCTGCAAACCTGAGGACCTGGGTTTGAATCCCATGGCCACCTGCATACAACAGTGATCCTGAGCAAGTCACTTAACTTTCTTGTGTTCCCAGGTTGCACTTGTAAACAAGCTTTCAGCTTAGTGTATCACTCTCCTGGTAAAAACAAAGGTAAAAGATACATTGTTTTCTGAAGCAGTTTCCTTTGGAATGCAAGCTGCAGTGCAGTTATCCTCACTCTGGTAACATCAGCAGAGCATGGATAAATGTCGAAATCCTCACACTGCTGATGTCATCAGAATTTATCCTCACTGCAGTAGAAATAACACAGTATATCCTACTGAGAAAGCTCTCACCCCCATGGTATAAATAAATATATATATATATATATATATATATGTAGTGCCACCATAGTTAGGGTTGAGTAAGCAGTTTAATGTTAAACCCCAAATTTTGAACTTTAATAACTTTGCAACTGTTCCACAGATTTACACAAAAATTGGTATATGCGGTCCTGTGGGGTAGCTCTCCTGACATGCCAAGTTTTGTTTTGATCAGATGTGCAGTTTTTGTGCAGCACATGTGAAAAAAGTGTGCTTTTCGCTTTTTTTTTTGCCAGTTTTTGGTGATTTTTGCCCATCGCACTGTGGCCACACTGTTTGGAATTTTGGCCTGCAATTTTCAGGGTAGAAAGAGGTTGCCCCAAGGAACAAGCCGGCATTGGTTTGGTAAAAACATATTAATCTATTCCAAAATTATTCAATTTTGAAATTTTGGGTTTTGAGCATGTTCAGTTCAGTGTTCTGGATAAGGGTATTTATTGAGAACAAGGATTTGCCTCATGAACAAGGATTTTGACAGCTCTCGGACAAGGATTTAAACAATCCTTGTTTGCGAGTTGCCATCTTGTTTTTCAATTTTACTGACAAAACCTTGTAACTTGCCCCAGGGGTGTCTTCTGTAGACATTAAAGTATGGGTTTTGTTTAGGGTGACACCCTGCACAAACCCATGGCTTTGGTTTCCTTTAGTTCTGTCAAAAAACTGCTATTTTAAAATGTTAAAATCCCTCTTCGCCACTTGCTTCCGATCCTTGTTTGTGAGGTGTCAAAATCCCTGTTCGTGAGCCGATCCTTGTTTGTGAGATGTCAAAATCCTTGTTCATGAGATCAGGACCAGATGGCCCTATCTCACAAACAAGGATTTCTCATGAACAAGGATTTTGACACCTCACGAACAAGGATTATAACAAGGAATCCTTGTTCATGAGATGTCAAAATCCTTGTTCATGAGGTGTCAAAATCCTTGTTCACGAGATCAGGACCAGATGGCCCTATCTTATGAACAAGGATTTCTCATGAACAAAGATTTTGACACCTCACAAACAAGGATTATAAAAAGGAATCCTTGTTTGTGAGGTATCAAAATCCTTGTTCGTGAGGGGAGGACCAGATGGCCCTATCTCACAAATAAGGATTTCTCACTAACAAGGATTTTGACACCTTATGAACAAGGATTCGGCTCACGAACAAGGATTTTGACACCTCACGAACAGGGATTTTTAAAGGTTGCTGTTTCTTTCCCAGTTCACTGCAAATAAATGGTTAGGACTTTTGGCTTGAAGTTTTCAGGGTGCAAAGGAGTTTTCCCATAAATTTGATCCATGCTGGTTTGGTGTAATTCGCATCAGCTCCATAGTTATGGCATTCCGGAGTTGATAAATTTCCCATCGGATAACACTGTGGCGAACTCGGCACATTTCAGTGGCTATATCTCGAAATAAGTTCAAGATACAGATTTTTTGCTAAGCGTAGCGTAATACACCTTTAGGTGTACTAAGCACGAGTGCAGGTTGCCAGTCCATCTTTACAACTGCAGTGGAATTTTTTCCAAGGTTGCTATGGTTACTGAGATATTGCACCATTTGTAGCACAAGGGTTACTTGGAATGTGTCTAGGCCTGTGCTGCATCTCTACACTTATAGATAGGTGGGAGCGCAGGGGCCAAAGAGACCTGCACTCCCACATATGGATACTATTAGGCAGTAATGGGACGGCTGGGCCATCTGTTATGATAGTTCATTACAGACCCTGCACTCTAAAAACTGATACCATGAGAGGGCCCTGCGCTCCCAAAATCTTATAAGGGTAAAATTACACTTTATCAAAAAGTAAGGAAATTAATTGCAAAAAGCTTTGCTAATGCATCAGTTAGGGTTGAAGTGACAAAAGTAGGGAAATTAGAGGTTAGGGTTGATACTCTAACCCCCCCAACCTACCACCCCAACCCTATCCTCCACAGACCAACAGTTGATGGGGTGTGCCTGGAATATTGGGCCTAACTCTCACCCCATTCTCCTATACTGTACCATGTCAGTTTTCTTCAACATGGAATGGAGTGAGAGTTAGGGCGATGATCCTCAGGCACACCCTTCGACTGTTGGTCTGTGGAGGTGGGGTGGCAGGGTGGGGTAGGGTCTCCAATGCCTCATTTCCTACTTTTGTTGCTTCAACCATAACTGATGCATTAACATTTTTTTGCAATGAATATATATATATATATATATAGATAGATAGATAGATAGATAGCTATCATCTATAATAACAGCAAACATTATTATTTAAGGTGTAACTGTACACAGTGAGATAGCATGATGAGTAGAACATTGGTAAACAAGAAGCAAATAGTAATACTCAGCAGTTATCTGATCATCTGGTTCTGTTGCAACAGAATACTGCAGAGAATGACAGAAAACTATGCAAATACAACCCCTCTCACAAAGAAAGTTCTTCTTCATCCCAACACAGGCTCTGGCCTGGTCTGACACCCCCCCCCCCCCCAATCCCTTGTTCCTGAACATGCTGGGGTGAATTTTTAGTGTCCTGAATCCAGCTGCCAGTCACTTGTGCTAAGTTTTAGGCAGTTTTGCCATTTTATTTCTACCAGTCTGGCTTTTGTTTGTATGATACTCTTTCAATGGGAACCTTGGCTTAATTTAGTCCTGTCTATTGCTCTGTAAATTGTCTTGTGTCACTTTAAGTAATAGGTGTACTAATAATGCCATACACCCCTGTATGATGAATTTTTTATTGCTTCCTAACTGTATAATGGATGTGTTACTGCTCTATGTTTCTCTGTAATTAACCCCGAGTCACCCCTGAAAAAGGGACCACCTGGTCTCAGTGGGCCTACCCAGTTACCAAAATTAAATAAATAAATATGTAAATGGCTTTGAAGGGCCACTTGGACAGCTTTGCCCAGCTTCCTGATGAAGCAGCCATTTTTGCTGTGAAAGGCAAGCATTTCTCTGTATGATACTTTTCTTTCCTGTGTGCATTTCTTTATCAGTTTATGTCAAAATAAATGCCTTTGGTGACAACAATCCAATCAAATGTTACTTTTGTGTGTTTCCTTATTGAATTTTGAGGATGCACCGTGGCTTCTACTGCTTCCAGCTGCCTACCTGATTTCTGCCTACCCTTTTGAGGGAGGGGCATGACAAGTTAGTGGATCATTCCCTCAGAGAGTCTCTGCGTTTGAGGCTCTGCTGCTACTTGTGTTGGCAGGGATCTTCTTATATGTACTATACTAATTTATTTAATTATTTCAGTGGTTTTACCAATAAAGACATGCTGAGCTGGTAATAGCTCATTTCCAGATATGTTCTGGGGGAAAAGGAAGTGGATTATTACAACTTGACATCAAAGAACAATAAAAAAAATACAAAACTGTAAAATAATATAAAACAAACAGCAAGTTACAGTTGTTGTGAAGAGGCAAGCATAGCATAGAATAAACATAAAGTAATTAATTTATGACCAGGCCCCGTGACAGAAATTCTGGGCCTCGGAAAAAGTTCTCACTCTGGGGCCCCTATGCAGTTTCATACAGTAGTACACAAAGGGTGGGATATTCAGACTGCACCAGGCTGTGGCGCAAGCCTGGGTGCAGCGCAACTGGGATGTGCCAGGGCGCTGACAGGGTGATATTCAATGGTGCTGCGCCATGGCTCAGCACCATTGAATATCGCTCCATGGCCACCCGCAAAGCGCATGTAGCAGTGGCACTGCACCAGCGCAAGTGGCCAGAGAGGAGCAGGGGGATGCGCTAGCACAAGTGCCGTTGCGCTAGGTGCATCAACCGTGATATTCAGCATTGGACATGCAAATGGGGCCTTAATGCATGCAAGGCGCAAATGGGGCCATTTGCATGTCATTATGGCCCCATTTGCATGCAGGTATGCCGATCCCCGGCGACTTGTGCCTGGTGCCCTGCCAGGCAGCAGCCATCGGGGACCGACACCCTCTGCCCCTCACCAGCAAAGCACTCCAATGCCTGATCGCGGGCTGTAATAATAAACAAACTCCCTGGTGGTCCAGTGGACCTATCACCTTGCCCGATCGCAGGCTGTAATACTAAATAAACCCCCTGGTGGTCCACTGGACCTATCTCCCTGCCTGATCACAGGTTGTAATAATAAACAAACTCCCTGGTGGTCCAGTGGACCTATCATCTTGACCGATCGTGGGCATGCATATCTTCAATTATCCCTGGTGGTCCAGCGGTACCCGTACCCCCCTCCTAACCTGCCCACTCATTCCTGCCACCCTGATCCCCCCCAGTCAGTGGCGGGAGGCAGCACCACCTCAAGCCTCGCCTGCTCGCAGACTGACGGCGTGCAGATCACGGTTGCGCCCATTGGTCCACAGCGGCTATCGGTGTAGAACCATACTGTATTATTAAGTCCCGATATGTGAATGGATCCATTCACATATCGGGACTATGTAGTACAGTATGGGTTGATGCCCATTGGCCCACGCCAGGATCAATGGGCGTACGGCCGCATTGTACGCTGTCAGTTGGCAGGCAGCCGGGCTGCTCTGGTGGGGTGCTGCCACCTGCCGCTGACTGGGAGGGGAGCGGTGGGGCAGGAAATGAGTGGGCGGTTGAAGGGGGTCCGGGTACTGCTGGACCACCAGGGATAATTGAAAATATGCATGCCCATCATTGGGCATGGAGATAGGTCCACTGGATCACCAGGGGGTTTGTTTAGTATTACAGCCCGTGATCAGGCAAGGTGATAGGTCCACTGGACCACCAGGGAATCTATTCATTAAAACAGCCTGTGATTGGGCATGGGGAGGGCTGCTACACCACCAGATGGTGCTGCCAGAGCTCGGGTGGCCACCCACAGCTGGAAGCTGCCATGTTGCGCCCTGCATTACAGCAGCTCACCTGTGGGTGGCCAGCTGTTGCTCCTTCGTTTTCTGGCATAATTGTGTGCGGCACATGTAGGGGTTGCACCTGCATATTCTCAGCACATCCTGGGCTGAATATCAGGATGTGCAGAATATGCATGGGCACGCCCTCCTTACCTGTGCTGCATATTGCCGATGCACCCAGCACGTGGGAATTGTTGCGCATATTCCCCATTGAATATCGCTGGGGACATCAGTGAGTTCTGCATGGCAACTCTGTTGCGCGCCATGTGCAACCCATTTGAATATCCCACCCAAAATGTAAAAAAACAAAGATAGGTGCTGTATCACATGGTTTGAAAGCAAAACAAAATGGTTATATTAAATGCACACTGAAAATAGAAATAGAACTCCATTAGAATTAGAGTTAGAATTAACTCCATTTTCTATTTTCAGCATGCATTTAATATAACCAATTTGTTTCACCTTCATACAGTAGCATGCTGGGTGGCCTGGGCCCCTCTTTGGTGCTGGGCCCCGGGAATTATCCCCTTCTCCACCACCCTCTCAAGGGCCCTGATTATGACCAAAGTACAAGTGCAATAAAGAACAGATTCAGCGTAGACCATTTGTGAAAACCCTGGTTAAGCTGGTGTCAAGAAGGATGAATTATTGGGCTTTGGGAGCCAGGACATAAAGCAGTTAAGGGCAGCTACAGTAGTGATTAAAAAAATTGCAAAGGAGGGACTTGAGGGAGAAGAAGGAAGGGGCAGAGTGGATAGTAGGTGGAAATGGAAGACCAGAGTATACAGAACTTGAAAGAGAGACCAATGCGGCCTGCAGAAGATTTCACATAAGGAATGATGAAGGATTGATGGTCATAGTTATAGAGTGAAGAAAGGGGGGCGAGAAGGAGGAGAAAGTTTGGGGGGGGGAAGGTAGATGGTAGAGAACCAAGCCAAAATTTGGAGATAAACGAAACACAGTGAGAGAGAGATGCCTGGCTTTTAGGGTGCGGAGGGAAAGAGCAGAATACAGGAAACAATGGTGGGTACAAGGGGGACAGTCAAGGGCAAAGTGATAGAAAGAATGAGAGGTGGTCCAGTTTCTAGCACTATAGATAATGTCACTGCAGACAAAAATGAGAAGGATCATTTTTTGGAGGATTTCTGTTTGTGCAGGAAGTGGAATGCATGCTTTATTCCTGCAGAGAGACCCAAGTTTGGGGTTTTCAAGTTTGGGATTTCAATGTGGGTGAACTTCTGTGCCCTCATCAGTGCTCCAACTGTGACAGATGGTCAGTACCCATCCACTACCTGTACTAGAAGGGATTGTCTTGTACTTCAGTGTTGGTTTGAGAGTCTTTCTGTGGCCTGCTGTGCTCAACCTGCTGCTGTCTGCTGTGGCAGGTGAAGCCACTCTGATACTACTCTTAACACTGTCTCCACCACTCCACCATTTCCACTGCTACCTCCACCTAGTATAGCGCTTCCAGTGAAGTCCCTCCAGTTGGTGTCATAACAGGCTGTCCTACCAAATTCTGGTACCTATAGGCAAAATCCAAATCTGAACCTACTGGGACCTGACATAGTTGAAAGTTATTTTGCAGGAAACATAGAAACAGAAAAAAAGACAGCAGAGGGAGACCAAGGGTCCATCTAGTCTGCCCATGTGTTCCTTGAACCTTCTCAGATTCCAGGACTTAACCCCCCCTTCTGCCTAATGACTCTTACTGCTCCTGTTGCTTTTGATCACCCTTTTTTTTTAAATTCTCCTGCGCTAGATAGAAGCCACTTCAAACAGCAGAGAGCACCACCGAAAGGGGACTAAAGGGTCCGTGATGGAGAGCGAGTCAGGAGGAGGTAAACGCTGCCCAGAGATCCCCCTCACTGGTGGAGGGCTGTGGTATTCTATCTTGGGACATTTGATTGTTAATATTCTGGTACATACAGTGCATTGGGAAGAGGGGAAGCGTTTGGTGTCTTAAAGGAGCTTTTTGTTACGTGAGCATACGTAACAGAGGGAGGTACAGCTTCTCGGATTACTGTTGCAGTACTGGTTTCTGGGGATAGTAAAATCATTTATTTGCAGGTCCATATCTTGTAGTGTTGATTTTGCAGATTATCTCTTCACCTTATACTTTTATTTACAGGCAATCGCTTCATCTTTCTCCATGGGACACTTTGCTTTTTGGCAAACCTGTGGGGTGTTTTGGGGACTGGGCTGATTGTTTTCCTACACTTGAACACCACAAAGGGAAGGATGCAGGCCTCAGGCAGCTAGTGCTTGATCCCACCAGGGACAGGGCAATTCTGGACCTACTACTAACAAATACTAACAAAATCACTGAAGTCTGGGTAGAAGGCCATCTGGGGTCCAGTGACCAGCACATAGTGTGGTTTAGCTTGGGGACAGGAACACAGTCAAGTCACACAAAGGCTAAGGTCTTTGATTTCAGGAGGGAAGACTTTGAAATGATGGGGAGGTGTATCAAGGAGCCACTGGTGAGGGGGTGGAAAGGAGGGGTATTGTGGTCCAGTGGGAACATATAAAAAAGCCATAGGGGAGGTAACAAACCAATGCACTGTTGTGATAACCAAAGGCAAGAGACAGAGGAAACCACTGTGGTTCTCTAAAGATGTGGCAGAGAATATAAGGGCCAAAAGGGTGGGATTCAGGAAGTATAAGGGGACTCAAAAGGAAGAAGACAGAGAAGTGTACCTAAAGTGTCTAAGGGAAGTGGGGAAGGCTATTAGGAGCACAAAGGTGCAGACTGAGAAAAGATTAGTGCAGACTGTGAAGGAAGGGGGCACGACTTTCTATAGGTATATCAGCGAGAGAAGAAAAGCTAGCTGAGAGACTGTAAGCATCAGAGAAGAGAAGGAGGGGATCTAGAAAAGGCAGAAATACTGAACAAATACTTCTGCTTAGTATTCACTGTAGAGGGGGAGGGTCAGGGACCACAGCTGGGCAACAGATATTGGGGGCGGTGAGGTTGTCACCAGTCCATTTACAGTGGAGACAGTCCTGGAGGAGCTCGCAAAACTGAAGGTGGACAAAGCGATGGGGTCTGATGGCATGCATCCCAGAATATACGAAAGGAACTGACAGGGCCTCTGGCAACCCCGTTCACAGAGTTGCTCAACACAAGAGTGGTGCCACAGGACTGGAGAAGGACACATGTAGTCCCTCTTCACAAGAGTGGTAGTAGGGAGGAAGCAGGAAACTACAGGCCTGTCAGCCGTACCTCAGTGGTGGGTAAAATCATGGAAGCACTGCTTAAAGAAAGAATAGTGGGGCACTTGGAATCCAGTGGTGCCCAAGACCCAAGGCAACATGGATTCACAACAGAGAGGTCATGTAAAACAAATCTGATATATTTTTTTGACTGGGTTACAAAGGAGATGGATCAGGGGGGAGTGGTGGACATGGCCTACCTTGACTTCAACAAGGCCTTCAACACCATTCCACATAAAAGGCTGGTCAACAAGCTGGGTAGTCTGGGCATGGGTCACAAGGTGGTAAATTGAGTCTGAAGCTGGTTAACTGACAGGATGCAGAGAATGGTGGTAAATGGGATCCAATCTGAGGAGAGGGGGTAACAAGTGGGGTACCTCGAGGATCAGTCCTTGGGCCAGTACTATTTAATGTCTACATTAGTGACATAGCAGCAGGGTTAGAGGGAAAGGTCTGCCTGTTTGCAGATGATACCAAGATCTGCAACAGGGCAGATACTCCAGAAGAGGTGGAGAAAATGAAGAGAGACCTAAGGAAACTGAAAAACTGGTCTGAAGTGTGGCAGCTGAGGTTCAGTTCTAATAAGTGCAAAATAATGCACCTGGGATGCAGGAACCCAGGGAAGAGCTACAGGATGGGGAGGAGGGGGAATTACTGAGTCACCAGGGAGGAAAGGGATTTCAGGATTATCATCTCTGATGACCTAAAGGTGTCAAAGCAGAGTACAAAGGCTGCAGCAAATGCCAGTGGCATGCTAGGGTGCATAGGCAGAGGTATCACTAGCAGAAGGAGGGAGATAGTGATTCCACTGTATAAAACACTAGCATGGCCTCACCTAGAATACTGTGTACAATTCTGGAGTCCGCATCTTTGTAAGGACAGTGACGGGGAGGAGGCAGTCCAGAGAAGAGCAACACAGATGGTACATGACTTGCACCAGAAAACATACAAGGAGAGATTGAAGTATCTCAATATTTACTCAGTGGAGGAGAGGAGGGAGCGGGGGGCATGATAGAGGCCTTTAAGTACCTTAAAGGCATGAAAAAGATGCAGGGGGGTAGCATCTTTCAATATTGGAGAAGTACCAGAATGAAGGGGCACGATATGAGAATTAAGGAGGGCAAGATAAGGGGGAATGTGAGGATGTTTTTCTTCACAGAAAGGGTGGTGGATTCATGGAACAATCTGCCACAGGAGGTGGTGAGTGCAAACACTGTGGGGGGCTTCAAACTTGCATGGGATAGGCATAAAGGGACCCTTGGGTGGGGGAGGAAAAGAGATAGCCACTGACTGAGTAGGGTCAAAGTCCACAAACAAGGATCAGCTTATGGGCAGGCTAGATGGGTCTGGCAGTCTTTATCTGCTGACAATTTCTATGATTCTATGTTTCTGTGTTTAGCTTTGCCCCACCCCAGCTTGAATGATGTCACAGACTTTGTTTCCACTACCTCAGCTGGTAGTCTATTTCATAGATCCACGGCTCTTTCTGTAATAGTGTTTCCTAAGCTCCCTCTTAAAGCCCCCCCCCCCAACTTCCACTTTTCCCTCTAGTGTTAGAGTCAGATTCTCTGTTGAACAGGTCCGAGGATGGCCCTTATTTATTACTCTCATGAATTTGTATGTTTCAGTTGTGTCTCCCTGCTCCCTCCTTGTCTCCAGTGATAGCATATTTAATATTTCCAGATGCTTCTCGTACGAGTGCCCTTGAAGGCCCTGGATGATTTTGGTTGCACTTCTCTGGACAGCCTCCAACCTGTTTATATCCTTTTTCAGATGTGGACTCAATAACTGGACACAGTTCTCCAGATGAGGCCTTACCAGAGACTTGTAGAGTGGCAGTATCATCTCCTTCCTCCTGCTGTTGAATCCCCTCCCTATGCACCCCAGCGTTTTCTTGGCCTTGCTATAAGCTTTGTTGCTTTGGCTTGTCTGTTTAGCAGTGTTGCATATGATGACACCTATGTCACATTCTTCCTGCCTGGCACTGAGCTGGACTCCGTTGAGGTGGTACTCTGTCCTTGGGTTCCCTTTACCCAAATGCACCACCTTACATTTTGTTAAGTTGAACTTCAGCTGCCAGATGTTGGACCATCTTTGCAGCCTCTGTAGGTGTTTTTGTAGGTCCTTAACTGCCTCCTCTATGTCAACCATTCCTCCTAGCTTGGTATCCTCCATGAATAGGCAATTTTGCCTTGAATACCTTTGCAAATGTCACTGATAAAGGCATTAAACAGGACTGGCCCCAACTCTGAGCCTTGGGGCACACCACTAGTGACCACACCTTCATCAGACCTCACCCGGTTGACCACTACTCTCTGTTTTCTGTCCCTAAGCCAATTACCTACCCAACTGACTATGCACTTGGCTGCACCCAGGTCCTCCAACTTTTTCAGCAGGTGGTTGTGTGGCACCGAATCAAAGGCCTTACTGAAACTGAAGTAGAGGAGATCCACTGGGTGGCCTCTGTCTAGTTCCCTAGTGACCCAGTCAAAAAATGTGATTTGGTTCGTTTGGCGCGACCTTCCTGCCACAAACTCATGTTGCCTGTCAAAAGCAAAAGACTAAGGGCTGGATATTCAAACTGCGCCATTCAAAGGCGCAAGTCCTTGCGCTGTGCAAAATAGTTGGGCAGGGGTGTGTCCGGGGCGATATTCAAAGGAGTTGCGCTATTGAGCAACTCCTTTGAATATCACCCCCCAGCCACAGCCACTGTGCATGGCACAGTGGAACTTGAGCCACCGCAAGTTGACAGAGTGGAGCATTCAACTTGCGGTGGCCAAGTACCATTGCGCCATGCGCAAAATCCTGATATTCAAAAGGTGACATGCAAATGGGGCTATACATAGATACATAGACAGTGTCGGCAGATAAGGGCCTATGGCCCACCCAGTCTGCCCATTTGAGCTTGTAAGTTCAGTTTATGTTTTCCTAGAAGTCTGTTGCCCCTTACCCCTGACCTCCAGAATTCCTTTATGTCTATCCCATGCATTCTTAAATCCGTGATTGTTTCAGCCCCACCACTTCCTCTGGCAGGGTGTTCCACTTGTCCACCACCCGTTCTGTGAAGAAATTCTTCCTCATGTTTCCTCTGAATCGCCCTCCTCCAACTTCATCCCATGACCTCTAGTCCTGGAACATCTTTTTCGCTTAAAATAGTGTATTCCTGCACCCTGTCCCTCCCTGTGAGATACTTGTATGTCTCATCATATCCCTCTCTCCTCCTCCTCCAGGGAGTACATGTTCAGTTCCTTCAACCTGTCTTCATAGGACTTGTGATGCAATCCATGCACCATCTTTGTTGCCCTCCTCTGAACCTTCTCTACCCTGTCTATGTCCTTACGAGGTATGGTCTCCAGAACTGTACACTGTACTCCAGGTGGGGCCTTACTAGTGTCTTGTACAGCGGAATTATGACCTCCCTTTCCTGCTGGTGATGCCCCTGCCTATACATCCCAGCATTCTATTTGCTTTACCTGCTGCCTTGTCACACTGTTTGCCTGACTTGAGGTCATCAGAGATGATAACCCCAAGATCCCTTTCCTGCTTGGTGCATGCTATATCCTCACCCCCAACTGATATATTGTGCCAGGGTTTTGTGCCCCATATGCATTATCTTGCACTTCTTTGCATTGAATTTCAACTGCCAAACCCTGACCATTCTTCAAGTTTCTGCAGGTCCTTCTCATTCTGTCTACACCTCTGGTGTGTCTACTCTGTTATAGAGCTTTGTGTCATCAGTGAACAGTGAAATTCTGCCTTCTAGGTCCTGTTCAATGTCACTGATGCAGATGTTGAATAGGACCGGTCCCAGCACTGATCCCTGTGGTACCCCACTTGTCACTCTTCCCTCTGTGGAGTGACAGCCATTTACCACCACCCTCTGTGTCCTGCCACCCAGCCAGTTACCTACCCACCACACTACTGTCCTGCCCACACCCATATTCCCCAGTTTGTGTAATAGTCTTCTATGTGGCACAGTGTCAAAGGCCTTGCTGAAGTCCAGATAGGCCATGTCCACTGCCCTCCCTGATCCACCTCCCAGTCACCCAGTCAAAAATTCAACGAGGTTGGTCTGACATGACTCCCCTGTGAAACCATGCTGCCTTGGGTCCTGTAGTCCATTGACAACCAGATGTTCCACCAATCTCTCCTTCAGTAGTGCTGCCATGATCTTCCCACTACCAAGGTGAGGCTGACTGGTCTGTAGTTCCCTGCTTCCTCTTTGTTCCTCTTTTGTATAAGGGGACTACATCTGCTATCCTCCAGTCTTTGGGTACCTTCCTGTTTCCAGTGATCGGCTAAACAGGATAGCCAGAGGTTCAGCCACCACCTCTCTTAGTTCTTTAAGGACCCGGGTGCACCCATCTGGCCCCATTGCTTTATCAACTCTTATTACTTCCAGTTCCTTCAGGACCCTTTCTGTAAAGGGACTTGTGTCCATTTTGCACCATTCTCATCCCTTGTACCTCCTTCAGACCCATTACCCTCCTCTTCCTCAGTAAAGACTGAGCAGAAATATCTGTTCAATATGTCAGCTTTAATGTTGTCATCCTCCACGTAGCCCCATCCTCCCCTTCAGTCTCACTATCCCTCCCTTTGTCTTTCTTTTTCACTTATGTACCTGTAAAGGTTTGTCCCCTCTACCCACTGATTTTGCAATGTGTTCTTCTGTCTGAGCTTTGGCTTCCCTTACTGACCTCCCTGCCTCCCTTTGCTTCTCCTGGTACTTCTCCCTATCCCCTTCTGCCTGTGTCTTTTTGTATTGCCTGAATACAATCTTTCTGGCTTTCACTTTCTTTGCTACCTCTTTGGAAAACCATAATGGTCTCCTCTTCCTTTTCCTTTTGCTAACCTGCTTAATGCATAATTCTGTTGTTCTTGTAATCCCCATTTTAAATACTGCCCACTGTTCCTCAACCCCTGATTCCTGTCCCATTCCCCTTAATGCCTCTTTCAAGTATCTCCCCATTTTCCCAAAGTCTGCCCCCCTAAAATCCAGGATACGTGTTTTTGTGTGGTTTAGTTCTGCTCTTTCTGTGATTTCAAACCACAATGACTGGTGGTCACTGTTCCCCAGGTGCTCCCCCACTGTTACCCCCATCACACTGTCCCTGTTTGTGAGCACAAGGTCCAGTATTGCCTTCTGCCGAGTTGGTTCCATGACCAGTTGCTTGAGGAAGGCACCCTGAAGGGAATCCAAGATAAATCTGCTCCTAGTTGATGCTGCTGCTGGGATGCTCATTCACAAATCTGGACTGTCATGTACGGTATGGGCTGCACGCCCATTGGCTCTTGCTCTGCACCAATGGGCGTGCAGCCCTACTGAGAGAATCCAGTCGGCGGCGGCGGTGTGCAGGGGTGGGATGCTGCCGGCCGCGGGGTGGGGAGCGGGTGGTGGGCTTCGTGGGTGGGTGGGGTAGGGGACGCTAGCCACCAGGGCTATGTCCGGGGGTTATGAAACGCACTGCCCGCGATCGGGCATTTCGGTCCACTGGACCACCAGGGATGACTGTGGGAGGAGAGGGGTTTATTAAACTTACTGCTGATCGGGCATTTCGGTCCACTGGACCACCAGGGATACGCCTGGGGGCTACATTGCTGCCCATTGAGCTGGGCAGGGAGACACTATGCCCCGCCATTCGGCCAGTGGGGGTGGTGGTGGGGATTTACAGTCAGCTGCCCATGATCGGGCTGCAGGGGGGCACAGGGAGTGGGTTGGGGACAGCCACAGGTGGCAGCTGCTGTGTTGCGCCTGCAATGCAGCAGCTCACCTGTAGGTGACCCTCAACAAGTCTTTTTGGCTCAAAGTTGTGCAGGTGCAGGTTGGGGTTGTGCCTGCACAACCTGCACAGCCCGGCTGAAGTATCGGCTGTGCAGTTTATGCATGGTACCTCACCAGTTCAGCATGCAATCATTTGCATTGGCGCTGTTGCTCAGCCTGTTTTCAGTGGCGCAACTGCCTCCTTCTGAATATCGTGGAATGGAGCAAGTCTGGCTTATGAAGCAAGAACCCTATTGGCGCATGGGCGCAACCTTTGAATATCTGGCCCAAGTGCTTTTTTCCAGACTCCTCTGAACCTGCTGTTGTGCCAACTTCTATGGGATACACTGGGTGCCAACATCCCGCAAGGAATAGGAAACCTCTTCTAGACAATTCGAATTTATAAAAAGAATATGGGCAAGAGTTTAAGGGCCATGTTGGGGACCTGCAGACAATCCTGCCACATCCCTAATGCTTGCATATATAAGTTAGACCACCTCAAAGCTGGTCTAACCGACTGTATATGTAGACCTGCAATGACTTGTGGCAGATTGGTAGCTTTGTAATGATGTTTTCATTAATCTTTGATGCATGCATCATCTTGCCACAAGGTGACATCCACTGCTGCAAATCTGGCAGCACATTTGACAATAGCATTCATATATTTAGCTGCATTTCTCTTGCCAAAGACACACTGCAGAATTTGTGCCGGTGGCAGGCATTTTGAAAATCAAGCCCAATGTACCTGGGTTGTGACACTGTTTTACATTTTTTTTAATTTAGGAAATGCAATATGGTCTAGTAATTGGCACACTGAATTCTGTAACAGGATTGTGAACACAGATCCAACAGCCACTAGCTCAATGTGAGACATTCAAGTCACTTGACCACCACATGCATCAGTGAAGTACAACCTAGGTAGGTGCAGGACCCCCTGAATCAGAGATGTGGTGTATCAAATGCACTACCATGAGTAAAAACCTAGGAGGCAGTGTATAGTGTAGTGGTTAAAGACACTAAACTGCAAACCTGGAGACCTGGGTTTGAATCCCATCAGCCCCCACTTACATACTATGTGACCCTGAGTAAGTCATTTAGCTTCCTTGTGCTCCCAGGTTGCACCTGGAAACGAGCTGCAGCTTAATGTGCATTTCCTGGTTAAACAAATTCCCCTTTCCTCTGTTAAGGCAGGTATATATCCATCCTTAAATGTTCCTGAGCAAGGGATTTAGTCTTGCTATGGTGCATAGCAAGACTTAAAATAATTTATCTGCAGCTGTTTTATCTAGGTTGAGATTTCCAATTGGTTGTACATGATTGCTTGACTTATGTCTATGGGAACAGAATGCTGTATACTATAGCTGACTTCTACTAAATACCACATGCAGTTCTTAGTGTCTGTTGATAGAATCAGACAGGTAGAGGGAGAACATCTACTACAGAAACACATGTGAACATTCATCCCTGACCTGAAAAAGCACTGAACAATGTATTTTACCTGCCATGTTCTGAAAGGTAACCTGTGCATCACTAAAAAGATGTGTGTATGATGTCATTGTGCTTTTATTTTTTAACCTGAAGTGCATGACAATTTTGGAAAAGCATGCTATCAGCATATAAACAGTATCAACATCACTGGTTTTCTAATAATGTATTGCTAAGACACCTTTTTAGCAAACTTCAGAAATATATTATGAGTTTAATGGGGACCCAAGTCCCCAATAGGCTTAAAACTATTTCTAGGTAAAACTGTTGCGAGGGATGCTATTCCAAAAAGAATGAGATCATTTTTCAGACTTGAATCAGATGTTTTTTTTTTGTTAAGAATGACATTGGCAAGGCTGGAGTCATACAAGGCCCTACGTGGTCTCGGACCGGACTGCTTGAAAGAGCTCCTGTTTCCCTACCACCCAGTCCACCCTCTTCGTTCCATTGATGCTGGTCTTCTAGTCATCCCTCCTGCCAGACTTAAATCTTCAGGCAACACAGCCTTTGAAGTAGCTGCTCCTATGCTATAGAACTCACTTCCTTCTTACATTTGCTTGTCTGGCACAGCGAAGGCATTTAAAGCCTTGTTGAAAACCTTTGTATTTGTTCAAGCATTCTCACAATATTAATTTTATTTAATTTGGATTTTACTTGGATGGCTACTACTTTTAATGTGATTTGTGATGATCTTTGTCTAACTCTGTAAAATGCTCAGAGCCTGTGTGGACTGGGTGTTATATAAATAAACTTTGCCTTGTCTTGCCATGTACTATGTATCTCAAAGCAGTTCAGAAACCAGTGTATTACATACCGACAGTGCAGTGTTACTGTATACAGTCACATGCAGCTATTTAACATTTGATATCCAAGCACAAATGAGCACACCAGGGGTAATCAGCTACTTAAAGTGCAGGGAGATCTTTTACTTTGACCTGAACAACTACCAAAGATGGGTGGAAGGACCTCAGCTGAATATCTCACCAAAAATATAGCATCTCTTACAAGACAGCTGGGCAGCTAGAAATGGATGTGGATTCTTATCAGAAAGACATAATCTCCTGCAGGACAGCAGGAGAGCTAGAGATGGACACGAAACCGTTACAAAATGACATGTACCTTTAGCAGAGCAGCCAGAGATTGACATAAATCCTCATGGAAAAGACAGCACCTCCTGCAGGACAGATGGGGAGCTAGCGCTGGATGTGAATCCTCATAAAAAAAATACTTCCTGTAGGACAGCTGGACAGCTAGAGATGGACATGAATCCTTATCAAAAAGTCAGCAGCTTCAGGACAGCTAAATATGGACACATCCTCATTGAAAAGACAGCACCTCAGGAAGGACAGCTGGAGAGCTAGAGATGGACATGAATCCTTATCAAAAAGTCAGCAGCTTCAGGACAGCTAAATATGGACACATCCTCATTGAAAAGACAGCACCTCAGGAAGGACAGCTGGAGAGCTAGAGATGGATGTGGATCCTCATTGAACAGACAGCATCTCCTACAGGACAGCTAGAGATGGACATGAATTCTCATCAGAAAGACGGTACCTCATGCAAGACAGCTGGACAGCAAGAGATGGACGTTAATCCTCATCAAATGGTCATCACCTCTTGCAGGGCAGCTAGAGATGGAGGGAATCCTCAATGAAAAGACAACACCTCCTGCTGGAGAGCTGGACAGCCAGAGATGGAAATGAATCCACAACTTTCAACCCCCAAGGTGATAGTGCTACCATCTGAGCCATACTGACAAAGCTCACTGCAAAGCATTACAGCAGTCCATAAGCAGCCTTTGCTGTATTCCTGTGTACATTAGAGTTAATTGTTGTACGCTCTACTTGAGTAGACTTCACCGCAGATCTTTGCTGGCAATCACACCTGGGACCCTGAATCCCAAAGGCTGCAGCTCTTACCCTTCAACTCAAGGGACATGCCTATTAGCTGTGAGGTTAGATGGAGCCTTTGACATCATATACTGCAATATCTGCAACCACCACCTGAAATGGTGCTGCTGGAACCATTTCTCAGCCCTGGAGTATTGTAGGACTCTGTGATTTGCAACTGCTCACAGCTAGAGTGTACTGCTTTGCACCGAATGCTTTCACATATACAACAATATTAGTTCTCTGTTGCTACCCCAATTCCCTGGAACACCTTCACACCAGTTGTAGATAGATAAAATAGATTATTTAAATAAAGGCCTTTCTAAAACCAAGACTCTTTATAAATAATAAAATAAATCAGAAAGCGTAATAAAATATCTTCCATGTACATTGATATCGGAAATTTTAGACACAAAATAGTCAGGGCAGATAACACAGCTGATCCTATCTCCTGCAGCTGCCTGCCTGAACAGCCATGTTTTTAACCTACTTTTAAAGGTGGAGGTAGATGGGCAAAATGAATGTCCATGGGGAGGCCATTCCAAAGTAACAGGGAGCTACAGAAAAGGCACTATTCCTAGCTGATTTCAGTTTTGATTTAGGAATGACCAACTGGCCAGTGTCATTTGGACATAATTTATGGACATTTGGGTGGATCACAAGAAGCTCACCAAGGTGCCAGGGCCCCAGTCCATTGAGGGCCTTAAAAGTAAGAAGTAAGATTTTAAAGTCAATTCACCATCTCACAGGAAGCCAGTGCAGGAAGTGCAGCACTAGATTGATATGATCCCTTCTCCTTACAGAGGTGACTAATATAGCTGCAGTATTATGCACTAGTTGGCTATGGCAGATTTGAGCAGCTGGAATGCCCCAGAGAGCACATTGCACAAGTCAAGACAAGAGATGACAAAAGCATGCACTAGTCTTAAAGAGACACTGATGCCTCAAGAAGAACTTTGGAAAACAGTATTTTTGGACACAAAGCAGTTTGTATTTCTCATTAGCTCTGTATTTCTAATCCCCATTATTTATTACTGAGGTCATATGCAAGAAAACAGGATAGCTATTCCTTGAGGGTTCATTAGCTCCTATTGCTTCTTCCCAACCTTATGTCATAATACAGTTTTTTTTTCAATTGTTTAACCAAGAGTAGCACACTAAGCTGAAAGCATGTTTACAGGTGCAACCTGGGAGCACAGGGAAGTTAAGTGACTTGCACAGGGTCACACAGTATGCAAGTGGGGGCTGTGGGATTCAAACCCAGGTCTCCAGAGTTGCAGCTCAGAGCCTTAAACCACTGCACTATACTGCCTCCTACAGTGATTGTGACATCACGGTTATTCCCAGGGCAACAGACTGTGATGTCACAACAGAGCATTATGCTTTCAGGAGTAAGCTAGAGAGGCAGATGAACTCTGAGGGATAAAAATCTTGTTTTTGTGGGAATTTCTTCAGTAATAAATAATGGGAAGGAGAAATTCATAGGATATATGTGAAATAGAAGCTGTATTGTGTCCAACTATTATGTTTTTCAAAGTTTTCCGTAAGGCATCATCTGCTCTTTAACAGATCATCCTGGTCAAGGTAGGGGCATAATCTTGCTCTGTTCTTTAAATGATAGAAGCCACTTCTGACCACTGCTGACATCTGTGATACAAGTGACAGCTCTTTATCTAGAGTGACCCCTAGATTGTGAACCGCCTGCCTAGCGTGGAGTTTGACATTCCCAAAAACAGGGAGATCCAGGCTCTCCAAAATGGATGACCTGTTCATCTGATCCCACCAGTAACAACTCAGTTTTGACAGGATTATTTTTCAGCCTGCTATGAGCTGTCCACCCACCCACTGATCTCTGATAGAGCCTTCTCAAGCATAGTTACCAATGAGACCTTTCCAGGTTTAAATGAAAGGTACAGCAAGGTATCATCAGCATAGCAATGACAATCCAGAGATCACATCTCCAAGCAGGAACATAAACACTGTGAACAAGCAGAGAACACCAAGAAGAAGGAACTGCTGTTACAACTATACTTCTCTACTGGGACTAAAGAACTAGAACTCTACTACTGGGATCTTCAATTTAGGGTTAAAACAAAACAAAACAAAAAAAAAGTTAGTGTGTTTGTCTGAGTTGGCTGAAGTGAATTATTATCTGTGCAGTTATCAAGGTGATTGTCTCAGGTGGCTGAAGGGAATTGTTATCTGAGCAATTAACTAAGTGTAGAAAGAGCTGTGAAGTAAGGGGGGTGACTTAGTTAGAAGGAAGCCAGGTTAAAGCCAGATTTAAAAACTGCCCTAGATAGCTTCTGCCAGAGAACAGACAGAGAACACCAAGAAGAAGGAGCTGCTATTATAACTATACTTCTCTGATAGGACTAAAGAACTAGAACTCTATTACTGGGACATTCAATTTAGAGTAAAAACAAAACAAAACAAAAAGTTATTTTGTTTGTCTGAGTTGGCTGAAGTGAATTATTATCTGTGCAGTTATCAAGGTGATTGTCTCAGGTGGCTGAAGGGAATTGTTATCTGTGCAATTAACTAAGTGTAGAAAGAGCTGTGAAGTAGGAGGAGTGGCTTAGCTAGAAGGAAGCCAGATTAAAACCAGATTTAAAAACTTCCCTAGATAGCTTCTGCCAGAGAACAGGCAGAGAACACCAAGAAGAAGGAGCTACTGTTATAAGTACACGTCTCTACTGGGACTATATTGCTCTCCTTCCCTCCCCTCCCCTCCACCCCCCCAGCCTAAGCCAGTTCTACTTTTACAGGCACATGATTTGACTGACAACAGGAACTTCCTGTTTGGGAGCAGGAAGTGAGTGAACACAGAATCATAAAAGACTCACCATCCTAGAAGGAAAAGAGTAGCTCTCTCCCCCCCCCCAATTGCTGGAGGTCTGACTCTAAGCAAGTAAGGAGACTACTGAGAAATATAGGAATTTCTTGTCTCAGAACAGGAGGATCAGGAGCATAAAGAGCACAGAAGCAGTAAGTAAGTACGGAGAAAAAATAGAGGAAAGAGCAAGTATTCCAAACAACAGTTAAGGGGCCAGAAATAAGACATGATGGGAGTGGTGCAGTGCAGTGGCTGTGGAACAGCAGTCTTCTGAGAGGTGTTCTGGAGGATGCGGTGTTGTCCCATCTGCAGGCACCTCTCTGGGCTGAGGGAGGAGGTTGCTCATCTCCAGACTGAGTTGGCCAGGAATTGGGGGACCTCCTCTCCCACCCAGGGACCACCAGGGCCACTACCATTGCCTCAGAGGTTGCCAAGAAAGAGGAGTGGTTGGACCACAATGGGCTCGGGAAGGGTGAGGGTGGTGTAACAGAGGTGCATCCCTCCAGTTGTACCTCTCCACAATTCATATGCTGTTCTGGCAAAATGTGGTTCCTCTATGGAAGCACCTGCAGTGGAGACCAAGGAGGATGCTGGTAACCTCCACAAAGGAGATCCACAGGAGGGTGGCATGGGACCCCACAGGGGAAGGAAACAACTCCTGGTGGGGGACTCCATTGTTAGGGGGGTAGAACTGTGGGAGAAAGAGGAGAGGGAGGTAAGGTGCCTGCCTGGTGAAATGTCTTGGAGAGCCAGGGAGCGAATCCTCAGGATCTGTGGAGCAGCTGCACAGGGGAGGGAGCTGGATGTCATTGTCCACCTAGGGGCAAATGACCTGGCTCAGAAAGGGATCAGAGCAGTGCAGGAAGAGTTTGTGGAGTTGGAGAGGGGCCTTAGACAAATAACATGCATGGTAACCTTCTCGGAGGTGCTGCCTGTCTATGGCATGGATGAGGCTAGGGTGATCCACACCATGGGATTCAATCAGTGGTTGAAAAACTGGTGCAGAGCTCAGGGATTTGGCTTCATTGGGGACTGGGGGTCCACCTGGAGTGATGCAAGCCTATACTGGTGTGATGGTCTGCATCTGTCCAGGAAGGGAACCAGGATCCTAGGTGATAGGTTTAAATGCTTCATTGGCAAGCATTTAAACTAGCCAAGGGAGAGGTACTGGAAAGGAGCAGGGAAATCCTAGCCCCCCCCAAAAAATCAGGGTAGTAAGTGAGGTAAACACTAAGAGATGTTGATAGGGAGAAGGGCAGGGGTAAATGGAGAAAATGACAAAGGCAATAAGGACAGGGATGGGTCAAAAAGGGGTAAGGCCATCAAGAAATGGAGAGTAATGAGTACCAATGCCCGTAGTCCAGGCAACAAGCTCCCTGAACTTGTGGCCTTGATGGAAGAGGGATGCCTGGATATTGTAGCAGTCATCGAAATATGGTACACAGAGAATCATGACTGGGATGTTAATATATCAGGGTACACAACCTACCGGAGAGACAGGGAGGGTAGAAGAGGGGAGGAGTAGCTCTCTATGTAAGGGAAGGGATAAAAGCAACTGAACAAAAGAGTAAATGGGGAGGAGAGGAGAGGAGGCACTGTGGGTCACCTTAGAGACTGGAAATGGCACCACAATCTGCACAGGGGTTGTATACAGACCCACATGTCAGGGAGAGGGAATGGACAAGGATATGATAGAAGGCATCCTTAGGATGGCAGAGAAAGGGGAGATACTGTTGATGGGGGACCTGAATATGCCAGATGTTAACTGGAGCACCTTTGCTGCAGCTGCATCCAAGAGCAGGACCATTCTCGATGCCCTACAGGTGACATGCCTCAGACAGCTAGTTTTGGAACCCACTCGTGAGGGAGCAATCTTAGTCCTTATACTCTCAAATGGGGACAGAGAGAGAGAGAGAGAGGATCTCAGATATAGAAGTGGGTAGCCAACTGGGAACAATGACCACCAAACAGTGTGGTTCATGATAAACTCAGCTACAGAATCAAGCCATACAAAAGTGAGGGTACTGGACTTCAGGAGCACTGACTTTGGCAAGATGGGAGAGTGCCTTAGAAAAGTACTAGCAAACAGTCTAAAAGGAGGGGTGGAGCAACAATGGGGAAATATCATAACTGCCATCACAGAGGCAACAAGCCTTTGTGTGAAGCAAATAAACAAATCAAAAAGAAAGAAAAAGCCACTATGGTTCTCAAAAGAGGTGGCAGGGAAGGTTAGGGCAAAAAAGATAGCATTTAGGAAGTATAAGGAAACACAGAAGAAGCAGGACCGAGAACTGTACCAGTTAAGGCAGAAGGAAGCAGGGAGGGAAGTCAGAATAGCAAAGGCCCAAACTGAGGTACAGATAGCCAACTTGGTTAAGAAGAGGGATAAACCCTTTTATAGGGATCATAGGGAGAGTAGAAAGACAAAGGGAGGGATACTGAGACTGAATAGAAAGGACAGTGGATGGGCAGAGAGGGACAGTGAAAAAGCAGGGATACTGAACGAATACTTCTGCTCAGTATTCACAAAAGAGTAGGAGGGGGAAGTGCCTAATCCAATTAACAGAAGCACCCTGGATAGAGAGGTTGATCCCAGTCCTTTCACAGAAGAAAGGGTTCTGAAAGAATTCCTAAAACTGAAGGTGGACAAAGCAATAGGGCCTGACGGAATTCATCCCAGAATTCTAAAGAATTAAGGGGAGAACTAGTGACACCACTGACTACCCTTTTTAACAAATCATGGGAGGATGGTGTGGTACCTGAGGACTGGAGGAAGGTGGATGTGATTCCTCTTTACAAAAGTGGAAGCAAGACAGAGGCAGGAAACTACAGACCTGTCAATTTGACCTCTGTGGTAGGGAAAGTGATGGAATCACTTCTGAAGGAAATAATTTTTGAGTACCTGGAGGCCAGTGGGGTACAGGATCCAAGGCAGCATGGGATCACAGTGGAAAGGTCATGTCAGACAAATCTAATTGATTTCTTTGACTGGGTGACCAAAGTAGTAGACCAGGGAGGGGCTGTGGACATGGCCTACCTAGACTTTAGCAAGGCATTTGACACAGTCTCACACAAAAGTTTAATAATCAAATTAACCAGCCTGGGAGTGGGTCCCAGGGTGGTAGCCTGGGTAAAACATTGGCTGGACAACAGGACACAGAAGATAATTGTAAATGGAGTCCACTCTGAAGAAAGAGCAGTTACTGGTGGGGTACCGCAGGGTTCAGTACTGGGTCCAGTCCTTTGTAATGTCTTTATAAGTGATATTGCAGAGGGACTATAAGGAAAAGTATGCCTCTTTGCAGATGATACAAAGATCTGCAACAGGGTTGATACACAAGTAGGTGTGGAAATGATGAGAAGGGACTTGGCAAGGTTGGAGGAATTGGCAGAAGTATGGCAGCTTGGATTCAATTCAAAGATATGCAAAATTGTGCACCTGGGAAACAGAAGCCCAGAGAAAGATTACATAATTGGGGGAGGTAGTAGCAACAACAAAAATGGAATGGGACCCGGGGGTAATCATGTCAGATGACCTTAAGGTTAGCAAGCAATGTGAGAAGGCAGTTGGGAGGGCTGGGGGGATACTGGGCTGTATAGGGAGAGGTATCACCAGCAGAAAACAGGAAGTTGTTATCCCCCTGTACAGACAGTTGGTGAGACCCCATCTGGAGTACTGCATCCAGTTCTGGAGACCCCATCTCCTCAAGGACATAGACAGGATGGAGGCAGTCCAGAGGAGGGCAACTAAAGTGGTACAGGGTCTGCAAGAGAAACCTTACAAGGAGGGACTAAAGGAGCTTCATATGTATACTCTTGAGGAAAGGAGGGAGAGGAGGGACATGATAGAAACTTTAAAATACCTCAGTGGAATCAACAAAGTCCAAGAGGGTAGCATCTTTCGGAAAAGGAGATGTGCAAGAACAAGGGGACACAATTTGAAGATAGAGGGGGGATGGCTCAGGGGCAATGTGAGGAATTATTTTTTCACAGAGAGGGTGGTGGACGCATGGAACAGCCTTCCTGAGGAGTTTGTGGGGTGTAAAACTGTGGGAGAATTCAAGAATGCATGGGACAGACATAAGGCAATTCTTGTGGTGGGTAGGAAGAAATAGGCTGTTGCTTATCTAGGATCTGCAGTTTATCCTGCAGGTAAGGAAATGGGCAGACTAGGTGAGCCAAGTGGTCCTTATCTGCTGTCAAAGTCTATGTTTCTATGTTTCTATGATGGCAGTAATTAAGGAAGGATCTGAACCACTCTAAATGGTTCCTACCACTCCAACTATCCTCCTCACATGCTTCACTGACTCCTTATGGTCAACAGTGTCAAATGCAGATGACAGATCCAAAAGTCCAGAGAAGAAACCTCTCCATGGTTCCACACGAGGAGTAGATAATTTAAAACCCTTACCAGTGCCATCTCAATACTAAGCTGAGAACCGAAACCAGACTGGAATGGCTCGTAGATGAAAAACTCCTCCAGATGCTCCATAAGCTGCTCTGCCACCACTTTCTCAATAACTTTGCACAAAAAGGGCAGGTTAGAGATAGGTCTAAAACTTGCAGAATCATCAGGATTTAAAGTAGCCTTCTTATGGAGTAGTCACACCACTACCTTTTTCAAGACAGTGGGGAACACATCCTCCCGAAGAGAGGCATTGGTGATTTCAACATGTGCCGGACCATTTACCGTGACTCCATTTTTCATTAGAGAAGCAGGGATCAAATCCAGCAAACAGTGGCTTGGACACAGATCCAAGAGCACCTGGTGTATCTCCCTCAAGTCAGTTGAGTGAAACTCATCCCAAACAATCTGAGTTTCCGCCATCTCCCACACCTGACCACTGCAATTGTGAGAACTCACCATGGAGAAAATCTCAGCCTGGATATCTGCTATTTTGGCTGAGAAGAAATTTGCAAACCTGTTACATCTCTCCTGAGAAATCTCTGCCAAATCCTGAAAGAGAGATTCAGAGTGGAAAATCCCATCCACCACTCTAAAGAGTCTGTTTCTCTCAGCTGCGATGACATCCAAGAAACACCTTCTAGCAGTAATCAGTGCCTCTTGATACTCTATAATGAGCCACTAGGACAAGACTATCAGGCTCCAGGTTTGTCTTCCTGTGCTTGCACTGTAATCTCCAACCCTTCACTCTAAGAGAATGGAGAGCATCATTAAACCAAGGTGCACTCCTTCTCCTAGGTGAAGGGTAGCAATGGCCTGGAACTAGGGCATCAGCAGAAGACAGGATGCTGTTATGAAAAACCTCCATTGATTCAGTGGTGCTACTAGTGGACTCAGGCACACAGCAATAATAGCAAAGATATCCTAAGTCTCCCAAAATACATCAGGATTTTGCCTTCCCCAGACTGCACTGTGGACCATCTCTGAAAGGGCAGACAAACTCCATGGATGGCCAACAGGCCAAAAGAAATGGCATAATGGTCCAACCAAGCCACGGGTTCAACCTGTGGATTGTCAGCCACCACCCTGGTAGTAAAAACGAAGGTCCAATATATGGCCCCACACGTGTGTAGCAACCTGAACATACTGAGTAAAACCCAACAAATCCATCAGTTGAAGGAGTTCAACAACAATTTTATCCTCCTCGGCACCAACCCAGCAGCTAAAGTCCCTCAGGACCAACAACATGGGGGAGTGCAACATCTGGGTAGACATCAGGTCTGAGATGTCCTCCAAAATCTCCCTGACTTCACCATCTGGGGGCAACACACTAGGAGGATATTACAGTTCAGGCTGCACACCTATCATGGCCATGCACTCACAGGAACTCTGCTTTCCCGCAGGACTGCCATCCCTCTAAGGGCAGATCTATACATTAAGGCCACTTCCCCACCCCTATGCTCTGGACAAGGGTAGTGTATGACAAAGAAACCCAGCAGGACAAGCTGAAAGATATAAATTCCAGCACTTTCCCACAGCCAGGTGCCAGTCACACAAACCTGGTCAGAATAGGAGGTTAAAATTACATCCCTCAAAATCACAGTATATATCTGCAGTACTAGTTTGCAGAGCCAGTTTATTATTTATTTGTTTAGTTTTTGTTGACCGGGTAAGTGCACTAGACAAATCCTGCCTATTTTCAGGTACGACCCAGGGGAGGTGGATATAGATGAATACCAACTGACCTTGAACCAGATTAAGCTGTTGGTGGTATTTTTAGTGAATGAGGGAAATTTGGCCAGGACACCAAGGAAATTCCCCTACTCTGTGCTGCTGTTTCAGTGGCCAGAGGGGGAGTATGGGCATTGTGGAGTGGTGACTGAGTGCAACATGGCTCAGTCAGAGCTCGCCGTGGGTGAGAGAGCGCTGGTAAGCGCAGAGATGGCTGCAGAAGAACGGGCTGCTTGGCCCGAGCAAAGCGTTTTGGAATCTGTTGCAGTTACAAGAACGGAGGAGGAGAAGGATTGTATGAGGAGCGGGGTTCCTTTACAGCTGGCGGAGCGGAGGACCCGTTCTTATTGTACTCCAGAGCAGAGGTCACGGTGCCTTTAAAACTGGCAAGGGAAGCCGGCAACGCTGAAATGGGATCAGGGAGAGGCCGGTGGAGCAGTGCCGACATTGGCGTGTGGCAAAGGAGAATTTACAACACAGTGAGACGCCAGGTGATTATGGAGGTCAGAGGAATGAGAGGAATGCGGAGGAGCACAGGGGAATACAGCTGACAGGACTGATCGGGAGACAGGAGCGAGAGGTACTGGAGCAGTTTCAAAAACCTCGCGACCTGTAAGTAAACCGAACTTGACTACAAACTTTCCTACAATTCAGATGTCGAAGGAAACAGGTTTTGTTTTTAATCCTACAGTGGTGACTGCTTCTAAACAGGATACTGTGACTTATCAATTTAAGCATGGACAGCAAGAAGGAGTGACTGATTTTTTTTCCCCTTCTGATAGTACAGCCTTTAAGGCATTTCAAAAGAAGGACTTGTGTGTTGGAAAAAAAGGAGCTGCTGGTAGTTTGGGGATTGTGGGGGAACATGATAGCTCCTGGTCACCCCAAGCTGCGTTATCAGCTGCTGGCTGGAGGCAGATGGAACAGGGGGTATGGACACCTGATACTTCATGGGATAATGCTTGGGGTTTGCAGTCTGCTTCCCCAGAATGGAAGCCAGGGGTGGGGAAGGGGTACGGTGCCTCTACCTCTGACGCTGTTACTTTTCAGGAAAGTAGCAAGAACGTACTGAGTTCTGTAATAGGGAGCGGGCCTAATTCTGTACCACCAGGTAGGGGAGAGAGTGTTCCTCTGAATAACATTGACCAGTTGAACATTACTGGGGAAAAGCAAGGAAAACCCCTTTTATCCAGTCTGTTTTCACAGTGTAAAAGGGAAGCAGCACCTCGGAGGAATGCTGTGAGGATTCGCTACAAAGGTGGTTTAAAGGATAGACCTAACAGATATTATGTTGGTAAAACATTAATTAAAGAGTCTTTGAAGTTTTCTCCTAGGGATGTATTTGCATTTATCAACATTTCGGGTGAGGACAATTATGATATTAGTTTTCGTTCTCCGGCTTTGCTTGACCTTTTTTGGGAACGGTATAACCAGGTGAAGTTTTCCCCTTTATGGACACCCTTTTTCGTAATTCCTTTGTCTAAGCCCCTGATAAAGTTTGTGATGGTGATGTTCAGGAATGAGGGTGTTCAGGTGGAGGATATTAAGTTTTGGCTGGCTCAAAAATGTGAAGTTTTAAGTGAACCCGAACCCATTTTGGATGCGGAATTATTTTGGACAGGGGGATGGAAATTTAAAGTAAAGCTTAAACAAACAGCTACAGGTGTAGAACATATTCCCAACTCATTTATGTTAGGAAGAGACAGAGGGTCTGTTTTATAGCGGCAGCCCAGGGCCTGCTATTGATGGGTCTAAATCTCATTTTATCTAGTGTTTGTGACCAACCAAATCGATAACTGTGGAGAGGTGGGTCATATTTCATTTTGTACAAACACGTTAAAATGCGATTTGTGTGAAGAGCTGAATCATGCTTTTAAGGACTGTCCTCATGGCCCAGAATAAGCAAGTTTGTGGAGTATCAGACCTTTGATCCAACAAGCACAAGACACTGGAGGGTCTCGGCAGGAGGTATCCCTTGGGGTGGAGGAGGTTTTAACTCACCAGAATAGGGGTATACAAAAGGAGACAGTTCAGACAGGGGGTTAAAAGGTTCAGCAGCAGGCAGCTAGAGAGGGAGGGCCAAAGCTTCTCCAGCCAGTTTGCTGTTCTGATGATTTAGAGGAGAAGGGTGGCATGAGTCAGGGTAACCTTGAACCCCCAAAAGCCCCTCCATTACTACGTCGGTCTAGTAGGACTGTGAAGAATGTGGTGCCGGTGGAGGTAGAAGGTATTGAATCAAAAAATCCTTTTGAGGAACTGTCCTGGGGGGATTCAGAGATGGAGATGGATATGGGGGATACTGATTCCCAAATATCGGTTCAGGAGGGAGAGAGAGTGCAAAAGGATGCTTATAAGGGAAAAAAAAAGGAAAGGTGGAATAAATGACAATAGGATTGGTAGGCCCATCTGACTTGGTACCTATAAATGGATATTACATGGGCTTCCTTTAACACCCATAGTTTGTTTAAAAAATCTGAAAAGGCGTGCAGTGTTTCAGATAATAGCTGATTTGCATATATCTATTTGTTTTTTACAGGAGACGTGGATGTTCTCTAGTTACCAAGTTAATGCTTTCTCTAAGGATTGGCCATGGGGACCCTCGTTTTGGTCCTTTGGTACAGACAGGGCGGATGGGATAGGTGTTCTTTTTAACTCCTTTAATTTTAAGTTACTTAAGTTAATAGAAGTCTGTCCTGGGAGGGTTTTAGTTCTAGATGGTTTTTGGTTTGAAAAAAAAATCAGGTTAATTAATATTTATAGCCCGCAATCAAAAGCTGGAAGGGTGGCGTGTTTTTCGGACATACGTCCATTCTTAATAACAACTATTCCAATCTTTTGGGGAGGGGATTTTAATTGTGATATAACTAGGAACAGAGGTACAGGTCGTTTGGAGAAAGGAAAGAAAATCTATTGTGATTCGGTACGTCTTCAGAATATTGTGAGAACAGCAGATTTGGTTAGTTGTATAGATAGTATGGAGAGGGGCGGGTTAGGCACTTTCTTTACAAAAGGGAAGAGTTTTCTGATCGATTATTTATTTATATCTAAGAGTATCCAGTTCCATAGTCCACAGGTTATTCCCATGGAATTCTCTGACCATGCTCTGTTACTGATAAAGGTGGGGCCACAGCAAGGGTTTCTTCGGTATACAACTATATGGAAATTGAATACGTCATGCCTTAAAGAGAGGGTAGTTCTAAATGCTATCCATGGTATTTTGAAAGCTAGGTTGTCTGTGGCTTTTTTGTATCAAGATCTTGGGGGCTGGTGGCAGGACACTAAAGAAGATTGTATTGGATGGTTCAAACATTATGGGGTTAGGAAAAGGAATGACAATTTTTTTGATTATCTTAAACTCAGGAGACTGCTTCCATTATATTCTATCATGTGCAAATTCTTCTAGAGATAATTATTCAGAACAGATAGCTGAAATTAAAGGTTTAATGAGAAACAAGCAGTATGATAGGGCAAAATCATTGCAAGCATTAATTCAGAATCATTTGAAAAAATCTGTTTTGGAGATCCCTTGAGCTCTGTAAAACAGTTAAGGAAGAAGGAGACAATAGACTTTTAGTCCAAGGCCATACAAAGGTTTCTTCTATCAGTGCATTAGGAACCATTATTAAAGAACATTTTAGGGGTCTGGAACCACGGGTTGCATCATCGTCTCTCCTGATTAATCAGTTTTTGGGACCTAGTTTGACAGAAAATCGGGATCTTGTTGATTTGAAGGACTTAGGGCGGTCTATTTCAAAATCTGAAATTCTGGGAGTCATTACATCACTAAAACAGAATGTGTCCCCTGGTATAGATGGGTTATCCAATGAGTTTTATAAAATGTTTTCCTCTGACTTAGTAGACTGCCTCTGGTTGGTATTTAATTTTTTCCTCACATCTGGGGTGAGCTTGAGTTCCTTTATGGAAGGGCGTCAGATATATATCTTTAAATCTGGAGATAGGGGAGACTTTAGGAACTGGAGGCCTTTGACCCTTTTGAACTCAGATTACAAAATTTTGACTACTATACTTAATAATAGACTGAAAGGGGTGGTAGAGAGGTTATTTTTACCGGTGCAACATAGTGGGATCCCAAATAGAAGAATCCATTCCATATTAGGATTGCTTAGAGATATAATTGACCAAGTTGGGGATGAGGGCCTTTCAGGGGTAATTGTATCGGTGGACCTTGAGAAAGCATTCGACAGGGTCGATCATGAGTTTTTATTTTCATCTCTTAAGTGGTTCGGGATTCCGAAGAGTATCATACAGCACATAAGGGGGTTATACCAAAATGCTAAAGTATATCCGGTTTTGAAAGGCACTTGGGCGAAGGCTTTATTATGAAATGTGGAGTGAGGCAGGATGCCCATTAAGTCCGCTTCTGTACAACTTTTCTTTAGAACCTTTAATAAGAGCAATCTGCATTCCACCCTTATGGTTAGGAATTAAGGTGCCAGGGATTTCGAACTCTGGTCTGATACAATCTTTCGCGGATGATATTTGTTTATTTTTTTCTAACCATATAGATTTTTCGAAATTTCTTAAAGTGTTCAAATCTTATGCGGAAGTATCTAATGCCAGACTAAATACACATAAATCAAAAGGGCTGCTTTTGGGTAATTATCACAGGGACTTGTTTTCTTTTCATTTGGTTGAATTTTCTCAAAAACCCTTAACTATATTAGGGGTAGAATTTCAGAATCAAAATCGCCCAATGGAGGTTTGGTCAAGGGTTCTAGATGCACTTCTGCAGAAGGTTTTCATCTGGAAAAGGTTTAAATTTTCTAAATTAAAGAGAATTCAGATAATTAAACAATTTATTTTGCCTAGGCTACAGTATATTGCAGTACTTTTTCCATTACCAGTACAGCTGGAAACAAAATTATATAGTATATGCTTCCAGATGTTATGGGGCAGTAGGTTGAATTCAATTAAGAGAGGATGCACATACCTGAATAGAAAACAAGGGGTTAGGGATGGTTGACCCGATAGTGTTTTGTTTTTCGCTATTCTGTGCCTTTTCTTTAAAAAAATGTTTAGAGGGTTCTTCAGAATTAGACACTATAGTTTTCCGGAACCGGTTGCAAGCATACCTGAGTATGTGGAAGCCTTTACCTCCGAAATGGTCTGCAAGATTTAGGACTCCAGATTATTTTAAGCCAGTGGCACAGAAACTGTTCAGATGGCAAATTTCAAAGGATTTGATTTTAAAATATACAGCAAAGGGTTTATACAAGGCAATTATGGTGCAATATATTCAGATAGAGCCTAACTTTAAAAATTGTCCCAGTGAGAATATAAACAATGTGCTGGAGCAGCTGAATAACTGCAGACTGCCTCCTTATATGTGGGAAAATTTGTGGTTAACTATGTATGGAGACTAAGCGTAAAGTGTACGGCCAAACACAAGGCAATAGAAGAAAGAATTTGTCCTTATCCAGACTGTGTTAATGTGGAGGAGACGATGGAGCATTTTTCTTACATTGTTCTTTTCCACCAAATTATGGGGTTTCTAGCTCAGGTATGGAATCTCCCATGGTTAGCAAAATGGATTATGCTCTCCTAGTGCTTGGTATTTTCCTCGTTATTTGAGTGGTTTTGAGAAAGATACATTAAGAGTTTTTTGGCTTAGCTTGCAGTTTTGCCTCTGGCAAACTAGGGTACAATGGGTGTTATACCAAAAAAGACCTTCATTTGAAGGTTTTAAAATTTATGTAACCAATGTTTTGAATAAGGTTTATATGGAGGAATGTCAAATATATGATGCGGGGAAGGTCAAGATGTGGTGGAAGGGATTTCTTCACTTTGTTAAGTTTAAGTAAACAACATTACAAATAGGGAAAGGGAGGAAAAAGAATAATATAAATGAAACACAATAAATAGTATGAATCTGAAATGAGTTTTCTTTTTGTTACATGTGAGGTGTTGTTTTGTATGGTTTACAGCTTAGTTTTATGTTATGCTTTTCTTATTTTCTTTACAGAATTTCAAGGTTGTATTGATCTGATGTTATGTCTTTCTTGTGTTGGCTGTATATGTGTATATTTAATAAAAGTTACCCCTACTCTTCTCAATAAGTGCCATGGGATCTTTAACATCCACCTGAACTACCACCAATCCAGGCACATGGGACCTCGGTTTAATGTCTCATCCAAAAGACGGCACCTCAGAAATGCAGCACCCCTCTCATGCTGCACTATAGTGTCAGTACCGGGATATTAACCCAAGTGCCAGATGTGGGAACTGAACCCACAGCCCTCTGTTCTCCCGGCCTCAGAGGCGAGTGTGCTACCTACTGAGCCACTGACACTGCTGCTGTTTAGAATGGAGGTTCATAAGTGGCTCTTTGATCAAGCCTAATGTGGCCTCATCTCCTGAATACTTTCCTTGATTGTGCTTTAGGACCTTAATCCAAGTATGTTTCATATGTTTTATGTATTTATTAATGTAAGCACACCTCCCTGCCATCTAATGGCCTGATGTAATGAAGTCTAAAGGGGGAAGGGAAGGGCAGTCCACAGAAAACACCTCCAGAAAATAGAAAGATGCCACATACTTGGTTCCAAGGTTTTCTCTCAGCAGGCAGTCGCTCTGCCCGGCCTAAGAGTGTGCAGCTTGTGGCTCTACTGGAGGCTGCAAAAGCAAGCTGTTAGTCACATTTTCAAAGGGGGTCCTCGGTTAAAGACAGTGGTGTAAGTGGCAAACAAGAAGTACAGGAACTTAAACATTGGCACAAATGAAAAGCAGAATTAAGATCCTCGCTCTGAAGGATAACTCTTGGGACTCGAGGGACTGTTGGACCTTTTTCTGCTGTTGACATCTATGTTTCCATATTTCTTTCAATCAAGACAAATCCGTATAGATACTGGTGCACCCAATCAGAGATGGCATAGTATTTCTAAAACAAATTAAATTGTTCTGCAAGTCAACTTTTGTGATGGAATCCACTGATCTCAGATCATAGGCTAAGAATTTCATTTCAAATATCAATAGGAAGAAGTACAGGAACTCTGTTCGTGCAGCAAAAAAAAGGTACAGGAACCGAGTACCTGCACGTTCCTGTTCATTTTCATCACTGGTTAAAGAAAGCAAATGTCTACTCCGCATCTTAGAATAAATAAACAAATTTAATTCCAACTGCAAAACAAGCAACAATAGCACCCAGGAGCTGGGGCATGACTTAATGGTGGATGCAGGGTTTTCCTCATTTTGGTTGTACAGAGCCACGGTACTAATATATGGCCAAACTGGCCAAAATCCAGGATCCCCAAGGAGCCAAATAGACTCCAACACTTGATAGCTGCAGCATGTCTCACTACCAGGACGCAACCACTCCCAGGCCTTCCAAGCGAGCTCCGCTCACACAGGCCACTCTGGTTCCCATGCTTTGGATGCAAGTCATCACTGCTCCTCTCTACCAAAATCTTCTTCCTTGCTATTAGGGCGTAAATGGCTGGGCTCCCAGTGTCCCTACACATCCCGGTGTAGGCGACCCGAGAGACCCACCTACCACATCTTCTTGCTTTCAGCAGGCCAACAACTTCACTGGCATAGTGCCATACAGGCACTGGGAGGTGGGCTGCCACCACTGCATTCCCCATGACACAGGCTGCTACCACTGTGCCATCCCTACCGCTGAACACACACTTGCTGGATCTGGGCCTACTCCAGCCTGCTGCCGCGGTGCATTCAGGCAGGCCTCCCATCTCTCCCCGGGCCACGGCTCTCAACTTGGCCATTCTCCAGTTTTAGTCACAACACTCCACACATACCAACCTCTTCTTCCAAAGCAGACTGCTCTTCAGTGGCTGCTGAGACCCCAGCTAGGCCAGGGACTATGCCTCCCTGGCCCACCTTATCTTCTCCACCTCCTGACACTGCCATACTTCTCCCAATGGAGTGAACACCACCCTTAAATCCCTGATAGGATACAGGCTTCATCTGACGTGTGGGCCATGCTGAGCCCTTCCCCAAAAAAAGAAACAGAAGGAGAGGCTTCTTTAATAAGCACACCCAGAGGGGGTTGCTTACAATAAGAATTGTGCTATGTATTGTTTTATGTACTGTAAAGTGCTTTGAGTTTGGAAGAACAGCACTATATTAAAATAAAAACCTAAACCTAAAAATAATAAAATAAAAGGATTATGTTAAATGCAGGCTAAAAACAGAAAATAGAGTCAGAATTAATGTCTCTACCATAAAACTACTTCAGAAATTTTCTATAGAAAAAGAAAATAAGCAAAGTTACCACAAAGTTAGTTAGCTTTTTTTTTTTCTTTATGGATAATTCCTGAAGAGATTCTGTGGTCAAAATGTCAATCCTAGCTCTATTTTTTTTATTTTCAATGTGCATTTAATGTTACCTTTTTGATTTTTTTTCAGCCCACATGCTAACAAAGCACTCTGTGTTTTTGTGTTTACATTAAGAATAAACAAGATCCATTACACTGATAAAAGTCAATATTGAGCTCCTAAAATATCCACTTTAAACAAGATTTTGCAATGGAGTCTTTTCAGAGGACTGGAATATGTGATTCAGTATTACAGCTTCTTTGCAACTTCCCTGGTTTAAACCAGCCTCATTGTTCTTAACTGTGCCATGATATTACTGTATATTGTAGAAATGAGAGGATATTTTGGATATTGTAAGAGACCGTAATTATTTATATTTAGTCTGTGTGGTTGTCCTGTGACATCAGCAATTAATGTTATGAAACTTTTGTAACTTTTTGTAATTTTGATATGTACCAAGAACCTCACTGGAAATAAGCTTGCCTCAGTTAAGTATCCTATTCATTAATTGAAAATGAATAAAATGTTTACTACTATTATTAGTTGCAAAGCATGGAAATTCACGTATGTGATTTCAAACCCTAGGGGTTTGGCCAGAACATCTGATGATTCCTGAACTAGATGTGTTTAGTTTAGATGGGGTCTGAGTATTAGTTCACAGTGATGTATGGACTCACCTGCACAGTGAAGTCAGTGCATGCACGCTACGATGGGGAGCTTAGAATCTGGACCTCCTGATCTTCAAACCCAAGCACTGGAACTCACAGCCACTGGGCAGTTTGTCCTTCCTATAACAATGCCGTATTAGAGTTGTTGTTGACAATGACAACAACAACACTAAGAAGGAGCGCAAGCCTGGTAGGTAGAGAAGGGCAGCCAATTATTTGGGCTAGCAATATATGAAAATGGTGACCCTCATAATCTTCCTTCTTAAAGACTTTGGTTGGACTGGAGAATTAATTGCTTTGGACTGCAGTAATAAATGAAGGGTGAGAAAACATTGGTGCTCACACAGATTGAAGCCAGCTGGATCAATTATTGTTCTGGTGGACACCAAACCAATGTTAGGTCAAGTAATGACTTGCATCAAGTCACACAGTGAGTAAGCGGGCTTTGCCTGATTTAAACTAGGGTATCAGTACTCCTCAGGAATGTTCTGAAGAAATGGACAGTTCAAGCAGCCGAAGAGTTCAGTTCAACAGTCTACATCATAATTGTGTGAAGATCTCTTATTTGGGTGCCATTGGTCTGGCATGCTGATTATGCCTGCTTCATTTTCAGAAAGAAGGCAGCACAATTCCAGGTGCACCACTCACTGCTGGTATTCCACCTGTGACTACTGAAAAAAATTAAGAAACCAGCCATTCAGACTTCACAAGGCAGGTAGAGATTTAGCACACATGTTGTATGAATGCTGTGAGTTGGTACTGCTGAGAATGTAGCAAAGGCAGTCTTTCATTTTTTCATTTTTGTTTTATTTTTTATACTTGTAGGCGAGATGAGCAATACTGCCTGTTTTCACAAGTGACAAGTGTTACAAAAATAAACGATAACAATACAAACAAACACAGTTAAAACAAGCATACTCACAGTACAAGGCAGTATAAATACTAGTTAAACAGTGGTGTTATATCTAAATTGGTAAACAAGTGCATTCATTTTGAGTATCAAACCATGTTCTAAACCTTTTTTTTTAAGTTTGAATTGTGGAACAATTAGATATTTCCATAGGGAGAGAGTTAAAAAAGAGGGGAGGTCTCTATAATATCAGTTTTTGTCTTATTACCTTTTTAAAAAGGGGCAATTTAAAATCAGATTTGCTTTGGGTTCTAGTCCCACGTGGATTGACATATCTGGGAAACAAAGCTTGAACAGATGCTGGGAGAAGACCGATGATCCCTTTAAACAGGAGGGTACCCATTCTTATTTTAATTCTATTGTCAATAGAAGGGCAGTTAGACAACTTTAATAACTCACAACAATGTGTTTAAAAGGGTAAATTAGTCATAAATCTGAGAATAGAATTATAAGTAACCCTTAAACTATCTATGAGTTTCTCCCTTGTAGCTGTATATACAAGCATTTGTCAATGCCGAATGTTTGCTTGCTAGCATTAGCAGTGGAAGTGCAGGAGTTAGAGAGATGCAGTATAGGAATTGCAGTGATGTACTGAACTGATGCCAACTCCACCCCCACCCTGCAGAGATGAACAAGCATTGGGATGTACCTTTGGGTCGTCGCCCATAACAGTCATGACATTTCACCTCACCCTACCCTGCAGACACTGACAAATGTTGAGGTGTGCCTTGAGGGTGTTCGGTCTTTACACTCACCTCATTCCATAAGGAAATACACTGAAATGGGTGCAATATAGGAGAATGCTGTGAACTCTGGGGCCAAAGAGTCCAAGGTGCACCTCAATGCCTGTCACTGGCTGCAGGGTGGGGGTGGGGGTGGAATGGTGTGAGCATTACTGTCGACAATCCCAAGTCACAACCCTGATGCCTGTAAGTTCCTACAGGGTAGGGCGTTATGGTCAGAAACCAAAACACCCCAGGAGTTTCTTGGAATTTTTACTCCAAATTTTCAGCATGGGCTTTTTGTGACCCCACTGCATGAACAGTGACACTATTAATTTGTTAGCCAAAAGGTGATTTTGCACAATGACTGCACCATTTGGAGCCACAGGTGCGAAAACATATTTCAAACACAGTGTAAAAAATGACAACTGTACTGTTCATGAGGAGGTGTAAAAAATGGTAATGTTTAAAATCTGGAGTGAAAATAAAAAAAAAACTGGTGAAGTCGTGAGCATGCATAGAAACTGTACAACGCACACTTGTAATTCAATTACTGTGAGGATTTTTTGCACCAGATTTTTAATATAGGCATTTTGGGACCTCTGCTCATGAACAGTGTTACTGTGATTTTCTTAATCTGACCTGAACACTGATTTCCCACAGCGATCGTGCTATTCTGCGCTGGAAGTGGGATAACACATTTTGGCCAGGATGTGAAAAATGACAGCTGTACTGTTCATAAGGATGTGTGGAAAAATGCCAATGTTGAAAATCTGGAGTGGTGCGGCCGTGCCTACAAAAACACTCTGGGCATTGGCAGTGGGGGTGCCACACCTACGAAAACTTGTATGGTGGCGCTATGTTTCTTGCACATGCGTACAAGCAAACATAATAATGAGTCAACAATCCAGGACGTTCAGCAAAAAACTATGGGAAAGTAATTTCCTTGATTCTGAAGTTAGGAAGGGTTTTACCCTGTAGAGCAACCCTAGTCATTGGTGGATAGATTTCTTTAAGTTATTTATATGTAAGTCAAAAGTAAGATTAGGGTCCAAGATTATCCCCAGGTAATGAAAACTATCCACAAGTTTGATAACTTCTCCATTTAGATCAACAATTGAGATAACATTCTCTACCTTTTTTGTAAGACCAGTGAAAAGCATACGTTTAGAAATTAGCCAATTCTAGAATAAATGAAAATCATTCTGAATCATCTCCATGGCAACCCGTGGCTGAGCACCAACACTGTAGATAACTGCATCATCAGCACATAAAGTTATAGAAGTTGCAGTACAGATGTTAGGGGCAGTATCATATAAAGTGAGAAAATGAGTCGGCCCAAGATTGATACTTCGGGCATCCCACATTTAATCAACTTTGATTGTGATAAATGACCTTCAATACTGGTTCTATGAAATGTATTATTCAAGTAATTGGAATGCCATTTGATCACATCACTAGAGAAGTATATGTAATGGAGAATATTCTGCAATAGGTGATGCTCAACCAGGTCAAAGGCCTTGATGAGGTCCACAAATATGACTGCAACAGAGTGCCCTTTATCTATGGCACCCTGTATACAGCCAGTGTACCCCACCAAGGCTGTTCCTATATTATGTCTAGATTTAACGCCATGTTGACACTCTGTAAGTAGGCAAAACTTTTCAAGATGTTCAATTGTTTGATCAAAAAATTGTTTTTTCCTAAGATCTTTGGAAGAGGGGATAACAAGTAAATAGGATGGTAGTTTGAAACATGTACCGGATTACCATTTTTGAGAATTGGTTTAACGGTTGCCATTTTCCATTGTTTAGGAAAAACTTCAAAACACAGTGAAAAATGTAATTTTGTTGCTAGGGGTTGAGAAAAGGAATTAATTCCCAACTTAATGACTCTGAAATCAATATCACCATGTGCAACATAGGGCCTGAGATCCTGGTTTAATACATATTTTCTAATTTGATCAGGAGTGACCTTTTTGAAATAAAATTTGGGGTGTTCCTCATGCTGGCTATTTAGGATAGGAGAGACTGTGGAGTCAATTCTAAACTTATCCAGGTCACAAAAAAAAATTGTTAAACACCTCAGATACAAGTCCAGGGGTACTAATCAACTGTTCACCATCGTGTAAGGAAATTACCATTTCCTTTGTACCTCTGCTCAACAAGTTGTTAAGGGCCTGCCATGTTCTCTTATGATTATCAATGGAATTTGCCTGTTTAGTTAAACAGAAATGTATTTATTGTTTTCTAATTTCTGATTTACATTTATTCCTCAGAGTTTTATATTTCTGCAGAGTTTGCATCCCTATTTACTTTAAAAACTCTCCACATTTTGTCTCAAGATTTCATTAGCTTTAATAAGTCCTGGGTTATCCATTCATTTTTATTGGATCTTATCCTCATTTTCTTTTTTGGTGCAATCTTATCAATTATTGAAGTAAGTTGTTTGGAGAATGTATTAAGTAATGAGTCAATGTCCTTTATAGAATCAAGTAGGGTCCAATCAACCTTCAAATAAGCCTCTTTAACTATATCAGGGTTTAAACATTTCAGGTTTTTTGATTTGATAAACTTGGGGGGGATATTCACAATTCTTTGCTGATCATTCACAGTAGACTGGACAGTGGTCACTAAGTGCGTCTGACAAGATGCCTGAGTTCATAATTTTGTTTGGATGAATGACCACTATCCAGTCCAGTGTGGTCCCCTTGACAGTTTTGTGGTTAGATCTTGTTTCATCATCAATTATCTGATGAACACCCAAATCCAACAGAGACTCCCTCAAATTATTGTTTTGGTCAGCAATCCAATCACAGTTAAAATCTTCTAACATTAACCATTCTCTATTTACAGGAAAGTTTTTTTTAGCCATTTCTACTAGACCCATTCCAATTGCAATGCTTCCAGGAAGAATATATATATATATATCTTGAACTAATAGTTAAGTGTTTATCATTATCCAATAACAGGTCAATTGTGATTAAATCACAGCTGAAGTTACCTCTAAAATGACCTAATAAGGAGGAATTCAATTTAGTGTTAGCATAAATCATTGCCCCCCCACTTTCTGACCCTATCTTGTCTATAGAGATTAGATCCTACCAATGAGATCTTGGAATCCTCAATTTTATTTCTTAACCATGTTTTGGAAAGAGTTATAATGTCAGATTTGTACTGTTCTACCCACACAATAAACTGATTCCATTTGGCAGGTAAACTTTGGATGTTTAAATGCACATGTTTTAGTGTGGGGGCCCTCGAAGAAGTGTCTTGACTAAAAGAAAAAAACTGAGTCTGAGTCACCACCACCTGGATAATAGAGGCCAGGGTGGGGATGAACCAACCAGAAATTAATAATAATATGGCTAGCAACCTTCTTAACATAATCTTATTATAGTAATTTCTTTCCCGTTTTGAGATGGCATGTCCAGAACCAAAACTAAAGTGTAAAGATTGGTTCTCAACACTTTGGCAACCAGTTAAGAGAGCTTATAATAAGTACAAGTATTGATATCTAGCTCCAGCAAATACCTTAAGGAGTAGGTTTTTATTTAATTTACCCCTCTTACTCAGTAGGCCCCAACAATACTAGGGAATAATTTATTTAAAACACAATACTCCTATTAAGAGCTAACAAACACCCACGATCCCTACTTCATTTACCTATAGATTTCTTCCCTTACACTCACATTCATGCCATGCTCGCACTAGCATGCGGCGTGGGCTTTTGAAGTGGCTGAGCCCGCCCCCCAAATAATGTCCGCTCAGCTGCCAGCTCCCCCTAGCCCCCTACATGCTAAGCGTTTGCCAGTGAATTAAATTCAAGCAGCCAGGTGCTGCAACAGTTCAGACAGTTCTCCAGGTATAGTTCAGGTAGGTGGTTTACCTGATGAGAGCAACACTTCTCAGAAATATAGTCAATAGGCATGATGATAGTGATGGGTATGAAGCCAGGGCCACTGATGTGGACTACTTCCTGGACCCCTTAGGATATAGTTCACTCAAGTGAAGAGGAGAGTGGAGAAGGAAGAGGGATACAGTGAGAGGGAGACGGGTCAGGGTGGCTGAAAGGGAACTTTCTAGATGATTGGAAAAGTGTCTGTGGGGGCTAATCCTATTGTTCCAATATATAGTCACTAAATCTCCTATATCTCAGTCTTCTCAGTTATACAATCCACTAGCGCAACCCATGAGGATGTAAAAATGCTTGTGCAATGTGCATGTTTGGCAGTTTGCTTGCATGATTCCAGTCTTGTATGAAGTACCCAGATATGTGAACCTGGGCTGAAAGAAACAAAACTGCCTTCCCTAACAAAGAGACAGAAAGTAGGAGGCAGGGGGAGGTAGAGGGACAAAACAACATGATGACCAGGGTTTGGCTTGCATTTATAGTGGTCTCTGTGGGAGGAGCATCTCAAGAGCTGCCCTGGTAACCACATATCACTGCCTTTCAATTAGGAATATAAAATGGGCAAGGAAATCCTTGTGTCCTGGTTGGCTGAGACTTGGCTCTAGCCATGGAAGTAAGAGAGCACCACCAATGGCTAAAAACAAGTCCCTACTAACCAGGGCAACTCACAGAATTCATAATCCAATTACTTCCTATTTTCCATCACAAACATGGCTGCAACTTTTACTTATATATAAAAAAATTCAACTGGGCCCTTAAAATGAAAGTCCATTAAATGAAGTAAGTAAATAATTTAATGTTATTTTTCACTTAAGAGCCCCTTCCTACACGCAAACACAAATCAAAAAAACAAGTACTATTCAGAGTTTCCATTGCTGTTGTTTCTTTGATGACCATGAAAAATTCCCCTCCTATCCCTATCAGTTTGCCAGAGAACTCCCTCCTCCTTACCTGCCAACAGATAAAATTGAGGTTCTGGCTCCACTTGAGGTGTGTGTGTATGCCAATGGAACTCTAAAGAATTTTGAATTCATAGAAACATAGACATAGACTTTGATGGCAGATAAGGACCACTTGGCCCACCCAGTCTGCCCATTTCCCTTCCTATTGGATAAGCTGCAGATTCTAGTTAACCAACAGCCTACTTCCTGCAACTCCCCACTATAATTGCCTTATGTCTGTCCTATGCATGTTTGAATTCCCCCACTGGTTTAGACCCAACAGCCTCCCCAGGTAGGCGGTTCCATGCATCCACCACTCTCTTCATGAAAAAAAATTTCCACACATTACCCCTGAACCGTCCCCCCTCTATCTTTAAATTGTGCCCCCTTGTTCTTACACATCTCTTTTTCTGAAAGATGCTACTCTCCTGGACTTTGTTGATTCCCTTTAGGTACTTTAAAGTTTCTATCATGTCCCCCCTGTCCCTCCTTTCATCAAGGGTATACATATTAAGCTCTCTCAGTCTCTCTTCATATGGTTTCTGATGCAGACCCTGCACCATTTTAGTTGCCCTCCTCTGGACTGCTTCCATTCTGTCTATGTCCTTGCATAGATGGGGTCTCCAAAACTGCACACAGTATTCCAGATGGGGTCTCACCAACTGTCTGTACAGAGGGGATAACCACTTCCCTTTTTCTACTTGTGATGCCCCTTCCTATGCATCCCAGTATCCCCCTGGCTCTCCTTATTGACTTCTTACATTGCTTACCCACCTTTAGGTCATCTGATATGACTACCCCCAAGTCCCTTTCCATTTTTGTTGTTGTTAGTATCTCCCCTGCTAATGTGTACTCTTCTCCTGAGCTTTTGTTTCCCAGGTGCATTACTTTGCACTTCTTTGCATTGAATCTAAGTTGCCATATGTCTAACCATTCCTCCAACCTTGCCAAGTCCCTTCTCATCCTTTCTACCCCGCCTTGTGTATCAACTCTGTTACAGATCTTTGTGTCACCTACAAAGAGGTATACCTTTTCTCTCCAGACCCTCTGCAATGTCACCTATAAAGATGTTAAAGAGGACTGGACCCAGTACTGAGCCCTGAGGTACTCTACTAGTAACTCCCCTTTCTTCGGAATGTGTTCCATTCACTATTATCTTCTGTGTCCTGTTGTGCAGCCAGTTTGCTACCCAGGCTACCACCCTAGGACCCACTCCCAGGCTGGCTAACTCATGTACTTCATGTTACCATTCCATGTAGGGGGCTGAGCATTCTACTGCTGGGATAATGCCGAGCTTTGAATTCTTCTATGCCATGGTAAACAATCACACAATGTATTGAATGTGAAGAGAGACAGATGACTGACAGGTGAAAAACATCTGTGGAGGGACTATTTTACATTATTTTGCAACATTTTATTCTATTTTTTTGTGGTTTTGAAAACTTTTAGAGTGTTCCTTTTTAAATGTTGCCTATGGTCCTGTTTTATATAAGATATATGGCACTCTGGGGACATTGGTGGTACTAGGTTTACCCCACAGTCAGGGGGCTGAAGGCACTCAGCTTTGCCTTGTGCCTCACTACACCCCTGACTGTGGGGTAAACCTAGTACCACCAATGGCCCATCATGCCTTATTGCTTAAAGAAGCAGGACCAACTGAAACATAATTGTTGCATCTTGGTTGGGCTACCCTGGGTAAATAACTGCTGTTAGAACAAGAATTTCCCTATAACATTCTAGCCCCAATTCTACTGTCCAAACTTAAATGCAAATTTGCATGAACTGTAACCAAAAACTATTATTTTGTCTGACCAATAATAAGTAAAGTGAAAGAGAGAAAGAGAGAGAGAGAGAGAGAGAGAGAGAAGACAGAGGGGGAGGGGTTCATTACGAAGATGAACAGTCGCTCAAGGATAATACTGAATTTCTAATGCTAATAAACCCACATATCTCCTGTCATTTCTTTTACTTTTTACTAGTGAGTGGACTGGAGAGGAGCCCTTTTTCATCCAGGACTGGCATAAATGCAAACAATACAGAAATACAGTATACAAACTAGGCCAGAATTAAGCCTCACTAAATCGAGGGTCCTGGACTTCAGGATGACTACTTTCAAGAAAATGGGAGAGTGCCTCAGGGAAGTCCTAGCAAGGATAGGGAAAATGGGTGGGGTAGGGGAACAGTGGGTAAAAATAAAGAAGGTCTTCAAGAAGGTAACAACCTCTGTGTCAGGCAGGTTACAAAGAGCAAGAGAAAGAAGAGACTGCTATGGTTCTCCAAAGAAGTAGCAGAGAAAGTAAAGTCAAAGAAGCTGGCATTCAAAAGGTACAAATCGACACAAAAGGAAGAGGGTAGGGAGGATTCCCCGGAGAAACAAAGGGAGGCTGGGAAAGCAGTTAGGAGAGTAAATGCACAAACTGAGGAGCAGCTTGCCAAGTCAGTAAAAAAGGGGGATAAAACATTATTTAGGTACATAAGTGAAAAAAGAACAAGGCAGGGATAGTGAGACTAAAAGGGGAAGGGGGGAGTGTGGAGGAGGACCAGAAGAAAGCAGACATATTGAACAAGTACTTTTGTTCAGTATTCAGTAAGGAAGAGGTAGGTGACAGGCTACAGATAGGGAGAAAGGACATTAAAGGAAGGGAGGTGGACACTAGTCCTTTCACGGAGGAGAGAGTCCTCAGGGAACTAGAGAAACTAAAGATAGATAAGGCTATGGTGCCAGACAGGGTTCACCCCATGATACTGAAGGAAGGTAAGGGGGAGCTGACTGCACCTCTAATGGCCCTGTTCAATCTATCACTGGATACTGGAGAAGTTCCGGGGAACTGGAGGAGGGCAGATGTGGTCCCACTTCACAAGACTGTAAATAGGAAGGAGGCAGGAAACTACAGACCTGTAATCCTGACTTCAGTGGTGGGTAAAGTTATGGAATCACTAGTAAAAGAAAGGATCAGGGAATACCTTATAACCAGTGGATTACAGGATCTGAGGCAGCATGAGTTCACAGGGGAGATATCTTGCCAAACAAACCTGATTGAGTTCTTTGACTGGGTGACCAGTGAAGTGGATCAGGGAGGAGTAGTGTATGTAGCCTACCTGGATTTTAGTAAGGCCTTTGACACCGTTCCACACAGAAGGCTGGTAAACAAGCTGGATAGCCTGGGAGTGGGTTCAAAGGTAGTAAAATGGGTACAAAGTTGGCTAAGTAACAGTTCAATGTGCTTACGAAACTTGTATGATGTATGCTTATGTGACTTCGACACATTGTGGCTGTTCACCTCTCTATCCATGGGATCTACCACTCTGTAGGGATATGATGGCAAGGAACCCCAGTGAAGGGTTTTACCCCTATAGGTGCTGTGGGAATGATTCCCATGGCTTAAGGTAACTTAGGAAGAAGCCCACAGGAAAGAGAGACATGCTGCTGGAGGAGGAGAGGAGGATGGTAGGGCAACAAAAGAAATGAATCCTGGACTAGACAGGAGGAGCAGCCTTTAAAGGCTTGATGGGGAAGTGGTTTGTTGCTCCACCCATTGAACTACAAGCATCGCTTTGCAATTCAATGTGCTTACACGACTTGTATGATGTAGGCTTATGTGACTTTGATACATTATGGCAGTTCGCCTCTCTATCCATGGGATCTACTACCCTGTAGGGGTACGACAGAGAGGAACCCTAGTGAAGGGTTCCATCCCTATAGATGCCATGGGAATGAGTCCCATGGCTAAAGGTAGCTTAAGAAGAAGCCAAAAAAGAATACCCGAAAGGGTATTGAGCATCAAAGGAGGTGAGAGTCAGAAGATATCGAGGGTGTGTATAGAGGTCAGTAGATGTAAATGGGAAGAACAGGAGAGGAACTGGAGATGACAAGGAATATTGAGTGGAATGGTAGCTGATATGAGGCAGAAGGGCGAGACTTCATAAGGAGAGAGGGAACAGCCAGGACCACCATCCAACTCCATCCAACAGCGGAACCTAACTATGGAATCTATGAAAGCTGTAACCCTACCTAAATATTTTGACCATTGGCACGGAGGAGAGGAAAACCCCCTTTGAGGAGGAAACCTCTGGGTATCCATAACCTAGGTCACCTTCCCTCCAGGTTGATGAATGTTTTGATTAGTGATGGCTCAGCTACTGCAATTTAGAGTCAACATCAAGGGAGAGGAAAATATTCCAATTTAGAGGAAGCTATCACTCTGTCCTTCTAACAGGAATGCTGTTGAGGGTTGTGAGCAACATCACTGCAACTAGATGCCCAAAAGCAAAGGAGGAGAGGAATGACTGCTGAGGCACTCAGCCAGCCTACGTGAGCCTATGAAACAGACCAGGTGAACCAGAGGCGGTCAGATGGAGAATGGCATAGAGGGTGCCTCCAAACTCGCTCGGGCAGCCAGAGGGGCCCAGATGATGAGAGCCCCGCCCCTCATGGCTGGAAGTCATAAATTCTACATCCAGAGGTGTTGCCGAAATGAGGGACGACTGAAGGTCCACCCGGAGCAAAGACATTCTCACAATGGTCCAGGGAGGAGGAGCCTGCTCCAAGCTTCACATGCTCTAGATGCAGACTTCGTAGGTGCAGAGTGAGACCATTGTCTACAGGGTGGCCCCAAGCCATGGAGCAATGGACACGGAAGACATGTGTCCACGTGGACAGCAGGTTGAGTCAAGGTAGCATGGGACCCATATGAGGGGTATGTTCGATTAGGCAATGTGAACGAGTAGACCTATGGACAGGTCAGAGTGAGTGAAGCAGACCCCGACATGGCTGGTCACAGTAGCAACCATGGGAGTGCATGCCAGCTGGATCCATTGAGAAGCCAAATCAGGAGTGGAGCGAACTTCATGCAGGTAGGAACAAGAATGGCCAGGCAAACCCGGTAGCTAACGGAGGAGGTACAAAGTACCAGGAGTAGTGAGGTTGGAGCAATGAAGTTGGAATAGATTAGTGGAAGGTTGAGATGAATACAGGATGTATGGTGATAGAAGGAAGCCTTGAAAGCTGGCATGGACTGCAGAATGGGAACGAATGAGGTGAGGGGAAGAGACAATGATGACCGGGCAAAACCTGCAGCCTACAATGAGTTGAGAAGTCGATACGGGAGGAGAGGATGATAGAGAACAAATGAACAAGAAATGATGGTGGATTGAAAGCCTTGAATGCCAGAATGGTCAAGGTGAGGTATGAAAAGGATGATGCAGGATAATGGAGTGAAAGCCTTGAAGGCTGGTATGGTTGAGGTGAGGTATGAAATGGACGATGTATAATAATGGAGTGAAAGCCTTGAAAGCCAGTACGATTAAAAGTATAGGAAGGGTGAGGATCAGTAACGATGGATGGTGATATGGAGTGGAGGATATATGAGTTGAGTGATCCACAACTGAGGACTAGGGTATGAAGAGCATAAGAATAGGTAAGGTGATGACTGGATGGGGAAATACCAGCAGTGAAGACTGTATGTGGAGAGGTAGTGGGTAGGAATGGAGTGGCGAAAGGGGTGGTGGGCATACTATGAACAGTCCAATAGAAAGAACAACAAGAGAGAACCAGGGGAAGACAGAAGGTTTGAGAATGAAAGACACAATATGACACAGGTAGGGTGCAGAAGGATGGTGCCAAAATTATGAAATGAATGATGGGAACAACAGACCAGCTGATAAATAAAGCAAAAAACGACAGGCGGGGGGTCTGGAATAAAGCAGTAGGTACTAATAGGGCAGGGAATGTCAGGGAAGGAAGACTCTCCAACAGAAAGCAGGAAGCAAGCCAAGGCAGAGTTGACAGGAAGAGGCAGGAGAAAGAGTGAGCTGCAGGGGCAATAGAATGAGGATTTTGAGAAGAGGCAATGGACGAGAAGGAGGGGAAAGGAGTGGCTGAGCATGGCAATGCCAGAAGTCAGTCAGGAAGGGAAGGGGAAACCTTGGGGCAGTGAAACCCATTGGAGGCAAGGAGGTAGTGGCTGGAGCTACCAAGAAATGTGGAGCCAGCACTGCATCAGGATGGAGCGCCATCCGAAGAGTCACCCCATACCCAAGTGGGAAAGAAAGAAAAAGGAAAAACGTGAAAACAGAGAACGGTGGTGTGGGGCAACAGCAAGGCAGGATCCAGGCAGGTGAGGTGCAGAACTACAGAGCTGTGTACCGTGATGCGGAGCTAAAAAGTGGTCAGGATAGAAAGCATCAGCACCGGTGAAGCAGAGTACCGCACACTATGGGTGGAAAAGCCACTGCATGTCTGGGAGAGAATGGAAGCCAGCCGATGCTTGAAGTCAGAAAGCAGATGGTTTGGGAAGGGGAAGTCCACGGCCAAGGCAGAGTCTCCTGGGCAGCAAGTGGAGCTGGAAGCCGGACGCAGCAGCTGACGCACACCCAGAGCACCAGGGCAAGCCAGAATGGAAGAAAATGGAGCAGTGGCAGGAGGCAGGAACAAAATGCAACAAAGGCAGGACAAAAATCAGAAGAAGGAGGTATGGGGAGCAGCAGGGACTGAACTGGCAGGAAGCCCGACAAGCAGGAGGGATGGCTGCCAGGCGAGCTTGGAGATGAGCAGAGGAAATGGAGGAGAGAATGGGTCTGAAGTGGGGAAGGACAGCAGAAAGAGGGGAAAAAGATGAAGCAGGATCAATGAAGCGGTGGGGGGGGGGTGACGCTGCAGGAAGCCAGCTCAAACTGGGGAAGAAAAAGGAGGTAAAACAGCTCCAGGAGGCATGGCCCAACAAGCGGGAGGGAAGGCTGCCAGGCAAGCTTGGAGATGAGCAGAGGAAACAGAGGAGAGAGAGGGTCTGAAGCGGGAAGGGACAACACAAAGAGGGGAAAAGGATGAAGCAGGATCAGCGAAGTGGGGGGGGTGACACTTCAGAAAGCCAGCTTGAACTGGGGAAGAAAGAGGAGGCAAAACAGCACCAGGAGGCTTGGGCAGCAGGTGGGGGGGGGCAGCATTAGAAACATGGGCAAAAGCCCAAACAGAAGAAAGGGAGGGGAATGAGGAGGAGTGGCTCCTCCGGTCACAACAAAAGCAACTAATCCTGGACTAGCCAGAAGGAGTGTCCTTTATAGTCTTGATGGGGGAGTGGTTTATTGGTCCATCCATCGAACTACAGGCATAGCCTTGCAAGAGTCAGAGGGTGGTGGTAAATGGCCTCGCTTGAAAGAAGGCACAGTAACCAGCAGGGTGCCACAGGGGTCAGTTCTGGGACTGGTCCTCTTCAATGTCTTTATTAGTGACATCACAGAAGGGCTGGAAGGGACAGTATGCCTATTCACGGATGACACAAAAATCTGCAACAGAGTGGACACATCGGGGGGTGGAGGGTGGAAAATGAGGAATAACCTGAAAAATCGGGAAGACTGGTCAAGGGTTTGGCAACTAGACTTTTATTTATTTATTTTATTTTATTTTATTTATTTATTACTAGGATTACAGTACCTTTGAACCAGAGGTTCTTTTACAAAGGTTCCACATCAAGTGCAAACAAAGACTGGGAATAAAATACAGAAACAGGTAATATAGATGAACATACAAGATAACATGAGTTAAACAATACATCAAAAGTACAATTATAGCAAATATTTACAGTTCATAATTAGAAATGTATATGTACAGGGTATTTAAAAATGAGTGAAAGCCATAAATACATAAGAGTAGACATAAATACATATGTGGTACAAGTAAAAGAGGAAAGAGGAGAGACAGAGAAAAGAAATAAAGGCAGAAGTCAAGGATATGTGGGAGGTACAGCAAAAAGTAGAAGGGTAGGGAGGGCAGCAGAGCTACGGTGTAAGGCAGGGATGAAAGGGGAGGGGAGATGTGAAAAGAGGGAGTAGGATGGTGTTGGAAAGGAGAGGGAGGTGTGTAGGAAAAGGAAGGGGTTGGAGTGGAGGGAAAGATGGGGAATAAGAGTGAGAGTAGGGTTGATGCAGTGTAAGGAGACGTAGTTAATATAGAGTAGGGGTAGAAGGGTAGACTTCAATGCCAAAAGGGGTAGACCTGAATGCCATAAAGTGCAAAATGACGCACACAAGACACATGAACCCCAGGGCAATATACCAATGGGGGGGGGGCAGTTGATCTGAAGGTAGCAAAGCAGTGTGATAAGGCAGTGAGAAAGGCTAGTAGAATGCTGGGTTACATAGGGACTGGTATCACCAGCAGAAAGAAGGAGGTACTGTTACCCCTGTATAGACTGATGGTGGGGTCCCACCTGGAATACTGTGTCCAGTACTAGAGGCCTCATCTCCGAAAAGATATTGATCGCATGGAGGCAGTACAGAGGAGGCCAACCAAAATGGTGCATGTCCTGCATCAGAAGCCCTATGAGAAAAGACTCAGTGAATTAAATATGTACTATCTAGAAGAGAGGAGGAAAAGGGGAGACATGATAGAAACATTCAAATACCTCAAAGGTATTAATAAGGTACATAAGGGTGGCATTTTACATAGAAAGAGATACTCAGGGACAAGGTAGTATGATATGAAGCTGGAAGGGGGAGGCTCAGAGGGGATGTGAGCAAGTACTTCTTCACGGAAAGGGTGGTGGATGCCTCGAACAGCCTCCCAGCAGAGGTGGTGGGTACCAAAACTAGCAGGATTCAAGCATGCATGGATAAACACAAAGGGACCTTAGTAACAGGGCTGAGGGGGGGCTAAGTCCAGAGATCGAGTAGGGTCTGAAGTGGCACAGTAGATAAGGAATTTTAGGGCAGATTAGGTGGGCCAAGAGGTCCTTTTCTGCTGACAACTTCTGTTTCTATACGTAATAATATATTGTTTTAATTCATGTTACATCAAAGCACGTGTAAACTGCTGCAGTCTCATAAGTAAGGTACAGTGCATTTCTGAAACATAATAGAACTGTTAAGATTGACATAGGGAGATAGACTGCATAACAGAAGCAGATCAGCCCAGGAGAATGACCCATTTGTCTACCTGTAGTTTTGGTTATTTTAGTTTCAAGAGAGTATCTTTGAATTCCTGGTAATGTGTAAATGAATTTAGCACAAAGAATAAGTTTGTGTGGACAGAGGATTTATAAACCCTATGTGCTAGCAATGCCACACTAATATTCATTTGAAAGGTAGGGGGACAAATTCCCATCTTGCTGTAAAGCACACAATGATGGATTTGGTAGGGGACACGAATGGTAAAATGGCAGATACAGTATTGTTAAACACTTTTTGGTACCTCAGCAGAAATACCTCAGTCTAGTTTACAGAAAACATTGCACCATAATCCAGGATGGTAACAATATTGGTCTGACAAGTAGAACTCTAGCTTCCATAGTCATTGACTTCACATTTCTGTAGAGATAACCAAACTTGTGGTTAATTCTCTCAGAGACAGAGTTCAAATAAAACACAAAATTAAGGCTTGAATCCAGAAAAACACTCAACTATTTCAAACCACTCACTGTTATCAGATTCTGGCCAGATTTACTACAAATGGTTAGGTTACAGTCCGTTCATATTCTTGATTACAAGGAAGCAAGGAAAGCGACCTCATTTATGTCAATGCCCATTCAGAATGTTAACAAACCCACTCCTGGCTCCCACTATAAGTTTCTATCAGCTAAATGTGGCATTGAAAGAGGTAAACAGGTTATAGGGAGTAACCTGTAAGAAGATATAGCTTCAGTTCTTTCTCCCAAACAAGTCATTTTGAAGACAGAGCAGTCTATTGCCATGACTTGTCTGGTCTTGTCCCGTGGTTCAACAACAAAAATGTTTTCTGTAAAGGAGAGGCCAATTCTTCTCACACAGTGTCACCAGATGAATTTCCCATTCATAGCATGGCAGGTTTTTAGCTTTTGTAAAACTGTGGATTCTCCAGGTTACAAAGAGAGGGATATTTTACCTTTAATCAGAAATTTGCCAATAAACCTGGCCATTTAAAGGGAAAAGACAGCCATTAGAGTCAATGCGTGCTTTCAGCTGCTGGGACTCCACATCCTGTGAATGCTGACATTTGTACAAAGTGGCAAAAGCATCAAAGAGAAGAGCATGAATAAGGCAGTTTTATGACTTTTCTTCAAAGTGTTTTTAAGTTCAAAGGACAGAGAAAAGAGGGGAGAAAGATCAAACTCAAAGGAAGATAAAAAAATTAAACCCTCAAAGGAGGTTTTATGTCCTTTATGATATATTCTGTTTAACCCTTTAGAAACAGAAGGTAGTATTCTTATCTTAAATGTGTCATTAAATATGACTTTCTCTTTTCATCATTGTGACCAAATTTAGACACCAAACCCTCAAAGGGAGGTTTATGCCTTTTGTTACATGCTCTGTTTAACACTTTAGAACTCTGATTTGTACTGTGTCATTCTTATCCTAAATGTTTGTATGAGTGCGACTTCCTCATTTCAGCTTTCTTGTCTGGAATGAATGTTTATAAATCACACTGATTACTGGGTGAGGGCTTCATTAGTTACCGATCAAGGTGGCAATGACTGAGAGTAACATAACATTTTGTTGTTTAAAGCGGAAACATTGCCACTAATCTGTTTTTAGAGAACTGTTGATCGCTAGGGTAAACTGAAAAACATGGTGTTCAAGCACCTCAGTTGATAGTTTCCTGTTCTTTATCGCAAAGGACACATCCAAGGATTTTTGTCCATTTAGAATTGCTCTGCTCCAGCTGTTTGTCTATGCCTGAAGTCACATAATTCTCTGCCTTTGACATCACAGTCGGTTGCCGTGGAAAATATTTTGATGTCATAAGCAGAGGATTGTGACAGTTTCGTGAATTTCATGTAAAGGCTATGCAGAATGGGTTTTCTTGCAAATGGCAAAGGAAGGTGAGCCAATTTTTATTTAGTCCAGTGTGGTGTCTCATCCAAGAGGCTCAGGACACTGTACAAAGCAGTTGGGACATTCATGAAAAAAAATCAACATACTGTACATTAGACTGAGCATTATTATAAAAAGGGTCTCAGAAATGCTGCAATCTGATTGGCTTTTAGGATTCCAACAGCCTTACATTAATCCATGTTATGCTATCACGTACATCCTGATCACCATGGCAGATGGATTCTTCCTGTCAGCATTCCATCCTCCAGCACTGCTGAATGACTGGAATGCTGCATTCTGATTTTGAACCAGCATTCTGAAACTGTTGGTGGAAGAACTATTTTGTTAAAAATCTCTCTCTCTCTCTCTCTCTCTCTCTCTAAATGAGGATAACATTTAAAAAGTATACTTTTAACACTTTTCTTTCAGAATATTTTTTATAATAGCAATAAGACACTCCCAAGAGTTAGATTAACAGTCAGTTAATCGCCCCCTAGGGGCAATATGGCACTCGGCTGCACCTTGTGCCACATTACACCCCAAGAGGGTGATTAACAGACTGTTAATCTAACCCCTGGTCATGCCTTATTGCTTAAAAGATGTATGAATTGCAGCATTAAACAGTACAGTGGTGTGCCACATATCACATTGTGAAGAACTTAAGTGGTTGCTTTAAGATTCTGTAAAGGTCATACTAATTATTACTTATTTGTAATTACTAACATAGCATGATTGACACATAAACCATGGTGTTAACTGCTGTTACAGACAGTGATGGATGACTCTGTGTGCTCTGGTTGCTTGTATACACCTGACATCATAAGTCTGTGTTTTTGACATCACAGTCTGTTACTCTGGAAACAATTGTGCTGACACAAAGAGAGGATTATGATGTCAGGTGTAGACAGGCCACCACAGTAGATGAAGCCTAGTGGACGACAATCTTGTTTCTACACAACTGTCTCCAATAACAAAGAAAAAGGATGAAAGAAATACAGATAATATATGACATATAAACTATGTCTAAATCTTAGCTTTCTCACAGTTTCCCAACGTTGTCAAGGTGTGCTCTTAAGAGTTAGTATATACATCTTGAAGGAGATGTGCCAACTAACAGGTTGCCAGTGCAGACTGCACAGTACAGGTTTATAGTGTATTGCGGAAGTTTGTTCTGCATGGATTTTCATCGTAATTAGAACACTGTTGTACCACAGTGCAAAGGTCCTGGAATTCTGTTGTATCCTCCTGTAGTACAACAGCGTTGTGCAAAGGTGGACACAATGTCCACGTGACCAACTCTAAGGCAACCAGAGCTGAAAAAAACCCACAACGCTCCCAACACATAACCACAAACAGGAAATTATAATGTGGACCTTGGCTAGTTTGCTCTGTTTTTGACGAAAATCTAAAAAATGAAACCTTTAAATTAATGTAATCTTTTTTTTTCCAAGCATCTGTTCCTTGAATTAGCTGTCACTCTGACAATGACCAAGAACTGGACATGAAAATGGGAGAATGGACGAGAACGGGACACAATAGTTCAAGCAGTTTAAAAAAATTACTTGTTTGGTCTCTATATACTATAAAAAATAGTGGTTGGTCAAAACCATGAACAACCAGCCTGTGCTGCCACCTCGAGGTTCAGAGACCTCTCGAGCTTTGCTCTTGAGGTCGGCTGTAATCTGAACCTCTTGGTAGCAGCACAGGCTAGTTATGCATGGTTGCCCAACCAGTATTCTCTATATTATATTCTGACTGTCTTTGTTCTGCACTAGTTGCAGGCAGGCAGTGCAGCAGCACTCCAGGTAGGCACAGGTAAAGAGTGTGACAGCAGTGCATGCACTCCAGTGGCCAAGTCCTCCACTGTAAAATGTGTCTTTAGTAACAAAGATAAAGAAAACATTCGTAACTACAGGAAATCTACGAACTACAAGTAGGACTGTTTCTTAATCACTGATGCTTCAGTTGCAGAGCTAGAATCATCATTACAGCATGAATTTGACCACATCCAGTGCTAGTTCCATTCTAACCAGCTTGTGCCGAACACCAAAAAGACAATCTTCATGTCCAATGGTTCTAGGCAAATGCTCATTAGGCTCCACTTTACTCCCATCTTTAAAACCTGGATGGTGACACCCTTAAAGCGGTCTCATGAAGTTTTCCTCTTTTTTTTTAATTTAGTATACTTTATTGAATTTTGTAAGGATAACCATCCAGCCATCCAAACAATGTACTGACATAAATAAACTAAAGTCAGGAATATACCAGGTAATAGAAGATGTGCATATGCACTAACATTGGTCATATATTGCGGATGTTTTGACATGTATAATCACACCCACCCACCATACCCCTCCCCGATCACCCCACCCTGTCTGAGAGCCACACTCCAAAAAACACATTAATGGGATAGGTGCAAGTCCTCACCATTGAGAGACAGGGGTGACAAGTAATCAGAAAAGCAGGGTTTCGTACGGAGCTAGGTACCCCATAAGGTTAATAATGTGTAAAGGGGCTGATATGTAGTACGGTAGATCTGCAATCTTTTACACATGGTGGCTATGTGTTTTTCCAGCTGGAGGGTGAGTAGGATCTCTTGATGCCACTCCAGAAAAAAGGGAGGGGTAGTGTCTTTCCAATGTCAGAGAATGATTAGTTTGGCAACTGCCGCAACTATAGAGAGGTGGGTCTGCCGGATTCGCGGAGTACCAGAAGGGAAAATACCTAAGAGACAACTCTCAGGGGTGAAAAGATCGTCCAACTCCAGCAGGGGGTCTAGTGCCTGCTTAATGAGAATCCAAAAGCACTGAATTGTAGGACAATCCCAGAGGAGGTGAACAAGGGATCCCAGGGTTTCCTGACATTTATTATATTTAGGAGAGGAAAGTCTGCCGACTCTATAAAGTTTTGCAGGGGTATAATATAAATTGTGCATAATATTAAACTGCATCAAGCACAAACAATCCTGTTTAATATACTTATAAAGACTAATCTAGACCGGCCTCCAAAAAGCTTTGTCAACTGGCAGGTACAATGTTTGGACCCAATAATAACATATTCCAGTGGGCAGGTGGGGATCTAAAGCTTGAAAGTGTTTGTAAAGCACAGAGACCACGTGGGGCTGCCAAGCTAGTCTCAGGATGGATTCAACCCCACCAGCCTGTGGTAGGTGCCAGGGTCGCGGGCCTAGGAAATCAGATATTGCACTTTTAAGCTGAAGAAATCTGAAAAAGTCCTGGCCCTTTACTTGGTACCAGGACTGGAGAAAGGAGAAGAGGACAAACTCTTCCTCCTGAAGCAAATCGGTCAAAGTACAGTTGCTCAATTGGGGGCCAAAAGATGACAGAATGGGATGATAGTCTATTTGAAAATGAGGGTTGCGAAACAGGGGTTGAGAGGGTACCATGCACCAAGAAAAGTTTAAGTATGATTGTAGCTGACTCCAAGCTTTAAGAGCCCATTCAATAGGGCTGGAGTGCAGGGCTTGTGGGAGCTGAGAAGGTCGCAAGTAAAGCAGACTGGCCAATAAACATCCTGTCCTACTCATCATGTCCCTCTCAATTTGTAACCATATTGGGGTATAATCTTGGAGAACAGTCAAACACAATGTGGTTTTTCAACGAAGTAGGTTTACTGGCATGTTGAGCTCCATAATATAGGAAAATGGATGGCAGGGCTAAGCCACCCCTGTGCTTGGGGGCAGTCAATTTTATGTAGGCCCTACAAATAGTTGATGCTTTCTAAAGGAAAACATTAAGTATTCGCTGTAATCGGGAATACCAGACTTTAAGGAGGTAGACCCCTAACATCCCTGGGGGATACAATATACAAGGCAGGACATTCATTTTAAGAATGTTCACCCACTCACATAAGGATAACAGCAGTGCAGTCCATCTGTCTAGATCTAGTTAGAGCACATCTATGAGTTTACCCAGGTTTTCCTTAACCATGGAAGAAAAAGACTGGGTAATTTTTATCCCTAGATAAGTTAAGACTTTAGATTCCCAAGAGAGGCCAAAACTCTGGATATCCTCTCTACAGACCAAATTATTGAGAGGAAAAACTTTATTCTTAGAGAGATTTAGTTTGTAAAGGGATACCTGAGAGAACTCTGAAATTTCCCAAAGCAAAATCGGAATGGAGGTGCGAGGATTCTCTAAATGTAGTAGTAAATCATCAGCATATGCTGATAGGGTATAGTGTTTGCCCTCTACAGGGATTCCTTGTAAAGTATTAAGATGGCACAATCTTTGAATTAGGGGTTCTAGGTAAAAATTAAATAGAAGGGGAGACAAAGGGCAATCCTGCCAGGTGCCCCACTGTAAAGGAAAGGGTGCTGAGAGACAGCCATTGCAGAGAATACGAGCAGATGGAACAGAGCATAAGATCTAAACCAATTTTATGAAGTCCAGAGGGATGCCAAGTTTTTGCAAAACTGCAAACAAGAACTTCCAAGCCACCCTGTCAAAAGCTTTTTCTGCATCCAGAGAGACCAGAGTCATAGGGGAACTGCTCTCCCTAGAAGTGGAGTATATGTGTAATAGTTTCCTGAGTTGGTCCTCAGAAAAGTGACCAGAGATAAAGCCCACCTGCTCGCATCTAACTAGTCCCATGACAGGAGCTAAATGGAGGGTAAAATTTTGGAGAGAAATTTTTACATCTGAATTTCAAAGGAAGATAGGGCAGTATTTCTAGGCAAATAAGGGATCTCTTCTGGGCTTTGTTATTAGGGTGGTTAAAGCCTCAAGGAAAGCTGGGTCACACAGGCCATGCTCAAACCAGTAATTAAATACTTCTGTCAGTAGTGGGGCTATTAGGGAGGCACAGGCTGAATAGAATTTATTAGTGAGTCCATCTGGGTCTGGTGCCTTATCATGTGGAAGCAATTTGATAGCCTTTTCAACTTCGGCCACTGTGATGGAGCACCTAGAGACTCTGCTATTAATGGGGCCAAGGTGGGAGTTTCCACTGACTCTAGATAGTCCAAGATAGCCTCTGGGGAAGGGTTAGAACCTGGATCAATGGTGTATAGTGTTTGAAAATAAGAACTGAATGCTGCAGTCATCTGCCTAGCATCAGTAATCACTGGAGAGACTGGATGAGGGCGAAGACCTGGAATAAATTTGGCCATTTCTATCTAGTGCAGCCGGAGGGCAAGGAGTTTCCCCGCCTTTTCCCCAGCCTCCAGATATTTCAATTTGGTGCAGTGCAGACCCAACTCAGCCTTCTGAGTCAGGAGATTCACCTATTGAGCAAGCAGAGAATGCAGCTTAGCCCACTCTTCTTCTGGTGAGGAGTGTGTTAAAGAGTGTTCTAACCCTCTAATGGCATTTAAAAGCTCCTCAAGTTGAAGTTTACTACTGCGGACTCTCAATGTGGAAAGGCGGATGAACTCCCTCTGGAGGGCGCACTTCAAGGCACTCCACAGGGTGTCCACCCTTTCCATCGAGCCCCTATTGAAATCCAGAAAATCAGTGATAAAGTGGTGAATATGAGACAGTGACTCAGGGGATTGCAATAACTGTGCACTAAAGCACCACAATGTGTCCCATCGTGGCCCCTGACTCCTACAAATAGGAGACTTCCACTGGGGAATGGTCAGATAGGATCATTGGGTGGATATCCGAGGAAAGAATTCCAGGCAGGCAACATGAATGCACCAGAAAATAATCAATTCTGGAGAAAGTTTTATGGGGCAGGGAGTAGAAGGAGTACTGCCTGGCCGAGGGATTAAGCTCCCACCATACATCTATTAATCCAAGTCCATCTATTAGATCCCAGAGTGCCCTCTGAACTGGTGATAGACCAGACACTTTGGCATCTGACCTGTCAAGATTAGACTGAGGGACAAGATTCAAGTCTCCCAATATAATAAAGGGAGGCGAATCAAGCAGGCAACTAAAAAACAAAATATGAGAAAACTCTCCAAGAGTATGTGAATTGAATCAATTATAATGTCTGTGCACAACAGGCACTTGCAGAGAGAAACAAAAATAAAACTGTAAAACAGGTTCCATTGCACAGTAGGATGTCCATAATATGGTGAGCAATGGGCACTCCTCTAGTATAGTACTCCTGGATCTTAAGGGATCTGCAGAGGACAAAAGTAAAATATCTTGGGGGGGCGTGGCCTGGCTTGGCTCAAGAGGGCAGTTTAATCTTCTCTCTTTAAAGGGCTACCAGCTATGTATCTTCATCTGCAACCAACCAGGCATTACAAAGTAAGCCGACCTCGTGATTTTCAACTAAAGATCCTTTCTACATATTTTCTGTGAGTTTTTTGTTGGATTGCTCCAAGATTTGGCCTTTTCTATGCTGCTTTACCTGGCTACCAAGGGCCTACAGTCATGGCTGAGCTTGATAAATAACGTTCCTCCTTCTCCAGAGTTGAATCTATGTTCCAAAAGCTGATCTCTGATATGAATGATTTAAAAACGACAACTCAACAAAATGCTATTATTTATTTATTTGTTTATTTATTGAAAATGTTTCACCAGGAGAGGCACACTGAGCTACAAGATGCTCGTCTCATGGTGCGACCTGGGGGGGGGGGTACAAGGGAGGAGGGCATACATAAAACAATCAATAAGTTGAACATTGGAGTCAAGCAATTCGAACAATTGTTACATAGTTAACTGTGGCTTTACAAACTTGCTACATGAGGAGACACTACATACAGGTGCCACAAAGATGGTGGCATAACATATTTGATTACACATCTGGAACTATTCATACTTACTATACTCGAAGCCTAAGAGCTAGAGATCTTCATAGTGTGGGGTCTCTGCTTCCACATGTTGGTACTTTCAGAGCCTAGCTCATAGACCCAGTTATCCCATAAAGTATCATTCTGGGCAGTTTTTAAGCAGACAACGCATAGACTATTTCACAAATAATACTGTTTCTTATGGCATCTCTGCATTGAAGCCTGCACATTGTGATCTTTTATATATAACTAGATACCTGTATTTGGATACAATTGTTATGTCATGTTCAAGCTATCTCAGATCTCTCCTTGACCAATTCTGTCCATGTAGAGTTATCTGGAGCACCAACATTATTAGACATATTTATAATTAATAAGATTGCCTCCGATTTATTTTGCTCTTGTATAGCATACTGTTAATGCATAATTTTAGCCACTGAACTATCTCAGCTGTGTTTCCTTTTGTCTCTGGTAACCCTCACAGCTTTTAGGGATTTATATTCAGGTTGGCATACCTACTCTTATTCATGTTATCTATGCATATACTTGGTTGATAGTTCCTGATATTTTGTCCTAAATATATTTATTTGTTTCTCTCAGATGAGGCTGTGACACTGGTGCCTGTTTGAACCCAGCATCTTCACTATACCTCATTACAGTTTGAATTAAGCATTCCTTTTACACAATTTTGCTTATTCAATATTTCAGAATTATAAACAGATCTTTACATGTGATTAATCTCTTTGGAAATACTGATTTTTTACTGCCCACCCAGTTGTGCTATGAGAGAGTCTTATAGTACGGTTGTACTGACTGTTATCTCGCAGTGCATCTTAGGTGCTCTAATGTTGTGTATAGTTTTAATATTGATAGTTATTTCTTAATATCTTTCTCTAGTGTACATATTTCAGAGAGACACAGCGGCTACAAATGCTTACAATCATTTTCTTTATTCTTCTGGTCCTGCAAGCATTTTCATATTCAGTCCCTCAGTACTACTAAGCTAACTCCAACCTTTTGGCCTTCTGTTGTCCACTGCCATAGCTCCTTTTGAGTCCCTTCTTCCAGTAAGATTACACACCTTTCATATCCTGTTAACATGACTGATCTACACTTGTATACCTGGAATGTTAAGGACTCAATTCTCCTTGTAAGCGTAAACAAATCCTTTCACATCTTAAGAAACATAAAGCAAAGATTGCATTCTTTCAAGAAACTAAGCTTTTGGCAGAGGACATTGATAGGCTTAAATGGAATTGGGTCAGTCATATATACGCCTCATCCTTCTCGAAGAAGCGTGGTGTCGCAATACTGATCCACAAAAGTCTTAATTGGACTTGTATAAAAATAGTTAGTGATACAGAAGGCAGATGGGTAATAGCCATCCTTAATACCCCTTCAGGTCCTTTAACATTGGTAAATGTGTATGCCCCCAATTCTGACACCCCCAAATTGTTTCACAATTTAGCTCAGCAAATTATGTCTAATAACTTAAACAATTCCCGTGTATTACTAGGTGGAAACTTTAACCTTGCATTGGATGCACACTTAGACAGAAGTAATGTCTCCTCAGATGCGCATCCTAGAGGCATCAATGCCCTCTCTCTACTTATGAAAGATTTTGGTATCACAGACCTCTGGAGACTTTTTCACCCCTGAGAACAGGATTATACTTTTTACTCTTCACTCCACAAATCTTACAGCAGAATTGACTACTGGTTTACTTCCCCTGCTATAACTGAAAAAGTAATTGATACTTCTATTCTACCGATTATAATATCAGATCATGCACCACTCAGTATGCATCTGCTCTAGGGTCCCCCATCATCTAAATCCCCCTCCTGGCGATTAGATCCTTTATTAATCAAAGATCCAGAATTTCTTCCCTGGATCAAATCACAAATACAAGATTTTCTTTCTTTTAATAAACTTGTGGATACCTCTATGAGTACAGTTTGGGAAGCTCTAAAGGCCACGATTCATGGGAAAATTATATGTTTTGCAGCCCATTGGAAGAAATTAAGAGAACAGCATCTAGCTGATATGGAAAAACAGCTTAAAGACAAAGAAACACAATATTTTAAAAATGATAAATCAAATCCTAATTCCCCTCTTCACCTACAGTAGAAATTTTGCAACTTAGAATAACAATTAATGAGCTGATTTCCCATAAAACTGAATTAGCCTTATTCAAACTCAAACATAAATACTGGGAGCAAGGGGATAAGTGTGGTAAATTACTCACATACCAACTTAAGAACCAACAGCTGGAGAGGCACATTGCCAGCCTCAAAGATCATCTAGGCCAAATCCAGACAGATGGTCCCTCCATTAATCATATTATGATGTCTTTCTATAAACAGCTATATGCCCATCCCAAACATGTCCTGAATACACACCTACAGAACACATTTTTTGGATAAACTACACTTTCCTCACCTTTCGGTCCAAGACAGTGAAGGCTTAGATGAACCATTTACCTTACAAGAAATCCAAAACGCTTTATCTTCTTTTAGACCTGGTAAATCCCCAGGCAGAGATGGTTTTCCAGTTGACTTCTATAAAGCATTATCTGAGACACTCTGCCCCCTACTATTTAATGTATTTCAGGGAGCCTCACAAACTGGGAAACTCCCTCCCACAATGACAGAAGCTATTATTACCGCACTTCCCAAAAAAGAAAAAGACCCTTCCCTCCCTACCAGCTATAGACCAATTTCCTTGCTAAATACTGATGGTAAGATTTTTGCTAAACTTTTAACTTCCCGTCTGGAACCACTCGTCTCCAAACTAACGCATAGATCCTAAGTTGGTTTCATTAAAAACAGAACAGGTACCAACCATTTTCATTCACTCTTTAACTTAATGCATCAAGCTAAATCCTTTAAATCCCCAGCGGTGGCTATTGCCATTGATTTTGAAAAAGCATTTGGCTCTTTAAACTGGAAATACCTGTATCAGACCCTACTACATTTTGATATTACTAATAATATTTGCTCCTTGATTAAATTATTATACACTTTACCTTCTGCTAGAATCTTGACTAACTCCATACTCTCACCTCCCTTCTCCTTAGCAAGAGGTAATAGGCAAGGCTGACCTGTATCTCCTTCTCTATTTATCTTGGCTATGGAACCCCTTACCACCTATCTTTGTCAATCTAATGATATTAAAAGGATTCCCATTGGTAACTCTCGTTATACCTCATTATCTTATGCCGACAACCTTTTAATCCTATTAGAAAATTTTGAAGAGGCAGGTCAACCATTATTTAATATACTCAACAAATTCACTGCGCTGTCTGGACTAGCCCTAAATTATAATAAATCAGAAACCTTACCCCTAAACCTATTTTGCAAATCCTCTATGAATACTCCTTTGGGTTTCCGCTGGGTACCACAAGGTCTTACATATCTTGGCATTAAGATTACCCCGCATTTAGGGAAAGTATGGGAAACCAACTTCTCTCCATTATTATCCAATATTAAGATAATATAAGATAGGTGGAAATTACTTAATGTCTCCTTTACAGGGAAAATAGTGGCCATTAAAATGTCTATATCCTCTAAAATACTTTACCTTTTTGCTAATATCCCTTTAATTCTCCCTTCCAAGCTTTTAACTAAAGTTGGTAAGTTAATTGGCAATTTTATATGGGAAGGCAAAGTACCTGGGTTTAGTTGTACCAAACTTCATTCGCACTGGTCTAGAGGGGGCTTTGGACTCCCCTTGTTCACAGCTTATTTACTGGCCTTTCGAGCTGCCCAAACCATCAGATGGTTTTAGAAATCAACTTTCAATACACCATTACGGGTAGAAATGGAATCGTCCCTCAGCCCAAGCAACTGTCCCACCTCCTTCATCTACAATCCTTTCTTCTAATTTAAGATCCCACCCTACTGTTGCTTCCTCAGTGCATTATTGGAAACAAATTCATAAATGTCTACATTCTAATCCTACCCCTCTTTCTTATACTCCTGTATGGCGTAATAGAGATATTTCCCTCGAAATGCATCCAATTTTTTGTCAGACGTGGAAAAATAAAGGCATAATTTTTTGGGGTGACATCTTGGAAAAAAACTCTCTTAATCTAAAAACCTTTACAGAACTTTGTGTACAGTGGGGTTTACCCAAACATCATTTCTGGAAATATTTACAATTACGTACTGCATGTAATGCTTTTCTCCCTCATCAACACACACAATCTATTCATGACTAGAGAATTTCCCTTTCGATCAATACTACATCTAATCTAACTACTATCATACATAAGGATATCAGATACAGTCTACCAGATCAATCCTTAGCTGCTAAAGCCAAATGGAGCCTTCTTCTAAAACATAACATAACTGACTTACAATGGAGCAAATGCTGGCTTCTCTCTAATAAAACTTTTAAGGATGCATGTAGGTCCCTTATCCAAACTAAAATCCTCCACTTGTGGTACAGAACACCATTGGTGCTTCACCGTGTGGGCCTGGTCAACAATAATAACTGCTGGAGATGTAATTCACCCAATGGAGATGGAGACTTACCCCACATTCTATCGTATTGCAACCCTATACATAAACTATGATGTAATGTTCACCGGTTTGCATCTAAACTAGTTGGTCACAATATTATATTTAATCCTAAATATTTTTTACTTGCCATTTTTGCATCGCCTAATGTCTCCCTTTCTCATGCCCACCATAGGTGACTAAATTTACTTTTTCTCCAAGTAAAACAACTTATTCTGATGTTCTGGAAATCCACCACAACTCCAAAATTCTCTGATATCCTTAAAAACCTTTCGTAATACATTTCTTTTGGGTGGATTTCTTTTGCCACCTTAGGCTGACAAAATGATTGTGGAAAATGTTGGCAGGAATATTTCAACTATCTGAAGTCTTCTAATACATGATTGTTAATTAATGTATACTATATAGTATATACAGCATATTTTTTATTACATTATTATAATTCTGAAGTGCTGTTGTCTCGCTTTAGGTAGGACTTTCTCTCTTTTCTTTCTATTTTTCTTGTTGTATCGATCATTAAATAAGGTGTAATGTTACACAATCTTTTGATTATCCTTCGGACACATTACTCAGCAAGATGATAATGTACACACTATATGATGTAGCTCATTTTGAACTTTGATTTACTTATTTCCAACTTTTTGTGTATCTCTTGGTGTGTCAATATTCTTAGAATTTAGCCAGCCCAGTGGCACAGAGGACTGAGGCACTGGATGCCTCGCCTCATGGCATACTGGCGACCCAGGTTTGGGAACGAGCCTGAGTCATCGGAGGTTGGCATGGGAGGAGGGTGGAGCTGGATGGAGCTGCTGGCAGGCAACTCTCCCCTATCTGGGGTTGGTGGAGTGGCATCCCTCACCCAATGGCTGCCCCCCTGGTGGAGGCCAGGAGGCTGTGCAGGCAGGGTGATGGCACTAGACCAACAGGGTGGGCAGAAGGGGTCAGTATCAGGGCTGTAAGGTGCATTCACACCTCCATGCACATGCATCCTTCTCCTGGGGCCCCCAGGAGAAAATACCCATGGCAGGATGATAACCAACTCCCCACAGGTGCCTCTCCCGGACTGGGTATAAGGTAAGCCCCGGTAATTCCAGGTGACGGGGCGGGAGGAGCCAGTTAGATGGGGGCTGCCTGGGGGGCACAAAAACAGAAGGAATAAAAAAAATTAAAATAAAAATATTCTTAGAATTTTACTCTGAATTATTATTATTATTATTGACTTTCATACAACATTCTTCTATGTTATGGTTGGGAGATATAAGGTATTCCTATTTTCTTTGATATGTCCTAATTCTTGCTGTATTTTACAGATGCATCATGCTTTTTGCATAAGGAAGATTGATTGCATTGTTAAAAAAAATCTCTTGAATAAAAAAAAACTGAAAAATAAAAGTAATATATCTTGTGCCATAGTCTACCAACCAACTTAGACATCAGCAACTGTAGGGAAAAGGATCATTCTCTGATAAACCTGAGCCACTGGTGTGACATTAAGGTAAAAAAAAATATGAAGCAAATCACAATTTCCAAATATAGATTTTTGGTACTCAACTTAAATGTTGATTATGGGTTTAAATAAAGATAATGCCATTTTCTGATTTTTGTTTATCGGATGCTGTAGTCCACCTGCCACTTCTGTGTTATGCATGTGACATGTCCATGAACAGTCTCCTTCTCTGCTGTTATGATCCTTCCTGTGATTCTACATTATTCACCTAAAAGTTGTTATCTAGCATGTTATTTATCAGTATCTTACTTGATTATTATTGTTTGTAGATTTTTTTTAATGTAATATTTTGTCCACACTGAATACACATTTTTTGCTGTTAACAGTTACTGTAGTTACATAGCTCAAATATAAAGAAATAAAAAGTATTTGCTAGGTTTATTTCTGTGTTGTACTTTATTAAAGCACACATTGTTTAAAAGGTGATGTTATACACAGGCATACGTGTAAAAATTATACACACTTGTGACATCAGATGTCATGTGTGACAGGTACATTGTTAAACAAGCAAAAGATACTGTACTGTTACATAGATCAAATATAAAGAAATAAAGTATTCACTGGGCTTATTTCTGTGTTGTACTTTATTAAAGCACAAACAGTTTTAAAAAATTTATGTCATACACAGGCATACATGTAAAAATGATTCTCGCATGTGACAGATGTAACACGCATGACAGGGATATTGTTAAACTGTAAAACATCATTTCATCTTCACTTTGAAAAAAAAATAGTTTTAAAGATCACCACACCACCACACTGAATTTCTGTTTCTAAAACAGTTAAGCGGTGCTTTTTATTTTCCTGTAAGATTGCTTAAACTTAAGTAAAATGGCATTGAAAAAGGGTCCCCAGAGAGACGTGTTTGGGCTGTGCCCCCATGCTGTCCCTACTTAGACATCAGAAAATGTCTGAGCATGGGGACAGGTTCAGCAGACCAGGAAGTGGAAGGGATTGGCTTGCCATGGGTTTGGCTGCAGTTACAATCTCTTCCCTTACTAAAAGGATACAGTTAAAAATGATAGTTTGGGCAGCAACTGGCTAACGCTGCCATATGGAGCTGGGATATGAAGCCCAAACAGAATTTGCAGTAGGTTGGAAATTCACTTTAAGGTAACTGTGGATCTTAGGTTTATCATAGGTGCATGTTTAGCTTATTCACATTATACCATGTTCCTTTTTTTTTAAAGGAGGGATGGAAGGTGAAGCCATTTCTCAGTACTACCATAACAAATGAAAAGGACGATGTCAGAAATTGTGACAATGCTTAGGAATAATTAAGTCTCCACCTGTTATTCATTTATGGCTGGAGAAGTGTATCAATTTATGTGGCTCCAGGTAGACACTTAAAACAGCTTTAAATAAACTCTTAATACACAGAATGTAATTTTAACAAAAACACAAACATAGAAATCTGTTGTGGTGGTGTGGTATTTAAAACTATATATATGTATATAGATAAAATGAACATAAAATGATATTTTTTGATTTTAGAGTTTAACAATGTCCATTACATCTGATGTCACACATGTGAATAAGTTTTACATGTATGCCTGTGTATGACATCACTTTTTTAAACAATGTGTGCTTTACTAAAGTACAAAAGGAAAATAAGCCCAGTGAATATTTTTTCATTTCTTTATATGTGACCTATGTAATAGTACAGTAACTTTTGATTGTTTAACAATGTCCCTGTCACATGCATGACACTGGATGTCACATGCGTGAATAATTTTTACATGTACGCCTGTGTATGACATCACTTTTTTAAACAATGTGTGCTTTAATAAATCACAACACAGAAATATGCCCAGTGAATACTTTTTATTTCATTATATTTGATCCGTGTGACAGTACAGTAACTTTTGACTGTTTAATAATGTCCCTGTCACATGTGTGACATCTGATGTCACATGCATGAATAATTTTTGCATGTACAGAAAATGGCATTATCTCTATTCTAACCCAACATCGACAATTAAAGTGAGTACTACAAATCTATATCTGGAAATTGTGATTTGCTTCCCTTCTTTGTTTACAGCTGCCAAATTCTGCTGAGTATTACTCTCATGGGATGTTTGGACAACACCTCAAAATGCCTTATCTCACACTCCCACAGTCATTCCCATGATCACTATTTATAGTGCACCAGTTATGGTAACATGCCCCTAATTTGCATACAAGATCACCCGGATGGAACATTCAGGTGAAAAACAACAGCCAATATTAACGAACAGTACATTTTGACAGCAAGGTAAACAGACTTTTATTTTTTATTAATAAATAATAAATGAGGCAATGATTAATAGGTAGATCAGTGTGTTTGTTTGTATTGTATACATTCCTTGGTCAGTACACACAAATGTTTACAAGCAACGGCTTTTAAATAGAATACAATGGTTTTTATATTGCAGGTGACATGATTGACAACTGGTGTAACATGCAATATGCTGTGTTACATTTTTATATATAGGAACAAAAATTTAAAAATTAACTACCAAATTTAGAGATTAATTTTAACATCTCTGTGCACTTTCTTGCTGCACATTTGGATGTCTTGCCATTGTAATGGTTTTCAAGTTGTGTTTTAAAAAGCAGGGTGTGTACCAGAGTGTCACAAAAACAGTGTTGGGTAAGTTACGTTTTCTATTACTTTCTATTATGTTTGGAAACTTGTTCCAGGAAGCTCTGTGCAGTCACTAGCAAGGATGGAGAAGTACTAGAAACAGTAATACACCTTACAATTATAGTTACTTATTTCTTTTACAGCTGCCAACTTGGCAGAGGGGGAAGGAGGTGATCACTAGTCCTTTCACAAAAGAAAGGGTCCTACAAGAGCTCGATAAGCTCAGGGTGGACAAGGCAATGGGACCTGATGGCATACATCCCAGGGTACTAAAGGAGCTAAGGGTGGAATTAGCAGAGCCATTATCAGAATTGTTTAGTGAGTCTCTGAGCACAGGAGAGGTCCCAGAAGACTGGAGAAGGGCTCATGTGATCCTGCTCCACAAGAGTGGTAGCAGGAAGGAGGCAGGAAACTACAGACCAGTCAGTCTTACCTCAGTAATGGGCAGGATTATGGAGGCACTCCTTAAGTAAAGGATACTGCAACACCTGGAATCCATAGGAGCACAGGATCCAAGACAGCATGGGTTTACAAAAGGTAGGTCCTGTCAAACTAATCTCATAGATTTCTTTGACTGGTAACCAGAGCGGTGGACCTAGGGAGAGCAGTTGATGTCACCTACCTTGACTTCAGCAAAGCTTTCGATACTGTTCCACATAGAAGATTGATTAATAAGCTGGGTAGGCTTTGGGTGGGTCAGAAGTTGGTCAACTGGGTGGCAAACTGGTTGATGGGCAGAAAACAGAGAGTGGTGGTAAATGGTATACAGTCAGAAGAGATGCAAGTCACAGGTGGGGTACCTCAGAGATCAGTCCTGGGGCCAGTCCTCTTCAGTATCTTCATCAGTGACATTGCAGATGGACTGGAGGGTAAGGTATGTCTGTTTGCAGATCTGCAACAGAGTAGATGATCCAGATGGGGTGGGCAGAATCAAAAGAGATCTGGATAAACTAGCAAAATGGTCAGAAGAGTGGCAACTGGGGTTTCATGCAAAGAAGTGCAAGATCATGCACATAGGGAAGAGAAACCCTGGATCCACCTATAGGCTGGGAGGGGAGTTGCTGGCAGTCACAAGGGAAGAAAGAGACTTGGGCATCATCATCACCGATGACCTGAAATCATCCAGGCAGACCACTAAAGCAGTAGGTAAGGCTAGGGGGAAGTTAGGGTGTATTAGTAGGGGTATCACAAGTCGGAAGAGGGAGGTAACAATCCCTCTTTACAAGACACTGGTTAGGCCCCATCTGGAGTACTGCGTGCAGTACTGGAGGCCACACCTTCACAAGGACATTAACCAAATTGAGGCAGTCCAGAGAAGGGCAACCAAAATGGTGCAGGGACTGCATCAGAAAACATATGAGGACAGATTAACGGAGCTCAATATGTATACCCTAGAGCAAAGGAGGGAGAGAAGTGATATGATCGAAACATTCAAACACCTTAAGGGCATTAACAAGGTGAACGAGTCTAACATGTTTCAATATAAGAAAAATAGCAGGACAAGAGGACACAGCATGAGATTAGAGGGAGGCTGATTAAGGGGTAATATGAGGAAGTTATTTTTCACAGGAAGGCTGGTGGATGCATGGAATGGCCTACCTCAGAAAGTGGTGGATATGAATACAGTGCAGGGCTTCAAACAGGCATGGGATAGGCATAAGGGAGCAATACAGATGAGTATGAATAGATAGGCCACTGACAGAGCAAAGGCCGATGGCACATTTATAAGGTAGATAAAGAAATGGGCAGACTGGATGGGCCTTGCGGTCCTTATCTGCCGTCAACTTCTGCGTTTCTATGTTTTTATGCAAAAACAATACAAAAATAATAAAGAACTATAACAGATTACATTTTTTTAAAGTAATAATTTAGTTACTAGTTACTTTCAAATAAATGTAATCAGTTACAGTTACGTATTTCTTTTGTATAAAAAGACATAAGCAATTGTAACTGTAAGGTGTATTACTTCTCCCAGTACTTCTCCATCGTTGCTAGTGACTGCGCAGAGCTTTCTGGAACAAGTTTCCAAAAGTAATAGTAAGTAATATAAAAAGTAGCTTACCCAACACTGCACAAAAAACAGTAAAGAAAGACACCATTTTTTGAAATATTTTCATCGATTAAGGAGACAAAAAAAAAAAAAAAAAAAATTATGATATTGTGAAATGTATTTATTCATATCATACTTTAATTAAATAATCATCCATATTACAAAACAATTTGATTATGAGCTTTTTTATGTATAAATGTATGGACATCTAGTGGCCTAGCTTTATCAGAGAAAGACCCAAAAGTCTATAGTCCAAACCGCAGAATTTACACATAGATCAGGCGAAACAGAGCCATTGCTCCTCATATGTGAAAACAGTTATTAAACAAAGCTCTTAATAGGGAACAAAACTACTCAGTCCAGGCCCACAGTCCACAGGAGGCCTTCTCCTGGCCCCCTAGTGACTCTCATAGTTCAAGAAATTACCACACTATGATGTGGGAACTCCCAGAACTAATAGTCTTAAAGTCCAGGTGTAGCCCCATCACTCACTGAATAAACAAATACTCCAAAAGGGGTGTCCATACTTGAGTAGTGGATGAAAAGCCAGAGATTACTTACATCTGTGTTGTTAGAGTAAGCAGCATTGAAATCCAAGCCCCAGGTAGCGCTCATTTGAACAGGTCCAGGTATAGCTTGTGGAGATCTGCTGCAGCTTGCTCCGGCAAATCCATGGAGAGACAAGAACCTTCATGCTTTACTTGGAGAATTGTTGGATACCACACCCTAAAAGGCATCCCAGCAGCGATTAATTTAGAAACTTTTGGGTGTAATGCGGTGCTCTTGACTCTAACTGTGGGTGGCAAATCCTGTGCAAACCGCAAATGACAATTTCCCCACAAGACTTCCTTAGTGTCCCTGAGTTTGTTGAGAATGTGCTGCTTATTGAGGAAATTGATCAGCCTGAATTTGATGGGCCGAGGAGGAGAGCCCTGAGGTGGCAGAGGGCGCAGAGACCTATGGGCCCTCTCTATCACATATGAAGGACCATTCGGGGACGGGCCCGCCACCTTCTCACACAATTCTTGTACAAAAAGTATTGGATTTGTTCCCTCTTCTTGTTCTTGGAGCCCGAAGATGATGAAATTGTTGTGGTGGCTTCCTCCCTCAAGATCCTCCATCTTATCCTTGAGCTTGCGTAGCCATAGCCTAAGGGAGACCGACTCTGTATCCGATTTGCCCTTCTATGCCTCCATTGAAGTGATACAGGTCTCCAAGTCAGTAACCCGAATAGCAAGAGAATCCACGGAAGACTGAAGCCTTTGCAGTTCTTCTGTTAATAAAGTAGGAGAGGCCTAAAGGAGCTTTATTTCTGCCCAAAACTTTTCCTCTGTGAGTGCACCACTCGAGGTGGTAGTAGTAGCAGGGGACTTCGCGGCTTGCTGCTTGGTTCTCTTGGCCTGCTTGTCTCTCTCAGGCGTGAGAGATGGCATATGGTGCAGTAGGGCTTGTTTCATTTCATTGTCCATCACCAAAAATATCAACTGCTTGCAGCTTGATCCTGAGGTTATTTACTCATTGAGGATGTAGGAGATTCTGCTGTGAGTTTGGGGAAAGTCAGAGAAGTAGCGCAGAAAAGTGTCGGTGGTGGAGGAGCAGAAAGCTAGAGCAGGTATCCTCTAGGCAGCCATCACGTGACCCTCTTTAAGTATGTCGGTGTGTAGCTGGATAAAAACTTTTATTTGTCCTGACACATAAATGCCATCGACAACAAGCTCAGCCTCCACCCTAAACTTGGGTCCCTTTATTGGAACAAAACTAGCCTCCCCATCCCAGTCCACCACAACATCCTTCTCAAAATTATCTTGTCAGTGTTTGAGAATGCAGATGTGATTCCTGGTGCCACCTCTAAGCCCACCTTAGGCAGACTTGACCCTGTCTTTAATGGCTGTCATTTCACCATTTACTGTTCTCTACTTACCCATCACTGCTCCCTCTAGCTAAACCTTCTTCTCCCTTCCTTAGAGTCCCACTGTGTACTACACTGCTCCTCATTTCTCTTCATGTACAGATCCCCTTACCTTGCTTCCATCTTCTCCCCACTACCTGTTCATCTTACTCATTGCACTCCATTGAGTCTTGCACCTGTCTTATCTCTAGCTGCAAGACTTCTACTGAAAAGACTGCTTTTCTATGCCCATCTTCCCTCACTCTGCAACAGTTTTCCTTCCCCCTCCACCTCTCCCACTTCTCGGTTTACGGAACTCCTTAGGGATCACTTCCCTCCCTCCTGCTTTTGCAATTTCTGTTCCTGCAGCCCGGAGTTGTTGACACTAGAGCTGTTCGGAATTTTCAAATTCCGCCTCCACCAGAACTCTGCAGAATTTCAGAAATTCCACCTAAATCTGTGGAATTCTGTCAGAAGTGGAATTCTTAAAAGCAAAAAAAGCAGAATTTATTTTTTGAACTATGGATAAGAAGTCCATGGTTTACATAAACCATGGAAAAGTATTCAGCAGGTTGCGTGAACCGCAGATTCATTTTCCGCAAACTGCGGAATAATAGTCCATAGATTATGTAACTGACAGAATATTATTCTGCAGTTCAGATAGAAATACTTTCTGGAATCCTGTGAAACTTAAAGAAATTCTGAAAACCGTTTTGAAGGTGGAATTGTCATTCCATACAAATTCTGCCAGTGGACTCCACGTTCCATACAGCTCTAGTCCCCATCTAGTAACTTTGCCGCCGGACAGATTTTCTGCCTTTCAGTTTGCACATGGTACTTATTTCTGCACCGCTGTACACTTGTATTTATTTTTGCACTTCTGTATGTTATTATGATTCAATGTGTGGTACATAGCTCAATGCTTGTGATACGTAAGAGCTGGGAAAGATATGGTTGGTGCTTAGATACATTAGAGCTGGATTGGTACATAAGTCAGTGCTTGTAGTACATAGGAACTGGATGAGATATGGTTGGGTGCTTAGAACGTTTGAGCTGGATGAGATATAGTTGATGTTAGAAACTTGATCTTTTGGCCTTTCTCTATATTCCATCTTTGGTGGGATGCTAGGTAAGTGTAGGATTGAAGGCCCAGCACAAGGTGAGATAAGAGTGACGGAGAAGGAGGAGGAGGCAGGGGAGGATGGAGGGCAAGTCCAACTCACTCTAAGCAGAGGGAGCGGAAGCTGAAGGTTTAAGAAGAGGATGGGGGAGGAGCTATGTCCCCCTCCCATCGAACTTCAGGCAAAGCCTTCCAATTCAATGTGTGGTACATAGCTCAGTGCTTGTGATACATAAGAGCTGGGTGAGATATGATTGGTGTTTAGATACGTTAGAGCTGGATTTGAACATAAGTCAGTGATTGTAGTACATAGGAACTGGATGAGATATGGTTGGGTGCTTAGAACGTTTGAGCTGGATGAGATATGGTTGATGTTAGAAACTTGATCTTTTGGCCTTTCTGTATATCCCACCTTTGGCGGGATGCTAGGTAAGTGCAGGATTGAAGGCCCAAAAAGAATGTAATTACTGATGTGATTACCTCTTCCAACTCTGGAGAGTGTGGCCAATAGCATGCAGGAGAGGAAACCCCCCCTTAAGGGGAAACCTCCGAGGACCCATGGCTACTGACCTGCCCATCCTGTGGGAATACTAAAAGGAGAGTAATCCTAAATTAGGAAAGCACTGATAGGTTATCCTAGAACATGATCCAGGGTGTTGGTTGAAGACTCATATCCTGAGTTCGATTGCGAGCAGAAGTAATCCTGGAAGACGAGGTACTGGTGAATGAAGAGTCCAACATGGAGACAATAGAATAAGAGATTAGTTAATCCAAGTCCATAACGTCTATAGAAGAAGAAGGTGAGGAATCGTACATATTCAGGCAACTCGGCTAGTGGCTGTTCACTGAATCATATCTTAGAGTGGCGAGAATGTAGAACTGGTCGATACTTGATCCTTGAATGCGATGATGAAGGAAGTCCATTCTGGCAGATGTAATGGAATACAGTGAGCAAGCAGCCAGGCCCCCCCCCCTTGCGGGGTGGAGTAGGAAAGAATAGCACATCCCACGTGATCTGACATGCATAGTTCCAGTAGAGAAGGCGAGACCCCCACGTGGGTTGGCCATGGTGGGATGGAATGCATTGAGCAAGCAGACAGGCCCCCTTGCGGGGTGAAGTAGGAATGCAGTGAGCAGGCAGCCAGGCCGCCTGGCAGGGCAAAGCAGATAAACAACTAGGCCTCCTTGTGGGGCAAAACGGGAATGCATTGAGCAAGCTGCTAGGCCCCCTTTGCGGGTGAAGCAGGAATGCATTGAGCAGACAGCCCGGCCCCCTTGCGGGGCATAACAAAGATACACTGCCAGTCTGCCTTGTGGGGTGAAGCAGGAAAGTGTTGAGCAGGCAGCCAGGCCCCCATACGGGGAGAAGCGGAATGCATTAAGCAAGCAGACAACCCCCTCTGCGGGGCAAAGCAGGAATGCGTTGAGCAGTCAGCCAGGCCCCCTTGTGGGGTTAAGCGGATATAAACAGACAGGCCCCCATGTAGGGTGAAGAAGGAATGGCAGGACCCCACATGGTCCGCCAACTCAGTAGGGCTGAAAGCCTGAGAAGGGCAGATCCAGTAAGATCAAAAGCAGATAAAGATATCCCCGGGTGCTATGCAGAGACCATAGGTTAGCTGGGTAGAGCATCCCCAATGGACAGCATTCGGTAGTCAAATGTCCCTGTGAGCTGTCCCAGGAAGAGAGCAAGCAGTAGGAAAGCATGTCTCCTTGAGAGAGCAGTGAAGGTGTCATGTGCATTGCCTTTGAATTCAAGCATCATATGCTAGGCATGAGGGTCACAGAAAATGGGGATAATATACAGAAGGGTCTGCTTTGGATACTTTACATGGCAGTTCAGAAAAAGATTATCTTACAGTTGCTGAAACCCACAGCTCCCTCCTTCAACTCATGGGTTACAAGATTCACGGAGATCCAAGGATGGAAGAAATTACAGCTAAATAATACTGTGTCTTGAAAAACATATGGACTTCTGGCTGAATGGAACTCTAGATCCTACACAGTGTCCCAGGGTTATGGGATATGGAGACCATGTTGGTCTAGCTCGTGGGCCTTCAGCTTGGCCCAGTCAGCAAATAAGTTTGCAGCAGGCTGAGTTAGAAGTGGCAGTAGAGAGAGAGAGACAGAGAGAGAGGCAAATGTACAAAGTCAGGATCCCTGGAGTGTGCAACTGGCCACAGGGTTATAAGCCAATGGTAGAGCCGCAGGATGGGAGGAGGTAGTCTGGGAAGGTGGAAAAGGCAGGCTGGATGGTGGAACTGGAGGAGCAGCTGGAGCTGATGGAGGAACCCAACAAACAGACTGCAGGAAGGCGGCATGGTGCGGAGTGGCTGCTCAGAGATGAAACCCCAAAAGGAGCAGAGACAGGAGACAACAAGAGGTACGGGGGACAGAAACAGCAGAAATGAATGGGAGACAGGGAGCCATGGGGGGGAGCAAATGAGCAAGAGCAAAGGACAACAACGTGGGGGGGGGGAGCCAGGAAAAACAGCAACGGGAGGCGGGGGAAGAGAGGAGCAGAGGAGACAACAGGAATGGGGAGGGAAACAGAAGGAGCAGCCGCAGGACCATGCAACAACACGACAAGCAAGTCCAACTCTCTCTAAGCAGAAGGAGCGGAAGCTGAAGGTTTAAGAAGAAGATGGGGGAGGAGCTATGCCCCCCCCCCATCAAACTTCAGGCAAAGTCTTCCAATTGTGTATCACTTTCCCCTGTCCCCTCTCCCCTGGGTCACACCTGGAAATGAGCAGTGACTCAGTTGGTCTTTCCCCATCACCAGTTTGTAAATAAAAAGGTAAACGCGTATTGCAGTTATAAAAATATCTTATGAGGTATCGTTATGCATAAGCTCTTACACGCATTGCTGAATTGCACATACCTTTGGAAAGACTGATAAGGAAATCATCTTCGCTTTGGTTTATGAACTCACTTTATTGCATACTGATCAAGCTTACTGCCTTCCTATCTGGAGGGTTCCGAATTTTGGTTGCCAGTCAAAAAAAAACCTCAATGAAAATTATGGTGCTTCTTGTTTAAGTCTTAATTTAGGACATATACCAAAAACAACAGCATAGCTTCTGGACCTGAATAATGTTTCTTAGACTTATTTTTGTGATAGCAAGCAAAATGCTGTGTGCAGTTGAATGTAGATTGTTCCAGCAAAAAGATTTCATAGCAAGAATGTGCACTGGTGACATTTGCCTAATTATGACATGAGAGATACACAAAGGCACCAGGTATGGAATGTGGTATGAGCTAATGTTCAGCAAAATTTGCAATAGTATAAGTGGAGGCAATGTGATCTAGGTGGTTAAAGCACACAGGCTTGGGAACCAGGGAACCCAAGTTCAAATTACACGAAAGCCACTTACTCACTGTTTGACACCAAGCAAGTCAATAAGCCTCTCAGTGCTTCAGCATACCTGCCTGTAAAAGTGTGTAAATGTAGGATCTCACTGAAATTAATTATTGAACTTTGGCTGGGCTAGCCTGGGAGAACAAATTTAAAAAAAAATGTAGCTTATGGATATCAAGTGGAACTGAACAAACCTGAGAAATGTCAACACACATAGAAACACATATCTTGTTGGCAGAAGAGGTCCACAAGGCCCATTCAGTCTGCCCTAACCCTATCTACCTTATGTGGTGGCAAGGGGCCCTATGCGGCTCCCAGCTTCCCCCATCCTCTCTGGGTGATTCTTCCTTTTAATGATACCCATGTGCCTGTCCCACACATGCTTGAATCCCTTCAGTGTCTCTGCCCCCACCACTTCCTGGGGCAACCTGTTCCATCTATCCATAACCTTTTCCATGAAGAAATACTTCCTCAGCTCCCCCTTGAAACGTCTCCCTATTAACTTCCTTGTGTTCCATTTTATAACCATGTTTGCACTTGCAATCTGAAAAGCTCCCCTCCCTCCACGCTGTTTATCTTCCAGAGGTATTAAAATGTCTTAATCATGTCCCCCAAGACTATCCTGTTCTCTAAGAAGTACATGTTGAGCCCATTCAGCAATTCCTCATAGGGCTTCCCCTGTGGCCCCTGTGTCATCTTTGTTGCTCTCTTCTGTACAGCCTCCACCCTGTCAGTGTCCTTTCTAAGGTGAGGGCTCCTGAACTGCACACAGTACTCAAGTGGGGTGAACCACCAATAACTTGTACATGGGAATGATAACATCCCTCTTTCTGCTTGCTATCCCCCGCCCTATGTAGCCCATCATCCTGTTTGTTCTTCCTACCATCCATGAACACCGGACTGCTACTTTCAGGTCATTTGTAATGATAAATCCTAGGTCGTTTTCTTCCGAGTTACATGCCATGAACTTATTCATATCTTGTACTTGACTCCTGGAGTTTTGTGTCCAATGTGTATGACTTTGCACTTTTTCACACTGAATCCCAGTTGCCTAATTGTGGCCCACTCTTCTGGCCTTTCCAGGTCCCTCCTCATGGCCTCCACTCCCTCCGTTCTCTCCACTTTATTGCAGATCTTGGTGTCATCCTCAAATAGACGGATGTTCTCTTCTAGTCCCAGCCCTATGCCCCATATGAATATATTGAAGACTACAGGGCTGACTACTGACCCCATGTGTATTCTGCTTGTGACCCCCATCTCCCCAGACAATTTCCAATTTAATGCCGAAAAAAACTGTAGGTCTCTCCTCTAGCTCTCTCTCCCCTGGGTTTTGACTGTCCCTCGTCTCTCCACAGAAAACCCTTCTCAACCCTTCCTCACTCAACCCTTCCAAATCTAGCCCAGATGGTTTGGACCCTAAACTTCTCCATCTGTCGGCTGCAACCATTGCCTTGCCCTTCACACACCTCCCAAAGCTCTCTTTCACCGTTTGCACTGTCCCTCAGTCTTAGAAGTTTGACAACGTCCTCCACCTCCAAAGAGGGAGTGATCTCTTCACTGCCGGCAACTTCTGTCCTATCTCCCTCCTCCCTTTTCTTGCAAGAGAAACTGGTTTATTCATGGCTTGCTGACTTCCTCCACTCCTCCAACTTCCTTTCCCCCTTTCAGTCTGACTTTAGGAAGTATCACTCCACCATCACCTCCCTATTTAGGGTCACTGATTCCATCCTCTTAGAGATGTATCGGGTATGTTACTGCGGCCATTTTCATCAATCTGGCCAAAGCTTTTGATTCAGTGTCCAACTCTATCCTCCTGGATATGATGAGCACTGCCAGCCTCCGCTGTTAACTGGTTATGTTCTCATGGGTCGTCAACAGTCTGTACAGGTAGCAGGTGCCCTTTCCCCACCACTGCCAGTCCAGGTGGGAGTCCCACAGGGCTCCATTCTGGGTCCAATACTCTTCTCAGTCTTCCTTAATGATCTCCCCTGTGTCTGTGCCAACTTGCATATTCACATACAAAACAAATTGTGTCTATGATTTTTGGTCAAAGTCAGGAATTGGTCCAGATCACCACCCTCCCGGTTTTCTCCTCACTAGATGGCTCCCAGCTTCAGGTACAGTAGATAGCTTCCCGCTTAGGGTATACTAGATGGCTCCATGCTTAGGGTTGTTCCAATCTTCCAGTACCTCTGTGTGTGGTTAGATAGCAGACATTTTTTTTTTGTGGGGGGGACCAACCCCTGATCCTTACTGGAGCTCAGCCCTGCCCTGCCTACCATCCCCCCATGCTCAGGCTTACCCCCAGGTGGGGTATCACTGAGTGGGCACTCCTCCAGATGGACACTGTTGGCATGCCTGCTTACCCCCCGTTGGGCCATGGGCGGGACCCCCAGTAGACATTGGTGGCAGTGGAGATGGCGGCAGAGCAGGGTGACATGCCGGGGACCAACTTTTCTTTTGAATGCTGGACCCTGGGGAGTCAGGGATATGCAATAATGTCAGCATCTGTCCCACCCCCTATGGTGATGGCACCAACCACATCGGTACCCTAGCCTCTGCTAGGGGTCCATAAAGCACCAGACACTCTTCACCCCTCCCCACAGAGAAGGAGAGCGATCCCTGTGATGCTCGATCCTTCTCTCTCTTGTCGGTCCTCTGACTCCCGAGTCCATCACTGAACCTGGGATGTTGGCACCACAAGTGGACACCTTGCCACTGCGCTGGTGGGCCAGCCACAAACTTAACTTTTTGTAACACATCGATACCAACCATGCCAAACTCTGCCCCAAACTAGGTGCCCTATAAAATAATAAGGGCTATCTCTGTCCACTGGTATGGGTTTCTCAGCACAACCCGGATGTGCTATCGGTTGTGGAATCCCGGCTGTCCCCAAAGATACCGGATACATCTGTCGCATTATCTGGCTATACCCAATTTAGACAGGACTGCTTGTCAAAAAGAGGTGGGGGCGGTGTCATTTACATCAAAGACTACTTGCAGGGACATGGCCTGCCATCCCCAGCAGGCGTGACAACATGCAAGCACTGGCCATTAAAATGATCCTCTGGGGTGCACAATAGGGCAGTCTTGGTCTACATCCCACCTAAAGTGACTGCCGCTGGCACCAGTGACCTCATGGACTATATCAGTACCTTCAGCCTTAACACAGAAATTATACTGCTAGGTGATTTCAACATCTGCTGGCTCTCTCCAGCATCTGCCGCTATTAAGGACACCCTGTCTGCCATCCACATCTCCCAAATGGTGGAATCTCCAACCAGAACCAACTACAAAACCAGCACCAGCACCTTGTTGGATTGGGTACTCACAAACCATCCTGCACGTATCAGTAACTTTTCAGTTCTCCCAGACTCTCTGAGTGACCATTCTCCAGTCACATGTACCTGGAATAACCACTACTGCAAACCCCCTGTCAGAAATATCATTAACCGTGTCCTCCTAAAAGGACACCTTCCACAGCTAAAAGCAGACCTCAAGTACCAAGACTGGACTGACCTGTGTGACACTTAGGACGTGGACCTAGCCCTTGACCTCCTCATTAAAAAATTTAATGCAGTCTGTGATAAGCACGTACCCATAAAAACAAGACCAGTCAAAAGAATCCTTGCATTACCCCGACCTACTTGAGCAGCTGTCTACTAGGGATCATTTCTGGCAAGTGGTCCTCCCTGTCTGGTTCCCATACCCAAGGGCTCTGCTTATGGCAGGCAGGAAACTCGGTCTTCTTTGGCTGCTCATCCGACTCGGGCGGTGTTATGCAATGCCAGGTCCATTAAAAACAGGGCCGGTATAATGGCAGATCTTGTTAATTCAACTGACCTGGCTTGTATCACTGAGACCTGGCTGGATGGAAATGCTGGTCCTATTTTGGCCGCAGCAATTCCGGCTGTGTACTCGGTGATACACCACCCGAGGACGGATCGTAAGGGCTGGGGTGTGGCCATTTGTTTTAAACTAGAACTGAACCTGATGGAAGTTCCAGTGGGAACTACCAATTCCTTTGAATGTATTGTGGGTGAGGGTATGGGGTGCAGGATTCTTCTTGTCTACTGTCCACCAGGAGATGGGAATGTTTTCCTGCGGGAAGTCGCGTACTTCACTGTCTACCTGACATTGGGACCCCACAGATGGCTGATCCTGGGGGATTTCAATGCCTGGGTTGACGATGAACTTTCGCAGTTAGGACAGGACTTCCTCCAGTTAATGAACTCACTGGGCCTCACACAGGTTGTTTCCTCCTCAACTCACATTGGTGGTCATTCATTGGACTTGGTGTTTCTCCTGCGGATGGAGATATCTGACTTGGTGGTGGAACCAGTCAGGTGGTTGGACCATCATTCCATCAGGTTTGGTTTTGAGGCCCCCCCAGGAGGCCTGCCCCTATGGAGATGGTCCAATACCGCACCTTGAGGGGTGTATCCCCTGATGGCCTGATGGCGTTGTTGGACCTATCGGGTATGCCGAATGAATGCTTGGATCCAGGGGATCTTGTACTTGCCTATAATAAGGCAGTGACAGAGGCCCTATGTGGACTATCAGGATCTGTCCTCAGATGGTTTCGATCTTTCCTCACGGGTAGGACTCACAGGGTGGTGTCGTTTTTTTTTTCCTCAGCTCCATTCTCCCTATCCTGTGGGGTACATGAGGTTCCATCTTAGCACCCATGTTATTTGCATTGTAGCATATGTAGCGCTACTGTTCAAGTCCGCCCACTCACCCTTCACCCCAGGTTTCCTTGGTTTGATGAGACCTTGAGGGAATTGAGGAGAGTTGGACGGAGGTGAGAGAGGTGATGGCGGAAGTCTGGCCTGGTGTGTGACAGGCTTAGATTGATGGACCATTATTTGGCCTACCAATCAACAATCTCCCATAAGAAGGCATAATTCCTGTCCAGGGAGATTGTTGCTGCGTGGAATCGACCAGCTCAGCTTTTCCAGACTGTCGACAGACTGTGCAATCCACTCTGTCTCCAGCCTGGAAAGGCTTTATCACAAGAGCGTCGTGAGGAGATTGCTCGATTCTTCATGGATAAGGTTGCCATGATCAGGTCCGAAATCCGCATGACCCTTTCTTTAGGGAGTAGCGATGGTCGACAGGAGATGTTGAACACCTAGTTTGTGTTGCATGACTTCAGCCACCCCACAATCAATGATATTGTGATGGTTATCCAGTCATTACATCCTACCAACTGTAGTTTGGATCCAGGCACCACGCGCCTGCTGGTTGGTTGCGTTGATGTTATCAGCCTGGTCCTTGCTGAGATTGTCTGGTTTTCCTTGGAGAAGGGATCTTTCCAGGTCCCCTTAAGATGAGTGGTCCAGCCTCTTCTTAAAAGCCCTCCTTGGACCCAGACTGTCTAGCAACCACAGGTCTGTCTCTAACCTGCCCTTTGTGGGTAAGGGTTATTGAGAAGGTGGTGGCATTATAGCTGGAGGACCATTTGACCAGCCACAATATTTATGATTCTCTCCAGTCTGGTTTCAGGAAGAGACATAGTACCAAGGCAGCCCTTTTTCAGGTACTAAATGACCTCCTGATAGCGAGAGAGCGAAGGACTCGTTCCATCTCGGTCCTTCTTGATCTCTCTGCAGCATTTGACACTGTTGATCATGGTGTGCTTTTGGATTGCCTGCGGTTCATCTGTGGACTATCAGGATCTGTCCTCAGATGGTTTTGATCTTTCCTTATGGGTAGGACTCAGAGGGTGGTGTCGTTTTTTTTTTACTCAGCTCCATTCTCCCTATCCTGTGGGGTACCACAGGATTCCATCCTGGCGCCCATGTTAGTTGCAGTGTACTGTATATGCTGCCATTGGAAGCGATTATTAGACTGTACGGTTTGAGTTTCCACTGCTATGCAGATGACACTCAACTGTACATGTCTTTTGTGCCTGATCAAGATGATGCGGTCTCGGTGCTAAACAGCTGTCTAGTCGAAATCCAAGACTGGAAGAATGTGAGTTGGCTGTGGTTGAACCCTGAAAAAGCTGAGGTGTTGGTTGTGGACCCAGGTCATCGTGAGGCGGGTGTGTTGGCAGGTTCTCCTTCGGGACTATGGCTCAGAGGTGTCCAGCTACACACCTTAGACCGGGTGCGAAACCTGGGTGTTATGTTTGATGACTGTTTGACCCTAAAGTCGCAGGTGTCTACAGTTGTTAAAACTTCCTTTTATCATCTGAGGAATATTGCCCGGGTTTCCTCCCGACGATCTTCCAACATTGGTTCACGCCTTCATTACCTCCTGTCTTGACTATTGCAATGCCCTTTACCTAGAGCTACCGGGGGTTCATATCCACCGCCTGCAGCTGGTGCAGAACGCGGCAGCCAGGCTGTTGACTGGTACTTCTAGAACCAGTCATATAACGCCTGTGCTCTGCGGACTGCACTGGCTGCTGATGCGGTGGCGAATCACCTTCAAGGTTGCCTTGTTAATCTATAAGGCCTTACACGACCAGGGACTGGGTTACCTGAAAGATCTCTTTTGTTCCTACTCTCCCTTCCACCCTCTCCGATCCACTGATGAGGGATTGCTAGAGATTTCCAGGGTCTGTTTAAAGACATCTGGGGTAAGGGCATTTAGTTATGCAGCCATGACCCTGTGGAATTCTCTACCGCATCAGGTACGAGACTGTCTGACCGTTCAGAGTTTTAAGACTGCATTAAAAACATACCTTTTTGAACTGGCTTTCCCTGATTACTGAAGCTACTATGGTATTTTATTGGTTTTACTTTAGTGGGATAATTATTTAATTGTGTTTTTATTGTACAGGCGCCTTGGTTTGGAAAGGCGCCTTTTTTTATAAATAAAGATGAAATGAAGTGAAAAAAAAGGGGCATGAGTGCATGGCACAGCTGCAAACATACAACGATACAAAAAAGTCCGAAATGACTGCACAAAAGCTATCCATCTGGCAAAAGGTTCTTATTATAAAGAAGCCCTGACTGGTTCCTGGAACTCCAGCAAGTCCTTTTGGGACAACCTTATTGAAATCACTGGAAAGGATCCCAAAACCACCCCAACTATGTTTACAATTGATGGAGTGCCTTCCCTAGACCCTATTCTCATTGCAAACTCCCTGAATAACGCTTTTTTGGACCTGAGCAGGTGCTTCCTGCTAACTTCTTCAATTCCACCACCACAAAAGATTCACAAGGGAAACCAGACCTTCACCACAACCAGCCACTTTTCTACTTTAAGAAAGTCACCAAAACGGAAGTCAGAAAATATCTGGAAAAGGTGCTTGGGAAAGGAAGACTCAGCAGGGACTCCCTAGACCTTAAATTTGTAAACCTAGCATTGGAGGAAATCCTGGGTCCTCTGACTCACATTATCAACCTATCCCTCTGTCACTCCCAATTCCTCCAACTTTGGAAATCTGCTACAATCACATCTGTGCACAAAAGCGGGGACAGCACACTGCACAATAACTACTACAGGCTGATATCAATACTCCCCACAGTCTCCAAAGCCTTGGAGAGGATTGTGGCCGATCAACTTGTGGAATATCTTAACCAAAACCAACTACTGCGTCCTGAACAACATGGATTTAGGAGTGGGCACAGTACCCTCACACTCTTGTTTGAATTCACGGGGTACATCCATCATGCATTAGACCAAGGCCACCTGGTTTGGACAGCTTTCATTGACCTATCAAAAGCATTTGGTATGGTGCATCATGGGCTCCTCTTAAACCAGCTATCTGACATTGGTGTCTCATCTGACACCCGGGACTGGTTCAATAGCTACCTGAGCAACCGCTACCAATGGGTAAGGATCGGTGAAGTCCTCTCTGACAGCAGACCTGTTAGATCTGGTGTCCTGCAAGGATCCATTTTAGGGCAGCTAATGTTCAGCCTATTCTTAAATAATCTCCCGGCCTCCTTCCCATGTCGAATGCTCCTTTACGCAGATGATGCAGTCCTGTTTACCAGCAACTGAGACCCTGAACTACTAGAGGTGGATCTACAAAAAGGCTTAGCATCTACGGAACAGTGGTTTAAGGAACATAGACTGGTCCTGAATTATAAAAAACACTAAAACTACGATGTTCTCTACCCCCCCAAAGCAAATTCAAAACCTTCCCCCCTGCAATCACAAATGACTGCAGTTCCACTCTAGAGCTTGTTTGGCATTTACTACCTGGGCATCACCATTGACTCCACCCTGTCGCATGCCCAGCACATTGATAATATCGCAAAGGCAATCAATACAAGAATTGGGATCTTATACAGACACAGGCACTGTCTTACTCATGAAGCCCTGAACATGGCCATTCACAACTCTATTGTATCTCTCATTGACTATGGGCTAGCAGTCTATAGATCTGCCCTCCACCACATCTCTATTGCCCTAAATAAAGTGTGCCATCTCCTCACAGGTGCTGTTAGACTCATGCACACCTGTGATCTCTATGCCATGACAGGTTAGCTGCAGCTGGATGGAAGAATCAGATATCAGACCTGCCTTCTCGCCAAAAAAGTCTCCCTTAACCTTTTGTCACCCGGTGTATAGAACCTTCATTGATCGTACCTCAGGGCTCAAAACAGACTAGAAGTGCCACCTCATAAGTATTTCATGTACAAAAGTGCCTCACCACACTGGCTCAACAGGGCTTTGTCTATCGTGCCACCTCCTGGACAAATGTGCTACCTCAAGGCATCTTAGACACTGCAATGACTGGCGCATTCCAGCGCAAACTCCATCAACATCTACTTGCCACAAATACCTGTGCCTGCCCTCGCTAGCTCCCATCAATGACTTTACCTACAACTTCTGAAGTCAGTAATTACAACCTGTGAAGACAGTAATCCCCACTAGCACTTATTCCTTCCCCACTATTGTTACCTCGGAGTAGCACTGACTCAGCACTTCCCCATCACTCTCTGCCCTTCCCTTATGGCACTACCACACCTCACCCCAATGTATCTCCAGGATGTAGGCATACAATGTACAATGCTAGCTGTTGCTAGCCTTGCTTGTAGAGCAGAAAGCAGCTAACTAAAAAAGCTACATTTTCTTATTAATTTAAAACTTATGTCTCAGCAAGAGTCAGTGTCTTTTGAGATTAAGTAGACAGATACTTTATTAGAAGTAGAAAGGGTCTTATTTAGGGTTAAAAAAAAGAAAGAAAAGAAAGAGAGTCAGTGTGTGTTCTGTGCTGGGAAGGGTATTGTATCAGCTGACTTGCTAAACCAGTAGAAGGAGAGCTTAATTGGGGTGAGGCTTAGACACTATAAAAGCTGGTGACTCAAATTACAACTTCTTGTTGCTAGCCTTTTTGTCTTACTAATTGCCCTCCATCCCACCCCTCCAAAGCCAGTTCTACTTTTATAGCCACTGGATCTGACTGTCAACAGAAACTTCCTGTTTGGCAGTAGGAAGGGAAGGATCATAGAGAAACATTGGTTTTGTCAACCCTAAAGGGAAAAAGTAGCTCACCCCCCAGCTGCTGGAGGTCTGACATTGAGCAAGGAAGAAGGAGGCTACTAAAAAAGATAGGAAGTTGCTGTCCTAGAACAGGAAGGGTGAGAGTTGTAAGTAGAGGAGATAGTAAGCATACAGAGAAACAGGAGAAGGGACACAAAAATAAGACATGATAGGAGTGGTGCAGTGCAATGGCTGTGGGGCGGCAGTGTTCCGGGAGACATTTTGGAGGCTGCGATGCTGCCCTATTTGCAGGCACCTCTCTGGTCTGAGAAAGGAGGTTGCCCGTCTCCAGGCTGACCTGGCTAGGATTCGTGAACCCTCCTCCCCACCCAGGGACCACTAGGGCCAATGCCACTACCTCAGAGGTTGCCAAGAAAGAGGAGAGGCTGGACCAGGGTGGGCTCAGGAGGAGGAAAGGTGGTAGAACAGAGTTGCATCCCTCCAGCTGTACCTCCATAATTCATTCGCTCTTCTGGTGGATAGTGGTTCCTCTATGGAGGCACCTGCAGTGGAGACCAAGGAGGCTGCTGGGAACCTTCACAAAGGAGACCCACAGGAGGTGGCATGGGACCCACAGGGAGGAACAACTCCTGGTGGGACTCAATCATTAGGGAGGTAGAAATGGGGAGGAAGGGAGAGGAGGTAAGTGCCTTCCTGGCGCCATGGCTGGAGGGACGGAAGCGAATCCTTAGGATCGTGGGAGGAGCTGCGAGGGAGGAGCTGGATGTCATTGTCCACCTGGGGACAAATGACCTGGCTGGGAATGGGATCAGAGCAGTGCAAGAGGAGTTTGTAGAGTTGGGGAGGGGCCTTGAACAAGTGCGCATACGGTAACCTTCTCGGAGGTGCTGCCTGTCTATGGCAAGGGTGATGCTAGGGCACTCCTCACCAGGGAATTCAATGAGTGGTTGAAAAACTGGTGTGGAGCTCAGGGTTTTGGCCTCATTGGGGACTGAGGAGCCACCTGGAGGGATGCAAACCTATACTGGTGCGATGGTCTGCATCTGTCATGGGGGGGGAACCAAGATCCTAGGTGAGAGGTTTAGATGCTTCATTGGCAAACATTTAAACTAGCCAAGGGGGGAGGCACTGAAAAGGAGCAGGGAAATCCCAGCCTCCCCCCACAAAACATGGTAATTAGTGAGGTAAACACCAAGGTAAGAAGTTATTAGGGAGCAGGACAGAGGTAAATGAAAAAAGGCAAAGGCAGTAAGGACAGGAATGGGGCTAAAAGGGGTAAAGCTATCAAAAAGTGGAGGGTGATGAGTACCAGTGCCCATAGTCTGTGTAACAAGCTCCCTGAACTAGTGGCCTTGATGGAAGAGGGTTGCCTGGATATTGTGTTAGTCACAGAAATATGGTACACAGAGAACCATGACTGGGATGTCAACATACCAGGATACACAATCTACAGGAGGGACAGGGAGGGTAAAAGAGGAGGAGGAGTAGCTCTCTATGTAAAGGAAGGGATCAAAGCAACAGAACTAAAGAGTAAACAGGGAGCAGATGAGGCACTCTGGGTCACCCTGGAGACAGGAAATGGCACCACAATCCGCATGGGGGTTGTATACAGACCCCCATCTCAGGGGGAGGGAATGGACAAGGAAATGATAGAAGACTTCTTAGAATGGCAGAAAAAGGGAGATATTGTTGATGGGGACCTGAATATGCCAGATGTTAACTGGAGCACCTTTGCTGCAGGCACATCCAAAACAGGGTCATTCTTGATGCCCTAAGGGGCATGCCTCAGACAGCTAGTATTGGAACCCACTTGGGAGAGCAATCTTAGACCTGGTACTGTCAAATGGGGACGGAGAAAGAATTTCAGATTTAGAGGTGGGTAGCCATCTGGGAACAAGCGGCCACCAGACAGTGTGGTTCACGATAAACACAGCCATACAATCAAGCCATGCAAAAGCAAGAGTATTGGACTTTAGGAAGGCTGACTTTGGGAAAATGAGAGAGTGCCTCAGAAAAGCACTAGCAAACAGTCAAGAAGGAGTGGTGGAGAAACAATGGGGAGTAATCAAAACAGCCATCACAGAGGCAACAAGCCTTTGTGTAAAGCAAATCAATAAAACACAATGACGGAAAAAAACGCTATGGTTCTCAAAACAGGTGGCAGGGAAGGTTAAGGAGAAAAGGATAGAATTCAGGAAATATAAGGAAACACAGAAGGAGCAGGACAGAGAACTTTATCAGTTAATGCAGAAAGAGGCTGGGAAGGCAGTCAGAATAGCAAAGGCCCAAACAGAGGAAAGGATAGCCAGTTCTGTTAAGAAGGGGGATAAGACCTTTTATATGTACATTAGGGAGCGAAAGAAAGACCAAAGGAGGGATACTGAGGCTTAATAAAGGGAGGGAATGTGGGTGAGGGGGACAGTGAAATAGCAGGATACTGAGCGAATATTTCTGCTCAGTATTCACAAAGGAAGAGGAGGGGGAGGTACTTAAACCAAACAAGAGAAACACTCTGAAGATGGGGGTCGATACCAGTCCATTTACAGAAGAAAGGATTCTGAAAGAACTAATAAAATTGAAGGTGGACAAAGCAATGGGGCCTGATGGGATTCACCCAAGAATTCTAAAAGAACTAAGGTTAGAACTAGTGACACCGCTGACTACTTTCTTTAACAAATCATGGGAGGATGGGGTGGTACCTGAGGACTGCAGGAGGGCAGATGTGATTCCTCTTCACAAAAGTGGGAGCAGGACAGAGGCAGGAAACTACAGACCAGTTAGTTTGACCTCAGTGGTAGGGAAAATGATGGAATCACTTCTGAAGGAAAGAATTGTTGAGTACCTAGAGGCCAGTGGGGCCAGGACCCAAGGCAGCATGGATTCACGATGGGAAGGTCGGTGTCAGGCAGATCTAATAGATTTCTATGACTGGGTGACCAAGTAGTAGACCAGGAGGGGCTGTGGACATAGCCTACCCTAGATTTTAGCAAGGCATTTGATACAGTCCACACAAGATTAATACACAAGTTAGCCAGCCTTGGGTGGGCTAAGGTGGTAGTCTGGATAAAAATTGGCTAGACAACAGGACGTAAAAGGTAGTAGTAAATGGAGTACACAGTGAAGAAAGGAGGGTGACTAGTGGCTACCAGGGTTCAGTACTGGGACTGGTCCTTTTAATGTCTTTATAAGTGACATTGCAGAGGAACTGGAAGGAAAAGTATGTCTCTTTGCAGGCGACACAAGATCTGCAACAGAGTTGATACACAAGATGGAGTGGAAAGGATGAGAAGGGACTTGGCAAGGTTGGAGGAATGGTCAAATGTATGGCAGCTCAGATTCAATGCAAAGAAGTGCAAGGTAATGCACATGGGAAACAAAAACCCAGGGGAGGAGTACACAACGGGGGGTGAGATACTGACAACAGTAAAAATGGAAAGGGACCTGAGGGTAATTAGATCAGATGACCTAAAGGTGGGCAAGCAATGTGAGAAGGCAGTAAGTAAGGCTGGGGGGATACTGGGATGCATAGGGAGAGGCATTAATAGTAGAAAACAGGAAGTTGTTATCCCTCTGTACAGACAGTTTGTGAGACCCCATCTGGAGTACTGTGTGCAGTTCTGGAGACCCCATCTCCGCAAAGACATAGACAGAGTGGAGGCTGTCCAGAGGAGGGTCTGCACCAGAAGACATACGAAGAAAGACTAAAGGAGCTTTATATGTATACCCTTGAGGAAAGGAGGGAGAGAGGGGACATGATAGAAACTTTCAAGTACCTCAAGGGAATCAACAAAGTCCAAGAGGGTAGCATCTTTCAGAAAAAGAGATGTGCAAGAACAAGAGGGCACAATTTGAAGATAGAGGGGGGGACGGCTCAGAGGTAATGTGAGGAAGTATTTTTTCACAGAGAGGGTTGTGGATGCACGGAACAGCCTCACTGAGGAGGTTGTGGAGTCAAGAACAGTGGGGGAATTCAAGAATTCATGGGACAGACATAAGGCAGTCCTAGTGGGGGTAGGAGGAAGTAAGCTGTTGGTTAACTAGGATCTGCAGCTTATCTGTTAGGTAGGAAAATGGGCAGACTAGGTGGGCCAAGTGGTCCTTATCTGCCATCAAATTCTATGTTTCTATGTTTCTATGTAGTGTCTACCCTGTATAATAAGTGTGACGTGTACCTCCACTTTATGTATATGTACTTCTGTCCTTGTATAATGTACCAGTTTGTAATTCAACTGACGTGGAATCAGTTAATGAGCATCTGCTCAATGGTGTTATCCAAGATTTCAATAAATAAATAAAATAAAAAAAACTGGTCTGCCGGGAGTTAGTCACCAAAATGGTTCTCCTGGTCTCCAACTACACAGATTTGGTCATTGACACCATCCTGTTCACTTCCCTGGCCAGACTGGACACCCACTGCAACACTATCTGCTGTTTGCTACAAACTCATCCTTTTGCACTCACCAATGCTCCCTGTACTTCTCCCTATCCATCCTCCCGCTCATCACATGTCACCAGTTTCACTGTGCTTCCCTCATCTCTAAATACTGGTTTGGGTTCCTTCTCTTCTACTTATCCCGTCTCCTCTTCCCAATCCCCTCCTCCTTGTACTCCTTGTGCTCCAGAGACACATGCACGTTCTCCATCCCCACCCACACTCTGCATCTGGAAAATCTGCTTTTTCATACTGTCTTCCCTCCCTCTGGAATCAGCTACCCTCCTCCATCTGCCTCTCTCCCTCTCTCCCTTCCCTCCCTCAAGCACCAACTAAAACTTCTCCCTTCTTCCTCCTTTTCCTACCAGCCCTAATCCTGAATCTTTTCTCACTTCTTCCGACCACTCCTTTTCAGCACTGGTTCAGCATCTCATCATTCAAGCTCCCTGCACTTTTGAATTTACCTTGCTTTGCACAATTGTTTTTGATTTTGTACGCTATTTATTTGGCACACAGTTGCAATAGTTGGTCTTACTGTCTATAGTGAATTCAACTTATGAACTTTATTTCACTGTTTTTGTAACATCCTTATCAGCCTGGTTGTAGATTTTTGTAACTGTTCTCTCCTTCCCTTTACCGCAGGTTGCACCTCAAAGCACGCTTTGGTGCAGTGTGCCTCTTCTGGTTAACAATTTACAAATAAACAAACAAACTGTATGCCCAACCAGGCAGGAAATGTTTGTACTGCTTGCAGACATTTGGCTGAGTCAACCAGTCACCCATTTCCAGAGAGAATCCCCCCAGTACTCTCATGATATTCCATTTACAGTTACATCCCCCTCCCTGGGGAACTCTATGGGTGGGATATTCAAAGGGGTTGCGCATGACGCAACAGTGATGTGCCATGCACAACCCACTGATGCACCCCAGTGCAATATTCAAAAGGGGAATCTGCTCCGCGCAAATCCCAATGCACCGGGGCGCACCAGTAATGTATGCAGTGCAAGTGCGGGGGGCATGCCCATGCGTAGTTGGCACATCCTGATATTCAACCCGGGATGTGCGGCGCATTTGCAGGCATACACCCACCTTGCACTGCACAGGGGGGTGCAAAGATGTTCCCAACAAAAACAGGAGCAAGGACTGGCCACCCACAGGCTGGCTGCCATATTGCTGGGTGCAACACGGCACCCGCCAGCTGTGGGTGGCCACCCGAGCCCTGGCAGCACTGTCCGGTGGTGTAGCACCCCCCCAATGTCAGATCGCGGGCTGTAATATACTTTTAACACCCTGGTGGTCCAGTGGCCCTAACTCCTTGCCCGAACGCAGGCTGTAACATTAATATAACTCCCTGGTGGTCCAGTGGATCTAGCAGCTTGCCCGATCGCTGGCTGTAATATTTTCATAACTCCTGGTGGTCCAGTGGAACCTACCCCCCCCAACCCGCCACTCATTCCCACCACTCCACCCCCGGTCAGCGATGGCGGCAGCACCACCCGCAAGCCACCTGGCAGCCGCCGACTGACGGCGTGCAGTACAGCTGTAGGCCCATTGGTCCCACAGTGTGGGCCAATGGGCATGCAGACTTGCTGACTCACAATCCCGATATGAATGGATCCATTCACTATCAGGAACTGTAGTACAGTATGGTTCATATGCCCTGGCCCATGCTGTGGACCAATGGGCGACAGCCATACCGTATGCTGTCAGTCGGTGGCGGCCGGGTGGCATGCGGGTGGCTGCTGCCTGCCTGCTGACCGCTGGGATGGTGGGAAATGAGTGGGGGTTGAGGGGGGTACGGGTACCACTGACCACCAGGGAGTTATGAAAATATTGCAGCCTACGATCGGGCAAGGTGTTAGGTACACTGGACCACCAGGGAGTTATATTAATGTTACAGCCCATGATCGGGCAAGGTGTTAGGTCCACTGGACCACCAGGGAGTTATATTAATGTTATAGCCCATGATCGGGCAAGGCGTTAGGTCTACTGGACCACCAGAGAGTTATATTAATGTTACAGCCCACGATTGGGCAAGGCGTTAGGCCCACTGGACCACCAGGGAGTTAAATTAATGTTACAGCCCATGATCGGGCAATGGGGGTGCATTGCCGGTAAGGGGCAGAGGGCGTCAGTCCTGACGGCTGCAGACTGGCAGGCGCCAGGCACAAGTTGCAGGGGTTCGGCACACCTGCATGTAAATGGGGCCATAATGACATGCAAATGGCCCCATTTGCGCCTTGCATACATTATGGCCCCATTTGCATGTCCACCGCTGAATATCGCAGTTGCTGTGCCTAGTGCAACAGAACTTGTGCTAGTGCATCCCCTGCTCCTCTCTGGCCACTTGCGCTGGCACAGTGCCACTGTACCATGTACAATGCAGGTGGCCATGGTACCATATTCAACGGTGCAGAGCCATGGTGCAGCACCATTGATTATCACCCAGACCATGCCCTGGTGCTTCCCAGTTGCGCTGCACCTAGCTTGTGCCCCTGCATGGCGCAGTTCTGATTATCCCACCCTATATGTACAAGACACTGGTGTAAGCTAATGGCAGAAGTGCAGACCTGTTAACTTGTGGCAGTATAGTAGCTACCCTATAATTTACCTCCACCCTCTTGATCCCTCTTTGTTTAACCATCCTGTGCTTTCCTTTAACGTTCCTCAGTCTCACTTCCTCCCTGTGCATTCTTACTAGCTGTTGCAACTGTTCATAGTTTGTGAAGTACAATGGATGCAGCCACTTTCCTTTCTATCATGCCCCTGTTGGGGCTGCCCCTTCTCCCAAGCATTTTCCTTCCACCTCATTATTACATAATCTTAATCCCAGGTCCATGCTATGCTATAAATTACTTCCCCCCATTGACCCTCTTATACCCTCTTAAAGTTCTGTTTGAAAACAGTATTAAATCTGGATTTGTCCCAAATGATTAGAAGCATGCCAATATTACTCCTTTGTTTAAAAAGGGAGACAGACAGAGTCTGGACAATGACAGGCCCATTAGTGTGAGCTCTATAATTTGTAAAATCATTGAAGGAATTATCCATGATAAACATTCCCTTTTTCTAGGAAACACTGACAATGAACAACATGGGATTATGAAAAGTCGCTCTTGTCCAACAAACCTTCTCTGTTTTTATGAAAAAGTTAACAAGTAATTGGACCAAATAACTCATCATGTGATATGATTTATATTGATTTTAGTAAAGCATTTGATACTGTCCCTCATGACGCTGTAATTAAAAAACCCATTCATAGAGGAGGGAATACAAGACTGGTTCAATGGGTCAATTGCTGGCTCAGCAACGGAACACAGAGGGTAATGTTAAATGGACACTTATTGCAGGAAGGTTTAGTGACTAGCAGTGTACCTCAGGGATTAGTGCTTGGACCCTACATTTTTCTATTATTTATTGCTGATATCACTGTTGAACTTGACAGCTGGTTCATAAAATATGTGGATGATATTAAAAATTGACAGGGCAAGTGGAACACCAGAAGCTACACTTAGGCTGCAGGTGGACCATGATAAAATTACAAATTGGGTTTACAAATGGGGGATACATTTCAATTTGGACAAATGGAAAGTTATCCACTTTGGTTTCAATAATTCCAAACATAATTACTATCCACATGGAAACCTACTGAGCTTGATATAACTAGAGAAAGATGTAGTTGTCTACATAACAGATAATCTCCAGACACATAAACAAAGTTATTAGTAAAGCTAATAAAGTGTCACAGCCTATTAAAAACAACATCAGGTCCAGACATGCTAAAGTTTTGATCCCGCTCTGTTGAACATACATCTTACCCCATTTGGATTATTGCTCTGAGCTTTGGTTCCTTTAAAAGATCAGCAATATTAAACAGCTTGAAAAGACTCAGGGGAAGTTCACAAAACACATACATGGTCTATGAAACCTGGAATATGAGGATAGAGTTTTATCACTCAGTCTTATGTCACTGAAGATGAGGAAGCATAGAGGGGATTTACTTTTTATGTGGGACGTATTAAACGACCCATATCTGTTTAGCAAACTGGGATTCGATTTAAGGAGGAAAAAATCAAAACTAAGGGTCATCCACTCCAAGTATGCCCCCTTAGGTATAATTCACACAGACAGAAGCATTTCTTTATCCAAAGAGTCGTTAATTCATAGAATTCACTTCCATTTGATATTATTGCTAGTGAAAGTAAGGCCTCTCAAGCACAAACTGGACAATTGTTTTTTAGGCAGCAGGAGATACATTAGAGTTATGAGTTTTGAGATGGGAGCTGTTTATGAGCAAATTGCCTTCTGCTCCCTACTGCACCTCAGTATGACCCTACCCCCACCCAGCTGCTGTCACCCACAAAATATCCAAAACAGCAGTGCTGGGAAATTTAATCAAGACTTCAACCTTGATATGCTAACACTGTGAACTTTGCCCTTGCTCTGTTTGATACAGCCTGCATAAGTGATTGAGTCATTGAGTGTAACAGAGTGCGAGACTCAATCAGCTGAACTCATCAGTCATGAAGACTGCATCAGATGAAGCAGCAGTTCAGATACATAAAGGAACACGGTTAGTGCCACCATAGATAATGAAAGCAATTGAATCTGGCCCCCTCAGTCTTGGGGTAACTAACCAGTAGCCATGTGTGCTTGCTGTTTGGGGAACATGGGTTTGTTCAAGGCAGGAAACCCTAAGTTAGGTAGGCAAGAAGCTCAGCACAATTCACTTGTCTGCACAACACCTGCAGGGAAGGTCTGTGGGGCATGCTGCTGCCGCCTGATTACCCCAGTAGCCCAGTGATAGAGGAAGAGTTATGCAGGCCCTCCAACATGCAGTGAGATATTCATGCTTATAAAATGGCCAACATTTTTCTGAATGCTGATTGGCTAAAAGCCTTCTGTAGCCATGTCCTTATCAGGCCATAATGTTGCAACCAGCACTAACTTGTGCCAACCTGGCCCCAGAACAGCAAAGTATCACTGTGCCTCCATCACCAGTCATCCAAAACCTACTCCAGTCAGCACTCTGGACCAGGCTGGTCCGATGTGACAAACATCCACACACCTCCCCAGCAAGTGTTCACCATGATTGGGTCAATTTTTGGCATGTTTCCCACTTCCCTTTCCCCACCCCTTCTTTTTCACCTCGTTTCTGGCCCCTGGCAGGGTTCTCAGCATCCTGAAGGGATCCATTTCTTGGTATGCTTCCCACCTCCCTCCCCCTTCCCCTTTAATATCCTCACCCCGATCCTCCTCCACTGCACTCCTCTGCTAACTGCTAGCCCCAAAACTAAAATGCACTTGAACTTCATATGCATTTCTGTTTGTACTAATGCTTATTATACTGTTTATGTTTTTGCACACCAGCTCGCTTTAGACCAAACTGTTTGCGTTGTTTGTATACTAACTGTCTACTTGATTCTTAATTGTATGCCATTCCAATTGTGTAAATTGTGGTTTTGTATCATCTCTGTGTTTATCCCCATGTAATCCCCACCGCCCAGGTTGCACCGTGAGACAAGTATCTTGTTGTTCAGTGTGCCCTCCTGCTGAAACAATTCAATAAATAAATAAATAAATGATAAGATACTGAAAAAAACATCTAAAATGAAAGTCTGCTTGTACAGTTTCAGTGGAGAGCAAACAGCCCACACACCATGATGAATGAATGAATCATAGAAGGTGGCATGACGAAAACAACAGCAGACACCCACTTGTCCGCTGCCAGGAAATTTTAAAAATCAGAAGAAACACCACTCTTCTGACACTTTAAAAAGCATGGTAGAGACCCACTCCTCCATTGGCACAAATGTTTAATGGCCATTTCTTACCAGGAAGTAAAATGTAAGGCAGTCAGTACGGTGGCTCCCAAGGGACAGGATGCGATCAAAATCGCGCGGCCAGAATAGCGCGTTCAAAATCGCGCCTGTCAAAGATCACGTATTAACAAAACGCTTACCTTTAATAGCACGATTCAACATTAAACCATCTGGTCATTGATCACAACCTGTAAGACGGGGAAGCATTTCTTCTGCTTACCCTCCTGATTTGCAGGTGGCATACATGTGACAGACAGTGGCAGTAACATGCTGAAGGTAATGAATGAAGGAGACTTTTGTCATATACTTTGCTTTTACACCCACTAAATACAGTGGTAAGTCATGCTTGACAACATGCACAGTTACAAGAAACACTCAATATTGCACCAGACATTTTTAAAGTATTTCCATCATTCTGCTAAATGCACAGAGATCCTCTTTCATTACCAATGGAAGAAAAATGCTCCACAGAATCACTTGAGTAAAGGTGTTTCCACATGGTAAAACTGTCTTTTAGAAATGTCTATTGCAAGTTATGCAGTTCAGTGATACTAACTGTGATTTGTAGCTTTCCCAGGTGCAGTGTCACAGGTGAAGTGGTGTATTTTGTAAAGATTGGCTTTACTTCTGTGACCATATGAAGGATTTCACTGTAGAATAAACAAACCCTCAGCATGGTCATTCCCACGGTAAATGTACTGTAAATCCATGTGTGCCAGACTCTGAAGTGCTCCAGCAAGATTATCAAAATTAAGATGGATTATGCTGGTGGTGATGATGATAGCATTGATGGGGGTAATGACCACGATAATGGTGGGGCTGGTAACACCTGTAGTTCCTCCGGGTTTCAGCAGAAACAGCTGAATGTTACAGGCATGAAAAAAGTGGCCCAAATGTTTCTTACACAAACTGTGGCAAGGTTTAACATCATTAAAGCAGATACATGATTTGCTATAGCAACACTACCGGGTCCTAGCTGTAAACACATGTACATGCTCACTAGACAGAGACAGAAACTGTTACGTACACTGCTAGAGTAGCATGACAATGTGGAAACAGCGAGAATGTGTATACTGTTCGTAACCTCCTGGTCTTACTGAGTCCCCTCATCTGTCTTCTCGTGCAGCCAGTGCCATGCGTGAGCCTGATGCAAACAGTTCGATCCTGACGATCCTGAGCCTCAGGGCATGCAGAAGCGTTTGGAGACTCGCACCGGTGCTGCTCGAATCTTTCAGAGGAAGACTCCAGTCAATTTAGAGCTGTGGAAAGTTGGGAAACTTTGCTTTGCAAATTACTTTGCAAGGTTCCTGACTTTGTAAGGTGTGAAGTTGCATCTCAGTCAATCAGGTTTTACTATAGGCAAGTATGACATCTGATTGGTTACAATTAAGCCAGATCTTTATACCCGCATAGAAATTACACATGCGCGCTAAACATGACATGTGTGATTAATTCGGCGCTATGAAGACCTTGTGCGATGTCGATCGTGCTATAATTGCATGCGCGATTCGCGACGTGCTATTTTGACATTAAACCCCGAGGGACACACTCGCTTCTGAAAAAGCCGTCAGGAGGCACAGAATAACTGTGTGCTGTCAATCTTTGTTGAAGCAACACATTTAACATAAATTAAAAATAGTAACAGGAAATAAAATAGCCAACATCTGTGTGGCGGCTGGGGGCTGGGTGGCTCCTGAGAGACATGCTCGCTGACGAAAAAGCATCAGGCACAGAACACTGCATGCTGTCAGTCTGCTAAAGGAGCAGATATATCAATTAAAAGAGAAAAAAACAGTAGTAGGAAATACAATAGCCGTTGTCTGTGTAGGTGCTTGTGGTGCTGGTTGAAGGGGGTGAAATACTTATGATATCACTTGAATACAGGCACTATTTTTTCACTATTTCAGCTATAAAAACATGTTTTTTAAATATATATTCTTCAAATTTTTTTCTTCATTTTTTTGAATAATTTTCTTGTTAGGCCCCCTTTTATAAGTGCAATGAGACACTCTGAGGTGTGAGTTATGGCTTGATAAGAGCACGCCCAGGTGCAAAAGGCACTTGGTGCAAATGCCTTATTCCTCATAATGTATCTGGGCGTGCTCTTCTCAGGCCATAACCCACACCTTGCTGTGTCTTACTGCTTGCTGCAAACATGGTCAGCATGCTCCTGCAATAGTTGCATAATAAATTTGAATATTTGGAATCATTTCTTGCAGTTCTGAAATATTTAGAAAGCAAATATATTGATCTACAGTGATGATTTCGAATCAGTTTGATTTAATTACATTTTGTTTAATGAATATCTTTTAGTCATAAGAAAAGTCTGATGCATCTTAAGTACATTATATTTGATTTGTTTGTTTATGTACCCAAAATGCAACTGTAAATGTACTGATTTCTTATGTTGTATGTATTAAATTCTTTAATAAAAAGTTTAATGGGAAAAAAGAATCAACCACACCTCCCCTTCCTGACAACAAGAAAAATTGGTAATAAAGTGACTGCAAATGAGTAGTGGCAGCAAATACACTCATCAACAACCATACGCAACTGTGGCCAGTTGCCTGAACCAGTTTTATGGAAAGAGGAATGGTGGCCAGGACACCAGGGGAAATCCCTATTTCTTACAAAAAGTGCCTTCAGTTCTTTTACATCCATCTGAACACCCACCCAGGCAGCACTAGAGATGGGCAGAGGCAACCTCATTTTAATGTCTCATCCAGTAGATGGCACACCCCAGCAGTACAGCATGCTCTAATACTTCACTGGAGAGCCAAAGTTTTGGGGTTTGAGCTCAAGACCTGGTATGATACTAGAATCCACAACTTTTATCACTGGAGCCAAAGGACGAAGGGACCGCTTCTCTTGAGGTCAGGGGTCAAGCAGCACTTGTAAAAGATACTTTTGATATCACAAGTATTCCTATGTTATAGTTCATGCTGTCTATTTAACTTCTTTTTGAAAGAGTACCCAATCTCACCCCCCCCCCTTTTCTGGCCACCTCTACCACCATGTCCAGTGATGAGGAGGGTGGGCAATATCCTCAGAGGCAGACTCCCATGTCTAGGGGTAAAATGATGGTTCATTTCAACAGGAGTCAGATATTGTGCAATTGTACATTCCCAGGCTTGACTTTTTCCCAGCACCCTGTAGGTATGGCCCATTGAAGTGCCATCAGTATAAGTCTCTGTGCCACCCTGGTAGAACTGCTCTGGCCATGCTGCCTGTGTCTCTTCAGCGGAGACCACTCTCCATCCTCTTCTCTTCCTCGGTGACTCAGCCATTTTTGCCTTAGTCATGTTTTTCAGTCTCTTGGCTACAGTGCTAAATGGTGCCACCATTGGTTGGTTGAAAAACAGATCTTCATATTGCACCACACTGCACACTCTTATCCTTTGAAGGCAACTTGGGATAGAGATCATTTATTTTAGGGGTGCTCAGAATTCCCAACATCTGATCCATCAGTAGATTTTGGATTTCAGAATAATCCAATTCTGATTCCAGTTCTGAAGCAGAATCAGAATCCTAAATCCTAATTTCTCATATTACTAATTCCTTTCAGATCGCTAAACAGCTCACTGAAAAAAGACCTTTTGGCTCATGGTGCAAGATGCCAACATGGTCATTTTGGTAAAATAAGGAACTGATTTACAGTACCTTTCAATAGGAGGCAAATCAGAACTGGAATATGATTCCAATTCAGAAATCTGATTCCACTGAATTATTTTCAAAATTAGGATTTTTAGACTTCATATCCAAAAATCCTAATACCTAATTTCAGACTGGAATCTGATTCAATCTGATTTTGGATCCTGAATTCTGATCATCTTTGATTTATTTTAACTCAACCCAGTAACTTCATTGTTGTTTGCATTTGCAGTTCAAAACTCTGTACCCTGTCGGTAATAACTTGGGACACAGGGCACAGCACTTTGAGGCATAGCGTTGCTTTCAAAACATCAACATTTATTTACAGGGTGCGTGCACACTCTTCAGCTGATGAAAAAGGATTACTCATTTGGAACCCCAACCAATACCCCACCTAGAGCCCAGCCATCATCAGTAATACACACTAACATGAATCAGCATTTCTGTGCACATCCTGGACTAGCCAACCATGTCTTCGGGCACTTAGCATCTATATTTGAACATATTTGCACCTTGTAACTAATAACAAGAGTCATAGATCAGGGATTGTCATGTCATGAGTGTCTATGCTGTGGTGAGCAAGAAAGTACGACCCAGAGTGTACCTGGTCCATTTAGGCACAGCTTCTACTCGGTGTCTCAAAGACGGAAAAATGCAGAAGAGTGTACCCTCCTACGGTGAATAAGATGTCCAGCTTGGGCATAGCAAGTCTTAGGTAGACACATGCAGCCTGCACCTAGCCCCTTGCCTCCTGGGGATTTGGTGTCCAGCTCCTTGTGGTCACAGCTACAGAGGCTTACCATGGCTCACCATATCCTTCCCTTTGTCATCGGGTTCAGATAACTGGTGCCCACCAGCTTCACAGAATCTTCCATGAACACAACTTCCTTTACCAGTCTTTTGGGTCTTGGTTCCTCCAGCAGGAACAGTTTAGTTTTTAGTTTTGCCATTGATGAAGTAATGGGACAATAATGTGGAAGCCCTCAGGCAGCCCACTTTGAAGGTAAGCAACTCACAGGTTCCCGCTGTCCTCAATCCCATATCCTAGAAGGGAGCCAATGATCCAGAGACACTCACCAGTGGGAGCCATTACCACTCTGGACCTAGAACTCTGCCAACATCCTGGCCCTTCAGGCCCCTAATGGCTGGTCACAGCCAGAGAAGTGAACTTGTAGGTGCCCAGAACCCCAAGGGCTCTGATACTGGAACTGAAGAACTAAAACTGGAACTTCCCTTTGGCAGTATCAGTTCCCCTTTTATAAGCCCCTAGCGGGCAAAAAACAAACACCCAGAAAAGATGTCGGCCAATGGACACCAACTGTGCATAGCACAAAGACTGGCCTGTTACTAGGCAGACAACATTTCAATAGTTATCATTCTGATACATAGGCTAGAGCCTTAATGCCTTAGGTGCAAAAACATTTAAACATACCGTAGATTAAACATTTAGATCAACTAGTAACCCCTATATATCAAAGCCGGGTTACAAAATATTTTTTTTCTGTATGTGAATTTAGTGCTCATTAAGTTGCCAGATTGACAGCCCTGAAATCTGAAGCCCTTTGTTTATCCACAATGTATCTATTTAATTATACTAACATACTATTTGCCAGCAGATTAGGCCTTACGGTCTATCGAGTCTGCTCGAACTTTAGATCCTTAGTTGGGTGCCGAGACCCTCCCATCCCTTGTGCTCCAGAAACCCGTATCATCCATCCCCACCCCCCTGGGACAGGCCATCATCTGATATATCCACTTTCTGTGTCTGTCCCATCCTCTCTTGAAGCCCTCCACTGTGGATCTCTGAACTAGCTCACCAGGCAGTGCATTCCAAGGGTCCACCACCTCTCAGTGAAAAACTTCCTCCTCTTTTCCCCTCACCCTTCCACCTTCCAACTTCAAACCATGCCTCTGGTGATACCTCCCTGCTTTAGTCTAAAGATCCCTCCATGTTTGCCCTATTTATTCCCTTGAGATACTTGAAGACCTCAATCATGTCCCCCCTGTCTCTCCTCTCCTCCAATGAAAACAGGCAGAGCTCCTTAAGTCTGTCCTCATACGTCAAATCCCCTAGCCCTCGTATCATCTTTGTTGCCCTCCTCTGCACCCTCTTCAGGAGCTGTATGTCCCTCTTCAAGTGTGGTCTCCAGTACTGTACACAGTACTCAAGGTGTGGTCTAATCAGTCCATTGTACAGCAGCAGAATCACTTCTTTGCTCCTAGAGGTGATCCCCCTTACGATGCATCCCAACATCCTGTTTGCATTGCTAGCCGCTCTCCTGCACTGCTCAGAGTTATTCATACATGCATCCACCATGACCCTAGGTCTTTTTTCCCTATTGAGGCCTCCAGCGCCTCCCCTCCCAGGGTGTACCTGTGTTTAGGGTTTCCCCGACCAAGATGCAACACCTTGCACTTGGTGATATTGAAATTTAATTTCCATGTGTGAGCCCAGCTTTCCAGGGTGTCCAGGTCCCCTTGCAGGGCCAACCTCCCCTCTTCTCCCTCAACTACTGCTCCCATCTTGGAGTCATCCGCGAAGAGACTCATTTCACACCCTATACCCTCCCTGATGTCCGATATGTATGCATTAAACAGGATTGGACCCAGGACCGAGCCCTCTTGTGCCCACTACCAACCTCTCTGGGGTTCGAGAGCTCCCCACAGACCACTACTCTCTGAGTCGTCCAGCTAGCCAGTTTTCAATCCATCTGACCATCAAAGGGCCTACTCCTAACCCCATCAGTTTCTCCACCAGACCATTGTGGGGACAGAGTCAAACGCTTGCTGAAGTCCAAGAATAATATATCCACAGGCTTACCCCTGTCCAGTTCTGATGTTACCCATTCATAGAACTCCACAAGGTTGGTTTGACATGATCTACCTGGCACAAACCCATGTTGACTATCCAGACCTCCCACCTCCAAGTACACCCCAATCATTCCTTTAGTATACTCTCCATTAATTTTCCCACCACTGAGGTCAAACTGATGGGTCTATAGTTACCTGGTACTTCCCTCGGCCCCTTTGTGGATTGGTACCACATGCCTCTAGCCAATCCCTAAATTTCCCTCCTGTCTCAAGTGACCTGCTGAAAACTTCCATGAGGTGCAGCCAGTATATCTGCCAATTCCATAGTACTCTCGGATGAATGCCATCAGCCCAGGAGATTTGTCTTTCTTTAGGGCCTTGAGGCTAACACACCCTTTGTGGAGATAGCATCATCCGTCCCTCCACCTTACTGGCCTTTTATCCTTACCCAGATGTGACACCCTGGGGTACCTCTCTCTCCCTCTTGCTCCATTTCTGTTGCTCCCTGATCCCACTTACTGAGCGTTTCTATCCCCTTCGTGCCTTGCTTTGTAGATATCCCATCCCTCCCTAGTGAACACAGAGGCAAAGTACTCGTTAAATACCTCTGCCTGGTCCCTCGTCTTCCACCACCCTCCTTCTGATCTCAATCTGCTGAGATGGCCCTTAGTTTTCTCCGCTCCCCTAGCGTACCAGAAGAACCCTTTTTCCTCATGTATCCCCTGTGCCAGCCGCTGCTCTTACTGGACTTTGCTCCCCCACCATACGGGTGACTTTTCTAGATGCAAGCTGGTACATTTCCTTATCCTATCCCCTCTTGTTGTTTTATATTTTTGTAGCTTCTTCTTTCTCTGACTGCTACCTGTACCTCACTGGACCACCAGCATGGTTTATGTGACCTTGCTCCTTACGCTTCAACTTAGCGCAGATCCTGACTGCCTCATGAAGTCCCTGCTTATGACCTCCCATCTCCTTTCCACACTTGTCATTGAGGTAATCCCCATCAAGTGATCCTTGAGAATATTTCCCATGCCCATAAAGTCTGCTCCCCCTGAAGTCCACTGCCAGTGTCCTAGATCTCCCCTCCCATGCTTATTTGAAACCAGACAGTATTGTGGTCGCCTCCCAGTCAGGGGTCTTGTATAACCATATCTTTACCAGATCCCCATCTGCCAGAACCACATCCAGGACATGCCCCTCCCTTGTGGGCTCCATCACATGCTGTGTTAAGAACACATCCTGGAAGCCATCAGCAGCCTCTGCTCCTTGGCCACCTTAGAGGACATGGTTCCCAGTTTGTACCTGGCATATTAAGGTCCCCATCAACACCACTCCTTCCCTTTGGTCCACACTGGGCAATGATGTTGTCCAGCAAACCATCCTCTAGAACATCACTCATCGGGCAAATATATGCTACACCCAGCTTGACCTTATCTCCTGCTGAGGATCGTAAGGTGACCCATAAGGCCTCCACGCTTTCCTCTGCCTCTTCTACCCTAGCAATTTCTATGTCATCTCTAATGAACATAGCCACTCCACCCCCTCTGCCCTCCTTTCTATCCTTCCTGAGCATAGTGTACCCCTCGCACGCTGGGTCCCAGTCATGGTTTTGTTGTCCACGCTTCCGTGACCACCGCCACATCCATCCCCCCTCCGAACAGCATGGCCTGGAACTCAGCAACTTGTTTCCCAAGCTCCTGGCATTTACTAACACCAACCCCCACCCTTATCCTCTTTGTCGAACCCCACCCAGATTCCTTATACTTCCATCCTCCCTCTGCTCCTCCTGAAACCTCCATCCCCAATCTGTTTCCCCTCCCCTTGGGTGTGAAGGCTACTCCCTCATCTGGAGGAGAGGGCTTCTGGTCAGCCCTTCCCTTATCCCTCCCCCTCACAAGTTTAAACCCCACCTTTCTTGTATGAAGTCAGCCATCCCCTGTTTAAGGACTTCCTTCCCTAATGGTGCAAGATGAAACCTGTCCTTGGCATATAGTCCCTTATCCTCCCAAACTCCATTCCAGTTCCCTAACACCCCCAACCCACTCTCTTCACCCCATTTCCTGAGCCAGTCATTAACCTCTGTGAGCCATTTTTTCTCCACTGAGGCCTTTGGTACTGGCAATATCTCCAAAAGGAAATGTTGCATCCATTATCCCGACAGACTCTGGCAAGTTCTTGGAACCTTGCTTGGATTTCCAAATGCTATTTCCTAATCATTAGTTCCCAAATGCACCAGGAAATCCGGTTTCCTCCACAATCCCTAACCATTTCATACACCATGAACTTTGCTCTGTGCACTGTCAGTCCAGAGATACTCACTACCTTCACCTGGCTATGGCATCCACCCCTGTCCCTCCCACTGGATACCCTAATCATCGAGTCTCCCAATAACAGAACCTTAACACCGCCATCATCCTTATGGTTACCTCCACTATGCCCTCTCAGCCCCCCTCCCCTTTATTCATGATCTCACTGTGGAGTCTTCCTGCCTTATTAGAGACCCCCTTGTCACCCTCCCCTTTCTGCCTCCCTTGCTATTTTGCCCACTTAACTCAAACTCCCTCTGAATAGGTGTCCCATTTAACCCTCTCTTCTCCGAACCATTTATCCTGGCCCTGATGGTTTCTCCTTCCCCCACACTGCCATCCTCCCCCCTTGTATAGTACCCCTGTCTCCAGAGGCTCTCTGTGGGTCCCCTTTAGCTAGGGCCCCATCCTTGGTACTGACCCCCCTGCTGAAGGGGGGCTCCTCTCCCACCTCCTTGTCTCCCAGTTTCTCTCCAATCATGCTGTCCTCTCTCATGTCTGGAATATGTTGCATCTCCCCCATTTGCTTAACATATATGTTTCCCCTTCTCCCTCTGGGACTATTTCTATCCTTTCCATAGCCAGTCTGTGATGCCCTATGGGTATCAGACTCCCTTCCCCCAGCCTCTGTATAAGTTTCCTCATTTCCACCAACCCCTTCCTCCCCCTCTAGGTTGCTTAGTAGCTCAAATTTATTGTGACACTCTATGTCAGCCTCCATCAAGTAACCTGAGTTTCCCCTGACTGCACCTCTAAACTGCCCCTCTTCTTCCCCTCTTGCTCTGTTCACCTTAGGAGCTCCCTTCCCACAGTCTGCTGTTTTAGGCTTCTGCACAACAGCCCCTCCTGACTCTTCCTCCTCCACTATCTTTGTATTCAGAATGTTCACCCCGTACGCTTTCCCCTTAGCATCAACTTCCCTATCTAAGGGTCCTCTGTCCCTAATATCCCCCCTCCTGCTTGCTGTAATATAACATCCTGTAATTTCAGAGCATTGCCCCAGCCTCCTCAGCCCCACCCTTCTGCTGCACATATCCACACCCCCTTATCCTTGGACACCCCCCAGCTCCCAGCTACTCCTTAACCAATATACCTCACTCCTGATACAAGATAGCTGTCACAGAGTGGGCAGCCTCCCTCTCCAGGCCCAATTTAGAATTATTGCCATCCCACAGCCTGTGCAGCCTACAACCCCTTCCGAAGATGCCTGCCATGGTGGAATATGGCCACCCTGTTTATCCCCTCTGTTTATAATGGCACACCCCCTTTTCTCAGTCCCTTTCCCCTTGAATACTGTTTCTCTCTATACTGACTGTAGTTATTTACAAACCCAATTTCAACCCCACCAATAAAGTTTCAAAGTCTCACAAACACATACAGTCCAGTGTGTGTTCGGTCCCACTAACAGTGTGTGTAAGCAGACCTCAGATACCGTATGATGTCACAGGCCCACCAGCTCCTGTTGCTTCGAATTTCAGTCCTAAAACAGAAATACTCAGCCCTTCAATCCCAACCCCCAGTGGTTTTTCAGTATTTAAGAAAGACTACAAAACAGGGTGCGTGGGAGGCTCTTACCAAACACCAGGCAAACACCACATTTAAATTTCCTCTAATTAACCTCCTGACAAACAACAGTCCCAAACCTCCAAAGTTACAATATCACAGCCCAAGTAACAGTTCTAATTCAAGGTAATAATTTTACCATAGAGCTAATTTCACTTACAAACTATTCAAATATTTCAGTTAAAACAGAATATAAACCCAGACCTCTGTCCAACCAACCTGCTGCTTTGAGTTCCCAAGTGAACAATGGAGGCCAGGGTAATTCCTGTTAAAGACAAGGTAATTGCAGCTAATGTCCCTCCCCTAACACCAAGCAAACAACACATTTAAATTTCCCTCTAATTAACCCTGACAAACAACAGTCCCCAAACCTCCAAAGTTACAATATCACAGCCCAAGTAACAGTTCTAATTCAAGGTAATAATTTTTACCACATAGAGCTAATTTCACTTACAAACTATTCAAATATTTCAGTTAAAACAGAATATAACCCCAGACCTCTGTCCAGCCAACCTGCTGCTTTGAGTTCTATTGATTGATTTATTATTTAGTTTTTATTTATTATTATGTAGCTTTGGTCGAACAGGAAAAGAGGGCTAGACAGTACTGCTTGTTTTTAGTCTTGCCCTAAGGGGCATACAGAAGCAAACCACTGAAACTGGACCAGATTCAGCTGTTGGGGGTATTTTAGTGAATGGGGAAATCTGGCCAGCACACTATCAAATGGGTCTCAGCAGCCCACTCACCCCAAAACACTAGCGAACTAGTATCCGGTGATTCATAACTTTCATTTCATCTTCTTTATTGTTTAAAGTGCCACTGCAGTTGCCAATGTTTCACTTATAAAAGGCTTTCTTAAGGCCAGTGTTCTTGCATTATAAAACACATATATGCATGTTTTAGACAAAAGTGTCTATATATATTTTTCAATTACCCAAAATATGCATAAAGATATAAACCTTTTCTGTACCTTAATAATCAAATAATTTCATCACTAGTAAATTTTCCACATCAGCATTAACCAGTTATTATCTCAGAAGCAGAAAGTTAACAGTCAATAAAAATAAGTTAATTTCACTATTCATAGTGGGACCAATTCTCAAAAGGGCTTAGTGCCTATGCATCATGTATCTGTGGCAGGTAGGCTGCCCCACGAGAAATACCCATGCTGCGGGGCTGAGATGGCATGCACCAATGGTGCACCTGCCACTTGTGTGCCAGATCCTCATATTGAACATCCCTCACCACACCTGGGCCAGGCTTATGGTGTGCCAATGGGTGTGTCTACACTCCATGCCTATCACAAAGTTGCAGCACGTGGGGACAGTGTGGAATTTGCTAAGCCTCAGGGATCCTGCTGTGTGTTCACACCACCCAGTGGTCACTGGTGGGGCATGGCAGCAATGAGGTCACATTTTCATACATTTGCATCAGTCCATTGGGCTGCCAGGGTGGGCTCGGGGTGGCCATTTGGGTGAGTGCCCCTAGCATGCAAGCACCCGGCCCCACACTGTCCTGCACACCCGTGCACCCCCACATCCCCAGCTCAGGGGATCTACTCTGGGACACAGGCCAGGCATCCCATTGGATGCCCGCTTGCCTCCCACACCCTGCCCATGCACATCCTGTGTGAGAGACTGCTGCTGTTTCCATCTCCAGTACAGGTTGCAGGAGTTTTCTTGCTTCTACAGACTTCAATTCGCACAAATTCATTGTATTCTGGCAGGCAGGGGGCTCTGGGGTGAGCCTGCAGCCAGGTGGCCTGAACGGGGGCATAGCTATATATAAGCCCATGCTGCTACAGATGCTATCAAGCCATCCATCTGCCTACAAGCTCCTGCTGTGAGAGACTGCTGCTGTTTCCATCTCCGGTACAGGTTGCAGGAGTTTTTCTGCATCTACAGACTTTAATTTGTACAAATTCATTGTATACTGGCAGGCAGGGGACTTGGGAGAAAATTGGCAGCCAGGTGACCTGAACAGAGTGGGGCATAGCTGTATGCAAGCCTGTGCTGCTACAGACACCGACTATCAAGCCATCCATCCACCTACAAGCTCCTGCTGTGAGAGACTGCTGCTGTTTCTGTCTCCGGTACAGGTTGCAGGAGTTTTCCTCCTTCTACAGACTTTAATTTGCACAAATTCATTCTATTCTGGCAGGCAGGGGGCTCGGGGGTGAGCTGGTGGTCAGGTGACCTAAACAGGATGGGGCATAGCTGTATATAAGCCCATGATGCTTGTGCGGTACCCACACACGTGGCACCCGTGCGAGTGGACTCAGTCATAAAATATTTGATCTTCTGAATTGATTTATTTAGAGTAGTTTACTGGACAATGTAAGTTACATTTTAAAGTCTTTTTTAGTTAGTTTTTATTTTGTTTAGGATAGTTCTTGATTATTTGATAGAGTAGGTTTTGTTTAAGATTTCTCTTTTCTGTTGAGTGGGATGAGTTTTTAATTTAAAAAAATGTTTTTACTGCTTTTAATTTGGTTTTTATCCTGCATGCACAGCCAATAATAATGAATGACTATTCTTTTTTTGTAAACTCTTTTTATCGCCGCTCCACTGGAACTGTCTCAGGCGACCCTCACTCACCACCAGCCATGCTACCACCTGCCTGAAGCCCACCCCACCAGGAAATCGGGGACAGACACTCCCCCACCTACGTGGTCTGACAACTGGCCCTCCTCGCCTAAGCCAAGGCAGAAGGGAGCTCAGGAGAGTCAGTGGGATGAGCCCGGCATTGGGTGTGTGGCAGCGGGGCACTGGAGGATGCCGTCGCTTATCCAGGGAGTGGGGTATTTCTACTACTTGCTGGTGTTGCAAGGGCACAGACATGTAATGATGTACTGCTCATGCCAGGCACACTCCCGCGCCTGTGTGAAAGACGCCCACCGCCACCCAACCCCTGCTGCATGCACACACAGACTGCATTGCTCCCCAGGACACCAGGGGTCACTAATGCTGCATGAGGCAGAACCCACTCACCCCAGGAGAGGAGAACAGTCCTCCTGAAGCTCAATCCTACGCCTCCCCTGCTGACCCCAGATGACCTAAGTCTGCTCCTGATCCCAGGTTGCCAGCGTCATGCGAGGTGTGGCATCCAGCACCTCAACCCTCAGCACCACCAGGCTGGCTATGAATGACCATTCTTATGTAGTCAGTCCTGAATCCATTAAACCTTTTGACATTTATGCAAAATGCACTTATACTAAATGTCTAGGTAAAAGTTGTTTTGAAAGTAACATGACTTCATATATTGAAATGTGGCAAGCTAATTTAACATGGGAACGGTTTGACAATTTAGGGGTAATTGGAAGTAGTATTTCCTTTAAGACTAATATTGTAATCTGGGAGTGCACAAAAAGGAAAAAAAAAAATAACATCAACAAGGTGTTGTATAAGATCATTGTTCTCCTTCTGTTGATCTCTGGGCCAGTCCATCCTTAGCCTGGCCCTCAGTTTAACAATTCAGAAAAGTTTATCTGTTCCCTTGATATAAAAACATTTGGCACAAGGGCTTCTTCTAGTAGGATCATGCATTTAAATCTAAAAAGTCTACCCACAAAAAGGTGTCAGTTTGAAGCCTGGGTATTACAATATGTTTTTGATGTTGTAACAGTATCCGATACATGGCTAAGCAGTAAAATCCATGATTCTGAAATAGCACTCACCGGTTACAATGTTTTTAGACAGGATAGGGTGGGGATGAAAGGGGGCAGGAACCTGATTTTTGAGAGAGCAAAGTTCAAAACCCAAGAAATTGTATCTAAACCTAATAATACAGGCTGTGATATAATTTCAGTTGATCTATTACTTGGACCCAATAAACACATAACACTTTCTTCGGTTTATTTTCCCCCTGGTTTAACAGGAAGAGGTTTGGAATTAATTTCAGAGGTAAAAAAAAAACTTGCAATCAAATAGGGAGTGGATCCTGATGGCAGATTTTAATAGAAACTGGGGCTTGCATCAGAATCTTAATGTACTTGAATTATTCATGGAATTGGGAGTTTAACTAATAACTGAGTTTGCAAGGTTTAATTATAGGATAGGTGGAGGTTCCACGCTTGACTGGGTAGTGGTCACACACCCCAATAAAATCATCATCTTAAATCATAAATTATGGGGTATTGCCTGATGGTTTAAGTGACCGCTGCCCAGTCTATTGTGGATGGACCAATAAGCAAATCAAAAATTATCCCTGCTACATTGAAACTAGAAATGTCAAAAATGTGAATTCTATGGTTATGGATGCCACTTGTGATGAGGTGGTTTGGACTTGCCTTAATAGTATTAAGGATATAAATGTTTTGTTGGAAACATTCTGTAGGCTTTTTAATTAAATAGCTAACAAAGTAGTTCCACTTAAAATAATGAGAATAAAGGCAAATAAAAAATAAATGGGTGTTCCACGATTTGATAGAACTAATGAAAGTTAGAAACAGAAGGGAAACTGTTAAAAAAAAGGATCCAGTAACTTTACAAAATTATAAAACACTAAGAAATAAATGTAAAGCCCATATTAGGAGAGCAAAGATCCTCCTTTTTAAGGATGAACAGTTAAAGTCACTGGGCAATCCTAAAAAAACATGGCAGATGCTTAATAATGTACTAGGTGTGGAGACTCACGAAGATGTACTTACGTTGTCTGATGGTGATCACTTGATTAATAACCCAGTACAAGTAACCAGGATATTGAATAATTATTTTGGGGATCTGGAAAGGTTTACACTGAATAGTAAGGCCTCTGATAATAATATTTACCAGAACAAAGAAAGAAAGAAAGAGTAATCACCCACGATTCTACTTTCAAACCATTTCATCAGAACAGATCAGAGATTATGCCTTAAAATATAATCCCAGACCCTATACTGGTCAGGATGAAATTGATTACAGACTTGTCAGACTTGGAATTAATAAATTATCTTTTCCTTTGGCTACACTATTTAATCACTCCCTGTGTTTTGATGTCTTTCCACAGACCTGGAAATTGGCTACCATAAAGCCTATATTTAAATCAGGCAGTAGGATTTTGGTATCTAATTATAGACCTATATCATTGTTGGCTGCACTATCCAGGATTCTTGTAAGACTTGTTTTCAATCAAATGTATTTATTTGTTTATTTATTATTTATGTCTTTGGTAACTGGGTAGATGCACTGATCCAATGGACCGTTTTCAGGTATGACCCAGGCTACAAAGTGGCAAGGCAAACTACATACTTAACATGAAATACAGAGGATACAAGTATAAGATACAGTACATGGTAATGTTTAGCCAGTATGAGAATAAGGTTTGCAGAGACAGTTAGGAATAAAAACAACATTACAGTACAAGATTTGCAAATTACCAGTCAGTTACAGAAATCTAATCTGTTGTCTAATTCTCAACATGGTTTTAGAGCCAGTCATAACACAGAGATGGCCTTAGTGGGATTCACAAGTTGCGTATGGAGTGCTCTTGATAAGGGGCACTCAGTCACAGCAGTGTTTGTGGACCTCACCAAAGCCTTCAATTTATTAGATCATTTTTTTGTTATTGGATTCTCTTTACGATGTATACTTCTCCACAGAAGTTATAACTTGGTTGGAAGGCTACTTGAATAACAGGGAACACAGAACAATTATTGGTCAGAATGTTTCTGATACTATGACGAGCAACTGTGGTGTACCACAGGGCTCAATTTTAGGCCCGCTTTTGTTTTTCTTATTCATAAATGCTGCTCCATCTTCCTGTAGAAAATCTGATATGATTTTATACGCAGATGATGCTGTTATTTTTGAAACAGGAAATAAACCTAATGATGCTTTGATGCAGGTTCAACAACATTTTGATGTAGTTCAATAGTGGCTATTGACCTGGAGATTGGTTCTGAATACAATGAAAACAAAAGTAATGGTCTTTACCAGACCTAGAATGGATAGGGATTTTAAAGTCTCCATAGCTGATTTAAAAGGAGAAAAAATTGAGTTTGTTGATGATTTTAATTATTTAGGTGTAACACTATATTCCAATCTTTCATTTGAAACACATGTCAATGGTACTATAAAAAAAATTCTTCAGAGACTAGGTATGTTGTTCAGAGTAAGGTCTTATTTCATATGTGATTCATGTAGGCTTTTGGCACATAGTTTTCTTCAAAGCACACTTGATTATGGTTTAATTGTATATACTGGCACTAGTGAAAAAATGTTAAATAAACTTAAAGTCACCTATAATAGCATTCTCCTTTTTTTTTTTGACAGGTCTCCCACAGAAAACCCATCACTGTCACTTATTTAAGGAAGCCCAGAGTCCATCATTTAAGAACAGAATAAATATAAAAATGGGCATCTTTCTTTTTAAAGGTATGCAGGGTCTTTTATCTGTTAAGGTTCAGTCATTATTTACTAGACTGTCTAATTCTCAAGGAACAAGGTCTCAAAGGAGATATGTTTACAGGATTCCCTTTTTCAAAAGGGCAATAGGTCAGAGATTATTCTCTTTTAGGGTTGCAGCTTTTTTTAATTCAATTCCCTATGTTGTTACCTGCTGTAGAACAGTTAGATCTTTTAAATTTAGGTTGGTGTAATTGCTTAATCTCTTGTTGAATGTACCTGTAATTGATATTAAATTGTTTTTCTGTGTATTTATTTATAGTATTGTACTTTGGAATTTTGTATGTTATGTTGTGTTTATTTGTATTGAATGTACTTACACTTGTCGCTTGAGAAAATGGGCAGTTTTGCTCATCTTGCCAAGTATAAAAAATAAAAATTAAATTAAATGAAATATCCCACTTTGTTTTAATTCTGGTCTGTTCTCAACTGTATAATTATTGTCAAGCTGGCCCACCGGTGCAGCGGTTGGATTTCCGCTTACAATGCTGGCGACCCAGGTTCGGGAATGGATCTGGACATCGGAGGGCCGGCCAGGGGGGAAAAGGATCGAGCATCCCCAGGACTGCTCTCCTTCTCCAGGGGGAGGGTGGCCTTGTGATCGGTACAGGAGTGACACCTGGTGGAGGCTGGGTTGATGCCATGCACAGACGCATAAATGACTTCTGGGGCAGGACAGATGTCAAGATGTCATTGCACGTCTCTGCCCCAGCTTAAAAGGGAGGAAAAAACACTGCACCGGACGTCTCCATGATGCCCTGCCCCCGGGCCTCAATTAGCCACTCGGCTGGCTCTCCCTACCAGATACCAGGAGCACAGCACCGGTGCCCCAACGGTGCCATGATTCTGCCTCTGAGGGGTAAGTCAGAGGTAACCGGGAGAGCACAGGCATAAGAGTGGTGGAGGTATGAGGGGCGCCATAACCAAGGCAGTGCCCAAGATGTCCGAAGCAGGCAAAAAAGCATAGCAAATTAAAAAAAAACCAACAAAAAAAAACTGTATAATTATTGTCATAAAATAATAGTGAAGACATGCAATCCCTCTTACAAAGACAGGGATAACCTTTCTTCTTATCTTATTGCTCACGCCGCTAGCAACCCAAGTTCAGGAGCGATTTTGGGGTGTGAAAAGCTGGTTGGGGGAAGAAAAGTTGTGTGTCTCAGTGGATGCCCCTTTCTTCCAAGGAAGAAGGTGCTGGAATCCTCACTGCTACACTGCCTCCCAGATGACTACAGGAGGAGTTGCAGTGGGGGCTGCAAGGGTGGAAAGAACATCTCTGGTGTCATCAGATATGCACATGAGCATGCATGATATGACTCACTTAAGTGAGACATCCACAGTGGTGAGCAGAAAAGTGGGGAAAAACCTCAGTCATGCAGAATGACAGCACTGCCTCACCCACAGACCCTGCACCCACCAACCTGGGCACTCCTTGGTGAGCAAATCTGAAGGACCACACCCAGTCTGAGGGCCCCATTGTGAACGGCAAGCCACAAGGCCAACAAGGGAAATGGCAAGTCCCAGAAAAAGGCAGGGTGATGGGGTTGGGGTGTGGCAGGAAACTTGAGAGGAAGCCAAGGACTGGTTGGGTGTAGAAGCACAACTAGAATTAAAAAAAGGAAAAGATCTAAATAAGTATGCTAAAAGATGCCTGGCCTCTGTTGCATGGTGCTAAGACAATCTGCTGTGATATTTATTCATAGTAACCTTTATCTATTATGTTTTTATTTATTTATTTATTTAAGTCTAGGATTACAAATACCTTTGAGCCAAGGCTCTTTTACAAAGGTTCTATGTCAATTACAATACATCACAATACAACAAGGGGAAATACAATGGAATTGAGTGGATAGGCTGGACACAAGATGGAAAGCAGAAGGTGGCACAGAGGGGATGGTGGATACTGCATGGGATCGCGAGCAGCCAAATGGCATTTGTCAGGCAACAGAGGGCGGAGGGTGACATATAAAGAACAGTACAAGGGGAAGTGCTAGAGTGGGAGGTGGAGGAGGGGAAGGAAGGAGGAGGAAGGGGAAAAGAAAAAAGGGGGGTAGGGTATGATGTGTGGAGTAGAGTAGGGTATGAGAAGGCAGGGCAGGAAAGTGAGATTGGCCAGCGGGAGAAGTGCCTGGTGTTGGTTTGAAGAGAACTAAATGGGCCAGTTATATGTAGCAGTCACATGAGCTGGAAGCAATGAGATGGCGACGTAGCGTGGCTTTGAAAGGGCCGAGTTTTGACATAGAGGAGATGTCCGGACTGAGTTCGTTTTAGCCAGCTAGGTCCCCTATGGGCAAAGGATCTTTGTCCCTGGGAGGTGCAGCAACGGGGGACTTGGAGGAGTTGAGTTTCAGATTTCCTGGTGTTATGGTTATTCAGGCAGGGTTGCAGTAGTGCTTGGACACTGGGAGGTGCGAGGCTCATGGTAACTTTCTTAGCCATAGTGCATGTTAGATACCTTATGTGGTTGGAGAGTTGTAGCCATCCGATATGCACACATAGGTCACATGTATGTGTCAGTCGGTGGACACCAGTGATGAGCCTACAAGTCTTGTTGAGAGATGTCAACATTTGTTGGAGCACAGTGGTTGATGCAGAACCATAGATGATTAGGCCGTAATTAATGATGGAGACCACTGAGCTCTGGACAGCGATCCTCAAGGCATCTGATGTAAGGTGACGTCTGTGGCGATAAAGCAGGCCAAGCTGAGTATTTGCAGCTTTGGCAACACAGTGGGAACCATATGATAGGTTTGGGTCTAGATGAATCCCGAGATATTTAAATGACTGAACCTGCTCAAGGGTGGTTCCGTGGGTAGTAGTGATGGAGAGAGGATGGAGCCTGTGCTGGTTTCGGTGGCTGCTGAAGAGCATAACCTTGGTTTTATTATGGTTTAGGACAAGCTTGTGCTTGCTAAACCAGTTTTCTTCAGTGGCAAAGCCTTGCTGAAGATTGTGCTGAAGCGGTTTGGGTTCCTTGAGACAGGTGAAGATTATTGCGTCGTCAGCATAAAGAATTAATTGCTCAGGACAGGATTGGGGAAGGGTGTTCAAGAAGAGGCAGAATAGTAGGGGGCCCAGAATTGACCACTGGGGGACTCCAGAGTGGACTGGTCTGGCATCAGAGAGGACCCCACTGATTTTCACTCTTTGTGTCCGATTTTCTAGGTAGCTACTGAACCAATCGGTAGTGTCAGGGGAGAGTCCAGTCGACCGGAGCTGTTCAATCAGCAGACGATGATTATGTCACTGTCTTCTCACTGTTAAAGTGTTTGCACTGTCTGCATATCTTTGTAACCTCCTGGATCATACCTGAAAATACCCATATATTTGTCTAGTGTGCTTACTTGGTCAATAAAAGCTAAGTAAATAAAGTAAAACACTCCCTCTTGTTACACCAACCACCAGGGTTCAAGAAGGGACCTGGGTGCTGGGGAAGGGAGGATTGTGCATCCCAGGGAAAGCTCTCCTCCCTTGGGAGGGGGGGTCTACAGCTCCGTTACTTGACTGACACACAGCAGAGGCTGGGTGTTGATGCTGTTAGGGGCTCTGATGTGGGAAGGAGCACCTGCTGGACATGGATATTCCTTGTACATGCAACCACATGCACATTATTGCATGCCAAGATTGCTACTGGGCAGAAAAATGGAGGAAAAACCTTCACTCATGCTGGAAGATGCCCCACCCTTGCAGACCCGATAACTCTAATTGCCATCTGCAGGTTATTTTCTCTCACCACTAGTGGCTGTTCTATCAAGCCTAGCTCACTTCTCCCATTTGTATTCCACCTAATGCTTAGCTGAGCTGAAGCCGCTTTTTAACTTTCTCCCTCGATCTACCTGGCTCCTTTGTGCTCCGCTCCAGCAAGGTGGGCACTCATTGGAATTGGCCGACCCCCCCCCAAATTCGGACAAACCCCTAACTTCCACCCTGTCTCTCTGTTATTGTCTCCCTCAGTTCTGTCCCACTGCGTTCTCTTCCATAGTCCCTATATATCTTTCCCCTGCGCTTGCTGGAGCCTCTTTGGGATATGGCCTCTCCACCAAGTCCCCTATCCTCCCCCTGGCTCTCCTCAAAAGGGCTCAAAATTGCACACCTGAATGTGCGTAGCCTCCTACGAAACCAAACTGAGCTTACTGTGTGGGTTGCCCTCCATAAGCTGGACATCCTGGGCCTCACAGAAACCTGGCTTAAGCCCCATATTCCTGATGCCCAGTGCACCCTCCTGGGGCTATAACCACTTCAGGCGAGACAGACCTGGCAAGAAGAGAGGTGGCGGGGTGATCCTCTACTACAAGGCGCACCTTAACCTGTCCCTCATTGACCACTCATCCTCCAGCCTCACCGTCGAGGTTTCTGCATGCACTCTTCCCTGCTGGGCCACACAAAGAAAATTCACATAGTGTGCACCTACACCCCCAAGGATGGTCTGACTGGTCTCTCCTGCTTGATTGTATCAGCGCTAAAGTGGGTCCCAACGAAACCCTACTAATAGGTGACTTCAATCTGAACTGGCTGGGTACCAACTGCACTCTTAGACGAGCCTCTGCTCTTGGGCTTGCACTTACCCAAATCATAATCTTAACTAACCAGGCTCGCCACGCTGGGAACTCTGTTCCTTATTGACTGGATCCTCTCCAACAGGCCTACCAATATCATGTCCTCTGGTACCCTTCCGGATGCCATCTCTGACCATTCCCCTATCTACTGTGTCTGGGGCATCTCTCAGCCAAAAGTCCCTAGTAAAATGATTGAACTGAGGGACTACTCCAAATTTAATACCCACGACTTCCTGTCTGACCTCCTCGCTATTGACTGGACTGAGGTCACTACCTCCAATGACCCCACGTGGGCCTTGGACCTATTCCTAGCCAAGCTTACCCCCCTTCAGAATAAGCATGCCCCCCTCGCTAGGAGAAGGGTCCGTGGCACTGTTACCAAATGGCTAAATGGGGGCCTACTCTCCCTTATGGACAGGGACAAGTGCTGGGAGACCTATCAGGCCTCACAAAATAACCATGATCTAATGACATACAGGCACCTCAGAAACTTCTGTAAAAGAGCCATCCGCTCAGCAAAAAGCGAGTTCTGTAAAGCCGCCTTGCTCTCCACTAGCAGCAATCCAAAGAGTTTCTGGCAAAACATTAAAAATGCTATTGGGGGGTCAGCTAAGGCACAGGTCACTGACCTACTCGTTGGTGGAGTCAGCTGCAATAATCTGCACACCATTGCAAATGCCTTCAACTCCTTGTTTTCCGAGCTGCCCCTCCCGGCCCCTTCTTGCCGACCCTCCTGGTGCCCCCCCCCCGGTCTCTACCCTCGGCCCCTCTTCCAACTGAGACAAGTTTCTCCTGAGGAGACCCAGACACTACTCTTAGGCCTCTCCCCTCACACAAGCGCAGGGCACGACCGGCTTGAACCAAAACTGCTCAGACTGGGGGCACATCTCCTTGCTAGGCCCCCTTCACACCTATTCAACACATCCATTAACACTGGGATCATTCCCGACCTGTGGAAAGTGGCCAAGGTTGTTCCTGTATTCAAACAGGGTAACCCCAAAGATCCAGGCAACTACCGTCCCATTGCCATTCTGTCCGCCACCAGTAAACTCCTTGAGAAAGCCGTTGCCTCCCAGCTCTCCCAATATATCCAGGACCACAACATCCTCTCACCTGCCCAGCATGGTTTCAGGAAAGGGCATAGCACATCCACCACCCTTGCTGTAGTCATTTCACTGATCAGGACAAATGTTGACCAAGGCTACCTCACAGGAGCCATTTTTGTGGACCTCTCAAAAGCATTTGACAGGGTCGACCATTCTCTCCTCGGGTCCAAACTCCTATCCCTCGGATTCTCCTCCTTCGCCCATGCTTGGTTCCTAAACTACCTCTCCAACCATCAGCAATTCACCCACTTCAATCGGACGTCCTCCAACCTCTCACCAGTCCACTGCGGGGTCCCACAAGGATCCGCCCTTGGCTCCAACCCTATTCTCACTATTTATCAATGACCTCCCATCCTCACTGCCCATGGTCACACCACCTTGTATGCAGATGACCTCGCCTCCTGACCAGCTCCGGACATCTCCACAATTAACTCACACCTGAACTTCGACTTCTAATGCATTCAAACTTGGTTGGGGGAACACAGGCTCACCCTCAATCTCAACAAAACCCAATCCATGCTGTTCGGGTCCTTGAACAAAATAAAATCCTGCACTTCCCCCTGCTGATCCATGGGGTCGATGGCTCACCCCTTGAGATGGTTACCTCCACCAAGTACCTGGGCGTCACCTTAGATCCACAGTTGGACCTCTCCTCTCACATTTGTAATGTTTGCAAGGCTACTAATTGTAAGCTTGGTTTAGCCTACTGCGCTAAAAACTGCCTCACCCTGCTGCCCGCCTGACCCTAGCCAGGGGGGTCCTCCTCCCCTCACTCTGCTACGGACTTGTAACTTTTGCACCAGTTCCCAAATCCAGCCTCTCAAAATGGAACACAGCTTACAACAATGTTTGCTGCCACTGCCTCGCCCCTCCCTCACCCCACCGTTGGCAGTCTATACAGCCGCCTGGGTGGCTTCCCCCTGAGAAGCATCACTCCTTAAGTCTAGGTAACTTCATTGACAACATCATTCGTTCTGGCATCCCTGCAGCTCTAGCCCTTCCCCTTAAACCTGGCGCCCCATCCTACCACCTACGATCTGGGGCAAATCAGGAACGCCTGGTTCCTAGAACACAAACCCTGGCGGGGGACCGGGCCTTCCGCACTTATGCCCCCAAACTCTGGAACTCACTTCCTGAGCTCACTCGGTCCTCCTCCTCCTCCCATCCAAGCTTTAAAGCCTCCCTCTGGAACTTCCTGAAACCTTCCTCCCCCTGCTCCTGCTCTTCGTAGTCCTACTCCCCTGCCCCTCCCCAACCCCCAACCTGATTGGATGGAGTGGCCTCAGTGCCTCTTGCACTTCCCCCTCAGGAACTGGCCATGTATATCTGGTCTTACCACCTTGCCTAGGGCACTCTCCTTCCCCCTGCAGGCACTTACCATTAACCTTGTTTCTGTTGTTCACCACCTAATTTGTACCCCGCCTGTCCCATCCTACTCTAAAGCACCGTGCCACCCATCCTAGAATCAGCCCTGATCTGTCTGTCAATTTAGTTATGTTTCTTGTCTCCTCAATTTGTACATGTATGAATTTCGTACCAACCTTGTCCTAGAGCCAGCCTTGAAACTGCCTGTATATTTCTCATGTATCCTTCTCTGTTCCTCCACTGTTCAATGTATACCTACCTTGCTCCAGATCCTGTACTGCATTGCCTGTTATTTTACTGTGTATTCTTTATGCTTCCTCAATTGTTTATGTATGATGTTTTTACCTGTAACTCTCCCGGGTCGCTCCTGAAAATAGGCACTTGGCTGTCTAGTGTGCTTACCCGGTTAACAAAAGCAAATAAAATAAAATAAAATAATCAGGCACCCAGACTCTGGACACTACTTTCCCAGGGTCAGGGCCTGCACTGAGGACCCTTTAATGAGTGGTAAGTCATGAGAACACTGGCTGGTAATAATTCCTGGGGAAGCTGAGTGATCTGGCTTGGGGGTGTGACCGAACTTGGGTCAAGTGGAAGCCAGGACAATAAAAACCTTGGTTTAAAAATAGTATACTATGAGACTATAAGCCAAGCATACCACCAAGAAGAACAAGTAAGCAGAGGTTTCACAAAAAGGTCAAGCCAGAGAAAATAAGAAGTTTCACAGAACTCACAATTTGGCACTAGTAACACCCTCCCCTTCTTCATCTCAAGCAGCCAGGATCCAGATTTTAAATTGTGGAAAAATTGCTTGTGTGCAGCAAAAATGTTGCTCATGGGAGGGTACCCTTGTGTAAGTCAAATTTTTGCTGCAAATGCAAACATACAATTTTAAAAAATTTTGCATTTTGTGACTTTTCAACATTTTACTGCAGCATGCACAAATGTTTTTGTGCAAATGCTATGCCTGGCATTACCAGTTAAGCATCTGTGCAAAAAATGTAAAATACTGCCAGTGCACAAAAATCCACAAAAAATGTTTAATTTTTGCTGGTGCAGGGATTTTTTATTGCACTGGCAAGTTGAGTATGGGGACTTAATCCCTGGGCCTGCCAGACCTTTTGAAAATCAGGCTCAGAAGAGAAGTGGTTCCTCTGTAACAAGATAATCTGTATCAAACTGAAAGTAAGTATGCAATAAGACACCATGGGGGCATGGCCAGGGGTATAGTAAGGTGCAAGACTATTTGTCTGTGAGGCTTCAGGCTGTTCCTGGAGGATGTTCAGAATTAAAAAAAAATATTGCCTTGATATCTGGAGAAAACTGAAAGTCCTAACATGTGCTGCTTGATTTTCTTTTAGTGATGCATCCAGGTTTTCATCCCTTGATTTTACTTGTGCATTAGACAGAGAGAGAGAGTGAAAGGGCATGTAAGGATGCAGAAGATCTAAAAGGAAGCCAGGACTCAATCCATGCAGGCCTTACAAGTTAGTAACCCAACTTTAAGGGAGATACACCACTTAACTGGCAGCCAGTGCGGTTCATGCAGTGCTGGAGACACATGACATATTCTTGAAAGGTTGGTCAGTAATCTTGTGGCTGCATTCTGCACCAGCTGCAGGCATCATAGCATACAGTACCTCCACTGACTCCAAGGCATACAGCATTACAGTAGTTGAGCCAAGTCATCACAGACCCAAGCACTAGAGTCACCAGGTCCTAGTGGGGAATAAGGGATCTAATCTGGTTGATGTTCCTTAGATGATAAAAGTCACTCCAGACTACAACCAACACCTGAGCCTCAAGTGTCAGCTCTTCATCCTGAATAACCCCCAGATTATTCACCTTTGTGGCAGCCTGAAGATTTGATGAGCTGAACAAAAGCCCTGTTTCCTTCTCAGCAGCTGCCAGTCTCCCCACATGACCCAGATCCACTACTAGTATTTCAGTCTTATTGGGGTTGAGTCTCAACCAGTTCAATGACATCCAGTCCTAGATTGCAGCCAGACACTTGTTAAACCCGTCCACTGCAGCTGGCATCTCAGGTGTAAATGACAGGTACAGCTGGGTACCATCTGCATAGCAGTGAAACCCCAGCCTGTATCATCTAATGATCCCTCCAAGGGGTAGCATGTACACTGCAAATGACATGGGCAAGAGTACTGATCTCTGGGGACACCACAAGGCAGAAACATCAGGTGTGGGGAGAAATTCCCCAACAACACTCTCTGTGTTCTGTCCCTGAGGTAGGATTAAAACCAACAGGTAACTGCCAGTGAGACCTACATGTTCCCTCAGCTGATTCAACAACAACCCATAATCTACACTGCAAAAGGCTGAAGAGAGATTGAGGAGAATGAGAATTAAGTGCACTGTATATGGCTGCCACAACAATGGGTAATAAAGTGTATTGCAGTTCTATTCATTGTCCTATGCATTAAAGTGTTTTAAAATGGAATAGACAATGCTACTGTGTGAAATCTGACCCCCTGCACAATTGCTAATAAAATACATTTTGACTTGATCATGAGATGTCAGCTCTCAGTACAGGTAGCTCATTTGTGCAGCACTAACAGGATATTAGGGCTGGAAATCAGGTTGGGCCGCAAATTTGGGGCAGTTGGGCTTGGGGGAGTTTTAGAGAAATTTGATAAATTGGGTTTCACAAACAAAAGACAATTCATGCCCTAAAAATTCTTTATGCAATTTATTTTTTTAGGGCTAAGCCCTAAAGCAGTCCATATCTAGACTGGCAACATGCTGCATATTAATCTAGGTGAAGAGCTGCCATGAGTAAGTACGTGGAGGAGGATACGTGGGCAGATGAGAGAGGTAAAAATGTGCACATGGAGGCACAAAATGACCCATTCTAGTATGTCAAACCAAATCAGGCTAAATTTGTTTTGGCTGACCTAGGGCTGAGTATATATTGTGAATTTTGCACATTTCACAGAATTTTATTACATTTTTCAAAATTCTTTATTTGGTCATTACACAAATATCAATGCAGCTAGAGGCCTGAAAATTGGTATGCCTACTTGTCGCAAGAAGTCCAAAGGGAATGCCAAGTTTCACGACATTGGGATGAGTTAAATTAAACTTATTCTAGCTCAAAGTGGGGCAATTTAATTTTGTTGTGAAATGCTCTGCAAATATTTCTTTGCTTACAGCTCGGCCACCTTTAGAGCTAGATACCTGCCAATTTGCATGCATAACCTTCTTGGAAGGGTCTTAGAAACTGCTAAATATGGAGGGAGTTGGTTGAGTAAAATTTAATATAGGACTTTATAACTTCACAGTTTGATTATTTGTGCAATTTTGTGAAAATATTCCAAAACTTGGATGTTTGTAGCTCCACTTCTATGTCAGGCATACAACCAAAATATGGCATGCATACCCAATGTTAAGGGATCCTGGAGAAATTTGGTTTAGTAGTTTAAAATCTACAGTGAAAATACCACAAATTACTAATTGGTAAAATTTGCTCAAAAATGCATGGGAACTAGAGGTCTTCCTGTGTAAGTAAACTTTCATAAAGCACTTATAACTGAATCCATTTAGCTGTGCTGAGTTGTTTTCAGTCCTGTAGTTCCTATCAGGATGACTGTTTTGTCCTTCCACAGACACGCCCACTGATTTTATTCTCTGACCTTGACCAGCTGGATTCAGTGGATCTGCTTGGTACACTGATCTCTTCCTTGCTTTTCTAAGCTTCCGAGGACTTGGTTGGTCCAAAAGCTTGAGCACTGTTTCCTTTTGTTACCTCTATGTTGGTCCAATAAAAGGTATCAAACCATTTGTTTCTGGATCTTTTCTTACAAGGACCAATATGGCAACTAACTATTGCTTTTCTACAGACTCTCTCCCTTAGAAAGACAGCCACTTACTCCTTTTCCTGTAGGAACTGTCCATTTGAAATAGCTAGAATTTCTCATTGGTGCCCCAGTCAATTACTTCCTCTAGCAGGTGTCTGTGGGTCCCTTTAAGTCCTGGAATTCCAAGTGCATTGGACTCTCAGACCAGTCAGTTTGCTGGGTGTGGTTCTCATATGACCTGCCTTCAAGTGAGAATTTATTTATTTATTGAATTTTGTTGGCTGGGTAGGCCCCCTGAGACCAAGGGTCCCTATTTCTGGGGTGACCCAGGTTTAATTACAGATAATAAGGCACAGACATTAATCACATTCATTGCAGAGGAAAGCTTGTTCACTAACACATTAGACTGTTAAGATCATTGAATACATAAGAAGCATTACTGATCTACACTACAGGACACAGTTTTGTCTCTGTATGGTACCTTTCTCCAACTGGGGGACTACAGTTCTTTTGCTACTCAGTTCTGCTGCCCTTCCCTTGGTGAATCTATGCATCTAGCTCCTGCCACTGGTGACCACTGCACTAGTTACCTCCCCTATCCTTCAGTTTAAATCCCTTGACTTTGCTTTCCATTGACTTGATCATACTTCTTCCATCTTGGCAGAACTGCAATCCTTCTTGGCTTGGCCATGGATCACATTAATTTGATTTGTACTTCAGGCAAGCAAACCACATTACCTGCTTTAACATCATGACCATGCAATGCTCCTTCAGCACTCCTGCTACAGTGTTGCTCAGCACTGGATTCTATCATAACTAAAGCTATACAGATAAGTCAGTCACAATAGTTGTAATGCTTGATGTCACTTGGTGCCACTGTTTTCAAGTGCCAAAAATATATATTATCTACAGGGTTGCTAAAGAGTCAGCAGGTGATATTGCACAGAAACAATGCTATGGTCTTGATTATTTTTAATGGTTTTTCACTCAAGATACTGACTGACATGAGGGTACCTGATGGTAAGCACCACTGTGCTTTTACTATGGAGCCCCCTATGAATGGTACCTTTTCACTACTCTACCCAGTCTTTTCTGCCCTCCTCCAAGGCAGCTCAAGTGCATAGCTGGGAAAATTGCATGCAAGCAGCTTCCACAAAATGATCACAAAATTCAACAATTCCACAAAGGCTCATGAAATTCAACTTTAAATACAGATCTTGTTTTGCAACTTTGAGCTGCTTATAGCTTGCCCATCCTTTAAGCAACACACAGTCTCGTTGTTAGGGTTTATGAACTTACCAAAATTGGTGACATTCTGTTTTTTAGTTGTAATGGTAAAGGGGCTTAAATTTGTGCAGTTTACATAATTGTGACATTTAATTAAAACATTTCTTAATGTCTGACTGCTTATACTCAGCCTCCTTTACAGTTAGACATCTGATCTAGTCTATAGTGTCACCTGGGTACTGTCTGGGATGTTCTGGGGCAGGTGCAGATCTCTGGGTGGAAGAAGTGGTTCCAAAGCAGCCACCTCATTTATACATCAGCCAACTGGCCACAGAGTTGTCAAGGTTTTCCTTAGCCATGACAAGGTACTCTCTGATTGAGATCAAGCTACCACCTGGTGAGCACCAAAACTGTGCCTAGACCACAAGCTTGGAGTGCATCAAACCCAACCAACCTGTGAATCTGGGGTCCAGTTCCCAAGGTATGATATCAAATGTGCTGCATTGTATAAGTGTACAGGATTTGACGTTTTCAAACAACTCTATTCACCAGGACTGAACTGTAACTTTAGATCCCACCTGGTAGGGACAGTTTGAAATCTGAGCTATGCCTATGTGTTAGGCCTGGAACACTGTAACTGAATGAAGTGATCCAAACATTGATTCTTTTCTGTTTTATCAGTTACAAATGATCAAATGCCTTCTCATGTTTGTGACTGTTCAATTCCTCTGCAACTGTACGTGTACTATCAATAATTGCCAGGACTGCCAGAGGGTGTTTCAATAAATGTGAAGCTGTTTTTCCCTGCTCTCTGGTTGCTCATGTTCTCATGGATAAACAAGGCTGTCCATCAACATCCGTGATCATCCCTGCTCTGCCACTTATCTATGTACATGGTAACTCCAGCAGTGGTTGTTCATGATTTATTAACAAGATTGTTCATGGTTGAAGAATATGCACAAATGTCCAGAGAAACATATAATCAAGAGAGTCTAATAGGGAGAACAAAATCTATTTTCCAAAAAAGGAAAAAAGTCTTATAAAAATACATTTTAAATTATTTCAGATAGCAGCCATTATTGTCCATCATTTAAATATTGCTTTTAGCATCCATGCTTGATAATGGTTTTCATGGTTCAGTTTTTAATTATGGTAGTCATCAAACGTATTGTTGTTTCCTGGGCCACACTTCATTTGAAGTATCAGTTTCAATGTAACTGTGGGGTAGGTAATCATTAATTACATGCAACAGGGGTAATTACACTATAGTTACATATTTGTTGCATGCAACTGCATTGCAATTGCAACCCAGTTACAGTGTAGTTACATTGTAACCACAGTGTAGTTAGCTGACACGTAAAATAAACTGGTACCATTTCCTTTTTAAGATTATATCATGGAGAGTATCCTATTTAAAATACTGCATTAACATTATTTTTTTTTATCACAACAGTAGATTCATCATTTAAACTCATTATGCTAAGGAGTCTGTGGTATAACTGGGTAAATTATTTCTGGTTGCCAGTATTGCCTTATGGGTCCACCTAACCCTTGTTAGGGGTCTTGATCATTTTAAGCAGTGTTAGTTGTATCAACCCCAAGTGTGAAGATTTGATTCAAAGATACAACTCTCTTTTTTTTTTTTTTTTAGTTAGCCTCATGTTTTAGTTTATCACGGCTCTTGTTTCGGCTAATCATAATCTGTCCAAAGCATTTGAAGGATCAGTTTAAATCTCAGAATAAATTATACCCTCTGTTATTATAGCTGTGAATGACAGATACCATGGGTAGTTTTTTTTTTAAGAAAAACTGTTTCTCAAAATATATTCAAGTTGTAGCTGTATTCCAATAACTTATAGTTTATCAATAGACCACGTTAATAAATTAGTTGTTTTGGTTCCATAGTGATACTGTATTTGATCAAGGTTACTTTTGAATTCTTCAAGCATGATCTTCTTGTGTTATGGCTTTTTCCAATGTTTTCTAAATGTTCTAGACACACCATGTTCAGTCCTGGTCCACCATGGCTTATCCATGTTTACCATGGTTGTCCATGGTCATAAGAACATGGGACTGTGACCAAATTTGCATATTTATTTGCATATCAGAATGCAGACTTCTTTATACACAGTAAACTAATACAAGTAACCACAATTATTTTTTACAATTTCTAATGCAAAATAAGCACTACACAGGGACATTAATTACTTTAGCATACAACAATCAATATGAGAACCAACCACATCTTGCAAGTATTTTTTATGGTGGTATAAATAGCAATGAGGCCATTCTGTCTGTTATAAATGAGACATAGAAACGTAGAAAATGATGACAGAAAGAGACCTGTGGTCCATACAGTCTGCCTGAGTTCCCTATTAAGCTCTGGGACCTACTGTTCCTCTAGGGTTGCAGCCCTCTCCATCTCCCCTCTTTTCTTCCTTGAGTCTGTTGCCCCAAGCAACAACTATGCCCTTTGTTCTGTCCCAGCAGTGCTTGAAACCACTAATGTTTTTTTCAATCACCACATTGGCTGGCAGACTGTTTCATGGCTCCACCCACCCTTTCTGTAAATTAATAGTTTCTTACATCCCAACTGAGACTCCCTCCTTTAGTTTTCACTCATGTCCATGTGTCTGCGAGTTAGTATTCAAGCTAAATAGTTCTCTGCATTTTCCCTTGTTAATTTCTGTTAGGAACTTGAAGGTCTCTATCATATCTCCTCTCCCTTCTGGTCTCCTGCGAGTACATGTGCAGTGCCTTAAAATGCTCCTCATAGGACCTGCCCTGCTGTCCCTGAATCATTTTTGTTGCTCTGGGCTGTACTGTCTCCTGCCTATCCCTTTCCTTCCTTAGGTGAGGACTCCAGAACTGGGTGCAGTACTCCAGGTGTGGACTCAGCAGAGATCTATACAGGGGAAGTATTATCTCTCCTTTCTGCTATCAATACCCCCTCTCAATACATCCCAGCATCCAACTTTCCTTGCTATAAGCCTTGTTGAACTTACTCGATTGCTTTAGTGAGTCACTGATGATAATGCCAAGGTCTCGTTCCTCAGCTGTAGTACTAAGTTTCACCCCTCCCATTCAGCACTCCGTCCTGGGGTTCTTGTTCCCTAGATGCATTACCTTGCACTTTTTTGCATTGAATTTCAACTGCCAAACCCTTGAACACCATTCTAGTTTTTGTAAGTCTCTATGCATTTCCCTTATTCCCTCATCACTGTCCAGCCTCCCACAGAGCTTCATGTCATCTGTGAAGAGACACAGCCTGCCCTGGGTTCCCTCACCAATGTTGCTGATGAACATGCTAAAGAGGACCAGACTCAGGACAGATTCCTGTGGAACCCATCTCAAAACCTCCCTCTGTTGCAAGGGATAAATTAAGCAGGTTCACATCACAACTTGCAACACAAGAACAGGGAAATGCAAGTCAATTGCCAGCATGATTAGCAGTGATTGCTAATCAGTAGAAGTTGGCTGTCCTCCTAATCATTTTAATTTGCCAGGTGTCTAGTGGCACCCCCCCACACACACCCTCCAGTTGCCATTCCATTTATTTATTTTTCTTTCCCAGGTGTCTAGTGGTGCCCCACCACCCTCTGTGGATTGCCATCCCTGTTATGTTTTTTTTTCTATCCCTGGTGTCTAGTAGCAGCCCCGCCCCACCAGCCGATCACTGTCCCTGTTATTTTTTCTTTCCCTGGTGTCTAGTGGCATAGTAGCACCCCCCACCATCCAGTCATTGTCCCCGTTAGTTTTTCTTTCCTTGGTGTCTTGTGGCACCCCCATCACCACCACCATTGGATCACCATCCCTATCTAAAACAAAGAAAATGGTCCCACAATGTTTTTTTTTCTAAGCCTGCAAAAAAGAAAATGTTCCTTCATTGATCTGACCCCCCACATCCACCTCCCACTCAGCACCCACCACTCCACACACACCAGTACATCCCCGCACACCCTCACTTGCCTGAACAGGTCACTGGGCAAAGATCCACTCTCTGATGAAAGACACATCTTGCTGCTGGAACTGGTGACTGCAATATGAGAAACTAAGGTAAATGCGGTTCAATGTGTTTCAATAGGGTTTTCAACTTTGGTGCATAACTTTGCCATTTTTGCATATTTTGACACCAGATTTTCAACATGGCCTTTTGGGGACCCCACCTGATGAACAATGTCACTGGAATTTTGCACAACTGACCTAAAAGGTGATTTCATGGTCACTTGGTGAAATCACTTTTCAGCAGGATGTGAACATTTTCACCAACCTTGTTCATAAGGTGGGGTCATAAGAAGGCTATGTTGAAAATTTGGGGACAAAATATGTAAAAGTGTCCAAGGTTTGCTCATACATTTAAATTTTACTAAGCTCGCTCATAACTTTGGTAATTTTCAATATTTTTACCCCAAATTTTCAACATAGCCATTTTTTAACACCCCCTCAGGAAGGTGACAGCTGTCATTTTTCAAATCCTGGCCAAACTGTCTTTTTGCACCTGTGGCATGGATTGACATTGTGGTGGTGCAGAATCATGTTTTGACAGGGATTTGAAAGTGTTCAGTACCAGGTATATGAGGTAGGGTAATAGGAAGACTATGCTGACAATCTGGTCAAAATGGCAAATACAGTCTCAAAACTATGTATACAATGTCTATGTTATCAATATATACAATTATAGGTAACAATTATATAGTTTAAAGTAAAAATATCCATTTTAGAAAACTGCTAATCAAAATCGGATGATTGCTAATCATTTTTCATTTTGATTAGCAAAGGCCACTAATCAACTCTCTGACACTAATTTATGCCTTGTATTGTGATTTAACTCCACTGACCACAACCACTTGCTGCCTCCCCTTTAGCCAGTTACCTACCCAGTTTACTATGACTTTAGTTGCAGCCAGGTCCTCCATCTTCTTCGGCAATCGTTTGTGAGGTACTAAGTTAAAGGCCTTGCTGTAGTCAAAGTAGAGCAAATCACAGCGCGGGCCCTATCTGATTCCCTCATCACCCAGTCAAAGAAAACTATCAGGTTAATCTGACAGGACTTCCCTGCCATGAATGTGTGCTGTTTACTATCCTGGAGACCATTGTTCTCCAAGTAGTTCATGAGGACCTCTTTGACCAATGACTCTGTCAGCTTCCCTACAGTAGAGGCATGACTGGGAGGTCTGTAGTTCACTGCTTGTTCCTTGTCTCCCCCATAGAGCAGACTATGTCTGCCACCCTCCAATCCTTCAAAACTACTCCTGTCTGAAATGAGCTACTGAATAGACCAACTGGGGTTCAGCCAGTTGCACTACCAATTCCTTGAGTATCCTCAGATGCAACCTGCTGGTCCTGGGGCCTTAACCATCGTCAGGGCTAGCAGCCCTTTCAGGACCCTATCACTAGAAAATATTGGCTGTGTCACCTCCAGGACCCCCTTAATGGCTGCTTTGATGCCATTCTCTGGCAAGGGTGCACCATCCTCCCTAGTGAAAACTGAGCAAAAGAAATCATTACGGATGATAGCCTTCTATCCATGCTCTGCTATCACCCTACCCCTTCAGCTAGCCTTACAATTTCCCCTCCTTTCTTCCTTTGTTCCCTAATATATCTAAAGAACTGTTTTTCTCTGCTCTTGACCCTCTGCAATATGCAGCTCTGTGTCTGCTTTTGCCTCCCTATCTGCCTTCTCTGCCTCCCTATTTTTCAGTAGATATTCTCCCTATTCGTCCTACCCCTGCCTTCCTTTATATTTGTAGAATGCCTTTTTCTTTGCCCTCACCACTACCCTGACCCTTGCTGAGAACCATAACAGAGTCTTAAACCTGTTCTTTTTCATGATGGTTCTTATGCATATCTTAGATGCCTTGAGACAGGCCCTCTTAACTGACCCCCATCTCTTTTCCACCCCACCTACGTTATCCACTCCTAATAACTCATCCCTGTCCAGCTCCCTTAGTCTACTGAAGTCCACCCTTTGAAAATCGTGGACTTTAGCTCTCAATTGTGGTTCACCGGACCCGAGGGCCAGTTCAAACCAAACAGAGTTATGGTCGCTGTTCCACAGTGGTTCTCCTACTCCCACTGCTCCTACCATCTCTGAGTTGGTGAGCACCACATTGAGAATTGTGGTCTGCCTGGGGGGTGTCCTTAACTAGCTGTACTAGCAGACAGTCTTGAAAGGCATCTAGCAAGGCCTGACTTTTGGCAATCCTGGCCACTGGGCCATCCCAATTGATGTCCGGCAGGTTTGGATCACCCATCACCACTGCTTCCCTCTTACTACCCCTTTTTTAAGCTCTTCCATGAGCTCTCAGTCCCTTTCTGCCCCTTGCTGCGGAGGTCTATAATCATCCAAAAATGCATTTTCTTGTCTGAGGCTGTCATGTCTTGCACCTACAGTGACTCTGTCTCCCCATTACTGCACCTGATGCACACATCTTTCACCACCTCGATGCCCTCCTTGACAAATGGGGCAACTCCTCCTCCTCCTGTACCTGTTTCTTTGTCCCTTCTGCACAGTGATTACCCAGGGACCGTCAGTTCCCAGTCATTATTTTCCTAAGCCCATGTTTCCATGATGGCCACAAGGTTCACCTCAGTGTCTGCCATTAACGCCTGGAGCTCACTGATTTTATTGCATACTGTAGGCTTCTGGCATTAAGGCATACTCGCCTGCATCTGACTCCTGATTCTATTTTGTTACTACCCTTTTGCTTTCCTTGTCCTCTAATCCCATCTTGGTGCTTTCACCCTTTGTGTTCTCCCTCTCCCTTTCCCCAGTCCAGTAAGAGCCACAGCTCTCTTTGTACCTATTGTGCTGCTACAAGCCCCCAGATGTGGGGGAGTACTAGCTAGGATCCCCTTCCTCTCACCAGCCACTGTGGTTCCCCTAGACTCAGTCTCCCCTGCTGTCAGTTTAAATGTCTGATAGAGATGTCAAACATCTGCCCCAGTGTACAGGCCTCCTCTTTCATTAGGTGAAGTTCATCACCCTTAAAGAGACTCCTGTCCAGAATTCCTCCCAATCCCCCACAAAGTGGTATCCCTTTTCCTGACACCATCACTTAAGTCATCCATTAAACTCCTGTATTACATCACTTTTCATCCTATCCTGCTTCCCCTCCCTGCCTCACACAGGCAGGACTTTGGAAAAGGCCAGGGAGGCTGAGTGTGCTGCCAGTCTGTCCTCCAGTCTATGGAAGTTCCACTTCACCATCTCCACCAACTGGTTCACCAGATCACTAGTACCTAGGTGTTCCAATACCCCAGCTCCTCCATGCTCCCACTCAACCACCCTCTTTACCCTGTCTAAATCCCCAATGGCTGATGCCCCAGGAAGGCATGGACTATCCTCCTTCCATTCACCCCACCATCACCTCTCTACTGCCCTAATCATTGAGTCCCCTGGGTACCCTCATGATGTCTTGCCAGTTCCCATCGACTGACTTGGAGTCCCTCCCCAGCAAAGTCATTTGCCTGAACCTCATCTAGGGGTGCAATGGGACTTGCCACCTGAATGATGCTGGTCTGGACAACCTCCTGGTGGCAACCAATGCCTATCTCCCCCTCTCTTCCCTAACATTCTCCATCCCCTTGGACCAGTGGGTCTCTGGGGAGGTGGGGTGTAAGGAGTGTGCTGCTGCCAAATTGATGACACAACTGAAATATTTCTACCATTGCTGCTTCCAGCTGAGAATAGAGCTCTTCAAAGACCCAGCAGATGGGGAAGTGCCCCCTCTTCCAGTTCATATCCCTAGAGAAGAGTGTCCCACAGCTGCCACAACTGACTGCCTCTCCTGTGAACCCCATCCCCATAATGGCCTGTACTAAACAGATGCCTAATTTAATTCATAGTGCTCACCCAGCTAGGGTGTAGCTGTAGGGCTCAGTCATAGCACAGAAAACAGGAGCATAAAGTACCTCGTATGAGTATGAGGAGAGACTGCATTAAAAAGAGGAACGACTGCAGTAATGAGTAAGTGAATGACAGTTATTTAAAATGTATCTGTAGATAATATGTATTCATTACAGAATGTTAAGGTTGTTGGAAAAATGGGATGGAATGAGTCGGGGAGGATTGGCATGGACCATTAGGATTCACAGAACTACCTCACCGAGGTAGACATCAGAGCAGACTTGTTAGACCATAAGGCATTCTTCTGCTTCCAATTTTCTAATTCCTTGTTAAGGGCCACCAGATTTCTCTTTCTAACTTTTGTCCCCAGTACCTTTCATCATGTTGGTGGCCCTGCATGGTACCTTCTTGGCTACCTCAGTATCTGCACACAGCACTCCAAATGTGGCCTAACTAGGGTCTCGTAAAGTAGCAGGATTATTTCCAGTGCTCTGCTGGTTAGACCCTCCCCCTTTGACGCACTTCAGCATTCTGCCAGCCCTCTTGACAGCAGCCATGCACTGCTTGTAATGCTTCTTTACCATGTCTATTATGACCACAATATACTTTACTTCCTTTGCTGCAGCAAGAGGATTGTATATAGTGTGTAGGCCCACCTCTGTTTTTCCTGCTTAAGTGTATCACCACACTACTTTGAATCTGAAGGTCTTTTACATGACCTTGTGTATGTCATTCTGAGTGGTGCAGAGCAGTTGGACTGTTGCTGCTTAAGTCATGTAAACGCAACCTGCATTGCACTGGATTCATGCATTGTGTCTCACAAAGATCCCTCTTTTGTTGGGAACATATAGTTGTGTGGCCATTTCATGCCAACATGTAAACAGCTTGCACCACTCACAGCGATGAAGACAACCTTTCTGGCGAGACTCCTGTTGACATCTGGAAACACAGTGAAACTCCAGAAGGCCATAAGGAATGCTGCATGGCAACAGAATGTAAACAGAGCTTAGCAGTGTTGTGATCAGAGTGGAGGGAGCCGATTCACACTGCAATGCTGCAGGTAGGCAGTGTACAAATGGGCCTAAAGATTCTATGAGTCTGGCCAATTGCCTACTCTGTTCAGGTTTGAAGGATTCATTCATGTCTGTCATGCTTCATCACCTTAATAATCAGTTCCAGTCCTTTTCATCATCTGTCCCAGGACATTGACAATTTCTAGGACTTACCCTCTTCCATCACAGGACCAAACTGACAGAGTGATTGACAAGGCACGGGAAACCTCTGTTCAGAGTCTCAAGGATCCATGTAAGTCAGGGGCAGCATTAAACAGCAGCTGACCTCTTCCAATTATCTAGCACATCGTCAGAATATTTCTGTACTTAATCCTGCACCCTGGACACATGGCTGTCAGATATGTTCATGTGGAGAATGACAAGAAAGGCCCTTCAGTGTATCCATTCCACACCATAGTGTGGTGAAACACTTTTCCCCGGATCATTAGGGGGATATGCATGCACCAACACCAGTTTTTTTATCTTCCTAATGGTAATGGGAATCTTATTGGATGCTCTGCCAGCTACTGCCATCCCCATGGAAGTCCTAGGCTGTGAATGTGAACCAGAGTCCCTTAATGTTATCTAGTGTCACTGCATTTCAGTGTACAGTATGTGGGCTGTAGATGTACAATGATACCACAGAGAATACAAGTGCATTTTGAAAGGGATATATTATGAAAGACTGGCAGGCTTTTGCTCAAAACCTGTAATCCCAAAGCCACAATCCTGACACTGAAAATCCCGACAGTGGGATTTTGCCTGCAGCAGATTTTTTTTCATGTTTTGGGGGACTTCACCCCCGCACTGCCCTTAATTATTATAATAAATTCTGCCATGGGCAAAATCCCACTGTCGGGATTTTCAGTATTGGGATTGTGGAGTCAGGATTGCTAGTGTTGGGTAATAAGGTTTCAGTAAAATAAAAGTATACCTTTCGAAAGATATCATACAAGGAGCCATTCATCAGTTGAATATGATGGAATAACTGTGTGTTTTTTCATTTTAGAAGTTTTACATTGGAAATCAATCAATCAGTGATTTATTTATAAAAAAGTGCCATTCGTACAAGGATCATGGTGCTTGTACAATAAAATATAGAAATCTCAGGTTAAAAGTATACCAAAAATATTTAAAATAAAAATAGCTTCACAATTCATTCATGTTCAGGATAAGCAAGATTAAAATTATGTGTTTTTAAAGCACTCCACAGTCAGGCACTCCTTTATCTGCCAGTGTAGAGAGTTCCACAGGGTGGGGGCAACAAATGTGAAAGCCAAGGCCCCAGAAGTTTTCAAATGAACCCAGTGAACCTCTAGCAATCCCTCGTTGGTGGAGCAGAGTGAGCAGAGGGGGCAGTAGGGGCAAAGAAGATCTTGCAGGTAACATGGTCCAAGGCACTCAGAGCCATAACTCTATCATTAGATGTGACACAGGAGCACAAGGAGGTTAAATGACTTGCTCAGGGTCACACAGTGTGCAAAGAGTGGTTGCTAGATTCAAGTCCCAGGTCTGGCAGGTCTCCAGGTTCACAGGTTGGTGCTCTAACCTATAAGCTATACTGCCACCCTATGATTGCCTAATTAATGGGGGATGGGTTAGCTATTCAACCTTTAGGGGAGCGATTACAGTTCTGAAACACCAATGTACCAAAATGGATCTAGAGAGATGGTGAGTTAACATAAGGTCAGTTATAAAAATAGATGGCTGGTTGGCTGGTTGGCCAACTGGATGGATGGATGGATGGATGGGTGGATTAAAGGTGCTAGGGAACTTGTATTACACCTGTAGATGCCCTCCTGTTGTTCTTCTAGTGTTTATCCAATATTCTGATATGTCTTTGACCTTTTTTGTTAAATTTATAATCTATGTTTGTTGCCTTTGTAACTACTCTGCATCCTTCTCTCCACAGCAGTTGCTGCTCTCTCTTTTCATACTCCCTGAACATTCTATGACATCAGTAAAACCATTCCAGGCCATTCAGATGAATAGGATGGAATGATGTAATTGCTGTCATAGAATGTCTTAGAAACACGAAAATAGAGAGCAGTAGCTGGTGAGGGGAGTGGAACTCTATGTAGATCTGAAGGCACACCAGTGCTCAATAATTTATTTATCAAAGATTGGTCAAAGTGTATCAGAATACATAACTGGCATTGAAAGCCAGTTAACTATGTAAAAATGAATTCCTATCTCCTTTAAAGAGCTACTGATGCCTCAAACAATGTTTTAAGAACATAGTAATTAGGTACAATTCTGCTTGCATTCCATTTATATTTTATATATTTCTCCTCCCGATAATTTATTACTAAGGAAATGTGTATGAATATATGATTGTTGTCCCTTAGAATTTATTTTGAGTTCATCTGCCTCTATAGCTTACTCCCTACTCCAAGTCATAATTTTCTGTTGTGACATCACAGTCTGTTGCCATGGGAGTAACTGTGAGGTCACAAGCAGTGCTCTATGACTTCAGGTAGGGAGAAAGCAGCAGGAATAGATAAACACTTCAGGAACAGAAATCCTGTTTTCATAGAAATGACATCAGTAATAAATAATGGGGAGGACAAATACTGAACTAATGGGAAATACAAACTGGACTAAGTCTAAATATTATGTTTTGTTAATGTTAACCTGAATGTGTCACCAGCTGTTTAAACTTATTGTGTAACCAGTTAACAGCCAGTTAGCATTTTAGCTGTTAAGGCTCGGCATAGGACATCTCATCATCACTGGCATTAGTTGTTAGTTGGTTTCTGTTGAGCACTAAATGATTTGCCTGAATACTTGCTGTTGAAAACCACATTCTACAGCTGAAGGGAGAAAACAAAACAAGTAATTGACAGCTCATTGCAGTCACATAAAAACAATGGGTTGCAAACTGGTTGCAAAATTAGTTTAATGTGAACTATACTGTAGTATTTGGAAAAGAGTAAACCAAGTATCATCCCCAAGGTGGGTTACTAGTGGGGTTCCCCAGGAGTCAGTGCTGGGGCCACTCCTGTTCAACGCCTATATCTCAGACATCAGGAGTGAGATAAGTCTCTTTGCAGATGACTCAAAGCTGGGTGCAGTGGTGGATGGGGAGGAGGGGAGGGTGGCCTTGCAGGAGGACTTGGAGGCTCTGGATAGGTGGTCAGGAAAATGGAAACTAAAATTCAATGTGGGAAAGTGCAAGGTTCTGCACCTGGGAGTCAGAAATCCAGGCCAGGGGTATACCCTGGGAGGAGACATGATTCAAGCCACACAGGGTAAGAGGGACCTGGGAGTAATGGTAGATGTCAAAATGAACAACTCAGAGACCTGTAGGAGAGCAGCAGCGAGGGTAAATAGGATGCTGGGATGCATTGCCAGGGGAATTACCTCCAGAAAGGTGGAAGTGATCCTTCCACTGTACAACTGCTTGGTTAGGCCACACCTCGAGTATTGTGTACAGTTTTGGAGACCACATTTAAAGAGCGACATTACACTCCTAGAGAGGGTCCCAAGGAGGGCAATCAAAATGATCTGGGGCTTGGGGGAGAGGACCTATGTAAGGAGAGGCTCAAGGAGCTCGACATGTACACCCTGGAGGAGAGGAGGGACGGGGGGACATGATAGAGGTCTTTAAGTACATGAAAGGGATCAATAAAGGAGGCCCAGTCAGGGTGTTTCAAAGGAAAGAGGGTGGGGCAACACGAGATCATGGGTGTAAGCTGAAAGGGGGCAGGCTCAGAGAGGAGTGGAGGAGGAGGAGATGTTATTTCACTGAAAGGGTGGTGGAGCCATGGAATGCACTGCCCAAGGAACTGGTAGAGGTGGAGGCTGTGGACGAGTTTAAAAGGGGATGGGACAGGTACAGGGGGAAGGTAAATCTGACCAGACCCAATATAGGTGGAGCATCTGGGACTGGGGACAGTATAACCCAAGGGGGGGGACACCAAAATCGGCCCTCAGTGCGGGTGCTGAAAATCGAGCAGACTCTAGAGACTGTTAGGCCTATTATGCTGGCATTTTAGTATGTTACTAAGTAATTAACAGCTCCTCCCACTACCACCACACAGTCTTTACTGACTGCACTGTCTTTATTAGATTAGGCCAGTACAAATGAACTAGATGCTCCATAAGATAATTTTGAAACTTTCTGGTGGTTCCCAGTGAGAGTCGTAAATAATAGAAACGGGAGTAAAACAAAAAACTGAACTTGGACATGGACCTTAGTTTAAAAACAATAACTCTGGCATGGAATTAGTGAGTTTAAAAACAAATTATGTTTAGTTTAGTTGATCTCAAAATTGGAACTACACAAATCGATATGTTAATGTTCAAGACACAGTACCAAAGAAAATGAACATAAACCAACATTATATACTTACAAATATTATTATGCACTAAAAACTAAAACTATTACAGTTCCCCATACTGTCTAAAAAGTTTAAACTATGACACATTTTCAAAATGTATCTAAAATACATAAAAATACACATTTTATACAATGCAGACTTAATGGGATGATATGACTATCATTAGGAGCTGACTAGGCTGCCAAAATGCTCATCCACAACAAATATCAGGACAGTTTTAAGCAAAAGGGGTTGATTCAGTAGGAAAGGAAAGAGATTTGGTTATCATCGTCATCAATTATGTTTATTGGCAAAACAAGAAATTATGTTACAAACCATTGAGCCGAGGCTCATTTTCCATGGTATTCTTCATGAGAACTTGGTTATTTACATACAAAAGGTTACACTGGGCTTATAAAATACTTACAAAGGTTACACAATACCTATAATATGCAACATAGTACAAGAATATTAATCCTATGTAATTCCAGTGACATCACATTAACCTTGGCAGTAAATGACATCCAACATTCATGTTAAGCAGTTCTGTATCAATGTTTATCAGGTGATATGACCTGAGCAAGAATCATATTCCACCTTAAATTGGCTTAGGCACCATTTTTTCACACAAGTTATTATCAGTATAGGACCAGAACAGGGTCTCCACCGGCCCAGTGGGGAGTTTCATATATGTGGACTAAAAATTACTTATTTAAAAGTTTCCCCAGGAAAGGCATACTGAGCAAGTTTCTTGTTTCCAGATGTGTCCTGGGGATGAAGGTAGGTGGGTGGGGGGATGGAGAACACATTACATGACATATTACAGGGCATACACATTACACACTACATATTGCATGACATATTTACAGAGCTTACATATTACATGAGCAGGTTACAGAATAACAAGTGATCCATTTTGGAAGAAATAACCCAAGGTTCTCATATTACATAAATAACAAGAAATTAAAAAGCAGCAAGCTAGAAGAAGACCTAGGTGTTTGGATTGATCCCAAATTGTCTTTTAACATGCATATATCCAAAATGATAGGCAAATGTATTGGCATCATTTACTCAATAAAAAAAGGATTCATTTCAAGAAATAAGGAGTGTTTACTCAAACTCTATAAAGCTTATGTACTCCCTATACTGGATTATGGTTCTCCTATATGGAACCCATATTTAAAGAAAGATATACATAAAGTTGAAAGAGTCCAAAAACGTTTAACCAAATCTATAAAAGGCTTACATAATATGGCATATGAGGACAGATTACTGGTGCTGAATCTGTATCCCTTGGAGCTTAGGCAAATCAGAGGTGATTTATTATTTTTGTACCACATCTTGGATGATGTATCATTAGCGGAGCAATGTAGCATTGTTAGAACTCATAAAACTTTTAATTCAAGATCCCATGATAAGCAAGTTTCTGTAAATATTTCTAAAACAAGTAGACATTTACATTTTTTTGTTTCCAGAGTTTCCCTTATATGGAATAGTCTCCCTAAACAAGTGGCAGAAGCAACTACCTTTAACTCTTTCAAAAGCGAGTTGGATGCTTGTTTGCTTCTAAATGGTAAACATTACATTATGAAATAAACCCACTAGGAGTGGGAGACAATTAAATGGGCCTTGGCCTACTTTGTCTAAATTTACCAAGTTACCAAGTGCTAGAGGTATACCAGGATTGAGATAGCATAGGAAAACAACTTGTGCAGTTGATAATTACCCATACCTGGTGTTAGTATTACAGAATGTACAAGTGTATTTAAGGGTATAACAGGTTGATACAGCAACAGGGTTGAGCTGACATGAATACAGAAATGTAGCGTAGTACCAGATACTAGAACATACATAGATCTGGTGAATGCAACAATGCAGCGGTACAGAGAGAACTCAGGAGAAGGAAGGGACAGAGAGAGGAAAGATGTGGGGGCAAAGTCAGAACTACTCTTCAGAGGTGGGGCAACAGAGTCAGGGGTGGAGTCTCAGTAGAAGGGGGAAAGTTGGAGGGGGGAGGATTATGCAAAGTTAGGAGCATCTGTGGGTAGGGGAGATGAAATTATGTATGAGGGTGGAGAGGGCTCAGGGGAGGAGACATTGTGGATAGGAGGTGGAAAGGTGCTTCAAAGCTTAGGGAAGGGATGGAGAAACCTGCCTGACCAGTAGAAATAGACCTGCAGGGGACAGCAAGGGTACAAGAGTCGAGGTTCCTGAGGGACTGTGAGGAAGAGGGAGGGAGAGAGAGGTAGAGAGGTGGGGGAAGGGAACCAAACCAAAATTTAGTTATGAAGCTGGCGCAGTGGGTGAGGCACTTGTCCTCAAGGGAGGGGAAGGAGAGAGATTGATATAAGGTGCAGTGGTGGGTACAAGGAGGACAGTCAAGGGCAAAGTGACAGAAAGAATGGAAAAGAGTGTCCAGTTTGGCTAGGGAAGTTTTGGAGGCAGCACTGTAGACCACGACACCACAGTCAAAGAAAGGGAGGATCATTTTCTGGACAAGTGTACGGCAGGCTAGCAAAGGGATACAACCCCTATTCCTGTACAAGGCACTGAATTTGGGGTGCAGCTTTTTGTGGGTGTCATCCACATGTCCAGAAAAGTTGAGGTGTTGATCAAGCCAAACCCCGAGATACCTAAAGGAGGTAACATCCTCTAGAAAAGCTCCATCCAGGGTATGGAAGTTGGGGAGAAAGTGAAGCCTAGAGATTCTCTGCCTTGTGCTGAAGGTCAAGAAGATGGTCTTCTTGGCATTCAGGAACAGTTGATTTGAGCATAGCCAGAGCTGAACCTTACTGAAGTCATGCTGAAGTCTGGATGCCATAGCAGAATGGGAGGGGCCAGAGATACATCCACATACATATGCATGGAGATGGAGGAGCAGGCAGTAGGGAGATTGTTAAGGAAGATGAAAATAGGAGTGGATCAAGAACAGAGCCTTGCAAGACTCCAGTGTTAATGGCGAGAGAAGGGGATAGTGAATATCCAATCCTGACAGACTGAGTCCTGCCCTCAAGGTAAGAGTGGAACCAATTGGTGGTAGTGGCAGAGAGGCCAGCTGCAGAGAGTTTATCTAGAAGGAGGGGGTGTGAGACAGTGTCGAATGCCTTAGCCAGGTCAAAAAAGATAGCAGAGGTGATGAGGCCCTGGTCCATGCCAGAGAAGATGGAGTCAGTGAGCCTCAAGAGGGAGGTGGTAGTGGAGTGGTGCTTCCGGAAGCCAGACTGAAAAGGAATGAAAAAGGAATAGTCAAGGAAGGCGGTGAGCTGGGAAAGCACTATGTGCTCCTGGAGCTTGGCGAGGGTAGGGAGATGAGAGATGGGTCAGTAGTTACCTGGGGAGGAGGGATTACCGCCTTTAGGGAGGTGGATAACAGTGGCTCACTTCCATGTAGCAGGACTGAAGCTAGGGAGAAGGAGAGATTTAGGAGAGAGGCAATGGGGGAGGAAATAGCAGGGGCAGACAGGTAGAGGAGCTTAGAGTCTAAATCATCTGGACACTTACTCGTTGAGGGATTTAGGACAAGGAGGTCTTTAAGAGTGATGGAGGGGGGACACAAGGGAGAAGGAGAAATGAGAGGATGAATGAAAGGCATGTTGCGAAGATGGGAGGTAGGAGGAGGAAGGGTAGGAGGGAGGAAGGCAGGAGAGCTGGGATGAGGCACAGGAGGTGAAGAAAGAGTTAAACTCAGTGGTTACTGAGAGTAGGTCAGAGAGGTTGCTGTCACCTACTCTGAGGACAGGGGCATGGGGCTGATTTGGAGGGGGAGAAAGGTCATGGACCACCTTCCAGAATTTGGATGGATGGTTTATATTGGCTTTGGAAGGTGATGGAGAAGTATTCTGCCTTTGCAGTCTAACAGCTTTGGTGCAGGTATTTTGGAAGAAGCAATACCGCTGGTAGGCAGCTGGAGAGCCAGAATTGTTGTGCTCCTGCCAGGCCTGGTCCCTAGCACATAGGCAGGTCCGGAGTTCAGCTGTAATCCGTGGGAGGTTGTACCCCCTCACCATGACAATACCTAAGTGGGGGGACATAATGGTTCCAGATAGTGAGGAATTTAGATTTGAAATAATCCAGATCTGAGTCAATAGAGTTAGCAGTGTGGATGGGGGACCAGTCAGGTGTTGGCCAAATCCTCGAGCAGTGTGGCAAGGTCCAAGGATTTGTTTGAGTGGATTAGTAAAAGTTTTTTTTGGGGGGGGGTGGTGGTTTGGGATGGTGGATTTTGCATATATAGTCAATCAAGTGTTGATCACTTAAGGCATCTTGAAGGATTCCAGCATCGATAATATGGTGTGGATGGGAGGTGAGGGCCCAGTCTATGAGGGAATGGTTTTGAGATTTATTATTTAGATGGGTGGGTTCACTAATCAGCTGTGATAGGCTGAGGCATGTAACATCACAGTGAGTTTTTGAATAGGAAGGTGAGAGCCAATTCATGTTGAAATCACCCAGAGTAAGAAGTTCCCAGTAGAAGTATGAGATGATAGGGTAGTCAGCAGGTCAGTGATTGATGCGGGATGCATGCTGGGGCAACAGTAAATGCCAGCTATATAGATGGGGAGGGAGAAGAGGAACGAGAGCTTTACTAGGAGTAGTTCATAATTAGATGGAAGAGAAGTTGCCAGGATAGAGGTAAACTGGATCAAGGTGGCAAGATACATGGCCACTCCACCTTCACTGCTGGACTGATCTTGGCAGAGGAGGGAGTAACCGGGAATAGCAGTGCTCCCATCAGGGATTTTAGAGCTGAGCCAAAATTCAGACAGGATTAGTATGTCAGGTTTGAGGGTTAGAGTGAGTGAGTAGAGTGAGTTGTGTAATTTTGGAGAGGAGGCTCCTGATGTTTAGGTGAACAATCTTCAGTCCATGAGAGGGGCGATGGGGTTGGGAGGGGACTGGGACCAGGTTAGGTTCGATGTCACCTGCAGACAGTAGCAGAAGGATGATAAGGAGCTTGGAGGGGACTGATGTGTGCTTTTGCAGCAATGTGTGGGTGTTGGAGTGTTGGCAGGCTGGTGAGAGGAGGGTGGGGGACTTGGGCAACAGCAGGCCAGCATGGAAGCAAGGTGAAGTTAAGACTGATTCAGTTGGGGGCCAGGGGTAGTGAGACAGAGTGGGGAGATAGATGGATGAAGTTAAGGAAGAGGAGGGGGCCGGAAAGGGAGGTTGGGCTAAGAGGTTGGAGGAGGTACAGGATGAAAGGGAAGGAAGAGAGGGAGGAACAAAATGGAAAAGAGAAGGGGAAGGAGACAGAGGGTGACCAGGTACATGGAAATGAAGGAGAGGGGAGCAGGATAATATAGGAGACTGGAAATGGAATGAAGGGAACGTGTGGGGTAATAATAGAATACAGCTGTGTAGTAATAGGGGAGATTGGGGGAATTAGTGAAGACTAGCTGGGCTGTTGGAACAAGTTATTGGAACAGCAATTGGTTTAAGAAAAGACATGTTGGTCCTGTCTGCTTTTGATGCTGGGGACCTAAAATTAAAGGCATTTTGCATCCTTAAACCCAAAACTTATATCACAGCTATGCAGAAGATCAGTAATATATGTTGGAACTTTGCTGCAGCACATGTGTACATAACATCAAATTATGTGGGCCTTATATTACTCTCCAGAGATATCCATCCCAGCCTAGTCATGAGATCACAGTGGTGAGTATCCCTTGGGGCATGTAGAATACAGTGGGCCAGGCCATGGTATATGAGGTATGGTTTTCTCTGGATTGTTTAATTTGCACTTCCATAAACACTATCCCCATGGCCCAGTAGGGGGAGTAATATAGCTTGCACTCGCTTTGTCCAGACCTCGAAAGTATACAAAATTTTTGTCTGTACAGAAATCCTATTTTGGTCCTTATTTATTACAGTATCTGCTTTATATGAACCTTTCATTTCAACTGTGAGAGCATCCAGACTCCTGTAAATTTATACTTTGTCACTTTTTCGAGGTGTATTGTCACATATAGTTATCTCTAATGGTGACTGGTTTGAATGTAATATATCGGGTACCAGAAATCATGGTTTGAGTTTTAACCAAGTTTTAAACCAATTTGTTAGTTCTCAGAAATAACTGGATTTTGTCAAACCCTCACTGTAAGGTTGATTGCATGGACACCAGTTTCTGAAGGCATAAGTTGAAATCTCTCTTAATCCTTCTGCCTCCCCTATATACAAAAGTCTGTCTGCTATATTAAAACCTTCTTACCTCTGCCACATGGTTTGAAGCAATGGTGACCAGTGTTCTCTGAACACCAAACTTGGCTTTTTAAAGCCTTTTACAGCTCGTGTCAAAACAGGCAACCTGGTGAACATCACATGCGCACATAGGCATAGGTAAGACTTCTTTTTGAATATGGGAGAGCCCAAAGGATTAAAATAAATTTCAACTTATATGTTCAGAAACCAAAACTATAACAAAAATAAAAAAGAAGATAACTTGAAAGAGGCTGGACCTTATAAAAGAAAAGGTCAGTTTAGGTCATGCAATGTAAATATATCTGAGAGAATTTAAAAAGAGTAGAGATCTCTAAATGCTATGTTATACATGTTTACAGAAAAACTATGAGCTTGAAATAGGTTTTGAAATAAAGCATTGAAAAAGATGGGAAGAGAGAGATAAGTTAAAGAACTGATGAAATAAAGTAACTAGTACTGTAAGATTGACAGACAGAGTTTAAACAAAACTTTTTTTGAATTTGATAGGTCAGCAAACAAGAAATACAATATTGTGGAGATTTACGTAAAAAAGGATGCAAGCTAGCATATGGTATTGGTCCAAGACAGTATTTTTATTTTATTACAAAATGAATGAATTAATCAAATTATGAGAAGCAACTGAATACTATATGAATAAATGAAAAGTACAGCCACTAGTCTAACTTGTAGACTTATTTGAATGTATTATATGTATGTAGAGAGAACAGCATAATTATATGTTGCTTTATGATGTGTTATGTATTTGAATAGGTCTATCTCAGACCCTTGATAAAGCATTGTAATGCTGTGAAATATTGAGAATATTTGAGTCACTATATGTGGTAATTGTGCAATAAACAAAGGATTTATTTGAATTGTGGTGAGCAGCGTTTATAGTTTAGGACATGTGTTGTGTGAAGTGTGTGCTTAATCATGAACAGATGCTTACCAGTGCTTTTCTTCATTTCTACAGAGGGAGATAAACTGCACAGAGTGTTCTGAATTAAGAAGGACAACCAGTGGCAGGATGTCTAGCAGTACCACTCCCCTCGGTAACTTAAAGATGAAAAAAGAGACAAGAACAAATAGACATACAGGTGAATTGGGCTTATTTTTTGGTTGCCATGTGTGATTCCATAGCCATGTAACTGGGCATTATATATAACTATTGCTGAACTAAAAAACAGTATATTAAGAACACATTTATCACTGTGGTTTGTATTTGACTAAAATATTTAGTTTTGTATTTTGGAGTATAAAGAGAATAATGGATAGGTGCTGGTGCATTACCAGTGAGTGTTACCATCGAGAGGTTCTGGACATGTAGGAACCTCGAGAGTGAAGCTCGAGAGGTTCCCGTGTCCAGAACCTCGAGATGGTACCATTCACCAGTAATGCACCGGCACCTATCTATTATTTTTTTTAATATCTTGTTTTAAAATTGTTTTTTCATCTTTTTCCGAGTGGCAGTGAAGAAGGCTGTGTCCTGGCTGACTGCCGCATTGTCTTGCCCTAGCCTGCTGTGCTGCACCCCGCCTGCCCACCTTTGCTCCTCGCCTTGGTCTAAAACAACTGGTAGGTAGTCCTACCTTTTCCCTTTTTGTGCTGTGGTCCTGTTTCTGCTGTTTGAGAGGAGGTTACAAAAAAAAAAAACGTTGAGAGCAGACAGTACAGTCTCGCTAAGCGACAAAGCGAGCCGCCATGTTTTTTAAAATGCTCTGCCCGCCCAGAGAGGAAAAGCGGCCAATCAGGAGGCACGCTTAGGATGTGGGGGGGCAGAAGGTATCTTTTTCAGCACTTGCAAAGATAGTATTAACACCATCAAAAAGTGATTGACAGTACTATTACCACAGAAGGTTTGATGGCATTATGGAATTTTTTTTGTATGCTTTTGAAACATATTAAATTTAAAATCCATATAATAAAGTATAATAGATTATGGATATGCTTGAGGAGTTATATGTCCTTATGACACATAACTCTACACCATTAATGAGAACTCAGAAGGAAGAGGAAGCAATTTGAAAGGGCATAAAATGCAAGAGACAGTTCTCATGCATTTGCAGTGCAATACATCTAATAGATTAGAACATCTTAAAGGAAAGGAAGTAAAGATGGACTGGAATATTGTTACATTAGCTAAATATTATGAGAATAAAAGGATACCCGTTGGGTTATGTATACATGGGGAGCCCAATTAAGGATTTACAAACTTAACTTAAAAAAAAAAGTAGTATGGGATGAGTAGCTATTGCTCCTCATATTTCATTTCATTTTTCATGGACGCTTTAACTCATTCACTCCTGGTGGCCATTTTGGATCGGGTTCAGCAATGGAAGGTACCGATGCCATATGGCGGCTACAGGACTGAAGAAGTTAACAGGTGAACAAGAAAATGTGTTAACAGAAATACAGCAACTGGAAACAGAACTAAAATTAAAGATGAATACAGCTGAAAAGAATGATTTCCTAGTAAAGATTAAGAAGTCATTAGAGGAATTTGAAGAAAGCATAAACGCATTGAACATTTAAAAATACCAGCATGACCTCATGGATTATAGAAATAATAAAATATACATTTTTATGAGGCAAAACAGCAGATGCCAATATCAAAGAAGATCTGTATATCTGGCATCTGAGGACTCATATTCTCAGAGTAGCTCTGATAGAGAACAGCAAAGGGAATGTGGTAAATCATTTTAGGAAGAAGCAGACTAACAGGGAAGATATCCTGAGGAAGGGAAAGCAATTTAATTAAAATAAGGAAAAAAAGAGAGAGAGGGGCTATGCCAGGACCATCAGGAACAGGAACAGGAGAACAAGATGAGAAAGGAAAAGGGTGCAACGATTAAGATTCAGCCGTGAAAGAAACAGTAAGAAGGAAGCAGCAAAGAAGAGGGATCATAATGAGGCAGAAAGATCAAAAGAAATAATAAGTTTGCAATCCATCAAAATGAGAACATCCAACTGAAGAGGTTGGTTAGTTGCAGAGAGGATTAGCGTTTTGCCCACATAATAAAATCAGTTGGTCTTATTTAGGCTTAGATATAGTATATAGAAGTTTTCAAGAAAACTGAGATTAAAACAATAGTTTATAACTTTAGAAGATATGAATAAGAAAAGAGGGATGGATTAAAAAAATGAGATGAAATAGAACAGAAAATATGAATAAAATCTTGCTTTGTGCCCCCCTGGACCAGTTCCACACAATATTTAAACTTTTCAGAAAAAAAATTAAATTGGAAACATCATTTGGTAAATGGCGATTGACAAAAAATAAAATTTTATTTAACATCTCAAGAATTCAGACCCTTAAGAAGTCTGGAGAATGAAAGAGATATAGCAATAAAAAAAAGCAGGTGAAGGGGCAGCAGTGGTAGTTTTAGACTACTACTGTTACCAACAAGACTGTTTAAGACCACTAGATGACAAAAGTATTTATAAAAGAGTGAACAAGAATCCAGTTCAGGACATGCAGCATAAGATAACAGAAGTTATTGGAAAAGAAACACAAGAAAATAGGATAACAGAATGGGAAGAGAGAACATATTGAAAAACATCCAGTGATGCCAGTACCGTATATAATACGCTGCCAAAAATTTACAAAATTTTGGAATCTCCACCTAGTCATCCTATTGTAGCTGGAATAGGCTTAGTTTTGGAATTGTTATCAGTCTATGTGGACTACCACATAAAAGAATTGGTAAAAGAAACTAAATATTTTATTAAAGACTCCATGGACAAAATTTAACATTGTTGAAAAGATGAGTTTGGAGACACCAAGGGGGTTATAGATTTTTTTCAGTATATACCCTATATCTCATCAGGCAGGCATAGCAGCCCTTGAAATTGCCGTAGAAAGAAGGTAGGATTTATGACCAGTAAACAAATTTATTGTTGGTATGGCTAAATTAGTAAGAACAATCATTTTGGTTTAGAAGAGAGATTTTATATGCAACAATGAGTTACTCCCATGGGTTTGCCTATGGCACCTTTGTATGCAAATCTGACAATGGCTGTCCTTGAAAACAGATTTATTTTTGATACAGACATAGATGTCTTCCACACCAATATTTTGGTGTGGAAGAGATCTATTGATGATGTAGTTTTTATCTGGCTAGGAAGGAACTGAAGAGAAATTATCAGCATGTGTTGAGTACCAACAAAGATGTGTGCAGTGACATGGGATAGTAATGAGGTATCCTTCCTAGATTTAAACATCTTTAGAAAAAACAAAAGTGTGTCAGTAAGAGTGTTTAGGAAAGCAATGGATAAAAAACACTTTTGGAAGCTTAGAACTTCCATCCAGAACATACTATAATTTCTAAAGGGCAGTTCTTGCAAATGAAACATAATAAGAACATAAGAAAAATGTCGGCAGATGAGGACTGCATGATCTATCTAGTCTGCCTCAAAAGATTACCCCCCACCTTGCCTGCAACCTAACCTGTCTGCAATGCCTATCCCATGCAAGTTTGAAATCTCTAATCATCTTTAGTGCTACCAACTCCTGGGACAGGCTGTTCCATGGTTCCACCACTCTGTCCATGAAGAAGTACTTCCTGAGGCTGCTTTTGCACCTACCTCCTACCAACCTCAAATTATAGCCCCTCGTATGTGCTGTTGTGTTGTGCTGAAATAGATTACCTGCCTGAGCTATGTTTAGCTGCTTTACATAGTTTTCTGAAGTGAGCAATAATCCTGATGCCCTGGTGATGGCCTATAATAGGGCCATCTCCTTGGCTCTTGATCAAATTGCTCCTGTCCGTGTTCGTCCTCTCCTCCTTTGACCTCGGTCTCCATGGTTTGATGGGACCTTGAGGGAGATGCGGCAACAAGGATGAAGATTAGAGCATTGTTGGCGGAGAACTGCCCTTTATGCCGACCATCTTAGATTGATGGAACATTACCAACTCTATCACTCCACAATCTCTCGTAAGAAGGCAGAATTCCTGTCCAGAGAGATTGCGGCTGCTCAGAACTGACCAGCTCAGCTTTTTCAAACTGTTGACAGACTGTCCAACCCAGCCTGTCTCCAGGTTCGAAAAGCTTTTTCACAAATAGAGTGTGTTGAGCTCGCTCACTCCTTTGCGGATAAGGTGGCCAACATCAGAGCAGAGCTCCAACCTGCTCCCTCTATGGGAGAAGCCTTTGATTGGCATTTGGTTGCTCCCTCCGGTCTCTCCTGGAGTTCCTTCAACTGGCCTGAGTTCATTGATGTCATAAGGATTGTCCATAGTATGTGCCCTATGTGCTGCAGTTTAGATCTGGGCCCGACTTCCCTGATAAAGGGTTGTCTTGATACTATCGGCCCAGTTCTAGTACGGATAGTCTGGTGCTCTTTGGTTATGGGCAAGGCCACTGATTTACGGTGATTAAAACAATTAAATTCCGTTTTCAAGACTTAAGATTCCGGAATTTCACCGGTGATTGTTACTCTAATTTCCGGATTTTACCGGGATTCTGTTATCAGTTTTTAGTATGTGCATAAATAATCAGAATTAAAGAAGGCTTCATATACAGAGCATTAAATAAAGCAAACTGAAAATAGTACAGGAAGGAATTAAAAGAAAAACACACTTTTTTATAGATTTACTGATCTGAAAGAAAATGCCAGATTCCATGAAATCTTCGTTTTTACCGGTTTTCAGGCAGCCCTAATTCTGAAATTTTACCGGATTTTCCGGTAAAAACCGAAAAACAGTGGCCTTGGTTATGGGTGAGTTTCCTAGCTCCCTGAAGGAGGCGGTGGTGACACCCCTCCTGAAGAAAGCTTCCTTGGACCCCAACTGCCATGTTAACAACAGGCCGATCTCTATTCTTCCCTTTGCTGGGAAGATTATTGAGAAAGTGGTGGCTACACAATTGGAGAACCATCCAACCATCCATGACATCTATGAACCCCTCCAGTCTGGTTTTCAAAAGAGGCATAGTACCAAGTCAGTGCTGGTTTGGGTGCTCAATGATCTCCTGATGGCTAGAGATCAGAAGAATCGTTCCATTCTCGTTCTTCTTGATCTCTCATCAGCCTTTGACACTGCGGACCATGGGGTACTTCTCAAGTGCCTGGAGTTTATTTGTGATCTGTCGGGGACAGTCCTCAGCTGGTTTAGATCTTTCTTCACTGACAGAACTCAGAGAGTGGTGTCCGGATTAAATTCTTCCTGCCCACTAACTCTGTCATGTGGGGCTCCCCAGGGCACAGTGTTGTCCCCCATGTTGTTTGCAGTGTATATGCTGCCCCTCAAAGACATTGTAAGAAGGTATGGGCTGAAGTTTCACTGCTATGCAGATGATACCCAGCTCTACCTGTTTTTAGCACCCGACCAGGTTAGATCTCACTCAGTCATTAATAGCTGCCTCACCGAAATCCATGGCTGGATGAGTTCAAGCTGGATGAAGTTGAACTCAGAGAAAACGGAGGTAATGGTTGTGGACCCAGGCCACAGGGTAGAGGGGATGGGAGCTGGTTTATCCTCAGATTAATTTCTGGGAGGTATCCAGCTCCCTACCTCTGAACGAGTGCAGAACCTGGGGGTGATTTTTGACAACAAACTGACACTGCGTTTGCAGGTGTTGGCAGTTGTCAAACTTTCCTTTTACCATCTTAGGAACATCACCAGAATTAAGCACCTTTGTTCCGCCCACTGACCTCCCTACATTGGTCCATGGTTTTGTGACCTCATGCCTTGATTATTGCAACTCCATTTATCTAGGAGTTGATATCTGCCGCTTGCAGCTGGTGCAGAACGCTGCAGCCTAGTTATTGACGAGTACTTCCTATGCTGTCATATTTCGCCTGTACTGCTCCCTACTGCTCTAGGCGATCTCTCCGCTCGGTGGATGAGAGTTTGCTAGAGATTCAGAGGGTCTCTTTAAAATCATCAGGTGCTCATGCTTTAATGCTTGCTGCCCTGACCCTCTGGAATTCTCTACCCTGTCCGCTTCGTCAGTGTGCGACCGTGGAGGAGTTTAAGAAGGCCCTAAAGACCTATTTATGGTCAAAGATTAATTTTAATTAATGAATGTGAATTGGGGCTCAGATTTATAGATTTATAGATTATTTATGGACTTGTACTTATTTATTGTTTTTAAATTATTGTAAGGTGCCTTGGTTTTAAGAAAGACGCCATATAAATAAAGTTTCATTTCATTTCATTCATTTCACTTAAATGTTTAAATCATGTCACCTCTGTTTCTTCTTTACTTGAGGGAGTATAAATTTAACTCCCTGAGTCACACCTCATACGTTTTGTGGTGTAGACCCTATTACCATTTTTGTAGCTCTTCTTTGCACCGTCTCCAAACAGTCAACGTCCTTTTTGAGGTGAGGGCTCCAGAACTGACTGCAGTATTCCAAGTATGACCTTACCAAGGACCTATAGAGAGGCATGATAACCTCCTTCTTCCTACTAGTAACACCCTTACTAATACAGCTGAGGCTGCCATTTGCTTTCTATGCTGCCTTCTCACACTGTTTTGCTACCTTTAAGTCATCAGTGATCACTATGCCGAGATCTTACTCTATCTGTGTTCCTTCAAGTTGATGTCTTCCCAGTGTATACTTATTTCTTGTGTTCCCCTACCCAGGTGCATTACTTTACATGTTTTGGCATTAAATTGTAACTGCCAAGCCCTGGACCATTCCTCCAACTTTCTAAGGTCAACTTTCATGTTGTCTGCCCCTTCCTGTGAGTCCACTCTGTTGCAAAGCTTAGCATCATCATTGAACAGGCAAACTTTCCTTTTCAAATCATTTATGAGGTCTCCTACAAAGCTGTTGAAGAGGATAGGTCCCTGTGGGATGCCACTGGTTACACTACCTTCCCTCGACAAAGATACATTTACTAGCACTCTCTGTGTCCTATTGTTTAGCCAGTTGCTGATCTAATTAATTACCTTTTGTCTGACTCCTGTATGTTTCAGCTTGTTTGCTAGCCTTCTGTGAGGGACTGTGCTGAAGGCCTTGCTGAAATCCAGGTATACAATGTCCACTGCCCCTCCCTGATCCACTATTCTGGTGACCTAGTTGAAGAACTTTGTCATGTTGGTTTGACAAGATCATCCACCTGTGAAGCCATGTTGCCCAGGGTCCATTTTTGCAGTATCTTTCAGGTATGCCATTATCTTCTTCTTTAGTAATGACTCCATAATTTTCCCTATGACTGAGGTCAAACTGACAGGGTGGTAATTTTCTGCCTTTTTCCTTACTCCTGCTCTTGTGCAAGGGCACCAGTGTTGCTCATTTCCAATCTTACATAGATACATAGACAGTGTCAGCAGATAAGGGCCTATGGCCCACCCAGTCTGCCCATTTGAGCTTGTTAAGTTCAGTTTATGTTTTCCTAGAAGTCTGTTGCCCCTTACCCCTGACCTCTAGAATTCCTTTATATCTATCCCATGCATTCTTAAATCCCGTGATTGTTTCAGCCCCCACCACTTCCTCTGGCAGGGTGTTCCACTTGTCCACCACCCGTTCTGTGAAGAAATTCTTCCTCATGTTTCCTCTGAATCGTCCTCCCTCCAACTTCATCCCATGCCCTCTAGTCCTGGAACATCTTTTTTTGCTTAAAAATAGTGTATTCCTGCACCCTGTTCCTCCCTGTAAGATACTTGCATGTCTCTATCATATCCCCTCTCTCCCTCCTCTCTTCCAGGGAGTACATGTTCAGTTCCTTCAACCTGTCCTCATAGGACTTGTGATGCAATCCATGCACCATCTTTGTTGCCCTCCTCTGAACCTTCTCTATCCTGTCTATGTCCTTACGTAGGTAAAATCTCCAGAACTGTACACTGTACTCCAGGTGAGGCCTCAACTAGTGTCCTGTATAGTGGAATTATGACCTCCATTTTCCTGCTGGTGATGTCCCTGCCTATGCATCCCAGCATCCTATTTGCTTTACCTGCTGCCTTGTCACACTGTTTCCCTACCTTGAGGTCATCAAAGATGATAACCCCAAGATCCCTTTCCTGCTTGGTGCATGCTATATCCTCACCCCCCAAGTGATATATTGTGCCAGGGTTTTTGTGCCCCATATGCATTATCTTGCACTTCTTTGCATTGAATTTCAACTGCCAAACCCTGACCATTCTTCAAGTTTCTGCAGGTCCCTTCTCATTCTGTCTAAACCCTCTGGTGTGTCTACTCTGTTACAGAGCTTTGTGTCATCAGTGAACAGTGAAATTATGCCTTCTAGGTCCTGCACAATGTCACTGATGAAGATGTTGAATAGGACTGGTCCCAGCACTGATCCCTGTGGTACCCCACTGGTCAATCTTCCCTCTGTGGAGTGACAGCCATTTACCACCACCCTCTGTGTCCTGCCGCCCAGCCAGTTACCTACCCACCACACTGCTGTCCTGCCCACACCCATATTCCCCAGTTTGTGTAATAGTCTTCTATGTGGCACAGTGTCAAAGGCCTTGCTGAGGTCCAGATAGGCCATGTCCACTGCCCTCCCCTGATCCACCTCCCTAGTCACCCAGTCAAAAAATTCAACGAGGTTGGTCTGACATGACCTCCCCCTGGTGAAACCATGCTGCCTTGGGTCCTGTAGTCCATTGACAACCAGATGTTCCAACAATCTCTTCTTCAGTAGTGCTTCCATGATCTTCCCCACTACCGAGGTGAGGCTGACTGGTCTGTAGTTCCCCACTTCCTCTTTGTTTCCACTTTTGTATAAGGGGACTACATCTGCTGTCCTCCAGTCTTTGGGTACCTCCCCTGTTTCCAGTGATCGGCTAAACAGGATAGCCAGAGGTTCAGCCACCACCTCTCTTAGTTCTTTAGGACCCTGGGGTGCACCCATCTTGCCCCATTGCTTTATCAACTCTTATTACTTCCAGTTCCTTCAGGACCCTTTCTCGTGTAAAGGGACTTGTGTCCATTTCTGCACCATTCTCATCCCTTGTACTCCCTTCAGACCCATTACCTTCCTCTTCCTCAGTAAAGACTGAGCAGAAATACCTGTTCAATATGTCAGCTTTACTGTTGTCATCCTCCACGCGGCTTCCATCTTCCCCCTTCAGTCTCACTATCTTTGCCTTTCTTTTTTCACTTATGTACCTGTAAAAGGTTTTGTCCCCTCTACCCACTGATTTTGCAATGTGTTCTTCTGTCTGAGCTTTGGCTTCCCTTGCTGACCTTCCTACCTCCTTTGCTTCTCCTGTTACTTCTCCCATCCCCTTCTGCCTGTGTCTTTTTGTATTGCCTGAATGCAATCTTTTTGGCTTTCACTTTCTTTGCTACCTCTTTGGGAAACCATAATGGTCTCCTCTTCCTTTTCCTCTTGCTCTTGCTAACCTGCTTAATGCATAATTCTGTTGCTCTTGTAATCCCTATTTTAAATACTGCCCACTGTTCCTCAACCCCTGATTCCTGCCCCATTCCCCTTAATGCCTCTTTCAAGTATCTCCCCATTTTCCCAATGTCTGCCCCACTAAAATCCAGGATATGTGTTTTTGTGTGGTTTGGTTCTGCTCTTTCTGTGATTTCAAACCACAATGACTGGTGGTCACTAATCTCCAGGTGCTTCCCCACTGTTACCCCATCACACTGTCCCTGTTTGTGAGCACAAGGTCCAGTATTGCCTTCTGCCGAATTGGTTCCATGACCAGTTGCTTGAGGAAGGCGCCCTGAAGGGAGTCCAGGATAAATCTGCTCCTAGTTGATACTGCTTCTGGGATGCTCCAGTCCACGTCTGGAATATTGAAGTCTCCAACCAGTACTACCTCACCCTTGTCTGCCATCCTTTGGATGGCTAGCATCAGATCCCTATCTGTTTCTTCCTCCTGGGCTGGTGGTCTATAGACCACACCTGTGCGGATGGCTGGCCCCATTTTCCTTTCCAGCTTAACCCAGAGTATCTCTCCTCCATTTTGTTCCTCCTGGATCTCTGTGGCCCTTATGTCATTTTTCATATACAGTGCCACTCCTCCTCCCTTCCTGCCTGCCCTGTCTCTTCTGAATATGTTGTAGCCAGGTATGGCCATCTCCCAGTCATGGTTATCATCACACCAGGTTTCAGTGATGGCCATAATGTCCAGGTCTGACTGCACCATGACAGCCTCCAGATCTTCCATCTTGTTGCTAAGGCCCCTGGCATTTGCATACATGGCTTTCCATGATTTGATCTCCCTAGACTGTTTCACTGTTCTACTCCAGCCCCTTCCTTGGTTGTCCTTTATCCCTGGTTCTCCTTGCTGTCTGCCCTTCTGCTGAATTTTGCCCCTTTTCTGCCTGTCCACCTCTTGGGTGCTAATCTCCATCTTTTGCACACTGCTTTGTAGAGATAGTCACTCCTCTGGTTCACTGGTTCCACTGCTGGCTGTGGGGTGAACAAGTAGGTACCCTCCTTTCTGGCCTGTCACCCCCTTTGCTAGTTTAAATGCTTGTCAATGTAGCATTTAAACTTATCATTGAGTGCTTGGATTTCCCTCTAGGATGGATGCAGGCCATCAGGTTTGAACAAACCTCCATCCCTCCAGGTGGGTTCCCAGTCTCCAATGAATCCAAACCCTTCCTCACAGCACCAGTTCTTCAACCATGAGTTATTTCCCATCAGGCAGTGGTGTGGCTAGTTACTCTTAAAGTTCTTTTAAAACCCTAGGGTGTATGCCATCAGGACCCATGACCTTGTCTGTCTTGAGTCCTTTGTAAAGGGGCTAGTGTCCACTCCCTGACCATTGTGCTCTGTCTGACCTAGCGTGGGACCTTTGCCACTGCCTTCTATAGCGAAGACAGAGCAGAAAAACTCATTTAGGGCTTTGACCTTTTCCTCATCCCTCACTGCCATCTTGCCTTCTTTGGCTGCTATTCAGACTATTCCTCCACTAGTTTTTCTTTTCTCCATTATGTATCTGTAAAAAGTTTTGTCTCCCTTCTTAACATCCAGTGCTATTTTCTCTTCATTCTGCACTTTTGCTCTTCTGACTACCTTCCTTGCCTCTTTCAGTTTTTTCATGTATTCTTCTTTGTCTGCTTCTTGCTTTGTTCATTTCAATTGTGTAAAAGCCCTTCATTTCTCTTTGATTTTGGTTACTGCTTCATTGGAGAACCAAAAAGGTCTCTTCCTTCTTTTGGACTTGCTGGTTAGCTTTGCACATTTAGTTATTACTGTGTGCAAAGCAGCCTTTAGGGTGTTCCAGCAGTCCTCTACATCCCCTGAGTTTCTGCCTTCCATTATGGATCTGAACATTGTTCGCATTTTTGTGAAGTTAGCTTTTCTGAAATCTATTACCTTGATTTTAGTGTGACTATTATCTTCCTCCTGATTTACAGTTAACCAGATTGACCTGTGGTCACTGGCCCCCAGATTGGCTCCTACATGAGCTTCTGAGACCCTAGAGCTGTCTCTCTCAGTGCAAAGAGGAAATCCTTGCTCCAATCTGAGGATGCTGAGTATGATGACCAATCTACAGCCGGTAGATTGAAGTCCCCTACTAGCAGTAATTTACCCCTGCCTGCCATTATCATGATGGTTTCTAACAACTCTTTGTCCAAATCAGCTTCCTGGGATGGGGATCTGTAGATGACTCCCACCTGGATGGGAGTTTTGCCTCCAACTCCAAATGTAAGCCAAAGGGCTTCTGCCTTACCTTGAGTGCCCTGGATTTCTGTTGCGCAGATATCTTCTTTAACATACAATGCCACTCCCCCTCCATTTTTCCCCACCCGGTCTCTTCGGTACAATGTGTAACCCTGTATGGTGACATTCCAGGTGTGGTGCCCGGTAAACCAGGTCTCTGTAACTGTGACCCAGTCCAGTTTTGCTTCTGGTATCATGGATGTGAGATCTGGTAGTTTGTTTGGCAGATTGTGAGCATTTACGCACAATGTCTTCCATTCTTGTCTTCGTTGGCCCACTGCATGACTAACCCTTTTAGATTGCGAATCCACATAGTAATGTCTGGTCTGGGTATTATTGGTATGTACTTGTGCTGGACTAGCTAGTGATGGGGGAAAGGAAACTGGCTGCCCTTTTGATGCTAGGGATGCCTGTGCCAACCCTCCCCCATTCACTAGTTTAACTGACCAATATGTACATCAAACTTTTGGCCTAGTGCTCAGGTTCCCTCCTTTGTGAGGTGAAGTCTATCAAACCTAAGGAACTCCCGCTCCCAGAAGTCCTGCCAATTTCTGATAAAGTAGTGACCTTTGCACCAGCTCCTTAGCCAGATATTAAGCGCTGATATGTCCCCTTCTCTGATTTTCTGAATGGTGTTTCCTTTCTTCCAGACTGACAGAATTTCAGAGAAAGTAATACTGGATGAAAGAGAAGAAGAAGAGTATGAAAAAGTGAGGAAGAAATTAGGGTTGAACTCTATGGAGAGGGAATATGAAAAACAGTTGCTGGAGAAAACACAGTCAAGTAACACAGATGAGCAGGGAACAGTTATTAACAAGAGGGAGAGTGAGGCGACAGAAACCTAAAAATACAGTGGTATTAACTACTGTATTTTCAGATTTTTATTTTAGATTAAAAAAACATTATTCAAAATAATTCAGAGATATTATCAACCCGTCCGATATGAGCAATGGCATTAAAGGCTAGACCCTTAGTAACTGCCAAAAAGCCAGGAATTTACAAGATATGCTGTGTCAGTCACAGCATAAAAGACTTAAGGAGAAACAGGGAACTGATTAGCTAACTAATAAGATCACAGGCAGCTTCCCTTGTGCAATGTGTGCATAGTGTGCGCACACTGTACACACGAGCTGAAAGAATTTATGAATGTGGCGAAACAAGAAAAAATAATAGTGAGGGATCTTATAACATGCCCAACTTCCGATATGGTATATATGATCAAGTGCCCATGCGAATTGACATCAGAAGGGATGAACACAAAACTGTTGACAAAAAGCATGTCTGAGCACAAAAGTTTTATTATTTTTAATTACATGATCTCACCTATAGCCAGACATTTTAAGATTAAAAGTCACATCATGCCCCAATTAAGATTGTGGGGAAGAAAAACAGTACAGAAACATCCTAGTGGAGGTGGTTGGGAGAAGGCAGCATTACTCCAAGAAGCAAAATGGATGCTAATGTTGGAAACAATAAACTGAAAATGTGGGTTAATTGAAGAAACAGATTGGGTAAGTTTATTTTAATAAACAAAAAAAATCAAAAATCACAAGCAGGAGTAAGATAATATTACAAGGACTAATGTATAAGCATTGGATATTGTTTTTTTTATTTTAACTTGCAAGGGCTGGGGCATTTGTTGATTTTCTTGAAAGTAGTGAAAAAAGAAAAATGCTAGTGCCACATAAGTATCTCACCAGAACCACTGTCACATCTCCTTTCTGGGTTGTATCTAACCCCCTAAAGTGTGATGAAAATCTTCAGTTGGAGAGTTACAAAAGAAGTAAAAATGGTTTAATTGTAACATGGTCTGTTAGAATGTATATAGAGCCCAAAGAAAACTAAATGGAGAGGAGAGTTTAAATATTGCTCAGCACTGGCAAACCGCTTTTGTGGTTGCTGCATTTAAATGCCAGATGGGCATGTAGGTGGAGTGTCCATTGTTCTGGACAACCTTACACTTCAGCATCTTGAGGTGGGTGGAGTGGCCCTTTATGTAATTGAAAATATCAAAGTTACAGAAATTCAGAATACACATAAGGAGCCAGAAGAACTGTGGGTCACCCTGGAAACAGGAAGAAATGGGACAGCCATATAAACTGGGGTTGTCTTAAGGCCTGCAGACCAGGGGGAGGACATAGACACATTACTGTTAGAAGATATACAAAACATGACAGCTAAAGAGGAGGTTCTGCTAATGAGTTTTTCAACATGCCAGATACAGATTGGTCAATACTAGCAGTAACATCCACCAGAACCATACACATAGTGGATTCCCTGCAGGTGGAGGGCCTCGAACAATTGGTACAACAACCCACAAGAGACAGGGCTACCCTGATCTAGTACTGACTAATGGGGAAAGGATCACAGATCTCCAGTAGAAGGTCACCTGGGGGCCAGCGACCATCACAAAGTATGGTTCAGTTTGGCCACTAGAACTAAATTATCCCATTCCAAGGCAAAAATATGGGACTTCAGAGGAGCTGACTTTGATAAGATGGCCAACAGAGTTAAGCTAGCCCTGGCAAGATGAAATACAGGTGAGGGGTACAGACAAAGTGGGCAAGCATTAAGGATGCAATTCTTGAAGCAACATCCCATTGTGTTAGGGAGAAAACCAAGAGTAAAAGAAGGAGGAAATCACTTTGGTTCTCAAAAACAGTAGCAGAAAAGATCAGAGCCAAAAGGTTGGCCTTCATAAAATATAAGGAAACACAGCGGGATGAAGATAGGGAGGCATACCAAACTTCCCTAAGGGAAACAGGGAAGGCAGTAAGGCAGTAAGGCAGGCAAAGGCCCAAACTGAGGAAACACTAGCATGAACAATAAAAGAAGGGGACAAGACTTTCTATAGATACATTAATGAAAGGAGAAAGTCCAGAGAGGATATTGCTAAGATCAAAGGGGATAAGGGGGGAATGTGTGGAGGAGGACCAAGGAAAAGCATCTATCCTAAATAAATATTTCTGCTCAGTATTTACTGAGGAAGGTAGAGGCAGGCCCACAGCTCAGCACCATGGACACGGGGGAGGAGGAGGTACACAAGTCCCTTCACAAAAGAAAGGGTCTTTACAAGAGCTTGCTAAACTCAGAGTGGACAAGGCAATGGGACCTGATGGCATAGATCCCAGGGTACTAAAGGAGCTAAGGATGGAACTAACTGAGCCGTTATCAAAACTGTTTAGTGAGTCTCTGAGCACAGGAGAGGTCCCAGAAGACTGGAGAATGGCTCATGTGATCCCGCTCCACAAGAGTGGCAGCAGGGAGGAGGCCGGGAACTACAGACCAGTCAGTCATACCTCAGTAGTGGGCAAGATTATGGAGACACTCCTCAAGGAAAGGATAGTGCAACATCTGGAATCCACAGGAGCACAGGATCCAAGACAGCATGGGGTTACAACAGGAAGGTCCTGTCAAACTAATCTCATAGATTTCTTTGACTGGGTAACCAGAGTGGTGGACCAAGGGGCTGCAGCTGATATCACCTACCTTGACTTCCACAAAGCTTTCAATATTGTTCCACATAGAAGATTGAATAATAAGCTGGGTAGGCTCGGGGTAGGTCAGAGGTTGGTCAACTGGGTGGCAAACTGGTTGGCGGGCAAAAAACAGAGACTGGCGGTAAATGGTATACAGTCAGAAGAGATGCAATTCACAAGTGGGGTACCTCAGGGATCAGTCCTGGAGCCAGTCCTCTTCAATATCTTCATCAGTGAAATTGCAAATGGACTGGAGGGTAAGGTTTGACTGTTTGCAGATGACACCAAGATCTGCAACAGAGTAGATGATCCAGGTGGAGTGGGCAGAATGAGAAGAGATCTGGAAAAACTGGCAAAATGATCAGAAGAGTGGCAACTGGGGTTTAATGCAAAGAAGTGCCCTCTTTACAAGACACTGGTTATGCCCCATCTGGAGTACTGTGTGCAGTATTGGAGGCCTCACTTGCACAAGAACATTAACAAAATGGAGGCAGTCCAGAGAAGAGCAACCAAAATGGTGCAGGGACTGCATCAGAAAACATATCAGGACAGATTAACAGAGCTCAATATGTATACCATAGAGCAAAGGAGGGAGAGAGGTGATATGATCGAAACATTCAAACTTCTTAAGAGCATTAACAAGGTGAAAGATTCTAACATGTTTCAATATAAGAAATATAGCAGAACAAGAGGACAAGGCATGAAATTAGAGGGAGGTCCATTAAGGGGTAATGTGAGGAAGTTCTTTCTCACAGAAAGGGTAGTGGATGCATGGAACGGCCTACTTCAGGAAGTGGTGGATAGGAATACAGTACAGGGCTTCAAACAGGCATGGAGTAGGCATAAAGGAGCAATACAGATGAGTATAAATAGATAGACCATTGACAGAGTAAAGGCCGATGGCACATTCATAAGGTAGAAAAAATGGGCAGACTGGATGGGCCTTGTGGACCTTATCTGCCATCAACTTCTATGTTTCTATGTTTTTATGATGTGAGACTGTACTTACTAGCCTCCTCCTTGCTGCCACTCTTGTGCAGAGGAGCCACATTAGTCCTCCTCCAGTCCTCTGGAACTACCCCCATCTTCAATGAGGTGCTGAATAGTGTTGCCAGAAGGGCAGCTGATACCATGTTCAATTGTTTTAGTACCCTTGAGTGGATCCTATCTGGCCCCATTTGGACTTGTTTTCCATTAGGGCTTCCAATCCCCTCGAGACTCACTACTCTGAAAATGGACTTGTGTCCACTTCCCTTAGTGTCTGCTGATACATGTCATCCCCTCCCATAAAGACCGAGCAGAAGAACTCATTTAAAATGTTAACTTGCTGGCCCGTCAGCACAGCAGTTGGATTTCCGCTTGAGATGCTAGCGACCCAGGTTCGGGAATGAGCTCAGGGCGCTGGAGGGCTGGCCAGGGGGGAGGCAGCTTGAGTGTCCCACGACTGCTGGCTGTCTCCAGGGAGGGTAGGGGTCATGACCTGATGCTGAAGCAACCACTGGCGGAGGCCGGTGGTAGAGCAGCACGTCGGGGTCATTAGGGGTCGTGCGTGACAGACGTCAGCTCTCGCCTTGACATCCGGACATCACGCACCTCAAGAAAGCCAGGAAAATTACTTGCTGGCCTCTGGATGACAGCTCTCTGTTTCTGAGGACCTCCAGTGCCTTCTTGGTGCCTCCTGTTCCCCAGCAGCATCTCCGGTCCCTAGAAGTGTGCGCGGGGGCTATCCTCCCCCTGGTGCCTTCTCCCTCAGATGAGAGGGACCCACCCGGTGAAGGGATACACCGGGATATCCCGGGGGTCAGCTGCGATCTGGGGAATCAGAGGAGGGCCAGGCAAGGACAGAAGAGGTCAGGGGGAACTTGGTAAAGATCCCTAAGTAGTGAAGGACTAGCGAGCACGAGGCGGAAAAATAGATCATACAAAAAAAAAATGTTAACTTTAGGGAGAAGAGCCTGTGTAGCTATGGGCAGGTTTAATCCCCTGGTCAAATACACACTGGAGGCTGGAGAGAGAGATAAGACAGAGATGGAAGGCAATGGCGGATAATACACTTTTGGTTCCCATAGCAGAAAACTCAGATTTCCTACTAGATCTGGAAGATAGAGGGTTTAAAGACTGGGAAGACAAAGGTATTAAATGTATGGGGGACTTGTGTACAACAGAGGGACTTTAGCCCTTCGCAGAGTTACTGGAAAAACTCGAAATACCGCCCATGCATCACTATAAATACTTACAGGTACAAGCATACAGTAAGAGGCTGAACAGAGAGCCACTGGAGGTGCCACCACTATATGCACTGGAACAGCTTATCTTTTGCTCCACGCTCTCCCTTAAAGGGGTCATAGCTTAACTAGTATGCCAAGACAGAGTTGAGCTACGGGATCTCTCTTCTAAAGTGAAAATATTGTGGGAGAGAGATCTGGGCATATCCATCTCGTACAAGGGATGTGTGGATGTTTTAGAACTACATATCAGGTTCTTGCTAGGTAACAAGTACAAGGAGTCCTAGTATAAATTCATGCATAGACTGTACTGCCCACTAAATGTGAGCCATAAATTTAACCCAACTATATCACCAATGGGAGCCAGAGGCCACAATGTGCTGGGGTCCTATATCCATTATTTTTGGAGCTGTACACAGTTACAACCATACTGGGGTGATGAGGTATCACAGAAGCTACCAAGAATGGTAAGCAGACCCACAGTATGCACCCCATTTTCTATGCTTTTTGGAATGGAAGACATGGATGAGGAGTGCTGGAGGAGCCCCATCCAAGATGGGTGAGAGTGCACTTGACACTGGCACAACAATGTATACCAAATACTCAGGTCTCCTGTGTGCCTCTAGCTGTTTCATAATGGAAAACCGTGGCACTGCAGGCCCTAGCCCTGGAAAGATTGACATATGAGCTCTGGAAGGAGCTGTTTCTCAGAAACAGGCAAGTTAATTAGCTGGTTACTGGTGGTGGAGGCCCTGATCCTGCAGGAAGGGGTGGTTTAATAGACCCAAGGCAGTCTGGTAAGCTGCAACCCATACAATCCCACAAGACACAAACTATATGAAATGTTTTCTATACCACAGTAGTAGAATGAACTAGATTTTACCAAAATCTGTAATCTATTTTATGCATTTTATATTGTTCTTTTTTTTCAGTACATCGCATAATGTCAATTGTTTTGTCGTTTCAGAACCCTGTATGTATACCAAGTTCCATATCCTATGTATTGTGATGTCTATTAGTATGTTTTTGTCTGCATGATAAAATCAATAAGAATATTACACAAACATTGTTTTTAGCTCTTTCTTGGTCTTCTTCTACACACACACACACACTTCACCTGATCCTCACTATCCCATGCATTGCTTTCCTGGTTTAACTCACATACCTGAAGAAAGTCTTATCCCCTTTTTTTAACCCCTTGTCTATCCTCTCCTCTGTTTGTGCCTTAGCTGCCCTCACTCTATTTCCTGCCTCCCTTTGTTTATCTAGATAGATATACCTCCATATCCCCCTCCATTTTGGTCTTCTTGTACAATAAAGTCAAAATTTAACTTTAATTGAAGTGAATTGAAAACTCATTATTTAATGAGTTGCCTTTTGGTTGTTTTGTATTTCAATTTTCTGTACAATATTGTACTGATTTTTATTTCATTACCTACAACAAATGGAAAGAATGTGCAAACACATCCATGAAAATCCTTATAACAACCTCTGCAAGAGTCTCTTACTAATCCAATTCATACATAAGAATAAATATACACAGATCTTATACATGCATTATAACTTTAAGGAAAACTACATGCAAAAATTCTAAAAACACATGCAATGCACTGAGTTTTTGTTTTCCTGATGGTCCCTGACATTCTGTTCCATGTGTCTGTGGCAAGTTTTTTTTTTTTTGTTACTTTTTTCTGCCAGTTTTATGGCCCTTGGGGGTACCCATTCAGGCCTCTTTTATTGCCTTTGATCTGTTAAAATTTTCCCAGAATGTATTTGGAATGCTGTAAATTAGGCCCATGTCCTTCAAAGGTGCATTGGCTTTATTATCCCCCAGTGGCAGCACTTTACAAAGAAAAATTGCCACACATCCAGAATAAACAACAGTTGGCTCTTAGAAAAATCAGACTTTGTTTGAAGAGGGAGGGCAAACTCTTTTTTCAAAACAGTTAACTTTCACGAACAATTGCAGTTAGATGGCATGACTAGATAATAACTAGAATCCTGGTCTCATTTATATAATTCCCAGATGCATTCTAGGAAAATTTCAGCAGCTCAAAGGCAATAAAAGAAACTTGAGTGGCTAGCCCAAGGGCAGTAAAACTTGAAAAGTAAAAAAAAACACATTGCTACCAACAACGACAACAGAATGCTAGGGATCATCAGAGAGACAAAAACTCAGTGCACACCTTGTGTTTTTATAATTTTTACAAGTAGGTTTCCTTTAAGTTGATTGAACCACCCATTCCTTATATTGATCTAAAGAAATCTAATTATCACTTAAACATTTTTTAATTATTTCCATTCAATTATTTTTTAAAGGCAGTTTTATAATCAGTTCAGGCATTATACCAGGCTGGTTAATTATTATTAATAATGATACTTTTATTCAAACAAAAATATAAGAGCTTAAAAACTAATAGTGGTGGAAGAATGGATTCTATTTCTCTCTATAATAGTTTGAGAAAGTCTTCAGGTACAGATATATCGTACTATAGTTTTTTTTATATGGCATGGCTTCTTTCACCAGGAACCACCACCTACAGTGTGTTCCTCAAAGTTTTCTAGGGACTGGGCATTCCATTTCTCAAGACTTGGGCCCCCATATTCAAAGCAGATGCGTGGCACAAATGGTAGATGCACTGCACACAGGAGGAAATATGCGACAGCATGAAATTAAGAAGACCAGAGTGCACCGCGCAAATAGGGATGCATTTTTGTGTGCCAGGAATGGATATGGCACAGATAATGGGGGCATGTACATGAATGTACCACGTAACTGGACTGCGCCAATGGTACATTGTGCAATACGTATGTGCAATTGTCCAGAGTTAGGTTCACTAAAGGCAGCCCTAAATCAGCAAGCCACCCAGTATCAGGTGCAAGAACTGCACTAGGAGAGGGGGAAACAGTGTGTGAGGGAGAGAGGGAAAACCAGAGAGTGTGTGAGAGAGAGAAGGAGAGAGGGGGAGAGGGACACACACACACACACACACACACACACACACACACACAGACTGCAGGCAACAGACCCATGGCATGCCTGGTGTGTGAGATGGCTGCAGGCATGGCTGACATGGGGAGACTGGGGAAACAGAAGGACGGGCGACGTTGGGCCCATAGGTGGTATACTTAGCTGAGATGGTACCATCCCTGTATCACATATGAGCAGCTGACAGACATGGGATTGTGGGGCAGCACCAACCCAACAGGGCAGTTCTGAGACAGCTCTGGGGGCTGCACCATATCGAGCTGCAGGCACCCATGAAAGGATGCCATGCCATGGCAGTGGTGTCACAGGGCACTGCGGCCACGTGCCTGCTCGCCATGGGTACCTGGTGGAGACAGTGAGGAGTACCAGATTAGAAGGGCTGCCACACAATACACCACCATGTGGTGTGTAGTTCCACAGGGAGACTCACCTGTGTGCATACCAATCACCCTGGAAGTGCACATGCCACCTACAGTTGGCTCGCAGCCAACCAGTGCCACCAGTCTGAGTCCAGGGACCTGACCAGGGGCCAACTTGTGCATGCCTGCAGCAGTACAGCAGCACAGGTGTATGCAGGGTAAGAAGGGTGCAGATCTGGGGGATGTACAGGGGGCACAACAGGCCGATGTGTGGCAGGGCTTGCAGACATGCTTGTGTTGGGGGGGAGTAACATGGACAGTGTGACAGGAGACCGAGGGCAGGGGCACAATGACAGTAGGGACTGGGGCAGCTGGCCAAGGGATGCCTGTGGATGGTAAGTGCACAGGTATGGCATGCAGCACACACAGGTGTGGGTTCATCCCTAGTGAAATTAGATCACCTCCGCCGACCAGGTGACATCTCTGGTGCTGTGGGAAAACAGTACCAAGCTACCACCCTATCATCAGGGCTTGGGCCACTATATGGCAGTCACAGAGCATACAGGGTGACACACACACACACAAGCAATGGGAAAAGGGTCTACCTTTCAGGATGCAGTACCTGGTGTACACCACAATGTCCCGGTGGTGTATCCCTGCTTATCTGCTCCTTCGCATGCAAATGAGGTGAATACCTGCAGGTAATGAGATGCAAATATCCAGGCTGGGTACCAACTGTGTAATGAGATCATTTGCATATCTTGTTTGAATATTGCAGTGATCTGCACCATGCATCGCATGGCCCATTGCGCTATATATCTTGCTCTGTTGCTCTGTGCATGTTGTATTGCATGATTGCGCAACCGTGCAATATTCAGCTGGTTTTGTGCAATTGCACTTCCATGCGTCCCTGTTGAATATGGCCTTGTTTTTTAGTCATGCATGTTCTTGCGCCGCACATCTCTTTGCGCGGTGCATGTGTTTGGTTTTGAGTATGTCCCCCCAATCTTTCTGTAACCATTGTACCTATGGCTACTGTCTTCTTTCCAGCTTTATCGAGATTAAGGTTGTCTGTATCATTAGAAACCAATTCCTTCAATTCACATGAGATCTGTGTATCCAACATAGCAGAGAATAAAATACAAATAAAATAAATATGATGTATTGCACCTAAACAGAGAAGGTGTGCAAGCACTTAGACAAAAATCTGACATCTATACAGGTAGTTTAAACTAAATAAAGGGGAGTATGATGCATCTCACACCCCTGCCGTCGGTGGACTGGTCATCACTCCCCAAAATGCCAACTGCACGCATACATCCTCAGAAAGCAAATCAGAGCCAACATCCACCTGAACTAGCAACCTCCATAATCCCTTGGCTGAGAAGAGCAAACTGGAGCAGTCCAAGAAGAGGGTACAACCTTGCGCCAAAGAGGATATACATTCCTGGAAGGCAATGGTTGAAAATACTAGGAGCCTAACCAACAAACTTCCCGAACTAACAGCCATCTTGGAAACAGAAAGGTTGAACTGGGTGGCTGTAACAGAAACGTGGTTCACAGAAAACCATGGAAGGATATGGCCATTCCCAGTTACAATCTGTTCAGGAAAGATAGGCAAGGCAAAAAAGAGGGGGTAGCCATTTACATTCAGGAGGAAATAAAAGTCACAGAAGTAAAAGGGCAACCTGGGTACTTTGAGTCACTGTGGCTAAGAGTAGATATGGGCAAGGGAAAACTTTTCAGAATCAGCATTGTGTACTGGCCCCCAGTTCAAGGTGATAAAGGAGACAAATGACCTAATAGAGGAAACCCACAAAATGTCTGATAAAGGTGAAGTAATACTGGTGGGGGACTACAACCTACCAGATATTAACTGGAGCATACTAACAGCAGCAACAACAAGAAGTAGGGACTTCTTATTGTGACTACAAGGCGCAGAACTGTGCCAACTTGTTAAACTCCCAACAAGGGGAGATGCCATTCTCGATCTTGTCCTCACAAACTCGAAAAGGATCAAGGACATTAAAGTGTGATGTCATATGGGCAACAGTGACCATAGCATGGTAAGCTTTAAGGTAAACATAACACAGGACACCAGTCACTCAAAGATAAAGGTGCTAGATTTCAAAAAGGCTGACTTCCAAAAAATGAGGAACAACATAAGTTTACAGTCAATGGAAATAGAGGTTGAGGAAGTGGAGGTCATGTGGGAGAGACACAAGACAGCAATAAAGACTGCCACAGGTCAATGTGCCAGATGGGTTAGCAAAGCAAAAAGAAAAATAAATCCTCAATGGTTTTCCAAAGAAGTGGCTACCACAATCAAAGAAAAAAAGAAGGCATATAGCATATACCAGGAAACCAAAACTGAGAAAGACTGGGAGTTGTACAAGGAAAAAATGAGAGTCAAACAAACAAATTAGAATGGTAAATGCCGAGACAGAGGAAAAGATAGCAGAAGAAGCAAAGACAGGAGACAAATCATTTTTTAGATACATTAGGGAATGTAGAAAGACAAAAGAGGGGATAGTAAAGATTGCTACTGAAGAAGAGAAATGTACTAAACAAGACCGAGAGAAAGTCGAGATCCTCAACAAATACTTCTGTTCGGTGTTTACCAAAGAGGACCCAGGGGATGGCCCAGACCTGAAAAAACACAACACCCCAGGACCAGGGGTAGACACGAGTCCTTTTACAGAAGCACTGGGGGAGGAGGATCATTCAAGGACAATGATAATTGATTTTAGGGTGGCGGACTTTCAGAATATGGGGGAAATTCTCAAGGGGCATTTGCAGGAGATAAAACCAGGTTTGGACATGGAAGGAAGGTGGGAGATTATAAAGCAGGGGCTACTGAAGGCCACCAGGACCTGTGCAAGAGTGAAGCGCAAGGGCGATAGGTCTCCTAAACCAAGCTGGTGGACCAAGGAGGTCCATGAGGTGGTAAGGGAGAAAAAGGCTGCCTACAGCAGGTACAAACAAGCATTTGTCAATGCCGAATGTTGCTTGCTTCTATGTGCTGTTTAGGTATTTGGAAGTCATTGGAGTGCAAATATTGAAAATTTGCGAACTTATGAGTGTGCGTAGGAACTGCGCAACGCACGCTCGAAAAACAGTCATTTTTAGGAATTTTTTCACCAAATTTTCAACATAGCCATTTTAAGACCTCTGCTCATGAACAGTGTTACTGTGATTTTGTTAATGTGTCCCATACATTGAGTTTGCACACCGACTGCGCCATTTTAACCTTGACTGGTCCGAGAAAAACTCAGCTAACCTATCCTCCTTAGCTAGCAAGGCAAATCTATCCCAGCTCATACATGAACTCACAAGGGTCTCACATGGGGGCAACTGTGCCACCCTCCTTGACTGGATACTTACTAACAGGACAGAATATGTTGCCTCAGCCAGTGTGCTACCTGACACAATTAGTGACCACTATCCCATCTACTGTGTCTGGAACACTGTCATTCCTCCCCTCCCTGCTAAAACTTTAACCTTTCCTAATCTCTCCCACCTAAGTCATGAGGACTTCTTAACTGACCTTAACCAGGTTGACTGGTCCCTCTACCAAACAGAGGACATTAACATAGCCACAGAATATTTCAACTCCGTCCTACTCTCTTCTAAAACCTTCACATCCGGTCACCACACGTAGGATGGCAGGAAAGTAACCAAGTGGCTAACACGCCCCTGCTTCAACTTCTCAAATCTAGGGACAACTTTGGTCCAGGTGGAAGATCTCCACCTCCGTGCAGACTTTGAAGACAATCGTGCATTACATAACAACTGCAAAAGACAAATTGTATTGCCAAAAGCACCTACTATGGAACCTACTAATAACATCCTCTACAACCATGCGCAGGTACTGGTCCAAAATTAAGGACATTCGGTAACGACAAGCAACAGAATCCAGCTGACATGAACATTCAAGGTGTTCACTGCACCAACTATGACACCATTGCCAACGCCTTCAATGCCCTTTTTCTTCTCCACCAGTCGCTACTCTAACTAGCCCACAACCTGACTGTCCTCTTCTCCTCCCTCGCCCCTCCCACCCTCCCTTTCATTCTGGCTCCAACCACATACCTTGAAGTTCGCAAGCTACTTAACTCCCTTCCGGCACATGGGGGTCAAGGGCCTGAGGGCATCCATCCTTGCATACTTAAGCAGTATGCACCTTGGCTGACCAGACCTATCACTTGGCTTTTTAATCTCTTGATTCATATGTCTACTGTCCCATCCACCTGGAAAACTGCCAGAACCATCCCTATACACAAAAAGGGCGATGTCAAACTCATGTCCAACTACCGTCCTGTATCTCTTCTGCCCACTCTCAGTAAGCTGCTTGAAAAAATAGTCCACCGCCAGCTTGCTGCTCACCTTGACATGTTTAATCTTCAAACCCCGTGCCAACATGGTTTCCGGCCCGTCACAGTACCACCTCTGCACTTACACAACTTACAAATGACATCAGAAATAATATGGACCGTGGCCTACTCACTGGGGCCGTCTTTATCGACCTGTCTAAAGCCTTCGACATGGTACACCAGCCTCTCATGCTAAAGAAACTCCAATCCATTGGAGCATCTGACCAAGCCCTCTCCTGGTTCCATAGCTATCTTGACAATCGGACTCAGGCAGTAGCATTTCACAAGGCCCTTTCCTCCCCTCTAAACATTCCTGTGGAGTTCCCCAGGGATCCACTCTTGGACCTCTACTCTTCTCCCTCTTCCTAAATGATATTCCCACCATGTTCTGGCATAGCTGCACTCTTATGTATGCAGATGACCTTGTTCTCTACTCGGGGTCAAAATCAGTTGCTGCCATCAACTCCACTCTCACTAATGACTTCCAATTCCTGCAGACCTGGCTCTCTAGCAACCACCAAGTCCTGAACCTAGAAAAACCTGTGCTATGCTATTCGGATCCTCTAAGAAACTGTCTGCCCCTGCGAACAGGCTCCGGGTTCAATGCCTTGATGGCTCCTCATCTTAAACACTGAGTCCTTCAAGTACCTTGGGTCACTTTGGATCACTTTGATCACACTTGACCTGTCTCAACATGTCAATATGGTGTGCTGTGCTGTCAATGCTAAAATTAGCGGAGCTTATCGTGTCGCCTCCCTCACTCCTTCCGCTAGACTTTCTGTTGCAGAAGTATTCTCTTACCCCAGCTCCAATATGCTCTGCCCCTCCTCTTTGCTGCAAACTCTGCTACACTCCACAAATGGGACACTGTCTACAACAACATCTGTAGATTCACCTTAACTGCCCCGTGCTTAGCCATCATTGTCTCTCTACGCTGGCTTAAATTGGCTGTCACCTAAGGATATTCGAGCCTACTCCCTGGGCTGCTTTATCGACTCCCTGTCTAGACCTCTCTGCCCTGTCTATCTTGCCAACCTCCTGACTCCTGCCTCACACACCTGTACCCTCAGGTCTTCCTTTGTCCCCATGCTCTCCACTAGACCTTGCATGACAAAAATGGGTGAACAGGCATTTGCCCATTTTGCTCCCAAATTCTGGAACTCACTCCCCCTTATGGTGAAAACTTCAGCCTCCCATCGAGAATTCAAAAACTCGCTGTTCACCCACCTCTTAGCCTCTGGCCAATGCAAATGCTCTTAATTTGCTTTGTCCCACTGCAGGCTGTCGGGTCTGACCCTGAGTACTGCACTAATGTTCTCCCATGCAATATGCTTGTCTAGGTGGCTATGAACCTTGATGTCTTTACTGTCCTCAGCTGTCTTATGGTTACCCTAATTGCTTTATTTTACATCCTTATTATGATCTATGCCTAAAATGCACCCTTATGTAACTATTACTGTGCTACCCAATGTATATCTTGTTTTGCTCCTGTACACCTATATTATGTCTATGCATTTCTGCATATTGTAACCAATGTCCTGTGCTCTCCCGGGTCTTGCCTGAAAATAGGCAGGTCTTTTGCCTAGCGCACTTACCCGGTTACCAAAAGCTAATAAATAAATAAATAAATGAATTGTGCGCTACATGGGCGGAAACACATTTTGGGCAGGATGTAAAAAATGACAGCTGTACTGCTCATAAGGAGTTGTGGTAAATGGCAATGTTGAAAATCTGGAGTGAAAATATTAAAAATTGCAACTTATGAGCCTGCATAGGAATCATGTTGCTCAGAAACAGTTTTTAGGAATTTTTTCACCAAATTTTCAACATAGCCATTTTAAGACCTCTGCTCATGAACAGTGTCACTGTGATTTTCTTAATTTGTCCTGTACATTGATTTCGCACACCGACTGCTCCATTCTGCGCTACATGGGCGGAAACACATTTTGGGTGAGATGTGAAAAATGACAGCTGTACTTCTCATAAGAAGGTGTGGTAAAATGGCAATGTTGAAAATCTGGAGTAAAAATATTGAAATTTCGCGAACTTATGAGCCTGCGTAGGAACTGTGCAACACACGCTCGTAAAACAGTAATTTTTTGGAATTTTTGCACAAATTTTAACATGGGTTTCAGGACCTTTTCATGAATGATGTCACTGTCATGGCGGTATTCAGGCCCGGATAGGGGATTTCGCAGTCACTGCGCAAAATTCACCTTTGGGGCCCGAATAACACCATGGCAGTGACATCATTCATGAGAAGGGGTCCCAAAACCCCATGTTGAAATTTGGCAAAATTCCCAAAATGCCTGAGATATGCAACAAAGTTGAAACCCCTATTCTAGGCCATTATACAGCTTACCGGCATTTCTCAGTTCGCAGTCGGCTTTGAAGAGTGCAGACATGTTCCCGTCCATCAAGATCGCTGCGCACGAGTCCGGAGGTAAGTATGGGGTGAGGGGGGGCGGGGAGGCTGGGTGAGCAGTGGTGGGTGCGGTTGTGGGAGGGGTCGAGACACACCAAGGGACCGCTTCGTTTTCAGGTTAAAAAAAAAAGATGTCGTGGGATCGCTTGCCACACTGGGGTGGGCTCCAGCGCGGCACAAGGACGCTGGGGGGCCGCTCAGCTGACGGGATTGGGCACCGCCGGGCCAAGGATTGATTGCCACGCCAGTGGGCTCCAGCGCGGCACCTACAACTGGGAGAGAGACGAGCTCAGCTGACGGGATTGGGCACCCCGGCCGGCTACACAGTAGGTGCGGGGGCGCGATGCCTGCATGGGGGGGAGCCATGCTTCAGTGGGCTTTATCTCTGCTCACTGAAGCATAGCTCCTTTCAATCAGAGTGTTACTGCATTTTGGAGCTCAGCAGACAGCTCCAAAATGCATTGGCTTACAGGGCCGCCTGCCAGCTCACTGACTGAATTGGAGGAGGAGGTGACACACCTCCGAAATCTCCGATGATGGCACTATGTTTCTTGCACATGCATGCAAGCAACATAAAAATGAGAGGAGAGAGGGATAGAGAGAACTATCACCTTGCAACCAAGAAAGTCACCAGAGTGGTGAGAGGGGCAAAGGCCTGGAAAGAACAGAGGCTGGCACAGGGGATACAGGGTGGGGAAAAGGGGTTCTTTAGGTATATTGGTGAGCGGAGGAAGGTCAAGGGCCAGCTCAGTAGGCTGAGGACAGCTGGGGGGGTGGGTGGAAAGGGCTGGAGAGCAGGCGGAGGTACTGAAAGACTACTTTGCCTCAATGTTCACTAGAGAGGAGGCTGAGGAACATCCATAAAAGGGGTTGAAGGACACAGAAGGTGCAGCAGACCTGACTACTGGGGTACCTGCTGAAGAACAAGCTGCTGGGGAGGTAGGCCAGGGGTGAGATACCAGGCTGGTTCTGCTGAATGGGGACGGCAGATGCTGCTATTCTTATCGGTCAGATATGGGAAGCCCTCTGGTCCCTAAAAAAAGATAAATCTCTGGGGCCTGATGCCATTCATCCCAGAGTACTGAAGGAGTTGGTGGATGTTTTGGCTGCTCCACTGGTGGATCTCTTTAACTTGTCACTACAGACAGGGAGGGTGCCAAGGGATTGGAAGCAGGTGCATGTTGTGCCCATCCATAAAGGGGGATTGAGAGGAGATCCAGGAAACTATAGACCCGTCAGTTTGACATCAGTGGTGGGGAGGTAATGGACAGCATACTTAAGGAAAGGTTGGGAGTTTTCTTGGAGGAGATGGGTTACTTGGATGACCGGCAGCATGGGTTTCTACCAGGTAGATCGTGTCAAACAAACCTTGCAGAGTTCTATGAATGGGTGACATCAGCACTCGACAGGGGAAGACCAGTGGATGTAGTGTTCTTGGACTTCAGCAAGGCATTTGATTTGGTCCCTCACATTGGCCTAAGGGAGAAGCTGGGGGGATGGGGGTAGGCCCATTGATGGTTAGGTGGATTGGAAATTGGCTTTCAGGTCACACTCAGTGGGTAGTGGTCAGAGGGGAGGTCTCATCTCCTCGGGAGGTCATAAGTGGGGTCCCACAGGGATCAGTCCTGGGGCCACTCCTGTTTAACGCCTACATCTCTGATATCAGGGAAGGTATCAGGTGTGAAATTAGTCTCTTTGCGGATGACTCTAAGCTGGGGGGTGGTGTCGGAGTGGGAGGAGGGGAGATTGAACCTGCAAGAGAATCTGGATACTCTGGATAGGTGGTCCTGCACCTGGAAATTGAAATGTAACTCCTCCAAGTGCAAGGTGCTATACCTAGGGTGGGAAAACCCCAACTATGTGTACACCCTGGGGAGAGATGAGTTGCAGGCCATGACAGGGGAAAGAGATCTAGGAGTCTGTGTGGATATTAACATGAATAATTCAGAGCAGCGCAGGAGGGCTGCGGTCAGGGCAAATGGGATGCTGGGATGCATCGCTAGGGGGATTACCTCAACGAACAGGGAGGTGATTTTGCTACTGTACAACAGCCTGGTTAGAACACATCTTGAGTACTGTGTACAGTTCTGGAGGCTGCACCTAAAGAGGAACATCCTACTCCTGGAGAGGGTTCAGAGGAGCGCAACCAGAATGATCTGGGGCCTGGGGGATATGACATATGAGGAACGACTAGGGAAGCTCAATCTGTTCTCACTGGAGGAGAGGAGGGACCAGGGGGACATGATTGAGGTCTTCAAGTACCTCAGGGGAGTAAATAAGATAAGCCAAGATAGGATCTTTCAACTGAAAGAGGGTAGAATCACCAGAGGACACAACTGGAAGATTGAGGGTAGTAGGACTAGGGGGGAGAAGAGGAGGTACTTCACCGAGAGAGTGGTGGAACCATGGAATGTGCTGCCCAGGGAGCTGGTACAGGCAACTATGGTGGAGGGATTCAAGAGAGGGTGGGACAGGTATAGGCAAGGGGTGAAGCAGATGCTGGTTTGCCTGGGGGGGGCAGGACTGGGGGATGGAGTAACAGTGGAGGGAGACAGATAGAGAGCTACGGTACCCAATCAGAGTGCTGAAGCATGAGCAGACTTGATAGACCAACAGGCCTACTCTGCTGGCATCTAGTATGTTAGTATGTTTGAAGTACGGGAGGTGCTAAATAAACTAAAAGCAGACAAAGCCATGGGACCTGATGGGATGCATCCCAGAATCCTTAAGAAACTGGGGGCAGAATTAGCAGCCCCTCTGGCATTTCTATTCATGAAATCCTTGAAGAGCGTCGTGGTACCCGAAGACTGGAAAAAGTCAATACTGGTTCCACTTCACAAATCAGGCAGTTGTGAAGAGACCAGTAATTACAGACTCATGTTTATAGTAGGGAAACTAATGGAGACACTAATCAAACTGAGGATCATATCATTCCTCGAAATGAGCAGCCGACAAGACCCTAAACAGCACAGTTTCACAGCAGGTAGGTCATGCCAGACAAATCTGCTCGAGTTTTTTGACTATGCTACAAAAATAGTGGACGACGGTGGTGCAGTAGATGTGGTCTACCTAGACTTTAGTAAGACCTTCGACTCAGTTTCACACAGAAGTCTGGTAAAGAAGTTTGATCACACAGGGGTTGGTCCAGAAGTAGTCAGATGGGTACAAAACTGGTTACAAGGCAGAACCCAGAGGGTACAGGTTAATGGAGTGCAATTGACGGAAGGCAGGGTGACCAGCAGAATGCCCCAGGGCTCAGTGCTGGGGCCTGTGCTCTTCAATGTTTTTATAGCAAACATCACTGATGGACTGGAAGGTAAGGCATGTCTGTTCGCAGTTGGCACCAAGATATGTAGCAGGGTGGACACCCCAGAAGGAGTGAACAAGATGGAACCTGACCTCAAGAAACTAGAAGAATGGTCTGGAGTGTGGCAGCTGAGATTTAATGCCAAAAAGTGCAAGGTCATGCACATAGGAAAGAAAAATCCAAGAAAGTAGTATTACCTAGGAGGTGAAAGACTGGCAGCCTCAAACCAGGAATGAGATCTGGGAATCATAATCTCAGATGACTTGAAGGTTAGTGAGCAGTGTGAGAAGGCAACAATGAAGGCCAACAGAATGCTGGGCTGCATTGGGAGAGGAATCACAAGCAGGAAGAGAGAGGTGGTATTACCACTGTACAGACTGCTGGTCAGGCCTCACCTGGAATACAGAGTCCAATTCTGGAGGCCTCACCTCAGGAAGGACATTGACCGTGAGGAAACAGTACAGAGACAGGTGACAAAAATGATTCAGGGTCTGCAGTACATGTCCTAAGAGGAAAGACTTAGGGAACTGAATATGTACTCCCTGGAGCAGAGCAGAGAGTGAGAGGGGACATGATTGAAGCATTTAAGTACATAAAAGGCATTAACAAGGTACAGGCACAGGAACTTTTTCACTTCAAGAAGAGCTCCAGGACCAGGGTATATGACCTCAGGCTGCAAGAAGGGAGGTTCTCTACCAATACCAGGATGTTTTTCTTCACAGAAAGAGTGGACACTTGGAACAGCCTGCCCCAAAATGTTGTGGGGGTCAACACTGTGAGGGGATTCAAGAATGCATGGGACAGACACAAGGGAGCCCTGACTACAAAGGACAACTAGAGTGTCAAAATAAGTCTAAAGCAAATAGCAAACTAGATGGACCTAGCGGTCTCCTACTGCCATCAACTTCTATGTTTCCATGATTGTATAAGTTCCTTGTTTGTTCCCATCATTTTAGTATTTGTGGACAGGCCCCTAAACAATGATGTAGATCGACAATAGCTCTGCATTGGTGCCAACATTGTATATTCCTCAAATTACCAATTTTACTTAAGATCTGTGGGGTATAATAGGCTCTGTTGATTTTTTTTTTTTCTGAATGGCTTTATTTTTTTATGCAAGTATAATCTTTATTTGAATTTATATGTAAATGTTGCCACTGTTGGTTTATCAGATCTAGATTTGCTTCTGAAATCCATTTCTTATTAGTTTTTAGGCATAGACCCTTTTTATTCTTCATCATGATGTTATAAAGTCCTTGGAGTAATTTCTACGACCCTTGTTTCATTATATTCTCATGCTCTTCCAACAATCTCCCTAAGGTCATGCTGGAACCTATATTACACTTCTTATTCAGTAAGCTAAACTTATTTTTTAAAGTAAGATAGATTAAAAAATGTTATTTTAATGGAGGATGGACACTTCTCTTCAAAATTTTTGAATAGTTGAGACCATGTTTGAATCTCTGTATTACTTAGTTAAGAGAATATTCATTTTATCCCTTCAGGCCAAATACTAGTACTTCCCTAGATATTTAAATATAACCATGGGACATAACTATTTTACAGAGTTTTTCTGATGCAGTCTGTAGTAATGGACATATAGTAGCAAATAATGAGGGTATAAACTTTAACTTCTCCTGTGAATCTAATACAGTTAATATTCTTCCTCCCTTCTATATTTACTATTTCTTGCTCTAAAAGATGGTCGTTTCTGGAATAGAACACCCAGTCCCAGGACAACCTATATTGGTGGCTTATATTGTGCATTCCAATATATGAACAACTATAACTTCCCATGTGTCTGGGAACAATTCATTGTTGCCACGATATACAGGGTTTTCCTCCCCTCCACATAAACTCAGTAAAGATTCCCTTAATATCTGAAAACCAGGAAATTAATGGAGAACGGACTACTGTTTGAAGTGTGAAGATAAAATGTGGGAGAGCCATCATTTTTATAGTTTCAAAATTCAAACAGTGAATTTCTGGAGCTATATGATACTCATTATCTGATATCTGCATAATAATTGATTGTTTCTTATTTAAACTGTGACCCAAAATGTTTGCATATTTACCAACTTCCTTGAGGAAAACAGATAAACAGTGATTTATATTTCAAACTAATAATAAAACATTGTCCACAAATGCATTTACTTTACACTGATTGTCATTCACTGCCCTATCCCTCAATTTCCTGGTTATTCCTTAAATCGTTCACGAAGGGTCCTAGACACACAGCAAATAAGACCAGTGATAGGGGACATCCCTAAAAAAAAAAAAAACATTAAGCATATTAAAAGGTTCTGATAAGTATACATTGATCAGAAATCTAATAGTGGTATTAGCATACAGTTGTCCAGTAATTGCATATAGCATCTTTGGTAAACCCCAACATGCCAGACACCTCATCATAAAGGTTCTAGCTCATAAATCAAATGCCTTGCTGGCATCAATACCAATAGCATGATAGGAATATTTTCGAGGTTTGGCAAAAGGAAATAAAGGTTGAATCTTTCTGGTGGCCTGTGCAATTGTTCTCCTCTGGATGAAATCAAACTGGTCTGGGTGGATGTCCTTGGGCAAAGCCACCTTAACTCTATTTACAATCAATTTTGCACATAATTCATAATTTGTATTCAATAGTGCAATTGGTCTATAACTATCAGGCTTAGTTGGATTCTTGCTTCTTTCAGTATCAGTATTATTTTGGCTTCTTCCATAGATTTACATATTTGCCTGATGCCATCCCCCAGCTCCCTCAGCATGTGTTCAATCCAGATTAGCAATTGTTCAGGAAATATGATAAAAAGTTCAGATGTAGAACCACACAGGACATCTCCTTTTCAGCACGGTATAATAATATTTTTCATTTCATTATACATCCTTGATGTTATTATATGTAAGTTCAGCACTATCACATTTGATTTGTGGCAGCTTTACCTTATTTAAGTAGTTCAGTAGGTCTATCATGTTCAAATGTGTTTTCCTTTTATAGTTTTTTTATAAAGCTTTTATTTCCATACTCATTTGTTTATCATTATATATTCTATTTCCTTTTCCATCTTCCAGTACAGTTATTAGAATTTTGTTTGTTCTGTTTCTTCAGTAATGTAGCTAAGATTTTGCCAGACGTAACGCCCTGAAGATATGGAGCAGTTTTCAGCTTTTTTAATGTTACGTGCTGCCTCTGTTATTTTCAGACTTCTTTAACCTAAGTTCATGCTATTCAGCTTGGTATCTCTTATAATCAGTTGTTATTAAATTATCAAGTTCTTCTAACTTTTTGTTTATTTTTTGTTCTGTTTTCCTTAGCTTAATTTTATATGCTTGGTATAATACAATTATTCCACTTAGGACTGCTTTAAAATGGTCCTGTAATGGGAGTGCTCCATCCATAATTGTAAAACCAGAAATCATTTATTCCATCTTTCATTTTATTCAAAAAAAACTCTGGTCTTTTAATAAGCCATTATTAAATCTCCATGATTTTTGAAATATTCTAAATGGATCTTCTATTCTGATATCCACATGAGTCAAAGAGTGATCCGATGATATTATTGTACTTTGTTTAGATCCTGAAAATTTGATGATACTGTAGTTATTTTGAAAGAAATAGATAATCAACACAGGGAAAGTGTGCTTCTTTTTATCATGACGTAAGTATTCCTGAGCCGATGGATAAGTTAATCTCTAGGGTCCACTAGATCATGAATTTGTAAATACTTCTGAATTAATTTAGCATGATACTTGTTTGCTGTAGACAATTTTGATGCTTTGTCTGGATCTGGATTTACCAATGCATTAAAAACTCTGTTTAGTAGTATTTTTTTTTTTTTTTGCCTGCACGTTAACTAACCCTTCCATTATTCCAGCAAAGAAATCTGACTAACCTATAATGGGTACATTGATGGAACCTACTGTAAATTCTATATTCTGGATTTTAATTTTAACTAATAATATTTTACTGTTAGTGTCCAAATATGTGTCAGTTATAGTATATTTTGCAGTTTTCCTTAAAATAATAGTCACACCATCATTTTTACTTGTTCCTTTTAAAGTATAAATATGAGAAATCCAGTTTATTTTCAGTTTATTAATTTCAGTTGTATCTAGATGTGTCTCCTGCAAACAATTGCAGTCAGCTTTACTTTTATTAATATAATTCAGCAAGCTAGATCTTTTGATTGGAGAATGAAGACTACTAATATTGAAGGAAGCATGTTTAGATTTCCTGACATTTGCCATCATGGTACAGATACAATTCTATCCTTTCAGAAGTCAAAACCATTCTGAAGAACAATTAAGAAAAATAATTTTAAACTATTTCTATAAACAGCCCTCAGCCCTACTTGATATATGCACAGTACCACAAAAGTTAAGCTCAAAAACATCCCATTGTTGGGATAACTAATAAAACCAGTCAACTTTTGTTGCTCACCTAGACAGCCTATAGGATACATTTAAATCCCTTCATTTGTTTACTTCCCCTTCAGCATCTCAGTTTTTTCACATTTGCATATACTCTGCCATAAACATATGAATATAGGAACATACAAAGAAGCCAGCAGAAGAAGGCCCTTTGCTCTATCAAGTCTGCTCATATTGCAGGGTCCACAGCTTGAGCTAATGTCCCTTCTCTCCCTCCCCACTCCTCCCATCCTCCCTACCCATGATCCTTACCTTCCCCCCATGCCTATCGCAGCCTCTCTTAAAGCTGCCCACCGTCTTCAACGAGATGACCTCTTCCAGCAGCACATTCCGTGTCCACCACCCTCTCTGTGAAGAAGTGCTTCCTGATCTCCCTCCTAAACCTCCCACCCTCAAGCTTAAGACTGTGCCCCCTCATGTTATGGTTGCTACCAGTGGCGTAACCATGCATACTTATTGTACACTACTGCGTACAAAAAAAATCTACCCTTTTTAAATTGCCTTTTTTTTTTAAATTTTTTAAAGCTGTCCGTCTGGGTCAGAACCCTGGTCCCTCGGTGGGTGGAGATTGCTCACCTAACCGATCCCTATACATGCCGGGCACTGAGTTCATTATCGGGCGAGGCAGTAACAGTTGCAACTGTTGGTAGACGATTGTACAATTGGGCAGTTTTGTCCACATGCTTCTTTCCTCCTCAAGTCTCCGCCAATCAGTTGCTGTAAATTTTTCCGCTGCTACCTCCGATGACAGACTTCAGCTCCCTCAGCCACTGCCGGCTGACTACTGTGGTGGTGTGTGTCTTGTCCATCTGTCAGCTCGGACTGGAGGAGGAGTACTCGCGATCGGCTGTGAGTCGCGATGGGAGATAGAAACACCACCGAGTGGAGAAGAGTGGGAGAAAGGAAAGTAGGGAGGGGCTATCAGCCAGGCCTATCTCCCCGCACAGCCAGGCCAGACAGTTGTCAGTCAACTTGGTCATTGTCCTCCTCTGCTGTAAACTCTGTCCATCAGAGCGGTGATGCACGACGAGAGCAAATGATTAACTTGCTCCTGTTGCTGCCGCCCGCATTCCACCGCTGTATTTTTTGCAGCTACTCTGACCTCAACAAAAACTCCTGGTATGGCTTGCTTAGAGAACGTGTTGGCTGGAATACTACAACTTGCAGGTAGGAAATGAATTGGATTGTGAGGTCCCTGGTCAGTTACACCGCCTGGCAATATGATAATGCAGCTGCTGTCTAGTGGACCTTGTGCCAAGTGTACTGTTGCAAGGAAGACTTGTTATGGGCCCCCAGCATGCAAGGTTAGTTTAAGATATAATGGCATATTGGCCTCCCAAACTGATACATTTCTGTTGCCCACTCGGCCTCCCATGCCCCTGCCCGTTGAGTTCATCATTAATATTCTGAAAGCAAGGATGCCACTAACAATTCTGTTCTTTATACTGTATATTCTGTCTGGTCCTGCACTATAAGTCACATTATGTTTAAATAAGAACAATTGTGGAAATTAATTTAAAAAGCAACATTTATAAGGTTTATAACTTAGGCCAACTCAGGTTAGGCCCCCATGAACAAGGAGTCCCCTGTGACCAACGGACTGAGCATACCTAAAACTAGCTCTAATTTCCACTCTAGAGGTCTGGCAGGATACTTTTGTTTTTAAAACCATGCTACTGGTTAAGCCTTAAAAAGTAATTTGATATGATCAACATTATGTCTAGAACACTTGTGCTTTTCAGAGTGATTTTAGGTACTAGAACCATTTAGCTTTGCTTGCCAGCCTCCCACAGAAAGAAAACAGGAAACCACTTTTTCACTCCTCTGCTTTTCTGCAGTGGTTCTTCCTCCAGCAGGTGACCTCACAACCCCAAGCTTGCCATCTCCACCTTTTACTCACCTTCTACTACCCCAGATGTAGCTCTCTGAGGTGGGGGTTGGTAGGGAGCAAGCACCATAGCTCCTGCCTGGACTGAGCTGTTTGGGGAGGTGGTTGGCAGTTGGTTTGCTGGGGCCTCATAATGCCTACATCCTACTTGGTGCACTGCTAGGTTTTTCCACCATTGTTTTCACTTTGCCTGTATGACAGACAAGGGCTGCATCCTCCTGCTTGTGATTAACTCACGCTGCACTGCTAACTGGGGTCACCCAGGTAGCAGTAATGCAGCACAGAATGTGTCCCTCCATCCCCAGAGAAGGAAGCCATCCTGGGACACTTGAATGCTCAGTCTTTCTCCCCTTCCTGCCCACTGACATCCTGGGGTAATTCCCAAATCTGGGTTGCAAGTGCTCAGGGGTGTAGTCCTACAGCTGCCCCAATGGGCCAGCCATGAAACCACTTAGTGGGAACAGTCAGCACCAGGCCCTACACTCGAGTGTGGGCTGGTCCCAATGTACACTGTGTGCAAAAACATTTTGGTTTATTTACTGTTTACTGTAGTACAGTAGATTATATTGAACTACTTTTGTTTAGTTCTAGGCATAATCTCCTGTATACAAAGTCCCAGAACCCCTGCAACTGACATCAGAGCAATACAGCAGTGGGAGATTCAATAGCATACAGTGCATGTAAGAGTCTATGTAAACTCTGATCTGATGCCTACTGCTCTGACGTCTGTTGTAGGGGATTCTTGGATTTATATTAACAGATGTCAGCCTAAAATTAGTCCGATACAATATACTATACTGAAGTAAACAGTACGTTTTTGCACACAAAAGTGCACATTAGGACCATCCCCCACTTGAGTGTAGAACCCTATGTGCTGACTGTTCCTTTAAAAGTACAAAACTGTCCTGAACAGCTGAATTAAATAGGGAAGTGAATGGACAACCACACCAGCAAGCCTGTGTTGCCACCAAGGGTTCTGATTACATCATTGACTTTCAGAGTGAAGCTTCAGAGGTCTGCAGTAATCAGAACCCAGAGGTGACAACACAGGCTTGTTGTGTAGTTGCACAGCCACTATTTTATACAGCATTTTTTTTTAAATCAAGGCAGGAAACATTTCAGTCTTATCCTTGGCCTGTTAGTTGTTTTTGAGTTACACTAGGGCTGTGTGTGGATCTTTGACTTGGGGTTGTGCTGCACTGCAGTAGATTGCCAGCAGACAGTCTTCATTTATTTATTTAAAAATGTGTGTCTGGGTATGGTGTCCAATGGCTAGAGTAATCCATGCAGAGAATTTGGGAGAGTGCTGCCCAGAAGCCTGTAGTAATTAAAAAAATAAATAAATAAGTGTGTGTGTGTGTGTGTGTGTGTGTGTGTGTGTGTTGCTTGGTTTAACGTACAGCATGGAATGTGGTATGTCTACATTTACCCCAGTTTGTGCACTGTACTGTAGCTACCTGAGGGAGCATGGGCAGCCTCTGATAGTTACATGAACAGTGTGCACAAACTGGGGTAAAATCAGCTGAGAGAGGTGCAGTCTCAAGCAGGCTTTTGTGGGTCAGTTAATGGCTGTAGTACACTTGCAGCTTAAGGGATGGTGTGACCCAGTCAGGAGTTCAGTGGCTATGATGTAGTAATCTTCTTGGGCTTTTCTTTGGCTTGTGACTATAATTGTTTTGGGAGTGCTCTGAGGAATGACTAAAAAACAAATACTTTTGCTTGCTTGATCATGAACCACTGCATGCTGGGATGTACAATGTTGATTACCTGACAAAATGTGTGTAAAATTTGCAGATAGTCAGCTGGCTTTCAGAACACCTTGAACTTTTAATGACTATGTTCAGACCCCAAGGCCTTATAAAGTTCTCACTAGTGTAGCTACAACTGATCCCAGCTGTACAGCTACTAGAATAGAGGTTCCGCTTGGTGACAAGCACAATATGGGACTCATCATTCCAGAAAGAAAATATTGACTCAGACACATCAGGTGAAGAGAGCTACTGGCTCAGTTATCTTGGTGTCAGCTATGTTTTGTGACACTGACCAACCTGTTTAGAGTAGCTCTATCAACTTCTGTCCTGCACACTAATGATATCATACATTGTGATAATAAAAGTGCATAATTATAGTAGTCCAGTCACGATGCACAAATCCACTTTGTTGGACTTAGCTGGAAATGACAGATTGCAGTCAGGGTATTAAAGTCATTCAACCACGGACATTCAGTCTGCATCCTTGGTGATTCAATAAGAGTCTCTGTTTCTAACCTTGGGACAGTCCTATATTCCCTAGTGGTGCCTCCACCACAGTGCAACTAAAGTAACTATTGCGAGGGGGTGGATACAGAGAAGGGAGGGTTGGCGGGGGTGAAGAGGAGTACTTGTAAAGAGACAGAAAGAGGCAGTGGACTAGAGTGACTTAAGTTGCATAAAATGTGTGTTTAATTTTCTGAGGGTAGGTATTCAGTTCATTAGTTCAGTAGCTGTTTCGTTCATTGTATTTTGTGTGCAGTCTGGTTGAGGGGGCTATGATGCAACCTGTTGGGCTGGGTGGGGCTTGGAAACTGGATACAACTTGCTGGGTGGGCAGGAGGAAGTCCATGAGGTGGGCTGGGGGAAGGCCAGGGAATCTGGGGAGTTGTGCTAGGGGCCAGCTTGCTGGACTGGGAGAAAGGGCAACATGCTGGGCTGCAGAGAAGGATGGAGACTCTAGATATGTGTGTGGATGCAACTTGCTGTGCTGGGGAAGGGTTAGGGATTTTAGGGTGAGAAGCTAGGGTGAAACTTGCTGGGCTTAGGGAGGGCTAGGGGCCATGCACAGGAGTAGGTGGCTGGGCTATGGGGTGGGTGGTCTGGGCAACATACTGGGCTGGGGATTCCTGGGAAGGGACTAGAGTGCTATGTACAGGGTATGGGGAGTGGGTAACATGGTAGCTAATTCTGTCTATCACGATCCCCCAAAATGAACCAGAATGCACCCCAAAACACCTCCAAAATGCACCAGAATGCACCAAAAAAACCAAAATTTCTGGGGACCTAGGCGGCACCCAGACCCCTGGCCTATAATTTAGATTTTTGTGCATACACTTTTTTAAGGCTGGTTACTCCACTGGTTGCTACTCAACTTAAAGAGATTCTCCTTATCAACTCCTTTATCCCTTTTAAGTAATTGAAGGTCCCAATCATGCCCCCCATCTTTCTTCCAGGGAGTACATGTTCAGTGCCCTCAATCTCTCCTCATATGCCTCACCCTGCTGACCAGCTGTCACCTTTGAAGACCTCCTCTGGACCGTCTCCAGCAGGTTAATGTCCTTTTTGAGGTGTGGGCACCAGTATTGAACTCCATATTCTAGATGTGGTCTTACCACTGACCTGTACAAGGGCAGTATAATCTCTTCTCTCCAACTACTGATCCCCCCAGATATGCGTCCCAACATCTTGTTTGCCTTTGCTACTGCTTTCTTTCATTGCATGGAGTACTTCAGGTCACTAGTGATCTTTACTCCCAGGTCCTTCTCCTCCTCTGATGCAGATACTCAGACTCTACCCAGGTAGTACTCTGTCCTGGGATTCTTGACTCCAATATGCATAACTTTGCATTTCTTGACATTGAGACCAAGCTGCCAAATCCTGGACCACCTCCCCTGGCTTTTCCAGATCTTCCTGTAGGTCCTGTATGCCTTCAACTGTGTCCACTCTCTTGCAGAGCTTGGTGTCATCTGTGAATAGGCACATTTTGCCCTTAATGCCATCCCCAATGTCATTGATGAAGACATTGAACAACACTGGCCCCAGCACCAAGCCCTGCAGGACCCCACTGGTTGCCTCTCTGGTGCCAGATAACACTCCCCCCACAACCACCCTCTGGGTTCTGTCCCTCAGCCAGTTTTCCACCCATCTGGCCATCTGTTCCCCAACCCTGAGATCCACCAAATTCCTGATCAATGTTTTGTGGGGCACAGAGTCAAAGGCCTTGCTGAAATCAAGATAGAGGATGTCTACTGCTTGGCCCCTATCTACTGTCTTAGTGACACAGTCAAAGACGTCAATCAGATTTGTTTGACATGATCTCCCCCTCATGAACCCATGCTGCCTGTCATCCTGGAGACCATGCTCCTCTAGATATTCCACCAACTTTTCCTTTAGTATCATCTCCATGAGTTTGCCCACAATGGAGATCAGACTGACTGGTCTGTAATTCCCTGGGTCATTCTTGGGATCATGTTTGTGGAGGGGCACTTCATGTGCTGTTCTCCAGTCCTGCAATGCCATGCCTGACTCTAGTGAACTATTAACTAGTTCTGCCAGTGGTCCTGTCAGCTCCTCAGCCAGTTCCTTTAGTACCATTGGATGTACTCTGTCCAGGCCTGGTGATTTGTCCACCTTCAATGCCAGCAGCCCCTCCCTCACTCTGTCCTCCTCTATCATTACATCTGTATTCCCCTCCTCCACTCCTCTTTTCCCTCCTGAAGGCACTGGTCCATCCTTCTCCCTAGTGAAGATGGAACAGAAGTATTCATTGAGGTACCTCTGCTTTACCCCATTATCCTCCACCCACTCCACCCTTTTCTTAAGCCTAACAATCCCTTCCTTCTTGTCCCTTTTCTCACTTATATATTGAAAGAAAGCCTTCTTCCCCTTCTTAATTCCTTCAGCTATCTGCAGCTCCTTCTGTGCCTTTGCTCCCCAGACTTCCTTATTTGCCACACTAGCCAACTTTAGGTGACATAACCTATATACGATAGCTCCAGAAATCCCTCAATTCTAGCTTGCTTCACTAAATCAAATTCAGAAGCCTAGCTCATAAGTCCTTCTCAGTTTCCTCCGGTGTTTCATATGTGTACCTAATACTGTCAATTACCACCTTCATCTTGGCTGGAAAGACCATAGTTGCTTTACAGTTGTTCAACCATAATTTATTTCTTATGGTGTCAAACTAATTCCTTTCTAGGATTAAAACACTACAAGTCTTTAAAAATGGAAATGGAAGCACCGATTAGCAATCTCTTCCTCTTTGGAAGCAGTATGGCACTGTGATTTAGGGCACTGAGCTGTGAACTTGGAGATCTGGCTCTGAATCCCACAGCCCCCACTTGCATACTGTGTGACCCTGAGCAAGTCACTTAACTTCCTCATGCTCCCAGGTCGCACCAGGAAACCAGCTTCGGCTTAGTGTGCCTTTCCTGGTTAAACAAGTTCCCCTTCCCCTCTTTGTATACGCCTCGTTTATAAGCCTGTCCTATCTTCTAACTTGAAGAATTTAGTAACAATAGATCTAAGTGACCCATGCATATTAGTCTTTGGTCAATTTATTCAATGGATTCTGTCACCTTCCACCTTTACATTAGTTGTATTGATCTCCATGTAGGCTGCTATTATTTGAGCTAAACAGTCTTTTAATAGTCTGTCATTGTTCAAGGATTCAGGTACCCCTACTATCCAGTTATTTTTCTGTCTAGATCAGGATTCAGAAGCAATAAGTTTAGCCTTAAATTCCTTGTTCATTAACTCCAAAGAGTTAAGTTGCTTCTGAATAGGTAAGGCTTCATCACTAAGACAGAAATTCTGTGTTGAGCTTTAGTTAACTCTGATTTTATTTCTTAATTCACAGTAACTGAAAGGGTCCCATGTCATAACAGCGATCGCTCAAAGGCAATCACCGTTAGGGCAAGTGTATATCGCCGAAAATCAATTTCGGCAATGTACATCCCTGGCGCACAGGAAAATGGCACCAGGGACTTAGGTTTTAAATGTTCATGAGAGGGGCTGTGCCCCCACACTCCCTACTAAAGAATTCTTAATTCCAGGAGGGTGCATGTTGGGGGGGGGTGAAAAATCTGGATAAAAAAATATTGGGGCAGGGCGCACAAAAATGTAGGTGCACCCAAACCCGAACATGGAACCATCGCAGCTTTAGACTCCCACCCACCCACTACACTACGGGGCCAGCTTGATAGCCCCATGCCAACCATGTTAGGCCAACCCTCCCATCACGCTCGCTCCCCCCCGCACGTGTATACATATAGCGACATCCTGTCACTATATGTGCGAACCTCACCCATCCAGTTGCCATTCCTCCATGGTAGCCCTGTCGACATGCGCTGGGATTGAATCACCATTTTAAAAAGCACTCAGTTGTCGATGCCCATGTCACGGGCTACCATTGAAAGGCTATGCTTGTAGTTCCATGGGGTGAGCAACCAGCCACACCCCTATCCTGAGCTATATAAGAAGATTCTCCCAGCCTCCTTCTGAAGCATTTTTCCTTGCCAGCCAGAGGCTCTGTCAGTCTGTCTTCTCCCATGGCCGCCCCCCCACCCCCCTAGCATTGCTTGTGCTTTGGGCTCTGCTTGATTTGTGCTGGATTCTGTTTGTGTGTTTCTCCTGCTTTGGTTAGTATTTGTTCGCCTCTGGCTGCTGTGTGCTTGTTTTCCCATTCTCCTGTGTTTGTGTTTTTGCTTTTGCATTTTCTTATTTTTTGGAGGGGGTGGCTTTCTGGTTTTCCTAGCATCCTGTTGCCATTTGTTTATATTGTGTTAATCCTGCGCCTGTGCTCTCTGGCTCCCATTTACTTACCAGATTTTGCAAACCCTCAGTTCCCTGGATTGTTATCTGTATGCTTCAGCTCAAGTTCCTCCTTCTCTGAATGGTAATCCTCAGTTTTCCTGCAATTGTTATGTATGTGTTAGTTCACACTGCTGTTTCTCTGCTGTCTCCTTGCTTCCACCTTATTGTTTGCACCTGGTCCAGGCTCATACTGCTCAGCTAGCTGCCATTCACTGTTGGCTATGTTTGTTCTACTGCTGTGCTCTTAATTCTCTCAGTGCTAGTTCCGCTCAGCCAACTGCTGCATTGCTATACTGAAACTTTCAGCTATTATATTAGTTGCCAGGTCTTGGCATACAGCTGCAGGCATTTTAGCAGTATGTTTTGGAATTTAGCTATTTTTAACCTTTCAGTCATTAATTTGCTTCCCCGTTCACATTACTCTGGCAGCTTGCTATTCTATTCTGCTGTCCTTAACTAGAACCTTGCCAGTAAAGGGACCTATTTTGAAGGTTCCTGCCCTACCAGCATCACAGTTGCTGTGGGTTTCATGGTGCTTAGTTTGTGGCTTCCCTGTTATTCCCACTGCCGGGGACTGCAATGTCACAGTGGGGCATCGTGGCTCTAGTTAGTAGGAGCATGCTTTTATGTAAGCTATTTGATTTTGCCCTGCTCCTTTGCCTACATGACTTTTCAGCCATCCATGTGTAAATACATTAACCTAGCAGCCTAGATGGCTTTCACTATATTCATTGCATTCCATTACTGCATTGTAAATGCTCCTTACTGGAAGAACCTACCTCCACCTTAATGGCATTTCAGGTATTCATGCCAATCATATCAATTTTCTAAATAAACTACCCGCAGCCTGGAGGGAAGGTGACTGAGGCCTTTTGATCCCCATAGGTGTCCAACTCTTAAAAAGGGAGATTTATTCTCCTCTATGCCAAAGGTCATAATTTGTATATAACCCCCTTGCTCCCAAGAGTTACTAGAATCCCAGTTAGAACCAGTGGCAGGCAGGGAAAGGTAGCTAGTGAAATGCCAGCTAAATGGATTTCACACTGTCAAGCTCTAGTGTCAGTCTCAGCTGAGCTAGAGGGTGATGTAATCTTAGAACTCTTGCAGCAGCATAAGCCACATTTGTGCTGGCTCTAGGGATGTTAGCTTTAGAATGTTCAGAGAGTCCTGAGTAGGAGTTCCAGGAGGAGGCTGCAGCTTGCTGTGCAGCTCCTCAGACAGCTCTGACAGAGAGCTACTGTTCTAGGTCTAGGTAGTTTGTTCTCACTCTAGGAGAAGAAGAAGATAGAAGATAGTGATTGAAGTGGTGGAGACCTTGCCAAGTGGGGTTTCCTTTGCCCTATCCCAGGAGGGATGGGGTGATCTTCAGGGTTCTGGGGCAATCCCCTCACCCAGTCTGTCTTGTGTAGCTACCTGTGACAACTTCAGAAACTGTGAGTACTTTTGTGTCAGCCCAGGAGGGGCACCTGCATTCCTTTTGGTGAATTTTCTCTGACAAAGGGACCCTGTCACCTAGACTGTGTCTGTTTTTAAAAGTGTCTGCCTACGATGGAGTCTGGAGAGAGGAGAGATTGTCGAAGTACAGAACCTTTAGTCATGTAGTATGTTAAGTGTGAAAAACATTTCAAGATAGCATCTACAAGTTTCTGTGAGGGTGTTATTAACCAGATGAATGGCTCAGTATAAACTTGGAAGCAAAAGGTGGGAGACCCCCCATCTGAAGTAACCAGTTTACCTCTCCAGGTTCAGTTTGGGCACCAGTTCAATTTTCAGTCAGTGCATTTGGCCAGTGCCTGATGGAAATAGTTACCCAGACGTGGGTTTTGGATTCTCTGTGAGCCTGTATGTGCTTTTTGGTGGTCATGTGTGCCACTAGTATTCCTCATGAAATATTGGAAAGTGTTCTAGTACTGGCCATGTGTGCCTAGTCGATGGGAAAGTGTCCCAGTACTGGCCGTGTGTGCCTAGTTGAAAGGAAATGTACCAGTAACTGGCCATGACTCCATTTCAGAACCTGAGAGTTCACTGTGTGTGTTCAGTATGCCTATGTTAAATTGGAAGTTCAGGAATGTCTGCACCTCAGTAATCTGCGTTACCAGTATGAGTAACCCTGTGGGGGTCCATCTTCACTTTGTGATTATTCTCTGTGTATGTGAATACAAGCCACACTCTAGAATCCCAACCTGGTTTGGACAGTACTGTTATTGCTTCCACTGTGTCTGGATTTACTTGGGTGCCTCTGACTAGAAGTGCAAACCTAGCACAATTATGAGCAAATGTTTTCTCCCAGGGACCTGAGTTGCTGGCCATGATAAATGGTCCCAAAAGGAGTGTGCCAGGTAGTTGTCACACTTGGGTTGCCTGTTATAATAGCAGGCTCAGAGAAAGATGTGTAAATAAACTGTTCTGTAAAAACCCCACCCCTCTCTTTTGCCCCTAGATGCTATGTGGTGAGAGGAGCAGCCCTGCTAGTTAAACAAGGGGGGGGGGCCAGTGGGGGGTTACATAGTTAGTTGTTTATAGTATAATCCCAAGTTTCCTTAGGTAACTTTCCGCTGTTCGATGCAGATGGATGGTGGCCCTACTCGCCATTCCCTCTCTCCTTAGGAAGCCCCCTGATGTCATCAGTGCAATCCATTTTATCATTGCTATCCTGACAACCTGTGCATATCATTTGTGTTTTATCAAGCTGGCTCGTTGCTGTCAATCTGCTTCTCTGCCTCATAGTCAATTTTACTGCTTAATGTTCTTTTGGGGTGCCTGCCTAAGGTACCTTTGGCCAAGGGAATCTTCCCATGACACCTCTAGGGTTGGAACCCTCTTCAAGGTTCCTTGCCTTTGGTACCCCTACAGGGTGGTAATTCCTTGTGGAATAGAGAATGTGAATGGCCAAACAGTTATCACAGTTGTACAAGCATAACACTACTCTGGTTGTGTAGGTCCATTGAATCAAACGGTTGATAACTGTTTGAAAATTATCAAATTTTGATTCAATCACTTCCATCCTTTCCAGCTTCTTACTTAGTTTGGCCATATGAAATAACATTTATTTGGCCCATGGTGGTGGGGGATCGCTGTCATAATTCCATGTGTCTGATATGTCTGATATGTCATAAATATCAGAAGATTCTGATACACTTGTACCATCCTTATCATCTGGAGTAAGAGTTATTTCCACCTTTTAATGGAGAGGTCCATTTCGTTAACCATTTTCATTATATCTACACTATTACATTCAATAACTGGGCAGATTATATTCAAAAATCCTAGAGTTTGTATCATCTAGGTTGGTACTGTGATCTATTTAGTAGCCTCATTTCCTGTTATAGTGCAACGTTCTGCTGTAACCTTTTTATGAGCATGCACTACTTTACTGTTTGTGGGCTTTGTTCAAGTGTTTTTTGGTGCTTGCAATTAAGCTTGTGTCCAGGATTTAACTTGCTTGTAGCACCAGGAACCTGTACAGCAGTTGCTGTCTCAGCTGAAAGACTTGTGGATCTGCATTCCTTTTGAGATAACATGTCCTTTCCTGGTTATACTGGGAGGTCATCTGGAGTCAACACCAAGCCTTCCACTGAATCAGGTATTGAAAGTTCTGTTTGATCTTGCAGTGCTTGTAGTGGTTTTAATTCAGACCTTTTCATGCAAGTGGTAAAAGCTGGGTGCTTCACGCTAGCATGCTCTGCAAAGTTAGTAAGATTCTGTTCTTGATTTGGGCATTGTGAAGTACTAGTTTCATATAGCTGTGGTAACTCGGGAGTGGTCTTCATTTGGAGTAACTCATTAGCATCTAATAAGTCTGCTCCTACTCCTGCTCTGCTGCCATGTATCAAATTCTGTTTTTAAGATCTGCAATTCTTTCCTCTCTGCCTGAAACATGAAAGAGGTCGGTACTATTTGAACATCTGAGCTATCATTTTGTGCTCCAAACCCTGTGCTACCTATGCTGCTGTCAGTGCTCACCTCTGCCTCAGCAAGTTGACTCATTTGGTTAATATCTGGTGATAAGTTATTGGCATTCAGAAGTTCATTGCTACTAAACATTTGATACTTGAAGCCACTATGTTCTGCCATAACTCCCTTGACCTGTTTACATGGATGCCTTCAATCTCAGCTTCAGTTTCTGCTGTCGGGCCCAAAAACAGACAGACCAGCAATACAGCTAGCATCTCTTCATCTCCCATAGCTGCAGTCTGTTCATCCTGGTCCGTCTCTTTAACATCATCCAAAGGTGTTACAGGACTGGACTGATTCAAAGGTACGGCATCTAATTTCTGGGGTACACGTGACATTCTCCTTCTCTCTTGGTTGTTCTTTTTAAGAGAATGTCAGTGGGTGGAGGTTTCATTACAGGCAACATGGATGTACTTAGGGTTTTGTTTTGTTTAACTTTGTTCATCACTGAAAGTCGTGTTGTATCAAATTCCAGTGTAGCTGTCTTTGAGTTAAAGGATGTGTTACTTTTATTCCTGGTAGCCATTGTAAGCTGATTCACAGACTTTACTACCTGCTTGCTAGGACAAGGATTTTTAGACTTTGTGGCATCATTCTTTTCCCAAAAGTCGCTAGCAATTTTTCGTCTTTCAAAAAAAGGTTCAGCTTCTCTACCTTTTCAATATCCAAGCTAATTAGGTTGATTTTCAGCTGAGTTGCTGAGGTGCGTAACTACATACCAGGAGGGTACTGATAGAGTTGCTTCCATCAGCCTCTCACTGAAGCTGTATTGTCTTGGTCTTCTTGTACAGTAAAGACAACATAAGACTTTAATTGAAGTGAATTGCAAACTTATTTTTTAGTGGATTGCTTTTTAGTTGTTTTGTATTTTAATTTTGAGTTAAGAGTTGCATATGTATATCAATTTAATGTATAAATGTTAACATATTTAAGTGTAGCTGAAAACAGTTTGATACCAATTAAGGGGCAATACATTGCCTGCATGGCTGGAGAAATAACTGCCTGTCATGCTTCAAACTTATTTCTGTTGAGTTTAGACAATGAGTTAATGACTCATGAGCAAAGAAGTTGCTTTAAAGTTGAATGCTGATTGTACTGTACTTTCTAAAAGCCATTTTCTTCTACCTTACTGCCTTAGCCATCTCCTTTGAGAACCACAGTGACCTTTTCCTCCTTTTACCCTTGCTTATTTCCCCTCAGGCAGCTTGCTGTTGCTTTAGTTATTCCCTCCTTTTTTCTTTTCAATTGTGCCTCTAATCCCCCAGGCACCTCCAAGGTACTTACTGAGGCAGTCTTCCATTTCCTTAAAATCTGTCCTCCTGAAGTCCAGAACCCACATCCTAGTATGCTTTTTCTGGTGCCACCCATTCAGGGCACTAGCATTAGTGTGCCTGGTCATAAGGGCACCAAGTTGGGATTTCATCTCCCCCTGTTTTTGTGGGAGGCTGCACCCCTGTGCCCCTCCTTTATTAGGATTCTAACTCCAAGGGGGGGTGGACCTCGGGGAAGGGGTGCAAATCCCAAAATCGGTGCCCTGATGTGCCAGTGCACTAATGCCAGTGCATTAATCACTGGAAAGGGGTTTTCTCCTGTTCAATCTGTATGCCAAACCACACTGTACAATGATTGTTTGCACCCAGGGAGCTACCCACTGTGACTTCTGCAATGCTGTCCATGTTTGTAAGTACCAGGTCAAGCACTATCCTGTCCCTAGTGGGTTGTGTAATCAACTGCCTGAGAAATTCCCCCTTTAGAGAGTCAATGCTCCAGTCTACATCTGTCAGATTAAAGTCCCCCATAATCAATACCTCCCCTTTGCTTGCCATTCAGCTAATGGTCTCCCCCAAAATCCTGTCTAACTCCTCCCTCTGTGTTGGTGGTCTGAACATTATCCCCATGTAGATAAATGCCCCAGACCCTATCTCTAAGTTAACCCAAAGAACCTTCAGCCATTCCATGTCCCTGTTGTGTCCTTGTATCTCTGTGGCATTTATGCTTCCCCTAAACATATAAACAACTCCCTTTCCTCTCTGTTTTCCTTCTGGAACATGATTTATCCCAGAATGGCCACATCTCCACTGTGGTTGTCAGTTCACCATGATTCTGTTATGGCCATGAGAACCAGGTTGCCTCTGCAATGGTTACCTTCCAGTCATGAATTTTATTTCCTAAACTCCTTACATAGAAACATAGAACATAGAAACATAGAAGTTGACGGCAGATAAGGACCGTAAGGCCCATCCAGTCTGCCCATTTCTTTTTCTACCTTATAAATGTGCCATCGGCCTTTGCTCTGTCAGTGACCTATCTATTCATAGTCATTTGTATTGCTCCCTTAAGCCTATCCCATGCCTGTTTGAAGCCCTGCACTGTATTCATAGCCACCACTTCTTGTGGTAAGCCATTCCATGCATCCACCACCCTTTCTGTGAAAAAGAATTTCCTCACATTCCCCCTTAATCGGCCTCCCTCTAATCTCATGCTGTGTCCTCTTGTCCTGCTATTTTTCTTATATTTAAACATGTTAGACTCTTTCACCTTGTTTATGCCCTTAAGGTGTTTGAATGCCTCGATCATATCACCTCTCCTCCTTTGCTCAAGGGTATACATATTGAGCTCCGTTAATCTGTCCTCATATGTCTTCTGATGCAGTCCCTGCACCATTTTGGTTGCCCTTCTCTGGACTGCCTCAATTTGGTTAATGTCCTTGTGAAGGTGTGGCCTCCAATACTGCATGCAGTACTCCAGATGGGGCCTAACCAGTGTCTTGTACAGAGGATTATTACCTCCCTCTACGACTTGTGATACCCTACTAATACACACCTAACACCCCATAGCCTTACCTACTGCTTTAGAGGTCTGTTTGATGATTTTAGGTCATCAGTGATGATGATGCCCAAGTCTCTTTCTTCCTTTGTGACTGCTAGCAACTCCTCCCAGCCTATAGGTGGCTTCAGGGTTTCTCTTCCCTATGTGCATGATTTTGTACTTCTTTGCATTAAATCCCAGTTGCCACTCTTCTGACCATTCTGCTAGTTTATCCAGATCTCTTCTCATTCTGCCCACCCATCTGGATCATCTACTCTGTTGCAGATCTTGGTGTCATCTGCAAACAGACAAGCCTTACCTCTAGTCCATCTGCAAGGTCACTAATGAAGATGTTGAAGAGGACTGGCCCCAGGACTGATCCCTGAGGTACCCCACTTGTGACTTGCATCTCTTCTGACTGTATACCATTTACCACCACTCTCTGTTTTCTGCCCATCAACCAGTTTGCCACCCAGTTGAGCAACTTCCAGCCCCACCCAGAGCCTACCCAGCTTATTTATCAATCTTCTATGTGGAACAGTGTCAAAGCTTTGCTGAAGTCAAGGTAGGTGACATCAACTGCTCCCCCTTGGTCCACCACTCTGGTTACCCAGTCAAAGAAATCTATGAGATTAGTTTGACAGGACCTTCCTTTTGTAAACCCATGCTGTCTTGGATCCTGTGCCCCTATGGATTCCAGGTGTTGCACTATCCTTTCCTTAAGGAGTGCCTCCATAATCTTGCCCACTACTGAGGTAAGACTGACCGGTCTGTAGTTCCCCGCCTCCTCCCTGCTACCACTCTTGTGGAGCGGGATCACATGAGCCCTTCTCCAGTCTTCTGGGACCTCTCCTGTGCTCAGAGACTCACTAAACAATTCTGCTAATGGCTCTGCTAGTTCCTCCTTTAGCTCCTTAAATACCCTTGGATGTATGCCATCAGGTCCCATTGCCTTATCCACCCTGAGCTTAGCAAGCTCTTGTAGGACCCTTTCTTTGTGAAGGAGTAGTGCTCACCTCCCTCCCCTGTGTCCATGATGCTGAGCTGTGGGCCCTGCCCTACCTTCTCTTCAGTAAATACTGAGCAAAGTATCTATTTAGGATAGATGCCTTTACAGGGTCCTCCTCCTCACATGCTCCCTTTTCTCCATTAAGCTTAGCAATACCTCTGGACTTTCTCCTTTCACTAATGTATCTATAGAAAGTCTTGTCACCTTCTTTTACTGTTCGTGCTAGTGTTTCCTCAGTTTGGGACTTTGCCTGCCTTACTGCCTTACCTGCTTCCCTTAGGGCAGTTTGGTATGCCTCCCTATCTTCATCCGCTGTGTTCCTTATATTTCCTGAAGGCCAGCCTTTGGCTCTGACCTTTTCTGCTACTGTATTTGAGAACCAAAGTGGTTTCCTTCTTCTTTGCACTTCCTTTTCTGTCTAACACAATGGGATGTTGCTTCAAGTATTGCATCCTTAATGCTTGCCCACTTTGCCTGTACCCCTCACCTGTGTTTCTTTTTGCCAGGGCTAGCTTAACTCTGTTGGCCATCTTATCAAAGTCAGCTCCTCTGAAGTCCCATATTTTTGCCTTGGAATGGGATGATTTAGATGTAGTAGCCAAATTGAACCATACCATGTGATGGTCACTGGCCCCCAGGTGACCTTCTACCTGGAGATCTGTGATCCCTTCTTTGTTAGTCAGTACTAGATCTAGGATAGCCCTGTCTCTTGTGGGTTGCTGTACCAGTTGTTTGAGGCCCAAACACATGATACTCCACTCCTTATGTCTGTCCCTGCCCCTATCTTTTCATCCCTTCCCTATTCCATCCTTCCCCCTTCTCTTGTCCCTGGTACTTCTCCCCTTCCATATTTTCCTCTGCTCACCCTCCTTAACTCTTCTATCAAACTTAGAACCACCTCATGATCATTCTGTCCCTTCCTTTCCTTTGTCCGTACACCCCCTCAACCCCTGGATAATTTATTTCCCTTGGGATTTTACTCTTTGCTGCTCCATTTTCTAGGGAGGATTCACTGCCTCCTTCATTTTTCTGCCTTCCCTCTTGCCTTGTTTAAACACCCATTAAGGCTGACCTGCCAGTGCAGCAGAAAGATTTACTGCTGTGACATGGGTGGTTAGGGAATGGACTCAGGGTGCCCAAGGACCAGCTGGGGCAGGGATGAATCAAGTGGCCATAGCACACTATTCACCTGGGGGGGGGGATTGAGTGACTGTGGTCCAGTGTTCCCGGGTGATCACAGGATGTGCCGTAACCAGAGCACCTGTGACCATTGCTCCTTGGGGGCATGTCGGACCCATGACGTGGTTGCATCACAGCATCCGCCTTGATGCACCCCACCATGACAAACAGAAGAAAAAAGTCTCTGGTATGTCAATGAAGCCTCCATCCCATTGCAGATCACATGGTCCCCCAACGCATCCATGACAGAGATTCATTGGGGGCTATGGGGGGCTCCAGTGACTCTGCCCTGGGGTGTAATCCTGGGGGCACGACATTCAGGGGAAGATCCCCCGGTCTGGTGGTGGTGATAAGGAAGCTGAAGGAGAAGCCGCCTGAAGATAAAGCATATTAAGTACAAAATAAATCAATAAATAAATGCCCATCAAAGTAGCATTTAAGCCTGCCAGCCAGGACTGCCATTCTCCTCCTGGATGGATGGAGTCCATCTCCTTTGTACAGGCCACCATCCCCCCAAGTAGGATCCCTGTCCCTGATGTGGCCAAACCCCTCTTTCCTGCAGCATGTCTTAAGCCAGTTGCTGCAGTATTCTCTAGCTTAGGTAGCACCTCAGTGAAGGCTACTGTGTGAGCTACCTGCTTCAGCCCCTCCCCATTTCCCTAAACATATCCTGCACCACCCCTGCTGCATACCATGCCAGGTCATTGTTCCCCAGATGGACAGTGACATCCAGTTTACCCTCCAGCCTTGTCACCCTAGTGATCCTAAGGATCCACTCTCCATCCCTCTGTGCTGAGGTGCCAGATAGACACTGCACCTCCATCTTTCCCTCCCATCCTGTTCCTCAAACTGACCCTTGAATCCCCCACCAGAAGTTGCTTCCTCTTCCACTGGAGTCCTCCTCCTTCCACCTTGATGCATCCCATATGGAGGATCCTCACATCCTCCTTTACCACCACCATGGGTGCCTCCTCTTGGCAGTCCTGTCCCTCCAGAGCAGTGACAGAGTTCTATAGTGGCACTGGTTGAGGAATATGTTCCTGAACCACCACTTCCAACCTCCCAGAACCCACTACAGTCCAGCCATCTCTTCTTGTTGGCACCCTCTGGAGCAATGGTGGTGAACTTGGTGGCCCCTTGGTGGTGGAAGAGGTCTTCTGAATCATAGCCAGCTCAGGTCAGAGTCTAGTGACCTCCTCCTCCCTTAGCCCAGAGAGCTACCTGCAGATAGGGCAGCACCTCAGTCTCCAAAAATTCTGTCTGAAGACTGCCTTTCCACAGCCACTGCAATGCACCACCCCACTGTTCCCAGTACTACACTCCCTATGATATGGAAAATAACTTGTGCCCTTAACCCTCAGATAGGGTGTTTCTAGTATTTACTAAGTATACAGAAACTCAAATTCTCCTTTGCTGGTAAATTAGGCAAGCAAATGAGATAGACCTTAGATGTCCAGATTCAAAAACAATTTAAACGGGATAAGAAGCAATAAGCAGGTAACCAAAATATAGAAGACACAAAACTAGTTTGGTATTTCTAACTAAAATATCGAAGAAAAAATCTAGTTTGCTGGTTATACCCAAATAGGGTGTGGCTAAGGTTGCTGTAATATATACAGTAACAATAACTGTCACCATTGCTAGTAAACTAGACTGGCAATGAAGTAGACATTAGATGTCCTAATATAAAACAGGCACTTTAAATGTGATAAGAAGTGATAAGCAGGCAATAAAATATAGAAGACACAAAACTAGTCGGTGTTTCTACCCAAAATATAGAAGACCAAAATCTAGTTTGGTGGTTATACCCAAATAGGGTGGGACTAGGGTTGCAGTAAATTATACAGAAAAGATAACTCTCCTTTGCTAGCAAATTAAGCTGCCAATGAAGTAAACCTTAGATGTTCTAATGCAAAACAAAGAACTTAGCTATGATAATTTGTGATATGGAAGCAGTCAAACTATGTTGTATCTGTTATACAGCATTATGTATAATTACATTACAGTATGCGCCAAATGTACCGTCCATGTTTGAACCGGACAGCCGCTTGTAGTGGACAAAATACATTTGCCAAATGCCATTTCTATTGACACCAGTGTTAAAAATCACAATTATAATGGACCTGGTGCTCCGCAAGTACTGGCCACTTTGCGCCCACTTTTGTGTAATCACTGCACCATTTGCAATTAGTAATGCACCAGATGATGACCCAGCAGTTTCTTAAAGCACCTTGCCCCCGCCCCCTCACCTGCGAGCATCAGCTGAACTGTCTCCCTACTATAAGGCAGCTATAAGTGAATCCCCTTTTCAGAACATCTCCAGCTCTTGCCCCCCTCCCCCACAGCTGCCGATGCTCGCACTGAAAACAAAATTCGCAGCTGAAACAAAATTTGGGTCTCCAGGCTGTGAAGTGCTCCCTCTCTTACCTCTGATGATGACCTCTTGGTTCAAACTGCTGATGAAACTGATTTTTCTTGACGACATCAGATCTCTGCGTCACTCTGAGCGATCCTCTTCCCCTTCCCTTTCCCTGCTCGCAAATCTTTTAGATTACCTTTCTTTGCCAAGCGAGGACACAATGGGATCCGTATAAATACAGAATCACCTCTTTCTTTCTTTTTATGCATACTGTTTGCTCTACCCTCTGCCCTTATGCACAATGCAGATGTTTTTTAATTGTACGATTTCCTGCACGTCTTCACACCTCTGCGTCACTCTGAGTGATCCCCATCACCTGAATACTGCAGTGTCTGGTGTCAAAAAGCCACAATAGATGTACCAGATGCCGCTTCTACCAGACATGATAGCACATGTCAAACTAGTCCGGTGCAAGCGGCGCATACTGTATTAGTATAGTGATATAGTACAAGTACATTTCTCTTATATTAATATCTGGAAAGTGTATTGACGAGACTTTTGCATATAAACTAGGCTCCAATCTTTCATTTTAAATAAACTAACTTCCTAGCCCTAATGGGTCAACGATAAACCTTTTTCAAGGTAATTTGCTTGAAAGATCTAATTTTGGAACCATAATGGGAAAAAAGGGCACAGGGTCATAATGTCGAAGACATAAATAGCGTGGCAAACAATGCCACAATCATGATGTCATTCTCTGAAATAACATCGGTAAAAACACTGACCCTAACAAAAATGGCACTCACCATTAGAAATAAAGGGCTTTTTGTTTTTGTGGGGGGGGATTGGCCCCCCCTCACATCCCCTGAAATTATAATAATCAACTCTGAGGGGCTGTGGACCTCAGGGATAAGGAGAAACTTGGGAGGTGGGGACTTTGTTTCAGAGCGTATTAAAAAAAAAAAAAACAATATAGGGAGATGGAGAACCAGACCCTGGTCTCCGGGTCTCCACTGCTCCAGGCCCTTGTGCCTTAGCCACTCCGCCATGGGAGTGGCTAGACCAAGCACAGCACAGCACCTGAGGATTTTTCAGCCCATTCTCCACTCTGAGTTCAGCAACAGGTGTAGCGGTAATTCCCTATTGCTATTATACCCCTGTCGCTCTAAATGCTTTCGCTCTTTACAAAGCGCAGTTCTTGCTGCACCGTTCTTGAAGTGACATATTGACCTGGTATTGAAAAAAAGTACTTTATAGTTTAAATGAAAGATTGGAGCTAGGTTGATATGATCATGTCCAGTTAATACAGCTTAGTTGCCTCAGTGTGCATTGATATACACTACGGCCTGGATATTCAAACTGCGCCAGGCTGTGGCGCAAGCTTGGGCGTAGCTCAACTTAGCTGCGCAGGGGTGTGGCCTGGGCGATATTGAAAGGAGCTGTGCCATGGCTCAGCAGCTTTGAATATCGCAGCCTGGCCACCCCCAGTGTGCATGGCGCAGTGGCACTGTGCCAGCGCATATGGCCAGAGTGGAGCATGGTGATGCGCTAGCGCAAGTGCCATTGCGCCATTCACAGCACCCGCGATATTCAAAAGGTGACATACAAATGGGGCCATAATTTATGCAAGGCGCACATGGGGCCATTTGCATGTCATTATGGCACCATTTGCATCCCATTTGCATGCAGCGTGCGCCGATCCCCGATGACTTCATTCACATATCTGGAATGTGTAGTTTGGTATGGGTGTGCAGCCCTACCGAGGTGTCAGTCGGTGGGCGGTGGGGTGGCAAGCGGGTGAGGTGCTGCTGCCCGCCGGCTGATGGGAGGGGCGCGGGCAGTGGAGCTCAGTGGGTGGGTGGGGGAGGGGTACCCTAGACCACCAGGGTAATAGGACATTTTCTGTTTTACAGATGCCCGATTGGGCAGAGTGCGGTCCACTGGACCACCAGGGATATTGGCCGGGGGTTTTTTTTTTATTATAACAGATGCCCGCGATCGGGCAGGACTCGGTCCACTAGACCACCCGGGATATTAGACGGGTGGGTTATTTAAACAGATGCCCGCGATGGGGCATGGGGGGCACCGCCAGGTGTGGCTGGAACTCGGGTGGCCACCCACAGGTGGCAGCTGCCGTGTTGTGCCCTACAATGCGGCAGCTCACCTGTGGGTGGCCATCAGTTGTTCCTTTTTTTTTTGGCTTAACCTTGTGCTAGCGCGGGTAGGGGTTGCACATGCAAGGCTCTGCACATCCCGGGCTGAATATCGGGCTGTGCAGGTTATGCATGGGCATGCCCCCCCTACCTGTGCCTGCATACATTACTGATGTGCTCCGGCGCATCGGGATTTATGCAGCTCACTTTTCCCTTTTGAATATCACACTGGGGCACAACCCTTTTGAATATCTGGGCCTATATATTTAAAAATAAAATTATGGTTAAAAGTGCTTTAATGTATTTTTATGTATATTGACATGTAACAAACCATAGAAATGGTATCAAAAAAACTTATCCATCTAAACTTGATACCAAGCTTCCATTTAACTAATGTTCCAAACTGCAGTGGTCCCAGTTCTAAAGAAATAAGGGTGACTGTGGAATCCTTTGATTATGGCCCCAATTGTAAAAAAATAAGGGTCAATGTTGAATCATTAGAGCTAGAAATGTAATTGTTTTCATGTACCAACCCCGTCCCAGGTGGGGTGTATTAGTTGCAGCATTACATACCCTTATGTGGTAAGGCGCTTTGAGTGTAGTCTCCCCTGTCACATGATGGTGTTAGTGTATAAAAGGGGATGTGCCATTGTACAAGTCAAGAGGGGAGTGGAGGAACAGGAAAGAAATGGAGAGAGAGAGAGAGAGAGAGAGAGAGATGAGGAATATTGAAGGATCCGACTGAAGGGGACCATCCAGCAGGCTTTAGGGCTTGTTTCAGTGCCTTTGGACTGGACCTGAGTGATGGAGATCATGACCAAGAGAGACCTATCAAGGGGGTTGAATGCATGTGCTGGTGGAAAGGCCTAAGGGTCTGGCTGTCCTTGCCCAGTACCCAGTGTAAGGGTCTGAGCAGCTCACATAGTTCACTGGTGGTGGTGAGACAGATGAGTAATATCTTGTCTAGGGGCCCTGAGTCCCAAGAAAGTTCAAGAGCTTGGACTATTTTGCTGATGTGAGGAATGATGTGTTGTGCAGTCTATAATGAGAAGATAGGCATGTGTGCTGAGTGAACAGTTATGTGGGTCAATAAACTTCAGTCATTCACTTAATTATCTAGAGCAGACAATGATTTCTGTCAGGGAAAACGTGTATCCTTTAATTTCTGGTGCCTAACACATATTATTTTCACCTAGGAGAACCATGGGCTTAGCATGTTTGATATTCAGTGTCTCCAGGGGCCAGGGTCTCATATTTTACCTTACTTCTGTCTGTCTATCTGTCTGTCTGTCTGTCTTGCTGTCCTGTCTTATCATGGAACGCAGGGTGAAAAATCTGGTAGCAGTTTTTGTAATTGACAGAGTGGTTGGGGTGTGAATATTTATTTTTGCTCTGTTTTAGTAAATGATTATTGTGTGACTGTGGGGTAGTGGTAAATATTTTCTTATCTTCGGATGCTTTCACAGGTAAAGCCTGTGAAAGCAAGGAACAGCAGAGGATGCTAGAGGGGAGAATGAAAGGTTTGCATTGAAATTAAGGGCATAAGATGAATGGAAATTGAAGTACAGTTTCTAAGGAAATAATATGTCATCCTAGAACACTCAGAGAAAATATACTAGAGAAGTAGTTTGCAGGGAAAACTGTATAATGAGATCCATAAAAGGATGATAGTAGAGAAGAAATATCCAAATTGTTTGGTTTTTGTGCCTTTCTCCAACCTATTCAGAAGAAGTTAAAAAAAACAATTTTTTTCTTTAAAACAGTCATGTAATTTTATGTATTGATCCCCAAATGTTGTTTCTGGTAATGTAGGTTGACGAAGTTACAAGGGTGTGTGGAAACTGCGCAATGCACGCTTGCAACAGAGTCATTGTATGGACTTTTGGCACCAAATTTTCAACATAGGCATTTAGGACCTCTGCTCATGAATAGTGTCACCGTCATTTCCTCAAACTGTCCCGAAAACTGATTTCACACAGCGACCATGCAATTCTGCACCGGACTTGCAAAAACACATTTCAACCAGCTGTACTGTTTATAAGGAGGTATGGAAAAATGCCAGTGATGAACAGCTGGAGTGAAACTATTACAGATTCACAAAGTCACGAGCATGCGTGCAAACTGTGCAATGCACACTCGTTAAACACTCATTTCATCGACTTTCATCCCCAAATTTTCAACATAGGCATTTTAGGACATCTGCTAATGAACAGTGTCACTGCCATTTTCATAATGTGTCTTGAACATGGGCTTTCCACAGTGACCGCGCTATTCTGCACCAGAACTGCAAAAAAAATGTTGGTCAGGATGTGAAAAATGACAGCTGTACTGTTCATTAGGAGGTGCAGAACAATGGCACTGTTGAAAATCTGGAGTGAAAACATTGTAAGTTTGCGAACTTACGAGCGTGCGTGCAAACTGCACAACACACACTCGTAACACAATCATTTTATGGAATATTGTCACCAAATTTTCAACACAGGCATTTTAGGACCTCTGCTCATGAACAGTGTCACTGTCATTTTTGTAATGTGTCCCGAACACTGATTTTGCACAGCAACCGCACTATTCTGCACCAGAAGTGTGAAAACACATTTTGGCCAGGATGTGAAAAATGACAGCTGTATGGTTCACAAGAAGGTGTGGTAAAATGCCAATGTTGAGAATCTGGCATGAAAATATTGTGAATTCACTAACTTACAAGCATGCTTAGCAACTGCGCGCGGCCTTGTAAAAGTCATTTTTTTTATTTTGCCACCAAATTTGCAGCATAGGCTTTTTGAGACCCCCCATGAACAGTGGCACTGTCATTTTGTTACTTGGCCCCAAAAGGTGATTCTGTGCAGTGACTGCAAAATCACCTTTTGGGACCAAATAACGCCTTGACAGTGCAAGAATTCATGAGGAGGGTTCCCAAAAACCCCATGTTGAAAATGTGGGGCCAAAATTCCCAAAAATGCCTGAGATATGCAGCAAAGTTAAAAAAAACCTATTTATTTCATTATACAGCTTACCAGCATTTCCTCAGTTCACGGTAGGCTTTGAAGAGTGCAGACGTGTTCCCTGTCCACCGTAGATCATCACGCCGGACTCCGGAGGTAAGTATGGGGTAAAGGGGGCTGTGTGGGGAGGCAGGGTGTGCAGAGGGTGGGTGCAGGTTGGGGCAGGGAGACTACGAGGGACCGTTTTCATTTTACAGGTGACAAAAAAAAAGACATCGCGGGACAGTTTTTTGTTTCAGGGGATTTGGCACACTGGGGTGGGCTCCCAGCATGCCACCTAAATGTTTGGGGTCTATAGCCAATGGGGGATTGGGCACCCTCATTGGCACACAACACGGAGGGGAGGATGTTATGCCGATGGGGATTGGGCACCCCCATCAGCACACAAAGAAAGTGGGGGGGCCGAGCTGAGGGGGATTGGGCACCCCCTTGGCATTTAACAATTGGGGGGGTGATTTATGTCAACGGGGAGTGGTTTCCCCCATTGACACATACAGAGGGGTGGGGGAAACCGACAGGGGGATTGGGCACCCCCGAAGTCAGCAGTTTGGTGACCACTGTGCCGCCATGCTCATAATGTCGGCGAGCACGTCCAGGGAAGGTCCGTTGCATCTGATGAGCTTTGCTCCGATTGCAGTGGACCTTTTCTTAGATGTGCTCACCACATTAGGTATGCATGGTGTGGTGCCAGCATGCAGGCTGATTGGGAAATGAGGGACGCACCTACTGGTGTGTGCCCTGCATTCGCCCAACAGCGACCGCACCTCCAAAGCTGCACTACCACAAGATGTTGGCTGCGCAAGCACACCAACATAAACACATGTTTCCTGAGACTTACAAACTGATTACATTCTGAAATGAGTGCTCTAACATGTTTAGTAGTGACTCCAGGCATAGGCAGTGACTGCCTATCCTAATGTGCATGCCCGGAGTCAATACCTTATATTTCAACTACTAATTTCAACATGTTAGATTGCTCATTTCAGAAGCACAGTCACTTTGTAAGTCTCAGAATGGTGCCCTCTAATAAAATATCAGTTTATCCTGAATGCCTTTTAAAAAAATCAAAACTCGTTCATGCACAAATTTAGAAGTGCATGCATGGGACTGAAGTGGACTGCCCAGGATTTCACTCTGCAAGATAAATACTAAAATCAGGAAAAAAAAAACATGTAAATGTGCTCTTTGTGTTAAGCAGGGACTGTGACTATCATATGCAGAATAATTATACAGTATATACTGGCACCATTTTTAACTGAGTCTCTAAAAGCCATCTAAAAGTTGACAGTGTCACTTTAATTATGATTTTTGTTGATGGGCTGTGGGTTTAGGGAGAAAGGGGAGATTTTTTAACCAGGAGAGGCACACTAAGCCAAAGCTTATTTCCAGGTGGGACCTGGGATCACAAGGAAGTTAAGTGACTTGCTCAGGTTCACTCAATATGCAAGTGGGGGCTGTGGGATTCAAACCCCAGGTCTCCAGGTTTGCAGCTCAGTGCCCTAAACCACAGCACTATACTGCCTCCTAGGGCATTAAGAGAGTTTCAAGAGATACGGTGGTGCTTGGATTAAGTGCTACATTGTTAGCTATCCTAATCTTTCACTTTACCACAGAAATGTTTACCACTTTAAGGCACTGCAACACAGCACTCCCCTATTATCCTTATGGCAGTATCATTCAAGGTACCACATAAGTAGGTACCACAGAAGTAGGAGGTTGTTCAGGAAAGAGGTTTGGTTTTATCTTCTGTTTTAACTGAAATATTTGAATAGTTTTGTACTTGAAATTAGTTATGTGTGTTAAAAATTACTACTATGAGTTAGAACTGTTACTTGGGCTGTGATATTGTAACTGTTGGGGCTTGTGTGATGGGTGTGGGAACACTTGTTTGGCAGTGATAATTAGAGTGAAATTTAAATGTGATGTTTGCCTGGTGTTAGGGGGAAGGGTAATTACAAGAATCATCTTGTCTTTCATTGTTCACCTGGGAACTGAAGTAGGAGGTTGTTCAGGAAAGAGGTTTGGTTTTATCTTCTGTTTTAACTGAAATATTTGAATAGTTTCTTAAATACTGAAAAGCCACTGGGGGTTGGGATTGAAGGGCTGTGCATTTCTGTTTGTGACTGAAATTTGAAGCAACAGGAATTGGTGGGCCTGTGACATCATACAGTACCTGATGTCTGCATACACACAATGTTACTGGGACTGGACACACACTGGACTGTATGTGTTTGTGAGACTTGGGAACTTTATTGGTGGGGTTGAAACTGGGTTCATAAATAACTGCAGTCAGTATAGAAGCAGACAGTATTCCAGGGGTAAGCGACTGAGAAAAGGGGTGTGTGCCATTATGAACAGAGAGGGACAAACAGGGTGGCCACATTCCACCATGGCAGGCATCTTCAGAAGGGTTGTAGGCTGCACAGGCTGTGGGATGGCAATAATTCTCAATTGGACCTGGAGAGAGGGAGGCTGCCCACTCTGTAGACAGCTATCTTGTATCAGGAGTGAAGTATATTGGTTAAGAAGTAAGCTTGGGGAGTTGGGGGCTGTCCAAGGATAAGGGGTGTGGATATGAGTGGCAGAAGGGTGGGGCTGAGGGGAGGCTGGGGCAACACTCAGAAATTACAGGACATTATGTTACAGCAAGCAGGAGGGGGGATATTAGGGACAGAGGACCCTTAGATAGTGATGTTGACGCTAAGGGGAAAACGTACAGAGTAAACATTCTGAATATAAAGAAAGTGGAGGGAGCCTAAAAGAGCAGACTGTGGGAAAGTAGCTCCTAAGGAGAACAGGGCAAGAGGGGAGGAAGGGGGCAGTTTAGAGGGGCAGTCGGGGGAAACTCAGGTTACTTGATGGAGGCTGGCATAGAGTGTTACAATAAATTTGAGCTACTAAGCAACCTAGAGGGGGCAGAAGGGGTTGATGGAAATGAGGAAACTGATACAGAGGCCAGGGGAGGGAGTCAGATACCCATAGGGCATCACAGACCAGCAATGGAAAGGATAGAAATAGTCCCAGAGGGAGAAGGGGAAACATAAATGTTAAGCAGATGGGGGAGATGCAACATATTGCAGACATGAGGGAGGAGAGCACGACTGGAGAGAAACTGGGAGACAAGAAGGTGGGGAGGGCCCCTTCAGCAGGGGGGTCTGTACCAAGGATGGGGCACTAGGTAAAGGGGACCCACAGAGGGCCTCTGGAGGTAGGGGTACTATTACAAGGGGAGAGGATGGCGGTGTGGGGGAAGGGAAAACCATTAGGGCCAGGATAAATGGTTCGGATAAGAGAGGGTTAAAGGGGACACCTATTCAGAGGGTGTCTGAGTTAAGTGGGCAAAATAACAAGGGAGGCAGAAAGGGGAGGGTGACAAGGGGGTCTCTAATAAGGCAGGAAGACTCCCATGGAATTGAGATCACGAATAAAGGGGGGATGGGGGTTGAGAGCGCATAGTGGAGGTAACCATAAGGATGATGGTGGTGTTAAGGTTCTGTTATTGGAAGACTCGATGATTAGGGGTATCAAGTGGGAGGGACGGGGGTGGATGCCATAGCCAGGTGAAGGTAGTGAGTATCTCTGGGCTGACAGTGCACAGAGCAAAGTTCATGGTGTATGAACTGGTTAGGGATTGTGGAGGGAAACTGGATTTCCTGGTGCATTTGGGAACTAACGATCTAGAGGGAAATAGTGTTTTGGAAATCCAAGCAAGGTTCCAAGAACTTGCCAAAGTCTGTTGGGATAATGGATGCAACATTTCCTTTTCAGAGATATTGCCAGTACCAAAGGCCTCAGTGGAGAAAAAAATGAAGATCACATAGGTTAATGACTGGCTCAGGAAGTGGGGTGAAGAGAGTGGGTTGGGGGTGTTAGGGAACTGGAAAGGAGTTTGGGAGGATAAGGGACTGTATGCCAAGGACAGGTTTCATCTTGCCCTGTTAGGGAAGAAGTCCTAAACAGGGGTGGCTGACTACATTAAAGAAAGGTGGGTTTAAACTTGTGAGGGGAGAGGTAAGGGAGGGCTGACGAGAAGCTGTCTCCTCCAGATGAGGGGAGTAGCCTTCAAACCAAAGGGGGGAGGGGGAAACAGACTGGGGGAGGAGGTTTCAGGAGGAGCAGAGGGAAGATGGAAGTATAAGAAACCTGGATGGGGTTCGACAAAGGGGATCAGGGATAAGGGGTGGTGTTAGTAAATGCCAGGAGCTTGGGAAACAAGTTGCCAGAGTTTCAGACCATGCTGTTTGGGGGGGGTGGATGTGGCGGCCGTCACAGAAACGTGGGACAACAAAAACCATGACTGGGACCTAAACATGCGGGGGTAAACTATGCTTAGGAAGGACAGAAAGGAGGGCAGAGGGGGTGGAGTGGCTATGTTCATTAGAGATGACATAGAAATTGCTAGGGTAGAAGAGGCAGAGGGAAACATGGAGGTCTTATGGGTCACCTTACGAACCGCAGCAGGAGGTAAGGTCAAGCTGGGTGTAGTATATAGGCCCCCTGGGATGGGTGATGTTCTGGAGGATGTTTTGCTGGACAACATCATTGCCCAGTGTGGACCAAAAGGGGAAGGAATGGTGTTGATGGGGAACCTTAATATGCCAGGTACAAACTGGGGAACCATGTTCTCTAAGGTGCCCAAGGAGCAGAGGCTGCTAGATGGCTTCCAAGATGTGTTCTTAACACAGCATGTGATGGAGCCCATGAGGGAGGGGCATGTCCTGGACGTGGTTCTGGCAGATGGGGATCTGGTAAAGGACCTGGTTGTAGAGGATCCCCTGACTGGGAGCGACCACAATACTGTCTGGTTTCAAATAAGCGAGGGGGAAGAGATCTAGGACACTGGCAGTGGACTTCAGGGGGGCAGACTTTGTGGGCATGGGAAATATTCTCAAGGATCTCTTGAAGGGGATTACATCAATGACAAATGTGGAAAAGAGATGGGAGGTCATAAAATGGGGACTTCATGAGGCAGTCAGGACCTGCGCTAAGGTGAAACGTAAGGGAGCAAGGTCACATAAACCATGCTGGCAGTCCAGGGAGGTTCAGGTAGTGGTCAGAGAAAAGAAGGCGGTCTACAAAAAATATAAAACAACAAGGGGGGATAGGGAAAAAGAAATGTACCATCTTACATCTAGAAAAGTCACCCGGATGGTGAGGGGGGCAAAGTCCAGTAAAGAGCAGCGGCTGGCACAGGGGATACATGGAGGGGAAAAGGGGTTCTTCTGGTACATTGGAGAGTGGAGAAAAACTAAGGGCCATCTCGGCAGATTGAGATCAGAAGGAGGGTGGGTGGAAGAGGCGAGGGACCAGGCAGAGGTATTAAGCAAGTACTTTGCCTCTGTGTTCACTAGGGAGGGGGATGGGATATCTACAAAGCAAGGCACAATGGGGATAGATGCGGTAGTGAGTGGGATCAGGGAGCAACAGAAATGGAGCAAGAGAGAGGGAGAGGTACCCCAGAGGTGTCACATCAGGATAAGGATAAAAGGCCAGTAAGGTGGAGGGACGGATGATGCTATCTCCACCGAAAGGTGTGGTTAGCCCTCAAGGCCTAAAGAAAGATAAATCTCCTGGGCGAATGGCATTCATCCACGAGTACTAAGGGTGGCGGACATACTGGCTTGCACAGTAACTCTTCAACCAGTCGCTTGAGTCAGGAGGTACCTAGGGATTGGCGAGGAGAGGCACATATGGTGCCAATCCACAAGGGGGTCAAGGAAGTACAGGTAACTATAGACCCATCAGTTTGACCTCGTGGTGGAAAATTAATGAGAGTATACTAAAGGAACGATTGGGGTGTACTTGGAGGAGGTGGGAGGTCTGGATAGTTGGCAACATGGGTTTGTGCCCGTAGATCATGTCAAACCAATCTTGTGGAGTTCTACAAATGGGTAACATCAGAACTGGACAGGGAAAGCCTGTGGATGTATTATTCTTGGACTTCAGTAATGCTTGACTCTGTCCCCACAATGGTCTGGTGGAGAAACTGATGGGGTTGGGAGTAGGCCCTTTGATGGTCAGATGGATTGAAAACTGGCTAGCTGGACGCACCCAGAGAGTAGTGGTCGGTGGGGAGCTCTCAAACCCTAGAGAGGTTGGTAGTGGGGTACCACAGGGCTCGGTCCTGGGTCCAATCCTGTTTAATGCATACATATCGGACATCAGGGAGGGTATAGGGTGTGAAATGAGTCTCTTTACTGATGACTCCAAGATGGGAGCAGTAGTTGAGGGAAGAGGGGAGGTTGGCACTGCAAGGGGACCTGGACACCCTGGAAAGCTGGGCTCACACATGGAAATTAAATTTCAATATCACCAAGTGCAAGGTGTTACATCTTGGGTGGGAAACCCCAAACACAGGTACACCCTGGGAGGGAGGCGCTGGAGGCCTCAACAGAGGAAAAGACCTAGGAGTCATGGTGGATGCATGTATGAATAACTCTGAGCAGTGCAGGAGAGTGGCTAGCAAGGCAAACAGGATGTTGGGATGCATCATAGGGGATCACCTAGGAGCAGGGAAGTGATTCTGCCGCTGTACAATGGACTGGTTAGACTACACTTGAGTACTGTGACAGTACTGAGACCACACTTGAAGAGGGACATACAGCCCTGGAGAGGGTACAGAGGAGGCAACTAAGATGATACGAGGACTAGATTTGATGATGAGGACAGACTTGAGGAGCTGTGCCTGTTTTCATTGAAGGAGAGGAGAGATGGTGAGACATGATTGAGGTCTTCAAGTACCTCAAGGGAATAAATAGGGTAAACATGGAGGGGTTCTTTAGACTAAAGCAGGGAGGTATTACCAGAGGGCATGGTTTGAATTTTTAAGGTGAAAGGGTGAGGGGGAAAAAGAGGAGGAGGTTTTTCACTGAGAGGGTGATGGACCCTTGGAATGCGCTGCCTGGTGAGCTGGTTCAGAGATCCACAGTGGAGGGCTTCAAGAGAGGTGGGACGAGACACAGAGAAAGCAGATGTATCAGATGATGGCCTGGCCCAGGGGGTTGGGATTGATGATAGGGGTTTCTGGAACACAAGGGGGGAAGGCCTCAGCACCCAACTAGGGATCTGAGGTTCGAGCAGACTCGATAGACCATAAGGCCTAATCTGCTGGCAATTAGTATGTTAGTATGTTAGTATATGCTGAACTGTTACCTTATTGTGCTTTTTCAGCAGGAGTAAAAAGACAGGCAGGTACAGGGAAAGCTTTACCTTAAAATAGCAGCCGCTTAAAGGGGAAAAGCACATAACACCCTATCTAGGGTAAGGTGTATGTTACACTAGATCCTCATAGAGGGTGTAGTTAGGAAATAGTAAATAAAGGGAAGGGACAGTAGAGACAGGTTACACTTGGAAAAGAGAAAGTAGTGACTGTTATTAGCAGATACCGTATGTGAGTAATGCAGTGCATTGATTGTGGACCTGTAGTTTTCCTGGAGACTTTCTGGAGATTGAGGTGCTGCCTCACAATCACCTGTCTGGATAGAAGGTAGAGGTCGCTAGTCTCTGTGCCAAGCTAGATAGGATCCAAAGAACCTCTTGCCCTACCCAGGCGCAACCGACTGTGCTGCCATTGCCCCAGTGGTAGTTTAGACAGAGGAAGCCCGGCTGGACCTTGATGGACTCCAGGAGGGTGAGGGTGGTGGATCAGAGTCACCTTTGTCAGCCTGTGCTATTACAGAATTCCTTGGTTATTCTAGTGAGACAGGACTGCCATGAGGAGGCACCTTTGTCAGCCTGCACCATTACAGAATTCCTTGGATATTCTAGTGAGACAGGACTGCCATGAGGAGGCACCTGTAGTGGTAGCAAGGGAGGATGTAAGGGGTCCTCTGAAGGGGAGGCCCCAAGGAGGGAGGAAGAGGACCCCAGCAGAGGAGAAAGAAGCTTCTGATGTGGGACTCAGTTGTCAGGGGGATAGATTTGGGAGCAGAAAGCGGTGGTGAGAAGAAGGTTAAATGCCTACCTGGTGCCATGGCCCAGAGGGATGGACAGCAGATCCTAAGGATCGAGAGGGTAGCAGGATGGGGTTGGGAGCTGGATGTCATTGTCCACCTGAGAACAAATGACTTAGTGAGGGAGGGGGTTTAGTGGTACAGGAATAGTTCAGGGAACTGGGGAGAGGCCTAAGGCAAGTAGCATGAATGGTGGCATTCACTAAGGTACTACCTGTCTACAGCCATGGGGAGGATAGAGCACTCTGCACCAGGAACTTCAACACAGGCAGGAGGGGATTGGGTTAATTAGGGACTGGGTGTCTACCTGGAATGATATGGGTCTATACAGAGGTGATGGCCTGTATCTGTCTGGGAAGGGGACCACAGTCTACAGTGGAAGATTTAGAAGTAACTTTGCTGAAAATTTAAACTATGTGAGAGGGGAGGCAGAAATAAAAAGGGAGGCATAAACTGCCCCCACCCTCCACAGATTGAAGCAACAGCAAGAGAGGGCCCAAAGGGAGGAAACTTCCCCAGGGCACAAGCTAAACTTAAAGAAAGCAGATGCGTAGTAGTGGAAAAAAGGTCAGGAACATAAGAGGTGGAAATAGAGGTGTTGACAAACAGGGTAGTGAGGAGAGAGGACAGAGAGAAGTTTCAAGTGGCAACAAAGGCAGGAAGGTGGGTTCCAGGCAGAGTGGGAGCAAGGTGTGTAGAGTTATGTGTACCAATGCAAGGAATCTTGGAAAAGAAATTCCAGACCTGTAGGCCATCATGGCAGAGGAAGACTTGGATCGTGTGGCCATTACTGAATCATGGTGCACAGACAGCCATGACTGGGACATGGCCATTTCAGGCTACACCCAGTTCAGGAAGGACAGGGTGGGGAGGACGGGTGGAAGGGTTGTGCTGTATGTGAGGGAGGGTATCAGAATGACAGAAATGCAAGGGAACCTAGGGGTAAAGCATGTGTTGGAGGTGCTGTGGGTCACAATGGAGACGGGAGCCAAAGCCACTATTCACACTGGGGTAATATACAGACCTCCAATACAGGGGGAGAAATTGAATGAGGCACTGGGGGAAGCCATCAGCATGATGGCAAAAAAGGGGGCAGTCCTGCTAGTGGGGGACTTCAATCAGCCAGATGTAGATAGAAGCCTTCCAGCTGTGGCCTCAGTTAGAAGCAGGGCCATCTTAGACTCCCAGATGGGGCAATACTGGACCTGGCACTCACAAACAGGGTCAGTATTGCAGACGTCAAGGTGAGATGCCACCTGGGAACCAGCAATCACTGTGCAGTGTGGCTGAACATAAGGATAGCAGCAGAGACAAACCACACAAGGATGAGTAACCTGGACTTCAGGAGGGCTGATTTAAAAAAATCTGGTGCATGCCTCTGAGACAACCTAGCGGGGAGGATTGCTTGGGCAGAGTAAAGAAACAGTGAGCCAAATTAATGGATGCATAGTAAAAGCAACAAACCTCTGTGCAACAGAAGGTAATAAAAACAGGACAAAAACTGTGGTTCTCGAGGGAAGTCACTGGAAAGATAAAGGCTAAATGAGCGCGTTCAGGAGGTACAAGGAAATGCAGAAGGAAGAGGATAGGAAGGTGTTCCAGGAAGAGCAGAGGGAAGTAGGGAAGGCAGTTAGGGGCATAAAGGCACAAACAGAGGAAAGAATAACCAAAGGGGTAACTTAAGGGGACAAAAGGTTTTTTTAAATATATAAGCAAAAAGAGGAAAACAAGGAGAAGGATTGTGAGGTTAAAAAGAGTAGGGGAATTGCAATTTCTTTTCGTTATCAGTCTTTTTAATCATCTGTTATTACAGTCTCACTTCTTATTTCTTTCTTCCTTTCTTTCCTCCACTTCTCACTCTTTTCTTTATCTCCCTGTTCTTCTCTTTATCCCTCTCTAGTTGTTCTAACACTTTCATACTTGGTTATTCTTCAAAGTCTTCCTATCTTATATATAATCTACCGTGTTGGAATATATACATAACATGACAATCTACTGCCATGACTGTATACATCTCTCTCTTCATTTATACTGCTTATTCCCCTTCCTAGGTTGTATAATGTTTGTTCTTCCTCAATTTCACGGTTTGTATTATTCAATCCAAAACTTATAGTACAAGATTCCATGTCAGTCATTCTACAAATGTTTGTGATTACATGCTGTTTTATCTCTTCCTTATGCTCATATGTATTTATGTACTTGGAAGATGTATGTTTATTTTGTTGAATACTTAAAAAGATCAACTACAAAAAAAGAGTAGGGGAAGACAGTACAGAGGCAAATCAGGAAAAGCAGATATCCTGAACAGATAATTATGCTCAGTCTTCACAGTGAAGGAAGAAGGAGATAGACTACTTAGAATTAACAGGAACAATGGAGGCAGAGAGGTAGACACAAGTCTATTCACCGAGGAAAGAGGACTTGCAAATCTGAAAGTGGATAAGGCTGTGGGGCCAGAGAGGGTACACCCAAGGGTGCTGAGGGAGCTTTCTGAGTCACGGGCTGCACCTCTAACATTCCTATTCAACAACTTGCTGGAAACAGGAGTGGTTCCATAGGACTGGAGGAGAGCAGATGCAGTCCTGCTTCATAAAAGCGGCAGCAGGGAGGAGGCTAGCAACTACAGGCCAGTCAGTTTAATGTCAGTGGTGGAGAAGTTAATAGATTCATAGATTCATAGAAAGTTACGTTCTCAGGAGGCACAAATGCCCTTAGTGAGATCGCCACCATCCTGGTGGAGTATTATGAATATATTTTTTTATCACTCATATATATATATCTAATTGTTTTTTAAAGGACTCAATATTAGTACTCTCCACTACTTCCCTTGGTAAACTGTTCCATTGTCCCACAACCCTCTGTGAAAACCATTTTAACCTTTTTTGAGTTATACAATTTGCTCCACTAAGTTTATAACAGTGAGATCTTGTTGATTTATTAGAATTATTCTTTATTAAACCTAAGGTTTCAAACAAATATTGATCATTAACTGCTTTATATATTGTGCATAAATCTCCACGTATTTGTCTATATTCCAGCGAAAAAAGTCCCATATGTTGCAACCTTGATTTATAGTGAAGGAGCCCTAAGCCTCTAATTTTTTTAGTTAATTTCCTCTGTACCCCTTCCACTAGTTTTTTTTCCTTTTACAGTAGATGGACCACTAAAAGAAGAACAATACTCAAGATTGGTCTTGATCATACTTGTGTACAGTGGTAGTAGTACTTTTTGTTCTCTACTTTTAATATGTTTAAAAATACATCCCATAATTTTATGACATTTTTTGACTTTAGCCCTAGTGTGGTTGTCAAATGAAAGAGTGTTATCCACCAAGACCCCTAAATCTTTTTTCCATTGTTACTGTAACAAGTGGAACATTATTAATTTTATAGTTAAAATTAAGATTATTTTATCCAAAATGAATAACCTTACATTTTTGTTCATTGAAACACATCTTATTTTCTAGTGCCCAGCTGGAGATGTCATTTATTTCTTTCTGAAAAAGAACTGCGTCTTGTGCATTTTTCACAATACATCCAAGTTTGCAGTAGTCTGCATACTTAGTCATCCATATCTTTTTGGATGGTTGCATAGTTGATATTAATAAGTTAAAGAGTATTGGACCCAAAACAGATCCCTTCGGTATCCCGCTACTAACCTTTACCTTTGGTGATAAGTGTCCTCTTACTGCGACTTTTTGATATCTATTTTGTAGCCAAGTTATTACCAGCTAATAATATTGGGATGAAAACCAGACTTACTCATGTAGTTTATTATTACTTGATGGGAGACTTTATCAAAGGCCTTGGAAAAATCAAGCAGTACAATGTCCACTGGAAATCCTAAGTCAAGAGATGCACTTACATTTTCGTAAAAGTTTAGCAGGTTTGTCATACATGATCTACCTTCAGTGAATCCATGTTGGGTTAAATCCTGTAAGTTGTTTTGGATAATATGTGCTTCAATTCTTATTAATAATGTTCTCTCAAATAATTTACCAATTACCGATGTAAGACTAATTGGTCTATAGTTAGATACCAATTGTTTATTTCCAGCTTTGTGTATTGGTGTAACTATAGCTTCATTCCACAATGTAATTGTCTTCCCTTGATCTAGTGATGCATTAAACAGCACTGTCAGAGGTCCATATATAACATTTGCTATTTCTTTTAAAAATCTAGGATGTATGTTGTCAGGTCCGGGTGAAGAATGATTTTTAAGTTATTGTATTAAAGTTTTGACCTCAATCTCTTTAATAGGTGGGATGTGCTCTTTATTATTTTGGTCCAAAATTATTGGTAAAATGTCAGCTGAAATGAATACACTGGCAAAGTAATTGTTAAATTCAGTTGCCATATCTAGTTCACTAGTAATAGGACCATTGGTGTTTACTAGTGTTCCCATTGTTGAACTATTTTTTTTAGAGAACCAACATAGTTATAAAATAATTTATAGTTGTCCTTAGTTTTAGTGGCTAAGTTTAAATCGAAATTATTTTTTGCTTTCCTAATAAGGTATTTAACTTTTTTTGTTTTTTCATTATATGCTCTCCAAGTTATAGAGGATGGATTTGTTTTATGTTTCTTATAGTAGTTTTTTTTTTTATTAATTGCCTTCTTTATGTTATTATTCCACCATCGGGAGATTCTATTACTCTTTTTATATTTCAATCTATCCGGGACCCAAGTTTTCATACAATGGTTAATTTTATTCCATATTTTTTTCCATATTTGACATACATCTAAATTTACAAGTTCATATTCCCAGTTCCAAGATCTTAAAAAACTCAGTATTTTTTTATAATCTGCTTTATTATAATCTTTTACTACTGTCACACCATTTGTAATGTTATTACCTAAATTTATATTTACCGATACCATATTGTGGTCTCTATCTCCTAGAGGTGTTTTTATAGTTGGTATTGTCATTTTATCTTCTATGTTTGTTAGTATAATATCAAGAATATTATTCTGTCTAGTTGCTTTGGTTACTATTTGAGTTAAGTTTTGTTGTATGGTAAACTCAATAAAAGTTGTTTCAAGAGGTCCATGCCCTTCTAAGACTGTCCAGTTTATTTTGGGGAAATTAAAATCACCCATTAATATGTAATTTTGTGTGGTTTCTATATTATTTAAAATTGACAAGAGTTCTAAGTTTTCAGTTTGAGATAAGTTGGGAGGTCTGTAACATAGTGCAACCACCAATGTTTCATTTTGTAAATTAATTTGAGTCCAAATTATTTCTGTTTTACTTTCTAATACCTCATTTGGTGTTATGCTATGTGCCTTGTATTTGTTTGAGATATATAGTGCTACCCCTCCACCTCTGCAGTTACATCTATTTTTGGAAAACTTATTAAAGCCTTGAATTTCAGTATGCCATTCATGATCGGAGAACCATGTCTCTGTAACTCCACATATTACTATGTTTTCTTTTACTAAGATGTGTTCCAATTCCTCTATTTTTTTTGTCAGGCTACGTGTGTTTACTAACAGTATGGTAATAGCTCCTAGATCTTTATTCTTTAGTTTTGTTTGATACTTTGCTTTCTCAGAGTTTTTATTATTACATTTTGTACCACTGGTTAATTTTTTCACTAATGTTTTGGTTTCAGGAGGACATGAAGGAAAATGCCCTCCCCCCAGAGAATTTAGTTTAAAATACTGTCAATAAACTCAGTTATCTGTTTTGCCAACAACTGATTTCTCCTCCTACTCAGATGTAGTCCGTCCCAGGAAAAAAGTTCTGCATGATCTTTAAATTCCTCCCAATGTGTAATTCATGATATATCCTGTCTCAGTGACCATCTCCTCATCCAATTATTTATATTTCTAATCTTTATTGAATGTAAAAAAGATGCTTTGGGGATGGGTAAGATTTCTGAAAGTACAGGAACACAGCCTGTCTCAATAAGTTTGTTAATAAATACTACAAAATCCTTTTTTATGTTGTTTTCTGTGACTTTAAAGATATTATTTGCTCTTAAGTATAAGATGACAATTGGATTTGGGCCTGCACTACTTAATATTTTCTCTAACATGGTGACTACGTCCATTATTTTTGCTCCACTAAAGCTAGATAACACTCTTGTGGCTTTTTCTGGATTGCACACTGCTCTGTCTAGATACTTAATTAGAGATTCTCCTAAGACAAAAATGTCTTGTTTCACAATTTCAACCTTTTCAGGTAATATGGGTTGAAGATTCACTTCCATATCTATAGGAGTATTAGATGTAACAGGGTTATTTTCAACAAAATCAGGGGTGTCAACAGAAAGAACGTCATAACTATTGTGTAAGGGTAGATTAAAGGTTTCAGCTGTTCTACCTTTTTTGGATACCTGAGAATTTTGTACTGTAAACCATTCCTCATTTAAGAGAGGTCCACACTCCTCCTCTCTATTTCTTTTTTCTTTTTTTTTACAGATTGGATGGATGAATTTTTAACATTTTCTAGGTGTACTTGTGTCTGGTTACCCCCTAATTGTAGACTGGAATCATTGTTTATTAAAAATTGTCCTTCCTTGAAACTGGATACCATTTGTTTTTGACTTGCTTCAACATGGTCTAATCTTTCATTAAACAAACTAATTTCTTTAAGCAGTTCTTTATTCCGTAAACATTTGCTACATGTAAACAGTTCTTTGGGGACAGAGTCCATAATGAGAAACATGTTACATTCAAAGCATTTGACTCCAAGGTCGCCCTTCTAAAGTCATAATGGTGTCCATGGTTATTAACACAAAGGTATTCTTTATATTTAGATAATTCTAGATGATTTAATTTCTGTATACTCACTTTACGTTTACAAAGACAGCCACAGTATTTAAAACTTGTTTCTAAAATCCTAGTACACTTCGTACACGCGAACACGCAATCACGCACAGATGCATGTGTCTTTGTGTGCATCTTCGCGGTGCCCTGCTCTTGCTCGCCCGGCTCGCAGAGGGGCTGTATTTATAGTAATTAGAACCTGGAAGTCAGCTGGAGGGATGAGCCTCGTAACAAAGTGTTTGTTTTAAAATATAATTTGCTCAAATGTGTAATAATAACCACTCATGTGTGGTGTTATGTCAAGCAAAAGCATAAAAATCCCCTTTATAGAGAATATACATCTAAAAAGAACATAGATTTGTCACTAGATGCAGTTTTTAAAAAAACTACAGCTACTCTTCCTGCATGCAATCGTATGACAGGGCTCCGGTTTATAATTATTTCCGAGTGCCAGTTAGATCTACTAGAAATAACGTCTGTCCACAGTGAAACAGTAGTACAAAGTGCAATTTAGTTTTAGAAAATGCCCCGCTCACAGAGGGGCTGTATTTATAGTAATTAGAACCCGGAAGTCAGCTGGAGGGACGAGCCTCATAACAAAGTGTTTGTTTTAAAATAAAATTTGCTCAAATGTGTAATAATAACCACTCATGCGTGGTGTTATGTCAAGCAAAAGCATAAAAATCCCCTTTACAGAGAAAATACATCTACAAAGAGCATAGATTTGTCACTAGATGCAGTTTTCTAAAAAAACTACAGCTACTCTTCCTGCATACAATCGTATGACAGGGCTCCGGTTTATAATTATTTTGAGTGCCAGTTAGATCTACTAGAAATAACGTCTGTCCACAGTGAAGCAGTAGTACAAAGTGCAATTTAGTTTGGAGACACTTTTAAAAGAAAGGCAAGCAGAGTATGTTGAATCCAGCAGATTACAAGACCCAAGGTAATATGGATTCATGGGGGGGGTCATCATGTCAGATAAACCTGATCAATTTCTTGGACTGGGTGACCAGGGAATTAGATCAGAATGGAACTGTGGATGTGGCCTACCTTGACTGCAACAAGACCTTTGAGGCTTTCAACACTATACCACATAGGAGTCTTATAAAGAAACTGAGCAGTTTGGGGGTGGACCCAAAGTCGTAAATTGGGTACGGAACTAGTTGATGGATAGGTGACAAATGGTAGTGGTAAACAGCACTCACTCTAGTGAGGGAAGAGTGACCAGCAGGGTACTTCAAGGTTCGGTACTGGGACCAATCCTCTCCAATGTCTTTACAAACAACATTGTAGAGGAGCTGAAAGGGAACTTATGCCTCTTTGTGGATGACACCAAAATCTGTAATAGGGTAGGTACTCCAGAGGGGTGGAGAGTGAGTAGGGACCTGAGAAAACTCAAGGAGTAGTTGAGGGTATGGCAGCTGAGTTTCAATGTGAAAAAGTGCAAAATCATGCACTTAGGGTACAGAAACCCAGAAGCAGTGTATAAAATGGGGAAAGAGGTATTGACGGTCGCTAAGCTGGAAAGGGACCTTGGGGCTATCATATCTGATGACCTCAAGGTGGCGAGGCAGTGCAACAAGGCAGTAGGCAGGGCCAACAGGATGCTGGGGTGTATAGGGAAGGGAATCACCAGCAAAGGAAGAGAGGTGGTGTTACCACTCTATTGATTGTTGGTGAGACCCCACCTGGAGTACTGTGTCCAGTTCTAGAGATCACATCTCAGGAAGGACATAGACAGGGTAGAGGCTGTCCAGAGGAGGGCAATTAAAATGGTGCAGATACTGCATCATAATCCCTACAAGGAGAGACTGAGGGATCTCAATATGTACACCCTGGAAGAGAGGAGAGAGTTGGGGACATGATAGTGACCTATAAGTACCTCTTGGGGGAATAAGGTACAGGAGGGAAGTATGTTTCAGAAAAAAATGGTGCACGAGGACAAGGGGGCATGTGATGAAGTGGCAATATGGGAAATTTAAGAGAGATGTGATTAAGTACTTCTTCACTAAAAGAGTGGTGGATGCCTGGCACAGCCCACCAGCAGTGGTGGTGGGGGCAAAAACAGTGGTTGGCTTCAAGCATTCATGGGATACACACAAAGGAATCTTGGTAGAAAAGCAGAGGAAGGTAGATGGAGATCAGGTAGGCTCTGTGGTGACAGTATAGGCAGGGACAAAATGGGACAACTGGGTAGGCCAAGTGGTCCTTATCTGCTGACAGATTCTATGTTTCTGTGTTTCACTTTGACAAATGTGGTACTTTAAATAACATTACCATAAGGGGGAAGTACTGTACTGCAGTATCTTAATGTGGTAAACTTTTCTGTGGTAAAGTGAATGTTACGATGGCTACCACTGTAGGTAAGGAAGGCAATTCGTTACAGTACCAGCAGGTGAGGAATTACAGTATACTCCTTTTTGAGCCATACATACTTTTGGAAAGGAAAAACAGCATTGGTCTATTGAGTTTCATTCCTTCCTCCCATACGCTGAAGCTGAAGGTGGGGGGGGGGTGACAGCGTTGAGCATCCTGAGATCTAGGAAGGTTCAGGCAAAACATGGCTTCCTGGAATTTAGCAGTGGGTGGGCCAAGAGGCATAAGCCTAGGAGGGTTGTTCTAGTTGACATCCCTAAACACTGTACCACCATGGAGACAGTGAGAGGTTAAGTTACTCAGATTCCTTCAGTCTAGATATTGCTCTGCAATCCTCAGTCTGCTCTTAAAGGAACACTGTCAGCTTTTTAAGCTGTTTCTAGTGCCCTTGTATTTTTGTGCCTGTTAACAGAGCTTCACTGAGTATATGCTCTGATTCTGCTTAAAATGCATAAAGCATGTGTATTTTTGGTAAAAAAAACAAAAGGCCTTTGTTCGTCCTGACCTAAATTCTGTGATCTGCTCCTTACCGTACATCGCCAACACTGAAATGGCACTGAATGACGCCAAACTCGTGCATGAATGAGTTAGGCGATTTTGGAAGCATATAAACAAAACCGATGGCTTAATAGTGCTGAATGTGCTGGCTTCTACAATGTCAGTGATTTGTGATTGTAATTGTGATTTGAAAAGTGAAACTGGCACTCCGCGCATGTCACAGGGATGCTACATCTGATTCTTCTACTGAACTGGTGTGTGTCACAGAGACCTGACTGCACAAGAATGTGGGATCAGTTCTGGCTGAGATCATGCAGATCAGTTTTCAATTGTATAACCCCCCCCTACCTCATGGCTGGAGCATAGGGGTGGCAGGGTACATTTCTTTTTTGATCTGAGCTGGACTTCAGGGTCTTACCAGTGGATTAATCTGGGTCTTTCAAGAAGGTGGCAATGTAAATGGAACTTTCTTCAAGAGTTTGCAAAGATGCTGCCTGCCATAATGGTGAAATAATTGGGCCTTCTAGTTCTTAGTGATTTCACTATGTGGCTGAATGACCCCCTGATAATTTGTCACCTAAACTCCCCAGTTAATGAAATATATTGTGCTCAGACATAAGAAAAGGTTCACACATAGGATCTGGTGTTTTCCACAGAGTGAGTGGTGGTACAGTACTCTGAATCCTTTTGTTTGATCAGACTATGACCACTGCACCATAAAGTTCAACCTCAGGGCTACAGTTAAACCACCCCTGACTATAGAGGGGATACATTCAAATTCAAAATGGAATGTGGAGTTTAATAAGTTTCCATGTCTTTGAAACATCACAAGTCTGGTTGTCACCTCTCGTGGTGTGTGTGAGTGTGGAGTGGGGCACTACCAAGACTGAAGTCTGTAATGTGACTTGGACAGTGGTGGTAGACTCCTTGGAACATGACTGCTTGTCACCTGTAACTTCTCATTGAAACATACCTTAATTTCTATCCTGCTGGCTCATTACAGAAACACAAATACATAGAAATAGACATTGTCATCAGAAGAAAGTCTATTGGTCTCTCCAGTCTACCTTAGTTCCTACATAACCAATGAATCAGAGTCCCCTAGTGGTCACTCATCTCCACTCTCCACTCCCCTCCCATGGTCCTCACTGAAACCATTTGCCTATCCCACCTATGCTTGAACCCCACTAATGTCTCCACAGGCCACCAAACTGGGAAATCCTTTATACTTGTCCACCTTCCTCTCTGTAAAAAAAAATATTTCTAACTCTGCCCCATATCAGATTCTTTTAGTTTCCTCTTAGTATTTCCACTTAGGGTGAACAATTTGCTACAGTCTTCTTTATTACCTGTATCAACTTTTGTGTTTCTATCATATCCCGGCCCTCTCTTTCCTAATCTCCAATGGGTATATCTCAAGATGTACTAGTAGCTCCATGTATGCCCTACTCTGCTGTCCATCAATCGTCCTGGTAACGCTCATCTGAACTGACTCAGCCTTTATCATATCCTTCCTCAAATGTGGGTTCCAGAACTGTATGTAGTACAGGGTGAGTACAGCTCTGACCAAAGGTTATTTTTTTTTTTTTAGAGCGGAAGTGAGAGGGTTTTGAGCTGCATCATGAAGTTCTTTTTACTCTCTCTCGCTCGATTGCCAATTGATGCATCTGTTTTTATTTGTTTATTTTTTATGAGACGGGGAGAGAGAGCGGTGAGCAGGGGGAGATGGAGAGAAAGAGAGAGAGGGGGGAGGAGAGTTAGCTGAGATGAGGAACTGAGCTGCAATAAGGAAGGAATGAGAAGTGAGAAGTGAGCTGAGTTATTGAGTTACTGAACTGAGGTAAGGTGAGACAGGGACCAGTGATCTGGTGAAAGCTGAGAACAGTAAAATAGAGAACAGGAAAGTTAAACAGATGATAGACATCTGTACTGTCCAGTGACTCCTCACAGATTCCTGCACACTTTCATTTGAACAAAAAATCATGACTTAAAGGACTGAAAAGAAATTTATCAGTCCCTCATTTGAATCGTATTCAGGTGGGTGAGTTTTTCTTATCGGGCAAGCTGTTGTTGTGAACACCACCCAACTTTCCACCTAGAAGTAGGAAAGACAGCACTCATTAGTGAAACCAGCTTTGCCACAAAGGTGATAAGCAGGTGTTAATAGGATTAGGGGATTCCCGAGACAGAATTGCCAGCCAGCTTTGCAAAGTAATAACAGCAGCTGATCAGATGCAAGCACTACTGGGAAGCACAACAAGGGGGAGGGGTAGCTGCTGACGCCAGGCATGCAGGTGTGTCACTGTATGCATGCATGCGTCATTGCATGCCAGCACTCCTGAGGAGAAAACTGGAAAAAGGAGGCAAAGGCCCAGTCTGCCCGAGGCCGGCACTCTCTGCAGATTCTCAGAAAAACAACATGGCAGGTCACCCACCAATATATGGTCCTGGGTAAGTGATAGATACCCGGTAATTCCGTAAGAAGGTCAGTGATAGGGCTGGTGGTAAACATCTCTTTAGGCTGAAAAATCAAACTATCAAAACAATCTAGAGGGCTCTGAAAAAGACATTGTCATACATCTAATGTTTTGAGGCTGGAAGTATTGTGTAGAGATTAAAGTAACAAGCTGTGAAAGAGCTTGGAACATCCATCAGACACACTTGCATACCGTGTGACTCTGAGCAAGTCACTTGACCTCCCCGGTGCTCCTAGGTCACCCCTGAAAACAGGTACTTGTGCCTAGTGGGCCTTACCTGGTCAACAAAGAACAACAACAATAAACAGAAAATAACTAACTCCTGAGTGTGAAGAATAAGCTGCTTCTCACACCAAGTAGGTACTGTGATGTCTTAAAGTATGAGGGTGAAGCACTGTACCGACACAGTGTGAAAGACAACTTATTCTTCACTTTTTTTTTTTTTATAATAGAGTGGCATTCAGGATGTATAAGGAAATGCAGAGGGAGGGAGGAAGACAGGCAGGTGTATTAGGTAAAATGAAGAAAGCAGTAAAGCAGTGAGGAGAGCAAATGTGCAAACAGAGGAAGAGATAGCCAAAGGGGTAGCAAATGAGGATAAGACTTTCTTCAGGTACATAAGTGAGAAGAGAAAAACAAGGGGAGGATAGTGAAAATAAGGAGGATGGCAGGAGGAAACTGTGAAGAAGAGGATCAGGAAAAAGCAGATACCCTAAACAGGTACTGCTGCTCAATCTTCACAGTGGAGGGAGGGGGAGATGGACCACCAAGGAGCAGCAGGAATGGGGGGCAGACTCAAGTCCATTTTCAGAAGAAAGAGTCCTGAAGGGGGTTGCAGCTTCCAAAGTGGACAAGGCTATGAAACTGGATGGGATACATGCAAGGGTACTAAAAATAACTGAGGGAGGTACTGACTGCCCCACTGATGGCATTAATCAACAGCTTACTTGGATCGGGTATGGTTCCAGAGGACTGGAGGAGAGTGGACATGGTCCATCTACATAAGAGCAACAGCAGGGAAGAGGCTAGCAATTACAGACTGATGAGCCTCACCTCAGTGGTAGGGAAATTAATGGAAATACTGTTAAAGGAAAGGTTGGTAGAGTATCTTGAATCAAATGGGCTGCAAGCCCAAAGGCAGCATGGATTCTTGGTTGGGTGGGAAGTGATGCCAGGCACACCTGACTAATTTCTTTGACTGGGTCACTATGGAAAAGATCAGGGGAGGGCAGTGGATGTGGTTTATTTGGACTTTAGAAGGGCCTTCAACACTGCATACAGGATACCGATTAAAAAAATTAAGCAGCCTAGTGGTAATATCCAAGTGCTGAACTGGATTAGAAAGTGGTTAATGGATGGGAGACAGAGGGTGGTTGTTAACGGCACTCACTCTAAGGATGGAAGCGTGACCAGCAGGGTGCCGCAGAGCTCAGTACTGGGACCAGTCCTCTTAAATGTCTTCATAAGTGATATTGCAGATGAACTGGAATAGAAGGTATGCCTTTTGGTAGGTGATAAAATCAGTAATAAGATGGGCAATCAGTAGGGGGTGGAAAGATTGCGTAGGGATCTAGGGAAACTTGAGGAGTGGTCAAAAACATGGCAGTTGGAGTTTAATACCAAAAAGTACAAAATTATGTCCTTAGGGCATAGAAACCCAATAACTGAGTATAAGATGGGGGGGGGGGGAGGAAGTACTGTTCGTCACTAAGCATGAAACGGCACATGGCAGGATGGTGTGACAAAGCAGTGAGTAGAGCCAGTGTGATGCTGGGATGCACTGGAAGAGGTATTTTCAGCAGGAGGAGTGAGATAGTTTACCACTGTATCGCTCACTGGTGAGATCCCACTTGGGAGCATTGTGTCCAGTCCTGGAGGCCACAATAGAAAGGACACAGGCAGGGTGGAGGCGGTCCAGATGAGGTTAGCTAAAATGGTGCAGGGGTTGTATCAAAAGCTTTACAAGAAGAGACTGAGGGATCTCAACATGTACACTCTGGAAGAGATGAGAGTGAGGAGGGACATGACAGAGACCTACAAGTACCTCACGGAGGTGAAGGAGCACCAGCACCAGAGGGCATGCAGTGAAGCTGGAGGTGGGGATTTTAGGAGGGATGTCAGGAAGTACTACTTCACTTAAAGAGTGGTAGACCCTGGAATAGACATCCATCAGAAGTGGTGGAGGCAAAAACAGTAAGGGGCTTCAAGAATGCATGAGATAGACATAACAAGGTATCCTGTGACATGGGGCACTAGCAAGTGGGCGCCTGCTGAAATGGCGACGCACTTTTGGCTAGCGCCCGAGGACGGGGGTGTGGGGTCAGCGACAGGATGGGATGGTTCATGAAAAGGCGACAGGATGTCACACGCATATATGAGCGTGGGAGAGTAGGTGGGAGCAAGCCTGACGAACGGGGGGTGGAGGGCATGTGAGGAGGGTGCCAGAGTTCTGGGCAAGCTGGCATGTGGCAGCGATGAGCTAGGTGCCGCTTGGGGTGGCAAGGATACAGGGTCAGTACCGGTGCTGGTAGTTTTGTTGTGCCCAGCCCGAGACAGTTTTTTTTTTCTGGAGATGCACCCCCGATATGCACACCCTGGGTTGAGAATCCTAATTTAGGGGTTTGGGGCATAGCTCTCACATAAAACAAACAAAAGTTTTTGTGCCGTTTACTGTCTTGAGAATCCTACATCACAGAAATTCAATTTCAGTGATGTGGAGTTCATATGGGCAATCGCATGCCGAATTCGCTCTTATAACATAGAACCGACATAACAAGCTGCCTTACTTACTGTACCTGTTTGTAATTATAATGCGTAAACTGATGTGTATCCTGATTGTAGTCTAAATGTATGTTTATTGCAAACCCCTATGTTATCCTGGTCAATTCATCTGTCTAAACTGCTCTATCCACTGTTTGTATTTTCATTAAAATGTATCCCCGTCTTTAAAATTTATGTAATTAATCCCGGGTCACCCCTGAAAAAGGGACTCTCTGAGGCCCAGTGGATTTACCTGGTCAACAAAATTCAATAAATAAATAAGGGAATATTAGTGAATAGGTAGTGAGGAGGGAGGGTCGCTGGATACCAGTTAGGGTATGCAGAAGCAGACTATGCAGGGACAATCTGGGCAGACTCAGTGGGCCAAGTAGACCTTTTCTGTAGACAAATTCTATATTTCTATGTTTCTGCAGTATGTAACCTGAAAATCTTTTTCTTTCATTTTTATGCTGTGTTGCGCTTGCACAAGCAACATCTTGTGGTTGTAGAGAAATGCAGAGGTGTGTCAGTGTTGGTGAATGCAGGGCACACTTTAGTAGCTGTGTCCCTCATTCCCCAATTAGCCAGCATGCAAGCGCTGACACATGAGTTATGTAAAGTAGACACAACTTGTAAGAAATGTGCCGCTGCAATCACAGACAAGCTCGTCATGCAGTGGCACAGATGACACGCCTCCCATAAGTGCCTTTCCTGGTGAAACATTTCAATAAACATGGTTGGCTGCCACTGCCACACAATCCGCAAAGAAGGCCGACATCAGGGTTGCAATCCCCATGTCGGCATGTCCGCAACCCCTCCTACATTGTGTGGCACACTGGGAGCCCACCCCAGTATGCATCCACTCACAGAAAACTGACTGCATCGGCATGTTCCTCCCCCTGCCCCACTTCCATTGTGTGGCACACTGGGAGCCCACCCCAGTGTGGCCAACATCCCCCCCCCATAAGTCATGGGGCACACTGGGAGCCACCCCAGTGTGCACAGTATTTGTTTTATTTCACCTGTAAAGAAAGAAAACCATCCTGTGGCACAGTGTCCATTTTTTTTTTTTGTATCTGAAAAAAAGAAAATGGCCCATTGTCCGCTGCACTGCCCTCCTCACCTCCACCCACCTTCTGTGCACCCCACCTCCACACCCCCCTCACCCCATACTTAACTCTGGAGGTCCGACACTGCGATCTTCAGTGGAGCGGCAACACGTCTGGACTCTTCAAAATCGAACTGCAAAATGAAGAAATGCCGGTAAGCTGTATAATGGCATCAATGGGGGGGGGGTCAACTTAGGTGGATATCTCAGCTATTTTTTTGAATTTTGGCTTCAAATTTTCAGCATGGGGTTCTTGGGACTCCACCTCATGAACACATGCACTGTCATCTCGTTATTCCGTCCCGGAAGGTGATTTCGAGGTCACTGCACGGAATCACCTTTCAGGGTTGAGTAACAAAATGACAGTGCTGCTGTTCATGAGGTGGTCCCAAAAGCCCATATGTTGCAAATTTGGTGAAAAATTCCAAAAAATGACTGCCTTACGAGCGCATTGCGCAGTTTCCATGCACGCCTAACTTTGACAATTTCTAATATTTTCACTCCAGATTTTCAACATTGCCATTTTTTCACACCTCCTTATCAATAGTATCGTTGTCATTGTTCAGATCCTGCTCGAAATGTGTTTTCGCACTTGTGGCGCACAATGGAGCGCTAGTTGTGGGAAATCAACGTTGGGGACAGATTAAAATTCTAGGCACACATAAAATCTTTCCTTGGTGTCACTCAAACAAAAGTCACTGATGACATGATGCTGAATGGGGTTCACTGCAATGACTCGAATACCATAGCTGACTCCTTCAATTGCATGTTCATGGACCTATCTCAGTACACCTCTTCCTTTGTGGCACCTCCAGCAAGTGCACAGTGTTCCTCCATACCTGCTTCATCTGTCCTTGAGCCCTCTAGCACGGGGTGCACCACACCCTCATTTCTCTTCAAGACAGTCCTGATGTCTGATGTCCTGAAGTTACTTCTGACCATCTCTGACACTACTAGCTCCGGCTCCTACACCCTGGAACCGAGACTTCTGAAACTAGCTGCACCTTTCATCACCTCCCCTCTTGCAAAAATATTTATGCTGTCTCTTGCTTCCAGTGTGGTGCTGAACCTATGGAAAATCACCCATGTCACACCAGTCTATAAAAAAGGGGACCCTACTGAGATTACCAACTACAGACCCATAGCCATCCTCTCAGTCCTAAGCAAAATTCTCAAGAAACTAGTCGCAAATCAAACTACAGACTACTTTGCCAAGTATAACCTTCTCTGTGGCACACAGCACAGCTTTAGAAAGGGTCATAGCACATTGATTGTGCTCATCAAATTTACAACTGATGTGCTCTTTGATATGGATGCTGGTTTACTAATGAGAGCAGTGTTTATTGACCTCACTAAAGCCTTTGATCTTGTTGATCACCCCCTACTTCTTTCCACTCTCAGAAATCTGAATTTCTCTGTCCCTGTAGTAGAATGGTTCAGTAGCTACTTGTCTGACAGATCCCAAGTCGTGAAATTCAACTCCTCGCTATCCGCCTAAACTGTCATAAACACAGGGGTCCCTAAAGGCTCAATCCTTGGCCCCTTTCTTTTCTCACTATTTGTTAATAATATAACTGATGGTCTTTGCTCCTGCTCATCAATCCTGTATGTGGATGATCTCGTCCTTTATTCTAGCTCAGGCAGTGTCTCCAACACAAATGCTTCCTTCTCTTCTGACTTTAATAACATACAATCCTGGCTAACTGCCCATAAACTTGTACTAAATGTAAAGAAAACACAAACTATATTATTTGTCTCAGTCCCTAAGCTCAGGGCTTGTCAAAAATCCCTGGTAGTTCTTGACTTCTGTGGGGAACAAATTGAAAATGTTTTTTTTTTCCTTTAAATACTTAGGAGTTCTCCTGGATCAATCACTAGATTTCAATCAACATATTCAGTCCATCAGTAAATCAGTGAATGTTAAACTAGGGGTAGCCTATAAAACCAGCTATATGCTAACCCCCTCAGCCAAGCTGGCTAATGCCAAGGGTGTCCTTCTTCCTGCTCTCATTTACAGTGTTCCAGTTTTTGCTTCTGCATCTAAAACTACGCTCCACAAATGGTAAGTAGGTTATAACAATATTTGCAGATACGCCTCCTCGTCATCACGGCGCAAGCACCACTGTAATCTTTATAGTGACTTGGGCTGGCTCTCCTCTTCTGTGTGCCGACAATACTTCCTAAGCTCTCTTGTAAACTTGGTAATTAGAACTAAAACGCCACTCTCACTGGTGGCATTGCTTACACCGCAATCCTCCTCTCATGGGCTCTGCTCAGCTGGTAAGGAGTTACTTGTTGTGCCCAGATGCCGGACATCCGTAGGATCCAGAGCTTTCAACAATGTGGCCCCTAGGCTCTGGAACTCCTTTCCATTAGCTCTTCGACAGGCATCATCCCACATTAATATTAAAAGTGGGTACGACAGTACCTGTCTTCAGTAGACCAATGTGCTTGTTTTGACCCCACCTAGCTCTGCTTTGCCTACACTAACTTTTCTCTGTTAAAATAATAGCACCTTCTGGACCCTATGAAATTTCCCCTCTGCCCACTTGTACTTTCTCTTGTTCCCTACTCTCTCTTCCCTCCCTTTCAATATCCCACCTCTACCTACTGCATATTTCTGCACTTACTCTACTTCCCTCAGTTGCATCCTTCTTCTCTCTGTTTCAGTTATTGGGTCTTAGTTGGACAACCCTCTCTCTCTCTCAGTCTTTCCTTTTCTCTACACTGCTATGACCTATTCTCTCTATACCAGTTGCATTGGCTTGTACTATTGTTTTGCTTGTTTACTCAGATGTAGGTAACCCCTTTAGAGCATGTAATATCTTATGCTGCCATATGCTGCTTTCATTGTAAATTTCCACTAAGTTTTGTACCCAGACTGTTTGGTTTCATTGCTACCTGCTGCTCACCCATCATGGACTGTACAATGTTCTAATCTTTCACATGTTATTTTCTCTTTATGTATTATTTTCCACTGTTAGCTATGCCTGTTATTATGCAATGTTTTACACTGAAGTAATGTATTTATCTAACTATTTGTTGTACTCTCCTGGGTCATGCCTGAAAATAGTCATTCTATAGCTAGTGCACTTACCTGGTAAAAAAAAAAAAAAAAATAAAATAAATAACAAAATCACAGTGCCACTGTTCACGAACAGAGGTTCCAAAATACCTGTGTTGAACATTTGAACACCTTCTCATGAACAGTACAGCTGTCATTTTTCACATCCTGCCCAAAATGTGTTTTTGCACCTGAGGCACCAAATGGCACAGTCGCTGTGCAAAATCACCTTTCGGCTAATGAACTGATAGTGCCACTGTTTATGAGGTAGGGTCACAAAGACCCCATGTTGAAAATTTGGAATGAAAATACCAACAAATGCTTGGGGCATTAAGTTTCCAACAGTAATGCCCCACCCTGTAGAGACTGACAGGCGTCAGGGGTGTGACTTGGGATTGTCGTTTGTAATGCTCATGCCATTCCACCCCCACCCCACCCTGCAGCCAGTGACAGGGATTGAGGTGTGCCTTGGACTCTTCGCCCCAAAGTTCACCCCATTCTCCTATACTGCACCCATCTCAGCGTATTTTCTTATGGAATGGGGTGAGCATAGGGCCCACAGACCCCAAGGCACACCACAACTTGTCAGCGTCTGTGGGTAGGTGGGGAGTGAAATGGCATAAGCATTATGGCCAATGACCTAAAGGCACACCCCAATGACTGTCAGTCTCTGCAGGGTGGGTGGGGGGCCAGTTCAATACTTCACTGCCATTCCTATTTCGCTTCTCTCTAACCCCTGCACTACCAATGCTAATGCCAGCAAGACAACATTCGACATTCACAAATGCTTGTTTTAAACTTAAGCAGTGTTTGAAGTTCCTGGTTCTCTACTGTTACTTCATCAAGTGGAAATACCAATATTTTGTCTAGATGAAATATCATCTTGTCTATTTTCACTTTCACTTTTGATTTATAAGCTCCTAGAGCAAACTGTTTCTGCTCGCATGTACTGCTGGTCAATGTTTGAAGTTGTTCTCAATGGTCTAACATTGAGAACAACTTTTTAGAAACACCAGGAAAAGATGCTCAGTGTGTATTATATATTGGTTACATAATTCCGCACAGTTTAAAGCACTTTAGAAAGCAATTAAAGCAGCAGTGGAAAAGTTTTTTTTTTCCAAAAAGGAAGTGTCAGCTACAATTAATAAAAAATATTACCATATCTGTCAAATCTACTTTTCTAGGCATCTCTTATGCTGTGCACCATGAGTTTTTTTTTAAGTTCTTAATCCTAACCCTTGCTAGGTCTACAGTGCTATTTCTAGCCAAGTGTGGTGGACATCTTTTTTTCCTGAGAAAATACTAACTTAAAACATTTATAAAATACCCAAATGTCAGTGGAACTAGAAAATGTTACCATTAAATGAAACTGGAAGATGCCTGTAATCTTTCATTTTTTTTTCTTCAACTTTGTCACTCGAATGACAAGCGGGGATGTACCCCCTCGTTCTTTGCCTGGACCACCCATCTGGTATCCAACCCAGTTTGTCTAGACTGGGAGGCCCACAACTTCCCCCCTGCGGTGGGGCTTTCTGAGGGGAGAGATCATGATCCACCTGAGGCCCCAGTTGAGACTTTCATCTGGGGTGTCATTTGGGTGTGGGTCCAGGGATATTATCTCACAACTGGCCCATGGGTTTTCCACTTCCTTGTTTCCCCTGGATGTGTGGTTGTGCAATGACATCAGTGCGGGACATGCACACTCCCACACTCGTCCCACAGACATCTGCTGTCACCTCCACCCCTCAGTGTGTGGTCCCAGCCGAAGTGCACCAAGTCTTCACAGGATGTCACTTGAGTGCTGGGAAGCTACAACCCACCCACCCCTGGAGGAGGAGAGCTGTCTATGGGATGCTCATCCTACCTCCCCTCAGCCAGCCTTCTGACACTCCAGGCTTGTTTCCGAACCTGGGTCGCAGGAGTCACAAGCAGTAGCACTGCTGCTGGACCAGGGGCAGCTTCCTGGAATCTTTTATAGTGAAAACATTTAGGGTCAACTGTTTTGCCCAATTTCATTGCACTGCTCCTTTAAAGACCTACTGATGCTTCCAGGAAAAATGCAGTAGCTATACAATTTAGCTTACGTTTCTATATTTATCTCTGCTTTATTCAGTACAAATATGGATGTAACCCTCCCTCATTTGGGGGGGCTTACCTGATATGCCGCCGGGTGTTCTCCCGCTGCCGCCGGCGTCCTCGCTACTTCATGGCACCTTCTGCCATTTGGGCCATGTTCCCCCAGTGTTTGCCTGGTGTTAGTGAGGCCTGTGGGGCTCGCAAAGTCTATTTGTGAGTAGTCAGCAGGTTTTTAGGAACACCACTCTTACTACCGAAGAGACGTATTGTTGTTCCCAGCTGCTGGTTGCAGTCATAAGTCAGGAGTTGTTTCTCTAGTTCCCTGTGCCAGGTTAAGTTAAAAAGGCACTGGGGACATGTAAAGCATGAAAAAAATTGTTTTTAAAATAAATAAATAGGCAGATGCCGTAAGCGCTGCCTCTGGGGCACCAGTGTAAAGAGGCTAAGGTCAGGGCAGTGAAGCCCTTATGAATATTCATAAGCCATTGCTGTGTTTTAGGGGCAGTGTGTTACAGGAGCCGTGACTCCCCAAGGGTGTATTTATTTCACTTAAAAGTGGACGTGTAAGAGAACAGTTGGGGCTGCATGATATTGGGGACATTAATTAATAAACCTTAAACTGATGGCTGCACCAGAACTTTAATCTTGGAGGCACTGAATTAGACTGCCTAAAATTGAATTGCAGCCACCATATTTGTGCCTATCAACCAATTGGGAGCCAGCATTTAACAAAGAGAATTGTGGGACATTGCCAGAGACTTATGAGGAATTATCTGGGACAAAACCTAGCACTAAAAAGTAAGCCAATTAACAAATGGAAACTGTTCAGGACAGTTTTGGCAGCCAATAGGATCTCTGGACCTAAGCCTCATATAAAAGGGGTAACTGTCCAGATTAAACAGATTTGCCCAGGAGTTCAGTGTGTGTGTGTCTCTCTGGTGAGCTGGCCAACTCTCAGAGGTTAGGCCTGCCAGGCTTAGACTGTTTGGCTGTTAGTCTGCATGTCGAAAGTGTCCAGTCGGCCCACGTTGAGTTTGCAGCAGCAGGGGGTTCATGCAGCAATCAAACTGGAAGGTGAGGATCAGCCTGCAAGCTGGCTGGAAGGACCAGAGAAGGACAAACCCTACATATAAATGTGCATAGTTTGCTAAAGTGCCGGCCAGTTCAAGATGTCCGGTGTGCATGTTTCGGCTAAATTTGAATGAGTTAAGCATCACCTGTTGTGCCTGCACCCCAAGACCAGCATTTCGACAAGGACCCCGAGGGAACCCTTCCTCATGCTTCACGAAATATCTACACAGGTCTTGTGTCATCAGAACATCCTCCTGGTTTGGGTAGCGTGAGTAACTTCAGGGTAGCTTCCTGCAACATCAGCCTCAAATCATTGTGTACCATCTAATTTTCTTGTTTTTGGTTGATTGCAACGGACAGAGCCATCTGGCTCCGGATTGCAAATATTTGGGTTATGTGCATGTTAATTATTTTCCATCCTAATGGCCCTAATGATCAGCTACAATGCCAGCCTTCCTTGGGCAACGCTTCAGGCTAGCCTGTTTAACACACTGGGTACCCAGGGTTGTGGGACTGTGTCCATGGGACTTACAGTGCATGCTTAATATTTATGTATTTATTTATTTATTTACTAGAATTTTGGATAAATACCTTTGAGCCAATAGTTCTTTTACAAAGGTTCCACATCAGTATACGAAGAATAGAAGTACAATTTGTGTGAGATTAGCAGCCAAGCAGTTGAAATACAAATTTCATTATAGGGTATACATAATCTAAAAGCTACAGGTACTTTATTTAACAGAACAACACAACCAAGCATACCTTTAAGAATGATGAGTCACAGAAAACAATATTTACATGAATTAAAGCTGCCAGAAGGACACTGTCAAAGGGGAAAGGTGGAGTGGAAAAACTGAGTTGCTGCCAGTTGTGCCAGGTAGCGTAGGAAAGTGGGAAGAGAGAGTGGGCATAGAGGGGTAACTGGGAAGGAAGCAGAAGGAGCGGTGGGTGGGAGGCAAGGATTAGGGAGCTTGTGCAACAGTGGGTGGGGCCAGCAGATTAGAAAAGGGAGATGGGAAGGGAGTTGAAGGAGGGTAAGGGAGGAAGGTGTTGGACCTGGGCTAGGGATGGAGGAAGGGGTATAGAGGAGGGGAGGGTGGTGGCAGGCAGAGGTGGGGATAGCAGAGAGGCATGAAGAACAGGCGCAACTGCCAGGGAGGTTAGGAGAAACAGTCACAGGTGGCTCTGGAGACAAGTGTTTGATGTAGCTTGTATTTGAATGAGCAGAGGGTGCCTAAGTTGGTGAGTTAGCTACCCAGGGAGTTAAACATCTTAGGGGCTCTACCTGCAAAAGACTGCTGGCCTTGGGCGGTGCAACAGGGGTGAACAGATAGAGAATAGTTGTCAGAGCTTCTTGTGTAATGGGAGCGGTTGGCTGGGATTAAGAGAGACTGAACCCCAAGGGACATGAGTCCCATCAAATACTTTTTTGCTAGTAGTCAGGTTTGGAAAGTAATCCTTCCCTGAAGTTGCAGCCAGTTTGACTATTCGCAGAGGTCACAGGTATGTGTGTGGTGGGCAGCACCAGTAAGGAGTCTGCAGGCCCTATTCAGTGCTGTAATGATTCGCCGAAGTGCTGTAGCTGTGGCTGCTCTGTAGATAACAAGCCCATAATCAATGATGGAGACAACAGAGCTGTGTATTGCTAGTTTAAAAGCATCAGGTGTCAGGCAGCGTCTATGTTTATGGAGAAGGCTTATACAGATATTTACAGATTTTGCAACTGAATTGATATGGCTGGAGAAGGATGGGCAGAGTAGGGTCCAGGGTTACACCAAGGTATCTGAAAGTCTGCACCTGATCCAGGGTCACACCCGAGCTGTTTTTGATAGCCAGTTGTTGGTGTTTATGTTTGTTATGCATGCTGTGGAATAGCATTGTCTTTGTTTTTTTTGTAATTTAGCACTAGTTTCTGTGAGATGAACCAGGTCTCAAGTTGCATGAAACTTTCCTGCAGTTGTTTCTCCAAGAGGGAGAATAAACCTGAATTTAATCAGAACAGCCAATTACTTGCAAGATTTATGCCCCACCCTTGTTTACATCCCCTTGAATAAATTAGATTGTTGGTTTTTACGTTTAACCTGGCTAGTGCGTACCTTCTTGGTGGGAATACAGTACTACTATTGCATTGTTACATCACTGATCTTATTTTCCAGGGGGTCTCCAGGGCAGTTGCAGGAAATCTGGCCCTTGTGGTAGGAGCAAGGAGTGTGAGCATATCAGTACTGTCATATGGCAAATGTGAATGTTCTGTTGCTAAACTGTTTAGGCCACTAGAAGGGTTGGTGGGGGGGGGGTTGCATCCCAGAGGGCTATACCAGCAGCAGCTACGCTACCCCAAAACCATTCCTACAGGTGGCGGCACCCATTCACCATACTCAGGCCTCTCAACCTGTGCTAGTCACACAGGCAGGGGCAGTAGCCCACAGGATAGCCCCACCTTGGGGTTACATGGAACTATATCTAAAAATAGGAATTTTGTCCCTTGGACATCATCTGTTACTACTATTGGTCTGCACATGACATCGCAATCCTATGATTGTGATATCATAGTCATTTCCGAAGCAACATATTGTGGTGTCTTAAACAAAGAATTATGAAGTCACAAGTAGACAAGCAACCAGAGCAGATGAAATCCAAAGGATAAAACTCCTATTTTCAGGTACATTTCTCTAGTTCTTAAGAATAAAGGGAACTGAGCTGTTGTATGAAGACACCATCAGGAGTCAAGGAGTGGCATCTGGAACTTCAGATAAGTGCTGTGGGGACTGTTGTGGGCCTTGAGCAGGGGCTAAGTCCTGTATTGTTTATGTTTTAAAACAATTATGTGCTGTGGTGAACTAGGGGAATGGTGTTGCATACTGCTGAGAGGAGGGGGGAAGCACCAGAGAGCTGGCTGAGGGTGGGAGATCAGTGGCTGTTGCATAGCGCCACTGGACATCCCAGCAGACCTCATAACTACAGCCAGCCAATGGGGCAGCTGTAATTCTCAGAGATTTAAAAATGGCAGATCACGGAGGAAAGCACAAAGGCAAAATGCCATCAGGAGCAAAGGAGCGACATCCGGAAGTCCAGATAAGTGCTGAGGGGACTACTGTGGGCTTTGAGCAGGGGCTGAGTCCTATATTGTTTATTATTATTATTTGTTTTAAGTTACATACTTTGGTGAACTAGGGGGATGGAGTTGCAGACTGCTGGTAGGAGGGGGGAAGAACCAGAGGGCATGCTGAGGGCAGGAGATTGGCAGCCATTGCACGGCACCATTGGGAGTTCCAGCAGACCTCGTGACTACAGCCAGCCAATAGGGTGGTTGTAGTTCTCAAAGATTTAAAAAGGGTAGGCCATGGAGTAAAGCATAAAGGCAAGACATCATCGGGAGCACAGGAACGGTGTCCGGACATCCAGATAAGTGCTGGGGAGACTACTGTGGGCCTTGAGCAGGCACTGAGTCCTGTATTGTTTATTTTTTTTTTAAAGTTACATGCTTTAGTGAACTAAATGAATGGTGTTGTGGACTGCTGGGGGAAGGGTGGAAGCACCAGAGGGCAGGCTGGGGGGGATCAGTGCCATTGCATGGTGCCTTTTGGGGTCCCAGCAGACCTCGTGACTACAGCCAGTCAATAGGGTGTCTATAGTTCTCAGAGATTTAAAAAGGGTAGGTCATGGAGGAAAGCGCAAAGACAAAACATCACCAGGAATGGAAGAGCAGTGTACTGAAGGCCAGATAAGTGCTGGGAGATTACTGTGGGTCTTGAGCAGGAGCTGAGTCCTGTATTGTTTATTTTTTTTTAAGTTACATGGTGTCGTGAACTAAGGGAATGGGGTTGCGGACTGCTGGGAGGAGGTGGGAAGGACCAGGGGGTGGGCAGAGGGTGGGAGATCAGCAGCCATTGCATGACATCATTGGGGATCCCAGCAGACCTTGTAATTACAGCCAGCCAATAGGGTGACTGTAGTCCCTATATATTACCCAGGGGCCCAAGCGACCCCTCGCATCAGGGGCGTAGGAATAGAGTGTGCAGGTGGTTCAACTGCACTGGGGCCTATGAGCTGGAGGGGCCTATCCAGACTCCCCTACATTGATTACCGGACTGTCCCACAGTACTCCCATTCTGACTGTGACTCAAGCAAGCTAAGAGATACTAGTACTTACAGTCTCTGACTGTTGACAGAAGAGGCACGCTGGCGCCACCCAGTGGCTGCTCACTCCAAATGAATATGCATTAGGAAGGCACCCTGACACCACCACCATGTGACAAACTGAGCTACATACCATGTGGGGGGCTGGGGGACTTGGGAGTAGCTGCCAAAAATAACCGAGCCATTGGATCCGAAGAGCAGAGGTGCCGTCTATCTGTCTGTTATCATGACTGACAGATTAGGCAGCTAATGGAGACTGCTGCTCTGCCTCAGTACTCAAAGTATGGTGACCATTGGCTGTTCTGCAGTGGTAAGTTGGGGCACGCGAGAGGTGGAAAGAGAGGACTGACATCACATCAGCAGGTGCTCGGCTCCTCCAGCTTGCAGAAAGCACCATTACTGTTACTGCTCATCTCGGCTGAGTACACAGAAGGAGTGGACTGTGCTGCTGTGCAGAGCTATGCTTCCAATCAGATTTAACACTTAAGTCTAAAAAACACTGTATTCCTACTACCTGATCCTGAATTATTTGGTTAGTTTCAAAATCATTTTCGAATGCCTCTGAGCCACAAGTTAAATCCTACCACCGCATATTTGTGTGGTGGTGGTTGCCGTGGCTTGGCCTCTGCTCTGTCTCGGCTGCTTTGTTTGGCTTGGGAGGGGGGTCGAGCTCAAAGGACGGGGAGGCTTTTGTGGAGGAAATTTATTCAAGCTGGTAAAAAGGAACGGAACAGGTTTAGGTCTGACTGAGAGAGAGTCCCTCTCTAACTGAGAGAGAGGGTTTTTAGACAGTAAAGTCTCTGTTTCCAATTCTTGTTTTGCCTAAAAAAATCTATGGGTCACACAGATTACATACACTTGTGAGAGACAGCACTGAGAGACTGTCTGAGAGACGAAGAGATTCAGAGAACAATACAAGGGGACTGAGATCAGCTGAGGCGAGATTGGATAAAGTACTATAAAACTGAAAGACCAGAAAGCAATGCAGGAGGGATTAGTTAAGACCAGAAGCAAGAGAAGGGATTATAGGAACAACAAAGAAGTGCTGCTGCTATGTTGCTATGCTGCTTTGATAATAAGCAGAAGAACTGGCAGCGAAACTACATAAAACATTTGTTTATAAAATAAAACAAAATTTAAAAAAAAATTTACTGAAGGACAAAGACTCGGGGACTGGAGGAATTTGAAAGGAGCAAAAAGCACGAAAAAGGCCACTTCACTAAGTGACTGAGAGTGTACCCATTGTTTAACTATACACCGGGGGTCCCATGTTCATTCCTTGCACTGGAGCCCATGCCAACCATGCTATGCCAATGCCTTGCATGAGTGACCCCAGAGCATAAGTGCCATGAAGCAGGAGTGTGGTGTGACAAACTTAGATTGATGAGTCATTATAATGACTATCAATCGACTGGAGCTTTCCTTAGCTGTCAAAAACCTTAAAAATAACAAATCCCCTGGGCCTGATGGGTATACTACATAATTGTATATAATAAGGCCTTTTCTTCCATTCTTAATCCCTATTTCTTGCCCATCTGTTAAGGTGTTTTCACTAAGGGTTTAGTTCCCCCCACTTGGAAACATGCAACCATTTCAGCAATTTTGAAGGTGGGTAAAGACAAACTTTCTTGCTCCTCTAATTGGCCCATCTTGAATGCTGATTATAAATGTTATGCATCTATTTTGGCTAAATGCCTTGAGCAAGTTCTTCTCTGACTCTTATTGATGAGGACCAAACTGGCTTTGTTCTTTCCCATCAAGCCCAAGATAATATTAAGCGCACTCTTCATCAACTTCACCATACTGCCCTTGTCTAAAGTCCCTTTTCTTTTACTTAACTTAGATGCAGAGAAGGCCTTTGGCTGGGTGGCATGGCTTTTCCTGTTAGAGGTACTGACTAAGTTTGGAATCCCTTACCAATTTATATCTTCGATACAAGAATTATATGATCATCCCCTAGCATATGTTAAAATAAATGGCCAACTGTCTTCTTCCTTCTGTCTTGGTTGGGGAATCCGTCAGGGTTGCCCGCTTTCTCCCTTACTTTCTGCTCTTTATTTAGAGCCTTTGGCTTGTATGTTCCATTGAATACCCTGCTGTTTCTGGTTTACAGATAGCTGGTAGGAGCATAAGTTAGCTCATTATGCTGATGACCTCCTGATTTACTTGATTAACCCAAATGCTTCTCTCTCATCTTTAGGGTCCTCTTTATCTAATTTTGGCCAATTAGCAGGCTATAATCTGAATATCTCAAAAACAGAAGTTCTCTCCCTTCATTATATCCCCTCTGCTGTCATCAAAAAACATTTCCCATTTAAATGGAATCTCTCATCCTTTTCTTATTTGGGGATTTCACTTGCCCCAGATCATCAGCGTGTTTGTTATCTCAACTATGATGCCTTTACTGCAATGTTGCGTAAAGATCTTGCGACATGGTCCCATTCATCACTATCTCTCATCCAACAGGTTCATTCTATTCAGATGGTTGTTCTTCCTTGCTTTCTTTACCTAGCTCAAACACTGCCACTTACCCCCCTTCCTCTTATTTTTCTACCTGGCAGCAGTTAATCTCTCAGTATATCTGGCAGGGGAAACCCCCTTGGATTGGATTTAAGGTTCTACAATTGCCTATTTGACTGCTGGGGGTCTTGCGTTTCTGGACTTGCTGCTTTATCATCAGGCAGCACAGCTGCAGACTGTGCTATACTGGCTTCTGGATAGTTACCAGGCCCACTGGAAAACATTGGAGATACAGGAAGAGGATCTTTCCTTTTTTCCTTCTTTGTTACTGTCCTCTTTAACTTCTTCTGATCTTAACCCCACTCTTGACCCTTATACTGCTGATACTCTTGCTTTATGGTTCAAGCTCCTGAAACAACCTGAACTACAACGCTATTAATACAGATTTTTGTCTCTAGTTGGATCAGTAGATTTTCCTCCTGTGAAGTTGGATCTAACTTGTCTTTGGGGGTCCTACTTGGGTCTCAGTTACTGGCAGCAATTTTAGCAGGACAGGAATATACTTTCTTTTGCAGATGCCTCGCAGTAGTACCAGCTTCCTCCGACCTCTTTCTTTAGATAGCTTACAGGTTCAGGACTATCCTGAATGTTGGCTACATCTGGACTCTCAGTGCCCTGACCCTCCCGCCCTTGTTACTTTGATAGTGTGCTCCATTACAGGGAAACTTTAGGCTGCCCACTTCATTTCTCATTCATTCATATAAAGCTCTTCAAAATCTCCAGTCTTGCTCTACTGTCCATGTTCAGGCCCATTGACAGGCTGATCTTAAATCTAGTTATAACTGAGCAACAGTGGGACTATATTCTTCATCATATTCATAAGACAACCTTTTCCCCTTTATGGCATGAGTTTTCCTGGAAAACTTTTATCAGATTCTTTATTACCCCTGCTAGACAAGTTAAGTATCTGCCCACCCTAGGAGCACATTGTTGGAGAGGGCGTGGCCAATCTCCTGCTGCTTTAGCCCATATACTTTGGTCCTGTCCTGTATTAGCACCCTTCCTTCAGAACCTTTAGTCAGTCTTGTTGGATCTTTGGGGCTCAGAGTCACAACTCACTCCTATGCTACTTATTTTCCCCACAAGCCTTTCAAGCATCCTGTATTAGTAAATTGTTACATATTTATTGCTTGCAGCTAGTAAAGCTTTTATAAAGTGTTGGTTATCCCCTCAAGTGCCCTCCTTGGATCTATTGTATAACATAGTATGTCATATTTGTTATAAATGCAGTCAGCAGGTCAGGCCCTCTGTTCCCAAAGTGCCAACCTCAGAGCACAATAGTGTGAACAGGTAACAGACAGGGTAACCCTCCTGTCTGCTTTGGGTCTGAATCACCTTTAGCCTCAGGTCTTTAGGGATTCAAACTGTAAACCTTATGCTAGCGTATGCAAATGTACAGCCTCAAATGAAATTTTCTTCGGGGGGATGCAATATATCTTTCGCCTAAGGGTACCTAACCAGACTTCCAAAATGAACCCTTTTAACTCTATAAGAGACCTTAGGTGTATTCTTACATTTTCCAAGCTTAGTAACACCATCAAGCCCTTGAACAGTTGTCAGACTTAATATCAGTTCATCAGTAACGTGCAAAAATGACTGAGGATTCCCAGGCAGTATCTTACAGAAAATAGTTGTTAAATAAAAGATGATAAAAATATGTAAAATTAAACACAGAACAATATATTATACAGCTTAGAATCTATAAAAGAAAAAGGGAAAATTATAGAACAAAACGCCTACCACAATAATTTTAGATCTTTGCTATTTAATTTATTACCTCTGGAAGTGCTGACTTTAGTTAGAGAGGACTTTGTTTCTTCTGAGCCCAAGATGATATGACACAATACCCAGATACAATGTTACATTTCAACTCTATCTCCCCACCCCCTTGATGAGTCAGCTAGCTCCTCCTTTTAGAATTAATTCTAGCATAATTTCTACCAGGAGGTATTTTTAATTAATGGTAACATCAGAAAAAACTTTTCCTAATATGACAGCCTTTGATCAACCAATTTCTTTGAGGTTTACAACCCTGCAGGCTGTCACCCAGGTGTGAGATAACCAACAGGAATCAGCTAAATGATGTCCTTTCCTGATGTCATAAAATTCGTATTTAAGTTCTAATTCCAAAAGCAGCAGCAGGCAGGAACTGTCTCTGGAAGGATGTTCCTATTAATTGTTTTCTTCTGGTCTGTTTAATCACATCCCGTGGTTTTCAGCTACTGACACTTTGAAGTTACAGGCCAAAATCCTCACACACTGAAATGTCATACACAGACCATGTATGTATAATACCAACAGCATACAATAATCACAAGCAAGGGGCAGAGCGTCACAATATTTATTATATGGAAAAAAATTATAGCTAGACTCCATAATAAACTTCAGTCCTTTGAGCATTTGTGGAGGATGTGGGTACTATATATTATGGGGAAAAGGTCTGATTTTGTATCTTAATTACCTTGTTTGGTGGGTCCATTAACTATATTTATCTTAGTATTCTCCCTTTTTACTATTTAGAGCATATTTGTTTACTTTTAACCTGATGGCTATTTTTGTACGCATATGTAATGACCATTGTGATATTTTTTGTACTATTGTACTTTGTTTTTTTCTTTATCGAAGACTTACCTATGGATTTGCAATTGTGTTTTGCTTGTATCTATATATTCCACTTAGTAAAGCTATATAGCTGGAAAAAAAAAGGTTATCAATCTATAATCTCCCGTAAGAAGACAGAATTCTTGTCCAGGGAGATTGCTGCTGTGCAGAATCGACCAGCTCAGCTCTTCCAGGCTGTCGACAGACTGTGCAATCCAGCCTGCCTTCAGTCCTGGGGAGCATTTTCACAGTCTAAGTGTGATGAGTTTGCTCGTTTCTTTGTAGATAAGATTGCCACTATCAGGTCTGAGATTCACTCAGTGCCCTCTAATGGGCTTTGCAATTGTAGAAAGGAGGTGAGTAGAGCTCAGTTTGTCTGGTTGGATTTCAATCGGCTGGAGACTGTAGCAACTGTTTGGACAATGCAGAGTATGCACCCAACTTACTGTAGTTTGCATCCGGGTCCCATGCGTCTTTTGTTGGGGTGCGTGGAGGTCATTGGCATGATCCTAGCTGAGATAGTCCAGCATTCACTGGAGACAAGGGTGTTCCCTGACCCCCTGAAGGAGGCGGTGGTGGTACCTCTCCTTTAGAAACCCTCCTGGACTGCTTAGCAAACTACAGGCCTGTCTATAACCTGTCCTTTGTGGGCAAGGTTATTGAGAAGGTCATTGTGGCACAGCTAGAGGACCTTCTATCCATCCACAATGATTATGACCCTCTCCAGTCTGGATTTTGGAAGAGGCATTGCACCGAGATGGCCCTTGTTCAGGTCCTTAATGATCTCCTGACTGCCACGGATCGAGAAAGTCATACCATCTTGGTCCTTCTCGATCTGTCTGAGGCATTTGACACTGCACCACAGTTTGCTGTTGGAGCACCTGCGGTTGTTCTGTGGACTGTCTGGAACAGTTCTCAGATGGTTTGGATCTTTCCTCATGGGCAGGACCCAGAGAGTGGTATTGGAAATGTATTCTTCAGCTCCTCTCTCCTTGCCTTGTAGGGTTCCGCAGGGCTCCATACTGTCACCTGTGTTGTTCACAGTGTATATGCTGCCGTTGGGAGACATTATAAGGTGGTATGGGCTGAGTTTCCACTGTAACACAGATGACACTCAGCTCTACATGTTCTTTGTACCTGACTAAGTGGGTGCTGTCTCGGTTTTTAATAGTTGTCTCTCTGAGATCCAGGACTGGATGAGAGCCAGCTGGTTGAGATTGAACCCTGATAAGACCGAGGTGCTGGTTGTGGACCCAGGCCATGGGGATTCGGGTATGGTGCCTGGTCAGCTGTCTGGGCATTGGCTCGGTGGGAGCCAGCTACTTGCCTCAGACCATGTACGAAATCTGGGCATGGTGTTTGACAGTGGCCTGGCGATGAAATCTCAGGTGTCTGCTGTTGTACAATCCTCTTTTTACCATCTGAGGAACACTGCCTTGATTAAGCACCTGGTCCCTCCCGGCGATCTACCTACTTTGGTCCATGCCTTTGTTACCTCCCATCTTGACTATTGTAATGCCCTCTATGTAGGGCTCTTGGGGGTTGATATCCGCCATCTGCAGCTGGTGCAGAATGTGGCAGCCAGGCTGCTGACCAACTTACCTCAGTCCTGCCATATCACACCTGTGCTCTGTGACCTGCACTGGCTGCCAGTTTACTGGCGGATCACCTTCAAGGTCAGGTTACTGACCTACAAAGCCCTACATGGTCAGGGACCGCGCTACTTGCAAGACCTTCATTATCGTTACTGCCCTCCCTGCCCTCTCTGCTCCACCAATGAGGAATTGCTAGAGATTCCCAGAGTTCAGCTTAAGACCTCTGATGCTTGCTGTTTTGCTTTTGTTGCCCCAGCCCTGTTGAATTTTCTACCTTGTTGGGTTAGAGAGTGCCTGATCATGGGAAGTTTTAAATCTGCTTTAAAAACATACCTTTTTGATGTGGTTTTCCCAGACCCTGTCTAATTTATTATGGTTTATTTCTTTGATATAAATGGTTATATTTTATGGTTTTTATATGTGTTTTATAATTTATTGTACAGCACTTTGATCACTCTTGGAATTGCACTTTATAAATAAAACTGACTTGTCTTGACAAGTGATGTCTGGGCATCAGAAGGGCATCTGCAGGGAGGACTGCAGGCCTCAGGCCACACTGGCCATAGTAATCAGGGTAAGGGGTAGGGGTGGTAGGATCTGTACACTGCAGAAAGGTGGGGGGGGGCTGCAGGAGAATAAGGTTGACCTACATGTAAATAGATGATAAGGAAGGGAGTTTGGGGATACAAAGAAAGGTGAGAAGGAGAAAGCAGCTGATCCCCATATTGGGTCTGGCCTTATTTGGGATAAAGTAACATAACAGGGCAGTAGCAGATAAAAAGGCAAAAAAGTAGGGGCCTAGGGAGTACACAGCAAGGTGAGAAAGGGAAAACAGCTGATCCCCATCTCAGGTCAAGCCTCATTTGGGATAAAGTAATAAAGGCAAGAGGGGCAGTGGATAAAAGGCTGCTTGGGAAAAACTGAAAACTGTAAACAGCACTGACCAGAGAACAGCACAGACACATAGCTGGGCTGGTATAGGCTGAGTGGGGAGGATGTGGGGGACTAGGAGCTGGTACAGGTGGGTGAGGTGGAGGTGGAGGACTATAAGAAAGTACAGAAGTCAAAATGGTGAATGGAGGCTAGTAAGCTGTAATGGATGTGGGGCTGCAGTCTTTCTGGGGACAGTGTGGACAGCAGAGGGCTGTCCAATGTGCAGAAGACTGGAACAAATCAGGGCAGAGGAAAGGTTGCTCAGGTGGGAGTTGGAAGGGGGGAGAGGCAGGGAGGAAGAGCAGTTGAGGAAGGGGCAGGCAGGGGCTCCCCTGGAGCAAGGGGATGGCAAGTACAAGTTGGGAGGAGGGAGGTTACCACAGTTTCCTGGGACATCTCCACCTCAAAGACCCTGGGGAACTTGTGTGGAAGAACAGCAGATGGTAAGGGGAAATGCTAGGTGGGTAAGAGGATCAGCACAGGAGGGAAAGGGAGGGACTGGAAAAGGAAGAACAGGGGTTGGATCTGACACTGGGTGCCCTCATTGAACAGGTATGCAATACTGGCCAGTTTGGGGAAAGGGGGCAGGTGATGGGGTGGAGGATCGAGGAAACCCAGAGTCAAAATCTGGAGGCAAGAGGAGGAGAGAGGTGAGTAGCTTGGGGAGGCAAGGAGGAAAAGGTACTCAGGGTGGAATAAAGTGTGGGGGCAGGGGAGTTAAAATATTGGATAGGGAGGGATGACTGGTAGCAAGTAAGGTTAGCCTGAAAAGTATAGGATCAAAGGGGTCTGGAGAAGCAGAAGGAGGAGTTAGTGATGGTGGTGGCAGTAAGACAACTAGAACTGATAGAGAGCAGTTGAAAGGGGAGGTGGCTGGGGTTTACTAGGAGTTGATAGGAGGTTAGAAAACACACCTGTTTGGGGTGGAAGAGGGATAATCATTGGGGACTCCATAATTGAAGGTGTCCATTGGTGGAGGAAGAGGGACCCAACAGATAGAAGAATCGTGGTTTATATGCCAGGGATGGTAGTGGGGAGTGCAGAACCAAGAATCAGGAAAGCTGTAAGGGAAGTTGGTGGAAAACCTAACTTAGCCATCCACCTGGGAACCAATGACTTAGCAGGAAAACAAGTTTGGGTGATGCAGAATAGGTTCCAAGAGTTGGCAATTGCTTGCAGGGAAATAGTGAGCTCTTTGGCCTTTTTTGAAGTGATTCCAGTCCCCAAAGCCAGCACAGTCAGGAAAAAGAGGACAAAGAAGTTTAATGACTGGCTAAGAAGCTTGTGCAGGGTAGAAGGGTTCAAATGTATTGGGGGCTGGGAAGGCACGTGGTCAGACAAGAGGCTGTATTCGACAGATAGACTGCATCTTAGTAGGAAGGGCTCAAACATACTCAGAAACAAGCTGGGGAAATACACAGACAGCAACCTGAGTTTAAACTGCTGAGGGGGGAGGTGTGGTCAAGCAGGACCAGAAACCTCGTGAGGAGGAGGTCTGTGGATCTCCCCCCCAACCCCACACCAGCAGTGGTAATCAGGAGGTTGGCAAGGAGACAAAAGGGGAACCAAGTACAGGGGGTGAAGGGGAGAGTGCAAGGGAAGGGCAGGTCAGGAAAAGTGCAGAAAGTATGCAAAGATCCATGGAGTTGAAGTGGAGGGTGATATCACTCAATGCCCACAGTCTCAGTAACAAGATTGCAGACATGCAGGCCCTCTTAGTGGTGGGGAAGGAAGACATAGCAGCAATTACTGAGATCTGGACTACAACACGCCACAAGTGGGACCTCTCAATCCTGGGGTACAAGTTATACAGAAGAGAAAGGGTGTTAGGCAAAGGTGAGGGTTGGCGGCTTACTTCAGGGAGGGGATAACATGCATGGGGGAGGAGAATAAGAAAGGGAATATGGCAACACTGTGGATTCAGCCCAGACCAATAGAAGGAGGAAGGTCAGGTTGGTTGTGGTCAACAGACCACCCAATCAGGAGGAGGAACGAGACAGGGAGCTGTGTTCACAATTGCTGGAAGCTGTAGGAAAGGGAGAGGTGGTAATAGTGGGGGACTTTAATCTGCCAAAGGTAGACTGAAGTATACTGACCATATCCTGCTAGGAGTCAGGTGATCCTGAATGTGATACAGGGTGGGTTCATGACCCAGGACATTACTGAACCCAGTTCAAATGGAGATGTCCATGGGAAATGGTCTTTTTATTGATAGCAGTGTGCCCCTGAGGTGCAAAATCTGTAGTGTCAGTAAGTGATGTTGGGGATCACTTGAAGTTTTTTTAAGAACACAAATACTGTTAATTTATTTTCAAAATCTTTATTTGCCCTGATGTTTCACTCGTACAATTGAGCTTTTTCAAAGGGCTATAATCTGTAATAATTAAATGACATTCAAATAAATTTCACATTTTCATTTTCGTAATAATTCATATATATTGGAATAATTATGAAATTACCAGAAATTCCGCTCTGTATACATGTATTAAAACAAGTCACTGCTTGGTTATATTTCATCCATTTGATTATTATAACCTACAGAACATAAGTTAATTTCCTAATTCATATTCCTGTTTAACTAACCTTTTATACAGTGCCACCATCACCTCTGTTCAATGTGTTCATGGGTATAGCAGGCATACATATGGGATTTAGTCGAATTCTGGGAAAATAGTGATGGGCATCGAAGATACAGACCCTGTAAAGTTTCTGTACATAAGGACAGTATTAAGGCAGGGGCAATGAAGCATCATGATCTCCCGTTGTTTCCAGAGAGATCATGGGGGTTCCTGAATACCATTAAAAATGTCGGGGCCACCAGGGGTTTGTGCAGATTTTATGAGCAGTGAGGTAAATAAACATCTAATATACTATGGTGCCTGCAGGTGGGATTGGAGAGGTGAAGCCTCAATCTGTGCAGCAGTTGGGGCTTCACCTCTGCTGGTAGTTCTCCTTTAATGTAGACGTGTATTCATTTTGTCTCTTCTTTGTCTTTTACAGGTTTTTAAAATTACATATGAACATACAAATTTGCCAGCAGAAATAGGCCATCTGGTCTATCAAGTCTACTCGAGTGTGCAGCTAGCACCCTCACCTTGCAGCTGCCCAACCCCTGTCCCCTTCCCAATTACCCTCGCTCTTACCTTGTCCCATCCCCTTTTGAAACTACCCACTGTTTTTCAGGCCACCACCTCTTCTGGTAGAGCATTTCATTCTGTCACGACCCTCTCCATGAAAAATGTCTCCTCATTTCTGTCCTAGACCCCCCCCCCAATCTAAGGCCATGCCCTCTCATGTCCTTCCTCCTCCACATCCTGAGTATCCATTCAGTGCCTGCCTTGTTTATCCCTTTTACGTTCTTAAAGGTCTCAATCATATTCCCCTGGTCCCTTCTCTCCTCCAAGGAGTATATGTTCATGTCTCTCAACCTCTCCTTGTATGGTCTGTCCTCCAATCCTGGGATCATCTTTGTTGCCCTCTGTTGTACCCCTTCCAGTAATTTCAGATCCTTCTTAAGATATAGGTGCCAGAATTGCACACAGTACTCCAGATGTGGCCTGACCAGTGCTCTGTAGAAAGACAGGATCGCCTTCCTGTTCCTGGAGGAGATCACTTTCGTGATACAACCCAGCATCCTGTTTGCTTTTGCTGCTGCCCTCCTACACTGCTCTGTATTGTTCATCTTCCCCATTACAACCACCCCTAGATCCTTCTCCTCCTCGGTGGAACCTAGTTGCGCTCCTTCCAGCTGGTAACCCCTTCCTGGGTTCTTTGCTCCAAAGTGCAGGACTTTGCACTTTTTCACATTAAACCCCAACTGCCACACTTCCAACCACTCCACCTGTTTGGTCAGGTCATCCTGCAGCCCCTGCCAACCTGCTGTATTATACAGCACTGCCCCCAATTTGGTACTGTCAGTGAACAGACTGATCTTATTCCTGATGCCATTTGAGATTTTCCGCTATGAATATTCCAAACAGCACTGGCCCCAGTACCGATCCCTGCAGCACTCTGCTCGTCACAGCCCTTGGAGATGAGTTCCCACCACCACCACCACTACCCTCTGCTGCTTCCCCTACACCAATTCTCAATCCATTTAACCATCTTAGTCCCCACCCCCTCATCTCAGCTTCCCTGCCAACCTCCCATGCGGCACTGAATCGAAAGCCTTACTGAAGTCCAAGTATATGACATCCATCGTATGACCCTTGTCCAGTTCCCTCATGACCCAGTCATAATATTCAACTAGGTTCATCTGGCAGGATTTTCCAGAGACAAACCCATGCTGGTGACTGTCCTGGAGCACACTGTCTTCCACAAAGGTCACCAGCCTTTTCTTAAGTATTGTCTCCATCACCTTCCCCACGATGGAAGTCAAGATTACCAGCCTGTAATTACCTGGCTTATCCTTTGGTCCACTTTTTTGGATGGGTACCATGTGGGCCATCCTCCAGTCATGCGGTACAGACCCTGTGTCCAGGGAGGTATTGAATAGTAGGAATAGTTCCGCCAACAGTCCAGCCAGGATCTCAGTCATTTCCTTCAACATCCTGCCATCCAGTTCTGGTGCCTTATCCACCCTCAGGGCCCTTAACCCCTCCAATACCCTACCTTCAATGATCACCCCATCCATTACCCCCTCTCCTCCTTGCCCACTTTTCTTTTTTTTTTGTTGTTTAACCAGGAGTAGCACACTAAGCTGAAAGCTTATTTACAGCTGCGATCTGGGAGCACAGGGAAGTTAGGCGACTTGCTCAGGGTCACACAGTATGCAAGTGGAAGCTGTGGGATTCAAACCCAGGTCTAGTCTGCTGGATGTCACCAGATTTGCAGCTCAGAGCCTTAAACCACTGTGCTATACTACCTCCCCATTCTCCTTCATGAATACAAAACAGAAGTACTCATTCAGAGTTTCTGCCTGATCCACCCCCTTTCTCTGCCCACCACCATCCTTCCTGATCCTCACTATCTGGTCCTTGCAGCACCTTTCCTCTCATACATATCTGAAGAATCCCTTTTCCCCATCCCTGATACCCTGTGCCAGCCTCAGTTCCCTGGAGACCTTAGTTGCTCTGACTCCCCTGGTGACTTCCTTGGACCTCTTCACATATGCCTCCCTATCCTCCCCCTTCCTGGATTGCTTGTATTTCTTGAATGTTGCTTTTTCAGTCCTCACCGTTTCTAAGACCTCTCTACTTAACCAGCTCAGTTTTTTAGCCCTTCCTTTTTACTCTGCAATCTGGTACATGTCTCAGTAGCCTCCAATATCCCCAATTTGATTTTTTTCAATTTCTGATTTGCATCTTAGTGTGACTGTATTTCTTCCAGATGCATCCTTAAGATTTCACCTATCCTACCAAAGTCAGCCTGTCTGAAGTCCACCACCCTGGTCCCTGTATCCACTGCTTCTCTGCTCATACTGTATGTGAACCACACCGAGTGGTGGTCACTCCCAGTCAGCGGGTCCTCCATCCTCACCTACCTTACAGCCTCCCCATTGGCCAGAACTAGAGCCAATGTATTCCCCAATCTAGTTGGCTCAGTCACCACCTGCTCCAGGAATCAGTCCTGGAAGGAATCCAGGAGTATTTGCTTCCTAGCACTCAAGGTGGCTGGGGCACTCCAATCCACTTCTGGCAGATTGAAGTCCCCCATGATCACTGTGTTACCTTTCCTACACACCTTCCTAATTTGTTTCACCAGCTCCCTGCCCAGGTCTTCACCTCTAGTCATTGGCCTGTATATCACCCCCTTCCTGAGAATCCTATTCCTTGTGTCCTGGAACTGCATCCACAAGGCCTCTGCCCTACCCTTGCACATTTTATCCCCTTCCTTACATACATTGCTGCCCCTTACCCTTTCCCTTTGCCCCTATCCTTCTTGTAAATCCTATACCCTGGGATCATCAGGTCCGAGTCCTGGTATTGGGTGGCCCATGTTTCTGTGATGGCAGCTATGTCCACCATCCACTCTGCCAAAAGAGCCTGTAGTTCTGTGGTTTTGTTCCCCAGACTCCTTGCATTCAAGGATACAATCCGCCAAGATGTTCCCTTACACTGCTTACCCAATTTCCCACCCTTCTCAGCACCACCCTTCGATCCCTCTCTGCTTCCAACCCAGTTTGTATGGGGGATATGTTAATTTGTCTCCCCTCTCCAGAGAGCCTTCCCTTCAGGAACCCACTCACCCCCTCACCTAGTTTAAATTAACCTTTGTTTCTATGTATTATTCTAACCTCTGTTTTAGTACCCCATTCCCCTTCCTGTTCAAATGTAATCTGTCCCCTGCGTACAGATCTCTATTATCCCAGGCCCTGACCCAGCCTCCCGCTAACCCGTACCCCTTGTATCGACACCAATTTCCCAGTCAACTGTTGAATTCATCTATGCACCCCTTCCTTGTCATACTTTCCCTGGGCATTGGTAGTACCTCAGAAAAGACCACTGAGCTCCCTGCCTCCTCGCTTAACTTATCCAGTTCCATGAACCTCTCCCTAACCACCTCTACAATTTCCCCTGCCAAGTCTTTTGTACCCATGTGCACCACCACATGTGGTTTGTGCCTTCCCCTCTTTGCACATTTGAGAATAGCCTGTCCTGGTTTATTTGCCATCATCCCAGATACAGACTCTATCCATATGCGACTATGTCTTTCCCCTTAATTCCCCCATCTGGCCCCTTTTAGTATGGAATCACCCAGCACTAGCACATTCCTCCCCTCATTTCTCATCCTCCCCCAAACTCTTTCCTTGTGCTTTCCCCAAGCATCCACCATGCCCTGCACATTTACATCCCTATCTGTACCCTCAACTCCACCCCCAGTCACATCCCCAGTCCTGCCCCTTCCCCTAACACTCTCTGTACCTAACTTATCCCCTTCCCACATGGAGCTCCCTCTTCCTCAATGCCATCCCTACCCTTTACCATGAACTCCCTTTCATCCCCCCGTAGTGTAACCTCCACATCCACCCCTACAGCCAGTCCCTTTTTCCCTTAACTGGGATCCACTCCCCTTCCCTTAGAGCTGTGCCTCCTGGGAGACACATAACCTCTCTCTCTCCCCCTCTTTCCCTCCTGATGCCTGAGCCTATCTCCATACCTCGAACTGTTGAGTCCCACACTAGGAGAAGCTTCCTTCTCACCTGGGATTCTCTGGCCCCGTCCCATGTACCCCCCCTCCTGGTGGGTCTGCCCGTCACCCCTGGTCACAACCTTGGGTCCCCTTTCAGGGCTCTCCCTCTCCCTGAGAACATCATATTTGTTCTTTAGTTGTACCAGGTTGGGGGGGTGCTTGAGCTCCACCTACCTCAACTTCCTTGAGCCCGCCATAGTCCATCCAGGCCTCTGATTGAGTACCCTCTGTTGCAGTGGTTGGTGGTATGGTGGTCCCTGGGTGGGGCCAAAGGTCCCCAGTACTTCTGCCAACTGTGATCAAAGTCTGGCAACCTCCACCCTCAGCCCAGAGAGGTGCCTACAAATGGGGCACCACCGCAGTTCCCAGATAGTTCTTCTGAACACCACTGTTCCATACCCAGTGCACTGCACCACTCCTTCTTCCATTCTACGTACTCCTTAAGTATGCTTCTGCCCTCTTTAAGTGTTTTTTTCACAACCTCTCTCCCTTTTACACAGTTTCTTTGTTTATGACCTTGGTATGTTTGCATGGCCCTTGCCCCTTTCTGCTCTGTACCCCTGTCAAACCTATCCCATTCCTAACAGAGTGAAACTGATGAAATCATTCAATTTAAATGTGCAAATGACCACTTACATGATATAATCAGCAGCTCCTCCTCCTTTTGATTTTATTTGCTCTTTAACTATCAGCCCGCCCCTGGGCAGAACCTATATGCTCCTCCCAACTAACTAAGCATTTAATAATGTGTGGAGGTGGGGGTGGGTGGGAGGACACAAACTCTCAAACAAAATACCTCCTGGACAGATTCAAACTCACACTCCTACCTCTCCCAGCAACAAGCAGAATGAACAGACAAAATGCCTCCCTGAACAATTAAAGAGAGAATCAAACTAGCAACTCCTACTCGATTGACTCCTCTGTTTCTAGGCAAAGAATCACCTCCCCCAGCAGCCAGCAACAGTTAAACAGTTCTTGGAAGTTTCAAAGATGTGCTGCGCCATTTGTTGTTCCTAAACCAGAAGTGATGCATTGCGGGGGATTGCTCTTGGATGCAAGAGGAGAGTGGAGCAGCTCCAGTGAAATAGACTGAGCTGCACAATTGAGCAAACTTGATAGACCAAAATGGCTTTTTTCTTCTGGCAATTTTCATATGTCTATATGTATACAGAGCAGAATTTCTGGTAATTTCATAGTTATTCCAATATATATGAATTACATATGAAGTATTACAAAAAATGAAATTGTGAAATTTATATGAATATCATTTAATTATTACAGATTATAGCCCTTTGAAAAAGTTTGATTGTACAAGCGAAATGTTGGGGCAAATAAAGATTTAGAAAAGAATTAACAATATTTGTGTTCTTAAAGAACTTCAAGTGATCCCCAACATCATTTACTGACATTACTGAGCCCACCAGGGAGGAGACAAATCTCAGACAAAATGCCTCCTGGACAGATTCAAACTCACACTCCTACCTCTCTCAGCAGCAAGCAGAATGAACAGACAAAATGCCTTCTTGAACAGTTAAAGAAAGATTCAAACTAGTAACTCCTACTTAATTAGCTCCTCTGTTTCTGGGCAAAGAAGCCCCTTCCCCAGCAGCCAGCAACAGTTAAACAGTTCTTGGAAGTTTCAAAAGAAGTGTTGCACCATTTGTTGTTCCTAGACCAGAAGTGATGCATTATCGGAGCCTTTGCAGTGTCTCAGTGAACATTAATCTATTCAGATCATGTAGACTCCCATTTTCTTTCACCTCCTGAGTTTCTTAATAAAGTTTAAAACTGATCAATCTGTTAAAGAAAGCTCACTCTTCTTCATGACGAGGAATCTGTGTTGTGATGCTGTACTAGCGCTCGAACCCGCAGTAGCTGGTGAAAACTGATACTGCATATGCAGTTTTGTCACATTAACCCACTGCAGCACTTAGCACATGGACTGGGGTTGGATGTCAGAAAGAGAGAGATATTCTAATTTATAAAATGGGCTAAAAAATCCCAAGGCACTGATTGGCTACAAAATCATCTGAGCCGTGTCCTTATCAGATGATATTGTAGCCAGCCGGGACTACTGCCCACCATGATGCCCCATAATGACAAAAATCAGTGAGCTCTGCCAAACCTAAACGCAAACCCTCATACATAGAGCTTCACTGACGCGTAGAAATCCACCATAACGGGTAGTCGCATTCAGCACAGTATCATAGTACTAATCACCATATATAACTCAGATACCACAAATCCCCTTCTGACACAAACTGCAAAACTATACTTTTGTTCCTTTTCATTTTTGTCAGTGTCCACGCGTTTAAAAAAAATGAAGCAGTATTCTCACGGCACCCAGACACGCCCGCTCCTAGCCTCCAAAAATGAACACGCTCCCTACTGACACTACTCTTAATTGACGACTTTCACTACCAAAAAACCTCTCAAACTAAAACACACACTGCTCCCAATTCGTCGACTTCACTACCGAATAAAAAAAAATCAGAAAAAATTATTTCTCCCTACCGCCGCAGTTTCACAGAACCAGGAAGCGCTATTCTACAGTACCCAGTAACGGACACTCTCACTCCCAGCGGCCAGCTAAGAACACGATCGCGCCATTTATTTCTCCCAATCTTTGATCACACAGATGCAGTCACATACACAGACACAGTGCCACCTGTCAGTAAAAACACATACTGGTTCTCAAAATATACTGCTTAAAACAGGTAAACATAACCTAAGAAAGCCATAGAAACCCAATAATTCAAATGAAACATTTTTTTAAACTGACTTCATAAGGGACTATTTTTCCTATTTGAACTATTAAACCTTCTTTTTTTAAATATTTTTTACTTTATCGCTTTTTCTTTTTATTCATTAAATAATCAATAGATAAGCCCATTTTATAAGCGCAATAGCACACTCCGAGGTGTGGGTTGCGTGCTGATAAGAGCACGCCTGAGGCATAAGGCACAAGCGCCTCGTGCCTTAGTACACCCCTAGGCGTGCTCTTATCAGCACGTAACCCACACCTCGTCATGTGTTATTGCTTACCTATTACATTATTTTATATGTCCGCCCTTTGTATAACTGTGATTGAGAATCATTGCTCCATGAATCCTCCCCATTAGGCACTTTCCTGTCATGGTGGTCTACAGTGACATGTGTGTCATCCCCCCTTCAACTCCATAATTACAATATCTACTGTATTGATAGCACTTCGGGGTGGGGGGGTAGTTAGTTTAATGCCATGGTAGGAATGGAGGTGAGCTACAGTACCATCACTAAATTCTAGTAGTTGTTTACCAACAGACATTGTAGGATGCTGTTTTGTTGAAACCTGATCCTGTACTGAATGACTCTCCATTTCTGTCTGTCTGGGCAAGTGCACTGGTCATGTTTTTCCAAAAATTATTAGTACACTCACACATGATGAAGCTGTAAATAGAGCCCATTTGCAAAGTGTGAGTTTTAGTCACAAGCTACAAGCGTAGCTTCCTTTTGCAGAAAGATAGGATGTCAAACTGTAAAATAATAGAGTACCAGAATTTTTATCAGTTGCACTCCATGATCTTGCTGCACCCCCCTCCCCCAGCTCAAAAGTGCATGGCTAAAATTCAAACTTTGCAATCAGGTGCTGTCTACACATTCACCGTGTGTGAGTATACAACTATTTTTTTTTAAAACATGCCCAGTGCAACATGTCCCAGACAGATAAAAGTAAACTGCCATTTAGCACAGGATCAGCTTTCAACAAAACAGTGTTCTGCAGCAACTGTTGGCGTGTCACTTGTCAGTAGTAAACGTTGCTATAATTTCTTCATTCTGTAATAAAATAACATTAGTGAGACGTTAGCAGACAACATTAGGTGACATGACGCTACTGATTGCAAGGGACTTGGTAAAAAGATTTCAATGGAAAGAACCATGTCAGTCAAACTCCTTTCTCTCAAATCAAATAGTCTTACTATTGCATGGTTTAGTCTTCTGTTCCCTACAGTGTCACACTCACTTGGTGTTCTCAGTTTCATGTGCTACCAGATAGACAACTAAATTGGTGAGTGGGCTACCGACAGTAACACACAAACTCCAGTGTTGGCATTACTCATCAGTTTGTATTTTACAAAAGCATTTTCGTTATGTGGAAACACGGCCCACCAAATCTAGAGACAAGAAAAAAAAATGCACTGTCCACCAGCTCTTGGGGGAGGGGGGTTGCGGAGTGAGACAGAATAAAAATGAGAGTGGGAACGGGAGGAAGGAGAGGGATGGGAAAGGGGGAAGGATCACTCTTGGAGGCAAGAGGAGGGAGGAGCAGCTCCAGTAAAATAGACTGAGCTGCACAATTGAGCAGGCTTGATAGATCACTAAAGCCTTTTTCTACTGGCAATTTTCTTATGTCCTTATGTATACAGAGTGAAATCTGTGGTAATTTCATAGTTATTCCAATATATTTGATTTATGTATGAAGTATTAAAAAAATGAAAATGTGAAATTTAGTTGAATATCGTTTAATTGTTACGGATTATAGCCCATTGAAAAGCTTGATTGTACAAGTGAAACATCAGGGCAGACAAAGATTTTGAAAAGAAATTAACAGTATTTGTGTTCTTAAAGAATGTCAAGTGATCCCCAACATCATTTACTGACATTACTGAGTCCAGCAGAGAGGAGGCAATCCATAATCTAGTGCTCACAAATGGGGAGCACATACATGAGATAATGGTCAAGGAACCCTGAGGGGTGGCAACCACAACACAGTGTGGTTCAGGTTGAAGATGGGCAGGGAAAGCATCTCAAAGATCAAATTCCTGGATTTCAGGAGGGTGGATTTTAAGAAGAAGGATGAGGTGCTAAGGCTGCATCTAGATGGTGGACGTGGGGGTGGACCAAAAATGGACCATCAGCAAGGATGCAATTCTGGCTACCACAGCAGGGTGTGTTAGGCTTAGGGGGAAGAAACTGGGTGTCAAACCACCAATCTGGTTCAACTCTGAGGTAGCCAGCATGGTGAGGGATAAGAGGGTGGCCTACAGGAGATACAGGAGGACTGTGAGTGAGGCGGCTAAGAAGTACTACCTGAAGTTGGCTAAAGGGGCAGGCGAGGTGGTGTAGCAAGCTGAGTCACAGAAGGAACTACAAATAGCTGAAGGAATCAAGAGGGGAAAGAGAGGCATTCTTTCACTACATAAGGACAAGAAGGACAGAATAGTTAGGCTTAGGAAGGGGGATGCATGAGTGGAGGAAGAAGAGATTAAGGCAGAGGTACCGAATGATTTCTTCTGTTCTTACGAAAAAGATGGGTTGGTGCCACCTGGGGAAGAAGGTGAGGGGGATGGAGGGAGCACAGTCATTTTAATGAAAGTGGATAGAGTAAGGGAGGAATTCTGGCACTGAAGGTAATCAAGTATCCAGGACCAGATGGCATACACCCAAAGGAGCTAAAGGAGCTGATGGAGGAGCCTGCGGGGCTGCTGGTGGGCCTCTTCAATAGTTCTCTGGAGTCAGGCATGGTGCTGCAAGACTGGCGATTGGCACATGTGGTGCCTCTCCACAAGATCAAACCCAAGAATGACCCGGGGAACTATAGGTCAGTTTGGCTGACCTCAATTGTGTGTAAACACATGGAGACCATACTTAAGGAGAAGCTGGTAAGGTACATGGAAGAGAATGGTCTCCAGGATGAGAAGCAGCATTGATTTGTGGGAGGAAAATCATGTTAAATGAACCTGATTGACTTCTTTGACTGGGTCACCAGGGACATGCACAGGGGCCAGGCAGTGGACATCATTTACCTGGACTTCAGCAAGGCCTTAGATTCAATGCCCCATAAGAGGCTGGTCAGGAAACTGGTACATCTAGAGGATGGTCAGAAAATGACCAGGTGGGTAGAAAGCTGTCTGAAAGACAGAACCTGGAGAGTGGCGGTGAGTGGAGAGTTATCCAGCACAAGGAAGGTCACCAGCGGGGTCCTGCAGGGATCGGGTGCAGGGGCTGGTGTTGTTCAGTGTCTTCATAAATGACATTGGGGAGGGCATTAAGGACAAGATGTGCCTATTTGTGGATGATACCAAACTTTCTGGGAGGGTGGACACAGTAAAAGGGATAAAGGACCTGCAGAAAGACCTCAGAAAACTTGAGAGATGATCAGGGATCTGGCAACTTGGCTTCAATGCCAAGAAATGCAAAGTGATGCACATTGGAGCTAGGAATCCTAGGATCGAGTATTACCTTGGGGGGGGGGGTGTCTAGGTAGCAGCAACAGAGGAAGAAAAGGATCTGGGGTGGTGACTACTAGTGACCTGAAGCACTCCTTGTAGTGCAAAAAGGCAGCAGCAAATTGTATACAAGATGTTGCCGGTGTATAGCCAGGAGAATCAGCAGTAGGTGGAGTGATGTCATACTGCCCTTGTACAGGTCACTGGTGAAACTGCATTTAGAATATGGGTTAAGATACTGGTGTCCATATATTAAGAAGGATATCAGCTTGCTAGAAAAAGACTAAAGGAAGACAGCCAAGATGATCATGGATCAGCAGAGGAAGTCTTACAAGGAGAGGCTGGGAGCCCTCAGAATGTACTCCCTGGAAGAGAGGAAGGAGACAGAGGATGTGAAAGAGACTTTCAAATACTTGAAGGGGAGAGTTGATTGAGCAGGTCTCTTCAAGCTAAGAGACAACCAAACCACAAGGGGGCACAGTTTGAGGTTGGTGGTGGTTTAGGAGGGATGCTGGAAAGCATTTCTTTATGGAGAGGGTGGTGACCACATGGAATACGCTGCCAAAGGACATGGCCTCAGAGAAGATGGTGGACAGCTTTAAGAGGGCCTAGGAAAGGCATAAGGGAACCCATGGAACTGGGGGGGGGGCAGCCAAGGTGGAAGGGAGGATGGCAGGGTCAATGGAGTAAGCTAGGGACCCAGCAATAATGGTCTGACTCAATAGACCAAATGGTTTTCTTCTACTGGCTCAGATTTTGGTCTCAATCCAAAGAAATTGTATTGCTTTGCAAGCTAAAGTTGCAGAGCAATAAATAATGTTTTTCCAAAAAGGAAGTTTCAGCTAAAGGTAATACAAAATATAGGCATACCTGTCAAATCCATTTTTCTAGGTATCTCCTGTACTGCTGAGTTTATTTTCTTTTCTTGATCCTAACTCTTTCTAGGTCTACAATGCTATTTATAAGCCAAAATGGGGCAGCCATCTTTTTTTCTTGAGAAAAAACGAAATTAAAACATCTATAAAATAGTCACATTTTGGTGGAGTTAGAAAATGTTACCATCAAATAAAACAGGACGATGCCTAGAACCTTTTATGGTGAAAAAAGGGGTAGGTTAAAATTGTTTGCCCAGTTTCATTGCACTGTAGCTTTAACCATTCATGTGATGATTGGTGAAGCTAATTAAGGATGTGCATGTAATGAACACCACAATTAACTGGAGCACTCAGTGCTTGCAACTAAATATCAAGTGTTGTTCAGTACTTGTGGTGTATATGCTCAGAAACAAAAGAAAGAAAGAAAGAAAAAAAAATCTATCCATCTCCATGTTCCCAGGGTTAGGCTTACTATGCTCCCCAAGAATCTAAAAATGGAGGATGGTGGGTGTAGAGTGGAGGCTGAATGGGGTAGGGTGGCCATGGAACAAGGATCTAGCCACTTTGGGAGGACTAGGTTTTTTTTTCTACAATTTTTATTTCTTTTTTTACTTTCAGCCAAATAATGATTAACCAAGTATTTAGATAACACAAGTAGGAATACTCACTGAGTATTCATGAGAGGGTAACTGCACAGCCTTAAACTTAACTAGAAGTGCTGTCCCCACATACATTCTACACCCACTTGTTTCTGGAATTGTTTGCCCTGGAAGGCGCAACAACCAGTTTGGTTATGTTTCAGCCAGTTCCCTGTGCAGTATCTTGGAAGATTTGATGTTTCAGCTTAGCTGGACCATCCTGGGTAAATAAGTTGTAAAAACAAAATGCCCCTCCTCACCCTCTTATTCTTCTCCTTAACCAGTTGCACTGTAACATCACCAGTTGTTTTTCTTGGTAATATGTTCTTTTACATAGATCAGTTTTATTTAGTTACGTTCATGAATCCTTATTATACACTTGTGGTGGGTGCTTCTCCTTCCTCCCACTTTGTACAGTGCATTTTGTACAGTTGCATATCTCTCTAAACCACACACATACACATACTCTAACCTCTGGCCTCAAACCCACTGCAAAGCATCATGGCTATGCAAATCCTTATGTGGCAGAGGGGCACCCGACAAGGGGTGATTCTCAGAGCTGGTTTTGAGTCTTTAGGATCTATGTGTGTGGTTTGGAGAGATGTACTACAACCAGACATTTAGGACAGTTGTTCTCTTCTTGTATCCTTTATGGATCATACTTACCACTGTTCTTCCAAACTACCTCTCTGATATGGTACCTCTGAGTGTACTAAATGCCTGACTTGCTCTGGTGCTGACTTGATGCTTGGCTGAGATAGTGCCTGCACTGCATTGAAGAGCCCCAATAGGACAGGTGTAGTTTGTTATTCCCAGGCCATGTCCAGACTATAACCTGTATTCATGAACATTATCTTTAAAGAGAACCTTTCTCAGTATTTTTAATTTTAAAAACATGAAACGGAGCTCCCTTTTCAAAGTTTGTTCTAGAGCCCCCCAAGGAAGGGAAAGGATCATAATTTGTCCCCAAGTGGCTGTCTGCACGATCCTGTTTCACTTCTTGACCTGCTGATTCGCACCCATGCTCTGACGTTTTGTGACATCTTTATACATTGGGCGTGGGGGCTCGGTCCATTCGCTTGAATGGAGTGTCTCTTTCAAATGTAATTTCCCAATTGTAAATAGGGTTTTGGTACCTATTGATGCCAGGATTCAATTAACACTACACTACACTATGGCTTTTGTTAAACCAGTTTTGAGAATGGTTCTTGAGAACTGTTCTGTAAGCTAGACAGGTCCTCAGTCTTGGGGGATCAGATAAAAAGTTCTATAGGATGCAACTTTGTTCTGGTATAGCCTGGTCAGCCTGTCCCCCCATCCCCAACAAGCATGTACATACCCATGATGCTTTGCACTGTTTGAGGCTTTAAGGTGTGCAGTGGATGCAACTCTTACCACAGCTTCTGCACATGACATTCTGCAGAATAACAAAGAACACAATGAAATCCAATTAGTGGTGGGCGAAGTGGGCTCAATCCACTCCGCGAAGTGATTCGTGGAGCAAAGGCGGATTCGCGGAGTGCTCCACAGTGCGGCGTGGAGTATCTGCTGCTATAATGAGGAATGAAGTGCATTGAAAACAGCTATCGACAAGCATTCGCCTCCACTGGTCACTTCTCTTTAAATTTTTAAGGTGAAGTACATTGGTGGCAGTTCACTTCTCCTCATTTTTGAGCTCCGAAGGAGGATTTTGCAGTGATTCATGGGAGTTCAGGTCACATGGACTCTATATTGATCTGCACAGCCTCAGTTCGAGGTAGTATTAGTAGGAAAGAGTAGGCGACAATGTGCTCTGATAGCTGTCTGTAGGAATATTTTAAAAGCTATTCAAAAAACATTTTTGCTTTTTTGGGGGGGATCCAACTGTAGTTCATCGATTGTAGGAAACCCTCCCGTGCTCACATCATCGAGCGTTTTTGTTTGTGTGTGGATTTTGAATATAAATTTACAACATTGAGTGTGTGTGGTGAAAGACAGTGAAGTGTGCTGTGTGGGGGAAGGGTGTATCTGTGTGTAGGTAGATTTAAGTTGGAGAACTAGTGATTTCTTTGCGTTTTGGTAATATTTTTGTTATATAACTGACTGTGTTACTGTACACATAGTAAAACTGTCTGTGATAGTACAAATTTTCTTGCTGCTTGTTGTGTGAATGTGGTGCAGCATTTCATAAGGTCAGGTTGTTTAAATTACGAATTTACATTACGTGGCACTGAGTACACTGAACTTTTGCACTTGCATCGCATTCCTCGTTCAGCATTGTACACAAAGTGTTCTGTGTTATGTGTGCAGTGTTGCATGCATTAAATATAATACACTTTTTAAAATTTGTGACACAGATCAGTGTAAGTGCAACTAAGCACAGCAGTGTGAACCTGCTATCCACTGCAGCTGCCTGATTTTGTACTGCGATTGTGTTCTCTGTTCTTACTGTTGCTGCTTGTAGTGCTGTAAAAATCAGCACTGTCTGTATTCAGTGACCCCCCCACATTGAAAAGATATATTTTACCAGACTGGATTGTTTTTGTGACCCCATCAGCACCACTGGTTACTGAAGTTGTTTTAATTCCGTGATAGTGTCACAACACAGTAGTCCTCTTATCTGTTGCTGAAGCCACAGTTGTTTATTTTACTTCACATCCAGCTAGTGATAGTAGTGAGTAGAGACCCTCCAGTCACAAAGTGAATGCATCAAAATCTGAATTTGTTAATAATATTGTGATTGATCCCCCAAAATGCCTGCAAAGAGACGTACAAGTAAAGCTGTTTCTGGCCATGGCAATGATGGCAGTAAGAAGGTCTGTGGGTGTGGTAGTAGTATGTGGACGGAGAAGTGCATTGGTGATGTGAGGAAAGGTATTTCTCCTGCAATGTTTTTTACAGCCCAATCAGTAGCTTCACTGATAGTTGGAGGAGATGCTGTTTTCCCAGCCGGTGGTGTTAGTGTTACTGGTGTTAGTGGTGGTGGAGGTAGTATTAACATTGTTGCATCAAGTTCTAATTCTGACCAGTGTACCGTATCCAAACATATTGAGTGTGAAGCAGTGCAAGTGAGTGACAGCGTAGATGATGACATACTTCCCAGTAACATCCCATTAACTGAACCTGATTCTGATGATCATGTCAATGATAGCATACAATGTGATATTCCATCCACCGTGGCACTTAACGTCGCTCATTTTCCATGCAACAATGATTCACAGTGTGGTGAAAAAATATCAGGTGATGGTGGTGTAGATGCTGATGATGAATGTGATGGTGCTGATGATGATGATGTTGCTGTTGTTGCAACATGCAGTCCACATACTAGCATCCGAGCAGAAGATGTGGATGTGCGTGACAGTGACGTTGATGAGTGTGATGATGATTTAATTGACCCCAGTTGGGAACCGGAGAAAAATAAATTAAACGTGGCTGTGTCTGAACCCCCCCCCCCGTAAAAACTTGTGATGTACCGGTTTTAGTGGATGATGATGATGATGATAACGAACCAGTACTTAATATGATAGGTAGTTATGGTGGTCAGTTGCAGTCCAGGTGTGCAGTGCCAGAAACATCATGTGCCCCCCCCCACTTCGGTGCTTAAAATAACAGACTTAAATAAGCCACATCATCATGGACATGTTAAAAGCAGAGCATCACAGTCCCTTGTTTGGGATTTTTTTGTTCAAGATGCAAATGATGATTCAGTTGCAATCTGCCAGATTTGCCATGTGCGGTGGAGTCGAGGTAAAAGGGAGCCATCTTGGGACAGGAGGACAGCATACGCATCTTAAGAATAGGCACTTGGCTCTGTGGACCCAGCACAAGCTGGCAGCTAATACCAGACTTGGGCTTTCACCTGTATCACCGGCGGCAACCATAACCAGCATGTTATCCCCTTCCATGACTGTTAAGCCCAGTAGGAAATTAAACGTGTGCAGTAGTGCGGTAATAAGAGCAGAGGATTACTACAGGCATGATGATGATGAGGTGGAGGATCATAATGACTTTGAAATGTTGTCCAGTGCTGGTGAGAGTAGCAGTTTTTGTGGTGGTGGTGGTGGTGAATGCAGTATGTCTAGTGCAAGTGGTACATCAACCCCGGTTGGCAAATCCGGAAAAATAACAGCATTTCTGGGTTTGTCATCATCACCTGTGCAACCGTCTTCATCAAATGTCCACACTCCACCCCCTGCCAATGCCATTCATCAAAGAGCAAAACCATTTGAGACCAACACACACCCTGTAAAACGTTTAAGTCAGCCCACGTCACAGAGTGTTTTTGCGCATAAGCTGAAGTACCCCCCCCCCAAATCATACGGTGTCACATGAAGTTAATGCTGCTGTAGCGGAAATGCTGGCAGTCAATCTTTTGCCCTTATCCTTTGTGGAGAATTCTTGGTTCTAGCAGTTTGCTGCCTGTGCCTGTCCAAAATGGAAAGCCCCATCCAGGACATACTTTTCTACCCGTGCTGTTCCTGAATTGTTCCGCACTGTCTCAGTCTCAGTAAGACATGCCCTTCAACATTCCTCCTCTCAATTCATCCATTTAAGTATGGATATGTGGACAAGTGGCAAAATAGCGGGGAGTTCATATCTGTGTATAACTACACACTGGGTGCAGGTGCTGGGTTTTTTTTGTGATGCTGGTATTGTGAATAATCAGTGCAGGAAGATGGATTGTCATGGTAGCAATCTTCCTGGAATTCACCAGCATGCAACAATTGCTATGCACAGTGTGACTTGTTCACACACTAGTGAGAACATGCTGGACATGGTACTGACTGAAATTGACAGATGGCTAAACCCTCTGTCCCTGAGAGTTGGGTTCATAGCAAGTGACAATGGATCAAATGTGGTGAAATGCATCACGAATGGTGGTTTTTTTTCATGTTCCGTGCATGGCAAACTGTTTAAATCTTGTGGTTCAGGAGTTTCTGCAGCACCCTGACATAAAGGAAATGCTGACCATTGCACGACATATCTGCTCTCACTTTTCAAGATCTGGAAAGGCCTGTGACCAACTGCGGCAGTTGCAGATACAAAACTGCCTGCCTCAGCACCGCTTGAAGCTGGAAGTTGTCACCCAATGGAACTCCATGTTATACATGGCAGAGAGGCTGTATGAACAATACAAAGCCATCACAGAATATCTTGTGATACACACTAGCCGTGACAGTTCTGGGGCCTCCATGTCTATGACGATTGAACAGTGGCACCTCATGGACTCTGTAATAACAATTTTGTGGCCTTTTGAATATGCCACACAGGCAGTGAGTGGCGAGTCTGCCTCCATTAGCCAATCAATTCCACTGCTGCGGGTGCTGAAGCAGACATTGGTGAATGTACATCATAGCCTTGATGTTGCCATAGATGGTGGTAGCAGTATGTTGCTGCAACACATGCTGACAGTATTCGAACAGAATCGTCACATTGTGAGCATTCAACGTAGTGACAACTTTGCCATGGCAACAATGCTGGACCCACGATACAAATGTGAAATTGCATCAGTACTGGAGGGAGGGCCTGAACAGGTAAAAAATATCAGTGGTCAACTGGTTCATTTGGTTCATGGGGCACAGAAGTCACGTGCCAAGGTCTGCAAACCTCAGCAGCATAATCCAGCTGAAGGTGTAGCTGGAGGACCAGCAAGCAAATCATGCAAGGGTAGGGGGACTGTAGTTCCTGGTGGTCTGTCATCCAAAGTGGTTGGCTTCAACCCTCTTTGGGAGGCTTTGTCCCAAGTGGGTATTTGTGACATCAGTGATTCCGGGGAACAGGCTGATGCATCAATAATCGGACTTAGTGCGGCACAGATAATGGTTGAGTCATATTTGTCTGAAAACAGGCATCTGACAATAAGTGAAGATCCTCTTTTGTACTGGAGTGGAAAGGTCAGTGAATGGCCAGAGCTGACTGCAGTGGCACTGAAGTACCTCACACGCCCACCCTCCAGTATACTGTAAGTGTTGAGAGGGTATTCAGCTCTGCAGGTGCAATAGTCAGGGATTGTCGGACAAACCTGTCTCCTGCAAATGTTAGTTTGCTAACATTCATTAAAATGAATGAGAGGCACATACCAGCACAGACTGCGACCTCGGTATTCATACCCCAGCCTAGTCATGGTGGTCTTGCTGATGTGGAAATGGAGCATCCTGGTGGCACTGGCAGTGGCTGCCTGAATCGGCCCACCACTGATGTAGATGATGACACAATGGAGAAAAAATGTCCCAGTGGTCAGACTTCAGACATCGATAACTGTGAGGGCAGTTTTCTTTATGAAGGTGATGATGTGGGTAATGTTGGCAGGTTTTAACTGCAGTATTTAAAAGGTGGTGTGCTCCCCCACCTCAGACCACCACCACAGAGACTGATGTTATCCAAGTCTGCTGCCACCATGAGTCTGTCTGCCCCCCATGGACCACCACCACCACCGGGACTGATGTTATCCAAGTCTGACATAACAATGAAGTTGTAACTTTTAAGAAGTCATTCATTTCTTTTTTTAGGAAAATTTGCGATACTTTGTTGTTCTGTCAAAGTGGCCTTGTCCAAAGAAGTTCATCAACATGATCAGGCACACCCCTCCCCAATCCGAGCTTGGGCACACATGCAACATGCAGAAGTCGTTTCTTTCCATGACTATGACCATCATTAAGAACCAGACTCCAGAAGAATGCTGATGAAATCTGTGAAGAAATAAAAAAATAACAAACCATTACAGACAAAACTGAAAATATGACCCCCCAAAAAAAAAGAAATACTTACCTTCATGTGCTTGAGAGTTATCCAGTTCCATTTAAGTGCAAAAAATTTTCATTGAGCACTGGACGGTGCACAGCAACAGTTCGGAGATGGAGTCACCTGTGTGTGATGCAGAACAATAGCATGAATACATGTCCATGTCAAGTTCAACCTCCCTCATCATCACCTACAAAATACACAACTATATATACAGTATATATATATATATATATATATCTACACACCAAGGCTACTATTACTGTACATCCAAAGGGCACCTTTCAATCCAGTTGAGATGATCACTTTTCACTTCTATGCACACAAGGAGGATGCATTCTGGGCCTGCAGAAAAAATCTGGGGACTCTGTGCCACTGTTGTGCGCATGACTGAGTGCGCCATAAATTCTGGGGGACTTTGTATGTGCTGAAACAGTCTTATTTCACTGTGTTACCACTTGTCAATTTTCTGGACACATGGAGGATGCATTCTGGGCCTGCAGAAAAAATCTGGGAACTCTGCCACTGTTGTGTGCATGACCGAGTGTGCCATACATTCATTCTGGGGGACTTCATATGTGCTGAAACAGTCTCATTTCACTGTGTTACCACTTGTCAATTTTCTGGACACATGGAGGATGCATTCTGGGCCTGCAGAAAAAATCTGGGACTCTGTGCCACTGTTGTGCTCATGACTTAGTGCGCCATAAATTCTGGGGGACTTTGTATGTGCTGAAACAGTCTCATTTCACTGTGTTACCACTTGTCAATCTTCTGGACACAAGACAGATGCCTTTTGCAGATGCAGAAAAATGAGGCACCAAAACAGCACACATACACAAAACACACAGACACTTAACAGAAGGAAGGGGCCCCAGAATACAAAGTGTAACACATACTGAAGACAACAAAAAAAGGGCATAGTTACATGCAAGGGTCAGGGATGGTGGAGGAATACATTTTATGGCACAGCAAGGAAGGTGGGGGGGAACATGGTGTGAGGAAACAAAACTAATGTGGGATCCTATGGTGATCCAGCAGCAGTTCCAGCATGGACATCATTTGAAGCTGATGTCCCTCTATGTCATCCAGCCGCTGCTCCACAGCACTCATCCTCTCGCTGTTCTCCTCAACAGCACTCCGGAGAACTGCCAAGTCAGACAGTGTTACACGCACTTCTCTGGTATCCACTCCTTTGACAGGCTGACCTGCTGGTGGTGGTGGTGTTGGTGGAGCAACAGGTGCTGCTGTTGCCCTCCTCTTCTTAGGGATGCCGCCCCCGCTATGCACAGCGGCACCCTCTGTCATGGAATGGCCAGCAGGTGCAGACATGGTCTGTTCTGTGGCAGCCTGCCACTCCAACTGGTGGTGATTAAGCATATGGGTGTGCAGGCCCCCAGTCCCCAGGTGACTCCCCCAAGGGCCACGGCACACCTCCACTGCACATAGGCGACACTTAACCACGCTACTGTCCCCCCCGACACAGTCAAAAAGCTGCCAAACAACGGAGGTGCAGGGAGGACCAGACACAGGCAGGGGAGGGCCAGATGAACTGGCAGTAGGCTGCTCACACTGCTCAACAGTTCTGATGGTGGGATCCACACCTGGGCCTAGGGGAACAGGCACATCCTGCTCCAAAGGACCTTGTGCTGGACTTGGTCGTGGTGGTGGTGGTGGTGGTTGAACTGCCTCAGAGTCAGGAGTCAGTGCTGGTCCTGCTTCTGGGGGTTGGACACTCAGAAGTTTAAAGTGGTCCAACACAAATGGGCGCCCATGCCCCCACGCATGCGCATGGTACAACGATGCATACTACCAAGCTCTCCCAGAGCTGCCCCCGCCCCAGACATTCCCTCACCCTGCTCCATCTCACGACACAAGCACAACACACACACAGTCACACACACACACACACACACACACACACACACACACACAAACAACTAAGTAGGTAAGAAAAATAAAATTTACAGAAAGAACAAATTAAGTAAAAAACAATACAGAAAAGACAAAACAATGTAGCTTTTAAAAAAGCTGTTGGTTCAAGTATTAAATTTTAACTCTCTGCAATCAAAAAAACACTCCTCTCTCTAGTACACACACTTCTCTCTCTAGTCTGCACAGGAGAAAGTGAAACGTCTGTGTGACTCACTTCCTTCCTGCCTGGCTAGACAGCAAGTGACTTACACTACTATAAGCCATGCGATCTGTGGGGCCAAGTCTGAAACACCAAGTGGATCACTTAGAATCATAATGAGGAACGCTAAGTCCATTAAAACAATGACATTGCCTTACTTCACATTCTCATTATGCCAACGTGAAATGGTAATGACAAGACTTTGCATTGCCCACTCTGTGTAGTGGAGTGCAACGTGAAGTGCCCACTTTGCATGCACTTTGCCAGCGACTTTTAAATTCACTGCATCTCTAAATCCAACGGCAAGTACTCAATTTGTCATGCAGGAAAGTGTGGTCTGCTTATCACAAAACATTGCAGCCTGGCTGACTGTGCTGTATGCATGTGGTTTGGAGTGATATTCGGAAACCAAACGGTTTATCTGATTGCATTTTATACTATATTATGCAGTTAAATAAATAAAACATTAAAAAAACAGAAACAATGACACACTATGTATTAGCACATTGTATTCTACTGAAATGCTGTTTGATAACAAAAGCCTTGTATTTTAGTTCTTGGTTTTATGGTGTTTTATATATATATACTGTATGTTAAAGATTGGCTTTACCCACTGTGCAATTGAATTTATTCAGTTTTTTTTTTATCTAGTGCACCTGAGATCCTTTCATAACGGGTAAGTAGCTTTAATGGACAGTATAGTACGTTTGACTGCTTGAACACATAAAAAAAGTATTGAGGCTTTTAAGTCACATCAGGTCCCCTAATCTTAATTCATGTTTTCAGAAGCAACTTGGCAGAAAGCTCTGTACAGAATAAGTTTATTTATATTGTATAATTTCTCCTTAATAAAGGATCTTTCCTTGATACATTTTCCCTGCAAATGTTTAACTTTCTTATCATCAAAGATTTTTTTTAGTAAAATGGAATAATCTTTAGAAAAATGTAGCTCATACCACTCTATTAAAAAGTGCTTAACTCTTAAAAAATGCTTCATTTTCTGCCAATTTTTTTTCAGTGCCATTATGGTAATGGGTATATGTGTCTCAAACTGAAAACAAAGTATGCACTTCATTTCAAAAGATTAGGGGGAAAATCACTTCCTACTCAGGATTACACGTTTAACCTTTTCAGCCCTCATAGGCCAGATGTATCTTCCGAGCCTCGAGACTCAGCCAAAAGAGCACTTTGTATTTGTTTCTGGCAAAACTGCAGCGTAATAATTAAAATCCATATGTAGGACTGTCTACAAATAGCCCACACTGAGTCTGTTAATTGGCAAGTAATTGGTTAAAGAAGTACTGCCAGTGGTCCTTAGTCTGGCATATTAGAAGCATAATCCTTGGAAGGTCCCAAACCAGAAAGGCATAAAAAAGAGCTAAAAATCCATCTGCTAGATGATTCATTCCTGTTAAAAATCTTTCTTTCCTGCTTCTGAAATACAATGCGACTTTTTTGTTTGATATCTTTCATATGAGCCATATCCCAAAACCCTTACCAGGATGAATATACAAAACTCTGTCAGACAGTATAAAATATTAAAAATGGAATGTTGTAAAACCCATATAATTAATCAATTACATTATTAAAAATAATAAGGACCTAATTACCATCCCAACATGCCCTAAAAACTTGGGCCAGATTCACAAAGCTCATTAAATTCCTGCCGCTGTGGGAAAAACACAACGCAAGTGGGTTGCCACTCAAAGATCTGGAGTTTTTCCTGCAGCTGCAATATTCACGGTTCCACAACAGCAGGTTCACAAAAAATTTGCTGACTGATGTTACATTGATCGCTTTATGATGACCACAATTGTGGCTGGCATAAAGCCATCAGGCAAAAAGGTCGTACAAAGCCCCCTGCACCCCCCTCGTATTTGATGAGAATGAAGTCTGAGTTGAAGCTGATTCAGGGAGGGGGTACAAGACCTGGAGAAGCAGTGCCAGGGTCTCGCGCGTACATTACAGTGATCTGTCAATGTTATTGCTGTAATGTTCCTCGGGAAAAAGTTTTCAATCAAATAACGATATATGGTATTCACAAACGGGGAGCCAGTTTACAACCAGCTCCATGATTTACGGCAGTTTGCAGGTGGTATTGACATGGAAGTTCCCACAGCTGTGGAAAACTTTTATGGCCAGTGGGACCCAGCGTAACATCTCTGCAGCAGTGGGTGACTGTGAATACAAATCTCTGCAGCTGCAAAGATTTCGGTCCGCAACTGGAGTTGCGCAGTGGGACTTACTCCCAAATCGCTTTGTGAATCCAGCTCTTGGTCTGTGCAAGTCAACTGTGCTACTACCCTGTTGTCTAATTTAATGTCTACAAAATGATATTTTATATGCACCATCATTTCTGCAATGTCTAAATATGTAATTATTCTATATGCAGGAAATCATTTATATACTACTACTGAAATGTCCGACATCCAATCATTTTAAGGGCAAAAGGACAAAACAGTACACTTTAATTTAGGCACATGTATCAGTCAATTCAAACATCCCAGTAAAAGTAGGAAAAGGTAGTCCCAAACTTGGAAGTCTGAGTAGCTATGGCTGTGGAAGTCCTATATAGCAGGCAGTACCTTAAAAGCCTTATGTAGCAGAGAAAGGGTTATTGATGCAGCTGTAAAATTTGAAGGTTGCAGGAGAGATAATACTGGTAAAACTACAGCACTCAAAGACCCATTAAGCCACAAACAGTTTAAAACATGACCAGATGAACTCCAGCCAAGAATGCGCCCACCCATATAGCCTTTGAGACTTCCAAGGTTGAGACTACTTTTTCCTAACAAACTCCAAATATTGACAGCACCAGGAACTGGATGATCAGATGAAAGTATAAACTCTGTCTTTCTCTCACTTTGAGGAAGCATAGTTTCAATGTGAAACATTAAGTTCTGCCTGGCGAGATCCATCAGTGTGTGTTTGCACTGTGTTCAATTATGCACTTTTTGTCACACTAAAAGCTGTCTATTTTTGAAATTCCAGTTCGAAGTTCTATGTGCAGTGAAGGAGAACATTTGAGAGACATCATGTGGAGTGGACATTATCACTGAGGAGTGGTGAGTGCCAGATATCTTGTTTTACTAGACTACATTTTCCTACTTTTACTGGGATGTTTGAATTGACTGCTACAATATGCCCAAATTAAAGTGTGCTGTTTGCACTCTTGACATTAGGATCTTTTTGGAGTGCTCTCCAGGTTTTGGAGGGTGATGACCCAGCATCTTTATGATTCTTACTGACTCCCCGATCTGGTAGTGAGCCTCGATTTCTACTGTTTAGCTGGGCACATACTTGTGATTGCACAGAGCAATCCTACATGCAGAAAATCCTCTGTAATGTTAATTTGTTCACACATTCATTCCAAAAGTGATCGTTGAATGACAGCAATTGAAATAAGCTATTAGCCTCTTCTCCAAACAAACATATTTACTACTACTGATCCACAAAAGATTTTTCTGCCCTCAGCAGTGAGTCAAATGAAATTTCTTTCTGGTTTTTGTATGTGTAATATAATTACGTCCACACCTACAGTAGCTGAAAAAAAGGGGACCTGTGACCCAGTCTAGTTTCCTTGTTTACCAGATAAATCAAATTAAATCAGAGGGCCGTGCGCAGCTGTGCAATTTCCCACCCTTATATGTAGGGCAATAATAACTATGAATCCAGCACTCTGGGTCATTTAGGGAGAATGTTTACAAATTTTATTATTAAAAATAATAAAAACACTTACTATTGTAAGGGAAAAAATCATAGATATAATACAAAAAGAATTTCAGGCTGTACTCCTTCTCCAGTGCTTCTCAGTGCTTTGGAGCAATGCTACCCCTTCGTCAGGAGGTATGGAGTTCCCCATCCTCATATGCAGGGCATCCTGTAGCATCCACATCATGGATACACAGCCCCACTACACCTGGTTCTGCTCAGCCTTTACATCTACATGGATGGTTTAGTCAGAAGCAGGCACTGGGGCAGGAATGCACTTCTGTGAGAATCTAAAAAAGAAATATGTCTCAAAAGGGGGTGTGGAGGGTGGCAGCATTATATCGGGACAACCCAGGAATAATGCTGATGCTAACTATGTGCCAGCCCCCCCCAGGCCTTCCAGGGGCCACACCAGCCCTGTAAAATGTTGCCCCCAGCCCTTGCCTATGGCATGGGGGGCTGGGGGGCCACATTGCTCATTTTGTTTACTTTATGTAAACTTCCCTTCTCCAGCTCACCAACTCTGTTTTTACCAGAATGGGGTAGGGCCTCATCACCTCTTCCATTTTTGTTGACTTGGCTAAAGCCTTCAACACGGTATCCTACACCCTTCTTCTTGATAAGCTTGCAGCAGTAGGACTTTCCATCCCAGCCACTGACTGGTTCCATTCCAATCTAATGGGTAGGACTCAGTCAGTCAGAATAGGCAACACTATTTCTCCCCTCTCCCCATCAACACCAGTGTCCCCCAAGGGTCAGTGCTAGGCCCGTTGCTTTTTCCAATCTTCCTAAATGATCTCCCTACTGCCTGTGCCTCTGCATCCCTTCACATGAATGCAGATGACACTGTTCTGTATACATCCGGTGCCTCCCCCTCTGATGTGGCAACTAGACAGCAACTAGACTTCAATAAAGTCCAGTGGGATCTGCTCAAATCAGTTGTCCCTAAATACCAAGAAAACAGTCTCCAAGGCTTTCAGTACCAGGCAAAGACTCTCTAGGTTGACTGCCATATCATCCTTCTGTACCCTCAACGGGCCTATGATTGAAGACGTTACATCCTTCAAATACCTTGGACTCTGGCTAGACCATCAGCTCAACTTTTCTGGACATGTGGGTGCCATCCACAAAAATCTGCACCCAAAACTTGGTGCTTTATTCAGACATTGTGGTTGCATCCTCTTACCTGCTCACCAAGAAATTGTCCAGAAAATGATTCTCCCAATTTTTGAATATAGTGACATAGTCTATAGTGCAGCCCCAAAGTCCACCCTAACCAAACTGAATACCCACTTCTACTCTTTGTGCCAGTTTGCAGTTGACTGTCTGCCCCTCACTCACCACTGTGACCTCTGTGCCTTCCTACCTTTCCCTTCTCATGATGCCAGATGCCTCGCTCACTACTCCTCCTTTGTTAAGAAGTACTAGTTTGGCTCCCTTCCCTTGTATCTCTCCTCTATCCTCTCCACACCCTCTCCTCCCACCTATTCCCTCCGTCACTATGACTGCCAGACCCTGGCTCTCCCTGCTGTATCTTCTACCTCAGGGCAGTCTGCTTTCTCTTACTGCTTCCCTAAACTCTGGAACTCCCTTCCTTTAGCTATCTGAACTGCTCCATCCCTTCATTCTCTATCCTGCCTTCTTCATAGCTTCCTTTCCCCCACATGCAACTGCTCCTGACCCACTCTCCTACTATCCTTTAAGTGCTACTTCTGCCCTCAGAGTTCTGCTGAACTCTTGATCACTTGAACACGTTCTTACCTTCTCTTTCCTGTGTCTTCTCCAATTCTAAAAAGCTAATTCATATGAGTTGTATTGTGCACAAAATCCACCTGTATTTATCTGTGCATATTTATTGTAATGCATTGTTTAATGTTCTGTATTATTGTATCCTTGTTATGTATTTCAGTATTTGTACTTACCATTTCTCCCTCCCCCAGGACACATCTGGAAATGAGCTATTTTAGCTCAGAATGCCTTTTCTGGTAAAACTCTTTTAAGTAAGTAAATTGTATCTGCTGTACTGGGATATGGCATTACTTGGAGGACTTCTGTATCCCTCAATTCCCTGCTCACATCTATTCAAGAGATGATTTGGGCATCCAGTTGGATGCCCTGCTCTGCCTCCTATCATGCCCTTGGTCCCTCTGTGATCCTATATGTGCAAGGATCAGAGTGGCCAAGTGTCATGGATGCAGGCAGGTGTAGCGGCATCCATGATGTGGAAAACTCATGCCTGGATGCGCACTTTTGGCATGTTTCTGTGCCATCGTTGTGGATTGGACCCTAACATATTTGGGCATGCGGTCAACAACAGGGTGAATACAAGGATGAGTGTATACTAGCAGTGAATGAAAAAAATTTATAGAGTTAATAATCAAAGCTGACGTAAAAAAGCACGAACACTTGTCTGAGGAATTGAAATCAGCAAAAGAAATTGCACTTTCATTTAAAAGAAGCCCTCAATCTAAAGAATCGGACCAAGCCTTACAAGAAAAGTATAACAAGCATGAAAATGAGATTCTACTTAGGAAACAAAATAAACTATAGATGAAGATGACTATGATAAAGAGAACATCCTAAGTTGAAACAAAAATAAAACATTTAGGTCCGGAAGCAGGGGCAGGTCAGAGAATGCTCATGGAGCAGGAGTAAATCAAAGAACAATTGATCAGAAAAAGAGGCTGTATCCTGAGAGTCCTCTGCTGCAGCAGGAAACAAGAAGGAAGTTGGGTCCAGCTCAGTGGCACTGAGGGCTGAGGCACTGGTCGCCTTACCTCGCTCTACGCCGGCAACCCATGTTCGGGAATGAGCACGGGCCACTGGGAGTTGGCAGGGATTGAGAGGGATTGAGCATCCGAGAGACTGCTCTCCCTCTCCGGGGAAGGGAGACTTCAGTGGTCAGTGCATTTCTGACCCCTGGCAGCAGCCAGGGGGACAGAGTAAGAAGGGACTGGGTGGGGCAGGTGCCAGGAGGAGCATGTGCGGATGCGTGCACACTTCCTCCACTGGCATCATTGTACACCCCATTCTTGAGGAGGAAAAATGTGAAAATGGTCCCGGTCAGCTAGATGAGGCAGCCACCCACCCCAGGTTCTGACCCCAAATGGCATTCTCCAAACTGGATCTTGGTAGAGGTGAGTAGAGCTTGGCAGGCTCCTCGCTACCCCACGAGGGGGGGTAATCCATGGGGGAAGAGGGGCTGCTGCCTGATGTTGGGGTACAGGGCTGGATGGGTAGCTGGGATGGTTGCTGACCTGGGACCCAAGGAAATAGAATAACAAAAAGCAAACAAAAAAAAAACAAGGAGAAAGTATTTTTTTTTAGAAAAAAGACCAGAAAATGAAAACAAGGAAGAGGAGGAGAGGTGGCAAGTGTGTCAACAGAACGAACATTGAGAAAACACAGGAACACCAATTACAAATAATGAATCTATAAGATGCTAGCCTCACTCCACTACAACTTTTGGTTCTTTATAAAGGATCAAACTTTCTCCCTACACCTAGAATGAATGATTTTCAAGTATTTGTGGATCTGCAGAAATTCTTTCAAAAAGATCTGATTAAAAAAACCTTTTTGCAAACAAAATTAGTTCAACAGGATTTAATATGGGGTATTCGGAGGTAACTGGGGTCACGACTGGCAAGGATTTACCCCATTTGATTACAGTTTTAAATAAAGAAATGGCAATCGGTGCAGTCAATTACTCAGCTGATGAGCTTACTGATACTCCATATGCAACTACTTCTAGAGACATTGATTTAGAAGCACTAGAAGACTTACTGCAGGATAATTATGCAATTAGAGAATTAGGGAATTGTCATAATAGTTATGTTGATGGTAGTGTTAATAATAACTTGCCTAGACTTGAAATAGTAAGACAAAGTGTTAAAATATGTCATGCACTTTTTATAAGGAAAATTGTAATTTTGTCCTATAACATACTACATAATGCCTCAATTATATCTTATAAGAGATATGTTTTGTTGCAGATACAGTCTTTATTACAACAACATTCAAGTCCCAAACATTACAACTTCTCTGAAAGAGAAAAGAATGTGTTACATGAACTGGTTGGCAATTGCGAAATAATCATTTAGTCAACTGATAAAGGGGGCAACATTGTTGTAATGAACAGACAACACTATATGAGCATAGCAAAGTCCCTGCTGAATGATTCAAATAATGATAGGCTCCTGAATCAAAATCCAATGCAGATTTTCTAAAATAAATGACATTAGATTTTGACCACAGCAGTAGAGAGGGGGAGATATCTCAGAAAATGAGCACAAGTTTACCTGGAATGAGCATCTGGTTACTCCATGTTTTTACATTCTACCCATGATTCTCAAAAATCTTAGGTATCCACCTGGCAGACCAACAGTGTCTGGAAATAACTCCCTTTGTGAATAATTAGGACAGTTTATAGATTTCTGTTTGCAAACAAAATGTAGTGAAATTAGCCTTGTATATGAAGGATTCTTCTGATGTATTAAAAACATTTGAAAATATTGAATTATCTAAGTCTTGCTCCGTTACCTAATGATCTTGTACTTAAAAATAATCTGTTTCAGTGTCTACTGTGTTATGAGATGATGTTGAATACCGTAAATAAATTTGCCCTCTGTGCCCAGGACCATCTTGCAAATGAGCTTGCTCAATAATGTAGCTGCCTGGTTAAATAAAGTTTAAATTAATTGATTGAACTGAAGAATAAATTCACTTGGACCAGAATTGATGTAGAATCTCTATATACATCACTAGAACACACTAAGGGTTTACATGCATGTAAATGCAATCTCAATCTTTATTTATTTGTTTAAGGTGCCTTTCTAAAACCAAGGCGCCTGTACAACACTAGATAAAACGATTTCAATAAAATACAATACTAAACAAACAAGTACAAATACAACAAACACCAATATTAAAAATCATTGTATGCTTTCCTAAAAAGGTGAGTCTTCAAAGATTCTTTAAAACTATGGACAGTAGGGCTTTCCTGCACCTGACGAGGTAGAGAATTCCACAGGGTTGGGCATAAAACTAAAAGATCTAGCTCCTGAGGTTTTTAAACGAACCCTGGGAATCTCTAGCAATCCCGCGTCAGTGGATCGGAGAGAGTGGGGGGGGGGACAATAGGGATGAAGGAGATCTTTCAGGTAAACCGGTCCCTGATCATGTAGGGCCTATAGGTCAGCAAACCGACCTTAAAGGTGATTCGTCAATAAACTGGCAACCAGTGCAGACCACGGAGCACAGGCGTTATATGACTGGCCCTGGAAGAGCCAGTCAACAGCCTGGCTGCTGCATTCTGCACTAGCTGCAGACGGCGAATCTCAACCCCAGGAAGCCCTAGGTAGAGCGAGTTGCAATAGTCAAGGCGGGAGGTAACGAAAGCGTGGACCAAAATGGGCAGATCGCCGGGGGGAACCAGGTGTTTCACCCGGGCGATGTTCCTCAGATGGTAAAAAGAGGTTTTGACAACCGCTGACACCTGGAATTTAAATGTCAAGAGGTCGTCAAATACAACACCCAGATTCCGCACCCAGTCTGTGGTAATTAGCGGAGTATCCCCATGCCATAAACCCGAGGGTGATCCAACCAATAAACCCGCCTCCCGGTGATCCTGGCCCACAATCAACACCTCAGTTTTAACAGGATTCAACCTCAGCCAACTCACATTCATCCAGTCCTGGATTTCAGCAAGACAGTTATTAAAAACCAACAAGGCAGTATCATGACTGGGTGCAAAGGACATGTACAGCTGAGTATCATCTGCATAGCAGTGAAAACTCAGACCATACTGCCTAATAATCGCTCCTAAAGGCAACATATATACTGCAAACAACATGGGTGCCAAAATGGAACCCTGCAGTACCCCACAGGATAGGTAGATTGATGCTGAGGGAAAAATCCCAGACACCACTCTCTGCGTCCTACCCTCGAGGTAAGATCGAAACCAGCTGAGGACTGTACCAGACAGTCCACAGATAGACCGCAGGCATTCCAGTAGCACACCATGGTCTACAGTATCAAATGCTGCAGAGAGATCAAGAAGGACCAGAATGGAACATGATCTTCGATCTCTCGCTATTAGGAAGTCATTTAGCACCTGAATCAACACTGTCTCGGTACTATGTCTTTTCCGGAATCCAGACTGGAGAGAGTCGTAGAGACTGTGGCTGGTCAAATGATCATTCAACTGCAGAGCAACCACCTTCTCAATAACTTTACCAACAAAGGGTAAGTTAGAGACAGGCCTGTAGTTTGCCAGACAGTCCAGGTCCAAGGAGGATTTCTTAAGGATAGGCTGAACCACTGCCTCCTTTAGAGGATTTGGAAAAATCCCCATCTCCAAGGACCTACAGACTATCTCAGCTAGAATGGGGCCAATTTTATCCACACACCCCACTAAGAGACGTGTGGGGCCTGGATCCAAACTACAGTTGGTCGGATGCAACAATTGTATGATCATCACAATTTCCTCAACTGTAGGAAGGCTGAAGTAGGACCACACAAACTGGGTGTCCGACATCTCCTGCCGACCATCACCACTCCCATTGGAGAGAATTTGATGGATGTCAGATCTGATTGTGGCAACCTTATCTGAAAAGAATAGAGCAAACTCCTCGCACCGTTCTTGAGAAAACACTCTTCTGGACTGAATGGACAAAATCACACATGCCCCCACAATGCAAAGCATCATGGGCTGCATATGCAAATCACCACAGAATGTTATGCTGGTCCAACTTTAAGCAAAATTGCATGGTGCCGAAAGGCCTCTCACACAGTTTACAAAGGGTGCTAACAGAAGACATAGACACGTGTTTCGTCATACCAGGACTCATCAGTATGCCTCGTCTGTTTGACACCCCAGTGGAATGGACCAGCTACCCTTAAGGCAGTGTGCCTTGGATATATTGTGGTGAACCCATTAAAATAAAAAAACTATTTAAAATACAAAGAACCTCTGTGCGCAAACACTGAGGCAAGGGTTACCCCAAAGGGCATTTGGCTGGGAAGCCAAATGTCAAGAAAATACAAAATCACACATGTCCCCACAATGCAAAGCATCATGGGCTGCATATGCAAATCACCACAGAATGTTATGCTGGTCCAACTTTAAGCAGAATTGCATGGTGCCGAAAGGCCTCTCACACAGTTTGCAAAGGGTGCTAACAGAAGACATAGACACGTGTTTCGTCCTACCAGGACTCATCAGTATGCCTCATCTGTTTGACACCCCAGTGGAATGGACCAACTACCCTTAAGGCAGTGTGCCTTGGATATACATGCATGTAAATACTTCTTAGAGAATCTTTCAGATTATGAGGACATACAGGTAGACTTCATCTTGGGGGGGGCTTAGAATTCATATTAACTCCCAACATTTTTTAATTTGAGACCCAATACTACTTACAGACCTGTGGCACTGTAATGGGGGCTTCTATGGCCCCTTGCTATGCATATTTATTCTTGGGATGGTGGGAATTAGTGACTGTTAAATTTACAAAGCAAGCCATTCCATAAAAGCCTATATGGGTGGTTTCACTTTATAGATGACATCATCTGCATTTGGCAAGGAGACTCTACTGAAATTCCAAATTTCATATCTTGTTTAACTGACAATGATGTAAATCTTAAATGCATGTATGTTAGCAGCCATGAGACACTGAGCTTTTTAGATTTAACACTTCTGTCTACACTAGGCAGATTGATCCATACCAAGTGTTACGGAAAGACAACAGCCACTAATGCCCTTTTAAGAACATATACTACTCATCATCAGAGTCTGAATGACTCTATTCCATATATAGCCAGTTTATCAGACTACACAGAAACTGTAGCAATTTAGATTATTTTGATACTCAGGCTAGGGAGCTGCAACAACGTTTTCAGGGAAGGGGTTGTGATTACAACCTATTACTAGAAGTGAGGAATAAAGCCAGGGACAAATGTAGGAGTGGCCTTCTGAGAGAAAAAAATACAGATAATTTGAATTTAGAAAAAGAACCCCTTATGTTTGTTACTCAGTAGCCATTTAGCTGGTGAAATTGGGAATGTCATACATTCTAACCGGCATATCTTAACTACCAATGCAAAAGTTGGGGCAACAGCTGGAATCAGTCCTAGAGTTACTTTCAGAAAGACAACTAATCTGTGAGATAAATTAGTACATAGCAGATTTCTACCTGCTCCTTCTGCCAACAACAGTGGTAGTTGGCTGCTGTCTAGACCATGGGGTTATTTTAAATGTACAAGGTGTAATATCTGCCAGTATGCTGTTACAGGAGATGTATTCAAATACTCTATTGATTCCAACATATCAGTTAAAATAGAAGAATGCATAACTCCTGATACCCCATTTGTGATATATGCTCGCTGGTGCACATGCAATCTTTCGTATAACAGTCAAAAACAAGTAAAATTATTCAGACCGCACCTGGGAGCTGCGCTTGGCATAAGACAGGTAATGTATAGAACATTAAATTACCAGCACCAGCTCAATACTGCTACTCTCCACACTGTAGAGTCAATCTGGATTAGCCATAAATGGAAAAAGGAAGCACATACAAACTATTGCATTAAGTGCTAAAAGTGCTTCATTTTATTCCTGCGCATAAATGCACCCAGCTTCTATCCACACTGTCTCCAAATGAAACAATGCAGTCCCTAACGCGTTTCACACCCCCTGGTGCTTAATCATAGGATTGGCACTTTATGCAGTTGTATGTGCTTCCTTTTTCCACTAATGGCTAATCCAGATTGACTCTACCGTGTGGAGAGCGGCAGTATTAAGCTGGTGCTGGCAATTTAGCAATCTTTTGAATATTGGCTGTACGGTGGGAGTGTTATAGCTTAGTATTCAAGAGCATGTTAGGTCTATTCAGAATGGTAAACTGGATACCCCAGTAGGGCTTCATTTTTCACTTAAACATTCTTCCAGTCCTGAGCCCTTTGAAATGTATGGGAACTGAGCGTATTATGCACAATAGGAGAGGATGGAATAGGCAAAATAAATGATTACAGCAAGAAAGTCTTTGGATTTACAAACTTAAAAGTTTGAAACCGCGAGGTTTAAATGGCCATTGGAACCTGAAGCCACATTTATAATGCTTGTGTTTTGCTGCTTCTGCATTTGTTCTTCGAGTGTTGTCAGCAACCTTATGCTAGATTTTTTTGTCGGTAACCTACTGGATGCCTGTGTCTTGTCTGCCCCCCCCCCCATCATTTCCTATCTCATATCTCCTTTGTTTCCCTTGTTTTGTTCCACACTCCCTGGTCCTTCTTATATTTTACACCTGTGTCCTTTCCTTTATTTTGTAATTTGGTATCTCAGCTTTCTTTCTTTGTAGCTTTCATTTCTTGTCTCTTTTTATGTGCTCATAACAGACACTTTCATTCATTTAACTTATTGTCAGCACTGTGTAGCGAGGACATATAACAATAGCTATTTAAGTAATTTATATTAAGCATCTGTGGTGCTATTAAGATGGCTGTCCCTTTTTACTGGTAAGTATTAATTAAAATGAAAAGTACTTAAACATGAATTTAAATTAAATAAAATAGTTGTTGAACTTTTATTGCCAGTCAACATAGCTTTGGATTGTTTTTTGTTATCATTTTTTATATGTCACCTGTTCATAGTCAACTCCTTCACATGTATGTAATTAATGCTAATGAGTTATTCATGTGTTTGGGTATTTAAGTGTGATGTTTTCCTTCCTTCGCCATACCCTTGATCATGATGAAGAGTCTACTGACTTGAAAAGCCAGGGCTACTTTGTGGTTGTAAACTACCTGTTACTACTTTTTGTATCCAGGACTGAATAAGTATCAGATTTATACTGAAGCTACTGCACTTTGCTATTCATTCTGTTTATGGCTCATTAGTGCAGGGTCTGCCATTTTGTTCGGTTAGCAACAGAAATCATGCAATTTGGTAGGGGGAGACTGGAGAAGAATTATTAGGAGCTATAGGTGAGGGCAAACACATACATTTTAATGTGATAGTGACCAAATGAAAAAAGTATAACTCTTGAAAGGTAGTCTTGAAAATGATTTTAAAGTTAGTTCATTATAAGGTAGCATCACTTCCAATAGGCAGACAGAGAGAGAGAGACAGACAGGGAGAGAGTGAGAGAGGCTGATTCAGATGGTATAACCCGCAATGGAGAGGGCTTCCCCTCTAATAATGCCAAAGATGGTACTGCCTGTATTGAGTGAGCAATAAACAAATTAAGGATTCATTTAATTTTTACTTAAGAGATAGACATTCTGATTTAGGTTCAGGCAAGCCAAACTGACACTGACCTAGAAATGTCTTACCTGGATAAAGCTGAACAAATCTTTCTGCAGCCACAACAGTTAAGGCTCTGTGTTACAGTTTGTATAACTAACACAACTGTGGGGCTCCAGTAATGTATTTTTTTTTTATTTATTAAACTCTAAGATTACAAATACCTTTGAGCAGGAACTGCTCATTTACAGACCCTGTATTTGTCTCCATTCTTCCTGTATTTGGATTAACTTTGGTGTGGGGACTCCATCCTGCCTGTAGGGCTTACCCTAAAACTGCATAGAAATATCTGTATAGCTGTGAAAACTGTCAGAATGAATTGTTCTTGTTCCGTTTTCTACTTGCTGGCAATTCTGTGTTGAACTGGGATTACTCTGTAATGTTCCATGAATATATGTATGTATATGTGTGTATATATATATATATATATATATATATTAAAACATAACAGAATTTAAAAAATCAGTGATGAGGTTGAGGGATGGAACAGAGACAGGGCAGAAATGAGATAAAGGTAGGAAGGTGGCAAGAAAGTGGAGGGAGACATGGTCAGGTAGGTAGAGCCCATGAAATGCCTTCAAAATAAGGAGGCCAACTATGGATTGAATCCTGGGAATGGGGTGCAAGCTGAAGAGCCCGTGGATGTGAGTGATGGACAGTAGTTTTGCTTTTTATGTGAGTGAGATGACAGACAGCTACATTCATAGCCTTCTTAAGTCTGAAGAGTAAGGACTTGATAAAGCTGTAAAAAGGGGAGTCACAAAAGCCTAGGCAAGAGCAGACAAAAACACAGGTGCTGAATTTTGCAAACATTGGATCAGTGAAATGGCTTTCATGTCCAGTGTTATGGAGGTGATAGGAGGATTTACAGACCTTGACTGGGGAAGGAAAAGAAGAGTTTGGAGTCAAGGAGGAGACCAAATCTATAGCATATACCAATGTGTTATCAAAATCAAGGAGGGGAAATTGAGATGGTGCTATAGAGATTCGGGAGGCTCTTTTTACCCATAAGGTGGATGTACTTCTTTTTTTTGAGGTGCTGCCAGTTTCCCTGTAGCTTGGCCTTAACCTCCAACCACCATCACCCCTCTGCACTTGACCCATGATCCGCCCTGACTTGCCCCCCAAGATGGGGCCACTGAAATGCCCCCCTGATGGAGTCTTATCCAGGTTACTGGCTGCATCACCAAAACCGGCAGGGCTCCCATGGCTTACCCCGGTGGGGCCATAGGAATGGCTGCACAACCGAGTACTGTCCCAGTGGGGACTGAGTGCTTCGGGGGGACTGGAGGTTCCGGGAGGTGGGTGTCATGAGAAGGGACCTGCAGCATTTTTTGATGCTTGCAACCCCAGGAGGCTGAGGGGCAATGATGCAAGGTGTGTCTGTCATGCCTCCCCAACAGTGTGGCACTGGTCATTGTGATTCCCTCAGCCTCTGCTAGAGGTCTTATTATATCAGACACTTGATCCCCCCAACCCCCAGAGAAGGTGCGCTGTCTTTGGATGCTCCAGCCTTCTCCCCACGGCTGGCTGTCTGACTCCTGGGTCTGTTCCTGAACCCAGAATGTTGGTGTCACAAGCAGATACCTTGCCACTGAGCCAGTGGGCCGGCCTAGGTGGACGCACTTCTATCTTTGAGATATTTGACACAGCCAGAATGGAATAGGTCACAACAAGCAGATAGGATGAGAGAAAGGGTTATTGTAGGAATCTGAAGAAGTATGCAGCTTGATGTCATCACTGTGGCAAGACTAGCTAATGCTGAAAGCAGCGGCAACAGAGACAGACTTTCAGTGGCATGGTACAGGAGCAAAGTTTTTCACAGTTTCATTTTGAGATAAACTGGGGTCTTCTGAAATTTTTGCAAATGCTTTAGATAGCAGATATTGTTTGTTTTGTATACCACATGAGCCCATTTACAACCATGTGCAGTACCACCGTGGTGACAACCAAAGCATATAATGCAGTTTTAAAAAATGGCTGCCCACATGCTGCAGAAAAACCACCTCACATTTGGTGTAGAGATGCAATGAAGTTTAAATTTGTGGACAAATTGTCATGCAAATTCATCAAATCCATCCCGTGGATCATTTTGCAATTTTTTCTTGTTTAGTCTGAAATTCACCATTTGAGACTTTGCCTTGCTTTTGGGATTTTTAAGTGCAAATTACACTTATAAAGTCCAGAAGCAAGGCAAAGTTACCAGTTCTCTGATCGCCAGCCCGAGTTCCACTCCCTGATCACTTCAAATGCCACTAAAGTTTTTCCTTGGCGTCTAGTGTACCCCCACACCAGCAGGTAGTGTCCCACCACCCTACTCCTCCCCACCCTGACCTCGAGCATGCAACCAGCACAGTCTTCCACTCTCTATCATAGCCGGCCCCTGACTGAGCTGTCAGTGAATGAACTATACTTGTACAAGCATGTGCTCATTCATTGACAGCCAGGCCAGATTGCACTCTTTCATTGAGCTCTTTTAGGGGTGCAGACAAGAGCGGAGGGCTGTTCTGGTCACTGGCAGGGGGTCAGAATGGGGGGGATGGGTCCACAACACCATTTCCTTCCATCCCGACCCCACACTGGTAACTGGATCAGTCCTCCACTCTTGTCTGCGCCTCCCCCCATGAATGAGCATGAACTAGGAATGAATGAGGGTGTGCTTCTACAAGCATGCACTCATTCATTCCAGCTCAGTCAAGCACCAGCCATGGTGGAGAGTGGAGGGCTGTGCCGGTTGCCTGCTTGGGGTCAAGGTTGGGGGGAGTGGGATGGTGGGGTACTGCTTACTGGGGTGTAGGGGTCCACTAGACACCAGGGAATACTTTTTTACACTACAGGGCATGTTTTGGTAGGGGAGGGACCACTAGCCACCAGGGACTGGGAAATTTTATTTAATATTGAGCTGGCAATTGGTAAAGGGGAGTTCACTAGACAGTAGCGAATAATTTTTTTCACTATGGCACATATGTTCGGGGGGAGGATCACTATCAACCAGGGATTGGGAAACTTTATTTAATATTGGGCAGGTGAGGCAATCAGCAAAGGAGGAGCCACTAGACACCAGGGAAAAATGCATTTTATATCGGGCAGTAATTGGCTGGGGGGACCACTAAACAACAGGGAATTTAATTATAACCAGGGCAGTGATCAATGGGGGGAAGGGCCACTGGACACTAGAAAAAAAAACTTGCAAAATGAATAGTTTGGACTTCACTGGTGAAGTTTGGCAACTCTGCCAGTGAAGTTCAAACTCCGCATTTTGCAGAGTTTTTTATTTTGGGAGGGGCAAATTTGGGCTCCATAGGTGGTTTGGGCACAGAGGAGTTCTTCCTCACCAGAGGTAGATCACAGACAGTTATATATAGGCAGGGACAAATTTTCCTGGATTAGAGTACACGATTTTCCATAAAATTGTTTTTGTATAGCAGCTAATTACCACGTATCTAATTTCACCCAACTTTTTCTTTTTTTTTTGATAATTTGTTATAGTTTATCTCCTGGTCTGCTGACTGGCCTAATTCTGGTACTGTTCTCCCAGTCTCATTATCCGGCTTCTCTGGGACTTACCATTATTAGTTACCATCTGTCCTCTGCCAGAGGATGCTGGAGAGCCCAGTCACCAGTGCAGGGCCTGTGAAGGACCAGGCCTTCATCCTACCTTGATCTAGGGTTTTCCTCTGATTTTCTCCTTGGGCCTGTAATGCATGCAATAATGCACTGTGCAAGTTTTGATTCCATGAAGACACTCCCTGCCAGTGTCAAGCAGGTGGAACACTTTCCCTGGTGACCAGCTGTGCTGCCACATAGAACCTCTAGGTAACAGTTGCCTAGTGGGATGCACATACCCTCCCTCTCCAAGGGAGGAGAACTGTCCTTGTGATGCTTAGTCTTTCTTCCCCCAGGTGGACCTGAGCAACCTATGTTCAGTCCCAAACCTGAGCCACTGGTGTGGAAGGAGTTGAGGCGCCCAGCACCTCTACCCTCCATGCTACTGGGCCAACAGTTGATTTCACCCAACTGTTGGCATTATAGTTGCTTCATGCAGTGGCACATGCAAAATGCTACACATATGTTCTTATTGCTATGCAAATGGTATGGCAATCACTATGCAAACATGGTTAAATAAAACTCTCACCATCAAAAGGTACAAGCACACCTAGGACAGAAGAAAAACAGACACCATAATAGCTTTAGATGTGATCAAGGAGTGTCCTAAATGTGGAAATTCTTACCTTGAAAGAATAATGCAGATTCCTGACACCTAGAAGGAAGACAGGGTGAGAGGACAGGGTAAGCTGGGGAAGTAGAGGACAGAATTAATGATATGGTAGAGAGAGTGGGGTCTATTGATGCCTTTGTAAACAAACTCTGGGCAGAGCCAATATGGCTGTGGTGAGCTCTTACCTGTACAGGTAGCAGAGCTGTGGCAGCAAGGATCCCAGAGCAGTGGCGATAGTGGCAAGGTGGCAGCACAGGTCACAGAGTGGTGGAAGCAACATTGGAGCACCAGTCGCTGTAGTATGCCACTCAAAAGATGGTGGCAGGGTGAAACTGCTCGTGTGTAATACTCGCGCATGCGCAGTTCTACCGGAAGTGCACTCGCAAAGTAATGCATTGTGGGGTCGGGGCAACCATGCTGCGGAAGGGATCTCCGTTGTGGAGGACAGCACCTATGGGATTAGTGCTGCCTTGACATTGCTGCATCACTGTAGGAGAACATAGGGTCGCATTCCAGAGCCGACCCTCTGTTCTCCTACAGTGATAGCCAAACATCTGCAGCGCTCCGCCCACACAGCCGTAAAAAGTGACATAGAATTCTGAGTTTGCCTTTGAGAGAGTGTGGCTATAGAAGATGTAGCAGGATTTCAAGACCTTGTACTGGAAAGTGATATGTACTGCAGTTTTCTGAGGCACCAAATTGTGCATCTGAGACCACTGAGTTGGTAATTTCTCTGACAGAACTTTGAGATATGGTTCTTGACAGAAACAAGCTAGTTAAATTGAGTGCCTGGAACAGAATTGCAGGTTTCAGCACAAGGATCAGGAGGGAAGGGGTCATCAAAGTAAGGATGGACAGAGTAAATCAGGCTGGAGACTTAGGAGGCTTGGGAAATGGAGGGGATGAGAGTGACAGAGTGATGGAGAGTGCACTCAAACATGACCATGTGGAGTAGGTGACACCAGTGTCAGATCCAGGATTTTACAAGGGTGGGGGTGGGGGTTCTGGGGTATTGTGCATACATGATAAAACAATTTTCAACATTCTTTTTAATCCATTGTATTGTCTGCTATTATGTTTTTCAATACATTTTTGACAGAAAATACAACTGTAATCTATAGCTTTGAATGTATATTTTCTTACAATCAAAATATTGCACTTCTTCAATAAAGAGAAATGCAGCAACAGCAAACAAGTTACAATGGGGGATTTGGCCATCCCCTTTGCTCCCCCCAGATCCACTATTTTATGACACGGTGTACAAAATGGGAAAAGGGAGAGGAGGCATTGTTGGAATGGAGTCAAGCATGTAGCAATGGGTATAAGTTAGTGGTGTGTAGAGTTTTCAGATTCCAGTGGAACAAAATTTCATGGAATTTTTTAAATTCAGCTGAATTTTGCTGGAAACAGACTGGTGGAATTCTGCATCAGAAAAATGTGGAATTAGTTTTTCTGCAACTTTTCAGTGGACTTTTATTCCACGGATCTCAATATTTTCCACAGAAATGATTGTGGAATGATTTTCTGTGGAACAAATGCTGCTCCACAGAATATTATTCCACAGATCACAGCAGGTAGAATTCTACAGAAGAACCAGCGAAATTCTGGCAGAAATCCCACCAGTGGAATGGTCATTCCTTGCTAATTCCACTGGCAGGATTCCCCATTCCACACAGCACTAGTATGGGTGGAAGAGTTGACTGATTGGATGATGATGATGATGTTTATCCATGTGGATCCAGGGAATTGCTCAGTAAGAACATGTCGCATTCAGTGAGGTCACAGAACAAGGTGACAAAGCAAACTTGTATCAATGAATATGACAATTTAAGAGTCAGGGACAGACAGAAAATTAGAAGCAAGAGGATCTAGTGACCCTAAGGCAATGTAACTATAAGAACTGTTCTGATTAGCAATTAAAGTGACAATTATTACTTACATACTAACATACTATTTGCCAGCAGATTAGGCCTTATGGTCTATCGAGTCTGCTCGAACCTTAGATCCTTAGTTGGGTGCCGAGGCCCTCCCATCCCTTGTGCTCCAGAAACCCCTATCATCCATCCCCACCCCCCTGGGACAGGCCATCATCTGATATATCCACTTTCTGTGTCTGTCCCACCCTCTCTTGAAGCCCTCCACTGTGGATCTCTGAACCAGCTCACCAGGCAGTGCATTCCAAGGGTCCACCACCCTCTCAGTGAAAAACCTCCTCCTCTTTTCCCCCCTCACCCTTCCACCTTCCAGCTTCAAACCATGCCCTTTGGTGATACCTCCCTGCTTTAGTCTAAAGATCCCCTCCATGTTTACCCTATTTATTCCCTTGAGGTATTTGAAGACCTCAATCATGTCCCCCTGTCTCTCCTCTCCTCCAGTGAAAACAGGCAGAGCTCCTCAAGTCTGTCCTCATACGTCAAATCCCCTAACCCTCGTATCATCTTAGTTGCCCTCCTCTGTACCCTCTCCAGAAGCTGTATGTCCCTCTTCAAGTGTGGTCTCCAGTACTGTACACAGTACTCAAGGTGTCGTCTAACCAGTCCATTGTACAGCGGCAGAATCACTTCCTTGCTCCTAGAGGTGATTCCCCTTATGATGCATCCCAAAATCCTGTTTGCCTTGCTAGCCACTCTCCTGCACTGCTCAGAGTTATTCATACATGCATCCACCATGACTCCTAGGTCTTTTTCCCCATTGAGGCCTCCAGTGCCTTCCCTCCCAGGGTGTACCTGTGTTTAGGGTTTCCCCGACCAAGATGCAACACCTTGCACTTGGTGATATTGAAATTTAATTTCCATGTGTGAACCCAGCTTTCCAGGGTGTCCAGGTCCCCTTGCAGGACCAACCTCTCCTCTTCTCCCTCCACTACTGCTCCCATCTTGGAGTCATCTGCAAAGAGACTCATTTCACACCCTATACCCTCCCTGATGTCTGATATGTATGCATTAAACAGGATCGGACCCAGGACAGAGCCCTGCGGTACCCCACTACCAACCTCTCTAGGTTTGAGAGCCTCACAGACCACTACTCTGGTGCATCCAGCTAGCCAGTTTTCAATCCATCTGACCATCAAAGGGCCTACCCTAACCCCATCAGTTTCTCCACCAGACCATTGTGGGGACAGAGTCAAACGCCTTGCTGAAGTCCAAGAATAATACATCCACAGGCTTTCCCTGTCCAGTTCTGATGTTACCCATTCAGAACTCCACAAGGTTGGTTTGACATGACCTACCTGGCACAAACCCATGTTGCTGACTATCCAGACCTCCCACCTCCTCCAAGTACACCCCCAATCATTCCTTTAGTATACTCTCCATTAATTTTCCCACCACCGAGGTCAAACTGATGGGTCTATAGTTACCTGGTACTTCCCTCGACCCCCCTTTATGGATTGGCACCACATGTGCCTCTTGCCAATCCCTAGGTACCCTCCCTGTCTCAAGTGACCTGTTGAAAAGCTCCACCAGGGGTGCAGCCAGTATGTCCGCCAATTCCCATAGTACTCTTGGATGAATGCCATCTGGCCCAGGAGATTTGTCTTTCTTTAGGGCCTTGAGGGCTAACCACACCCTTTTTGTGGAGATAGCATCATCTGTCCCCTCCACCTTACTAGCCTTTTTATCCTTATCCAGATGTGACACCCCTGGGGTACCTCTCCCTCTTTGCTCCATTTCTGTTGCTCCCTGATCCCACTTACTGCTGCTTCTATCCCTTCATGCCTTGCTTTGTAGATATCCCATCCCCCTCCCTAGTGTACACAGAGGCAAAGTACTCGTTAAATACCTCTGCCTGGTCCCTCGCCTCTTCCACCCACCCTCCTTCTGATCTCAATCTGCTGAGATGGCCCTTAGTTTTTCTCTGCTCCCCAATGTACCAGAAGAACCCCTTTTCCCCTCCATGTATCCCCTGCGCCAGCTGCTGCTCTTTACTGGACTTTGCTCCCCTCACCATACGGGTGACTTTTCTAGATGCAAGATGGTACACTTCCTTATCCCTATCCCTCTTGTTGTTTTATATTTTTTGTAGGCCGCCTTCTTTTCTCTAACTGCTACCTGTACCTCACTGGACCACCAGCACGGTTTATGTGACCTTGCTTCCTTACGTTTCAACTTAGCGCAGATCCTGACTGCCTCATGAAGTCCCCGTTTTATGACCTCCCATCTCCTTTCCACACTTGTCATTGATGTAATCCCCTTCAAGTGATCCTTGAGAATATTTCCCATGCCCACAAAGTCTGCCCCTGAAGTCCACTGCCAATGTCCTAGATCTCACCCCCCCCCATGCTTATTTGAAACCAGACAGTATTGTGGTCGCTGCCAGTCAGGGGGTCCTGTACAACCATGTCCCTTACCAGATCCCCATCTGCCAGAACCACGTCCAGGACATGCCCCTCCCTTGTGGGCTCCATCACATGCTGTGTTAAGAACACATCCTGGAAGCCATCCAGCAGCCTCTGCTCCTTGGCCACCTTAGAGGACATGGTTCCCCAGTTTGTACCTGGCATATTAAGGTTCCTCATCAACACCACTCCTTCCCCTTTTGGTCCACACTGGGCAATGATGTTGTCCAGCAAACCATCCTCTAGAACATCACTCATCCCGGTGGGCCTATGTACTACACCCAGCTTGACCTTGTCTCCTGCTGGGGATCGTAAGGTGACCCATAAGGCCTCCACGTTTCCCTCTGCCTCTTCTATCCTAGCAATTTCTATGTCATCTCTAATGAACATAGCCACTCCACCCCCTCTGCCCTCCTTTCAATCCTTCCTAAGCATAGTGTACCCCCCCGTACGTTTAGGTCCCAGTCATGGTTTTTGTTGGCCCATGTCTCCGTGACTGCCGCCGCATCACTTCAGTTGATAAATCAGCATATTGCACTGCAGTAAGGTTTTGAAAGCTAAAAAAGAGACTTATTGCACAAGTGTTTTGTCCCTGTACTGTTAAGTTGTTGAGCAAGATTTTCTAAAGGTTTGGGGTCCATAAGGTGTATTTTTAGCTGGAAATTAAATACTTTGGGGATATACGTTGCAAACTTACATCAATCTTCCTATAAAACCTTTCAATCTACAAGCCTACAGAGTATTTTTAAAATTGCTTCTGATGCAAAAGGGTCATCTCATCCTTTCCTGACTGGACAGACAGTCCTTCATATAATTCTACCACCGACAAAAGTATCAAACCAAAAAAAGGTAAGGCTGCCTGCCCTTCTGGTAGTTTTATTGCAAGTATACTGGCCAAATCCATGATTTATGCCTAATTTGCACCTACAAATGTATTAATTACACACAGATAGCAACAATTTGCTTCCCAAATGCTTTCTATGAGAATGCTGATCAGATGTCTAGTCACAAAAAGCACTTGACTTTTTGAGTCCTTGTCCCACAAAAATGCAATTTTTTTGCAAATCCAACCCACTGAGTTCAGATTCTGGTGCTCCAAGTCTATTCATGATTCTGTATAATGGAGGGAGGTTCTGGCATTTTGCAGGAAGGTTGCTTCTTGAAGCAATTGCTTTCCTTAGGACAGAAGGCTGTCAAATGGAAACAGTCACAGAAATGAGTGCAGCCAAAATTACAAAACCAAGCCCTGTACTTCTTCAATTGGGTTTACAAATCAAACGCCCTATTCTCAAAAACATTCACAATTGAGTAAATAGCCTATTAATACCCAGTTTCTTTCAGGGCAAGAAACAATCCTGTAGCAAATATTGAGGCTGTAGCAGAATGAGCATGTTTGCCTTTAATATGGGGAATGTGCAAATTCTCCATCCTTGTATGTGGACATTAAGAATGCATCTTCTTCATAATGGTCTCTTCCGTGACCACAGAGAGAACTGGGGTGCTACAGAAAACAAGAGAAAATTCATGCATTTTTGTCAGCTTACTCCTCAAGATGGCTTCCTGTTGCCAGAGACAGGAAACAAGAGTCTGGTATTGCTGAACTTGCTTGCTACTGTTGCAACTGCCCCTTCTGCTGTTATTTTGAACAAAACCCATTGTATAATGAGTCTACACATCTGCCATGATACTAAAGCAGTAGTACAGTGGAGAATGGTTTCCCCAAAAGCTAGTTTCAGCTACAATGAATAAAAATATTAGTATATCTGAACTCTACCTTTCTAGGTACCTCCTATATGGTATACAATAAGTATTTTTATTTTTTTTTTATTTTCTCATTTCTGACCCTTGCCAAGTCTACAGTTCTAAGTCAAAGTTAAGGCCATCTTTCTTTTCTTAAGAAAAAAACAAACTAAAACACTTATAAAATACTCAAATGTTGGTGGAACAAGAACATTTGACCACCAAATCAAACTAAAAGAAGATGGGAATCTTTTACCATGAAAATGGTAGGGTCACATTTTTGCTCCATTTCATTACACTGCTACTTTAATAAACAGTGTGATTATGGGTGAGAAAGGTACATCCATATTGTATGAAATCTCTTTGACCAGTATACATTCCTGTATCATGTTGTTTTCACTATTATTCTGAAAGTGTAAGCATTTAAAAAGTTTCTTTATTAAGTTTTCAAGTGAGACTTTGTGGAAGGCATGTGATGGATCTTGTCATAATTACAAAAATATCTGCTCACGGTGCATATACATCATTTTTCATTTTATTAAACAACTATTTTTTTTTCCTGGTATAAAACTAAGAAAAGATGCCCTGCATAATACAAACCACACTTCACAGACCAATAATTGTCTATTTTTGAAATGAGGTAACACTTTGCCACATTTCCAGAGACTCTGAAAGAAGCGACATTGTGGCCTGGTTACCCACCTCCAGTGAGTAAGGCTTTAGGCCATGTACACACCTATGGGCTGGATTTTCAAAGCCCATGATGCAAGTGTAATTCCCGGGTTTGGGTGCAGCTTGCATCATGGCAAATGTGCTGGAACATTTGCATGTTACTTTCAGACATGTTGACATGTTTAAGACACATTTACAGCACCGTCCTCACTTTACCATTACAGCAATAATGTATGTATCATTATTTTGAAGTGTGTCATTTTTATGCCTTGTTTATCCTCCTTCTCTTCACCCCCAGTCTCCCACTCATTCAGGCGGCTCAGCATCCTTGCTGCCTGCCAGTTCAGTACTCACTGCTGACTCCCGCCACCTGAATCCCCAAGCTTACCTGTGTCCTGAAGGGGTCTGGCTTATCTATTTATTTTTTTATTTATTGAAATGTTTCACAAGGAAGGCATGCTGAGCAACAAGTTGCTCATCTCCTGTAGCGACCTGGGGGGGAAGGGAACAATGGTATGGAATACAGAGAAATGTTACAATGCTGGAATACAATTTGCTTACTTGCATACAATTAGAGCAGGAGGGATTACAGGTGGATAACATTGGCTAACAATGCAACAGTTAAGTAAGGTAGATATGAAGACACATATAGCAAATTGGCAACAGTTGGTGACAGTTGATAACACTGGAACACATATAATAATTTGGCAACAGTATGTAGCACTGGATGGTAGTGTAACCCCCTAGTTATCTGGGGTTACTAGAATCCCAGTAAGACCTAGTGGTAGGCAGGGAAGGCAGCTTGTGAAACTCCAGTTAAATGGGTTTCACACTGTCTCACTCTGTTCTCAGTCTCAGCTGAGACTGAGGGATGACATCACCAATAGAACTTTCGCAGCTGCATAAGCCACATTGGAATCTGCAGCAAAGAGAGTTAGATAGAACATTGGGAGTTTTCAAGAGAGAGTCTGCAGTTTGGCTTGAGGAGGAAGTTGTATCAAGTGGTGGAGACGCTAGTTTCGGTCTCAGTTCTCCTCTCTCCGGGGGGAAGATTCCCAGCAGATTCCTGGGGCAATCCCTTAATTCTGCTAGTGGAGGAAAAGCTGCCTGTGTTAGTCCAGGATTTATTTTGGAAGATGGAAGATTTGTGAGTCGCCAGTGGGCACCTGCAACTATGGGAGTGTCTGCCTGGCTAAAAGGGCATATGTTTTCTTCACCCTGGGACTTGTGTGAAAATCTAGAGATTGAACTACATATTGGGAAGCCTAGAGAAATGGGCCAAGCAAGTAAAAGTAGTGTCTAACCCCAGAGTTTTGTGAGATGCAGATAATATGTAGAGGTGATGTGACAGACGTCTACCCTTAATTTACATTTAGAAGTTCAGCAAAGGAATTGGTCAGTTTTTCCAGAGAAATGGCTGGGTATGGGCTGTGGGAGCTGGAGGTGGGTGGCCCCCATCTTTAGTAACCAGGTCCAACTCTACGGATTTCTTCTGTGGTTTTCTACTTTGCCTCAGGCACTTGGCCAGTGATGGGGGAAGTACCCAGATGTGGGGTTGTAAGGAAAATTCTCTCTAAGAGTTGAAGACTCTAGTGTGGTGTGGGGAGCCACGACAGGATAACTTTTTCATTCATCAAATGGACCGAGGATCAAGTGGCCGGCAGGGGAGCCGGGCCAGTGGGGAAAACCCAAGTGTGTACAAGTCGGGCTGTGTACCCAAAGCTGCGTGCAAGTCTGGGCTGTGTGCCTGGTGGGTTCAGAGCCTGAGGGCTGGAAATAATGATAAAGTGTTCTGTAGTCTCTAATCTGCATTACCAGGAAATGTAGCCCCATGGGGGTCCATCTATGCTTTGTTTGTTCAGCCTGGATGTGAATAAAAGCCACACTGAAGAATCCCATTCCTGGTTCTGGACATTACAGTTATTGCTTCCTGTGTTCAGATTTACTTGGGTGCCCCTGTGCAGAGTAGCCTAACCTAGGTCCCCCTGTGCCGAGTAACCTCATCCTCCCTGAACCCAGGTCCCCACCAGGTACTGCTGTCAGCTTCAACAGCATGCCACCTGTTGTTTTGGCAAAAAGGCAGGGGTGAGGGGTTACAAAAATGGAGTCACTGCTTTGGATTTTGTTCTAGGAGGAAGGTGCTTGAGCAAGGGGGCTAGCATTTTGTCTATCTGGCAGTGGGTAGCCCAAAAAGCTGAAGCAATTTCCTAGTGTGTTGCTGTGTGCTGTGAATCTTGTGCTGCTGTTTAAAATTGCCAACTGTTTACCAAGGAGCAGTAAAGCCAAAGAATGTGCCCTTGTCCTGCATCAAATTGTTTGCAGCGTCTTTGCCTGCTTGTAAAATGAACTGTTGTGAAGAAAAGTGTGGAAGACTAGGGGTAGCAACAGGAAAATTGTGCCCTGGATGTTGGAAATGCTTTTAAAATAAACTGTTGTAAAGAAAAGTGTGGAAGACTAGGGGTAGCAACAGGAAAATTGTGCCCTGGACGTTGGAAATGCTTTTAAAATAAACTGTTGTAAAGAAAAGTGTGGAAGACTAGGGGTAGCAACAGGAAAATTGTGCCCTGGATGTTGGAAATGCTTTCTGAATGAATTGAGAGACTACAGGTTTAATAGCTATGTTAAATGGCTGAAATGGTCTCTCGCCGTGGAGTCAGTTGGTAAAGAAAAAAAAAGTTGCATTCTGCAGTTTAAATTTGCCTGCTCGACGATCGCCGTGAGGAGAAGAGCCCTCGTGAGGAAGAAGAAGCTCATTTGCATGGCGTCGTGTGATTGGTCAGGCTGAGATCAGTCCTGCCCCTCAGCCAGCTCTACAGTGACTGCCCCAGCATTCGAGAGGGAGTGTGAGTGGAGTGTGTGTACTGGCAGTGGAGGAGCGTCGTGAGTGTTAAAATCACTGTAAACTTTCAAAAATTAGACTTTTTTGTTTAAAATCGGGCTCAACCCGCAAATCGATCGTCAGAATTGCAGAAGTGGTGGTCAAAAAGACGATCGGTAGGACTGCCCGCCCGTTTCTGTTCTGAGGACTCCAAGAACTGGCTGCAGACCGTTTTTCCCCATCGCAGCAAATTGCTACTGATAACAGTAAGTAACCACCTTAAAACTGCTCAGACAGTGATTTTCAGCCCTATGCCATATAAATGTGTGTGCAGCAGTGTAGTCGCTTTGCGAGTAACGACTGTGTAAAGTCCTGCCAGCAAGTGCAAGTCTGCTAAGCCATTGACTGTGTGCATAGTAATGAATTTAGCCTCAGTTTAAAGTCTGCAGCCAGAGAGAGACTGTGGGATGTAGCAAAGTGCAGCACTAGAAATACAGGCAATCCTGTGCTAAAAACCTGAAGCTTTAAGGGACTGTGAATAAAATAAATGATACCAGCATGTAAAAAGTCCGTGAAAAATCCTGTAAATGTGTTTAAAGCAAGAACAGAGCAAGTTGTGCTGTTTGAGCAAAAGTTATCAGTAGTTTGTGTAAATTGGGTGCGCAGTGGCTTGACCCAGATTCTGAATGTTGATGCACAGGAGTGCTGCTGCCGCCATTACAGGGTGGGGTAGTAAAGTAAACACAGCAGCAGAGAAGCCATTTTACAACTAAAGAGATGTGTTCAGTAATGTGGGACTTTCAGTTACAGTGAACTTTTGTTTATTTTTCTGCAGTTATGGCCTCAGGACCAGCTCGTTACCCGGATCATGCCCGGGTTGCAGTAACAGCAGCAGTGAATAGACTGAGGGATATTAAAAAAGTGTTGCTATGGAGGGCAACTGCCTCCTCATGTGGCGATTCCTGGTTTTCCAGTGCAAGTATGTCAAATATGCTTGAGAGCTGGAAAGGACGTCTTCATGGTTCCTCACTGTGCTGGATGCCTAGAAAAATATGGCTTGTATAAAGCGCCCAAATTGCTTGGTTCTACATGGACAAAGGTTCAGGAATCTGCAGTTGGCAGCACACACAGCACCAGGCGGAGCTCTGTGGAGGAAGGCCCCTCGGGGAGTGTGGCACAAAGCTAGAGGGTGCAGAGTTAGAGACAGAACCAGAAGTTGAAGTTTCGGATGCTGGATCCCAGAAAGAAAGTTCGGATACAGCATCAGTCGATCCCTGGGGGGGGGGGCCTAGCCCAAGTCTCTTAGATGAAGATGAGAGGTGGGAGGCCTTTGAGTGGGAGGTGTCAACCTCCGTGCCTAGTGATGAGTGGATAGTCTCAGGAGTGAGAATGACTACTCACTCCTGGGCTCAGATCCTCAGTGAAGAGGAAGATGAGGGGGATCCTATGTGGCCTTGTGAAAAAGGAACGGGTGCACAGCCTCAAGATCTTGCCTCGGAGGAATGTATGGAAGAATGTGGTGATGCCACTGCCCTGGCTTTACAGGAGGAAGAAGTCAGGGATCTGTTTCTAATGTCCTTAAGGATGCGTAGCTGGCAGAACCAGGACTGGCCACCCCCAAGCCAGGCCAGCGGTCTCAGATTGACCGAAGCAAGTAAAGAGGAGAGACTGGTTCGTAGGAAGGCAAATGAGATCTATGGTATGACCTTTCCTACCTTTCCTTGAAAAGTCTGGGAGGAGATTGAGAACTGCAGGAAATCCTGGATCAAAATCCTGGATCTGGGATGAAGCCATGAAAAGTGTACATCATGGGGCCAACAAATACGTAAAGAATAGACTGTTCCACGAAAAGTATACCCAGTGGAAGAGAGGCAGGACACTGTTTATAGACAGAGTGAGAATAGTGGACGGAGAGGGACGTGAAATCTCCCACTGTGTGAGTTATGTGCACCCAGACAAGGTAATAATTCAAGCTCCTGACCCCCGGTACTATTGGCCTCAGTGCAAGGACCTCTCAGCAAATGTGCCCGTGCCTACAAAATGGAGAGCCGAGCAGTGGTAGTCAATACTGCCTCACCAGACTGTGAAGTGCCTTTATTGATCCGCCAATATGAATATCCAGGACTCAGGTGCCCCACATTCATCAGTCTACAGTGTACTGGCCTTTCCAGAAACCATCGATTGGCCCATCAGATGACTTCAGATCCAGAGAGGACACCAACCCAGCTGTATCCTGTTCATCGCCTGGTAATTGGATGACGTCAGACCAGCTGTTTTCTTTTGTTCCTGTTCTAAGGTTCCGTCTCCAGAGATGACATCATCCCAGCTGTTCCCAGATGTGCCCTCCTGTGGTTCCCGGAAGATGTCTGCCCAGCTGTATTGGAAGAAATGCTGGAGAGTCTTCGTCAGAGGTGCAGGTCGGTGCCGAATTTCGTACTACAAGTGGCTGGTAAGTCCGAAATTTTCTATCTTTATGACATTGCAGTACACACCCTACACTAACAGACTTCAAAATGTGTGAACTGTCTGCAAAGACTCTCCCCTTCGGAATTTTGGCCTGTTAGAACTGTGCTTCACCGGGCTCTGGCCCAGGAGAGACTCTTTATTGGACTAGCCTTGGGGCCCTGCGGTCACTAGTTGGGACTTTTAGGGCACTCCATCCCCCCAAATGTGTATTGTAAATAATGTTGTTGTATTCTAATGTAAATACTGTTTTCTACCTTCTTTTCTAAAAAAAATCACTTTGGGATTTTTCAGTGTTTTGATGGTAGGGGTTTTAGGTAGACTGTGTATGCAGATTAGGAGCGTGTGTTGTCTTTCTTTTTCTTACAGGTGTTCCTGGGAAGACAGAAGAGAAGACAAGAAGAGGAGGAGGGGATACACTGAGTTCCTCATCAGTGCTTTAGTGTGTTTAGAAATTTAAAGTACTGTGGTATTATTGTTGTTATTGCTGTATTAACCCTTTCCTTCCACAGGTGTGGTTGTGGGGGTAGGGAGGAGACAATAAAATGGTTAAAATGTGGTATTTTAATGGTGTGTGGTTGCAGGTTGCCCAAGGTTGGGGAGGTCCCCGGGTTGTTTTTGTTTTGGGGGTATTAGGTTAAAGGCAGATAGGTTTTCCCTAGAGGGTTGGGGGGATAGACAGGCAGTGGCCCTGACCTGCAGTAGGGACCGTAGTGCTGATCTATCAGGGCTATGCTCTGGATGGTTCTACTAGACCCCCTAGGTGTCCATAGTAAGTGGATAGTGTAGAGGCTGATATGTCAGCTACAGGCCTCTAGACCCTTAGTGTTGTCTGCCTGTGCTTGCACATGGTAGGAGGGGGCCTGATCACCCCCCTCCGCAGGTAGCACATAGGGTGGGATTGCCTAAGGCCGGGTAAATAATGACTGCGGACAGTCATTTTCCTGGTCAAGGGCGAGTGTAACCCCCTGTTATCCGGGGTTACTAGAATCCCAGTAAGACCTAGTGGTAGGCAGGGAAGGCAGCTTGTGATACTCCAGTTAAATGGGTTTCACACTGTCTCACTCTGTTCTCAGTCTCAGCTGAGACTGAGGGATGACATCACCAATAGAACTTTCGCAGCTGCATAAGCCACATTGGAATCTGCAGCAAAGGGAGTTAGATAGAACATTGGGAGTTTTCAAGAGAGTCTGCAGTTTGGCTTGAGGAGTGAAGTTGTACTCAAGTGGTGGAGACCGCTGGTTTCGGGTCTCAGTGCCCCCTACCTCTGGGGGAGGGGTGTAAAGATTCCCAGCAGATTCCTGGGGCAATTCCCTAATTCTGCTAGTGGAGGAAATGCTGCCTGTGTTAGTCCAGGATTTATTTTGGAAGATGGAAGATTTGTGAGTCGCCTGTGGGGCACCTGCAACTTAAGGGTGAGTGTCTGCTCTGGCTAAAAGGGCATATGTTTTCTTCACCCTGGGACTTGTGTGAAAATCTAAGGCTTGAACTATATATTGGGAAGCCTAGAGAAATGGGCCAGGCAAGTAAAAGTAGTGTCTAATCCCAGAGTTTTGTGAGATGCAGATAATATGTAGAGGTGATGTGACAGGCGTCTACCCTTAATTTACATTTAGAAGTTCAGCAAAGGAATTGGTCAGTTTTTCCAGAGAAATGGCTGGGTATGGGCTGTGGGAGCTGGAGGTGGGTGGCCCCCCATCTTTAGTAACCAGGTCCACCTCTACGGATTTCTTCTGTGGTTTTCTACTTTGCCTCAGGCACTTGGCCAGTGATGGGGGAAGTACCCAGACATGGGGTTGTAAGGAAAATTCTCTCTAAGAGTTGAAGACTCTAGTGTGTGGGGAGCCACGACAGGATAATTTTTTCATTACTCAAATGGACTGCGGATCAAGTGGCCGGCAGGGGAGCCGGGCCAGTGGGGAAAACCCAAGTGTGTACAAGTCGGGCTGTGTACCCAAAGGTGTGTGCAAGTCCGGGCTGTGTGCCTGGTGGGTTCAGAGCCTGAGGGCTGGAAATAGTGATAAAGTGTTCTGTAGTCTCTAATCTGCATTACCAGGAAATGTAACCCCATGGGGGTCCATCTATGCTTTGTTTGTTCAGCTTGGATGTGAATAAAAGCCACACTGAAGAATCCCATTCCTGGTTCTGGACATTACAGTTATTGCTTCCTGTGTTCGGATTTACTTGGGTGCCCCTGTGCAGAGTAGCCAAACCTAGGTCCCCCTGTGCCGAGTAACCTCATCCTCCCCGAACCCAGGTCCCCACCAGGTACTGCTGTCAGCTTCAACAGCATGCCACCTGTCGTCTTGGCAAAAAGGCAGGGGTGAGGGGTTACAGTAAGGTGACCCAATAGTAATTGGTAGCCATTAGTGCAACATAGATATTCAAGATTTACAGTGATTGGAGTAAAGAGAGAAAGAATGGAAGGAGGGAACGAAAAACTACATAGGGCAGAATGGAAGAAGGGAAAGCAAATTTATGGAGAGACACAGACAGAACACAATTTTCAAGGCAAACAGAGATGACAAGGTGGACTAAAGTACATATAAGAGGGTATAAGGGTAGGTTATAAGTGCTTAATTGAGTGTAGGGGTAGGCCAGTGTTAGGCTATGTTAACTGGAAGGGGCATAGGAAGAAAGGAGAATGTAGAGTGTGGCAGGGTGATGAGAGAGAGGTATTGTAAGTGGGAAGTATCTGGGGGGGGATTGAAATTCAACAGTGTCCTGTTATCCCTGTCTGGGCAGGGTGGTGGACAGTCCTACTGGTAGGACACCAGTTATAGGTGATAAGAGTTATTTATATATAGTGATGCAAGGGGGTGTTGGGGAGGGATGTTGTGGGAGGGAGAGCAGAGGTTAACTATAGTAGGGGGTAGTACCCCACCAATTTGTTGGTGACCTCGACTGCACAAGGCAGTGATCTAGCAGTGACTAAGGGATGCATTAAAAGGAGAAATAGGGAAAAGGGGGTAACGTTGTTACCCACCGTGTGCTATGGATCCTGTCTGCACAAGGCAGTGATCGAGCTCACAGGAGGGAAACAGATTAAGCATAGAGAAAGAAGGGGGAGGAACACTTTAGGAGGAGGAGGGAGAGTAGGGGACTAGGAGGAGCATGATCAGAGGGATATAGGAGTGGTGGGGAGTAGGCATATGGTAATATGGGATTAGGGGAGATGGCGGGGGGATTAGGGAGGGTCATGGCAGGCACAGGAAGGGGCAATGAAGTTCTTGAGGGCAGAGTTAATGGAGTAGCAAGAGAATGAGTGGCAAATTTGAGGGGGAAGTGAATTCCAGATTTTTGGGAGGCAATAAGAATAACTCAACTGGTCAATAAGGGTGGAGTGGTGTGGGACCACCAGGGTTCATGAGTCAGTAGATCTTAGGGAGTGGGAAGAGGGGGCAGTTGAAAAGGCAGAGGAGAGATAGGAGGGAAGTTCACTCAGCCAGTGCTTGGAGGTAAAGTTTGCGCAGTGAGACAGACATCAGTTTGTCAGGTAAAGGAAGGATAGGGCATGGTAGCGATCACAATGATGAGTGCAGAGGGAGGTGTCAAGGGCAAAATGGCAAAAGGAGTTAAAGAGAATATCTGGTCTGGCCAGGAAGGACTTAGGGGAAGCACTGTACACTACGTCACAGTAGTCGAAGATAGGTAGGATCATCTTCTGGACAATCTTATGCATAGCCATGGGTGGGATGCAGGCACTGTTCCTGAATAAGGCGCCGAGCTTGGGATGCAATATTTTCTGAATGGCATCGATATGACCAGAGAAGTTCAGGTGTTGGTCCAGCCAGACACCTAAATACCTGAAGGAGAATATGTCCCGAGTAAAGTCCCATCAAGGGTGTGGAAGGAGGGTAGAGAGGAAACCTGGTAAGTCTCTGCCTGGTGCCGAAGGTCATGGAGGCTGTTTTTTTGGTGTTGAGAGATAGTAGGTGGGTTGCAAACCAACGCTGAACTTTGTTGAAGTCATAAAGCAAGTTGGATGCAACCTCGGTGTGGCAGGAGCCAGATGCATACAAGACTGTATCATCAGCATATGTGTGAATAGAGGAGAATGGACAGCAGGTGGATGGGAGATCATTTAGAAAAATAGAGAATAGTATGGGGCCTAACGCTGATCCTTGCGGGACGCCAGTGCTTATCGGGATGGGTGGGGAAATTGAGTCAGAGATCTTGACGGATTGGGTTCTGCCAGTGAGGTATGCCTAGAACCAGTCTGTGGCTAAGGGGGCCCAGCTGGTGATAGGGTGTCAAGGAGAAGGGAGTGGGAGACTGTGTCGAAGGCTTTGACCAGATCGACAAAAATGGCTCAGGTGATTTGGCCATTGTCCATTCCCGTGAGAATAGAATCAGTGAGCCGAAGAAGAGAGGTGGTGGTGGAGTGATTTTTCCTGAAGCCAGATTGATAAGGGGTGAAGAAGGAGGAGTCATTGAGGTAAGCGGTGAGGTGGGAGAGGGTTAGGTGTTCCTGATGTTTGGCAAGGGTAGGGAGTAGAGAGATGGGGCAGTAGTTGCCAGGGGAGCTGGGGTCTCTGCCTTTGGGGAGGGGAAGGACCATTGTAGGTTTCCATGGGGAAGGTACTGAGGTGGTTGAGAAAGCGAGGTTTAGGATAATAGAGAGTGGGTAGGCGATGGCTGGGGCTGAGTGGGATAGTAGTTTAGGGTCAAGGCCATCCGGGAGGAGCCTTTTGAAGGGTTGATCTCTAGCAGGGCATTTAGGGTGTCATTTGGGGAGACAGTAGTGAAGGAGAAGGGGGAATTGGGGGGGCATTCGTAGGCAATAGGAAGGAAGGGAGAGAGGGAGGGGAATAGTTTGGGAGTGATTGGAGTAGCTCATCAGCACAAGTGGTGTAATAGGAGTTGAATTCAGTAGCTACTGCAACTGGATCGGCAATGAGGGTGGTGTTTATCTTAAGTATAGAGGTGGGTGGACAGGATGGGGTGTAAAGAGGGTGTGGACCACTCTCCAGAACTTGGAGGTGGAGTTGATGTTTGTCACGAAGGTAGATTTGAAGTACTCTGTTTTGGCTAGTCGGGTAGCCCAAGTGCAGACATTACGGAATTTTCCGTAAATAAGAAGGTCATTTGGAAGCTGGGAGACTTTGTGCCATTTCCAGGCCTGATCTCTGGCTCTGTGGCAGGCTAGTAATTCAGGGGTAATCTAGAGGAGGTGATGACCTCTAACCCTTGTTTGTTTTAGGGGTGCGAAAACATTCCAGTTTTCTAGGAAGATGTTTTTAAAATAGATTAGGGCTTTATCAACCAAGAAGGTGCTTGCTAGAAGGAACGAGTCTGAGAGGCAAGGCTATGCAGGAGAGGTTCCAATCCTAGGAATTTATAGGTCCATATATGAAGGGTTTTATGTGGGGATTTAGGGCTGTGAACTTTTCTGACCAGGAAAACCGGGTTGTGGTCACTGAGAGCATCCGGGAGAATGCCGGAGGTGATGATTCTATGGGGTTGGGAAGTTAGGGCCCGATCAAGTAGGGAGTGGTTTGGGGTCTTGTGATTAGGGCGGGTGGGTTCTGTAATTAGTTGTGTGAGGTTGAGGGCACTGATAGCATTTCTTGTGGTAGATGTTGTTGGGGACAACCAATTTAAATTGAGGCCATCAAGGATGTAAAGCTCGCCAGATTGAGAGAGGGAAGTAATTAGGTCAAGAGAGACAACGGGCTGGACATTTGGATTGTAGTAGATACCAGCTACAAAGATAGGGAGTGAGAAAGGGAGGGATACATTGCTGGCTAAGCATCGTGGGTTGCTGGGTTGGAGGAAGAGAAGACTGGGAGGTGCTGGAGGGAGGCACAGATATACATAGCCACTCCACCACCCCTGCCTTCTCTATCTAGCCTTAGGATTGAGTAACTGGGGATGGAGACTGAGTGGTCAGAAATTGTGCTGTTTAGCCATGTTTCTGTTATAATTAGAATGTTTGGTTTCAGGGCAGCAACCATGGCTTGCAGGAGGTATAATTTTTGAAGTAGGCTACAAATGTTTAAGTGTAATATCTTGAAACCCTTTGAGGGCTGTTGGGGTAGGGGTATGGGCAGTGGCAGTGGGGGAGATGGCAGGGGTGAAGGAAGTAGCAGGACCAGGGTTGGGGTGGATGTCCCCCAAGGCAAGTAATAGTAGAGCTAGGATGAGGAAGTGTATCTTCATGGATTTGGAGTGATGGGGCTTGGAGGCCGAGTGAGTGAGGTTTAAGGGAGTGGTATAGTGAGGGAGCAAGAGGTGGAGAACAGCAAAACAATTTGGTAAAGTTATAGGGATGCATGTGGAATGATGAGGGAATGAGACCAGAATACGTTGGGGGGGGGGGGCAAGACTAATAGCATGAATATAAGTTGGGGCCTGGAGAAGGGGGTTTGGATGGATTTGGGGTTATAGGGCCGTGGGCTGGCAAAAGCAAGAGGGGCGGGTAGGGAGATGGTAAGAAATAAGGCTAGGGGGAGGAGGTAGAAGGGAGAAGAGAGAAGGATTTGAGTGGTGAGGAAACATCCTCAGAGTCAAGGAGCAGCGGGGGGGGGGGGACTTTGGTAGGTAGTAGACAACAACAAGGGGATGTAGCTGAACAGAGTTGCTTTGCTACCGAGGTGAAGGGGCGCAATGCTTAAAATAAAGCTTCCTCAGGTATCCAGCTGAATAGCCTGTAGTATGGCAGTAGAAAGTGAAGGATGCTTGCTTAAGTATACCCCCTCTAGTGGGGGAGCTGTATAACCTGCTAACAAGGAAGCAGGTACTAATGGAGAGGTAAAGAAATCCTGATATTGTGGATCTAGGTAGTACCCCTTTAAGTGCTTTGCTGTAGCTCTTAGGTGCTTCCCCTTTAAGAGGGAAAATGAAGTGTAACCAAGTAGGAGGTGGGTGGGTCTCTCAGCTCTGGTGGTGTTTTTAATAAAGGAACAAGGTGGGGAGACTGGGTGGGCTGCAAAATCACTAAGAAACCAGTTCAGGTTAGGCAAATGCTGATCTGAACTGTACAGCTCACAGAAGTGTGCAACTGAATGAACTGCGAGATCAGAACTTCACTACACAGCTACTAAAGGAAGAAAAATCAGACAGTGTTTCTCTGCAGTCATATGCCCTAGTCCAATGATTTCAGCACTGGCTGCAGCATTGGGCAGGAAACCAATCTCAGTGCTCTGGGCCATCTGGAACCATTCAGGTTCCACAGCGATGGGTGCCAGGTATTCAGTTAGAAAAGAGAGGAAAGCTCCAAAATCCCCTTTCCCTTGTCCTGGGTCAGGGACCAGCAGTTACCTTGTGGGCTACGGAGGAGAGCGGGCAGCAGGCGCCTTCTCGCCTTGTCCTAGGCAGGCGGTTTGCCTGTGGAGGGTACTGCATCAGTAATACCAGCCCGGTGAGCTCTGATCAGCCTAAGAGAGAGGAACAGAAGAGAGGGCAGTTATAAGCCTCAGTGGTGATCAGGGGGAGGTTTCAGAGCAGGGAGGTGGTGAGAAAAATTAACAGTTGAAAAGGCTTGGGATGGGGGGGGGATCTGTTACAGACTCTGGCAAGCTGCCAGCAGCAAATTGCAACAGGGAGCTAAAACAAAGGGTGTTAAATGGGGGCATGTATCTGACCTGATCATTTGGTGCCAGAGTCAGGAGGGAGGTCTAGTAGCCAGACAGATTAGAAATGCAGAATCAGTCTTAAACTTTAAAATACAAGTGCAGAAATTGCCTTCAGTAATCTAATATGAATGTAAACAGTGTTCAACTTAAAATTAATTCAGAAAATCAACTCTGCAGTCCATTTAAGGAAACCCTAGCAGCAGGAACACCATAAATAATACAAAAAAATCACAAAGAAATCAGTTCAGGTTAAGCAAATGCTGTGCAACTGAATGAACTGGGAAGCAAAAAGATCAGGACTTAACTACGCAGTGTCTGAAAGAAAAGTAAAAGGTCAGTGTTTCTCTGCAGTCTTATGCCCAAGTCCAATGATTTCAGCACTGGCTGCAGCATTGGGCAGGAAACCAACCTGCCAGAGAAGGAGAGGGGAGAAACAGACTCGGAGGACCTCCAAGGTGACAGATGGGGGCGGAGGACAGGAACAGTGAGCTGTGTGGACTGTAGTGTGGGAGGACATAGTTATCATCATCCAACTGGGCTCAACTGGGCATTTTTCCAGTTTTCAGCCTTCACACCTCCCCATATGCGTGAGGCTTTGAGGGCATCCGGGGTGGGGCCTTCAACGGCATGTGGTCACCCACACCGAGAGCGCTTCTGATAAGTCATCACCAGGAGCCGCTGTGACTGCATCTCACAGCAACCCACCCCCACCTGGAGGGAAGCATCCAGGGGATACTCGAGGCTCCCTCCCTTCCAGCCTCCACGCTTGACACCTGGGCTTGGGGCGCGAACTTGGATTGACATCATGCCGAGTGATGTCTCATCGCTCAGTGCCACGGAACCAGATTAAGTGTTGCTTTTGGTACACAACTTGCACTTGCAACATAGAGTTTGATCACATTTTATGTGCTTTAACAATTATGTTTCATGTCCATAGCCATGCTACAAATGCGACGCAGTTTTATGAAAATCCAGTCCTATAGCATTTAAACTATTTTCACTCTGTTAAATGGTTTAAAGTCTGCTGAATTTCAGTGTATTTTTTTTTAATTGCATTTTATCCCTCCAATGCTCTCTGAGCACCGCTTCTTTGGGAGCCCCAATGAAGGACTTGCTCCCACTCCTCCACCTACCTGATCCTGCAGTCTATCCCCCATGGAGCCGTGGATCATCCCCCCAGGCGAGGACGAGGTGGGGCGGAACACCCTGACAATCAACTTTTGTTGGGAGACCCCAGGACCAGGCAGGCGGGAGCAATCAGGAATCTGCCTCGAGGTTCTGTCTAGCCGGGGCTCAGAGAGGTGTTTTCCCTTTTCTTGCGGACAGTGGCACATGCCCAACGTGAAGGCATCACTGCCTGACATCGCCACCTCCCCACCCCGAGCATCAGCTCTATGCTTGCCGAGCCTCAAGCTTGTGCTAGAGTCCGGTCAAGCACCAAGCAGAAACCCCCCCCTTCCTCCCAGGACAAGAGAGCTGTCCTGCGGATGCTCAATCTTCTCCCTTCCCTACCGACCCTGATGGCCCAGGCTTGTTCTGAACCTGGGTTGCAGAGCATAGCAGTGTAGCCCAACGCCTACCCTCAGTGCCACTGGGCCGGCATGAATTTCAGTGTCTATGTGAGCATGTATCCTGTTGCCATCTTTGTACCTTCTAATGGCATATTCACTGCACAATTTGCATTAAAACTGTATACAGTATACTGACATTTTGTGGTAAAAAATTAATTTGAAGCGTTCAGAATGTATATGCCACTACCTGCCGCTCCCATGCATCCATGATACTAATATGGTACCTAGCCAGAGGTAAAACTCATGCATGAATGAGTCTGTCCTTTTTTTGAGGTACATCAGATAAATAAGCATTTTTCAGTGCCGAATGTTGTCTCGTTGGCTTTGGCATCAGTAGTGCAGGAGTTAGAGATGCATAATAGGAATGGCAGTGAGGTATTGAACTGAAGCCAATGCCATCCCCACCCTGCAGAGACTGACATGCGTGGGGGAGTGCCTTTGAGTCATCAGCTATAATGCTCATGCCATTCTACCTCACCCTACCCTGTAGACACTGACAAGTGTTGTGGTGTGCTTTGGGGTCTTTAGGCCTTAAACTTACACCATTCCATAGGAAAATACATTGAGGTGGGTGCAGTATAGGAGAATGGGGTGAACTTTAGGGCCGAACACTCCAAGGCTGACGTTGATGCCTGTCACTGGCTGCAGGGTGTGGGTGGGGGTGGAATGGCGTGAGCATTACAGCCAATGATCCCAAGTCACACCCATGATACCTGTCAGTCTCTACAGGGTGCGAGTAACAGTTGGAAACCCTAACGCTGTAGGCATTTGTCGGTATTTTCACTCCAAATTTTCAACATAGGCTTTTTGTGACCCTACTTCATGAAGAGCGGCACTATCAGTTTGTTAGCTGAAAGGTACTTTTGCACAGTGGCTATGCCATTTGGCGACACAGGGACAAAAACACATTTTGGGCAGGATGTGAAAAATGACAACAGTATTGTTCATAAGGAGGTGTAAAAAAATTGCGATGTTAAAAATCTGGAGTGAAAATAGGAAAAACTGCGAAGTTGCAAGGGTGCATGTAAACTGCGCAATGCACGCTTGTAACACAGTCATTTTATGAATGTTCATCACTAAATTTTCCATATATGCATTTTAAGACCTTTGTTCATGAACAGTGTCACCATCATTTCTTTAAACTGTCCCGAAAACCGATTTCGTACAGCGACCGCGCTATTGTGCGACAGACATGCAAAAACACCTTTCGGCCAGGATATGTAAAATGACAGCTATACTGTTCATAAGGAGGTGTGGGAAAATCTGGAGTGAAAATATTACAGATTCATGAAGTTACTAGCATACGTGAAAACTGTGCAATGTACACTTGTAAAACAGCCATTTTGTGGATTTTTTCCACCAAATTTGAAACGTAGGCTTTTTGAGAGCCCCCACATGAACAGTAGCACTGTCATTATGTTAATCGGTCCCAAAAGGTGATTCCACACAGTGACCACGAAATCACCTTTCCGGACCGAATAACATCATGACAGTGACTGAATTCATGAGGAGGGGTCCCAATAACCCCATGTTGAAAATTTTGTACCAAAATTCTGAAAATAGCTGAGATATGCACCAAAGTTGAAAAACCCATTTATGCCATTATACAGCTTACCGGCATTTCTTCAGTTCGCAGTCGCCTTTGAAGAGTGCAGACGTGTTCCTAGTCCACCTAAGATCATTGCGCTGGGCCCAGAGGTAAGTATGGGAGTTAGGGGGCATTTGGAAGCGGAGCACGAGAGGGTGGACGAGGTTGCAGGAGGGGCAGGGAGACCGTGAGGGACCGCTTTCTTTCACAGGTTAAAAAAAAAACACATTGCTGGATGGTTTTTGGTTTACATGGGCATTTGGCATGTTGGGGTGGGCTCTCAGCATGCCACCTGAGTGTTTTGTGGGGGGGATGCTGTAGCCAACGGGGGATTGTGTACCCCCATCGGCACATACCAAAGGAGGGGAGACAAGAGCCGAGGGGAATTGGGCACCCCCCCTCAGCACACAACAAAAGTGGGGGGGCATTATGCGGATGGGGATGGGCTCACCCATCGGCAAAATAAATGATAAACGGCAGGGATTGGGCTCCCTGTCAGCAAAGAAAGTCTGTTCAGGGGGGTGCATGATGCCGAGGGGGATTGGGCACTCCCTCAGCATACATTTTAAATGGGAGGGGGGGAATTATGCTGATGGGGAGTGAGCTCCCCTGTCAGCAAATGAAGTGGTCGGGGCACACTGCAGGCGATTTCACCAGGACAGGCATGTCGGGAGGGCATGTTACGGTGACGCTGCATGATTGCAGCGGACCTTTTCTTAGATCTGGTCACCACTTGATGCATGCCTGGTGACACCACCTGCAGCTGCCTTATTGGAGAATGAGGGATGTACCTTCTGATGCATGCCCTGCTTTCACCCACAGTGACCGCACCTCCAAATCTGCTACTAATGCAATATGTTGGCTGGCGCATGCCAACATAAAAAGGGCAGAATTTTCAAGACTGTAGATGCAGCACTTGCATCCATATTGTGGATGCATGCGGCATCCACACAGATGTGTCCAGATATTTGCATCCTATTCACACACATCTGGATGCATTTGTGACATTTCTCAGAGTTTAGGGCAATTTCTGCTGCAACTGCAGGACTTGTGTCCATTTTTCTGATGCAAGTGCGAAATTCCATCTGGGAAGTTAGACCAACTTTTCATGGTCTAACTTCCTGGGTGGATTTCTAAACCCACATCCAAAATATGGATGTGGAGCTTTGAAAATGCTGTCCATAATGTGAAAATATACAGTTAACTGAACTAGGCTATGTAATTTTTGGTTCCAAATGAGCATTATAACACATTAAATCCGATGTTTGAAAACTAAAGCCATGACTCTGAGTATGTGCTTCAGCATCAATGCTCACATGTTGTATAGTTTATTAACTTCATTGTCAGTCACCAGTCAACTGCATTTCTGTAGCTGTTGGGAAGAGGTACTATGTAAACTTTCATTTTAGTTAATTTTTATGTTGTCTTGTGCACGTGCAAACAACATTTTGTGGTAGAAGGAGAAATGCAGAGGTGTGTCAGTGTTGGCGAATGCAGGGCACGCTCTAGTAGGTGCATCCCTCATTCCCAATTAGCCAGCATGCTAGCACTGACACAAGAATTATGTAACGTGCCACCAACTTGAAAGAAATGAGCTGCTGCAATCGGAGACAAGCTTGTCATGCAGCGACACAGATGACATGCCTCTCGTACATGCCTTTCCCGGTGAAACATTTCAATCAACATGGCGGTGGAAGGATCCGCTCCCACACAATCCCCAAAGAAAGTTGACATCAGGGGTGCAATCCCTGTGTTGACATGCCCCCCTACATTGTGTGGCACATTGGGAGCCCACCCCAGTGTGACCAATATCCCCCCCTAAAAGTCATGGGGCACACTGGGAGCCCACCCCAGTGTGCCCAACATTTGTTTTATTTAACCTGTAAAGAAAGAAAATGGTCCCACAATGTTATTTTGTTTTCTGTGCCTGAATAAAAGAAACGGTCCTCGACTTTGACCTTTTGGCACTTCTCAACCAGACTCCACCTTCTGGGACCTCTTTCCCCACACCCCTTTAACCCCATATTTACCTCCAGAGGTCCAGCGCTGCGATCTTCAGTGAAGCGGGAACACGTCTTAATTAACTCTTCAAAGCTGAACTGCAAAATGAAGAAATGCCAGTAAGCTGTATAATGGCATCAATGGGGGGGTTTCAACTTAGTGGGATATTTCTGTCATGTTTTTGAATTTTGGTTCCAAATTTTCAACATGGGGTTCTAGGGACCCCACCTCATGAACACATGCACTGTCATCTCATTATTCGGTCCCAAAAGGTCATTTCGCGGTCACTGCACAGATTCACTTTTCTGGACTGATTAACGAAATGACAGTGCCACTGTTCATGAGGTGGGGTCCCAAAAAGCCTATGTTGAAAATCTGGTGAAAGAATTCCCTCAAATGACTGTGTTATGAGCGTGCATTGTGCAGTTTCCACCCACGCTTGTAACTTTGACAATTTTTAATATTTTCACTCCAGATTTCAACATTGCCATCTTTTCACACCTCCTTATGCACAATATAGCCGTAATTTTTCATATCCTGCCCAAAATGTGTTTTCGCACATATGGCACACAATGGCGCACTCGCAGAGGAAAATCAATGTTTGGGACAGATTAACAAAATCACAGTGCCACTGTTCATGAGCAGAGGTCCCAAAATGCCTATGTTGAAAATGTGGTTAACAAAATCCCCAAAACAATTGTGTTACGGGTATGTGTTGCTCAGTTTCTACGCACACTTGTGACTTCACCAATTTTTCATATTTTTACTCCGGATTTTCAACATTACCATTTTTTACACCTTCTCATGAACAATACAACTGTCATTTTTCACATCCTGCCCGAAATGTGTTTTCACACCTGTGGCACCAAATGGCACAGTCACTGTGCAAAATCACCTTTTGACTAACAAACTGATAGTGCCACTGTTTATGATGCAGGGTCACAAAAAGCCCATGTTGAAAATTTGGAGTGAAAATACCAACAAACACCCAGGGCATTAGGGTTGCCAACGTTAACGCCACACCTTCTAGAGACTGACAGGCGTCAGGGGTGTGACTTGGGATTTTTGGCTGTAATGCTCATGCCATTCTACCCCCAACCCCACCCTGCAGCCAGTAACAGGCACTGAGGTGTGCCTTGGACTCTTCGGACCCAAAGTTCACCCCATTCTCCTATACTGCACCCATCTCAGCGTATTTCCTTATGGAATGGAGTGAGCATAAGGCCCAAAGACCCCAATACACACTACGACACTTGTTGGTGTCTGCAGGGTAGGGTGAGCTGAAATGGCGTGAGCGTTATGGCAAACAATTCAAAGGCACACCCCAATGCCTGTCAGTCTCTGCAGAGTGGGGGTGGGGTTGGCGTCAGTTCCATACTTCACTGCCATTCCTATTATGTATCTCTCTAATGCCTGCACTACCAATGCCAGTAAGACAACATTAGGCACTGACACATGCTTGCTAACGTCAGTAGCAGTCCCCTGTAACTATCCTGTACGCCTTATTTTCTGATTGCCAAAATCTTACTTGTTGATGAGAGCTGCATTAACAGTGAGATCATGACATCACTGTGTCCATTTATCCTTCTACCATGACTGCTGATTCAGAGTCATAACACAGAAACAAAATAGGCAGCAGTAAACATGCAAAACTTCCCCCTTTACCTGTGATCAGCTTCTTAACCTCATTAGGAGTGGTAGAAAATGATTTTTTCTTGTGAATTGCTTTCACTTGGTGTGTTTCCTGAAGGTTTTTAAGCTTATTCAGTCTTGCTGCATTGTTGTTAAATGATGTAAATGGGCAGTGAGATATCATGTTCTCACTCTAATGCAGCATTCAGAAGCAAACAAGATTTTAACAATCAGAAAATGGAGGCACCCAGGATAGTTACAGGGGACAACCATTACAGAAGGAATAAGTCAGAAATATGGTTTATATCCCCAACAAATATTGACATGGAGTTGACTGGTGACAAAGAAACAAAGACAGCTGGCATTACTTAAGGGTATAATCTCCTTTAAATGTAAAAACCTTCTCAGAAATGGCATGTCTAAAAGAGTATTTAGTTTTTTCAGTTGGTGGCTAATAGTCCCAGCTGTACTGAATTATTTTCCTAACCATATCATTTTGTAGCCTAGCTTATCAATAGTCCTGTTTACACTGGCCAAGCTGTTACACGCTGGTGTGTTACATGTCAGAGCCCCACCGATTTGATGCCCGCACAGTCTACACTTGCAAATGTGCACTTGTGTTGCTCTCCAAACCGCCTGCACCAGTGTAGAAATGGCCAGTGTAAATGGGGGTTTATGTTCTTCCCTTAGTGCAGCCAGGCCTAGTGCTATATATGCACAATACTCCAGCTGTGGTCTAAGCAATGGCTTGTACAAGGTTAGTACAGTATAACCTGCCTTGACCCACTTCTCCTCTTTGTGTGTCCCAGCATCCGGTTTGCCTTTTTGAGTGCTGCTGTGCACAGCTCCTTGAGTGCATCAGAGATCCATTTGCTGTTGCTCAAAAGTTCTTCTGATGTTCTTAAGCTTTGATTTCCTGTTCACTTAGTGCATATTTTCTGCTCCCATTTCAGGCTACCAGGTACATTACCATTCATTTATCAAAATATAAGTGCCTTTGGTACTTGTCTGCCCAGCTTCCTGGCATGTCTGGATCCATCTCTCACCTTACATTATCCCTTTCTGTATTAACTGTTCTGGCTAGCATGTTCTCATTTGCAACTTTAAATAGCATTTAGCTCCTAGATGTACAGCGCTTGTTAAAAGTTAATTTACAATAGCTGGTTTACAGGAAGTATGCTGGAGGTGGTTTTGGTGTGGAAAACTATGCATAATTATCTGTTTTTCAGTATTATCGATGTTAGATGGGGCTATTTGCCCTTTTTAGGGTGCACAATGTGGTTTAACCTTTACTTAATGCCCTGCTCATGGCTGTATATGCCTTTCTACACAAATAATTGCTGTTATATATTACTGTGTGCTTTTGACACAGATTACTTTATCTGGACTTTAAATAGGATGTTTCTACTTGGTAACCCCCACATGTGGTAATGATATATAGGGGCATTATCCCTCCTGTTACTGTAAAAATTTGGAATAATTATTACCTAATTGTATGCCTGCCTACATGGGATACAATGTAATGTTGATCATTGCATAAAATCAGTAAAATATCATATAAAAAAAAGGGCATTTAGCTGGTCTCCATCTCCAAGTCATTAATGAGCCCCTGACACCCCTGGGAAAAACTGGAAAAACAACTGTTCTACACATTTCAGCTTACACTGTATTTTCCCTTTCTCATAATAACTCTGCACTTTACCATCAAAACTATATCACTGTCGCCCATCTACTCTGGCTACCGGTTTACACTTGTCATGATAACCCTGTTTATGGCATTATAATTGTTTCCACAGCAACTGATTATGGTGTCACAAGCAGAGAACTGTGATGTCATATGCAAACAAGCAATTAGAGCAGGGGAAGTTTGGGGGCAGCAGTATTTATTTATTTTCAAAAGATTTACCAGGAAAGACATACTAAGCTAAAATAGCTTAGCTCATTCCAGATACGTCCAGGGGGAGGGTGGTACAGGGACAGTACAGCAATAGGTTACAACAGTCGGGTACACAAATCAAAAATATAAGTTAAACAATTAACTAGCAACAAAATGAACAAGGTGAGCTACACAGAGCATCTGAAGAGCAACAAGCAATATAACTGCAAATGAGGACACAACTGGAGTATGAACAAGGTACTGCTAGGTACAGCATTAGTGCAGATGGCAGGAAAATTGATGGGTAAGGTAATGCTGATTTCATGTTAATGCCACTTGTTATAAGGAAAATATGAAGCTAAGCAAAGAATATATAAATAATAATGTATGGGTGATCATACACAAAAAGCATGTGTTTCTATCAAGGGGTTGAGATAACAGCATACGGACCTCAAGAGCGACACTTCAGAGGTCCATTCTGTTTTCAACGCAGACAGAAACACAGTGCAAGCTGTGTAAGATCATCCATGGTTTATTTTTTATAGTATATGATTTTTGTGCCTCAATTGTAGAGGTCTGTATTGTGGGGCTACGCTTTGCTATTGTTGCCTCGGAAGCTGTCTGCTGTGCCGTGAATCAGCGAGTACTTTTTATGTTTGCTTGCACGCATGTGCAAGAAACATAGTGCCATCATCCGAGTTTTCGGAGGTGTGTCACCCCCTCTTCCAATTCAGTCAGTGTGTTGGCAGGCACAGTCCCAGTCTGCCAATGCATGCTGGAGCTGTCTATGACAAGCTCCAAAATGCAGTGGCATACAGTTGAAAGGGGGAGCTACACTTCAGTGAGCAGTGATAAGATATCGCCTGCTCATGTGCAGCTCCCCCTACACACACATACACACACAGAAACGCACGCACGCATACTGCATGCTGCCCCCCCCAGGCACACACTTATAGCCAATGGGGGTGCCCAATCCCCATTGGCTTGTGCTGCGTTCCCCCCCAAAGCCTTCCACATGCCATGCTGGGTGCCCACCCCAGCGTGGCAACTTATGGTATAGCCGATGGGGGTGCCCAATCCCCCGTTGGCTCCACTGTCCTCCCCCCCCAGAGTACAGGGTGCCATGCTGGGAGCCCACCCCAGCATGGCAACTGATCATATGGCCGACGGGGGTGCTCAATCCCCTGTTGGCTCCATGGCCCCCCCAGCCGTCCTTGTGCCGTCCTTGGGAGCCCACCCCAGATTGGCAAACCCCCCTGAAAATTAAAAGCTGTCCCTCAGCACTTCTCCCTGGCCCCCCTCCCACAACCCGCACCCACCCACTGCGCACCCAGCCTCTCTACAACCCCTCATCCCATACTTACCTCCGGAGCTCGTGCACGATCTTGAGTGGACCAGGAACACGTGCACTCTTCAAAGCCGACCGCGAACTGAGGAAATGCTGGTAAGCTGTATAATGGGATAGATAGGGATTTTTCAACTTTGTTGCATATCTCAGGCATTTTTTGGAATTTTTGCACCAAATTTTCAACATGGGGTTTTTGGGACCCCTCCTCACGAATTCTTGCACTGTCATGGCATTACTCGGGCCCGAAAGGTGATTTTGCAGCCACTGTGCGAAATCACCTTTCTGGAAAGATTAAGGAAATGACACTGCCAGTGTTCAAGAAGCCTATTTTGAAAATTTGGTGGAAAAATTCCAAAAAATAACTGTTTTACGAGCATGCGTTGCGCAGTTCCTACGCATGCTTGTAAGTTCACGAATTTTCAATATTTTCACTCCAGATTTTCAACATTGCCATTTTACCACACCTTCTTATGAGTACAGCTGTCATTTTTCACATCTCACCCAAAATGTGTTTCTGCCCATGTAGCGCACAATGGCGCAGTCGGTGTGCGGAATCGATGTACAGGACAAATTAAGAAAATCACAGTGACACTGTTCATGAGCAGAGGTCTTGAAATGGCTATGTTGAAAATTTGGTGAAAGAATTCCTAAAAATGACTGTTTTACGAGCGTGCATTGTGCAGTTCCTACGCACGCTAATAAGTTCATGAATTTTCAATATTTTCACTCCAGATTTTCAACATTGCCATTTTACCACACCTTCTTATGAGTGGTACAGCTGTCATTTTTCACATCTCACCCAAAACGTGTTTCTGCCTATGTAGCACACAATGGTGCAGTCGGTGTGCAGAATCAATGTATGGGACAAATTAAGAAAATCACAGTGACACTGTTCATGAGCAGAGGTCTTAAATGGCTATGTTGAAAATTTGGTGAAAAATTCCAAAAAATGACTGTTTTACGAGTGTGTGATCTGGCGGTTCTAAACGCCTTTCGTAAGTTTCATGATTTTCAATATTTTCACTCCAGATTTTCAACATTGCCATTTTACTACACCTTCTTATGAGTAGTACAGCTGTCATTTTCACATCTCACCCAAAACGTGTTTCGCACTTGTAGCACACAATGACGCAGTATGCGAAATCAATGTATGGACAAATTAGAAAATCACAGTGACACTGTTCATGAGCAGAGGTCTTAAAATGGTTATGTTGAAAAATTCCTAAAAATGACTGTTTTATAAGCGCGCATTGCGCAGTTCCTATGCATGCTCGTAAGTTTGCGAATTTAATAGTTTCACTCCAGATTTTCAGTATTGCCATTTTATTACACTTCCTTATGAACAGTACAGCTGCCATTTTTCATATGTCGTCCAAAATGTGTTTTCACACATGTAGCGCACAATGGTGCTGTTGGTGTGCGAAAGCAATGTTTGGGACAGATTACGGAAATCACAGTTATACTGTTCATGAGCAGAGGTCTTAAAATGGCTATGTTGAAAATTTGGTGACAAAAGTCCATAAAATTACTGTGTTATGAGTGAGCATTGCGCAGTTTCCATGCACCCTCGTAAGTTCATGACTTTGTAATATTTTCAGTCCAGATTTTCACCAGTGGCATTTTTCCACACTTCCTTATGAACAGCACAGCTGTCATTTTTCACAACATGGCCGAAGTGTGTTTTCACACTTTCAGCGCAGAGATGCGTGGTCGCTGTGGGAAATCATTGTTCAGGACAGATAAAGAAAATCACACTGACACTGTTCATGATCGGAGGCACCAAAATACCTGAGTTGACAATCTGCTGTAAAAAATTCCCAACCTAATTATATTATGGGTGTGGGTTGCACAGTTTCTATGTACCCTCGTGACTTCACCAGTTTTTTTAATATTTTTACTGCAGATTTGCAACATTGCCATTTTTTGCACCTCCCCACGAACAGTACAGCTGTCATTTTTTACATCCTGTTCAGAATGTTTTTGCACCTGTGGTGCTAAATGCCGTAGTCACTGTGCATAAGCAACTTTCGGCTGACAAACTGATATTGCCACTGTTCATGAGGTGGGGTCACAAAAAACATGTTGAAAATTTGGAGTGAAAATACCAACGAATGCCTGAGGTATTTGGGTTTCCAACCATAACACCCAACCCTGTAGAGAATGACAGGCATCAGGGGTGTGACTTGGGATTCTTGCCTGTAATGCTCATACCATTCCGCACCCTGCAGCCAGTGAGAGGCATCGAGCTATGCCTTGGACTCTTCGGCCCCAAAGTTCACCCCATTCTCCTATATCGCACCCATCTCACCATATTTCCTAACGGAATGGGGTGCGCATAAGGGCCAAAGACCCTAAGGAACTCCGTGACACTTGTCAGTGTCTGCAGGGTGGGGTGTGGTGAAATGGGGTGGCCGTTATGCCTGACGACCCAAAGGCACACCCCAATGCCTGTCAGTCTCTGCAGGGTGGTGGTGGTGTTGGCTTCAGTTCAGTACTTCACTGCCATTCCTATTACACAGCTCTGTAACTTCTACACTACCACTGCCAATGCCAGCAAGAAAACATTCGGCATTGACAAATGCTTGTTTCTTTTAAGCTTTGAGGCAACTCACCAACCTGACTGGGTCATTTTCTCTGGCTGGTGGGATTGCTGTGTTGGTGGGAGGTCTCCAGGATCTGACAGAGCTAACTTTCCTGCTCTGACCGTACCTGGTCTCAGTGCCACAGCATATCAGGGAAACTTGGCATTCATTATGGAATGCGCAACATTAGCCGGGCCATGCTGTCTAAATGAAATTAGCAGAAGTCGGCACGAAGCAGAACACAGCTGAAAGCACTGATTATAGAACATACAAAACTGCTAGAATGTGTACAGCAACTTTTGGAATGTGCACAGCAACTTTTGAGAGGTACTTAGTGTTTATAAGTAAGGCCTAATCATATACTATGCATGAAATATAAGTTTAAATGTGTCTCATTATTATGTTCTTTTCACCATTTCCCCATTGACATCTGGGGCTATGAAAGGGCTGATCACTGATCTTGAGAGATTTTGCTTGTCACCCTTTTCTGCTCTGAGTGCTGCCAGTTTACATTGACCCTTTGATATAGCTGCCTCCAGCCAAATTTGAATCCCTTTTATAAGCCCTCTTGCCCCACATTCTAGAATTGCTGAGTTTGCTTCAGTTTCATGTGTGTAACTGTCCAGATATACAGTATGATATTCCCAGCTTTGCCTTTGTTCATACCTCTCAACCTCATGCCTCAGAAATCGAGGATGTAGCTTAAGTAAATCAGGGAGAAATGGCCCAAATCAGGGACATCTTCAGAAATGGTAATTTCAGCTCAAGAACTTGATACAACACTTAGCTTTGTGAGAAACGCAATTTTGAAAGAAAACTACTGTCAACTGTACCACTTACAGTATGTCTGGCATTATTTATTTATTGAAATTCCTACTCCTCAGTGACAGAAAAAGTCAGAAATGCCACATTTAGGAGGAAACAAGGAAGTGTTTGAAGCACAATCAAGGACATCCCTAAAAATCAGAGTCACTTGTGTGGTCTGCCTTTGTCAGTGCTTTCTGTGATAACCAATCCTACTCACACTATATCCAGTTCTGTTTCCTCTCGGAAGAACTAGGGTGTGAACCTGCTTGACTGCTTCTAGCCAAAGATGTGTGTGCTGGGACTAGCCAGAACCCTGCTGCAAGTGTGTGTTCTGAAGCTATGTGCCAAGCAGAAAGTCTCAGGGACTACCAGCCTGCCCAGTCACCTAGAACATCGAAGAGATCACCAGAGAGGAAGGCGTCATGAGGCTTGTCAGGTAACACACACAAATTACTTAGATGTGAAGTTTGGAAAGGCTTGACAGGTAAAGACCAGCGTTCTTCATTTCTTCAGCCAGCTGTTGCTTTTCCTGCAAACTGCTGCTGTGGTGCATCACCACCAACTTCTGATACCAGCACGGTACCTTTTGAAATAATTTGTCTGCTGAACCCCCCTCAATCACCAGACTGTAAGTACCTCTGGGTTGAGACTCCAAGGAGTCTACTTATTTAGCTAGCTAGTTAGAAAAGGGGGTTAAGTCCAAGCAGGACTGCAACAAGTTTAAAGCTGCACCCAGGCAGTAAAGTTAAAAAAGTTGCAGTATTTAACAGTTATTGGGTCCCAACAAAAGTATTCTTTTCCCAGTTACAAGACTGATTATCCCCACTGCATTGCTGCTTTTTGGAGCAGCTCTGGTGAGGAACCCACTGCAACTGACAGTTTCTAACAGCTGTTTGGGGGAAAGCCGGGTGCACCCGCAGGTCAGGTGGGAGGTGCGGGAGACAGTGTGGGGTATAGTTGTTGTTGCCATTTATTATTGTTGTGCTATTTTCTCCCCTGTTTACCCCCTCCCTATAATAAAACAGAAAGCTGGTTTACAGTATAGTGCAATAAAGTATTGCTGGTTACTGGAAAGTGTATGCACTCACTGTGTGGAGAAGGTAATGTGGGGGCAGTTACTGTAGTTTCCTGGGGGATGGTAACCTAGAATTTATCCCACAGGTTTCCCATATCACTACCCCAGGTGGAGGCACCTCACCATTCTACTCCTGTATATCATTGTCCACTTGTGAACCCAGGCTGCCCCCCTCGGAGGTGTGTGCAGTGTTGATCCAAGGGCCCGGAACAGCCAGGGTGATTCGGGAGTAGGGATGGCAAAAAATAGGATTTGAATTCTCTGGAACCTTTGGAAATTGGTAGTTTGGTGTTCCTTGGGGTTTAAATGTCTGGCATTACCCTAATATCAGCACTATCTATGCAAACGCTGCTGTGCCATTTACTTTGTGTAACAAGATAGTGTTGATGTTGGGGGAATGCCAATACTGCGTTGTTCATTTGTTTAGACCCCAAGGATCACCGCACTGCTGATTCACCAACGTTCCAGGGACTTTTGACTTTAATTTTTTAATATCCTACTTTGTACAATTTGTGCTTCTTACCTAATAGGTGCATTAATGTAGTTGTTTGCAATTAATTTCCTAACTTTATGTAAAACATATATTACAACTGGCGCCTCAAAGAAAATGAAAAAAAAAGTTGCAAAAACTACATTAAAGCACCTATTAAGGTTATAGTATACAATTCAGGAAATGGAAAAAATAGGGTTCAAAGCCTGTGGAATCTTGGCAAATCAGCAGTGTGGTATTCCTTAATGTTTGAATGATCATGTGACACAGGGCCCTGTGCAAAGCAGAAGATGAGACATAACTTTTGTAGGAGTGTCAGGCTGAGTGGGCCCACTTGGTTTGGGAAGGATGCAGAGCAGTGCTCACCTTACTGTAAGCCCCCAAATGGGCTTACCTTGTCGGGCTGTGGTCCCATTGCTCCTTTGTTAGCACCCCATCAGTGGCTCCAGGTGGGCTCTGGACCCAGTGGTCCCGTAATTGCCTCTATGTCTTGACCCCAGGTGTGGCCTGGGGGGGGGCTGAGCCCCAAACAGTGTATTTGTACCTCCGGGTGCTGGGGAAACTTTGTGTTCTTTCAAGGGATTCTGTGTAAATAGTTAACAACTATATTGCTTTAAGATTAAAATACTCTAAGATGGCAGCCCCACAGGACTACAAAACACTGGGGACTGCTGAGAAAAGGTTGTAGGTCAGTGAATTTTCCCAGGACTGCATCATCTAATCAGAGGAGGGCTGGATAGAGATTATAAATAGGACTGGTAGCCTGCAAAACAGGAGGCCTCCTGGGGGGGTGCAGTACAGCTGGAGAAGGCTTCACCACTCCAAAGCTGCTCTCAGGCCCGATAGTGTAAAGGATCTAAAGGCAGTGAATGCTGAAGTACTGAGTATGCACAAAGTTTGCAATAAGATGTTGAAAGTTGGAGTACTAAGGAATCATAGAATTTTCAGAGTTATTGAAAGTTGGAGTACTGAGGAATCAGAGTTTTCAATAAGATATTGAAGGCTGAAGTACAGAGAAAGCACCGAGTTTGCTATAGGAGTCAGGATCACTTTGGAGGGGGCTGCAGACACATCGGAGCCAGAGTTTTGTTGAAGGAAAAGTGAGATGACAGCTGTTTAAGTTTGGGACTGAGTGACTAAGTGAGCTAAAAGCTGTATAAGTTTGGACCTGTGGACCGGGTAAGGCTGTTGAATGCAGAGCTCCGAGAAGTAATCACTGCAGTTTAAGTTTCTAGTTGGAACCCTTGTGTCAGGGTCCAACCTTCCCCTCCTCAGAGAAGCATTTCAGCAAGGGGAGTAATTGAGAGTGCTGGTGTCAGAGACTTTGGATGGGCCAGCTTTCCTTAGAGAGGAACGAGAAGAACCTAGTGCTGGGTCGAGAGACTGAGTAAAGTACCATATGAAAGTATTTGCCTGGTTCTTGTGTAATTGAGAGGATTCAGGGGACCAAGTTTAGCACCCCTATGGATTGAAGACACTAAGAGACCTGTGGTGTGGAATGAAGAGAGGCCTGACTAGTGAACACTGTTTATAAAGGCCATCAGGCGAGGAGTCAAAGGCTAGGCAGGTGAAGATCATCTCTTTCCAGTTCTTCTGGCATTGTCACTGGTGCACTATTCTTCTGGGACCTCCACGGTACCATGCATCTGCTACTGTGACTGCCTTTCAGCTGGCTGCCACGCTGCTGTGCAGACATCAAAAGTGTGTGTACCCCAAGCTGCAGCTGTGGGGAGTTTCTTGTTAGGTACTGTAGCTGGTCAGAGTCAGGGGCAACACCTGTCACAACTGTTGGGGAAACAAATATACAAGGTGGGACAAAGCAAAAGGTTTAAGGTGTTAGAAGCAAAAGTGAAAGTAGAGACAAAACAAGATTAATATGTCACAAGGCAAAGTGAAAGTTGGGACAAGCCAGGTTTAAAATGTTTCAAGCGAATAAAAATGTTGAGACCGAACAAGGTTTAAAGTGTTGCAAGTGTTTAGCAAGTTGTTGGGCCCTGACGAAAGTTCTCAGGCCTGTTTCTCTATTCAGTGTGGTACCCACTGCAGCAAGGACATTAAGGGTGCACCCTGGGGTGGGAAGCCCAGAGATTGAGGGTAAGTGTGGGAAGTGTTTAAAAATGGTTGTGTTGCCATTTACATCCTTTTTCCCCTTTCCCCAAATAAATTGTTATTCTATTTGCATGTTAATACTTGTTATTGTAAATTTATGAGCTCAAGTTACTGTGTGTGTGGGGGTTGTTACTGAGTGGAGAAGTGTACTGGGGGCAAATGCTGTTATTTCCTGGAGGCGGTAACCTATAAGTTTTCCACTGGTATTCCCTGCCACTACCCCAGGTGGAAGCACCGTGCCAACAGATCGTCCAGTTGCAGAACCCAGGCCTGGGCCTTGTAGGTGTGGTCCAGGTAAAGACTGAGGACCCAGGAGCAGCCTAGGTGAGTCAAAAGGCTGTTACAATTGGAGGCACTTCTGAGATTACTGCCCCCTAGTGGTCAAACTCGAATATTGCAACTGTTGAAATCTTTCTTTGGTACCCCCAGGTGGAAGAGTACTGAAATTCTGACATGGAGTCACAAGAACTGATTGACTGGTGTAGAGGGGAGGGCCGCCCCAACCCCGAGAAGGACCCCGCCAAGAAGGTTTTTCTAGTGAAGGGGTCCCTGAGGGAACCACCCCATGACACCATTAAAACAGCTTTAGAGACTATACCCGATATTGGAAGCCTGACAGTGGTAGGCCTAAAATATGATAGTGGTTCCCAGAGTGTTATGGCTTTAATCAAGAATGACAAATATGTATACATAGATACATAGACAGTGTCGGCAGATAAGGGCCTATGGCCCACCCAGTCTGCCCATTTGAGCTTGTAAGTTCAGTTTGTTTTCCTAGAAGTCTGTTGCACCTTACCCCTGACCTCCAGAATTCCTTTATGTCTATCCCATGCATTCTTAAATCCCGTGATTGTTTCAGCCCCCACCACTTCCTCTGGCAGGGTGTTCCACTTGTCCACCACCCGTTCTGTGAAGAAATTCTTTCTCATGTTTCCTCTGAATCGTCCCTCCCTCCAACTTCATCCCATGCCCTCTAGTCCTGGAACATCTTTTTCGCTTAAAAATAGTGTTTTCCTGCACCCTGTTCCTCCTGTAAGATACTTGTATGTCTCTATCATATCCCTCTCTCCTCCTCTCCTCCAGGAAGTACATGTTCAGTTCCTTCAACCTGTCTTCATAGGACTTGTGATGCAATCCATGCACCATCTTTGTTGCCTCCTCTGAACCTTCTCTACCCTGTCTATGTCCTTACGTAGGTATGGTCTCCAGAACTGTACACTGTACTCCAGGTGGGGCCTCACTAGTGTCTTGTATACCCCGGTACTGTAAGTTACCAGCCACCCTCAATTCTGATGGAGTGGAAGGGACCTGGAGACTGTTCAGTAAAAGTAGTACCCTGCTACCGCAGCCACCTCCACCAGCACCTGAGAAGATTCTCCTAGAGAAGATTGAGTCACTGGAGGCCGATGAATGAAAGACTGTTCAGGATGTGAGACAGCTGCTGCTCCTGGGAATGACCCTGGCTGAACTCAGATCTTCTTGGGCCACTGGCTAGGAAAATTACAGGCGTTTAAGGGTTTTCTCTGGCACACTACCCACTCCTGGTGGGGAAGATGATTATGAGATCTGGGCTGCTTATGCTGCCCCCATGCTGCAGGAGTGGCAGTGTTCTGATACTGAAAAATGTAAAAGGTTGGTGGAAAGTTTGAAAGGCCACACTCTTATGCTGTTCGTTCCTTGAGGGCTACTAATCCTGAAACCACAGTGGATGACTGTCTAGCTGCCCTGGATAGTGTATTTTGGAGCACAGAATCATATGATGATCTGTACTGGCAGTTTAAGACAACAACCCAGCGGTGAGGGGAGACCCTTTCCTACAATGCTTCAATATCCCGGGAGCACACTATAAGTGTGGGAAACAGCCTGTCTGCTCTAGCTTCTCCCCATCATGGTATGTTGTACAATACCAGATCCTTGAGAAATAAAATGGCTGAGATTTTGGATTGGATTATGGATTCCTCAAGGGATCTGGTATGCCTAACTGAGAACTGGTTACGGGATGATTCTGTGCCTGTCCTGGAGGTGGACATGCCCCATAGCTTCTTGCCCAAAGTAGTGATGGCAGGTTGGCCATCTGTTTTAGATCCTGCTTTGGGATGACAGCATTCCCTGTGAAGGAAACTAGGTTGTCTGAATGTATGGTCATGAAAGATGATGCAGAAATGAAGTGTAGAATACTCCTGTCTTACCGCCCTCCAAGAGAGACAAAGAGTTTCTATGGAAAATTGTGGACTTCATTTTCAAACTTGTATAGAATGCTCCAGTGTAATAGCATTGAGGGATTTCAGTGATTGGGTTGCAACGGATCCTCACAATCTGGTCAGTAATTCCTCCAGTTGATGGAATCACCGGGCTTCACACAGGCAGTTTCCACTTTAACCCATGAGCATGGCCATGCCTTGGACTACTGGATGTTAAGGTGGATCCATTGAGGTGAACAGATCACCATGTTGTTCATTTTTGGGCAGGGTCCATGAAGAATCACCTTCCTTACAGAGATAATCTGGTACCGCCCACTGCATAAGTTGGAGCCTGAGAATTTCAGTGGCATGCTACATAGAAACATAAAATTTGACAGCAGATAAGGACTGTTTGACCCATCCAGTCTGCCCATTTTTTCCTTGCCTATACTGTCACCACAGACCCTACTTGATCTATGGCTCCCTCCCACCCATGCCTTCCACTAAGATTTAATTATGCCTATCCCATGCATGGTTGAAGCCCACCACTGTTTTCACCTCCACCACCTCTGCACCACTATTTTAGTGAATAACTTTCTCACATCTCTCTTGAATTTACCCATTCCAGCTTCACTGCCTCTCTCCTTGTTCTTGTGCAACTTTTCCTCTGAAAAATACCCCCCTCCTGTACCTTTTTTACCCTTGTGTGGTATTTATAAGTCTCCATCATATGTCTGCTCACCCATCTCTCTTCCGGCATGTACATATTGAGTTCCTTCAGTCTCTCCTCATACTGTATAGCGTTTTGTTTTGCTCCCCTCTCCAGCTAGGCCTTCCTTCACACCTGCTCCCACAGCCCCATCACCTGGCTTCTCATGGACTTACCGTCTACTCCATCCTCCATTTGTCTCACCCCTCCTCTGCTAGGGGGGCTGTGGGCCAAGCCTCTCACCACAGGGACCATGTCCCAGACTGGAGGAGCACCACGTCACTGGTGTGAGGCATGCTGACAGCCAGCACTTAATCTCTTTGGCTGGAGCATTTTCTGTTTCTTGACTCCCCTCCTACAGGCTGCAGGGGTGCATATGCGCACACACGCTACAGTGTCTAGTGCATGGTACCGGCTTGTCCTTCACTTCCCCCTATGCCTCTCTGACTGCAATACCACCTGTTGTCACCCAGGTGGCAGTGGAGCAGCAGAACTGGTGACCCTCACTTGTGGAGGAGGAGACTGTCCTCTTGGATGCTCGATCCTCCTCCCCCCAGCTGTACCCCAATGCCCCATGCTCATTCCTGAACATGGGTCACTGGTATTGCGAGCAGTAGTGCTACTGCTGTGCTGATGGGCCAGACCCTCATAGGGCTTCTGATGCAGACCATGCACCATTTTAGTTGTCTTCTTCTGCACTGCCTCCACTCTGTCTGTGTCCTTCCTGAGATGTGGTCTCCAGAACTGGACATAGTACTCTAGGTATGGTCTCACCAACAATCTATACAGTAGCAGCACCACCTCCCTCCTTCTACTGGTGATACCGCTCTGAATGCAACCCAACATCCCACTGGCCCTACCGACTGCCTTGTCGTATTGCCTCACCACCTTGAGATCATCAGATATGATTACTTCCAGGTCCCTTTCCTGTTTGGTGACTGTCAGTACCTCTTTGAGGAGGGGTTGTGGGATAATAAATGGGCCAGACACCAAACTTCAGATTCAACACACAATCTCCAGTATGTTGTTTATTCAAAATATAGCAGATAACCTTCAGCAGTGGCATATCCCTTCTTCAATACATCAGTTTGCAGCAACGGACTATGCATGTTCTTCCTCTGCACTTACCCAGCACCTACAGAATCACTGATCTCTAATCTAACTTATTTGTTGAGATTTAGCCTCGCCTATGCAGGCCTTGTTTGCTTGGGTGGTGGGGGCTCAAATAAAAAAAAAAAAAGAACCTCAGTGCAGAAGCACTGAAACAAGGGTTACCCCAAAAGGCATTGACAATAAGCCAAGTTTCAAAGAAACACAACATTACACATACTTCCATAATGCAGATCACCATGAAATGTCAGACTTGTTCAGGTTACAGCAATTTGCATGCATTTTAAATAGCACAACTAACTTAATTTTTAACATACTGTCCCGTAGTAACTTTTTACTTTTATCAAAAATACTTTGTGCCATGGTATTTTCAACATTTACAGGTTTCATAAACCTAAGGTATATACATTAAGGTATTTTACTACATAATGCTATTACATAGTAAATCCAACAGCGATAAGCACAGCCTATTGTTTTACATAAGCTCAGAGGTCACCACAATAACCTTCCTGTACGAGAACTTGAGAGGAAAAAGGAAAATTTAAAGAGGACACTATAACACAGACACATGGAAACATAGACTCCGACAGCAGATAAGGACCACTTGGCCCACCTAGTCTGCCCATTTCCCTACCTACTGAATAAGCTGCAGATCCTAGTTAACCAACAGCCTATTTCTTCCAACTCCCCCCACAAGAATTGCCTTATGTCTGTCCCATGCATTTTTGAATTCCCCCACTGTTTTTGACCTCATGACCTCCTCAGGAAGGCTGTTCTATGTGTCCATCACCCTCTCTGTGAAAAAGTACTTCCTCACATTGCCTCTGAGATGTCCTTCCTCTATCTTCAAACTGTGTCCCCTTGTTCTTGCACATCTCTTTTTCCGAAAGATGCTACCCTCTTCGACTTTGTTGATTCCCTTGAGGTTCTTAAATGTTTCTATCATGTACCCCCCTTTCCTCAAAGGTTTACATATTAACCTCCTTTAGTCTCTCTTCGTATGGCTTCTGTTGCAGACTCTGCACCATTTTACTTGCCCTCCTCCAGATTTCCTCTATCCTGTCTATGTCCTTGTGGAGATGGGGTCTCCAGAACTGCATGCAGTACTCCAGATGGGGTCTCATCAACTGTCTGAACAGAGGGATAACAACTTCCTATTTTCTACTGGTGATGCCGCTCCGTATACATCCCAGTATTCCCCAGCCATCCCTACTGCCTTCTCACATTGCTTGCTAACTTTTAGGTCATCTGATATGACTACCACAGGTCCCTTTCCATTTCTGTTGTTGTTACTACCTCCCCCCTCCACCCATTGTGTACTCTTCCCCTGGGTTTTTGATTCCTGGGTGCATTACTTTACACGTCTTCACATTGAATCTAAGCTGCCATACTTCTGACCATTTCTCCAACCTTGCCAAGTCCCTTGTCATTTTTTCCACCCCCCCTTGTGTATCAACCCTGTTGCAGATCTTTGTGTCATCTGCAATGAGGCATACTTTTCCTTCCAGTCCTTCTGCAATGTCATGTATAAAGACATTAAAAAGGACCGGACCCAGTACTGAACCCTGTGGTACGCCACTAGTAACCCCCTTTCTTCGGAGTGGACTGCATTTACTGTTACCTTCTCTGTCCTGTTATCCAGCCAATGTTTTACCCATGCTACCACCCTGGGACCCACTGTCAGGATTGCTAATTTGTTTATTAATCTTTTGTGTGGGACTGTGTCAAATGCCTTGCCTAAAGTCTAGGTAGGTTATGTCCACAGCCCCAACCTGGTCTACTACTTTGGTCACCCAGTCAAAGAAATCAATTAGATTCATCCGACATGACCTTCCTGCTGTGACTCCATGCTGCATTGGGTCCTGTGCCCCACTGAACTCTAGGTACTCAACAATTGTTTCCTTCAGAAGTGATTTCATCATTTTCAAACTGATAGGTCTGTAGTTTCCTGCCTCTGTCTTGCTCCCACTTTTGTGAAGGGGAATCACATCTGCTCTCCTCCAGTCCTCAGGTACCACACCATCCTCCCATGATTTGTTAAAAAGGGTAGTCAGTGGCGTCACTATTTCTCCCCTTAGTTCTTTTAGAATTCTGGGGTGAATCCTGTCATGCTGCATTGCTTTGTCCACCTTCAGTTTTAGGAGTTCTTTCAGAACCCTTTCTTCTGTGAAATGACTGGTATTGACCCCTCTATCCAGAGTGCTTCTATTGATTGGATTAGGTACTTCCCCCTCCTCTTCTTTTGTGAATACTGATCAGAAGTATTCGTTCAGTATCCCTGCTTTTTCACTGTCCCTCTCTGCCCATCTGCCCTCCCCTTTGTTCAGCCTCACTATCTCTCCCTTTGTCTTTTTTCGCTCCCTAATGTACCTATAAAATTTTTTATCCCCTGTCTTAACAGAGTTGGCTATCTTCCTCAGTTTGAGCATTTGCTATTCTGATTGCCTTCCCCACTTCCTTCTGCTTTAACTGGTACAGTTCTCTGTTCTGCTCCTTCTGTGTCACTTTATACTACCTGAATGCTGTCTTTTTCTCCCTAACCTTCCCCGCCAACTCTTTTGAGAACCATAGTGTTTTTTTTTTTCATTTTGATTTGTTTGCTTCACACAAAGGCTTTTTGCCTCTGTGATGGCAGTTTTGATGTTTCCCCATTGTTGCTCTACCCCTTCTTCTTGCCTGTTTGCTACTGCTTTTCTGAGGCACTCTCCCATTTTGATAAAGTCAGCCCTCCTGAAGTCCAGTCCTTTCACTTTTGTATGGCTTAACTCTGCAGCTGAGTTTATCATGAACCACACTGTTTGGTGGTCACTTGTTCCCAGATGGCTACCCACTTCTTGATCTGACATCCTCTCTCCATCACCATTTGAGAGTACCAGATCTAAGATTGTTGCCTCCCGAGCGGGTTCCAACACTAGCTGTCTTATGCATGCTCCTTGCAGGGCATTAAGCATGGTCCTGCTCTTGGATGTGGCTGCAGCAAAGGTGCTCCAGTTAACATCTGGCATATTCTGGTCCCCCATCAAGAATATCTCCTCTTTCTCTGCCATCATAAGGATGCCTGCTATCATTTCCTTGTCCATTTCCTCCTCCTGAGAATGGGGTCTGTATACAACCCCTGTGCAGATTGTGGTGCCATTTCCAGTCTCCAGGGTGACCCACAGTGCCTCCTGCCCTCCCTGTTCACCCTTTTGTTCTGTTGCTTTGATCCCTTCCCTTACATAGAGACCTACTCCTCCTCCTCCTCCTCCTCTTCTACCTTCCCTGTCCCTCCTATAGATTGTGTACTCTGGTATGTTGACATCCCAGTCATGGTTCTCTGTGTACCATGTTTCTGTGACTGCCATAATATCCAGGCATCCCTCTTCCATCAAGGCCACCAGTTCAGGGAGCTTGTTACCTAGGTTATGGGCATTGGTACTCATTACCCTCCATTTTTTTATGTCCTTACTCCTTTTTGCCCCATCTCTGTCCTTCCTGCCTTTGCTTTTTTCTCCATTTACCCCTGCCCTTCTCCCTATCGCATTCTCTGTCTTGGTGTTTACCTCACTAACCACTCTGATTCTTTGGGGGGTTGGGGCTAGGATTTCCCTGCTTTGTTCAGTGCCTCCCCTGGCAAGTTTAAATGCTTGCCAATGAAGCATTTAAACCTATCACTTAGGATTCTGGCTTCTGTCCTAGACAGATGCAGACCATCGCACCAGTATAGGCCTGTACCCCTCCAGGTAGACCCCCATTCCCTAATGAAGCCAAAACCCTGAGCTCTGCACCAGTTTTTCAACCATTGATTGAATCCCATGATACAGGGCACCCTAGCCTCACGCATGTCATAGACAAGCAGCACCTCCAAGAAGGTTACCGTGCATGGTACTTGTCTAAGGCCCCTCCCCAACTACACAAACTCCTCCTGCACTGCTTTCATCACTTTCCCAGCCAGGTCATTTGTCCCTAGGTGGACAATGACATCCAGCTCCCTCCCCCATGCAGCTGCTCCCATGATCCTGAGGATTCGCTCCCTGTCCCTCCAATCCATGACCCAGGCAGGCAGCTTACCTCCCTCTCCCCCTCCCTCCCCCAGTTCTACCCTCCTAACAATGGAGTCCCTCACCATTAATTGTTTCCTTTCCCTGTGGGGTCTCATGCCACTCTCCTGTGGGTGTCCTTTGTGGAGATTCCCAGCATCCTCATTGGTCTCCACTGCGGGTGCCTTCATTGAGGAACTACACTCTGCCAGAATGGCATATGAATTGTGGAGAGGTACAACTGGAGGGATGCACCTCTGTTTCTCCACTCTCACCTTCCCTGAGCCCACTGTGGTCCAACCACTCCTCTTTCTTGTCAACCTCTGAGGCAGCGATGGTGGCCCTAGTGGTCCCTGGGTGGGAGAGGAGGTCCCCCAAATCCTGGCCAACTCAGTCTGGAGATGAGCAACCTTCTCCCTCAGCCCAGAGAGGTGCCTGCAGATGGGACAACACTGCATCCTCCAGAACATCTCCCGACAGACTGCTGCTCCACAGCCGCTGCATTGCACTTCTTCCATCATGTGTTATTTGTGACCCTTTAATTGTTGCTTTGTACACTTACTATTTCCTGTCTCTCTTTATTTATTTATTTTATATAATATTTTTTTCTCTCCCTACTTTTCTACTGCCTCCGTGCCCTTAAAGCTCCTGATCTTCCTGTTCTGGGACAGGAAGTTCCTATATTCCTCAGTAGTCTCCTTCTTACTTGCTCAGAGTCAGACCTACAGCAGGTAGGGGGATGGACAGCTCCTCTTTTCCTTCTAGGATTGTGAGTCTTTTGTGCCTCTGTGATCACGCCCTTCCTTCTCCCAAATAGGAAGTTCCTGTTGTCAGTCAAATCCTGTACCTAAAAAGTAGAACTGGCGAAAGGTGGGTGGGGGAGGGCAGAGCGGGAGGGCATATAGTCCCATTAAAGTTTCTATGTTTTTGTGTTTCTATGTAAAGTAGTAAAGTTCTAACAGCACCTCCTTTCTCTTGCTGTTCTCTGCCAAAAGCTATCTAGGGCAGTTTTTAAATCCTAACTCCTGGCCTCCTTCTGCCTAAGCCACTCCCCCTAATTCACAGTTTCCTTCTTAATCCAGCTAACTGCACAGACAACAGTTCCCTTCACCCAACTCAGACAAGCGCACTCTTTTTTTTATCCTAAATTGAAAGTCCCAGTAGTAGAGTTCTAGTTCTTTAGTCCCAGTAGAGTAGTAAAGTTCTAACAGCACCTCCTTCCTCTTGCTGTAGTTAAGAAAAGGGAGGAGTGCCCATAGGTGGCCAACCTTATGGATTAGAAATTGTAAAGAATAGATCAGGCTAAGAAATAGAACTGTTGCAACATATTTGAGAAAAGGTTGGTCCTCAAGAGTGGCAGAAGCTCCCTGTCACATATTACCCACCTTAAGAGGGAAGCAGTTATTGCAGACTGCTTACTGACACAAACCCACTCAGCAGATCAGCCCTCTACTCCCAAAGTGCCAACCTCCGAGCATGGTCTTGTGAACAGTTTAACCGAACAAGGTAACCCTCTTGCCTGTTTTGTGAGTTCAGATCAACCTTTGGTCTCCAGTCTTGGAGGGATTCAAACTGTGAACCTCTTGCTAGTGCACCCAATGCACAGGCTTAGATAATTCTGTCTTTTGGGGGGGCCAGATATCTTTGCCTATGGGCACCTAACCAGGTGTACAGAAATGAACCCTTAAAAACTTTTATAAAGACCTCAGATTTAAAATGCCTCTCTTTTCAATTTGGTATCACCATTCAAGCGTATGCCTAGTGTCAGTTATAACCATATATACTTTTCTTGCAAATGAAAGAAACTCAAAGACAGACCAAGTATGCTCTAAAATGAGTTTTACTAAAATAGATAAAAATATGTAAAACACAAAAATATAGAACTATTATATCACAAGACATACAAATCTTTTAAAAGAACAAGGTTTAAACAGTGAAATTCCTACTACAGTATTTAGCTTTGTCTCTCTCTAAATACCTGCTTAAAGTGCTCCAAAGATGTTTCTTTGTCAGAGTCTATATAGAAGTGTCTGAAGGAAAACAGAATAATGTTTTAAAAGCTGTTTTTCCCACCTGCTTGCATGAGGTCACCTAGCTCCTCCCTGTCAGAATATATAAAAAAATATATCTATATAAAAACAGGATATCTTTTCCAAGTATTAAATTCTGCAACCTCAGCATAACTCATGTTCTTCAAATGACATTTCTTTAATCTTATGATAAGCATCCCCCATCCAGGACATCAAAGACTCTTTTATGACTTTGCACTAATACATCACAACCTGCTTTTTTTGGCACTTTTTTGCATTGAAATCCAGCAGCTATGCCCTTGGTCACTTCTCAAGTTTTTCAGGTCTTTACATATTGTTTCCAGCCCTCTTGAATGTCTTCCCTATTGCTGATTTTTTTTGTCATCTGCAAAGATGCACATTTTCCCTTCCAACTCATCTTCAATGTCACTTATAAAGACTTTAAAGAGGACTGGTTCATGTACAGGGTCCTGGGGCACCCTGCTGGTCTCCACCTTCTGTCGCCTATCCCTGAAACAATTTGCTACCCAATTAACCACCTTTGGACCCACCACTTATCCTAAGCTGCCTAGTTTCATTATGAGTCTTCTATGTGGAACAGTGTCAGAAGTCTTATTGAAATCTAAGTAGCCTATATCCCCCGCCCCAGCCTACTCTATTTCCTGGGTTACCCAGTTGTCATTTTTCACATCCTGACAAAAATGTGTTTCCACACCTGTGACACCGAATGGCACAGTCGCTGTGCAAAATCACCTTTCAGGATTAAGTAATGAAATGATAGTGCCACTATTCATGAGGTAGGGTCCCAAAAAACCCATGTTGAAAATTTGGAGTGAAAATACCAACAAACGCCCGGGGTGTTAGGGTTTCCAACTATAACGCTTCACCCTGTAGAGACTGACAGGTGTCAGGGGTGTGACTTGGGTTCTTCAGCTGTAATGATCATGGCATTCCTGGCTTGTGGATAGAGCAAATTGATCCTGCCTGTAACCTAACCTAACACACCTAACACTCTCTATCTTGCACTAACCTGACTCCTCCAGGAGTTTCTTACTCTCTCTCCCCAAGCTTGTTTCTGGCTCCTGTTCTCTCCCTCTCTCTTCTCTCTGTCTAGCTGTGACTTTCAAAGGTGGGATGAATCAGGTGGGAATGGTAGGGTTTGTTTTTACCCTCTTATTGTCTCACCTACTGTACCTGATTTCCACCATTTGTTCCTGTATTTGTTATTCCCTGTATGTAAAAATGTTCTTGACCTCTGTTTAACCTGAAACATCCCTGTGCCTTGTGATTTAAATTGTTGCCTAACTATGCCATCTTTTATGGCCTGGGTCATGCCTGAAAATGGTCCCTCAGACCAGTGCACCTACCCAGTAATCAAAGACATAAATAAATAAAAAATAGATACATAAATTCCACCCCCCACGCTGCAGCCATTGACAGGCATTGAGGTGTGCCTTGGGGTCTTCAGCCCTAATGTTCACCCCATTGTCCTATGCTGCACCCATCTCAGCTTACTTCCTTATGGAATGGGGTGAACATAAGGGCCGAAGAACCCAAAGCACACCGCAGCACCTGTTGGTGTCTGCAGGATGGGTGAGGTAGAATGGCATAAGCGTTATGGTCAATGGCCCAAAGGCACACCCCCAATGGCTTTCAGTCTCTGCAGGGTGGGGGTGGGGTAGGTGTTACCTCTATACCCTCACTTCCATTCCTATTATGCATCTCTCTCTAACTCCTGCTCTACCAATGCCAATGCCAACAAGCCAACATTCGGCATGGAAAAATGCTTGTTCTTCTTGTTTTTGCTCACTTCCTTTGCACAGGGGTTTGTTGCCTTCACTATGCCTTCCGCTAACTTACTCCACTGTTCCTCCACCCACCCCAGGTCATCCCCCCCCGTTAGGTTGTCTCTGAGGCATTCACCCATTTTTTTTTAAATCTGCCCTCCTGAAGTCCAGGACCCTTGTCTTTGTGTGGTTCATGTCCAGCACTGTCCCTTATGTTGAGCCACAATGGACAGTGATCACTGATCCCCAGGTGGCCTCTCACTTTGACATCTGCAGTACTGTCCCTGTTAGTGAGCACCATGACCAGTATTGCTCCATCACAAGTGGGCTCACTGACTAGTTGCCTAAGAAACAACTCTTGTAGGGAGTACAGGGTGTCTCTGCTTCTAGATGAAGCTGTGGCTAGGAGGCTGCAATTTGGATCCGGCAGATGGAAATTCCCCACCAGCGGCACCTTCCCTTTTTCTGCCATTGTGCCAGTGACTTCCAATAGTGCCTAATCAAAATTCTCCCCTTGTGCTGGAGGTCTATAAATCATTCCAGTGCAAATGGTGGCTATGTTCCCCATCTCCAGATCGACCCACAGTTTCTCCAACCCCTCCATTTCCCTCTGGATTCCCTCTGTCTCCATCGCTTTGATACCCTTTCTTACATACAGCATAACCCTTCCTCCTTTCCTTCCCACCCTACCTTTTCTGAGATGAGTATAGCCCGGTATGGCCATGTCCCAGTTTTTTAATGTGCACCACAACTCAGGCATGGCCATGATATCAGTGTCTGCCTCTGCAATTATGGTTTCTAGGTTTGGAAGTTTATTTCCTAGGCTTCTTGCATTTGCACACGTGGTCTTCCACATTTTGTTACCACTCTGCTTGCTACCCCATTTTTTCCTTTTTGCCCTGCCTCCATTTTCCTTTTCTTTTTACAGATCATATTCCCATCCCCTTTCATTTCAACCATGCTGTTTTTTTTTCTTTATTTTGCACCCTGGAGGATTTACCTACCCTTCAGTCCTCCCTTCTGTCTGATTCAGTCTGGAGGGGGACAGTTTATTCCTTCCTGATTTCTTCCACCACCACCCTCAACTAGTTTAAATGTTCATCAAAGAAACATTTAAACTGTCCATTAAGTACTGTGATTCCCTTCCCAGATGGATGTAGGCCATCACCCTTGTATAGGCCATTATCCCTCCAGGTTGGTCCACAGTCCTCAATGTAGCTGAACCCCTCCTCTCTGCACTATTCCTTCAACCATGAGTCGAAGCTCCTGCTACGGAGATCGCTATTGTCTCCCCCTACCTTAGACAGGACATTTCAGTTATGGAAGCAGTGTGTGATGGTGGTACAGTGGCAGCCTTTGAGTGCTGTAATTTGACTTTTACTATTGCATCAATCCATGTCTGCCTGCTGATCTCCCACCGAAGCTCACCATGGTATAATGACCAGCGTAAGCAGTTGAAGGCAACAGGGCAGAAGTTGGAAGATTCCTGAAAGAGGTCCCAGTTCTATGAACAACAGGATTGCTTTGATGTCTCATTATAGAGTCTATTAGAGGGCAATAAGTCCAAAAAAGGCAGAATTCCTGTCATGAGTCATTGTCTCAGGTAAGAACAGGCCAGCCCAACTCTTCTGCACTGTAGACAGGCTGATTCATCCTTCCTATCTGCAATCTGGAAGAGTTTTGTCCCAAGAAAAATGTGACAAGTTTGGCTAGTTCTTCCTGGAGATAGTGTCCTCTATTATGACAGGCATCACTTCTGGTGACCTGTTAGGAACCAGCAGTGGTTGTGATGAGAGGCATGGTGGAACCTAGGGATCTGGAGTGAGTTTCATCCAGTTTCTGTAAGTGATGTACTGTAGACTGTATCTATGGTGCATCCCACTGGCTATGAGTCAGATCTGGGACCTACACAGCTACTGGTGGGCAGCCACAAGGTCCTGAACCCTGTTTTTGTGGACATTCTCTAGCTTTCCCTTTTGGAGGATTGTTTTCCTGAGGATCTTAAAAAGCTTTAGTGAGACCCCTTCTGAGGAAGCCATCATTGAACCCTGAGGTACTAGGGAACAACAGACTGGCCTTGAACCTTGCCTTTCTGGGGAGGTTATTGAGAATGTTGTGGTGATGCAGCTTGAGGCACACCTCAAAAAGTATGACATCTATGAGCCATTCCAGTTGGGTTGCTGGCCTCACCACAGTATGGAGAATGCACACATAAAGGAGTTAGAGATGGGGAAATGCTCTATTGTCATTCTTCTCCACCTTTCATCAACGTTTAGTACCACCGATAATGGGGTGTTCATGCAGTGCCTTACAGAATACAGGGGACTCACAGGGAAAACCTTGAAATGGTTTGAGTTTTTCCTGTCTGACAAAGCACAGCAAGTTGTGATAGGGACATTCTCATTACAGCCAGCCATGGTCAGCTGCGAGCTTCAACAGGGTTAGGTTCTGTCACTCATTTTACTTGTGGTGTATATGCTACCATTGGATGGGTCATCAGATGGTATGGCATGAGTTTTCTCTGCTATGTAGATGATACTCAGCTTAATCTGTCTTTTACATCAGACAGGCAGACAACAGTCTCTGTTCTGGAGTGATGTATGCAAGAGATTGCAGATTTTCTGACATATACAGTAACTGGCTGAGCTTAAAACCCAATCAGGAGTGAAGTTCCACTAGTAGAACCAAGTCCTTGAAGGTCAGCTTCCAGATGAGATGCCATGAAATGACCATCTTTAAAGGGCTATATTCTGATGGCCATGGATAGAGATAAGAATCTGGGCATCATTGTGGACTCAGGACTGATGCTAGTACATAATGTGTCAGCCATGGTCTGCAGTGGATTTTTTCAACTTAGAAAACTCTCCCAAATCAGACCCTATCTGATGTAAAAAGTCCTGGTGTCTCTGGTGTATGAGTTTGTGACATTGAAGCTTGATTATTGTAATGCTCTCTATCTGGGGTTATCAGGGAGGCTGGTGCACCACCTACAGCTGGTACATAATGCTGCAGCCAGGCTGATCTCCAGAGCTGCCTACTCTCAACATATTATGCCTATACTGCAGCAGCTCCATTACCTTCCAGTAACATGGCACATTCCTTTTCAGATCACATTGTTAGCCTACAAGGTCCTACATGGATTGGGGCTAGGCTACCTCAAAGAGTTTGCAGCCTGATACACTCCCAATTGCTTGCTCCACTCCACTGAGGCATTTTTCTGTGCCATCCTAAGGATGCACCTTAAACTTTCTGGTGATAGGACATTCTCGGAGGTGCCTCGCTCATTGGAACTCACTTCTCAGCATCTTAGGATTTCCCCTTTGGTGAAGGCATTTAAAAAGGGGATAAATTTCATCTTTTCAAGTTGACATTTAAAGTGGAGTATTAAGTTGACTGACTCAGCATTTTAGCTGTATTTTAATGTAATTTATTCACTATATTTACTTTTATGTTGTGTCATGAAATGTTATTTTGACCTGTTCAGCACTCTAAAACCTTCAGGGTAGGGTGCTATATAAAACACACTGCCATGCCTTGCCATTCTTGCCTTATATCCCATTGTTACTAACATACTGTATGTGGTGAAATAAAGAGCTCAGTCATGAGCTACAAAGTAGCAAGATCAAGGACTTCTGCAAAATGTTATTCAAGAGTTTTTAGAAAAATGGAATGAGAGCTTATGTGGCATAAAGGTCCATCCGATAATTCTTACCACATAATATACATATCATTAAAGTATAGACAGGTATAAAAGACAATATTATTTCCATTATTTATATGGCTCGACAGGAGTCACAGTAGTACTAAGAAGAACAGGGACAACCCAGTACAAGTTCTGGTAGACAGGGAATACTATTACAAGCATAAACATAACCATAAGAAATATCACATTGCTATCACTAAACATAGAGATGAAAGGTAGGTATCCTTTATTATACTTACAGCCAAGGTCTGGAGATACCATGTGTAGTTATCTTCTTCACCATGTGTAGTTGCCCAGCCTTTCTCCTGAGCTGAGACTAAAGGTGCTAGTTCTGGCCACTGGCCACCACCATTTCTGATTGAGAAATGCAGAAAAGGGAAACTGCACAAGCCCCATAAGATCAAAAAGAAATATGGAGCACATCACAAAACATACTTATGAAGAGTTTGCCACCTCATTTAGCCAGCACTGTAACATAAGGAAAAGAATGTGGAGCACTCCTGACTCCTAAAGATGCAACAGTGCCTTAAGTACTGAAAAAGAAAACAAAAAACAGTGCACACACCAAGCACATATATTTAATTATTTATTGGTGCTGTAGAGAATAACTAGTCAAGAACCCCTACATATCGACTCTTACGAGTCTTCCACGGGGGAGGGGCACAAACAGTTGGTTCCTATTTTAGGTCTCTGTATCAGATGTACACTCTTCCTCGTGAGCCACAAAGTCCAGTCTAAATTTTTACTTAGCTTTACAGTTTCTCACGGATTACTGAACATATAAGATTGCCCTCCATATACCAGTTTCAGATTAGTTTGGAGATGAAGGGAGTTTTAGATGCCCAATTCACAGAGAACCACATATACACAGCATCAAAAGGTTTGCAGCATGGATGGGTCTCATAGCGCAGGTCTGAAAAATGATACAAAGGTGGACCCTTATGGCAATACAAGTTTGCCAGACTCTTTTGCTGTCTTAGGAACATGGTCCCTCTCATAAATCCCTATAGTCACAATAAGAAGTGTATGAGATAGAACCATTTAAAAAGACTTTGGTGGGGGTGATTCTGTATGCATGTACCCCAGAGACAGGGGTAGAAATATTAAGCAAAGTTTGTAAATAATCATAAATATTATGACCCAGATCAGTCCCTTCCTATCCTTTGGGTGAACCAACTAGATGGAGATTCACTGCTCTGGCTGAGTTCTCAGGGTGCTCAGGTCTTAACTGCTGCAGTTTATTCTTCTTAATCATTCCCCTTGTTGTAGTAGGGGCCCTATTTGCCTTTGTTTTCATATTTTATATATATTCATTGCAAAGAACTTTGTCAATGCACCAGTTAGGGTTAAACTGACAAAACTAGGGAAATGTAGTGTTAGGGCTTCCAATCCCAACTTCCCACCCCACCCTGCAAACAGCAAAAGGAAAAAACATTATGATTTTGGCTGTCCTGACTCTTAGCAAATCATACCTGGGGTCTTCCTTGGGGTCATTACCTGAAAAGACATTTTACAGTTGCTCCACAAAATGACTTTTTGGCAGGATTTGAAAATCTTCACCTACCGGGTTCATGAGGAGGGGTCATAGGAAGGCTTTCTTGAAAATGTGTGTAAAAATATGATAAAATGACCAAATTATGAGTGTGTTGAAATATTTCAACATTCATCCGTAACTTTGCGAATTTTCAATATTTTTCCAACCAGACTTTCAACATGACCTTTTTGTGACCCCACCTGACCTTGACTGAGGCAGGTAAAATTTTTGACATCTGGGCCAAAGGGTGATTTCACAGTCGCTCTGCAAAATCATGTTTTGGGTTGGATTTTAACATTTTCACCTACCAGGTTCATGACACGGGGTCATAGGAAGGCTATGTTAAAAATGTGGGTTCAAAATGTTAAACAACTTCAAAGTTACAAAGGTATGTTGAAATTGTCCAATGCTCACTTATAAATTTGATAATTATTGATATTCTGACTCCAGCCTTTCAACATAGCCATTTTTCACACCACTGCATAAATGTGACAGATGCCATTTTTCAAATCCTGGACAAAATGTATTTTCACCCTTGTGGTGTGAAATGGCATTTTGGTCATTATTCTACAAAGGCCATATGTCATGTTTAAAAGGGGGAGTCATAAAAGGACTATCTAAAAAATTTGGGGTCAAAATTTAAAAAACAAATTAGTAAGAAACATTGGGTGTAGTCCCTGTCTTTCCCCCCATTGGTAGTGCTTTGTGATTCTGTGTCAGTGATATGAGTTTTGGAGCATGTCCAGAGAGCCAGTTTGATGGGCTGAGGTTGGGGGACAGAGCTGTCATGCAGCACCAATCCACATCCTGGTAAGGGAAATTGCAGGGTTGACCACTGGGGCCAAGTACTGTATAATGAAGAGAAATCTTCTCTTGGCATAGATCCCTGCATCGCTGTACCCATGGCTGCCAGAGGGCCCTGCACTTCAGCTGACAGATAGACTCTCTGACCTGTGAGTCTGTGTCTATAGCCACATGGAAGCACAGGGCCCAGAGGGCCCTACACTTCTGCAACCTGCTAGACAGCCCCACAAGTTCTTGACATCTGTTGCCACACAGAAGTGCAGGGCCCAGAAGACCCAGCACTTTTTCAGGCAGACAGACCCTTTCTTTGGTGCAGAGCCCAGAGAGTCCTGCTCATCTGCATCTGTTCACGCAGGTCCCAAACAGACCTGCATGAATGAAGATACAATTCCACTATCTCAAAAATAAAGAAATTTCTTTGCAAAACAACTGCATTAATGCACCAGTTAGGGTTAAATTTAATGCCACAAAAGTAGGGAAATGTGGCATTAGAGTTTCCAACCCTAACTCCTCTCCAAGCAGCAAAAGTACAAGACTGCACAAGCAACCACAAACAGCCATCATCAGGTAAGTAAAACAACATACAACTGTTTCCAGTTGACAGACAAATGCATTAGCATTAATGTGCTACCTTCATGAATCTGAGGGGCCTGTGCTTCTGCATCTACACCTATGTGTTTATTTTGTACAGTGTGCATGAGTACCTTTGGCTGCAGAAGTGCTGGCCACATGGGGGCCTGCACTTCTGCAGACAAAAGAACTCTTGTAATTTGGGTATTGTGGATTTGTATCTGTGGCTTCAGTGTCCTGTGCTTCAGCACACAGAAGCAGTGCTGTGATTTTAGTATTGTGGATTTCTATCTGCTGTCAGAACTGAGTGTGGGTGTCTTGTGGTGTGTATTCCACAGATACAAATCCATAAAGGTAGCACATCAATCCTACTGCATTTGGGTTATCTGAAAAGAACTGTAAGTTGTTTTTCTCACCTGATGATGGCTGTCTGTGTTTTTTTTTTGGTATTGTCCTACTGCTGCTTGGGGGGGGGGAATTAGGGTTGGAAACCTTAATGCCACATTTCTCTACTTTTGTGACATTAAACTGAACTTGAACTTGTGCATTAATGCATTTTTTTGCAAAGTATTCATATATAGCTATTGACTTTTACTAAAAAGATTCAGATTAACAGAGCATATTGCAAGGGTGAACAACAAAGAACTGCTACATGGAAGTGTTCTGTCTGGCTCAGTAAGCATTCAAAAGAAAGAAAAAGAGATGGCACAATTACTACTAGCAGCAACATTCAATGGCTTTCCCATTAAAGTTTTAAAAGTTGCTTTATTGAATCAAGTGCAAAAAGAGCCACCTCCAACGAAATGTCAGGAAATGGACATGAAATGTTAATTTGCAGGATTCCATTTGGCACTCCCCTGCTTTTCCCAAACACACTGTGCCACATTTGAATGTTTCCACTCTTTTTGCATTTGATTCAATAAAGCAGCTTTTGAAACTTTGCCAGAGAAGCCATTTGGTTTTGCTGGTGGTAGCAAGTGTGTCCCATTTTTTTTCTTTTGGATATTGCATGAGCACCTGCAAACAAAAAAGGAGAGATCCAGAAGCAAATGATTTGATACCTTTTAATGGACCAACATAGATGTAACAACAAGAACAAAGTGCTCTAACTTTCGGACCAACCAGTCCTTCTTCAGAAGCTCATGCAAAAAAGGAGGTAATTTCTTTGAGTGAAAATAGGGGAAGAATATTTAATTATTTGAGATGTCAGAATTACAATCCTTTGAGTCAGAGACTCCTTTACAAAGGCTCCACATCAAAAACAGTGTAGGAGTAACAAATAGTGCAAAAAAAAAAAGACTTTGCATACTTACAGGTGAGTTACTGTACATACATTATACAAAACCAGCTAGATACAACAAGCAGTATAACATGTGGTTGAAACAGTCAAACACGTAGACATTTTTGAAGCAGTCAGACTTAACCTTGTCATTGTACAACATTAAAAATTAGGAAAGGGAGTCAAGTAGCAGGAGAAAAAAGAGATGGGACTAAGAGGAGTCACAACCACCCATGTCAAGGAGATGCTGAAAGAGATGGTGTTTGAAAGGGCCTAATTTAAATATTGAAGAAACCTCCAGTGGCAAGCCATTTACCCATTGGGGAGCCCTGTACATGAATGCCCTCTCCCTCAAGGAAGTCCTACAGAATGGGACAAGGAAGGTGGCTTTAGAGGAGCTTCTGGTAGACCTGGGGTGGGGGCAGGGGTTAGGAGATGTAGGGTTTCCAGAGGAGAGAAACCCGAGGCTATCTTTCTGGCTAGCAGGCAGGTCTGGTAAGCAAGCCTTCTCTCAAAATGTAACCAGTTTGCTTGCTTCTACAAGTCACAGGTGTGAGTGAGTCGATCTCCACCAACATCCAGTCGACAGGCTTTGTTAAGGGTGACCTTAATATGGCAAAGTGTGGTATCCGCCAAACAGCCATAGATTACAATGCCATAATCAACTATGGAGAGAGCTGAACTAGTAATGGCCAGACACAGGGCATCAGGAGTCATGCAAAGACCTATGTCTGTAAAGTAAGCCAATACTGGTGTTCACTGTCTTGCAGACCAGGTTAATATGCTTATGAAATGAGAGGGCGATATCCAGGTATTTAAAACTATTAACCTGCTCCAGGGGTTGGTGCTGGCTATTTAGAATGCTTAGAGGTAGGCCTTTGCTTTTGTTGTGAGCATTCAAAAACAACATCACTTTTGTCTTTTTATAATTTAAGACAAGTTTGTGGTGGGAGAACCAGGATTCTGATTTGGAGAAGAACCTTTGAAGATTACATTGTAGGGGTGGAATCAGAGTTGCTAGAAAAGATGATGGTGTCATCTGTATAGAGTAACATCTGACCAGAGCAAGCAAGGGGAAGGGTACTGAGGAAGAAACTGAATAGGAGTGGGCCCAGAATAGAGCCTTGAGGGACCCCTGAGTGAACCGGTAAGCTGGTGTAGAGTGTGTCATGGATTTTTACTTGTTGTGATCTCCCAACTGGAGAACCAGGGGGAGGCATCTTGTGAGAGGCCCAAAAGTGAAAGGGATTCAACAAGAAGTGCATGGTTTACCATGTTGAAAGCTTTAGTTAGGTCTATGTAGACAGACTCAGCTAAGCGGCCACGGTCCAGGGCTTTGTGTATATAGTCAGTATATTCAAGGAGGGCTGTGGTGGTACTATGGCCCTTCCTAAAGCCATGCTGCTGGCAACATAGCAGGTTGTATTTTGAGAGGTATTCTGTGAGTTGGTCTGACACTATCCTTTCAAGTGCTTTGGATAAAGGGGGGAGGATCGAGATGCGAAGGTAGTTGGAATGGGAGGTTCTATCAACACTCTTAAGTATGGGTGTGATTACTGTAGCCTTCCGTTGTGAGGGGAATTGGTCAAAACAGAGAGAGAGTTTAAGCAATTTGGTGAGGAGGGAAAGAATGACCTAAATGGCCAAATGCAGTAGCTTCAGGTCTAGGGAATCTCCACTGAGCCTCAATTTTCCCAGGACCCTAGTTAGATAGGATTTAGCTTTGCAGCAGGTGACAATCCTAAATCAGAAATGGGGATACCTATGGGAGGAGGTTCGGGGGGGCTGGAGGATTTATTGAAAAAATCTGAGGAGAAATCCCCACTAAGGTCTGAAAATGCAGAGTTGAAAGTGTCTGCAATGAGCTGCGGGTCCCGGGTAGTGACCCCATTAAGGTGGGGGGGGGGAGGGTTACCAGTCAATTTCTTAATATTTTCCCAGAGCTTCCTCCCATTACTCTAAGTGGACAAAAGGCAAGTTTGGAAATGGGCAGCCTTGGCAAGATGAATTTCCTGGGTACAGATTTCTGGCAGTTCTATACTGCTGCCTGTCAACAGGGAGACCAGATGCTATGGCTTTATGCTATAGGTTATTACAGTTGGCCATGAGATCTAACAGTGCTGGAGTAATTCAAGGGGTTGGTGTGCCTTTAATAATAAGATTGGAGTAAGAGGCAAAAATATCACAAGCAGAATTAAAAATGGAAATGAAAAAACTAGGGCACTGTCAACACTTGTGGCAGTGTCAATGGGAGTCCAGTCACAGTTCAAGAGGTAGTCTTTAAATTGCTGCAGCATGCCTTTTTTAAGATGGCGCTGATATGAAGTTTTTTTGGGGGGGTTAGGGGAGCAATTAGACCAAGTGCAGTGAACAGGAGAGTGGTCACTAAGTGAGTCTGGTAGCACTGTGACATTAGTAAGCCTCTCCAGGTGGTTGGTAAGGATGAGATCAATCAGGGTACTGGTACCCACTCTATAATTGATCCTAGTGGGAAAGGGCACAACCTGAGCAAGGTTCAAGGCAGAAGCTGAGTCCCCATAGGGTGCTGCAGAGGGGACAGACCAGTTAATATTTAAGTCACCTAGTATGATTACCTCAATCTTGTTGGGCAACCTAGATATGTGGTCGAGAATGGAGGTTAAGCTGTGTTTTGCTTTAAAGGGGGAATGTATACTGACATTACCATGATAGACTTACCCTTGTTCCCTATAGCTATTTTAACAGTAAGGGCCTGTTCCCCCTTTCCAGAGGTTGTGGATGGGAGAACCTGCCCATGAAGGGAGTCCCAGAGATAGATGGCACAACCTCCTCCCCTCTTCCCTAACCTATCTTCTCTGAAAAGCGAGTAGCTATTCAGGGCAATGTCCAAATCTGGAATCTTAGGAGAGAAAGCAAGAACAGGGTACAGAGGCAACCAGAACCAGATACACACTTGATACCTATATTTAATCTAAGTAACAAAATACTAACCAATACAGAGACAGGTTACCCAGGGATCTATACTAGGACCGCTTCTCCTCTCTATCTTTATTAACAATATCTCCCCAAATATTGCCAACTGCTCGGCAATCCTCTAATCGGATGACCTGGTCCTGTACTGCAGTGACAAGAATATCCATAATATAAACCAAACCCTTACCACTGCATTTAAGTCCACCCAATCCTGGCTCCTCCACCACAAGCTAATCTTGAATGCTGATAAAACGCATACTATGCTGTTCGGCTCTGGGATCAAACTAAGCAAAACCGTGACAAACTGGCAGTCTCTGGTCAGGATGGAGTTGTCCTTGAACCAGTACGTTCCTTCAAGTATCTAGGTGTACTCCTTGATGAGAATCTCAATTTTGGTCAGTATATATCATCTACCTGCAAATCAGTTACGCCAATCTAGGAGCAGCATACAAAACTAGCTCTGTCTTTACACAGTCAGCAAGACTGGCAATCGCCCACTGGATTCTGCTCCCATCTCTATCCTATGGGGTAACCACATATCTTAACACATCCAAAACCCCTTCTCAGAGAATGGGACACAACCTACAACAGCATATGCCGTTATGCATCAGCCTCTCAGTGGTCAAAACACCATTGCAAACTCTATGCTGATTTGAATTGGCCCCTCCCACTTCAGCTAGAACCCTTGCCCTTGACTCGCTGGCAGACAATATCATTAGAGAAGGCTCCCAATCTCGCTGGCATCCCTACTCACTCCACTGACCTCCCTCCATGGCCTATGATCAGCTGATAAGTCACTGTGGCAGATACCCAGATGTAAATCAAACAAAGGAACTCTTGCTTTCTCTCATTCGGTGCCCCAACTCTGGAACTCCCTGCCTCTTGAGGTCCACTTAGCCCCCAGTCATGCCCAGTTCAAACGCAGGCATCACTCCTTCCTCTACAGTCAGATGTCCTGTTCCTGCTTCAAGCCACCCTGAACTTCTGCCCACTCTCGCCCATTTCCCGAGCCACCTAAACTGATCTCCAACTATCCTGACCCTCTACTTAGTTTACTACCCTAGGCACTTATCCGTCTCAGCCTGTCTGTACAGCAGTTACCTTAACCAATAAACTGTCAGCAGAATGTTACTTTTTCTCACTGTCTCTCCCAATACATTGTAAACTACTGAACTATTATTTTCACTAATTAAGTGATTATAAAACCTTGTGTTAACTCATTGTCTCCTCAGGAGCTCTCTGAAGTTGCAGCACTTGTGTCCTGTATACTGATAACAGTGAATCCTGGGGCTTTGTAAGCAAAATCAAGCCATAATCAGCATGTCGCAAACAAATGCTTATAGCTCAAGAACCGTGTGTGCTAGGCACAAAGTATGAGTGGCAAAATTGTTCAGCATAAAATTACCTTTCCAATTCTGGTATGCAATTAATAATACGTAATTTAATTTTTTTTCTATGCTGGTCGAAAGAGTAAAAAAAATTATTTTTACACAAAAAAATGCACTTTAAGCCATTTTTTTTGAAAGCATGTGACATATCAACACCAAATTCAGCATGCAGAAACTGGATGCAGTTTTAATAATTTGTCTGTTAAAAAGACAGCTAATTCTATAATATAAAACATATGTTTTTACCATTTTTCTCAAGGTGCTTTGGTGAGGTTTTAGACATGAATCAGAACCATACACACCATACCATAAACAAATGTATATAACTCCTAAAGTATACATGATACACACAACATATCAGTGGCAAACTTGTTCATTACAAAATTTCCTTTCCAGTGGTGCTATGCAATCAATTGTGCTCTGTGTGTTTTTTTTTTTTATGCTGGCCGAGATACCCAGAATGTGTGTGTTATTCATCATGCTTCGATGGTTCTTGATGGACAAAATGACAGCCATAACCCACCGTGTCATAAACAAATGCAACTAACTCCTGAACTATACATGATGCACACAATATGTCAGCACACAATCTGTTCATAACTAAATTACCTTTCCAACGGTGCTATGCAATTAATTTTAATCAATTCGGTTTTTGTTTTATGCTGCCTAAGATACCCAGAATCAGTTTTGTTCATAGTGCTTAGGTGATTCTTGACGGACAAAATGTCAGCCATCCACACCATGCCATAAACAAATGCAAAAAACCTCATGCACAATACATGCTACACACAATATGTCAGCACACAATCTGTTCATAACTAAATTACCTTTCCAGCGGTGCTATGCAATCAATTGTAATTAATTAGCTTTTTTGTTTTCTACTGGCTAGTGTATAGTTCTTATGATTCTTGGTGGACACAGTAGCAACCATACACACCATGCCATAAACAAATGCAAAATCGAGGATAAAATATGGGTCTGGGTATGTAACGAGAATTTACACACCCGAGGGGTTTGATGCTACATAAACCCTGAGGGCGAATACTTTATTCCCAGACCCATACTTTATTCTCTAGTTTGCATTTGTTTATGGCATGTTGTGTAAAAACAGTTTCTCTTTTATTTTTCTGTCAAGATTCCACAGTTTATTCCTCCACGCAAAAGGGGAAAACAGTTATTTTTAAGTCCTAAAGTATATGTGATACACAAACTGTCAGCGGCCTAGCTGTTCAGTAAATTAACATTGATTGCATAGCACCATTGGAAAGGGAACCAAAACATTTTTTTTCATACTTGCTGCAATTACAAAAAAATGCATTTTATTCAAGTTGCTTAGGTGACTCTGGGCTCATGATAGACAATCGCAGCCATACACACCATACCATAAACAAGTGCGCATACCTCCTAAAGTGCGCAGTGTGAAAATGCACAATATCACACCGTGATGACATCACCAAACCAAAGAAACACACAAAACAGTCCGATTGTATAAAAGGACTAAGTTATTGGCAGGTATTTGATACAGAATAGATCTGAACTTGTCAAGTGAGCGCAGGGAACCACTACTCAGTGCAGCGCTACGCTCCACCACTCATTCTATTCCCCAAGCTCACTTGCCACTCATTCAGATATATACATATATACACACACACACACATATATATATACACATATAGACACACATGTATACACATCTACCTATATATGTATATATTTAGTCTATCATTTTGATCCAACCATATACACACACAATGCATGATCAACATATGCAAAGACATTCAACAACACAACATCACCACAAATCATGAGGTGCACGGCAGCACCATCTCTCGCATAACACGCACGTGTAATAATGAGCAGTGTTGTGCACTTTGTGGGCATAACATCACGGCACATACAAATATGTGCACGGCGGCACCCATGGTATTTGGCACAGCAGCCACAAGTCGCATCACATAGACTACAAAATGTCAACAACAAAATGACAATCCCCACCATCACATTTTCTTACCTTTTCATATGGCATCCCATGATGATGTGCACTGAAGACATTTATACACTCTTACATTCTTACCTGATGTAGTCCCAACCTCTATTCTGCTGTGTCCACACACTCACACACGCACTGGTGAACAAACAAAATACACACATACCAAGAGCTTGAGTAAATGGCCTCCGCCATGCATTTATTCAATATAAATTTACTTTCAATCATCCGCATGTAGCCGCCACCATACCATGCTTCAAGTCTTTCAGAAAGTCATCCAATCCCTCATCCGTCAAGTGTACACCATCTGACCGGTACACTCCAGGCCTGTGAAGACCGAGACCAGGGTGCCGGACCACTGACCCGCCCATGGTATCCATCATAGACAACATGAACCCATTGTGTAGTCTTCTGATTTTCTTGATGGCCCGCACATCTCGTGCTCCACTCCATTTCAACCGCTGCACAATGTTGGACCATACAATATGGACTCTGGGCCACCAGCACTTGATCTGATGCAGCATCTGCCTCATGGTTCCCTTCAGTTCCCGCAGCGGGCAGGTTGCCAGATCGTTGCCTCCCTAATGAATAATCAGAATGTTGGGATGAGGCCCACCATGTTTCTCCCAGAGCACTGGAATCAGTCCATCCCACCGCATTCCTCGCCTTCCAATCCAATGAACTTCCACTCTGTCTTTTCCTAACCACAAGTTTTGCCCTCCTGTGCTCTGCTGTGCTCTTTCTGTGGCCCAGTAAACAAAGGAGTGACCACAGATCCAGATGCTGAGACGCTTGCTCCTTTCGCCTGTAACCAAATGCGAGATATTATTACCATCGATATATCCGTGACACTCCACCCATGCCCCTCACTACCCCTGCTTTTCCCCTATCATGGATTTTACACTCCACATACCTTGTGTTTGCTTGCCTGCTGCCATATCCTGACTTGGGTTTGACCTGCGGTTTGGCTTCTGTGCAGTTGCCAACTCCATGGCTTATGGCGTCCCACGGCTTTTGCCTCAGTGTCAAGGTTTGCAATCACTTGTTGATACACGTGTCTGGGAGCTGCCTCCTACTGACCATCCCCTCCGTTGAGGTAAACCGAAAACATGGAATTAATTAAATGCAAGGCCACCTATTCCCAAGGCTTGTGACTGTGCAGGCTCCTTATTGGTCGATGTTTCCAATTGTGATCCTAATAAACTCTATTTCCATTTCCAGTGTCTGTTGTCTTTTTCCATAATAAAGACCACTACACCCTATATTGTGTTGTCAGTTTCTTCTATGCATGACATTGCAGGTGACACAGTATGATTTTAGAAATAACAGAAACACCACATTTCGCTGAATCCAAAACTGCGTTGAAGTTGCTTGTGGCTGTAGGCCGCTCACGTAGCCATGCAATCCAAATGTCGGGTTCCTTATGACTGATGCTGAGTGTGTCCAGCTGTCAGAGAATGAGCTGCATGTGCTCATATGATGGAAGCAATCCACAAGGGCAGCAATGTACAAGCCTGCTACATAAAACACATATTTGCACAGCTTGACGGTGGAATGCATGTCATGGGGCTCTGCATCCAAATGAAAATAAAAAATGCGGAGCTAAATCCACAACTCCACAACAGTGCTGGAAGAGTTAGTGGAGCACGGTTCATCGCATGTGACAATGCACCAACTGGTGTGCTCGGGACAGTTTGTGCTCTCCAGTACCTCTGTCAGCTTGCCCCATTGGTCTGGTGAGTGAGACACAGACCACCTCCAGTTATCGCAGTCACCAGTCCACATTAGCTCGGCATTTTTTTCCCATTTGGCACAGTGCCAAAGCCTGCATCGGCTGCTGTGTCTTTCGCCTAGCCACGGATGTTCCACTCAACTCTTAGGACAATCACAACTCGCATAACGCAACCACTTGTCTGCCACGCCAGATCCATCAGCAAAACCCCATCTTGACCCACGAAACAGACATCCAGAGTGTCTGACTCACTCACTCTGTTCCAAGCAATCTCGGCCTACAGCTGTGAACAACCATGCACACAGCACATCAACCTTCCTCCAACCACTAAAAGGCCCACAGCAGCATGATACCATCTGTGTCACTGGACATGACCTTACTTCTTCCGGACGCCATATAGATGGCCTAAGCTGCCCACAAGCACAGCAACTCATAACACAGCTTCGTGCGGCTTGCTGGCCAGAATGCGTGTCGTGGGGCTCTGCATCCAAATGAAAATAAAAAATGCAGAGCTAAATCCGCCACTCCACAACAGTGCTGGAAGAGTTAGTGGAGCACGGTTCATCGCACGTGACAATGCACCAACTGGTGTGCTCGGGACAGTTTGTGCTCTCCAGTACCTCTGTCAGCTTGCCCCATTGTTCTGGTGAGTGAGACACGGACAACCTCCAGTTATCGCAGTCACCAGTCCACATTAATTCCGCATTTTTTTTCCCCATTTGGCACAGTGCCAAAGTCTGCATCAGCTGCTGTGTCTTTCGCCTAGCCACGGATGTTCCACTCAACTCTTAGGACAATCACAACTCGCATAACGCAACCATTTGTCCGCCACGCCAGATCCGTCTGCTAAAACCCTATCTTGACCCACAAAACAGACATCCAGAGTGTCTGGCTCACTCACTCTGTTCTAAACAATCTCGGCCTGCAGCTGTGAACAACCATGCGCACAGCACATCAGCCTTCCTCCAACCACCAAAGCCATCAAAGAACAGTCAGTCAACATACTGTAAGTTCAGCTATGATCAGACATTCATCCAGAAGCGGTACTGTGCATTTTTCCACACCCACAAAAACAACCTTCGTGTATGTGCATGATTCTTTGTCCGAATCATGTAAACCTGCAGCTGCCAACAGGCCTTGCTGCACGTGACCCTTGGTGTCTTCACAGTGGTACATCCCATTGTATCCCATTTCCATTGATCCTTCAAACAGTTCTTCATTTGCCGGCTAGTTACGTTTGTCAACGTGTCGTTTGCATGTTCACGCTACAATAAACTTTCCTATTGTCATCTTCGCCACCACACTTAGTGCCCTTAGTGACGTACTTTCGTCAGGGGGACCTGGCTGTAGAAGACACAAGATCCCCCTGAAACAACATTGGTGACCCCTTACAAGTCATCGTGTGTGCATCATTTTCCTAGTCGTCCAGTGTGACATGAAGCCTTCCTTCCTTCCTTCCTTCCTTCCTACGTAGCAAGACATTGAAGAATTGCTGTTGGAGTCAGACTGGTGATACACAAGGCACTGAATGAAGAGGCCTTGCATGCTACTGATGGTTCTGTTCTGTTCTGCCTCAGAGCACAATTGCGGCAGTTACCCATCCAGTATTTTTAATTTTCATTTGGCACAGCCCATTCAATGACTGGCATGTTACTGCATTACCTCCGATACACCAACGGGCCAAGCAGGCGGTTCCACCAATGCAAGACAATCTGATCCATGCCCATGACACTGTTTCTGACGTACCTGCCACCAAACCATTTCATCCAGTTTCTCGCTTGCACCTTGTCCTGCTCAGTGATGAATCTCCTACAACCTCTGTGCATCTCAGCACCCCAGTCTCTCTCTCTCTCTCTCGCAGCACCCTGGTCTCTCTCTCTCGCAGCACCCCGGTGTCTCTCTCTCTCTTGCTCGCAGCACCCCGGTCTCTCTCTCTCTCTTTCTCTCTCACAGCACCCCGGTCTCTCTCTCTCTCTCTCTCTCTCGCCCTTTCGGTCTCTCTCTCTCTCTCTCTCTTCTGCTTGCTCCCAGTCTCTCTCTCTCTCTCTCTCGCCTTTCCCAGTCTCTCTCTTTCTCTCGCAGCACCCTGGTCTCTCTCTCTCGCAGCACCTCTATCTGTACTGGTGATACTCAGGAAAACAATCAACGCAGAGGTGTACATTGCATGTGCTGCATGTATATGACGGTTCAGCACGTATTTTCTTCTGCAAACAATTTTTGCACCTCCCCTTCTTCCCTTTCACGGGGTAGTGTAGTCCATCACAAGTTGGATTCTGCGTGATTACTGGAAGTGGAGCACTACGTCTTCTGTGTGTATATCCTTTCAACAGATTCTCAGAAAGGAGCATGCGGAAATTCAGTTGTCTGTGCTTGTTCAGCCGTCCAGTCTTTGTTCGCTGAACATGATTCACGCTCTCTCAGAACAGAGTAAATGCATTTGCCAGTGCCATGTCCCACAAAAACCAGAAAAGGTAGAGCCACCACTTCTCTGATTTTCTTGCACATGGGTACTGCCCCCGAAGCTGATCAGCGACATCCACACCATTCATGTGCGTGTTATGCTGTAGCAGTACCTCTGGACATGCAATTGATACAACAGTGCCATCTCTTTGTCTCCTTGGCACAGACATTGCTGGTGAGGTAGAGTCATGGTTTGTTGACAAGAAAACGGGATGGTTGTCTTTCCATGCTGTGGCAACAAGTGAACCATTCTGTCATTGTTCACAATAGCCACAAGCTTTCTTTTTCATTGATAATTTGTTAAGTTCGGAAGGCCATCCAATCCTGTTGGTCCGCATCGTTCCACATGAGTACAAGCCAACGTTCAATAGTTCTTTTGCCAGGTGAACTGAAGTAAAGTAATTGTCAAAATATACATGGTGCCTTTTGCCACGCAGATCCTCAGTCAGGTCTTTCACAACCCTCTCTGCAAGGCCCACTTCCACAGCACCAGCAACCTTTTCTGTGTATACTTGGAAGTCGGACACATAACCGTTATGCGGATCTGCAAGGACCCATACTTTTATCCCATACCATTGTGGCTTGCATTGCATGTATTGCTTGAAGGACAGTCATCCTCTAAAGCCCACCATTGCCTCATCAATTGACACTTTCTCGGTGCAGGTTGTACTCCGTCTTGCATCCCTTGACAACATGCTTGATAATTGGTCAAACGTGATGTAGCTTATCATGCTCTTGTGATCCTCTTGGTGGATTTAGCATGCTGTCACTTACGTGCAAATACTGCATAATCTTCTCATAACGCTCACGGGGCATTAGCTTTGAAACTGGTAAACATCCATAGAGATGGTGCTTCCCCCAGTACATGCGGTAGTGTGGCGCCTTTATAACTGACATGTATAGTCGCATTCCAAATAAGGGCTTTTATGTCGCACGCAGTTACTGGACTCCATCGGTGGTCAACTTTGTTTGCTTCTGTCTGCTTACGGGCACGGTAGCGGTTTGTCTCCTCGGCTATCAGGTCGAGAGACTGGTGGGAATGTCAGGTTCATAAAATCCATGGGAGTCTTCTGCACTCAACAGTGTGGTTGGACCCACAGGCTCCTTGAAATCCTCAACATGGACCTGCTGTAAGCAACCTGTCCATTCATCATTGTGACCAGCATCCAGATGTGGCATAGGTTGCTCAGGTTGTTCTGCAGGTTGTTCAACGTCATGTAGTTCATGATGGTCATCAATGTCAGTTTGGGTACTCCCATGCTGCAGTGTAGCCAAAGGAAGATCATCTTCGCTGTCTGAGTCATTCCTCGGCTGACGTAGCTTGGCCAGTGGCATGTCATCCTCTTCACTCTCCGTGAAGCATCTCTTCCACCGCAGCGTAGCCAGGGGCAGATCATAATCATCACTGAAATCACTGTCACTGTCCGGTGTAACCAAAGGCTTCATACGCACCAAGTCCACCTCGATGTCGGAGTCATCAAAACCTTGAAAGTCATCTGCCTCATTGTCACTGGCAATATCGAAAAGGTCTAGCAGGTCATTTTTGTACACATTCACCATATTTCCGGTGGTGATCTGTGGGGTTGCGGTCTCTCACAGGAAAACAGCAGTCTCTCTCCCTCTCTCTCTCTCTCTCTCTCAGTATCTCAGAGCGGTCTCTACAGCAGTCTCTCTCTCGTGATCTCAGAGCGGTCTCTCGATCATCTGCAGTCCAAAAAAAAAACACACATCTTTGCACTGCAAACACCACTCACCTAGGCCACCACCTTCAAAACCTATGTCACCCGCCACCATGCCAGAAACAGCATTGCCTGTTGTCCGTGTGCCCCCCCAAGACCCAATGCCTTCACACAAAATGGTTGCCATGCTGTAAGGGACCTGACCCTCACCATCAAACACACATGACCATCCCAACATACCCCCACAGTGTTCAGTGGTCCCTCCCCCCCAAAGCTGGCAATAACACAAAATGGCATTCTCTTCATATCACATTGCCTTTTTAGATGACCAGCTGCAGGTGGGAGACCATGAGACTCCAAGGAATCCATTTTGTGGGATGGCACCTGGTGTCTGAAGGTGGGAGGGAGGCCCCGGACAGCATGGCAACCATTTTGTATGATGGCGTCGGGTCTCGGGGGCGCACCCAGAAAGCAGGTACTGCTATTTGTGGGAGGATGCCGGGCCTTGCGTCACCCACCACCATGCCAGAAATAGCACTGCCTGTTGTCCGTGTGCCTCCCTGAGACCCGACGCCTTCACACAAAATGCTGTAAGGGACTTGACCCTCACCATCAAACACACACGACCATCCTAAAAATGGATTCCCTGGTGGCCAGTGTTCTCCACACCCTATGGTATCCACACGGCAAATGACACAGCATACCCCAACAGTGTTCAGTGGTCCCTCCCCCCCCAAAGCTGGCAACAACACAAAATGGCATTCTCTTCATATCACATTGCCTTTTTAGACAACCAGCTGCAGGTGGGAGACCATGAGACTCCAGGGAATCCATTTTGTGGGATGGCACCTGGTGACTGAAGGTGGGAGGGAGGCCCCAAACAGCATGGCAACCATTTTGTGTGATGGCGTCGGGTCTCGAGGGGAGGGCACCCAATAAAACAGGTACTGCTGCTTGTGGGAGGATGCCGGGCCTTGCATCACCCACCACCATGCCAGAAACAGCACTGCCTGTTGTCCGTGTGCCCCCCCAAGACCCGATGCCTTCACACAAAATGCTGTAAGGGACCTGACCCTCACCATCAAACACACACGAACATCCCACAAAGTGGATTCCTTGGTGGTCAGTGTTCTCCACACCCTACGGTATCCACACGGCAAATGACACAGCATACTCCCACAGTGTTCAGTGGTCCCTCCCCCCCTTCAAAGCTGGCAACGTTGGCATTCTCTTCATATCACATTGTCTTTTTAGATGATCAGCTGCAGGTGGGAGACCATGAGACTCCAGGAAATCCATTTTGTGGGATGGCACCTGGTGTCTGAAGGTGGGAGGGAGGCCCCAGACAGCATGGCAACAATTTTGTGTGATGGCGTCGGGTCTCGGGGGGGGCACCCAGAAAGCGGGTACTGCTGTTTGTGGGAGGATGCCGGGCCTTGCGTCACCCGCCACCATGCCAGAAACAGCACTGCCTGTTGTCCGTGTGCCCCGAGACCCGATGCCTTCACACAAAATGCTGTAAGGGACCTGACCCTCACCATCAAACACACACGAACATCCCACAAATTGGATTCCCTGGTGGCCAGTGTTCTCCACACCCTACGGTATCCACACGGCAAACGACACAGCATACCCCCACAGTGTTCAGTGGTTCCTGCCCCCCTCCAAAGCTGGCAACAACACAAAATGGCATTCCCTTCATATCACATTGCCTTTTAAGATGATCAGCTGCAGGTGGGAGACCATGATACTCCAGAGAATCCATTTTGTGGGATGGCACCTGGTGTCTGAAGGTGAGAGGGAGGCCCCGGACAGCATGGCAACCATTTTGTGTGATGCCGTCGGGTCTCGGGGGGGGGGTCACCCAGAAAGCGGGTACTGCTGTTTGTGGGAGGATGCCGGGCCTTGCGTCACCCGCCACCATGCCAGAAACAGACACAACCATCCCACAAAATGGATTCCCTGGTGGTCAGTGTTCTCCACACCCTACGGTATTCACATGGAAAACGACACAGCATACCCCCACAGTGTTCAGTGGTCCCCCCCCCAAGCTGGCAACAACACAAAATGGCATTCTCTTCATATCACATTGCCTTTTTGAAGGTGGGAGGGAGGCCCCAGACAGCATGGCCATTTTGTGTGATCACCCCCCCGAGACCCGACGCCTTCACACAAAATGGTTGCCATGCTGTAAGGGACCTGACCCCCACCATCAAACACACATGACCATCCCAGCATACCCCCACAGTGTTTAGTGGTCCCTCCCCCCCAAAAGCTGGCAACAACACAAAACAGATTCCCTGGTGTCCCGACTGTCCACCACCACAAAACAGCACCATGCTCTCAGCATTGCCTTGACCCACAGCACCTGGCACCAATGCATTATATGATGTGCCACCACCCAGCACCATGCATTTCCCCACCACCATGCCACCAACAAACAGCATTTTCCCCATCCCCCGTGGCACCCACCAGCACATACCTGCATGCAAACTTATCTGGCATGGAAACGGTCTGGTCCATCGCACTGAAAATTGAAAGGGAACCATAGCACTGACAGAACAAGTGTGATGACAGGAATCTAGCCACCCTGTACCGGGAGCAAGGGAGGACAACGATGGCAGGGAAAAAAAACGCCCATGCAAACACACCTTCTGATGACCTCCTCTCCCAAAAAGCACAAAGCAGCAAATAGTGAAAATGCAATGGATGGCAGAAAGGAAATAAACAGCATAGCAAACACGCAGTGCATTTGTGCGAAATTAAATGTTTTTGGGGTCTTTCTGTGAGCCGGCTCATCGAGGAGTGAAAAACAGGAAGTACAGCGTCTCAATGACGACGGCAATGGCTCACAGAAAAGACCCCCAAAAACACTTAATTTATCCCAAAAGCACAGGAAACCCCACGAAAGTTTGATAAAATAACATACCTTGTGTAAAGCTGAGATCTTGGGGAAGATAAACGATCAGAACAAACACCAACAGCCTGCCAAAACGTAGCTCCGCTCCAGTTCCACCTGCATGCAGCAGCAAAGTGAGGAGCAGACTCTGTAAACCGATTTTTTTCTATGGGACCCCTCTACTTGCCAGCCAATGAAATGAGGCTTACGATGTTTGGTATCACCCAAACAGATTTAATAAGCCATAATTACATTGGCTGGCAAGTTATGAGATAGAAAGTGAGTGACAACTCCAGACGTAGCACGGAGACTCTAGGACACAGTAGCTCACGTCTGGAGTCGTTGTCGGCAGCAACAGCACAGTGAAGTCTGCCGAATGCAGACGTTTCTTGGAGACAAAGAGTTAATGCTTATTTCTTACCTATCATGTATCTGTAAAACCTTGTTTAGCCTGTTTGCACTACGTCTCTACACCTAATCTGTTGTATTCCATTGCTCACCCTGCTTGCTAATTAAGTGATTGTAAAACCGTGTTTTAACGTTGATTTTTACCTATCATGTAGTTGTATAACCTTGTTTAGCTCTGTCTGTAATATGTATCTACCCCAAATCAATTGTATTCCATTGTTCACCCTGCTTATTGTAATTCTTCTGGGTCACACCTGAAAATAGTCCTGTTTTGGCTAATGGCACTTACCCGGTAAACAAAATCTAAATAAATAAAAATAAAGTGTTAAGCCTAGGGTTGTCATTTGCTCCAAAACAGTCCACAGACCTATTCCAGTTGGAAGCAGACTTACAGAGATGTTTTATGGCTTTAAGACTTAAGACACAATTTCAAAAAAGGGAACGAATGGATTCATATGAGAAACAGGTAAAAACAGCATTACAAATTGAATCTAAATATAATCCACCGGTAGGGACATATCATCAAGTAGAAACATACTGTACATTAGTACAGAAAGAAATACATGATTTATACAGATCTCAACAAACCAAAACAAGCACAGATAATCTTAGTATAGCACAGAGGACAGCACTCAACAATTTACAAAAAAAAGACAAAATTATTATCAAACCCACAGATAAGGGGAGGCATTGTTATAATGGACAGAAAACATTATAAAAATATGTGTTTACATTTATTTGAAAACCAACAGAATTATGAAAAATTACAACAAGATCCCACTGACAGACTCCAATGATTAATAATGCAAACACTAACGGAATTTGAAAATAATGGATGGTTACATAGTTGGGAAACTAATATAATACTAAACAAATATCCAAGGATACCCACATTCTATGCCATCCCTAAAATACATAAAGATAAAAAAAAAATCCACCAGGGAGACCAATAGTTTCAGCTAATGAATCATTGTTTGAAACAATATCACAATATATACATTTTCATTTACAACCTTTAGTTGAACAAACAACAACTTATGTCAAAGGTACGACAGACATGCTACATAAACTGGAACAAATGACACTTAGTGGCATACAAGAAATGGATATATTGGTAACAGTGGATGTGCTGGACCTATACATGTCCATACCACATGAAGATGGCATACGAACAATGGGTAAATTATTGAACACAAGAAGCTCACAAGCACATCCAAAGACAGAAATACTACAAGAGTTAGCACATATCATATTGACAAATAATTATTTTGAGTTTGACTCACAGTGTTTTAGACAGGTAAGGGGTACTGCTATGGGAAGCACAATGGCATCTGCCTAAGCAAACTCTTTTATGTATGATTTCGAAAAAGAACATATACTAAATGAGAGAGAAAATCCATTTTTTACTGATACCAACATGTGGAATAGTCGTATAGACAATGGATTTTTTATTTGGAAAGTACCATACCAAGGTTAGAACAATTTTCAAACTATCTTAACAACATTGATCCTAATATACAATTCATTATGACACACCATAAAACTGAAATATTATATCTTGACCTCAAAATATATAAGGAAAGCAATAAACTATTAACAAGCTTATATAAAAAAATGACAGATAGGAACACACTCCTACATGGCAAAAGTTTCCATGAACAAGACTAAAGCAAAGCATTCCCTGTTCACAACTAGTCAGAGTGAAAAGAAACTATACTAAAGAACAAGACTGTCAGAAAGAAAAGCAAGAAATGATAAACTGATTTCAACAAAGGAGATACAAGAAGTCCATACTTAAAAAAGCTGATCAAAGAATAGAGACAGTAACTAGACAAGACACTCAACAAACCAAACAAAAACAACATAAACCAAGGGTAGTATTTACAACTATGTTTAATGATCGATTTACAGAAATCAAAAGAATTATAAACAAACACTTGTACATAATGTCAGCAGGGGAACAAGACCCTATGGAATTTAAAGAAAGACCCATTATTGCAGCAAAAAAGGTTAAAACTATTAAAAACAAACTAGTAGGATCTCAATTTAAAATCCCAGTACAGCAAGAGATGCAACTTTTACTAGGACCCCTCAAATCTGGAATGGTACCATGTGGAAGATGCTTGGTATGTAACCATACCAGCAAAAAAGAAGTGTTTAATCACCCACACATGGGTAAAGTGTAGCCTATAAGACAACATATAGACTGCACAACAGAGGGGGGGATATATGTATTACAGTGCCCATGTGACCATTTATATGTGGGGCAAATGACCAGTGCTTTAAAAACACCCATACAAGAACATAAATGGGATATCAGAAGACAAGAAGAAAAATCACAGGTAGCAAATCACTTTGCTGAACAAGGACATATGGGAGCCTCACTTAGATTATGGGGACTTGAATAAATCCAAAACTCAGCAAGGGGAGGGGACTATGAAAAATAGTTGGACAGAGCAGAAATGAAATAGATTTTCCATTCACAAACTCTAGAAAGAAATATAGGGATGAATAAGGACACAAACTGGAATGCTTGTTGGTAATGTTAAGATAAGTAAGAGAGATGGAGTATGGCTCCATATAGAAAAAAACAAAACAAAAAAAACAATAAATACAAATAGTAAGGTTAGACACATTAAAAAATGAGCACTCTATAAAGTGGGTTCTTTTTATAATACAATAAATCTTAAAAAGAGAACGGCAACATGATAAAATATGGCTAGCAAGCAGTAATGATAATTGTCCTCCACTTTAATATTCGAATGGTATATGGAAATCTAACAGAAGAAGATAGCAATATTTCATCAAAAAAATATAAGTCTGAATCAAGAAAGTAACATCACAAATAGTTAAAAGTTCAAGAAAAAGAAGGGATACATTAGCACATTTTAACAAAAACGGGGCAAAGTAAGAAACTATAAAGTGAAAAACACTTTACATTTTGAGGTTCTTCCCCCTCCAGCTCTATCCTCCCCATATAAAGAACATATTAACTAAACACATACCAAAACACACTGAAGAATTACAGCTTATTAAGAAAATCCAACACCTCAAGGCATCATCAGTTTCTCAATAGACTAAACATTGAAATGAGTAATTAAACAAACAAAAAAAGACACACTGTGTCCAGACAATAGCCTGATCACAATGAAGGTTGCTAAGTGACCATTAGTTGCACTTAATAGGAGCTCATTCATTGCAGGTGAAACTACATGTAGTGATCAGGCCGAGAGGTATTTAGCAAGAGAGTTTCTATAGAGATTACCTTCAACTCTACACAAAATAATTATTTGTTGAAAGTATTAACTTGGAACATTGCTGGATTTTGTAATAAATTAGTAGACTGTGAATGTATGGACTTTCTTTCCAAATATGAAATTCTGGCCCTACAAGAGATGTGGGCTTTAGATAATATAAATATTAATGGGCATCAAGTAATATTAAATTCAGCAACTAGAGAAAAGAAATTTGGTAGAGCAAAAGGAGAGTTGGCCCTGTTTGTCAAATTTGGACCTAGTATAACAATATTAGAAATTTTTAAAAATGTGCAATATTATATCATAGCCATTATAGAAATAGATCAGGTTGTGCTAATTTTGGTCAATGTATATCTTCCTCCAGTTAATAAATTGGAGCAGTTTGGTAATATTTGGAGTTCATTGGAGGCAGATTTAGATGCTTCTCTTCTTAAATATCCTAGAGGTCTATTTATTATATTAGGGGATTTTAATGCTCATATTGCAGATCATGATAATTTTTCAAACTTAGAGAATCAATTAGATCTTAAGTTTTGCAAAAAGATAGTCAGTAAAGATAAAGATGTAAATGATAGAGGTCGAAGTTTAATTCAATTAATTGAGGAAAATGCTTTAATGATTCTGAATGGAAGAACTGATTAGGACTGTGAAGGTGAATTCACTTTCTCTTCGGGTGTAGGCCAAAGTATAATAGATTATGTTATAATTAATCCTGAGAGTCTAGAGACTTTTGTCTCACTAAAAATCCTTACTCGAGCAGAAAGTGATCATGCTGCCTTAAGCTTACAAATGAAGCTAGAGAAAGATATTCTTCCCTCTGAACAGCCAACTTGCATACCATTGGCACAATTATATCTAAAAGGGAAACAGCGTTTGAATTACAAGGCTGTTTATGGGAATAAGATTCAAAATATCTTGATAGAATTTGGAGAAAAAAGGGAAATACAACATTACGATTGGGAAAACATAGAATGGGTAACTGTATAACAGGATAAACTTAATCTGGACCGAAGAGCATCACTCTATACAGATGTTAATTCTGGATGGAAGAAATCTTATATAACATGGTTTGACAAAGAATGTAAACATGAAAAAAGGATACTTAAGAAACTCATTAGAAAACCAAAAATCATCCCTCAAAGTAAAATTGTGCATTTTTAAACAGGGCTAGGAAGTCATGTAATATGCAGATGAAGAAGTTATCCTTTCAAAATGATACTTGCAATGAAATGTTTCAGAATGTTAAGAATAAGGATGTTAAAGCATTTCTGGAGTATGGTAGCAAAGGGAACTAACCAATATCAGTCGGATCTCTCAGTATGTGTACCAAGAGACACTTGGGTAGAATATTTTAAGGAAATATTTAGTAAGACTCCCACTTCCCCTGATAGTATAGTTCCATTTAGTTTGTGTAAAGTAGAATCCACGATAATGTTTACTCTTGAGGAGATAGAAGAGAGTATTATGAAATTAAAAAATAAGGCACCTGGTCCAGATTACATTCTCCCAGTAGTATATAAAGAATATAAAGATTTCTGGATTCCTACGCTTACAATGTTTTTCAATTTGTGTGTTAAACATAACTTTATTCCTATTTCATGGACACATTGGGCCAGATATTCAAAAGGGTTGTGCCATGCGCAATAAGGTTGCGCCTGCGCAAGTCCGAACTTGCTCCATTCTGCGATATTCAGCAGGAGGCAGTTGCGCCACAGAAAACATGCTGAGCAACAGCGCAATGCAAATGAATGCATGCTGAACTGGAGCAGGAGGAACCATGCATAAACTGCACAGCCCGATATTCAGCCGGGCTGTGCAGTGTTGTGCAGGCGCAACCCCCAACCTGCACTGCACAACTTTGAGCCAAAAAAAAAAGGCTTAAGTCAAGGGCCACCCACAGGTGAGCTGTGGGGGATCACCAGGGATGTATTCGGGAGGGGGGGTTTGCTTTAAACCACTACTGCTAATGGCATGCAAATGGGGCCATAATCAGATGCAAATGCCCCCCCTTTGCCTTGCATGAATTATGGCCCCATTTGCATGTCACCTTTTGAATATGAGGAATTTGTGCATGGCACAATGGTACTTGCACCACCGCTAGTTGAATGCTCCACTCTGACAACTTGCGGTGGCACAAGTTCCACTGTGCCATGCACAGTAACTGTCTTGAGGTGATATTCAAAGGAGTTGCTCAAGAGCGCAACTCCTTTGAATATCGCTCTGGACACACCCCTGCACAACTATTTTGTGCAACGCAAGGGCTTGCTCCACAAAATAGCGCAGTTTGAATATCTGGCCCATAATATTATAATCCCAATTCACAAAAAGGGATCATTATATGATCCATCAAATTTTCATCCTACTAGTTTATTGGATATAAGTTCTAAAATATTTACAAGACTTTTATTGAATAGGGTAAATGAATAGACTGAACTGTCCTCATAGATTTCAATTTATCAGGCTGGTTTTAGGGAGGGTTTTGCCACAATTGATAACTTGTACTGTCTTCCACATTTGATGGAAAAATATGTATTTCTTAGAAAGTCTAAGTTATACACAGTTTTTGTAGATTTTGAATCAGCTTTTGATTTGGTAAATAGACTAAAATTATGGGAACTATTATATAAGAAGGGTATGGACCCATGTTTTCTTAGATTGATTCAGAAACTTTATTCAGATACGCTTTCATATATTGGGTATGATAACGAGGGCAGGTTGTCTCAGCCATTTGAGTCAAATTGTGGAGTCAAACAGGGTTGCCTATTGGCCCCTGTTCTCTTTAATTTATATATCAATGAACTATTAATAGTTCAAGATACAGAAATATTTGACTGTCCTAAAATAAATTATATATCAATACATTCATTGGCATACGCAGATGATTTGGCAATATTGTCACTTTCTAGAATTGGGATACAGAGGAAATTTGATATGTTGCTGCAGAAATGTAAAGTGTTAGAACTGTGGATAAATACAAAAAAATAAAATAATGTTTTTTAGAAAGGGGAATAATAATGCAAAAGGCCCGAGCTTTAAAGTAGGAGATGTTAATATTGAGTTAGTAAAATAATATTGTTATCTGGGGGTACAACTTACTTCCTCTTGCTCTTGGATGGCTCCTATTAATAATCAAATAAATAAAGCTAGACTAGCCACAAGAGCATTATTGAAGTGTAATTTTGTGTACGGAGGAAATACAGTAGTACCGGCATTAATTGCTGGTGAGGCAAAAATACAACCATTATTGCTGTTTGGTTCAGAAGTACGGGGGCATACAAGTAAGAAGGACCTGGAGAAACCTCTGTCATATTATTACAAAGCACTTTTAATGGTACCCTCCTCTACCTCAAATACCTGGTAAGAGCTGAGTTGGGTAGAGTTCCGATTTGTTTTCTTAAAGACCTTATGTTGATCTCATATTGGATTAGAATATTATACAATGGCAAGAAAGAATCTTGAACTGTGATTGGTCAGTCTACGGCTGGACCCATGGCGTTATCCCAGCATGATGCCACAGGTCCAGTCTCAGCACTGTGAACCAATATGAGCACCACATAGAGCACCTATATTTTTGCATCTCCTCTTAAGAAACAAAAATATTTTTCTACACTAATAAAAACATTCTTAAAAATTATTTTTTTATTTTATATATAACAACAAGCCATTGTGTAATAGGATTAATGCACTCCATGGTGTGTGTCATTTGGGATAATGCCACGCCTAGGGCATTGGACGCACTCGGCCTGTGGCCTCGTGCCCAACCCCCCAGATGTGGCTTTGTCCCAGCACGACACACACCCTGTCATGCATTATTCCTTTAATAAATCATAAGAAAAATATACTTCCAAAAACACGTTTAAAAGAAAAAATGCAATGGGCAGATAGAGATTTACCATCATTATGGCTAAATGGACTTTGAAGTAAATTAGATCAAATTAATATGGGCCATTTGTGGTCAGAGTTTTCCAGAGGAATTATGATTCTTCCTCAATATAGACAACTGGCCAAAAAAAAAATGTATTCCCTAGGGAAAAGTAAAGATATGGCACAGATAAGAAAACAAAAATGTGCAAGATGGTATAAGGAGAACAAAATTGATCATGAGTTGGAATTATATCTTTCCTTTTGGATGATCCCACCATATTGAAAAGCTATAACTAGGATGAGGATGGGGCTAGTAAATTCAAAGTACACATATTTTAATGTAGTTAGTGCAGCTGATGAAGTAATAGGGTCAGAAAAATTATGTCAGTGTAATAAAGGACATGAAGAAACTTTAAAGCATATTCTATTGCTGTGTCCTGTGTATAACCAGGCCAGAAATCAATTTTTAAAGAATTATCTGTTCATTTATGCAGATTCAGGTTATGATGTGATATTTATTCTGCTACATCCACAAACAGTTGAAGATGCTATTCTGTCTGCAAAATTTTCAAATTTTGTTATTAATAGTAAAAAGAAAAATTATAGGCAGCTAATTTCAAAGCAATAACATGTGATTATAGAGTGAAGGGACTAATGTATTAGGAATGTTAAAAGTTTTTAAATTATTTTGATAAAACGTTATTTATGTTTGTATATTCGTATGGTTTGTATGCCCAACTTTGTTATATGTATGTATTGAAAATAATCAAGTTACTTGTTATCTTAAATGATCAAATAAAGCATTGATTGATTGAAGAGAGTTTGACCACACACACACACACACACACACACACATACACACAAAGTAGCTGCACCAAACAGCGTAAGGAATAACAACAGAGCCAGCACACAGTAAGAAAAGACACATATTTAGATATCTAGGAGCTGTAGCCATGTCAAATAAATTTAAAATATGATTAAAAGAGCTTCTTTTCTTTACATACAGATACCAGGTTTATATAAAAAAGCTAAAGAAAGTTACAACAGAATTGAATGTAACTCCAAACACTATGCCCAAAGTATCTACACATACCAGCCAGGTAAAAAAGTGAGATAAAAACATACAGTTCAAGGCTAATAAGACTGAAAAGATGAAATATTGAAGGGTACTGAAAGGATTGGCTTTCTCTTTTTTCTAGGGATTGATAATAAAATAAAGAAATAAGGAGTTGGAAACAACGTTCGGCATAAAAGTGAGTGAAAAGTGTTAAAACCAATTATACAGGCAAAAACACATAGCAGAAGTGTTCAGACAGTTACTAAGAGATTTGATTGTATTAAAATTTTAAATGTATTAAAAACAGAACCTAAAATTGAAGGAAGACAGAGAACAAAGGAAACAAAGCATGCTGAGCTGAAAGATAAAGCTGCAAAAGGTAGAATTTAGCCAATTAAGATATTTTAAAATGGTACAATGTTATAACAGAAAAGGTAGTAATAAGGGAAAGTTGTTGGATTAATGTATTGAAAATAACCTGTTAAATAAGGTTGCCAAGGCATTTACACATATTGTTTATATTATCATAGTTAAGATACAAGTCTGGTGCAATTCCTTGCTACGAAGAATCAGTAGAACAGGCAAAGGCAGGAGTAAAAAGCGTCTGGCCAGTGTGGAAACAAAGCATGAATACAGGATACATATTCTCTATTACTGTATATTATTTTTGTAAATTTTTAACTATAAGAAGAGTGACTAGAGTACAGAGAATGTACTAAAAGTAGTATGAGAAAGAAGCACAGTGATAATGCAGTACAATGGACAATGTTAACAGAAGAATAATGAAAAGAAATGGAATCCAAAAATGTAAGATTTATAAACAATATTTATCTATTATTCTTACAGAATATATGAAAAGCCTTTTGAAAAATCACAAGAGTGTGAAACGTCAGAACAATTAACAAAAATAAATAAAGAACTCTGAGAAATTTTACAACAGCCCGAGTGGAGTATTTTTGATCCCCCCCCCCCAATTTTTGAACATCAATCTTAGGAGAGAGCCAGGTTTCAACTACTGCGAGTTTGTCTGGATTGTGCTCCTTAATCCAGCCTTGGAGGAGGTCAAGTTTCAGTAGCAGGCTACAGATGTTTACTGAGGCAAGTATGAGACCTGCATGATGGATTGAGGGATTGGGCAGTGAACCGGGCCCAGGATTAGGGTGCACATCCCCAAGGGGAGTAGAAGTAACAGTGCAAGCCTAAAGAGAGCACAGGTAAGCATTTAAGTATTGTGCACCCAATACCTGTGATAAGGCTTGATATCAGTGAAGGGTATTAGCAGGGAGAGGGTATGAGGCAGAAGGAGTAAGGAGTGGAAGTTAAAGTGGTTAGCAGGGCAGGATGCTATGCTATAGTAATTGGGGGTGTGATAAGGTGGCACACTAATAGTGCCACCTGCGAGCTTATGAGTATCATTATTAGGTTGATGTGAAATGGGTGATGGCATGATGGGAGAGGGTATGGGAGGGGAGACTAGTAACAATAAATTAAGAAGAATAATAGGTGGGCTAAGGGTTCCATGCCTACGTATGCAGGGCGGTAGGCAGAGGGGGTTTAGAAGGGGAGAAAATGGACTGTATTTCAGTTAAGTTGGTAACACGCTTAGGTACTAAGGATGGTCATGCAGTATTGAGCCAGAATGATAGTGCAGTGTTAGGACTGCTGCCTATGGAGTAGATGGTCAAGGGTTTGAATCCCAGTACAGGAAGGAGGGAAAGGAAGTGCAGATAAGGCAGAAGAGGGGGGGTGCAAACAAGGAGGGACAGGAGGAAGTTGGTTGAAGAAAGGCCAGGAGGGACTCAGGAATAGTAAATGGGGGGAGGATAAGGAGGCTCTAGACTGACCCCTAGTGGTCAGCATATATAACCTGCAAATGAAAAAATTGAGGACTTTATAAAATGTCCATAACAGTCACATGACATGTCACATGACCATGACTTCCCAATAAAAGTAGGGATGGCCCTGGGTGAGCGGGGCAGTCGACGCATATCGTCGATGGGCAACCCCCCCAAAATACACAGTCTGCTCTCACACTTGCTGGCATCTGTACCGTGCCATTTGGCTCCTGAGCTCCATGTGAGGAATGGAGCAGGATAGGGGAAGGTTTCTACAGAGGAGCCTAAAGGAGACCAGGAGACCAAAGAAACAGGAATTAGCAGTGGGAAGCTGAACAAAGGACTTGAACCTGGACAGACTGCACATATGCAAGCCCAACTCAGGATCAAGTAGCCAGAGAAGAGGTGAGTAAAGAAAATAAGGTAAATCCAAATTAAACATGTACAGTGCTATAGTCATACGAACATATGAAGAAGCCAGCAGAATAAAACCATTTGACCTATCTAGTCTGCTGGCATTGCAGCATCCACAGCTTGAGCTACTGTCCCTGCCCCCCATCCCCCCTTCCCACTTCTCCCATCCTTCCTACCTCCCCCTCATGCCTATCTCAAACTCTCTTGAAGCTGCCCACTGTCTTCAATGAGACCATCTCTCCTGCCACTCCATTCCAAGTATCCACTACCCCTCTCTGTGAAGAACTGCTTCCTGAGCTCCCTCCTAAACCTCCCCCCAACTTAAGACTATGCCCCCTTGTGTTATGGTTGCCACTCATCTTAAAGAGACCCTCCTTATCCACCTTATTTATCCCTTTCAAGTACTAGAAGGTCCCAATCATGTCCCCGCTCTCTCTCTCTCCTTTCTTCCAAGGAGTACAAGTTCAGTGTCCTCAACCTCTCCTCATATTCCTTACCCTGCTGATCCACCATCATCTTTTTAGCCCTCCTCTGGACCTTCTCCAGTAGGTTAATGTACTTTTTGAGGTGTGGGCACTGAACTCCATACTCTAGATGAGGCCTCACCAGTGACCCATACAAGGGTAGTATAACCTCCTCTTCTCCTCCTACTACTGATCCCCCTAGCTATGCATCTCAGCATGTTGTTTGCCTTTGCTGCTGCTTTCTTGCACTGTGTGGATTGCTTCAGGTTACTGGTGATCATCTCCATGGTCCTTCTCCTCCTCTGATGCAGATACCTGGACTCCACCCAGGTAGTACTCCATCCTGGGATTCTTGGCTCCAATGTGCATAACTTTGCATTTCTTGACATTGAAGCCAAGCTGCCAGATCCCAGACCACCTCCCCAGCTTTTCCAGATTATCCCGTAGGTCCTGTATCCCTTCAGCTGTGTCCACTCTCCTGCAGAGCTTGGTGTCATCAGTGAATAGGCACATTTTGCCCTCAATGCCATCCCCAATGTCATTGATGAAGACATTGAACAACACCCGTCCTAGCACCAAGCTCTGCAGGACCCCACTAGTGACCTCTCTGGTGTCAAATAACTTTCCTCTCACAACCACACTCTGGGTTCTGTCCCTCAGCGAGTTTTCCACCCATCTGGACATCTTATTCCCAACCCCGAGATCCATCAGCTCCCTGATCAACCTTTTGTGGGGCACAGAGTCAAAGGCCTGCTGAAATCCAAATAGAGGGTGTCTGCCACTTGGCCCTTGTCTACTGTCTTAGTGATCCAGTCAAAGAAGTCAATCAGGTTCATTTGACACAATCCCTCCCCCCCCCATGAACCTGTGCTGCCTCGCATCCTGGAGACCATGTTGTTCTAGTTATTCTACCAACCTTTCCTTAAGTATGGTCTCCATGAGCTTGCACACAACTGAGGTCGGACTGACTGGTCTATAATTCTAAATCAAATTCTGACTGTGACAGATATCGAGCCCTCAGAAATGCCTGCTCCAATGCTACAAGGCTTGCTAAGTCTGAATACTTTAGTGCCACCTTTGATGCTAACATATGTACCCCGTCAAAATTTTGGAAAGTTGTTACCTCCCTCTTCTCTCCCCCCTCTAAATCCCAAACTTCACTCATCTATGCCAATAATGCCCTTACGTTTGCCCACCTCTCAGTTGCCACTGAATTCAACTCTTACATTATCTCATGTGTTGCTGGCCTACCAGCTTCTCTTCCTTCTACCCAACCAGTTGCATCTGTCTGCAATAACTCACACCCAAACTCCACCCTAGTGACCTTGTCTCCTTCTCTCCAGTCTCACCTCATGATACTCTAAATGCTCTCCTCACTCTCACTCCATCTAAGAGTTCCTCACCTGATGGCCTTGACCCCAAACTTCTCTTCCTCTCTGCTCATGCCATTTGTTCACCACCTCCTGCCTTACTAAACCTTTCCTTCTTGCTGGCCTCCATCCCTGATCCATGGAAGCACGCTGTTGTTCTCCCACTACCCAAGGAAGGTAACCCTTCTATGCCTGGGAACTATAAGCCAATCTCTCTCTCTCTTACCTTCTCTTGCCTCGCTGACTATGCTTTTTTCACTCCCTACCAGTCTGGTTTTAGGAAAGATCACTCTGCTACCACTTCCTTACTTAGGCTCACTGATTCCATACTCTCAGGTATGGACAATGGTCTTATCACATTTGCTATCTTTGTTGACCTTGCAAAGGCTTTTGACACTGTCTCCCACCCTCTCCTCCTAGATAATCTGTGATCTGCTGGCCTGTCTGATCCAGCCACAAACTGGTTTAGCTCCTACCTAACAGGCCGGACACAGTCAGTCAAAATTACTGATTCCACCTCCCTCCCACATCAGATTAATGCTGGCGTAGCCCGAGGCTCTGCCCTTGGACCCCTACTATTCTCCATATTCCTTAATGACCTCCCATCAGTGTGCATCTCCTCCTCCAACCATATGTATGCTGATGATACTGTTCTTTTCTACTCTGGCCAACTGCCAACTGATGTCACTTCCACATTTCAGCAAGACTTTGAGAGTTCAGCAATGGCTAAGCTCCCATCAGCTTTTCCTCAACACCAGAAAACAGCCTCCATGGCATTCAGCACTAGGCAGAGACTCTCTAGGATAAAGTGCCTTCCTTCCACACCCTTGATGGCTGTACTCTAGAGGACACCTCCTCCTTTAGGTATCTTGGGTTCTGGCTAGACCAGCACCTAAACTTCACTGGACACAAAGACTCCATCCTGAAAAAGCAGCACCCCAAATTAAGTGCCCTTTACAGGAACCAAAGCTGCCTACCTCTACAGGCCAGGTGGGAGACTGTCCAGAAAATGATACTACCCATCTTTGTATCTACGATGTCATGTTATGGTCAAGTCAAGACTTTCTGGTCCCACATCAATGAACTGATAAATGGAAATAAAAAGACAGCTTCTGGCCCTATTATGGCTAATGGGCTGGTACTACAGGATAATGCACTAATTGCTGAAGCCTTCAATACATACTTCACGAACCCTGATAACCACAAGGCAGGGCCCTCGGTGCCCAACAATGAGTCCTTCTCTCAGGTTCCCCTAAACCTAGACCACCCTCTCTTCCACTTGTGGCTGGCTAAGGTGAAAGAGGTCCTGGCCATTCTAAAAACCTTGAAAACAAGAGGTTCTGGAGGCCCGGACGGTATCCAACCTAGATTGCTCAAAGATGGTGCCCCAGCACTCACAAGGCCACTCACCTGGCTCATTAACAGGTCCTTTCAAGAAGGGCCAGTCACCAATCTGTGGAAGCAGGCTCAAGTGGTCCCTATTCACAAGGGTGGGCCTGTGGAGCCAATAGGGACGTACAGGCCCATCTCCCTGCTGTGTACCCTGGCAAAAATCCAGGAGAAACTAGTCTACACCCAACAGAGGGGTATCTAGAGGCACATATGCTTCTTTCCCCGTTGCAACATGGCTTCAGAGCCAAACATGGGACTGATACTGCCTTAACCAAACTTTCTACTGATGTGCTCAGAGAAATTGACTCTGGATCCAACATTGGTGCGGTCTTCATAGACCTTTCCAAGGCCTTCGACTCGGTTGATCACAGACTATTACTCCATAAACTCTCCCACATAGGTCTTGACACCCATGCTCTTAAATGGTTTGAAAGTTACCTCTCTGAGCACACACAGAGGGTCAGGTGGCAGGACAAACTCTCTAATCCACAGTCCCTAAAAGAGGGTGTACCCCAAGGTTCCATACTTGGGCCCCTATTGTTCTCACTGTTTGTGAATGACTTGCACAACCACTGTGGGAGTAGCAATGTCATCCAATATGTGGATGATGCTGTGATTTATAAAGCCTCTGAGAACCTGAATGCCCTTGGTACATCCCTCCAAGTGGACATGCACATTATGGAGGAATGGCTCATCAAGAACAAAATGGTCCTCAATAACAATAAAACCAAAACCTTGTTGTTCAGACCCAGAGTTCTTGGGCAAGACAGATCACAGCTACTTCAACTCAAGTCCTTGGAGGGCAACAAACTTGAAGTGATCTCTGCCACAAAGCACCTTGGCCTTACCCTTGACCAAGGTCTCACCTTCAAACAGCATGTAGACCAAGTTACTAAAGTAATCCACGGCAAACTTGGACTACTATACCAGCTTAAGGAACAGCTGACTCCTGAAGCCAGGATTGCCATTGCCTCTAGTGTCCTAATCCCAAAACTAACATACGCTGCCCCGGTCCTTCAGGGAATCGTAAAGCTGGAGTTCAGTAAACTGCAGACATTACACAACCAAGTGGTCCGCTTCACCTCGTCAATCCACTCTAGGAGCCACCACTGTGAGTTCTTAATGAGACTCAGCTGGCCAACGTTCGAATCTCGCCTCAGATACCTGGTACTCTGTCTGGCAAAAAAGCTAATTAGCCTCACGCCTCCCCCGAGTCTCGAAGGACTCCTAACTCTAAAGAGTAATCTGCCCAACCTCAGATCCTCAGGTCAAAAGCTACTTGAGGTCCCTAAGATCAGGACCAAGGCAGGTTAGAAACATAGACTTTGACGGCAGATAGGGACCGCTAGGCCCATCTAGTCTGCCCATTTCCCTACCTACAGGATAGGCTGCAGATCCTAGTTAACCAACAGCCTATTTCTTCCTACCACCCACAAGAATTGCCTTATGTCTGTCCCATGCATTCTTGAATTCTCCCACAGTTTTAGACCCCACAACCTCCTCAGGAAGGCTGTTCCATGCATACACAATCCTCTCTGTGAAATAATACTTCCTCACATTGCCCCTGAGACTGCCCTCCTTCTATCTTTAAATTGTGTCCCTTGTTCTTGCAAGTCTCTTTTCTGAAAATGCTACCCTCTTGGACTTTGTTGATTCCACTGAGGTACTTAAAAGTTTCTATCATGTCCCCCCTCTCCCTTCTTTCCTCAAGGGTATACATATTAAGCTCCTTTAGTCTCTCCTCATACGGCTTCTCTTGCAGACCCTGCACCATTTTAGTTGCCCTCCTCTGGACTGCCTCTATCCTGTCTATGTCCTTGCGGAGATGGGGTCTCCAGAACTGGACACAGTACTCCAGATGGGGTCTCACCAACTGTCTGTACAGAGGGATAACAACTTCCTGCTTTCTACTGATGATGCCTCTCCCTATACATCCCAGTATATCTCCAGCCCTCCCTACTGCCTTCTCACATTGCTTGCTAACCTTAAGGTCATCTGATATGATTACCCCCAGGTCCCTTTCCTTTTTTGTTGTTGTTAATACCTCCCCACCCATTGTGTATTCTTCCCCTGGGTTCTTGTTTCCCAGGTGCATTATTTTGCACTTCTTTGCATTGAATCCTAGCTGCCATACTTCTGACCATTCCTCCAACCTTGCCAAGTCCCTTTTCATCCTTTCCATGCCTCCTTGTGTATCAACCCTGTTGGAGATTTTTGTGTCATCTGCAAAAAGGCATACTTTTCCTTCCAGTCCCTCTGCAATGTCACTGATGAAGACATTAAAAAGGACTGGACCCAATACTGAACCCTGCGGTACCCCACTAGTAACCCCCCTTTCTTCAGAATGGACTCCATTTACAATTACCTTCTGTATCCTGTTGTCCAGCCAATGTTTTACCCAGATTAACACTCTGGGTCCCACTCCCAGGCTGGTTAATTTGACTATTAATCTTTTGTGTGGGACTGTGTCAAATGCCTTACCTTGTCTTTTTTTTTTTTTTTTTTTAGTTGTTTAACAAGGTATAGCACACTAAGCTGAAAGTTTTTTTACAGGAGCGACCTGGGAGCACAAAGAGGTTAAGTGACTTGCTCAGGGTCACACAGTATGCAAGTGGAAGCTGTGGGATTCAAACCCAGGTCTGGTCTGCTGGATGTCACCAGATTTGCAGCTCAGAGCCTTAGACCACTGCACTATACTGCCTCCTGAAGTCTAGGTAGGCCATGTCCACAGCCCCTCCCTGGTCTACTACTTTGGTCACCCAGTCAAAGAAAACTATTAGATTCATCTGACATGACCTTCCCGCTGTGAACCCATGCTGCCTTGGGTCCTGTGCTCCACTAGCTTCTAGGTACTTGACTATTCTTTCCTTCAGAAGTGACTCCATCACTTTCCCTACCACAGAGGTCAGACTGACAGGTCTGTAGTTTCCTGCCTCTGTCTTAGAACCACTTTGTGAAGGGAATCACATCCGCCTTCCTCCAGTCCTCGGTACCACCCATCCTCCCATGATTTATTAAAAGAGTAGCCAGTGGTTTCACTAGTTCCTCCCTTAATTCTTTTAGAATTCTGGGTGAATTCCATCAGGATGCTTTGTCCACCTTCAGTTTTAGGAGTTCTTGCAGAACCCTTTCTTCTGTGAAAGGACTGGGATTGACTCTCTATCAAGAGTGCTTCTGTTAGTTGGATTAGGCACTTCCCTCCTCTTTTGTGAACACTGAGCAGAAATATTCCTTCAGTATTCCTGCTTTTTCACTGTCCCCCTCTGCCCACCCACTGTTCATTCTATTCAGCCTCGCTATCCCTCCCTTTGTCTTTCTACGCTCGCTGATGTACCTATAAAAGGTTTTACCCCCCTTCTTAACTGAGTTGGCTATCTTTTCCTCAGTTTGGGCCTTTGCTATTCTGGCTTTCCTCCCTGCTTCCTTCTGCCTTAACTGGTACAGCTCTCTGTCCTGCTCCTTCTGTGTTTCCATATACTTCCGGAATGTTATCTTTTTCTTTCTGACTTTCACAGCCACCTCTTTTGAGAACCATAGTGGCTTTTTCTTTCATTTGATTTGTTCATTTGCTTCACACAAAGGCTTGTTGCCTCTGTGATGGCAGTTTTGATAATTCCCATTGTTGCTCCACATCTCCTTCTAGCCTGTTTGCTAGTGCTTTTCTGAGGCACTCTCCCATCTTGCCAAAGTCAGCCCTCCTAAAGTCCAGTACCCTCACTTTTGTATGGCTTGACTCTGTAGCTGAGTTTAACGTGAACCACACTGTTTGATGGTCACTTGTCCCCAGATGGCAACCCACTTCTAGAGCTGAGATCCTCTCACTGCCCCCGTTTGAGAGTACGAGGTCTAAGATTGCTCCCTCACGAGTGGGTTCAGAAACTAGCTGTCTAATGCCTGCCACCTGTAGGGCATCAAGAATGGCCCTGCTCTTGAATGTGGCTGCAGCAAATGTGCTCCAGTTAACATCTGGCATATTCAGGTCTCCCATCAACAGTATCTCCCCTTTCTCTGCCATTCTAAGAATGCCTTCTATCATATCCTTGTCCATTCCTTCCCCTGACATGGGGGTCTGTACACAACCCCTGTGCGGATTGTGGTGCCCTTTCCAGTCTCCAAGGTGACCCACAGTGCCTCCTCTCCTCCCTGTATACTCTTGTTCAGTTGCTTTTATCCCTTCCTTTACATGAGAGCTTCTCCTCCCCTCTTCTCCCCTGCCTGTCTCTCCTGGGTTATGTACCCTGGTATGTTAACATCCCAGTCATGGTTCTCTGTGTACCATGTTTCTGTGACTGCTACGATATCCAGGCATCCCTCTTCCATTAAGGCCATCAGCTCAGGGAGCTTGTTGCCCAGACTATGGGCATTGGTACTCATTACCCTCCATTTCCTGATGGCCTTACTTCCTTTTGCCCCATCCCTGTCCTTTTTGCCTTTGTCACTTTCTTCATTTACCCCTGCCCTTCTCCCTATCGACACCTCTATGTTGGTGTTTGCCGCACTTACTACCTTGATTATTTGGCGGGGGCTAGGATTTTCCTGCTCCTTTCCAGTGCCTCCCCCCTTGGCTAGTTTAAAAGCTTGCCAATGAAGCATTTGAACCTATCACCTAGGATCCTGGTTCCCCTCCCGGACAGATGCAGGCCATCATGCCAGTATAGGCTTGCAGCACTCCAGGTGGACCCCCAGTCCCCAATGAAGCCAAATCCCTGAGTTCCACACCAGTTTTTCAACCACTGATTATATCCCATGGTGTGGAACACCCTAGCCTCTCCTATGCCATAGATGGGTAGCACCTCCGAGAAGGTTACCGTGCGTGCTACTTGACTAAGGCCCCTCCCCAATTCCACAAACTCTTCCTGCACTTCTCTAATCCCTTTCTTAGCCAGGTCATATGTCCCTAGGTGGACAATGACATCCAGCTCCCTCCCCTGTGCAGCTGCTCTGGCAATCCTGAGGATTCGTTTCCTGTCCCTGCAAGCCATGGCGCCAGGCAGGCACCTACCTCCCTCTCCCCTTCCTCCCCCAGTTCTACCTTCCTTACAGTGGAGTCCCCCACCAGGAGTTGTTTCCTTCCCCTGCAGGGTCCCCTGCCACCCTCCTGTGGGTCTCCTTTGTGGAGGTTCCCAGCATCCTCCTTGGTCTCCACTGTGGGTGCCTCCATAGAGGAACCACACTTTGCCAGAATGGCATAGGAATTGTGGAGAGGTACAGTGGAGGGATGCGCCTCTGTTCCACCACCCTCACTCTCCCTGAGCCCACTGTGGTCCAACCGCTCCTCTTTCTTGGCAACCTCTGAGGCAACAGCAGTGGCACTGGTGGTCCCTGGATGGAAGAGGAGGTCCCACAAATCCTGGCCAACTCAGCCTGGAGATGAGCAACCTCCTCCCTCAGCCCAGAGAGGTGCCTGCAGATGGGACAACACTGCATCCTCCAGAACATCTCCCGGAAGACTGCTGCTCCACAGCCACTGCACTGCACCACTCCAATCATGTCTTATTTCTGGCCCCTTAACTGTTTGCAATCCTTACTCTTTCCTCTGTTTTTTTTCTCTCTCTCCTTACTTTCTGCCTTTGTGCCCTTTAAGCTTCTGATTGTCCTGTTCTGAGACAAGAATATCCCATATTTCGCAGTAGACCACTTACTTGCTCAGAGGCAGACCTCCAGCAGCTAGACGGGGCTGGAGAGCTACTCTTGCCCTTCTAGGATGGTGGGTCCTTGGTGATTCTGTGATCACTCACTTCCTGCAACTAAACAGGAAGTTCCTGTTGTCAGTCAAATTCTGTGCCTATAAAAATAGAACTAGCTTTGGGTGGGGGGTGGAGGGAGGGAAGGAGGGCAATATAGTCCCAGCAGAGAAGTTCAGTCACACAGCAGTCCTTTCTCCTGGTGTCTTCTGCCAAGCTATTAGCAGAAACTTTCTAAGGCAGTCTTTAAATGTAGCTTCCTTCTAGCTAAGCCACTCCCCCTACTTACCAGATCTTTCTACAAGTAATTTAAACCTCACAGCAGTTAAGTCCTTTCAGTCACCTGGGATTTACACCTAGATAACTCTTCAGATACCCATTCAGTTCAGTTAACCCAAACACACACATTTTTTTTGTATGTTAGTTTTTTTACCCTAAATTAAAAGTCAAATACAAAAGTTCTTCTACTTTAGTCCCAGCAGAGAAGTTCAGTTACACAGCAGTCCTTTCTCCTGGTGTCTTCTGCCAAGCTATTCAAGTCTTTCTATCATGCTGCCCCTTCCCTCTGGAACAACCTCCCACTGGTGGTGCGAGAAACCCCATCCTTACCATGTTTCCGCACTAGACTCAAGACTCATATGCTGGCAACAAGTAAATGCCAATGCTATGGTACTTGACACTCCAACCATGACCCAAGCCTGTGCACTTCACCATATGTAAATTTCCTACACCGGAACGGGCAGCACATACTCCTTAGCTAGCTCTTCCCCGCTGATGGTTCTCAGATATATGTAACCCTTACAAAAGACTGTTCCTACTTCACTTATATGTATGACCACCGCATGCCTACAACTTGCATATGAATTACTGCTTACTAAGTTTATGTAAATATGACTACCGCATGCCTTCAACTCTGTTTGTTGTACTACTGCTTACTAAGTCTATGTATTGTTAGTTCCCGGGTCGCCCCTGAAAAAGAGACCTCCGGGGCCCAGTAGGCCTACCTGGTCATCAAAATTCAATAAATAAATAAATTAATAAGTTGACAACGAGCTCATCAACCGGCATCGCGGTGCCAGGCTCCTTGTCAATTGCAAGTTGCAGTCGGCAAGGAGCCGTACACAGCAGGTTCTGTGTTTTTCTTTTGGGGGCTTTGCCCCTCGAACCTCCCACACTCCCCGTCACTATAGATACCAACTCCAGGTTGGAGTTGGTTTGAGGAGAGGGTGCAAGATGGGGGGAAAGTGTTGCCGGGTCCCAGGTGCAACCCCTTCAGTGACATGGCGCTGTTGTCAGGAGCAACATATGTCACTGTAGGGGTTTCACCCCAGGAGGTGTATACCCCCATCTTTGACTACTGTGATGTAGTCTACAGTGCCACACCAAAGTCATCCTTAACCAGACTGGACACCCTTTTCAATGTTTTCGATCGTTTCTCTCTGGATGCTCCTTCCCTTACCCACCATGGTGATCTATAGCACTCTCTATCTTTTCCTTCCCTGGAAAACTGCTGTCTTGCCCACTGCATAAAATTTGTCTCTAAATTCTGGTTTGATACACTTCCCCCTTACTTTGCCTTCTCACTGTCCTCTGACCCCACTGCCCCTCTCTCCCTCAGATCCAGTTACTCCCACACCCTAGCTATACCATGACGCATCACCTCTATAGGCCAATCGTCATTCTCCTATAGGTTCCCTAAACTCTGGAACTCAATGCCTCATCAAATCAGGCACTTCACCTCATGATCCATCTGGACCTCCCACCTCAACTTCCTCACTCCATCCTGCAGCTGCTCTTGATTTCCCCGCTGGCTTCTCACTCCTCCTAATTTCCCCTCTGGCTTCCCCATCTCCTTTCCCAACCTAGCACTTAATGTGAGGAGAAGCCAATGTACTTTATTGCACTTCCCCATCTGCATTGTATGTATTAGTCTGCAGTGCTGTTAATTGGCTCCTCTCACATCAAATTCCAATGTTTATCTAATGCTGCTGATGTATTGTTTTTTCACTCTGTTGCTTCTCTGTTTTACGTTACCTTTGGAAATGTGTTGTTGAGTATTGTATATATACTTCTCTATAATACTGCATGGAAATGTGCTTTTGATTACTGTAGTCCCATGTTCCCCTTTCCCCGGACACTCCGTGAGACAAGTAATTTTATTTTGTTTATTTATTTATTGAAATGTTTCACCAGGAGGGCACACAGACCGACAAGTCGCTCATCTCCCGGTGTGCCCTGGGGGGGAAGGGGTACAATAGGAGTGAAACATTAAACATTCAAGTTACAAAATCAACATTAACATTCAGTACAAGTCACATTAAACTGTTCCCTCAACTCACTGGTGTAGTATTGTTCAATGAGTTTCCTAATCTGTGCAGTGTTTTATTCAATGAATTAGTAAAAGGTTAGTATTGGTTTGCAACTAGCTGTTATGCACTATAAGCTTCATTTTCAGCTGAGTGCATATGAGTTTCATTTCAGAAGGCAGAATAAACAACTCTTAAGGAATGCTGTGATATTTATAAACAATGCTCTTAAGGAGTGCTGTGCTATTTATAAACAATGCCATGAAAATGCATTGCATAAACTCTGCAAAACAGCTACTGCCATTTCACTAAACAGGTTCAAGTGTGCTGAATAGGAAGTGAAGGATAGCCGGAAAAAAGTTAAAAGCTCCAACAGTTTGAGCTGCCAATGCAGTAGCATCACAAAAAAAAAAATGCTACACCAGTGAGTTGATGGAACAGTTTAATGTGACTTGCACCGTACAGTTGTAAGGCAGGTGTTACAAGCAGTGTTGCGCATAATAGGTAGAAAGAGTGGACAATAATAAGTGCTGGGTTAATAATAAAACAAGTGCTTATGTGAAAGAAAAGGGGGAAGGAGAAGGAGGGGTGAAGTGAGGGAGGGGGAAGAGTCATGTTAAAGTTACATTCAGGTTACAAGATCAACATTAACATACAGTTGTAAGGCAAGTGTTACAGTGTTAAAACAGTGTTGCACATAATATGTAGAAAGAGTGGACAATAATTAGTGCCTGGTTAATAAGTAAACACGTGTTTACGTGAAAGAAAAGGGGGAAAGGAGAGGGAGGGGTGAGGTTGAGGGATGGAAGGGGAAAGGAAGTAGATGAGGGATACAAGCCCCTGAGGAGGTAGGAGAGGGATCCATGGAGAGCATTTGGGGTTCCTTACATTCTGTGAGAGATCAAGCAAGGCCAGTAAGGGGGAGCAATTTGAGGGGGGAGAGCTAGAAATTTGGGGGGATGGGGTGCACACAGTAAAATGAAGGTGACAATAGAGGGGTAAGGTTTATCCAGTGCTTAGAGAAGGGAATTAATGAGGGACATGGCAGGAGCAGCTAGGAGCAAGGTAATTATTGAGAGCAGAGCTGATGGAGAAGGCAGAGGATGAGTGCCAGATTTGATGGGAGAGTAAATTCCAAATTTTTGGGAGGCGATGAGAATAAGCGGATTGGCCGATTAGAGTGAATCTGCAGGGAACTACCAGGGTGCGGGAGTCAGTTGATCTAAGGGAATGGGAGGATGGGGGGGTTGTTATAAAGGAGGAGGTGAGGTAAGAAGGGAGTTCACCCAACCAGTGTTTGGAGGTGAATTTAGCACAGTGGAAGAGTCGTCTATTTGTAAGAGAGGGGAAGGATAGGACACGATAAAGATCACAGTGGTGGGTTCGGGGAGGGCATCCAGGGCAAAATGGCAGAAGGAACTGAAGAGGGTGTCCAGTCTGGCCAGGGAGGACTTAGGGGCAACACCATAGACTATATCACAGTAGTAAAAAAATGGGCAGTATCATCTTCTGAACAAGTTCACGCCTAGCCTTAGGAGGGATGTAACTACGGTTCCTGAACAGAGCACCAAGCTTGGGGCATAGTTTTTTCTGGATGGTTTCAATATGTGCAGAGAGTTTAGGTGTTGGTCCAACACCTTTATATTGTTCAGGGTGCCTTTCCTGGTGAAACCTTTCAATAAATAAAATAAAAAATTCCCTGGGTCATCTTTGGGACTGCTTTTGTGGAGTGACACCACATGTGCTATTCTCCAGTTCTGCAGTAACATGCCTAACTCTACTGAACTATTAAATAGGCCTACCAGTTCCTCAGCCAGTTCCCTTAGTCCCCATGGATGCAATCTGTCTGGGCCTAGTGATTTGTTCACCTTGTATGTACTCAAAAAAGTCAGGCATCACACCACCACAAAAGCAACTGAACACTGCGGATAAAAAAGGCTTTATTTTATTAAAACATGCCTGACACATTTCTGGTCTTCCCAGACCCTTTTTCAAAGGCTGAATATCACACATAAAGGCACGTACTTATATATATTCACAAATCAGAGACATCACTAAATATATAATAGAAAAGATCTTTTACTTCATTACATTACATTCAAATCATCTCATTAAAACATACAAATTCTCACAAGCAAAAGCATTTATATCTTCTGTCTCTAAATTCTACAGGAGCTGGAAAACAAAATATAAATAACTATATTTGAAAAGGAAAATAAAAAAGAAGTGTACTAAAGACATTATTCCTTTCTAATCAGAAAAATATAGAGGTGGAATACAGGACCAAAAGAGATTTTGTCTCACATTGTAGAGATAGAAATCCTCAAAAAGGCGAATAAATTTATATGACAAGGGAGAGGGGAGAAAAAAGAACAGGTTATTTAAAGCTGTGGGTTGGGGCTGTTTACTTTAAAAAACAGAGAGGAAAAAACTAAAAAGATTATAATTATCTTCTTCTTTCTGCTAAAATGGTTTTAAATCAAAACCATAATTTAGACCTGGTGTCTTATGAGGTTTTAACTTCAAAATCCCAAAAGCTTCTCTCTTTAAGATCAAATTTCTATAATTTCCCCCCTCTTGGATTTGAGCACACTTTATCAATAGCCATATATTCAAAATTGTGCTTATTGCTATCATGCTGACAATTTCAAACATGTGCTGCTGTAGCATATAAAATATCACCCCTGATGATCGCTCTCTGGTGTTCCCCCCTCTAATTTTAAACCTACGTTCTGTTTTTCCTACATAAAATGCCTTGCAGGAACATTCTGCCAAATAAATACTCCCAATGGTACTGCAAGTTATTATCTGCTGTATTGTACAATCTTCCTTTATATCACTACTAGTGAAACTCATCCCTGTCCTAATAACTTTACAGTAATGCAATTATTGCACTTAAAACATCCAATTAGTTTAGTGAGCCAGATCTGTACTGTGTTCCTTTCTTCAAAATAGCTTGGCAGAAGACACCAGGAGAAAGGACTGCTGTGTGACTGGACTTCTCTGCTGGGACTAAAGTAGAAGAACGTTTGTATTTGACTTTTAATTTAGGGTAAAAAAACTAAAATACAAAAAAAAAGTGTGTGTTTGGGTTAACTGAACTGAATTGGTATCTGAAGAGCTGTCTAGGTGTAAATCTCAGGTGACTGAAAGGACTTAACTGCTGTGAGGTTTAAATTACTTGTAGAAAGATCTGGTAAGTAGGGGGAGTGGCTTAGCTTGAAGGAAGCTACATTTAAAGACTGCCTTAGAAAGTTTCTGCTAATAGCTTGGCAGAAGACACCAGGAGGAAGGACTGCTGTGTGACTGGACTTCTCTGCTGGGACTAAAGTAGAAGAACTTTTGTATTTGACTTTTAATTTAGGGTAAAAAAACTAACATACAAAAAAAAAGTGTGTGTTTGGGTTAACTGAACTGAATGGATATCTGAAGAGTTGTCTAGGTGTAAATCTCAGGTGACTGAAAGGACTTAACTGCTGTGAGATTTAAATTACTTGTAGAAAGATCTGGTAAGTAGGGGGAGTGGCTTAGCTTGAAGGAAGCTACATTTAAAAACTGCCTTAGAAAGTTTCTGCTAATAGCTTGGCAGAAAACACCAGGAGAAAGGATTGCTGTGTGACTGGACTTCTCTGCTGGGACTATATTGCCCTCCTTCCCTTCCCTTCACCCCCCACCCAAAGCTAGTTTTATTTTTATAGGCACAGAATTTGACTGACAACAGGAACTTCCTGTTTAGGGGCAGGAAGTGAGTGATCACAGAACCACCAAGGACCCACCATCCTAGAAGGGCAAGAGTAGCTCTCCGGCCCCGTCTAGCTGCTGGAGGTCTGCCTCTGAGCAAGTAAGTGGTCTACTGCAAATATAGGATATTCTTGTCTCAGAACAGGACAATCAGAAGCTTAAAGGGCACACAGGCAGAAAGTAAGGAGAGAGAGAAAACAGAGGAAAGAGTAAAGATAGCAAACAGTTAAGGGGCCAGAAATAAGACATGATTGGAGGGTGGAGTGGTGGCTGTGGAGCAGCAGTCTTCCGGGAGATGTTCTGGAGGATGCAGTGTTGTCTCATCTGCAGGCACCTCTCTGGGCTGAGGGAGGAGGATGTCATCTCCAGGCTGAGTTGGCCAGGATTTGTGGGACCTCCACTTCCATCCAGGGACCACCAGTGCCACTGCCGCTGCCTCAGAGGTTGCCAAGAAAGAGGAGCGTTGGACCACAGGGCCCAGGGAGGGTAAGGGTGGTGGAACAGAGGCGATCCTCCCATTGTACCTCTCCACAATTCATGCCATTCTGGCAAAGTGTGGTTCCCCATGGAGGCACCCACAGTGGAGACCAAGGAGAATGCTGGTACCTCCACAAAGGAGACCCACAGGAGGGTGGCAGGGGACCCTGCAGGGGAAGGAAACAACTCCTGGTGGGGGACTCATTGTTAGGAAGGTAGAACTGGGGAGGAAGGGAGAGGGAGGTGGTGCCTGCCTGGCGCCATGGCTTGCAGGGACAGGAAGCGAACTCAGGATTGCCAGAACAGCTGCACAGGGGAAGGAGCTGGATGTCATTGTCCACCTAGGGACAAATGACCTGGCTAAGAAAGGGATTAGAGAAGTGCAGGAAGAGTTTGTGAAATTGGGGAGGGGCCTTAGTCAAGTAGCATGCACGGTAACCTTCTCGGAGGTGCTACCCATCTATGGCATAGGAGACGCTGGGGTGTTCTGCACCATGGGATTCAATCAGTGGTTGAAAAACTGGTGTGGAGCTCAGGGATTTGGCTTCATTGGGGACTGGGGGTGCACCTGGAGTGATGCAAGCCTATACTGGCATGATGGGCTGCATCTGTCCGGGAGGGGAACCAGGATCCTAGGTGATAGGTTTAAATGCTTCATTGGCAAGCTTTTAAACTAGCCAAGGGGGGAGGCACTGGAAAGGAGCAGGAAAATCCTAGCCCACCCCAAATAATCACGGTAGTAAGTGCGGCTAACACCAACATAGAGGTGTCGATAGGGAGAAGGGCAGGGGTAAATGAAGAAAGTGACAAAGGCAAGAAGGACAGGGATGGGGTAAAAGGGAGTAAGGCCATCAGGAAATGGAGGGTAATGAGTACCAATGCTCGTAGTCTGGGCAACAAGCTCCTGAGCTGATGGCCTTAATGGAAGAGGGATGCCTGGATATCGAGCAGTCACAGAAACATGGTACACAGAGAACCATGACTGGGATGTTAACATACCAGGGTACATAACCTACAGGAGAGACAGGCAGGGAGAAGAGGGGAGTAGCTCTCTATGTAAAGGAAGGATAAAAGCAACTGAACAAAAGAGTAAACAGGGAGGAGAGGAGGCACTGTGGGTCACCTTGGAGACTGGAAAGGGCACCACAATCCGCATAGGGGTTGTGTACAGACCCCCATGTCAGGGGGAAGGAATGGACAAGGATATGATAGAAGGCATTCTTAGAATGGCAGAGAAAGGGGAGATACTGTTGATGGGAGACCTGAATATGCCAGATGTTAACTGGAGCACATTTGCTGCAGCCACATCCAAGAGCAGGGCTATTCTTGATGCCCTACAGGTGGCAGGCATTAGACAGTTAGTTTCGAACCCACTCGTGAGGGAGCATCTTAGACCTCGTATTTCAAACGGGGCAGTGAGAAGATCTCAGATCTAGAAGTGGGTTGCCATCTGGGGACAAGTGACATCAGACAGTGTGGTTCACGTTAAACCTCAGCTACAGAGTCAAGCCAACAAAAGTGAGGGTACTGAACTTTAGGAGGGCTGACTTTGCAAGATGGGAGAGTGCCTCAGAAAAGCACTAGCAAACAGGCTAGAAGGAGGTGTGGAGCAACAATGGGGAATTATCAAACTGCCATCACAGAGGCAACAAGCCTTTGTGTGAAGCAAATGAACAAATCAAAACGAAAGAAAAAGCCACTATGGTTCTCAAAAGAGGTGACTGTGAAAGTCAGGAAGAAAAGATAGCATTCGGAAGTATAAGAAACACAGAAGGAGCAGGGCAGAGAGCTGTACCAGTTAAGGCAGAAGGAAGCAGGAGGGAAGTCAGAATAGCAAAGGCCCAAACTGAGGAAAAGATAGCCAACTCAGTTAAGAAGGGGATAAAACCTTTATAGGTACATCAGTGAGCGAGAAAGACAAATGGAGGATAGTGAGGCTGAATAGAATGAACAGTGGTGGGCAGAGGGGACAGTGAAAGCAGGAATACTGAACGAATATTTCTGCTCAGTATTCACAAAAGAGGAGGGGAAGTGCCTAATCCAATTAACAGAAGCACTCTTGATAGGGGGTCGATCCCAGTCCTTTCACAGAAGAAAGGGTTCTGCAAGAACTCCTAAAACTGAAGGTGGACAAAGCAATGGGTCCTGATGGAATTCACCCCAGAATTCTAAAAGAATCAAGGGAGGAACTAGTGAAACCACTGGCTACTCTTTTTAATAAATCATGGGAGGATGGTGTGGTACCCGAGGACTGGAGGAAGGCGGATGTGATTCCCCTTCACAAAAGTGGTTCTAAGACAGAGGCAGGAAACTACAGACCTGTCAGTCTGACCTCTGTGGTAGGGAAAGTGATGGAGTCACTTCTGAAGGAAAGAACAGTCGAGTACCTAGAGGCCAGTGGAGCACAGGACCCAAGGCAGCATGGGTTCACAGCGGAAGGTCATGTCAGACTAATCTAATAGATTTCTTTGACTGGGTGACCAAAGTAGTAGACCAGGGAGGGCTGTGGACATGGCCTACCTAGACTTTAGCAAGGCATTTGACACAGTCCCACACAAAAGATTAATAGTCAAATTAACCAGCCTGGGAGTGGGACCCAGGGTGGTAGCCTGGGTAAAGCATTAGCTGGACAACAGGACACAGAAGGTAATTGTAAATGGAGTCCATTCTGAAGAAAGGGGAGTTACTAGTGGGGTACCGCAGGGTTCAGTATTGGGTCCAGTCCTTTTTAATGTCTTCATCAGTGACATTGCAGAGGGACTGGAAGGAAAAGTATGCATTTTTGCAGATGACACAAAAATCTGCAACAGGGTTGATACACAAGGAGGCATGGAAAGGATGAAAAGGGACTTGGCAAGATTGGAGGAATGGTCAGAAGTATGGCAGCTAGGATTCAATGCAAAGAAGTGCAAAATAATGCACCTGGGAAACAAGAACCCAGGGGAAGAATGCACAATGGTGGGCGTAGTAACAACAACAAAAAGGAAAGGGACCTGGGGTAATCATATCAGATGACCTTAAGGTTAGCAAGCAATGTGAGAAGGCAGTAGGGAGGGCTGGGGTATACTAGGATGTATAGGAGAGGCATCAGCAGCAGAAAACAGGAAGTTGTTATCCCTCTGTACAGACAGTTGGTGAGACCCCATCTGGAGTACTGTGTCCAGTTCTGGAGACCCCATCTCCGCAAGGTCGTAGACAGGATAGAGGCAGTCCAGAGGAGGGCAACTAAAATGGTGCAGGGTCTGCAAGAGAAGCCGTATGAGGAGAGACTAAAGGAGCTTAATATGTATACCCTTGAGGAAAGAAGGGAGAGGGGGGACATGATAGAAACTTTTAAGTACCTCAGTGGAATCAACAAAGTCCAAGAGGGTGGCATTTTTCAGAAAAAGAGACTTGCAAGAACAAGGGGACACAATTTAAAGATAGAAGGAGGGCGGTTCAGGGGCAATGTGAGGAAGTATTATTTCACAGAAAGGGTAGTGGATGCATGAAACAGCCTTCCTGAGGAGGTTGTGGGGTCTAAAACTGTGGGAGAATTCAAGAATGCATGGGACAGACATAAGGCAATTCTTGTGGGTGGTAGGAAGAAATAGGCTGTTGGTTAACTAGGATCTGCGGCCTATCCTGTAGGTAGGGAAATGGGCAGACTAGATGGGCCTAGCGGTCCTTTTCTGCCGTCAAAGTCTATGTTTCTATGTTTCTATTAACCAATTAATCTTCAAGGCTCTTAGCTTTTCTATCAGCTAATCTAGGTTTCTGTTTTGTTATTTCTCTAAGATTTTCTTCTACCTGTAAAATACCCCAATGTTTACTCATAAGTTCTGCAAATATATTCGAGTGGGCAGAGTTTGTAGTAACCACATTTATAACCTTATTGTTATTACATCTCTTTTTTGACTGTATAAGTAAACTGTTTCTTTCCACCTTATCTGCCTGACTTCTCACCCGCTTTATGTTCATCCTGCTATAACCCCTTGAATTGATTTTGATTTGTCCACCTTCAATGCTAGTGACCCCTCCCTCACTCTATCTCCTCTACCACTACATCTGTATTCCCCCAACCCCCGCTCCTCTTCTCCCGCCTGAAGGTACTGGTCCATCTTCTCCCTGGTGAAGATGAACAGAAGTATTCATTTAGTGTCTCTGCTCCCCCTCCCGTTATCCTCCACTCACTTCTCCCCTTTCTTAAGCCTAACAATCCCATCCTTCTTGTCCCTTTTTTCACTTATGTAGTGAAAGAAGGCCTTCTCCCCTTTCTTAATTCCTTCAGCTACCTGCAGCTCCTTGTGTGCCTTAGCTCGCTGGACTTCCTTACTTGCCGAACTAGCCAATCTTAGGTAATTTCCCTATCCATCTCTCTCTTGGTCTTCCTGAAATTTCTATAGGCTAACCTCTTTTCCCTTACTGCCTGGACGACCCCAGAACTGAACCAGCTGGGAGCCTTGGTGCTTGTGTTCTTCCCCCTGAGCCTAATGTACTCCTCTGTGGCAACCAATATTCCTTCCTTAATGATGAACCATCTTTGGTCCACCCCCATATCTGCTGTGATGCCTGTCAGGTGGCTCCTTAGCACTTCGCCCATCTTCCTGAAGTCCGCCGTCCTTAAATCCAAGATTTTGGTTTTAGTTGGGATGCTTTCCCTGCCCATATCCAACTGGAACCACACTGTGCAATGGTCACTCCCACCCAGGGGCTCCCTGACTGTAATTCCTGTACATGCTCCCCATTTGTAAGCATCAGATCAAGAACTGCCTCTGCTCTTGTTAGTTCTGTGACGCCCTGAGTCAGGAACACATTTTGCAGTCTTTTCAGGATCACCTGACTCGTAACACATGTTGTGGATGGTACGCTCCAGTCCACCTTGGGCAGGTTGAAGTCCCCCACATTTACCACCTCTCCTTTCCCTGCAGCTTCCAATATTTGCAAGCCCAGTTCCTGGTCCCTCTCCTCATCCTGGTTGGGTGGTCTGTAAACCACCCCCAACCTCACCCTTCTCCCTCTATTGGACTGTAACTGAGCCCATAATGCCTCCACCTTCCCTTCCTCTGACTCCACCCTCGTGCAAGTTATTCCTCCCTGATATTATTCCTTACTGTTTTAAGAGTGGTCTCACTCACAATCTTAGGGTACCAGTTCTTATATCCTAAGAATGCGCACCAGACCATTTATGAGTGCCTTCTGTGACTTTATTAACATTTAAACTAAATTCTTAAGCCAGTCAACAAACAGCCACTAGCTATGTGGTGAATTCTCTAGTCATTTAGCGATAAATAGCACTGTTCATGTAGCCAAATTGCGGCTGCAGTTCAGCAGGCTGCAGATCAAAAAGTAATATTATTTTTAACTTTGGCTACAAGTTTTGTTGTTTTACTAAACAGTTCAGGTAACAGCTAGCCAATATGTACTGTATATGGTTTTAGCCTTCAAGTTTACAATTAGGTGTTTTTTGTTCTGGTGTTTTTTTGATGCTGTATTAGTCACTGCTAAACAATATAAATCACAAACTGTCTGTGGCTCAGCAGGTTGCACACATCACCTCTGAGGCTGGAAGATTGCACGGTTGTGGGTTCAAGCCCCACACCAGACACCTGGGGTAAAATCTAAATACTGACACTGTAGTGCAGCTTAAGGGGGATGCTGCCATCTTTCTGATGAGACAGGTGTTAAACCATGTTCAGGTGGACATTTAAGATCCCATGGCACTTCTCAAACAGAGCAGGGGAATTTCCCCCATCCACTAAAAATACCATCAACAGCTTCATTTGGTTCAATTCCAGTTGGTTACCATCTGTATCTCCCCTCCCCTTCCCTCCCAGGGGCAAGCCTGAAAATAAGCAGAACTACCTAACCCTTCTTTCCAGGTCAACAAAAACTAAATGAAGAAAAAAAATAAACTGCATTGAGAAAGAAATAGTATCACCTACCATGAATCTAAGCCAGGCACCCAGAATATCATTCCACTGCTTTAACCACTAAGCTACAGGCTCACATGGCCGGGCCTATGACTCCTGGATACACTTCCTTTCTCTGGCAATACTGCACCAAAAAACAAATAAATTGGTCATCTTTATATTCCTAGTTGGATATACAGTACCAGAGAAAGAAGTCCATCCAGGAACATCACAGCCAGCCACGTGAGCCTGTAGCCCAGTGGTCAGAATGCTGCCCTAGTATTACAGGACCTAGCGTTTGAGGGTCAGTAGGCCACATAATTTCTTTCTCACTACAACTTGCAACTTCAAGTTAAATAGACACATATACACAGAAGCACATAGAAATCTCCTTTACACATGTACACAACAAACTCAAATGAAAGGGTAGTAAATAAGTAAAACACACTATGCACATATTGTATGTATATACATGACTGTTACGCTACAAGCTAAAAACTGATCTGCCAGCTAAATATACAATAGTGAACTTAACAAAACAAAATCCTTCTGAAGTAACCAGGATCACATAAAAACAATACAATAAAAAGTAGATGAAAAAAAGAATGCATCACGTTTGCAGGCTGATGTAATGCACCTGAAGGTTTACATAAATTACCATAGAACACTGTCCATAATCTACAGTCTGGTAGACAAGACAAGCAGCACAGTGCTTACCCTGAAGAGTGAAGGTTTCTGGAGTACACCCAGTGCAGAACAGCCTCCACTGGGGCTAAACCCACCAGGAAACCCCAAGGCTTCAGAACAGGCATGGGGCCTAGCAGCTATAACTGAATTGATAGGATTCTTATACAAGGTTTTGCAGCTGGTGTCCTTTGTGGTTATAACTGGCTTACATTGCTGGGTCAGAAGGCAAGCTGTTTATTTCACTGCAGAACCCACCCTGCAGCTACCATTCACAGCTCTCTGCCAGTGGCAGTGTTTAAAGCTCTCTCACAAATGCAGGATATAGTCCTATTAATGCAGTAACAAACACATCAGTGTATACACCTCTGCCAAACTTAAATTAATTAAAGTCCCTCCATGCAGTCAGGGTAAAATGGCAGAGTGTAATTGAGCAAAACACTGTTTATTTAATCAATTATTCAGATCCCCCTTCTGTTGTGTAACACCCCCTTAAATACACAGTCTGCTCTCACACCTGAGAGCTGCCTTTGCTGGTGTCTGTACCTTGCTATTTGGCTCCTGAGCTCTGTGTGAGGAATGGAGCAGGATGGGGTGGGTTTCTGCAGAGGAGCCTGAGAGCTGCCTTTGCTGGCATCCGTACCTTGCTGTTCAGCTCCTGAGCTCCGTGTGAGGATTGAAACAGGATGAGGTAGGTTTCTACAGAGAAGCCTTGCCATTTGGCTGTTGAGCTCCGTGTAAGGAATGGAGCAGGATGAGGGTGGGTTTCTACAGAGGAGCCTGAGATCTGCCTTTGCTGGCATCTGTACCTTGCCGTTTGGCTCCTGAGCTCCGTGTGAAGAACAAAGCAGCATGGGGGGGGGGGTTCTACAGAGGAGCCTGAGAGCTGCCTTTGCTGGCATCCGTACTTTGCTGTTTGGCTCCTGAGCTCTGTGTGAGGAACAGAGCTGGATGGGGGTGGGTTTCTACAGAGGAGCCTTGCTGTTTTAACTCCTGAGCTCTGAGAATATGGACTTGTGCACTCTCGGTACCAGAGATAGGTAATATATTTATTTGGTGCTCTTTTCATAAATCAGAGCACCTTATCTCTGGTAGGCACATACATAAAACACACAAAAAACCATGAATATAACAAATAGCAATAAATATAGAAGTATAGGGTTGGATTTTCAATCAATTGCAGCATGATTTGACCACACTTTTATATCTGCATCAAGACAATTAGATAACAGAAAATACAGCCTATCTTTTTGTCGCAAGTGCTGTGAGTTGCTCACGCTAAATTAATGCATGCAACAAATATGTAACGCATGCATAATTTTTTGGCCATAAATTGAGCATAGATTGTAAATGCATCAGAATGTTTGAATCACTTGTGGGCATTCTGGCGCATTTACAGGGATGCAGTTGTGGCAATACAACTGCTGCAAGTACTGCGTCCAGACCTTTGAAAATCCAGGCCATAGTATTAAACATAATTTATGCAGCTTGCATTGTCAGAGTGCAATTTTTTATTAAATCAGGCTATAAAAGTCAGCACAGGCCTCAGCATATCTCAACTGGTAGCACATCCTCTTCTGGGCCAGGAGGTGGCAGGTTCTCGTCCCACACTGGGACTGGGCTCATACCATAAATGCTGGCAACTGAGTGCAGTAATGAGCTAATGCTGTACAGCCAGTGTGTTCCTTCCTTCAGATGAGACATTTAATACAGGTTCCTTTTAACCATGTAGGGTGCTGATTTGGTGAGTGACCAGGTGGAAGTAAAAAAAAGGCACTTTTCAAAAGACTAGAGAATTTTCCCTCATGTCCAGCTCAACATTCCCCTTTCCATAAAATCAGTTCATGCGATTGTGCAAGTCTATGTGTGGGTGTTGATTCACCAAATGGCTGCCACTACACATTTATAGTCACTTTCCTAACAGTCTCTCATTGCTTGTAAAGCACTTTGGGATACAAAGTGTATGAATAGGCTATAACCCACAACTAATTTGGGGTACATGTTATCGCCCACCATCCTCTGATTCAGAATATACAAACACATTAATACAGGACATCAGTCACATGATGAATAAAGGTGATATCCTGATCCTGGGAAACTTTAACATGCCGTCCATAAATTGGTTTACTACTAACGGCACAACAGCTGTCGAAAAAACTTTTATTTCAACAATCAATGAATTAGGCCTTGAGCAAATTGTTCAAGAACCCACTAGAGGGTGCAATATATTAGACCTTGTGATTACCAATATCGAGGACAAAGTCTTAAATTTTTCAATATCAGACCCACTAGGGAATAGTGACCGCCATACCATTGTATTTGATCTACAGTATGAATCTAGCATAATAGTTAATAATGTTCAGGTGTATAACTACCACAAAGCCAACTTTGAGGCAATAAACAACAGCCTAAAAAATACCCCATGGGAAACAATTTTATCACCTTTAACCCTGGAAGACTCTTGGGTATTTGTTAAAAACAAGATAATAGACTTAGCAAAAGCTTATATTCCAGCCCGGATAAAATATAACAATAAAGGTAAAATTCCTTTGTGATTAAATAATGATATTCATAGGAAAATCAAACAGAAGAAAGAACTATTTACTCATTTAAAAAAATGCACAACAGAAACAAAAGAACTCATACTGGGACAATACAGAACTGCCGTTAAAGAACTAAAAACGACTATCAGGAAGGCAAAATGCAATCTCAAGTGCCGCATAGCCCATTCCAAAGATAATCACAAATCCCTATTTTCTTATCTCAATAGTAAAAAAGGCAGTAACAGACAAATTGGGCCATTGACCAATGGCGCAATCACCATTACATCTGATAGAGATACTACTGACACATTTAACACCTATTTTGCATCAGTATTCTCAAATCATACAGTCATAACTAATACAAATACTATCATATTAAGTTCTACTGAAAATAACCATGCCATAACTATTTCTGAAGTAGTTTCCTTGTTAAAAAAATGTTAAACCAAATACTAGCTGTGGACCAGACTTAATTAATCCTAGATTTTTTGTTGAAACAGCTGAAAATATTGCCACACCACTTTCCATTATTTTTAATAAATCATTAGCAGAAAGATCCTTTCCATTTGATTGGATAACTGCTACAGTTGTGCCTATACTTAAAAAGGGTAACCGTTTCATAGTGAATAATTACCACCCTATCAGCCTTACTTCCAGCCCATGTAAAGTAATGGAAAAAAATTATTAAAGGCATATTAGAGGCAGAAATGCAAACTCTAGGCATTATCGACCACTCACAACATGGGTTCAAGCAAGGCTTTTCTTGCACTACCAATTTAATAGCCTTTTACAATACTGTCCACCAAGAACTAGACAATAAGATTCCCATGGATGTCACCCTCCTGGATTATAGCAAAGCATTTGTTAAGGCTACTCACAATATTCTCCTTGCTAAGCTATCAGACCTAGGTTTTTCTTGTAACATAATAAAATGGATCAATTGCTGGTTAACCAACAGGATGCAGCATGTTAGGGTCGGTGGTGCCTATTCCAGTAATATGGCTGTGACCAGTGGTGTGCCTCAGGGATCAGTTCTGGGCCCAGTACTATTCAATATTTTTATCTCAGACATGCAGATTAGCTCCAGGAACATACTTTCGGAATTTTCAGATGATACAAAGTTAGGTGGTAGGGTGGAGTCCGACTATAATATGGACTTATTAGTAAATGACCTCTCAATATTAGAGCATTGGGCACAGAAAAACAAAATGACAATCAATACAGGCAAATGTTCTGTTCTCCACCTAGGTTACAATAATCCCAAACAAATGTATACACTATATAATACTATCATTAAATCTTCAATATGTGAAAGAGACTTGGGCATCCTGATAGATGACAAATTATCCTCCTCCAATCACTGCAATCATGTAGCTAAAACTGCTAATTCACTACTTAGGCGCATTAAGCGCACGTTTATATCTAAAACAGAAGAATGTATTATCCCATTGTTTAAAGCATACATCGGACCATATACAGATTATGGGTCACCAGTGTGGAGTCCATACATGGTCACGGACATTCAAGTGATTGAAAGAGTTCAGAGAAGGGCAGCAAAAATGGTGCCCCATTTAGCATCACTACCATATCCAGAGAGGCTTCAAAAAACAGGCCTACATTCACTGAAGTTTAGGTGCTCCAGAGGTGATCTTCTGTTCCTATATAAAATTCTCAAATCACCCTCTCTGATGGACAAATGTGGAATTGTTAAAACACAAAGAAAACTACTACCTAGACTTCACAATCAACAACTAACGGTATGTAAAGCAAAAACAAACAGGAGGCTTCATTTCTTCTTGGTAAGAACACCAAGGCTCTGGAACCAGCTACCTCAAGAGCTAGTAGACTATGATACCTTTGAATCCTTTAAAAAGGGTGTAGATCATTGTCTCTCCAAAAACTGCAACAAAGTGTAATTTCCCACACATGTGGGGGATAATCAAGATAGGCTTCACAAAAACATAGAAACATAGAATTTGACAGCAGATAAGGACCGCTTGGCCCACCCAGTCTGCCCATTTCCCTACCTACTGGATAAGCTGCAGATCCTAGTTAACCAGCAGCCTACTTCTTCCTACCCCCAACCCCCAGAACTGCCTTATGACTATCCCATGCATGCTTGAATTCCACCACTGATTTTGACTCCACAACCTCCTCCGGAAGGCGGTTCCATGCATCCACAACCCTCTCTGTGAAAAAATACTTCCTTAAATTACCTCTGAGCCGCCCCTCTATCTTCAAATTGTGCCCTCTTGTTCTTGCACACCTCTTTTTTTGAAAGATGCTACCCTCTTGGACTTTGTTGATTCCCTTGAGGTACTTGAAAGTTTCTATCATGTCCCCCCTCTCCCTCCTTTCCTCGAGGCTATACATATTAAGCTCCTTAAGTCTCTCTTCATATGTCTTCCGGTGCAGACCCTGCACCATTTTAGTTGCCCTCCTCTGGACAGCTTCCATCCTGTCTATGTCTTTGCAGAGATTGGGTCTCCAGAACTGCACACAGTACTCCAGATGGGGTCTCACCAGCTGTCTGTACAGAGGGATAATAACTTCCTGTTTTCTACTGGTGATGCCTCTCCCTATGCATCCCAGTATCCCCCCAGCCCTCCTTGCTGCCCTCTCACATTGCTTGCCCATCTTTAGGTCATCTGATATGACTACCCCAGGTCCCTCTCCATTTTTGTTGTTGTTAGTATCTCACCCCCATTGTGTACTCTTCCCCTGGGTTTTTGTTTCCCAGGTGCATTACCTTGCACTTCTTAGCATTGAATCTAAGCTGCCATACATTTGACCATTCCTCTAACCTTGCCAAGTCCCTTCTCATCCTTTCCACCCCACCCTGTGCATCAACTGTGTTGCAGATCTTAATGTCATCTGCAAAGAGACATACTTTTCCTTCCAGTCCTTCTGCAATGTCACTTATAAAGACATTGAAGAGGACCGGTCCTAATACTGAACCCTGCGGTACCCCACTAGTAACCCTCCTTTCTTCTGAGTGGACTCCATTTACTATTACTCTCTGTGTCCTATTCTCCAGCCAACTCTTTACCCAGGCTGTCATCTTGGGACCCACTCCCAGGCTGCTAACTTGTATAGTAATCTTTTGTGTGGGACTGTGTCAAATGCCTTGCTAAAGTCTAGGTAGGCCATGTCCACAGCCCCTCCTTGATCTACTACTTTGGTCACCCAGTCAAAGAAATCTATCAGATTCATCTGGCATGACCTTCCCGCTGTGAGTCCATGCTGCCTAGGGTCCTCTGCCCCTCTGGCCTCTAGATACTCGACAATTCTTTCCTTTAGAAGTGAGTCCATCATTTTCCCTATCACTGAGGTTAAACTAACAGGTCTATGGTTTCCTGCTTCTGCCTTGCTCCCACTTTTGTGAAGGGAAATCACATCTGCCCTCCTCCAGTCCTCGGGTACCACCCCATCCTCCCATGATTTGTTAAAAAGGGTAGTCAGTGGTGTCACTAGTTCTACCCTTAGTTCTTTTAGAATTCTGGGATGAATCCCATCAGGCCCCATTGCTTTGTCCACCTTCAGTTTTAAGAGTTCTTTCAGAACCCTGTCTTCTGTAAATGGGCCGGTATCAACTTCTGTATCCAGCGTGTTACTACTGTTTGTTTTATGTACCTCCCCCTCTTCCTTTGTAAACACTGAGCAAAAATATTTGTTTAGTATCTCTGCCTTTTCACAGTGTCCCTCTGCCCACCCTCCTCCCCTTTATTAAGCCTCATTATCCCTCCCTTGGTCTTCCTTCGCCCCTGATGTACCTATAAAAGGTTTTATCCTTCTTAACTGAGTTGGCCATCTTTTCCTCGGTTTGGGCCTTTGCTGTTCTGACTGCCTTCCCAGCCTCCTTTTGCTTTAACTGATACAGTTCTCTGTCCTGCTCCTTCATGTATCCTTGTACTTCCTGAATGCTTTTCTCTTGAACCTTCACTGCCACTTCCTTTGAGAACCATAGTGGTTTCTTACATCGTCTTGTTTTGTTTATTTGCTTCACACAAAGGCTTGTTACCTCTGTGATGGCAGTTTTATTATTCCCCATTGTTCTTCCACCCCTTCTTCCTGCCCATTTGCTAGTGCATTCCTTAGGCACTCACCCATTTTGGCAAAGTCAGCCCTCCTAAAGTCCAGTACTTTTGTCTTTGTATGGCTTGACTCTATTGCTGTGTTTATTGTGAACCATACTGTTCGATGGTCGCTAGTTCCAGATGGCTACCCACTTCTACATCTGTAATCCTCTCTCCATCTCCATTTGAGAGAATCAAGTCTAATATTGCCCCTCTTGAGTGGGCTCCAGTACTAGTTGTCTAAGGCATGCCCCCTGTAGGGCATCTAGAATAACTGCACTCTTCGAAGTGGCAGCTGCAACTGCACTCCAGTTAACATCTGGCATATTCAGATCACCCATCAGCAATATCTCCCTTTTTCTGCCATTCTAAGTATACTTTCTATCATTTCCCTGTCCATTTCCTCCCCTGAGAGGGGGGTTCATGACAAGCCCTATGTGCGATAGTGGTGCCATTGCCGTCTCCAAATTTACCCACAGTGCTTCTTCTCCTCCGTTTGCCCTTTTGTTCTGTTGCTTTTATTCCTTCCCTTATGTAAAGAACTCCTCCTCCTCCTCTTTTACCCTCCCTGTCCCTCCTGTAGACAGTGTATCCTGGTATGTTTATGTCCCAGTCATGGTTTTGTGTGTACCATGTTTCTGTGACTGCCACGATATCCAGATGTTCCTCCTCCATCAAGGCCACTAGTTCAGGAAGCTTGTTACCTAGACTACGGGCATTAGTACTCATTGCTCTCCATTTTTTGATTTCTTTACCTTCTGTTGCAGCATCCCCCACTGACCGTTCTACCTCAGTCTTTTTCTCATTTAGTGCCCTGTTTTGTAGGGAGAGGCTGGGATTTTCCTGCTGCTTGTCAGTGCCTCCCCTTTGACTAGTTTAAAAGCTTGCCAATGAAGCATTTAAACCGATTGCTCAACAGACTTGTTCCCTTCCTGGACAGATGCAGACCATCTTGCCAGTATAGGCTGGTGTCCCTCCAGGGAAACCCCAGTCCCCAATGAAGCCAAACCCCGTGCTCACACCATTTTTTTCAAACATTCATTAAACTGCATGGTGCCAATTGCCCTCGCCTCCCCCATGCTTTTGACAGGCAGCACCTCTGAGAAGGATACTGTGTGTGCTACTCATCTTAGGTCCCTCCCCAACTCTGCAATGTCCTCCTGCACTGCTCTAATTTCATGATGAGCCAAGTCATTTGTCCCTTGGTGGACAATTATGTCCAGCTCGGAATTCCTTGCAGCTGTTCTCGTGATCCTGAGGATGCGCTTCCTGTCCCTCCAAGCCATGGCACCAGGCAGGCAGGCACCTTACTTCATTTTTCCCCGCTCCCCCCAGTTCTATACCCCTAATGATTGAGTACCCCACCAGGAGCTGCTTCCGTTCCTTTGGTGCCCTCTGCCTCCTTTCTCTGTGGGCCTTCCTTGTGACAGATATCATCAGTCTTCTCTCAAGTGGCATCCATAGGGGGAGCTTATGTGCTCCCCAGAATGGTGTATGGATTGTGGAGTGGAACAATTGACTGGGTGTGCCTCTGTTCAACCCCTCCTCACCTCCCTGAGCCCACTGTGGTCAAACTGCTGTGCTTTCTTCGCAACCTCTGAGGTAGTGGTGGTGGTGCTAGTGCTCCCTGGATGGGGGAGGTTCCCTTTCTACTGTCCAGTGTGGCCTGGGGGAAGGTTTCCTTACTACTGTCCAGTGTGGCCTGAAGACGGGCAACTTCCTCCCTCAGGGCAGATAGTAGTCTTCAAATAGGGCAGCATCTCAGCCTCCAGAAAGACTCCCGGCTTCACGACTTGCTTTTGTCTTCACTTACCTAGTAAACCTAGTAAATGCCAATTCTTCTTTTGCTACAAGAGTCACTTCCTCATTTCTATTTTTAAGTACTGTAGATTAATCTAGTGTACCTCCTGATGTAGGTTGAAGGGCACCTCCAGAGGACAGATGCAGCCACTCTAGATACCCTGACCGCAATCGATTTTAAACATGAAATGGGAACAATCAACTGCCCCTGTTCTCTGGAGTGATGAGTTCTCCTGGGGCTTGGTGGGGGACCAGCAGATCATGAAGTGATTGGGGGAAAGCAAATGAAGTAATTGTGGTTTATGGTCCATGCTTTACAATATTAAAGAGCTAATGTACTGCCTGGAAACTGCCAGCAATTAACTGAAACTTTCAGATGCAGTCAGCTATCACTTCTTATATCTCTAGTATTTTTTATTTTCTGTTTGCTAATTAGAAGATTTTCTGCCTGGCAGTACTGGGGTAATTTGTAACCTCCCTGCTACTGCTGCCAATCAACCGATCACCGAGGCCTTTGTCTCCATTTGAAAATATTGGTGCCTTTTCTGGACTGCACTATAGCTCAGCTCGAACCACTGGAGTTAGAATTTTTCTCTCCTCTGGTGAAATTCATTTGCTATGGAGCCTAAACTACAGTATTTTGCCCTAAAGCATGAGTAGTGCTGCGAGCTAAAACTGTCTGAATTTACAAGTATTTCCTGTGAACTTGGGAGCACAGCTACGAGGGCAGAGTTTGGCGCCAGTTTCAAATGGATCCCTCGGTGTACTCGGTTCATCAGTGTTGCTCTCAATCTTTAATTTACTGTGCAGCACTCAACTCCCTGCGAGGCTTCTTAGTGCTGTAAATGGATGCTTTGGCTCTTTTCAGTTTACCCCGCAGCCGCTTTGTGGCTGCTCCATACCCACCCCCCACCACTCCCACCCTTGGTTGGCATTAGTTATATAGCCCTTGGTGACTCTTTGCCATGCTCAGTGGGAGTGATAGTTAAAAAAAAAATCTCCCTACTTTACCACTTGCAACTTATATTCTTCTACCACTAGAGGGTGTCTTCAATCCTAATAATCCTGATTTGCTTCTTAGATCATAGCTAACATTACTAGCTCATTCCTCATGCTTTTTCTCCTGTTTTAAACCAATTTCTGTAACTTTTAATTTTTAATCACCTCCTCCCTGCTATTCTATCTCACAAAAATGCCTTCCCCACTTTCAATTCCCTGGGCACCTTACCCTACTGTACTTTTCTTACTGTCTCAATTCTTGTTCCCATTATGTGGATCCCAGTGGTTAGTAGCACTCTCTCCCCAAGAGGGCACCACTTTCACCCTAATGACTTCACCTTCTCTAACATGCTCATTCTGTCTCATAAGTCACAGGCTGTTTCACCACTTTTAGTCCCAAATAGGATAGCTTACCATGCCACATACTCGTCAAACAATTTTCCTCTCTGCATCACCTCCCTGCCTGTCACTTTTATCCATCGTAAACTGTGGTACTTACTCCTACTGGCACTAACACTAGCTGGTGATATTGAAATGAATCCAGGTCCTGGCGGTAATATATCCAACACTGACACATGCTGATCTGATGCTAAGGGTCTGCGTATTGCTCACCTGAACATCCGGAGCCTTCCCCACAATGTGATGGAACTTAAGGCCTGGGTTACTCAATACAACCCAGACATTCTATGCTTGTCTGAGACCTGGTTAAAACCCTTCACCCCTGATCACCTATGCGTCCTGCCTAACAATAAAATATTAAGAAAAGACTGAGCCTCATCTAAATGTATCTATGTCTTAAGTTAATGTTATACTGTGTATTTTCGTTTGTCTTACTGTGACAAGGTACCTTTGTAAATGAGCCTATGGCTCAAAGGTTTTCCAAACAACTGTTTAAATAAATAAATAAATAAAATGTGGAGGAGGAGGAGTTGCGATCCTCCATAAATCTCACCTCTCCCTACACCTAAACACCTCCTTCACCTTCTCACACTGTGAATCCATTCATGCTACCCTCCTACTTTGTTCCAAGAGACTGCACTTAGTGTGCACCTACAACCCTTCTAGGGGTGGTGTCCCTGGTCTTGTGGAACTCCTCTGCCAGGTGGACTCAGCTATCGGACAAAATGAGGTCCTCATCCTTGGTGACTTTAATCTTAACTGGTCTGGTAAATCCTGCCAGTCTCTCCACAACATAGTACAAGGCCATGACCTACACCAAGTGATCATTGACCCCACCAGGGTCTCTGGGGCCACCCTATCCCACACCAACACTCTAATTGACTGGGCCCTCACAAACTGTCTTGACCGGATCATCTCAGCTGGTACCCTTGCTGACTCCATAAGTGATCATTCCCCTATTTCCTCCATCTGGCGTGCCGCTAGACAATCATCCCCTCCTCCAAAATTGATCACCTTCCGTAATATGGCCAATCTCAATCAGGCACAGTTTTTGCAGGATCTCACTTCGATTGACTGGTCACCCATCTTTGCCTCATCTGATGCGCAGTCTGCTCTAGACTACTTTCTTGAAAAGTTTGAGTGTATCCAAGCCCTTCATGCTCCTTATGTCATGTGCCGCATTTGGGGCACACAAACTAAGTGGCTGACTAAGGATGTTCTTACCAAATTCCCGGACCAGGGATAAAAGTTGGTGGCACTTCAAGGCCTCAGGGGTGCAGACTGATTATGATCATTACAGGGCTTTGTGAAACTCCTGCAAAAGGAATATTCATCTAGCAAATAGCTCCTTCTGTAAAGACTTGCTTACAAAAGCTGGGGGAGACTCAAAAAAAATGTTGGTCAGTCATTAAAACTCTCCTTGGTACTGATAAACCGGCCTCCTCAAATGACATGCTACTAAACGACATTCATTGTAACAACCCAGTGACAATCGCCAACTCTTTTAACTGTCATTTACTCAGATCTTTCATCTTTCTCTGCCACGTTACCTATAGACCACCCTACATCCACTCCTGTGGCTATGGAACCTATGTTCTCCCATCCACTTTTCAGGTTTCGGACTATCACTTCAGCAGAAGTCCTAGAGCTGCTACTCACCATATCTGACACTACTAGCTCTGGTGCTGACTGCTTGGAGCCCAGGCTTCTGAAGGCTGCTGCCCCTCTCATAGCCTCTCCTCTAACTAAAATTTTCAACCTGTTGCTATGTCATGGTGCAGTTCCTGATATATGGAAGATGGCGAGGATTACCCCATCCTAAAAAAAGGTGATCCCAAAGATATGGCCAAATACCAACCCATCGTTATCCTCTCGGTGCTCAGCAAAATCCTTGAAAAACTGGTGGCAAACCAAACCATAGAGTATTTGAGGAAACATAACCTCCTCTCTGGTTCCCAGCATGGCTTCTGAAAAAGCCACAGTACCTCCACTGCTCTCCTAAAACTTACTAATGACATTTACGCCGCTATGGTTTCTGGTCTACTGACAGGTGCCATCTTCATCGACCTAACCAAGACTTTTGACCTGGTTAACCATACCCTTCTCCTTACTAAACTAGTTTCCCTTGGTTTTTCAGCTGAATCGGTGAACTAGTTCTACAGCTATCTGTCCAATCGTCAGCAGGCTGTAGCTTTTGACTCAGCTACGTCTGATCTGTCATCCATTTATGTTGGTGTCCCACAGGGATCCATGCTTGGCCCCCTGCTTTTCACTATTTTCATTAATGACCTTCCATCCCAGACACCTACATGATCCACCTTGCTATATGCAGATGACCTTGTCCTCTACTATAGTGCCAGTAATGTATCGGACATAAACAACTCACTCTCTTCGGACTTCCTAAACATACAATCCTGGCTAACTGTAAATCACCTCATTCTCAATGTAAATAAAACTCAGTCTATACTCTTTGGCTCTCCTGCTAGACTAAAATCAACTCAAAACTCCCTCAAAATATTCTATTCTGACAATTCCCTATTAGTCAGCACCAATTCCTTCAAATTCCTGTGTATTCTTCTTGATGAATCATTGGAGTTTGAGTTCCACATCACTGCTACCTGCAAAACTGTAAATGTGAAAATTGGAGCAGCCTACCATACTTGCTATGCCCTCACCCCATCAGCTAGGCTTGCTGTGGCACAAGGCTTTTGCTCCCATCATTGGCCTATGGCTCGGTCACCTATCTAGGTGCAACTAAAACATCCCTCCATCTATGGGATACTACCTATAACAACATCTGTCATTATGCTTTGGCCTCTCCTTGTTACAAACACTGCTGTCAGCTCTATGCTGACCTGGTATGGCCTAGTCCTACTGCTCACCACCTCCTATCCTATGGTGCCTTAATAGACAGTATAATCAGATCTGGCCTCCCTCAATCTCTTGCCTCACTATTACACTCTCAACCTCCCTCCTATAGGCTACTTTCAACTGAACAGACTCCTCTCTACATCCCTCGATGTAAGACTACAATGGGTGCACGTGCTTTCTCAAATACTGCCCCTAAGTATTGGAACTCTATCCCCCAAGTTATCTGTCTTGCCCCTACACATGGTCACTTCAAAATGCTCCACCGTGAACATCTACTTGCAGTAAGCCCCTGCACTTGCTTCCATCCACCTTAAACTCTTTCTCCTACTCTGCTACCCTACTCTACTCCCACCCTCCCTGTTGCACACTTTCTAACCTACCTCTCTCCCTCATCCCCTTTCCTCCCCGTTTCTCTTACTATTCTTATTTTTGCACATTGGCACTTATTGTATACTGTCCATGATAATGTCTGATTGTCATTTCTCTGTACTTTTGTCACACTTGCCTTTTGAATGACCCCTGTTTTTATCATTTTACCTTTTTACCTTTGTCTGACCATGTATAATTTGTCCTGCAAGTTGTTTGTAAACTCTTATCCTTTTCCGACTTATCTCTGTATTGTATAACCTAATTCTATGTGCTGCGTCACATTGCTGCTGTTTTTCTGTATTTGACCTGTACCCTCCCGGGTTGTGCTTGAAAATAGGCATCTCTAAGCCTAGTGCACTCACCCGGTTAACAAAAGCAAATAAATAAATAAATAAATAGATGTGTAGAGCAGCATTCTGGAAGGAAACAAATCAGTTCTGTTCCTCCCACCACATCAACACTGAGACCACACTGACTATGACATCACTAGTAACCAATAAGAGCCATTTCTCACTGCCAGGTTTCACTTTCACATGAAGCAGCAGGGACTGGCTATCCCTGGTTACTAGTGATTTCACAATTTCCAGCATTTTGGCTGGTAGCTTGGGAAAGTCATTGCTCGGGCTGCAAGGATTGTAGTGCCTCAAGGTGTTTGGTCTCATTTCTGATGATATAGTGGGAGGAACAGAACTGATTTTTTTCCCTCCAGAGTGCTGCTCCACACATCACCTTAGTACTGCTAGGTGGAACATTTTCTAATTAGCAAACAGAAAAGAAAAATATACTTCAGATATTAGAAGTGATAGCTGACTGCATCTGAAAGTTACTATTAATTCCAAGCAGTACAGTAGGGCCCAGATATTCAAACTGTGCCAGGTTGTGGCAGAAGCCTGGACGCAGCACAACTTGGCTGCGCAGGGGCATTGACTGGGCGATATTCAACGGAGCTGTGCCATGGCACAGCATCATTGAATATCATACCCTGGCCACCCACAGTGTGCATGGTGCAGTGGCACTGTGCCAGCGCAATGGCCAGAGTGGAGCAGGGGAATGCACTAGCGCAAGTTCCGTTGCACTATGTGCAACAACCGCGATATTCAAAAGTGCACATGTGTAAACCCCCTGTTACCCGGGGTTACTAGAATCCCAGTAAGACCCAGTGGTAGGCAGGGAAGGCAGCTTGTGAAACTCCAGTTAAATGGATTTCACACTGTCTCACTCTGTTCTCAGTCTCAGCTGAGACTGAGGGATGACATCACCATAGAACTATCGCAGCTGCATGAGACACATTGGAATCTGCAGTTGGGACTTAGGTTAGAATGTTGGAGTTTTTTGAACAGTGAGCTGTAGCAGTTGTGTGTGAGCAGTGTTGAAGAGAGGAGCACAGCAGTCTGTGCACAGGCTCTTGCAGTCTAAAGCTCTGATATAGAGCTACTTTAGGGAGAGGTGTGTGTCTCCACCAAGAGAGGAACACAGTAAGCTGTTTATGAAGTGGTAGAGACCGCTGTTACTAGTCTCTGTGCCCCATCCCTGAGGGGATGGGGGGTAAAAGGTTTGCCTGTTATTCCAGGGGCAACCTCCTGGTTCCAGCTAGGGAAGAAGCTGCCTTATTTTTCTAAGTTGTGAAGCTGTCAAGAATCTCCTGTGGGGCACCTGCAACCAAAGGGTGAGTCTGCTCTTACACGGGCCTATGTTTCACCTGAACTGTTGTAAAGTGGGGATTGGAATGCTTAATCAGTGGGAGGCCTAGTGGAACAGGCTAAGCCAAAGTAAAAGTATGTTCAAGTCCAGCACAAGGTGAAAGCCAAGACATGTAGAGGAAATGTGCCATGCATTTACCCTTTAATCTACACTGCCAAGCTTTTCAGAAAGAGATGTTTAAGTATGTTTGAGTCTAGTACAAGGGGAAAGTCAAGACATGTAGAGGGAATGTGCTATGCATTTACCCTTTAACCTACATTGCCAAGCTTTTCAGAAAGAGATGTTTAATGTCCAGAGAAATGGCCGGGTATGAATTGTGGAAGCTAGTGGTGGGAGACCCCCCATCATTAGTAACCAGGTTCACCTCTACGGATTTGCTCTGTGGCCCTTTTACTTTGCCTCAGGCACTTGGCCAGTGCTGAGGGAAGTACCCAGACGTGGTATTGAAAGGAAAATTCCTTTATGGAGTCGAAGGCTCTAAGGTGGTTTAGGGAGCCACTGGAGAATGTGTCCATGTTACATGGAAGGTGTTCGAGTGGCCGGCAGGGGAGCCGAGCCAGGGAAACCCCAAATAGTGTACAAGTCAGGCTGTGTACCCAAAGCAGCGTGCAAGTCCGGACTGTGTGCCTGGTGGGTCCAGAGCCTCAGGCTGAAGAGCTGAGGAAATGTTCTGTTTCTCTTATCTACATTACCAGGAATGTAGCCCTGTGGGGGTCCGTCTATGCTTTGTTTGTTCAGTTTGAATGTGAATAAAAGCCACACTTTAGAATCCCATTCCTGGTATTGGACATTACAGTTATTGCTTCCTGTGTTCGGATTTATTTGGGAGCCCCTGTGCAGAGTAGCTAAACCTAGCCCTTGTGACGAGTAACCTAGTCCTCACTGAACCCAGTCCCCCACCTGGTGCTGCTGTCAGCTTCAACAGCATACCACCTGTCATTTGCAAAAAGGCAGGGGTGTAGGGGTTACACATGCAAATGGGGCCATAATGTACGCAAGGCACAAATGGGGCCATTTGCATGTCATTATGGCTCCATTTGCATGCAGGTGTGCTGATCCATGGCGAGCAGCCGTCAGGGACCGAGACCCACTGCACAGCACAGCAATGTGCCCCGCAGACCAATTGGGATCCGTTCACATATCTGGAATGTGTAGTACGGTATGGGCTGCATGCCCATTGGCCCACGCCAGGGCCAATGGGCTACGACAGCCCTACCTACGGTGTCAGTCGGCGGGTGGCAGGGCAGCAGGCGGGTGGGTGCTGCCGCCTGCCGCTGACCGGGGGGGGACGGGGCAGTGGGGCTCAGTGGGTGGATGGGGAGGGGGGTACCGCTGGACCACCAGGGATATTGGACGTCATTTGTTTTTAATACAAATGCCCATGATTGGGCTGCGAGCGGTCCACTTTGGGCTGCGAGCGGTCCATTGGACCACCAGGGATATTGGACATTATTATATGATTACAAATGCCCGCGATCGGGCTGACAACGGTCTGCTGGACCACCAGGGATATAGGACTTTATTCTTTTTTTACAAATGCCCGCGATCGGGCTGACAGTGGTCACCCACAGGTGGCAGCTGTCATGTTGCGCCCTGCAATATGGCAGCTCACCTGTCGGTGGCCAGCCATTGTTCCTTTTTTTTTTTTTGGGCTCACCTGTGTTTGGCACAAGTATGGGCTGCACATGCATGGACTCAGCACGTCCTGTGCTGAATATCGGGATGTGCGGAGTATGCATGGGCATGCCCCCCCCCCACCTGCGCCGCATACATTACTGATGCACTCTGCCACATCGGGATTTGAGCCAGGCACAATCCACATTTGAATATCACGCCGGTTGGTGCATCAGTGGGTTGCGCATGGCACAACACTGTTGCGCCATGCGCAACTCTTTTGAATATCTGGGCCTAGCTCTTTAAATAACCACCAAATTGTTCTCAGATGCCTTTTTTATTCATTGTATTACACAGTTTGTAGAGTTTAAAGACACTTAAGTGCTAAGCACATGTGTGAGTCATTATCAATAACAATTTAAACTCTGTCATTCACAGTTCACACTATTTATGGGTATGATGTCACATCTGTGAACAACTGTGGGAACTGTGCATAACAATGTTTCTCACTTAATTAAAATCAGTGGGTAATAGGGGTCAGTCATGTAGCATAAATTATGAAATGGATAAAAGAAACCAAGACCTCTGATTGGTCAGATGTGATCACATGGTTGTGTGTTTTTTGAGCACAACACAGGTCGGAAATATTTAAAAACTACACTCTCATTTCTTGTAAATTTTATTTGTTTCCAAGTCAACAGACAACTCTTTTCCTGTAGCTGTTGGGGATATACGTATTTCCTTTAGCTTGTTGTCATTGTTCATGCTAGTCCCCTGTAACTATCCTGGGGAACTCCATTTTATGGTTGTTGAAATCTCATTGTCCACGAGAGCTGCATTAGGATATGAGAACATGATGTCACTGCAGCCATTTAGACTATGTATCTCTCTCTATGTTGAAAGTACAAATATCCTGGAAAAAAAATTCTCTGGAAAGACATAAATTGAATGCAGTTTAAAGAGGAAAACCCTGCATTACAACTTAGACAGTTTGCAAGGCTAACTGGAGGTAAATGTGGTATTTCACACCTTGCTGTACTTGTTTTGTTCTACTCTAATTAAGCAGACAGGTATACTGTGGAGACTAAAGGGTGCTGACACATCATGTTCTCAAATCTAATACATCCATCAAGACAATGAGATTTCAACAAATAGAAAATGCAGACCCCCAGGATTGTTACAGGGACTAGTATGAACAGTGAAAATAAATGAAAGCATTCACAGTTACACTTTGTGTCCATTTCAATGTAACTGATCATTAATTACATGCAGTTACAGTGTAGTTAACTGACACAAAGTGTAACCACATTCACATATATCCCTAACAGCTACACAAAGAGAGCTTGACTTCTGACATGAAACAAACAAAATGTACAATATATGAGGGTATAGTTTTCCTTTAATTGAACCTCATCACTCAGTTTTTTTTTCAGTTAATAGTTTTTATTGGTTTTCAGTATTAATTACAGATAGGTACAGTATAATAGTGATACAGACATTCATGTAGCATGGTTTTACATATGGTCATATAACAGCATATGGTACATTAGAGTATTGTCATTTAAACAAAGTAATTAAAAATACTAAATTGGTAGCAAATATTGGATTCATTCAATTAATTTCAGCATTATCCATTAAGAGGTGATATATTAAATATTCAGCTTGATAGTAGTTGGAAACGTATACCTGGAGAAAATGTTTTTAAGCCATCCATCCACTAAACAATTTAAATATTCATCTTCAAGGGGAGGGCATCCTCTAGTGAGAAACCCTCTCCAGGAACAACCACACAGATACCACCTATTTAGGTGGGGCAGTCCCCTGCAAGCAGGGCTCGGTCCAGAGTCTGGGTAAAGAAAAGCAGTGTGGGAGGAGTGTGCAGGCCTGGACTGAATAGGTGCTTAAGTTCACCCTGTTTTTCTTTAGAGAGGACAGAGCAAGCCTTTATGTTGAGTGTGCTGCTTTGGCAGGGTTAAGGCTTGTACATGCTGTAGGTAAAGTAGGGACTCCACATGTTTTCATATCAGCCGAGGATATTTCTAACATAATGAGGCATTTGTACTAGAGGGGCCAGGGCCTCCAGTGATGGAAGCCATTCAGAGATAGCTTGGATGTCTTTTCTATGCCATCTATGTAGCAGAAGGTGTTTAAACTCAGTGGTAGCTATATGGGGCCGTTGTTGTTGATACCTGCTGAACCTAAAAGCTTCATCTGGTAAACCTAACAGGAAAAGAACTTAAAAGTACTGAGGACAGAGGAACTGGGGCACCCAGTATCTTGGAACATTCCTGTTGCATGTTAGCCCAGCAGTAGGTTAGGGCCTGACAATTTTGCAGTGTATGGAGAATGTCAGCACCTGTGGCATCATGTCTTCAACATTTCTCATGCTGAAATAATCTCAGAGCTTTTAGCTGTACAGGGGTTTGGTGTCGCTGGTGAAAAATATTTATTTATTTATTTATTAGCTTTTGTTTACTGGGTAAGCACACTAGGCAAGGAATGCCTATTTTCAGGTATGATGAAGGAGATTACAAGAGCATGGTTTACAGAACAGTGCAAGGGAATTACAACAATGTAAAATACAAGCAATGAGCAGGGCGATACAAATAAACAGGTACAGGATGAACAAATAAGCATATACATCAAGGGTAAGAACAAGCAAACAATAGTTATATTTCATGGAAATAATACAAGCTCAATTTGTCCCATTTTGAGGCTGGTAAGTGCTGCGGTGAAGGGCATGCAGGGTAGCTAATTCCCCTTACTAGAGCTTAGAGAGGGTAGGGGAACCAGGGAAGTGGAGGGTGCACAACAGGGTCCAAGCAGGGGTAGGGAGTATAAAACAGCCTTGGAACAATTACAGGCTGAAGCAGACGTCGGGTGCAACCATAGGGAGCTCTTGAAGATGGGATGGGTGGGGTACATCTGATGGTTGCAGGTAGGGCATTCCGGAATCAAGGGGCACAAACAGGAAAGTCACGATCACTTGACAGTGTACAAGTTTTTGGGACAAAGAGGGGTTATAAGTCAGCTGACCTTAGCCGGGAGAATGGTACAGCCAGCCGAAGGAGTTTGGACATGGTGGGTGGGGTGGCATTGCGGATGAGTTTGCCTGTGAAGCAGCCCAAGACAAACAAGTGATAATTATCTGGGGACAACCAGTGTAGTTGATTGTATAAATCACAGTGATGGGTAAGTAGAGGGACAGCAAGGGCAAAGCGACAAATATTATTATAGGCCACATCCCATTTAGCAAGGCTAGTTTTTGAGGCATGGGTAAAGATTGTCAGTCCATAGTTGAGAGAGGAAAGGAATACGTTTTTAGCAAGGGCAAGTCATGCAGCAGCAGTAAGGGACCCACAAGCCTGGTATGCAAGTCCAAGCTTGATATTTGCTGCCCTGCAGACATTTTGAATGTGTAGAGACAGGTCTAACTGGGGGTCAAGAGTACCTCCCAGGTATCTAAAGGAGCATGTAGTGCCAACTGGGACACCATCAAGGCTTAAGACATTGAGTGGGACAGGACACTGTTTGAGTTTAGCAGAGGGGCTGGAGAGCATGAGCTGAGTTTTCTTTCAGTTCAGCACGGGCTTATTTGTCAGGAGCCAATGTTGCAGTTTAGTGAAGTCAGCTTGTAGGTTGTGATTTATGGCATGGACATCGCCTGAGCTTGCTATGAGGACCAGATCATTGGCATATAGGGTTGTGGTACTATGGGTAGGGACTATTGGGAAGTTATTGATGAAAAGAGAAAATAGGATAGGGCCCAGAATAGATACCTGAGGGACACCAATAGTGATAGGAACAGGTTCCGATAGAACTATATTGTACTTAATGAGCTGTAGTCTGCCAGCGAGATAGTTGGAAAACCAGTTTAGGGCTGGAACAGCAACATCAATGGAGTGAAGCTTGGTACAGAGTAGGGAGTGATTCACTAGATCGAAGGCCTTTGAGAGGTCCATGAAGATAGCCCCAGTCAGCATTCCCTGGTCCATGGCAATCCTTACATCAGATGTAACTTTAGCAAGGGCTGTACTGGTGCTATGTCCTTTATGAAATCTGTGCTATTCAGGTGACAGTAAGGTATGTTTAGACAGGTAGTCCATCAGCTGCACTTCCACCACCTTTTCCAGTACCTTGCTAACAGCAGACAGGATGGCTATAGCATGGTAGTTTTTTAATGCATTTCTGGTCGCCCTGCTTGAAAATAGGAACAACCTCTGCTACTTTCCAGATTGCAGGAACAATTCCAGTGGTGAGGGAGAGGTTAAGAATATGATATATTGGGAGTGTAAGCAAAGGGGCTCCAGTCTTTAGGAGTTTGGGTTCAAGGTCATCGTGACTCATATGAGGAGAAAGGCCAACAAGCAGCTTGTAGGTTTCCCTCACTGAGATTGTTTCAAGATAGAAAGGTGGGCAAGACAAAGATTCTGAAGGGGAGGAATGGTTAGAGGTAGATGATTCATCATTGTCAGTGGTAAACAGGGAGGTGAATGCTGAGAGATCAGAGAATTGCTTGTTAAAGGCACTGGCGATGGTGGTAGCATTACTGCAGTTTCTACCATTGACAATCATATCCGTAGTATCACACCGGCTATAACCCCCGACTATGGTTTTAATAGTGTGCCAGAAGTATTGTGGGTCCCTAGCAGAGGATAAGAGAGTGGCCTTGCAGTATTCACTCTTATCATTACGTATGGCTTTTTTGCAGATGTTGCAATGCTGCCAGTATTCATGGTAGTCAGACAATTCCTTGGAGGCTTTAAATTTACCCCAGTGCTTATTGCAGGCTTTCATGAGGGAGAGCAAGTCCCCATGCAACCATTTAGTGATAGTGCCTCTAACTCTCTTTCTGATGCGAGGTGCATGCTTATCCTGCAGAGATGGGAAGATGTTTAGAAGCTTGTCAAGCGCACTTGTGATAACCGAGGTAGAGAGTACTGTGGCCCAATCTGTGGTTGCAAGATCTTGAAGAAAGAGAGCAGAGTTAAAGTGGGAGAAGTATCTCATTTGTATAATTTTATAAGGCATTTTGGGAGAGGAGACTCTCCAAATGCAGTAGATGGGGAATGGTCAGATATGGAGTCAGAAAGGACTCCTGATGCTGAGATCCTATCAGGCCTGTTTGTCAGAATCCAACTGAGGAATGTTCCTCGACTCCCATTGGGGTGGTTTTGTGTGGTCCACTGATGAGCTGAATAAGGCTGAGGGCCACCAGCAGTGGTTCATACTGCTTGACATTGTCACCAGACCAGTTTAGATTGAAGTCACCACATATAAGTACCTCGATAGAAGTCACCACATATAAGTACCTCGTTTGAGGTGATTTTTATGGCTAATGCTATCAAGCAGATAGGAGATCCCCTTGATATCCTGCTTTGGAGGGTTGCATGCGCAGATGATGTGACTTTTTCTGGCATTCCCTAGTAGGAGGAGCCCATGAATAAATTCACAGGTGGCAGAGGGGGGAGCCAAGTTGTACTGGATTAGGGATATGTTAAGGTGACTTTTGTAGTATATCAAAAGACCACCCCCTTGCTTTTTACCCAAGCGATCATGGTGCAGGAGGCCAAAATTGGGGATTGCCAGGCTGTCAGGGGTGGCAGGTTTCAACCACGTTTCTGTGAGACACAGAATACAAGGGTTGTAGTGGTCAACCCAGGCAGTCAGTTCAGCATGATTGTGGATGAGACTACGAACACTGAGATGTGCAATTTTAAGACCCTTGAGAGAGGACCAGGAGGGGATGTTAAAGGTCTGTTGTGAGGTAGGTCCAGGGTTCAGTTCAACATCTCCAGCAAGGAGGATAAGGAGAGCAGAGAACCAGAGGAGGTGGTGCAGCCAGGTCATCCTGTAAGGGATGTTATGAGGATGATATCATGAGCATTTGAGCAGTCTAAACACAATTCTCATAGAATTTGGTGGGACGCACCAGAGGGGTTGCACGTTTGTTTGCCAGGAGGCTATAAGATTGGAATAAGAATAGTCATCAGTGTGGTGCATCTCCAGAGGGTCTACTCATTGTGGGAGATAGACAGTAGTAAAGTACAAGGACCACAGGGAACAGAATAGGCAAGCTAGAAAGAATGTTGTGGCTTTTTAAAAGCAGATGCCTCAGGAAGGAAGTATTTGGTACTGCCTAGTTAAGTGACAGGTCTAGATAAGATAGAGTAGAAGCCGTAAGTAGAACCTAGTTGAGGTGAAGCTGAGGCAGTAAAATTGAAGTATGCAAGGGCAGGACAATTTCTTATTGACAGTCTGTAAGATTTAAAGTCAGGCGATATGTCAGAAAGATAGAAAGATCCTTGTGTTTTGAGTAGTGCTGGCTTTGGAACAGTGCCCTCAAGAGGTAGAGATGTATAACTTGCAACTGGGAAAGTGGGGAGATGTTTTGGATTAGTAAGCTTCTAGAATCCAGACATGTGTGGTGCATTCGTCTTCAACAGTGTGACCATGTTGTCTCCGATACAGTAATTCATAGTGAAGTTTGCCATTTTTTTCTGGCCTCAGCTGAGGGGTCCAGAGCTGCATCTCTAATAGATCTATAGATATGTCCTTCTAGATCTTTCTGAGATTTGTGCCAAGAAGCAATAAGTAAGTGTTTAGGTGGGGCTTTCAGTGATCTGCAAATACTGGAGCAGGAACACCTCCTTCTCGTTTCTGTATTAAGCAGGTTATGCTTTTGGAGATACAGGGTCAGATATTCAGAACTTTGCCCCGGGGCTAGATTAGCACTGCCTGGTGGGCAAACTTAGCCCAGAGCAAAAGCAAGCTATATTCAAAAGGATTAGCCAGGCGCAAAACCAGCTGAATATAGCAAGCAAAGGAAGCCGGGCAAACAGGGCCAGGATTGCAGGGCAAAAATAGCCCGGGAATAAGACAGCACTGAATATAGCAACAGGGAAGTGCAAACTGCAGCAGAAGCTCAGTAGACGCTGAAGCAAGCCAGTGTTGCAGGTGGAGAACATTGTGTGTGATTGCACAGATGTCTCACATCTACTGCGAACAACAATGCAAGCCGTACACTGCAGAACTGTGCTATGCTGAAGTGTTGTTTGCCTGTGGCTAACCTGATTGCACAGTGCTAACACAACAGCCCAGTGCAAACTGGTTAGCCCGGGCAAATGTGAGCTATATTTAAAGCTCCCATGTAAATGAGCCTACTTAGGTAATCCATGGGCAAACAGGCACATTTGCATCTCATTATGTGCTGCTTAGCATACATTGCCATGCAGTTTGCCCTGTGCTACTGCATGGAGCACACAGCTCCACCTTTTGGTCGGAAGGGAAATACTGGCTGGACGCTGCAAGCCAAAGCATGCCCACAGCATCCCCTGTTGGTTGGAATGGACTACAGAGCAATATAGACGTGTGTGTGTGTGTATATACATATATATATATAAATATATATATATACACACACACACACACACACACACACACACATGTACGTGTGTGTGTGTATATATAGGTATATATCAATAGATATATATCTACACTGCCTGAGTCCAAACACACCCAGGAGGATAGCCCCCATGCCTCTCCAGTGTCCCTCATTATGAGGGACAGCCCTCATTTGGCCCCTTAAAACTGCTCTGTCCCTCATCTGTCCCTCATGGAAAAGGTGCTGCCCACACAGTGAATGTGCTGTACATCAGACCTTAAAGCAGAAACACTGAAGTGTAAAATACTAACTCCGATATATATTCTGTACTGGTAAACACAATGGTTTTCACAGTGGTCTGGGCTTGTATCCCCATGTCTGAGGATATGTCCCTCATTCTGAGGGTCTGTGTCCCTTGTTGTCCCTCACTTTGAGTGTCCAAAAAGGTCCATGTCCCACATTTAAGTGACAAAAGGTTGGGAGGCATGACACCCCCCCATCGCGATCCCCGACCCCCGGTAGCCCAGAAAATCACTTAAATATCTGGTGGTTTAGTGGCCCCCCCCCCCACCTCCCAGCATGATCTCCGACCACCGATAGCCCTGAAAATCACTTAAATACCTGGTGGTCTAGTGATCCCCCCAGCATGATCCCCAACCCATGGTAGCCCGAACATCACTTAAATACCTGGTGGTCTAGTGGTCCCTCCACCCAGAAGTATGATGCCTGTTAGCCCATAAACAGCATATGTACGGGCCAGTGACCGCTCAGCCTTCCTCTCACCACGCCGACTGGCGGTATGCATGAGTGCTACTGAAATGAATAAGTAAGCTCGCTCATTCATTTCAGTAGTGCTCATGCATACCACAGTCGGGCGGCCGGTTGTGTGGTGAGAGGAGGGCTGAGCTGGTCGCTGGCTCTGTACATATGCTGTTTACGGGCTAATGGGTGTCACACTTCAGGGTAGGGGGGCACTAGACCACCAGGTATTTACGTGATATTCAGGGCTACTGGGGTCGGGGATCATGATGGGGACCACTAGAACACCTGGTGATGTGTGCTGTTCTGGGTTAACGGGGGTTGGGGATTATGATGGGGGGGCACTGCAGCCGCAGTACTACTGCATTACCACCAGCTTTTGTCTCAGTGGTATTTAGTGCCGTGCTGCAGATCGTGCTAATGCCTGTAGTGCAGTGCTGTATGTTTGAATATGCCATGCTGCCAGCATTCCTGGGTGCTCCCCTAACCCCGCCCCTGCATACTTTTATCTTTTAGTGTTGGCGCTACCACACAGTGCCGGCACTAACAGAGCTTTTGAATATTTTAGCCTGGTACAAATCCAGCGCTATTCCAGTGCTACGGCTTTGTGTCAGGTGCAAACCATTGAATGTCTGGTCCACAGTATCTTCAAAAGTCATTTCATGGAATGCCATAGCGTGTCTTTAAATTTTCAAAACAGTCAATTTGTGAAGTCCCTGGGGAGTATAGATCTTGCACTAAATTCATACCCTTATCAACTCAAGTTCCCAAAAGATTTGTTGTTTGTTTATGCATGTGATAGGGTTGTTCCATAGAGGAGTCCACATGCCTAACAAAAACAACATTTGGTCAGTCTTCTGACACTAGCCCATGCCTTTAGTGAGATATCTATAGTAAGCCAGTCTTTCATTCCTTTTGTAATATGTGAGTTTAAATAAACTGTGGAAAGCCTACCATCCCCCCCCCCACCCCGTAAAGAGATTTCCATCACTCATTGCAAGTGTGAGATGTGATATGGGTTTAAAAAACTGGCATATCTGAGCTACAAGAAATGCATAGAAACAGGTCTGGAATTATGGGAGGCCCCAGCCTCCTCTGGTCTAGTGAGCTCTCAACTTTGTTCAACAATATCTAGATGGAGAGCCTTCCCAGAGGAAATGTCCTATTAAAGTATCTAATTTTTTATGCTATTTTTGTGGTATAGTGATAAGTGAGCTAGTATGTGTAAGACCATAGGTGCAGTAATCATTTTTATGGCAGCTATTTTGCCTGTCAGGGAGAGATTAAGATGCCGCTATTTAGCAGTTTCTTCCTGAAGTTTACCTATAAGAAGATTAAGGTCAATTTGCCAGATGTTAGAGACACCATTAGTTATCTTTATACCTAAGTACTGTATTGTGTGTGAGGACCAGATCAGGCCAAAGGGTCGAATATGATAGTCTTGGCAATGTTTGTTAAAGGAAAGGATTTTAGTTTTGGATTTATTAATCTTGAGATCGGATAGTGAATCAAACTCATGAAGAAAACCTAATAAAGAAGGGATACTGCCTGGTGCATCCCCAGCTAGCACTAAACAGTCATCTGCATATAATTTAGAACAGTAATCTGAAATCCCAATATGAATCCTTGTTAGTTGTGTGTAGGTTCGAATAGCAGCTACTAGAGGCCATGTGGCCAGGATAAAACAGAGAGAGAGGAGAAAGGGGAACCCTGTTGGGTACCTGTACCTAATTGAAAGGGCGGGTGACAAGACAGAGTTGGTGAGCACTCTCACTGTCAGTTGGGTATAAAGGGTTCAAATCCAGATCTGGAAAGGGTGGCCAAATTCCAGATATTCTAACAAGGTGTGTAGGTATCTCCACTCCACTGAATCGAAGGTTTTCTCAAAGTCCATGGCTATTGTTGATGCTGGAGTAGGCATAAATCTTGCAACCTGCAAGGCTTGGATAAGCGATCATAGGTGATATGAGTTAACACACCTTTTTTGAAGCCTGCCTCTGAAGGATGGATTCAGGTGGGTAAAATAGTTTGAAGCCTGGAGGTTAGCATGTTTGCTCTAATTTTTACATTAGCATTGATGAGTGATGTGGGCCTATAGCTTGCTGGAAGATTTAAATCCTTGCCCTCTTTAGGTAATACTGTAGCCTCTCTCAGGGCATCAGGTCATTTGGAGTTTTGATGGGCCTCAGTTATCCTAGTGTGCAGGCAGGGACAGACAATGTCTTGAAGCAGCTGATAAAAGTGCCAGGAATCCATCCCCTCCAGGGGGCTTGTGAAGGGCCAGCGAGGTAACTGTTTTCTTTTATTTCTAAAGGAGTGATAGGGGCCTCCAGACTAACGTTTTGTTACTTCATGAGTTTAGGTAGGTTTAATGGGTTAACACAGTTCTTAAAAGTTTGCAAACCTGTGTCACTTTTGGACTGGTAGAAATTCTGATAGAAATCTCGCATTAATAAGGTTGATAGCTGTGGCTTTTGTAAGTGCGGCACATTTAGGGGTTGTCAGTTTGGCAATATGATGCTCAGTTGGTTGTTTCTTTAATCTGTTGGAGAGCAGTTTGCTCACCTTTTTGCAACTGTCCCAGTATTTATGGCTGATTCTAATTGTTAATTTGTAGCCTTATTTTGTAATTTCAGCTATGACATTTTTATTCCGTAATTTGGTCAGGTCATTTTTGTATAGGGTTTCCTTTTCTTGCAGTTTAGTTTCCAGTTGTGTGAGTTCAGCTTGCCTAAGTCTCTTCCTGTGTGCTACATAACCCCTAATTTTACATCTCATTGTAGCCTTGAAAGATCCCCAAACTGCAGCTGTGGAGGTGTCTCATGGGAGGGAAGGTGTTAAACTGGAAGTAAACTACAGCTTCATGTTTAACCACTCCCAGAATTTGGGGTATTGGATTAAGAGGGGGTCAAGTCTCCAGGATGCTGATTTTGGTATGTGGGGGTTGCATGTGCATTTTAGAGAAACTGGGGTGTGATCAGAAAGGCATAGTGGGGCTACATCTATAGATAGCAATGCTTAAGTAATAGCAGGGGAAGACAGCCACATATCTAGCTGGCTGGTCATATTGTGTGACACAGAAAAATGTGGTAAGTCCTTCTCAGTAGGATGCATCTGCCTCCATAGAGAGATATGGGTCTAGATTCACAAAAATTGTGAAGTGCAATGCAAAATTTTGTGTTTACACTCTGCGATTGCCCAGGTGGTAAAAAACGCTATTCACAGATGGATAGCATACAGCACAATCCAACTGTGAAGCGGGCTAGGTAGAGGCAGCAATAACACCACTACTTCTAATTCCACTAGCACTGCCCCGACCTGCATCCCTGTCAATGGCCCCACAAAGAATAGCACCAGTGCTCTATTTGGTATTCACAAAAGCAACCATGCAAATGAGCCCACTGGGCATGCAAGGTCCTAGTTGGCCATTTGCATGCCCATTATGGGCTCATTTACATGGGCTGTTGGTGTGGTAGGGTGCCCCTCCAGTCCCTGCCCAATATAGCCATAGTCACTGGTGGTCTAGTAGTCCCTTCCCAGTCCCCGATGTAGATCCACATCTCGTTAATTCCTAGTAAATATCCCTGGCAGGTGAGTAGTCCTTCCCCTTTCCTCAATCCCTGATTGCTGTCTCCATTGTAAAACAAGAATATCCCTAGTAGTCTAGTGGTCCCACCACCCTCCCCCATTCCCTGAGTGCTGTACCATTACTAAATCATAGTGTTCTTGGTAGTCCAGTACTCCCTCACCTCCCCCATTCTCTGACTGCCATCCCGTATCAAAAAATAATTGTCCCTGGTAGTCTAGTGGTCCCTCCCCCATTCGCCAATCGTAAGCCCATTATTAGTAGAAGACCAATCCCAGTGGTATAGTGGTCCCCCCACCCTGTCCCTAATCCATCCCTGCCAGACATTAAAAAATGACTCTGGCGGTCTAGTGGTTCCTCCCCAACCCATCCCCGATCTGCCCCTAAATGAAAAGTAGAGATTTATTTTTTTTCTGTTATTTCTTAATATTACTTGGGAGCCTGGCAAGCAGCTCCAGTCCCTCCCTCAGAGGGACTCCATCTCCGGCTCTCCATTCCCTGCCCAACTTCCCTGCAATCCCCCACAGGTTCCCCCCCATGACAGGACCAAGGCAAAGGGGTGCCGGCTTTTCCCCTCACCTCTGAACCAAACTCCAGATATCCTGGGAGTTGGGACATGTGCAGGAGAGCCATCATGGAACCTGCCAGCTCCTTTTTCCTCTGTTTTTCCCTACCCCCTCCCCACTGACGGCATACATCGGCAACGCGCCTTCCGACTCACATCCCCTCCAGCCACTGCCAGCGGGAGATCGATGAGTGGGATGGCAATCCCTTCCTCCCTGAGAGAGGAGAGCAGTGCTCTGGATGCTCAGTCCTCTCTGTCCCCTGCTGACCCACCCAGGTCCGTTCCCGAACCCAGGTAGCCGGCATGGCATGAGATGTGGCATCCAGCACCTCAACCCTCAGTGCCACCAGTCCAGCTTAAAGTAGAGATCTTCTGTGTGTAGTGGACCCCTTGCATCCCCCACCCTGGCTGGTAGTGTCCCACCACACCGCTCCCCCATCCAAAACTAGGCCAGTGACCAGCACAGCCCTCCTCACACCACCATGACTGGCCACCAGCTGAGCTCTCAATGAGCACGTAATGTATACAGTACATGCTGATTGACATTGAATTTGATGCGGGACGATGATTGGAGAATGGGGGAGGGACCACTAGACTAGCAGGGACAATTTTATTTTAATAAGAGGCAGCGATCAGAGAACAGGGGAGACTTCCAGGGACAATTATGTTTTGATACGGGATGGTGATCAGAGAATGGGGGAGGCACCACTAGACTACCAGGGACAGTTATTTTTTAAAATAAGACAGTGATCAGACATCAGGGGGAGGGACCACTGGACTACCAGGGTATACCTTTTTTTTATAAGGAGATGGTGATTGGCGAGTGGGGAGGGGGGAGGGACCACTGGACTACCAGGGACATGGTGCTGTGGGTGGTAGGCACCTTGCACTACCTCTGACAACCACTAAGGTTGTGTGGAGTTAAAAGGAGGTTTTCTTCGGTGGTATTTTCTCCATGCAAGGGAACCCCACAACAGGCCCTTGTGTGTAGAAAATGCTTGGTGAATGGGACTGAGCTGATATTCAGGTCCCCTCCCCTTAATTTGCATTGTGGCCCCTTCAAAACTTTGCCCCAGTGCAAACTGAGCTTTTGTGAATACCACTTTGCCAAAAAACCCAGTTTGCATGGTGCAAACTGGGTTTGCACCAGGGAAAAGTGTTGTGAGTTTGGCCCTTGATATAAAGACACTCTGTTTTTGAATGTGGGCAACACTTCATTGTTTTGCTCAGGACTGGATTTGTCTAAACAGGCATTTAACACTAAATTGTAACCACCCCTTGCCAGTATTTCTGGAATATCAAATGCAATATCCTTAAGTTCTTATGAGAATATGTCAAAAAGGTAGATGTATTTTCACTGGTGATGTAAACATTAAGAGACATAAACAAACCCATGCTCACAGCACGATCGGTTGCTGTCCCGACAAGAAGAAATACTGAAGAAGCACAAAAGGGAAGCACTCAGCCAAATAAACAAATGAAAACACCTGAAGCAGGCTTTAGTGGAACATAGAATCCGCAACATTCAGGGGGTCCCCTGATGAAGTGTCCTGGAGAGGACACGAAGCGTGTCCAGGAGAGGACACGAAGTGCTGGGGTAGTGTGCTGAGGATTCTATGTTCCACTAAAGCCTGCTTCTGGCATTTTCATTTATTTATTTGGCAGAATGCTTCCCTTTTGTGCTTCTTCAGGATGTAAACATTAGCTAGGATCACTGATCCTGTAGGTGTTAGGAATTTTGCTAAGAGACAACATCTTTCCTTATCAGCTTTCTATATTATTGGGATTTATAACATGGACACATACGATTCTGTAACTCAGTTGGTCAACAATGAGCATGTGACCATTCATTAATCTCTGATAACTTTACAGAAAGTGTTTGTGGCGAGCAGTCCCAGAAAAAAGAAATCACGCAACATACCAAACTAATTATTGAATGCTGTCAATGAATGTGAGAAACAGACATTTTTTTATACCTAAGCGAGTCTGCCCACCCAGTCACCCACCTGGGGGACTTTGTAGGTCCCAGCAAATCCCTATTTGGAGTAACCAAAATATAAGTAAACCCCTTCCCAAATTATAGTAGGCAGGATTGAAAGTGACAGAAAACATGTCTATAGCACGGCTGATGAGCAGCTGAAACGTAGCATGGAAGGAGGCGGTCACAATTTGCATGTGCAGATGTTTAGTTTAGTTTATTGTTCTAGGAATTATTACCTTTGAGCCAATGGCTCTTTTACAAAGGTTCCACATCATCAATGTACAAACAAACAAGACATGTTACATAGAATGGTCATCAAATTATAAAGGTTTCAATAAGCCAGTATAATACAGTACATCACAGGAAAAAATACTGTGTACTGTGTCTGTGCGACTTATCAGTGCTGAACTGTTCCCTGTATCACAGTGTATGTGTCTGTGTTTGTGCAATTCCCTGACTTGCAGGATGTGACAGCGTGCAGCGCTTACCAGTGAAAGCCACGCAGAGAGAGATGGTGGTGCAGCATTGGTCCCAAGCATATGCGCTCCTCAGTCTGCTACCAGTTTCCAAATCCTCACCATGACATACTGTGCTCCTGCCCAGCATAGAAACATAGAAACATAGAATTTGATGGCAGATAAGGACCACTTGGCCCACCCAGTCTGCCCATTTCCCTACCTAATGGGTAAGCTGCAGATCCTAGTTAACCAGCAGCCTACTTCTTCCTACCCCCAACCCCTAGAATTGCCTTATGACTGTCTCATGCATGCTTGAATTCCACCACTGTTTTTGACTCCACAACCTCCTCCAGAAGGCCGTTCCATGCATCCACAACCCTCTCTGTGAAAAAATACTTCCTTAAATTACCTCTGAGCTGCCCCCATCTTCAAATTGTGCCCTTGTTCTTGCACACTCTTTTTGAAAGATGCTACCCTCTTGGACTTTGTTGATTCCCATGAGGTACTTGAAAGTTTCTATCATGTCCCCCCTCTCCTCCTTTCCTCGAAGCTATACATATTAAGCTCCTTAAGTCTCTCTCTTCATATGTCTTCCAGTGCAGACCCTGCACCATTTTAGTTGCCCTCCTCTGGACAGCTTCCATCCTGTCTATGTCTTTGCGGAGATTGGGTCTCCAGAACTGCACACAGTACTCCAGATGGGATCTCACCAGCTGTCTGTACAGAGGGATAATAACTTCCTGTTTTCTACTGGTGATGCCTTTCCCTATGCATCCCGGTATTCCCCCAGCCCTCCTTGCTGCCCTCTCACATTGCTTGCCCACTTTTAGGTCATCTGATATGACTACACCCAGGTCCCTTTCCATTTTTGTTGTTGTTAGTATCTCACCCCCCATTGTGTACTCTCCCCCTGGGTTTTTGTTTCCCAGGTGCATTACCTTGCACTTCTTAGCATTGAACCTAAGCTGCCATACATTTGACCATTCCTCTAACCTTGCCAAGTCCCTTCTCATCCTTTCCACCCCACCTTGGTCATCAACTCTGTTGCAGATCATTATGTCATCTGCAAAGTGACACACTTTTCCTTCCAGTCCCTCTGCAATGTCGCTTATAAAGACATTGAAGAGGACCGGTCCTAATTCTGAACCCTGCGGTACCCCACTAGTAACCCCCCTTTCTTCAGAGTGGACTCCATTTACTATTACTCTCTGTGTCCTATTCTCCAGCCATTCTTTACCCAGGCTGTCATCTTGGGACCCACTCCCAGGCTGGCTAACTTGTATAGTAATCTTTTGTGTGGGACTGTGTCAAATGCCTTGCTAAAGTCTAGGTAGGCCATGTCCACAGCCCTCCTTGATCTACTACTTTGGTCACCCAGTCAAAGAAATCTATCAGATTTGTCTGGCATGACCTTCCTGCTGTGAATCCATGCTGCCTTGGGTCCTGTGCCCCTCTGGCCTCTAGATACTCAACAATTCTTTCCTTCAGAAGTGAGTCCATCATTTTCCCTATCACTGAGGTTAAACTAACAGGTCTGTAGTTTCCTGCTTCTGCCTTGCTCCCACTTTTGTAAAGGGGAATCACATCTGCCCTCCTCCAGTCCTCAGGTACCACCCCATCCTCCCATGATTTGTTAAAGAGGGTAGTCAGTGGTGTCACTAGTTCTACCCTTAGTTCTTCTAGAATTCTGGGATGAATCCCATCAGGCTCCATTGCTTTGTCCACCAGTATTTGCGTGGAATGTACCTGTTCCTGCATTGTTTCCCCCTTCCTGTGCCTCATAAAGTAACGTAGTAGTCTGAGCAACTCGTGCCAGCGTAGCGAGGAGTATGAAGCTGCAGGAATCAGTGAGTAGCTCCATAACATGCATTGCAGCATGATGCTATCAGTGGCTAGCATCACAGAGAGAGATTGACAAGCGACACAGTCAACAATAATCAGTGGGATAGCAGGAAGTGGTAGTGAACCTGACCACCTGTGTTTCTGGTTTTTTCTGTCAGTAATTTAAATTGAGGGGACACACATAACATGGATGAACTGTGGAGGAAGAAACAGTCAGTGGAGAATGTTTGCCAGTACTTGCTTAACTAAGGGTTTGGTATGCACTGTCACAGAATACAGTGTGAATTGCTCCTTGATTCTACTTTCTGTAGCCTGTTCACCACAAACTGTTCTGTTGTGAGCTATTTCTACAGTGGCAGAACACAAAAACTGTGGTTCCATGGCCAAAAATAGTGGAGGAAAACTAAATAGTACCCACATGTTTTCTGTATTCTAACAACAGTTTTTGTCCATTTGCTTCCAAATTTGGCCCATGTTATAAGTGCAACAACCCACTCCAGGGTGTGTGGTTAGTGGGGATTAATCAACACCCTGGGTGCTGTAAGGACACTTGGCCTGTGGCCTCATGCCTCACGACGCACCCAGGGTGTTGATTAACCCCCAGTAATCTCACACCCTGTCATGGGTTACTGCTTACCTATTTAATGGGTTTGTGGAGTAATATCAATACTCCATGCTTGGATGAGGGAACCCATTCCCTCTTAAAGGAAAAATTCCCTCAACATTTTTTTCTTTATACCTGCATAATTTGTGGGCATAGCTATTGATTCTCTCTCTTTTACCCTCCGAATGTCATCTTAATTTAAATATAAATGATGTTGCTTCACTCTGCTTGTACCAGCTGTGAAAAACTGGTTGGTGCCATTTCAAAGTTGATGACCCCACTCAAGCAAAGCAGCATGGGTATTGATGATGTGTAGAAGCTCATGCCAGTAGAAGCTCTACAATCAGTCAGTGCTGTCACACAGCTTGGGAAGTAACTATGCTCTTGTCTTGGGTTTGGCAATCAAACTTGTTTTCTGTGTGAAAAGTGTGTCTGAGTTGGGAAAAGAAAAGCATTTGAAAGGGTGTTGCTGCGTGCTTTGTTATTCATCTGATAATATGGTTTTAGTGCTAGTAGCTGTTTGTTTGCTGGCTCACAGAGCTTGAAACACCTTTGCTCTCACTGTGCTCGTCTCTTGCTGGCAAACAAAGTCTGCTGAGCAAGTGACCATTTTTGAGGTTTCATTTCTGATGTCTTTTTCATGTGCTAGCCTACAACAGGGTGACACCAGGTATAAAGGAAGTGTTTTACTTCTAGTTTTTAATTTTAAATTGTGCCTCAGCTATGTTAGATAATGTAATCCCAGAAAGGATGAATACTCACTATCCTTCCAAACACAGGGTATTACAGAAAACTGTATGCTACTAGACTAAGAATATCTATGTTCTCTCTCTCTCTCTCTCTCTCTCTCTCTCTCTCTCCCTCTCTCTCTCTCTGTCTATATATATATATATATATAGCCTAGCTCTTGCAATGTGTCATTGTTTACTTATGTCATCCTCCCTTTGCTGTTAGTCACCTTGCATCCCCTGTGGTGATATGGTATGTATTGATAACCGTGCTCCAATGCTTTAAGCCTCTGTAACGATATTGTATGTATCCACCTTCTGTATATCCCACTCCCTTCCCCCAGGATGTACCGTGAGACGAGCATTAAGTTGCTCAGTGTATCTTTCCCGGTGAAACAACTCAATTAATAAATAAAAATATTTTGCCAGTTTTACACTTTCACAACACAAGTAATCTTAACTGTTGTCTTAATTTGTAAATAAGTATGTGGCAGGTGCTATGCATTTTCACGGTTGATCACCACTTTTTTTAACATAAAACAGTTTTTTTTATTGTGTTCAGGGGGGGCATCTGGCACAAAGGTACTAGACTTTAGAAAGGCTGACTTCAAAAAGATGGGTGAAGTATTGCAAGGGTTTCTGGACATAATGCAGCATAATAGGGACATGAATCAGAGGTGGGAACTCATTAAGCTAGGGATACTGGAGACAGCAAATTCCAGCAGCAAGGCCCAAAGTAAAAAGGCTAGGGCGAAGAAACCTGATTGGATGAGCAAGGGTGTCATAGACAGGGTGAGGAGGAAAAGAGTCGCCTATAGGAGATATAGGAGAGCTGGGAGGAGGAGGAGGACAGGGAGGAGTACATGAATGAAGCAAAGGAGGTGACCAGAGAAGTAAGGGCAGCAAAGGCATCAAGGGAGCTCAGGCTGGCGAAGGGAATTAAGGAGGGGAAAAAGACTTTTTCAGATACATCAGGGAGAAAAGGGGTTGTAAGGATCGAATAGTGAGGATTAAGAAGGAGGGGAAATGGGTGGAAAAAGGGGGTGAAAAAGTAGAAGTGCTTAATAACTACTTCTGCTCATTTTTTACTAAAGAGAAAGGGGGGAAATACCTAAGGTTGGGGGAAGGATATGATCAGAGGGGGAGGGGGTGACGGACAGTGAAATCACAGAAGGTAGAGTGCTAGAGGGGTTAAGGGCACTAAGGTTGGCAGGGCACTGGGACTAGATGGCATACACCCCAGGGTATTGAAAGAGTTGGCAGAGGTCCTGACAGGGCCATTGGCAGGCCTATTTCATGCCTTTCTGGATTCAGGGGTGTGTACATCAGGATTGGAGGATTGCTCATGTGGTTTCACTCCATAAGAGCGGTCCCAAAGACAAACCAGGGAACTTTAGACCAGTGAGTCTCACATCCATAGTGGGGAAACTGATGGAAACAATCCTGAAGGAGAGGCTGGTGAACCTGCTGGAGGTCAGTGGGGTGCAGGACGGTCGGCAGCATGTCTTTGTCAAGGGCAGATCCTGCCAAACCAACCTGGTGGATTACTATGGCTGGGTGACCAGGGAAATAGACAAATGGCATGCAGTGGATGTCCTCTACCTGGACTTCAGTAAGGCATTCGACTCAGTGCCACATGGATGAGTAGCATGTAAGCCAAGTGGCACAGGGGTGGGGGCAAAAATTGGTGGGATGGATGGAGGACTGGCTGTAGGGATGGCAGCAGATGGGGGTGGTGGTGGGAGGAGAATTATATCCTCAAGGGCAGTGATGATCAGGGTCTCACCGGGGTTGGTGCTGGGGCCAGTGGTATTTGGGGTAGTTATTGCAGACATCTCGGTAGGCATAAATAGCAAGATCAGTTTATTTGTGGACAACGCCAAGATGGGAGCAGTGGTGGATGACCAAGGCAGGTGGCAGAGATTGCAGGAAGCTCTAACAAGGCTGGAGACATGGTCTGATACCTGGCAACTTGGTTTCAACACCAAAAAATGCAAGATGCTGCATTTCCGGGCAAAAAATCCAAAGAGGAATTACCATCTGGGGGGGTGCAGCTAGCTGTGAGTGAGGAGGAGAAAGATCGGGGTGCTCATTATGGGAGCAATGAACAACTCGGCACAGTGTAGGAAAACAGCAGCAGTGGCCAACAAGATGCTGGGTTGTATTACAAGGGATATAACCTCTAGAAGGAAGGAGGTGACTCTGCCACTATACAGCTCGCTGGTCAGACCCCACCTGGAGTACTGCATTCAGTTTTGGTGCCCTTACCTAAAGAGGGACATTAGATTACTGGAAGGGGTGCAACGCAGACCAGCAAAGATGATCCAGGGTCTGGGGAGTTACCATATGAGGATAGACCGAGAGAGTTGAACATGTACTCTCTGGAGGAGAGGAGGGACAGGGGAATATGACTGAGACCTTTAAGTACATGAGAGGACATAGGCTGCTAGGATGCATAGGCAAGGGCATAGGCAGGGGCATCACCAGCAGGAAAAGGGAGGTCATAATTCCACTGTACAAGACACTAGTGAGGCCCAACCTGGAGTACAGTGTACAGTTCTGGAGACCTTACCTACATAAGGACGTAGACAGGGTAGAGAAGGTTCAGAGGTGGGCAACAAAGATGGTGCATGGATTGCATCACAAGTCCTATGAGGACAGGTTGAAGGAACTGAACATGTACTCCCTGGAGGAGAGGAGGGAGACATACAAGTATCTTACAGGGAGGAACAGGGTGCAGGAATACACTATTTTTAAGCAAAAAAGATGTTTCAGGACTAGAGGGCATGGGATGAAGTTGGAGGGAGGACGATTCAAGGAAACGTGAGGAAGAATTTCTTCACAGAACGGGTGGTGGACAAGTGGAACACTCTGCCAGAGGAAGTGGTGGGGGCTGAAACAATCACGGGATTTAAGAATGCATGGGATAGACATAAAGGAATTCTGGAGGTCAGGGGTAAGGGGCAACAGACTTCTAGGAAAACATAAACTGAACTTACAAGCTCAAATGGGCAGACTGGGTGGGTCATAGGCCCTTATCTGCCGACACTGTCTATGTATCTATGTAGGAATAAATAGGACAGGCAGAGAGGGACTGTTCAAGAGAAGGGTGGGGAGAGACACTCGGGGTCATGACATGAGATTAGAGGGTAGAAGGTTTAGGAGGGAATGAGTAGGCATTTCTTTACAAAAAGGGTAGTAGCAGAGTGGAACACATTACAGGCAGAGGTGGTGGCCTGTAAAACAGTGGGATGCTTCAAGAGTGACTGGGGTAGGGCAAAAGGGAGGATCATGGGAGGAGGGGTATGGTGGGAGGGGCAGCTGCAGAGTAGGGGTGCTAGCTGCAAAATCGAGCAGACTCAACAGACCAAATTGTCTTTTTCTACTGGCAGTTTTGTTTGTTTGTATGTTCAGATATGACAGATACGACACAACATCTAAAAATGCAAAGTATACAGTCATAGCATAGAAACGTAAGACCAAATGCCAGCACTGTACTACCTAGTAAGGCTGTATAATCAGCATCAAAGGGTTCAACACCTTCTATGTCAATCACCTCAGAAGTATAACTATCAATTCAAACAGTGAATAACTTTAGTTTACCATTTTAACATTATATAAAGAACAGTCTATGGATATTATTTTCATCCACTTCTACTGAAAACAAACATAGAAGTCAATCAAGAGTTCCAGGTGACTCCAGTTTCTCTTTGCTCAGAGTTTGTGCCAAGATAACTGTAGTGCACCCTTATTAGAGACAATGGAATATTTAGGTGTCAAAACATTCAAATAGTGGGGTTGCCAGGTGGGGTGAGAGGTACTGAACATTGATGAGAGTGAAGATAGGCATCCCACTTGTGATAATATTTAGTTCCCTTATTAAGGCTGCAGTAGGAGAGACTCTCTAGAATGGCCACCTATGCCACCATTGCATGCCATGCCACTAAGGATTGAGGATGTAGTTGCCTCATTTCATAAGGATAGCTCACTTGGCTTCTATCAGCACTGTAATCACCCACTGTTTCAGGGGAGTAGCTAATGGTTCCAGTGTCGAGGTGTCACCTAGCAATAGAAGTGGGGATGGTGGATCAATCCTACAGCCCACAACCTTGGAACCACCGCCCAGTAGTGGGACAGTTTCGGGAACTGCCACAGTATGTGCAAAGGGGTGCCGGGCTCTGTTGTCATTCCCAACACTGAGCATTAGGGAGGAGGCCCTTCTTGTGCGGTTGTGCAGGAGTCTGGTACCGCCAGTACAGCATTTTCAGTTGTAACATTCAACTTCGAGAGTCTCTGTACCCTATACGGGCTTGTTTCAAGCAGCATGCCCACAGGTCAGGGGATATTGTGGCCTGTGCATCTTATTGAAATTGGAGCTTGCAGTTGTCTAAGTCAGGCAGACACAAATCTCTCAGAGTCCTATAGGCCTTACTAGTAATCCCTTTCTGCCCACATGGTTCGGGTAGGTCTCCCAGCAATTCCCACTGCTGCGCCAGTCCCTGAGAGGCCTGGAGAGCTTTAACGGCACCTTGATGATACAGGAATTTCCTAAAGTCCTGCTTGGGGAGCTGATAATTTTATCCTGTATTTGCTGGTAGAACATGATTACCATTGTGTTTGGTACAAAAAGGTCCCCTATCACCTGGATTCCCATCCTCTCAAGAGGGCCAGTGCAGGGGAACTCATCCAACCACAATCTGAGGGTTGTCCCATAGTCTGGTAAGCTGGAAAGGGGGGTCCATGCATCCTTTGGGGTTTGTGATACATGCTCATGTGCTATGACCTCTGGGTCTCTTCTAGGATAGGACGTTTTAGCACCCTTAATGGCTTCCCAGCCTGTAACAAGGTCACCAACCATTATCCCCCCACAATGTTGGTTTCTAGTTGATCACCACTTTCTGGTAAGTTTTTCATACCCTGAGATCAGTTCACACTGTCTGCTATTTTACCTGCATTATTTTCTTTGATTCTTTGTAAAGTGTGTGTGTGTGTGTGTGTGTGTGTGTGTGTATATGTGTGTGTGTGTGTTGGGGGGAGTGCCATTGGTTTCTATGTGGCAATGTTTTAAATCAGAATTATTAATGTTTTAGAGGGTGAATTCAACCCAATCACAGCCACTGCTCAATGAACAATGGCCTTGTTCATTGAGCAGTGGCTGTAATTTGTTTGAATTTGCAATCTTATTTTACTTATTTAGTTTTTGTTGACCGGGCAAGTGCACAAGACAAATTCTTTCTATTTTCAGGCACAACCTGGAGGAGGGGGATACAGATGAATGCCAACTGACCTTGAACCAGATTAAGCTGTTGGTGGTATTTTTTAGTAAATGGGGAAATTTGGCTAGGGCACCGGGGAAAATCCCCTATTCTTGCTTCCTGTGAGCGGGGGGGACCCTTTTGTCCATGGTTCCAAGATGGCGGACGACAGTTCTGGTGTGCAGGAGGTTGCTATGGAGGTGCTTGAGTCTGTTTCTGCCCACACTTCGCCTCCGCCAGAATCTGCTAGGAAAAGTCTGCTGTGGATGTTTCTTTTGAGGATATTTCATCAGAATCTGCTCCTGCACTTTATGAGTGGGGTGACTCTGTGGTGGGTGATTTGGATCAGAACCCTGCTGTACCTTTGGTTTCTACTCCTTCATCTGTTATTTCTGAATTGCCAGAACCTTTGGACTTACCCCACGCTGCTTTGGGAGAGGCAAAAGAATTGCTGCATTTCCTCAAGTCAGAGGAGCGGTCATTTCACTCGAAAAGATGTACACTGCTGCAGAAAATCAAACGGCTGAAGGTTGACAGTGCATCTAGCCCTGTCGAAGTCTCCACAAAAACCTGAACCTGCTTTAGCTACTGAGCTGTCGTCTGCTGGGGAGACCGGTACTGCAGTGAGTGTGCCTGCTATTTCCCAAACTTCTTCTACTCGGCTGCCTGGGCCTCCAGCCTCTGGTCCTGAACCTTGATCGGTTGATAAAGCACTTCGAGACGCGGGTTGGGAGAAACACCCTTCTTTGGGTCAATGGACCTCTGGTTCGTCTCCAATCTGCATACCGTTGTCTCCGATAGCAGTTGCTCCTTTGGCGGTTCCTCCTGCCATTGCTCCTGACCTAGTTTTGGATGGATCTCTCCTGCCAGCTGATCCTTTGGCTTTGCCTGATGAACTTTTGCTGACCCAGAATCTTAGTCTTGGTTTTCCTACCCTGACGTCCACTTCTACTGCCATACCCCCAGGCCCTAGCCTTCCGGCAGCTCCACTGAATGCTATGCCTGTTAGGCAAAACAAATCCTTTTCCCCCCTTTTCCACTTGCCTGTTTTGGCAGCTAAAAGGCATAATGCAGCTCATCTTTCCTATGTGGGGGGTATGGAGGAACCTCCTGACCGTCTCTTTGTGGCCCGGACTTTGCTTAAGGATTCTATTAAATTTTTCGACCATGTAATTTATGCCCTTATCCACATTTCTGGAGAGACTACCTTTGATGTCAGTTTTCAGACTTCTAAGAGTTTGGACAGATTTTGGTCTAGGTATCACATGCTGAAGAAGTCTGCCTTATGGTCACTCTTCTTAGCCATTCCCCTAACGAAGCCTGCTTATAAAACTATTTCCATTCTTTTTCGAAATGAAGGTGTGGACTTGGCGGCTGTTCTATACTTAAGTTATGTGTTCTCTATTCCAAAAAAACTTGAAACCCCTCCCTTGAGTTTGTTTTTCCAGGTGATATGGGGTAGTCATCTTAACCCAATCAAGAAGGATGTCCTTTATCTGCCTGTTTCGGAAGGTGGGCTGAACATGGTGAATCCAATTATTTTCTTTTCTAGTGCTTTTTTTCATGTCAAATTTATGACCTCTTTTGATTAATAGACAACATGGGTGGGAGTGCTGGCTCAGTGGTAATTGCAGTTCATGGTCCATTCTTGGGTCTGGAACTCTATTACCATTCTCCTGGGTTTGGAAGTCCTTCAATACCTAAAAGACATGTTCTTCCATTTAAAACAATGGAAAATTACTCCTCAACAGCTCTTGATGGTTTCTTCACATAAGATGTTATATAGAAATTTATTGGCTTCTGTCTGTTCCTCCTCTGACTCCTTCCCTAAATGTGCTGCCATGTATAGGGCTTCCCTGAAACTCCTGTTGGTGAATCCTAGGATCCCTGCATATATGTGGGACTTCCATTGGCTCTCTTGCCATGAGAAGATTAACGTCAAGAGTAATCACAAACATAAACAGCTTTCTGACAGGTTCTGTAGTAGATTGCAATGTACTGTCTCCCTTGAAATGATTGACCATTTATTTTTTCACTGCTCCTTTATTAAAGATTTCTGGACATATTTAGCTGACCAATGGGGGGAACTGCTTTTTTTCTAGGATTTCATATGCAAATCTTATATATGGCCATGTGTCCTCTGCTTGGGGAAATGGGATTTGGAAACTTTGAATGTTTATTTTTAATTATCAAATGGAATATTTGGATGTCCCATTGTTTATTTACTTTGCAACAATGCCATTGCATGTATGTTGAATTATGCAACAAGATAGTCACTGATGCCTGTGTAGTATATTTGTCGGACAGCTCGCATCTTTCTGCCCTGGGCCTTTCTGGATTATGGAAGTATTTGCCCTGGATCACTGATACAGATGTGGCTGTTACTTGAACTATGTGGGTATTGGTGTATTTTTTCTTTTTTTTTTTCTTTCTTTTTTTGTTTACCCTAGACCTGTTGTACTGACCATTTGTTTTTGTCAGTTTCTTTTTGTCCTGAGTCTTGTTTTGCTTCATTTGTAATTTTCTGCATTGTTCTTTTTTTTGGAACTGTACCGATTTGTTCTTTAATAAAACTTTCCCCTACTCTTATAGTGGGGAGGGGGAAGGGTGGGTTATAATGTTTTTCTTATGTTTTAGGTTTATTGTAGTGTATGAATTAATACTTATTTCTGTTTTTGTAATTTTCTTCTGTATGATTTTGTATGATGGACTACTGACTTGTATATATTTTATTTGATTTTGTTTTGATTTCAATAAAAAAATTCCCCTACTCTCCAGTAGGGGGAACCTCTGGCTGTTCTGCATGATGGCCAGTTCATCTGAGGCAGTGGAGGAGATGGACATTGGAATGAGTGGAGAGAGAGTCGTTTCCCCTGGCCCTCTTTCTCAAGATAGTTTCATTGATTTGAGCCTGGTAAACATCCAGTCCCAGGTAGAAGAGAGTGCTTCTGGGACTAACCTCAGAGATAGACCTCCTGTGCAGTCCGTGACTGCAAACCCAAGTATTTTCTTTCAACCGTTGGAAGAAATATTGACAGAACAGGTGCTGAACCGGCTGTTCTTTTTAAAAAAAGAAAAAGCAAAAGAGTTGCTGAAGTTACAAGAACTTGATGCCACTTTGGATCGCTTGGAACAGTCTGCTACTGAGCCAGCAGCTCCCCCTCTTACCCAGGGAGAAGACACTCAGCTGGGAGTGAAGCATCCCCTGAAGGAAGGAGTGCAAACCCCTGATGCTACTACCAGCATAACTCAGCAGCTGAGTGATGTTATGATTGAGGCTGGCAGTGAAAGCAGGACGATACCTGTGTGCCTACAGCCTCCATGCTCGGCGGATGATACAGACATGCGATCTCTCAGCAACCAGCGTCTAGGGCCTGGGAAACTGTCACAAAAACAGATGACGGTTCCGGTTTCACAAAACTCTACAGATTCTGCTACTGAACCTCAGCATCCTATAAATTGGGGTGATATAATGGATTTGGATGTTTGCACGGCAGATTGGTCTCCTGACAAAGCTTTAAGCGATGCTGGATGGATGCGTACTTCTGCTTGGAACTGGATTCCTGACACCATGGACAATTCATATCAAGAAATGCTTGCACATTCCTCTTCTTTTGTGGCCGCTAATGCTCCGACAACAATGAGCTCCAACTCACCCCGGGGTAATGATTCTTGTACTATTACAAACTTACCTAATAACAGTTTAAATGTGGTACCACAGCATACTGTTGTAGGGAATGCTTCTGTTGTAGAGAATATTATTGAAAATGAAGAAACTGTTGCAAATAATGATAGTGGGCCTACCTCAGTAGACCCCACAAATATGTTGCCAAAGGGGCCTGTTCCAGACCCCTTATTTAAGCTATCTGACCTCTTTGCGGCTAGGGGAGAGCCTGCCCCAAGGCATAATGCGATTCATCTATTATATAAAGGAGGACTGGAGAACCTCCAAATAGAGTTCATATTGCACAAAACTTGCTTAAAGGGACTATGCACTATTTTTCCTCAGAAATATTTAAGCAATAAACCACGACAGGGTGTTGGTGATGCTGGTTTTAACCACGCCTGGCGTGGTTCGATCACGCGCCACAAGGCCGCGAGTAAACCCTCACCGGCATGGGTAAACCAGCATCACCAACACCCTGGAGTGGGTTATTGCTAATATACAATGTCCCTATTAATTTTTTGTCAGAAAAAATGAAGAGAAAATCATAATTTTCATTTTTGAGTTTTATTTAATTTGTTGTTACGCTACAAAAATAGTCCAGTATATTTGGGTTAAAAACAGTGTAGGCTAGGGAGCCATTTCATTTGTGCTGGCTTCTAAGATCGTGCATGCTGCAGAGCAGAGAGAGAGATCATGAAGGTTTGTTTTTAAAAATAGCTGTGTTCTATGGCGGAGAGAGAGTAATTTGTACATGAGACTGAAAGAGAGGGCTGTAATGGACAGGAAATGAGAGGTCAGTGGGGTGGAGCTCAGAAAGCGAGAGAGCTGTGAAGCTTTGTTTCTTTTCCTGAATGAAGGGAGAGAGCGCAGGGTGGAAATTAAATGTCAGTTGCTGCTTAGTTAAACACAGAAGGCAAGGTTTCAGGCTTCAGGGTTTTTTTTAAAGTTTGTGTCTGTCAGCTTTGCAAACGTGTTGCGAACAGGTGGCAGGCTGAAACAGGCAGAGAGCGGGGTGTCTTCAGCGCTGTGAGTGGGGCGTCCGAGATCGTGGTTTTCTGTTTAGCTTCTGGGTTTGTAGCTAGAAAGATGTAGAGGGAAATATATTGTAACGTTTTTTATTTCTGGCAAAATTGGCGTTTTTTTGGTTTTTATTACGAATTATGGGGTAACGGAGTGGCACAGCAGGCGACGTTTACCGAAGAAAACAAGATGGCGGCTCGGAACGATTTAAATTTTTTTTTTTGCAGTTACTGAGATGCGGCTGGCTGGCACCTTTTGCGTTGGTAATGCTAGATTTTACAACACTTGAAAGGTGCCAGTTAGCCAATCAGAGTGCTGGAATATAAGACCCCATTGTATAATTGCCTTTAAGTTTAGGCAATAGAAACTATGATATTAGTTATAAACATGTTTCCAATCAAGACAGGTTTTGGACCCAATATTCAAATCTGAAAAACACTCCTGCTTGGATTCCCTTTCACGACATTCCCCTCACAAAACCCCCTGATTAAGGTCATAACAGTTATGTTCAAGAATGAAGGTGTGCATATAGAGGATATTTTATTTTGGTTGAGGCAGTGTTGTGAAATACTGGGTAAACCTTTTCTCACTCTGGACAGTGAGCAGATTTGGGATGGCGGGTGGTGAGTTAAAGTTAAATTACATTCTGTCAGCACAGGGTAGAGACCGGGGCTCCATTTTCTATAGTGGACAGCCTAGGCCCTGTTTTAAATGTGGGTCAAGAATACTCTTTAGCACTGCTTGCCACACCTCGAGGTGTAGCCATTGTTCAGAGTCTGGACATGTCTCCTTTGCTTGTCTAAATCTTTTCAGGTGTAACCTGCACAAACAGATGGGCCAAGCATACGTCCGCTGTCCATGGGCCTTGCACAACAGAGAAGATTGTCCTACCCAAGAAGGCCTGATTAATCAAGCCCAGCATCAGCAAGCAAAAAAAGTTGCTGAAAAGGAGAACAGACAGCAAACCGTGAGGCAAACTACACAAGTCTCATTGCCTTCTGTTCTTTCAGATCATAAACCAGGTTAATGATGTCACAGATATTCCAGAAGATACAACTTCCACTTTAGAACCCCCAGCCCCAGTCTCAGATTTAGCTAACCCATTGAATGCTGAGGAGAACAACCAGCAGGTTATGCCCCCCGAAGTTGGAGACACTTCTTTTCAGTTAGTAACCCCTAAGAAAAGACTACGGCAAGGGAGAATGGCCCCACAGAGGAATAGACAGTCTGGAACTATAGTAGCTCCTAACACTTCTACATGGAAAAAAGGCAATAAATATACTAATCTCCCAGTAGAAAACTTAGAGGGGGACTCAGATGATAAGGGGACAGATTTTTCTTCTGTCATCTCTAACACGGATGCTGAGAAAGGTGAGGAAGGTTCTATAGCTAAGAGAACCAGACAGAGTTGTAAAACCCCTTAAAAGTCCTTTAAATGGCAAAGTTGGTATTTGTAATTTTCATTATGCATTCACTCTCTCTTGCTATTAACATAAATAGTATTAAAGGTACAAGGAAATGATCAGTGGTTATGCCTTTCTTGCAGAACATTAAAAGTGATATCGTTTGCTTGCAAGATATGCGATTAGAAACACTTGCTGAACTTCAGCTAGCCTCAGGGGAATGGGTCTCAGGTACCTCATTTTGGTCTATAGGTCTGGACACCTGTGATGGACTCAGTATTTTATTTTCTAATCCCGGCATTAAGGTGTCCAGATTGGCTGACATACATCCAGGGAGATCCCTTTTATTAGACATCACTTTCACCTCTGATCGGTTTCACGTTATTATGTGCATGCCCCACAAACCAAGGCAAGAGTTGCTTTATTTAAAGAAGTACAGTCCTTTTTAAACACCTCTCATCTTATACTTTGGGCAGGAGACTATAATTGTGGTCTCTCTAGTTCAGATGGGGGATTACAAACTATTAAGTTGTTTAGTGACACTATGTCACTGAAAGATATTTTGAGCACTTCTAGTTTGGTAGATGCACATAGGTCAGTCCACCCTACAGGGAGGTATACTTTTTTTAAGGGTCCCTTCGGACATGAATAGACTACATTTTTATGTTTCCCTCCTTAGAAGTCAGAGAGGTTCATATCCGTCCATGTGAATTCTCTGATCACCAGCTTCTTAACCTTAGATGTTCTTGGGGGCCTGTTCCCCTGTGTAACAAAAACCGATGGAGGTTGAATGAATCAGTTCTCTCGCAGGTTCCTATACAGAGAGCATGGAAAAAAGAGTTTGCTGCTCTCCTGTCAGTGGTAGAATACTATACTAGCATCTTGGATTGGTGGGAAGACACTAAATTGTCCTGATGCCTTTTTTTTTTTAATAAAGCACACCTACAAGGCACTGCAGAGTATCTTATATTTGCAACTCCGCCATCAGTTACAACGTTTAATCTCCCAATCTGAAGTATCGAAGTATAATTATGGACCCAAGATTAGTATAATTAAACAACAGATGGCAGCACTGCAATATGATAGAGCAAAGACTCTACAACAGGAACTCAGATTCGGAACTCAAGCTAAAAAGGGTTCTTTAAACCCTTACAAAGAAAATAAACAGAACTCAGAATAGGGTCATTATTGAATTGTCCACAAATTCTGGACTACTAGTACAATCCCCACATGAGCTTCTAGAGGTGGTGGAAGCACACATTACAGGGCTTTTTGGTACCCCTCCCATAGAACCCGATGCGCAGAAAGTTTTAACTTCCTTGCATTTGCCCCAGGTTTCAGAAGAAGATACTAAATTTCTTATTGCAGAAGTTCCTTTAGCTGAAGTGGAAGCTGCTATAATGCAGCTTTTCTAGTAATACTGCCCCTGGGTTGGATGGTATTAGCTCAGGCCTCTATAAGACCTTTATCTCTGACCTAGCTCCTACATTGGTGGTTTTGTTTAACCATATTCTAATTTCCTCTCAATACTCTGAATCCATGTTGGAAGCAGTTCTGGTTTTGATTCATAAATAAGGAGATAGATGCAATATTAATAATTGGTGCCAATTAAGTCTAATGAATACAGACATGAAAATCTTAAGTAAGATTTTATTAGGTAGATTAGGAAAAGTAGCTACCTATCTAATCAATCCTTTTCAAACGTGTGCAGTAGCAGGGCGTAGACAACATGATCACTTAATTTTATTACGGGAATTATTTTTTCAGGGTGATTATGATAGGTTAGAGGGGTATGTTCTAGGCTTCGACCAGGAGAAAGTCTTTGATCGTCTCTCTCACAATTTTTTATTTTCAGTATTAACAGCCTTTGTCATCCCAGAGGTCTTTGTTAAATGGATTCAAGGAATGTACAGTAATTCTTATTTATGGCCAAATGTTAATGGGTGGTTTGGTAGGAAAATCCGGACACTTAGGGGTGTAAAACAGGGGTGCCCACTGAGTCGGTTACTCTATGTGTTTGGCATTGATATCTTGCTTAGGCTGATAATGGAAAATGAACAGTTGAAAGGAATAACAATTCACCCAGATATGCTTCCTGTCAAAATTGTGGCATATGCGGATGATTTAATTCTGACTCTGTCACCCAACATTATAGAAGCAGCGGTAACTGCCACATTAGTACAGTATTCCTGTTTGTCTGGTTCTAAAATGAATCTGGTTAAAAGTAAGGGAGTTGCCCTTGGATCTACCACCTCACTGCCTGGTGGGTCAATAGCAGGAATTACAGTTACAGTTGACCCCATCTCTATTTTAGGAATTAAATTTGGCCCTGGGGAAACTTCTGGGATTAATTTGGAAGATAAAATGACACAAGCAGATAGAATGGTTGCAAGGTGGAAAGGACAGCAAATTTCAAAGAAAAGAGTAATGTTAATTAAAACATTATTGCTGCCCATATTTTTATATTTAAGTTACGTCCCCCTCAAGGTAATTATTACATGACTTTTTAGGGTTTTTTTTCAGTCATTTTGTGGTTCCCGATTGAACCCAATAAAGAGGGACTTTACTTATCTTCCCATTCAGGAAGGTGATGTTGGTATGGTGCACCTTGTGGCATTTTACTTTAGTTTATTTATTCCTTTGACGTTTGTTCCGCTTTGCAACCAGGGGAAAGGGACTGGAAACCATTAGTTAATACATAGCTATCTTCTTGTTTACCCTCCTGGGAGAATAAGACAGATCTGTTTCATACATATCCGGTATTCCACAATATGGCAAAGACTTTAATAAGAACATAATTAAATGGGGAATTTCCCCTACTCAAATCCCAATGAGTAGAAGACAGATTTACCAAGCTGTCTTGGTTTCAGAGCAAAGTTCAGACCCAGACTTCTCTGTCCCAGGGAAAGATATCTCTATATACTTAAGCAGTTAGGTAATCAAAGAAGTTCCACGTTTTTTTTTTTCAATTCAAACTTATTAATACATTTTCCAATATAAAGGGCAGTTACAGTGAAGCAACATGTGACACAACCACTTGTGAAAATAGGACTGCCCAACCCACCCCACCCACCCATCTCCCCATTACAGCAGCAACTACTCTGTGTAACCTCTAAGTGCAATGTTCATTCCCAGAGGGCCTGTGAGAGAATTTGAGATATGACATAATTACTATGAGACAATGAAATTAGAGAATGAAGGGGATCCCATATTTTGTTATAAACTGCAAGTCTGTTATGAAGACTTGCAAGCGCCTTCTCTGTTCGAAGATTAGCAAGAATTTCATACAACCACTCTTTGAAAGTTGGGGTGGATTTGTCTTTCCAGTGACGTAAGATAAGTTTCTTAACAGATAGAGCAATCATAGACATATGAAATTTCCTTACTTTGACCCTGACAGAGGACAGATCCCCTAAAAGACATATATCAGGAGTGAAATACTCCTGAAGGCTCAGTAGGGGATCCAGGGAAATACTGATTGAGTCCCATAAAAGGGAAACTTTGGGACAGGACCAGAACATATGAAGAAGTGTTCCTTCTTCTCGCATGCACTTAATACAGGTACTGAAATCCGAAAAACACAATTTCTTTAGCTTAACAGGAGTACAATACATATTATGCAATATATGGTATTGCATAAGGCGCAATCTGTCTTGGGAAATATATTTATGGCAAGATCTCCATAAAGATTGCCACTCCAACTGATACTGAGGAAGGAGCGAGTTCCAGAATCTAGTAGGTCCAAAAAAGTCCCCGTATCTTTTATGAAACAACACTCTATATAATTTAGATACAGCACCTGAAGATCTAGTCAATGAGGAGACCTCAGGTATCAGGGCTGAAACCGTCTGGGAAGGGGAGATATTCCCCAAGGTTATTGTGAGTAAGTGTCTTAACTGCATAATTTTGAAGTGAGAGGAAACTGGGATGAGAAATTTTTTTGGAAATATCACCTGGGGACAGCCAGTGCCCCTCATCATCCACTAAAGAGTACAGTTTCCCATCTCCCAATTGGGGCAACCATTTACGGGAAATCTGCTTCTTATCGATAGTGAAGGATGGGGAATTCCAAATGGATTGAGCTAAGTCAGTCTGGGGGGAATAATGTAGAAATGAACATAACTGTGCGTATACTCTTAATGAGATACCTACTGTGGGACAAGCATCTATACGTACTTGAGATATTTTAAGATAAAATAAGGTTAGGAGATCCAGGTTCTTAGATTTAATTGCATCCAATTCGATCCTAAGCCATACCAGTTGTTCCTTTTCAGGGCCCGGGGATACCCATCTCAAGCATTTTACTAAGTGACTGGCCCAGTAGTATATAGCTATGTGGGGAATCCGCAGCTCTCCCTCAAATTTTGAAGCAGCTAGTTTGTAATAAGCCAAATGGGGATATTTGTCAGCCCAAATAAATCTAGTAAATATACCATGTAATTTTTTAAACCAGCATAGAGGGATAAAAGTATTGAGAAGAGATAAGAGATAAAAAAATTCTAGGGAAAACATTCATCTTGATTATGTTAATCCTGCCCATAATGATATGGGAAGTTTAGACCATCTGTCAAGGTCATGAATAATAAGCTGTGAGAGGGAATCAAGGTTATCCTTAAACCATGTTAAGGGATTACGGGATAGCTTAATGCCCAAATACTTAAATGACCTGGGAGTCCAACATAAACAGAAGGGACTAATATCGTTCTTGAAAACCTTGTGGTTTAATGGAAAGAATAACGATTTACTGGCATTCAGCTTGTAATTGGATGACTCACTAAATCTAGCTATTTCATTCAGTAAGGCCGGTACAGATAATACTGGGTTGGATAGATGTATCAACAAATCATCCGCATACGCGGTGACTTTAATTTCATGGCGCCCAACCCAAATGCCTTGTATGGGAATACTATTGAGAATATTTTGAATAAGGGGTTCCAAGTATAAATTAAATAACAAAGGTGATAGGGGGCAGTCCTGCCTAGTCCCTGAATGGAGTGGGAAGGATTTATACAAAGCCCCGTTTGCTGAAATTCTTGCTGTAGGGTTTTTATATAGTGCAGCAACCCAAGATATAAATACAGGAGGGAATTCGAAGGCATCCATAACCTTGAACAAAAAGCTCCAGTTTACCCAATCAAACGCCTTCTCGGGATCCAGAGAGACCAGGCCTGTGGGGAACTCGGTGTCTCTGGTAGCCGAGAAGACATGAGATAATGTATGCAGGTGGTCAGCTGATGAGAGTCCTTTCATAAATCCTACCTGATTCATACCTATTAACTCAGGGAGTACAACAGTTAGCCTGTTAGCTAAAATCTTCAAAAGAATTTTGATGTCTTGATTTAGGACAGATATGGGTCTATAACTTTGAACGAGCTCTGGATCTTTGTCTGGTTTGGGGACAAGTACAATCAAGGCCTCAAAGAGGTGAGAATCAACCTCTACCCCAGAAAGGATATATTGGAATAATCGATTAAGTACTGGTAGTAAGAGATCGCGAAACGTCTTATAAAAAAGAGAAGAGAATCCATCAGGACCGGGAGCTTTATCTGAGGGTAATCCATTGATAACCTCAGCAATTTCCTCCTGTGATATAAGAGAGACTAGAAAGTTCTTGTGATGTACTGAAAGGGAGGGCAAATGGGAATCCCTCAGATACTTCTCCACGGTCTCAGGACTGGGGGGGTGCTCCATGTCACTGTACAGCGTTTTATAGTATAGGGCAAATTCTTGAACTATCTCAGTAGGATACCTCCCCGATCTGAAATTAGATCTCATAACTAAAACTAATACCTTGAATGAAGTAAAGGGTGAGAGTCTCCAAGATGAGAAAGAACCCAAATTCAGGTTTAAGAGAGTGATAAACAAATAAGTTCGAAAAAATATAAATAGATTAAAAATAAATAAAGCAAGTGGCCCAGATAGAATAGATAATAAATTATTAAAAGAGGCTGCTATGGAATTGTCACCTATACTAAGGGGCATTTTTAATTGGAGCCTAAGAGAGGGACAGTTTCCCTCTAGTTGGAAATTAGCCAAAGTGATACCAATAGATAAGGGAAGGGATCCAAAGGATGTTTCAAATTACCGTCCAATAGCCTTGTTGTCCACAGTATCCAAGTTATTTGAAAAAATTGTCCATGATCAGTTAATGAATTACTTGGAAAAATATAATAAATTGACTCAACAACAGTATGGTTTTAGGCAGGGTAGGTCTGCTGCTACCGCACTCACTGACTTTTTGGATCTCATAGCAACCCCTCTTGGGAAAGCGAAGTCCGTGGGTGCGGTATACGTGGACCTAACTAAAGCATTTGATTTAGTAAACCATAGTATTTTGATAAACTCATTAATGAAAATAAGAGTGGAGGAAGAAACCTGCAATTGATTTATATCATACCTTGATAAAAGATCACAATTTGTTGTCCTAAACGGACACCTGTCAAAAATGGACTATGTAACAAGAGGTGTTCCCCAGGGATCTATACTGGGCCCCCTGCTGTTTATAGTCTATTTAAATGACTTACCAAAGAAAATTGGATATTCAAAAATTCGTCTATATGCAGATGATTCGGTTTTAGTAGCAGAGGGAAAAACTACAAGTGAAGTAGAACTAAACTTACAGAGTGACTTTAGCATCATGCAAGGTCACTTTTCATCTCTGGGTTTATTAGTTAATAGTAAAAAGACACAGGTTATGTCATTTGCTTTGGACTTAAAGGGAATTTCAAAATTAAATATAAAGACACAAGAGGGTAAGTTGCTAGAACAAACTGAAACATATAAATATTTAGGGGTACATATAGATCAATGTCTTACTTTCTAATATCATATAACAAATTTAATAAAGAAAACACATGTTAAGATTGGAGCTATGAGATGAATATCAAATTGTATGACAAGAGAAACAAGATTGATTATGATCAATCAATTAATAATGCCGGTTATTGACTACGGGAGTCATATTTACAGACATACAGCAAGAAAACATTTAAATAACTTGGATACTCTTTATAATAAGCTTGCAAGATTTGTGTTAAGGTGTGATTTTAAAACTCATCATTGTACTATGTATATGGATTTAGGTTGGATTCCATTAGACTTACGGGCTAGGGGAATCTGGCTAAATCAGGTTCGCAATATATTTAAAAATCAATCTTTAGATAACTTAAAAAACAAATTACAAAATCCAAAACATGGTTTAAATTTAAGAAAAACTGGTGCTAGAGATTTAATAATACCAAAGTTAAAAAATCAATTTGGTGAAATGACCCTTCAATATCAAGTAGCTAAAAGCTGGAATTGTCTTCCTCCTTTTTAACGTGAACCAACAACTACTGATCATGTTTTTAAAAACGGCCTGAATCACGAACTTAGTTTTTGTTGTTGTTGTAATAGGTGAAATTAATATAAATCTAAAAATGCTAACATGCCTGTTATTGATGAGTTTGTAAAACTCTGATGTATTGTTTTGTACTTTTCTGTAACTTGTATTGTTATAAATGTATAGTTGTAATAATTTTGTATAATGTAAACAGGTAAGCCTTGTGAACAGGGATTTTCGGAACCCTAATGGCTGTATCACTGTATAAATAAAATTTACCATACCATACCATTTTCAGAGACACATCAGCTGAAGCCCTAATTGGAGGGATGAATCTTGCAGATTCTTGTTGCTTGATATGGAGTGCCAATAGGCGCCCCGCCTTCTCTCCCTGATCTGTGTAACTAGCTCTAGTACATATGATAGCTAATTCTACCTTTTCCTGGAGCAACTCTAAATATCTACCTCTCAGCAATAAGAGCTTCCTCCTGTCTTCTTCTGGAGCATTAACCGAAGTGTTAATTTCGAGTACCCGAATTTGAGATAGTAATGATAATAATTCCTTCTCCCTAGTCCTTTTCCTACTCACTGCCATACTAATAAGGATCCCTCTCATGTAGGCCTTAAAGGCCCCCATATGATATCTGGTTTTGCATTGTCTAATGGACTGGACAAGAAAAAGGCCTCAATTTGTTCCCTTATGAGCTTGCAATATTTGGGGTCTTTAAGCAGTTGGTCATTAAGTTTCCATCTTGTTTCCCTATTTGAAAAGTCCTGGAATGCCAGTTTACATAACATCAATGAATGATCAGAGACAGGACCAGGTTGGATCGAGGAAGTCTTAACCCCAGGCAAGAGATCCTGAGAAATAAGAATGTAATCGATGCGGGATTGCAAGCCGTGCGCCAATGACCTCTAGGTAAACTCCTTAGAGTCCGGATATAAGAGGCGCCAGACATCACAGAGCCCGCATTGATCCAATAGGTCTCTAAGAGCCCTCTGTCCTGGAGAAATCTCCCCTGGCCCACTACCTGACCTGTCAAGATTAGAATCTATGACTTGATTTAAGTCACCTCCCAAAATAATCCTTATAAGAAGCAAAGACAAGATTATGTTTATAAGTCTCATGAAATACTCAGGATCATCCTCATTGGGACCATATATACTACCAAGTAACAATGGGACTGACCAGAGAGTACCTTTAACTAAAACAAACCTACCCTCGGGATCCTTGATAACTTGTATAGAAACAAAGGGAATGCCCCTGTTAATAATAAGCATGACCCCACAGCTATTGGTGGAGCCTTGAGCCTCATACACCGTCCCCACCTGTTGTCTCCTCAACTGTGAAGCCTCCACTTCTAACAAATGAGATTCCTGTAGAAAAGTTATCTGTGAGCGTAGTAGGCTTAAGTGTTTAAGAACCTGATATTGTTTAGATTTTTTCCTGATCCTCTTAACGTTCCACATTGCAAAAGTCACCTCCTTGGCCACCTGATAGTAATTACTAGGTTTAATAGATTCGGCGCTGCACTCAGGGTATAAAATATGTGTGACCTACCCCTACCAGTTGCTGCTGTAAGGCCCTCCCACCACCCTAGCCCTCCCACCATTAACCCACTTTTAAGCCCCCCCTGTGCACCCCCACCCCCAACGAAACCCTTACCTCCCCCAACCCCCAAACTGTCACAAGCAACATTTTGCACAGTACTGTCATTTCCTCCCTCTCCGCCCCGATAATATTCCTCTGCTAATGAGAACCCACTTATATCTCAAGATGCAAATGTAAGTTACAAACAGTTTTAGCTGGCCCCTAACACCTGAAGAGCGGTCTCGAGCTTCCAGAGCCTATGGGCACATGATTATGAATCCAATAGAACTAGGGAAAATGAAACAAGCTGTCAAAAATGTGAATATGACATGTAGCCACATAACCCCAGAATAAGAGTTAGGGGTTGCCTGTCCCCAACAGAGAACTGCACCAAGACCAGAACCAGAGGAAAGTTAATAATGAGGGACAACCCCAGTCGTGAGCTGAGAGCGAGAAATGAGATAGCAACTGAAACGAGACCCTGAAAAGAGAAAACTGCAAAATATGACTACCCAGGGGTTGCCACCCCCTAATTTCAAAATACCCCCGAAAAGGCTGCAGTAACACAAAAGCTGAGAGAGATGCTTCTTGAATTCAAAACCATGAAGACATATATTAATTAGGCGAGCTGCGCCCTCTTGTGGTTATCACCCGGTCCAACAGGTATGTCAAAATGGCAATGATAGCCCGAAACCGCTCTGGAGCATACCAAACTAATACATAAGAACTAGTCAAAAAGCCAACAACCCAAAGCTTTCCCCCAAGTGCAACTCCCAAAAACTGAGTGTATAACAATCTCCCAACTCCCCTCCTAAGTAAGCCATCACCAGAACCCTAAAGGGCTTTGCCCTGAACCAGAATTAACACAAGGAAGCCAGGGCTTGGAAAATTGTTAACAGTTAGGCCATATAACGGGTAGCCCAGTTCCAGATGAGAAAACAAACAAGTCTGATCTCAGTTAGTGGAAAATGCTTTCTCCAAAAAGAAAAGGAATGACAGTTCCAACAGCAGCTCTCACTGAATCCCGACACTTTAGAGGAACTCTCAGGTCGTCCAGAATAAATCTGGCAGCATAGATTTAAGGCTTGACAACGCAGCTTCAGGATCTTCATAATTAAGCCAGGAACCGTTCACTGAAACTTGTAACCTGGCTGGATACCCCATCCTGAATTTTAAACCTACTGCAATAATCTTAGATACAATGGGGTGAAATGCTTTCCGCTTCAGACGGACTGAGCCAGGGAGGTCTTGTGCAATTCTCAACTTTGCCTTCTTCCAACGAACTTCTTGTAAGGCCCTGACTTTCTGCAGAAAATGCTGCTTTTCCAAATAATTCAGGAAACGGCAGATAATGGGACGGGGGGGGAAGCATCCGGAGGGGGCTTTGGTCGCAGGGACCGATGTGCTCACTCTATCATGTACACTGGACTGAAGGGAGAGAGATCAGCAACCCGGTCCACCAGCTTCTGTACAAAAATTACAGCATGCTGGCCCTCTTCCCCTTCTGGGAGCCTGAGTATTATGACGTTATTTCTGCGGCTATGGACCTCCAAATCTTCAAGTTTAGGTTCTAAGCGAGATAATTTCTCTCTCATTGACAGCAATTCAAGATCCAGGCTTTCCAGTTTCCTCTCCATCGAGACTATTCAAGCAGTATTGTTAGAGACCGTGAGAGACACTTCATCCAATTTTCTGGAGAGGGATTTCAAATCAGTCACCATATCTTTCATCTCTTCTCGAAAAGGCTTAAATTCTTCCAAGAACCTATTGAGAGTTAAAGGCTCTTGTTCCCCAGCTTGACACGAAGGATCAGGCTTGTCTGGGCCACTCGAGGCTCGGGATTTCTTTGAGGCCTTTTCAGGAGTGGCGGTAAGGTATGTATTTGCGGGGCTTTCTTCATATGAGCCTCCATCTACCACACTAACGCCCAAAACTGGAGCAAAGGATGCTTAAGCAATGGAAGAATTCGTAAGCAGAGGAATTAGATAGGTTTGAATGTTTAAAAAGGCGAATTTATATTCGGGAGGCAGGAGCTTAGCGGAGGAGCTTCTACTCAGCACTCTGCATCACGTGATCTCCCCAAGAAGTTCTCTGTTTGCATGGGATTGCATGTGGTTGAACATTTATGGGCATCTTGGTGTTAAGGCAAATAACAAACACAAACAGGCTGCAGAAAGATATTGTCTTAGGGAAACCTGTATACAAATTCCTGAAACCCAGCAGCATTTGTTCCTAGATTGTCCTTATGCTCAGGCCTTTTGGCCTTATCTGGCACATAACTAGTCAGAACCTAATTTCACTGTGCTCACCTATCCAGAATTATTGTATGGTCCTGCATCCTCTCTCTTTAGTAAGTATCATAAAGATACCTTTTTTATTCTTCTGCTCACCATTAGATATTTCCTTTGACTAGCAAGACGTATGTTAGTTATGCAGCAAAGGCAGATTACACATCTTGAATTATTGCATAACAATGTAAATTCAATGCAACGAACAAGACAGATGGACTTCCAAAGATTTTCTAATGAGAAAGCCCAGCATTTATGGGTACATTGTAATGACTGGTGTACTTTGGATTGAGCTTGATCTTCTATGTTAATTAGTTCTGTTTTTGATTTATCGTTTGTTTTCCTTTAATGTTGATATTTTTGTATAATATTTATTGATTGGTGTTTATGTAGGAATTGTAATGAAGTCCATCCTTTTCAATAAAATTCCCCTACTCTTTTTGAGAAGTGCCATGGGATCTTTAACATCCACCTGAACAGGCAGATGAAACCTCGGTTTAATATCTTATCCAAAAGATGGCACTTCAGGAAATGCAGCACCCCCTTCATGCTGCATTACAGTGTCAGTATTGGGATTTAACCCAAATGTCTGGTGTGGGAATAGAACCTAGCCTTCTAATCTCCTGGCCTCGGAGGCGAGGGTGCTACCTGCTGAGCCACTGACACTGCTAATTTGCCATCTAAAATATGAAAATTGTAGTTTCAAATGGCCCCATGGAAACTAATTGAGCACCCTCCCACCACGACAGACACAGACATACACACACACACATACACATATGCATTTACTTTACAAAGAATCAAACAAATAATGTAGGTAAAGTAGTAGACAGTGTAAAAACTCTGGCCAGAGCCAACAGGGCTGTGATGAGCTGCCAAGTGACCAAAGTTACACGTGTGTGTAGAAACTATTGAATGCCCGGTTGTAGCTTAGGCAGTTTTTGGAGGTGTTGCACCAAATTTTCAACATGGCCTTTTTTGGATCCCTCCTCATGAAGTGGGCCAATGTCATTTTATTCACTTGTCCCAAAAAGTGATTTCACAGAGCGACTGTGCCATTTTGTGCTTCAGGTGTGAAAACATGTTTTGGGCAGGATGTGAAAAATGACAGCTGTACTGTTAAAAAGGAGGTGTGCCAAAATGGCAATGTTGAAAATCTGGAGTGAAAATACTAAAAATTGGTGAAGTTATGGGCATGCATAGAAACTGAGCAAAGCATGCTCATAATGCAGTCATTTTTTTGTGTTTTTTTCACCAGATTTGCAACATGGGCTTTTTGGGACCCCATCTCATGAACAGTGGCACTGTTATTTCGTTAATTGGTTCCGAAAGGTGATTTCATGCAATGACTACGAAATCACCTTTTAGGACCCAGTAACGAAATGACAGTGACACTGTTCATAAGGTGGGGTCCCAAGAACCCCATGTTGAAAATTTGGGGCCAAAATGCAAAAAATGGCTGATTTATCAACTTAAGTTGAAAACCCCATTGAATGCCATTATAGCATGCTTACCTTTGAGTCTTCAGTTTGCAGTTTGGCTTTGAAGAGTGCAGACATGTCCTGGTCCAGAGAAGATGACAGTGCCAACCTCCAGAGGTAAGTATGGGGTAAGGGGGGTGTGGGGAGGTGGGTGTTCAGTGAAAGGGTGGGGATGGGGGGACTGGGGTGATGACGAGGACCATTTTCTTTTTTACAGGTAAAAAAAAACATGTTGGGGAAGGTTTTCTTTATTTACAGGAAAAAAATATATTGGACACACTGGGGTGGGCTACCAGTGTGCCACATGAGTTGTGGAGGGTGGGTACTTGATGCTAACAGGCGAATTGAGCACCCTGATGTCAGTGGGGGGGAGAAAAAACAAACATTTGGGCACACTAGGGTGGACTTCCAGTGTGCCACATCAGTAGGGGAGGCACATAGTGCCGACACAGGGATTGGGCACCCCGATGTCAGGGCAGGGCAAATAAATAAGTACATTGCAGCACATTGAGGTGGGCTCACAGTGTGCCACATGAGTTGTGGGGTGGGCTACATAATGCTGACATGGGGATTGGGGTCCCCGATGTTAGTGCGGGAGGACAGCAGCAGAGGGAGGGTTTTTCTGCTGGTGGCGGCGATGCAACTGCACATGCATGACAGTCGCGCATGCATATTTGCAGTGAATGGCATTATGCCATTCAAAACATGATGGTGCCAGTGGAACTGTGCATGCACATGAGTCGTGCATGCGCAGTTCATGCCCCAGAATGAGGGAGAAACAGCCGAAATAGTGGGGAAGGGTTTCAAGCTCTGTTGGGCATTCGGAAGGATACTTCCTAAAGTCCAACAGAAGGTTCCATGATCGGCCATTTTTGTAAAGTAAGATCACTCCAAAAGTGTATACCACCCTAGCCTAAGGGAAAACCTTACCAGAAAGTGGTGATCAACTGTGCAAATGCACAGCATTTGCCACATACTTATCTGCAAATTAAGACAATAGTTCAGATTACTTGTGTTGTGAAAATGTAAAACCAGTAAAATATAAACATTCTTAGTCTAGTAGCATACAGTTTTCTGTAATACCCTGTGTTTGGAAGGATTGTAAGTATTCATCCTTTCTGGGATTTAAATTATCCAACATAGCTGAGGCAGAATTTAAAATTAAAAAAAGTAAAACACTTCCTTGATACCTGGTGTCGTCCTGTTGTAGGCTAGCACATGAAAAAGATATCAGAAATTAAACCTCAAAAATGGTCACTTGCTCAGCAGACTTTGTTTGCCAGCAAGAGACAAGCACAGTGAGAGCAAAGGTGTTTCAAGCTCTTTGAGCCAGCAAACAAACTGCTACTAGCAGTAAAACCATATAATCAGATGAATAACAAAGCAAGCAGCAGCACCCTTTCAAATGCTTTTCTTTTCCCAACTCAGACACACTTTTCACACAGAAAATAATAGGGAACTTAACTTGAAAAGTTTGATTGCCAAACCCAAGACAAGCGTACAGTTACCTCCCAAGCTGTGTGACAGCACTGACTGATTGTAGAGCTTCTACTGGCATGAGTTTCTATGCATCATCAATACCCAAGGAGCCAGCAAGGTATCACAGGAGGTGAGACTTGTCTGGGGCAGGTACGGAGGGACACCTGGGTGGGCAGGCAGGAGGTAGGTAGGCACCCACTAGGGGGTGGGGTTGGGGTGGGCAGGAAGGAGGTTCCCAGGGGAAGGGTGGAGGAGAGGCAGGGGAGGAGCCATGCCTTTAAGAAGGGCTAATGAAGAGGAGATCCCTCTCTTCCAGGCTGCTCCCAAGTGGAACACTGCAGATAAGGACCTTGGAGCTTAACACCGTGACCCAACCGGCAGCATCGCAGCCAACACAGCTGGGTTTTGTGTCATTGGGGGAACCAGGTGGGGTCCCATTTGCTTGACAAAGTTAGGCAGCAAATAGTAAGCGGGGAATATGTGGATGTTTTTTTCACTTCTCAACCAGCCAAAGGAGCCTGAGGAGGGAAAGGAGAAAGATAAGCATGAGAAGGATGATGGGGTCGAAAAGAAGCACAAGGTACTAGTCTGATGCACCTGGGAAAATTGGGAAGTGGGTTTTGCAATATATGCAGGCCTCCTCACCATGGGCAACCCAGTGAAAGTTGAAGGGCTATGGGTATACTTCAGTTGGAAAATGACTATGCATGCGAGCAAACCAGGGGGGAGTTGGCTGGAATATGATGAGGAGTTTAGGAGAAGGAAACAGAATGACACAGGGAGGTCTTGGGCTATGTTGGATCTGCCTTTACTGTGGACCATAGACATGGGGGGGGGAAGTCCAACATACTGATAGTGGGTTTCCGATTTGGCAGGCCCCTTCACCAAAAAAAGGGTTTCAGGGAAAAGGGAGTGGGGGGAGAGGGCATTACTACAACTACAATCAGGGATCCTGCAAAGCAGAACAGTGCAGATACAAGCATGATTGCATGGCATGCGGACACCAGCACCCATTTCAGCAATGCAAGAGAAAGACGGGGAATGGCCAGCCATTCCAGAAAAACAGTGGGTTTCATTCCTTTTGGGGGGGGGCAGGGCAGGCCTGCCAATACCCGCAGGGAGGAAACACTTTGAACAGTGGCTGGATTGATACCTGAACAAAGAATCTGCTCGATTCTTGGCTGATGGGTTTAGATTTGGCTTCTGCATTCCTTACAAGGGCCCCCAGAGGGCATATGAAGTGGACAACCTAAGATCTGCCAAGGAGCGACCAGATGTAGTGCATAGGAAGCTAGGAAAAGGGTTAGCAGCAGGGAGGATTAGTGGCCTGTATGCAACACCCCCCCATTTCCCATCTCCGGGTGTCACCATCTCAAAGAAAGCGCCAGGGGAATTCCGGTTGATTAACCATTTGTCATACCCAGAGGGGGAATTGGTCAACCATTTCATTGATCCATCCCATCATTTGATGAAGCAGTGGAAGTGGTGCGACAGGTGGGTCAAGGGGCCATGGTAGGTAAGACGGATATCGAGGCAGCATTTAGGTTGTTGCCAGTCCACCCAGAAGACTGTGAGTTGTTGGGGATGAAGTTTGAAAATATGTATTATATAGATAACTGTATGCCCATGGAGTGTGCAGTGGCATGCACAGTATTTGAGCAGCTCAGCATGATCCTGCATTGGGTTACAATCACAAAGGTGAAACGGGCCTAGTTTGTGCATTATTTGGATGATTTTTTGATCATGGGCAAGGCAGGATCACAGAGTTGTGGGCAGCTGATGGGGCATTCCATGAGGTTTGCACGGAACTTGGAGTCCCGTTGGTGCGAGACAAGATGGAGGATCCGTGCACACAGTTGTCCTTTCTAGGCATTGAGAGTGACTCAACAAGACAGGTCTTTCGGCTACCACAGGACAAGCTGGCGGCACTGAAGGAGCTCCTGGGGAGGATGGCAAAGGCATGGAAGGTTTCTTTGTGGGAATGGCAGCAGCTGATAGGGCATCTGAACTTTGTCTGCCGGGCTCTCCCCATGGGTAGAATCTTCATGAGATGGTTGGCCAGGATAGGGTCTGGGTGCACAAAACCACATCATAGGATCCTGATAACAGAGACAATGAGAGATGATCTGAACATCTGGCAAGCGTTTCTGAATTGTTTTAATGGGGTAGCAATATGGCCGGTGCCAGTGTCCAGCCAGGAGCTGGACCTTTTCACAGACGCATCTGGCGGGCTGGGTTTCAGCACATACTTTCAAGGGAAGTGGTGCACCGGCCAATGGCCAGAAGACTGGAAGGCATCGGGGGTGCTGTCCCAGATAACTGTCTTGGAATTCTTCCCAATCGTGGTGGCATAGGTGGTGTGGGGTGACCAGCGAAGGGACAAAGCTATTAGGTTCTGGTCAAACAACACTGGTGTGGTGTATGCCATTAATGGCCAGTTGAGGGGAAAGGGCCCAATGGGTAATCTCATGAGGGTGTTTGTGTTGAAATGTCTTTTGCTTAATATACAGTTCAAAGCAGTGCATGTTCCAGGAGTTGAGAATGGTATAGCTGATGCCTTTTCTACCTCACAGTGGCAGAGGTTTCAAGAATTGGCACTAGGAGTGGACAAACACCCCAGAGAAGTCCCAACATACCTTGGGGTTTGGTAATGCAGAAGCATGGATATTAATCAGGAATGTGCTGGCCCCAATATGCAGGTTGCATACAAAAGGGGTCTGGACGGTTTCCTGGCCATACAGCAAGCGCAAGAGTGGAGCAAGGCATGGCCGCTGCCTGTGGAACAGCCATGTGAATAAGTGCTGCTTAAAAAATGGGGGAAGGGGCATGCCAGCTACAGTGGAACAGCATTTGACCAGCATAGCCTGGTTCCAGAAGGCCAGGGGGTAAATGGATACCATAAGGGCTTTCCCCCATCACAAGATGTTGCAAGGATGGGCACGGATGGTACCACAGTGACTGGATCAGTGACGACCCATCAGCCCCACACTGTTTAGACATATTTGGGATGCCCTTCCCAAGGTCTGTTTGTCAGAAGGGGAGATGTGCCTATTCAGAACTGCCTATCTCATGGCATTCTGTGGGGTGTTTCAGGTCTCTGAGTTGGTGCAACCAAGCATGGTGGCACATGAACAGCTAGTATTGGGTGATGAGGACGTGGTGATAACCACGGCCGGGGTATTCGTCTGACTAAGGAAAAGCAAGATGGACCGATTCATCCAGGGCCACTGGTGCAGTGTGCGGGCCCCAAATGGGGTGCACTGGGATGTCTGGGCATTGGTACAAGATTATATGGTCCGGCAGACAAAGGTGGAGGAGGCCTACTTTTGACACGAGGATGGGTCCCCGATGATGGTGTATCAGTTCCGTCATGTGTTGCAGAAGGCATTGCAGCAACTGGGGCTGGAGGCAAGCCAATTCAACACACATTCTTTTAGGATTGGGGCAGCGTCGCATGCCAGGGCAGAAGGGCTCACGGATGCACAGATTCAGGCCCTGGGGAGATGGAGGTTCCAAGCTTTTGAGAGTTATGTTAGACCACTGATGTTTTAATTGTTTTTCTTTTCCTCTCTCGACAGGTAATGGAGTGAAAAAGATGCAGATTTGGGTGTGCGGACACTCATTCGTACATTGGGCTGATATAAGGATGGGGCAGCCGAAAGGGGGCTAGGAGCTGTTTTTGGATCCCAGATGGACAGACATCAGCGGGCTGGGACAACGAGGCATGAAATGGGAAGAGTTGTTGCCAAGTCTGAGAGCAGAAGTGCGTCAGAGGCAGGCTCCTCCTGATGTCCTAGTGGTCCACTTAGGGGAAATGACCTGGTTTGGGGAAATCTCTTGAGCTGCAGTTATGGGTAAAGAAGGACCTGTCAAGGTTGAAGGGCATGTGGCCAAGGCTGTGCATCATATAATAATAATACATTTATTTATAAAGCGCCTTTCAACTTACCAAGGCGCTGAACACATTAAAACCATAACATCAAATATAAATCCCAAAATACATATAAATAAAATCATAACATAATAACATCAAACATTAAAATCAGTTAATAAAATATAAAATAAGATCTCAACACGGTAAAAAATAACCTATGGATCACCCTCCAAGAAGGCCATTCGCCACAGAAGAGTTTTCAGATTATTCTTGAATTCCTCCATGGAGTTGCACTCCCATAACCGGCGTGGTAGAGAATTCCAAAGAGTGGGCGCAGCATAAGAAATTGCTCTGCTGCCAGAAGATTTTAAACTCACTCTTGGAATCTCTAACAACCTCTCATTGGCCGAGCGGAGTGATCGACTGGGGTGGTAAGGCACCAGGAGTTCTTTCAGATAGGCCGGACCCTGATTGTGAAGGGCTTTAAAAGTCAATAAAATGACTTTAAAGGTGATCTACCACCGTATAGGAAGCCAGTGCAGTTTGCGCAGCACCGGGATAATATGACAGGACCTACCTGTCCCAGTCAAAGGCCGGGCTGCAGAGTTCTACACCAGCTGTAGGCGATGGATTTCAACCCCAGAAAGCCCAAAGTATAGGGTGTTGCAGTAGTCCAAACGCGAGGACACAAAGGCGTGAACCAACGTTGGCAAAGAGTCAGACGGAACAAGGTGCCTAACCCTGGCGATATTCCTGAGATGGTAAAAGGAAGTCTTGACAATGGCTGACACTTGAGACTGTAAGGTCAGTCTGTCGTCTAAGACAATCCCAAGACTATGCACCCATTCAGAGATCAGAAGTGACACACCGCCAAGAAAAATTCCAGAGGGCGTGCCATCACACGACCTCTCTATCTGACCACCTGGGTCCACAACCAAAACCTCTGTCTTCTCTGAGTTCAACTTTAACCAACTAGAGTCCATCCAACCCTGGATCTCTTCCAGACAGTTGATAAACACCACGAGAGCTCCATCCTTGTCGGGTGCAAAAGACAGGTATAGCTGGGTATCATCTGTATAACAGTGAAACTTCAGCCCATACCGTCTTATAATGTCTCCAAGGGGCAGCATATACACTGCAAATAACATGGGTGATAGCACGGAACCCTGAGGCACCCCACACAACAAAGGACAGACATTATTCAGTGGCAGTTATGGCGCCATGCTTGCAATCCCAGGGCAATTGAAAAGGTGCGCAGGTTACACAATGGGGCTATGAGGCCATTCATTGCTAGCATTGTCAGGGCAATAGCGCGCCATCCAAAAATTGGGATGATGAAGGGGGAGTTGTATCGGAAGGTCGGGGTGCATTTATCAGAGGTAGGTTTAGATATATTTTTAGATGATATACAGCGAGTTGTGGAGAAAGTGTTGACGTGATGAGCTTGTGGGGGATGTGAGCAGGGAAAGCTCACCCTGTGGCTGCTCAGTAGTTTTGGGAGGTATGTGCAGAGGGGGTAACAAGGGATTATGTGTCTTTGCAGCTGAATCCCCTGATGCTGATGGGAAGTCAGTGCCAGATGACGGAAGTTACCCCGGTAAAAAAGGGGGCAGTCAAGATGGCAGGCCTCTCTGAGTGTATGCTCATGGCAGGGCGGTGTCCTCTGATGGGGGAGGACACATCCAAAGCCAGTCTTTGGAGCTATCCCTCATGCCCAGGAGCTAGTGTCCTTGCAGGGCTTGGGATTAGCTGGTTGGTGGTCTCATAATAAGAGGAGGTCGACCACTGGTGAATCAGAGCAAGCTGATTTAAGATTTCCAAGACTACGTAGCTGTGCGCATCACACTGATTGGATGTATTGATAATTACAGTTTGGTCTAATAAATACATGGCTGTGGCCATTTTCTCCATAAGTGGTTGTGGTCTCAGTTTGTTTGGTGGAATGAAATATTTGCCCTATAAGACAATCATGCTGCTTTGCTTGAGTAGGGTCATGAACTTTGAAATGGCACCAACCAGTTTTTCACACCTGGGCAGAGCAGAGTGAAGCAACTTCATTTATATTTAAATTAAGATGACATTAAGAGGGTAAAAGAGAGGGAATCATTAGGTATGCCCACAAACTATGCAGGTATAAAGAAAATATGTTGAGGGGACTTTCCCTTTAAGTTTTATGTACTCACTGTTGGCGAGTTTACTTTCTTGTAAAAAGGCTATTTGTTATTGGAGTTGGGCTAGGACTTTTTTCCCCTCCTAATCGGGGGAATTTAGTCCTCTTACATTTCACATAGTAAATTTAATGGAGTTCATAGTTCCAGAGGGTTATGAGATAGAGAATGGGTGGCATGAGTGGAGCAGGGCTAATACATAAGTGAAGGACGTGGAAGTGTGTCAGTTCCTTCATGCTGCCAGACTACTCTTAACAGCTGTTCCCACAACTAGTGAGATGCTATTAACCATATGTTTATCAGTCTGTCTCTGCAAAGATTGAAGATAAGTAGCATACACATAAGAGTCAAGATCAATAAATTGCATATAACCATCAGGAAGAGCCACCCTGTAAGAGGGCAGAGACACTGGGTGCATCTTTGGATTGGAGTACTGATCCTGGATGTAACTCATGGGATGTGTGGACAAGGAGCAGTCAAGATGGCCTGATTAATTAGTATCCACCAAGGGCCTGAGTTCTCCTCTCAGTGGGTAACTGCCTTGTGAATTAATATAAATTTGAAACCACATTGCAAATCCTTGCATTTTGACCATAATACCCTGAAAATATGGGGTGGGGGGGGGCACTAAAATCCCTATATAATATACACGTTATTTATTATACGAACCTTCAGAACCATAAATATTTTATAAACATTTGATATCTTTCAAAAGAAAGAAAGGCAAGTAATTAGCTGTAGCAGTGCAAAGAACATGATACATCGATTTCCTTGGTTTGGGGGGGGTAAGAGGGATGTTCTGCCACAGGTCCCAGATCCCATGATCCCATGATGCCATAAACATACTGGTGACTACCATGCTCTCACCCCTAAATCAACATGGTGAAGGATGTACCTTATGTAATTAACTCTAGCCAGAAAAGTTCTGGTTACTTGGAGCATGATGAGTGAAGAATTGTTGGGTGCTGAGGTCCCCGTTCATCTGCTGCCCTGTGGAGGCCAGGGCCCCGATGTGACAAGAATTAGCCTGCAGATGACAGCTTTAAGATTAAACCATGGTTTTGCTGTGCCCTGCATGTTACTGGGCGTGGTTCTTTAGGGGTGCTCATTTGGTGCCTCTATTCTTTTATATCTGGCAGCTTGCTAAATGTTATTTCAAGCCCAATTCTTTATAATATTTATTTATTTGTTTATTTATTTAAAGTTTGTAACCGGGAGAGGCACACTGTACCAAGGCTCATTTCCAGGTGCGATCCGGGGAAAGGGGAGTAACTGAGGCAAACTACAATAGTCAGCAGGATACAGTAGTTGAGGTAGAGACAATTGAGAAACAGGATCATTAACTAAGATACACAGTACAATAATACACTTAATACAAGTAACACATGTAGACCCTCTCCGGCACCATGTGGAAGAGGGCCACTGACCCTACCTGCTACCTAGGATACAGGTTAAGGGGCCTGGGTTCCCAAAACTGACTTATGGGGGTCCTCCACCCAGAGTACATATCAGTGTGTCTGACTGCTTGCAGTACAACCCCCTGGGATGTCGTACCAATCCTCCTCCCCAACAAGGACTTACCAAGATTCAAACCTCCCCACCTTCCGTTACACCATTTATCCTTTTCATTTCATCCAATAACATGCTCACTAAAATTAGGCTCTGGATTCATCTCTGCTGCAAAACAGTAATATCTTGGCTAATTTACAGGGGGGGAGGGTTTAGGATGGGGTAAGTGGAATAGAATTCAAGCATTTTTAATATTTGCATTTCCCAGTAATCACATTTCCCTTTTTGATTCAATCCCATATTGCAATCAATACAGTCACCAGGTCTATCTAATCTAGCTAACTGCTGCAGAAATAGTCAAACCCAGACCCGCAGGTCCCAGTCCATTTCAAACCCCAAAATCTGTTTACTGGGTACCCAAATTTAAGTTGCAGGCCTGAGGTGTAGCTGGTAGCTGGCATTGGCGCACTTGAAGAATTTAACTTTTTACATGCTTTACCCTTGACTCTACCTCCAGCCCTAGTGTGCGTACTTTAACTATTTACAGTCCCCAGGCACAGTGCAAGTCCTGCGATTTACTCACGGTTCTGCAGAATTAGTCCTTGGATGGTACAGTTCGCTGAAGTCCCAGGGATGGTGGCAACACAGGCAGAACCAGGCACAGTGCTTGAAACAGGGGGCACAGGGGCTACAGCTTGCTCTCTCTTTCTCTTGCTTGCAGATCTTGCAGCGTGTCCGTTTCAGCCCATTACAGGCCTTGTTGCAGAGCACATGCACAAGACCTGCCAACTACAGAGGACCCAGACCCGGGAGTGTCCCCACGGCCCGGCTCCCTCCGATCAAAGCACCCTAGCACTCGGGTACAAGACCCGTGATCCCCTGCAGTGGCAGACCCCACTTGATGGGGGTTAGTAAGTTCTCCACCTGGCCCTGGGTGTCAGCAGAAACATTCAGCACATTCTCTTCTGCTTCTCTTTCTTTCTCTTTCCTGCCATGGTGTGTAGCCACAGCAATCTGTTTCTTTTCCTTCCTGCATCTCAGGAGCAGACAACAGGCACCTGACTCCAAAAGGCACCTGTCCATCCTTCTGCTTTCATAGTCTCTCAACTTCAGCACAGCCACATTCTTGCTCTGTCTCACACATATTTTCTGCACTCACAGTCCCTTTCCTCACCTGCAGGTACTTAGCAATTTTCCAAATGAAGAGGCTCACTCTTCCTTTTCTTCATTCAGTACATTTATTCTCTTGTTCCTCATCATTACTCTGTATTCCCATCTTTTCCCAGGCTTAGTTGCAACCTTTGTCCTTTTACCAGGCTCAGGACACAGCCTTCGTCCTTTTTCCAGGTTCAGGATGCAACCTTTTTCCTTTTTCAGGATCAAGACACAACCTTTGCCCTTTTCCCAGGTTCAGGACACAACCTCTTCTTCTTTATCTCACCGCTGTGGTGCAATTTCAGAACAACACAGGACATTCAGCATCCTGCAGCTTTCCTTTTCTCTCTGGCAAGCTGCTTCTTTAACCTCTTTTCTCTCTCCAGCTTCCCCTTTCCCTTTTTTCTGATGGGGGCAGGTACTCCCTGCCCTGGGGGGATAAATTGCTGGCAGCCCCCAGGCAGGCCCATCTTGCAGCCCCATTCTCTCCAGGGGCAAGGGTCCCCCTCCTTCTGAAGGAGCTCCCACCGAACTGACTGAAATTCCAACTGTTCTGCCCTCTTGGGAGCTTTCTGGCAGCTCCCCATTGGCTGGAGCCACAGTCCTTCAGAAAAAACAAAATGTATGAGGCCCCCTCGATGCCTCACTGGTGCAGGAAAAGGTGCCTAAACTTTCCCTGGTATTTTCCCCAAAAAGTCTGTTCACACAGTTCCAGAGTCCTTGACAAAAATCCTGACTCGGTGGTTGACTGTCCGGTGTTACATGGCTGCAAAACACGGTGGCTGATCTAAACAGAGTCCACACATTTTAACAGTGCCCCAGGTTTTAACAGGTCCCTGCAGCCAAATCATAAGCTTTTGTTTTATATTTGCCCCAGCATTTAGTAGCCATCCCTGTGCCATGCTAAGCGACTGCACTCATTAACTTGTCAGCTCATCCCTCATTCAGTCGCTGCTGCTGTTTCCTAATGTCCCCAGGCAGCACACATAGTCCCAATGCCAGTTGTACCATTTCCCTTACTGTAGCCCAGATATACATTTTATTTATTTAGTTTTCCCCCAGGACCACCGTATCCCCTTGGCCTGTACACTCTTGTGCACTTTTTAACTTTTTGTTTCATTTCTCTGCCTATTGCTAGCGCTATTCTCTTTGCCCCAGTGCTAGACAGGCTCTCAACTCATTAATAATCATAAGCCATCTCATTGATATGCATGAGGCGGCTCCCCGTTCTCGAGTGCAACTGGCGCTCACAAAACTCTTCCTGTTCCTCTCCAGATGTCTCTCCCTCTCAGCTCAGGTCTCCAGTCCATCTGTTATTACCCAATGGGACCAGGACCACCAGAGAGGCACACTGAAAGGCCACTGAATGGCCAATTGAAAATGCGTGTCTACACATGCGCGGAGCTCACCGGCACCGTAGTGCCATTTCTGAAACATACGGCTCTATGATCTTGTGCCCCCGGCCCCTCTCTCTCTAGGAAACCATGCAGGGGCTGGCAGGAGAGGTCCAAACACAGGGGGCAGAAGCCAGGAAACCAGGACCCAGGACAAAAAAAGAATGGGGGTGGACCAAAACCCCTTGGAAATAAGCCTTTTTTCAGGGGCTTACAGGTAAGACCCCAACGGGGGGGGGGTTACATACAAAATTACATAAACATTGTGATCCATGGAGCATAGGTAGTACAAGTTATTTCAGCACAGTGCGGAGGAAACAGCAGCCAACAAGGATGTACAATCAAGGATGCACATCGTACCAGAGTTTCATTTTAGAGAACAGAGGCTTTAGGCTGGCCTAGGTCTTGTGACTGTGTGTGTGTGTGGAAATTTCTCCTCTGCAATTTTAAACTTGTTATAAAAAGAACATGGAACAACAGCTGATTAAACATCCCTCCGTAACTACTCCAAGATCATTATTATTGTAAAGTGATTTCAAGTGGGCACACCAAGAGCAGTGTGGATTATGCTCCAAAAATGAGGTGTGAGCTTGTAACAGGGTCAGAACTTTGCACACTCAGAAAAGATTCAACTAGTCAAGTGCAGTTAATGCACTATTAGCATACTGGTGGTATGAAAGTCTTTGATGGGGGGGTGAAATGTCATCAGTTCAATCTGCCTAATAGGGCAGAGGTGAAACCTCTACCAATGGCCTAGATTCAGCCATCGCAGGTAACCGTACTGGTGGCTGTAAAAAGAGAAGAGAGCTAGCACAGTTTACAGCTCAGCTGCCTTTGAAGCAGACCATGGGTATGAGTACTCACTGTGTTTTGCCGCCACTGTGTTCAGGTTTGCAAAGTTCTTTGTGATGGTGATAGTTGTGAAGATGCTTGGCTCAGGGGCTGTTGCTGTGGCTCACTAGTTGCTGCTGCCACGAGATTTGCACCAGTGGAACCTGTGCTGTCCCCATGGCATGAGGCATCGATATCTGATTGGCAAGCATTGCAGGCTCCTCTAGTGAGGTTCTTTATAATGTTGTGAAGCAATTTTGGGTCTTGACTGGAGCATAAACTGGGGAGCTACTAGTGGAAGCTGAGAAGGGAGGGCTTCTTTTCCTGTTTTTTGACTGGCTTCTCTGGGAGAGAGAGAGGCATGTTTCCTGGTTGGGTTTTTATCTTTTCTCAGCCCCTATTTCTGGAGATGTGATACTAAGCTTCACTGTCTGCTGTGATATGTCATCATGCTGCTGAATACTGAGGGGAGGTTTACGCAGTACCATTTCAATATGTTGGGATGGGCGGTAGACTGACAGGGCCGGGTGTAGGATGCTGAAGGTATGGTTTGGCCAGCGATGTTGCAGAAATATTTTTGACTCTGCCAGGGTCTGGAAAGTAAAAATGTCCCATTTATTTCAACCCTAAGGAGAGCCAGATAGAGGAGAGAGTGAGGTACTGACAGCTGTGTGAATTTATTCCTGACAGATGCATAAGCTCTCCGTTGTTTTGACAGATCTGTGGAGAAGTACTGAAAAATCTATAATATGTGGTCTTCCCATTTGAGGGGGCCATGTTCTCATGCTAGGCATAGGACATTTTTCTTCATGGGGTACCAGAGAAATTTATATAATATTAGTCTCAGGCACTCCACTTGCTGAGGTTTTGGGGCAAGGGAGTGAGGTGCCCTTTCAAGTTCTTGAGGTGGGCAGTTGAGCACATTTAGCATTACAAGAACAGCCTGCTGTAAAAAAGAAATTAAGTCCTAACCCTCAGTTCCCTCTGGAAACCCCACTAACCTCATATTTGTCCTCCTAGCACGATCATCTGTATCATCTGTTTTGTTAAAGAGGCACTTTATTTGGTGGGCGTGCTCTCATAAACAGGTGTGATTATTATTAGTGAGGTCCTCAGCCTGTTGGATCCCTTGGTCTGCAGCCGCCACCCTGCCCCTGAGGACTGTGAGGCTGTGGTTTATTTGTGCTGTGGCAGTCTTTAGTTTGGCAGTGTCTTTTAAAATTTGTGCCAACATCACTGACATGTGAGCCATTTCTGTAGGAGCAGTTAGAGGTTGTGTGGAAATCTATGCCATTTTCGCTGTCTAAAATGGCTTTCATTTGCAGGGTATGTCATTGAAGAAAAGTAAAAATGGTTGCACAACTGCTGTCTTGAGATCATGGTTTTACTTTCATGCCAATTTGCAGAGCTGAGAAGAAGACAATGACGAACATCGCCATTCAACAAAGCAAGAAAAAAATCTATCTGCTGCTCATGTCTAGCTGAGTTAGATTCTGCTGGAGTTGAGCTCTGCAGGTGACAATCTTCTTTGGATGTAAAGGGATTTTAGTCCCGACATAGTGGAGGTTGTTTCTAGGTAGCCATCTTGGATGCTGGTTGGCCACACCTCCATCACTCAGTTTTTAAAATAAAAATCAGATGAACCATTTAATAATTGCAGTAAGGTACTCCAGAGTATGTTTAACTGCTGTGTAACTTCACTTCTCAGGTGTGTAAGGCACTTGGTCTTCTCCCATGCCTCACTTTCCATGGTGTACTGTTATTCCAAAATAACGCACACCCTCTCTTGTCATTTTGCATAAATACAGCTTGCTTCTATGAGTGTCTGTGAAAGGCAGCAGTATTCATAACATTTAAATGGTTTTGAAATTTCTACACACAGACAAAATCTGCAAAAATAGATACAAGCAAAACATCACTGAAAATGAGAAGGCACATCTCAGCTGGGCTATCCTGGGTAAATAAACTGTAAAAATAACATACATTATTTTTTTCATTTTAACATATATATTCATGGCATTAAAATAGGGTTTGAACTCTCCATAACAGGTAAGTCATCTCATGCTTGTTTGTGACAGGAGATTCTGAGGCACTCCATTAAGGACTTTCTGTTCTCTGGGAGGGGTTTTCTGTGATAGCCACAGAATGAATGCACCCTATTGGCCATGAGGATGGGAAGCATTCCATGACTGCATCTCTTTAGCACCACTTCTCTCTATCTGACTTCGCAAACAGAGTGAAGGCGATTATGGAGAGTGCACAGAGATGTTGCCTGACACCATGCCCATTCCAACACTGCAGTATGTCACACTGTCGGGGGGGGGGGTGCTCTTGATGTACTAGTCGCTATATGGTAATTTGATCCTGGAGGGCTCTCCCCACTGATATGTCCACTGATCAGTTGGTCAATCACCAGCAGTGCAATAGTCTGGGCAGCTTGCCAAATTTGCAGTACAGCAGGTAACAGATGGAGCCAGCAGATGAGTCAGACAGCTGATCACCCACAAATACCTCACAGGAATAACTGCAGCAGGGTGGAGGGTTCTGACCCAGGTGGGGTCCACACTAGATGACTAATAACGATGGCAGGGGAGAACTGGTTAGAAAAACAGTGAAAAATAAATGGCAGAAAAGTCTTCTCATAAAATAAGATTAACTCTTCTAGTCAACTAGTACTCTAAAATGTTTTTGCATATTTCTCAGTATTTGTTTCTATCCTGGGTATCATAGAGAACTGATAATACCAATCTTATGCCTTTGCTATCCCAGGTGCCCCAATAAGACAATAATACATTTGCAAAACTGAAAACCTCTTTATTGGATCAGAGTGCACAATACTGCATGAAATGCCCTTGGAAGTTCAGCCTGGACTTTTTTTTTTTTTTTAGTTGTTGTTTAACCAGGTATAGCACACTAAGCTGAAAGCTTTTTTGCAGGAGTGACCTGGGAGCACAAGGAGGTTAAGTGACTTGCTCAGGGTCACACAGTATGAAAACCTTGTACCAGAGCAGCTTGTACTTGTACCAGAGCAGCTAAAAGTTTTACTAATGGAGTGTTGTATTTAAACAGAACACAACAACATAAAACAACAGCTAGGAATCACTGCCTTTCAACATGTTCTTTTGCACACTGACACCATCTTCCTGCTGTTTTAAATGAATCACTGCATAAGTAGCACCCTTGGCTGTCCTAGCACAAGTCTGATCTAAACATCGGGAGAAATTTTGTCCAAGAATGTGCATACTCTGGTCCGATTGAAACTTTTCAACTTTAAATATAATTAAGAACCGATCAATCAACAATCTTAAGAAGTAATCTGATATTGTTAATTAAATATATTGGGTTAAGAAAGAATGTGGCATTCCAAATATATGTGGATGCATACCTCTTTACCCCGCCTCAAAAGTCAGATACACAGCTAAAACAATCAGGGCCAAATGGGCCAGCTCAGGGACACATGTTATGAAATTGCCATAACAGCTCAAGAAATTATAGCATTTGGTTTAGTAAAAAAAACACATTCTGTAGGAGAACTAGACTGTAACACTTGTAGCTGACATTATTTTATTATTCTATTCCCCACTTTTAAGTGACAGAAATAGGCAGGACGGAGGACATTTTTGAGGTCAAATTAAGGATGTCCCTGAAAATCAGGGGCACTTTAGAGGTATGTATGAAAAAGAGTTTTGCCTGTTCGGTAGTGTTGGCCAAGTAACAGTTTTATACAGACCCTGCTTTTATTATATTTTGCCTCTTTCATCTTCAGGTTCATGTTGTTTTACAGCAAGGCAAGTATCCTAAAATATCAGTTACTGAAATAATACCCTCATCCATTTAACTGCTAAAGAATTTACTGTTCAAGTGCACTTTTTTGGGGGGGGAGAGTCAGTGGGTCGGCTCACTGGGAACTAACCCCTTTTACAGGGAGAACAGAACAAATGTAAGACATCACATAGTAAAAGTAATGTGTATTGTACAGTAGGTAATGTACAGGATACAGAAGGACATGGTCATGGTCACTGAACACTTTTTACATTGGTTCTGTCTTTGAAGTTCATTACATGTACTATGATTTCTATTGTGCATGTTCGTGCACCTATTATTGTTACTTAGCGATTGATGTTTCACATCCTGTTGTATCCCCTCCCCTTCAGGTCACACCTGGAAATGACCCCTGGTTTAGAGTGCATATCCCAGTCACCAAATTTTAAGTCAATGAATGAATCTATCAATCCTTAAATAAATAAATTAATGTAAAAGGCAGTATAGCGCAGTGGTTTAAGGCTCTGAGCTGCAAATCTGGTGACATCCAGCAGACCAGACCAGGGTTTGAGTCCCACAGCTTCCACTTGCATACTGTGTGACCATGAGCAAGTCACTTAACTTCCCTGTGCTCCCAGATTGCACCTGTAAAAAAGCTTTCAGCTTAGTGTGCTACTCCTGGTTAAACAACTAAATAAGAAAAAAAAAAAAAGGCAGTAGGGTTCATAAGAAGAAATGACATAAACACTGCTCAAAAAGGTAACATTTACAGCTGGATTTGAAGGACCAAACAGCTATTGCTTGTCTCAGAGACACAGGTAGTTAGTTGTGTAATTTTCTTGTAACACATTTAAAAGAGCACTAAAAAGTGTTACAAGGCTGTGTTTCTCCAGAGCCCTTTCACAGTCGAACAATATCACATTACCCAGATTGTATAAATAGTATGAATGATTTCCGCTCACAGATATATAATGCAGGTATCTCTTTACAAAGCCTGTACTTCAGGCCAGCTGAATGCCTTAGCAGTGCCTCAGAAATTCTGCAGCCCTAATCCCCTTAGCAACAAAGATCTGTTTCTTTGCTTAGCATGAAGTAGGCCTCAGAGGCCTGTGTGTGCCCTGGCCTGTAGGCCAAAAGCCTCCTGTTTACAATTTCCCTATTCCTGTTTTTAATGTTGTTCTGAGAGCTGCCACAAAGGGTTAGTTTTGTCAATCAGAAACAAGGGAGCTATTAGAGAGGGATGGAGGAAGGAAGGAAGGGAGATCCAAGGGGAGAAGCCCAGGAGGGATTAACATACACAGCTGTTCCCTCCGGGAGAGAGATTGAGCAAGAGAGAGAGAGAGAGAGATAGAGGGAACGAGATGGAAAGAGAGAGCAAGAGATTTCTGCTGTTTTATATTTTCAGTCTTTTTTTACTTTTCAAATTTTTGTCTTTTTTGTGTTACAGCTAGGTCTTCTGTTTAATGGCATCATTTTGTTCTCTCTAACCATTACAAAACTATAATGTTTCACTGTACTCTTATGCACAAACGCTAAAATAGTTTTTATAATCTTAATGTGTACTGTTTTGTTCTTAGCTTTTTTTATATTATTTTAACATGATCTATTCATTTAACTGGTATTTTTTAACAGTCTAACTAGATTTGTATACCCCATTCCCCAGATTTATTAAACAGAGGCTCTATCATAACCTAAGAAACCGTGTTGATGTCTTTATCAGGATACTATTTGGATATTTTTGTTCTGTTTCCCAGCAATCTCCTAAACATTAAACCAAGGCTCAAAGCTGATCTGTCATTCAGAGAACGAGAATGAAAGACTGTGATTAACATTCACTGAATTCACTTGGGGACATCCATTCTAAACCCTTCCTTCCTGCTCAGAGTGGAATTATCATTAACCCATAACTACTTTTCAAGAGGAACTGTTTTCTAGGGATATGGATTTCTTCCAAGAATTTCAATTTTTTTTTTACAAATTAAAAAGCAATACCAGTTAAATCCAAAACATACTTAGCCATTTTACTACCACTAAATTAAACAAATTAAGATTTAATGATTGTCCCAAGACTGAGGTCTCTCAGATTAAAAAAAAAAGCAAACTGTTAGTGTTACAATATTATTGACAGCTATACTGGATTAAAAGTGGATACATGAGTTGTTTAGAGGGACTTAAAACTGAACAGACCCCCCAAGCAGTATGCATATTTGAATGCTAAAGTTGTGGCCCCTCACCTGTGAGTTCTTAATCATTGATGACTTACAGTGCCTGTTACAAATACATGTATTCCTTCTACATGCAATTAGATCATAGAAACATTTTCTTAAATAAAAGTAGAGGTATTTTCTAAAGAATACATGCTGAACTCAAAAAGATTTAATAATATTTTGAGGAAATATTTCTCAGAAGCTTTTTTTTTTTGCTCCCACCCACACTGGTCGTTCCCTCCTTTGGGCCCCCCCACACGGACCGATTCCCCCCAGTAGTCCCCTGACCCCCACCGCCCCACATCGCAGCCAGCCCCAGGGTAGCCTGATGTATCCCTTCATCAGGTGGGTCTCTTACCTGCACAGGGAATGAGCCTTACTGGCCTTCCTTATGGTCCTGGGTGCTGCTGAGGTGGCTGATGAGGGCTCAGGTACTCCAGCAGTGAGGATCCAGGGGGGCCATTACCCGACCAACCAGTGTGCCAATTTCCTTGTTTCTCCCACAGGAACGTGACATCCAGAATGCAAGGCTAAAGCCAGCATCAGTCACACTCCTTAGCTAGTGGGACCAGGTGCACTGCTATACCCCTGGCCTCTGCCAGGGGTCAGCAGGCAGCATCCTTTACCCCACCCTCCCCCCAAAAGAAGGCAAGCAGTCAGTGGATGCTCCAGCCTTCTCTCTCCAACTGGCCCTCCGATGCCCAAGACTGTTCCTGAACCTGGGTCACCGGCGTCACAGCGGTAAATCTTTCCACTGCACCAGCGGGCCAGCTACTCAGAAGCTTTTTAATGAAGCAAATTAGCATTGAATATGTTTTTTAATTTGCACAATGTTACCTATGAACATGTAACTACAGTAGTGGGAAAGCAAGATGCTTTGGCTGGCAGAATAGCCTAGAAGTTAGAGTAAAAAGCTGTGAATGAGCTTGATTCATCCAGCAGACATGGGTTTGATATCCACAAACTCCACTTGCATACTGTGTGATGCTGAGCAAGTCACTCAAAACCCCCAAAGCTCCTGGGTCACCCCTGAAAACAGGCACTTGTACCTAGTTGGCCTTACCTGGATAATAAAGCATTTTTAAAAATGACTATTTTTCTATCTAATTATTTCTCCCATCAACTGAGTGAGTATAATCATGTATTTCCCTTTCCTCTGGGTACTTATCTACACTCAGTTTTTTTTAATGTTTAATTTTTTGTGCTCCTCTCCCTGACTGGTCGGCACACATTCTTGCAGACCCCCCAGCCCCATTCCCTGACCACAGCAGGCACGTCTCCCTTCTTCCCCCACAATTCTACCCTCTGTAGCAGGGTGGCAGGGACCCCCATATCCCTGCCGAGTAAGGATTCAGATTCCAGGCAGGCAGCTTCTGCTGAGGGCAGGGCCTGTGAGGGTCAGCAGTCATCCAACTTGCCCAGCTGCATTTGCTTGTTTTTTTTTTTTGTTCCCTCATAGGTAAAGCATGCAATGATGGCAATGGCCATACTGTGCGTGCATCCGCCCACAGTACACCGGCTGTCTGTTCTGCCTCTCCTGCTTGCTTAAGGGGCCCTGTGTGCCAGCACCCAGACACCGCTAGGTGTCAGACTGACACCAGTTCCTGCATCCCTCCCTCCCCAGGAGAGGAGAGCTGTCCTCCAGACACTCAATCCTCTCCCACCCTGGCTGACCCCCGGTTGCCCGCTCACACAGTGAACACGGGTTGCCGGCATGGCAGGAGGTAAGGCATGATGCCTCAGCCTTCCACACCACTAGGCCAGCCATCTAGCCTCCGTTTTAAGACACGGATGGCTTTTGTCTGCTTTACTATTTTATCTTGTCATTTCTTTTGTATTGAATTAATAAAGTTTATTAAATTTAAAAAAAAGAAGCAGATGGCTTTTTAGATGTTATTACACTTACAGATGTGACAGCCAAGGTGCAATGCAGAAATGCTGCAGAATAGCACAGAATCCAGTTTATGCAGGGGCCATTGTAAGTCAGTGGCATTTAAGCCCTTTTGTCATGTAGGATTTTGTGACATGTCATTACTGCAAGTTACTACACTTCATCGTGGCTGACTCCACTGTACTTTAATATACAGAAGTCCATACTAAAACTCTGCAACACTTTCTGTGAAATGTAGTTTAATGTTCAACCCCAAGGTTTGCACATTAATAACTTTGCAACCATTGAACAGATTTACACGAAATGTGGTATGCACCATTCTGTGGGATAGATCTCCTGATGTACCAAGTTTTGTTTTGATTGGATGTGCAGATTTCATGCAGTATATAGTGGAAAAAGTGGAAAAGTCACTTTTTTCCACCCATTTTGGCTGATTTTTCCTTATCGTGCTGAAGACTGGAGAAGGGCTCATGTGATCCCGCTCCACAAGAGTGGTAGCAGGGAGGAGGCAGGGAACTACAGACCAGTCAGTCTTACCTCAGTAGTGGGCAAGATTATGGAGGCACTCCTTAAGGAAAGGATAGTACAACACCTGGAATCCATAGGGGCACAGGATCCAAGACAGCATGGGTTTACAAAAGGAAGGTCCTGTCAAACTAATCTCATAGATTTCTTTGACTGGTTAACCAGCGTGGTGGACCAAGGGGGAGCAGCTGATGTCGCCACCTTGACTTCAGCAAAGCTTTGACACTGTTCACATAGAAGATTGATAAATAAGCTGGGTAAGCTCAGGGTGGGTCAGAGTTGGTCAACTGGGTGGCAAACTGGTTGACAGGCAGAAAACAGAGAGTGGTAGTAAATGGTATACAGTCAGAAGAGATGCAAGTCACAAGTGGGGTACCTCAGGGATCAGTCCTGGGGCCAGTCCTCTTCAACATCTTCATTAGTGACCTTGCAGATGGACTAGAGGGTAGAGCTTGTCTGTTTGCAGATGACACCAAGATCTGCAACAGAGTAGATGATCCAGATGGGGTGGGCAGAATGAGAAGAGATCTGGATAAACTAGTAAAATGGTCAGAAGAGTGGCAACTGGGATTTAATGCAAAAAGTGCAAGATCATGCACATGGGAAGAGAAACCCTGAAGCCACCTATAGGCTGGGAGGGGAGTTGCTAGCAGTCACAAAGGAAGAAAGAGACTTGGGCATGATCATCACTGATAACCTGAAATCATCCAAGCAGACCTCTAAAGCAGTAGGTAAGGCTAGGGGGGTGTTAGGGTGTACTAGTAGGGGCATCACAAGTCGTAAGAGAGAGGTAATAATCCCTCTTTACAAAACACTGGTTAGGCCCCATCTGGAGTACTGCGTGCAGTATTGGAGGCCACACCTTCACAAAGACATTAACCAAATTGAGGCAGTCCAGAGAAGGGCAACCAAAATGGTGCAGGGACTGCATCAGAAGACATATGAGGACAGATTAACAGAGCTCAGTATGTATACCCTTGAGCAAAGGAGGGAGAGAGGTGATATGATCGAGGCATTCAAACACCTTAAGGGCATTAACAAGATGAAAGAGTCTAACATGTTTAAATATAAGAAAAATAGCAGGACAAGAGGACACAGCATAAGATTAGAGGGGGGCTGATTAAGGGGGAATGTGAGGAAATTCTTTTTCACAGAAAGGGTGGTGGATACATGGAATGGCCTACCTCAAGAAGTTGTGGCTATGAATACAGTGCAGGGCTTCAAACAGGCATGGGATAGGCATAAGGGAACAATACAAATGAGTATAAATAGATAGGCTACTGACAGAGGAAAGGCCGATGGCACATTTATAAGGTAGAAAAAGAAATGGGCAGACTGGACGGGCCATGCGGTCCTTATCTGCTGTCAGCTTCTATGTTTCTATGTTTAGGCCATATCGTTTGAAATTTTGGCCTACAATTCTCAGAGTAGAAAGAAGTTAACCCAAAGAACAAACCAGCAGTGTTTTGGGAACAAGTATTAATCCATTCCATAGTTATTCAATTTTGAAATTTCAGGTTCTGAGCATACTCAGTTCAGTCTTTTGGATAGCTGCACAGCTTCGAACAAGGATTTGGGTACACCAACAGGGATTTTGATAGCTCACAAACAGGGATTTATTAAATGCTTGCTTGTATGAAAAAAAATCCCTGATTGTGAGCCACCATCTTGTTTCCGATTTTCTTCAAAAACAAAACCTTGTAGCTTGCCCCAGGGATGTCTTCTGTAGAGTTTGAGGTATGGGGTTTGGTCAGAGTGACACCCTCTACAAACCCATGGCTTTGGTTCCATTTAGTTTAGTGAAAAAAATGGCCATTTTTAAATTTGAAAATCCCTGTTCGCGACTTGTTTCTGATCCTTGGTACATCAGTGAAAGAAGAAAAAACGGGGGGGGAGGGGGTGGTTGTGAGGCTCAATGGGGAGAAGGAAGATTGTAAGGAGGGGGATCTGAACAAGGCAGAAATACTGAACAACCAGTCCATTCACAGTGGAGAGAGAGTTCTGGAAGAACTCACAAAGCTGAAGGTGGATAAGGCCATGGGACCAGATGGCATCCATTGAGGATATTAAAGGAGCTGCAAGGGAACTAACAGTGCCTCTGATGGCCCTGTTCAGAGTCACTCAACATGGGTGTCATTCCAGAGGACTGGAGGAGGGCACATGTAGTCCCACTGCACAAAAGAAGCAGTAGGGAGGAGGCAAGGAAATACAGGCCAATCAGCTTCACCACAGTGGTGGGAAAGATCATGGAGACACTGCTGAATGAAAGGATAGTAGCACTTATGGAATCCAGCAGTGCTCAGAATCTGAGGCAACATGGATTCACAGCAGGAAGGTCATGTCAAACAAATCTAATAGATTTTTTTGATTGAGTGACTAGAGAAATAAAACAGGGAGGGGCGGTAGATGTTACCTACCTAGATTTCAGCAAAGCCTTCGAGAACGTCCCACATAGAAGGCTGATTAACAAGATGGGTAGTCTGGGCATGGGAGACAAGGTGATGAACTGGGTTAGCAACTGGTTAACAGACAGGAGACAGAGGGTGGTGGTAAATGGGACACAATCTGGGGAGAGGGGGTGACCAGTGGGGTACCACAGGGAACAGTACTAGGGCCAGTCCTGTTCAATTTCTTCATTAGTGACATTGCAGAGGGACTAGAAGGAAAGGTCTGCCTGTCTGTAGATGACACCAAGATCTGCAACAGGGTGGATACTCCAGAAGGGGTGCAGAAAATCAAGAGGGACCTGGAGAAATTTGAAAGATGGTCGGAGATGTGGCAACCGAGGTTAGAAACATAGAAACATAGAATTTGACAGCAGATAAGGACCACTTGGCCCACCTAGTCTGCCCATTTTCCTACCTCACAGATAAGCTGCAGATCCTAGTTAACCAACTGCTTACTTCCTCCTACCCCCCACTAGGGCTGCCTTATATCTGTCATATGCATTCTTGAATTCCCCCACTGTTCTTGACTCCACAACCTCCTCAGGGAAGCTGTTCCATGCATCCACAACCCTCTCCATGAAAAAATACTTCCTCACATTACCTCTGAGCCGTTCCCCCTCTATCTTCAAATTGTGCCCCCTTGTTCTTGCACATCTCTTTTTCTGAAAGATGCTACCCTCTTGGACTTTGTTGATTCCCTTGAGGTACTTGAAAGTTTCTATCATGTCCCCTCTCTCCCTTCTTTCCTTAAGAGTATACATATTAAGCTCCTTTAGTCTTTCTTCATATGTCTTCTGGTGCAGACCCTGCACCATTTTGGTTGCCCTCCTCTGGACAGCCTCCACTCTGTCTATGTCTTTGTGGAGATGGGGTCTCCAGAACAGCACACAGTACTCCAGATGGGGTCTCACCAACTGTCTGTACAGAGGGATAACAACTTCCTGTTTTCTACTATTGATGCCTCTCCCTATGCATCTCAGTATCCCCCCAGCCTTTCTTACTGCCTTCTCCACATTGCTTGCCCACCTTCAGGTCATCTGATATAATTACCCCAGGTCCCTTTCCATTTTACTGTTGTCAGTATCTCACCCCCATTGTGTACTCTTCCCCTGGGTTTTTGTTTCCCAGGTGCATTACCTTGCAGTTCTTTGCATTGAATCTGAGCTGCCATACATTTGACCATTCCTCCAACCTTGCCAAGTCCCTTCTCATCCTTTCCACTCCATCTTGTGTATCAACCCTGTTGCAGATCTTTGTGTCGTCTGCAAAGAGACATACTTTTCCTTCCAGTTCCTCTGCAATGTCACTTAGAAAGACATTAAAAAGGACTGGTCCCAGTACTGAACCCTGCGATACCCAGCTAGAAACCCTCCTTCCTTCACTGTGGACTCTGTTTACTACTACTAGGTTCAATGCAAAGAAGTGCAGAGTAATGCACCTGGATAGAGGGAACCCTGGGGAGAGCTACAGGTTGGGGGGTAGGAGCTGACTGTCGCCAAAGAGGAAAGGAAACTAGGGGTTATTATCTCTGATGACCTTAAGGTATTAAAGCAGTGCACAAAAGTGGCAGGGAGGGCCAGTGGGAGGTGGTGATGCCATTGTATAAAACATTGATAAGGCCTCACCTGGAGTACTGCGTGCAGTTTTGGAGGCCTCACCTGTGCAAGGACATAGATAAGATGGAAACTATCCAGAGAAGAGCAACAAAGATGGTGCAGGGCTTACAACACAAAACATATGCGGAGAGACTAAGGGACCTCAATATGTATTCACTGGAGGAGAGGAAACAATGGGGGGGACATGACTGAAACTTTCAAGTACCTCAAGGGCATAAATAAGGTACAGGTGGGGGACCTTTTCCAATGTAGAAAAAGTACTAGAACAAGGGGGCCCAATATGAAATTGGAAGGGGGTAGATTAAGAGGTAATGTGAGGACGTTTTTCTACACAGAAAGGGTAGTCAACTCTTGGAATAGCCTGCCACAGGAGGTAGTGGGGGCAAGCACAGTGGAGGGGTTTGAGAATTCCTCGGACAGGCACAAGGGAAGCTAGAGAGGGGAGGGAGTGATGAAAAGCTGTTGAGCTCATAGGGTCAGTGGCCACACACAATGTATAGGGCCTACGGGCAGACTGGGTGGGCCTAGCGGTCCTTATCTGCCAACAATTTCTATGTTTCTATGTTTGTGAGGTGTAAAAATGAACAGTGAATTATCACGAACAGGGATTTTGACACCTCACGAACAGGGATTTAGCTTGTGAACAGGGATTTTGACAGCTCATAAACAGGGATTATGAAAAGAAATCCCTGTTCATGGGGTGTCAAAATCCCTGTTTGAGAGCTGTCAAAATCCCTGTTCATGAGAAATTCCTGTTTGTTAGCTGTCAGAATCCCTGTTCATATGATAACGACCAGATGGTCCTAACTTGCGAACAGAGATTTCTCGCAGAGATTTTGACAGGTCACAAACAGGGATTCAGCTCACAAACAAGGATTTTGACAACTCATGAACAGGGATTATAAAAAGGAATCCCTGTTCATGAGGTGTCAGAACCCTTGTTCATGAGCTGTCAAAATCCCTGTTCGTATGGTGGTGATCGGATGGCCCTATCTTGAGAACAGGGATTTCTCACGAACAGGGATTTTGACACCTCATGAACAGGGATTCAGTTCACAAACAGGGATTTTGAAAGCTCACAAACAGGGATTCTTAAAGGTTGCTGTTTCTTTGCCAGTTCACTGCAAAGAAACAGTTAGGACTTTTGGCTTGAAATTTGTAGGGCACAAAAAGATTGTCCGACAGATGTGACTTATGCTGGTTTGGTGTAAAAAGTTTCATCAGTTCCATAGTTATGCCATTACGAATTTGAGAAATTCCCCATAGGATTACACTATGGTGAACATGGCGCCTTTCGGTGCCCATATCTCGAAAACGGTTCAAGATATGGATTTTTCGCTAAGCTCAACTTAGTGCACCTTTACCAAGCATGTGTGCAGGTTACCATTCCATGATTACAACTGCAGTGGAATTTTTTCCAAGACTGCTAAGTTTACTGAGATATTGCACCATTTGCAGAACAAGGGTTACTTGGAATGTGTCTAGGCCTGTGCTACATCTCTACAATTATAGGAAGGTAGGAGTGCAGGTCCCTCTGGGTCCTGTGCTCCCACATATGGATACCACTATGCAGTAATGGGACTGCTGGGCCATCCATTATGCAATACTAAGAGGGCAGGGCCCAGAGGGGAGATGACAGCTCATTATAATGTCTGTACACTTATGGATAGATGAGAGCACGGGGTAGCGCCCTGTGCTCCAAGAAACTGATAGCATGGGAGTGCAGGGCTCTTATAGGTAGATGGGAACGTACTCCCACATATGGATAACATTATGCAGTAATGGGACTGCAGAGCCATCCATTATGCAATGCTGGGAGTGTAGGGCTTGGAGGGCCCTGTGCTCCCACAGGGAGATGACAGTTTAATACAAAGAAACTGATACCATGGGGCCCTGCGCGCCCAAAACCATGTAAGAGTAATATTACACTTTCTAAAACAGTAAGGAAATTCATTGCAAAAAACGTCACTAATGTATCAGTTAGGCTTGAAAGGACAAAAGTAGGAAATGAAGTTACAGTTGAGACCTAACACCCCCCACTCCAGCCACCCACCCCCACCCTCCACAGAGCCACGGGGTGTGCCTTGGGTCGTTAGGCCTAACTCACCCCATTCTCCTCATCTGACCATGTCAGCTTTTTACACATGGAATGGAGTGAGAGTTAGGGCTGATGATCCCAAGCACACCCTGCTCGCCTGCTGATCTATAGAAAGTGAGGGGTGACATAATGAGAGTGTTAAAGTCTCCAACTAACATCTTATTCCCTACTTTGTCACTTTATAACGATGCATTAACAAAGTTTTTTTGCAACGAATATATATAATTATAAAATGGAGATAATAATATCCTCCAAATCCAAACTTCTGATTGTATAAAACACATCACATGACTGTGCGTATATCAGAGCGCAATCGCACACCTCGACTTTTAACCCCCTCCAAAACAATTTTGACATTTTATAAGATAGATAAACCACTCTGAGGTGTGCAGTCGTGCTGTGATATACGCACGCCTTGGGTGGTTGATGGACTTGGCCAGAGGCCTCATGCGTAGAATGCACACCAAGGCATGTGTATATCAGAGTGCGACTGCACACTCAGAGTGGTTTATCTATTGCACACACACACATACCTATATATATATATATATATATATATAAATACATACGAACATATGAAACTTGCCAGCAGAAACAGGCCTCATGGTCTATCAAGTCTGCTTGAATGTGCAGCTAGCACCCTTATATTACAGCTTCCTCATCCCATCCCCCCTCTCACCTTTGAAAACTGCTCAGAGTTGTTTACCCAGCCCCCCCTTGCCCTGTCCCATGCCCATTTGAAACTGCCCACTGTCTTTCATGCCACCACCTCCTCTGGTAGAGCCTTCCATTTTGACATCCACTTCTCAGTGAAACAATGCCTTCTCATCTCCCTCCTGAATCTGCCTCCCTCCAGTCTTAGCCCATGCCCCCTTGTGTCCCTTCAGTTTTTTAGCTTAAACATCCCTTCTGTGCCACATTTGTTGATCCCCTCAGATATCTGAATGTTTCAATCATATCCCCCGATCCCTTCTCTCCTTCAGGGTGTACAAACTCAAGTGCCTCAGCCTGTCCTCGTAGGTTCTGCCCTCCATCCCCTGTATCATTTTTGTCACCCTACGCTGCACCGCCTCAAGCAAACTGATATCCTTTATCAGATATGGATGCCAGTACTGCACGCAGAACTCCAGATGCACCCTGACCAAGGACCTGTACTGGGTCAGGATCACACCTTTGTGTCTGGACGAGAACCCCTGTGCCATGCACCCCAACATCCTATCGGCCTTAGCCACTGCCTTTCTGCACTGAGCAGAACTGTTCATGCTCCTCTTTGCTATGACCCCAAGATCCTTCTACTCTTCAGTGACACCCAACCGCTCCCCACCCAACCAATATTCCCTTCTCAGGTTCTTCACCCCGAAGTGCATAACTTTGCACTTTTTTGCATTAAAACCCAATTTTCACCTTGTGGACCACTCCTCAAGTCTGGTTAGGTCACCCTGTAGCTTCTGCCACCCCTCCATGTCATCCACCACAGCCCCCCATCTTGGTGTCATCAGAGAACAAACTGATCTTGCTCCCAACTCCATGTGCAATATCCGATATGAACATACCAAACAACACAAGCCCCAGCACAGAACCCTGTGGCACATTGCTGGTCACTGGCCTAGGAGATAAGAGTTCCCCCATCACCCCCACCCATTGCAATCTATCTTCCAGACAGTTCTTGATCCAGTTGGCCATCTTAGCTCCCACCCCTTCGTATTTCAGCTTTGCCCCCAGCCACCCATGGGGGATCGAATCAAAGGCCTTGCTGAATTCCAAATATAGGACAGCCACTGTATGGCCCTTGTCCAGCTCCCTTGTGACCCAGTCATAGTATTCTATTAAGTTGGTCTGGCATGATCTCCCGGAGACGAACCCATGATGCTGCCCATCCTAGAGCTCATTGACTTCTAGGAAGGTTATCAACCTCTCCTTCAAGATTATTTCCATAAGTTTACCCACTATGGAAGTGAGACTGACAGGTCTGTAATTACCTGGTTCATCCTTTGGGCCACTCTTGTGGACAGGCACCACATAGGCCAACCTCCAGTTCAGCGGCATGCACCCCATGTTCAGGAAGGTGTTGAAGAGGTCAGCCAGTGGCCCGGCCAACACCTCCACCATCTTCCTCAACACCCTAAGTGAATGCCATCAGTACCTGGTGCCTTATCGACCCTAAGTGCTTTCAGACCTTCCAATACCTTGCTTTCCATAATCACCATGTCAGTCACCTCCTCTCCCCTCCTCCCCACCCTCCCAGTCCACAGAGATAGCGGGCCTCACACCTCCCTTGTGAACACAGAGCAGGAGTATTCATTCAGTACTTCTGCCTGTTCCTCCTCCTCCTTCTCCACCCACCCCCCGTCCTTCTTGATCCGGACTATCCGGTCCCTGCAGTTCCTTTCTCTCTCTTATGTATCTATAGAATTCTTTCTCCCCCTCCCTGATGCCCGTGAGCCAGCCGCAGCTCCTTGGAGGCCTTGGCCTCTCTTACCAACCTGGTTACTTCCTTGGACCTCCTTGCATACATCTCCCTGTCCTCCTCCCTCCCATTTTTTTTCAGCGTCCTAAAAGCTGCTCTCTTGGCCTCACCCCCTCCAACACATTCCTGGTCATCCAGCATGGCATCTTAGACCTGGGCTTCTTATTCAGAGTCCTGGTGCATGCTTCAATAGCCTCCCACAACCCAGACTTTATGATATCCCACTTCTGTTGTGTATCCATCTCTGACCTTATCCCCTCAAGTTGTCCTCTCAGTATTTCTCTCATCCTCTGAAAGTCCACCCTTCTGAAGTCCACTACCTTTGCTACTGATGCCACAGCCTCCCTCCTCATGCTGAGTATGAAGCACACCAAAAGGTGGTCACTCCTAGCTAGTGGGTCCTCCACTCGTAGCTCCCTCACTGTCTCCTCATTTCATAGTACCAGGTCCAACGTATTACCTAGCTGGGTTGGTTCATCTACCATCTGCACCAGCTGGCTATCTTGGAATGTGTCCAGAAGTACCTGTTCCCTGGCACTAGAGGTGGTTTGGGTTCCTCAATCTGTCCCTGGTAGATTACAGTCCCCCACTATGATTAAGTGTCACCTTACTACATACCCATCGAATCTGATCCACCATCTCCCTGTCCAACTCCTTCGACTGTGCTGGTGGCCTGTACAGTGCCCCTAGCTTCAGTTTTATCCCCTTGAATCCAGGAACTGCATCCACAGAGCCTCTGTCCTCCCCTCCTCCCCATCATCCCTTGTGCATCTAATTCCATTCTTTACTTAAATCACCACCCCACTCCCCCCCCCATCCTTCCTATAAACCCTGTATCCAAGGATAACCAGATCCCAATTCTGGTGTTGCCTGGCCCATGTTTCTGTGATGGCCGCCATGTCTACCATCCCTATGTTTAAGAGAGCCTGTAGTTCAGCTACTTTGTTGCCCAGGCATCTCGTATTTAGGGAGACCACCCTCCTCTCAGCCTCCACCATTTCCCTACCCCACATCCCCTCTACCTAGCCCTTCCCTCTCGGGTTGATCCCGATACAAACACTGCTGTCATGGGGGGGTCAGCTCATTCAAGCACCCCTACCTGGTGACCTTGCACACTAGCTGCACACTCACCTCCCCCTTCCTGGTTGAAAAAACCCTTGGAAGCTATATATTCATCCAGTTTCCGCTTCAAGATCAACTGCCCAGCCCTACTCAAGTGCAATCTGTCCACTGCATGTAGGTCACTGTTAACCCATGTGTTAGCCCAGTCACCTACATGCCCATATCCATGAGAGTGACACCACCCCACCAGCAAAGAGTTAAACTCCACAATCCTATCCTTTCTCACCCTGCTTGCCCTGGATACCGGAAGCACTTCCGAGAAGGCCACCGAGCACCCAACCTCCACGCACAACTTTGCTAGTTCCTCAGATCTCTTCCTAACTAACTCCACTTGACCCTCCCCCAAGTGTATATATATATATATATATATGTATGTATATGTGTGTGTATGTGTATATATATGTCTGTGTGTGTGTGTGTGTGTGTGTGTGTGTATATTATGGTAGCATGGTAGTGCTACCATAGTTAGGGTTGAGGAGCCATTTCTATGTTAAACCCCCAAACTTTGCACCTTAATAACTTTGCAACCGTTTGATGGATTTGCCTGAAATTTAGAATTTATGATCAAGAACCATAGGCCTTGGGATCTGCCAAGTTTTGTACTGGTCAGATATACGGCTGTGGAGTTATTAAGTGTGATCTGTGCGCGCGTTTACGCTTTTCTGGAATTCTGTGGTCGCGCCTACAGGTCGTACGGTTTGCGTGACCAGCCCAAAATCTTCAGGGAATGTGCAGCCAGGGTCCCGATGCCTTTCAAAGATTTCATGAAAAATATTAAACGATTCAAAGAGTTATTCAAAAACAGTTTCCCATTATAAGTCAATGGGAAAAGTTAAAAGTTCAACACTTCGCTAAATGCATTTTACTTTCATAAATGGGCCTGTTACTTTTGCATCGGCCATTTTGTTTCAGTTGATGATCAGAAAATGGTTGGCATTTAAATTTGGGACCCTCTAGCAACCTAATTTTTTTGTATTCACCTAGTCAGGCCCTGAGGATGCTTGCCATGTCTTTATTTTGTGATAAAACACCCCAGAAATATGTTTTTCAAATTTCTGGAAAAAGTACCTTCGCAAATTACTTTCGTGCTCACGAAAGTGTCACAAATTTTTGCGAAAGCTTTCGCAAATTGCGACAGTAGTTTTCTAGTCTGAGGGAAAATGACAGCAATTCTTTGGCACTGCGCTACAAAAGAACTGTTGGGAGTTTTGAGCTGAAATTTGGAAGGAACGGAGCCGACATCTCACAGATGTGCCTTTCAGTGTTGTATTGAAAAAATATTACATGGCAGAAAAGTTACGGCACTCCAAAGTTGACGGTTTTCCCCATAGGATAACATTACGGCGCCCGACGCATTACAGGAATCCTTTGGCACCCTGCTGCAAAATAACGGTTTGGTCTTTTTTCCTGAAATTTGGAGGGAAGACAGCCAACAGCCCACAGATGTGCCTTTCAGTAGTTTGGTGAAAAAATACCACATGGCGGCAAAGTTAAGGCACTCCAAAGTTGACATTTTTTCCCATAGGATAACATTACGGCGCCCAACGCATAACATAAATCCTTTGTATCCCTGCTGCAAAATAACGGTTTGGTCTTTTTTCCTGAAATTTGGAGGGAAGACAGCCAACAGCCCACAGATGTGCCTTTCAGTGGTTTGGTGAAAAACATTACAGGAGGCAAAGTTATGGTGCTCGAGCTTTTCTTTTTCCCATAGGATAACATTGACATGTCGCAAGACTCAGGCCCGTATCTCGAAACAGTGCGAGATAATGGACTTTTCATCAGAAACCTCTTAGCCTCTAATGGGGCTAAGATTCAAATTAGCCAGGACAGTTGTAAATAATATGACTTTTAAATTTTTTCTACATCATACGGTTCCTGAGATATAATGTATTTAGTATTCCAAGATCTCATTTTCTGCGCCGATACTCATTATTTTGCATACATTATTTGTACTCACTGTCTTTCTCAATGCAGGTTTTGGGGAAAACCAGCCTGTGCGATTACATTACTGTTACTGTTGCCCTTTCCACTTGCGGTTCCGTACCCATTTCACTTACCGTTGACGTCTGCGCCACCATGTGCGTTATCCTTTGCGTTTTCATTTGCGCTTGCGCTTGCGTTTCTGTTATTTTTTGCCATTTTCTGTCTACAGTACTGTTTATCTTTCTGTTTCACTTTACATCACCATGCCCATTGACATTTCTGTTTGCAGGCACCATGTTACTATGTGACAACACATCACGTGGCAGACCATTCCCGTCTACGCCACCATGTGCGTTACCCTTTCTGTTCTCATTCGTGCTTGTGTTACTATGTGCGCCACTGTTAGCATTTTTGTTTGCGTTGCTGTCCCTGTTAGTATGCCACAAGACATCATGTGGCGGGAGCGGGGCCCAAAGGGTTCCGCGCTCCCGCCACCGCATTATGCTGCTGCATTACATTCACTATTTCTTGTTATCATTCTCAAAAAGAAGGGAAATTAGAGGCAAAAAACTCAGTTTAATGCATTAGTTAGAGTTGTTCCACAGCGACAAAAGTGAGGAAATTCGCTGTTAGGGTTGAAAACCCTTACCCCCACCCCCAACCGGCATTGGGATGTGCATTGGGATCCATGAGTCCTAACTCTCACCCCATTCTCCTACTTCTGCTGCTTTACACAGGTCATGGGGTGAGAGTTAGGGCTGATGATCCCAATGCACACCCCAATGCCACCACGTGCGTCATCCTTTGCGTTTTCATTTGCGCTTGCGTTTCTGTTACTTTTTTGCTATTTGTGTGTACCGCACTGTTTCTCTTTCGGTTTCACTTTGCGTCACCATGCCCATTGACATTTCCATTTACAGGCACCATGTTACTATGTGACCAGACATCACGTGGCACACCGTTAAAACCTTTCTACAACTGTCATCATGCACCTTCAGCATTTATATTAAATAACGGCACAGTACCAGTTGTGGTGTGGTGTGGGGATCGGTAGGTAAGGCCATGCAACTACTAAGTGTGGTACGTTGTGTGCAGCTGCAATCAGGGATGTGTACGTTTGGTGTACATGGCCTCAGTTTTGCTGTTGATCTCCACTGAGCATGCAGTACCTGGTCAGGTGGGTGGGGATGTCTCGTAGTACATTTAGACAATTGTTTGTTATTTCTGTCACCTGCTGCTGGATGTCTGTCATTGGTTGTGTTGACTTGGTCCTCCCCATACTTGAATGTGTGTGTGTGTCTGTGTGTGTGTGGGGGGTGATTGAGTTAGGGTTGTCAACCCTAACAGCTAATTTCTCACTTTTGTCGCTGTGGAACAACCCTAACTAATGCATTAAATGGAGTTTTTGCCTCTAATATATATATATATATATATATATATATATATATATATATAGAGAGAGAGAGAGAGAGAGAGATATATGTTGCAAAAAACTTTGTTTAATGCTCCAGTTAGGGTCAAAGAGGTGAGCGTTAGGCTTAAGAAGCTCAAGGCAAACCCCATACCTGCTGTCCTGCCTGGTTTGTAAGGGTAGGGTTTTAAGGAAACCTTAACACCTCATTTCCCAACTTGTGTTGCTTTGACCTTAACTGGAGCATTAACAATGTTTTTTGCAACTAATTCCCTTACTTCTTGAGATAGTACAATAGTATCTTTATTGTACTGTAGGTGTGCAGGGCAAAGGACCCTGCGTTCCCAACCCTCCGTAAATGCATATATGTATTTGGTTGAGGAAGCACAGGGCCCATCAGGCCCTGCATTTCCATTTATAGAACAACAGTGGCCAATTGTCAGCATAGCCCCCTTATTACCCCACCTCCTGTACCCAGTATAGAACATTTTTGAATCCTCAGCAAAATGTAATTCTGTGCAACTGCAATGCCATTCCACTACAGGTGCAAAAACACAATTTAACCAGGATTTGAAAAATGACAGCTGTGACATACATGAGGTGTGGCAATAAGAAGGCTACGTTGAAACTCTGGGATCAAAATATTTTAAATTTCCAAATGTAAGAGCAGGCATAGTGAAATTGCAATGAATGGTCATAACTTTGGCATTTTTTTATATTCTGAACCGAGATTCTCAACATAATCTTCTTATGACCCTACCTCATAAACCCCGTAGGGGGACATTTTCAAATCTATGCCAAAATGCCATTCCATACCACAGGTGCAAAAACACATTTCAGACAGGATGTGAACAATGACAGCTGTACTGTTCATGGTATCCCGTGAGGTGGGCGCATGAGGAAGGGCGCCATCTGTTACGGTGACTTCTTCTAGGTGCAGTCCCTCATGGCAATGGGAGGGTAGGGTGACCGGATGAGGGGGTGGGTGAACTGGGTGGTAGGATGTGGGTATAGTGTACGTGCGTGTGGGAGGGGAGCAAGCTTGGTGAGAGTGGGCTGGAAGGGGTGGAGGAGCTGTAGGGGCGGCACTGCAGTGGATGGCTGAGATGCATCTTGGTGTCGGGTTGGCTAGTGGTTAAGGTGGGTGAGGTACCGGGTTCAGGTCTGGGCACTGGTGCAATTTTATTGCGCCCAGCCTGAACCTTTATTTTTTTAATGCTTTCACCCCCCAACATGCACCCCTCTGGAGCTGATAATCATTAAGTAGGGTGGTGTGGGGGGGCAAAGCCCCCTGGTGAGGGGTGTGTGTGGGGGGGGGCACAGCCCCAACAGATAGCATTAAAAAAACTCTCCTGGAACTGTTGTCCTGTGCACCAGGGTTGTCAGAGTGCCGAAAATGTTTTCGGCACTCTGACTGTGCAATAATGGTGATCGCCTTTAGGCATTCGCCGTTATCACATAGACCCACTGTTCATGAGGTGGTGTGAAAAAATGGCTATGCTGAAAATTTGGACTCAAAATTTGAATGAACGCTTATAACTCCGCCATGTTTAGGAATTTTTTCACCAAATTTTCAACGTCACTTTTTTGAGACCACACCTCATGAACACTGGCACTGTCATTTCGTTGATCTGGCCTGAAAGGTGATTTTGCACAACGACTGTGAAATCACCTTCTGGGCCCAATTAACGCAATTTCAGTGACAGTGTTCATGAGGTGGGGTCCCAAAAAGGTCATGTTGAAAATTTGGTGAAAAAAATACCTTAAAATGGCAAAGTTATGAACATAAGTTCAAAATATTATACAGCATTTACCTTGATTCATCAGTTTGCGGTTCAGCTTTGAAGAGTGCAGACATGTTCGGGTCCATAGAAGATGACAGCACACGACCTCTGGTGGTAAGTATAGGATGAGGGGTGTAGGGTGGTGGGTGCTCAGTGGGAGGGTCAGGATGGGATAGTGGGATGTGGGGACAATTAAGGATGGATTTCTTTTTTTCAGGGTTTAAAGAGCAACTCTGTATTATAATAAAAAGCTTAAAAACTCTAGATTTACACCAAGTACTTTTTAAATGTACTGCATTGTTTTCTAGCTATTTGCTATCTTTTTTTACTTTCCCCTGTTGGTGGTCTACAAATATTGTAGATAATGCAGCAAATATGTCACTGAGTCTTTGAAACTGTATCTGACTTCTCCCAGCTAACCACACAATTGTGGTTTGTGACATCACAGTCTGTTGTCATGGTGAGCACTATAATGTCGTAAACAAAGGCACTGTGAGGTTAACAGAGGAGAGGCACGTATTTTAAATGTTTTGTATACAGACATTTTAAACAGATTACCAAGATGTGCTATAAATCTTGGAAAGGAACATTGAAAATGTAAAAAAAAATTATTATTTAGTCATGGGGCTGGCAGTATAGCCTAGAGGTTAGAGTAACAAGCTGTGAATGAACTCGGTACATCCAACAAACAGACCTGAGTTTGATTCCCACAACTTCCATTTGCATACTGTGTGACTCTGAGCAAGTCACTTAACTTTCTGGGTCACCCCTGAAAACAGGCACCTGTGCCTAGTGGGTCTTTCCCTGTTAACAAGGAATAAAAAAGAAAAAATTGTTACAGCTGAAACATATTATTTATGAAACCACATGCCTAAGTGCAGAGTTGCTCTTTAAAAAAAAGGAAAGATGTTGTGAGATGGTTTTCTTTTGTAGGGAAAAACTTACAACTATTTCAGAACACTGGGAGTGGGCTCCACAGTGTCCCACACTTCTGGGGGAGGGATGCCAACACGGGGATTGGGCCCCCCTGATGTCAGCACTATGATAAAGCAAGGGGCTGGGGTGGCATCCAACACTGGGAGGGGTGGACATCCCGGTGTCACAGTACATAAATAAATAATATAAAAATATAGGGGAATGGTGATCGGAAGTCGGGGGGATGCCACTAGACATCAGGGACGAAAAAAATTATTAGGGGACTGTGATCGGGTAGTGAGGGGAAAACAAGGGGGCTTAAAACACACACTGCAGCTGGCAGCAGGAGTTAAGTTGTGGCTGCAGAACATAATACAATCTGTTGTTCTCACACAAAGAATGCGGCAGAAGGCTCCTCTGGCTAAGCTGGGAACTGGGGATTTTGGGTGTCCAGAAAAAGTATTTCTGGCCCAATTCTGAAAAACAAACAGCAGAATCTAGCCAAATAGGACCCATTTAGCTAGGTGCTGGTGTCTGATTTGTAAAATGTCAAAATTTGTATGTATTTAACACGCATTTGAGTTGATGGGGAAAAAAACAAGATGGCTGCTCGTGAAAAAAGGAATTTTTTCTCATGAAAAGGATTTTGTTCTTGCGAAAAATAAAACGTCCTCATGAGACTAAATGCTTTTTCATGAGGTCAAATCCTTTGCTAAACTTTATACATCTATCCTGAAAATGAACTTTCCATAGGATATAATGGGAACTTAAAAACTTAATAACTTTGCAAATGTAGACATTGACAACCGATAAAGACCGCTTGGCCCACTCAGTCTGTACATTTCCTTACCTACTAGATAAGCTGCAGATCCTAGTTTTAGCAATAGCCTACTTCTTCCTACCTCCCACTAGAGGGTACAAAAGTTTAATAGTTTTGCACCAAAGTAACAGTGGCAGTTCTGTTACCTAAGTCCTTTCTACCATAAAAAATCAAAGCAAAATTCCACACCATCTGGGCGCAAAATGAAAAATGGTGACTTTTTGCTTTTTTTTTTACTATCCAGATCTCAGAATTTGCACATCTGACTGGAACAAAACTTTCCACATCAAGAGATCTATCCCACAGGCAGCACATACCAAATTGTGAGCAAATCCATTGATCGGTTGCAAAGTTATTAGGAGAGGAGGGACAGAGGGGATCTGATCGATTCATTCAAGTACATGAGAGGGATAAACAAGACTAGTACAGAGGGGCTATTCAGGGTAAGAGTGGGGAGGGACACTCAAGGCCATGACATGAGATTAGAGGGGGGAAGGTTCAGGAGGGAAATGAGGAGACACTTTTTTTACAGAGAGGGTGGTGACAGGGTGGAACACATTACCAGCAGAGGTGGTAGCCTGTAAAACAGTGGACTGCTTCAAAAGGGGCTGCTGCAGGGCAAGAGGGAGGATAAAAGGAGGGGGTGAGGAGGGAGGGGCAGCTGCAGAATAGGGCTGCTAGCTACAAAATCAAACAGACTCGATAGACCAAATGGCCTTTTTCTGCTGGCAAATTTCATATGTTCATATCTTCTGCACCAGCTGCAAATGGCGGATTTCTACCCCCGGTAGCCCTAGGTAGAGGGAGTTGCAGTAGTCCAAGTGCGTGGTCACAAAAGCATGGATCAATGTAGGAAGGCCATCAGATGGAACCAGATGCTTAATCCTGATGATATTCCTAAAATGGTAAAAGGAAGATTTGATGACAGCAGACACCTGCGAATGCAGGGTCAGCCCTTCATCAAAAATTACCCCCAGGTTATGCACCTGTTCAGAGGTCGGGAGTGAAACACCACCAAGAAAAACTCCCAGGGGTGGATCAACTCCCACCCTCCCTATCCGATGACCTGGATCCACAACCAACACCTCAGTCTTTTCGGAATTCAACTTTAGCCAACTGGAATCCATCCACTCCGGATTTCTTTCAGACAGTTATTAAAAATTGAGACAGCTCCAATCTGGTAGGGTTCAAAAGAAAGGTAGAGCTGGGTATCATCAGCGTAGCAGTGAAACCTCAACCCATGCCTTCTTAAAATGTCTTGAAGGGTAGCATGTACACTGCAAACAACATGGGAGAAAGCACAGAGCCCTGAAGTACCCCATGTGACAGAGAAGTAGGGTCTGAGGAAAAAACCCAGACACCACTCAGTTCTACCCATGAAGAAAGATGAAAACCACCTGAGGACTTTTCCCGACAGACTGCAGATAAACCTCAGATGGTTCAGCAACATCCCATGGTCCACAGTGTCAAATGCTGATGAGAGATCCAAAAAAACCAAGATGGAACGGCTCTGCCGATCTCTAGCCATCAGGAGATCATTGAAAACCCGAACCAGCACTGTCTCGGTGCTATGTCTCTTGCGAAAACCGGACTGGAGCGGTTCATAGATGTTATGGATGGTTAAATGGTCCTCCAGTTGTGCTGCCATTACTTTCTCAATCACCTTCCCTAAAAAAAGGAAGGTTTGAGATAGGGCTATAGTTTGCGTGGCAGTCTGGGTCCAAGGTAGCTTTCTTGAAGAGATGTGTCACCACCGCCTCTTTCAGAGAGCTGGGAAACTCTCCAGATTCCAAGGAGCACCAGACTATCCATGCTAGGACTGGACCGATGACATCAATACAACCCAAAATTATGGAAGTTGGTCCAGGGTCTAAACTACAGCATGTAGGGCGCACATCCTGGTTGATCCACATAACATCCATGAACTCCGGTAGACCTAAGGTACTCCAAGAAAATCGAGGTGTTGTGACCTCACACTGGTCCAAAGCAACACCCATAGAGTGTGCTGGCTGGAGTACCGCCCTGATGTCAGCCACCTTATTAGCAAAGAATCGAGCAATCTCCTCACACTCTAATTGCGAAAAGGCTTTCTGGACCCGTAGACAGGCTGGGTTGCACAGTCTGTCCACAGTACGGAAAAGCTGAGCTGGTCGATTCTGAGCAGCCACAATCTCCCCAGACAGGAATTCTGCCTTCTTACGGGTGATTGCAGATTGAAAGGCCTGATAATGGTTCATCAATCTAAGGCGGTCAGCATCAAGGGCGGACTTCCGCCAGCAGCACTCTAACCTACGTCCTAGTCTCCGCATCTCCCTCAAGATCCCGTCAAACCAAGGGGACCGAGGGTGAAGGGAGAGAGGACAAACTTGGATGGGAGCAATGGAATCCAGAGCCATCAAGATGGCCAAATTATAGGCCATCACGAGGGTCTCAGGATCATTGCTTACAAACGAGGGGGACGATAGGCCCTTCACCATCGTTAGGTTATGAGAACTTATATCTCGTAAAGGGCGATACTTAACCATCTCCACAGGAGTAGGCCTACAAAGGGGGGTGCTAAAACTAAACTCCATGGTGTGATGATCCAACCACCCAACTGGTTCCACCCCCATGTTAGATGATTCGATCCCTAGGAGGAAGACTAGGTCAAGGGAGTGTCCGTGTTTATGAATAGCAGTGGTAACCTCCTGTGTAAGGCCCAGAGATGACATCAACTGGAGGAAGTGCTAACCAAATTGCGAGAGTTCATCGTTGACCCAGGAGTTGAAGTCACCCAGAACCATCAGTCTGGGTGACTCAAACGCCATGTCGACGACGAAATCCACTACTTCCTGAAGGAATCACTTCTCATCACCTGGTGGATGATAAATGAGGGCGATCCGACAGCCTACACCTGCTATAACGACACACTCAAATGACTCAGTCTCCTCAACTAGCACACTCTTGAGGTTAATTTCAGTCTTGAAACAGACCGCAACCCCCCCCCGTGGTCCAATCTCGGGTGGTGTATCACCGAGTACCCAGCTGGAGTTAAAGCCTCCACAATGGGGCCAGAATTCTCATCCAGCCAGGTCTCAGTGATGCATGCCAAGTCCACTGTTTCAACAAGATCTGCAATAATTGCAGTCTTGTTTTTGGTGGACCTGGCATTGCACAATACTGCCCGAGTTGGACGAACCTCCTGAGCCGCCCGAACCACCTGCTGACCACACTCAGTCATGCCCTTGGGTATGGAAACCAGACATGGCGAACCATGTTCTGAGTTCCATTTCACCCCAGGGCATCTCCTGGATCTCACCACCACAATGCGGTGACTCCCCTCATTCACCCTCCACTGTTCAAAAACCTCCACCTCCCTCCATCTCCTACGCACAATGCCAAGAGCTCTACAGCCAGCATGTTATCCCCTTCCTTGACTGTTAAGTCCAGTAGTAAATTAAATGTGTGCAGTAGTGAGGTAATAAGAGCAGAGGATTACTGCAGGCATGATGAGGTGGAGGACGATAGTGACTTTGAAATGTTGTCCAGTGCTGGTGAGAGTAGCAGTTTTTGTGGTGGTGGTGGTGAATGCAGCATGTCTAGTGCAAGTGGTACATCAACCCAGGTTGGCAAATCTGTCAAAATAACAACATTTCTGGATTTGTCATCATCACCTGTGCAACCGTCTTCATCAAATGTCAACACTCCACCCCTTGCCAATGCCATTCATCACAGAGCACAACCGTTTGTGATCAACACACCCCATGTAAAATGTTTAAGTCAGCCCACATTACAGAGTGTTTTTGCGCATAATCTGAAGTACCCCCCTGAATCATACAGTGTCACATGAACTTAATGCTGCTGTAGTGGAAATGCTGGCAATTGATCTTTTGCCCTTCTCCTTTGTGGAGAATTCTGGGTTCTGGAGGTTTGCTGCACGTGCCTGTCCAAAATGGAAAGTCCCACCCAGGACATACTTTTCTACCCGTGCTGTCCCTTAGTTGTTCCGCACTGTGTCCGACCCAGTAAGACATGCCCTTCAACATTCCTCCTCTCCATTCATCCATTTAAGTATGGATAAGTTGCAAGTAGAAAAACAGTGGGGAGTTCATATTTCTATATAACTGCACACTGAGCGCAGGTGCCGGGGGTTGTTTGTGATGTTGGTAGTGTGAATAATCAATGTAGTAAGGTGGATTGTCGCAGTAGCAATCTTCCAGGAATTCGACAGCATGCAACGATTGCTATGCGCAATGTGACCTGTTCACACACTGGTGAGAACATGTTGGACATGGTACTGACTGAAATTGACAGATGGCTAAACCCTCTGTCCCGCAGACCTGGGTTCATAGCAAGTGACAATGGGTCAAGTGTGGTGAAATGCATCACAAATGGTGTTTTTTTTTTCATGTTCCATGCATGGCCCACTGTTTAAATCTTGTGGTTCAGGAGTTTCTGCAGCACCCTGATATAAAGGAAATGCTGACCGTTGCACGACGTATCTGGTCTCACTTTTCAAGATCTGGAAAGGCCCGTGACTAACTGCGGCAGTTGCAGATACAAAACTGCCTGCCTCAGCACCGCTTGAATCTGGAAGTTGTCACCCAATGGAACTCCACTTTATACATGGAAGAGAGGTTGTGTGAACAATACAAAACCATATCAGAATATCTTGTTATGCACACTAGCCGTGACAGTTCCATGGCCTCCATGTCTATGATAACTGAACAGTGGCGCCTCATGGACTCTGTAATAACAATTTTGTGGCCTTTTGAACATGCCACACAGGCAGTAAGTGGTGAGTCTGCCTCTGTTAGCCAATCAATTCCACTGCTGTGGGTGCTGAGGCAGACATTGGTGAATGTACAGCATAGCCTTGATGTTGCTGGAGACGGTGGTAGCAGTATGTTGCTGCAACACATGCTGACAGTATTCAGCCAGAATCATCACGTTGTGAGCATTCAGCATAGTGACAACTTTGCCATAGCAACAATGCTGGACCCAGGATACAAACATGGAATTGCATCAGTACTGGAGGGAGGGCCTGAACAGGTAAAAAATATCAGTGGTCAACTGGTGCGCTTGGTTCATGGGGCACAGAAGTCACATGCCAAGGTCAGCAAACCTCAGCAGCATAATCCTCCTGGAGGACCATCAAGCATATCCTGCAAGGTGAAGGGGACTGCAGTTCCAGGTGGTCTGTCATCCAAAGTGGCTGGCATCAACCCGCTTTGGGAGGCTTTGTCCCAAGTGGGTATTTGTGAAATAAGTGATTCGGCAGAACAGGATGACGCATCAACAACTGGACTTAGTGCGGCACAGAGAATGGTTGGGGCATATTTATCTGAAAACAGGCATCTGACAATAACTGAGGGTCCTCTTTTGTATTGGAGTGGAAAGGTCAGTGAATGGCCAGATCTGACTGCAGTGGCACTGAAGTACCTCACATGCTCACCCTCCAGTGTTAGTGTTGAGAGGGTATTCAGTTCAGCAGGTGCAATACTCAGGGATCGTTGGAAAAACCTGTCTCCTGCAAATGTTAGTTTGCTAACATTCATTAAAATGAATGAGAGGCACATACCAGCAGAGACTGCAACCTTGATATTCGTACCCTGGCCTAGTCATGGTGGTCTTGCTGATGTGGAAATGGAGCATCCTGGTGGCACTGGCAGTGGCTGCCTGAAACAGCCCACCACTGATGTAGATGACGACACAATGGAGAAAGAATTTCCCAGTGGTCAGACTTCAGACATCGATGACTTTGAGGGCAGCTTTCTTTATGAGGATGATGATGTGGTTAATGTTGGCAGGTTTTAACTGAAGTTTTTAAAAGGCGGTGTGTGCCCCCCCGGACCACCACCACCGGAACTGATGTCAGCCACTGCCACCATTGAGCCTGAGTCTGTCCGCCCCAGACCACCACCACCAGGACTGATGTTAGCCACTGCCACCACTGAGTCTGAGTCTGTCTGCCCCAGACCACCACCACCAGGACTGATGTTAGCCACTGCCACCACTGAGCCTGAGTCTGTCCGCCCGCTGGACCATCACCACTGGGACTGATGTTAGCCACTGCCACCACTGAGCCTGAGTCTGTCCGCCCCGGACCATGACCACCGGGACTAATGTTAGCCACTGCCACCACTGAGCTTGAGTCTGTCCAGACCACCACATCCATCAGCCACAGACACAAAGATTCTTAATATTTAAACCATACAATGAGTATGTGTACTCATGTTTGTTATGTTGCTTAACTTCCTTTAGTTGTATGTTTTGTTTTCTGTAGTTTTTCAGAACCGCAAGAGTAAAACACATACCGTACACTTATTTTGTTTCTTTTACAGGGTAACAAAAAAAGGCTCCATCGCTAAAACTTGTTGGGAATGGTACTGTAGCTCTACCGCACAGAGAGGAAGCAATGTAACATCCATGTGAAATCCATTCTGGTAAGTATGAAGATTTTATTTCATCCTTTTCATTGTTTTGTAAAGACTGCAGCAAATATTGCACACAGGTTGTGTTAGTTGATAAGATGTGGGTTTGAAATGTAACTTGACTTTAGATAGATTGAGATTTGAGAACCAGGGAGGGACAAATAACAATTACGTTGTAAGAAGTCATTCATTTCTTTTTTTAGGAAACTTCCAGATGCTTTGTTGTTCTGTCAAAGTGGTCTTATCCCAAAAAGTTCTTCAACATCAGGCACACCCCCTCCTCCTCCAAGCTTGGGCACACATGCAATACACAGAAGTTGTATCATTAGATGACCGTGACCATCATTAACAACCGGACTACAGAAGGATGCTGATGAAATCTGTGAAGAAGTAACAAAATAAGAAACCATTACCGACAAACCTGCAAATATGATTCTCCCCACCCCCCCTCCAAAAAAATATTTACCTTCATGTGCTTGAGAGTTATCCGTTTCCAAATTCAACGCAAAAAAATTCTCATTGAGCACTGGAATGTGCACACCAACAGTTTCTGTGTGACCTGTGATGCAGAACAATACCATGAGTACATGTCCATGTCAACCCCCCTCCTCACCTACAAAACACACAACCATATATATATATATATATATATATATATACTCACCAAGGCTACTATTAGTGTACACCCAAAGGGCACCCTTCAATCCAGTTGAGATGATCACATTGCATTTGCTCGAATCGTCTCGCAGAACACATTGGACCAGCAACATGATGCTCACAGTCATCATTTTATACTGGGGTATGTGCTGAAACACTCTCATTCCACTGTGTTGCCACTTGTCAATTTTCTGCACACAAGGAGGATGCATTTTGGGCATACAGAACAAAATCTGGGACTCTGTGCCACCACTGTGTGCATGACTGAGTGCGCAATTAATTCTGGGGGGACTTTGTATGTGCTGAAACACTCTCATTCCACTGTGTTACCACTTGTCAATTTTCTGCACACAAGGAGGATGCATTTTGGGCCTGCAGAAAAAATCTGGGACTCTGTGCCACTTTTGTGTGTTCTGTGATTGTTGCTGTGAGCTCATGATGTCATATTGACATTTTTACAATTATAGCAGCATTGCAAGAATGTCCTGACAGTTTTGAACTGCACTTTTTTATGCTACTTTACATTGCCACAGCCACCACTAGTTACCTCCGAGTCGTGACTTGAATGATTCGCTTCTTTTCACAATTTATATCTGCTTTACTTACTTGACTACTTTTTCATGTATGAAAAAAAAAATGAGCACTCCTTCCAATGTTGTTCGGACCAGGTTTGTATTTATTTGCAGCTGCTTTTCAATAGCTATTGTTCTGTGGTGTCATAAAACACTGCCTGCTGCATAACTGTTAATTAACAGCAGAAGTGATATATAACAACTAATTGATGTGAAGGAGAAAAGCAGAGGACAACAATGACAAAGACCTGGTCAGCACCAATTTAAAAGAAATGCCCCTTTTATTATTTTATACATGAAAAAAGGTAGTACAGCAGACTGAACTACAGCAAATTCTCGTATCATTCCAGTCAGTCAGGATGTAAGTAAAGGAAGTTGTAACATAGCATTAAAAAATGTAGATCAGAGTTCTCAACAGATTGTTGCGCTGCTGCTTTACCGAGATTCATCACATTACATAGTTATAATGATGCACATAAACTAATATGTGGGGGCATTACTCCTACTGGAATATTTCTTGCTCCACAGAGTGCAATATATTTCTATGAAAACTGCCCATAATTTCATTACAGTGTGTCATGTGACAGAGGAATTACCGATCAGAAAAGCCACCCACATTCTGCCCCCCTTTCGAAGCAACGTTAGGACGTGATGCCAGGGGGAGTGCAGGTGCTTGCTTCACTATACTGAATGTTTGGCAGCTATCCCAACGTTTCCTTATGCTTTAAGGTTGACTTTGTGGTGAAATGTGGGAATGTTTCCACTAACAAGACTCTTCTTACTGGAAATGTGCCCACACGTTTCACCACAAACTGACCATTATAACATAAAGAAACATTTGGAAAGCTGCCGAACAATCGGATATTAAATGTAAGGAGCACGCACAAGTGCTCTCCCAGCCATCACATCCTAACGTTGCTGAGAAGGGAGGCAGAATGTGGGCAGATTTTCAGAACGGGAATTCCTCCATCACGTGACACACTGTAATGAAATTATGGGCTGTTTTCACACAAATGTATTGCACTATGTGGTGCAAGAAAGATTCCCCTGGAAAGGAAAATGAGTATGATTAAACAACAACAAAGAAAAAACACACAAAAACAGCACAACACAGTAGTGGGGTGGTAGAAAACAATCCCCTAACTCACTGTGGCCGTGGGATGCCATAGTGGTCCAGCAGCAGATGCAGCATTGAAACTATTTGCTGCTGCTGTGCTTCTATTCTGTTCACCTGCTGCTGCAAAGCACCAAACCGCTCACTGTTTTCTTCAAGAGCTTCCCACACCAGGGCGATGTCAGCCTATGTTGCAGGGACTATGTGGCCTTCCACTGCAACAGGGAATCCAGGTAGTGGGGGTGGTGGTGGAGAGGGTGGTGCTGGTGGCTGTGGTGCTGGTGGTGGAGCAGCTGCTGTACTAGCCCTCCTCCTGCTGCGGTGGTGATGAGGCACAACTCCCCCCCCAGCAGCACACTCGGCCACTGCCATAGAAGGGCCAGCAGGTGGACGCCTGGCCCCTTCGATGGCAGCCTGCCACTCTGCCCTGTGATGGTTTAGCACGTGGGTGCACTGGCCACTGGTCCCTAAATGTGTCCCACAGGGGCCACGGCGTACCACCACACCACACAGCACACCACCACTGTGCTGTCTCCCCAAACAGAGTTAAAAAACTCCCACACTGTGGAGCTGTGGGGGGGACCAGACACAGTTCTCGCATGAGTCCCACTACCTACATTTTCCAGGGCCACTTCCTGTGGCTGTGGAGGTGGTGGAGGGGGTGCTACTGGAGCCCCTACAGCTGCTGCTACTGGTGGTGGTGGTGGTAGTGGCAGAGAAGGTGGATGCACAGCAGCCACCGGTGGCACTGGTGCTGCTGCTTCTCTTGCTTCAACATGTGGGGAAGCAACACCCAGGAGTCGAGAGTGGTCCAGCATGACACGATCGCCCCGTCCCCCACGGGTCCGCACTCCCCTCCAACTGCACCCACGGACCAGCGACTCGCCTTCTCCTGGGTCAATCCTGACACACACAAGTCCCCGGGCCGACATACACACACACAGTGACACTCACTGACAGACACAGTCAGTCACACACACAAAACAAAACTTATACAAAAAAATTCACTACAAAAAAAATGCAAATACAATGCAAAAACTAAATAAAGATATAGCTTTTCAAAAAGCTGTTGGTTTTCTTCTGAAATGCAGGTGGCAAGGCAATCAAGCACTTTAACTCCTAGTCTCCTCTCACAATGCTTTCTCCCTCTACAAATGCAAAGGAGAAAGTGAAACTGTTTCTTTGACTCACTTCCTTCCTGCCTGGCTAAAGCATGTGACTTACAGTACTGTAAGCCATGTGATGTGTGGGGGGCTGCCTATTCTCTTCTCACTTCGCCTTACTTTGCATTAAGGCACACTGGCAATGTGAAGTGCTAATAATAAGGACGCGAAGTGAGCACCTTGCAGTGCCCACTTCGCGTTGTGCTCTGCTAACGCGAAGAGGCCACTTCGCTTCCACTTTGCCGGCAGATTAAAAATTTGCTGCATCTCTAATAGTGGCTCTATTTTTCATTCTGTGTTAGCAGTAATGTCTGTGTCCTTTTCTTGGTCACTTTTAGTGACATTTTTACCATGTAAATAGTCATTTGATCTAGAGTTTTTCTAACCCATATGCATCCTTTTAGATTAACAACATTAAAACTCATTTGCCAATTAGTTGCCAATGTGTCTATTTGTTTATTTTTTTTTTAAGTTGATATCCAGTAGTTTTACCACTTCTTGGTATTTTTGTCTTTATTTACCCAGGATAGTTCAATTGATATGCAGTATCTTGTTTTCAGTTTTCATTATTTACAAGTTTAGCAACCAGCAACTCATCCCTAACTTTAAGTCACATATAACTATATTAAAAAAGTGGGTCCCAACACTGATCCTTGTGGTATCCCACTCATGATCTGATGCCACTCAGCAAGGCTACCATTTATTACTTCTCTCTTCCGCTATTCAGTCAGTTACTAACCTTATGTAGCACTAATCCATTGTAGCACATTCTTTTGCATACCCTGCCCTTTCATGTTATGAGTTAAGCTCTTATGTGGCACTAAATTAAAAGATTTATTAAAGTTATGTTGTACAATATCTACAGGCTTTCCTTCATCTATTTCTTTGACTACTACCTAAAAGAATTACATGACATTTGTTTGCTCCTCAGATTACTAGAGCAGTGTAAATGCTATGCTCATCAACAACTGAGTATTTCCCCAGAGAAAAATGGCATGCTATCTCCACATAACAAATCCATATCACATACCGGCTGATCAACTTTGACATCATCGATACATGAATTAATCAAATAAGACATCACCAACTGACATTTTTAAATTTCCTAGTTCCTCAAGCCCCCCAAACAAGCATCTTTTAAAACCAACATACTATCATAAAAAAGTTTGTTTTTGCAACAAATTGAGCCCGCCTACACACACAAACATGTACACAACAAGCACATTTTAAAAACATTGCCTAAAAACAGCTTTGCAAATGACTTGGATTCCCTTAACAGGCAGATTTCACAAGCAACTGACTTTCCTAAAACTGGGTTTGCACACTGTTTTTGGAAACTTAACAACAATTACATTTTACAGGCAGCTCATTGTCCGGTAGCCCTCCCACATCTCCCCTTCCCAAATAAAGACACACACAAATCTGGGAGGAAATGGCTGCAGTCATGTGTTTATTAATATAACACCAAATTGAGCAGTGTGTGCCTCTGGGAGGAAGCACCCATACCCCTGGGGAGGTCCTCTGGCCAAAGCTCTCGTTGCCACCCCCCCACCTGGCACCACTATCCTTGCAGTATCACCTGATGTGGTGGGACCACGACCTCCACCTGGGTCAACACTAGCGGTCCCCCACCCTCATGCCGACTGGGGACAACAAGTCCTTTGGGAGAACTCACCTTGTCCCCCTTGTTTCCCCGATACCTTCGATCTGTGCTCCTCCCAGGTAGCCTCACATGACTGCAACAGTTGCTGGACACTATATGTGTTCTCTGTCTCCTTCCCCCAGCCCACGCCTCCCCCTGTTGGTAGCCAGTTAGTGCCTTCTCCTGGAGTGCAGCCAGGTCTTATGTCCACCCCAGAAGGTGGCACCTTCTCAACTGACCTGGTCCAGGGAGGGGGAAGGCCCCAGACAAATGGCCAGTTGCTGCCATGGTGTGGCAGCTTCTCTACTTTCTTACTTATGGCTTTGCAGATAGTTGTAGTTCACTTAGTAACTAGCATGGTTTACAAGCAACATTCCAAACAAAATAAAACTTATGAATTCAACTTTCAAAACATTATTTCAATATAGCAAACAACAGTGCTCCCAGATCTACGGGGATTCCCATATTTTAAGGGGCTTGAGGGCTCAAAACGGGGTATAGGAAGGAATTCTTGATTTTGTAAAATATACGGAAGAAATTGGAGCTGTCACTTTAAGTCCAGGGAAAAGTTGCTGCCATGAGTCTAAGAGTTCATTTCTGGAATTCCCAGATGAGATTGCCACAAGCCTGCCCCCTGATTGGTTCAAAGACCCTAGTCATGCTCGGATCACACACTGACTGTGGTCTCTGATTGGCTCTGCTGAAATTCTTTGATCTAGTACTGCCCCGGGAATATTTAAACTGGCTTTCCAAGTGTGTCCCTTCCTTTTGTTATTATTGCTTTTTGCTGCCAGAAAGGAGTCAGATAAATCATTCATAGCTTGCTGCAACGTGTTTTTGGCATTTCACCTGAGCCTCCGCCATCGAGAGAGCGCACCCTGACACCCCCTGCCGGTCCGTTCCATTTCTTTGCCTTTTTTTCACAGCCCAGAAGATAATAAAGGAGAGACCAGCCTGATCCCTGAGCTGCCTTCAAATTTCAGATCATATCTGCAAAATTTTAAAAATGACCCAGGACCCCGCCGGCATCGAGACAACACCCTAACCCTCCATTCCATTCCATTTCATCGGCTTTACTGCAGCCACCGGAAAAGTGGTCACAGAGAGATGAGCCTGATCCCTGAGGTGCCTTCTTGACTTCACCAGAGGATCATCTGTGAAAAGGTAAAAAAAAAATCATATTACTAACCTGTCTCTGGGCTGGCATCAATAATCAAGCTGAACCATCTATTAATCTGTGCTGCTTTGGCTGGGACAGAGAGTGGGGGAGGTTGAGGAGATCTTAAGTTTTTTAATATTTAATAAAAAAAAAACTTGAGTCACCAGAGGATGGAAAAATAAAATTCAGGTGTGTCCTCTCTAAGTGTCTGTGGGACAGAGTGTACTTGGAGGAGGTTGGGGAGATAATGAGTTTTTTTTAAATATAGATATTAACAAAAAAACTCCCATTCACACTGGAGGATGAAAAAATAATTCAGGTACCAAACCTGTCTCTGGGGTAATCAAATAATCAGGCATCAATGGTCTGTGTGCTGCTTTGACTGGGACATCTACTCAGGGGAAGTCAAGAAGATGATCTCCGAGGTGTTTTTAAATGTAATAATAATAAAAAAAACTTTCATTCACTGGAGGATGAAAAAATGATTCAGGTACCAAACCTGTGTCTCTAGGCAATCAACTAATCATCATAGAAACATAACATAGAAACATAGAATTTGACGGCAGATAAGGACCGCTTGGCCCACCCAGTCTGCCCATTTCCCTACCTACTGGATAAGCTGCAGATCCTAGTTAACCAGTGGCCTACTTCTTCTTACCTCCATCCCCCAGAATTGCCTTATGGCTGTCCCATGCATGCTTGAATTCCACCACTGATTTTGACTCCACAACCTCCTCCGGAAGGCCGTTCCATGCATCCACAACCCTCTGTGAAAAATACTTCCTTAAATTACCTCTGAGCCGCCCCCCATCTTCAAATTGTGCCTCTTGTTCTTGCACACCTCTTTTTTGAAAGATGCTACCCTCTTGGACTTTGTTGATTCCCTTGAGGTACTTGAAAGTTTCTATCATGTCCCCCCTCTCCCTCCTTTCCTCGAGGCTATACATATTAAGCTCATTAAGTCTCTCTCTTCATATGTCTTCTGGTGCAGACACTGCACCATTTTAGTTGCCCTCCTCTGGACAGCTTCCATCCTGTCTATGTCTGTGCGGAGATTGGGTCTCCAGAACTGCACACAGTACTCCAGATGGGGTCTCACCAGCTGCCTGTACAGAGGGATAATAACTTCCTGTTTTCTACTGGTGATGCCTCTCCTTATGCATCCCAGTAACCCCCCAGCCCTCCTTGCTGCCCTCTCACATTGCTTGCCCATCTTTAGGTCATCTGATATGACTATCCCCAGGTCCCTTTCCATTTTTGTTGCTGTTAGTATCTCACCCCCCATTGTGTACTCTTCCCCTGGGTTTTTGTTTCCCAGGTGCATTACCTTGCACTTCTTAGCGGTGAATCTAAGCTGCCATACATTTGACCATTCCTCTAACCTTGCCAAGTCCCTTCTCATCCTTTCCACCCTACCCTGTGCATCAACTCTGTTGCAGATCTTAGTGTCATCTGCAAAGAGACATACTTTTCCTTCCAGTCCTTCTGCAATGTCGCTTATAAAGACATTGAAGAGGACCGGTCCTAATACTGAACCCTGCGGTACCCCCACTAGTAACCCTCCTTTCTTCTGAGTGGACTCCATTTACTATTACTCTCTGTGTCCTATTCTCCAGCCAATTCTTTACCCAGGCTGTCATCTTGGGACCCACTCCCAGGCTGGCTAACTTGTATATTAATCTTTGTGTGGGACTGTGTCAAATGCCTTGCTAAAGTCTAGGTAGGCCATGTCCACAGCCCTCCTGATCTATTACTTTGGTCACCCAGTCAAAGAAATCTATCAGATTTGTCTGGCATGACCTTCCCGCTGTGAATCCATGCTGCCTAGGGTCCTGTGCCCCTCTGGCCTCTAGATACTCGACAATTCTTTCCTTCAGAAATGATTCCATCATTTTCCCTATCACTGAGGTTAAACTAACAGGTCTGTAGTTTCCTGCTTCTGCCTTGCTCCCACTTTTGTGAAGGGGAATCACATCTACCCTCCTCCAGTCCTCGGGTACCACCCCATCCTCCCATGATTTGTTAAAGAGGGTAGTCAGTGGTGTCACTAATTCTACCCTTAGCTCTTTTAGAATTCTGGGATGAATCCATCAGGCCCCATTGCTTTGTCCACCTTCAGTTTTAAGAGTTCTTTCAGAACCCTTTCTTCTGTAAATGGGCTGGTATCAACTTCTGTATCCAGAGTGTTACTACTGTTTGTTTTATGTACCTCCCCTCTTCATTTGTAAATACTGAGCAAAAATATTTGTTTAGTATCTCTGTCTTTCACAGTCTCCTCTGCCCACCCTCCCTCCCTTTATTAAGCCTCACTATCCTCCCTTGGTCTTCCTTTGCTCCCTGATGTACCTATAAAAGGTTTTATCCCCTTCTAACTGAGTTGGCTATCTTTTCCTCGGTTTGGGCCTTTGCTGTTCTGACTGCCTTCCCAGCCTCCTTTTGCTTTAACTGATACAGTTCTCTGTCCTGCTCCTTCTGTGATTCCTTGTACTTCCTGAATGCTTTCTTTTTCTCTTGAACCTTCACTGCCACTTCGTTTGAGAACCATAGTGGTTTCTTACATCGTCTTGTTTTGTTTATTTGCTTCACACATGTATTATTCACTGATCTGTGTGCTGCTTTGGTTGGGACATGTACTCAGGGGAGGTTGAGGAGATGAGTTTTTGTATTTATATTAATAAAAAAAAACTGTCTCTGTATCATGCATCACTGTTGGCTGCTTTGGCTATGAGTACGTTGATCCGACAGAGTGTTTAAAAACTTGAGAGAAGTCGAGATGACTTTTTAGCAAACAGGAAAATCTACAGGAATCTCGCCCAAGTTTCACAGGGAAAATACAGGAAAAATTAGGGTCCGCTCCTGGAAAATGCTTTGTCCGATCTGGGAGCACTGAAACAAGCAGCATGAACTAACCTTACAACAGCTGGGGTTGTCAAACAGTTGGCAAATAGAGAAAAATGTAGATTGCCAAAGAATGTAGCAATCACTCACACATCACAAAAGCTGATGGAAGCCATGTTCCTCTGGTCCACAATCATCATAGGATCTTGAAGTCAGATGACTAACTGAAGTTACTTCCTTCATAGGTGCAATCAGCAAAGGTATTACTTTGTTGTTCACAAGCTCATTAAGGTTAACTCCTGCACTGCTAGAACACTTTTCACATCTCTATAAAAAGTCGCTTTTAATTATACAAATATATTATGTAAAACTGATATTAGGAAAGTGCTGTGTACTGGAGAAACAATTCCAATTCAGAGGGCTAAAAAGCTCATAAATCCACTCACCCATTTAATGCTTTCTAACAAGAGCACTATAAAAGACTCTCTTGTCCAGCGTGTCCCCTCACGCTTATGTCTCAGTGCAGGAGTGGAACAGTGCAGGAGTGTAACAGGTCACTGGCATCTTAGGCATCAGCAGGCATCTGTAGGTGACAACAGGCATGGAAGGAGCTCTGCCGGACTGACAATGTGAGGTAGGGTACATGTTTGCTTATGGTTACCTGTCTATATAGGGTACTGCAGGTGGTGGGGTAGGAAGTATCTGTGAGGGAGGTAACAATCAGGTAGCTGCTACACGTGGGAATAGGAAAGACACCCTATCTAAAGTAGGGTGCAGAAACTGGTCAAGAAAGGCATAAAGAGGAGGGTTAATTAAAGAGTAAGAAGTAAAGAGGCAGAAGTGTACAGGGTGTGATATAACCAAGCAAGACAAGAAGAAAGCAAAGGGAAAAGGAGGAAGTAAGAAACATCCTATTTAATATAAGGTGATAATGTAAATATCGATAGGAGGTGTAGATGCCAGGGAAAGAACCTAACACAGGAAGGGGGTGCGATAGTAGCAGGTAGCAATACATAAAGTTAAATATGGGAGTGGTATAGTACAACGTATGTAGGGCTGCAGTTTTCCAGGAAACATTCTGGAAACTGAGGTTCTGCCCAATCTGTGCGCACATCTCTGGGCTGAGGAAGGAGGTCGCTGGTCTCTGGGCTGAGCTAACTAGGATCCAGAGGTCCTCTTCCCCCACCCAGGGGCCACTGAGTCTACCGCCATTGCTCCAGAGGTTTCCTAGGAGAAGGAGGGTCAGCTGGACCATGGTGGACTCCAGGTGGATTGGGGTGGTAGGTAAGGGGCACAATCCTCAGCCTGTGTCACTACAGAATTCCTTCACCATTCTGGTGGGACAGGACTGCCAGAAGGAGGCACCTGAAGTGGTTGCAAGGGAGGATGTGGGAGTCCACTGTAGGAGAGGTCCAAAGGTGGGACTTGGGAATCTGAAAGTGGATAAAGCTATGGGACTAGACAGGATACAAGGTGTTGAGGGAGCTCACGGAGGCACTGGCTGTACCTCTGACAGTCCTAATCAATGATTCACTGGAAATAGGAGTGGTTCCAGAGGACTGGCAGATATAGTCCCACTTCATGAAAGTGGCAGCAGGGAGGAGGTTGGCAACTATAGGCCAGTCAGACTGATGTCAGTGATGTGGAAGTTAATGGGGAGGCTTTTACAGGAAAGGGAGAGGTGGGTGACCAGTAAGGTTCCTCAGGGCTCAGTACTAGGCCCAGTCCTCATTAATGTCTTTATAAGTGGCATTGCAGAAGAGCTGGAAGGGAAGGTATGCCTCTTTGTAGATAACACCAAAATCTGTAATAGGAAAGACACTCCAGAGGAGGTGGAAAGAATGTGTAGAGACCTGAATAAACTTAAGTAGTGGTCAAGGGTATTAGGGCACAGAAGCCCAGAGGCAGAGTATAAAATGGGGGAAAAGGTATTGCCAGTCACTAAACAGGAAGGGACCTCAGAGTAATCATATCAGATGACCTCAAGATGGTGAGGTAATGTGACAAGGCAGTGGGTAGGGCCAGCTGTATGGTGGAGTGCATTATGAGGGGTATCAACATCTGAAGGAGAGAGGTGCTGTTACCATTGTATAGGTCATTGGTGAGAACACACCCGGAGAAACAAGGAGGTAAAACTGGAGATCATGTAGGGTCTGTGACTTTTATAGTAGGCAGGGAAAATGGGCAGACTAGATGGGCCTAGTGGTCCTTATCTGCCATCAATTTCTATGTTTTTATGAGTACTGCATCCAGTTCTGAAGACCACATCCCAGGAAGGACATGAACAAGGGGGAGGCTGTCCAGAGGAGGGCAACTAAAATGGTGTGGGGACTGCATCAAAAGCCCTATGAGGAGAGACAGAGGGATCTCAATATGTACAACCTGGAAGAGAGAAGGGAGAGGGGACATGATAGAAACCTGTAAATACCTCACAGGGGTGAATAAGGTAGGGGGGTCTTTTTCAGAGGAGGAGAAGAGGCAGGAAAACAAGGAGGCATGCAGTGAAACTGGAAGTGTAGAATTTAGGAGGGATGTGAGGCAGTACTTCTTCACTGAAAGAGTGGTGGATGCCTGGAACAGTCTTCCAACAGAGGTGGTGATGGTGAAGGTGAAACAATGGTAGGCATCAAGGATGCATGTGATAGGCACAAAGTTATCTTGGTAGGAAAACAGTGTGGGAAGAGGGTATTTGGAGATCAGGTAGGGTCTGCAGTGACAGTACAGATATAAAAACATGGGAGACTAGGTGGCCCAAGTGGTCCTTATCTGCTGACAAATTCTATGATGCCATGATGGCGACCAAAATGGTACAAGGTCTCGGGGAGAAGTCCTATGGGGCAAGTCTCAAGGAGCTCAGCCTGTACTCACTGGAGGAGAGGAAGGACAGAGGGGATATGATTGAGGTCTTCAGATACCTCAAGGGGTTCCATAGGGTGGGCCTGGACAGGGTGTTCCAGCTGCGGGAGGAGGGGGCTACCAGGGGGCACCCACTGAGGTTGGTTGGCAGGAGACTCGGGGGAGATTAGGAGATGCTACTTCACTGAGAGGGTGGTGGAGCCTTGGAATGCTCTGTCCATGGGACTGGTGGCTGTAACAACTGTGGAGGGGTTCAAGCGAGGCTGGGAGAGGTACGGGGAGAGGGTGCATCTCAGAACACCATCAGAGGATGAGGGTGGAGGACTGTGTGGGGAGGGTGGGAGAGGCCGTAACAGTACCCAGCATGGGCGCTGATCCCCAAGCAGACTTGAGAGACTGTAAGGTCTGCTCTGCTGGCTTCTTAGTATGTTAGTATGTTCTATGTTTCTATGAGCTCATTGGCCCACCTTGATGGCATTAGGTCCTTGTACACTACATCTTTTGATCATTTTTGTATTTATTTATAGAGAATACATGATAGCATTGTGATGTACAATGAAATAATACCATTAAGAGACTTAAAAACTCATACAGCCAAGAGTCCAAAGGAAAAGTGACCTTTATGAGCTCATTAGGCCCCAGGAGGGTTGTGGGTTCTAATCCTACACCAGGATAGGGTTCATACCATAAATGCTGGCACCTGCATGCAGTACTAAAGGGATGCTGTACTGCCAGGGTGTGCCCTTTTTTGGACACAATGTTAATATGATGATGATATGATGATGCTGGTCCAGTTCTAGAGGCGTCTTTCCAGGCAGGGTTCTCCGTAGTGCACTGTCCGAGGAGGGAATGCAGTGGTGAGGGTGTGGCCATTTGCTTTAGATCCAACCTGAACTTCTCAGTGCACCCAGTGGATTCCACATCATCATTTGAATGCATGGCCATGCTTGGGGGGTCCAGGTGCAGGCTGCAGAATCCTTCTCATATACCGGCCTCTGGGGCACGAGGGGGAATTTCTCCAGGAAGTCGTGGACTTCATCACCAACAAGGTGTTGGAGTCACCCAGATGGTTAGTTCCGGGTGACTTCAATGCCTGGATCAATGATGAACTCTTGCATTTTGGTCATGACTTCCTCCAGTTTATGACTTTGCTTGACCTCGTGCAAGCTGTTGCTTCTGTGAACCACAGCCATGGTCACACCTTGGACCTAGGGTTCTCACTGGGGCTTGAGATCTCTGACATCAAGATTGATACAGTCTTGTGGTTGGATCACTGCACAGTAGAGTTCTCATTTAGGGCTCCCCTGTTAGTCCTTCCCCTGTAGACCACTTTGAAGGGGTTGTTTCCAGAGGGACTGATGGCAGTACTGGATCTATCTGGTATGAGTGTTTCTTGTGCGACAGGTACGGATGAGGAGGTGGCAGCATATAATAGTGCTGTGTCCAAGGTGCTCAATTCTATCTCACCAATCCATATATTACTTAGGTCTTCTTGCTTGAGACCCTGGTGGTTTGATGTGGCTCTCAAGGAGACGAAGACCAGGGACCAGAGGTTAAAGCACTGTTGGGAGAAGTCTAAGTCCGAGAAGGAGAAACTGGCTTTGAGAATTCACTATAGTGAATATCAAACGGCAATCAACCATAAGGAGGCAGCATTCCAGTCCAGGGAGATTGCTGCAGGGAGGAACGGACCGGCTCTGCTTTTTGGGACTTTTGACAGGCTACTCCATCCTGCCTGTCTGCAGCCGAAAAGAGCAGCTTCAGTCACTCAGTACGAGGAATTCACTCTGTTCTTCTCTGACAGGGTGTCCTGCATTAGTGCTGGGATATCTCCAGTGGGGCTGCTGCAACCCTACAGTGGTGAATTGTGAATTTCCAGAGCCACTCTTATTATCTGGGGGTGAGTTCAGGCCAGTGGGGGTGATAGAGGTATGCAAGATGATTTCAAAGGTGTGGCACACATACTGTTAACTGGACCCAGGCCTGACCATCTCTTAATGGGATGTGTTGAGTCCATTGGGCCAGTGTTCCCTGAGATTGTCCAGTGCTCACTTACAGAGGGACTTTTCCTCAGTGCCCTGAAAGAGGCGCTGGTGACTCGCCTTCTAAAGAAACCATCTCTTGACCCTGACATCTTGGCGAATTATAGACCAATCTCTAACTTCCCATTTTTGGGTAAGGTTATCGAGAAAGTAGTGATTCTGCAGCTTGAGGCACACCTTGCAACCTGTAATATCTATGAGCCCTTCCAGTCTGGGTTCAAGTCCAGAAATAGCACCAAAATGGCATTAGTCAGGGTGCAAAATGAGCTCCTCAGAGTGAGGGATAGAGGGGAACAGTCAGTACTCGTCCTCCTTGATCTCTTCTTGGCATTTGACACTGTGGACCATGTACTATAGTGCTGCTGGATCACCTAGGGGAGCTTTGTGGCCTCACCAGCACTGTCGTCACCTGGTTTGAGTTCTTTCCCACAGGTAGGACTCAGAAGGTAGTGATGGGGACTTTCTCCTCCTGCCTGAAGCCCCTGCCATGTGGAGTTCTGCAGGGTTCGATCCTGTTGCCTATGTTGTTTGCAGAGTACATGCTTCCCCTGGGTGAGATCATTAGACAGTACAGCTTGGGTTTTCACTGTTATGCAGATGACACCCAGCTGTATATGTTATTTGCACTTGAGATGAGTGACCTCATGGAGGTGCTTAGTAAGTGTCTGGTCGGGATCCAGGACTGGATGTCCTTTAGCTGGCTGGGACTTAATCCTGACAAAATGGAGGTGATAATGATGGAGCCTGGTCACCAGCGGGAAGTGGTTGCTGCCGGGATGGGAACAGGGTTATTCCTTGGCCCTGTTCCTTTGGCTGCATCTACTAAGGTCAGTACATGCATGGTTCTTATGTTCACATGTGAATGCACAGTGTGCATGTGTGTTATTATGCATTCAAGCACTGTGGAGGACATTGGGAGTTAAGAATTTAAGAGGAGGAGAAGTCATGCCAGTACTTTTTATCCAGCATTGGCATCATCGAGAACAGTGTGCTAGCTGCACAATTGAGCAGACTCGATAGACCAAAAGGCCTTTATCTGCTGGCAAGTTTGTATGTTCATATGTTCATAATGTGGTCAGGGTTTTGTTTAGTGAGCTTGTTTAACAGTACAGAGGACACACTCCCTGTATTATACATAAGACACACACTCTCTGCCTGTTTATACGGCGGCCGACCTAAAAGGTGTGAGGAGGGCTGTAATAGTTGTCATATCTGAGCTGTGGCACTGGTGATGCAGGTAAGGGAGGTTGGAAGAGTGGGTGGTGGATTCCCCTGGTGTGTGGGGGCCGCTAAGATACTAGGGAATGTGGGATGGTGTGTGGGGATGGGGATTTGTGGGTGGGGGTGCCACTAGACGCCAGGGAGTTATTATTCTTTCGTTCTCCATGAAATTTGTGCAAAGTGTCAACACCAGAGTATACATATTATTTACAGACAATAAAATGTTACATTTCACCTCTACTCCTGCAGTCAGTTTACATAACATTTCACTAACATTAACACATGCAACAGATCGGAGGGTGGGGGACCACTGGATGTTAGGGACTGAGATTATAGTTACAAGGGTGGAGATCGGGGATTGGAGGGGACCACTAGGCATGAGGGTTGAGGATATACATGTAACAGGATGGCACTCGGAAGGCGTGGGGTACACTAATCACCATACATATGATGCAACAACTGGCACAACCCTCCTCACACCTCCTCAGCCAGCCACTGAATGAACAGGCAAGGAGTGTGTGTCCTATGAATAGTACAGGGAGCACATGACCAGGGTAATCTAGGCACTAGGGATATTTTAAAGCAGGTATGGGATGGCAATCATAGGGTAGGGGGTACACTAGACACCAGAAATATTTTTAAACAGGTACAGGGTGGTGACCATTGGGCAGGGGGTACACTAGGCACCAGGGATATTTTAAAACAGGTTTGGCTGGGTGATCAGAGACTGGGGAACCATGGACCACCTAGGAACTTATGTAAATAATATGGGATGACAATCTGTGGGTGTGGGGGTTCCACTAGACACTAGAATATATGGGTTATTTTGTTAGCATTTCTTTCTTCCATGACCATTTTTTTTTTTTTTCAGTTTTTGTTGACCGGGTAAGTGCACTAGACAAATCCTGCCTATTTTCTGGCACGACCCGGGGGAGGGGGATACAGATGAATGCCAACTGACCTTGAAGCAGATTAAGCTGTTGGTGGTATTTTTAGTGAATGAGGGAAATTTGGCCAGGACACCGGGGAAATTCCCCTACTCTGTGTAGGTGGAGCCTTTGCGCTGGCTGCAAGATGGCCAGTTCGCATGATCCCCTGGAGGACATGGACGCTGCTAGCTCAGGGGAGTCGGCCTCCTCCTCTGTGCTACCTTCCTTAGAGGCCCTAGAGGAATGTCTTGATGTAGCTGCTACTAGCAGCACTACTGTACTGGAAATGGACTCCGTTTTCTCTGCCATGCCTAGTGAAGTTAGTTCTGCTGTACCTGTTGTGAACGGAGTTCCCTCTCTCGCTTCCAGCCTTCAGGAACAACGTAGGGCGCTAGTCCTGCGATTGCAGATTCTGGATTCGGCACTGCTGGCTTCTGCGCAGGCATCACCTCGGACGCCTATTCCTTGCTCTCCTTCCTGTGACGTTGACACTGGAAAGCCCCCAGTCGACGTCCTACCGGCAGATTCGGCTTCTGTCTCTTCCGCGTTGGTACCTCCTCAGCTCCCTGATGCCGACAACCTTCAGACTGCTTCTACTGCTATTATTCAGCAATTGACGACTGAAATGCACGAAACTGCCTTGAATGACGCTGCTCCTCTTTCAGTCAGTGACTCTAGCACTACCATTGACTCCGTTTCTGTTCTTGGGTGACCTTCTGTTTTTTTTTTCTCTGCCACACAAGAGCCTGGTTGGTCCAAACGTTGGGGTTTATTCTTCCATAAAAAAGCCAAACCCAACCAGGATACCCACTCAGACTGGTCGCCAGAGAAAGCTTTAAAAAATGCTGGTTGGGAAAGGGGCGTTGGAGGGACTTGGACCCCTGATTCCCAGGATCCTGTGTACCTCAATATGCTTCAGAAATCCTCTGAGAAAAACTGTATGAGCTCCAACGAACCCCGGGGTGTGTCTTCTCCTTTAACTATTGCTAGTTCTACTATTGCTAGTGCTACAACCACTATCCCTGAGACTACTTCTGCTTTGCAAGGGACTAAAAATGTTTTTTCAGGACCTACTTTGTTAGCTACTGCCACTGCATCTCAAGGTTCTAAATTTAAACTTGCTGATTTATTTTCCTCCAAAGGCGAGCCTGCACCAAGGAGGAACGCTGTTAGATTACTTTATAAGGGTGGTTTAGAACTTCCCCCTGATCGTTTATATATAGCTAAAACTCTTCTTAAAGGATCAATGAAGTGTTTTTCCTCTGAGATTTTTGCACTGATTAATATAGGTAACTCCAACTTTGATATCAGCTTTAAACAAATGTCTCGGCTCGATAGGTTTTGGGCTCAATATGACAAACTCCAGTCCACACCAGTTTGGTCCCCCTTTCAGGCCATTCCTCTCACTAAACCTGCAATTCGCAACATTACTGTTGTTTTTAAGAATGAGGGAGTTCACATTGAGGATATTTTATTCTGGTTAAATAAACGTTGTGAAGTTTTGAACAGGCCTACCCCTAATCTAGACTCTGAACAAATTTGGGATGGTAGTTGGAAGGTACGTGTTAAGCTTTTTTCAACTAACACTGGCCCAAAACATCTGCCTAATTTTTTCTTTTTGGGCAAAGACAAGGGCTTCATTTTTTATGCTGGGCAACAAGTCTTGTTTTAAGTGGAGACGCATTACTCATTAAGCTCTGCTTGTGACACTCTTAAATGTAGCCATTGTTTTGAATATGGTCATATTGCAGCCAAATGTGCTAACTCATTTAAATGCAACTTATGTGAGGGAACTGGCCACGCTTATGGCAGGTGCCCCTGGGCCTCTCATAACAGAGATGATTGCCCTTCCCATGATGGCATCATCACTGTTGCTCAACAGTTGCTTGCCCACAATTTAGCCTCCTCTACCTCAGAGGTTACCCCCCCTTCGGTAGCTGGAGATGATCCCTCTGCAGCCCCTGTTCCAGATCCTCAGAGCCCCTTTCCAGCTGTACCCCTTCCTGCTTCTGCTGTGGATTCTCCTGTTATTACTCCCATTGTTCTTGATACAGTTATGCCTCCCCCTCATCCCACGAGTCTGGAGGGAGACATCCCTAGTTTCACCACTGTTACCCACAAACGAACCAGGAAGGGCCTTGCTGTTGCTAGTCGCAGCAAGGATACCCCTTCACGTAGCTGGCAAACCCCTAACAAATTTGTGGTTATAGCCACAGATCTTTCGGATAAGGACTCTGGGGGTGAGGATACTGATACCTCCTCCCTTCTTTCCTTCCCTGATGGGGTCGATGGGGCTGATACGGACCCAATAGCCAAACGCACTAGGAAAAGACGGAGGGGCAAGTCCCCACCCAATTCTTAAATTATGTCTTCTCTAAATATATGTTCTCTAAATGTGAATAGTATTAAAGGGAAGAAGAAGCTGGGTGGAATTTTTTTAACCCTTTCTGACCTGAACTGTGACATTTTCTGCCTAGCCGATACCAGGCTGAAGACCCATGGGGAACTATTCCAGGCCTCAAAGGCATGGACTGCAGGACCCTCCTTTTGGTCTATTGGACCAGACACTTGTGATGGTGTTGGGATATTATTCTCCAGCTCTGATTTTAGAGTATCCAGATTGGTAGATATTTTCCTAGTAGGGCCTTGTTGTTGGATTTTCATATAAATCAGAGTTTAGGATGATTGGGACCTCGCCCTCAAACCAAGGCACAGACAGTTTCCTTTTCATCTAATTAACACTATCTTTTACGTCTAGATTACTTTTATGGGTCGGAGATTTTAATTACGCCTACATCAAACGGATCGAGGTCACAAACTTCTAAGCTATTTTGTGACTCTATAGCTTTAAATAATATAGTTTCCATGGCTAAGCTTGTGGATGCATATAGATATTTCCACAAATCGGGTGGGTCTACTTTTTTTAAGGGGTCCTTACACACCAGGATAGATTTTCTTTTTTTATCTAAGGTTTTGATTTTACTTTCTTGTAAAACAGTGGCTACTGAATTCTCGGATCATGTTGCTTTATGTGCCTCCTTTTCCTGGGCCTCAGCCCCGAGATGTAAGAAAGCCAGTTGGCGTCTCAATGATTCCTTACTCAGTGACTCTTTTTTTCTCAAACTCTGGCACAAAGAGTTTTAGCTCGCTTGTCTGTAGTTGACTTCTATGACACTGGGATAGACTGGTGGGAGGCCTCCAAGCTGAGTTGGAAACAGTTTTTTCAGAAAACAGCTGCGAATAAACAAAATACTAAATATTTGTCCTATTTAACCTTAAGGCATCAGTTACAGCATTTATTTTCTTTAGCCAGCTCCACTAATCATGATTTTAGTTCTCAAATTAGCGAAATCAGTGCTCAAATGAGGTTATCTCAGTATAATCGAGCTGACTCATTAGGTCAGGAAGCGCGTTTTGGCACCCATATTACTAAAGGTTGTTTAGATCCCTTCAAGGCCTGTAAAGATAGAATTGACACTAAATTAATCACCTCTCTATTATTTCAGTCCGGGGAATTACTCAAGAAACCCGAAGACTTACTTCGCTATGTTGAAAATCACGTTTCAGTCTGTTCGGTACTAAAACTGACCTTGTTAATGCAGATCACTTTCTTAATCCTTGTCCTTACCTCAACTTTCGGATTCTGATCAAGTCAAGCTTTCTTCTGATATTAATGAACATGAAGTATTAGCTGCTATTACTAATCTGAATCCACATTCTGCTACAGGATCAGATGGACTGACCCCACATTTTATAAGACCTTCTTACTGATCTTGTTCCTGTTAACTATCATTTATAATGAGATGTTACATTGTGATGCTTTTAACTGCTTCCATGAAAGAAGCATTATTGATTTTACTGTTTAAAAGAAAGGGATCCTTCAGATCTAAATAATTGGAGACCAATTAGTTTGTTAAACGTTGACTAAAGATCCTTGCAAAATTCTCTTGTCCAGAATGATTACTTTTGCATCACATATGATTAGTCCGACACAAACTTGTGGTATCCCAGGCAGACATCTTTCTGATAATCTTATTTTATTGAGAGAAATATTCGCTTTAGGAGAACATAATGCTGTCACTGGGTGGATTATAAGTCTGGACCAAGAAAAGGCTTTTGATAAAGTTTCCCATGAGTTCTTATTCCTAGTTCTGGCGGCTTTCGGGTTCCCCATGCGTTTTCTTTCCTGGCTTCATTTGTTATATAGAGATGTAGTGATACGTCCTAATGTTAATGGCTGGATAGGCAGTCCTATTTCTCTAGCCTGTGGGGTTCGTCAGGGTTGCCCGCTTAGTCCCCTATTGTATAATTTTTATATAGATACCCTTTTGAGAGCAATTTTTCTTTGCCCACAGATTATTGGATTGTTTTGTACTCCTTCCTTTACCCTTAAAACATTAGCTTATGCTGATGATTTAGTTTTGGCTGTGGATTCCTCCACAAAGCAAGAGGCTATTGTTCAGGTTCTTCAGACCTTTTCTTCAGTTTCAGGCTCTAAAATGAATTTTAAAAAAAGTATCTGCGTACCACTAGGGCATACCTCCCTTCCCAGTGCAGGCCTCTATGCCGGAGTTACTGTTTCTACTGCAGCTTTTAGGCATTTTTTTTGGTCGTGAAAACATGCAAACATATAATTGGAATCTTGCTCTACAAAAAGCAGATAATGTGATTAATGGGTGGAAACAGCATTTAATCGGGAAGAAGAAAAGGGTTGTGCTTCTTAAAACTCTGGTCACACCGATCTTTTTACATCTCAGTTACGTGTTCCCACCACCTATTTCTTTGTTTACCAGACTAACTGGACTTTTTTTCAAGGGGTTGTGGGGATCTAGGTTAAACCCCATTAAAAGGAATTTCACATACAGGCCGCTCAAAGAAGGTGGAATCAGTATGATCCACCCTGTTGTTTTCTTTTACAGCCTTTTTTTTAAATATAATTATGGGAAGGCTCTGAAACCTGGGGATGTTTTTTGGAAACCCTACTTTTTAGCATGGTTTTCCCTTTACCTTGATAATTGGCATGCTCGTTATAAGGGTGTTATTTCTAAATCCCAACTGATCCCTATTTATGGGAAAGAGAGTTTTAAGATGGCCTTAACCTGGTGTCTTCATCCTCGGGACCTGTATATTATCTAGATCCATGTTATATGAAAGACTTTGGAGGTTGGAGGCTCAGGAGGAGATTGTTTTTACATCTTGTCCCCCTGGACGTCTCCCCTTGGTATTCCATCAACTTTAAAATCATCGTTACCACCGTATTTATGGGATATGATTTGGCTGAGTAACTAGATAGATTAGGGGTCAATAACAATCATAAGCACAAAGCCCTGTCTTTGAGGTACTGCCCTAGAAACTTCTTGCCTTCATATTTTGAAACTCAGCAACATTTATTTTGTGAATGTCCATTTTCTTTGGAAGTTTGGTCTACTTTAGCTACTAATTGGTCAGAGCCTCTGTTGTCTTCACTTTCTTATGAACATGTTATGTTTTGCACTAATGACCTGCTTAATAGAAAATATCATGTTGATAGTTTGTATATAATCTTTGCTGTTATTCGTTATTATTTATGGCAAGCAAGATGTCTGTTAGTGTTACACCAAAAAACTATTTTGATCAGTGAAGTTCTTTGTAATATTCGTGCAGCTTTGTGTTCTGTTAAAAAATGATTTTACTTCCTTCTACTTCTCAAGCTGTATTGTTGTGGAAAAATTGTGATAACTTTTCTGTTAACTGAATTGATCTGTTTTTTGATTATTAACATATGTTGTGTTATTTTTCTGTAATGAAGCCCACTTTATTACCAATAAAATTCCCCTACTCTTTTTGATAAGTGCCATGGGATCTTTAACATCCACCTGAACTACCACCAATCCAGGCAGATGGGACCTCGGTTTAACGTTTCATACGAAAGATTTCTGGGAGTACCATCAGTAATCTTGAGTGCTTTCCCTACAGGGCTGGTAATAGGAGGGTAGGAGGGCCCATTAGTTACCAGGGAATTTTTACTGTCACCAGTGTCGGGCACGGAGGATGGTGGGGACCGCTTACCACCAAGGTATATGGGTCTTTTTGCGGGACCAGGGCTCAATGAGCAGGGAAGGAACACTGGATGCCGGGGAATATGATTATATGTATTGGGCCAGGAACTGGAACCAAGGAGGGACCACTGGATGTCAGGGAATATGATTATCTGTACAGAGTTGGAGATCAGGACCGGGGAGGGACCACTGGATGCCAGGGGCAGGTGTGCTCCTGCACTGCCAACTTAATTAATTTGTTTTTTGTTTAAGGGAGTTTTATTTTTAGGGCCTAGTTGAAGGTTTTAATGGGGGTCAGTTCTGGGTGCAGGGGGACAGATTTGTTTAACATGTGATGTGGCTTCTAACATGTTCTAGTCCTAAGGTGTGCAATTGTGGTGACATAACTGCACACCTTGGGGGGGGGGTCTGTCAGACTGTCAGCTAATCAGTTGACGTAAACATTTTTTGTCCATTTAATCCATTCATCTGTCTGTCTGTTTATCTATCTATCTATCTTGAGTGAGAGAGAAAGAGAGAGAGAGAGAGAGAGAGAGACAGATACTATAATGCAACAGCCTGACTCATAACACACAATTTATCTTCAAGTGAGAGGGGGCTGGACCATAACTTACTAGTGGCAGAGCAACAATTGAATAATAAAAGTCATGTTTCCTCACAAGTGATGATGTGCATATTTGATTCATACAATATCTATTTACTAATTTAACTTTTAAAGCTGCTATTTGTGTGAAGATGTAACTTTCTCTTTGATTTATTCTGATGGCTTCGGTGCTGTTCTATGCAATTGAATTGTGAAAGCTGCTCTATGCTTCATTTAGCATTTTTTTGTTATAAGGCTAACTTTCAAGGCATCCATAGTGACAGCAGTAATATTAATATATTTTTATGTTGGCTCGCACATTCGCAGCCAACATATTGCGGTAGTAGCAGATTTGGAGGCGCGGTCACTGTTGGGCGAATGCAGGGCACGCATCAGTAGGTGCGTCCCTCATTCCCCAATCAGGCAGCATGCAGGCGCCACATCAGCAATATGGAATGTGGCCATCAGATCTAACAAAAGGTCCGCTGCAATGAGAGCAGAGCTCTCATGCAGTGTGACTACAACATGCCTCCTGATGTGCACGCAACACTGCTGCCACCTCCTGTCAGAATACCGACGGGGGAGCCCACTCCCCGTTGGCATAATAACCCCCCTCCCATTTACAATGTATGCCAAGAGGGTGCCCAATCCCCTCAGCATCATGCGCTCCCTCCAACCCAACAGTTTTTCTTTGCTGATCGGGGCCCCAATCCCCGTCAGCTTCAGTGCCTGAGTGATGTTGCCGATGGAGGAGCCCACTCCCCGTCAGCATTATGTAACACTCCACTACTTTTGTTGTGTGCTGACGGGGGGTGCCCAATCCCCGTTGGCATAATGTCACCCCCGCTTTTTGTTGTGTGCCGATGGGCTGCCTAATCCCTGTCGGCTACAGCTGCCCCAAAAGAGTCTGTTGGCATGCTGAGAGCCCACCCAGAGTGCCACATGTCCCTGTTAAAAAAAATGGTCCTGCGATGTTTTTTTTTCACCCTGTCAAAAAGAAACTGTCTCCGGGTCTCCCCTGCCCCTTCCCACAACCTGCGCCACTCCACTGTGCACCCTGCCTCCTAACACCCCTCACCCCATACTTACCTCCGGAGTCAGGTGCGATGATCTTCGGTGGACTAGGAACACGTCTGCACTCTTCAAAGCTGACCGCAAACTGAGGAAATGCCGGTAAGCTGTATAATGGAATAAATATTTTTTTTCCAACTTTGATGCATATCTCAGGCATTTTTTGGGATTTTGGCCTCAAATTTTCATCGTGGGGTTTTTAGGACCCCTCCTCATTAATTTTGGCACTGCCATGATGTTAATTGGCCGCGGTCACTGCGCAGAATCACCTTTCGGGACTGATTAACGAAACGACAGTGCCAGTGCTCATGAGGTGGGCTCTCAAAAAGCCTATGTTGCAAATATAGTAGAAAAAAATCCCTCAAATGACTGTTTTACGAGTGTGTATTACGCAGTTTCCATGCATGCTCTTAACTTTGTGAATTTGTAATATTTTCACTCTAGATTTTCAAAATTGGCATTTTCCACACCTCCTTATGAACAGTACAGCTGTCATTTTACATATCCTGGCTGAAATATGTTTTCACACATCCAGCGCAGAATAGCGCAGTCGCTGTGTGAAGTTTTTGGGACAGTTTCAGGAAATGACAGTGACACTGTTCATGAGCAGAAGTCCTAAAATGCCTATATTGAAAATTTGGTGACAAAATTCCATAAAATGACTGTGTTACAAGTGTGCGTTGCGCAGTTTCCACGCACCCTTATAACTTCACAAATTTGCATTATTTTCATGCCAGATTTTCAACAGTGGCATTGTTTTTGCATCTCTTTATGAACAGTATAGCTGTAATTTTTCACATCCTGCCCTAAATGTGTTTTCGCACCTGTGGCGCACAATGGCATGGTCACTGTGCGAAATCAACATTTCGGACACATTAACAGAATTAACACTGCCACTGTTCATAAGGGGAGGTCCTAAAATGCCTATGTTGAAGAATTGGATAAAAAAATCCCCAAAATAATTGGGTTACTGACGTGTGTTGCACAGTTTCTATGCATGCTCATACCTTCACCAATTTTTCATATTTTCATTCCAGATTTTCAATGTTGCCATTTTTTTACATCTCCTCATGAACAATACAGTTGTCATTTTCCACATCCTGCCCAAAATGTATTTTCATCCCTGAGTCACCAAATGACATAGCCGTTGTGCAAAACCACCTTTCAGCTAACAAACTGATAGTGCCGCTTTTCATGAGGTGGGCTCACAAAAAGCCCATGTTGAAAATTTGGAGTGAAAATACCAACACGCGCCTACGGTGTTAGGGTTTCCAAATGTAGCATTCCACTCTGTAGAGACTGACAGGCATCAGGGGTATGACTTGGGCTCATCGGCTGTAATGCTCAAGCCATTCAACCACCATCCCCACCCTGCAGCCAGTAACAGGCATTGTGGTGTGCCTTGCACTGTTTGGCCACAAAATTTAGCTCATTCTCCTATACTACACCAACCTCAGCATATTTTCTTATAGAATGGGGTAAGTATAATGCCCAAAGACCCCAAAGCGCACCATGACACTTGTCAGTGTCTACAGGGTAGGGTGAGGCGAAATGGCATGAGCGTTATAGCTGACGACCCAAAGGCACACCCTAATGCCTGTCAGTCTGTACAGGGTGGCGGTGGGGTTGGCATAATTTTAATACTTCACTGCCATTCCTATTATGCATCTCTAACTCCGGCACTACCAATGCCAATGCCAGCGAGACAACATTCGGCATTGACAAATGCTTGTTTTCTCTTGTCATTTTACTCCCACTCCTGTTGTATAAGAATGGATATGGCATATACTTGATGAAAATACACCTTATATTCTTTACTAGAGGTCTCTGACCATATGACATCATGAGTGGTGAAGGCACGAGTAATGGCACATGGGTCACAGATCACAAGTAAAATAGCAGGCATTTTTTTAATTGGGTCCATTTTACATTTTATATAGCAAATAGAATGGCTTTGTGTGGTAAAATAGTTGGGGATGTGCCACTGTTCAATCAAGTGAATGAAGGCTCAACCGCTTGAGTATTCACAATTTTTCAAATTTTATTTCTTCTATCAAATAAATGCCTCCAATATTTCATGGCGAACCACTACTTCATCAGGGAGCATGGTGATCATTAATAAACAAAATCAAAGAAATTAAAAATATTTGTAATAAAACACAACACCAAATTGCAGTATATAGCCACCACATGAATAGAATGGCAGCCAGCACAAATAAATAACCAGAAAATTAGCCATCTCTGAAAAACTGCCTAAAACCAAAATTGGTGCTATTCAGAACTAATAACAGACCTTATATATGATAATTTCATTGGAAAATAAAACCCTGATTAATATTTAAGCTAAACATGAATTGATATTAGATAATAATACTAGAAGGCAGAACAAACATCTATGAAGTTGAAAAACAGATCATAATTTCCAACAAATTCAGAACACCTCATGTTATTTGTATGTTGTCTACATGTGGAAAAATATAACCACGGAACACATCTGTAGACTAGAAAGAAAACAAGCAAAAAAAAAAAATGCCTTTGATATGAGAACTATGTATAGGCAAAAAGTGTGTAGTATGTATTTAGCTTTAAAATATATGCTCATGAATGCAATTATTATATCAAAAATTAGATGTCATACCTTCATGGTTACTCAGCTGTGCCCAGCCCTCCTAGGGACATCACAGTAATTACGGGATAACAACCACAGACAATTTGCTGAAGGAAAATAGAAACCTAGAAACATAAAAGTTGTCAGCAAATAAGGACCTCTTGGCCCATCCTGTCTACCGTAGGCCCTATACATTGTATGTGGCCACTGACCCAATGTGATCAATGGCTTTCATCACTCCCTCCCCCTCTAAAGCTTCCCTTGTGCTTGTCCCAGGCATGCTTAAACCCGTCCACTGTGCTTGCCCCCACTACCTCCTGTGGCAAACAATTCCAAGCATTAACTTCCCTTTCTGTGTAGAAAAACTTCCTCACATTACCTCTTAATCTACCCCCCCTTCCAATTTCAAATTGTGCCCCCTTGTTCTAGCACTTTTTCTACATTGGAAAAGGTCCCCCACCTGTACCTTGTTTATTCCCTTGAGGTACTTGAAAGTTTCAATCCTGTCCCCCCACTGTCTCTTCTCCTCCAGTGAGTACATATTGAGATCCCCTTAGTCTCTTCTCATGTGTTTTGTGGTGCTAGCCCTGCACTATCTTTGTTGCCCTTCTCTGGATAGTCAGAAGGGCTAATAAACAAGTAAGTTGATATGTCAAGGTACCATGTGTTCTTATGCTGCATTTTCTCAAATGTTTGTGTACTGTATGTGCTAACTATTGCCAGTTCAGATCTTTTGTGATATCATATAATACAATAAGCTAGTTCTGTATTGAAACCATTATTTACTGTTAATGCTCCTTTATGGTAATCTTGTTTAATGTGTATATTTATTGTTATTTTCCAAAAATATGCTAAAGAAATAATGCCCAACAGGGTGGGTGTTATGCTGGGATAACATCCAGCCTCTGGTGGTTGGGCCCAAGGCTGCAGGCCGAGAGCATCCAACACCCAAGAAAGGATGTTATCCCAGCATAACACCCACCCTGGAGGGCATTATTCCTATTACATAATGACTCATGAGTGTAAAAAAATTAAAAGATTAAAAAATACATTTAAAAGTATATTTTTTGCTGTTTATGTAATGCGTAGGTTTACGTTGTAAAAAAATAGTGCTGCTTTAAAGTTTAGAGTAGCAGGTGGAGTTTGTGTTGGAGCTGCTGTTATTGTGGCTCTGCACTCCTGCATACGTTTGTTGTTGTTGTTGCTAATTTTTCCTCCACTTTAAATGCAGAGTTTATTTCTCTCTCTCTTTGTCCCCTCTTTTCCTGTTTTGGCAACAGAAGTGGTCATCTCTCTCTGCGTGTCAGAATGTGGCCACCTGCTGCTGTGTGGAAGTCAAAGTTTGTTTCCCGGTCATGCCAGAGTGTGGCCACCTGTGACAGTAGAGATAATCTCCTTGTTCATGTTTGAATGCTGCACCCTGAACCGTGTCTCTCTGTGGAAGCTGTCTTTTCCCAGTATAGCTTTTACTGTTGCTGGGAGAAAGGACTGATGGTACAAAATGGCAAAAGGGTAAGGATGTTTAATGTAGTTATGCTTGTGCTCAGCTCTGACACCGAACTTCTGATCGGGGAAATGTTCTGAAGCCAGACATGGCTTTCACTTTGCTCCAGTGTGTGTTTTTTTTTTAAACTGAAGTGGGTACGGGTATGGGTGGGGTTTGTGCTAGGGTGCGATGGTGGGGAGTGCTGATTCTGACTTTGGTGGAGAGTGCCAATTCTGGTGGAAGCACTGATTTTTAGCTTGGCAGAAACCATTGTGTTTGAGCAGAGCTGGACCGCTGAAGCTGCTCATAGGAATGACTGTGGATGGATTGTGTTTAAATGCTTAATGCAGTCGAGAGTATTCTGGGACTGGAGCCAGGATGTTATGCTGGGATAACATCCCGGGTCCAGTCCCAGTCTGACCGATCAGGGAGTAGTATTCTTTCTTGTCATTGTATAATAAAGGTTTACCAATGAAATACACCTCTCCCAATAGCATAGATACTTCTAGAAAGATGCACTGTCCACGTCTAACAGTTAATTAGACCTCTGCTATGTAAAAAAAAAATTGAAAGGTGCTTGTGCTATGTTTAAACTAAAGTACTAAAAGTCCTATGACTTATTCAAAAGATTCTACACTACTTACTTAACCTGCCAATAAAGGATGCAGAAGTTATCTAAATGGGTATGGAAAAATGACAGCTGGGAGAGGCCATCTCTTACACTGACAGAAGAAGCCGGCACCCACCTATGTAAGCTTTTTTTTTTAATCAGTATTTTTAGCTCCTCTGCCCAGTGTGGTAGATGTACAGCTATCAGGCCAGATACACTGGTGATTGTGTTTAATGTTAGACCACCATCGGATCTAAGCTATTAGAATAGAGCTCAAGTTACGCTACTTGGTCAAGTCAGCCTATATATTATTTTTGATTAGTTTAATTTGCTAACATACTAACATACAAAGATGCCCACAGATTAGGCCTTGTCTGCTCAATATGCAGCTCACAGTTATGTCTCTGTAGCTGCCCCCTCCCATTTTGTTTCCCTCCTTCACAAGTTCCACCCCCTGAGCATCCCTGTTGTTCCTTACCCTCTCCTCCTGCACCTTTCCCATGTATTTGTCCCAACCCCTCTTGAATCCACCCACTGATTCTACCACCGCCAGCTCTTCAGGTAGCGCATTCCAAGGTGCCACCACCCTTTCTGTGATGTGATGTAGTGTAGCCTCACTTCTCATCTATACCTCCCCCCTACCAGTTTTAGGCTATGGCTTCTCGTAGTTCCTTCCATCTTCAAGTTTGAACAATCTCTTACTGTGTACCCTATTCATCCCCTTCACATATTTAAAGACCTCAATCATATACCCCTGTCCCTTCTATCCTCCCAGAGTGTATTATCAGCTCCGGCAGTCTCTCTTCATGGGACTTATCCCCAGACCATAAATCATCTTTGACGCTCTCCTCTGCACTTTTTTCAGAAAAACAACATCCCTCCTCAAATAAGAGTGCCAAACTACACACAGTACTCTAGGTGTAGCCTCACCAAGTAATTGTACAAGGGCAGCAGAACTTCCCTCCTTCTCGATGTTATCCTCCTAGCAACACACCCAAGCATTCTATTTGCTTTGCCATCACCCTCCTGCACTGCTCCAAGTTGTTCATACTGGCATCAATTACCACTCCCAGATCTTTTTCCCCATTGGAGACCGTAAGCTTCTCCCCTTCCCCAGACAGTAGTCATACCCAGGATTCTTTTTTTTTCCTTTTTTTTTTTTAGACTTTGTTTATCCAACCCTGGAGAACTCCTTCCAGCGACCTCGGAGCTCCCAGCCTCTACCTCACACTGTGACCACTCCTTTCCCCCTTGTGCTGCCAAGCACCACCTCCGGGTCTGAACCCTCTGGAGGTAGGGCCACCCTATCTGCCCAGGGTGCCCTATCTTATAGGGCAAAGTGCCCAGCACACACGAGCCTGGCAGGAGTGAAAAGATGGCCCGGAGTTGGGAGTGTGGGCTGTGAAGGTCAAGGCGCCTTCATCTATCCCCAGGATTGGGGTATTTCTTTCTTTTTTCCCATCTTCCCCCCCCGGAGCATGGCCAGTGAGGCAACGTAGTGCCATAGCTCCGCCCACCCCTGGCATTCACCACACTGCTCAGTCGGCGAACCTCCAGCCGCTGCCTGAGGTCGCTTCATGAGCACGTGTCTCCCACTCCCTCCCCCAGGAAGAGAGAGCAGTCCGCCGGATGCTCGATCTCTTCCCCCAAGGCGACCTCCAGGTGACTCTCAGCTCATTCCCGAACCTGGGTCACCGGCGTGGTGTGAGGTGTGGCGTCCAGCGCCACAACCCTCAGTGCCACTGGGCCGGCTTATACCCAGGATTCTTAACACCCAAGTGTAGTGCACTACACATCCTGGTGTTAAACCTCAGCTGCCAAGTGTGCGACCACCTTTCAAGTGTCTCCAAGTCCTCCTGTGGTGTTCTTCTCCCTACCTCACCAACCACTGCTGCTCCCAGTTTAGAGTCATCAGCAAAAAGGCTCAGTCCCTCAATCTACTCTTAACTCCTTCCCAATGTCCACTATGAACATATTAAATAGGAGAGGGCCCAACACCGACCCCTGACGGACCCCACTGATGAACCTTCTGGGAGATGAAAGCCCCCCCCCCCACTCTCTGCAGCCACTGACTCAGCCAATTCCCAATCCACCCTACCATTTTTCCCTTCACCCCTATGCTCCTCAGCTTACTCAACAGTCTCCTGTGTGGCACAGAGTCAAAAGCCTTGATGAAATCCAGGTACAGGACATCAACCAGCCTTCCACTGTCCAGTGATCTTGTCACATAGTCATAAAATTTGACTAGGCTGGTTTGACATGCTCTCCCCTGGACTAACCCATGTTGGCGTTCATCCTGAAGGCCATTTGTCTTCAGAAACTCCACCATCCTCTTCTTCAGGATGGTCTCAAAAAGCTTCTCCAACATGGACGTCAGGCTGACCGGTCTGTAGTTTCCCAGCTCATCCTGTGTTCTACTCTTGTGGAGGGGCGCCACATGGAAAGACCTCCAGATCCGAGGAACACAAACTGATTGGAGGGAGGAACTGAATAGTTCTGCTATAGGTGCAGCCAGGACATCTTCCAGTTTCCTCAGCACTCTGGGGTGGATTCCATCCAGGCCTGGAGCCTTGTCAGTCCTCAGGAACTTGAAAGTCTCCCTCACCCTCCCCACTGGCATCTTACCATCTGTGAGTGCCTCCCCTCTCGCAGTCCCAATTTTACCTCCCCCCTACTGAACTGGCCCCACCGCTTCTTTTGTGAAGACTGAGCAGAAGTACTCCTTAAGTGCCTCTGCTTGCTCTGCAGCATCCTCTGCCTACCCACCCTCTTTCTTGAACCTGTTTATCTGACACCCGCCCTTCCTTCTTTCCCTAGTGTATCTGAAAAAAAATTCTCCCCTTCCCTGATCCCTTACGCCAACCTTAGCTCCTTGTCTGCCTTGGCTGATCTTTCCACCCTACTCACCACCTTGGAGATCCTAAATTACTCCTCTCTGTCCTTTACCCCTTGAGAGCACTTGTACCTACGGAAGGCTATCCTTTTTTCCAAGACCCTCTCCTGCACTTCCCTTGTTCACCAACTGGGTTTTCTTGTCCTTGCATTCTTGTAGTATGCCTTAGTGCAGAATTTCATGGCCTCCAGAAGGCCTGTCTCAGGATCTCCCACCTACTTTCCATGCTCATGTCTGACCTAAGCTTCTCTAAATAACCCTCAAGGACGGCAGCCATCCCCCTGAAGTCCACCCCTCTGATGTCTACCGCAGTCATCCTAGTGCAGCTCCCTTCCCTCCCCAGGTCTAGTGGTCACTCCCCGCCAAATGGGTCTTCCACTACCAAGTTCTTAACCTGGTCACCATCTGCCATAACCAAATCCAGGATTTGTCCCTCTTTTGTCAGCTCTACTACCAGTTGAGACAGAAATTCATCCTGGAAGGTGTCCAGTAGCCATTGCTCCTCAGTCGATGACGATGCCATAGTACCCTAGTCAACCACAGGCACACTAAAATCCCCAGTCTCTACAGTCCTGCCCCTACCCCTCCGCCAGTGAATTTTAAGGTTGTCTAATAGTTCCTTATCCAGGTCCTCTGATTGTGTAGGTAGTCTATATACAGCCCCCAGCCTGACCTTTCTACCCTTAGGATCATGTAAAGTGACCCATATCACTTCTATGTTCTCTTTGACATCCTCCTCCCCCCTGCTTCACTTAATCCCATTCCTAATGAACAGTGCCACCCCCCCTTTGCCAGCCATCCTATCCTTCCTAAACATGGTGTACCCTGGTAGACTCAGGTCCTATTCATGATTCTGTGTGGCCCATATCTCAATGACTGCTGCCACATCCACCCCTCCCTCAGTCATCAGTGCCTGCAGATCAGGCATCTTGTTCTCCAGACTCCTTTAATTTATCAAGACCACCCTTCCCCCCGGTACCCCTCTCCATCCCCTCCTCCCCTATCCCAGTACCTATAGCCCCACTCGAGTCCATCTTCTCCTTCACTATCCCAGTTGTGGGAGAGGGCTACACCCTCCCATGCTATGCTTGTCTGTCAATCCCACAAGTCCTAGCCCTTCCCCACTACACATTTAAACCCTACCTAGTACCAATAAACTCACCCAGTTTATTTTTCAGGACCTCCTTTCCCTCCTTATCTGGGCAAAATCTGTCCCTAACATATAGCTCCTTGTTGTGCCAGGTAGATCCCCAGTCACCTACCATACCAAACCCCATAGCCAGGCACCAGTCTCTCAACCATTCATTTATTTCTTCCTTCTAATTTCAGCTTCCATGCCACACTTGCATGTGGTACCAGCAGGACCTCCAAGAACAAGACCGTGTTCCCTTCAGCTTGTCAAATTCTAGGCCAACTCCCTGAACCTTTCTTGTACCTCCTTTACGCTATTTCGCTCCAGATCGTTAGTGCCCAGGTGCACCATGATGTGGGGGAACACCCCATGCTTTCACACTAAAAAGTGCTCTAGATGCTTGGCCTTGTGCACTGTCATACCCGGCATGCACTCAATCCTAATACAGCTCCCCCCTCCCTTCACCCTTCTCCCCCATTTATGCCTCTAATTATGGAGTCCCCATTACTAGGACCCTAGTCTCCTCCTTATTCCCGGATTGTAAGTTATCCCCAACTACCTTCTCTCTAACAGCTGCCTCTATTCTCCTCCCCCCAGTTCCCATTTTTTCCCAAGAATTGTCTGTTATCGCCCTCAATCTGCTCCCCACCCAGTACCACCATTCACCCATCACTACACTTGCCCTCATCAGTACCACTTGCCCAGATACCCCCCGTGCAGCTACATCAGTTCCCATGTCTGTATTGCCAAATCTATCCCCCTTACTGCCAACAACATCCCCCTTTCAGTGCCCCCTTGCTTCCTGTTCAATCACACCCCCAGTACCTGTACAGGTTCACGCCCCCACCCCATGACAGCATTTCTCCTGCCCTCTAAATTACCTTCCACAAGCGATTCACTTTCCACCCCACTCTCCGGGACACCATGTGACCCCTTCTGACTGCCTAATTTAACACTTGATCCAGCTGCATCCCTCATTTCTGCCCCCACGCCAGCCCTCCCCCACCCTTTTGCTCTTCTTTTCCACTCGGCCCCTCCTGTCCCTCCTTGTTAGCAGTTTCTCCATCCCCCTCAATCTCTCCTTCCACTTGCTTCACCTGACAGCCAGGTCCAGCACTACCAAACCTGGCCCCCAGTCCCCACCTTCTTCCATCACCGTCCTCTCCTCCCACCCTCCCCATTCCTTCCAGTCTCCCCTCAACTCACACAACACCCCCACTGCTCTCATCCAACCTAACCTACTTCCCCATTCTGTGCATAGATTCCAAAGCAGCAAATCTATTTGATGTGCCAACCCCACCCTCATTCACCAATCTTTGCACCTGCTGTAACCCTTCCCGTCTTAGCTACTCCCTGTGCCAAAGTCCCCCATTCCCTTCCCTTCATCCCTTGCACTACTTGCCACTTGCAGTCTCCCCCATGACCTGGTGCTTTCCTCTCCCTTGCTGCATCCCCTGCCACCCTCACATTCCACTCAGACCTACCCCCACAAACTAGTGGTTCCAGTGCCACATTCCCGACCACCCCACCTTTCACACCTCACCTCTCCATCTCTAACCACAACCTATGATTTCAGATGCCAAGTACAGTATTTTTTTACACACTGGGCAGCCCCCTAACACCCACAGCATGCTCACGAACACTTCCATCCTGGAGCTGTTACACCCCACAATCCTTCCAGTACCCACTCTACCCCCAATTTCTCCCTGCTTATGCATTGTACCTCCCAACCTCCTCTCCTGCCATGGTGCTCCAACCCTGAACACATGCTTTATCTATTCTCTGACCCTTCCCTTGTGCCTAAGCAACTAATCAGAATTTGTTGTTATTCACCACCTCCACCTCACAGCCCTTAATAGGCTTAGCCTATTTTATGCTAACCACCTGCTAGCAGTCATGCAATGAAATGGGTGGGCTTCCACCCCCTCGAGCCTGCCCTACTTTCCTACTCCCGGTAAATACCCATAGCCTATCAATCAATAGTCCACACCTCCCTCATATATTTAATAGATGGTGAGGGAGGGGCAGGGAGGGTGAGCAAAAAATTAGCTGCTAAAAAATAAACAGAGCAGGATCTTTGATCCCTGAGCCCTGAAAAAGAAATGTGGCACACATAAATAAATCAGAACTTACCATAATATCAGCCAATACTCGATGCAGTAGTATTCCCCAGCCCAATCAGCACACCAGTAATTTCATCAGCACACCAATAATTTCAATGTGATCCTCAACCTCAATCCACTGTTTACACATAGAAATTTCAGCACTCCCCCAGAAATAGCCCCAAAATCAAAAATCAATGCACTTTCCTCAAGCTGGATCCTCTGAACGCTGCTCCCAATGTCCGGTCTCAGAAGAGGTGCCTGCAAATAATATTCACCCTGTGATGGGGTCTTTCTGTCTCCCACCAAAAAAAAAAAACTGTTTGTGCAGAACTAAGACCTGAAGTTTCCTTTTCTCCTATTAAATATATATTTTTTTAGTCTGTTGCACAACAGCACATTTATTTTGTTTAAATTCTCCCCCTTCCTTCTCTCTTACTTCTATGTCTGTACTTCTGTACTTATTTCCTAATTAAATAGCATGTTGGCCACTCGCTATCAAATCTATTCCTTTCAATTCCTCTTCAGGTTCTTCAGTAATGTAAAACAGCTAATTCTAAAGCCTAGTGCATTCCATGATTATGGACACGGAAAACGGGATAAATCTATTTAGTAAAACCCTTGCCATACCCATGTGGGAAGCTAAAAGAAATAATATGAATGTATGGCATTTTTTCAGTGCCTTCTGAAAAGTCTAGGGAAACAGGTGACACAGAGCAAGCTAACAAGCTCATAATCCCATACTAATATTTTATCTTGTGTCTATCCTGTGTCCCTATGGTAAAAGTATGAGCTCCCTTAAGATTGTATAGTCTGGGAAAGAAAAGAAAGGTTAACACTCTAGTGAGCACAGCTGACTTACAAGACAAATGGCTCCACCGAGCTTCATTTTGTTTATTTTTGAAAAGTGGACTGTTTTGTATCTCTAAATTATTGATAAACCCACCTTCCTAGTATGCCCTGAAATTAGAAAAACAGTTAAGGTGTTTTGTTTTTATTTATAGTTCCATTTGGGAGTGGGAAGAGTTAATTCTGCCAGTGAACAGGAGGCTAGCCTGTATGCTCGGTTCCATTAGATTGCAAACGGCAGATTTGTTGCTTTCCACTAGATATTTTTAGTATAAAAAGGCTTTGTTTACCTTCCGCTCATAGAATAGGTCAAGGAACCCCTTTTAAAATCAGTAAAAGCACTTTAAGTAACTGCAGAGATTAAGCGCTGAGTTTTTCATCCCAATTTGAACGTTGTGCATCTCAAACAGCACGGTAGTATTTCCGTGCACATTTGTACATTCTGTGTTGCGAGTACATGAATTAAGGAAGTTGAAATACATTACTGTTCTTTGTGAGCCAAGTCCTGTTAGCAGGCTAGGTAACCCTGTATCTGCATGAAGAAACCTTCTGACTCTCCAGGTGTGTCCTATAGGGAGGGAGTGAGCGGCACATCTTGGTAATTTTTTACATGAGCAAAACCCCTCCTTCTATTTAAGTGGATGGTACCTTGCCTAATACGGCCCATATTCCCATAATTAAGGAATAAATCATTCAAGATCCAATGTTTAAAATAAACACAATGGTTTAGATTGATTATTCATATAGGAGAGTCAGATTGTATGTAAAAAGGAAATGAATACTTGGAATTATATGTATAAATTCAGTATTTGTATTACTTGATAGGTGGAGTTTCAATTTGTGGGTGGGATCACAGTCCTATATCAAGGGAGAATTGATGTTGTGATTCAGACAGTCATTGGGAGAAGACTTGTTTGGTTCTCCCAGAGAGATCTCTGAGAGGTCAGGCACAATCTGATGTTGGTAGAATAGCTGTAATTGTTCATGCCAAAGTGCTTTTTGTATTTGTTTTCTTTACTTTGAACAAAGTGAGTCTTTAACTTTTATTATTTTAAATTTATTTCTTTTTGAATAAAAATCATACCTATTCAAGGTATGTTGTACCACTTATGCTGTCTCTTGTAAAAGTCTTTTCTTACACCCCATGACAAATTGGTACCAGGAGTGGCGTACTCTGGTGATTCACACTAAAAGATCCCAGAAGTAGATACTGGTTTTTAGTATCTCTGACTTAAATTTGAGACAGCAGATACATGGCTCATAAAATGGAGGAGCCATCTGGAGCTGTAACAAGAAGCCAGACACTCTTAACTGGGGAACCACTGTTGTCAGAACTTCCTCCTGTTGTTAGACCTAAGAGTAAAATGGGTATGGTCCCTGATGAGATTGAGGACCTTACCGTTCGTATGCAGGCCGTAAATATGGAGGAGCCAGGGGAACGACCTGATAGCGTACCTCCAGATGACTTACGGAGCTGTTACGCTGGTTGGCAATAAGGCAAGTGGAGCAGGACAGACAAAGAGATTGGGAGTACCAGGAACGAGAGCAGGAACACAGAAGACAGGACTAGAGGTGGGCAGAGACCATCCAATTGTTACATACATTAGGGGCAGGACAGGAGGCTCAAAATGACACTATCAGATGATATTGAGTCCTATCTAACAATATTTGAATGGGTAGCAGAAGCATGCAATTGGCCTCTAATATAATGGGTGGTTCATCTTGCCCCTTATTTAACAGGAAAATCACAATTAGCTTATACCAACATGGACAGTGCTTCTGTTAATGACTATACCGCAGTTAAACAGGAGATCCTGAAATGTTTCGATATCAATTCAGAAACCTATAGGCAAAGATTCAGATCTTCAAAACATGTGTCTCATATTCCACCTTGAGAAACATACACCAGACTCCAAGATCTCTGCGGCAAGTGGATCCAACCAGAGGGGAAGACAGTGAAGGCCTTCATGGATATGTTTATCTTGGAACAGTTCATACAGATTATGCCCACTGATGTACAGCTATGGATCAGGGAACATAATCCGGATAATGCAGATTTTGCTATCACGCTGGCTGAGGATTTTCTTGCTGCCCGACAGCCCCTGCGGAAAGGATTTCAAAGGACAGACAGTGACTCTGTTACTAAACCTACTACTACAACAACACTGGTAAGACCTTTCTTTCCAACTAATCATAACATTGGGGGTGTTAAAAGAGAAAATATGACTGTTCCTGTTAAACAAAAAGAAACTACAATAGAATGTCATTATTGTCATGGCTTGGGACATATTGCCTGGTTCTGTCCTAAAAAAAAGAAAGGAGCCGGCCTATTTTGCTTCTATAGACTTGGGTAACTTTGTTATTCCTGTACAAGTTAATGGACAAACTGTTGATGGACTTGTAGACTCTGGCAGCAAACAAAGCCTCATTTGAACAGATTTGGTTCATTTGACAAATCCCGTTTCCAAAACAGGTATAATTTGTATTCATGGAGACATTCATCAATATCCAACAACTGCAGTACCAATTGTTATAAATGGACTTATGGACACTGTTACTGTGGGGGTAGTACTCACTTTACCTGTTCCTTTTATTTTAGGTAGTGTCAGTGGCTCAGTAGGTAGCACACTCGCCTCTGAGGCCGGGAGATCAGAAAGCTGTGGGTTCAGTTCCCACATCTGGCACTTGGGTTAATATCCTAGTACTGACACTGTAGTGCAGCATGAGAGGGGTGCCACACTTCTGAGGTGCCGTCTTTCAGATGAGAAGTTGAACCGAGGTCCCATCTGCTTGGATTGGTGGTAGTTCAGGTGGATGTTAAAGATCCCATGGCACTTATCGAAAAGAGTACGGGAATCTCCCCGGTGTCCTGGCCAAATTTCCCTCATTCACTAACAATACCACCAACAGATTAATCTGGTTCAAGGTCAGTTGACATTCCTCTGTATCCCCCTCCTCCGGCTCGTGCCTGAAAATAGGCAGGATTTGTCTAGGGCACTTACCCGGTCAACAAAAAATAAATAAAATAGGTCAAGATTATGACAGATTTTCACAAACAGTATCTTCCTGTCAGAATGTAAATGTTGATAATTTAGTCACAGTTGCTACTCAATCTCAGATTGCTACTAATCCTGAACATAATGATTTACCTTTTTCCTTCCAGGATGAAATCTTTGGGAAGTTAGAGAAAAATAGGAAAACTAAGGCAGAAAAAAGGAAAATACAAAAACAATGGAAAAACGAGAAAACACCTGTAGAATCGATGCCCGAACTACAGATGTACAATATAGCTCAGGAACAAAAAGAAGATACCTCTCTTACTTCTATATTTACACAAGCAGGATCAGATAAGCTAACCAAAAACCCTATAGTAACAAAAAGAAATATTTTGTACAGAATCTGTGTCCATCCTACCACCCAAGAAGAGGTTGAGCAATTAATAGTCCCTAAGAAATATAGGTCTGACATTATTTCTCGCTCATGATATGCCCAGTGCTGGTCATGCAGGGAGGGAAAGAACTTTAGCTAGGCTCCTACAATGGTTTAATTGGCCCGGTATCCATGATTCCATTGCTGAATACTGTTGTAGTTGCCCAGAATGTCAACAGATTAACCAGGTAACCAAAAAAGACCAAGTACCCCTCAGACCTTTATCTCTAGTTACACAGCCCTTTGAGCGAATAGCAATGGATATTGTTGGCCCCTTGACTAAAAGTTCTAAAGGAAATAAGTTCATCTTGGTTATTTGTGACTATGCCACCAAGTATCTGGAGGCTTATCCTCTCCGGACTATCACTACAGCTAAAATAGCTGAAAAGGTTCTTGATTATTGTAGCAGATTGGGAATACCAAAAGTAATATTAACAGACAGTGGAGCAATTTTTGTGCAGATTTTCTATCAGAACTTTATATACTGCTTGGTGTTACTGCCATACGAACGACCCCTTATCATCCACAAACAGATGGCCTTGTAGAAAGGTTCAATCAAACATTAAAACGCATGTTATGAAAATCTGTGGATGATGAAGGGAAATATTGGGTTCATTATCGTCCACTGTTCCTATTTGCTTATTGGGAGGTCCCTCAACCTCCACTGCATTTTCACCATTCCAGTTGTTGTATGGCCGTAATCCCCGTGGACCTTTAGATGTAATAAAGGAAGCTTGGAAAGGTGATCTTTACATCAAACATGTGAATGTTTTAGAATATATGAAGGAAATGTGGAAAAAACTACTTTTGTACACTCAACAGGCACATCAAAATGCTGTAGAAGCCCAGGTAAAACTTTGTATGATATAAAAACATGTGACAAGGTTTTTAAATCGGTGGATAAGGTGTTGCTTCCCTTACCATCATCCGAAAACAAGTTACTAATGAAGTGGCAAGGTCACTACAATATTCTAGAACAAACTGGACCAGTCACATACAAATTGGAAACCCCAGGAAAACATTCCCCTTACAAAATATACCATGCCAATTTGTTAAGAGCATGGCAGAAACGAGTAGAACCAAAGCCCTGTTGTTATATCTATACAGAGAGTCAGAATACTGACTTAGACTTGGCATATCAAAGATTGGAAATTGACAGGGAAAAAGGCAAGACGGTGATCATTAATATGGCTTTAACAAAAGAACAACAAAAAGATATCGATCACCTTCTTGATCAATTTTCCACAGTATTTACTACTAAACCAGGGCATGCTGTAAATGTAACACACCAAATCAAAACCACTGCTTCACCTATAAGACAAAAAGCTTATAGATTACCTGAAAAACTTTGATAAGAGGTAAAACAAGAGATTGATAAATTATTGGCCTAGGGATCATGGAACCTTCAGTAAGCCCACGGTCATCTCCCATGGTTATAGTCCCCAAAAAGAAAGGAGGAATTCGCCTCTGCTTAGACTTTAGGAAACTAAATTTGGTGTCTCAATTCAACGGTTATCCTATACCTAGGGTAGATGATATTATTGACCAAATTGGCCAAGCCCAATATATCACTACCTTAGACCTTACAAAAGGATATTGGCAGATTCCATTAGATCTTGAATCCAAAGACAAAACTGCTTTTAATACCCCTTATGGTTTATTTCAGTTCAAATATATGCCTTTTGGTCTACACGGAGCAGCAGCAACTTTTCAATGATACATGGATCAGTTATTGGCACCACATTTACAGTATTGCTTTGCTTACTTCGACAATGTAGTTGTCCATAGTAAGGATTGGCCATCCCCTCTTGTCCAGTTAAGCAATGTTATACAAACTATAAAATCAGCAGGGCTTACGATCAACCCTTCCAAATGTTGTATAGCTATGCAAGAAGCCAAATATCTGGGTTTCATCTTAGGTAATGGGATCATTCGACCTGAAGTGGACAAGGTCGTGGCAGTAGCAAACTGTCCTGTCCCTCAAACTAAGACAGATGTAAGATCTTTTGGGGCTTGCAGGATACTACCATTTCATTCCCGACTCCATACAATTGTTACACCTCTCACTGAGTTAACAAAGAAAACTGTACCTAACAAAATTCCATGGTCTGTGACTTGTGATAAAGCTTTTCATTCCATCAAAGCTGCTTTGTGCACATCACCCATATTACATTCACCTGATTTTTCACAACCATTGGAAGTTCACACAGATGCTTCAGACACTGGGTTGGGAGCTGTACTATGTCAAACCATCAAAGGTGAAGAACATCCTATCCTTTATGTCAGCCGTAAATTATTTCCAAGAGAACTCAAATATGCCACCATTGGGAAGGGATGTTTGGTGATTAAATGGGCAATTGAAGCTTTAAAGTTCTATTTATGGGGTAACCATTTTACATTAGTCACTGATCATAATCCCTTATGCTGGCTACAACAAATGAAGGATAAGAATGCCCGCATCCTTCGATGGTATTTAGCTCTGCAGCCCTATTCCTTTGAGATTAAACACAGGTCTAGAGCTAAGCATAAAAATGCTAATTTTTTGTCCAGATATGGTAATGATGGATCAATTAAATCCTAGAGCAAAATTAAGTAATGAATGTACTTAAAACAGATTAATGTAGGTTGTTTAAAATAACATCCTACTCGTGTTATTTAGGGTGCCCTGGGGTGGGGTTTCTGTGAGGGTGGGTGGAAACCCAATCCCATTCCTATAGGAATGTGGAGATATTAACTTTTCATACAAACCAATAGCACTTGGTTTGTTTTTGAAAAGGGGGGTATTTGTGATGGTGTCTTTCTCTCTCCCCCCAAAAAACTGTTTGTGCAGAACTAAGACCTGAAGTTTCTGTTTCTCCTATTAAATATATTTTGTTAGTCTGTTGCACAACAGCATATTTATTTTGTTTAAATTCTCCCCCTTCCTTCTCTCTTACTTCTGTCTGCTCTTCTGTACTTATTTCCTAATTAAATAGTTTGTTGGTCACTCGCTATCAAATCTATTCCTTTCAATTCCTCTTCAGGTTCTTCAGTAATGTAAAACAGCTAATTCTAAAGCCTAGTGCATGCCATGATTATGGACACGGAAAACGGGATAAATCTATTTAGTAAAACCCTTGCCATACCCATGTGGGAAGCTAAAAGAAATAATATGAATGTATGACGTTTCTTCAGTGCCTTCTGAAAAGTCTAGGGAAACGGGTGACACACAGCAAGCTAACAAGCTCATAATCCCATACTAATATTTTATCTTGTGTCTATCCTGTGTCCCTATGGTAAAAGTATGAGCTCCCTTAAGATCGTATAGTCTGGGAAAGAAAAGAAAGGTTAACTCCCTAGTGAGCACAGCTGACTTACAAAACAAATGGCTCCACCGAGCTTTATTTTGTTTATTTTTGAAAAGTGGACTGTTTCGTATCTCTAAATTATTGATAAACCCACCTTCCTAGTATGCCCTGAAATTAGAAAAACAGTTAAGGTGTTTTGTTTTTATTTATAGTTCAATTTGGGAGTGGGAAGAGTTAATTCTGCCAGTGAACAGGAGGCTAGCCTGTATGCTTCGGTTCTATTAGACTACAAATGGCAGATTTGTTGCTTTCCACTAGATATTTTTAGTATAAAAAGGCTTTGTTTACCTCCCACTCATAGAAGAGGTCAAGGAACCCCTTTTAAAATCAGTAAAAGTGCTTTAAGTAACTGCAGAGATTAAGCGCTGAGTTTTTCATCCCAATTTGAATGTTATGCATCTCAAACAGCACGGTAGTATTTCTGTGCATATTTGCACATTCTGTGTTGAGAGTACATGAATTAAGGAAGTTGAAATACATTACTGTTCTTTGTGAGCCAAGTCCTGTTAGCAGGCTAGGTAGCCCTGTATCTGCATGAAGAAACCTTCTGACTCTCCAGGTGTGTCCTATAGGGAGGGAGTGAGCGGCACATCTTGGTCATTTTTATACATGAGCAAAACCCCTCCTTTTATTTAAGTGGGTGGTACCTTGCCTAATACAGCCCATATTCCCATAATTAAGGAATAAATCACTCAAGATCCAATGTTTAAAATAAACATAATGGTTTATATTGATTATTCATGTAGGAGAGTCAGATTGTATGTAAAAAGGAAATGAATACTTGGAATTATATGTATAAATTCAGTATTTGTATTACTTGATAGGTGGAGTTTCAATTTGTGGGTGGGATCACAGTCCTATATCAAGGCAGAATTGATGTGATTCAGATAGTCATTGGGAGAGGATCTGTTTGGTTCTCCCAGAGAGATCTCTGAGAGGTCAGGCACAGTCTGATGTTGGTAGAATAGCTCTAATTGTTCATGCCAAACCTGTGCTTTTTGTATTTGTTTTCTTTACTTTGAACAAAGTGAGTCTTTAACTTTTATTATTTTAAATTTATTTCTTTTTGAATAAAAACCATACCTATTAAAGGTATGTTGTACCACTTATGCTGTCTCTTGTAAAAGTCTTTTCTTACACCCCACGACACACCCACTACACACTTTATAAGTTAAAATGGAGACCTTCCCCTGCTGTGCGACTGGTGTCCCTGCTTCCCTTCCCCATACTCTGTTGCAGCTATTTATGTTGGGGGGGCTTTCCCCCATACACGCACCCCCGTGTTAAAAAAAAACACAGGAAGATGTGGGGGCATAGACCCCAACTCAATAAAACTGACAAAACTAAAATTAACAGCAAGCAAACGAGGTAGTGCACAAGCACCCAACAAAATTACACTATATTCTTCTTAGCTTTGCGCTATGCTAACAGCGCTGGTCCGATATTCTACATAATCGCCAATATACCTTCCATTACAGAACTCAGGCAGAGGGGATTTACCGAGCCGCTAGAAAAAAATGGCACCATCCACTAGTAATTACTACTGCAAAAAAATATTTATTAATGTGCAATAATGACTTGCAATTTGGGTGCCATAGTTAGGACACCACTCACCTCAACAAAAGGCCTGATGGGTTTTGCGCATGCGGGCTTCATCAGGTGTGAAACTGGTTGGGCCTTTTGTTGAGGTATGTGGCATCCTACCTATGGCACCAGAATTATAAGTAATTGTTGCACTTCAATAAATATTTTTTTGCAGTAACAATTACTGGTGGATGGTGCCATCTTTTTTTCTAGTGGCTCATGTTTTTCTTTTTAGATGTGGCACATTGGCAATGAAGTGACTGTAGTTGTTTGGCAGAGGGGATTTATCCCCTTACTTCCCTCAGGCTGCACCTACTTCCCTGCCCCTTGGGGATGCCAGCATGGTTACTGAGGTCCTGGCAGGAGTGTTCCCCCACCTCTGTGTCTCAGCAGCTGCTCCATCAGCTGTACAACTACAGGAGGCAGTAGCAATACGAGGCAAGAAGTCTTCCCTCCTTGGAAGAAGAGAGCATCCAATGGGATAATCTTCCTCCATGGGCCAGTCCCTGAGGACCCAGTCTCATTTCCCGAACAGAGGTTGTCAGCATTGCAAGTGGTAACTCTACTGCTGCTGCCAATGAGCCAGTTCTGTGTAAGCTTTATAAGGCTGTCAGTTACTAGGCAACACAAAAGCATGCATAATCAGCTACTATGAGATGGCACATGCAAAGATGTTCAATTTACAGACTTCTAATTTCAGAGCCACTTGGTAAGACGCTGAAAAACATTCTGACATATGCTTTAATGCTGATTCCAGTGGTGGAATTTATGTGATGGAAGTAATAAAATTTGAAGAGTTGTGACTGCTTTAGAAATTGAACCTTCATTCACTTTGCTGGATCTTATGTTGCATAGAAGTCGAGTGCCCGACACAGTTCCATCCAGAAAACTATGTAGGGAAGGGGCTGCAGGACTATAGATAGCATTATAATGCTATCCAAGGCAGTGGTAGCCTTTGCATGAATCTCTTGCTTATTACAAGGATTTATGCATGTTAAGGGGGTAGTATTACATGTTCTACTCCCCCTTAACTTGTATAAGTGCCTGTAATAAGTAAAAGTTATGTGTAAAGGCCACTGCTGCCCGACAGAGTAGCATTATAATGCATCTATAGCTCTGCAGCCCCTTCCCCACTTCATGTCATCAAAAGGCAGTTTTCTGGGTGGGGCTGTAGTGGGAACTCAGTGGCTGGCTTTGAATATAGAAGGGAGATTGTGGTTTTTATGTTGCTTGCACGCATGTGCAAGAAACAAAGTGCCTTCATCGGAGATTTGGAGGTGTGTCACCTCCTCCTCCAATTCAGTCAGTGGGCTGGCAGGCACGGCCCCTGTAAGCCAATGCATTTTGGAGCTGTCTATGACACGCTCCAAAATGCAGTGGCATACAGTTGAAAGGGGAGTTACACTTGAGTGAGCACCGATAAGATATCGGCTGCTCACGCCCCCCACAGACAGACGTGCGCCTCAAGATTGTATAGCCGACGGGTGCCCAATCCCCATCGGCTGAGCTGGCGCCCCCAGTTGCCGAGCCGCGCCCAGTTGTAGGTGCCACCCTGGGAGCCCACCCCAGCGTGGCAAGCACTGTGTCCTTGGCCGGCGGGGTGCCCAATCCCTGCCGGCTGAACGCCCCAAGTCCTTGTGCCATGCTGAGAGCCCACCCCAAGCGTGGCAAACGTCCCACGATCTTTTTTTTTTAAACCTGTAAAATAAAACTGTCCCGTGCGTGTCTCCCAACCCCCCCACAACCTGCACCCACCCACTGGCACCCTGCCTCCCACACCCCCTCACCCCATACTTACCTCCGGACCCGCGCGACGATCTTCGGTGGACCGGGAACACGTCTGCACTCTTCAAAGCTGACCGCGAACTGAGGAAATGCCGGTAAGCTGTATAATGGGTTACATAGGGGGGTTTCAACTTTAGTGCATATCTCGGGCATTTATTGGAATTTTTGCACCAAATTTTCAACATGGGGTTTTTGGGACCCCTTCTCATGAATTATGTCACTGTCATGGCATTATTCAGGCCCGAAGGGTGATTTTGCACAGTGACTGCGCAGTGACTGCGAAATCACCCTTCGGGCCTGAATACTGCTATGACAGTGAATCACTCATGAGAAGGGGTCCCAAAAACCCCATGTTGAAAATTTGGTGCCAAAATTCCAAGAAATGACTGTTGTACGAGGGTGCGTTGCGCAGTTCCTACGCAGGCTCATAAGTTCGCGAAATTTCAATATTTTCAATCCAGATTTTCAACATTGCCATTTTACTACACCTTCTTATGAGTAGTACAGCTGTCATTTTTCACATCTCACCCAAAATGTGTTTCTGCCCATGTAGCGTAGAATGGCGCAGTTGGTGTGCGAAATCAATGTATGGGACAAATTAAGAAAATTACAGTGATACTGTTCATGAGCAGAGGTCTTAAAATGGCTATGTTGAAAATTTGGTGAAAAATTCTAAAAAGACTGTTTTACGAGTGTATGCTATGCGAGTTCCTACGCGCAGGCTGTAAGTTCAATGACTTTCAATATTTTCACTCCAGATTTCCAACATTGCCATTTTATCACACCTTCTTATGAGTAGTACAGCTGCCATTTTCATGTCACCCAAAGCGTGTTTCTGCCCATAACAGCACTACAATGGTATGAGTCGGTGTCTTGAATCAATGCAGGACAAATTAGAAAATCCAGTGACACTGTTCATGAGCTTTGTAAGAAATGGCTATGTTGGAAAATTTGTGAAAAATTCCAAAAATGATTGTTTTACGAGCGTGCATTGTACAGTTCCTATGCACGCTTGTAAGTTCGCGAATTTTCAATATTTTCACTCCGGATTTTCAACATTGCCATTTTGCCACACACAATACTGAATGGAAAGACACAGTGGATGTCTTGGGAGGAAGGCATAAAACTGTCACTTCCAAATACCTAAACAGCACATACAAGCAAGCAACATTCGGTATTGACAAATACTTGTTCTTAGGTAATTACAACAATAATGCTTGGCTAAAAGAAATTTGGGGGAAGGCTCAGTTAGGTCCTGGGGCTGCCAGCTCTTTGCTATGAATTGCCTGCCCCTAAGGTGTCAACTGCTCTTTAAAGTTTTGTTAATAGAACTTTCTGAGAACAATTAAGTCCTAGAATGAAATACAGTCAGGACTCTATTCTGAAGGACCTACAGTAAAACATTTGTTTTGTCTCTCATCTAGAGTGAGCATATCATTAATTTTTCACTGTAGGTGCCTGAAAGACAAGCAAAAATAACTTTGAATTTTTTACTTTATATTATAGTGTATGGTTAAACCCTATTAAATATATCTACAGCTTCATATTTGTTCAGGGTGTTTGTCCATCGATGCTTTGCATCGGCTGCCTGCCCCTCCCTCTCTGGCCACCCACCCAGGGCTGTCCCTACATTTATTGGGAGGCACTGATCACATGATCTGTCATGTGACCCTTCTTCAATTTTTCCAAGTACCCTTTTTCTCATAAGCAGGTTATACTATTCAACCACTAGGAGTCAGTAGTGAATCTTCTAACCCTGTCTTATCTTCTTGGAGATTCATCTCCCCTGCCATTGTAACCCACCTATTTTTTGCCTGCTGATCCTTAATGTAAGTCTCCATTAAATCCCTTTTCTATACCTAGGCTTGAACCCTCAGCCTTCTACACTAAAGGCAGTCTCCCTATCACTGCGCTGTTCTGGCTGCCTCACTATTTCCTGAACTTTTCCTAACCTTATAGTATTTTGCCCCATCTTGATTATATATTAGCAAATCAAATACAAACCTAGTCTGCTTGTAAGTTGGCTCTCTCAACCTTAAAGAAAGCTTCACATTATCTGTGACCATTTTTGCTGTTGCCTGTCCAACCAGTTGATGGGTGTTTAGTTGAATCACCCCTTTGCCCAGGCTTGAACCCTCAGTTTTCTGCCCTGAAGGCTGACTCCCTAACTGATGCGATGTTCTGGCAGCTTCATTACTTCCTGAACTTTTTCTAACCTAGTAGTAGTGTGCCCCATATCCCGTCTACACAATAGCAAACCCAATATAAACTTAATATAGTGTATGGTAGAATGCTGTTGAGCATGGAAATCCATGCTCCCAACAGTGTTGTTGTGCTGCACTAGCTAAGTCATCATAGCTGTTGTGCTGCACTAGCTATGTAGCTAGTGCAGCATAACACCTAGAAGGTGTGTGAGCATGCTTGGAAGCTGGGTGTGCATACGCGATCGGCAGACCTGCAATAGGCTAAGAATGGCAGCGGCAGTGAAACAGGCCAGAGGAACCGAAAACCACACAAGAATGTGAAAGAAAGTAAGGGCAGTCTTGTTATGAGCGACCATACACTGTAAAAGACTGTGTATGATCACTCATACACAGCAATGACATTTTTCAACTCTCGAGGTTTCCATGGTAATGAGACCTCTCGAGCTGTGCTCTCGAGGTCTTCAGTTACCATGGAAACCTCTCGAGTGAAAAATACCCTTGCTGTGTATGAGCAATCATACACAATCCTCTATACTACTATTGAAGTTTGCTCTCTCAATCTTAAGAAAGGTTCAAATTATCTGTGAACTTATTTATTGCTTGTATACATCCTGATACCATGTTGATGTAAACAGTGGGATTTGGGTTAAACTAAGGATCACTACAAGCCAATAGGTGCTATGGTTGGGTAAAGGGTGTCTATGTTTCTATGTAAAGGGTGAAACAAGGTATTCATCCTCTCCTAGAGTAGACATAGAATGGATGGTGGGAGAAAGGGACTGAGTGAGGGGGACACACGAGGGGTGGAGGAACATGTATAGGAGGGGCTGGGGACAGCAGAATGGGGGGTGGGAGGACAGCACAGGATAGGAGGGCTGGGGACAGCAGAATGGGGGTGGGAGGAAGGAACCAAGGGAAGGGGGCAGGCATGGGAAGGATAGTGGGATACACTGGATGTGGGGAGGCAGTTTGGATTAGGAGTGGAAACTAGGTGGGTGTCCCATCTGCATCAGATTGAGGAAGCTAGAGGAAGAAGTGCAGGGACTCTGGAGGATGCTGGAAGATGTGAGGGGTGGGAGGGGCTGGAACAGAAAGGACAACAGAGTGGGGCAGATGGTATAGGCTGGGGAGAACCAACAAGACTAGTTCAGGTGAGAGGGTAAGGAGGAGGGGTGGGAAGAAGGAAGGTGAAAGGGAAGGGGATGGAGGAAAGAGTCAGGGCAGGGGGGAGGAGGTGATGAGCACTGATGCGAGAGCAGTGAGGAATAGATTTGCAGTGTTGGCAATGGAGGTTGAAGGGGAGATATCAGAGCTTGGAGGAACAGGGAGTGGAGGGGAAGGGAGAGTCCAGGGAATGGAAATAGGTCTGGGTTAGGGCAAAGGGGAATAGGCAGGAAGAACTGGAAGGAAAGACAGAAAACGGGAGGAACAACCAGGTCGGGTGGCTATGGAGGTTGACAAGGGGGAGGACAGTGCAAATAAGGAGTGGGAAGGAGGGGATGAGGGATATAAGGATAGAGATAATTGGAGGAGGGATGGAATGAGCCAGGAGGATGTGGGGGTACTAGTGCTAGGGGATTCTATACTGAAAGGGGTAAGATGGGGTGGAAAAAGGAGAAAGGCATAGTTGCATCTGGGTGGAGGCTATTCCAGGGTTGACTGCAGAAAGGGTGGGACATGCAATTCTCAAATGCACAAGGAGGGGGAGGAAGAACCCTCATGTGGTGGTGCACATTGGTACAAACAACCTGGTGAGGGAGACGTACAGGTGGTAAAGGGGAGGTTTGAGGAGTTGGGAAAGCAGTGTGAGGGGGTGGGAGTGTCAGTGGCATTCTCAGAGGTGCTCCCAGTCCCTGTGTGAGTACAGCAAGGAAAGCTAGGATACAGGAGTTTAATGAGTGGCTGAGTGAGTGGTGCTGCACCAGGAAGTATGGACTGGTGGCAGGCTGGGGTAACGTATGGGGCAATAGTAACCTATATGGGTCCGAAAAGGTGAGAGTGGGAAGCTCACCCCCCCAGTTACAAATGAAATTAGTGAGGAGGGTGCACAGGGAGAAAATAGGGGAGGGAAGAATAGTGCCAAAGAGGGAAAGGAGCTTGGCTGGAAGATGGTGTCATTGAATGCAAGAAGCCTGGGAAATAAGGCAGCAGACATACAGGCTCTGTTGGCGGTGCAGAGGGTAGTCATTGTAGCCATCACAGAAACCTGGGCCACCCAGTACCAGGATTGGGACATGATGATACCTGGGTTTAGGATGTACAGAAAGGACAGGACTAGGGCAAAGGGGGGTGGTGATTTATGTAAGGGAAGGGATAAAGTGTGTAAGGGAGGAAGGGAGGACAAAAGCCCTGTGGATGCAGTTTCAGGATGCAAAAAACAGGGCAGTGAGGCTGAGGTGGTGTACAGGCCACCCGACCAGGGGAGTGACCTGGATAGGGAATTGGCTGGCCAAATCAAGAGGGGGAGCATGGCGGTGGGTGGGGATTTTAACCTACCGGGGGTGGAGTGGGGAACATCATCCACCACGAGTGCAAGGGAACTGGTCCTGTTGGAGGCTTTCCAGGAAAGCTTCCTTATGCAGCTGGTATGGGAACCGACTCGGGTAGGGATAATCCTGGACCTTGTACTGGATAATGGGGAGTCAGTTAGAGACCTGGTGGTGGGAAAACCACTGGCTGGGAGTGTCCACTATTCAGTGTGGTTCAAGCTCAACATGGGGAGGGATATAGGGGAAACAAACACAATGGTGATTGACTTTAAGGGGGTAGACATTGGGAAAACAGGGGTAATTCTGGGACGGTACCTGGCAGGTATGCAACTGAACATGGATGCAGACCAGAAATGGGGGATTATAAAGAATGGATTGGTATGGGCTATGGTAGCATGCATGAGGAAGAAAAGTAAGAAAGGGAGGGCAAAGAAACCAAGTTGGCTGATGCAGGGGGTCATGGAAGGGGTGAGGGCCAAGAGGGCAGTGTTTAGATGGTATTGGAAATCAGGGAGGGAGGAAGATAAGGATAAGTATGCAGAGAAGTTCAGGGTGGTTACAAGAATGGTCAGGGTGGATAAGGAAGCTGTGGCTGGCGAAATTCATCAAGACTGGACAGAAAGACTTCTTCCGGTACATTGGAGAGAGAAGGAGGAATAAGGACCAACTGAAGAGGATAAAAAAGGACAGTGGGTGGGTGGAGAGGGGGAAAGAGAAGGCAGAAGCACTCAACAAATACTTCTGCTCAGTATTCATCCAGGAAAATGGGGAGAAGATTCCTAGGGTGATGGTGGGGGAGTGGGGGGGAATTGATAACAGATGTAGCGATTATAGAGGACAGGGTACTGGAAGGGCTAAGGGCTCTAAGAGTGGACAAAGCACGAGGACCAGATGGCATTCATCCAAGGGTGCTAAGGGAGCTAGTGGAGGTCCTGGTGAGGCCACTGGCCAACCTGTTCATCACCTCTTTGGACACGGAATGTGTACCACAGGACTGGAGAGTGGTGCATGTGGTACCCATCCACAAAAGTAGCCCAAAGGATGAACCAGTGAACTATTGGCCAGTGAGCCTCACATCGACCATGGGGAAGCTCATGGAGACCATCCTCAAGGAGAGACTGGTGAGCTTTCTGGAGAACAATAGCCTCCAGGATCAGAAGCAGTACAGGTTTGTAGCGGGAAGATCATGCCAAACCAACCTCATAGAATACTATGACTGGTTGACATTGGAATTGGACAAAGCCCATGCAGTGGATGTCCTGTATGTGGACTTCAGCAAGGCCTTTGATTCAGTACCACATGGGAGGTTGGGGGGGAAGCTGGAATATGTGGGGGCAGGGCCAAAATTAGTAGTGGATCACAAATTGGCTGGGGGCAGCAAAGGGTGGTAGTGGTGGGGGGACTCTCATCACCAAGAGCAGTGATGAGCAGGGTGCCACAGGGATCTGTAATGGGATTGGTGCTGTTTGGGATATATATATAGCTGATATTTTGCTTGGGCTCAGGAGCAAAATCAGCCTGTTCGCGGATAATATCAAAATGGGAGCAGTGGTTGATAACAGTGAGGAGTGGAAGGGGCTGCAGGAGGACCTGACTAAACTGCAGAAGTGGGCAGAAACATGGCAGCTGGGTTTCAGTGCCAAAAAGTGCAATGTATTGCACTTTGAAGCAAAGAACCAGGGGAGGGACTATCACTTGAATGGCGTGCAGTTGAGAAGTACCACAGAGGAAAAGGACCTAGTAGTAATCATAACCTGGAGCATAAACAACAGCCCAGTGCAGGAAGGCAGCAGCACAGGCCAACAAAATGCTGGGGTGTATAGCAAGGGGCATCTCTTCCAGAAGGAGTGAGGGTATACTGCCCCTGTACAGATCATTGGTCAGGCCCCACCTGGAGTACTGCATGCAATTCTGGCACCCATTCCTGAAAAGGCACATAAGGTTATTGGCGGGAGTGCAATGCAAGGCCACGAAGATGGTGCAGGGTTTCAGGGACAGGCCTTATGAGGACAGATCGAGAGAGCTGAAAATGTACTCGCTGGAAGAAAGGAGGAACAAGGGGGATATGATAGAGACCTTTAAGTATCTGAAAGGATTAACAAGACTAACACAGATGGGATATTTCAGCTGAGGAGAGAGAGCAACACAAGACGGTGTGGACTAAGATTAGAGGGGGAAGGTTTAGGAGGGAGGTAAGGAGACACTTTTTCACAGAAAGTGTAGTGGGCAAATGGAATACCCTGCCTGAAGGTCTGATGTCCTGTAAGATGGTGGGCAGTTTCAAAAGGTGGTGGGACAGAGTAAGGGAAAGGGATAAGGTGATGGTGGGGGTGGGAGGGGCAGCTGCAAGATGAAGTGCTAGCTGCACACTCGGGCAGACTTGATAGACCATGTGGCCTGTTTCTGCTGGTGATTTCATATGTTCGTATATTCGAATATGGATCTCCATACACTCCAAATGCTGTTGTGGTACAGTTCAAAGGTCATGAAATGTTTTTGTGGTATTATTCTTATGTCATGACAATAGCAGAACTTTTCAGTTTTGATGTAACACATGAGTCAAAGCAAAGTCAAAGCAAGATGGTGGCTCTGCTTAGAGAGTGGTTCAACTAAACAGTTTGGACATGGTCAGCTGTAGATAGCTTCATATTACCAAACTGCTCTAATTTATCCATTTTCTTTTTTTTTTAAATAAGCATTGTCACAGCAAATCTTATCTTTATGTGGATAGAGGGTTGGGAGCAGGAACACATGTTCATCATCAGTGACTCAGTAGGTGACAGAAGCTCTTGAGCAAGCCCCATATAGGCAGATGCCATACATGGCTCTAAGAGAAAGAATGTAAATGAAACAGCTACCACAGATACGGAGGGGGGGGGGAGCACCATCCCTGCCACTGTACCCTACTGAGTTGGAATAGTGTCAGCGACGTGTCAGGTGGGTGGGTCAGTCTATTTACATGGGTGTAGAACACTATGCACCCACCCACCTGACATGTCACTGACACTATTCCGACTGAGTAGGGTACAGTGGCTGGGATGGTGCTTCCCCAACCCTGTATCTGTGGTAGATGTTCCGTTTGCATTCCTTCTCCCAGAGTCGTGTATGGCACCTTCCTTTAGGGGCACCCACCAACCAGCCATGGCTACTACGGCACCTGTACATCCAGTATGCCATTACACAGCATGCTGTACCTAAGGGGCATGTCATGCAACAGCCTGCCACTGGGTGCCAACACCAGGAAGTTTGGGACAGGGTCGGTGACTACACACTCACTAGTACCCCATCTGCATGTCTGTGGGCCTGTACAGGGCACGCCTGCCCAGTGCCACCATTCTCCCTTACACACCATGCCATTGTACATGCCACCCAATATGGCACTCCCAATGGACCATTGGCACTGAACCTGGGGTGCTCCAGGGTTTCCTCCCCCCTCCCGGCAGAGCTCCAATCTGCTGTGCAAAGGCTGTTAGACAAGCTCATGGTGGGTCTAACCATAGCCAGGACATGTTGCCACAGTGGGGCTTTCAGAATCCCATTTTAGGTGGTTGTTGCAGCCCCACTGTGGTGCAAGCCCCCTTACGACCTGCACACCACCCCTTCTGATGCAGGGGTTGCGCAAGGTTGGTTGGGTGCATGGCCTCCTAATTTTGATACACCTTGTGTTTGAAAATCAGGATTGTTGCAACATTTGGCACAAGGTGCCACTTGCATCACTTCCATTTGGTGCAGGCACCTTGCATCAAATCTCGCCCTTCGAAAATCAAACCCATAAAAATGATGCTCTAGAGGAAAAACAAACACATAAATCTAGCTAAATAGCACATGTTTAGCTCACTTCTGGAGTTTTTTTTTAAAGACCCAAAAATATGATTTGGGGCATCCTTAAAATCCTAGATGGAAGGCTTGGTGAGGGCTCCAATTCTTGTTTTGTGAACTGCACTTCTTTCATGAGTCTCATGAAAGAAGAATCTTGGCTCATGAAAGAAAAGGGTGGGACTTTGTTTTTTTTCACAGTTCTTTCGTGAAGTCATATGAAAGAACTATTATTCTTCCATGCAATATCACAAAAGCACTGTCCATTAGCAGGGCTTTATTGAATTAAGAAGCCCCAACTGGAGTAATGTCAGCTTCAGTTAGAGCAGTGAGGCAGCAGAGTTAGTGAGGCCTCATAGGAAAAAACAATATGAAAGAACTATAATTATTTCGTATTGTTCTTTTATGAGAGCAGCGGGACGTTCTTGAATATTGAAGCTGCAGCTGGAGTCATGTTGCCAGCTTCAATTGAAGCAGTGAGATAGGAATCCCCTGATCTGTTGATCTGTCTGTCTGTCTAACTGAATTGTATCTTAATCATTTTAATATAATATTTCTTAAGTGGACCAGGGTGCCCACCTGTGGTACCACTTCTTTCTCCCCCCTTCCAGATCATCAGCCCCCCCATCCCAATGTTTATTTGTGTACTGTTTAATTTTTATGTTGTCTTGTGCCTGTGCAAGCAACATGTTGTGGTAGCAGTAGCAAAGTGAGAGGTGTGTCAGTGTTGGCGAATGCAGGGCATGCTTTAATAGGTGCGTCCCTCATTCCCCAATTAGCCAGCATGCTAGCGCTGATGCAAAACTTATGTAAAGTGGCCACAACTTGAAAGAAATGTGCTGCTGCAATTAAAGACACGCTCGTCATGCAGCGGCAGAGATGCCATGCCTCCTGTACGTGCCTTTCCCGGTGAAGCATTTCAATAAATATGGCATCTCCTGTCATCCACCACACAATCCCCAGAAAGCTGACTTCGGAGGTACCCAATCCCCATGTTGACATGCCCCCCCATACAATTTGTTTGCACATGGGGTGCCCAATCCCCATCAGCATAATGTATCCCCCCATGCCTAATTTGTTTGCTGACGGGGGTGCCCAAACCCCATCGGCATCATGTCCCCCTCCCCCCACACACTTTCGTTGTCAATGGGGGTGTCCAATCCCCAGCTGCTTCAGTTCCCTCAAACTCATGTTGCACACTGGGAGTTCACCCCAGTGCGCCCAAATGTTTTTGTAAAACCTGTAAATAAAGAAAACAGTCCCCAGCGTCCTTTTTTGTCCCTGTAAAAAAAAGAAAACGGTCCCTCATCATCAGGACTCCCTCCTCCCCCAACCTGCACCCACCCTCTTGGCTCCCCACCTCCCTGCAACCCCCCCTCACCCCATACTTACCTCCAGAGGTCCAGCACACTGATCTTCGGTGAAGCAGGACACGTCTGAATGCTTCAAAAGTAGATCACAAACTGAAGAAAATTACGGTAAGTTGTATAATGGCATCAATGGGGGGGTTTCAACTTAGGTGGATGTCTCAGTCATTTTTTTGAATTTTGCCTCCGACATTTTAACATGCGGTTCTTGGGACCCCACCTCATGAACACATGCACTGCCATTTCATTATTCATTCCCAAAAGGTGAATTTGTGGTCACTGTGTGGAATCATCTTTCAGGAATGATTAATGAAATGACAGTGCCACTCTTCATGAGGTGGGGTTCCAAAACACCTAAGTTGCAAATTTGGTGAAAACGTTCCAAAAAATTACTGTGTTATAAGCGTGCATTGCACAGTTTCCAAGCACGCTCTTAACTTTGACAATTTGTAATATTTTCACTCCAGATTTTCAAAATTGCCATTTTCTTACACCTCCTTACGAACAGTAAAGCTGTCATTTTTCACATCCTGCCCAAAATGTATTTTTGCGCATCTGGCGCACAATGGCACACTCGCTGTGGGAAATCAACTTTTGGGACAGATTACCAAAATTGCAGTGCCACTGTTCATGAGCGAGAGTCCCAAAATGTCTATGTTTAAAATTTGGTTAAAAAAAATTCCCCAAATAATTGCGTTACGGGTGTGCGTTGCACAGTTTCTACGCATGCTTGTGATTTCACCAATTTTTCATATTTTCACTCCAGATTTTCAACATTACCATTTTTTTACACCTCCTCATGAACCTAGCTGTCATTTTTCTCATCTTGCCTGAAATGTGTTTTCATACCTGTGGTGCCAAATGGCGCAGTCGCTGTGCAAGATCACCTTTCAGCTAGTGAACTGATAATGCCACTATTCATGAGGTAGGGTCACAAAAAAGCCCATGTTGAAAAATTGGAGTGAAAACGCCCAGGGCATTAGGGTTTCCAACCATAACGCCCCAGCCTGTAGAGACTGACAGGCTTCAGGGGCGTGACTTAGAATTGTCGGCTGTAATGCTTGTGCCATTCCATCCCCACCCCCACCCAGCAGCCAGTGATAGGCATCGAGGTGTGCCTTGGACTCTTCAGCCCCAAAGTTCACCCCATTCTCCTATACTGCACCCATTTCAGCATATTTCCTTATGGAATGGGGTCAGCATAATGCTCGAAGACCCCAAGGCACACCGCGACACTTGGTGTCTGCAGGGTAGGGTGAGGTGAAATGGTATGAGCATTATAGCTGATGACCCAAAGGCACACCCCATTGCCTGTCAGTCTCTGCAGGGTGGGGGTGGGGTTGGCGTCAGTTCAATACTTCACTGCCATTCCTGTTATGCATCTCTCTCTAAGTCCTGCACTACCAGTGCCATTGCCAGCAAGACAACATTCGGCATTGACAAATGCTTGTTGTATTATACAGTAATAAGCAGGCCAGGTCACCCGCTACCCTTCCCTTAATATAAGTGTTAGCACTGCAGTGCCCACCCCCAGTGTTGCTGAAGATAATCCTGAAATTGGGGTACCTAATCCCCAGAGCTGGTCGGTGTCCATCTAAAACAAAGAAAACTTTTCCTTATTCACTTTAACCTGAAAAAAGAAAATGGTCCATTGGCAATCTGACTCCCCAGACCACCACCATAACACCCCCTCAGTACCTACCACCCCACACACATCAACACACTCTCACTCACCTGAACATGCCCCATGACGTAGATACACTCTCTGATCAAAGACACGTCTTGCTGCTGGAACCAGCAACTGCGATATGAGAAAATAAGGTAAATCACATTTAATGTATTTCAGTGGGGTTTGAGCATTTATTTATAAGGAGAGAAAAGGAGAAATTGTTTAACCAGGAAAGGCACGTTAAGCCAGAGCTTGTTTCTAGATGCGACCTGTGAGCACAAAGAAGTTAAGTGATTTGATCAGGGTCACAGAATATGCAAGTGGGGGCTGATGGGATTCAAACTCAGGTCTCTAGATTTGCAGCTCAGTGCCTTTAATGACTATGCTATACTGCCTCCAACTTCATCAGTTTTTTAAATTTTTTCACCAAATTTTCAACATGGCCTTTTTTGGAATTCCACCTCATGCACGAGTGTGGTGAAATTATTCAAATCCATCCCCTAAGGTGATTTCATGATTGCTGTATGAAATCACCTTTTTGGACATGATTTGAACATTTTCTCTGCCCTTGTTTATGGGGTGGGGTCATAAAAAGGCTATATTGAAAATGTGGGGTAAAAATATTAAATAAAGTTATGAGTGTACATTGAAAGTTTTCAATGCACGCTCATAGCTTTGGTAATTTTCAATGTGCTGACCCCAAATTTTCAACATAGCCATTTTTTTCCCACCACCTCATAAAAGTAACAGTTATCATTTTCCAAATCCTGACTAAAATGTGTTTCACACTTGCAACATAAAATAACGTTTTGGTGGGGATTTGAAAATGTTCACTTACCAGGTTCATGGTGTGAGAGATAGGAAGGTTGTGTTGAAAATTTGGGGGTAAAAGTATTACAAAACAACAAAGATATGAGCATACATTGAAAAACTTCAACGCATGCTCATGACTTTGGTAATTTTCAATATTTTGACTCCAATTTTCCACAATCCATTTTTTCACACCACCTCATTAATGCGACAGCTGTCATTTTTCAAATTCTGGCCAAAATGTGTTTTCACATCTGTGGCATGAAATTACATTTCAGCAGGGATTTGAAATTTGTCACCTACCTGGTTAGCTTATACAGTAGAGTTATTGCTCCTGGTTAAATGAACCACAGACTTGTTTTCAGGTGATATACATTTATAATTCATCCCTAATGGTTCCTTCTATAGCTTTATCTAGGTTACTGTGAATTCTTGTTTTTTTGTGTTTTCATTAGGGTACATTCCTAACCTACAGTATATACATGTCTAATCTAAATACAAACATTTCAGTAGCAAATGGGAACAGTCTTGAGAACAATCATCTTTTGCAGTGCTATTATTTCTCATGTTGCTGACACGCTGCCTCTGGTGAAATTGCATCTTTTCTACTGTACCACCAGTAAATTAAGCACATGAAACCATCCCGATTCCCAGTTGAGGAATGTGTCTCTTATATCCAAGTTTGAAATTCAGAGGTGGAATGATTGCGTTCCTGTCAAGAGGAGCCAGAGAAGTCAGTTGCTGGCAGTTCCCTTTTTTACACATGGCATTGTCCTGGATCGCTGCAGTTTGGCTCAAAGGTCTGCAGGAGCTTTCAAGCTGCCCATGCCACCAAATGTATACATTTATTTTGTAGGCAACTCAATGGATGTTCATCGACAACTCCACCCTTTACAATATTGAATCCAGGTTCGATCCGACAAACAAGCAGGGGATCGGAGATCGCAAAGTTCACTGCTTGTGTCTACCTGAGATAAAAAAAAGGACTGTTCAGCTCATACCTGGTTTATGTTGCCTTTTGTGAACCCCTTTCTGACTCAGACTCACCTGTAATGTTGTGGAGGAGTTCCTTCCCTTACGAAAATGGAGTACAACCTTGATTATCCGAACTCAATGGGGACATAAGATTAGTTTGGATAATCGAGGGGTTTGTAAAATCAAGGGTCCCTTCCACCTTGTTCCCATTAGCTTGGGAGACACAGTACAAGTTCATATAATCCAGAGGTTCAGATAATGGGGGTCAGATAATCGAGGTTATATTGTATATTGAAAAATATGCATTAATGTATGTCAAAACACTGAGAAATGCATTGTCCCAAATGTAATGTATTATATAATATATTATGACATATATTTTTAAATATACTGACATACTATATTTCTAACCCATATTATGCAAACATATATGTCATTATATTGAGAAATACATTGACTCTATGAAATATAATACACAGCGTATTTCAGCATATACTGAAACCATATATTCTGCCTCATGCATTGCTTGAAAGCATGTCAATCTATTTAGTAATACATTGTCTGGAACATATTATTAGTATATATTTCAAAATATATACTGTATTCTTTGTATGTTACATATATTTTTTTATATATGTTACATATATTTTTATATGTTACATATATTTGATATGTGTTACATATATTTTTAAACATGTTACATAACCTTTTTAGATATGTTACATGTATTTTTGTACATGCTTAGTTTTGTCCCATATGTACATTTGCATAACTAATTTGCATATTTCAAAAACATACTTTATCAGCCAAAATCATGATAATTTCTAGTTTTACAATACTTTTGAATTTACAGCATTAGCTTACAGACTGAAAAGAAAGGTACACGTTATAAAGCAAGTACATGTAGGATCTCACTCTGACCTATAAGTGAAACAAAATGGGATGGTATAAATACCAATCTGAGCTTTTAACAAACATGAGCTGGTGAGGTAAGTCATGTGTAAGTATAAATGAATAAAATGTATGTTTGTGGTAAAGGTGCAATATAACACAATAATTCAATGGAAATATCTCCATGATTAATAACAAGATGAGCTCCAGTTGTACAGATAGAGGTATGTGTAAGTCATAAATAATGTCCATTGTTTTTGTCTGGGTAAGTTAATAGTTATATTAATATCTATTATACATGTATATTATATATATATTTGTATAATAAACAACATTTGACATGTAAATAAGAACATTTATACATGTATTGGCAATATACCAATAACATATTTACTATCCTTATTTCAATATATTTGGAATTTAATCAATATATTTGCAATATACATAGTATATTAAAGTGGCCATAACATGTATAGTTATAGTACATTGCAATATATTTGCAAATTTTAAAATATATTGAAATATATTGGTTTTGAATACATTACAATGTATTATAAAACAACAACAAAAACAAGCCGAGCACTCATGCCTCGAATATATTAAAGGGCACTGGTTTTCTAATAACAAATTATTTATTTTAATACATTGGCATAATAAAGAGCAACCTGACACGTTTTGGATGACTACTCATCCTTTATCAAAGGTAATAAAGTATTTTCACCACTGTGACAGTTAAATAACCCATTCTTAGTGATGTCATTAATAGAATCCCAGATTTCATTGGTTAAAATCAATTGAAACAAGCATTGAACAAGTTTCAGTACAATTGTAGTTAACAATTGCACATGGAGACATTACATCGACGGTTTATTTTTTATTTGGGAAGTAAGTGAGATGGAATTAAAAGATTTTGTTATCTATCTGGAGAATTCTAATAGTAACTTAAAATGTTCTTATCAGGCCTCTCAAGACAGTGTAAATTTTTTGGATCTTAAGATTAGCAAAAAAGATTTGACTACTGTTAAAACAGAGATTTTTAGAAAATCGACTGATGGCAACACATTACTACAAGCTGATAGTTGTCATCCAAGACACATAGCAAAAAATATACCTAAAAGGGCATTTCTTATGGATTTGTCGTAATTGCCATGAAAATGTGGATTTTGAGATGAGTGCATAGGATTTGAGCCTCTGTCTGGAAGATAGGGGTTACAGCAGACAGGACATAAAGGAAGGGAGAAGTTTTGCAAGCCATCAGGATAGGAGGGAACTTCTTGAGTATAAAACAAATACTACTCAAGATTTAACATGGTTATGACATATTCTGCTCAGTCAAGTCAGATTGATAGAATTATAAAGGAACACTGGAAAGTATTGACAAGTGATCCAGGGTTGTTACATGTAGCATCAGCACCTCCACGTATGACTTATAAAAAGGCACCAACTTTAGGTGATAAACTCACGCATAGCCATTTCATGGATAAGGAATCTGATGCAAGTACCTGGTTAAACAAAGCCAATGTAGGCTGTTTTCCTTGCAAAAGGTTGCAATGTATGCACATATATTAAACAAAGTAAGGAAGTTTATTAACCAGGTTACTAGCCGTAAAATAGAGAATAATGGTTAGGTAAGTGTGTGTTATGGATTTTTTTTTACACCCTCGAGGTGTGTGATGACCCATAAACCTCCTCTACCCTTTTGCCTGAGCTGCCCCCTGCAAACTGTGGTCCACTAACTTTGCAGGTGAGGATTGTCATCCGTAAGTGTGTTTTTAGCCAGGAAGACAAGTTCTTTATCTTGGAGTGCTCTTCGTGCTTCTCTAGGAGTGCCATATATTCATGGTCTCTCTTCCCCAAATACCCTCATCTTTGCTGGATAGGGTGTTTGGACAGTTTTATGACTTTTGAAAAATTTTTTTTTTTTAATGGAAACAACAAGATGGTGGCTCACAAAGAAGGAATTTTCCTCACAAACTAGGAGTTTATTCTTGCAAAAAAGGAACAGGTCTCATGAGACTGAATCCTTTTTCATGAGATCAAATCCTTTGTCAGACTTTCTCCCTTTATCCTGAAAAGTGATCTTCCCATTGAAAACAATGGGAAATGAAAAATGTAATAACTTTGCAACAGATTCAAATTTTTTCACAAAACAAAGCATGCATGTTCTGTTACCCAATCTGTTACTACCATAAAAAAAATTACGCTAAAATTCTACACTGTCTGGATACAAGGCGATGAGGAATAAACTGCAAAAAGTGGCAACTTTATGACTTTTATGCACTGTCCAAATCTCAGAATCTGCACATCAAACCAGAACAAAACTTACTACATCAAGAGATCTTGATGTGGCCCTCCCAGTGTCCCAAAATATGTATTTTTTAAAACCTTTAAAAAAGAAAACAGTTCCCTGGCATCTTTTTTCCCCTGCAAAAAAGAAGATGGTCCCTCACCATCCCCGGCATCCACCTCCCCCATCCCAACCCTCCAATGAGCACCCACCCCTGCACACCCACTTTTGCCTATACTTACCACTGGAGGTTGTCAGCTGTCATCTTCTGTGGAAAGGGACACATCTGCATTCTTCAAAGCCAAACCACATGAACTAAGGAATCAAGGTAAGTGTTATATAATGTATTTCAATAGCGTTTACAAGTTATGTTGATAACTTTGCTATTTTTTGGACTTTTTGCACCAGATTTTCAGCAAGACTTTTTGGGGACCCCACCTCATGAACACTGCAGCTGCCATTTTGGTAATAAGACCCAGAAGGTGATTTCTCAGTTGCTGGGTGAAATCACTTTTCGGCCCAAATAATGAAATTTCACCACCAGTGTTCATGAGGTGTGGTCTCAAAAAGACCGTTTGGAAAATTTGGTGAAAAAATTCCTGAACAACTTGGTTAATGCATCAGTTAGGGTTCTTACTAAAGTGACAAAAGCAGGGAAATGTGGTGTTAAGGTTTCCAACCCTAACACTCCCACCTGCAGACATTGACAGGCGTTTGGGGTGTGCCTTGGGGTCCTTGGCCCTAATGCTCACCCCATTCTCCTGTACTGTGCCCATCTCAGCTTATTTACTTATGGAATGGGGTGTTAGGGTTGATGACCCCAAGGCACACCTCTGACGCCTGTCAGTGTCTGCAGGGTGGGGTGTGGGGTGTTAGGGTAGGAAACCTTAACACCACATTTGCCTGCTTTTGTTGCTTTAGTAAGAACCCTAACTGATGCACTACAATAGTTTTTTCCAATGAATATGTGTGTATATATATATATATATATATATATATATATATTATTTTCAAAAAACTTTGTTAATGCACCAGTTAGGGAAACTTAACATCACAAAAGTATGGAAATGTGGCATTAAGGTTCCCAACCCTAACACTCCACACCATCCCCAATCAGCAAAAAGAAAAACATTAGGGTTTTGGGTTCCCAGAGTCTTGGTGAATCAGGGGTGGGGTCATCCTTGGGATTGTCAACCCTAACACTCCCTCCTCCCTCAGCCCATAGCCTCCAATCTGAAGCATAAGGTACAGTACAGCTCCAAGCCAGTGCCTCATAGTGATACACTCTTCAAAGGTAGAGAAATATGTCTTGCCACATGTTGCCAACACAATTTGTTGTACCTCTCTTCCTGCAGGGCTCTATGGGCCCTACGTTAAGAAAGGAGATCATGTGAGATGTTGTTTGCTCAGGGTGTGGGGTGGAGATTAGGGTTGATAACCCCAAGGAAGAACTCACCACTGACTCCCAAGATTCTGGAGACCCAAAATCCTATTTTTTTTCCCTTTAGCTGCTGGGAGGGGGGGGAGTTAGGGTTGGAAACCCTAACACCACTTTTCCCTACTTTTGTGGCATTATGTTACCCTAACAAAGTTTTTTTGAAAATAATTTTCTTTCTTTTTGAGGTAGTGAAATCATATCCTCATTCACAGATGCAGATGCGCAGGTCCTCATGGGCTCGCACAATGAGAAAACTCTGGATGCCTACAGAAGTGCAGAGCCCATGCAAACCTTGCACTTCCATGCAGCAATGCATGTCAAGAATTCATGGGACTGTGTGGTGGTCTGCGGAAGTGCAGAGCCCTCTGGTCTCTGAACTTTCATGAGGCCACACATACAGATACACAGAACAAAGAGTCCATCTATCAGCCAATGCACAGGGCCTTTTGCCACCCACAGGTGCAGAGGTGCAGGGCTCTATGCCAAGAGAGCAGTTGTCTTCATTATGTGGTACCCAAGCCCATGTGGACAACCCTGCAGCTTGAATTCTCTGCAGGAGGGGGTTGTCGCATAACAGCAGCATCCCCCCATCCTCACCCCATCCTGCTGGGTCACTGAGCTCACTGCCAGACTCAGCCCACTGGCATGAGATCACCAAATATAACCACTGGGGTCAAGAGTGGCACTATACACAAAGTTTCTTAACAATTAGATAAATAGATATATGTTTATTTTTGACTGCAAATTTTCAACATACTCATTTTATGATTGCACTTATAAACATGACATATAGTATTTATAGTATGTTGGCCGAAATGTCATTTCACACCAAAAGTGCGAAAACACCTCTCATCCAGGACTTACAAAAATGACACCTGTCACATTTATGAGGTGGTGTGGAAAAATGGCTATGTTGAAAGTCTGGAGTCAAAATATTGAAATTAGTGAAGTTTTGAGTGAACGTTGAAATACTGCAATGTTCACTCATGACCTGGGCATCTTATCATATTTGTACACCAAATTTTCAGCATAGCCTTCTTATTACCCCACCTCATGAACCCAGTAATTGATAATTTTCAAATCCCCACCAAAACATCATTCTGCACCACTGAAAAGTTATTCCATGCCACAGGTGCAAAAACACATTTTGGCCAGGATATGAAAAGTTACAGCTGTCATGTTCATGAGATGGTGTGAAAAAATGGCTATGTTAAAAATTTGGATCAAAATATTTAAAGTTACCAAAGTTATGAGCAGGAATAGAAAAATTTCAACATATGCTCATAACTTTGTAATTGTTACATATTTTGACCCCAAATTTTCAGCATAACCTTTTTTATGACCCTGCCTCATGAACAAAGGCAGTGAAAATTTTTAAAGGGCAGTGAAAACTTTCAAAGTCAGCCCAAAAGGTGATTTTGACATGCGACTGCAAAAATTACCTATCAGGCCAGATTTGCATAATTTCACCACCATTTTTCATGAGGTGGGGTCTCAAAAAGGCCATGTTTAAAATTTAGGGTGAAAATATGCAAAAATGACAAACTTATGCATCAAAGTTCAAAACCCTATTGAAATACATTGAACAGCATTTACCTTAGTTTCTCACATTGTAGTCATCGGTTCCAGCAGCAAGATGTGTCTTCTGTTGGAGATTGGATCTGAGCCATGGGACATGTGTTCTGGTAAGTGAGGGTGTGGGGTGGTGGGTGCAGAGTGGGAGGTCAGGGTGGAGTGGGTGGGTGTGTATGTATGTCAGGAATGAGAATGGTGAGGGACCATTTTCTTTGTTACAGGTATTTAAAAAAATCAATGAGGGATGTTTTTCTTTATTACAGGGAACCATTCTGACACTAGGAATTGGGCATCCCAGTGTCAGGCTACTGTCCTGGGAACAGGAGTGGGTGACCTGGAAGGGAGGGGTGTCAAGAGAAACTGTACCAGGGATGAGCATCTTGGTTTCGCTTATATTTCATATATAAAAAATAAAATGCTGAAAAGAGTGGGCAGGCCACCTGGAGGGGGGAAAAGATGCGATATGGGTAGTGGGCACCCCGGTCTGGATAGATAGATAGATAGATAGATAGATAAATAGATAGACAAAGACCCTGAATCCCAGATATGGTCTAAACAATGAAATAGACTGGGTGGAGATTTTTTGTACATTTTTGTACCTTTAGCTAAAAAGTAAGTTGGTACAGATTTGAAATCCTCTGAGTCCATAGGCTTGTATTTGTCACTAGCGTACATGTTCTTTTAAATATGAGTGTAAATGATCTTGCCCTCTTCATTTAGGCTGTTCCCCTTTGTCTTAGATATGTGCATATCTTTTCTGCTTGTAGCCTTCTTTCCCATTCCAGGCAACTACCTAGGTGGTTTTTCTGTAGTTCTCTAGTGGGTCGGGACAAGGCTTGCCCTACTTGTTTACACACCGGAGACCCGAGTCAGCATTGTCAGTGTAATAGTTTTAAATATATACAATTGAAGAAGTTTGTAAGTTAGACAAGGGGTTTAAAGGGTAAGAAAATAAATGGATGCACTGAGATACTGCACCCAAGGGAACATATACATCCTTTACCGATGTAGGGTATTTTAAAATGTAAATGAAGAAGAAAATCTCAGAGAGCTAAAACATAATGGGATGTCAACCAGTCCACAAGGAGGTCATACTCTGAAAGCTGCTAAAAGAAAGGAAAAAATATATGTCTCTAGCAGGACCACTATATATTTATAATTAGTTAATATTGGCAATCAGTTGAACTTTGAAAGGAGAAGTTTTAAAGAATCCAGTTATTTGAAAATATAAGATGAGGAAATAGCAGAGCTAGTTTTAAAAACATGGAGGTGTTAAAAAATTAAACTGTTAAAAGGATAAGGAAAAGGTAAAGAAAAAGTACTGATGTCAGTAGTAGTCCCCTTTATAACCATACAACATGAGGTACAAGGGGAGATTGCATTAACACCATTATAATCACCATAAATTAATGTGGTGCCATTTTTTTGTGTAATAATAAAGACCAAATTTGTTGGCAGTGCACATGTGTATTTCTTTTGGCATGCTTTCCAGATTGCCCTGGCAACAAAATCCCTATTTATGGGATGTGTTGACAGCCAGCGCTCCTCCTTACAAGCACACAGTGTAAATGAGAAGCAGAGCACTTAGCTCTGTGTTTTAAAATTGATGTAAAAAAAGAATGAGCTAGATAGAGAGAGAGAGAGAGAGAGAGAGAAAGACCAGGGATCACTGGCTCACTACTGGCACTGCAGCCAGCAACACGCTTCCATCTACAGTTACAGATGTCAAAAACTTTTCTTTTTTAACCAGGAGAGACACACTAAGCTGAAAGCTTGTTTACAGGTGCAAACTGGGAGCACAACAAAGTTAAGTGACTTGCTCAGGGTCACACAGTATATAAGTGGGGGCAGTGGGATTCAAACACAGGTTTGCAGCTTAGAGCCTCAAACCACTGCGCTATACTGCCTGCTAAAGTCTTATTGTTCTCATACAGAGAACAGGGGTGAGTGGCATCTCTTGCTAAACTTGGCACCCTGGATTTTGGGGTGCCCAAAAAAGGTATTTCTGGCAAGTTTTTAAAAAACAAACAACAGAATCTAGGCAAATGGTCCCATTTAGGTAGGTTTAGGTTGTTTTTTTTTAAAAGAGATCATTTTTATTCATTTTCAGTGTTTGTGAGTTTTAAAAGAGAAAAAAATGTCAGCTGTCACAATCGGTATATGTATTTCAGCATGAGAGGTAAATCATGAAAATAAGCTCTTGCGATAGTTTTTTTTTTTACTAGTCACATTTGTTGGTTAACTCAAAAATCCTTATAACTTTGAAACAATATAATATTTATTAACCAAACCTTCAAAAGCCACACCCTTGCCACAAGCCCCTTCAACCCTGAAAATGTCATGAACAAATTCCACACCGTCTAGGCTATAGGTGAGAACAAAAAATACACAATGTTAAAGAGCTAGTGTACTGCCTGGAAACTGCCTGAAATTAATTGCAACTATCAGATGTAGTCAGCTATTGCTTCTTATATCTTCAGTATTTTTTTTTTCTGTTTGCTAATAAGGAGATTTTCCACCTGGCAGTACTGGGGTGATGTGTGAAGCAGCACTTTCTCTGGAGGAAAAAAAAAGTCAGTTCTGTTCCTCCAACTACATCAACACTGAAACCACACTTACTATGACATCACTAGTAACCAATAAGAGCCATTTCTCACTGCCAGGTTTCACTTTCACATGAAGCAGCAGGGACTGGCTATCCCTGGTTACTTATGAAAGTCACTGCTCAGACTGCAAGGATTGTGGTGCCTCACGGTGTTTTGTCTCATTTCTGAAGATGTAGTGGGAGGAACAGAACTGACTTTTTTTCCCCTCCAGATAGAGTGCTACTCCACACATCAGCCCAGTACTGTCAGGTGGAAAATCTTTTAATTAGCAAACAGAAAATAAAAAATACTTCAGATATAAGAAGTGATAGCTGGCTACATCTCAAATTACTATTAATTCCAAGCAGTACACTAGCTCTTTAAGTACAGTTTTTTTTTGGCACTCCATATCTCAAGAACTGAACAAGGTGCTGACACAAAACTTTTCAGATCTTTTTTTTAAATTCATCTTTATTGACACAACACAGGTACAAATTGGGTTGCAGTAGTGAATTCAATACAGTGGTTTAGCATCACAGTAATGGAGTTCATTCTTCTATACGGTAATACATAAATTATGATGGCATCTCATATGTAGCCTCCTATATCATACTATTGTTTACTTTGTTTCATATAGCGTCTTTCTGAAGAGTAGGTTCAGATATTTGACTGTACTGGCTGTGGTCTTTGGTTCTAGTTCTAAATCAAGTCCATGGGGTCTCCCAAGTCTTGCTATGTCTCCTGGTTATTATTTTCTCCCTCTCGAGGGGTGTCTTTCCATAACAGCCATCTTGTCAATCTGTGAACAAAGATTTGTGTTCAAAGTTTCACTTTGTATGTAATGTTCTGCATTAGGGAGATCTCACTGACTATCTCTCACCAAAGATGGGGCTGGGGAGATCTGGCTTGAGCCAGTTGCGGGTGATGTCTTTATGAATTGCTGCTATCAGGATATTCCAGAGGTATAACATATCTATAGCCTGCACCACTGGGGAAGGAAGACCCAGGACTAAGTTGAGGGGCACTAAGGGGGGAGTTCAGGGCGAATAAATTCTGCATGTCCCTTTCTACTCCCTGCCAGAGCTGCCACAGCTTTGGACATGCCCAAAGACATGTGTACGGTGTGCATTTTGTTCGCCACAACTCCTCCAACACACCTGCGATCGAGTGGGTTCTCTCTTGTTTTGCAGTATGGGCGTGAGAAAAAAGTGTATTCTCACCTTCCATGCAAATTCTTGACACATGGGTGATGAGGAGGTTCTGGCAGCCAGGTTAAATATCTTGTTCCACTGTTCCTCTGTCAGTTCAAAATCCCCCTCTTGCTGCCATTTCGACTTGACAGGGACCAGGGAAGATTTGTTGAGATTCCTTAGAGCCCCATAGATTACCAGTATCTGCCCCTTCTAGACCTGCCCATCCAATATTTTTTTAAGAAGTTCTATTAAGGGAGCTGCTCTGGGTGGGTTTATGTCTGCCTTTTGCTGGCGTTCTATGTGAGTGCAGAGCTGTAGAAATCGGTAGTGGTCCAAGTTACAGAAATCAAATGCTTCTAGGACTGTTTTGAAATCCTGTAGTATATTTGCAGCTATTCATTCAGTGGGGCATATCAGGCCCTGCCTATCCCATCTGTGGTATAAGTGATCCATCTTAGATGGAATGAAGGTGGCATCCCAAACAAACCAATACAGTGGCCACAGCGAGGTTTCTAGTTTATACTTCCTTCAGGTCCTATAAACTGCTCAGAGGGTGTCTCGGGTAGTAGATAACGTTAGATTCTCAATATTCTGTCTATTTGGTGTGGACATCATTCAAGCACCAAGAGGGGTGCTCTCTGTTTCCTCCTTCATCTCTGTTTGTTTCCAGTTGGCCTGGTAGGATGACACTGACAAGAGTAAGGCCACTCTGAGGTGTGCAGCCAGATAATAGTCCTCTAGGTCTGGGAGTGAGCAGCCTCATTCCAGATGGTGGGTTTGTCAGATTGAGTATTGAATTCTGGGTTTCTTGGCATTCCAAATATATTTGGTAAGGATTCTACCCCAGACCTGAAATTGGGATTTGGGGATAAATATTGGGAGACATTGAAAGAAATTTAGAAATTTTGGCAGAATGTTCGTGGTGACTGATTGGATTTTAGAATACATGGGAAAGTTAAGAAATGACCAGCGTCCTATATCTAGTTGCAATTGCAAAATTAGTGGGTTGAAATTTGCTGTGAAAAGGTGTTTTAGATTTTTTGTAATGTAGGTACCCAGATATTTAATTTTGGGGGCATTCCAGTTGAGAGGGAATAATTTTCAAATGTTCTGTAAGGGGTCATAATGGAAGCACAGGATTTCAGTTTTTAACCTATTTAAGGTGTATCCAGCATATTTCCCAAACTCTTCTAGCAGCGCCCAGATTTCTGGGATCAAGGTTTCTGGCTAGATAGGTATAGGTTGGGAATATGTCGTCAACAGACAGGGAAGTCTTCTGGGTCAATCCTCCAACCTCTATCTCCTTCACTCCCTTTGCTTCCCATATAGACTGTGCCAGAGGCTCTATATAAAGGGTGAATAACAGGGGCGAGAGGGGACAGCCCTGTCCGGTACTCCTCCCCAGTCCAAATCTGTCCGATATGCCTCCATTGATGCTGACGTAGGTCTGGGATGAAGAGTATAGTACTTTGATACTATCTATAAATGGACGTGGGAAGCCAAGGTGTTCTAGTGTTATGAAGAGAAAGCTCCATGAGACTTTATCAAATGCTTTCTCTGCATCCAGGCTCATAGCAGAGGTTGATGTACGTGTTCTGTGTATGGCATTAATTATATTAATTGTGCGCCGTACATTATCTGGGGCTTGTCTACCTGAGACGAAGGCTGTTTGATCTAGATTAATAAGCTGGGGAAGAAGTATATTGAGTCTAGCCGTTACTATAGATGTAACAATCTTTTAGTCTGCGTTGAGAAGGGAGATGAGACAGTATGAACTGTACTCTTCAGGGTCTTTACCCGGTTTGTGTATGACAGAGATTGCAGTATAATGCCAGAATGGTGGTGTGGGGTGTCCTTCTTGCCAGATCTCCCTATATACTTCCCCCAGTAGTGGGGTAATTTCTTTAATGAATGTCTTATAAAATTCCCCTCCAAACCCATCCAGTCCCAGACATTTTCCTGTTTTTAAGTTTTAATTGTGTTTATTATTTCTGTCTGCATTACAGGGGCTGAAAGTTTTTGTCCCTGCTCTTGGGAGAGATGGGGTAGTTTCAGAGACTTCAGAAAGGTTAATTTTTTCTACCATTGGGGACTCATTGGGGCTTGGTAGAGCTCACTGTAGTATGAAATAAAAGCATCTGCAATTTGTTCTGTCTTGTAGGACATCAAGCCCATCCCTGGGTGCTTAAGCTTTGCAATGCTGGCTCTTGCCACTCTTTGTTTAAGTCTTAAAGCCAACAATTTGGTGGCCCTAGCCACCCCCCATAGTATTTTTGTTTTAAGTAACAATGGGCCTTCTCTATTTCTTCTTTCTGTAGTCTGTATTTTCTCTCTTATTTCTTTTAAACTTTTTAATCTTGCTTTTTCCCATTTAAGTTTCTGTTCACTTTCTAAGGCTTTAAACTGGTTATGGAGGTCTTGTGATTGTTGCTGTCTTTGTTTCTTTTTGTAAGCCGCTGTGGATATTATCTACCTCTTACCATGGTCTTAATTGTGTCCCACAAGATTTGGGGTGTGGTACCCGGTTCATCACTTTCCTCCAAGGTTCTCTTAATGGTGTATCTGACCTCCAAGATCACATTCTTGCCTCGGAGTAGGGAGACATTTAACCTCCAGTGCGTATTCTTTCTAGGTACAGTAGTACAGTAGCTTCAAGTCCACCTTGAGAAAGATTGGTTGGTGGTCAGCGAGAGTAGAGAGTTCCACTCACATGGCTGAGAAGAAGGGTAGGTCTGTCAGGTTGGTGATGAAGGTGTCAAGTCTAGAGTAAATTTTAAATCTGGGGGAAAGCATGTATACTCTCTAGCTTTTGGGTATTTGGGTATTTGGACCTCCATACATCTGTCAAATCTAACTCGGAAAACAGCTGTTCCAGCCATCTGGGTTAGGTATCTGGGAGGTAGTGTCCAGGTTTCTGTCAAAAATTATGTTCCAATCTCCCTCCATTATCAGTAAGCCTGTCACTTTCTCAGCAACATGATGCATAAGGGATGTGTAAAACATCAAGGGGGAACCCTGAGGGGTGTATACATTCACAAATGCGACCTATCCTGGACCCTCCTCACTACTATAATATACCTGGCACCAGGGTCCAGTACAACCTCATCCTCCACAAAAAGAAGGGAGGCTGATAGCAGTATTGCCACTCCTCTTTTTTCTCCTCAGTCTAGAGAAGCATAATATAAGTTTGGGAAGGTCTTTGTTTTTAATTTGGTAGCCTCTGTGGGGGATAGGTGTGTTTCCTGTAAGAAGATGGCCTTGCACTTCTGCGAGTCTAAGAATCTGTGTAGTCATTTCCTCTTAATGGGGCTTGTGATGCCATTGATATTATATGAGAGTATGTTACTACAGGTGGTGGCCATCATCTCTGTGTATCTTAGAAATTATTTGTTCTAATCCCCCTGTTACTCATGGTGTTGGCTGCATGCTTAGCTACCCCTGTCAACCTCTCTGTATACCTTAATAATGTAATCATCAATAAATTAACTTGAAACTGCATAACATCAATAAAAGCAATAACTACTTTTTGCCAAAACTTACAAACTCGGCAGACATAAACTTCTGCCTCAATCGTAGTAATACAGTAAAACCATGAACCAGGTAAATGGAGGTAGTCCCCCCTAAATCCACTAGGGGGTGTTCATACCTTGTAAATTAGGTGTTGTGGTTGTGACTTCCAATGACAAGCTGTGGTTTTGCACTCAGCTCGGGGTCACTGCCTTGGCAGTGTAAAATCCCGTGCCCTGTTCGTGCAGAAGCCAAAAAACAAACTTAAGGCTATAAATGCCATAGCTTCTGGCGATCCCACCATCAGCAACTTCTAGGTAGTGTATGGCTGCTTATTAAGCTGCAAAGCCCCCCTGCCCCAATCCATATAATTCCTGGTTTCTTTTCTGATGCTAGGGGATGTTGTTTTCTCTAAAGTGCATTAGTAAGTCTGTTCACCTATAGCTTAATGCCTGGGTGATGCTAATCCACCTTCCCAGGGCTCCAACATTGAACAGTAAAACAGGATTAGTTTAATTTATCAGAACTTAAGCAAGCAGTTTTACTGAGGTGCTTAATTGTATGTTATCAGTCTGTCAGCCTGCAGTACAGTATGCTAGGGGTTGGCCCCATAGAAGTTTCAGTCCCCAGTGCTTGAGTTCCACATTTTCCTCACTCCGCACCCTGCCCCCCCCCCCCGAGACCAAAGTAGTCGCCGGGGCCAAGGGCCTTTTCAGTGAGTTCAGATCTTGTTCCTACAGTGCCCAGGATCATGTTATTCCAGCACTATGCATTTTTCAGTTAAATTCCAGAACAGTTCAGGCCCCGGAGCCCCACTCACTTCATCTAGTGCAGTGGCCATTTTCCTTAGTCTTGGTTTCATTCAGTTGTATTTTAATTTGCGTATCCCAGTTATATGTTGATTACTGTACTTACATCCAGGAAGGTCCTGGGGATTGCCGATGGCTAAGTCCCTTCCAGCATGCGGTTGCAGTACCCTCCCGATGAGGAGGATCCAGCAACAAACATGGGGCTCCAGAGGTGTAGGGAAGAGGTGAAAAGTAGATCTAAACCCCTGATCGAGAGCTTCATTGTCAAAAATGTAGAGTGATCTTTTTTTCTATTCAGGTGTCTGTCTCGGATGTCTCACCATTGTCCGATTGGCAGTGGGGAGCTTCTGCTTCAGATAAATGTGCTGCTTTCTTGTTAATCATTGAGGGATCTCCATAGACTTGAAGTATTGCAGCAAGATCAGATCTGAGGTTTGTGGGAGAGGCCTGCGAGTTGGGACTTTTGTGCTTAGTGCCTCTACATGCTACTTACCAAGCCAAATTTAGTAAATCTTGCTGTAGTGTCTCTTTCGACAGAGGTGGGAACAAGATACTCATCCCCTCCAGGTACTGGGCTGCTTCTAAAAGGTCTGCATAGATTTTTGTACCTTTGTCTGTGTCCACCTTCAGCTGGGCTGGGTATAGGATCTGGGCTCTGAATTTTTTGTGTGGAGCTGCCTGAGAATGGGCCACAGGGTTTTTCTGTTCTCTTGCACCGTCGTCGTGTAGTCATTGTCATGGCTAATACGCTGCCTATGGTATTGCAGCTGTCCTTGTTGCCAGGCTCAGAAGAGCAACTCCTCTTTCATCAAGTAGGAGGCAAGTTTAGTTATAATTGATCTTGGCCTAGCCCCAGTGTCCTGTGGCTTCAAAGCCAGTGACCAGCGAGCCTGATCCATGGCGAGGTCCATGTCTGTTGGCAGCTTCGGAATTTCTTTTAGGATGGTTTGTAGAATTGTCATCATGCTTCCAGTTTTAGGCTCCTCGTCCTCTGGTATTCCATACACCCATATGTTTTGCCATCTGCTTCAGCCTTCCAGGTCTCCCAGGCACCATGTTAGCTCGTGGTCTTGGGCAAGGAGGTGCAGAAGCAAGTGTTCTTGTCTATTTGTCTGTTCCGTAACCGTCAAGATGCACAGTTCAATTTGGTCTCTTTTGTGCTCAGTCGCATTGAAGTCAGAGCAGAGGTCCGAGAGAGTCTGGTCAATTTTTGAAACCATTCTGGCCATTCGTATTATCATTACTGCCAGGTCGGGTTGGTCCTCCTCACTATCTAAGGAGTTTGCCATGCAGCCTTGTATGCTAGCATTTTCCGAGCAGCTCCTGATTTCATCTTTTTACTTTTTATTTATTTTTATTTAGTCTTTGGTAACTGGGTAAGGCCCACTAGACACAAGTGCCTGTTTTCAGGGGTGACCTGTGAGCACTGGGCGGTTAAGTGACTTGCTCAGAGTCACACAGTATGCAAGTGGAGGTTATGAGAATCAAACTCAGGTCTGGTCTGCTGGATGTATCAAGCTTGTTCATACCTCGTTCCTTTAACATCTAGGCTATACTGATATCCTTGTGACAGGAGCTCTTTCAGCTTTTGTACCAGCATGTTCATGATCATGGGTGGATAAAGCTTTTGACCGGGGGTGGGATATTCAAAAGAGTTGCCCACGGCACAACAGGGTTGTGCCATGTGCAACCCACCAATGTGCCCTGGCGCAATATTCAAAGGGACATGTTGCACAGTGCAACTCCCGATGCGCCGGGGTGCACCAGTAATATATGCGGTGCAAGTGCAGGGGGCGTGCCCATGCACATGCAGCACATTCCGATATTCAGCCTGGGATGTGTGGTACATATGCTGGCACATACCGCCTTGTGCCACTCAGGAGGGTGCAATGTTGAGCCTGGTGAAACCAGGAGCAAGTCCTAGCCACCCACAGGCAAGCTGCCATATTGCAAGGCACTACACAGCAGCCGCCTGCTGTGGGTGGCCACCCGACCACCCAGGACACAGTCCACACGCTCTCTGCCCAGTGGGCAATGTGCCCCCCTCACCTGATCCTGGACAGCAGACAATTATATTCCTGGTGGTTCAGTGGACCAAACCCCAATGCCCATTCATGGGCAACTGTATGAACATGCTCTGGTGGTCCAGTGGACCGTTTACCATTGCCCGATCGTGGGCATCTGTACACTGTTTCCCTGGTGGTCCAGTGGACCAGTCCCCATTGGCCAAATGTGGGCTTGAGTTAAAACTCCCTGGTGGTCCAGTGGAACCCTCCCCCAGCACCTGATTGTGGATGGAATGACCATGGGACACCCTGGTGGTCCAGTGGTACCCCCCCTCCCACCTGTCCACTGAGTACCCCGCCACCCTGCACCCCCCCCAGTCAGTGGCGGATGGCAGCTCCCTGCCCACAAGCTGCCCGGCCACCCACCAACTGACAGTGTACAGTAGGGCTGTATGCCTATTGGTCCACTGCACGGGCCAATGGGCATGCAGACCATACTGTGCTACACAGTCCCGAATTGTGAATGAATGCTTGGTCATGATTCGGGACTGTGTGATACAGTATGGTCTGCACACCCATTGGCTCATGCAGTGGACTAATAGACATACAGCCCTACTGCACACTGTCAGTTGGCAGGCAGCCAGGTGGCTTGCAGGCAGGGAGTTGTCACCTGCCGCTGACTGGGGGGTTGCAGGGTGGCAGGGGACTCAGTGGGCGGGTGGGGGGAGTACCACTGGACCATCAGGGTGTTCTATAGTCATTCTGCCCATGATCAGGTGCTGGGTTCCACTGGATCACCAGGGAGATTTAACTCAAGCCTGCATTCGGCCAAAGGAGATCGGTCCACTGGACCACCAGGGAGCTATTACTCTTATGCCTACAATTGGGTGCTGAGGATCAGTCCACTGGACCACCAGGGATAAAGTGTACATATGCCCATGATTGGGCATTGGTTAGCGGTCCACTGGACCACCAGGGATAAAGTGTACAGATGCTCACCATCGGGCAATGGTTGTTGGTCCACTGATCCAGCAGAGCATGTTCACACAACTGCTCACGATCAGGAGATGAGGTTCAGTCCACTGGACAACCAGGGTTTAACATTACACTTGCCTGCACTCGAGTGAACAGGAGGGGTGCCCACCCAGGGGCAGGAGGGCATTGGTCCCCGATGGCTGCAGCCTGGCAGGGCACCAGGCGGAAGTCACCGATGAGCGGTGCACCGCATGCAAATGGGGCCACTATACATGCAAATGGACCCATTTGTGCCTTGCATGCATAATGGCTTCATTTGCATGCCTGGTGCTGAATATCCCGGTTGATGGGCCTAGCACAACCGCACTTTTGCTGGTGCATCCCCCTGCTCCCCTTCTGGCACTTGCACTGGTGCAGTACCACTGCGCCATGCACAGTGCATGCACCTGCAGTGCCATATTCAATGGTGCTGAGCCATGGCGCAGCACCGTTGAATATCACTTGGTACATGCCTTGGCTCATCCCAGTTGCTCTGAACCCAGGCTTGCACCCCTGCCTGCAGTGGTCTGAATATCCCACCCATGGTGTTTTTGGCTGGGGAATTCATTTCCCTACATTGGATGATTGCTTATTTCAGATCGGGGGGTGAGCAGAGCCCAAAGGCTAAGCAGCCATCAGCTTCAAAACTTTTCACTTCTTGAGTCTCTGACAGCCTGACCATGCATGCCAAAATTTGAGCCATTTCATCAAATGATGCCAAAGTTATTAAGGTGCAAAAATTGAGGTTTAACATTAAACAGCCTATTCAACCTTAACTATAGGGGCACTACCATGTCCTTATGATATATAATAATTAAAAAAAACTAAATTAATGCAGGCATCAGGGTTAAAGAACACAGAGTGCACAAAGTAAGAAAATGAAAAAAACTGAGGGTTGGAATCTCATGAGCATCCTCTGTACTGTACAGGGAGCACATGGCCTGTGTACTGTAGCAGGCCACTTGCTCCTTGTGCAGTACAGAGGACGCGGGCCCTGTACAATACATAGGACATGCGCTTTCTGGCTTTCCATATGGCAACCAGCTGAGAAGGTGAATGGAGGGCTGTGTAAATTGCTGTATGGGTTTCCCAGGGACTGCTTACAGTGGAATGGGGACGGTGATCAGTGGGTAGGGAGGGTACTACTAGATGCCAGTGAATATGGGTTGTTTCGGTAGTTTTTATTTATTTCAGGAACAATAGTTATCTGCAGTGATCATTTCATACAGGGTTGGCAATCGGGGGTAGGGGGGACCACTGGATGCCAGGAACATAATTTTACATACACAGACTGGTGATCGGAGGGTGGGAGGGACCACTAAGCACCAGGGTATTTTTACTTTCACTGGTGTTGGGTATGGAGAATGGGGGGGACCACTGACCACCAAGGAATGTGGGTCTTTTTGCAGGGTCGGTGTTCAGTGACCAGAGGGAAAACTACATGCTAGGGGGATGATTGTCTCATAACAGGTCAGGGATCAGTGACTGGAGGAGACCACTGGATGCTAGGGAGATCACTGTCTCATAAAGGGATGGTGATCAGAGGGTGGGGGGACCACAGACCACCAGGGACTTTTGCTACCTTTTATGGGATGGTGACCAGAGGGTGGTGGGATGGTGATGGTCCACCAGGGGCCAGATGAGCGCACCTGACTGCCAACTTGATTGTTGGCTGCAGTTGCTCCAGCCACTAGGGTTGCCCACAGTAAGTCGGGTTTTGATTGGCGGTATTTGCAATGCACAAAGTGGACTGTGCTATCCTTTTGTGCAGTACAAATGTGCTGAATATTGTGCTGGACCAGTATTCCTGTCCCCACCTCTCCATTTGCCTACTTGCATACATTAGTTTTTGCACATGCGCTAACCCTTTTAGAACATGCAGCTGACCCTTTTGAATATTGTGCTTCAGTGCACACTCCAGGCAAATGGGGTGCAATCACTTTGCTCACCAGGCAAAGTTTTGAATATCAGATCCCAAGTTAGGAAGAAGCAGTAGGAGCTGATGAGCCCTCAAGGAAAACCATCCTGTTTTCATGCATATGACCTCAGTAATAAATGATGGGAATAATAAATACAAAGCTAATGATAAATATTAAGCTGCTTTGTATCCAAATATTATGTTTTTCAAAGTTCTTCTCAAGGCATCAGTGGGTCTTTAAAGTAACAGAGGGCTAACAATGGGATCGTAACTACTGAATCACTATACATATTACAGACCAAAAGATATTACAAATAAAACAGCATGACCCTCAATACAACAGTAAGGAATAAACATAGTGCACATTAAACAGAATATGAAAAGAAATAAAGCTTTGAACATTATTCTATCAGTCCAATGTACAAGTAACAGTACAGCAATCCCAATAAAAGTTTCCACAAACACTTTAAGTCCATTTTTTTCCAGTTCTCGCTATATTTCTTCCATGGTGGGACTTGAACCTAGATATGCAACATATGGGAACAGAGCTGGCTGGATCTTTGCCAGCCTTTGCTTCATCATGAAATATAAAGAACCTCTGTGTGCAAACACTGAGGCAAGGGTTACCCCAAAGGGTATTTGGCTGGGAAGCCAAGTTTCAAGAAAATACAAAATCACACATGCCCACACAATGCAAAGCATCGTGGGCTGCATATGCAGATCACCGCAGAATGTTATGCTGGTTCAACTTTAAGCAGAATTGCATGGTGCCGAAAGGCCTCTCACACAGTTTGCAAAGGGTGCCAACAGATGACATAGACACGTGTTTCATCCTACCAGGACTCATTAGTATGCCTCATCTGTTTGACACCCAAGTGGAATGAACCAGCTACCCTAAGACGGTCTGTCTGGGTTATGTTGTGGTGAGCCCATTAAAATAAAAAAACTATTTAAAAGATAAAGAACCTCTGTGTGCAAACACTGAGGCAAGGGTTACCCCAAAGGGTATTTGGCTGTTAAACAAGTTTCAAGAAAATATAAAACCACACATGCCCTCACAATGCAAAGCATCATGGGCTGCATATGCAAATCACCACAGAATGCTATTTTGGTTCAACTTTAAGCAGAATTGCATGGTGCCGAAAGGCCTCTCACACAGTTTGCAAAGGGTGCCAACAGATGACATAGACACATGTTTCATCCTACCAGGACTCATTAGTATGCCTCATCTGTTTGACACCCAAGTGGAATGAACCAGCTACCCTAAGATGGTCTGTCTGGGTTATGTTGTGGTGAGCCCATTAAAATAAAAAAACTATTTAAAAGATAAAGAACCTCTGTGTGCAAACACTGAGGCAAGGGTTACCCCAAAGGGTATTTGGCTGTTAAACAAGTTTCAAGAAAATACAAAATCACACATGCCCACTACTGCCCTGCCTGAATCCCTTACCTGGAGAGGAATAGGGGACAGACTTCTCCCCTCTAAGGCCCCAGAGTGAGGGGAGGACTAGGGAGAGTCATCTAGGTGGGGACAAGCTGTGGGCCTGTGCGACACTCCCTGGGGACCACCATCTTCCTCCTGAAGTCCAGGGTTTTCAGTGTGGTGTTTCCCCAGGAGCGCAGACGTGCAATGATGTCTGCGCAGACACTGCTGGCATCCTCCTCCACTCCACCCCTTACAGTGCTGGTTCCTGTAGGACCACTGATCTCCATTGGGGGCTGCTAAGGAGCCAAGAGGAACCTGCAACCCACCCCAGGAGAGGATTGAGTGTCCCGAGTTGTCCTCCAAATGCTCAATCCTCTCCTTCCCCTGCTGACCCCCAGTGGCACGAGTCCATTCCCAAACCTGGGTCACCAATGTGGTGCGATGTGTGGCATCCAGCGACTCAACCCTCAGAGCCACCAGGATGGCCAAGGACATAGCTGACTACCTAAATGCAGCCTGAGTCCATCCTAATTAGCCTGAAATGGTGGTCTGTCAAACCCTCTCACTTCCCAGAGTATCGGCCCCTCCCCCACGCTAAGATATTTTGTCACATCTAACTAGGGAGAGTGTGGTGCACACTCCACTGAACTGAATTGGGCTATTTTTAAACTGCTAATTTTACGTGTACCTTGCTAGTACCTATACATGAACACCATGACTTGCTAGTCAAGACATGATGTTCATATATAGGTAATGCCACAGTTCCATGTAAAATAAGCAGTTTAAAAATAGCCTCATTCAGTTCAATGGGGCCTGCTCCCACGCACTCCCTGGTTAGGTGTCACAAAATGTCTTAGTGCGGAGCCAGGGCTGGTACACCAGAAAGTGGAAGGGATCGGTTGGCCGTCATCTTGGGCCACTTTACAGTTCTTTCCCTCCCGAAGAGCACAGGACTATAAATTAAAATTTACTCAAGAATGGACTCAGGCTTCATTTACAGAAGGTAGGCACTTATGGGATTAAAAAAGCCCTGCTCTGCTCCCAGCGTATAAGCTATATCAGCTTCACAACAATCTTTCTGGGTTTTCTTTCGGTTAGATCAGGAGGTGGGCTGATATCCAGAAGGAAACGGGGGGGGTCAATTTCTTTGAACTTAGCTCCCAAATGCTCTCTTAATTCATCATTGTATCTTAAACAATAATAACAGATCACCCCTCATCCTCCTTCTGTCTAGAGAGTATAGTCCTGAGGACTCCAACTGCTGTTTGTATGTCTTATCTCTCAAACTTATTATCATTTTGGTGGCCCTATGCCAAAACTTCTTGATGAGATCTACCTCTTTTTTTAAGTAAGGGTTCCAAAACTGGGAATAGTAGTCCAACTTTGCTCTCATGTACAGTAGGTCCTGTAAAGTGGAATTATAACTGCTTCAGATTTATTGATGGATTTCCAAATGCATGTCACTCTTCTGTTTGACTTGGATGTGATTGATTTACATTGTAGAGAACTTTTAAGGTCGGTTGCTTCTAATACTCCTAGATCTTTTTCATTGTTGATGACCTTTAGTTCAGTTCCGTTAAGATAATATTTTTGGCAAGGGTTGTTATGCCCCAAGTGTAATACCACACACTTGCTATGATTGAGAAGCATATGGTTCCTAATAGCCCATTCTTCAAGTTTCTTTAAGTCCCCTGTTGATTTGCTTCTGTTATCTGATATGTCAACTATACCGCCCAGCTGCGTATCATCGACAAATTTGTTAGGTTCATAGGTTATTTATGAGTCAAATGGCTATAATCCTTTTTATGACTCACCACATATCAGTGGTATCATCTACTAATATTGTCACCCATAAAGATATCCAGTGCTTTTTTGAATGCCTCCATGGTTTCACTGATCACTACCTTTTCTGGTAATGCATTCCAAGTAGCGACAACTCGCTGGTTAAATCACTTACCCCTAACATTAGTCTTATATAATTCACCACTTAGATGTAAACTGCGTGGTCTACTAGGTCTGTTACTTACTTCTGACTCAGCCCTGATGATTCCAATATATCCTTATTTTGGAGCTCTTTATATATAAGCACAGGTCACCTCTCAGTCTTCTATATTTCAAAGAAAACAGGCCTAGATCAGTAAGTCTGTCCCCATAAGTTTTGTTTTTAAGGTTTTCTATTCCTCTAGTTGCCCTACACTGGACTCTTTCTAATTGCTTGATACTTCCCATATTTTGTGGAGTACAGAAGGGAGAACAGTACTCCAATATCAGCCTGACCAAGGATGAGTACAAGGGGAATATCACTTCAGACTTTCTACTCTTCAGTTGTCTGGAAATGCAGCCAAATATTTTATTACCCTTCTTTACTGTTTCTTGAGTGTGTTTATCAAATTTCAAAGAAGTATATATTATTACCTCTAGGTCTCTTTCATTGTTGGTACACTCAAGTTTCTTGTTCTTTATTTTGTAGTCAAACATAATATTGTTGTGACTAAGTGCATAAATTTACACATTTCCACACTGAAACTCATCTTGTGTTGATTTGCCCAGAGTTCTAGCTGGAATAGTTCTTCCTGAAACGTCATGGCTCTTTCTTTATTATTTATGATGGCACCAGTTCTGGTGTCATCTGCATACTTGCATAGCCATGATTCACCAGATGTTTTCGTAGAGGTGACAAATATGTTAAAAAGAGTTGGCCCCAAGATTGATCCATGGGGCACACAATTCAGCACCCTCCCCCAGTTGGAATGGTACCCTCTGATGTACACTCTTTGATGCCTTTCACTGAGCCATGATCTAACCCATGTAATGAGACACTGGTCAAGTTCTAGATCAACCAATTTTTTTACAAGTTCCTTATGAGGGACCAAATCAAAGGCCTTTGAAAAGTCCAGGTATATCACATCCACTGGTAGGCCTGCATCTAAAGCTTTTGTAACAGGTTAAAAGAAGATCAATAAATTAGGTTATTAATCTTAAATGTGACAGCCCTTCTGTAGGTCACTTATATATATAGAATAACAGTGCTCCAAGTACTGACCCCTGCAGAACCCTGGTAGTTACCATGACTTTGATTATTCCATTGTCTTCGGCAATGGCTTCTTGCACTTACAAGCTCTTGTCTGTTTTAGCTTCATCAGGTTGAGCACCTCAGTTTGCAAAACTGGGCCAGATGTGCTTCACTCTAAAAATGTCTCTGAAGGATTATTGTAGATGCCCAATGAACCAGTATTGTATGATTTTTCTGACATTGTTCTTTCTTTTGCTGCAGCCTAGACATGGGTATTTGTTGTGAACATATGTGTATATTCGGGATCCAGTAGTGTTGCCAGGACACATAGCATGTGTAATCTAATGCTGCCAAACCTGTCTGCAAGGTGTGTCAGAAACATCTCTGCCACTTGAAATTCTCTAATGAGTATGACACCCTGATGCTGATTCAGCTGAACTGGTGCCATCTTCACCCCTTCCTCCACCACCATCATCATAGCTGTCATTTTTGCAGCTACCACAGCTACCACCAGCCTTGCTTTGGTGGCTTGCTGTAGAAGATCATAAATGACAGCGTGCATAGCTTTCAAGAAGAATTACCATGGGAATGACCATTCTAAGGGTTGCTGATTCAGCACAGTCTTTAGCATCCTGGTCAAATGGTTGCAGAAACAGAAGAAGCTTTTGCATAACACACTACTTCATCAATGACAGATAACCCCCATCACGTCATCAAATTCCATAGCCCAAAACACATTTCTGTTCCACAAGCTTCTCCACCATAGACAGAGTTCCACCTTGTTGTAACATCTTTAATTAAGGTATGCCAAGGAATGGTGTGCTTTTGCCAGTAATGACAAATGAGCTCAGCATGTTTGGAGGAGCAATGGAAATATCTAGTGATGTCCCACACAGTGTAAAGTGTTCTTTTAACTGTGCATGTTTGCTAAGCACATGACACCACCAGATTTAGTGTCTATGCAAGACTAGATGCCTGGGGGGAATCCCTATCATTCATCACTATCACTGCTGTTGTTCATCATGAAGACTTCTACCCATGCCATGGATCATGAAGGTATATCCAGAATATCTAACAGTGATTAGATGAACCACAGAATGCTTTAAACATTGTGCTTCCCTCCATGACCAACATGTGAACTAAAGCTTCTATTTTATTGGTGTGCCACTGTGAGGCTGTCTGCATCAATATAACTCCTGAAGGAGCTGGTGGTGGTAGGGGCGGGATGGGAAAGGTGGTGGAGCTTGACTTGGATACAGCCCAATGGGCAGTGAGATCTAGGAAGCTTTGATTTGCACTACTGCTCCAGTTATCACTAGTGAAATGTACATACGCTCTGTCTCCTTCAGGTGTGTCACCATTTGCATACATATGCCTAATACATACTGGAGAGAAAATACCTGGAAAATGGGAAGCATGGTAGAATATTGTATGTGGGATTCACTTTATACATAAGTCTTTGAAAGCCAGTATCTTCTGTGCTAGAGGATGACTAAAGATCAAATGCCATCGTCTTCCCGATTAGTTATGTCATTCAGACAGAACTTGGATGAGTAGGTGTCAGTTTAATGCAGATATGTTGTGACTCGGGCAGTGTAGTTTGTTTTCTTGGCAGTGGTTGAAGCGGTGGTTTTGATGCAATGCCAATACCTGGGGATGTATTAGTTGGCTGCTGTGGCTGCCACGGTGGTTGCATTACTTGAACAAACCATGTAATCTCACCTCTTTCCATTCTGATTCTCCCTGCTACTGCTGGCTTATCTGACCAAAGTGGGAACTGGTAATGCATGTAGCTGTTCACATTTTAAATGATCAGTCAGAAAACTGGTTCCCAATGTTCAAGTTCAGTGACCCTGACTCATCTTTCTACAACACTTATTGCAACACGCTTTCAGTGGATTTGTGGAAGTCAGTAACATTGGGTAGATTCAGGTTCGGGCGTCAACTCGGGTTGTTGAAGGATCAGTCAGGAGAGGAGGACTGAGCTTCCATAGGACTGCTCTCCTCCACTGGGGAGGGAGGTAGGGCTGCTACACCCAGATTAATACTGACCCCTAGTGGTGGCTGGGGGTTGGGCATCCATGGATAGCAATTTAGGGGTGGAAGAGCACCTCTGCCGACATCCTGCATGTGGGTGCATGTGCTGGCACATCTGTTTGGCATTATATGCCCACCCTCCTGAGAACTTAATATGAGGAGGAGGAAAAACATGACTGGCTCCACTACCAGTTCTATGGCACACCTCCCATCTGAGGATCCTTTCTGTGGCTAAGGAGGGGGCATCTCTGTCATGCAGAGGGGCAAGCCATGAGGAAGACAGGAGCTGGAAGGTAAGTCCAAATTGGGCTAGAGTGATGGGGCTGGGAGGGACCATCCCTGATGATGTGGCCAGCCTTGGGCAAGCTAAAAACTGCACTAACTGGAAAAAAAGCCAGGTGATGTCTATAAACATTTTGCAGATGTAACTCCTCTCGCATCCCCAGACACTGTCAGTTTGTTATATGCTTTCCTGGAGTCCTTGTTTTGCCACACATATTGAGAATATGTTTTCTTAATTCAGAGTGTTTCTGTTTTTTTTTTAATATTTTTCCAACTTTTTTTCTATTGAGATCTTTTTTAGCTCCACCCTGAAGAACCCTATGGGTGTCACCTTGCAAATCTCCCCTGAAACGACCATTTGCACTGGATGCTGGCTTTACTGGTAGGAGCATCTATTATGGAGCAATTGGGAAGGAGCTACACACTGACCTGATCTTAAGAGCCCAGAAGATAGAAAACAGACATATGCAGAAAGAGAATATGGTGGGAACAGATATGAGCTGGAAATGCTACAGCAGTTTCCTTATCTCCTGTTCTGGGTCACAACTGGAAATTAACTCAGCTCAGTGCCTTTCACAGTCAACAGTTAGTAAATACAAAATAATCAATATTATTTATGTTTGTTTTATTTAGAATTTCTGCACACCCTAATATCCACATGTAGGCTACATGCCTAGTTTTCAAAAGGGTCCTGAGGAGACAGTCACAACAGCAATTTTACTAACAAATGCAAAACAAACTATCTGAAGGCTAGTTTAAATGAAGTTTTCTTGTGAGCTGCAGAGATTTACACGATACTGTAACATTTATGTATAATATCTATGTAAGCCTAGAGTTCAGAACAACAAGCTGTGAATGTGCTTAGTATATCCAGCAGGCCTGGGTCTGAGTCCTACAAATTCCTCATTGCATTCTGTGTGACCCTAGAGAGTCACTTTACCTCCCCAGTGCTCCTAAGACTCCACTGTAAATGGGCCTTGTGCTCAGCATGCCTTACCTGGTTACCAGTGAATAAAAATAAAAAATAAAAGTAGTCCAATGAAAAATGTCACAATTAGAGCTGTGCAAAATGCAGAATTCTGCCAATAGAGCTGGTGCAGAATAGCAATTCCTCTTCCAAAATACTTTTCTGAACTTCTTTCCAAGTCCATCAGAACTTCTTTTGGAATTCTGCAGAATTCCGAAAAGTATTTGCATGTAAACTGTGGAAAAACTTTCCATTGATCATGCAAACCACAGAACAGTTTCCCACAGATTGTGGAAAGGAATTTGCGATTTATGCGAACCTCAGATTACTAAACCATGAAATCCATTCTGTTTTCAAAATTTCAGAATTTCGCTACTAATGGAATTACTCAGAATTAGGCAGAATTGTCCAAAATTCTGTGGAATCCCTTTTGGTCTGAATTTAGAAATTCCACACACTAGTTGCAATGTTTAACGAATCCAGAGGATTTCATAGAAGGTTTTGAGAAAATACAATGATGGCTTATGAAAATTGTCTATTTTCAAATAAAAAAACAAACAAAGTTGCTCTGCAATCATACATTACCTTTAAAACCTTGAAGTGCCAGTTGCATAACTGAACTCAGTATAGAGAAGGGATCTGTTTCAGATATAATAAACACTTTTATGTCTGTTGCTTGATTAAATCTGCTTTAGCCTTTGGTGAACAGTTTTATTGCATAATTGAAGGTGCTACCAAAAGAATGGGGTGCATATACAGAATCAGACACTCGTCCTCTGACACAAAGAAGGTACTGGTACAAGAACGAATGTTGCCCTGTCTGGAAATTTTGAATGTTATCTGTTGGCTAAACAATTGGATTAAGCTTGAAACAGTCAATACCACAAGTAAACAGGATTCCTGACTCAGGATGTAACTTAGACATATCTACTTAGAATGTTACTTTACCTGAAAGATAAATGGCTGTCATTGAGTTCTGTAAGAAATCTCCATTTTTTACATCAGTTTTTTAAATACAAAATTCTAGTGTCCAGTGTTGAGGAGTAACTAGTTACTTATGGATAGTTATTGTAATGTAATTTCTTTTTTAGTAACTACTTATAGTGATGAATCATTTTTCAGAACAAACTCTGGTCAGAGCCAAAACATTTGCTACAGTAGTGCAACAAACTGATGCCGTGTTTGCATGGCTGCACCAATTCTTCCCGATCTCCGCTCTGGCGCTGCTCCTATCTCCCAAGCTGATGCATGGTCACAATTACGCAACCCATCTCAACGCCAACACAAGCCGTGCTGAAGAGGGGCTCTAAATTCAGGAGTGGACCAATAATATTTGTGCATCCATAGTGACTTGCTCATTAGCAGGTACAGTAAGCACTGCAGAGTGCTACAACATTGGCAGTCATTTTTTAATCATCACCTTTCTGCCTTGATGTTACTACAGTGATTAGCAATAAAAAATAAGAAGCAGCTTGAATACCCCTCTGCATGAAATCCCCTTGTTGCTCTTACTTGCATCTGTTTCTGAATGGGAAAGAGACAACAATCCACACTGACAGTACTTTGTCTTGAACGGGCCTCTACATCTCCAATTAAAATGGAAGCCTGTCCTATTTCCTGCTTTATTTTATTAGGCTTTGCACTTTTCAGGCTAACTATTTACATGCATGTTGGAGGGATGCAAGCGGCGCTGCCAGTCCACACGGCAGCTTACGCCACTCAGACTGCTGCGCGCCCCCAGCTCTGCTGAGGTTTCGGGAGTGGAGTAGTGGGCAACTTACCACTAGTAGGTAAGTGTCCACATTGCCACATTTGTACCACACCACCCACCACCTAAATGAATGAGAGCATGCCCTGTGAATAGTAAAACAATGATCAGCTGTTCACTATGCATACAGTACTGTCCCATTCAGATGGGGCCCTACTGAGGTGGACAGAGGAGGGCTTTGCAGTTGCCATTAATTGGAACCATTTGTAGTGGTTATAATGGGGAAGGAAAGTGGGATGGGATGGTAAAGGGCTGCAGTAAAGATGGAGTACTTGTGTGTTGCAGTGGGGAGTGATGGAAGGTGGAGGGGGGCTATGAGAGTGGGGCAATAAAATCAAAAATCAGTAAATTTCTTTTTATACTTAACACAGCAGTTAGCATATACTGTTACAGTGGGGGAGGGGAAGGAGGAGTGTAGAATGGGGTACTATGTGGACCGGGGAACTGGGGTACTTTGGGTGTGGCCTATTCATTGGACACCAGACACCAGAGAACTTTTTGGCATGGCATTGGAGAGAGAGCAGTACTGCTAGACCCCAGAGATGTTTCTGCATGTGGAACACACAAATGTTAAAGCATTCCAAGAGATGAAACTCATAGTTACATTCAAATGCCTTCATTTTGGATGTTTGGATGTGCTTATGAGATTCCCCATCACATGAATCTGGCTTCATCTCCTCGAGTGCTCCAACATCTGTGTATTCTCGGAACTGATTTTCCTGGTGTTGGAGCAATGACACTGGCTGAGCACACCTCCTTTGTTGCAGACCCTTCCAATTGGGGCAGGGGATGGGAAGGTGGTACCACTAGATGCCAAGGACTTTTTGGCACAGGAGTGGTGTGCTGCTAGATGCCAGGGACTTTTCCTATTTAAAAAAGTCACTGCATACAGCATAATGGAGAGAGCATCCACTTAATGCAATACTATAGATCCCTATGCAATCTTTAGAATAGTAGTAAGCTTGATGTGTTGTTGGCTCCATGCTGAATGTTTGCTGAAGATGCCAGCCACTGGGTAATTCACTCGAAGTCTGGTTTTGGACAAATTTACCCACTCTTAAGTAAGAACAAAAAAAGTGTTTTTGGCTATGCCACGCAGCAGACTTAAAAAGTCATAAGTAACTGTAGCAGCATTACTTTTTTCCTAAAAGAAACTAGTTATTTTCACATAAACCTTTGTATATAATGTATTTAGGTCACAGACAACACCAATAAATCTGCTATCTAGGACCTACTGTGCAAAAAACAGACCTAAAGTGAAAATAACACGTTAATTTTGCATTTGCCTACATCACAACTTATTTTTCACTTGCCTAGGTCACACTGTAAGGGAGCAATCAGTCATTTTGATTGACATCCCATTCTGGCCATTCATTTCAAGAATCGACTGCTTGCCAGCAACCAACAGTGCTCCTTGCATTGAAACTGAAAGCCCCTGGCCCCCGCAGCCATCTTGTTTCTCCGCTTTGGTCTGCAGTTTCAAAAATTTAATTTAACTTTAACACACAGTGCTCATCTTTACGTTGTTAAGATGCAGCCACTTTGTGCTATGATGACCAAGCCATCAATCTCTTAGCCACATTTCAAAACTAACATGTTTAAGCTGTATTTCTGCAGCTGTCATGCTGCCCGTTCACCACTGTTGCTCACCTGCTCCATTTGTAATCGGTGAACTCTCTCCTTTCAGGACTCAGGGCTGAAAAGAAAAACAAGGTAAAGAAAAAAAAACACACCCAGAACTGCATTTATAAAAAAATAACTGTCTGCTACCATGCTAACCTAAGGATGGGTGGGGGGCAGAAAACCTCAGGATGGGGGTTTGGGGCAGCACTTGCAGCATTTCCAGTGGGAATTAAAGGAATCCAGCCTGCAAAAAAAAAATAAAAAAATCACACAGAGTTAAATAAAAAAAAATTAGGACCTACATACATTGTATACACAGAACATACAATTGTGTGTGTTAAAATGTGGCATTTATTTCCATGAATGAGGGATCGGAACCATAACTCACGAGTGGCAAAGCCACTCGTGAGTTATGGTTCTGCCCCCTCACTCATGGAAATAAATGCCATATTTTAACACAGGTCATTGTATATCTTCTATAGGTACTATAAAGTGAGATTAGTTGTCTTTCCCTGGTCATGTTCTCTCATGTGTTCCCAGTACGAGGTAGAACTGAGACAAATCCAAGGCTTAGAATCAGCAGATATTTAAACTTTGCTCCTGCAGAATTTTTCATAAGTAAAACTCACATTTATATCTGCAGAAGACATGAAATGAAAAGTAATATAAAATAACACAAAAACAAATGTGCATTACTATTAATGTTACTTATTGCTGTTCTAAAAATAATAAACAACTGTAGTGTATTTCAAATTTTGTAAAGTAACTAACTGTAATAAATTACATTTCAAAAGTAACTTCTCCAGCACTGCCAGTGTTGCTCCAAGGATTGCCATTTGGGGGGAGGGAGGGGGCAAAAATGACTGATGGTTGGTGCCCTCCCTCTCTGTGACACAGTTGCCTCACTGTCATGACCTGCTTTCTCCCACCCTTCCCAGGTCAGGAACCCTTAGCCTGTTTGAGCACTTTGATCCCTCACAGGTGGCAGCACAGAGCATTGTCTGCACACCACTGAGCTACCGCATGACTTTTTAATTGCTTTATAAAATCTGCGCAGGTTTCTTGATGTAAAGTAAAGGGCTACTAGGACCCTCACAATAAGCACTAGAAAGGTAGTGCTGGGCAGACCTGATGGGCTACAAGGCCTTTTTTTCTGCCCACAACTTCTATGTGTCTATGTGGTAACATCCCCATGTATCTCACTGCAGTCACAGACCTTAGTCACGGCACTGCCATGTTATTTATTATTTATTCATTTATTAAATTTTGATAATCGGGTGAGCCCGCTGGGCCCCGAAGGTCCCTTTTTCAGGGGCGACCTGAGGGTTACAGAAATCATTACATGGGATTGATTCGACAAGATACATAACAAGTGTCATACATTATTACATGGGATAGTATGCAACTAGATACATAACATGCATCACGTAGATACATAGCAGGGCAGGCATAGTGGCAGTGTAATAAGTACGAGTGTATGAAGGAGTAAAACACTTTGGAGTACCTTATCCTAACAATTACACTTTGTGGAGGTAGCCAGGTGCGCCTTGAGCCTGGTGCGGAAGGTATAGGCGGAGGTGGTTTCCTGAATGCCTTGGGGCAGGGAGTTCCATAAAGAGGGGGCAATAAAGGCAAATGACTTTGGGAAACAAACACATCAGGGATATACCAGGAGACACAGCAGTAGCAGTGTCCATGGATGAAGCAAGAAACACATTTCTGTGTGTGTGTGTGTGTGTGTATGTGTGTGTGTGTGTGTGTGTGTGTGTGTGTGTGTTGGGCAATTTGCCTGATTACTTTGGTTTCAGGTCTGTTTTTATCTGACTGTATTCCTACTTAAAGAAATTTCATTTCCTTTTCTACTGTACAGTTAATCCAAATAACAAGAGGCAACGGAAACAAGTATAGCATTGTGCTCTGATGGATAGTTCAGTTATGCCAAAGCAATAAATTATACAGGACACTGGGGAGCACTGCACAACAATAAAAAAAAATAGTAGAGTACTGGCACCAGCAGAGTACGAGTGGCACACTTCAGGAATCACAGCCACACTGGCTGGGGCTACTGTGAGAAGGATTTACATATAGGTCACAGCCTCATTGGTTGTAAACAGGTGGCTGCATTCAAGGCACCTGAGGGCCAGGGTGGGGGATGGCTATACCACAGAAACAAACAGGGATCAAAGTCACAAAAATATATGCACACGTGCACATTTGAAAGTATGCACAGGTTTACTGCAACATAAAGATTTCATCAAGGGGCCAACAGCAGGTCTGACAGAGAAAAGCCTTTCCACTTCAGTCAAACTTGGCTGCCAAAAACAGCAATTTGAAAGGAAATCTGGCCGCCTGCATTTTTATATGGAAATTCAAGTAACTGTTCTGTAAAAAAAATGTTTCTCTCTTTAAATTACTGTAGCATAAACACCGTAACTCAGAAATGTGATTTGGCCAAGAGAGAGGCAGAGAGATATATACACACACAACCACGAATGATTGAGATAGAGTTTAAAATGCTGCAATGTTTCAAGTCAGAGCCTAATTGGCCTTCTCATTTAGTAATTTGTCTGCTTTCTTTCCTCTTCCGCTGCTTCCTCTCTCCTTGTAAAGTGATAGCCAGCTACCTCTTCAAGGGAATGATAGGAATCCTTGGGGAATGGCTGAGGGGAAGGAAAAGTACAAAAAAGGGAAGAATGAGTGTTTGAAAGATAGACACCATCAATGAAATCTTTTATCTGAGCTGCTGCTGGAATGCGGGGGTGCCGGAGTATACACTTTAGAGAGCTGTACCTTTTTCATTAAAGGGCAATGTGCTTAACAATTATATAATTTTCTCAAGCCTCCCTGATAGGGTTTATTTGGGTCCTTTTGACCTAAAATGGGATTAGGAGTGTGATGGTGACTAAAGTGCAGAGTTTCATTATGTTTTAACTTTAAAAGCATGATGGTTTGTGTTTGTGTTACTCCAAAAGAAATGTAGTGACTAGTATTATTTTACATACCACCAGAGGGAGTATGTGCAGTACAACTGAACAAAGTGCTGAACCAGTGTAGTAGCCCACTAGTATGGCACCATACAAGCTGACAATGGGATTTACTCACCTGGTAAAGGTGATTATCTGAGTATCCTTTATAGTACTATGCAGTCAAATACCAGTGGGTATTCCTCGTCCATCCTATAGGTTGATGCACGAACCAATCAGAATGAAGGGGGCGAGGACATATGTCTGTGGTCATCAGATCTTCTCCAGCGTGATTCCTCCATAGCTAGAACATGGTGAAAGAGATAGAGACATACAAGATGGAGAGAGAGAGAGAGAGAGAGAGAGATAAAATATGGACACTATAGGCACAAGGATGGCCTCTGCCCTTAGGTAGCGTCCGCTTGGGCTATTGCCTGGTAGCCTGTACTATAAGGTAGATTAGAATAGGCAAAATAGTCAGTCCTTACTTTGTAACTACCTTTCCTTTATTGTGGAACAATCCCTGAGTGTAGTAACAGCAATACACATATTCACATAATGTAACAGTTAAGCAATAAGCCACAAGGGGGTGTGGGTTATTGGGAGATTTACCACGGCTGGCATAGTTTGCCACGGTAGCAAGCCAAAGTGGGTAAATCCTCACCAACCGTGGTGGTAAATTCCCTGATAACTCACATCCCCAAGTGGCTTATTGTGATTATACCATGTCCCTGTTTTTTAAAGAATTTAAGATTAAAGTGATTTTACTTGAAAATATGTTTTGAAATAGATTTTTCCTGCACTATTTTTCCACCGTATGTTAAATAGTTCCCTGTTGCTAGGTAGAATATTTTAAGTAGATGGCAATCTCCCCCCAACCCAACCCAGACTACTTTTCCCCAGCTCTGGGCAAAAGTACAAAACGAGAAAGTCTTTACCATGCATGTTATCGTACCATTGTGTGTAGCTGTGTGTGTCTCTCTCTCTTGCTTTCTCGGAGGTGCTTTATCCTTGTTTGATTCGGGGAGCAGCATGGTTAAAAAAAAAAGTAGGAAAATCTTTGCTGATCTGTCTCGGTATGGGACAATATTCCATGGTTTTATTTTTATTTTTTTATAATAAAAAAAGACAACGGTCTCTGTTCTGTTTTAGTGGTGGCAGAGTGTGGTGCGAGTGTTCAAGGGATGTGGTCCATTTGCATGTTTACTTCCGGGTGTAGTTTTGTGGTGAGCGAGGACAGTAGTTTAAATTGGCAGTATTTTTTTTTTATTACATTTTTAGGTTTTTCTGGTTTTCTGCTCTTTTCATCAGTCCCGGAATACTTAAGAGGATCAGAGGACAGAGGACGATGAGCGACAACAGCGGGATACTTAACGCACAGGACACTGATGTTTGTGCCCTTCTGGTACCCCATCTTCGGGAGTCTTGGGACAGGTGGGTGAAGATTTTGGGAACAGGGGATGAGAAATGAAGTAGGGTAAGTTAGGAATTTATAGGGGAGGGGGGCACACAATTTTGATCGGGCTGCACTGTTTTAAAAAAAAATGTTGCTTCTGCATCTTGTTTATTGGGTTTCAAGATGGCTGTTTCCCACTGCCAACTTCAGGGTTCGGATGGATTTTAGAGATGGGGCTGACTGGCACCTTTGCCAGTAATTATCATAGGATTTACAACGGGGCTAAGGCGCCAGTCTGCATATGTGATTGGCTATTACTTTATGTCCATGGTATAATAAAACATTTACACTTCATCACTTCATGTGAGACAGTCAGAGACTGGGAAAGATCCCATATTGTTGCTGACTGACATCATTTTGTGAGCATGCCTTTGTCGACCCATCCCACGGCATAATCTGCCATCCCAGGTGGGGCTGTGGAGTACTATAAATGGTACTCAGATAATCACCTTTACCAGGTGAATTAATCCCATTATATTTTGTACCCTTTATAGTACCATGCAGTCAAATACTAGTGGGAACTTAGTAGCAGCGCACAATCACGAGTGATTACGCTTGGGAGGGTAAAGAAAAGGCAGACTGTTTTGTAGCTATATGTGGCTGTGTCCCTACCCTCAGCACCGACCTGGTAAAGGCTATTCTTTCTTGTGATGCCATGTCTAGCCTATAATGCCTGGTGAATGAGTGTATAGAAGACCAGGTTGCTGCTTATCAAATGTCTGCAATTGATACATTCCCCCATTCTGCCCATGATGCCGCCACTGCCCTGGCGGAGTGAGCTTTGATTCCCTCAGGTGGGGTCTGCCCTGCTGCCCTGTAGACCTCACTGATGGTCTGTCTGATCCATCTAACAATGGTGTCTTTGGAGGCTGCCTGCCCTACTCTCAGTCCCTTGTGTAATACAAATAGTCTGTCTGTTTTACAGATGTCACTCATCATGCTGAAGTACTGCCTCAGCAGATGACTGACATCTAGTAGGTTGGCCGTAATGTGTCTGTGGGGTCATGTGCTATGTAAGGCAGAAGGACATCCTGTTCCCTGTGGTACATGGAAGTTATCCTGGGAAGAAAGGACGGTACCATTCTGAGAACTACCCTATCGCTTTAGAATGTTATGAATTGTTCCCTGCATGACAGTGCCTGAATCTCCCCAGTCCTCCTCATGGAGCAGATTGCAACCAGGAAGGCTGTCTTAATTGTGCACCATTGCAGGTCATTGTGTTGGAGAGTTGGGGATTGTAGGGCATCTAGTACTGTGTTGAGATGCCATGGGGAGCATCTTGTCCTTACCTTCGGTGATGTTAATGACACTGCCCTTAGCAATCTGACTGTGTCTGGGTGTGAGTCAATCTGACCTATCCCTGGCAGTGACCCCCTAATAGTAGATATTGTTGATGTTTGGACTCTGAGGGAGGCCCTTGTTTGCCCCTTCATTTAGAAAGTCTAGTATCTGTGGAAGTCCTGCCACTGATGCTGAAGTTCCCATTTTTCTACACCACTTGTGGAAAATCTGCCATTGTCTATGGTAAGTCTTATTGGTGGACTGTCTCCTGGACTGTAACATTCAATTCACCACTCTGATGTGGTAGCCTTGACTTGACAGTCTGTTCCTTTCAAGAGCCATGCAGTCAGCTTCAGGCTGGATGAGTTTGGATGCAGAACCAGTCCCTGTGACAGAAGGTCTGGTCAGTGATGTAGAGCCATTGGTGGGTCCACTGCCATTACCTGAATGAGGGAGTACCATGGTCTCCTCGGCCAGTTGGGTGCCACCACCACCCCTGATGCCCTTGTGCTTCGAATCTTGTGGAGTATTTTGTACAGCATTGGAATGGGGGGAAAGGTGTAAGCCTGTCTGAATTTCCATGGGGCTGAGAGGGTGTCTATCTCCCGTGCCCTGGCATCCAAGAACCTCGAGTGGTAGTTGGGTCATTGCGTGTTCTGGTGAGACGCCATGAGGTCCACTTGGAGGGGACCCCACTTGTTCTGTAACTTCCAGAAGACCTGATGGTTGAGTTTCCACTCCGCCTGATTGATGGTGGTTCTGCTGAGCCAGTCCACTTCAGTGTTGGACAGTGTTGGATGGCTGCGATGGACTGTAGGTGTCGCACTGCCCACTGTAGTAGTTGTAGCTATTCTTTGATCATTGTTTTGCATCTGTTTCCTCTCTGTTTGTTTATGTTAGCAACTGTCACTTGGTTGTCGCACCTAATTAAGATTGTCTTGTTGAGGAGGGGTGCGAAGAATACTACAGCTAGCCGGACGGCTCTCATTTCCAATATGTTGATAGGCAACTTGGTTTCTGACTGGGTCCATAGTCCCTGGGTTACATGATTCTTGTAGATTGCCCACAGCCTAGCAGACTTGCAGGTAGGGACTTGCTAGAAAAAACCCTCAGGGGTTCTAATAGAGTGTTTCATTTTAAAATACAGACTGCATCTGTGATGGCAGCCAGGCATGAGGGTTGTGGAGGTCTTTACAGGAGGGGTCTCCACTAGCTGTTAGGCAAGCTGAGATTGGCTTTGCAGGGGAATTCTAGTGCTGTCTCCTGTGGAGGAGGGGTCGCTACAGGAGGGACCCCAGCTCTGAGCTTCTCATAAGGCAGATTGGGAGAGGTGTAGGAACAGGACCTGCTACTGGAAGGGGATACCTGCCAGTTACATAGCCCCTTTTTTATTAGTCTCTTATTTCTCTTTTTTGCAGCCCAGTGCTGCAGATTGCACTGTACCTCGAGCTCTGAGGTTCTGGGTTCAGGTCCTGCTACTGGAGGGGGTACCCACCCTGGGAGAGGTGATTCTATCTGTAGTGGTTGCTATCTAATATGATTTACATTTCCCGGAGCTTAATGAAATGCTGCTGTTAGCATGAAGTTGTTAGGCAGGTAGATTAGATAGATCCTATGCTGGCTACCAGGCTGTTAGTTTAGAGTTGAGTAAAAAAATAGTACTGTACCTGAAAGACTAGTAACATTGTTGGGAGCAGTCAGGAAACGTGACCAACCTATCTTGATGCACGAAGAGCACTGAAGAAGATCAGATGATCACAGAGGTATATCCTCGCCCCCCTTTGTTTTGATTGGTTAGTGTATCAACCTATAGGATGGACGAGGAATACCCACTGGTATTTGACTGCAGAGTACTATAAAGGGTACGAAATATAATTAATAGATCAGAAGCTTTGCCTGCAATGGTGGTAATGCAGACAATGTGAGATTCAATCCTATCTGTCATGCTAAGCAAGTGGAGTTGGATGTGATGCAGCGGTAGTACATTTAGATTCTGGGAGAGAGGGTTAGAGCTGCCCAATGCATCAGTTCCTACTATGGTGTCTGGTCAAATGACATTCTAGCATGAGTGACCACATGCCCTTGGCCATGGCTCCACCCACAGATTGCTGCACCTGTGGGAGGGATCCTGTCAGTGGAGAAAGGTAGGACTATGAGGCAAGACCAGAAAATGCCATCCTGGTATGTCAGATGATTGGTGCCATTGTCTTTCTTGTCAACAGGCAACTGATGCTGTGGTCCTCCTAACCCCTAGCTACCATCCAATGTACTAGACTGCCTTTCTCTGGTGGTAGCTGTGGAGACCTCTGTGATGAGACTAATCAATAGCCTTTAGTGTCTATAGGGGTTTCTAGAGGGAGTCATTAGGGACCAAGGAGTGTCATGTGGGAGTGGTACTTCACCCATATGGAAACAAACTACATTTTAGTAACCTGTAAAAAAACCCCCAAATTTATTTATTTATTTATTTATTAGCTTTTGATGACCGGGTAAGTGCACTAGGCAAGAAGCCTGCCTATTTTCAAGCATGACTAAAGAGAGTACAGTTACAGTAAATACAGCAGAGACATCGAATGACAACAATGAGGTGCAAAGGGAAAGAGAAATAGCATTAACAAAACAGCCTAAGAATAACAGCAAGAATACTACAGGCTAGGGTGGTCATACAATTGTTGCAAAATTATTCAGATTACCAAGTCAATAGTCTTAAATATGAATTAACAGGAGACAAGAAGTGCACAAGTACAGTAGGAAACAAAAAAATGGAAATGGCAAGAATCCAACCTTAAGTGCAATCAGCAGCCAGGGACGTTGAGGTGTGAAAAAGAGCATGCTTAAAAGCTAAGTGAGATGAGGAGTTCTTCACATGAGGGGGTAGCGAGTTCCAGAATCATTGGGCAAAAAAAGAGAATGCCTGCTCACCCATTTTAGTAAAGCATGGCTGAACAGCGAGCAGGGGGAAGGCAGAGGACCTGATGGCATGAGAGTGAGACAGGGGGTTAGCATAGCACCCAGAGCCACAGTGTGAGGCATTCTGGTTAAAGAGTCAACGAAGCAACCTAGTGCATATGATTTAAGGATATTGAGAGGCAGCCAATTTAAAGCAGAGTAAAGTCAGCAGTGATGGGTCAGACGTGGAGCTGATAAGGTGAATCTGCAGATGTTGTATGCAATGTCCCATTTACGGAGTACTACAGCATTGGCATGCGAAAGGACTGGGAGAGCATATAGCAGTTGCAGTAGTAACACACCTTTTCGCAACAGCAATTCTGGCGGCTGGAGTTAGAGAGTGGTGCACTCTATAGGCTGCACCAATATTTGAGTTCACTGAGTGACCTCCTTCATTGACATGCGCTGCAAAATCAAGCACCGGGTCAAGTATTACCCCAAGGTATTTGAAAGACACTGTATTAGACACTGGGGACCCATCACAGCCATGGACCAGAAGATTAGGGGCCGCAGCTGGTGCCCATCTATAGGAGCCAAAAAGCATGGCCTGAGTCTAGGATAGGTTTAAGATCTGGTAGTTAGAGAAGAACCAAGATTGGAGGCTCTGAAAGGCAGGTGATAATTGTTGATTTAGGTCAGTCAGACAATGAATATATCTGAATATATCTCAAACATATTTTAGATATATGCCCATTTTTCCAGATATACTCTAGATATTAACAGAATTCAATGAGCTATATTGTATACTTGGTATAGATATTTAAAATATATGTTTTTGTTATATTTTCAAATAATTTGATTTTTAATTTTACTTTTTAATGTTTTATGGAGCGAGCAGCACAAAGAAACTAGCACCAACACCTTAGTCTTGAAATTCAAAATCTCTTGTTTATTTCACACATGTTGCGAGTCCAGTACTTTGAGCCCACAATGTAGGAGTGATTAGCCCTCAAAAATGCCCCAACCTATTTTGTGCATGTACGCTTCCTCAGGGAGGCCGGTCTTGTGATAGACAATTTAATGTATGCTGTTGGTGCCAGGTGTGCCCCATACCAAATTTCAAATAACAATCACACAGAACCCACAGTGATTATTCATACAGCTTTTCAAACAAGATTTAAAAAAATAATTCAAATCACATCGAATAGTGAGACCAAAATCCATATAGTAATGTCAGATAGTGCTTGCTAGATATGAGCAGAGAATTTATTCAACAAACCATATTGTTTTGTTTGTTCACGTAAATTGTATGCCTTTTGTTTTGACCAAACATCCTAATTTTAAATGGTAGGTCAATATTACTGTCGGCCTATGTATTTTAGCAGGCATTTTTAATTTTAACCAACGTTGCTATGGCAGATCAAAAAGGTCAACGAACATTTCCTTTTGTGATTTTTTTACCTTTATCGCTTTGACCAAACATCTTGTTTCTAAATGGAATGTTAATATTGCTTTCAACATATGAATTTTAGCAAAAATTTTAATTTGAACCAAAATTGCTGTGGGAAGTTAAAAAGATCAACAGACACTGATGTGTTCACACACATTTCTTTTCATGATTTTGTTTAAAAAAAAAACTTCTCAGTTCCCCATGTAATTACATAAATAGATCTGTACAGTAGAATCATTTTGATAATGGGAACAGTTGCAAATCACATGATTCAATTAATAATATGCTCATGTTTTAAAAATGAATTTCAAATATTCCCAGTGATTCCCATGCAATAAGATCTGCAAAAGTAGAGAACACAGTAGAAAACAATTACAATTAAATATGTGTCCCTGCAATGAAGTGACTCAAATATTTATATCAAGGACAAAGTTATGAGTACATTTATCCCTGAAGTTATTGAAACACTATATTAGTCTAACAGCCAGTTTTCTTGACATTACATTTCATCACCCATTTCATCAAACAGATTGTATCTTTATTTTCGTATCTTTTCCTTAGAAAAGGAGCAGTGTTAATTCTATCATTTAAACCTTGTTCCTTTAACCCTTGCAAGTGGAAAATCCAAAAGGCTTCTCGTTGGAGAAAAAGATCATCAATATCTCCCCCAACCCCCTCTCCAAACGTAACTTTCTCAACACCACAGAAAGAGAAATAGTGTTCTCTTGGGTTCTGGCATAACTGTATTTGTTTCTCCAGTGCATTTTTCAAATCTCCATTTCTTACTGCTACAATGTTCTCTCCTACTCGAACCTTGAGTTCCCTACTGATTCTCCCAATATAAAAAGCTTTGCATCTACATGTGGCCAGATATACAACTGTGCATGTTGAACAATTGATAAATTGTTCAATCTTATATGTTTTCTCACAGTTAACAGATAAAAAAGTGCTTGTTTTTATGTTTGATTGCATGCATGTGGAAGAAACATTTCATCACAGCTTAGGAGAGAAGCGGGGTTTTGGGAGTGCGGCACTGTGGGTGCCAGTGGCTCAAGTGCCTTATGAGGCTTGGCCTGCTTAAATGAATCCGCTGCTGCAATGAAGGAGTGACCCATCATTGCAGGGTGGTACCTTGACATCCCCGACCCAGTTCATTTGCCGACGGGGGAGCCCACTCCTCATTGGCATACTGTAACCTCCTCCCCATTTGTTGTGTTCTGAGGGGGTGCTCAATCCCCCTCGGCATCATGCGCCCCTCAACAGTCTTTCTTTGCCGACGGGGGGCCCAATCCCCATTGGCTTCAGTCCCCCTTCCCAGTTCAATTTGCCGGATGGGAAAGCACACCCCATCAGCATAATGTCCCCAATTTGATGTGTGCCAAGGGGTGCCTAACTCCCCATCAGCTACATCCCTCCCCAAAAAAAAACACTCAGGTGGCATGCTGGGAGCCCACCCTAGTGTGCCAAATGTCCCTGTAAAAAAAAATCCTGTAATTTTTTTTAAACCTCTAAAACAGAAAAAGGTCTCTTGTTGAGTTTGATGGCCCCTCCCCAATCCACACCCACCCTCTGCGCACCCTGCCTCCCCCACACCCCACTCACCCCATACTTACCTCTGGAGCCCAGCGTGACTATCTTCAGTGCACTGGGAACACGTCTGCACTTTTCAAAGCTGATCAGGAACTGAAGAAATGTCAGTAAGCTGTATAATGGCATAAATAGTTTTTTTAACTTTGGTGCATATCTCAGGCATTTTGGGGAATTTGGACACCAAATTTTCAACATGGGGTTATTGGGACCCCTACTCATGAATTCAGCCACTGTCATGGCATTATTCAGTCCAGAAAGGTGATTTTATGGTCACTGCGTGGAATCACCTCTCAGGACTGAGTAATGAAACAACAGTGTCAGTGTTCATGAAGTGGGCTCTCAAAAAGCCTATGTTGCAAATTTGGTGGAAAAAATCCAAAAAAATGACTGTTTTACGAGTATGTGTTGCGCAGTTTCCACGCATGCTCGCACCTTCGCAAATTTGTAATATTTTCACTCCAGATTTTCAACATTTCCATCTCATTTGCCTTCTGAGTAAATGCCTGTTCAGCAGAATGATTTCTACGAACTGTGAGGATTTGTGCCCCTGGAATGTTGTCAGTCGTGTGCCTGGGGTGACACCTAGAAGGCAGTAAAATGGTGTTGTGATCAGTAACTTTCCTGTACAAATCGCTGTGTAAGGTACCTTCATCACTTTTAGTAATTTGTAGATATAAACAATTAATAGAAGTGGCACTGCTTTCCACTTTAAATCACAAATTCCTGTTTGTGCTTTCCAAGTATTTGGTAATTTCTCTCAACTGCACTGCATCTCCCTTCCAAATTCGGAAGATGTCATCAATAAAACATCTCCACAGACCAACCGTATCAAAGAAAGGGTTGGCCTGTGGAGACAACTCTAAATCACGTTCCCAGGCTCCCAAAAATAAATTAGAATAATTGGGGGCAAATGTGGCCCTCACTGCCATACCTTTAACTTGTTGGTAAAACACCTTCTGGAGTAAAAGACATTACATTGAAGCACCCGTTTAGCACACTCTAGAATAAATTCTCTTTTTCCATAGTCCAAATCATCATTGTTCCCAACACATTCCCTAAGTGCTTCTAGGCCCTTATAGTATGGAATATTTGTGTACAAGGACTCAATGTCCATTGTACACAATTTTCACTTTTGTTGTACTATCTGTTCTTTTAGTATATTCAACATATCTGTACTGTCCCTGATGTATGATGCCAATAATTTCACCTCATCCTTTATATTAATGTCCACAAATTGCGATAAAGGCTCTAAGATGGACCCTATACCAGCCACAATGGACCTCCCTAGTGAGTTTGTAAGAGACTTGTGGACTTTTGGTAAGGTATAGATCATACTTCTAATGAGGCATTTAACCTTTAAAACCTCTGCTGTGTCTGTATCTATCACATTATCACTTTTAGCATTTTTCAGTGAGATTGTCAATACCCTCTTTGAACCAACCTGAATGTGGGGTCATGATCTAGTTTTACATAAAACTCATGGACACTTAGCTGTCTCAAAACCTTCTGTACATATTTAGCGGTGTCCTGAACAACCACTGCTGGCAGTATAGTCTAGAGGTTACAGTACCATACTGTGAATGAGCTTAGCTCCGCAGACCTAAGTTGGATTCTCCTAACCTGCACTTGCATACTGTGTGACTCTGAGATAGTCACTTAACCAGCCTAAAGCTCCTGGGTTGCCCCTGAAAACAGGCAGTTGTGCCTAGTGGACCTTACCTGGTTAACAAAAGAATAAAAGAAAAACACTGATCCACCTTTATCTGCTGGCTTGATGGTAATTGAATTGTTACCTACCAGTCAATTACCATTAAGCCAAAATGTTAAAAGTAATAATGTGATAGATACAGACACAGCAGAGTTTTAAAAGGTTAAATACCCCATTAGTAGTATGATCTACTTACCGAAAGTCCACAAGTCTCTAACAAACCCACCAGGGAGGCCCATCATGGTTGGTATAAGGTCCATCTTAGAGCATTTATTGCAATTTGTGGGTACTTACATTAAGGATGAGGTGAAATTGTTGCCGTCATACATCACGGACAGCACAGATATGCTGAATATACTAAAATAACAGAGAGTACAACAAAAGTGAATGTTGTGTACAATGGATGTTGAGCCCTTGTATATAAATATTCCATACTGTGAGGGCCTAAAAGTACTCAGGGAATGTCTTGGACACAATGATGATTTAGGCTATGGAAAAAGATAATTTAATCTAGAGTGTGCTAAGCAGGTACTTGAATGTAATGCCTTTTCTTTCCAGAAGGTGTTTTATCAACAAGTTAAAGGTACAGCAATGGGGGCCGCGTTTGCCCCTAATTATGCAAATTTATTTTAGAGAGAATGGGAACATGATTTGGTGTTGTCTCCACAGGCCAACCCATGTATAGAACTTGTCCACAGCCTGCAACCCACTCCAGCTCCAGCAGGGAACACTTGGTTACCACTACCAACAAAGGGCACATTTAGATGCGACCACTGCATATTCTGTGATCCAACAACAAAAACAAGCACTTTTTCATCTGTTAACTGTGAGAAAACATATGAAATTGAACAATTTATCAGTTGTTCAACATGCGCAGTCATATATCTGGCCACATGTAGGTGCAAAGCTTTTTATATTGGGAAAACCAGTTGGGCACTCAAGGTTCACATAGGAGACCATAGGAGAGCAATAAGAAATGGAGATTTGAAAAATGTACTGGTGAAACATATGTAACCACCCCCACTACTTAACTCAGTTAGCACCCCTTATTTAATTACTGGCACCCATACTTGGCATGCACTCAAATTTAGAAACATTATCACCCCTAGCTTTGGGAATGTGTACCTTCTCATTCTCTAGAGATTAAGGGGTATGCAGAACAACTTTAGGATTCAAAACCAGGTCCTAGGGAGAGATTTTGCTAGGTGTATGCTAGACCTATCTTCTGGAGGGGTACCCAGTAAATCCATACATGAAGCTATAACGTAACTGTCCAGACTGTAGTTGGAGTTCTAGAGTGGGACTTTATTCAGTAGATGTTCTTTAAAGCAAGGGTGGAGCCCCAAAGGTTTACACATCCTGGCACTCTTTCTCTTGCAGAACCAAACTGAATTGTAACAGACAAAGCCTCTTTGTATTCCCACAGGTGTAGGACATAGGACACTTCATTTGTATTCCCACAGGCGTAGGACATAGTACACTGTATTTGTATTCTCACAGGCATAGGACATAGAACACTGCATTTACAGCTGGCATTAAGTGGCATTTTAGCCACAACTGTAAACACCTTTGCTAACCATTATTTATTTTATTTTATTTGCTTTTGGTAACCGGGTAAGTGCATTAAGCAATAGACCTGCCTATTTTCAAGCACGACCCGGGAGAATACAGTACATAAAACAAGAAAGCTAACACAAAACAGGTACAAATAGTTAGCATTACAGGCATCAATAGAACAGTCATTACGTTGAATAATTCATGACAAGCAATCACAAATAGCTGCTACATAACAATGTTGATCCCCACAGAGAGAGTCAAGGTATAACATCAAGCAGTAGCCATCCACACAAGGATGGATAGGACCTTTGACACGGTCAGGCAATACAGTACAGTTCAGTTCAGTGAGACCAGGTAGAGCAGGATAAAGATAAGCAGGAAGGAGGAGTACAGGGAAGATTAGGTACAGTGACAGGAATCAATTGCATGAAGGTGGGGAAAAAAGTGCAGATTTAAAGGCAGAATGAGATAAGGAGCCCTTTAAATCAGCAGGTAAAGAGTTCCAGAATTTAGGGGCAAACTAGGAGAAAGCTTGCTCCCCCATTTTAGTTGAACAGTGAGGGACAGAGAACAGAGGTTGATTAGATGATCTTAGTGTACGGGAATGAGTCACGGGGGTGAGCATGTCCCCAATGCAATCTAGGCAGGGGTTCTATTCATGTAGTCAATAAAACAACCCAGAGAGAAGGAGTGCTATGATTGGGGGCCAGCCAGTGCAAAGTGGAGTATAGGTGACAATGGTGGGTAAGTTGAGGGGCAGAGAGGGTGAATCTACAGATGTTATTATAGGAGGTGTCCCATTTGTGAAGGATACCCACGTTTGCATGGGAGAGAGTGGGGAGAGAGTACAGAAGCCTAGGAAGCAGTACCCCACACATCACAGAGATTCTGGCAGTGGGGGTTAGGGAGTGACTCAAGCGGTAGGCTGCTCTTAACTTGGCATTAACAGATTTACATACCACATTTGTATGTACAGAGAAATCAAGAATGGGATCAAGGGTTACTCCAAGGTATTTGAAGGAGTCAGTAGACATGACTACCAACCCATCACAGCTAAGCACATGAAGCTTAGTAGACTTGGCAAAGACTTTCCCAGCAGACACAAAAAGCATGGCCTGAGTCTTAGGTAGGTTGAGAATTAGTGAGTTGGAGGAGAGCCAGTGCTGAATCTGTTTGAGTGCAGAGGACAGGTGGGCATTAATGTCCAGGACAGAACGAGAGGCAACATAGAGAACCAGGCCATCAGCATACATGATGGTGTGACAGTGGGGAAGTGAAGAGGGAGTATCGTTAATAAAAATGGAAAAGAGTAAAGGTCCCCTAATGGAACCTTGCAGGATGCCACAGGAGATGGGAACTGGGGATGGAAGAACTTTACCAAAGGAGATGGATTGGGATTGGTTGGTAAGGTAGCTGCTGAACTATGACTGGGTGGATCCGGAGGCACATAATAGATGTAGTTTGTTCAGGAGCAGTGGATGATTAACGAGGTTGAACACCTTGGTGAGGTCTATGAACACAGCAAGTGTGAGAAGACCATTGTCCATGCTGAGTAGTGAGGGCGGTGGTGGTGCTATGTCCAGCCCTGAAACTATGTTGAGCAGGAGACTGAAGATTAAAATTCAGTAGGTGAGCAGAGATCTAATGGTGAATAAGTTTCTCTAATATCTTACCAAGGGTTGGTAGCAAGGCTATGGGCTGATAATTAGATAGGACTTTGGGGTCACCTTTCTTGAATACAGGGATAATCCTGGCAGCTTTCCATGCTGAAGGCACTGTAGAGGTGCAGATAGACAGATTAAACAACCTAGTGATTGGGACGACAAGGAGATGGGCACCAAATCTAAGTATCCATGGTTCAATACCATCAGGCCTGGGGCTACCATGAGGGGGATGGACTGCAGTAACCTGAGAACATCCAACCAAGTAGTATTAGAGAGGACAAGCAGTGGAGGAGCAGGCAAGGGGGGGGATTGGGCCACTGGATGCCAAAGGGAAGATTTTAGTAGCCTCTGTAAAAAGGGAGTTGAAAGCGTTAGGTATAGTAGGGGGGTTGTTACATAGAGTTTCATTAATGAGCATATCCTTGGGAGTGAGTGGCTTGGTGTGCCCCAGAATCTCATTTATCTGACTCCAATATTTCTTGGGGTCAGAGGGCGAGGACCAGAGGAGGTTCCGGTAGTAGTTGCTCTCGGCAGCTCAAACCTCTTTCTTACAGGTGTTGCATAGAGTATGATAGGCAACAAAGTCAGTTTGAACAGAGGATGATTTTCATTTAGACCAAAGTTTGTCATGCTTTTTGAGTAGTTGCAGGAGAGTCCGCTTCAGCCACTTAGTCACCTTCCCTCTGACCCTCCGCATAGAAACTGGGATATGTTTAGGCTGTAAGGCTAGCAGAGTGGCATTGAAATGGTCAGTGGCCAGGTTGATGTCATTTGTATGAAATAAGGGGGACCAGTCAGCTTTTTTTAAATCATGTAGTAATGCAGCAATGTCTAGATTGGAAAAGTTAGCAAAGGACAGAACTTTGGGAGGAGTAGTGGCAGCAGAGGCACCCCTAACACAGTAGACAGGACGGTGGTCACTAATAGTGTCAGGCAGAACCCTGGAATGGGGATAGCAGTCCTTGCAATTGGTAAGGATCCAATCTATCATTGAATGACTGAGGTTGTTTTGAGTTATCTGAGTGTGGGAAGAGATGAGTTGGTCGAGGTTGGCCTTGCTTATAATGGAAGCAAGTGAGGAGGAGGAGTTAGGACCCAGCCAGTCTAGGTTAAAGTCTCCCAGACAGATCACCTCATTGTTCTTAGTTAGAGCAGGAATCAGACCAGTAATCTCCTCTAGACCAAGTTTTCTGTTTCTGGGGGGTGAATACACCCCAAATATGTGCAACTTCTTAGCACCCCTAAGGAGCAGGAGAGAGTGCAGTACCTCACTGTTGTTCAGGCTGGGTGTTGGCATCATAGTGACATTCAGGTGAGACTTGTAGTACAGTGCCAGGCCACCCCCTCTTTTGGAGGATGCCCGGTCTGTGCGATGAATGTTATAGCCTGGTAGGACACAGCTGTGGTCCAAGACAGTTGGTTTTAACCACGTTTCAAATATAACAAGAATGTCTGGGTTATTTACTTGAACCCATGCTTCCAGCTCAGGGAGATGTGCTAGTAGACTGTGGATGTTTAGGTGAGCAAAGGATAGGCCAAGAGCCTGAGGAAGCAGATGGGTGGTGAGAGGATGAGACTGATTAAGGCAGACCGAGGGGCCAGGGTTAGTTTTGATATCCCCAGCTAGTGTGAGAGTTAAAGTAGTGACCCACAGAAAAGCAAGGGTTATAGCGTAAGAGACTATAGTAGGGGAGGTAATCCTCCTATACACCCTATGCCTTAGAAGGGACCTGAGGAGTTTGTAGCTAAGGTAAACTAGAGGTAGAGGTGTGGAGGAAGCTTCAGCTATCATGTTGGAGTAGATGTAATTACAAGTAGACATCTCAGCAAAGTGAGGGTGCCAGCAACAAGGTATAAGGAGCTGAGGGCCAGTAAGGCAAAGAACGAGGGCCCAAGAGATATAAAGCTAACCTAGACAACATAGTGTAGACTGAGTGCAGGAGATGCTGACAGAAAAATAGGGGCAACCAGAAAGGGGAGAACTTAAGAGAGAAATTAGGTGGTCAAGTAATGCAGTAGTGGAAAAATTGACAGGGAGGACTACTGGGTCAGGTCAGGGTGAGCCACAAAGGACTGAAGCTCAAATGAGAAAGAAATGTGAGCTTATTCTGATTCAAATTAGAGATGACCCCCTAGTGGTAACAAAGTAATAACCTGCAGATGAGATTTTACACAGATAGAAAAAGTACGCACAGATCTCATGTGATGAAGCAATACTTATATAATGAAACACAGCTAAGGTGGGAGGGCATTGGGGTGGCGGGGAGCAGCCGCATAGTGGCTGTGGAGAAAAACCCAAAGCAGAGTTTGAGCAGTCCGAAGGCTGAGGATCCTACTGAGCACTGTTCTGAGTCACGGAAAGAATTAAATCAGCAGCTCACAGGAATCACCCTCTTTAGCTCCCGGTTGCAGGTAAGGACAGAAATTAAAATCAGCAGCCCACAGGGAAATAACCTCAGTAGCTCTTTAGCACTAAAGTACTTCTACAGAATTAAAATAAATTCTACAGCCACGAGGGATAGTAGCTAAATTAAGCCTTGGGGGACTGAGCTACTGCACTTGATAAAGTAGCCTCACAGAAATAAATCTGAATTAAGCTTTCTTGGAGCATAAGCAAGGTAATTTCTTTGCTGCAGGTACAGTTTAGAAATTAGAGGTCCTTTGTGTACACAGTTATGCAAGCTAGCTCAGAAACCTGAAAACTGCACAGTATCAGCAAAAGAAGTAATCAAACAAAACCGAGGAGAAAAAGGCACCAAACTTGAAATCAGGGCCAGACATCATCCATTCACATTATCTGGTGGTTTACACTGCGGGAGGTCCCACAGCAGCTCCATGGGCAGAAGGCCCCTAAGGATTTGGGGGAGCTGTGGAGGGAAATAAATAGGGAGGTGAGTGGGAGGTTTCAAGGGGAGGATTAGGCAGAAGTAGCTCTAATTTCAGTGAGAGTGGCAGGCAAAGAAAGCACAGGTGGATACACAGATAGGGAGAGGGAGAGGGAAAAGAAAGGGTCAGACAGAGGAGGAGGCAGGTTAGAATATTTCAAAAAGGAAAAGAAACAAAGCACAGCAGTTGCACAGTAATTTATAGTTACAGTTACAGCAAATCACAGTAAATTAATAGTTTCAGCAAATTAAACTGTAAACATACAGATAGTATCAGCAAATCAAACTGTAAAGCATACAGATTAAGATCTTAGGAGAACTAAAAGTAATACAGAGCACAGAACAACAGTTCAGGTGTAAGAACCCCATATAAGTTTCAGACACAAAATACTTGCAATTACTGTGTGAGCCCAAAGCACATGTCATAGCCCTCATAAAGTAAGTTTTATAATGACCCAGTCTATGCGGTGCTCCCTGGGTTCAATTTGAAGAAATGCCCACGCCAAATCGAATTCACTCTGCACCTGATTACAAGTACCCTAAGCTGAGTCTGAGCAGCCTGAAGGCTGAGGATCCTACCGAGCACTGTTCCAAGGCACGGAACAAATTAAATCAGCAGCCCACAGGAATCATCCTCTTTAGCTCCCAGCTGCAGGTAAGGAGAGAAAGTAAAATCAGCAGCCCACAGGGAAATAACCTCAGTAGCTCTTTAGCACCAAAGTACTTCTACAGAATTAAAATAAATTCTACAGCCATGAGGAGTAGTAGCTAAATTAAGACTCAGGAGACTGAGCTACTGCGCTTGATAAAGTAGCCTCACAGAAATAAATCCGAATTAAGCTTTCTCTGGGAAAAAGCAAGGTAATTTTGTTGCTGCAGGTACAGTTTAGAAATTAGAGGTCCTTTGTGTACACAGTTGTGCAAGCTAGCTCAGAAACATGAAAACCGCACAATATCAACAAAGAAATAATCAAACAAAGCCAAGGAGAAAAAGGCTCCAAACTTGAAATCAGGGCCAGACGCTGCCTGTTCGCATTACCTGGTGGTTTGCATGGCAGGAGGTCCCAAAGCACCTCTGTGGGCAGAAAGCCCCTGAGGGTTTGTGGGAGCTGGTGGTTTGCATGGCGGGAGGTCCCACAGCAGCTCCGTGGGCAGAAAGACCCATTAGCACAATTCCTCCATCTAACTGTTTGAAGAAACTGTAACCCTCTACAGGGGTAGGATCTTCTTCAGACATATTGCTATTAGTCTAAAGTAACCTGGCGCCGTCACTGAACCTGTTAGTCCTGAGTCACTCTAGATGGGGTTCTGCCCACCCTTTGCTCCCAAATTCATACTCAGCCATTGTTTCAGAGTTACACCTTAAACATACCTCTTGAAATGCTATGAACGAAAACTTGGCATTCAGCATTCAAATCACCACCTAGGCATTGTACAGGTAAAAATTCAGAATAGTGTGATATAGTCAAGCTTCTGGACATCACACACCTCAGCCAACTTTACTTTAAAACAGTCTTGCACATCTTTACTTACAGAAAGTTGTGCCTTCCCTTTAGGCATGTTACACAACAGAACAGGTATTTGTTCCCTCTGGCAAAAGTCAGATTTCACTCACTGTCATACTTTCAGGCAGCTTTAAACATCCTGGACCAATACAGGAGATTGCCCCTTGGATCCACTGAACTGCAATTCCTTTCACCCCTCCTGGAGTGAAAATCAGGAAATCTGCTGAAGAAAGGTCTCTACCACTTCACTTGGCAACCTGGGGATTACCAAAATAGGGTGAGAAATCCAGGGCTGTAGACTCAGAGCCCACTGGCAGAGCAGCTACCACTCTTACTCCCACACCCTGACACTCTCTCCCTAACCAACTCCGAACTACAACTAACTGCTTTTCTCAACATTCTATCTCCCACTTCAGCAGCTGGCACCAGGGTTTTGCTGCTGTGAGAGTTCCAAATGAGCTCCTCATTTCAGTCTCAGCTGGAGTCTAGTAAACAGAAGAGTGAGCAGGTGAAACCCATTTAACTAGTTAATCACCAGCTGCCTCTCCCTGCCTAGCACTGTTACTGAGGGGATTCTAGAAACCGCAAGGGACTGGGAGGTTACACTCACCGCATAACAGATGAATGACTATCAGCAGTCATATCTCCATCTGGCACAAGGCCATCCTACCTTTGTGTTATCTACAGGGAAGGGGTGAGCAGGCCCTCCCCTACCATGTCCTAGGCAAAGGCAGGGACAACTAAAGGAACAGAGGTCAGCTGATGAAACTTCAGCTCCTGTCCTATGATCTATCTTTAGATTTCCAGTGGCTCCAAGAAACTGCCTGAAGCATGTTCTAACAGAAAGCATTGGTGACCCCTATTGCAAATCAAGATCGCCAACCTGCCTTCCCCTGAGCCCTCTAGGGAAAATCTATCTGACCTATGCTACCTACTAGGTGCCCAATCCCAAACCATTACCCAGGGTACCTGGACAACAAGAAGGAAAACATACATTACGTTGCATTACATTTCCCAAAAAAAAACACACCTGTGAAACAAAACATGTTAACACCATATTAACCATAAGCATTTTTCCAAAACACTTTGAAAAGGGGAACTCAGATGAACTCCAAACATCCTCTTCTTATCTTCCTTTCTTCTTAAGGATCACCTGCAAGAGAAGAAAAACACAAAAACACATTCTACATTTCACACAGTGCCTAAACCTCCACTCAACACTAAAGAACCCCCGAAAAACATTTTCATAAAAGTGAAAAATTGAAAGAAAACATTTATACAACACATTCTGGACATGGAATTCCCTACAAAGTTCGGATCTAGGGACCAATGTTATTGGTGCCCTTAGGCATAGTCCATGAAAGAGTCTCTCTTGGGCCAAAGCCTGCTGAAGAACAGTTCTTGGACAGGACAGGGCCTGCATAGCACTCCAATCCAAGGGGAGAGTCTTTGATGAAAATATTAATGTTTCTTGGATAGTCTTCACATTTAGGGTGTTTTGTGAAAAGTCAGTTAATGTAAATAAAAAGTATTTGTCTTTCCACCTCCTTGAAGAACAAAAGTTTCATCTTATTCTGCGAACTAAGGATCTTCTCCCTTCGGACCAGATGAAGTCTTCGGATACTGCTGGGTTGATGTCCTTGAAGACCAGATGATGGAACAGGAAAACTGCTGGGGTGATGTCCTGGAAGACCAAAACAATGAAACAGGAAAACTGCTGGATTGATGTCCTGGAATACCAAAACAATGGAACAGAAAAACTGCTGGGTTGATGCTTCTGGAGAACACTGAAGATGGAACAGGAAAACTTCTGGGCTGATGACTCTGGATAAGACACTTTAGAAATCCTGTAATACCAGAAGAGTTGCACCTTCCTCCATAGATACTGCTGTTCAGATGGCAGACATTTGGTCTGCCAGTGCTCACTTCCTTAAGGAATGCTGGGCATATTCTCTGGGGGTGGCACTATTAAGGGTACTACCAATGAGGGTGTGGGGCAAGTACTATGACCCCATTTATGCTTACCAGTTTAACTTTGTGAAATGTCTCACGCCCAACCCCATCCACAGTTCGCACAGTGTCAATGAACAGAGTCCAGCCCAGCCTCCAGAATCGAAGGCGATCATTGCTGATTTTGTCCCATACACATTCTGGTGCCTCTGGATGCATATTCTTCCTTGCTTCCTCTATAAGCCAGGATTGCTTGTTTTATTCAATCTACTCCCAGACTCGGTGAGGAAAAATGGGATAGGACTTCCATACATGGCTTCAGCCCTTCTACAGATCAGTCTCTCCTCTTTACTACGCTTTACTAGTCTTAGGCCAGCAGCACGACTTGGGGGTGGCCAGTCCTGGTCAATCCAGTGTTTTAAACATATAGCATGAGAGAACTTGTCCTCCCCTACTTCTTGGGACAAGCTACATGAGCCTCTGTCAACTGCTACTGGCTCCTTTGAGGCAAGAACTTGGGGTGACTTACGGTGGCCTGCTCTGTGGAGGTACTCTGCTTCATCCTCCTCTTCCTCATCACTCATAGTCCATGCCATTCCATTTCTCACTGGATGCGGAGGTGGACACCTCCCAGTTCAATGTTTCATGTACTTCGTCCTCCCCTACCAAGCTAGGACTTGGACCCTCTCTCCGTGGGTCTACTGACCCCTCTGTGACAGTGTCCATTTGGGACACAGGTGTGGAAATCTCTCTCTGTTCCTGCCCTTACAGTGGATCATCTTCACCATTTGTACTTGCTCTTTCTGTGACACACTCAACAGAACTTTCCCCAACAGGTTCATCTTGGTGCTGTGTGCTGCTACTACTGCTGGCAGGGTCCCCTGCCAGGGTCGATGTGGGAGCCAACTGAATTCTTGTTGCCCTTTCTGGAGCTGTGCCACTGCCCCGGCTCATTCCAAATCTTGTAAGGCAGTCTGAGCAATGGGGTATTAGAAAAATATCCCTTCCAGCCTTTAGACACATAGTTCATAGTCTCACTGGATAGCTAGGAATTGCTATATCCAGTGGTAACCTTTCATCATAATAGGATCTTTTTACCTCTCTCAGTATTGCCACCTGCTCTGTGATCATAGCTCGTGCACGATCGGGATATTGGGGTGCTCCTGAAGCCATATCTGAAAGCAAACAGATAAACCTCTTGTTACACAATTCACTTGCTGGCTTCTAGAAATATCTCACAAAATGGCCCCTTGCTGCTGTGTTTACATTGCTGACCCCGCCCTGTCATGTTGTCTGTAACTTTTATCATGCATCACACTCTGTTCAACTTGCTTAAAGATGTTTTCTTCCAACCTTTCTGGCTACTGAAATCACTTTAAACTGCAAGTGATTGTCTCTGGTGGCACATCTCAGCACATTCATACTGATTTAGCATTTGTAACTTGACTTTGAGATCAGCACAGTTCAGAAATATTCTATTTACATATTTACAGTTGCTCAAAGTCACTCTCAAACAGCACAGTTTTTCTTCGCTCAGGATTTTACTGTTTGCTGCATCTGACTTCTACAACTTACAGTCCTTCTTCTTAGAAATGTACTGTTGCTGTACCCTTGTCTCATGCATACAGTCTATGCTTAGAATTTACTGCTTTGCTGCAATCTACAACTCACAGTCCTCCTTTGGACATTAATCACACTGTTTGCACACAGGTTTAGCTGGCTTTGCTTTTACACAGTTTGCTTGCATAGTTTACTTATTTAATCACTTGTTTCAGTAGCTGGATCCCTCCGATGGAAAATCTCAGCCTGATGCCAATTCAAGGAAGGTCTCTGGGGTAAAATGGGCTGGTGGTCCCACCGATTGTAGCCATGTTCACCTCGATCACTCTCCAGTTGGTCAGTGAGAAAATGGGTTGAGCCCGAAATTACACTTTAAAAATCTGTTTGTGAAAGTTTAGAATGCTCAGAAGCTCCTCGTTGGTTGACCCCGGTCCAACCAGCTCGCACACCACTCTCTCCTCTGCGAACACTCTGCAGCACACAAACACTGGCCAGGGGGCATGACTTGATGTGGCCGCACCAATCACATGAACCATGCAAATGAGCCCCTCTATCTCTCTCTCACTCATTCTCCTTCATGGCGATCATCATGCAGGAGCAAACTTAAACTGTAACTTTTTTCTCGGCTGCAATTTTTAGCTGCAGGAGCACCGTTTTGACCATTTTTGCCACAATTTCTGGACATTTTCTCTAGCGATTCCCCCAATTTGCACACTAAGCACATGAAACTTTCAGGACACATATCTAAGTCTGTTTCCTTAAATCCACAGTACTTTTGGCACTTGAAAATTGCCTTTTAACAGTTTTTAAAGCATTTTGAGATGCAGAGACCAGGACACACATTGCAATGCTTTACAGTCCATTAGATAGTTGAAAACATACAAGCAGCACTCTATTTCTTTACTTAAACTGGAGGCACACAGGCAGTACATTTGTGTGCCATTTTCCTGGGCATAGGAATGTCAACTTTTATGAACTTTTGTGGGTGCTCATTGCCAGTAGGTAGTATTTTTCTTATGTCTGGGGTCCTTAGTAATTCCTTTTTGTTGGCAACCTAAAATAAATTGAGGGTGTTTAGATCAACTTTGTGGGTGCTTGAGCACCCCAGCACCCATGGAGTCAGAACTCATGCCTAGGCACAAATCACTTTTCCAGTGCTCCCTTTCTATGTGGACTACACCGCTACCACACAGAAAGATGCTCAACATGCCCTCAGTAAAAATTTGGTTCTCTCCCCAAATTAAACATTTCCAGATGAGCTCCCATTTTGTAACCACCCCCGATACTTAACTCAGCACCCCTTATTTAATTACTGACACCCATACTTGTCATGCACTTACATTTACAAATGGTGTCACCCCTAGCTTTGGGAATGTGTACCAGGCTCATTCCTCTAGAGATTAAGGGGTTGGGGTGTACAGAACAACTTTAGGATTCAAAACCAGGTCCTGGGGAGAGATTTTGCTAGGTGTATGCTAGACCTATCTTCTGGAGGGGTACCCAGTAAATTCACACATGACGCTATAACGTAACTGTCCAGACCATAGTTGGGGTTCTAGAGTGGGACTTTATTCAGTAGATGTTCTTTAAAGCAAGGGTGGACCCCCCAAAGGTTTACACATCTTGGCACTCTTTCTCTTGCAGAACCAAATTGAACTGTAACTAACAAAATCTCTTTGTATTCCCACAGGCGTAGGACGTAGGACACTTCATTTGTATTCCCACAGGCGTAGGACATAGTACACTGTATTTGTATTCTCACAGGCATAGGACATAGAACACTGCATTTACAGCTGCCATTAAGTGGCATTTTGGCCACAACTGTAAACACCTTTGCTAACCATTAGCACAATTCTTCCATCTAACTGTTTGTAGAAACTGTAACCCACTACAGGGGTAGAATCTTCTTCAGACATACGGCTGTTAGTCTAACATAACCAGGCATCCTTACTGAACCTGTTAGCCCTGAACCGGTCACTCTAGATCGGGTTCTGCCCAACCTTTGCTCCCAAATCCATACTCAGCCATTCTTTCAGAGTTACACCTTAAACAACTGCAATATCTCTTGAAATGCTATGAACAAAAACTTGGAATTCAGAATTCAAATCACCACCTAGGTAAAAGTCCCGAATATTGTTTGAAATGCTATGAACGAAAACTTGGCATTCAGAATTCAAATCACCACCTAGGTAAAAGTCCCAAATACTGTGATATAGTCATGCTTCTGGACATAGCACATTTTAGCCAAATTTACTTTAAAACAGTCTTGATCACCTGTTCTTACAGAAAGTTGTTTCTTCCCTTTAGGCATGTTACACAACAGAACAGGTATTAATTCCCTCTGGCAAAAGTCAGATTTCACTTACTGTCATATTTTCAGGCAGCTTTAAACATCCTGGACCAATACAGGGGATTGCCCCTTGGATCCAGTGAACTACAATTCCTTTCATCCTGCCTGGAGTGAAAATACGGAAATCCTGCTGAAGAAAGGTTTCCACCACTTTACTTGGTAAACTGGGGATTACCAAACTAGGGTGAGAAATCCAGGGCCATAGACTCAGAGCCCACTGGCAGAGCAGCTACCACTTTTACTCCCACAATGTGACTCTATCCCTAACAAACACCAAACTACAGCTAACTGCTGTTCCCAACATTCTATCTCCCACCTCAGCAGCTGGCACCAGGATTATGCTGCCATGAGAGTTCCAAATGAGCTCATCACTTCAGTCTCAGCTGGAGCCAAGTAAATAGAAGAGTAAGCAGGTGAAAACCCATTTAACTAGTTAATCACCAGCTGCCTCTCCCTACCTAGCACTGTTACTGAAGGGATTCCAGTAACCCAAGGGACTGGGTGGTTACACATAAACAATTATGCCAGAACCCAAGAGAACACTGTTTGTCTTTCTGTGGTCTTGAGAAAGTTTCTGTTGGTGGGGGGTGGGGGGGGGCATTGATGATCTTCTTCTCCAATGAGAAGTATATTGGATTTTCCACTTGCAAGGGTTAGGAAGCGAGGTTTAAATGATGGAATTAAAATTGCCTCTTTTCTAAGGAAAAGATATGAAAATAAAGATACAATCTGTTTGATGAAATGGGTGATGAAATGTAATGTCAAGAAAACTGGCTGTTAGACTAATATAGTGTTTCAATAACTTCAGGGATAAATGTACACATAACTTTGCCCTTGATATAAATATATAGGCAGTATAGTGCTATGGTTTAAGACTCTGAGCTGCAAATCTGGTGACATCCAGCAGACCAGACCTGGGTTTGAATCCCACAGCTTCCACTTGCATACTGTTTGACCCCAAGCAAGTCACTTAGCTTCCCTGTGCTCCCAGGTCGCACCTGTAAAAAAAGCTTTCGGCTTAGTGTGCTACTCCTGGTTAAACAACCAAAACAAAAAAATAAATATTTGAGTCAGTTCATTGCAGGGACACATACTTAATTGTAGTTGTTTTCTACTGTGTTCTCCTCTTTTGCAGATCTTATTGAATGGGAATCACTGGGAACACTTGAAATTAATTTTCAAGACATGAGCATATTATTAATTGACTTATGTGATTTGCAACCTTTCCTGTTATCAAAATTATTCTACTGAACAGAACTATTTATGTAATTACATGGGGAATCGAGAAGTCTTTTTTTTAAATAATGAAAAGAAATGTTTGTAAGCACATCAGTGTCTGTTGACCTTTTTGTCCTCCCACAACAATTTTGGTTCAAATTAAAATTGTTGCTAAAATACATACGCTGAAAGAAATATTGACACCCCGTTTAGAAATACAATGTTTGGTCAAAACAACAAAGGGAAAACAATCATGAAAGGAAATGTTTGTGAGCACATCATTGTTTGCTGATCTTTTCGACCTCTTTGGTTAACATTAAAAATGTCTGCTAAAATACATAGGCCAACAGTAATAGTGACCTCCATTTACAATTAAGATGTTTGGTCAAAACGAAAAGTATGCAGTGTACATGAACAAACAAAACAATATGGTTTGTTGAAGAAATTCCCTGCTCATATCTATCAAGCATGGCATGGGGTCATAATGTTGCAAGACATTATTCTGCATGGAAAAATTGCACTGCCAATACAGCGCGATTTCTTTAATGTGGCATGTCTTAAAGCCCCCCCCCCACATCTCTTGTTATGGGGGGATGAGCCCCCCGAAATGCCCTCCAACAAGGATTCTCAACTCCAGGGTGGGGTTAAACACGAAACCGCACAAAAGTAAGAAAAATATCAAAGTTTCTGGGACTGGGAATCAAATCCAGTCCCAGAAGCAGCGCCTGGGTTCCTTGCTACAGTGGCTTAGTCCATTGAGCCACAGCAGCTGCTTGGCAGAATTCCATCCCAGCAGAGGTCTTATCCTCTGCCTGGGATAGTGTGAGTGGTGCAATTCCACGTACAGCTGTACTAGCAGTATTGCACCATTCGCTTTCTACTACGGTGCTGTTCTGGGTTAGCTATAATGTAGTATGCTATTAAGCATACAACATTATGACCTGGTAGGATCAATCACTGTCTGACATTACTATATGGATTTTGGACTCGCTATTCGATGTGATTTGAATAGTTTTTTTTTAAATCTTGTTTAAAATGCTGTATGAATAATCACTGTGGGTTTTGTGTGGTTGTTATTTGAAATTTGGTATGGGGCACACCTGGCACCAACAGCATATATTAAATTGTCTATCACAAGACCAGCCTCCCTGAGGAAGCATGCGTGCGCAAAACTGGTCAGGGCATTTTTGTGTCCTAATCACTCCTACGTTGAGGGCTTGAATTGCTGGACTCACAACATGTGATAAATAAACAAGAAATTTTGAATTTCAAGGCTAAGGTGCTAGTTTCTTTGTGCTGCTTGAACTGATTTACTGTACACGACAGGTACTGGAGCTGCTTTCCTTGACTTTTAATGTTTTATGCACCCTAGGAGCAGAATCATGGAAAGCCATGTGTGCCAATGCCAGGAGCCTTAGCAACAAGATGGAGGATCTGGAGGCTGTCATGGTGCAGTCAGACCTGGACATTGTGGCCATCACAGAAACCTGGTATAATGATAACCATGACTGAGAGATGATGGCCATACCTGGCTACAACATATTTAGAGGAGACAAGGCAGGTAGGAAGGGAGGAGGAGTGGCACTGAATGTAAAAAATGACATAAGGGCTACAGAGATCCAGGAGGAACAAAATGGGGGAGAGATACTGTGGGTTAAGGTGGAAAGGAAAATGTGGCCAGCCAGCCATCCACACAGGTGTGGTCTATAGACCACCAGCCAAGGAGGAAGAAACAGGGAGCTGATGCTAGCCATCCAAAGGATGGCAGACAAGGGTGGGGTAGTGCTGGTTGGAGATCTCAATATTCCAGATGTGGACTGGAGCATCCCAGCAGCAGCATCAACTAGGAGCAGATTTATTCTGGACTCCCTTCAGGGTGCCTTCCCCAAGAAACTGGTCATGGAACCAACTTGGCAGAATGCAATACTGGACCTTGTGCTCACAAACAGGGACAGTGTGATGGGGTAACAGTGGGGGAGTGCCTGGGGAACAGTGACCACCAGTCATTGTGGTTTGAAATCACAGAAGGAGCAGAATCAAAGCACACAAAAACACGTATCCTGGGTTTTAGGGGGACAGACTTTGAGAAAATGGGGAGATGCTTGAAAGAGGCATTAAGGGGCATGGGGCAGGAATCAGGGGTTGAGGAACAGTGGACAGTATTTAAAATGGGGATTACAAGAGCAACAGAATAATGCATTAAGCAGGTTAGCAAGGGGAAAAAAAAGAGGAGGCCATTATAGTTTTCCAAGGAGGTAGTGGAGAAAGTGAAAGTCAAAAAGATTGCATTCAGGCAATACAAAAAACAGAGGTAGAAGGGGACAGGGAGAAGTACCAGGAGAAGCAAAGGGAGGCAGGGAGGTCATTAAGGGAAATTAAAGCTCAGACAGAAGAGCACATTGCAAAATCAGTGGGTAGAGGGGACAAAACCTTTTACAGGTACATAAGTGAAAAAAGAAAGGCAAAGGGAAGGATAATGAGACTGAATGAGGAGGATGGGGGCCGCATGGAGGATGACAGCAATAAAGCTGACATATTGAACAGGTATTTCTGCCCAGTCTTTACTGAGGAAGAGGAGGGTAATGGGTCTGAAGAGAGTACTAGGGGTGGGAATGGTGTAGAAATGGATACAAGTCCCTTTACATGAGTAAGGGTCCTGAAGGAACTGGAAGTAATAAGAGTTGATAAAGCAATGGGGCCAGATGGGATGCACCCCAGGGTCCTTAAAGAACTAAGAGAGGTGGTGGCTGAACCTCTGGCAATTGTGTTTAGCCAATCACTGGAAACAGGGGAGGTACCCAAAGACTGGAGCACAGCAAGAGGAAGTGGGGAACTACAGACCAGTCAGCCTCACCTCAGTAGTGGGGAAGATCATGGAAGCACTACTGAAGGAGAGATTGGTGGAACATCTGGTTGTCAATGGACTACAAGACCCAAGGCAGTATGGTTTTACCAGGGGGAGGTCATGTCAAACCAACCTCATTGAATTTTTTGACTGGGTGACTAGGGAGGTGGATCAGGGGAGGGCAGTGGACATAGCCTATCTGGACTTCAGCAAGGTCTTTGACATGGTGCCACATAGAAGACTATTACACAAACTGGGGAATATGGGTGTTGGCAGGACAGTAGTGTGGTGGGTAGGTAACTGGCTGGGTGGCAGGACACAGAGATTGGTGGTAAATGGCTGTCACTCCACAGATGGAAGTGTGACTAGTGGGGTACCACAGAGATCAATGCTGGGACCGGTCCTATTCAACATCTTCATCAGTGGCATTGTGCAGGACCTAGAAGGCAGAATTTCCCTGTTTGTTGATGACACAAAGCTCTATAACAGAGTAGACACACCAGAGGGTGTAGACAGAATGAGAAGGGACCTGCAGAATCTTAAAGAATGGTCAGGGGTTTTGGCAGTTGAAATTCAATGCAAAGAAGTGCAAGATAATGCATATGGGGCACAAAAGCTCTGGCACAATATATCAGTTGTGGGGGGTGAGAATATAGCATGCACCAAGCAGGAAATGGATCTTGGGATTATCATCTCTGATGACCTCAAGGTAGGGAAACCGTGCAGCAGGTAAAGCAAATAGGATGCTGGGATGCATAGGCAGGGGCATCACCGGCAGGAAAAGGGAGGTCATAATTCCACTATACAAGACACTAGTGATGCCCCACCTGGAGTACAGCGTACAGTGTACAGTTCTGGAGACCTTACTTAAGTAAGGACATAGACAGGGTAGAGAAGGTTCAGAGGAGAGCAACAAAGATGGTACATGGATTGCATCATGAGTCCTATGAGGACAGGTTGAAGTAATTGAATATGTACTCCCTGGAGGAGAGGAGGGCGAGAGGGGATATAATAGAGACATACAAGTGTCTTACAGTAAGGAACAGGGTGCAGGAATACACTATTTCTAAGCAAAAAAGATGTTCCAGGACTAGAGGGCATGGGATGATGTTGGAGGGAGGATGATTCAGAGGAAATGTAAGGAACAATTTCTTCACAGAACGGGTGGTGGACAAGTGGAACACCTTGCCAGAGGAAGTAGGGGGGGCTGAAACAATCACGGGATTTAAGAATGCATGGGATAGACATAAAGGAATTCTGGAGGTCATGGTTAAGGGGCAACAGACTTCTAGGAAAACATAAAGTGAACTTACAAGCTCAAATGGGCATACTGGGTGGGCTGTAGGCCCTTATTTGCCAACACTGTCTATATATCTATGTATCTAGAATTAAACATTCTTGTGAGGTATTCACATGTGATGTTACACTGTAACTTATATATTAATTGTATGTTAACTGAACATCAATGTTCAATGTATTATAGACATACATTCTGAGATTTCTGTCATATACAGCTAAACTATTGTTGCCCTGATATATATCAGGAAAATATTTTTGATATATTTGCTATGTATCCCCATTATATATTGCTAATATATGTGCAATTTATATGTTTTATTTGGGAAATAAATATATGTTTTATACTTAATAAATCTGGTTTGTATACATTTTACATGTTTTACATATATCTTTAAATTACATGTAGAATACATTCCAAAAATATATATGAAAGACATTATAGATATGGTAGCATATACTGCATATCTTGTTTGCAAGCAAGATGATATACAGTATGTGTATAGTATACTATAGTATTATAGTGGCAACGGTAGTGCCAATATAGTTAGGGTTGAGGGTCATTTTGGGGTTAAAGGGTCAAATTTTGCACCTTAATAACCTTGCCACCGTTCAACAGATTTACCTGAAATTTGGTATGCATGATTGGACATGGTAGATCTTGGGATCTACCAAGTTTTGTATTGGTTGGATGTACAGCTGCGGCGTTATTAAGTGCCAACGAAATGTGCGTTTATGCTTTTTTGCGAATTCTTTGCTGTCGCCTACAGGTCTCATGGTTTGCGGGACCAGTCCAAAAACTTCAGGGAACATGCAGCCAGGGTGCCCAATGTGCCTTTTGAAGATTTTGTGAAAAAATATTAAATGGTTCAAAAGTTATTCAAGAAACAAGTTCCCATTATAACTCAATGGGAAAAGTTAACAAAAAGTTTGAAAGTGTCATAAATGCAGTTTTTACTTTTGCAAATGGCCCTTTTACTGTCGCAGATCCGCCATTTTGTTTTCAGTTGGTCATCAGAAAAATGCTTGGCATTTAAATTTGGGACCCTCTAACAACCTAATTTTTTTTTGTATTTACATAGTCAGACCCTGAGGATGCTAGGCATGTCTTTATTTTGGGGTAAAACACCCCAGAAATATGTTATTCACATTTCTGGAAAAAGTACTTTCACAAAGTATTTTTGCATTTATGATGTTGCCAAAGATGAATTTTATGAAGCTTTCTAAAGTTCATATACTTTTCTAGGCTGTGGCAAATGACAGCAATTCTTTGCCACCCTGCTGCAAAAGAATAGTTTGGTCTTTGGGGCTGAAATCTGGAGGGAAAGCAGCCAACATCTCACAGATGTGCCTTTCAATATTTTGGTGAAAATATATTACAGGGCGGCATAGTTACGGCACTCCAAAGTTGACACTTTTTCCCATAGGATAACATTACGACGTCCGCAGCATTACAGGAATTCTTTGCTGCCCTGCTGCAAAATAACAGTTTGGTCGTTTGGGCTGAAATTTGGAGGGAAAAAAGCCAACATCCCGCAGATGTGTCTTTGGGTAGTTTGGTAAAAAAATGTTACAGGGAAGCAAAGTTATGGCACTCCGAACTTCTCTTTTTTTCCCGTAGGATAACATTACGGTGTTTGCCGCGCCTTTCAGGGCCCATATCTTGGAAACCATGCAAGACACGGACTTTTCGTCGGAAAAATGCTTAGCCCCCTAATTGGGGCTTCTGCTTGCAGTTTTCTACCCATTTTGATTACTGTTCCCATCTATGCCACCATGTGCATTACCCTTTGCATTTTCATTTGCGCTTGCGTTTGCGTTATTTTAACCATTTGTGTCTACAGTACTGTTTATCTTTGTGTTTCGATTTGCATCACCATGCACATTACCATTTGCTAATGGGGGCTAGTGGAGGCTAAGTGCAAAACTAGCCAGGCAAGTCATAAATCATATGACTTTAAAAAATGTTTTCTACGTCTTACGGTTGCTGAGATATAAGCAATTTAGTATTCCAACTCCTCATTTTCTGCTCCGAGACCCATTATTATGCATACATCCTTTGTACTCACCGTCTTTCTCTATGCAGCTTTTGGGGAAAACCAGCCTGCGCGCTTACATTAATGTTAACCTTACCACTTCTGCTTGTGGTTCTGTACCCATTTCGCTTACTGTTCCCGTCTACGCCACCATGTGCGTTACCTTTTGTATTTTCATTTGCGCTTGTGTTTGCATTATTTTAACCATTTGTGTCCACAGTACTGTTTATCTTTGTGTTTCACTTTGCGTCACCATGCGCATTACCATTTGTGTTTGCAGGCACCGTGTTACTATGTGACAAGACATCACGTGGTGGGAGCGCGGGGCCCAAAGGGCCCCAAGCTCCCGCCGCCGCATTACATTCACTATTTCTCAGACTAATTCTCAAAAGAAGGAAATTAGAGGCAAAAAACTCCATTTAATGCATTAGTTAGGGTTGTTCCACAGCTACAAAAGCAAGGAAATTCGGTGTTAGGGTTGAAGCCCCCTTGGACCCCAGCCCACCCCCAACTGGCATCGGGCGCAAAGGGGTCTTCAGTCCTAACTCTCACCCCATTCTCCTACCTCTGCTTCTTCACACATGTGATGGGGTGAGACTTAGGGCAGACGACCACAACGCACACCCCGATGCCGGTTGAGGGGGATGGGCTGGGGGGTCCAAGGGGGGCTTTCAACCCTAACACAGAATTTCCTCACTTTTGTCGCTGTGGAACAACCCTAACTAATGCATTAAATGGAGTTTTTTGCCTCTATATATATATATATATATATATATATATATACAAATATATATATATGCAATGGGGTGAGATAAACAGAGTGTGATAAATCTGTTTATCTGAGTAACTGTGTACATAAATTTCATTTATGTATACAGTGCTTATGTCATCAGCCATTTATCCACACAGTGCTTATGTCATCAGCCATTTATCTATACAGTGCTTATGTCATTTAGAATGCTTGGCCTCCGTAGCAGGATTAACTACGTTCAAATGCGAATAACTTTAAATTGAAAAATTATAGCATGGTACTGTGAGCACGAAAGTTGTTCAGCACGGAAATACAATATCTACAAAATGAGTGGTATTTTATTTATTGATACCTTTTAGATTTTTGATAATTAGCAAAAACACAGCAGAACATTCATATTTTTTTTCATTTTGTCCACAAACAATTGTTAATAACTTTAAAATGAAAATGATAGCATGGTACTGTGAGCACAAAGTTTATTCAGCACAGAAATATCTACAAAATGAGTGTTTTTTTCATTTATAGATACCTTTTAGTTTTTTCAGAATTAGCGAAAAACAGAACATTCCATTTTTGAGCACTTTTTCATCAAACAAATGCAAATAACTTAAAAACAAAAAATTATAGTATGGTACTTTGAGCACAAAAGTTGTTCAGCATAAACATAGCTGCAAAATGAGAAGTGTTTCATTTCTAGATTCCTTTTAGATTTTCCATAATCAGCAAAAAAATAGCAGAAAATTCAATTTTTATTCACTTTTTTGACTAACAAATGCCCCTTACAAAAGCAAAAACAAAAGAATTGCATAAATGAAATATGCAATGGAAAACTCATGTAATGAATTATTTATCTGCACTCGATCAGTTTGACCTCGGACACCTCATTCGTGGCTTACGACATTCGTGAGGCTACCTGAGGTCAAACTGCTCTTGTGCAGATAAATAATGTTTTACACTTGCTTCCATTCCATATCCCGTATGTATGTATATATGTATGTATATATATTATATACATATATTTACAAGTTTTTACTTTGGTACTTTATGCACACAAAATTAGTTTGCATTTATTTTCTTATGGTAACATATACTGCACATTTCATTTACATGCAAGATAATGTACAGTATTTATATAATATTATATGATATATTTTTATAGTTTTTACTTTGGTACTGTATACACATTACACACATAATTCATTTGCATATGTTAAAAGCACTGTCTATCTGCCAGAATCATGGTAAGTTCTATATTTTAAAAGTATTTTGAATTGGCAACATTAGTTTACAGGCTGGAAGATATTTTCTTATGGCAACATACCCTGCATATCTTGTTTGCATGCAAGTTATTGTACAGTATGTGTATAATAATATATGACATATATTTTATAAGTGTTTACTTTGGTGCAGTATATGCACATAATTCATTTGCATTTATTTTCTTATGGTAAAGTATACTACATATCTTGTTTACATGCAAGATATTGTAGAATATCTAAATAATATCACATTATATATATTTTTTTAAGGTTTTCCTTTGGTAATGTATACACACATAATTAATTTATATATGTCAAAAGCAGAGCTTATCAAACAGAATCATGGTAATTTCTGTATTTTAAAATTGGTACCCAGTTAGAATAGCGCTACACGAATAGCACCAGTCTAGAGAGCGTTTGTTCGTGTCGCTCTAGCATGGCTAGCAAGAGGGGATCTACAGTGCTTTCAGTAAGTGCTCCACAGGTTGTTGTCCATAGTGCTCACCACAAACAAGAGCACCAGGATCCAGGAGGCTGGCCAAGCTGCTCCCGTGGTGTGGAGGGCTAGAGCATAGAATAGGGTTCTAATCCTGGTCTCCAACATTTTTGTGCACATAGAAACATAGACTTTGACAGCAGATAAGGACCGCTTGGCCCATCTAGTCTGACCATTTCCCTACCTACAAGATAGGCCGCAGATCCTAATTAACCAACAGCCTATTTCTTCCTACCCCCCACAAGAATTGCCTTATGTCTGTCCCATGCATTCCTGAATTCTCCCAAAGTTTTAGATCCCACAACCTCCTCAGGAAGGCTGTTCCATGCATCCACTACCCTCTCTGTGAAATAATACTTCCTCACATTGTCCCTGAACTGCCCCCCCATCTTTAAATTGTGTCCCCTTGTTCTTGCACGTCTCTTTTTCTGAAAGATGCTACCCTCTTGGACTTTGTTGATTCCACTGAGGTACTTAAAAGTTTCTATCATGTCCCCACTCTCCCTTCTTTCCTCAAGGGTATACATATTAAGCTTCTTTAGTCTCTCCTCATATGGCTTCTCTTGCAGACCCTGCACCATTTTAGTTGCCCTCCTCTGGACTGCCTCTATCCTGTCTATGTCCTTAAGGAGATAGGGTCTCCAGAACTGGATGCAGTACTCCAGATGGGGTCTCACCAACTGTCTGTACAGAGGGATAACAACTTCCTGTTTTCTGCTGCTGATGCCTCTCCCCGATGCATCCTTGTATACCCCCAGCCCTCCCTACTGCCTTCTCACATTGCTTGCTAACCTTAAGGTCATCTGATATGATTACCTCCAGGTCCCTTTCCTTTTTTGTTGTTGTTACTACCCCCCCCCCCATTGTGTATTCTTCCCCTGGGTTCTTGTTTTCCAGGTGCATTATTTTGCACTTCTTTGCAATGAATCCTAGCTGCCATACTTCTGACCATTCCTCCAACCTTATCAAGTCCCTTCTCATCCTTTCCACGTCTCCTTGTGTATCAACACTGTTGCAGATCTTTGTGTCATCTGCAAAGAGGCATACTTTTCCTTCCAGTCCCTCTGTAATGTCACTTATGAAGACATTAAAAAGGACTGGACCCAATACTGAACCCTGCGGTACCCCACTAGTAACCCCTCTTTCTTCAGAGTGGACTCCATTTACAATTACCTTCTGTGTCCTGTTGTCAAGCCAATGTTTTATCTAGGCTACCACCCTGGGACCCACTCCCAGGCTGGTTAATTTGACTATTAATCTTTTTGTGTGGGACTGTGTCAAATGCCTTGCTAAAGTCTAGGTAAGCCATGTCCACAGCCCCTCCCTGGTCTACTACTTTGGTCACCCAGTCAAAAAAATCTATTAGATTCATCTGACATGACCTTCCCACTGTGAATCCATGCTGCCTTGTGTCCTGTGCCCCACTGGCCTCTAGGTACTCAACTATTCTTTCTTTCAGAAGTGACTCCATCACTTTCCCTACCACAGAGGTCAAACTGACAGGTCTGTAGTTTTCTGCCTCTGTCTTGGTCCCACTTTTGTGAAGTGGAATCACATCCGCCTTCCTCCAGTCCTCGGGTATCACACCATCCTCCCATGATTTATTAAAAAGAGTAGCCAGTGGTTTTACTAGTTCCCCCCTTAATTCTTTTAGAATTCTGGGCTGAATTCCATCAGGCCCCATTGCTTTGTCCACCTTCAGTTTTAGGAGTTCTAGCAGAACCCTTTCTTCTGTAAAAGGATTGGGATCGACCTCCCTATCAAAAGTGCTTCTGTTAATTGGATTAGGCACTTCCCTCTCCTCTTTTGTGAATACTGAGCAGAAATATTCATTCAGTATCCCTGCTTTTTCACTGTCCCCCTCTGCCCACCCACCGTTCATTCTATTCAGCCTCACTAGCCCTCCCTTTGTCTTTCTACACTTGCTGATGTACCTATAAAAGGTTCTATCCCCCTTCTTAACCGAGTTGGCTATCTTTTCCTCAGTTTGTGCCTTTACTATTCTGACTTCCCTCCCTGCTTGCTTCTGCCTTAACTGGTACAGCTCTCTGTCCTGCTCCTTCTGTGTTTCCTTATACTTCCGGAATGCTATCTTTTTCTTCCTGACTTTCACAGCCACCTCTTTTGAGAACCATAGTGGCTTTTTCATTCATTGTGATTTGTTTATTTGCTTCACAAAAGGCTTGTTGCCTCTGTGATGGCAGTTTTGATGATTCCACATTGTTGCTCCACACCTCCTTCTAGCCTGTTTGCTAGTGCTTTTCTGAGGCACTCTCCCATCCTGCCACTGTCAGCCCTCCTGAAGTCCAGTACCCTCACTTTTGTATGTCTTGACTCTGTAGCTGAGTTTAATGTGAACCACACTGTTTGATGGTCACTTGTTCCCAGATGGCAACCCACTTCTAGATCTGAGATTCTCTCACTGCCCCGTTTGAGAGTACAAGGTCTAAGATTGCTCCCTCACAGTGGGTTCCGAAACTAGCTGTCTGAGGCCTTCCACCTGTAGGGCATCAAGAATGGCCCTGCTCTTGGATGTGGCTGCAACTAATGTGCTCCAGTTAACATATGGCATATTCAGGTCTCCCATCAAAAGTATCTCCCCTTTCTCTGCCATTCTAAGAATGCCTTCTATCATATCCTTGTCCATTCCCTCCCCCTGACATGGGGGTCTGTACACAATCCCTGTGTGGATTGTGGTGCCCTTTCCAGTCTCCAAGGTGACCCACAGTGCCTCCTCTCCTCCCTGTTTACTCTTTTGTTCAGTTGCTTTTAACCCTTCCTTTATATAGAGAGCTACTCCTCCCCCTCTTCTCCCCTGCCTGTCTCTCCTGTAGGTTATGTACCCTGGTATGTTAACATCCCAGTCATGGTTCTCTGTGTACCGTGTTTCTGTGACTGCTATGATATCCAGGCATCCCTCTTCCATCAAGGCCACCAGCTCAGGGAGCTTGTTGCCCAGACTACGGGCATTGGTACTCATTACTCTCCATTTCATAGAAACATAGAATTTGATGGCAGATAAGGACCACTTGACCCACCTAGTCTGCCCATTTTCCTACCTAACAGATAAGCTGCAGATCCTAGTTAACCAACAGCTTACTTCCTCCTACCCCCCACTAGGACTGCATTATGTCTGTCCCATGCATTCTTGAACTCCCCACTGTTCTTGACTCCACGACCTCCTCGGGAAGCTGTTCCATCATCCACAACCCTCTCTGTGAAAAAATACTTCCTCCACATTACCTCTGAGCAGTCCCCCTCTATCTTCAAATTGTGCCCCTTGTTCTTGCACATCTCTTTTCTGAAAGATGCTACCCTCTTAGACTTTGTTGATTCCTTGAGGTACTTGAAAGTTTCTATCTGTCCCTCTCTCCTTCTTTCCTCAAGGTATACATATAAGCTCCTTTAGTCTTTCTTCGTATGTCTTCTGTTGCAGACCCTGCACCATTTTGGTTGCCCTACTCTGGACAACCTCCACTCTGTCTATGTCTTTGCGGAGATGGGATCTCCAGAACTGCACACAGTACTCCAGATGGGGGTCTCACCAACTGTCTGTACAGAGAGATAACAACTTCCTGTATTCTACTATTGATGCCTTTTTCTATGCTTCCCAGTATCCCCCCAGCCTTCCTTACTGCCTTCTCACATTGCTTGCCCACCTTTAGGTCATCTGATATAATTACCCCCAGGTCCCTTTCCATTTTTGCTGCTGTCAGTATATCACCCCCTTCCCATTGTGTACTCTTCTCCTGGGTTTTTGTTTTACCTTGCACTTCTTTGCACTGAATCTGAACTGCCATACATTTGACCATTCCTCCTACCTTGGGAAATCCCTTCTCATCCTTTCCACTCCATCTTGTGTATCAACCCTGTTGCAGATCTTTGTGTCATCTGCAAAGAGACATACTTTTCCTTCCAGTTCCTCTGCAATGTCACTTATAAAGACATTAAAAAGGACCGGTCCCAGTACTGAACCCTGCAGTACCCTGCTAATAACCCTCCTTTCTTCACTGTGTACTCCATTTACTACTACTCTTTGCGTCCTGTTGTCTAGTCAATTTTTTATCCAGGCTACCACCTTGGGACCCACTCCAAGGCTGGCTAACTTATGTATTAATCTTTTGTGTGGTACTGTTTCAAACGCCTTGCTGAAATCTAGGTAGGCCATGTCCACAGCTCCTCCCTGGTCTACTACTTTGGTCACCCAGTCAAAGAAATCTATTAGATTCGTCTGACATAACCTTCCCATCATGAATCCATGCTGCCTTGGGTCCCCTGCCCCACTGACCTCTAGGTACTCAACAATTCTTTCCTTCAGAAGTGATTCCATAATTTTCCCTACAACTGAGGTCAAACTAACTGGTCTGTAGTTTCCTGCCTGTATCCTGCTCCCACTTTTGTGAAAAGGAATCACATCTGCCCTCCTCCAGTCCTCGGGTACCACCCCATCCTCCCATGATTTGTTAAAGAGAGTAGTCAGCGATGTCACTAGTTCTACCCTTAGTTCTTTTAGAATTCTTAGGTGAATCCCATCAGGCCCCATTGATTTGTCCACCTTCAATTTTATTAGTTCTTTCAGAACCCTTTCTTCTGTAAATGGACTGGTATCGACCCCCGTCTTCAGGGTGTTTCTCTTGTTTGGTTTAGGTACCTCCCCCTCCTCTTCCTTTGTGAATACTGAGCAGAAATATTCATTCAGTATGCCTGCTTTTTCACTGTCACCCTCTACCCACATTCTCTCTACTTTATTAAGCCTCAGTATCCCTCCTTTGGTCTTTCTTCGCTCCCTAATATACCTATAAAAGGTCTTATCCCCCTTCTTAACAGAAATGACTATCCTTTCCTTGGTTTGGCCCTTTGCTATTCTGACTGCCTTCCTAGCCTCTTTCTGCTTTAACTGATAAAGTTCTCTGTCCTGCTCCTTCTGTGTTTCCTTATATTTCCTGAATGCTATCCTTTTCTCCTTAACCTTCCCTGCTACCTCTTTTCAGAACTATAGCGTTTTTTTCCTTCATTATGTTTTATTGGTTTGCTTTACACAAAGGCTTGTTGCCTCTGTGATGGCTGTTTCGATTACTCCCTATTGTTCCTCCACACCTCCTTCTTGCCTGTTTGCTAGTGCTCTTCTGAGGCACTCTCTCAATTTCCCAAAGTCCAATACTCTTGCTTTTGTATGGCTTGATTGTATGGCTGTGTTTATCGTGAACCACACTGTTTGGTGGTCGCTTGTTTCCAGATGGCTACCCACTTCTAAATCTGAGATTCTTTCTCGGTACCCATTTGAGAGTACCAGGTCTAAGATTGCTCCCTCCCAAGTGGGTTCCAATACTAGCTGTCTGAGGCATGCCTCCTGTAGGGCATCAAGAATCACCCTGCTCTTGGATGTGCCTGCAGCAAAGGTGCTCCAGTAAACATCTGGCATATTCAGGTCCCCCATCAACAATATCTCCCCTTTTTCTGCCATTCTAAGAAAGCCTTCTATCATTTCCTTGTCCATTCTCTCCCCTCCCCTTGAGATGGGGGTCTGTATACAACCCCCATGCAGATTGTGGTGCCATTTTTTGTCTCCAGGGTGACCCAGAGTGCTTCATCTGCTCCCTGTTTACTCTTTAGTTCTGTTGCTTTGATCCCTTCCTTTACATAGACAGCTACTCCTCCTCCTCCTCCTCTTTTACCCTCCCTGTCCCTCCTGTAGATTGTGTACCCTGGTATGTTGACATTCCAGTCATGGTTCTCTGTGTACCATGTTTCTGTGACTGCCACAATATCTAGGCAACCCTCTTCCATCAAGGCCACTAGTTCAGGGAGCTTGTTACACAGACTACAGGCATTGGTACTCATCACCCTCCACTTTTTGATAGCCTTACCCCTTTTGGCCCCATTCCTGTCCTTACTGCCTTTGCCTTTTTTACATTTACCTCTGTTCTGCTCCCTAATAAGTTCTCTATCTTGGTGTTTACCTCACTAATTACCATGTTTTGTGGGGCGGGAGGCTGGGATTTCCATGCTCCTTTTTAGTGCCTCCCCCTTGGCTAGTTTAAATGCTTGCCAATGAAGCATTTAAATCTCTCACCTAGGATCCTGGTTCCCCCCCCCAGACAGATGCAGACCATCGCACCAGTATAGGTCTGCATCCCTCCAGGTGGCTCCCCAGTCCCCAATGAAACCAAACCCCTGAGCTCCACACCAATTTTTCAACCACTCATTGAATTCCCTGGTGAGGAGTGCCCTGGCATCACCCTTGCCATAGACAGGCAGCACCTCCGAGAAGGTTACCGTATGCACTACTTGTCTAAGGCCCCTCCCCAACTCTACAAACTTCTCTTGCACTGCTCTGATCCCATTCCTAGCCAGGTTATTTGTCCCTAGGTGAACAATGACATCCAGCTCCCTCCCTCCTGCAGCTCCTCCCACAATCCTGAGGATTTGCTTCCTGTCCCTTCAAGCTGTAGTGCCAGGAAGGCACCTTACATCCCTCTCCCCTTCCTTCCTTCCCCATTTCTACCCTCCTAATGATTGAGTTCCCCACCAGGAGTTGTTTCCTTCCCCTGTGGGGTCCCATGCCACCCTCCTGTGGGTGTCCTTTGTGGAGGTTCCCAGCATCTTCCTTGGTCTCCAATGCGGGTGCCTCCATAGAGGAACCACACTTTGCCAGAATGACATAGGAATTGTGGAGAGATACAACTGAAGGGATGCACCTCTGTTCCACCACCCTCACCCTCCCTGAGCCCTCTGTGGTCCAACCGCTCCTCTTTCTTGGCAACCTCTGAGGCAATGGCAGTGGCACTGGTGGTCCCTGACTGGAAGAGGAGATCCCACAAATCCTGGCCAACTCAGCCTGGAGATGAGCAACCTCCTCCCTCAGCCCAGAGAGGTGCCTGCAGATGGGACAACACCGCATCCTCCAGAACTTGCGACTTTGTTTCTTTGACACGGGGCCGTGGAAACAGTGTTCCATGACCCCACGTATTTTAATTTTCCCTGTGATCCGCTCCCACCTGGAGTGAGAATCCTTCAGTTTGGGGGGTGCAGGGCAGAGCCCCCTGTGTTCAAAACTGATGGCACTATTGCTGCACTATTGTTGCAGATGGCATTGTGGTCGGTACTATTCTGACCAGGTGCCTTTCAAATCATTCTGAATTGGCAATGTTAGTTTATAGGCTGGAAGACAAAGTACAGAGTATTAACCAGCTGCAAGTAGGAACCCACCCCAACCTAAAAGGGAAACAAAAGCAGGCAGTATCAATACTGACTTGACTCTTTAGTTGACATGAGATCAATCGGTAAGTCCTAAGAAAAAAATATAAATGAATTAATTGTATATTTGAATTAATCATGAACTATAAATGACAATTCTGATGTTGTTGTCTAAATATTGTAGTTAAGATGAATTTCAAGTGCACAGATGAAGATATATTATATCACAATTGATTCATCATCTTTTCGGCTGGATAGTTTAAGATTTTTTGCAATACATATCTGTTAAATGCACAAAAAGCATATCTATTATGTATTAAAAATATATTTACAAATATATGAAACATGCTGCATATAGATTAATATATAATGGTTATATATTTGTAATACATCTACATGTATTTATCATACATATTTTGCACATAAATTAAATACAGTATATCAAATTGGCCAATTTGATATAATGTAACATACAAACTATATTTTAAAATTTACTTGAAAATATTTTTTGAAGTATAAATTAATAAAATATATTTATATTTATTTTACATATGGACGGGTAGGCCTGAAGGAGTGAAGCTCAGAGAGCATTGGAAGCAATAAAAGCAGAATCTGTAAAGTGTAAAAACAAAGAACTGAAAGAACAGCCCAACTGAGTTGGAATGTCTTGTTTTCAGTGGGGATCCTTCTTCTACCCGATGTTACTGTACAGCTGGGGATACAGGAGTAAAGGAGCTCCTGAGTATGGCCAGAATGTTCTTGATCAGATGCAACATCTTTTTTTCTATGTGATCTTACTTCTACCTACAGTAATTTTATAGCTGGGACAACTAAAATGCAGAACAGGTAAGTGACTTATCCAAGATCACACAAGGAAAAAGTAGCTGTGGTAGTACTGGAACCTGTGACCTACTGGTTCATAAACATGCACTCTAACCACTTGGACTACCCTACTGTACCTCTTTAAATAAGTGAGTGGTGTCATTGCCCCTTTCACCCAATTCACAGATTATGACCGGCAAAGAGCGGTTCGCGAAGCAACCCAGATTCATGCATTTATCAAGCCTGGGTGCCTGAGAAAACTGTCTGCTTAAATGCTGTGCATACAGAACCCTTGATCTGATTTGAAGTATACATTTTTAACTAAATACATTTTTATTCTCAGCCTCACTTTTTATGATTCTGATAACCAAGCTTGGGTGGAAATTAAAACAGTAAATCTACACTTACGAGATTCCATACAGAAAGGAAATATATTAAATGTATTTTCATTAATTTATATTTCAAATATATTTGTAAATAAATTTCAAAAGTATTTTTATCATATATCTGAAATATATGTATATTATATGAAATTGATTAATCCGATACATCTGTCTTCCCATTTCCCTACCTACTTATTGTAAAACTACAGATCCTAATTGATCTGCAGCTTATCTTCTCTTTCCTACCACTAGGGTTGCCTTCTGTCTATCCCATGGATTTTTGAATTCACCCACTGTTTTCCCCCACAAACTCACAGGAAGGCTGTTCCATGCATCCACCACCCTTTCTGTGAAAAAGTACTTCCTCACATTAGCCCTGAGTCTCCCCTCCTCTGGCCTCATATTGTGACCTCTTGTTCTTGCACATCTCTTCTTTTGAAAGATGCTGCTCTCTTATACCTTGTTTATCCCCTTGAGGTATTTGAATGTCTCTATCATATTCCCCCTCACTCCTTTCCTCCAGAGCATACATACTGAGGTATTTCAGTCTTTCCTCATACAGTTTATGATGGATTCCCATCACCATTTTCGTTGCCCTTCTCTGGACCACCTCCATTCAGTTTATGTCCTTCTGGAGATGTGACCTCCAGAACTGAACACAGTATGCCAGATCTGGCCTCACCAATTGTCTGTACAGTGGCATCACCACCTCCTGTTTTCTACTGGTAATGCCTTTCCCTATGCACCGCAGCATCCCTGCGGCCCTTCCATCACCTTTCACACTGCCTGGCTACTTTTAGGTAATCTGTTATGAGTACTCCTGGGTCCCTTTCCAGTTTTATTGTTGCTAGTATCTCTCCCCCTATCATGTATTCCTCTCCGGGATTCCTGTGCTCCAAGTGCATAACTTTGCATGGATATATTATGAAAGATGGAAACTCCATTTTCCAAGTTTCACAATACTGATGGATACCCTTTGCACTTCTTTATATTGAATTTAAGCTGCCACACTCTTGGCCACTTCTCTAACTTGCCTAGGTCTCTTCTAATTTTTTCCACCCTGTCTGGAGTGTCCACACTATTGCAGATCTTGGTATCGTCTGCAAAGAGGCTTCTCTTCCCTTCCAGCCCCTTGGCAATGTTGTTAACAAAGACATTGAAGAGGAGAGGCCCTAGCACTGAGCCTTGTGGCACCCAACTGGTCACCCCCTCTCCTGGGATTGGACTCCATTTACCACCACCCTCTGTGTCCTGTTGCTCAGCCAATGTCTAACCCAATTTACCACCTTCAGTCCTACTCTCATACTGCCCAAGTTGTTTACTAACCTCATGTGTAGGATGGTGTTGAATGCTTTGCTAAAATCTAGGTAGGCCATTTCTACTGCCAACCACCCTGGTTACCCTGTCAAAGAAACCTATCAGATTTGTTTGACAAGATCTATCTGCTGTGAATCCATGTTGCCTCGGGTTTTGTGCCCCACTGGCCTCAAGATGTGCCACAATCCTTTCCTTCAGCATGGATTCCATTATTTTCCCCATCATTGAGGTCAAACTGACTGGCCTATAGTTCCCAACTTCTAACTTGCTCCCACTCTTGTGTAGTGGTACCACATTCGCTGTCCTCCAGTCCTTTGGTACCACTCCTTCCTCCAGCGATTTGTTGAATAGGGCTGCTACTGTTACCCCTAGTTCCTCTCTGAGCTCTCTCAACATTCTGGGATGCATCCATCCAGCCCCATTGCCTTGTCCACTTTTAGTTTTGAGAGTTCCTTTTGGACTCTCTCCTCCATGAATGGACTGGTATCCACCTCTCCTCCATGTGTGTTTCTACTCCTATTTTTGGTCCCTCCCATTCTCCTTCTTTTGTAAATACTGAGCAGAAGTATTCATTTAGAATTTTTGCTTTTTCTAGGTCTCCCTACACACACACACCCTTTTTTAAGCCTCACAATCCCTCCCTTGGTATTTTTCCTTTCTCTAATATACCTGAAGAAGGTTTTGGCACCTCATTTTACTGATTGGTCTATTCTTTCTTCAGTTTGCTCCTTTGTTCTTCTGACTGCTTTCTCCACCTCCTTCTGATTTGCCTGATACAGTTGCCTGTCCCCCTCTTTCTGTGTTTTCTTGTTCTTTCTGAATGCCAGTGTTTTTTCCCAAACCTTACCTGCCACTTCTTTTGAAAACCATAGTGTTTTTTTCTTTCTTCTTGCTTTGTTTACTAGCTTAACACACAGGCTTGTTGTCTTTGTTATGGATTCTTTAAGTTTTTCCCAATGTTCCTCTACCCCTTCCCCCTTTGCCAGAATTTTCTTGTGATTTTCCCCCATTTTTGCAAAGTTGCCCCTCTTGAAATCCATGACCCTTACTTTTGTGTGGCTTGACTCTACCCCTGTCTTCACATTAAACCACACTGTATGGTGATCACTGGACCCCAGATGGCTGTCCACTGTTAGGTCTGTTATTCTGTCATCATTTGTGAGGACCAGGTCTAGTATTGCTCCCTCTGAGTGGGCTACATCACCAGTTGTCTGAAGCATGCCCCCTGCAGGGCATCCAGGATGTCTCTGCTCCTGGTAGTAGCTGCAGCATAGGAGTTTCAGTTAACATCAGGCATGTTCAGGTCCCCTATCAGCAACACCTCCCCTGTTTCTGCCATTTTGTGGATGGTTTCCCTGAATACTCTATTTCTAGTCGATCTACATTGACCTCACTAAAGCTTTCAACGTGGTAAAACACAGCATTCTGCTAAACTCTCTCTCCATTATTAGACTTTCACCTGAGACCATGAGCTGGTTCAGTAGTTATCTGGAGGGCAGATCCCAACAAGTCAAAATAAATGGCATTCTGTCTGGTAGTAGCCCAGTTAGCTCTGGTGTCCTTCAAGACTCAATATTGGGTCTGTTACTCTTTAGTCTGTTCCTAAATGGCCACCCTAAGGCAAGTTCTACCAACATCTTACTCTATGCAGATTGCAGATATGCAGTTATTTTCTCTAGGCAACCAGACCCTCATCCCCTGGAGACCCAGCTCCTACTTAATTTTACATCTGTTGAGGACTGATTCTCTAAACACAAACTCCTTATGAACTACAAAAAAAAACATGCTTTTCAGTAACGCCCACAGCAAACACATGTTGCACAGGATAACCATCCAGAACAGTCAGGGGACACACTTGAGCCAGTCCCATACTTCAAAGGCATAACCCTTGATAGTTCACTGTCCTATGCCACCCATATACAGTAGATCAAGTCACTAAAGCGGTAAATGCTAGAATTAGCCTACAGTACATGCACAGGCATAGCCTAATCCCTGATGCCCTCTGATCAGTGGTCAGCAGTTCCATAGTTGACTATGGACTAGTTATAAACAGTGTGGCAATGGACACTGCACTCAAAAGGATCACCACTTGAAACAAGACTCAGCACTCAATGAATGGCGTGGAAAGCAGGCATTATTTAATAAAGCAGATGCCAACAAAACCATACAAGCTGCAGGATACACAGCAAGGCAACCCCCAGACCGGTTTTGTACTAACTGCACTTCATCAGGGGGTGGTGTCTTGTGAGTCAGAAACACATATTTATAGGGAGAACTACTTAAAGGAACAGTTCCTTAAAGGTGCATATCAAAGAAACTGCAAATCATATTCATTTTGCTTCAAATGCTAACATGCTATTATGCTGTTCCCATACTTTTACATACCATAAATATACACTGAATTTTTTATGGAAAAAGGAAACATTGCAAACTTCATAAGCATTATTATACTAAAAAAGTACAAAGACAGCTAAAAAAACTGAGACCTCCCTATCTAAATCTAAATGTAAATACTCAATTAAAATAAAATGCAGCATAACTAAAGGTGAGAAATTCTCACTATACGACTCAAAGCTGTAGAAAACTACATAAAATAGATTATACAATACTAGACAGGAAATCAGCTCCCAGCCATCGGGACACACCGATATGTTCCATGTCCAGGCATTTGTGATCATTGACTTTTATCTGTAAAACATCAATAAACATAATATTAACATGAACCTCTACACATCAAAATACTGTTAATGCATTAACACTGGAAAAGAAAGAAAGGAAGAAACAAGGGAAAAGGGGGTAGAAAAAAGGAAGGGGAAGAAGGGAGGAGGAGGGGGAAGGAGAAAAAAGGGGAAGGGAGGGGAAGGGAGAAGTGTAAAGTGGGAAAAGGGGAAAGAAAGAAAGAAAAATAAACATAATTATCTAGACTTGAGACAACTTAGCAATTCAATCTTGTCATTCAGTCCAGGGGCCGTAAGGGCCCCTAATGTGTAGATCCAGAAAGAATCTTTATATTTCAGTTTGGCATCCAAATCTTCTCCTCGAGGAGCTAATTTCACAATTTCTATGCCATGAAATCTGAAAATATGCTCCAAATGTGTATTTCTACTTTTGTCACAATGGACAGCACGTGCACTTCTAGCATCATTATTAGTAATAGATCTTAAATGTTCACCCATCCGTACCTTCAATGGTCATGTAGTTTTACCTACATAGAAAGCACCACCTTGACATGTAGCTAAATAAACTATATTCACAGTACTACAGGTGATAAAATCCCTGATTTCATAAGTTTTAACACAATTACAACTAGTAAAGGTGTTACACTTAAGTATAGATCTACAGAATTTACAGTTGCCACAACTATACATACCAAAGGGCAAAGGAGAGCAACTTCTGTCGCCACCTACTCTGGAAGGCCCAGTATAGCTATGCACTAATCTGTCACGTAAATTGTGACCTCTCCTATAGACCATTCTAGGTCTATGTCGAGTAACTTCCATCAACCATGGGCCCCCTAACAGCACATTCCAATTGTTCTGAATAATATTCTCAATACCTTTGGAGTGTCTAGCATAGGTGGTGACAAAGTTAGATACATAGATACATAGACAGTGTCGGCAGATAAGGGCCTATGGCCCACCCAGTCTGCCCATTTGAGCTTGTAAGTTCAGTTTGTTTTCCTAGAAGTCTGTTTCCCCTTACCCCTGACCTCTAGAATTCCTTTATGTCTATCCCATGCATTCTTAAATCCCATGATTGTGTCTGCCCCCACCACTTCCTCTGGCAGGGTGTTCCACTTGTCCACCACCCGTTCTGTGAAGAAATTCTTTCTCATGTTTCCTCTGAATCGTCCTCCCTCCAACTTCATCCCATGCCCTCTAGTCCTGGAACATCTTTTTCGCTTAAAAATAGTGTTTTCTGCACCCTGTTCCTCCCTGTAAGATACTTGTATGTCTCTATCATATCCCTCTCTCCTCCTCTCCTCCAGGAGTACATGTTCAGTTTCTTCAACCTGTCTTCATAGGACTTGTGATGCAATCCATGCACCATCTTTGTTGCCCTCCTCTGAACCTTCTCTACCCTGTCTATGTCCTACGTGAGGTATGGTCTCCAGAATTGTACACTGTACTCAGGTGGGGCCTCACTAGTGTCTTGTATAGCGGAATTATGACCTCCCTTTTCCTGCTGGTGATGCCCCTGCCATACATCCCAGCATCCTATTTGCTTTACCTGCTGCCTTGTCACACTGTTTCCCTACCTTGAGGTCATCAGAGATGATAACCCCAAGATCCCTTTCCTGCTTGGTGCATGCTATATCCTCACCCCACAACTGATATATTGTGCCAGGGTTTTTGTGCCCCATATGCATTATCTTGCACTTCTTTGCATTGAATTTCAACTGCCAAACCCCTGACCATTCTTCAAGTTTCTGCAGGTCGCTTCTCATTCTGTCTGTTAGCTCTCTGTTCTTTAGGTTTTTTTTGGTTTTTGTTTTAGAAGGTCTGATCTCTCCACACAGACCACCTTAAAGGCATCTTGTACTGTATCATATGTATACCCTCTTTCTAGGAATCTGTCACACAGATCTGAACCATAGGTAATAAAATCCACATCTTTACAGCAGTTACGTCTGACCCTTAACATTTGGGCCTTGGGTATATTGGACACCAGATGGTGTGGGTGGCAACTGGATGCATGTAAATGAGAATTCCTATCTGTTTCCTTGCAATATAATCTAGTGCTAAGAGTGCCATCCTCTTCCTTAGAAATACTCACATCCAGGAAAGAGACAGTCGAGAGATCCTGTTGCAATGTAAATCTCAAATTCTCATTGCTATTCTCTAAATAAGTAACAAACTGCTTAAGCTCCTCCAGAGTGCCATGCCACACCATAAAGTTGTCATCACTATAACGGCACCAGATGTCATAATATCAAAGAAAGGATTAGTATTTCTGTCATAAGTAGTGTTCTTCTCCCACAGACCCAAATACAAATTAATATAGTTGGGTGCAAATGTTGCACCCATAGCTGTACCTTTAGTTTGTAAATAACAATTATCCTGAAAAAGAAAATAATTCTTGGTCAGAACATGTTCAGCACATTCCAAGAGATAATTCTTTTTACCATGGGTAACCTGTGAATCCTGAAACCAAAAATAGTCTAATGCACTAAGACCCCCCCATGAAGTATATTGGGATACAGGGAAGCAATATCCATGGACACCAAAAACCACTTTAGTTCTATCTGCATGTCATTTAAGATGTCCAGAAATTGGCCTGTCTCCCTAATAAAATATGGTAAAGAGGTAACATAGTTTTTTATATGAAAGTCCACATATTGAGATAAAGGCTCTAAAAGAGAGCCAATGCCTGCCATTATGGGATGCTCTGGTGGATCCCAAAAATTTTTATGGACTTTAGGCAACATATAGAAACTCCCTACCACAAGATTCGCCACTTCCAGAAACAACAATTCACTGTGCTCAATAAGCTCTTCATATTTAGCTGAGAAAAGGAAACTATCAATTTGTTGTTTAAAGATCATAGTGGGGTCAGAGTTCAGTGGTTGGTAAAAAATCACACCCTCCAGTTGTCTCTGTGCTTCTAAGATGTAATAGGATGTATTCATCACCACCACTGACCCACCTTTGTCTGCAGGTTTGATAGTCAAATTTATATTTTTCTCCAGGCTCTTAAGTGCCTCAGACTCCACTTTGAGATATTAATAAAGGTGGAAGGAGAGTCTTGGTCAAGAAAGGCTCTAAATTGTCTTTCACAGATGTTTTCGAATACTTGAACTGCATCACTATAGGGTGGCATAAAGGTTGATATGGGTTTAAATTGGCTTACTCAAAAGGATCAACCTAGCCCTTAATAAAGCTTGCAGGTTAACATGGGAGCACACTTTTTCACCCATACCTGAGACTTAGATAATCAAACAAATCGGTTGAATACCAGACCTGTCTCCTCACAAAAAAAGCCTGCCTTAGACTAAACCCCCCAAGTAATACAAGATCTCCTTAAACAAGCAGTCAACCCACACCTTACCTGAGGTATGTCAAGACAAGCACTTCATGTACCCTTCTGCCACACTACACAGGCACAATGCAATTTGCTAACCGGGTGCCATCCTGGCTAAATGACCTACCAGCGCTATCCTGCCAGTACCCAAGATGGGCCTTTTCAAATGTAAACTCCATCTACACCTTACTGCACTTAGCAGATGTGATTGTCCAATCATAGGGAAATGTCACCCCTGTGCCTCTAAAGCCTAAGGCGCCCTCTGTTTCTCTGTGCCCACTACCACTCCCATCTATGCTACTGCAGTAGCATCCCACCCCTCCTGTCGGTCCTTTCCCTTACTGCACTTAGCAGATGTGATTGTCTAATCATGGGGAAATCTCACCCCTGTGCCTTTAAAGCCTTAGGCTGCCCTCTACTTCTCTGTGCCTACCACTAGCACACACACCTCTTCTGTTGGTCCCTTCCCCCTCTGCCACTCCCCACCACTTATCTCCCCACCTCTTGCATCCATAAACCAGCCTCCTCTCTGCCATCGTACCTCACTCCCCCTACAATCTGCCCCTTCCTGTCCCCTTCCCCTTTACCACTATCCCTTCCTTCCATCTCTCGTTCTCCATCAACAATGCCTTTTGTTGGTCCTCCCCCACTCTTGTTCTCCCCCATTGCCCTGCCCTGCCCTGCCTCCCTAGTGTTGTCCCCTCCCTCATCCCCACCTCCCACTTCCTGTCCTAACTTATCTGATCCCCGTCACCAACCCAATCTTTTTTCTTTCTCTCACTCTCAAACAACTATGTTTCACTTATTTTATACTCAGTCTTAAAATTTATTTTTTTCTATTGTCTACTACATAGTACCTGTCTGACCATTGTAACCTTTATTATAGTAACATCCTGGAGTTAATGTTGTATTACCTTGTATAATATTATGTCATACTGTTTTGTATTTTTCCATTGACATGGAACTTCTGTAAATGAGCCTCTGGCTCAAAGGTATTGTAATACAAAAACAAACAAATAAATACATTTCCTCCCCCCTGCTTAAGGTCTGTAGGTAACTCCCATGTGGATGGTGGTGCCATCCCCTGCCTCCAAGGTGACCCACAGTGCCTCCTCCCCTTCCTGCCTTCACCTTAAGTCCATTGCTTTGATCCCCTCCCTGATGTAGATAGCTACCCCTCCCCTCTTTTTGCCCTCCCTGTCTGTCATGAAGAGTGTGTACCTGGTATGGTAACATCCCATTCATAGTATATGGTCTCCTAACATATACTTACTGTAGAAATTACAGTGTAAAATTACACTGGCATACACCAAAAGGAGATTTTATTCTAAACACCTTTAATACATCAAAAAGTAAAACATTTATGTTTTTTATAGTATAAACATATATACTTTTGTAACATGGGTTCACAGCAGTAGCAAACATAATTGGCTGAAAAGCATCACCTGCCTCTGAATCAAATTCACTAGTTAATCCACAGTTGGTGTGAAACTCCCCATAGCAAGATCACTGTGCAGAGTCAGGACTCATTAGCTGCCAATGATCAGAAACCCAACAGGCAGTCATTAAACATGGGGCAACAGTGATGTACTGCGGGGTGCTTCAATACCACTGAGATGACTGTTGTAATGCAAACAGTAGTAGTCTCTTAGCCATTTGTGTGTGTCTTCTGTCTGTGTGAATGAGATCGCGGGTTGTGAGAGACAGGCTCACAGAGAAAGAAAGAGAGACAGAGTGTGTTGCCCCCCTGTTCCTGCAGAGATCTGCACTTTTTGTGTTGATTGCATGCATGTGCAAGAAACACGTTGCGGCAGCTCGCTGCAGAAGCAGATTGTGGAGGTGCTGCACTGTTGTGGCCAATGCCCCTACTGCCTTTTGAGGCTTGGCCCACTTCCCCAATGGGGTGAAACGCTGCTGCTGACACTAGTTCAGCCAGCATGCCACCACCTTGAAATGTTTTAGCTGCTGCAATCAGGAGCCACCTCATTATTGCAGTGTCAGCCATTCTGCTGCAATGAGGGAGCATCACGTTATTGCAGGGCAGTACCTTGTATACCTTGACCCAGTTTGAAGACAGGGAACCCAGTCCCCATCGGCATAATGCCCCCACCCCCAAGTTTCTGCTGTATGCTGAGGAGGTGCCCAATCCCCATTGACATCATGCCTCCCTCTTTCTTTGCCGACAGGGTGCCTAATCCCCATCGGCTTTAGTGCCCCCATCCCCGTTGAAGTTGTCAATGAGAGAGCCCACTCCCTGTCAGCATAGTGTCTGCCCTCAATGTTTTGTCTGCGGGGTGCCCAATGCGCCAGCTTTCCCACCCCTCATCTGCCAATGGGGTGCCCAATCCCCCTGTCGCTGAGCCCCCCAAACCACTCAGGTGGCACCATAACCCTTAAAAAAACAGCCCTCACAATGTTTTTTAACCCTGTAAACAAGAAAATGGTCCCTCATTGAGTCCATGGCCCTGCCCCAACCTGCACCCACCCTCTGTGCACCCTGCCTTCCCCCCCCTCACCCCATACTTCCCTCTGGAGCCCAGTGCAACAACCTTCGGTGGACTGGTAACATGTCTGCACTCTTCAAAGCCGACCGCGAACTGAAGAAATGCTGGTAAGCTGTATAATAGCATAAATAGGGTTTTTTAAACTTTGGTGCATATCTCAGGCATTTTTAGGAATTTTGGCACCAAATTTTCAACATGGGGTTAGTGGGATCCCTACTCATGAATTCAGCCACTATCATGGCATTATTCAGTCCCAAAAGGTGATTTTGTGGTCACTGTGCAGAATCACCTTTTGGGACCAATTAATGAAATGACAGTGGCAATGTTCATGAGACGGGCTCTCAAAAAGCCTATGTTGCAAATTTGGTGGAAAAAATCCAAAAAATTACTGTTTCACCAGCATGTGTTGCACAGTTGCCACAGTACGCGTGCTCGTAACTTTGTGAATTTGCAATATTTTCACTCCAGATTTTCAACACTGACATTTTTCTGCACCTCCTTATGAACAGTACAGCTGACATTTTTCATACCCTGGCCAAAATGTGTTTTCGCACTTCCAGTGCAGAATAGCACGATCGCTGTGGGAAATCAGTGTTCAGGACACATTAAGAAAATCACAGTTGCACTGTTCATGAGCAGAGGTCCTAACATGCCTATGTTGAAAAGTTTGTGATGAAAGTTCATAAAATGACTGTGTTAAGAGTGTGCATTGCACAGTTTCCACGCGCCCTTGTAACTTCACAAATTCGTAATATTTTCATGCCAGAGTTTTAATACCGTCATTTTTTCACACCTCCTTATGAACAGTACAGCTGTCATTTTTCACACCCTGGCTGAGATGTGCTTTCGCACTTCTGGCACAGAATACCGCATTCACTTTGGGATATCAGTGTTTGGGACAAATTAAGATCGAGCGAGTGAGAGAGGGGGAGTGACCAAGTTCAACTGAGCTCTGTCAGGACTGCTGCAGATTTCTCTGTGGGCAGAAAAAGGCACCAACACAGGAAGGAGCCCAGTACAAAAGGGCAGCCTGTAGTGGCAGGAGAAACAGAATGAGTGAGTCGGGGGGGGGTGAGCGAGCTCAACGGAGCTCTTTTGGGACTGCTGCAGATTTCTTTGTGGGCAGAAAAAGGCATCAATGCAGGCAGGGGCCCAGTGCAAAAGGGCAGCCTGCAGCAGTGGGAGTAACAGAACGAGCGAGTGAGAGAGGGGGAGGGAGTGAGCGAGCTCAATGGAGCTCTATCAGGACTGCTGCGGATTTCTTTGTGGGCAGGAAAAGGTGCCAATGCAGGCAGGAACCCAATACAAAAGGGCTGCCTGCAGTACAGGGAGAAATGGAATGAGCGAGCGAGGGGGGGGAATGAGCGTGCTCAGCAGAGCTCTGTCAGGACTGCTGTGGATTTCTTTCTGGGCAGAAAAAGGCACCAATGGAAGCATGATCCCAGCACAAAAGGACAGCCTGCAGTGCCAGGCAAAACAGAATGAGTGAGTGAGTGAGAGAGGGGGAGTGACCGACCTCAATGGAGCTCTGTCAGGATAGCCGTGAACTTCTTTGTGGGCAGAAAAGGCAGGAGCCCAGTACAAAAGGGCAGCCTGCAGTGCTGGGAGGAACAGAATGAGCGAGTAAGAAAGGGGGAGTGAGCGAGCTCAATGGAGCTGTGTTGGGACTGCTGCAGATTGCTTTGTGGGCAGAAAAAGGTGCCAACATAGGCAGAAGCCCAGTACAAAAGGGCAGCCTGCAGCTCTGGGAGAAACAGAACAAGTGAGTGGGGGGGTGAGCGAGCTTAACGGAGCTCTGTTGGGACTGCTGCGGATTTCTTTGTGGGTAGAAAAAGGCACCAATGCAAGCAGGAGCCCAGTACAAAAGGGCAGCCTGCAGCATTGAGAGAAATAGAACGAGCAAGTGAGAGAGGGGGAGAAAGCAAGCTCAAGGGAGCTCTGTCAGGACTGCTGCAGATTTCTTTGTGGTGCCATTATATAAAACCATGGTCAACTGAGCTCTGTTGGGACTGCTGTGGATTTCTCTGTGGGCAGAAGAATGCGTCAACGCAAGCAGGAGCCCAGTACAAAAGGGCAGCCTACAGCATCAGGAGAAATAGAATGAGTGAGTGAGGGGGGAGTGAGCAAGCTCAATGGAGCTCTGCTGGGACTTTAGAGTTGTCCATTCTCCCACCAAGGGTCCTCTGTGGTCCTATATTACAGCAGGGTCTCTGGAGTGGAGACAAATCAATGACTGGATTCTTTTAGGATTGCTGTAATAATACAGATTTAGTTGTTCTGTTTATTTCTCTGAGCTAAGTACTGAACTATACTGTTATGATTGTTGTAATAATACACAGTTATTTGTTCTGTTTATTTCTCTGACTGAGCTGGGTAATACTTGGAGTGCAATAGGATTTCTAACTGGGCTAAGTGAAACTATATGAGAGCTGAGAACAGAAAGTATGGTAGCTGAGGGGTGAAAAATGGACAAGGAGGCTTTAGGATTGCTACAGTAATGCAGTATCTAATTGATGAGATTTGAGACTGAATTAGCCCGGTCGGCAAGGGGTCAGTAGGGGGACTAGTTTGGGGGGACAGAAATTTGAGTAAATAGGGCCTAGCAGTTGTAGATGGGTACAGAACCTGGGAGTAAGAACCCGTTACATAAGATAGGGGCCAAAATGGGGCAGGGTCAATAGGGCGGGCATCTTTGGAAGGGGGGTGGGGTGTACAGGGTGTGGGTCTGCCATGATTCTGGACTGGGCTTGGAGGAAGGGGGGGGTTGTATGGTCTGCAGATTGCTAGTTTGAGGGAGGAACTGTGGAAGTGAAAGGGTCCTTGAGGTTATTATACTGGAGGACCTCAAGGTGGCAGTACAGTGTGACAAGGCTATGGAAATGGCAAATTGGATTCTGGGGTGCATAAGGAGTGGCATCTCCAGTAGGAGGAGGTATGTCGTGCTGGCATTGTATCACTCCCTGGTATACCCCCAGCTGGAGTACTGCGTCCAGTTTTAGGGTCCACACTTCAGAAAGGACATAAGATGGAGGTTTACCAGAGGAGGGCAACTAAAATGGTTCAGAATTTTCACAGGAATCCCTACAAGGAAAGGCTGAAGAATCTCAACATGTACACTCTGGAAGACAGGAGGGCGAGAGGTGACATGACCAAGACCTACAAAGTACCTCACAGGGGTAGAGAGGGTACAGTTGGGGAGTTTCCTTCAAATGAGGATGAGCATCCAAACCAAGGGACAAACAATGAAGCTGGAGGGGGTACATTCAGGATAGATATGAAGAAATATTTCTTTACTGAAAGGGTGGTAGATGCCTTGAACAGACTGTCAGGAGAAGTGGTGGAAGCTAAAATGGTAGAAGGCATGAAGCATGCATGGGATAAATATAGGGGTATATTAGAACAAGCATTTGTGAGTGCTGATGTTGTCTCGCTGTCATTGGCATTGGTAGTGCAGGAATTAGAGATGCATAATAGGAATGACAGTGAAGTATTGAACTGACGACAACACCACCCCCACCCAACGGAGACTGACAGGCGTTGGGGTGTGCCTTTGGGTCATTAGCTATAACGCTCATGCCATTTTACCTCACCCTACCCTGTAGACACTGACAAGTGTTGTGGTGTGCTTTGGGGTCTTTGGGCCTTATACTTACCCCATTCCATAAGGAAATACGCTGAGATGGGTGCAGTGTAGGAGAGTGTGGTGAACTTTAGGGCAGAACACTCCAAGGCACACCTCGATGCCTGTCACTGGTTGCAGGGTGGGGGTGGGGTGGAATGGCGTGAGCATTACAGCCAATGATCCCAAGTCACACCCCTGACGCCTAGCAGTCTCTACAGGGTGGGGTGTTACAGTTGGAAACCCTAACATCGAGGGGGTTTGTTGGTATTTTCACTCCAAATTTTCAACATGGGCTTTTTGTGACCCCATCTCATGAAGAGCGGCAAAATCAGTTTGTTGGCTGAAAGGTTTGGCACAGCAGCTATATCATTTGGTGACACAGAGATGAAAACACATTTTGGGCAGGATGTGAAAAATGGCAACTGTATTGTTCATGAGGAGGTGTAAAAAAATGGCAACGCTGAAAATCTGGAGTGAAAATATGAAAAGTTGGTGAAGTCAAGAGCGTGCATAGAAACTGGGCAACACACGTCCATAACCAAATTATTTTTGGGATTTTTTTAGCCACATTTTCAACATAGCCATTTGGGACCTCCCCTCATGAACAGCAGCACTGTGATTTTGTTAATCTGCCCCAAAAGGTGATTTCCCACAGCGACCATGCCATTGTGCACCACAGGTGCAGAAACACATTTTGGGCAGGCTGTGAAAAATGACAGCTGTACCATTCATAAGGAGGTGTGAAAAAGTGCCAGTGTTGAAAATCTGGCATGCAAATATTGCAAATTTGCGAAGTTACAAGGGTGCGTGGAAACTGCGCAATGCATGCAGGTAACACAGTCATTTTATGGACTTTCATTGCCAAATTTTCAACATAGGCATATTAGGACCTCTGTTCATGAACAGCGTCACCGTCATTTTCTCAAACTGTCCCAAAAACTGATTTTGCACAGCAACCACGCTATTCTGCGCCGGACATGTGAAAACACATTTTGGCCAGGATATGTAAAATGACAGCTGCACTGTTCATCAGGAGGTGTGGAAAATGGCAATTTTGAAAATCTGGAGTGAAAATATTACAAATTCACGAAGTCATGAGTGTGCGTGGAAACTGCGCAATGCACGCCCGTAAAACAGACATTTTTTGGATTTTTTTCACCAAATTTGCAACATGGGCTTTTTGAGAGCCCCCCTCATGAACAGTGGCACTGTCATTTTGCTAATCGGTCCTGAAAGGTGATTCCACGTAATGACTGCAAAATCACCTTTCGGTGCTGAATAACACCAGGACAGTGACTGAATTCATGAGGAGGGGTCCCAATAACCCCATGTTGAAAATTTGGTGCAAACATTCCCAAAAATGCCTGAGATATACACCAAAGTTGAAAAAACCCTATTTATGCCATTATACAGCTTACCGGCCAGCGGCATATCTTCAGTTTGCGGTCGGCTTTGAAGAGTGCAGACATGTTCCGGTCCACCAAAGATCATCACGCTGGACTCCAGAGGTAAGTATGGGGTGGGGGTGTGGGGATTCAGGATGCACAGAGGGTGGACGCGAGTTGGGGAGGGAGCAGAACAGACAGCGAGGGACCATTTTTTTCTTTTGCAGGTAAAAAAAAAAATTGCAGGACTTTTTTTTTTACAGGGCCATTTGGCACACTGGGGTGGGCTCCCAGCATGTCACTTGAGTGTTTGGGGGGCTAGACAATGGGGGATTGAGCCCCTCCCATTGGCACATACCAAAAGGGGGGTAAGAGCCAAGGGGGTTTGAGCACCCTACTCGGCACATAACAAATGGGGGATGGTGCATTATGCCGATGGGAAGTGCGCTGCCCCGTCGGCACATAAACTGAGTCAGGGCATGCCGACAGGGGGATATGGCACCCCTGAAGTCAGCACTGTGGCAGGCAGTGGCACTAGTCACTGCCGCCATGTTTACTGTAATGCTTCACTAGGGAAGGCATGTCGGGAGGTGCCACTGCGTGATGAGCTTTGCTCTCATTACAGCGGACCTTTCCTTAGATGTGCTCGACACGTTACATATACCTGGTGTGGCACCTGCATGCTGGCTTATTGGAGAATGAGGGATGCATCTACTGATGTGTGCCCTGCATTTTCCCAACAGTGACTGTGCCTCCAAATCTGCTTCTAGTGCAAGATGTTGGCTGCACAAGTGCGAGCCAACATAAAAAGGAGAAGAAGGGGGTCAACAGAGATCAATAGTGCTATGGAAGTGGAATAGGTTCCAGTTTTTTGCAGGAAAAATGCATTAAGCAAGCTCATTCACAAGGAGGTCCTGATGGACGTAGGCAGAAAAAGACATGCAGTAACATATACAGGCAGGTAGAGAACACTTGCGCAGACTGGGTGGCCTGAGTGGTCTTTTTCTGCTGACAAATTCTGTGTTTCTATGGCATCATGTGTTCATTCAGGTGCAGTGTTTATTTAAAGTTGTGCCTACCATACATCCAGATGTAAGGTACAGTACATTACCAAATTAGATGCAGCCCACTTTCAGTACAATAAACAGAACCCCAGTCCTTCGAGAAGCCTTTACCCTTCATAAGGCTGCTTAAAGAGCTGAGGTTCTATTTGCCGTGTCCACACCAGTATACTAATCTTAAAATCGACACTGCATCTGAATGACTACTTGATTCTTGCTTGCTCCATTTCTTCCCCACTTTGAAACCTACTTGTCCTGAGTTAGTTTTGGGCTGGCAGCACCTCGCCTGTGTTGGAAGATGACCAATAAGCGGCACTGAAAGACGTCAGACTTCATAGACTGTGAAGGCAGCTGCTCACCCATCATCTTGGCAAGAAGAAGGCTGCAGCTGTGGACACTGGTGACTGTTGGGGTGTGGGGATGGGGGGACCAAAGGGGACAGACATAAGGAGATAAAATCATAATAAAAATTGTGAGACCATCACCAGCTTCCCAAAATGCTTACCAGTAAAAGAACACTCTATGAAGTTTTCCAAATGGCAACACAATCTGGTGATCCCTCTGTCTGCCGTCTGACACCAGGCATCAACCAGCATAACATTGCCTAAAGAAGGCAGTGTGGTCATGTGGTTACTGAAATACTGGAGATTACAGATGTATAAGAACAAAAGAATATCACACAGAAGCTAGCACATGTGTCTATAGCAGCTGCCTCCTGCTTCTCAGTAGTTATACTTATACCCTTGAGGTACTTGAATGTTTCTATCATATCCCCTTTCCTTCCTCTCTTCCAGTGAGTACATATAGAGGTCCCTTAATTTCTCCTTATAAGTCTCGTGTTGCAAGCTCTGTACCATCTCATTCACCCTTTTCTGGACCATCTCCAGCCTGTTAATATCCTTACAAAGGTGTGACCTCCAGAACTGCACACAGTACTCCATGTGAAGCCTGACCATGGTTTTATATCATGGAATCACTACCTCCCTCCTTATGCTGGTGATACCCCTGCCTATGCACCCCAGCATGTCACTGACCCTCCCAGCTGCCTTACCACTTTGACATTTTCAGGTCATCTGAAATAAGAACCCCCAGGTCCCTTTCCTTCTTTGTGACTGTCAGCAACCCCCATCCTGTACCTTTCCCCAGGGTTTCTGTGTCCCAGGTGCATAATTTTGCACATTTTTGAATTAAACTTCAGTTGCCGGTCCTCAGACCATTTTTCAAGCTTCCCCAAGTCCCTCTTCATTTTCTCCACTCCCTCTAGGGTATCCACTGTGCTACAGATCTTGGTGTCATCTGCAAACTGGCAGACCTTTCTCTTCACCCCTTCTGCAATGTCACTAATGAAGACATTGAACAGGACTGACCCCAGGGTCAATCATTGTGGCACCCCACTGATCACCCCCTCTCCCCAGACTGCACTCCATTTACCACCACTCTCTGCCTCCTGTCTGTTAGCCAGTTTCTAAGCCACTTTACCACCCTTTCCCCCATGCCCAGCCTACTCAGCTAGTTTATCAGCCTCCTATGTAGGACGGTGTCAAAGGCTTTGCCTAAATCAAGGTTAGCGTTGTCCACTGCCCCACCCTGATTTACTTCCTTTGTCACCCACTCACAAAGATCAACCATATCTGTCTGACATGACCTCCCCACTGTGCATCCATGTTGCCTATGGTCATGTGCTCTGATGGCTTCTAGATGCCCCACTATCCTTTCTTTAAGCAATGTCTCCGTGATCTTCCCCACTACTGAGGTGAGGCTGACCAGCCTATAGTTCCCCACCTCCTCCCTACTCCTGGATTTGTATAGAGGGACCACATATGCCCTCCTCCGATTCTCAGGGACCACCCCTGTGTTGAATGACTCAGTGAACATGGCTGCCAGAGGTACTGCTATCTCCCTTCACAGTTCTTTTGTAACAACTGTTAATGTAACTACCTGACTATATACTGCTGTACTGCTATGTAACCTCTCTTCTCGTATGTAATATTTGTGACGTGAAACCTTTGTAAAGGAGTCTTTGACTCAAAGGTACTTCTGAATCTCTAATAAATAAAATAAATAAATAATATCATTGGGTGTATGCCATCTGGTCCCATCACTTTGTCCACCTTCAATTTAGTCACCTCCTGCAGGATTCTTCTGCTTGTGAATAGACTCTTGTCCACCTCTTCACACCTTTGCAACTGCTGTGGCCCTTTCCCCTCCACCTCTTCTGTGAATACTGAACAGAAAGACATAGTGGATGTCTTGGAGGGGGGGGCCCATGACTGTTCTTAGGCATGATACTTTCACTTCCAAATACCTAAACAGCACATATAAGCAAGCAACATTCAGCACTGACAAATGCTTGTTATACTAATGGGTTGGAGAGTATATTAAATATCGGTGAGAGCTCCGACCCTCTGTCACTGCAGCCAACACTGAGAGAGCTCTCCATACTGTACAGGAAGTCAGCAGCACTGCACTGTGGGGAGGAGTGACAGAAAACCAGAAGGTAACCATGATTCGCCGTCTTCGCCTCTCCCCCCATGACCAATTGTTTTTTCACTGTAAGTCCCCGTACTGTTTCACTTTATTGTGGAGAAGCCTTAATATACATTTTATGTAGTTGTGCTTTTAAAGCCATACAGAAAGACCCATTATGATACAATATTTATTGATGATACCCAGAGGTCTAACTGAACTTTATACAAACTGTAAAGCTTAAGCATGAGCTGGCTCAGATAATGAAGTGCAAACAATAACATGTAAAAACACAGACATTATGTAGTGTAGGGAAATGGAGGGAGACACACACACACACACACACACACACACACACAGTGAGATGTTCAGTGGTGTAACACCCCATAGTGTTTCTTTCTTCAGTGTATGTTCCCGCAGTGTGGGGAAAGGGAGAGAGAGAGAGAGAGAGAGAGAGAGAGAGAGAGACAGCGAGAAGTTCAGCGCCATTCTGTGTTACACCCTGTAATGTTCAGCGATGTGGACCTTCACATAAAAGTGAGTCATGCATGTGTTATTTATTTTACGAACATACAAATGTCAGATATCATTCCAGGACTGTATTTCTGGCATGTGTATGTTAAAAAAGTAAGTAAGATATGCATTACTTTTGGGGACTACTTTGCTAGTCGGCAGGATGCAATAACACTGTCCCTATTTAAACTGCAAAACAACACCTTTCTTGATTTTTGTTGTTGTTTAAACATAACTCATGTTATAAGCACAGTAATTCACTCCAGGGTATGAAGTTATAGGCATTTAATCCACACCTTGGGTGCTGTCAGGACACTTGGCCTGCGGCCTTGTGCCTCACAATGCACCTGAGATATGGATTAAATGCCTCTAACGCCATACCCTTTTATGGGTTATTGCTAACAAAATATGTGTGCCACCTATAAGCTATCACTCATTTAATTCTGCAAATATCTAAAATATTATCTGGCTGGAAAAATATGCATATATTTAAAATATGCTTGAGTTATATTTAGAAATATATATATTTACATGTATTTAGTTATTTTTAATGTGTGAGATGGGGATTTTGTTTTGCTTTTATTCCTTGTTTCCTCTGCTGTGATGTGGTCCTTGAAATGTAATGGGATTCTGTATGCACAGCAGACAGTATTCTGCATGAAGGTTCTGGGTTCAGTACCCAAGCTTGCTTAATCCATCAATCCCGGTAGACTCCTGAGCTGCTCTCTGCATACCATTTACGCATTTACGCATATCCGCTATCTGTTTCTGTACTGCACTAAGAAAAAGGCAATGTTTGCAGCATTCAAGTTAGTTCAGTTGTGGGGAATTGCCATTCTCAAGGGTAGAAATGTGACTCCCTGACAGCCAACAAGGTTTCTAGCATTGCTGGTTTTGTGGACAACTACAACATCTGGTAAAGCTATGAAAAAATCTCCCAAAGGAAGCAGGGCAAATAGCGACTGCTGAATCTTTTAAACTCAATGGGATCAGCTCTTCATGGAGACTAACATTGCAGAGTACAGTATTTCATTATCTGGGGAAGTTGAGGGGGGGTCATGTGGAACATGCCTAACAGCAAAATAATTATGTCTCGGGAAACAAGTATTTGCCAATGCTGAATGTTTGCTTGTAGAGTAATAAAGCTTTAAAGAGCCCCTGATGTTGTTGGGGCAGCTTTGAAAAATACAATGTTTAGACACAATTTAACTTATATTACACATTTTGTCTGTAATTGAGTCCCTAATTTCTTAATTACTAAGGGCATTTGCATGGAAATAGGATCTCTGCTCTGTTTGCTCTGTCTGCTTGTCTTCCTCTTCTGCAGTCATAGTTCTGTTTATGACATCTCAGTCTGTAGTTATGGAGATAATTATGATGTCATAAACAGGGAATTCTATGTGCAGGCAAACATCAGCAAATTAAGTCCAAGTGACAGTAATCTTGCTTGAATGTCATTTTCCTCTGTATTAAAGAAAAAAGGGAAAAGATTGCAAAAACATAGTTCTGGATGAATGGAACAGTGAGTAAATGCATAGAACTGTAAAACAATGGGTAGCAGGTTCAGTCTGCCTCCGGGAGGCAAAAAATTTGGTCTAAGGAAATCTGAGTTACAGTAAACTTGAAGCTGACCCAGAGACAAGGGAGGGGGTGAGGTATTGGAACTCTCGCCTCCTTCCACACCAGTGATTCAGGTTCAGAAACGGGCCAGGGTCACTCGGTACTGGCAGGAGAAGGAGGATTGAGTGTCCATTGACAGCTCTCCTCCTTTGGGGAGGGGGACAGTGTGTACTGCTGCTTATCTGCCACCAAGCGGAGGCTAGGTGGTGCAGTAGTGGTCACCAGAACTGCAAGTCAGAGATGGGTGTTGACAGCATGCATCATCTTCATGGTCTACGTACGTGCCATTGCACACCATCAGTTCTGACACAAGGAGAGTAACAGGCGGAAAAGAACCCCCATTGCCAGGATAATGCTGGGACCCTGCAAGCACCGCACCACCAACATCTAAGGCACCCACTCACAAAAGTATGTAAGAAGTATTTGGGTAAGTCAGGAAGGTTGGGTGATGGGGTTGCAATTGACAGCAGAAAGGGGGCATGGGGAGGGGCAGGAGGATAAAGTCCATATAGAAAAAAGGAATTGCAAAAATATATGAACTAGAAACTGAATAGAAACAGAAACTGTTGGCAGATAAGGACCGCTTGGCCCGCCCAGTCTGTGCATTTTCCCTACCTATTGTAATACCACAGATCCTACTTGATCACTGGCTTTACCCTCCCTTTCCTAACCACTAAGGTTCCTTCATGCCTGTCCCATGCATTTTTGAATTCTGTTATCATTTTTGCTCTCACTACCTCTGCTGGGAGGCTGTTACATGCATCCACAACCCTTTCTGTGAAGAAGTACTTTCTCACATGTCCCCTAAGTCTCACCCCTCCAGCTTCATAGCATGTCCCCTTGTTCTTGAGCATCATTTTTTCCTGAAAAACGCTTCCCTCCTCTACCTTATTTATACCCATGAGGTATTTGAAAGTCTTTATCATATCCCCCCTCTCCCTCCTCTGCTTCAATGTGTACATATTGAGGGCCTCACATCTCTCCACACAGGGCTTTGGTGCAGGCCCTGCACCATTTTAGTTGCCCTCCTCTGGACTGCCTTTACTCTATCTAAGTCCTAAATGTTGTCTAAATCTCATCAGGGGCTCTTTAAAGGGAACATATACAATATGTAATTTACATCAGTTATTTCTGGTGTTTTGATTTCATTATTGACATCCTGTTAACATACACTATTTGATGCTAAAATAATTGCATTTTGCATGTTGAATGCTTCTTCCCCACTATATTAAGTACATTCAGAGAGACAATCTCCAGATTTGTGTGTGTAACTAGGTGAAACCACTAAAAGTGGGAAACACAAACACAAAAACACACACACACACACACACACACTGATAGGCTAGATGTTTATCTTGAAAGCCTGATAATGATGTCTGTCAGTTGACTAATGGGTGGCGCGCCAGTGTGATCAGTGGGGCCGCATCATTAGAATTACACAAAGTTTACAACCATCAGCCAGCTGAATACTATCATCATCAGCCTTCTCAGCATTGGCTTTTGAGTAGCAAGCCTCCTGCATTTCTACATCTATTTGCTTATAGAGCACACACCTCCATAGCCCCCTGCCCCCACTGCTAGAGAACCACCAATGTGTTTACTTTGTGCATGCGTGCAAGTAAACATAAACAAGGTAGATCACAATTTGGTTTCTGGTTTCTAGAAGTTGTCTTCTTCAAAGTGTCAAGGCTGATAACTGCTGCTGGGTAGTATTTCCTATGTAACAAGGACTACAGCTATTTCACATAGCATTAAATGTTAAAGCTGTCTGCATGGCAAGAGATGAACAAGACTGACCCTTGGGCAGGATTATGGGTAATAGTATAACACTATGGACCAGTGTCAGACTAGCGTAATGTAGCAGAGTGTTACGCTATGCTATTTGTACTTCTTAGCATTAGCTGGTAGGGTTGCAAAGTGTCTCTTATTAGTTTGTTTACATTCGGGGAAATCATCTCCCCATTTTAAAGGACAAATAATATGGGATTTAGGGAGGTGAATCAAATGAGAAATGCTCCCGTGTAAATTTACAAGAAGGGATGCTGATTTTCATGCTGCTAATATTTACCTGTAGAATAATTATTTATCCTGGTTTAAACAGTAATTTATAGTTCCCCTGAATGTAAACGCAACCACTGATTCTTGCCAATTCCAAATCACAGCTCAACTCACAAAATTACAAGAACGTGCACATGTGATGATGTCATTGGAGCAACCATGCTCCACTTCTTCTATTGAAACCTATGGGCACTGTTTTTAAATGTTGTATATTAGCACTATACAGTCACAGCCAAAGACATGGTCAGATATTTCCTCAAATGTTTGTGATATTTCTAGAGAAATTTCCTGCTTTCTGCATTTCCACAGTAGGGGCAGCAGAAAGAAACGCTTTAGAAATTTCATGAAATATCTGGAAATATTTGGCGATATCTGACCATGTCTGTGGCTACTACTGTGTGTATATCAGTATATAGAGTCGATATTGGCTTGTACCAGAGTCTGGTGCATAAGCTATACCATGAAACACAGAATCTGCCAGCAGATAAGGACCATACGGCCCACCTAGTCTGCCCATTCCTTTACTCACTGCTGCAGCCACAGATCCTATTTGATCTGCAGTTCTCCTGTTCTGCACATCTCCAGAGTACCCTTATGTCTACCCCATGCAGTCTTGAACCTCCATGTTGTTTTCACACCCACCACTTCTGCTGGAAGGCTGTTCCATGGCTCCACCACTCTTTCAGTGAAAAAATACTTCCTAACATTACTCCTGAGCCTTCCACCCTTCAGCCTCATATCATGTCCCCTTGTTCTTGTGCAGTTTTCTCTGAAATACGCTTTCCACCTGTACCCTGCTTATTCCCCTAAGGTACTTGAAAGTCTCTATCATAGCTCCCCTCTCCCTTCTTTCCTCCAGTGAATAGATATTAAGGTCCTCAATAGGCCTGGGTGAAATTTGTGAACTTCGCTTCCGCAGAATTTTCACAAAATTCCAAAATTTTCACGGAATTTTGCCTTATTTCTGCTGCCAATGAATTTCGCATTTTCCATGGAATTCATTGTCAAAACTATGGAAATAATATTAGTACTGCAGAAAATATGTAGCAAAACATGGAATTCATAGTTACTGAAATAATCTGCTGTTCATGCTGCAACCACGGAATAATATATTCCGTGAGCTGTTTGATAATATGATTCCATTAATTTAGGCAGGAAATTAATTATAAAACTACTCCTTTTTACTGTCACTGTCTGTCAGTTAATGCTACAATTTTTGCGGTGTCCAATCAGACTTTCTGATGAATATTACAGTTGTTTCAAAATGTTCCAATTTTAAAAATTTGGGGAAAAATATTACGCAATTGACAATGAAAATCTGCCATTCATAAATTTATTCAGCGGAACACCATTCAAAAATTCTGCAGTTACATGATTGGCTGCCCGATGGGGGGGCCGGGGGTAGACTCTCCTTTTGGACTTTGTCTTCGGGGCTTGCCACTCCCGACCTCTGAACGGGTGCGAAACCTGGAGGTAATTTTTGATAAAGGGCCAATACTACATTAGCAGGTGTTGACCATCATCAAATCCTCCTTCTACCATCTGAGGAATAGCTCCAGGGTTGAGCATCTTGTTCCATCTGGTGATCTTCCCATGTTGGTCCATGCCTTTGTGTCCTTGCGCCTGGATTATTGCAACGCCCTTTACCTAAGGCTACCTGGTGTGGATATCTGCCACTTGCAGCTGGTGCAGAAAGTGGTGGCCCGGTTATTTACGGGAACCCCTTGGTCCTGTCTTATTTCCCCAGTGCTGCTCAGACTGCACTGGCTGCCGGTACAGTGGCGGATCATCTTTAAAGTCAGACTTCTGACTTATAAAGCCCTACACAGACAGGGCCTGGACTACCTGAAAGAGCTTCTGGTCCCTTACTGCCCTGGGCGATCACTCCGCTCAGCAGACAAGGGGTTGCTAGAGGTTCCAAGGGTGTGTTTAAAATCTTCTGGGGCCCGGGCATTTATGCATGTGGCCCCTAACTTTTGGAATTCTCTACCCCATCAGTTACGGGAGTGTTCAACAGTGGAGGGATTTAAACAAGGTCTTGAAACTCATTTGTGGAACCAAGCATATGGTGATTGATTTAAACCATGTTTTATTCACATTATCTGCATTTTATACTATTTATGATGTATGAATTTATTACTTAATTGTTTCAATTGTTTGTTAGGTGCCTTGGTTGTAGAAAGGTGCCATATAAATGAAGAATTATTATTATTATTTAGGTTCCATGAGGCGGGGTTTCTGTGTCAAAGGTCCATGTTATTGTAGCAACCACCCTCCCCCTCTCAGTCAAGTGACTGCTGTTCCTTGCCTTCTGTGCAGTTCTTTAGAGTTTGGTGAAGTGGAAAGTTCTGCTGCTCTGTATGTCTGCATTTTTTTGCATTCTTCTAGAGAAAAAACAAACCCTTTGCATTTCAATCTTTGACTGAAATACTTTGAAATCTTTTTGTTGTTGTAGGATCCTCCTTTAGCAATCTGATGAATGATAATTATCTTGATTTTGCATTTCACAAAAATTCTGTCGGAGGAATTTAAATTTTGCACAGCCCTAGTTCTTAAGTCTTTCCTCGTAGGGCTTCTGGTGCAGTTCATGTACCATCTTCATTACCCTTCTCTGGACTGCCTCTGTTTTGTCAGTGTCCTTCCAGAGATGTGGTCTCCAGAACTAGACACAGTATTCCAGCTGAGGCCTCACCAGTGATCTGCACAGTTACATAACCACCTCTTTCCTCCTGCTTGTTATGCCCCTCCCTATGCATCCCAACATTCTGTTTGCTTTCCCTACCACCTTTTCACACTGTTTGGTCACCTTCAGGTCACCAGATATGATAACCCCCAGGTCTCTCTCCTGACTCGTGGAGGCCAGAATTTCCCCACCCATCATGCACTCTTCTCCTGGATTCCTGTGACCCAGGTGCATGGACTTGCACTTTTTAGCATTGAAACTCAGCTGCCATTCACCTGACCACTCCTCTCATGGCTTAGGTCCTTTCTCATTTTTTACACCACCTCTGGTGTATCTACGTTGTTGCAGACCTTGGTGTCATCTTTGAAGAGGCACACCTTTCCCTTCAGACACTCTGCAATGTCATTAATGAAGACATTGAATAGGACTGGCCCCAGCTCTGACCCCTGTGGCACGCCACTGGTCACCTCCCCATCCTCAGATTTCATGCCATTTACCACCACCCTCTGAGTCCTGTCCCTTAGCCAGTTCCCAACCCACTTTACCACCTTAGGACCCATGCCCAGGCTCCGCAGTTTATTTAGCAATCTCCTGTGCAGGACGGTGTCGAAGGCCTTGCTGAAATCCAGGTAGGCTACATCCACCACCCCTCCCTGATATACTACCCTGGTTACCCAGTCAAATAAATCTATAAGATTCGTCTGACAGGACCTTCCAGCTAAGAATCCATGCTGCCTTGGATCCCATGCCCCGCTATCCTCCAGAAACTTCACAATCCTCTCCTTAAGTAAGGACTCCATTAGTTTCCCCACTACTAAGGTCAGGCTTACAGGCCTATAACTGCCTGCCTCCTCTCTGCTTCCACTCTTGTGGAGAGGGACCACATCTGCCCTCCTCCAGTCCTCTGGTACCTCACCCGTCTCTAGTGATGTGTTGAAAAGGGCAGCCAGTGGTTCCACAGCACTTCCCTGAGTTCCCTTAGTACTCTGGAGTGGATCCCATCTGGCCCCATTGCCTTATCTACTTTTATTTTCCTGAGTTCTTCTAGGACTTTTTCCATCGTGAATGGGCTAGTGTCTACCTCCCTCCCCTGAATATCTCTCTTACTGAATCTCAGTCCCTCATCCTCCCTTTCCCTGGTGAATACTGAGCAAAAGCCTACCGGGTCCCTTTATCGTATGCTCTACAGCATATGACAAAACCACATAACAGTAACAGTGTGGTAGGGAAGAGCAAGAGGGTGCAAAACTGCAAAAGGCAGTATGCAAGATAGTGCACTCTCTCACTCTCCCAGGCAGAGGATAAGACCTCTGCTGGGACAAGGGCCAGCTGAGCTGCTGCCGTGGCTCAAAAGGATGAGCCACTGGCAACAAAGGAGGCAGCTAGTGCATTTGGGACTGGGTTTCGATTCCCAGTCCAAGACTCATGGATTTTTACATTTTTCACACTTTGTTTGATTTTTACTGTTAACCCCCAAGTTAGATATTTTAGTTGGGGGTTGCAAAACGACTTATGCCATTGGCAATATATTGCACTGTATTGTCCGCGTTGTATATTGCTGTGACATAATGTCTCACAACATTATGACCATGTGCCGAGCAAAAGTACTTTTCAATATCTCAGCCTTTTCTAGGTCATCCTCCACCCATTCTCCTATCTTCTTCAGCCTAACGATCTCATTTCTGGTCTTTTTCCTCTTGCTAATGTATCTGAAGTATTGATACATATGCTGATATACACATATAGTGCCAATATACAATATTTAAAAACAGTGCCCATAGGTTTCAATAGAAGAAGTGGAGCAGAATTGCTCCAATGACATCATCGTGTATGCACGTTCTAGCCATTTTGTGAGTCAAGCTGCGGCTCGGAATCAGAAAGAATTGGCAGCTGTGTTTACATTCGGGAACTATAAATTACTGCACAAACCAGGATAAATCATCATTTTATAGGTAAATATTAGCAGCATGAAAATCAGCAACCCTTATTGTAAATTTACACAGGAGCATTTCTCATTTTTGATTTTCCCTCCCCCAAAATCCCAGTTAATTTGTCCTTTAAATTAAAAAACACATTAGATGATCCAAACTTTAGACACTTTATTATACCAAAAATATGCTGCAAAATCCAATGTATGTCATTTTTTTATGCAAAAGTCTGCAAATCATGACTTTTTATCATAAACAGATGGAGCCCTTTGAAATGTGGGCAGACAGGAATGGACATGCTGTATATGGTCAGACACAGGTGGAACTTTCCTTTATGTCTGCATCCAACCTTTTTGAAAAGCCTGCCTTTAGGCTTTTTTACAACTGTAGGCGAAGCCTACAGGAATATTGCATGTACAAAAGGAGTGATGTCATGTTTTATGTCCATGGCACTGACTGAAGGTGTAAATAGTCTCCTCCGCCTTTCCCTCCTCATAGAAATGTTTTCCGCCCTCAATTAAATACGCTTTCATTTTAGTCAATGGTTGCAGGGTACTATTTTATTTCTTAAATGGGTGGTACAAAAACTGGAACCTGAGTAGTGGGAGGCAGCATTATTTTTGGGGGGGAAGTAAGGTCTACCCCACCTCCACCCAAGAAGCTTCAAAAAGTCCATCCCACCTTTTTTTATTCACGTGGGAGGGGCATGAGGTGGATCTATCATACTGAAAGAAGACTCACCAGAGTTTGGGGTGTGGACCAAGGAACAACAAATCTGTGGAGTCCCTGCATTTTGTTAAGGACTAGGAGAACAGAAGATACTTACATTGCCTTCAAAGTGACTTAAAAACCCTTGGAACAAATGATTATCAGTCACCTGGTGTCTCAAAAGGAAACACTAAGAAATGTCTGAAACTACAGCTTAAGGATACAACTTCAAGGGAAATAGACAGCTTTCAGGTATTTCTTAAACATTTATATACTAAAATGGGCACAGTACTTGGTAAACACAGTCTGTGATGAAGTGTATTTTTCTTTTTAAGTTTGAGAAGTGGAGTTGATTTGCACATGTTAAAAATACCAGCTGCAATTAGCAACTAGTTGTAGAAACAAAATGCTGTTTTTTTTCCTATTTACTTTTTTTTGCTGGCTCAGTTTCTATCAGTGAAAAGAAAGACTGGAACAACTATCAGAGCTGCCTCCAACTGGACAAGCTATGTATCACTCATTTTTCATTTAAAATAACATAAATGTAGTTTCACATTTTTACCATGAGGGAAGCAAGAAGATAAACAAGCATGGTTAACAAATACATTCATTGACACCTGTGAATGAATGGAGTAGTTTTTTCTAACATTCCTTTTGAGTTAATTACTCCTTGGAACCTGTTATTCCAGTTTTTATGACTGTGCTCCTGGAACTTTCTGCATAACAAGTTCCCTTAGGTACCTCACAGCACCTCATTAAGCCATGTGACACCACAGTCTTTGCAGGACATTGCATATTGTAGCAAGAGACCCAATTTTTTTGCCTTTTTCCAAATAATATACCAACTTCATTCTCAGGCAGGCAGTTCTGGGCTAGTGTTAATATTCTACTGAATTTTCTTAACTTGCAGTTTGTGACTATAGGTGTTTATAACTGAATGATAATAACCACATTTGCTTCACTTGCAAATAGCCAGGCATTTGTGTGTCTAATTCTGTTTGACTTACTGTAGGTCACACATAGAATCTGAAAAATTCATAACATGCTGTATTGTGATTCAATGAACTGATAAATGGGGATTTTGGTTTCTTTTACAAATTCATTTTTCCTGCCCATGGATATGCTAAAACAAAACTTTCTCAACAAAATGTTTTTAAATAAATTATCTGGTTGGGGGGCTGCCACAAGCAGAATGGGACTTCACAGATGAGGGAACTCACAGCAGCAGAAAAAAGAAGCATGTTGCAGGGTTTTAAATAATTGATTAGCAGTTTTTTTCTTGGGAAGATACTAACTGTAAATAAAGTATGTATATAGATTTTCTAGAAGTGTGTTTGTTAAACACAGTGAGGCAAGAGCTATTCATTTTCACAACGTTTTAACACTTTAGTGAGCAAAACGCGAATTAATTTTTAGAGTTAAATAAAACCGTGATCTTGGCATTAAAAGCTTAGTGGCGTGGATGTAGAGGCACCATTATCTGAGCATGACTTTGGTAGAGGAATAATTGTGACTGGGGGGTGAGGGAAGGAGTGAGTCTTGATATTTTTAGTATAATGGTTTTCTGAAACTTCAACCTTCAATGGGTTAGACTTTGTAGCCATCTGTACAGTAAATGATTAAGCCACATGCAGTGGGGTATGGGTAAAACCCACATCATCAGACCCAGGCCAGAGCTGTAAAATCTGGACTGGGCACAACTAGTGCAAATATTGCTGATCTGATGGAGCAGCAATAAAAGATTGATGATACAATACCCTCAATAACACACCTACCCCAGTTTACATTTACCTGATGCCCATTTTTAGGCCTGATATAATAATATCTTCCTTCAAGAGAACAGCTTGTAATGAAATCTGTTGAATTTACATTGGCATTTGGGCATATGCACTTTTATATTATATGAATTTTGTGTGTGAACTTTACACCGATCTCTAAAAAAAAAACAATTAAACACTTCAAATGTCTTCAAAAACTTGTCTCAACATTGTGTTTATCTTCCACCTTGTCACAACATACAGTTATCTCAGCAGTGTTTTCAATTAGGGTACAGTATCTTTATGTATATGATGGCCTGGATCTGTTGAGTTGATTGCTATAACAGTGCATAGAATAAAATGCAAAACATATAGGTGACTGTAATACAGAAGGTGGCATTATTTTTACTTATACAATGGCAAGGAAAAATTTAAGAAGCTGACCGGCTGCTGACCCATTGAAACAGTGATGTTATTACACAATAACATCACAGTAGCTTTGAATTTGGATCATTCCTTGTATTTTCTGTTAAGAAATATTTTTCCACACTAACAAAACATCCTATAAAATGTATTTTTTATTCTGTATATAACAACAAGACATTGTATAATTGCAATAAGGCACTCCAGGGTGTGTGTTATCTTGTAATAATGTCACTCCTGGGCTGGTGGAAACACTTGGCTTCACCTCATGCTTCAACCCACCCCAGGAGTGATATTATTACATGATAACATATACCCTGTCATGCCTTATTGCTTAAATAATGCCCTTTCTCAATGTACTGTACTTTGATTCAGTTAGTATATATGCAATAGCCTTCATGTGAACACTCTGGGCTACTCTTTGACTCCCGATGTCTATTTGCTTTAGCTATTGTATATTGTTTGAACTGCTTTGGTCTTCTAGATGTGGTGCCTGTGTGCCTAAACTATGTAATCTGTTTATCTACTGCTACCCATGTATCTCCAGTGAATGATTGTTATAACTGCCTGCTCTCCGATTCATTGTTTTTTGACTTGTTAACTGTGCTGTCTTTGTATTAGTTTTGATGAGGAGCCTTCGTAAATGAGTCTCTGACTCAAAGGTTTGTAAATCTGATATTTTTTAAATAAATAAATAACTGTTTATGTTTAAGACCATGAAACACCCTTATCTAGTTAATGCATTCACAGTCATAGTAGCTCTGCCAGAGCTTGTTTTAAAAGCATTTCCTAGGTTCCTGTGCTCCTCATAGCCCAAGAACTGCAGCTTACTTTGTTTCTTTTTACTGCTAAGGATTTTAGCCATTCCAGTTTTAACTTGGCCAGAATACTTTGGATGGTGAGGAAGGAGAACACTCTCACAGCTTGCTGGGTAAACATTTGGCTCTAATTTCCCAAAATGAATTCCTACAAGCAGGGTTGCTGGATTTTATTTCGCCCCACAGAGGCTTATATTACAGTGCATATTCTCTCTTTACATGCCAGATCAGCAGCATCACACACATCTACAAACAGAAAGACTGCTAGTATCCCCTCACCACCCACTCTGACAGTCCTTAGCCATATGACCCATAAGAGTCCTGGGAATATAGAGCACTTCTGTTTTTTTCTTGCTACTCACCATAAAGTGAACATCTAGGCAGAAACTACAATTCTTTGTTTCTTTGCACCCCTTTTGTGCTTGTTAAGCTTGGCATGGGCTTGGGTGGTCTCAGCACTTTTGATGTACTGGACATAGCTTGCTGTTGGGTTTACGTCAGTTGCAATCACACCTTTTCTTCTTGGACTTGGACTTTTTTTATTAACCAAGGTTTTTTTTGTTAATTTTGTTTATTCTGTGATTTCTTTCATGTGCATTCCTCTGCATTTCACCTCCTTATCTGCAGAGATGCCTTGGTATATTTTAGAAGACACTCTACTGAACCCACTGGAGTAGATGAGGTAAATGATACAAAAGGATCTCAGACATAAAAATTACACAACCTCACAGATGTCTTATTCCATACAATAGGCCATTATAACAGCCTGGGTACGTAGTGGACCTTCTGATTCAGAAGATGAGGGCCCCTCAAATTTTTTCAAAATCATCTTTGAAGGTCTGGGTTATCAGTCTTACAGTAGAGTTCTGAGAAAATGAAATATTCTAATCTGGATTCCCACCAAGACAACAATTCTAAGGCAATAAAAGTTACAACACATAAGACAGTTCTTTCCTTTTCAGTTTTCTGATTCAGAAGCAAATAGGTCAGATGCTGATACGAATATTGTTGATTATGACTCTACTTTTGAAAGAGAAGGGTACAAGTCTTCAAATAGCCCAGGTCTGGCCAGTAAAGATGTGTAGGATGAAATGGAGTCCATACCTTCTAAACTGGAGAGACTGAGGCTCCACTATTCCTCAAAATGGTAGCTGCATATTAATAATACATCCTCTATTAAGGTATTCACTCTCAATGTATCTGTCCTAAAATTTTTGTTCAGGATAATACATCTATAGTTCATGTCTTCCATTGTGCCTTACGCTCTACTGTAATGTTATACTACTTATTGTATAATTAATAAACCATTTATGTTATGCATTTGCTCACTTTGTTGTAATGCATCTACCCTCTGTACTTGCTCTATCTGCAATGATTCTGGGCCACCTCTAAAAAAGGGACCTTTGGTCTCAGTGGGTCTTACCTGGTTAACAAAATGAAATAAATAAATAAGTAAGTAAGTAAGTAAAAAAGAAAGAAATACATAACTAACTAAATAAAAGAGCAGAAAACATACCTGATTAAAAGAATAAGAAAGTCTACTGGCAAAAAAGACAGGTAAAAGAAAAATGCCCCAGGCCTCTAGTCAGGCACAAACTAGCCCTTGCAAGAGCTGGCTCACCATCACAGTGATGGTGCTACTGCCTGTGGCGCTGGTGACCCGTGTTTGGAAGCAAACATGGTACATCAGAGGGCTGGCCAGGGGGAGGTAGAATGAGTGTCCCATGGACAGCTCTCTTTCTTTGGGGGGGGAGGTTATGGTTTCCCAGTAAGTCAGCGACACCCAGTGCAGGCTGAATGTGTTTACAAGTTTACAAGTTTATTGGTCTATGAATTAATACCTTTAAGCCAGGGCTCTTTTACAAAGGTTCCACATCACATAGAACATCAAACAAATAAAAAAACATTACATGTATTTTCAGAAAAAAAAGTTACATAATAAATTTGCTTAAACATTTCAAGGCAGTAACAATTCAAGAAACAAACAACCTTCCAAGGAGAGGGAGATAATTGGAGGCATTCGGGAGAGAAGAGTAGGAAAAGTAGTGGGCAGTAGAGCGAGAGAGGGAGGAAAGGAAGGAAAGTAGAAGAGAGAATTAGGAGGCAGACAGGATTAGTTAGTGGTATTAGTGGGTTCTTTAGCCAAAGAGGATAGGCCATGATTTAGGGATAGTCAGTGGAGGAATGAGTCTTTAATCAAAGCAATCACAGGTGCTAGTGGTAGAAAGGTGGGCATAAAGCATGGATTTGAAAGCTCCAAGAGAGGTGGAGGATAGAGTAGGTGGGCTTAGAGCATTGTACCAGGTCGGGGCCCTGTACGCGAACGTTCTTTGTCCCTGTGCGGTCCGGCATCTGGGAACAAGAAAAGGTTGGTGTTCAGATCTTGTGGTGGGATGCGTGCCATTGTTCAGGCAGAATAGGTTTTGGATACACAGTGGAGTCAGCCCCAGGATTGATTTTTTTGCCATTATGCAGGTGAGATACACAAGGCGATTTGATAGTTGCAACCAGCCTGTTTCATAGTAAAGCTCACACGTGTGTGTCAGTCTCTGTGCCCCCATGAGGAGCTGGCATGCCTTATTTAGAGCAGTTGAGATGCGCCTTAGCCGTGGTAGTAGCTAAGCCATAGATAATTAGGCCATTGTCTATAATTGAGATTATGGAACTTTGTATAGCAATCCTCAGTGCAGCTTGGTTTAGGAATTGGCGGTTTCGAAATAGTATTCCTAGACGTTGGTTCACTGTTTTCACTGTGTTGTCTATGTGGGTTGCAAAGGTAAGACCTTGATCAAAAGTGATACCAAGGTATTTGAAAGTATTCACTTGTTCAAGTGTATTTCCAGCGGAAGTTTTAATGGTGAGTGGAGTGTTTCTATTTTTGTTGTGGTGACTGGTAAAAAGCATGGCTTTTGTTTTATTGTGGTTTAGAATAAGCTTACTATCCTGGAACCACTTTTCGACACTAGAGAAAGCAAGTTGTAAGCTCTAGCATAGGGGGTTTGGCTCTTTGTGAGAAGAGAGAATTACAGCATCATCAGCATATAAAATTAATTTTTCAGGGCAGAATTCTGGGAGAAAGTTGAGGAACAGGCTAAAGAGGACCGGGTCTAGGATTGATCTCTGCGGTACACCTGAGAGGACAGGTTTAGAGTCAGAGAGTACATCAGAGATTTTTACAGCCTGTAAGTGATTTGACAGGTAACTTTTAACCTAAGCACTAGGTCCTTCAGCCAGTGCAAGCCTGGGCAATAAGGAGATAAGTAGGCCATGGTGGACTGTATCGAAAGCTTTTGTGAGGTCAATGAAGACCGCACCAGTTTGGTAGCCTTTATCCAGAGCTAAGTGAACTTCTCCAGAGAAGTCAAGTAAGGCTGTTGTTGTACTATGTCCTTTCCTAAAACCATGCTATTGTTTACAGAGTAGATTGTACTTATCCAGGTAGTCTGAGAGTTAGTCTGCCACAATGCGTTCAAGTGCTTTGGAGAGGGGTGGGAGTATTGATATAGGTCGATAGTTCCCTGTTGTGGATTTGTCACCCCCTTTGTGCACTGGTGTAACTTTAGCAGACTTCCATTTGTTGGGAAATTGACTTTGGCAAAGGGACAGATTAAGAATTTTGGTAAGAGGGTGGATCACTTTGTCCAGGGTGAGAGACAAGATTTTTAGATCTATGGTGTCACTACTTGTTCTGGATTTAGAGCAGGCCTTTTTTATGTATTTGTAAGCTTCGTGCACTTTGATTGTCTTGAAATAAAATTGTGGTTGGCCACTAGAGGTGCTTTGTGATACTAGATTAGACACAGGCAAGTCCAAGAAGAAATCTGGGGGGAGAACCCCGCTGAGGTCTGTGAAAGTCTTATTTAGAGCATCTGCAATTGCCTTTGTGTCAAGTGTGGTGGATCCATCAACTTTCATAATGGTGGGAGAGGATTTTGATTGCTTACCCATTATATTTCGGATGTTGTCCCAGAAAGCTCTACCATCACCCCAAGTGGATTCAAGGGCATTTTTGAAATAGGCGCTCTTCATTTGCCTGATTTGTGAGGTGCATATGTTTCATGCCTGTTTGTACTTTAGAATATCATGCAGTGAGCCTGTGTCCCTGGCTACGGCCCAGAGATGGTCACGAGCTTTGAGTTGGGCCAGTAGTTTGGCAGTAACCCAAGGATTTGAGAGAGCTTTGATTTTACGCTTTCTTAATGGTGTGTAAATGTCACATGCAGTATTGAAGGTTGTGATAAAGTATTCTAGAGCAGCATCAACATCAGTCATTTTGAAAATTGGTGCCCAGTCATGTTGCAGGAGACAGGTCTTTAGTTTAGTGAGATTCCCTTGTGGCAACACTCTACTTGAGATAACTTTGGGGGGTGGCTTGAGAAATTTATTGGACCAGGTACATAACACCGGGGAGTGGTCACTGAGAGAGTCAGGGGGAACTGTAATGTTTTTTATCCGGTCCGGATGACTAGTAAGAACCCAGTCAATGAGAGTGCTTGCTCCAGTCTTGTAATTTTTCCGAGTTGGGGAAGTTACCATCTGCGTCAGGTTGGCTGCTAGGATGTCATCTTTGCAGGATCCGGTGTCGGAGGTGAGCCAGTTTATATTGAAGTCACCAAGGAGGAGGAGCTCAGTTTCGGAGGGTTGCAAGCTTACAAATTCTAACACTGACTTGAGACCGGAGCAGGGGTCTTTTGGGGGATATAGACTGCAGCCACTGTGAGTACTTTATTTTGGGCACCAAGGAGCAATTTGATTGGGAGAAGTTGCACCTGGGTGTTTGTGGAGGTGAATCTGCCAAGGTGACTGGATAGGTTGTCCTTTATGTAGATAGCACAGCCCCCATCCTTCTTGTTTGCCCGGTCAAGCCTGAAGAGATTGTAGCCTTGAAGCGAGACAACATGATCTGGGATGCTTGGAGACAGCCAAGTCTCAACAATGGCTAGTATATCAGGATTCTTTTGTCCAATGAAGGTTTGAAGAGATGCCAGTTTAGGAAGGAAGCTGCAGATATTTAGGGTGACAATGGAGAGACCACTATCTTCTTTCTCTGTTTTTGTTAACTTGTATGTGACAGGGACGGGGTTTGGGTGCACTCCACCTGACATTAGAAGTAGGAAGAGCAGGAGTTTCAGTGATGCCATTCGTAACTCATAGTATGTTAGAGTGTGTCTCTGATTGTTCTTTATTTGAGGTCGGGGTTGTCTTCTAGGTGAATGTGTAAAAGCGTTCCATGTCATAAGAATGAATACATTTTGGCAACTTGCAAAACAACGAGTGGATTTTGCCAAAAATCAAATCAGCTCATACAAAATCATGCCAAACACAAACTCAGCACAAATGTAAAATAATATTTATTGCTGGGGGCATACCTCCATGCTAAAATAATCATCTTTGAGGGGGGCAGACACTGGGGAAAAAGAATACAGAGGAGGGGGGTCAATGACGGGAATGCCATAAAAAACAAACAAACAAACAAACAAAAAACAACACCCTGTAAAATTAAAGTGTACCTGCTAGCAGTCCCGAACCCAGGACCACCAGCACTGCAGGCAGTATTCTTACCCACCATGCTAGGTGTGCAGCTTGGTGGCAGCAGGTCCCACTTCCTGGCTTATCTTCCCTAGCCCCTCCCTCATTCCCTCCCTCCTCCATCGCTATTCCCTTATGTAGCCCTTATTCCCCACCACCATTGCTAATTCCAACCCTCACTAAATCCTCCCTGTCACTGTACCTCCTTGCGACCAAACTGAGTCACTCATTTACTGGTGCCCTTTGGGGTGGCCCTTGCCTCAGTGCTTGCGCACTAAGGTTCTTTGTCTTTTAGCTTGTTTTTGTTTGGTATTTGTATGTATATTTGTACTGATCCATGTGCCATCTTCATGGCCCTGGTCGTGCCTGAAAATGACCCCTAGGATCAGTGCACCCACCCGGTTAACAAATAAATAAAACTAAAGAACTTGGTTGATTTCTTTAATTTTTTATTTTTATTCAGTTTCATAGGGAACAGTATATAGCAGAAACCATATCCAGCCATAGAGAAATAGAAATAATTGATGTACAGAAATAGGTTAGGGCGCTATTTCCATAGCTAGCGTTATGAAAAAGAAAGCATTCAGAAAGTACAAGGAATCACAGAAGGAGCAGGACTGAGAACTGTATCAGTTAAAGCAAAAGGAAGCTGGGAAGGCAGTCAGAACAGCAAAGGCCTGAACTGAGGAAAAGATAGCCAACTCAGTTAAGAAGGGGGATAAAACCTTTTTTAGGTACATCAGAGAGCGAAGGAAGACTAAGGGAGGGATAGTGAGGCTTAATAAAGGGGAAGGGGTGGGCAGAGGGTGACTGTGAAAAGGCAGAGATACTAAACAAATATTTTTGCTCAATATTTACAGACGAAGAGGGTGAGCTACCTAAAACAAACAATAGAAACACTCTGGATACAGAAGTTGATACCAGCCCATTTACAGAAGAAAGGGTTCTGAAAGAACTCTTAAAACTGAAGGTGGACAAAGCAATGGGGCCTGATGGGATTCATCCCAGAATTCTAAAAGAACTAAGGGTAGAACTAGTGACACCACTGACTACCCCTTTAACAAATCATGGGAGGATGAGGTGGTACCTGAGGACTGGAGGAGGGCAGATGTGATTCCCCTTCACAAAAGTGGGAGCAGGGCAGAAGCAGGAAACTACATACCTGTTAGTTTAACCTCAGTGATAGGGAAAATGATGGAATCACTTCTGAAGGAAAGAACTGTTGAGTACCTAGAGGCCAGAGGGGCCCAGGACCCAAGGCAGCATGGATTCACAGCAGGAAGGTCATGCCAGACGTATCTAATAGATTTCTTTGACTGGGTGACCAAAGTAGTAGATCAGGGAGGGACTGTGGACATGGTCTACCTAGACTTTAGCAAGGCATTTGACTCAGTCTCACACAAAAGATTAATATACAAGTTAGCCAGCCTGGGAGTGGGTCCCAAGATGATAGCCTGGGTAAAGAATTGGCTGGAGAAAAGGACACAGGGGGTAATAGTAAATGGAGTGCACTCTGAAGAAAGAGGGGTTACTAGTGGGGTGCCGCAGGGTTCAGTATTAGGACCAGTAGTCTTCAGTATCTTTGTAAGCGACATTGCAGAGGGACTGGAAGGAAAAGTATGTCTCTTTGCAGATGACACAAAGATCTGCAACAGAGTTGACACACAAGGTGGGGTGAAAAGGATGAGAAGGGACTTGGCAAGGTTAGAGGAAAGGTCAAATGTATGGCAGCTTAGATTTGATGCTAAGAAGTGCAAGGTAATGCACCTGGGAATCAAAAACCTAGGGGAAGAGTACACAATGAGGGGTGAGATACTAACAACAACAAAAATGGAAAGGGACCTGGGGGTAGTCATATCAGATGACTTAAAGGTGGGCAAGCAATGTGAGAGGGCAGTAAGGAGGGCTGGGGGATACTGGGATGCATAGGGAGAGGCATCACCAGTAGAAAACAGGAAGTTGTTATCCCTCTGTACAGACAGCTGGTGAGACCCCATCTGGAGTACTGTGTGCAGTTATGGAGACCCAATCTCCACAAGGACATAGACAAGATGGAAGCTGTCCAGAGGAGGGCAACTAAAATGGTGCAAGGTCTGTACCGGAAGACATATGAAGAGAGACTAAAGGAGCTTAATATGTATAGCCTCGAGGAAAGGAGGGAGAGGGGGACATGATAGAAACTTTCAAGTACCTCAAGGGAATCAATAAAGTCAAAGAGGGTAGCATCTTTCAAAAAAAGAGGTGTGCAAGAACAAGGGGGCACAATTTGAAGATGGGGGTGTGGCTCAGAGGTAATGTAAGGAAGTATTTTTTCACAGAGAGGGTTGTGGATGCATGGAACGGCCTTCCGGAGGAGGTTATGGAGTCAAAAACAGTGGTGAAATTCAAGCATGCATGCATGGGACAGCCATAAGGCAATTCTAGGGGGTGGGGGTAGGAAGAAGTAGGCTGTTGGTTGACTAGGATCTGCAGCTTATCCATTAGTTAGGGGAAATGGGCATACTGGGTGGGCCAAGCGGTCCTTATCTGCTGTCAAATTCTATGTTTCTATGTTTCTATGACTCGCTCAATTTGGTTCACTGTTCTGATGTGCTGCCTGTAAAAGCAAGGGCCACTCCTCAGTGGGAAGATGACAGTGGATGTCTGTAGGTCTGGTACAGAAGTGTGCCCAACCTGCACTGATGTCAATGCACACCCACACCTCTGGGGAACTAAAGGGGAAAACCCATGGGAAAGCAGCACTATAATGCCCCGGATCTCTACCCGAATGATATCCCAGGTGCAAACCTTTGCTGAGGCCTCTGGTTGATCTCAGTCTCTCCCCTCCCTTGGGGGGGAGCCACACCATTGGGGGGGGCAAGCTGTGGGCCTCCCTAGTCTGGGCAGTCTGATGGGGATGGTGGGTGTGAGGCTAGGTTGCTGAGAAGGGGTGGAGTAGGACACATCTGCCACAAAGAGCAGAAGAGAGCAGGAAATGCTGGACGCATTCCAGGAAAGCTTTCTAGTGCAGTTGGTCAAGGAACTAACTAGGGAAAGGAACCCCCTTGACTTGTACTGATGAATGGGGAGTGGGTGAGTGATGTGAGGGTTGAGGAACCACTGGGGGGGGAGTGACCACAAGACAGTATGATTCCAGTTACAAATTTTTTTTTAATTTATTTCAGTTTGGGATTAATACCGTTGAGTCAAAGATTCATTTTCAAAGGTTCCAAGTGAAGTCAGAATCAAGAAGAGATAGAATACACATACAGACATCATTTTACATTGCTAGGGTACAAAATAATTTACAGTGAGTTTGCACATATTTAACATAGAAACATAGAAGTTGACAGCAGATAAGGACCACAAGGCCCATCCAGTCTGCCAACTACAGTACAATAATACATAAAGGTCTAGCATTGAAACTACTAGCATGGTATGTAGGCAGCTTTACTATTAACGAGATTAGTCAGAGTGTGGGTGGGAACAGGCCGGGAGGGTACCCGGCTGGGGCAGCCATGGGGGATTGTGGAGGGGGGGCAAGCAGCCATAAGTTTGGCATTATCTTCCAAATAGCTAAAGAGAGGATGGAATTTGGCACAAGGGAACTGGATTTCAGGAATGCCAACATTAAGATGATGAGGGAAGTGGAACAGGGGTTTCTGTGCAAAATTCAACCAGGTATGGACACACAGCAAAGGTGGGAACTGATAAGATAGGGGATAGTGGAGACAACAGAAACTTGCAGCAGGGCCCAGACTAAGAAGGCTAGGGGGATGAAACCCAGTTGCATAAGTAAAGGGGTGCTAGACAGGGTGAGGAAGAAAAAGGCAGCTTATAGGAGATACAGAAAATTGGGGAGGGAGGACGATAGGGAGGAATACCTTAAAGAAATGAAGGAAGTGACCAGGGGGTTAAGGGCAGCCAAGACAGCAAGGGAACTCATGTTGGTGCAGAGCATAAAAAAAGGGGAGAAATACTTCTTTGGGTACATCAGAGAGAAAAGAAGCTGTGAGGACCAGATTGTAAGAATTAAGAAGGAGGGTAGGATTGGTGAAAGAAGGGGGTGAAAAGAAAGAAGTGCTCAACGACTACTTCTGTTCAGTCTTTATGAAAGAAAAGGAAGGGGAGCAACCCATAGTAGGAGGGAAGATAGAAACAGATGGGGAGGTGACAGATGGAGAAATCACAGTGGGGAGGGTGCTGGAAGGGTTAAGGGCATTGAGGGTAGGGAAATAGGCTGACTAGGTGGGCCAAGCAATCCTTATCTGCCGTCAAAGTCTATGTTTCTATGTAAGTCTCTGGGGCTGGATGGAGTACATCTGAGAGTGCTGAAGGAGCTAGCAGAGGTCCTGGCAGGACCCTTGACAGACTTATTTAATTCATCTCTAGACACAGGATGCATACTGCAGGACTGGAGACTGGCTCATGTGGTTCCCCCTACACAAGAGTGGACCCAAGGACAAGCCAGGGAACTATAGGCCAGTAAGTTTAACGTCCATAGTGAGGAAGCTAATGGAGACCATCCTAAAGGATAGGCTAGTGGCCCTACTGGAGGTGAACGGGGTGCAGGATGGGAGGCAGCATGGCTTCATCAAGGGCAGGTCATGCCAGATCAGCCTGGTGGAATACTATGACTGGGTGACTAGGCAAATTGACAGGGGCCATGCAGTGGATGTCCTGTACCTAGACTTCAGTAAGGCCTTTGATTCAGTACCGCATAGGAGACTTGGAATCAAGCTACAGGGCACAGGGGCTGGAGCAAAACTGGTGGGGTGGGTGGAGAACTGGCTAAAATATAGGCAGCAGAGGGCGGTGATAGGTGGGGAATACTCATCCCCCAAGTGTGTGACAGTGGTGATCCACAGGGTTCTGTGTTAGGCCCAGTGCTGTTTGGCATACTTATTGCAGACATCTCGGAGGGTATCAGCAGCAAAATCAGTCTATTTCTGGATGACATCAAGATGGGAGAGGTGGTGAACAACTGGGGGGGTGTTGGGGGCTACAGGAGGATCTGGCAAGGCTGGAGGCATGGTCTGACAGATGGCAGCTGGGGTTCAATGCAAAAAAATGCAAGGTGCTGCACTTCGGAACAAAAACTCAGAGGAGAAGCTACCATCTGGGGGGAGTGCAGTTGAAGGTAACAGAAGAGGAGAAGGATCTGGGGGTGCTCATCACGGGAGCAATGAACAATTCCACACAACGCAGAAAGGCAGCTGCTATGGCAAACAAAATGCTGGGGTGCATTGCAAGGGGAATTACCTCAAAAATAGGGAGGTTATTCTACTGTTGTACAGATCATTGGTTAGACCCCACCTGGAATACTGCATGCAGTACTGGTGCCCATACCTACAAAGGGACATTAGGCTGCTGGGGGGTTGGGGGCAGCATAGGGCAATGAAGATGATTCAGGGCCGGGGAATTGCCATATGAAGTCAGATTAAGAGAGTTAAACATGTACACACTGGAGGAGAGGAGGGACGGGGGGATATGATTGAGACCCTCAAATACGTAAAAGGGATAATCAAAATGGACACAGAGGATCTATTCAGGAAGAGGGTGGGGAGAGACACAAGGAGCCATGACATGAGATTGGAGGGGGATAGATTCAGGAGGGAGGTGAGGAGGCATTTCTTTACAAACAGGATGGTGGCAAAGTGGAACGCACTACCAGCTGAAGTGGTGGCATGTATCACAGTGGAACGCTTCAGGAATGGGTGGGACAGGGCAAAGGGGAGGGTAAAGGGAGGCAAGGGGAGGGGGGTGGAGCAGCTGCTGAATAGGAGTTAGCTGCATTCACGAGCAGCCTAGATAGACCATGATGGCCTTTTGCTGCTGGCAATTTTCATATGTTTGTATCCCCCAACCATTACAGGAGCAAAAACAGAATTGAAAATAAAGTAGCCTTTGCACCTGAATTGGACAAGAAATGTATAGATGTTTTCATAACTATTAATAAGGATCCCAGAAACAGCCTAGACAAGAGCTTAAAGGGGGATTAAAGTAAACATTTACAAGAAAATATGTTCTGCAGATTGTTTTGATTTGTAGGTGTAGTCCTAGTAAGTCCTTCCCTTTGTTTGCAGCAAGGTTTTTTTCCACATTTGCTTGCTGTTTTTTTGGCCTCTGGGAATCTCCATGTTAGCATTTGTTATGGATCTTCTTGTTCCTACAATGCTTCCTATCCAATCTGACAGTGATGCATCCAGGACTATTGATTCAGAGTGTAATAACTGTTGCAGCAGCAACCTACTGTTGGAAGACTGATATTCTGACTTCTACTAAATAATTCTGTGTAACCCAAACTTTCTGTTCTCTTGGTATGTGTCTAGATCTAGCCAGCAGAAGTGAATGTTTTATTTTTAAAGCTTTTCCATTTTGTCAGACTAAACACACAGGCACAACCCTAGATAGTATCACTACAAAATTCATATGCTGCTCTGGTGGGGTGGGTCTGTCCCATGGAGGCACCAGCAGTAGTGACCAAGGAGGATGTGGGGGTCCTCCAGAGTGGAGACTCCTAAGGAGGGGGGGGGAGGACCCCAGAGGAGGAGAGGAGGAAACAACTCCTCGTGGTAGACTCCATTGTGAGGGGGTAGATTTAGGGACAGGAAGAGAGGGAGGGGGAGGAGGAGAGGGAGGTGAGGTGCCTACGTGGTGCCATGGCTTGGAGGGATAGGAAGTGGATCCTGAGGATCGCTAGGGCAGCAGGGTGGAAGGCAGGGATGGATGTCATTGACCACCTAGGGACTAATGATCTGCAAGGGATGAGGCTAGGATAGTGCAGGAGGAGTTCAGGGAACTGGGGAGAGATCTTAGGCAGGTAGCCTGCTCAGTGACGTTTCTAATGTACTGCCTGTCTATGAAGGGGAGGAGGATAGGGTACCCCATAACAGGAGCTTCAACCAGTGGTTGAAGGAGTGGTGCAGAGGGAAGATATTCAGCTACATTGGGGACCGGAGTCCAACCTGGAGGGATAAAGGTTTATACAGGGAGATGGCTGCATCCATCCAAGAGGGGAACCCAGGCTCTCAGTGAATGGTTTAAATGTTACATTGGTGAACATTTAAAAAGCTGAGGGGAGGGGTGATGGTAGAAAGCAGCGTACCAGGTGAAAACAGAGAATTCAAGAATATCGCAGTCAAACCCCCGCTGTCAAAACTGCAAAATGGAAAACAGCTACAGGGATAGTATAGCACAGCCAACGTTAACGTTAGCACTATCTCTGTAGCTGTTGGCTGTCATGGGGGGAGAAAGAGAAAGTGCCTGCTGTGGGGTGTGTTGCTGAGCTGCTGCCATGGTGTGGAGGGTAGGGCACAGGTAGCGGAGGGCGGCGGAAGGTCGTTAAGCTGGGGTTCGAGTCCCGGTCCCAGGAGACATGAATATTTTTGCTTTTATTGTGTTTTGTGGGACAACAGTTTTTTTTATTTACACTATTATTTCTACTCCCCTCCCAACTGTTGTGCAGCCTGGGTCTGCCCCCACCATGCATTTTTAGTCCCCCACCCCCGGTGTTCCTGCTGGGTGCCACCTCCCCTCCTCAAGGATTCCCCCCTTCCCATGGTTCCTTCCCATCCCTGAGTTGCCTTCCCCCACCAGAGATGATTATATTTAGATGGGAGGTTCAAGGGGAAAAGCCCCCCATAATGGTGGGTGCGTGAACACACAGTGTAGCTGGTTTATTATGTGTGGCGCTATGGTAGTGCTCTGTGTTTTTGCTGAGCACTATCATTGTTTTTGGCATTTGTGTTGGCAGGTTTTTTGACCCTGCTCTTAAGGTTTTCTGCATTATCATAAGTATCATAGGTAAATACTGAGCTTGGGGGACTTTCATCCATAGTGTTCACCATTTATGACTCAATTTTTAATCTGTTCTGTTTGGAACAGTACATGTAAACTTTTTTAAAGACCTCCACAGAGGGACTTTCCACTACTGACAACGGCAAACTGTTTCGAAAAGGAACTACCCTTTGATTGAACCACATCTTCCTGTGCCATGTTTTACAGTGACCCCCCTGTAACTGGAGTGAATGTGCCCTTGTATTACGCACTTTGTTTCTGAGTTTTAAACCCAACATATCCCATACGTCCTGGTCCATTAGAGCTTTAAAGAGTAAGCACATATCCCTTCTGAGTCTTCTATACTCTAGTGTAAACATGTTAAGTTCATTTAATCAGGTGTTATAGTTTTTTGATTTCATCCCTTTTATAACTCTAGTGGCTTCTTTTTTCACCCTCTCTAATTTGGCTATATCTCCCTTGTGGTACGGGGCCCATACTTGGGCACCGTAGTCCATCAGCGGCCTCACAGGTGAACCATACAGTGTCACCATGATGCTGCTCTCCCTGCTAGCTATATGTTTAAGTATATGTTTAATTATGACCTAGTGCTGGAGACAGAGAGATATATATACTGCTCCCCCCCCCACACAAGCTGAAGTGGTCTGCAGGGAGAACCCGAAGGAAGACAAATCCCCAAGGATACCTGAAAATGAGAAGAACCAAATGGTAGAAATGAAGAGAATTGGGAATGAGGGTGGGGGGTAAGGAAAGAAGCAAAAAGGGAAAAGAGGGGGCTTACAAGTAGGGTAGAGAAGAATTTGCCGTTCATGCTCCCAGGCTTTGGAACTCCCTTCCTGAAAGTGTCTGCACTACCCCTTCTCACAAACTCTTCCGGAACTCCCTGTGGGAACATCTAAAGCTGGCCTCTCGCTGCGATTGCCTAAAGCCTCCCTAGAACACAGTTCTGGTGCCCACTGGATAGCTGGTTTCACCTTGCCCGTGCTTATACCGCCAGCCCTGCTGGTCATTGCACTCTTATCTCTCAAATTGTACTTTTGCCCCAGAATTGAAACTGGGTGTACTTTTCCAATCCAATGTAAAATTTGTAAACTGTCTTTCTGTACTGCTTGTTGTATTGCTGTACTTGCCATACTCTACTGCTGTAACTGTTGTACCTGTTATACCTCCACTGTACTCTCCCGGGTCATTCCTGAAAATAGGCATATAACTTGTCTAGTGTACCTACCCAGTTAACAAAAACTAAATAAATAAATAAATAAATTTGGAAGACCATGTGCACAAATGATCGAAGTTTGGGAAATAAAATCCCTGACCTAGTGACCATTATGGCAGAGGCTGACCTGGATATTGTCACCATTACCGAGTCATGGTGCCATGAGAATCATGATGACTGGGACATATCCATACCAGGCTATACTTTGTTCAGGAAGGACAGGGTGGTAAAGAAAGGGTGAAGAGTGGCTCTGTACAAGAGGGATCGTACAAAGGCCACAGAGATACAGGGATCACAGGGAGGGGCATAGGTACTGTGGGTGACCGTAGAGATGGGGACTGGAGCCACTATTCAAACTGGTGTGATCTACAGACCTCCCGCACAAGGGGGGAGATGGATAAGGATCTGGTGGAAGCCATCCAAAAGATGGCAAATAAGGGGAGGTGCTAGGGGGGAGAACCTTCAATCTGCAGGATGTAAACTGAAGCATCTCAGCTGCAGCTTTAGCTAGGAGCAGGGACATCCTGAACTCCCTGCAGGGAGCGTTCATGAGGCAACTAGTAAATGAGCGCACTCGTGAGGGAGCAATATTGGACCTTGTACTCATTAATGGAGACAGGGTTGCAGATGTCACGGTGGGTGGCCACCTGGGGCTGAGAACCAGTGATCACCATACAATGTGGTTCAATATAAGAACTGTGCAAGTAGAAGTGAACCACACAAAGGTGAGGATCCTGGACTTCAGGAAGGCCAGTTTTGCAAAGATGGGGGAATGCCTCAGGAAATCCCTGGCAGGGGGCAAGGACTTGAGTGGAGTGGAGGAACAGTGAGCAAGAAAAAAGTGGGGATAGTGAAGGCAAAAAACTTCTGCATCAGGCAAGTGAGCAAAAACAAGAGGCAAAAGAGACCACTATGGTTCTCAAAAGAGGTGGCTGGGAAGGTAAGGGAAAAAAAGTTAGCATTCAGGAGGTATATGAGGTATAAGAAGACATAGAGAGAGGAGGATAGGAAGGAGGGTCAGGAGAAGCAGATGGAGGCAGAGAAAGCAATCAGGAGGAATAAAGGTGAAAACGGAGGTGAAAATAGCTCAGGCAGTAATGAAAGTGGACAAGACTTTTTTTCAGGTATGAAAGTGAAAGGAGAAAGATCAGGGGAGGGATTGTAAGACTAAGGATAGAGGGGGGAGTGTATGGAAGGGGGCAAGGAAAAGCAGACAACCTGAACAAATATTTTTGTTCAGTGTTCACAGAGGAAAGGGAAGGAGAGGGGCCACAGATAAGTGTCAGGGGCATAGAAGGAATGGAGGGTGACACCTGACCATTTACAGAAGAGATAGTCTTGAAGGCACTCACAAATCTGAAAGTTGTCATAAGCAATGGGGCCTGATGGGATACACCTGAGGATATTAAAAGAGCTCACAGAGGTGTTGGTTGCACCTTTGACAATCCTATTCAGCCACTCACTGGAGACAGGAGTGGTCCCAGAGGACAGGAGGAGGGAAGATGTAGTCCCACTTCACAAAAGTGGGAGCAGGGAGGAGGAGGCTGGCAATTACAGGCCAGTCAGCCTGACTTTGGTGGTGGGAAAATTAATGGAATGACTACTGAAGGAAAGGATTGTGGAATATCTTGAATCTAGTGGCTTACAAGATCCAAGGCAGCATGGATTCACTGGGGGATGTCATGTCAAACAAATCAGATAGATTTCTTTAGCTGGGTGACCAGAGAATTAGATCAGGGTGCAGCAGTGGATGTAGCCTACCTAGATTTTAGCAAGGCCTTCAACATCGCTCCACATAGGAGACTCATCAACAAGCTGGGCAGCCTGGGAGTGGGTCCAAAGGCGGCAAACTGGATGAGAAATTGGTTGGGGGATGGGTAACAGAGGGTGGTAGTAAACAGAGTTCACTCCAAGGAAGGGAGTGTGATCAGCAGGGTGCCACAAGGATTGGTACTAGGGCCGGTCCTCTTTAATCTTGAAATTTCTCCTAGTTATCCTCAGCATTATGGCACTTACTGTCTCCTCATTTCTGTTACTCACCAGTCCTACTTCCTCACTTATCCTATTGTTATAACTATTTTTTTGTTTCTTAATACCTACCTGACTACTGTTAGTATTTTCGTTATGTCTAGTGTAGGCAATTAGTTAGCTTAGCCTGATTGTTTGGCTCTGTAAGATTGACTTGCTCTTAGTCTGTAAACATTGCTATGTTTTTTGTGCTCCCTCATGCTGCGCCATGAACAATGTTACTGCTGTTTGTACCTGCTTTTCTGTTGTGTAACTCTCCCGGGTCATGCCTGAATATAGGCAATACTATTGTCTAGTGCACTTACCCGGTAATCAAAAACTAACTAAATAAATAAATAAATAATGTCTTTATTAGGGACATTGCAGAGGGGCTTGAAGGAAATATATGCCTTTTTGCAGGTCACTCTAAGATCTGCAATAAGGTAGACACTCTGGGGGGGTGGACAAAATGAATAGGAGTCTAAGAAAGCTTGAGGAATGGTCAAAAGTGTGTCAACTGAGTTTGAAAGCAAAGACATGCAAGATCATGCACTTGGGGCACAGAAACCCAGAAGCAGAGTACAATATTTGGGGGGAGTGGTGATCACCAAATAGAAAAGGGACCTGGGGGTAATCATATCTGATGACCTAAATGTGGCCAAACAGTGTAACAATGCAGTGGGAAGAGCCAGTGGGGTTCTAGGGTGCATAGGGGAGGTATCACCAGCAGGAGGAGGGAAGTGGTGATACCACTGTATAAATCACTGGTGATACCACACCTAGAGTATTGTGTCAAGTTCTGGAGACCACATCTCTGGAAGGACATATACAGAGTACAGGCAATCCAGAGGAGGGCAACTAAAATGGTGTAGGGTCTGCATCAAAAGTCCTATGAGGAGAGACTGAAGGACCTCAGTATGTACACCCTGGCAGAAAGAAGGGAAGGGGTATGATAGAGATTTTCAAATACCTCACAGGTATAAGTAAGTTCAAAGAGGGAAGTCTTTTTCAGAGAAAACTATGCTCAAGGAACAAGGTGTCATGCCATGAGGTTGCAGGAGAACAGGCTCAGGGAGATGTAAGGAAGTACTTCTTCACAGAAAAAGTGGTTTATGCCTGAAACAGCCTCCCAGCAGAGGTGTTGGGAGCAAAAACTGTAGTGGAATTCTAAAAGGCATGGGATAAGCATAAGGGAACCTTAGCTGTAAGGAAAGGGGGTCTGGAGATCAAGTAGGGTCTGTAGCGTTACAACAGGTAGGGAAAATGGGCCAAGTGGTTCTTATCTGCTGTCATTTTCTATGTTTCTGTGTTTCTACACACAACCATTAAAAAAGCACACAAATCACACAAGGTCACTAATGCTGTACTTAGTGAAGACTCTAGCTGTTTCCTTACAGAATAGCCCACTCTGTTATCCCCATGCATTTGCTATCTGTAAATGTAGCCTTCATTAGAGCTCCCTGGACATGGAGAGTTAATTAGCATCACAGCTCTACTACGTAAACTTGAAGGAAAAAAAAACAGCTCTTGTTAAATTAATGGTCCTGGACACATCACAGTCACATGGGACAGAAGGCACCGTAGGAACAAGAAGAGCCATTAAAAATGCTGATATGGAGATCTCCAGGGGCCATAAAACCAGCAAGCAAATTTAGAAAAAAAATTTATATATTTTCAGCAAATAGAGGGAATGACTTACTAGGAGTACACCTATCCATCAAAACACTCTGCACAACATATTTTATTGTAAATGTAGTCTTTATTTTTCCTTTGAAGTCCTGCCAGCAAAAGTTTTGCATGAACAGGCCAAGTAACATTTTGGCTAGACAAGGTGGAGAAAACAAAAGAGAATTAAATGTCTGAGCTACTCATTTGAAGAGGCTGAACTGAAAGAGACGTTTGTTTTTCAGACAATGCAAAGTCTGCTATCACAGCTTAAAGATGCTGCACAGAGGTGCTTAAATCTAAACCTAAAGCAGTGCATTTGGCTTTCAAAGTTGCAGGTCTGGCTGTCCAGCTGCAGATGCCTTATATTTGGTGAGTGGATGCGTAAAGAAATTGGAAAAAGCCAAATCCTTCTCAAATATTACAAAAGTCCAGATGTTTTCTGACAACATGTATAAGATGTGTTTTTGGCAGAAGCAGTAGTGGCAGGGGCTGCACTTCCGGTAGGGGTTTCTATTCCAAAGGCTCCATCAATAATTCTGGTCAATACAACTTCTACCAGAAGTAAGAGTTTAGACGATTCGGTAGACCTTCATTCAGGCCAGTCAGCAAAGGCTTTTGGGGTACAGGACAAGGTGTTAAAGGTAAATTGGTAGGAGGTGTATGACACAGATTCCTAGTCAAGATTGGTCTTTGATGGTAAAAATACATAGAATGTTTTATCAGTGTCCAGAACCCCCAATTTTTGTGGGCAGATTGTCTGGGAAAAACTACCTGGAGATAGATAGATCCTTAAAACAGTTCAGAGGCTATAACTGAATCTCTTACAGATTTCTCACTGGACCATCCTCCATGAGAGAATCATTCCTCATGGGAGGACAGAGCCTTAGTAGATTTAGAGGTTCAGGAGTTTACACTAAACTAGCACAGTCTGTAACCTTCCTGGTGCCTTTCTGGCAAGCCCTAGACAACTTCATTGAAGTAGCAGGATACAGGCTGAATCGGTCTAAGACCAAAGTGCTAGTGATCCATTTTTCAACCCTCCCCCAGGTTAAGCAATGTTTTCCTTTCCATTAGGGAATGATTTTGTTTTAATATCTGGGAGACAAAATATTCTCAGACCCTCAGCAACTACATTCTCTTAACTATAAACCTATTTCCCAACAACTTTTGTAGGACTTTAAGTCGTGGGATCTGCTCCCATTCAGTCTAACACAGAGGGCTGGTGTTATACAAATGAATACCCTACCAAAACTCATATTTATTTCAAACTCTCCCTTTCCCACTCTCTCTGCATAAGACTCATTAATGGGACAAAGTCGCCTCCAGATTTATATGGTAAGAAAAACACCCCCAATTAAAATGTAAAATCTTACAGCTTCTTAGAGGCAAGGGGGGCATGATCTCTCAAACCTCAGACTCTATTTTAAAGCAACACAGTTATGCACTGTATTTTACTGGCTTTCCACTGACTATGCCAGTCACTAGAAACAGAAAGAAATTGCACAAGATTCCTTGTATCCCATAAAATGTATCCTCTTTACCTCCCCCAGGCTAACTATACCCACCTTCACTGATCTTCCATACCCACATATTGCCCTAGAATGTTGGACTTGCATGGTTTGGGCTTCTGTCAACACAGAGCAATTTGCATGATTCTCCTCAATTGCTTACACATTCCAGTTCATACCTCCTAAACTAGATCCTAGATATAGGTGTTGGACACAACATGGACTTTCATACTTTTTCCAGCTAGTAGAAGCAGATCACATGCTTGACTATGCCACACTTAAAGATAGATATCACTTGCAAAATGCAAACCATTTCAGGTAGTTGCAGATCAGACACTATATGCAACCTTATTAAATAAACTGAGGTCTTCTTCATTCTCACAGCTGGTTCACCTCCTAAAGCAAAACATGACAGGATCCCCTTCCCGTCTCATTTCTCTTTTGTTCTTGTTTTTCAGACAATCAAATAAACATTATTAATTTCAACCATAATACAAGAAACAACAAACATACAATCAATGGTTATAGAAATTGAGCAAATCAATGACGTTAAGAACAATGAAAACAACCCCACAAATACAAAAAAGAAAATAACTGCCCCCCCTTCACATAGTCTGAGCCTTTTCCCTAAACCCAAAACACTCTTTAGTGAGCCAAAATTGGTCAGAATTTAAGAAAAGAACTCAGTTTGAGGAAATATCCACTACTATAGGGATAATAACACGGTCAAGTCTTACTATACCTTTAGAAGGGAGGGATACTAACGTATATAAGGGTTGCCATGTGGAACTATAAATATGCAGAGGACGTCTCATTAATGTTATGTGCTTCTCAACCATCAAGGCTAGAAGATGTTGTTGATACTATTCTTTATAGTGTGGGGCTGTAACCTCTCTCCAATGCCTGAGTAATACCAGTTTAGCCACTATTGCAATCAGCGCCATGTGGGCTTCACGTATCCTGGTTGAGTACGAGGGGATAAATTACAGTTAAACAAACTTTTGGAGTGAATGGATTACCTAAACCTAAAAGGGGATTGAGGGAATTCTTTATGGCAGTCCAGAAGGGAAGTATTATTGGACAGTCCCACAACATTTGAATCAATGTTCCATCCTCTTGTCTGCATCTATGGCATAACAAGGAGGGTATTTTACCAATCTTAAATAATTTAGACTGAGTGAAATAAATAATTATGTAGTATCATAAACTAGGTAAGATGAAACCTGTCCTGCTTAAGGAATATATATCATTGGCTCCAGGCCTTCTGCCAAAGGGATGTATCAAGTTGTATGTCCAAGGCCTAATGCCAATAATGGCAAACACTGGACAAGTTATTTGGGTCTGAAGATTGAAATACCTTACAAAGCTTAGACACAGCATGTGGTTGAGAGGCTAAGGAGAAAAAAGTATTGGGTACTGTAGGTTCCCATATATGCCACAGTTTGGGGCCCAAAAAAGAAACTATATCATGCACTACTTAGAAATATTTAAAAAGATCCACATTAGAAAGATGACAGCATTTTTGGGCAAGGTTGAACAAGAGCAGCCCATCTCCATCAAGTAGGGACTGTGCAGTTAGGCCATCTAACTGGGGGCAAAAAGAATGTGGAATAGGCCTTTTTGCAATCATTATGTTAGGATTGCCTAGTAATGGTTGAGTGATCAGTCTATCCCATTTCCACCCCATATAAGTATTTATCTGATGTAGAGCTTGTAGGGACCAGTAAAGTGGCATACTTCGAAGAGAGCAAAGAATCAGGGAGGGTCTGATATATAGTAAATTATTAAGACACATACCATGTAAATTACAAAGAGAATGTTCTATTTCTACCCATATAGGAACATAAGCAGAAGGACGGTCTTGTTGTAATAAGGTCCACTGTAAAGATTTACTATAGGTTAAGACAGCATGGTGTAGGAAAAAGTTAAGAAGCCAAAGACCACCATTTATTTTAGGCACTGTGAATTTATAACAGGATCTCCTAATTGATCTGTCCAATCATAGAAAGTTGTTAATCAAAGACTGTAAGTGGATGAACCATATCCTAGGAAGGAACACATTCATCATGCTCAAGGGGTACAAGATACGTGGGAGCACATTCATAGAGGGGAAAAGAGGACCATCTAGTGAGATCTTGTTGTATAGAAATTAAGATAGATGACAGATTGTCTTTAATTAAGCTTGAGGCATATCTACCAACCCGAATTCCCAGATATAATATATGGTGTGGGTCCCATGATAAGCCCAATGAATAATATCCTGTTTATGGACCAGTTTTTAAGTAGCAGTACTTTAGTTTTCTGCATGTTCGACCTATAGCCTGAAAAAGTGGAAATCATCTTTATTTCTAACAGGACAGCCAGTAAAGATATTTCAAGATCTTCCAAATGTAGCAACAGCTCATCGGCATAAGCCGATAAGACATACCTTGAGGTTCCCAATTAAATTCCTTTGATTGCTAGATTATGCTGAAGGTGGTAAATTAGGGGTTCTAGGAACAAGTTGAAAAGGAACAGAGAAAGTGGGCACCCTTGTCTGGTGCCCCATTGGAGTGAGAACTTATCTGAGAGGATTCCATTACATCATACCCAAGCCATTGGATTGGTATATAAGAGTCTGAACCATTCAGTAAATGCCAGAGAAAAACTGAATTTACTTAAAGTTGCAAATAAAAAGGGCTAAGCGACTTGATTGAATGCTTTCTCAGCATCCAGGGAGACCAGAACCACAGGTGTTCTACTTTCCCTGACTGCCAAGATTAAGTAATATAGTTTCCTAAGGTGGTCATGAAACAACCATCCCACCATAAAACCAACCTGGGATGGGCCAATTAGCACTCCCTACACCTGCATCACCCTATTAGCTAGGACATTAGCAAGGATCTTTAAATCAGTACTTAGCAGTGAGATCGGGCAATAGTTTCCAGGCATAGTGCCATCCTTACCCAGTTTTCTGATGACCATAATTATAGCCTGAGTAAAGGAATGGTTGGAAAATCATGCCAAAAATTGTAAACATCCAACAATAATGGTACTAGTTTATTAAAGGAAACATAAAAATTATTAATCATTCCATCCGGCCATGGAGCCGCAATTAGAGGGGCACTAAGCAGGTCCTGTTGTGCTTGATCAAGAGTAGGAAGAGAAATCCCATCCAAGTCATTTTGCATGTCTACCAAAGAAGGAGCAGATTCAGAATCAAATGCAGACAGAGCGTAATAACAGGAGTGAAACACCACCACTATTTTTCTTAGGTGAGTGGAGTAAGTACCTTGAACAGATTGACAAATATGAGGAATGTAGTTGTCTGACTCTATAGTACGAATACAGAGAGCTAATAATTTTCTTGCTTTCTCCCCAGATTCAAGGTATGCAGTTTTGGTGCGCCAGAGTGCCAATTCTGCTTTTTGGGCAAACAGACCAAAGTACTGGGCTCTAAGGTAGTGTAGCGCAGTCCACATTGCTGAATCTGAGGAAGATGAGAGAGTATACTCAATCTGTCTAATATTGTCAAGAAGCTCAGAAAGGCGAGTTTGGCATTGTCTCAAACATTTAGAAGCAAGATATATGCTCTTGCCCATAAAGGAACACTTGAGAGCACCCCAAAGTACATTATCCACAGGGACAGAACCCACATTTGATAGCAAGAAATTATCCAACCAATCAGATAAAACGCGAAGGGTGTCCGAGTCCTGCAGTAACTGAGCATTGAGATACCAAATAAAATCTCGGCATTCCAATTTATTAACATTATGAATTAAGTTAACATGGGGCATGATCCGATATTACAGTGGTGAGAATATCAGAAGAAAAGGTACCAGGAAGGGATTCCTGTGAGATAAGAAAACAATCCAGCCTAGAATATGTGTTATGAGGTAGAGAGTGAAAGGTATAACACCTATCAGCAGGGTGGATCAGGCACCACAGACCAACCAGATGGTCATCCATCAGACTTCTCAGTCCTCGCTGCCCTGGTGATAAACCTCTCTGGACTGACCCTGACTTATCAATCTCAGATTGATATATCAAGTTCTAGTCCCCCCCCCCATTATGGTAGTTGGACTACATATAGGAACCAGGATGAAACTTAACTCTGCCAAAAAACTAGGTAATCTATATTAGGTCCATAAACAGACCCCAGTGCCACCATGGTAGAACCTAGTCTCCCATATAAAAATATGTAGTGCCCTTTGATATCGCAAGATTCCTTTTCCAGAGTAAAGGGAACACTCTTGGCTATTAATATGCTGACTCCACCTTTCTTCGAGCTACAGCCAGCCCCATACACCTGGCCCACCCATTGTCATCGAAAAAGGAGAATATCTTCCTTTTTAAGATGTGTTTCTTGAAGACAGGCAATGTGGGTATTGAGTTTCTTCAAATGATAGAGCCCATGTGGCATTTCCATTTGTTTTGTACCCCCTTACTATTCTACATAACAAATGTTTAATTAACCACTGTACCCCAAAGAGAATAATGAACTCAGGCTTATCAAAGATATAATAATGAATCACAAGTGAAATAGGTTGAAGGGAAAGACTCCTCCCCTCCCAGAAATTCAACTCCCCACTAAACAACAGCCAACTATCAAAGGAAAGCAGCAGAACAATCCCCCCCAGCCCTATCTAACCAGACCTGAAAAGAACAATTTATCATCATTTCTCTTTTGTACCATGCTCTCCAAGTTCAAAACCTAACCTCTGTTAAACACCTACACAAAAATGATCTAAAGAACTCCATACACATATCCAAGACCAACAGTGGGATCAAGCTGCGGCAGAATCACATAAAGCTACATCTTCAACATACCAGGAATTTTCTTGGAAAATTCAACTCTGTGTTTTTAAAACTCCAGTAATGCAGTCCGAGTACCTGACCTCGTTTACTTCAGCATGCTGGAGAGGAGAAACTGCGGAGACCAAATAGCACATCATGCACATATTTTCTGGGCTTGCCTCAACGTCCAGCAGTTTGGGTCAGAAATACACCAAGCCATTGTAAAAATACTTTCTCTTCCTCTTCCGCTGGAAGACCAAGTCTTCACTCTTCTTCTTTTCCCACTACACTGAATGCCCCCCTCCAACTAAATATCTCTTTCACATACTAACTACAATGGCCAGCAACGTCATCACTAAGAAGTGGTTACAATCTATCCTCCTTCCCCTACTATTCTTGATTGGCTTACTCTGGTGAACCATATTTACTTGACTGGAAAATAATCACACATAGACTGAATGATAAAACTGATTTATTTATTGCCAAATGGACACCATGGATCCATCACATTATGGAAGTAGATGCAAACTTTGTTCCATGAGGAGGCATTGGGCTGTACAGATGAGAAGATCTTCAGTCCACACATGCAACTGAAAGAATTATATCCAGACTACCACCTTGAAGTGGTGGAGCGCCCTGTTTTAACTTAGTTACTTTTCATCTGCAGCAGATTTTCTCTTTTCCTGAACTCCCCAACCTTCTCCCAGTTTTGCCAATCCCTAATCCCTACCTATTCAATTGTTGGTTAAATAACCATACAGACTACTTACCTGAATAGCATTATCCTGTAGTGCTTATAATCTATGACTTTCTTTTGTGAATCAACAATGTAACCGTACCACTAAATTGATCTTAGTGTGCTTCTTAAAATTGTAACAACAAAGAGGAGTCTGATAGCCTCTCCGGACATGTATAGACCTATATTGTACTGTTATAAAATGGAAATTGATAAAAAAAAACTACATAAAACAGTTGATGTTACAAGGAGCTATCTCTCCAGTGAGGTCTGCACATTTGGGCTGCATAAGCAAGCTATTCCTAGTGCCATAAAAAAGATAGTGGTACACACGCACTCATAAATCTAAAACAATTAAATCTATACATTGTGTACTAACATTTCAAAATGGAGGGGATTCCCATCCTGAAAGATACCCTCTTACAAGGGGATTGACTAGTAAGAATTGATCTCGAAGATGTTTACGGTTTTGATTTGTTCTCAGGACTGGAACTGGCTACAGTCTTTATGGGAAGGTCAGATATAGCAGTTCAAGTACTTCTGGATTTGGGCTAGCACTGGCCTCTTGGTGGTTCAAGCTATTCAGACCTGTAGTAGCCTGGCTTAGAGTCATGGGTGTCAGTCTGATAATACATGTCTGGACGACATTCTGATTATCAGTCAGAATCACAATCAGTTTACAAAGGATTCATAAGCAATATGTCCTTTTCTACACAGATTAGGGTTTGTCATCAGTATGAAAAACTCACACTTAATACCCTCTCAGTCCCTAGACTTTACAGGAGTTTATCAGCCCATACGCAAGCTTCCCCAATAGAAATAAACAAAACCAGGAAGAAGATTTGGAGAAATGTAGCTTCCCAAACCCTGACCCTTAGGCATTTTGGCAGAATAACAGACCTCCTGTCCTGATCGATTCAAGGAATTTTTCTAGTCACTATTCATCACAGGGCCCTTTAGAGAATGAAGACACAGGCATTATAGTACACCAAGGAGCTTTCTACCACTTGTCAGTGACTCTCTCAGCACCAGTGAGGGAGGAATGCCAATGGTGGATCCATCACATAAAAACTTGGAATGGGAGAATGATCTTTGGATCATTCACTTTACAGGAATTCTGCCCCCCAAATTTGCCAAAAGTCTCAAATGATCTTATTTGCGGATGATGCTGTTATGCTATATATTATCCTAATAGTGATCCAGTAGATGCAGTTAATGTTGTCCAAAGTGACTTTTTGTCATTCCATAATCGGTTATTTTTAAACAAATGATACTTAATGTTAAAAGAAAACCAAGTACAGTATATGGTATTTTCTGGTTCTAACTATGGTATTCTCTGGTTCTAAGAAACATGACAGCATTCTTCCTTTGATGGTAGATTTACCTGTGGACACAGTAGAGAAAGTTGATCATTTTAAATACCTTGGGGTTATTTTGGACACTAGACTAACCTTCAAACCATATATTCTTACAACAATAAAAATCATTCACCAGAGATTGGGGGGTTTATATAGAATTAAACAGTTTATGACCCCTTCATCAAGGGTACAACTTATACATGGCTTTCTATTATGAATACTAGACTATGGTATCCTTATATATTCATCTACTAGTGAAAAACATCTTTCAAAACTTAAAGTTACATATAATAGTATATTAAGATTTGCTACCAGTCTTGCCCATAAGAACCATGGATGTGACTTATTAAGAATGGCCAGTCTTCCCTCACTGGAAAATAGAATAAAGATAACACTTGGCACCTTTCTTTTTAAGGTCTTTAGAGGCCATCTTCCCACTACCTTATTGCCTCTATTCTCCAGAGCTTCTAATTCGTTTGGGACCTGGTCCGAGGATTAATTTCAGTTTATGATTACCAAGGTAAAACAAACTTTTAGTCAGAAATCATTTTCATTTAGAGCTACTGTATTCTTTAATTCTATTCCCACAGCTATTAGCAATTGTTTCTCACTCACCATTTTTAAAATGACTCAAAGCATGGTTGAAAAGCTCCAACCCCTTTTCTTGCTCAAGCGGTATTTCTAGGAATTAACTTTCTGTCTGTAATGTTTTTATAATGTAATTATGTTACTGTATTATAGTATTAATTTGTCTTGTACTGAATGATTATGTCTGTTTTATGTACTACTTGCCACTTGTGAAAAATAGACAGTTACCAAGTATAAAAGATAAAAATGAAATGAAAATGAAAAAAAAAAATTAAATCTTTGGATAAGTTCCAAACTTAGTGCTAGAGTTGGGTGCTAGTATGGTTGGGGAGAATGATTCCATAACATAACTGCTGGGGTGAGGAAATGATTACAGGAGGAATCTCATCTGTGTATCAGTTGCCTGGAGCACCTACAGTAGCAGGCTTCTTTGTGATAAAGAACCTAGTAAAAGTTGAATATGAAATATTGGTTTTATTATGAATTGTCAGTGTTTCTGCAATAAGCTGGATAAACACATGGGTGATAAGTCATCATCCTTAGCAACCCTGGCCAAGGATGTTTGACACAATTGTTTGCCGAACAAGATTATGGTTCATACTTAACATATCCCTGTGATAGCTAATTTGACAGCGGATTGGCACTCTCAGTTTCAGAGGGATTCCAGGAATTGGACTCTTCACCTGGAGGTTTTTCTCATGATTCAAAAAATCCTGGGCCCTCTTGAATGGATCTGTTTGCATCCAGGCTTAATCACCAGTTGGAATCCTCTTTCAACTGAAGACGAGACCTGGAAGCAGTAAGGATGGATGCATTTCTCTAGGATTCGGATAATCTGAGAGGCTATGTCTTTCCTCAGTTAACCATAATTGCCTGGACACTGGTACAGGTCAGGAGACAGAAGGTGAGGGTACTGTGGATATCATCGATATGGCCAACCCAGCTGTACACCACTGCCTACTCCAGATGCTGGTTCAGCTACATCTTCTGCCCAAAATGGATGCCCTAAAAGTTTGGATCACTCAACACCCACCTGATATTCTCTGTGTTACAGAAACCTGGTTATCAGCCAGAATCCTGGACTCTGCTCTCTTGAGCCCAGAATTCACTCTATTCCGCCAAGATCAAGGAAAGCGTGGTGGCGGTGTTGCCCTGTATATTAAACATGCTCTGTCCGGCACCATTACCTTCAAAGAATCCCGCACATCCTCCCATGAAGTCATCTTAGCACTAGTCTTCCTCCCTCCCTTCCTCTGCCCCACTCTATATAGGTGCACTCCATGTCCCACCTAAAATGACAGCTGACTCCCTAGTCTCTATTGTCACTTCTATCTCCACCAGGACAGCAAATGTGGAGCTGCTGCTTTTGGGTGATTTCAACTTAGACTGGCTCTCTCCCTCCTCTAAGCCTACCCTCCTAAAAATTGAAGCTGTAAACCTTACACAACTGATCCATGAACCCACCTGTTTAAATCCCCACTCCCAAAACCACTCATTGTCAGACTGGGTGTTATCCTCCCACCCTCACCATATCACTGCATCTGGGACTATACCAGATGCCCTCAGTGATCGTTGTATTACTTTCTGCATCCGGAAGATTCACCTTCCCTGGCCACCCTAAAATACATATGGTCCCACACCCTGCACAGTTTAAACATCTCTGCCCTTATACAAGAACTCTCTATGGCAGATCTCTCTATGGCAGATTAGTCACCTGTATTTTAAGCCGTTGATGTTGATTCTGCCCTATCACTCTTCTCCAGCCTTTTCCTCTACATTTGGAATCAACATGCACCCCTAAAGAAATCCAGAGTGAAGAGACATCACCACCCTTGGATTACTGCTGATCTTCTGACTAAATACAGAATCAGGAACAAAGCTTGGTACCACTACAAAGAGTCCTTATCCCAAACAGACCTCCAAGCTTACAAAGCTTTAAAGAAACAGTTGCACAAAGGCCATCCACCTCTCTAAGGCAAATTGTTTTTGGCAATACCTACAGCAAGACAATCATTCTCCAGCTTCTTTTTGGAAAGTCCTCCACTCCCTCCTTAACCTGCCTGTCCAACAAGCCTCCCCTGTCCTCAAAGTTGATGGCTTCCTAATTTCCAACCCAATATCTATCACTGAGACATTCCAGAATTTCTTCGCCACTTGTGTCCTCCCCAATAACCACTCACCCACACAGCCCGAACCCCTTTTGACCCACTTGGATGCTCCAGGCCAACCTACCAATTTCCACTTCCCACCTTTCTCTTACCTTGAAGTCTTCACAGCCCTCCTCACCCTTAACCCTTTCAAGTCCAGCCCTGATGGTCATCACCCCCAGGCTTCTTCACATCTCTGCCTCAGCTATAATTGCCCCATCACCCACATACTCAAACTCTCTCTCTCTCCTCCTCCTCCTCCTCTGTTCCTAAGACCTGAAAATCCACTAAAGCCATGCCGCTCCACAAAGGAGGTGATCCTTCTGCCCCTAGAAACTATAGGCCTATCTCCCTCCTTTCTGCTCTCTCTAAACTTCAAGAATCTCTTATTTACTTCTGACTATTTGAATTTCTGGCCACGGCTAATATTATTTCTCCAGTGCAGGCTGGTTTCAAGAAACAACACTTCACCACCTCTTCTTTATTGCAAGTAACAGACTCGATTCATTTAGCTATGGACCAAAGCCATATTACAGCGGCCATTTTCATTGACCTGGCAACGGCTTTTGATACAGTCTCCCAACCCCTCCTGCTACAAAATCTTAGTTCCATAGGACCTAACTGAACCCACAGTAAATTGGTTCCACTCCTATCTTGATGACAGACAACAGTCAGTGCAAATAGGTGATCCTGTCTCATCCCTGCTCCCTATCCTCTCCAGCGTCCCCCAGGACTCCATCCTTGGTCCCATCCTTTTCTCCCTTTTTATAAACAACCTCCCCTCTGCAAATCTTCAAATACATCAGCGTACAGTCCCCCCATCCAGAAGGACTTCAATAGAGTTCAGACTTGGTTCCAAAAAAAACAACTCGAACTAAATACTAAAAAAAACTGTGGTCATGACTTTTGGTTCCAGACAAAAGCTGGCCACGCTCCAGTCTTCTCCTGTCTTCACCACCATGGATGGCACCCCTCTTGAGTTCGTCCCTGCCTTCAAATACTTGGGGGGTTGGTTGGATCACCACCTAGACTTCTCCACCCATGTCAAAGCCATCTGCACTAAATTGTCCACCCAACTGGCTGTCCTATATCGACATAAAGATTGCCTCCCCCTCCTCGCCTGCTATAACTTGGTATCCAAAATGTTCCTTCCTGTCTTTGATTATGCTGATGTTGTGTGCAGCACAGCCTCTCACACATCACTCACAAGATTGGACACCCTTCTAAATGCCTTCTGCAGCTTCACCACTGCCTCCCCCCCCTTACTCACCACTGTCTCCTGTATTCTGCCTATCCTTTGCATCTCTAGCCCACAGGAGAATTGTTCACTGCATCTCCTTCATTGCAGGGTACTAGTTTGGCACCCTCCCGTCCTATCTCTGTGCCTGCCTCTCTCAAGCTGCTTCCTCAAACTACTCCTTTCACCATGGAGATCCATGTACCTTTTTCATCCCTCACCCCAACTCTGCAGCTGGTCAATCTGCTTTCTCCTACCGTTTCCCTTTCCTCTGGAATAAACTCCCTTCAGATCTCTGATTTGCCTCCTCCTCCTTCTCACTCAAATGGCTCCTTGGCCTTCTTCCTCACCCACATTGCTCTCAGTGTCTCCTACTCTCCCCTCCTATGTAACCTGATATATCCTCCCTGGTTGCAAACTACCCCATGGACCTCCCCTTCCTTCCCTCTTCTATTTGTGTCCTCGGTATTTACTCAGTGGTTTTTGCTCTTGTGTCTAGTAATAGGTTTTAATTTTTATGTTGTCTTGCGTGTGCAGCATAGTTAACATATTGTGGCTGCTTCAGTGGAGAAGCGGGTTTCAGAAGTGCGGTCCTGCTGCAACCAATGGCACCACTGCTTTTTGTGGCAGGGCTTTGTGACGCCAATGGCATAGCATGCTGTCTATGACAGCAGTTGAGAAATGTGCCACCACCTAGAAAGAAATTAGCTGCTGCAATCAGGGAGCGCCATGGGGTGGTCCCTGATTGCAGCAGCACATTACTGCTGCCTCGTCTGTGTACCGTCTAGCACATGGCGGCGCTTCCCTGGTCAGCTTCTCATAGTCCCCACAGAGCTGAGGGGTAGCCGCCACCTTTCACAATCCTCCTGAAAGCCAATGGGGTGCCCAAATCCCCTGTTGGCATGCCCCTCCCTAAGTTAATTTGCCTATGGTGCCCAGTCCTGTCGGCATAACGTTACCCATTTCTTTGTGTGCTGAGAGACTTTAATCCCCACTTGGCTCATGTGAACCCCACAACTCTGTATGGCCAGCGGGGATGCACAAAATCCCAGTGGCTACAGCCCCCCCCCAAAAAAAACACTCGGGTGGCATGCTGGGAGCCTACCCTAGCCTGCCAAAAGTCCCTGTAAACAAAAAAAAAAAGTCCCATGATGTTTTTTTTTAACCTGTAAAACAGAAAATGGTCCCTCATTGAGTCCGGTGGCCGCTCCCCAACCCACGCTCACCCTCTGCGCACCCTGCCTCCCCACTCCCCCATACCATACTTACCTCCGGAGCCCAGCACGACGATCTTCGATGGACTGGGAACACGTCTGCACTCTTTAAAGTCAACCGCAAACTGAAGAAATGCCAGTAAGCTGTATAATGGCATAAATGTTTTTTTTTTCAACTTATGTGGATATCTCAGCCTTTTTTTTTTACTTTTGCTGCCAAATTTTCAACATGGGGTTTCTGGGACCTCTCCTCATGAATTCAGTCACTGTCATGGTGTTATTCAGTCCCGAAAGGTGATTTTGTGAGATTGATCCCCTTTTGTGCAGTTGTGACACAGGGTATAGAGTTTTACGTGTCTATAAATACTTACAGATCTGCTATTTTGGCAGATCACTAGCCTATCGATAGTAAGTTTGTGGGACAACATTCCATTGTTTAAACAGTTTATGAAAGGTATCAAATGGGCTAGGTGTCCTCTACACAGGTACAGCGACATGAACAAGTATCAGTGTATGTATGCTCAGATCTTAAAGGATCAAAATTCTTTACTGTCTCTTAAACAATTGTAGGTGAAAGTGGCAATGTTCTTACGTTTGGCATCAGTGAAAAGATCCTCAAACATTAAAGCTGACTAAAGATTCAGCATTCAAACACTTTTACTGTAGACCAATTGTTGACTCTCCTGTTACCACCATTTTATCTGAAGCTTTGATCTTGCAGGGTAATATAAGCCTCCCTGGGGTAAAATAAAATTGGGATTTTGCAAGACATAGCTTTCAGGAAAGTTTTGATTTTATGAAACACACAGAGACAAAGGGTTACGCTCCCACAATACCCAGCCTAATTCATAGATCGATAGACATGTGATGGCAGGAAAGAGCCTTCCTGGCCCATCGAGTCTGCTCATTCCCTCTCTCTACCTGTCCCCCCCCCCCCAAGATTCTCCTCGTCCTCCCCTTGACAACCCTCTGTGTTTGTCCCAGGCCCTTTTGAATCCCTCCACTGTACTGGTACTCACCTTCTCCTCCGGCAGTCTGTTCCAGGGCTCAACCACTCTCTCTGTGACGTAATACTTCCTAACATTTCCCCTAAACCTTCCCCCCTCCACCTTCAGTTTATGCCCCCTAGTTCTTGTATCTACCTTCCCTGTAAATAAACTCTTCCCCACTTTATTGATCCCCTTCACATACTTGGATGTTTCAATCATGTCCCCTCTTTCCCTTCTTATCTCCAGAGGATACAAATCCAGTTCCCTCAACCTCTCCTCATATGCCATCCCTCATAGCCCATGCACCATTTTAGTGGCCCTTCTCTGCACCCTTTCCATGCCATCTATGTCCTTTCTTAGATGGGGTCTCCAAAACTGTACCCCATACTCCACGTGTGGCCTCACCATGGAGCTGTAAAGTGGCATCAGCACCTCCCTCCTTCTGCAGGTTATCCTTCTCTCTATGCACGCCAGCATCCTGTTATCCTTACCCACTGCTTTGATGCACTAGGTCCCCACCTTAAGGTCATTTGCGATTATAATCCCTAGATCCTTCTCCTGCCTGGTTGCAGCTATTACCCTCTCACCCTGTGTGATTGTGGCATTTGGATTCCTCCTCCCCAAGTGCATCACTTCGCATTTCCTGGCATTGAATTTCAGCTGCCATGCTTCCGACCACTCTTCCAGTAACCTTATATCATTCTTCATTGTCTCCACACACCCCCAGGTGTCCACCCTGCTACTGAGTTTTGTGTCATCTGTGAAAAGGCAGACCTTTCCCTGAAGCCTCTCTGCTATGTCTCCGATGTATATGGTAAATGGAATGGGCCCAAGCACCGACCCCTGAGGGGCCTCGCTCGACATCCCAGTCTCCCCAGAGTGCACCCCATTGACCACCACCCTCTGGCTTCTCCCAGTCAGCCAGGTCTCCACCCATCTTACTATTTTCTGCCCGACCCCTAGACTCCCCAACTTATTAACCAGTCTTCTGTAGGGCACTGTGTCAAAGGCCTTCCTGAAGTCCAGGTAGGCCATGTCTATTGCCCATATTGATCAACCACCCTCATCACCTCATCGAAGAATTCGATCAAGTTTGTCTGACATGACCATCCCCAAGTTAAGCCATGGTGCCGAATGCTGATGTACTGTATCTTTTTTTATGTTGTCTTGTGCGTGTGAAGAAATAAATTGTGGTAACTTGGAATAGCAGGTTTTGGAGGTGTAGTCATGTTGTGGCCAGTGGCGCCACTGCTAATTTGGGCTGGGCTCAGTGGCACGAATTAGATTGAGCACTGTCTATGGCAGCAGTGCAAAAGTGTGCTACCAACCTGAAATGATTTAGCTGCTGCAATGAGGGAGCAACCCGTCATTGCAGGGCGTGCCTTGCCTGGTGTAACATTTCAATAAACATGGTGGGCTCACTGCCCACTGCTCACAGTCCCTAGGAAGCTAACTTCGGAGGTGCCCAATCTCTCTGTCAGCATATGTGGCCCCTTTAGTGTTGTGGTGTGTGAGGGGTTGTCCAATCCCCCTCGGCATCATGCCCCCAAGACACAAACATGCTTGCCGATGGGAGTGCCCAATCCTCCTGTTGGCATGTTTACCCCCCCCCTCGCACGAGAAGTTTCCTTGTGCGGCCCCAGCTCAATTGTGTGACACACTGGGAGCCCAACTCAGTGTGGCTAACATGCCCCCACCCCCAAAACCAAATGTGTGCCACACTGGGCCCACCCAGTGTGGCCAAAACCTGCGCAAAAGCAGAAAACGGTTCTCTGTGATCTTTTTTTCTGTTACCTGCAACAAAGGAAACAGTCCCTCATCGGGTCCCCTTCCCCCAGCCTGCACCCATCCTCTGTGTACCCTCCCTCACCCCATACTTACCTCTGAAGCTGGCATGACGATCTTCGGTGGACTGGGAACAAGTCTGCACTCTTCAAAGCTGACCGTGAACTGAAGAAATGCCAGTAAGCTGTAACAGCTGAAACATCATTTTTTATGAGAATGCATGCTGAAGTGCAGATAGGATTTGCTCTTTAAATGCTAGCACCCTGTATATTCCAGTAATTCAGGTGCATCTGTACAGTAGTACACACAACTATTTTTTTTGGGGGGGGGGAATAATCGGAATTTCCCAGACTGATCAGAACAAAACACTAGTTTTGGTACAGTATATTTAGCAGTTCTACAGTCCAATTCTGGCACAAATATCTGGGGCTGGGTCTTGCGCTGTTTCGAACCGGTGGTTAACGTGCAATAGGCTCCAGGGCAAACTGATGCTATAAGTTTTGGGCCTTCGAGGCTTGATTATTTTTATAAAAAATAAAAACTAATTGTACTGTGAATTTCTGTCATAGTGGGTGGTAGTTTTAATTCACATCAGCTGCTCTGATACTAAGCTCAAACCACCCATAATTGGACACCCACATGTGTACACCATGTTGTGCAATCATAATGCCCCCCCACCAAAAAAAATTGTTTCACAATGTGTGTTTTGGGGTGGGGTGGGGATGGGATTAAAAGGAACTGGAGGTGCATTTAGAAAGATAAAAAGGATATCTGTCGGCTTAGTGGCCAACACCACTGCTTGCTAAGTAGGGACTTAGGTTCTATTTATCAGCTAGAGATTCTTGTTGGGCTAGTTGAGCACTGTCATTTACGGGTATACAATGCCTCTGTGAAAGGAACAGAGGCAGTGTTAGGTACAAGGGATCCATTTGGCCTCTTGGGGTGCCAGCACAGAAGGGACATGTTAAGGTAAAAAGCATAAGCAATGATCAGCTTGAAATGCAAAAAGTATTAATATAAGAACCTGTCCAGAGAATGTTTACCATGTTTTGGATGTGGGTTGGGCAGAGGCGAGGATAAGGGTCAATGGGGGGTAGTGAAGGGGGCAGCACATGTGTTTCTGCATGGGCTGCCCTTAGGTCCAAAACCAGCCCTGGAAAGGGAGGTTGACCTGCACCACTGCACAGCACACCCCAGTGGCCAATGGGGTAGTGAGGGCTCCACCAGAAGAGTACACTTCCCAGTGCCTCTCCAGAGCCAACACGCTGGTTAAGGATGATAATAGTTTATAGAGTCAGCAACATCCAAGATTTGTACTGCTGTAAAGGTAGGCAGAAAAGAATTTGCAGAGACCTAAGTAGCAGGTGCTAACCCAAGCCACACCACCGGAAAGGAGATGAGCATGGGAAGAAACAATGCGGTATGCACCCCTTTGAAGGACCTAAGTTAAGGAACTGAGGAGGAAGCACTGTCTGGAGGCTGGGAGAGTAGAGCAAATAAGGAGAGGAAAATATCACACACACAAAAGTAGAAAGCAAAAAAAAAAGGTTGCTCTAAAAATGAAGATGTAACACATGGCTGAGTCACATCTACCATCTAAAGGAAGGGATTTCATTTTCATATAGCATGTTGCCCCTGGGCTGTATCCTAAAGCACTTAACTGTCCAGGAGAGGGAGGGGAGAAAATGTTGCTGCTGTTCCATTACTCGGGGAGATTCAGAAGGGGGGAGAGGAGGAGGAGAAAAGAGAGAGAGAGAGAGGGAGAGAGAGAGAGAGAGAGAGAGAGAGAGAGAACATAAATGACTCACTCATTGCCAGTCATTGTCTTTTTGTTCATCTGTTTGTACTGGGACCAATATGGCTACAAACAGTTCTCACTCAGGGTCAGACAGTGAGTGAGTGTCAACTGTGGGATTCAAACACAGGCTCCAGGTTCACAGCCCTGCGCTCTAACCACCAGGTCCAACTACATCCAAAGAAGCAAGTCTTTAATTTTTGCAGCACTTTTGAATTGGAAAATAGGTCAAAACTCTACAGTACAACACAAATTGCTTCTGTGAAAAGTCATAAAGACTCTTAGGGTCATGCAAGTAAACAAGCAATTAGACATGGCAGGGTGTAAGTTAGGCTGCGATAACCCCCTTGCCCAAGGGTGTAGTAAGGCCCGACCCTACAGGTGGAGGTAAATGTATGGGTGACAGCCTGCCTTGGCCAATTAGAAGCTAGGATTTTGTCTACCCAATATATCATATATTAATCCCGGAATACTATGAATAGTGTGTTATTTGGTATTCAGGACACATACTGAGTATTGTTGACTATTGTGGTGTTTGTACATAAAAAACAAAAATATCATATAATATGTGAACCAGGAAACCAGGGCTAGTAGTCCTATGTACACCCTACCTCCCCCAGTCCTTCACCCTCACCTGTCATCCCATGCAAGGCATTTTAGAAAAATTAATTCTGGCACCATGCCAGGATCCACAGCTGTCTTTCCACGGCACAGGGTCATAATGTCGCACGACATTATGCCGCATGCAAAAATCAATGTTGCCAATACAGCGTGATTTTGCATGCAACATAATTCTTTTTTGCAGGGTGTCTCAACTCGGGGAGTCAAGTCAAAATCATGAAAAAAGAAAAGTTTCTGGGACCAGGAATCAAGCCCGGTCCCAGACGTTGCACCTGGGTTCCCTGCTGCTGTGGCTTTGTCCATTGAGCCACAGCAGCAGCTTAGTGGAACCTCATCCCAGCAGGGGTCTTGTCCTCTGCCTGGGATAGTGTGAGTGGTGCAATACCATGTTCAGCAGTATTAGCAGTATTGTACCCCTTGCTCTGAACTACAGCACTGTTCTAGGTTAGCCATAATGTTGCACGCTATTAACGCATTAACATTATGACCTGTGTAGGTCTTTCAATGGGCACTCTGCCCTAGCTCACCCTCATTCCCTGGCCCCAAAGGTCCATGTCCAGCACATAACCTCTTTTTTTTTAAATTAGTTCTACTTCCTCACCCAGCTCAGATGTCTCTCAGACAGGCCACTATCCAGTTCTATTATCTTTCCTGGTCCACAGAGAGACCCCACTTATCTGCACAGTCGGGTACACCTCCCAAGATAGGGCTGGCAGGGGGGATGGAAAATGGAAACCCTGCACTCAGACATCAATTCTTGTAGCAGCAGGGCTCTGTTGTAATGGGTGGCTGGGGAGCATAGGGACAAAGTCTGCCAGCATCATCCTGCCATGTCATGAGGGCTTGTCTTTCTGATGTTGTTCTTCCCCAAGATGCTGGAGTGTGAATGCACAGGTAGGTGCACAACCGCCATGCACACCACAAGGCCTCTGCATCTCTTCCACTGCCTTCTGCGTTGAGCTTGCAGTATTGGACACCCTTGGGTAGTGCTCGAGTGGCTGAGATCAGACTGCCACCCACCCAGAGCGGGACGAGAGTGTCACTCTGGGATGCTTGGTTTTCCTGTCCCAGCCTGCCTCGGCAACTCAGGCTTGTTTCCAAACCTTGGTTGCTTGGCATTGTGAGCCATATTCATTTTGCATTAGAGGGGAAATACTAGGTTGTATCACTTTGGAGCAGTGCAATCCATTACAATTACACTTTCAAACAGAATCGAAGTTATTGCTGTAATGGTCCCACTGCACACCAGTATCAGTTTCACCTTTGTTTCCCTTCTTCAAAATCAACTCCAAGTCGGAGTTGATTATATTAGTAACAGGGAATACCTGCAAAAAAACACTGGCAGATACTGAGGGGTAAAATTTCACCTGTCAATAATCGGAGAACTTGCCGTGCCACATATCTAACATACTAGTTGCCAGCAGATTAGGTCTTATGGTCTATCGAGTCTGCTCATGCTTCTGAACCCTGGGTGGGTACCGAAGCCATCCCTCTATCTCCTTTCCCTGTTTCTCCTTACCTCCATCTCATATTCCCCAGGGCAAGCCAACCTGAGCTTCATCCCCTGCCTACACCTGTCCCACCCTCTCTTGAAACCCTCCACCATAGAAGCCAGAACCAGCTCACTAGGCAGTGCATTCCATGGTTCCACCACTCGCTCAGTGAAATCGGTTACGGGAGTGCACGACTGTAGAGGGTTTTAAATCAGACTTAAAGACCTATCTGTGGCACCAGGCTTATGGTAGTGATTAGTTGGTTGTAATGGTATTTTGGTGTTTGTTTGATTTTAAGACTGTTTTATTCTGATCTGTTTGATTTTAATCTGTACGGCGCCTTGGTTTTTGAAAGCCGCTATAAAAATAAAAATATTATTATTATATTATTAAATACCTGCTCCTCCTCCTTTCCTCCCTCATCCTTCTAGCTTTGAGCTTCCAACTATGTCCTCTGGTGATTCCACCCTCCTTTTGTCTAAAGATCCCACCTCGATTTACCCTATTGATTCCCTTGAGGTACTTGAAGACCTCAGTCATGTCCCCTGGTCCCTCCTCTCCTCCAGCGAGAACAGGAGGGAGCTATTCTAGTCTCTCCTCATATGTCAACTCCCCCAGACCCTGGATCATTTTGGTTGCTCTCCTCTGAACCCTTTCCAGGAGCTGGATGGCCCTCCTTAAGTGTGGCTTCTGGTACTGCACACAGTACTCAAGGTGTGGTCTAACCAGGCCATTGTACAGCAGCAGAATCACTTCCCTGCTCCTTGAGGTAATATCCCTTGCGATGCAGTCTAGCATCCTATTTGCCTTTACTGCCACCCTCCTGCACTGCTCAGAATTATTCATGTTGACATCTACCAGGACCCCCAGGTCTTTTTCCCCTGCTGTGGCCTTTAAGTCCTCCCCTCCCAGGGTGTACCCATGTTTGGGATTTCCCCACCCAAGATGTAACACCTTGCACTTGGAGGAGTTAAAATTTAATTTCCAGGTGCAGGCCCACCCATCCAGGGTATCCAGGTCCCCTTGCAGGGCTAACCTCCCCTCCCTCCCCAACCACTGCACCCGGCTTAGAGTCATCTGCAAAGAGACTCCTTTACACCCATTACCTTCCCTGATACTGAAGATGTAGGCATTAAATAGGAGCAGCCCCAGAACTGAGCCCTGTGGTACCCCACTAATGACCCCCCAGGAGATGAGACCTCCCGCTGACCACTACCCTCTGAGTGCACTTAACAAGCCAGTTTCTAATCCATCTGACTATCAATGGCCCTGCCCCCATCCCCCTCAGTTTCTCCAGTAGGCCATTGTGAGGGACCGAGTCAAACACCTTGCTGAAGTCCAAGATCAGTACATCCACTGACCTCCCCCTGTCAAGTTTCGATGTTACCCATTCATAGAACTCCACAAGGTTAGTTTGACATGATCTACCTGGCACAAACCCAAGTTGATGACTATCCAAGAATCACATCTCCTCCAAGAACCCCCCCCCCAATTGTTCCTTAAGTATACTCTCCATCATCTTTCTCACTACCAACGTCAAACTGATAGGTCTATAGTTTTCTGGCACCTCCCTCGATCCCCCTTTATGGATGGGCACAACATGTGCCAACCTCCAATCCCTAGGCACCCACCCTGTCTCAAGCGACATGTTAAAGAGATCCGCCAGTGGTGCAGCCAGACCATCTGCTGTCTCCCACAGAACTCTGGGACGTATGCCATCCAGCCCCGGAGATTTGTTCTTTTTAAGGGATTTAAGGGCTTCCCACACCGGACGATGGGGATAGCATAGTCAGTCCCCGCCCCTCTTTTAGCAGATCCATCCTGATACCCCTGAGATAACACTCCCAACCATTTTTTCTTTATCAAGTGCTCCAGCAGTTCTATTCGCTGCCCCATGTAACTCCATCAGCTCTCGTTTTGTAAGTTTCCCAGCCCTCTCCCTAGTGAACATGGAGGCAAAGTAATCATGCAATACCTCCACCTGTTCCCTAGCACCTTCCACCCACCACCATTTGTCCTCAATCTGCCTATCTGGTCTTTTTCTGCTCCCCAATATACCTAAAACAAACTTTTTCACATCGCATATCCCCTGGGCAAGCCGCTGCTCTTTACTGGACTTTGTCACCATCCTGGTGACTTGCCTGGCTGCAAAGCAGTAGTTTTTCTTATCTCTCTCCCCTCTCCTTTTTTTGTATCTGCTGTAGGCAGCCCTCTTCTCCCTTACCGCCTCCTGAACCTCCTTGGACCAACAGCACAGTTTACGTGACCTCGCCCTCTTGTGCTTCACCTTTGCACAGGACCTGATGGCCTCCTGTAGTCCCCATTTTTATGACCTCCCACCTACGTTCTACATCTGTCCTTGGTGTAATCCCCCTCAAATGCTCCTTGAGAATCTCTCCCATGCCTCTAAAGCCTGCCCCCCTAAAATCAGCAGTCATTGTCCTGGAACTATCCCCCTCACCTCCCAAATATAGCTGAAACCACACCGTGTCATGATCGCTCCCTGCCAGGGGATCCTCCACCACCAGATCCTGTACTGGATCCCCATCCACAAGAACCACATCCAGGACATGACCATCCTTCGTTGGCTCCAGCACCTGCTGAGTGAGGAACATATCCTGGAAGCCATCCAGCAGCCTCTGCTCCTTGGCTACCGTGGACATCATAGTTCCCCAGTCAGTAGCTGGCATATTTAGATCCCCCATCAACACCACTCCTTCCCCTTTTGGTCCACATGGGTCCTTCATGCTATCCAGCAGACAATCCTCCAGATCCTTCACTAGCCCTGGGGGCCTATATGCCACTCCCATCTTTATCTTCCTTCCTGCGGGGGTTTGCAAAGTGACCCATAAGTAGTGGTAGTAAGCAGGAAAAGTAGTAGTAAAAATTGTATTCATTGTAATTATTGAATCGGCAACTCAACTGAGTTAAAAACTCATTTCCAGTGAGATCTGTAGGCTCCATATTTCCCTCTGCTTCCACCACCCTAATAATCCCTATCTTATCTCTAATGAACATAGCTACTCCTTCCCCTCTGCCTTCCTTTCTATCCTTCCTAAGCACTGTGTACCAACTCACATTAAGTTCCCAGCCGTGGCTAGGGTTGGCCCAAGTTTCAGTGACTGCCGCTACATCTACCCCTCCTTCAGCTAGCATGGCCTGGAACTCCGGCATCTTGTTTCCCAGCCTCCTGGCATTTGTTAACACCACCCCCCAACCGTTGTCCCTAACCCCCTTTACCATATCCACCCCGGATCTTATATACATCCGCCCTCAATCCTCACCTATGGAACCTTCCTCACCTAGGCTTGGCCCGACCCCCCGGGGCTGAAGGCCAGGCTCACTATGACAATGTAAGGTCATGGCCAGCCCCTTTTCCCTCTCCCTTCATAAGTTTAAACCCCACCTAGCCTGAATGAAATGTGCCATCCCCTGTTTTAGGACTTCCTTCCCTATCAGATTAAGGTGAAGCCCATCCCTGGTGTACAGTCCCTACAACATTGTTTTCGATGCGGCTTAGTATAACTATATTAGGTAACAAACAAACTATATTAGGTAATATACAAACAAACAAACAGCCCAGTGGTTCCTTCTAACCTGCAGCCTGCTGCTTTTTCACTAATCTGCCAGCTAACTGAGAGCCTGCAACACCCCAGGGGTGTGAGGCGCACGTCACATGCAATTGATGATGGATTGGCCAGTCTGTCTAGTATGATCAGTGATGCTAGGATTGTCTTCCCCCCCCTTCTGGGTGGGGGCCAGTGTGCTCAAGAGAGGATTGTAGAGGGGCAGCCATAGAACCAGCACTTCTACCACAGGAGGGCTATAGGTGTTTTTGTTACATTTTTAACTTACGTTTGGCGTAACAATGAATAAGGATTACCTAAATATTTGGGGGTCATGAGTACAAATACATCCAGTATTATTGAGCAGTTTGTTTTACCTCAGTGACATGAACAGTCCCTCCAAGCAGTGGAAAATACACAACGTTTGCAACAACTTGGACTCTGCTTTGACTTTTTGAGGTTGGGGGGGGGGGCTTGCAAATTCCAGCAACTGTTCCTCAAACATTTTTTTCCCTAGTATTACATTTTGGACCCTGAACCACCACTTACTCCTGCCACTTAGCTGTAGATGCTGTGATGTCAGCAGCCCTTCAGCCATTTCCCCACCATTGCAGCTGGTGGGGGTCTCCATGGAGCAGGGATGAGATACTGATGACTGTCACACAGACGGCTTTGCGCACATTATTTTTGCCCTTAGTTTTCTTCCCAAAAGGACCTCCCCCCTCCCCATGGTGTAAACTGTGCCTGCCTTGGCCTTGGACATCACAGCGGCCCAATGGTAAGGGGCAAGCTCCCAGGCCCATCTGCACAGAACCACTGTGAGGCTATAACTTGCCACCAACTCTACCTAACTGAGGTGCACTGCTGAGCAGCAGCTACCTCAGACTAGTATGTCGCCTAACACAATGGGTGCAGCCACTGTAGGGACGTGGGGATTTAGTCCTCCTCACCTTTGTAGGATCTGCAATATGGCCAGTGTGGCATAAAAGACTCAGGAGATCCATACTCCCCCTTCCCCCAACCTTTTAGCTATGGTAGCAATCGCCTAATCTGATGACAAGAACCCACTACTGAACTCAGGTTGACTGTACAGCAGTGTGACATGCTAGCATTGGGCCAGCAGGGTAGTCTGCTCAAACCTTTATGTATTTAGAGAATGGTTCTCCCCCTTAACTTCTTTGGGCGGGAGAGGAGTGATACCAGGGCTATGTTATCTTTTGAAAGCAGCCAATAACTACACTGGTGGCAAACAAATGTATCTTCTAAATTAGCCTGACTTGTTTGAAGCCACTAGCCTTCCGAGATGCTATAATCAGCCATCAACCCTTCTAGTGCCTAAACAGCAATAACATGGAGCATTCAAACACAATGGGTAATGGTAAGAATATGCTCACACCCCTTGCACTTACCACCAGGGCTGGATCAGCTACAACTGCCCTGAAGACCCCCTGGAAAATAAGATCAGCAATGCACAATTCAGAAACCTTCACTGTGACCCAACTAATAATATGTACACTAGCCCAGTTAAATGTAAAGCAGATGATCAGGTTTATTCGAGGGAAGTGAACAAGGGAGGGGCATGAATTTAGTAAAATAATTAGCACTCTGATTTACTTTAGGCTGATTCAGCATGCACTTCAAATTCCCAATAGATAGTCCAGCAACCCTGGGTACCAAGATCTTGTACAGGCTAGCTTGGAGCATTGCCTGGGGTGACTGGCATTGCAGCTGTTGTTGAGGCCCTTTAGGAAGAAAACAGTATGTGCACAACCCAAATATTTGTAATCCCAAGCTGGCTGGCTCAGTCCGTATGCAATAAACCAGAACAGATCATTCAGATGACACACAATGATTTGTAGCTGTTGTTGCAGGGAACTGCCCTGGTTGTACTCTCACAACCTGGGCCAGGATTTAAGACAGGTGAGATGAGGACCTCATGGTGTTGATTCGGTGGGCCAGGATGCAGGGACTACGACTCGCCTTCTGGTGGTTGCTACCTGTTAGATGGTGTTGAGCAAGGGAGGCAGATCCCAAACCGGTCTTTCACCAAGATGATCTCTGGAATGGGGCAGGGGCTTGGGCCAGGATGGCAGAGCCCAAGCAGGATGAACAGTCCTGAAAGTTTGTGATCTTCTGCTCGAAAGCCTCCAGCTGGCATAATAGGATCTTCATATGGGAACCAAATTGTGACCCACGAAACACATTCAACACACTTAAATCAGTTACTTCTCTAAGCCACAATTCTGATATAGTCCGTTTGCTAATTACACCTTCACTGCACAAACCTTCCTACCCGAGGCTATCTTCTCTTATTCAGGCAGGCTGATTGCTTCTGGAGCAAGTCTTCAGGCCCTCTTGCACATAGTAACAACACACTTCCTTTCCTCAGCTGCAGGTCCAAGCCAGCAATCAGAAAAGCCCGTCTTCTGCAATAGGCAGTTTCTTTACATAGAAACATAGAAACAAGAATTGTCTGCAGATGGGGACCATAGGATCCATCAAGTCTGCCCCTGGCTTTCCTACCCCCTACTTCGCTGCCTGCATGTGTATCCCACAGTGTCTGTCCCATGCCCGGAATTCCCCCACTGTCTTGGCTCCTACCACCACCTCCAGCAGGCTATTCCATGATTCCACAATGTGCTCTGTGAAGAAGAATTTCGCATTGCTTCTGAACTTTCTTCCCTAAGTCAAAGGTTGTCCCTTCTAGTCCTGCTGTAGTCCTTTACCTGAAAGAGGTGGGGCAAGTGCACCCTGTTGTTGCCTTTAAGGTATCTGAATGTTTCTATTATGTCCCCACGATTCCTGCGTTGTTCTAGGGAGTATAATTTGAGGTCAACCAGTCTTGCCTCATACAGTTTCTGATGCAAGCCCTGCACCATCTTTGTTGCTTTTCTCTGTACCATCTCCAGTCTATCTATGTCCTTCCTGAGGTGTGGCCTCCAGAATTAGACACAGTACTCCAGGTGAAGCCTGACCAGAGACCGATACAGGAGCAGGATTACATCATGCCTTCTGCTTGTGATGCCCCTCCATATGCATCCCAGGATACCACTAACCTTTAGTGCTGACTTTTCACATTGTCTGCTGACCTGGAGGTTATCTGATATCATCACCCCTAGGTCTCACTCCTGCCTGGTAGCCACCAGCTGCTCCCCTCCCATTGAGTACAGTTTTCCCTGGGTTACGCTTTCCCAGGTGCATGACCTTGCATTTTTTTACATTGAATTTCAATTGCCAGGTCTGGACCACTCCTCTAGTTTTCAGAGACCAGCTTCCATGCTTTGCTGTCCCTCTGTTGTGTCTACCCTGTTGCTGATTTTGGTGTCATCTGCAAACAGGCACACCTTTTCCTCCAGTTCATCCACAATGTCACTGTTGAATATGTTGAAGAGGATCGGCCCCAGAACTGAGCCCTGCAGGACCCCGCTACTTACCCTGTCCTCCACAGAGTGCCATTTACTAATACTCTCTGAGTTCTCCCATGTAGCCAGTTTCTGACCTAGTCTGTAACCTTGGGACCAATTCCCATGTTCACCAGTTTTTGACTAGTCTCCTGTGTGGAACAGAGTCAAAGCTTTGCTGAAGCCACGTACACCACATCCACTGCCCCACCCTGACCCAGTGTTTTGGTGATCCAATTAAAAAGTCAACCAGGTTCATGTCTGGGGACCTCCTGCCATGAAACCACATTGATTTTGTCAAGCTGACCAGTTTGCTTCAAAAAAGCTATGATTCTTTCCTTCAGCAGGGACTCCATCAGTTTTCCCATGACTGACAGTAGACTAACTGGACAGTAGTTACCTGGCTGTTCCTTGCTTCCACGCTTGTGGAGTGGTACTACTGTTGCACTTTTCCTATTCTCCAGCACCTCCCCGCTCCTTAATGAATTGTTGAAGAGCAGTGCTAAGGGGGCTGCCAGTATTCTTGCGTGTCCCATCTGGCCCCATAGCTTAATCTACCTTTAACTTGTCTATTTCCTCCAGGACCCTTTCCTCTGCAAGGGACCTGTGTCTAGTCCTTCAATCGGACACTTCTTTATGCCTATTGTTGGTCCGTTACTGTCTGCTTCCTGTGTGAAGACTGAGCAGAAGTACTCATTAAGTGCCTCTGCCTTCTCCCTGCCTTGCTCTGTGGTTTGTCTGTATTTTTTGTGATTCTAAAAATGGCCCCCTTTGGTCTTCCCTTTTTCATGTATGTACCTGTATGCAACCTCTAGGTGTAGCTATCCCAATGGCTACTACCCCTGCCTGCTTGGCTAGTTGCAGATTAAGGGGCCTGGGTACTGAAACAGGTGCCTCCACCCAGAGGACAGGGTTGTCAGTAACAAGGCTAGCCTAGATACAGCCCTCTGGGACACTGTAACCCCCCTCTTTCCCCTCTAGTGGCTAAGACAATGTGCAACAAACACTTTCGCAGTAGCCCCTATTCAGCATACAAATCCCCACCCTGTTTGCACTTACCACCAAGGCTGGTTCCACCAGTTCAACCCAGGAGACCTCTGTAAAACAAGGTTAGGCACAGCAAATAACAACAGTATAGTGCTTTTGGTACAAACTGGAACCACAGTCAGATTAAATGCAAAAAGAGTTAGATCTGATTTATTCAGGGGAATTGAACAAGGGAAGGGCATAATCAGGTTGATTGATTCTAAAACTGATCTAGTCAGGCAATTATGCATGCACTTTTAGTCACTGCGCAGTCACATGCTTTGGGTACCCAGTTGGAAGTAAGGTGGGCTAGACTGGAGCATTGTCCAGGGTAGGCTGACGTCGCAGCTGGTTGGAGCCCTGTGATGAAAAGAAAAGATATGCACAACCACACACAATTTGTAATCCTGAGCCAGGAGGCTCAGTTCGTGATGATTAGACAAAACAATTAAATCAGATGACACACTTTGATTGAGCTGTTGTTGCAGGGAGCTACCCTGGTGTTTACTCATGCTACCCAGTACAGGACACTGGATGGATGAAATGGAGACTGCAGGATGACTTGCTGGTTTGCCAGGAGAAGCAGGGCTCACACGATTCACCGTGGTGTTGTTCCTGTTTGCAATGTTGAGCAGGGGGCTGATCCCCAGGCAGGCCTCTCTTCGATGGTGTTCTCTGTGCCTGAAGTAGCTGGCTGGGTCAGTGTGGCAGGGCCCAAGCCAGGTAAGACAGTTCAGATATTGGTCCAGGAAGGCTGGATGCAGCTTCCATCAAGCGTGGCACTATTAAGCAGTGGGGAACCAAATTGCGACCCACTAATAGCAAACAGCACATTTATAGTAAAGCAATCACTATACCACAATGCGGATAGCAGTCTGGCAGCAATATCAGTGTCTCTGAGCAAAACTGGGAATTCTGTGGCAACTGGATGTCCTGACAGGCCGATCGCATACAGCAAATCTTCAGTCTTCTTCAGGTTTAAATCTGGTCACTCTTCAGTGGCTTTGTCACAGTCCAATTACTAAGCCTTTCAAAGGATTCCCTCTCGAGGGACAGCAGGCAGACAGGTCAAACTCAGCCCCTCCACCAGTCTTCTGTGAAAACAACACAGAAGAAGCTGCTTGAATCACTCAAGCTGTTCACACTCCAAACTCTACCTCCAGACTGACTCACTGCTGCAGGCAGCTTGGGAATTTTCCTTCAGTCCAAAAGGTTCTGGTTGTTAGATCCATCAGTCTGTCAAAGCAGGGGCTCCCCTTCCAGGTGCATTTATGCGCCAAAGTCTCAAAACTACAATTTCTGCAGAAATTCAGTCCCATAAGACGCCTGGGGACAGACTCCATTTTACGGTCCCCAAAGGCACTGATTGGCCCATTCTGGCAGTCCAGGTCCAAGATAGTGGTGACAAACAGAACTGTCCATGCTGCAAAGAAGGCAGGTTAGACAAACTACAATATCATTACTACTACAGTAGTTAATCAGCAAATAAGTACAGCTTCTAACAGAGCTCACTCTGTGCAACTAGCGATGGCAGAATGGAGAGATTATCTGGCAGCCTGGGCGACACTCGAGCCTGAAACTACTTGGCCCCTACCCAGATTAGTTTTACACCACAAATAGGTAGCTCTTAAAGAGACAGCGCACAGAGGCATCAAGGCACTCTCATGCAAACACTTTCAAAACGTTAAAACACAGGACACCAGCCTGGCAGTGGGCATTTAGGCACACCCAAAAAAGACTTTCGGGAACCCTCATTTGTGTGTGGGGGGGGTTACATGTAGAAGGTTTTGTTACCCATTTTTATTTCCTGAGCTATCCTAACCTCTGTTTGAGCCTTTGTATTTCTTATCATTTTTCCTGTCTCTTTTAGATAATGTTTATATTCTGTTCTATCTGCCTCGTTCCCCAACTCCTTGTACTTTCTGAAAGCTATGTGCTTTTCTCTCACCATGGTTGTCACCTCCTTGGAAAACCATAATGTTTTTTCTCTCCTTTTGTTCTTACTAACCTGATGGGCACACCATTATGTGACCATGGTTATTGCATCCTTCCACCTTGTCCAATATTCCTCAGTGCTGCATTCTGTCGTGTTACTAAGGTTGTCTCTTAGGCAGGCCTTCATGTTTGAAGTCTGTCCTCTTGAACTCAAGGAACTTCAGTTTGGAGTGTGTGGAGTCTACAGTCCTTTTTACCATGAACCATACTGTGCTATGATCACTGTTGCCCAGGTGGTTCCCTACTTCGACACCCATAACCCTATCACTATTTGTGAATATCACATCTAGAACCACATTACCCCTTGTGGATGATGTCGCTAGTTGACTTAGGCCTGCTTCCTGTAGTGTGACTAGGAATTCCCTGTTCTTCTGTGATGCTGCTGCGTGGGTATTCCAGTCTATGTCTGGCAGATTGAAATCCCCCACCAGCACTATGTTCCCTTTGCCTGACATCTGGAGGATGGTTTCCAGGATTTCCTTATCCCTGGCTTCCTCCTGATTTGGGAGTCAGTAGAAGACCAGATAACATGGCAGGCAGGCCAATGGAACCTTCCCGCCAATTCTACTAAACTCCTGCTAGGAGCCGCTGCTCAACAGCTTGAGCTGTTCACTCTCCAACTTCCATGCTTGATTGACACACTGCTTCAGACAGTTTTGGGTATTTTCCCTTTGATCCAAAAGGTTCGGTTGGCTGAAAGAGCTGTCCGTCATAGTAGGAGCTTCCCCTCTAGGTCCATTTTGGTGCCAACACTTAAAACTACAAAAACTACACAATTTTCTTCCCATACAGTCCCTGGGGACAGTCTCCATTTTAGGTCTCCAGAGGTTCGATTGGTCTAATACTAGCACTCCAGAACCAAAATGGTGGCTCCCATTCAAATGCTCAAGCTGTGAATGAAATCAGGTTAGACAAACTTCTTTATCAACACTATTATAACAGATAAACAGTAAATAACCACATTCCTAACAGGGCTCCTTCTGCTCTTCTAGCGACTGCAGAATGGAGCAATGTTACAGACTTCCTGGCTGGTCATGAGTCCTAATTACTCAGACCCAGAACAGGCTGATTTTCAAACAGCATAGATGCTCTATTAAAGAGACAGGCATGGAGTCTCACTAAGGTGCTCTCATGCAGACAAATAGAACTACTGCAGACAGGACACCAGCCTGACAGTGGGCATTAAGGAGCACAGGAAGACATTATAGTCAACCGCAATTTGTAGGGGGGTTACACAAACAAGAACACATGCAGTCTCACACACACACACACACACACACACACACACACTTCCAAGCATATAAAAACCCAGAGAGTGACAGACACATGCAAAGACTGACACAAATATACATATACAAAGAAGCACACATGCTCACACACACACACAAACACACACACTGGTACCACACACATGATCTGACTCAGACACATACATACATATACACAAAAACCCATAGGCGCACACACACACACACACACACACATATAGATCTTACAGATCACAAAGTGCTAATGCTTTCTCCAAAACACCTTACTAAATATGTGACCTGGGCGCCATGTAACAGTGGGCTACTACCACTGCCTGATGACCACTATACAGGTTGATGGGCCGGGGTTCTGTTTCAGATGGAAAAAGGGGTTCATTACCAAAAGATAGATAAATAGCACAGTGCCTCCACCCAGAGTAAAGTATGAGTGGGTCTGATGATAAGCTAGCACAACCCTCTGGGATGCTTGTACCTACCCACTGCCCCAACCAGTGGTCCCACACATGGATTAGCATACAACAATTCAGCTTGCATAAAACTGTACAATTATTGGCAATAGCTAATAATATGCTTACGCTGGCTACGCTGACTAACAGGTGCAGGATATTGCAAATTCTCCCTGGATTCCTGCAAGGAATAGTTAGTAGCTACAGTAATGCACTTTACTGTTAGACAGAGAAAATGAGCACTCTGTAATAATATGCTCGTAGACAGTGTTAATATCAACAATAAACCTCATTTATTAGGGGGATGAACAGTGGGGTAAAGGGTGCAGATTAATGGCTGGGTAATTGAATAGGCTTTGGCTTGGTAGCACATTAAGCACAAAATTAATAGTCAAAATGGACAGTCCCAATTATCTTCACTGGGAACCCAGACTGAACAATTGCAGGCCTGGTGCACTGTATTGGTTGGCTGGTATTGGTGCACATAACCAACAGATTTAATTTATTTCTTTAACCATGCAATTATGAATAACAGTGTAACCCCTAGGTGGCACTATCCCAAGGGCTACTCCCCCTGCCTGCCTGACTAGGTGCAGGTTAAGGGACCTGGGTACTGAAAACGGGTACCTCCACCCAGAGGACAGGGTTATTGGTAGCGTAGCTGGCCTGAGTACAGCCCTCTGGGTCACTGTAACCCCCCTCTTTCCCCTCTAGTGGCCTAAGCAATGAACAACAGACACAGTTACAGTAACCCCTAATCAGCATACAAATCCCCACTCTGTTTGCACTTACCACCAGGGCTGATTCCACCAGTTTGACCCTGAGACCCCTTGCAAAATAAGGTTAGACACAGCAGGTAACAACAGTACAGTGCTTCTTGTACAAAATGGAACCGCAGTCAAGTTAAATGCAAAAAGAATTAGATCTGATTTATTCAGGAGACATGAACAAGGGAGGGGCGTAATTTGGCTGCTTAGTTCTGTAACTGATTCAATCAGGCAATCATGCATGCACTTTAGAGTCTCTTCACAGTCACAAACTCTGGGTACCCAGTTGGAAAAAAAGTGGGCTAGCCTGACAAGTTACCCTGGGTAGTCCGGCATTGCAGCTGGTCAGAGCCCTGAGATGGAAAGAAGGAGCATGCACAACCACACACAATTTGTAATCCGGAGCCTAGAGACTCAGTCAGTGACAAGAAAACAACAATTGAATCAGATGACAATACTTTTGATTTAGCTGATGTTGCAGGGAGCTACCCTGGTGTCTACTCACTCTACCCCATACAAAACACAGGAGGGATGAAATGGAGACTGCAGGTCGACAAGCTGGTATGCCAGGAGAAGCAGGGCCCACACGATTCACCAAGGTGTCATTCCTGTTCGAGATGCTGAGCAGGGGGCTGATCCTTGGTGAGTCTCTCATCGATGGTGATCTCTGCGTCTGAAGTAGCTGACTAGGCCAAGGTGGCAGGACCCATGCTGGGTTAACAGTTTGGATTCAGTTCAATAGGTGCTGGAGACAGCTTCTAACAAGCGTGACACACTTAAATAGAGGGGAACCAAATCACGACCCACTGACATCTTACAGCACATTTATAGTAAAGCAAAACGTAATACCACAGGTCGGATGACAGTCCAGTTGCAATTTCAGTTTTCTTGAACAAAACCATGATCTCTGTGCTGATTCAGACATCCTGACAGGCCGATCGCTCACAGCAAATCTTCAGTCTTCTTCAGGTAACTGGGCAGTCACAATTCGGTATTTCTGGTCACAAGTCAGTTCGGATTCAGTCTGATTAATTTCACTAGCATATCCCTCAGAAGGGAATATGAAGCAGGCAGGCCAGAAACAGCCTTCCCACCAGTTTCCTGTGCTACAATGCAGAAGCAGCTGCTCGAATGTCTTGAGCAGTTCACTCTCTGAACTCCAAACTCAGACTGACTCTGTGCTGCAGGCAGCACCAGGACTTCCTTCTCATCCAAAAAGGGTTTGGTTGGTTGATTCATCTGTCTGTCAAAGCAAGGGCTCCCTCTCCAGGTCAATTTAGGCGCCAAAATGAAAAAACTACAATTCCTACAGAAATTCACTCCCACAACACCCCTGGGGACAGACTCCATTTTAAGGTCCCCAAAAGGTACTGATAGGTACAATACAGAAATGTCCATGCTGCGAAGAAAGGCAGGTTAGACGAACTGTAATACCATTATTATTAGAGCAGCTAATCAGCAAACAATTACCGGTTCTAACAGAGCTCCCTCTGCACCATTAGTGATGGCAGAACAGAACAAAATTATTGCAGCTCGGACGGGACTCGAGCCTGGAAACACTCGGCCCCTACCCAGATTAATTATACACTACAAAAATAATATCTCTAAAAGGGACAGGCACGGAGGCTAACAGGGCACTCACATGCAAGCACTTTTACACCTGTAAGAACACAGAATGCCCACCTGGCAGTGGGCATTTAAGCACACCCAAGGATGACTTTTTGGAACCCCCATTTATAGGGGGGTTACAAAAGTAAGGAACAAATGGAATGACTCTGGCAAACTGGTATTTGTAACCCAGGCCTGATGGCATGCAAAACACTTTAACAACCGCTTGAAACAAATGAACCCTGGTTGCAGGGCTAGCTCTGAAGTTACTCACAACTCTGTAGCTCCTCAGTCTCTGGGCTGAAGTCACAATGGCTAGTTCTTTAGGGAAGTTTTGAACCTCTGGAGTCTCAAATTCGCTTCTGGCTTTGGAAGCACAGACCAGCAAAAAGGACCAGGGCTGGCACAACTTACCCCCTCCTCTAGGCATAACCCCCAGGGTGGCTGGAAACCAACACTGACCATTGCATGAGTAGCTGACTCCCCACACTGGTTCAGATGGAGGTGCAGCTCTAGCTCAGGATACAGTCTCTGATTCTTTAGGGCAGCAAGCTGGATACAGTCTCTGCATAAACAGGCTTTGGCAAACTGACTCTTACAGCTTTGCATAAGCGGTGTCACTCTGGCAGGTGTGGCTCTGGACAAAACAGTTCTCTAGCTGGGGGGCCACTTGTACAGATGGGGTTCCCAAATTCAGGTCTGGTAGCTTGACCCAGGTTGCAGCCTCTGGCAACAGGCTGTGGAACACTCAGCTCCAAGTCTCTGTTTGGACAGTTCACACTGGAGACTTATTCTGGCAAATGTAGGTTTTGCTCTTAATTTCACTCTCTGACACAGTTCAGACTAATAGGACCTTTTGCCTACGTAGGCCCAAACATGAGCCTAGGGACTCACACAGAGAAGCTTCTCTCAGTTCGAGAGCTTCTAGCAACTGCCATGTTCTAACAGTCCCTCCTAGCTGAAGGAAAACAATATTATAATCCGATTGGAAGAAGAAGCTGTCAGTCACAGTTCCAGCATTCTGACTGGCCATTCAGAAAGCGCCAAGCACACAGTCCTCAATTTCTCTCATAGATCCAAAAGTCAGCACTCCCAGCAAAGAAGATAAACACAAATGGTTGAAAATAAAGCTGAACGCTGTATCTTTTATTTGTGTCTGTAGCAGAACACAGATTATGTCACTAGCTAACCCTAGCGCTTCGGTGAACAGCCTTCGTAAGGGGGTATGAAGGCTGTTTGCTGAAGTGCTAGGGGTTAGCTGGTGACATAATCTGTGCTCTGTTACAGACATAAATAAGCAATACAGAATTCAGCTTTATTTTCAACCGTTTGTGTTTGTCATCATTGCTGGGAGTGCTGACTTCTGGATCTGTGTTCTTATGTTTAGGGCTAGCTGCCCTTGTCAGCACCCACCTCACGACTTTTCGCAGTGGCTGTTTTTCTAGAGTCCTCAATGTTTCCCAGCAGCCATAGCTATGGACCCCATAGCACTCTTTGAGTTCCGATTGGCTGAAAACAAAGGTAACAGTAACAAAATGGCTGCTGAAGGGCAGACAGATAGCAATCTAACTTTAAAGTTCATTTTTATAAACAACAGTTTAGTTTTAAATTTAAACATTTACAGGATTCAGTAGAGCTCCCTCTGCAGTATTATGTGGTGCAAAAGTGGAGTCGATAAGAGTGTTCCCTGGCTGGTCGCAAGCTCCGAACTCTGAAGCACTTGGACCTAGCACAGGCTATGGACACTACATACAGGCACTGAGTTCTTAAAGCTACAGCACAATGGTGACAGCTCACACATTAGCGCAGTACTTGTAGACACAGCATTACTTTACATGGATTCAAATGGTATTCTGTCAAGATTGTGAAGAAATACATGCATGATCAAAAGCCGCATGGTCAAAACAGCATGTGCACTTTGGTGTTAGTTTATATAATTTTAGCATGGATTTTAACCACATGCTTTTGAGGTCTCCATGCAGTGCACTTTATGACCGCACAGATTTTGACTGTGCTGAGATATGGGTGAACCAATTCAAACTCACAATGCTGGTTAGTAGCCTAGTTTCAAAAGGGCAGAACAGAATACAGGGCTGGAGCATGGCCAGACACAGGGCAGAGGAGAAGCCCAGGGAGACAACTCGAAGTAAGCCCCACCTCTTGGTGGGTTACAAATGAATAACCCTCTACAGCATCAGAGGGACTATCTATCTACACTGTAGCACTAAGTCAGTTCAGATGGGATCGGCAGAAGGGGGAAGCTAACTAAATAAGTCTGCCTAGCAGGAAAAGGAGGAGCCACTGACACTCGGACAGTGGCATCAAAGCAAACCCACTCAGCAGGCAATGGAGCAGTTGCCACTGGTGGCATTAAAGCAAGCCTGTTTGGCAGGCAACAGAGCAACTACTACTGGTGGTGTTAAAGCAAGTCCACTGAGGAGATAACAGAGGAGTGACCGACAGTGTAGATCTCTATTTCTGAATGTTCATTCACCTGACAACAGGACAGGAAGATGGCAGCCACACTGGGCTGCACTTCTGCAGTGTGCAATGGGGGTCAGTTTTTTCACTTCTCTGACTTTTGTTGCTTTTCTGACTTTTGTTTCACCCATTATATTTTTTTGTTCTTGCAAAGTTTATTTTACATTTACTTTTATTTGTGTTTATGTCCATTTTTATGTTGTCTTGTGTGCGCAGCACAGACAACATACTGTGGTAGCTTGGAGTGGAGAAGCAGGTTTTGGAGGTGTGGTCCTGCTGCAGCCAATGGTGCCACTGCTTTTTCTGGCTGGGCTCTGTAGCACCAATGGCATAACACACTGTCTATGACAGCAGTTGAGAAGCCTGCCACCAACTTGAAAGAAATTCACCGTTCAATCAGGGAACGCCCCAGGGTGGTCTCTGATTGCTGCAGCAAATTACTGCTTGCCTTGTCTGGTGTCCTCTTTCAATAAACATGGTGGCAGCTTGCCCATCCACTTCTCACAGTCCCCACAGAAGCCAATGGACAGCCGCTGCCTCTTGCAGTCCCCCCAAAATCCAACGGGGGGTGCCCAATTCCCCTGTTGGCATGCCCTCTCCCAAGTTAATTTGCCAACAGGAGTGCCAATCCCCATCGGCATAATAGCTCCCCCCCCATTTTTTGTGTGCTAAAGGGGGTGCCCAATCCCCCTTGGCTCATGCACCCCCCCCACACTCTGTATGTGGCGACGGGAGTGCCCAATCTCCGTTGGCATAGACATCCCCAGCAAACACTCAGGTGGCACACTGGGAGCCCATCCCAGTGTGCAAAAGTGCCTGAAAAAATAGAAAACCTTTCTGCTGTTTTTTTTTTAAACCTGTAAAATTCAAAAACTGTTCCTCATTGATTCAGTGCCCCTCCCCCAACCTGCACTGACCCTCTGTTCACCCACCCTCCACCCTCCCCTGCCCTATACTTACCTCTGGAGCCTGGTAGACCAGGAGCACGTCCTGCACTCTTCAAAGCCGACCGCAAACTAAAGAAATGCTGGTAAGGTGTATAATGGCATAAATGGGTTTTTTTCAACTTATGTGGATATCTTGGCCATTTTCATGAATTTTTGCACCAAATTTTCAACATGGGGTATTGGGACCCCATCTCATGAATTTAGTGACTGTCATCTGGTTGTTCAGTCCCAAAAGGTGATTTCACGGTCACTGCACGGAATCACCCTTTGAGACCGTGTAATGAAACAACAGTGTCACAGTTCATGAGGTGGCCTCTCAAAAAGCCTATGTTGCAAATTTCATGAAAAATTCAAAAAAATGACTTTGTTATGGGCGTGCAGTGCGCAGTTTTCACACACCCTCGTAACTGCACAAATTTGCAATATTTTCACTCCAGATTTTCAACATTGGCATTTTTTATACCTCCTTATGAACAGTACAGCTCCCATTTTTCACATCCTGTCTGAAATATGTTTTCGCACTACCAACACAGAGTAGCGTGGTTGCTGTGAGAACTCAGTGTTTGGTACAGATTAGGAAAATCACAGTGACAGAGTTCATGAGCAGAGGTCCTAAAATGCCTCTGATGAAAATTTGGTAACAAAAGTCCATAAAATGACAATGTTACAAGCGTGCGTTGCTCAGTTTCCATGCGCACTCATGACTTTAAGAATTTCTAATATTTCCACTCAACATTTTCAACATTGTCAATTTTGCACATCTCCTTATGAACAGTACAGCTGTCATTTTTTACATCCTGCCTGAAATGAGTTTTCACACAACTGGCGTACAATGGCACAGTCGCTGTGGGAAATCAATGTTTGGGACAGATGAAGAAAATCATAGTGACAGTTTTCATGAACATAGGTCCCAAAATGCCTATGTTGAAAATCTGGTGAAATAATTCCACTAAATGACTGTTATGAGTGTGCATTGTGAGGTTTCCACGTATGTTCGTAAATTCAAACATTTTTAATATTTTCACTCAAGATTTTCAACACTGCCATCTCTTCACACCTACCTATGAATGGTACAGCTGTCATTTTCCACATCCTGTCCGAACTGTGTTTTCCCACATCTGGCGCAGAATGGCATGGTCACTGTGAGAAATCAAAGTCTGGGACAAGATTTACAAAATCACAGTGCCACTATTCATGAGCAGAGGTCACAAATGCTTTCATGAAGTGAGGGTCATAAAAAGGCTGTGTTGCAAATTTGTAGTGCAAATACCAACAAACGCCCGGGGCATTACGGTTTCTAACTATAATGTCCCACCCTGTACAGACTGACAGGCATCAGGGGTGTGCCTTTGGATTGCCAGCTGTAATGCTCATGCCATGCCATCCTCCCCTACCCTGAAGCCAGTGACAGGCATTGAGAAGTGCCTTGAACTCTTCGGCCGCAGAGTTCACCCCCTTCTCCTATACTGCTCCTATTTCAGGGTACGTCCTTATGAAATGGGGTGACTTTAAAGCCAAACACCCCAAGGCACACTTCAATACTTGGTGTCTGCAGGATAGGGTGAGGTGAAATGCCATAAGCGTTATGGGCAGATAGGGTGAGCATAAGGCCCAAGAACCCCAAAGCACAATGTGATACTTGTCATAGTCTGCAAGGTAGGGTGAGCTGAAATGACATGAACGTTATGGCCGATGCCGAAAGGCAAACCTCAGTGCCTGTCAGTTTCTGTAGGGTGGTGTGGGCTCGGCATCACTTCCATACTTCACTACCATTCCTATTATGCATCTCTCTAACTCCTGCACTACCAATGCCAATGTCAGCAAGACAACATTTGGCATTGACAAATGCTTGTTTATTAGTGTGTCAGGTGAGCACAGAAGGAGTTTTTGAGGCATAGGATTTCTGAGTTGATGACCTGTACTGGATGGAATTCTGTTTGATGGATGACCTGATTTTGAATTTCTCTGACAGCAGTGAGCAGAAGAAAAGAGGAAGTGCTGGATATTCCTGGGGCTCTTATGGGCCATTGTTAAGGGCTATGGGAATGGGTGTTGATGTGGTACTGGTGTTTTTTTTGTTTTCAAGGGAGCCTCATTAGTCCTCCCTGCAGAGGTCCTTAGCCACTGCAAGAGACTGGGGATCCTCTGAAGGAGGGGCAATATCTGCAGTGGAGGTCCCAGTTATGGTGTTTGGGGAGGTAGGATTAGGGTGGTAAAAACCAGGAGATGCCTGGGGAGGATTTGGAATCAGAATTGTGGCCTGTCCTGCCTGGTTCCCATCTGTAGGGCCCTGTCAAATGTCAATGAGCAAGTAGTAGTTTGTCTGGCCAGCACAACTTCTCCCCCTCAGTCCATTCTATGTAACACAAGGTGACTAAGGAATAAGATGGCAGTGATAGAGGATTTCATCACAGATTCCTCAGTTGACCTTGTTGGTATCACAGAACTCTGGCTAGGTGATGACTCCAGATCTGTTTTGGAGGCATTGGTCCCATATGTTTATTCTCTGGTTCATTGTCTGAGGAAGGACTGCAGAGGGGGCAGAGTGGCCATTTGTTTTAAATCCATCTTGGGACTCACTGCACTCCCCATGGGGACTTTCAGCCTTTGACTATGTGGCAGTAAGATGTGCTCCAGGTGTTAGCAGCAAGATCATCCTCATATACTGTCCTCTGGGCTATGGAAGTGACTTCTTGCAGGAGTTGGTGGACTTCATGGCTGAACAGGTGTTAAACCCCCTAGACTATTGGTGTTGGGGTATTTTAGTGTTTGGGTCAATGATGAATCCTTGCACTTTAGTCAGCAGTTCCTCCAGATGATGTCATCATTGGGACTAACACAGGCATTTGCCTCTAGAACTCATCAACATGGTCACACCTTGGGCCTGATCTCTCATTGGGACTTGACATTAGTGCAGTCAAGATTGATTTGATCTTTTGGTCAGATAATCATGCAGTGTGGTTCCATTGTGGGTTTCCCCATTTAAATACCCCCTCAGCAAAGATCATTTGGTACTGTCCGAAACATAATTTGGAGCCTCGCAAGCTCCAGGACATAGTGGATGTCTTAGGTATGTTGCTTGCTTGTGGAGAAGGAGATGAGAAGGCCGTGGATACTATATTCTTCTCGAAGCTGCCATAGAGTTCATTTCACTTTACCATGTTTGCTCTTGACATTCCATCTCAGCTTACTGTGGTACTGTGATGGGCTGCATCAGTTGAAGACTAAGGGATGGAAGCTGGAGCATTATTGAAGAAGGTCCCAGTCTAAGGAGGACAGGTTGGCACTGAAAACTCATTACAGTGAGTATTAATGGATAATTGATCTAAAAAAGACACAGTTCATGTCAAGATCAATTGCTGCTAAGAAAAATCAGTGAGCTCAGCTCTTTTGCACCATAGACAGGTTGTTAAATTCCCCTGAGATCAGTTAGAGCTTTTTCGGCAGAAAAGTGTGAGGAGTTTGGTAAATTTTTTTCAGACAAGGTGTCCTCCATTAGTTCAGGTATCTCCTTGAGTGTTCTTTCATGGACTGGCAATGCTCATGCCTTTGGTGATGTAGCTCTGTCTACCTGGTGCAAATTTGGCCAGCTTCTGAGGTTCCAGTGCTCTGGGTAGTCTCTAGTTTGTGGTCCACCAGCTGTATACTGGACCCAAGACCAACCTGGCTGCTTATTGGCTGTGGTAAGTCATCGGGTCCAGTGTTCACTGAGATCACCAGTGGTTCCTTGATGGAGGGTGGTTTTCCATTGGCCTTGAAAAAGGCTGTGGTTAGACACTCCAAAAAAAACCTTCCTTGGACCCAGATCTTCTGGTGAAATTACAGACCTGTCTCCCAGTCTTCCCATTTTGGAGAAGGTTATTGAGAAAGTAGTAATGGAGAGCTTGTGGATCACCTGGAGACTTATAACATATATAACCCTCTCCAATCAGGCTTTTGGCCCTGTCATAGCACTGAAACTGCATCTGTCAGGGTGACTCATGATGTTCTCCTAGTGAGGGACCAAAACTTAATTCCATCTTCATCATCTTGGATCTCTCATTGGCATTTGACACAATTGACCATGGAGTGCTATTGGGTCACCTTAGGAACTAAGTGAACCCAACTGGCACAGTTTTACACTGGTTTGTGTCCTACTCAACTTGAAGAACACTGTAGGTAGCCCTGGATAATTTTATCTCATAAGCCACTGAGCTATCCTGTGGGAGTTCCTCAATGCTCAGTCCTGGCTCTTGTGATGTTTTCTTGTATATGTTGGCCTTTGGGGAGATCATTAGATGGTACCATGTTGAGTTGCACTGTTATGCAAAAGATACTCAGCTGTACACATCTTGTTCCTCTGCCAGGGACTACATGACTTCTGTGCTGGGATGACGTCTTGCCAAGATAAACAGCTGGATGGTCCCTAACTGGCTATGTCTCCACCCAGGAAAGACAGAGGCCATGGTGATCAGACCAGGCTGGTGGGGCTCAGCGGTGGTGGGAGGTTTGGTAATTACACTCTGGTACAAAGTTGTGAATGAAAGCTTGCAGTACACACTGTAAGCCCATTGGTTGACAGTGTCATCCAATGGTATTGTAATGCATACTGTAGGCTGTCATTCTGTGACAGCTCAGTCAGCAGGCAGCTGTGGAGGTGTATGAGTGTGTTTTGCTGTCTGCTGGCTTCATTGGCCATGCTGGGACAGGGGGAGCCGGTGGGGTGTAGGTGCCTCAGTGGGTGGGGAGGTGGGGGGTCCACTGGACTACCAGGGAAATACTGTGATGTGTTTTTTATTTTATGATTAGGTCTGGGAGGGGGCCCACTAGACTACCAGAGATGTTTGGGATTTGATTTTTTATATGGACAGGGTTCGGGGATAGGAGGGGGTACCACTGAACTACCAGAGAAGTGTGTAGTGAATTATGTCAGTTACAATCGGACTTCAGGCTGGGGGGCCACTGGACTACCAGGGATACGGGGGTTCATTTTATATGTTATCATGATCGGGGCTGGGGGATAGCCACCCAGGGTTTGGCAGCTTCTGTGTTGAGCTGTGAAATACAGCAGCCCACCTGTGTGTGGCTATGACTTAGGCATGGTTCTTCCATGCCTAACTTTGTGCAGCACATCTCCAAGATGTGTGGTCAGCTGTGCCAAACATCTCGGCTGCATATCAAGATGTGCCACATATGCAAGGGACTGCCCCCTCCAGATGTGCAGCATGTATTATCTTTGCACTGCAGTGCATCCAGAATTGCGTGGCACAGCCCCTCCTTTGGAATATGGCCCAGGAGTGCATTTTGGAGATGCGCCGGCACAACTCAGTTGCGCCGGGCACAGCTCCTTTAAATATCTAGGCCGAAGTCATTAATAGGAGTTTTTCTTACATTTGAAAAAAACAATGATTTTGTTTTAGTAGAATTCAAGACCAGATTATGTGTATCAACCACGTATGTAAAGAACTGAAATCCTTTTGTAAATTTAAGATATTATTACCAGAGCAAAATAAAAGAGCATCATCTGCATATAAGTTCAGTTTGCTGACAAATATTTGAGAGAGCATTGACAAAAATTGGAAAACATGAGGGGTCCATGGATGGACCCCTGAGGAACCCCACATTGCAGATGAGTCTCTTTAGAGTGTTGGCCATCAATCAAGGCTCTTTGTGACCTTTTTATAAGTAATGTTTGAACCATGAAATTACTTAATCCGATATGTGGACCCTAGCCAGGATTTTTAGTAGTTCCACATGATCGACTAAATCAAATGCCTTGGTGAGGTCCACGAAAGCCGAGGCAACATATTTACCATCACCCATGGCTCTGTATGCCTGGCTGGTGAACCTCATCAAGGCAGTTTCAGTGTTATGTTTGGATCTGAAGCCATGTTGGGAATCTGTCCAGAGATTATGTTTGTCAAAATGTTCAATAATCCGATCAGAAACTACTTTCTCCAGAATTTTTGATAATGGTGCTAAAAGGGATATGGGTCGATAGTTATTTAAGCAAGACCTATTATCTGATTAAAAAATTGGCCTTACTACTGCATATTTCCACCAAGCTGGAAATACACCATAACAAAGAGAATAATTAAACAACTTCGATAATGGTATGAAAATTGAGTTGCCAACTCTTTTAAGTATCCTGTAATCAGTATTGTCAGGGTCAATATATGGTCTGGGATTCATTATGGTAATATACTTGGTTACGCAAATAGGGTAAGGACACGAAAATGAAAGTTTGGTACTCCAAAAGCTGTAGATTTGGAACAAAAATTAGCCTGTTCTGAGATAAACATATCATTAGAAACATCAGTGGCAATCTGTGGCTTTGGTCTGTACTTAATTAAATTAGAAAAATTTAAATTAAAGGCATCAGCCACTATAATGAGGTCATTAACAAAAGAACCTTCCAAAGCAAACGAAAATGCTTCAGAATTTTTTTGATCTACCCATCAGCAAATTCAAAGTAGTCAATGCTGCTTTGGAGTTCCCGCTTTCTTCATTCAATTTCCTTTTGGAAAAGTCAATTTTAGCTGTTCCAATTGCAGATTTACATTGATTACAAAGTTTTTTATACTCCAATAAATCAGAATTATGTCTATGTTTTCTATATTTATTCTATAATTTATTTCTGGACCTAATTAATTTAAGCAGGCTAGGTGTAATCCATTAATTAGTGTCACATCTGACTCTAGCTTTCTTTAGGAGTAATAATGTATCACAGATTGCTAAAAACTACAAACAAAAGGAGTTGAAAGCTTCATCAATATTATATATTCTATCCAGATATGACCAATCAGTTGTAATTATTTGGGTTATGTATGCCGGCACGATAAAAAAGATCGTGACAGGCATTACAGCGATGGACTGCATTTCAACAGCAAGTTGCAGTTGGCATGGAACTGCACTGTTCGGGATTATTTTTTACATTGAGGGCCTTCACCCCCCCCCCGGCCGAACCCCCTGCACCTCTCGAACTAATGGATTCTAACTCCAGGTCAGAGTTAATTTGGGGAAGGGGTGCAAATCGGTGGAAGTGGTTGCCCCATTCCAGCGGCACTTCTACGGCAGCATGGTGCTGTAGTCGATATCAACACATGTTACAGTAGAAATGTTGCTGTTAGTGCAGCATACCTCATTATTTCAACAGAGAATCTCTGTACATCCAATTCCTTAAAGCTATGATATGTTATAACTTTAGATTCTTTCCTACTCATTTTAGATGTCCATTTACAAAATTCTGCTCAGCAGTCACTAATACTGTCTGGTAAAACACCAGACAAAACAATTTGAAATGATTTATTGGTGATCACCCAGTCCAGGATGGATTCATATCCAGTTCTGTAATTAGTATGGGTTATATCTGAGATTATCTGATGAAAACCAAGGTCAGCAATTATGTTCTTAACTTCATTTGCTTGGGGTAAAATCTAATTTATATTAAAATCCCCAACAATTATCAATTCTCTATTAGTTGGAAAAGAGTGAAAACTGAAAAAATAGATCTAAGCCTTGTTTAGTATTGCCCGGGGGACTACAAACATTAGCAATAGTTAAAATGTTATCACCACCCAAAGTGATATTAATAGTGCGTGACTCAAACAATGCACTTTCCTGAATTTGAACTTGTTCTGAAGCAGATAAATGATTAGCAACATACATTAAACATCCACCCCTCTCCTGCCCATTCTGTCCTTCCTAAATGTTGTGTATCCTTGTAAGTATATTTCATAATCAGGTATCTTATCAGAGAGCCATGTTTCCATTAGAGCTATAATTTCAAATTTGTTTTCAGTTACCCAGCATTCAAATTTGTTCTGTTTTGCTAATAAACTTTGAATGTTAAGATGAACTATCTTTAGAGTACCAGAAGAGGTATCTTTTGAAACAAAATTCAGTGTCAAATTTGTCAGTGTCAGTGGCTCAGTAGGTAGCACACTCGCCTCTGAGGCTGGAGATCAGAGGGCTGTGGGTTCTGTTCCCACATCTGGCACTTGGGTTAATATCCCAGTACTGACACTGTAGTGCAGCATGAGAGGGGTGCTGCACTTCTGAGGTGCCGTCTTTTGGATGAGATGTTAAACCGAGGTCCCACCTGCCTGGATTGGTGGAAGATCACGTGGATGTTAAAGATCCCATGGCACTTATTGAAAAAGAGTAGGGAAATTTCCCCGGTGTCCTGGCCAAATTTCCGTCATTCACTAAAAAAAAATACCACTAGCAGTTTAATCTGGTTCACAGTCAGTTGGCATTCATCTGTATCCCCCTTCCCCAGGTCGTGCCTGAAAATAGGCAAGATTTGTCTAGTGCACTTACCCGGTCAACAAAAACTAAATAAATAAAAGTAAATAAATAAAATAAAATTCCTGGGACAGGGGCCTGGATTTGGATGAACAGAGACAGATAATAATAACAATAACAGGAGAATTTGTCTATGCTTGGGCCCAAAATAATGACATTTCCGATCTAGTTTTCTAGTTTTGAGTGTTTTATACTGTAGCTTGAAACAGTGCTTGAGCTCAAAAAATTATAACAACTCTGTAGATAACTTAAACAATATACAGAAACCCCAGAACTTTGCTATAGTAGGTCCCAAGCTAACTATCTGTGAAATGCACGTATACGTACTGAACAATAGCATTGTAAGTAATGATTAACTGTAGTACCAAATGAAACTTGAGTAAACACAAGCACATAATCTGTACCTACGCTTATTTGTTGGTGAGTTATGTTATCCAAATGTTCCTTATAGGCCCACCAGGACAAGGTCAAACTCAGTATTAATAACATCCTGATCTAAGATAAATCTTTAACTTAAAAAACAAAGTAAAACTGTAAAAGTTTTAGAGCAGACTCCCTGCAGCCTCCCACTGTAGACTCCCATTGGTAACTCCCACCACTCCAGCAGAAACCACTCATGTGGCGAGCCACACCGTGGAGAGCTGCTGGAGCGACTCGGCTTTTGAATAGTTGTGCCCTGCCTCCTTCTGTCATTACCTCCCATACCCCCAACCACTAGCTTCTGCCACCAGCTGGGTACAGGAATGGAGGGACAACAAGCAACAGATAGTCAGTGTGGGACAGGTGATGTCTTCATCCCGTTGGGCAGCAAACAGTCTTCCTTGCAGCAGAAAATGTTCAGGGTGCAGTCTGCAGCCACTGGAGCAGCTTGGCTTTTGAATAGTTGTGCCCCACCTCCTTCTGTCATCACCTCCCACACCCCAACCACTAACTCCTGCCACTAGCCAGGTACGGGAATGGGATCAGAGGGACAACAAACAACAGACAGTCAGTGTGGGGCAGGTGATGTCTTCATCCTATCGGGCAGCAAACAATCTTCCTTGCAGCAGAGAAAGTACAGGGTGCAGTCCATAGCTACTGGAGCTGCTGGGCTTTTGAATATTTGTGCCCCGCCCCCTTCTGTCATCACCTCCCATGCCCCCAACCACTGGCTCCTGCCACCAGTCGGGAATGGGAATGGGAATGGGAATGGAAGGACAACAAACAACAGACAGTCAATGTGAGGCAGGTGATGTCTTCGCCCCGTTGGGCAGAAACAGTCTTCCCTATGGCAAAGAAAGTGCAGGGGGGGATATCTGAGCAGAAAGCCTGGCCTGAATCCTGGTTCTCATAGGTATGTTGTTGTGTGGACAAAATCCTATTTATTTTTGTTTACACTAGTGCTGGCCCTAAAACTTAGTACTTAGAAACTATAAAGAGTCACAAACCACCTTTCAGCTGTTAGAATGTACTTCCTACAGTTGATTTATTATTATAAAAAGGCTTTCAGAAATGCTGCAATCTGATTGGCTGTTAGGATTCCAACAACCTTACATTAATCCATGTTATACTGTCATGTAGAGCCTGATCACCGTGGCACATGGATTCTTCCTGTCAGCATTCCATCCTCTAGCACAGCTGAATGTGTGGAATGATGCATTCTGATTTTGAACCAGCATTCTTAAACTGCTGGTGGAAGCACTATTTTATGAAAAATCTCCCTCTAAATGAGAAAACATTCATAAAGGATACTTTCAACACTCTTCTTTGGAAAACATTTTATAATAGCAACAAGGCACTCTCCCCAGGTTAGATTAACAGTCAGTTAATCACCCCTAGAGCAATATGGCTCGGCCGCGCCTTGTGCCACATTACACCCCTAGGGAGTGATTAACAGACTGTTAATCTAACCACTGGTTTTACCTTATTGCTTAAATAAAAAGGGAAGCTATATATGATGTGCCCTGCTATATACAGTATGATATCCTCTATTATCTCATCTGTGTGGTGAAACCCTACATACCTGCTTTCACAACAAATGGGAAGTGGGCCCTTAAATTTCCTGTGCATGTGTATAAATGTAAGCAATTTTTCTCCAACTCAAACCCAAGAATATAGCTCAGAAGACATACAACAGAACTGACAGTAGTACTGCTGCTGGCTTGTGCATTTATGAAGCATCAAGTACCATGGTGACATGCATGAGTTAGGTCATGACCTTTGCAATAAAGTCAAACAGGTTTTCACACCATGGCAGAACAGAGTGAAACAACTTCATTTAAATTTAAATAAGGATGAAACGTGGCTAGGTTGTAAGAGAAGGAATCATTGCTCATGCCTACAAACTATACAGGTATACAGAAAATAGTTAGAGGGGATTTTCCCTTTAATTTGGTGAACAAGAAAATCAGGACAATGTCCCATGAGTCCTATTTAAAAGGCAGCAAGATTCATAGGAAATAGCACAAGAATTGTGACAGAGATCCTGCCACAGCTGTAAATGAAACAGCAGTGGAGGATGTATTACACAATGGTTTTAACAGCTTTACGTGGGGTGTTAATGTTTAAAATAATACAGCAACATTCAACTTTGGAGGCGTAGAAACAGAGAAACAGAATCATAGACTTTGATGGCAGATAAGCACCGCTAGGCCCACCCAGTCTGCCTATTTCCCTACCTATTGGATAAGCTGCAGATCCTTGCTAAGCAACACCCTACTTCCTCCTACCCCCCAATATAATTGCCTTATGCCTGTCCCATGCATTATTGAATTCCCCACTGTTCTTGGCCCCACATCCTCCTCAGGAAGGCTGTTGCATGTGTCCACCACCCTCTGTGTGAAAAAATACTTCCTCATGTTGCCCCTGAGCTGTTCCCCCTCTATCTTCAAACTGCCCACCTTGTTCTTGCACATCTCTTTTTCTGAAAGATGCTACACTCTTGAACTTTGTTGATTCCCTTGAGGTACTTAAATGTTTCTTTCATGCCCCCCCTTCTTCCTTTCCTTGAGGGTATACATATTAAGCTTCTTTAGTCTCCTCAGGAAGGCCGTTCCATGCGTCCACCACCCTCTCAGTGAAGACATACTTCCTCACGTTGTCCCTGAGCTGTTCCCCTCTATCTTCAAACTGTTCCCCCTTGTTCTTGCACATCTCTTTTTCTAATAGATGCTACCCTCTTGAATGTTGTTGATTCCCTTGAGGTACTTGAAAGTTTCTATCATGTTCCCCCTCTCCCTCCTTTCCTCGAGGGTATACATATTAAGCTTCTTTAGTCTCTCTTCATATAGTTTCTGGTGCAGACCCTGCACCATTTTAGTTGCCCTCCTCTGGACTGCCTCTATCCTGTGTATGTCCTTGCAGAGATGGGGTCTCCAGAACTGCATGCAAGTACTCCATACGAACATACGAAATTTGCCAGCAGATAAAGGCCTAGAGGTCTAACAAGTCTGCTTGAATGTGCAGCTAGCACCCCTTATTCTGCAGCTGCCCCTCCCTGCCACCCTTCCCCTTCATTATCCAGATGGGGTCTCACCAACTGTCTGTACAGAGGGATGACAACTTCCTGTTTTCTACTGGTGATGCCTCTCCCTATGCATCTCAGTATCCCTCAGCCCTCCTTACTGCCTTCTCACATTGCCTGCCTACCTTTAGGTTGTCTGATATGACTACCCCCAGGTCCCTTTCTGTTTTTGTTGTTGTTAGTACCTCCCCCCTATTGTGTACTCTTCCCCTGGGTTTTTGTTTCCTAGGTGCATTACTTTGCATTTCTTTGCATTGAATCTAAGCTGCCATACTTTTGACGATTCCTCTAACCTTGCCAAGTCCCTTCTCATCATTTCCACCCCTCTTGTGTATCAACCCTGTTGCAGATCTTTGTGTCATCTGCAAAGAGGCATACAGTACTTTTCCTTCCAGTCCCTCTGCAATGTCACTTATAAAGACATTAAAGAGGATCAGTCCCAATACTGAGCCCTGTGGTACCCCACTAGTAACCTCCTTTCTTCAAAGTGTACTCTGTTTGCTATTACCCTCTGGGTACTGTTGTCCAGCCAGCTTGTTACCCAGGCCACAACCCTGGGACCCACTCCCAGGCTGGCTAACTTGGTAATTAATCTTTTGTGAGGGACTGTGTCAAATGCCTTGCTAAAGTCTAGGAATGCCATATCCACAGCCCGTCCCTGGTCTATTACATTGGTTACCCCATCAAAGAAATCCTATTAGATTTGTCTGACATGACCTTCCTGCAGTGAGTCCATGCTGCCTTGGGTCCTATGCCCCACTGGCCTCTAGGTACTCAACAATTCTTTCTTTCAGAAATGATTCCAACAATTTCCCTACCACTGAGGTCAAGCTAACAGGTCTGTAGTTTCCTGCCTCTGTCTTGCTCCCAAATTTGTGAAGAAGAATCACATCCGTCCTCCTCCAGTCCTCTGGTACCACACCATCCTCCCATGATTTGTTAAAAAAGGTAGTCAGTGGTGTCACTGGTTCTCCCCTTAGTACTTTTAGAATTATGGGGTGAATCTCATCAGGCCCCATTGTCTTGTCCACCTTGAGTTTTAAGAGTTCTTTCAGGGCCCTTTCTTCTGTGAATGGACTGGTATTGACCCCCCTATCCACAGTGTTTCTATTGTTTGGTTTAGGTACATCCCCCTCCTCTTCTTTTGTGAATTCTGAACAAAAGTATTTGCTCAGTATCTCTGCCTTTTCACTGTCACCCTCTACTCACTCCCCTCCTCCCCTTTATTAAGCCTCACTATCACTCCCTTGGTCTTTCTTCGCTCACTAATGTACCTATAAAAGACTTTATCCCCCTTCTTAACTAAGTTGGCTATCTTTTCCTCAGTTTGGGCTTTTGCTATTCTGACTGCTTTCCCCTTTTCTTACTGCTTTAACTGACAGAGTTCTCTGTCTTGCTCCTTCTGTGATTCCTTATACTTTCTGAATGCTATCCTTTTCTCCCTAATCTTCCCCGCCACCTCTTTTGAGAACCATAGTGTTTTTTTTTCCTTAATTTTGTTTATTTGCTTCACATGAAGACTTGTTGCCTTTGTGATGGCAGTTTTGATTTTTCCCCATTGTTCCTCCACCCTTTCTTCTTGCCCTTTTGCTAGTGCATTCCTTAGGCACTCTCCCATTCTGCCAAAGTCAACCCTCCGGAAGTCCAGTACCCGTGCTTTTGTGTGGCTTGACTGTATGGCTGTCTTTATTGAAAACCACACTGTCTGGTGGTTGCGAGTTCCCAGATGGCTACCCACTTCTAAATCTGAGAGTACCAGGTCTAGGACTGATCCCTCCCAAGAGGGTTCCAACACTTGCTGCCTGAGGCATGCCCCTGTAGGGCACTGAGAATGACTCTGCTCTTGGTTGTGGCTACAGCAAATATGCTCTAGTTAACATCTGGCATATTCAGGTCCCCCATCAACAATATCTCCCCTTTTTATTTTTTTATTTATTTATTTGTATTTGGTTACCTTGTGAGGTATGCTAGACATACGTATGCCTATTTTCAGACATGACCCAGGAGGTTACAACCAGGTGATAAATAACAAAAGACAGACATTCAGGCCCAGATATTCAAACTGCGCCAGTCTGAGGCGCAAGCCCCTTCGCCGCTCAAAATAGTTGCGCAGGGGTGTGGCTGGGGTGATATTCAAAGGAGTTGCGCTGTTGAGCAACTCCTTTGAATATCACCAAAACCACAAGCACTGCGCGTAGGCGCGAAGTGGAACTGGCTACCGCCAAGTTGCCAGGTTCAGCATTAAACTTTGCGGTGGCGCAAGTACCATTCGCGCATCACGCCAAATTTCTGATATTCAAAAGGTGACATGCAAATGGGGCCATAATTTATGCAAAGGCAGGGGACCATTTGCATCTGTTATAGCCCCATTTGCGGCACCATTTGCATGTAGGTGCGCCGATCGAGGACTTGCTCTGGCCACCCTGCCAGGCAGCGGCGTCGAGGACGACGCCTGGTCGCAGTCGCGGGCATCACAGTTACATGACACCCCACATCTCCCACAGCCCGATCGGCGGGCAGAACACGTACATGTCGCCCCCACATCTCCCCAGCCCGATCACGGGCAGAACACGTACATATCGCCCCCCACACACCTCCCACAGCCCGATCGCGGAGCCAGAACCGCGTACATGTCGCCCCACACATCTCCCCACAGCCCGATCGCCGGGCAGAACCTATATGACCCCCGGTGCCGATCGCGGGCGGGAACCTGTAGCCCCAATTGGTGCCCGATCGCGGGCGAAATGTAACCCTCCCCAACCCGAATAACTCCTGGTGGTCCAGTGGACCCGTAAAGCCCGGTCGCGGGCAGAATGTCCAACTGCCCCAAACATCTCCCTGGTGTCTAGTGTCCCCCCCACCCACCAGCCCCTCCACCCGCTCCCCGCGGCCGGTGACGACAGCACCACCCGCCTGCCGCCCGCGCCCGCCGACTGAGCTGTCGGTGGGGCTGCACCCGTGGTGCAGGCTCCTAAACTGAAGGTGGACAAAGCAATGGGTCCTGATGGAATTCACCCCAGAATTCTAAAAGAATTAAGGGAGGAACTAGTGAAACCACTGGCTACTCTTTTAATAAATCATAGGAGGATGGTGGACTGAGGACTGGAGGAAGGCGGATGTGATTCCCTTCACAAAAGTGGGACCAAGACAGAGGCAGGAAACTACAGACCTGTCAGTCTGACCTCTGTGGTAGGGAAAGTGATGAGTCACTTCCTGGCTGAAAGAATAGTTGAGTACCCAGAGGCCAGTGGAGCACAGGACCCAAGGCAGAATGGATTCACAGCAGGAAGGCCAGTGTCAGACAACCTAATATCTTTGACTGGGTGACCAAAGTAGTAGACCAGGAGGGCTGTGGACATGGCCTACCTAGACTTTAGCAAGGCATTTGACACAGTCCCACACAAAACATTAATAGTCAAATTAACCAGCCTGGGAGGTCCCAGGGTGGCAGCCTGGGTAAAACATTGGCTGCACACAGGACACAGAAGGTAATTGTAAATGAGTCCACCTGAAGAAAGAGAGGTTACTAGGGGCACCGTGGTTCAGTATTGGGTCCGGTCCTTTAATGTCTTCATCAGTGACATTGCAGAGGGAATGGAAGGAAAAATATGCTTTTTTCAGATGACACAAAGATTGCAACAGGGTTGGATACACAAGGAGGCTTGGAAAGGAAGAAAAGGGACCTGGCAAGGTTGGAGAAATGGTCAGAAGTATGGTAGCTAGGGATCAATGCAAAGAAGTGCAAAATAATGCACCTGGGAAACAAGAACCCAGGGAAGAATACACAATGGGTGGGGAGGTAGGAAACTAACAACAAAAAAGGAAAGGGACCGGGGTAATCATATCAGATGACCCTAAGGTTAGCAAGCAATGTGAGAAGGCAGTAGGGAGTGGGCTGGGGTATCTGGGATGTATAGGGAGAGGCATCACCAGCAGAAAACAGGAAGTTGTTATCCTCTGTACAGACAGTTGGAGAGACCCCATCTGGAGCACTGCGTCCAGTTCTGAGACCCCATCTCCGCAAGGACATAGACAGGATAGAGGTAGTCCAGAGGAGGGCACCTAAAATGTGCAGGGTCTGCAGGAGAAGCTGTATGAGGAGAGACGTATGGAGCTTAATATGTATACCCTTGAGGAAAGAAGGGAGTGAGATGATAGAAACTTTGTGGCACCTCAGGAATCAATGAAGTCCAAGAGGGTACATCTTTCAGAAAAGAGACTGCAAAGAACAAGGGGACACAATTTAAAGATAGAGGAGGGCGGTGTCAGGGCAATGTGAGGAAGTATTATTTCACAGAGAGGGTAGTGGATGCATGGAACAGCCTTCCTGAGGAGGTTGTGGGGTCTAAAACTGTGGAGAATTCAAGAATGCATGGGACAGACATAAGGCAATTCTTGTGTGTAGGAAGAAAGAGGCTGTTGGTTAACTAGGATCTCACGGCCCATCCTGTAGGTAGGGAAATGGGCAGACTAGATAGGCTACAGTCCTTATCTTGTTGTCAAGTCTAAATGTGGTGTTAGTTTCAACCCTAATATCCAAACCCACCTGCAGCAAAAAGGAAAAACTACTATTGTTTCACCCTCTGAGTCTTCAAAAATGAGATGTGGGGTGTACCTGGGGTTGTCAACCCTAATGCTCACCCATTCAGGTGATAAATAACTTGAGATGTGTAGAGTATCACGAGAATGGGGTGAGTGTCCAGGTTGGCTAAGGTACACCCACCCTGACTCTAAGACTCAGAGAGTGTTGTTATAATAATTTTTCCTGTTGCTTTCTGCAGGGTGGGTGGGGTGTTATCCATTTGCCTGTGCTTCCATCTCTGCATGGATGTACACATTCATGTTGGTGTGGGGGCCCTGCACTTCCATCTGTGCGGAATGTCAATTTATTTGCTTGGCGGTATGCGTTGTTCAGCTTCTGCTGCAGCAGAGTTACTGTGGAAAACAATGTAATTTCAATGACAATTGGTCCCTTTTGTCATGCAGGAAACTGAGACATTCACCTCATCCTGGCAGTGTCACATTTTCCTGCGTGACAAAATGGATTAATTCCCATTGAAATTACATTGTTTGCTGCAGTAACTGCTGCAGCATACTACAGAGTGCTGTAAAAGTGGGTTTCATCCTGGCAAGCTTCACTGTATGTGAAATTTAAATGGAGTGCAGTGTATCCTGCAAGTGGGAAGCCTCTACAGTCCCACTTTTTGTTTGCTGGAGCAGTGTTAACAAATATGCCCCCTCAGGACTGTCTTCAGAGTGTACCAGAGGATGGCTTCTGAATGTGCTTTTCCTTGGTTACAATAATTTATTTCAACGATTAGGGTGGTATATATCAAATACATAATGGGTTTCAGGGGAATAGCACATTTATCTCCACTCTTGAGTGGTAAGACCTTCATAACTAACTTGTGGCTTTACCACTAGTGAGTTATAGGTCCTACCGTTGAGTAGTAGAGATAAATGTGTTATCCCATTGCACCGCATTATTGTATTCCATATCTATCTATCGATATGTTTGCTTAAAAATAAAATGCTGACTCTATGGAGAGAACAGCAAGCAAGTCAGCAGCTTCAGAACAGGTGACAGGAGCATAAGTGTTCGTTGCTATAGCAACAGACGCTCACACTTCTGTCTCCTGTTCTGAAGCCTCTGATTCACTCGCTCTTCTCTTGGTAGAGTCGGCAGTTTCTTTTAAGCAAACACAGTTACAATGAGCTTAAAAACACACTTTTCTATCTTTTTTGCCACAGAATGATTTATTTTAAATGTCTGGCAGCACATCATGTCTCACTCTTGATAGTGCTCAGTCACGCTACATTTTGGGGCAAACTGAAAGTACTGCAACATTTACCCAATGTCAGAGTGGCAGGATCAACCAGATATGATGTTAAATGATTTATTTAAAAATAATGGCAGGATCAACCAGATAACTTTCTTTAAATTTCTTTAAACTGGCAGGATCAACCAGATATATTTTTTAATAACATATGGCATCTGTTATGTTTGTGGCGGACATAGGGGTTTTCCTTTGAGGAGCACTGTTGCAAGGGGCCCAAAACATATGTTATATAAACAGAACATGACATGGCCTGACTGAAGATATCACATTTATCTTCAATCAAGGCCAATGACATCTAGACATCTCACTCGTGGCTTTGCCACTCATGAGATATCATGATATCATTGGCCTCTTGTGAAGATAAATATGATACCTTCAGTCAGGCCATGTCATATCCTAAATGTATGTGTGTGTGTATATATATATATATATATATATATATATATATATATATATATATATATAGTATATATAATAGGGTCGCAGCAGTACCCCTATAGTTAGGGTTCAGTTGGGTGCTTAATGTTAAACTCTAACCTCGCACTTTACTAATTTTGCCCCATTCAATGGAATTACATAAAAGTTTGCATGCATGGTCGGGGGGGGGGGGGCAATGTCTCTTGTTTTGACAAGTTTGGTGACAGTTGGATGTCCAGATTCTGAGATCTTGTGCAAAATGTGGAAAAAAATGTGGGGTCTGGCCATTTTTTTCTAGTTCTCACCTATAGCCCAGACAGTTTGGGATCTTGTTCCAAAATGTGTAGGGTAGAAGGGGCTTGCCCTAGCAAGAGGCCTCTTTTTGGTTTGGGGAAGAAATATTAATTGGTTCCTGAGTTAAAATGATTTGAAAGTTTGGTTCTGAGCATGCTCGTTAGGGTCTTTCATTTATATGTCCAATACAAAAGAAGAATTTCTGGCTCAGGAAAGAAGATTCTTCTTTCCTGAGCCAAAATTCTTCTTAAGTAAGAAAAAAATATCTACTTTTGTATGACTGCCATCTTGTTTTTTATTAATAAAAAAAACAACATGAAATGAAAACCCATAAAATGATGCCCTGGAGAAAAACAAACACATAACTCTAGCTAAATGGGATCTGTTTAGCTTAGTTATGGAGTTTGGTTTTGGAAAAATTACCCCAAAATATGGTTTTGGGACATCCTTGATATCCTAGGTAGAAAGCTTAGCAAGGACTCCTACTTCTTTCATGAGCTGAAATTTTTATTTCGTGAGTCTCATGAGAGAAGAATCTTGGCTCACAAAAGAAGAATTGAATCTCACAAAAAATAAATTTCATGTTTCGTGATCTTCTCTTAAGACCTTCTTTCATGAACTTTCTTGTTTCGTGATCTTCTTTCATATGAAAAGAAGCTCATGAAAAGAATTTCTTCTTTCATCCAATTGTAGAAATGCAAGGAAAAGTGTGACTCTCACTGGGATTTGAACCTAGGACCTCAACAATCCATGCTTTAGCCCTTAACCAACTGAGCTGTGAGAGTTCAGCCAATTAAGGCTCCTGAGTTTTCTCATGTGAATCACACATACATTCCTTTCTGATGTTGCAATGAGCAACCAGGAAGTCTTTTTACAGACTCAGATAACTCCTCCTCATTCTCTCCCAAGTGCAGCATATGCCACTGTGAGACAAATTTAGAAATCCAATTGTAGAAATGAAAGGGAAAGTATGACTCTCACTGGGATTTGAACCCAGGATCTCAGCAATCCATGCTTTAGCTCTTAACCAACTGAGCTATGAGAGTTCAGCCAATTAAGGTCCCTGAGTTTTCCCATGAGAATCATACATACATTCCTTTCTAGTGTTGTAATGAGCAACCAGAGAGTCTTTTTACAGACTCAAATAACTCCTCCTCAATCTCTCCTTCTTCTTTCATTTGGTGAGAGTGTTCTTTTTGATCTTCTTTCATGACATTCCTTCTTTCATGATCATCTGTCATTAGATTTCTTATTTCACAATTTCCTTTCCTATCAGAAGAAACTCACTAAAGAATAACTTCTTCTTTCATGAGACCACATGAAAGAAGAAAATCTGCTCAAAAAATAAAAACTTTGTCTTTGTATAGAAAAACTACTTTTGTTTATAACAAGGCTGTTTTAAAAGATTTTTACCTCAGATTTTCAAGGTGGCCCTTTTTTGAGCAAATCTCTTAAACCAGGAAGGTGATTTTTTTCAAATCTGGCCCAGAAGGTGATTTCATGGTCATTCTGCAAACTCACCTTCTGGGCAGGATTTTTGAAAAATTTCACCTGACTGATTCGTGAAGTGTGGTAATGAAGAGACTATCTTGGAAATTTGGGGTTAAAATATTAAAAAACAACAAAGTTATGAAGGAAGGGCCCAGTGCATCTGCATGTATAGCCATTTAAAACACTGCCAAAGTTATTAAGATGAAAAGTTAAGGGTTTAACACTGAACAATATACTCAGCCCTAACTGTACTGTCATTGCTGCACCAGTCGCTACAGTGGCATTTTATTTTGAGTTATCTATTTTCCTCCTACCATGCTCTGGATCTGCCTCTCCTTCAGGCTGCCTAGGTCACCAGCATACCTCTATTAACTCCCTTGAGCCCTCACCTCATATCATAGCTGACCCCCTGATGTAGCTCAATGTTAACCCTCTCACCGAGTGGGTCCCTCTTCTCTGAAGGGGAAGGCACTGGTAGGGGCAACCCAGCACACTATATTTTTCCTGCAACCTCTGGGGCACTGCTGAGATGAATTGGCCCACCAGAAGCCTGGAGGGTGTCCATGAACCAGATGCCATCATCGGATAATCCAGAGTGATTTTCCTTTTCCTGGCACTTCCCACATATTGCAATGCTTATGCAGTGCTCCTGGTCTCCACTGGGGGCTTCTGCAGGGCAAAGTGGCCCTGTAACCCACCCCAGGATAGGAGAGCAGTCCTATGGATGTTCAATCCGCTCCTTCCCCTGCCGACCCCCAGTGACCTGAATCTGTTCCCAAACCCAGGTTGCTGGCGTGGTGTGCAGTGAGGCACCAGTGCCTCAGCCCTCTGTGCCACTGGGCTGGCTAGTGCCAGTTTTAATAAATCTAGATATATATATATATACTGTGTATATATACATATATAAAAAATATATATATATATATATATATATATATATGTACTATATATTACAAAAAATTTGTTAATCCATCAGTCAGGTTGCCATGACAAAAGTAGAAATGAGGCATTAGACTTTCATCTAACATCACCCCCTGCCCTGCTACAGAGACCAAGAGGTGCTGGGGAGGGGTGGCATTAAGTCACCAATCTAACACTTAACCCATTCCATTGTGAAATAAGCTGGGTGGCTACAGTATAGGAGAATGGGGTGAGAGTTAGGGTTGGCAACACTGATGCCTGCCCCTTCCCCCTGCTGCCTCTGGTGTCTGCAGGTCAGGGGTGGGTTGGGGTGTTAGGGTGAAACCCTAATGCCTCATTTCTCTACTTTTGTTGCAGCAACACTAACTGATGCATTAACAAAGTTTTTTGCAACTAATTTCCTTACTTTTTGACATAGTATAATATTATTCTCATTTTATTGTGGGAGCGCAAGGTCTTTTGGACCCTGTGCTTCCATCCCTCCACAGATGTGCACATGTTTGTAGCTGTGTAAGCATATTTAGGGGGTATTTCAGTATTTCAGGAACCAACACAGTACCCCAACGGACTCTGTAGTAAAACGTCTGTAGACCTGGTAATGCACATGATCTAAAAAAAATCTTATTTCATGAGCTGTCAAAATCCTCTTCTGTGAGCCTATTCCTTTTTCACGAGCTGTCAAATTCTTGTGTTGTCATGGCGAAACAGGATTTTGACAGTTCGCGAAACAGGGATCGGCTCGCAAAACAGGATTTTCACAGCTCACTAAACAGGATTAGGGTTCCCGGACCAGATGGCCCCACCCCAATCTTGTTTTGCAATTGCAAAACAGGATTTTGACAGCTTGCAAAATAGGAATCAGCTCACAAAAGAGGATTTTGACAGCTCATGAAAGAGGCTTTAGAAAAATAATCCTCTTTTGAGAGCCAATTCCTATTTCGAGAGCTTTCAAAGTCCTGTTTTGCAATTACAAAACAGAATTACGGGCAGGGTCATCTGGTCCTGGAACCTAATCCTGTTTTTCAATGATGACACAGGATTTTGACAGCTCGCAATATAGGAATCGGCTTGTGAAAGAAGATTTTGATAGCTCGCGAAAGAGGATTACTTTTCTAAATCCTCTTTCATGAGCTGATTCCTGTTTTGTGAGCTGTCAAAATCCTGTGTCATTATGATGAAAAAGGATTAGGGTTCTCTGACCAGATGACCCTACTCTAATCCTGTTTCTCCAGACGAATTCCTGTTTCACGAACTGTCAAAATCCCGATCGCGAAACAGGATTAGAAGCGAGTCGCAAAACAGGATTTTTTTAAACAGAACAACAAGCATTCTGAGGCCACCAAAAATAAACTAAAGGCATACAACGATAGAAGACGCCCTAATGAATAGAACACATACTTTCTTTACTGCAGAGGACATCTCCAGGCAGAGTTACAACAGTTTGTTTGTGCCAAGAAAAAAAAACAAGGTGATGGCTCGCAAAAGAGGAATTTTTTCTCATGAATGAGGATTCTAAGTATCCTCTTTTGTGAGTTGTCTAAATCCTCATTTGTGAGACCCAAATCCTCTTTTGCACTGTGCAGCTATCCAAGAGACTGAACTGAGCATACTCAGAACCCCACATTTCACAATTTAATAACTTTGGAACTGATTCATATTTTTTCTCCAAGCCAATGCTGGCTTGTTCTTTGAGGCAAGCTCTCTGCACCCTGAAAGTTTCAGACAAACATTCCAAACGGTGTGGCCACAGCATGGTGAGGAAAAAACAGTCAAAATAGGTGAAAACAGGCAACTTTTTCACTTTTTTCAGTATAAGCAGCTGGAAATCCACCAATCCAATTGCAATCAAACTTGGCACATCAAGAGATCTACCCACTGGAACAGCACACAACAAATTTTGTGCAAATCCATTAAATGGTTGCAAAGTTATTAAACTGCAGAATTTGGGGATTAACATTGAACTGCCTACTCAACCCTAACCATAGTGGCACAACTTGTGCTAATATATATATATATATATATATATATATATATATATATATATATATATATATATATATATATATATATATATATATATATATATATATATTACATATTCTTTTAAAAAAACTGTGTTAATGCACCAGGTAGGGTTCAACTTAACACAACAAAAGTAGGAAATGTGGCTTTAGGGTTTCCAACCCTAACTCATAACATCCCCCAAAGTAGCAAAAGGACAACACCACACAAGTAACCACAGACAGCCATTATCCCTAAGACAAACAACATACAGCTGTTTCCAGATGACACCAATGCAATAGCACTGATGAGCTACCTTTGTGGATTTGTATCAACAGCATGCATACCACAAGACATACACAATCACTTGTCACTGCAGATACAAATCCATGATACTTAAAACATAGAAACATAGAAGTTAGTAGAAGGAGACCACCATGTCCATCTAGTCTGCCCATTGTCTTTTAGCCTAGCCTTCTAACTGACCTTGGGTTTGAGGGCTCCCTTATATCTGTTCCAAGCATTCTTGAAACCTACCACTGTGCTTGCCCCCACCACCTTTGCAGGCAGGCTGTTGCAGTCATCCACCACTCTGTGAAGAAAAACTTCCTGGTGTTGGTGGAGAACTGCCCTGCTTGCAGCCTTAGATCATGTCTCCTGGTTCTGCTGCCCTTCTTAAATTGGAAGAGATCATCTATCTGCACCTGGTTTATGCCTTTTGTGTACTTGAATGCTTCAATCATGTCACCCCTCTCTCTTTTCTGTTCCAGGGAGTGCATGTTCAGTTATTTCAGTCTATCCCCGTAGGAGTTCTCGTGCAGTCCCTGAATCATATTTGTTGTCCTTCTCTGCACCGTCTCCACTCAGTCAATGTCCTTTTTGAGGCGGGGTTTCCAAAACTGGACTCTGTATTCAAGGTGAGGCCTAACCAGTGATCTGTACAGTGGCAGGATCATGTCCGTCTTCCTGCTTGTGATTCCCCTCCCAATGCATTCCAGCATACCGCTGGCCTTTAATGCTGCCTTCTCACACTGTTTAGCTACCTTCAAGTTGTCTGAGATAATGATTCCCAAATTGCGCTCTTGGGTGAAGGCAGCTAGTCTTTCCCCTCCAATGTAATATGCCTTATTTGAATTTATTTTTCCTATGTGCATGACTTTGCACTTTTGGGCGCTGAATCTCAACTGTCATGCTCCAGACCATTCTTCCAGCTTCTTGAGGTCAGCTTCCATCTTGTCCACTCCCTGCTGGGTGTCAACCCTGTTGCATATTTTGGTGTCATCTGCGAACAGACACACATTTACCTGTAGTCCATTAGCTATGTCCAATATGAAAATATTGAAGAGCAGGGGCCCAGTACTGAACCCTGGGGCTCACCGATGGTTACCTTCTCTTCTGATGACAGTACTCCATTTAACTGCACTTTCTAGGTTCTGCCCTGCAACCAGTTTTTAACCCATCTAACAACTTCTGATCCAACTCCTGTGTGGTCTAGTTTCTTTACCAGCCTTCTGTGTGGAACCGAGTCGAAGGCCTTGCTAAAGTCTAAGTAGACTGCATCTGCTGCCCTGCCATCATCTATAATCTTTGTAACACAGTCAAAATGGCATGACCTACCCACTGTGAAATGGTGCTGCTTGGGGTACTGATGGCCACTAGTCTCCAGGAATGCCATGATCCTCTGTTTGAGGAGAATCTCCATTAACTTGGATGCAAGGCTTACTGGCCTGTAATTTCCGGAGTCCTCCCTGCTGCCTGATTTGAGGAGTGGGACCACAATTGTCCTTTTCCAATCTTTGGGTACCTCCCCACCATTTAGGGATTTGGGGAATAGTTTAGCCAGTGGGGCAGCCAACTCTAATCTAAGTTCTTTTAAGATCTTGGGGTGCATTTCATCTGGCCCCATGGCCCTGTCAACTTGCAGTTTATTTAGCTCCTCCAGTACTTCAGTCTCTGTGAAGGAGCTAGTATCAACCCCTTGTCCAGGGGTGTTGCATTTTGCCAATTCTGGGCCATCCCCTGGGTCCTCCTCAATAAATACCGAGCAGAAGTACTTGTTCAGGATTTCAGCTTTTTCTGGGTCATCTTCTGTTGTTCTCCCTTCATGAGTTGTAATCTTGACTATATCCCTTTTGCCTTCCTTCTTTCCCGGATGTATCTAAAAAAGGATTTGTCTCCTCTCTTTGCCCTCTCTGCTATACTTGCTTCTGTCAGCACTTTTGCCTGCCTTTTTTTTTTTTTTTTTTTTGCTGGCTTCTTTCATTTTGTCCTTGTAATACACCCAGTCTTCTTCTTGTGTGTTCCCTCGTATAGCTTGAAAGTCTTCTGTTTTTCTTTTTCACTATTTTAGCCACTTCCTTTGAAAACCATAAGGGGCATCGTTTTCTTTTCACTTTGGTAACCTTTCTGGCACATTGGTCAGTGACTGTCTGGATTGCTTTCTTAAGTTTTCCCCACATGACATTGACCTCATCCACTTGTAGATCAATTAAGTCATTTCTTATGTTGGTCCTCATTTGGTCAAAGTCCGCCTTTTTAAAATCTAGTACTTTTATTTTTGAGTGGCACGTGTCCTCAGTTATGTTCACCTTGAAGCTAACCATGTGATGGTCACTGTTACCCATATGGCATCCCACGTTGAGTTCCTTGATCTTCTCAGTGTTTGTGAGGACCAGGTCAAGTATGGCATCTCCTCTTGTTGGTGTTTTGATCAGTTGACTTACTCCTGCTCCCTGTAGTGCCAATAAGAAATCCCTGCTTCATGTTATTGCTGCCGTTAGTGTACTCCAACTTATATCTGGAAGGTAGAAATCCCACACCAGTATCACCTCTCCTCTTCAAGTCATTTTGTGTATTTCTTCTATCAGGTCTTTGTCCCCTTTCTGTCCTTGATTTTGAGGTCTGTAAATGGTGCTGATCCTGATGGTTTTTCTGTTTCCTGTATCTATAGTAAGTCACAGTGACTCAGTTTCCCCAGGGTGACTCTGCACCTCTGTGGCTTTTATGTCTTCATGAACATAAATGGCTACTCCTCCCCTTCTTTGCCCCTGCCTATCCTTTCTGATTAGATTGTATCTGGGTATAGCCATGCCCCATTTGTGGTTTTCTGTGAACCACGTTTCTGTCACAGCAACCCAGTCCAATCTTTCTACTACCACAATGGTTGTGAGTTTGGGTAGTTTGGTGGCAAGGCTTCTAGCGTTTGCAACCATCACCTTCCAGGAATGTGCACCCTCCTTTGGTATGGGGCTGCACCCTCTTCTTGGACAGTGCTAACTTGCTGTTTATGACCAAGTGATTTTTGAGGTTGCTGTCTTGTTGCAGAATGTTAATCAAGATCTCTGTGGTCAAGATGACCAGGTTCTGCATTTCTCTTTCTGGGTGTGCACGTGCTCCCCTGGATTTATGGGGAGTGGTGACAAGCCCACCGATGGTGGTGGTGTGAGCTGTCACCATAGCCTTCCAATCACAGCCTCTTCCCTCTGCTATAACCTCAGTACCATCCCCCCTTTTCTGTGTCTGCCCCCCCATACTTTACATAAGGTCCCTTCTTTTTGACCTATGGCCACTCCTTGCTCATGACCATATCTGTTTCCTTTACTCCAATGTTGAGGGGGTTCCCTTAGATCACAACACTGCTTCTGTGAGCAGAAGCACAGGCCCCTACAGCCACAGATAGAAATCAGCGATATCCAAATTACAGCAATTCTTTTCTCTGCAGAGGTGCATGCCCCAGTGGGGCCAGCGCTTCTGTAGCCTCAAGAACTCAAGCACATTGTAAGACATACACATATTTGATGAGCCTGAGCTTTCTCCAGCCACAGGTTAAGACATACACACTGATCTCTGGCTACAGAACCACAGGAGACATACACACTGACTTCTGCCTTGAGAAGGGCAGGCACCTATGGGGACTGCAGTTATGCACACAGAAGTAGTGATGCAGTGTGGGTATAATGGTTTGAGCAGCATATCTAGAAACTGTTCAAGTGTATGCTAGTTTTCCAGTTATGCAGATGCATATAGAAAAACAAGCAGTAACGGATTATGCTATGTAGTGCAGTACCACATCCAGCATACATGAGTATAGGTGGAATCAGCCACAGTACAACACGGTAAGTGGCAGTAAATGACATATCACAAAATATTGCAGTAAAAAATGGCTTACTTGCCATTGAATTGCAGTGTTCCATGCAGCATACTGCACCATTGTGGTGATATACTGTAGCATTACTATGTTGCACATAGGTTGGCACCACTGTACATCTGGCTACATAGGCACACACCCCATGGGGCCTTCTGTTTACATAAGGGCAGGCCTCCATGGGGCCTGTGCTTCTGCAGCCACACATCTTCATGCATGCAGTATGACACACACACAGGTTTGGCTGTATAAGTACTGGCCTTTGCAGGGCCAATGCTTATGCAGCCACAGACACAAACCCATGTCGGTAGTACATTAGTGCTACTACATTCGTGTCATCTGGAAACAGTTGTATATTGTTTGTCTTACCTGATGATGTCTGTCTGTGGTTGCTTGCGTGGTGTTGTCCTTTTGCTGCTTTGGGAGGATGAGGAGTTAGGTTTGGAAACCCTAATGCCAAATCTCCCTACTTTTGTTGCGATAAGTTGAGCCCTAACTGGGGCATTAATGCAGTTTTTTGCAAATAATTTCCATTCTTTTTGAGATAGTGGTATCATATCCTCATTGTCGCAGATCCCTTTAGGACCTGCATGAAGAGATACATCTTCCTGCAGAAACACAGAACCCTTCAGGTCCTGCACTTCCATGCAGCAGTCAGCCCTGCATCAAGTGCATCAATCATCCTGATTGCATAACCAACGTAGCTGTTCTCCCTGATGCTATAAGCGACCACTCCCCTATTTTATGCAGTTGGTCCAAGAAGTTCACTAAGGTACCAGCCAAAACAATCACAACCAGGGTCCTACTCTGGGGGCACATCAAGCTGCTAAAATCACTGCTACACAATCTTGACTGGTCCCCAATTGACACCGCTGATGATGTGAACAAGGCGCTTGACTACTTCATCCATCACTTCAATGCCACCTACGATACCCATGCCCCACTCAAAAAACATAAAGTTAAAGGCATCTGCAACCCTTGGATCACCCCGGAGCTAATCTTACTCAAGAAAAACCAAAATAAGCTGTGGCAGTGAGCTAGGGCCACAGGCAACCAAGAGGACATACAGAAATACAAAAGGGCCTGGAATGACTGTACCCAGGTCATCAATAACCAAAAAACAGGTTCTATAGGGAAGCGTTTACCAACTCCTGGAATGATGAAGCAACATCTAGGAAGTTACTGGGAAGGATCCAAAACAGACCCTTCTATGCTCAATATTGATGGTACCCCAACACTTGACCCTACAACTATTGCCAACACTTTTAATGATGCCTTTACTGATCTCAGTGGTGACCTACCCTCTGATTTCTTTGAAGTCACCTCAAACACGATGACCTCTGCTTTTCCAAACCAGCCACTGACACCCCCCCACTTCTACTTTAAATTAGTTACGGCCAGTGAAACTAGAAGATATATCCTAAAAGTGCTTGGAAAATCTAGATTCAGTGGGGACACACTGGATCTGAAACATCGTCCTAACCCTGGAGGAAATCTTATCACTGCTAACCAAAATACTTAACCTTTTCCTGAGGCTATCCCAATTTCCTAACAAATGGAAGTCCGCCTTGGTGACCCTTATCCACAAATGTGGTGACAGGGCACATTATGGGAACTACAGACCAATTTCTATCCTCCCCCCTCTCTCAAAAGCCTTAGAGCAAATCATTGCAGACCAGCTTATTGAGTACCTAGAGAAGTACCAACTATAGTGTCCTTAACAGCATGATTTTAGAAAGGGCACAGCACCACCACGGCACTCCTCCAGTTCACTGGCTTTATACAGGAATCACTTGATCAAGGCACTCTAGCTGGGGCTGCTTATATTGATCTTTCTAAAGCCTTCAATACGGTGAACCACAGCCTCCTATTTAAACAACTTTCAGCCACAGGACTATCCAGGGAAACTGGTAATTGGTTCCAAAGCTACCTCTCAGATCGCTCACAACAAGCTAAGATCAATAACCACCTCTCTGACAGGTGAACATTCCACTCAGGTGTCCTACAAGGATCCATCCTTGGCCCACTTCTATTCAGTATCTTTCTGAATAGCCTACCAAGTTCTTGTCATGACCATCTACTGCTCTACGCCGATGAAGCAGTAATCTTCTATGGCAATCAAGATCCCAAGCTCCTGGAAAATCAACTTCAGCAAAGCTTTGCAAATGTGGTGGTTCAGCAGACACAAGCTCATCCTCAACTATAAGAAGACTAAGCTCATGCATTTCAGCAACCAGCACAACAAATCCAGATCTCACCCCTTAACTATCAAAAATTCTGTGGGCTCCCTTCTGGAGCAGGTTCAGCACTTTAAATACCTTGAGATCACCCTGGGCAGCACACTGACCTTCTCCCAGCATATTACAAATGTAGCCAAAGCTGTCAACATCTGTATTGGGCTTCTCCATAGGCACAAATGGAGCCTGACTTCAGACACATTAAGGCTAGCCATCCAAAGCTCTGATATCCATAACTGATTTGATTATGGACTGACCATCTATGGCTCTGCCACTGAAACAGCTCTCCAGTGTATCTGCACTTCCTCAAACAAGGCCTGTGGGCTCCTCACAGGTGATGCTTGGCTCATGCATTCCTGCGATCTTTACTGTGAGACAAGCTGGCACTAGCTGAAAGACAGGATCAAGTACCAAACATGCATACTAGCTAAGAAGGTCAGTCTAGGTCTTGCACCTCCTGGGGTTCAAAACATCCAATGCCAGTCCTCTCTTCCCCATCACACCAGGGGCTCCATAAGTCAGATCTTCCAGGTACCATGCGCCGCACTACTCAGGGACAAAGATCATTTGCCTACCGCGCACCTGTCTGGCTAAATTTTCTACCACATAACATCTCCTCTATCTCAAAACTAGGCCCATTTAAACACAAACTCTGACACTACCTAACTGCACACAACAAATGTGACTGCCTTCACTAACAGTGCATACCAGAGCTAGACATCTCAGTCCTGAACCACTCCAAAAGGCTACGCACTTATTCCTCTATCCGCCTCATCAGCACTTCACATCCATCTCCTATCCATCTGTCCTACCTCTCCCCTACACCCCTTCCCCCCTTATTTTCCCTTCCTATCCTCTCCTCCCCCAACTTCCTCTCCTCACTTCCAGTCCCCCTGCCTTATTGCCCTCCTTTTGCCACCTTACCACTCGAGAAGGCCCCTGGCTGCCTCTTCTTGCAGTCTCCCTACTCCAACCCTCCTCCCTACCACCTGCCTTTCTCTCCTCCTACCACCTGGCAAGGCCTCCTGGCTGCCTACCTTCTTCTCTTCTTATACTGTCCTTCCCTGTGTGTGTTTAGACTTCTTACATGATTATATGTTCCCTGGCATACATTGTACAATGACTTCAAAATAGAGAAAGTTCCCACTCAGCCTTATATTATCTTAAATATGAAATACAAATTATATATATATATATGCACAACACTCTTATTGGGTTTCTTTTTAACTTGTGGCTCCTTTATTTTATGATTTGTAATTACTTGTAACGTTTCAGAAATTAATTGTTCCTTCTTCAGACATTTGAGCCTTCAATAAAATCCAAAATTCATTTTTTACAATCTTGTTTTCACAATATTTCAATGTGCACCATCATAATCTGTAATTAAGAACACACATAGAAGAGTTTATGAGAAATTTACTATCATTCCAATGAATGTTAAATAATATATAATGAAAAGTATAGAGATACAAAAAGCAGGGGGAACTAACCTGCACTACATGATTCAAATAATATATGTCTAGCGTTCTGCTAATAAGTGGTTCTTATTTTTAAGCAGGAATGGTGCTTCTGATACCCTGTTTTTAAATTCCTTGTTTCAGTTCATTTCTCTTTTCTAGAATGACAGAAATAATATATGTAATTTAGTTCAAAACAAACAAAATCTAGACTCACAATATTTCTCTAAATGATTATATATTTACCTTAGAACACAAATAAACTAAATTCAGAGTCAAAATAGGGGAGGGTGGGGTTGTAAGATCCCAAATTATTGGTTACCACCTCTGTAAAAAGATTGGAAAAAGCCTCATAAGTATAAGTCCCATATAAATATCCAAATTCAAATAATAGAATGAAAATTATTTTTTTCATTGTACTTTGTCAGCTTTATGCCACTCACTCTTTTCCTTCATAGTGAACACATTCATTCTTTGAGAAACCCCGTAACAGCATTTATATTTTCAGACTATTAGAGAGCCCAATGCCATTTAGCAGAATGCCTGAAGTGACCGTTTACAATGAGCTTCTTCTTAGTAGAAGATGAAGGGGCCGGGACAGAGAGTCTATACATGCAAAACCATGCTTGTGTCACAACTGTGACATCACCCTATGTGGCCCGTTCAAAAGAAAGCCAACTCATGCTGACATGAATCAGCGAGCGGTCCCCCTTCAATTTAACTTATTATCATAGCTGATTTTTTAGTTGCATGGAACTTGGAGAAAAAAGAAGAAAGAAACAGACAGGGATAAGTGGAACTCCTATTTTGTGGTGCACATGTGCTCAAAGAAATAATAAGAAAGGAGAGGGGGGGGAGGAGGAGATTGAGAAAAAATGCATAGCTAGATGACCATAATGAACAGAAAAAATATATAACAAAGTATTAGGTCATATGGATAAATAAATAGTAGGCAGCGTGATGGCAATAAAATGTCAGGAGTTAATACAAAAGCATAATGTTGTAATATATTTCAATCAAAATTGGTCCAAATCAAATTTTCATTCAGTCCATATTTCTTTTTGTGAGTCCTTAGTGTAAATATCCACCAAGCTTTTCTCTTCAGAAGAATGGACTCTCGACTGCCCCTCTCTCTTTGGTTCATGTATTTGTTCAAGTCCAAAAAAATTTAAAGATGAAATTTGATGTTTTAGTTCCAGAAAATGTCTCACTAGTGGTGACCTAAGATCTCCTCTTCTGATACAACTTTTATGTTAACTGATTCTTTGTTTTAAAGGTCTTATAGTTTCTCCTATATAATATAAAGAACAGGGACATATAATACAGTAAATGACATAATCTGAATTGCATGTGATAAAACTTCTGATATCATGCTTCTTGTCGGTGTATTTTTTATATACTTGGTTTTGATTCCACTGTTACAATGTGCACAATTACCACAGGTAAAAAATCCTTTTAAATCATGTTTAAGCCATGTGTACGGTGGTTGTTCTGGTTTCCAGTGTTGGGTATTTACCAAATTATTTCTCAAGGTCATTGTTTTCTTAGCCATTATTATAGTTTTTTGAGAAAAAATATGAGCTTCAGTTTCTGTAGCGTGAGGAATATTCCAATTCTTGTTTATAATATTCTTAATCCTGCCAAAGTATTCAGAAAACTGAGTAGACATAACAATTTCGTCTGTTCTTGATGTGTTAATGTCTCTGTCTTGTAATAGTTCTTCTCTTTGTTTTAAATCACATTCTGGATCAATGTTTCTTTTTTATAGCCCCTCTCTTTAAATCTGTCAGTGAGATCCATCACATTTTTTCGTATCTAGTATTGGTCCCACTATTTCTTTTAACTTGTAACATCTGACCATAAGAAACACTTTCCTTTAAATTTTGTGGGTGAAAACTTCGAGCATGTAGTAGTGTATTTCTCGCAATATATTTGCTGTATAAATCAGTAATAATTTTCCCATTTTCTTTGATAAACATTAAATCTAAAAAAGGAATGTGTTGCATATCATACATAAGTGTGAAAGATAGTGTCGAAGTTGCCTCTTCCAAATATTTATGAAATAGTTTCAAATCTTGTATGTTTCCTTTCCAAATAATCAAAATGTCATCAATAAAATGTTTGTAAAGGAAAAGATTGGCTCGCTAGATGTTTGCGTCTGATCGAATATATCTTTCTTCAAACAATGCCATATATAAATTTGCATAAGTGGGTGCCAATATTGCCCCCATTGCTGTACCAGTTTTTTGAAGAAAAAACTTATTTTCAAATCCAAAATAGTTATTCTTTAAAACTATTTCTGTTAGTTTCAAAATGAATTCAATTGGTGGTGTTCTTGTATGTTTTTTAACCAGAAAATGCTCTAAAGCTTCAATCCCTCCATCATGTGGTGTGCAGGTATATAAACTCTTGGCATCCATTGTCACAAGTAGGCTGTCACTCAAATTGTCATATTCTTGATTCAGATTATTCAATATCTGTATACAGTGTTTGGTGTCTTTAAGAAATGACCACATCTCAGGTACTAATGATTTGCAACAATGATCAACATAAATCAAAAGAGACTCTGTAATTGATCCAATCCCAGAAATTATTGGTTTCCTGGGGGTTTAATAGGGTCTTTGTGTATCTTCAGAAGACATAAAATAGAGGTATTCTGGGATTTTTATAAATAATTCGTCCTGTAACCATGTCTCTATAAGCCTCTATCTGTGGTTTCTTGTAGAACCTCTTTGATTTGTTGCAGTAATTTCATAAATGGAATTTTTTGAATCGTCTCATATGTAAGTGTGCCATTTAGTTGTTGATAGCATTCTTCTTGGTAATCTTTAAAATTTTGAATAACAATGGCCCCTCCTTTGTCTGCCGGTTTTATTATTTTAGTTGAATCTCTTGCCAGATCTTCCATAGCTAAATTCTCTTCTGTACTCAAATTGTATCTAGGGATTTTCCTTTCATTCTCTTCCATAAGTTTTTCTACTTCTTTATTCACCTTTTCAATATATGTATTTATATGTGGTGGTGTGAAATAGATACTGTAGGATCAAATTCAGATTTTGTTCCTAAGGCTTTTTTTTTAAAGATATCTATCTTCTTGTTCCATTTTATTAGTGCTGTCCTTATCTTTTTCACCAAAAAAATTCCTCAGTCGCAATTTTCTGAAGAATTTTTCAAGATCCAATTTGAGTTCAAATGGGTTAAGTTTTTGAGTGATGCTAAACGATAATCCCTTATTAAGAACTTGTAGTTCAGTATTAGTTAGGATTTTATCAGATAAATTGTACACCACTATATTTAGTTGACTTTGGATCTTGTGTCGTGTATTTTTTCTTTTCTTTGATCTTTTGGAAAAGAAAAAGACCAAGGAAAAGAAAAAATACATGATATACCACATAATGAAGGGACTGAAGCATTAGAGCATTTTCTCAGGGTTTTATTTAACTCTAAAAATTGATTAGCGTTTTGCTTATAAAAGTTCTAAAACATTGTGAAAATGCATAGCACTTGCCTCATTGTGTTTAACAAACATAGCACTTCTAGAAAACCTACATAAATGTTTTCTGTACAGTTAGCATTGTCCCAAGAAAAAAACTGCTAATCAATTATTTAAAACCCTGTTTTCTGGTTAAAAAACTTACAAGAACACCACATATTGAATTAATTTTGAAACTAACAGAAATAGTTTTAAAGAATAACTATTTTGGATTTGAACATAAGTTTTTTCTTCAAAAAACTGTTACAGCAATGGGGCAACATTGGCACCCACTTATGCAAATTTATATATGGCATTGTTTGAAGAAAGACATATTAAATCAGATGCAAACATCTATCGAACCAATCTTTTACTTTACAAACATTTTTTTGACAATATTTTGATTATTTGGAAAGGAAATATACAAGATTTGAAACTATTTCATAAATATTTGGAAGAGGCAACTTCTACACTATCTTTCACACTTATGTATGATATGCAATACATTCCTTTTTTAGACTTAATGCTTATCAAAGAAAATGGGAAAATTATTACTGATTTATACCACAAATATATTGTGAGAAATACACTACTAAATACTCGAGGTTTTCACCCATGAAATTTAAAGGAAAGTATTCCTTATGGTCAGATGTTACAAGTTAAAAGAAATAGTGGGACCAATACTAGATATGAAAAAAATGTGATGGATCTCACTGACAGATTTAAAGAGAGGGGCTATAAAAATGAAACATTGATCCAGATGAAAACAAAATGTGATTTAAAACAAAGAGAAGAACTAGTACAAGACAGAGACATTAACACATCAAGAACAGTCAAAATTGTTATTTCTACTCAGTTTTCTGAATACTTTGGAAGGATTAAGAATATTATAAACAAGAATTGGAATATTCTTCAAGCTACAGAAACTGGAGCTCATATTTTTTCTCAAAAACCTATAATAACGGCTAAGAAAACAATGACCTTGAGAAATAAATTGGTAAACACCCAACATTGGAAACCAGAACAACCACTGTACACATATCTTAAACATGATTTAAAATGATTTTCTATCTGTGGTAATTGTGTACATTGTAACAGTGGAATCAAAACCAAGTATATAAAAAATACTTACACCGATAAGAAACATGATATCAGAAGTTTTATCACATGCAGTTTGGATTATGTCATTTACTGTATTATATGTCCCTGTTCTTTATATTGTATAGGAGAAACTACAAGACCTTTAAAACAAAGAATCAGTGAACATAAAAGTTGTATCAGAAAAGGAGATCTTAGGTCACCACTTGTAAGACATTATCTGGAACTAAAACATCAAATTTCATCTTTAAAATTTTTTGGGCTTGAACAAGTACATGAACCAAAGAGAGGGGGCAGTCGAGAGTCCATTCTTCTGAAGAGAGAAGCTTGGTGGATATTTACACTAAGTACCCACAAAAAGAAATATGGACTGAATGAAAATTTGATTTGGACCACTTTTGATTGAAATACATTACAACATTATGCTTTTGTATTAACTCCTGATATTTTATTGCAGTCACTCTGCCTACTATTTATTTATCCAGGGATTTATTTAACTCTAAAAATTGATTAGCGTTTTGCTCATAAAAGTGCTAAATCTTTGTGAAAATGTATAGCTCTTGCCTCAATGTGTTTAACAAACACAACACTTCTAGAAAATCTATATAAATACTTTCTGTACAGTTAGTATAGTCCCAAGAAAAAAGCTGCTAATCAATTATTTAAAATTCTGTTATCCATATGATCTAATACTTTGTTGTATACTTTTTCTGTTCATTATGGTCACCTAGCTATGCAATTTTTCTCAATCTCCTCGTTCCTCCTCCCCCTTTCTTATTATTTCTTTGAGCATATGTGTACCACAAAATAGGAGTTCCACTGATCCCTGTCTGTTTCTTTCTTCTTTTTTCCCTGAGTTCCATGCAACTAAAAAATCAACTGTGATGATAAGTTGAATTGAAGGGGGACCACTCACTGATTCATGTCAGCATGAGTTGGTTTTCTTTTGAACCAGGCCACATAGGGTGATGTCACAATTGTGAAGTAAGCATGCTTTTGTGTGTATACACTCTCTGGCCCAGCCCCTTCATCTTTTAGTAAGAAGAGGCTCATTAAAAACTGTCACTTCAGGTGTTCTGCTAAAAGGTGGTGGGCTGTCTAATAGTCTGAAATAGTCTGAAAATATAAGTGCTGTTACGGGGTTTCTCGAAGAATGAATGTGTTCACTATGAAGGAGAAGAGTGAGCAGCATAATGCTGACAAGGTACAATGAATAAAAATTATTCTAATTCTATTATTTGAATTTTGATATTTATATGGGACCCGCCTATACTTAAGAGGCTTTTTTTTCCTATCTTTTTTACAGAGGTGGTAACCAATAATTTGGGACCGTATAAAAGAAAAAAAATATTTTGACTCTGGCATTTAGTTTATTTGTATTCTAAGGTAAATATATAATCATTTAGAGAAATACTGTGAGTCTAGATTTGGTTTGTTTTGAACCAAATTACATATATTACTTCTGTCATTCTAGAAAAGAGAAATGAACTGAAACAAGGAATTTAAAAAACAGGCTATCAGAAGCACCATTCCTGCTTAAAAATAAGAACCACCTATTAGCAGAATGCTAGACATACATTGTTTGAATCATGTAGTGCAGGTTAGTTCCCCCTGCTTTTTGTATCTCTATACTTTTCATTATATATTATTTAACATTCATTTGGAATGATAGTAAATTTCACACAAACTCTTCTATATGTATTCTTAATTACAGATTATGATGGTGCACATTGAAATATTGTGAAAACAAGATTGTAAAAAATGAATTTTGGATTTTATTGAAGGCTCAAATGTCTGAAGAAGGAACAATTATGTTCTGAAACATCACAAGCAATTAAAAATCATAAAATAAAGGAGCCACAAGTTAGAAAGAAACCCAATAAGAGTGTTGTGCGTATATATATCATTTTTATTTCATATTTAAGATAATATAAGGTTAATTGGGAACTTTCTCTATTTTGAAGTCATTCTTTACATTCCAATTTCCTACTCCCTTCTATGATAAACATAGAACAAATATTTCTGATTTTTTTTTCAAGTCAAAAGGGAACCTTGGGAGACAATAAGTGGTAGTAGATACATTGTACAATGCCAGTTAATGTTGCTCACCTGTTTACCTGTGACACCATGTGTTTTGTACTCAACTGACCTTTTTTTTGCATTTTTCTCTGATGTGGAACCTATGTAAAAGAGGTTATGCTCAAAGGTGTATAATCCAAGATTTTAATAAAATAATAAAATAAATAAAATCTCTCCACCCACTACCTCCCACTAACTATGAAAACACTCCCTGCTATTCCCAGTCATCAGGAGAGGGTAGCACTCCTCCATTGTTCTACTTTAGGGCCATCGACCATGGTGTTGCCATCAAACTACTGAAGACTCTCCCAGCAGGGGGTAGCCCTGGGAGTGATAGGCTTTGCCCAACATTTCTGAAACTCATCTCCCCAGCTAATGTCAAACCTTTGACCATTAAAATCAACCTGGCACTCTCAATGTCCTCAGTGCCTAACTCATGGAAGCATGCACATGTGGTACCTATCTACGGAGCTGGAGACCCCCTTGCCCCAGAAAACTATAGACCCATCTCACTGCTCCCTCACCTCAGTAAGTTATTGGAAAAAATAATCCACCACCAACTGTCCGAGCATCTGGAAAAATATAACCTTCTGTGTCCACTCCAGCATGGTTTCTGCAAACATCATTGCACCTCTTCTGCCCTCACCCTTTTCTCCAACCAGATCCTGAGAAACATGGATACAGGCAAGGCCACAGGCATGGTATTTGTAGACCTATTAAAGGCCTTTGACCTGGTTGACCATCACCTCCTTCACTCCACCTTGTGCCACTTCGGTTGCTCACCAGACACTGCTGCATGGTTCCGTAGCTACCTGTCAAATAGGTCCCAATCTGTTCTGATTGGAAATGTGCCCTCTGCCTCACTACCCAATTGCACTGGAGTCCCACGTGGCTCCATACTCAGCTCTCTGTTGTTCTCTATCTTCATTAATGCTCTCCGAGCTGAAAGCCTTAACTGCAAGGCACTCCTCTATGCTGATGATTTGGTACTATACCACAGTGTCAAATCCCTTGAATCTATCTCATCCATCCTAACTACTAACTATGGCACTGCCCATGGCTGGTTCCTCTCCAGGAAACTACTTGTTAATGAAAAAACAAACAAAGCCATGCTATTTGGCTCAAAGCCTTTTCTAGCAAAGGTTGCCAGGTCAAAAACATCCCTACTCATACATTCCCCAGCTGGTCCATCACTCGACACAGCCTCCTCTATCAAATACCTAGGGGTGACCCTTGACCCCTCCCTTACATTCAATGAACACATAACAAACACGATAAGTAAAATACACCAAAAACTTGGCACGGCCTACAGAACCAAGCAATTTCTGTCTCCAGAAGCCTGCCTTGCCATAGCACAAGGTAACCTCTTCCCTTTGCTTGACTACTGTTCCACTGTCTACTCCTTCTCTTCAATCCGCTCTTGCCTCAACACTACGTACAACTCCACATGCCACTTTGTTCTCCAAGCACCCTACTCTACTCACCACTGCACACTTTACAAAACCCTAGGGTGACAAAACCTCCAGGGACATTTCGACTTTGCCATGGCCAGCCTTATTGATAACTCACTTAGGAATCATCAGCTGTCCCCTTTCTCCTCACTACTCATAGATGAGGTAGCACTCAGAACCTTCAGGTCTTCTTCCACTCCTCCCTTGGAAGTCCCATACACCAATTCTGTCATGGGTAGTAAAGCCTTCTCTGTGTCTGCCATCTGTCTTTGGAACAGGCTCCCACTATCCATATGCTCCTCCCCTCCCACATGTCCCTCAAACAAACCTATGATCCTGGCTCCTGACTGAATCTTCCTGTAACTGTTACCCAGGCCATGCCTCAGCCCATGATCCACCCTAGCCCCATAGTTGTCTGCTTTCCTGCCCTGACCTGTCTCTATCTGATCCATATCTCATCATCCTCCATCCCATACTCCCTAGTCCTGACTGCACTCTTGTATGTTTCTGGTGCCCATTTTTCTCATATTTCTCAGGGTTGATCAGAGCTGTACCTGACTGGAAAACTGTTGTATTATTGTATGATGTTATCCTATACTTCAATTAAGCCACTGTATATATATGTATAGCTTGATATTTACAACTCAGCCTTTGTATGTAAACCTTTTTCTGTTTATTTGTGCAGGGTTTTAAATCATTGATTAGCAGTTTTTTTCTTGGGATGATACTAACTGTACAGAAAGTATTTATATAGATTTTCTAGAAGTGCTGTGTTTGTTAAACACAGTGAGGCAAGAGCTATGCATTTTTACAAAGTTTTTGCACTTTTATGAGCAAAACTCTAATCAATTTTTAGAGTTAAATAAAACCCTGTTGTACTAACCGTTGCTCTGTACAGTTAGTAACTACGTACTGTTACCAAGCTTCTTTCTTTGAATCCTGTTTGTTTTAGTGCACTGTACATGTACCTGTATTATTGCTTGGATATGGACTTTTGTACAATTACTGATGTCCATTTTTGGTTTTTGCAGCCATCCTGTTTGGTTCAGGTCATGGCTGAAATCGGTCCGTTTGGATCAGTCCACCTACCCGGTTATCAAATAAATAAATAAAAGTGAGGAGTCCATCAGGCTGTGGAAGGGGCCCTGGGCATCTGTGTGGCTACAGATGCGGTTGCACAAGGCACTTCGGGCTCTGAACCAAATGTGGTGTTTACCAGGGTGCGGAACTGCAAAAAATATGTCAATATTCACTCATAACTTAGCCAGTTTATGATATTTTACAACAAATTTTCAACAAACAGTACCCTATAACCCCACATCATGAACCTGGTAGGTGACAATTTTCAAATCCCCTACAAAACATAATTTTGAGCCACAGGTGTGAAAAACATATTTATCCAGGATTTTAACAATGACAGCAGTCATGATAATGTGGTGGTGTGAAAAAATGGCTATGCTGAAACTTTAGTGTCACAATATTGAAAATTACGGAACTTTCAAGTGAGCATAGAAAGAGTCTGACATGAGCTAATAACCTTGTTGTTTTAAGGTATTTTGATCCCAAATTTTCAACACAGCCATGTTATGACCACACCTCATGAACCCAGTAGGTGAAAATTGTCGAATCCCAATCAAAACATCATTTCATGCCATAAGCGTAAACATGTTTCAGGAACTGAAACATCATTTCCAGCTACAAGCAAAAACATGTTTTGGAATGACAGCTCCCCCATTCATTAGATGGTGTGAAAAAATGACTGTGTTGAAAATTTGGGATGAAAATGTTCAAAATTACCAAAGTTATGAGCATGCCTTGAAAAATTTCAATGCGTGGTCATAACTTTGTTGTTTTTCAATATTCTTACCCCAAATTTTCAACATAGCCTTCTTATGACCTCACCTCATTACAAGCATTTGTTAATGCTGAATGTTTGCTTGCTGGCATTGGAATTGGTAGTGTAGGAGTTAGAGAAATGCATAATAGGAATGACAGTGAAGTACTGAACTAAAGCCAACCCCACCACCAATGTGCAGAGACTGACAGGCATTGGAGTGTGCCCTTGGGTCATCAGGCATAATGCCCCCACCATTTCACCACATCCTACTCTGCAGACACTGACAAGTGTCACATTGTGCCTTGGGGTCTTTGGGCCTTATGCTCACTCCATTCCATAAGGAAATATGGTGAGACGGGTGCAGTATAGGAGAATGGGATGAACTTTGGGGCTGAAGAGTCCAAGGCACACCTCAATGCCTGTCACTGGATGCAGGGTGTGGGTGGGGGTGGAATGACATAAGCATTATAGGCAAGAATCCTACGTCACACCTCTCATGCCTGTCAGTCTCTACAGGGTGGGGTGTTATGGTTGGAAACCCTAACGCCCCAGGCATTCGTTAGTATTTTCACTCCAAATTTTCAACATGGGTTTTTTGAGACCCCCACCTCATCAACAGTGGCAATATCAGTTTGTTAGCCAAAAGCTGATTTTGCACAGCGACTATGCCATTTGCACCACAGGTGTGAAAACACATTTCGAACAGGATGTGAAAAATTACAGCTGTACTGTTCATGGGAAGGTGTAAAAAATGGCAATGTTGAAAATCTAGAGTGAAAATATAAAAAAAATGAACTCATGAGTGTGCGTAGAACTGCACAATGCACACCCATAATGTAATTAGTTTGGAGATTTTTTACAGCAGATTGTCAACACAGACAGTTTTGGACCTCCACTTATTAACAGTGTCACTGTGATTTTCTTAATCTGTCCCGAACACTGATTTCCCACAGCGACCATGCATTTCTGCACCAAAGTGAGAAAACACATTTTGGCCAGGGTGTGAAAAATGACAGCTGTACTGTTCATAAGGTGTGGAAAAATGCCAGTGTTGAAAATCTGGACTGAAAATATTACAAATTTGTGAACTTACGAGGGTGCGTGCAAACTGCACAATGCACGCTTGTAGCAGTAATTTTATGGACTTTTGTCACCAAATTTTCAACATAGCCATTTTAAGACCTCTGCTCATGAGCAGTGTCACTGTGATTTTCTTAATCTGTCCTACACATTGATCTTGCACATTGACTGTGCCATTGTGCACTACATGCACAAAAACACATTTTGGGCAAGTTGTGAAAAATGACAGCTGTACTGCTCATAAGGAGGTGTGGTAAAATGGCAATGTTGTAAATCTGGAGTGAAAACAGTAAACATTCTTGAAGTTACTGCACAACGCACGCTTGCAAAACAGTAATTTTTGGGAATGTTTTCACCAAATTATCAACATAGGGTTTTTGGGGGCCTATCTCATGAACTGTGACACTGTTGTTTCATTACTCAGTCCCAAAAAGTGGTACCATGCAGTGATTACAAAATCATCTTTCAGGACCGAATAACAAAATAACAGTAGCTGAGTTCATGAAGTGGGGTATCAAGAACCCCATTGTGACAGATACCTCCATATACCAGGCAAATTTAATTTCTTTTTTTTAAGTCTGTTGCAACAGCCCTTTTTACTCTCCTCCTTTCTTGCTGTAATTCCTCATCTTTCTTTCCACGTTATATAGGCAGGCCACCTGTATAAAGTTCTTTCTATCCCTTGAGTATTCTTGCCCTGGTATATGAAGTTCTGCACAGCTCTTTCTTTGGTTGCCCTTCCCCATTTCAGAACCTTTCTAATGCATACCTCTCAACCTTTTGTCCCCCAAATGTGGAACATTACCTCTCAAAATGTGGAACAAATGAGCAAAATGTGGAACAGTTAATCAAATCTTTACCTAAGAAGCTCAGAACACTGTTAAAATGTTTGCATTTAAATTCAGAAAGTCTGTTATTAATTGAATAATATATTGTTTGCATCATTTACTACAGATTTTTGCTTTAAAATGTTAACACTGAATGTGGGACAAGTCCTCACAATGTGGAACAGGGTGCTTTTGTGAAGTAAAATGAGGAACGTTCCTCGTAATGTGGTACAGTTGAGAGGTATGTTCTAATGTGAGGTATGCAGAAACACAACAGTGGTTTAAAATGAGTATTTAATTTCATTTGGATATGGGAATTGTAAGCGCTTAGTTATATCCATGTTGTGGGTCTTGTAATGACCTCTTTATGTATGCAAACCCTCATATGGTCTTAGTTTGCATCCCATTTAGCGTTAGGTACCCCCTTTTGTCTCCTCGTTGTAAATATATGGAGTAAGCTAGAGCTGCTTTAAAGGCTAGTTGTTCTGTGGAAATAATGTAAATGCAGCCCCAAAATGTTTGCATGTAAAACCCCTTTAAAGTGCATTTCAGCCTGTTTGCTGTAGAAAATGGTTTGAAACTCATTCTAAATAGCAGCAGTAACACACAAAGCGCTTCCTATTGAGTAAATAAATAAACAGCCTGCATTTTACACAATTTGCAGCATACAAAAAGGAATTCATTCAGTAGAAACTATAAAACAACTAATGCATGACCTAAACAAGCTACAGAAACAAAAGAAGGCCTGTAAAAACAAGTTGTACAACACTGTGGTTTGTTTGGCCTTAACCCCTTAAATAAAAGTGTTTCTTTTGTGTTTTTACTTTAGTTAAAATGCTTCTAAAAAGTGGATTGAATGCCTTTAATTCATTCTATTGGAATAATTTATAAAATAAACAAATGTTTCCCTCATAAAAGGTTACCTGCTTCTCTGTATGGAGTCTCACTTCCTATTCTGAACTATAGAGCTGGCCGGCTGGTCAACTCCCATATTTAAAGGCACAGTACTAGGAGGTGGAGTTGCTCCTGCAGTGTTTGAAACTAAAATTTTATTAACCAGTTGTTGTTTCTATAAAGTGGTGTTGACAACATTACAACTTAAAAGGAAATGTTATTCTGAGCTCAGAAATGAAAATAGATTTATTTTGCTGTTTAAAGATAATTTTGAAAAGCATAGGAAGGAGTTAAACAAGTCACATGTTCTCCTTTTGGTATATAAGCCTTGGTTTTATTCAGTTCTGTAGATAGCCTGGTGGGGGTACAGATGTATTGTGACCCCAGTATGATGTTCACTAGCTCCTTCTAGTGTCTGAGATGCTGCTTGGTAACTTATGTTTATTTTGAAGAAGTTATTATGTTATTTATTTTTTTCATCTGAAGTTCACAGTAATTGTCCAACTTCAATAAAATTTTTGCTTCTAAGTATCTACAACTGTGGAACAGCATCCTCCTTACAAACCCACACCTCACATATGGTGTTAGAAGTGGGATCCTTCCAGTAATTCTGCTCAGAGTATTGGAGGAGGACGTGGATGTCCCTGGAGGAAATACCAGTGGGTGTGTTGACTCGAACCATGGCAGAGAAGTTGGGACATCCCTTGATGACCGGCATACCAGATGTTAGAAGGAAAACTGCGAGGCCTGAAGAGAATGGTGCGGTTGGTGTACCCATGGAAGATGGTGAGAAGGAGGAATTGGAGAGAAAACCCCCTACTGGAGATGCACAAGATCTACTGTAATGGCTATGCATCCAACAAATTGCCTTGGAAAAACAGAGGGAAAGGGACATGCAGTGCAATGAGGCCAGGTGGGCAGATACTTTGAGAGCCATACAAGCTATGGGTGTTGGTAGACCCCCCCCCACCAAGTGATAATCCTAAGGACATAAAACTTACTAAGTTAAGTGCAACAGATGATATAGAAACATATCTGACTACATTTGAACGCATAGCACGAGCCTGTCAATGGCCTAGAGGACAGTGGGTGATACGTCCTACACCTTATCTTACTGGAAAAGCTCAATTAACCTATGGCAATGTGGACAGTGCAATGAATGAAGACTATGATGCTGTAAAGGAAGCTATTTTAAAGCGTTATGACATATGTTTAGAGACATAGGCAAAGATTTCGGACTTTAAGATTCCAGTACTCAGATACCCCCCAGGAGGCATTCACCAGATTAAAGGACTTATGTATTAAGTGGTTGCAACCTTCCACCAATACTAAAGAACAAATGTTGGAGGCTGTAGTTTTGGAACAATTTTTACGTATCTTACCCCAAGACGTTCAGATATGGGTTCGAGAACACTGGCCAGAGACAGCTAAGAAGGCGGTTCAGTTAGCAGAAGACTACTTGACTGCAAGGCCAAATAGGAAAAAGGGGTATCATGGAACCAGTACAATCCATCCTACAGTAAGGCCCTCCTTGGCTACTACTTCTGTATCTAGTGGAACTGCTAAAAATGTAAATGTTGCCAAATCATCTAATGCTGAGATAACATGTCATTCCTGTCAAGGGAAAGGGCACATTGCAAGGTTCTGCCCGAAGAAGAAAACCAGCCCTACTCATTTGGTGCTGGCCAACTAGGGACAGTATATTATACCTGTCAAAGTCAATGGAAAGGACATGGTTGGGTTATTAAATTCCGGTAGCAGACAAACCCTGATCAGAGCTAATATGTTACCTGCAGTTCCTGATTTTCAAACACAAACACAAACACAAACACAAGTAACCTGCATTCATGGTGACACACATCAGTACCCAATACTACAGGTAGAGATTCAAGTCCAATCTGTTACCCATAAAATGGAGGTTGGTGTGGTTTCCCATCTCCCTGTACCAGTTATCATTGGGCATGATCACCCGGATTTTTCCCAATTACTTGCCACTACTACAAATATAGAAGCAATGACTACCTGAGCTCAAGAAAAAAGAGACACAATCTTACAACACTCATTTCCCTTTGAAGAAGATTTATTTGAGCTTCCTGGCAAGACAAGAAAACAAAAAGGGAAAAATGTCAAGACAAACAGATGTGGCAGCAGTCCCATAAAGACTCTAAAGATATTGTTGATTTGAAGGACTTAAAGAGACAAACAGATTTTGGACTAGCCCAATTGAATGATAATACACTAAAACCATTTTTTTATAGGTGGGCAAAGATCCAGAAGCAGAACACAGTATGATGCTTCATAAAGGACTTTTGTATAGAAAGTGTATTAATCCAAAAACTGAGGAGACTGTTTTACAATTAATGGGTGCCTACTGTTTATAGGGATCAACTGCTAGGGCTTACATGACATTCCTATAGCTGGCCACCAAGGAAAGGAACGTACATTACAGAGGTTATTATACAGATTTTACTGGCCAGGTATACATGATCATGTAGCTGAGTATTGTAGATCATGTGAACAGTGTCAGAAAATAAGACCCGTCCTTAAAAAAGATAAAGTGCCCCTTCAGCCTTTACCTTCTGTAGACTCCCCATTCACCCATATAGCCATGGATATAGTAGGTCCTTTGCCTAAAAGTGCAAAAGGAAACTGCTTTATTATGGTTATTTGTGACTACTTTTCAAAATATCCAGAGGCTATACCTATGCGTACAGTTACAGCTGAAAAGGTTGCTGAGGAGTTGGTAAAAGTATTTTCTAGAATGGGTATACCTCGAGAAATACTGACAGACAGGGGCAGCAACTTCTGTTCCCAAGTATTACAACATCTTTACCAGGCCTTGGGGGTACACTCTATCTTTACGTCCCTACCATCCTCAATCTGATGGATCTGGTAGAACGTTTTAATAAAACATTAAAACAAATGCTAATAAAATTCACAGATGAGGAAGGCAAATCCTGGGATAGGTATTTACCATTCTTAATGTTTGCCTACCGTGAGGTCCCCCAGGCCTCCATAGGGTATTCTCCTTTTGAGCTACTTTTTGGCAAAAATCCCAGAGGGGTGTTGGACATAATAAAAGAAAGCTGGGAAGGAACAAAGTCTGATACTGTACCCATATCTACAGTAGACTATATTACTTCATTGCACCACAAACTAATAAAGTATGCTAGGAAGGCCCAACTAAGTAATATAAGCCATCAAATATCTCAAAAACAGTACTATGACAAAGGGGTTGGGTTTAAAACTTTCCAGCCTGGTGATAAAGTACTCCTTTTGTTGCCATGTATGGAGAATAAATTATTAATGAAATGGCAGGGACCCTATACAGTCCATAGACAAATTGGACAGGTGAACTATGAAATTATCTGCCTAGACAAAAGACAAAAATATAAGATCTATCATGCTAATCTCTTAAAACTCTGGCATGACAGAAAGCCAGCATCTTTATTTGTGTACTCGGGAAAGGACGAAAATGAATTGGAGTTAGCGTATGAGCGCCTAGATGGTTTAGGAGAAATGAAGGATGTGACCATTAATAACAGATTAAGTACTGAGCAAAGAAAGGAACTACAGAATATCCTTAGTACATTCCAGACTATTTTTACTTCAACACCTGGGAAAGTTGAAGGAGTTGAACATCACATAGAAGTAAATACTGATAAGCCTATTAGACATAAACCCTATAGATTACCTGAAAGTCTGAGAGAGGAAGTTATTAAAGAATCAGAAAAATGCAACATTTGGGAGTAATTACACCTTCAATGAGTCCATGGAGTTTTCCTATGGTGGTGGTAAAGGAAAAAGAGGGAGGTGTAAGGGTTTGCCTAGATTTTCGTAAACTAAATGCAATATCTCGTTTTGATGGGTATCCTATGCCCCGAATCGATGATATTATTGATAGACTGGGTAATGCTCAATACATAAGCACTCTGGACCTATTAAAGGGATATTGGCAAATACCCTTAGATGCAGTCTCACAAGATAAAACAGCTTTCAGTACCCCCTTAGGCTTATTTCAGTTCACAAAAATGCCTTTTGGTTTGCATGGTGCTCTGGCAACTTTTCAGAGATGCATGGATCATCTGTTACATCCCCACATGGACTATAGTGCAGCCTATTTGGATGACGTCATTATTTTTAGTCCATCCTGGGAGGAACATATGATACACCTTCAAACTGTATTATCAGTTATACAGAAGGCCGGACTGACTATAAATCCAACTAAGTGTTCGTTGGCCATGCAAGAGACCAGATACTTAGGCTTTATTGTTGGCAATGGCAAAGTAAAGCCTGAAATAGGTAAAGTAGACGTTATTGCCAACAGTCCCCAACCTCAAACAAAAAAACAAGTGAGAGCCTTTCTAGGACTAGTTTGTTACTATTGACGTTTTGTGGCCAATTTTGCAGATATAGCCAGTCCATTAATTGAACTTACAAAAAAGAATAAACCGGAAAAGATTCAGTGGAATGTACAGTGTGAGCAAGCATTCGCCCTTTTAAAGGCAAAATTGTGTTCTCACCCCATTTTACATAGTCCAAATTTCCAGAAACCATTCATAGTACAAACAGACGCATCCAATCAGGGTATTGGGGCTGTCTTGTCCCAACTCGATGGGGAAGAAGAACACCCCATCATCTTTATCAGCAGAAAATTACATTTAAGAGAGACTAAATATTCCATGATAGAAAAGGAATGTTTGGCTATTCGTTGGGCCATAAATGCTCTTAAATTTTACTTATGGGGCAGTACATTTTTGGTAATAACTGATCACAACCCATTATGTTGGCTACACATAATGAAGGATAAAAACCCTTGCATCATGCATTGGTATTTTGCCCTGCAACCCTACAATTTTGAAATACAACATCGAGCAGGAAAGAAACACCTCAACGCTGATTATCTATCACGTTATGGTGCAGATGATAATCTGGTAATAACAGACTCCGGAGTTAAAGTAAGTAATGAAAGTAATGAGTAAGAGATACTGTTAGTTTGGTATCTCTCGAAGAATATTTTTGTTTAAGGGACTCCGGAGTGGAGCTTTGGGAGAGGGAGGGCTAAAGCTCCAACTCCCTTTTCAAAAATTGGAGATCTGTTCCATTTCAGAAACTGTAAAAGAAACCAATGATGACGTTATTGAAAGATTCCATTGGTTTCTTCTTGAGTGGGGAGGAATGTGACAGATACCTCCATATACCAGGCAAATCTATTTTTTTTTTTAAGTAAGTTGCAACAGCCCTTTTTGCTCTCCTCCTTTCTTGCTGTAATTCCTCATCTTTCTTTCCACATTATATAGGCAGGCCACCTATATAACGTTCTTTCTATCCCTTGAGTATTCTTGCCCTGGTATATGAAGTTCTGCACAGCTCTTTCTTTGGTTGACCCCCCCACCCCATTTCAGAACCTTTCTAATGTGAGGTATGCAGAAACACAATAGTGGTTTAAAATGAGTATTTAATTTCATTTGGATATGGGAATTGTAAGCGCTTAATTATATCCATGGTGTGGGTCTTGTAATGACACCTTTATGTATGCAAACCCTCATATGGTCTTGGTTTGCATCCCATTTAACGTTAGGTACCCCCCCCTTTTGTCCCCTCTTTGTAAATATATGGAGTAAGCTAGAGCTACTTTAAAGGCTAGTTGTTCTGTGGAAATAATGTAAATGCAGCCCCAAAATGTTTGCATATAAAGCCCCTTTAAAGTGCCTTTCAGCCTATTTGCTGTAGAAAATGTGTCTTTCTGGTTTGAAACTCATTCTAAATAGCAGCAGTAACACACAAAGCACTTCCTATTGAGTAAATAAATAAACAGCCTGCATTTTACACAATTTGCAGCACACAAAAAGGAATTAATTCAGTAGAAACTACAAAACAACTAATTAGGGTTGTCAGAACCCTCTGAAGTTCTGGGTTCTAGTTCTAGTCTAGAACTTTTGAATCTTTTTTAGAACTTTTTAGAACTCGAACCCTATTTTTTTATTGTGCTGCCAGTAACGAAGATAGTAATAAAATACATGTAAAGGAAAACTGTTCAATATAAGGGGAGAGAAATTATCTTGTGTGACATTGATAGGAATACAACTAGGTTTATCTATGGTTTCTTCTGTTTGCTAAAGCCAGCAACTTAATACGTAACAGGCCCACCACCCACCCATATGTTAAAAGTTTTTTCTGCTGCTGCATCATAGTTCCTTACTGAAAGAAAGAGGCACATTAGCCATTTATGTACTCAGCTATATATACTCATCGTCATGAATTATGAGAAAAAATAACTGATATTACCTAATTTCAGCAATTTGCTGCTTTCTGTTTTAAATGAGTAAATCAAAAGTTGCTATGTTTAAAGATAGCTTTTATAACAAAGTTAAGCCAAGTACTACAGCAGCAGCATGTGGAACTGTTGCAAAACATATTATGTCATAACGTAGTCAGTCAAGACATTTGAATAAAAAAAATATGCCAGTCATTGTTGCTGGCAAAAATGCATGCAATTTTCTAAGGTAATGCGTACATATACCAACATTTTTGTTGGAAAATTGAAGTAATACTTACAACTTTCTAAGATGATGCATTTTTGCAGCTGATACTTTAATAAAATCTGTATTTCAGTCACATAAATAAAAAGTGGTTTCTCACCACATACTAAGGAACATTTAATGTAGCTGCAGCAGTTGGCATGTGATGTTTAAGGACAGCGTCTGTCAACCCCATTATGTATCAAATTATCACTACTTGTAAAGCAAAAACACTTTATGATACGTCACATTCTGTGAAAACTGCTGATGCAGATTTTCTTTTATTTCTGATTCCTTTATTCTTTTTAAAGGGGACAGGACAATTGTGCTAGGTGGCAGCAGTTTGCAATGTATTTAATAAGAATATATATTATGTGTACAGTAGGTTCGGTCTGTCATCATTTTTTTCCTCACCATTCCCAGCTGATCACGAATCTGTAAATGAAAGAACTAAAACAACACCCACCTTTCACCCCATCACCCATTCCACTTTTCTTCCACCACCCTCATCTGTGCAGTAGCACCCATGCCACCCTACACCCATGTTAAAACCAACCCACAACCCTCACCCATGTACTAGCATCCATTTTTCGTTTATGGCTAACATTTCTGTAATTGAAAATAATAAACAGCTACCAATTAGAACTCATTGTTTTGTCCTCTTTAAAATTGAAAATAGACCGTCTCCTGTCCCAGCCCATACTGATGCACCACAAAGTCACAGAAGGTAAATCCAAAAATATATGTTTTCACTTTAACTATAAATAATATGATACAGAAAGGATTGATGTGACAGTGTCCCTGTTATGCCAAATTTGGGCCTGTTCCCACTGATGTTAAAATTGCCCTGTATATAAAACTTGTTGACTTTAGTTTAGACCCTAGCTACAAAGCAGTTTGCCATGAAATGGTGAAAGTTTTGGGGGGTATATAGTCCAAGGTAGTAGATCGAGAAAGGAGAGAGACGACAACCAAAGTCATCACAGTCTGTAAAAGTTTCCTTTTTGGTGCAGAGAGACTCCATCCCACACAGTATTTACCAGCCACCACCATCTGAGTTGTCATCACCATCAACATCCACAACATCAATCACTTCAGGATCAGTTTGTGTACTCTTGTAGGGATAGAAAATCTTGACTTATTAACTTTAATAAAGTTAACGTGTGTACATTTTCTGGCAGCAACCTATTTCTGGTGTCTGTCACAATATTCCAGCTGTACTAAACATGCGTTCTGAAGAGACACTTGTTGCAGGACAACCAAGATATTTACAGGCTTCATCATACAGCTCTGTCCAAATTGACTTTTTTGATCTCCAGTATTCAAAAGGGCATGCATCAATAGAAATAGGCAGTTCTTGCAGGTAACTGTCTACCATGTTGGACAGAGACTGCTCAGAAGAGGAATCAGCAGAAGCAGCTGGTATGGCAGCAATTTGGGAAAGGTTTTGCCACAGATTTAGCTTGCTACTAAGGGCTGAAGAAGTGGCAGTTGTGGAATCGTGGAACAACTACTGTTAATGTTTGGTGACTTTTCCAGTTCTGTATGCCTTTGTGAAGATGAACCTGCATGTTGTGGTGATGACAACCTGAGGGTACTGTGCGTGTCTGTGTTTGACTCCTGTGAGTGCTGCAGCTCATCTAGCAACATACATTTGTACTGCTCTATATCATCTGTTTTGGAAGATGTATAGCCTTGAACCTGGGATCTAAGAGTTGCAAGGATGTAGTGTCTTGATTTCGTCATTGCAACTAATTTGTCATTGGTTTTGAAGCGCCGCTCATTCTCTTTACAGATTCCCATGATACAGGCGACATGTTGTCTGCGCTTCAGATCTGTCTTTTCTATTTGTAGATTTAGAACACTAAGATGATGTGAAATGAGCATTATGAGGGATAACCTTGACTCACAGATGCACCTTCAGAAGACATGTCCCTTGTAGCTGTCTCAAAGGCTAGGATACAGCACACTGTCTCCATTAATTTCCACTGCAGCACAGACAGCATAATGCCATCTCAATAATGTAACTGGAGCAGTACTCATGTACAGCTTGCTTTTGCTCCAAGAGGCGCTGCAGCATATAAAGCGTTGAGTTCCAACGAGTGGAAACATTTTGAATGAGCTTTTGCTGGGGCAGCTTGTGTTTTTTTTTGCAGTTCGGACAATGTCCGTATAGCCTTGGTTGAATGTGAAAAGTGAGTCACAATTCTTTTGTAAACAGCAATCATACCATCCACTTGTGTTTTTGTTGCTGAGAAATCCCGTGACAATTAAGTGTAAGCAATGTGCAAAGCAAGAAGCATGCAGAAATCCTCCATCCTGTACTGCTTTTAAGATGTTGGCTCCATTGTCACTTACTATGAAGCCACATTTTAGACCGTGAGAATAAACCCATTCGTCAAGGAGGTCATTTAGTTCCTGCAAGATGTTTGCAGCAGTATGACTTTGCCCAAACTTCTTTATATGCAGCAGCGCCATCTTTTGGGGTGTCTTTTTTTTGAAGAAGCACAAGAAAACGTGACCCAATGAGCGGTAAGGGACATGTAATCTATGTTTTGAGTGCTGGTCCACATATCTGTTGTGACATGAATAACCCCACCCTCTGCAGTTTTAAGTGCAAGCATCACTGTCGCTTTTAAAGCCTGATAAATGTTTGGTATTTCAACATAGGAAAAGTACCTTCATGAGGAACATTGTAGCGAGGCTCTGCTAATGTCATGAGCTCCTAAAATCCTCATGATCTACCAAAGAGTATGGGAGAAGGGCTTGACTAACAGTTCACCAATTCGGTGATTAAGATGAAGGGTCTTTGGATGATTTCTAGTAAAGGTATTCTTCCTTTCAAATGCCTGAGACAGTGTTAGCTGTTTGCAACATGTCCCTGCTGGTTTATTATACACCGTGCTTCGATGGGCAGATGGACGCAGAGATGGTGGACTAGGACTTATACATTCAGTGCCATCACTGGATGTGCAACTGGTACTAATGGTGCTGGCATTGGTGGTAACAGTGATCCTAGGGCTGGCAGTGGTTCTGTCCGCATCAAGTTCAGACAATTTAGTATCCATTTCAGATTCCTGACCCTTCTCACGTGTGGTCTGGAAGATGGAGGACATGGGTTTTGGATGATCAAGCAAAACCGAATGCTTTTTCAGATGGTGTTTAAGAGCTGTAGTGCCAAGGCATGACACAACTTTACCACGGCTTACACTCTGTTTACACAGGGAACAAATTGCTCTGCATGGATCGGTTTTACTGACAGAGAAATAATTCCACACCTCAGATGTGACAGATTTTGCTTGAGTGCTAGGAAGATAGCTAAAGACTGTCTGTGTCTTTTCACCTGTCCAAACAGAACCTGGGACATGCTCCTTGGTGCTAGAAGAGTGGGCAGAAGACTCTGATGGATTTTCATTGCTGGCCAACACAGAAGTGGTGGATTCAATGGATATGTCCTTTTCATTACCAACAGTGCTGGATGTATTTGCAAGTGCACTACCTGATTCATTGTCAGCAGACTTGCTCATTTCACTTTGTTGAGGAAGTAATGATTTGTCGCGAGACACAACAGTGTCGGACTGAGACAAAGAGCTACTGTCTGAGTCGAGAGGACTCACTGTCACTTGCAATATTGCTGCTAGTCACTAGGATCTTAACAGCATGAATGGCATACCTTATGGTGCCTCCTGTGACCCCAGCAGCTGTACAGGTTTTCTTAAAGGTCCCCTTACCACACTTCACTGTTGCTCTTTTGCTGTTTGTTGAATTTTATCACGTGAAACATTTTGGTTATTTCTGTTAGCACCAGGTTTACCACTACCACCCAACCTGCTCCAACACCAGCACTAGATGCTTCATCTATGTTGCTGTCAGCTATAACAGACAGTAAGTACCAGTACTACCAGTATACTGCGGTGAACACACCACACCAAACAATTCCTGTGTAACAATGCAATGTGATCTGTGATCGCTGGCTACAACTCCAAAATTTTATTTGGTTGTGTGACACTGTGATACCGTGGACTGAAAGTAATTGAAGAATATGACAGTTTGCAACTAAAGGATCCCAGGTTCAAGGCTTACAGAATGATTGGGCTGCTGGGCATAGGCATACACATAGCAATCAAGGGGTGCACAGCAGCAGGGTGATGGGCTGACCATAGAAGACGGAGTCACATACGCAACCCAGGGAATGAGAATTATATTTCTATGTTTCTGTCATGTAAGGTTAATGCCACCACACAACTGGCCACTGGGCTTCTCTCTGTAACACACACTGGGTTGGGTACAGTGCAGTCAAGGGGCACACAGCAGCAGGGTGATGGGCTGACCACAGGAGACGGAGTCACATACGCAACCCAGGGAATGAGAATTATATTTCTACATTTCTGTCATGTAAGGTTAATGCCACCACACAACTGGCCACTGGGCTTCTCTCTGTAACACACACTGGGTAGGGTACAGTGCAGTCAAAGGGCACACAGCAGCAGGGTGATGGGCTGACCACAGGAGATGGAGTCACATACATAACCAACAACTCAGGGAATGAGAATTATATTTCTACGTTTCTGTCATGTAAGGTTAATGCCACCACACAACTAGCCACTGGGCTTCTCTCTGTAACACACACACTGGGTAGGGTACAGTGCAGTCAAGGGCACACAGCAGCAGAGTGATGGGCTGACCACAGGAGACGGAGTCACATACACAACCCAGGGAATGAGAATTATATTTCTACATTTCTGTCATGTAAGGTTAATGCCACCACACAACTGGCCACTGGGATTCTCTCTGTAACACACACTGGGTAGGGTACAGTGCAGTCAAGGGGCACACACTGGGCTTCTCTCTGTGACACACACACTACACTGGGAAGGGTTCAGATTTATTTGCCTTTTTTTGCCCTCCTTGTATGCTTGTTGCTGGCAGCTGCTGAGTGTGCAATGTGCACCACTGACTGAGCAGTGCTGCAGTTTCAAATAATCACATTTCACAAAGGTTCTTCACTTCTTCTTATTTTTTTTTTATTCGCTCTCCGAGTCCTCATGAGTCCTCCTCCAGTCCTGATATTGATTGATCTCAGTCTTGATCCCTCCCTATTCCCCAGTCCCTTCCCAATTCTTGATTAATCCCTCCACCTGTCCTGAACCTCCCCCTAGTCCCACTCCCACCCGATTTTGAGCTTTTTTCAGCCTTTCTCTTGTTCTCAGTCTCACAGGAAAATGGATGATGGAAGTGGCCACTGGACAAGAGTAGCGGTACGCTAACCGCTAACGCCACAGTTTAGCTAGGCTGCTGCTGCCTCCGCCTGATCCTCTGCAAATGGTGCTCCTCCTCACGGCACATCTCCTAAATACCCCCACAGATCCCCACCAGCTCAGCAGCTACCGTCCCCACGGCTTCCCGTGCGGTAGATGCGCAAGTGCAAACAGACAAAGTCTCACGTCTTGCGTGATTCAACCCTTTTATAATCAACAAGTTTAGTGTTCTAGTTCTGCCAGAACTGAACACCAGGGTTCGAGCAGGGCTCGAATCTTTACCGAACTAGTTCTGACAACCCTACAACTAATTCATGACCTAAACAAGCTACAAAAACAAAAGAAGGCCTGTAAAAACAAGTTGTACAACACTGTGGTTTGTTTGGCCTTAACCCCACCCCCTCTCTGTTAAACAAAGGTTAAATAAGTGTTTCTTTTTGTGTTTTTACTTTAGTTAAAATGCATCTAAAAAGTGGATTGAATGCCTTTAATTCATTCTATTGGAATAATTTATAAAACAAACAAATGTTTCCCTCATAAAAGGTTACCTGCTTCTCTGTATGGAGTCTCACTTCCTATTCTGAACTATAGAGCTGGCCGGCTGCTCAACTCCCATATTTAAAGTCACAGTACTAGGAGGTGGAGTTACTCCTGCAGTGTTTGAAACTGAAATTTTATTAACCAGTTGTTGTTTCTATAAAGTGATGTTGACAACATTACAACTTAAAAGGAAATGTTATTCTGAGCTCAGAAATGAAAATAGATTTATTTTGCTGTTTAAAGATAATTTTGAAAAGCATAGGGAGGAGTTAAACAAGTCTCATGTTCTCCTTTTGGTATATAAGCCTTGGTTTTATTCAGTTCTGTAGATAGCCTGGTGGGGTACAGACGCACTCTGACCCCAGTATGATGTTCACTAGCTCCTTCTAGTGCCTGAGATGCTGCTTGGTAACTTATGTTTATTTTGAAGACATTATTATGTTATTTATTTTTTTCATCTGAAGTTCGCAGTAATTGTCCAACTTCAATAAAATTTTTGCTTCCAAGTATCTACAACTGTGGAACAGCTTCCTCCTTACAAACCCACACCTCACACCCATGTTGAAAATTTGGTGAAAAAATTCCCCAAAATGGGTGAGATATGCACCAAAGTTGGAAAAAAAACCCATTTATATCATTATACAGCTTACCAGCATTTCTTCAGTTCACGGTCGGCTTTAAAGAGTGCAGACACGTTCCCAGTCCACTGAAGACCATCACACCAGCATCTGGAGGTAAATATGGGGTAAGGGAGGAGGGGGTACCCAGAGGGTGGGCGCGGGTTGGGTTGAGGGGGCAAGAGAGTCAATGAGGGACCATTTTCTTTTGTTCTAGGTTTTTTTTTTTTAAGATGACATGGGACTTTTGTCACATTGGGGTGAGCTCCCAGCATGGCACCTGCAAGTTTGTTGGGGCGGGGGCAGTGGAGCCGATGGGGAATTTGGCACCCCTGTCAGTCACAGAGTGTACGGGGTGGAGGGGAGCACATGAGCATCCTGGGGTGGGCTCCCAGAGTGTACAGGGTGTGGGGCTTTTGCCGCACTGTGGTGGGCTCCCAATGTGGCACCAGGAAGTTTGCTCTTTGGGGGCAGTGGAGCCAACTGGGAATTGGGCACCACCATCGGTCATACAGTGTGCAGGGGTGGAGGGAGTGCATGAGCACTCTGGTGTGGGCTCCCAATGTGCTATGTAGGTGTTCATGAGGGGGACGAACTGTCTATGACATTTCAGATGCAGTGCTGACGTGTAAGCAATTTGCATACTGCCAACAGCAGTATGCAAATTGCCTACACGTTACCAGCACTGATTGTAGTGGTGTTTTTCTCAGAACTGTATGCCACTACATCTGAACAGCTGTCATAAACAGCTCAGACATTCATTGGTGTGGTGCAGCCATGCCTGCAAAAAGGAGCAGGGCATTGGATGTGGGGGAGGCACACCTATGAAAACTCGTATGGTGGCACTCTGTTTCTTGCACATACGTGCAAGCAAACATAAAAATGGTTGGAGAAATGTTTCAAATCCTGCCTGAAAGATAATTTTGCACAGTCAGTGACTGTGATTTCACCTTCCAGAAAGAATTTCCATAATTTCACTGCCTTTGTTCATGAGTTGGGGTCCCAAAAATGTCAAGTTGAAAATTTGGTGCAAAAATGTTCAACGATGACAAAGTTATGAATAAAAGTTGAAACATCATTGAAATACATTAAACCACACTTACCTTATGTTCTCATATTGCAGTCACCGATTCCAGAAGTGAGACGTATCTTCGATCAGAGAGTGGATCTATGTAGTGGGACCTGTTCAGGTGAGTGAGGGTGTGGTGTGTGTGGGTGCTGAGTAGGGAGGGGTCCACATGGGATGGTTGGGGTACTGGTGGGGTGAGATCACTGATGGACCATTTCCTTTTCTTCAGGTAAAAAAGATCAATGAGGGATGATTTTCTTTATAGTAGAGTGATAGAAGCTGACACTGGGGACTGGGCACCCCAATGTTGAGACAATCTTCAGTGGCACTGTGGGTGAGCACTCTGGTGCTGTCACCTATTTCTTCAGGGGTGACCTGTAGGGAAGGGGGTGGAAAGAAGTGGTACCTGGGGTGGGCACCCTAGTCTGCTATTATTTTAGTATCATAAGGGGGAGTGGGTGAGCTGGAGGGGAGGTGAGGGGAGAAGGTGAGAGAAGCTCTACCAGGGGTGGGTGCCCCTGTCAGCTTAGTATTTTTGTAAAAACTCATTGGGGGTTAGTGAACTAGAAGAGAGGGGAGAAGGAAGTGGTGCTGGGGTGGGCACCTCGATCCACTAAACAAAAAAATATAGATAGATAGACAGACAGATAGGTAGGTAGACAGACAAATAGGCAGACACAGACAGACAGACAGAGCACAAGAGACAGAGACAGATTGGGGATCAGTGGCTCAGTGCTGTAATTGAAGCTGGCAGCATGACTCCAGCTGAGGCTTCACAGTTCAAGAAAGTTCCACTGATCTCATACTGAGAATGTAGATCAAGGCATCATGGGTCATGATTAGGTGAAGGAAAGTGTGAGGATGTGTGTGGGGAGGTGTGGGGTGGTGGGTGCTCAGTGGGGTGGTTGAAATGGGGTCAGTGGGGGTGCTGGTGGGCAGATTGCTGAGGGACTGTTTTCTTTTTTTCAGGTTTAAAAAAGATCTACAAGTGATGGTTTTCTTTATTTAAGGAGGGGCAGAAGCTGACACTGGGGATTGGGTACCCCGGTGTTGGGATGACCCATGTGCCACCACATACATTAAACAAAAGCAGAGGAGGCAACCTGGAGGGAAGGGGGCAAGAGAAGTGATACTGGGAGTGGGCATCCCAGTCAATTTACTAGTTAAAAAAAAACACTAGGGGGACAGTGGCCTGGAGGGGAGGGTGCTGAAAGAGGGGGTACTGGGGTGGGGAGATAGACATACAGACAAACAGAGTGAGCAGGAGAGACACAGACAGTTCAGGAGGTCAGTGGATCAGTGTTGCACAACTCCAGCTACAGCCTGACATTTCAAGAAAGTCCCACAGTTCTCATACTAACAATGTAGGTGAAGGCATTGTGAGATGTGATCAAGTGAGTGAAAGTGTGCGGGTGTGTGTGTGGGTTACTGAGTGGGTGGTCGGGGTGAGGGTGCTGGGGGCAGACTGCCAATGGACCAGTATTTTTTTTTCAGGTATAAAAAAAGGATCAGTGAGGAATGGTGTTCTTTATTGTAGGGTACAGAAGTCAACAGTGGGGTTGGGTAACCCAGTATCGGGATGATCTTTGGTGGTACTTAGAGTGGGCACCTTGTTGCCACCACATACATTAAAAGGGGAGTGGGTGACCTGGAGTGGAGGGGTGGGGAGGCAATGGAAGCAGTTCCAGGGAAGGCACCCTTGTTCGCTTAAAGTATATTACAATTCAAAGAAGGGATGGATAGATGGATAGATAGATAGATAGATAGATAGATAGATAGATAGATAGATAGATAGATAGATAGATAGATAGATCACCCAGTCACGGACAAATAATTTGTGAGATCACATGAAAGAAGAATTGTTCTTTCATATCAACTCACAAAAGAATTGTGAAAAAAATGAAATTCCACTCTCTTCTTTTGTGAGCCAACCTTTTCATTCATGAGTCATGAAAGAACTCACAAAAGAAGAATCTCAACTCATGAAGGAAAATGGTGGGACTTGTTTTTTTCATACTTCTTTCATGAGCTGACTTTCTTCTTCTGTGATCATGATAGAACTCACAAAAGAAGAATTTCAGCTCCCCCCAAAAAAATGATGGCACTTTTTTGATAGTGCTTCTGTGAGCCGACCTTCTGTGATTTTTTTCATGACTCATGAAAGAAGAAGGTCGGCTCACAAAAGAACTATGAAAAAACCTAAGACCCTCCAACTTCTTTTGTGAGCCGAGATTCTACTTTCATGAGGAGGCAGTATAACGCAGTAGTTTAAGGCTCTGAGCTGCAAAACTAGAGACCTGGGTTTGAATCCCACAGCCCCCACTTGCATACTGTGTGACCCTAAGCAAGTCACTTAACTTCCCTGTGCTCCCAGGTCGCACCTGTAAACAAGCTTTCAGCTTAGTGTTCCACCCCTGGTTAAACAATTGGAAAAAAATGAGTTATTTCATGATCATGAAAGAGGAAGGTCAGCTCATGAAAGAATTATGAAAAAAAAACGAAGTCCCACCATCTTTTTTCATGAGCCAAGATTCTTCTTTCATGACACAACACAAGAAATGGCTCATAAAAGAAGCCTCAGTAAGAATTTTTGGAATGTCCAAAAAACATATTACAAGGTTGTTTTTTGAAACTCCAGAATCAAACTAAATGGCTCCTGTTTAGCTAGATTCATGTGTTTGTTTTTCTCCAGGGCATCATTTTTATGAGATTTCAGTTTTTTTAAAAGAAAAGCAGAAACAAGATGACTGTCATATGAAAAAATATGTTTTAATCATGAAAGAAGGATTTCAGCTCATGAAAGAAGACTCTTTTTTCATTAGCCACAAATTCTTCTTTTGCATCAAAAATCTACCTGAAAGACCCTACTGAGCATGCTCAGAATCAACATTTCAAATCATTTTAACTCAAGAAGGGCACGGGGTCATAATGTTGCAAGGCAGAATACCGTACAGCACAATCGCGTTGTGATTTTGGGTTAGTTTCTTTTCCTGTGGTGGCTCTGCCCCACACCCCTGTTGTGTGGGGTTGTGTTCCGGACCCCCACTTAGGATTCTAACTCGGGGGTCCAACTTGAGAGCGACAGGTCCGCGCCATAATGCCGTACGCTATTAAGCTTACGACATCATGACCCGGTATGTTCAGGAAGGGATTAATGTTTTTTCTTCACCAAACCAATGAAAGGCACCATTCTAGGACAAGCCCTTTCTACCCTGAAATTTTCAGAACAAAATTTTAATCCATCTGGGCTATAGGTGAGAGCAGAAAAACAGCAAAAAAAAAAAAGCTAATTTTTCCAGGTTTTGCACTATCCAAATCTACATCTGACCGACATGAAACTTGCCAAATCAAGACACCTTGTCCCCATACCATGCATGCAAAATTTCATGCAATTCCATTGAATGGGATGAAGTTATTGAAGTGAAAAGTTAGGGGTTTAACATTAAACACCCCACTCAACCCTAAGTATAGGGGTGCTACTGCACCTACGTAATTACACATATAGATATATCACAACAGTGGTGAATAAAATGGGTAAATAAATCATGTTATTTTTGGACAAATATTTATTTTTCTTAGAACAAGTTATTTCCACTTAAAATCTGGAACTAGAACACTGAGAACAATGGGTTAGATAAAGAGTTTACAATAGAAAGAAAGGCAAATACAATGTAAACCACTAGTAAAAGCATTACAATTAGTGTGGTTTATATCAAATGCATAATGAGCTGCAGTAGAATAACACATTTATCTCCACACATATGTGGTAAGACCTCTATAACTAACTTGTGGCTTTGCTAATCATGAGTTGTAGGTCTTACCACTCCTTAGTGAAGATAAATGTGTTATTCCACAGCAATCCATTATGTATTCTATATATATATATATATATATATATATATATATATATATATATATATATATGCATATATCTATATCTATATCTATCCATCCATCTGTCTGTCTGTCTATCTATCTGTCTGTTTATCTATCTGTCTTTGCACATCATGGTGCCCTGGAAAGTGTGGGCTGATGGTCACCAACAACTGTTTGGCCACCAAACACATGGAGACCACAGCACAGAACTAACCCTAAATGAGGCATACACAAACAGTCCTCCTTAGTGTATGCCCCATGTAGTCCTTAGGATCATCCCCTCTGTGGGTCATGCAGTTACACTCTGGTACCCCTTTTTATACCCTTTATCCTACCACTAACAAATTCTGCACATTTTTCTACCCCTTCTTGCATTGGAGTCCAGACTACATACCACAGAAGGTCTGCAATGAGAAAGGGTAATAACCACTCATATCACTGAATACACACAGCATCAAAAGCACAAAACCACTGCAGGATGACTGCAGTTGCCATCAGTGGGTTGATTACATGCCAGTACAGTTTTGCCACATCCTACTTGCTGTGACCTAAAGCTTGAGGCTGTCTCAGTCAATCAGCCAAATCAATCACTCAATCATTCATTCATTCACTCTCACTCAATAATTTATTGTTCAACATTGTTGTCTTTACATTACAAATATATACCATAAATGGTTCAACGTGTTGGGCAGGGGTGTATGCCATAATCATGGATCAGGGTTGAGAAGTGTACATTTTCTGCACCACATCCTCTTCAGTCAGTAGCTATAATCAGTCTGTTGATGGGCTGCTACACTCCCCCTTCATGTGCACACAACACTCAAGACAGCCAAATGTGCCATGCCCTCAAAGGACCACTGCACAGTATCGTGGTACTTCATGCCTGATGCTTGGAGAAGCAGGACACCAAACACAGGGCAAAGCAGACCATAGTCATGGTATTCCACAACACTATTATGACTGCAGCACACAGCCACAGAATAGACCACAAGGATTCTACCATGTGCACTGTGAGGATGTGTTAGAGAGGTATAGACAATGGAGGCCATATGTTTATAGACCTCACCTTGATATGGGCACACTCATAGAACTGCAATGAATTGGAAAGTTCAGTTTCAACAGGAGCACCATGGAAGAGCTATGCCTCTTACTTGCACCTCAGTTACAGGGAACTGATGACCCTAGCATATTATACCACAGACTCCTTCCAGCAGATCATGGATGTAACTAGCCTCAGTCAGACATCAGTGTCACAGTGTCTGTTGGGGTGACAGAGGTCCTACTGCAACATTTGGTGCATCAGGTACTTTCTCCTGTGGGATGAGTACCCTGTATGATCCTGACTATAAGCCCAGGCTGGCTATTAGTGCCCATGTAAATGCACTGAGGCAACAATCCAGTTGGTCTATAAGCTGGTCACCCCCCCCTTTAATAGCCCTGCAGATGGCACCAAGCTCTGTGCACATGGCACCCACCTCCACATACATCTGGCACACCTCCAGGTGGGTGTCCCTTGCTGCCCATAGCAGCTTCTGGGTGTCACAACCATATTTCATGATGCAACACCTGAAGGTCATGCTTCCTGCTGTTCCCAGGTGCAGGCAACCCCTGGATGGCCCCTTTGGAGGGGTGTTGTCCTTGTCTTCAGGCTGATGTTTTAATGGTGTTGATGTTATGCATGGTGTCCATGTGGTACACAAGGAGGTTGGTGTCCTGTGTGTTCAGGGGGGTGTTGGATGCAGGTTGGAGGATGGTGTGCTATGTATGTATGTGTCACTGTGTATGTATCCTTCACTGTCCAAGCCTTAGATCTGTTGCCAGTGCCCATGTCAGGGTCATAGTCACCCAGGGTGTGACTGTGAGGTTGCTGTGCATAATGGGTGGTTATGCCACAATTTTGTGTCTTGTTGGTGATGGGCATACATACTCCCTATAAGTTCTCCTGGGAAATGTCACCAACTTTACCTTTGAGGGGAATCATATGTTAGTATGGTTGTCCACAGTGAATGTGAGATTCATGGACATGCCAGTGTAACCTGACAGCAACCTACAACCAGGCCTGGGTGAGGGTGTGTTCTAGGCACTGGGCATCCCTGCATTTCTTGTACCCTAGGGGCTGACTGCCATCTGCCCCCCTCCCGTTTCTGTAAATCTAATGGCTTATTTGTAGCTTGCTAGTATTTTGGGGACTTTTTGCAACAAACATTTAAGTTTATTACTGGTGTTTTCCTTCATTCCTCCAATCAATCAAATTGTGTATTTGAGCTAGACAAGACCTCAAGAGGTTCAAACCGGATTGCTCTGATTGTCTTCATAGCACAGAACAGATGGATTGCCCAGACCCTACCCTCCCCATTCCCACCCTCCCCCAGCTAACCTAGCTTTGTGTGGTTATGCAGGAAGGTGTGACAACTTCCTGCTCAGACACAAAACAGGGTGGAGTGTGCCCCAGAAGGCAGCTAGGCAGTGTTGCATAAGCTGGGAGGATATCTTCTTGTGATTGCTATTGTGTAAAAAAAAACAAAAAAAAAAACTTGAGGGTACTAGTATATAGTCCCTAGGAAAAGGGTTACACTAGTAAGGGGAAGTGATGTTCCCTAATAGCAAAAAAAAAACAAATTTCAACAAGGAGGGAGAGAGACATGTGGGCAGTAGAGCAATGCACTGGCTATGGGGCAGCAGTCTTCTGGGAGACATTCTGGAGGCTGCGATGCTGCCCTGTTTCCAGACACCTCTCTGCTCTGAGGGAGGATGTTGCCTGTCTCCAGGCCAACCTGACAAGGAGAAGGGAAACCTCCTCCCCCACCCAGGACCTGGCAGGGGACTGTGAAATCTCCTCCCCCACCCAGGGACCACCAGGCCTGCTGCCACTGCCTCACAGGTTGCCAAGAATAAGGAGTGATTGGACTACGGTGGGCTCAGGGAGGATGAGGGTGGTGGAACAGAGGTGCATCTCTCCAGTTGTACTTCTCCACAATTCATATGCCTTTCTGGTGGAGAGTTTTGTTCCTCTATGGAGGCACCCACTGTGGAGACCAAGGATGATGCTGGGAACCTCCACAAAGGAGACCCACAGGAGGGTGACATAGGATCTCACAGGGGAAAGAAACAACTCCTGGTGGGGGACTCAATTGTTAGGGGGATAGAACTGGGGGAGGGAAGGGAGAGGGAGTTAAGGTGCCTGCCTGGCACCATGGCATGGTTGGACAGGAAGCGAATCATCAGGATCGCTGGAGCAGTTGCACAGGAGAGGGAGCTTGATGTCATTCTCCACCTAGGAACAAATGACCTAGCTGGGAATGGGATCAGCACTGTGCAGGAGGAGTTTATGGAGTTGGGGAGAGGCCTTAGACAAGAAGTACGCACCGTAACCTTCTTGGAGGTGCTGTCTGTCTATGGTATGGGTGAGGCTAGGGAACCCACACACTGGGATTCAATGAATAGTTGAAAAACTGGTACAGAGCACAGGGTTTTGGCTTCATTGGGGACTGGGGGTCCACCTTGAGGGATACAGGCCTATACTAGCATGATGGTCTGCATCTGTCCGGGAGGAGAACCAGGATCCTAGGTGATAGAAACATAGACTTTGATGACAGATAAGGACTGCTTGGCCCACCTAGTCTGCCCATTTCCTACCTATTGGATAAGCTGCAAATTAGAAACATAGAAACACACAATTTGACAGCAGATAAGGACCACTTGGCCCACCTAGTCTGCCCATTTCCCTACCTAACAGATAAGCTACAGATCCTAGTTAACCAACAGCCTACTTCCTCCTACCCCCCAACTAGAATTGTCTTATGTCTGCCCCATGCATTCTTGAATTCCCCCACTGTTTTTGACTCTACGTCCTCCTCAGGAAGGCTGTTCCATGTATCCACAACCCTCTCTGTGAAGAAATACTTCCTCACATTACCTCTGAGCCATCCCCCCTCTATCTTCAAATTGTGCCCCTTTGTTTTTGCACATATCTTTTTCTAAAAGATACTACCCTCTTGGACTTTGTTGATTCCCTTGAGGTATTTAAAAGTTTCTATCATGTCCCCCCTCTCCCTCTTTTCCTCAAGGCTATACATCTTTAGTTCCTTTAGTCTTTCTTCATATGTCTTCTGATGTAGACCATGCATCATTTTGGTTGCCCTCCTCTGGACAGCCTCCACCCTGTCTATGTCTTTGCTGAGATGGGGTCTCCAGAACTGTACACAGTACTCCAGATGTGGTCTTACCAACTGTCTGTACAGAGGGCCAACAACTTCCTGTTTTCTACTGGTGATACCTCTTCCTATGCATCCCAGTATCCCCCCAGCCCTCCTTACTGCCGTCTCACATTGCTGGCCCACCTTTAGGTTGTCTGATATGACTGCCACCAGGTCCCTTTCCATTGTTGTTGTTATCAGTATCTCACCCCCCCATTGTGTACTCTTCCCCTGGGTTTTTGTTTCCCAGGTGCATTACTTTGCACTTCTTTGCATTGAGTCTAAGCTGCCATACATTTGACCATTCCTCCAACCTTGCAAAGTCCCTTTTCATCCTTTCCACCCCACCTTGTGTATCAACCCTGTTGCAGATCTTTTGTCATTTGCAGAGACATACTTTCCCTTCCAGTCCCTCTGCAATGTCACTTATAAAGACATTAAAAAGGACCGGCCCCAGTACTGAACACTGCGGTACCCCACTAGTAACCCTCCTTTCTTCACTGTGGACTCCATTTACTATTATCCACTGTGTCCTCTTGTCCAACCAGTGTTTTACCCAGGCTACCACCCTAGAACCCACTCCCAGGCTGGCTAATTTGTTTATTAATCTTTTGTGTGGGACTGTGTCAATGCCTTGCTAAAGTCTAGGTAGGCCATGTCCACAGCCCATCCATATTCCAGTTACCCAACACCCTACTTCCTCCTACCCCTCACTAAAATTGCCTTATGTCTGTCCCATGCATCTCTTGAATTCTCACTGTTTTTTGACCCCATAACCTCCCTAGGAAGGGTGGTTCCATCTGCCCACCACCCTCTGTCAAAACGCATCCTCACATTGCCCCTGAGCCATCCCTCCTCTATCTTTAAATTGTGCCCCCTTGTTCTTGTACATCTCTTTTTATTAAAGATGCTCCCATCTTGGACTTTGTTGATTCCCTTTAGGTACTTGAAAGTTTCTATCATGTTCCCCCGCTCCCTCCTTTCCTCAAAGGTTTACATATTAAGCACTTTTAGTCTCTCGTCGTATGGCTTCTGTTGCAGACCCTGCACCATTTTAGTTGCCCTCCTCTGGACTGCCTCCATCCTGTCTATGTCCCTGCGGAGATGGGGTCTCCAGAACCATATGCAGTACTCCAGATGGCGTCTCACCAACTATCTGTACAGAGGGATAACAACTTCCTGTTTTCTACTGGTGAAGCCTCTCCCTATACATCCTAGTATACACCCAGCCCTCCTTACTGCCTTCTCACATTGCTTACCTACCTTAAAGTCATCTGATATGACTACCCCCAGGTCCCTTTCTATTTGTGTTGTTGTTAGCACTTCCCCCCATTGTGTACTCTTCCCCTGGATTTCTATTTCCCAGATGCATTACTTTGCACTTTTTTGCATTGAATCTAAGTTGCTATACTTTTTACCATTCCTCCAATCTTGCCAAGTCCCTTTTCATCCTTTGCACCCCTTCTTGTGTATCAACCCTGTTGCACATCTTTGTGTCATCTGCAAAGAGGCATACTTTGCCTTCCAGCCCCTCTGCAATGACACCTATAAAGACATTAGAGGACCAGTCCCAATACTGAGCCCTGTGGTACCCCACTAGTAACCTCCTTTCTTCAAAGTGTACTCTGTTTACTATTACCCTCTGGGTACTGTTGTCCAGCCAACTTGTTACCCAGGCCACAACCCTGGGACCCACTCCCAGGCTGGCTAACTTGTTTATTAATCTTTTGTCAGGGACTGTGTCAAATGCCTTGCTAAAGTCTAGGAATGCCATATCCACAGCCCCTCCCTGGTCTATTACATTGGTTACCCAGTCACAGAAATCCTATTAGATTTGTCTGACATGACATTCCTGCTGTGAATCCATGCTGCCTTGGGTCCTGTGCCCTGCTGGCCTCTAGGTACTCAACAATTCTTTCTTTCAGAAATGATTACAACAATTTCCCTACCACTGAGGTCAAGCTAACAGGTCTGTAGTTTCCTGCCTCTGTCTTGCTCCCAAATTTGTGAAGAAGAATCACATCCGCCCTCCTCCAGTCCTCTGGTACCACACCATCTTCCCATGATTTGTTAAAAAGGGTAGTCAGTGGTGTCACTAGTTCTCCCTTTAGTTCATTCAGAATTCTGGGGTGAATCCCATCAGGCCCCATTGCTTTGTCCACCTTGAGTTTTAGGAGTTCCTTCATGACCCTTTCTTCTGTGAATGAACTGGTATCGACCCCCCTATCCAGAGTGCTTTTATTGTTTGGTTTAGGTACCTCCCCGTCTTCTTCTTTTGTGAATACTGAGCAAAAATATTTGTTCAGTATCTCAGCCTTTTCAGTCATCCTCTGCCCACCCCTCCCCTTTTTTAAGCCTCACTATGCCTCCCTTAGTCTTTCTTCACTCCCTAATGTATCTATAAAAGGTTTTATCCCCCTTCTTAACTGAGCTGGCTATCTTTTTCTTGGTTTGGGCCTTTGCTATTCTGACTGCCTTCCGTGCTTCCTTCTACTTTAACTGATACAGTTCTCTGTCCTGCTCCTTCTGTGATTCCTTGTACTTCCTGTATGCTATCTTTTTCTAGGTTTAAATGTTTCATTGGCAATTACAGGTTTAAATGCTTCATTAGCAAGCTTTTAAACTAGCCAAGGGGGGAGACACTGAAAAGGAGCAGGGAATTCTCAGCCTCTCCACAAAACAAGGTAGTTAATGAGGTTAACACCAAGGTAGAGAGGTCAATAGGGGGTAGGACAGGCGTAAATGGAGAAAAAGGCAAAGAAAGTAAGTTTAGGGATGGGGCTAAAAGGGGTAAGGCCACCAAAAAGTGGAGGACGATGAGTACCAATGCCCATAGTCTGGGTAACAAGCTTCCTGAACTAGTGGCTTTGATGGAAGAGGGATGCCTGGATATTGTGGCAGTCACAGAAATGTGGTACACAGAGAACCATGACTGGGATGTCAACATACTGGGGTACACAATCTACAGGAGGGACAGGGAGGGTAAAAGAGGAGGAGGAGTAGCTCTCTACATAAGGGAAGGGATCAAAGCAGTGGAACTAAAGGGTAAACAGGGAGGAGAGGAGGTACTGTGGGTTAACTTGGAGACAGGAAATGGCACCACAGTCCTTATGGGGGTTGTATACAGACCCCTGTCTCAGTTGGAGGAAATGGACAAGGAAATGATAGGAGGTGTCCTTAGAATGACAGAAAAACAAGTTGTTGACTGGTTTGATAGCTACCTATCCAACCGGAAACAGGTTGTGAAGTTTAACTCTGCTTTGTCCAACCCAGCTATCATAAACATTGGTGTTCCTCAAGGGTTCATTCTCTGCCCCCTCCTATTTACCATCTTCATTAATAAGATCTCTCTGCACACCCACTTGTGCTCATCCTTACTGTATGCTGATGATATGTTTTTTTATTTCAGTGCTAGGAACATAGCCGACATCAACCACATCCTGTCATCTGATTTTGTCTATTCAGTTCTGGCTCTCCAATAACAAGCTCATCCTTAACACTAGCAAAACCCAAGCTATACTTTTTGGCTCAGAAGCCAAGCTCAGAAACAACACTAGCAAACTACAAATCCACTATGCAAATGGCTCCTTGTTAGACACAGTTAGCTCTTTTAAATACCTGGGCAAGTTGCTTGATGGATCCTTGAATTTCGATCAACACGTCTCTTCTACCTGCAAGTTGGTGAATGCCAAAATTGGGGTTGCCATAGGACCAGCTATGCTCTCACCCCTTCTGCTAGATTGATGGTTGCCCGGGGCATCCTTCTCCCAGCCCTCACCTATGGTGCTGCTACTTTCTTAGGTGGCTCAAAAACCTCTCTACACAGGTGGGACACAACTTGCAATAATATATGCCGGTATGCCTCTGCCTGCTCCCATCAAAAACACCAGTGTCAGCTCTATGCTGACCTAAAATGGCTCTCCCCATCCACCCAGTGAGTACTCTCTCTTGGATCTCTAACTCATAGTATTATTATATCTCAAACCCCTGCAGCATTAACCTCCCTCCTGACCTGGCAAACAACCTCTCATGGACTAAGGTCAGCCGATCAAACTCTACTACATATACCTAGATTTAAAACTGCCAAGGGCATCCATGTTTTTTCCCACATGGCTCCTCGCAGCTGGAATTCCATTCCTTTGGAGGTCCGGTTAGCCCCAAGCCATGACCTCTTTAAAAAACAATACCTGGAACACCTTACCAAATTAGTCACATGTACATGCTTCAATCCTCCTTAAGTCCATCCTCTTACCCTCTACTGTCTTCCTCAACCTTACACATGTCCCAGTACCCCTTCACCCTCACTTTGCTCTCCTGCATCCATTTTCTACAGCTCTTGCTATCAGAATTAGGTCTGAATTAAGGTATGGCAGTTATTATACATATTTAATAATGTATCTCTGCATTCTTTGTAAACCCTGTGTGCCTTTCAGCCCAAGGTATTTCTACTAAAGTTGTACTGACTGTTGATTAACTGTGTTACATCCTAAGTCTAGAATTGTCTTGACAGTTTTATTTATATATATTGTACCATGTTTATACACTGAGGCCCAGATATTCAAAAGGGTTGCTCCATGCGCAACAGGGTTGCGCATGCGCAAGTCCTACATTGCGCCATTCTGCGATATTCAGCAGGAGGCAGTTGCTCCACTGGCAACAGGTTGCGCAAAAGAGCAATGCAAATGAATGCATGCTCAACAGGAGGGGGAGGAACCATGCATAACCTGCGCAACCTGATATTCAGTCGGTTGTGCAGAGTTGTGCATGCGCAACCCCCAACCTGCACCTGCACAACCTTGATCCAAAAAAAAAAGGATCAAGTTGAGGGCCACCCACAGGTGAGCTGCTGTATTGCAGGGCGCAACACAGCAGCTGCCACCCCTGGCTGGCCCCCAACTCGGTCCCTGTGCCCCCCCACCAGCCCGATCGCGGGCATCACAGTTACATGAAACCCCCCACACATCTCCCACAGCCCGATCGCGGGAAGTACGTGCATGAACCCCCCACACATCTCCCACAGCCCGATCGGGCAGTACCGCATTACATGAACCCCCACACACACATCTCCCACAGCCCGATCGGCAGACGGTACAAATACATGAACCCCCCACACACATCTCCACAGCCCGTCTGCGGGCAGTACCAGTCATGAACCCCCCACACACACACATCTCCACAGCCCAGTCGGCGGGCAGAACCTGTATGAACCTCCCCAAGTGCCTGATCGCGGGCAGAATCCAACCCTCTCCCCCCAACTCGAATAACTCCCTGGTGGTCCAGTGGACCCGTAAAGCCCGATCGCGGGCAGAATGTCACCATCACAACCCCCAAACATCTCCCTGGTGTCTGAGTGTCCCCCACCCACCCACGAAGCCTCCACCCCGCTCCCCGCGCCGGTGAGCGACAGCATCCCCGCCTGCCGCCGCGCCCGCCGACTGACTGTCCGGTGGGCTGCCGCCCATTGGTGCAGAGCTACAGCCAATGGGCGTGCAGCCCAGTTCAGTATTAGGACCGGTCCTCTTCAATGTCTTTATAAGCGACATTGCAGAAGGACTGAAGGAAAAGTATGTCTCTTTGCAGACGACACTAAGATCTGCAACAGAGTTGGATGCACAGGGGGTGGAAAGGATGAGAAGGGACTTGGCAAGGTTAGAGGAATGGTCAAATGTATGGCAGCTTAGATTCAATGCTAAGAAGTGCAAGGTAATGCACCTGGGAAACAAAACCCAGGGAAGAGTACACAATGGGGGTGAGATACTAACAACAACAAGAATGGAAAGGGACCTGGGGTAGTCATATCAGATGACCTAAAGATGGGCAAGCAATGTGAGGGAGGCAGCAGGAGGGTTGGGGGATACTGGGATGCATAGGGAGAGCATCACCAGTAGAAAACAGGAAGTTATTATCCCTCTGTACAGACAGCTGGTGAGACCCCATCTGAGTACTGTGTGCAGTTCTGGAGACCCAATCTCCGAGGAGGATAGACAGGAAAGCTGTCCAGAGGAGGGCAGAATAAAATGGTGCAGGGTCTGCACCGGAAGTCATATGAAGAGAGACTTAAGGGAGCTTATGTATAGCCTTGAGGAAAGGAGGGAGAGGGGGACATGGGATAGAAACTTTCAAGCACCTCAAGGAATCAACAAAGTCAAGAGAGGGTAAGATCTTCTAAAAAAGAGGTGTGAAGAACAAGAAGGCACAATTTGAAGATGGGGCGGCTCAGAGGTAATTTAAGGAAGTATTTTTTCACAGAGAGGGTTGTGGATACATGGAACGGCTTCCGAGGAGGTTGTGGAGTCAAAATCAGTGGGGAAATTCAAGCATGCATGGGATAGTCATAAGGCAATTCTGGGGGGTTGGGGTAGGAAGAAGTAGGCTGCTGGTTAACTATCTGCAGCTTATCCAGTAGGTAGGGAAATGGGCAGACTGGGTGGGCCAAGCGGTCCTTATCTGCCATCAAATTCTATGTTTCTATGTTTCTATGTGTACTCCGAGACAACCCAGATTCCAGTTGCCTTGGTAGTGCAGCTAGTTAGCCTGACCAGAACGGTATTCCAGGTGACCTGGATTCAAGTCCCAGCTGAGACACTTACTTCTTTCTCTCCTCTGTTTGTATGTGTTCCATCAGTATGCACACCGCACCAACGTGTTTGAAAATGTAACTTTAGTAAAACACCCAGCAGGTCAGAAGTAAACAAGTATGCAATATTGTTATCAAGTAGTAAATACTTAGTTTTTAAATAATCCCCATGTTATGTAATATGAAGGTCAGAATACCACAAACAGGTAGAGTATACGCTTATAATCTTAATCCAATCTCATATTACATCAGCAGAATTTGACATATAATGTATTATCAGTTTGGCTATATCTTATTTCTACCAACTTTGTTCTATACACTGTATATTATCTACAGCCAATACACTCTTTCAAAACAGCCTGGATTAAAGTACTGCATAGCTTACCTGCAATCCACTGTCAACTATGTTAGCAACTCAGAAACAGATAAAGGTTTTTTCAAATACTGTAATCTCATACAATCAGTGTTTTTAGCAGGCACCCAAGTGAACTCCAGTCAGGACATTTAATAAATCTGAATTTTCCTTTTAAGTGACAATGGGTTGCAACTCAGAAACATATAAACATTTTTCAAATACTGTAATCTCATACGGTCAATGTTTTTAGCAGGCACCCAAGTGAACTCCAGTCAAGACATTTAATAAATCTGAATTTTCCTTTTAAGTGACAATGGGTTAAAGAGGATTAACTTGCCAGGCTACTTGAATGGATGAAAGATCAGCAGAATCCATTAAGAAAACCTGCATAAATTATAACAAGTGTTTATTAGGCCCCATGTGTGGTGTTTATCTCAGTATGACATGACACCACAGCCAGAGACTCTGAGTCTGACCTTGCTTGTGGTTTGGTTATACTTTTAGTAATACAAAATGAGGTAGGAATAGAAACACACAACAGGAAACAGCAACCAATTAAAAAGAAAACACTGGTGATGTCAAAACTAATAATTCACCTCCTGTTGCAGAAATTGTGAGTCATCAGTACTTAGTGGTCAAAGAAACAACTGTAACCACAGACTAAGGCCCATGTTTATCAATAATTCTAGCCCACATGACATGATCTTGGCCATTGAAAGTGGATTAAAAACAAATGCCTGTCAGTGTGAGTTTATTACTAGTGTTAGCATTTCTGAGAAAGATCCAGAGTCGGTAAACATTGGACATGATTAATGTGCTGTAATGTATTTTATTGCCCTGTGACTGTGGGGCAGTTATCAAGATTAGACTGGTCTCTGGGATATGAACTGTGGTGAATTTATCAGGACTTGGGATCCCCTTGATTGTGTTTTTTTCTCAAGCCAATGTTTAGGGAATGAAGCCCATAAAGTTTTTGTTTTGATTAAGTTTGTCTTATTCAGCCCAAACATGTCTTGACAAAGAAACAGACCAAGACACTAGCTGGCAAACAAGTCACCAGAAGTAGACAAGCCAGTCAATTTTGACCCAGTGCAGAGACAAAGGTCTGACTTCATTTTATGAACCAAATAATGATGAGCCAAGAGATGGCTGCAGCAGGCTGTCCTGCATGAGACTGGCAGGGTCCTTTTTCAATTGCATTAGAGAAGTTGAAAGTTCTCGCCAGTTCACTAACTTCTCAGGCTGACAAAAATTGTTATTGTGATCATAAATGGTTAGAAACATAGAAACATAGAATTTGATGGCAGATAAGGACCACTTGGCCTATCCTGTCTGCCCATTCTCCCTACCTACACTATAACCACAGATCATTCTTGATCTACAGCTCTTTCTCCCTCCCCCTTCCTTTCCATTATGCTTTTCTTGTGCTCATCCCATGCATTATCGAATCCCATCACTGTTTTTACCCCCACTACCTCTGCTGGAAGGCTGTTCCAGGAATCCACCACTCTTTATGTTAAGAAGTACTTCCTAATATCTCTCCTGAATCTACCCCCCCCAGCTTCATAGCTTATCTCCTTGCTCTTTAGCACCTTTTCTTCAGAAAAATAATTCCCTCCTGTACCTTATTTACCCCCTGTGAGGTATTTAAAGGTCTCTATCATATCCCCCTCTCCCTCCTCTGTTCCAAAGTGTAAGTATTAAGGTCCTGTAGTCTCTCCTCATAGGGCTTTTGATGCAACCTTGCACCATTTTTGTTACCCTCCTCTGGACTGCCTCCCCTCTGTCTATGTCTTTCTGAACAAGTGGTGTTCAGAACTAGATACAATATTCTAGGTGGGGGCTTACCAGTGATCTACACAGAGGCAGTACCACCTCCTTCTTTCTGCTGGTGATACCCCTCACTATGCACCCAGGCATCTTAATAGCCCTCCCCTCTGCCTTGTCACACTGCCTGGCCATCTTTAGGTCATTCTATATGATTACTTTCCTGTTTGATGGTCATCAATACCACTCCACCCATATTGCACTCTGCCCCAGGATTTCTGTGCCCTAAGTGCATTGTTTTGCACTTTTTTGCATTAAAGCCCAGCTACCATACTCTTGACCACTATTCTAGTTTTCTAAGGTCTCTGTTCATCCTTTCCCCCTCCCCCTTGAGTATCGACCCTATTGTAGATTTTGGTGTCATCCACAAAGAGGTAAGCCTTCCCTTCCAGCTCCTCTGCAATGTCATTGAGGTCTTGTCCCAGCACTGATCCTTGAGGCACTCTGCTGGTCACCCTACCTTCCTCTGAGTGAACTCTGTTTACCACCACCCTCTGTTGCCTATCTCTTAACCAATTTCTTATCCAGTTTACCAGCTTTGGACCCACTCTTAAGCTACCCAGTTTGCCTACTAGTCTCCTATGTGGAATGATGTTGAAAGCCTTACTAAAACCTAGATAGGCTACATCCATTGCTCCACCCTGATCTAAATCCTTTGTCACCCAGTTAAAGAAATCTATTAGATTCATTTGACATGACTTCTCCCCTGTGAAAGCATGCTGCCTCAGGTCTTGTAACCCACTAGATTCAAGGTATTCTATAAATGTTCCTTCAGCAGTGATTTCATTAACTTTCCCATCATGGGAGTTTGGGTGTGTGACTAATGCTGTCTTTCTGAGGAGCAGCAATGAGAGCAGGGCTGTGCAAGGTGTCTTACTGAATTATAGCAGGTATGCCACCATTGCCTCAATATCCTGGAAATTGATAACAGAAGCTTTATCTGTTTAATTCCTTTATATATAACTCCTGCATAGCCTTTCCAGACTGTCTTGTATCACTTGAAATTTTACTACTGCACTGCTAGTTCTGCTTCTGCCACTCCCCGTCAGGAATCCGTGGTGGTAAGGAGCCACCAGAGAAAGACAGAAGCAGTAAGCCCTGTGGAGGGCGAATGCTGTGGTGCAGTGGTTGGAGGGCTAGAAGAGGAGTTACCTGATGGTTTTCCAAAGGAGTAAAGAACTGCTGACCTCGGAGTATGGAGGAGGAACCGCAGAGGAGGCAAGTTGCCTAATTACTCCTTTTTCTCAGTAACTTTAAGCAGTATATTCCTGAATGCGTGAATATTTTTTTTTCACTTTAGTATTTTTCCCCCCTGCATCCCCCCGCTGCGACTATCGGCCTGGTCATGGACTCCGACTGCGGCTGCTCACATTCAGCTGTCCTCCCTGAACCCTGTGGCTCCCCCCCCAGGGTGGGGTCACGGTGCCTTGACCAAGGGCGCTGTGAACTTAGGAAAGGTGGGAGTCGGCCTGATGCAGCCAGAGCGGGCTTCACTGTGGCAATGGGAGCAGGACAGTTTTTTCCCTTGTTTCACGGGAGGTGGGGATGTGCAATGACGTCCTGCGTCCACCCCGTCTCCTGAATACTGTCAAACACTGGCAACTGCAGTACCCCCGGCCTCCGCCAGGGGTCTGTTGAGCACCGGGCAGTGTCCTCACCCTCACCCTCCCCCTGGAGAAGGAGAGCAGTCCCTAGGATGCTTCATCCTTCTCCCCCGGCCAGCCCTCCAGTGACCAGGGTCCATTCTCAAACCCGGGTTGCTGGTGTGAATATTTTAATTTTTCATTTTATTTATTGTACTTTATTTGTATACATATTATATTATGTTATACCTAAGACTGAATAAACACCATACTAATCCTGGTTTTAAACTTATAATCTGTCAGAGTTCAGGGACTGGCATATTTAAACTAGTTTCATTATCTTCAGTGCTGGTAAAACTATTAATCTATTAATCTGGTTTTGGTCCGTTTTGTGTTTGGAAAATATATTCCTTTAAATAGGTTATTTCAGATCCTTTTGAACCTTAGAGGTGGCAAGATCTTCCTTAAATGCCCCTGGTTTTGATTAAGGTTTACAGTAGCAGCCACTGACACTGCCAGATATTTCCCCAAATTTCTGTGATATTTCCAGAAATATCTCCTGCTTTCTGCATTTCCACAGTAGGGACAGCAGAGAGAAACTCTTCAGAAATTTCCCGAAATATCTGGAAATAGCTGGCAATGTCTCTGGCTACTACTGTATGTGCCTTTAAATTTAGTGCCACTAGGGTTCAGGATCACATGGTTTCTCTAGCTTTAACTATGCATGCAGTGGTGTTCCTAGTGCAGCAACACCATTTTTGAATCAGGAGTGGCAGAGTGAGTCGCAGAGTTTTTTTACTACACTTTAAAAAAGGTGAGTATTTTGGTTTACAGAAGTTTATTCAATACTGCTGCTTTTTGCAAATTCAACGATGTGTAGTGAATCAGAGAATCAGAGAACCATTTTATCATGATAGGAGAGATATAAAACATCATACCTTATAATTCTTTTTGTTTTCGAAGTGGGTAGAAGTTGATGCAGTATTTACATTGTATACTTCTTTATTTTAGTATTGCTGGCAGCAAATTCTGGTTCCAGAGGGAAACATAAATGCAGAATGCTCTAAACAGTTTCAGCAAGTTTTAAGAGAAAAGGACATCTTGTCACTACCTCTAATTCTAAGGTACTTTTATTTGGTAAATTTCAGGGGCCAGATATTCAAAGCTTTGTGCCTGGTGCAAATCCGTTGCGCTGGAATAGCACTGAATTTGCACCGGGCTGTAATATTCAAAAGCTCAATTAGTGCTAGTGCTGTGTGATAGCGCCAACACTAAAAGTTTAATGTATGCAGTGGAAGGAGTGACAGGAGGGGCCATGAATGCCAGTACACCAGCATATTCAAAAGAATAGCGCCGTGCTACGGGTTGTTGCTCCACCCATAGTGTGGCGCTGAATACTGCCATCAAAAAGCATGCAGTAATGTGACGCAGGGGGTGGCGGACCTCCCGTGCCCCCACCAGCTCACAGCATACTGTTGTTCCCTCCTCCATACCACTCCCCCACACCCTGGTGCATGCATCCATATGTATCACTGGTTATGTAGTGCTACCCCCACCCCCAATCATGATTCTCAACTCCCTTGTCAATGTATCACATACATTTCCCTGGTGGTCAAGTGGTCCCCCACATCATGATCCCCGACTCCTGTTTTAATACATGTCAAAAATGTCCCTGATAGTCTAATGGCCCCCCCATCATGATCCATGACTCCCATTCCAATGTATCATAAAGATATCCCTGGCGGTCCAGTCCCCCCATCATGATCCCCATCTCTTGTTTTAATAAACTGCATACATTTCTCTGTTAGTCTAGTAGCTCCCACCCCAGTCATGATCCCTGACTCATGTTGTAATAAATCTGAAACATTTCTTTGGTAGTCCAATGTCCCCCACCCCACCTGGAAGTGCTGACCACCCACTCCCCCAACCATCCCAGAACAGAGCCAGTGACTGGCTCAGCCCACCACTCGTCTCAGGCTAGTTGATTTACCGAGTGATGAATAAGCAGGTACTCAATTGAGTTATGAATGAGCCGCATATGATGCACTCATTCATATCTCATTCAGGTATGAGCTCATTCATCACTCAGTCAGTGGCTGGCTACACAGGTGAGCGTGGCTAAGCCAGTCACTGGTTCCATTCTGGGATGGTTGGGGGGAGCAGGTGGTTGGCACTTCCAGGCTGGGGGACACTGGACTACCAGGGAAATGTTTGAGATTTATTAAACTGGAGTCAGGGTTCATGACTGGGGGTGGGGGGCTGCTAGACTACTGGGGAAATGTATGCAATTTATTAAAACGGGGTTGAGGATCCTGATTGGGGGTGGAGGCCACTAGACTACCAAGGAATGTTTGAAATTTATAACAGTGGGAGTTGGGGATCATGATTGTGGGTGAGGGGGCCACTAGACAACCAGGAAAATGTATGTGATTTATTAAAACAGGGGTCGGGGATCATGATGGGGTAGGGTGGGGGCCACTAGATCACCAGGGACTGGGTTTGATTTGCTGATGTCTGTGTTGGGGGAACTGGGGGGAGCACTAGACTACCAGGGCACATATGGACACAGGCACTATTGTATATGTATATGGATAAATATATATATATGTATCTATATATGTGTGTGTGGCACGGGGTCATAACAGCGCATTGAATAATAGCACGGCAACAAATCTGCAAGCAAAATGGTGTGCACTACAATAAGGTCCGGATGTACACCGACCTACAGAAAGAGTGCATGCCATTGAAATAAATGGGCTACTCTTTTAGTTGTGGTAGGCTTCGCCCCCCCCCCACAGCCCCTGTTATAAGTTAAAGTAGCCTCTGATATATTGGGAAAATGACTGGGAAAATGATTTATGTTAATATCTTTTAACTGATCAAATTGAACAGATTAAATAAGTTGTCAAATAAATAACATACAAAAATACCATAAAACAGAATTAAAAGCTCATTCAGAATAGTTTTTTAATGAGCTTCAGGTATCAATAATTTCAGTGGTACCTTGCCTAGTTTTAACCTGTTTAATAGGCAATTAATTGGGAATGGATTTAGTCTGGCTTTGGTACTTTGTATTCCATTTTTGATTTTCTTTTGCCAGGTTCCTTTTTATTTGGGAAAAAGGGAAAAATAAAGATAACATGGAGATAGGGCGGAGTTCGAATTGTTTATGGAGAATACACTTTTATAAGTGGGAAAGGAGTGTCTCTTAACCCTGATTGAGTAAGTATGCCCAGGGACTCGGGTCATATAAGTGGACTGGTCTGGAACAAGAAAGGTTCCTAAGGATCTTGATATCTCCTGGTTTGCTGAAGGACTAGTATCATTTGGACCAAATAGTATCTATGGACATAAAATAAAAATAAGTTATAACTTGTTTTCCAGTATTTTTGACACTGGTCCGGTATAACCGGCTCATGGACTTTTTGATATTATAAAGGTCTAATTTATACACTAGTTAATCATGCTATTTAATAGCCTATTTTTGTATTTGCACTTTTAATTGTAAATCCTTGGGGTTTTTATATACAGGTCTTGTGCATATATTATATATGTATATGTAAAAACAGAATATAGTAACATATGCATATATACATACATATTTACATTTAGGTGCATTTAGATAACAGAGGAGACCATCAGTGGTGCCATTAGCTATAGTTGTTCAGAGCTTCATCGTGTGAAGGGCGGTTTGTACACCAAGTGGAAAAACAGTTCCTTGTTAAAGGAACAATAACAAACTGAGGAAAGGAAAAAAGCAAACAGAGAATTGAGAAACAGACTGCCCAGTATAAAAATATTTTGGAAAAAATAGAAAATAAGGAGGGGGTTTCCCTTAAACAACCTAAAATTGCAAAGTTTTTTAAGGGTGCTTCCTATAAGGAAAATAACATTTCTGGCTCCTTATCTGCCTCTACACATACGATTCAAATGGGCATAGATAACCAAATATTGGAGAATGGTACCATAATTAAGGGAACATCTGATAAAATCTTAAAAGAAAACCCCATTAAATCTTCCAAACCTTGAAAATTCCTCTAATTTAGAAACATTATTTAATAATAAAACAAGACAAACAGGGGAAGGATTATCTTTATTTGCACAGGAATGGGACTCATACAGTCATGCAACTTCAATTCTAGACAATTCAAGTTAGATGCATAATTTTGATCTATCAGCTTCACAATCAATCTCTTTAGAATTGACACAATTCAGTTGTTCAGAGTATATATTAAAATTGCTTGCCTTACATAAGGAAAGTACATACAAAAATCAAGGCAATTTTACTTGTATTGAGACAGAGAATCCTGATAATCTTGCCTCTGTAATACACAACCTTTGTCATGCTATAGTTGGACTTAAGAAATTAGTACCATCTGGACTAGAAGACAGATCAATAGGTAAAACAAATCCAATGGGAATACCTTCTCCAAAAATGGTTTCTGATACTCCCCCAACATCAGGTAAAAGGCCAAATCCTACAAATAATGGGCCAGATATTCAAAACTTTGCCCCGGGGCTAAATTAGCACTGCCTGGTGGGCAAACGTAGCCCAGAGCACAAAGCAAGCTATATTCAAAAGGAAATATAGCAGTCTGAGGAAGCTGGGCAAACTGGTCTGGGAGTGCAGGGCCAAAATAGCCCGGGAATAAGACAGCACTGAATATAGCAGCAGGGAAGTGCAAACTGCAACTGCAGCTCATTAGACTCTGTAGCAAGCCAGTGTTGCAGGTGGAGAACATTGTGTGTGATTGCACAGAGATGTCTCACAGCTACTGCAAACACATCTCTCAACCTCCTGCCTCATAAATCAAGGACAAGGCTGAAAACAATCAGGGACAAAGGTTTAAAATCAGGAACACACCTCAAAAATTGGTGATATCCACTCAGGAAGCTGGTAGAATAAGTGGTGTAGTGTAAAATGCATTGTTTAAGGAAGAACACGTCTGTAACATTAATGTCTGACATTATGTTATGCCTACAACCCCCACTGTTTGGTCATGGAAATACAATTTGTAGGAGGGACAGAGTAAAAGTTTGAGGTAAATCCAAGGACATCCCTGAAAATCAGGAACAGTTGAGATGTATGACTGCAAACAGCAATGTAAGCCACACACTGCAGAACTGTGCTTAGTGTGCTATGCTGAAGGGAGGTTTGCCCAGTGCTAACCTGATTACACAGTGCTAACATATTAGCCCGGTGCAAACTGGTTAGCCCGGTGCAAATGGGAGCTATATTCAAAGCTCTCATGCAAATGAGCCTACTTAGGTAATCCATGGGCAAACAAGTACATTTGCATCTCATCAAGTGCCGTTCAGCATACATTACCATGCAGTTTGCCCGGTGCTACTGCATGGAGCAAAACGCTCCTCCTTTTGATTGGAATGAAAGTACAGGCTGGATGCTGCAGGCCAAGGCATGCCCACAGCATCCCCTGTTGGTCGGAATGGAGGTACAAGCTGGAAGCAGCAGGAACTGTGTGCTGGCAGGCACAGTCAGTGCATACAACACACCCAGTCAGCTGTGCAAGCAGGACCTGTATATATGTATATGTGTGTGTGTGTATATATATATATATATATATATATATATATATATATATATATATATATATATATATATATATATATATATATATATATATATATATATATATATATATATATATATATATATATATATATATATATATATATATATATACACACAGACACACACTGCCCATGGTCATACATGCCATGGAGGATGCCTCCCCCAACAACACAAGTACCTCACTGCAGTAGTAGGTGAAACACAGTGGGGGACGCAATGCATGGGACAGGCATAAGGCAAACCTGCTGGGGGTGGGGGGATATCAGCTGTAGGGTTACTGGGCTGTGCAGTGCAGCCATCCAGTATATAGGGACCTGGGCAGACAAGCTGGGCCAGGCAGCCCTTCTCAGCTGTCATGGTCCCTGTTCCCACCCCCCATTCCCCCAAGCATGTATCCTGACCCCCGTTTCAAATAAAAAAGAATACATTTCCCTGGTAGTCTAGTGGTCTCCCTACCCCCAAGTATGACTCCTGAAACCCATAGAAATTAAAATAATAGTATTTTCCCTGGTAGTCTAGTGGTCCCCCTACCCCTAAGTATGACTCCTGACACCCATAGAAATTAAAATAATAGTATTTTCCCTGGTAGTCTAGTGGTTCCCCCCAAACACAACTCCTGACCCCCATTTCAAATAAAAAAGAATACATTTCCCTGGTAGTCTAGTGGTCCCCCTACCCCCTGGCATGTATCCTGACCCCCGTTTGCAGTAAAATAAAGTCAGTTTCCTGGTAGTCTAGTGGTCCCCCCACCCCAAAGCATGACTCCCGACACCGGAGAAATTAAAATAAATATATTTCCCTGGTAGTCTAGTGGTCCCCACCCCAAGCATGGCTCCCATCCCTTGTTGAAAATCAAATATATATATCATCCCTGGTAGTTTAGTGGTTCCCCCCAACCTGGCAGTGACGCTCCCACTCATCCCAATGAGACTCCAAGAATGGAGCCGGCGACCAGCTCAGCCCTCCTCTCACCACCACGGCCGGCTACCGACTAAGGTACAAATGAGTGCTACTTCATTACAGTAAAAGCTCATTTGTGCCTCAATCAATAGCTGGCATTAGTGGTGAAACGAAGAAACTGATCTCAACTCATTCTTGGAGTCTCATAGAGATAATGCCAGTGTCACTGCAAGAGAAACTGAACTACCAGGGACAATACTGTTAATTTCTCATGGGGGTCCGGATTAGGAGCTGTGCTTAGGAGGTGGGAGGAGACCACTAGACTTCAAAGCCACCTCACTGTTACTTTATGTACAATGGGGTTTGGGATTTGTGTGTGTGTGGGGGTGGGAGGGCACCACTGCATTACTGTAAGCTTTTCCTTGGCGGTATTTAGCGCCGTGCTACAGGTCGCCCTAATGCCCGTTGCATGGCTCTATACTTTTGAATATGCCGGTGTGCCGGCAGTCAGTGCCCCTTCCCTCAGTCCCTCCCCTGCATACATTATTATTTAGTGTTGGTGCTAACACCTAGCACCGGTGCTAAATGTCCTTTTGAATATTGCAGTCGGGCACAGATTCGGTGCTAATTCAGTGCAACGGATTTGCGCCCAGTGCTCCCCTTTGAATATCTGGCCCATTGTGTATAATAAGGATTTTTTTTTTTTACTAATGCAGGCAACTTTGTCTCCTCCTGTATCCTCTCCAATCAAATGTTGGAAATAATTAAAAAGAAATGTTATCCAGCTCAGCCAACCTCGGTATAAAAAGTATAAAACTTTATTCAGGGAGGAGCCAGAACCAATTCAGTGCTAAACAGACTCAATTCTAGGAATTGGTCACAAATTGGCCCACTCACCAATATAAGTTAAATCAATTATTTTTTATTTCATACATTCAAAGATACAGTGTTTATTATACATGCAAACATTTCGGAAAAATCCTTCATCAGTGCACCACTGTATGTAAAATACCAAAAATAAGTTGCTGTTTCCCAAACTGGTAATTGCATATAAAAATGCAAGTGTTCATATTTTTAAAGGTTATCAACCCAGGGAATGCTCACCCATATAATTCAGACCATAATCACCACTGGAAAGTGTGCAAACATTCCACATATATTTAATTCTTTAATAAAATTAACATATCTTTGTTATGTACATTTCTCCCAAAAATCGTAATTCACAAGGTGAAAACTACAGATTAGAATCTTACTGCATACCTGCCTCTTACTACATTTCTTTACCAACTTTGTCACCATATAGTTTCTCCCACTTCAATATCTATCAATTGTGAAAAAGGGACTTTCTCAATGGTATACTTATCTCTACTATATGAAATTAATTACAACCACTAATAAATATATGTAATATCACTGGGTAAAAAAGATTGCCTCATATTTCTGGTTTTGAAATTTCAAAAGTTTTCTGTAATATTAAACAGAGAGTACTCGAGCTTAGTATAAACGCTGCACACTGCAATTAAAAAAATGTGTTTCTTTCAATGCTAGGGGCCAGATATTCAAAACTTTGCCCCGGGGCTAAATTAGCACTGCCTGGTGGGCAAACGTAGCCCAGAGCACAAAGCAAGCTATATTCAAAAGGAAATAGCCCGGTGCTAATCCTGCTGAATATAGCAGTCTAAGGAAGCCGGGCAAACTGATTTGGGAGTGCAGGGCAAAAATGGCCCGGGAATAGGACTGCACTGAATATAGCAACAGGGAAGCGCAAACTGCAACTGCAGCTCATTAGACTCTGTAGCAAGCCAGTGTTGCAGGTGGAGAACATTGTGTGTGATTGCACAGAGCTGTCTCACATCTACTGCAATCACACATCTCAACCTCCTGCCTCATAAATCAGGGACAAGACTTAAAAATATCAGGGACAAAGGTTTAAAATCAGGGACACATCTTAAAAATCAGTGCTATCCACTCAGGAAGCTGGTAGGATAAGTGGTGTAGTGTAAAATGCATGTTCTAAGGAAGAACACAACTGTGACATTAATGTTTGACGTTATTTTATGCGTACAACCCCCAGTGTTTGGTCATGGAAACACAAGTTTTAGGAGAGACAGAGTAAAACATTGAGGTAAAATCAGGGACAATTGAGTGGTATGACTGCAAACAACAATGTAAGCCACACACTGCAGAACTGTGCTATGCTGAAGTGAGGTTTGCCCGGGGCTAACCAGGTTGCACAGTGCTAACACATTAGCCCAGTGCAAACTGGTTAGCCTGGGGCAAACAGGAGCTATATTCAAAGCTCCCATGCAAATGAGCCTACTTAGGTAATCCGTGGGCAAACAGGTACATTTGCATCTCATTAAGTGCTGCTTAGCATACATTACTATACAGTTTGCCCGGTGCTACTGCATGGAGCAAAAAGCTCCTCCTTTTCGTCAGAATGGAAGTACAGGCTGGACGTTGCAGGCCAAGGCATACCCACAGCATCCCCTGTTGTTCGGAATAGAAGTACAGTCAGAAAGCAGCAGGAACTGTGCCCAGGCACAGTTGGTGCATACATACTTCACAATCCCTTGCCTTCTGAATCAGGTACAAGGCTTAAACAAATCAGGGACAAAGGACCAATATCAGGGACACATCTTCAAAAGTAAAGATATCCACCCAGAAAGCTGGTAGGATATGGGGCTTAGTGCAAAATTCAGTTTCTAAAGAAGAACAAGTCTGTAACCGTAATGCTTGACATTATTTTGTGCTTACAATGTCCAGTTTAGCCACAGAAACACAACTGTGAGGAGAGACAGAGTTAGATACAGAGGAAAATTCAGGGACATCCCTGAAAATCAGGGACAGTTGAGAGGTATGCTCCCGGCCCATTCACAATACAATTACACTTAATGTCCCTGGTAGTCTAGTGGTCCCCTCGCCCCCCTGCATGACTCCCGATCTATTTTAATAAAACTTAAATGTTATTTCCCTGGTAGTCTAGTGGTCCCCCCACCACCTGCATGACTCTGATCCTTTTTAGTTAAAATTAAATGTTATTTCCCTGGTAATCTAGTGGTCCCCCCACCTCCACCTCCTGCACGAATCCCGATCTGTTTTAATGACAATTAAATGTTATTTCCCTAGTAGTCTAGCGGAACTCCCACCCCCCGCCTGACTCCGATCCATTTTAATACAAATTAAATGTTATTTCCTAGTAGTCTAGTGATCCCCACCCCTGCAAATCCCGACCCCAAGCACCATACAAAATGACTGTTCCCTGATAGTCTAGCACCCACCCAGCAGTGATGTCCCCTCAGCCCAGCAACACTCTTGGAACAGAGCTGGCGACTGGCTCAACCCTCCTCTCACCACCATGGCCCCATGACGCTGAGGTATGACCGTGCCTCAGTCGGCAGCAGGCACGTAGTGATGAAGAAGGGCTGAGCCAGTCACTGGCTCTATTCCTGGGATTTTGCTGGGCTGGCAGGCATCACTGCTGAGTGAGAGACCACTAGACTACCAGGGGAACAGTCATTCTAGCAGGATCGGGAGATTGCAGTGGAAGAGGAGACAGACTACCAGAAGCTCTACATTTATTTTAATAAAATGGATTGAAATCGTGCAGAGTTGGGGGGACCACTGAACTACCAGAGGAACTAAATTTTATTACAATGGATCAGGATTCATGCAGGGTGGTGAAGGACCACTAGACTACCAGGGAAATAACAATCAATTTTATTACAATGGATTGGGAGTCATGCAAGAAGTGGGGAGACCACTAGACTAAAGGAATAACATTTAATTTATTACAATGGATCGGGAGCTGGCGAGGGGTGAGGACCACTAGTCTACAGGAAATAACATTTATTTTCATTAAAATGGATCAGGAGTTGTGCAGGGAGGTGGGAGGGGCAGACCACTGGACTACCAGGGAGTTTACTGTACTACCAAGGCTATGTGGGTCCACGATGTGGGGGGGCACCGACTCATTACCGCCAGCTTTTGTTCGGAGGTATGTAGCACTGTGCTACAGGTTGTACTAAAGCCTGTAGCATGGCACTAGACCTTTGAATATGCCGTGCTGCTGGCATTCATGGGAGGTCTCCTAATCCTGCCCCTGCATACTATTATTTATTAGCGTCGGCACTACCACACAGCACTAGAGCTAATAGAGCTTTTGAATATTGCAGTCTTGTACAAATCCAACACTATTCCAGTGCTATGGTTTTGCACTAGGCGTAATTGTTTGAATATCTGGCCTTAAGTCTGTCATTGTAAATCTATACCCAAAGTTTTCTTGTACTTACATAGTAGTGTGGCTGAGCGTGGCATGACCTCCTGCTCTCTCTTTCTGGAGGTAACTCACCTGCTCAGCTCTGTGTTTATATACTGGGCCAGGCAGGAATTGGGCAAGGAGCAATGGGCGTCATTGCAGGACCATGAGGTAGTCTCATGATGCTAGCACTCGCTCCTGGTGCCCGATCTGCAATGATTACATTTGCAGCACCTAGTGAAACACAAGGTGTCCTGCCTGTGGATTGTTGCCAGATTCAATTATTTAATATGTGTCCCTCAGGTATACACGTTCAAAAGGGCTGTTCCTTATTTAAACCATTTAATAAGTTAGACAGCAGTTCATGCGATGTCTTCCTATAAAGCTTCCAAATCAACACTCAACAGGGATATTCAAAATTCATTTAATTTAGTGATACTACCTACATTCTCTTTTCTTTATGAAAGTCTAAATCGGGGAGAAAGGAGACAAGGGGGGGGGTTTAATCACAAATCTGATAGAATCAAACTTGTATCTCATGTAAACAATTGCTTACAACAATAATATGGTACATCTCATATGTACCTGTTGATAGACTTTGTCCAATTAAATCAGTTTCTATTCTATAAACAAAAGAAGCCACTCAGGCACAGCACCAAAACCAGCTCCTCAACATCAGAAGGTACGCCATTCAGCAGGCATTATAAATGTCAATACACTTATATTCACAGAGCTCACTTTCAGAGTGTGGCGTGACCTTCTGCTCTCTCTATATGGAGGTAACATGCCCGCTGTGCTCCGAGTTCAAATACCCACCAAGGCAGGAATCGGGTGTGGAGCAATGCACATCACCAAGGGACCAGGTCTAGTCTGATGATGTTTGTGCTTGCTCCCTGCACCCGACCTGCTGACAAATTTTTCTTCATAAATGCAGCACCTTATAAATAACAAGGTGTCATGCCTTTTTAGTGTTGTCAGACCTATTTATCAAATTTATTAATAGTGAATTGAAGCATACTGAAGTATATCTGTATCTTAACAATTACATAAAAGAAAAATGTAACAAATCACCAAATAGTCTACAAATATAAGGCTATCAGGAATAAGCAGTGTAGCAAGTATGCATTGGGTATACTTTAGATATGCATGCTAAGTGGAAATAGAGTACAATATAATGGGGTTAGTCAAAAAAGGGGGGAATAGGTCAGGGGTTGAAATATTGCAAAAATCAATCACAGAAATGCTCTGCTGATGAACACGTAAGCCAGATCTAGTACAGGGTTCTGAAGTTAGTTTATCAGTATTCAGTAGTCAAAAATCACACATCTCCCACAGGACTATGTCTGGCAGGTCAGAAGGTCACTGGTTACAAAATTTACAAGGTATATACTCAAACAAACAGAAAACCTATTTTATACTTGCCACATAGTTGGTTACTTGATCACAAAATCAGTTGCCCATCAATGCAATCATTAAGCTCAAACCTAGGGTTAGTGGCATCCAATTTATCTATAAAATATGTTTCCCTAGTAAGAATCTTTACTTTATAATCTCCTCCTCTGGGGTCAGGTAATACCTTCTCTACTGCAAAGAATCTCAGTTGTAGTAATTGATGTCCCTGCTCACTGAAATGTCTGGCCACAGGTAATGTGGGGTCCTGTCTTCTAATGTCACTTTTATGTTCTGTTATATGGGTTTTTAACATTCTTTCTGTTTTATCTATATATATTTTATTGCATGGACATTTCAGCATGTAAATAACCCCAACTGTAGAGCAGTTAATGAACTGGTTGATAGTGATTTCCTCATCTCTTGCTGTATTCTGAATTTTCTTTATTTTATAAGTATTATTATAGTTATTACAATGTCCACATCTGTAATTACCCCGTGTCTCAGCTAAATTCAAAAAATGTTGTGAATCTCTATCAGAAATCTTATGGTCACTTTTGACCAGTCTGTTTCCTAAGGTTTTATTCCTTTTAGGTACCAATAAAGGCAGTTGTTGAAATATTTGCTGTGTTAATGAGGTAGCCTGTAAAACTTTCCAATGCTTATTAACAGTATTTTTAATGCTGAAAAAAATGTCATTATGTACCATTGACAAAACTATTCTACAGGTATCTCCCTTCACCTCTTTTTCATTTAGTCTCTGTGGAGTCAAATGTGCCTGTCTTTCTCTAGTTTCAGCCTTTTCGATTGCTGTCTGCAATGTCTCTTGCTTGTATCCCCTCTGTTTAAATCTGTTTACCATCTCATATCTGGCCTTATCAAATTCCCCCTTATCAGTGCAATTACGTTTGGCTCTCAAAATTTGCCCAAATGGGATGGATTGTAGCAGCCCTCTTGGATGAAAACTCATGGCATGTAAAACTGCATTTTTGTCAGTTACCGTTTAAAACAGTTTCATTGCCAGTTTGCCTTCATTTTTATAAATGCATAGATCCAAATAGGGAATTTCTGTTTGACTTGTATTCATAACAAAAGTTAAATTATCAGTACATGAATTTAGATATTGGTTAACATTTTCTAATTTCTTTCTTGTTCCCATCCAGATGGCTATAATATCATCTATAAAATGTTTCCACATTCCAAGCCTATTCCTGAATAAGTTCCTATTGCCGTAGACAAATTCCATCTCAAAATAACTGATATAAATATTAGTATATGAGGGTGCCATGCTTGACCCCGTAGCAGTTCCTTTAACTTGTAGGTAATATCTCTTTTCAAATTTAAAATAATTCTGTGATAAAACTGTTTCTGTCCACTTTACAATTAAATCATTTGATATTTTTCCATCTGTTCTCACTCTATCTCAGAATGTTTGTAACACCTGACAACCTAATTTGTGAGGTATGGATGTATAAAGATCCTTTAAATCCCATGTGACCAGTATACATCCAGATATTTCCACATCTGATTCGTGTAAATGCTCAATTTGGGTAATAATGTCAGTTGACTCTTTAAAGTATGACCTGGTTTGTTCCACACATGGCCTGATATGATGGTCAATGAAAATTGAAAGTGGTTCCAAAACCGAATTAATTCAAGATACAATGGGTCGCCCAGGAGGTGCTCTGAAATGTTTATGAATCTTGGGTAAAATATAACATAAGGGAACACTTGGGGTATTTCTGTACAATGCTTCCTTTTCCCATTCTGTGATATCTTTATTGTCATAGGCAGTTATAAGTAATGTTTTTACTAGCTCTTTAATTATAGCTGTTGGATCCCTTTCTAAGGCTAGATCATTCTCTTCTACTTCTAATAAATTTGTACAGATCTGTCGATACTGTGAATAATCCATTACAACCACTGCTCCCCTTTTATCCGCATTCTTAATTATAATATTCTTGTCATTCTCTAAATTTCTCAAAGCTGCATACTGTGATACTATAAGATTATATTTCTTCCTCCTATCCATATTCCTTTCTTCTTGCAGAATCTTTTCCATATACTTATTAACCAAATAAATATATATCTCAATCATATGGGGTGTAATGGGGGTAAATCTGGACTTTAAATGTAAGTTTTGCCCCAAAATCATCTTCTTCTCTTGTAATGATAAATCAGTATTTCCTGGTGGTTGGTTTACAAAAAGCTATTTTAATTTGAGTTTTCTAAAGAAGTGATTTAAATCTAGTTTTAGTTCAAAGCCATTGACCCGATTGTGTAGACAGAAGGTAAGACCCTTACTGAGGACTTGTTCCTCTACTGGGTTCAAATCTCTTGTAGAGATATTACAGATTAATTTGTTTTCATCTGAGCTGACTGAGTACTTCAGGTCTCTGTTGTTAATTCTGGAGTTTATTTTTCTTTTCGTTTGTCTATTCCTTCTATATCTATACCTGTTCCTGCTCCTGCAGTGTTTGAGGGTCTGGGTATCTGTGTTTCTTCCCTGGAATCTTGTGCCCATCCTTCTTTTGTAAAATGGTATCCCTTTTGCCTCTCTGATGGTATGCAGCATTTATACTAAGCTTGAGTACTCTCTGTTTAATATTACAGAAAACTTTTGAAATTTCAGAACCAGAAATCTGAGGTAAACTTTTTTACCCAGTGATACTACATATATTTATTAGTGGTTATAATTAATTTTACATAGTAGAGATAAGTATACCATTGAGAAATTCCCTTTTTTTTTCACAATTGATAGATATTGATTACGTCTTAATTACTGCAACTCCTTTTATCTAGGGCTTCCTGGGGTTGATATCCATCACCTGCAGCTCATGCAGAATCCTGAGGCCTGGTTATTGACAGGTACTCCCCGTACCCGTCATATTTATCCAGTTCTGCGTGATCTGTACTGGCTGCCAAAACAGTGGTGGATCACCTTTAAAGTTGGTCTTCTGACTTACTAAGCCCTACACAGACTGGGACCGGACTACTTGAAAGAGCTTCTGGTACCTTACTGCCCTGGGTGATCGTTCCACTCGGCAGACATGGGGTTGGTAGAGACTCCAAGGTTGTTTTTTTAAAATCTTCGGGGGCCCGTGCTTTTATGTACGTGGCCCCTACCCTTTGAAATTCTCTACCCCATCTGCTTCGGCAGCGTGCATCCGTGGAAGGATTTGAAAAGGCTTTAAAGACCTATTTATGGTCAAAGGTTTACACCTGATGATGATACTTTATTGTATTTTTATGAACTCAGCAGTTTTAGATTTGTGTTTAGTTTTGCTATATATGTAATTGTTGTAAGGCACCTTGGTTGTAAGAAAAAGAGTGGTATAAATAAAGATGTATTATTGTTATTACTATTATATTGAAGTGGGAGAAACTATATGGTGATGACGTTGGTAAAGAAGTATAGTAAGAGGCAGGTATGCAGTAAGATTCTAATTTGTAGTTTTCACCTTGTGAATTAAGACTATTGGGAGAAATTGCACGTAACACATGTATGTCGATTTTATTATAGAATTAAATATATGTGGAATTTTTGCACACTTTCCAGTGGTGATTATGATCTGAATTATATGGGTGAGGATTCCCTGGGTTGATAACCTTTAAAAATATGAAAACTTGCATTTTTTATATTTAATTACCAGTTTGGTAAACAGCAATTTATTTTTGTTATTTTAGATACAGTGGTGCACTGATGAAGGATTTTTCTGAAACGTTTGCATGTATAATAAGCACTGTATCTTTGTATGTATGAAACAAAAAAATAATTGATTTAACTTATATTGGTGAGTGGGCCAATTTGTAACCAATTCCTAGAATTTAAATAATTAAAACCCCATATTTTGCTAATGTCGCACTTTTGGAAAATCTAGGAGCACTTCAGGAGGAAATTTTAAATTTAAGAGCTGATGTTTTTTTCAATCAGTCTATTTTAAAACAACTAAGGGAAAAGGAACTTCAAAACTCTGAGACATCTTGTTACACCTGTGAGGAAGGGGAAACAAAAGAATCTGCCAATAAAGCAATCCAAGTGTCCCTCCTCCTTTTCTAAATAACTGTCTGAAGTACTATTAGAATCAAAAGGGGGACAAGAGAGTTTTAAAGGCTCTAAAGGTAGCAAGACAAGTATGGAAAAGCCCCTCCCCCCCAAAAAAAAAACAAGGAGGAAAAACAATGACAGATACATTTTGAAATTAAAGGATCAAAGGACCAACCTAAAGTTAACAAGCATTTGTTAATGCTGGAGTTCGTCGTTGGAATTGCTGTTGGTACACATCAATTGGTAGGACTGCAGTTCCCAGCAGAAAGAACAAGTTATGCCACTAAGTTCAAATTCCCATTGAAATACAGTGAAGCGCATACCTGTTTCCTCAATTAGTGATCTGGCCTTGAAGAGTAAAGATGTGTCTGTGGTTCAGAGAAGATGAGGGCACTGGAGCCCCACCATGGGTTGGAGGGGGGGATGTTATGGTTAGAAACCCTAATGCCCGGGGCATTTGTTGGTATTTGCACTACAAATTTTCAACATGGCCTTTTGTGAGCTCCACCTCATGAAAGCATCTGGGACCTCTGCTCATGAATAGTGGCACTGTGATTTTGTTAATCTGTCCTGAACGTTGATTTCACACCGCGACCATGCCATTCTGCACCAGATGTGCAAAAACTTAGTTCAGGCAGGATGTGAAAAATTACAGCTGTACCATTCATAGGGAGGTGTGAAGAGATGACAGTGTTGAAAATCCGGAGTGAAAATATTAAAAATGTTTGAACGTACAAGTGTATGTGGAAACTATACAATGCACGCTTGTAACAGTCATTTAGTGGAATTATTTCACAAACATTTCAATATAGGCATTTCGTGACCACTGCTCATGAACACTGTCACTATGATTTTCTTAATCTGCCTGAATGTTTATTTCCCACAGTGACCGCGCCATTGTGTGTCAGATGTGTGAAAACATATTTTGGGTAGGATGTGATAAATGACAGCTGTACTGTTCATAAGGAGGTGTGCAAAACAAACAATGTTGAACATCTTTAGTGAAAATATTACAAATTCTTGAAGTTACGAATGTGCATGGAAACTGCGCAATGCACACTCATAACATAGTCATTTTGTGGAATTTTGTCACCAAATTTTCAACATAAGCATTTTGGAACCTATGCTCATAAACAGTTTCACTGTGATTTTCTTAATCTGTCCCGAACACTAATTTCCCACAGCAACTGCGCTATTCTGCATTGGAAGTGCGAAAATACATTTTGGCCAGGATGTGAAAAACGCGAGCTGCACTGTTCATGAGGAGGTGTAAAAAAATTCCAATGTTGAAAATCTGGAGTGAAAATATTACAAAAAATGTTACAAGTGTGCATGGAAACTGCTCAACGCACGCTCGTAACACAGTCATTTTTTGGAATTTTTTCACCAAATTTGCAACATAGGCTTTTTGGGAGCCCACCTCATGAACAGTGACATTGTCATTTCATTAATCTGTCCCAAAAGATGATTCCATGCAGTGACTACGAAATCACCTCTTGGGACTGAATAGCCAGATGACAGTGACTGAATTCATGAGGTGGGGTCCCAAGAACCCCATGTTGAAAATTTGTGGCCAAAATTCAAAAAAATGGACAAGATATACACCAAAGTTGAACCCCCCCCCCATTTATGCCATAATACAGCTTACCAGCATTTCTTTAGTTCGCGATCGGCTTTGAAGCGTGCCGACGTGTTCCCAGTCCACTGAAGATCATCATGCCCTGCTCCAGAGGTAAGTATGGGTGAGGGGGTGTGGGAGGGTGCAGAGGGTGGGTGCGGGTTGGGCAAGGGGCACAGCAGACTACGAGGGACTGTTTTCTGGTTTACAGGTTAAAAAGTTAATAAATCCAATGCAGGAAGGTTTTCTTTGTTAACAGGGACTTTGGCATGCTGGGTGGGCTCCCAGCATGCCACCTGAGTGTTTGTGGTGTAAGGTGGGCTGTAGCCGATGGGGATTGGGCACCCTGTCGGCACACACCGAGTGTTTTGGAGGGGGACAACAGCTGAGGGGGACTGGGCACCCCCCCAACACACAGCTAATGGGGGGACATTATGCTGATGTGGAGCGGGCTCCCTCATCAGCAAATGAACTGGGAGGGGGCATGCCGACAGGGGGATTGGGCACCCTTGTCAGCTTTCATGGAGGACTGTAGGAGGCAGATGGCACCAGCCACTGCCGTTTGTTTATTAAACTGGGAGGGGGCATGCCAACAGCCTGGGCTCAGTGTGTTCACACTGCAAGCTACAGCAGTGTGAATATGCAACCAGGAATGCAACAATGCAGGGATGCAACATAAAAGGACAGAGCCATGCCATTATTGGTGTGGCTCTGTCCTTTGAAAAGTTGTCCAACTCCACCTGAACAACTGAAAGGGAGTCATTGCCAGCCTGCCAACTTATTCACCTGCCACTGGCTTGCCCCTTGAAATGGAGCTCTCCATTGGACACACCCCTGTATAGCACCTCTTATAGCAATGAGTTTGTCTATGCCTGCGCTCCACGATGAACTCAAAAAGGGGAATAGTATTAAAAATACAAAAGAGTAAGAAAACATAACTAAGAAGGAAAATCAACATTCAACACAAGTTGGGGCACAGTTATCTAAACAGCATATGGAGGTAAGACAAGTTGTGTATGAGGTATTGTCTGTTCAGTATAAAGAAATAGATGAACATGATTGTAATAAGGTGGAGGGTTTGATCGGGGGGGAAGTTGAAGGAGCCATGGAGGGCCAAAAATCAAAGGATGGACTAATTAAAAAACCTCAAGAAAGTGCTTCACAGAATACTTTTATCTCCTTTGATGCATATGATGAGGTTTTGCAAAGCCCATCCATGGAAACAGAACTTCTAATAGAAATTAGGGGAATGGCTCCTTTAGAGCAGGAGACCCTGGAAAACATTTTTAAATGGATAAAACACTTGTTTTTGTGTTACGTCCTAACCCAGTTTACATAGATTATGTTTTATTATACATGGGCAATGAACAGTTAGCACCTAGTATTGGGAAACATGCACTTCCTTCTAGAGTGAACACAAATGGACAGGAGAGTATGCTACAAAACAGATCCAGGAAGGAGGAGGAGGAGGATTTAAATAAAATAAATAGAGTTCAGGAGACTATAGCCAAGTATGAGTTTGGTAACATGTTACCTTGGAAAAATAGGACTGTGTCAATCTTTGGATGGAAAACAAATGTTGGAGTTACAATAAGACAGGTTAAACAGGAATTGGCATAATTTTTTATCGCATTCACTTAATTTGAATATGTTGTCTAGTTCTATAGCTTGGATTCAGATTAATAAAGGCATTTCAGATACCCCACAACTGAACATTACATTTAAAGGTTCAAAATTAGCAGATTTGGTTCTAAAGACCTCCCGTATATTAGATAATTTGGGGATACTTATAACTAATTTTGAAGTACTGGCCACATATTCCAATCTCAACTATAATCTTCCCAGGCCACCTCAAAATAGGGGAATGACAGCCATTGACGACAACAATAGGTATTCAGTTTTGCAGTCAGGCATCCTCCCAATGACAAAGAGGGAGCCCACCCAGTAATCTTTAATTGTAAAATGTTTGAAAAATAATAAACATTGGCCCCGGATATTCAAACTACGCCAGGCTGTGGTGCAAGCCTGGGCACAGCACAAATGGGCTGTGCAGGGGCGTTGTCAGGGTGATATTCAATGGAGCTGCACCATGGCACAGCATCACTGAATATCACACCCTGGCCACCATGCAGTGTGCATGGTGCAGTGGCACTGCGCCAACACAGGTGGCCAGAGTGAAGTAGGGGGATGCCCTAGCGCAAGTTCCATTGTGCTAGGTGCAATAACCGCAATATTCAAACTTGCACATGCAAATGGGTCCATAATGCATGCAAGGTGCAAATGGGGCCATTTACATGTCATTATGGCCCATTTGCATGCTATCGCCGATCGGCGACTTAGCCTGGCACCCTGCCAGGCTGCAGCCGTCATGGACTGACACCTGCAAAACTGGGAAAATTGCCCACTGCCCGATCGCGGGCATATGTTAAAATTAAAATCTCCAATATCCCTGGTGGTCCAGTGGACTGCTTGCAGCCCGATCACGGGCTTAGGTATAAACATAAACATCCCATATCCCTGGTGGTCCAGTGGACCGCTTGCAGCCTGATCACGGGCATATGTTAAAATATAAATGCCCAATATCCCTGGTGGTCCAGTGGACCACTTGCAGCCCACTCGCAGGCATCAGTAAAACATTAATGCCACAGCAACTGAACCCTGGTGGTCTAGTGGTAACCCCCTCCCCACCCGCCCACTGAGCCCCACCGCCCCCTCCCCATGGTCAGCGGTGGGCGGCAGCTCCACCCGCTTGCCACCCACTGACTGACACCATAGGGTAGGGTAGGGCTGTCGCCCATTGGACCATGGTGTGAGCCAATGGGCATGCAGTCTGTACCATACTACACAGTCCAGATATGAATGGATCCATTCACATATCTGGACACAATATGTCTGTTCCACAAACTGCATGCCGTAACTCATGCTATGAACCAATGGAGTGTACAGCCCTACCTTACGGTGTCAGTTAGCGGGGCGGCAGAAGCGGCTGCTTAGTAGGAAGCTGCTGCCCACACGCTGACAGCGAGGCGAAGTGGTAGAGGCTCAGTAGGCAGGTGGGGAGGGGTACCACTAGACCACCAGGGTTAGATTGCTGTGGCATTAATGTTTACTGGACGCCTTGATGGAGCTGGCCACCGGACCACTGAGAATAAATTTGACTATATTTATACCTAAGCCCATGATCGGGCTGCAAGCAGTCCACTGGACCACCAGGGATATGGGACATTTATGTTTATACTTAAGCCCGCGATCAGGCTGCAAGTGGTCCACTGGACCACCAGGGATATGGGAAGTTTATCTTTTTCTACGTATGCCCGCAATCAGGCATGGGAGGGGCACTGCCATGAAGATGCAGCTGGAGCTCGGGTGGTCACCCACAGGTGGCAGCTACCATGTTGTGCCCTGCAATATAGCAGCTCACCTGTGGGTGGCCAGCCATTGTTCCTTTTTTTGGAGGGCTTACCTGTGCGCAGCGCAAGTAGGGGTTGTGCATGCATGGGCTCAGCACATCCCGGGCTGAATATCGGGATGTGCAGAATATGCATGGGCACGCCCCGCCACCTATGCTGCAGACATTACTGATGCGCTCTGGTGCATTGGGATTTGTGCCAGGCACAATCCCCGCTTGAATATCTTGCCGGGGCACATCAGTGGGTTGCGCATGGTGCAACAGTGTTGCGCCATGTGCAACCCTTCTGAATATCCAGGCCATTGTGTTTTGGAATATTGAATGTCTCTCACATAAATTAGCAGATAATGAAACAAGGGATTTTTTTAATGAGCTATGATATTCTCTGCATTCTAAAAGACGTGGTCCTTCAATACTCCTTTGATATCAGGTTATACTTCATATGCTATTCCGGCCTACAAACATAACAAATATAGATGTAATAAAGCGGGTATAGCTACATATATTAAAACTGCTCTGAATTTTATGGGTACGGTATTGCCGTCCTCTTTGGAATTTATAATTAGTGTTAGACTAGTTAGAGAGTATTTGAAACTTACAGTTGTGAATGTTTACTTTCCCCCAAATGCTAAACATTTTGCAGATATCTGGGTACAGTATGAATCAGTTATAAATGATTTGATGGAAAAATATGCTCTAGAGGCAATTATAATAATGGGAGATTACTATGCAAGGATTTGCATAAATAAGCAGTTGGAAAGTCTTTATTACGAATTGTTACAGAGTTTTCAGCTAATTACTTCTCGGGTGAAGTAGCTCAGACATTCCAAAGATAAAAAATGCAATTTATCCAGTAAAAATCTTTTTTGATCAATGTCAGAAAAGAAATACTGCCTACTTAATGAGCACATGCCCTGGTCACATTAAAAGGGATTTTACCTACAGTATATGGGCCATTTTGGCTCTGCTATCATAGACCTTGCATGGGCTAATATTCAGGCATTAAAAATGATTCATGATCTAAAAATCTTAGACTGTGTTTATCCCTCTCATTGAAGCACATATACTACACTGAATTAGTATGCTTCCCTTCTCTTTCTCTATTTCACTACCACCCCTACCTCTTCTCTTGCCGAGTATTTCCATTCTCCCTTCCCCACATTGACAGTCCCCCACCCGTTCACACACTGGCATCACCAGTAAACATCTAAAGCAGGGGTGAGCCCATACCATGCTCATTAGAGAAGTGGAGGATGTCTCTGCTCCCAGTGAGTCATAGCGTCCTGATTAATTACAAGCTGGCTTATCAGCAGCTCAGCAAAAGTGCACATGCACTGCTTGAGTGGAGCTGAGCTCCAGTCAGACCACTCACAGAGGGAAGTCTGTTTTCTCTCTGATATGCATGCACATCATGTCAGGTGGTCAGTGAGGTAAAGGGGAATCTCTGAGGCTGACCTTGGTCAAACCCAGTGAGTCGGTTCTGTCTCCCCCGCAAGGTCGCTCTCACAGGGGCAACATCCAAAGATATGTTGAGCCCATACTGTGCTCATTAGAGAACTGGAGGATTGCTCCGCTGTCAGTGAGTAAGTGACATCTTTTATTTAATTATCAGCTAACCTACTGGCAGTCAGCAAAAGTTCACATGCACTTCAGTGGAGCAAAGCAAGGGTAAAGAAAAGCTGCTCCGTTTTGCTCAGACCACCCACAGAGCAGGTCTGTTTTCACACCAACTAACCACCAACATGCACGCACAGCATGTCAGGTAGCCACTGAGACAGAGGGGGGACTCTGAAACTGACTGATCAAGCCCAGTGAGTCAGGAAAGTGGTGTGTACCCTTCATCCTTTGTCTCCCCCACTCTGTCTATTGCATGATCCCAAGCCTGTGTTATAGTGAGGGGCATAATTCAGTATACAGATCACAACTGGAGTTTCTGTTTAATGCTTGCTGCATTTGTGAGTGCCAGTGGAGACTTAGGTAGGCATTGCTTCAGGGTGTCCTTTGCACTTAGATGTCCTGACGCAAGTCCTGCCCCTCTGTGTCACACTCCTACACTGCAAGTGATGCTCTCCATTTCCATTTAAAAAATTAAAAGATCTTCTTTCCCCTCTCTCTTCTTCCCCAACTCCATTCCTGCCTACTACCAGTGAGGGGAGGACTCAATCAGGCTTCATACTCATCTTATATTAATAACAAAAAAGTCTCCATTCCACACTCTCTCTCTCCCACTTTTGTTCCCCTTGCAACCCCATTCTGTTGTCTGTGCCAGTCCCAGGACAGAAATGATGTTGTCCTATGCCCTTGAAGTACAGCAGTGGGAGAGATGTAAATACATTTTAAACTTGTACTGGAATTCAGGCACTCATCACACTTGTTACAGATTTCTTAAACAGATTTGTATTCTGCAACTTGCTCTGTAGTATTTTTACATTATATCCACAGTAGATAGCCAAAGTCGGTATAAGTTTTAGCGAAAAAGTGTCTAGTCTTACTTGGCAGCACATGATTCTTCAGCCCTGCTGGGATGCTGTAACACTTCTCAAATCAACTCTTCTTTTAGATTAAATGTATGGGCAATCAAAGTACCATCCTGATCAGTACCTGCTCCTTATGTGTTAAAACCAGCAAAATAAATCTGTAAATTGTAGATGACGTCTACTGTTGGCACTGTTTTTTAAGTCCTTTCCATGCACAACTTTTTAAAGTGCATGGTGTAATGCCGTTATGCATGGAAGTCTATGCCTGGAACAGCCTTGTTGTGCTGCAGTAGTGATATCAAAATGTTGTTGTGCTGTAGTAGGGACATCACTACTGCAGCACGATATGGAATGCTGCCACATGGCTTCTGTCCTCGAGCTGCAGATGCTGGCATTGCCACTGTTAAATCCAGGTGGCTCCATACTGTGGACCTTGCTTGTGTTATTGCTCCTCTAAGTCTCTTGCCCCTGAAATCAGAAGTTGCTAGGACAGCACAAGTGCCAGAACCTCCACCCTGTACCAGAAAGAAAGAACATGCATGCATGGACCACTGGGAGGAAATCTGTGGCCTGCCATATCACAGTGGATAACAAGGATCTCATTCATGATGTGTTGGTTTGATTTTCAAGGCAGGAGAATGGTGACCTGCTACAGTGAACAGAGCGTGAAGATGGGGGAAGGAATGGAGGCTGGTGGCTGGGACACTTGAGAGGGTGTGGGTGTAAATAAACTGTTGTCCAAAGTAAAATGTGCTATTTTTTAAAGCACCGGTGTTAGTGCTTACCCGCTCATGTTTCCCTTCAACTATGAGAAGTGTCAGGCTTTTTTTTTTGTGGTGTCTATGCTCTATAAAAGATAATGTATGGGCATCCATACACAGACAAGCCTAAGTCTGCATTTCAAAGGTTTCCACGGCAACCAGGAGACCCCTCAAGCTTCTCTCTTGGGGTTTCTCATTGCCATGGAAACCTCTTGATGCAGACACAGGCTTGTTGTGTATTTGATGCCCATACATTATCCTTTGTATTATCTGTTATCCTCACCATGGGTGCTTCTGTACCACTGTCCTTGGCCAGACTCCCACTTCAACATCTGACTGCACTCTGGAGCTTCTCCCCCATAGCAGGACAGACCATCAAGCTAACCAGGATCCAGTGCATCAGTTAAGGGACTCCCATTGAGCTGGAAAATCACTGGAGTGTGGGCCACCTGGGAGATCATCCTGTCACACACCCATTTTAGAACTTTAATCTGCCTCACTCATCACCCTGATGTCAGCCAACCCATGTGAGGAGGGAGGAAATTACATCATGTGGGCACCCATGACATCCTGTGTCATTTGCATGTCCTCCAGAGTACAAGTGAACGCCTACAGAGCATGTCGCCGATTCCACCAGTGGCCCAAAAGAGAGCGAGAGAGTCTGATCGAAACACAGACCCTGTTTTCCTGCATAGTAGCATAATATGCTACCCATCCCTCTGCCATGCCACCAGTCTGGGTCCAGGTACACCACCTTCAAGACTGACCTACAAATCAAAACACAAACCCTGTTTTCCTGCATAGTAGTACAATATGCTACCCATTCCTATGTCATGCATGCCACTAGTCTGGGTCCAAGTTCACCACCTTCAAGACTGACTTATTTTTAAGGAATATCAAATTAATGGAAATTTAGGTCATCCAGCTTAAATACAATTTCTATGACTATGGGTTCCACCAACTGTGGCATAAATAATTTCTTTGTCTTTTACTTGTGCCAAATCCCCATGGGAAAGAGGAAGAGAGGTAGGACCAAGGATGAAAGGCCACATTTACAGCAAATGAGTCTGAACAAGGTTCTTCCAGTTTTGTTTTGTTTTTTTTTTGCAGCTGGCTTTGCTCCTCTTGTAAATTTAGCATTCTTCCTGTTTAGCAAGGGCTGGTGGCTACATAAAGAAATAAAAATAAAAAGTTAACTTGTCAACTGTTCATCCCAAATGAACTCAGTATCCATTTGGTCTGGCCTTAGGGGTGCTATTTAACAATGTCAAACAGATTTTGTTTCTATAAACAGATTAGTGGATCCAGCTTACAGTATGCAGCTGAAACCCCGTACAAGTTGTTACAACATCCTGGCCTTTTGTATGACAGATAAACAGGAACAATAAAGTCATAGCTAAAACTTGGTTAGCAATGTCAAAACCAATTTTTTTCCATAGAACATTGGTATATATCTAGTGTACAGTGACCAACACACATCAATTTTAAAGTTACGACATCCTGGTGTTTAGGTCCAATAAACAGGAAAAAGTAAAGACTGAATTAATAACCTGTAAAATAGCAGAGGAAGAGGACAACCGCAAAACCCACTCTGGTATCCATAAAGCCAAGAAGTACAGCACAGCCAGAATACATGTTGATAACATCTGAGAAGGAATAAACTGACCACAAATCTCTGGGAGCGTTTTTTTTTTTTTTTTTATCCATCTGTAGTAGTCTATTTAGACACATTATTTATTGAAGAAATGCCTATGTATTTACTTATTTATCTACTTAATAACTTATTAAGAATATTTGGCCAGTGTAACTCCTTGGGCATAAAAGTAGATGTTTTTGCAGAGGGTCAGTGGCAATGCAATAAATATAGAGTGTGTGTGTGTGTGTGTGTGTGTGTGTGTGTGTGTATATATATATATATATATATATATATATATATATATACACACACAAGAAATATAGATACATATATATATATATGTATATATATATATATATACACACACATACTTAACACATTTCAGAAATATAACTTGGTAAAACAGAACTATAAATGCAATGTGTATTGAAAGATCAGTGAACATTGTATGTAGACCATGAATAATAATTGCACACAATAACTAGTTATCAAAGAGAAATGCTAATGTTATGGGCTGTTTAAACAGCAGTATTTATTTATTTAATTAGTTTTTGTTGGCTGGTAAAAGAAGACTGGGCAATTCTGCCTATTTTCGGCCTCGTCCTGGGAAGGGGATGCAGATGGAGATCAACAGAAATTAAACCGGCTGAAGCTGTTGGTGGTATTTTTAGTGAATGGGGGAATTTGTCTAGGACACTGAGAACATGTCACTACTCTTTTCACAAAGTGCCATGGGATATTTAGTCATGTTTACATGGGCAAGGTAAGACTGCAGTGCTCCACTCCAATTGTCCTTCGTCCTCCCGTGCCAATGCAGCAGCCGTATACACATGGTCCCTCTCAGTGCTGATGCAAGCCACGTTGGAGAGGGGGCCATGAGTTCAAGTGGGTAGGTGGGTGAGCCCCCAATAGCTGGGTTTGCAGTGATGCGAGCAGCGCTGCCTCTCAGCATGGCAGATTACACTGCTCAGATTGCAATGTTTCCTCAACTCGGCTGGGACTTCAGGAGCTAATCGGGAATCAACTTACCATGATCTGGTAAGTGTTCCCACTACCACATTTGCACTCGCACAACCTGATGCTTGGGTTGCTGCGGTGCAAAATGTGGCAGTGTAAACAGGCCTTTCATCGTCCATCTGAAGAGTCACAGAACAGGCACATGGGTACTTGACTTAATGTCTCATCTAAAAGATGTTTGTAAGCTACCAATACCATGTACATTTTTTCCAGCAATAATAACTTTCTGGCAAAAACAACAATGGATACAATTTTTGTTGTCATTATCTTTCATTCCTGAACCAGGATATGTGGTTCTGAAGTTTTTAAAAATAACCACTTCTCTGGCAGTCTTGCCATCCTAAAACTAAATATCATCTAGGTGCGGCACTATGCTGTTCACCACCACATACATGAAGTATCATCATCCTAACACATCAACAGTATGAATCTAGTAGGTAGGTTCACTTAATAGGTAAAACTCAAAAGAACATAAGAACATAAGAATTTGAAGGCAGATGGGGACCGAGTGGCCCATCTAGTCTGTCCATGAATCTAACCACTTCCCTATATTTTGCTGTTTTTGTTTATAACGTAGTGTCAGTCCCATGCATGTTTAAATGCATTCACTGTCTTTGCTGTAACCACCTCTGGGTGCTGGCTGTTCCATGTGTTTATTACCCTTTCCGTAAAAAAGTACTTCTGATATTGCCTCTGAGCCTTCCCCCTCTCAGGTGCAATGGAAGAGATATTTTAAAAATTGTGAGTTGCAGCCATCTTTAATGACTTGAGTCATTAATTATAACATTACTTGTGAAAGTTGTTTTAAAAGGATCTGAGGTGATTAAAATGTACTTGTTATGAATGTAAGGATGTCAGAAATACATTTTTGCTAAAAAACTGTAAGATTAAAGTTTTTGTCAACTAACATACATTGCTGCTTTACAAAATTTCTGGTCACTCTGCTGTTTGAACATTGCTTTACCTGTTTTGGGAGGGCTTCTGCCCATGATTCAATGTGGGGGAATTTGACTCATCCCACATGTCACATAATAGCCAGCTTCTCCCTGCAACCGCCGTTCAGTGTTTTCAAATGCTCCTGGGCAGCTGCGTGTGTGTGTGTGTGGCTGTGCTCTTCTCCACTTTCTGTCTCCTCTGTGCTGTCTCCCCTCCTCACTTTTTCCCTGCGCTCTCTCTTCTGGGTTGGCTGATTGTCCTTTCCACATGTGCCAGGGCCCCTGCCTTGTTTTTTGTCTGTCTGTTTTGTTGGGGCTCAGTTGGGCCATTTCCATGGCTTCCCTGCCTTTGTTTTGTTTTGTCTTTTGTTTTCACCCTTCCAAGGCCCTCGTCCTAAGGGGCCCGCTTTTGGTTGTCATTCTGGTAGCTGTTGCTGGTCTCCTCTCACTTCCTCCCATCTGGCACCCCTCTCCCCATGCTTCCACCTGCTCCTCACCCCCCTCTGGCATTCTTTGGTTGTTTCTACCACCTGTACCTTCGTATCATTAGGTCTGTTTAGCACCCCCATTCCCCTGGCTTTCTTTTGGGTTTTTTGCTGCTCCATTCTCAGTACCATACACTCCATTCTGGGTCCATGCTGCTCACAACATCCTAAGGCAACCTTACAGTGCTTACTCTACCCAACATGAACTGCACTATTTCTAACGCCTCTCAGTAACTGTTTCTCACTGCAGCACCAATTTTACCAAACACACTCAGATCTTGTAAACATTTCTGACATTATCATCAGAATCATTTCAACCTCTTCTATGCCAGATATAATGTACCCTCTGTATAACAGCTCCATTCATCCTTGTCACATTGTGGCCACAAACAAGCAAGTCAATCATTTCATTCACCATTCATACTGTAGCCTGTCCTGTGGATAATCATGCTCCATTTGTTCACCTCCCAGAATAGCAAATTTTCACTTAAATGCCATCAATGCTGCTATGCATAACAACGGATCTATGATGTCAGTTCGACAAACATTTTTTCAACTGACGTTACAGTGATGGCTTTATGTTGACCGCAATTGTGGTTGGCATAAAGCTGTGAAGTAAAAATGTTTGTTTTTTGGGGGACTTTGCTCCCACACCCCACGTATTTTATTATAATCAACTCTGAGTTGGAGTTGATTTGGGGAGGGGGTGCAAGACCCAAAGAAGCAGTGCTGGGGTCCCACAGGTACATCACTGTAGTAACATTGAATTGGCGCTGTAATGTTCTTCACTGTTGAAATGTCACTGTTGCATCCACATACGCATAACAACCATAGCCATTGCTCTCATCCAATCGTTTTATACATATTTACTGTATATATCCCCAATCCGAATCCTCATTCCAGTTACTGCTCTTTATTTCTTCTGTTCTGCTCCGCACCATCCTATCAGTCCCTGCTTCACTTCCTCAGTCTTCTAACTCTTAGTCCTACTGTCTGTCTCTATTCATTCCTAAGCTTATCTAAACCATTCTTCTTCACTGTCTTTTAAACTCCAGAAAAGACTTAGCCATGCCTCCTCAGTCTGCTCCATTTCCTATAACTCATTCTCTCTTCTGCTCCTCCATATTCTGCTGCTTTCTGTTGCCACTTCCGAGCCTAGTACCTCTCCTCTGCCCTGTCTCCTCCTTATCAGTCTGTTTTCCTGTTCCTCCACAGCACTTCACCGCAGTACTCCAGTCTCAGTCTGGTGTGCATTTAGGATACTGAAACTCAGAATCCCGAAAGTCATGGGACTGAGTTCAGTATCCCAACATGTACTAGCCCAACAAGGAGGAAGCTGGTGCTGATAGGGGTAAGGTAGCAGATGTGATGAACTGCTATTGTACCCCCCTAGCCACACAACACAAGAGAAGGGAGGATGCAAAAGCTGGCCGAGCTGCTCCCATGGTGTGGAGGGCTAAGCCACTAGCAGCTCAGCCAGCATGGTGTTCAAGACCCGGGTTCTGTTCCCGGGGTGAAAATATTTGCGAGGCACCCTTCTGATCCCCTTGTACTTTTTTTAACCTACTCCAAGGTCCACTCCCCTTTGGAGTTGGTTATTTTAGTAACGGGGGTGCAGGGGCAAAGCTCCCCACATTACACTTAAGACCCTTCAAGTCTTCTGAAATTTATTCTCCTGGACTCGGGTTTATAGAGTTCGGGAAACTGAATTTTGGGATTACATAGGTAATCCCTCAGTCTCCCTACCTCATGTCTTCAAGAGGTCTTTGAGTGTAGGCAGGGTTCGGTTTCGTCTGACAGGAAGAGCAACCTGCATCCCACTTTCTTCATTATCCTTCAGCTGTTTCAAAGTTAAGCAGATTTCAAGACTCAGTCTCCATTTTTGCAACTAACCTCTATCTTATTGGACTTATTTCAATCTGACTGCAAGCAATCATTCTACTCATCAGTACAGCTAACTAGTCTCCAAAGCAGTAATCTGCTCAGTGGGCTTGACTTCAGCCACCAACAGTGAGAACCTGCACCCTCTATTAATCAGCAGCTCTCGAACTCACATCTCAATTCATATTCAAGCAATTATTCAACTTGTCTCACCTCAGGGCTCAACTTCATCCACCACAGGTAGGAGTCTGCCTTTCGATCAGTCAGGTACACTTCAAACTCGTTTCTCAGTCTAAATTCGAGCAATCATTCACCTCATCACTGGAGTGTTTCATCCTTGCAAATGTACTACCAGACTCCATCTCCCTATCTCATACCTTTGGAAGGTCATGAGTATAGGCAGGTTTCAACATTCGTCCACCAGTGATGGGAGTCCTTTTTTCTCAAGCTTTAACTAATTGCTGCTAACATACTGTAGCACCTTCACACTGACTCCATCTCCCTACCTGGTACCTTCTGGAGGTCACAAATGTAGGCAGGGTTCGACATTTGTCAACTAGAGGCAAGAGTCCACTTTTTGATCAAGCAGTTACACATCAACTAATTTCTTAGTCTGAATTTAAGCAATCATTCACCTTATCAAGGTGGGACCTCATCTTCCAGAAACGGGAGTCTGGAAATTATAAGATATCTTCTTAGCTGTTAAACCTCAGCCCACAGAGATCCAGCATCTAGCCTGCCATTCTCAAACAGTTCCTGCTTCTTATCTGAAATTGACCATCCTTTCATTGGCTCATGACATTCATATCAGAACTTCAGTCGTATCACTTAATTCAAAGCCTGCCCTTCCTCACGACCTACTCCACCCTCCAGCTCATATTTCTGCTGCCCTTCCATCCTTCAGCCAACACGCTATTCTAATGCTTGCAATCACACACCATTCGAGCTACCAATTCTGAAGAAGTCGAGTATTATTTCTACTTCAGCCACTTCTCTTCAGTTTCTCTATTCTAGACTACTTATCCCAGATTATGATCACAAGTATATCACTTCTAGAAGATAATAAAACTTTCCATTTCTTCTTGTCCATGGTACATCTAAATCACGTTACCCTTCAGAACAGTTCCTGTCCTGTTGCAGGCAAAAGCTAAATGACCCAGATTAATGAAGAACCTGTTTATACAAGGTATTGCTGCTTCTACCACATCATGACATGTTGGACTTGTTTTGTATATCGATATTCTAGGCTTCGATATGGAGGACCTCAATTCACTGATTATCATCAGTCCTTCTCAGCACTTATGCAACCATGTGAGACACTTTCATATTATCTGAACTGCGCTACCTAAAAGCATTACTTCTTCTGGACTAATTGCTGTTGCTTACTCCTGCCCCCCTACCAACTGCTTTGATGAAACAGATTCATAAAATACGCAAGCTCATGAAATAGCATGATTCAAAGTTTGTCGACTGTCCTACTTCTGGTCAGTTCATATCAGCAGTCATCATGACATGCATCATGCATCTACTTGTCTCATTCGTCAAAAAGTGTCCCATCCTGAACTATGTGGTTCACTTCTTCCCTTCATCCTGCAGCTAAATCTCCAAGAACCATCTATCTCTTCCACTCCCAGATGTATTCATGTCATTTAGCTATTTAAGTGATTCTAAGGCTCTGCTCTTGGCTCCCAGGATTTTATCAATGTTTCCTGATATTGTTCCTATTTAAGCTGCCTTGCTTCCATCTTCTTTCAAATAATTGTGGATATTATCAACAACCAGGCTGTTATCATCCATCCCATCACAGTATTCATTCTGCCATAATAAACTACAGTGGAGTCAGCCATGATGAAGTGCAGTAACTCGCAGTAATGACATCTCACAAAATCCTGCATGACAAAAGGGCTTAATTGTCATTGACTTACAATGGCCCCTGCAGTAAACTGCAGCATTCTGTGATATTCTGCAGCATTTCTGCATTGCATCCTGGCTGTCACATCTGTAAACAGCTATCCATCTCCATGCCAATTCCATAACTCTGCTACATCTACCCTCTACAATACCATGTGTGTCTTCTCCCCCAAAGCATTGATTTAGCACTACAATCATCACCAGGATTACATTCTAGCACTTGCTCAAAGTCATTGCCATGATACAGTTATCATCATGCTATCCAAACAATCTGGAGGAGCCTCTCCAATATCACACACTTGCATCATACTCTAAAAGTCTTACAGCAAATGGAACCGCCATGTGCAACTGATATCACCAATCAACAGTCTACATTGTGCAATCCTATTCAATTAATCTTAACAATCAATCTCCACCAAGCATATACTGCAGTTCACCACTGCCAAACTTTGAAAACATCACTTGAGACCTTGCCTCTCATTTATCCAAACTCAAGTCTCCTGGCCTAGTCAACTACATATCTGCCAAGTTCCACTCAAATTTCCAGATTGACTCTTACTCCACTCTGTGAGACTATGGTTTGATTTGTCAGTATCTAGTTGGAGTTCCACATCTTGGAGAGTTGCATGATTTATTCTGAGAGACCCTATTTATCACTTAATAACAAACAGATCATTTTCATCCTGGTACTGCCAAATTCAGGACCATTAGATTCTAAGATTTCTGAACTCACATCCACTTCTCAACTGTCCTGCCACAGTTATTCGCTCAACAATGCATGTCACAATACTTTGAGTCTGCTTCTAATTCATCCAGTAGTGTTCTCCATTTTCATCAAGCATCAAAAACAATTCCACGATTGCTCAGACTAATTTCTGTGATCACAACTCATTCCTAAGAATCAAGCATCATCATCAGTTGATTCAAAGACTCATGATGGTTGGACTTCTTCACACCCTACCAATCACTCTTAAAAAGCTTGAAAACTATTTATTATCTCCTCTTAGTATGCCCAGAGAATGGGCAGTCCACTAGCTATGGGTCTTCAGAGGTTTCCGCCACAGGGTTTTTTCCTCTCCTGCATGCTACTGTTCACACTCTCCATGACTTGGAGGAAGTAAAACTCTTTGGTCTTTCTATTCCCTATTGCTGCCAGCTCCTCTACCAAGGGTGGGAACAGACAAAGGCCAAAGTTAAGTTCACACAAGCACTATACTTTATACACTGTTCACCCAACATTGGATGGGAGGGCTTTTTGCCTGTGATTCAATGTGGGAGAATTTGACTCCTTCCACACATCACATAAAAGCCAACCTCTCCCAGCAACTGCCACTGAAAGTGTTTTCTAATACCTCCTTCCTTCCCACCTCCTCCTCTCCAGCACTCTTTCTCCCCTTGGTTCTGGGCCTTCTATTGTCTACAGCTGCCCTGCTCATCTACCAGGGGTGGGAAGAGAGAAAGGCCAAAGTTAAGTTCATACACACACTATACTCTATACACTATTTACCCAATGTTGAATTAATATAGTTAGACATTTGGGCATATGTGTAACCTCCTTAATCTCCCTGCTGGACCTCTTCCTTTTATTTGCTTTTAAATAATTTTTTTTTTCAGTTTTTGGTTCCTTTGTTGATGCTGCTCTTTTCCCACCTAAATTAATTTAATAATTACTGATCAGTTCTGGAACCCAGTGACATCAGTTGAGAGAAAGACCTGTTTCTTTTGGTAGCAAACCTTTTTTGGGAGCTTTGAGTAGAATTGTGATTCATTTTTGCTGGCTTCACTAACTGCAAAGTTTAGTGCATAGTGGGGGAAGGATGCTGATGGTCTGACCAGGGGCCTCAGCTACCTGATTGTTTCTGGAAGACTTGGGCTAGTCCTACCCCAACCCCTCACCCCACCCACCCCTGGTCCATAATTTCCTTTATACCAGGGATTCTGACATCACTTCCTCAAATGGGCAAAGGATATGCACCTGTCATAGCAGAAGGAGAAATCCAGGAAAGGAACAGCAGCAAGTGAAGAGGTGACTGCTATCTCAGTGGAAGGGAAGTAACTACAAATCAAGGAGCTTTCATTGATACTTCTTTGCATTTCTATTGCATTGTGGAAAGGAGGAGTAGGTGTTTGAAGAAGGTTGTGCAATAGCTACTTAAAGTCTTTTTTTGGGTGTGGATAGGAAGGATAGGAATACAGTATAAAAAGCAGTTGCTCAATCTGTCTAAACATGTACAACAAAGGAGGTAAGGGAAATTAAGGAAAGAATGTTTTGCACTGGTAGAGGGGGAAGGGAGACTTGGGAGAGTGTTTGGTATCCTTCATCTGGAAGGGTGGGGGTCGCTGGTGGGCAACAACAGCAATAGGTAGGGTGCTAGGCTGCAACAACTGTGGTACACCAATCTTTCTGAAAATTGCCTGGAGCATGGGGGGGATGTTTAGTGTGCAACCACATAGAGAAACTTAGAAAGAAGATCGAGGGTCTGCAGGACGAACTAAGACAGGCAAGGCAGACTGGGGTGGGTTTAGCCCAATACTGGAGGGAGGGAGGAAGGAGGGGAGATGAGGGAGGGAGGGAAATATGAGCCAACAGTGGCGAGGAGAGGGTCAAAAGAAGGAAAGCAGAGACAAAGGGGCCCAGGCCAGGAAGAACGATTGCCGGGGAAACCAGGTCAGAAGACAAAAGGTAAATGGAAGGAGAGATAGGGACTTGTGAGGAAAGGTGAAGAAGTGGCAAAAGTCATGGAGTGGAAAGGAGAGAACAGGTTACTATGAAGAGAGAGGGAGCGGGCATTTGTGAAGGGTCTTCAGAAAATAGTTTTGCACTGCTAGAGAGGAAGAAGGAGGAGGAGGAGGGAAATTATGAAATGAGAGGAGTAATTGATAAATGCCTGGACCAAACTGGAGCTGGGGGAAGTTCTGCTGGGAAAATTGCAACAGGGGCAAAAGGGGGAAATAATGTGCAGGAGGAAAAAGAGGAGCCAGAAATGAGAGAGGGAGATGAATGGAAGCAAGCAGGGAGTAAGAGGGGTGGAATCTTAGTGCTGGGGGACTCAATACTAAAAGGAGTCAGGTGGGGTAGCAATGGGGAGAGGCATAGTCACATTTGGGTGGAGGCCATGCCAGGAATGACAGCGGAAAGGGTGGGACAATCTGTTCTGAAATATGCCAGAAGGGGTAGGGACAAGCCTCATGTAATTATACATCTTGAGACAAACGACCTGGCTGACAAGACAGTAGATATAGTCCAGAGAAGGTTTGAGGAACTAGGACAATTATGTGAGGGAGCAGGAAGATCAGTAACTTTTTCAGAGATACTTCCAGTGCCCAAGGCAAGCACAACAAGAAAGCTGAGAATAGAGGAATTTAACAGATGGATGAGAACCTGGTGTTGTGCTAAAGGGTATGGGCTGTTGGGGGGTTGGGAGGGCTCTGGGAGGACAGTAGTCTCTATGACAAGGACAGACTACATTTGAGTGAGGAGGGAAAGAAAGTGTTGAAACAGAGGATGGAGGAGTGCATGGAGGAAGTTGGGAAATTAAACTACGAGCGGGGGGGTGGCAATTGGGTAAGAGACATGCAGAGACCACAGGTTGGGAAACCATATGAGCTTACCCCCCCAATAATAGTGCAAAGGACAAATGGCAAGTACTATTGGTGATGCTAGTAAAGGAGGGCAGGATGGGAGGTGGGAGAAAGGGTGGAAGGTGGTTACCCTTAATGCTAGGAGCCTTGGAAGAAAAACTGCAGAGTTACAGGTGCTCATGGCAGAGGAAGAGGTGGACATTGCAGCCATCACAGAAACATTGGCCACCCAGTACAATGACTGGGTCCTGTCTGTACGAGGGTACAGGTTATTTCATAGGGATAGAGTGATTGAGAAAGGAGGGGATGTGGCACTATACGTGAAGGAAGGATTGAAGTGTGTAAGGGAGGAAGGAGAGGAGGAGGGTAGTATGGAGTCACTTTGGATGCGAATCCAGGATTCCAAGAATAGGATTCTCAGAATGGGAGTGGTGTACAGGCCGCCATCTCAGACGGAGGAGTTAGACAGGGAACTAGCGGAACAGATCAGGAGGGCCTGCAAGAAGGGTAGTGTGGAGATGGTGGGGGACTTCAACATGCCAGGAGTGGATTGGAGTACCCCAACAGCGAGGAACAGAAGGGAGAAGGTACTGCTAGATGCCTTCCAGGACAGCTTCCTGCTGCAAATGGTCAGTGAACCAACCAGGTTAGGGAATACCCTTGACTATGTGCTAACAAATGGGGACTTTGTGAGAGAACTTACAGTGGAGGAACCACTATCAGGGAGTGACCACCACTCAGTATGGCTCACATTGGATATGGGCAAGGAAGTAGTGGAATCTGGCACAAGCGTGCTACACTTCAGGAGGGCTGACTTTGGGAGGATGGGGGAAGTGGTAAAAGGGCACCTGGCCAGAATTCAATCTAGTAACAGCACTAGCCAGAGGTGGGAGCTCATAATACTGGGGATAGTGGAGGCAACCAAAACCTGCTGCAAGGCCCAGATCAAGAAGGCTAGGGCTAGGAAACCAAGCTGGTTGAGCAAGGAGGTCATGGAAAAGGTAAGGAAGAAAAGAACTGCCTTTAGGAGGTACAAGAAAACCAGGACGGGGGAGGACAGGGAGGAGTACTTGACGGAATCGAAGGAGGTGACAAGGGCAGTAAGGGGAGCCAAGGCATCTATGGAACTCAGACTGGCACAAGACATTAAGAAGGGGGAGAAGGACTTCTTTGGGTACATCAGGGAGAAAAGGAGCTGTAAGGATCACATAGTAAGGATTAGGAGGGAGGGGTGTTGGATGGAAGCAGGGTGCGATAAGGCAGAAGCACTAAATGATTACTTCTGCTCTATATTTACTAAGGAGAAGAGGGGGTGACACCAAGGGGAGAGAAATGGCAGAAACAGGAGGAGGGGGTGACAGATGGGGACATCATGGAGGGCAGAGTTTGGGAGGGTTTGAAGGCACTGAGGGTGGACAATGCGCCAGGCCCAGATGGCATCCTCCCCAGGGTGCTGAAGAAACTGGCAGAGGTCCTTGCGGGAACTTTGGCAGACCTATTTAATGCCTCGCTACACTCGGGGTGTGTATCTCAGGACTGGAGGATGGCTTATGTGGTGCCCCCCCCACAAGAGTGGCCCCAAGGATGAACCGGGAAACTGCAGACCAGTGAGCCTTACATCCATCGTGGGTAAGCTAATGGAGACTATCCAGAAGGAGAGGCTGGTGGCCATCCTAGAAGCCAAAGGACTACAGGACAGCAGACAGCATGGCTTCATATGTGGCAGATCCTGCCAAACCAACCTGGTGGAGTTCTATGACTGGGTAACTAGGCAACTGGACAGGGGCCATGCAGAGGATGTCCTGTATCTGGACTTCGGTAAGGCATTTGACTTGGTGCCACATGGAAGGCTGGGAAGTAAGTTAGAAGGCACAGGGGCAGGTGCAAAGCTGGTGAGATGGGTAGGGAACTGGCTTCAGGGAAGGCAGTGGAGGGTGGTGGTGGGTGGGGAGCTCTCACACCCAAGGGCAGTGATTAGCGGTGTTCCACAGGGCTCGGTGTTGGGACCAGTGTTGTTTGGGATATTCATTGCAGACATATCATTGAACATCAAGAGCAAGATCAGTCTGTTTGCTTGATGATACCAAGGTAGGAGCGGTGGTGGATGACCTAGGGGATGGCAGGGGTTGCAGGATGATCTGGCAAAGGTTGAAATCTGGTCAGACACCTGGCAACTGGGGTTTAATGCCAAAAAGTGCAAGGTGCTGCATTTTGGGATGAAGAACCCAAGGAGAAGTTACCAGTTGGGTGGAGTGCAGCTAGCCCAGACAGAGGAGGAGAAGGATCTGGGGGTGCTCATTACAGGGTCAATGAAAACTTTGCACAATGTAGGAAGGCAGCTGCAAAGGCCAACAAAATGTTAAGTTGTATTGCAAGGGGTATATCCTCGACGAGGGAGGAGGTGATTCTGCCACTGTATAGGTCATTAGTTAGACCACACCTGGAGTACTGTGTGCAGTACTGGTGCCCATATCTGAAGATGGACATTAAGTTACTAGAGGGGGTGCAGCGCAGGGTGACAAAGATGATCAAGGGGCAGGGGGACTTATCGTATGACAGGAGGCTGAGGGAGTTGAACATGTACTCGCTGGAGGAGAGGAGGGACGGGGGGACATGATTGAAACCTTTAAGTACATGAAAGGAATAAACAAGCCAGGTACAGAGGGGTTGTTCAAAGTAATGGAGGGGAGGGACACCAGGGCCCATGATATGAGACTGGAGGGAGGAAGGTTCAGGAGGGAGATGAGGAGACACTTTTTTACAGAGAGGGTGGTGGCTGGGTGGAATGTGTTACCTGCAGAAGTGGTATACAGTAGAACAGTGGACTGCTTCAAAAGGGGATGGGATAGGACAAGGGGGAGGGTCAATGAAAGGGAAGGGTGGAAGGGAGGGGCAGCTGCAGAATAACGGGTGCTAGCTGCACATTTGAGCAGACTTGATAGACCTCTAGGCCTTTATCTGCTGGCAAATTTCGTATATTCATAAGACCGCATTTCAAGTTTCAGTGCAACATCTCAACTTAACTGATGTCAGCGGGGTTCTGTAATTGATCTGTAATTATAAAAACAAATATCAGCAAAAAAAAAAAAAAGACAGTTTCAACAATGGACCCGGAAAGGAAAACAAACAACATTTTTTTTTAAAGTAAATGAAACAAAAAGCCCAGTAGTAAAATTAGGGAAGTTACACACATACCTAGCTTTCTAATACAGTAATTAAAAAAAGGAAAGCAATGTTTCCATGCCTTTCAAACAGCAGGTATTCTGTTCTATGAAACAGACTATCAGTTATTTTAATTACTGTGTTTTATAAAATAGCATGGATAAATGAAGCTATCTGATTGAAACATGTCACACAGCCATGTAATTATTCCCCATAATGACAAATGTACTTTCAAATGTATTTTTTACTTTTAAAGCCATTGTATTAGGGCAATAAGGCTCTTTAGAGGTTTGTAATTATGACCAATAATTGTACTTTTCGGGTGTATGTAAGGGCACTCGACGGTATCTCATGCACCTTATGCCTAACAACATCCCATAGACATTAAATTATTGGCCCACAATTACACACTCTGTGTGCCATATTGCTGACCAAATGTGTTATTAAAAGACTTCCTACTTTTATAGTACTTCTTTAAAAGGAATGCAGCATAATTCTAGTATTGTGATATCAGACAATGCCAACTTATAATGAACACTATTCAATGAGAAACTATAAACAAGAATAATAGATGGCAAGCCATCAGTTATATGGCCATGATTATCTCTCAGGATTCTAGTGACATCATAACTATGAGAGCCAGTGTTGATATTGCAGTGGAGAGCAATGCCAGGGCTTGGCATCTGTATCTCTGAAGTGAGCCTCTCTAGCTGACGCAACACTGTCATATATTTCTAATGGGCAGGGAGTCTCTTTTTAATCCCTGCTGTGCCGTGGACTGATATTTCAGTCCAGAATTAGAACGCGTTCTAATTCTGTTGGCGGCCAAAGTGTTAAAAGTAGCCCCCACCCCCATGGTTCCACAAAGAACCTGAAGCTCATAAAGCCCAATTTCTGTGCAAACATGAACAAAACTATAATGGTTCCAGTAATGCCACCTGAATCCTGAGAACGCATTATAACTTCTTTGAGATAGATGGTTTGTCATTTATTATAAAATGGGTTAGAAAATACCTCCTTCCTCACTGGCTAAATAAGTTCTGAGACCCATATGATAATCTCCCAGAAATGCACAGGTTAGAACAAGTTCAGAGAGTGGCATTTGGAATTTGAGCAAATCACATACATAATGCATGACCCACTTCACTTACCCTTAACTGTTGTCACAAACATGCCTACCACCATAACTCGCTGAAAACCTTCAACTAGGTCCTAAAAAGTAAAACTTCACTAAATTAAAAAAAGTAAACATTCTTCTCTGTCATGATCCACTCTTTACACACATAAAATTAAATCAAAGTACCAATGGTAATGAGCAGTACAATGTCTGAATGGCAGTACATCCCTAAACAAACACACTCACACATGCAAATACTTGCTATACATTATTTATATAATTCTTCACAACAAACTTCATTAATGCACGAGTTAGGGTTACTTCATGCCACAAAAGTAGGGAAATGTGGCATTAGGGTTTCCAACCCTAACTCCCTACCCCCACCCCATGCAGCACAAAGAGAAAACATTAGGGTTTGTGGTCTCCAGAATCTTTGCAAATCAGTGGTGGAGTCTTCCTTGGGGTTGTCAAGCTTAATGTTTACCCCTTCCCACAGCCTGTAGCATCCTGACTGAAGCACAAGGTAGCGCTGCAAGCTAATGCTTCATAGTGATACACTTTTCAAAGATATTCAAAGATAAAGAAGTATGTCTTGCCAGATGTTGCCAACACAATTTGTTGTAGCTTTCTTCATGCAGGACCTGCAGGAGATCATGTGCGATGTTCCTTGCTCATGGAACGGTGTGGGCATTAGGGTTGACAACCCCAAGGAAGACCCCACCACTGATTCACGAAGACTCCAGAGATGCAAACCCTAATCTTTTTTTTCATTTTGCTGCTTGGGGAGTGGGGTGGGGTGAGAAGTTAGGGTTGGAAACCCTAAAACATACATAAAACCTACTTTTGTAGAATTAAGTTATCCTAACTTGTGCATTACTGAAGTTTGTTTCCAAAGAAGTTCCCATCTTTTGGAGATAGAATCATAGCCTTATTCATGCAAGTCCATTCAGTACCTGTGTAAATAGGTGCAGATGTTTTTTTTACTGTTAAAATTTTTGGTTAACTAAAAATTACTCATAACTCTAAAGCTGTAAAATATTTTTTTCAAGAACCCTTCCAATGGCAGAACCTTGGCACAGGCCCATTCAACCCTGAAAATTTCATGAAAAAAATTCCACACTGTCTAGGCTGTAGGTGAGAGCAAAAAATAATTAATGTTAAGTATAGGCTATTTTTCTGTCTTTTGGTGCTCTGTGTCTCAGAAAGTGAACAGGATGCCATCATGAAACAGTTCATATCGTGTGAATCTGGCAGTCTGACCATGCATTTCAAATTTGGGGCTATTTCGTCAAACAATGCCAAATTTATTAAGGTGCAGAAATTGGAGTTTAACATTAAACACCCTACTCAACCCTAATTATAGGGGGCACTACCATACCCCTATAATATATATTTATATACACACACATGCATTCTTATGAACATGTACATTACACCTTACAGTGGCAGTGCTTTGCACCAGAGGGGCTTTATTGATGTTGCAATACACAGTGTTGTCTTCTGCTCCTAGAGGGATTTCTTGATTTTGCCACCAGCAGTGATGGCTCCACAGAGGGCCTTTATCAATGGTGCCACCAGCTGCAGTGACTCCTCTATCTGCATGGGTGCAACCACCTAAGGGGATGAGGGGTCCAATCCCCATGAACGTATAAAACCCTGCAAAATGGCCAATGACATTGGCATTGGTGAATCCCATGAAAGGTGGACTTTGTGTATGTCCCTCCAAACTTTCTAGCTGTGGTTACACCCATGCCTAACAGTTACCCAATATAAAAATGATCATAAACAGAACATTTTTGTACAAAAGTTGGTAAAACAAAAGCATCTATTCTCCATTCCTGTATTTCCCAGCTGATGGAGTAGGAGATAAAAGTCTTCTGGCCGCCTTTTTAAAAACATTCCAATATTGTATCTGATGGGACATGTAGATAAAGAACATTTTGTGTACAAAAAAAAAGAATACTTATGTAGCCTAAAGAAGAGAGTAAATGATTCCAGGCAACTGGTTCACCAAAGTAAGAAAAAAAAAACATTTCCTGTGCTTTAGTTTTACAGCTGGGAGGATTGGAGCTTCAGAGAGTTTGGTTCATAACCCTTATTCAATCTTGATGCACGCCAACAAACAAAACATTAAAATGCAAAGTAAGTTTGATTAACATATGTTTACACAGAGACAGAATGGCTTTGTTAGTTCTAATATACCATGCAATATCTCCCCTTCTTGTACTGAATTTGAAGTCCTCCCAACTCACATGTCCCCCAGTTGAGTTACATTTGCACATTATTTAATATTACTTAACCTGGGAACAGTTGAGATAGGAATATTTAAGATTTAGTATTAAAGGAGAGAAATGGTATGAACAATTAAAGCTGATGAAGCTATTGTTACGAAACATTTTCTGTTGTCCCATATAAACACACATTTTTTCACTTATCCCATTCGACTACATTCTGTCCACATTACTGGCCCCTTACACCAGTCACAAGGGCATAGGTGGGCAGTCACTGGCACCGATGAGAATCATGGTCTGAATGGACCACAGAAATATTTTGTGAATGTGTACCATGCTCTCTCCTTAGATACCAGTTTTTTTAACTATAGTGACATAGTTTACAGACAAGTTCTCAAATCCTCCCTTGCCGGACTGGACCCCCTCTTTCACTCCTTTTTGTCATTTTGCCTTAGACTGTCCCTCTGATACTCAATGCTGCTCACTCTGCTCTTCTCTTTCCCTCCTCTCTCTTCATGCCACGTGCCTTTTTCATTATGACTCCTGTATATCAAAATTCTGGTTTGGGTCCCTCTCCTCCTATCTTATCTCCCTAGTGTCCTCTCCCCCTTCTTCCTCTTACCCCTCTCCACAGCAAGGTTTCTCATTCCCTTTCTATTCCATTCAGGAAATTTACTGTTGGTCAGTTTGCCTTGTCATATTGCTTTCCTAAACTCTGGTTCATCATTCCCCCGTCAGTTTGCTCTACCTCTTCCCTATTCTCCCTTAAGTCTCTTCTTCATGACTTTTCTATTCCTACCTGCAACAGTCCATTACCCTTACCTCTTTTATCTCCTTCCCGCCTACCCATGTCACCCCCCCACTATGCCTGTATGTGTAATTTCCCTTTGCTTATCAAAGCTGATTTTTACAACCACGAGTACCTGTAGTACTTTTTTGCCTTACAATGTTTATGATTATGCTCCATTGATGTACTGTGTTGTTGTTTGTGACTATTATTTTTGTACTACTGTTAATTACTATTTATTTTTTCTCCTCTTGTACTATCTTCCATACCCCTTACCCCCAGATTGCATCTGAAAATGAGCTCTTATCAGTTCAGTATGTCTTTTTCTGGTAAAACTTTTGAAATAGACAAATATATACATATGTACATAGATACATACATACATAAATAAATAAATAGTGACCTTGTCATCTCTAGAATGCCACCACTCTTGGACAGTATAGGGAAAGGACCATGTTGCTGTTACTTCAGAACCTGACTTTCCCTGATGCACAGCCTCCATGCTGACACCATCTTGGAACTGTTAGGAGTGATTTGTTTTGGGTTTGTTTTTTTCAACTCCTTGCCTACAACTAGGTTGTATTGTCTTGGCTATGCTTAACCTGGTGCTGTATATTGTATAATGTTTTTTTTTTCTTGCATAATATTTTTATTGAAAAGAGTTTTGCATATATACATCAACAACAGCACAGTACAACAACAACAACTTTGCAGTTTCTCGTAGAATTCATCTACAGATGCACAATATCTCAGAAAAGTATAAAATTACCAACTGGTACAATCCCTTTAACTTTTAGAATTGTATATGTATAATATTTTTGTTATTTCTTTCTGGGTTGTTTTGTAGGGACACAATTGTGAATGAACTTTGCTCATTAATTTATCCTAAATAAATAACGTGAAAAAGAATGAAAATGAAATTATATGAATGGGTCAAAGGCCAACAGCATGGCCCTCATAGTGATCAAAGTCAAAGGGAGAGTTTACAGTAGAAAAACATGGAAATGTTCTTGAAATGCTGGAAAGAATTTATTTCTTTATTAGAATCAGTACTGGATTATTTTGCTGTATTGTAGAACTCAAAGAGCCTGCGATATTTCTGGGACTACTTTGGTAATTACTCATCATTTTTGTTTAAAGACAAAAAGAAAACTCATTGGAGTTACATGATGTGCCAGAGCTAGCAGAAGCAACTTGAGATAGCTCTGAAACTCATAGTCACTAAGCTACTAAAACCTCTGCAATCCTATATTAAATTGTAAAATTAATCAACTATATAGACTCAGATTCATCTGGAGAATAAAAAGAAGAAGAATGGCTGAGCAACTCGCGATGGAGACTGAGTTTGAGTGGACCCTGCAGTCACTGCCCCACTGCCTGAAAGAACTGAGGGGCCTAAACACCTCAAGATGAGCAACTCACCTCTCAAGCAGGGAGGCTCTGCAAATGACTCCACCAGGATCAACTGCCTTGACATTTGAGTGGTTCCTGAAATCACTAAGTCTGTTAAAAGAAACTAAGTGGGACTTTTCTGGGGAAATAAAAGCCATTTGGCTAGCATTGAAGGATTTGTCTTGAAGGGTTGGAGATATGGAAGCAAGAGTTAGTTCAGAGGAGGACCACTCCACCAAGCATGGAGCCAGAGCTGACAGCCTCACAAAGAAAAATCACCCAGTTAGAAAAATGCTTGGAGGACCAGGAAGGAAGGAGTAGGAGGATTAATATCATAACTGTGGGCCCCCCAGAGTGATCAGAGGGAGTGGATACAATAACATTTCTGCAGAAATTCCTCAGAAAGTGTGTGTGTGTGTGGGGGGGCCTTGCCAAATAGCCCAGAGTGCATAACTGAGTGGGCAAACAGGATGTTTTGTCTGATCCCCCAGTTGAAGGAGAGACCATGCCCTGTTGTCTTTCATCTTCTTAATTACCTTGACATGGTCCACATACTAAATAAAGTTTGGGAAACAAAGGAGATGCTTTGGGAGGGGAAGAGACTGTTTTCATTCCAGGATCTTAGCCCACAGGTCCGGGGAGGGGAAGAAGACTTGAAGTCAAAATTAGTGATTGCCCACATCAGATTCTGTAGAATCAATACCCTGTCAAGCTAGTGGTCACTACCACCAATGGACAAAGAACATTTAAATCAGTGGATCAAGCAAGGCAGGAACTCTCCAAACGTTTTTCTAATCTGTTTAAAAATGCCTGTACAGACTGACACCTTGTGGTGCATATCTGTACACCCCATGCCAAGCTATTGTAGGTGACTGAATAAGTTCACAAAGGTCCTAAAGATCAATATCAGGTTGACACTTACTGTTCTTTTTTCCTGGATGCCAAAATCATTCTCTTAGTATACAGGACAGTATTTTGGTATGCACTAAATTTCTTTTCAATTATTGTTCATGAGTTCACTGGATCAGAAAAGGGAAGACTTTTGGGAGAGTCTGTTATAGCCCCATAGCCTCACCACAGAAGAAGTCTATACATAAAACAAGGAATGGGCCCTTCCAATAGTGTTAGTCTGATCTAATTTTACAGTGCTAACTAGAACTGGGTTGGCAGACCAATCAGTAATGAACTGACTGAAGGACCAGACAAAGTCAGAGAAGGCAGTAACTTCAAGGCAAGTTCCATCACTTGGAACTATCACGGCAGGATGGAAAGGAAGAAGGAGAAGAAGAATCAGCATTTATATAGTGCTTTTCATGCACAGTGTATCCCAAAGTGCTTTTACAAGCAATGCTAGACCGGTAGTGAAGTGACAGCCATATCGCACATCAGCACCCACACACAGCCTGGATAATTGCATGAACTGGTTTATGGGAAGGGGAATGTTGGCCAGGACACCGGGAATGTCCCCTACTCTTTGTGAAGAGTGCTCTGGGTTATTTTACTTCCACCTGGACACCCACCAGTACAACACCAGGATGGGTAGAAGGGACCTCGGTTTAATGTCTCATCCGAAGGACGGCACACCCCAGCAGTACAGCACCCCCCTAATACTGCACTCAGGTGCCTGCATTTTAGGTGCAAGTTCAATCCCGGTGTGGGACGAGAACCCACAACCTTCTGGTCTAGAGGCAGATGTGCTACCTACTGAGCTACACTGACACCCAGGAAACAACGTGGAAGGTGAGTGCCTGCCTTCACTGGCTCAGGGGTCTTAGGGAGCTTAGCAAGAATACAAATGCTAAAAAATTTCATTCAGTGTCAATTCATAGACTGGGGGGGGGTGAGTCTGTAACAGTGACTCATCAACCCAGTAGTAACTACTGAACACTAGTCTGGTATCATATATGGAGGGTCATGTGAGCTAATAACTGAGCACCACACAAAACAACAGTTCAATGTTGCCCCCTCCCACCTCAGTAATAACACAGGATGGTGTGGGACAGAATCACAGTGGATGCAGGCAGAGCTTTTAGATCAGGCTACCCCCGGGACTGTTGGAGATGGACCAGTAAATGTGACAATCTTATTCTTTAACACCTCTTTTTTTACAGAAGTGATTATCTTTGAATTTTGAATATTAAGAGTGTGTTAATGTTTCTGAAAATGTGTTGTGGTGAATGAGGATATGGCGGGGGGATGGGGTAGGAGTGGTCTTGATCCATCTCAAACCTTACCAAATGGCGTCAGGGAGCCCTTGCCAAGAAACTGCACTGCAGAATGGCAGGGCACTGGTTCACAGAATACACATGGCTGATAATTTCCACAGCATCTGGTTTGGTAATGGAGAGGTTCAAGAGGGGACTCAAGGTCCTTCAAAAGATTGCAGGGCATTAGTCATTACAGAGAGGAGTAAGAGATAGATCTGACAGTGCTGCTTAGGACTGTTACGGACCAGCAGTTGATGAGTGCAGTCAGTAGGACCGGGAGTGAAAGTGGTAAGATGGATGTTAATTATTGTCATTTGTTATATATGTTTTTTGTTGACTGGGGCATTCATGTGGTGTGCTCTGTGTGTGTGTGGGGGGGGGGGAGTGCCTGGGGGGGCCAGGATTTCAGTAGACAGATATACAGAGCAGCAACTGAGATGAGAATGTCACAAGCATTCCTTTTGATAACTGGTACTACATAATAGGTAGAAAATACAAGTTTATCTCTTGGAATATTAATGGGGGCAAGCAAAAGAAAAAGACATATGGTACTTAGACACCTCAGGAAACTGAATGCCAACACAGCATATTTACAGGAGAACCGTATTAGAAAATAGCATATAAATTACTTTCAGTGGGAATTAGTGGGGCAAGTGTTTGGGGCGGGAAACATTAATAAGCAACATGAGGTGGCTATACTGATCACTAGATCAGTGGCCTTTCAACTAGAGAAATAGGGGATACAGGTGGACGATATATATTGCTGCATGGGCGTCTAGGGCAACATGAAGGGTTACTAGGGTCAGTTTACAGACCGAATAATGACTCACCTCAATTCTTCACTAACTTGACAATGGAGCAGGTCCTAGGACACTAGGTCAGGGTGAGGTAGTTATAGTACAGGCAGACTTGAAGCACTACCTGTCTCTTTCTGTCATCAGAGTTTATGTTTCTATATTTCTGTGTGATCACAAGCTGGGCCATCCCTCTGTATTCCTTGAATCTGCTGTCTAAAATCCTATGATCTACAGTGTTAGACTAATGTGAGAATGAGAATGATCAGAAGCAACACCTTTCCTTGATTCCTTACCTGCTGAAGATCATTATGCAGCCTGATCAGGGCCATCTCTATGTTCTGGTACTGACAGAAGCTGGACTGGAAAGGCTCAAAGATATCAGATCTCTTCAGGTGATCCCCAGTTGTACTGCAGTCACCATCTCTACAACCTTTGCCACCAAGTGGAAGGTTGGAGATCAGCTGATAGTTAACAGGATCATCAGTGTCTAACAATTGTGTTTTCAAGAGGGTACTAATGGCAGTCTTCTTCAAGGCCATTGAGTACACCCCCTCCCTCGAAGAAGCATTAATGATACCTGTTATGGCTGGTGCTTGATCTGCCAGACTAGCCTTTACCAGCTACACTGGTACAGGATCCAGCCTAAAGGTGGTGCAGCTTTTGGTGTTGCTTTGTCACAGTACTGAGCTTAACCATTGGATTCATTTTGGACCCAGATCCAGATAGAGTATATGAAATGGACAGACAAGCAGCAGAGCTTTACCCTCTGTTACATTTTTAATCCAGGTGGCCAATGCCTCCTGAAATGATCCAGCAGTCCACATTTGTGAGTATGTGATAAGTTTTTTTACTTGAGTGTACTTTATTGAAAGTTTTTTTTAAATACACAGCACAAACACAACAACTACAAGAAACACGATACATGACATACAATGCCCCCCCATCTAGATTCAACCTCCTACTGCCAACAGAGTGTCAACTACCTATCATTCAATGTCCAAGGTAGTTCATATACACCAGTCAAGTTTACACAAATACAGTCACATGAGTAACAATGCATGGAGGGACTCCCATCTTGTTCAGTATGATTGAAATCTATGATTCATGGGAAGACATTCAGTATGTTTAGTTTCCGCACAGGGCAAGGAGCTAACTCTCGGGAGGGATAGATCTGGAAATGGTACATCATTACATAATCAAGTGTTATACAAGAACAACACCTACTGGACAAATTGTATTGCTTACTTGCTTACCTGACTCTAAAGTTCCTTGTATGTTTATTGCTCTTATTCCCATGTAAGGTTACTTTTTTCTTGTAGAACAATAAAGATGAGTTTAAAAAAAACACATTTTGCCATTCTTCAGGTGTCCAATTGATTTGAAATTCCCGCCCCCCAGTAATAGCATGTGCTGTCTAGGCCTTTGGGATCTAAGGAGTGTAAACACTTGTAAAGCTGAGATGTACTATGGGGTTGTGTTGCCATCTGCATATGTTTTCCCATCATATCTCTCTCATCTTTCTCCCAAGGCCAAGGTTCCAGATGTGCTGCCAACACTTTAGTCATCTGGAGAAAGGGAAATCATTTCCTCTGGGGAATATTGCATCTAGTCTGAAAGGTATTAAATGGTATCAAGCAACCATTCAGGACCAAATGTTCCACTTCTGATACATGGATCCCACCACAGAAGCACTCTGGGATAGGATGTTTGTCTATCAGAAAGCTGGCATTGCTAGAATAGGCTGAGTAATATATTTGCTAAAGCCAGTGCCCAGAAAAGTACCCAACTGTCTGTGTACTCAGATGGACCAGTAAGTCAGTGTATTCTTAAGATCACTTTGAAGGTTGGCTGGAGCTATATAGAGTAACCCTCTCAAGTTCAGTCCCCACTTACTGAAACCTCTCTTTCAATGTGTAGCTATTGGGGTATGCATCCTTCCTGTTGTACCTGCTATGTTTGAATCCCCCACTGAAAATATTGAGCTCCTTGAAGTGCAAAATAATAAATCCAGAAACTGGTAACATAAGAACATAAGAAAAGCATCGGCAGATGGGGACCGTGCGATCCATCTAGTCTGCCATAGAAACTACCCCCCCCACAGCCTTTGTCCTAACTTGTCCTTTTTGTCTCTCCCATGTGAGTTTGAACTCCCTGATTGTCTTTGATACTACCACCTCCTGGGGCAGGCTGTTCCATGGGTATATCACTCTCTCTGTGAAGAAGTACTTCCTGAGGTTACTTTTAAACTTTCCTCCTACTATTCTCATATCATGCCCTCTCGTGCATGCTGCCATGTTCTGTTGAAATAGATTCCCCATCTGAGTTGTGTTAAATCCTCTCACATACTTAAATGTTTCAGTCATGTCCCCTCTGTTTCTTCTGTTCTCTTCTCAAGGGAGTATAGGTTCAGCTCCCCGAGTCTCGCTTCATATGACCTGCAATGCAGTCCATTTATCACAGGTCATATGAACCCTTAGTCACCCCACCTGCTTTGGGATAGTTAATTTATAATAAGATTGTCTACCTACTTTGCTTGCCATAGAAACTCTGTAATTAGCCTATGTAATTTTTTGAATCACAGAGTGGGCAGAACCACATTCAGCATACCCAAGGGGTAGAGAAGTCCAGTTAATTTAGTCATTTTAATTATGTTCACTCTACCCCAGAGTGTTAAAGGTAGTGCTCTCCACCTGGAAAGATCTTGCTGTACCACTTTAACCTTATGGTCTAGGCTATTGTTTCTTAAATCTGAGAGATGTCTGATTATTGTGATTCCCAAATAGGTGAGCATGGTTTATATACAGAATGACATAACAAAGAATTACTCAGCACAGTTGATAAATGTCTTTGAAGTCCAGACAGCTCAAAATACCTTTACTGGTTTGAATTTGGTAAGGAAGACTGACACAGAGATGTTCTGTGTAATGTTTGCTTGTTTCAAGTTACCTGTGGATAACTTGTTTCAGTGGCACAGTTGGTGTCATCTTAATTGTAAGGAGGTCCCAACTCTTAGTATGCTCATATCATGCAAAGCAACAGGTTCTCTAATGCCATACTGCAAGCTAGGCATCAGAGGTTGAACATTTTTTTTTCTGTAATCCAGCTTCCCTAACAAGGGGAAGGGAATAATTTTCTGAAACTAGGTTTCTCAAACACAAAAAAAAAAGTCTGAGACAAAGTTAAATTTCTGTTTTGTCTTACAAGGTCAGTGTTCCTTGTGGCCAGCAGGGCGTGAACATGACATAGCCCTGTTCTCCAACGCCCTTTCTTGTCTAGATTCACAGAAGCTCTTGCAATATTTATTTTTATTTTATTTATTTTTAAAAGTTGGATTTACAATCTTTGAGTCAGGGACTCATTTACAAAGACACTTCGTCGCAGGGAGGGTAGACATGGTTACAGTGTGAGATACAACAGTGGTAACATACAGGTGCAATACAGATAACAAAAGAACACAATATAACAGTGGTTTACGGAATAAAGTTACATGCAGTAAATAGCAATCGTATAAAGAACAACAGTAGTAGAAGTCACAACCCTGGTCATACCGGGGAAATACCTATGTGGTAGGGTGGGTGGGGAAACAGGGGTGAGGAAAAGGGGAAAAAAAAGGGGCGGGAAGCAGTCCAACGGACATTGTCAAGGCTTTGGGCCATAAACAGGGAGGGACCCCAACATTAGGCTGATTAAGGGCAACTACAGCTTTGGATGCCAAAGAGGTGGTTAAGGAGAGTGACTTTAAAGGGACCAATTTTTGTAGACTTAGTGACAGAACGTGGGAGGGAGTTGAACCATGTGGGAATGCAGTAGTGGAAGGACCTTTGGGCTAGGGAGGTCTTGGTATGGGGCACCAGAAAGGTGGCCTTAACTGAGCTACAGGTGGCAACAGATGGGGATGCAAGCCGCAGGGATGCAGTGACCCCTGGGGGGGGGAGTCCTAGCAGAGATTTTTTGGCAAGTAAGCAGGTTTGGTAGTGCAGGCGCTCTTCCAAGGTGAGCAGGTTGGCGGTGCAATAGAGCAGGCAAGTATGGGTGTGGAGGGATGTGCCGGTCAGGAGCCTGCAGGCCTTATTTATCGAGGTCTGGATTCTGGTGAGGGTGGTATTGTTGGCCGCAGTGTAGATAGATAGGTAGGCCGTAGTCCACTAGGGACAGGAAAGAGGAGTTGTTGGCCAGTCAGAGAGCGGTTTGGGGAGGCAGTCTCTGTGGGGGGGAAGAGAAGGCCAATCTGAGAGTTTATGGCTGAGGACAAGGTATTGATGTGGGTGTGGAATGTAAGAGCCGAGTAGAAGGTGATGCCCAGGTACTTGTAGGATGACACTTGCTCGAGAGGGTGAGCGTTACTGGGGAGAATGCAGATGGGGGCATTTTTAGCATTATTCTGGTGATGTGAAAAAAGCACAGATTTGTTTTTTTTGAGGTTAATGACCAGCTGGTGGTCAAGGAACCACTTTCTGGTTTGGTTGAATGTGTGCTGCAGGGATTCCTGTGGAGATGTGGGGTCAGGGTGGGAGGCAAGGAGAACTGCAACATCGGCATAGAGTAGCATATTGCCAGAGCAGGAGCTGGGGAGGGTGTTGAGGAATAGGCTGAACAGAATGGGGCCCAGGATGGAACCCTGTATGACCCCCGAGCGAATGGGCAGGGTATTGGACAGGGTGCCGTTTACCTTCACGCGCTGTGATCTGATAGAGAGCTGACTGGTGAACCAAGCCAGTGGGCCAGAGAAGAAGCCAAGTTGGTGGAGGGAGTCAAGTAGAAGGGGGTGACAGACAGTGTCAAAGGCCTTAGAGAGGTCAATGAACACTGCACCCGCAACATGACCAGAGTCGAGAGCAGCGTGGAGGTGCTGGGAGAACTCCAGGAGGGCTGTAGTGGTGCTGTGTCCAGGGCAGAGTCCATGTTGTTCCGGACACAGCAGGTCATATTTGGCCAGATACTCGGAGAGCTGAATGACCACTATTTTTTCTAATGCTTTGGAGAGTGGGGGGAGAATGGAGATGGGCCTGAAATTGTTAGGGGAGGTTCTATCTCCACTCTTATGGATAGGGGTGATTTCTGCAATTTTCCAGGCACTGGGAAATTGACCAAGACATAGTGACCAGTTTAAAAGGTTGGTGAGAGGGGCTAGTACAGTATCTAGGACTAATCAGAGAATCCTGGAGTCCAGGGGATCACAGCTGGGGTTGTTGCTAGCTAAGGCTTTTTGCAGATGAGGCCTGGCTTCAAGGGGCGATATGGCACGCAGGTAGAAATGGGGTCAATCTGAGGTGGGGGGGGTGGAGGTGGATAGGGTCGAAAAAGTAGTTGGGGAGGACAGAGCTTAGATATGAGAAAGCCATACTGAGGCACTCAGCTATGCTGGGAGGATCAGTAGTGACGGTACCATCTATGGAGAGTAGTGATGGTGGGGCAGAGAAGGTCTTTCCATTGAGCTCATTCATATCATCCCAGAAGGCACGGAATGAGCTCTAAGTGGACTCAGGGGTGGCTTGATAATATTCGTCCTTAGCCTGCCTTATAAACCAGGTGCACTTGTTACGTGCTGCATTATAGGCTTGTTTGTCAGCCAGTTTTCCTGTCTCAACAGCAATATGCCAGAGATTATCTTTGTTTCAGTGTTTGAATGAGGGATGGGGAGATAGGGGCGAAAGGTGGCAGGCCTTGCTGAAGGCACTGGAGAAATAGGCTAGGGCAGAGTCAATAACCATTGTCAGTAGGACTGGGGACAAGTCAAGCTGGACTAGGTGAGTTTTTAGCTTTCTGAGACCCCCGGGGCGAAAGCTCCGGCATGAGGTGACCTGGGACACTGGTTTTGATGTGGGTGATGACCAGTGACAGAGAACAGGATAGTGGTCACTAAGAGAGTCTGGTAGTACATTAATATCCCTGATTTTATGGGGGCGGTTAGACAGAATTACATCTAGGAGGGTGCTGGAGCCGCCAGACTGGTTAAATCTAGTAGGTGAGGTCATGCACAAGATGTTCCTGTGTTGTGTGCATATCTGTTTTTGTGCAGTTGTAGTGTAAAATATGGCACTGTGTCTCGGGGACATCACCCACCCTTTTGATTAGTTACTCCATACTACAGTGCATTTTAAATGCCAAATGCCTGGTAGTATGATAATCTAACTTCCTCAGATGGCAGGTTTTGTTCTGTGTTTTTTTAATCATAGAATGTTGTTTTCTGACTATTTTTTAATGGTCAGGTCATTTTATGTGTAACCCCTCTACAAATGGGGGGTTCCAGAAAAGTCTTCCTTGAGCTTGCCTAAATGCTCACTGCCAGGCTGGTGTCCTACGTTTTTAGCAGTTTAAACGTTATTGCCAGCGAGTGCCTGTATAGCCTCTGTGTATTGTCTCTTTAAGAGCTGCCTATATTGCAGTTATAATTAATCTGGAAGGGGGGTTGAGTGCTTCTCTGCTCGAGTCCCACCCGGGCTGCCAGATAATCGCTCCATTTCTGCCATCGCTATTTGCGCAGAGGGAGCTCTGTTATAAGATGTACTTGTTTGCTGACTGTCTATTAGAGTGGTAAAGATATTGTAGTTTGTCTAACCTGCCTTCTTTGCAGCATGGACAGTTTCATTTATCACCACCATCTTGGTCCTGGACTGTTGAAATGGGCCAATCAGTACCTTTGGGGACTCTGAAATGGAGCCTGTCCCCAGGGTTCTTGTGGGAGCAAAATTCTGTAGAAATTGTAGTTTTGGAACTTTGGTGCCCAAATGGACCTGGAGGGAGAGCCTTTGTTGTGACTGACGGACAGATCAGCCAACCAAACCTTTTGGATCCTGCAGAAAGTCCCAGGCTGCTTGCAGCTAGAGTCAGTCTGAATTGGGAAGTGAAAGAGGTAACAGCTCGAGATATTTGAGCAGCAGTCCTGCGTAGATTCGCGTGGGAGAACTGTGTAAGGGATGAGTTTTGGCCTGCCTGACTCCTGTCCCTGAGAGGGAAATTGAAGTTAATTCGGACTGAATCCGAAATGTGAGAGCGAGATAAGCCACAGAACTGTGACCAGGCTGTCAACCTGAAGAAGACTGAAGATTTGCTGAATGCGATCTGCCTGTCAGGACCTTCAGCCACCTCTGAACTCCCGGATTGTGCAGAGACCCTGTAATTGAGAACGGAGAGCCATTTGCCTGGTACAGTGTAATTTCCTTACATGTAAATGTGCTGTGTGCTGATAGTGGGTCATGATTTGGTTCCCCACTGTGTGCTGAACTGTGTCCTGCTTTCTGGAGGCTGCGTCCAGCTCTGTGGACTGAATCCATATTCATCTCCATTTGACCTAGGCCTTGCCACACTGGCCTAACCAGACTACCTGCTACACAGAGAAAGTCATCGACGAGTGACCTGCCTGGGGATCAGCCCCCTGCTCAACGTTTTAAACAGGAATGATGCCTCGGTGATTTGTGTGGGCCCTGCTTCTCCTGGCACTCCATCTCCACAACCTGCAGTCTCGATTTCATCCTGCCTGTGTCCTGTATTGGATATCATGAGTAAACGTCAGGGTAGCTCCCTGCAACAACAGCTAAATCTAAAGTGTTGTCATCTGATTGCCTTGTTGTATTTTATTTCATGAACTGAGCCCTCTGGCTCCAGATTACCAATAGGGTGTGTTGTGCATGTTGCTTTTCTTCCATCACAGGGCCCCAACCAGCTGCAATGCCAGCCTACCCCAGGCAACGTTCCTGGCTAGCCCACCTTTTTCCTACCTGGGTTCCTAGAGTATGTGACTGTGTAGGGGCTCTGACGTGCATGCATAACTGTCTGATTCCTTTAGCCTTTAAGCCAATCAACCTGATTACGCCCCTTCCTTGTTCAAGTCCCCTGAATAAATCAGATCTAACTCTTTTTGCATTTAACCTGACTGTGGATCCAGTTTGTATTGAAAACACTGTACTGTTGTTGTTTGCTATGCCTAACCTTGTTTTACAGGGGGTCTCCAGGGTCAAACTGGTGGAACCAGCCCTGATGGTAAGTGCAAACAGTGTGGGTGCTTGCATGGTGAATAAGAGGCATTGCAAAAGTGATTACTGTATATTGTTCCAGCCACTAGAAGGGACAGAGGGGGGTTACAGTGTCCTGGAGGGCTGTGCCCAGGTTAGCTTGACCACTAATGACCCTGGCCTCCGGGTGGAGGCACCCGTTTCAGTACCCAGGCCACTTAACCTACTACTAGGCAAATAGGCAGGGGTAGTAGCCCTTGGGATAGCGCCACCTGGGGTTACATATGTAAATGGCATTACATAGTTAATCGCTCACTCCAGTATCAGTTCTTTTGGCAATAGCAATGCCAACACAATTTCCTTACGAAGAAAGGCATGGAGATTGGGGGAGAGGGAGGGAATCATGGACCTTCCGTGCACCCTCAGTACAGTGTAGTGGTTAAGGGCACCGCAGATACAAACCTGGAGACCCGTGTTTGAATCCCATCAGCCCTCACTTGCTTACTGTGTGACCCTGAGCAAGTCACTTAACTTCCCTTTTCTCCCAGGTCACACCTGGAGATCAGCTCTGGCTTATTGTGCCTTTCCTGGTTAAACAACTTCCCCTTGTCCTTTAGTGCAAGTTTCTCTTTTACACAACTCAAGTGGTAATTCCTAGAATTTCACTGTTTAAAAAGCATACGCTTCATAATTGTACTACGTTGGGGGGGCATTTTCTGTATGGCTTGCGGTCAGTAATCCTCTGACTTATCTCTTAGCCCCACCCCACCCTCTGGACTAACCATGTCAGTGGCTCAGTAGGTAGTACACTCACCTCTGAGGCCGGGAGATCAGAGGGCTGTGGGTTCAGTTCCCACATCTGGCACTTGGGTTAATATCCCAGTACTGACACTGTAGTGCAGCATGAGAGGGTTGCTGCACTTCTGAGGTGCTGTCTTTTGGATTAGATGTTAAACCGAGGTCCCATCTGCCTGGATTGTTGGTAGTTCAGGTGGATGTTAAAGATCCCATGGCACTTATTGAAAAGAGTAGGGGAATTTTGTTTTTATTAAGTATTGTACATCATCACAACAAAAAGTTCATACAAAAACAAGAAGAAAACACACAATCACTACTTCACGTAACAGGAACATCTGAATCAGTTATCCAAGGAAGATTGTGCCATACAGTTTGAATATACCTAGCAGTTTGGTGAGCTTTTTCTTTATAATACAAACAACGCATTTCCTTACAAACACTCCCCACAATATCATCATATGTCAGCACTTTTTGTTGAAGTGTGAACAAACAACGAGCGTTCCAAATATACCATTTAATAATGGAAAATAACACAGATAACGTACCAGAATCCTAAGGAGACCATTCTCTGCCAAAGGTACCGTAAAGCAATGTCTCATAAGAGACCGTCTGAAAAGGTAACATGTTCCAACATGTAGCCACATAAGACCAAAAGGATTGAATAAAAGAACATGTAAAAAATAAATGAAACATAGTCTCAGATTGTGCCAAACACTGAGGCCTACTACAAAATCTTTCATTTAAAGCTTTATGTTTCTGATTAGCCTTAATATTTAACTTTTCATGGCAACAAAGCCACTGAACATCCCAAAATTTACAAGGCACTCGAGTGTTATGAAACAATCGCATAACAGCAGGTGTCAAAGATGGGGGGCATAAAGGCAGAGTGATGGGCTCCCAAAAATGTTTATCCTGCACTACAGAGTACAGTCATTTTTTTGAATAATGCAATAAAAGTTGAGATGTAATACCCCAACTTCTAAGGTGCACAAAAATAAATCTATAATAAACAGCAGAGAAGGGAACTGATTTAAAAACTTTCATTGTATCCGAAAACCAACCACTATACCAGGGTCAAATCTGATTTTGGAAAAAGGGTGACCAAACAGTAAACTGCTGACTACAAATAGGATGAAGATTAGTAAACAAAAATTGAATTAAACAAAAATAGGATCGGAGTAATCATGTTCAATCCACCATCCGCCACCCTGAGGTACAATATGTTACGTTTAATGGGGTTCAATCTACTATGCCAGATTGCTTGAAAAAATAAACCAGAAAGAGTAGCATCCTGCTCTTTAGGGGGAGGGAAAATCATACTCACATATAAAAATAAAGGCAACAAATAAGTCCTGATCAAGTGTACCCGTTTAAGCTTTCCCATAGGATATTTATTCCAACCATCGACCAACGCCTTCCCTTGTGCAAGCTTTGAATCCCAATTAACAAGATCCTGTCTACCAGTATCGAAGGCAATCCCTAAAATAGAGATAGGACCCTTTGTCACTGGTATACCAGCCATACGGGTGGCAGAAAAAGCCAATCCTAAACTTTTAAGAACACATTTGTCTTTATTCAAATGTACACCAGAAACAGTACCATAAAGAATACAAAACCCAAGCACCCTATTTAAATCAGTTTCTGATTTCAGAAGTAGACAAATGTCATCTGCATAAGCGGCGGCAGTCCATGGGGCATGATGACCAGAAATCAGCACCGGGGTAAAAAAATGAATATCATTCAATAACCGGAGTAAAGGATCAATACAAAAAATAAATAACAAAGGACTTGAGGGATACCCCTGACGGACACCCCTTTTTACCGGAACCAAAGGCCCCAAAAACCCATTTACCAATGGTTTAATAAAGATGTAATTATAAATAGCCTGTAACCAAGCAATAAATGAATCCGGAATACTATAGCGGTGGAGAGTCATCCATAAAAACCCATATTCCACGGAATCAAAAGCCTTCCTCTGATCTAAAGATACCACCAGGCCAGAGGTAGAAGCAAAAGAGCTGGATTCAAAAACTTCCCTCAGCACCTAAAGTTGGTCCGTTATCACCTTGCCTGGAATAGCACAAGATTGGGTGCTGGAGATGACACAAAATGCAACCACAGACAAGCGGAGAGCTAATATCTTCATAAGAATTTTAAAATCAACATTTAACAAGCATATTGGTCTCCAATTATTTAAATCTTCCTTAGCACCTTTCTTATATAATAAGGTTACTACTCCCATAGTTGTGTGAATGGGAAAATAACCCTAATATAACATAAAATTATAAACCTGGGCCAATTCCTGAGAAATATGAGGAATAGTTAATGCATATAATTCTGAGGGAAGACCATCCAAGCCTGGTACCTTCCGCTTGGGTAATGCAGCGACTGCCTGCAAGACCTCTGCGGGAGAAACAGCTGAGGTAAGGGCAGTGACCGTAGACCCAGAGAAGGAAGGAATATCCAAAAAAGGAAACCAGTGGGAGAAGGCAGTATTATCAGTAAGTCATGTATCAAACTGCCGCCCCAAATACTTAGACACTACTGACATAATATCCAATTGTTTCGTAGCAGTTGACATATCAGAATCCCATACAGCTGACATAGTTTTATGCTGAATTCTGGAAGAACAACTAAGAAAAGGGCACACCTCCGCCAAAGATACCTGTGTACCAAAACGCTGTTGCATAGTCAGGGATGCCATTTGCTTCTCATGAAACATCTGCATTTGCTGCTTAATAAGCCGAATCTGATCCCCATAATCATGTTTGGTAGTATATGCTAAGCTCATCAATTGCTGCAGCTGCTGTCTGAGCGTCTGATATTGCAACTTCTCAGAATCTGAGACATGTTTACTTTCACATAGTAAGAGAGTCCTCAAATCAGATTTAAGACTATTCCACCAGAGAAAAGGGTTATCAAATAACTGAAACAAAGTCTTTTTCCCACCATTCAAATGTAATATCTGCTGGAGTAACGAACCCCTGGAAAGTAATAATGTATTAAATTTCCAAAGGCCTGGGCCATGAGGGGTTCCCATGTCCCTACTACCATGGAAAGAGTCTTGTGATCAGAATAAGCCACAGAGTCCACCTGTGTGGCTAGTACAGGAATCTGTTTACTGAGAAAAAAAGTCTATTCGGGTAGCATGTGTTCCCCTCTGAAAAGTAGGTATCCCCCTAGTGTGGAGTGACTTACAGACATCTTTTAAATGAGCTAAGTGAACTGTAGATTGTAAAGCTGACATGTCACAAAAAATCTTTCTGGTAGAGGTACCACTACCACGATCTTGAAGCGTGAGACCGCAATTAAAGTCACCACCCCAAAGCACAGATTGTGCAGAAAAAGAAAAAGGCGAAGCTGAAGAAAATGTCCACCGATCAGCTTTTAGTTGTGGTGCATAAATATTAATTAAGCGAAAACAGGTGTCACGTATCTTGACATCCAACAAAAGAACCCTCCCTGGCACCAAATCAATCAGTTTTATAAGCTGAAAAGGGAAACTAAATAAAATCCCCACCCCAGTACATGCACCCAAACCCATAGACCACTAAGAAGGACCCCTGTACCAGTCACGTTTAGCATGGCTAACCTCAAGGGCTGTGTGCAATCTAGTGTCCTGTAGAAAAACAACATTTGCATGGGTGGACATTTGGTGGGAGAATACTCCACCACGTTTTTGTGGATTTTTAATACTATTGACATTAATTGTCAAAAATTTCAGCTGTTTGGAAAGGCTCATTTAAAGAAATCAAGGGAGTTTAAGTGACTTAGATTTTCCAGTACCTGAGGCTTGTTTCTTTCTTCCTTTAGGGCTAGGCTTTCCTTTCAGGGGGCCTGCAAGTTTCTCAGGAACATCACCTAATTCACTAGTTTCAGAATCAGAACAAAGATCAGCATAACCGGAACTCTCCGACGAGACTTCAGAGCTTTTATCCAGAAAATCAGCTTCCAAAAGCAATGGTTGAAAGCGATTGGAAGTTTGGGTTTCTGAGATTTTATGAACCTTGGGGGCGGGCTGGCTGTCTCCAACTCCGGTGGCGTGTTACCCGTTGTTCAGGGTCAATGACCGGGTCATTGGGGGGGAGGTGGTGACATGGCAGGAGAAGAAGGGACAAGCAAAGCCTTTGGGCCCTGCAAAGAAAGGGTTAAAGAGATAGGAGAGGGATCAGCAGTCTCCACTGATGCAGGAGTCTCCTGGGGCATCTGAGCTACAGGAGGGAGGTCAGAACAGAATTCAGGAGGGCGGGCAACATCGACAGATCAGAAGATGGTTGAGAATCTGATGGCAAGGGGGGGGTCCCCAGACCGTACATGCACCCTCTGAGCAAGTGCTACCATCAATCTTTGCTCCTCTAAGTCCCCAGAACCAGATTTGGAAAAAGCAGCTTGTGTACATTCACCATAGGTATGACCAGAAAGGCCACACAAATTACAACTGCCGGTTTCAGAACAATGCATGGACATATGACCTAGTTTACCACACAGGGAACAATGGATCTTGTCACAGGCACTACTAAGAGTGACCGGACACCACATTTATAACAAAGATTTGGGGCCTGGGTAAAATAAAACACCACGGTCACCCCCACAAAAAAAAAGAATTCGGCAAATGTTGTAAAGAACCATGCAATTCCTGAAGAATAACCATAATCTTCCAACCCCCTGTCCAAATGTTTTCACTATCTAAAATAGCCTCAGGGGCTCCCAAAAAGGTACATCGTTGTTTAAGCCAAAAGAGTAAGTCAGTCACACTGACACCCTCATTGTGAAAAAGAACTATAACAGACTTCTGAGCAGGTCTGATAAGAGGGATGACCTCAAAGGGAGCCCACAGTGGGGTATTCTTCACCGCCCCATACCTGCTGCAAAATGCCTCTAGACCAGCTTGTAATTTAAAGCTGACATCAAAGGAACGCTCCCCAGAGACATGTATGAGAGCATATAATTCAGTGGCTAAAAAGTGCAAGCTATGTTTAAGCAACATTTTCCCCACATATTCCCTATCTGGAAATACCTCAAGTCCACCTTTATACACAATACGCACAGCATTATGACATCTAGCTGGAAGCACCTTTTTTTAAAAAAAAGAAGCATACGTTTTAGAGGAGCTGGTACTATCACCCCCGAAGAGGTCGTGTTATCACCCCCCAAGGAAGGGGTAAAAGAAGGAGCAGAAGGTAGAGAGGGGGCCCCAGAGGGCAATCATCAGAAGAAGCATGGGGCAAAAGAAACAGGACACCCCCTAGAAACCTGAGGCGGTATTACAGTCCATAAAGGAAAAAAAAACAGTTTGGGATCGGGGAGTTGGTCTAAATCAGTGTCTAGATGTAAGTCCAGATACTTCACCCAAGGAACCTCACACAGACTGAGAAAGCACAGGAGTAGGTCATGGGGACTTCGGAGTGATTTTTACTCCAGGAATACATATCGGGGCAAATCCAGAGGTCCTTTGCTGAAAGACAAGTGAACGCACCCATCCCGGCACCCTGAGAGAGTGATCCACTGACCACTGTTCCATGTCATCCAGAACCGAGTCTGCCCATCCCTTCTGTGGGACTGCCCATTTAATAGTGTGTTGAGGGGCAGTAAAGGAAAAAGTCGAAACACCATCCTGGTTTAGGGGCTCAGTCTGAAAGATTACTGGTGTGTGCACTAGAGCAGCTCCTGAGCGTTCCGCTGCCACACCCATCTTGGGAGTATTCTGGTCTGTCAGTGTAACCTGACAACTCCTGTCAGACTCCAAAAGACCTCCCGGTACGCCCGGGAGCGTAGGAGAAACCAAGTCCATCTGTAAAGGTCATGCATGAAACAACAGCGGAGGGTAAAGAAGCAACATCAATGCTCGCAGCGTCATGCACAGAATAGGAAGGAGGTCCCAAAGTCAACTCTTCCAGCGGTAAAACAACCTGATCAAAACAGGCTCAGAAGAAAGCTCCGCGGCAGCCATTGGTAATATCCTCAGCAGGAACCATTTCCATCGCAGTATCTTCAGATACAGATGGTGCAGGCAGCGCACCACACTCCTCCAGGTCCTTCTCCATGATTGAACAGGTAGAGACTGACTCTGCAGCAGATGCCAAAGCCCCCTACTGACAGAGTAGGGGTGTTTTTATTGACATAAAAAAACATAAACAGCAACACTTTAAAGTAGGATAATCGATAGAACAACACTTTTCCATAACATATAACATAACAAAATCAAAGAGATGTGCAAGTATTACATTGTAAACGCTACGAGAACACAAAAAATCATGAGAAGTAAACTATTAACAAATATCCAGTCCACTTTTAACTCTTATTATTTGAACTTAATAAAGTGAAGAAAACTTTCCACCATTCACTTAAAGTTCCTGGGGTCACTCTTGATGCGTCCTGTGTATAATCAGTATAAGCTCCTTGATGACTAACCTACTTACACAGAGTAAGGCATTCTCTTTTGATAAAGAACCCATTGAACCCTGGCTTGCCATAAATAATATCTTAGACATCCCAAAATAAGGATAATGTTTCTTACGTGAAATTCAGACAAATTCTTGGGATAACATCCTAGAATCAAAAAATTCATAAGACATATTACATAACCATTTAAATCCCCAAAGCTTTTCTAGTGCATGACCATAAACCAGTAGCATATGAACATCTAAGAAAAAAATGTTCCATCGATTCTTCTACATTAATACAATCAAGTATGGGCACAATCTTTCCTGTAAAACCTTATACTTAGCATTTCCTCTGACATTCAGTTTCCGTAAAGATCACCCTCTCGTCTCCCAATGTTTTTGAGGCATCCTCTTACAGTTTAATTGAGCTAATACACTAGAATTTAAAGTCATAGGACAATTTTAAATCCTGGTTCTGAGGGAAGAGTCAACGACATTAGAAAATGATAAAGCCCCTTCATAGTTTTATTCAAAATTACCTGTTTCTGTGTTTTCCATTTGAACAATTTCGCTTGCGTTGGCTAAAATATGATGGAATATATAAGTAGCGATTCAGTTTAGGGGCTATAGTGTACCAATTCTTAAAAGTATTTACCCATTGTTTTCAAGTTCCATGACTCTACTGCCTCTAGTTCTACTTTTAACCCTTCTTTAATTGAGTTTGATAAAACAAAGCATGCACAAAATCACTGGGTCTACCATTCCTAAACCACCTATATTTTCATTAAATCATTAGCTCCTTTTAACAAGTTTAAGCGATTCCCATAACATTTGAAAACACACTATATATTCTAGTCTCAAGAAACACAGGAAGCGGAAAATCATCGCCATACTGTATTGTTGGAAGAAGAAATTGCTTGATTACCTGAACCCTTTTAATTTGGTCATTTTCCACTGTTTCCAGCTATTAACCTTTCTCTCTATTTTAATAATGACATCTTCCCAATTTTCAACAGGCATGTTCTGGGAACGAACAATATCCTAATATTTTAAGAGGTTTACAGGAGATGTTAATACCCTCCTGACACACTTCCTCAGCACCAGTAGCTCCAATAAATAATCCCTTTGTTTTATTTAAATTTATTTTTGCATTTGATACCTTTGCAAAGGCCTCAAATGCAGTCACAAAATGAATTACTGAGGCCTTATCTTCCAAGTATACTACTAAATCATCAGCATAGGCTTGTATCCTTAAATGCAAATCCCTCTGCCCATTCACTGTAACACCCTTACAAATCTGTCTCGAAACTATCGTTTGCAAAAAGGGGTCTAGGCGAAAATATAAGAAGAGGGCATGAGAGGCAACCTGTCTAACTCCTGTAGTTAACTTAAAACCTTCCGCCTTCTGATCTTTTAAATATGGAATTACTATATAACTATCATATAATTTCTCAATTATTTTCACTAATTGCTTTGGAACCCCATAATGCTTAAGGGTAAGGAAAGGAGCGGCAAATGAACTCTATCAGGCTTTTTCTAAGTCAGCTGCTATTAAGCATCAGATTGACCCCTAACTCAGTAAAATACTCAGTTACATCTCGAATCAACATCAGAGCAGACTGGACTCTTCTATCTGGTAACCTATTGAAAAGGTGAAATAACTTCTTTAGCTAAATTCTTCAGCCTATTATTTAAAATACCAGTAAAGATTTATAATCAGAGTTTAAAAGAGTGATTGGTCTCCAGTTAGTAATGTTTGCTTATCCCTGACTTAAATATATAAATCAATAACCCTTCTGTAAAGAGGGATAGATTGTAGCTTTGTCTAAAAAAACCTAAATAAGAGACATAGGCACTGACTAAGTTCATCTGAAAATAATTTATAAAAGTTATTGAAATACCATCTATTCCGGGGAAATATTTAGTTTCAATAACCTAATGGAGCAGAAATCTCTGTTGGAGTGATAGGTTCCATACCTCCGATCTCCCAACTAGGTTAACTGGAACTAAAATATCTTTTTAAATAGCGGCCATAGCTGAATTGGGATTGTTTCAAGAGGCTTCAAAGGCGGTAATGTTCTACAATCACTTCTCTTAGTTGGGCCACAGAGGATACCAAATTACCATCTGAATCTTTGAGTTCCTCCATTTTCATAGAATCTCTTACCTGTTTACACATTTCAATGGATCCCCAATGGGTGATTTTTTAATTCCATTAGTTAAAATGGCCTGCATGGTTTTCCCTCTATCATACTGAAACTCTTTCATTTTTCTTTAAGATTAGCAATTTGTTCTGAGTAATCCATCCTAGAAGAATAAGCTATAGTCATAAGCCTCTGTAATTGTTGTCTTAAACCTAAATAGTGCAGGAATTTGTCATTCTTTGCTCTAACTCCTTGCAATTTAAACCATTTCCTTAAGTCCGATTTAGTCTCTAACCACCAATCTCCAAATCTGAATATAAAGGCTACTGATAACCTGGCTCTTAATAGGTATCTCACCCAGCTTGTATATAAGGGAGTTCTAATGAGGAGTTATTGAGTTTCCATCTAACTAGCCTTTTTCTTGCCTGTCTGAAAAGCTAAAAGAACTTAATAGAAAGGAATGGTCCGAGAATTCACTAGGAAATATTTTAAAGATTCTATTTGCATATTAGGTGACACTAACATATGATCTATTAGAAAATCTCTTCCCTTTTAAGCGAAAACCTTCTCCAACCTGATAAACATTATGACAGTTCAAGAGTCCAGCACTTTTTATAATTTTACTTAAAGCATTAGAGTCACAGTATGTTTTTTTATTTTTTTTACTAGCATGGGTCGAAATGGGACAATTAAAGTCCCCCCCCCATAATACTCTAACTGTTGTTAATAAAAAAGGCTGTACTGATTTAAGACAATTAACTCTACCTGCTTTTGTTTGGGGGTTATAAATGTTGATAAACCTATAGCTTAGCCCTTGCCACTTCCCATCGATAATCAGGACCCTTCCTGGTATTAGATCTATCAAATTGTGTAACTGGAAGTCATATGAATTAAACACTATTCCTATACCATCTGCAGAATCTTCCCCAAATGACCAAATGAAGGGCCCCAAAACCAATCTCTTTTAAATGCCACCAACTGATCTATGGAATACATCCATGTCTCTTGTAAAACAAACAGAAACAGGAAATTCATGTATATAATGAAAGAGGCTTAGTAACCAACCATATTCAATAAGCTATGAACATTCAAAGAACCCCAAACCAACCTCATTAACCTTTTAAGTATTTAAATCATTGTTTTTTCCTCTTTTTTTTTTTTATCCTTGTAATTATCAGTGATTTGTGACCTGGTTGAAAGTGAGGATTTTGAGAGTCTGAATCTTCAACCTCTATCTCAGTGTTACCCCAAGAGGAAAACAGAGCCCATATGAGTTACTGGTATCAATCTGTTCCACTGGGGGCGGGGATTTTTGATAGTGAATTCCGTGAAAGTCTTCTTTGGGGCAATACAGTCACTGGTTTATCAACGGCTGCCACCGCCACGCATCTGTGACCCCTTCCGTATAACACACTGGAGGAAATCTGAGAGGTTAGGGGACCCATGTTGCCCTTAACTATCTTAACCATTTCTGAGGATATCTCACGCTGATCCTCCCACTTGGTGAGTTTAACTTTTTTTGTTCAACACCTTCCCTTTTAAACCCCTTTCTTTTCCAATTCTCTCTTGCCTAGAGGAGTTTCATCTGATTTGTTGCAGGGGAGGGCACGTATCCTGGAGAGTAGCTTTAACCATGGATTCTTGGGCTTTTGAATAAAAACCTCAGAATTAGAACAAAAGGTTTTTTGGGCAGCCCAAGGACATAGTTTGAACACATGGCCTTTAGTTTGCGCATAAATCACAACTGATAGATTGCTGCAAAACATGGTTAAATGTCCTACCTCCCACAATTATCAGCAGGGCTGATCGCATACACTTGAAAGGTGCGTTCAGCCCCCACACTTACTATTTATGCACGGGCTGCCCGCTGTAAAAACATACCCTCTATCTTTTCCTAACAAAAGGAGTTAGGTATATGTTCAATTCCAGCCTCTGTTTGCCTTAATTTAACTTTATACTTCCATCCTCCAGTCCAGAACCCTCTGTATCTAAAATAGGCTCTGGCTCACTTAGTAACTCATTTTTTTTTAACCAAGGTTATGTCTTCCACCTACCCCTTCATTTCGGAACACAATTGTAACAAACTTAATCAGGGGTTTTGAGAGTGGTATAACAATAAAGGGTGTCCACATAGGAGAATACTTAACTTGACCATACTCTAACCCAGAACAACTCTAAAGCCTGTTGAGAACGAAAACTTACAAGTCATAATTGTCCTCCCCTGAAATATTAATGAAAGCATAAATATCCTGAGGGTGAAATGCAGTGAGTCTTTCAACAAGGTTTTCCCCACATAATGCCTATCCGGCCTAGTTTCTAACCCTCCTTTATACCTCAGCCTCACAGCATTATGCCTAGGGGCTACTTCCCTATAGAATTTGAGAAAAGTTCAGACATCAATGGCTTCTGTGAAGAGGAGGGGGTTGTACAGTGACCTCATCTGTACTAAACGAATGGGCTCCTGCAGAGAATTTCCTCCCCTTTCTGCTGCTGCCACCTGGAATCCACTCAGGAGAATGCTGAGAATAAATAAGTTGAGTCCCAAGCAGGATCAGGCTTCCATACACCAGCTACTGTCTGTTTCCACCCTGCTTCACTTAAAGCTTTATGAGGTGACCAAGAATCTTGCAAGTCTTTTTATGTAAAAAGGGGTCTGCCATCTGTATATCAGCTGTAGACTTTTTTGGTTCATTTTGTCAGAAAAAAGAAATCTGTAGCCCACTTTGGGAACCGTCGAGTCTTTTGATATGTAACAGCTGAGTCAGTTGCTGAAATCTCTTGACTCTGCTGTTTGAACACTAAACCCAGCTACCTTGTTCAACTGTGCTGTTTTATTTTCACAAAGTAGATGGTAATATATTCTGAAACAGATAAATCATTTATCTTCACTTCAAGCATTTCCTTTGACATTATCAGAGACCTAAACTGCAGTAAGCACTCACTTTTAGCAGCAGAAATAATACCAGCCTGTACTGAATTCAGAGAGATTATTTGTTCTTGGGAAATGGGCTCAAGCCTTGCTGCTCTAAGCTCTCTTCCACAGAGCTGTTGACAATCTTGGGATCAGCCTTAACTCTGCCTTTGTGCTCTTCGTTACAATCAGGCTGACACCTGCTGTAGTCAGGGAGCTCAACACACTGCAGTGGCTTCATTAAACAAGGACAGAGCATTCTTTTTAACACCAGAGCAAAACTCTTTTTGCTGGCAACTCTATCCTGCCAGAACTATAACATAAATAAGACACAGTACCTTTTTTTGCTCCATATTTTGCGCCACTGTCCTGCAGTCTGTTTGCTGTGTTTTAATATCTTGGCTTTCTCTGTCACCTGCAGTTTTAAATTCATCTCGCTTCCTTTGGAGCTATCTGATGAAATTGGTTCTTCCATTTCTGCAGAAAACATTATCGCAGCATTTTCCTGTTTCAGACCCACATTTAGTGGTTTAATAAGCGACTTTTCTGTAGAGGTTGCAGGTTCAAATACTGACAATACCTTTTCTCTTCCTGTTGTTGCAATTTCCAACTGTCCAGTTTCTTTCTTTGTTTTATCCAAAACCGATTGCTCCCAGCTCACAAAAGCATCCTGAAGTTCAATATCTGATTCAATTTCAGCCAAATCCATGGCTGGAGCCTCCACAACACCTGGAGCAAGAGTCAGGCTAGCTCTCCTGCTCCACAGACTCCTTCCTCCCTTGTCCACTTGAGTGGCCATCTTGGAAATGGCCTGTCCTCTTACTGGCCACAATGCAGAAACATCAGCACAGCAGCATCAGAGTAGGGGAATTTCCCGGTGTCCTGGCCAAATGTCCCTCATTCACTAAAAATACCACCAACAGCTTAATCTGGTTCAACATCAGTTGGCATTCATCTGTATCCCCCTCCCCCGGGTCGTGCCTGAAAATAGGCAGGATTTGTCTACTGCACTTGCCCGGTCAACAAAAACTAAATAAATAAATAATGCATAAAGTTTGCTACTCCTCCACAGAGGTTTTGTCTATGGGACAGTACAAATTTTAGAATCCATTTTAAATACGGCTTCCTTTGCTCACTGCAATGCCAAGTTTGATCACCATGCCAAGCAAGGTGACCAAAGGAGGGGACTCAGATCTTCCTCACACCTCTCACTACCCCCCCAGAATCTGAGATAAGCCTCACTGAAAACCGAAGGCCATTTATCTTAGGAGTTCATGGAGGCAAAATAAATCAATCCCATTTACTAAGCAGTTTAACTACTGGAAAGGAATTACAATTGTTATTCAGAAATTTATTTCTGCAGTGCCTGATATGTCCATGGGAGGCCATCAGGGGGCAGATGAAACAACTTTGGAAATACGGAACTGGGGATAGCATCCTAGATCTATGGGCAAATCTTTCCCAATTGATCTCAGAGTACACAAATGATTTCATGCCAGTTTGTTCTAAAACTAACATTCTAGAAATTGTGGCAAATGCACACTGCTCCCACAAAAACTAACTCACTTGGTGTGACTCAACATGAAAATGAAATGTTCATAGAGCAACAATGCCATGGAATACAACTGTATGGCATTGATCTGAATTTCAGGTAAATCAGTTGAAACTGTTTTCTAACCTACCAGTGAGGAAAGGGACACCCTCCCTCTCTGTTTTTTTTTTAATTGGTTTTCAGGAATCAAGTAATGTGTGTCTGGCAGCCACAAGACTATTTATATTCCTACCCTGCCCACATCACATTTGGCAGCGCTAGCAGCAGATGTTGGACAATACTCCCAAAAGCATACATCTGTCTACACATAAATGGTCACCACTAACATACTAAAGAGGGAAGGGCCTAAAGCCCTCCTCTTTGTTTTTGATTTCTCTTTCAGGAAATTGAAGGGGCCTATCAGAGATGAAATGGCCTCTCTCCATAAAGACTGCCTGGCTGGAAGTAATGAGACTGGCCCTTCCAGAGGACACATCCATGGGCCTACTTACCATCATCAGTTTTCTGGTGCTGTAAGAAAAACTAGTAGGCAGATTTCAATGTAATGTTGTTAAAGTTTGAAGAACTTTGGGATACTCTGTTGCCCTTACTTTTAATGGCAATTAGAGTTACCCCATCGGTATCTATGCAGTATACACCCTTCCAGGTGATAACTGGTTGGTAAATGAGATTGCCAGAACACCTGTGGTTAAATGTCCATTGCCCTGCTGGAATAGAGTGTTGTCTGACACCTAAGCAAAACAGTTACAGGTAAATTTGGTGGGAATTTACAAATGTGCTGCTTAAAGTTTGGGCAAGGCCCAACAATAGCCCAATATGTATTTTAACATTGTAAACCAGCTCAGCCCCTCTCTTTGTCAAGAGTGGTTGCCGAACCACAGGCAACCTACTGACAGGTAGCTCCATACCAATCAGTGCAAACTGAGCAAGGGCTCAGACATCCCTGAATAAGTGATCCACTGAGCTGGGGGCTACCTTCACCTATTTCTTCTTTGTCTTTTCAGGACAATGCAGAATACTTTGACTGGCCAAAAGGCAAATGGTCACTGATGGCTTGGGTGAAAATATCCACTTTTCCAGGCACAGATGAGTTCCACATGATCGGTCAACTTTGTGGTGCCATGGTTCCAAATGGCACATTCTGAAAAGAACCTGCCAATCCTGATCATAATGCCTGGCAACAGGGACAGCCAGGCCCCCCTTTCCAGATCTATAAAGTCGGAGTGGCAGAATACTCAATTTTCTCTTTAATAAAGAACATACTACAATAAGACCAAGGGACTTGGACTTTTGCAGTCATAATGCAACTTCTTGAACAGTATGTGGTTCCACAGACTTAATGGTATACCCACCCTCTACAATTTAACCCACTACTGTGCCCAACAAAACAGTTTTCACATATTCTGACACCAAAACTTTTCAACCACAGCCTTTACAAGGCCTTACCTTGAAGCCGGGCTCACTCAGTGGCCTGACTTCAATTTCCATACCTGGGACTCTAATTGACATTGTTCAATTTATGCATGTTTCTGTTGTGTTAAATATATAGTACTGCACCATGGCCAATATGGTCATTGTTCCATTGCCAATATGTTTAGGTTTCATGCTATTGTGTTGTTAAATATTGTTATAGCTTATCAAGTATAAGCTCAGGACCCTGTAGCTGAGCAGGAAACTGTTCCACATCTAGGGATGTTGCGCTGTAAACACCCTTAGCAGGATTTAAGTGTAACAGGCCTGGTGGGGAGCATATTAGGCCTATTTGGATCAGATCTGTCAATTTGGAATACAGAAGATATACAACAAATTTAAAACAATGAATTAGTTGTTTTCACAAGCTGAAAATGTTCTAAAGCCCATGCTACACGGTATTGATGGCTTAGCCATAGAAAAAAGGTTCACAGTGTATGACATGTACAATACAATACTGCACCTTGATTTAGTCACACATATGCCTAGATTAGGCCAGACAGCAACACATAGGCAGGGAAACTATGTTTTAACCACTCTCACAACCTTTTCCAAGACCTGGAAGCAGGGTGTATCCCTGACATTGTCAAGGGCTCACGGTTGACCAAATGGTAGTGCCCTCATTATTAGACCTCAGTCTGCACCTCCAAATGCATGGCCGACTCCATCACTTTTTCTCTCACAACTGACAGAAACTTAGGTTATGTCACATCACATCCTAATCACAGACACCGTTATGGACTTGCCATTGCTCCATCCAGGAAGCTCTGTATGTTTCAGTTACTGTGTTTTTACCAGTGTTTGAAAAGAAATCAGTTTTCAACAGACTGGCACGTGTGATCTTCATTGGATACATAGAAGAAGACGTCTACAAGCAACACATTGACCTTTCTCCACTGCTGGTGTTTCATCCTCATCTGCAAGCCTGGCTGGCACTTCATACAGACTGTTGTTCCATAAAAGACAATCAATACCTGTAAAGGTGTGATGTCTTCCTGTAGTTACGCTGGTGTGTGTGTGTGTGGCTACTCCATCGATGGACTCAATAGGCAAAATGTTATTGTACCTCCTGCCAATGCCTCTGACACAACTAATGCAACAGAACAGATCCAGCTATCCAGCCCACCAGCAGCCAGCAACATGGATACCTCCAGATATTTGCCTCTGTCACGTGTCCACTGCAACTCACCAACTGGCATTTTCCTCAAGTCAAGATAACATACAATATGAATGGACAACGTTATGTTGTGAAAAGCATCAAGAACTTTTCTAATGGACATCTCCCTTGTGGTGTTGACATCTCTAATTTCTGCTTTATGCCCCATAAGCAAACCATTCTTGGTCAATCCGTGATCACCCCTGTACCACTCTAGAACAGGACTACTTTGACAGCAACCCTGACTATATGCATGCTATAGACAAGTAATTACCAATTTTCATGTGCATATTGACACATTTACCCTGAATCTTAAAACCTCATAGACAGATAAGATACTCATCTTATACATATCAGCAATACTATTCAGAAAGCTGATATCAATTTTAATAATTTAATACTTGATGATTTACATCTTGTTTAATGCCTATACTGCTAAAAATTTAATTTCAGGCCTTGCCATTTGGCAGGCTATCTTGGTTCTTCTTTGTACCATTTGCTGCCTATACTAGACCCTCAGGCCCCATCTCAGACAGATATGCTGCCCATTCTAGCCTATACAAGACCCTCAGGCCCCATCACAGATGGATATGCTGCCCATTCTATCCTAACTCACTATTTTGTGTTGCCAGTTTAGCAGGAAACAAGGGGGGGGATATGTAGACCTGCATGCCCTACTGGCCCTCATGAAGGCTAACACACACACTCTTAGTGCAGCATATAGTATACATACATTTATACATAGCGAGGTAATATTATTGTGATTCTGTAATACATATGTGCATATGTATTACATACCAGCGCTCCCTTCAGGACTCATCACTGTGCACTTTATACCATGCTGGGTTGGCAGTCCCTAAAGACTAGAAGACTTATAAGTACGGCTACTTCGACCTATAAAGCCCTCATTGCTAAGCTGCCATCCTATATTTCTAGCCTATTCTCTTAATCCAGTGGAACCTACTCTCTTAGGAGATATTCCTATCTAACCCTTGTCATCCCCAGGTATAGAACCAGCTTTGGGGCCTCTTCTTTAAGCTACACCCTACCAGCAATTTGGAATAACCTACATAAATCACTGAAGCTCTCCTCTCTGATTAAATTGCCCCCTTTCAAAACACTATTAAGGCAGCACTTTACTGAATCTTGCAAGTGCTACCCATAACCAAGGCCACTGTTTTTCGGTTTTTAACGGAAAATCTGGTAAAATTCCAGAATTAGGGCTGCCTGAAAACCGGTAAAAATGAAGATTTCATGGAATCTGGCATTTTCTATCAGATCAGTAAATCTATAAAAAAGTGTGTTTTTCTTTTAATTCCTTCCTGTACTATTTTCAGTTTGCTTCATTTAATGCTCTGTATATTAAGCCTTCTTTAATTCTGATTATTTATGCACATACTAAAAAATGATAAAAGAATCCCAGTAAAATCCGGAAATTAGAGTAACAATCACCGGTGAAATTCCGGAATCTTAAGTCTTGAAAATGGAATTTAATTGTTTTAATCACCGTAAATCAGTGGCCTTGCCCATAACCATTGTTTTTCTCAACAACTAGGGCTATGTTGCTGGGCCCCTTCTAAGTGCTCCCCATGGGCAAGCCTCTGCCCACTCTGACCCCTCACAATCAAATCCTGTTACATATTTATATTACCCTCTTCCCACAGTCTCTCAATTCTACCTCTCCCCTCAAGATCCCCACCCCCATCCTTTCTCTTTTCCCACTTACTGTATCCCTCCCCACTCCTTCAAGTATACTCTCCTTTACATCATCTTTCTGTTCATGTCACCTCGTTTTGTAGTATTACAATACAGTTAGATATAGACCTCGTAAGAGTGTTGTCTGTTTATTTTTCATTGCACACAATTCCTAGTGTTATAGTTCTATGTATATTGTAAATATATTTCTGCTATCTATACCACACCCATCCTGTAAATATCACTTTCTTTTCTTGTAGTAGTCATATTAGTAGACCCGTATGTATCATAATGTTCTTAATGTAAATTTTTTTGTCTCTGTTTAACTATGTTTGTATGATCTGTATAGTATTGCTGTCCAGGCCCACTTTGTAAATGAGTTTTTCTCAACGGTGTTCCACCTGGTTAAATAAAGATTATTGATTCACTGATTGATTGATATGAGTGTAGTATTCTATTAGAGTTATGTACTAGGCAACATTTGACCCAAATAGTGTTAGTATTGCTTCACACAGGCCTTATGATATAGCTAACATATCTTTTATTATTGGGCTAACTAAGCATTTTTTGTATTGTAACACAGAACTGGCCTCCACCAGTTCTGAAACTGGCCTATTGTATCAGAGAGAACGATATCAGCACTGCTCATGCTGGCCCATGATGCAGTTGGTTTTCCTAAGCTATTCTTTGCAATAATGAGTATCTTTTGTTCTGTAACTCAGAACTGGAGTCAGCTAGTTCCTAACTGACTTCAGTACATCATGTGCCCAGCCATTGTTAGCCAGTATGATTATGTGGTGGTGTTAGAGTGCCACCTACAGCCATTAAGCATACTGCTATAATCAGCAAGTCTTTACTGTATTATAATCAAAGAACTGTAGTCAGCATAATGCTTATCACTATTAATGCACAAGGAGCTGCCTACCAGTATAACCAATAGAACTGCTTTGTTTAGCCTCTCTGCTATGCAGATGGGTCCATTACCAGGTAACAGATCTTCTTATCTCTGAGTTTATAACTTTGTGTAATCCTGTTTTTTACTGAGTTTTTCTATAATGACTTTGTGGTGTTTGGGGATTCCGAACTCCCAGCTGTGGTAAGCTGACCTTTTTACATGTATTTGGGAATAAACCTCCTGTTCTGTTGCCTAAGCTTCTGTGTCCTGTTTTGCCATCAGGTTTAGGACCTTGCAAATCTAATGATGATACTAAGCAGATTGACTGTTTGGACTTGAGCATTTTTAAGGATGGGGATAGATTGAGGACCACAATATTCTGAAAATTGATAGAGAGGGAAAGCATGTTAAATTATACTAGTGGTCACCAAAGATCTTTGGTTCAAAGTATACCTTGCTGGCCAAATGCTGAGAGCCAAAAGGATATGCAGCACTGAAACTGAATATAGGAAACAGTCCAATATCATGACAAAAAGGTTTCTAGTCAGGGGATATACACCTGACAGTATAAACAGAGGTCTGGAACAAGACAAGAATACAGACAGATGCTTTTAACTCCCAAAATACATACAAATACAGGATATCCCAGTACCTTTGTCATGACATACTGCAAAGAAGTAATTAAAATACCAGAGATTACATGCAAATATTGACACATAATAAGTATGGATCCAGCATTTAGTGGTACTCCTCATGAACATTTAAAAGTTATGTACAGGACAGGGAGAAATAGTAAAGACAAAGTAGTACACAATTTTTATAAGGCTCCAACATGGAATTGTATGTGGCTATCTCTCCCCTCCCCCCCCCACACACACAATGGTAATTACAGATGTAGAGATTGTGCTCATTGCAATAACACCAATGACTCAAAAGATTTCAAACATCCAATGACTGGCAAGAGATTTGCAATGACATCATTTGCAAATTGTTCCACTATATCAGTGATATATTTGTTAACTTGCCCATGTGGTTTTGGATATGTGGGCCAGATGAAATGCCCCCTGAAAGACCACCTCTGTGAGCATAATTCTGCCATAAGGAACAACCTTATGACCAATTCTACGACCAGACATTTTTCAGAATGGAAACATGGCTCTCCAGCTAATTTAAAGTTTCCTGCCATTGAAAAGGTCATAATGGGTCCATGTGGTGGAGATTTAGCAAACAAGTGATAGAGAGAATGTCTTCTGATTTATATCCTACAGACCATGAGTACATTTGATCTGAATTAGGATTCACCTCTGAACTATTTCTCTAATCAGTTTCAATATATGCACTATTTAATATGTACAGTAATGTTTATATATTGTTTAGCTATTGCCGTTATGCATATATGCCCCTTTTCTACTTTGTGCTTGGGTCCCCTTTTTGTTTCTCCCCCCAGTTCCTGGGGCTTCCTTAATACCCCCTCCCAATTTTCATATTGTCTAATTGTTTTATTGTATTTATTTTGAATATGTTTTCATCTATTATTTTTAGATGTTTGTCAGTATTATTTATGTATGAACAGTTTTAGATGATGCATGTTGCTACATAGTGTTCAGTTAGGGAGTGAGTCTTTTGACAGCCCAGCATCACATGAGTACATGAATATTCATGACTTGGAATATTTATATCATCAGCCCTTGTGATCTAATTAGCTCTGAGGCAGACGATGCTGTCAAAATGTCAGCACATAGTGCGTCATGTCCAATGTGTATGCACACTATCTGCAGGTCACCAGTTGCTGTGACAGAACATCTAGGATGGTGTCTGTGGGTGTTTTCATTTATGTTTAGTCATGACTGTTTGCAGCTAATTGCACTCTGCACATTTTACTTCAGTTATTGTGTTGTTCTAAACTAGAATTACTAGATTTTGGCATACCAAAAAGGGGACACTTAGCCCCTTACCCAATGAGCCCTTGTGCCTGGACCCAAGTAACATTCAATAAAAAAAACACCACCGACAGCTTAATCTGGTTCAAGGTCAGTTGGCATTCATCTGTATCCCCCTTCCCCTGGGTCATGCCTGAAAATAGGCAAGTATTTGTCTAGTGCACTTATCCGGTCAACAAAAACTAAATAAATAAAAAAGTAGGTTTAAAGCCTCAGCCAGGCTGATGAGAAAGCACCCCCACTCCCAAAAAAATCCTTAAACAGAAGTGAAATCCCACCTGTGTGCCAGAATGCTGGATCTTCATGCCCTTGCCCACCAGAAGTGCACTTCACTCAGACTGCATAGTTTTCACCTTCAACAATATTGAAAAAAAGACTGAAAGCCAACAACTGGCTGGCACCACTACATGTGGCAACTCCACCCCCATAATATGCCACACACATTGACATCATCATATGCTTATGTAGCTCCTAAGTTGAGTCAACACCCAGAAAAGAGTAAGCTCTGCTCAACAGCCTTTATTGGAGTTGAAAACCATAAACCATTATCATCCCGCAGTAGTGAAGTGAGAGTCCGACTCCGAGCCAAGGATCAGATCTGCTCATCAGAACAAATTCTAAACAAAAAAGAAACACTAGATCTATGACCCCTACCTCCCCACACTCACCCCCCTGCACTGATGTACATTTCCATCAGGCAGCTTGACATGGATCTCCGATCATCAACCATTCATTGATTCAACTTACCAAACCAAATAAACTGGCACTCCATACCATCAACTGTGACTGTCAAACTCCACACAGGGCAGGCTAGTCCTCTATAAATGGTATACCATCAAGATCACATCAGAACAGAAGCACAGTGAAGTGCATGCTGAGAATATAGTGTCTGTGAGAACAGCTACATGTACATAACAGTGTGGGGTATTATAGCACTGTACATGTAGCTGTTTTCACTGATTGTCAGTATTTTAAGCCGAATCATTAATCTGCACTTCCATCAAGGTAAGTGCGGGGCCATCATTGATGTGGTTTCTTTCACGCTATGTACACCTTGAGGCATTTCACATAGCATGATTTTACAGAGCAGCATTTTCCAAGTGTTATCGACCATGCTGAGAAATCTTAAGCTGTTTTATGGGTGAACCCTTGCAGGTCAGTCGGTAAGAAAGGTATCGACAAAGCCCTTTCTGTGTTACCCCAATGGATAAAATATTGTGACAGGGGTATAGAACCATAGCAAAAATCCCTATCTACGGTACTTTCCACTCAAGGTATCATATGAGGTTGTGTTTTTTGGGGGGAGTATTCTAAGCTCCTATCTGGGGTAGTTCAAGGTTTAGTTATTGCTGCAAGGTTATACATTCACAATAAATCACTATCTAGGGTATTTCAAACATAGGGTGTTGCCATGTTTATTTAAGGGGTGTACTGAATCCTTAAAGGAGAGGTAGAATCCAAATTTACAAAAACATCTGCTGTGCAGAGTGCTTTGATTTGTGTGAGTGGTCCTAGTGTGTTCTTTCCTTTGTTTGCTGTTAGGAATTCTTCTAAATGTACCTACTTTGTTTAACGTCCCCTGAGGATCACCATGACTGCATTTTTATTGCCTGTTCTTTTTTGCACTGTGTCTCCTGTCCCATGGAACAATGATGCATCAGACACCATTGCTACAGTGAGTGCAACAGTAGAACTGTTCTTTTAAGTGTCTCTGCTTATCCAATGAATGTTAATAAAGGCAATGTTCACAGCTGGCAAATACCTGAGGGATAACTGAGTGGGCCATTCTTTAAACAAACAGCTGGAGTCTTCACTATTTATATCAGTGATGACCTGGGGTGACTTGTGTGCTTGTTTGTGGCTGGATGTAGTTTGATGAAAAGAAACATTTTAAAAACAAAACATTCACTTCTGCTCGCTAGACCTAGGTATACACCTGAAAAAAAAAGATGGGGTTAGAAAGAATTATTTATTGGTGGCCAGAATAACAACCTCTTGACAGCACAGTGCTGCTGCAGACAAAACATAAATCAGCACTCCCTGAATTAGTGGTCTCCAATGCATCATGGTCACATGGGAGAGGAGGCGTTCTGGGAAAAAGGAAAGGCACTAAAAGATGCTGGCATGGAGATCTTATAGGACCATAAAACTAGCAGGTAAATTTAGGAAAAAAATCTTAACAGCAAACAAAGAAAAGGGCACACTAAGAATAAACACAAATTTAAATACTGCACAGCACATTTTTTGCACATTTTGACTGTAATTCTCCATTAACAGGGTACCTAAAAATAAAGTACTGGACAAACTTTGGTACCTTGAAGTAAGAGTATTTAAGTTAGGTATAGGTCCATAGTAAATCCCTCTCTGGTGTATCTAGAGTGATACAGTGCCAAAAGGAGGGTAGTGGGACATAAACAGCCATATATAGTGGGCAGATACAGGGAGCATGGGGGAGGGATTTAGTAGGCTAGTAGGCAGGGAAAGGGGTCAGTGGGTGGCAGCAACTGGGAAAGTGAGGGTTCTAGTAGGGTATCAGCGTATACCATTGCCTCAGCGATGGAAGAACAGCAAAGACCATCACAGTGACAGAATCTGATGTTTGCTATGATGGTCCATGGGTTTTCTGACACTGCTGTCTCCAGTGAGTTCACTCCCTACCCAAAATAACTCAGATTCAGAGTTGATAATCTATAGTGCGGGGGGCAAAGCTCCCCATAAAAAAATTTGTTTCCACTGACAGCACAATGTTGACTGTCGGCATTGTGCTGTCGCTGTAATGCCGATTGACAGAATAACTGTCAATGTGGCTTGGTGGAACCAGGCATCAGCATGGCTCAGTTGATACCAGTACCACCTCTGGGCCAGAAAGTCATGGGTTCTATTCCCACACCAGGATTGGGCTCATACCATAAATTATGTAATTCAAGAACATTACTTAGGGGTTGCTGTACTGTAGGGATGTGCTGTTATTTGTATGAGATGTTAAACCAACCTCCTGTCTGCATGTTCTGGTGGTTGTTCAGGTAGACATTAAAGATCCCATGGCACATCTCAAAAGTAGGGGATTTATTTTATTAAAGAAGATATAGTGTATGTTAGAACATTGTATTCTCTCAAAATCTAACTTTCCCTATTCTTGTTGTACCATTGATGTGACGTCACGATGTTGTTGTACCATCGTGAGTACGTCACATCGATGGTACAACAACTTAGAATCAGATTGCATGGCCACCCGCCAGTGTCCATGAATGGTCAAACAGCCAGAAAGCTGTTTGAATCCGTACATCTTTTCCTAAAGTTGTTGTACGGCAGTTCAGCATTGGCACTAGACACATCTTAATTGAAAAGTAAATGCTGCTTTTGTTTTTCATTGATCCTGTGATATGGGGGTCGGGTGATCGTGCTGCTGCCCTCAATGCATATCTGGTTGATCCTGCCATTTCTGTTGGCTGTGGCTGGTTCATTTCCCTCCTCGGCTCAAACCTTGTTGTAGCAGAGTTGTAAGGTGCCCGTACACTATAAAAGACAGCGTATGGGCAACAGTGAACAACAGTGCCGTTCACTTCTCGAGGTGTCATGACACCCTCAAACCTCTCGAGCTTCACTCTCGAGGTTTCAATGGTTGTCACGACAACCTCTTGAAGTGAACAACACTGTTGTTGTTCACTGTTGCCCATACACTATCCTCTATTTTATGCATACAATAATAACAAATGTAATGAAGACATTATATAAAAACAAAAGGTCAGGAAGAGAAATTACATGTGACATTAAAAACCATAGGTGTTGCAATAATCAGATCTACAGTAATCAGATCTTATGCCACCAGCACTGCTGTTATGCACTTACGTTACTGATCTCTGCAAGCTGTTTTTTTCTCGTTTGTACTGTAATGCTTATGCTATGCATGACATCACTTTTGTGGTAAGTAATTCTACTGTTGTGTAAGGTGGTTCATCTCTTTATGTACTGCATTGTATCAGCTCCTCCTTGTACTATTGTTTGTAACTTGTTTGAACTGTAATCCTCCGGGTCATGCTTAAAAATAGACAATCGTGTCTAGTGCACTTACCCGGTTACCAAAAGCAAATAAATAAATAAATTCAGCAAAAAATATATTGTAAGCATGTACCATCGTATGTTTGAATATATGCAGGCTACATGAAACAATGAAGAAATTCTTAAATTTATGATCATATCCAAGAAACAGCTGTTATTCGATCACAGTGTTGCCATACTTCCAAAATTAGTGATTCTGTAAAAGGGAATGCTCCATGTGACAGATTCTCCTTAGATAAGCAGAAACATTGCAGACTATTTCATTATGTGACACTACTTTTTGCTGGATGGCAAACAGAGAAAGAAGACTCACTAGCCTGAAGCAATACGTAGGGGTGTTAGCAGTGACTGCGCAGTGACTGTGAAATCACCCTTCGGGCCTGAATAACGCCATGACAGTGACATCATTCATGAGAAGGGGTCCCAAAAACCCCATGTTGAAAATTTGGTGCAAAAATTCCAAAAAATGCCTGAGATATGCAATAAAGTTGAAAACCCCCTATCTAGCCCATTATACAGCTTACGGCATTTCCTCAGTTCGCGGTCGGCTTTGAAGAGTGCAGAGCGTGTTTCAGTCCACCAAGATCGTTTGCAAGCTCCGGAGGTAAGTATGGGGTGAGGGGGTGGGAAGGCAGGGCGCGCAGTGGGTGGTGCGGTTGTGGGGGGGCTGGGAGAAGCGCAGGGATCCATTTTTATTTTGCAGGTGAAAAAAAAGATGACGTGGGATGTTTGCCACATTGGGGTGGGCTTCCAGCATGGCAGAAGGATGGCTGGGGGGGCCGTGGAGCTGATGGGGATTAGACACCCCCGTCGGCAGATGACGGATGTTTGCCACGCTGGGGTGGACTCCCAGTGTGGCAGCAAAGATTTGGGGGGGCGTGACGTGGTGCAAGCACACAGCGGTGGTTTTCTTTGAAGAGAAGACCACCGCTGTCATACACAGCACCGGTGTGGATTGGTGCAGAACGCCACGCCTGCTCAAGGGAGCAGGGGATTGGTCAGGAGAAGCACACCACCAAAGTGTCCTATTCTCCCAAGACGTTCCTTGTGCATGCGCGCAAGTGAACGTAAAAACATGTGACTGTGCTTCAGCTTCAGTGGTCTCCCAGATGGTGCTACTCTCCTCAGCATCCTGGGAGGTCCTCTCCGATTTTCACCATGGCTTATGGGAGTGCTCCCACAAGTTTCCCTGGGACACAGGCACTCTTCTATTCTTTTATGTTTGTGGTAGTCGGATACTCCTACTTTCCCATGGCAACATAACCATTTTATGTCCCATATGTTATGAGGAATTCTTCTGTTGGTCATCTGCTGAAAGACTATATGGTTGGTCTGGACAATGTGGAGAAGATGTTATTAGAAGGAAATGGGTATTTAAGATAAAAGTAGAGTTGCTTCCTAGTTTTACTAATATATACTGTGGAAGGATTTTCCATTGTCTTAATTTTATCAAACAAAGCCTCAGATATGAGGGTATCTGTAGAGGTACTTTAGGATTAGGGAGTCTCAATGCGCCCTTCTCACAGTCTTCTTTAACAGGCATCAACCAATTTTTTTATATTGAAATATCATATTCTGTCATTTCCCTTTAAAATAGGGCACATATTGCTGCATATATATAAATACAAGGTTCAAAATTCTAATCCCTCCATTATAATAATCCATTTCTGATGAGTAAAATTTTTTAGTATCGAGTTGAGTCTACTGCCCCAGAACCCTTGAAAAACTACACTATATATTTTTGATTCAAATGAAAGAGGCGGGGGCAATACTTTTCAGACGTGTAAAAAATGGAAAGTAGTAAAGTTTTAATGAAACTCTTTTCTTTTTAGATAATATCCTCATTTTCCAAATATTTAACTTCACTTCAGCTTGCTTCAATACAAGTTCTCAGTTTTCAGTTACTGGATCAAGGCCACCAAAAGTTATACCCAATATTTGTATATGGATATCTGTTATAGGAATCTGTGCAATTTCTGAATGCTGGAGTACTGCTGGTGTTTATCCAATTCTAATTCCCTTACTCTCCCCAAAGTTAATTTGTTCTCCAGCAATCTTGGTATATTCTGAAAAAAGCTGCATGATGGGGTCTATACATAAAGGGAATGCAGCGGCTGTGCAGTGTGCAACACACGTGTAAGGGCATGGTAACCCCCTAGAATAGTGCTTCCAGAATAGTGCCAGTCAACTTGAGTGCTAGTCTGGATAGTGCTACCATGGACAGCAAGAGGAGATTTACAGCACTTGCAGTAAGTGCTCCTCACGTCGCTGTCCATGGTGCTAACAGTGGACAAGGGCACCAAAATCCAGAAAGTTGGCTGAGCTACTCCCATGGTGTGGAAGGATGAGACATAGAGCAGTTTGGCCAGACAGCAGTGGACTCCAGGGTTCTAATCCTGGTCTCCTTATATTTTGGTGATTGAGATTTTATTTTTTTTTACAAGGGGCCATGGAAACAGTATTCCATGGCCTAACAAATTTCATCTTGCCCTGTGATCTGCTCTCCCCTGGAGTGAGAATCCTTTAGTCCAGGGGCTGCTGCGGGCAGAGATGGCATTTTTGCGCTGTTCTGGTCAGCAATGTAACAACCCAGTGCCTAAGGGCATAGGACCCTAAAACATACACTCCACAGCTGTTGGTGGTGCAACAAAATATACATACAGCAGGCACACCCCTAAAAAGAATGCACCAGTGCTTTACTGGTGCATGCAGTGTCACAACATGTTTTAATATCTGTCATTTACTCACTGCATAGGTGACAGCGGATACCCACTATAGCCATACCTGATGAACCTGTACGTGGAGGCAAACACGCAGAGGAGGAGGAGGCATGCAACCAAGTCCACAGGGAGGCATGGTTCATGACTGAGAGGAAGATAAGGGCTGCTAAAAATGCAGTTCAGGTGCCTGGATAAAACAGACAGTACAATGATGCCTGCCCCAAGGGGTGCATGCATGGTGTTCATGGCACGTGCCATGCTGCACAACATGGTTGTATGGCTTTGGCAACCCTTGCAGCAGAAAAGATGGGGGAAGTCATTCCAGGTAAGTGGGAAGGGGGAACCAGCAAGAGGCCTGGTGCAGAGTCCCTGCCTGGATGGGTGGCATGTCACGCACTTGTGCAGGAGTCATTCCACCAATGGGGGGGGGCTGGATGGCGAGGCACTGTGATGATGACCCACCCTGAGTGCCTTTCCACCTATGTAGGGGATCAGCTTCCATGCTAGAGGATATATGGGAGCATATGTGGCAGTGTACTGTGGGGGGTAGCCACATGGTGGTGTACTGAGGAGATAAGTGGTGGTATACTGTGGGAGATATGTGGCAGTGTACTGAGGGGTGGTCATGTGGTGGTGTACTGTGTTCTAAGTATGCATATGTTTTGTGCTTTATTGATAGTCTGTATTAGTGGCAGGAGGGTGCTGCCAGCATCATTACGATCTTCCTTGTCTGTTGCTGCTGTAGCTGTTTTGATGATCATGTTCCCAGATGCTGGTCTTGGCCATTGCCTTGCTGTCCCCATGTGGCCAGCTGTCTCACTGTGTGTCCTGCACCTACTGTGGTTGGCTGTTGTCCTGCTCCTCAGGGCCAATGGGGCTGGCAGGTGTTGGATGCATAGGGCCTCTGGGTGTGCCACAAGGACAGACAGTGTGGTCATGATGGCCCCAACTAACAGGTGGTCTGTTAGCCTCTCCAGAAGATTATCAATGCAGTCTATATCTCTGTGCATCACCCTCACCTCAACGGTCAGCAACTTCAGGGCCTCGGTGTTTTGATGCTGTGCCTGGAGCTGGTCATGTTCCAGCTGCCTCACCTCGGAGTAGTCAGCATGCAGTATACCCTGAGTGGGCAGCCTCCATTTCCATCTGGACTGGTGGCTTAAGAGGCCTTCGTCCACACTGTAATAGGGTTGTTATGTGTTTGCACCCCCCCCGTGGTCTGCTGGCCACCAACAGCATGCGAACTAGCTGTGTCCCATGGCTATCTGATAGTGTGGGCAGGTTGTTCTAGCAGGATCGCCACATGTGGCCATACAGCAGTGTCTATGGTACCACTGTAGGCCATCACAGGGCAGCTGTCTGTGATGCGACTGTGGCAGGGGTTCTGAACAGGGGGTGACTGCTGGTGGAGGCAGTGTCCAGCTCCTTCACGTCCACCTGTGTATCCTCCACTGTCTCCATGCATGTATGCTCTGGTACATGCTTCTGGTCCAACATGTCCATGGACTCCAGCAGTGTACCTTGGGCAAGAGAAAGAATAAATGTTACGGACCATGGCAATACTGGGTGTGTATCATGGTGTGATGTGGCCCACCTAGAATGCCACCTGCCTGCACTGTCTTCCTGTCCCCAGCTGCCAGTGAGGAACTCTGAATGCGTGGTGGGCTCCACAGTGGTAGCAGCTTCCACATCAGTGGTGTGCTCATATAAGGGTCTGTAGGGCGCAACACACGGTGACTAGCATGCTTGTGGTGTTGTGGACAACCCACCCCTTGTCCTTGCTTTGTACTACATACCTGGCAGTGAGTCCATGCCCTCCTCATGCAGGGTCTTCTCAGTGAGGGTGTCTGCCACCATCCTCTTTAGGGGTGTTAGGCTGTGCTCCTGTCTGTTCTGAGTTGTGACCATCTGACGGCTTCCAGCTTACACGTGACAGCTGACCAGAGGCCATGCCTCTTATGTTTTATGGCCTAGAGTGTTCATGCCTCAAGACTGGCTGCATTGACAGCTGCCTGTATATCCAGCCACATCTGGGATTTGGTCTCAGACAATGCCTTCAGAACTCTGCCCCATACAGGATGCATAGTGCTCATGGATATCTGAGACCATGGCTGCCACCTGGCTGCTGGTAAAGTTGGCAGACCATGTCATGCCATGTCCCTGCTGCTCAGTGCAACCACAATCTGTGCCATCAGGCTCTGAAGATGGACTGGGTACCTCGGGTGCACCCTTGCTTTTCCCTATCACTGCTTGCTCACCATTATCCTTCACCCTATTCACTTCTGTGTTTCTGCCCAGGGTGGCACCAGTGCCCCTATATGGTGGGGTCAAGGGGTAAGGCTGTGTACTGTAGGCTTCCCAGGGACTACTCCACATAGCTGTGCACATGTCTGTATGCTATGCCCCTGCCTCAGACTGTCCTGCATGCATGTTCAGGCATATCGCCTAGATGGACCTGTTTGCAAGGCCCATAGCTGTGTGCTGTTGCTACGATACTTATGGGTGCAGTTGCTGTCCTTTAGTGCATAGGCCATACTGTTGGGAGCAGAGGAGACATCTTTTAAAATTAAACAAATGTCATCAGCATATGCATGAGGGGCTCTGGATGGGCACACTTGTATTCCAGTAATGTCTGGAGATGACTAGATTTATCCTAAAACTGGGTCCAGTGAAAAGATATTCAAAAGGGTGCTAAGAGTACAGCCTTGCCTGACACCTCTGTTAGCCTTAATACTATATCCAACCCATGCATTCACTATGGAAAATATAGAAGCTGTTTTATAAATTGTAGTAATCCAGTTTACAAAAGTATGTGGTATACTGTAATGTAACAATACTTTAAACATATAATTATGGAAGACTTTATTGAATACTTTCTGCTGATCTATTGATAGCAGAAAGCCATCAACCATTTCACTATTACCTCTTTCAAGTAAATTCATAATACTGAATGGATTATCGTATATCGAGCTTTGCAGTATCACACATAATTCATGTGGGGTAATTACAAATGAGGCTTCTTTAGAAAGATAGGCTAAGATACGGGTCAATATTTTTATGAAATTATTTGGAGATTTAAAGGCCATCAATTTGTTATGTCCATTTTCTTTCTTTTTCATATAAAAATAAAAGCATTGCTTGGTTCATGGATTCTGAGAAGACACCAGAGTCCATAATCTTATTGTAAACCATCACCAATTCTGGGCCTATTTGTGCTGCGTAGACTTTATAAAATTCTGGCGTACAGCCATCCAGACCTGGGGCAGTGTTGTCACTGATCTGTTTGATGGCATGTAAAACTTCTTCCAGAGTAATTAGACAGGTTAGAGAATTCTTAATACTGTGAGGTCTCTCCAGGGGAGAAATATGTGAATAAAAAGTGTGGTGCCATTCTACTGTATACCAGAGGAGGAACCAAACATATGCTTAATATAAGAAGCAACAATTTTCAGGATTTCTAACACTCTGTCAGAAGTGTTGTCTATAAGAGATTTTAAACGGAGCACGAATGTTTTAGAGGGTCGGTCTTGGCAACCTTTAAGGATGTCTAGTCCTGTTGTTTTTCCAGAGTAGAAACATGGAAGCATAGAATTTGTTGGCAGATAAGGACCGCTTGGCCCACCCAGTCTGCTCAATTTATCCCTGCCTAGTCTGTCATCCCCACCAGATCTCCAGCTACTCCCTCCCACGTTTTCTTACTAAGTTTCCTTTGTGCCCATCCGATGCATGGTTGAAGCCCTCCACAGTTTTTGCTCCCACCACTTCCACTGAAAGACTGTTCCAGGCATCCACCACTGCTTCAGTCAAGAAGTACTTTGAAATATCCTTCCTAAATGTCCCCACTTCCAGTTTCATTGCAAGCCCTCTTGTCCTAGTGCATCTTCTCATTTCTTTTTGCAATAATGGATCTTTTTCCACCCTAGTCCAGGGCAGCTGCTCAACTCTGTACCCATTCCCCTGAGCCAGTCACCATCTTCCCTGCACCCTACCTCAGTCAGAAGTACTCCTATGAATGTTCCATCATGGTGGGGCTGGAGGGAGGAGGGCCCCCCCCTTGATTCACACATCCAGAGCAGACTGAGGCATGGTCCCTGGTGATGGCACAGACTGAGGCACAGCAGGCAGGGCTTTGTGAAGCTCCTGACACTTTTCCACTTTTTTTCTCCCTGCCTCTGCCATAGGACATTCAGCATGTGCATGAAGGTGCAAATGAAGGACGTTCTTTGGCTCTCTCCCTTCATGCTGCCCACACCGTACTATCACCAGTCTTCTACTTGTTGGCAGTCGTAGGCCAGGCTGACATCCCACCCCTCTGGGAGAGGAGAGCAGTCTTTGGATGTGTGATTCTCTCCCACCCCAGCCAACCCCTGGCAACCTGAGCTTGTTCCCAAATTTGGGTCACTGGTGTGGAAAAAGATAAGGCATGTGCAGTACCTCAACCCTTTGTGCCACCGGCTGGCCCATGCACCTTCTCTTCTAAAGGAAGATTATGCTTCCTGTTTTAGAGACAAAGCCTTATTATATTGATAAGTGCACACCTCAACTCCATTGCACCTGTCCATATTCAACTCCTCACCTCGCTCCAGGGATCCCCTTGGTTTGAAGGGACCCTCAGGGAGATGAGGATGAGGGGTCAAAGGTTGGAGCGATGCTGGTGGAGGACTGGTTTGGAGGAGGGCAAGCTTATATTGATGGTCCATTGCAGGGATTATCAACTGGCAATCTCCTGCATGAAGGTAGAGTTCCTGTCCAAGGAGATTGCTGCAGCAATCAATACACCAGCTCAGTTCTTCCACACTGTTGATAGGCTGTGTAATCCAGCCTGTCTTCAGACCAGGAGAGCTTTTTCACAAGCAAGTGTAATGAGTTCACTCTGTTCTTTTGCTGATAAGATTGCCTCCATCTGATAGGAAATCCAGGCAGTGCTCTCTAAGGAGACTTGCAGTAATGGGCTTGAGGTCACAGGCCTTCAGCCGATCTGGTCTGACTTTGACCAGTGGTCGGTCGCAGATGTGATGAGGGTCATCCGGGAGTTACAGCCAACCTTCTGTAGTTTGGATCCAGGACTGATACACCTCCTAGTGGGGTGTGTTGATGATATCAGCTCGGTCCTTGCCAGGATAATATGGTGTTCTTTAGTGACAGGGGTCTTTCCTGAGCATCTGAAGGAGGCAGTTGTGAGACCACTCCTGAAAAAACTTTCACTGAACCCAGACTCCCTGGCAAACTACAGACCTGTCTCTGACCTTTCCTTTTTTGGTAAGGTTATTGAGAAGGTGGTGGCTGTGCAACTGGAGACTTACTTAACAACCCACAACATCTATGATCCTCTCCAGTCGAGTTTCAGAAAAAGGCATAGTACCAAAACTGCCCTGGTTTGGGTACTAAATGATCTCCTGATGGCGAGAGATCGGGGAAGATGTTCCATCCTTGTTCTCCTCGATCTCTCAGTGGCATTTGACACTGTGGACCATGGGGTGCTGATGGAGCACTTGTGGGTTTGTTGTGGATTGGCTGGTACAGTCCTAAACTGGTTTAAATCTTTCCGCACTGGCAGAACGCAGTGTGTGGTGTCTGGGATTTTTTTCTTGGCACCCTTGCCCCTGCCATGTGGGATATCGCAGGGCTCCGTTTTGTCCCCCATGTTGTTCACGGTGTATATACTACTGCTAGGGGACATTATTAGATGGTATGGCTTGAGTTTTCACTGTTATGCAGATGATAGTCAACTATACATGTCTTTTGCGCCCAAGCAGTAGGAGACGGTCTCGGTATTTAATCGCTGCCTTGCTGAGATCCAAGACTGGATGAGGACCGACTGGTTGAGATTGAATCTGGACAAGACCAAAGTACTGGTGCTGGAATCTGGTCACCAGGTGATGAAAGTGCTATCTGATCGTGTCTCAGGGTTAAGGCTTGGAGATTCCCAGTAGCATACCTTAGACAGGGTAAAGAAACTTGGCATTGTTTTGGACTGCAGCTTGATGCTTAAATTACAGGTGTCAGCCGTGGCCCAGACATCAGACTACCATCTGAGAAACATCACCAGGATCAAGCACCTGGTACCCCTTGGTGATCTGCCAGCACTAGTTCATGCCTCTGTTACCTTGCTCCTTGATTACTGCAATGCCTTGCACCTAGGGCTGTTGGGGGTAGATCTTTGCCACCTGCAGCTGGTGCAGAATGCGGCAGCTAGGTTGTTGACTGGTCTATCTAGATTACATCACATTAAGCCTGTGCTGCACTCTCTGCACTGACTGCCAGTTAAATGGTGGCTCTCCTTCAAAGTCAGTTTGCTGACTATAAGGACCTACATGGTCAGAGGTCCAACTACCTGCAAGACCTTATGTGCCCCTTCTACCTCTCCCACCCCCTATGCTCAGCTAACGAGGGATTGCTAGAGGTTCCCAGGGTTAGTCTGAAAACTTTGTGTGCTTGTACTTTCTTTTTTGCAGCCCCAACCCTGTGGAACACTCTCCCTAATCATATTTAAGATGCCCCCACACTTGATACATTTAAAAGGGAGCTTAAAACTTTTTCATTTAAGCAAGCTTTCACACTTAACTTGGAATGTCTTAATGATAATTTGGTCATTTCTATAATGATTTATTTATTTGTGTGTATGTAATTGTACTGTATTTAACTGTTTTAAAGTTTTAGAATTTTATGTAAAGCGCTTTGGATAAAAATGGGGAATTGCACTATATTAAATAAAACCTGAATGAATGAATGAATGAATGAATGAATGAATCCCCTGCTTACTTTCTTTGATGTGTTATTTTAAATCACACTTCTGTTCATTCATAATAAAAAACAGGTTATGCAAATGCTTTCTTTAATTTTGAATACTTTAAATAGGTAAAATGATAAACCTGATTTGCTTGTGTAAGGAAAAACTGTTTAAAATCAACTTTTGGTTGTGTCCCACCATTTAGGAAGCATTTTACAAGCACAAATAACTGTCTTGCTTTAGATAGATGATACCATTTTGTGCAAGTTCTCTCATTCACCAGTAGGTTATTACTCAGATGCCAGAATTTAGATTTTCAAGGGTTGGGTGTGTGGATACCCATTACACAATAGGGCTAGGTGGTCGGAAGTTTCAATGGCAACAGTATGAGCTCCTTTTATAGTGATACCTTTAGAAAACAAGTAATCAATATGGGTTGCCAACATTCCCTTTAAGTATGTTTTACCACCAGATGTATGTACTGGTTTGTATACATTGCATGCACCTGCAGTACAAACCATATTATTCAGAAAGTTGGAGTCACCAAATAATTTTTTAGTTTTGGGGTGTGGAGGCTTCAGTCTTCTGTTGAAAGCCCACAGTTAAAGTCCCCCCATAATAAATGTACTCATGTGCAAGAAGGGTTGAATCTATTTAAAAAGTGTTGCTGTAGCTGCAGTAGATTGGGGTGCCTTCACATTAATAAAATGGTATTGCTAGTCCATGTATATTACATTGAGTAGTAATGCTCTATCATGGGATACATCTATCAACTTTTGTACTGACAAATTTGTACTCTTTAATAGTATTCAAGTGCCATTACAGGTATCCAGCCACAGTGACCAAAAAGAAGCTCTAAAACCCCATAATCTTTTAACCTGTGCTATTTCATGCAAAGTTTTAATTCTGGTCTCCTGTAAAAATATGTAATTACCATGAAGTGGATCCAAAAGTAAAAAGGTCGCTGTTTTTTTATAACTCTTAATAATACTGATATTTCTCTCTACAAACAATACTCCTTGCGATAGAGGGGTACTAAATTTAAATACTTAGGAATACAGATTCCTCAGCATCTTGGTAATGCTGAATGCCTAAATTTTGAGCCTTTAACATTCTCGATTATTGCAGATTTAGCTGCATGGTCTCATCTGCACCTTTCCTTTTTTTCTCGCATGGAAGCTGTCCGTATGAACATTCTCCCCCACTTGTAGTACTTCTTCCAGTCACTTCCAATATTCCTGGCATCTTACTACTTCCCTTCTTGGCAGAAAATTATCTCTTGTTTCAATGGGGGGGGGCTGCCCTCCTAGAATATGGAGGTCGATCCTTTTGTTTCCGGTGGAGCGTGGGGGGGTGTCAATCTTCCCAGCCTATTGAATTACTCTTGGGCCTGTCACCTATGTACAATATTCATTTGGCTAAATGCTTCATTACGTCCACCTGAAAAACTATAGAATTCCATCTTGATTACCTATTTGGCATAGGTTTTCCTTTATTTTCTGATCCCAGGCAACATATTCGGTTGGCAGATTTTTCAGGAGGTACAGATCAAATTCTCTTAACCTGGTTTAAGATACAGAGGCTCCCACAATTATCTTACATTTTTCACTTTTTTAAATTGCTTTCAGCAGATGCTAAGGTCCTTCCTGCCTATATTGTTCACACCTTTAACAGATGGCAGCAGTTAGGCCTCTCCTACATCCACCAGTTTCTGATGCCATATGTGGTGAAGTCATTTGAAGAATTACAGAGGAGCTATGTCATGACAGACTAGGAGCATTTTAGATATCTTCAGGTGTGCACTCACTTGTTCCACAAGTCTTCTGACAGATTCTGCCTGACCAGCGTGGCTCCATTACTCTATCATATGTTTATATGGCACCTCAGGGGACTCCTTGGCCTCATTTATTTGAGGCCTTTTATCAAGCCTTACAAGAATGTATAAGATTCTACTCAGACTATACTTGATTCCTGGAATCCAGACTTAGAAACTGATATTCCTTACACACCCTGGGAGTGATTTACTCTACCGGCTTTTAAAATCACTTCATCCCCCATTGGAGAGAGTTTGCTTGGAAAATGCCAAAGCAGATAATTCCACACCCCAGCAACTCTTTGTAAGTTCTTGTCACCTATTTATGGCCCTTGTTGGAGTCAGCGTGGAGACACCCTGGTGAATTAAGTCCATGTTTTTGTGTACTGCCCTATGGCAGTCTGTGGCAAGAGAGTTTGAGGAACTCTCAGTTTCCTCAGACTTGCTAAATCCCCAAATGGTTCTTCTTTCTAGTCCCCCCCCCAGAGAGGTTGTGTATCAGGGCCATGGCATTCTTATACCTCCTGGCAGCTGAAAAGGCAATAGCCCGCCTTTAGAGGCAACCTAGGGCCCCAACTCTGCAAGACTGGCATTCCATCATAATGGATATTTATCATATGGAAAACAATTATGGCTACCCTTCAGAATCAGCTAGAGCAATTTACCACAAAATGGCAACACAGGCAACTTTATGTCATCACTCAAGATCCTGATGGACTATGATGATTAAGTCACATTGGTCAAGGGGGAATTTATTGTGACATCAAACTGCAACTAAATGGGTGGGGGGTTGAATTCTGGGACATCTATAAGCAGGGCCTATTTTTTCCTTGGTTTCATCTACAGGTTAGTAGTTCTTTCCTTCCTAAGGACACAAGGGGTGCTTTTTAAGGTCAAGCTCCCCCTCAGTTACTGCACCAGTCAAAAAGTGGCTCCAACTGACTTCAGCTTTGGGTAATGAAAATTGTCAATAATTGTTTTGATTGATGGTGTAACCCCCAGGTGGCGCTATCCCAAGGGCTACTACCCCTGCCTGTTCCGATTGTAACAGGGTAAGTGGCCTAGATCTGTTGGCGGGTGCCTCCACCCAGAGGTCGGGGTTAGAATAGTCGAGGTTGACTTGGTCGCAGACCTCTGGGTCGCTGCAACTCCCCTTTCTCCCCACTAGTGTCCCACACAGTTCAACTGCAGTGTCCTTACCATACGCACTTACCCCCCAGCTCAGGCTGCTCAGCTCACTCCGGGGACCCCCTGAAAAGTAAGGTGCAGTTACACAATATGCACTGAGAAGTAATTCACCATTAATACACAAACTAGCTAGTGTACCTTTGCAAACAAGCAATACGATTTATTTAGGGGGAGATAACAAGGACCAGGGGGAATCAAGTTGATTGGTTTACCACCACAATATATAAGTATCTACCTAGGGCTCTGTGCACAGGCCTAACCTATAAGTTACTGTCCCTGGGTACCCAAGCCCTAAAGGCTAGTTCCTCGATGCAGCTGGTTGGGGCCCTAACACAGAGACAGGCATGTGATTCCTACAAAGATTAGGCAGAGCCAGCTGGCTCGGTTAGTGTAGTCAGAGAAGTAACCAGAAGATCTTGCCCTTGTTAGGAGAATTTGCCAGGGAGCTACCCTGATTTAGTACTCATGACTCCAGAAGCCCACATGCCACTTACAGGACTGAGCCTGGACTCCAGACACCTCTCCACACATTTATACGGAAAACAACAGAGGGGTACCATACCAGGCAGCTGCTTCTAGGGCCCGACCGAACTCACAGCTAATTGGGAGTCTCACCACAGCTTCACTTTTCCTGACAGACCAAGCGTGATTCAGCAGATTATCCAGTCCTCTACAGGGTAAGCCTGGTAGGTAGCTGCACTCCTGCACAGCCTCCTCTGACCGCTACCCAGTGGATTTAGTCTGAACTCGCTGGTGATTTCAAATGCCTGATACTGGCCTTACACGCACTTCCTGCACTAAAACTCAATGGCACAGGAGCCCCGAGCTCCTTCCTCGCTCACAGCCACAACGACTCTGCCCCTTGGCAGTTTGGGCAAAAACTCTTCATTTGGGTGCCACCCGATCCCCTTGGTGGGCTGCAGATACCAGGCACTTAAGTCTGTCCCCATTGATACAAAAAGGGCATCCTAGCCCAGAACTCCATTTACCAGAATTACTGGCAGTACTCTCTATGGCCAGCCAGCTCCAAAACGAGTCCTGATTCTGGTTGGCTTAATTAGTCTCCATTTTAATTTTCCCTCATGCTCCATTGGCCCAATTTGGCTACCCAGGTCCAAAATGGAGGGGCCAAGTACACCAAGTCCCAGCTGCAATGAAAGCAGGTTAGACAACTGAAATTTCACTTAATACTTCAAATAATTATAGTCAAGCAATTACATCTTTCAAAAGGGCTCCCTTTGCACTTACAGCGACTACCAATTGGAGCGATTTCACCGCAACTCAGGCAGGACTCGAGCAGGGAAACACAGTCCCCCTTACACAGTCATTGGAGCCTGCTAGCAGGCAGCCCCTAAAGAAACAGTATGCAGAGGCTCTAAAACACTTCACTGCAATTACTGAAATGGCTTAATCAAGAGAATTCATCCAGACTTGGAGTGCCCATCAAGTTCCTGGAAGACTTTTGGGAACCCCCCATTTGCAAGCAGGTTACACCGATATTTCACAGTCCAACTTAAATCCTTTAAAAATTTGTTGTACACAAATTGCTGATTGTTTTGTACGGCTTTATGACTGATGCTGTTTGTACTGATGGATGCCTTAATCAACTGTTAATAAAAAAAAAAATACTATTGACATGTAAGGTTATGAGATTAAGAGTAGTGCCTATACAAATTGAGGGATAGATGATAGGGATCATGTTATCCTGGAATGCAGTCTGGTTCTCCCATTGTGGCATTTGGCAGCCAATGTCTCAGCCTGAGAATTGTCTCTGTTGGATGAGTTATCCTGGGCAGAGGAGGGAAGGGAAGAGGCTTCAGAATTGTCATCCTTCTAATCCATGTCACCCAATTCCTCCTCTGGCACAGAGCAGCAAATATGTTCCTAGTTTTAATGGCAGGTGTTTTTTTCTGGCTTAGATTTCTGCTTGTGCATTTGGATTTTTTTTTTGTGGGGTACTTCTGTCATTTCTGCATCGTTAGGTGGTGGAGGGGCAGAGGAGGCACTTTGGTACGAAGACTTATTGTAACCTCAGCTCCAGTAGGTATGCTACTTGTTACCACAGTTACTGTAGTACCTCGCACCTGAGGTTCATTTAACAAAGGAATTGGTGAGGATTTGGGAGTACTGTCTTCTGACCTGGGGGTCACTACTTTTCTCTGCTATGGTAGATTACAGGAGTACATTAGTAGGATAAGCAGGGGGATGGTTCCACTGTATCATGTACAACAGGATGCTGGAGAAGGGATAGTTAATCCTGAGTTGGAGGAGTAGAGTGGTCTGATGCAGGAGGCTGAGCCTCCCGTGCTAAGGGGGATGAGTATCACTATGCATCACCTTGGCCTGGCTCTCAGTGATAATGCTTTCTTGGTCCTGGGCAACTCGATCCATTCTATTATGGGCAACATATGAGCATTGTTGGTACGAATGCCCCACATCCTCATGCAAGTTGCACCGAAAGGGGTTAGGGCATCATAAACTGATGTGACCATATTCTAAACAAAGATTACATTTTGGTTTGACACACATAGAATTTAAATGTGTTCTAGCTCCACACTTATGGCACGTCCATGGTTGCCCGAGTTAGAAACAACCCCTGGTCCCTGCCAAGACAGATTTTGATCAGATGAGAATATGCTTTAGAGATATCATCAAGAGTAAACCAAAAAGGGGGGGGTGGAAGCATGCTGGACTAACACAAGAGAGGCAATAGCAGAGGTCACTGACAAATTTTCCAGACTGGCCAGTAAGACAAGGAAAAGGAAAAATCCTCTCTGGTTCACAAGAGAGGTGGCAGCTGTGGTAAAAGCAAAGAGGCTAGCATTCAAAAAATACAGGGGCTCAAATAGCAACAAGGATAGGGAAGCTTACAAAAACAGACTGAGGGAGGCTTCTAGGGTGATTAGAGCAGCAAAGGCACAAACTGAGGTGGAAATTGCATGGGGTAAAAGGAGGTAAAAAAAACTTCTTTAGGTACATAAGTGACAAAAGAAAAAACAGGGGGATATTGTTAGACTAATAAACAGTGATGGGAAGAAGAGAGAAGGCAGATGTCTTAAATGAGTACTTTTGCTCTGTCTTTACAAGGGAGGAGCCTGGAAATGGGCACACCACTAAAGGAGTTGATAATTGCACAAGGGGGGTAGACACAAGCCCTTTCACAGTAGAGAGGGTAAGGACTGAACTCAATAAACTAAAGATAGATAAAGCCATGGGGCCGGACAGCATCCACCCACGCATACTGAGAGAACTTGGGGATGAATTGGCAGCACCTCTAGCTGATCTTTGTAGCAGATCCCTGAGAGAGGGAATTCCACAGGACTGGAAAAGGGCAATAGTGGTTCCCATACTAAAGGAGGGGGCAGGGAGGTGGCGGGTAACTACTGCCCTGTCAGTCTCACCTCAGTGGTAGGCAAGATGATGGAAAGCCTGCTAAAGGAAAGAATTTTACTTTCCTGGAAGGGACTGGACAGTTAGACAGCAGGCAACATGGCTTCATGGTGGAAAGGTCCTGCCAAACTAATCTGATCAAGTTTTTTGACTCGGTTACTGAGAAAGTGGACAAGGCAGGAGTCATGGATGTTATCTATCTCGACCTTAGCAAAGCCTTCAGCTCGGTCCCACACAGAACGCAACTAAATAAGCTCAAGCATAGAGGAGTGGGGCAGGAAGTGGTATCATGGGTTAGAAGCTGGCTTAGTCAATGGAATGAGTCAGTGATGGTCAACGGGGTAGCATCAGGGGATGGGGGTGACCAGTGGAGCACCACAAAGGTCTGTCCTGAGTGCTTTACTCTTCAATAGTTTCATAAGTGACATCACTGAGGGGCTGAATGGGAAGGTGAGTCTGTTTTCAGATGACACAAAGATTTGCAACAGAGTGGACAGTGCTTAGGGAGTGGAACAAATGAAAAGTGACCAGCTCAAGCTAGAAAAATGGTCCAACATGTGGCAGTTAAGATTTAATGCAAAAAAATGCAAAGTGATGCATCTGGGCAGGAGCAACCCAGGGACGGTCTACTATCTGGGAGGGGAGCAGCTAACAGCCACCAAACAGGAGCGGGATCTTGGGGTCATCATCTATGATGACTTAAACGTGGACAGACAATGTGAAAAAGTGGTGCAAAGAGCCAGCAAAATGCTGGGATGCATAGGAAGGGTCATCACAAGTAGAAAAAAGGAAGTGATCATGTCACTAAACAAGTCCCTGGCAAGGCCCCACCTTGAGTACTGCATACAGTTCTGGAGGCCTTATCTCAGGAAGGACATGAATAGACTAGAGACAGTACGGAGGAGGGCAACGAAAATGGCACAAGGGCTCCATGAATTGCCATATGAAAGCAGATTAAGGCAACTCAACATGTACTCACTGGAGCAGCGCAGAGATAGGGGTGACATGATAGAGACATTCAAGTTCCTGAACCCGCAATCCATGGACCCAGATTTATACGGATTTCACTGCAGAAGTCTGGTTCTGGGTCCGTAGAAGTGCAATTTGTGCCATTTTGTGTATTGTTGCCATGGGGATGCCGTCGGCATGCTCACTTCACATACAGGCGGCCGGTGGCATCCAATCAGGCAACAGACAGTCATGTGATGCACTCACAGTATATAACCATGCTGAGTGCACAACACGGCCCAGATGAGAGGAGCACAATCGGAGGAGCACCTCGCTCACTCACTGCAGCAGAGAGCCACCAGAAGAAGTTTCCCAAAAAAAAACACAAATATAAAAAAAATGCCTTTTTGGAGAGGAGGGAAGAGAAACTAGGAGAGAGAGAAAGGAGATTTACTGGGGCAAAGGAGTGAGAAACTGATCATTGGGGGAGGGTGACAGGGTCGGGACCAGAGAAAGGAGGAATTCAAAGGGACTGGGGAGACAGTGGTGGCCTGAGTGGATGCTGGGGGGGCACAAAAGGCAGGTAGTGTGGCAATGTGACTGTGTATATGAGTAAGGGCAGGCTGACAAAATCTTTGACTTGTGCCGTTGCAGAAGATCCAGATGGGAGAGGAGAGACTACTGGAGGCCCAAGAGAAATTTTACAGTTACAGAAAATCCCAAATGAAAGTATTTTTCTTTTCTTGGCCTCAGACAGTGTGGCTGTGTACATGAGGAAGGGCAGGCTGGAAAAATACTTGACTTGTGACATTACAGATCCAGAGGTGAGAGGGAGAGACTACTGGGGGCCCAAGAGAAATTTTACAGTTACAGAAAATCCCAAATATTTTTTTTTTCCTGGCTTTAGTGTGGTTGTGTGTACAGGGCAAGGACAGCAGGCTGGCAAAAATAAATCTTTGACTTGTGCCATCCAGAGGGGAGAGAGAGAGACTGCAGGGAGACCACAAGAAATGTAACAGTCAAAAATCCCAAATAAAATCTTTTTTCCTGATTTTGCAGTGTGACTGTGTGTATATGGCAAGGGCAGCAGGCTGGCAAAATAATTCTTTGCCATGTGCCATCCAATCATGAATTACAATCACTTTGTTAACGTTCATTCATGATTTCATCCAGAGGGGGGAGATAGAGACTGCAGGGGGGGCCACAAGAAATGTAACAGTCCCAGAAATCCCAAATAATTTTTTTCCTGGCTTCAGTGGACTTGAGCCATCCCGAGGGGAAGAGAGAGACTGTAGGGGGGCCAACGAGAAATTTAACAGTCCCAGAAATCCCAAATAACAGTTTTTTTCCTGGCTTCAGTGTGACTGTGTGTACAGGGCGAGGGCAGCAGACTGGCAAAATCAATCTTTGACTTGTGCCATACAATCACCAATCACGATCGCTTGTTAACATTCATTCACAATTTCATGTATTGCAAAAAAAAAAAAATACTATTCAGACAAACAACATACAAGTTGATGCACCTGTGCTGCTGGCTGTGGGTGCCCCTGGGGATAATCTGACTTTGTTACTCGTAGTAGGCTGTTTACACTACAACACAAGTAAAGTACAACTACTGTACACACAAGTGTCATCATCATTATCATAATCACTCATTCCCCATTATTCCTCCTTATTATCATTAGTTTTATAGTATATCATGTTATATTACATATAAGCATTAACCAACACCCAGTGTGGGACTGTGCTGCATGCGGCTATGCACCAGATGTGTCTGCATCTCCAGTTCAAATTCTGAGGCACACTTAACAGTTGCTGATTGGTCACTTAACAGTAACTAACTGTACCGTAGGAGTCAGTCAGGTAATCTTGGAAGGAAGTGGTGGTGGACTGCTGTGTTGTCAGCGTGCTGTGTACAGTCATGAATCACAACAGTAAATTTGTCCCTTGGCTGTGGGTGGGAGTCATCAGAAGGACATCACGTTAGTTAGAGGGATCTTTTTTTACAGGTTAGAATACTAAGAACAAATGAATCAAAGTGTTGATGGGCGCATAATATTTCTCAGGTAGGCTTCCAAATGAGTCGGTAGCAACATGTGCTATATGTAAATGGACAATCAGCAGGGGTAAAAAGAAAGGAGCATTGAGAACTTCAGCACTGAAAAGGCACCTAGACAGATGTCATAACATTACTGAGAACTCCAGTTGTGTCTCGAAGAGAAAGTGACAGTGATAGCTCACTACACTCAGGGGTAACTTCCACAGATGAAAGCAGTGGCAGCCCCTACAGCACTACTGAAACACCTCCACCACCACTTCCTCAAAGTCAAAGGACTCCTTCTACTGTTACTGAAAGTGACCATGTATTCAAAAACCCTCCTCTTTCAAAGAGACAGCTTACCATCTCAGAAACATATGAGTGTAAAGTCAAATATGCCTCAACTCACCCTGTTACTGTTACAATAACCAAACAAATTTCAGAAATGATAGCTGTTGATTAACTACCATATAACATGGTTGAACATATAGGATTCAGGCAGCTGCTTGAGTATCTCAAACCTTGATATAGTATACCATCACAGAAATACTTCTCAACAACAGGGATTCCAGATCTTTATGATGTCGTATGTAAAAAGTTAAGATGCGTCTTGTGCAATGCTGTTGGGAGGATGGTGCATCTCACAACAGATATCTGGACAAGCTGTCAGAGTGAACCCTTCATGTCTGTCACAGTATATTGGGCATGTTTTGATAATTCACAAGGGACTGGGGGCAGTGAAACATAGCACTTTGCTGTTCTAAGAATGTTTTATTTTCCATCTGAACATACCTCATACAACATCAATGAAGAGCTCCAAAAACCAATACAGCAATGGCTCACTTCACAGGGACCATCAGTTGGCTTTATAGTTGCAGATAATGGATCCAACATAAGGATGGCCTTGGAGGAGGGGGGCTTTGTTCACATCCACTGTTTTGCTCATTGCTTAAATTTAATAGTTCACATTTTTCTCGATGTCAACAGGGCGATTAGGGCTCTTGTTAGCACTGCTAAAAGAATATGAACTCATTTCAGTCACTCAAGCAAAGCCCATCACTTGTTTGAAAAACTACAGCATGAGCACAGTTTACCTTTGCACAGACTGTTCCAAGACATTTCTGCTCGATGGAATTTTACCTTTTATATGTTCCAAAGGCTGCTGGGACAATAGAAAGCTGTCAGGCAATACACCTTGGAAAATAAAATTGGCAATGCAGACGTCTATATTACTCCAGTACAGTGGGCCATGCTGGAGTTTCTCATTGTACTGCTCCAGCCATTTGAGGAGATCACCAGGGATGTTAGTGCAAACATAGCAACTCTCAGCCAGGTGATACCCCTAATAACAATTTTAAAATTCAGATTGAATCTGATTAGGGAAAGTTAGAGAAGCAAAACAGTTCCATGATCACACAAGCGGCCAGTGGTGCTGCTGACACATGCAGGTTGCCCCCCAGAATGCAACAAGAATTAACGAGATGTATGATCAAAAAAAATTGAAGAAGATGACAAACTATGTAAAATGCTTCATTCTGAGTACTACATTAAAGCAACAATCTTGGACACGTGATACAAATCGAAGCAGCTATTGAGTGATGATGATGACACTTGTTTTGAGATAAACAAAAGAAATAATTGACGAGGTGTGTGCTGTCATGGAACAGAGTACAACAGCAGCACCACATTCAGAATCTTCTTCACAACACAGCACAGCGTCAGGTGGTCCATCATCTACTGTTGCAGCATTTTCTCCCTCTTCCTCCTCAGCCACTGCAGCTCAATCTTTTTCTTTACCACCAGCCAAACACAGCACTGTCCCACAGTCACCTGGCTCATTTTTATGTTTCTGGAGTCACTTAAAAGATGTAATTGTAACATCTTCCTCTGCCTCTTGTAACACAGCCTCAGCACAGACCATTGTTGAAATGTACCTTGCAGAGCCCAATATCAACTGGAATGCTGATCCTTTGAAATACTAGAAATCAAAACAAAACATGTGGTCTGCTTTAATAAACATTGCAATGAAGTACATGAATTGGCCTCCAAGTAGCAACTGTTCAGAAAGATTGTTTAGTTCAGCCGGTAATGTAATTACTGACGCACAATCCTGTTTGACACCAGAAAATGCTGAGCACCTCACATTTCTCAAAGTCGGCATTTCTCACTTCAGTTTCAAATATGATACCTGAATAAAACATACACTGACTGCTCTGAGCAGGCCCTATCCACAAAACACTTTCAAGAATTTGTGCCTGTGGTGAAAATCTTTTGTGAATAGGGTCTACTACATGAGGTAGCAATTAACTGGAACAAGTCAGGTCAGGACTCAGGACAGACTAGGCCAGGCCACTATTACTTGAATGCTCACATGAGCAGCACAGAATAGAAAAAAAAAATAATACCAGTGGATTCAGAGTCCAAATACAGCAAGCAACTGCATTTCATGTCACAGACTTACTTGGTGGTACCTGGCACCACTATCTAATTTGGAAGATAGGGTACTGCTGTCTACTACTACTACTACTACTACTAACATCACTTTTTGTCCTCATGAGTCACGACTACTACTTATCACTTTTTATCCTTACTCCACCCCTTACTACTACTGTTTGTCACTTTTTCTGCCCTCAGCAACTGATCCTGACTGTACTGTTTTAATTTTCATACGGTGCATGGCTTAGCAGAGGCCTGAAACCCAGAAACTGAATACTCTTTGTTATTACTCATGTCCCCCATATTTGACTGTGATTACTTCACAGAAAAATGCTACTAAACTGAAAATTCATATAATTTCTTTATTGTTTATGTGTGCGTGGTATGCTAGCCAGGTTACATCTCACTCTCAGTAACTGGGCTGAGATTATTATATTACTATATTTTATTTTTGATACTTAAATTGCTTGGCAGTGGCTGGCAGCAATTGTGGAACTAGGAAGGATGTAATTGTGCTGTGTGTCATAAGGTTTTCATGTGGCAGTGGCAAACTTTTTTATGACTGCACTATCCTTGACCAATGCGATGTGTGACTGGCTGCCTGCCTGGGTGGTGGTGATCACTATGTCTTTCGTTTTTCTTCTTTAAAGATTCAGCATGTTGATCAGATTCAGTAGAAATATTCGTAGTACTAGAAAACATTACCATGTCTTGGACCAGGTAGTGTACCATATACCAAAGTACATGGGGCATGCGAAGCAGTTGCATCATTCACATGGGTAGGTGGGTGGGCTCTCTTAGTGTTGCTCATTTGAGCATTCATATCCATTTCTTTGCCCTGTTCGGCTCTGACTGGAACATCCATCAAAATAATACTCACACAGCACCATTAATAAAAAACAATCTTAGCTGCCTGGCAGTGCCTGCAGTGCTTGGTAGTGCTGTGATATAGATATTTGCATCTATCTGTCTGTCTCTCTTCATCTCTCTCTGTCTCTCCCAGCACACTCTTGTCAAGGACCCAAGCAGGATATGCCATCATTACAGGCCAGCCATGAAGGGGCTAGTAGTGAGTGATTGCTTTTTTATTTAGCAGTTTTACATTAATTTTTATACAAATAATCCATTAAATTATTTTCCTTGGGCCTCTGTGTCAAATGTGACTGACTTTGGCCATTTTTATGCATTTTTTCAAATATTTGTTAATAATTCTGAAATAATCAGAACTAATCACAACAAATCAGAACTTCACCGTGTTCCAGATCTTATTTAATAAGGGTCAGAACCTCACTGACTTCTGCCAGCCCTAGATCAGAAATCCTCAATATTAACTCCTTTATTGCAAAACAGAATGGTAATGAACTTAATAGCTGGCTTATAGAACAGTATCGCAATGAAGGGGGTTCCACAGCTGTTGTATTTCTCCCAAAATCTTTTTTAGTGCACTCACAGTTTTGGAACTAATATCACACGTAGTTTTGCCTACAACTTGTGTAAGACCATACAGATCATTGGCTGCAAACCCCGCAGAAGCTTTTAAAAGATTGCTGATAAAATATATGCTCTGTCGAGATCTGTGGGAAGACCCCCTTTGTGTTATGCCTTTGTACTGACTCACCAGTTGAAGCAAATAAATCTGCCATTTTAAATGGCCTTCTAGGCTGTCCATTGCCTGCGTCTCATTTCTGTCTTCTTCCTCTTGTTGCGCATCATCAATGGTGAGGGTCTGTCTTTCGATCTATATCTACGAATCATACCCTTTGTTCCTACCCCCAGAGGACCTTTCCCTGCATCACTGCTGCTATTTGATTTCTTTCACTGTGGCAGTGGTTGAGCTCTGTGAAAAACTAGGCTATCTGCCTCTCTACCAGGGCTAAACTGTGACACAAGAACAGTACAGTACAAGCCATTTAAGCAGGACGACTGCTTAAGCGGGACGCCCCCTCAGCTACCGATTTTACTGTATGCATTTTCATTAATCAAACATCGCTTAGCTGGCACTGTCCTGATGGTGGAAGTCACTTTAAAGAGATGACTGATGGCTGATTTGCAGCTGTTTTGCCAACTACTGTGATCTTTATAGTCACTCAGTAATTGGCTTTAAGCAGCTGCAAATCGATTTCTAGTGCTGTTAAAAGAAACCTGCTTTTGAAAGCCCTTTGTCTGTTGCTTAATCTTTTGCTGTTGCTGTTTCTGAAACTGACCTGAGAAGGTGAGAAGCTCATGATGTCCTAACCAAGGAATGAGCTCACCTTGGCTAGCAAGATTTTGCAATCTGTTGAAGAAGGTGTGAGTGCTCATGTGGTTGAAATTGCACAAAAAGTAAATTTTCTTGATGCCATCTACATGCTTCATAGAGCATGAATGGCAGTGAAACATAGCACAATAGAAAACTGTTTTGGGAAGGCAGGTTTTAATGGTGGTGGTGTTTCTGTGCCTGTGGCAAGTGGTTTACCTGAAAGCAATGCTGTTTCCAGATTGGAAGATGTTGCAATCCCGTCTGGGATGGATAGTGTGGAGTTCGAGGATTTTGTTGATATGGATAGCCAGGAGCCAACTGTTGGTGAAGTAACTGATGAAGACCTCATAAGATCCATGCTGAAAGAAGACACTGGCAAGAGCAGGGACACAGCTGAGGAATCCCAAGATGAGTCAATCTCTACTCTGGATGCACTATCTGATCTGCAAGCTGCTATGCGCTGGTGTCAACTACGGGGGCAGAATGACACCTAGCAGCAGTTGTTTGCCTGCGAATGCACGATACAGCAGCAAGCAGTGACCAAAAGATGGCAAAGGATGGGTCACGTGATGGCAGCTTGAGGAGCGACAGCGTCCCTTCACCGCTCTATATCCCTGCTTCAAAATTCAGATCATATTATTCTGAATAGCGAGACACTGTCATTTAAATTGTCTATTACCTGATCTGGAATATCTGTGGGTGCAATTCGTGCTGACAATCGATGGAGATATATATGAAAAAGGCACCACCGCGCCATTCTCTGCCACTATCCCTGGAGAAGGAGACGGCCGCTAAATGGCATAAGCAGCAGCAACCTGGCTTGAGTAAGTCCTTGCCCACCACAACCGCGCTCTCAGAGGAGAAATTCTTAGAGTTCATGCATCCGTTACAGGAAAATATTTAGGACATGTCGGAGGACCTCCAACTAATAAAAGCCTCTGTTCAGTCACTTACCATCCATGTGGGGGACACTGAAGTAAAAATGAGCTCTTTGGAAAAAAATCATGACAAACTGAAGCTCACTGTAATGCAGTATAGCAGAAGACTCAGAAATCTGGAGGAGAAACTGATTAACCTGGAAGGCAGGAGTAGGAGGAATAACCTTCTTATCATGGCATCGCTGAGAGAGAGGAAGGGTCCTCTCTTATAACTTTTCTTCAGAAATTATGCAAACAAATCACTGGACCCTCCCTGAATAGCCCCACATATATAATTGAATGGGCTCATCGGGCTCTCCACCCTCCTCCACCCCCCAATTCTCCTCCTCGTCCGCTGATCTTCAAGCTGCTAAATTTCTTAGATAAGCAGCACATTCCCTCTAAAATCCGAGATGTGCAAGACCTTCTATGGGAAGGTAAACATATAAGGATCACCCAGGATCTCCCACAAGTTGTTTGGGCCAAATGGCAGGAGATGCACCCAACGGTATCGAAGCTAATCGCCACGGGAACTCCTTTCGGATGAAATATCCTGCAGTGCTTTAGGTTAAGTCTGGAGAGTGGTGGTTATCCTTTGAATCCCATGAACAGGCATTGGTAGAGCTGAAGCGGCTTTTCCCTGATCTGTTTAAGTGAGGACATGCAGTGAGTAGCTGTTTTTTCTTCCAACTTCAAGTTATTTTGTATAACTTCGTGAAAGGTGTCCGATCAGTGAACTTTGTGGCTTGCCTTCATATGGGACTGACTCCAGATATGGGGTGAGGAACATTCTGCTCTGACTAACTTCATGATTCTTTTGTTTGTTAAGACTCTAGCTTATATGCGCCTTATGGGGTGTTAACTTTGGACTGCATTTTGTTCCCCAGATATCTTGTTTTATAGTTTTGCAGTCTGTGGTAATTGTATGCCCAGTAACGATGGGTCTTACCCTTGGGAGCTTTCTCCCTTTTGCTGTGGATTTGCTTTTGTTTCTCAGTGAACTCTCTCCAATCATTATGGGGGGGAAGCTGATAAATATTCACACAATTTTTCCAGGTTTATAATTCAAGGTGCTATCATCAGATTGGGGTTAAAATGTTATTGTTTAATATTGAAGTTAATAGTTCTATCTCTGTTACAGTGGGGGTATGTTCAGAGCGGGGGGCTGCAGTTATGGCACGAATCAATCCTGTATAGAAACATCACTCGACAAGGTAAAAGAGTGGAGCGGTTGCTAGAACCGGGGGTTTAAAGGGGGGGTTCTCTAGATAAACAATAATCTTTTTTCCTTTTCAATTATTGTGGGGAATTCTGGGACTGGGGATGCTGGGACACTTGATTGTTTTAGTTTTGACCAAGGTGCCCTATGGGTTGGTAGGATTTCACTCTCAGCCCTGCACTAAAAGATCACTGCCTTTAACAGGGTTTAAAGTACTTTGTAATGAGTGAACCTTACAATCTTATTAGTGGGAATGTGAAAAGTGCATAAGACCGATGTAAAAGGCAAGTGATTCTCAGGCACTTGCTACACCTAAAAGCTGGAATTGCCTGCCTTCAAGAGACTCACCTCCCACGAGATAAGGTGGGTGTGTTTGCTAAATGTTGGGTGGGTCAAGTGTATGGGGCGGGTAAACTTAAGAATAGCGGGGGGGGGTGGCAATATCAATAGGGAAGAATATCCCCTTCAGACTTGAAAGGGAAGTCTGGGATCCTGATGGAAGATATGTTCTGCTTCATGGCCAGTTGGAGTCCCAACCTGTTTTACTAGGGGCCATATATGGTCCAAATTCTGATTCGTCAAGTTTCTTTACACAATTGCTTAGTAAAATGGTATCCGGCACACCCACCCTAACTATATTGGGGGAAGACTGGAATACTGTTCTTTACCTATATCTGAATAGATCTGAACCCCAGAAACCGGGGTCACTTTGTTCCAAAGAGCCCTGCTAGACCTTATTAGAGGAATGGACCTTATTGATATATGGAGGATATTAAATCCAGATGAACGCCAGTATACTTTTTTTTCCCTTCCACGTAGATCTCTATCCAGGATTGATTTCCTTCTGCTTAGCTCTTTTGCCTTACAGGGAGTGATCGATGCGGAAATACATGACAGGGTCATTTCTGATCACTCTCCGGTTTCCTTAATGTTCCTATTGGGACCTGGCATTAAGAGGGATATCCTATGGCGGCTGAACACCCAAATACTTCAGAAACCTGCCACTTTGAAACGCATTAAGGACTTTATTTCTAATTTTCTGATGGACAATAAGGGCTCAGTAGCCAAAGTTGATATAGTCTGGGCAGCTCTGAAATGCTCCCTTCATGGGGAATGTATCCAGTTGGCGGCTACTAGGCACAGACAATTCAAATCCCATCAGAATAAATTGATTGGTGCAATTTGGACCCTCGAATTGAACCTTAACCACCACTCCCCGGATGCAGATTGGTCCACTTTGTATAAGCTACAAGCCCAATACTCAGAACTTATGTTCCAACAAGCGGAATGTTCCCTAATACGTACTAAGCTTAAATACCTTGACATGAGGGAGAAAGCTAGCAAACTGTTAGCTATTAGGCTTAAACAGAGTGAATCCTCTCGCTTTATTTATAGTCTACGCCTAGACAGAGATAACCGAGTAGTCACTTTCTCCAGAGACATAGTTGAAATTCTCCGGGCCTATTATCAAGGACTCTGTGTAGTCCATCCAGAGGAGAGACCTCTTGGCTCTGATATTAATGAGTATCTTAACTCAGTTGACTTACCCATATTACTTCCCTCCCAGGCTGCTTTACTAGAAAATTTGATTAGGGTGCAAGAGACCCAACTGGCAATGGAACAGCTCTCCCTAGATAAATCCCCCGGCCCAGATGGGCTTTCCAATAATTTATACAAAACCTGTTTATCAGAGCTTGCTCCTCTCCTTACAGAGGTGTTCAATTTCTGGTTCTCTGAGGGTCCCTCGGAGCCAAACTTCTTTAGGGCTCTGAGTACCCTTCTTCTTAAACCAGGTAAAGATCCCTTATATCCTAAAAGCTATAGGCCTATATCACTCATTAATACTGATGTCAAAATTCTAGCTAAAATCCTTGCAAACAGACTGGGACTGGTACTACCTTTCCTAATAAGCAGGGAGCAAATCGGTTTCATGGTGGGAAGATCCTCGGTGGATCATACACGTAAGTTAATGCATATTCTCTCGGTGTCCCGGGTTGCTGATCGGCCTGCAGTCCTCGTATCCCTGGATGCCAAGAAAGCATTCGATAGGGTCTCCTGAGATTTCCTTTTTTTAACCCTAACTCGTTTGGGTCTGCCCAATGGCTTTCTCAAATGGGCAAGAGTACTCTATCACTTCCCCTCAGCTCAGATATGGTGCAATGGCACATTGTCCAAGCCCCTCATACTGCAAAGGGGGACTAGATAGGGCTGCCTTCTGTCCCCTCTGATTTTTAACCTCTATTTAGAACTCTTTGTGTGAAAACTGATATCTTCTCTGAAACTTAAGGGAATACTGATTGGGGGGTCAACGTTACACCCTTTCTGCTTATGCAGATGACTTCCTACTGCACTTAGAAGAACCCTATATTAGTGTCCCCTCCCTCCTGGAAGAGGTTACTGTTTTTTCTAAAGTTTCATACTACAAACTCAACATATCTAAGACCAGAGTCTTCCCCCGAATAGTAAGACCCCTAAATCCGTGCTGAATCACCCGGAGTTAATATGGGACTCCACCTCTCTTTCTTATCTGGGAATCCAGATTACTAGAGATCTTCCCACCATGATTAAACTTAACCTTACAGATCTCTTGAAAAAACTTAAAGCTGATCTTGATAGATGGAGTAATCTCCCGCTTTCATTGTGGGAAGGATTAACACTCTTAAAATGAACATAGTTCCTAGGGTATTATACCCTCTGAGAATGTTGGGAATATTCCTTTCGAAAAAATGGTTTGCTAAGTTAGAATCTCTCCTAACTTCCTTTTTGTGGAAGTGTGGGGTGGTCAGAAGGTCTTATTTGAAACTTACTGCCCCAAAGCACAGGGTGGGCTGTCCCTCCCCTCCTTCTTTGGTTATTACTGTGCTCAACATCTAAGTAATATAACTTTCTGGTCAATGGAGATGCAAACTGCCGAACTTCATCGATACCTTCCTATTTGGCTAGAAATTGAGGCCTTCCTAGCATCCCAGTGTCATACCACTCTCTTGTTTCTTTTATATACACTTCCCAGATCATGTCCTAAATCATTAAGACACATACAGATTGGTTGGTCAATTAAAGCTTCCCATCAACTGCAATCACATTTATCCTATAAGTGGCATACCTTACCAGAGCAACCGGTTCTGCTTACCCCCTATTTTAGGATTGGACACAAACCTATTCCAATATCCTTTTGGCCCCCATTGGCACATACTAAAATAGCTGAGCTCTACACCGATGGCTCCTTTATTACACTTCCTAACTTCCAGCACCAGTTCAGGATGCCTATTACAATGTCATTTAAATACTGGCAACTTAAAGAGGCAATTAAATCTTATTTGGGACCTCTGGATTTCCAAGGCCCCTCTTCTGACAATATGCACCTTCTCCTACAGAGAGCATGAGAATCCCATGCCATCTCCAAAGTCTACAAACAAATTCAAGTCCTAGATAGCAAGTTACCACAAGGAATTTGTTACTATTGGGTCCAATCCTTATCCCTGGGTGCAGACGTGTCTATGTGGAGGAACTCATGGCAAAACACTTATAGATTTATCAAACAAGATAGGATGAGCCTCATTCAATTTAATATTATGCATAATTTATACTTTACCCCACTCAAGGTATATAAGGTTGGCCACCTACCTTCCCCTATTTGCACTAAGTGTTCCTGTCCTCTTGGCTCTCTATATCACATGATTTGGTCATGTACAAAGATAGAAAATTTTTGGCAAGCAATTAAAAGCTCGTTAGATCCAATTTGAGGTCTGGAATTTTTTACCCCTGAAATATGCCTACTTTACCTATTTCCTAGGTGGGTACCAAATAGTAGGAAGGCCCATTTAGCCCTGATCTCCTCCGAAGCTAAATTGATCATTATGAGGGACTGGACAGATAAGTCTACATTATCTCTTTTGGAATGGCATAGGGAGCTCCTCTTTGCTCTCCAGTTGGAGAAACATATCCTATCAGTGAACAAAATGCTGCACCTTTACCTACCCAGATGGTGCACTCTGGAAGCTTTGATCTCCATCTGGAAACCCTAATTGTTCTGATGGCACTATGGCCTTATAAATCCTATATTAGTTGATGTCCTATGATTCCCGGTCCAGGGGTGGTTTGGGGTGGTTTTATTGGGGTAGGGGGTGGGTAATGTTTATGTTTGTTTTTAATTCCTAGTCCAGTGGGTGTATTTATCCCTATTACAAGGTCTATCTTGATGTCACATTTATTAGTGTATGTAAAGATGTATTATAGAGCGTGATATGTATAGTTTTCTTTGCCTGATACTTAATCTCCTATATGTATGTGTTTTTTTTTTTTTGCCTTCTGGATTGTACATGAGAAATGACAAACTGAAGTAAAGCTTATTGAATCATAAAAAAAAGATGGCAAAGGACAATTATGGATTTTTTTCTGGCTGACAAGTGCTGCAACATCATCCTCGAATGTCCTCGATGTCCGCTTTGCCAGCTTATGTCGCTGCTCCTCCAGTCCCAGCTTCTGAGCCAGAATCTGCATTCTCGTACCTAACATAGAGTGCTGCACTGCTGATGGACAAAAGCCTTGATAGCTCTGTAGTGTACACAATTCTGTAACAATCCTAAGTCGAACAAACAGAACAAAAGCACTAAACATGTTTTTTGTCACAAGCAGTTAAAAAAAATAAAAAAATCACACAAAATCATCACTAAGCACTAAAGCACTAAATAAATCTACAGTAACTTCATGCAGGCTAACTAACCTGATTTGTTTTTGTGGAAAATTATGCAAAAACAGCAACTTCATTTTGAGGAGACGCTCACTTAAGCGGGATGACCCCCATCCACCAGCCCATCCCGTTTAAGCGGCTTCTACTGTATTATTTTTGTTGTGTAGAAACAGATGTAATAGGGATCATGAAACCAGAGGAGCTGAAGATGCATTTACACATACCTGGCTGATGCACTCCCATCTGTATCACTCACCTGCCACTCCACCTGCACCACTCACGACAGCCATTTACTCGGACAGAGTTGTATACCATCACAAGGTGCCAGGCAATACTTCCAGAATTTTTATTGAATTTCTGACAGGGCCACTGTCAGCTGCCAGAGTATTTTGCCAAGTTAACTTGCTGCTTCTCCCACCATCGTGATGAAGCACAGAGCCGCAGGGAAACATAAGAAATCATATGTGCAAAATGCACTGGGGGTAAAGAAAACAGTTTATTTTTGTATACCGCCTCAGAAACTTGGAAGAGAAGCATCAGTGTAAGACGGCTGTTGCTCCTGAGGGGTCTTAAACCTGGGAAGGAGTACTGGATATGGTTTGGGACCCAAAAATGGTATTTCTTTATGGGGCTGCATGTAGGAGGTGAGATGTCAGGAGCAAGGACAGTTTGGCTGGCAGGGGGTGCTGCAGGGGTGCACTGGTGCAGGCAGAGCAGCGTGTTTACACACTAGGTAAAAATGCCTACACCACTAAAACAGGGATCGCAGTTCACCACAATGGAGTGACCTACAATGCTCCTCAAGTCATTTTCATGACCTCATCAGCACAGATGCAACTTACCTGCACTGCTCACAATAGTGCAGATCAGGCTGTGTAAATGGGCCTTAAGTCTTTGTTTTGTACCTGCTCCATGTTTTTCACAATGTCACTTTTCCCAGTTGGTTGCATTAGTAGTAGCAAGGTCTGAGGGGGCCAGTATTCAGCACATTAGAAATGCACCCAGTCTCAGTTTTAACATTGCCAGTAGTTGTGTTTTTTTATGATACTCATGGTTTAAGTACAGAGGCTGTGTCCCACTGCTCATGTTCCTCCAATGCTCTGCTTCCATCATTTGCTGCAAGTTTGTTGCGTGGGAATCAAGGATGGTAATTGCTGTAGGGTGAGTCACAGCAGGAAATCCCAGTGTTACATCAACTATCAAGACTGAAGAACTTAATGTATTCAGGTCACAGTGTTCTCTTTTAACATCCATATTCAGTTGTCTCCGAAAACCATTGCAGTAACTCCCAGCACATCACATTGCTTACAGATGGCCATGGCTTTCATCCCTGCCATAGTTGGGGCCTTTCCTGGTAACTGAATAGACCCAGCAGGAGAGAGCGCCCAACCTGCTCCCTGAATTGTGGCTTCAGGCAACTGGGAAACAATATTTGTAGAGAGAGACTGAGTATTCTCTGGGTGGCCATGCTACAAGCCCAGGGGTGCACTAGGGGGTTTATTGGTGTTTTGATTTGTGTGTATGTGTGTGTGTGTGTGTGTGTGTGTGTGTGTGTGTGTGTGTGTGTGTGTTTTGTGTTTGATTGAGTTTTGTTTTGTTTTTTTGGGATTACGTAATTGGGGAGGATGTGTCTGGCAATGCACGCAAACCTGGGTCGGGCCAGGATAGTATATAGGGCATCCCGGCTGTTTGATCTTCGGCCCTTTTTCAGTCCTTCTGTGTCAGATACTACTTCTAGGTGCTGTAGGGAGGTTGGAATTGGGAGGAGTCATAGGATTCGATCGGGGCTGGGTGCCCCATGCACTATGGGGGGTAGGATCAAGGTGGTGGGGTGCAGAAGGCGCCCTGGGATTAGACTGGACTTGGGGAGAGGCCCAACGTGTTTAGTTCCTGTCACCAGGGTTCCCACCAGACTGAGTGGGCAGGTAGCCAGTAGGGCTGCATTGTCCACTAATCCCCTGAGGGTCGGTGCTTTGCAATGCCAGATCGGTCAGAAACAAGACTGCAATTATAGCGGACTTGGTTTCTCTGGCCGATTTGGCTTGCATTACTGAGACCTGGATTGGTGATGATGCTGGCCCAGTTTTAGAGGCTGCCATCCCATCCGGGTATACTGTAGTGCACTGCCCCAGAGTGGAGCGCAGGGGTGGGGGGGTAGCCATCTGTTTTAGATCTGAGCTGGGCTTCACCATGCACCCAGTGAGAACACCACGTTCATTTGAGTGTGTCGCCATCCGTGGGGGACCAGGCACAGGTTGCTTGGTCCTCCTGATTTATCGCCCTGCTGGGGCGACGGGAGATTTCCTTCAGGAAGTGGCTGATTTCATCATCAGTGAAACATTGGAGGCCCCCAGATGTTTAGTGCTGGGGGACTTCAATGTTTGGGCTGAGGATGAATCGTCTCGGCTGGGTTACAATTTCCTCCAGATGATGTCTTCTCTGGGCTTCGTGCAGGGAGTATCTTCCATGACTCATCAGGGTGGCCACATGCTGGATTTGGTGTTCTCTTTGGGGCTTGAGATAAATGGTCTCAGTGTTGATAGGGTCGTTTGGTCCGATCAGTGCACGGTGAAGTTCCGGTTCGGGGCTCCCCCTGGTAGTTCTCCCCCTGCAGAGATGGTCAGCTACTGCCCTTTGAGGGGGCTTACCCCCGAGGGTTTTTTGGCAGTGGAAGACCTATCTAGTGTGGACAATGCATGCGGGGGTGTGTGTGCAGTAGTGGACGCCTATAATAGGGTGCTTTCTGGTGCGCTTGACTCCCTCACACCAGTCCATGTATGACCCAGGTCTTCTCACTTGAGGTCACCTTGGTTTGATGGGGAGCTCAAGGAGATGAAGACTCTGGGTTGGAGATTAGAGCGCTGCTGGTGGAAGTCTGGCCTGGAGGCGGACAAACTGGCCCTGCGTATGCACTATGGTGCATACCGGGGGCAATCAACCGTAAGAAGGCAGAATTTCTGTCCAGGGAGATTGCTGCTGGGAGGAACCGACCAACTGTGCTCTTTCAGACTTTGGACAGGCTTCTTCACCCTGCCTGTGTACAGCCAAAGGTAGCTTTTTCGAATGCATTGTGTGATGGATTTGCTCGATTCTTCTCGGACAGGGTGTCTGCCATCAGGCAGGGGGTTCCGCCAGTGGACCAGAATCTGGTCGACAGTGGTCGCCATGGGCTTCCGAAGAGCACTCCGCCTGTTTGGGGTGAGTTTAGACTGGTGCAGGTGGCTGAGGTAATTGAGATTGCTTCTAGGCTTTGGCACACCTTTTGTGAACTGGACCCGGTGCCAACTCGTTTCTTAATGAGATGTGTTGACTCTGTTGGCCCGGTGTTTGCCTTGATTGTCTGGTGTTCTTGTCAGAGGGGGTCTTTCCTGATGTCTTGAAGGAGACATTGGTGAGGCCTCTTCTGAAAAAACCATCGTTGGACCCTGACATCAAGGCAAATTACCGTCCTATCTCCAATCTTCCATTTTTAGGTAAGATTGTTGAGAAGGTGGTGGCGCTTCAGCTTGAGGAGCATCTCGTGGCCCATAATCTTTATGAACCATTCCAGTCTGGGTTTCGTGCAAGGTGTAGCATGGAAACTGCACTAGTTTGGGTGCATAATGACCTCCTTAGGGTTAGAGATCAAGGGGAAGGGACAATTCTTGTTCTCCTCGATCTCTCCTCAGCATTTGACACGGTGGACCATCGAGTGTTACTTGACCGCCTAAGGGAATTCTGTGGACTTGCCAGTTCTGTCATCCACTGGTTTGAGTCTTTTTTTATCCAACAGGAGGCAGAGGGTAGTGATGGGGAAGTTCTCCTCCTCCCCTGACCACCTGTTGTGCGGAGTTCCCCAGGGTTCGGTCTTGTCACCGATGTTATTTGCCGTGTACATGCTACCCCGGGAGAGCTCATTAGGAAGTATAGCTTGGGTTTTCACTGCTATGCTGATGATACCCAGCTGTACCCTTTCCTTCACCCTGGAACATCTTGTGCAGTAGAAGTGCTTAACAGCTGCCTTGCTGAAATCAATGACTGGATGGCCTCCAGTTGGTTGACTTAACCCCAGTAAGGCGGAGGTACTGGTGGTGGAGTTGAACAGAGGACGTGATAGGTTGGCCTCTGGTGCAGAGACAGGACTTTGCCTTGGCTCTGTACCATTGAAGGCCTCCTCTAGGGTGCGTGATCTGGGTGTTATTCTTGACAGTGGTTTGACACTTGAATTTCAGGTCTCTTCCGTTGTACGTACTAGTTTTTATCATCTGAGGAATATCGCCAGGATCAAGCCCTTAGTTCCGCCTCTGGACCTCCCCACTTTGGTACATGCCTTTGTGATGTCCAGGCTTGACTACTGTAATGCACTCTATCTCGGGGTCTCTGGGGGTACCCTCCGCTGACTGCAGTTGGTGCAGAATGCGGTGGTGAGGTTGTTGACAGGACAATCTAGATACTGTCACATTACCCCAGTGCTGCGTCATCTGCACTGGCTACCGGTTAGGTAGAGGGTCCTCTTTAAGGTGGGTTTGCTCACCTTTAAGGCCCTACACGGCCTGGGCCCTGGCTACCTGAATGACCTTCTTACACCTGCTGTCTTGGTCCGTTCCCTGCGTTCTCTTCTTGGGGCCTCCTTGCGATTCCCAGGGCAGGTTAAGAACTTCCCAATGACAGAGCATTTAGTGTACTACCTCCTGCCCTGTGGAATTCAGCCTCCTATAGTTGTTAGGAAGGCCCCATCTGTTGAGGTTTTTAAGGCCCGACTAAAGACATTTTTATTCGATCAGGCATTCCCTATGTTTTATCGTTTATATTGTCTAATTCTTAATAATGAAACAAATTGTGTAGTAAAATAAGGTTTTAATTGTTTGGAGTTGTATATTTTATTGATTGTATTGTGTTGTGTTGTTTTTATTTGATTAATATACGGTGCCCAGAGCCTCCGGGATGGGCGTCCTTTCAAATAACATTTGCCTTGCCTTGCCTTGCCTTGCCACTAGCATCAGAAGCGCTTTGACAGTCAGCAGCCTTTAATCTTGCTGCTGTCAGGATATCAGCTGTGGGAGTCACTGTTGCCATTAGCATTTTGACAGAGGCCTTAGCAGTTCTTAAAGCTGTGCTCAATTTGCTGTGGGCAATCCTTTCATCTTCTTTGGCCAACAGCTGCAAGAGGTGGGCTTTTCTCTTGGCCATGGCTGAATTTAGAACATAGTCAGGGTCCAGTGGTTATGGTATCTCTTGTGAGGGAATTTCTTCAGCAGACACCTTGTCATCCTTTTCCTCTTGAGATACCGCTTGTGAGATTGTCTTTTAAATTCCCAGGTACAGTTTCTAAGAGTATATCTACTATGTCTTCTCCTGACTGAAATTTAAAACTATATACCTTCTTGCGAAAGGTAGCAGGGAGGGAGATCTGCTCCCCTGCTACCACAGCACCATCCTCACGTCCTCCTACACCAATGTCCACCATCTTAGCAAACACCCAGATGGGAAAGAGTTACCCTTACTTGCAACAGTAGGAGAGTTTCCCCATTGTCCTGGCCAGATTTTCCCCATCCATTAAGATACCACCAACAGCTTAATCTGGTTCAGCTTCAGTTGATTTATAAGTGGAAGGCCGTCATTCAAACAGGGAGGGCACATGGGCTCTAAGGCAGAAGTTTAAGGCATACATTTCTGAGTGTTTGCACTAATGTGGAGGCTGGGGCCTCATTGTGTTAGCACAGACTACCTCTTTCTGCAGCCAATTACACCCTTCCACCACTTTACTTTCCAGTATCCCTCTTAAATTTGCCCCCCAACAGCTTCATGGAGTTACCCCTGGCGTTTGTGTTCCTACACAGTTTGAACAATATCCCGCTATCTGCCATGCCAAGGGTTGAAGTCTGGGGGGTGAAAGAGGGTATGCTTTCATCAGCCCTGAAATGCTGAAGTGGGTACATGGGGGCTGGAAGAAGCATTTTTAAAAACATGCCTACATGCTAACCCCCCACATATCCACTGAGTATGAGCCCTTACCCCATGGAGGTATTTGTATGTCTCAATCATGTCACCTCTCTCCCACCTCATCTCCAGTGTGCACATGTTTAGGTCTTTCAAGCTCTACTCATAAGCCTTTCAATGCTCTCCCTAGATCATCTTGATTACCTCTTCTGCCCTGCCTTTACTCTGTTCCTGTCCTTCCTCAAATGCAGCCACCAAAACTTCACATCGTATTCCAACTGAGGACAAATCAATGACCTATACAGTTGCAGAAGCACCTCTCTTCTCCAGCTGCTGATCCCCCTCCTTATGCACCCCAACATCATAGTTGCCTTTCCCACTTCCCTATTGCATTGTATCTTGTCATTAGATTGTCTAAAATTATTACCCCCAATTCTCTCTCCTCTGTTGTTCTTTCCACTACTGCTACCCAAGTTCTGTACTTAGGTTTTGGATTTCTTACCCCAATGGGCATTGTCTTGATAGGCCCCTATATCCCCTACCCCTGGACAAACATCACACCACATGAGTCTTGAAGGAAATGATGCCACCATATATTTATTAAATAACCAACACAATACATATCTGAGTGACGTGCACTGCTCGGGATTCTTGCCAAGTCAATCTCAGACCTATGCGCTCCATCCTGAAAAGGGACATGCATTTGTGCAGACTGAGGAAATGATGTACCTTTTTGAGTTGAAACCCAAATCTGAGTGAATAGAGGGGATCAAGTTGCCAGATGGCAGGTGACCACCCCAGTCTGGTGTTGCCGCACCTTCAGTCAAGCCCAGTGAGGTTAGTCATGACCTCCTAAACTGGGAACCAGGTCATGCAGCCCCCTGCCACATGCTGACGAGGGAGGGGTACCCTTTGGAAGAAAGCAACTCCCTCCCTTTTTCTCTTTTACCATTATCTTGTGAGACTACTAAGTTAGCATAGGATGGATGATGTCTGACCCTATCCCAAGCAGCTCAGTCCAGATACTACTCCAAAACCTGGTGTAGAGAGTCTAAAAACAAGTCTCATCCATTGTCCAATGAATGCACACAATCCTTAGCATATAGTCCTTGGAAAGACATGCTGATGTCATTGTGTCATAACATGGACCCAAAGATGGACATGAAAAAGGCACTCCTTCCATGGTAATACTCTAGCCACAGCCCAAGAATGGATCATTGGTCCTCCCTCATCCTAAATGGTGATTTGATGGTTTTTGTGAGTCCTAGGTCATTCACCCCAATGACTTATCAGTGACTTCTGTGAACTTCCTTGATGGACCTCAATCTCCAACCTGTGGAGAAATTCCCCCCAGTGCAGCCTTTGCTGACTATTGTACATGTGCCTAATTGCAGAAATGCCAGGTTCCTCCCTCAGGCCATCATCCCACTCTCTCCCATTGCAAGAAGGAGTGACTGCAAATCCACCCACCTGGATCCATCAGGAAGACCTAGAAGGCAACAAAAGACCAGGTTAAAGCATGTGCAGTCTCATATACTAAGAAAAACAGAATGCCCTCATGTACTACACATCGATGGGGTAGACTTGCACATTTCAAATTCCAGCTACAAAGAAGAAATGTGCACTCAAGAGTGAATCCAAAATATATTTACTGTGCAAATGAACAAGTGCAAATGGTGCAAACTCTCCTACTCTGGACTAATCAATGTGCATTCAAAGCTGCTTGCTCCTTCCTCAGGAGGTGGAGCTTGTGAATAAAACCAAGACTTTTAAATGGGTCCCCAGCCAATCCCAGGATGCAAATTTAAACATTCATAAATGACTAATGCAGACAACGGAGGTAATGTGGTCATATCAAGAGGACAATACAAACAGGAAGAAATGAGACAGCTGGGGGACTGCAGAAGTTATAAACTACTCAGAAGTGACTCATCTGCTTTCAAGGAAACCCTAGACAGTCTTGTGAATCAAGCCTTCTGGAATGGCCAATTAAGCCACGATGAGGCTAACTTCATTAGAGTAAAACATCCTCTCTGCCCTACATCTTATCTTCTGCCTAAAGTTCATAAGTCTCTCGCCAGCCAACCTGGGTACCCTATTGTCTCTAGGAAAGGTTCTGTGTCTGAGAAACTTTCACGGTATGTAGATTGTTTTCTGAGGAAAATGGTATTTGGGACATTGGCCTATCTCAGGGACACTATGGACAGGTTCTAGGATTTGTCTGGTGAGAGACTTACTTATTTGTGACAATTGATGTTAGGTCACTCTATACTATCATCCCTCACAACCTAGGCTTGGAAGCCATCAGACATTATTTTAAGAAACATCAGGGAGATTTCCCAATAGTACCATCTGCTTTCTCCTCCAGGCTGTGGACTACATTCTGCATCATTATTAGTTTACATTTGATGACCAGTTCTACCTCCAGGTCCAGGGTACAGCTATAGGAGACACTATGGCCCCAGTTTATGCCAATTTGTACCTAGCCTAGTGGGAGGAGCTGGTCATCTTCAATGCAGAATGCAACCCTTACCTGGGAGGATTGTAAGATGGCATCACTTTATAGATGATATTATACTCATCTGGTCTGGATCGCTTGATAGAGTTGAGATATTTGTTGCATGGTTAAATGTGACAATTTTAATTTACAGCTCACATACTCAGCCAGTTTGACAAGTACTGAAGTTCTTGCTGTCTGCTTTTTTGTTGATAATTTTGGTGCCATATGGAGTGATGCATTTCAAAAATCTACAGCTGGCAATACCCTTTTATGGGCTGAAAGTGGCCACCCACCCAGCCTGATGAATACCATTACTGTGGGGCAGTTCCTCAAAATGAGGAGGAACTACTCCACAGAAGAAAATTTTGAAAAGCAGAGTTTGGACCTAAAAATCGTTTCAAGGCTAAGGGGTACTCCAGCAGAGTGATTAACAGGTCATATAGAAGGGCAAGAGATACACCAAGGGAGTCTCTATTGATTCTGAAAAAGACCATTAGTTCAGAGAGGCCAAATATGACTTTTGTCACTAGATACACTTCATTAGCAACAAGAATCAAGGAAATTGTTTTAAAACATTGGCCGGTTTTACTCTCTGACACAAATCTGACTAACACTGTATCATCAAAACCAAGAGTCACATTTTCTAGGGGCCCCAGCTTAGGAGATATCCTCACTAAGAGCCACTATGTTGAACCAATAATGGAAAAACTGGTTAAGGAACAGGCCTACTGGCTTCTTTCTACTTAAAAGATACACTGCCTGTAAATGTGCAGTTAATGGCAGATGAATTCATGTAGGAAACAGGGAGAAACCAGTACAAATTCATTAGTTTGCAAGCTGCTATTCTGAGTTTGTCATTTATGCTACCTGGTGTTCCTGCTGAAAATTTTATGTTGGCAGGACCACCAGGCAGCTGAAGGTCAGAATGTTGGAGCACATTGGGGCCATAACAAATGGGACAGACAAAAGTGCAATAGGGTGCACTTTAAACTGTGCCATCGACAAAACCCTGCAAGTTTGAAATTTGTAGCCCTTGAATATGTGCCCAGATTGGTAAGGGGTTGGGACAGGCTTCAAAGGTTGTTCAGAAGAGAATCCTGGTGGACTTTTCACCTAAGAAACTTGTCACCAGAGAGTTAAAATGATGTTTTTGCACCTTAAACCTCTTTTCATAATGTGGTTTAATAGTTATTAGTTAATGACAATATGAAATTGTTGTGTATCTTAGAATCATAGAATTGTTGAATCATGCTGGCAGAAATGGACCAATTGGCCCATCGAGTCTGCCCGAGATAGCCCCCACACCCTTGTATCTCCCACCCCACTGCCCTCTCTCACCTCCTCTTCCTAGTCCCATGTAGTTATCCTAGATCTTTTGAATTTCTCCATTGCATCTGTATATGGTCATTATCACTTATAATAAGTGTTTTCTTTCTTTTTATCCTTTTCATCCTTTCCTTTTTGCATCTCCCCCTTTTTTCCGTACCCTCAGACCTCCCCCCTTTTTTTCTTCACCAGAGGGACATTTTGAAATTCTATGAAAATATTGGACATTTGATTGCAATCTATAATTTTCTGTTGGAAATTACTTGCCTTTCCATGTTTAGGCTCGCCCTGAAATTCTCTGTTGTTATGTATATTCACTTGCTGCTCTTGTTTTGACTCTTTAAATGTAATTTGTACATGTGGTTTTGTTTCAATCATTGTTTTAAGATTTTGGGGTAATCAATTAGTTTCACTGTTGTCACAGTGTGACCATATGTTACTCCAGCCAATATTAAGGATTGGATTGAACTGTAAGCTCAGTTCCATGAATGGAGGACAAGTGTAGCTTTCATTATGCATTAGTCGATTTGCATTTTGGGACTGGCTTGGGACCCATTTAAAGGTCCTGGTTTTATTCACAAGCTCTACACCTGAGGAAGGAGCGAGCAGCTCCGAATGTGCATGGGTAGGAGAGTTTGCACCACCTGCACTTGTTTATTTGTGCAATAAATATATATTGGATTAGCTATTGAGTGCAGACTTCTCTGTAGCCATAGTCTCACGTACTGCAAACGCCTGGAGCCCCATCTGCCCAGGGCCTGTATCTGACTGCCAGTCAATCCCTGTGCCCTAGTGTGGCTGCTCCTATCCTGAATAAGGTATGTGGACTCCTTCTGGTTCAGACCTGCCCATTGCATAGCTGCTCGAGGCATGCTTAAGGCCTGCAGTCACCAGCATGTCATTTGCATACCACTCTCCCTGCTTCCGAATGGACAAAGAAGTGCTCACATACTCACACACACTCTAGGCCTCACCAGGAGGACTTGGAAGACACAAAGGAAACATGTTCTAACTAGAAAGTTCACCTGTAGCTTAAGATGACCTTGTACTACCACTCCCCAAGGCTTGAGTCAGGCCAACCAAGAGCCTGAGCCCAGTGGCTAAGGAGTGGACCCATGCCCCCATGCACTCAATTCTCACTGGAAACCCTGGAAGGAACAATTGGGCAAGGTTAAAAACCAATGCAGCTATACTCCTGTCTTGAGGAGGGGGACCTAGGACCTCACCTTTCAAGACCACATGTACTCCATAGCGCTCTTGCTTACCCCTACCCAGATTGCTGGGCAGTGCCTACAGGTCTGCCATCCCCCTCCTGCCCACCAGCACTGCCCCTGGCAGACCTGTGCAAAATAGGTATACCCCTCCCATGTAGCTAGGCCAAGGCATGGAGCCACTGTCCCCTTCAGCCTTAACTCTTAGTTCCTCATGCAAGAAGAAGAAAGGAGGCCCCATGGCTTGAACACTAAGGAGGGGGGAAGAAACTTATTTACAAGGTCTTCAGTTTTCCATGTTTTTGTGGCCATGGAGCTAACTGCAGAACTGTGCCAACCCCACAGAAGTCACAACCAGCCATGGAACTCCCACAGAACTCACCCTTACTGCAGCACAGTCCTCATGCAGTACAGTATCCTGGGTCCCAGAGTTGCTTCTCTGTGATCCAAATACCTCATAGCCCCATGGAAACCGCAGCTCTGTTGACACTTCTTGCAGATCAGTAACCCCGAATGATAAGCTGGCATTTTAATGGTTATTTTGTACTTCAACAATTATATCACAGTATTTCCAAGTTTACTGAAGGGTTTAAATTAATAATTTGAAATTGATAAGGTCTCCATGCTATGAATATATTCACTTTTTTTGGAGTTAATTCTTTTTATTTTACTTTTTTTAAGTAGGATACAGCAAAACAAAACAGTCTTGACAGCAATACAAGTATAGGCTATAACTCAATCATACTGAAATGCAGCGCATATATGGATTACAGAAAACATAGGTAACAGTTGTGCAGATACAAGGTCAACATATGAAGAGTGATGACATCCTTTGGTGTAGGCCACTGGTACTGGAGTTCCTAACCAGTGAGAGGGAGGGGGAACTGAAACACAGTCTGAACTTAGGCATTGGCTGGATAGAGGAAGGGGTGTCAGAACCAGAACTGAGGGGGGGGTCTCCTAGTGCAAAGCAGGAATGTAAGAATGGTTCCCAGATACTGTGGTACCTTGGTTTTTGCACAGTGGAACATTCTAGCTAATGTGGCCAGGTTCCTTATTGCAGCTAACTACTGTGCCTCGGAGGGGACCTCTACTAACCAACATCTCTGGAGTAGGGGCAGCTTGGCCTAAATACTAGAGAACGGGTGCCATTGTAACCATTTAAAAGAAGAATGCCCTGTGGGAGCAGACCTAGACTATACAACTGGGCTGATAAGGGGAGGGGAACCCCACGATATAGTAACATAGCACTCATGAATGCTTACTAGCAGCAGTTTGCAATCTTTCTATTAAAAGAAATGAAATCCTTACCTCCAAAGGATCGCTATTTAACTGTATCTGAGTAAGCATTAATGTAAAAAAATATGTCTTCAGCTGTTTTCTTTTTATGGACAATGTTCTCCACCATTCTCTTCATGGAATCAGTAATTTGGAGTTTTTACTGTGTCATGGTTTATGTACAGAATGCTAAGCATGTGATGTTGACCTAGCAAAACCATGCTTGGAGTTCAGTGCACAAACTTTGACATAGTTAAAACTCCAGATCATTGGTTCTATGAAGAAAACTGTGACAGAATGCTGCCCATAAAAACTAAACAATGCAAACTACTGTTTTTTACAGCACTTTCTATTCAGGTACAATTACATATGGATCTTTTAGGGGTATGAATATAATTTCTGAAAACAGGAGCATTATTAGCAGCTGCCAATTAGAAATGATTTCCTGACCTCTTCAAGCAGATTATATATTGCAATCAATTGGCCAGAAAGAGTTAAAGGCAATGGCCCCTATGAATTAAGGGGGGACTGCCTATGCACCGCAGATCCATGGCATGTAGGCAACCCTGCAATAGAATGCTGTGCACCGGGGGTTTGGCATTCGCGGAAGGGATGCATGCCTTTCTGTACAAGATCCCATGGCTGATTATGTAGCTACATGCATGGATGGTCTGGCAGCGAGTCTGGGGGTGTGACCGCACTCCATGCCATTCATAAAAGTGCAGGAGGGACCCTGCCATATCCATTGCATGCCCCTTGAGAATCTGACCATCAGCTGTGCTGGAACTAATTACCCCCCACAATGCTGCCCAGCCGTCTTGGTAGACAGTGAAAGCTGGGGACAGATATTCAGGCACTTGTTCATAAACATTACTTTTTCCTCTCCCATGCATTCCCAGACTCCCCTACTCCGTGCAGAGCAGGGAATCCACTAGGGGACCAGGACAGGCATCGAATTGGATGCCTGCATATGTCCTCTGATCCACCCCTGTGTAGCTGCACAGCAGGGGGGGATGGGCCATGGACAGGCACATGGCAGTGGCCAGAGTTCATGCATGGCAGCCACCATGCGCCTGTCCAGGGGTGTGGAGATATGCAGGCCGGGTACATACGAATCACACATACCCACCCTGGCAAGAGTGCATAGCCCCCAGTGTTTGCTATCTAACTGGCTGCCTCCCTCCTCGTGACATGAAATAGTGAAACTGAAAGCCTGGCAGAAGACTTACATTCTCCTAGTAAAATTTTGGGATGCAGCCATGGCCTTTGAAAAATGCAACAGAGCTGTCCTGCAAGACAGGAAGATGACAACTCAGTTCTATTACCACTCCAGTCCTGCTAGCTTTGGTTCCATATTTTTTAAGGTCCCGCCAAGACAGTACCACTAGGTGCACCAGGCTGAAACTTTGGGCCCACGTTCAGACCAGGGGAAGGTGCAGAAAAAAATGCTATAGTTCAACTATTTATGTCAGGATTGGATCAACTAAAACCTAAGAGTGTTTCTTTGCAATACAATCTACAGTATAAGGTCCCCATGCCTGTGAGGTCCTTGGCCATTGAACTGCAGGTGTTAACACACCATGCATCTCAAGAGCAATGCTTGTGTATCCCCCCATTGCAATCCAGAGACCCTTTAAGCTTCCTGGTCCTGTAGCCCCACTCTAATGCTCCAACCGCACCGTCTGGCATTCGGACGAATGTGTTCTCTTCCAAGGAGCCAGTAAACAGCAATAACCGAAAAATGACTGTATATTGAGATGTGTGCTTAGTGCACCATTCACCAGTCTCCTTAAAATAATGCATACCCCTTGACTGCACCACAGGCCAGTGTAGCAACCCTGGGCAACCCCCAACACCAACCACATAGTCCAGAATCTTGCATGCCATCCTGCAGTTGGCATCACAAAAGAGGTGTTGTTTAGCCCCTCCAGACAGTCACTCTCTTGTCCCCATGTGAGGACCCACCCCTGACTAGACTCTTTCCAGTGCACACCAGTAACCAAACCTGGTGGCATCCTGAAATGTTTGTGGACCATATGGTCAGCAAGCCTCAGAGAATCCCATTGGGACTGAGAGCCAGATAGCATGGTGCCTGCCAGCTGAGTGTGGGGCAATCGCTGTTCAATCAGTCTGACCTCCATTGTGGGCAAGCTCATAGAGACCATACTAAAGGAAAGGTTGGTGGAATATCTAGAGGAGCGTGGTCTCCAGGATGCAAGGCAGCATGGGTTCATGGCGGAGGGTGGGGACCGTGTAAAATGAATCTGATTGACTTCTTTGACTATGTCACTAAGACAGTAGACAGGGGCCAAGTACTAGACATCCTCTATCTTGATTTCAGCAAGGCCTTTGACTCGGTGCCCCACAAGAGATTGATCAGAAAGTTGGTGGATCTCAGGGTTGAGGAAAAGATGGCCAGATGGGTGGAAAACTGGCTGAGGGACAGAACCCAGAGGGTGGTTGTGGGGGAGAGTTATCTGGCACCAGAGAGGTAACCAGTGGGGTCCTGCAGGGCTCAGTGCTGGGGCTGGTGTTGTTCAATGTCTTCATCAATGACATTGGGGATGGCATTAAGGGCAAAATGTGCCTATTCATGGATAACACCAAGCTCTGCAGGAGAGTGGACACAAATGAAGGGATACAGGACATACAGGAAGATCTGGAAAAGCTGGGGTGATGGTCCAGGATCTGGCAGCTTGGCTTTAATGCTAAGAAATGCAAAGTTATGCATATTTGAGCCAAGAATCCTAGGACAGAGTACTACCTTGGTGGAGTCTGAGTATCTGCATCAGAGGAGGAGTAGGACCTGGGAGTGATGATCAGTAGTGACCTGAAGCACTCTGAGCAGTGCAAGAAAGCAGCAGCAAAGGCAAACAAGATGCTGGTATGCATATCTAGGGGGATCAGTAGTATGAGAGAGGAGGTTATACTGCCCTTGTACAGGTCACTGGTAAGGCTGCATTTAGAGTATGGAGTTCAGTACTGGTGCCCACACCTCGAAAAGGACATTAACCTGCTGCAGAAGGTCCACAGGAGGGCTACAAAGATGATAGCGGGTCATCAGGGTAAGGCATACGAGAAGATGTTGAGGGCACTGAACATGTACTCCCTGGAAGACAGAAGAGAGAGAGGGGACATGATTGGGACCTTCAAGTACTTGAAAGGGATAAATAAGGTTGAAAAGGAGAATCTCTTTAAGCCGAGTGGCAACTATACCCACAAGGGACACAGTCTTAAGCTGGAGGGTTGGAGGTTTAGGAGGGAGGTCAGGAAACACTTCTTCACAGAGAGGGTGGTGGACGCTTGGAATGTGCTACCAGAAGAAGTCATCTTGCTGAAGACAGTGGGCAGCTTTAAGAGAGGCTGGGATAGGCATAGGGGGAAGGTAAGGATCATGGGTAAAGAGGATTGGAGGAGTGGGGAGGGAGGGTGGGGACATTAGCTCAAGCTGTGGACACTGCAATATGAGCAGACTTGATAGACCAAATGGCCTTCTTCTGCTGGCTTCTTCATATGTACAGTATGTATGTATGTTCCAACAAGACCTGCTACTGAGGAGGATGTTAAGCATTTTTGGTTTTCTTACACATGTACTAGCATTCTAAACAACGTTGCCACCATTCCTGTGCCAGTTCAAGAAAAGTGCAGAGTCCAGTTTTTACAGGAGCAAACTGATTTAACAGGATACAGCAATACCTATGCTAAGCCACAGTAACATGCACAGTATGATGATGACAGCAATCACACTAAGAGCAGGCAGTAATAAGCTTCTAGGCAGTAACCAACAAGGGTAGTAAGTTAGGAGAAACAGAAAAGTATTCCATAAAACTTCCAAATTACCAGGCATGCCAGGGTGGACAGCACACTGCCAGCAGCAGCAGCTGGAAGATTATAGAAGGGGAAAAACTCTCCAGCACCAAGGAACTTACCAAACCTGGAAGAAATAAATTGCCCTAGAATCTTCTGAACCTTTGGTGCTGCTGCCTTGAACTCTTCAGCTAGAGGGATAGAGTGAGGGGCTGCCCTCAGGATCAGGCTGTTTTCAACCCCTCACTTTCCTCCGCAGCCTGATGCCCCCACCATGTGGGCAGTCACTTGTGGTTCCTCCAGCAGGGGTGGTGCTAGGGAAATTTCCCACCCATGTGGCTGGACCCTACCTGCTTACCTGTAGGCCAGGTTTTGGTGGCGTGGCGAAAGACAAAGCTTCATCTTCTACCATACTTGTATAGACAGCTTATTACCTTGCACTGTTTGATGTTAAATTTTAACTGCCGTCCTTTTGACCACCTCTCCAGTCTACCCAGATACTCCTTCATAGTTCTTCCCCCCTTCCCACACTATCCAGCCAGCTACAGACCTTAGTATTATGAACAAAGAGGCATACCTTGCCCTGAATTCCTACCCAATGTTTATATTAATGGGTTTATGCCCAAGAGTATGGAGATAATTTAGAGTAATCTGGAAATGGTTTGTGCAAATAGTTTAGAATGATCCAATTTTAGAACATTCCACTCCAGGCTGTGTTTTCAATGATTTTCTAAGAAGGCTAAATATGGAGGCCTTGAGCTTGAAAGCCCTCAGACACTCAGGCAAAATAGTCAGAACAAATTGTATTCTGCAACTCCGGGCAATCTCAGAAGCCCAAATACAACTTGTAGATTGCGGGCAACTGTGTGACAATCTTTTGCTGTGAAATATTCACTTTTCTTGTTTTTACTTTTTAAAGTTTGTTGACAAAAGGTTTAATAATAAAAATATATTGCATATGTAACCCCCAGGTGGCGCTATCCCAAGGGCTACTACCCCTGCCTGCTTGACTACTGACAGGTTGAGGGGCCTAGGTTCTATGGCGGGTGCCTCCACCCAGAGGTCAGGGTTTGTAGTGGTTAGACTAGCTTGATCACAGCCCTCTGGGACACCGCGACCCCCTTTAGTTCCCTCTAGTGGCTCACTCAGTACACAGGAGTTACAGCTCCAATACCCCACGTATACACACTGTTCACTCATAAAGTACCACTTACCCTCGAGACTGATTCTGCAGCATGTCTCTGAGGACCCCTGTAAAATAAGGTTAAACAACATGCACATCAAAATACAATACTGTTTCCATAAGCACCAACACCATAGACAGTATATAGTATAACAACAACAAATTTGATTTATTTAGGGGACAGTAACACTGGAGGGGGGAATCAGGTTAATTGGTGGCATTAAATCACAGTACTGTGCACACATACATGGTCTGAAAAGTCACACTCTGGGTACCCAGGTTGGGGGGGGGGCTAGCCAGGTCCGTTGCCCAGGGTTGGCCGGAAGGTGCAGATGGATAGGGCCCTGTAGAAGAAAATATGCACAACACCCAATTGTAATCTGGAGCCAGATGGCTCAGTCCATGAAGCAGTGAAACAACAAGAATTAGATGACACACTTGTGATTGAAAACAGGCTGCAGGGGAATACCCTGACTTGTACTCACAATACCCAAGCTGGAAACCAGATGGTGGATGTTCTTCTGGATTGCCAGAACAACAAGGTATGGAGACAAAGTCCTTGTGACTGAACCCCACTGCAGTTGATAGCAAACGGATTTAGTCCGAGACAAGCTGGGGTTTGCTTCCAGCTTCAACACACAGTACACAGCACTGGGCATTAGAAATAGCGATTCCCCACAAGCACTACGCACATTCATATGTAAAACGAAAGTACTATACCAGGCAAGCTGCTCCTCGATTCCAATCGCAATTACTGCAAAATACCCGGGAGCACACACAGCAGCTTCAGTTCCTTACAGACTGAGCGTGATTCAGCAATTTCTCCAGTCTTCTACAGGGTGAGCCTGGTTTCCACACTTCTGGTGCTTCTATCTCCTCACAACTTGGATTCAGTCCAAACTGGCACTCACAAAGGCTGCAGACCGAAACTCAGGGCCTTGCACGCACTTCCCGTGCGAAACTATACACTGCAGAAGCACAGAGCACCTTCTCTCTTCACAGTCACAACTGATCTAATCTTTCCAGTTATAGAGCAGGGTCTTTCCTTTAGCTCCACACCATTCTGTTGGCTGGTTCGGCTGTCACTCACAATAAGACTCCCTCTGTTGGTGGAAAAAGGCACCAAGGTTAAAACTACATTTCCCAGAGTCACTGCCCATACAATCCCCTTGTGGCTGGCTCAAAATTGAGAGTCCAAGTTCCGATTCGTCCACAGGCTTCATTTTAGGGTCTCCCTATCATCCTGATTGCTCCAAGTCAGCTATTCAGAACCAAAATGAAAGCTATACTGAAACAGTTCGTGCTGAAATGAAGACAGGTTAGACAAACTACATTTTCTCAGTCACTCGATTTCTGGCAAACAGTTATATCTTTCAACAAGGCTCCCTCTGCACACGTAGCAACTGCAGAAACGGAGCGATTTGCTCAGTGGCCCAGGTGGGACTCGAGCAGGGAAACACACAGATCCCCATTTTAAATTAATTATACTGCAGTTTGGTAGCTCTTAAAGCGACAGTACATGGAGACATTAGGCACTCTCACTCAATTATTTTTTAAATCAGCTGAAATACAGGACACCAGCCTGGCCGAGAGCATTTAGGCTCACCCAAAGAAGGCTTTTTAGTGACCACCATTTGTAGGGGGTTACACATAAATATTAGATCAAACAATAAAAACAAAAGTTTTAAAAGAATTAGGAGAAATCAAACTTTTGCTGTGTTGACATAAATCATAAAAGCTGGAATTGGTTTTCCTTCATCTGATATTTGCTGTCTTTTTAAACATAGAAACAGAAAATTGACTGCAGATAAGGACCACCAGGCTCATCTAGTCTGCCCGTATACCCTACCTTTTGTAAGCTGCTGCTGGCCCTACTTGGTCATCGGCTGCAGCCTCTTCTTCCACTCTCTAGGGTTCCCTTATGCATATCCCATGTATGTTTAAATCCCCCCACTGTGCTTGCTCCCACCACCTCCAGGGGCATGCCATTACAAGCATCCACCACCCTTTCTATGAAAAAGTACTTTCTCAAGTTTCCCCTTAGTCTCCCCCTTCCAGTCTCATGTCTTGCCCTCTTGTTGTTCTAGAGCATCTTCTCTTCTGAAAGATGCTGTCCTCCTGTACCTTATTAATCCCCCTTGAGATACTTGAAGGTCTCTATCATGTATCCCCTCTCCCTCCTGTCCTCCCAAGTATACATATTGAGTTCCTCCAATCTCTCCTGGTATGACCTTTGGTGCATGCCCTGCACCATTTTTGTTACCCTTCTTTGAACTGCCTCCACTCTGTCTATGTCCTTCCAGATATGTGGCCTCCAGAACTGGACGCAGTATTCCAAATGAGGTCTCACCAATGACCTGTACCGTGGCACTATAACCTTTTTTCTTCTGCTGGTAATACCGCTCCCTATGCACCACAGCATCCCACTGGCTTTCTCCACTGTCTTGGCACATTGTTTGGCCACCTTTGGGTCATCAGATATGAAGACCCCCAGATCTCTTTCCTGTTTTGTGGCTGACAATATCTCCCCACTCATCATGTAAAACTCCCCCAGATTCCTGTGCACCAAGTGCATAATTTTGCACTTCTTTGCATTGAATCCTAACTGCCACACCCTGGACCATTCTTCCATTTTAGCTAGGTCCCTCCTCATTTTCTAGCCCCTCCTGGGCTGTCTACCCTATTGCAGATCTTTGTGCCATCTGCAAATAGGCACACCTTCCCCTCTAGCCCCTCTGCAATATCTCTGATGTAGATATTAAATAGCACTGTCCCAAGAACTGAACCCTGTAGCACCCCGCTGGCCACTCTCCCTACTTCAGATTTAACCCTGTTTACCACCACCCTCTGTGTTCTATTCTTCAACCAATTTCCAGCCAAGTTCACAACCTTACGTCCCAATCCCACGCTGCCCAGCTTGTTCACAAGCCTCCTATTTGGAACTGTGTTGAATGCCTTGCTGATGTCATGGTAGGCCACATCCACTGCTCCCTCCTGATGCACTTTCCTAGTGACCCAGTCAAAGAAATCAATCAGATTAGTTTGACATCACTTTCCTGCTGTGACTCCGTGCTGCCTCAGAGCCTGTGCTCCACTTGATTCAAGGTGCTCTACTATCCTCGCCTTTAGCAAAGATTCCATCATTTTTACCCACCACCGAGGTTAGGCTGACAGGTCTATAGTTATCAGCCTCCTCCCTACTCCCACTTTTGTGGAGAGGGACTACATCAGCCCTTCTCCAGTCCTCCAGAACCACTCCCATTCCAGAGACTCACCGAATATGGCTGCCAATGGCGCTGCCAATACCACCCCAACTCCTTTAATATTCTAGGGTGTATCCCATCTGGTCCCATTGCCTTATCCACCTTTAGTTTTGTAAGTTCTTTTAGGAATCTCTCCTCTTTGAATGGGCTGTCGTCCACCTCCCTTCCCATCCTGATTCTTAGCTGTGGTCCCTCCTCTTCCTTTTCCTCCATGAAAACGTACAAAAATATTTGTTCAGAATAGATGATTTATCCTGGTCCCCTTCCACTCCCACTGCTTCCTCCCCTTTCAGCCTTATAATCCCCCCTCCCCGATCCTTCTTTTCTCACTAATGTATCTATAGAAGGTCTTGTCCTCTTTTTTTAACTTCTTGTGCTTTATTTTCCTCTGTCTTTGCCTTAGCCCCCCTGACTTACCTTCCCTGCCTCCCTCTGGTTTTCTAGATACTCAGTTCTGTCTGCCTCCTTTTGAGTCTTCTTATATTTCCTGAAAGCTAACTTTTTTGCCCTTACAGTACTTTCCCTGCCACCTCCTGCAAGAACCATAGTGGTTTTCTTTTCCTTTTGCATTTGTCTGTTTGCTGAATACAAAGGTTTGTTGCCTCTACTATGGCTCCTTTTAGATGGGCCCATTGTCCCTCGACACCCCCCCTTTTCTAGCCCCCTACTAGGGCCTCCCTGAGTCGACATACCCCATCCTAATGAAGTCCGCCCTCCTGAAGTCCAGAACCCTTGCCTTCTATGTGGTAAGTCCCTGTTGTAGTACTCACATTGAACCACACTGTGCGATGGTCACTGGACCCCAGGTTTTCACCTACCCTGACATCCATAATTCTGTCCCTGTTGGTTAGTACCAGGTCCAAAATTGCTTCCTCCCAGGTTGGTTCAAGCACTAGTTGCTTGAAGCATGCCCCTTGCAGGGAGTCCAGGATGTCTCTGACCCTGGCTGTTGCAGCAGCTTGGGTGCCCCAATCAACTTCTGGCAGGTTGAAGTCACACATCAGTAACACCTCTCCTTTGGCTGCCATCACATGGATGGTTTCCAGTAGGTCCCTGTCCATTTCCTCCCATTGTGACGGGGTCTGTATATTACTCCTGTGCAAATTGCTATGCCATTGCCTGCCTACAGGGTGACTCACAGTGCCTCTGGCTCCCCCTGCATTCCTTGTACCTCTGTTGCCTTTACACCCTCCTTGATGTATAGAGCCACCCCCTCCCCTTTTTACCCTCCCTGTTCCTCCTGAGTAAAGTATATCCTGGTATAGCTATGTCCCAATCATGGTTCACATTGTACCATGTCTCTGTAATAGCTATAATATCCAGGCAGCCTCTGATATCATGACTGTCAGATCAGGGATTTTGTTACCCAGGCTGTGGGCATTCGTGTATATGGCCCTCCATTTACTGCAAACATTCCTGCTAACCTCTCTCCATTTCCCTTGCTTCTCTTGCCCCCCTACTTCTGCTGACTTCAGTGTTTACAGGCAGTTTGGTGTCCTTATTGGATTCGGTGTCCTTATTGTCTTCCATGTTATCTACATTATCCTGTGGGAGTGGGTTTTTAGCTTTCCTCCTGCTAAAAAATTAAATATTTTACACAGAAATCAACCCCCTTCTTAACATGCACACAGGGAAAAAAGATCAACCTATTCAAGAAGTGCTAATTAGGGTAACCTTTTAATGCATAGTGACAATAAAACATTCAACAAAAGGAGAGGGGCCTATGGTCCAACCAAAAGGCTTGACTCCATGCTGCACATGGAATATTGATCAATTCACTACAAAAACAAAAAACCTTTACTTGTTCTCAATAGGGCTGTGCATGAGGTTGATTTTTGATATTTGTATTTTTATCTCTGGTATTTGTTTATCTGTATTTGTATTTGTTTGCATATCACTGTTTTCAAAATATATTTTGTTTTACATTTAAGGCTTGTTTCAGACCAAGGGTTTGAGAGGTTTCAATAACGTATACAGAGTTATCAAGAAAATATGCATTCATGTAATAAGCAATAGTAGTCATAGGTGTTTGATATCCACCTAAAAAACAAGGTCTAATACAAGTTTATGTGGTCTAACACACATACATATACTTAAGAGTAAAAATTATTTCTATTTATGCAGTATTTGTGTGTATTTGTCCTGAATAGTACTTCTTTCGCACTGCACTAATCCTTGTACCAACAAGGGGACTGATATAAAACATTCCATCAACTGCAGGACAAGATTCATAATCTATAAGACATGATGTGAGTGCCCAAAAATCTATGTGGGAAGAACCATACACCCCTTAAAAAGCACCTACTAGAACGCATGAAGACAATACAGCAAGGAAAGCAAAATTATGCCCTGAGGCGCACTTTGCTAAAACCACAGTTCCTCCCTACTGGTTCATGTTCAGCTCTTGGAGAGGGGAGGTGACAGGATACATCTCTTGCTTAAAAATGTATTTATTTATTTATTTGCAATTTTTGACCAGGAAAGGCACACTCAGCCAGTATAGCTTGTTTCCAGGTGTGTCAGGGGGGTGGATTGCATGGACCTGTTTTATTGACGGGGTCATGTTGGTCATGACACTAAGGAAACTCCTCACCTCTTCATCAGTAAACACCATGGGATCTTTTACTTCTACCTGGACAGTGACAGGAGATGGGCAGAAGGAAGGACCTCGACTTAATGGCTTATCCGAAGGATGGCACCTCACAAGTGCAGGACCCCCTCCCCATACTGCACTACAGTGTCAGTTATAAGTATTATCCTAAGTGGCTGGTGTGGGGGCTAGAACCCACAACAATCTGATCTTCAGGCCCTGGGAGGGTGCTACCTATTGAGTCACTGACACTGATATGTGATGGTATTATCAAAAAGAAACAATGAATATTTAATTTGGATGCCTAAAAACAAATGGTCTACATTGCCAGATAGAGTCTGTGTTAATTGTTGCACTAATCTCTCTTGCTGATTTGTAATGGCACCTTGTCATTAATAAAATGAAGGATTTCTGGAAGATCTTATACATCACTTGCCAGTAATTCTGTTGATAACTATACTTCATTATTCCTATAAACGGAAAGTTTTGGAATAATTACAATAATTGTTACTACTGACAGTGTTGTGACCTGTCCCATGTAACTTTGCTATCATGTTTTACATAATTGCATTATGATGTACAAAAACATAATCCCATGCCCCTCTCCTTTACACCTAATTCCCCACTCTTTCCCTTCTTTCCTTTCCCCTTCCTCCTTTTTACCTGCACCGTCATGAATTTCTATCCTCCACTACTCCCTTCCTTCTTTTTTCTTTTATCTTCTTTCCCTTACTGCCGCTTTCCTGTTCCTCACCTTCCTTCCCCTTCCCCTCCTCCCTTCCTCTTTGCCTCTTCCCCCCCTTTCATCGCCCTACTTTTCTCCCCCCGATCCCCCTTATTGGAAACTATATTATTAGAATCCAATGTAAGGCTTATTAATACTCTATTGTAATTACTTTTTTAGGAAATTTGAACTTTTAAATGGGAACTGTCATCAGCAGGGTTTCTTAATGTCTGAAAGTCCATAAAAAGCTAATTTGAGTGAGCCATTGTATTTATGTGTGAATCTTTGCAGTCCAGAGTTATTCATATGTAAATCAGCCTGTAATTAAGGGCTGGGGGCAGGCATATGTTTTAGGCTCCTGACAGGACATGATGTTGCCAAGGAACTTGACCCTCCATTTACTGCAGGTTAAATAGGAAATCATCTGTTTTATTAAGTGTGTTTTAAAGGTGTTATTACAACACTTTCTACATTTATAATTGTTTTGTATGTGCATTGACACTAGTGGAGTTATCACCTTTACATTTCAAACTGTTAGTAAAAATAATCAATCTTTAGGATTGCTTTAACCTGTAGGCTATACTGGCAGCTGATCATTAAAAACTAAACATATCTCAAGGCTGACTCTGTGGTGGTAACAGCTATTGGGGCCCCATCATGTATCAGGATATCTAAACCCTGGCTGTGTTCATGTCAGTGCAGATTTCTGGGGCTGCCACAGTATCGACTTCTGTCTTATTCCATTCTCTGTCTTACAATTTCGGATGCAAACTCAGGTCTACAAGATGCAAATGTGGCTACATAGCTACTGGTCTCGCATCATGGGGCCAGCCTTGAAATGTGTAGTTTTTGATTAACAGATGGCAGCATAGCCTAGAGGTTAAAGCAAAGAGCTGTAAACAAGCTTTGTTCATCCAGCAAAATGGGTTTTGATTCCAATATGCTCTACTTGTATATTGTGTGACCAGAGCAAGTCAAGTATCCTCCCTGTGGTCCCAAAACACACCCAGAAACAAGCTGTACTATAGTTGTGTGCCTTTCCCAGACAAAGACAGTGAGAACAATCTGAGCATGTTGACTTGAAAAGAAAAATTAGGACACCATTAATTATTAATTGCAAAAACACATAGACGGGCAACATTGTTAAAACATGCATAACCTGAAATGCATTATTAAAAAAGTATTTTACTTTTTTGATCAAGTTAAAAGTATAACAGTTTCTTACTGAAATACTTTGGGTAGAATAGGATTTTCTACCATAAAGGAAACAAATGAATCTTGTTGATCCTGCCTCTCATGCCCTTCAAGCATGTCTTACACGCTGTAGCTCTGCCAATGGACTGCAACTTTCCAGAATGCCATTCCCACTGTAATGTAAAAAAAGAAAGAAAAAAAAGGGAGAGACAGGCTGTGTGTGTGTGTGTGTGTGTGTGTGTGTGTGTGTGTGTGTGTGTGTGTGTGTGTGTAGTGTGTGTGTGTGTGTGTCTATCTCGGAGAGAAGTGCTACACTAACTGAACTGTGCTGAAAGGGAAAAAAAAAAATCACCATTAATTAAATAAAATAATACATGGGTGGATGGGTGTAAAAACCAGAATTTTGCACACACCCTTGTGTGGGATGTTTTTATAAACCCCTTGGACTTTGCCCTTGGGGTTAATGTAGCATCCCATACCTGTGTGTGTGTGTGTGTGTGTGTAAAATTCTGGTTATACACACACACCCATATATTATTCTACATTTTAATAATGCATTTCCGATTATGCATGTTTTAACAATGTTGTCCATCTATGTGTTTTTGCAGTTAATAAACTATTAATGGTGTCCCATATTTTTTCTTGTCAAGTCAAATCTGGCTAGAAAGAGCATAATATTTTCATAATCATAACACATGCTTAGATAGTTTTTACTGTCCTTGTCCGGGAAAGGCACACAACTACAGCTTATTTTTGGGGGTGTTTTGGGACCACAGGGAGGTTAAGTGATTTGTTCTGGTCACACAATATACAAGACAAGCATGTTGGAATAAAAACCCGTTCTGCTGGAGGAAAGAAGCTTGTTCTCAGCTCTCTGTTTTAACCTCCAGGCTGTACTGCCAGCTGTAAATTGAAAACTACACATTTCAAGGCTGGCCCCATGATGCCTGGCCAGTAGGTAAATAGCAACATTTGTATCTTGTAGACCTGAGTTCACGTCCAAAATTGTAAGAGAGGGAATGGAATTAGACAAATGTTGGTCCTGTAGCAGTCCAAGAAATCTGCACTGATATGAACACAGCCAGGGTTTAGAAATCCTGATCTGGGGCCCCAATACCAGTTGGTACCACAGAGCCAGCCTTGAGATGTGTGTAGGTTTTAATGATCAGCTGGCAGTATAGTTTACTGGTTAAAGCAATCCTAAAGATGGATTATTTTTACTAACAGTTTGAAATGTAAGAACTCACAGTTTCAATGCACACAAAACAACAGTATAAATGAAGATGGCAATAACACTGTAAACTCAAGAAACAGATGATTTCTATTTAACCGACGAAATGGAGGCCAAGTTCACCGACTTCATTCTGTCAGAACTAAACTATGCTAGCTCAATTACAGCGGGCTATATGAATAACTCTGGACTAAAAGACTCACAGATAAACACAATGGCTCACTCAAATTAGCTTTTTATGGACTTTAAGACATTAAGAAACACTGTTGATGATAGTTCCCCTTTAATACTTAGGGGATTAATAATGTAAATGCCTAAAGTGAAGAACTTTTTCAATGTTCATACACTTTTATGCAGCTAAAAAGTATTTTTCCTTTTTCCAGACCTAGATGTTTACATAACTTTTGGGGCAATCCCCTGTAAGCAATTCTCCCTGGAATATTTACACAACATTTTCTGGTTTGAAAAATCAAACAAGCTACAGAAAGGAGAAGAAAGAAATGTGACCATTAAAGAAAAGCTAGAGTTAAATTCTGGAAATGATACTACTGAGGAATACCTATATTGTACTTTACAGTTGTCTCTGTTTCTATTATTTTGTTTTTCTGCTTTCTCTTTAGCATATATTAGTATAAGTTAGGAATAAGATGTAATAATTATGATTAACACTTTAAATGCCTTCTTTGAATATTTTTGATATCTGGATGTATTGATAAGGTTTCTGTAATTGGCATAGGATGACATCACTTAGGTTGACACTTTTTCACTCTTAATGTCCCTTGACTATTTCTTGAATTGGTTTAATTGAAATTTAGAGAATAAATCATTTGTGTGCATTAGAATTACAGTTAAATAGATGACATTTTAGATGACAGATTTCGTTGATTTTCTTTTGCATCTACTTTTATTAGTTTACTGATGCCATGCTGTGCCAAACATCTTCCCTGTTTATAATCTATTTAAAAGGTTAAACATAAAAAGGAATTGACATCATTATACATCATAGGATAAATAACTTTTAAATTATGAATTTGTTAAATTAAGAAGTCCTGCTTCTAGTAATTTTAAATTATGGATGCTGTTTAAGGCTTGTTTCACAGCTGGGGACATTTGTATTTTTTTGAACTTTCTGTCATGTATGCTTTTAAGTTTAAAAATTGCACTGTAACCATATGATATCAACAACTAGTGAGACAATAAAATGGGGCTATCCTGACCAAACCATCACCCCCAGTCGAGGTGGCAGAGCACATCGAAAAATTGCGGTTTGCCCGGTGTCATCTGTAACCTGCTGCACTTTAGTTTTAAATAAAACATTGGAAAAGTGCCAGCTCCTGCTTCAGTGCACTTTTTGTGTTTAAAGACAAAAGATGGCCCCTGATGTAATGTAATATTTGTAACTGTTATTTAAAGAGAAGCTTCAAAACTCACCTGCCACCCAAGGGCCCAAGTTTGCATCCCCATCTAATAATTTGTTTCAGATTGGCATCAACAGGCACCATGATTTAATGCAAAGCTCTCATTTGATGTCCGCAGCAATTAACATGAAGATAGTGTTGAATTTCACTTAGGAGTGAGCACATTTTTATTTTCAGGAAAGCAATCCTGCAATCGTGAGCTTCTGAGAGCCCAGCTTTTAATCTGTTACTCAGGATTCTCTTTCAAAAGACCATCATGCACTTGTGTCAGTCCTTTTTAGAGCTGCAGTGGGCATAGCCCTGCAGACCTCTTGCTATAAGAAAAGGACTCCTGCATTCCTTCCGACTGAAGAACATGTTAGAGTTTCAACACAGTCGCCTCCACGTCTGTGAAGCACTCCACTTGTTGTCACTATAGGCAGTTGTACTGCACTATTTTTACTGTCAGGGTGACCACCGATTTCTTTTTTTAAAGTATACATATCCCCCTACCTGACCCTCCTTCTCAGCTCCCATTACCCCACACACACCCCAGAACCATAAGAGTGACACTGGGGGTGCCCAAACACCCAGTGTCCTGATCATTAAATCCTGTTACTGAACCCCCTTTCCACTACTCTGCACATGCAGTTATTTGTGCCTTTTTTTTGTTAATCTATTTCTCCATCAGATCTCAGTCAGTATCTATCCTTCAGCCACCCATCCAGCCCTGCACCCTGGCATCAAGCAGTGTACCCCCTCTTCCCCCATGGTTTATCCTCTGTGGCAGGGTAGTGAGGAGCCTCCCTAGCTCAACTCACCTTGACCAGAATCCAGTTCGGGGAGCACCATTCAGAGTCAGGGCCTGTGATGGGTAGCTGCTTCATCCTGCATGACCAGGGACCACTTTTCCATTTTCTCTCCTTGCGTGAGAGGGTCATGCAATGGCACGGGTGGGGGGAGCGTGCACACATCTGCATGCACTCCTACAGGCATCTGCCGCATCTCTGCCCCTTCTACAGCATCAGTACACTGCCCCCCAGCCTCCACTAGGGGCCAGTCAAGGACCAGTCACTGGTGTCCCCCCTCCTCAGAGAAGGGGAGCAGTCCTTCAGATGCTTGATCCTTCTCCTCTCCTGCCAACCTCCAGTGGCCCGTGCTCATTCCTGAACATGGGACGCCAGCATAGCATGAGGCAAGGCATCCAGCACCTCAGTCCTCAGCGCCACTGGGCTGGCATTTGTGCCTTTTTTAAGAAATAAATATATATATATTTATTGTTTCTTCCCTCCACCCGACCCTCCCTCTCAGCACCCACCACCCCTCCCCCAGAAATGTAACAGTAGCACTGGGGTGCCTAATTCCTCCAGTGCAGGAATCCTTGTTTGTTATTTTTTTTTAACCTGTAAAGAAAAAAAAAAGTCCATCAATGTCTTTTGCGGCTGTTGCACTCTCCCCCACCTACCCCTCCCATTCAGCACTCACCTACCCCAGGCCCTTACTACCCATCAGGGGTGCAATGCCATAATCATCTCTGGACTACAGACATGTCCTCACTCTTCAAAGCCAGACCATGAACTGAAGAAACAGGTATGTGGTTCAATGTATTTCAATGGTGTTTTGAACTTAGTGGCATAACTTGGCCGTTTTTTTATATTTTTGGCTGAAATTTTCAGCATGCCTTTTTTAGGACCCCACCTAATGAACATGGCACTGTCATTAGGCAAATCTGTCCTGAAAGGTGATTTTGTGGTCCTTGCACGAAATCACCTTTTGGGCAGTAGCTGAAAATTTTCTCTGCCCTTGTTCATGAGGTGGGGTCATAAGAAGGCTATATTGAAAATGTGGTGTAAAAATATTAAAAAACAACAAAGTCATGAGCCTACATTGAATTTTGCGAATGCAAGCTCATAACCTTGGTAATTTTTAATATTTTGACCCCAAATTCATAACATAGACATTTCTTTACAGCACCTCATGAATGTGACAGCTGGCATTTTTCAAATCCTGGCCAAAATGTTTTTTCACATTCTGAAAGGTGATTTTGTGGTCCCTGCATGAAATCACCTTTCAGGCAGGGGTTGAACATTTTCTCTGCCCTTGTTCATGAGGTGGGGTCATAAGAAGGCTATGTTGAAAATTTGGTGTAAAAATATTTTAAAAATAGCAACGGTATGTACCTACATTGAATCTTGCGAACAAAAGGCTCATAACTTTGGTAATTTTCTATAGGTTTACCCCAAATTTAAAACATAGCCATTTCTGTACAGCACCTCATGAATGTGACAGCTGCCATTTTTCAACTGTGGCCCAAAATGTGTTTTTGCATCCCAAAAGTTGATTTTGCAGTCCCTGTGCAAAATCACCTTTTGTGCAGGAGTTTAACATTTGCTCTGCCCTTCTTCATGAGGCAGGGTCATAACAAGGCTATGTTGAAAAGTTGGTGTACAAATATTACAAAACAACAAATGTATGAGTCTATGTTACATTTTGCTAAAGCAGGCTCATAACGTTGGTAATTTTCAATATTTCTACCCTAAATTCCTCCCATGAAGTCCTATAGGCTCTGACCAGATCTTCTTTGGTAGTGCAGCACTTGTGCCCTGCTGATGTACACTGTTACAGAGTGACATGTCAACCTGGGAAGGGAAAGGAAGTTCCCTGCAGAGCAGTATTGTTCAAAATTCTCACCTTCATCCACAGAAAAACAGACTGCTGAATCAGCATGTGGTCTGCAAATCAAAAGAAAGAGTTAATTAAGGACCACACTGAAAATAATATATATATATATATATATATATATATATATATATGTTACAAACATGGATAAAATAATGAAACTGAGACTTCAGGTAGAACAATTTAATGCAAGATGGATTCCTTTTCATAAATATTTAGAAAGCCCTAAAGGAACTCCAATTATAGACAACCTGTTAGTGTAGTGAGTAAACTGATCTCTGAATGTGGGAAAATCAACACATGTAGGCAGGTGATGTTGAGCAAGACCACTGGTATTGTATACCATGTTAAGTAAGAGTCACCTCCTCAGCAGGTTGCACACTCACCTCTGATGCTGGAAGATCAGACGGTTGTGGGTTTTAGTCCCATATCAGGAGCTTAGAATAGTGCTGCACTCCTGAGGTGCCATCCTTCAGATGAGACCTTAAAGCAAGGTCTCATCTGCCTGGTGGTTATTCAGGTGGCAGTTAAAAATGCCACGGTGCTTCTCTAAAAGAGTGGGGGCATTGTTTTGTTGAGGAAAATAAGCAAAACTTCAAATTCATACACTATGCTATAAACAAAATATAAACCAAAGAAAATCAAACTATACCTCACGCAGAAAACATAAGTACATTCCCCAACCTCTTTAGTTTGGACATTTTGCTAACAATTGAAAGCAAATGAAAATAAAAAGTAAAAAATACTATCAAAACAGAAGTCTAATGAATCAAAACAATGAGGACGAGCTCCCTCTGTGAATATAAGGAAACACTTGTACAATAATCAGAAGCCATCCTTTAACATGTGGCCACTTTAGTAATCCATTCACAATGGTCCATAATACCCGTAACCTATGAAAAGGGAAGATTTTATACTCTCCACACATACTTTAACAAGCGCAGTTGATACAGAGGCCACTATCTCTTGAAAAGCAATATCCTTTTGCTGCATTGTCCAGGCATGTCTGGCCTGCCATAAACCAACAAGCAGCAAAGATTAATCATAGGGTACTTGTGTATCATTTTTTTCTATGGATTTGCGTTTCTGAGAGTTTTTACCCCCATTATTCCATGGCATGCAAACCATGTTTGGTTCCAGAGTTCTAATGGTATTCACTTATTAGTAAGTTGCAATAACAAATTATTATTCTCTCCCTGACAGACATATGGGTATATGTACTGGTGAGGTGAATTTGTTTAGAATTAATGTACGATATAACTGTTTTCTTGATTGTGAAGAAATCTGGTGTATGGATATTTTCCTTTGCTGGATTTTTCTCAGGAAGATTCAGCAAAAACAGGAATAAAGCTAGATAATTTAAGACTTCCCCTATCCTGTTTTTCACTTATAGGTAGAAACTATTCCACTAAAAAGTCTGTGCATAATTTATCTTTCCCTGTGATAAGTGGATTTAAATTTGTATACCGAAAACACTATGCACGAATACTAATGGGTTTAGTATTTGCGCTCTAATCCTTGCCATAGTCCTGATAAGTAACTTTGCGCTTTATGGGGTTCAGACAACTGCCCCACAAGCCTTGAAAAAAAGTACATAATCTTGCCTCTATGCTCAAAGTGGGGGGAACATTTGCCAAATGTAGCAAAAGGGGGAGAATCAGACTTTTAAGAAGAAATACTTGTTTTCTCTTAGATAAAGTTCTGTTCTTCCACAGTGAAACTTTGTGAGTTGCAGTTGTAAGTACACAGTCCCAATTATATGGAGCAGCATTAAGTGCCCCCCAAAAAACCCCAAAACTTCAATGGGGTTCTTCAAAATCTGAAACTGATTTAATGGGTGTTTTGAGGAAGGTTGCAATGACCCAATACCATTTCTGTAACTTCCACTGTAATTTATTTGGGCCCCAACATATTTTCTTAGGTGGACTAAGTTTATATCGTAGTAGCAGCAGACTCATTCTGTAGAATCAGACACATGTCATCCACATAAGCTAACATTTTGGGAGGGTTCCCACCTGACATGTGAGTACCAAGAATACTCTAATTTTGTTGAATTTTATGTTGCATGGGGACCAAAGAAAACATAAACAAATGGGGACTGAGGGGGGGGGCACCCTTGACAAATTCCTCTGTGTATATGTGCTTCTGTGCCTAACAACCCATTCAATTAAGGCATGGTGGAGACATACTGATATAAAACACTAATCCATCATATAAATGCTGGAGGTATACTATAGAGGCTAAGGGTTTGAAAGAGGTATGTGTGGGATACCTTACTGAAGGCCATTTCTCAATCAAGGGCTAACATTAAGCCAGAAATGAAGCCTTTATCACTTCTTTCAAAAGGCTTGGGTAGAAAAACTAAGTTATCAAAAATAGATCTGGATGGCATGACACATGCTTGTGAAGGGGATAAAACTATTTCTCCCACTTTTAACAATCTGTTGGCCAATATACCAGCAAGAATTGTTATGTTTGTCTTCAGTAAACTAATAGGAATCCTGTTAGATAGTGTGCTTTTATCACCTTTTTTAAAGAGAAAAATTAATATGGCTTGTGACGTGGAGTGTGGTAGTGATCCTTCAGTAAAGAGTGTGTTTAACAATTCTGCTAATCTCGAGTTTAGGTGTTCTGAAAATGTTTCGTAAAATTCCAGTGGAAAACCATTGGATCCTGGGGCTGAGCTGTTATATACTTCTAAAACCGAGATGGGAGATTTCCATTTTGTTTGTAATCTGGTTGGATTATGGGGTTTAGAAATAGCTTGGTCTAGTTCTGAGTGGATCAGAGACATGCTTGTGAACAATTTGTACGATTTTATTTGGTGCAGTATGTATAACGATGTTCTCAGGATGTGAGAGGTCCTTGATCACCATTTTAGCAACTCTGTCTAGACAACTCTTAAACATATCCAAGTCTTGCTGTCTGCCTTGTGTGTCAAACTGCATATCCTTCTTTAGTGAAACATCTCTATTGTATTGGAATCTAAACGTTTCACTTTTTAGGTCCAAAATTTGAGTGGCTAAATTTTTTTTTCTCAACATGCATTTGAGAAATCAACTGATTTAATTTATTTCTAAGGTTTAGATTTTGTTTAGACTGTGCAGTCCATTGTATTAAAAAATGTTGAAGTCCTGTTTCAAAGCTTCCCATAACTCTGCCAGTGAGCCACATGCACTAACGATGGACTGCCTTGCTGTTAAGAACACCCTCAATTTTTTTCATACCTGTTCATCCCACAGAATTTGTGTATTCAATCTCCAGAGGGAGTGTGATTTTTTTGTAATCAATTCCCCAGGAGAACAGCTGCATGAAACAGTTAGGTGGTGAGCTGTTTAACTGCAACTGTGCATGCATCATGTATTTTAATGTTATGTGAAAAAATAGAAGAACGGTAGCCCGTGACATGGGCGTTGGCGATTGGGTGCCTACAATAACGCCACCCAATCCCCAGCCCATGTCATCAGGACTATGGTAGGAGTATGGCAGCTGGACGGGGGGGTGGCAAATATAGCACAAGATGTTGCTATACGTATGTGTGCGGGGGAAGCAAGCATGCACAGCGAGGGGTGGGATGGAATGTGAAGGGTGGTGCTGTGGTGGGTTGCTGAGCCAACCCTGTGGAGTGGTGGGTGGGTTGGTGGCATTGGTGGACAGGGTACTGGGTTTGGGAGCCGGTGCATTTTTGTTGCACCTGGCCCGAATATTTTTTTTTTATGTGTTTCACCCCCCCCCCAACATGCAACCGCCCTGAAGTTGAGAATCCTTAAGTAGGGGGGTGTGGTGGGTGCAACCCTGCACATAAAACATTAAAACCTAAGTCCCCAGTGCCGTTTTGCTGTGCGATGGGGTGTCAGAGTACCGAAATAAATTTTCGGCACTCTGACTTCACGATAACAGTGATCGCCTTTAGGCTTTCACTATTATCACTTAAACCCAGAAAATCCATTCTTGTGGCAAGAGTGACTCGCATATAGATTTTTTCCTCCCTTCTCATGGAGAACCCTGAAGCCATCTTGCAGTTGTGCAGTCTGATTCACTTTGTTTTTTTTATTTATTATGCTTTATATGCCCCCTGGGCTGGCCTACATTGGCCTAATCTCTGCCCTCAGCCCTGTCATCTGTCTCCTTTGACTTACCATCCCCAGTGTTCCCCCTGGCTTACCCCCCCGGGTGGGGCCTTCAGGGGGGGGCCTTGCTTGTTCCCGTCAAAACTGAGGCTCGGTGTCTAGGGACTTACCATGCCCGGTGTTCCCCCTTGGCGTGCCCCCCAGGGTGGGGCCATTGGGGGGGTCCCAGGTTGTTCCCATCAGAACCTGAGACTTGCTGTCCATGGAGTGCCATGGGGTGACAGTGAGAGATCTGCGAGGTGAGACGAGCGGCATATCACATGGCCTCATTTTCCCATTTTCTGAGAGGTGTGGTGTACAATGATGTCAGTGGTAGCACACCAACATCTGCCCCACCTCCCTGTTCCTGTAGATCTCCAGTGGTCAGTTCCCTGGCCTCTTCTAAGACATCTGTCAAATGCCAGCAGCTAACCCCACCCTTCTCCCAGAGGAGGGGAGTGCAGTCCCTAGGATGCACAATCCCTCCCCCAACCCCAGCTGGCCCTCCAACTCCTGGGTCCATTCCCAAAACCAGGTCATCAGCATATCAAGTGGATGTGCTACCACTGCACCAGTGAGCCAGCCTCTGAATCACTTTGATAAGAAGGTTTGTGTCACTGTTCAATGACTGGCTGAGGAAATGGTGCAGGGAGGAAGGGTTCATCTCGACTGCTGCACTTTGACAATTACAAGTTCCTTAGATGGATCTGTATAGCTACCTAATTGTATAGGCCTCATTCTTTGCTGCTGCTGCCATCCCCCAAGCATGGAAGCATGCCACTGTCATCCCCCTCCCAAAAGGAGGTACCTCCTCCTCCCCTCCAACTGCTGCCCTATTTCCCACCTCCCAGTACTAGCAAAACTACAAGAGCACCTTGTGCTTACCCAACTTACTTACTTCCTCACCGACTCTAATTTCTTCACACCCCACCAGTCATGTTTCAGAAAGGGACACTCCACTGCATCCTCCCTGATAAGGCTTACCGACTCCATCCTGACTGGTATGGACAGTGGGCTGATCACCTCAGCCGTCTTCGTCGACCTTGCGAAAGCCTTTGACATCATCTCCCACCCCATATTGCTCTCTTGTCTCACTGAATCAGGCCTCTCTGTTGCTGCCACCAATTGGTTCAGATCTTACTCTCTGGCAGAACCCAGTCCATTAGAGTCACAAATGCTATCTCCTCCCCCCTTCCCTTAACTACCGGTGTCCCCAGGGGTCGGTTCTGGGACTAATACTGTTCTCTATATTCCTAAATGACTTACCGCTCATCTGACCTACTACCTCAATTCACATGTATGCAGATGACACTGTACTCTTCTCCTCAGGCTCCGACCCTGAAGTGTTACAAACTAACCTCCAAGCCAATTTCAACAAAGTACAGCAATGGTTCAGCTCTCACCAGCTCTCCCTAAATGTAAAAAAAACTGTCACGATGACTTTTGGCACACGACAACGCCTGTCCAGACTCCCATCCCTTCCCTATTACCACACCCTGGATGGTCAAATAACTCAAATATGTCTCCTCATTCTGCTACTTGTGGGTATGGCTCGACTGCCATCTTTTCTTCTCAGACCACATTGATGCTATTTCAAAAAAACTACGCCCCATGCTCGGTGCACTTTATAGGAACCGCAGTAGCCTCCCTCCCCCCGTCCGACGTGAACTGGTCCAGAAGATGATACTTCCCTCCTTTGATTACTGTGACATTGTTTACGGTGCAGCCCCTAAGTCCACCCTATCTAAGCTGGATGCACTTTTTAATGCCTTCTGCTGCTTTGCTCTTGATGCCTTACCTCTTACCCACCACTGCGACCTTTACTGTTCCCTGGCACTACCGTCCCTCGGAACCCACCACATTTCAAACTGTGCTAAACATGTATCTAATCTATGGCTTGGCACCATCCCTTCCTACATCTCCTCCATGTTCTCAGCTGCCCCTCCCCCGCCCATTATCTTAGATCCTTGACAACCGCCAACTATCAATCCCTAGGCAGAAGACTACTGCCGGGCAAGCCGCCCTCTCACACTGGTTACCCAAGCTATGGAATGATCTCCCACCTCAAATTCAGCATTCCTCCTCTGACCACTCTCTTTCTACCACCCTAGCTAACTTCCTCACCATTAATTGCTCCTGTACCTGACTCACCCATGTGCCAGTTGCTCCCCTCCCCACTGTCTGACCAGCGGCCTTAGCTTTGTTATAAATGCTGATATATAGCCCCAACCTATGCACTTTTGTCCTGTGCCTTTTTGTCCTGCGCCATCATCTGTTCCATGTCTCCTGTTGCTTATACCTGCATATTACTGTGTGCTAAATTTTCCCTTGTATTGCTGCTATATGTCAAGTAATTGTTTTATGCTCCATACAATATCCAATGTACTCCATGCATTGTTGCTTGTCGTTTAATGCAATTGTATCCATATGCTGCTACTTGCCTCGGTTATTTGCTCAGTTGATAACCTGCATGTTATCCAACCCCCTTGTACCCCCTCCCCCCCAGGTCACACAGGGAGATGAGCATCTTGTTGCTCAGTGTGCCTTTCCTGGTGAAACTATTTCAATCAGTAAATAAATAAATTCTCCTCATTGGTTGTACTATTCATACACTGTGTTTGTCTTATTGTTTACTGACTGCTGCCTATTGTTCTGTATTGTTTTCAGACGTGGAGCCTTTGTAAATGAGTCTATGACTCAAAGGTTGTAAATACGATATCTTCAATAAATAAAATAAATAAATATGTATTGTGGCCTGGAGGGAGACCTGGTCAAACAAAACACTCTTTTACAGCAGACAAGCTACACCTCAGTAAAGAAGGCTTGAGGGTACTCAGGGATGAACTGGGGGGGTTACATAACCAATATACTTAATTTAAACTACCGGAGGGCCAGTGAGACTGCAGGCCTAAAGACGCTGGGAGGAGGAGGTCATCAGATCCCCCCACCATACCATTAGAAGAGGTCTGGAGGGTGGAGGTAGAGGTGGAGAGGGACAGTCAGTAATGGGGAGGTGGGAAGCACACAGATGGGAGAGATGGGGAAACGAGAAGAGAGGGGGAGAAGGAGGCTTAGATTCTAGGTGGATGGGGTGTCTCTGAATGGGTGGAGTCTTGGAAACAAGATAGATGACCTGTAGGCACTTTTAGCAAGAGGGAGGGTGGACATAGCAGCAGCAACAGAGACCTGGGCCACACCACACCATGACTGAGACCTCTCAGTCCCTGGATATGAATTATGCAGGAGGAAAAGAGTGGTAGGGAAAGGGGGGTGGCAGGTGGCAGTGGCAGTTGTTATCTGGGAGGGTATAACATGCAGGAGGGAGTAGTCAGAGGAAGGAGCAGTGAAAGCATTGTGGGTTCAGTTATGGCCCGATAGAGGGAGGAAGGTAAGGTTGGGGGTGGTTTCCAGACCACCCAACCAGGATGAGGAAAGGGACAGGGAACTAAGCTTGCAAATATTGAAAGCAGCAGGGAAAGGAGGCATGGTAATAGTAGGAGACTTCAATCTGCACAAGGTAGATTGCAGCATAGCAGCCACAATATGTGCCAAGAATCAGAGGATCCTAGAAACTTTGCAGAGTGGTGACTCAGGGTGTCACAGAACCCACCAGGGAGGGGGCACTCCTTCATCTTGCGCTCAAATGGGGAGCATGTACAAGACATTACAGTCACAGAGCCCCCTGAGTGGAAGTGACCATAACACAGTGTGGTCCCAGTTGGATATGGGCAGGAAAAATATCTCCACTAAGACTGAAACCCTGGATTTTAAGAGGGCAGACTTCAGAAAGATGGGCAAGTTGTTAAGAAGGTACCTGGTGGGCATCAGAGCATATATGGGTGTGGACTAAAAGAGGTCCATCGTTAAGGAGGGACTAAGGGTTGTCATAGAGGGCTCTACAATGCCGGTTCGACAAATAAGTTGTTCGACCGCCATCACAACGATGGATTTATGTTGACCACAACTTGCGGTTGACATAAATCTGACTTGAGACCCAGGTCATTTTTTCATCAGGGGGCAGGGGCTCTGTCCCCCACACCCCCCAATCTCTAGGATTCTAACTCTGAGTCAGAGTTGGATCGGGGACGGGGTGCAGGACCGGGAGAAAGAGTGCCGGGGTCTCGGGTGGTCTATTACAGCGAAAACATTGATGTTGTTGGCATCAACATTTTCGCTGTAACAGTGTCACCATCCTGGGTGCATACCACCAAGGAGGAGGAGTGTGTTATGCTCAGGGGGAAGAACTCAACAGACAAAGCACCCAGATGGTTCAGTTCTGCGGTTGCCCAGGCAGTCAGGGAAAAGAAGGTAGCCTACAGGAAATTCAGAAAGACCAACAGGGAGATGGATAGGGATAAATTACCTATGTATGGCTGGTATGGCAAGTATTGTAGTCCAAAAGGCTAAGGCACAGAAGGAATTGCAGATAGCAGAGGGATTAAGAAAGGTGAGAAGGCCTTTTTTCACTATATAAGCGAGAAAAGAGACAAGAAGGATGAGATTGTTAGGTTTCAGAAAAAGGAAGAGTGAGTGGAGGAGAATGGAGGAAAAGCAGAAGTAATGAATGAATACTTCTGTTCTGTCTTCACTAAGGAGAAGACAGACTGGTGCCCACACAGGGGAGAAGAAAAGGAAGGGGAAAGGGAGCATGGATGTAGTGATAGAGGAGGACAGAGTGGAAGAAGGGTTGCTAGCATTCAAGGTGGGCAAATCACCAGGTCCAGACAGCATATACCAAGGGCACCGAGGGAACTGGCAGAGGAGCTTGCAGGGACATTGGTGGGCATGTTCAGTAGTTCACTGGAGTCAGGCATGGTACTGCTGGAATGAAGAACAGCACATGTGGTGCCCCTTCACAAGAGTGGTCCCAAAGATGGCCTGGGGAATTACAGACTGGTTAATCGACCTCAATCACATGTGAGCTCATGGAGACCATACTTAAGGAAAGATTGGTAGAGTATCTAGAGGAGTATGCTCTCCAAGATGTGAGGCAGCACAGGTTTATGGGAAGGAGATTGTGTTAAATGAATCTGATCAACTTCTTCGACTGGGTCACTAAGGCAGTAGATGGAGGCCAAGCAGTGGGCATCCTTTATCTGGACTTCAGCAAGGCCTTTGACTCTGTACTCCACAAGAGGTTGATCAGGAAGTTGGCAGATCTTGAGACTGGGGAAAACATGAGCAGATGAGTAGAGAACTGGCTGAGGAACAAAACCCAGAGGGTGGCAGTGGGAGAGATTTATGTAGCATCAGGGAGATCACCAGTGGGGTCTCATAGGACTCAGTGCTGGGACTGGTGTTGTTCAATGTCTTAATTAATGACATTGAAGATGATGTTAAGGGTAAAATGTGCCTCTCTGCAGATGACACCAAGCACTGTGGGAGGGTGGACACAGCTGAGGGGGATACAGGACCTACAGGATGATCTGAAAAAGCTTGAGAGGTGATCCTGGATCTGGCAGCTTAGCTTAGCTTTAATGTCAAGATATGCAAAGTTATGCACACTGGAGCCACAAATCCCAGGATGGAGTACTACCTGGGAGGGGTCCGGGTACCTGCAACAGAGGAGGAGAACGATCTGGAAGTGATGATCACTAGTGATCTGAAGCACTCCATGCAGTGCAAGAAAGCAGCAACAAGGGCAAATAAGATGTTGGGATGCACAGCTGGGGGATCAATAGTGAACAAGAGGAGGTTATACTGCCCTTGTACATGTCACTGGTGAGGCCACATCTAGCATGTGGAGTACAGTACTAGTGCCCACACCTCAAAAAGGACATTAAACTGCAAGAGATGGTCCAGAGGAGGGCAACAAAGATGAACGCAGGTCAGCAGGTTAAGGCATGCGAGGAGAGGTTGAAGGCACTGAACGTGTACTCCCTGGATGATAGAAGGGAGAGAGGGGGACATGAATGAAACCTTCAAGTACTTGAAAGGGATAAATAGGGTGAATAAGGAGTGTCTCTTTAGGCTAAGTGGCAGCTGGTGGGGGGAGGTTTAGGAGGGAGGTTAGGAAGCACGTCTTCATGGAGAGGATGTTGGCCAGTTGGAATGTGCTACTGGAAGATGTGGTCACACTGAAGACAGTGGGCAGCTTCAAGAGAGGCTGGGATAGACATAAAGGTAAGGTAAGGGTCATGGGTGGGATGGATGGAAAGAATGGGTGGAGTGGGTGGGGCAGCGACAGTAGCTCATAGAAACATAGAATATGACGGTAGATAAGGACCGCTTGGCCCACCTAGTCTGCCCATTTTGCTACCTAAGAGATAAGCTGCAGATCCTAATTAACCATCAGCTTACTTCCTCCTACCACCCCACTAGGACTGCCTTATGTCTGTCCCATGCATTCTTGAATTCTCCCACTGTTCTTGACTCCACAACCTCCTCAGGGAGGCTGTTCCATGCATCCACAACCCTCTCTGTGAAAAAATACTTACTCACATTACCTCTGAGCCGTCCCCCTTATCTTCAAATTGTGTCCCCTTGTTCTTGCACATCTCTTTTTCTGAAAGATGCCACCCTCTTGGATTTTGTTGATTCCCTTGAGGTACTTGAAAGTTTCTATCATGTCCCCTCTCTCCCTCCTTTCCTCAAGGGTATACATATTAAGCTCCTTTAGTCTTTCTTTGTATGTCTTCTGGTGCAGACCCTGCACCATTTTGGTTGCCCTCCTCTGGACAGCCTCCACTCTGTCTATGTCTTTGTGGAGATGGGGTCTCCAGAACTGCACACAGTACTCCAGATGGGGTCTCACCAACTGTCTGTACAGAGTGATAACTTCCTGTTTTCTACTATTGATGCCTCTCCCTATGTATCCCAGTATCCCCCCAGCCTTCCTTACTGCCTTTTCACATTGCTTGCCCACCTTAAGGTCATCTGATATATTACCCCCCAGGTCCCTTTCCATTTTTACTGTTGTCAGTATCTCACCCCCCATTGTGTACTCTTCCCCTGGGTTTTTGTTTCCCAGGTGCATTACCTTGTACTTCTTTGCATTGAATCTGGGCTGCCATACATTTGACCATTCCTCCAACCTTTCCAAGTCTCTTCTCATCCTTTCCACTCCATCTGGTGTATCAACCCTGTTGCAGATCTTTGTGTCATCTGCAAAGAGACATACTTTTCCTTCCAGTTCCTCTGCAATGTCACTTATAAAGACATTAAAAAGGACCAGTTCCAGTACTGAACCCTGCCGTACCCCACTAGTAACCCTCCTTTCTTCACTGTGGACTCCATTTACTACTACCGTTTGCATCCTGTTGTCTAGCCCATTTTTTTTAGCCAGGCTACCACCTTGGGACCTACTCCAAGGCTGGCTAACTTGTGTATTAATCTTTTGTGTGGGACTGTATCAAATGCCTTACTAAAATCTAGGTAAGCCATGTCCACAGCACCTCCCTGGTCTACTACTTTGGCCACCCAGTCAAAGAAATCTATTAGATTCGTCTGACACAACCTTCCCATCGTGAAACCATGCTGCCTTGGGTCCTGTGCCCCACTGGCCTCTAGGTACTCCACAATTCTTTCCTTCAGAAGTGATTCCATCATTTTACCTACCACTGAGGTCAAACTAACTGGTCTGTAGTTTCTACCTCTGTCCTGCTCCCACTTTTGTGAAGAGGAATCACATCTGCCCTCCTCCAGTCCTCAGGTACCACCCCATCCTCCCACGATTTGTTAAAGAGAGTAGTCAGTGGTGTCATTAGTTCTACCCTTAGTTCTTCTAGAATTCTTGGGTGAATCCCATCAGGCCCCATTGCTTTGTCCACCTTCAATTTTATTAGTTCTTTCAGAACCCTTTCTTCTGTAAATGGACTGGTATCAACCCCCGTCTTCACATTGTTTCTCTTGTTTGGTTTAGGTACCTCCCCCTCCTCTTCCTTTGTGAATACTGAGCAGAAATATTCGTTCAGTATCCCAGCTTTTTCATTGTCACCCTCTACCCACATTCCCTCCCCCTTTATTAAGCCTCAGTATCCCTCCTTTGGTCTTTCTTTGCTCCCTAATGTACCTATAAAAGGTCTTATCCCCCTTCTTAACAGAGTTGGCTATCCTTTCCTCGGTTTGGGCCTTTGCTATTCTGGCTGCCTTCCTAGCCTCTTTCTGCTTTAACTGATAAAGTTCTCTGTCCTTCTTCTTCTGTGTTTCCTTATATTTCCTGAATGCTATCCTTTTCTCCTTAACCTTCCCTGCTACCTCTTTTGAGAACCATAGCGTTTTTTTCCTTCGTTGCGTTTTGTTGATTTGCTTTACACAAAGGCTTGCTGCCTCTGTGATGGTTGTTTTGATTACTCCCCATTGTTCCTCCACCCCTCCGTCTTGCCTGTTTGCTAGTGCTTTTCTGAGGCACTCTCTCATTTTCCCAAAGTCAGCCTTCCTAAAGTCCAATACTCTTGCTTTTGTATGGCTTGATTGTATGACTGTGTTTATCGTGAACCACACTGTTTGGTGGTCACTTGTTCCCAGATGGCTACCCAGTTCTAAATCTGAGATTCTTTCTCCGTCCTCATTTGAAAATACCAGGTCTAAGATTGCTCCCTCCTGAGTGGGTTCCAATACTAGCTGTCTGAGGCATGTCCCCTGTAGGGCATCAAGAATGACCCTGTTCTTGGATGTGCCTGCAGCAAAGGTGCTCCATTTAACATCTGGCATATTCAGGTACCCCATCAACAATATCTCCCCTTTTTCTGCCATTCTAAGGAAGCCTTCTATCATTTCCTTGTCCATTCCCTCCCGCTGAGATGGGGGTCTGTATACAACCCCCATGCTGATTGTGGTGCCATTTCCTATCTCCAGGGTGACCCAGAGTGTCTCATCTGCTCCCTGTTTACTCTTTAGTTCTGTTGCTTTGATCCCTTCCTTTACATAAAGAGCTACTCCTCCTCTTTTACCCTCCCTGTCCCTCCTGTAGATTGTGTATCCTGGTATGTTGACATCCCAGTCATGGTTCTCTGTGTACCATGTTTCTGTGACTGCCACAATATCCAGGCAACCCTCTTCCATCAAGGCCACTAGTTCAGCGAGCTTGTTACACAGACTACGGGCATTGGTGCTCATCACCCTCCACTGTTTGATGGCCTTACCCCTTTTAGCCCCATTTCTGTCCTTACTGCCTTTGCCTTTTTTTACATTTACTTTTGTCCTGCTCCCTAATGACTTCTCTATCTTGGTGTTTACCTCACTAATTACTGTTGTTTGTGGGGGGAGGCTGGGATTTTCCTGCTCCTTTTCAGTGCCTCCCCCCCTTGGCTAGTTTAAATGCTTGCCAATGAAGCATTTAAACCTCTCACCTAGGATCCTGGTTCCCCGGACAGATGCAGACCATCGCACCAGTATGGGTCTGCATCCTCCAAATGCTCCCCAGTGCCCAATGAAGCCAAAACCCTGAGCTCCACACCAGTTTTTCAACCATTCATTGAATTCCCTGGTGAGGAGTACCCTAACATCACCCTTGCCACAGACAGGCAGCACCTCCGAGAAGGTTACTGTATGCGCTACTTGTCTAAGGCCCCTCCCAACTCTACAAACTCCTCTTGCACTGCTCTGATCCCATTCCTAGCCAGGTCATTTGTCCCTAGGTGGACAATGACATCCAGCTCCCTCTCTCATGCAGCTGCTCCCACGATCCTAAGGATTAGCTTCCTGTCCCTCCAAGCCGTGGCGCCAGGCAGGCACCTTACCTCCCTCTCCCCTTCCTTCCCCATTTCTACCCCCCTAATGATTGAGTCCCCCACCAGGAGTTGTTTCCTTCCCCTGTGGGGTCTCATGCCACCCTCCTGTGGGTCTCCTTTGTGAAGGTTCCCAGCATCCTCCTTGGTCTCCACTACAGGTGCTCAGGCTGTGGACCCTGCAATATGAGCAAACTAGATAGACTAAATGGCCTTATTCTGCTGGCTTCTTCGTATGTTTGTATTTTCGTATAGAGTACTGTGGTTTACCCACCCAAATCCAGCAAAGATAGACTACAGCTGAAGCTGCCACCAAAAGTACTAGCCACTTTGTGTGTAAAAATGGTTGGGTTAACTTAAATAACTCCACACGTGCAGAGATGGCTTGCAGGGTGTAAAAATAAATTTATCTGCTGTATATCTAATGCCATAATATACCCAATCCAGTAATAAAGCTCTACCAGGATCAGTTTCCACCACCCTTTGAACAGAGAAATCGATGCCTTTCAGTAAAACTGCCACAGCATCATACACATCAGTGCCTTGGGACCAATACAAAACCTCAGCTACCAATAGGGATTTTGCCCTCACTAATGCATGAATGGATTAAACCCTCAAATTCTGAAAGAAAATTATGTTATTGGGTAAACTAGTTAGCATTTTAGCCTATCAGACATAGCTTGAATGGGTGTTCGACCCACATTTATGACAAGCCTGGGGATTTCCAGGGTAGAAACACAAGCCCCAGTCATCACCAATGTAAAACTTGTCTGGTAAATGCAATAAAACCATTGTTGGACTGTTTCAGTTTGACCTTTACCACACACACACACACACACACACACACACACACACACACACACACACACACACTCTCTTTCCCCAGTCCAAACACAATCTGCATCAAGAATAGGCATTAATCAATCTAATACATCACATCTTTGTCTGAGCCAACATAAAATGTCAGTAATGTTGACACCCTCACTTTGAAATAACAGAGATATTGTTTTAATTGTAGGTTTAGTCAGAGGTATCACCAAAAATGGCTTATACAGATGTGTTCTGAATTTGTTTATATTTCTGCCAACACTTCTTAAGAGGAGCCACAGTCTTAAAGCTTAAACATATAACACTTCCCAAGACACATGAATTAAAGCATAGAGATCCCCTGCTACAAAATCCATAGTATCTTTTAATAATGCCTTGATGACATAACACCTATCAGGAGGTGTTTCAGCATTCACTCTGTACTTTAGCCGCACAGCATTCCAGCGTTGCGCCAGCTCCCCAGGTGCTGCTAACAAATCGGCCATTCTAAACTTGTTACACTGTTGTGGAAAGGTGCCTGCAGTATGTTGATTTTGATCAGTAGGCTGTTCTGGGTCCGAGTCGTATGTTTCTTCCTCGAGTGTACTGCTGATGTCAACACTGGAACCCCTGGGTGACCTTTCCTGGCCTCCATGTCTAGAGGCTGCTGTTCCCTTTGACATCTGTGAAGGTAGATTTAAAAGTATCTTTCTCTGAAATAGAGGAATCCTGTGGAGTCTTTTCCTCATTCAGTTGGGCAGTGGGGTGGGAGTCAGAGCCAGTGTGGGTCTGCTGAATGGGGGTGGGGGGTCGTTATTATCATCTTTGATGGTAGTAGTTGCATCTCTCTCAGCAGTCACAGTGTCAGTATTCCCACCTCCCTGTCAGTAATATCAGAAGCTGGGTTAGTTAGTCCCACTCACAGAACAAGTGTCTGTTTCACCCTGGAAGGGTGAGCTAAAGTTTGTGGCAGCTTTTGCAGTGGGTACAGAGCTCAGTTCTTTTCCCTTTGCAGCTGTTTGTCAGAGGCTGCAGAGGAATGGGGAATCACATCTTTAGAAACACTGTTTACATTATTGCAAGAGACATTCCCCAGTTCATGCACCTGAGGAGACTGTGTCTGCAAAATTGGGACTGAAACAGGGGCAGTGACAGGTTTAGAACAATGGGGTTTAGTAAAGACTGCACCTGTTGAACTGCTCCATGGTTCTGTGGGAGTGCTGGATTGAGTCTCCACGCTTGTTGGTAAAGACATGTAATTTCCATTTTGCGGTCGGTTCAGAGCATTCTCCTTTGCAGTGTGGAGCAGGGCTTGAGTGGCAAGGCAGTTGGGACGGGTTTTAACAAGACTTTTACCCAAAGTAGCAGGGGAATAGTTACTGGGGATCCATTTGACAGTCTCTGTAAATGGGATATTTGAGCCAGGTTACCACTTGCAGTTGCTGCTATGATCTCAGTGACACTTGGGGCAACACCTGGGTCTAATTTTGTACCATCAGGGGATTGTTTCCACCCAGCAGTGGACAGAGCTGCCTCTGGGAAGGAGGTTTTCCTTGACAACGGGGGGGGGGGGTTGGGGGGCATCCCTTTCCCAACCCCCACTATGCAGCAGTCGACTTCCTTTGACCTTTTGATACTGTCAAGGTGCTCCCTGACAGCAGTGATGAAGAAACAGCTGGTTCTGATTTTGGGGTTGTACTCCTCCCAATTTGTTGAGCTCCGAATATCTTCTTATCCTCCTCTGTGAGCAGCTCCAACAAATAGGCTTTTCTGGCTGACATCCCAGCTGCTAACAAGACTTCAGCATCCTGGGCTGCAGAACCACTATCAATGTCAGACTCACCACCACTGGGATCCATTTCAGGAACAGGGTGACTGGTTGCACCACCCCGGTACCGGGTCAATATGTCGTGGACTAAACCGTGCAAGAGTAACTGCACTGTAGAGAGTGCAAAAGTTTGTACAGCAAAAGGGGTGTTTGAGCGTATGGTGAGAACCACTACCCCTGTCGCTGTATGCTCTCTAGGGGGAGTATGAAATATGCTGCTGGTGCAGTACCTGATTGAGCCATTCCTTTGGTGGAATGGCTAGGGCAGCAGCATACAATGATGTAGAGAACCTCGGACCATGGTTCGGTTCCTGCTCGGTCCCACTGTGTTGTGACCTTTTGTTTTTATTTAAAAAAATTCTCACCATTCCAGTGTTTCACCCCTTCTCCTCAGTCCACACCCCCTTGGAGTTAGTTATATTTATTCCGGGGTGTGTGGGGTGCTGAGCCCCACAAAAGAAACTGAGATATCAGCGCTTTATCAATGGCATGCACTCTTCATGTTATGGTTGGTGTTTTTTTCCCCGACTTTGTTTTGGTGCATGCTGTTTTGTGTGCACTGTGTTTGAGTTGTGCTGTTTTGTGCATGACAGAATGACCCTGTGCCAACCAATCCAGGTAAGGCTTCCATGTCCATATCTTCATCTAGATCTGCTTGTTGGCTGTTAACCTTCTCCATCATGGGTTCAGGAGTTTTCAAAAACAATTTAGCAAGAGCAACATATCCTCCTCCTTCCTCCACACCAGCCAGGTCAGCAGGGGCTCCCCCTACAGGAAGAATAGGAGAGCTTCTCCAGTGTCCTTGCTAAATTTCCTCCAATGTATTTATTTATTTAAACATTTGGTTACCGGGAAAGGCACACTGAGCCGAGGCTCATTTCCAGGTGCGATCCAAAGGGAGGGACACAGGTATACATATACTTTGAGCAATAGAGACAGATTGCGAACTGTCATATATAAACATTAGATTAGATATACATTAGTGATACAGAGATAAAATTGAAGTATTTACAGACTGCAAGACACATTTGAACATTAATTATAGAACAGTATATACATGAGTTTTTACATAATAAACACTACCATAGGTATACATACAAATATATGCATTGCTTGGCAGTCCACTGAGACCTCAGTTAATAGGGGTTGGTAAGGCATTTGCCTGACAGGAGCACCTGGGGTGGGGGTGGTAGTAGGCAAAGCTCCTGTTTAAAAGAATATTGTGAGGGGGAGCTTCTGATGGAAGGGGGGAATTTGTTCCATAGGTATGGGAGCCTGTAGGAGAAGGAGGATTTGCAAGCTGAGGTGGAAGGTCGGGGCAGAGTGAAGGAACTGGCATCCCTGTGTCTCAGTCCATATGGGGAGTGGGATGCCATGGAGAGGCACTCTGACAGGTAGGAAGGGAGGAAGGAAGTTGAACCAATATTTGGATATGAGATTGAGAGAGTGGATGTAGCGACAATGGGAAATAGGGGCTAAGCCTAGAGGAGCATAGAGGGAACAGTGGTGAGTTCTGGGGTGAGGGTTGCGGTGAAGCAGCAGAATGCATTCAGGAGGGTGTCCAGTGGGGATATGGTTGACACTAGGGCAGTACTGTAGACCACATCCACATAATCAAAGGTGGGAAGGATCATTTTGGAAAGGATTTCACATCTGACAGGCAGCGGGAGAGAATGTCTATTGCTGTAGAGCATACCGAGTTTGGGGCATAATTTAGAGGTAATTGCATGAATTTGTTCAAGAAAGTCAAATGGGGGACCAGCAAAACACTGAGGTACTTGTATTTAGTGACCTAGTCCAACAGTGTACCATCCAATGAGGTGATGGGGGGGAGGAGCTCTGGATAGTTTTTTTTCACCGTTCCAAAAGTCATAGACACTATTTTGGAGGTGTTTACTTTCAGTTGGTTGTTCTTGAACCAGCACTGAACATTGTGCTAATCATTTTGGAGGGCAGCTTGAACATCGAGAAGGACAGGACTAGAGGTGTAGAGAATAGTGTCTTCTGCAGGTCCCAGGTCAATATGTCGCAGACTAAACCATGCAAGAGTAACCGCACTGTAGAAAGCATGAAGGTTTGTACAGTGACAGGGTTGTTTGAGCATACAGTAAGAACTGCTACCCCTGTCACTGTACATTCACTAGAGGGAGTGTGAAGTAAGTTGCCGGTGAGGTGTCTGGTTGAGCAGCTCCTGTGGTGGAATGGCTAGGGCACCAGCACACAGCAACATAGGAAACCTGGTACCACGGTTCTGTTCCTACTAGGTCCCACTGTGTCATGACCTTTTGTTTTTATTTCAAAAAAATTTCTTACCATTCTAGTGTTTTGCCCCTTCTCCTAAGTCCACGCCCCCTCAGAGTTAGTTATATTTATTTTGGGGGTGTAGAGGCGCAGAGCCCCCTTGCTAAAAAACAGAGATATCAGTGTTTTTTCAATGGCATGTGCTCTTCATGTTATGGTCAGTGTTTTGTTCCAACCTTGTTTTGGCACATGTCATTTTGTGTGCACTGTGTTTGTGTTGTGTGGTTTCGTCCGTGACAGAATGACCCCATGTCCATCTGTATACATATGTATATGGGAGTTAGTACAGGCACAGGGAAAGTCATTTATGAATAAAGAAAACAGGATGGGGCTGAGAACTGATCCTTGGGGAACACCTGCTAGAACAGGGAGAGGAGGGGATGCAGAGTCGGCTATTCTGACTGATTGGTGCCGGCTGCATAGCTAGGATTGGAACCACTGGACTGTGATGGGAGCAAGACCTGCTAACATGAGTTTCACCAGGAGAAGGCCAAAATATCATCAACAGCTTAACCTGATTCAGTATGTTTGCATCTGTGCCTCCTGCCCCAGAACGAGGCTAAAAAGAAGGCAGAATTGCCTAACCCTCCTTTCCTGATCGATGAAAACGTACTGAACTGAATCCATTTTATTAACGTAATAAATAACATGTAGCACAAATGAAATAATGTTTTCTGTACTGTCAGTGCTTTGTCTTGTATTTGTAAAACTGAAAAGTTCAATTAACTATACATTTCAAAAAAGAACATAGAACATATAATTAGAATTGGTGAGGGGGAAGGTCATCTACCATCCTTAATCAACAACTGAGTAAACCTCCTTTAACTGAAACAAAGTACTGTTCAGGCCTTCATCATCTCTATGTTATTGGGAGTTTGAAGGTTAGCAGTTGGAAGGCCTGAAATGGCATTCCTACAGAGGCCCCTCTCTGTGCATTATCTCCTAATCTCCTTTGAATAAAGGCTTCTCGGGTTGACTACATGGTGTTGACATCAGCTTGTTCGTCTCCCAGAGTTTAGGAACACATTAATACCTTGTTAACCTCTCGGCTACTGAGCTGATTGCAGGAACACTTGTTATGGCAACTTGAAGACTGTCAGCACTTGAGAGCATATGCAGGTGTGGTATATTTTTGTGTATACAACAGCTACTTAAAACACAATGCCACTGTGGTTTCATGTGCCAGGGCAGCAGACATCTCCCACCATACCTCTCAACTGTTGCAGATTTTCAGAACAGTCCCTGATTTCACCTTACAGATGTCCTTAATCCCTCCAAGGTTTTGTATTTTTTACTGAAACATTGGTATTTGAAACATACAATAATGTGTCTTAGCAATTAAACCTGTAGTATAGTTTTCCCATCAGAAAAATGTGTTTATACATTCACCAGCTTTTTCTAACATCTTCTTGAGCTTATATTATTTTTTGAGATGTACCCCTGATTTTACTCAGCTGCCCCTGATTTACTGTATCTGAAGCATTGTCCCTGGTTTTTGAGAGAGAGGATTGTCAGGAATGACTCCCATGTGTGATAAGCTCCAAAAATCATAGACTGGGATCACGGGAAAACCTTTACGCAATTCCTAAATCCACCATCATGGCTGGTTTTTTTTTTTTTTTTTTTCAGTTGTTTAACCAGGAGTAGCACACTAAGCTGAAAGCTTTTTCACAGGTGCGACCTGTAATACCTGTTGTATTCTTATTATTCTATTCACTATGAAATTTAAATGAAATTAAAGAGTTGGTTCACAATAAAGCAACAGTACTTGTTAGTCACCATGTAGTTTTTATCAGCAGTCTGTGTTTCTGGCAAAAACATCAATATGCTTAGTTTTTCTTTTCATTTTCTTTCATTCCTGAACTGAGATAAGAGATGTTGAAGTTTTTAGAAGTTCCCACTCCCTGCCACACCCACCATGAAAAAAATCAAATATCTTGGTGTGGAGCTAAGCTATTTACCATCAAATACATGTGGTAGTGCCACCCTAATACCTCTGCAGTAAAAATACAATATGTACGTTTAACAGGTAACCTTTATAAGGGAGATTTTTAAAAATTGGGAGTATCGACCATCTCTAATGGCATGAGTCATTAATTACAAAATTAGTTATAAAAGCTATGTTTAAAATATCTGAGGAAGTTAAAAAAATGCAGATTACAAATCTACAAATGACAGAAATACATTTTTTTCTAAAAAAGAAAACTATTTGAAAGACCTTTTTGCTGACTAACAAATACTGCTGCTTTAAAGGTGATTAACCCATTCCCATCCCCATAATTCTGAAACATTTCCATTGCAGGCAAAGTTTGAATACCGTAAGTTTGCTGTATGTGGAGGAGATATCAGTCAGTCAAAGAACTGGACTAGAATTGCTTAACTAGGGCTGAGTGAGTTAAGTGGCATATTGTTCTGTGATGGGCTAAGACATTTCCAAATGGTTTCTCATCTTGTTAACCCATTGTGTTGTGGTGTGGTGCAGTGCTCTAATTTTATTTTTTATTTAAAATGATGTTAACTGGGCAAAGAAAGCACTGGGCCACGTGGCTGTTTTACTAGCTTGACCCGGGTATGTACATACAAATATGACACTTACTTAAACATACAATTATGTAATCAATGAAACTTGGGGATATGAGGAGTGGTCAGGCTTAAGGAGCTCTGCTAGGACAGGTGGGGAGGCAGTTTTGATGACACTGTCAGTGAAATATACTAAGACAAATTTCCGATGGGTTACCTGGGGGGAGCCAGATTAGTTTGTTGTAAAGGTCACAATGATGGGTGAGTTGAGGGGCTGAGAGGGCAAAAAGGCATATGTTATTGTAAGCCATGTCCTATTTGAAGAGGTGATATTTAGCAGCTTGTGCAAATGTGATGAGTCCATAACAGAGTGAGGGGAGGAACACATCTCTTGCCAGGGCTAGATGAGCAGCAGGTGTGAGATTGTTTTTTGCTCTGTATGTCAAGCCCATTTTACTATTTACTGCCCTGCATACATTGTGAATATGCTGGGCAACGTCAAGCTGGGTGCCAAGGATAACTCCCAGATATCTGATGGAGTCCGCAACCCTCATGGAGGATTCATCAGCTTCACTGATACTCAGGGGAGCAGGGGACACTTTTATTTTTGCCTGGGATCCAAAAACCATAACCTGTTTTTTTTTTTTTTTTTGAGATTGAGGACACGTCTATTTGCCCTAAGCCAGGATTGTATATTGCTAAAGTCAACATTTAGTTGCTGGTTTATGACACTAATGTGTCGGGAATGGGTAAGGATCATTAGGTCATCTGCATATAACATGGTGCTCCTATGAGCTGGAACAGTGGGGAGATTATTTACAAATAGGGAGAAAAGAATGGGTCCTAGGGCAGACCCTTGAGGGACTCCAGATTTAACCAGGGTGAGCTCTGAAAGAGCCTTGTTGAATTTTGTGAGGTGCTGTCTTCTTTGGAGGTAGTTGGAAAACCATGCAAGGACAGGGGCAGACAGGCCAAGGGACCAGAGTTGCGAGTGCAGAATTGTGTGATCAACCAGGCCAAAGGCCTTGGAAAGATCAATGAAGATAGTGCCAGTTAGTTTACCTTGATCCATGGCAGCTCTGACCTCTGAGGTAACCTTTGCAAGGGCAGAGGAGGTGCTGTAACCCTTGCAGAAGCCATGTTGTGCTGGGGAGAGCAGTTCATGAGTCTGGATGTATTCAATGAGCTGGGAAGCCACCACTGTTTCAAGGAGTTTGCCAATTGCTGATAAGATGGCTATTGACCAATAGTTTTCAAGGTTTTTAAGATCACCTTGTTTGAAAACTGGGACAACCCTAGTCACTTTCCAAAGGCTGGGGATAGATCCCAGGGTAAGTGACATGTTAAATATGTGGGTTATGGATAAAACAATGAAAGGGGCACCATGGTGGATGAGTTTGGGCTCCATATTGTCATGACCAACACTAGAATGTGGAGAGAGACCAGCAACAAGTCTCAGCATCTCCCTAATAGACACAGACTTGAAATAAAAGGGAGGGTGAGAGGCAGACTCAGACTAGAAGCTGTGAGGTACTTCTTCTTTATCAAGAACAGGGAATAGGGAAGTATAGGCGGACAGGTCTGAGAACTGAGAAGTAAAGGCATTAGCAATTGTTAAGGGATTATTGCAATTAATACGATCAATAACCATATCTGAGACATCACCTTTTGAGGAACCACTAGCTATATTTTTGATATTCCATCAGAACCTCCTAGGGTCTCTGGCTGAGGTTAACAGAGCAGATATACAAAATTCACTCTTTGCAGACTGAATAGCTTTCTTACACACATTTCTGAGGTGTCTGTACTCCTGGAATGTAGATATGTCATTTAGGGCCTTAAATCTAGCCCAGCGTTTCATTTATTTATTAAAAATTGATAACTGGGAAAGGCACACTGAGCCAAAGTTCATTTCCAGGGGTGACCCGGGTACAGAGCATACACAGAAGTGAGAAGAGTGTCACAAAGTAATTTCAAAAAGACTCAGTATACACAACCATATTTCATACAGTACACAACATTTTTACATTCACAGTGGAGTCAGCCAGTATACGGAAATAGTGTTCTGGACTGCTGCAAGAATATTATCTTAAGGTAGTAGGGCTTAGGGTGCATTCTGGGAAATATTTGGGCAATTGGGACAGGGTGGGGTAAGGAGGAGCCTGAGGAGTTTTTTATGGTTGATTTCTCCCTGGACTTCATGAGGGCAAACAGGCTACCTTGGAGCCATTTTGTAACAGTATCCGTTACACTGCTTTTGATAAGAGGTGCATGTTTGTCTTGCAGGGCAGAAAAAATGGCAAGAAAGTTGTCCAGGGCAGTAGATATGTTGGTAGCATTTAACACTGTAGACCAGTCTGTATGTCCCAGGTCTGCATGGAAGGATTCCAGGTTAAAATGAAAGAACTCTTTCATAAGGAGAATTTTGCTTGGGATTTTTTTGGGGGGAGGGACCTTCCAGACACAATATATGGAGGTGTGATCCGAGATCAAGTCAGGGAATGTTCCAGAGGAGACTATCCCCTCAGGTCTACTGGACAGTACCCAGTCAAGGAGGGTATTTTTACCTCCTGTTGTAGACAGCCTGGTTGGTTCACAGATACATTGAGAGAGGGTGAGGTCTGCCAGCAGAGGTTCATATTGTCTAGCATTGCCACCTAACCAATTTATGTTAAAGTCACCTAGAAGCAGCAACTCATTTCCTTCAACCTTTGGGTTAATGGAGTTAAAAAGGTAGGTTAGCCCTTGCACACCACCCTTTTGGGGGATTGTACGCACAAACTAAATGCAATTTTTTAGTGTTACCCAACAAGAGAAGTACATGGAGGAATTCACATGGGGGCAAGGGAGGTTGCTGGTGAGGTATGGTGGACCCATTTAGGTGACTTCTGTAATAAAACAATAGTCCACCCCCATGTTTTTTCCCAGTACTATCAGGCCTGATAAGGTTGAAATCCAGGAGAGCACATGCAGAGTCAGGGGTTGCAGACTTTAACTACGTTTCCGTACTGCTTAGGATCTATGGTTTATAGTGAGTATCCCAAGCAGTGAGCTCAGCCAAATTGGGCATGAGGCTACAAATATTTAGGTGGGCCACTCTCAGTCCCTTAGTAGATAACCTGCTAGGGGGAGTAGAGAAGTTAGAGGTAGAATGAGGAGATGTAGGGCCTGGATTGAGCTCAATATCTCCTGCCAGGATAATAAGTATCAGCGAGAGGCATACAAGGCATGACAAGGTATTTCGATTCCTAGAAGGTCTCATTTCATGCAGGAAGCATTTGACTGTTTTAGTGGGGAACATAACAGACTTGAAATTTATGCAACAGATTGGCCAGAGTAGCAAATTATTTGTGGCTAGGAGGATAGAGAAGGTATAATCTGACTCAGAGAGCTGCTCTTGTTTTTCCCTAGGACCCACTGGGAGGGGGGAAATAGTCTGCAGTAACTAACATCAGAAGCAGGAAAGTTAAGTACACAAGTCAAAGGGATACTAACAGCAGTAAGGCACTTTGAGGCTGCTTTGTCACATTTTAGAGAAGGCAAGATAGAGTCACACCTGACTGCTATCATGGATACTGGGTTGGGAAATTCAAAAGATCAAATTTGGTGCTATAAACACTGGAGAGAGTCTCAGGATACTTCTAGATTACCTCTACCAACTGGCAATACTAGGACACAGGTTAATATGCAGATTTAGACTTTAGCTTGTAATTGTGTAAATAGTGACTTAGCTTCTTGTTTTTGCTACTTATAAAATGCAGATGTGGACAGACCCTACAGCTCGGCCACCAGAGTCCTGAAACACACCATTTGGTGGTGATAAAGGCAGATCAGAATAATCCTTTCATACTTGCCCCCAATGACACAACAAGAACATACGACTCTATAAATGATGATATACTCTGTTCTTTAAAAAGTTTTGACTTTTCCCCTTCACCAGCACAAATGCTCCACCTCCTCATTCAGTGATTGCCCAATCCCCATAAGATCCCTTTGAGTATTTAAAAAGTCACGGTGGTGGGGCTGGGAGGGTGGGAATTTTCAGGCCCAGACTAAGAGCAGGTGGGTGCCTTCTTATAGCCGGAGCAGCTAACAGTTTTTCAAAAGTGGCACCTTCCAGATTCCACAGCCTTGATTGGCCGAGAGGAGCCCAGGTACCTACTCTGGTTTTGATGTGGCCAAAAATGCAGCCGCCGATGATTCTTCATTGCGGCTGGTGCACCGCCAGTGTAGGCAAGGGGGTTGAGGGAGTCCCAAGGTAGGAACGAAGTTGACCTCACTCCCCCTGTTTAATTTTTTTAGTCACAGACTAAGAGTGGGCCTTCTTATAGCTGTGCAGCTGCTATCAGTTTTTCAAAAGTGGCACCTTCCAGTTTCTACGGCCCTGATTGGCCAAGAGGAGCCCAAGTCCCGACTCTGGTTTTGATGCGGCTGAAAATGCAGCTGTTGATGATTCTTTATTGCAGCCAGTGTAGGTGAGCGGGTTGAGGGAGTTCCAAGGCAGCGATGAAGTCAACCTCACTCCCCCCCCTTTTTTTTTTATATAATTTATGCTCCTTGCTCTTGTGACCCCTGCAATCAGGGGGAGCCCTAGCCCTGTCACCCCAACCGGTGCATATGCTGCTCCCAGGGTTTACCCCCCTGGTGGAGTGGTGGAAGGGGCCCTCCGAGACCGGATCCAGTATTGCGCCATAGCTGGCCGGGCGAGGGGCCTGCAAGCTCCCCTGTCATCCACCAGGAGCTATTTGTTTTTTCTCTCCCCTTTGGGGTGGTGCATGCACTGATACCTGCAGCAGCAGCATGCACACTCCTGTACGCAACTCTGTCAAGCGTCTGTGTTGCTCCCCAACCCTCGTGTTGCAACATCAATGCGCCTGCCCCCCAGCCTCTGCTAGGGGCCAGGCATGCTCCAACTGCCAAAGTCCCCCCTCCCCTGAGAGGGAGAGCTGTCCACCAGACACTCAATCCTTCTCCTCCCTGCCAACCCCCAGCGACATGCGCTTGTTCCCGAACACAGGTCGCCGGCATGGAGTGAGGTGTGGTGCCCAGTGTCTCAACCCTCAGCACCACCGGGCAGGCCCTCACTCCTCCTTTTTAATTTTTTTAAGTCAATTGTGGAAATGGGAACTACAGCAGGTGGGAAAACATTGGAATGGGGGTGGCAAGGAGAATAACCCTGCCCAACTGGGGAAGTGGGAACAACATCAGGTGGGACAAGCACCAGGGTTCCTGTCTGTCAAATTCAGCCCTAGCATGTAAATGAGCTCATTGAGCATGCACAATGCTTAGGGTCCATTTATTTGCCCATTATGGGTTCATCTGTGTGCTGCACTTCAGCCCCTTAGTGCCAATGCTGGGCATGACCCTGAAGCACAATCCTGGCATCTAGTGGACCCCTTCCTCACAATTGTCCATGTCCGAATATGTAAGTATATCCCCTTGAAGTCTCCTGACCAAGTGCAAACACCCACACACCCAACCCCTGTGAACCCCCCTGCCCTGCAACCCCCAGTCAATACTCACCCTATAAACTGTAGATGACTGGCAGTGGGCACAGTCCTCCACTCGCCTTGTGGCCAGCCACCATATGACAGTTACAGAGCGTGATCGCAAGGAAGTACAGTACTTGCAATTGCACTCAGTGACTGTCGGATGGCAGATGGTCCAGGGGGTGAGCAGAGGGCTGTGTCAGCCACCAGTCTTCTACAGTCTATAGGGAGAGTGTTTACCAAAGGGGCGATGCAGGGTGGTGGATCCACAGTGGCTAGTTGGTGAGAGCCTTGATCAGGGTCCACTGGTCTGCAAGGGAGGCCGACTGCAGCACAGCTGCTCTACATCTGGTAGGGTGGTCTTATCATCCCATTAGGGCCTGGTTTCTGCAGCATTAAACAGTGCCACACTGGTGGCTGTTCATCACTCACAAAACATTTTAAATATACCGTTGTGTCATTATGCATGAGGGATCCCGCATGTGGATAGGTGCAGCAGTATCGTTGGCACGATTGCAGTGCTTGGTTTGGGTAGTGCTCCAGAGGCCTCAAAATATTGCCCCACCTGGAGCACCGGCACTATCCAGGGTAGTATGGCACTAACCCAGTTAGTGACGCACTAACCTTTTTGAATATGAGTATGAGAGTTTATAACCAGGCGCTTTGTAAAATGGATGCAGCTATCGAGAAATTCTAGACTACTCTGTGGGCAATTTGAACATAAATGAGATGCGACTGAATAAACTTGCCACTACCTCTACAGACTTGGCAGCATCTGCTGGTAAAGTCTAGAAACATCTTCATAACTGGTCAAGGAGAACTCGTACCTACAAAACCGATTACAAATTCAGAGCTTACATCTCGCACACAATGGGGTTATCAAAAGGAGTGGAGCATGACTCTCTCTTTTTATGGTATAGACTGACTTCCTGAGGTGCTTGACTTTGATCTGGGGGAAAAGCCCCTGAGTGTGGAGGTTTACCCAATGATGTTTCACAGAGCTATAGCTGCTACCAATAGTCTCACACTTTGCTTGTTGTGATGCTGGACACCTATTCCACAAATAGGATTCTCCAAATCATCCGAAAGACTACATTTTTTACAGTCAGTTGACAGGGTAGCAGTGAAGGAATATCCACCCAACCTATCCTATGCCCTGAGACTGAAATGCAAGCAGTGTAATACCATTAGAGGCCAACTTATGGAAAAACAGATTATGTATTTGATGACGCTAACAGTTCGACTGCATATCATTCACAATGCTGGTTATTTATCTTTTCTGACCCACAAGATAGAGGAAAGTGACTGCAGCCCAATGACTTTCTCACAGGTCTCAGGGATTGCCTGTGGGAGGCTGATTCTGTTACAGAGGAGTAGTGATGGAATACATACAAAACTGAATACAGATAAGTACTCTGACTGAGCAAATTTGGGATATACTGTATGTTTCAGAACATGATTATTATCTAGAAAATGTTTATACGGAATGGGTTTTGGAAGGAGTATGGTTTTCTTTTAGTTTGTTGAATGTAGACAGAGTTTGTATACTGGTTTTCTCTTAGAATGGCACCAATCTTCTTGTACATGAAGAAATGTCCACATTTGACCTGTGGAATGGCAGTATTTGGACTTCTGATGTCCCTGTGTTGCCCACCCCCCCACTTTGATGTAGTACACATAGGATTGTGAGTTACAGAATAATGCATAGGTAACTGTGTTACAAGGGTTTTTCACACATCTGAGGTGTGCGATGACCAATAAACCTGGAGAGCAAAACCCGTGAGCTTTATGCAGTCATCACACACCATGGGTGTGTAAAAAAATCCCATAACACACAGTTCCATATGTTTTATTTTTTTTTAATAACTAGTGCTTGGTGTTTAAAACAAAAAAAATGTTTTATCTCTCTTAGACTGGCTGTTGCTGTCTCTCCCTTAAGATGAGAACTTGTATAATTAAAAAATTATCTCAGCTGAGCTTTTGGCCTAGTTTCCTACATGCAGGGAGCTTTGAAACTTTGTTAGCTCCTAAATCAGGGAGCTGATGCCTGGCTAGGAACCACAAACTCAGTAACTTTAAATGAAAATGTGGGTAAGCATGGCGCTAGTCACCTACGCTGCTCCCAAAGGATGCCTAGCTTTTGACAGTGACTGTGGGGTATCCAAAGCCGTCTTCTTTCTGGATCACAAAAGCAATACTACTCTGTATGTGTGGTGCTCTCATCAGAGGGACAGAGGTTAGTAGAAATTACAAAAAAATGTGTTTAAATGTCACATGATTTCCCTCAGCTGTGCTTTAGTGTGAGTCAGCAAGTCAGAAAATGCCGTAATAGCTGGGTGTGACATCACGCCCAGTTATTATGTGTTTGAAAGCACTCAAACTCAGGTTGATATAGGGGTCACCAGTTATTACTATTATGATTATTATGATTTATATATCTGAATATTTTAACTGCTCCTAACATTCAGTACTAAAATGCTGTACCTTATTTGGACTTATAAAATGGATTCCAAAAATCCAACTAAAATATGGGGTTCCTGGAAAGCTTCAAGGAACACCAACTACAGTATATTTTAATGCATTTCACCTGTGCCACTGTTTCAAGATCCAGCAACCCCAGCAACAGGAAAAAAAGTCTTACTTTCATGTTTCAAGCAATAGTCTCTGCTTTTCTCCTTGGAACACCAACTAAAGTACATTTTAAAGCACTTCACTCATGCCACTGTAACCCCTAGGTGGCGCTATCCCAAGGGCTACTACCCCTGCCTGCTTGGCTAGTAGCAGGTTAAGGGGCCTGAGTTCTGAAATAGCTGCCTCCACCCGGAGGTCAGGGTTGGTAGTAGTCAAACTAACCTGGGCACAGCCCTCCGGGACACTGTAACCCCCCTCTTTCCTTACTAGAGGCTGGAAATATACACATTATACAATGGCAAGAAAGAATCCTGGATTCTGATTGGTCAGTGTGAGCCTGAGACAGTGATGATATTACAGTATAACATCACTGTCATTGATTAGCATTAGCTTTGCTGGCTGTAATCATAGAACTTTTTTTTCCTCTTCACTAAGAAACTCACTAAAAATCTACTAAAAACATTTTTTTAATTCTTTTTTATTTTGTATAACATCGAGCCATTGTATAATAGCAATAAGGCACTTCAGAGTGTGTGTTATTGTGTAATAACGTCACTCCTGGGGTGGTGGAAGCACTGGCCGCCTCGTGCTTCAACCCACCCCAGGGGTGATACAAACACACACCCTGTCTGCCTTAATATAATCACTTTCACAATACCCCTGATACACACACACAAGCACCCACACTGTTTGCACCTACCACCAGGGCTTTCCTTTGGACCAACCCTGGGGACACCCTGTAAAACAAGGTTATACACAACAAATAACAGCAGTGCAGTACTCTTGCACAAACTGGAACCACAGTCAGGGTAAATGCAAAAAAGAGTTAGATCTGATTTATTTAAGGGGCTTGAACAATGGAGGGGTATAATCAGGTTAATTTGCTTAAAGGCTCTATCAATCAAGCAGTTAAGCATGCACTTCAGGGTCCATAAACAGTCACACACTCTGGGTACCCAGATGGAGAATGGTGGACTAGCCAGGAACATTGCAGCTGGTTGGGGCCCTGTGATGGAAGAAAATGACATGCACAACACACACTATTTGTAATCTGGAGCAGGAGGGCTCAGTTTGTGAAAAGAAAACAACAAGACAATCAGACACACTTTTAGATTAGGCTGTTGTTGCAGGGAGTTACCCTGATGATTACTCATGATACACAAGACTGGACACAGGCTAGACTAAAATCAAGACAGCTGGTGATTGATCTGGAGTGTCAGGAGAAGCAGGGTCCACACGATTCGCCAAGGTGTTGTTCCTGTTCAAGCGTGGAGCAGAGAGCTGATCCACAGGCAGGTCTCTCATCAGTGGCTTTCTCTGTGCAGTGGGGTAGTCTGGCAGGGCCAGCGTGGCATGGCCCAGGCCGAATGGAGATGAACGCGGATTCAGTCTGATTAGGCTGGATAAAGCTTCCAGCAAGCAGAACACAGTTCACACAGTGGGGAACCAAATCACGACCCACTTTCAATACACAGCACATTTACATGTAAAGGATTCTACAGTACCAGCAAGCAGAACACAGTTCACACAGCGGGGAACCAAATCATGACCCACTTTCAATACATAGCACATTTACATGTAAGGAAATTCTACTGTACCAGGCAAACTGCTCTCTGGTCACTATTTCAAAGTCTCTGCACAAACCAGGGATTCAAAAGCAGCTGGAAATTCTGACAGGCCGATCGCATTCAGCAAATCTTCGGTCTTCTTCATGTTAAAGCCTGTTCAGAGTCCAATGGCTTAAATAGTCCTCACAACTTGGATTCAGTCCAAATAAACTCTGTGTTCCCTCTCAAGGACAGCAGGCAGACAGGCAGGCCAAAACTCAGCCCTTTCACAGTTTTCCCATGCAAAACTACACAAAACTGCGGCTCAAAATCACTTGAGCTGCTACTTCTTCACTTCTCAGCTCAAAAAAGAACCTGAAACTGGCTGCAGCAGCTTGGGAAATTCCCCAAGATCCAAAAGGTTCGGTTGGCTGATCCTCCTGTCAGTCACAAGAAAGGCCCCCCCTTCAGGTGCAAAAAAGTGCAAAAAGCCTAAAACTACAGTTCCTACAGATTTTGACTCCAGACAGCTCCTGTAGTCCGGCTCCATTTTAGGTCCCACAAGTACTGATTGGCCCAATTTGCAGTCCAGGACCAAGATAGTGGAGATAAACAAAACAGTCCTTGCTGCAAAGAAGGCAGGTTAAACAAACTACATTATCAGTATCACTCTATATGATTTTCAGCAAATAGTTACATCTTTCAACAGAGCTCCCTCTCAGATTACTTATGACTGCAATCCAGGTAGCTCTTAAAGAGACAGTACACAGAGGCTATACAGGCACTCTCTAGCAATCACATTTAAACTGCTAAAACGCAAGACACCAGCCTGGCAGTGAGCATTTAGGCAAGCTCGAGGAAGACTTTTCGGGAATCCCCATTTGTAGGGGGGATACACCACTGTTTCAAGATCCAGCGACCCCAGCAACAGGAAAACAAAGTCTTATTTTCATGTTTGTAGTCTCTGCTTTTCTTCTTTTGTTTCTTATTTTATGCTTGTAAATAGCAATTTCCATTTTATAAGTGCAAACATACACCCCAGGCCTCATGGCTCCAACACTGTAGTAATGGTAGTATATAGTGTATGGTGACATGTTGTTCTGCATGACAATCCATACCTAGAATAGGGTTGTTTTGCTGCAGTAGTGATGCACTACTGCAGCACACAACTAAGAATGCTGCAATACAGCTGCCTTCCTCTAGCCAATCAAGCTGGAAACTGTTTTTTCACTTGAAATTACAAAAACATCTATAGCTGCAGTTATTAGCCATATGTTGAATCAGTAGTTTGAGCACGCTACCAACCCTTAAGTGACTCCCCCTCCCAAACTGCCAGTTCACTAAAAGGAAACAGAGTGTCTGAAATGGCTATGGATGCCCATACACTATAAAAGGTAATGTATGGGCATCCATACACAGACAAGCCTGCGTCCTCATCTCAAGATTTCTATGACAGCCATGGAATCTCTTGAGCTTCACTCTTGAGGTTCCTGGTTGTCATAGAAACCTCTCAGGATAGGCACAGGTTTGTCGTATATGGCTGCCCATACATTATCTTCTACATTAAGCACAATGCACACCCTGCTGTGTGTTGTTGCATACGTTATCCTTATGAAGTTGAGCCTGTTGACAGTTCCATGTTCCTTTGCCAAAAATAGAAACATAGAAACACAGAATTTGACGGTAGATGAGGATCGCTTGGCCCACTGAGTCTGCCCATTTCCCTACCTAATGGATAAGCTGCAGATCCTTATTAATCAACAGCCTATTTCCTCCTACTCCCCCTTCCCAGTAGAATTGCCTTATGTCTATCCCATGCATTCTTGAATTCCCCCACTGTTTTTGACTCCACTACCTGCTCAGGAAGGATGTTCCATGTATCCACAATCCTCTCCATGAAAAAAGTACTTCCTCACATTACCTCTGAGCCATCTCCCCTCTATCTTCAAATTGTGTCCCCTTGTTCTTGCACATCTCTTTTTCTGAAAGATGCTACTCTCTTGGACTTTGTTGATTCCCTTAAAGTACTTGAAGTTTCTATCATGTTCCCCCTCTTCCTCCTCTCCTTGAGGGTATACGTATTAAGGTCCTTTACTCTCTCTTCATATGTCTTCTGGTGTAGACCCTGCACCATTTTAGTTGCCTTCCTCTGGACAGCCTCCATCCTGTCTATGTCCTTGTGGAGATAGGGTCTCCAGAACTGCATGCAGTACTCTAGATGGGGTCTCACCAATTGTCTGTACAGAGGGATAACAACTTCCTCTTTTCTACTGGTGATGCCTCTCCCTATGCATCCCAGTATCCAGCCAGGCCTTCTTACTGCCTTCTCACATTGTTTGCCCACCTTAAGGTCATCTGCTATGATTGTCGCAGGACCCTTTCCATTTTTGTTGTAGTTAGTATCTCACCCCCATTGTGTACTCTTCCCCTTGGTTTTGTTTCCCAGCTGCATTACTTTGCACTTCTTTGCATTGAATCTAAGCTGCCATATATTTGACCATTCCTCCAACCTTGCCAAGTCCCTTTGCATCTTTTCCACCCCACCTTCTGTATCGACCCTGTTGCAGATCTTTGCATCATCTGCAAAGAGACATACTTTTCCTTCCAGTCCATCTGCAATGTCACTTATAAAGACATTAAAGAGAACCGGTCCCAGTACTGAACCCTGTGGTACCCCGCTAGTAACCCCCCTTTCTTCAGAGTGGACTCCACTTATTAGTACCCTCTGTGTCCTGTTGTCCAGCCAATTTTTTACCCAGGCTACTACCTTGGGGCCCACTCCAAGGCTGGCTAACTTGTATATTAATCTTCTGTGTGGGACCATGTCAAATGCCTTGCTAAAGTCTAGGTAGGCCATGTCCACAGCTCCTCCTTGGTCTACTACTTTGGTCACCCAGTCAAAGAAACCTATTAGATTCATCTGACATGACCTTCCTACTGTGAATACATGCTGCTGTGGGTCATGTGCCCCACTGGCCTCTAGGAATTCAACAGTTCTTTCCTTCAGAAGTGATTCCATAATTTTACTTACCACTGAGGTCAAACTAACCGGTCTGTAGTTTCCTGCCTCTGACTTGCTCCCACTTTTGTGAAGGGTAACCACATCTGCCTTCCTCCAGTCCTCAGGTATCATACCATCATCCCATAATTTGTTAAAGAGAGTAGTCAGTGGTGTAACTAGTTCTCCCCTTAGTTCTTTTAGAATTCTTAGGTGAATCCCATCAGGCCCCATTGCTTTGTCCACCTTCAGTTTTAAAAGTTCTTTCAGAACCCTTTCTTCTGTGAATGGACTGGTATTGACCTCCCTATCCAGAGTGCTTCTTTTCTTTGATTTAGGTACCTCCCCCTCCTCTTCTTTTGTGAATACTGAGCAGAAGTATTCATTCAGTATCCCTGATTTTTCAATGTCACCCTCTGCCCACCCTCCCTTTCCTTTATTAAGCCTCACTATCCCTCCCTTGGTCTTTCTTCTCTCCCTAATGTATCTATAAAAGGTTTTATCCCCCGTCTTAACTGAGTTGGCTATCTTTTCCTCAGTCTGGGCCTTTGCTATTCTGACTGCTTTCCCTACTTTATTCTGCTTTAACTGGTACAGTTCTCTGTCCTGCTCCTTCTGTGTTTCCTTATACTTCCTGAATACTGCATTTTTCTCCTTAACCTTCCCTACCACCTATTTTGAGAACCATAGTGTTTTTTTCCTTCATTTTGTTTTGTTGACTTGCTTCACATAAAGGCTTGTTGCCTCCGTGATTTTTTTTTTTGATTTTCCCATTGTTCCTCCATCCCTCCTTCTTGCCCATTTGCTAGTGCTTTTCTGAGGCACTCTTCCATTTTCCCAAAGTCAGTTCTCCTAAAGTCCAGTACTCTTGCTTTTGTATGGCTAGGCTCTATGGCTGTGTTTATTTTGAACCACACTGTTTGGTGGTCGCTTGTCCTCAGATTGCTACCCACTTCTAAATCTGAGATCCTGTCTCCATCCCTGTTTAACAGTACCAGGTCTAAGATTACTCCCTCCCAAGTGGGTTCCCCTACTAGCTGTCTGAGGCATGCCCCCTGTAAGGCATCAAGAATAACCCTGCTCTTGGATGTGGCTGCAGCAAAGGTGCTCCAGTTAACATCTGGCATATTCAGGTCCCCCATTAACAATATTTCCCCCTTTTCTGCCATTCTAAGGATGCCTTCTATCATTTCCTTGTCCATTGCCTCTCCCTTAGATGGGGGTCTGTATACAACTCCCTGTGCTGATTGTGGTGCCATTGCCTGTCTCCAATGTGACCCACAGTGCCTCATCTACTCCCTGTTTATCATTTAGTTCCATTGTTTTGATCCTTTCCCTTACATAGAGAGCTACTCCTCCTCCTCCTCCTCCTCTTTTACCCTCCCTGTCCCTCCTGTAGCTTGTGTACCCTGGTATGTTGACATCCCAATCATGGTTCTCTGTGTACCATGTTTCTGTGACTGCCACGATATCCAAGTGCCCCTCTTCCATCAAGACCACTAGTTCAGGGAGTTTGTTACACAGACTATGGGCACTGGTGCTCATCACCCTCCATTTTTTGATGGCCTTACCGTGTTTAGCTCCATCCCTGTCCTTACTGCCTTTTTCTGATTTACCTCTGTCCTGCTCCCTATCGACTTCTCTACCTTGGTGTCTACTTCACATACTACCCTATTTTGTGGGGGCGGGGTCTGGGCTTGCCCTGTTTCCCTTCAGTGCCTCCCCCCTTGGCTAGTTTAAATGCTTACCAATAAAGCATTTAAACCTATCACCTAGGATCCTGGTCCCCCTCCTGGACAGATGCAGACCATCATGACAGTATAGGCCTGCATCCCTTCAGGTGGACCCTCAGTCCCCAATGAAGCCAAATCCCTGAGCTCTGCACCAGTTTTTCAACCAGTCATTGAATCCCATGGTGTGGATTACCCTAGCCTCATACATGCCATAGACAAGTAGCACTTCCGAGAAAGTTACCATGTGTGCTACTTGTCTAAGGCCTCTCCCCAACTCCAAAAACTCCTGCTGCACTGCTCTGATCCCATTGCTAGCCAGGTCATTTGTCCCTAGGTGGATAATGACATCCGGCTCACTCCCACTGCAGCTGCACCACGATCCAGAGAATTCATTTCCTGTCTCTCCAAGCCATGGCACCAGGCAGGCATCTTACCTCCCTTTCCCCTCCCTCTTCCCCCATTTCTACCCCCTTAATGACTGAGTCCCCCAGCAGGAGTTGTTTCCTTCCCCTGTATGGTCCCATTCCACCCTCCTGTGAGTCTCCATTGTGGAGGTTCCCAGTATCCTCCTTGATCTCCACTACAGGTGCCTCCATAGAAGAACCACGCTCCACCAGAATGGTGAATGAATTGTGGAGAGGCATGACTGGAGGGGTGTACCTCTGTTCTACCACCCTCACCCTCCCTGAGCCCGCTGTGGTCAAACCACTTCTCTTTCTTGGCAACCTCTGAGGCAGTGGTGGTGGTCTGGATGGTCCCTGGGTGAGGGAGGGAGGAGGTTTCCCAAATCCCTGCCAGGTCAGCACTGAGACGAGCAGCCTCCTCCCCCAGATCAGAGAGGTGCCTGCAAACAGGGCAGCAACGCAGTCTCCAGAATGTCTCCCGGAAGACGGCTGCTCCCCGCATGTCTATCTCCCTTCCTGTTTAAGATGTTTTTCTTTTTTGTTTTTGGTTTAGTGTGTGCAAGCTTGTGAGTGTCTTTACCCTATTCAGTGTGCTGTGCCTTTAAGGATATGAACAGGTGTATGCCCTTAGCAGTTTTGGGGAAGTGATGTCAGAACCCCTGATATTAAGGAAATGTTACGCTTGGGGGGGTTGGGTGAGGGGTAGGGTGGATGGGAGTAAACCCATGCCCTCCAGAAACAATCAACTACAACTCTAACCCTCCACTCTGGTGAGTGCCTTCCTTCCTTTCAGACACTTATTTTAGAGTTTAAGTAACAGGTTTATTCACAAATGACTGCAAATATCTCCCAGCTAGAATTCCTCCCTGGCAAATTAAAGTTAAACTAAGAAACATCAAACACAAAAACAGAGAATCAAAAAACTGACTTTTACTTACTTAAACAGGACCAAAAATTAAATATGTGTATTCTGTGTAGTCTATTAAATCACCTCCTTACTTTACGGAAGCTGGTGGCTGCTTTCTGTCTGTCTCTCTCACTTAGCTATAGCTAATGAAATTCCCAAAATAGCCTAGATCAAGTATATGGAAGATTCTAGTGGCATTCCTACAAGGGGAATCAAAACATTTTTCTAGTTTTATTCTATTGCAATGGAAGTGTGTGATTTTTACATCACAATACAAGAAGTAAATTACAATGTAAGCTATACATTAATTTTACATTTATTTTCATGTTAATGAACTAGCAGACACTTTAGCTCTGACAAGAGCTTGTATTGACTGGGAAATGCTGGCCACTGCCACCACTGATCCTTAGAGGGTGTAATATAAGAACCAAACTGCAACGTATTCTTGGTCAAGGGGGATAACCAGCAAAAATACATATAATACTATACAGTGCTAAGGGAAACAAATGACATTGCATTGTATAAATGCCTGAGTGTTTTTTTTTAATAAATATACTTTATTGAGTTTGAAAAAATAACAACCAACAATATAAATAAATGTCTGAGATTGTTTACCTGGTTTTATTTACATTCATGTTACCTCCTCTCATTTCATGAAACATAAAAAACTCACAATCTAAGTAATTAGAAAATGGTACAGTGCATTGAAAACATGTTCTCTCACCACCTTGACTGACTGCCATCTAGAAACATTATCACAAATAAAACTTGCTCACTAACTATTGGTGAATGTATAGCATGGTGTTTCATCTTCCTTTGACCCCACTCTCAGTGCATTGGTGTGAAAGAAAGTTTCTGTGCCCTGAAAGACAGTGCTGAAGTTAGGGTAATGCCTGTGTCAAGCAAATGTCCAGACCCAGAGGAACACCGCTACACACATTCACCAAGAGTTAAGGGGACTTCTACCCAAACATTACATTTCCCTACTTTTTTGCTTTGTGCTTCGGCCCTAACTGATGCATTTCACTTGCTTTGCAGTGAGTTAATAACATATACGAATATTACAAAGCAATAGAAAAATATGAAAAATAACTTTTTTACTCATTAAAATCTATGTTTTTTTTTCAGTAACACAAACTCTACTTTGTATAAGCTGTTTCAGACAGTACTTCAATATTTTGCGGTTGATGCTGCAGATTGCATCTCCCGTATGTATATGGTTGGTCATAGTCATGAAGATGGTCCAAACTTGGTTCGCTACTGATAATTTAACCACTTAATTTATTATGTTCACCATGCACACATGTGCAGAGAAGCAGCGAACATCTTGCTACAAGAGAGTGGCTTTTGAGGGGTGTGTCACTGCCAAGCCCATTGTAGTTCAAACTGGAAGGGGCTCGGCAGCCTAGACCAATGACCACACACTGTGGTTGTCATGCCACTTGCTGCTTGCTGGGTGTAAACTTTGTGTACTTCAAAGGACCTAACCACTCTAATCAGAGAGGGCATCGGTCCTGTGGTTTGCATTCAGCTGGTCAGCAAGCAACTGATTATCTTTGATGTCAGGAACCTGACAGCACTTGAGTCGAGTCAGTGGTAATGCAGTCGTGCTATATTTCAAACCAGAACTCTTCCCTTTCTTCAAATAAAAAAACACAAGTACTGAACCAGATGGGAGAGCCGAGGATATCATAAAGAATATAAGTCTTCATATCACTGGCATCATTCTTTCTGTCCCCCAAAACTATATCATGGTCATTACACCTTGTGTCCCCCGAACTGATCAGCCGAAATAACCTTGCTGACCAAATACTGCTTCTTTCTCCCTCTCCCCTCCAGTTTGCTCACCCTCCCACCTGCCCTTCCCATCCTTATAAACATTTCTTTTAAAACATGGAAACAGAGTGGGGTGCCCTCCCCCGCTACCACTTCTTTCTCCCCATCCCCTCCAGGTCGTTCACCCACCTGCCCTTCCCATCTTTATATATATTTTAAATGTAAGTTGTCCGGGGTGCCCACCCCGGTACTGCTTCTCTTGACCCCCCTCTCCTCCAGGTCATCCTCCCCTGTTCCCCACCAATCTTGACACTGGGGTGCCCAATCCCAGTGTCAGAATGTATCTGAAATATAGAAAACCATCCCTCACCATTTTTCTGTTCTTTCAAACACTGTAAAAAAAAAAAGTCCATCGATGTCTGTTGGGTCATTATTCCCCCACCTGACCCTCCTACTTAACACCCATTACCCCACACCCCCAAGCCCTTACTTCCCCACTGGGGGTCCAATGCTATAAGCCTCTCTGGATTGCAGGCTCATCTTCACTCTTCAAACATATGAACATATCAAAGTTGCCAGCAGCAAAAGGCCATCCTGGTATATCTAGGCTGCTCAAGATTGCAGCTAGCTCCTTATTCAGCAGCTGCCCCACCCCTTCCCCTCCCTCCCTTTACCTCCCCTTTTTTTTTTGATACAATCGAATTACAATCCTTTGAGTCACAGACTCTCTTTTGCAAAGGCTCCACGTCGGTTATAGAGGGTGGAGGGTAGACAAATACAGAGAATGCACAGTAAACAGGTAGAAATTCGTAAAACAGTACTGCAAGTGCATTGCCCTGTCCCACCCCTTCTTGAAGCATTCCACTACGTTACATGCCAGCATCTCAGCTGGTACTGCTTTCCACTTTGCCACCACCCTTTCCATAAAGAAATGTCTCCTCACCTCCCTCCTGAATCTAACCTCCTCCAATCTCATGTCATGGCCCCTAGTGTCTCTCCCCACCCTCCTCCTGAATAGACCCTCTGTGTCTGTTTTCATTATCTCCTTCATGTATGTGAAGGTCTCAATTATGCCCCCCATCCCTCCTCTCCTCCAGTGTCTACATGTTTAACTCACTTAGTCTGCCCTCATATGGCAATTCCCCCAGGCTCTGAATCATCTTCGTTGCCCTACCCTGCACCCCCTCCAGCAGCCTAATGTCCTTTTGTAGGTAAGGGTGCCAGTACTGCATGCAGCACTCCAGGTGGGGTTTAACCAACGACCTGTATAACTGTAGAATAATCTCCCTTCTTCTTGAAGTAATGCCCCTTGCAATGCACCCCAGCATTTTATTGGCTTTCACTGCTGCCTTTCTGCATTGCATGGAATTGTTCATTGCTCCTGTGATGAGCACCCCCAGATCCTTCTCTTCTGTTACCACCAGCCGCACACCCCCAGATGGTAGCTTCTCCTCAGATTTCTTGTTCCAAAGTGCAGTACCTTGCATTTTTTTGCACTGAACCCCACCTGCCATCTGTCAGACCATACCTCTAGCCTTGCCAGATCCTTCTGTAGCTCCCGGCACCCAACCTGGTCATCCAACACCACTCCCATCTTGATATCATCAGCAAATAGTCTGATTTTGTGGTTGATGCCCTCCGAGATGTCTGCTATAAATATGTCAAACAGTACTGGGCCCAACACCGACCCCTGTGGAACACCACTTGTCACAGGTTTAGGGGATAAGTATTCCCCACCTACCACCACCCTCTTCTGCCTATCTTTTAGTCAGTTCTCTACCGACCCCACCAGTTTTGCTCCTGCCCCTGTGCCCCATAGCTTGCTTCCAAGTCTCCCATGTGGTACTGAATCAAAGGCCTTACTGAAGTCTAGGCACAGGACATCCACCGCATGGCCCCCGTCAATTTACCTAGTCATCCAGTTATAGTATTCCACCAGGTTGGTCTGGCATGACCTGCCCTTGATGAAGCCATGCTGCCTCCCGTCCTGTACCCCGTTCACCTCCAGTAGTGCCACTAGCCTCTCCTTTAGAATGGTCTCTATTAGCTTCCCCACTATGGACGTTAGACTTACTGGCCTATAATCCCCTGGTTTGTCCTTGGGTCCACTCTTGTGGAGGGGGAACCACATGGGCCAGTCTCCAGTCATGGGGTATGCATCCTGTGACTAGACATGAATGAAATAATTCTGCCAGGGGTTCTGCCAGGGCCTCTGCCAGCTTCTTCAGCATTCTTGGATGTACTCCATCTGGACCTGGTGCCTTGTCCACCCTCAATGCCATTAACTCCTCCAGCACCATCCCCACTGTGATTTCTCGATCTGTCAACCCCCCCCCACCTGTTTCTATCCTCCCTCCTACTATGGGTAGCATCCCCTCTCTTTCTTTCATAAAGACTGAACAGAAGTAGTTGCTGAGCACTTCTGCCTTTTCACCCCCCTCTTCCACCCATCCCCTTACCTTCTTAATTCTTACAGTTTGGTCCTTACAGCTTCTTTTCTCCCTGATGTACCTAAAGAAGTCTTTTTCCCCTTTTTCATGCCCTTCGCCAGCCTGAGTTCTCTTGCTGCCTTGGCTACCCTTAACCCTCTGGTCACTTCCTTTGCTTCTTGCAGATATTCCTCCCTATCAACCTCCCTCCCAGATGTTCTGTATCTCCTGTAAGCTGCCTTTTCCTCCTCACCCTAACACCCCTTTACTTATCCAGCTGGGTTTCTTTCCCCTAGCCTTCTTAGTCTGGGCCCTATAGCAAGTTTATGTTGCCTCCACTATCCTGTCTTATCAGTTCCCACCTTTGCTGTGTGTCCATACCCGGTTGAATTTTGCACAGGAGGCCCTGTACCACTTCCCTCATCATCTTAAAGTTGGCGTTCCTAATCCAGCACTTTTGTGCCAGATGCTCCCCTCTCTTAGACATCTGGAACTGGAAACATACTGTCCGGTGGTCACTCCTCCCCAGTGGTTCCTCCACACTTACATCCCTCACCTACTCCCCATTCATAAGTATGAGGTCAAGGGTGTTCCTTTTCCTTGCTGGTTCCTTGACTAACTGTACCAGAAAGCTTTCTTGGAAGGCATCCAGCATTACCTGCTCCCTTCTGTTCTTTGTGGTAGATGTGTTTCACTCCACGCCTGGCAGGTTGAAGTCCCCTACTATCACCATCCCCCACTTCCCACAGTACCTCCTGATCTGTTCTGCCAGTACCCTGTCCTTCCCTTTTAAATGAGAGGGTGGCCTGCACACCACCCCCAGTCTTAGTGATCAATTTTTGGGATCCTGTTGTTGCACCCACATTGCTCCTGTATCTCCCTCATCACTCTCCTCCATTGCACATTTTAATCCCTCCTTTACGTACAGCACCACCCCCTTCCCCTTTTCCATATCCTTCCAGCATAATCTGTACCCTGGAACCATCATGTCCCAGTCATGGATTTGGGTGGCCCATGTCTCAGTTATAGCTGCCAAGTCCACTCCCCCCTCCTCCTCCAGGAGAGCCTGTGGTTCTGTCCCCTTATTCTCCAGACTCCTAGCATTTAGTGTTACTACCCACCAATCCTTGTCCCTCCCTTCCCTCCGCCTCTCTCCCCTTATGTCCACTCCCTTAGTAGTTGCCTTCCTCTTTACCTTGCTATCATGGGGGTAAGCACATTTGATTTCACATCCCTAGGCCTCTGAACTCCTCTATCCATCTTGTTACCCCCCCCAGTTTAAATGCTCCTCAATGTGCTTCCCTATCCTTGCCTTCAGTACATTTTTTCCCTCCTCATTTAGGTGCAGTCTATCTTTTGTGTACAAATTGCTGTTCTCCCAGGTCCTCCCCCACCCTCCTACCAGTCTGTACCCCTCTTCAATGCTGGACTGTGAGCTGAGGAAATCAGGTATGCAGGTCAATGTATTTCAATAGAGTTCTGAACTTAGTGGCATAACTTGTCCCTTTTTGAATATTTTTACCAAATTTTCAATATGCCTTTTTGGGACCCTCCCTCATGAACAATGGCAGTGAAATTAGGTAAATCTGTCCCAAAAGGTGATTTTTGTGGTCGCTCCATGAAATCATCTTTTGGGCAGGAGTTGAAAATGTTCTCTGCCCTTGTTTATGAGGTGGAGTCATAAGAAGGCTATGTTGAAAATTTGGCATAATAATATTATAAAACAACAAAGTTATGAGCCTATGTTGAAATTTGCAAAGGCAGGCTCATAACCTTGGTTATTTTCAATATTTGTACCACAAATTTTCAACATAGCCATTTCTTCACAGCACCTCATGAATGTGATAGCTCTCACTTTTCAAATTCTGCCCAAAATGTGTTTTCTTGTCCCAAAAGGTGATTTTGCAGTCGTTGCATGAAATCACCTTTTGGGCAGGAGTTGAAAATTTCTCTGCACTTGTTAATGAGGTGGGGTCATAAGAAGGCTATGTTGAAAATTTGGGGTAAAAATCTAAAAAAAAAACAAAGTTATGAGCCTACATTAAAATTTACAAATGCAGGCTCGTAACTTTGGTAATTTTCAATATTTTGACCCCAAATATTCAACACAGAAATTTCTTCACAGCACCTCATGAATGTGACAGGTGTCATTTTTTCAAATCCTGGCCAAAATGTAGTTTTGTACTTGTGGCACAAACTCACTTCTTTGGGGGTAGGATTTGAAAATGTTCTCCACCCTTGTTTATAAGGTGGGCTCATAAGAAGGCTATGTTGAAAATGTGGAGAAAAATATGAGAAAACAAAGTCATGAGTCTACGTTGCAGTTTTTAAATGCACACTTGTAACTGTGGTAATTTTCAATATTTTGGCGCCAACTTTTCAACATAGCCATTTTTTGACACCACCTTATGAGTGTGGTAGCTGTCATTTCTCAAATCCTACCCAATGTGTTTTAACACTTGTGGTGCAAAATGATGCTTGTCATTGTTTCATAAATGACACCTGTCATGCTCAGAAGGAGTGGTCATAAAAAGATTATGTTGAAAATTTGGGTTAAAAATTTGAAAAAACAGTACAAAAGCAATACCAGCAGTGAACATTCGCCATTGACAAATGCTTGTTTAGTCTGGTTGCATGCATGTTGTTGCTGTTGTGTATGTACATTCTTCTTCCCTAGGCAACTCATCTTCATTAATTTGTTGGTGCCATTGTAGACTCTAGTGTCCATACCACATCTTGTCACTACCACTGAAAACACCATGATAACCAGGTGTAGGTGCTGCCCTTTAGGGTTGTTTTATGTTTGCTGGCTTGCATGTGCAAGAAACATAGTGCCATCATCCAAGTTTTCGGAGGTGTGGCACCCTGTCTTCCAATTCAGTTAGTGTGTTTGCAGGTGTGGCCACAGTTCCCCAATGAATGCTGCAGCTGTTTATGACAGCAGTTGGAAATGCAGTGCCATACAGTTGAAAGGGAGAGCTATGCTTTAGTGAGCAGCAATAAGATATCGCGTGCTCATATGCTCCTCTCACACACACACACACACACACACACATGCATAGTGCGTGCTCACGTGTCCCCCTCCACGCACTGTAGGCGTGGGTGTGCCACCCCGTCAGCTCTGCTGTGCTCTCCCCAGCAGAGTTCCAGGTGCCACGCTGGGAGCCCACCCCAGCGTGGCAACCCCCTGGCTGATGGGGGTGCCCAATCCCTGTCGGCTCCACTGCCCTCCCAAACAACCTTCCAGCTGCCACGCTGGAGGCCACCAGCGTGGCAATAGTCCGTATATGGCAGAGGGACCAGTCCCTGTCGGCTCCACTGCCCTCCCAAACAGCCTTCCAGCTGCCATGCTGGGAGCCCACCCAGCGTGGCACAAGTCCCTCGTTGTCCTCCTAAAAAAAGCACCTGAAAGAAAAAACCTTCCTCACTGACTGTCCTGATGCCAATCCCCCACCGCACCACCCTCTGCATCCAGATTCCCCACACCCCTACATCACCCCATACCTCTGGAGTCTGGGTGACAATCTTGATGGACTGGAACATGTCTGTACTCTTCAAAGCTGACCACGAACTGAGAAATGCGGTAAGCTGTATAATGGCATAAACAGATTTTTTCAACTTTAATGCATATACGAGGCATTTTTGGGAATTTTTCACCAGATTTTCAACATGGGGTTTTGGGACCCTCCTCATGAATTCTGTCACTGTCATTTTGTTAATCGGGCCGAAAGAAGTGATTTTGTGGTCACTGCGGAACCACCTTTCAGACAAATTTACAAAATGACAGTGTCTGAGTTCATGAGGTAGGTCTCAAAAACTATGTTCAAGAGATGAAAAATTCCAAAATGACTTCTTCTGACATCGTTGCGCTGTTCCTCACGTGCTCATAAGTTCACAATTTGCAATATTTTCACTCCAGATTTTCAAAATTGTCATTTTACCACACCTCCTATGAGCAGTATAGCTGTCATTTTTCATATCTCACCCAAAATGTGTTTCCGCACATGTAGCGCACAATGGCACAGTCGGTGTGTGAAATCAATAGTCGGGACAGACTAAGAAAATCACAGTGACACTGTTCATGAGCAGATGTGTTAAAATGGCTATGTTAAAAATTTGGTGAAAAAATTCCCAAAAATAACTGTTTTATGAGCATGTGTTGCGTTGTTACTACGCACGCTCGTAAGTTCACACATTTTCAATAGTTTCACTCCAGATTTTCAACATTGCCATTTTGACACACCTCCTTATGAGCAGTATAACTGTCATTTTTTACATCTTGCCTAAAACTTGTTTCCACGCATTTAGTGCACAATGGCGCAGTCGGTGTGCGAAATCAATGTTTGGGGCAGATTAAGAAAATCACAGTGACACTGTTCATGATCAGAGGTGTTAAAATGACTATGTTAAAAATTTGGTGAAAAAAGTCCATAAAATGACTGTATTACGAGCCAACATTGCGCAGTTTCCATGCACCCTCGTAAGTTCATGGATTTCTAAAATTTTCAGTCCAGATTTTCACCCTGGCATTTTTCCACACTTCCTTATGAACAATACAGCTGTCATTTGTCACACCATGGCCGAAATGTGTTTTCGCACTTCCAGAGCAGAAATGTGTGGTCACTGTGGGAAATCACTGTTTGGGACAGATTAAGAAAATCACAGTGACATTGTTCATGAGCGGAGGTTCCAAAATCCCTGTGCTGACAATCTGCTGTAAAAAATCCCCAAACTAATTGCATTACAGGTGTGCGTTGCGCATTTTCTATGCACGCTCGTGACTTCACCAGTTTTTTTAATATTTTCACTGCAGATTTTTAACATTGCCATTTTTCACCTCCCCATGAACAGTACAGCTGTCATTTTCACATCCTGTTGAAATGTGTTTCGCACCTATGGTGCCAAATGGTGTAGTCGCTGTGCAAATCAGCTTTAGGCTAACAGACAATGATATTGCTACTGTTCATTTATTTATTTATTTATTTATTTATTTATTTATTTAGAGATTCACTAGGAAGGCATGCTGAGCAGAGTACTGCTCGATTCAGATCGATCCTGGGGGTGGGGGTTACAGCAGAACAAGAACATACATTGGCAGAGTACAGCGGTAGGTGAGATGGTTCAGTACAGTTACAGGAACAGTTATAGATACTTAATCACTAAATGTGCTACCAGACATGCGTGAGGGCAGAAATACAAGTTAGTAACAGAATAAAGTTGCTCCGCTAGCTGGGAGGATATGGAGATGAGGGGAGGACTAAGGAGGTTACAGTTGCAGGCGGTGGCAGTGCAGTCTGAGAGAAAACGTCCAGTTGAGTGCTTGAGGAATGTCTGATGTCGGCTGTCAGGGGTTCCATGGTTTGGGCAACCTGAAGCTGAAAACAGCCTGGCCTGACTGGGTGGATCTGTGGGGGATATGTAGGAGCCTAGCATCGATATTTGAAGAGCATAAGTAGGAGGAGAGGGTGGCTAAGGAGGAAGACAGGTAGGAGGGAGGTATGTGACCAGAACTGCCAGAGGTTTTAGCGCGGTGGAGCAGTCTTCTGTTATGAAGAGGCGGAGGTCCAGGGATTGTGGAGAGGACACAGTGGTGGGTATTGGGAGGAGGTTTAACGAAGCGGCAAAGAGTTAAAGGGATCCAGCCTAGCTAGGGAAGTTTGGGGTGCTGTGATTGAGGAGCGACATTGCCGTAATCAAAAGACAGGAAGGATCATTTTTGCACTATTGCTTGTCTAGTGCGTGGGGGATGCAGTTTTATTCGGTGGGGGCTCCCAACATAGGTTGCAATTTTTGTGTAGTGCATTGATATGCACTGAAAAGTCAAGATGCTGGTCTAGCCAGACCCAAGATAACGATAGGAGGTGCAGGCCTCTAGTGGGGAGCTATTCAAAGTGTAGAAACGTGGGAGGTGCAGGAGTCGTGCTAATTTGGACTGGAGCGAAGGTGAGGAGACTGTTTTAGGGTTTAGGTGCAGCTGGTTTAAGGTGAACCAACGTGAGTGGAATCAAAAATCCTTCTGTAGGCAGGCTGTCACTGCACTAGAGGATGCGCCGAGAGGCGAACAACACCGTGTCATCCCAGCATACATGTGGATAGATGTTTGTAGGCAGGCAGCAGGCAGGTCATTAAGAAAGATAGAGAACGACAGCGGGCCGGTACAGACCCTTGGGGACACCACTGGTGACAGGAAGTGAGGTGGATCTGGCCGAGCCAATGCGGACTGATTGGGACCTGTCAGCCAGGTGGAGTAGAACCAGTCGACTGCATTTTTGACGGTCCTGCTTGGGTAAGTTTAGCCAGCAGCAAGGGATGGAGACTGTGTGTAGAAAGCCTTCGCTAGGTCAATGAAAATGGCAGCTGTTAATTCTCCTTTATCCATTCCGTGAGGATTGCATTAGTAAGAGAAGAAGGAGGTGGTGGTGGAGTGATTTCTCCTGAAACCGGCCTGGAAGGGGTAAAAGGATATAGAATCGAGATAATGATAGAGCTGAGAGAACGAGTGGCTCTTGATCTTTGCTGAGGGCAGGAGCAGGGATATGGGACAATAGTTGGATGGAGGAGGAGGTCCCTCCTTTAGGTAGTGGAACGACAGTGGCTTGTTTCCATGAGTTGGGGACTGCCCCAAGTTTGAAGGACAAGTTAAGAGCAGTGCTGAGTGGGTATGCTATGGCAGGTGCCGAGAGCAGAAGCATCTTGGAATCGAGGCCCGATGGGCATTTTCCCTTTGTTGGGTCAGCGCCTGCAGTATTTTAATCACCTGGCTAGATGAGACTGGGACGGAGGCAGAAGGTGGCTGGGGTAGGTACAGAAGGGGAGTGGACAAGGGATAGGGATGAGAGGAGCGGATGGAAGAAAAACAGGGAGGAAAAAGTAGAGTTAAACTCAAGGCAACCAGGCAGGATCAGTAATGGAATTACCCGCAATGTTTAGAGTGGGAGTAGGGGTTGGGCAGGTGGGAGAGGAGGATTTGATAGACTTCAGAAATGAGTGGGGTGGGAGAAGTTGTTGTTAAAAAGCAGTTTTAAAGTAATTAGAGTTAGCCAGTCGTATGTGTCTTGTACAGGCGTTTCTTGGTGACTGGTAGTGTAGCTGGGCTGTTTGATCACCTGTGGGCTTAAAAGATTTCCAGACACGGTCTCTAGTGCGAAGGAGTTCCATAAGGTGGGGTTACCCGCATGGTAGAGTGGGAGCCTCTTACCGGGACAACTTCTTGAGGGGTGCGATGTCGGTCCCAGATAGCGAGGAATTTGCAGAGGAAAAAGTTCAGGGCATCATCTGTGGAGGTGGCCCTAGGGATGAAAAGACCAATCAATACTAGAGAGGTCACTTAGAAGAGCAGTCAGGTTAAGAGACTTACTAGCTTCTGTTTTGAAGCACTGCAGGGTGGGGAGCCATAGGCGGGAAGATTTTTCTCACGATAAAAATCATATGGTGATCACTGAGGAGTGGTGAAAGGCCAGCTTTACAGATCCGATGGGGGTGGGTAGTTAAAGGCCAATCCAGTAGTGTGTGCTTGTTTGATTTAAGGTTTAGACGAGTGGGTTCCGCTATTTGCGAGGTGGGGGTCACAAAAAACCCATGCTGAAAATTTGGAGTGAAAATGCCAACGAATGCCTGAGGCATTAGGGTTTCCAACCATAATGCCCCACCCTGTACAGATTGACAGGCATCAGTGGTGTGACTTGGGATTCTCACCTGTAATGCTCATACCATTCCACACCCTGCAGCCAGTTACAGGCATCAAGGTGTGCCTTGGACTCTTCGGCCCCAAAGTTCACCCCATTCTCCTATACCGCACCCACCTCAGCATATTTCCTGATGGAATGGGGTTAGCATAAGGGCCAAAGACCCCAAGGCACACCGTGACACTTGTTGGTGTCTGCAGGGTAGGGTGTGGTGAAATGGTGTGGCCGTTATGCCTGATGACCCAAAGGCACACCTCAATGCCTGTCAGTCTCTGCAGGGTGCTGGTGGGGTTGGTTTCAGTTCAATACTTCGCTGACATTCCTATTATGCAACTCTCTAACTCCTACACTACCAATGCCAATGCCAGCAAGCAAACATTCGGCATTGACAAATGCTTGTTTTTCAGAGAAACATACAGCTTGTGTTTGTTCTGTGCAAATTTCTGATTCTTACCTTACAAGAATTTAATCTGTTGCACTGATCAGGCCAAAATTTACCACCTGTGTAAATGCACCTGTGCAGCATGATAGGTGGGATGGAACAGATGGGGAAGAAAATAAAGCCACTATTTCTCACTGACCATTTCAGTGCAGCAGTCCCAGAGCTGCCATGCAACATTATCGAGTTTTTTTTTTTTTTTGCATTGATTGAACCATGTAGTTTTACTGTATATTGCATTTGTGGTTCTGGTTATAATTTTGCCCAATTAGACCGGTCAGAACCAGAAAAGGCAAGCTGTGAACATCCTTAGTTTGTATAGTATGCATATAAACATGAAGAAACTGCTGTACCGGGGCACTTGGGGTTCACCTCTCCACCCTTTCCGAGGAGGCCGGCCTGGGTTACCTGACGATGTGCTACACTGGCCTAATGTGATGTTTTGCTTTTACCTGTGGTGACATTATGGGGGACCTGGCTATTGAAACACATGGCTATCACCCCCAGAAACAGTGTATAAACTGCCCACACAGTCTCCCCCAAAAACAAGTGACACAGTAAGCAATGACAGTCCCCAAACCATAAAAATGCAATTCAAACAAATAATTTATTTAAAGGGGATGTTAAGGAAAGAACAAGAGGGCAACAAGGTAAAATGAGAGCAATGGAGTAGCAGTTGCTCTATACCTTAAGCAGTCTAAAGACAAGTAATTTAGGCAATACACAGATCAACACTTTGCCCCACACACTCTGCCCATGCCCAGCAGTCCTCAAACCTAAATGCGAGTGCACCTGTCTTAATTCCCCTCCAAGTTCATGGGAGAGAGCTCTCTTCTAAGTTGCATTGGGTACTGCACTGGAGACACAGATGCTGCTAGCAGGGTGGAGCTCAGTGGTGCACTTAGGAATATAGCAGGCAAAGTACTTTTTAAAACACAACTGTTGTGCCACACAAACTTTTAAACCAGTAAAACAAGTTGAAAAGTGGCCCCTAATTGTAATCCACTGGGGTGTGTGTGGCCATATGGCTTCCACTGATCTTCTGACTGGGCCTCTCACACTGGCACTGTCCTGCCCAGGACTTCCTCCTCCACTACTGGCACAACAAACTTTCTCTCCGGTTATAGGGTTGAACCCTGGAGTTTATTCCCAGTTTTTGATACATCAAGTAGTACCTTTAGTTCAGGTTGCTCAAACAGACTGACTGGTGCTCCCAGATGAGATGCTGGCTCCCCCAGGCTTGCTGGTGGCTTCTCTCTACTTCACTTCTCACTCTCTGACTGTCTATATGAGGCTCAGGACCTGGATTGCTGCAGGTGTCCTCTTGCATTCGACACACTGTAGAAGCTCAATCTCCTCCCAGACAGAAAAAGTCTGTGGGTTGTCAGGAAAACCCCAGCTCCAACTTGTCTTTAAAATTAGTTTTGTTGGAAACTTCTACTTTGTTGCACACAAACACTTTACAAACACTTTCAGTCTGCCAGGCCTGCAGTGCCTGGAAACACAGTGGCACACCAGCCCACATCTTGACATGCAGTCACTCACTGGGCTGTCTGAATGAACTGCCCATGATCGTTAAAAACAGTCCCATTTATCTGGGCTGAGACTGGACACCTGATTGGCCTGGCTTGTTCACAGGCAAGCGGTCTCTGACACAAGCAGGCTTCCCATTGGCCGAGATTTGCAGGCAAAGTTGATCTGACCTACAACCCCTTCTTATGACACTGCAGTCTCTGGAGTCATGGAGTCCACCATCTTTGTTTACATCATGAATGCCATCTTTGGCAAATTGCTACCACTTTGTTAAAAGTTCCCCAGTGTAGATTTATACATGTCCTGACTCCCTGACTGTTTTGGGGCCAGGAATGTGTCCATTACACACAGCACACAGCCTGTTTTGAAGTCAGGTGCTGCTTTGTGGGAGGCGGCCATCCATGCCACTCTCGCGATGGTGTGCATGCACACTGAGCTCTTTTTCTTGTTCCCGACCTGCTGCTTGCCTGGGGCCAGGAACCCTTTGGATTGCATCCAACAGCACATTTTACTTCCAATCCCAACTCTGCTTCCTACCCTGGAGCCAAGATTCTCTGTTTAAGTGGCTGCACTGCCTGGTTTAGAAAACAGAGACACAGCTCTGAAATGCACTACAGAATGTGTGCGGCATCCCAACAAGCTGCTGCGCTCCTATGTCCTGTTCTCTGCTCCACTGCTTCTCCTGGGCTCAGGGAACCCAAACACTTCAGCTGCTTCTTTCTACCTTCCTGCCTCGGCCCAGAAGATAGCAAAAAAAGACAGTAGTGCACATAAAAAGGACATTTATAAAGTTTTAGTACATGTCTTAAAAAAACACTGTGTGCTACCTATTACATAAATATAAATCATACCATCAACAGAATAAATAGCTTATAACCAGGTGCAAAAAAACATATCTAAAACCAACAGGACCCTCAGGAACCAATGTAAGCGAGCCACCAAACTTGCTAAAAGGGAGTATGTCAAACATCTCCAACAAACCATCCTAAGCAACCCCAGGTTGTTCTGGGCCCATATCAATGAACTTCTCAAAGGCAACAGTAAGTCTCTGCCTGGCCCTATAGAGGTCAATGGCCAAATGCTAAGTGATAACCTTCAAATTGCCTCCTCCCTTAATCAATACTTTACTAATCTTGATGTCTAAAAGACTGGTTTACCCCCAAATTCTGAGTCCAGGATGCCCGAGACTCCTTGCCCCACATGACCTCCTTTCCATCTGAGGCTGGTCAAGGCAAAGGAGGTTCTCCTCCTCCTTAAGTCCCTTAAAATCAAAGACACAGGAGGTTCCGAAGGCATCAGCCCAAGGCTGCTAAGGGCTGCAGCTCAGGCCATCTCTTGACCCCTTACCTGGCTCCTAAACAGATCCCTACTTGAAGGTGCTGTGCCTGACACGTGAAAGCAGGCCTATGTGGTTCCCATCCACAAGGGGGGCCCCAGGGAACCTATTGGCAACTACAGGCCAATCTCCCTGCTCTGCACCCTAGCTAAAATTCAGGAAAGGCTAGTCTATGGGTAACTCCATAACTACCTGGAGACACACCAGCTGCTATCACCCTCCCAACATGGCTTCAGACAAAACCATGGAACTGACACTGCCCTGATAAAATTCTCGGTTGATGTACTTAGAGCCATGGACAAAGGAATCCCTACTGGGACGGTCTTCATAGACTTGTCCAAGGCCTTTGACCTTGTCAACCACCAACTCCTGCTGACTAAATTGAGCAGGATTGATCTAGACCCTCACTCTATCACTTGGTTCAACAGCTACCTCTCTTGCCGAACTCAGAGAGTTAAGTGGAAAGGAGTAACATCCGACCCACTTCCCCTGAAGGAGGGGGTACCGCAAAGTTCCATACTGGGCCCCCTTCTCTTTCCTGTTCATTAGTGACCTAAGTAGCCATTGTGATGGTAGCTTAGTTGTCCAGTATGCAGATTATGCTGTCATATACAGATCCCTGGACAACCTTGCTGACCTTGGCCTTCAGCTACAGGCTGACTCTGTTAAGTTGGAGGCCTAGTTAGCAGAGAACATGCTGGTCCTCAACACAAGCAAAACCAAGGTTATGCTATTTGGACCTAGATTCCCGGGCCAAGACAGAACCCCATCACTCCTACTTTCCTCTTCATCTGGCAACTGCATTGAGGTGGTGGGCTCTCTTAAATACTTGGGTCTAACACTGGATCAGGGCTTTACCCTAAAGAACCATGTCGACCATGTAACAAAAACTATCCACCACAAACTAGGAATGCTCTACCGCCTAAATGATCAACTGATTCCCGAGGCCAGGATAACCATTACTACAAGTGTCCTCCTCCCCACCTTGACGTATGCTGCTCAAGTTATGCAGGGCATTACAAAACTGGAGAATAACAGACTGCACATGCTGTACAACAAGGTGGCTCGCTTTGTCTCTCAGTCTCATGCAAGTCACCACCACTGCAAAGCCTTGGCTTCCCTAACTTGGTCATCCCTTGACTCTCACCTTCAGTATCCCCTGCTCTGCAATACATATAAGTTCTTCTGCTCCTCCCCTCCGGCCAGCCTTGCAGGGCTCCTGGTCCCCAAGCACTCCAGCCGAAATCTCTGTACAACAGGACAAATCCTCCTGGAAGAACCCAGGGTGCGGACCAAGGCGAGCGGTAAATCCTTTGTCTCCTCTGCCCCTCTGTTGTCGAATAAACTCCCTCCCTTTGTACAGGAAGCCCCCTCCCTCAAAACTTTCTGAACCAGGCTCAGGGCCCACTTGCTCGATGCCAGTACCTGCTCCGGCTGTTGCACTTGATCCGACCACTGTACCATCTACCGTCAGCATATGGTGCATTTATGTCTTGTACACTGATCAAATATTCTGCACCCCTGTTCTTAAGTATTACTTAACACTCCTTGTATACTGCTATGTATGCCTTATATCTGTATTCCTGTAAATAAGTATTGTTTAACATTCCTGTAAACCACTATGAATGCCTTATCTCTGTAACTAACTCCGGGTTACCCCTGAAAAAGGGACCTCCGGGGTTCAGTGGGCCTACCCAGTCACTAAAATTGAATAAATAAATAAATAAACATACCAACAGGAGGACTGATGCCACCAACACCCCTATGTACTAAAATGTTCTGCTCTTCACTGGGTGTTGGTGTTGGTGAGCTTATACTGGCCTTTTATGCTAACCCATATTGGTCAAATGACCAAAACCAATTGCCCACTTAATTTTTTAAGCAGCTGGAACAAATTGCTTAATACTAAAAACAGCCAGATAACTATTGCTGCCAGTAACACATGAAGGCTTCAAACTAATTAAATTAAACGACACCGTATAAATAGGTAACATGATTACACAAAGTCAAAAACTGAAAAATATTACAGTGCCTGACAATTACAAACATTTTTTTTTTTTTAACTTTCTTGACTCTGGTCACTGGACTTCTGGGGTGCCTTCAGGCAAGTCTCACGAGGCCAGCGCTACCACCCTGCCTGAATCCTACCCGGTGAGGAATCAGGGACAGAGTCCTCCCTACCAGCACGAGAGATTGGAGGACCTGAGAGAGTCAATCGGGTAGGGACCGGTGGTGGACATATGCGCCATCCCCTGGGGACCACCGTCTACCTCCTGGAGTCCAGGATTTTCCACCATGATTTCCCCCAAGGTGGCAGGCTAGCAATTACATTGGTGCATGGAGGGAACATGCCCGCCCCTCCCACAGATGTCCGACGAAGCCTCTCCCTATCCTGTCCCTTCCTGGGGTAGTGCCCCCGGTCTCCACCAGGAGCTGCTACATGGCAGAGAAACCCCAAGATCCCACCCCAGGAGAGGAGAGGAGAGCATTCCTCCGGATGCTGGAACCTCTCCTTCTCCTGCCATCCCCCGATGACTCCAGTCTGCTCCCAAACCTGGGTCACTGGTGTAGCATGAGGCATGGCATCCAGCACCTCAGCCCTCAGTGCCACTAGGCCAGCCTACAAGAAGTGTAATTATACATGACTTAATCAATACAAATAATGTCAACTGATAAGGTTCCTATTCTAGATGGAATACCCCTATAGTGAAATAATACAATGCAGCCTTACATTGATAGCAATAATCAAATCATGCAATGTAAAACAAGATATAAGTTTAACTATACAGCTGTTTCCATTAGTTCAGTTCAGCACAATACCATATTCAAAAATTTCTGTACAGCGTCTACTTGCAATCATGGGCATCTTTGTAAACAGGACTTAAGGTTATTGATGTTCCATGAGGTAAAGAACAGGAAAATGTGCCACTTTTTTACTTATACACACATACGAAATTGCCAGCAGATACAGACTTTCGGTCTGTCTAGTCTGCTCGAGTGTGCAGCACTTCAACCATTTAGACTACAGCTGCCCCCTTCTTCCCTTGCCCCCTCTGTATTTCCTCCTGCTTCCTTCACACACACATACACACACACCATCCACCCTCAGTTTGTACTCTCCCTTTGATCCTGTCCTACCCCCTCTTGAAGCTGCTCACTGACCTCAAATATACCACCTCCTCTGGCAGCACATTCTACCCTGTAACCACCCTCTCTGTGAAATAGTACCTCCTCATTTCCCTCCTGAATCTTCCTCCTTCCAGTTTCAGACTGTGTCTCCTGGTTTCCCTTCCACCTTTTAATTTGAACATACTCTTGGTGTTTACCCTGTTTATGCCCTTCAGGTACTTGAAGGTCTCAATCATATCCCCTCTCTCCCATCTATCCTCCTGGGAATACATATTGAGCTCCCTCAGTCTTCCTCATATGGTTTATCTCCCATCCTCAGGATCATTTTCACTGCCCTACACTGCACCCCATCCATTAGCTTTATATCCTTTTTCAAGTAGGGGCAACAGTACTGCATGCAGTATTCCAAGTGTGGCCTCACCAGGGACCTGTACAGGGGCAGGACTATTTCCTCTCTCCTAGAGGTGATTCCCCTTACTATGCACTGCAGCATTCTACTGGCCTTTGCCACTGCCCTCATGCACTGGGATGAGTGGTTCATTTCTCCTGTTATTAGTACTCCCAGATCCTTCTCCTCCATTGATGTGGATAGCTGCACTCCCCCCAGCCACTAACTATTCCTGGGATTTCTGGTCCCCAAGTGCATGATCTTATACTTCTTGGCATTGAACCCTAATTGCCATGTGTTCAACCAGCCCTCCAGTCTTGCTAAATCCTCCTGGAGTACTCTACCACCTTCCTCTCCATCCACTTCTGTACAGATCTTAGTGTCATCTGCAAAGAGGCTGATCTTACTTTTTATCCTATCCAAAATGTCGACAATGAAAATGTTAAACAGCACTGGTCCCAGCACTTAGCCCTGTGGGACCCCACTTGTTACAGCTCTGGGCTTTGATAGTTCACCCCCCCTATGACTACCTTCGGTTGCCTGTCCTATAACCAGCTGTTGATCTAGCTAACCAGTTTCCTCCACACTCCCAGGTTACCCAACTTGGCCTACACAATAGAAAAAGAGGACAACTGCAAATACCAAGACATGGAAAAATACGTAGTATATAATGGCTAACTGTAAAAAATATATACAGACTGATCCTAACAAAATAGGCACGCAACAACGGTTTTACATATCATACTGCTATACTGCAGAACATGAACACACGTAAATATACCCCTCAATATGGGATAACTGAAACCTTGACTGTATTCCCAAGCATACATTAGTGGACCATTTTGACAAAGGGGCCACACCTATTAATTTTCAAGTTTTGACATTAAAAAGACTAATTATGCTGGGAAGGGTACATGACCCACAATTACAGAAAATTCTAATAATGGCAAATTTGTATTGTGCACACAACGTTACTACTAAAGTGACCATTTATCAAAAAGATGTCAATTTAGATATATGGAATAAAATCTAATATCTCATTTAGCCACACTAGGGCCATCACATTCAGATTATATGTCACCCAGGTCTCCCTTCAAAGTAAATATTACAAGCCTGGACTGCCTGTTTCTTTGTTTTGGACCACATCCAAAGTGATGAATTTGAGACTGTCAGGATTACTGTTATGAACAGCTGCACAATGTGCTCTGAGACCATTAGACATTTCTCATTTTTTTTACTACCCGAATATTTATTTTTCTGTAATTCAGATAACACCTTTGAGCAAAAGTTCTTTTACATAGTTTCCACATCAAATAACAATGGGCAAGAACAAATAACAAAGGAAAACAAAGAATTAACAGCAAGTGGGTTATAGAAGATAACCACTCCAACATTTAACATTAGATACATTGTAAATGGAATTAGTCCAAGACAAAATGAGAAAATACAATCACATGATGTTCAGAACAAATTATGAGCACATAACTAAGCACTATAGGAGTAAGTTCCCTGATAAGTAAGTGCTGGGAATGGGCCATATGAGGGGAAGGGAGGCAACAGGTGGGAGGAACTGGAATCAGCCAGGAGGCCTGGTCAGATAGGAAAATAGAAAGGAAGAATACAGTTCAATGTAGGCAGCCCCATGAAATAGTTTAGAGAAGTCAGGATTAATAACTGAGAGGTGAGGGGCAGAAAAGGGTGGTAGAGCGGGAATTCAGTCAAGGGACCTTATTGAATTGCAAGGTAGCGGAGGAGAAAATTGATCATTGAAAACTTTCCCAGGTTATATTTCTGGGGCGAAATTCAGGATGCAGGAGTTCAGGAGGGGGTTATCTGGGTGAACAGATCAAGTAGTACAAAGAAGCAGTAGGGCAGGAGAGGGCAAGGGGGTTGGGGAACAGGGGGGAGTGGAAGGGCATGTGTGAAAGAAGAGTGGAGTTGACAGAAAACAACAGGTGGTGTTAGTTAATATATAATAGTTAGCGGTAGCAGTCGCAGCTGGACTTAGAGACCAGATCTGCTTTTAGCAATCTTTTGAAGGCTCCTAAGGTCTTGGCAGATAATATGTCACCTGCAATTGAGTTGAACCAGAGTGGGGCTCAATAGGCAAAAGACTTTTGTCCCTGTGCCCTTTGTCCCAGTGTGGTGAATATGATCTTGACATTGTGTTCTGGCTTGTCTAATAATTGTGGATAAGCTTTATTTTGTACTGTATATGATTAATGTCTGTGCTTTACTATCTGTAACTAATTCCAGGTCACCCCTGAAAAAGGGACCCTTGGTCTCAGCAGGCCTACCCATCAACAAAATTCAATAAATAAATAAATAAACAAAATAGGGTGACTCACATATATTTTGTGTCAAGGGCGCCATGCTGCATATATGACATACTCTATTGCACATCCATTTTTAAATATTGGTTTTACTCTAGTTATTGGTAACTGAGCGCACCTCCCTGTTTCAATATATTTGCATGGTATCACGTCAAAAGAACAAACCAAAATGAGCACATCATTTTGGTCACTTTCAAATTCGGCTACTGTGGAGAGATAGCAAAGGACCGAATGGTGAGGGAGGATTGGAAAAAATGGTAAGGGGAGGTAATAGTGATGGGACACAAGGAAGAGGGAGAAAGAGGGATGGGCTAACTGGGGATGTGGAGCATGATGCCGCCAAGCTACTAGTGTAGCGTAGCAGGTAGGGATACTGGCTGCAATAGTGGTGGTCCTGGGTTTGGGACTACAGACAGGTATTTTAATTTATTTTCAGCAAGTGGTGGTGTTTTTTTACAAGTTGTTGCCATCCTCAGTCCCTCGTCTTTCCTCCAGTGTCCGCCCCACTTCTGAGATGATTATTAAAGTTTGGGAGGTGCAGGGGGCACAGCCCCCTACATTAAACATGTAATCAGATATGCGCCGATTTAGAATTCAGCGTATATGGTTGTGTGCTATATTTGTGTTCGCCAGGATGTACTTGCTCTTGTGCAAGTCGCTGATGAAGTTTCGCTTTTGTGACATGGAACCTATTTGCACACATTGTAATGTGAGCATTTAAACATGCCCACACTCTTTTCAGCTAACCAGTTCAGGGGTTTCAGTTGTGATATGAGATTGCTTTTAACTGCCATGTCCCTTATATTTACAGCTCTGGAGAAAGTTATTCTCTGTTGTCTTTAAAGAAAACCTGACTTTCAGCATCTGTATGCAAAATATGCCAGTTGTTTAATACAATCAATTTAATTTGTGTTGCTCTTTTATTAAACTGAGTCACAAATGTCAGTCTCTGATTTTATGCTATTTGAACTTGTTTGGATTTAACTTTTAGCAAGATATCTCACTTCATATCCTTTTTTTTTAAAGCTTTGTTGATAACATCTCTTAATTGTGCTGACATCTCATCTGCCTGCTTCAAAAAATGCATTCTGATGAACAATTATGTTTCAGCTTGATATATTGTCCATCTCCATAGGGTATATGTCATATTAAACTTGGCTGGTGAGCACTATCAGCCTGAAATAAACTGTTTCCCGCTGTAGGCTTCCGGAAAGTTTCTCTCTCAATTTGTTTGTTAATGTTAACAGACAATCTGAGATCTAAAAAATGCAATACTTTGTTTGCACAGACTTTATAACTGAAAGACAAATTGCACATATTAACAGATAACCAGCCAGCAAATACATCTGCTTCCTGAACTGCCCTGTTCCAAATACAAAAATATCATCAGTGAAGCAGTACCATCTGATAATCGTACCCAGGGAATTGCTGTCACGAACATAAATATGGGTTTCCTGCCACCAGCTGAGAAACAAATTTGCATACGATGGGGCCATAGTAGTCCCCGTCACTGTAGAAGACATTGGAGGGTCCCAAGGACAGGGGCAATGTACAGCAATGGCCAAGAAGTTTTGGACGTGGAACCCGGATTTGAATCCTACCAGGGCTCTTGACAGCAAAAGTGCTTGCCTTGCCAGTCCCCACCACAGCAGTCCTGAGGGACTGGGGGTGAAGATGCTGTCCAGGGGAAACGTGGGAGACACAGGTATGTCCCAGATTGGGGGGGTGGGATTACACACATCAAACAAATGATAGGCCTCCTGCTGTTATATTCCATCCTGGGAAAGGGGTCTGGATCGCCAAGCTGATTTATAACCATCTAATATTTCAAAGAGTGCTCTTTGTGTCTCTGCATACATCAAATTATGTATTGCTGTCTTGCTGTGATACTTCATCAACAAAACTGTCACACCATGTGTAAAAAGTTTATTTACACCTGAAGTACTTGAATTAGTCTTTTTTGTTTAAATTCTGCTTTGTTGAATGAAGAATAACATATGCTCAAAAGACCAGTAAGTAATACATAGAGGATTGTGTATGATCGCACATACACAACAAGGGTATTTTTCACTCGAGAGGTTTACATGGTAACTGGAGACCCCGAGAGTGTAGCTTGAGAGGTCTCGTTACCATGGAAACCTTGAAAGTTGAAAAATACCCTTGTTGTGTATGAGCGATCATACACAGTCTTTTATAGAGTATGGTCCCTCCTACTAAAACTACACTTACTTTTTTTCACTTTTGAGTGCAATTTTCTCTTCATCTGTCCCATTTCACCACTGCGACGGTTCCTGGCACATCACCGGTCTCCCAATCGTGGATGCGCACCCACCTTCTAGGTGTTATGCTGCACTAGCTACGTAGCTAGTGCAGCACAACAGCTATGATGACGTAGCTAGTGCAGCATAACAACGCTGTTGGGAGCATGGATTTCCATGCTGAACAGCTTTCTACCATACACTATATATAGGATTTTACTATGCTTTTTAATACTGCACCAATACCAACACTGTAAATATTGTGTCTTCCCCCATGGATGGATTGACTTCAATAGGATAGGTGAGCACCCTTTTGGCCTGCCAGTTGGAGTGTGGCCAAAAGGATGAGTCTGTAAGTGGAATCCTTGTGCTAAATATGCACTTTGGGAGTCATCTTTTGAGGTCTTCTACTACCGCCTAGCGGTTTCATCTTTCCGTCCTCCTATAGCTTGTAAAGAACATGTAACCACAGAAGCAGCCCAAAAATCCCTCCCACCCTGGTACTTGCCATGATTGAGGCTTCAGGCCTCCCTTGGTATGGTAACTGTACAGTTTCAATCTCCCTGTTTCTATCCACACTATGCATATTGCCCCATCCCAAGAATGTAGACATATCTCAAAAGTTTGTTATAATGAGCTTTTCCACAGGCAGTAGTGCACTAAAATCTTGTGTGCTCACCATTCTCTCTTTCAGGTCTCTGAGATTCATCCCTCCCCCCCCACACACACACACTACTCTCAAAATGTCTGAAGGAGCCCGACATCATGAACTGTCCAACTTTGTTTCCCCAGTACAACAGAGCGTGTTCCCCACCTGGGTCCTCCCTGTGGACCCTGTTCTGCTTCGTGAGGTGCTGCCCTATGGGTACTATGGTTGACTGAACTTCATGCAGTTGGGCCTTGAGGGTTCAATTTAACTGTCAGGTACCCCACACAGGGCTTTCCACCACTGACCCACAACCTGATGCATATAAGATATCCACTTAGTCACTATACCCCCATAAGGATTTCTGTGCTGTGCCTTTAAGTCAGGGGATGCTATCCTGCCTAAGGTGGTGCTCTTAGGGTCCAAATTATTGTCACAAGCCAACCTCAGTTATGGGTCTGGTGGCTAGTTCTAGGTCAACCTTCACCAGGCCAGGATGGTGCAACATCCTGGGCAAGTGTTGTAATCATGTGCCATGCCCTGTTCCCCCTAGGTGACTGTCCCCTTCAGATCGAGACTGCTGTAGTGTATACAGTGGAGCCTGTGACATGGTTGCAGCCATCTCTAAGTTCACCAGCCTCTAAGAGTGGTTGGAGTGTGGTGCTGCAAGTGGACATCTGTCAGTCTACCCTAGGGGGCCTCTGCCTATACTGCTTTGGGCACTACCCCATACCCAGTTATGTGCTCTGACAAGTGCAAGGAATCAGGCTCACATATCCTCCCTATGATACACCTGAACCTCGCCCCATGGTCGATTGCTCATGCTCCCCTGGTGGTTCCCCAACTGTTCCCCTTGCCTTTGCTACTTGAGAAAAAGGCTAGCCTGGGTGGTTCTCCAACCACCGCTATCCAGATTCCTTTCCCACTCATTCCACAAAAGGTTCCTCCTCACTCAGCCAAGCCTAATATCGGTGTGACTTGAAGCACCCTCCCTGATGCACCTACCCCCCTTGACTAGCTGACTTCTTGTACTTCTAAACGTGTATCGATCAGGATGTGGTCCAGGGACATGCTCCGGAACTGGGCCAAACCATTTCAAAAACTTGTCAGGAGGGACAGTGAGCTTTCTATATTACATTCCGAAGGGAGTGGGGTGGAGAATGGTCTGCTTTCCTGTAACACTCTGATCAGAGACCATGTACATCATCCAATGCCCCTGGTCTGAACTCTCTTGGCTGAAACCCCAATTAAATGAGCCCTAATATATAATGCCTTTGTATGCTACCCTTTAACAGGCAGCCAGAATTTGAGTCCAATTTGAAATGTTCATACCACTCTACTGAGAGAGTAGCCTGCACTGTTCTATCTTGCTGAAACCTTGTCAAGTGAAAGCCCAGGCCAGGAGTCATTCTGAAATTGTCTTTGTCCCCATCAGTAAGACTCTGAGGTTATTTGCCTTTTTGCTAGGGCAAGGGCTGGTAGCTTAAACTGCTGGGTAGATCATTCTCCAAGTCTTTCTCTCTAATTTAGCAGGATGTGAGGATCTGAAGTTCTTTTTCTTGTTTCCGCCTGCCTGTTTTCAGGGTGCTGCCTCTGATTGCTGGTATGCAATGTTGTCTGAGGGCAAGAATAGTTCAGGGAGGACCCCAAGATTCTTCAGCAGTGGTTTGGCCGTGGCTAGCATCCAGAAGAACTGGAGACCTTCACCCATGAAGATTTTAGACTGGGCTGTAGCATGCAGATACATTTTAATGTTGATCCCTGCCAGAATTTCCATATTGCTGGCAGGGTTTTTCACTTTTGCAGTGTGAGTGGAGTATAGTCCTGGTAAAAAAAATAATCTCCTCTCTCTGAAGAGCACCTTCTTCTTGCTCCAGGCAGTGTTCAAAACTTTGGTTTTGGTTCTATAGACTAAGAATCTGAGAACTATAGATCTGGGTCTGGGCTTCAGGTCTGTGGGTTTTCTCAACAGGGCTCTGTGAGTGCAGACTATGTTGAATGGCTCCTGCAGCGGAAGATCCAGCAGTTCCTTCAAAAAGGAGCCCAGAGGAATTCTTCCAGGGGTCCTTTCTCTGTATCTTCCAGCAGCCCATGGATTTGAATGTTGTGTCTGCGGGAGTAGAGCTCCATATCGTCCATCCTCTCTGTGAGCGTCCATTCCCTTGTCTGTAAGTAAAGTAGTGTTGCATCATGGCGATTGATGTTTAGCTGCGGCCTCCATTAGCCCCTGTTCCAGCTCTGTAGTCTGTTGAGCCATCTCAATGAGATCCTCCTGTGTATTTAATTCAGTTGCTTTTTCTAGCTTTTCCATGGTGGTGCCTAGCTGTATGAGTGTTTTGAACAGCTTCTTTGATGTTATGGCAAAGTTCTCTTCGATTTCATTATCACTGCCCTCACTGAGTTGCTCTGAAGTGAGAGTTGTTGCGCGGCTCCTACTGTGGATTCTGGTGTCTGGAGTTTCAATTCTTTTTGGGCCACATTAGATAGTCAAAAAGTGACTACTTAGTTTGGATTTTCCAGTCATTTTAGTTGTTGGACTTGTGTCCATCTTCAAATTCGTAAAATATTTCTTTTCACTGGCAGATCACATTAGATTTTAAAACTCCCAGGGAGAGATGATTTAACCTACACATTTATTATTCTAGTTAACACTGAGTTCTCTGTATAAAATCTTCTCCATGTAGCTGTGTTTTTACAATGTCTCAAGATGGGGCCTGTGTGGCTTCAAAAGCTTGTATAGTAAGTTTCTCTTAGTCAAATAAAAGGTATTACAAGCAGCTTTTTCTTTTTTTCTCTTTTTATAATAAACTCAGCATTATGTTTTTTTCTGTACCGTTATGAGTCAGACAAAGTACAATATCCAGTGAAGTTAATGTGATTATCTGGCCCTTTTGACCTCACATGCTGATTTCTGAAACTAACCCATGTAAGTAACGTCACACAGGTAGTTAAAACAGCTTTTTTGTCTGGTGACTGATCCCTGGGGCCATTTAGGAGTCTTGGTAAGATAAGCTATGTGGTCAGCGCATTTCAGAAATATCACTGGCCAATATACACAATTAGTAGCTACTCTGAATAGTAAGAACTTTAAGAGACAGCTGCTTGACTTCTGGGTGTCTTGCTGGACAACTCTTCAGACATACAGTAGCCCTTAAACCTATGCAGACATAGTTATGGCTTTTGACAAACTGATCAGCAGACAGAGCAGTTCCTGAGTCTGAAAGGTGGTCTGAACAATTCAGCGTTGAATGTGTTAAACTTTAGTCATCCTCCTCCTCCAAACATCCTCACAGGAATAATTCTTTGGGTTTCATAGTTGAATTTGTGAAGTGCATGAGGTCAACACCTCATCAGTCCAGCTTCAGTAGTCGAGAGCCTAGTTTTCCCTACTCTGTGGTGTTTTACTCAGCTAATCTCCTGGAAATATTAACTTTTTGCCCAGAGGTTGCAAAAAGGATAGATTACTCTGATTTTTAGAGGAATTCCAACACTACTGCACTTCTGCTGAGCAGTTTCCATCCGTCTCACATTTAACACAGCCTGCTGTGGACTCCGCCAAGAAAAGTTTATAAAACTATTTTTTAATAATATTTTAGAGGACTGGTAAATGTACAGTAGCTATACTGTGCTAGCAGAGGGAAGGCAGTGTTGTCTAGTAATGGAGGCAGTGCAGCCAAATGATTAGTGCATATTGCAAACCTGGAAACCCAGGTTTGAATCTCACAGCCACCAGTGACTGTTTTTTTTTGAGGCAGCATGGTCTAGTGGTTACAGCATAAGCCTGGGAACCAGAAGACCACAGGTTCGAACCCCACCTGAACCAAATGCTCACTGTCTGACCTGGAGCAGTTCACTTAACCTCATAGTGCACCAGTCCACACAGCGGCAATGTATAGAAGCAGGATCCTGCTAGAGATGAGCTGTTACATCTTGGCTGGGTTCTCCTTGGTAAATGAGTTGTAAAGTAAAGTTGCTGCCAAGTTATTTGTAGATGTGCAAAACAATAAGTTAAAATGCTACTTTTAAACCTATAAAGATTGTGCATTAATAAGCTGTAGGGCTATATGACACTCAAACCACCAATTCCCAACCAGGAACTCATTGAATAGCACTCTGGAGCAAGGGGGTGCTCCCAATCACTCACAACACTTTACCATCCCAAAAGAAACAGAGCACAACACTGACAGAGACAGAATAAAACTGAGTTAAAAATTACTAAACAAACTCAAGATGCACTTGTCACAGCTTAAGGTGCAGTATTCAATTGTCCATAAAGAACAGTATAGCTAAGCCATTTTGAGAAGTCATTTTATAGAACACTTCCTTCAGCACTCACTTTCAATGAAGTTGCAGGACAATGTCAAAAAGCTTGCCACCAATGGTCAGATCACATGCACACAGTTACTAATGCTGATATACAGGCAATATGAGGAGATATAGCGCAGAGGCAGCATGCTGATCCACCCAGCGCTTCATGATTTGGCGACCATTCATCTACACTACCTGACACCATTTATTTCTGCAATACATAAAAAAGAAAATCTCAGAGCAGCTATATATATAATCTAAGGAATTTTACATTATTTGCATTTGGACACATTTCATATATGCTAGCAATAACTCTATCCTACCCACCCCCATCCCTTGTCCTCTCCAAAAACAAAATAATAGCACAGACTCATGGTGAAAACTTGATTTTCACATTATTTGAGCTCAGTTTCCTAGATGAGATGCAACAACTCATTTTCTGTGGTGTCTTCCTTCTACTCAGTTGTGTAGTTGGGAGGACTGAGCTTCAGGGAGGTCAGCTGACTTGTGCAAGGTCACACAGTACTGTAGCCCCTTTAAGAGTGTGGCACTGATTGATGACATCACCCTTTTCTTGTTGAATGAGGTCTATGGCTGATGATGTCATGTCATACTGCTTCCTTCTGTGTTTGTGTCTCGCTGTATCAGAGGTCATTCAGGAGACAATCTGAGTCACGTATTTTGTGGCTTTTGTAGCATTTAGAGAACGGGTGTTATATCTTGAATTGAACAGCAGAGAGGTCTGTTACATTCCTTGCAGGAACCTCAGCTAGCTCAGCAGCAGATCAGAAAAAAGTTCACATATACAGTAGGTAGCAAAGTCTAAAAGCAGTTGACAAATACCCCAGGATGTATCGGGTGACCCAGACACAATACACATGTGTAATTGGTTTGTCAATGGAATTTACCCATTTGTAGAGTGTACTTCAGAGCTGTTCAAAGGGCAAACAATCAATGCTGAAAATCAAGACAGGAGGCGATATGGCTGCCCAGGGCTAAAATGTTCTGCAAAAAGACTGGTATTTTCATGCATTGTGTGACCTTGTGGGCTCCAGTACTCTCTGTATTAAAATGAGTCGCACGATAACAATGTAATGACATTCATGAAATTATTTTACTGTACAAAAATAGGATACAATATTGCACTCACAACCATGAGACCATGTGTGGATTCTGGACACTAGTATATTGACTAGAAAAAAATACATAAACAGAACCATCACTGGTTTTGATCGCTATTGGTCTTCATCTTTGGGTCAAAGATAGTTTCTTTGAAACATTTGAAAAGATAAACACCTTCATCCACATAGGAATGGAAAATACTCATAGAATACAGCTTCAGGAAATTTATCAGACATTCTGTAAAGGTGATGGGTCTACAGCTGGGAATTCAGCTTCCGGCAGCCAGCCTGTTTTACACCCTAGCTAGGGACAGGCTCCAGAGACCCTAACACTAACATTTAACACTAACTGCTTCATGGGGCCAGGCACCACAGACCTTTACAATATGTAGACTTGTTGCTGGTATTTGGTATTAGTTCAGTTCAGTCTGTCTCTGCCTTTGGTTCTTTGTGGGATTTTGTGAGGGTTTGTACTATTTGATTTTTGTGGGATTTTGGAAAAAGTTCTGTTTCTGGACTGCATCACTGACTTGTTTGGTCTTATTTAATTTCAGATTTCTTTCTTCATTAGATTTGGTGGTCTTATTCTATATGATGGGGATAGTATCTCTGTTTTCAGTTGTGTTTCTTGGTATGTTGGTATGCATGGTGAGTTGCCATGGTTCTATGTGATAATGGCGAAAGCCTAAAGGCGATCGCCGTTATCCACGAGTCAAAGTGCCAAAAATGTTTTTTGCCAGTCTGACACCCTGGTGCACAGCAAAACAGCACTGGGGACTTCATGTTTTAATGTTTTCTCTGGGGGGCTGCACCCCCCCACACCTCCCCCATGAGGGGGCTTTGCCCCCCTGCACCCTCCTACTAAAGGATTCTCAACTCCAAGGGTGGTGGATGTCAGGGGGGTGAAAACATTTAAAAAAAAAAGGTTTGGTCGGGTGCAACAAAACACAGCGCCGCCGACCCAAACCCCAGAACCCTGCGGACCAACACTGGCAACCCACCTACCACATCATGGGTTGGCTCAGCAACCCACCATGGCACCCTCTCACATCCCTCCCACTCCCCTACTGCCGTCTACCACCCCTCCAAGGTACATTTAGTGACATCCTGTCGCTATACTCGCCCACCTCCCATCCGGCCACCCTACTGTCTTGTGGCCGTCCCTGCAATGCGCTGGGGAAGGGGTCGCTGTTGTTGTAGGTGCCCTTCACCCAGCACCAGTATAATGGGATACTGTTACCATATGATTGTGGTCGATTTGCATAATGATCTTTCTACCCTGAAGGATTATATAACAATAAATACATTGATATATGTTATATTAATTGCACACAAACTATGAAAATGCATCTATTAGGGTTGAAACACAAATCATGCAAAGTGGGGAAATGAAAGCTATGGTTCACAGTTTCTGGAACCATGGCAAATCAGCGGCACGGTGTTCTTTGAGGTATTTCCTTATGTTTTGGAAAATATATCTAAAAGCAGCTGTGACGCTCACTGTGCCAAACCTGTAGCTTACTTCATGAGTAGCCGAAAGGCAGCTCACAAAGCAGCTACATAATGACACTTATTGCAGCAGACCTGTAGCTTCCTTTGTGAGTGGCCCTGTGGGCAATTCATGAGGTGGCTGCATTGTGTCGACAACTGTACCGGACCTGTAGCTTTCTTTAAAAGTAGTCCTGCAGGGCGGGCCACTCCAAGAACATCTGCTCAGTGATGCACACTGTGCCAGACCTGTAACTTACTTTGTGATTGGCCAAGCAGGCCACTCACAAAACAGCTGCATAGTTATGTTAAGTGTGCCAAACCTGTAGCTTACTTCACAAGTGAACCTGTAGGCCACTCACAAAGAACCTGCATAGCTGCAGTCACCAAGCCACACCTGAGTGGCCCTGGAGGGCAGTCATGAAGCAGCTGTATAATGACACCCACTACACCAGACCTGCAGCTTGCTTCATGCAGGGTGCTACAGGCTATGTGTGAAGTTGCAGGCCAGCTGGACAGAGGAGGGCCCTGACTTGTAGCTTCATTGTGCTGGGCCCTGTAGGCCCTATATAAAGCTGTACACCTGTTGGGTGTGGCCCCAGACCTGTAGTTACTTCACAAAGAGTTGTGCAGGCCCTAGACAAAGCTGCATGCATATTGCGCAGGCATACATCCTGCAAATTGGGTGTTTATGTGGAGAGGCAATAAGAACCCCATCCTTTACATTTGGTGAAAGAATATTAAATAATGAAAAGGTTATAAGTGTTAAAAAAAACTTGAGTAAAACTGAGCCACAAACAACTAAGTGCATGCATCACACAGATATTGTAGGACTTATTATTTTTTTTTGGGGGGTCATATTTGTAACATCCAGAACTTTTTCATTTTTCACTATTTTTTTTACCAGATTTGAGGATTGGGGGATTGGGGTTCTTATCACCCCCCCCGAACACTCAATTGACCTTTTTATAAATTGTCCCTAAGTTCATCTGAGATGGCATCATGTCAGGAGGGCGAATCCCCAACAGCAAAACCATCACAATGACACAACCCATTCGACATTCACAGTGCTGTATGGGTTGCTGGAGCAATGTGCCGATATACCAGCTCCTGGTGTTGGCCGCTCTCCCCCGATATCCACCCCTCCCATAGTTGGTAATCTATAATTATGGGTAGTGCGGTGAGCAGAGCCCCCTGCATGGGGAATGTGTGGGGCAAAGCCCCCCACTAACAGTAAAGGACTCTGGTGCTGCGGTGGTCCATCGACACTTTGCTGCGGCGATGCCATCGCCATCAGCAAAGTGATGTCGCTGTAAAGTCGTTTGATAACATTGTTGTCGATGCAAGTTGGTGGAAGCATCTGAGACACCCTTTTTGTCCCTTGAAGAGTAGTGCATTAAGGGACAGCTGAGGGTCACACTGTGGGACATTCAGCAATTGCAATAAGGGATGCTGAGGAATTGTACTGAGGGACATTGAGGAATCATGACATGTGACCAAATATTGGGCATCAGTGGAGGTAAGAGGGTGGTGTGGGTGCTAGATGGTGGGCATGGGTGTTTTTTATTGCATGGGATGGGAAAGTGAGTGGGTAGAGTAAGTTGGCCAGTGTGTAGGCGGAAGGGTTTTGAAGATGGTGGGGGGGCTTGGGATACTGGTGGTGGAGTTGGGAACCCACCACCCACTTTTTACATGTTCAGGCAGGTGGCAAGAGAATACCAGTGGCAATGTCGGGCACCCACTACCAACTTTTTTCAAGTTCAGGCAAGGGGGTTGGAGGGTGATACCAACAGCAGGGCACCCAGGCAGAAGGATACCAGCAGTTGGATTGGGCACCCACTGCCGGTTCTTTTAGCGCTCAGATGGGAGATGGGTGAGAGAGGGGTACCAGTGGAGGGATTGGGCACCTGCTGCCAATTGTTTTACATTTCAGGCAGGTGAAAGGGGGGTGCTAGCAGTGGTTATGGGCTTTCAACTGCAGGAAAAATGTGGGGCAAAGCCCAGTGGAGAACATGGGCTTCCCGCTGCCAGCAATCTAAGGACAGCAGGCAGAGTTTTGGGGACTCAAAATTACACAAAAATGGCAGTATCAAGTCACAACATTTGGATACTCTTGCAAAACTGACGTATGTCGCTTTCATAAAAATCCAGTTTTCCTGCACATGTGTAAGCATTGCGCTTTATTTTCTAAACTTTTTGAAATCTACACATTTTCCATTAAAACCGTCTGTCAAAGAATCATCCCTTGGCCAAACTCTGAGAAACAGCTTGCAGCGATTTTTGTGCTATTGGAAAGCAAAAAAAAAAAAGCTCTTAAATCATATTTTTGTGAGTTTCACTGAACCAACCATTGCCAAATTTACAGGATGCAGAGATCCTAGTAATGAACTTGGTGCATACCAAATTCCAAGGCCTTCTATCCTGAGATGGCTGCATTAGTGAGGTGCAAGAGTTGACGTTTAACATTAAACTGCCTAACTCATCCCTAGAGGTACTACTAGGCCCCTGTAATTCAGTATTGTATGAACTTGCATAATCGGCACTCAGTATGATCTTCAGTGTTTCACACAGTGTACTTTGCAATCATTATCACTAGTTCAGGTTAACAAAACAGTTGCAATTTCTCAACATATTGTTTTTAAATTATAAAACGAGCTATGAAAATCCTGGAACCTCATTAGTTGAAACATATCACTTGGCTGTAGATTTTTTTCTGACAACCGCATGCTTCACCTGAACTGCATTTTTTAAACAAAGTGCATCCCATTTTACAAGTGGGATAACACACTTCAGGGTTTGCGGCTATAAGGGAATGAATACACATCTCAAATGGTTGCAGCACTTGGCTATGTCTCATGCCTAATATCCATCTGAGGCATGCATTATTCCATTATAACCACATACCTTGTCATGTTATCCCTCACTTTGCTAACCATGACAAACTTAAGAGTTAAATGTCATCTCATTAGATAAAGTGTCCCAGGTCTGACCAGCATAGTTACTGCGCTGGCTACAAACAAGGAAACCAAGAAAATATCCAGCAACCTAGCAAACACGAGACATGACTGAATGTAAAAGGGGGCACTAGATAAGCACATACCGCTGCAATGTGATATTAAAAACAGATACCCTTCCTATTCTAGATTTGAACAGTTCCAATTCAAAGGATTCAATATTTTGTGGTATTCTGTAGCACATATGGTAATAGGATCCAGCTGTTCGGTCCTTTGCAACCAAATGAATTTTTTGACCTAGCAGCAAACTTTTAAAAAGATTGGAAAGTTATATTTGACTTAAGTATTTTCCATTTCCTCAAACAGGGCCAATTTAAAGAGAAAAGGAAATAGCTCAAGCCACTTTTATTTGTCTGGTGATATTTACGGGAATGCCACTAAAATATGTCAGATTCCAGGGCAACATTAATTTGGGGGGCTACCTAGTGACGGTATGTATCTGCACTTCCTGTTAGAGGGGTACTAAGCACTAAACCCCACTTCTTGCTCTATTTAACAGGCTGTACATTTGGTTTAGGAAATTAATCCAAAAACTGCCTCCAAGAATGAATGTTTACTTGGCACTTTATAAAGCCGAACAGCATGTTAGATTTAATAAAACCCTTGTATGTAAAACACTCAGAGGAAATGGACATTTACCAGTAATTCAAAGAGAACATTTTGACCTAGTATGTTGAAATCTTCAGTCAAGATGACTCTCACTGGCATCTCCACAAAAACACATCATGCTCCTCCCCCACCACCCAAACAGTCATCCAGTTGCTTCTTTTCTTTTGCAGCGAGATCAAGGGGGTGATCTTTATAGTTTGTTACACTACAGCACTACGGCTCACCATACGTGGACAGCAGATTCGCCTGGAGCAGATCTATGAACTTGATCAATCAGTCTGCTTAGCATCAGCGAATGAAGCATGGACTGGGCTTCCCTCTCCTTCCCCCTCTCTGGGCCTACTGCATATAGGTTAACAGTGACAATGAGGTAGCAGCAGTGTGCCTTAATTGGGGTATTTATTTAATTTTTTTAACTGGGTAGGTACACTGATCCAATTAAATGTTTCCAGGCACAACCCGAGTCATAACAGGCATTATAGAGTGCCTGAGAGTGGGCCACTGACCAGCCTAGATTTTGGATTACTATTGTCCCTCCAGTCATGGCTTAGGGGTCAGGGGCTTGACAAAATGTGGCTCTTTTAGAAGGGAGTTATAAAAAGATTAGTTTGGGAGCTGGCATTGTGCCAACTCCCTTACAAAACCTGATTACTCATTTTAGGACTGAGGAGAGTAAAGTATGGGACCACTGAGTGTGTGGTTAGTGGATATAGGATTAGCTAGTCTTTGCCACCTGAGAAGGGCTTGATGGTTTTGTTTTAACTTCACAGCATGAATAATGAATATTGTTTGTTATTCAGTTCCAAAAAATGACCAACCTATTATTCATAGTTGTCAGGAAATATTATTTTTTTACATTCATACCGCTATTAGCATCAGTGACTCAGCAGGTAGCACTCCCACATCGGGGTGGAAGATTGGAAGGCCGTGGGTTCTAGCCCCACATTCCGTACTTGGGATTATACTCAAAACTGAGTAGTGCAATGGGGGTGCTGTACTACTGAGGTGCCAGCCTTTGGATGAGACTTTAAACTGAGGTTCCATAGAAAAATAGAATTTGTTGGCGGATAAGGACTGCTTGGCCCACCCAGTTTACACATTTGTCCCCTGCCTGTCTTACCTGATCTCTGGCAACTCCCCCCCTCCCCAACACTTACCTACCAAGATTCCTTTGTGCCTATCCCATGCAAGCTTGAAGTCCACCACTGTTTTAGCCCCACCTCTGCTGGAAGACCGTTCCAGGTCCCTAAAAAGGAGGCCTTTTACAGGACTCAAATCGGCCAAATGGTGAATTCTCTGAAGACTGGAGTAAAGGAGCTGTGGTATTACAGCTGAATGGTTAAAGAGCTGCTGACGCCTCAAAGAAAAGTTTGAAAAACACTGCAATTAGCTGCAATTCAGCTCTGATCCCATATACAGTATATTCTATAGATTTCTCCTCCCCATTATTTATTACTGAGGAAATTTGCAGAAATACAGGATCTTTATCCCTTAGACTTCATCTGCCTCTATATCTTACTCCCTACTTTAAGTCATAATCCTCTGTTGTGACATCACAATCTGTTGCCATGGGAGTAACTGTGATGTCAGAAGCAGTGAATTATGACCTCAGGTAGAGAGAAAGCAACAGGAATAGATGAACTCAAGATCTTTTTTTTTTATGCAAAATACACCAGTAATAAATATTGGTGAGGAGAAATACAGAACTAATGTGAAATATAAGCTGAACTGTGTCAATGTCTACATATTGGCTACGCATGTGTATCTGGGGCGAGTAGCCACTCTGCACCCACTGCGCACCCCACACGGCATGCATGAAGGGGGTGCGCGCAGACCCTCAGCACCAGATCCCCAAAGGCTGTGGACAGCTCCGTGCTGGGGCATTCTGGGGGCATGCCTGCACTACGTGGCATTCACAAAGCCACATAGTGCTGGCTACAGAGGTGCGGAGGTGGGCACCGGGTACGCCAGCCAGGACCAGGCATAATCTGGTGTGTGCCCCCACGAACACAGGCATCCAGTCACCAGGGATCGGGACAGGGCACACCGTGCTGCCCCTAACCACTGGGCAGCAGGAGGCGGCTGGGGAAGCTGGATGGGTGAGCACCCAGAAGGTACATGTGCGGCAGCACTGGAGCAGGAGGGTGCTGCATGGGTCCAGGTGCATGCTTTTGGCATGCACAGCCCCAGATCCACACCACCCAACACATGGGATCCACTATGGGCTCCGGGGGGGGGGACACCGACCCCTCCCCCAGCCGCCCTGCAGAGTCTTGTGCATCGGGGGAAGGAGCTGTGGACAGGTGGCCAGCATTGGTGAATGCCAATATGGGTGCACCTGTCCACGGGACACAGGAACGCGGCTGGGTATGCACATTTCGTGTGTACCTACATCCCTTTCATGCATAGGGGCCATTATGTTTTGTTAAAGTCCTTAAGGTGTCAGCTGCTCTTTAAGGCATTTGGTGAAAGCTCCTGGTGTTTTGGAGATTTGGTGTTGCTGTGAGCCTGCATCAGTGTGAAGAAACCCTGAGCTGTGAAAGGGGAACAATAGAACCCTGAGCTGTAGAAGGGGAAAACTGGAACGGTGTGGGCCAGAGCTAAAGGTTGGGCGCTGTACCTGAATCTGAGGAATTTGGAAGGAAAAAGGTTTTGCAGGTGTCCAGTGTTTCAGGAGTCTGAAGTTTGCTGAAAAACAGCTGTGGAAAGGCGGAGGTTCGATCCAGAGACTGGAAGTCACTAGTCAAAGGCTACGGGAAAGGTAGGAATTCAGAGAACTTGTTTGCTGCACACTGGAGCTGTTAGTTCCTGCCATACCTCTCAACTGTCCCTGATTTTCAGGGACATCCCTGATTTTGCCTCAGAATTTTTCTCTGTCCCTCCTAAAAGTTGTCTTTCCATGACCAAACAGTGGGAGTTGGAAGCATAAAATAATGTCAAACATTAAAGTTACAGACTTGTTCTTCCTTGGAAAATGCATTTTGCACTAAGCCCCATATTCTACCAGCTTCCTGAGTAGATATCATCAAGTTTAAAGATGTGTCCCTGATTATGGTCCTTTGTCCCTGATTGTTTTAAGCCTTGTCCCTGATTTATGAGGCAGGAGGTTGAGAGGTATGGTTCCTGCCCAGGAGAAAGGTGAATGCAGAAAATTGTCACAGATACAACTGGGAGCTAGGTAGGGGACCTGCAACCCCCTAACGAGTGAGGCAGACTTGGTTGCAGGGGGCCACAGGCACGTGCCTGAGTGCAAGGGCACTCTGGAGCCATTCTGTGGAGTCACTCCTGGGTTGAGGTTCCTTGTGGCCTTGTAGGCCTTGCATCTGAGCTCTGTGATCTGGCCTGTGGAGCAGGCTGAAGGGGACAAGCTGCAAGAATCTTCAAGCAAGTTGGAAGGTGACAAGCTGCAGGAGTCTTCAAGAAAGTCCAAGGTCGACCAACATTCTTCTGCCCCAACTGCTCGCTGCCCTCAGTGTGACTGACTGAGTGATCCATGGACTTCCAGAACCCACTGTGCCAGAAGCTGAATCCCAGTGTTGTAGGACTGTGAGTAATCCAGGGCTTGCCCTGCTAAAAGGGGAATAACAAGCATTTGTCAATGCCGAATGTTTGCTTGCTGGCATTGGCAGTGGTAGTGTAGAAGTTACAGAGCTGCGTAATAGGAATGGCAGTGAAGTATTGAACTGAAGCCAACCCCACCACCACCCTGCAGAGACTGACAGGCATTGGGGTGTGCCTTTGGGTCGTCAGCACACACCCCATTTCACCACACCTCGCCCTGCAGACACTGACAAGTGTCAATGTTCCTTGGAGTCTTTACTTATGCACCCCATTTCATTAGGAAATACAGTGAGATGGGTGCGATATAGAGAATGGGGTGAACTTTGGGCTGAAGAGTCCAAGGCATACCTTGATGCCTCTCACTGGCTGCAGGTGTGGAATGGTGTGAGCATTACAGGCAAGAATCCCAAGTCACACCCCTGATGCCTGTCATTCTCTACAGGGTTGGGCATTATGGTTGGAAACCCTAATACCTCAGGCATTCGTTGGTATTTTCACTCCAAATTTTCAATATGTTTTTTTTGTGACCCCACCTCATGAACAGGGGGAATATCAGTTTGTTAGCCGAAAGCTGCTTATGCACAGCGACTACAGCATTTAGCACCACAGGTGCAAAAACAATCCGAAAAGGATGTAAAAAATGACAGCTGTACTGTTCATGGGGAGGTGTAAAAAATGGCAATGTTGCAAATCTGCAGTAAAAATATAAAAACAAATGGTGAAGTCACGAACGTACATAGAAACTGTGCAATGCACACCCGTAATATAATTAGGTTGGGGATTTTTTACAGCAGATTGTCAACTCAGGCATTTTGGTGCCTCCGATCATGAACAGTGTCACTGTGATTTTCTTTATCTGTCTGAACAATGATTTCCCACAGCGACCACGCATCTCTGCGCTGAAAGTGTGAAAACACACTTCAGCCATGTTGTGAAAAATTACAGCCGTACTGTTCATAAGGAAGTGCGCGGAAAAATGCCAGTGGTGAAAATCTGGACTGAAAATATTATAAAGTCATGAACTTACGAGGGTGCGTGGAAACCGCGCAATGCTCACGTGAACACAGTCATTTTATGGACTTTTGTCACCAAATTTCAACATAGCCATTTTAAGACCTCTGCTCATGAACAGTGTAACTGTGATTTTCTTAATCTGTCCTAAACATTGCTTTTTGCACACCAACGGCACCATTGTGCGCTACATGTGCGAAAACACATTTTGGGCGACATATGAAAAATGGCAGCTGTACTGTTCATAAGGAAGTGTAATAAAATGGCAATGTTGAAAATCTGGAGTGAAAATATTAAATTCACGAACTACATGAAGCATGCACAGGAACTGCATAGCATGACGCCAGAAACAGTCATTTTAGGAATTTTTCACCAAATTTTCAACATAGCCATTTTAAGACCTCTGCTCATGAACAGTGTCACTGTGATTTTCTTAATGTGTCCCATACATTGATTTTGCACATCGACTGCGCCATTGTACGCTACATGAGCAGAAACACATTTTGGGCAAGATGTGAAAAATGACAGCTGTACTGCTCATAAGGAGGTATGGTAAAATGGCAATGTTGAAAATCTGGAGTGAAAATATTGAAAATTCGCGAACTTACAAGCGTGCATAGGAACTGCGCAATGCACGCTCGTAAAACAGTCATTTTTAGGAATTTTTTCACCAAATTGTCAACATTGCCATTTTAAGACCTCTGCTCATGAACAGTGTCACTGTGATTTTCTTAATTTGTCCTGTACATTGATTTCAAACACCGACTGCACCATTGTGCGCTACACGGGTGGAAACACGTTTTGGGTGAGATGTAAAAATGACAGCTATACTACTCATAAGAAGGTGTGGTAAAATGGCAATGTTGAAAATCTGGAGTGAAAATATTGAAAATTCGCGAACTTACGAGCATGCGTAGGAACTGTACAACGCACGCTCGTAAAGCAGTCATTTTTTGGAATTTTTTCACCAAACTTTCAACATAGCCACTTTAAGACCTCAGCTCATGAACAGTGTCACTGTGATTTTCTTAATTTGTCCTGTACATTGATCTCGCACACCGACTGCGCCATTGTGCACTACATGAGCAGAAACACGTTTTGGGTGAGATGTGAAAAATGGCAGCTGTACTTCTCATAAGAAGGTGTGGTAAAATGGCAATGTTGAAAATCTGGAGTGAAAATATTGAAAATTTGCGAACTTACGAGCCTGCGTAGGAACTGCGCAATGCACGCTCGTAAAACAGTCATTTTGGATTTTGCCCAAATTTTCAACATGGGGTTTTTGGGACCCCTTCTCATGAATGATGTCACTGTCATGGCGTTATTCAGGCCCAAAGGGTGATTTCGCGCAGTCACTGCGAAATCACCCTTCGGCCCGAATAACGCCATGACAGTGACATCATTCATGAGAAGGGATCCCAAAACCCCATGTTGAAATTTTGGTGCAAAATTCAAAAAATGCCTGAGATATGCAATAAAGTTGAAAAACCTTATCTAGCCCATTATACAGCTTACTGCATTTCTCAGTTCAGGTCGGCTTTGAAGAGTGCAGACGTGTTCTCAGTCCCTAAGATCGTCAAGCTGAGCTCCGGAGGTAAGTATGGGGTGAGGGGGTGGGAGCAGGGTGCTCAGTGGGTGGGTGCGGGTTGTGGGAGGGGCTGGGAGAAGCGCCTGGGGACCGCTTTTATTTTGCAGGTTAAAAAAAAAAAAAGACGTGGGACGCTTGCCATGTTGAGGTGGGCTCCCAGTGTGCAAGGACGGCTGGGGGCCATGGAGCTGACGGGGATGGGCACCCCGTTGGTCAGATGATAGTTCCCACGCTGGGGTGGGCTCCCAGCGTGGCACCCAGTACTGGGGGAGGTGAAGACAGTGGAGCCGGACGGGGATTGGGCACCCGCCGCTATTAGAGTGAGTGCCACGCTGGGGTGGGCACCCAGCGTGGCATGTGGAAGGCTTTGGGAGGGGGAGGCAGCACAAGCTGACGGGGATTGGGCAGCCCCTGCCGGCCATAATGTGTGTGCGGGGGGGGCACTCAGTATGCGCATGCTTGTGTGTGTGTGTGTGTGTGTGTGTGTGTGTGGGGAGCTAAGCATGAGCAGGCGATATCTTATCGCTGCTCACTGAAGCATAGCTCCCTTTCAACTGTATGCCACTGCATTTTGGAGCTTGTCATAGACAGCTCCAGCATGCATTGGCTTACGGGGGCCGCGCCTGACAACACACTGACCGAATTGGAGGAGGAGGTGACACACCTCCGAAATCTCGGATGATGGCACTATGTTTCTTGCACATGCGTGCAAGCAAACATAAAAAATGTAAGTGTGTTAGCATACTAGGAAAAGTTACTTAAAGGGCCCTAATGGCGGACAACCTGTGGCATCTAGCAGGCCTGCGTTAAGTCTGAGTACCCAGCTAGGACTGGTCAGGACATAAGAGGTTTGTACTGGTACCAGTGGGGGTTGGAACTGTATGTGTTCTGGCCCACGGGCTTTGTTAACCCGAATAACCAGTATTTTCTTCTTAACAGCAGTCCTGTTCCTGGTACCGCCCTTCCCTAGCCCTTCCCCAAAATAAACCTGTGGTTCGTTTGTTGCAATTTCTGTGTGGTGGGCATTTTGTTGGTATTAGCTGTCAAGTATATGTGGTGTACAGTATTGATGAACAACATGGTATCCAATGTGCGGAGTGGTTGGAAGGGGAGGTGGGTAGGTACAGTATCCCAGTGGATTGTATCAATCAGACACCTGGCCCACTGTTACTTCACTCTGGGTGAAGGCATTGCACTACTTTCTTTCTGTTCTGAGAAAGAACCCCCAATCACCATCGCAACAGAACCCATGCCCCATAACCTGTGTGGTAGTCAACATGCAGGGGTAGTAGCCTGCTGGCACACTGCGCCTAGGCTACAAATGTATAACTCATGCCTGTTAAGCTGCAGCTTTCATATTGACTAACCTGGCATATAATTTTCCTTTCAGTGCCTTCTGTGTATGAGCTAAGGACCACATGACATTTTCTTCTACACAGGGTGTATAACAGAGGTCTCCGATCACCCCAACCTAGTGCCTTAGGTAAGTGTTTTTATTTGGCGGGGCCTCAGTTAGCTAGATTGTGGAACTAGTATTAATTTTTCCTTTCTCTCTCTCTTTTTTCTCCCTAGTGTGCTACTGGTGACATACCCTCCTTCCCTCTCCCCTTCCTTCAGTTTAGAATGCAGGTAGGAGACTGAGTGGATCCCATGAAAACTGAGCACTGTCTTCCAGTGTTTAAGCTGGAGTCACCCTTACTTTTTTGACTCTGAGGGCTGGTTTTCAGAGAGGCTGTTTGATAATTTGAGAGCCAACTTTCTTTAGCTACAGGTCCTTGTGTATTGAAGGAGCAATCTACAGAACTTGGGAGTGATCACTCCCTTGAGTCAGGTCAAAGTACTTGTCAGTATGACAGTTTCATGCCCCTTTCTCTTGGGTCAGCTCTCTGTGCGGTTCACCTGTACTATTGATGGTGACTTGCCAGCGTGGCAGTTTTGCACCCGTTCTTGTTGTTAGACAGATGTGCTTCTCTCTCCCCACTGCACACTCATGCTAATACAGCCTTCCCGAACATCATGATGTCACGCACAGCAGTATGACAGCAGTATGACCAGATCAGTGTGATAAGCTCGCCCAGCAAAGTAGCTGAAGCAGAGCGTTTCAGCACATTTCTCAACTTGGCTGGCCGGTGATTGACTCCCTCATTTCTTCAGCACTGAGGATGAGTTTTTCGAGAGTTTCTTGGAGATGGAGCTATTTTAAGGAAACTATCCTCTGAACAGTGCTGGGGGTGAGTTTGTTTGGAGGCAGTCAATATATAAGAACATATGAAACTTGCCAGCAGAAACAGACCTCACAGTCTATCAAGTCTGCTTGAATGCGCAGCTAGCACCCCTATACTGTAGCTGCCCCACCCCTCACCCCACACCCCTGAAACTGTTCAGCGTTGTTTACCCAGCTCCCCCTTGCCCTGTCCCATGCTGTTTTGAAACTGCCCACCATCCTGCATGCCACCACCTCCTCAGTTAGAGCATTCAATTTCGACAGCACCATCTCAGTGAAATAATGCCTCCTTATCTTCCGCCTGAATCTGCCACCCTCCAGTCTTAGCCCATACCACCTTGTGTCCCTTCCCTTCCTTAGCTTAAACAACCCTTCTGTGCCAGATTTGTTGATCCCCCTCAAGTATTTGAAAGTTTCAGTCATATCCCCCTGATCCCTTCTCTCCTCCAGGGTGTACAAACTCAAGTGTCTCAGCCTTTCTTCGTAGGTTCTCTCTTTAGCCCTCTGTATTAATTTTGTCACCCTATACTGCACTGCCTCGTGCAACCTGATATCCTTTATCAGATATGGACACCAGTACTGCACACAGTACTCCAAATGTGGCCTGACCAAGGACCTGTACAGGGGCAGGATCACATCCTTGTGTCTGGATGAAAACCCCTGCACAATGCACCCCAGCATCCTATTGGCCTTAGCTACAGCCTTCCAGCACTGAGCAGACTTGTTCATGCTCCCCATTACTATGACCCCTAGATCCTTCATCTCGTCAGTGACACCCAACCACACTCCACCCCACCAATATTCCCTCCTTGGGTCCTTCACCCTGAAGTACATAACTTCATTGCATTAAAACCCAATTGCCACTTTGCCAACCACTCTTCAAGTTGGGTTAGGTCACCCTGTAGCTTCTACAACCCCTCTATGTCATCCACAACAGCCCCCATCTTGGTGTCGTCAGTGAACAAACTGATCTTGCTCACAATCCCATGTGCAATATTCGAAATGAACAGACCAAACAACATCTGCCCCAGCACAAAGCCCTACTGTACATCGCTGGTCACTGGCCTAGGTGATGAGAGTCCCCCCCACAACCACCCATTGCAGTCTATCTTCCAGCCAATTCTTGATCCAGTTAGCCATCTTAACCCCCACCCCTGTGTATTTCAACTTTGCCCCCAGTCGCCCATGAGGGACCGAATCAAAGGCCTTGCTGAAATCCAAATATAGGACATCCACTGCATGGCCCTTGTCCAACTCCCTTATGGCCCAGTCATAACATTCTATTAGGTTGGTCTGGCATGATCTTCCAGAGACGAACCCATGCTGCTACCCATCCTGGAGCTCATTGACCTCCAGGAAAGTTACCAGTCTGTCCTTCAAGATTGCTTCCATAGGTTTACCTACTATGGAAGTGAGACTGACCAGTCTGTAATTACCTGGCTCATCCTTTGGGCCACATCCTTCGGGCGTTGGGGATAGTGAGGAGGCGATTGAAGGGTATGTGGACTGGGCACAGTGGAGGAATGGAGAGGGGTGGGCGGATAGAGGCAGTGGGGACTAGGAGATGCCCTGGGGTGAAATGGGGTCAGGAAAGGGGTGTTCCCTGCCTGATTCCCATACCCAAGGGCCCCACAAATTGTGGGCAGGTCCTGGGATCCTCCTTGAAAACTCATCCAACCTGGGCAGTGTTGTGAAATGCCAGGTTGATTAGGAACAAGACCGCTATTATAGCTGATCTTGTTGCAACATCTGATCTGGCATGTATCATGGAGACCTGGTTGGATAAGAATGCAGGCCCTATTTTGGCATCTGCTGCTCCAGCTGGGTTCTCGGTGATACACCACTCAAGGTTGAATCATAGGGGTTGGGGTGTGGCCATTTTATTTAGAATGGAGCTGGGCCATATGGATGTGCCAGTGGATTGCACTCGATCTTTTGAGTGTATCCTGGGAGCAGTTGTAGGGTTCAGGATTCTCCTCATCTACCGTCCACCCGGGGATGGTGGAGAATTCCTGAAGGAACTTGTGGACTTCACTATCGACGTGGCAATGGAGCTGCCCAGGCGGTTAATCCTGGGTGACTTCAATGCCTGGATCGATGATGAACTCTTGCAGTTTGGAAATAATCTCCTTCAACTTATGACTATGTTGGGGCTTACACAGGTGGTTACCTCTGCTACCCATATAGGGGGTCACTCACTAGATGTTGTGTTTCTCCTGGGGATGGAGATCATGGGATTGGGGGTGGAACTAAACAGTTGGTCAGACCATCACACCACAAGATTCAGCTTCAGGGCACCCCCAATTAGGCCTGCCCCTACGGAGAGGTCCCAGAAGACTGGAGAAGGGCTCATGTGATCCCGCTCCACAAGAGTGGTAGCAGGGAGGAGGCAGGGAACTACAGACCAGTCAGTCTTACCTCAGTAGTGGGCAAGATTATGGAGGCACTCCTTAAGGAAAGGATAGTGCAGCACCTGGAATCCATAGGGGCACAGGATCCAAGACAGCATGGGTTTATAAACGGAAGGTCCTGTCAAACTAATCTCATAGATTTCTTTGACTGGGTAACCAGAGTGGTGGACAAGGGGAGCAGTTGATGTCACCTACCTTGACTTCAGCAAAGCTTCTGACACTGTTCCACATAGAAGATTGATAAATAAGCTGGGTAGACTTGGGTGGGTCAGAAGTTGGTCAACTGGGTGGCAAACTGTTGAAGGGCAGAAAACAGAGAGTGGTGGTAAATGGTATACAGTCAGAAGAGATGCAAGTCACAAGTGGGGTACTTCAGGGATCAGTCCTGGGGCCAGTCCTCTTCAACATCTTCATTAGTGACCTTGCAGATGGACTAGAGGGTAAGGCTTGTCTGTTTGCAGATCACACCAAGATCTGCAACAGAGTAGATGATCCAGATGGGTGGGCAGAATGAGAAGAGATCTGGATAAACTAGCAAAATGGTGAGAAGAGTGGCAACTGGGATTTAATGCAAAGAAGTGCAAGATCATGCACATAGGGAAGAGAAATCCTGAAGCCACCTATAGGCTGGGAGGAGTTGATAGCAGTCACAAAGGAAGAAAGAGACTGGGCATCATCATCACTGATGACCTGAAATCATCCAAGCAGACCTCTAAAGCAATAGGTAAGGCTAGGGGTGTTAGGTGTATTAGTAGGGGTATACAAGTCGTAAGAGGGAGTAATAATCCTCTTACAAGACACTGGTTAGGCCCCATCTGGAGTACTTGCAGTATTGAGGCCACACCTTCACAAGGACATTAACTCAAATTGAGGCAGTCCAGAAAAGGGCAACCAAAATGGTGCAGGGACTGCATCAGAAGACATATGAGGACAGATTAACAGAGCTCAATATGTATACCCTTGAGCAAAGGAGGGAGAGAGGTGATATGATCGAGGCATTCAAACACCTTAAGGGTATTAACAAGGTGAAAGAGTCTAATATGTTTAAATATAAGAAAAATAGCAGGACAAGAGGACACAGCATGAGATTAGAGGGGCCATTAAGGGGAATGTGAGGAAATTTTTTCACAGAAAGTGGTAGATGCATGGAATGGCCTACCTCAAGAAGTGGTGGCTATGAATACAGTGCAGGGCTTCAAACAGGCATGGGATAGGCATAAGGGAGCAATACAAATGAGTATGAATAGATAGGCCACTGACAGAGCAAAAGTCGATGGCACATTTATAAGGTAGAAAAAGAAATGGGCAGACTGGATGGGCTTTGCTGTCCTTATCTGCCATCAACTTCTATGTTTCTATGTTTCTATGAGATGGTCCAGTATCGCCCTTTGAGGGGGATTACCCCAGAGGGCCTATCGGCGGTGCTGGACCTATTGGGTGTATCAAGTGAGTGCGTGAGTCCAGGAGATCTTGTACTTGCCTATAATAAGGTGGTGGGTGATGCCCTGGACTTAATTACTCCTGTTCATGTTCACCCACTCACTTTGCACCCGAGGACCCCTTGGTTTGATGAAGCTGAGGAAAGTGGGGTGAAGGCTAGAAAGGGTTTGGTGGGAATCCAGCCTTGATGCTGACAAGCTTAGGTTGATAGACCACTATGTGGCCTATCAATCAGAAATCACCCGTAAGAAGGCAGAGTTCCTGTCCGGGGAGACTGCTGCTGTGTGGAAACGACCAGCTCAACTCTTCCGGACTGTCGACAGACTGTGAAATCCAGTCTGTCTGCAGCCTGAAAGAGATTTTTCACAAATAAAGTGTGATGTGCTTGCATGATTTTTCGCAGATAAGATTGCCAGCATCAGATCAGGTATCAGACCAGCTCTCTCTCTAAGGGATTGCAGAGAATGGAGGGAGGTGGTGAGCGCCCTTGTTGCCTGGTTTGACTTTAGCAGGCCAGAGTTCATGGACATTGTGAGGATTGTCCAGACTGTATGACCAACCAGCTGTAGTTTGGATCTGGGCACTACACCACTATTAGTAAGTTGTGTAGATGTTCTCTGCCCGATCCTTGCTGAAATTGTCTGGAAGTCCTTGGAGCAGGGGGTCTTTCCCAATCCCCTTAAGGAGGCGGTCATTCGACCACTCCTTAAAAAATCCTCCTTGGACCTAGACTGCTTAGCTAACTATAGACCTGTCTCTAACCTGCCCTTTGTGGGTATGGTTATCAAAAAGGTGGTTGTACTGCAGCTGGATGACCATCTTACAAACCACAATATCTATGATGTTCTCCAATCTGGGTTTAGGAAAGACATAGCACTGAGAACGCCCTGGTCTGGGTTCTAAATGATCTCCTAATTGCGAGAGATAGAAAGGCCCATACTATTCTAGTCCTTCTTGATCTCTCTACGGCATTTGATACTGTGGAGCACAGTGTGTTTTTGGAGCATCTGCGGCTTCTTTGTGGACTGTCTGGAACAGTTCTACATTGGTTTCAATCATTCCTTACAGGCAGGACAGAGAGGGTTGTCACTGGAATTTATTCCTCTAACACCTTCTCCCTGTTCTTTGAGGTGCCACAGGGCTCCATTTTGGCACCCATGTTGTTCGCAGTTTATATGCTGCCATTAGGAGAGATCATTAGGTGATACAGTTTGGATTTTCACTGCTATGCAGATGATACCCAACTGTATCTGTCCTTTATTCCAGGACAGGATGATGCGATCTCCATGCTTAACAGCTGTCTAGCCAAAATCAGAGATTGGATGAGCACTAGCTGGCTGAGGTTAAATCCGGATGAGACCGAGGTGTTGGTTGTGAACCCTGGTCACCTTGAGGCAAGTCCTAGGGCTGGGCTCCTGTCAGGCTTATGGCTTGATGGTGTCCAGGTCTTGACCTCAGACCGGGTGCATAACCTGGGCATTATTATTGATGATGGTTTGACCCTGAACTCACAGGTGTCTGCCGTTGTCAAATCTTCCTTTTATCATCTTAGGAATATCACCCGGGTGAAACACCTAGTACCTCTGGCTGAACTTCCCATATTGGTCCACGCCTTTGTGACCTCCCGTCTTGATTACTGCAATGCCCTTTAACTAGGGCTGCTGGGGGTTGATATACACCACTTGCAGCTAGTGCAGAATGCGGCAGCCAGGTTTTTGACTGGTACATCTTGGTCTAGTCATATTATGCCTGTGCTGCGTGGAGTGCATTGGCTGCCGGTTCAGTGGTGGATCACCTTTAAGGTCAGGTTGCTGACTTATAAAGCCCTACATGAACAGGGACCGCAGTACCTGCAAGATCTTCTTACTCCCTACTGCGTCTCCCTCTCACTCCGATCCACCGATGAGGGATTGCTAGAGATTCCCAGAGTTCGGTTAAAGACATCTGGGGCTCATGCATTCTCCTATGCTGCTCCCTCCCTGTGGAATTGTCTACCTTGTCGGATAAGAGAATTCTGAGTACCCTAGTGACCTAATGGAAATTAAGTTTCTACAGCTGCAGCTTATGAAAGTGTGTGGAATATCTTCTCCATTTGAGCTAGAGAGACAAGTGTCAGGCCATCTAAGGCTACGCTTCTGCAGATCTTGGACTTCTTGCAGGTTGGGGTAGACAAAGGTCTAATGTTAAACACTCTATGAGGATAGGTGTCCACTCTTGGGGCAGCACTGGGAACATCGATAGGCTCATACCTAGGAACCAGCTTGGGTATTATCTGTTTCTTCAGAGCAATCAGCAGAAGCCGGCTATCTTTTCAATCCTTGGTGCCACCACGGGACCTGAACTTGGTGTAGCATACCCTGTGTAGAGCACCTTTCGAACCTCTTTTGTCAGTGCCTTTGGACATCTTGTCCTACAAGGTGTGTTTTTTAGTTGCAATCTCTTCAGCCAAGAAGACTGATGAACTTCAGACATTGTCCCATACAGAATCTTACCTTATAACAAGAAGGCGGTGCTGAAAAAAATTCTGTCCTTTGTGCCTAAGGTCCCTACAGCTTTCAATGTAAATCAGCCTGTTTAACATGTTTCTGTCCTAAGCCAGCAAATCTAGGAGAAAGAATTTCCCAAGCTGGATTTGTGCAGAACTGTTAAGACTTATCTAAACAGAAGAGTTCAGAAAATTGGAAAGTTTGTTCTGTTTTAATAAGTTGTAACCCCATGCCAAAATGGGGACGTACCTGCCACCTGGCAGCTCCTGTTTCCTCCTCTCTCCAGAGTGCCTCCTGGTATGGCCTGTATTTTGTTTTTGTCCCCTGGTCCTGTTTCTGCCCCTTGTGCCCCATTCTAGCCCCCAAAAGTCAAATCCAGCCCTCCGGGGCTCGAGAGGCCACAACTGCAATCTCCCGCTTGAAGCATGCCCTCGGGACAGCAGGGATTGGGCAGGCACGAGTGGCACCTTTGATCTTCGACCACCAGCAATTGTGGTCACTCCAGAAAGTGTTCAGTCAGTCCCAGGATCCCCATGTGATCAGTGGGACCCAGTGACCATGGACAGGGCCCCGAGCGCCCGCTTTCTTAAAAAGTAAGAGAGATCCACGAAGTATGTTCGATCGGTTTTCATGAATATTAATGAGCTGGAGCTCCAATCTGTTATGAATATTCATGAGGGTCTGTCTGCCCTCGAGAAGGCTTGTTCTTGGTAGCGGTCATAAAGAAAAAGGAATGTTGTTAAAATAAATATAGTAACTGCTGCAATGTATGTTTAGGGGAAATTGTTCAAAAAGGGGGAAAGTGCTTAATATAAATGAATGCTTTACTCCTGGCCGCACCAGACTAATTTTGGGACTCAGATAAAAACAGCCTGTCTGCTGCTGCAAATCAGGGCTCTTTAAATATTGGCAGCAGTGACACATAAACAAACTGAGCAATTAACTAACACTTTGCAGCGACAGCAAGTACACACTCAGGGCTATCAGACTGTGGGGCATTGGGGTAAATATTTAATGCCCTCCAGCTGTACCAGAACTTTAATTGGAGACTGTACCTAATCTGCTTAAAGGACAGGGGGTTAAGCAGCCATTGCAAGCAGCTACAGCCAATCAGAAAGTCAGGATAACAAAACCAGGACTTGTGGGACATTAGCCAAAGCACATGGGAAAATACCAAGTACTCACAGGGACTTACATGGACCTAATTCTATGCACCAAAACAGCAAGCCAACTGTGCGAGTGAGGTTCATGCATAATTCATTTTCTGACTGACAGGCCCTCCAGCCAATTGGAGGTCTTGCACCCAAAACTCTCAGCCGATCTGGAGCTTCAGGAGAGCCCTATAAGAGACTGTGTTTTTCAGCCTTCTGCCAGATCGAGAGAGAGAGAGAGAGAGAGAGAGAGAGAGAGAGAGAGAGAGATTCGAGTGGGAGCCCCCCGTAGAGGTGGGGGCCCAGGCCACCCAGCAGAGCAAATAGGTCTGGTAATTCAGCTAAGCCCTTCCACCCAGGAGGATTTTTTTCTTGTTTTCTTGCAGTTTAAGTTTAAAAGTAATTTAGATAATGTTGAACCTGCTAGCATGGAGGTTGACAGAATGTCCTCCAGGTGCTAGCCCTCCCTCCCACTTCAGGGAAAGATGTGACCTGAAACCAGATTACATCAAGCAGCTGTGAGACAGCTGGACAACCTCAGTTGTGAGATCATCAGGACCCCTGATTGCAGAGACTCTACCGTGAGGAGCCTGAGTGAGTATGTTTGCACCCCTGGTGCAAGAAAGAAAGTAACCGTGCTGATTTATTGAACTGGGGCAGCCTTGCCCAAGAGATGGTATTTTGTTAAATTTGCATCCAGAGTATGGAGTTCAGTACTGGTGCCCACACCACAAAAAGGACATTAATCTGCTGGAGAAGGTACAGAGGAGGGCTACAAAGATGATAGCCAGTCAGCAGGGCAAGGCATATGAAAAGAGCTTGAGGGCACTGAACATGTACTCCGTGGAAGACAGGAGAGAGAGAGGGGACATGATTGGCACATTCAAGTACTTGAAAGGGACAAATAAGGTTGATGAGGAGAGTCTCTTTAAACAGAGTGGCAACCATATCACAAGGGTCACAGTCTTAAGCTGGAGGGTGGGAGGTTTAGGAGGGAGGTCAGGAAGCACTTCTTCACAGAAAGGGTGGTGGACACTTGGAATGCGCTGCTGGAAGAGGTCATCTCATTGAAGAGAGTGGGCAGCTTTAAGAGAGGCTGGGATAGGCATAGGGGGAAGGTAAGAATCATGGGAGGAGTGGGGAAGGAGGGCAGGTACATTAGCTCAAGCTGTGGACCCTGCAATACGAGCAGACTCGATAGACCAAATAGCCTTCTTCTGCTGGCTTCTTCATATGTTTGTATGTATGTTCGCTATTTGGTCTGCACCCTACTGTTGTGTATAACTTTAGCCCAGCTCGGGTGGACCTCATTTGAATTGTTTCTTCTGATTTGTGACTGTCCATTGGGTCGGCACCCTTCTGCTGCGTATAAGCTTAGCCCCGTAGGGTGGACTCTTATAGTAAAACTGTATATATATATATATATATATATATTAAAGCTGGCCAACCCCAAAGTTGCAACATCCGCCAGGCCTGCAGCCATCCAGGACTTTGGTAACTGGGTACCCAGGGCATAGTGTGAGATTGCAGGGTTTCATGCATGTCTGTGAACTGGTACCAGTGGTGGGGAAATAAAATGTGTTACATCTGATTTAATGCAGTTCAGATAGCCAGGTCTCTGGGTGTCAACCTGGTTGGTAAAAATGTAATTTCTTTTTCTGCTTAATCTGGTATTACCCAGCTGGAGGGTTTCACCAGCACAAACCAAATCAACTGTATATTTCATAAATATAATCAGTGCATAGCCTATATTCCACCTATTTCCCCATTCCTAACTTGTATGTCCCCCAAATAAATATTATTGTTAGAATTTTTGCAAATAGTTGTCTTGAGCATATTATTAGAGAGAGTCTTTAATTACAAAATGTCTGAAATGTGGGGAACTGCTAATGGGTCATGTTTTTGAGTGGCAAAAAGTAATAGTGGGTGATATGACATCTCAGGGGGTTGTACCAGGTAACAGCCTGCCCACTTAAAAAGTATACCCTGACTGGAGGCACTGAGCATTATGAAACTTTATGGAACTGTAACCCCTAGGTGGTGCTATCCCAAAGGCTACTAATCCTGCCTGCTTGGCTAGGAGCAGGTTAAGGGGCCTGAGTTCTAAAACGGGTGCCTCCACCCGGAGGTCAGGGTTGGTAGTGGTCGAGCTAACCTGGGCACAACCCTCCAGGACACTGTAACTAGTTTCCTTTACTTTCCTTACTAGTGGCCAGAGCAATACACAATAATTACTTTCACAATACCCCTGATTCACCACACAAGTACCTATACTGTTTGCACTTACCACCAGGGCTTTCCTCTGGCTCAACCCTGGGGAACCCCTGTAAAACAAGGTTACACACAGCAAAAAACAGCAGTACAGTACTCTTGCACAAACTGGAACCGTGGTCAGGGTAAATGCAAAAAGAGTTAGATCTGATTTATTTAAGGGACTTGAACGAGGGAGGGGCATAATCAAGTTAATTTGCTTAAAGGCTGTATCAATCAAACAGTTATGCATGCACTTCAGGGTCCATAAATAGTCACACACTCTGGGTACCCAGGTGAAGAAGAGGTGGGCTAGTCAGGATCATTGCTCGGGGTAGGCTAGCATTGCAGCTGGTTGGGGCCCTGTGATGGAAGAAAACAACATGCACCACACACACTAATTGTAATCCGGAGCCAGAGGGCTCAGTTAGTGAAAGAAAAGAAACAACAAGACAATCAGATGACACACTTAGATTAAGCTATTGTTGCAGGGAGCTACCCTGATGGTTACTCACGATACCCAAGACTGGACACAGGCTAAACGAAAATTGAGACTGCAGGTGGTTCATCTGGAGTGCCAGGAGAAGCAGGGCCCACACGAGTCGCTGAGGCATCGTTCCTGTTCAAGCGTGGAGCAGAGGGCTGATCCCCAGGCAGGTCTCTCATTGATAGCTTTCTCTGTGCAGTGGGGTAGTCCTGCAGGGCCAGTGTGGCAAGGCCCAGGCTGTATGGAGATGAATGAGGATTCAGTCCATTTGAGCTGGATACAGCTTCCAGCAAGCAGAACACAATTCACACAGTGGGGAACCAAATCACAACACGCTATAAACACACAGCACATTTACTGCACATGTAAGGGATTATACTATACCAGGCAAACTGCTTTCTGGTCACAATCGCAAAGTCTCTGCACACACCGGGAGTTTAGAGGTAGCTAGAAATCCTGACAGGCTTGTGCATTCAGCAAATCTTCAGTCTTCTTCAGGTTGATCCTGGTCACAACTCAGTGGCTTACTTTGTTCTCACAAACTCGGATTCAGTCCAAACTGATTCTCTTCTCCTTCTTAGAAGCAGCAGGTAGACAGGCATGAGGCCAAAACTCAGGCCTTTCCCCAGAGACTGTCTCAAGCTGTTGCTTCTTCAGCTCCTCAACTTAGATCTGACTCAACTGCCAGCAAGCCTGGGAATTTCCCCTAGATCCAAAAGGTTCGGTTGGCTGATTCATCTGTCAGTCACAACAGAAACTCACCCTTCAGGTGCAAAAAGGCATCAAAAGCCTAAAACTACAATTGCTACAGATTCTGACTCCAGACAGCTCCTGTAGTCCAGCTCCATTTTAGGTCCCACCAGTACTGATTGGTCCAATTCAACAGTCCAGGACCAAGATAGTGGAGATAAACAAAACAGTCCTTGCTGCAAATAAGGCAGGTTAGACAAACTACATTATCATTGTCACTCTAAATTATTTTCAGCAAATAGTTACATCTTTCAGTAGAGCTCCCTCTCAGATTACTTATGACTGCAATCCAGGCAGCTCTTAAAGAGACAGTACACAGAGGCTATACAGGCACTCTCTGGCAATCACATTTAAACTGCTAAAACGCAGGACACCAGCCTGGCAGTAAGAATTTAGGCAAGCTCAAGGAAGACTTTTCGGGAACCCCTATTTGTAGAGGGGTTACACCCTTCCCTGCCTGGAGGAAACCTGACATCCACATCAAGTCTGTACCATCACAATATTGCAAATGCAAACTATACGAGACATTTATACCATTAGCATGTTATGTAAGTGACATCTGATGCCTCAGTCAACGTAAACTTATACCTTTACTATACATATTCTCTGCACTTCACAATACTATATCCATTCTGACAATATATCATGCATATTTTACATAGGTAATTTACACATTACTATGCGGAATCATGTAATAACTTCTTGTACATTGAACCATGTAAGAGGGGGCCCTTCCCTATCAGCTAACTTGGGGCTAGATGGGGCTGGGGCACCATACCTAGAAGGCAGAACAATCAACCCGGAATAGGCACTTAGGCTTAGTTTAGGCAGTGAGCTCTGGGAAACATAAACCCCTTTGTGGATCACATTGAGAGGCAAATCCACCGACCTCCCGAGAGAATCATAACTGAAACGTAGTACTGGCTTCACAGCTCAGCCAGTCTTTCTGAGGGGGACAACTACAGTCTCTGTACTCTCATCACTGGTCTGGGGACTCTTGTCACTTGTGAGGGGTGCCTCTGCCTGGATGGGAACGTCCAAACTTGGGGCACTGTCGGTTCCTTCCTCTGCAGGCTCTTTTTCTACAACACTTGACTCATTTTGTGAAGGCCCAGGCACAATCAAGCTTTGAGGCACAGAAAGGGGGTGGTCAGCACTCTCATAGTTATATCTCAAGTTCTGGTATGTCACCAGAAAGACTCAAACCCTCGGCTCCTTCTTCAGGCAAATCATACAGTTCCACAATACACAGAGCGTCGACATCTTCAGATGTGATACTTTGCACTTCACTTTCTGGGAGCATTAGCTCCAAGGACGAAGCTGGGGAGTAAGGCAGTCCAGAAGGTCCAGCTTTATCCCCACAGTTAGTCATAGGGTGACCTTGAAACAGCTGATTCAACTCATAGGAGGGTCAGAGGCATTTTCACATTCACTTTCGTCCGAGGTGGACTGACAGTCACTATCATTCTGAACCTGCTGCGAGGGAAATCTTGAACTTGTAACATAGATACATAGATACATAGACAGTGTCGGCAGATAAGGGCCTATGGCCCACCCAGTCTGCCCATTTGAGATTGTAAGTTCAGTTTGTTTTCTTAGAAGTCTGTTGCCCCTTACCCCTGACCTCCAGAATTCCTTTATGTCTATCCCATGCATTCTTAAATCCTGTGATTGTTTCAGCCCTCACCACGTCCCTCTGGCAGGGTGTTCCACTTGTCCACCACCTGCTCTGTGAAGAAATTCTTTTCATGTTTCCTCTGAATCGTCCTCCCTCCAACTTCATCCCATGCCCTCTAGTCCTGGAACATCTTTTTGCTTAAAAATAGTGTTTTCCTGCACCCTGTTCCTCCCTGTAAGATACTTGCATGTCTCTGTCATATCCCCTCTCTCCCTCCTCTCCTCCAGGGAGTACATGTTCAGTTCCTTCAACCTGTCTTCATAGGACTTGTGATGCAATCCATGCACCATCTTTGTTGCCCTCCTCTGAACCTTCTCTACCCTGTCTATGTCCTTACGAGTATGGTCTCCAGAACTGTACACTGTACTCCAGGTGGGCCTCACTAGTGTCTTGTATAGCTGAATTATGACCTCCTTTTCCTGCTGGTGATGCCCTGCCTCATACATCCCAGCATCCTATTTGCTTTACCTGCTGCCTTGTCACACTGTTTCCTACCTTGAGGTCATCAGAGATGATAACCCCAAGATCCCTTTCCTGCTTGGTGGATGCTATATCCTCACCCCCAACTGATATATTGTGCCAGGTTTTTGTGCCCCATATGCATTATCTTGCACTTCTTTGCATTGAATTTCAACTGCCAAACCCCTGACCATTCTTCAAGTTTCTGCAGGTCGCTCATTCTGTCTACACCCTCTGGTGTGTCTACTCTGTTACAGAGCTTTGTGTCATCAGCGAACAGTGAAATTCTGCCTTCTAGGTCCGGCGCCATGTCACTGATGAAGATGTTGAATAGGACTGGTCCCAGCACTGATCCCTGTGGTACCCCACTGGTCACTCTTCCCTCTGTGGAGTGACAGCCATTTACCACCACCCTCTGTGTCCTGCCACCCAGCCAGTTACCTACCCACCACACTAATGTCCTGCCCACACCCATATTCCCCAGTTTCTGTAATAGTCTTCTATGTGGCACAGTGTCAAAGGCCTTGCTGAAGTCCAGATAGGCCATGTCCACTGCCCTCCCCTGATCCACCTCCCTAGTCACCCAGTCAAAAAATTCAATGAGGTTGGTCTGACATGACCTCCCCCTGGTGAAACCATGCTGCCTTGGGTCCTGTAGTCCATTGACAACCAGATGTTCCACCAATCTCTCCTTCAGTAGTGGTTCCATGATCTTCCCGACTACCGAGGTGAGGCTGACTGGTCTGTAGTTCCCTGCTTCCTCTTTGTTCCCACTTTTGTATAAGGGGACTACATCTGCTGTCCTCCAGTCTTTGGGTATTCCTCCTGTTTCCAGTGATTGGCTAAACAGGATAGCCAGAGGTTCAGCCACCACCTCTCTTAGTTCTTTAAGGACCCTAGGGTGCACCCCATCTGGCCCCATTGCTTTATCAACTCTTATTGCTTCCTGTTCCTTCAGGACCCTTTCTCATGTAAAGGCACTTGTGTCCATTTCTGCACCATTCTCACCCCTTGTCCTCCCTTCAGACCCATTACCCTCCTCTTCCTCAGTAAAGACTGAGCAGAAATGCCTGTTCAGTATGTCAGCTTTACTGTTGTCATCCTCCACGCCCCCATCCTCCCCTTCAGTCTCACTATCCTCCCTTTGTCTTTTTTTTTCACTTATGTACCTGTAAAAGGTTTTGTCCCCTACCCACTGATTTTGCAATGTGTTCTTCTGTCTGAGCTTTGGCTTCCTTACTGACCTCCCTGCCTCCCTTGCTTCTCCTGGTACTTCTCCCTATCCCTTCTGCCTGTGTCTTTTGTATTGCCTGAATGCAATCTTTTGGCTTTCACTTTCTTTGCTACCTCTTTGGAAAACCATAATGGTCTCCTCTTCCTTTTCCTCTTGCTAACTTGTTTAATGCATAATTCTGTTGTTCTTGTAATCCCCATTTTAAATACTGCCCACTGTTCCTCAACCCCTGATTCCTGTCCCATTCCCCTTAATGCCTCTTTCAAGTATCTCCCCATTTTCCCAAAGTCTGCCCCTAAAATCCAGGATACGTGTTTTTGTGTGGTTTGGTTCTGCTCTTTCTGTGATTTCAAACCACAATGACTGGTGGCCACTGTTTCCCAGGTGCCCCCCACTGTTACCCCCATCACACTGTCCCTGTTTGTGAGCACAAGGTACAGTATTGCCTTCTGCCGAGTTGGTTCCATGACCAGTTGCTTGAGGAAGGCACCTGAAGGAGTCCAGGATAAATCTGCTCCTAGTTGATGCTGCTGCTGGGATGCTCCAGTCCACGCCTGGAATATTGAAGTCTCCAACCAGTACTACCTCACCTTGTTCACATCCTTTGATAGCTAGCATCAGCTCCCTATCTGTTTCTTCCTGGGCTGGTGGTCTATAGACCACACCTGTGCTGATGGCTGTCCCCATTTTCCTTTCCAGCTTAACCCACAGTATCTCTCCCCCATTTTGTTCCTCCTGGATCTCTGTGGCCCTTATGTCATTTTTCACATAGAGTGCCACTCCTCCTCCCTTCCTGCCTGCTCTGTCTCTTCTGAATATGTTGTAACCACTGGGGTAGGTTGACTCTGTCTCTTTCTTGCATCAGCATGAGTCACTGGCCATGGGGAATCAATCTCTGAGGGTTCAGCCTCAATTATGACTTGGCTGATAGGTAGCAAGTGGTTATGGTGCATGGTCTTGACTGCTTTGGAGTTATTCTCTGGGTGCACCTTGTACACGGGTAAATCATTCAACTTTTCCAACTACTACATGGGGAAAATGGAGCCACCGATCAGCAATTTTGTGTTTGCCATGCAGTCCCAAATTACGTAACAACACACGGTCTCCAGATCGAAGCTCTTGATCCTTTACTTTTCTATCATGCCTTTCTTTGTTGGCAAGATTTCTCTTGGAGGCCATTGGCTGGGCCAGTTGATAGACAAGGTTCAATTGAGCTTTCAGTTCTTGTACATATTGCTGGTAGTTTTCGGCCTGGACCCCATCTGGAGAGACCCCAAAGCAGACATCAACTGGCAGCTGGACCTCTCTCCCAAACATGAGGCGATAGGGGGAGAACCTCGTAGCATCATTTTTCGTGCAATTGTATGCATGTACCAAAGTGCTAATCTGCTGACTCCATTTATGCTTGTCTTTTGGGTAGAGGGTGCCCAGCATGTCTAGCAGGGTGTGTTAAATCATTCTGGTTGGGGATCTCCCTGTGGGTGATAGGGGGTGGTTCTTGACTTCTGCACCCCCCATAGGGAGAGCATTTTTTTGATTAGTTGACTCTCAGAGTCTGTGCCCTGGTCAGAGTGGATCCATTGGGGGGGCACCGTAGCAGACAAAGAAATTTTCCATTAGCACCTTGGCCATGGTAGATGCCTTTTGATCTTTGGTTGGAAAAGCTTGTGCATACCGTGTGAAATGATCCATAACCATTAACACACTGCCAATGTTCCACTGATCAGGTTCTAAACACAAGAAGTCTATGCAGACTAGTTCCATGGGAGTTTTGGTAGTAATATTAACAAGGGGGCGCAGCCCTCTGAGGCAGGGCTTTTCTTTCAGGCAGCGACTACAGGTCTTTACATGGTGCTCAACATTGGCCCCCATTTTGGGTCAGTAGAAGCGAGATCGTACCAGGTCAAGGGTTCTGTCGATACTGAGGTGCCCCATGTGACTGTGGAGGGACCTCAGTACCAAATCTTTAAAGGCCGTTGGCAGGACCAATTGTTGCTTGTCTACTTTGCCACTATGATCTACTTTCTCTCTATACAACAACTGATTGAACAACTTCAATCTGGGGCCTTCTTTAAACAATAAAGCAGTTCACAAGTCAGTGGACCATAACTTAGACACATCCTTCCCTGCACTCAGGGCATCAAGTGTTGGCTGAATCATAGGATCTTGGGATTGAGCCTACTGAATGCTGTCATTTCCAAATTGAGGTAAGGCACTAATATCTAGAGCAGAGATGTGGCAATAAGCAGCCGGTATGCAGATGTCAGAAGGGCTCAAGCAATCTACTAAACAGTCCACTGTGTCCACAGACATCTGTTCGTCTCTATCAAACTTTTGGCACAATGCTTGGATGTCACGTTTGAACAGCCTGACCCAATCACTCTTGGAAGTGGGCCTTCGTGATAGGGCATCAGCATCAATATGGTTCAGGCCCAGTCTGTATTCGACGGCATAATCATAGGTTGATAATGCAGAAAGCCACCGGTGCTCGGTGGCGTCTAACTTAGCTGAAGTCTGTACATAGGTCAACGGCTTATTGTCAGTCTTCACCAATATCTTTGCCCCATAGAGGTATTCATGAAACTGGTCAATGATGGCCCATTTTAGCAGAAGGAACTCCAACTGATGTACAGGGTAGTTTCGCTCTGACAGGGTCAAGCTGCAACTGGCAAAAGCCACTGGTCTCAAACCATCATCATGGTCTTGATGCAGCACAGCTCCTAGACCCTGCAGACTAGCATCAGTATGAAGCACATAGGGTTTGGTTGGGTCAGCATAGGCAAGGATGGGGGCATGGGTGAGCTGGTATATGATTTTGTGGAATGCTGCTTCACAGTTGGGTGTCCAGTGGGGCCCGAAGAGTTCACCTGGGTGGAAGTATACTTTTTCTGGCTCTTTGATGGCCCCTTTCTTGTATTTACGATTGGTAGGAGGGTATCCCTGGGTAAGATTCAATAGTGGGTGAATCACGTTGGAATAGTCCTTTATGAACCTGCGGTAATAGCCACAAAACCCCAGGAAATGTTGTAGTTCTTTCAAATTTGGGGTCTCTGGCCAAGTAGTTAGGGCTTCAACCTTACTGGGATCAGTCTCTATCCCTTCTGTAGATACTATGTGCACCACATACTTCACGGAGGTTTGGAAAAACTAACACTTGTCAATGGACAGCTTGAGGCTGAAGTCTTCCAGTTGGTCTAGGACTTTAAACAGTTGGTTCTCATGCTCCTCTAGGGTGCTCCCAAACACAATGACATCATCCAAGTACACCAGGCATTCCAGCAAATTCATATCTCCCACCGCACGTTCCATCAGTCACTGAAAGGTGGCTGGGGTGCCCGATATCCCCTGTGGCATTCTCTGAAATTCGTAGAGCCCCAAAGGACAGAAGAAGGCTGCTTTCTCACAGTCCTCCGGGGCCATTGGAATATGGTAATATCCACTATGAAGATCCAAAACCAAGAATCATTTGCTCCCATTCAAGCAGTCCAGGGCACCTTGTATATGAGGCATAGTGTATTGGTCTGGGATGGTCAAGTGGTTCAGGGTTTGATAATCAACACACATCCTCACAGACCCATTCTTCTTACGCACAGCCACAATGGGAGAGGAGTATGGGCTCATGGATTCTTGTATCATGCCAGCAGCGAGCATTTCCTGCAGGTGTCTTCTCGCATCATCTATGTCTGCTGGGGCTAGGTGTCGGGACCTCCCTCAAAATGGCCATTCATCATGCAGGCATATGTGATGCTCTGCACCCTGGAAACATTCCACGTCCCATTCCTCCAATGAAAACACTTGGTCTCTCTGGACAAGTTTCTTGCTAATTCTAGCCTTCCATTCAGCTGGCAACGGGGAGTCACCAAAGTCAAACAAGTCTGGGGTCACTCTCTCCTTCTCACCAGGGCCCTTGTTGCTGGGCAAAACTACAGTATCTGTGGAGTGTACCGTAGCTAGGGTGCACCCTCTGTTCACCCAGATCTCCCGATCTGACACATTGCGAGTCTGGACCATCACTCGTTGTGCATAGGCATGGGCATGAGCAGGCAAGATGCTGGTCTTGACCAATATTTCTTCTGGCAATTTCCCATCACCTGGCACATCCAACATCAGTATTTTGTTCTTGGCATCTTGCCGGAGGTGGGCCTCCCCTTGAATGGTACACTGGGTGTTAGGGGCCAGTACCATTGACTCAGGATCCTTCTTCCACACAGTCCCCACCGGTTCATCTGGGTCCACCTCATCGGATCTCTGTTGCCAGTCATAAGCCCTTTTTACTAAGGCTGGAATTCTTAAGGCCCGTCCAGTCAGCTGCCCTTGTTTCTCATGGCAGAGTTGTGCTAGTCTCTCAAACATGTGGCTTTTGTTCCAATTAACAGGGGAACCACATCATACAGTCCGGTGGGGGGACACACTATGGCCAGTGTCTCTACTTGCTCCTCAATGCCAGTGACAGTTGCAGGAAAAGACAACCAGAGGCAGGCATAGCCTAGATATGGATAAGACTTGTCGCTCAGCCGCCACACATGCAGTTCTTCCAGGGATTGTAAGAGCATATCAGATCAGTGTCTGTCATACCAGTCCTGAAACACAATGGTCACTTGCAACCCACTGTCAAGAACAGCCCGAGTTGGAATACCATTCACAGCCACATTAGTCTCCATTGAAGGGCCCACTATCTTGGACCAGTCTGGAGGGACATCAGCAGGGGCCTGGACAGACGATTTAGCCACAAAGGGTTTTGAGTTAGGATGGCCGAAGTCTTTACTGTGGTCATTTCATGCACCCCTTGACCACTGACTCATTTTCCAAAGCTCTCCTTGAAGCTGGTTCACCACTTTCTCTAAGTCCTTCTGAGACTGGCATTCCCTCCTCATATGGCCATCCTTGCTAAAGTTGTGACAAATGAGATGCTCTCGGGGCATCCTTAGGGAAAACATAGCAGGGGATGCTGGAGCATCGACAGGAGATAGTGATCTGACTTCTGCTGGTAGTGTACCGTGTCTCAAAAGTTCCTTTAGGGTGACAATCGATTCCTTGAGCTCAGCCAAGAAGCCACCCTCAGTAGAGGATGCCTGAGGGTGCACCCCCACCCCCATAACAGTCACGTCCTGATAGGGACCAGGGTTTCTGTCAGCAGGGGATGCCTCAGCAAATGCACCTGATTGTACTTTTCTGACTTCCTTCAGCAACTCCTCCCCCCACTGTTTAACCCACGGTGGGACACTCTTAGTGGTCTCCATTTCGGAAGGGCCTTCCAGTGCCATGATCACTTGGCCTGCACCCACCCCATAATTACAATTTCCCTCTTCACCTTCTACCTCCCAAAGTTCTTTTGTCAAGTCACAGTAGTCAGGTGGGTTACCTCTCCTATCCTGGAGCCTTAACTGGATGATCTGCAGTTTAGAATGCTTGGCATGTTGCAGTATGTGACCCAATCTCACACAGTTCAAATCACTAGCAGCAACTCCACCTTTCCCATAAGCCTTCTGCAGACCTCTTTCTAGGCGAGTAACATACGCAGACAAACTTTCCCCCTTCCATTGTTTGGTACCTTGGAATTTCCACATCAAAGTATCCCCTGACTCAATGCTCCCAAAATTGCCTTCAAGTACAGATAGGTACTTCTGAGCAGATGCATCGGGGTTCGTGGACCTCAAAAATTTAAAGATTTCAACAGCGGGACCCTTCAAACTTTCTGTGATTCTTTTCCACTTCTCAGCCTCCGCACACTGCCACTCGGGTGCCAAGGGGGCAACATAGTCGATCCAGGTCTCCCAGTCATCCTCCCCCAGGGGGGGTTGGGAGGGTACCCGAGAAGATTCTCAGCCTTTGGTAGGAGTCGTGACTAATGGCGGGTACAGGTATAGGGGCCAGCATTGTCACAGGCCCAGAAGACAGGGCAGTAACAGGTGCTGGAGTGGGAGGGGGTGTTGGGGAAAGAACACCCCCAGGTGGCAGGAACAGTTTCTTAAAGTCCTCTATGGTTTTCCCTTCCTTCAGCAACAACTTAGCAAATTTCTATTCAAAAGTCTCAGATAATGGTGGGAGCTCATCCTCACCAGGGTCTGTACTGTCTTTTGTTAACACTTTCTAGGCAGCTGGGACCCCTTCTGATGCAATAGTATGTGGCACTTTAGAGCTGTCCACAAGGTCACTACATTCTATCAAGGCTATGAAAGTTTGGGTGATCAAATCAGCCTGTCGACCCACCACCACAGGGTTTTTTAAACATTCAGCTTTGGAGAGTGCTCCCTCTACAGTGCCCTTACCGGTACCCAGGGGACTATCCAGTATAAGCAGAGCACTTGGGGGGGTCGATCTCCTGCTCAGTACACCACCCCACTAACTGATGTACAGCCATGTCTACTGGGGTAGCCATTAATCTTTAACAATAATTTGTCATTTTTGGCCAATAGAAGACACAACATCCTAGCGGTGAGCCTCAAAAATGTAACCCCTAGGTGGCGCTATCCCAAGGGCTACTACCCTGCCAGTTTGGCTAGAAGCAGGTTAAGGGGCCTGAGTTCTGAAACGGGTGCCTCCACCCAAAGGTCAGGGTTGGTAGTGGTCAAGCTAACTTAGGCACAGTCCTCCGGGACACTGTAACCCCCCCTCTTTCCTTACTAGTGGTCAGAACAATACACAATAATGACTTTCACAATATCCCTGATTCACCACATAAGTACCCACACTGTTTGCACTTACCACCAGGACTTTCCTCTGGCTTGACCATGGGGACCCCCTGTAAAACAAGGTTATACACAGCAAATAACAGCAGTACAGTACTCTTGCACAAACCAAAACCACAGTCAGGGTAAATGCAAAAAGAGTTAGATCTGATTTATTTAAGGAACTTGAACAAGGGAGGGGCATAATCAGGTTAATTTGTTTAATGGCTGTATCAATCAAACAGTTATGCATGCACCTCAGGGTCCATAAACAGTCACACACTCTGGGTACCCAGGTGAAGAAGAGGTGGGCTAGCCAGGATTGTTGCCCGGGGTATGCCGGCGTCGCAGCTGGTTGGGACCTGTGATGGAAGAAAACAACATGCACCATACACACTAATTGTAATCAGGAGCCAGAGGGCTCAGTTAGTGAAAGAAAAGAAACAACAAGACAAGCAGATGACACACTTAGATTAAGCTATTGTTGCAGGAAGCTATCCTGATGGTTACTCACGATACCCAAGACTGAGCACAGGCTGGACGAAAGTTGAGACTGCAGGTGGTTGATCTGGAGTGCCAGGAGAAGCAGGGCCCACACGATTCGCCGAGGCATTGTTCCTGTTCAAGTGTGGAGCAGGGGGCTGATCCCCAGGCAGGTCTCTTGTTGATGGCTTTCTCTGTGCAGTGGGGTAGTCTGGCAGGGCCAGTGTGGCAAGGCCCAGGCCGTATGGAGATGAATGCAGATTCAGTCCGTTTGAGCTGGATACAGCTTCCAGCAAGCAGAACACAATTCACACAGTGGGGAACCAAATCATGACCCACTATAAACACACAGCACATTTACATGTAAGGGATTCTACTATACCAGGCAAATTGCTCTCCGGTCACAATCACAAAGTCTCTGCACACACCGAGAGTTTAGAGGTAGCTAGAAATCCTGACAGGCTTGTGCATTCAGCAAAACTTCAGTCTTCTTCAGGTTGATCCTGGTCACAACTCAGTGGCTTACTTCGTTCTCACAAACTCGGATTCGGTCCAAACTGATTCTGTTCTCCCTCTCAGGGTCAGCAGGCAGGCATGCAGGCGAAAACTCAGACCTGTCCACAGAGCTGTTACTTCTTCAGCTCCCAACTTAGATCTGACTCAACTGCCAGCAAGCCTGGGAATTTCCCCAAGATCCAAAAGGTTTGGTTGGTTGATTCATCTGTCAGTCACAACAGGAGCTTCCCCTTCAGGTGCAAAAAGGCGCAGAAAGCCCAAAACTACAATTCCTACAGATTCTGACTCCAGACAGCTCCTGTAGTCCAGCTCCATTTTATGTCCCACCAGTACTGATTGGTCCAATTCGGCAGTCCAGGACCAAGATAGTGGAGATAAACAAAACAGTCCTTGTTGCAAAGAAGGCAAATTAGAAAAAACACATTATCATTGTCACTGTAAATGATTTTGAGCAAATAGTTACATCTTGCAACAGAGCTCCCTCTCAGATTATTTATGACTGCAAGCCAGGCAGCTCTTAAAGAGACAGTACACAGAGGCTATACAGGCACTCTCTGGCAATCACATTTATACTGCTAAAACGCAGGACACCAGCCTGGCAGTGAGCATTTAGGCAAGCTCAAGGAAGACTTTTCAGGAGGGTTATAGAAAGAACCAGTTTTTAAGTAAAGTTTGGGAACCCAGACCCCTTCAACCTACATCTTAGGTAGTAGGCAGGGGTGTAACTCTAGGAGTAGTGCCACATAGGGGGTTACACAGTAATGAAGGGTCCTAAGGCTTTTAAGGCATCACCAAGGCATGTGCACCTGAAAAGACGAAAGCTCCTGTTGTCTTCAAGGCTCACATTATCAGGGTTCTTGCTACATCTTTGGTGGAGAGGGGAGCGGCATCTGTATTAGAATTGTGCAAAGTGGTAACATGATCCTTCGTTCACACATTTACGGCGCACTACAGACTGGATGTCGAAAGTTCCATCGATGTGGCCTTCAGGCACAGAATGTTACAGGCAGTGGTTAGCATATGAATAGCATGTGTCACCCATATGGGTTATATATGGGACAACATTCTTCCACCACCCTGAGTTGGAAATGAGTACTGCTTTTTAGGACCCATATGTATTAACTCCCCTATTGACAATGTGGAGCACTACAGAAAGTATAAATTATAGTAAGTCTGAAGGAATTTCTCCCGTTCATCCCTATGAATGTACTTATAGGTCTCTATCATGTTCCCCCGCTCCCTCCTCTCTTCCAGGGTGTACATATTAAGATCCCTCAGTCTTTCCACATAGAGTTTATGGTTTAGCCCCTGCACCATTTTAATTGCCCTCCTTTGGACAGCTTCTACCCAGTCCATGTACTTCTTGAGATGTGGTCTCCAGAAATAGACACAGTGCTTTGCTTTGGGTGGAGTCTTACTAATGATTGATACAGTTGTAACACCACTTCTCTCCTTCTGCTGGTGATTCCTCACCCTATGCACCCCCAACATCCTGCTGGCCCTGCCTACTGCCTTGTCCCACTGCCCTGCCACCCTGAGGTAATCATATATCCACTTTCATACTGAGTGACTCTAAGCAAGTCACTTAACCACCCCAGTGCTTCTGGGTTGCCCCTGAAAACAGGCACTTGTGCCTAGTGGTCCTTATTCAGTTACCAAAGAATGTATGATAACTCCAAGGTCTCTTTTCTGTTTAGTGACCATCAATACCTCTTCCCCCATTTTATACACCACTCCTGGGTTTCTGGGCCCTAAGTGCATGATCTTGCACTTTTTAGCATTGAAACCAAGCTGCCATACCCTCGATCACTCCTCGAGATTTCTCAGGTCTCTACTTATACTCTTTACCCCTCAGGAGTATCTACCCTATTGTTGATTTAGGTGTCATCTACAAAGAGGCATACCTTTCCTTCCAGCTGTTCTGCAATATCGCTTATGTAGGCATTGAAGAGGTCTGGTCTCAATACTGAGCAAGAGGTAGCCCACTGGTCACTCCCCCCTGATTCGAATGAGTGCCATTTATCACTGTCACCACTCACTGTCATCTAGATTTCATCTGCTCCTATCTACACCTAACATCACAGCCCTAAGCTTGTGATATCACCATGCGTTGTAGAGGAAATAGATACATAGATACATAGACAGTGCCGGCAGATAAGGGCCTATGGCCCACCCAGTCTGCCCATTTGAGCTTGTAAGTTCAGTTTATGTTTTCTTAGAAGTCTGTTGCCCCTTACCCCTGACCTCCAGAATTCCTTTATGTCTATCCCATGCATTCTTAGATCCTGTGATTGTTTCAGCCCCCACCACTTCCTCTGGCAGGGTGTTCCACTTGTCCACCACCCGTTCTGTGAAGAAATTCTTCCTCATGTTTCCTCTGAATCGTCCTCCCTCCAACTTCATCCCATGCCCTCTAGTCCTGGAACATCTTTTTCACTTAAAAATAGTGTATTCCTGCACCCTGTTCTTCCCTGTGAGATACTTGTATGTCTCTATCATATCCCCTCTCTCCCTCCTCTCCTCCAGGGAGTACATGTTCAGTTCCTTCAACCTGTCTTCATAGGACTTGTGATGCAATCCATGCTCCATCTTTGTTGCCCTCCTCTGAACCTTCTCTACCCTGTCTATGTCCTTACGTAGGTATGGTCTTCAGAACTGTACACTGTACTCCAGGTGGGGCCTCACTAGTGTCTTGTATAGTGGAATTATGACCTCCCTTTTCCTGCTGGTGATGCCCCAGCCTATACATCCCAGCATCATATTTGCTTTACCTGCTGCCTTGTCACACTGTTTCCCTACCTTGAGCTCATCAGAGATGATTACCCCAAGATCCCTTTCCTGCTTGGTGCATGCTATATCCTCACCCCCCAACTGATACATTGTGCCAGGGTTTTTGTGCCCCATATGCATTATCTTGCACTTCTTTGCATTGAATTTCAACTGCCAAACCCCTGACCATTCTTCAAGTTTCTGCAGATCCTTCTCATTCTGTCTACACCCTCTGGTGTGTCTACTCTGTTACAGAGCTTTGTGTCATCAGCGAACAGTGAAATTCTGCCTTCTAGGTCCTGTGCAATGTCACTGATGAAGATGTTGACTAGGACCTGTCCCAGCACTGATCCCTGTGGTACCCCACTGGTCACTCTTCCCTCTGTGGAGTGACAGCCATTTACCACCACCCTCTGTGTCCTGCCACCCAGCCAGTTACCTACCCACCACACTAATGTCCTGCCCACACCCATATTCCCCAGTTTGTGTAATAGTCTTCTATGTGGCACAGTGTCAAAGGCCTTGCTGAAGTCCAGATAGGCCATGTCCACTGCCCTCCCCTGATCCACCTCCCTAGTCACCCAGTCAAAATTCAATGAGGTTGGTCTGACATGACCTCCCTGGTGAAACCATGCTGCCTTGGGTCCTGTAGTCCATTGACAACCAGATGTTCCACCAATCTCTCCTTCAGTAGTGCTTCCATGATCTTCCCACTACTGAGGTGAGGCTGACTGGTCTGTAGTTCCCTGCTTCCTCTTTGTTCCCGCTTTGTATAAGGGACTACATCTGCTGTCCTCCAGTCTTTGGGTACCTCCTGTTTCCAGTGATCAGCTAAACAGGATAGCCAGAGGTTCAGCCACCACCTCTCTTAGTTCTTTAAGGACCCTGGGTGCACCCCATCTGGCCCCATTGCTTTATCAACTCTTATTGCTTCCAATTCTTCAGGACCCTTTCTCTGTAAAAGACTTGTGTCCATTTCTGCACCATTCTCACCCTTGTCCTCCCTTCCAGACCCATTACCCTCCTCTTCCTCAGTAAAGACTGAGCAGAAATACCTGTTCAATATGTCAGCTTTACTGTTGCCATCCTCCACGCGCCCCCATCCTCCCCCTTCAGTCTCACTATCCTCCCTTTGTCTTTCTTTTTCACTTATGTACCTGTAAAAGGTTTTGTCCCCTCACCCACTGATTTTGCAATGTGTTCTTCTGTCTGAGCTTTGGCTTCCCTTACTGACCTCCCTGCCTCCCTTTGCTTCTCCTGGTACTTCTCCCTATCCCCTTCTGCCTGTGTCTTTTTGTATTGCCTGAATGCAATCTTTTTGGCTTTCACTTTCTTTGCTACCTCTTTGGAAAACCATAATGGTCTCCTCTTCCTTTTCCTTTTGCTAACCTGCTTAATGATCATGATGTCACAACAGAGGATTATTGATGTCAGGTGTAGACAAGTATCCAGAGCAGATGAAGTCTAAAGGGGAACTACAGTCAAAATTTTCAGAAAGATGTGTTGTGCAGAGTGTCTTAATTTGAAGGGTGGTCCTAGTGTGTTACTTCCTTTGTTTGCTGTTAGAATGTTTTCTAAATTTACCTATTTCTTTTATGGCCCCATGGGATCTCCATGATTGCATCTTTTATTGCCTTTCTTTTCCCCCAATGTGCCTCCTGTTTCACGTGATAGCGATGCATTGGAGACTATTGATTCAGTGAGTGCTGACTTAGCTTTTTCTTTTAAGTGTCTCTCCTTAGCCAGTGAGCATTAAAATAAAGGCAACATTCACAGTTTGACAAATACCTAAAGGATAATTGAGTATCTTTTTCTTTAAGGAAACAGTTAGAGCCTTCAGTAATTATAGTATTGATGACCTGGGCAATTTGTGTGTGTTTTTTTAAGGCTGTGTGTAGTTTGAAAAGAATAGCTTTAAAAATAAACATTTATGGAGACTTCTGGTGACCTCACCAATGGTAATACATGCTTAGTTCAGTCTGCTGCAGCTCCCTGTCTCAATAAACTCCCTAAAACAGCATTCTTTCTGAACATACCTCACCATCTAGAGCTACGGGAGTTTTTCTCTTCCAATGGGCAAAAAGAAGAAACCAGTGGTGACAGATTTGATAGCAGATTTTAACAGATCCAGCTTAGACATCATGGAATAAACTGTACGTTTACCTGAGGAGCTGCCATGGCCTGCCTCCTCATCACAATTGCCACAACTGACCAAGGTAGCTATCTTAAATGAATTAAGAGATCTTTGTTTGGAAATTCACTCCTTGTACTCCGAACCCCAGGACAACCTTGCCTCAGTGGAAACTCGAGTCACTAGCCTTGAAACCCAGGTTTCCACTACTGATACACTTACAGATAGTCTGGAGCATATCATGATACACATACTGGAGGAAAACAAACAGCTGGCAGCAAAATGTAATGTCCTAGAGAATCGCTCCAGACATAATAATTTATGGATCAATGGGGTCCCAGAAGTCAAGAAAAGTTGGGGCATGCTTGTCTTCATGAACTCCTTCCTAAGGGAAATCCTGCAGCTAGACTCAGCCCTGTTGCTCAACATCAAGCAGACCCATGGGGCAATAACAGCCAAGCCCAAACTCCCCAAAGATCTTCCGCGATCTATTGTGGTCCTCTTCCTTAACTACACCATAAAACAAGAACTATTACAGGGGGGCCTGGAGAATGAAGCAGACTACATACAAGGGTAAATGCATTTTCATAGATAACAATTATTCCCCTATGCTTTCAGTCAAATGGCAGGCCTATTCACTGATTCACCATACCCTGCGAGCACAATAATTGAAATTCCAACTCTGTACCCCACAAAATTGGTATTGATGTTTCCCCAAGGTCCCGAACATTTACTTCACCAGAGTACACTGTAAAAGAATTGAAGGCCTGGAACATCGATGTCCCCCTTTTCCAGAGATCTGTCCCACAGACCGAACTGCAGATCCTTGCTTGAGAAACATGGAATATTGCCCCAATGTTGGCTGAGAAGTGCACTCATACTCGGGCTACGCTTAGAAACATTAAGCAGCTACTGTACTCTTTTCAAAGGACTCCAGCTCCCTGAGGTTGCTTTTCATCCTTGCTTTTGATTGAAAATATCAGAGGTATGTGGGCAAGGGAGATAGGAAGATGGAACTGGCTCACTCTATGTCTACTGATTTTTATAGGTGAACAATCCAGACTGCAAAGATAGACTCTCTTTATCATTGGACAATTTGCTTCATTGTCAGCTATATGCTTTGTAACACTTTATTCATCATTACCCTGCTCTCTGCAGGGGCATAGCCAGAAATTTGTTTTGGGGCATGTTTAGATATGCCATTTTTGAAACTGGACAAATAAAAGCTGGGGGTCTGGGGGCTGCTAGGTCCCCAGAAGCTCTGGGGGTGTACAGTACATGCTCTGTGGTGAGTTTTGGGGCTTTTCCTGAAGAAAAAAACACACTTTTCTTACATATTCCCCACCCCTAATTTCATGGGAATTTTTTTTTCCACATGGAATTAGGGTTGTGGGAGACTCTGGCTGGCATTACAGTCTGCAGAACCTCCAACGGTTGTGAACAACTGGGTATCCAACAATGCCATCAACCTCCCACCCATATGCTGTTTTTGTAATATACTGTGCTCTTTGTGAGTTTTCAACATAAAGGCTGTGGCTTGGGGTCTGGGGGCCGCAAGGCCCCCAGAAGCTCTGGGGTTTCATGCTCTATGGTGAGTGTTGGGGCTTTTCTTGATGAAAAAACACACTTTTGTTACATGTTCCCTACCCCTAATTTCATGGAAGTTTTTTTTTCACATGTAATCTGGGTTGTGGGAGAGTGGAGACTCTGTCTGGCATTACAGTCTGCAAAACCTCCAATGGTTTTGGACAACTGACTGCAAAGCCATCACACAAATGTGCCCACCATTGTTTTGTACCGTCCATGGCCTTCTCACTTCCTCTTTCTATCCCCCCACCAAAGTAGAGGATGCCACAACTGCAAATGTTCAATCAAGCAATCCTAGCTCTGCACATACAATAGCAGACATCATTATGCACCTCACCACACTGTCACCACCATGCACCACCCATATGGCAATGAAGAGAGTCAGGCATAGAAAGACACACTGAGCCTCCACCATATAATCAACTGGAGATCTGCACTTCTGGAAGTTTTCATACAGTTTCAAGTGAGCCAGGAACACATCTAGGAATTACTTCAGGAGGGGGAGCTACACAACCTAAGGGGCTTGGGAAACAGAAAACTTCATGACATTTTCATTTGTAAAAGTAGTAATTGAAACATATTCTGTCCCAACAAGAACACTATTTTTAAAACATTGTCATTTCATTTTCCCAAGGGAAACAATACACAGGTATGATGCTGTACAACCTCTTTTCTATACAGAATGAATGATGTACACCAGGAAAGGCAAGAATGCCTATTTTAACCCTTCAGATTACATATGGATGGTGTTGGCTGGCATGGTCCATTTAAAAGAGCTGGGGACCCCTACACTTGCCAGTAATGGCAGCTATGAGTCTATGGATGGTCATTTCAGAGTTTGGTCTGCAGTGGTGCCCAGGGACAGTACAGAGGCAACTGAGAGATTTGTAGGGGAGAGGGAGCAGCTATTGTGGTGCTGGGATAACACTCACCACCTACAGGTCAGACCCTGTATACCTCTTAGTATTTTGTCACTAAAATGCTAGATACAAGCACTCAAAATGTAGGAAAATATTGTCAGACAAAGACACTTGCAGAAAACTGTGAGCTAGTGTCTTAACAGCACTCTACCCTTCTACCTTTTGATCACACCCTGGACGCTAGCTGAATGTCCTAACAGTGGAGCGATAATGTTTTTTGTGCAAAGCCCCTCTTCAACTGCCAGATAATTGCTGCTGTTGATGAGCTGTTACTCACACCAGGCCATCTGGAACAGAGATTAGCATGAGGGATACAGCCTGCTAAAGTAGGGTTAACTTCATTAACAGCAATGGCAAATCTGCACTAGTCAAGACAGCCAAGTATCTAGTTTGCAGCTTTGAAATGAAAGAAGTAGGAATGGGGTCCCCACTCCTACCTCTCATTTCAAAGCATCAAAGTAGATAAGGACATGGGGTTATGTATGGAGCCAAGAGTAAAGGGTTTGGGACACATCCTGTGACCCTGCCTGTTTCAGTGGGCTTGAGGCAATTAGCTAACTAGTGGGATGTAACTACCAGCTCAGTGCTGGACAGCTCAAACAACCCAGGAGTATGTCACATTGTTTGTGAAGAAAGTGATGGAACCCATTCTCTCAAACAGAGGGCAAGTGGTGAGCATTGGCCAGCCTGAATGGGCAGAGGCTTTGTCTGCCCAGTCAGGCTAGCCAGTGCACACCACTTGCCTTCTGCTCAAGAGAATGGATTCTGTCATTGTTTTCACAGACAATGTGACATAGTGACATACTTGCCAAAACAGAAGTACATTTTCTTGCCTATCCTGGGGGGAAGAAGCCAGACCTTTTTGTTTCCTCAAATCCCCCTCTTAAGTTTGTATTTATAGTGTCTGATTTAAATTACATGACTAGAGTAATGGTCTGTTCAGGGCACACTTTTGCCTACCTCAGTGGTTTCTCTTTCCTCCAAAATAACTATTACCAAGTCCCAAATATATCTGGTTGGTACAAATTGTTCTGTTACTTTTGGAACTGCTTGGTGCTTGCTTACCTGAGAGACCTCCGAGTGATTGGCTGAGGCTCCTTCCTTTATTGCAGTCTGCAGAACTTGGCTGGCTCAGCTCTGGGCCTGGCTGAATCACCAAACCACCGAAGCCAAACGCCTGTCCTGGACCCTGCCTGGAGTGCCTAACAACTCGGGGGAGGGGGGACGACTGATGAGTGAGGAAGGGAAAGGAATGGCAGGCTGGCCTGGTGGCCCCATGGGTCAAAAAACAAGTCTGTCTCTCCTCTTCATCGATGAGTACTCTATCGGTCTGAGTCTTCTTCTCGAGTCTCGACTTCTCCAGAGAGAGTGAGACAATGTCACTTCTGACCCGACTGCTACCTGGACCCTCAGAGTCTGCCACACCCTGACCGATGACTCGCTCTGTCTCCTCTCCTCCATAGCTGCTCCACAAGGCAGAGGACCAGGGGCCAAAACTAACTTTATTTAAATTTAATTCAGTTTCCTCTGAACTCTCTGAGTCTCCGACCCGATCGACAGAAATCATCCTGACCTATTCGCCTCCTCTCTCTCTCTCTCTCTGAGTAGCAGTGCATGTGCTGGTGCACCGAGCAGCCAATTCTATGTAGCCCCCATCAACTGGCTGCTGTTGAAAAAGGAGGCAGAGCTGAAGCAAACACACACAGCCCTTCGGGTTCTTGAGTGCCACTGCGTGCTGCTTGAGCTTCCTTGTGGCCATTCCCATGGTAGTAGCAGCCAGCTGAGCCAAAACACAAGCAGACAGGCAGCCTAGATAGCACTTCGTGCTGACACGTGCATTTAAAGGGCCGGTGCCCCGCTCTCTGACTGTGTGTGACTGGAATAGGGACAAATAAAAAATTTCGGAGGTCATTTCGGGGGCTGTTTGAACACCCTAAACACCCCCCTGCCTACGCCCCAGCTCCCTGCTGGGAGCAGGTCCCTAGGAAGCCTATATTGGAGTCCTTCCCCTTCCCCTCTATTTTACCCTATATTTGCTCTCCACCAAGCCATCTGCTCTCAGACTACACCTACTGCCACCCTCATCTGCAGAGGGGGGAGCATGCAGAGCTGCAAGGAGCTGCTTTCCAACTCATTCATGCTCATTAGATCAGACATAAGATGGCCACTAGGCTGAGTGTTTGTCTTCTGTGCTCTTGTTAGCACAGGATTTTTTCACCTCCTAAACTTCTTTTATTTACTTGTTTTGGCTCAGGAGAATCCTGTTAGTTAGTTAGTTGCCCCTTCCAGACATTTTCATCTGGTGAGAGGTGTTTTTTTATTTATTTTAGCTATTAGTAAGTGTTAGCATGTTAGTGTTGAGGTGTAGGGTGAAAGGGTTAGGCAGGGGACGGTAGTGAGTTAGCTCAAGAGGTAGTTTTAGTGTTTTTTTAGAATCCATAGTATTTTTCTACCAGAAACCCCTTATCTTTTCAAATTTAGTGCTGTGTTAGTGGTGCTTGTGTTTAGAGACCCAGTTGGAAACAAGAATCTGCCGACCTGGAGAAATCGACGGTCAGGAACCACTGAAGAGGGGAACAGTTGATGGAGGGAGGAAACCAGATGGAAAACTGCATAGCAGTGTTACAGCATGCCAACTGCGGAGTGGCTGTGTAGGCTTGCCAAGGAGTTGCAGTAACAGTAACTGCCGAATACGGAACTGGGCTGTGCTGTGGATCGTGGGCTGAGTAGCTCTATTTTGACTGTGTTCAAGCCAGTGGACCTTTGAATCTGGGCCACGAGTTTAATATAACAGCAAGCCAGGAGGAGTGAGACCTGGGGTGATGTTGCTTTAATTTCAATCTGTGGAAAACTCCAGGACTGAAGTGCCAGTGTGAGCAGAGACCCTGAGGACTATAGCCAGTTGGTCAGCTGTATATCTGTGGTGGACCTCCTCCTGTGAACTTTCCCCAGTGAGTACTGTATCTTTTCCATCATTTCCTTGAGTGGTGGTGGGAGCACCACTCATGGACTTTTAACATTGCACTACCTAAATAGGCAGCCTGTATCATCTGTAAGCTACAGAGTAGTGACAGCACTCCTTCTACCTGGCTTTGCATTTCCTTGTCAGTAGTGGTGAGAGCACTGCTATAAACTAGCAATTCTTTGTGGTTTTGGACATGAACTTTGTCTAATCTTTATCAGCAAAAATTATTTTTGGGCTTGTCCTCTGAATCTAAAATAGCTAGGATTCTCTTGCCTGTTTGTTCTGTTTAATTTAATTTGAATTACAAGTTATTGTCTTTTGGTGAGGTGTGTGGGTTTAGATAGTGTGTGACTGTGGTCTGAGTGTGGGTAGAATGCTATTTTGTATTTTATTGTGTGGATGATGGATGTATGTCTGGGGATAGGTTTTATTTTATTTTTGGCTGAATTTATTTATTACTTAAAGCTGTAGCAGGGATTTTAATTAAGTAATAACTGTTGCATGATGTGAAGGAATTAGAGATCCCTCTGCATTACCTACGTAGTGTCCCTGCTGCGTGGCCTTTGATGACCTCCCTCTTTCAGCTACAGTGGTAAGGCACTGATGGGAGGTAGGTATTAGTAGGGGGCGTGTTGGTGGGTGGCAGGGCACTGTGCGTGCAGTGGAGGTGAGTGGTATTGGGGTGGTTAGGAGCAGGAGGCACCCTGTTGCTAAATGGAGCCAGGAGAGAGGCCCTACATGTTTAGTGCCTATCCCCAAGGTTTCCAGCAGACTGAATGGGCAGGTACCCAGTGGGCCTGCAGTCTCCACCATTCCCCTTCAGGCTTTGCTGTGCAATGCCAGATCGATGAGGAAAAAGACCGTAGTTATGACAGACTTGATTTCCTTGGTCGATCTGGCTTACATTATGGAGACCTGGCTGGAGGACGATGCCGGGTCAATTTTAAAGGTGTCTGTCCCCGCCGGGTATTCTGTAGCGCATTGTCTGAGGAGGGAAAGCAGGGGTTGGGGTGTGGCCATCTATTTTCGATCCAGCTTGAACTCTGTTGTGCACCCAGTGGGTTCTACCTCATCTTCTGAAGTGTGGCAGTGCATAGGGGTCCAGATGCAGGTTACAGGATTCTCCTTGTCTACCATCCTCCAGAGCAGAGGGAGATTTCCTGACAGAGGTCACGGATTTCATCATCGACATTTATTTATTTATTTTAACATCAGTTTAACAACCTTTGAGCCAGGGGCTCATTTACAAAGGTACCTCGTCAAAAGATTGGACAACGAAAAACATACACTAGACAAGTTGCAGGTCAGCAGTACAGTTCAACAGTATGGTACAGTCAGATTACAGGTATAGGGGGACATAACATTGAATTAACAGCAGATTCAGATAATCAAGTTCACGATATAACAGTGAGTTAAACAGCAAATTCGAATAATCAAATTCAGATGTAGACATAGTGTTGGAGTCACCTAGATGGTTAATTCTGGGGACTTCAATGCCTGGGTCGATGATGAATCCTCACATCTTGGGCATGACCTCCTCCAGTTGATGACATCACTGGGCCTGGCACAAGCAGTTGCTTCTTAAACCCATCTCCATGGCCACATCCTGGACTTGGTATTCTCACTGAGGCTTGAGGTCACTAACCTCAGGACTGATCGGGTCGCTTGGTCCCATCATTGCACAATACAGTTCTCATTTAGGGCCCCCCTGATAGTCCATCCCCTGTTGAGATGGTCAGCTATCTCCCATTAAGGGGATTGTCCCCAGAGGGAATTGTGGCTGTAGTAGATTTGTCTGGTGTGAGTACTGCGTGTGTGATTGGCATGGGCAAGGTGGTGGCTGCCATTAAAAAGGCTGTTTCCAAAACACTCAATGCCGTCACACTGGTCCATATATGACCCAGATCATCTCGCTTGAGACACCCATAGTTTGATGTGGCTCTCAAAGAGATGAAGATCTCGGGCAGCTGGAGGGCTGGCTGGGGGAGGAGGATCGAGTGCCCAGAGGCTGCTCTCCTCCTCTGGGTGGGGTGGGATGTGGGTCCCGCTGCGATACCACCACCTGGGTGACCACAGGTGGAGGTGCAGTGATGACTGCATGTAGCAGGGAGGGAGAACATCTGCTGGGAGCCGGAGCATTAGCACATTGTGACGTGCATCGTTCCTTGGCTCTCCTTGCGAGCAGACATCCTATGAAGATGGGCGAAAACAGAAGGAAAATACCCTCTGGTGCTCCCTGTAGATGGAGCTTCAGGCCCCGATCCCAGGGCCCCCGCTAGCATGGGTGACGGATCCCCGACGAAATCACAGACACTCGGGGCAGTGGAAGGGGGGGCCCCACCTTGTACCCGCCTGGAGGTTAAACCAAGGCAGCGTGCAGAGATGACTGCACCCGATGCTGACAGACGAGCGGGGATGCACAAGGCCGAGGAGACTCCAGAAGGTGAGGAAGTACCAGGGTGAGAAGGGGGGCGTAAAAAAAGAATATAAAAAAAAAAAAAGAGAGAGATAAAGATCAAGGGTCGGAAGTTAGAGCGTTGCTGGTGGAGGACCTGGTCCTAGGAGGTCAAACTGGCCTTAAGAACTCACTATCATGAGTATCAAGGAGCAATCAACCATAAGAAGGCAGAGCTCTTGTCCAGGGAGATTGCCACAGGGAGGAACGGATCAGCTCAGCTCTTTCAGACTGTGGACAGACTACTTCATCCTGTCTGTGTGCAGCCAAAAAGGGCATTTTCAATCGCATTGTGCAAAGAGTTTGCTCAGTTCTTCTCTGACAGGGTGTCCTCTATTCGGTCTGGGATCTCCCCAGTGTGGCAATAACAGCTCCGCAGTGCGGGGCCTGGTAGGAACATACTGTAGGCACTCCTATTGTCTGGGAGGAGTTCCAGCCAGTGGAGGTGGCTGAGGTCATTGGGGTGATCTCCACTTTGTGAACTGGACCCAGCTCCAACCCATCTCTTAGTGGGATGTGACAGAACTATTGGGCCAGTGTTTCCCGGGATAATCTGGTGCTCACTCTCAGAGGGGATCTTTCTCGATGCCTTGAAGGAGGTGTTGGTGAGGCCCCATCGCTCGACCCTGATGTCTGGTGAATTATCAACCCATCTCCAACCTCCCATTTTTAGGGATGGTTGTTGAGAAAGTAGTAGTGCAGCAGATAGAGGTGCACCTTGTGGTCTTTGACATCTATGAACCATTCCAGTCCAGATTTAGGGCTAGGCATAGCACAAAGATGGCGCTGGTCAGAGTGTTAAATGACCTTCTCAGGGCGAGAGATAGAGGAGACCAGTCAATTCTCATTCTTCTCAATCTCTCCTCAGCATTTGACACCATAGATCACATTGTGCCTTTTGATCACCTCAGGGAGTATTGTGGACTCGACGGTATGGTCATCAACTGGTTTGAGTCGTAACTCTCAGGCAGGAAGCATAAGGTGGTGATGGGGAATTTCTCCTCCTCTTCAAAGCTCCAGCCATGCAGAGTTCCTCAAGGTTTGATCCTGTCACCAGTGTTGTTCACGATGTATATGCTACCCTGGGAGAGCTCATTAGATGTTGCAGTCTGGGTATTCACTACTATGCAGATGATACCCAACTGTATATGTCCTTTGCCCCAGGAACAAATGATGCTATTGAAGTGCTAAACAACTGCCTGGCTGAGATCCAGGACTGGATGACCTCTAACTGGCTGAGGCTGAGGCTGAATTCTGGCAAGACAGAGGTACTGGTGATCGAGCCTGGTCACCAGCGTAATGAGAATGCCTCCGGGGTGGCAACAAGACTGGTCCTGGAATCCACCCCATTGATGGTATCCTCTAGGGTGAGAAATCGGGGAATATACCTTGATGACAGGCTGACACTTGATGCTCAAGTGTCGTCTGTTGTCCAAAGTGTTTTTTACTACTTAAGGAATGTCACCCAGATTAAACCCCTAGATCCCCCCCAGGGTCTGCCCTCACTGGTGCATGCCTTTGTTACATCCAGATTGGACTTCTGCAATGTTCTGTACCTTGGGGTCGGTGGGGGGACTCTCCGCCGACTGCAACAGGTGCAGAACGCAGCTACCAGGTTACTGACGGGCCTGCCTAGGTCTTGTCACATGACCCCGGTCCTGCAGGATCTGCATTAGCTACCTGTCAGATGGAGGATCATCTTCAAGGTGGGCTTGCTCAGCTATAAGACCCTATATGGCTCTGACCCTGGCTACCTGACTGACCTCTTTATAACTGCCATTACAGTCTGCTCCCTCCGCTCCTCCACCGGGGGCCTCCTTGCGGTTCTGAGGGCCAGACTGAAAACCTCGGGTGACCATGCGTTTGAGGTGGCCAGCCCAGTCCTCTAGAACTTACTTCATAGATCTCTGAGGGAGGCCCCGTTGGTGGAGGCATTTAAGTGGAGTCTAAAAACTTTTTTAGAGAGGCAGTCCCAGAATAATTGCAGCAGATTTTAAACTGTTTTTTTATTAATACTATTTATTGTATAATTTGAACTTTGTAGCTTGTATAACCCTTGTAGAGCTTTGATCTTGCATGTTGCTGGTGTTTACCCTGCCTGTTCTGACTTTCTGTAAGGCGCCCAGAACCCCTAGGATTGGGCACCATATGAATAAGTTTACCTTACTTTACCTTAGGAAAAAGCAGTTCAGAAACTAAGACAAACCAGTGTGTAAATAGTCATTCCGTTTCCCACTGGGGTGGCGGCACCATTCCCCGCCTAGCTCCTTACCTTCATTGATGCAGTCAGGTCTCCTCCCAGTTAATCAGGGCCCTTTACTCTCATCCACCATTTTTATCCACTCAAATGCTTGCTTAGGCTGTTATGGCTCCCTCTTGCTCATTTAGGCCAGCAGCTCCCATTGCAAGCCAAAAAGTGCCATCTGCCATATGTTAAGCAGCATTATGGCAGCTTACCAAGGCGTAATCTGCTCCGCGTCTTGGTGGTCGCCTCATTGGACCAGATGGAACCCTGTCCAATGCCCTAACCTTGAATCAGACTTTTTTGCTCACTCCACTAGGGCTCCTGTACCCTCCAATTGACTCATTCTGTGGGGTGAACTAACCGATACACAAAACATACCTGAATAAGCTTCCAAGGACAAACCTTCATAGTGGAATGAGGCATTAGGAGTCATTCAACCGGAATGTGTAAATATGGTGTCCCATGATTATAGTGATGGAAAAATCTTGAGTGAATATTAGCGACTACATTACAGCGATTATCATAATAGCTATAGCTTCACAACAGCGAGCCAGCATTTAAGTGACTATCCTGTGCATTAATTGCGAGCGTCAGAATGGCGAATTGGCAGGCAAAAATAAACCCCACAATCATTTTGATTGCGGAAGTGATTTTTATTGAAAACACACATTCCTTAAAATTGCTTCTGGGAAGTACACACTGTCATATAATAAAAAAGGAGCTCCCAATTTTGTAGATCTAAACTCTGACGGGATAATCAACTCTGGAACAATAGCAGGTGTTGCAGGACAGCCTCTGTCAACTTGTCTTATTCTCTGAACCATCCATTTTATCAAAGGAACAGCAGGCAGACGAACAGCTAAACTATCAGCAGCACTGCTGGTGCACTGAACTACTTGAGATGTTGATTCCACGCTATTTCGTGCACGCTTCCTGATCTGTGCCATTACTTTTCATGCCCCAACATCACCTGCATCTGGAACTTGTGTATGCTCTTTAATTACAGCAGAAACCTGGCTGCCCATGGTGTGCAGTCTACCCAGGCACTAATACTTATGTGCATCAACACAACGCCAGCAGATTTTCTCATTTGTTTCCTTGTCCTTAAGGTAGACATAGTCATTATATATTGCTAGAGGCCTACCTTTCTGGCTTTGAATCAGCTCAAACTCCATCATGTATTCCAATTAATACACCAGAACAGGAACCAGAACACAGCAATCAGTGGTGATATTTAACTTACAGGTATGGAGGGAGGGCGGGAGGAGGGAGGAGCATCCACAATACAGGAAGTAGTGAAATTACAAGAATCAAGGGGAAACATTGACTTAATAAGAAGTGAAATGATCGCTAATATTCACTATTAGCTATACTATGCAGCGCCATTATGTAGCGTTTCTATTTTGACACTCGTGATAAATACTTCGCTAATATTTTCCGCACTATTGAGCGTTCACTATTTTTACATGAAACCGTAAATATCAATTTGAGAATCTCTCATTCCTTCTGCACTCTTGCATTACTGGCTTATATACCTTTATGGGGCTTTAGCTGAAGGCACTGATGCCACTGTGACACTCTGCCTCATGGTCCGTGAACCTGGCAACACTAACCTTTACTCAAACACCTCCCAAATCCCTTGCTGGAGCTCAGGTACCACACTCAGAGACCTGGACGTGCGACCCCACTCACATGAAGATTTTTGGGAGGGTCCTGTGGTCCTGTGTCCATAGCTTTGAATGGTGGAGAGGATTGTAACCGAGACAGTGGAGCTTCACTGTAAGCTTACTCACATGGGCTGTCTCCCCCACAAAGGTGCCTTATTCTAGGAGTGACTACCTAGCTTTTCCTAATATCTGTGAACAGTCATATATTATATAGGGTCCCTCTAGTCTACAGCTGGGTCTTCTGAGGAGCTGGGAGTGATCTTCTTGGTCCCTGTGAAACTGGGCCCATGACACGAGTAAGTGGCATGGGAGCTGATTGATCCAGGGTGAGGTGGAGCAGTATAGCTGGACTGAACCCCTAGAAAGAGGAGAGGCTCTGTCTCTATATTATGCATTCTGGTGGACCCACACTATTGTACTCTACATATATGACTAATGCCCCCCCTTCCTTCAGTTCCCTTCAATAGTTGTACACCTTGATGTGGAACATGGCAGAAATGGCACAAACTAGAAAGAGTGGGTGGGGGTTCAACCCTTTAACCTAGTCTATCCCTTGACTGTTGTTCTAGCATTTTGTCAGGCTGCCTGTTGGCATCTCTGTAGGTTACAGTTTGTAGCTCTACTCTATATTTTATTGTTATTTACAATGGCTACGGTATTATACATCGCAACCATTCCCATTCTAGTTGCCCATATCCTATATGCTGATCTTTCTGTCTATCTAACGTTACACTGTCATTTTTCTCCACTGTTTAGTCTATACCTTTTCCTTTATTTCTCCTTTTCTTTTCCTATGCTTTCCTTTTCTAAGGGTTGGAGGGGGCAGCATTCTACTTGTTTGTTTTTTCTCCCCAACTTTAAAAATGGTGTCTACAACTACAATATTTATCTACAATGTGAACATTATACATAATCCCATCAAACAGAAACAGCTACTCCAATATCTCAAATGTGAACCACCTGAAATTATCATGCTCCTGGAAATTCATCTTTCTAAAGCGGAATATGGTAAGTTTCAGAACATGGGCTTCTCCATAGCTATAGCCTCATCACACAAATTAGGTCAATGATGAGGAGTGATTACTTTAATCCCCCAGAGCATCCCTTTACACCTCCACGATCAAGTGGTCAATATAGACAGCTGATATGTCATTATAACAGGCATGTTATATCAAGCACCAATTATAGTTGCTAATGTCTACTTTCCTCTGGGACCTTGCGAGATGGTTGCACAAACCTTTCTTAATGAACTTCTCCCTCTTTTGAAAGGGCAACCGTTCCTAGGAGGGGACCTAAATGTCACCTTAAACTCAGCTTTGGACTGAACTGGCCCTCAGACCCCTTGCTTAATTCCAATACAAAAATATCTTAGACTCACTCTACCCCACTTAGGGCTCATCGATATTTGGAGGCTCACTTTTCCCACGCTTAGGATGTATATACATTATGCACTTAGAATTAATACATCAGCAGGAATAGACTTTCTCATCACTACAGCTGAACACCTTGACTCAATCAATTATATCTATATTGGTGCAAATTTACTTTCTGACCACTCTCCTGTATTTGCTAAGTTATCATTAGGAAGGCCACGTTGATCTACTCTTTGGAGATTGAACTTAACTTTGTTGAAAGATCCTGCCTTAATCTAACATTTGAAGGACTATACTCCCCAAATCTTAGCTGAAAATGATAATGCAAACATTGCTGCCCCTATTTTGTGGGACACACTTAAAACAGTGCTCTGTGGTGAGTTGATTACATATTCCCTGTTTGTAATATTGACATATGGTACAACTGGAACACCTGTAGGAGCCTATGGGTTTGATGGGCAGCCAAGTGCGCTGAGTCTGTTTCATCAGAGGGAGCTGGCTATGCATTACATAGTCTCTAATATTGGGACCTCTTCTAAAGGTTACCCCTGGAGTGGCTCCTACCATCCACCATACCCATAGGTGCTTACAGGTGTTCCAACTGTAACATATGTCAGTATGTACAGACGGAGTAACACCTTGAAACTTTTACAGGTAATCAACAGTGATCTGAGATTTTATCTCATGCTACATCACATTTGTGGTATACTTCTGGTCTAGGCTATGTGGGCAAAATGGTTAGGACACTGAAGGAGCGTATCCAAGAACATATATGCTCCATTATAAACAGGAGCATGGATAAAACTGTAGGGAGACACTTTGCAGAACAGCATAATTCTGACCCAAGTCACTTTAAGTGTATGGGAACTGAACATGTTAAATGCCCCAAGAGGGATGGGGATCACCTAAAACTACTATTGCAAAGAGAAAGTTTTTGGATCTTTAAATTAAACACTGTTAATCCCCATGGACTGAAAGAAATGTGGGATTTGAAACCATTTTATGATTTCCTTCCTTTTCATTGTTCAATAACTTGATGATGTAAAACTGTCCCGCCCCTTCCCACCTTCCCCATCTTGCTACCCTGTAATTATATCAAGGTTATGATACCCCCCACCCAGGGTGGTCTGTTCCTCCCACTCCACCCAGGGTGGAAAGTCTTATAGGTCACAGAGGTCACGTGACTTGTGTGCTTAAAATTCTATCTCCCTACTTACCCATTTGCAGCGTATCACAATCAGCCACTAGAGGCCACTAAAACCCCTTTCTCCTCACACCTGCTTGCCTAAGTTACTTTCCCCAGTATTTCTCTACTCACACCATCCCTCCTTCTGGTCACACCCTCTCAATGTGCTACCCTAGCACTAAGTTTCCTACTCCTTAACCTCCTTGCCTCACCTGACAGCCCCCTAAACCTATCTACCACTCCATCCATGGCTCCACAACCCCAATCTCCTTATGCCCATACCCCTAACCACTTCATCCATTGCCTGCACTGCACCTCTACTGCTCCTTGGTCCACCCTATCATCACCTTTCCTTCTGCTTCTTACCCCCTTCTGCCCCCTCCACCCCTCAACTGCCCATCCACCCATGACCCTTCTCCCAGGCCTTCTCGCAGCCCCCCTGAAACATTTCTCCCTCCTCACATCACCTCTGTACTCCCCAAGACCCCCTTTCCCCCTCTCCCTTCCCTTTCCTCCTCGAAAATGCCTCATCCTGTCCCTCATCCTCCTTCTACTCCTTCTCTCAGGTGATGTATAACTCAACCCCAGCCCACCTGCCCACACCAATGACACCATCCCCCACAAAGGCCTCTGCGTTTTCCATGTAAATGCCCATAGTCTGCTCCCAAAGCTTGACTTGCTAAAGGTTTCGCTTCTCTCAACATCTCTTAGATGTACTCTGCATATCTGAATTATGGCTGTCCTCCCATGTCACTGACTCTAGCCTCTCACTAACTGGCTTTGACCGCTACCGTCCAGACTGCAGCAAGAGAGGTGGAGGCATTGCCATGAACATCTGAAATACCATCCCATGCTCCATCATCCATCATGAAACTGCACCAAAATCCCATGAGGTGCTCCTCACCCGCCTAACCCACCCATCTACTTCACCCGTCTTTATTGGTGTCCTATATGCCTCCCCCAAACTTGTTCCCAAGTCCCTCACCTCCTGCATCGCCACCATCACCTCCCTCTCCGCTCCAGGTGAACTACTAATGTTGTGAGATTTCAACATTAATTGGCTTCCCCCTCCTCCTCCTCCTCCTCCTCCACCAGGCACTCCATTGAAGCCCTCAACCTTATCCAGCTAATATCTGATCATACCTGTCTGATCCACCACTCCTCCAATCACTCCCTTCTCAACTGGGTCTTCTCTTCCCACCCCATTGCATCTCAGCAGCTGGTGTCCTATCTGATGCAGTAAGTGATCACTTCTTTACTTACTGTGACAGGAGGACTCACTTACCCCACTCCTCCCCCCAACTCCCCCCCACAAAATATATCACCTATTGGCCACTCAAACACATATCCCCCTTCCTCCTCCTTTCTGACCTCCACTCTGCTGACTGATCCCCTGTCCTGTCAGCAACCGATTCCAGCACTGCTTTCTCACATTTCCGCTCCATCCTAACCCAAACCTGGGATCGCCATGCTCCCCAACACACTTCTTGGGTAAGGTGCCACCATCACACCTGGATTATGCCTGAATTTCTCTCCCTCTGTAAGGTTCAAGACCATGCCTGGTTCCTATTCAAAGCCTCTACCCTCCAAGTCTACCTCTCTATTAGGAACAAGTGCACCAAGATGACTCGCCTTGCCAAATCCAACTACTTCAGAACTCACCTCTCCCTTAAACACGACCCATCCTCCTTCTGGTCAACCATCAAGTCCCTCCTCAACACTCCCCCTCATGCTGCTTCCCCTGCCCTCAAAGAAAATGAGTCACTAATCTCCAACCTTTCTAAAATGGCATCCATTTTTAACAGTTACTTCACGTCTTGTGCACTTCCTGATTCGCCATTCCCCCACTACGTCCCTCCTCATTCCAATGAATTTGACTTCCCTCCTATCTCCACTTCAGAGGTCTGTCACACTCTAACTTCCTTAAATACGAATAAATCAAGCACTGATTGTCTCCACCCCCAGCTCCTGTGCCTCTCTGCCCTGGCTATCACCAACCCCCTTACCCATATTCTCAACCTTTCCTTAACCAGCAACGCTGTCATTCCTTGTGGAAACTTGCAAGTGTTTTCCCTCTCCACAAGGAGCTCCTACCCTGCCAAACAACTACCCTTCTTCCTTCACTCACCAAATTCTGGGAATCCCTGATCCTTTCCAGACTGTCAAACTTCCTAGCCACCTCAAATTTCTTCTCTGACTACCAATCCAGTTTCCACAGGATCCACACCACTACCTACTCCATCCTCCATGTCTCCAACTCCATTATCTCTGCCATGGACAGGGGGCACATTACTGCAACAATTTTTATAGACCTCACTAAGCCTCGACTCCATCTCCCACTCACTCCTCCTTCAAAAACTCCACAAAGCCAGTTTGTCCTCTTCTGTTGTAAAGTGGTTTAGCTCGTACCTCTGCAACAGGATACAATCTGTCTCAATAGAAAACTCAGTCTCTGTCCCACACCCCTCCCCATCCTATCTGGAGTTCCCCAAGGATCATTTCTCAGCCCACTTCTATTTTCAATATTTATAAATGACCTCCCAAATGTCTACCTACACACAAACACCCACCTCTACGCTGATGACACCATCCTCTACACCTCAGGATCTACCCCCAACTCTGTCTTCCATACTCTCCAATCTGACTTCAACAGAGTCCTCCACTGGTTCTGGGACAACTGCTTGAAAGTCAGCACAGAGAAAACAGTCTCCATGGTATTCAGGACACCCCAAAAGCTGGAAAAGCTGCCCCTCCACTCCTCTTTCTCCACCTTGGACAGATCCATCCTCGATTCTCTACCCTCATATAAATACCTGGGCATTTAGCTTGATCAGAACCTAGACTACTCAGTATACATTTACTCTATGTGCGCAAAACCTCACCCCAAACTTGGCGTGCTCTTTCAAAAAAAAGAGTCCATTCCCCTTCCGCTTCATCCCATCCTGCTGTCTAAGACCATTCTCCCCCTTTTTGATTATGGTGATATTATCTACACATCAGCCCCCACTACCACGTTCTCCCATCTTAACACCCTCCTCCACCCCTTCTGCCACTTTGCTACAACCTCCCCCCTCAGGACTCACCACTGCTCTCTTCTCTCCTCCTTAAACCTGGCCCCCCCACACAGAAGATATCTCCACTCCCTTACTATTGCCAAGTATTGGTTTGACCTCCTCCCCCCTTACTTATCCTCCACCCTATTGCCTGTCCCTGCTCCCTCCTACTCCCTGCACTCTTGTCACCCCCGTACCTTCTCCATCCCTTACAGCCAGTCCTTCTCAGGTTTCACCGCTTTCTCTTTCTGCCTCCCCCACCTCTGGAACCAGTTACCCCCAACCCTCCATGACTCTCCTTCTCACCATACCCCCAAGCATCATTTAAAGCTCATCCAACCCCCTCCTTGCACCTGCCTCCCCCATCCCTGGCCTCAACCCCTTCCTCCTCTAGCATATTGATTGTTGTCTCACAGGACTCCTGGGTGTAGCTCCCATGTCCCCCTACCATGTTCCTAAATATAATTCCTCCAAGCTATTTTGTGTATTGCCCCTTGTTTCCTCTTTCAGGAAAATTGTAAATCTTTATATATTGTATATTTGTAATGTATTGTATTACCCTGTATTTCTCATTGTTTATTTATTAGAAAAGTCAGATTTGCAACTTTTGAGTCATGGACTCATTTACAAAGACACCTCATTGCAGGAGGTAGACAGAGTTACATAGTGTGGTTAAAACAGTGAGAACAGTACAGGTGCAGAACATTAAACATAGAGTACACATAGGTTACATAATTATGTTGCTTATAATATGTTACAGTCAAATACAAGGTACCCAAGGGTTACATTGGGGGTACAGTCCTGGACATGTTATTTATTATTGTGGTTTTAATGTTGTATGTAGGATTTTGTAAAGGTGTCCTGAGCATGAGAAGGGCTCCTTAAAGAAATAAACATTTACTTACTTACTAAATTACATACCTAGATAATACCTTGAGAGGATGGAGGTAAGGATGAGGAGTGGGGTGGGAGGGAGGGGAGAGGATAGGCTGTCTGGAGGATGTTGTCAAGTCAGGGAGGCCTGACAGGAGGATCCCACAGTGGGATTAATTAGGTGCATCTACAGCAACGAGCATCGAAGAGATGGTCCCGGAGGATGATTTTGAAGGGACAGATTTTGGCAATGTCTGTGATGCAGGGTGGGAGGGAGTTGAACCAAGTAGGGGCTCAGTAATGGAAGGACCTCTGGACAAGTGAGGTCTTGGTTCTGGGCACCAGAAAGGTGGCCTTCACAGAGCTATGGATGACAACAGATGAGGATGCACACGCCGTAGGGAAGCAGAGACCCCGGGGGGGGAAGCCCTAGAAGAGATTTTTTGGTAAGTAGGCAGGTCTGGTAGTGCAGACACTCCTCAAAGGTGAGCAGGTTGGTGGTGGAGTACAGCAATCAAGTGTGAGTGCGGCTAGGGGTTCCAGTCAGGAGCCTGCAGGCCCTATTGATTGAGATCTGAATTTTAATCAAGGCGGTATTGTCCACCGCAGTGTAAACAGGCAAGCCATAGCTCACTAGCAACAGGACAGAAGAGGTGATGGCAAGCCAGAGGGCAACTTAGGGGAGGCAGTCTCTATGATGGTATAGTAGGCCTATCTGAGAATTTATGATGGAGGATAGGGCATTGATGTGTGTGTGGAAGGTGAGAGCCGAGTCAAGAGCCGAGTCAAAAGTGATACCTAGATATTTGTAAGAGGTCGCTTGTTCCAGAGGGTACAGAGTGCTGGGGAGAATGAAGAGGGGGGAATTCTTGGCCTTGTTTTGGTGATGGCAGAAGAGCATTGACTTAGTCTTGTTTAGGTTAATGACAAGTCGGTCATCAAGGAACCACTTTTTAGCTTGGTCGTAGGTGTGCTGGAGAGATACCTGGAGAGAAGAGGGATCGGGTGTGATGTAAAGAGAACTGCATTGTCGGCATACAGGAGCATTTTTCCTGTGCAGGAGCTGGGGAGAGTGTTGAGATAGAGGCTGAAAAGTACAGGGCCCAGAATGAAGCCCTGGGGTGCCCCGGAATGAACGGGCCAGGTATTGGACAGGGAGTTGTTTATCTTCACATGCTGGGATCTAGCAGAGAGATGGCTGGAGAACCAGGCAAGGGGACCAGTGGAAAAGCTGAATTGGTGGAGGGAGTTGAGCAGGAGGGGGTGACAAACAGTGTTAAAAGCCATGGAGAGGTCTATGAACACTGCGCCAGCAAGGCTGCCAGAGTCAAGAGCAGAGTGCGGTATTGAGAGAACTCCAGGAGAGTAGTAGTGGTACTGTGTCCTGGGGAGAAACCCTGTTGTTCTGGGCACATTATGTCATATTTGCCCAGGTACTCAGAGAGTTGAATAGACACTATTTTTTCTAGGGCTTTAGAGAGTGGGGGAAGGACAGAGATTGGTCAGTAGTTGTTAGGTGCGGACCGATCTCCACTCTTATGTATAGTTGTGATTTCAGCTGATTCCAAGACCAGGCAGAGGATCCTGGAGTCTAGTGGGTCACAGCTGCTGTTGTTGCTACCAAGGGCTTTTAGCAAGTGCGGCCTGGCTACGGGGGGGGGGATATAGTGTGCAGGTAGAAAGGAAGGCGATCCAAGGCAGGGGGGATAGAGGTGGGGATTGGGTCAAAAAAGTTGTTTGAGAGGACAGAGCTTAGGTCAGAAAAGGTGATATTGAAGCAATCAGCTATGTGAGTTGGGTCTGTAGTGATGGTGCCATAGATGGAGAGCTGGGATGATGGGGGTGGGGGGGAGCCGGTCTTCTCATTAAGATCTTCCATGCTGACCCAGAAAGTCCAGGCGGAACCCCAGGTGGATGCGAGGGTGGTCTGATAGTGCTCTGCCTTGGCCCATCTAATGGCCCAGGTGCACTGATTACACACCACATTGTAGGCTTGTCTATCGGCCAACTTGCCTGATTTGATAGCGATGTGCCAGAGATTAACCTGTAACCCCCCCACTACTGGAGGTTCCTAAAAGCCTTCTCAGAGCTGCGTAAGTGCTCCTTGCCTAACTGGTGTCTGGCGTAATGCTATTTAAATGTGGGCATGGTGAGTGTTTCCAGAGCCTCCGATACTGTGTCTTTAAGAGCTGCCTGCTCGCAGGCTTTATTAGTTTGTATAAGGGGGACTGTGAGTTTAAGGCTCGAATCCCACTCAAGCTGCCATTAAAATTGCTCCACTTCTGAAGTCGCTAAGAGAGCAGAAGGAGCCTAATTGAGGGATGTAACTGTTTGCTGGGAAATATGTAGAGTAGCAGTAAAAATAAAGTTTGTTTAATCTGCCTTTATTGCAGCTGGGACTCTGTGTGTCTGGCCCCACCATTTTGGACCTGGACTACTGAACTGGACCAAGTGGGGAAGGGGGGCCTTAAAATGGAGACCGCCTGAGCCAACCAGAACTTGGACTCCCTCGAGGAGCCTGCCAACAAGGGGAGTAAATGATAGGTGTTCTGGGAAGTGTAGTTTGGACCCTGGTGCCTTTTTTACACCAATGGGGGCGTGTGAGGTGATGGACAGCCTGAAGCAGCCAACCGGAGCCCTGTGGAGTGAGAGGAAACTGCCCTGCAACTGTCCTAGAGGGGCAGAGTCGTTGGTGATCATGAAAGGGGAAGGAGCTCTGGCTCCTGCGCTGTGCAAATCTTCGCATGGGAAGCGCGTGTGTTAGGTCGAGAAGGCGGGCGACTTCATCTCCAGAAGAGAGAGAGAGAGTGAACAAGATCCATGAGGAGTGCAAGCAGAGGAAGCTTTGTGAATACAGCTACCTACCAGGCTCACTCTGTAGAGGACTGGAGAATCTGCTGAATTGCGCTCAGTCTGTCAGGACAAGTGAAGCTGTGTAGTTCACCCGGTTTGTTCAGTAACAGCGATCGGGAGTTTGGAGCAGCTGCCTGGTATGGTACCCCTCTGCATTACATATAAATGTGTGGAGCAGCATTTGGATCACAGGCTAAGACCTGTAGTGGTGTGAGAGGGATCTTGCTGTAGGATTTGTGAATACTAAAAATCAGGATAGCTCCCTGTCAAATATTCTTCCTGAAGACAAGAGTTGTCTGGCTATTCATGGGCTGCATGAATTGTGCCTGCAGGCTATTACAAAGCTAACCTAGGTATCAAATGCTTGTTTCTTCTCCAGGGCCCCAACCAGCTGCACCGAATAGCTAGCCTTGTAAGGCCTGGGCACCCAAGGACAGTGACTGATAGGTTTGGCCTGTGCACAGTGCCCTATATAGCAGAAGTATTAAGCTAATCAACTTGATCCCCCCATCCTTGTTACTTCCCCCTTAATAAATCAGATTTGTTGTTGCAAGGTATGTCGTTTGAACTGTGTGTTTGTGTTACCCTGTTTGTGTATGGCTTATTTTATAACTGCACCTTATTTTGCAGGGGGTCCTCAGCACTAAGTTGGCCATCCTGACCTGAGGGTAAGTGTAAGTCATAACGATAGAGTGGGGATTGCTGATGAGCCACTAGTGGGAAGAAAGGGGGGTTGCAGTGACCCAGAGAGCTGAGATCAGGTCACATTTGACTGTTCCAAACCCGACCTCTGGGTGGAGGCACCCGCCATTGGATCTAGGCCCCTCAACCTGTTATAAGTTGAGCAGGCAGTTGTAGTAGCCCTTGGGATAGTGCCCCCTAGGGGTTACATTTTGCAGGCACTGCTGGGATTAGCGTCCCCTGGTGGCCGAGTAGACGAAGTGCCCCTTCATGGCCAAACTAAAGGAAAAACTGGAGGGGGATATCACGACTAAAATTAAGTTAGACCCTGTTAAGATGATGGTGCATAAACTGATGGGATGGGGTGAAGCTGAACAGTTGGATTCCCAGAAAATTGTGTTACTACTGGATGTGCCTCTGGGGATAAAGAACGGTGACCTTGTTTCTGCAGTTGAGCGTGTTAAATGCTTAGGCAAGGTAGAGGTGAAGGGGCGAATGGTCGACCTACTCGACCAGACCTTGCAGGTGCTGCTTTTATGCAGTATAATTATAGACCCTGAGAGGGTGTTAGACCTTTCTAGTGATCCCACCCCCCAAACCTCCCCAGGTACCTCTCCCGGGTCCTCCAAGAGTTCCATTCTGGCTTCACCCCCTATAGTTGTTCCCCCCATACAGCTAGACTCTTGTTGGAGATTGAAACTCTTTTCTGGTACTGAGCCTGTGCCCTCGGGAGAAGATGATTTGGAGACTTGGATGAACTATGCTACCCCTTTAGTCCAAGAGTGGCAGTGCTCTGCCGGGGAGAAATGAAAGAGACTGTTGGAGAGCCTGAGGGGCCCAGCTTTGGAAGCCATTCGTTTCTTGCGGGCTTCTAGCCCTGAAGCCACTGCAGCAGAGTACCTTTCTGCCTTGGAGGGGGTGTTTGGGAGTACAGAAACTGGGGAAGACTTGTTGTGGAAGTTCAAGTCAGCTAAACAGTGGGGGAATGAGAAATTGTCAGCCTTTGTCACCAGAATGGGAAGGGCATTGCAAAAAGCTTATCAAAAAGGGGGGGGTAACTGCCCCAGCATTGAACCAGGTCCAGCTGGAGCATATCTTGAAATCTGCTAGGTTTTGCAGTGTGATATTGTTAAAACTCAAGTTACATGACCGACGGGCTGCCCCTCCTGAATGCTGCCAATTGATGAGAAAGATTCGAGAAGTTGAGACCAATGAAGAGGGGTGGGAACCCTATGTGGGGGTAGTGAATCTATGCCAGACCCCTGAGCCCAGTGAACCAGATGAGACCCACCCCTCGAGGGGATTGAACAAGGGGCCCGATGCCTTTCCTGTGCCCCCAGAGGCCCAGGGTGGAGTGGGGGTGCATGCTGTTTCCTCTGATCCCCGGGTGGAGAGTGATTTGAAGGCAGAGATTAGAAATTTATGGGAAATGGTGAGAGAAATGAGGCAAACTGCTGCCATCCCCTCCAAATTTGGAGAACCTGAGTTATCTAGAAATAAACAACCTAGCCAAGAGGAGCCCTCCAGAGCCCCCGATGCCTCCCGGCAGGCGAGATATCTCCCCTCCAACAAAGACCCCCGAGATACTAAGTTCTGTTACCACTGTGGGGAGGATGGACACTTTCAGACTGAGTGCCGGTTACCCGAGAACTTAAGGAGAGTCAACAGCAGGCTAGTAGCCTGGCATCAAAAGGCCTATACCAGACCTCAGGGAGGGCCTCCTCGGAAGAGTTTTGTTACCCGGGTCAATGCCCTAGCCACCACCAAAACCATGCCCCCTGAATGGTCTGACATGATGGGTCCCTCAATGGAGACCACCGTGAGAGTGAATGGAGTACCTACCCAGGCTGTGTGGTTCCCAAGTGACCATTATGTTTCAGGACTGGTATCGGAAGCACCTGCCTGAGGTGCCTCTGCAGCCTTTGGATGGACTACATGTTTGGGGACTGAGTGATAAGGCCTACCCTTATTCTGGGCATATCTGGATCTGGTTGTCTTTTCCTACTTCTGTGGCTGGGGTGGCTGAACAAGTGGAAACCTTGGCACTAGTGTGTCCCCCCCACTGGACTGTATGATGGGATGCCCTTGTTAATTGGAACAAATGCTCATATGTTTGGTCGCTTAGCACAGTTGTGCTCTGAAAAACAGAGGTTCAGGACTGGGCAAGCTCTCCGAATACCCGCCTTGATACAGAAGGCCTATGAGACCCAGAGAAAGGCCAGCCAGGAGGAACCCGAAGGCCCGGTGGGGGCTGTCTGGAAGAAGGATCCAGAATGCTTGCTGCTAGCCCCAAATGCCCAGTGTGTTCTACGGGGAGAGGTCCGGATTAGAAAGGATGTTAAGAATAAACTATTGATGCTGGATGCACCAGGTGAGGGAAAGTTGCCAGAGGGTTTGTTGATTAAACCCAGTATCCTACCTGCTCGAGCCCATGCTTTTGCTAGAAGAGTAATGGTTCAAATGCACAATATATCTGATCAAGAGATTCGAGTGAAGCGGGGTTGCACTCTGGCCAAGGTGCATTGTGCAGATACTGCTGTTCTGCCCAACAACAAGACTCCCGGAGGAGTGACCGAGTGACCCCTGATCTGTTTGATTTCAGTGATACCCCACTGCCAGCAGAGTGGAAGAAAAGGATTAGTGAAAGGCTCGCCCAGAGGGAGCAGGTGTTCTCCTTAAAGGAGTGGGATGTAGGATGTGTGCAAGGAGCTGAGCACCACATTCAGCTGCAGGATGAGCGACCTTTCCGTAAGCAATCTCGACGCCTGGCCCCTGCTCATATAGATGATGTGAGATGTCACCTGCAGGAGATGCTCACAGCTGAGGTGATACAGGAATCCAGAAGCCCCTGTGCCTTACCTATTGTAGTAGTGAGGAAAAAGAATGGAACTGTTCCGATGTGTGTGGATTGCCATACTTTAAACAGGCGAACCATACCAGACCAGTATACCATGCCATGCATTCAGGATTCCTTGGACTGTCTAAATGGTAGTAAATGGTTCTCAGTGTTAGACCTTCGCAGTGGGTACTACCAGATCCCGATGGCTCCAGAGGATCGAGAGAAGACTGCTTTCATTTGCCCACTAGGCTTCTATGAGTTTATGTGGATGCCCCAAGGGATTTCAGGTGCCCCTGCTACTTTTCAGTGTTTGAAGGAGCGTGCTGTGGGGGACATGAATTTGCTCAAGTGTTTAGTCTACCTGGATGATGTCATAGTGTTTGGCAGCTCCTTGGAAGAATATGAAAGCAGGTTGTTCAAAGTCCTGGATTGACTGGAAGATTTTGGTCTCAAATTATCTATAGATAAGTGCCAATTCTTTCAAACATCCATGAAATATGTGGGGCACATACTATCCACTGAAGGCATAGAGACTGACCCCAGCAAAGTGGAAGCTTTGACTACTTGTGCTCAACCAAAGAATTTGAAAGAGCTGCAATGGCTTCTGGGGTTTTGTGGATATTATAGGTGATTTATCAAAGACTATTCTCGAGTGATCCGCCCTCTACTTAACCTTACTCAGGGGTATCCTCCAACCCACAAAAAGTATAAGAAAGCTGTGCCCTCTGAGACTGAAAAAAAATATTTCCGCCCAAATGATGTGTTTGGAACCCGCTGAACTGCTGATTGTGAGGAAGCTTTCCATGTCATTATATATTAACTTATCCATGCCCCAGTGCTGGCCTATGCTGACCCTGCTAAGCCGTATGTTCTTCATACTGATGCCAGTCTACAAGGATTGGGGGCTGTGCTATATCAAGAACACCCAAATGGTCTAAGACCTGTAGCTTTTGCCAACAGAAGCTTGACTCTTTCAGAAAAGAACTATCCAGTGCACAAACTAGAGTTCCTGGCCCTGAAGTGGGCCACTGTTGATCAATTTCATGACTACTTGTACGGTGCTAAGATATTGGTGAAGACTGATAACAATCCTTTGACATATGTGCAGACCTCAGCTAAGTTAGATGCCACTGGCCAAAGGTGGCTCTCTGCGTTGTCTACCTACGACTATGCTGTTGAATACAGAGCAGGCCTAAACCATATAGATGCTGATGCTCTGTCCTGGAGGCCTGTGCCCCGAGCTGACTGGGTTTATTTGTCAGAACCTGACATAAGAGCCCTTTGCCAAAAATTTGACAAGGAGGAACAGGTGTCTCCTCATGCTGTGGACTGCATGGTGAACTGCTTGGGGCCATCTGGGAACTGCATACCTGCTGCTTACTGTCATTTGTCTGTATTAGACACTAGTGCGCTGCCCCAATTCAACAATGATAGTCTCCAGCGGGCTCAATCCCGAGATCCCATGATAAAGACTGCTTTGGAAACTCTGCAAGTAGGGAGAGATGTGTCAAAACTGTGTTCCACTGACCTGAGAACTGTCCTGTTATACAAAGAAGGTTCAAAGTTGAAACTGATTAATAAACTATTATACAGGGAGACCGCAGATAAAGAGGATTGAGTAGACAAACAACAACTGGTGCTGCCCACTGCTTTTAGAGAACTGGAGTTGAGGTCCGTGCACAATCACATGGGACATCTCAGCATAGACCGAACCCTTGACTTAGTACGGTCCCAATTCTATTGGCCCAAAATGGGTGCTGATGTAGAACAGTATATCAGGACTTGTAGCCGATGTTTACAAGGAAAGACCCTGCCTCAGATGCTGCCTCCCCCGGTTAACATCATTACTAGTGCCCCTATGGAATTGGTCTGCATTGACTTCCTGAGTCTAGAACCCGATCTGAGAAACATCAGCAACATATTGGTAGTTACTGATCATTTTACCCGGTCTGTACAGGCTTTTCCTATGAAAGATCAGAAAGCAATCACAGTGACTAAAGTACTTGTTGAGAATTTCTTTGTCCACTATGGGGCCCCCCAAAGAATCCATTCTGACCAGGGGAGGGATTTTGAGAGCCACCTGATCAAAGAAATGCTATCCTTGTGGGGTGTACGAAAGTCAAGAACCACCCCGTATCATCCCCAGGGAGATCCCCAACCTGAAAGGTTTAACCGCACATTGCTTGATATGTTGGGCACACTGCAACCTAAAGACAAGCCTAGATGGAGCCAGCAGATTAGCACCTTGGTACATGCTTATAACTGCACCAAAAGTGATGCCTCTGGATTTTCCCCATATCAACTGATGTTTGGGAGAGAAGCTAGATTGCTGATGGATGCATGTTTCGGGGTTTCTTCTGATGGGGTTCAAGCAGCTAATCGTCTACAGTATGTGCAGAAGTTGAAGGCCCAACTCAACCATGCCTACCAACTAGCCCAGACCATAGCTGCTAAGCAAAACTTGGCCAATAAGGAAATGTATGATAAGAAAGTGAAAGCAATGGAGCTGAGAGAAGGGGACAGAGTGTTATTGAGGAATTTGGGCTGCATGGCAAACATAAGATTGCTGACAGATGGCATCACCTCCCTCATATTGTTGTGGGAAAACTGGAAGATTTACCTGTATATAAAGTGCGGCCTGAGAACAACTCAAAAGATGTGAAAACCATACACAGAAATCATCTGCTGCCAACTGGATAGATTTTGATCGAGGCTGAACCTCCCAACGCCCCCCCCCCCCGGGCCTGTGACTAGAGCTGCTGCCAAGAAAAAACTAAGAACGGTTGATTCCTCAGAAAGCAAACTAAAGAGGCCTTCTCCACCCCCCTTTGTTGAAGTTGATTGCCAATCTGTGTCTGAGGACAGTGAGAATAACCTTGAGTACTATCCCTCTTATGAACTGAGCCAGCTGTTATGGGGCAATCCCCTAATCAACCCTGGGAATGAAGTTGGGTTTCCTGGACTGTCTGAGCCCCCAGCTTTATCTCTGGAGCCAATACTTCCAGAGGGAGAAGTGAGTGGTATTAAATCCGAAGATATGAGCTCATTGGGACTGGCTGAACTGTCTGATTTCTCAGATGAAGGCAGTGACATGGGGGATGAAACTGGTGATATGCCAGAGCCAGAAGAATATTTTGAGTGCCCTGATAGCTCCCCGGCAGTACCAGAAATGTCCCCTGCTGAGCCAAGTAGTGTAGGTTCTGAAATAGAGGGCCCTGTCCCCGAAGGTGCTATGGACTCTGGGAGCCTTCTCCTATAGAAGTTTCCCCAACTAACCCAAGTGGGGCTGAAATGGAGTCTGGGCCTTCAGAAATTTTATCGGAGACTCCTAGACGGACTGGCCAAGAAGTCCGGCCTGTAGTGATATTGAGTTATGAATCCCTGGGCCAGCCTGTGGATCTGCCTCTGAATGTGGTCCATAAAAGGAGAGTACGTGTCCCTGAGCTCCTTGCCTAAACTAACCCTGGGAAACGATTCCAAACTGTTAGTATCGCCCTCTGAGTATGGTGCCCCTGCCCCATTTAGCCTTCAGATAGCTGATAGGGAAGGGCCTCCTCTATCCAGGTATCATGGTCAGGAAGCAATGACCCAATTTAAGAAGAAAGAGGTTGTCTGTATGTGTAATGTTGTATATCCGATAGTAAACTGTGTAATACAGTGCCAATGTATGTAACCAAAGGTCTGATGTACTGTCAGTTTAAACTGTTTTGCCTTAAAGTGATTTAAGGGTAACTACTTGACACAGACGCCAAGTTCTTTCCAGGCCAGGAAAGGTGTAACCCCCTACTAATGGGGGTTCCTAAAAGTCTTCTCGGAGCTGTGTAAGTGCTCCTTGCCTAACTGGTGTCCAGCATAATGCCTTTTAAATGTGGGCACAGTGAGTGTTTCCAGAGCCTCTGATACTGTCTCTTTAAGAGCTGCCTGCTCTCAGGCTTTATTAGTTTGTACAAGGGGGACTGTGGGTTTAAGGCTCGAATCCCACCCGAGCTGCCATTCAAAATGCTCCGCTTCTGCAGTCGCTAAGAGAGCAGAGGGAGCCTAATTAAGAGATGTAACTGCTAGGAAATATGTAGAGTAACAGTAAAAATATAGAAGACAAAGAACCTGTGTGCAAGCACTGAGGCAAGGGTTACCCCAAAGGGCATTTGGCTGGGAAGCCAAGTTTCAAAGAAATACAAAGTCACACATGCCCCCACAATGCAAAGCATCATGGGCTGCATATGCAAATCACCACAGAATATTAAAAATATAGTTTGTTTAACCTGCCTTTATTGCAGCTGGGACTCTGTGTGTTTGGACCTGCCATTTTGGACCTGGACTACTGAACTGGACCAATTGGAGAAGAGGGGGCCTTAAAATGGAGACTGTCTGAGCCAACCAGAACTTGGACTCCCTTGAGGAGCCTGCCAACAAGGGAAGTAAATGGTAGGTGTTCTGGGAAGTGTAGTTTGGACCCTGGTGCCTTTTTTGCACCAATAGGGGGCGTGTGAGGTGATGGACAGCCTGAAGCAACCAACTGGAGCCATGTGGAGTGAAAGGAAGCTGCCCTGTAACTGTCCTAGAGGGGCAGAGTCATTGGTGATCGTGAAAGGAGAAGGAGCTCTGGCTCCTGCGCTGTGCAAGTCTTCACGCGGGGAGCCGTGTGTAAGGTCGAGAAGGTGGGCGACTTCATCACCAGAAGAGAGAGAGCGGACAAGATCTGTGAGGAGTGCAAGCAGAGGAGGCTGTGTGAATACAGCTACCTACCAGGCTCACCCTGTAGAGGACTGGAGAATCTGTTGAATCGTGCTCAGTCTGTCAGGACAAGTGAAGCTGCGTAGTTCACCCGGTTTGTTCAGTATCAGCGATCAGGAGTTTGGAGCAGCTGCCTGGTATGGTACCCCCTCTGCATTACATATAAATGTTTGGAGCAGCATTTGGATCACAGGCTAAGACCTGTAGTGGTGTGAGAGGGATCTTGCTGTAGGATTCATGAGTACTAAAAATCAGGGTAGCTCCTTGTCAAATGTTTTTCCTGAGGACAAGAGTTGTCTGGCTGTTCATGGGCTGCATGAATTGTGCCTGCAGGCTATTACAAAGCTAACCTAGGTATCAAATGCTTGTTTCTTCTCCAGGGCCACAACCAGCTGCACCGAATAGGCTAGCCTTGTAAGGCCTGGGTACCCAAAGAAAGTGACTGATAAGTTTGGCCTGTGCACAGTGCCCTACATAGTAGAAGTGTTAAGCTAATCAACTTGATCCCCCCATCCTTGTTACTTCCCCCTTAAATCAGATTTGTTGTTGCAAGGTATATCATTTGAACTGTGCGTTTGTGCTACCTTTTTTGTGTATGGGTTATTGTATAACTGCATCTTATTTTGCAGGGGGTCCTCAGCACCAAGTAGGCATCCCGACCTGGGGGTAAGTGTAAGTCATAACGGTAGAGCGGGAATTGCTGGTGAGCCACTAGTGGGAAGAAATGGGGGTTGCAGTGACCCAGAGGGCTGAGACCAGGTCGCATTTGACTGTTCCAACCCCAACCTCTGGGTGGAGGCACCCGGTATTGGATCCAGGCCCCTCAACCTGTTATTAGCTGAGCAGGCAGGGGTAGTAGCCCTTGGGATAACGCCCCAAGGGGGTTACAAACCCTATGCTTAAGTTTTTGGATAAGGGATGGTGAGATCCATATGGCATTTTATTTTTTAGTACAGATTCTGGTGTGGGGGGCCAAAAGATCACAGGCCTTGCTGAAGGCATTGGTGAAGAGGTCTAGGGCAAAGTCAATATCAGGGGCATGACAGATGGGGGACCAGTCCAGCTGTGCTAGATGCAATTTTAGATTTGTGAGACCCCCAGGGCATAGGCGCTGATGCAAGGTGTCCTGGGACACAGGTTTCGGTTTGGAGGATGACCAGAGACAGAGAACAGGTGAGTGATCACTGCGTGAGTCAGGGAGGACATTGATATCCCGGTTTTTATGAGGCCAGTTCGATAGTATTACGTCTAGGAGGGTGCTGGAGTCATTTGTCCGGTTGAATCTAGTGGGCTGGGTGACTAAGTGGGACATGTCCAGGGCAGCGAAGGAGTGCCTGGTATGGGAGGCAGTGGTACCAAGCCAATTGACGTTTAGGTCACCTAGGATGAGTTGCTCAGCTTTGTGTGGTAGGGAGGTGAGATAGTCAATGAGAGACTGGACCTCTGGGTTCTGGTTCAAGTTCAAGTTTATTGCAGGAAAGACTCCCTTGAGCAAGATCATTCACAAGGAGGTCCTGAGGCACATACACATACAGTTCGCAATTACATAGACAGGAGATATAAAATGCAGAACAACAAAGAAAAAATATATAATACAAGAGGTATACACAACAGAAGTCCTTATGCTACAGTATATATGCAGTACATTCCAGCTTTAACGTTGGCCTAAATTATGCAACACATTTCAGCTTAATAAGTAGAGGGCCTGTTGGTACCTAGGAAGTTGACTTGGCATTGAGGGCCTAGTAGCACCTACATATGTCTTTTAATTTAGAGATAGCCAGTGTTTTGTAGGAGTTAATTGATGCGATGCTTGTTAGCTTCAGCATGGCTTGTAATTAGTTCAAAATGTTTGGGAGGGCGTTTGAGACAGCTCTTTGGCCAGCTGTGGTATGTGTCCTGGGAACATCTAGTAGGATAAGGTCGGATTTCCTTAGGGAGTAGGCGCCATGTGAGAAGTTTATGAGAGACGTTAAATAGACAGGAAGTTTGTGGAGTAGTAATTTGAGGGTCCACATGCCAGCTTGCAGGAGGTGTCTGGTGGCAAGAGAGGTCCATCCAACTGCTGCATAAAGATCACAGTGGTGGGTCCTGCATGCAGAGTTAGTAATGAAGCGAAGAGCATGGTGATAGAGTACGTCCAGTTTAGATAGGCTCAAGGTTGGGGAGAAGATAAAGATAATGTCTCCGTAGTCAAGCAAGGGAAGGAATGTTGCTTGGACAAGTCTTTATGGTCATGAGAGAAAAGAGGGTCCTATTTCTAAAGAAGAAGCCTGAAGCTGTTCTTTAAGCCTCTTTGATAGATCCTTGATGTGGTCATTGAAGGAAAGCTTGTTGTCTATCCACATACCTAGATATTTAAATTTAAAGTACGACTTCCAAGGTTCACCTAGGGAGGTAACTATGAAGTTTTTAGGCCGGGTAGGTAGGGCACCAGACAAGGCAAGTCTCGAGAAAATTATTGTCTTGTTTTTTTTGGCATTTAAGAGAAGCTTGGCATTGATAAGGTTGCTTTCTAACTAGATAAATTCAGCTTGGAGTGCTTCCCTGACTTCAGTTAAGGACGAGCCTGATGTGTACAAAACCATATCGTCCGCAAAGAAATGTATGCTAGAGTTCTTTATGTGGGAGTCAAGGCTGTTGATGTAGAGGGAAAAAAGTATTGGTCCTAGGATGAGACAGCTCTTTGGCCAGCTGTGGTACGTGTCCTGGGAACAGCTAGTAGGATAAGGTCAGATTTCCTTAGGGAGTAGGTGCTATGTGAGATGAGTTCCTTGGGGGAATGTAGGAGACTGTGAGGAAGAGTGGGCCCCTAGCTGGGTCAGGGGTTATTTTTAGAGAGTGAGGGCTTGGGTGCCATAGTCAAGCATGGGGGCAGGGAGTGTGTGGCTTATAATGGTGTCCTGCATGTAGATTGCACACCCACTGCTGCATTTATCAACTCGGTCTTCCCAGGGATACACCCTGTATCCAGGGAGGGGAATAATGGAGTCAGGGGTTATTTTGGAGAGCCAGGTCTCTACTAACACAATAATATAGGGTTGGTGTTGTAAACCCAGCACAGGAGTGCGGCGGATTTCTTTAGAAGGCTGCATATGTTCAGTGATGCAACACAGAGACCGACTCCAGAGTGGGGTATGGGAGGGCTAGTTGGCATAGGTCCAGGATTTGGGTGTATATTCCCAGAGAGCAGTAAGAACAGAGTGATTAATCTAATTAGGGGACAATGGAGACAGGAACCCTTAGTGTGATGCTGATGTGAGGTCCTGATAGTAGGGGTGCAGGGGATGGGTAATGCATGCAGGGTAAGTATGGCAAGGAAGGTGGGTCCAGGATAGGCCCGGGAAGGCAGATGGAGCGGGGGTGTTGGTAGGTGGTAGATGCAGAGGAAGGGGGGTGTCCAAGGTGGGAGAGGGCAGAGCTGTCTGGGGGTGGCTTAGGGGAGAAATGCTCAGGGTGGAGGGTGGAGGCACAGGACGGGGGGGTGGTCTGAGCCAGAAAGGTAAACGTGAGCAGGCCTAGAAGAAGAGCGATGGTGCCCATTGTTATGTAGTAGGTAGCTGGAGGTAAAACTGAGCCAGCAATGGTGTGCCAGCTGTGAAATTAGCCAAAGAACAGGGCAATTTTGGTAAAACACCTGGAAAGAGTCACTGTAATATTGCTTTACTGCATGGGGGTGGCAATGATACTAGTTCTAATTTAGCAATATCGTTGAAAATTCAGCTAAGGCAAAGGTGCCAGTTACTGGGATGGTTTGGCTGTGACTGAGTATGTCGCCATAGGAAGTGAAAGTGTAAGAATTGAAAAGGTATATAGATGAATTAGGGTGAGGTCCCTAACAATAGGGCAGGTTACAGTAGTAATTGAGAGGAATTAACTGGAGTGGCTGGAGAAAAACTTGAGAGCAAATGTGCAACCCTGTGGGTGTGATTGCTTTAAAAAGGGGCGGTAAGAAAGTGGGTGAAGTCAGGTATTGAAGAAAGGGAGGCCAATAGCCATAAGAATGTGCAGCAGTGGAGTGACCAATTAGCTGCTAGACTGAGGAAAGGGGCGGAGCAAGGGTCTATTTAATACTGTGAGGAGGTGGGACAGGGGGTGGACAAAAATATTTAGTCCAGAACACAGCACAGAAGATTTTCCTGAGATCAGGAAGCGCCAAGAGTTGGAAAATCAGCCGAGGAGCAGAAACTGCCAATCAGTGCCTGGCTCCTCCACTGGGCGTCCAGTCAAAACAGAGGTATACAAAAACACACGTTTCGGAAGTCCGGTGCATACCTGAATCTGTCCGGGGGTCAGTTGGGTGGTCTGTTAGCTGTGGCCGGCTCGGAGAATGCCTCTGCCACAGTAGCACCTTGGGAAGTCTGCAGATGGTCTGTCTGTGGAACAAGAAGGGAAAGAGAGAGGATTAAATATAGCTAGAGTACAATAGCAAGCTCAGTGGGGGGCAGGCAATGGGGAAAGACAAAGCACGAGGTAAAGAGGTGGTAAATACAGGGCAATTATTTAGAGATACCATTGCAAGTGGGGAGGAGAAATTTATAATTAGCAGAGTGACCAGCATGGGACAAGAGACACGGTATGGCAGTAGAGGCAGAAATGGAAAAATGCAGCAATCTTACTCATCAGCTAGGTCTAAGCAGCAAACATCAGCTATTAAACAATATAGTTTGTCCAGTACTAGCCTCAGAGCAGCAAGTAGCACCGAGAGGCTAGACTAGAGGCTTGTAATAGACTAGCTAAATTGGCAGGTAAAGGAAGACCAATTGACGCATAACATAAGTAATTACATTTACAAAAATTCAGTCCAGAACACAGCACAGAAAGGGATTTCCCTGAGATCACGAAGGCCAGGAGTTGGATAATCAGCTGAGGAGCAGAAACTGCCAATCAGTGCCTGCCTCCTCCACTGGGTACACTGTCAAAACAGAGGCATTCAAAACTATGAGATTCGGAGGTCCGGTGCATACCTGAATCTGTCCGGGGGTCAGTCGGGTGGTCTGTTAGCTGCGGCCGGCTTGGAGAGTGCCAGGACCACAGCAGCAGCTTGTGAAGCCTGGAGATGGGCTGTCTGTGGAACAAGAAGGAAAAGACAGAGGATTAAATTCAGCTAGAGTACAATAGCAAGCTCAGTGGGGGGCAGGCAATGGGGAAAGAAAGCACGAGGTAAGAGGTGGCAAATGCAGGCAATTATTTAGAGACAGAAGAGTTACCGTGGGGGTTCTGTGCTTTGGTGCCGGGATGTCGGAGGAGGACAATAGCAGGAGGGGGTTAAAAGGAGGGTTTGTAGGTAAGGCAGAGAAGAAATTAAGCTGTTTAGAGAGACAGCATTGCAAGTCGGGAGGAGAAATGAATAATTAGCAAAGTGACCAGTTTGGGACAGGAGACACAGTTTGGCAGTAGAGGCAGAAATGGAAAAATGCAGGAATCTTACTCAGTAGCTACTGTAGGTCTAAGCAGCAAACATCAGCTATTAAACAATAGAGTTTGTCCAGCACTAGTCTCACAGCAGCAACACCGAAAGGCTAGCCTAGAGGCTTGTAATAGACTAGCTAAACTGACAAGTAAAGTAAGACTAATTGATGTATATCATAAGTAATTATATTTACAAAAATTCAGTCCAGAACACAGCACAGAAAGAGATTTCCCGAAGACCAGGAAGTGCCAGGAATTGGAAAATCTGCCAAGGAGCAGAAACTGCCAATCAGTGCCTGGCTCCTCCACTGGGCATCCAGTCAAAACAGAGGCATTCAAAATCACGAGTTTCAGAAGTCCAGTGCATACCTGAATCTGTCCGATGGTCAGTCAGGCTGTCTGTTAGCTGTGGCTGGCTCGGAGAGTGCTGGGGCCACAGCAGCAGCTTGGGAAGCCAGCAGATGGGCTGTCTGTGCAACAAGACAGGAAAGACAGAAGATTAAATACAGCTAGAGTACAATAGCAAGCTCAGTGGGGGGCAGGCAATGGGGAAAGACAAAGCATGAGGTAAAGAGGAGGCAAATGCAGGGCAATTATTTAGAGACAGAAGAGGAGTTAACAGGGAAGGGGGTTCTGTGCTTTGGCGCTGGGACATCTGAGGAGGACAACAGCAGCAGCAGGTGGGGGGGTTAGAGGAGGGTTTGTAGGTAAGGCAGAGAAGAAATTAAGCTGTTTAGAGAGACAGCATTGCAAGTGGGGAGGAGAAATTAATAATAAGCAGAGTGACCTGTATGGGACAGGAGACACGGTTTGGCAGTAGAGGCAGAAATGGAACAATGAAGCAATCTTACTCAGTAGCTAGATCTAAGCAGTCAAACAGCAGCTACTAAACAATATAGTTTGTCTAGCACTAGCCTCAAAACAGCAAGTAACACCGAGAGGCTAGACTAGCTAAACTGCCAGGTATAGTAAGACTAATTGATGCATAACATAAGTAATTACATTTACAAAAATTCAGTGTGGAACACAGCACAGATAGAGATTTCCCCAAGATCAGGAAGCACCAGGAGATGGAAAATCAGCCAGGGAGCAGAAACTGCCAATCACTATCTGGCTCCTCCACTGAGCATCCAGTCAAAACAGCGACATTCAAAACCATGAATTTTGGAGGTCCAGTGCGTACCTGAATTTGGCTGGGTGTCAGTCGGGCGCTCTGTTAGCTGCAGACAGCTCAGAGAGTGCCAGGGCCCCAGCAGCAGCTTGGGGAGCCCGTAGATGGGCTGTCTGTGGAACAAGAAGGGAAAATTAGAGGATTAAAAACAGCTAGAGTACAATAGCAAGCCCAGTGAGGGGCAGGCAATGGGGAAAGGCAAAGCACGATGTAGAGAGGGGGCAAATGCAGGGTAATTATTTAGAGACAGAAGAGCAGTTAACAGGGAGTGGGATTCTGTACTTTGGCACTGGGACGTCTGAGGAAGACAACAGCAGCAGGACGGAGTGTAAGAGGAGGGTTTGTAGGTAAGGCAGAGAAGAAATTAAGCTGTTTAGAGAGACAGCATTGCAAGTGGGGAGGAGAAATTAATAATAAGCAGAGTGACCTGTATGGGACAGGAGGCACGGTTTGGCAGTAGAGGCAGAAATGGAACAATGAAGCAATCTTACTCAGTAGCTAGATCTAAGCAGTCAAACAGCAGCTACTAAACAATATTGTTTGTCTAGCACTAGCCTCAAAACAGCAAGTAACACCGAGAGGCTAGACTAGCTAAACTGCCAGGTATAGTAAGACTAATTGATGCATAACATAAGTAATTACATTTACAAAAATTCAGTTCGGAACACAGCACAGAAAGAGATTTCCCTGAGATCACAAAGTGCCAGGAGATGAAAAATCAGCCAGGGAGCAGAAACTGCCAATCACTATCTCGCTCCTCCACTGAGCATCCAGTCAAAACAGCAACATACCAAACCACGAGTTTCAGAGGTCCAGTGAGTACCTAAATCTGTCTGGGGTCAGTCGGAGTCTGTTCGCGCCAGTTTGAGAGGCAGGGGCCACAGCACCTTAGCCTGGGCAGAGGCCCGTCTGTTGAACAAGAAGGGAAAGAGAGAGGTTTAAATATAGCTATAGAGTACAATAGCAAGCTCAGTGGGGGGGCAGGCAATTGGGAAAGACAAAGGATGAGGTAAAGAGGTGGCAAATGCAGGGCAATTATTTAGAGACACCAATGCAAGTGGGGAGGAGAAATGAATAATTAGCAGAGTGACCAGTGTGGGACAGGAGACACGATTTGGCAGTAGTGGCAGAAATGGAAAAATGCAGAAATCTTACTCAGTAGCTAGGACTAAGCAGTCAAACATCGCTACTAAACAGTATAGTTTGTCCAGCACCAGTGTCACTGCAGCAAGTAACATTGAGAGGCTAGACTAGCCAAACCGGCAGGAAAAGTAAGACCAATTGATGCGTAACAGAAGTAATTACATTTACAAATATTCAGTCCAGAATACAGCACAAAAAGCGATTTCTCAGAGGTGAGGAAGCGCCAGGAGTTGTAAAATTGGTCAAGGAGCATAAACTGTCAATCAGTGCCTGGCTCCTCCAATCGGCATGCTCATTCAAAAATAAAGGGTATTCAAAACCATGCTATCTTGAATCGTCCGGTGTCAGTCGATGGTCTGTTATCTGTGGCCAGCTCGAGAATGCCAGGGCCACAGCAGCAGCTAGGGAAGCCCGCAGATGGGCTGTCTGTGGAACAAGAAGTGAAAGACAGAAGATTAAATACTGCTAGAGCACAACAGCAAGCTCAGTGGGGAGCAGGCAATGGGGAAAGACAAAGCCCGAGACAAAGACATGGCAAATGCAGGGCAATTATTTAGAGACAGAAGAGTTAACAGGGAGCCGGGTTCTGTGCTTTGGCGCCGGGTTGTCTGAGGAGGACAACAGCAGCAGCAGGAGGGGTGTAAGAAGAGGGCTTGTAGGTAAGTCAAGGAAGAAATTAAGCTGTTTAGAGAGACAGCATTGCAAGTGGGGAAGAGAAATTAATAATTAGTAGAGTGACCAATATGGGACAGGAGACACGGTTTGGCAGTAGATGCAGAAATGGAAAAATGCAGCAATCTTACTCGGTAGCTACTGTAGGTCTAAGCAGTCAAACAACAGCTACTAAACAATATAGTTTGTCCAGCACTAGTCTCACAGCAGTAAGTAACACCGAGAGGCTAGACTCTCTAAACTGGCAGGTAAAGTAAGACCAATTGATGCATAACATGAGAAATTACATTTACAAATATTCAGTCCAGAACACAGCACAGAAAGAGATTTCCCCCGAGATCAGGAAGGGCCAGGAGTTGGAAAATCAGTCGGGAGCAGAAACTGTCTGTCAGTGCCTGGCTCCTCCACTGGGCATCCAGTCAAAACAGTGGCATTCAAAATGATGAGTTTTGGAGGTCCGTTGCATACCTGAATCTGTCCGGGGGTCAGTCGGGTGGTCTGTTAGCTGCGGCCAGCTTGAGTGCCACACAGCAGCAGCAGCAGGCTTTGGAAGCCCGTGAATGGGCTGGCCTGTGGAACAAGAAGGAAAGACAGAGGATTAAATAGAGCTAGAGTACAATAGCAAGCTCAGTGGGGGGCAGGCAATGGGGAAAGACAAAGCATGAGGTAAAGAGGTGGAAAATGCAGGGCAATTATTTAGAGACAGAAGAGGAGTTAACAGGGAGGGGGGTTCTGTGCTTTGGCACCGGGACATCTGAGGAGGACAACAGCAGCAGCATGAAGGGGTATAAGAGGAGGGTTTGTAGGTAAGGCAGAGAAGACATTAAGCTGTTTAGAGAGACAGCATTGCAAGTGGGGAAGAGAAATTAATTATTAGCAGAGTGACCAGTATTGGACAGGAGACACAGGTTGGCAGTAGAGGCAGAAATGGAAAAATGCCGCAGTCTTACTCAGTAGCTAGGTCTAAGCAGTCAAACATCAGCTACTAAACAATATAGTGTGTCCAGCACTAGTCTCACAACAGCAAGTAACACCGAGAGGATAGACTAGATTAGGGTTGTCAGAACTAGTTCAGGAAACATTCGAACCCGTCTCAAACCCTGGTGTTCGAGTTCTAATTCAGAACTCGAACACTAGAGGGTTCGCAAAAGGGTTCGAATCAGTGTGAAACAAATTATTCACAACCTGCCCGATTTGAAACCAGCAGCCCCCGAGCTGCGACAGGGAGCGAGTGGTTGGAGTAGTCCATGGGGAAAAGCGGTGAGAGGTACTGGTAGTGGTCTGGTGTATGCGATTAAGGGGTTGTCATTGTCGCCGTGCCAGTTTTCTTATTGGGGCCGGACCGAGCATTTCAGTGAAGAGCGAAGCCAGCGATTGCCGCCTAATGATGAAGCCAAACCAGACGCGACGCACGATGGGGAGGGTTACAAGAAGCAGGCGGGCGTGGTCTGTGTTTTAGAACGAACGAGAGGATGAGGTGCTTTGGTAAGCAGTAGTCGTATTATCCAGATCAATTTTGTACCAAGGGGAGGAATGGAGCCTGAAGAAGAGCCTGGGGGTGCAGCAGCTAGAGAGGTTTATGAAGAGGCCGGAGTAAAGGGCAAGTTGGGGAAGCTGCTGGGAGTATTTGAGCAGAACCAAGACAGGAAACACAGGACCTATGTTATGTTTACATTCTCACAGTGACTGAAGTACTTGAACACTGGGAAGACTCCGTTAATATAGGTAGAAAAAGAGAATGTTTAAAGTTGAAGACGCCATTAAGGTTCTCCAGTGTCACAAACCTGTACATGCTGAATATATGTTAATGTTTCTATGTTGTTGGGGTGGGGGGGGATGGATGGTATGGTACTGTGGACTGCCATTCAGTGAGGTCACGCCCGCACCTCCGTATTTGTTGATCCCTCCTAGTCCTAGGTTACCACCTGACCATATGCTCTGGGTCAGGTGGTGGTGAAATACATTACAAACCGCGGCTGCAGCTCCATTCATTTAGTCCCATAAAGGGAGTTGCAGGCTTGCCGCTTACTATGCTCTGGGGCCGCTGGATCTGCCAGTCTCTGCTAATGCTGATTAATTGCGTTTTGGCACGCAGTGAAATCATCGTCACTATGTCAGATTTTTCACAATAGTTGATTGATTTATTAGGGAAAAGTACAAAAATAAATAAAAAAGCTAAAGGGTGGATGGGGGTGAAGAGGTAGGGGGAGTGGCACAGAGGAAAGCTAGCTGGAAGGAATAGTTGGTGATGGCCTCAGAGACAGGGCAGAGGAAATTAAGGAGCTAGTTGCTGAATATTTGTGAGAAACTGAGAATTCTTATTTCATTTTCAACTCAAATTCAATCAACAGTTCATCTCTGTCTGGCGTGACTCGTGACACACTTGGGAGGGAGCGATCACCCTGGCTGGGAGGGGTGAAGAAATAAAACATTCAGATTTACTTGAGAGGGAAATTAAGTTTAACTTTAAATTAATGTGTGAAGTTGAACGGAAACATTTGAATTTGATGGCGTTTATTTACTACTTTAAAGTCAATAAACAGAAGAAAAAGAATTAAACCCTACTCCACAAAACAAAGTAAAAAAAAATTGTCAGGAGGACAGGATTCTGTCTAAGGACTGTACTGTGCTGAATGTTCTTCTCTTCCACCCTAAAAAATTCCTGTTTTTTGGGTCTTTTGACACAGTATTCCCTATTGTGTGATGTGCATGTGACTCACCTAGCCTATAAATAAAGTTTAGTGTTGAGAGGAGAGGCAGAAAAATCTCTTTCCTTGGGTTGTGTGTGTGTGTGTGACTCCATCTTCTGTGGTCAGCCAATCACCCTGGTCAGTTTTGTGGTGGCATTATCCTTAAATACATGACAGAAGTCTAGAAATATATTTGCCTGTCGGGAAGAGAGACAGAAAAATCTCTTTCCTTGGGTTGTATATGTGTGTGTGAGTGTGACTCCGTCTCCTGTGGTCAGCCCATCTGCTGTGTGCCTTTTGACTACACTGTACCCTACCCAGTGTGTGTTACCAAGAGAGGCCCAGTGGCCAGTTGTCGTATGGTGGCATTATCCTTAAATGCATGACAGAAGCCCAGAAATATATTTCCCTGTTGGGAGGAGAGACAGAAAAATCTCTTTCCTCGGTTTGTGTGTGTAACTCCATCTCTTGTGGTCAGTCCATCACCTTACTGCTGTGAGCCCCTTCACTGCTATGCGTATGCCTCTGCCCAGCAGCCCAATCATTCTGTAAGCCTTGAACCTGGGATCCTTTAGTTGCAAACCATCATATTCTTCAATTACTTTCAGTTCACTGCATCACAGTGTCACCTAGCCAAAATAAAATTTTGGAGTTGTAGCCAGTGATCATAGATCACGTTGCTTTCTTACACAGGAATTGTGTGGGTGTATTCTCTGCAGTATACTGGTTCTGTTTCTGTTATGGCTGACACCAACATAGATGAAGCATCTAGTGCTGGTGTTGGAGCAGGTGTTGGTGGTAGTGGTAATCCTGGTGCTAGCAGAAATAAGCAAAATATTTCACGTGATAAAAATTCAACAAACAGCAAAAGAGCAACAGTGAAGTGTGGTAAAGGGGGACCTTTTAAGAAAACCTGTACAGCTGCTGGGGTCACACGGAGAGGCACCATAAGGTATGCCATTCATGCTGTTAAGATCCCTGTGACTAGCAGCAATAATGCAAGTGACAGTGAGTCCCTCTCTGACTCAGACAGTAGCTCTTTGTCTCAGTCCAACACTGTTGTCTCGCTGACGAATCATTACTTCCTCTACAAAGTGAAATGAGCAAGTCTGCTGACAATGAATCAGGTAGTGCACTTGCAAATACATCCAGCACTGTTGGCAATGAAAAGGACATATCCATTGAATCCACCACTTCTGTGTTGGCCAGCAATGAAAATCCATCAGAGTCTTCTGTCCACTCTTCTAGCACCAAGGAGCATGTCCCAGGTTCTGTTAGGACAGGTGAAAAGACACAAACAGTCTTTAGCTATCTTCCTAGCACTCGAACAAAATCTGTCACATCTGAGGTGTGGAATTATTTCTGTCAGTAAAACTGATCCGTGCAGAGCAATTTGTTCCCTGTGTAAACAGAGTGTAAGCCGTGGTAAAGTTGTGTCATGCCTTGGCACTACAGCTCTTAAACGCCATCTGAAAAAGCATTCAGTTTTGCTTGATCATCCAAAACCCATGTCCTCCATCTTCCAGACCACACGTGAGAAGGTCAGGAATCTGAAATGGATACTGAATTGTCTGAACTTAATGCGGGCAGAACCACTGCCAGCCCTAGGATCACTGTTACCACCAATGCCAGCACCATTAGTACCAGTTGCACATCCAGTGATGGCACTGAATGTATAAGTCCTAGTCTACCATCTCCGCGTCCATCTGCCCATTGAAGCACGGTGTATAATAAACCAGCAAGGACATGTTGTAAACAGCTAACACTGTCTCAGGCATTTGAAAGGAAGAATACCTTTACTAGAAATCATCCAAAGACCCTTCATCTTAATCACCGAATTGGTGAACTGTTAGCTGGAGCCCTTCTCCCATACTCTTTGGTAGATCATGAGGATTTTAGGGAGCTCATGACATTAGCAGAGCCTCGTTACAATGTTCCTCCTCAAAGGTACTTTTCCTATGTTGAAATACTAAACATTTATCAGGCTTTAAAAGCAACAGTGATGCTTGCACTTAAAACTGCGGAGGGTGGGGTTATTCATGTCTCAACAGATATGTGGACCAGCACTCAAAACATAGATTACATGTCCCTTACCGCTCATTGGGCTACGTTTTCTTGTGCTTCTTCAAAAACAAAGACACCCCAAAAGATGGTGCTGCTGCATATAAAGAAGTTTAGGCAAAGTCATACTGCTGCAAACATCTTGCAGGAACTAAATGACCCTCCTTGACGAATGGGTTTATTCTCACGGTCTAAAATGTGGCTTCATAGTAAGTGACAATGGAGCCAACATCTTAAAAGCAGTACAGGATGGAGGATTTCTGCATGCTTCTTGCTTTGCACATTGCTTACACTTAATTGTCACGTGGATTTCTAGCAACGAAACACAAGTGGATGGTATGATTGCTGTTTGCAAAAATTGTGACTCACTTTTCACATTCAACCAAGACTATATGGACATTGTCCGAACTGCAAAAAACACAAGCTGCCCCAGCAAAGCTGATTCAAAATGTTTTCACTCGTTGGAACTCAACGTTTTATATGCAGCGCCTCTTGGAGCAAAAGCAAGCTGTACATGAGTGCTGCCAGTTACATTATTGGAGATGGCATTATGCTGTCTGTGCTGCAGTGGAAAATTAATGGAGACAGTGTGCTGTATCCTAGCTCTTTGAGACAGCTACAAGGGACATGTCTTCTGATGGCGCATCTGTGAGTCAGGTTATCCCCTCATAATGCTCATTTCACATTATCTTAGTGTTCTAAATCTACAAATAGAAAAAGACAGATCTGAAGCGCAGACAACATGTCGCCTGTATCATGGGAATCTCATAAAGAGAATGAGTGAGCGCTTCAAAACAATGACAAATTAGTTGCAATGACAAAATCAAGGCACTACATCCTTGCAACTCTCTTAGATCCCAGGTTCAAGGCTATACATCTTCCAAAAACAGATGATATAGAGCAGTACAAATGTATGTTGCTAGATGAGCTGCAGCACTCACAGGAGTCAAACACAGACACGTACAGTACCCTCAGGTTGTCATCACCACAACATGCAGGTTCATCTTCACAAAGGGATACAGAACTGGAAAAGCCACCAAACATTAACAGTAGTTGTTGCACAACTGCCACTTCTTCAACCCTTAGTAGCAAGCTAAATCTGTGGCAAAACCTTTCCCAAATTGCTGCCATACCAGCTTCTGCTGATTCCTCTTCTGAGCGGTCTCTGTCCATCATGGTAGACAGTTACCTGCAAGAACTGCCTATTCCTATTGATGCATGCCCTTTTGAATACTGGAGATCAAAAAAGTCAATTTGGACAGAGCTGTATGATGAAGCCTGTAAATATCTTGGTTGTCCTGCAACAAGTGTCTCTTCAGAACGATGTTTAGTACAGCTGGCAATATTGTGACAGACACCAGAAATAGGTTGCTGCCAGAAAATGTACACAAGTTAACTTTTATTAAAGTTAATAAATCAAGATTTTTGTATCCCTACAAGAGTATACAAACTGATCCTGAAGTGATTGATGTTGTGGATGTTGATGGCGATGACAACTCAGATGGTGGTGGCTGGTAAATACTGCGTGGGATGGAGTCTCTCTGCACCAAAAAGGAAACTTTTACAGACTGTGATGACTTTGGCTGTCGTCTCTTTCCTTTCTCGATCTACTACCTTGGACTATATACCCCCCAAAACTTTCACCATTTCATGGCAAACTGCTTTGTAGCTAGGGTCTAAACTAAAGTCAACAAGTTTTATATACAGGGCAATTTTAACATCAGTGGGAACAGGCCCAAATTTGGCATAAAAGGGACACTGTCACGTCAGTCCTTTCTGTATCATATTATTTATAGTTAAAGTGAAAACATATATTTTTGGATTTACCTTCTGTGACTTTGTGGTGCATCAGTATGGGCTGGGACAGGAAGCGGTCTATTTTCAATTTTAAAGAGGACAAAACAATGAGTTCTAATTGGTAGCTGTTTATTATTTTTCAATTACAGAAATGTTAGCCATAAACGAAAAATGGATGCTAGTACATGGGTGAGGGTTGTGGGTTGGTTTTAACATGGGTGTAAGGTGGCATGGTGCTACTGCACAGATGAGGGTGGTGGAAGAAAAGTGGAATGGGTGACGGGGTGAAAGGTGGGTGTTGTTTTAGTTCTTTCATTTACAGATTCATGATCAGCTGGGAATGGTGAGGAAAAAATGATGACAGACCGAACCTACTGTACACATAATATATATTCTTATTAAATACATTGCAAACTGCTGCCACCTAGCACAATTGTCCTGTCCCCTTTAAAAAGAATAAAGGAATCAGAAATAAAAGAAAATCTGCATCAGCAGTTTTCACAGAATGTGACGATATCATAAAGTGTTTTGCTTTACAAGTAGTGATAATTTGATACATAATGGGGTTGACAGACGCTGTCCCTTAAACATCACATGCCAACTGCTGCAGCTACATTAAATGTTCCTTAGTATGTGGTGAGGAAACCACTTTTTTTATTTATGTGACTGAAATACAGATTTTATTGAAGTATCAGCTGCAAAAATGCATCATCTTAGAAAGTTGTAAGTATTACTTCAATTTGCCAACAAAAATGTTGGTATATGTATGCATTACCTTAGAAAATTGCATGTATTTTTGCCAGCAACAATGACTGGCATATTTTTTTTATTCAAATGTCTTGACTGACTACGTTATGACATAATATGTTTTGCAACAGTTCCACATGCTGCTGCTGTAGTACTTGGCTTGACTTTGTTATAAAAGCTATCTTTTAAACATAGCAACTTTTGATTTACTCATTTAAAACAGAAAGCAGCAAATAGCTGAAATTAGGTAATATCAGTTATTTTTTCTCATAATTCATGACGATGAGTATATATATCTGAGTACATAAATGGCTAATGTGCCTCTTTCTTTCACTAAGGAACTATGATGCAGCTGCAGCAGGAAAACTTTTAACATATGGGTGGGTGGGCCTGTTACGTATTAAGTTGCTGGCTTTAGCAAACAGAAGAAACCATAGATAAACCTAGTTGTATTCCTATCAATGTCACACAAGATAATTTCTCTCCTCCTTATATTGAACAGTTTTTCCTTTACATGTATTTTATTACTATCTTCGTTACTGGCAGCACAATAAAAAAATAGGGTTCGAGTTCTAAAAAGATCTAAAAAAGATTAGAACCCTAGAACTTTTTCAAAAGTTCTAGACTAGAACTAGAACCCAGAACTTCAGAGGGTTCTGACAACCCTAGACTAGATGCTTGTCATAGACTAGCTGAACTGGCAGGTAAAGTAAGACCAGTTGATACATAACATAAGTAATTACATTTACAAGAATTCAGTCCAGAACATGGCACAGAAAGAGATTTCCCTGAAATCAGGAAGTGCCAGGAGTAGGAAAATCAACCGAGGAGCAAAAACTGCCAATCAGTGCCTAGCTCCTCCACTGGGCATCCAGTCGAAACAGTGGCATTCAAACCCACGAGTTTCGGAGGTCTGGTGTGTACCTGCATCTCTCTGGGGGTATGTCTGGCAGTCTGTTAGCTGTGGCCAGCTCAGAGAGTGCCGGGGCCACAGCAGCAGCTTGGGAAGCCCACAGATGGGCTGTCTAAATCTTTCCAGGGGTCAGTCAGGTGGTATCTTAGCTGTGGCTGGCTTGGAGAGTGCCAGAGCCACAGCAGCAGCAGCTTGGGAAGCCAGCAGATGGCCTTTAGTCCATTGTTTTTGTATTTCTCTGAATTTGTACTCTTGTATTCCTTGTACCCTCCCCCAGGTCACACCTGGACTTGAACCTCGGCTCAGAGTGCCTTTCCCAGTTATCAACTTTAACTAAATAAATAAATAAATACTGCTAGTTTGAGTCTAGGACTGACATGTTTAATGGTCACTGTATATATGTTCTCATTCATTTTAGATATCCGCTGGCCCCCCTCCCTCTCCTCATGATTTATTAGCATTACTTTTTCTATGGACGTTTATGCACAATATTATACTGATTGATTTCCATAAATTTTAGATTTTTTTGGAACGAGCTTGTACAGGAGTTTATTACGGTATTGATGGTATTTATAATACATGATTTCCTGTTTCCTTAGATGTGGCTCCTCCTGTGGGCATCAACTCAAAACAGCAGCATTCAAAATCACGCCTTTCGGAGGTTCGGTGCGTACCTGAATCTGTCCAGGGGTCAGTCGGGTGGTCTGTTAGCTGTGGCAGGCTTGGAGAGTGCCAGGGCCACAGCAGCAGCAGCTTGGGAAGCCTGCAGATGGGCTGTCTGAATCTGTCCAGGGATCAGTGAGGAAGTCTGTTAGCGATGCGCTGGGGTGTTCCTCAGGTGACTAACCATTGCTCCGATTGCTAAGTGTGTGTTTTTTCTACAATAAAGTAATTAAGTTTGCAAGCCTCGACTGAACAGCATTTTATTTTCTGGAGTGCAGGTATTCTGTGGTTCTTTGGAGATTTTTGGCTTATCTGTCCCATAGCTGCACCCCTGTGGACTCAAATGGGGTGCATTTTGCTTTGTTGGGATCTTAACAGTACAGTACAGTGCTGCTGCAGGACAGCAAGTCAGCACTCACTGAATCAATGGTCTCACTGAATCAACTGTCTCCAATACATTATGATCACATTTTTATGTATTTATTTATTTATTTAATCATTTGTTAACCGGGTAAGGACACTGGTCCAATGGTCCTTTTTCAGGTCCAACCCAGAATTTATTACGAAACATTAAACATCATATATCATACAATACAATCACAGCAAACAATCATGACCAACAATTACTTAATACAATTACAAATAACTTTAGACAATAAATATTGTTTTAGCAATATCTTGAACTTCCTCAGAGAGTTTGCATTTCGGATATGGAGGGAAAGAGAGTTCCGCAACAGGGGTACAGAAATAGAAAATGCTCGAGACCCAAGTTTTTGCTTGCACATTAGTGTTTCCAGAATCAGACCATTGGATGATCTTAGCATTAAAGGTATATTTTTTCATTTATTTATTGAAATGTTTCACCAGGAAGGCATGCTGAGCCACAAGTTGTTCATCTCCCAGTGCAACCTGGGAGGTAGGGGAATATGAGGATAGTATACAGAGATTTGGTACACATTATAGATATACAACTTGATTATGTTCAATAAAGTGATCCAACTATACAGAAGTACTGAAAAGGAGGAATGCTAACAGGTATGAACTAGATGGAATACAATGCTAACGGTCTTGAGCTAGATAGATACGATAGCACAGATACCTTTGCCAAACATATGCACCAGGTGGAGGTCACGCATGAACAGGAGGGAGCAAGTTGTAAGCAGTGGGAGTTAGAGCACATCAGGAAGGAAGGTTGATTTGTGTAACCTATTACACATACTTAGCTGTTGGTATGGCTGTTCCTATTCTTGTATCCTGTATATGACTGCTGTTTCTGCCTGCACGTTGTAAGGTATATGACTGTTAAATCTGCCTGTACTTTGTAATCTCCCGGGTCGCACCTGAAAATATTCAGTCCAGAACACAGCACAACACAGAAAGAGATTTCCCCGAGATCAGGAAGTACCAGGAGTTGGAAAATCAGCCGAGCAGCAAAAACTGCCAATCAGTGCCTGGCTATTTCACTAGATGTCCCATCACAACAGCGGCCTTCAAAACCATGAGTTTTAGCTGTCCGGTGCATACCTGAATCTGTTCAAGGGTCAGTCGGGCGGTCTGTTAGCTGCGGCCGGCTCTGAGAGTGCCGGGGCCACAGCAGCAGCTTGGGAATCCCACAGATGGGCTGTCTGTGGAACAAGAAGGGAAAGACAGAGGATTAAGTACATCTAGAGTACAATAGCAAGCTCAGTGTGGGGCAGGCAATAGGGAAAGACAAAGCACGAGGTAAAGAGGAGGCACTCACTGAATCAATGGTCTCACTGAATCAGTTGTCTCCAATACATTATGATTACATTTTTATTTATTTATTTATTTAATCATTTGTGGACCGGGTAAGGACAGTGGTCCAATGGTCCTTTTTCAGGTCCAACCTGGAATTCATTACTACACATTAAATATCATATATCATACAATACAATCACAACAAACAATCATGGCCAACAATTACTTAATACAATTACAAATAACTTTAGACAATAAATATTGTTTTAGCAATAGCTTGAACTTACTCAGAGAGTTTGAATTTCAGATATGGAGGGAAAGACAGTTCCACAACAGGGGTGCAGAAACAGAAATGCTCGAGACCCAAGTTTTGGTTTACACATTGATGTTTCCAGAATCAGGCCATTTGATGATCTTAATGTAACCCCCTTGTCACCCGTGGTTACTAGAATGCCACTTAGATCTAGTGGCAGGCAGGGAAAGGCAGCTTGTAAGACACCTGTTAAATGGGTTTCACACTGTCTCACTCTGTCCTCAGTCTCAGCTGAGCTGCAGGGATGACATCATATAGAATTCTTGCAGTAGCATAAGCCACAGTGGAAAGCTGCAGCTGGGAGTTAGATTAGAATGTTGGGGTTTTCAAAGTCATTCTGTAGTGAGTCTGTAGTAGCCTAGTGGGAGACTCAGTGGAGGGAGGAGGTGCACTGCAGTTGGCAGTCCCTCAGAGCCCAGCTCTGTACAGAGCTACCACAGAAGAGGGTGTGTGTTCTTAGCCTAGAGAAGGACACAGAAGAAAACTTGCTGAAGTGGCTGAGACCATTCCCCAGTTTGTTCCAGTGCTCCGTCCCTAAGAAGGATAGGGGGGAACCAGACCAGCTCTTCAGGGGCAATCCCCTGGCCCTGCTGAAGGAAGAAAAGCTGCCTGATGAGAAGATTTGTGCTGAGGCGCCAGAAGTATGTTTTTTTCTGTGAGAGAAGCCCTGGGGCACCTGCAAACCATGGTGAGTTTGCTCTGCCAGACAGCCTATGTTTTCACCGAGACTGTTGTGTAAAGTATCTGCTACTGTGGGTCAGGAAAGGGCAGCCCAGTACAGTACTTTGAAGTTATGTGTATGGCTTGAAATGCATCTAATCAGTGGGGGTCTACAGGGATGGACATAGCCACTTAGAGAACGCTGCAAGTCAGGACACCAGTTACCAAAGACAGTACATTGTTAAATGTGATATACATTTTGAGATAGCATTCTACAAACAGAGAGTTTCAAAGGAAAGGCGTTGACTCCAAATGAATGGCCAGATATGTATTTGGGGACAAGAGGTGGGAAACCCCGCATCTGGAGTAAGCAGATTTACCTCCACAGATTCACTTTGGGCACCTATAGCTTTCTCGCAGGCACTTGGTCAGCGTCTGCAGAAAGTACCCAGACATGGGATTAAGGATGTATGTTTTTCCCTTAGAGCTAGGAAGTGCTCATGGGTGGTTGAGGGAGCCACCAACAGAAATGTCCATGCCATGTGGAAGAGTGTACCAGAGCTGGCTGGGGGCCACCAGGGAATCCAGGGTAGATGGAGTACCAGTTTGGGCTGAGAGCCCAGTGTGTTCAGAACCTGAGGGTAAAAGTTGTTGTGATGATGAAGATGTGTTTTGACCTTTATAGTTCTGCATTACCAGTGAGTATAGTCCCCTTGGGGTCCATCTTGCTTGGTATTCCTGTGTGTAAGTGAATAAAAGTCCCACTTTAGAGTCCCATTCCTGGTTTGGACATTCACAGTTCTTGCTTCATGTGTCCGGAATTACTTGGGTGCTCCTGTCCAGAAGTACAAACCTAGTCCTGATGCCAAGTGAAGGTTTTCTCCCCGAACCCAGTCTAGCCAGGTAGTAGGTTACAAAAATGGAGGCACCGGGTGCTAAATAATAATAAACACCCAACCCAACCCCCGGTTACATTAACATTGAAGGTATATTGTTTTATTTATTTATTGAAATGTTTTACCAGGAAGGCATGCTGAGCAATGAAGTTGCTCGTCTCCCAGTGCGACCTGGGAGGTAGGGGAACATGAGGATAGTATACAGAGATTTGATACACAATATAGATATACAATTTCATTATGTTCAATGAAGTGAGCAGACTATATGGAAGTACTGAAAAGGAGGAATGCTAACAGATAATATATATATATAGTATATATATATATATATATATATATATATATATACGGGTGGATAGGGGGGATTTGGAGGAGGGGAAGGCAAGGGGTGGAGGAGAAGGGTCTGTCAGGGCCTGACCCCTCCAGAATGCTGGGAACCCTGCCTGCACCAGGCAGAGGTCACACATGACCAGGAGGGAAGCAAGTTGTAGGCAGTGGGAGTTAGAGCACATCAGGAAGGAAGGTTGATTTGTGTAACCTATTACCCATACCTAGCTGTTGATGTGGCTGTTCCTATTTTTGTATCCTGTATATGACTGCTGTTTCTGCCTGCACTTTATAAGTATATGACTGTTATTTCTGCCTGTACTTTGTATCTCCCAGGTCACACCTGAAAATAGGCACTTGGCTGTCTAGTGTGCTTACCTGGTTAACAAAAGCAAAATAAATAAATTAAATAAATGGAGGGGGAAGAGAAGGGTCTGCTGGGGCCTGGCCCCTCCAGTATGTCTGGACCCTGCCTGCACAAGGCAGAGGTAGAGCATGACAGGAGGGAAATGGGTTGTAGGCAGCAGAGGCAGAGCACCACAGCAGGGAAGTAGGCAGCGATGGGGAGTAGGCTTCAGAAGGACAAAGGGAGAGGGAGGTGGGAAAGAAGAGAGGCCGAGACCCAGCCCTTTCAGGAAAGAATGGGGTGGGAATAGGAGGTGAAAAAGGTATTTGCCTAGGTTGTGGACCCCTCCAGGATGCAGAGAACTCTGCCAGGGGCCTAGGCCAAGCAACAGCAAGTGGGTAGTAAGGGTAAGCTGGTGTACAGAGGAGGGAGTGGGGAGGTTTGGATTAAGGTGGAAAGGAAGGGGTGCTGGGAGAGGATGTAGGGGGAGGATTTTGCAGGAAAGAGGTGGGTGTGAAGCTGAAGTAGGCCAATAGGGGAACAAGTTAAGGAGGATTGTAGCAGGAGCAGCTAGCAGAGAGAAAGTTATGTAACGCAGAGGCAAGGGGAGAGGAGGAGGAGGAGTTTGTTTTTGAGGTGGAGGGAGTTCCAGATTTTGGGGAAGTGATGGGAGAAGTCTGATTGGCTGATGAGTGTGATACGATGGGGGACTAGCAGGGTGCGAGTGTCAGAGGATCTGAGGGAGTGGGAGGAAGGCGGGGGGAAGGAGGGAGCATGAGAGGTAGGAAGGAAGTACACCAAGCCAAAGTTTGGAAGTTAGCTTAGTACAGTGAGCCAGGCATCTGTTAGCAAGTGGGTGGAAGGAAAGGGCATGGTAAAGGTCACAATGATGGGTTGAAGATGAAGCTTCAAGAACGAATCGACAGAAGGAGTTGAAAAGAGAGTCTAATCTGGTAAGGGAAGATATGGGAGAGGCACTATAGACTACATCACAGTAGTCAAAAATAGGGAGGCTCATCTTCCGGACAAGTTCTCTCTGGGCCATGGGGGGATGCAACTACAGTTCCTGTAAAGGGCTCCAAGCTTGGAACACAGTTTTTTTCAGAATGGCATCTATGTGGCCAGAGAATCTGAGGTGTTAGTCCAGCCAAACCCCAAGTTATCTGAAAGAGGGGGTGTCCTCAAGGATGGTCCCATCAAGAATGTGGAAAGAGTGTAAAAAGTGGAGCCTAGAGAGTCTCTGCCTAGTGCCAAAGGTCATGGAGATTGTCTTTTTGCATTTAGGATTGATGTGAGGCAAACCAGAGCTGAGCCTGGTGGAAGTCATGCTGTAAAGTAGTTGCTACATCAATGATAGTTTTGCCAGAGGTGAACAAGACAGTGTCATCAGCATACATATGGATAGAAGAGGAGGGGGAGCAGACTGAGGGAAGGTCATTTAGGAAGATGAAGAAAAGGATGGGGCTGAGCACAGAGCCCTGTGGAACTCCTGTGAAGATTGGGAGAGGTGGAGAGATTGCATTCTGAATCCTGACTGATTATGTTCTGCCTGTGAGGTAATCTCTAAACCAGGTAAGAGCAGGAGTAGACAAACCATCAGCTGTAAGGGAGTTGAGAAGAAGGGTATGGGAGACTGTGTCAAACGCCTTGGTGAGGTCAACAAAGATGGCAGAGGTGATGAGGCCATTGTCCATCCCGGTAAGGTTGGAGTCAGCGAGCCTAAGGAGGGAGGTGGTAGTGGAGTGGTTCTTCTGAAAACCAGATTGGAATGGGGTGAAGAAGGAGGAGTCAGCAAGAAAAGAGGTCAGTTGAGAGAGGACCAAGTGTTCTTGGAGCTTAGCAAGGGCGGAGAGGAGGGAGATTGGGTGATAGTTGGCGGGGGAGGAAAGATCGCCACCCTTAGGGAGAGGGAGGACCACCGCATGTTTCCAGGGTATAGGGATGAATGAGGATGTAAAGGGGAGATTTAGAGTTAGAGAGAGAGAGGGTAGGCAATTGCTGGGGCTGAGAGGTAGAGAAGTTTAGGATCAAGGTCATCCGGAGAGGAGCCTTTGGAGGGATTGAGAGAGAGGAGAGCCGTTAGTGTCTCCTCAGGGAGATAGGACAGAATGAGGAAGAGGGGTGGGTGCGGGGGGGTTGAGTGGTAGGAGAGAGAGAGAGAGTGGAGGCTTGAGGGGAGGATTTAGAAGGGCTGAGGCACAGGAGGTGTAGTAGGAGTTGAACTCCTGAGCCACTATGCAAGGTTCAGATTCTGGTGTGTTATTTATATTAAGCATGGGGGTGGGGGGGTGCGAGAGAGAGGAGAATAGTGAGTGGACCACGTTCCAAAATTTGGATGGGGAGTTTATGTTATTGAAGAAAGAGGATTTAAAATAGTCAGACTTGGCAAATCTGATTGCTTTAGTACAAGTGATTCTTAGCCTGTGATAGTATGAGCTGATGGGAGCTGAGAGGCCTTGTGTTTCCTCCACGCTTTATCACGCTCCCTGAGGCAGGTCATTAATTCAGGGGTGATCCAGGGGTGATGGATACCTCGGACTCTAGTGCATTTGAACCAGGCATGGAAGTCCCAGGAAGTTATAAATCTGTCTTTGAAGTAAGTGAGGGCTTGGTCGATGGAAGTGGCGGATACAATTGTAGACCAATCAGAATTGGATCTATCACTGAGGACAGGGTTTAAGTCAAGGGACTTCCTGCCCATAAAGATAGGGTGGTGATCACTAAGGGCATCAGGGAGGACGCCAGACTTGATGACTCAGTGAAGGTGGGAGGTGAGAGCCCAGTCTAACGATGAGTGGTTTGGGGTTTTGTGATTTAGTCGGGTAGGCTATTGGATGAGTTGGGAGAGATTTAGAGCACAGATATCACTTTGTGTCTTAGAAGTGGTTGCTGACAGCTAGTTTAGATTTACATCACCTAATACATAAAGCTCACCATTGTGTGAGATGGAAGCTATAGAGGTGATGAGGTAAATAGATTCAGAGGGCTTGATACCTGGGTGACAGTAGATACCAGCAATAAAGATAGGGGAGGAGAAAGGCAGGGCAATATTTACTACCAGGGCTTCGTATGTGGAGGGTAAGGCAGACGAGAGAATGATAGTGTATTGGAAAGAGGACTGGATATACATGGCCACTCCACCTCCCCTCCCCTACTTACCCTATCCTGCCTGACTAAGGCATAGCCTGGGATGGCAATGGAGGGATCAGAAAGTTTAGTATTCAGCCAAGTTTCAAGTTAGGATTAAAATGACTGGAGCGAGGGAGATTATCATCAGCTGTAAACGATCAATTTTCGGGAAAAGGCTGCAGATATTTAAGTGAAGGATCTTTAGGCCTTTTGGGAGGGCAGAGGTGGTGTTGGAAGGTTGTACATTAAAAAGAGGATAGCAGCTGTGGTGGGAGGGTGGAAGGGGGCCAGGATTGGGATGTACATTTCCTGAGGCAAGTAATAGGAGTGCGAGTATAAGGAAGTGTAGTTTAGGATATTTGTGGTGGGCAGAGTATTCATGTTGTATTTGGGGAAGGGGTTGGGTAAGTGGATAATCAGGAGATGAAGGAAAGTGAGGTGGCTAGAAGCTGTGAATAACATTGCAAGGGGTATGTGGGGAAGTGAGTCCAAAATATTTGAGGGAAGAGGTAACAGCAAGAATGAAGGAGGGGCTAGGAGATTGTGGAGGAGGGAGAGGGCAGGGTTTTTAAATTGAGAAGTTTGTGGAGTTGTGTTAGAGATGCTGGAAAGGAGAATTAGAAGGAGGAAGGGGAAAGTGGGTGGCATGCTGTAGGTAGACTGGGGTGCTTACCGGTCAGGGTAGATTGGATAGTGGGGGGGGAGCACAGGACAGTGAAACTGGGAGGGGTGTCAGTGAAAAAGTGGCCACTACCAGAGGGAACTGACAACCACTAGCAAGTTGTGCAAACCTGGGGAAAAACAGGTAGCTAGAGATAGGCCTTGACAGAAGTAGAAGAGGGAGTGGGCAAAGACTGATGACTAGGGATAGACTCACCGCACAATATGTGAAACGAGATAGGGATTGGATTGGGTGAGTACACTTATAACTGGGCCCTCTAGTGGCTAGAAGATATAATCTGCTAATGAAAAGCTATGAGAGAACGCCTGAAGGAGAAGGGACAAGCAGGAGTTAGATATAGCTCAGAAAACAATGGGAGGCTTCCTGCTTTACAAATTCACAAAAGAGCTGTGTCACAAATAATGGGAGTTTAAATTGGGGGGCAGGACGCAAACAGTGAGCTAGGTGCCAGCAGGGTCTGCAAAAGAAAGAAACAAAAGGAGCTCAAAACAGGGGTGGACAGGATAAATTAACTGAAAGTGGCTTTCACAGAAAAACACAATGTGGTAGCAGAGGCTCAGAACTGTTCAAGTTCTAACACAGAATCAGGAATACAGTCTAGCCCTCTAAAATTCCCAGTTCAAACACACGGTTAAGTACAAGTAAAATTACACTTTAAACTGAAGAAATTCAACACTGAGTATAAAAACAGTCCAGAAATCAAAGGCAATACAGGATTAAGGGAAAAAAAAGTTAATTTGGCTGATGGTAGTGACATAGTCCAGTCAGAAGGACTTTGAAAATGCTGTACTGTATTGTAATCAGATCAACTAATATACTAAAATGCCAGCAGAATAGGCCTAATGGTCTCTCGAGTCTGCTCGATTTTCAGCATCCACACTGAGGGCCGATTTTGGTGTCCCCCCTTCCCCGTATGTTATACTGTCCCCAGTGTCAGATGTTTCACCTGTATTGGGCCCGGTCAGATTTACCCTCCCCCTGTACCTGTCCCATCCCCTGTTAAACCCGTCCACAGTCTCCACCTCCACCAACTGCCTGGGCAGTGCATTCCATGGCTCCACCACCCTTTCAGTGGAATAACATCTCCTCCTCTCCCCTCTGAGCCTTCCCCCTTCCAGCTTACACCCGTGAACTCTTGTTGCCCCACCCTCCTTCCTTTGGAGCACCCTGACTGGGCCTCCTTTATTCATCCCTTTCATGTACTTAAAGACATCTATCATGTCCCCTGTCCCTCCTCTCCTCCAGGGTGTACATGTCGAGCTCCTTGAGCCTCTCCTCCTAGGTTCTGTCCCCCAGGCCTCAGATCATTTTGGTTGCCCTCCTTTGGACCCTCTCTAGGAGTGTAATGTCCCTCTTTAAATGTGGTCTCCAAAACTGTATGCAATACTCGAGGTGTGGCCTAACCAAGCAGTTGTACAGTGGAAGGATCACTTCCACCTTGCTGGAGGTAATCCCCCTGGCGATGCATCCCAGCATTCTAGTTGCCCTTGCCGCTGCCCTCTTACAGGTCTCTGAGTTGTTCATTTCGACATCTACCACTACCCCCAGGTCCCTCTCATCCTCCGTGACTTGAATCATGTCTCCTCCCAGGGTATACCCCTGGCCTGGATTTCTGACTCCCAGGTGCAGAACCTTGCACTTCCCCTCATTGAATTTTAGTTTCCATTTTCCCAACCACCTTTCCAGAGCCTCCAGGTCCTCCTGCAAGGCCATCCTCCCCTCCTCCCCATCCACCACCGCACCCAGCTTTGAGTCATCTGCAAAGAGACTCATCTCACTCCTGATCCCCCTCCTGATGTCTGAGATATAGGCATTGAACAGGAGTGGCCCCAGCACTGACCCCTGGGGAACCCCACTAGTAACCCACCTTGGGGATTAGGCTATCCCTCCAACCACCACCTTCTGAGTATGCTCAGAGAGCCAATTTCCTATCCATCTTAGCAACTGTCTTCCTACCCCCATTTCCTTCAGCTTAGCCAGCAGGCCACTGTGGGGTACCGAATCAAACACCTTGCTAAAATCCAGAAAGAGGACATCCACTGGCCTACCCTGGTCCAGGGCCCTCATCACCCAGTCATAGAGCGCAACAAGATTTGTCTGGCACGATCGTCCCATGACAGAGCCATGCTGCCTATCGTCCAAGTACCCAGTTTGCTTCAGTAACCCCCCTAGCCTTTCCTTGACAATCCCCTCCATCACCTTGCCGACCACTGATGTCAGGCTAATGGGCCTATAATTTCCAGCCTCCTCTCTTGATCCCCCCTTGTGGATCAGAACAATGTAGGCCACCCTCCAGTCTTGGGGCACCCACCCAGTCCTCAGAGAGATGTTGAAAAGCTCCGCTAGAGGGACTGCCAGGACATCCACCAGTTCTCTCAGCACCCTGGGATGTATCTCATCTGGGCCAGGTGCTTTCTCCATATGAAGGGACCTGAGGGCTTCCCTTACTGTCTTTACTGGGATTTCAGCCTCCATGTCCTCCCCCTTTTCACCATGCACTGCTGGGTCCCCATCTGTCTGTGGTGGCCACTCCCTTTCCCCAGACCCATCGGGGCCCTTGGTCTCTACCGGTCCCACCCCTTGCTCCAGTATTGCCCCCACTCCCATCGCAAGACATAGTCCCTCCATCCCTCCCAGGTAAAAACTAAGGCAAAGTATTAATTTAGGACTTCTGCCTGTTCCCCTGCCTCCTGTGCCCAACCATCCCCTATCCTTATCTTGCTGATCTGTCCCCTTACTTTCCTTTTTCCCTTATGTATCTAAAGAACCCCTTGTTCCCCCTCAGGATCCCCCTGGCTAAGGACTGCTCCTTTTTTGCCTTAGCTGCTCTCACCACCCTGGTGACTCTATTGGCTGTCAGCTCATATTCCCCCTGATCCCTTTCACTCCTTGACCACTTGAAGCACCCATAAGCTGCCTTCTTTTCCCTCGCCACCTCCTGTACCTCCCAGGTCCACTAGCGGGGTTTTCTGGCCTTTGTGAACTTATGCCTTTCCCTTGCACAGGATCTGGTAACCTCCTGTATTCCCCTCCTAACGATCCCCCACCTGCTGTCAGCATCTATATCTGGCCTTATCCTGTCCAGACGATCTTTAAGGATCCTTCCCACCAGCCTAAAGTCTGCACCCCTAAAGTCAGTTACTACTGTCCTTGTTCAGATTTCCTCCCCCCCTACATCCAGGAAGAACCAGACTGTGGCATGATCACTCCCAGCCAACAGGTCCCTCATCTCCAGGCCCCTAATCTGACCATTGTCCACCAGGACCACGTCCAGTGCCCGGGCCTCCCTAGTTGGCTCACCTACTTGTTGTGTCAGAAATGCATCCTGGAAGACATTCAGCAGCCTCTGCTCTCTGGCCACTGGTGATGTCATAGTCCCCCAGTCTGTCCTGGCATGTTGAGGTCCCCCATTACTATTACCCTTCCCTTTCCTAATATACAGTGTCCCTCAAGATTTGCCACTAAACTTTCTTCTAGGACCTTTGCCAGTGCTGGTGGTCTGTATACCACTCTGACCTTTACTCTCTTACCCCCCCGCATCAGCAAGGTGATCCAAATAGCCTCCACATTCCCCTCTGCCTTGTCTACCCCTCCAATGCCATGCCATTTCTGACTAACAGTGCTACACCGTCACCCCTTCCCCCCCCATCTTTTCTGAACATAGTATAGCCCTCCAGATTTAGGTCCCACTCATGCCCTTGAGTAGCCCTGGTCTCAGTGACTGCTGCCACATCTACCTCCCCCTCAACTAGCATCGCCTGGAGCTCAAGCATTTTATTTCCTAAGCTCCTGGCATTTATCAGAACCACTCTCCATCCCTTTTCCCTCCTCTCCTTTCTCCCCCTTGAGCTCCGATTTCTCAGCTCCTGCACCCTACCTGGTGACCCATTTCCATATCTCCCTAGCCCTCTAGAGGAGCGGAGGCCATGTCCCTCATTTACCGTATCTGCTGGCACTGTCCCTTTTTTGATCCCTCCCCTTCACAAGTTTAAACCCCACCTTTTGCTGATGAACCCAGCTAATTTGAGCTTTAGGATTTCCTTCACCTCCAAATTAAGGTGGAGCCTGTCCCTAGCATACAGCCCTTTATCCTCCCAGGTCTCCCCCCAGTCCCCCACCAGGCCATATCCCAATTTCCCACACCACTCCCTAAGCCACTGATTTATCTCCCTAGTCTTCATCTTGTTTTCCACACTAAACCTTGGCACTGGCAAGATTTCCGAAAAGGACATCTCTCAGCCTATGGAAAGACATACCCTGGCCAACTCCTGTAACCTTGCCCGAATTTGTAGTTCACTATTACCATTTATGTCATTTGTCCCCAAGTGCGCTAGAATGTCAGGGGTTCCCCCCCGCATTCCCTTGCCAGTGAATACAACTCATGCTTGGCCTTGTGCACCATCAGGCCTGGGTGGCATTTGGTTCTGATCAGACAAGTTTTACCATCCTCCTGCCCCTCCCACTGTATGCCTCTGATCATGGAATTCCCCAATAGCAGTACTCTAACTTCCCCCTTGCCTTCCTGTTCACCCGTTGGGTGCCCCCTCCTTCCATGCTCCTCCTCATCTCTTCATCCGGCTTCTCCCCTCAACCGGCTCCTCGCACCTCCCACAGTCTGGGTGTTGAAGGTAGCCCCTTTACTATTGTCCCTGATCACCTCCTCTACCCCTGTCCTGGCCTTCTTTACCCCCCCGTCCTGAGTATCTTTCTCTGAATCTCTTTCCCCACTCCTTACTAATTCATCCATCCTATCCATCTGCCTATTTGGCTTTCTGTTTGCTATCACCCCATTTATGTCCTGTGCCTTCCTGCCTGTTGTGCTCCCCTGTTCCACACCATCAGCCTCCTCCTTGTTCCCCTGATCTCCTTTTCTTCTCCCCTCCTATCCCTCTTCCCCCATCCTGTCTGGGACCCCTCTGTTGTGCCCTTGACACTTGCCCTCTACACCCGTTCTATCCATCCCTGCCCCAGCTACACCAGCAGCAGCATCATCATCATCCTCCTCCACCTCTTCCTCCCCCACACAACCCTCTTCTACCAATGGGTGTAGAGGGTTAAAATGATTTTGAGCCTTAGCCCATCTCCCGGCATCCCCTCTGTCCCTACTGCCTCTCTTGGTTTCCTTTGGACACCCCCAGACTCTTGCCTACTGCTGTGGAAATTTCCACCTTTTGGACCCCATCTGCCAGGGTCCCTGAGAGTCCCTGTGTCCCCCTTCCCTCCTTCCCTCCTCCCCTAGTGTGAGCACCTTTCTTCACTCCTCCCCCAGTTTGGGAGGCACCTAGTGCTTCCATATAGGTGACTGCTTGCATCCTACCTCTCCAATCCTCCCCCCCAGCCTCCCCAGCAGCCTTTGGATCCCTCTACCTCCTTCTTAAGTTGTGCCAGCTGGTAGCACACTGTGCATCCCCCAAACTTCCAAGCCCAGTACAGTATCATGGCCGCACCACACCCCATGCACCCAACCACTTGCCCAAAGATACCTGCTCTAGTGATATGTGGTCCCTTTCCCATCATCACAGCAGTCTTTTCTAGGCCAAATTACCAACTCAGTGGCTCTACAGTTTCTCGAGCTACCAGTACCTATACCTAGACGATGTCCCCCATATGGCATGCAGACTTTTAAACTTGCAGTGCTTGAGTGGCTGAACTTTTCCCCACTTGACTATTTGCCTTAAGAGTTAGCTTACAGGAGAAGATTACAACTCCCTAAGCTCCTGTCTCCCAACATTTAAACCCAACCCCCAGTGGCTAGAACTACATGAGCTGCACCTGAAGCCTTTTTCTCCAATTGCAGGGCAGGTGTTCCCCTACAAATGAGCTGTGCTCTGGGGAAGAAGGGGTGGAGGAGGGTGGGATCAGGGCCCACACCCAACTCTCATGAGAGTGTATTAGCCCTGTGTCTGCCCCCTCACTGCACTTCCAAGCACTGCAACCTCCTACAGAGGAAGGTCCCACACAAAACAACACTTATTAAACAATCAGCAGTCCTGCCCTAAAAGTCCACAGTCTGATAAGAATGTATAGCTTATCCAGCTACTAAAATCCTTTCCCCAGCTGCTCAGCAAAAGCAGGTTCCCACAGCCTCTACCAGCCCCAATTGTTTCTGCAGTACTGCTATGTGAAAAGCCCTGGTATTTAAGCCTCTATGAGCTGTAAATTGATCCTGGCTGAAAAGGACAGAACCTTCCACAAGCTGCTCACAATGCCTGTAGGAAAGATAAATGAATATCCAGCTTCCTCTATGGATCCCCCACACAAAACAACACTTATTAAACAATCAGCAGTCCTGCCCTTAAAGGCCGCAGACTGATAAGAATTTAGAGCTTATCCAGCTACTAAAATCCTTTCCCCAGCTGCTCAGCAAAAGCAGGTTCCCACAACCTCTACCAGCCCCAACTGTTTCTGCAGTGAGGGCAACTAAGGGAAACAAAGATTTTAAGTAGATAGCCTTAAATGTTAAACATCCCAATGAATATTCTATTCTAAAAGTAAAGGGCAACCATCCCAAAGTAAGATACAATTCACAATGTTGAGTACGATAAGGAGCAGACAATACAAAATGGCAAATGTTATTATAAGAACAGTTAATGTGTGCAACTTCTTTTTACCCAAATTGTAATACAGACAAGCCCCATACTCAAGGTGAGAGAGTAAAGTACCTACAGCAATGGCCTTTCTTGTATTTTCTGTAAAATGATTTTTAAATCGATACAACAACCCTATTTTCTGATTTACCAATCTACAAAGTATAGTAACCTGTGGAGAAAAACTTAGCGCAGGGTCATGTAATATCCTCAGGCATTTAAAAGTTCCAAAAGTTACAGGAGACATTGTGGGGGGGGGGAATAAATGCAATAAAAGATACTGACATGGAGATCCCTGGGGGCCATAAAACAAGTAGGCAAATTTAGAAAATAAAACCTCAACAACAAACAAAGGAAATGATGCAGTATGACTACATACACAAATCAAAACACCCTGCACAATATGGCTTTTTTAATTTTGCCTGTAGTTCTCCTAGAGATGGTAATCATATTTTACTGTTAATGCATATTTTAATGAAAAAGTAGAAACCAGATAAGGACACGCTATGAAATATACACTGAATTGTGTATAAAATATAGAATAAAATACGGGGTGGTGTGTTTAATGAGCGTTTACACACACCCGAGGGGTTAGATGCTACAAAACCCCGAGAGCGAAGCTCAAGGGGTTTGTGCAAAGCATCTAACCCCAAGGGTGTGTGTAAACCTCGAGTTTAAACACACTACCCCATATTTTATTTTATATAATTGCTGGGTTTCCCCTTTTTGGCCACAGCAATTATATAAAATAAAATCAGCAGTTTCCGTGTGGTTACTGGTATGCTCCACTTTATTTTACGTCTGGTTAGATTTTCATTTTCGGCGGCTTCACTTATTTTTTTTAAATGTTCAAAGTCCCCTATCTGTAAAACTAGTGCTCATTTAGATTTTATTTTAAGGAAGCACGAGCCAGGAAGGGAGACGCTGCTGTAGGCACATGCACGCAGAGGTAGGAGAACCGTGTGAGTGTTTGCCGTTATAAACACTCCTTTATAATGCAAATTATGCCACGGTCTCTCAATGGCAAAAGGGGAGACCCATTAATTATATCTTCATTAAACACATCACGTTTTCATTATTTTTTTAAGTGGTTGTTGTGGAGTGGTTGATCCAAACTCTGAGAGGATACAGAAATGTAAGGAGGAACGAAGAGAAAGATGGGTTCCTGGCCTCATGAAATGGAGTTGTATTATGGTGTTGGAACAGAAATGGCAGCAGGCACTGTCTTGAGACTAGTGAATCTGTTGCAACCTTAGAATCACACTGCCACTGCTGAGAGAACGCATGAGTCATGGCAGACAGGAGTGCGCCAGCCTAGTTAAGGATCAGTAATGCCCGCTCCAACACAGCAATAATCCCTGCTAGGCATCGGGATCACACTTTGGAAATCACTGTGTATGTGCGTACAATTGCTGCCTATAGGTGGCATGTCAGAAGGTACAGCGCTGTCAAGTTCGTGTGGCCACTACCTGCCCCACGTAGCATATGGTAATAAATGCACGCCGGGTCGGACCTCAAGAAACTCATGGGCACAGTAGACATGCACATTTCTGTGTGGCAATCCATGCATTGCAGTGTCCGAGAAAATAGCAGGGTTGCCAGGTATGCTCAGAGACACTCTGATGCAGATCCTCCCAAACATGCATACTGTGAGTAGTGTTTCGTACGGTAATGTGGATCAGTGTTCGCGGGCATTCCTCTGCAATGAAAAGTTCATTGTGGGGATACTAGGAATATTTGCATACCTTGGCATCGACAATGAACTGAGATGTGAGATATGCAAATAATGGTTATGTCCCCAGAATGCAGTAGCAAACCATAGATACAGATAAAGGAAACAAGTGAAAATAGCCATGTAAGAACCAGAAAAAGTGAGTTTGTTAACTGATATGTGTGGCAAAGTTCTTTTTGAAGTGCATTTGCAAACATACATAAAATAGGACTCACAATGTAAAATAGATCCTGAACTGTGAACGTGCACGTGTCCATTTAAGACACACAGTTATTGAAAAGTACACAGTTGAACAGCAGTAAATATTGTATGAAGCAATATTGTAAGTTGCTGTTCATTTATGCTCCATAGCCTTCACTAGTAACATTACTAAACTAGCAGTGGGCATGTTACAAGCACATTAATCCACTACAAAGGAGGGCTGTACTTGGGAATTAATGCCTAGTTGGTCATTGGAGGCACTTGGCCCAACCCCCCCCACAACCAGGCATTAATTCCCTAGTAGAGCCCTCCTTTGTTGTGGATTAATGCTTATGTGTGAGGCTCCTGAGTGGGAAACAGAGGCCCAGAGGAGGAAAGGACTTGAGAAATTAGATATTTCTAAGAGCAGGAGCTTTGTAAATATCCTGAGACCATTTTTTTTCAAATGACTGACTAGTTTGGCAGAACTCAAAGCAGGATTCCTACATATCAGCTGTTAACAGCACAAGTGACTTTTTACCATGATCAGCTGAGAGCGCTTCTAAACTGAATTTTAAACAAAGTTACTGCCTTTCATCTTTGAGAAATTGTTTGCAAATGTGTATTAGTCAGACTCTGTCATACACCTCCCTGTTATATACAGGTGTGTATAACAAAGTATAACAGGTTCATATTTCAGTGTATAGACAGTGATCACCAGTCATTATGTTGTCTCACAGTTTCTCCTGAGATGTAAGGGGCCCTTTAATAAATGCTTAGTGCCTCCTTCACATTGATAGTACAGAGTCCGCCATTCAGCATGGGAGCAGGTGCATAAATACAGAGTGCTTTTCAACATCAAATTACAGAGGTACTGAAAAGGTAAATGTTAGTACTTGACATTAATATATGTAACAGGTTGGGAAGGGGGAAGGGGATTTCCTGACTGCATCATTTTAAATGTGTGCAGTTCTCCTTTAAATATAAAAACAATATTAAACCAGAAAGGAGTACTGTTCACACACATCTAATGCAAATGTACCCAAGCAAGAGTGCATTCTGGAAGTTGTAGGTCCCCAATATGCTTTTGCTTTGAAACTTGGAATACAGGCTCTTTGATGGACTACTCCAGGTCACTGAGCTAAGCTACCGAAGTTAATTAAATACAATACACCATTAACCAAGTGGGAAGTGCAGTTCCTGAGATGCTTTTGGTTTGGAGCTAAGATGGAAAACTACAGTATAGTTCCCAGATTTAAGAAAGAAACAGAGTTTTCACAATAAGCAATATCAATATACATAACCAAGAAAGCATGTTTAGATGAAAATAACAATAAACTGATAAAGCACAACATATGCAAACATGCAAAATACAGTCAACAGTGCATTACTTTTCCCAAAGGAAAGTTACAAAAGTTCAAAATATTAGGCTGATCAGGATAAATTTGTTTACATAAAGAACTGCAGTTCGCCAGCACAGTGCCACAGTAGTAAAGCTACTGCCTGCCACACTGGCAACCCATGTCTGGTAGTAAACTCGAGTTCCTGGGAGTTAGCCAGGATGGGGAGGAGAGGATTGAGCATCCAGAGGACTGCTCTCCTCTCCCAGGCAGCATAGGTCATGCCTTCTGCCACCTGACACCCAGAGGAGGCTGGGTGTTAGGACAGCTGGGAGGCCCAGAAAGGGTGTGGGGATATTGTCAAAGTATATTGCATCATTACATGCCAACATCCACCAGGTAAGAGCAATGGAAAACAACACTCCTGGGTGGAGAATCAAGGTGGCCCTCCCACAGATCTGGCAGCCCTGAATGGGAACCATCACCAGATCCTGTCTCGGGGGAGGCTCTCCTGAGCCACTCTGAGGAGGCAATTCATCAGAGAAATAAGAAATAAGTCCTAGAGAAAGTTGGATGACTGGGCTGGAAGGGTTGCCAGAAAAGGTCTGTTGGAAGATGGAAGAAACACATACTAGGAAAAAAAAAAAGAACTGCAATGTTTTAATAACACAAAGACTTATACATATAACACTGCAATTAAACATAAAGAAGCTATTAACAAAACAGGACACTATTGGCACAAGTGTTGCAAATAAACTGATGTTATAAATAAAAATCAAGCAAGGCAGAAGCAGAAGTAATACGCGTCCAGACCCCTTTGCCTAAATTTATACCTACTTTTTCCATAATACTTTTTGTTTCCAAAGCACAACAATATTGAAAAAGGTATTCATTGAACAATAAGAAAAAATAATTAATAACATTCCAGTTATACAGATTCCTAGAAAACAAGATGCCAAGGATTCTTCAAATCTATTCCTTTGATGTCTACTATAATAGTGAAGATGTGCTTTATCCTTGACTGTAATTAATCTCCAAGAATGGAGACCACATTTTTTCAAACATTTCTCCTTTGTCTGACAGTAAATAACCAATCCTTTCATTGTTTGCCGTGATAGCTCATTTGATTATACCATTCTTCAGTTGAGGGAGGGAGGAGGGAGTTTTTTCCAGTTACTTAGACTAATACACCTAAGGCATAATGCTGTTGAGATTACCCATAATTTCTGTTGGTCAATATAAAAATTACAAATACCCAATATATCTTGTAGAGTACTATGACTGGGTGATGCAGAAGCTGGATAAGGGCCATGCAGTGAATGTTCTGTATTGGACTTCAGCAAGGCTTTTGATTCAGTGCTGCGTGGGAGGCTGGGGAAACTGGAATAGGTGGGCGTTCGGACCAAAAATGATGAAGTGGATCACAAACTGACTAAAGGGAAGGCAGCAAAGCGTGGTAGGGGGGGCCTCTCATCACCAAGAGCAGTGATGAGTGCAATCCCACATGGATCGATGCACTAGGACCGGTGCTGTTTGGGACTTTTATTGCAGATATCTCACATGGGACCGGGCCAGAGATCAGTCTGTTCACAGATGATACCAAGATGGGAGCTGTGGTTGATGACGCAGAGAGGTGGAAGGGGTTGCAGGAGGACCTGACTAAGCTTCAGAGAGTAGGTGGAACATGGCAGTTGGGGTTCAATGCCAAGAAGTGCAAGGTTCTGCACTTCAGAGCCAGGAACCAGGGAGGGATTATCACTTGAATGGGGTACAGTTGGGGTGCTCCACAGAGGAGAAAGACCTGGGAGTGATCATTACGGGGAGAATGAACAACTCTGTTCAGTGCAGGAAGGTGGCAGCAAAAGCCAACAAAATGCTGGAGTGTATTGTGAGAGGGATCTCTCCTCCAAAAGGAAGGAGGTTATCCTGCCCCTGTATAGGTCTTTCATCAGGCATCACCTGGAGTACAGCATGCAGTAATTATAATAATAATAATAATAATAACAATAATACTTCATTTATTGTGCACATTTCGAATATCAAAGCACAGTACAATAAGATAAAAATACAGAAATCAACATTATAAAACCAAACAGAATCAAGTCAGTGAACAGTACAGCCATAGGCTTTTTCCCAAAGGAAAGATTTCAAAGCCTGTTTAAAACTCCCCACAGTCGTGCACTCTCTAATCCGATGGGATAGAGAATTCCAAAGGGAAGGGGCTGCAAACATAAAAGCATGGGCCCCAGCAGATTTTAAAATCACCCTTGAAATCTTTAGCAACCCCTCATCAGCTGAGCGAAGCAATCTCACAGGATGGTAAGGGATCAGGAGTTCTTTCAGGTAATCAGGGCCCAGATCATGCAGGGCTTTAAAAGTCAGTAATCCAACTTTGAAGGTGATCGGCCACTGAACTGGCAGCCAGTGCAGTTCCCACAGCACCGTGTAATATGAGAAGATCTAGGAGTACCCACCAACACCCATACTGCAGAATTCTGCACCAGCTGCAAGCAGTGGATATCAACCCCCGGAAGCCCAAAGTAAAGCGAGTTGCAGTAGTCTAGGCGCGAGGTCACAAAGGCATGGATTAAGGTTGTCAGATCACCGGACAGAACAAGGTGCTTGATCCTAGTGATGTTTCTTAGATGGTAGAAAGATGACAACCATCGCTGACACCTGGGACCGAAGAGTCAGCCCCACATCTAATATCGCACCCAGGTCTCGCACCCATTTAGAGACCTGTAGCTCACATCCCCCAAAAGTCCAGATGGGAAGCCAGCCCCAGGTCTCCCTAATTGACAATCCGGATCCAAAACCAACATCTCCGTTTCCCAGAGTTCAAATTCAGCTAACTCGACCTCATCCAGTCCTGGATTTCATTGAGGCAGCTGTTAAATACTGAGATAGCTCCTTCCTGGTCGGATGCAAAGGACAGGTATAGCTGGGTATCATCAACATAACAAAGAAACCTCAGCCCATACCATCTCACAATGTCTCCGAGGGAAGCATGTACACCGTAAAACAACATAGGGGACAAAATAGAGCCCTGAGGAACCCCACAAAACAGAGAGAGGGTCAGAGGGAAAAAAACCCTGAAACCACCCTCTGAGTTCTTCCGGTGAGGTATGAAGTGAACCATCTGAGAACAATCCCAGAAAGCCCACAAATACATCTCAGGCGCTCAAGTAGGACCCCATGGTCAATGGTGCCAAATGCTGATGACAGATCTAATAGTACCAAACTGGCACCCACTCCTGAAGAAGGACATCAGATTGTTGGGGGGGAGCGAAGAGCCACAAAGATGATCTAGGGATTGGAGAGCAAGCCCTATGAGGACAGGCTGAGGGAGCTGAATATATGTTCACTGGAAGAGAGGACAGATGGGGATATGATCAAGACATTTAAGTATCTGAAGGGCATAAACAAGACCAACACAGAAGGGATTTTTCAGATGAGAAGGGGGAGGGACACAAGATGGCATGGACTGGGACTGGAGAGGGGAAGATTCAAGAGGGAGATGAGGAGACATTTTTTCACAAAAGAGTGGTGGACAAATGGAACACCTTACCAGATGAAATAGTGTCCTGTAAGACAGTGGGCAGTTTCAAGAGGGGCTGGGACAGGGCATGGGGAAGGTAAACTTGGAAGGGGGAGCGGAAGGGGCAGCTGCGAGATGAGGGGCTAGCTGCACACTCAAGCAGACTCAATAGATCATAAGGCCTGTTTCTGCTAGCAATTTTGTATGTTTGTATAAAAATTAAAGGAGAGAAGGGAGTATCTATCCCAGTCACTTTTTTTACAAACCTAATGAACACAGGACACCCCCAGCCCCACCCCACCCCCATTAACAATATTGGGGTGCATGACCAGAGCATATATGCTAAATTTACATTTCTGCTTTTTTCATCTCCAGCATTCACTATTGTCTGTAAGACCTCTATTTTCTAGCCTTTGGGAAGACATCTAGTAATGGTGTAGTATCTTGTACTGAATGAGCTTACCTTGTAGCTGTCTACTGCTATGATAAGCCAAGGTACAGGTATATGCCCATTCTTTTAGAGATATTGTGGTCTGGAACTCCAATTCCAATTTTCCTTTAGTTTGGGATGTGAGAGATAAGGGAGTAGGGTTATCTGCCAGTATTAGTCTAACTCCCTTTTTAAACTTTCCCACTTTAATCTCTTGGACCCATTCTGAACATTTTGGGGGAGTATAACTGAGAGGTAGAAATGTTTTGTGTAGTACACTTCTTAGTTGGAAATTAGAATTGAAATTTATGTAAATTATATTTCTCTTTAATTACCTGATTGATGCCTGCTGTGCTCCATTCGTCGTTCATTGGGGGGAACATTTAAATGATAATAAAGGGTTTGACCATAGTGGCATCATGTTCAGAGGAGTGTCTGGATTAACATTCCTGTTTACTTTTTTAGTAACCTTGACTGATTGTCTTATGCATGGATTATCTCTTAAACTGCTAGGGATGGGAATGTAAAGAAAGCCCAATAAGGTTTTTGTTTTGTTTTCGATAATATATATTTTCCTATCGAAAGTCATAGGGGGACATTGCTTAGTTTAGTTAAGTCCCTGGAAGGTGACAAAGGGTGTTTGTAAAGAGAAATGCTTCTTGATGTTTTCCCACCATGGTAGATTGAAGTCACCCACAGTATGGTTTGCCCTTAGTTTGTTAATAATAAGTCTTAAGGGTTTTCCATAACAAAAAGAACAGCTAATAATTATATCTAGTTTTTATGTTGGCTCGTGCTTGCGCACGAGTCAACATATTGCAGTAGTAGCAGATTTGGAGGTGCAGTCACTGTTGGTGAATGCAGGGCACACATCAGTAGGTGCATCCCTCATTCCTTAATAAGGCAGCATGCAGGTGCCACACCAGCAATACGGAAGTGGCCACTAGATCTAAGAAAATGTCCACTGCAATGAGAAGCATACTTCTCACTGCAGCAGCACAATAACACGCCTCCCGACGTAAACATGGCAGCACTGACTTCTGCCGCCCAACTTCAGGGGTGCCCAATCCCCCTGTGGCATGTCCCAACCAACTTAATTTTCCAAAAGGAAGCCCACTCCCCGTCGGCATAATGATCCCCCCAAGTGTGTGCCGAGGGGGTGCCCAATCCCCCTCGGCATCATGCGCTCCCCCCAACAGTCTTTCTTTGCTGACTGGTGGCCCAATCCCCATCAGCTACAGTCCCCCCTTCCCTGTTTATTTTGCTGTTGCGGGAGCCCACTTGCTGTTGGCATAATGTCTCCCCTTCCCCATCTGTTGTGTGCCCACTCCGACGGGGGGGTGTCTAATCCCCCTTGACTCTTGCCCCCTTTCAGATGTGCTGATGGGAGTGCCCAATCCCCCGTCGGCTACAGCCCCCAAAACAATCAGGTGGTACACTGAGAGCCCACCCCAGCATGCCAAATGTCCTGACAAAAACAAAAATCCCACGATGTTCCCTTTTAATTTTTCATCTGTAAACAGAAAACAGTCCATTGTGGTTTCTGCCCCTCCCCCAACCCGCACCCACCCCTGTAATCCTGCCTCCCCACACCCCTCACCCTATAATGACTGAGTCTGGCACGACAATCTCGTGGACTGGAACACGCCTGGCACTCTTCAAAGTTGACCGCAAACTGAAGAAATGCCGTAAGCTGTATAATGGCATAAATGGGTTTTTTTCAACTTTGGTGCATATCTTGGGCATTTTGGGGAATTCTGACACCAAATTTTCAACATGGAGTCATTGGGACCCCTCCTCATGAATTCTGTCACTGTCATGGCATCATTCAGTCCCAAAAGTTGATTTTGCAGTCACTGCACGGAATCATCTTTTGGGACCGATTAATGAAACGACAGTGCAGCTGCTCATGAGGGGGGGCTCTCAAAAAGCCTATGCTGCAAATTTGTTGGAAAAAGTGTCTGTTTTACAAGCATGCATTGTGCAGTTTCCACGCTCACTCGTAACTTTGTGAATCTGTAATATTTTCACTCCAGATTTTCTAAATTGCCATTTTTCCACACCTCCTTATGAACAGTACAGCTGTCATTTTACATAACCTGGCCAAAATGTGTTTTCACACATCTGGCACAGAATAGCATGGTCGCTGAGCAAAATCAGTTTTCAGGACAGTTTGAGGAAAAGATGGTGACACTGTTCATGAGCAGAGGTCCTAAAATGCCTATGTTGAAAATTTGATAACGAAAGTCTATAAAATGACTGTGTTACAAGGGTGCTTTTCGCAGTTCCCAAGCACCCTTGTAACTTCGCAAATGTGCAATATTTTCATGCCAGATTTTCAACACTGGCATTTTTTCACACCTCCTTATGAACAGCACAGCTGTAATTTTTCACATCCTGCCCAAAATGTGTTTTCGCACCTGTGGCGCACAATGGCGTGGTCGCTGTGGGAAATCAACATTTGGGACAAATTAACAAAATCACACTGCCACTGTTCATGAGGGGAGGTCCCAAACTTCCTATGTTGAAAATGTGGTTAAAAAAATCTCCAAAATAATAGGATGGATGTGTGTTGCATAGTTTCTATACATGCTCATGACTTTGCCAATTTTCATATTTTCACTCCAGATTTTCAACATTGCCATTTTTTACACCTCCTCATGAACAATACATACAGGGTGGGATATTCAAAAGGGTTGCGCCATGCACAATAGGGTTGCGCCTGCGCAAGTCCAAAAGTGCGCCATTCTGCGATATTCAGCAGGAGGCAGTTGCGCCACCGAAAACATGCTGAGCAACAGCGCAATGCAAATGACGGCATGCGCAACCGAAGGGGGTGGATCCATGCATAAAGAGCGCAATGTGATATCCAAAGACTTGTGCAATGTGCAACAGCAGACCAGCCGGAAGTTGCGCCCCAGCGGAAATGAGCCAAAATAAAAAGGCTCAAGGAATTGGTGCAAGAACACCACAGGGATGCCAAGTGGGGAAGAGAGAGAGAGAAAGACAGACAGTGACAGGCCAGGGCAGGCAAGGGAAGCAGTGTGGGCCATAGGCTGCAGAGGCCAGCGGGGGGGTGCCCGGTGCAGTGGAAGTAGCAGTCAGGACAGTGGGGGTAACAAGCCAAGGAGCTGGACAGTGCCAGCTTCCACATGGAAGATGTAATGAGGGGGGTGAGAATGCAAGGTGCAGGTGGACGTGGCCATGGAGGGGCCCGTCAGCGGTACGCCCCCAACAGGCAGTACCGTGCCCACATCAGCTTTGAGTTGTACACAGATGTAGAGATCGTGGGCGGTACCGCCCTGAACAGGGCAATACTGAGGCAGCTCTGTGAGCTGTGCAGTGATGTGATGCAGGCACCTCATGACGGAGCCATGTCTGTCAGTGGAGACCAAGGTGACAGCCTGCATGTGCCTGCTCGCACGGGCAACCTTCCAGAGGCCAACAGGGGACACCACAGGCATCACACAGTCGGCCACGTCACGCATCCTCACCCAATTCCTCAGCGCACTGCTGCCACATGCTGCGGAGCACATCCATTTCCCCAGCACTGTGGCAGAGCGTACAGCAAACATGCAGGCGTTCCACAGGGTAGCACGTATGCCTGGCATGCTAGGGGCCATAGACTGCACCCATGTGGCCATTCACACGCCACCTGGCCCTGATGGGGCCACCTATATGAATCGGAATGGCTTCCCCAGTGTCAACTGCCAGGTGGTGTGTGATGCCACTGGGCGATAATCAATGTCTGTGCCACACACCTGGCAGAGCACATGATGCCTTTATATGGCATCAGTCCACACTGTGCCATCGATTCAAGAGTGGGACATCCCCACAGGCCATCTAGTGGGTGAGCATGCATGTAGGGAATGCAAACTCGGGGCAAGGGTGGAATGCCACAGGTGCCATGGTAGTGCACACAGGGATATGGGCAATATGGACCTGAACATATGACTGATCTCCACTATCTCCACACAGATGACAGCAGATACTACCTGCCCCTGGCTGCTCACACTGTACCGCGCCCCCATGACCCCATTGCAGCAACGCTATAATGAGGCACATGCCGCCACACGACAACATCATTGAGCCGGTGTTTGATGCTCCAAGGCATGCTTCCGATGCCTAGACTATCGTCCGGCGGTGCCCTACAGTACAGCCCCTCAAAGGCTTGTGGGATATTCCTGGCCTGTTGTATCCTGCACAACATGGCCAATGACTGTGGGATAGCCGTACAGATTGAAGAGGGGGACAGCGATGGGGACGCAAGCGGCGCCGGTGTTGATGGTGATGTGCAGCCCCCCCTTGGACGGCGGGACCCCCGACTGATCCGGCAGGCCCAGCTGCACCGGGACACCATCATGGAGGAGCATTATGCACAACACAGGTAAGTCAAGGGGCCATGTGCAAACAACACTGTCCTGGCGCAACCCACAGGCACACAGAGTAACACACCACGGGTATGACGGCAAGGAGGGTGGAAGGACCAGGCACACAAACACACCATCAGGGAGGGGCGAACAGTCATATGGACACACATACACACACACAAACACACCAGGCACAAAGCATACATGGGCAGGTGCACAGCAGAGCAGGAACAGACATGGCAAACACACAGATCCACAGACCACACCCACCACCTGTACTGTCCAAGCACGTGTGTCAGGTGCTGGGCACCCTTGCACCTTGGTGTACAGTACAATGCACGCATCATCATGCACACGCACCTGTGGACAGCAGTCGGATGGTGGGTACAGGTGGTCCGTATGTCGACGTGATGGGCAGGGCACTCACACCACTGGGCTCACTGCGACGCACAGCGCACAGGGCAGCAGGGCCCACACTGGGAGACAGGCTGGGGTCATGTTGCACCATTCACCGGGCCACTGCGGATGCGCAGGTGGCCCTGCCAGGACCCATCAGCACTGGCAGGCTGAGAGGCCACATGGGTGGCACCGATGGACCACCAGGGGTCCCACTGCGCGATCGCGACCTTGTCCGCACTGGGGTCTGTAGGATGCCAAACATACCTGCACCAGGGGTGCTTGGGATGCCCACAGTAGAACCCAGCGTCGACAGGCCTGGTGTCGCCCGACGCTGGGAATGGGGAGTGGAGAGTGTACTGTGTAGGGTGCGCAGTACAGGAGCACCTGCGTGTGTGCCCAATGCAGCCACGACAGCGACCAATGCTTGGGTCTGCCTGTCAATGGCGGCGGTCACATCCATCTGCATATGAACCATCTCTGCACAGTCCAGAGCACACTCCCTGCTGTGCCGCTCCACAGCTGCACACAGTGCCTCCACAGATGTTGCAACCTGCCTTTTCTGCTGTGCTGATTCCCCCAGCAGGCGGGTGTGCTCGTCCAATGGGTACTCTGCCACAACGGCATCCTGTCCCCCAGGGTGTGGAAGGTCCTGATGCACAACACCCCTTGAGGGTGGGCGCTGTTCGCCAGGACCAGGAATGGGCATATCAAAGCGCGGCGGGCATGTGCCACCACTGGACACTGCACCCCCAGACCTGGTGGGTGACTGCTGCTGCTGCCCCTCCAACCGCTGTTCCCCAGGGACCACTCATTCCACCGCTGTGGCCGCAACAGTGCCAGACACCTGCACAGCCACCGGTGCTGCCCCACCGGTGCTGACAGGCACAGCCTGGGACTGTGCCGACATGCTGGCATACAAGTCGGAACCAGCAAGGCCCAGGGGCACGTGCTGGCCTGCTGTGTGTCTGTCATGGGACACACACATGTCACTGCCCATTGCAGTCCTTGCATCATCAATGGTGCAGGTACGAGCTACAGCCACAGTCACAGCGTGCTGGCATACTTGCATGCCAGACTGTGAGACACAGGCTGTGCACCCCCACACCGACTCCACCGACACCAGAGTTGGCAGCCCAGCGTGCATGCTGGTGCAGTGCATGCTGGCTGGTGACAGAGGTGGATGGACCCTCCTCCATGTCCAGCAGGTCATCCTCACTGCCTGGACCCACCACCACCGTCCCCTGAAGACGAACAGGATCTGTAACAGAAAGAGAGGACGTGAGTGCATGTGAACAACCTCCTCCCACACCACCACCATGTCATACTGTGCAGTGATGGGCTTCCACCAGTCTGGAATCCACCTCCTGGTATGCCCTCAATAGCACCGGCGCTGCATTGATGCAGCCAGTCGGTCCTCAGCCGGGTCAGCTCCACCACCGCTGGCTGGCCCCCGCCAGTGCCAGCACATGCCGCCCTAAGGACTGCCACCTTCTCCTTCACCCTCCTGCAGTCTGTCCCAATCTTCTTTTGCATTCCTGCACAGAGCGCTGGTGGCTTCCGTGCAGGTTCACTGCCCAGGCTACTCCCTCCCATGCAGCCGCATGGGCCTGAGGGGTGTCCTGCCATCCACTCAGTAGTGCCTGCTCCTCCAGGTATGCCTGGAAGAGGGCCTCAGTCTCTGCCGTGGTGAAGTTGAGCCTCCTCCTCCTTCGCCCACCATCCTCACCCTCACCCTGGCTCTGCTCGGTCATGGCATTCTGTATTGGTGGAAGTGGACACCTGTCACTGTGCAGTCTACAGCATTATACCATGCCCATTGTCCAGAACATCCCACAGCATGCAACTCACCTCTCACCTGCAGTAACCGAATCTGGCCAGCGCAGCCCACTGTCGGACTTTTATAGCACAATGCATGCAAATTAGGAGTGAGCAACTGTAATGAGATGCAAATCGCGCCACTGCGCCATTGAATGGCTGATCAGACGATTTGCATGTGTCGGCTGAATATCGCGCCATTGCGCTTTTCGCAATATGGTTGAGCCGGCTGAGCCAATAGCGCAGATCTGTGACTGTGCGGTACACTGCATTGCGCATGCCCAGGTAGCCTACACAGGCATCTGCCGTGCTGATGACGTGCTGTGTGCGATCGGCAATTCAGGCCATGGCCACCATTGTGCCAGTGGTGCTACAGCACTGGGCACTATATGGCGCTGTGGCGCTACTGCGCAATAGTCCACTGTGGCACTGTCACGCAGGTGGTCGGTCGCGCAGGATGTGTAGACATCAGATGGCGCTGTGCGTGGCCTTGCGTCATAGACCCCTGACCTGGTGTCCAACCTTTGCCCCCTGGCACTGTTCGGCTGCCATGTGTATGACCCTAGTGCGCTGTCTGGTGACAGCGTTATGTGGACCGACGGCGCTGTACGAACAGCGCGATTGGAACCTATGGTGGTCTATTGCACAACATTTCCACGGAGTTGCGCGTTGCAGGCGCCATATTGCCTGCTGTAAAGTTGGAAGCATGGTACGCAGGAGGGCAGTGCAATGGAGCCCGTGGAGGTGGCCAACCCAGGTTCTGGTAGAGCCCCACTATGGCACTGTGTTGGTGAGGAGCCCTCACCATGGCTAGAACCCAGGTCTGGCTGCAAGTGGCCAATGACCTGGTGGGGTCACTGGGCAGCGCCGGTCTGCTGAGCAGTGCCAGCACAGGTACAGTGACCTCCGCAGGAGGGAGCCTGACCTGCATGAGCGGCTAAGGTCACGTACAGGAGGGCGCAGTTTCAGGCCAGGTGGTGTACCATCTCTGCACCTGTATTCTCTGTAGGGGTGTGAGTGTGTTTTGGTGGCTGTGCATGGGTGATGGCTCTGACATGGTTGGCTGTGTCAGTGTGTGCAGGTGTGAGATGCATGGGTCTGGCTGTGTGGGCAGGCACTCTCACTGGGGCAGGGGCAGTCTGCTTTGAGTCACACTGATGTTTTCTCAACATTTGTCTCCACAGGCTGGGCAGAGGATGAAGGCACGGGTGAGGAGGGCGTGGCAGGGCCCCAGTGCCGGTCGGTGGTGCTGCGAGGGGTTGGCCACAGCAGCAGCAGCAGCAGCAGCCACAGCTGCTTGTGGAGTGTGAGTATCATTACATCATGGATGCTATTGCATGCTGGAGGGGGTGGGCATGACCACCAGCCATGCACAACATAACCATGCACGACACAGGCGACATTCATCACTGTCCAGTGTCACTGCATGTCTGTGTGTGCGTCACTGGTGGTCCATGCATGCACTGGGCACATGGCTGTGGAACTGGCATCGCACCACATTACCACGTCACTTGACAGCCTTGTTTGTGCATTGATGGACATGGGCAGTGTGTGTGTGTGCAATGGTGCACATAGCTGGTGCCGCCTGGTTGGGCTGGCCATGTGCATGGTCACTGTGGGTGGGTGCATACCATCACAGGTGCGGGACATTGGGCTATATGGCTTGCAGTTTGGGTGATGTTCAGGGTTGTGGTCAGTCACAGCCATTGACTGTGATCCCATTTTCCTAGGCCTCATTGTGCTCCGGGGATAGGCGGGCACTGCAGCAGCTCACCCAGGTGTCCATGGACAAAGGACCATCCTCAACAACATCCAGCGCCATGGCCTACAGGAGGCACAGCCAGACACGACGGCACCAGGTGGCAGAGGACCAGCCTGCTAGGCCTTAGGCCGGATTCCCTTCCCACTTCACCCATCCCTCCCACCCTGCCTTCCTCTCCAAGTTGTTCATCCTTACCCTTGCCCACCCCTACCTTGTACCCCACCCCTTGTAAATAGTTTTGTTGTTGTTGATTTAGTAATTTACATTTTATAATACATATATATTTTGATATGAATACTGTGTTGGTCTCTGATTTGCAGCTAGCTATGGTTGCTCGTTGCAATGGTGACATGCCATCTGGGGTGGTATGGTCCTGGGTATGTGTGTGTGTGTGTGTGTGTGTGTGTGTGTGTGCACGTGTGTGTGCATGGGGAGGTGTCTCCAGTGTGACAGTGACTTTCTGTTGGTCTTGCCATCTGCTGCCACCCACTGCTGGGTGCACAGGGTGGGTCTGGCTTGTATGCTTCTCTGCTACACGGGGTTGACGTGTGCCGGGGGGGATGCATGGTGTTTCCTGCAGTGCCAGTCACTGCACATGGTTGGTGTCTTGGGGTCACAGTGCAGGGTGTGCTGTGCGTATGGGGGGCTGATGTGCACTGTGGTTGTCAACCCCCTGTGTGTGGCAGTCTCAGCCTGCCAGTGGTGGTGCTGGGACGTCATGGCCCTGCTGTGCTTTGTTTGCTTGTCCCCATGGGCCAGTAGATCATCCGTCCCACCCCCAGTGATGCTGTGCTTGGGGTGTGCAGGTGTCTTGTTGGTTCTGCAGTGTGTTCCTGTGCCCATGTGTGGCATGGCTGGCGGTGGGCCCCAGCCTGCCTCCCTGGTTGTGCAGTTCCATTGCTCTGCTGGGGGGGGGCTCTGCTTGTGCTATGGCACCTCTGGACTGCTCAGCTGTGCTGCCCTTGTTGCACTATGGCGCAATCTTTCTGCTCAGCTTCCCCTTCCTGGTTGCGCTATAGCACAGTTTGTGCGATATTCAAATGTTGGCTGCTTGCGCAATTTGTTCTGCTCCATGTTTGAATATCGTGTCTGTTGCGCATATGCGTAATTGATTTGTGCTTGCTCCTGCTGTTGCGCACATTTTGGGAGCAGTTTGAATATCTGGGTCACAGTTTTTTAAAATGTTTTGCATACTGCCCAAAATGTGTTTTAGGATCAGTGTCACCAAATGGCATGGCCACTGTGCAAAACCACCTTTCAGCTAACAAACTGATAGTGCCGTTCTTCATGAGGTGGGGTCACAAAAAGCCAATGCTGAAAATTTGGAGTGAAAATACCAACACACGCCTATGGCGTTAGGGTTTCCAACTGTAAAACCCCACCCTGTGCAGACTGACAGGCATCAGGGGTGTGACTTAGGATCATCGGCTGTAATGCTTCCTGTTCCACCCCACCCCCTCCCTGCAAACAGTGACAGACATTGCGGTGTGTCTTGGAGTGTTTGGCCACAAAGTTCACCCCATTGTCCTATACTGCACCCACCTCAGTGTATTTCAATGTGGAATGGGGTAAGTATAATGCTCAAAGACCCCAAAGCACACCACAACACTTCTCAGTGACTACAGGGTAGGGTGAGGTAAAATGCCATGAGCTTTATAGCTGACGACCCAAAGGCACATCCCAATACCTGTTGGTCTCTGCATGGTGGGGGTGGGGTTGACGTCACTTCAGTGCTTCACTGCCATTCCTATTATGCATCTCTAACTCCTGCACTATCAATGCTAATGCCAGCAAGACAACATTCGACGACACAATGCTTGTTTTATATATGAGATTTGTCCATTAGATTTGGGATATTCTGAAAAATGTAAAATGTAAAAAAGGCTACCGTGTGTTTCCCAAGACCGCAGTAAGCGTAGTGATGGTGTGGCCATTTTCGCCCACATAAACATCCCTTACAGTGTCTCCTTTTCAGAATTTCATGCCTCTTCCCACAAGTACCTCTCAGTTTCCATAAAGTTTCCATCCCCTCTTCCACTCCTGGTCAATGTCTTGTATGCCTCCCCCAAACTCTCTCCTCTCTCCCTCATTGACATAATTTCCTCCCTCGTCTCCCAGGCATCCTCAAATTAACAAATTTTACTAGGAGATTTAAACCTGAACCGGGCCTCCCTTTCTCACAAACCCCACACTGATCTTATTGAACCCTAAATCTAGCAATTAATCAAAGAACCCACCTCCCAAACCCCTACTCCCAGAACCACTGACTCCTCATCTCATGGGTGTAGCCAGGCATATGCCAAGTACTCCATGGTGTGCAATTTTATTTAAGGGGAGTAGCAAATAGGTTCTGAACTGCTTCCTTTTCCATGAAAACTAACAAAGAAAATGCTGAACCTTTCTGTAATTTTATTCATAGGAGTCGAAACTAGAAGGACTGGTCACTAATACTGTCCTTGCATCCCAAGGACAATACAACTTTACAGGCTCTGGGCTTGTATGTGAGTGTCTTAGGGAGAAATGCATGGCATTTGTATTTACCCATGCATGGCAACAACCACTGTCATGAGATACAAAAGTTGTATGTATCGTGTCACATGAGACAACAAACACGGTCTTGGTGTACATTTGTATATTGTCTGGCTACACCCCTGCGAGGCTCATCTATGTACTCTTCTCTCACTGTCACATAATCCTCACTGCGGGCAGTCTTCCAGATGTCTTCAGTGATCACCTCATTACTACCTGTGTCTACAAAATCCACTCTCCCTGTTCTACCCCTGCCTACAGTGGGATTGTCTCCTACATATCACTTGCTGACACGCTGCAACATGACCTACATTTCACAGACTGGTCTGTGGTGTACTCCGTCCCAGATGTGAACACAGCCCTTTCCCTATTCACAAACACTTTTCACAAAGTCTGGAATCACCATGCCCCATTTCATCACCACAGGGTAACACAGCTCCACCTCCCATGGGTCTCTGCTGACCTCATCAGCCTTTGTAAATCACGTGACCAAGCCTGGTTACATCATAAAGCTACTAAAGCACTTCCTGATCTGTGCAAATACAAGGTGTTAAAAAACACTTGCACTAAGGCTATTAGGACTGCTAAGGACACGTACTTCCGCACTCTTCTGCACACAAATCAAACATCTCCTGCCAATTTCTGGACTACCCTCTACTCTCTTCTAGATTTCCCAGCCCAATCCACCCCACTTTATTCATAAATGGCATGTCTGTTTCTGACCCAGCCTCTGTAGCTGCTGCTCTAAACTCCTACTTTACTACTTGTGCTTTACCATCGACCACCCCCTCTCCCAGCCCCTTTCTCACTACCCTCCTCCTCATGCGACTCTTTCCACCCTATCTCTGCCCATGAAGTCCTCCATGTCCTAGCCTCCCTAAGTCCCAAAAAGTCTAGCCCTGATGGTCTCGACCCCTGCCTCCTTTGTATCTCTGCCCCTGTAATAGTACTTCCTGTCAGACACATCCTAAATCACTCTTTCCACCTCTGCACAGTCCCACAGGCTTGGAAGGATGCTTAGGTTTTACCCCTGCATAAAGGCGGGGATGCCCTCACTCCAGGAAACTATCTCCCCATATCCATGCTCCCTACTTGGACCAAACCTCAAGATTCCCTTGTCCTCTATCATCTCATTGAATTTCTCCACTCCTCAAATTTTCTTTCCCCTTCTCAATCAGACTTTTGGGCAAATCACTCCACCACTACCTCACTTCTTTGCATCACAAACTCCATCCTCTCTGGCATGGATCAAGGCCACATAACCGCCACCATTTTCATTGATCTTGCCAAGGCATTCGATTCAGTCTCTCACCCTCTCCTTCTGAATAAGCTCTTCTCTGCAGGCCTCTCATCTGCAGCTGTAAACTGATTTAACTCCTATCTCTCTGGATGAACACAACAAGTCTTTATTGGTGGTGCCCTCTCTCTCTCCCCTCATGATCCATGCTGGTGTTCCCCAAGACTCCATTTTAGGTCCCATACAATTCTTCATTTTCTTAAATGATCTCCTGTCTTCATGCTCTGTGGCCAAAATTCAGATGTACACTGATGGCACTGTCCTTTTTCACCTCTAGCCCCCTAACCCCTACAGTTCAGTCCCAGCTCCAAGGTGACTTCCATATGGTCCTCCACTGGTTCCAAAAAAACCTTCTCAAAGTAAATGCCAACAAAACTGTATCCATGACATTTGGAACTCCGCAAAAACTTACCGCCATCCCTCTTATGTTTACCACTTTGGACAGCTCCACACTCGATGTAGTCCCCCACTACAAATACCTAGGGGTATGGATGACTCCTGGCTTGACTATGCTAAGCATACTGAGCACATTCATGTAAAACTTCACCCTAAACTGGGCACCTTGTATAGAAACAAAGACACTCTCCCTAATCACTTGGTGTCAGGTCTTAACAAAGATGATAATCCCCTCTTTCAACTATGCTAATGTAGCGTATGGCACTGCTGCAGCCTTCTCCCTTGCCAGGCTTGATTCCCTGTATAATGCTTTTTGCCACTTTGCTCTAAACACCCCTCCTCGCACACATCACTGCTCCCTTTATTCATTTCTTTCACTTACCTCTCTTCCCCCCCGACACCTACTCCACTCTTCTCTTCTCTTTTCATCTCTAAATTCTGGCATGGTTTCTTAACATTCTACCTCTCCTCTGCCCCACTCTCCTTTGGCCTCCTACCCTCTCAGAATTAGAGACACCTGTACTTTCTCCCTCTCTTGGCCCTCCTTCTGTTCTGGCTTAGCTGCATTTTCCTACAGGCTGTCCTCACTCTGGAACTCCCTTCCTTCCCACATCAGACACTCCCCCTTCGTTTCTCTCCTAAAAAGTGCCCTATCCCACTCTTCCATATTCCTGGACTCCTGCCCATGCCAAGGCTGATCTCTTCCCTTCCCGCCCTCCTTCACTCCCCTAGATCAGTTTTACAGGCAACTCTTGAACACTTATGTCAGCTTATCCCACTCTCATTTATTCCCACTTGGCACTTTGCTATCTTCCCACCTCTTCCTTTATCTCTCTCCACCTAGGCAACTCTGTTTGGTCAATGCTGGTATGTTCCTACATCTTTGTACTACTGCATTTTATTGATCTAAACTTGTATTTCATGTATGCCATGCTTCTTGTACGCTAGGACTTGCACTGTGTATTGCTAGTCTCAATTATGTGTTGTACTACTGCATTTTATTTGTGAACTTGTACTCCATGCATAACATTGCTATCTGTACCATAGTATTATGTACTCTGTGTGGCCAGTTTCACTGCTGTAGTGTAATCTGTCCTAACTCCCTTTCCCCCAGATTGCACCTGGAAATGAGCCCTGGCTCATGTGCCTCTCCTGGGTTAATAACTTTAAATAAATAAATAAATACATCTTGGGTGCTGTTATCATTTTCATAGCAATGACTCAACCCCAAATAGAAAGGCTAGCTTTTTTTCCATCTAAATCTAATTCTGTGTCGTTCAGGAGTGGAGACAAATTAATACCTCATAGTTTGTCCAACTTATTAGTAATTCTTAAGCCTGCATATGTTATTTTGTCCTCGACCCAATTTTTTTTTAGAAGCGCCAACAAACCCCTATCAATATTATGTGGTATTTTGTTGTGTAGTGCTTGCGTTTTCCCCATTAACTGAGAGACCAGATAGTCTCTCAAAGTTTGTAAATAGCTTTTTAAGGTTCTCACAGGATTGTATTGGTTTCTTTAAAGTAATCAAAATGCCATCCACAAATGCAAAGACTTTGTGATTTTGTTTGCCAGCTTTAAACCACTTGTATACAGTACCTTGGTTCAATTTAATAGCTTTTATCAGGGATTCAAAAGCTAATACAAAGAGATAAGCTGATAACAGACATCCCTGTCTAGCACCCATGTTAGAGAAATGGTGGGTGAAAGAGTTCCATTAGGTATTATTATTTCATAGGTATGTTATAGATCATTATTATCCAGGAGATAAAGTGTTCACCACAATCAAAGGTTAGTAATACTTGATTTAGGTAGTCCCAATTAATGGAATCGAATGCTTTACTTATATCTAAAGATATGGCCATATAAGGGTCTCTGTATTTGTTTGCCCACTATAAGAAATTTATGAGGTGCCTAATGTTATCCATCCCTGACCTATTTTTAATGAACTCCACTTGTTCTTTCTCTGTCGGATTAGTACATACGAACATACGAAATTTGCCAGCAGATAAAGGCCTAGAGGTCTATCAAGTCTGCTCGCATGTGCAGCTAGCACCCCTTATTCTGCAGCTGCCCCTCCCTTCCACCCTTCCCCTTCATTAACCCTCCCCCTTGTCCTGTCCCATCCTCGTTTGAAGCAGTCCACTGTTCTACTGCATACCACTTCAGCAGGTAACGCATTCCACCCAGCCACCACCCTCTCTGTAAAAAAGTGTCTCCTCATCTCCCTCCTGAACCTTCCTCACTCCAGTCTCATATCATGGCCCCTGGTGGCCCTCCTCTCCCTTACTTTGAATAGCCCCTCTGTACCCGTCTTGTTTATTCCTTTCATGTATTTAAAGGTTTCAATCATGTCACCCCTGTCTCTCCTCTCCTCCAGTGAGTACATGTTCAACTCCTTCAACCTCCTCTTGTATGATAAGTCCCTCAGCCCCTTGATCATCTTTGTCGCTCTGCGCTGCATCCTCTCCAGTAACTTAATGTCCCTCTTCAGATATGGACGCCAGTACTGCACGCAGCACTCCAGGTGTGGTCTAACTAATGACCTATACAGTGGCAGAATCACCTCCTCCCTCCTCGAGGATATACCCCTTGCAATACAACCCAGCATTTTGTTGGCCTTTGCAGCTGCCTTCCTACATTGTGCCAAGTTGTTCATTGACTCTGTAATGAGCACACCCAGATCCTTCTCCTCCTCTGTCTGAGCTAGCTGCACCCCCTAGCTGGTAACTCCTCCTTGGGTTCTTCATCCCAAAATGCGCACCTTGCACTTTTGGCATTAAAGCCCGTTACCAGGTGTCTGACCAGGTTTCAAGCTTTGCCAGATCATCCTGCAACCCCTGCCATCCCCTAGGTCATCCACCACCACGCCTACCTTGGTATCATCAGCAAACAGACTGATCTTGCTCTTGATGTCCCATGATATGTCTGCAATGAATATCCCAAACAACACTGGTCCCAACACAGCCCTGTGGAACACCACTGTCACTGCCCTTGGGTGTGAGAGCTCCCACCACCACCACCCTCTGTTGCCTTCCTTGCAGCCAGTTTCCTACCCATCTCACCAGATTTGCCGCCCTGTGCCTACTAACTTTCTTCCCAGCCTTCCATGTGGTACTGAGTCGAATGCCTTACTGAAGTCCAGATACAGGACATCCACTGCATGGCCCCTGTCCAGTTGCCCTAGTTACCCAGTCATAGAACTCGACCAGGTTGGTTTGGCAGGATCTGCCATGTATGAAGCCATGCTGTCTGCTGTCCTGTAGTCCTTGGCCTCTAGGGAGGGCCACCAGCCTCTCCTTCAGGATAGTCTCCATTAGCTAACCCACGATGGATGTGAGGCTCACTGGTCTGTAGTTTCCCGGTTCATCCTTGGGGCCACTCTTGTGGAGGGGCACCACATGAGCCATCTTCCAGTCCTGAGGTGCACACCCCGAATGTACTGAGGCATTAAATAGGTCTGCCAAAGGTCCTGCAAGGACCTCTGCCAGCTCCTTCAGTACCCTGGGATGGATGCCATCTGGGCCTGGAGCCTCGTCCACCCTCAGTGCCTTCAAACCCTCTCGAACTCTGCTCTCCATGATTTCCCCATCTGTCACCACTTCCCCCCTGCTTCTGCCATTTCTCCCACCTTGGGTGTCACCCCTCTTCTTTTAGTAAATGCTGAGCAGAAGTACTATTTAGTGCTTCCGCCTTTATCTCACCATGCTCCACCCAACCCCTCCTTCCTAATCCTTACTATGTGGTCCTTACAGCTCCTTTTCTCCTGATGTACTTAAAGAGTCCTTCTCCCTCTTAATGCCTTGTGCCAGCCTGAGTTCCATAGATGCTTTGGCTCCCTTACTGCCCTTGTCACCTCCTTCGATTCTGTCAAGTACTGCTCCCTGTCCTCCCCCCTCCCTGTTTTCTTGTACTTCCTAAAGGCAGTTCTTTTCCTCCTTACCTTTTCCATGACCTCCTTGCTCAACCAGATCGGTTTCTTAGCCCTAGCCTTCTTGCTCTGGGCTTTGCAGCAGGTTTTGGTTGCCTCCACTATCCCCAGCTTTATGAGCTCCCACCTCTGGTTAGTGTCCATACTAGATTGAATTCTGGCCAGGTACTCTTTTACCAGTTCTCCCATCCTCCCAAAGTTGACCCTCCTGAAGTCCAGCACTATTGTGCCAGATTCCACTCCTTTCTTGCCCATATCCAATGTCAGCCATACTGAGCGGTGGTCACTCCCTGACAGCGGTTCCTCCACTGTAAGTTCTCTCACAAAGTCCCCATTTGCCAGCACAAGGTCAAGGGTATTTCCTAACCTGGTTGGTTCACTGACCATTTGCAGCGAAAGCTGTCCTGGAAGGCATCCAGCAGTACCTGATCCTTCTGTTCCTGGTTGTTGGGGTGCTCAGTCCACCCTGGCATGTTGAGAGTCCCCCACAATAACCACACTACCCTTCTCTGAGGTCCTCCTGATCTGTCCCGCTAGTTTCCTGTCTAACTCCTCCATCTGAGATGGTGGCCTGTACACCACTCCCATTCTAAGAATCCTATTCTTGGAATCCTGGATTTGCATCCAAAGTGACTCCATACTACTCCTCCCCTTCCTCCCTTACTTCAGTCCTTCCTTCACATATAGTGCCACCCCTCCTTTCCCAATCACTCTGTCCCTACGAAATAATCTGTACCTGGTACAGACAGGTCCCAATCATTGTATTGGGTGGCCCATGTTTCCATGATGACTGCAATGTCCACCTCTCCCTCTGCCATGAGAACCTGTAACTCTGCAGTTTTCCTCCTAAGGCTCCTAGCATTAAGGGTATCCACCTTCCACCCTTTCCCCCCCATCCTGCCATCCTTTCCTAGCATCACCAATAGTACTTGCCATTTGTCCTTTGTCACTGTTATGGGGGGTAAGCTCATATGGTTTCCCAACCTGTGGTCTCTGCATATCTCTTCCCCAACTGCCACTCCCCACTCCTAGTTTAAATTCCCAACTTCCTCTATGTACTCCTCCATCCTCTGTTTCAACACTTCTTCCCTCCTCACTCAAGTGTAGTCTGTCCTTGGCATAGAGACTACTGTCCTCCCAGGTCCTCCCACCCCCAACAGCCCATACCCTTTAGCACAACACCAGGTTCTTAGCCATCCGTTAAATTCCTCTATTCTCAGCTTTCTTGTTGTGCTTGCCTTTGGCACAGGAAGTATCTCTGAAAAAGTTACTGATCTTCCTGCCCCCTCACATAATTGTGCTAGTTCCTCAAACGTCCTCTGGACTGTATCTACTGTCTTGTCAGCCAGGTCGTTTGTCCCAAGATGTATAATTAAATGAGGCTTGTCCCTACCCCTTCTAGCATATTTCAGAACAGACTGTCCCACCCTTTCCACTGTCATTCCTGGCATGGCCTCCACCCAAATGCGACTATGCCTCTCCCCCTTGCTACCCCACCTAACTCCTCTTAGTATTGAGTCCCCAGCACTAAGATTCTACCCTCTTACTCCCTGCTTGCTTCCATTCATCTACTCCTCTCTCATTTCCAGCTCCTCTTCTTCCTCCTGCACATTATTTCCCCCTTTACCCCTATTGCAATTCTCCCAGCAGAACTTCCCCCGCTCAGTTTGGTCCAGGCATTTTATCAATTACTCCTCTAATTTCATCATTTCCCTCCTCCACCTTCTTCCTCTCTAGCAGTGCACAACTATTTTCTGAAGGCCCTTCACAAATGCCCGCCTCCTCTCTTCATAGTAACCTGTTCTCTCCTTTCCACTCCATGACTTTTGCCACTTCTTCCCTCCCTCACAAGTCCCTATCTCCTCCTTCCATTTGTCTTTTGTCTCCTGACCTGGTTTCCCCGGCAATTGTTCTTCCTGGCCTGGGCCCCTTTGTCTCTACTTCCCTTCTTCTGACCCTCTCCTCACCACTGTTGGCTTAAATCGCCCTCCCTCATCTCCCCTTCTTCCTCCCTCCAGTATTGGGCTAAACCCACCCCCAATCTGCCTTGCCTGTCTTAGTTCCTCCTGCAGACCCTCAATCTCCTTTCTAAGTTTTTCTATGTGGTTGCACACTAAACATCCTCCCACACTCCAGGCAATTTTTAGAAAGATTGGTGCACCGCAGTTGTTGCAGCCTACCACCCTACCTGTTGCTGTCGTTGCCGACTGCAACCCCACCCTTCAGATGCAGGATACCAAACACTCCCCCAAGTCTCCCCTCTCCCTCCTCTATCAGTGCAAAACATTTTCTTTATTTCCCTTACCTCCTTTGTTGCACACGTTTAGATATATTGAGCAACTGCTTTTTATATTCCTATCCTTCCTATCTACACTCAAAAACAGACTTTAAGTAGCCATTGCACAACCTTCTTCAAACTCCTACTCCTCCTTTCCCCAATGCAATATCAATGCAAAGAAGTAATAATGAAAGCTACTAGATTTGCATTTACTTCCCTTCCACTGAGAGAGCAGTCACCTCTTCACTTGCTGCTGTTCCTGTCTTGGATGTCTGCTTTTGCTATGACAGGTGCATATCCTTTGCCTGTTTGAGGAAGTGATGTCAGAACCCTGGTTATAAAGGAAATAATGGACCAAGGGTGGGACCAGCCCAAGTCTTCCAGAAACAATCAGGTAGCTGAGGCCTCTGTTCAGACCATTAGCACCCTTCCCCACTCTGCACTCAAACTTGCAGCTAGTGAAGCCAGCAACAATGAATCACAATTCTACTAAAGCCCCAAAATAAGTTTGCTACACCAGGAAACAAGACTCAATTCAAACAGTTACCAACAACAAATCAAAATAGGCTTGGAATTAGAAGATGTATGTCTCCAATCCAAAGAAACAGACCCAGCTAATTCACACCAATTATGTTTTAAAACAGAAGAAATAGGTCTGTACAAATGCAGCCTGCCACACAGTGAATCAAACAAATGAGCCAACTTATAGCTACCAAAACAGGTTTCAAAATTCCAACAGCCCCAAACAATACCCTGCTAGTTCCTTAGTAGTAAGAAAGAAAAGAAATAACCTTCTACCAAGTAGAATCCACAAGAAACAATGTAAAACAACAAGAAGCTACTGTACTGTAGATCTGATCTTGTCCCACTTCTAGTTCCTTATGAGAAGCCAAAGCACTGAGTTCCAAACTCTGTGATTTCCCTTTTGTTGCTTTCAAAATCAGACAGTTCCAAACTCTGTGATTTCCCTTGTGCTGCTTTCAAAATCAGACAGTTCCAAACTCTGTGACTTCCTTTGTGCTGCTTTCAAAACAGACAGTTCTAAACTCTGTGACTTCCCTTGTGCTGCTTTCAAAAAAACAGTTCCAAACTCTGTGACTTCCTTTGTGCTGCTTTCAAAACAGACAGTTCTAAACTCTGTGACTTCCCTTGTGCTGCTTTCAAAATCAAACAGTTCCAAACTCTGTGACTTCCCATGTGCTGCTTTCAAAATCAAACAGTTCCAAACTCTGTGACTTCCCTTGTGCTTCTTTCAAAATCAGACAGTTCCAAACTCTGTGATTTTCCTTGTGCTGATTTCAAAATCAGACAGTTCCAAACTCTGTCAATAGTAATATCCTTTTAGATATATTTTGTAAGTATTTTGCAGTCACTGTTCATTAAAGATGTAAGCATTAATCACTGACAGAGGAGGGCTCTACCGGTGGATTAATGCCCTGCGGGGGGGTACACAAGGCCGAAGGCCAAGTGCTTCCAACCACCCAGCAGGCATTAATCCACGGTAGAGCCCGATGCTGGAGGTGATTAATGCACTTGTAACATAGCAAGTGCAAGGACCATTTTATTCACATCGCTGTCTACCTCGGAACACCACAGACACTGATGCGATCATTATTCGCGCTGCATAGCCGATGCTGCGGGGTTGTGGTGTCCAGTCGTTGAACATGTATCCCAGGGTGCGTGCACATTCACTGCACCACACATATTTGCCTAGTGTGCAGCACTTCTGAAGAACTGAGGAGACACCAGTCCCGTCCCACACTAACACACCGTGAGTCCTTTTTTACACCGCTTTCAAGGGCGCTCCCAGTATTGCACTTGCCTCACTCTGCACAGTCTGGATTGCCATCCCAGTGCTGCACCCTGTCACTGATAAACACTATGGGCACTACACAAGCAGGCATTAATGCTCGATTTCCCTGTGACACTTCAGGTACTAACCTAGCGGGCTCTGCTGCTGGCTTAATCACCGCTAGCAGTTGGACAGATGATGCATGTGCGCCAGTTGGTGAGCTCCATTTCACTACTGTGTCCAGAGCCATGTTACAATTATATATATCCTACTGTATCAGTGGAATCTCTAGACTGAACAGTCATGTTGGAAGTAAGAGCTTAGTGGCTTACCATCCTGTCTTTGATTCCCCTCAACTTCCCTCTGGCTCTGTACAGTCGGAGAAATAATGTTTTAATTCTGTGGTTTGCTTCCCATCTTGAAACTCAGGTGAGGGTGTCTTATTCTCTTCTGTAAGAAAACTGTGTTATCTGGCAATCGTAATGCTGTTATCCCTCAATGAGAGACTGTAAGTTCTGCTTACAAATCCAATAAATAAAATACGCAAAAAAACAAATGTGTGTTTTTGAGTGTAAAATAACACGATTAATGCTTACTTAGAACATACTACTGCAGTTCCACTTGAAACACAGAGAATATGCCAGTTAGAGTTTGCAGTATAGAGGAAATCAGCTGTAAGAGTAAACTAAACAGTAAAATACATAATGGTTTGCAGTGGAACACATTTCTACATCTTCGCACACTAGTGGTAAGGATTAGCACTAATACATTTGTCCTCTTACTCTAGTACCAAGCTCTATGCCACACCCTCAGATACATTTTCAGCAACTGGACACCACAGCCCGTAGCATCAGCTGTGCGGCACGAATAATGATTGCGTCAGTGTCTGTGGTGTTCCGAGTTAGACTGCGATGTGAGCAAAATGGTCCCTTGCACTTGCCATGTACAAGTGCATTAATCACCTCCAGCATCGGGCTCTGTGGATTAATGCTCGCTGGTGAGCAGCCTCGGCCTTCAGCCTCGCACCAACCCCCCAGCAGGGCATTAATCCATCGTAGAGCCCTCCTCTGTCGGTGATTAATGCTTACACAAAATATCTTGGCTAAATATAGAAAAGGAAAAAAAATCTTCAGTAAAGAACATGGTCCTGGCTTTTAAACGATGGCAAGGTAGCAGAGTATAATGAGGCACATGTGCTCCCAGTACTGCACTTGCTTCACTCTGCACAGTCTTCATTGCCATCCCAGTACTGCACCCTGTCGCTGATGGACACTGTGGGTACTACGCAAGCGGGCATTAATGGTTGATTTCCCTGTGGACACCTCAGGCTCTAACGTAGCGGGCGCTACTGCTGGCTTAATCACCGCTGGCAGTTGGTCAGATGATGCGTGTGCGCCAATCGGTGAGCTCCATTTCACTACTGTGTCCAGAGCCATGTTGCAACTAGTATTAAAAACAAAAAGGATATACAGTAACTAGTAATTCAGACATAAAAAGAGCTTTCAGAGATTGTACTCAAAAAGTATATACTCAAAAGCAAATACATTCACCTGATTAAACTAATAACTTTTTAGCATCTCTTAATCTACCTACCCTTACTGATAAAGAAAGAGAAAATGTTGGGGAAACATTTTTTAGAAGAGGTCAAACAAGTCACCAAGGACTTATCTACAGGAAAGACCCCTAGTTCAGATGGATTACTGGGCATGTTTATAAATCTATTGAATCAGTAATTTCTGGTCATTTACATTCAGTTGATCAAGAAGCAAAAAAAAATATTGCCACCTACTATGAATGAAGCCTTCATAATGTTTAACCATTAACAAAAAAAGAACCCCAAAAACAAGGACCCCAGAATGCTCATGTTTGTAACATTTAACATTATAACTGATTTGTAACATGGATCTGACAGAGCACTGAAATGGAGCACAGTGATTGGTGCAAATGGACCACCTGATTGAGTCCCAGCGGTGATTAAGCCAGAAGTAGATCCCGCTAGGTTAGTATCCACACAAGCAGCACTCATTAGAGCCCGCTGGGGTAGTACCTAGACTGTCCATCAGGCAGAGGGTGCAGCACTGGGGTGGGAATGAAGAGGGTACAGATGCCATCAGGAGCACGCCGGGGAGCAGTGGTACACAGAGACAGGACCAGTAGCTATGCACAGAAGCCTGTAGATGGCAGCATTCATCAAGGAGCGATGAAATCAATGGCAGAGTCGCATGCGGCGCCCCCCCCAGTTGGAGGATCTGAGAGACAGGATGGGAGTTGTTGAACTGTGTCAAGAAGGGAAACAAATGTTAAACATGGAGGTATCGTGGCAGAGAAATACACAAGGTACGTAGGTGCAGTAAACGCATAGTAAGTGTCTCAATATTTACTCGCACGGAATACTTTTCCCATACTGGACTGCTTCAATGGGGATCGGTATATAACGTCTAATGAGAAATGATAGAAGACCTCGCTAAGAATTCAAAAAATGTAACATTGTTGTCTCTTTCAGAGAGAAATCTTCTGTTGGTGCCGGGTGAGAAATAGGTGCCACTATGTAAAAGTTTATGTAGCGTGCATCGTGAACGCACATGCTGTCAGATCATCAGACTGACTGGAATGCAAGCAAAACTAGCACACTGTAGGAAGCAGCAGTATGACTTTCGGCAGGTGTTGTCTATTTCTGACTCATCTAGTTCTCGCACAATATACCCGTTGCACTTGCCATATTACAAGCGCATTAATCACCTCCAGCGTCGGGCTCCAACGGGGATTAATGCCCACTGGGTTGTTGGAAGCCCTGGCCTTCGCCTGCACCAACCCCCAGCAGGGCATTAATCCACCAGTAGAGCCCTCCTCTGTCGGTGATTAATGCTTACGCTTTATATTTTGATTGTGTATTTTCTTTAACCAATAAGTCAGCAATTGCCCTGTCCTCTCACTTGCTACCCAGTATCTTTTGTTACATCCTGAAGATTGCATATTCTGCTTTGTCTGGTGTTAGCTTGTTTTTTATTTTTTTGTCGACTCTGTTTCACTACTGGTCACCAGCTGCCAGGAACTCCCTCACGTGAGATACACTTGAGTGGCTGCTACCACCCTGTCTGAGTCCCTCTGACCAGGAAATCATGGACAGAATCCTCTCCCACCACAGCACTAGACAGAGGAGAGGATCCGTAAGAGCTAGTTGGGTCAGTACCATTGGTGAGTGTGTGTGCCATTCCCTGTGGTCTACCATTATCCTCCTGGGAGCCTGGGTTTTCCTCACTTGTTTCTTCCCTGAGGTGCAGACATGCAATGATGTCAGAGCGTGGAGGGTGCTTGCCCACCCCCTCCTGCAGACGTCCACCTTCACCTCTCCCCTTTCACATTCCTGCTGCTGTAGTGTTCCCAGTGTCTACCAGTAGCTGCTATGAGGTGGGGATTACCCAGCAACCCACCCCAGGAGAGGAGAGCAGTCCTCCAGATGCTCAGTCCTCTCCTCCCCCGCTGACCCCCGGCGCCCCGAGTTTGCTTCTGAACCCGGGACATTGGCTTAGCACGAGGTGTGGAGTCCATTGCCTCAACCCTCAGTGCCAGCAGGCTGGCCATGATGTTAGCTTGTTAAATTCAAACTTCAGTGAAGTAAGTTTGCGTATAAGGGGTTCCTTCAGTGCCTTAGTTGTCTTCATTTGATTTTCAAGTGTCTTAATTTCCGATTCCAAATCAAATCTTTTATTTCTTTCCTTTGTACTGGCTAAGGAGAATTGTATGAGTTGTCCTCTAATGTAGGCTTTAAATGCTTCCCAAACACACCTCCCTGATACTTCCCCATTGCTGTTTATTGTAAAGTATTCTTTTCTTTTATAATCCAGTTAGACAATACCTTTTCTTAAACCAAACTGTAAGCCTCTGTCTAAATGATTTAGGGCTTCTTTCTCCAAACCACAATGTGGTATGGCTAAGTATGTGGTCAGAAATAATTATTGGTCTATTTCAGCTGAAGTAGGTGTAACACTAAACAAGATGCTCTCCATCAAGAGGGTGCCAGCTGAACTGAAGCAAAACAGAAGCAAACACAACCGTGACAGCACTCAGCAGGAAAATAAGACAATCAGCATAAATGCATTAAATCTAGCTTTGTTTTGTGAGAGCACTGCACTGAGCCCTAGCACATCGCCTTGTGGATGTGAAGCTTTGTCAGAGGGCATGGCTTAATCAGCTAGAGCAGTCTTAATTAAATAGTATGATCTTAAAGATACAATTACAGTTTAAAACATTCTCACTTCAAAAAGTACATCAGTTTAACAGCATGTACTGCACAGCACCCCCAGTGAATAAATATAATATAAAATGAAAAAAAAAAACACATCAGTATAAATGAGAAAAAGTAAACATCCTGTGCAAAACCAAAAAGCAGCCAATACATAACGGGACCAAAATGATGAAAGGATATAAGTTGGATGCAGTTAATACTAATTATCCTAAATAATTTGGGTCCCATAGCTGAGAAGTATAACAAAAATTAAAGAAAGAAAATAAATAAAAAAAGGGGTGGAGGGAAAACAAAAGAACAGATGTGACCCAAACATCATTGGTTATGCAATCTCTATAAAAAGTGCTTACATTAAAATTTAAGCTTGTAAATATGTTTAAGTAAAGAGGTGATTGGGAAGCCTTTTGCAAAAACAACAATATCTAGTTAATTTAATTGGGCTCCTTTTTTGGATTTTTTGTTAAACTGAAGTCAGTGGAATAAAAATCTGCAATACAACTTTATATCTTTAAGTGGATGTTGCTTTTCTTGCAAAATAATAGTAAATGCATTTATTCACTGTGGGTACTGTGCAATATGGGCTGTTAAAGTGATGTGCTTTTTGAAGTGAATGAGAATGTTCTAACTTGTAATTGTATCTTAAGATCATACTATTTAATTAAGACTGTTCTCGCTAATTAAGTCACGCCCCCTGATGAAGCCTCACATCCAGAAGGCAAACTGCTGGGGTTCAGTGCCATGCTTTCATAAAATAAAGTTGGATTTTATGCATTCACAGTATGCTGCATTTCCTATTTTCTTGTGGAGTGCTGCTGCAGTTGTGTTTGTTTCTGTTTCTGCTGAAGCAAGACAGTTTGCTAATATTTTAGAAATTAGTAAGTAGTCTAGTCTGCCATATACTCTGTGTCTGTTGGAGAAGAAAGAATCATCCTTCCCCTGTGGGTATACTATTCTCCACAAGTCTATTAACCCTAAATATTCCATCATTTTTCTGAAGGATAATCCAGATTTTGTTTCTATAAGAACTTTCTTGTGTGAATTTTTGTCCAGAATGGGATCAAAAGCTTCACTGAAATCACCCCAATTATAATAGGGGTGCTGTAGCCCCCCCCCTTTATTTTGGGTTGAGCAGGCACTTTAATGTTAAACCCCAATTTTTGCACTTTAATAACTTCATAACCATTCAATGAACTTGCATGAAATTTTGCATGCATGGTCTTGTAGAGTAGATCTCTTGACTTTTTTTTCCAGTCAGATTTGTGAATTCTGAGTTGCAGATAAGGCAAAAATGTAAAAATTCCCTATTTTTTTTTTAATTTTTTTGTCATTGCCTTGTGCCAAGGCAGTTTGGAATAGTGGTCTGAACTTTTCAAGGTAAAAAGGACTTGGGCCACAGATGTACCTTTCACTTGTTTGGTAAAGAAATATTAATCTGTTCCAAAGTTATTACATTTTAAAATTTGGGTTTCTAAGCATGCTCAGTATTGTCGTTTTGATAGATGTTTGGAACAAAAAAGGAATTTGGTCCATAAGAAAAAGGATTCTTTTTCATTTAGGGCCAATCCTTTTTCATGAGAGAAAATTCCTTTTTCATTTGCCACCGTCTTGTTTTCTATTTAAAAAAAATGTCAAAGCACCCAAAAATGGCATCCTGCAGACAGAAAAAAAACATGTATCTTGCTGTTTGGAACTCTATTACTTAGATTCTGAAGTTTACTGTTGGAGGAATAACCCCAAAATATATTTATTTAAACATATTAAATCCTTCCTTGTCACTCGCTAACGCTTTTTCCATGAGTCCTTTTTGGTTCAAATGAAAAAGGATCCCATTTCATGGAAAATAATTTTGGACTTAGTTTTTTTTACAGGGTTTTTCATTTGACTTCTTTAGTTTAAACGAAAAAAAGATCCCTTGTTACAAAAAAAGGATTTCAGACTTAGTCATTTTTCCAATTCTTTTTTTGTTTCAAGGGATCCTTTTTCATTTAATATTTTCATTCAAACAAAAAGGGATCCCTTGTCACAGAAAAGGATTTTGGACTTAGTTTTCTGCTGAATCCTTTTTCATTTCAAGGAATCCTTTTTCATTTTTTTTTCATTTGATATGGAAAAGAATTCCTTCAAATGAAAAAAGGATTTTCTGAGCTGTCCCTGTAATTTTTTGAATTTTCCCTGCTGTTCAGTGGCATCCTCCACCCTCCTGTCACCATCCCATTCATTTGTTTAAGTTTTCCCTGGTGTCTGGTGGCCCCCCTTCCCACCCTCCAAGCATCATCCCTGTAATTTTTATAATTTTCCTTGGTGTCTAGTGGCACCCCAACCCTCTGATTACTGTTTCCATATTTCTTGTATTTTTCCCTGGTGTACAGTGGTGGCCCCAGCCTCCAATCACCATGCCCATAGTTCTGTCATTTACCCTGGTGCCTGGTGGCACCCCCCCATGTCTCATTGCTGCCCCCCCAATTATTAAGTATTTTCCTGGTGTCTAGTGGAACTCCCACCCTCTGATTGTTGTCAGTGTATTTGTTTTATCTTTTCCTGGTGTCTAGTGGCATCCCCCCACCCTCCAATCACTGAGGTCATATTTTAGAACCTGTAATGAAGAAAAACTTATCTCAATGTCTTTTTTTCCTGGGAAAAAGAAAATGGTCCCTCGTAGATATGACATCCCAACCCGACCTCCCACTGAGCACCCATCACCCCACACCCTCCACCTCCCCACACACACACTCACTCACCTGAACAGGCCTCAGGGTGAAGATTCACTCCCCAATCAAAGATACATCTTGCTGCTGGGACCGCTGACTGCAATATGAGCAACTAAGGTAAGTAAGGTTCAGTGTGAACCACAGCTAACTTAGTTTCTCATATTGCAGTTGGTAGTTCCAGCAGCAAGACATGTCTTTGATCAGAGAGGGGATCTTCACCCTGAGACCTGTTCAGGTGAGTTAGAGTGTATGGGGGTTTGGGGTGTGTTGGGTAGTGGGTGCTCAGTGGGAGGTCGGGGAGGGTCTGATCGGTGAGTGACTGTTTTCTTTTTTTGCAGGAAAAAAGACATTGAGGGAAGTTTTTCTTTATTACAGGCACTAAAATATGGGACTGGCAATTGGAGGATGTGGGGGTGCCACTAGACACCAGGGAAAATGTCAAAAAATAAGGGGACAGCAATTGGAGGGTGGGGGTGCCACATGATGTGTGTGTGGGGGGGGGGGGGGTTACAGATCCCAAATGTAGCTTATATGCTGACAAGATTTTTACTGTAAACAGAACTTGCATTCACTGAAATACTCAATGGCAAGAAACTATTCAAAAATCAGAATATAAAATAAGTAATTATTGTAAATGCTGCATCTTCTCATCCCCCCCACTACCAAATTGAGATCTCACTCCCTCCTCAATTGAAGTATTTGTTCCTCAATATAAATTTGCATTGACAGTGATTTATTCCCACTCTTTCTGATCTTACTCCCACCACAAAACTTTCACAATTCTATCGCATCGATGTTGTATAACAAATTATAAAAACAGAATCAGCACGGTAGACAAGTATACTTAATAAACAAACTATAGCACTGTACAATGAAAAGAAGCTGTTCTGTGGTACAAACCAGGCTAAGAGGTAAAGACTGACATCAGTCGCACTAGGAAACAAACAAAAACATATCATGAATAATAAGACAAATATTGGAGGGAAATTTGAGTGATGATCGGTGGCCAAGTTGCATGTCTAGCAGGAGGATGACGTAATGTAACGGACAACAAAAATAAGAAAGAACAATAAAAGAAAAATAAACATGCAGCATAATCAGGGGTACAAAAGATGGAGTAATGATAGCAGGGATTTAGTATTGTGTGTCCAGTAATACAGAATATGATTGCACCCCAGTGCCAACTATTTTTCTAACTGAAGTGCTTCTATGTACTAACCAAGTTAGTTAAAGAGCAAATCTAAACAATCAGACACGTTCATATGGTTTTGTACTAAATACAATGTTAATGGATAGTGGAATATAGTTCATGGTGGAGGAGAGGGGAACCACTGGTACGGTTGTCTGCTATGTAACATCTCGGAGCACACAGCTGTTGGGTCTGATAACCCAGAACCTAAGCTCCTAAAATTGGCCTCTCCTCATATAGCTGCTCCCCTTGCTAAAATCTTTACCCTCTCCTTGTGCCAAAGTACTGTTCCGGATATTTGGAAGATGGCCAGAATCACCCCCGTTTTCAAAAAAGGCAACCCACTTGACCCTCTAAATTACTGTCCCATTGCCATCCTATCAGTTCTAAGTAAAATTCTTGAGAAAAATAGTTGCCACCCAGACCACCAATTTCCTACTGAAACATGACATCTTAACCGACGCCCAACATGGTTTCCGCAAGGGTCATAGTACCTCCACTGTCCTACTCAAACTCACATCTGACACCCTAGTGGCCATGGATTCTGGTTGGCTCACCGGGGCCATTTTTATTGATATGACAAAGGCATTTGACCTTGTTGACCACTCCATCCTCATTGCTACCCTACACTCACTAGGCTTTGCACAAAATGTTGTAAAATGGTTTGATAGCTATCTAGTGGATAGGTCTCAATACATGAAATTCAACTCCACCCTCTCTGACAAGGCCACCGTCAACATTGGTGTACCTCAAGGGTCTATCTTAGGGCCTCTGCTTTTCACTATTTTCATAAATAGCATTACCACGCATCTCCTCAAAACCTCCTCCCTACTATATGCGGATGACATTGTCCTGTATTGTAGTTCTAATAACATAGTGGACATTAACACAAAACTCTCCTGTGACTATCAGCTTTTACAACAGTGGCTTGTAAATCACAAACTAGTCTTGAACACAGCAAAGACCCAAGCTATGTTATTCAGCTCCAGTCTCAAGCTCAAACACTCCCAAACACACTTTAAAGTCTCCTCCTCTGATGGCATATCTGTTGGAGTGGTTAACTCATTTAGGTATCTTGGGATCACTCTTGACCCATCCCCGAGTTTTGACCTCCACATTCATACTATCTGTAAGCAGGTTAACTCCAAACTCGGGATCGCCTACCGGACGAGCTATGCGCTCACTCCCTCAGCGAGACTCACTATAGCCCGTGGGATTTTAATTCCCTCTCTCACTTACGGGGTCGCTACATATGCCTCTGCCAGCACTTCGAGTCTTTGTAAGTGGGATGTTACCTACAATAACATCTGTCACTTTGCATCCAGCTCTCCCTGGCTCATACATCACTGTCTCCTCTACTCAGATCTAGGATGGCTTCCACCACTTGAACTAAGGTCCTACACACCTGATCCATTACAGATAACATTATCAGATCCCGGATCCCACATTCTTTGGTCTGTCTCCTTCCCTACCAGAAAACCAACTATGTGTTGCACTCTGCTGCAAATATCCCTGTCTTAATCCCGAGACATCGCACTAATAAAGGTGGTTGTGCTTTTGCCTGCCATGCACCCTACTACTGGAACTCACTTCCTATAACCATATGTCAATCTGTATCCCATAACTCCTTTAACAAAGAACTTCGACATTACCTCCTCTCCTCCTCCTACATGTGCTCCTGCATCAAACCACGCTAGCCCTTACTCTCAAACCCTACCCTCCTCCTGTCATCATCTATGGAACCTAGGGGCCCTTTCACCTCCACATTTCTATCATTCCATTCCTCCGTTTCCTTCTCTCTTCCAGGTAACTATCATCTTTCTCCACCTTTCTCCCAAGCTCCTCCCCTATCAATTTTGGCTTGGTGGCTATCGCTCTCACAGCACCCTATTCTCTTATTTAATTGTATAGTTGCCAGGTTGTGTAAGTTGACCCTACTGTATTTTTCTTGTGAAAATAGTAATGCTGTGCTTGATCGTACTACTTCAATTTCCTATTCTGTTTTTTGTTAACTTAAACGCTTATGTTGGTCTAACTACACCAATTCTTTGTTGCATTACTGCAGTGATGTAACTTGTACTATGTATCATAATGTTCCTGTACCTTGCACTTTGTATCATGATGTTTCTTTGAAGTTTGTCTCTGTATTCTCCTGGATCGTGCCTGAAAATAGCCTTTCTGGTTAGCACACCTACCCGTTAAACAAAAACTAAATAAATAAATAGATAAATAAAATAAAATATAGTAGGAAAAGAGTAGTGACATTTGCATATCATTTCATTATTTATGTTCACATTTGGATGAAATGAAGTGACAAGTTAATATTAAATAAACAGACTTGCATCACCATAGCAGGTCTAAAGATAGTCTCAATAAAAGTAATATAGTTCGAGAGGGATCAACCACAGTGTTACATATGTAGCTCCCTTTGACAAAAAAAAATAACCACATGACATAGAGTAACTTTTACCTTTTTTATTTCAGAAACTGAGAAATTATAGTATAAGGTACTTGTAATAACTGCGAGTGTTGAGTGCCGATATTGCAGTCTCATTCCCAACATCACAGCACTGACTTTTTCATATACACTTCTCTATTACACTAATATTGCAAAGGAATTGTCCTATTATCAGCATCAATATGACATGAACACAGTTGCTGTGAGAATAATGGGTGATTTGCTACCCCATTTAACAGGTTCAGCTCCCAGATCAAATAACAAAAAAAAAATCATATGGCCACTAATTATAAAAAGTAATAAAACTGTAAGAGCCTAACCCTCCCCTCGCTAGATTCCAATCTCACTACTCTGAATCAAAAAACCCTTATGTGTAGGTTCTGTATGAATGTTGGTAAGGAGTGTAATGAAAGCAACAAGTTGCATTCTGGTAATGAAAAAATGTGAACCCCACTATGTTACCTCAGGTATAACTTTTGAGTGCTGAAGTTAGAAAAGCTAATTTCAAGAAACACATAAAAAAATCCCTTTCATAATCTCACCTTTTTATTGTATTGGCCTGCTGAAAGAAATGATTATACACCGGTTGTGCAGACAGATGATGTCAATCTAACTTTTATGCAAGTGCAGTCAGCAGTTGATCACTAGTTAATTATTCTCTGACACCAAGGTAATTCCCTTCCCTTACATGATTTCAACATTTGTCTGTCTTATAAATACAATTGAACGCCTTTTCTTATGCTGCATATCCCTTTGAAGGTACAGTGCCTGCAGTATCCTCCATCAGTGGCCTGCACCTCCTGCCTCTCACGTTAGCAAAAAAAGTTACAAGCAGCCAGTCGGCTGCCATTACAAAAAAAGGGGGGATACAGAAAGAAGGAGACAAAGGTATTATAGCAAATAAAGGCCCCTCCACTGTGGCCTAGTCAGTGTGAAACACTCATGAAAAGGCAGGTGTCAGACATGGATCACCGAATGCCCTTTGAGTTACATGGATTTATTGCTTTAAATGACTGCTAGCTGCTCCAGTCCCAGGACCCTCACCACCATTCACTGCCAGTACCTGTGCATGCTCTAGAACTCAAGGTAACTCCCTACTGTGCCCTCTCCAACAATTTAGTCCAGCTTGGCCTCTAGTGCCTGCTCCGGTCAGACTCTCAGCTAATTAAGAGATGAAGACTTAGATGACGCACCCTGGGTGACTTTCTGCAAATGGTATGCATGCAAAATAATATTGCACTTGGTGGTGGGGGGGGGGCAAAATCTATTGTTCAGAGTCTAGATTATAGCCTTTTATGTACTCCTAACTTGAAAGTGGGTTGAGTACAGTATATCAGTATGTAAAAGAGACATAAATGTCTTCATTAGTTATTATGTTTGCTTGTGCGCATGCACAAGAACCATTATGCGGCAGCTTAGGAGAGAAGTGGGTTGTGGAGGTGCGTCACTCTGGCAGCCAATGGGGGCACTGCATTTGAGGGCTTTGCCCTGGTGGACCAATGCAGGCCCAGTGTCTTGATGACACTGGTTCAGCATAAGTGCCACCAAGTTAAAATGTTTTTGCCACTGCAATCAGGGGCTGCCTCATCATTGCTGCATCAGCCATTTCACTGTAATGAGGAAGTGACCAGTCAGTACACTGTAACGCCCCTTCCCATTTGTTGTATGCCAAGAGGGTGCCCAGTCCCCCTCGGCAGCATGCGCTTCCCCCAACAGTCTTTCTTTGCCAACAGGGGCCCCAATCCCAGTCGGCTTCAGTCCCCCAGTTCAATTTGCTGACAAGGGAGCCCACTCCCTGTCAGCATAATGTCCCCACCCACCAGTTTGCTGATCCCCCTTGGCTTTTCCCCCACTGGTGTGTGCCGATGGGTTGCCCAATCCCCCATTGGCTACAGCACCCCCAAACACTCAGATGACACACCGGGAGATCACCCCAGCATACCAAATGTCCCTGAAAAGAAAAAAAACAGTACCACAATGTGTTTTTTTTTAACACCTGTAAAACAGAAAAAAGTCCCTTGTAGAGTTTGGTGTCCCTTCCCCCAACCCGCGCCCACCCTCTGCGCACCCCACCTGCCAACTCACCCCATACTTACCTCCATAGCCCAGCACTCTTCAAAGCCGACCGTGAACTAAAGAAATGCCGATAAGCTGTATAATGGCATAAATAGTTTTTTTTCAACTTTGGTGCATATCTCGGGCATTCTGGGGAATTTTGACACCAAATTTTCAACATGGGATTCTTGGGACCCCTCCTCATGAATTCAGTCACTGTCATTGCATTATTTGGTCCTGAAAGGTGATTTCACAGTCACTGTACGGAATCACCTTTTGGGACTGAGTAATGAAACGACAGTGCCACTGTTCATGAGGTGGGCTCTCCAAAGGCCTAAGTTGCAAATTTGGTGAAAATAAATTCAAAAAATTACTGTTTTACGAGTGTGTGTTGCACAGTTTCCACGCACCCTTGTAACTTTACAAATCTGTAATATTTTCAGATTTTCAACATTGCCATTTTTCCACACTTCCTTATGAACAGTACAGCTGTCATTTTACACATCCTGGCCAAAATAGCACAGTCACTGTGGGAAATCAGTTTTCAAGATAGATTGAGAAAATGACAGTTACACTGTTCATGAGCAGAGGTCCTAAAATGCCTATGTTGAAAATTTGGTGATGAAAGTCCATAAAATGACTGTGTTACAAGCGTGTGTTGCACTGTTTCCACACACCCTTGTAACTTCGCAAATTTGTCATATTTTCACGACAGATTTTCAACACTGGCATTTTTCCACACCTCCTTATGAACAGTACAGCTGTCATTTTTCACATACTGGCCGAAATGTGTTTTTGCACTTCTGGCATAGAATAGTGCGGTCACTGTGGGAAATCAGTGTTTGGGACAGATTAAGATCGAGTGAGTGGGAGAGGGGGAGTAAACCAGCTCAACTGAGCTCTGTCGGGACTGCTGCAGATTTCTTTGTGGGCAGACAAAGGCACCAATGCAGGCAGGAGCCCAGTACAAAAGGGCAGCCTGTAGCAGCGGGAAAAACAGAACAAGCGAAAGGGGACAGTAAGCAAACTCAATGGAATTCTGTCGGGACTGCTGCAGATTTCTTTGTGGCCAGAAAAAGGTGCAAATGCAGGCAGGTGCCCAGTACAAAAGGGCAGCCTGCAGTGCTGGGAGAAACGGAATAAGCAAGTGAGAGAGGAGGAGTAGCGAGCTCAGCGGAGCTCTGTCAGCACTGCTGCAGATTCCTTTGTGGGCAGAAAAAGGCACAAATGCAGGCAGCAGCCCAGCACAAAAGGCCGCCTGCAGCGCTGGGAGAAATAGAAGGAGGGCGTGAGAGAGGGGGAATGAGTGAGCTCATCGGAGCTCTGTTGGGACAGCTGTGAACTTTGTGGGCAAAGGAGCTGATCATAGCAGGCAGGCGCCAGTACAAAAGGGCAGCCTGCAGTGCTGGGAGAAACAGAATGAGCAAGTGAGAGAGGGAGAGTAAGTGAGCTCAAGGGAGCTCTGTTGGGACTGCTGCAGATTTCTTTGTGGACAGAAAAATGTGCCAATGCAGGCAGAAACCCAGTACAAAAGGGCAGTCTGCAGCGCCGGAAGAAACAGAATGAGCGAATGAGAGAGGGGAGTGAGTGAGCTCAACAGAGTTCTGTCTGGACTGCTGTGGATTTCTTTGTGGGCAGAAAAAGGCGCCAGTGCAGGCAGGAGCCCAGTACAGAAGGGTAGCCTGTAGCGCCAGGAGAAACAGAATGAGCGAGTGAGAGAGGGGGAGTGAGCGAGCCCAATGGAGCTCTGTCAGGACTGCTGCAGATTTCTTTGTGGGCAGAAAAAGGCACCAACGTGGGCTAAGTGAAACTATGTGAGAGCTGAGAACAAAAAGTATGGTAGCTGACGGGTGAAAAATGGACAAGGAGGCTTTAGAATTGCTACAGTAATACAATAATACAGTATCTAACAGATGAGATTTGAGACTAAATTAACCCGGTAGGCAAGGGGCCAGTAGGGGACTAGTGGGGGGGACAGAATTTGACTAAATAGGGGTCTAGCAGTTGTAGTAGGGTACAGAACCTGAGAGTAACAGCCCGTAACATAAGATGAGGGCCAAAATGGTAGAGGTGCCACATGTCAATAGGGCGGGCATCTTTGGAAGGGTGGAGGGGTGTACAGGGTGTGGGTCCACCATGATCCTGGACTGGGCTTGGAGGATGGGGGGGTGTATGGTCTGTAGACAACTGGCTAGGTTGAGGGAGGAACTGTGGAGGTTAGGGAGGAGTCTAAGTGGCAGGGCAGATGAGTATGGTAGGCATCTTGGCTGGGGGAGGGGAATAGGGGATGGCAATGGGGGACAGAGGAAGAACAACTAGGGACTGGAACTGACCCGGTATCAGTGGCACTAGCAGAAAAGAGAGGACAAGGGAAGGGGTTCCCGAGGTGAGGGAGACCTCCTGTTGGGGGAGGAAGGGACCACTAAGTACCAGGAGAGAGCAGATGGCTGGGTAGGAAGGACCAGGCTGGTACGGAAGGAACAAGTAGGAGGGAGGAACCGATAGGGGAAGAGATGTAGAGGGTATTAACTAGGAATAGATTTGAGCCTCTGCTATGGGAGAGAGAGAGAGAGAGGGAGCAGGAACATAGTGAAGGGGAGGACATGCGGGGCATGAGAGGATGGCAACAGCTGGGGAAGAGATAGTAATGATGAAAGGGTAGAAGGGGGCCCCTGTTGGGGGAGGAAGAGATCACGAGGAGTACCAGGGAGAGAGCAGATGGCTGCAAGTTGGGAGGGACCAGGTGTGGGAACAGGGGTATGGAGGGGAACAAGTAGGAGGGGGAATCGATAGGGGGAAGAGATGTGGGAAGGGTATCATCTAGGAATAGATTTAAGTCTGCTATGGGAGAGAGAGAGGGGGAGCAGGAACATACTGAAGGGGAGAGGACAAGCGGGGCATGAGAGGGATAGCAACAGCTGGGGAAGAGATAGCGAGGATGAAAGGATAGAAGGTGGGCTAGTAAGGAAGAAGGGGGTGGTGACTGGGGGAGAGAAAGCTACGGAAGGTGGAAGGATGGAAGGAGCATCACTAGGCGGGTAGAAGAGAATAGGGGCTCTAAATTGACAACAGCGGGATAGGAGAGTGGTTGGAAATCAGCAGGAGGAGACATTGACATGGGAAGCTCAGTAGGAAGTAGGAAGGCTGGAAGGGTTCCAGGGGATGGGAGGAATAAGGCAGAGAAAAGGAGTGAGGCAGAAGTAGTGTACAGATACAGAAGTCACAGAAGGTGTAGCTGTGGGGGTAAAGGGCAGGAAGATTGAATATTGGGGTGGTGGAAGGCATTAGAAGGAAAGGAGCTAAGGGACGGGGTACTCATCCTGGGGACTGTATACTGAAAGGTGAGATGGGGCAGAAGGGTGGAAGGCACAGTCGATTGGTTGAAGCTATCTCAGATTGACTGCAGGAGGGGCAGGGCATGCACTGCTCAAGTGTGCAGCAAGGGGGAGGAAGAAACCTGATTTACTGTTGCATGTGGGTACAAACAACTTGGCGGGGAAGACTGTGGAAGTAGTGAGGGATTAGGTTTGAGTAGTTGGGCAAGCAGTGTGAGGGGGTGGGGGAGTCAGTGGCATTGTCAGAGTTACTCCCTGTACTATGTGCAAGCGTGGGGAGGAAGGGTAGGATTGAAGAGTTCAATGAGGGGCAGAGGGATTGGTGCAACACCAAAAATATGGGTTAGTGACTAACTGGGGTAGAGTCTGGGAAAATAGAAACTTGTATGCGGGGGACAGGGTACACTTGAGCAGGAAAGGGAGGGGAGTATTAAAGGCAGGATTAGAGGGGTATAGCTCTACTAAGGGGGATTTAAACTAGTGAGGGGGTGACCAAAAGACTGAGGTTAGTAGAAAGGTCCAGACAGGGGAGCCTAATGAGCTCATCTCCTAGATATAGGTAAAGTTGGAGGCATAGTAACCCCAGGAGGGGTGGGCAGAGTGGTCTGAGTATAAGACAGAAGACATCAGCACCCGGTAAGAATAAGGAGGAGAAAGGGTGCGGACTACCAGGAGGAGGGACACAGGCCAAGGAGGAGAAGAGTGAGGAGAAGGAGGGGTATGGGTGGAAAGTGGTCTCTCTCAACGCAAGAAGCCTGGGGAACAAAACTGCAGAGCTTCAGGTGCTCCTTTAAGAGGGAAAAGTGGACACTGCTGCAGTGACAGTGACTTGGGCCACCAAGTACCATGATTGGGGTTTGGCAATCCTAGAATACAGGATATACAGGAGGGACTGGGGGGTTGGAAGGGGGGGGGTTGCACTCTATGTGAGGGAAGGGATTAAATGCATAAGGGATGAGGGAGAAGAGGACAGAGGCGCTTTGGGTGCAGCTCCTGGACTCCAAGGGCAGAAAGCTGAGGCTGGGAGTGGTGTACAGACCACCAGCCCAATCCACGGAACTGGATGGGAAGTTGGCAGAGCAGATAAGGAGGGTGTGTAGAAGGGGGAGTGTGGTGATAGTGGTGGATTTTAACCTACCACGGATTGACTGGAGCACCCCATCACTAGCAGTGCCAGAGAACAGGTGTTCCTTGATGCATTCCAAGATGGCCTTCTCATGCAACTGGTAAGTGGGCCTACAAGGCTTGGTAGCACTCTGGACCTAGTACTGGCAAATGGGGAGGTGGTGAGTGAGGTAAGGCTGGAGGACCCACTAGCAGGTAGCGACCACCAAACAGTGTGGCTTGTTGTCACGCTGGGCAGGGAGACAGGAGGCACGGGCACTAAGGTGCTGGACTTTATTAGGGTGGACATTTGGGGGGATGGGAGCAATACTGCAAGAAAGACTCCAGGATATAAGGCCAGGGATGGATGCAGAACAAAAGTGAGGAGTCATAAAGACTGGGCTAACAGAGGCCACAGTAGCCTGTACCAGGGCCAGGAGTAAGAAGAGCAGAGGCAAAAAACCATGCTGGCTGAACAAGGAAGTGCTACAAGGTGTGAGGGCAAAGACGGCTGCGTACCGGAAGTACAGGAGAATAGGGAAGACAGAGGATAAGGAGGCTTTCAGGAGTTGGTCAAGGGAGGTTGCCAGGAGGGTGAAAAAAGCTAAGGCCTCCAGGCAATTAAGTTCCGCTCAGGGCATAAAAGGAAGGGGAAAGGACTTTTTTGGGTATGTCAGGGAAAAGAGGAAGTGCAAGGAACATACTGTGAGAATAAAGCGGGGAGGGGATTGCCTGGAAAAGGGGGAGGTGCAAGTGGAAATTCTAAATGAGTACTTCTGCTACGTTTTCCCTAAGGAGAGGGATGGCCCACTACCAGAATGGGCTGGGGTGGTGGGGAAGAGGGGGAGGAGGTGACGGACAAAGTGATCACAGGAAGTAGGGTGCTAGAGGGGCTGAGGGCAGTAAGGGTGGATAAGACACCAAATCCTAATGCCATCCACCCTAGGGTGCTCAGGGAGATAGCGGAGCTGTTGACTGAGCCACTGGCCGATCTGTTCAACACCTCCCTGGAAACAGGGTGTGTGCCCCAGAACTGGAGGGTGGCCCATGTGGTGAACATATACAAGAGTGGGCCTAGGGAGGAGCCAGGAAATTTTTGGCCAGTAAGTTTTATGTCCATAGTGGGTAAGCTTATGGAGCCAATACTGAAGGAGAGGCTGGTGACATTCCTAGACAGTAATGGCCTCCAAGATGGGCAGCAACATGGGTTCGTCTCAGGGAGGTCTTGTCAATCCAACCTAACAGAGAATTGTGACTGGGTGACAAGGGATTTGGACAGGGGCCATGCAGTACATGTTCTGTACTTGAACTTCAGTAAGGCCTTTGATACAGTGCCTCATGGGAGACTGGGGAGGAAGCTGATGGCAGTGGGGGTGGGGGAAAAGCTGACTAAATGGTTAGAGAACTGGTTACAGGAGAGGGTGTAGAGGGTGATGGGGAGCCTCGGCACCCAGCAGTGACAAGTGAAGTGCGAGGGTCAGTGCTGTGGCCTGGTGCTATTTGTGCCTTTATCTCCAATATGGCACATGGAGTGGAGAGCAGGGTAAGTCTGTTCATGCATTATACCAACTTGGGGGCAGTGGTGGATGAACAGGATGGATGGGGAAAACTGCAGGCAGACCTAACCAAACTAGAGACATGGTCAGTGAAGTGGCAGCTAGGATTCAATGCAAAGAAGTGTAAGGTGATGCACTTCAGGGCTAAGAACTAGAAGAGGGACTATTGGTTGTGGATCAGAGAGGAGGAGAAGGACCTTTGGGTCTTGGTAACTGAGAGCATGAACAACTCAGCCCACTGCACGAGAGCAGCAGCGAAGGCAAACAGGATGCTGGGGTGCATCACAAGGGGGTTCTCATCCAGACACAGGGATGTGATCCTACCTCTCTACAGATCATTGGTCAGACTGCATCTAGAGTACTGTGTGCAATACTGGAGGCCATACCTTAGGAGAGATATAAAGTTACTGGAGGGGGGTGCAAAGGAGGGCAACAAAAGTGTTAAATGGGATGGAAGTAAATAAATATGAAGCTAGGCTGAAGGACCTGAATATGTACACACTGGAGGAGAGGAGGGATGGGGGGATATGATTGAAGTGTTTAAATACCTGAGGAGGTAACTAAACCTAGCACTGAGGGGGCGTTTAAACTGAGGAGTGGAAGAGAGACGAGTGGGCATGGACTAAGGTTGAAAGGGGGACGTTTCAAGAGGGAAATGAGGAGGCACTACTTCTCTGAGAGGGTAGTATTTAGTTGGAATGCACTGCCAGAGGGGATGGTAACATGTAGGACAGTCAATAGCTTTAAGGAGGAGTGGGATAAAGTAAGAGGAAGACTCGAGGGGCAGGGGCTGGGACAAGCAGGGGAGGTACTGAGGAGGAGAACGCTGGAGCTGGGGCTGCTGCAATCTAGGGTGCTAGCTGCACACTCAGGCAGACTTACACAGACCGATTGGTGTGTTCTGCTGGCAGATTCATATGTTCATATGTAAAATCACAGTGACTCTGTTCATGAGCATAGGTCCTAAAATGCCTATGTTGAAAATTTGGTGACAAATGTCCATAAAATGACTGTTACAAGCATGTGTGATGCAATTTCCATGCACCCTCGTAACTTCTCAAATTTGTAATATTTTCAGTCCAGATTTTCAACATTGCCATTTTTTAAGACCTCCTTATGAACAGTACAGCTATCATTTTTCACATCCTGCCCGGAATATGCATTTATACATCTGGCGCAGAATATCACGGTTGCTATGGAAAATCAATGTGTGGGACAAATTAAGAAAATCATAGTGACAGTGTTCATGAGCAGAGGTCACAAAATTCCTATGTTGAAAATTTGGTGAAATTATTCCACTAAATGACTGTGCTACACGCATGCCTTGCACAGTTTCCACATATGCTCAGAAGTTTGAGCATTTTTAATACTTTCACTACAGATTTTCAACATTGCCATCTCTTCACACCTCCCTATGAATGGTACAGCTGTCATTCTTCACATCCTGCCAGATCTGTGTTTTCGAACATCTGGCACACAATGGCACAGTCGCTGTGGAAACTCAAATTTCGGGATACATTGACAAAATCAGAGTGCCTCTGTTCATGAGAAGAGGTCCCAAATGCTTTCATGAGGTGGGGGCCACAAACTGCCCATGTTGAAAATTTGTACTGCAAATACCAACACATGCCCGAGGCATTACGGTTTCTAACCATAATGTCCCACCCTGTACAGACTGACTGGTGTCAGGGGTGTGCCTTTGGATTGCTGACTGTAATGTTCATGCCATTCCAACCCCACCCTGCAGCCACTGACAGGCATCGAACTGCGCCTTGGACTCTTCGGCCCCTCAGTTTACCCCATTCTATATTGTACCCATTTCAACGTATGTCCTTATGGAGTGAGGTGACTGTAAAGCTGAACACCCCAAGGCACACCTCAACACTTGTCACTGTCTGCAGGATAGGTGAAATGGCATGAATGTTATGGGCAACAACCCAAATGCATGCACCAATGCCTGTCCATCTCTACAGGGCGGAGGTGGTGTTGGCGTGAAGTTTAATACTTCACTGCCATTCCTACTCTGCATCTGTCTAACTCCTGCATTTCCAGTGCTAATACCAGCAAGCAAACATTTGGCATTGACAAATGCTTGTATATATGATACTTTCCTTCCTTTCTAAGTTATAAATTAGGCACCCTGGACTTCTGCAATGAGCTATAAAGGCTTTTGCAGCTTATAACGAATGCAGAAAAAAAACATATTAAAGAAATAAAAACTGAGTACAAAACAGTAGATCATAATGTTCTACTCTGAATAAAAACATATCAGTTCAAGAAATGAATGTCATGTTCACTCTGTATCAATGAGGTGTGCTCTGAATAGCCCTGTAAAGTAATATGTTATAAAAGACTAACTCTGTTAAGAGAATAAAATTACTTTGAACTGTGGTGATTAATTTTCAGTACCTGTTCAAAGAATGAATTTCATGTTCACATTTTGCCAGTGTTGTGTGTTCTGAATGGCCCTTTAAAGGAATAAGTGATAAAAGAATAATTCTATAGTGTATATTAGAATGCTATAATCAGTAAAAATCTAACATTTACCAGGGTTGTTGTACCATCGATGTGACGTAGTTTAGCTGTTGTACCATCGTCGGTATGTTACATCGATGGTACAACAGCATGGAACATCCTCGCACATGCGCGTTAGGAAATCCTCAGTGCCTGTGGAAACGGCCACGGCAGTGAGCTCTATTCTCATCACGATGCAGAAATGGTCACTGTGGTGAGATCTCTGCCGAAAGACATCAGCACTGCTAAAAGGTGTGTGTTCCCATATTTAAAAAAAAAAAATCTTTTCTGTATGAGGGGGAACGTGGATCGAGCAGGGCTTCTTCCTGTTGTGAGGGGGTATATAAGCAGTGCCACAGCGGTCATTAAGTGTGTGAATTATTTACAGTGGTGCTCAAGAAACATTCAGTGTTCTTTAGTTGATGCCCATACACTATACAAGACAATGGATGGGCATCAGTTAAACAACAACGTTGTATTATTAACTTTTTGAGGTTATTTGACAATTAGAACTCGAAAGCCGCTTCCTCGAGGTTTACTTTGTTGTTATGGTAACTTCTCAAGTGAATACAATGTTGTTGTTAACTGATGCCCATCCATTATCCTCTCTATGTTGAGAATAAAACTGCCTTGCACTTAGGTTACACAATAACAAGACCTCTCTCATTTTATCTCTCCCACCCCCCAGTGGTAAGTATTTAGACAAATATCTTATGCTCGGGTACATGAGTTGGGATAATAAGATGGCTTTAAATATGAAGTAAAACTACAAATCTGGACTGCTATAATGCAAAAATTACTCCATGTATTGCATAAAAGAGATGATTTATTTATTTATTTAGTTTTTGTTGACTGGGTAAGTGCACTAGACAAATCCTGCCTATTTTCAGGCACAACCCAGGGGAGGGGGAAACAGATGAATGCAAACTGACCTTGAACCAGATTAAGCTGTTGAATAGTAGTATAGATCAATATTTTGAAACTATGCTGCAACAAACAAGGTTATTGATTTCTCATATTACAGAGGTTAATGAAAACATGACAAAATAATGGAACCTGTAAGTGTTTTCATATTTTTGGCCTCCTGATAAAAAAAACATAATATAAAATATGGTAATTAGCCTTTCCCTGGTGTCTAGTGGCACCCCTCACCTTTCAGTCACCGTCCCCATAATGATTAAATATTTCCCTGGTGTCTAGTGGCCCCCACCCTCCAATTGCCCTCCCCATTAACTTCTGTCTTTCCCTGGCATCTAGTGATACTCCCAACCCTCATATCACCATCCACATTACAATTTTGTCTTTTCCTGGTGACAAGTGCCACCCCACCCTCTGATCACTGTCCTGTCTCAAATAAAACAAGCATTTGTCAATGCCAAATATTTGCTTGCTGGCATTGGCATTGGCAGTGTAGGAGTTACAGAGCTGCATAATAGGAATGGCAGTGAAGTACTCAACTGAAGCCAACCCCACCACCACCCTGCAGATACTGACAGGCATTGGGGTGTGCCTTTGGGTCATCAGGTATAACGGCCACGCCATTTCACCACACCCTACCCTGCAGACACTGACAAGTGTCACAGTGTGCTTTGGGGTCTTTGGCCCTTATGTTCACCCATTCCATCAGGAAATACAGTGAGATGGGTGCTGTATAGGAGAATGGGGTGAACTTTGGGGCTGAAGAGTCCAAGGCACACCTAGGTCTCGTCTCACTGGCTGCAGTGTGTGGGTGGGGTTGGAATAGTATGAGCATTACAGGCGACAATCCCAAGTCACACCCCTGATGCTTGTCAGTCTTAAAGGGTGGGGTGTTATGGTCAGAAACCCTAACGCCTCAGGCGTTCTTTGGTATTTTCATTCCAAATTTTCAACATGGTGTTTTTGTGACCCCCACCTCATGAACAGTAGCAATATCAGTTTGTCAGCCGAAAGCTGATTTTGCACAGTGTCTACACCATTTGGCATCACAGGTGCGAAAACACATTTCGAAAAGGATGGAAAAATGACAGCTGTACTGTTCATGGGAAGGTGTAAAAAATGGCAGTGTTGAAAATCTGCAGTGTAAATATAAAAACAAGCATTTGTCAGTGCCGGATGTTTGCTTGCTGGCACTGGCATTGGTAGTGTAGAAGTTACAGAGCTGCATAATAGGAATGGCAGCGAAGTATTGAACTGAAGCCAGCCCCACCACCACCCTGCAGAGAGTGGCAGGCATTGGGGTGTGCCTTTGGGTCATCAGGCATAACGACCACGCCATTTCACCACACCCTACCTTGCAGACACTGACAAATGTCATGGTGTGCCTTGGGGTCTTTGGCCCTTATGCGCACCCCATTCCATCAGGAAATGCGGTGAGATGGGTGTGGTATAGGAGAATGGGGTGAAGTTTGGGCGTGAAGAGTCCGAGGTACACCTTGATGTCTCTCACTGGCTGCAGGGTGTGGGTGGGGGTGGAATGGTATGAGCATGACAGGCAAGAATCCCAAGTCACACCCCTGATGCCTGTCATACTCTACAGGGTGGGGCATTATGGTTGGAAACCCTAATGCCTCAGGCAATTGTTGGTATTTTCAGTCCAAATTTTCAACATGGTTTTTTTGTGACCCCCACCTCATGAACAGTGGCAATATCAGTTTGTTAGCCGAAAACTGCTTCTGCACAGTGACTATGGCATTTGGCACCACAGGTGCAAAAACACATTCCGAACAGGATGTGAAAAATGACAGCGGTACTGTCCATGGGGAGGTGTAAAAAATGGCAATGTTGAAAATCTTAAAAAAACTGGTGAAGTCACAAGCGTGCATAGAAACTGTGCAACGCACACTCGTAAACTAACTAGTTTGGGGATTTTTTTACAGTAGATTGTTAACACAGGCATTTTGGGACCTCTGATCATGAACAGTGTCAGTGTGATTTTCTTTATCTGTCCCGAACAATGATTTCCCACAGCCGCATCTCTGCACTGAAAGTGTGAAAACACATTTCAGCCATGTTGTGGAAAATTACAGCTGTACTGTTCATATGGAGGTGTGGAAAATGCCACTGGTGAAAATCTGGACTGAAAATATTACAAATTCATGAACCTCTACAGGTGCGTGGAAACTGCATAATGCTCACTCGTAACACAGTCATTTTATGGAATTTTGTCACCAAATTTTCAACATAGCCATTTTAAGACTTCTGCTCATGACCAGTGTCACTGTGATTTTCTTAATTTGTCCCAAACATTGTTTTCGCAAACCGACTGTACCATTGTGCGCTACATGTGCGGAAACACATTTTGGGCGAGATGTGAAAAATGGTAGCTGCACTGCTCATAAGGAAATGCGGTAAAATGGCACTGTTGAAAATCTGGTGTGCAAATATTACTAATTTGCAAACTTGCCAGCGTGCGTAGGAACTGCGCAAGCGTGCGCCTCCTAAAACAGTTATTTTGGGAATTTTTTCACCAAATTTTAAACATAGCCATTTAACACCTCTGCTCATGACCAGTGTCACTGTGATTTTCTTAAATGTCCCCATACATTGATTTACGCACACAAACTGCGCCATTGGCTACATAGGCAAACACGTTGTGGGTGAGATATGAAAAATGACAACTATACTGCTCATAAGGAGGTGTGGTAAAATGGCAATGTTGAAAATCTGGAGTGAAAATACTGAACATTCTTGAACTTACAAGTGTGCATAGGAACTCTCAGCAACGCTCATAAAACTATCATTTTTAGAATTTTTCACCAAATTTTCAAAATAGCCATTTAAGACCTCTGCTCATGAACAGTATCACTGTGATTTTCTTAATGTGTCCGTACATTGATTTAGCACATCGACTGCACCATCGTGCACTACATAGGCGGAAACACATTTTGGGTGAGATGTGAAAAATGACAGCTGCACTGCTCATAAGAAGGTGTGGTAAAATGGCAATGTTGAAAGTCTGGAGTGAAAATATTGAAAATTCACGAACTTCTGAGCATGCATAGGAACTGCGCAATGCACGCTCGTAAAACAGTCATTTTTAGGAATTTTTCCACCAAATTTTCAAAGTAGGCTTTTTGAGAGCCCACCTTATGAACACTGGCAGTGTCATTTCATTAATCATTCTGGAAAGGTGATTTTGCACAGTGGCTGCAAAATCACCCTTCAAATCAGTAGTGCCATGACAGTGCAAGAATTCGCGAGGAGGGTCCCAAAAACCGCATTGAAAATTAATTAGTGCAAAACCAAAAATGCCTGAGATATGCAACAAGTTGAAAAAACCCTATCTATCCCATTATACAGCTTACCGACTTTCCTCAGTTGCAGTTGGCTTTGAAGAGTGCAGGCGTGTTCCGGGCCACGAAGATCGTTGTGCGGACTCTGGAGATAAGTATGGGGTGAGGGAGGTGTGGGGAGGCAGGGTGCGCAGTGGGTGGAGTGCGGGTTGAGGAGGGCAGGAGACTACGAGGACCATTTTTCTTTACTGTTTTTAAAAAGCGACAGGGGCGTTGCCATGCTGGGGTGGGCTCCCAAGCGTGGCAGAGATAGCTGGGAAGGCGTGGAGCCGGCGAGAGTTGTTCACCCCGTCAAGCCATACAGTGTGGAGGGAGGGGAAGGCGCATGAGCACGCGGTGCGTGTGCTTGGCGTGCGCGTCAGTGTGTGTGTGTGGGGAGACCTCTGCTCACTCAAGCAGAGCTCTCCCTTTCAACTGTATGCCACTGCATTTTCAGCTGTCATAGACAGCTGGAACAGTGATTGGTGCTCTGCGACCTCGCCTGCAAATACACTGACTGAACTGGAAGACACACCTCTGGAAAACTCGTATGATGGCACTATGTTTCTTGCACATGCGTGCAAGCAAACATAAAAAACTGGTGAAGTCATGAGCGTGCATAGTAACTGCACAACACACACCTGTAATGTAATTAGTTTAGAGATTTTTTACAGCAGATTGTCAACATAGGCATTTTGGGACCTCGCTCATGAACAGTGTCACTGTGATTTTCTTAATCTGTCCCGAACAGTGATTTCCCACAACGACCACACATTTCTGCACTGGAAGTGCGAAAACACATTTCGGCCATGGTGTGAAAAATGACAGCTGTAATGTTCATAAGGAAGTGTGGAAAAATGCCAGTGGTGAAAATCTGGACTGAAAATCTTACAAATTCATGAAGTACAAGGATGCGTGGAAATTGCGCAATGGTCGCTCGTAACACAGTCATTTTATGGACTTTTGTCACCCAATTTTTAACATATCCATTTTAAGACCTCTGCTTATGAACAGTGTCACTGTGATTTTCTTAATCTGTCACGAACATTGATTTTGCACACCTACTGCACCATTGTGCACTACATGCACGGAAACACATTTTGGGCAAGATGTGAAAAATGGCTGCTGTACTGCTCATAAGGAGGTGTGGCAAAATGGCAATGATGAAAATCTGGAGTGAAAATATAAAACATTCGCGAACCTACACGCATGCGTAGGAACTGCGCAATGCACGTTCGTAAATTAGTCATTCTTGGGAATTTTTCACCAATTTTCAACATGGGTTTTGAGGCCTACCTCATGAACTGTGACACTGTCTTTTCACAAATCAGTCCCAAAGGTGGTTCCACACAGTGACCGATAAAATCACCTTTCTTGTCCGATTAACGTCATGACAGTGCCAGAATTCACGAGAAGGGGTCCCAAAAACCCCATGTTGAAAATTTGATGCCAAAATTCCAAAAGATGCCTGAGATATGCATCAAAGTTGAAAAAAAACCTATTTATCCCATTACACAGCTTACCGGCATTTCTTCAGTTCGCGGTCGGCATTGAAGAGTGCAGACGTGTTCCCAGTCCCCTGAAGATCACCTTGCCAGCCTCCGGAGGTAAGTATGGGGTGAGGTGGGGGTGTGGGGAGGTGGATGCGCAGAGGGTGAGCGCAGGTTGGGGGGGCAAGACAATCAACGAGAGACTGTTTTTCTTTTCAGTTGTTTTTCTTTTAGGAAAATGATGTGGGACTTGTGCCATGCTGGGGTGGGCTCCCAGCATGTGGCTAAGATTTTGTTTTGGGGGTCAGTGGAGCCGATGTGGGATTGGGCACCCCATTAGCCATACAGATGTGTGTCACACTGGGGTGGGCTCCCAGCATGTCAATTAGAAGTCTGTTTCTTTGGCAGGGTTAATTCAGCTGATGGGGGATTGGGCACCCCTTCACCATTCTCACTTATGCCATGCTGGGGTGGGCTCCCAGCATGGCACCTAGAACTCGGGGGCGGAGTCAATGGGGGATTGGGCACCCCAGTCGGCCATACTGTGTGCGGCGGGCTGACGGGGGGAGCGCTATTCAGAAACACTCAGAGGGTTGGGGAATATTATTACAATACTGATCAGGTGCGCCAACAGATGACAATTGCGTCTACTTTTTCAGTCTCTTTGGGGTTCTGTTTTCCTGCTTTTCTCAATGCTGCTCCTACCCTGAACTCTGACTCAACATTCCAAGGATGGCAATTAGATCTTTAATTGGAAACATTCCAAGGATGTCATTTTAGTCACTTGCCTCCTCCGGAAGATAGTCCTAGGAAAAGTTCACTTCAAACCAGATTTATGTTCCAGGAAGAGAAAGCAGAGATATATACAAAGCAGGACTGCTAATCAACACTATCTAATTGCTGCTCACTGAAGCGGTCTCTCCCTTTCAACTGTACACCACTGCATTTTCAACTGCTGTGATAGACAGCTGCAGCATTCATTGGTGAACTGTGACCACGCCTGCAAACACACTGACTGAGTTGGAAGACAGGGTGCCACACCTACAAAAACTCAGATGATAGCACTATTTCTTGCACATGCATGCAAGCAAACATAAAAAATGGTCACTCAATGTATTTTTTTTTAACTGTAAAACAAAAATGGTCCCTAGCTGATCTGACCCCCTGACCTCCCAGTGTGCAACTGCCACTCTACACCCCTCCACACCCTCACTCACCTGTACAGGTCCCTGGGTGAAGATCCACACTCCAATTGAAGGCATGTCTTGCTGCTGGAACCGCCGACTGCACTATGAGAAAGTAAGCTAAGTGCGATTCAATGCACTTCAATGGGGTTTTCAACTTTGATGCATAATGCTGCCATTTTTGCATATTTTGTCACCAAATTTTCAACATGGCATTTTTAGTACCCCAACTCTTGAAGAATGGTGGTAGAGCTATGCAAATCCATCCCTAAAGGCAATTTCAGAGATTAAGCTTGGTGAAATTCCCTTTCAGGCAGTTGAACATTTTCAACATGCTTGTTTGTGAGATGGGCTCATAAGAAGGCTATGTTGAAAATCTGAGGTCAAAATATGTAAAAATAGTAAAGTTATATACATCCATTGAATTTTGCTATGCTCGCTCATAACTTTGGTAAATTTAAATATTTTACCAAAAATTTTCAACATATCCATTTTTACACCACCTTATAAAGTGACAGCTGTCATTTTCAAATCCTGGCCAAAATGTTTTTTTTCACACCTGTGACGTGGAGTGATGTTATAATAGTGTGAAATCATGTTTTGGCAGGGATTTGAACATTTTCAGTAATGGGTACATGAGGTGGGGTAATAAGAAGGTTATGCTGATAATTTGGTTGATGTTGTCCTACGAATGGAAGTGCAGGGCCCAGAGGGCCCAGTGCTTCCACAGGCAAATAAAGGAACAATTGCACTATCTCAAAAACTATGGATGGATGCGAAGCCCCGAGCTCCCACAGGCAAATAAGGTTATGATTACGCTATATATAAAAGTATGGATGGATGGGAACACAAGGCCCATAGGCCCTGTGCTCTGACAGGCAAATAAGGATAAATAAGGATGCCATTACACTGTCTAAAGAAGTATGGATGGATTGGGCAGGGACCACTGCCCTGTGTTCCCACAGGCAAATAAGGATACGATTATACTATCTCAAAAAGTAAGGAAATTCTTTTTCAAAAATTTTTTTTCAATCTTTTATTAAATGCAAACATACAGTACATATACAGATTACATTTATGCACACATTTTTATGATCAGAAATATTTTTCTGAACAAATAACATAATCAGCATTGTTTATACTCATTTTCTTAAGCCTATCAAAATCAATATAATTCAGCTATAGTCTTAAGAAACAAAGTTATGTTTTATATTTAATTTGTCACAATTATAATAGGATATTTGCATAGATAGTCATAAACTGCATTAGTCCAATGGTTAGGGAATTACAGAATATATTGAAAACTTCACCCAGGTTCATACAGAATGGTTAAACTGATGTACAAGAATTATTTGTCAGTATGTGAAATTGCGGGGAGTTCATAACATTCCTAAAAGGAGTCCATATTTGATCAAAGATTCTTGACTGATGGAGTGATTGGTAGTGTACCTGTTCAATTCTAAAAATAGATATCATAGCTTTTAATCATACAGACATTACAGGGGGACCATTATCTAGTTCCAAACTTGCCTCCTGGGAAAGAAGGCATTACTGGGAAAAAACCCATCCTGTGTGACTAACATTTTGTGTTGACCACCACCTTGCACCTAACTAGAGGTAGGATGAGAGGGGCCCTATCTACACCTTTCCGTTGAACCGTGCTTGGGCAATGCGCCTTCGCCTATCAGGCCTCCTTGTGTTTTAATGAAATCCCTGCACCGATCATGGCCTCCAAATGGCTGGCTCAATTCAAAACTGGCCTCTGACAGCACCTTAAATCAATTACAGAGTGCGACTACCTCTGATGGTCAGCCCACCTGACTCCACAGCCCTCCTAGTTTGTATTAAGATAGGACTGTAGCACCTCTCCCCACTGATCTGCTAGGGTCTACCCACCGTAATAGATTCCCATACTCCTTCAGCATGTGCTTACCCCACTTTTCTCACATTTTGTCCTGTGAGTGCTTTTTAGTTCCAGCACCTTACCACACCATGTCCCTACCTTAGCCCTTAGTCTAGCACTTCTCCACCCTGGTGCCCCCCTTTACTCTCTCACCCCCCCTCATCAACAGCCACATTTTCAACCCCATATCTGAACAAGACCCTAGTGTGAGGCTGCCCCCCATGTTCTCTCACCACTGCTCTCTCTCACTCACTGTTGCAGATCCAAACCCACAAAACCAATTATACTCACTAAAGAATAGTAAATATATGTATTATAACTGTGTCATGGACTGTACTTGTCTAGCGATATATACTATAGTATTTTAGATAATGGGGAAAGTAAAACTGGCTTCCTGATTGGCTGAAACAGCCTCCCACCCGGGCCGTTATTTAACAACGGCTCGCTGATAAACAAGTTCCACTTGGCACTGCCCTATGACTAACGCTATCATTGGGCACCCTGAAATCGAAACCTGCCACCTGACATTTTTCCTCCGCTTGCTTAGCCTCACTGATTTCTCTACACAGTCTCGCAGCACAGTCCAAAAGAAATGTAGAACTTTACTAAACGTTTTTTTCTGCTTCTTAATTACCTACATTTCTTTACTGAGCGCGGTTGCACTCCCTCTCAAAATACTTGTACAGCGACTTCCAGAGTTGCACGGCGCCACATGTCAGCTCAACAAAATAAAGAGATACTTATCTCAAAACACCTATAATCAGGCAATACGAACTAAAATAAAGAGGACTCATCTGTTTGTCTCTCACTGAGGGACACGTGAGACAGAAATCGAGCTGACAAGCTGAAGAACCAGCTCTCCTGTTGCACTGTGTGGAAAAAGAAAGCAACAGCATAATCTCATGGCACTCATAGAAACATGGCAGCGCCCTCCTGTGGCCATTCCGGTACTGCAGGGATTACTTTACTAGAACACTTACTTTTTTTTTGTTTTTATATAATTTTTATATACAAATATTTATTATATAGTTTTCTAAAACATTTCATCTATATCCCATTATCTAAGTGAAATAATACCCTCCAGGGTGGGTGTTATGGGATATAACGGACCTTCCAGGCTATAAGACCGTCCGCCTGTGGCATCAGGCCTCATTACGCCCCTGGGCAGTCCATTATATCCCAATAATGCCCACCCTATCGGGTATTATTACTTACGTAACCAATTTCATTTTTCAATGTGTTATATACTGTAATTTCGTCTTCTGTTTTTTGTTAACCTGATGTGGAACCTTTGTAAAAGAGCTTGCACTCAAAGATCTTTTCCGAATACCAAATAAATAAATACATTTTTGCAGCAGGAGTTTATGAGCTGTGATTAAATTTATGCCTATTCTGACAAGGCATTTTGTTCTATAAGTCATACCATTAAGTGGGCTTCCATTCTTCAGCACCATCCAGAAGGTATTTTTAATGAGGAGTTTGTCAGCTGCTTATGACAAAGTGTCTAGAATGCCTTGCCACCATCCATTTAATTTAGGGCATTCTATCAGCATATGCCCCAATGTGCCTGCTGAGTTGTTATATCTGGGGCATTTATTTCAACATGCAGGATTCGTGATAGTTAGATGATGAGGTGTAGAGCAGATAAGATGGATTATATTAAACTGTATTTGTTGAAGTTTGGATGATTTTAGTCCCCAAAATTTGTCATTTATGATTTTAAGTTGTAGCCCCTTGTTACACGGGGTTACTAGAATCCCAGTAAGATCTAGTGGTAGGCAGGGAAGGCAGCTCGTGAAACTCCAGTTAAATGGATTTCACACTGTCTCACTCTGTTCTCAGTCTCAGCTGAGACTGAGGGATGACATCACCATAGAACTATCACAGCTGCGTGAGCCACAATGGAATCTGCAGAAGGGAGTTAGAGTAGAATGTTTGGAGGTTTGAACAGTCAGTGTGTTCAGTTGGAGCTTGGAGATTGTTGTGAGAGGAGAACAGCAGTTCTGTGCTCAGGCTCTTGGAACCTCAGCCCTGAAACAGGGCTACATTTAGGGAAAGGTGTGTGTTTCCGCCTAAAGAGAGACAGAGTAAGTTGTTTATTTAGTGGTGGAGACACGCTGATTTGGGTCTCTGTGCCCCATTCCTCAGGGGATGGGCAGGAAGGTTGCCTGCTATTCCAAGAGCAACCCCTGGCCATTGCTGGAGGAAAAGCTGCCTTATTTTGTCCACGTGTGTGGGGTACAAGAAGATTTTGTGATTCACCTGTGGGGCACCTGCAACCAAAGGGTGAGTTCTGCTCTTTCTAAAGGGCCCATGTTTCATCCTGAACATTGTTAAAGTGGGGATTGGACTACTGAAGTAGTGGGAGGCCTAGAGTAATAGGCTTAGCCAAAAGTAAAAGTATGTTCAAGTCCAGCACATAGGAGAAGTCAGGACATGTAGAGGAGATGTGACATACGTCTACCCAGTAATCTACATTGCCAAGCTTTCAAAAGAGTTGTTTAGTTTCCAGAGAAATGGCCGGGTATGGATTGTGGGAGCTGGAGGTGGGAAACCCCCCATCATTAGTAACCAGGTCCACCTCTACGGATTTGCTCTGTGGATTTCTACTTTGCCTCATGCACTTGGCCAGTGATGAGGGAAGTACCCAGACGTGGGATGGAAGGACAATTCCCTTTAGGAGTTGAAGGCTGTAAGGTGGTTTGGGGAGCCACCAATAGGAAAACTGGTTCATTCCCATATGGACCACGGATCAAGTGGCCAGCGGGGGAGCCGGGTCATGGGGAAAACCCAAATAGTGTACAAGTCGGGCTGTGTACCCAAAGCTGCATGCAAGGCTGTGTGCCTGGTGGGTTCAGAGCCTGAGGGCTGAAATGTGAAGTGTTCTTTTATCTTTAATCTGCATTACAGAAATGTAGCCACTTGGGGTCCATCTATGCTTTGTTTGTTCAGTTTGGATGTGAATAAAAGCCACACTTTAGAATCCCATTCCTGGTTTTGGACATTACAGTTGTTGCTTCCTGTGTTCAGATTTACTTGGTGCCCCTGTGCAGAATAGTCAAACCTAAGCCCCCAGTGCCGAAGTAACCTAGTCCTCCCCAGACCCAGTCCCCACCAGGTACTGCTGTCAGCTTCAACAGCATGCCACCTGTCTTTTTGCAAAAAGGCAGGGGTCTGAGGGTTACAAAATGGAGGCACCACTTTTTGGGAGGAAAGGTGCTCAGGCAAGGGGCTTATGTTTTGGCTATCTGGCAGTGGGTAGCCCAAAAACTGAAGCAATTTAACTAGTGTGTCACTGTGTGCTGTGGATCTTATGCTGCTGTTAAATGCTAACTGTTTACCAAGGAGCAGTAAAGCTAAAGAGTGTGCCTTGTACTGCATCAATTGTTTACAGCATTTTGCCTGCTTTTAAAAGAACTGTGGTGTTAAAGAAAAGTGTGGAAGACTAAGGGTAGCAACAGGAAAATTGTGCCCTGGATGCTCTGGATGTTGGAAATGCTTTTGAATGAACTGGAAACTTGCAGTGTGAATGGCCATACTAAATGGCTAAAATGGGCTCCCTGCATGTGGAGTCAGTTAAAAAAAGTGGTTTCTGCAGTTTAAATTTGCCTGCTCGACAATCGCCATGAGGAGAAGAGCACTCATGAGGAAGAAGAGGCTCATTTGCATGGCGTTGTGTGATTGGTGAGGCTGCAATCAATCCCGCCCCTCAGCCAGCTCTACAGTGAATGCCCAGCATTCGAGAGGGAGTGTGAGTGGAGTGCGTGTATTGGCTTGTGGAGGAGCATCGCAGTGATTAAAAAATGCTGTAAAACTTAAAAATAGACTTGTCTGTTCAAAATCGGGCTCATCCCACATCTCGATCATCTGGATTGCGAGTGTGGTGATCGAGGAGACGATCGGCAGGACTGCCCACCTGTTCTCTTTCTGAGGCCTCCAAGATTGGCTGCAGGCCGTTTTTCTATCGCAGCTAACAACTACTGATAACAGTAAGTACCAACAGTAAAAGTTGCTCAAACAGTGATTTTCTGCCAAAAGCCAGCTGAATATGTGTGCAGCAGTGTAGTCGCTTTGCAAATAACTACTGTGTCAACTTCTACCAGCAAGTGCAAGTCTGCTAGGCCATTGACTGTGTGCATAGTTATGAGTTCAGCATCAGTTTAAAGTTTTAAAGCCAGAGAGAGACTGTGAATTGTAACCAAATGTGTAGCACTAGTTTACATGCAATCCTGTGCTTAAAATCCTGAAGCTTTAAGGGACTGTGAGTTAAAGTAATGTTTCCAGCAAGTGAAAAGTCCATGGAAAATCATGTAAAATGTGTTAGAAAAAGAACAGTGCAAGTTTGTGCAGTTTGAGCAAAAGTTATCAGTAGTGTGTGTAAATCGGATGCGCAGTGGCTTGACCCAATTTCTGAATGTTGATGCACAGGAGTGCTGCCGCCTCCATTACAGGGTGGGGTAGTAAAGTAAACACAGCAGCAGAGGAGCCATTTTAAAAGTAAAGAAGGTGTTCAGTAAAGTGGGACTTCCAGTAACAGTGAGCTTTTGTTTGTTTTCCCTGCAGTTATGGCCTCAGGACCAGCTCGCTACCCGGATCATGCCCGGGCTGCAGTAACAGCAGTAGTAAATAGGTTAAGGGACATTGAAAGGTGTTATTATGGAGGACAACTGCCTCCTCATGTGCAATTCTTGGATATCCAATGCGTGTGTCAATTTGCTTCCAACACTGGAAGGACATCTTCATGATCCTCACTGTTCTGGTGCCTAGAAAAATATGACTTGTATAAAGTGCCCAGATTCGTTTTGGCTCCCACATGGACAAAGGTTCAGGAATCTGTAGTTGGCAGCACACAGCACCAGGCAGAGCCTGTTGAAGAAGCCCTCGGGAGTGTGGCACAAAGCTAGAGGGTGCTGATTTAGAGACAGAACCAGATGTTGATGTTTTGGATGCTGTATCACAGAAGGAAAATTCAGACAAAGCATCAGTAGACTCCTGGAGGGGGTCCTAGCCCAAGTCTCATAGGAGAAATGAGATGGGGAGGCCTTTGAATGGGAGGTGTCAACCTCCGCACCTAGTGATGGTGGATAGTCTCAGGAGAGAGGTCGACTGCTCACTCCTGGGCTCAGATCCTCAGTGAGGAAGAAGATGAGGGGAACCTATGTGGCCTTGTGAAAAGGAGCGGGTACACAGCCTCAAGCTCTTGCCTTGGAGGAATGCATGGAAGAGAGTGGTGATGCCACTGCCCTGGCTATGCAAGAAGAAGAGTCATGGATCCGTTTTAATCTCGTTAAGGATGCGTACCTAGCAGAACCAGGACTGGCCACCCCCAAGCCAGGCCAGCGGTCTCAGGTTGACCAAAGCTAGTAAAGAGGAGAGACTGGTTCATAGGAAGGCGAATGAGATCTATGGGATGACCTTTCCTACCTTTCCTCGGAGTGTCTGGGAGGAGATTGAGAACAGCAGGAAATCCTGGATCTGTGCCGAAGCAATGAAATGTGTACATCCTGGTGCAAACAAGCATGTCAAGAACAGACTGTTTCATGAGAAATATACCCTGTGGAAGAGAGGCAGGACACTGTTTATGGACAGAGTGCGAATAGTGGACTGAGAGGGACGTGAAACCTTCCACTGTGTGAATTATGTGCACCCAGACAGGGTAATAATTCAAGCTCCTGACCCCCTGTACTATTGGCCTCAATGCAAGGACCTCCCAGCAAATGTGCCTGTGCCTACCAGATGGAAAGCTGAGCAGTGGTAGTCAATACTGCCACACCAGCCTGTGTAGTGCCTTTACTGATTTGCCAGTATGAACATCCAGGACTCAGGTGCCCCACATTCATTAGTTCTACAGTGTACTGGCCTTTCCAGAATCCATCGACTGGCCCACCAGATGACCTCAAATCCAGAGAGAACACCATCCCAGCTGTATCCTGATCCATCGCCTGGTAATTGGATGACATCAGACCAGCTGTTTTCCTTTTTTGTTCCTGTTCCAAGGTTCCATCTCCAGAGATGACATCAGCCCAGAAGTTCCCAGATGTGCCCTCCTGTAGTTCCAGAAGATGTCCGCCCAGCTGTATCAGAAGAAATGCTGCCAGGGAGAGTCTTTGGCTGAGGAGCAGGTCGGTGCAGATTTTTTGTTCTACAAGGGGCTGGTAAGTCCGAACTTTTCTATCTTTATGACATTGCAGTACACACCCTACACTAGCAGACTCCAGAATGTGTAAACTGTCCTCAAGGACTCTCCCCTTCGGGACTTTGGCCTGCTAGAACTGTGCTTCACTGGGCTCCAGCCCAGGAGAGACACTTTAATGGACTAACCTTCAGGCACTGTGGTCACTAGTTGGGACTTTTAGGGCACTCCATCCCCACAAATGTGTATTGTAAATAATGTCATTGTTTTCTATTGTTTTCTAGTGTATATACTGTTTTTCTACCTTTTCTAAAAAAAATCTTTTTGGGATTCTCCAGTGTTTGATGGTAGGGGTTTAGGTAGACTGCGTATGCAGATTAGGAGTGTGTGTTGTCTTTCTTTTTCTTGCAGGTGTTCCTGAAGAAGATAGAAGAGAAGACAAGAAGAGGAGGAGGGGCTCATTGGAGTTCCTCACTAGTATTTTAGTGTGTAGTAATTTAAAGTACTGTGGTTGTTATTGTTGCTGTTACTGTAGTAACCCTTTTCCTTCCACAGGTGTGGTTGTGTGGGGTAGGGAGGCAGTAAAGTAATGTAATGGTGTGGTATTAGTTTCTTGTTGTGTGGTTACAGGATGCCCAAGGTCGGGGTGGTCCCCGGATTGTTTTTATTTTGGGGTGCTAAGTTAGAGGCAGACAGATTTTCCCTAGAGGGCTGGGGGGGATAGACAGGCTGTGGTCCTGAATGCCATAGGGACTGCAGTGCTGAGCTATTAGGGCTATGCTCTGGACAGTTCAGTTCTACCAGAGCCACTAGGCATCCATAGTAAATGGGTAGAGTAGAGGCTGCTATGTCAGCTAAAGGCCTCTAGGCCCTTAATGTTGCCTGCCTGTGCTCGCACATGATAGGAGGGGGCCTGATCACCCCCCTCCGCAGGTAGCACATAGGGTGGGATGGCCTAAGCCGAGTAAACAATGACTGCAGACAGTCATTTTCCTGGTCAAGGGCGAGTGTAACCCCCTTGTTACCCGGGGTTACTAGAATCCCAGTAAGACCTAGTGGTAGGCAGGGAAGGCAGCTTGTGAAACTCCAGTTAAATGGATTTCACACTGTCTCAATCTGTTCACAGCCTCAGCTGAGACTGAGGGATGACATCATCATAGAACTATCGCAGCTGCATGAGCCACATTGGAATCTGCAGAAGGGAGTTAGAGTAGAATGTTTGGAGGTTTGAACAGCCAGTAGTCAGCTGGAGTTTGGAGATTGTTGTGAGAGGAGCACAGCAGCTCTGTGCTCAGGCTCTTGGAGCCTCAGCCCTGAAATAGGGCTATATTTAGGGAAAGGTGTGTGTTTCCGCCTAATGAGAGACACAGTAAGCTGTTTTCTTTAGTGGTGGAGACCGCTGATTCAGGTCCCTGTGCCCCATCCCTCAGGGGATGGGGCAGGAAGGTTTGCCTGCTATTCCAGAGGCAACCCCCTGGCCATTGCTGGAGAAAGAAGCTGCCTTATTTTGTCCACGTGTGTGGGGTACAAGAAGATTTCATGATTCGCCTGTTGGGCATCTGTAACCAAAGGGTGAGTTCTGCTCATTCTAAAGGGCCCATGTTTAATCCTGAACTGTGTTAAAGTGGGGATTGGACTACTGAAGTAGTGGGAGGCCTAGAATAATAGGCTTAGCCAAAAGTAAAAGTATGTTCAAGTCCAGCACATAGGGGAAGTCAAGATATGTAGAGGAGATATGACATACATCTACTCAGTAATCTACATTGCCAAGCTTTCAAAAGAGTTGTTTAGTTTCCAGAGAAATGGCGGGTATGGATTGTGAAGCTGGAGGGTGGAGACCCCATCATTAGTAAACAGGTCCACCTCTACAGATTTGCTCTGCAGTTTCTACTTTGCCTCATGCACTTGGCCAGTGATGAGGGAAGTACCCAGACGTGGGATGGAAGGAAAATTCCCTTTAGGAGTCTAAGGCTGTAAGGTGTTTTGGGGAGCCACCAATAGGAAAACTGGTTCATTCCCATATGGACCGCGGATCAAGTGGCTGGCGGGGGAGCTGGGCCATGGGGAAATCCCAAGTAGTGTGCAAGTCGGGCTGTGTACCCAAAGCTGCGTGTAAGTCCAGACTGTGTGCCTGGTGGGTTCAGAGCCTGAGGGCTGAAATATGAAGAAGTGTTCTGCTATCTCTAATCTGCATTACCAGAAATGTAGCCCCGTGGGGGTCCGTCTATGCTTTCTTTGTTCAGTTTGGATGTAAATAAAAGCCACACTTTAGAATTCCATTCCTGGTTTTGGACATTACAATTATTGCTTCCTGTGTTCGGATTTACTTAGGTGCCCCTATGCAGAGTAGCCAAACCTAAGCCCCCAGTGCTGAGTAACCTAGTCCTCCCCAAACCCAGTCCCCACCAGATACTGCTGTCAGCTTCAACAGCATGCCACCTGTCGTTTTGCAAAAAGGCAGGGGTCCGGGGTTACAAAGTCATGAAGTGTTTGGGATCTTCTAACTTACCTTCTCCTCCCATTTATTATTTAAAGGGATTTTTGATGTTTCACAGATGCCTTTTTCACAAGGTATGCCATTGCTGCCCATGCTTCAGATGTTGAAGCTGCAATTTGTTTTGTAAAAAAATCTATTATAGTAATTTTATTGTTATATTTTTATCAGCACTTTGTTTCTGGCTGCCTTCCAGTTTCTTTGTGTGGCCACACTCCCAGAGTGATGTTATACCAGGGAGCTGTCAATGTTTTACATACAGAAACAAGGAATTCTGGGAAATGTATAATGTTAACTTAAATGTGCCTCACTCAGAGTACAGTCTCGTATGTTGGTAGTGGTGAGCACCTAATATGTAAATATCCATAGCAATGAATTGTGGGTCAAATAAAATGCTGTTTTCCAGTTTCCTTACTGTGAGATGCAGTCTCATGTTTCTGTAGTGGTGTCAATGATATAAGCTCGTGTATGTTTGTTTGTAAAAAAAAGGCATTGTGCATACAGTATATAGCTATAAGACTTCTATACTGAGAGATGTAGTCTCCTATTTCTGCAGTGAGCACAGAAATATAATAGCCTGTATACTTATTTACATAGTGAGGCATTGTGGGTACAGTACATAGCTGTTTTTTTATTTAAAACTAAAACATGACAGTGTTCCTTTTATAACTTAGTTTCCCTAGTATGATGTCACAGTTGGGGGTTGCAGCACTGAGAAAAAAGGGGCTGGTTATGCAAATGAAGCAGAGCACAAAATAAAAACATTTTTCATGGAAACAAAGAAACATAGAATTTGACAGCAGATAAGGACCGCTTGGCCCACCCAGTCTGCCCATTTCCCTACCTAATGGATCAAATGCAGATTCTAGCTAACCAACAGCCTACTTCTTCCTACCCACACCCCCTAGAATTGCCTTATGACTGTCCCATGCATTCTTGAATTCCACCACTGTTTTTGACTCCACAACCTCCTCAGGAAGGCAGTTCCATGCATCCACAACCCTCTCCATGAAAAATACTTCCTCACATTACCTCTGAGCCATCCCCTCCTCTAGCTTCAAATTGTGCCCCCTTGTCCTTGCACACCTCTTTTTCTGAAAGATACTACCCTCTTGGAATTTGTTGACTCCCTTGAGGTACTTGAAAGTTTCTATCATGTCCCTCCTCTCCCTCCTCTCCTCAAGGCTATACATATTAAGCTCCTTAAGTCTCTTTTGATATGTCTTCCAGTGCAGAACCGGCATCATTTTAGTTGCCCTCCTCTGGACTGCCTCCATCCTGTCTATGTCTTTGCGGAGATTGGGTCTCCAGAACTGAATGCAGTACTCCAAATGGGGTCTTACCAGCTGTCTGTACAGAGAGATAACAACTTCCTGTTTTCTACTGGTGATGCCTCTTCCTATGCATCAGGTATTCCCCAGCCCTCCTTACTGCCCTCTCACATTGATTGCTCACCTTTAGATCATCTGATATGACTACCCCCAGGTCCCTTTCCATTGTTGTTGTTGTTAGTGTCTCACCTCCCATTGTGTACTCTTCCCCTGGGTTTTTGTTTCCCAGGTGCATTACTTTGCACTTCTTAGCATTGAATCCAACTTGCCATACATTTGACCATTCCTCCAACTTTGCCAAGTTCCTTCTCATCCTTTCCAACCCACCTTGTGTATCAACTCTGTTGCAGATCTTTGTGCCATCTGCAAAGAGACATACTATTCCTTTCAGTCCCTCTGCAATGTCACTTATAAAGACATTAAAGAGGACCAGTCCTAGTACTGAACCCTGTGGTACCCCACTAGTAACCCCCCTTTCTTCAGAGTGGACTCTGTTTACTATTACCCTCTGTGTCCTGTTCTCCAGCCAGTTCTTTACCCAGGCTACCATCTTGGGACCCACTCCCAGGCTGGCCAACTTGTATAGTAATCTTTTGTGTGGGACAGCACTTTTTGGCTGTTTGAATGGTAGGATACTGATTCACAACTCCTACAGGTTACTATTCCCATTTGTTACGGCAAACAGAAAACCAATTTAATGGGATCAAATTTGCATCGTAATTATGTAAAATAAGGTTGTATTTTTGTGAAATTATTTTTTGGGGGATTTGGGATAGAAAATATCTGTTCCATAAAGTGTAGAAAAGGGTTGTTATTGTTTTAATTATTAAAATGTTTAGAAATATAGTTTCTGATTTGCAGGAGCAAATAAAATCGAGCATTGCTTAATCCATATTTTATTTTCAAGGTTTCGTAATCCAAAACCTGATCTGCATCCATTAATAATTTAATCTCAGTAAGCCCCTTGCTATACCAAATTTTGAATATTGAATCAGTTACTGAGGGAATGAGATTAGTATTTAAATATGTGTGTGGGGGGGTATTGAGCATGTGCTGTGTTTTGAGGGGTTATTAATTACTTTGTTCCATATCTTTACCATGGTATAGGTGCAAATTGAAATGTTTTTCAATTTGTTCCAATATATTACTGCATATAGAATATTTTTACATTGGTGTATGGAATGTTTGCAGTTTCAATTTGTATTGAGGAACAGACTGGTTCATATTAAACCAACACTGGGCAACTCCTAGGTTAGCAGTGTAGTAATAATATTTGAGATTAGGTAAAGCCAGGCCACCTTCCATAATACATATATTTAATTTTTGTAGTTTTAGTCGGCGTCTTTTCCTTTTCCATAAAAATTGTTTTAATGGTAGTATCCAAATGGTTAAGAAAATCATCATTCAGCCAAATTGATAGGTTTTGAAAAAAAAAAAATTTAGGGAGGGTATTCATCTTGATTACATTTACTCAGCCTATCATGGTAAGTGGTAATGTTTGCCACTGGTTTAGCATATCTTTGATTTTATGGATGATAGGGTCCAGATTTAATGCTTGTATTTTATTTAGCTCTTTATCTATGATGATGCCTAGGTATTTAATTTTGGAGACAATTTGTGTAGTTAAATGAGGGGAAGGTTCGAAGGATCCAAATGATGAGTAGTTTCCATGATTTCCATTTTGGACCAATTGGCTTTGTAGCCAGAAATAGCTCCAAACTGGTCCAGAACATCCAATATTGGTTTAAGGCTCTGGTTCATATTGACCACATAAATCATGGTGTCATCCACATATAAACATATAAACTAATGTGATGTTCAACATTATCTATTTTGGGGCCTTGAATTAAAAAAAAGTGTTTATGTAACATTTAGGGTTTAGGCTAAAGCAAAAAAAAATGTAGGGAAATGTGGCTTTAGGGTTTCCAAACCTAAAACCCCACCGCCACCCTAAACTTTTCCTGAGGGCCTGTCAGCCCTAAAGCCCATCCCATTAGAAGTGTGTGTTTCTGGAGTGTATAGAATGGCGTGAGCTTTATGGTTGACAACCCCAAGGAAGAGTGCACCCCTGATTTGTTTTAGGGCTGGCGGTAGAGTTTTAGGGTTGGAAATCCTAAAACCACATTTCCCTACTTTTTTAGCTTTAACCTGAACCATAAATGTTGCATGCAGTTTTTCTGCAAAGAATCATTTAAAATATGCAAATTTATTTAGCTCTGGTGTTATTGTGTTATAGAAATCCCATTGTTTAGTATTAGGTGCATAAATATTACATAACAATATTTTCTGTCCATCTAAGGTTTCTGTTAGAATTTGAAATCTGCCCTCAGGATCAGAGATATTGGTGCTAGAGACAAATTTTACATTCTTTCTAATAAGGGTAGCTGTGCCTCTTTTTATAATAATAATCATATATCAAGAAAGTGTCTATAGATACTTTGGTGTCTGGATCGATGAATGTTTAAACTTTGATTATCATATCGAAGACACCATAACAAAAATAAATAAAACACTGGGAGCCTTCAGACATACAAGGTCCTGTATAAATAAACAGATGAGGGCTGTAGTAGTAAACCAGTTATTGATACCAGTCTTTGACTATGGCAGCCATGTTTATGTTTTAACAAATAAGGGGATCTTGTCTAAAATAGATGTGTATAATAGACTAACAAGATGTATCTTGCGTAGAGATTATAAAACCCACTACTGTATACTATTTGGAGAACTTGGATGGCTGACCCCAGAAAATAAAAGAAAATGAACCCGGGCAAACCAAATGTATAAAGTATTACATTTTCAAAGGCCAGCTTACTTATATGAAAAACTTGAAAACACACAACACCAGCATAATTTGAGACAAATAAATTTACAAGGCTTTATAACTCCTAGATTAACAAACAAATATGGAAATACAGTATGTGCTTTGCTGCAATCACATTTTAAGTGTGGAATTTAATATATAAAACTATGGCAAAAGTTCATAACAGTATTAAATCTTTCACCGGGATTTGAAGCATGAATTAAGGGTACGTTGTATGTGTAACGGTTAAATTGCATTTTGATATTACTCTATTACAAATTCATTGACTGTCTTGTTTTATGGTGCAATTGCATTTTGTGTTTGTAATTTGTTTTATGTGAAAATCTGCATATGCAATGGAATAACAGGACCATCTTGTAAATAGGACAGGTCCTAATGATGTGAATTTCCAGCTTATCCTGAATAAAAATAAAGATTTTTACTACTACTTTACTACCACTTTTTTTTTTAATCTTGAAGGTACTGAATTCCACTTAACCCACCCATGCTCATTTTAGTTTTTCTGCTTCTAATGGTTGTAGGGGATTTTCTTATAAAAATTCAGCATCAGCCTTTTTCTTGCTCAGGTAACAGAATGGGCTTGATTTTCAAAGAGCCCTTAGAGCAATGCAGGTTGCATTGCTCTAGGGCTTCAGTGAACTCCAGGTGCATCTGGGACCCTGCGCCCAATTTTATAAAGGGGGGGGTCCCTTCACCAAAAATCCAAGGGTTGCCACAGCAGCAGGCTAGCACCAAATAATTGGTGCATCTGTTGGAATTGCCACAGAACTCTGTCTCTTCCACCTGGCACAACACTAAAGGGGCCAGGATGGTTGGAGGGATGTTGAAACTACTTGCCAGGAGGGGGTCAAAGGTAGAAGGGGCATGGGGTGCTATGGGGGCATTGGGGAGGCATTGGACAAGTGAGGGAATGATGTGGCACTTGGAAGGGGTGCTGTTTACATAGCCATAAAGCCAATGGGAAGAGATCATGGGGGGGTTCAGGGACAGACAGTGCCATGGCCCAAGATGGGCACAGCCCTGGCAGCAGCCCAGTCATCTATGGGGCTGCTTCCAGAGATGTGCCCACATGGGGCCATGACACTGCCTGTCCCTAGAACCCCCTCCCCCTCATGGTCTCATCTCATCAGTTTTATGGCTATGTAAAAGGCACCCCCAGCTACAGACACATCACTCCCTCATATGCCCACTGTCTCCCTGATGTCCCCTACTGCACCCCATGCCCCTTCAGCCTATGGCAGCTTACTTTCAGTGTGTGGCACTGGCACAAGTCCCTTAGTCCACCTCCTGGGTGAGGTAAGTGGAGCCCCTTGCTGCATCCAAGGCAGGGCTTGCAAAATCCCAAAAGGGATGGTGCATCCGTGCCATGGCACAAGCCCCCTTGCGACCTGGTGCAGGAGCATTGTTGCCACAAGGGTGGTGCAGGTCGGGTTAGGCATGAGGCCTCCTTATTTTGATACAGTCTGAGTTCAAAAATCAGGACTGCTGCAAAGTCTGACACAAGGTGCCACTTGCATCATACCCATTTGGCACAGGCACCTTTCATCAAACTTCATTTAAAAATGTGACCCAATATGTTTTTTCCTTTTGGCAGGTGAACCCAAACCCTTGGCATTCAATGAAATAAAGTTATATGGAATTATATTAGAGCTTGGGTTTAAATGTATGAGTTATCTAGCTGGAAATAGAAAAAGGGTTCTAGACTAAAAAAGATACTCTAGCACTAACCTGTCTATACTTGACTACTGCACGCTAGGAAAAAAATAAAAAATTAAAATGGAGCCACACAATTGAATAATTACACTATCCAAAAGTATGAATAAATCTCAGAGATAATTAGACGTTAACAGCAATGTTATATTAAATATTACATTCTTTGCTTCTAATGGATTATGTTAAATAGATTACAGGTCTGATGTGAGTTAGAATTCAGCTGTGTTTAAGATAACAGTAGGAGAAAGTCATAAACATAAATTTATTTGACTCTAAATTACTACGAGGGCGGTATTCTACTTTGGTGTACTATTAACTCCAGACTATGTCCAAGGTGTTTATAGCTAGTTTGAGTTGTTACTTTAATAGGCAGAAAGACAGTATGCCAGCTCTAGCCACATATTGCAGCAAATGTTGTTTATGTTGGTAATTAAAGTTTTCTTTCCTTTTCTTTCCATACAGGTGTTGGCATGTCAATAAAATATTAAAACCAATATGCCTGTGTCTGTTTGATTTTTTTTTTAATTTAGAAAAAAAGAGATGGCTTTCAAGAGTCAGCTCTAGTGTTAATAGACAAAGAACCTCTGTGCCCAAACACCGAGGCAAGGGTTACCCACAAGGGCATTTGGCTGGGAAGCCAAGTTTCAAGAAAATACAAAATCACACATGCCCCCACAATGCAAAGCATCATGGGCTGCATATGCAAATCACCACAGAATGTTATCCTGGTCCAACTTTAAGCAGGGTGCATGGTGCGAAAGGCCTCTCACACAGTTTGCAAAGGGAAACTGTGTGAGGCATTCATTCAATCTATCTAAAAGTAAGACTCATAATTCTGTAAGTATATATGCAACCATAATACTTTGCATTGTGGTCTTATTTTCTAGTGTTAATGTTATCCAGATTTAGAAAGGTTAGAGATCTAAACATGTGGGGTATAATATATTCTCTATGAGAATATTGTAAATAATCTTTAGTTACAAGGCTCACAGCATGAGATAATAAACAATTGCAATAGCCTTTCTGCCTAGAAGGTCCATAAACATATGTTCAAGACTTATCTTCATACCTTAAATAGTTGAATGTGTGGGTCACTTAGCCATCTCAGCTTCCTGATAATAAATTCTATCAGGCACATAATCAACATTGTAAAATATTTGAATTTACCCTACAGCTTCTATAATGGTATATTCTACAGCTCAGTTGCCAGTATCAGATTTGCTTACTTAGCTATATAAATGATTCATATTCATATGAATTCTAGAGCAGAAGACTAGATTTTATTTCACTTCTTATTCCTCACACAATGATCAGGAAGCTTATGCCAGTTTGTATAATCTAACCATTTAGTTACCTTATGAAAAAGAAACACTTTCATTACCCTTAAGATATGTAACACAGTATGGTGTTATTCACCCTGAGAATAATGTTGGAGTAGTGTATTCTACACCACAAATGTAGTTAAATTCATATGCTACATAGGTATTTAACTATTCAGTAAAATATTTAGGTTCAGATCAGAAATACATGCAAAAAGACCATGCAATCAGCATACTTATTAACCAATTGTGTGAATGTGGAATTCTACACTTAAATAAAAACAAGCATAATACCTAAACAAGGAAGATATTAGCAAAGCTAACACCATTTACTGATGATTTAAAAGTTCAAAGAAAGCGTGTGAAAGTTGCTTACAGATATTGTCTGTAATTTCCTGTCAAATTAACCAGAAGGTTTACATATGTATCAGTCAGGTTTGATATTGCTGAAAGAGTAAATAGTGATTTGTAATGATGATCTTTTTCCTTCTGTGTTCGTACTGTTTAAGAACAAGTTTTACCAGGTTATTCCAACATTTCAGCATTTCAATATTTTAAATTAGATAGCAAATGTTATCCAAATCCTACTGACTCATGATCAGAATTTAGTCCAGTGGCTGAGACAATGTTTGATTTAGCAGGCTCAGTTTGGACAAGGGTATGTCAATTTGAGCATTTAGAGTAAACGCACACTTGGTAATTAAGCCTCTTAATAAACCACTTGGGTGCCATCAATTTTGTCTTCCATGGGTAGATCTTGCAAATCTTTTGCTAATCTGGATGTCTCTGAGACTCTCTATGCAAGATGAGACCAAAAGCTTCATTCCAGTTTCACCCATTAAAGCAGTTCTGATTGCTAGATTACAAAAAGTCAGTTTGCATCCAATCAGGTTGGGCTTTGCTGCATGTGTTGCTCAAATTCATGAGAGGACCTAGAGGAACAGTTCGTAAAAGTCCGATGTCTTTCCCTACATCATGATCTATTTCTTTCTTGGGGGGATTTACAGGTTTTGGGAGAAGACTCATCGTCGTCAGAGGTTTGCTTTTTCAATGACCAGGTTGTTTTGCACTTACCTTTGTTTTTTGCAGCCATGGAATACAAAAATAGGGCAGATGGTGTGGTGTTTGGTTTAGGATATCTGCATGCCCTAGAATTGTAACTGTGCTCTGCGTGTTTTTATCAGTTGTAACACATGTGTCTGTGCTCTCCAGCTGCCTCACTTCTTCAGTGCCCACACAACCTGCTTGCGAGTTTAGCATTCCATACAGTGATAGAGGGTTGGTTTTGAAATTATGCTTTTCCAATTTGCCAGATAAAGAGTGCTCTACAGCATCTGCTGTTTTAAAATTGTGTTTTTGTTTTCATTCGGTTTGGACACTACAAGTGTACCTGGATATTTAAAGTAGTAGGATGGCCCAACACTATGCAGTTTATGTTTAACATCAATAAAAGTTTTCTTTTTTTACCACCTAACTCAAAAGTATTGAAAGAAAAGTATTATTTCCTTTCAGAAAATATACCTCCCTTCTCTAGTAATTCTTGGCACTTCTTCCTTTATGGAATACCCTGAAGAAACTGGCTATGATGGGTCTTGGTCTAGTCACTGATTGTGGACATGGATCAAGGGACCTATGAACCCTTTCAATTTAATGGCCAGGGCCACTGATATCCAAGAATTTCAGGCAAACATGCAAAAGTTAATTGTATTGTTTCCTTCCAGCCCTCCAGTATTCTTAGTATTCTGACATTATTCTTCCTCCTCTATTCTCTAAGTCATCAATTTCATACATTAAATAGCTAGTTTGCTTGTGTTGAAATTCAGACTTTTCCCCTCTAGAAATGCCATAGTGTAATGTTTCTATCTGTTTTTTGTTCCTGTTGACCCTTCCTGTTGCTTCCTCAGTGTCTCTCAGTAATTTGCCCATAGAGTTTTTAAATTCAGTAATATCAGTTTTAATTTCTGCCAGCATGTCCTTAATAAATAGAAGATCTGATCTGTTGTCATGACTGTTGCTATGTGTGGTGCCTTCTGTACTGTTTTTGTGCTGTCAGTCATTTTTCCCATTAAAAGAGACATTCTCTCACCTTGCCGTAATGTCAGTGACAGAAAACAGAAAGTAGTTTCTTACCAATTTTGCCAATAGTTTGTGATGTTTAATTTAACAAATATAAGTGTATTTAAAATGAAATTGAAGAAAAACATGAGGTAAGTCAAATAAAGAAGTAGGACAGAGCCGTATCAAATGTACTTCCCCCCAAATGTACTACACCTGCATCTTGACAGATGCCACATGCATGCTCTCAATTTATAATAGCTATGTAATGGCTTGTTCATCTATGGGTATATGATGGCATCTTGTCTAGGAGAACACCTGCCTTACACCATGAATACCAGTACTGTACCAACAACAGTCACCTTACCATCATGGAACAGCAGTGATGGAGATCAGGGGCACCTTAAACCATACCATGGGGCACCATTAACATGAGACCACACACAAACTAGATTATTCATACCAGAGCTGGGATCAAGCAAGGTGGTATTTATTTAGTAGTTGCCTAGGCAGTACACAGCTCTCCAGGCATTTCCATGGCCATATAACTTATTTTCTTTCATGATGGTACACGCTATATTACAACTTCTTTACTTGGACCATGCGCTACACATACACCACTTCATTATATTCCTGGGGCTTTCACATATTTCGCACCACCACCACCACCACTAGTATGCATCTAATAATACTGCTGCTTCTATACAGTGGATGAAAGGTACCCAGCTGCTTGGGGGGCCTTTTTGCTTACCATATGATTATGTAACTTTCCAGGTTTACTCCCTGAACTAAAGGGGTACAATTATAAGTTGCAATGAAGTACACAGGTCTCTTTCAACCTTACAAACCCTTAACCTCCTTTGTGAGGTTCCTGGAGCACTGTAAATCACAAGACCATTTGTGCAGGTTCCATGTCATAACGGTGATAGCCAAATAGTGATCGCTGTTATAGCAAGTGCACGTCGCCTAAAAAACAGAATGTGATGTACACTCCCAGCGAGAGCAACACCAGTGAAAACAGATGTTTTTATGTTATTTATACAGGGGACTGTGCCACCGCAGCCCCTTAAAAAGATTCTGAACTCTGGGGGGGCACGTCGGGAGGGTGAACCTTGTAAAATAATAGTAACTCCACATGCAAAATGCAAAATATTGTTCCTCCCCAGCCCCAAACCTTGCACCCTCCCACTGTAGCCAGCCACCCTCACCACCACACCATACAGCCAGCTTGGCAGCCTCTCACTGCACTACCTCCCACATACCTTCCCTCCTTTTCTGTTCCCCGTCCTGTGCTTCTGGTTGCCTTGCTATTCACCCATCACTACCCATTCAGGGTAACTCACATAACAAGCATTGAACCTGAGTCACTCATATCCAAGTCACTCAAGTTCAGTTGCTGTTTTGACAGGTTACCATTTGTGCAGTGACACACTCATCAGGCAGGGCAAGCTGAGCTGGCATGTGTCTCATTGTGCCCAGTAAGCCAACAATTATGCAAAGTGTATCAGCATTGTATCACTGTTAAGTGTATAAAGCATGGTTGGTCTAGCTGTGCGTGCCTCCATTCAACACTACACTGCCAGCACAAGTCCCAAAAAGCAGACTTTCATGTCTGGTACCTCACATAGGGAGTTATCAACCCCAACCCTTGCCAGGTCTCCTTCTACCTGACACTCATTTATTTGACTACCTGCCAGGGGTTTAAATATGAACTACCTAGGACTATGTACAATGAGCATTCTATTTATGAGGTTAACCTATAGTTTACACTGAACACAGACTTCTCCCATTTCTCCTCTCTATCACTCATTGCTGCCAGGAGTGCACCTTCAAGAGTTCCGAAGACCTCCCTTGAGGGGTGATCCACTGCTTTCCCTGATGTGCCTTTCAGAGATGATGTTCTCCACTCCTCTCATGGTGAGTCCCTAGGGCCTCCTCCAAGTATTCTCCTTCTCTGGAGACCAGGCACAAGAGGAACAGTGCCACCCAACCCCAGTAACCCTGCCACCATCCCTGCGGCTGCAAGCCCCAAGATCCAGTCACAGCTAGAGAGGCTGGACTGCTCTTCTCTCTCTCCCAGGCTCTAACTCTGGCTGGCCAAAAACCCAAACTCCCCAAGTACCTTCCTCTTATATAGAGTTTGGGAGGAAGGAAAGAACTATACATGTTCATGTTATATTTTCCTGCTCTTAGCTAAGTCAAGTCACTCAGAGCCATAGCTCTCAACTGTCCCTGATTATGAGCGATGACCCACATTTTACCATTGCTTTGTCCCTCATCCATCCTTCATGGAAAGATGCTACCCATGAAGAGAATGTGCTATAAATGTTGACTTTAAAGCAGCAATTCCTGGCATTCTAATATGCTAAATCCAAAATAAACATTGTATAGCTAAACACAATGTTTTTCACTGTGTTCTGAACATGTATCTCAAGTTTGAGGAGATGTCTATAATTGTGCCTCATTTCGAGGTTTAGTATCCTGCATTTTAGTGACAAAAGGTTCGGAAGTATGCTCACAGCATTAACACCCAGACAGCCTAGGTTAGATTTTCAAAGTCCCTGAGATCCACCCAGCTACAGGAAAAAAAAACTGGCGCTGGTGGGTCTCCACTTGCGGAGTCGCAGTTTTTGCTGCCGCTGCGGTATTCTCAAAGGCGGAGCCAGCTTATAACTGGCTCCATGATTTACAGCAGCATGCATCTATTTTTTTCAGCACAGCTGCACAGAACTGTTATGCCCTAGGGGAGGGACCAGCCATAACATCCCCGCAGCTGCACCCACTGAAAATACAAATCTCCTCAGGTGTGGAAATTTTGGCCTGCACTGGTAGCTGTTGTGTGGGACTTAGTCCTGGAACATCTGAAAATCTAGCCCCCTGTCTCCAGGCACTTTGCCCCAGAGAACAGCTCCCAGGGTCTGGCTTAATCCTTCAAGTGCACCCTATTAACTCATTATGTCCTGAGCCACTTTGTGTCTGCTTAAGCGATGGATGGTTTGGACTTCATATGAAGCTTATTGGAAGTAATGTCTGCCTTGAGCTGACTGAGGAGAGAGGCTTGTTACATCTATTAGATAAAGTCATTTCATTTGTGATTAATCTGTACTTGCTATTTTTACCATGAATATGTAATCATGTTACTTTTAATTTATATTGTGTACTTATGGCTTTATGCGTACTTGATGTGAAAAGTGAATGTTGCCACAGGACCCTCATGAAAACAAGATGTTTCTTCCTATGGAGCTATCCAGGAAAGCAACAACATGTTTAAATAAAGTTAGCCTACCCAGCAGCTAAGCAAGCTTAAAAATAGAAACAAAATAAAAACCAGACGTATTCATTTCAGGAAGTTTGGGATCTGTGGGTTTTATCCTGGATATAGATCCAGGGATACAATAATTAGACCACAGTGGCAGGCATAGAGGAGGCAGTGTGCTGTGCTCTAGTGTTTAGTGTAAGGTATATAATCCAGGAAACTCTGGCTCAAATGCCAGCAAAGCCATCACCTTACTAGGTGACCATGGGCAATAGTTTTGAAGCAAAAGAAGGTTAAGACACGTGCCCATGGCCACCTAGTAAGTAATCTTTTTTTTTCCTTCAAACCTAATGTTTTGTATGATGTTGCATCTTATGTATGAGTTTTTATTTATTTATTTTTGTTTAGTTTTGTTGACCGGGTTAAGTGCACTAGACATATCCTACCTATTTTCAGGCACGACCCAGGGAGGGGATACAGATGAATGACAACTGAAATTGAACCAGATTAAGCTGTTGGTGGTATTTTTAAGTGAATGAGGAGATTTGGCCAGGACACTGGAAATTCTCCTGCTCTTTGATAAAGCGCCATGGGATCTTTAACATCCACCTGAACTACCACCAATCCAGGCAGATGGGACCTCAGTTTGACATCTCTTCGAAGGCGGCACCTCAGAAGTGCAGCACCCTCTGATGCTGCACTACAGTGTCAGACTGGGATATTAACCCAAATGCCAGATGTGGGAACTGAACCCACAGCCCTCTGATCTCCTGGCCTCAGAGGCGAGTGTGCAACCTACTGAGCCACTGACACTACCTTTGCATAATAAATTAAAAATTAAAACAAACTGGTGAGGAGGGTTCTAAATGAAATTTTCTCATATATCTTGGCTTAAGAAACTGAGCTCCACATTTAAAGATATTTAACGCTGCTGATGTGTGTTGACTGATCTGAAAATGTAGGCGCATGCCAAGGGCCAAGGTCTAAAGAAATGGTTCAGTGCTGAAGGATTTTCTGTAAGAAGCCTGCAGGTAGCCATTTATGTGCTTGTTTTCTATACATTGGGGAAAAGCTCCCTTTTACATCACGGCATAAGATAAACAAAACAGGAGCAATGGTAAACCACCATCCATCTCCCTCAGTCACCATCCAAGGTCTGCATCTATCAGGTTACTGATCCAAGGCAGGGAGGGCTAGATGCAAAACAGGTGTGGATCAGGGAGAAAAGTAGGGACAACAGACTCTGTATGATTTCAGTACACAGTCAGCTCTTCATGATGCTGCTACAGTTGTTCCAGTGCTGGCAGAAAAACACAGTAGCAACCATTCTGGTAACTGATGCCAATCTTGTCTGAAAAAAACTTTGTCCTAAAATTTTGATAGCCCATTTTATATTAAAGTGGATTTGTCCCTTTTGAGAATTCTTAAAAAAAATATTTAGACACAATCTGGCTTGTATTTTATTGTCTGCATTTCTGTGCCCCTTCTGCTTCATTGCGAGGTTGATTTGCACTGAAGCATGATCCTTGCCTGTAGAAATTCATCATCACCTGCTGCCTGATCCTTTACTGTAATAATAATCTTCTGTTTGTGACGTCACAGCATCACAGTTTGTAGCTGTGAGAACTATTACGATGCCACAAATGGAGGAGTCTGACTTCAGCAAAGTAGTAAACAACAGGAGCTGATGGACTTTATTGCATAAAAGATCTAGTTCCCATGTAAATGAAACTACTATAACAGTAGTAATGACAAATAAATGTAATAAAAACTGAAAAATGTTAACATATCAGATGAATTATGCCTATTATGTTTTAACAATGTCCTAAACTTGGTAAACTCACTTTAAAGGGCTGGATACCTAGTAGCCGGCACAGAACAGTCATCACTGGAGTTGGGGTTCAAATGTTGGCTTGGGACATGTGTGAAGTGAGTCTGACAGTATCAAGCTCAGTTCCCTAGTGAACAAGAGGTCACCCCACATCACAAGTACAGTTCAACACAGTTGACAGCCTTTGTTCCAAGGGCATCAGAATACATGAACAGAGATTGGTATTGAGATTGGTACCCAGGAACACTGATTTACAGTGACTGACAAGCCAAAATCCTTTTCTAAAGTATGGGATTCTGGTATTTTGCACCAGTCTACATTCCAGCTATGAAGAACCAAGAGGGGTTCCATACTTTTCATGATTTGGACCAATATTATTTTCTGAAATTACAGCGTTTACCAGAAAATATCATTAACCATCAGTAAACCAGTGGCCTTGCCGTGATGCGTGGTATACACCCAGGTCAGTTCTGAAGAACATTGGTGTCACAAACCCACTCAGCAGGTCAGACCTCTACTCCCAAAGTGCCAACCTCCGAGCGCAGTCTTCTGAACAGTTAACAGAAACAGGGTAACCCTCCTGTCTGTTTTTGTGAAGTCGAATCAACCTTTGGTCTCAAGTCTTGGAGGGATTCAAACTGTGAACCTCTTGCTAGCGTACCCAATGTACAGACGCAGATAATTCTGTCTTCGGGGGGCCAAATATCTTTGCCTATCGGGCACCTAACCAGGTGTACAGAAATGAACCCTTAAAAACTCTAATAAAAGACCTCAGATTTAACTCTACCTTTTTTCAGATTGGTATCACCATTCAAGCTTATGCACAGTGTCTGCTTTAACCATATATACTTTACTTATTAAAGAAAGAAAATCAAAGACAGACCAAGTAGGCTCTAAAAATAGAGTTTTACTAAAATAGATAACAATATGTAACATGTAAATACAGAACCATATATCACAAAACATACAAATCACTTAAAAGAATAAGGTTTTAAAAAAGTGCAGATTCCTACCACTAGTACACTTAGAATTGTTTATTCTAAGGTATTCTTATCTCACAGTGCTGTAGATGTTGTAGCTTTCAGAGTCCAAACATTTGTGTGTAAATGGAAAACAGAATACTGTTTAAAAGCTGGCTTTGCCCACCTCTTTGAATGAGGTCACCTAGCTCCTCCCTGTCAGAATATATAAAAAACATATATCTATATAAAAACAGGATGTCTTTTCCAAGTATTAAATTCTGTAACCTCAGCATAATGGATTTTCTTTTCAAATGATATTTCTTTGATCTTATGATCAGCTTCCCTTTCCGGGACATCAAAGCATCTTTTATGACTTCGCACTAAAACGTCACAACCTGCTCTTCTTCCTCTAAGCATTATAAAAGTTTATGATCTATCTTGGCAGTTAGGTATCTTCTAGCCTGTAATTAGCTTCTGACTTTCCAGGTAACACCTTGTATCTAAAACCTGTGTGTGTGTGTGTGTGTGTGTGTGTGTTTGTGTGTGTGTCATACTCACGTGCTGTTTCAGCATGTCTCATGAGAGACAGTCCATAACACATTTTTATATTACGAAAATGATGCAGCACTCAGAACTGACTGTCCATGTCACAACTGGCACAGTAATGTGTGAAGCAGTATACACTATTCCTCATCTGTGGATAATTAGAGGCTATCCGTTTTTAGAAGCAACAATCTCTCACCGTTTATGCACGTCAATAACCACACATCAGTGAGAGAGTCTTCAGGTGAGAGAAGCTTTCAGTTGCAAAGTTCAGGTTGTTAAGGCAGAGTTCAGAGCCATCTTAATAAGTCGCAGTTGAACTGAACATAAAAAAAAATATCCAACTAAAGGCCAATTGTGCCGTATTCAATTGGGATATAAGATGACTTTTTACTGATGCTGTTTCAAAGAGGGTTGTATAACTGTACATATGTGTGTTAACTTGCATTCAGTCTAGTGGGACATATACCATAATATTTTCCTGACAAGTAAATGTTATTAGAGATTATACAATGGCAAGAAAAATTCTAGCAACCTGATTGGCTGACAACCATCAGAGACAGTGATGTTACTGAACAATAACATCACTATATCTAGGGCAGGCACATAGACGACCACAACACTGTGAAAGATATCCCTCCCTGGTAAAGTACGCCAAAGCCAACACGACTTCACATTCCCCACTATGCAGAAAAGTTCTGAAACAGTCAGTTCCACCAACATGGATTAGTATTCCTTACTACATAGAAAATCCCAAAACAGCCGTTTCCACAATTTTCATAGTATAAACATAGCACTCGCGTAAGTTTGTCATCTTGTAGCTCCTAAAAGAAAACTTAAATAAAGCCACAACAGCAGCTTCTTAGTTACAGTCCCCCAATGTTTGTAGTGCATGCACACTACAGCACCACACTTGATCCAGGACTCTGTGCCCACACATCCCTGTGTTACATATTGTGATACACACACAGAAAGAAAAATAAATGAAACACAAAGCCGTACCTCTAATCGACTTTCTCATACATAACATAGCCCTGAGTAACTGCATTCCCCAATAAGCTTGAGGTCTGCAGCACTTACCGATCAGCTTAGCAGCTGTGCTCCCTGGAGCACATGATAAACAACCTGACTTTAAATGGCTAGATTTCTAAGATAATTAAAAACAAAGTTACCGTGGCAGGGTGGCAGACTGGAGCCACCATTTATTATGCCACTGTGAAAACACAGGCATGTGCAGGGAAAGAAACCTGCAGGCAGGGAAACAGACGGCAGTATATACTCAAAGCCCCATCTAGTGGGCAAAACAAAAAAGTGGACTTTTTAAAAAAAACATATACTGCCACACAAAAAAATGGTGAAAAAAAAGCCCCATTTATTTTTTTAATTTTTCAATGACCCATTGTATAATAGCAATAAGGCACTCCAGGGGTGTGTGTTATTCTATAATCATTTCACTTTTTGGGGGTGTTGAATGCACTCAGCCTGCGGCCTTGTGCTTCAACCACCCAAGGTGTGACATTATTACACAATAACAAACACCCTGTCATGTCTATTGCTTAATTAACTGGCTTCAATGCTGGTGTGTTTGTGTTGTGCAGTCTTTAAGATGTGTAATCAATAAGACAGGGGTGTGCATTGTGCTGCACTAACCCCATGCTCAGGGCTGTAGCAAACCATGAGGCCACAGGCAGAGTGCCTTCAGCCACAGAAAGTGGGGCTAGATCAGCACAGTGCACACCTAGAGGTTTTATTGTGTATAGAAAATGGGTCACCAGTGAAAGGCTTAAGAAAACAAGCATTTGTCAATGCTGAATGTTTGCTTGCTGGCATTCGCATTGGTAGTGTAGGAGTTAGAGAGCTGCATAATATGAATGGCAGTAAAGTATTGAACCGAAGCCAACCCCACCACCACCCTGCAGAGACTGCCAGGCATTGGGGTGTGCCTTTGGGTCATCAGGCATAGCGGCCACGCCATTTCACCACACCATGCCCTGCAGACACCGACAAGTGTCATGGTGTGCCTTGGGATCTTTGGCTGTTATGCTCACCCCATTCCATCAGGAAATATGGTGAGATGGGTGCTGTATAGGAAAATGGGGTGAACTTTGGGGCTGAAGAGTCCAAGGCACACCTCGATGCCCCACAGTGGCTGCAGGGTGTGGAATGGTATGAGCATTACAGGCAAGAATCCCAAGTCACACCCCTGATGCCTGTCAATCTCTACAGGGTGGGCGTAATGGTCAGAAACCCTAACGCCTCAGGCGTTCATTGGCATTTTCACTTGAAATTTTCAACATGGTTTTTTTGTGACCCCCACCTTATGAACAGTGGCAATATCAGTTAGTTAGCCGGAAGATGATTTTACACAGCGACTACGCCATTTGGCACCACAGGTGCGAAAACACATTTCGAACAGGATGTGAAAAATGACAGCTGTACTGTTCATGGGGAGGTGCAAAAAATGGCAATGTTGAAAATCTGCAGTGAAAATATTAAAAAAACTGGTGAAGTCATGAGCGTGCGTAGAAACTGCACAGCGCACACCCATAATGCAATTAGTTTGGGGATTTTTTTTACAGCAGATGGTCAACACAGGTATTTTGGAACCTCCACCCATGAACAGTGTCACTGTGATTTTCTTAATCTGTCCCGAACAGTGATTTCCCACAGCCACAACATTTCTGCGCTTGAAGTGCGAAACACATTCCAGCCATGGTGTGAAAATGACAGCTGTACTGTTCGTAAGGAAGTGTGGAAAATGCCAGTGGGGAAAATCTGGACTGAAAATATTAGAAATGCATGAACTTCATGAGGGTGCATGGAAACTGCACAATGGTCACTGTAACACAGTCATTTTATGGACTTTTTCACCAAATTTTAACACAGCCATTTTAACACTTCTGCTCATGAATAGTGTCACTGTGATTTTCTTAATCTGTCCCAAATATTGATTTAAGACACCGACTGCACCATTGTGCTACATGCGTGGAAACACATTTTGGGTGAGATGTGAAAAATGACAGCTGTATTGCTCATAAGGCGATGTGATAAAATGGCAATGTTGAAAATCTGGAGTGAAAATATTGAAAATTCATGAGCTTACAAGCATACATAGGAACAGCACAACGCATGCTCGCAAAACAGTCATTTTTGGGAATTTTTTCACCAAATTTTCAACATAGGGTTTTTGGGGGCCTACCTCATGAACTGTGACACTGTTGTTTAGTTAATGAGTCCCGAAAGGTGGTTCCACGCAGTGACTGCGAAATCACCTTTCGGGCCGATTAACAAAATGACAGTGCCAGAATTCATGAGGTGGGGTCCCAAAAACCCCATGTTGAAAATTTGGTGAAGATATTCCCAAAAATACCTGAGATATGCATTAAAGTTGAAAAATCCCTATTTATTCCATTATACAGCTTACCGGCATTTCCTCACTTCGCGGTCAGCTTTGAAGAGTGCAGACATGTTCCCGGTCCACCGAAGATCGTGAGCCAGACTCGGAGGTAAGTATAGGTGAGGCTGGGGTGGGGAGGCAGGGTGCACAGAGGGTGGGCACGGTGGGGGGAGGGGTCAGGACAGTCAGCAACGGAATGTTTTTCTTGCAGGTTATTTTATTTTTCATAGACAACTGAGGACTTGTGCTAATGAGGTGGACTCCCAGCATGGCAGCTGGAAGGCTGTTTGTGGGGCCAGTGGAGCTGATGGGGGATTGGGCACCCCGTCCGCCATATGGACTGTTGTCATGCTGGGGTGGGCTCCCAGTGTGGCACCCGGTAGTCTGTTGGGGGGGGAATAGTGGAACTGACGGGGATTGGGCACCCCTGTCGACCTTACAGACCGTTGCAACACTGGGCTCCCAGCGTGGCACCTGGAACTCTGTTGGAGGGAAGCACAGCAGAGCCAACAGGGGATTGGGCACCCCCGTCGGCCATACAGCGTGTATGTGTGGGGAGCACATGAGTACGCAATATGCTAAACAGCACTATCTTATCGCTGCTCACTGAAGCGATCATTCTTTCAACTGTACACCACTGCATTTTCAACTGCTGTCATAGACAGCTGCAGTATTCATTGGTGAACTGTGGCTGCACCTGCAAACACACTGACTGAATTGGAAGACAGGGTGCCACACCTACAAAACTCGGATGATGGCACTATGTTTCTTGCACATGCGCAAGCAAACATAAAAACTAATAACTGTTAAACATAATGCCTGATAATATTGGCTTCTCCGCCATCAAGCTGCCAAACAAAAGCTAAAGATACATTTGTCTTTATCTGCTTTTATGCCTATTAACTGCTGTGTTGTAGTTACAGTATTGAAGTTATGGGTCTAACACAGTCCCTGGTATGTTTTGTAATCATATTTTTTTGGTTTGTGTATAATATTTGAACATGTTTTATTCCCCGAGTGCTATACACGTGCTTATTGTATTTGCTGTAGCTATTTGATTAATAATGTATTCTTCTTGTTGTATCACTACTATGGTGGTGTTGTTGCTGCTGCATGTACTTTGTCTTAGAAACATAGAAACATAGAATTTGATGGCAGATAAGGACCGCTTGGCCCACCTAGTCTGCCCATTTTCCTACCTAACAGATAAGCTGCAGATCCTAGTTAACCAACAGCTTACTTCCTCCTACCCTCCACTAGGACTGCCTTATGTCTGTCCCATGCATTCTTGAATTCCCCCACTGTTCTTGACTCCACGACCTCCTCAGGCAGGCTGTTCCATGCATCCACAACCCTCTCTATGAAAAAATACTTCCTCACATTACCTCTGAGCCATCCCCCCTCTATCTTCAAATTGTGCCCCCTTGTTCTTGCACATCTCTTTTTCTGAAAGATCCTACCCTTTTGGACTTTGTTTATTCCCTTGAGGTACTTGAAAGTTTCTATCATGTCCCCTCTCCTTCTTTCCTCAAGGGTATACATATTAAGCTCCTTTAGTCTTTCTTCATATATGTCTTCTGGTGCAGCCTGCACCATTTGGTGCCCTCCTCTGGAAGCCTCCATTCTGTCTATGTCTTTGCGAGATGGGGTCTCCAGAACTGCACACAGTACTCCAGATGGGGTCTCACCAACTGTCTGTACAGAGGGATAACAACTTCCAGTTTTCTACTATTGATGCCTCTTCCTATGCATCCCAGTATCTCCCCAGCCTTCCTTACTGCCTTCTCACATTGCTTGCCCACCTTTAGGTCATCTGATATAATTATCCCCGGTCCCTTTCCATTTTTACTGCTGCCAGTATCTCACCCCCATTGTGTACGCTTCCCCTGGGTTTTTGTTTCCCATGTGCATTACCTTGCACTTCTTTGCATTGAATCTGAGCTGCCATACATTTGACCATTCCTCCAACCTTGCCAAGTCCCTTCTCATCCTTTCCACTCCATCTTGTTTATCAACCCTGTTGCAGATCTTTGTGTCGCCTGCAAAGAGACGTATTTTTCCTTCCAGTTCCTCTGCAATATCACTTATAAAGACATTAAAAAGGACCGGTCCCAGTACTGAACCCTGTGTACCCTGCTAGTAACCCTCCTTTCTTCACTGTGTACTCCATTTACTACTACCCTTTGCGTCCTGTTGTCTAGCCAATGTTTTATCCAGGCTACCACCTTGGGACCCACTCCAAGGCTGGCTAACTTGTGTATTAATCTTTTGTGTGGGACTGTATCAAATGCATTGCTAAAATCTAGGCAGGCCATGTCCACAGCCCCTCCCTGGTCTACTACTTTGGTCACCCAGTCAAATAAATCTATTAGATTCGTCTGACATGACCTTCCCATCATGAATCCATGCTGCCTTGGGTCCTGTGCCCCACTGGCCTCTAGGTACTCAACAATTCTTTCCTTCAGAAGTGATTCCATCATTTTCCCTACCACTGAGGTCAAACTAACTGGTCTGTGGTTTCCTGCCTCTGTCCTGCTCCCACTTTTGTGAAGAGGAATCACATCTGCCCTCCAGTCCTTGGGTACCACCCCATTCTCCCATGATTTGTTAAAGAGAGTAATCAGCAGTGTCACTAGTTCTACCCTTAGTTCTTTTAGAATTCTTGGTGAATCCCATCAGGCCCCATTGCTTTGTCCACCTTCAATTTTATTAGTTCTTTCAGAACCCTTTCTTCTGTAAATGGACTGGTATCACCCCTGTCTTCAGAGTGTTTCTCTTGTTTGGTTTAGGTACCTCCTCTCCTCTTCCTTTGTGAATACTGAGCAGAAATATTCATTCAGTATCCCTGCTTTTCACTGTCACCCTCTACCCACATTTCCTCCCTTTATTAAGCCTCAGTATCCCTCCTTTGGTCTTTCTGCCCCTAATGTACCTATAAAAGGTCTTATCCCCTTCTTAACAGAATTGGCTATCCTTTCCTCGGTTTGGGCCATTGCTATTCTGACTGCCTTCCAGCCTCTTTCTGCTTTAACTGATAAAGTTCTCTGTCCTGCTCCTTCTGTGTTTCCTTATATTTCCTGAATGCTATCCTTTTCTCCTTAACCTTCCCTGCCACCTCTTTTGAGAACCATAGCAGTTTTTCCTTCGTTGTGTTTTACTGATTTGCTTTACACAAAGGCTTGTTGCCTCTGTGATGGTTGTTTTGATTACTCCCCACTGTTCCTCCACCCCTCCTTCTTGCCTGTTTGCTAGTGCTTTTCTGAGGCACTCTCTCATTTTCCCAAAGTCAGCCCTCCTAAAGTCCAATACTTTTGCTTTTGTATGGCTTGATTGTATGGCTGTGTTTTTCGTGAACCACACTGTTTCGTGGTCGCTTGTTCCCAGATGGCTACCCACTTCTAAATCTGAGATTCTTTCTCCGTCCCCATTTGAGAGTACCAGGTCTAAGATTGCTCCCTCCCAAGTGGGTTCCAATACTAGCTGTCTGAGGCATGCCCCCTGTAGAGCATCAAGAATGACCCTGCTCTTGGATGTGCCTGCAGCAAATGTGCTCCAGTTAACATCTGGCATATTCAGGTCCCCCATTAACAATATCTCCCCTTTTTCTGCCATTCTAAGGAAGCCTTCTATCATTTCCTTGTCCATTCCTCCCCTGAGATGGGGATCTGTATACAACCTCCATGCGGATTGTGGTGCCATTTCCTGTCTCCAGGGTGACCCAGAGTGCCTCATCTGCTCCCAGTTTACTCTTTAGTTCTGTTGCTTTGATCCCTTCCTTTACATAGAGAGCTACTCCTCCTCCTCTTTTACCCTCCCTGTCCCTCCTGTAGATTGTGTATCCTGGTATGTTGACATCCCGGTCATGGTTCTCTGTGTACCATGTTTCTGTGACTGCCACAATATCCAGGCAACCCTCTTCCATCAAGGCCACTAGTTCAGGGAGCTTGTTACACAGACTACGAGCATTGGTACTCATCACCCTCCACTTTTTGATAGCCTTACCCCTTTTAATAAATTTTTGATAAAGTTATTCCCTTCAACCATCTGTGCCTCTTTCCCTGGTCACAGTTATAAATGAGATTACTTTTTATTTCAGGATGTTGACTTGATTAACTAATTTCTATACATAAAAATGCTTCTTTCTTACATTGATATTATTGTAAACTGATGTCAGCCTGTTCCTATGATGACATAACAATAGGAGATGGTGCTTTTTTTTTTTGCCTCCTACCCCAGTCGGCCTTCCTACCTACAAGTGCCCCAGCCCTGTCATCCCAACATCTGCTAGGACTTACCTGCCAGTTCTCTTCCCCAGGGCTTGTGCTGCCCCTGGTGTGGTTGGCAGGATCCAGTTCAGCTGGTATACCCAGCTGGTCAGGTGCGAACCAGCAGGCACTCATATTCATCCTGCTGCCAGTAAGTTTCCTAGTTTTAATCCCCGAGGAGGCATGGCATGCAAGGACGCCACGGTGCACGCCACACACTCTTGTGCAATATGCACCAATGTCTGTCATGCCTCCTGCCTTCTTGGCCCTGGCTGCCTTTTCCCCCAACTTCTGCAGTGGCCACACAAGAGTGCTTGGCTCTGTCCTCTGTTCCCCTCCAGAGGAGAGAGCAGTCCCATGGACGCTGATCCTCCCTCGGCTGGTCCCTCCAACACCCCAGATTCACTTCCCAAAACCCAGGTCATTGGTTTCAAGCAGTAGCGCTTACTGCTGTGCTGGCAGGAGATGGTGCTTTGACCCAATTTACTTCACTTAGTCCTTGCAAAGAAAGATGCAAGTTCAAGACATCATAAAGCAGATTGTCCTACCAATCTAGTTTTCGGGATTTTCTGGGGTGGGGTTATTTGTGGCATCAGTCAATTAAATTTACAAGATGAGATAGGGCGGCTGAGAAAATGTGGAAGAGAATGAGATGCAGAATGCCAATTTGTGATTAACAGTAAGTTGTGAGGGAAACAGGTAGTGATCCAGGTTTCCATTGACACCCCATAAAAATGTATCAATTCTGAATGCCTACATGCACTACTACATGTGTTTTGGTGCATAATTGGTACAAGGCAGCAGGTGCAGAAGGGTTAAATGTGAGTGCTATAGTCAGAGTCTTCTCCTTATGTGATTGCATAAAGAGCAGGGGGTATGGTTAGGAGACTGCGCATGTTTTACATGTATACACAAGCCTGATTATCCACACAAATGTATCATGCTATATGTCAGCCAATATCAGAGCTACCATGTCAGCATCCTTCAAATAAGGAAGATCTGATTTTGCCTACTAAAATTAGAAGGATTTTCAAAGTGATTTAATTTATGTGCCAACCAGATTTTATTAGTGCAGTATTAGCCACACTGCTAAGCAATTTAAATCATAAACTGATACATGCAGGGTATACGGGCAGACTAGATGGGCCTAGCAGTCCTTATCTGCGTCAATTTCTATGTTTCTATGTTAGTGAGAAAGAAATAAGGTACCTTATGTGCCTAATTGAGTATAAGATGATAGAAATTATAGCTATGTGGAATGTAAAACTTTGATGGTGGAGTGCTGGTAGGACCCAGTTCCTTGAAATTATGTGGAATTTCCATAAATTCGGATGGAAATGAGGAGACACTTTTTTATGGAGATGGTCGTGGCGGAATGGAATGTTCTACCGGAGGAGGTGGTAGCCTGTAAGACAGTGGGTAGTTTCAAAAGGGATGGGACAAGGTAGGGGTGGGTAATTGGGAAGGGCAATTCTTGTGGGGGTAGGAAGAAATAGGCTGTTGGTTAATTAGGATCTGCGGCCTATCCTGTGTAGGGAAATGGGCAGACTAGATGGGCTAGTGGTCCTTATCTGCCATCAGAGTCTATGTTTCTATGTTTCTATGGGCAGGGGGCAGGGCAGCTGCAAGGTTAGGGTGCTAGCTGCACACTCGAGTAGACTTGACAGATCAGGTGACCTATTTCTGCTTGCAAATTCATATGTTCATATGTAAATTCCACCAGCATTTAAATATCAGTTATTTCCTTTTAATTTTAAAACTACTAATCCATATTTCACCAAATTAGTGGCATTTGATGTTCCTTGACATTTCTGTATGTGTACCAAGTTTCAGGTTCTGAGCTTTAAAGGGGGCTGAGTTATAGGCAGCCACATATTTCATTAACATTTAAATTTCAGTTTCTATGTAATTTTACAATTGCTTATACAAGTTTCCATACATCTGCATTTTGAAGAACTATATCACATGGGTATGTGTACCATGTTTAAGGCATCAGGTTTGAAGTGGGCTAAGTTTTAGGCATCCAAACATTTTATCAAAAAACCAAAATTGTCAGTTATTTCCATATGATTTAACTTTGAATATGGGCTATGTCAGCCTTGTGCACTTACCCAGTTAACAAGAACTTAAATAAATATATTTTAAAACAACATGTCCAAATTTCACCAACTTTGAAATGTTTTAACTCCTATACCACATATATACTGTATGTATATATATATATATATATATATATATATACACACACATATATGCTATGTTTCAAGTCTCTAGCTTTAAAGGAGATCTAGTTAAAAGTAGTTTTTAACTTTTTGTATATTTTTATTGGTTTCAATATACAAAAGACCAGTCTATACAACAGGTAAAAACAACCTGGGTGACAGACAAGGAATACAAACAACTTATTCTACAATTACAGTACAGGGAATGGTATAATGCACCATGGTGCCTTCTTCCATTCCAACACCTACTATGAAACCTAGTACATTCATTTTACATCCCCAAGCCAGTGAAGAGCCCTTCATCATTAGCCTTATCAATAAAGTTTATGGACTTCAGGTAGTCTCAGTGTAGTGGCAAGCCCTGAACCCATGCTGTGACTTTATCAGTAAGTACACAGTACTTGTGAACGCATTCTACAGCTAGCCATGGTTTAGTTTAGTTTAATTTATTACTCTAGGAATTAATACCTTTGAGCCAGGGCTCTTTTACAAAGGTTCCACGTCACAAAGAACATTTAACAAAGCACAATACATATACAGGTAAAACCAGACAGAAAGTTACATCATAAATTTGCTATTAACAGTTTAAGGCAGTAACGTTTTAAGTTTCATAGAAAAACAAGCTATAACAGGTTCAAGCGAGTAGACAATTTCAGGGGTTAAGGAAACTTCCAGGGAGAGGGTGATCATTAGGCCAAAAGGAGGCTAGAGAGGAGGGAAAGGTGGTGAGCGGGAGGTAAGTGAGAGGGACAGGAAAAAGGGGGTTGAGTTTGGGTGGGAGACAGGAAGTAGTAGAGTTACCAGTGGGTTCATTAGTCAGGGAAGAAGAGGCCTCAGATGTGAGGATGGACATGAGGAGTAGTAGTCTTTATCTAGCGCAGGTGGTGGTGGTGTGCAGAGGGCTGTGCCAGAGACAGGATCATGCTGGTGACAGTGAGGAGGGGACGGGGTTGTTGGGTGATGTCAGACAGGGTGGGGGGAGAGTGAGGGTGCCACTAGCCCACCAGGGACTATTTTGCAGTGTTACCAGATCAGATCAGGGTGGGCACGACTGGGACTTTTTTTTTTTTTTTTTACACATACTCGGGGGAGATCGAGGACCATGGGGGGTTGGGGGGATTGGCACTATACCACAAGGGACTATATGACACTTGGGGGATCATGGCAGGGGGCACTAGACTATCAGTGATGCCAGTATATTATGGGCAGCTGCTGTAATCAATTATAATAATATTGGCGCGCACATCAGTGGCACCTGGCCAGGTGCCATGTCACTGCTGGTGATGGCCAGCTTTGCCCTGACAGCATACCTGCAACCTCCCATGCCACTGATACCCCTGGCCCCATCCTGGCATGGTGTCCCCCCCCCAACACTATGCCGGCCACTCAGGTGTTGCGCCAGGTGGGGGAGTCGGATCACTGTGGCAAAGTTTTCAGATGTGCCACCTGTTTGGTGCAGCTAGTCATTTGGGACAAACCCAGGAAGTTTGGCACAAGGCCCTTGCTTTTTGTAAACTCGGGTGTAGGGTCCCTGGCACATCTGGGGTTTGCCACAACCCTTAGAGTGACGCAACTTGCATAGCTCTAAGGGTGCTTTGAAAATCGGGCCCACTGAGTTTAAATATCTCAGTATGTACCTTGATTGTCACTTAACCTATGAATATCATGTCAGTCAGCTGATTAAAAAAGTTCACCAAAGGCTCAGTAATGCTATACAGAGTGAAACAATTTCTGATACCTGAAACTAGAGCTCTATTAGCAAACAGTTTCCTGCTGCACTTAATTAACTACGGCTCACTGGTTTTACTCCTCCTCTCCCTCTCCAAAAATGTTTGGTAAATTAAGGGCAACATACCACAACATTATTTGGTTTGTCACTGGACTCCCTAGTAGAACCCACCATTGCGACCTCTACAAGGCAGCTACAGTAATTGGCTGTCATTAGAGGACAGGTTTAAAGGTAAAACTCTGACTTTTGTTTAAGAAATTCTCTATGGTCGCTTGCCAAGTGGTATTGTTTCCATTTCTCAGAGGCCTGTCAATTCACAGACTACTACATTTACCTCTGGTTACCCATTTTCAGTTCCATTCTGTCACACTACCCAAGGACAACATTCCCTTTCATATAGGGGTGTAAAACATTTTAATAGCCTGCCAGTTCCTTTGGTCCAGTGTCCGACATAGACGTTATTTAAAAACAGTTTAAAGCAATACCTTTTTGACAGAAATGTATGTAAATGCTCCTAACCATTGTTATGCTTAACCTATGAATATATGTACCAAGTGCAACCTTACACCTATCACACATCAGGGAAATGATAGGTTTGAATGTATGCACTATAGTAGGTGGACAGTACAGGCGTGTAGAAATTTGTACTGGGATTCCTTTACTTATTACAAAATAGTAGCACCATATAAGTTCTTAGTACAGTCACCCAGTTCTCAGCTGTGATTTCTGTTCCTTGGTCCTGTACCCATTTTGCCTTAACTTTGGCCAATAGGTCCAGCAGGTGTTGTCTGTCCTGTCTGGACAATTTTTCAATAACCTCCCTTAGCATCCTTCCTGACCTGATAGGTTACCTGTTCCATTTGTGCTGCCTGGAAGGTTTCTATTGGATCCCTGTCTAGACCACTGGCATGGCCCCAGACCTGTAAGTACTAAAGTGGTGAGCTTGGGGTAGCTCCAGCTGCACTTGAATTTCCCCAAATGAGTGCACCTCCCCCCCACTAGAGTAAAGGTCTCCCAGACATCACACCCTCCTCTTCTCCCACTCCTGGAAGCCAGGGAGGAAGCCTGGGTTGTCCATGAGTGGCACTAACAGTGTACTGTATCATCTGCCTCCACTTGTCTTCTTTTCCTGTCTTCCTCCCAAGCCTCCAACACAAAGCAGACCAATGGGTTGGGATACCTCACCTGATCATATCTGGGTTTCCCTCCCAAGCCTAAGTAGGCTGAAAGTCACCCTGGGCATCCCTCCTCCTCAAGATCCAGTCATTGGGCTGCTCCCCAGTCATTCATTCATACATTAATCATTTTAACTTAAATTTTAAAAGTATGTAAATTGTAAAGTACAAACCCTGTAACTTTAGAAGCCTTTGGGAGGCTAGAGAATGTCATGTCACTAAGTTTTGTAGATTTGTAGACCTTAAAATAAGGTTGTGTGTGTCAACAGTTTAATCTCTTGATTAAAGGATATCTATTGTTGTAAGCTGCCAACAATTATAAAATAACATCAGTACTTAAGCTGAGTTTCATGAGCCTTTGGGAAAATTGGGATATTTGGTAATAATATTGTTTAAGCTATATCCATCAGTTTTGCTCAGCCATACAGTATACCTGGGGCAGGATTCTCAAAGCTTTCAGAAGGTGCAAAACCTTCCCTAAGTCCCCAAAACTTCCTCAGCTACAGAAAAAAAGGAGAGTTTGCTCCAAGTGCTATTCACAAAACCCTCCACAGCTGCAGAAAAAGCTACTATGAACTGTGGAAAAAAGTGCAGCTGCAGAAGTCCCTCAGGACAAAAAGGTGTGAGATGAGTAAGGCACAGTCCCTGAAAGGCTATTCACAGCCATTTTTTTTTCCGCAGCTGAGGAAAGAATGTTAGACACAGTGGAATGAGGTGTAACTTTTCCTCGGCACACTGCAGTAGTGCCCCAACAATTGGAATCAATTAAGGTGGAGGTAAGGCACAGGTAATAGCATCCCAGATACTATAGCAGTGGCTGATGTTACTGCAACAAAAGCACAAATTGCCATGATATGGCAACAGGCAACAACCACCAGACCCAGTGCAGCCCATGACAGAGCCCCACAGGCAGTAGAGCCTGACCAGCCTGCAGCAAGTGCTACCCCCACAGGCCACAGGAACACCCCAGGGAGGGACAACCAGCAGTGACAGTCAGCCACTGTGGTACCATGGTATCGCTGGTACCTGTGGTGCTGCAGTGGTCCCAGTTGAGGGACTGGTTGCAGGTCTCTTTGTGTGTGCTGTCAGCTTCATATTATGGCAGCAATGTTAAAGTCTGCTGCTTCAGCTACATAGATTTACTATTGTTGTGCCTCCTCAGCCATTTCCACAGCTGCAGATTCGCAGCACTTGCGGGATTCCCGCAGCTGCTGCAATTCCACAGCTGTGGGACTTTTTTGTGGACTTCCCTCAGCTGCGGATTTTCTTTAAGAATATCACGCAACTGCATTTCCACAGTGCTGCAGACTTTTTTCCCCCAGCTACGGAATTCTTGCTGTTCTTTGAGAATCCTGCCCTAATAACCTGTGGAGGCGGAGGAGGAGACAGGAAAAGGCTGATGAGATTTATAACAAGCAGGGTTACTGGAAAATTGCAGAAAATGTTACCCAGAAATCGTGGGGGTTCATTATACATCCCACATTCCTCAGTGCACCCTAACAGATCTTTGTGGTTTCCTGAAGTATGTATTGATTGCATAAGTTGTTGGACAAATATATTGCTACTTGTATATACTTTCAGTATGCTGACAGGTTTGTGTTTTCAAAATGAATTGCAAATTAATCATTGTGTGGCATGTCTTCGAAAATCTAAAGACCCTGGTTATCTATCAATCCATCTATTGCAATGGTTCTCAGATTTTGTCACAGTGAGCCTCCCCAAATCCATGGAACAGATTTTGAGCCTTCCCCAAAAACTGAAATAATCTTGGGCCTCCCCAAAGAAAAATAACATACTGTACTTTGTGCAATACACCATGAATAAATTGAAATCTCTCTGAGTACTTGGCACACATTCAGTTTTTTGCCTTATACTGACATAGAACCTTTGAAAAAGAGTTCCTGTACTCAAAGGTGTTATCTGAATAACAAATAAATAAAATAAACAAATATTACTATTCAGCTTATTGTAACCCCCCAACACTCACACATACACAGGCCAGCCTACCTGCTCCGCCATTTTCATTCTTGAACCATTGTTACCCTTTGTTGCAGTACCTTCATGGGTCAGACTACTTTTCTGTTTCATCTCTATATGAAATAACCTTCCTACTTACTTTGCCTCTCCCCCTCTGTCCCTGCTCATAAGAAACATTACTCCTTCCTGCTATTGCTCTTAGCACTTCTATGCTAAACCCTTGCATTTGGGCTGTTCTGCCATCAGTCTACAAATTGATTGATTACCACCACTCTTTATTAGTTTATTGTTCATATTCATTTGTGCTATTGTTCAGTGTGTATTTCTTGATTGTTTGCAGGTACCTTTTGAAATGTATTCACTCCATACCCTTCCCCTGGTACACCTGAAATGAGTCTTGGCTCATTCACCTTCCTTTGTCACCTATTAATAAATAAATACATAACATTCACCTATTATTATCCTCTTTCAGTTTGCTTCATCTCTTCACACAAAATATATAAAACTCAAAATTTAAATACAGTACTTTTTCAGACTTGTTTGAGCCTCCCCTGGAACAGGTTGGGGCTTCCCCAGGGAGGCTGGCCTCACCATTTGAGAACCTCTGATCTATTGCATGCAGTGCTAACTAGATTTTATTTAGTAATTCACAGTCAGTCTTGAATAAATCCTGAAACAACTTACTTTGCCAATTTCTAGATGTAAAATAATGAAGCCTGTTTAACAGCTACTTAATTTTGGTGAAAGAAAAAAAAAATAAGCAGATAACTGGGGTGCCTAATCAAGTTCTATTAAAAAACATATCACTTGTTAAAATAGTTGCTCTTCTTAATCAGCACTGTAAGTACAACAATTCTAAAAATCACATGATAATAGTATTACCTTATACCAATAGCTTTACACTACATCATACAATAGTTTGTAATACATGGCACTTTTGTTTTACTATTGAGTTGCAATTATTTTAGTCTAGGTGCTAGATTACAATATGGGCAAGGAGGTGTGGTAGCCCTTCCCCACACTTTTGCGCACGAGCATTCAAAGTGCCCTTTAATGCATGCAAAGTTAGAAAGGAAGCAATCATGGTTTCTTTTGTAATTACTACAGGACCCTTCTCCACTTGTCTTTTGAGGGTATATACCTTATTCACCTGAACAAACTGACACAACAATGAGCTTTGGAGAAATGGCCACAGCCATGTGTTTATTAATAAACCAGTTATCCACGTATACATTCACTTCAGCGTGAGTGTACAGCTAGGTAGCCTTGGAAGGAATCTAGCTCACCATGAAGCAACTAGATCATTGATGGTCAACCCCCTTCCACAGGGAAGGGCCGCCTTGACATCAACCAGGACCCCACGAAGGCAACAACCTCTGCGGCATGAGGGATGGCTACATGACTGGCTGCAGCTAGCTCCTCCCTCATCAGAGGATCCACCATGCCACGGGATGCTGCCCGAACAGGGTACCATCTGGACTCCATCTGTCAGACCCACCCTCCTGTCAGCCTCAGGGAGATCTGGCTGGTCAAGACACGTGATCCCCTGTTACCCCATCCCACAGCATTCCAAGACCACCAAGCCACCACTTACAAAGGTTCATAACTGTGACACCTATCTATCTAATCCCTAGCTTACGCTAACTGGAATTACTCCCACCTTGCTGGAGAAGGCAAAACCCCAGAAAACCCAGTGGGGAAAAAAAGGGAAATTCCTTCTCGGGCCCTAAGGCAATCCCCCTTAGTGGGACAGCAAGTTCCCTATACCCCCCTGCTTTTAAGAGGGTGAGGTTTGGGTGGGATGCAACCTGGGACAAGGAGAAATGAGGAGGAATTCTTCCTGTGCAGCACTTCTTAAAGGCTTAGCTCCTCCCTGTCCCTGGTCACAAGCTCCCCTCCCCCCGGGAACCCTATCCCCCCCCAGTCCTTTCTGGGTGGTCCTACCTGGGTCCCTATTGTTTGTCCAGGTGCCCCAGGCCCTGCCCCCAGATAAAGCCTCGCCTGCTGCAATACCTTGCAGGCTCCTTCATTGTCTTTTAAGGGCATATACCTTATTCACCTGAACAAACTAACACAACAACGAGCTTTGGAGAAATGGCCAAAGCCATGTGTTTATTGATAAACCAATTATCCATATATACATTTCCTTCAGCGTGATGTGCGCAGTTAGGTAGCCTTGGAAGGAATCTAGCTCACCATGGAGCAACTAGATCATTGATTGTTGACCCTCCCCCGTAGGGGAGGGCCGCCTTACCATCAACCAGGACCCTCGCAAGGGCAACAACCTCCGGGACATGTGGGATAGCTTTATGACCGGCTGCGGCTAGCTCCTCCACATCAGAGGATCCGCCATGCCATGGGACGCTGCCCGAAGAGGGCGCCATCTGGACTCCATCCATCAGACCCGTCCCCCTGTCAACCTCAGGGAGATTTGACTGGTCAAGACACATGATCCCCTGTTACCCCCTCCCACAGCATTCCAAGACTACCAAGCAACCACAAGGTGAATTCTCACCAACTCACCCCCCACAAGCACCTCACGCTAATACTTTCACCACTGCCCGTTGTATGTCATTCAGAAACAGGTCTATACCTTCCTCTAATAAATGTACACCTTCCCTTCTATACAGATCTGGCTTTTTTACAGACACTCCCAGGTGCTTTGCTATGGACCCCCCCACGGAGTCCATAATCAGTCGCATGGCCGCATTCCGCAGCTGGTGCACCTTCTCTATTGACCTAATGTTCCGGGTGTGCCGCCACTGCTGCCGCTGCACCATATTGGACCAAATTATATGCACCTGGGGCCGCCATTGTTTCACTCTTGCCAGGTTCTGTCTGACCCTCTCTTTAAGATCTCTCACAGGTATAACCCCTATGTCATTTCCCCCCAAATGAATTACTAAAACATTAGGCTGCGACCTCTTTTGCGCTTTTGCTTGCAGTGTTGCCAGTAACTCATTCCAGTGCATCCTGCGTCATCCCAACCAATGCCTCTCTGCCCTCTTGAGTGTCAGCAACAGGTTTTCTCCTCCAGGATACTGCCTATCCCTGAGGGCACCCAATGGATGTACCAGTGGCCACAAATCCAGATCTGCTCTGCTTGATCTGCAACACCTGTCCAAACAAAGCAAGAGAGAGTTATAACATGTGTGGTCTTATATATCTTTCAAAAGCCTGTGACTTCCATCTACCCAAAGTCTGTATTGTCCTATCTGATAAGCCCTGTATTGTCCTATCTGATATGCTGTGCCAATCCTAAAGGACAGCGTGTTGTAGTTTTCTGCAGGGATACCCAGCAGTCGCAAGGTCTTCTGCAACACGTGCCTAAACTGGTACACTGTCGGGGGCCACCAACCCCATGATGGAAGATGTCCCTCCCCATTGCTGAGTGCTGTGTTATATAATCCTGTACCCATGCTCCCACATCCCACTGGAGCCAGTGGGGCGCCGGTAGTCGGCACCACCACCTATGGGCAAGCTAGTCCATCTTGCTCTTTCATATGTGAACAAAGACTCCAGGCATTGTGACCTCCACATCGGCCTCTGCCAACACTAATGGTCTCCCAGTAGCCTTGCTGGGTCTGCATGAGCTCTGACACCCGGAATGCCCTTCAAAATGCTACCAAGTACGCTGTCTAGAAGAGCCTTGTCTCATCAGAGGATGAGCATACCTTAGGCAACATGACCAGATGTGCTTGAATATGGTAGGGCTGGTAGGGGTTCTGTTGTCCGTGCCCCTCGTGGCTGCCCGCGCCCAACCTCAGCATCTTCTGGAAAGCAAATGCCCTCGTGGATTTGGGGAAGCCCCTGGCTTTCTGAAACCAGGCAATGCCAGCCATGTGCTGCTCAACTGTTGCCTGAGTGGCCCCCGCACATTTTTTAATCAGTATGTATTCGCACAGCTGTGCCACTGGGATCGGCCATGTCACTGCCCACCCTCGTGTGTATTGCACTTCCAGAAAACAGTTGGCCCTCCTCTGGTACATTATTCGCATCCTTGGTGCCAGGACATTCTCAATCAACTCCCAGGCCTCTGAGTTATCAATTCCCATAGGAATGGCAGGTCTTCCCTGGGCTGTAGGTCTGCCGCTGGTGCCAATTCTCAGAACCTCTGCCACTGTAAACAAGAAACAGCACCAGTGATGCCATTTTCAATACCTGGTATGTACACTGCCTTAAAGTTGATATTCAACATCAAACACTTCAGTACAAACATCCACATGAGGTTGCCCATCGGGCCCTTTTCCCCCAATTGTTTGTTTATTGCATACACCACTCCGGTGTTGTCAGACCTGAATATGATGTGCTTGTCCCTCAGCACATCCCCTCAAGATCACCAATGCCACGACAATGTGGAAGAATTCCATCACCATTGTCTGCCTCGTAATGCCTTGTCTGATCCACTCTGGAGGCCACTGCCCTGCACACCACTTACCTTGCAAGTAAGCCCCAAAGCTCAGGCCCCCTGAGGCTTCTGTGAAGAGTTCCAATTCCTTGCTGGACACTGGAACTGGCTACATCGATACCCCACTGAAACATTGCAGAAATGTTTGCCAAATGCCTAGGTCCTCCCACGTTGCTGCTGTGACATGGTTTCTATGGTGCGGTTTTGTACAGCCTACCCCAATGCTTTCCAGGTGCCTCATAAATGTCCTGCCCATGGGCATTACCCAGCAGGCCAAGTTGAGGTGGCCTACCAGTTGCTGGAGCTCCGGTAACGTGACTTTACATGCCCTCATTACAGAGTCCAGCTGGTTGTGCAAGGCCACCAGCTTGTCTTGGGGGAGCCAGAACACTTGTTCACTCATGTTGATTTCGAACCCCAGGAAGGAAAGCCTTGTGCATGGCTTCTCCGACTTGTCCTGGGCCAGTGATACACCCAGCTTGGTGCACACCTCGTGGAATGCTGCCATGATATGTGCGCATTGCCCCAAGCCAGCCCTTCCCACAAACAGAAAGTCATCCAAGTAGTATACCATGTGGTCGACTTTGGCTTTCTGTGCCATGGTCCAGTGCAGAAATGTGCTGAATTGCTCAAAAACCACACATGCCACCGCACACCCCATGGGCATGCAGTTGTCAATGTAGTAGTATCCATCAAATTTCATGCCCAATAGCTCCCTATCTGCCAGGTATACTGGCAACAGGCAGCATGCTGATTCTATATCAGCCTTCCCCAGCAGTGCCCCCCCGGCCCGCCTGCCGCACCACCTCCACTGCCCTGTTGAACAATGTGTAATACACCACGGTGTCGACTGGGTCAATGTAGGTGTTGACTGAATCCCCTTCTGGGACATCAGGTGGTTTATCATTTGGAACCGCCTGCACCTTTTGGGGACTAAGCCAATGGGAGACACCCTGAGACGCGGGGGGGGAAGTGAAGGTCAGCTGACCTGACCTGTGGCCAGCTCCTTCTATAGTTTGACCTGCATGACCTCCAGTTGCTCTTTGGCAGAACGCAGGTTGTCAGCCTCGTATGCCCTCCTTGGGCTATGGTAAGGTATACAAAACCCCTCCCTGAATCCTGCTGCCAAAGAGCGAGTGGACACCCTGTCTGGGTAGTTGACCAACAACGGCTTAATATTTCCGGTCTTGACCGGTTTTGGCAGCCTTTCTGAAAGGGGCGAAAATTGTGGGCCTTCCCTGCCCCTGCTGCTGTCACCTTCCCACACTGTTGAAATGAGTGTGGTTTCCCGCACACCATGCATTTGTGCTTGTATCTACAATGCTCGGTCATGCAGGATCATTGGTTGTAGCTGAAACAACACCCTTTCCTGCCCCCCTTTTCCCCCATTACCCCCTTGATAACCTTTCTTTGGTGATGGGGGTGCCTCACCAGAAAACTGCTGTCTGTATGTTGGACCCCTCCCCCCCAAGTCTATCGTCCACAGCAATGGGAGGTCTAAAATGGCTCACAACCATGCCGTATCCATCTGCTTTCTCATCTGATACTCCTCGTCATATTCCAGCCACCCCCCACCTGGTTTTACTAGCATGCATGGTCGTTATCCTATTAAAGTATACCCACAGCCCATCAGCTTTCCCCGAGCTGCCCTGGGTGAGGATCCCCACATAGATTGTGAAACCTGCTGCCCAGTTCTCCCACATCTGCTGCACTGTTGCTTTGCACTTCTGCTCGACCCATCATCCCCATCCTTGTCCTTTTCTGGCCCTTTAGGCTGATTCAGCAGGACAAAGACATCAACATATTCTCTGTTGATTATTTGCTGCCTCACCTTGTCCAGCAAGTGTGACCCAATGGTTTCTGCCAGGGTTAGGAAGCTGACTACCCCTTGATGCCCTGGTATTGGTGGTGGCAGTGATGCCACTCCCATTCCAGCATCCCCGTTCCCTGCTGCAGCCAGAGCTGCCTGGACCACTCCTGGCTGAGCCCTACTCTGGTCCGCCAGTAATTCCAGCAGCTGGTCAAGCTTTTGCTCTACCCCAGATTGGCCTGAGTTGCCGGCTGGAGGCTGTATGATAGACTCCCCCAAACCTTGGGGTATCGCTGTGGCCATGTCTCTGAGCACTGCTGCCAGCTTGCTGACCCAACCACTGAGGGCTATCTGCTGTGGGAGCCATGGCCCGTTACTCCAAGATGGGGAGTTTGCTTGTGGCAGGAAAGCTGTCTATGCCCCAATTGCTTGGGAGTCCCCAGGCTTGCCTGCAGCAGTGCCAGTTGGCCCTGTGGCAGGCCCCCCAGCATGCCCAGGCTTATGGGTGCTGCTGCCACCATTTTCGTCCCTTGCCCTACCAGCACCTTTTCCATGGCATGCCACTCTCTGCCCCATTTCTGCTGACATCCCCTGCTCCTTTTGGGGGTGCCCTCACTCCTAAGTAGAGCCCTCAGCTACTCAGCTGACAGCTGGTCTAACTCAGGCATACCCGCTACATGTTCTGCTGTCACTGCTCCCTGATTGACTCTCTTCCTTCATGGCTTTTTCGGAGGAGGAGGAGGGGGCAAAAGCATCTCATACAGAATGGGCATTGGCTTCTCTGGCTATTGCCCTGACATGCCCGGCACCTCTGCCGGAGTCACAGGTTCGGCCGACAGGGTCAGCAATGCCAGGGTTACTGGCTGCTTCCCCGGGTTGGCCTCCTCCGGGTTCTTGGGTTCCAGTGGGAGCGGTAGCCCTGAAGAACCCACACCCCCCTTCACCCTGATCCCTGAACAGTGCCTCCAACCATGCCTTACCCTTGCCTTGGACGAGGTCAGCCAGCTGCTTTTCTAGGTCTCTGCTCATCTTCACAATATGCTGTTCATACTCTGCAACCAAAACAAAATCACAGCCACTCTCCCCTTGCTGGTGCTTAAGCTTATGCTGCTCTGCTTTGCTGGTGGTGCTGGTCCTGGTTACCTCCTTTTTCTGCTTGTGACCTGGGACAAGGAGGAATAAGGAAGAATTCCTCCTGTGCAGCACCTCTTAAGGGCTTAGCTACTCCCTGTCCCTGGCTGCAAGCTCCCTCCCCCTTGGGAACCCTATCGCCCCTCAGCCCCTTCTGGGTGGTCTTACCTGGGTCCCTATTGTTTGTCCAGGTGTCTCTGGCCCTGCCCCCAGACAAAGCCCCGCCTGCTGTGATACATTGTAAGCTCGTCCATTTTCTCCATGTTTTGGCATCCATGTAAAAGGTAACTGTTTTAAATATACTTCACCTGGTTTATCAGCCTGTTTTCAGAATTGTTAGTCAGGTTTTTTTGTAGGCTTTGTGTGTGAGCATGTAGGTGTGGCAGATTATCAAGTAAGGGACCACTGTCTCCAATGCCCTCAGAAGCACATTCAAGTTTATAATCAGCAGGGCCTTCTAACCTCCTCAGGCATTTGAGTCAAAATCCATTCAGAATGAAAATACAGTATTTATACAAGGAAAACCTACCTTGCAACTCAAAATAAGCACTGTACTTAATGATCCATTTAGGTGAATTGGGTAAGTTGCACCTTTTTATGTTTGCTTGCACGCATGTGCAAGAAACATAGTGCCATCATCCGAGATTTCGGAGGTGTGTCACCTCCTCCTCCAATTCAGTCAGTGTGTTGGCAGGCGCAGCCCCTGTAAGCCAATGCATGCTGGAGCTATCTATGACAAGCTCCAAAATGCAGTGCCATACAGTTGAAAGGGGGAGCTACGCTTCAGTGAGCAGCGATAAGATATCGCCTGCTCATGTGCAGCTCCCCCCACACACACACACACACACACACACACACACACACACACACACACACAAATGCACACATACTGTGTGCTGCCCTCCCCACACACGTATAGCCGATGGTTGTGCTGCGCTCCCCCCCAAGCCTCCCACATGCCACGCTGGGTGCCCACCCCAGTGTGGTAACTCATAGAATAGCCGATGGGGGTGCCCAATCCCCCGTCAGCTCCACTGTCCTCACCCCCCCGAGTACTGGGTGCCACGCTGGGAGCCCACGCCAGCGTGGCAACTGATCATATGGCCAACGGGGGTGCCCAATCCCCCGGCTGCTCCACGGCCCCCCCAGCCATCCTTGTGCCATGCTGGGAGCCCACCCCAGCATGGCAAACGCCCCATGTCATCTTTTTTTTTTTAACCTGCAAAATAAAACGGTCCCACGGCACTTCTCCCAGCCCCTCCCACAACCCGCACCCACCCACTGTGCACCCTGCTTCCCTCACCCCCCACCCCATACTTACCTCCGAGCGCCGTGACGATCTTCAGTGGACCGGGAACACGTCTGCACTCTTCAAAGCCGACCGCGAACTGAGGAAATGCCAGTAAGCTGTATAATGGGCTAGATTGGGGGTTTTCAACTTTATTGCACATCTCAGGCAATTTTTGGAATTTTTGCACCAAATTTTCAACATGGGGTTTTTGGAACCCCTTCTCATGAATGTCATCACTGTCATGGCGTTATTCAGGTCCGAAGGGTGATTTCGCAGTCATTGCGCAGTCACTACAGGAAATCACCCTTCGGGCCCAGATAACGCTATGACAGTGACATCATTCATTAGAAGGGGTCCCAAAAACCCCATGTTGAAAATTTAGTGCAAAAATTCCAAACAATGACTGTTTTTCGAGCGTGCGTTGCACGTTCCTGCACAGGCCCTTAAGTTCAGCGAATTTTCAATATTTTCAATCCAAATTTTCAACATTGCCATTTTACCACACCTCCTTATGAGTAGTATAGCTGTCATTTTCACATCTCACCTAAATGTGTTTCCGCTCATGTAGCACAAATGGCACAGTCGGTGTGCTAGATCAATGTACGGGACAAATTAAGAAAATCACAGTGACACTATTCATGAGCAGAGGTCTTAAAATGGCATGTTGAAAATTTGGTGAAAAATTCCTAAAAATGACTGTTTTACGAGCGCAGCATTGTGCAAAGCGTTCCTACGCGACGTCAGAAGTTTGTTAATTTTCAATATTTTCACTGCAGATTTTCAACATTACCATTTTACCACACCTCCTTATGAGCAGTATAGCTGTCATTTTCACATCTTGCCCAAAATGTATTTCGCCCATGTAGCGTACCAATGGCAGTCGATGTGCAAAATCAATGTATGTGACATATTAAGAAAATCACAGTGACACTGTTCATAAGCAGAGGTCTTAAAATGGCTATGTTGAAAATTTGGTAAAAAAATTCCTAAAATGAGTGTTTTATGTAGCACGCGTTGCACAGTTCCTATGCATGCTCGTAAGTTTATGAATTTAATATTTTCACTCCAGATATTCAACACTGCCATTTTATTACACTTCCTTATGAACAGTACAGCTGCCATTTTTCATATGTCGCCTCAAAAATATGTTTTCAAGACATGAAGCGCATACAATGGTGCTGTTGGCGTATGTAAAGCAATGTTTAGGACAGATTAAGAAAATCACAGTTACGCTGTTCATGAGCAGAGGTCTTAAATGGCTATGTTGAAAATTTGGTGACAAAAGTCCATAAAATGACTGTGTTATGAGTGAGCATTGCGCAGTTTCCATGCACCCTTGTAACCTCATGACTTTGTAATATTTTCAGTCCAGATTTTCACCAGTGGCATTTTTCCACACTTCCTTATGAACAGTACAGCTGTCATTTTTCACAACATGGCTGAAGTGTGTTTTCACACTTTCAGCGCAAAGATGCGTGGTCGCTGTGGGAAATCATTGTTTGGCACAGATAAAGAAAATCACAGTGACACTGTTCATGATTGGAGGAACCAAACTGCCTGAGTTGACAATATGCTGTAAAAAATCCCCAACCTAATTATATTACAGGTGTGCGTTGCACAGTTTCTATGTACACTCGTGACTTCACAATTTTTTTTTATATTTTTACCGCAGATTTTCTACATTGCCATTTTTTACACCTCCCCATGAACAATACAGCTGTCATTTTTTACATCCTGTTCGGAATGTTTTTGCACCTGTGGTGCTAAATGCCATAGTCGCTGTACATAAGCAGCTTTCGCTAACAAACTGATATTCCCCTGTTCATGAGGTGGGGTCACAAAAAAAATGTTGAAAATTTGGAGTGAAAATACCAATGAATGCCTGCGGTATTAGGGTTTCCAACCATAATGCCCAACCCTGTAGAGAATGACAGGCATCAGGGGTGTGACTTGGGATTCTTGCCTGTAATGCTCATACCATTCCACATCCTGCAGCCAGTGAGAGGCATTGAGGTATGCCTTGGACTCTTCGGCCCCAAAGTTCACCCCATTCTCCTATATCGCACCCATCTCACTGTATTTCCTAATGAAATAGGGTGCGCATAAGGGCCAAAGACCCCAAGGAACACCGTGACACTTGTCAGTGTCTGCAGGGTGGGGTGTGGTGAAATGGCATGGCCGTTATGCCTGACAACCCAAGCGCACACCCCAATGCCTGTCAGTCTCTGCAGGGTGGTGGTGGGGTTGGCTTCAGTTCAATACTTCACTGCCATTCCTATTACGCCGCTCTGTAACTTCTACACTACCACTGCCAATGCCAGCAAGCAAACATTCGGCATTGACAAATGCTTGTTTTCACATGTATTGTTTCTGTCTCTGCAGCAGCAAAAAGTTTTCCGAGTCTGCATCAACACACATTTTATGCATGGCCAGAGGATTTTGAAACCAAACCATGAAAGTGAATCAGATGAAAGTCGAGTCACACTGGACCCCTCCTCATCTCACACTGTATTGTTTCAGCCAAATCCAAGTCTACATGCCAAATTGTTAACATTCTTGAGTATCTTTCCTTGAGATTTTAAATATGTTATGCCATTCCACATAAAAATTCAATAAATTGCAAGAAATTGCAGATTTTTTTCTAAGAATGGTGAAAATTGCAGATATTGCAGCAAAATCAGGGGTGCAATTTTCCAGTACTCCCTGGTAATAAGCTGGATTCATAGGGGTACCCTCCTGCAAAAGTAGCAGGTGAATTAGAGGGACATTACAGGACCATGATGTTAATGCAGGTAAGGTGACTTGCCTGCCACACAGTACAGAGCAAATGAATGTGATCCATAGCCTCGCACTGCAGCTAGGGGGAGGAGCTAATTGATTTGGACACTGGGATAGGTAGTGCAAATTCTAAGGAAATGGCATGGTCACTTATTGAACTAGAGATGGTCCTAAGGGGAAGAATTTCCAAAGGGATCTTCACCAAGGCCCACCCCTCATGGTCCTGAAGCCTGACAGTAACAGAAATTAGGCAAGTCAACTTTTGCTAAGGTCTGTTGAAAGAGGGAGGGCCTTCATTTCAAGGGGAACAGTCAGCACTAAGAGCCCCACACCCAAGTGTGGTGCTGGTTCCAATTTGCATTTTGTGTGCAAAAACATTTTTTTATGTACTGTTTACTGCATTATAGGAGAGTGTATCAGACTGATTTTGCAGACTTCTAAGCAGACATTTTCTGTAACTACAAATCCCAGAATCCCCTGCAGCTGACATCAGAGCATGGCTGCAGCAGTGGGAGATTCAGTAGACTGCAGTGCATGTGTTAGAGCTTTTATAAGCTTCGATCAGATGTTTGCTGGTCCTGCTGTTCTCCTTGGGCTGTGTACAGTCCACTGTGACTGTACTTATCTCCAGGAGGACAGCAGGACCAGCATCTAACTGAAGGGGTTTTATAAAATAGTATATTTGTGATGATTAATTAAACTGTTGTTTAAGTATATTGTGTATATTGTCATAGTTAGTTTTCAAATTGTATTATTGTATGGTATATAGATACATAGATACATAGACAGTGTCGGCAGATAAGGACCTGTGGCCCACCCAGTCTGCCCATTTGAGCTTGTAAGTTCAGTTTGTTTACCTAGAAGTCTGTTGCCCCTTACCCCTGACCTACAGAATTCCTTTATGTCTATCCCATGCATTCTTAAATCCTGTGATTGTTTCAGCCCCCACCACTTCCTCTGGCAGGGTGTTCCACTTGTCCACCACCCGTTCTGTGAAGAAATTCTTCCTCATGTTTCCTCTGAATCGTCCTCCCTCCAACTTCATCCCATGCCCTCTAGTCCTGGAACATCTTTTTTGTTTAAAAATAGTGTTTTCCTGCACCCTGTTCCTCCCTGTAAGATACTTGTATGTCTCTATCATATCCCCTCTCTCCCTCCTCTCCTCCAGGGAGTACATGTTCAGTTCCTTCAACCTGTCTTCATAGGACTTGTGATGCAATCCATGCACCATCTTTGTTGCCCTCCTCTGAACCTTCTCTACCCTGTCTATGTCCTTACATAGGTATGGTCTCCAGAACTGCACACTGTACTCCAGGTGGGGCCTCACTAGTGTCTTGTATAGTGGAATTATGACCTCCTTTTCCTGCTGGTGATGCCCCTGCCTATACATCCCAGCATCCTATTTGCTTTACCTGCTGCCTTGTCACACTGTTTCCCTACCTTGAGGTCATCAGAGATGACAACTCCAAGATCCCTTTCCTGCTTGTGCATGCTATATCCTCACCCCCAACTGATATATTGTGCCAGGGTTTTGTGCCCCATATGCATTATCTTGCACTTCTTTGCATTGAATTTCAACTGCCAAACCCCTGACCATTCTTCAAGTTTCTGCAGGTCGCTTCTCATTCTGTCTACACCTCTGGTGTGTCTACTCTGTTACAGAGCTTTGTGTCATCAGCGAACAGTGAAATTCTGCCTTCTAGGTTCCTAGCAATGTCACTGATGAAGATGTTGAATAGGACCGTCCCAGCACTGATCCCTGTGGTACCCCACTGGTCACTCTTCCCCTGTGGAGTGATAGCCATTTACCACCACCCTCTGTGTCCTGCCACCCGCCAGTTACCTGCCCACCACACTACTGTCCTGCCCACACCCATATTCCCCAGTTTGTGTAATAGTCTTCTATATGGCACAGTGTCAAAGGCCTTGCTGGAGTCCAGATGGGCCATGTCCACTGACCTCCCCTGATCCACCTCCCTAGTCACCCAGTCAAAAAATTCAACGAGGTTGGTCTGACATGACCTCCCCCTGGTGAAACCATGCTGCCTTGGGTCCTGTAGTCCATTGACAACCAGATGTTCCACCAATCTCTCCTTCTGTAGTGCTTCCATGATCTTCCCCACTACCGAGGTGAGGCTGACTGGTCTGTAGTTCCCTGCTTCCTCTTTGTTCCCACTTTTGTATAAGGGGACTACATCTGCTGTCCTCCAGTCTTTGGGTACCTCCCCTGTTTCCAGTGATCGGCTAAACAGGATAGCCAGAGGTTCAGCCACACCACCTCTTAGTTCTTTAAGGACCCTGGGGTGCACCCCATCTGGCCCATTGCTTTATCAACTCTTATTACTTCCAGTTCCTTCAGGACCCTTTCTCGTGTAAAGGGACTTGTGCCATTTCTGCACCATTCTCACCCCTTGTACTCCCTTCAGACCCATTACCCTCTTCCTCTTCAGTAAGACTGAGCAGAAATACCTGTTCAATATGTCAGCTTTACTGTTGTCATCCTCACTTGGCCCCATCCTCCCCTTCAGTCTCACTATCCCTCCCTTTGTCTTTCTTTGTTCCTTATGTACCTGTAAAAGGTTTTGTCCCCTCTACCCACTGATTTTGCAATGTGTTCTTCTGTCTGAGCTTTGGCTTCCCTTACTGACCTCCCTGCCTCCCTTTGCTTCTACTGGTATTTCTCCCTATCCCCTTCTGCCTGTGTCTTTTTGTATTGCCTGAATGCAATCTTTTTGGCTTTCACTTTCTTTGCCACCTGTTTGGAAAACCATAATGGTCTCCTCTTCCTTTTCCCCTTGCTAACCTGCTTAATACATAATTCTGTTGTTCTTGTAATCCCCATTTTAAATGCGCCCACTGTTCCTCAACCCTGATTCCTGTCCCATTCCCTTAATGCCTCTTTCAAGTATCTCCCCATTTTCCCAAAGTCTGCCGCCTCTAAAATCCAGGATACGTGTTTTGTGTGGTTTGGTTCTGCTCTTTCTGTGATTTCAAGCCACAATGACTGGTGGTCACTGTTTCCCAGGTGCTCCCCACTGTTACCCCATCACACTGTCCCTGTTTGTGAACACAAGGTCCAGTATTGCCTTCTGCCGAGTTGGTTTCATGACCAGTTGCTTGAGGAAGGCACCCTGAAGGGAGTCCAGGATAAATCTGCTCCTAGTTGATGCTGCTGTTGGGATGCTCCAGTCCACGTCTGGAATATTGAAGTCTCCAACCAGTACTACCTCACCCTTGTCTGCCATCCTTTGGATGGCTAGCATCAGCTCCCTATCTGTTTCTTCCTCCTGGGCAGGTGGTCTATAGACCACACCTGTGCGGATGGCTGTCCCCATTTTCCTTTCCAGCTTAACCCATAGTATCTCTCCCCCATTTTGTTCCTCCTGGATCTCTGTGGCCCTTATGTCATTTTTCACATACAGTGCCACTCCTCCTCCTCCCTTCCTGCCTGCTCTGTTTCTTCTGAATGTGTTGTAGCCAAGTATGGCCATCTCCCAGTCGTGGTTATCATTACACCAGGTTTCAGTGATGGCCACAATGTCCAGGTCTGACTGTACCATGACAGCCTCCAGATCTTCCATCTTGTTGCTAAGGCTCTGGCATTTGCACATGGCTTTCCATGATTTGACCTCCCTAGACTGTTTCACTGTTCTACTCCAGCCCTTCCTTGGTTGTCATTTATCCCTGGTTCTCCTTGCTGTCTGCCCTTCTGCTGAATTTTGCCCCTTTCTGCTTATCCACCTCTTGAGCACTAATCTCCATCTTCTGCACACTGCTTTGCAGAGATAGCCATTCTCTGGTTCACTGGTTCCACTGCTAGCTGTGGGCGGGTGAGCAAGTAGGTACCCTCCTTGCATGCCTGCCACCCCCCTTCTAGTTTTAAATGCTTGTCAATGTAGCATTTAAACTTATCATTGAGTGCTTGGCTTCCCTCCAGGATGGATGCAGGCCGTCAGGCTTGAACAAACCTCCATCCTCCAGGTGGGTCCCAGTCACCAATGAATCCAAACCCTTCCTCACAGCACCAGTTCTTCAACCATGAGTTAAAGTTCCTGGTGCATGCACTCCTATGCTCTCCCTTGCCTCTCACAGGTAGTACTTCTGAGAAAGTGACAGAAGTAGCTACTTGCTTGAGACCCCTCCTCAGTTTCCTAAACTCTTTCTGAACTTCCTTTGGCTCCCCATTTGCCAGGTCATTAGTACCTAGGTGGATAATGACATCCAGCTCACCCTCCTGTCTTGCCTTCCCAGTGAGCCCCAGGATCTTTCTTCCATCTCTCCATGTGGTGGCACCTGGTAGGCACCTCACCTCCCTGTCCTCCCCCTCCTGTGTTCCTAGCTGGATCCCTCTTATGATGGAGTCCCCCACCAGGATTCGCTTCCTCCTCCTCTGGGGTCCACTGCTTTCCCCGCTGAGGTCACCTCCTTGGCTAACCCTTGGCTATATGTCATATATGTTACATTGTACAGCACCCAGAGTCTATGGAGATGGGTGCTATATAAATAAAATATCTATCTATCTGTCTATCTAAAACATCAGAGCTTATAACAATTCTAAGATGCACTGCAGGCCAGTTTGTATATCTCTTGTCGAGTAATGAATGCAAGTCACTTACTGAACCAAGTTCTACGTGTAGAATCATGCACTACTAAGAGCTGGGCACGATGGACCTATACGAGGTCTTGGCCACTGCCGGTGCTACTATTCCAATGATCCCTGAGTTCTGAAGAAGTGAACGGCTGAAAAAGGTTGAACTGTGCCACATCCCAAATACACCAAACACTGAACAAGAAAAACTGCTGCCATGCAGTGTGCTCCGTGCTGTAGGTAGTTCAGTAAGTGACTCGCATTCATTACTCGGCAAGAGATATACCAACTGCCACACACGCATTTACTCTGTCGCTGATTTGCATAGAAGTGTAGCTCTCTGTGTGGTTTGTTCCTTTTATTTTACAATAGTTGTACAACATAGTGAATAAGCACATGCAACGTTGATGTTTACAGCCCTTTGTCACTTTTTGCAATACTTGCACAATTAAATCTTATAATATTAGATTTTGATGTTCCTTTTGTGCCTTATTACCAGCGATGCTAACCACTCACATAGGTGAGACAACCCCTATTTTCTAATCCATTGCTCACTCCTGGGATGTGCACGCTGATTAAACATTACAGCTGGGAGTCCCCTTAACACCCTCCTTCCCTTTGACATGCACTGCAGGCCATTGAATCTCCCAGTTCTGCAGCCCTCTCTGATGTCAACAGCAGGGCATTCTAGGATTTTTAATACAGAAAGTGTCAGATTAGAAGTTTGCAAAATCAGTTTGACACAATATGTCATACTGCAGTAAACAATTTTTCAAACAAAGTGCTAATTGGGACCAGCCCTCACTTGGGTGTGGGGGCTGTTAGTGCTGACTGTTCCCCTTTAATGGCAAGTTAGAGAGCATTCAGGAGCCTACTGGGTCATAATGTCTCACACTTAGTGTATGACATTATGGCTAAACCTGCAGAGTGCTGTAGGCTACAGCGAGTGGTGCAATACTGCGAATACTGCTGTATGCAGCATTGCACTACTCAAAACATCCCAGGCAGAGGATAAGACCTCTACTGGGATGGGGTTCTGCTAAGTAGCTGCTGTGGCTCAATGGACTGAGCCACTACAGCGAGGAACCCAGACGCTGCATCTGGGATCGGGAATGATTCCCAGTCCCAGAAATGTTTATTTTTTTTACACTTTGTGCACTTCCAGAGTTAACCCCCGGAGTTGAGAATCTTTATTGGGAGGGCGGGGCATAGCCCTCCCCAGCAAAAAGAGTTATGTCACATGGCAGAAATCACACCGTATTAGCAGCAAAATTGTTATGTGGCATAATGTCGTATGCATTATTATGACCATGCCATTCTGGAGCAAGAAATGCCTACATGCTTATGGATGTGCTACAGCTTAGCAAGGTTGGTGTCTCTGGGGAGTAAAGGATAAAGTGAGAGAATCCTTTTTTGAAATTTAAGTTTATTATTTTCACAAAGAGAGAAAAAAAGTTACAACCATACCATAGTATTAGAAACCAATCAGTAAACCAAAGTCAGTACACCCCCCCCTCACGGCTATACAAATAACAACAGGTCTATTAGCATCAAAAGACATCATAAAACATGTTCATCTATGAGCCGAGAAAAACCCAGAAAAACCAAACCCCCCCCCCCACCCCTAGGTGCACCCGTTCGAAAACATAGCTAGTAACTATCAAAGTTTGGATACCACATTTATGCAACCATCTTTTTGCTGGCTGTGATTATAGGTCTACCATACAGTGAGAGAGACTAGGTTGTATCACTATAACTTGTATACTAGGATGGCAATCGATATACAACATAGAGTAAGGGTCCAGGATCAGATCACATACATTAACCTCCTGGTAGGTAAAAGGACAGAGTTTACCCCATCTTTTATAAAATAAATCCATCGCTGCTTGTAACTGGCAATCAAACTTTCGGACTGGAGGTAGGACATTAATTCTTTTAACCAATCCATAGGGATAGTACCAATTGGTCCTTCAATGCCTTAAAACCAGTTTTTTGACTGCCATCGAAATCAAAGCCATATGATACCTGCGCTCCACGCACTAATCTATGAGAAAAGTCCCCAATACACAGATACTTGGAGAAAAAACCTGCTCAGACCCAGAAGGGGATCTAGACTATCCATAATAGCAGACCACAGCAGGGCCACTTTAGGGCACTCCAGAAAACATGAATCAAGTTACCCTCATCCCGGAGGCAACGGAAGCACCTTGAGGAAGAGATCATCTTATGCTGAAAAGCTTAACTGGAGTATAATATGAGTTATTGACAATATTATACTGTACTAACCGAACCTATCCTGAGTATGGTATTGTGCAGGTTAGGCCATAAGGTTCTCCAAAATGGCACTTCATCCGGCAGAAGTTGCGTCCAGAGCAAGGGGCCAGTTACCTCCTCTTAGTTGAAAGTTAATAGATAGGAGTAGATCTGCTAAATGGAATGGGGTTGAGATGCCAGCCTGATAATATTAGAAAAAGGTGTACCACAGACGGTTTGAATACCACACCAAACTTGTTACAGACCAGATGACGGAGTTGAAACACTTTAAAGGTCTCTACCAGGGATACGAATTTGGTGAGGATATCATCTGATGTGAGAAGAAGGTTGAATTATACAAATGTTCAACCCTGGGTCTTTAAGTTGTGGCAACCAAGTTACTCCCCACCCTTGAGTCACCAATAGCAAGGTTGGGATTAGAGGTAATTGGTTGTCCTAAATCCGCTTGGTTAGAGATCCGAAGAACTTAAGACATTGAGCCCACACTTTAAGAGAAACCGCCACCATATTATTAGAAATTAAGCATGGAAGTGAACTCGGAGTAAGATAGGGTAAAAGTAGTTATGTCAAATTTAAGCTCAGAGAGAAAGTCGATTCTAAGTGAAGCCATATTGGGGAGAAATTCTCAGGTTTTGCAGCAAACCACTGTCTAACTTGGATAAGTGGGCGCCCAGTAGAGCTGAAAGTTGGGAAGTTTCAGACCTCCTTGTCTTTGGGGAGCGAGAGGGAGCCATAAGCGTTAATGCCCTTTCCCTTCCAGATGAAAGTAGATAACATACTATGGAGCTGTTGAAAAAGGAAAAGAGGAAGCCAGAGATTGGTGAGGTTCAGCGGATAGAAAATCCGGGAAGAACGTCTCATTTTAATAATATTAATTCTGCCCATCAAGGAAAAAGGAAGAGATGCCCAGCGTTGCAGATCTTGACTAACCGAGTCTCTAATCTTATTTAAGTTTAATTTCTTGAGCAGAAGTGGGTCGGTGGAAAAGTGAATCCCGAGGTACTTAAGGGAACAGGAAGTCCATCTCATTCCAAAAGGTAGGAAGCAGCTCTTAAAGGTATAATTATTTAAAGGAAAATCTCACACTTTGATATATTTAATTTGTAGCCAGAAAGGGAACTGAAATGTCTAATAATATCTAAAGCAGCTTCTAACGATGCAGCGGTCAGACAAATGTAACAGAACATCATCTGCATACACGAGAAAGAACTAGTTCCCTCCCTAAGATCCTAATCCCTTTCACCTGAGGCGAGGATTTAAGCTGAGTCAACAAAGGTTCCAAATACAAGTTAAATAATAGAGGAGAGAGGGGACAGCCCTGTCTCGTGCCCGCAAAGAGGTTGAAAGGAGGGGATAAAACCCCATTGCAATAGATTTTAGCAGAGGGCATTTATATAGTACCTGAATCATGTTTAGGAAGGAGGACGGAAACCCATTTCTTCCAGAACAGCCCATAAAAGGACCAGTCGACCGGTCAAATGCTTTTCAGCATCTAAAGAGACCAGCACAAGTGGTTCTGAAACTGACCGGGCGTACTGTGAAATATGGGACAGTGTCCTTAGATGATCAGCAGCAGATCTTCCTGGAACAAAACCTGCTTGTTCAGGGCTCAGAAGGTCGCCCAAATCTTTTAATCCTCTCAAGGAGAATTTTAGCCAGTATTTTAATATCATAATTTTGTAGGGAAATAGGACGGTAGCTAGCTGGGTCTGAGGGCTCCTTATCTGCTTTAGGAATTAGAACTATGGTAGCCTCGAACAAGGCCGAATCAAGATCCGAAGCTACCTGAAAGTAGTTATATAATTTAAGCAGAATAGGGGTCAAGTCCTTAGAAAAAGCTTTGTAAAAATTCGCTGGGAATCCATCTGGGCCCGGCGATTTGTCTGGGGCAAGGGAGGCAATAGTGCTCTGGATCTCCTCAACTGAAAAGGGTGCCACTAGACGTGCCTGCTGGGAGTCCAGCATGCTAGGAAGAGCCAATCCACTTAAATAACCCTTAAGGTCAGCTACAGCATGGGATGTAGAAGGGGGACTATAAAGGCTAGAATAGTATTCCCGAAAAGCCCGAGCAATCTCTCTGGGCGAAGAGACCTTCTACAGACGAGGAAACCAGAGAGGAATAATCCTCAACTTTCTAATGCTCTGAGACGTAAAGCCAGTAGTCTCCCAGATTTCTCTCAAGGTCTATATACTTAGCCTGGGTTTTGACCAGATAATACTCAGTCTTATCTTTCAACAGATCAGAGTACTCATTTTTGACTGAGAGCAGATCCTTAAGATCTGACACAGAGGAAGATAGTGAGTACTTACTTTCCAGACCTCTAATCTTACCAACCAACTCTAACGCCCTAGCTAACCGTGCTTTCTTCCTGAGGGAAGCCATCTGGATAAATTCCCCCCTAAGATAGCACTTTAATGCCCCCCATACCATGTCCACCCTAGGGGTAGAGTCCAGATTATCTGCCAGAAACAGAGATATTTTCGTACTGATCTCCGAGACACAGTGACGATCCTTCAGTAGCTGGGTATTCAATCTCCACATGGAGTTACGAGCAAAATCATGCCTAATAGACAAACGTACCCAAACCAAAGCATGATCTGAAACCACGATTGGTTCTATACCAGAGGGAGAAACCATAGGGAGAGAGGAGACACTCACTAAAATCATATCCAGTCTTGATTTGGTGCTGTGTGATTGCGAATGGAAGGAAAAGGCCCTGAAAGAAGGGTTAGCAATACGCCACGGGTCACCAAGCCCCAGCAGCGAGACCATCTCACAGAGGGCTTTCTGTGCTGGGGAAGGTGTTCTCCTGTCTTGGGGATCCCTATCTAAGAAAGAGGGGAAAGGTACGTTCCAATCCCCTCCCAGCACAAATTGAGTCAGCAGAAAGGCAGCCAACTTATCTGTCAACCTCATAAAGAAGTCTGGATTGCCTCCCACTGGTCCATACACTGATCCCAGTACCACACTCTCTCCATTTAGCTTACCCTTTACTAGAATGAATCTCCCTTCCGGATCTGAGCAGGTCGAGTCTTTAATAAACAAAACATGTTTTTTAATTAAGTTAGCCACCCCTTTGCTAAAGTGAGAATTCCCAGCAAGATAAACTTGGGAAAATCCAGACCGGGAGAGGAGATTAGTTTCTTCCCGACCCAAGTGTGTTTCTTGCAAGAAAAGAATATCAATACCAAGCAAGGAGCAGTGATTAAATATCTGCAGCCTTTTACCACGATCCCTGAGTCCTCTCACATTCCAGGACGCTATACAGTTTACGTTCTTAGCCATTTCAAATAGAACTTACAGTAGTCTGGTACCCAGATAGCGTAAATCCAACCACTAGTAGCAGGGTGCACCTCCCAAATCCCTAGTCCCACACCCCAATCTAACCCTCCCTCCCCCACCCCACCAAACAAAGAAAGTCCAATCCCTATAAAAGTGACAGGAAACAACAAGTCCGGACCCCCAGAACCCACCCTCCACCCACCACAGAAATTCCATAACGACCAAACAGGAACCCCTTCCAACAGAGTGTCGAACCCAAAATCTATAACCAAAGGAGAGACACCATTCCTCCTCAAACACACACCCCCAATCCCCAAAACTATATACAAAGGGAGACCCCAATATCCAGAATCACTTATCCAGTCCGTATTCCGGGTTATGAGCCCCCCGGATCCCCATGCGAATCCCAAAGTTCCCAGAGCCAAAACCCAACAAACATGGGCCATAAAGACCACAATCTCCCATATCCAGATATAGGTCCGAACATCGACCTACCAATTATTATGCCAGCTGGGCCCCAGGCAGGGATTAGCCACCCCCCAACCGTGCAGCTCGCGATCCCACATCCAACCCGCCAGCCTGCTCAACCCCCCAGCCGCCCCCAATGCCCACGCACCGACGTATTTGCAGAAGCAGAGACCAGGGTTATGGCAGAGCAGAGAAACGGGGAGAAGAAGACCAAAACCCAAAGAAAGGGGAGCTCCTGCTAGCTAAGGCCACAAAAGCCTCATTCAACTCCGATGAACCCGCCACAAATACAGTCCAGCCCAGTCCCTCACACACGCCCCACCGCTAGATAGGATAGAATGGGCCACTTACCGATGCCAGCATGACTTCAGATCAGGGGACCCAACCAGACATCAACGACCATACCATGGGCAAAGGCAGAAATATCAGAAGCATTGATATGAATGCTGTTTCACGGGGACCTTTAAGGCAGTCGGACCCAAACAGCGAACACTCCCGGAAGTTCCCCGAAACAGCATCACCAACCGACGCTCCCCACCCCAAAGCGGGCCCAGCAGCGAGGAGGCCCCGACTCATAAGCGCCAACCATGGTCACTCGAGACCGCCCCCACACCCTTGAATCCCGCACTTAGAGCCCCGGAAGGACCCACGGAGACCTCCAATCCCCAGACCTGACGATAGCGAGGACAGACACACAACACCAACCAAGGTAAGTGACAGGAGGGGCCGGGGAGGCACAGGACAGGAACATGAGGTCAGGGGGAAACAGCAACCTCATCACCAGCAAACCATAGACACGACAAAAGACCACCAAAAGGGCACACAAAACCAATTAACACAGATTAAAAGTCCACAGTAGATATTCAGCTGGAACCCTTGAAAAGATCAGGCAGTCTGCCAGCCAGTTCCTTGAAGGCTGCATCAGGGGTGTCAAAGCTCGTGGCCATGCCTCCGACAGTTACCTTAAGAGTGGCAGGGTAGGTCATTCTAAAAGGTATTGCAGCTGCTATAAGTTTTTGCACAATATGGTGATAGGCTGCCCTCTTTATTCGGATCTCTTTGGGAAGGTCCTGGGTGATCTGGATCTTTGAAATGCCCCACAAAATTTCTTTGAGGTCCCGAGACTTCAGAAGGACATGCTGTCTATCTAGATAACTCAGGAATTTTATAATAATCGGGCGAGGGGGGGAACCAGCTGGAGGTCGAGGTCGTAGCGAGCGGTGGGCCCTTTCAAGATGATAGGAGGCACCGATAGGTGATGGGCCCACCACCTTCATCAGAAACTTTTGCAGAAAAGCCATGAGGTCTGGGCCTTCTTCCAGCTCTGGAAGGCCCATATTATTAGATTATTACGGCGACTGCTCTCGAGGTCTTCTGTTTTGGCTTGAAGCCTCTTCGCATGATGTTGTTTAAGCCCAGCCATATTTCTTCCTCAGCCCTGGCTTTCCAATTTTCAACAGAAGCGACCCTGGCATCAACATCCGATACTTTTCTGGCAACATCAGAGAGGTCGCTACGCAGGGATTTAATTTCACCTGTCAAACCCATCAGGAGGTCTTTCACAGAGCCAAGCTCTTGGAGAAATCTATCCTCTGTTAGAGGTGCAGGCTGCCCCATTTTCTCACTGTACGATCCGCCTAGTTGAGGCCTGGTTCCTCTGCTTCTTGCGCCTTTTCCAGAGATGCAGGAGGAGTGTGTTTGGTTAAGGCCTGTTTCGGATCCACCTCCATCACGATCCAGCAAGGGCTGAAATATCCCAGGTCGAGACACCAAATCGATCACTAGATGTTAATAAGTTGTCTTTTTAGAAAATTTCTTCGAAAAGTCCGTTCAAAGTATTTATAAAATAGAAAAATAGGCGGCCAGAGGGGGGAGCTCAGGATACCAGCTGCTGCTCAGATGGATGCCATCACGTGACTCTAAAGTGAGAGAATCCTGCTCAAGATGTAGAAAGTTGGCACTGCCTAGCTCAAGCAGGTCAGTTCGAGGTGAGACAGCACACCAGCAGTCTGTTAGAACTATGTTACATTGCTATTCCTTACTACAGTAAAGATTATTACAGATTCTAGTAAATCCGTGTGCTTGATTTACGGTGATTGTGTATATCCCCAGCCACTTGCTGCGCTTTTGCTCACACTAAGAGTCTTACAGTCACGACATAGTGACGTGCTAACACTCTTACCTCACAACAGCAGTAAGATTCAATGTGAAGTAATACAAACCAAGCAGAATTTGCTAGGGTAATTATTTTTTACTTACGAAAAATGCAGCAACTACAGAAATCAGCAGAAGAAATACTTATTGCACTCATTATAACATTTTAGCACCCAGGGGGTGTGGCGGGGCAGATTGCACCCCCAGAAATACTTATTGCACTATAAATGGCAAGACAAACAAAAGACTATTGTGCACAACATCAGATTAGCACCTGGGGGCGTGGGGGGTGGAGCACCCCCACAGAAAGAAATACAATAATTACCTTATGTGTGGGAGGTCCGCCCCCCCACACCCCCGGGTGCTAATATGATGTTGTACGCAATAGTATTTTGTTTGTATTACCATTTATAGTGCAATAACTATTTCTGTGGGGGCGTTTCACCACCTTACCCCCCAGGTGCTAAAATGTTATGATGAGTGAAACAAAGATAGGGGCTCCATTCTCAATCGTGTTTTTCTGAAGGTCTGCGCTACTCTGAAAAAATCTCTCATTTATATCACAAAATACAACAGTTTTCTCATTCACAGTTTAACACTTATGCTTCAGAACAATGCTTGTTTTGAAAATGTTGCTGGGATGTACTTGATACTTACTCGCTAGTAAATCAAGTGATTATTTCTTCTTTTTGGGGGATAGTTTTCAAGCTGAGCAACTGCACATGCCCAGTATGCCTCGACCAAGTGTGCGCTTACTGTATTTCACCTAGTGGGTGCAACATGGCCGGGGATATACACAATCACCTGATTTACTAAACAAGACATTTGGAGAGGTGCAGGCAGTCATGTCAAGGGATAGGACAGCCTCGGGGATATAAACTAAAGGGCAGGGGTTGGGGATGCAGCTTGTGTAGGGGGTTACCAGAGACAGGAGTTAGGTGCATGGGTTCACCAAGGGAATGACAGCTGAGGTGGGTAGCACATAAACAGAGGACCCCAGATGCAGCATGGAAACAGAGAGAGAGAGAGAGAGAGAGAGAATGAATTCCAATCTGGATACAGGTTATATAAGACTCACACCCAACAAAACTGACTAGCCTGAGAGCCTGATGTACTGCGCTTGTAAGTCTAGGACTTAGAGGTACTCAAAGAATACACTAAGAATACCACAAACAGCTTAATCTGGTTCAAGGTCAGTTGGCATCCATCTGTATCCTCCCATGGGTCATGCCTAAAAATAGGCATAATTTGTCTAGTGCACTTACCCAGTCAACAAAAACTAAATAAATAAACAAAGGCACATAGTGGGGGAGAAAATGATGGAGTCACCAAGAAGAAGACATTCTGACCGTTTAGCTGCCCTACCCATTGTACCAGAACCACTTAATAATTTGCAATGTATACGCTTCTCCATTCATGCATTTATCAGTCCTACTCTCATATGTTGTTTTAACCTTCAGTAAGTCTCATACCATGCTATGATGTACTTTTGCCCCTTATGATGTTGCAACCTTATTTATGTATTCAGTCCTGCTCTCTTATGCTATTGTAACTTTTGTTTAGAAACATAGAAACATAGACTTTGACGGCAGATAAGGACCGCTAGGCCCATCTAGTCTGCCCATTTCCCTACCTACAGGATAGGCCGCAGATCCTAGTTAACCAACAGCCTATTTCTTCCTACCCCCCACAAGAATTACCTTATGTCTGTCCCATGCATTCTTGAATTCTCCCACAGTTTTAGACCCCACAACCTCCTCAGGAAGGCTGTTCCATGCATCCACCCTCTCTGTGAAATAATACTTCTCACATTGCCCTGGTTGCGCCCTCCTTCTATCTTTAAATTGTGTCCCCTTGTTCTTGCAAGTCTCTTTTTCTGAAAGATGCTACCCTCTTGGACTTTGTTGATTCCACTGAGGTACTTAAAAGTTTCTATTGTGTCCCCCCTCTCCCTTCTTTCCTCAAGGGTATACATATTAAGCTCCTTTAGTCTCTCCTCATACGGCTTCTCTTGCAGTTTGACACGCTTCTCTCCTGACAAGAAGTATATTTGCCACTTTTGTTACTGTACGCTTATCATACTTGTCTATTTCCCTGACCAGTTCTACCCTGGTTGTAACTTACTTGTATTGTAACTGCCTTGTCTCTTGTACTGCAATTGTATTTTTTGTACTACTTTTTTTTATCCTGTTGTATAATTGATGTGGTGCCTTTGTAAATGAGTCTCTGACTCAAAGGTTTGTAATTCTGAGATTCAAATAAACTAAATAAATAAATAACTGGGATAGGTCTGACAGGAAAAGGAGTAGGTGATTATTTTTTTAAGGGAGTGCGTCACTGTGAATAACAGGGAGGATATTAGGGGGACAAGCAGTTCCACCAAGTATCTGTGCACACTAAGGGAGGAAAAAGGGAGGGGAAAAAATAGACATCCAGGAAGGAACTGCTGGACTGCAAACAGTTCAGCTATTCTGATGAAGTTTGTGATAAGTGCTTTGCTAACAATGAATTCCATAAGTGGAATTCTGAAGGCATTACCTACTATGCTGCCATGAACACTTATGAAAATGTTGCCAATAATAGTTTGTAGTATTTCCACCGTAAATTCAAAACTACTAAACCAAATGTCTCCAGCTCTGGATATAAAGATCCATTGACACTGGATGTGCTTGCAGATTTCAGGGCTGTATAGTACCTTCCACAACAGGAAATGCACAAGCATCAAAATTTTTAGAGAGTTTTCACAGAAGTTCACAAATCATTATATAGTGAAAATAGGAACCCCTGTAACCTTAAAATTACTAAACCAAATATTTTCAAATTAAATAGTTCTATGACCTTTCCAAGAATGCTATGCATACAGATTTGTTCATATTTAGTTCCAAAGGTGGCAGATTATAAACAGATAAATATTTTTCACAAGCTTTCCCTCAAAAAATGAATTACCAGACTCTGACTGCCTATAGGTCGGACACTACTAATCCAAACGTCTTGCTCTTTGGCATGTCTTTACAAAACCTAATACCAATCAATCGTGTGGAGTTTCACATCTTTGGATTAATAGATGGCTGATTTATGATCAAATAAACACATTTAAAAATGTCCCCAATATCCCAAAGAATTCCATTTAAATTTAAACCAGATTAAGGTGCTGGTGGTGTTTTGGCGAATGTGAGAAAGTTGGCCAGGACACTGGGTCATTCCCCTGCTTTTCTCAAAAAGTGCCATGAGAGCATTAAAGAGTACCTTTCCTGCTCTTTTTGCAATAACACCCCTCCCTCAAGAACCTAGAAGGACCCTTACCTGCCCTCAGTTCCATTGGTGCCATAGTCATAATTTATGTGCCCGGATTTTTGAACAGAAGGGATCGTATTTTGGCTCCATGGAGCCAAGCTGCCAATCCCTTCAACTTCCTGATACAGTAACGACAGCCACCCCCAACATGGGCACGTTGTGTGACATCATTATATGGAAAGCATGGGGGCATGTTCCATAGACATTAATGGAGCCATTCTTTAAGTCCGTTTTTTGTAATTTAGGTGGCCATTCAGAACAAATCAAGTCCGCTGCTCAATTAACAAGGTCCTTCTTAGTTAAGCAGTGGCCTTGATTTGTTCTGAATGCAAATCTAAAATAATAAAAATAGACTTAAAAAAAGGCTCAATTAATGTCTATGGAGCATGACCCCGCACTCTACATATAATGACATCACAAAACATGACAGCGTGGAGGTGGCTCTTAGTATCAGGAAGTGGAAGGGTTCGGCTGCTTGGCTCCATGAACAATACGATCCCTTCCCTTCTAAAATTGGGGGCATATATAAATTCTGATTCTAGCACCAATGGAATTGGGGCCAGGTAATGGGTCCTTCCTGGTTTTTGTTGTGAGCACCAGAAAAGGTGCTGTTTAATGTTCACCCATGAACAACTACCAGAAAAGGCAGACAGGACCTCAGTTTAGCATCTCACACAAAGGATGGCACACCCCAACAATACAGCATTCCCCAGCTACTGCACTTGGATGCCAGCATTTATGGTATGAGCCCAATCCCAGAGTGGGACTAGAACCCATGACCTTATGGCTTAGAGGTGGATGTGCCACAAACTGAGCCATGCTGACACTTCTTTCTATAGCCCTTCTTTGCATGTCATTTTGTATCTGCATGTCAGAAGTCACTGTACATTTATTTATTTGTTATTGTTTTTGATAACTGGGTAGGTGCACTAGACATAGAAATGCCTATTTTCAAGCACAACCCAGGAAGGTACAAGTCAAATACAGTACAACAACAGTGATACAAGTCAAATACACATATACAGAGAAGGTGACGGCAGACAAGGACCGTATGGCCCACCTAGTCTGCCCCTTTTCCCTACCTGACTACAGTACATCACACAGTGGAGAGTGTATACAGGGTGGTACAAGCAAAATCAATGGTGGTCAGTAAACACATGGTGGTACATGAAAAGTACAAGTAACAAGTGCATTTTAACATAAGAGCATTAATCACAAGCAGTAGAATTAACAATAAGATACATAAATGGAGAAAACGCTGTTGAAGGACATAGAATAGCATGAATTCAATGGAGAAAGGCCAATTAAACAGGATAGGGATGCAGTGGTTGAATAACAAGTACAGAAGCAGGAGTTTTGATGAGACAGATGGACATCCGTTTTGTGTGAATGTGGCATTTTGGCCTAAGTTGAGGAGAAGTAGTGGTGGTAAATACCTAGGAGTAGGGCAGGTATAGAGAGTGTATTGGCATACAGGGACAAAGGAAGTTAGGGAAAAAAATGCTTGAGGTAGAGAGGAGAGGTGGAGGCTAAGCAGAGAAGTGCAAAAGGGGCAGAGTAATTGAGGAAAAGTAGACGTGTTTGGGAGCACTGAGAGTGGGAAAGGCCTATATCTGTGGCTAAAGACTACCAACCAATGGGAAGGGAACAAGCTCTCTGATATCTGATTTGACTGGAGAGGTTACTCAAGAAAGTGTACCACAAATGGGGGAGAAACACAAATGAAACATAGAATTTGCTGGCAGTTTTCCCATATGCTTATCCCATGCTTTCTCCCCCACCACTTCCACTGAACAACTGTTCCAGGATTCCATTATCTTTCTGAGAAAAAGTACTTCCTCACATCTCTCCTGAATCTACGTCCCTCCATTTTCTTATCATGCCCCCTTGTCCTTGAGCACCTTTTATTCTGAAAAATACTTACTTCTTGTGTCTTGTTTATGTCCCTGAAGTATTTAAAGGTCTTTATCATATCCCCCCTCTCTGCCCTCTCTCCCAGGGTGTACATATTTAGGTAATTTAATCTCTCCTCATAAGGCTTCTAATGCAGACCCTGCACCATTTTAGTTGTCTTCCTCTGGACAGTTTCCACTCTGTCTATGTCCTTTCTGAGATGTGGTCTCCAGAACTGGACATAGTACTCTAGGTGGAGTCTTATTGGTGATCTATACAGAGGCAATACCACCGTCCTCTTTCTGCTAGTGATACCTCTCCCTATGCACCCCCAGCACTGCACTCATCCTCCAAACTGCCTTGTTGCACTTCCTGGCCACCTTTAGATCATCCAATATGATCAGCCTCAGATCTCTTTCCTACTTGGCGGTTATCAGTACCAATCCCCCTCCCCCCAAAAAATGTTGTATTCTACCTCCAGGCTTCTGTGCCCCAAATGCACCATTTTGCACCTTTTCACATTGAAACCCAGCTGCCATACCCATGACCACTCCTTGAGTTTTCGCAGGTCACTGCTCATCCTTTCCACCCCCCTTAGAGTATCCACCCTGTTGCAGACCTTGGTGTCATCCATAAACAGGCAGCCATTCCCTTCCGGCTCCTCTGCAATGTCACTTATAAAGACGTTAAAGAGGATCGGTGCCAGCACTGATCCCTGAGACACCCCGCTGGTCACCCTCGCTTCTTCAAAGTGAACTCCGTTTTTTACCACCCACTGCGCCTATCCCTTACCCAATTTCTTACCCAGTTTACTACCTTTGGACCCACTCCTGAGCTAGCCAGCTTGCTTACTAGTCTCCTATGTGGAATGGTGTTGAACACCTTACTAAAATGTAGGTGTGCCACGTCTACTGTTCCACCCTAATTTAGTTCCGTGGTCACCCAGTCAAAGAACTCTGTCAGATTCATATGACATGACCTTCCCCCATGAATCTACACTGCTTAGGGTCCTGTAACCCATTGGATTCAATATACTACAATCCTTTCTTTCAGCAATGATTCCATTAACTTTCCCACCACCAATGTCAGGCTGACAGGTCTATAATTGCCAGCCTCTTCCCTACTACCACTTTTGTGAAGTGGAACTACATCTGCCATCCCCTTGTCTGCAGAGACCACTCTTGTTTTAATTGAGCTGTTAAATAGGACTATCAGAAATGCAGTCAGTACCTCAGTACCCTTGGGTGGACCTCGTCTGGCCCGATTGTTTTGTCTGTGTTCAGATTTGTGAGTCCCTTCAGGATTCTCTCCTTCGAAAATGGACTCCACCTCCCTCCCTCCAATGCTCCTGCTACATTTTGTGGCTTACCCACATCTCTTACCTCTGTGAGCACTGAACAAGAGTATTTGTTTAAGATGTCTGCCTTTGCCTGTTCCCACTCTGCACATTCCCCCTTCCCTTCTTGACCTTACAATCTGCCCCCCCCCAAAAAAAAACATCACAAGTGGTTTCACTGGCTAGTTGCCTGATGAATGCTCACTGCAGGGAGTCCAAGTTATCCCTGCTTCTAGCTGAAGCTGCAGCTGACAGGCTCCAATCTACCTCCAACAGACTGAAGCCCCCCCACCAACAGCACCTCCCCTTTTCTGCCATCTTGCCAGTAGTTCATCAGTACTTTATCTAACTTCTGCCCCTGTGCTGGAGGTCTGCAGATCACACCAGTGCAAACAGAGGCTCCACTCCCCATCTCTAGGGTGACCCAGAGTATCTCTACCCCCAGTATTCCCTGTATCTCCATCACTTTCATGCCCTCCCTCACATAAAGTACCACACGGCCTGCTTTCCTTCCCACCCAGTCCTTCCTGAACAGAGTATAGCGTGGTATGGCCATGTCCCGGTCATGGTTTTCTGTGCACCATGACTCACTAATGGTCACAATATACAAGTCAGCCTCTGTCATTGTTGCCTCTAGGTCTGGAATCTTATTTCCTAGACTTCTAGCATTTGCACACAAGGCTTTCCAGGTTTTGTTACCACTCTGTTACCCTCCCCCCCCCCTTTTTAATGCACCCACTCCCATCCCCCTTCATTTCTTCTACCCTGTTTCCTGTATTAATTTGCATCTCAGGGATTCCACTCCTCTCGGGTTCTCCCCATTCTCTACTTCAGCCTGTAGGGGGTTCTGCCTCTCCAGTCTCTTTTGCCACCACCTCAGCTAATTTAAATGTTCATTAAAGTAACATTTAAACTGTCCACTGAGGACTGTGGTTCCCCTCCCAGATGGACTCAGGCCATCATCCCTGTATAGGCTCCTATCCTCCCAGGTGGGTCCCCAGTCCCCAGTATAGTTGTACCCCCTCTCTCTCTGCATCATTCCTTCAGCTATTAGTTGAAGATCCTGGTGCAGAGGTTCCTCTCCTCTCTCCTCCCCTGTCATAGACAGGCAGCACCTCAGCAAAAGCCACTGAGCATGCTACCTGATTAAGACCCCTCCCCAGCTCCCTAAACTCCCCCTTCCCTATCCCAGCTGTGTCCCTAGATAGGTCATTAGTTCTCAGGTGATAACGACATCCAGTTCTGCCTCCCACCCTGCAACTGTAGCGATCCTTACAATCCACTTCCCATCTGTCCATGCTGTGGTGCCACGTAGGCACCTAACCTTCACCTCCCCTCCCTTTCTTATTCCCAAATCTATCCACCCCATAATTGAGTCCCCCACCAAAAGTTGCTTCCTCCTCCTCCTCTGGGGTCCTCTTCCACCCTCCTTGGGGAGTAGTATTTGTTTAGGATCTGAAATTGTTCAAAGTGAACCAAGTACTGACGAAAGCCCTTTATGCTGACTTATGGTTGATGGAAGTGCAGCCTGAAATGATGGAGCAATAATCTTCCATCATTCACCTTACTGATAAAGGATGTCAGGAAAAAGGAACAGCAGGAGGTTTAAAAAAATTCCTGCAAACATCCTAGAGCTAAAGAACAGATTTCTAAGGGTTCTCAGTGCTGGAGCGATGAGCACCTCAGAAAATCAAGAGTTTAGGAACTAGCTCAAAGAACAGGTGGTTGTCCCAATAATTTTGCTTTATTTCAAGCTTTCTGCATATAGCAGAACTATAAAGTAAACTGATCCCCTTAGTATACCCAAGGTAATACTCGAGATTACTCAGGACCTAAGGATAGAGGAAGGCCAAAAGATGACCCAGCTAGACTGCCAGCACCTCCCAGTGGTTGTAATCTGTAAACTACCCACTAAATATGAATTTGTCAATCTTATTTTTGAACATTTCCATGTTTAAACTATCAATCATTTTTGCAAAACTTTTTTTTTGGTTCTAAACAGCCTCATAGAAACATAGGAACATAGACTTTGATGGCAAATAAGGACCACTTGGCCCACCCAGTCTGCCCATTTCCCTACCTATTGGATATAATTGGATCCTAGTTAACCAATAAACTATTTCTTCCTAGCCCCATCAGAATTGCCTTATGTCTGTTCCATGTATTCTTGAATTCCCTCACTGTTTTTCACCCCGTGACTGTCTCAGGAAGGCTGTTCCATGTGTCCACCACCCTCTCCATGAAAAAATGCTTCCTCACATTGCCCCTGAGCCATTCCCCCATTATCTTAAAATGTTGCCCCCTTGTCCTTGCACATCTCTTTTTCTGAAAGATGCTATCCTCTTGGACTTTGTTGATTCCCTTGAGGTACTTGAAAGTTTCTTATCATGCCCCCCCTTTCCCTCCTTTCCTCAAGGGTATACATATTAAGCTCCTTTAGTCTGTCTTCATATGGACCCTGCACCATTTTAGTTGCCCTCTTCTGAACTGGTCTACCCTTTTTACCTGTCTTGAGTGCCCTCTAGTGGTAATTACCTTTTTCTCAAAGCTGTTTGTTGCTGTAACTTCCTACCTTTCATAACATTTTACATTAAATAATAAATCACCCCTTCGCCTTCTGGTAGCCAAATACATTAGCCCAGTTTTTCTAAGTCTATCTGTGTATTCCTCTACAAATCTTTGTTATTCTTCTTTAAATGCTTTCCTCCTTCTGCCTTTCTTTTTCTTGGTATGGGGACCAAAACTAGGACGCATATTCCAGGTGTGGCCTAATACAGTTCCTATATAAAGGATCAATGACAGAGATGTTCTGAGAGACAAAGTTGCTCTTAATGCACCCAACCACTTTGTTTTTTGGTTTTGCAGCTATTAATTTTTACTGCCGGCCTACATCCAGAGGGCACCCCCAGCCACATCCCCCGATGTCCACCATCCGGCACTGACCCAGCCCCAGATCTTACCCCCCTGGTGGGGCCAGCAGAGACCAGATTCAAGGGGCCAGTGCCATGGCTGGCCAGGAGCGGAGCCTGTGAGGCGCCCTCCATCACACTGCTGCAGCTAGTGTTTTTCCTTTTTCATTCCCCTAGGGATCAGGGCATGCAATGACGCTTACAGAGTGGAGCGTGCGCGTGACTGCATGCGCTCCCCTCCAAGCGTCTGCCCCGACTCCTCCCTTGTCTGCAGTACAGCAGCTGTGTCTCCCAGCCTCCGCTAGGGGGAAACCAGGTGCCTACAGCTGAAGCCCCCCCCCAGCAGAGAAGGAGAGCAGTCCATCGGACGCTTAATCCTTCCCCACCCCTGCCGATCCCCGGCAGTCCATGCTCATTCCAGAACACGAGTCGCCGGCATTGTGAGAAGTAAGGTGACCAGCACCTCAGCGCAACTAGGCTGGCTCTCAACCACTTTGTTGATTCTGCTCAGATAATGTTCAAGAAGCTTCAGCTTCAGATATTTGCTTGGAGGAGGCTGTGAATGTTGGCAGTGGTCAGCAAAACACTTTGTACTATACTTATCATGTGTTAAATTCTAGTTAGCACTGTCACATTGGTTTTAAACAAAACTCATGGTTTCTTCCATGCCAGCTTAATGGGGTGACCCAGTTGCTTCCACTGCCTGATGTTGAGCTGGTGGCCACTGACTGGGAGGACTCCATAGCATTCCCGTTCTTTGCTATCAGAATGCCTCCAACTTTTGACCTCAACAAATACAGAGTTTTTTTTTGTCACTGATGCAGCAAAGATGGGGACTTTACATTCTTTTTGAGGGTGCAATGACCCAATGACTTTAGAAGGGTCAATGAGAAATTCAACAGCTGCTGTACAGCCTGGGAAACTTCCCCAGGGCCCAGCGAGGTAATGATTTGGGACCTCTAATTTGACAGACTCTGTAAAACAGATTACTTCTGCTATTCCCTCTGAATCCATGTTACGAAAGTAGTGGTGGGGCTCCCAGCTGAGATCTCTGTGAGGACAGAGGGAGCTAAGTGCCAACCTATTTTGGAGAGTGGCTTGCAAGTTATTATCATTTTCCAGGGGTGTTTCAACAAACATTTGAAGCACTAGCCATTGGAGGGACTTGATGAATTGGAGTTCACTAGTGATCAGTGTTACCCTTACCGTGGTTATGTGGTAGTTCAGCTAGAATTCCTCAGGAAGGTGAAGAGAATTCAAAAGACAGTGAGACATTGACTCTGATTTGTCCTGAGCCCCATGTTTATGACCATAACAGGGACCAACTGTAGCAAGTTGAGAGACAGGCTGAACTCTGCAAGGAGGTAGAGGGCCCTCAATACTTGAAAACTCTGCTCATCTACCCCTTGTTTTTGAATGTCTGCAAGAAGCAGGAGAAAGAGAGAACTTGGTTGAGTAGGCAAATATTCAGCAATATTATAATTCCAAGGCATGGGGGTTTGGGACACGAGTCTCTCGTCCAAAAATAGACTTCCCTTAAACAAAGTCACTCACCACAGTTGCTCAGAAGAAATCTCCACAGCTATAACCCACATCAACCCTTATCTTCCTCTGACATCACTTTTAAGGTGGAGTGTGGTGTGATATTGACTGATTTTTCTTGCCATCAATTTAGAACAAACAAAGTTGCTCCACTAGCATCGTGCCTTAAGACTAAAAAAAAGCACAGGAAACACAGGATATATGCACTCACTACACTTTTATAAAGAAGTTGGAATCCAACTTGTCCATACAGAGCTGCTTTATTACATACCTTTAAAACAGCTCCATATAAACAACGCAGGAGCATAATGTCTGTGGACAAAACACTCAACAATTCCACCCCTCTTCAGTGCTTATTCAAGGAACCATAGATTATGGTATATTCTGTGTTCCTGTGCTGATTTTTCTTGCTCTCACCTTGCAATGGTTGTGGCTGACAGGATTAATGACTCCAAATCAGCTTAAATGGGATGGAATTCTAATTAATGGTACTTTGGTGCACTATACAAACATTGACTTTGACAGCAGATAAGGACCGCTTGGCCCACCCAGTCTGCCCATTTCCCTACCTATTGGATAAGCAGCAGATCCTAGTTGACCAACAGACTACTTCCTCCTATCCCCCCACCAGAATAGCCTTATGTCTGTCCCATGCATTTTTGAATTCCCCCACTACTTGTGACCCTACAACCTCCTCAGGAAGACCATTCAATGCATTCACCACCCTCTCTGTGAAAAACACTTCCTCACACTGCACCTGAGCCATCCCCCTCTATCTTCAAATTGTGTCCCCTTGTTCTTGCACATCTCTTTTTCTGAAAGATGCCACCCTCTTGGACTTTGTTGATTCCCTTGAGGTACTTGAAAGTTTCTATCATGTCCCCCCTCTCCATCCTTTCCTCGGGGGTATACATATTAAGCTCCTTTAGTCTCTCTTCATATGGCTTCTGGTGCAGACCCTGCACCATTTTAGTTGCCCTCCTGTATGTAGTGTACTTTTGAGCTACAGAGAATATTACAATTTTCTACCTTGCTTCGAGAGGATATGTATGTTGGGCTTTCCTTTTCCCTACATGTTTTTATGCTGTGTACTTTGTGGTTATGCAGGCAGAGTCTAGGTCTTTAATGTGTGGAATTACATATGTTGGGCCTTTTCTTTTTTTTTTTTTGCTGGCGTCACCCAGAGATCCTCCCAGTCACGGACCCTTGCTCTCACTTCCAGATCAGGTGCACCCCTACCTTGGGACCCCCTGGCTTGCCCCCCAGAGCGGGACCATGGAACTGACCCCTCTCAAATGGCTCTGCGGATAATGGGATAGGGCAAGGTGGGGCCACCCTGGAAGCTGATTGGATCCAAGGGCTGACATCATGAAGGGTGGCCGGCAGCTCTGTATTTTTTCTTTATATGCCCACTGAGGAGCTGGACATGCACTGATGTCAGTGACTAACGTGCAGACGTCCACCGGCTCCTCCCCCATGTGAATGCCCACACCCTGCCAAACACCCAGACTCCACTGGGTGTTACTGCAGCACGGCACATATCCCTCACCCACCCCAAAAGGAGGAGAGCTGTCGCAGGACGCTCGATCCTTCCTTTCCCCTGCCAGCCCCCGGTGGCCCTAGTCCGTTCTCGAACCTGGGTCGCAGGCATGGTGTGAGGTGTGGCATCCAGCGCCTCAACCCTTAGTGCCACCAGGCTGGCTCATGTTGGGCTTTTTCTTTTGGGACAAATCAGACAATACTTTATTTAAATGTGGAGAAGACTCAGAGATATTTACTGATAGTTTTCGTACTGGCTGTTTAATCTGCATAAGCAGGCTGGAAGACTGTGCAATCCCATTGGTGTGGCTGAGAAAACATGGCTCTGGAAAGTGGGGAGGCTTGCACCTTTTTGATCAGGGGAGAGAGAATACAATCTGGGTGCCGTGAATGGAGTTATGATACCCTTTGATGATGTTTTACACTTCTACTCCCTCCCCAGGACATTTGGTATGGCAATTCTATGTGGTTTAGGGGCTTATGTAATAGGATCCTCATAGCAGGACCTGGGTTTCAAGTGTTGTTATGGTAGAGAAAAAATAAAATGTTGAGGGTGATGCCTTTTATTGGACTAACAAAATTATTTCTGAGACTAGCTTTTGAGAGATAATACTCCCTTCTTCAGGTCAGAGAAAGCTAATCTCCGAAAAAATGCTGTTAGTCCAATAAAAGGTATCACTATCAACATATTTGTTGGTTGTTTTTTTTTTCTCCTTTACATTGTTGACTGGACAAACACAGCTACCACATTTCTTCTTTTTTTCAAAAGTGTTGATATGACAAATTATGTAATATATACTTTAAAATGATAATGCGGCTGGCTCGATATGCAGGGGTTGATAGCAGTGTATGTTGCTACCTTTTGCTCACCACTGGTAGTTGAAGGAGATTTTTCATTGGTCCTCGAATGGCTGCAATCTGATGGGGGTACTGTTTGAGAATGAAGAAGCATGCTTTGCACACTGCAGTTTAATGCTGCCTCTGAATCATCATCTCTTCAGCGTTTTCCTGTGCGACTGTGTGAAAAAGGGCTCCAAGGACTTCAAAAAAGACCAGCATCTCTATACCAGTTAGAAATGTTGAAAAAGGCCTTTAGGGGCAGGGTTACTTGATATGTTTTCTTATCTGTTGACAAGACAAGTAATAGCATTGATTGTAGTGGCCTCTGTGTAATTTTTTTCTATTTTAAATAAGTATTAATTTGTGGTGTACCTGTACTTGTAACATAAGATAAGTGGTTCGCTTAACCTAATAAGGTTTGCTGTTATATTTTTCTTTTGCAATGTTTTTAGCCTGTGAATTCAGATGTAAAGTTTTACAATAACGCTAAAAATTAAATAAAAAGGAAAAAATACCTACTAGGGGAGAAAGTGGAAAGAAAGGGAGCAGGCCAGTAGGGCTTAAGCATAACTGATGAAATACTTGTTGAAGTAGGAGACTTCTTTCTAGTGTTCTGAAATGATGAGGTGGTGGATAAGTGAAGTGACCTTAACTGCAGCTTGGGGCACTTAGCTATGTTACAATCCACTGCCTAGCAGTAATGTTCACTTCATCAAGTATTCCTATGCATGACTTGTCCCATGTTTTTCTCTCCGAGTTTACAACCAGTATATCCCTATACCAGTGAACTGTTTCTGTTTCACTGTGTTACTCCTCACATGTGCAAAAAATCAATCTTCATTTGGTCGGGTCACAGTCCACATGCACAGGTGGTATAAACAACTTGCTCGTACTTACATTAGGCTCTGATGTTTGTCCACTGATTGCCTGTCATCGTTGTTTGCACTTTTAAAGACCATAGTTCCTGTTTTTTAAGAACCAGTCACAAAATGTGTCCCAGCTGTGGGCAAGCAGCTAACACAATCCTGTATTCAATGGAAAAACAAGAGTTGGCTGTCACCAACTAACATGTGGGGTTGTGTAGTCTGGTCTGAAGCAGTGGGTAATTGTAGTTGTTAGAGCTGCTGATCAGTGGCCACCACCTGTGCTGTTATCTGCCTGTTTTTTTACCACCTTCACTACCCCACCTGTGATATCACTACTCACCTTGTACTACATACACTGCACTTGCTTGTGGAGTACCTGCCTGCACTGTTCCATGCTGCCCCAACCCTCTTTCAGGCTTTGTCTATAGCCCCCCCACCCCATGCTTGGTTGTTAACCTCACCCCACTATGTCCAGTCAGAAGGCTAGTTGATTGCCTGCATCCTAGAATCTGGTGGGTAGGTGCCCCCTAGGCCTTATAAGTAGCCTCCCCCCAAAGGTCTATTTAGCAGTCCAGGCTTGTACTTCCCAAGCCTGGTCAGTAGCCCAGACCAAATCCACCATGCTTATTGGTAGCCAGGCACTGTTTCTCTTCAACCTGGCCATAAGCTGCTGGACCCTTTCCAAACCCAAATAGTAGCCTATCCCTCCAATACATTTTGGCGGCCAGGTCCCCTTCAAGCCTCATCAATAATCTAAACCCACCTCAAGACCTATTAGTAGCACAGACCCATTCATGTTTGGTTGTCCAGGCAGGCTTCTCCCTTGCCCAGTTGGTAGCCTGCCCACTCAAGCCAGTTGGGAAGGATTTTCCCCTCTCCAGATCCAGTCATTAGCCTGCCTTCCACAAGCCTGGTCAGTAGCCTGCTCCCCACAAGCCTGGTCAGTAGCCTGCTACCCACAAGCCTGGTCAGTTTTACCACATAAGCTCAGTAGATAGTCCAAACCCTCAATCCTATGCTCAGTTGCTATTCCAACCTCCCATTAAATCCATGTATCCAACAGCCAAGCTCTATCAAGCCCAGTCAATAGGGTGTTTTCCCCAACCTGGTCACTAGCCTCCTGCCCAAGAATGATCAGTAACCCAGATCTCCCAAAGCTCAGTCAGTAGCCAAGCCCAGCCATCACCTCTCCCAGCCTGGTCAGTAGCCCAGCCCCCGCCAGTCCAGACAGTAGCCAAGCCTCAGTAACAGTATCTATTATTAATACTTGAAACAGTGATGCAGCATTGTTATTACAGAGGGAAAATGTATTTTACGAGCAAAGGTGAAACAATTTATTACCCATGACAGCCTTCCAGTTATTAAAACAGAAGTGTACAGTACAGCTGCATACTAATCATCTCTGTAATTCTGTAAGGTATGGTAAATTGTGGGAAATGTGTTTAACATTGATATTTAAGTAAAGTGAATTTAGTCGCATTAGTTGCCATGGGGAAGTGTTAGTAGGAAGCAGTGCCACCAAGAAAAGACCCTTCCCTAAAGGCACTGGAATATTTTAAAAAAACAATTAAATAAACTTACCTTTTGATCACTGATGTGGGGTGCAGTGGTTCTGATACCCTGCACTAATTGTGGTCTCCTGGGGTCAACTGGTAGCCCCTACAAGTCCACTTAATAGCCTGGCTACCCCCAGTTTGGCCAGAAGAACAGTCCAGCTACCCCAGCCTGATTAGTAGCACAACTCACCTCCTAGATCTGTCAGTTGCTTGGACCCCCTCTTTGAATCCTGTTAATAGTCCGGGCCTCCTTCAAGTCTCACTGGGAGCCAAGCCCCACCCATCGAGCTCAGTCAAAAGCGTGGCCCCCTTTCTCAAGCACAGCTGGTAATTAACCCACTCCAAGCCAGTTGAGTAGCCTACCCTCTTCCAAGGCCTGCATATCAGCACTCCCTTCACACAAGACCAATTGGTAGCCTGGCCCCCTCAATCCCATGTGGTATCCTGTCCCCCCCCACCCCATCCAGTCAGAATCTCAGACCCTCCTCCAAGCATGGTTGGTAGCCCAGCTTTCCAAAGCCCAATTGCTGGCCTGACCCCCCCTCCACCTGTTACGTAGCCTCCTCCCAGCCTGGTGGGTAGCCCTCCCCTGACGTCTAGTGGCTAGCCCCCGCCAAGTTAACTCAGACTTCCCTAAGAAGAATTGGTAGCTCAGCTCCACCATGACCAGTTAATAGCCTGTTATTCCCAAGTTTGGTAAGTACGTCCACCAAGCCTGGTCAGTGTCCGAGACCTTCTTATCCCTAGTTGGTAGCTGCCACCATCTCACCAAGCCTAGTTGGTAGTTCAACCCACCATCAAGCCCAGCTGGTAACTCAAACCTCCTAAGCCTGGTTTGTAGCAAAATCCTCCACCCCCATATGAACAGCAAGTGACCCCATTTCTCAACGCCTTGGTTGGTTGAATGTCTTAACATCCCACAAGTCCAGTAGGTAGCCCTCCATCACTCTTGGCACAGACACATACAAAAGCACACACATTAATATACACAGACAAACCTGATACACATATACAGATGCACCCACCAATATACACAAAAGCACACATAGATGCACACATACACATAGACACACCAAAAACACACAGATGCACACATATACAGTATACAAACTCACACAACACACACATAGACAAGTACAGTACATGCACACCAATACACACAAAGACACACACAAATGTGCACCCAAACACCAATACAAACACACACAGACACACACACCAGTACACACAAAAGCACAAACACAGAGATGCACTCACTCACAGACAATAAGATACACCAGTACACACACAGATGTAACCACCTATAAAGCAACATGTACAAAACCACACATATACATCAGTACACACACAAACCAAGACACATACACAAACACCACAACACACACACACCAATCCATGCTGATACAATATAAAATTGCTTCTGCACCTTAACAAAGTTATCTTGATGAGTGAGTTTCTAAATGAACTAATGCAGACACACAGGCCGATGCACATACACCATCACCAATATGTACACAGATTTATGTGCACACAGGTACATGCTCCACCCCCACCCCCACCCCGGCAGTACGCATCAAAATGTTGGCCATGGTAACAGGGAAATGTATAGTTTAGTACTCCACATAGATCAGACTGTTTAATACAACTGCTATATTTGGCAAACTGTCTGTACACTCATGTCTCTGGTACACAACCTAACTTCCCAGACCAGTCTAAGCAGGATCTTATCTAACCCCTTAGTTCTACTTCCTGGGTTAACAGTTCATAAAAATTCATACACATGACACATCCACATTACCTGTATACGCATTTTTAAGAATGTAATCTGTAAATAACTCTTGAAAGCACCAGTGCAAAAATGAAGAAATTTAATATTGCCATTATTAACTTATAATAACTGGTTAGCAATTTTTTTCAATGAGCTGTTATTATTTGCTGTAATAATTGGTCAATTATTATGGCAAACATGCACCCGAACTGTTAGTTTCAACACAAGCCCTGTTCTCACAGCCGTGCAGCTGCTGTCAATAAATCATTTACACTATGGCTGTAAGAACATTCATACTGACAGAGACAAAAACAAAAGCCGTTTGCAAATATAAAGACTGCCCAAATAAAAATATAATTTACCTCAGTACAGTTCAATACTCAGGACCTAAAATCAAAAAAATAGAGACACTGCATGTTTTCAACAAGTTAATTGAAACTTTTTCCAAAACTCATGTTTTTGACTGTTATAATGCCGACTTCAGCACTGACTGCTATTTATGTAGAAACATAGAATGTGATGGCAGATAAGGGCCACTGTGCCCACCCAGTCTGCCCATTTTTGTTAACCTTCATTTTTTGCTGCAGACCCTACTTGATCTATGGCACAGTCTCTTCCCCATCTTTGTTATCCCTAAGATTCCCTTGTGCCTGTCCCAGGCATGTCTGAAGCCCACCAGTTTTCACCCTCACCACCTCTACTGGAAGGCTGTTCCAGGTATGCACAACCCTGTCTGTGAAGTACTTCTTCACATCCCTCCTGAATTTAACCCCCCCTCCAGCTTCATATCATGCCCCCTTGTTCTAGAGCACCTTTTTCACCGAAAAATACCCCCTTCAGTAACTTATTTACCCCCATGGGGTATTTAAAGGTTTCTATCATATTCCCCATCCCTCCTCAACTCCAGGAAATACATGTTTAGCTCCTTTAGCTTCTCCTCATAAGGCTTTTGATGCAGACCCTGCACCATTTTGGTAGCCTTCCTCTGGACCGCCTCCACTCTGTCTACGTCATTGCTGAGATGTGATCTCCAGAGCTGGACACATACTCAGTGTGGGGTCCTATCAGTGATCTATATAGAAGCAGCGCCACCTCCCCTCTTCCTGCTGGTGACACCTCTTCCTGTGCATCCCAGCATCCCACTAGCCCTTCCGACTGTCTTGTCACACTGTCTGGCCATCTTAAGGTCATCCAATATGGCTACCCCTAGAGCTCATTCCTGCTTGGTTTTTGTCAGTATCACTCCATCTATTCTGTACTTGGTTCTCGGGTTTCTATGGCCCAAGCGCATTATTTTGCACTTTTTTTTTCATTAAAGCCCAGCTGCCATACCCTTGACCTCTCTTCCAGTGTTTTTAGATCCCTGCCCATCCTTCCTACAACCCCCGAGTGCCCATCTATTGCAGATCTTGGTGTCATCTGCAAAGAGGCAGACCTTCCTTTCCAGTTCCTCTGCTATGTCTTTCATAAAGACATTAAAGAGGACCGGTCCCAGCACTGATCTCTAAGGTATCCCGCTGGTCACTCTCCCTTCCTTGGAACAATCTCTGTTTACCACTACCCTACATATCCTATCCTCTAACCAGTTTCTTACCCAAGTAACCACCTTATTACCCACCCCAGAGTTACCAAAATTGCTCAGCAGTCACCTATGTGGAACGGTGTCTAAAACCTTGCTGAAGTCCAGATATGCCACATTCGCTGCTAATCCCTGATCCAACTTCTTGGTCACCCAGTCAAAGAAATCTATCAGATTTGTCTAGCATGACCTTCCCTCTGTGAAACCATGCTGCCTTGGGTCCTGTAATCTGTTGGATACAAGATATTCAATACTCCTTTCATTTAGTAGTGTTTCCACTAACTTACCCACCCCCGATGTCAGGCTGATAGGTCTCTTCCTTGCTACTGCTTTTGTGAAGTGGGCCTACATCTGCCCTTCTCCAGTCTTGTAGGAACACACTGGTCTCCAGTGATCTGTCAAATAGGTCTGTCAGAGGTGCAGCTAGTACTAGGGTTACCACCTTTTAAGAAGCCCAAAGTGGGACATTTCTTACTGAAACATGATTTTTCGCAGGACAGTACGTAACCTTGACCAATACAACAGTCTTGTTGTCCCTATATAATCAGAATTGAGGCTAAGTATTGTAGTTTCTTAGTTGCGTCTATTGTTTCTTATCATTTTAAGGTATTCTAGTTAGGTTATTGTAGTTTTCTACAACATTTACTGGAACGTTAGAAAATATTTTTTCTACTATAAAATGAGGACATTTGGTATTTTTCATGGTTTTTTTTTGCAGGACACAGCTGCCCAAATCAGGACTGTCCTGCGAAACTCAGGACAGGAGGTAACCCTAGCTAGTACCTCCCTGAGATCCTCCAGCACCCATGGGTGTACCCCATCTGGCCCCATAGCCTTGTCCATCTTCAGGTTAGCAAGTGCCTTCTGGACTTTCTCCTCAGGAAACGGACTAGTGTCCAGTTCCCTCATAGCAAAGTTCCTGGCACCCTTCCGTAGTCCCTCCCCTTCCCCTTCTACTGCAAACACTGAGCAGAAGTATTTATTTAAGATGTTTGCTTTTTTCTTAATCCTCCTCCATACAGTCACCCCTCCCTCTTTAACCATACAATTCCTCTCTTTGTTTTTCTTTTTTCACTAATACCTAAAAATGTTTTGTCCCATTTGATACTTCCTGAGCTATTCTTTCATAAGATTGCACCTTTGCACTCCTTACTGCTTTGCTTGCCTCCCACTGATTTCCCTGATACACTGCCCTGTCCTTCCCTCTCGGGGTCTCCTTCTACCTTCTGAATGCTTTTCTCTTAGCCTTCACCTTTTCTGCTACCTCCTTTGAAAACCTTAGCGGTTTCCTCTTTCTTTTACTTCTGTTTATCTGCTTAACATAGAACTTTGTTGCCTTCACTATGCCCTCTTTGGCCTACATTTCCTCCACCTCCCAGGTCATCTCCCCCTGCCACGTCATTTTTGAGGCATTCACCAATCTTAGTAAAATCAGCCCTTCTGAAGTCCAGGACTCTTGCCTTTGTGTCATTGGATTCCATGGCTGTTCTTATGTTGAACCACACTGTACGATAATCACTGGTCCCCAGATGGCTTCCCACCTTGACAACTGCAACAATATTCCTAATAGTAAGCACCACGTCCAGTATTGCCCCATTCCAAGAGGGTTCACAGATTAGTTGCCTGAGGAATGTCCCCTGCAGTGAGTCCAGGATGTCTCTTCTTCTATCTGAAGCTACAGCAGGGAGGCTCCAATCTATATCCAGTAGACTGAAGTCCCCCACTAGCAACACCTTTCCCTTTTCTGCCATTTTGTCAACTGTTTCTAACATTTCTTTGTCTAAGTCCTCCCCCTGTGCCGGAGGTCTGTAGATCACACCTGTCTGAATAGTGGTTCCATTTTCTGACTTGAATGTGACCCACAGTACCTCTGCCCCCCAGAATTCCCTGTATTTCTGTTGCTTTTATGCTTTCCTTCATATAAAGCACCACTTGACCTCCTTTCCTCCCTATCCTGTCTCTTCTGAACATTGTGTAGCCTGGTATAACCATGTCCCAGTCATGGTTTTCAGTGCATCATGACTTGGTAAGGGCCACAATATCCAGGTCAGCATCTGCCATGATGATCTCTGGGTCTGGGATCTTATTTCCCAGACTTCTAGCATTAGCAGTCATGGCCTTCCAGATTTTCTTAGCTCTATTCTTATTACTTCCCCCTTTTTCCTTATGTTCCCCCTTCCTCCTTCTTCTCTTATAACTGCTTTGTTTCCCCTTCCTCCTTTGTTTCCCCCCTCCTCCTTTGCTAACCCCCTCCTTCCTTAATTAACTTACACCATGGTGGGACTCTCACCCCTCAGGATCTCCCTACATTCTATCTCAGTCTATGGGGGGCAGTTTCTGTTTCCCCTTTTTCTTCTACCCCCCAGCTAGTTTAAATGCTTATCAAAGTAACATTTAAACCATCCACTGAAAATGTGGATCCCGTCCTGGATAGATGCAAGCCATCACCTCTCTATAAGCTCTGATCCTCCCAGGTACGCCCCCAGTCCCCAGTGTAGCTGTACCCCTTTTCTCTGCACCATTCCTTCAACCATGAGCTGAAGTTCTTAGTGTGTAGCTCCCTCTCCTTTCTCCTATCATAAACAAGCAGCACCTCCATAAAAGCTACAACGCATGTTGCCTGTCTAAGACTCCTTCCCAGCTTCTTAAACTTCCCCTGCACTGTTCCTGCCCCATCCCTAGTCAGGTCATTTCTTCCCAGATAGATAATAACATCCAGCTCCCCCTTCCTTCCTACTTCTCTAGTGATTCATAGGATATGCATCCCATCACCTGGGCTGTGGCACCAGGTAAACACCTGACCTTCATCTCTGCCCCTCTTCCCATTCCCAGGTCTGTCCCCCTGACAGTTGAGTCCCCCATCAGAAGATGCTTCTTCCCTCTTTGGGGTCCTCCTCCACCCACCCTGGGGCCTTCACTAAGGAGGGCCCCCACATCCTCTCCAGCCACTGTCAAGGGTGCCCCTTTTTGGCAGTCCTGCTCCACCAGGATGGTGTAGGAATTCTGTAGTGATACCAGATGGGGTTGAGGAATGTGTCTGTGACCCCCCCCCACTCCAGCCTTCCAGTTCACACCACCCCTCCTCCCTTGAGCCCACCATAATCCAGCCTCACCTCCTATCGAGCATCCTTTGAGGTAACTGTGTCAAACTTGATGAAACCAGGGTGGTAGAACAGATCACCTGACTCCTAGTCAACGCAGCCCTGACCCTAGTGACCTCTTCCTGATTTGCAGTCAATGCAGCCTCAAGTCTAGAAACCTTCTCCACTAACCCAGAGAGGTGCATGCAGATGGGGCAGCACTGCAGTCTGCAGAAGGTCTCCCTGAAGACTGCCACCCCACAACCACTGCACTGCAACACTCCCCGCATTCCCTGTTTCTGCTCTCCCTGCACTTCCTGAAATCCTTCCCCAGAACCCAGTGAGACTAATCTGTATGCAGTATAGTTACTAAACTACAATGCAGATGCTTGTAATTACACTAACCTACAGTAGTAATGTTCCAGATAAAGGTGTGCTATAACAACAGTCACTCATAGATACATAATCCCATCCCCAGAACCCAGTAAAACTAATCTGTGTGCAGTATAGTTACTAAACTACAATGCAGATGCTTGTAATTACACTAACCTACAGTAGTAATGTTCCAGATAAAGGTGTGCTATAACAACAGTCACTCATAGATACATAATCCCATCCCCAGAACCCAGTAAAACTAATCTGTATGCAGTTCAGTTACTAAAGTACAATAAAGACCCTTGTAATTTCACTAACCTGGTGTAACCCTGGCACCATTATTCCAAGGGCTACTACCCCTGCCTTCTTCCCTAACTGCAGGTTGAGGGACCTGGGTTTGGTATTAACTGCTACTGGGGTCTCCCTATCCACAGTATACATACAATTATGGTGCCTCCACCCAGAGTAATGCTTATGTGGTAAGTAGCAAGATTGGTACAGCCCTCTAGGAAGCTATAACCACCCACAATCTCACCTAGTGACCTTTTACACTTAGTTTTACAACTGCAACACTTAACACTTGGAATACAGGCTAATGCCAGCATTAATGATATGCTCATCATGTACCATTCACTTACCAGCAGGGTTTAGGCATCCGACATTCACCCTGCACCCCCTGTAAGAGACAGTTCTCAACAGAAACATACACTTTCATTATACTTTGCACTGCGTCACTAACTTCAGACCAAGTAATAATATGCTCACATCCCAGGTTAACATTCAACAACAAATCTGGTTTACTAAAGGGGACTTGAACAAGTGAGGGGTGTGAATTTAGACTAATGATTACTTTACTGTAAAGAAACAGATTCAAGTTACTGATAATTAATCCCTGATTTTCTCAGTCTAAGCAACTGCTGGGTACCCAGAGTGGAAAACAGGCATGCCTGAATAGTGCTGCGGGTTAGCTGGTGTTGCAGCTGTAGTTGGGGCCCTTGATGGAAAAATGGTGATTAAATAATAACAACTCACTTGTAAAACCATATACCATTTGTAATCCTGACCGGATGGCCCACACATTTAAACACTTTAAACTGGCAAAACAAATCAGATGGTACCATTACACAATTGATGTTTTGTTGCAGGGAGCTACGTTGGTTGTACTCACTGTACCCAGATAGGATGATACTGCAGCTGGCGAAAAGAAGACCCATCAGGATGTTGGTGGGGACCTGAGCTGACACAACTAACCTCTGCTTCGTGGCCTTTCCCTGTAGGTGGCCACAGCCTGCATTATGTTGCTGCACAGGGGCTGAATCCCCAGTGCTGGTCTCTCACCAGGATGATGATGCTGTTACAGGAACAGTCTTTCTGAGCCACGGATGGTATGGGCCCATGCAGGCTGAAAAATGTATTGTTGGCAGTTTGGTGATTTTGCTGGGAGTCTTCCAGCTGGAGTTCCAGAAAAGCAGAATCCCCAAGATATACTTCTCCTCGTGGAGTTTGGACGGAGACTGTTCTTCACAAAATGCTAGCTCCCAAGGCAAAGTAGGAGTCCCAAAAGCAGTTTTCCTCTCAGCAGTTCATGCCACACTGCCAGTGGCATGAGGAACAAGAAAAACACTAATTCTCACGGTAATGGCCAGTTTCCAAATGTCTAGCTCTGGGCTATAGAAACCACACACTCTGCTTCCTTTCTGCTGAAGGCAGTCCTGGATTCTCTTGATCCCTTTTTGGAACCGAGCTGGATCCTCAGGAGGCAAGTACAGGTCTCTCCCTGCAGGTTGCAGCTACACTAGGATCTCCTTGTTAATGAGCCTGCACAATGGAACTTTCCTGCAATAAACTTAAATTGAACTTGAACACTGCAACTGCTCTTCTCGGCTGCTCGAGCAGACTCCAACTGAACTGCTGTAGAAGTCTCTTTCTCTCTGCTTTGAGGCAGACTAAGTCCTTTCAGCTCCTACTGTGAGGTAAACAGACCTTTTCCCAGCACTTCTCCTCAGCCCTCACCAGAGTTCTTTCTCGGTGGCTCTAGCTGAACACAACTGACTCCGTTCAAAACAGTCCTGACTGAAGACCAGGATCTCTGTATTCTGGTTGGCTACCTTTGCTGTCAATCCCAGTCTAAGTGCCCCATTGGTTAATTTAGGTGCCAACAAGGAAAGTTCACAGTTTCACCCACAAGGCATTGTAATTAGGATCCCTAAAGGGCCCTTGGTTCTGACTGGTCCAAATTGCAGGAGTCCAGGGCCAAAGATGGTCGCTCCCATTGGAAAGTTCAATACTGGCAACACAAACAACTTATTTATTGGTGTAACCCTTCCTACAAATGGGGGTTCCCAAAAAGTCTTCCTTGAGCTTGCCTAAATGCTCACTGCCAGGCTGGTGTTCTGCATTTTAGTAGATTAAATGTATTGCCAGAGAGTTCCTGTTTAGCCTCTGTTTACTGTCTCTTTAAGAGCTGCCTGGATTGCAGTCAATCTAAAAATGGAGCTCTGTTAGATGTGCTTGTTTGCTGATCATTTGTTAGAGTAGTAATAGTATTGCAGTTTGTTCTTACCTGCCTTCTTTGCAGCAAGAACTGTTCTGTTTATCTCAACAACTTGGCCCGGGACTGTCAGAATGGACCAATCAGTACTGTTGGGACTCTAAAATGGAGCCTGCCTAAAGGGGCTTGGTGGGGTCAAAACTTGTAGGAATTGTAGTTTTTGCATTTTGGCACCTAAAATAACCTGGAGGGGGAGCACTTGTTGTGACTGACAGACAGATCAGCCAACCGAACCTTTTGGATCTTGGGGAAATACCCAAGCTGCTTGCAATTTTAGTTAGATCTAAGTTGGGAAGTGAAGAAGTAACAGCTCAAGGTAGTTCGAGCAGCAATTCATAGTGGATTCACCTGGGAGAACTGTGGAAAGGCCTGAGTTTTGGCCTGCATGCCTGCATGCTGTCCCTGAGAGGGAATATGTGTGCCTTTTTGGACTGAATCCGAACTTGGAGAGCGAAGTAAGCCACTGAATTGTGACCAGGCTCCTACCTAAAGAAGATCAAAGATTTGCTGATTGCAATCAGCCTGTCTGGACCTCCAGCCACCTCTGAACTACTGGATTGTGCAGAGACTCTGTAATTGTGACCGGAGAGCCTTTTGCCTGGTACAGTGGAATTTCCTTACATGTGAATGTGTTGTGTTCTTATAGTAGGTCGTGATTTGGTTCCCCACTGTGGTTTGAATTGTGTTCTGCTTGCTGGAAGTTGCATTAGAATTTTCTTACATGTAAATGTACTGTGTGCTGTTCGTGGGTCACGATTTGGTTCCCCATTGTGGTTTGAACTGTATTCTGCTTGCTGGAAGCTGCATCCAGCCCCACAGACTGAATCCAAAATCATCTCCATTGGGCCTGGGCCTTGCCACACTGGTCCAGCGTGACTACCCACTGCACAGAGAAAGCCATCGATGACAGACCTGCCTGGGGATCAGCCCCCTGCTCAACACTTGAACAGGAATGAAGCCTCTGTGATTCATGTGGGCCCCCCTTCTCCGGGCACTCCAGCTTAACGACCTGCAGTCTCGATTTTGTCCTGCCTGTGTCCAGTATTGGGTATCATGAGTAAACATCAGGATAGATCCCTGCAACAACAGCTATATATAAAGCATTGTCATCCAATTGTCTGGTTGCTTTTTTCTTTCACGGACTGAGCCCTCCGACTCTGGATTACAAATAGTGTGTGTTGTGCATGTTGCTTTCTTCCTTCACAGGGCCCCAACCAGCTGCAACGTTCCTGGCTAGCCCATCATCTCCCTACCTGGGTACCCAGAGGTGTGACTGTGTGGGGACTTAAAGCGTATGCATAACTTCTTGATTAATATAGCCTTTATGCCAATCAACCTGATTACGTCCCTTCTTTGTTCAAGTCCCCTGAATAAATCAGATCTGACTTTTTCTGCATTTAACGTGACTGTGGTTCCAGTTTGTGCCAAGAGTACTGTACTGTTGCTATTTGCTGTGCATAACCCTGTTTTACAGGGGGTGTCCCCAGGGTCAAGCCAGAGGAACCAGCCCTGGTGGTAAGTTCAAACAGTGTGGGTACTTGTATATTGTACAAGGGGTACTGTGAAAGTGATTACTGTATATTGCTCAGGCCACTAGAAGGGAAAGAGGGGGGTTACAGTGTCCCAGAGGGCTGTGCCCAGGTTAGTTTGACCACTACCAACCCTGATCTCTAGGTGGAGGCATCCATTGCAGAATCTAGGCCCCTTAACCTGCTACTAGCCAAGCAGGCAGGGGTAGTAGCCCATGGGATAGTGCCACCTAGGGGTTACATTTAGTAAGAGTAAAGCTTTAGAAATTAATATTTACAGTACATTCAAGGGCGTCCTCTGCTCTGAGATCGATGGCAGAATGGAGTCAACTAGGGCTTTGCCTGGCTGATCATGAGCTCTGTTACACTCAGACCCAGTCCAGGCTATGTACACTGTACGTACTGCTGAAGCACTTAAAGGGACAGCACCGTGAGATGGCACACTCACGCTGGACACTATAACACCATCACTATGCATAGATTTCAGTCTCTTTACTGGACATCTGCCAGGCAGTGGGCCCAAAGAGATACTTAAGGTAAGCCCCCTAATTTTGGGGAGGGGGGAGCTACACTAGGAATGTTCCAGATACAGGTGTGCTGTAACAACAGTCACTCACAAATGCATAATCCCTTCCCTGGAAGCCAGTAAAACTAATCTGTATGCAGTTCAGTTACTAAAGTACAATACAGACCCTTGTAATTATAACCTAGGAATGTCCCCGATACAAGTATGTTGTAACAATACTCGCTCTTAGATACACAAGCACTACACAGATATAGGTGTGCTATAAACAACAATCACCACATTTAATCTTTTTTTTTTTTTGAAGGGCTGTAAGCCTGTAGTTGAATGGCTGAAGCAACAGCCACATCCCCCTGCCTGACCTATTTAAACCCTTCCTTTCTGCTTCATTCAGAAGCTTTTTTCTTTGCAGCTGGAGGCGCTGTCCATCCTCTCTCTGGGCCCAGCCTTTCCTTCAGCCATGCCCCCCCATGTTGTTTGTTGCCTACCTTTTCTTGTGTTTGGAACCTGCTAGCTGTGCTGGACTCTCTGCTTGGTTTGCATACTTCTGCTTCTGGGTGAGTATTTTATCTCTGGTTGCAGTCTGTATTGCTTCTCTCTCAATAGTGTGTTTCTCCCTTCTGTTCTGGTGCTTGTTTGCCTTTGGGGCTTTTAGTTCTAGTGCTCCTTGTTTGCTTTGTGATGTTCCACACAATCTCTCTTTTATCTGTACTTGTTATCTGTCTGCTCTGTGTTCCAGTTGCTGTTTCCATGCAGTCCCTGTGCTCATCACCTTAATTGTTTACAACTGGCTGTCTCAGTACTGACTGCCTGTTACACTGTGTCTGTTCTGTAGCTCTGCTTTCACTCACTGGGCTGGATATTCAAAATGTGCCATTCTGTGGCGCAAGCCCTTGTGCTGCTCAAAAAAGTTGCACAGGGATGTGGCTGGAGCTATATTCTTTGAAGATCGATCCCCAGCCACAGCCACTGTGCATGGCACAGTGGCACTTGCTCCACCGCAAGTGGTCAGAGTGGAGCACTCAGATGAGGTGGCACAAGTTCCATTGAGCCATGCGCAAATTTCCGATATTCAAAAGGTGACATGCAAATGGGGCCATAATTTATGCAAGGTGCACAGGGTGCCATTTGCATCTAATTACGGCCTTATTTGCTTGCCATTAGCATGCAGGTGTGCCAATCCCCGACGACTTGCGCCTGGCGCCCTGACAGGCAGCAATCATCGGGGACCAACACCCCCTGTAGCCCGATCACGGGCATGATGTAAATCCCCCCCGACTGACCCGATCGTGGGCATAATGTAAAAGAACCCCCCCGACTGGCCCGATTGCGGGCATACTGTAAATGAACCCCACCCTGACTGGCCCGATCGCGGGCATACTGTAAATTAACCACCCCCGACTGGCCCGATCATGGGCAGAATGTAATGACCCCCCAACTAGCCCGATTGCGGGCAGAGCGAACTCAACCCCCAAAGACCAATATCCCTGGTGGTCCAGTGGACATGAGAGCCCGATCGTGGACATGAGAGTCAACCCACCCCCAAAGTCCAATTTCCTGGTGGTCCAGGTGGCCCCACCCACCACCCACAGAGCCCCACCACCCGATCCTCCCATCAGCTGGTGGGCGGGCAGCACCCCACCCGCCTGCTGCCCGCCACCCACCGATCGATTAGCTGGTGGGCAGACGCTTATTGAAATTAGTAGTAAAGAGCCACGGCATGCAGCCCATATCAGACAGGCAGTCCAGATATGTGAATTGCCACATCTGGACTGGCTTGAGAGGAGTGCATGCCCATTGGCCTTGCACTGAACCAATGGGCATGCAGCCTCACTGAGCTGTGTCAGTAGGGCGCATGGGTGGCAGGGGGTGGAGTGCTGCCTCTGCCGACTGACAGGGGATAGCAGGGTGGTGGGGTCTGGTGGGTGGCTGGGGGCCTACTGACCACCAGGAAATTGGACTTGGGGGTGGGTTTGACTTCTATGCTTGTGGATCGGGCTTCACGGGTCCACTGGACCACCAGGGATATTGGTCTTTGGGGGTTGAACTCGCTCGCCCGCAATCGGCTAGTTGGGAGGGGGTTCATTATGTTATGCCCGTGATCGGGCTAGTCGGGGTTACTACTATGCCCATGATCAGGCTGCAGAGGGGCACAGGAAACATGGAGGGCCACCCACAGGTGGCAGTTGCTGTTGTGCCCTCAATGCGGCAGCTCACCTGTGGGTGGCCCTCACGTAAAACCTTTGGGGTTCAAAGTTGTGCAGGCGAGGTAGGGGGTTGTGACTGCACAATCTGCACGCCCAGCTGAATATCAGGCTGTGCAGTTTATGCATGGTTCCTCCCTCGGTTCAGCATGCCTTCATTAGCATTGCGCTGTTGCTCAGCATGACTTGGGGCGCAACTGCCTCCTGCTGAAAGTGCTGTTACCAGAATTCACACTCAATTGCACAGGCGTTAACTCCCATTGCGCATGGCAACCCTTTTGAATATCCAGCACACTAAGTGCTTGCTCCCTGCACTCCCTGCATTTGTGTTATTCAGGCTCATATGTTGCTATTTCTGCATAGCCTCCTGCTTCTCTCAGGCCGCTGGCTGCACCCAGCCTCCTCATTACTAATCTGCTACCTAATCTACTGCCTCAGAATTTTACCAAACCCTACTTTTACCAAAGGCCTTGCAGTCCATTTCTGACCATTCTTTTACCAAACCCTCAGCAGTTTGTATCTGACTTCTGCCATGCTGAAACTTTGGCATTTTAATTGGCGCTATTATTTTTGGGGGGGTTATATCCTACCAACATTATAGTGGCAGTCTGGTCTCGTGGTACTCAGTTCATGACTTCCCTGTTATTCCCATGGTAGAGGACTGCGATGTCATGATGGGGCGCCGTGGCTCCGGATAGCAGGAGCATGCTTTAAGTTAAATGAATCCTGCTCCTTTACCTACATGGTTTCTCAGCTATATATGCATAAATATATTAACCTTGTAGCCGACATGGCTTACACAATATTCATCATATGGATTTCAAGATTTTCATTCCACTCCATTACCATATTCCAAATGCTCCTTACCACAATAACTTAACTTCACCTTAAAGTCATTTAAGGCATTCATGCCCTCCATATCAGTTCTATATTTATGCTTCAACCATAGCAATCACTGCTAAACCTCATCAATTCAATTTACTAAACCTCATTGAATCAATTTCTGGCATCACTGTCTCTCACTGCTTAATGGCTTCACAGCCTCCCACTACTCAATCACCTACGTTCCATGACACCATTAATCTGGCTTCCATAGTGGAATTGGTTGGCTTGCTTTCACTGGTTCTGTTCATATCACTCAATCATATTAAACATTCCTATCAATCAGTCTCACCAGCCATTCATATCAGTCCATTGTATCAGTCAATCATCTCAGACAATCATACCATATACTAATAACTAACCGACAGCCTCTGGCTTCACCCAGCCACCTCATATGTACCTCTTCATAGTTACCTGTCTGCTCTCCTACTTAAAATCAGATTCTTGCCAGCCATGACCGTTACTTTCTATGGCTCAAGGCTTCCCTGCAGATGACAGTCTCACTCTGCACCAAAGTCTGCATTTTGAGCATGTGAACCTTGGGGGGGGGGGTCCTTCTCATCTGGCCCATAGTGGGAATATCACACTCTGGGCAGAGCTTTAGCCATTTTCACCATCGATGGCACCTCTCAATGTAAAATGTAGGACTTTAGACACGACGGATGGGGCCCTCACACCCAAGAGCACTCCTTTAGCTGGCCGAATCAGGTTTGGCAGCGCCCTTTTTGATATTCTTCACATGACTGCCTCTGGTTCACCCAGTCTGTTTTAGTCAGCAGGCCAGCTGAGTGCCTCAGAGGTCATTGTTCTCCTCCTCCTGCCTTGGGGGTCCTGTTCAACCTTTAGAGTTTCTATTGTTGCAGAGGTCTCTTGCAACCCTTCATGGCATTCCCGTTAGAGGGATCATGAGAGCTTGCCTCCAAATTGGAATATTTTCCTCCTCTCAGATTGGGTTTCTAAATTGCAACAGCAGAGTCATCACTAAATAAAACACCCCTTGCCTGGAGGGAAGTATAAGAGGTGTGGGAATAGATGGAGGCAGAAACCAGGATTCCAAAATAGCTTTTATTCAGCAATAAAAAGAAATCAAAATAGCGAACGTTATGCAACTAAAGAAATAAAAAGGGGGTGTAGGTCAAATAATTCAAAAATAAGTCCATCAATAGCTTGACCATTAGAAGGCACTAGGGCCAGAGTTAGGGTCAGCTCCTTGCTGAGCCCTGTAGCCAACTTTCATGAAGGATCTAGTGATCTGAACTCCACTGAGCCCTAATCTGATTTAAGCTCTGAAAAGGCCTTCATTATATAGCAATGAGGTCAGGTGGTGAAGGTAGGCTCCACCCCTTACCCAGTGTAGAAACAATATTTTAGCAAACAATGGTTATTTTTTATATTTGATCATATCTTGTACTAAGTTCATTCATAAATAACATCTTTCAGTTGTCAGCATCACCTTTTAATGCATTACGAAGGAAATATTCCTGGTTTGGGCAGTTCCCCGCTAGTCAAGCTCCTCCCACAAGTCCTCTGTCCCATATAGGTAGGTAAGAATGGGCTAGCCAGCTCTATAGGAGGTTGAAGCATGAGAGGGCTTGAGAAGCTGGAGGAATGTGCCAAACCCACACCAAAACAGGATTTGTCTGTGCACAGAAATGAAATAGGTATGTTAAAACACAAATGCTTAATAATATGAAGTGCCACAGTTATTAGTATGGTGCTCATCAAAACCAAACTTTACACACGAATGCATGCATTCTCTTTTAGCTCATATCTACATACTGTAATATTACAAAGCTGCAGCACTTAACTAGCGCTACAAAATGCAACCCGCTCCAAATCCTCAGCATTCTTTTAGCAACCCAGGTTCGGGTTCTGCGGGTAAAGTAAAAGAAAACCCTTCTGAAAGCTGTAGAAGAGGAAACAACAATTCTTTCTTTCTTAGCCTTTTTATTTTGTGTTATGCTTCTGAAGCAGCACTGCAACCGGCGCCTTGCAATACAGCGCATACAGGGTTGCAGCTAGCGACTGACTAAATGAAGCATATGTGCACAGTGTGAAGTTTTCAGACTGTTTTTCACCTTGGCAGACTGATGCTACAGCCCGTAGCTGTCAATTTGCTTTTATTTTTACTTATCCATGAGTAAAACTTGCTCTCTCCACCTTGCACATTCGCAAGGGATACCTTTGCATGATCGTGCAGCTGACTGTGCACACGTTCATGCTGAAGCTGTGTATATGTGGTAAGGAGACTGGTAGAGAGCTCCCGGAGACCAGTGACAACTAAAGCTTGTAAGGGACAGAGAGGACATCGTACAGGTGGCCAGCCTGTAGATGGGGAAAAAAGGAGTTAGATAAGAGAAGAGTGTGAGGAGAGTAAGTAAGTTTAGCAATAGTTTCAGTGCTGTTGCAACAAACTTCAGAAAATGACAGGAACAGCATCTCCAGGGTTCTGCCACCCTTCCACAGGAAGGCGACCTAGGCCTCAGATCCCCAGAGGTTTCCTCCTCTTTAAAGGGTTGTTTTCCTCTCTTCAGCACCAAAGGTCATAATATGTTGTCAGTTGTTCATAGTTAGGAAGGTTTCAGCAGTTGGATGGAGATAGATGGTTGGTGGCCCTCCTTTGCCGTTCTCTCTCCTTGGGAAGTCATGCCTGTAGGGAGTGAAGAAAAACCAAGGGAGGGATACTGAGGCTTAATAAAGGGGAGTGGGGGAGTGGGCAGAAGGTGACAGTGAAAAAGCAGGGATACTGAAGGAATGCTTCTAAGTATACACAAAAGAAGAAGAGGGGGCGGTACCTAAATCAAACAATAGAAGCACTCTGGATAGGGGGTTGATACCAGTCCATTCACAGATGAAATGGTTCTGAAAGAACTCCTAAAACTGAAGGTGGACATAGCAATGGGGTCTGACAGGATTCACCCCATAATTCTAAAAGAACTAAGGGGGGAACTAGTGACACCACTGACTACCCTTTTTAACAAATCATGGGATGATGATGTGGTACCTGAGGACTGGAGGAGGGTGGAAGTGATTCCCCTTCACAAAAGTGGGAGCAAGGCAGAGTCAGGACGCTACAGACCTGTTAGTTTGACCTCAGTGGTAGGGAAAATGATGGAATTGCTTCTGAAAGAAAGAATTGTTGAGTACCTAGAAGCTAGCGAGGCACAGTACCCAAGGCAGCAGGGATTCACAGCGGGAAGGTCATGTCAAACTAATCTAATAGAATTATTTGACTGGGTGACCAAAGTAGTAGACCAGGGAGGGGCTGTGGACATAGTCATCCTAGACTTCAGCAAGGCATTTGACACAGCCCCACACAAAAGTTACCCAGCCTGGGAGTGGGTCCCAGGGTGGCAGCCTGGGTAAAAAATTGGCTGGATAAGGATGCAGAGGGTACTAATAAATGGAGTCCACTACAAAGAAAGGGGGTTACTAGTGGGGTATCGCAGGGTTCAGTACTGGGACCAGTCCTCTTCAATGTCTTTATAGGTGACATTGCAGAGGGACTGGAAGGAAAAGTATACCTCTTTGCAGATGACACAAAGATCTGTAACAGATCCACAAGGGAGTGGGTGGAAAGTATGAGAAGGGACTTGTCAAGGTTGGAGGAATGGTCAAATGTATGGCAGCTTAGATTCAATGCAAAGAAGTGCAAGGTAATGCACATGGGAAACAAAAATCCATGGGAGGAGTACACAATTGAGGGGGTACTAACAACAACAAAAATGGAAAGGGACCCGGGGCTAGTCATATCAGATGACCTAAAGGTAGGCAAGCAATGTGAGAAGGCAGTAAGGAAGGCTGGGGGGACACTGGGATGCACAAGGAGAGGCATTACCAGTAGAAAACAGGAAGTTGTTATCCCTCTGTACAGACAGTTGGTGAGACCCTATCTGGAGTACTGCGTGAAGTTCTGGAGACCTAATCTCTGCAAGAACATAGACAGGATGGAGGCAGTCCAGAGGAGGGCAACTAAAATGGTGCAGGGTCTGCACCAGAAGCCATACGAAGAGAGACTAAAGGAGCTTAATATGTATACCCTCGAGGAAAGGAGGAAGAGGGGGAACATGATAGAAACTTCCAAGTATCTCAAGGGAATCAACAAAGTCCAAGAGAGTAGCATCTTTTGAAAAGAGATGCAAGAACAAGGGGCACAATTTGAAGACAGAGGGGGATGACTCAGGGCAATGCAAGTAAGTATTTTCATGGAGAGGGTGGTGGACATATGGAACAGCCTTCCTGAGGAGATTGTGGGGTCAAAAACAGTGGGGGGATTCAAGAATGCATGGGACAGACATAAGACAATTCTAATGGGGGTAGGAGGAAGTAGGCTGTTGGTTAACAAGGATCTGCAGCTTATCCAGTAAGTAGGAAAATGGGCAGACTGGGTGAGCCAAGCGGTCCTTATCTGCCATCAAAGTCTATGTTTCTATGTTTGTCTCATTATAATTCTTTCAACCTAATGTACAGTATGTTCAGACCATTACTCATTTCAGTTATCTCTGACCACTGACCTTATCTGGGACCACCAGGGCCAATGCCACTACCTCAGAGGTTGCCAAGAAAGAGGAGAGGCTGGACCAGGGTGGGCTCAAGGAGGGAGAGGGTGGTGGAACAGAGTTGCATCCCTCCAGCTGTACCTCTCCACAATTCATTCGCTCTTCTGGTGGATAGTGGTTCCTCTATGGAGGCACCTGCAGTGGAGACCAAGGAGGATGCTGGGAACCTTCACAAAGGAGACCCTCAGGAGGATGGCATGGGACCCCACAGGGGAAGGAAACAACTCCTGGTGGGGGACTCAATCATTAGGGGGTAGAAATGGGGGAGGAAGGGGAGAGGGAGGTAAGGTGCTTTCCTGGTGCCACGGCTTGGAGGGACATTGCTAATCAGGATCATGGGAGGAGCTGCATGAGGGAGGGAGCTGGATGTCACTGTCCACCTAGGGACAAATGACCTGGCTAGGAATGGGATCAGAGCAGTGCAAGAGGAGTTTGTAGAGTTGGGAAGGGGCCTTAGACAAGTAGCCATACGGTAACCTTCTCGGAGGTGCTGTCTGTCTATGACAAGGAGATGCTAGGGCACTTCTCACCAGGGAATTCAATGAGTGGTTGGAAAACTGGTGTGAGCTCAGGGTTTGGGCTTCATTGGGGATTGGGGAGCCACTGAAGGGATGCAGACCTATACTGGTGAGATGGTCTGCATCTGTCCAGGGGGGAACCAGGATCCTAGGTGAGAAGTTTAAATGCTCATTGGCAGCATTTAAACTAGCCAAGGGGAGGCACTGAAAGGAGCAGGGAAATCGATCCTCCCCCAAAAACATGGTGATTAGTGAGGTAAACACCAAGGTACAGAAGTTATTAGGGAGCAGAACAGATTTAAATGTAAAAAAAGGCCAAAGGCAGTAAGGACAGAAATGGGGCTAAAAGGGGTAAGGCTATCAAAAAGTGGAGGGTGATGAGTACCAATGCTCATAGTCTGTGTAACAAGCTCCCTGAACTAGTGACCTTGATGGAAGAGGGTTGCCTGGATATTGTGGCAGTCACAGAAACATAGTACACAGAGAACCATGACTGGGATGTCAACATACCAGGATACACACTCTACGGAGGGACAGGGAGGGTAAAAGAGGAGGAGGAGTAGCCTCTTGTAAAAGAAAGGATCAAAGCAACAGAACAAAAGAGTAAACAGGGAGCAGATGAGGCACTTTGGGTCACCCTGGAGACAGGAAATGGCACCACAATCCGCATGGGGGTTGTATACAGACCCCCATCTCAGGGGGAGGGAATGGACAAGGAAATGATAGAAGGCTTTCTTAGAATGGCAGAAAAATGGGAGATATTGTTGATGGGGGACCTGAATATGCCAAATGTTAACTGGAGCACCTTTGCTGCAGGCACATCCAAGAGCAGGGTCTTTCTTGATGCCCTACAGGGGGCATGCCTCAGACAGCTAGTATTGGAACCCACTCGGGAGGGAGCAATCTTAGACCTGGTACTCTCAAATGGGGATGGAGAAAGAATCTCAGATTTAGAAGTGGGTAGCCATCTGGGAACAAGCGACCACCAAACAGTGTGGTTCACGATAAACACAGCCATACAATCAAGCCATACAAAAGCAAGAGTACTGGACTTTAGGAGGGCTAACTTTGGGAAAATGAGAGAGTGCCTCAGAAAAGCACTAGCAAACAGGCAAGAAGGAGGGGTGGAGAAACAATGGGGAGTGATCAAAACAGCCATCACAGAGGCAACAAGCCTTTGTGTAAAGCAAATCAATAAAACACAACGAAGGAAAAAACCGCTATGGTTCTCAAAAGAGGTGGCAGGGAAGGTTAAGGAGAAAAGGACAGCATTTAGGAAATATAAGGAAACACAGAAGGAGCAGGACAGAGAACTTTATCAGTTAAAGCAGAAAGAGGCTGGGAAGGCAGTCAGACTAGCAAAGGCCCAAACCGAGGAAAGGATAGCCAATTCTGTTGAGAAGGGGGATAAGACCTTTTATAGGTACATTAGGGAGTGAAGAAAGACCAAAGGAGGGATACTGAAGCTTAATAAAGGGGAGGGAATGTGGGTAGAGGGTGACAGTGAAAAGCAGGGATACTGAATGAATATTTCTGCTCAGTATTCACAAAGGAAGAGGAGGGGGAGTTACCTAAACCAAACAAGAGAAACACTCTGAAGATGGGGGTCATACCAGTCCATTTACAGAAGAAAGGGTCTGAAAGAGCTAATAAAATTGAAGGTGGACAAAGCAATGGGGCCTGATGGGATTCACCCAAGAATTCTAAAAGAACTAAGGGCAGAACTAGTGACACCGCTGACTACTCTCTTTAACAAATCATGGGAGGATGGGGTGGTACCCGAGGACTGAGGAGGGCAGATGATTCCTCTTCACAAAAGTGGGAGTAGGACAGAGGCAGGAAACTACAGACCAGTTAGTTTGACCTCAGTGGTAGGGAAAATGATGGAATCACTTCTGAAGGAAAGAATTGTTGAGTACCTAGAGGCAAGTGGGGCACGGGACCCAAGGCAGCATGGATTCATGATGGGAAGGTCATGTCAGATGAATCTAATAGATTTCTTTGACTGGGTGACCAAAGTAGTAGACCAGGGAGGGGCTGTGGACATGGCCTACCTAGATTTTAGCAAGGCATTTGATACAGTCCCACACAAAAGATTAATACACAAGATAGCCAGCCTTGGAGTGGGTCCCAAGGTGGTAGCCTGGATAAAAAATTGGCTAGACAACAGGATGCAAAGGGTAGTAGTAAATGGAGTACACAGTGAAGAAAGGAGGTTACTAGCGGGTACCGTGAGGGTTCAGTACTGGGACCGGTCCTTTTTAATGTCTTTATAAGTGACATTGCAGAGGAACTGGAAGGAAAAGTATGTCTCTTTGCAGACGACACAAAGATCTGCAACAGGGTTGATACACAAGATGGAGTGGAAAGGATGAGAAGGGACTTGGCAAGGTTGGAGGAATGGTCAAATGTATGGCAGCTCAGATTCAATGCAAAGAAGTGCAAGGCAATGCACATGGGAAACAAAAACCCAGGGGAAGCATACACAATTGGGGGTGAGATACTGACATAGTAAAAATAGAAAGGGACCTGGGGGTAATTATATCAGATGACCTAAAGGTAGTCAAGCAATGTGAGAAGGCAGTAAGGAAGGCTGGGGATACTGGGATGCATAGGAAGAGGCATCAATAGTAGAAAACAGGAAGTTGTTATCCTCTGTACAGACAGTTGGTGAGACCCCATCTGAGTACTTGTGCAGTTCTGGAGACCCCATCTCCAAAGACATAGACAGAGTGGAGGCTGTCCAGAGGAGGGTAACAAAATGGTGCAGGGTCTGCACCAGAAGACATGAAGAAAGACTAAAGGAGCTTAATATGTATACTCTTGAGGAAAGAAGGGAGAGGGACATGATAGAAACTTCAAGTACCTCAAAGGAATTAACAAAGTCCAAGAGGGTAGCATCTTCCAGAAAAGAGATGTGCAAGAACAAGGGGCACAATTTGAAGATAGTGGGGGACGGCGCTGGAGGTAATGTGGAGGAAGCATTTTTCACTGAGAGGGTTGTGGATGCATGGAACAGCCTCCCTAAGGAGGTCGTGGAGTCAAGAACAGTCGGGGACTTCAAGAATGCATGGGACAGGCATAAGGCAGTCCTAGTGGGGGGTAGGAGGAAGTAAGCTGTTGGTTAACTTGGATCTGCAGCTTATCTGTTAGGTAGGAAAATGGGCAGACTAGGTGGGCCAAGCAGTCCTTATCTGCTGCCAAATTCTATGTTTCTATGTTTCTATCTTTGAAGACCATGCTTATATTTCAATCTCAGTACCAACTCATTACATCTGCAATGCCTTCTAATCAACTCTTTACCTCTGCAATGCTTTCCGATCTATACTATTTTTGGGGCTATTGCTAAGCTACTTTTAGCCTAAGGTAATCCTTCGCATGGCACCTCTAGGAGTGGAACCCTCCTCCAGGGTTCCTGCCTTCGGCATCCCTACAGGATGGTATTCCCGAGACACAGAGAGGTGAACATCCACAACAAAGTTTATTCAGCAAGTTGCATAAGCACAGCACCACACTAAGTTGTGTAAGCACCTTGAACTGAAGGACTATAAGCCTTTAGTTCAATGGCTGAAGCAACAGCCACGCCCCCCTGCCTGACCTTTTTAAACCCTTCTTTCCTGCTTCATTCAGAAGCTTTTTTCTTTGCCTCACCATTCTCCTCCTCCTCCTCCTCCAGTAGCTAAGCTCTTTCTTTGGGGGCTTTTCTTAAGCTACCTTTAGTCTAAGGGAATCCTTCCCATGGCACCTGTAGGGGTGGAACCCTCCTCCAGGATTCCTGCCTTTGGCATCCCTACAGGGTGGTATTCCTGTGGCACAGAGTGGTGTTCGGCCACAACAGAGTTTATTCAGCAAGTTGCATAAGCACAACACCACACAGTTGTGAAAGCACATTGAATATAATATACAAATAAGGCAGTATCCTCCTACCTAGATGTCAGCCTAGCAGCAGGAATTTAATATATAACAGCAAGAACACTAGCCATCTGCACTAGCCACCCATACCATGCCACCCTAGAATAACGTCTGGAGAGTAGTTTCAAACTCGCCGAAGACTGGGTCATTAATTCTCGACTGCTACTTAACTACAAGAAAACTAAAACAATGCTGTTTGCCTCTACACACATAAAACATTCAAATTATCCATCCACAACAAACAAAATGAAATGCTCGAGATGGTCCACCATTTAAATACCTCGGGATAACACTGGACACCTCCTTATCTTATTCTCAACACATTGACCTGGTCTCCTGGTCAGCAAATAGGAAGATTGGTCAACTGTATAGACACAGACCCTGCCTCACTTTTGAAGCCCTTAAACTAGCAATAAAGAGTTCTGTCTTCTCAGTTATAGATTACAGCCTCGTTGTTTACAGCTCAGCCAACAACTCGACCTTAAAAAGAATAGCCCTAACACTGAATAAAGCTTGCATGCTACTACTGGGAACTCCTCGCCTAACCCACACCTGTGACCTTTATTCCCTCATGAGCTGGCTGGACTTGGTAAACCATATTTGATATCTATAATGTCTCCTCACCAAGAAGGCAGACCTAGGCCTAACTCCCTCCTGGGGTGCAAACCATACTATGCCCAGCTGCACCTACTAGGCTTACTTGAGGGTCACATAACAACGCCTTCAAGGTTCCTTTCTGCCACACTTCTCAAGGTCAGTGATCCTTTGCATACTGTGCCCCAAACTGGCTAAACTGTCCCCTGAGTGACCTTCAAGCTGAACCAAAAATTGGCCATTCAAATCTAAACTACATGCTCGCTTCTCTAGTCAAATGAAGTGTTCTTACTCCCTATAATGGAAGCTAGTGGCTGGCCTGGTAATGATTCCTATCAGCACTTAATCTCCCCCAGGTTGGCTCTGATCTACCAGCACTAAACCCCCTCAATTCCCCCTTATCAACTTATGTCCTCTCTACCCTTTCCTTACTAATTTAGCTCTTCTCTTAGAAGCCATCCTTTAGCCCCCACTGCCTTCTCACCACTTTTCCACACTCCCTTTGTTCCCTTCTCTCACCTCCTCCTTACCTCTCCATTACTTACCTTACCACCCTCATCCCTGCCTCCACTCCTCTGTCCACCTCTACTCTACCCACTTTTCTTAACACCTCCCACTTTGCCCCAAACCTCCTTTTGTCTCCTCCCACATCACATAAACCAATTTCTTCTTTTCTAACCCCACCCCCTCCCAATCAATCTCCCCACAGACAAAGGGAACTAGTTATCCCTGCAATGACCCCTTATCCTACCTCCAAGGAGACCTGCCTTTCCTCCCTACCTGCCAGATGTTCTCTTTTCCTTTATGACCATACTAAGTCTTCCCTGTTATTGTTTGATAATCTTTTATTGCTGTTAAAAAGGGTCACTGTCAACATTTGTTGCATCATATTATTTCTATGTAAAAACCCACATTTTATGATTGCTTACCTTCTCTAAAATTCATTGATGTTGCTGGTTGTTTTATCTGCCGCCTTGCTTAGTAGAACTGAAATGCATGGGAATGTATAGTTATACACAGCCTTGTTTCGCTCCAAATTGTTTACCCAATCTTACTGCATACTGTACTTCCTGAACATTAGAAACACACTCAGCAGTGCAGTCATTTGTGATACAATAGTCTCATCTTCTCTCACTGCATAATAAGCAAGACCCCTGGAATTCTGCGGTTCTGCGGTTGTGGAATTTGCCGCAGAATTTGCATCATGCCGCAGAACATATATAGTGCTGCAGAATTCATTGTTTTTGGTGAATTTTCATATAAATATACTGTTTTTCATAGTGTCAGGCTTTCTTTCCCACCTTGTTTATCCTGAAGCCCCTCCTCTATGCTCAGCATATGATGTCATCAATGACATCACATCATATTTAGCCAATGACAGGACTGCATTCTGCCACAGAAATGAATAAATCATGCTGCAGAAATCAGAAAATGCTGCAGCAGAAGTCAAGGAGCCCTGCCGCAGAAATCAGAAAATTCTGCCGCAGAACACCAGAGGCCCTGATAATAAGTAACTAGATAGTGTTGGGGGTGTTCCTGAGACCAAGAAAGATGCAAGCGTAGTTGACCAAGAAATGTAAACAAACATATTTTAGTGCAGTAACACCAGTATGGTTGACACTCAGTTTTTTAGTATTTTAAAGGAAAGAGGAGTCTGAATCAAATAACCAGTTACATCAGCAGTCTCTATAGAATGAGAACAATCATAAAATGTGTTTTTTAAACTAGGGACACTTTGAGGCCAAATGGGGTTGACAGTGTCCCTTTAAGTCAATTTACTCTGTATAATGCTTGTAATGTTTATGTTAAATATGTTTCTTTGATGGAGAACCTTTGTAAATTAGCTCTTCGCTCAAATGTTGTAATTCCTAGAACTGAATAAATATAAAGATAAAATAAATAAAGCAAGGTATTTGCGATTCCAAGCTCGCTGTTCTATATTAAATTCCTTGCCTGTGAATTCTGTTACTTCCTGCACTGAAAAAATATATTTATTTTAATAAATAAATATTAATGAACTTGCTATCACCAGTTTTATTTTAATTTAGCAGCAGTTCTGGCAATTCAGCAGCACTCTGTAACACAATGAACTCTAATGGAAAAAATTACATCACCAGAAATTAAATAAAATTATAGATGTGGGTGAACACCTTATTTCGAATATTTAAAGGTGGGCAAATACCTTATTTTGAATATTCGGCTGAAATTCATATTCGGAGCCAAAAATATTCAGAATTTGGTATTCATATATGTTATTCTTATTCCTGTGGGGGGAAGCAATAAACAATCCTTACCATCCTTCAAAGCCCAGCTGTTTAAAGAGCCACAACCCCCCCATTCCCTCCACCCTCCTCGCCCCCAGTACCCACAATTTATTGTTTTTTTTTAACTCAGTTTTATTGAATAGAATAAATCAGGTACATTACATCCACAATCTAGATACAAAACAAGTACAATAATAATAATTGAGTTATATGCATGAGATCAGTCCTTAAGTCACATAAAAGTAGTGTTCATGTAAGTAATCATTTCTAACAATGTCTAATCTGCTGTCCTGCTATATACATTGTTCTTTTACTTCAAGTAATGCTATCAAGCCTGGGCATGTGTGGAGCAAGTGTTTTGGCATCCTCATAACAATTTATTGTTTAAACAAGGATCCCATAATGGGCGACTGGCACAACTTGCTCACCTCCTTGGCTGGCCACCATTTCTTGTAGCACTTTTGAGCTTTTTTTTATCTACGTCCTAACTGGAAAGAAATTATTTCCTAACCTCCCCTCCTCCATCCAAGCAGCAGCACCCAGCTCCAAACCTCCTCACCCATAACCCACATTTTGTTATTTAGAAGCCCCTACCAGGCATGAGAAGGTGAGTAACAGCAACCCACCCTCCTGCACAGCTGGCTGCCTTCTTGTGAATGAAAGTGCTCCTGCACTTGCTTATGTAGTAAAACAGCTGATCACATGATTCACAAGAAGGCAGCTGGATGTGGAGGAGGGCAGGTTGTGTCAGGTACCTTCTTGCACCGGGGGAGGGGCTTTTTTTTAAAACTCAGCCCTATTAAGATTCATTGGTACATTCTTACAGTGCACACACAGCAAATATTGTTCCCTCCACCTCCCCACCAGGTAGTGGTTACAAAACAAGCATTGTGTATTACTACCGGTACATGCCAGTCTTTTCACCTGGAACTGTATAAACCATGTTATCTCCTCCCAATGCATTGTCTACATCCCTATATTGCCTACATGTAGATTTACATTTCTCCTTGATAATTTCACTTATTTTCACCTCTCATTCCCCTATCCCCTTATTGCTAACACAGTTTCCACTGGGTTCCCCTCCTCTGGCCACCCTCCCCCCACAAGTCGCTGTGCCCTTAAAAATTTGGCCAAGATTAAGACATGCAATACAGATGCATTGTGCAATTTTCATTTCTTGCATGCAGATGTCCTCCCAATTTATATATAGAGGAACAAAGCCAGAGGGTTTAACCAGTAGACCTCACCCTCCTTACCCATTTTCCTGAGCAATAACGCATCCTATCCTCTTAGCTCCACCAGTGAGATATCCAGGGACATAGACTGCCAAACCTGGAGGAAGACATGGGATGAACTGGAGAGCCAGGGCCATAATGTGAGGCTTGTGAAGAAAGAAGACATTAGCAAGTAGTATCTTCTGTCATGTCAGGTCCCAATATTTCTTAAAGTATGATCCTCAGACAGTACAGTGCCTAGGAATATCAAGAAAATGCTAATTATATTTAACTTGATCCTTGTACCTGTATCTCTTCTTATAGTTCATATTCATAAACCTGTTTTTAAGAAGGCAGTTACGCTGTGTTTACTGTTGGCACCCTTTGCAAACTGTGAGAGGCCTTTTGGCACCATGCATTTCTGCTTAAAGTTGAACCAGCATAATATTCTGTGGTGATTTGCGTATGCAGCCCATGATGCTCTGCATTATAGGGGCATGTGTGATTTTGGATTTCTTTGAAACATGGCTTCCTGGCCAATGCCCTTTGGGGTAAGGATTGCCTCAGTGCTTGCACACTGAGGTTCTTTGTCTTAGTTACGCTTGGTGGTTTACGCAATATATAGCATGTTCACTTTTTTGCATTTTTCATTTCATGCTCATATCCTAGTTGCTCCGTTATAATAAGCATAGTCATATAAAGCTGTGCGTGTGTGTGTGTGTGTGTGTGTGTGTGTGTTAATTAATCTAAAAACAGTTACCAACATGTAAGTAGTAAACCAATAAAACTATATACATACAGTATAAAACCAACCCTGTGTATGTTTCTTTCTCTATTTTTAAGTGTCTGTTTCCCTTCCAGGAGTTGTTCTACCCCCTTCCTCTCTGCCCTTCCTTCAGAGTTTGAGGGTGTCACTTACTATGTTCTTAATGTTTTATAGTGCCACAGCACAGTGTGGCTGACTAGTCCCTGGTTTGGCTAGTGTAGGACAACCATGGTCGCCATGCCCCAATAAATTTATCTTCCATAAGTCAAAGTCTGGCTGTTAGGTGTTTCATATGGAAACTAAGTGGCACTCTGTCCCTCCATTCTGCCCCCTCATAAATCACTGGTCTGAGGTAGTGAGAAGACTGTGTTTTGAGGGCTGCCAGGACCATACATTTGAAGTCACCCTGGAAACAGGAAATGGGACAGCCATAAGAACTGGGGTTGTCTACAGGCCCCCAGACCAGGGGGAGGACATAGATACATTACTATTAGAAGATATACAAAACATGACAGCTAAAGGGGAGGTTCTGATAATGGGAGACTTCAACATGCCGGATACAGATTGGTCAATACCAGCAGGAACATCTGCCAGAACTAGACACATAGTAGATTCCCTGCAGGGGGAGGGCCTCAAACAACTGGTACAGCAACCCACAAGAGACAGGGCTATCCTAGATCTAGTACTGACTAACAGGGAAGGGATCACAGATCTCCAGGTAGAAGGTCATCTGGGGCCAGTGACCATCACATGGTATGGTTCAATTTGGCTACTACATCTAAATCATCCCATTCTAAGGCGAAAATAAGGGACTTCAGAGGAGCTGACTTTGATAAGATGGCCAACAGAGTTAAGCTAGCCCTGGCAAAAAGAAACACAGGTGAGGGGGTACAGGCAAAGTGGACAAGCATTAAGGCTGCAATACTTGAAGCAACATCCCATTGTGTTAGACAGAAAAGGAAGTGCAAAAGAAGAAGGAAACCACTTTGGTTCTCAAACACAGTAGCAGAAAAGGTCAGAGCCAAAAGGCTGGCCTTCAGGAAATATAAGGGAACACAGCAGGATGAAGATAGGGAGGCATACCAAACTGCCCTAAGGGAAGCAGGGAAGGCAGTAAGGCAGGCAAAGTCCCAAACTGAGGATACACTAGCATGAACAATAAAAGAAGGTGACAAGACTTTCTATAGATACATTAGTGAAAGGAGAAAGTCCAGAGGGGGTATTGCTAAGCTTAATGGAGAAAAGGGAGCATGTGAGAAGGAGGACCCTGTAAAGGCATCTATCCTAAACAGATACTTTTGCTCAGTATTTACTGAAGAGAAGGTAGGGCAGGGCCCACAGCCCAGCATCATGGACACAGGGAGGAGGGAGGTGAGCACTACTCCCTTCACAAAAGAAAGGGTCCTACAAGAGCTAGCTAAGCTCAGGGTGGATAAGGCAATGGGACCTGATGGCATACATCCCAGGGTACTTAAGGAGCTAAAGGTGGAACAAGCAGAGCTTTAGCAGAACTGTTTAGTGAGTCTCTGAGCACAGGAGAGGTCCCAGAAGACTGGAGAAGGGCTCATGTGATCCTGCTCCACAAGAGTGGTAGCAGGGAGGAGGCAGGGAACTACAGACCAGTCAGTCTTACCTCAGTAGTGGGCAAGAGTATGGAGGCACTCCTTAAGGAAAGGATAGCGCAACACCTGGAATCCATAGGGGCACAGGATCCAAGACAGCATGGGTTTACAAAAGGAAGGTCCTGTCAAACTAATCTCATAGATTTCTTTGACTGGGTAACCAGAGTGGTGGACCAAGGGGGAGCAGTTGATGTCACCTACCTTGACTTCAGCAAAGCTTTTGACACTGTTCCTCATATAAGATTGATAAATAAGCTGGGTAGGCCTGGGTGTAGCCAGAAGTTGGTCAACTGGGTGGCAAACTGGTTGACGGCAGAAAACAGAGAGTGGTGGTAAATGATATACAGTCAGAAGAGATGCAAGTCACAAGTGGGGTACCTCAGGGATCAGTCCTGGGCCAGTCCTCTTCAACATCTTCATTAGTGACCTTGCAGATGGACTAGAGGGTAAGGCTTGTCTGTTTGCAGATGACACCAAGATCTGCAACAGAGTAGATGATCCAGATGGGGTGGGCAGAATGAGAAGAGATCTGATAAACTAGCAAAATGGTCAGAAGAGTGGCAACTGGGATTTAATGCAAAGAAGTGCAAGATCATGCACATAGGGAAGAGAAACCTGAAGCCACCTATAGGCTGGGAGGGGAGTTGCTAGCAGTCACAAAGGAAGAAAGAGACTTGGGCATCATCATCACTGATGACCTGAAATCATCCAAGCAGACCTCTAAAGCAGTATGTAAGGCTAGAGGGGTGTTAGGGTGTGTTAGTAGGGGTATCACAAGTCTTAAGAGGGATAGGACCCATCTGGAGTACTGCGTGCAGTATTGGAGGCCACACCTTCACAAGGACATTAACCAAATTGAGGCAGTCCAGAGAAGGGCAACCAAAATGGTGCAGGGACTGCATCAGAAGACATATGAGGACAGATTAACAGAGCTCAATATGTATACCCTTGAGCAAAGGAGGGAGAGAGGTGATATGATCGAGGCATTCAAACACCTTAAGGGCATTAACAAGGTGAAAGAGTCTAACATGTTTAAATATAAGAAAAATAGCAGGACAAGAGGACACAGCATGAGATTAGAGGGGCAAATTAAGGGGAATGAGGAAATTCTTTTCACAGAAAGTGTGGTGGATGCATGGAATGGCTTACCTCAAGAAGTGGTGGCTATGAATACAGTGCAGGGCTTCAAACAGGCATGGTATAGGCATAAGGGAGCAATACAAATGAGTATGAATAGATAGGCCACTGACAGAGCAAAGACCGATGGCACATTTATAAGGTAGAAAAAGAAATGGGCAGACTGGATGGACCTTGCGGTCCTTATCTGCCGTCAACTTCTATTTTTCTATGTTTCTATGACCTCACATTTTTTTCTGGTTTGAATGCCTGCAAATCTGCCCCCGACAAGTAATGCTTAAAGGTGTCTGGAACTTCTACCCCCAATCCTGGAGAGCTCCTGCCTAATATGGGCGCAAAGATTTACTAGCTTGGGGTCTGATGCAAGTATGTGAAAGTGTGTTCCTTTTTCTCCACACTCTGTCCAACAGTTATCCACAATAGCTGTGTTGAAGTGTTTTTGTAAATGTCAGTACATAGAAGAATTGATATTTTTTTCAACAGAATTCTCTCCTGGTCTACAAGGCAGATACCTTCCATCCTCTCCTCCAACCACCCTATCCACTGTTTGTCAGAAACAGTGAACCCTGCCATTTATCTCTTTTTCTGTCTGCTGCATCTCCTCTTTTCTCCATTTCTCCATCTCTTTTTGTTGTATAGCCCACCATTTGAAAAAAGGCATTCAGGCTGCCAGGTTCTGTCATCTTTTCCATTAACTTGTGCTGGCTGTACAGGCTCAGCTTGGATTTCTGTTTCTGCTAGTTTAGCTGCCATTCATCTGGTAATCACTCTTAGATTTGATGCTGCAGAATCCATATCTTTCTTCTGTGCTTCCCTGGTACCAGGTCTAGTACCCACGCACAAAACTCCTGGCTTAGAGTATGCACTGCATAAATCCCACTTAGGCTGATACCATCTGTCATACAGGCACAAGTCAGGAAGCATAGGAAAACCAGAAGCAGTTGTAAAATTCACACTTAACCTTTTATTATTGCCAATAACAGTAAAATAAAAAAATTAAAATTGTTCAGCATAACTAGTTACAAAGGCAGTACAAACAGAAAATTCAAAGTCCTTCATCTGAGAGTATCTCTAATTCCAAGTTTCAGTCTCTCTCTCTCTGTCTCACAAAAGCATTGCTCCTCTTTTTATAAGTCTTTTCCTGGAAACTCGTTAAGAAACATCCTGCTTTTCTCAAAATGTCCTGGCCAGTTTCCTTGCAGGTGCAACAAAATAGAACACTGTCCCAAGCTGACCCCCTGCTGACAGCTCTGCAAAAGTTTGCAAAAAGCTTGAGAGGAGTTCAAACTGCATCTCAGGTTAACCCCTTGAGTTTCAAATAGCTTTTTGCCATCATTTCCACAGTATAACTATATACAGTTTCAAACAAAAGGGATCACAGTTTCACAGAGTCACATATATTTTTATAAGTGCAGATACACAAGGGGAAGAAAAGAAAGAAACAGCAAATGAAGGCATAGAGATAGTGAGAGGCAGAGAATCATAAGACCGTCTGAGTGATCAATTCCTAGGGCTCAAGAGAACATTTGGTTGTGCAACCAGACAGGAAAGAGACAGAAAAGGAGAGGATAGAAAACTTCCTTGTGTTTAACCCTTTCTGCATAACAAATGGGACAGGGCCTTATTCTACTGTTTCACAGATGTTAAAGACATTGATCTTCCCCCTTCTTACAGGAGTAATTTATATACCATGGAGATATACTTGGATCTGTCTAAGAACTCTGGACTAATAAAAAAAATCTTCCCATGAGGTTCTAGTCCTTTTGATAAAATTTAGTTTATTATTCTCTGGGAGGTAGCTACATACCTGTAAGAATCTAAAAAATCTGCCCTAGATAGGGAGCATTTGTCCTTAGGAGATTGGAATGAGACACAGTGGTCTCCCTCCAATAACTATTCATATTTTACAAATGCATGTCTCTTCCATTCTTTATATTCCCAGTCTGTGAGCCAGGGCCTGAAAGCCTTATCTCCAGTGATCAGTGTGAGAGGGTCTATTTTGTTCAGGGTGTGGAACAGTGTTCTGTGTTTTTGTAGTGTATTTAGTGAATGTAACTCCCATTGGTTAGATATATGTTTCTTAAATTCTGTTATGATTTTTGTTGTGTGCATTGCAAAAAGAGGGATAGAGAGTGAGCTGCTGTTCTCCATGGGGTACCATATAGACTGTACCCTTTGTCTGGCCGAGGTAATCAAATAAGGGGTCTGCATGGCTAGGTAGTAAAGCCTGAAATTGGAGGGACATAATGTAACTCCCACTCCTCCCATGGCAGAGTTTGTTTCCTGCGGTTCACATCTGACTTTCTACCTGCCCAGATAAATCACTGAAGTAGTTTTTCAATGTTGTTCCAAAAATGTGCCGGATCTGGCTAGGTAATGTTTAAAAAAGCAATAGCAACCTGGGTAGCACATTCATTTTTTTAAGGATTCCCACTCAACCCACAAGGAAAAGGGGAGCAAGTTCCATCTGTTCAGATCAGATGTGATTTCTGCCAGTAGTTTTTCATAATTAAGCTTAAATAATTCCCATAGTTTGAGGGTGACACAGATACCCCAGTATCCAATAGTATTGTTCTTCACCTGGGGAAGTTAAAAGTGGCCTTAAGTTCAGGGGATCATATACCTCTGATACAGATTGCTTCAGATTTTGCATAGTTAACTCTTCCTGAAACCCTTCCATACTCCTGTAATACTAACTGCAAAGCTGGGACTGAGGTTTCAGGGACACTTACAAACATAAGGGTATTGTCTGCATACAGGGAGATCTTTTGTTGCTCCCCTTCCACCTCTATTCCACTGACACTGTCATTGTTTCTCACCTTGATTGCAAGGGGATCAATGCATAATGAGAATTGCAGGAGAGGAAAGGAGACATCCCTGCCTCGTGCATCGTGCCAGTGGGAATCTGCTGGAACTGACCCTGTTCACCTTCACCACTGCTTCTGAGTGAGGAGGGAGGGCAGGGACATTAGCTCAAGCTGTGGACCCTGCAATATGAGCAGACTTGATAGACCAAATGGCCTTCATCTGCTGACTTCTTCATATGTTCATATGTTCTGGGTCTCTATATAGGGCACTTATGCAGGCCTGGAAACCCAGACCAAAATTCATCTTTAGTTAGACTTTTTAAGATATTTCCACCTCAGCCAATCAAAAGCCTTCTCAGCATCTATTGAACGGGTCAACTTTAGGTGTTTAGAGCCCTGTTGAGATGAAAAAATATTCAGGACCCTTTGAATGTTGTCTTGCAATTCTCTTCACTTAATAGTCTGATTGGTTCAGGCCTACTAGGCCATGCACGCACCCCTGCAACCTATTTACCATGATAACTGTGAAGATTTGCATGTCTACCAGAGGGAGGGAGATGGGCCTGTAGGAGTTGCAAAGCTCAGCATCTGTCCCTTGTTTTGGGAGGACAGTGATTTGCACCTGCCTCCAGGGCTCTGGGGCTTGTTCTTCTTCCAGTATTTTATTAAAGACTGCCTAGAGCAGTGGGGCCAGCTGATCTCTAAATGTTTTATAAAATTTGTCCAGAAGGAACAAAAAACAGAAGAACAAGTCAGCCTCACCTCGGTAGTGGGGAAGATCATGGAAGCACTACTGAAGGAGAGATTGGTGGAACATCAGGTTGTCAATGGACTACAGGACCCAAGGCAGCATGGTTTCACCAGGGGAAGGTCATGTCAGACCAACCTCATTGAATTTTTTGACTGGGTGACTAGGGAGGTGGATCAGGGGGAGGGCAGTGGACATGGCCTATCTGGACTTCAGCAAGGCCTTTGACACTGTGCCACATAGAAGACTGTTGCACAAACTGGGGAATATGGGTGTGGGCAGGACAGTAGTGCAGTGGGTAGGTAACTGGCTGGGCAGCAGGACACAGAGGGTGGTGGTAAATGGCTGTCACTCCACAGAGGGAAGAGTGACCAGTGGGGTACCACAGGGATCAGTGCTGGGACCGGTACTATTCAATATCTTCATCAGTGACATTGCGCAGGACCTAGAAGGCAGAATTTCACTGTTCGCTGATGACACAAAGCTCTGTAACAGAGTAGACACACCAGAGGGTGTAGACAGAATGAGAAGGGACCTGCAGAAACTTGAAGAATGGTCGGGTTTGGCAGTTGAAATTCAATGCAAGGAAGTGCAAGATAATGCATATGGGGCACAAAAACCCTGGCACAATATATCAGTTGGGGGGTGAGGATATAGCATGCACCAAGCAGGAAAGGGATCTTGGAGTTATCATCTCTGATGACCTCAAGGCAGGGAAACAGTGTGACAAGGCAGCAGGTAAAGCAAATAGGATGCTGGGATGCATAGGCAGGGGCATCACCAGCAGGAAAAGGGAGGTCATAATTCCACTATACAAGACACTAGTGAGGCCACCTGGAGTACACTGTGCAGTTCTGGAGACCTTACCTCATGTAAGGACATAAACAGGGTAGAGAAGGTTCAGAGGAGGGCAACAAAGATGGTGTATGGATTGCATCACAAGTCCTATGAGGACAGGTTGAAGGCACTGAACATGTACTCCCTGGAGGAGAGGAGGGAGAGGGATATGATAGAGACATACAAGTATCTTACAGGGAGGAACAGGGCGAGGAATGCACTATTTTTAAGCGAAAAAGATGTTCCAGGACTAGAGGGCATGGATGAAGTTGAGGGAGGACGATTCAGAGGAAACGTGAGGAAGAATTTCTTCACAGAACGGGTGGTGGACAAGTGGAACACCCTGCCAGAGGAAATGGTGGGGGCTGAAACAATCACGGGATTTAAGAATGCATGGGATAGACATAAAGGAATTCTGGAGGTCAGGGGTAAGGGGCAACAGACTTCCTGGAAAACATAAACTGAACTTACAAACTTAAATGGGCAGACTGGGTGGGCCATAGGCCCTTATCTGCCGACACTGTCTATGTATTTATGTATCTATGATATCAGCACCTGGAACTTTACTACTTTTTAAAGTCTTTTTAGTTTCCACTATTTCAGTTTGGGATATTGGGATATCCAACCCATCTCTTTCTTCCTCTGACAGTTTTTGCACTATTATGGACAACATAGTCTTGCAGGGCCTCCTCCTTTCCCTCTTCCAATGAGTCTGCATATAGCCAGGCATAGTATACCACGAAGGTTTTAGAAATGTCCATAGGGTTAGTGTACACTATTTCTTAGTGATTTTCCTTCCTGGTTTTTGATATTGCCCTGCTAAGGACCTTCTGGTGAAGCTGCCTTGCTAGCAGCTCCCCTGCCCTGTTCCCCACCTCATAATGTCTTTGTTGGGTGTTCCTCAGCCTCCCTTCTATCTTCTGTTTTGGTAATCTTTTAAGTTTGTTTCAATAAGCTGTAAATTGTTCTTTTACCACTGGATTGAGAGTTATTTTGTGCTCTGCTTCTGCATCACATATTTTGCTTTCTAGCTCTAATCTCTGCTGTGCATGTTCTGTTTTCATTTAAGATGCACATTTAATGAAAAGACCTGTTAAAGAGATCTTAAGACCAACCCGTCTGACAGCCTATGATGTTTCCCCTTCTCGGTTCAGTCTAAGATGTTCCTGCAACTGCATGCCAAGCACCAATTTTTGACAAAATTCTGTATTGTTTAAGTGGGAGACATTGAGTCTCCAGAAAAGGTTCTTATGTACTGGCTCTGTGAGGAGCTTCAAAGTACCAGACCATGAGCTGAGGCTGTGGCTTTGCTGGGCCACATGAAGCCATTCTGTGGGTAACAGGAACAAGTTGATGCAGGAGTACTGTGAATGTGGGTGGGAGAAAAAAGTGTAATTTTTCTCCCTCTAATGAAGACATCTCCATATATCTGTGAATCCTGACTCCAGTAATAATCTTTTAAATCTTTTTTTTTAATTTGTTCTTTATTCATGTAGACATGACAACATACTTCAATTCAGACAGTTCATATATATCCAATAGAGATAGGCCAAAGCCTGACCCAACAAGGGCTCAGTACACAAGTTATATAGGGACAAGTAGATTTCTAAACAATGCATCATGATTATAGACAGATAAATGTATACAATAAATTACAAAAAAAAGGAGAAAGGGTAGATATACAAGGAATACCCAGGGGGATATCAGGCATGAGTGTCACACATCACTTAATTAAGTTCTAGATTTCATAATGAGCATCAGGGTACAAACTCTGGATAATGAGCTAAATGGTGAATAACCCATTTCCGCCAGTGAATTTCAAAAACATCTTTTTGGTCTAAAAGACTGTCCGAGAGGCATTCCAGGGAATAGATTTCCTGGACAATTTTCACCCGGACAGTTTGGTGGGAATAGTTGTGGTTAGCCACAGGCATGTAATTGCTTTATGGGCAGCAGCCACTAACAAAGTTGTTTGTTTATAGATGATTTTATCATCCTTTGTTCCCTGGGGGAGAGTAAATGTTAATAGGAACACTGGGTGGTCAAGGACTCCCCTATCATAAATTTCCTGTAACTCATCTATCACCTCTTTCCAAAACCCTTTGATTAGGGGGCATGACCACAAGATGTGGGTCTGCCCACAAGACCAGTCCCACACCCCCTCCCACAGGCCCCTGTTGAGTCCCCAGAATATTTGGAGGTTAGCATAGGGGTCCTAAAATATCAGGCCCCTGAGTTTCCAAATATACTGCCTCCAATATAAGGCCTGGAGCACCCTGGTGGCCGAACCAGCTATCCCCTCCCAAGCTGAAGTTGAGATATCCATTTGTATTTCCTTGATCCAAGTTATCCTCAAACTTTCCATAGAATCAGGGGGTCTTTCACTTAATGCATTACAAAAGGTACTAATTTCATGAGAGGGAAGAGTCCCTTTGGTATATTGTATTAGTAACTGGACCATTGTAGGGACTTTTTCAGTAATGTCCGCCAGTGAGTTTTCATGTCTCAGCAAGTACAATCTTAGCTGCATATACCCGTGGAATTCCATGGGTAAAAGATCATAACATTTTTGCAAGGTTGTAAACGCAAGTAAGTCAGTAGGCCCCACCATTTGATGTACCTATTTTAAACCCTTAGTCCACCAGACTTGGGTTCTACCACCTACCAAGTTGTGGGGGGGGGAGGATCTATCTGAGGGAATTGCCCTCATAAAAAGCATTTCCTGTTGGGTAAAATAATGGGTGTGGAATCAGATCCAGATCCTCATAGGTTCCCTGGCATAGGAGGAGTATTTACTTAAAGTGGTTTTGTGAACTTTGGGGTATGTAACCGAGATAACAATTGCTCATGGTGCACTAATAAAGGAAGTGTGGTTTAAAATTTGTAGAATGCTAATATAAGTGTTATTTTTAGTGGTTTTAGTTGTCTGTCTTGGCCACGCCCCCAATTTTTTTTCAGTAAGTGCTGAATCTGTGTGACATCACTGCAGGGGACACAAATATGGCGGACCGCATCCCCAACTCACCCAAGTGCAGTGATAGCCCTGTGGAGTCCTCCAGTGAAAATGACTCCTCTGAGGTCATGGTTGAATTTGAAGGGGAGAATGTGGAGCCTTATCGTGATGACCCTTATGTGACCGATGCAAGTAGTGTGTCTACGGAATCCGAAGACAGCGAGGAAGACAGTGCATGGCCGCCGCATTACAGAAGCATGCGTCGGTTGGGAAACACAGACTGGTAATGAGCTCTGCATTTCTTGTTCCACACTTGTAGTTCTGCATTTCTGTCATCGTTGTTTAGTTTATTTCAATCAGCTATCCTGCAGATCTGCAGATCTTCAGAGTCGTGAGGAAGCCCCCTCCCCCTCCCCCCCCCACAAGTCCTCTTTACAGCAGTTTTTCTGACTTTGTGCTGTCAATCTTAGGTCTCAGTACTAACCGACTGCATATTTTCGTGAATATAATGGAATTTGACTTTGCTGTCAATGTGAGGTTTCAGTAGTAACCAACAGCATATTTCCATGAATATTCAGTAATAACACAATCACTATGTGAAGCTGGGCCCGTGGATAGTGGTTTCCAACCTGTGTACTGTATCATATATTCGTCACCTACCGAAATGTCATACTTTCTTTTTCTGGTAGTTCAGACTCTGGATTCTGTGATGTCCATGCTATTCTCTCCATAAGTTTTTGTTTTGGTCTCATAGGTGTGTCAACGCTACTGTTGATGTGGCAGCTCGGTTTTTTTCATCCGTCCCCGATTGAGGAACTGTTGTCCCGGGGAGCATTACTTTGTATACTAAGATGACTGTTGCACAGGTTCAGCGCCACTACTGATATGCTCCCCCCGGAAATAGTCCTCAATGGCTGCTGCATTCTCATTTCCCCGGTATAATTTAGTAATCAACCACACCAAACCACCTCCCGATATGACTGCAGTTCACATTAGGTGTTCCAATGTTATCTCTGGTGCGTTTCTCAGTGTCCTGTGCTTTGTGTGTGGTTTTTTTGGGGGTGGGCACTGTTATGTCAATATTTTCTTTTCATGGACAGGGAGTAGGGTTACAAGTCGGTGTGCTGTTTCCTATATGTAATCCGGTTGAGTAGGTCATTATTTCACAGTTCATCCACGAAGGTGGCACATCAATCCATGATGGATGCTTTCATAGTGGAGGGTCTTGTAATCCCCGTCTATGCATCACTTGTGCCCCTTGTATTATTGAGGAGGCAACTAGACAGCTTAGTGGTTGTTGATAACCTATAAAACACAGTCAGACACACCATATTTGCTTAGCCCATGTGCTTTTTGTATCTGTTTCTCTGTCATATTGTTCTCTGTGTGGTGGATGTGCTCAAGTATTTGTAATGATTGCCTGGTATTGGCTTGTGCAGATATACACAGCATTGCACAGTTTACAGTACCACATCTCACACACACAGGTACACAACAGTCAACATACACACACAGTCTCACTGCACCATAGACAAACTGTGTGCAAGAATAAACCTGTTTTGTCATTCCTCTGTCTCTGTGTCTCGTCTTCCTCTGGCTCTTGGAAGTTGTGAAACACGCAGATACACACAGATATGTGTTTGTGAATAAACTGTATGGTTTCTCTGACTACCACCTTATAATTCTTCCGCCTACTACCTTTATCTCAGTCATTGTCCCCCTGGCAGGTGCACGTGCTCATACATTTATTTATGCAGTCTGCTATTGTCCCTTGCTGATATCAATCCTTATCTATATGTCTATTTTGCCATTGGCTGGTGGCAGAACTAAAACATTTTGCCAGACTGTTCATGCACTTGTTGCACAGACAGGTATAGTCTTTTTTTGTTGTGTGTACTACAGTACTGTCGCTATGTTCCCCCATTTGACTTTATGGATGGTACCATAATGAGCATAGTTTGTGTGTTATTTCAGTGACAACTACTTTTCACTTTATTCACCCATACTGTGCATGTCTTCCTACTATAGCCTTCTGGCCATAGTCCCACATGCATCTGACCAGCCTGCTGTTGGCCTCTGCAAACACCTACACACACACACAGCACCACTGTGGCATGTAATAGAGTACTAGTGAAGTGATGGGTACCACTTCTGAGTGTCCCCACATTCACTATCACTCTCTTACTTATCTGCATGGTTGCTCATGTGTAACACTTTTTTGTCCAACTTGCTTCTGTCCTGCATACACCGCTATGGGTCCATTACTGTATTATAATAACTGGCAACCGCTTTTTTCAAATGGTGGAAGGGGCTTATAATTTTCCGTCATAACCCGCATGTTATAATGTGTGTGAGCATGTGCTAAAAGTGCTCTTCTGGTCCTGTTCGCCCCACAGCACACCGCAGTTTGAATCGGAGGTAACTTAATATAACTATATTTTATATAATTGCTGAGCCAAAAAAGCATTTCCCAGCAATTATATAATATAAAAGCCGGGGAGGTGTGTGAAACTGTAGTGTTACATCCCCCCTCAGTGTGGGATGCCTGTGCAAACCCTTCGAGCTTCGCTGTCGGGGTTTATGTGGCATCCCCCACCTTGGTGGTGTGTAACATTCTTGTTATGACCACCTCCCCAGCCATTATTGTATATATAATTACTCGTGACCATAAGTATGAAGCAGATCACTGATTTTGTGACCCTCAATAAGGAGGTAAGTGATTCTTTCTCGGTAGAACTGTCTGTTGAGGTTGTGCTTTGAATACTGCCTGCATTTCTGTCATCATTACTTACAAAGGAACATTGCAGTCTTGCAGAGGGTCTACATGAGGGAAATCAAGATGATTATGGTAGGGTAGACCAGACCTATCAGTCGAGGCTTGAGGAGATCAACATGTGCTCTGTAGATGACGGGGACATTTTCAGGTGTTAAAGTACAGGAAGGGGGTAAGCAAAGATCTCTTACATGGGCTGATGTAACAGAAGGAGAGGAGGCAAACAGGGGACACAGATGTAAGCTTCGTGGGGGATACAAGGTGTGACTTTAGTGACAGGGTTATGGAATCATGGAATGCATCGCCTAAGAAGCTGGTGTAGGTGGAGTCTGTGTATGGGCTCAATAGGTGCGGGGACAGTTACAGTATAGGTGTAGTTTTAGGCTGAGTTACCTCAGTGCAGTGGGGGATAACAAGGGTGTAGGGGTTCCAATAGGGAGGTTGGGTACAGATGAAATGGTACCCATTGTGGGTGCTGACTGTAGAGCACACTGTAAAGACCATGAGGTCTACTGTGCTGAACTTGTAATATGTTGCTATGCTGTTGTCCTGTGTCCAGATTCAGGCATGCTTGGTCCAAGACAATACTGTACTTATTATGTAATGTTACCATAACATTTCTGTTTGACCCCAATACTGTCAATATTTCTGTCTTTCACCACTGTATGTTGCCATTATGCAAAGATTTTTGGTGCTGTAGTGATTCAGCACTGTGAGGCTACTGTCAAACAAACAGAGTCACACACACGCGCACACACATAAACATCAAGACACGCTGAGACATACCAGTGACGCTGTTTTCATCAGTGCTTGTTGTGTCATGACATTCACATACAAGAGAGGTAACATGGACAGTAAACTACTTGTGATACTGGAGATAATGAAGGTTGTCACTATAGTGTAGAAATACTCAGTGGCATTGTATGCTGTTGACTGTGCAGAACAGCATTCACAGACAATGCAGTCTTTGCCACAATACACGTCACGAGGCAGTGCCAGGGTCAGCAGTGTTACTGAAACTGTGAGTGCCAACACCCATGTGTACAGTTTCAACTGTGTTGTCAAACTAAACGGTGCACACAGAATTGTTGACATTGCTGTGGTATAGCACAGGGTTGTCGTGTCAGGTGCAAGACAGAGCAGGAATAGGTTGCAGGGAGATGGACAAGACACACAGTAATGCACCATTTATGTAGGGTTCATGGAACAAAACAATGGGTACATGGTATAGTGGTATGTGGGGACATTAGGATGGCTATGGCGCGGCACAACCATATATTAACATGTGTGGCAATAGTTCCCACATATCAGCATGTCATCTACAAACCACTGCATGCAGTACTATGTGGACTGTAACATCAGTAAAGTAAAGTAAATAACATACAGGGTTGGAGTACCTGTTGGTCACCATTGCTGCATGGAAGTGCAACTGTAGCTCAGCTCATGCACATGAGTTCTGCAGCAGGTGAGATTGTAAGCAGTATGCTTGCTCCACGAATGTCCAATGAGTCCAGTTGCATACTCTCCTTGCATATCATAAATTGGCTGTCAGCACATTTCATTCTGTATGTGAAATGTGATTTATTCCATGCAGCGCTGTATGGAGCAGTTCTGTGTATACCAAATTGGACATGCATGGGTGACTATGTATTATGACAACAGCTGTGGCTCATGCATGTCACAGCACTGTGTAGTTATGCACCACTGCACGTGGATAGCACATCCCTATGGTGCACATGTGATGTGTGGAGCAGTCTACGTGTCTGCCCCTTGCGCGTCATGGGTCAACAACACCACCTAACCGGACTGCCAAAACTTAGCACGGCATTCCCAGGTACACCTCTCTGAGACATGCTATGCGTGCAGGCTGCAGAGCCACGTGCGCTTGCATGGAGCAACATTGAGTTGTCCACTCTGTTGTCATGCTTCATGCTATGGAAGTGCCAACTGCTGGGGGTACATACTTTGAAGGAGGTATCATCTGATTTTTTCTTCATTGTGGCTGGTTGCCATGATTGCCACACTGTGGTGACATGCACTGCAAAACAGTGCTGGCACTGTCATGCTTACCGCAACCAGTGGCCTGGGTGGCACTGTGCCTGTGGTGTGTCTACCATGGCCACCAGGCATGTTTACTTTGCATTTCTACTTCACTGCTTAGCACAGCCATGGTGTCTGCTTCACCTCATGTGCAGTGTCGCTGTGTCTGTGCCACCCTATGTGCTGTGTCCTCTGTGCCTGTTCATCACCTCGGTTGGTGGTCAATGTGCGATGCTTTGTGCTTTGCCCATGGTGGCTGTGTCTATGCCGATTTACCACTTTTCCAGTGCCACTCCACCTTGTTCCCCATGCTGATTCACCCTGTTTCATTTTTTGCGCAACCCTCCTTTTCACATCAACAGTGTTTCCATGTTGACCCACCAACAGTGGCTGTGTCGCCCATCTGTTATATTTAGTGGTGCACAGATGCTATCAAATATAAGATGCGGCATCATGTAAACTCCATTTTTTTAGCATCTTTGCTATATTCACCAAGACATGTTTAGTAGTATTGCAACCATGCATTTTCTCAATATTTCCATGTATGCAGCATGAGCATGCGACATGTGCATATCATGCACTTGCTCTCGGGAGAACTTTAAATATCATCCCGCATGTGTATAGAGTAAGTGTTAACTGACAAACACATTGAAAGATCACGTGTATGTTGCATAATGCCATGGTGCTGAAATTATTCTTAGCAACATTTCAATACTTCATTTACTGTTTATCTTTCATCCTCAGGTGTACTTGTGGTGCTTGCACCATCATGGAGGACCCTTTAGAATGTTTGTGTTGCAATGAGGTGGAGCGTGTGACTTCTAGAAGGGATGACGAAGACATACACTGCATTATGAGCCACAGTGGCTTTCATCCAGTGATGTTAGATCCCCATGTTCTGCAAACCACTTATTACACATATCATCAGTACTACCAAGGAGGCAATGCACCACCTAACTTGTATGAGTAAGCAATTTTTTTAAAATTCTTTTTTCCATCTTCTCATTACGGCGCTTCACTACCTTTGAGAGGCTCCTATGGCCTTGTGCATCCCTGCATGTCTGTACAGTCAGTGGCGCAGTCCATCCCCCACCATGGAGACTTGGTCTGACCAACCCAGGTGCGTGTGGCACGGGTCACCCTTCCTCTTCCCTGATGTGTCAATATATCATTGTGAATGTTGTCAGCAATGCTGGCAGAGGTGTTGGGATTGGTGCCTGGTGCTACGTTCACAGGGAGCACCGCGGTGCTGTACCTGATCTGTGGTCCTGCCAAAGGATGTCAGCATGCTGGGGAAGTCATGGAGCAATGTACGTTCACACGTGAGAACACTCTGTCTCCCCTCTGATGTCCCCCTTTTCTTCTACTTGCCATCCCACTGCACCTCAACCTGTGGTTACCCGGGGGGGGGGTACAGTGTCAAAACATGCAACACACCCACCCCGTAGGAGGAGAGCAGCCTCTGGGTGCTCAGTCCTCTTCCCAACCCCCACCCCAACCGGCTGACCCTCCAGCCTCCCAATTATGTTCAGGAAACCGGGTTGCTGGCGCCATGAACGGTAGCCCTACCGCTCATGTGCTTGCGTGCTGGCTTCAGAAAGCATGTCTTGAAGCACGGTTGTGAAATTGTTTTGTACTTAAAATTGTGAAGGATACTGTTATTATCTAGAATGCATTACTTCATGAGTTACACAGTCCCTCACACACAAAATGTTTTCCATTACTTTCTGACGTTGCACTGTCAACGTCAGCAGTAACATTGTTGCTTTATCAAGGCAGCGCTGAACACTTTATGTGGCTACACGAACATGCGGTGTTCCCCTTAAGTTGGTACAGTTCACAGCTGGCAGCACACACTGTGAAATGGTACTATGTGTACTGGCAGTATAGCCTACAGGTTAGAGGAACGAGGTGTGAAGGAGCTTGCTACATCCAACGCCCCAGACCTGAGTTTCTTTCCCACAACCTCCACTGGCATACTGTCTAACTCTGAGCAACTCACTTAACCACCCAGTGCTCCCAGGTGGCTCTTGAAAACAGGCACTTGCGCGTAGTGGGCCATACGTGGTTACCAAACAGAAAAAAAAAATTAAAAGTGTGACACATAACATTGAAACAATTTCCCAATGGTGTCATTACTGTGTCCTGATATTGTTATCACAGTATGATGATTGGCATAAATGACCATAAGTCATTATTTTTTTACACACCTGGGCAACCACCACCCCGTGAATGACCAACATACGTTTTCCACTGTCTTCATGTAAAATGTGCTAGGTGATGTTTTGATTATCACCAGAAATTATGTCATTTATTGTTTCCCACAAAACATCTCCAATGTTGCACTAACAAAGTGTTCTGTAAATGGCCATTATTAGTGATTACTTTACTAAACTATGGCATTTACAAACACCTTTGAGCCTGTTGGTCACTTGCAAAGGCACCATGTCAATTGTGAATCAACAAGGGGATAATTTACAAGGAACACGCACACACATGAAGAGTGTACTCTGAATGCTGACATGTTCTGTGACACTTTTACCATACAGATTGACATAAAGTTTAGTTATACATAACATACAACGTAAACAGTGATACGGCTACATGACTTACGTATTTATAGGTAATTACAACGGTAAATGACAGCAGTCACTGTGCAATCTTCTCAAGACTCTCAGCAGTAGGGGATATACAAGGTAGGAAAACAGTGCCAGAGAAATAGGATACAGCTACAGTACACTACAGAGCTACATGGGTGCCCACTGAAAAACAGAGGATTAATGAGGTGTCAGAGGAAGTCCAAATCACATAGATGAACAGTAATATAACTATGATGAAGTAGTCACGAGGAAGGTGAAAAGCATGGTGTTGATATCAGAAAACAGTGTGTACTTGTGGGAGTAAAGTGGGTCATAGGACTGTAAGAGTTATGTATAGTGGGGAGGTGTGGCCTGATTACAATGTAGTGTAGGTGAGGAAAAATTGAGAAGACACAGGGGAACTTACTAGGTACATGCCTGGCTGGTGTGATATGGTAGGGATGATCAATATGGCATTAAAATGTAAGGGTAGGTGAGGAAGTAAATGGGTGGGGTGTGTGTGCAAATTGGTTGTTGCATTGGTTGTATGGGGTATGGACATGTGACATACTCATTGTGTGATGGAGAAAGCGTTTCTGTTATGACTATCATTACCAGTGACACATACACCAAAGGCACAGTGCTGCTGTGCAGTAGTTGTAGGACAACAGTCGCACACGCATGAAGAGTGTACTCTGAATGCTGACATGTTCTGTGACACTACATGTCATTTCATTATGTACTGTGTCTCCATTTATGGGACACTTTCAGCACTTGTGTTGGGGTAATATTTGCCTCATCATGAACCATAAAGTGTCGATGTGTCTCTTGCCGCAAACGCAAAACTTGCTCTGTGTTCATTACCAACTGTGCTGTGTACTATGTCATAATGTTGTATGTCAGATGACTGACTGCAGTGCAGTCTGCAGCTTCCATCAATCATAAATAAATATGGCACACACCTTGCATTGCAAATTAATTTGCTGCATGTCAACTAGAAGGTCAAGCAACATATAGTCGCTGCACGAAGTACTGATTTCTTTCCATTGTCCAGTATTTCACTTCCCCCATCTCCCCCTACAGAAAGTCACTTTATAATACAGACATGTCACATGCATGATGTATTCTGCATGGTCATTGCATTATTAATGTTAAAATGTTAACATGTATCCTATGTCAATCGAACGACACAATATTTCATTTTTATTTTATAGGAAGTACAGATACACCGCCTATAGGCAGCTGGTACGCTTCTGTTGGGGCTACTTAGGGAAGGACGTCCGAGTCCCTCTGCCAACTTGCTGCTTATCCCTAATCCGTGCAACATTCCCTAATGATGCTGGAGCATACACTCATTTTAAGCCGGAGAGAATACTTCCTCCGTGACTGACACCATGTTGTTGACAGTATGCCGTGCCAAGTTGAGTGTATTTTTCTGGATGTATCAAAGTAGTTCATGTATGTGTTTTACACTTACCAAACTATTACTAAAGTTGTTATGAAGGTTATCACACTAAACATACTTTTCCGGTTCTCTTGATTGCAGTTGCATCACATTACTACCAAAGATTTAAAAAAGTCATGTCTATAAATATTATTTATTGACATCATCGTATAGCAAATGTCTTGTACATTCAGGAGTATCAGGTGAAAGAATGCAATTGTGAATTGCATTTTGTAATCATTGGTACAGTTACTACAGTCACATGCAAACAGATTCCTTTACTGTAACTTTGTACAGCTTGCATACTGGCGAAACACAACGCAAAGTCAGAGGGATGATGTACAACGTTTGGAACAGGTGCTGTGACATGGCTTCTGTTCAAAAAAAGGGATGTCTCAGGGTAAACCAACTGAGAACCAGGGAAGCTATGTAGAGAACCTCCATACATGTGCCTGTACAGAACAGTAAAATGTACATTCACAGCATGAGAAAAAATTATCGGTGCAAAGAGCGATCACCCTGTACAGTGGATGGTGACCTTCTTTTACTAGGGTACCCTATGTAATGTTGAATCGACTTATGTAAGCATGCATAGCAGCTTCTCTGTCCACATGGCCAAATACAGATGCAAGACTGGGTGGTTCTTTAAATTCCTTGGACTGCTTCAATAGCTTCTGCTTCTCATCATCCACAAACATGGTGGTCAGAACTTTCTGCATGATGTCTTGGGCATATTCTGAAAGTAAGAAACATCAGTGTTGTTTGTTCACGACAGAGCATGTGAAGACCATACAGAACTTTCAAATAGGATTGTCCATTTGTTGGCATTGTGACGTTTTTAGTAACTGTGAATGACACAGTTACCATCAGAAACCACACATCTCTGTATCCCCTTATGCAACATTACCCTGGATTAAGAACAAAAGTTAGTTCTCATGCTGAACACCGCTAGGTACAATTGTCCCACCATACTGCAATCCAGCATGGTCCTCCTGGCTGAGAACACCATAACTTCACCCCTTGCATGATTTTCAATCTCTGTTTCTGTCTTGATTATATGTCACTGGAATGGAAACACGCCACTGTCAGCCCCGTCACCAAAGGTGGAAACCCCACCTACCATGGAAATAAAGCCCCTATGTCCCTCATCCACATTCTTGCCAAAGGTACAGAAACATCTTGTACTGTCCCAGTTCTCCTCCTTCCTTGACCACATCTCTTTCTTCACACGAAGATATGGGGACAGGGAAGGAGTAGAGGTGTGGGACGACAAGATGTTTCTGTGGCTTTCATAGAATGTTGAGGAGGGAGATAGAGTGTTAATTTACAAGGTAGATGGGGCTGCCAGCTCAGGTGATGGGATGACAGTGGCGTTTCCATTCAGCTGAGGTATAAGCAAGAGAGAAAGACAGTTTGAAAGCAGAGGCAAGGGGTGAGATGATGTAGGTGTCAGCCACAAGAAGCATTTTGAAGTCCATGCCGGTGGGACATTTAGACTTGGCGATCTTCACTGGCAGAAGGCCCTTATAATGTTCATCGGGGGTAACGTGGTGGAAGTGGATACAGACATGTGGGGTTCCTGATACTGTGGTATTCACAATTAGTAAGATGTCACAATGTGAATATTGGTTTATGAAGTGGCACTCCACCAGTACCTCCCTGCAAAGGCTTACTGAATCTATCCATCCCAGCATTGACCAGGTCCTCATAACCTCTGCCATTTTTGTCAGCCTTGGAAAGTGTTTTCACAGTGTTTCACACACTCTCCTACTATCCAAGCTTTCAATGTCAGGGCTCTCCAATGAGGCCACCAGCTGATTCCAATCAGATCTTGTATGTATGTCACAATCCGTCAGCATGTGGAAGTAAATCTCCTCCTCCTTCCCCATCACCACTTGTGTTCCTCATTGCACTGTCCTGTGCCCTCACCTGTTCTCCCTCTTCCTCAATGACATGCCCTCTGCTTGACCACACTCATCCATCCACATGCATGTGTCTGACACTGTTCTGTTTTCTCTGGACCTCTACTCTGATGTACCAACACGCACTACAGCAGGACTTCCAGGATGTCTAGCTCTGCCTATGCACTAATCAGCTGCTCCTGAACACCAGGTAGGCAGTCTCCATGACCTTTGGCACAAGGAACACAGTCTATTGCCTTCTTTCCTTCCTCATTTCAACACCCTGGCTGGAAGTAAGCTGATGACTGGTTGTCCTCCTTAGATACCTTTCTGTGTCTATTGGACAACAGCTCCAGTTTTCTGCACATATTGAGGCCATCCCAAGAAAATGCAGCCACAGCTGGGTGCCCTATGTCGCAGCTGTGCTTTCATCCTGCTGCTGGCACAACCCTGAAATGGAACATCAAATGATTCTCCCAATTTTCAACTCACAGGGTTGAACTGTACAGTGGCACTCACAAAATTTCTTTACATAGACTAAACACCATCTTACACTCTTCTGCCACTTTACCATTGACAGTCCTCCCAGCACACTATTGTGCCCACTAACAACTCTTTTCACTTCCTATACTTCAGTGCAGGTGTCATGCTGACTGCTGTACCCTTACAGCTAAGTTTTGGAAGCAGTCTATGCTGTCTTATTGGTCCTCCCCCACACACATTACAACTGCTTGTTGTTTGTCTGTTGCATGTTTGTCTCTGCCTGCTATGCTGCCTTCTCCTATGGAATGTCTACATTGTTGAGTTTTCTTCCCTCTGGCATTTGACATGCCTGTACCTCCCGCTCTTTGACCACTCCCCTCAAAGACCGTTTCTCCAGTTCCTGTACCTGCTCCTAACCATCTTGCAAATGAAATGTTGTTCGGTCTCGCATACCTGTGTTGGTTTTGTCAGTAGGTTCTGTTTGTTGACTGTGCAGGTAAATGTGTCAATTCTGATGTTTGACCTGTTTTGTGCATTTGATTAAGCTGTTCCATTGCACATTGCTGTTCAGGTTATACTTTGTATTCATTTCGTATACAACTGTGTATTCCCCACCACCCCCCCGGATGCATGTAGAAATGAGCCGTACTCTGCTTAGTACACTTTCCTGGTATAACTTGGAAATAAATTCATTCAAGCATGTTACAAGTGTACAGCATCGTCATTTATATTTTTTGAGCATGTTGTATTACCTCCTACAGCTGTGTCCTGGATGCACTGTCTTTATGGAGGACAATGCATCTTGACACCAGGCAGTGCTCCCTCCAACCGCTGTCTGCTGACTATCATCACACATACTCCACCACCGACCAGGCATTTCCCTTTGTCATGTGTTGATCCTCCACTCTTGACAACCACAATTGTACGTTGGGGCAACAGAAGGCACTGTATCATATCCTACTATGGTGTGGACGAGGTCACTGCTCTTGGGTAACCCCTAGTTCATGTTACTGGACATGTGAATTCCCATCATAGCAGTGTCAATAACTCAGTAGGTAGCACACTCTCCTCTCAGGCTGGGCAATCAGAGGGCTGTGGGTTCAGATCTTCTTCAAGATACAGCTCTTGCCACAGGTTACACCATTAGGACTGAAGCTGGCAGGCATCAGGACCCCTCAGAAAATGGGGATTCTGGTGGGACCGCCTCCTTAGGTACTACGGCTGACATCGGGGGGGACGGGACCGATGTCAGAGGTGGTCCCCACTGAAGACTGCTAGCTACAACATTTTCTGTGAGGTCCTGACACCTGCCGGCTTCAGTCCTAATGTTGTAACCTGCTGCAAGAGCTGTTCTCGAACATCTACTGTTACGGTAAGTTGTTACGTAACTGTACTTTCCCACATCTGGCACTTGTAGTTATATCCTAGCATTGATGAATTTAGTGCAGCATGACAGGGTTGCTGCACTTCTAAGGTGTTGTGTTTCAGATGAGACGTGAAACCGAGGTCCCATCTGCCTGTATTGGTGGTAGTGCAGGTGTATGTTAAAGATACCATGGTAGTTATCGAAATGAGTAGGGCTATTTCCCCGGTCTCCTGGCCAAATTTACCTCATTAACTAAAAGTACCACCAACAGCTTAATGTGGTTCAAGGTCAGTTGCCATTCATCTGTATATGCCTCCCCCACTTTGTGCCTGAAAATAGGCAGGATTGGTCTAGTGCACTTACCCAATACACAAAAAGTAAAGTAATAAAAAATAAAATCAAAATCATGCGGACAGCTGTTATGCTTAACCTTTTTGAACAACCGTAGCACCATGTCATAGTGTCATGAACGTTCCTGGGTGGTGACGTCCGCAGCTGCATTTAGGACGCAAAGACCACTTTGTCTACAATCCACTAAGCAGGAGTTACAGATGGCAACCACACCAGTGAATAGTCCTATTTCTGGTCTTCACTTACTCCATACAGGTCTACTCTCCTGTTACACAGATGGTGGCACAAACTGTGGCTGACAGCATGCCAACTGGTCAGTCGTGCATCGTCACCACGGAGGTAGTCAGCAGAAAGCAGCATGTTTTAAGGACCAGCAGCATGTTTACTCATTGTTGTCAGCAATGATTATGAAACATTCATTAATTGTAAGACTTGTCTGTACTGGTACTGATTATGTCAGCATGTGCAGCCTGTATATCCATATTGCATGACCTGCACACAGAACATGCATCTTTAATGCCATGTGAATAGTACAATACATCTCTCTTCATGGCAGAAGAAATGTGCCCTGAAGAAGTCCTACTGATACAAATTTAGCAACATGTCCAGTAAGACATCTGTTTGTGAAATAGAAAACAATGTTGGGGTAAGCTGTGACCGATTGCTAGGACGTTTTTCTTGGGAACGATGAAAAACGTGTTCTGTTCTTAGGGATGATGTGAAATTTAGCATAGTTGGTTTAAATGATACTCTTCTAATAACATAAAATACTTCAAGTGTGACACCTCTGTTATGAAAAATGAATGGCGGACCACGAGCAGCAAGTCTGTAGTTACCATAAGTTGAAGCTGATTTCCGTCGCCTGACAGAGGGCTCCCCCTTTCTTTGCTTTGCTGAAGTACACGGCCAACTGAGAATTTCCAGCAGCATCACACTCAGCACTTCGTTACCATAGTTCTCGTTAAAATGGAGTGCTGCTAGATATAATCTAGATGTAAAGAAGTACAGAAAGTCAAAAGGTAAAAGACAGAGACACATGGTTAGTATATTGTACCTTTTCTTACTTTTATTCAGTAGTGTCATGGAATGTGTGCTGTATGACAAAAGTGATCATTGACCACTGAATACATGAAAGAACCGTGGATAGCCATGTCAGAGGTTGTTCAAGTTAAAATGTTGTTGTGGTTGTGGAAGAACTTCGTGGCACCCTTCATCATGTGATCCACTTCCAGACGAGGAAAAAGAGCACTAAATGAAGCAGGCACCAGTGCCCGCAAACGTGAGTTGTTAAAGTGGTGGTACAGAACAAAACTTCAGTCTGGGCAACAAATGAACCTCACATGGTCAATGGTGGTCAACTTCTAAGTAACAGCACAACTTCCATCTCCACAACAGTGCAGGGATGCCTCATGAAGTTTTTGCCTTGACATACGTTCATGTGTTGTTGCATTGTACCTCTCAGCTCACCTGCCTTAACACCTCTCATTCGGAAATGGAGGCTGGACAGGAGGTAATGCCGTATTACAATCCAAGGTATGGTAGGACATGATGCAAGGATGTGAAAAAAGTATTCTTGGACACAGCCCTGGCCATGGCAGCAGTGACAGATATGTGCTGCAGCATAAGCGGTGGATGTGATGTCATAGGACTTTTGCATACTCATTTGAAGCTGGGTGAGGGTGACAGGTTACATGGGTAGGGTCACTGTAGGAGGAGGGTTGGTTTACTGAGCCACAAAAGCAGTATGTTTGCTGCTCGGTGCACAATCACACACTTCATAGAACATTATGAGTTTGCCTGCTGTCAATTTTGCATGGTCATGTCTTCATATTTTGTTAGGACACTGATGTTCACCGTGGTGTAATCCGTAAACTATGTCTGTTGTCCCAGCCGACAGCAATGAAACAGTACATTTAAACACTTTACAGTCCCTTTGGTAGTTCACAGGAATGTATGACTTCATTGGAAGATTACCTGCACTGCATTCCATGGAACGAGTAGGAAGTGTGTTTGGGCACAAAGTGTAAAATAGTGCTATGAAAAGCCTCCACAGATGAAGTTTGCTGCATGGGAGATAGTCTGGTGATGTCCTTGACCAGCACTGAATTTCTAGGATTGTGAGCAGCTTCTCTGTCTCAGTGTTACCTGCAGGAATGGTAAAACAGTATCACATTGAAAGGCAAGATTCAGAAACTATCTTAACTTGGAATCAAGGCTATGGTTGGAGCACAGTAGCAAAGTGAACAACCAGTCATGAGAACATGCTGATAGCATCCACATAATTACAGCAAAGTAATGATGGTAAGAAAGAATCGCAGTTCAAAATCAATACTGTGTATGACTGAAAACATTTGTAACCTGCAACTCTAAATATTGAAACTGTCACCATGTTGTCACATGTCATATGACACAATACAAGGTGATAGAGCATGTGTGAAAGTGTTTGTGCAGAGCACTACAAATACAACCATGGTGACAATCAGTGGTGCAGCAGAAGACAATAACATGTTCAGTGCAATGGTGAACACTGGTATGATATTGTGGTACAGTGTGGCAGACAATGTACAGTTCTAGGACTGTTATCTTTCAGGAAAGTTATTGAATGGAGGTAGTTGTTAAAAATTAGTCTTATTATGTCCACACACATGTAATTTTCCCATGCATTATCAGTGTCAGCGACTGAACAGTTCATGACAGCACTGTGACACTGATCATTACATTATTCAGTCACACCGAACAATGGAAAACAGAGGTTTGCTTTTGATCATGGCTGATACTGCTGCCAACATGGTGAAAAGATATAACACAGCAAGACCGGTTGACAGTGACAAGCCGAAGGACATGTGAAAGAGAAGGGTATTACAGAAGGTGTACAGTGTTATGATGATTGGTAAAATACAGTGGAAGTGATTACCTGGCATGAGCCACTTTTTGTTACATTCACGTCCAGTCAGCGTTCCATGTTTGCATGCCGGAAAAAGTGGGCTTGGATGTTCATGTGTGTTTTGCACGTGGCGTATCATTGCATCCCACTTTGCCCTTATCAGTTCAGTGTCACCGCAGGGAGATGATGACGCCACCCAGTATATATGGTTGCTAATACTCTTTCTCCAGGGTATGATGTTTTCCATTCCTCTCTGCTTACAGAGAGCTTCCACCTTCTTTCTAACACCTACAAGTCATGAAACACATAACTTAGTGTAATCGGTAACGTTATTATTGTCAAAACATATGTGACAGTAAGATCAAAACAATGTGACTGACACATCACCAGGGGTAGCATCATGGTCATGTGCATTTCTTGGATGTGGGTGTGGTGGTGGTGATGGGATAGGACAGATGAGAGGCACAATCAGATGAAGGCATGAGGTACTGTTCACTGTCTACCTCCCTTTATGGATAAAATGACAATACTGAAGTTTAACTAGAGTGCTTTGTGGCAGTAAATCATGATGCAATACGGGAAATGACTGAGGGCAACATCAGGACATAAGTGGAAGGAAGTCGACAGTGACAGCAGTTACAGTCATGTCAGTGAACATGTATGCTGTTGGGGATCATGTTCACATGTGGAGCAAAGGGTGTTAACTGTACCCTTACGGTGAACAACAAGGAGCTTAATCAGTCACACTGACAGCTCCTGTTACCTTGGTCATATTATGAAGTGGTTACAATACTCCACAGGGTACAAGGTCCATCATATTTATATGTGCCCACATCACAGTCAGTAATACATTTGAGAAGTAAAGAAAGGTGATGGCATGTCTCAGTTGTACATACAAATAAGATGTACGATCACAACATGTTGTGCATCTGCAGTGAAGGTTGCATCACGTGCTGCCAGTGCAAATTGGTGTGTGGACAACAAACCAGCTGTCGCCTTCCCTGGATGTGGTGAATAACGCCAATGAGTGACACACAGTCATAACAGGGAAGCACAGCATCAAGAGAGCTGATATTCGTCCACTGAAAGCAAAAGTGAACATTGGTAATGCATGGTGCAAAACAAGCACGTACATGCCCATACTGTGCCTAATGGCATGACTATGAACGTACTGTAACACAGTGAGGGGGGTTGTGTTGCACTGGGATATTGTAGGCAGGGATATAAGCACACTTTGCACCACGACACAGGATATTCAGGGTGACACAGCACTATGCCTGTATGTTTATTAGTTAAAAAAAATTAGAGAGGCACATTCAAAAATAACTCGGGATGCAAACAAAAGAAAATAAAATCATACCTGGCTCTTTGTTGAGCGCTACCTACACTGTGAATTTTCAGTGCCCTGTCTATAGCCCAGATAGCTAAGCTATTTTATGGGGCAAACAAACAAGATCAGAAAAGAGTCTCTTGATCTTTTTTTGAAATGAAAGTCATTTACCAGTGTCGGGTTTTCAGACAGTACAAAGTCAAGATCCAATTCACAGTCGCACGCAAAACAAAAGGTCAAAGCACTCAGCTAGTTGGAGCTGTGGTGCAATGCCTTCTGGGGCTTGTAGTGTGTGCACTGTGTTTTGTAGTCCTGGCAGAAAGAAAATGGAAAAGACTTGCTGGGAGATAATGCCATTCCACAACTCTGCCCAGTGCTGTGTTACAGTACCAACATGATTGGTTTGCCTGACATCCCAGTGCTCATTTTCACCTTGACCCTTACTGGAACTGGAAAAATGACATTGTATTATTCAGTGATCATCACAAGTCACACAAACTTCCACCATGCTTGTAATGCGACACACACAACCCTCTTTGCAATCACCCCACCCATAACCATTCCACCAAAGTAATGACACACCCACATTTGCACTGTGTGGTAGACACCACCAAAGCCATAAAACCGAACTATGAGTACTGCAACCATTGTGCCATGGCCCTTGAAACCAACCCATGGAACAATGTTAAATGCAGAAATTCAAGTGTACGCCCACCACGGTAGAGCATCAAGCCATTTGCAGCACCATTCCACGACTGGACACATGCCATCGAATTGCATAACCGTATACCATTGCCACTGCAAGCCTCTTAATGATGTTGACCATAATGTTATACAGTTCAGATGACCTTACCTACACCATACCCAGTCACGGTCAACGGTTGGTTGGCCATCGATGCTGAGGCATGGTGTGCTACATGGTGGCAAGTATTGGGTTGTTGGATGTAGGTGCTGCTAGGGAGTTATAACTACTGCCGTATGGGTGTGGGTGGACACTACAGTATGCAACATGTACTGGATGGTATAGTACCTCTGGAAGGAACAATGGACCATGGCACCTGTGGATCAGTATTCATCCATAATCTTTGCTCAATGATGTTTGTTTTGGGTGCAGAACATTCCGGAAATAGTGTCAAGACCTTGGTGGGACAGGCATGGGTAGTGGGAATGGAACATAGGGAGTATAGTTATTACAAGGGTGGGGCAAGCCTAAACAGGTATTCCTGGAGTACAGCACAGAGGGTGGTGATTTGGAAGTAAACAAAGATGAAAAGGTGTAAGTGGCAGTGTGGTGCACACCACTTTTGGTGTGTTGCTTTGTTGTAAACAACAGGGCACAGTGTATGTTGTGTTGTGTTGCCAAAGAACAGAGGGTGTCTGAGTCACTGTCACAAAACAGCACACAGTAGTACATGTAGTTTACTGCACAGTTTGCGCAGGTTGCTCTTTGCTCCATAGGTGGAACAGTAGGAGGGTGTTTAGATGGGTGTTGACGCAATATTGACAGAGTTAAAGAAATCAAGTTTGTTGTTGTACAGTCAGCTGTTAGTCATACCTTTGGCCACGTGCCACACATCATAGAAGTGAGTGGCACCTGCCATGAGTGGAGTACTCGCTAAGCCAAGCATTTATCTGTCTGTGGCGACTCAGTAATGATGGGACGGCTGAAGTGGTTCTCTTCAACAAGCATCGTTAGTGCCCTCTGTAGTCCCTCCAACTCCATCCAATTGGAGTTTTTAACCTCATTGCTCTATTGAAAAAAAAAGAAAGCACAAATTAGTGATGCTGACCAGTAACATATGGCAGTAGTGATGTGGGAAGAAGACATTTTTATTGTACATGTCTCACCTGCACTAGTGTAATGCTAATGACCTTCCCTATGCGGTATTCCAACAAAGTATAGGAACCAAACTTAGCGCTGTGCCCCGGGCTGTCTAACGGTCATCCCCACCCAGGATTAAACCGCCTGGTATTTGCCTCAACTGTGCAAGAATTTCAGACTGCTGTGTTTTCCACATGTTGTCTATGGTGGGCATAATCAGCTCCCTTTGGTGCTTCTCATATGTACTGCGAGAGATTGCAGCGAGGTTCATGAATTCAAACACCCTAAGACACTTAGAGACTGGACAACTGGAGGTAAAAATTGCGGCAGCCATGCATACATTGCCATGGATGTTATGGCCAAGATCAGGCTGATTATGCCAAGACTTCTTTAGTCCACAGTTGTAGCACTTGACATCCACAACAAGCAAAGTGTCCCGCCTTCTATCAGGGTAGTCAGAGGAGAACACAGCTGATGTAGGTGAGCCACAAGCAGAGCAGTATGAAAACAGGCCTTCAAGGCATGATGTGTATACTATGTATCTGGGTTCAGTATGTGAAGAGTACCTTGGTTTCTGTCTCAACCTGTGAATGAGAAACGTGTGATATGCATGTAATGACTGACACATATTACATGACGCATGCATTTCTTCATGGACTTGGGTATCAAACTGAGGTAGTAAACTTGCCCTAGGTCTTCCCTCAACTCTTTTTCTGCTCGTAACAGGGACTGATCACATGGAACATATTCCGAATCACTGTCATCACGGTCAACACTGATGGATGAAGGAGTGGATGGGCAAGGGTACTGCATTGGTGTTGATGATGTTAGGCCTGGAACACTGCTCAGAATAATGTTGTCACATGTAAGAAGGTCACACTGAACCCCGACGTCTACCGTCTTTGGCGTTGTCATCTGTGTTCCTGTCAATGAACAGCATATCATCAGTACCGATGTGGGCATGGAAGATATGTACAACCTTATACACCATGACACGTACACATACCTTTCTTGTGTGTAAGTAGTGATCTATGTATACGAGTAGATCTAGACACTTGACGGCATTTGACACTGGATGAAGGTTTTTGTTCGGAAGTGTCTGATGTTACTGGTGATGTTTCACACATGCTGAGTCCTGCATCGGTCATGCTACTGTCTGTGGCACTGAAAGAAGTAGCTAAGGTGTCAGCAATGATAATGTCATCCGTTGAAGTCCCAGGCACTGTATACACACCACTGTCTCCCATAGAACAATTATTGTACTGTTTCTGGCTGACTGAGTGCTGTGTAGTCTGCAAGAGGCACAAAAAGTCACTAGCATACCATGAGCCGGTTGTGGGTCATAGTAGCAACAGAATAATTACCTCAGTAGTCATTGTGTAACAAAATTCATATTTGTGGTTACCTTTTCATTTACCAAAATTACTAAAAAAGGGCAGGCACAACACTATTGAAAGAGTGCAAGAAACTGTGACACATCCTGTTTCAGCATGGAGAGTATTTCAGCATGCAATGCAGGCATCCTTCGCGTCGGATGCAGGAGTCCAACCAAGATGTATTTCATTCACAGCCGGGAGGGGAGAAAAGAATGAGTGGGTGAAGGAGTGCTGTCATGAGACTGTGTGTGGAGGTTATGATACTGTGTGGCGCAACATCATATACCCCTTGCAGAGGTTAGTACAATGCTATGCAAGCAATGTCTAATATGTACAGGGTATTGCTGGACATCGGTGTTGCACAGATTAAGGGAATGTGGCCCCTCATACATGATGTATTATCATGTACAAAAAATGCTGTCTGTGGTTGACGTATCACTGCCTTCTGGAACCACAGACACACACACACACACACTAACGAGTCCAGTGAAAGACTGTGTTCCTGTTGATGACCTTGTAGACACAACCAAAGAACTGTGGGGGTATACACGGTATGGAATACACATTACTTACAGTCTTGGAGATGCATCCAGTTACTTGTTCCTGTCCGCATGCCATTGTGTGTCTCAGCAGTCACATCTTCTTGTGTACGCATCTGCAACATGGTGATATTTTACGCTGTGTTTTGGACATGTAGGGCTGCGTGGTTTTAGGCCATCAATACGGGACATAGAGGTGGACGTCATTGTCCACCTACTGACACATGACATGTCTGGGAATTCTATCACAGCAATGCAGGAGTAGTGTCTTGATGTTGAGATATTCTTGACAGCAGTATCATACACTGGAACATTATCGGTGGGGCCATCTTTCTGTGGCATGGCTGAGGGTACGGTAATCCCTATCATGTGATTCCATGACTGGTTGAAAAGATGGTGCGGAGATCATGCTTTTTGCTGTAATGGGTACTGAGTTTTCAGTTACAGAGATCCAGTGCCACTGTGGTGCAATGCTCTGAAACTGTCCCTCATTGGAAGTCGGATCGCACATGACAGGTTTACATGTTTCAGTGGCAAGCATTCTAAGTAGGGACAGGTGGAAAGGCAGTGAAAATGACGTGTCAAATCACAGCAGTCCACCAGAAAAGTGTATAATCACTGAGTACAAAAACAAGATAGAGAAGTTGGCAATGACCAAGACTGGGGTAAATAAAGTAAAGGACACGGCAGATTGGATAATGGCGAGGGCAAAGGCGGCATTCAGAAGTGGATGGTATGCTACCACTGCCTGTACTGTCACTAACAAGCTCCATTAAGTAAGAGCTCTGATGTAACAGGGCAGGTTGGATATTCTGACTGTCACAGAAACAGGTAAAAAATAAGCAATGTCTGGAATGTCACACTACAGTGAAAAAATCAACAGGAGGGAGAGGGACAGCAAGGGTAACGGAGGACGTGGAGTATATGTGTACATAGGGAATGGAATGAAAGCAATGGATGTAAAGGTAAGACAGGGAGGAGAGTGGTCATGCTGTGTCAGCCTGGTTGCTGGAATGCTGAAATACACCCCCGGAACATTACAATCCCACAGCACCACCGTGCTCCCTCTGCTAGTATGCCTCCTTATGTGCTGCCACAGTTCTCTGTGAATGTACTCCTGTGGGGCCTGAGGTCTGTAAAAGACCCACAGACAGATCATGGTCCCTTTATGGCTGTGTGTTTGCAGCCAGATTACTTCACACCTGCCCCCATCCACTTACTCCCTATTACATATAATCCTTCCCTTTCAAAAATGGCAAGCTACCCAGACTTCCCTTTATCTCTATCCTTCCAGAACAGTTATGCCCTGGGATGCTTAGGTGACAGCCATTGCACCTGACTGACCATATATCAGTAATTGTTCCTATGTCCACCTCCCCCATTGCCATATCTGTGTTTATATCTGTATGATTAATATTTTTATATATGACCACAGTAATACTGAGTAAACCAAGCAGGAGACACATATAGGAATACATGCATCAGATGACCCGCACATGGAAAACCAGTGTGGCGATCACACTGGAAGTGCTAAGATAATGCTGTAGTGCATGGAAGTGAGTAGCGCTACAAGTAAGATGACACAGGGGTTAAAATTGGCACCAGTCCAATAGCCAAATGCCGGTAGACTGTGTCGTACTACATCATGTACCACAGAAGGTAACAGTTCAATAAGTACATTAATTGGGATAATGGAGCAGTCTGTGTTGGCTACAAGACTTACTTTCGAACCCTTCGGTGGAACACCGACGGTCTGTCAATGGCTTGCACAGGTGTGCTCTGAAGAAGTACAGACCAAATTGTATGTGAGGACTTGACACTGTTGTATAAATGTCATCACAAGCTCCCATCTTCTGACAGTGAGCCATGTTAACATGCACGCAGTGTGAACCTTGTCCTCACGAAGCCGCTTATGATCTACCTTGACACCGGTAGATCATCAGGACTGCTAAGCACAGCAGAAAGGGAAACAGAGGTCATCAATAGCAATGAGAACACACCCTGTGGCTGTACCCATGATTCTGTCTAAACAGGTGCATTCTTTTTCACCTTTCTATGCATACATCCTTGTTTTCCATAAATCAGTTTGTTTTTCATGTTTCTGGAAAGGTCACACTTCATGTTATCCACCCTTTCAGGACTAGCAACCCTATTCTACATACTACTGTGATCTGCAAAGTGGCAGAGTTCGCCAATATCACAATGGAACACACTGAACAAGCATCTCAACGTGACTGTTCCATGGGGTGAGACGGTTATCAGACAGGGTATGGAAGTGTGATCCAGTCTCCAAATAAAGAGTGCTAATTTTACTTTGGAGTGTAATTCAGTACTTCAGTACCAGAAAGTTGACATGGAATGTCTGGACATACAAAATTTGCCATGGTGGATAACCACATGTGTACCGTTGCCCACCACTGCTAAATACAACATCAGTGGGAATACATAAGGGGCACCAAGAAGGACATGCTATATGAGACACAGATCGGCATAGCCAAACATGGTATTATTGACAGGACAGTGCCTTGCATGATGACAATGTCACAGGGAAAGTAATGTAACACTTCTTTTCAAATTTGGAACTGAACAGCTGAACAAGCAGTGTGTCACAGTATTACATGATGGATAAACAGCTGTGTTTGCTACACACAAACATGCTGATAAATGCACTGACCATAATGTTGCATCACTTTACCCCATTGTTTTGCATAGTGGAATGATGTCTAATTACCAGACCACAGACATATGCATAACTCCAATCAGATTCACCACATTAGTAACATACAGAAGTTGTTGGGTGGTGGGTGGTTCTGTAGAATATGATTAACCCAACAACTGAACATACGTTGAAGGTCAAGGGAATACTCACTACTGATTCATTCAATATATTGCACATACAACCACATTTCAAGGTCTGATCCTGTTCATCACTGGATGAAGATCTTTTATGATTCACAGTACAGCACTCAGGTTCACTGTTGGATATTGTTGGGTGGATAGTGGGCAGCGTGCTTCTCTTCAGCTTTACAAACTTTGCAAATTTCATTCGAAATTGCATCATATTCTCAAAGCAGTCATCTGTAAAGTGTACCAAACAAATATGTGGGGACACAGCAGACTGCCAGTCCCACTTCCGGTCAAGCAGTACAAAGTCCACCCACTTCTGGAATCTGTCTGGAGATTTGTCTCTCTTTGGGAACGATACCACAGCCACATGTTCACTGGGGATATTTTTACAGCCAGCCACAACACAATAGTTTACCATGATGGACAATGCACAAAATACAGATAAAACCTACAAAACAAGGTGACAGGTGAAAATGTGAAAATAAAAAACTGAATAATCATTGTAAGAAAGGATTATGGACTCTGAGTAAATATATGATGTCGAGTCTATGTCTGTAACACAGAATGGTGGCGGTTTCCGAAAAATCAGCCTTTAAGAAAAGCAATATAGAATGTGTTGTCTCCCTGTATGATTTATTCACAGGCTTTCAATGTGCTCTGTAAAACAACCAAGGAGTGGAAGAACATTGTAAAACATAGTGTCTGGCATCCACAACCCCCATGCTCAAATGAAGCAATACAGAAAAAATAAATCTTAAAATAAGTCAGCAGTGTCTTCTTCAGAAACCTCTGAGGTGACAAAATGCTGCCATTGCCACTATTTGCACAACCAGGAATCCAGAATGTGAACAACACAGGGGATGACAGAAAGACTGGCATTGGCATAATATGGCACACCTCATTTGTGTGCATTGATGTATGTGGATCAACCAAGTGAGCAAGCTACGTGATCCATAAGAACACTGGCCACGTCTGAACCCCTAACCACTGTGTGCTGTTACAGTAAAATTTACATTACAGCATCGGGAGACTGTGAGTGATAGTAACTTCATTGACAAGACAGCAATGGGAACGCATTTCCAATGAGAAAAAGCACACCCTATCGAAATACCACATACTGAAACACTGTACCTACCAAGGTAAGTTAACACAATTCTGAGCACTGACGACAATAATCTGAATAAAGTGTTACTCAGTATGTGTTCCCCGACCGCCGAAATGGAAGCTGCAGCAGCATGAAGCTAGATTCCTGCACTCCACACTGCACGGAGGCTGTCATCAGGAAGTAGGAACACTCGCATTAATGTTGCCGCTCACCGCACTGTGAACACGCCGGGAGACGAGGATGCGCTCCCTTGCATGACAGCTGAAACAGGGGCGTGTTCTGGACTGCACTGCCAAAAAAAATGTACTGCTCTGCACAAACAGGGCTATAAAACACAGCCTGCTGATGAAAAGCAAACAGGAATACAAATTTAAGCATGTTACATTCGGCATCTAATGCATCGATACCAGCAATTAATAGCATTAGGAAAGGGCTGCAAAAAGATCACAAAACCACTTTAAAATATTGCACACTAGAGGGTTAGCAAACAGCAATTCAGGAAGCTGACTCAAATCATTATAAACTGTCTCTATCTGTTTCTAATAGTCTTTATATAGTGGATTAAGCCATTTTGCAAGCACACGTAGCTGTGCAGCCCTATGATAGTTTTGGAAACATGGTAAATTGCAGCCCCCTCTCTCCCTTGGAAGCTGCAATACTGAAAATCACACCCGAGGAGGCTTTCCAGCCCATATATATCTAGATTTCAACTGGTCCCAATCTGTAAAATATATGTAACCCCCTTGCAAATGGGGGGTTCCTAAAAGCTTCCCCGGAACTTGCCTAAGTGCCCCCCTGCCAGGCTGGTGTCCTGCATTTCAGCAGTTTAACTGTGATCACCAGGAGCGCTATCAAAGCCTCCATGCCTGTCTTTGAAAGGCTAATTAACTCACAGTCATGATTAATCTGGGAAGGGGTCTGAGTGTGGCCGTGCTCGAGTCCCACCCGAACTGAAGGGTAATTGCTCCGTTTCTGCCATCGCTAAATTGTGCAGAGGGAGCTCCTTTGAAAGGTGTAACTGCTTGCTGGGAATAACTTAGGGTGATAAATAATAACATAGTGTTCTAACCTGCTTTTCTTTGCAGCAAGAACTGTTCTGATTCTCCCCTCCATTTTGGTCCCGAACTGACGATTTGGACCAATCAATACGCTGGAACTTTAAGGGAGCTGCCTGACCAATCAAGGGGCAGTTTGTACTTTGTGAAAGGTATTATGGGCTATGGCAGGTTTTTGCACCACTGAGATCCAGAGCAATTGACTGGCAGGTGCCGCCAGCCAATAAGAGTGGGTAGCGCCCGAACTAGAGGAAGATCCCCTTGCTGTTGGGGGTAGATGCGTTGTGGCTGGTGAGATGAGAGGAGCTCTGTGCTTCTGCGCCTGTGGAGTGTACACGCGGGAAGCGCATGAAGTCCTGCATCGGCCGTTTGTCCTGCCATTTAAGGAGTCAGATTAAATCTGCTGTGTGTGGTCAGAGGAGGCTGGTGCCAGCCCAGCTACCCACCAGGCTTGACCTGTTCGGAGGATTGGAGAATCTGCTGAATCGCGCTCGGTCCTCGAGAAAGCTGAAACTGCCATTGCAGCACCTCAGAAAGTTGAGAGCCCGCGCAGACCTTGGAGGCTGTGGCCTGGTGTGGTACCCCTCTGGAGCTGCCATATAAATGTGTGAGAAGGCTGGTGAAACTAGGGCTTAGTCCCACGAGTGGTGCAGAAACTGTTGCTTGCTGAAGTCGTGAGTACTGACCCAGGGTAGCTCCCTGATAAGGCAACACTGGTCTCAAGTTGTTTTATTCTACAGTTGACTGCCTAGCCATATCTTCTTTCCATTTTGACTTTTATCAGTATTGTAAAGGCTGCCTGTGTCAGGGCCCCAACCAGCTGCCACAGTGGACTAGCCAATAGGGCTTGGGTACCCAGGGACAGTAAACATTAGGGTCAGGCCTGTGCACAGAGCCCTAGGTAGATAAGTATAGTGATAAGCCAATCAACTTGATTCCCCCTTGTTCTTGTTATTCCTCCCTTCCAATAAATCAGATTGCTTGTTTTGCAACTACACCCTGGCTAGTCTGCACATTTATGGTGAACTACTGTATAGTGACTGCGATAGAATTGTATCTTACTTCACAGGGGGTCTCCAGGGCGAGTTGGGAGATACCAGCCTGAGGGCAAGTGTACTGGAGAGAAGTAGTACTGGTACCTGGTGTGAGTCACTAGGGGGACGAAAGGGGTGTTGCAGTCACCCAGAGGGCTGTGACCGAGGCAATCTAAACAACATCAACCCCGACCTCTGGGTGGAGGCACCCGCCAATGGATCTGGGCCCCTTACCCTGCCTCCGTTGAGACAGGCCGGGGTAGTAGCCCTAAGGGTAACGCCCCCTAGGGGTTACAACATGGAGGCACCGCTGAGATTTGTGTCCCCTAGTGGCCAAGTGGGAAAGTACACCAGAGATGGAAAAAGTGGACGGGGATATGTTGGGAAAAATTAAGTTGGGACCTGTTAAGACCATGGTACATTGACTGATGGGGTGGGGTGAGGCCAAAGAGCTGGACTCTCAGAAAATTGTGTTACTGCTCGATGTGCCTTTAGGAACCCCAGCTGCTGACATCATTTCTGCAGCGGAGCGAGTAAAATGTTTGGGCAAAGTGGAGGTGAAAGGGTGTATGGCTGACTTGCTCGACCAGACGTTGCAGGTGTTACTCCTGTGCAGTGTGGCCATAGACCCCAAGAAGGTACCTCCCGTGATTTATCCTGAGGGTGCCTCACAGGGGTGGAGGCTAATTCATATCCACAGTGGGTCAGTCACCCCTGGGTGGTCCCCCCAAAACGAATAGTTTTAAAGATAAACTGCTTAAATTGCTGGCTGTGGAGGGGAGAACTACTCAGGAGCTGCTGCAAGCTTTGGATTTGTCCAGTGATGCTACCCCTCAGGGCTCCCCCGGCACCTCCCCTTGTCCCCCCAAGAGTTCTGTGTTGGCCTCGCTGCCCCTAGTGGTCCCACCTATACAGCTCGATTCTTACCGTAAGTTAAAACTTTTTTCTGGCACAGCACCAGTGCCTCCAGGGGAGGATGACCTGGAGGCCTGGATGGACTATGCCACCCCTTTAGTCCAGGAATGGCAGTTCTCATAGGGGGAGGAAGGAAGAGGCTGATGGAGAGCTTGTGGGGTCCTGCTTTAGAAGCCATTAGGTTTTTACGGGACACCAGTCCGGAAGCCACCGCTGCAGAGTATCCCTCTGCTTTACAAGGGGGTTTTAGGAGTACACAGACTGGTGAAGACTTATTATGGAAATTCAGGTCTGCTAAGCAGTGGAGAAATGAGAAACTGTCTGCCTTCGTCACTAGGGTGGAGCGGGCCTTGCAGAAGGCCTACAGAAAGGAGAGAATCACTGCCGCAGCCCTGAATCAGGTCAGGCTAGAACATGTTTTAAAATCTGCCTGATTCGCTAGTGTAATACTGCTGAAACTTAAGTTACATGATTGACAGGCCACCCCGCCTGAATATTGTCAATTAATGAGGGAAATTAGAGAGGTGGAGACTGATGAAGAGGGGTGGGAGCCATGTGTGGGGGCGGTTAACCCTAGTGGGACCCTTGAGTCTAGCACCCCTGAGGAGGTCAGCTTGTCCAGAGGATCTGAGGGATCCCCAGATTTTCCTGGAGTTGTGGGAATGCTAGTTGTCTCCTCTGACCCCCATGTAGAGAGTGAGTTGAGGGCCGAGGTCAGGAACTTACAGGAACTGGTGAGGGACTTAAAGCAATCTGCTATGTACCTTGTTAGGTCTGGGGACCCTGAGATTAACCGAAACCAGACCCCCGGCCCCAGGGAGCCCCCTCCCCCCCTCAGGGCCCCCCTCAAATATGGGGCCCACCGCCAAACAGTGATCCTCGAGACCCCAAGTTTTGTTACCATTGTGGAGAGGATGGGCATTTTCAACCTGAGTGTCAGAGGCCGGAGAACTTAAGGAAAGTTAACAGTAGACTGATCACTTGGCATCGCCGGACCCAGGCTCGACCCCCTAAGAAAAGTTTTGTGACTCGGACCCAGGCTCAGTCAACTCTCAATGCTGTGGCCCCCGATTGGTCTGATGTGGTTGGGCCTTCAATGGAGACCCCGGTGTGAGTAAATGGGATTCCCACTTGGGCTGTATTAGACAGTGGCTCTCAGGTAACCTTCATGTTTCAGGACTGGTATCAGGCACATTTACCTGAGGTGCCCCTGCAACCCTTGAATAGTCTACGTGTGTGTGGGTTGAGCGACAAGGCATATCCGTATTTGGGGTATATCTGAGTTTGGTTATCATTCTCGATATCTGTGGCTGGAATGGATGAGCAGGTGGAAACTTTAGTTTTAGTTTGCCCACCCACTGGACTGTATGATGGGGTGCCTCTACTGATTGGGATGAATGCTCATATGTTTGGACGATTGGCCCAATTGTGCTCAGAAAAACAGGCATTCAAAACTGGGTGAGCTCTAAAAATGCCTGCTGTGCTCCAAAATGCAGTTGCCACCCAGAGGAAGGTTGGTCAGGAGGAACCTGAGGGCCCGGTTGGGGTGGTGTGGAAAAAGGACCCGGCTCCAGTGACACTCGCCCCAAATGCCCAGTGTGTCTTGCATGGAGAAGTACGATTGAGGACAGATGTCAAGAATAAATTATTGATGTTGGATGTGCCTGGGGAGGGAAGATTGCCTGAAGGACTGTTGATAAAGCCCAGTATCTTGCCGGCTAGAGTTCATGCTTATGTCAAGAGAGTGATGGTTCAAGTGCATAATATGTCCAACAAAGAGATTCAGATAAGAAGAGGGTGTACCCTGGCAAGTGTCCATTGTGCGGCTACTGCGGTACTGCCAAGTAGCAAGGGTCCCGAGGCGGACGATCGAGTTACTCCTGATTTGTTTGATTTCAGTGACTCTCCATTGCCAACTGAATGGAAAAAGAGGATCAGTGAGAGGCTTGCCCAAAGGGACCAGGTATTCTCCCTGAAAGAATGGGATGTGGGATGTGTGCAAGGGGCTGAGCATCACATTCGGCTGCATGACGAAAGGCCTTTCCGAGAGAGATCCCGGCGCCTGGCCCCAGCTGACATGATGATGTACGGTGGCATCTGCAAGAGATGTTGGCTGCTGGTGTGATACAAGAGTCCAGGAGCCCCTATGCTTCCCCCATTGTGGTGGTAAGGAAGAAGAAGAATGGGATGGTTCGGATGTGTGTAGACTATCGCACTTTGAATCAGCGGACCATGCCCGACCAGTACACTATGCCATGAATACAGGACGCCTTGGACTGTTTAAATGGCAGCAAGTGGTTTTCTGTGTTGGATCTCCACAGTGGGTGCTACCAGATCCTGATGGCCCCAGGGGACCGAGAGAAGACTGCATTCATTTGCACCCTAGGTTTCTAAGAATTCATTCGGATGTCTCAAGGGATCTCAGGTCCCCCAGCTACCTTTAAGCGCCTGATGGAGAGAGCTGTGGGAGATATGAATTTGCCTGAGTGTCTGGTCTATTTGGATGATGTCATAGTGCTTGGACGCTCGTTGGAAGAACACGAACAGCGGCTATTTAAGGTCTTGGATCGGCTGGAGGAGTTCAGCCTCAAGTTGTCTATAGATAAGTGCCAATTTTTCCAGACTTCCGTAAAATATGTGGGCCACATAGTGTCTACTGAGGGCATAGAGACTGACCCTAGCAAAGTGGAGGCATTGACTACTTGGCCCCAACCCAGGAACTTGAAATAGTTGCAACGATTTCTGGGGTTTTGCGGATATTATAGGCGATTTGTCAAGGACTATTCTCGAGTGATTCATCCCCTCCTCAACCTCACTCAGGGGTACCCTCCTACACACAAAAAGTATAAGAAAGTTGTGCAATCCGAGACCAAGAAGAGGTATTTCCAGCCAAATGAACTGTTTGGGGATCATTGGACTGTTGAGTGTGAGGACGCTTTCTATGACATCATGTATCAGCTCACCCATGCCCCCGTGTTGGCTTATGCTGACCCGGCCAAGCCCTATGTTCTCCATACCGATGCTAGTCTTCAAGGATGGGGGGCCGTGTTGTATTAGGAGCACTCAAATGGCCTGAGACCTGTAGCTTTTGCCAGTAGAAGTCTGGCTCCGTCAGAGAAAAACTGTCCCGTACACATGCTAGAGTTCCTGGCTCTGAAGTGGGCCATTGTTGATCAGTTCCATGACTATTTGTATGGTGCCAAGATATTAGTAAAGATGGATAAAAATCCTCTGACCTATGTACAAACCTCAGCCAAGTTGGACGCCACTGGCCACAGGTGGCTTTCTGCTTTGGCCACCTATGACTATGCTGTTGAATACAGGGCCGGGTTAAACCATATAGATGCGGATGCCCTTTCTCGGAGGCCTATGCCCCAAGCTGATTGGATCAGGTTGTCTGAGCCTGACGTAAGAGCCCTTTGCCAGAAGTTTGACAAGGAAGATCAGGTGTTCCTGGATGCCGTGAACTGTATGGTGGATTGCTTGGGGCCACCTGAGAGCTGTATACCTGCTTCCTACTGCCATTTTTCTGCCCTGGACACTAGTTTGCTGCCTCAGTTTGACAATACTAGTCTTCAACAGGCTCAATCCCGAGACTCTTTGATAAAACTGGTGATGGAAGCCCTGCAGGCTTGGCGAGATGTGTCCAAATTGCGCTCTGCCGACTTAAGAGACACCTTGTTATATAAAGAAGGGCCCAAATTAAGGCTGATTAACCAACTACTATACCGAGAGACTGTACATAAAGAGGATCAGGTCATCAAACGACAGCTGGTGCTGCCTTCAGAGTTAAAGGAACTGGTTTTAAGGTCTTTGCATAATCAGATGGGGCATCTTGGCATCGACCGGATTCTCGATTTGGTACGAGCCCGGTTTTACTGGCCAAAAATGAGCGCAGATGTGAAGCGGTATGTCAAGACCTGTAGTCGGTGTTTGCAGAGGAAAGCCTTGCCCCAGAGAGCTGCTCCCATGGTCAACATTACTACCAGCGCCCCTATGGAATTAGTCTGCATTGATTTCTTAAGTCTGGAACCTGACCTGAAAAATATCAGTAATATATTGGTAGTTACCGATCATTTCACCTGGTACGCACAGGCGTTCCCTACTAAGGATCAGAAAGCAACGACGGTGGCTAAGATACTTGTTGAAAACTTTTTTGTCCACTATGGGGCCCCTCAGCGGATCCATTCCGACCAAGGAAGAGACTTTGAGAGCCGCTTGATTAAAGAGATGCTGTCTTTGTGGGGGGTGCGAAAGTCAAGAACCGCACCTTACCATCCTCAGGGAGATCCCCAGCCTGAAAGGTTTAATCACACGTTGCTTGACATGTTGGGCACATTGCAACCCAAGGACAAACTGAGATGGAGCCAGCAGATCAGTACCCTGGTTCACACCTATAACTGCACCAAGAGTGATGCCGCAGGATTTTCCCCGTACCGCCTGATGTTTGGGAGAGAGGCTAGATTGCCCTTGGATGTGTGTTTTGGAGTTTCCCCTGATGGGGTGCAAGCAGAAAACCATCTAGAATATGTACAGAATCTGAAAGCCCAGTTGAACCATGCATATCAGTTGGCCCAGACTATGGCTGTTAAAAAAAACTTGGCCAATAAGGAGAGGTATGACAAGAAAGTGAAGACGTTGGAGTTAAGAGAAGAGGACCTAGTGTTGCTGCGAAATCTGGGACTGCATGGGAAACACAAGATTGCTGACCGATGGCATCACCTCCCTCACATTGTTGTGGGTCGGCAGACCGATCTGCCTGTGTATAAAGTGCGACCTGAAAACATTTCCAAGAATGTAAAAACTATTCACCGCAATCATCTGCTACCAATCGGGCAAATCCTGATTGAAGCCGAACCCTCACCTGCCGCCCCCTCCCGGCCTGTGACTAGATCTGCTGCCAAGAAAAGAACCAAACCCATGGATTCTTCAGCAAGCCAACCAAGAGAGCCTTGTCCAAACCCTGCAGAAGGAGATGATCAACAATCGGTGTTGGAAGACAATGAAGATGATATTGAATACTATCCCTCTTACGAACTGAGTCAGTTGTTTCGAGGCAATCCCCTTGTTAACTCTGGAAATGAGATTGGCCCGTCTGGACTGTTTGATCCCCCTACTTTGTCTCCAGAGCCGATACCTCCAGAAGATGAGCTGGGTAGCAGACAAGCCCAAGGGGTGGGGTCCTTAAGCCTGGCTGAACTGTCTGGCCTGGCTGCATTATCTAACTTCTCGGATGAAGAGAGTGAGGTGTGTGGGGACAAGCCAGTGATATGCCAGAACTGGAAGAATATTTTGAATGCTCTGATGGTTCCTCACTAGTAGCTACACAGCCCTCAGCTGAGCCCAGTGGAGTGGGTCCTGGGGTAGAGGGTCAGGCCACCAATAATACTATGAGCCCTGGGCCTTGTTCCCCTGTGGAGGTCCCTGTCCCTAATGTCAGTGGGGCTGAGTTGGAATCAGGGCCTGTTTCCGGGTTCCCCGAGACACCTAGATGCTCCAGCCGAGAAGTACGGCCTGTAATAAAGTTAAGTTATGAGTCTCTGGGTCAGCCAGTGGACCTGCCCTTAAATGTGGTCCACAAAGGGGTGTATGTGTCCCCGAGCTCCTTGCCTAAGTTAGCTTTGGGGGATAACTTTAGTTTGTTGGTATTACCCTTTGGGTGTAGTGCCCCTACTTTAGGTGACCTGCTAGTAATTGAAATGGAGGGGTTTCCCCAGTTCCAGGGCCCTAAGCAGGAAATATTGACCTGATTGGGGAAAAAGAGGAACAAAAGGGTTATGTGTGTACAACTTTGTATAACCCATAGTACGCTGTAAATATTCATGCATGTCATGTCAGGTGTGATGTAGCGTCAATTAGGCTGTGAGCCTTTAAGTAAATTTATGGTAATTACTTGACGCGGATGCCAAGTTTTTCCAGGCCAGGGAGGGTGTAACCCCTTTGCAAATGGGGGGTTCCTAAAAGCTTCCCTGGAGCTTGCCTAAGTGCCCCCCAGCCAGGCTGGTGTCCTGCATTTCAGCAGCTTAACTGTGATTGCCAGGAGTGCTATTAAAGCCTCTGTGCCTGTCTTTTTTAAAGGCTACCTAACTTGCAGTCATGATTAATCTGGGAAGGGGTTTGAGTGCGGCCATGCTCGAGTCCCGCTCGAACTGCTGGGTAATTGCTCCATTTCTGCCATCGCTAAATTGTGCAGAGGGAGCTCCTTCGAAAGGTGTAACTGCTTGCTGGGAATAACTTAGGGTGATAAATAATAACATAGTGTTCTAACCTGCTTTTCTTTGCAGCAAGGACTGTTATGATTCTCCCCCTCCATTTTGGTCCCGAACTGGAGATTTGGACCAATCAGTACGCTGGAACTTTAAGGGAGCTGCCTGACTAATCGGGGGTCCGTTTGTACTTTGGGAAAGGTATTATAGGCTATGGCGGGTTTTTGCACTACTGAGATCCAGAGCAATTGACTGGCAGGTGCCGCCAGCCAATAAGAGTGGGTAGCACCCGAACTGGAGGAAGAGCCCCTTGCTGTTGGGGATAGATGCATTGTGGCTGGTGAGACGAGAGGAGCTCTGTGCTTCTGCGCCTGCGGAGTGTACGTGTGGGAAGCGCTTGAAGTCCTGCATCAGCCGTTTGTCCTGCCATTTAAGGAGTCGGATTAAATCCGCTGCGTGCGGTCAGAGGAGGCTGATGCCAGCCCAGCTACCCACCAGGCTTGACCTGTTCGGAGGATTGGAGAATCTGCTGAATCGCGCTCGGTCCTCGAGAAAGCTGAAACTGCTGTTGCAGCACCTCAGAAAGTTGAGAGCTTGCGCAGACCTTGGAGGCTGTGGCCTGGTGTGGTACCCCTCTGGAGCTGCCATATAAATGTGTGAGAAGGCTGGTGAAACTAGGGCTTAGTCCCACGAGTGGTGCAGAAACTGTTGCTTGCTGAAGTCGTGAGTACTGACCCAGGGTAGCTCCCTGATAAGGCAACACTGGTCTCAAGTTGTTTTATTCTACAGTTGACTGCCTAGCCTATCTTCTTTCCATTTTGACTTTATCAGTATTGTAAAGGCTGCCTGTGTCAGGGCCCCAACCAGCTGCCACAGTGGACTAGCCAACAGGGCTTGGGTACCCAGGGACAGTAAACATTAGGGTCAGGCCTGTGCACAGAGCCCTAGGTAGATAAGTATAATGATAAGCCAATCAACTTGATTCCCCCTTGTTCTTGTTACTCCTCCCTTCCAATAAATCAGATTGCTTGTTTTGCAACCACACCCTGGCTAGTCTGTGCATTTATGGTGAACTACTGTATAGTGACTGCGATAGAATTGTATCTTACTTCACAGGGGGTCTCCAGGGCGAGTTAGGAGATACCAGCCTGACGGCAAGTGTACTGGAGAGAAGTAGTACTGGTACCTGGTGTGAGTCACTAGGGGGACAAAAGGGGAGTTGCAGTCACCCAGAGGGCTGTGACCGAGGCAATCTAAACAACATCAACCCCGACCTCTGGGTGGAAGCACCCACCAACAGATCTCGGCCCCCTCACCCTGCCTCTGTTGAGACAGGCCGGGGTAGTAGCCCTAAGGGTAGCGCCCCTGAGGGTTACATATATGTTGGTCAGGGGTTGAGGCAGGTTTTGCAGAGAAAACAGACATTTTGTTTTATGGATTCTAAGTGATTAAAAACCTAAAGGGGGAGTGAGACCATCTAGTCATATCCAGGGCCGATTGAAAGGTAAGAGGTTCATAGTTTTATGAGGTCAATAACTTCTTGGCTGGTTGCCAATTTTACCCCCAAATATCTCATAGTGACTTTGTTCCATTTTAGAGGGTAGGATAGTTTTAGTTGGAGAGTGGGGTGGAAGTTGTATAGTAGAACTTCACTTTTCTGCTCATTAACTTCATATCCTGCCAGGTCCGCAAATCTACGAAGTTGTGTCCATACTTCTGGGACTGAATGTTCGGGGTTTGTAAGGGTAAGCAATATGTCATCTGTGAACAGAGACAGCTTAAATTCTCTACTTGCAATAGGGACCCCCTCCACCCCCTCAGTCTGATGAACTGCAGCAGCCAGTGGTTCTAAGTATAATACAAATAACAAGGGAGAGAGGGGGCATCCCTGTTGAGTGCCCCTAGCAAGGGAAATAGGGTCCAAGACAGCACTATCCAGGTGCACATAAGCCTTAGGGGAGTGATAAATATTTTGAAGCTGGAACACCAGGGCCTCCAGAAAGCCAAAATGAGACAGGGCTGCCCATAAAAGGACCAGGCAACCCTGTCAAATGCTTTCTCTGCATTAAGACTTAGGGTGACAAAGGGTATGCATCGAGTTGTGGCATATTCAAGTAATAGAAAAGTATGCCTGATGGCATCATGAGCCTGGCACCCCTTAATAAAACCTACTTGGTCTACTAGGTGTGGAACTAAATCCTCAAATCTATCTGCTAATGTGGCCATGTAGACCTTACAATCAAAATTTAACGTGGATATAGGTCTGTAAGATGCAGCCTGCTTTGGTTCTTTCAAAGGTTTAGGGACCACAGCAATAGCGGCATACTGCCAGGAAGGGGGGGGATCCTCTCCCTGTTGGATTGCTTGGAAGGCTGGAAGTAAAATGGGGACCAGAGTGTCCTTGTAGGACTTATAAAATATGGTTGAGTAGCTGTCTGGGCCAGGAGCTTTCAGTGTGTTTACTTCAGAGATAACCCATTCTAACTCAGCTCTAGAGATAGGACTCTTATTCAGCTGGGCCTGGGAAGATGTAAGACTAGGGTGGTTAAGGGAGTTCAAGTAGGTCGAAATTTAAATCAAAGAGGGGGAAGTCTCCTGCGTGTATAAATGCGTGTAAATATCAGCAAAACATTTTTTGATCTTGGAGGACTGAGTGTGCAAAATCTTAGTGTTAAGGTCATAAAGGGAGGAAACTGCAGTTCTTGCTTTTTGTTCTCTAAGTTTTCTGGCCAGTTAACTGGCTCCTCTAGGGGGCCCCCCTCATAATGATAATGTTTAAGATAAAATAGCTGTTGCTCTATCTTTTGTTCTAAGCACTTTTGAATTTGCTGCTTAACTTGCAGGAGGATGGGCTTGACAGTGTTGTCTCCCTGCTCTAGCATCATGTGTAGGGTATCTAACTCATTTTGTAGCTCAATATATCTCCTGTCTCTCTCCCTTTTCTTCTTAGCAGAAGTTTTGATTATTAGTCCACGTAGGACCACCTTAAGGGTATCCCAGAGGATCCCAGGGGAGGTCTCTTGGTTCTGGTTGTCTGTAATGATATCTGGGATTAAGTCTAGTATCACTTGTTGAAATTCTGGGTCCCTTAGGTGTTGGACATTCAGACATCAATGATTGAACTTAGGCATATTACCCAGGCACACCTTCAGATAAACCGGGGAATGATCTGACAGTAGGGGAAGCCCATGCCAAATATCTGAAACTGAGTCATAATGTTCTACAGTTGTATACATATGATCTAATCTGGCGGCTACCCCTGTACTGGGGGATATATGTGTAAAACTCTTAGTGGAAGGAAAGGTATGCCTCCACACATCCACAAAACCCAGATTGGCCATTTTAAGCTAAAAATATTTTTGTAGGGGATTAACCCTATGAGCAAGGCACCTGAAGACATCAAGCATAGGATCTAAACAATATTCAGGTCTCCCCCCATTATTAATTGCCCCTTATGTATTGACAGCAGATCTGATAAAAATCTCTGAGCAACAGACTTTGGGGAGCCAGGAGGAAAGTAAGTGGAGACAAAAGTCTCCTCTCTATTATACAGGAGGCCAAATATTATGGCATATCTTCCATCTGTGTCCTCATGTCTATCTATTTCCACCCAATTCACTGTTTTAGTAATGAGCAATGCGACCCCCCCTTCCTCCCCGAAATGTGTGAAGCCAAAGCCAGAAGAGCATAGTTCTGGTTTTGCAATTTCAGATGCCCAGTTTGGGACAAATGGGCAGGTCAATTATCTCTGTTTTTTTCCCACCTCAGGAACTGATGCAGGCGATATCTTTTTATTAAAGAATGGATCCCATTGATATTCGGGGAAAGCATTAAAGATGTCTTATCCATTTTTAAAATAATTTAAAGGTGTCCATGTACGTATTCGAGCCCTCCTGTCTTTCAGCACAGTTGTCCCATCCCTGTGTCCCTCCCCAATGCACCCAAGTGCCTTGTCAAATGTCCACTTCCTTCATTAATTATGATTAATTTCCAGTAAATCACAGCTGTTGTTCTCCACTTATTTGTCTGTCTATTTATAAAGGTAGTGTGTCCTTCTTTATAGCAAAAACTAAAATAAATAAAAAACAAACATTTCCACCTCAAGGTATAAAAAATAACTATTATTGAGGACGGAGGAGCATTCCGCTGAAACCGAGCATCAAATGTAGTCGGATATCTAGTCGCCAACTGGGCTTTCCAGATATGATCCCGCAATGCAGCAGGTAAACTATTTACAAAATGTGTCTTGACTTCCACGAATAGTGAGAAGGGTATTTGTTCTCTCCTATCCTGGACAGTACCATGTATGACCGCTAGAGGCGGAGGTAAGCCAGCTAGATTACCAGATGGGCCTCCCAGGGGCTACAATCATCCCCCAAATTAGGACAAATAAAATGGGATTAGTTCAAATATAAACTGTCCGCTATCAGCCCATACAAAAAATTAGGGCTGAGCAGACTCTCTGGTATGAGAACCAAATCAAAGGGAAAGGGCCTAGTAAGTGCGTCAGGGTGGTCTCAAACATAGCTTCAGGGCCCAAGATGACTTTGAAACTGAATAATTATAGTAGGAAAGAGGATCATCTGATCTGTTAACCAGGTGTTGTTCCCTTAATAAAAACCATCATATAGTCTCCTGGGTCTCCCCAGATATAGAATGGGGGGGGGGCGCAGTTGAAACCAGCAGGTATCTACAAGATTACACTCCCACACAGTAAACACATCTTAATTAACTGTGAAATGCGCCCCTAATAAATAGAGAAGACTCTCCAGTGGGGGGCTGTGCCCCTCCTAGGGCATTCAACTTGTACAACTTAGCCTCTGAATTATACATCTCTCTACCATAAAGGCTTGTCCTTCCAGAAATGTTTAATGTTCACTCTCTGGCATAAGCTATTTTTCTCCTGGGTTCACCCATGTAGTAATGTATAAAACTGTTAAACCCTTAGCAAATCTTGCATGAAGACAGTTAATAAGCCACTGGAGGGGGATATTTGTAGGAAGCAATGTTATTAAATGAGGTTACCCACAATTGTTTTACAGACATAGTCCTCCTAGGCAACGCTGCTCTCAGGCGTTTTTGCTGCAGAGAAAAAGAGGGCAAACTGGTAGCGATTTTCCCCATTATAGACTGACTTTGCAGGGAAAGTCCACACCTCGCAGATTGTGCTGTGCAATTTGTAATACCATAGCCTGAACAGTCAAAAAGTTAACCAAACCTGGCTGCAGGACAGAGTTCTCTAGAAAATACTTCTCAAATCCCACGTAGGTTTCAGGTGGTCACTACAGTGTGACGAAACAAAGCTATCATTTTATCCAAGGTGTTGGAGAGACTTATGGATTCCACTCTCTTGTTTCTGGATTGTACCATGTCAGGAGGTCAAAACCTCATTCTCAGGTTCCTGGCAATATTGGGAATGCAAGGAGCCACAGACACATTGCATAAGAGTAATAAACTTGCTTATTACTGCCAAAAAAGGATAATTACAGTTGCCCTAAGCAGTTCTTACCAATACGAAACACAGAAACATAGAATTTGATGGCAGATAAGGACCGCTTGGTCCACCTAGTCTGCCCATTTCCCTACCTAACGGATAAGCTGCAGATCCTAGTTAACCAACAGCCTACTTCCTCCTACCCCCCACTAGAATTGCCTTATGTCTGTCCCATGCATTCTTGAATTCACCCACTGTTTTTGACTCTACGACCTCCTCAGGAAGGCTGTTCCATGTATCCACAACCCTCTCTGTGAATAAATACTTTCTCACATTACCTCTGAGCCATCCCCCCTCTATCTTCAAATTGTGTCCCCTTGTTTTTGCACATCTCTTTTTCTGAGAGATACTACCCTCTTGGACTTTGTTGATTCCCTTGAGGTATTTGAAAGTTTCTATCATGTCCCCCTCTCCCTCATTTCCTCAAGGCTATACATCTTTAGTTCCTTTAGCCTTTCTTCATATGTCTTCTGATGCAGATCCTGCATCATTTTGGTTAGCTGTCCTCTGGACAGCCTCCAACCTGTCTATGTCTTTGCGGAGATGGGGTCTCCAGAACTGTACGCAGTACTCCAGATGTGGTCTTACCAACTGTCTGTACAGAGGGTCAACAACTTCCTGTTTTCTACTGGTGATGCCTCTACCTATGCATCCCAGTATCCCCCCAGCCCTCCTTACTGCCATCTCACATTGCTGGCCCATCTTTAGGTCATCTGATATGACTACCCCCAGGTCCCTTTCCATTTTTGTTGTTGTCAGTATCTCGCCCCCCATTGTGTACTCTTTCCCTAGGTTTTTGTTTCCCAGGTGCATTACTTTTCACTTCTTTGCATTGAATCTAAGCTGCCATACATTTGACCATTCCTCCAACCTTGCAAAGTCCCTTTTCATCCTTTCCACCCCACCTTGTGTATCAACCCTGTTGCAGATCTTTGTGTCGCCTGCAAAGGCGATATCTTTCCTTCTAGTCCCTCTGCAATGTCACTTATAAAGACATTAAAAGGACCGTCCCCAGTACTGAACCCTGTGGTACCCACTAGTAACCCTCCTTTCTTCACCGTGGACTCCATTTACTATTACCCACTGTGTCCTGTTGTCCAACCAGTGTTTTACAGGCTACCACCCTGGGACCCACTCCAGGCTGACTAATTTGTTTATTAATCTTTTGTGCGGGACTGTGTCAAATGCCTTGCTAAAGTCTAGGTAGGTCATGTCCACAGCCCCTCATTGGTCTACTGCTTTGGTCACCCAGTCAAAGAAATCAATTAGATTTGTCTGACATGACCTTCCCTCTGTGAATCCATGCTGCCTTGGGTCCTGTGCCCCACTGGCCTCTAGGTACTCAACAATTCTTTCCTTCAGAAGTGATTCCATCATTTTCCCTACCACTGAGGTCAAATTGGCAGGTCTGTAGTTTCCTGCCTCTGTCTTGCTCCCACTTTTGTGAAGTGGAATCACATCTGCCCTCCTCCAGTCCTCAGGTACCACGCCATCCTCCCATGATTTATAAAAAAGGATAGTTAGTGGTGTTACTAGTTCTTTCCTTAGTTCTTTCAGAATTCTGGGGTGAATCCCATCAGGCCCCATTGCTTTATCCAGCTCTAGTTTTAAGAGTTCTTTCAGAACCCTTTCTTCTGTGAAAGGACTAATATCAATCCCCCTATCCAGAGTGCTTCTACTGACCGGATTAGGTATTTCCCCCTGCTTTTCCATTGTGAATACTGAGCAGAAGTATTCGTTCAGTATCTCTGCTTTTTCACTGTCGCTCTCTGCCCAACCACCTTCCTCTTTGTTCAGGCTCAGTATCCCTGCCTTAGTTTTTCTTTGCTCCCTAATGTACCTATAAAAGGATTTATCTCCCTTCTTAACCGAGTTGGCTATCTTTTCCTTGGTTTGGGCCTTTGCTATTCTGACTACCTTACCCGCTTCCTTCTGTTTTAACTGATACAGTTCTCTGTCCTGCTCTTTCTGTGTTTCCTTATACTTCCTGAATGCTATCTTTTTCTCCCTTACCTTCCCCACCACTTCTTTTGAGAACCATATTGTTTTTTAATTTCATTTTGATTTATTTGCTTCACACAAAGGCTTGTTGCCTCTGATGGCGGTTTTGATGTTTCCTCATTGTTGCTCCACCCTACCTTCTTGTCTGTTTGCTAGTGCTTTTCTGAGGCACTCTCCCATTTTGACAAAATCAGCCCTCCTGAAGTCCAGTACCATCACTTTTGTGCGGCTTGACTCTACAGCTAAGTTTATCGTGAACCACACTGTTTGATGGTTGCTTGTTCCCAGATGGCTACCCACTTCAAGATCAGAGATCCTCTCTCCTTCCCCATTTGAGGTGCCAGGTCTAAGATTGCTCTCTCCGAGTGGGTTCCAAAACTAGCTGTCTGAGGCATGCCCCTGTAGGGGCATCAAAGTGGCGTGCTCTTGGATGTGGCAGCAGCAAGGTGCTCCAGTCAACATCTGGCATATTCAAGGTCCCCATCAGCAATATCTCCCTTCTCTGCCATCCCAAGGATGCCTTCTGTCATTCCTTGTCCATTTCCTCCCCTGAGACGAGGTTCTGTATACAACCCCTGTGCAGATTGTAGAGCCATTTCCAGTCTCCAGGGTGGCCCACAGTGCCTCCTCTCCTCCCTGTTTACCCTTTAGCTCTGTTGCTTTGATCTCTTGCCTTACATAGAGAGCTACTCCTCCTCCTCCTCCTCTTCTTCCCTCCCTGTCCCTCCTGTAGATTGTGTACCCTGGTATGTTGACATCCCAGTCATGGTTCTCTGAGTACCATGTTTCTGTGACTGCCACAATATCCAGGCATCCCTCTTCAATCAAAGCCACCATTTCAGGGAGCTTTTTACCTAGACTGCGGGCATTGGTACTCATTATCTTCCATTTTTTATGACTTTATTTATTTTTGCCCCATCCCTGTCCCTACTGCCTTAGTCTTTTTATTCATTTACCCCTGCCCTTCTCTCTCTATCGACTGCTCTATCTTGGTGTTTACTTCACTAATTACCCTGATTTTTTTTGAGGGGGCTAGGATTTCCCTTCTCCTCTTCAGTGCCTCCCCCTTGGCTAGTTTAAATGCTTGCCATTGAAGCATTTAAACCTATCACCTAGGATCCTGGTTCCCCTCCAGGATAGATGCAGACCATCGCACCTGTATAGGCCTGAATCACTCCAGGTTGAGCCCCAGTCCCCAATGAAGCCAAATCCCAGAGCTCTGCACCAGCTTTTCAACCAATCATTGAATCCCATGGTGCGGAGTGCCCTAGCCTCATCCATGCCATAGACAGGTAGCACTTCTGAGAAAGTTACCATGTGTGATACTTGCCTAAGGCCCCTCCCCAACTCCACAAATTCCTGTTGCACTGCTCTGATCCCATTCTCAACCAGGTCATTCATCCCTAGGTAGATAATGACATCCAGCTCCCTCCCCCTTGCCACTGCTCCCACGATCCTGAGGATTCATTTCCTGTTCCTCCAAGCCTTGGCACTGGGCAGACACCTTACCTCCCTTTCCCCTCCCTCTCCCAGTTATATCCCCTAACAATTGAGTCCCCCACCAGGAGTTGTTTCCTTCCCCTATAGGGTCCTGGGCCACCCTCCTGTGGGTCTCCATTGTGGAGGTTCCCAGCATCCTCCTTGGTCTCCACTGCAGGCACCTCCATAGAGGAATCATGCTTCACCAGAGTGGCAAATGAATTGTGGAGAGGCACAACTGGAGGGATGTGCCTCTGTTACACCACCCTCACCCTCCCTGAGCCCCCCATGGTCCAACCACTCCTCTTTCTTGGTAACCTCTAAGGTAGTGGCGGTGGCCTGGGTGGTCCCTGGGTGGGGGAGCAGGATTCCTGAATCCTTGCGAGATCAGCATGGAGACAAACAAACTCCTCCTCCCTCAGACCAGAGAGGTGCCTGCAAATAGGGCAGCAACGCAGTCTCCAAAATGTCTCCCAGAAGACTGCTGCTCCACAGCCAGCACATTACACCACTCCCCACATGTCTGTGTCCCTTCCAGTTACAGATGCTTTTTTGTTTTTTGTTGTTTTAGTGTGTGCAAGCTTGTGAGTGTCTCTACCCCCATTCAGTGTGCTGTGCCTTTAAGGATATGAACAGGTGTATGTTGTTAGCAGTTTTGGGGAAGTGATGTCAGAGCCCCTGCTATAAAGGAAGTTATGCACTTGGGGTGGGTGGGAGTAAACCTATGCCGACGAACCAATGCTAAGCATTCCCTATACCTCGAGGATTCTCTGTGTTTCTTGGGGTCTCTGAGGTAGAAGACGTAATGTCTTACATTCTATACCTATGATGATTACTAGGATTACTGTAAAATATAAAAATTTCTAGTGGCTCCATGGGCCAATATAACATTATACAATTTTACTTGGTTTACTTGGTTTCAAAGGACAAAAGAAGGCTACTGCCCATCGAGATTGTCCCCCACCACATTGGTGGGATAATTATACCTTGAAGTAGTTAGACTCGAGCCAACAATCCAGCCCTTTTTTGAAGACTGTATTAGAGCTACTGTTCACTAAGTATTGTGGAAGGAGATTCCACAGTTTGGGGGTTCTTACTGTAAAGTAGTTTAACCTTTTTGTTGTTTTAGCTTTAGATACAAATATCTGGTTGTTATGATACCGTGGGGAAGTCCAGCTGGAAGAGAAATGTAAGCCACAGTGGTGCATTAACTCCTGAGAATTCTTTATTTTGTACAATAGGAGAAGATCACCTCTAGTACGTCTTGTGCGTAGTGAGTGTAACCCTGTAACTCTTAATCTTTCCTCATAATCAAGTTCAGATAAATAAGGGACCATTCTTGTGACTCTCCTCTGCACCCTCTCAACCCTGTCAGCATCCTGCCCCAGGTAGGGACTCCAGCAGGGGGATCCATAGTCCAGATGGGGCCTGACATAAGCTCTGTACAAGGGATTATGCATTCCTGTGTCCTAGACACAAGCGAGCGTTGGTTCGAGTGAGCAAGGTGTTAGATTTCTAGCTATCATCCTGCAATGATCACTAGAGGATAGTTTATTAATAATGATTACCCGAGATCACATTCTAATGGTGACACATGAAGGGCCACACTGTTCAGAAAATAAGTCTGCCTAGGTTGTTCTTACCAAAGTGTACAACATGACACTTGTCTGAGCTGGAGTGTCATTTTGTTTAAAACTGCCCATTCTTCGATGGATTTTAAGTTATTCCTCATGGTTTCTCTGTTTGTCGATGTAAGAACAGAGCCACACAGCTTGGTGTCATCAGCAAATTTTGAGAGAACATTTTCAGGGCTAGCCTGCAGATCACTAATAAAGATGTTAAACAGGGTGGGTCCCAACACATACCCCTGTGGGACCCCGCTGGTCACACACAGTGGGTGGGAAAGTGAGCCATTAATTCTGACTTGCTGATATCTTCCATTCAACCAACCTGACACCCAGTTGATTATGTAGTAAGAGAATCCCATATCATTCATTTTGTCAAGTAGGATGTCATGAGGGACTTTGTCGAATGCTCTACTGTAGTTGAGAAGTATCACATCCATAGGGATGCCATTATCCAATGTCGTACTGACATGATTATAAAAGGAAACCAAGTTAGTAGTACAGGAGTATCCCTGTCTAAAGCCATGTTGTGTAGTGTCAGTCAAGTTACCCCCAATAGATTCGTGCTCTAGTAGATTCTTAATAACTTTCTCCATGATCTTGCTTATAACAGAAGTCAGACTTATTGGATGGTAATTTTCTGGTCTAGAATGGTTACCCTTCTTAAAGATTGGGACTACAGTAGCCATTGTCTAGTCCTGAGGGATAATTCCCTCATATAAGGATTTGTTGAATATAATTGAGAGTGGTTTAGTAATAGTAGCAGCTGTCTCTATTAGAAATTGGGGGATGATGTTATCAGGACCTGGACTGGAATTAGGTTTTAGGGATAACATTGCTTTTAGTGTATCATCCTCGGTGATGATGTAAGAAGGGGTAACATTGTTCGCAGGTTTGAATCGTTTAGGAATCTCTTTATTGGTAAATATTGAGCAGAATTGCTTGTTAAATGTGTCTGCCATATCTCTGTCTGTAGATATAATTGTGTCATATATGCATAGGGGCCCCATATGTCTATTATTTATTTTTTTATTATTAAGGTAGGAAAATAGTGATTTATAGTTGTTTTTGGTATGGGCCAGACGAAACTCAAGTTTCTTTTTAGATTGCAGAATAGCTTGTTTTAGTGATTTTAGAGTTTCCCTGTATTGAGTGAACAATAATTTTCTGGTGTCACCCTTACTGTTTTTAACTCGTGCAAATAGCCTCTGCTTCTTCTTAATTAGAGCTTTGATAGTTTTGTTAAACCACAGGGGTATTTTCCCCTTTTTATTATATTTTTTTGTTGTAGGAACATATAATTTTTCTGAGTTATAAATGGAAGTTTTAAAAAAGTCCCAGGATTCTTCCATGGTAAGAGAGGATAGTGCTGTATCCCAAGGAATTGAGTTTAATTAGTTATTAATAGCATTGAAATTAGCTTTTTTATAGTTTTTCAATTCAGTACAGTTGGTGATATGATGACAAAATAACATTGTATGGGAAATGGTGTAGTGATCACTTGATCCTAGTGGGGCACCAATTATAACTTTGGATATTAAGTTCCCTATATTAGTAATAACCAAGTCGGGTATATTGTCACCTCGTGTTGGTTTTGTAACTATTTGTTCAAGGCCCATATCAGCCATGAATGTGATTAAATCTTTCTCGGCCTGCATACTTCCAGTTAAAGAATACCAGTTTATAGTAGGCAGGTTGAAATCACCCAGTATAAGGATTTTTCCTTTAGAGGCCATATCTAAGATTTCATTATTTAAGCAAGTAGAATATTCTTTATTTGATGTCAGGGGCCTGTAGCATGTCCCTACCATCAGCTGTGGGTAACCCTTGAACTGGATGTTAACCCAGATTGATTCAGTATCGCTTGTTGAGGGGATCTGAAATGAGGATATGTTGTCTCTAACATATAGACATACCCCCATTTGTCCCTGGCGGTCCTTAGGATACAGTTTATACCCTGGGATGTGCTGGATCCAAGAAGTATCAGGATCCCACCAAGTTTCTGTAATGGAGATGAGTCCATATTTATTCAGTTGACATAGCTTCTAATTCAGCCATTTTAACCTGATTTAAATATCTAGCATTTAAACTGAGTACCTCACACTCAGAAATGTCCGTAGTAGGTTTCTTTAGAGAACAGGATCTTCTGTCACTGATCTCTCCCCCGGGTTTTAGTTTAAAAGTTTGTTAATGGCTGTTGTAAAGCTTTTGCCCAGGAGTGAACTACCCCTGCGATTGAGGTGGAGTCCATCCCAGCAGTACAGTGAGTCTCTTAGATAGAAGGTTTCCCAATGTGTTAGATGGAGAATGTTCTGTCGGAGACACCATTGTCTGAGCCAGTCGTTAAAGGCCTTAATCTTTGTATTAATAATATCAGGTGCTCTCGGTACGGGTAGAATCTCTGAGAAGCATGCTATGCTATTTTTTTCCGCTAGTACATTATTGAGAGCTATAATGTCCTGTTTAAGTTTGTCAATACTATCTCTATTTATATCATTTGTACCTGCGTGTACTATGAACACTTGATTTTCACCAGCCCCTTTCAGTATATTTTTTGCAGTAGCAGTGATGTCGGAGACACGAGCACCTCGCAAGCTAGTGCAGGTACGGTTGAATTTGTCAATGTTACATATAGGGAGATCCAAGTGTTTAATAATTGAGTCACCAAGAACAAAGATTTGTTTAGTTAGTGGGTGAGATTCTATGTTGCTAGAATTCGGTGGTAAAATAACTGAATCGTGATTTTGGTCTTTTGTTTGGGATTTATTTTGCTTGGGTGTGGGGAACACCGTACAGTTATTCTCTCTCTCCTACGGGGAGGACTACTGACTAGGGTGTCATTGCAGGTGGTATTGATAGTGACATCATGGGATGGAGCATTTATGTCCTGCTTGAGTGGATCATATTTATTGAATAAGGGTAGGGGTAACATATTGCATCCAATCTGTCCCCCCCACATTGTGATTTACCCTTGAGTACCATTGCCCAACTATCAGACTCCTCTTGAAATACAGCAGGAGTAGAGGAGGTAATGACATTAGTACTTATAACAGTTGCTGTCTTGTCCGCAGATGGGGGAACTAAAGATAAAGACTGTCCCAACATAGAGTCAATATAGTCCTCCAATGCTTCAATCTCGGGACCAACTGTTGTGGAAGCCAGTAAACGGTCAATTTCTTCCTGGAGGGCTTCCACCATTAAACATTTATTACATACAAAGTTGGTAGCCTGGGGACCAATGGCATACATAGCGCATGACAGGCAATAGTTATTTGGAGCCTCCATGTTAGTATGTCAGGCAGAACACCAGGTGAAGTAACTGTGTATTATAGCAGATGAGTTTGCTTACAGTTTGGGGCCCTGGTCTCTGCAGTCCTGGCGGACACGGCGAACCTTTAGCGTCGTGTCTCCGCGTCTTTGCCGCGCACGCCCTGCTTGCTGCAGGGCAAGCTTTTAACTCGAGTGGTGACCCGGAAGTAGAACTAGGGGTCACAGGGTCCTCGCGATGTGCAGCACAGTAAAACCCTAATACTGCGCGGTTTAACAAGTGGCCTATGAATGACAAGAGTAACAACACTAATTACAGTGCAGAGCAAACATTAAATCAGTACAGAAAGCCCACCATAGCTGGTTTAAGGACTATTTATAGTTGTCCTGGTTACCAGCCCTCTTTCTGTTTCCTGCCTCGTCGGCAGTGTACAGGGCTCACACAGTTAACAAAATACACACTTTAAAAGTAGTAGGTCCTACCAGGCACAGTCTGGGACCTGTGCAACCTCACAGGCAGTAGATTTTGTGCTGTGCTCACTGCAGGGGCAAGCTTTTAATGTGAGTGGTGACCCGGAAGTAGAACTAGGGGTCACAGGATCCTCGCGATGTGCAGCACAGCAAAACCCTAATACTGCGTGGTTTAACAAGTGGCCTATGAATGACAAGAGTAACAACACTAATTACAGTGCAGAGCAAACATTAAATCAGTACAGAAAGTCCACCATAGCTGGTTTAAGGACTGTTTATAGTTGTTCTGGTAACCAGCTCTCTTCTTGTTTCCTGCCTTGTCGGCAGTGTAGCAGGGCTCACACAGTTAACAAAATACACACTTTAAAAGTAGTAGGTCCTATCAGGCACAGTCTGGGACCTGTGCAACCTTGCAGGCAGTAGTTTTTGTTAAATTAATAAGAAAATGTAGCTTCTTTTAGTTAGCTGCTTTCTGCTCTACAAGCAAGGCTAGTTTTTTTTAAACCCTAAATAAGACCCCTTCTACTTCTAATAAAGTATCTGTTTGCTTAATCTCAACAGACACTGACTCCTGCTAAGATATAAGTGTTAAATTAATAAGAAAATGTAGCTTCTTTTAGTTAGCTGCTTTCTGCTCTAGTATTTTGTAGTAGTCATCACTTTGTGAAACAAAAGAGTACAGTTCTTATATAAATCAGTCTAGTAGTACAAATCATCAAAAGGTGGCAATGCTGACTTATATATCATAATCATTACAAGGACACAAGTGTCCTAAGATCCTAAAAGCAAGAAATACATATATGTATTAGAAAACAAAGTGTATAGCAATAATATGTATACATATCCTGACATCTACTCTTATACGGTAGATGCCCTTAGCCATATATGTTAGTATAACATATGCCTAAATGCTAGCTGTCTACGGTGTACCTCTGGGGGTACCAATAAGGGTGTAGGGTCCTTGTGTAACATCCCCCCTTGTTGCCTCTCAGGGAAACACAGCAAAAATAGGGAAGTGGATAGAGAGCAGGGGTCATTTATAGAACCGATGCATGAGCCTTGTAAAGGAACTCCAGCTGCTCACGGTGTTGACGCAGTGTGTGCCATAGGCAGCAGAGCATGATAATCAAGAAAAATATAAAAAATGCTTGTACAATAACAAAACCTTTAAAAGTAATCTCTAACCAAGTGTTAGTCAATGCATCGTTCATATCACCATCATTAATAAGTGCAAGAATAGCTTCATTAGCTTCAGTAATAATATTGCTGATGTGGATGAGGTGGGTGTCTTTCCTGTCTAAAAGTGATTTTAATGTAAGTGTGAGTGAATCAATGTGTACATTAAAATATGGTAAATACTCAAAAAGGGTGAGCAGATAATCAGGGTTACCATCAATGATATCAGCATCCATAAGGGGGATGGGGTGATAACAGTATGTCCAATGACAGACTTCTGATGGGGGATAAAGCAGAAATTCAGGGAATCAATAACACAGGATTGGGTTCCATAAGTGTAACTTTTATAATTCGTCACTATACAGTATTCTCCATCAGAATTATATTGCATTTTAACAGTAGGCAATCTTCATTTTTGCAACTGTACTGGGCAGGTGTTGCTGGTCTTGGAAATCTGTGTTGACAGGCAATGAACCTCCTCTCGATATAACTGGAAAAGTTTGTTGGGAGCCAATGTTGAGTCCAAAGAGTCTGTGTTATTTGTGCTGATGTCATTGTCCATGGAAAAGGACCAATTAATACTGTCAGGAGAATAATCACATGCAGGTTTAATAACATCAAATACATCACATCGGCACAGGTAAATGTACCCTTCTTAGCACAGCAGTCTGTGTGCGGGGCGACTCAGGTGTTCAGAAAAGGATGGAAAACCAGTAGAGGAGGCTAGTCCAGGCGTTCTCTGTAGATGTCATCATCAAGGTGCCCAATGGAGTGTACAGAAGCTAGCTTGTTGAACAAAGCTGTAGTGGGATCAAAATGTGATAAAGAGACAGTAAAAGAAACAAACATTGTATCTTTGATCGAACATTTCTTAGAGGTGAAACATGGACCAGTATTAGGGTGTCTGGTCACGAAACCCAAATTCCTAGCTGTAGAAAGAGAAATAGTTAAAGATTGTTGCCTACACATAGCAATACAGCCAGGAGTTTTACAGCTTGGACAACACTATTTAGAAATACGTCTGTCAAGTATTATATCAGGGATCCTTCCAGATTCTAGATCACGGAAGAGAATGTTGATGGTAGCGATAATATATGTGCCATAGGCTTTCTCTAGCAATGTGTTGTTTATCTGCTTCTTTGTTGTTCTGTGCAATGAGTGCGTTAATCTTATCTTTAGAATCTGTAAATGCCTTAGCAATGTCATGCATATTATAAACAGTGTATCTCTCTTCCTGACTAAGACCATCCACACCATGCAATAATGGGGGTAAAATATAATTTACCAAACCAGTTTGGAATTTAGCTGAATGAGATTTGATAGCTGCAGTGTCTGCCTTATTCCATATAGACATAGCTGTACCAAAAAGACCTGTGACAGTTCCTGTGGCACCAGTGACATCAGAACTGTCAACTTCACGTGTATTACGTTTATGACTTTGATCATCAAGATTGGGTTTTCTCCCGAAGTTGCCTCTATACTCAGTGGTATGTGCCCCAGCAATAGGGTCTTGAGTATGAATCTGAAAAGCTGGTAAACTATCAAGCAGTAAAGTACTGTAAAATGCTGAATTGTCAGTAGAATGACACATACCAAATTCTTTCATATTCCAGTAAGTCAAATTAAACAAAACAGGTATATGCATAAATTGTAAGTTATTAATAAGTGTACCAGGTAGCACAGTGGATGTGAGACCACTATGAGGACCAGGGGTGTGCTTTGGACATTCCAAAAGCTATTTCTTTGTAGGGGGTAACACAGAGAGCTACATGGCAGCAGAAGCCATGTTGTGTATAGCTCAAAATTTCCTGGCAGAGTCCTTAGACAAAGAATTACAATATGAGGGATAAATTAAGGCAGTGGTATTGTATAAACCAGAATGTCAAAGAGCAGTTTGGAGCAAGGACAGAGAACCATTAGGAGATAATTTAGCTTTGGGTCATCCATGGAAAGTTTGGCCACAGGGAGAATTTGTCCTTGCAATGTGGTTGGCCACTCAATTTGTAGGGTAGGTTTGTCAGGAGCAACAACTGAGGCAGTGATGAAGGCATCAGAACCTTCCTGGACAGTAATCAAATTGTCAGGTATATTGATGGAAACTCCCTCTGGGGCAGATGTTGGAGGATCAAGGTGAGGAAGGAGGTGCTTTACCGTGCCTTGGATGCAGAGGATAACTCCTGAGATGAGGAGAAAGTGGAACAAGAGAGCTATCTTGTCAATGTATCTGAAAAGGAAGATCAAACATTAGTAGGTTAGTGCTATTCCACCCAATGGGGAGAGGAAAAATAATTATACTCCTTTATACAGTTTCAGTTGGTTTGCATGTAACCATTTGTCAGTCAGTTTATTGTTGTGCAAAAGTCTAACCTGGTAGACTGCTGGACTGGGCTTGTTGACAATGGGATATGGGCCTTCCCACTTATTGGAGAAGGAATAAGTGGGATGTGCAAATCTGAGGACCATTACCTGATCTCTGACTTGCCAATCCACTTCTTGTGCATGTTTGTCAGACTGTATTTTGGACTGTTGCTGGGCCTTGCCCATGCAATTGGCAGCATACAAGTGTGTGTATGAGGTCTTGTCTGAGTTTTTCCACATATTAGTCTATAGACACATGGTCTGTTGTAGGGGTGTGCAGGTCAAACAGGTGTTCAGGTAATTTCATCTGTCTTCCAGTCATAACCTCGAAGGGTGTCGACTGGGTAGTGGCTGAGGCCATACTCCTAATTGCCATGAGGAGTAATGGCAACAGGGAATCCCAGGTCTTGGGATTGTCCTCAATGAACTTGGAAAGCATTTGCTTAATCCATCTGTTGGCTCTCTCTACTTGACCTGAAGATTGTGGGTGGTAAGGTATGTGGAACTTCTGTTGCACTCCGAGGAGTTCAAGTGATTCCTTCATCAACTCACCTGTAAAACTGGTTCCTTTGTCAGAGTCTACCTTAAGAGGTAGGCCCCACCTGGAGAAAATCTGTTCTACCAGGATTTTGGTGGTGGTTTTAGCAGTACATGTTTTACTGGGGAAAGCTTCAACCCACTTTGAGAAAAGGTCACTTGCCACAAGAGCATACTTGTTGTTTCTGCTGGTATTAGTCAATTGACCAATAAAATCATACTGAGTGGCCTGCCAGGGGCCAGAATGTCTTCGTGGTAGTAGTTTGGCATTTCATTTGGTGGAGATGGGATTGTTTTGCATACAAACAAGACAGTTGTCTATGTACTATTTAACATCTTTGGTGACACCAGGCCACCAGGCAGTGGTCTTAAGCCTCTGGAGGGTATTTTCAACTCCTGGTGTCTGCCAGTAGGGGTTTCATGCACTTGGTGCAAAAATTAAGACCTGAGGTATCTAGGGACCACCCACAGCTTGGTGGTGGCTTCATCTGGTTGGTTCCAGATGAGCTTGTCATCTGGAAACAAGCGTAACTTACCTTCATGCCTCTGGTAGGGGTTATGGGTAGGTAGGTTGTCTTCTGTGCTTTGTCAAGGAGTCTGAACACTTCTTCAAGTTCAGAATCAGCATGCTGAGCTGCTGAGAGGTTCAAGGGGGTAAAGGGTTCAGGTTTCTTTCTGATTGCTGCTATGTGTACAGCCGCTCTGGCTTCCAGATGGTCCATCATCCAGGTGTCCCCCCTTGGGCCCTTTCCTTGGCAAAGGTATCTGCTGTGTCATTGAAGGCATGATAGGGGTCATGTATGGAGTGAGTTATAACTTTGTGTACATAGTGTTTGTGTGCAAACCTTTGGGCCAGTGAGTGTATGTAGATTACCAGTTCTTTATGTTTCACTGGGCTGCCATCAGACAAGAGGAAGGAGTTCTTCTGCCAGAAAGGGAGAAACTCTGTAAGAGAACAACAAACCTAGTTAGAGTATATGAAAATGATGATGTCCTCGGTCCCATGCTGGATGAACTTGAAGGCACAGGCCACTGTTGCCATCTCGGCATACTGTGATGATGCCATACTACAATGCTTAGAGTTTTTAACAGTGTTACCATGGGGTAAACCACCAAGATACCCATCCCTGCAATTTATTTTCCTTGATAATAGAAAGCTGAACCATCTGTAAAAATATGACACAATGAGGTATTCTCAAGTATTTATGGCGTGGCAGGGAGAAAAGGACCTAGATCTGGAAGATCAGGTGGTTGCAGTGTACAGTCATGGGGTTCTCCTTGGAAAAGGAGTCCATGTGCCAGAATGGATGGAATTTTGGTTGGGTGCACCTGTTTGTCTCTATCCTGGAGAAGGAGTGACCAGTGTGTCAGCCTAGTGTTAGAGACTGACCCATCCTTCACTCTGTCTGATAGCAGAAAGGTAGTTGAGGTGTTGTTTGTGTCAATGATCAGTGGAGAGTACTCAATGATAAACAGAAAGTGCTTGACAGCCCAGTAGGTGGCCAGAAGGTTCCTTTCACAAAGGCTGTACTTCTGTTCCACTGAGGTCAAGAGTTGTGATGCATATGCAGTGGGTCTCAGAGTGCCATGAACCTTCTGAGCCAACACAGATGACATGGCTATGTCAGAGGTGGCACACTCCAGATGGAATGGCAATGCTGGGTTGGGGATGACCAGTGCTGGAGCCGAGGCCCGGGCCTGTTTCAGTGACATCACAGCCTGGGTGTGAATGGGACCCCAAGTCCAGGAAATGTCCTTTCTCAGTAATTCATACAGAGGAGCAGCCTTCTGAGCAAAATCACAAATAAAATCTCTTGAATAGTTTACCATACCTAGAAACCTCCTAAGAGTGGCCACACTGGTGGGCAATGGCAAGTCTTGCAATCCTTGTATCTTCTTCCAGGTAGGGTTTTGGCCTTGGTCAGTTATTCACAGGCCCAGAAAGAGTACCTCTTTCTGACATAATTGTGCTTTGGCTGGATTACATTTGAGGCCTGCTCTCTGGATGAGAGCCAGTAGTTCATCAAAGAGATCCAAGTGTTGTTCCTGTGTGGCAGTTGCCAACAGCAGGTCATCCACATATTGCAAGAGACACAGGGGGATAGAAAAACCCTCAAGGGTGTCCATCATGTGCAGATGGAACAGAGAAGGGCTGTTATGGAATCCCTGTGGTAAGCAGGTCCACGTGTACTGTCTACCTTCAAAGGTGAAGGCAAACTTATATTGACTCTTAAGGGCCAATGGCAGTGACCAGAAACCATTGGAGATGTCCAGGGCATTGAACCATTTTTGGTCAGGGGTCAAAAGTCGTAGCACATCAGGTGCTGAGGCCACAGTTGTAGTGCAACTGGGGGTGACCTGGTACAGTCTCCTGTAGTCAATAGTAAGTTTCCAGGCACCTGTGGGTTTTTTCACAGGCCACACTGTGGAGTTGGCAGTAGAAAAATATTTTCTGATTACACCTTGGATGAGGAGAGATTTTATTGTTTCCCTAAGAGAAGGCAAGGCCTCAGGTGGGAAAGGATATTGCCTTTGCCTCTCACATAATACAGTGTCAGTGGCTCAGTAGGTAGCACACTTGCATCTGAGGCTGGGAGATCAGAGGGCTGTGGGTTCAGTTCCCACATCTGGCACTTGGGTTAATATTCCAGTACTGATACTGTAGTGCAGCATGAGAGGGGTACTGCACTTCTGAGGTGCCATCCTTTGGATAAGACGTTAAACCAAGGTCCCATTAGCCTGGATTGGTGGTAGTTTAGGTGGATGTTAAAGATCCTATGGCACTTATCGAAAAGAGTAGGGGAATTTCCCTGGTGTCCTGGCCAAATTTCCCTCATTCACTCAAAATACCACCAACAGCTTAATCTGGTTCAAGGTCAGTTGACATTAATCTGCATCCTCCTCCGACGGGTCGTGCCTGAAAATAGGCAGGATTTGTCTAGTGCACTTACCCGGTCAACAAAAACTAAATAAATAAATGTGCTGGGCCTGGCACTTTGATGACAGTGTGCTTTCTGCCACAGTCATGCTTGTTGGTAGCAAATGCTTCCAGACGTCTTTGTAGAATAGGGAGGAGCTTCGGGAAAAGCTCATGGTTCTTGAACAAATCTATGACATCATATTCTTTATTGTTGGTAGATATTGTTGCCACCACATGTGAATCAGGGATCAAAATAGTAGGATACTGGCCCTGATTCTGGATCAGTAGCATGTTAGCTAGATCCACCACATAGCCGTGTGGTGCAAGGAAGTCAATTCCAACGATACTAGGATGGTCATGCAATACCATTAGTTGGAGGGTGAGTGTGGCCTTCAGGTGTCCTAACTCTACAGGCAAAGGTAGAGAACAGTATGCAGGCAACCTAGAACCATCTACTTCTGACATGTTGGTCCTCCATCTGGTGGACCAAGGAGATGTATCTGGGTGCTCATCATGTAATACAGACACAGCTGCACCTGTAACCAGTAACACTGTAAGTAGGCAGCCCCTGACCTCAGCCTCAGTTCAGAGCCTTCCATTTGTATCCAAGACCAGCTTGTTTACAATCTGGACTGGGGCCTGTAATTGTCAATCTGTGCTAGAGGAAGCATGGAGAGGTTGGGCCTGTCTCCTGTGAACCACTTCACCATGCTGCACTGATGCTATATAGGGAGGTGCATCTGGGTTCAGGCCTGTTTGGGCCTGAGGGCCTATACTTCCGGTATCGCCATGGCCTGTTGGGGTCTGGGTTCACGGTTGTGTGGCTGCAAGGGCCTGAGCAGGAACAGCATTCGCTACAGAATGCACTTGTCCAAGGTGCTCTCTAAACTTCCAGTTCTCTTCAGCTATTTCCCTATATGAAGGGCCTGGTCTTTGTTGTTATTTACATCCAGAAGCACACTGCGAACAGAACTCCTACAGCACCCATGCAGCTTACCGAGGGGTAGCAAGCCCCACAAACAAGAAGTCCAAAATCGGGAGTGCAAAAGCGACAAGCACCAGATGAATTACAGAGTGAAGTCACTTTTTATAACTCAAATAATAAATTTATTTAAACTTCACTACAGAAAAGTAGTAAACTGGTGCAAAGCTGTTAAGTGTTGTAACAAACAAAACACCCCTAGCGCCTCGACCCAAACGAGTCTTCAGAGGGGGTAACCAAACCATTATTCACAGCACTTTAAATACTCAAATAATTTACAATTAATGAACTGTCTTGATACCATTTAAAGGCATAGAGTACCTAAAATTCTGACATTTATTTCTCTTCCTTAATTATTATCGTACAAAACAGTCATAGTGCTGGATATTCAAGTTTGGTTATAATAAAACTGCAACATAAAATAGCAACATAAAAAAGAAGAAGAAAAACAAACTTATTTTGTTTCAAAATCTCACACAGGTAATAATCTAAGAATTACCACAGGCAGATAATATAATACTTCTATAAAGTTCACTCTTTGTTGTTATTTACCCTTATGATTTTTATGGTGTTTCTTATTCTTATGATAATTCTGGTTCCCACCTCATTGTTATTGTTGCTGTTGTGGTTGTTGTTGGGCCTGATGGGGGTATTGATTGTCCGCAGGGAGGAGCTGTTTATGTTGGGCCTGCCCTTCCTCTGTGTAGTGCATTGTGTCCTCTGGGGTAGGCTCCACAGCAGCTACATTTTTGGGACCAGAGCCCAGATCACGGATGTAGAGTTGATAAACTCTTTCAGTTTTCTGGAGGATGTCGGCAAACCGTTCCATGGTGGGATAAGTGGTTGGCTCTGCCTTCTCTCTCACTGCAGGGATCATGTTCCTAAGGAACAAGGTCTTAAACTCGATAAGATCTACATCCGCAGCTTCTTGTGCAAGTTGTTTTCCTGCTCGGTAGGCCATCTAGAGTCTCTGGTGGTAAGTCGCTGGACTTTCCTTTGCATTCTGTTTTACAGGGTATGCAAGCATCACTCCTACTACACTTGGGCTGTGTGCAGAAATGAGCTCAGCTGCAACTTCGTCAAAGGTGGCATTGCCGGACTGGCGGATGGCATCGGGAAGTTTGGCCCATAGTCCAGGATCAATGGTCTGGTGTAGGATCTGGACCTGGTAGTCTGCAGTGAGACTAAGCATTTCACATTTGGCATGCACCTTTTCCAAGTGGCATCTGAGGCTGTTGGATAGGCTCATCTGACCGATACTGTCAGCTATTTGCTGAACAGAGTAGGCCATTTGTAGAGGATTAGTGGGACAATCAGGCGGAGGTATGTTACCTCGGGCACCATCCAAGGCTGCCTGAGCTGTGCCCTCCACTACAGAGTGAACTATGCCCTCCTGAGTACCTGTTTCATGAATAAGCTGTCTAATTTGGCCTTTTAAAACTTGCTTATTCCTCTCCGGAATGGGCACACTATTTACCGCATTATGAATCATTCTATCTCCTGCCTGTCTTCCTCATTAATAATGGCTACCAGTGGTGCCACTGGGACTAGGCCTGGGCCTGCTCCCCCTCCATAATGGGGGTCGACATGTTGGCATTGCCCATGATGTGAGTCATGACGTCAACAACGTATGACATGGTGTGGGTGTAACAGGGATCCACCATGTTATGGATGGTGGGGAAGGGACTCTGGGTCATAGTAGGGGTGTGACTGGGCAATGTATTGAGAGGTGTCATCATCTGAGACCTCCCCGTCAGATGACGTAGTTAAGGCAGGGGCTACACCTCCCATCGCCTTAACATGTCCAGCCAGAACCTCTCGCTGATGGCGCAGTTTCACCATCTTAGATTCACATTCTGTATGACTCACATTTGCAACATTCACATTAACCTCCTCTTGCATTTGTTTTTTGCAACACTTTGTATGCGGCGCTCAATTCGCAATTGTCTCTAGTAGCCACTTCTAAGTCATTACATACCTGGTTTATCTCATCCTGTAGCTCTCCCAGCTCCCCATGCAACTGTTCATTTGTTCTACTTAACAAATCATTCATATTCAAAGCTTATCCTGTCTCAAACTTTCACACTCCTGCTTCAACATACAAATTTCCTGCTGTCCTGCCTGTGCAGAATGATGCAAAAGTGAATCTTTTTCATTTCACAGAGTTTGAAGTTCAGACTCCAAACTCTGCAGCAGTCCGACACATTCCATTTCCTGCAAACCCATCTCTTGCTTAAGAGATGAGATCTGCAGTTCAAGGGTTCGAAACCTCACTTTGGAGGCTTCCAAAGCAGCATAGAGACCAACGACCAATAGCCCTTTAGCTTGGCACTTATTGGCTGTTTCTCTCATCTCAGTGTACTGGGTTGAGATCCCCAGTATAGGGTTTTTGGATTGACTTGCATCTTGCGTGAAGTCAGCCCAACCTCCGTGGGAGGTAAAGAAGTTCGAGACATAGAGTCTCAGTTCTGCGAAGATATTTGATTCGGTGGCCATTGTGTGGGAGGGAAAGAAAAATCAAACTGTGAAAAAGGTACCGTGCTGTGTATCTATCAACAGCAGGAGCACTTCATACACAGCTGGGCTACTGTGCACTAGTAAGCATGCAATTCAAAACTGCCATGGAGTGGGTCAAGTCGGTATTGACCACACCCAGAAAGCATGCAGACTTTGCAAGGGGTTACGAAGTGGTCTGAAAACAGGAGAGGTGATGCGGGAATGCACACCTACGGTCCCCGTTGGGAAGGGAGAAGTTATAAAGCAACAAGCGAAACTTTGCAAACACCAAATATCGCCTGCACGTGGTAGCCAATTGTCAGGAGGTCTAAACCTCACTCTCAGGTTCTTGGCAATATTGGGAATGCAAAGAATCACAGACACATTCCATAAGAGTAATAAACTTGTTTATTACTGCCAAAAAGGGTAATTACAGTTGCCCTAAGCAGTTCTTACCAGTACGAACCGTGAGCTAATGCTAAGCGTTCCCTATACCTCGAGGATTCTCTGTGTCTCTTGGGGTCTCCGAGGTAGAAGACGTCATGTCTTACATTATATACCTATGATGATTACTATGGTTACTGTAAGATAGAAACATTTCTAGTTACAGAGATGAGCCCTATTGGCTAAATTAGGGGTGGATCCACGATCCAAGATAACATTATACAATTTTGTAGTAGTCATCACTTTGTGAAACAAAAGAGTACAGTTCTTACATCAATCAATCAATCAAGTCTTTATTTAACCAGGCGTTCATCATTGAGCAGAAGCTCATTTGCAAGATGGACCTGGGTGGAGCATGAACAATTGTATATACAGGTCAACACAGGTATTTACAAGGCAATACAGATAATACTCTTTACAGAGAGGAGGAAAAAGAAGTTCATATGTACATAGAATTATACAGATATTGTACAGATTACATGGTATTTACATACATAGAAGTGTCTATAGGAAGATAAAGCAGGTTATCTAAGGTTGCAGGAGGAAGTAACGGAAGAAAAAAAATTAAAATAAACATATACACCAGGTAGAGGTGAAGGTAGAGGGGAAGGAAGGGAGGGAGGGAGGTAGGGGAAGAAAGGCTAGGAGGGCACGGTGCACAGAAAGGAGTTGGTAAAATGGGATGTAGAGAAGGTGAATGGAGAAAAGGAGTATGTGTGAGCCCTGGGATTGAATGCTATAAAGTATGGGGCATGGTAGGATGTCACAACCCAGGGTAGTGACCTCCTATCCAAGGTTGGGAAAGGAAGACTAAGGAGATGGACAGGCCTAGTGTTGATAAGACAGGGGGTCAAGAGAGAGAGAGAACAATTAGGCTGGTGAGGAGCAAGCCGGGGGGTCAGTACTTAAAATTGGGTCTAGCCATGGCTATATACCAGTGCAGACACATTTACATAAATCAGTGTAGTTATACAAATCATCAAAAGGTGGCAATGGCAACTTATATATCATAAGCAAACAGATTTCAACGCTTACCGTACGCTACAGAATTCATGTAAAAAACAAGTCAGAGCTGCTAAGAGCAAGTACTGTAAAGACCTACTGATTAACTCGGCCAATGATCCCAGAAAATTCTGGTCACACATCAAATCCTTCCTAGGATCCTTACAGTCAACTACCCTTGGTGATATGCTGATAAATGATGTGCATTGCAATGACTCACAAACCATAGCTAATTCTTTCAACCTGCATTTCTCTGATCTCTCCCAATATACCTCTTCCTTCAATCTCGCTGCAGTGTCCTCCCACCCCTCATCAGGAACCTGTCTGGATAAGTTGGAAGTGTTGTCCCCTGTGCATCCTTATACTCCTCCATTCTATTTTAAGGCTGTGTCTAGAAAGGAAGTCCTGAAGCTCCTGAGGTCCATCTCTGATCATACCAGCTCTGGCTCAGACTCCCTTGAACCCCGCCTCTTGAAACTAGCAGCTCCCCTTATTGCATTACCACTGGCCAATATTTATACATTATCACTTTCAGGTGGAGTGGTCCCTGACCTCTGGAAAACTGCTCGGATCACACCTGTACTTAAAAAGGGGGATCCTAAGGTTGTCATGAACTACAGACCAATTGCCATACTCTCAGTACTGAGCAAAATCCTGGAGAAAATTGTTGCAACTCAGACAACTAACTATCTACTTAAGCACAGCCTGCTCTCGGATACCCAACATGGCTTCAGGAAAGGACATAGCATGACGACTGCACTCCTTAAATTCACTACTGACACTCTTTCAAAAATGGATACTGGCAATCTGACTGGGGCTGTCTTTATTGACCTCACAAAGGCTTTTGACCATGTTGATCACACTTTGCTTCTCTTCTCGCTTCAACACCTGCATTTCTCCTCCTCTGTTGTTGACTGGTATGAAAGCTACCTGACAAATGGAACTCAAGTGGTGAAATTTAACTCCTCTCTATCGAACAGTACCACCACTAACATTGGTGTACCTCAGGGCTCCATCCTAGGGCCCCTCCTATTCTCTCTTTATATAAATAACATTGGAGCTGCTCTAAAATCCTGCTCTGCTATTCTATATACTGATGATCCTGTCATCTATACAAGTTCTACTAATATAGACACTATCAACACAACCCTTTCCTCTGACTTTAACAATATCCAGAACTGGCTGTATGACCACAAACTGGCTGTCAACACTAGCAAAACTAAAGCCATGCTGCTTGGATCGGCCCCAAAGCTCCGGGCTTGCACAACAGCACTGACGGTGCAGGACTTAGAAGGTCAATTACTGGAATGTGTGACCTCTTTCAAGTACCTGGGCATCCAGCTAGATCAATCTTTGATCTTAATCTTCATGTACAGTCTGTTTGCAGAGCAGTCAACTCCAAACTGGGTGTTGCATATAAGACTAGTTATATGCTCATGCCATCGGCTAAAATGGCCATTGCGAGGGGGATTCTGGTCCCCACCCTAACCTATGGGGCTTCCTTATTTGGGGCTGCTAATAAAACTGACCTACCCAGATGGGATATTACGTATAACAACATATGTCGCTATGCCTCTTCTGCTCCTCGGCTTAAACACCACTGCCAGCTTTATAATGATCTAGGTTGGTTGTCTCCGTTAGCTAGTAGGAAATTCTACTTTGGCTCTCTTATTGATTCTATAATTCGAAGTCAAACCCCTAGGTGTCTTGCAGCTATGCTTGTTCCTCAGGACACACTCCATGGTCTACGATCAGCTGACAAATCCTTTCTGAATTTGCCGAGGTGCCGCACGAGGAAAGGAACTGTTGCATTTGAACATGCAGCTCCACAGCTGTGGAATTCCTCTCTACATTAGACTTCTAGTTCCCACACATGCTTTTAAGAAAAACTGCGCGCTTCGAATCTGCTGATTGCTGATACCTGTTCTTGCTTTCACCCTACCTAATGACTGATGTCTCTGGCCATACAATAGTATTTCCTCACCTCTATATAACCTCTTACTGCCTCAGCCTGTCCCGGCTCCCTTTCCCTGCCCATATACAATCTTGCACTGCAGGCATCTCCCTTACACTTACATACACTCATATAATCTAATTTCATGGCTTGCTCCCCTCTTCCTCACTTACCAACCTTTTCCTTAATGACACTCCCTGCTCTCTATGGTTATTTTTTCCTTTTGTATTACCTATTTTTGTTTTGTGTACCTTGTTTCTGTTTATATGATGTGCCACCTGAAAATTTATTGTCCAAGTCCTCTCTATTCATTGCATAGATAGGCACCTATGAACTTATGAATGGTCTACTCTGTATGTCTCTGATATAGTGTATCCACTTTAACTCATTGTAAGTAAAGTACTTTACTTTGTATGTTCAGATATACTGTAACCTCTCTAACTCATTGTCTGTAAAGCACTTATAATTTGTTATCCTGTTAAGTAGCTGCATGTCTGTACTCTCCCGGGTAGTGCCTGAAAATAGTTATTTTATGGCTAGTGCACTTACCCGGTAAACAAAAGCTAAATAAAATAAATAAATAATCATTACAAGGACACGTGTCCTAATATCTTATAAGCAAGAAATACATATATGTATTAGAAAGCAAAGTGTATAACAATAATATGCATACATATCCTAACATCTACTCTTATATGGTAGATGTCCTTAGCCCTATATGTTAGTATAACATATGCCTAAATGCTAGCTGTCTACAGTGTACCTCTCGGGGTATTAATAAGGGTGCAGAGACCTCGTGTAACAACCGCCTCTCACCATCTCTCCACTCTCTGGGAGCCAGGTGGGTCTGTCCCGTATCTGTATGCCATGGTGCAGAATTTCAGCTCCTGATTCTTCTGGAGAATCAAATTCTTTTTTGCCCTCAGGGAACTGTAAGATCATCCTGGAAGGGTAAGGAGTGGTGAACTTGATTTTGTTTTCTTTGAGAGGGGCAAAGAAAAGCTGGTGTTCTCTGCAGGCCCGGAGGGTGTCAGATACATAATCATTGTCAATATATATTCGATCTTGGCCATAAAAGATTTTCTATTTTCTCCAGACTGTAAGTAGAACACGTTCGTTGCTTGTATATTTGAGAAAACATGCTATGATAGATCATGGCCACGCATCAGGCTTATTTTGGTTTTGGGCCCAAGGCCCTGTGCACCCTTTCAAATTCCAGTTCCACGTCATCAGGAAGTTCAGGTGCCGTATGTAACACCATAGACAAAAACTCTGTTGTATTTTGTCCCTCTGCCCCTTCTTGTATTCTGTATACCCTTATGTTGTTTCTATGGGCATGATTTTCTGAATCTTTCTGCCTGCATTGTATTTGGAGTCGGGTTTCTTGTATTGTTTGAATTGCTTGTTCTAGGTTGTCCAGTCTGTTCTCTGACACTGTTATTTGTCTCTCTGAATCATCCGCCCATTGTTCGTGTAATTCTATATCCTTCTTAAGTTCCCTATACAGTTGCTTCATTTCCGCTCGAAAACTTAATAGCTCAATGTATATGGTGTCCAATTTTACCCGTTTTCTCTGAGCTTGGAAATTGTCCAGAGTTTGAGACGCAACCAGAAGTCCCAATCTTTTAAATCTTTTTCCCTCACCCTAAATGTCTCTATTCCTTGGCCCACTTCTGTCAATTCTGGGCTGTGGAGCACAGTTAAAGTCCCCATCTATGAGGACCATGAGTCCATGATCCACAGGCACCTGAAGCAAATGTGATGTAAAGAAAGTGAATCTCTCCCCACTTTCATTAGGTGCGTAGAAGGTTAGTAACACACATGGTGTTCCTCTGTATGTCCCCTTCACCTGCATAAATCTATTCTTCTTATCCTCAGTAATCTCACACTTGTCGTCTTTTGCTCCTTCCAGCACTTATGCCCATTCCCGCTCATTTAGCTCCTTCCATCTCCCTTCCTCATACCCTTATTCCTCCCCTACCCCCTCTTAGCCCTTCCCACCCTTCTCCCATACCTAAGTACCCACGCCTGCCCTCCTCGCTCCTGCCACCTGCTCTTACACCTCTACCCCCCACCAATCCAGCCCACTACCCCATTCTACAAAGCCTCTGGCAGCTCTGTGCTGCTTTCCCTCTTTCTTCTCTACATTATCCCCACCCACCCCTCTGCTCCCAACCAGACAAGGCCTCTCAGTTGTATACCATCTCTTAACAAAAACTTCGGGCCGCCTGCCCTGCTCTTCCCCATCCCTTTCTAACTCGCCCCATCCCCCACCATCCTGACTATCATCGGACAAGGCCTCTTGGCTGATTCTCTGACTCTTAACCTTTGCTTAATTCTCTCCTTCTCTTTGGTATTTGACCTGGCATACATTGTACAATGCCAGTAACAGTTACTTTCTGAATTCACTTTAGTCTCCACAACTTGTACATACTTGTTGTGTGTATTCTTTTGTGACTTGTAATCTATGTAAATGAGCCCTGGCTTATAGGTGTAAATCCAAGATCTTAATAAATAAAAATAATCTGATCCACTGTCAGTGGGGTGTCTTTCCGCACCAAAATTGCAACTCCCTTTCTGTGTGGATGAGCCAGGTTTGAGGATGAGTAAACTGAGCCCACCCAACTTCTCCTAAGTTTAAGCTGTTCCAACTGAGATAGGTGGGTTTCCGACCTAGAGGAATTGTTACCATGACTTTTAGTCTCCCAAATTCCTCCAGAACTCAATCACTCTTAATTGGAGAGTGAAGGCCTTTTGCATTGTATGTGATTAGCCTTAAGTCCGCTATAACATTAAAAGATTTCCTGTCTTGTGACTTCCATTTGAGACACACATTAACAGTAAAATTTGAACCAAATCTACAACATCATAAAACTGTAAACTGTATTGAAAGTTGACTGCATAAACTACAACATGCACACTTTCAGCAATGTCAAAGTAACCAGGTTCCCTGTTCCAATGATATAAATTTGGGTCAGTGTTGAGATCAGAAAACATACTTGACTTCAAGGTTAAACTTAGCCACTACTTCACAGGTGCCCTAGTAGGAGCATTCCCGGGGATGCCTTGGCCTGTTGCTGTTTGCAATAACTCTATTGGGCATCAGTGTGCAAGCATAGTCCCACCCTGTGACTCTCAGGTGGATATCCTCCAACAGAGATGTAATCCCCTGTAGGAAGAGAACCTACAGTGGATTGGTTGTGGAGGCATTTGTCACGTTTAAGGTCCCTTGGCTTATAACCCACCGCAGGTTAAAAATGTCCTTCCCTTTGGGGGAGCTGGTCAGCCATTGGCTGGGAGTACCCCTGGAGGGTGGATTTCATTTGGGCCATGTGGAACAGTGTGGGCTGAAGGAGTCAGTCTGAAGGCAAGAATGGGGCAGATTGCTCACTTCCAGTGTCAGCCTGCCACCCAGGGTTCGAGGGGAGTGGAATAGCTCAATTGGGACCCAGAATATGTGAATCAAATTGCAGCAAGGGGGCCGCAATCACCTTGAGATTAGGACTGTAGCCTGTAAGTGGGATTTGAACCTCTGGATATGTGGAGTGTCAGTGGGATCCTGCCAGACAGAGAGGGAAGCCAGCAAAGGGAAGCTGGTTCAAGCCTGCCAGTGGAAAAGTTAAGCTACTAAAAATGCTACCGGGAAACCAAGAGGTCAGGAGGGGCAATTATATGCTGAATGTTGTGTTCAGGAATATAATGTAACTATATTAAGCAAGCTTAATAATTACACAGTCAGTACGTGTCCTGTAAGTTAGGTTAAACAGAAAGGTGGGAAAGACAGAATAGTTTAAAACAGCTATTTTGTTTGTATACAGACATTATAGTGCTGAATGTGTCATAGAGAGAGAAAAAAAGATGCTGAGTGTTTATGCAGCTTGTGGAGGATGTATATAGAAGGTAAAGAAAAAGAGTAAAAAAAGTAAGACAGAGGTAGTAAGAAATTAAGAGAAATGCTGTCTAAGCATTATTACCAGACATTACATTATTAGGGATTATTTGAGGATTCTAAGTATTTAAAGTAATCCTGCCAGCATTCATTGTATACATTGAGATGGTCAGATGAAATATGCGTCATACGATCTAAGGAGGCATACTGAGTTAGGTTTTTAAGTATATCTGAGAATTGGGAATGGTAACAGAATTCCAGAGCATAAGAATATGCCATTTAGCTTGGAGGAACAATATGTTCAGCCATCTGTTTTGTGCATGAGAAATGATTTTATTATTCTGAAAATCAGGAATGCCTAGTAGTGAATATTTAGGGTCTGTTGCAATAGTTTGACTGATCACTTTAGTTGCGAAGTGATGAACCGTTTGCCACAGGTTTTTAATAGGAGGACAATACCATAAAATATGGAGAAGGTCCCCATTGGGAGAGTTACAACGCCAGCAATTATTGTTATTGATTAGTCTCATTTGTTGTAATACCACCGGGGTCCTGTACCATAAATGTAGGATTTTTGCTCGTATAAGTGCACTGCATGTGTCCTTAAATATTTTGTGACATGACTGCCAGCATTTCTGCCCTGGTTATCTGTTATCTTGTAATTTAATAGTGTACTCCATTTATTTTCAGCCTTGATTGATTGGTCCGGAAGAGAATCTCTAATATTTTTGTAGATAATACTGCTTAAATGAGATGGTGTTTTAATCCAGTGGGATACACGGTGGTCTAATAAAAGTTGTGTAGATCAATAGTTCTTAGACTTTGTCACAGTGAGCCTCCCCAAATCCCTGGAAAAGATTTTGAGCCTCCCCCAAAAACTGAAGTAATCTTGGGCCTCCCCAAAGAAAAATAACATGCTGTACTTTGCACTGTACACCATGAATAAATTGAAACCCCTTTGAGTACTTGGCTCACATTCGTTCTTTGACTTATAATGACGTGGAACCTTTGAAAAAGAACTCCTGCACTCAAAGATGTTATCTGAATAACAAATAAAATAAACAAATATTATGCAGCTTATTGCACCCCACCACACACACACACACACACACACACACACACCACACACGCACGCACGCACGCACGCACACACACACACACACACACACACACACACACAGAGGCCAGCCTACTTGCTCTACTATTTTCATTCTTGAACCATTGTTACCCCTTGTTGCAGTACCTTCATGGGTTAGACTACTTTCTCTGTTTCCTCTCTATATGAAATAACCTTCCTACATACTTTGCCTTTCACCCTCCTTCCCTACTCCTAAGCAACTTCTCTGGGATTACTTTGCTCCTTCCTGCTATTGCTCTGAGCACTTCTGTGCTCAACCCTTGTATTTGGGCTGTTCTGCCATCAGTCTACAAATTGATCAATAACCACCACTCATTATTAGTTTACTGTTTGCATTTGTTTGCACTATTGTTCACTGTGTATTTCTTGTATGTTTTGCAGTTACCTTTTGAAATGTATTCACTACCTATCCTTCCCCGGGTATACCTGAAATGAGCCTTGGCTCATTCACCTTTCCTTGTCACCTATTAGTAAATAAATATGTAAAATTCACCTAGTATTATCCTCTTTCAGTTTGCTTCATCTCTTCACACAAAATACATAAAACTCAAAATTTAAATACAGTACTTTTTCAGACTTGCTTGAGCCTCCCCTGGAAGAGGTTGGGGCCTCCCCAAGGAGGCTGGCCTCACCATTTGAGAACCCCTGGTGTAGAAGAATGTTGAAAGTATATGTTGCATGCAGTTCAAAGTTGAAGATATTTCCAGAACTTGGTTTTTGGGAGATTTCATTGGTTACAAAGATTAGAGAAGGTTTTAAGTTTTAGGTCTTTTGATTTGATTATATCGGCCAGAAAGAGTATACCTTTCTTTTTCCAAGTCCGAGAGAAAATTAGGTAATGTTTTAGGTAAATATTGTTGTTACCCTAAATAGGGGCATATGCAATGGGGGTTGGACTGGATTTCAGGTGTTTATGTATCAATTTCCAGTAAAACACCTAAGGTGCAATTGTAGGGTGAGATTTTAGATTGTGGGGTAGTTTATTATAAATGTGGGAGGTAGGGATATTACCAGGACATAAAGAGGCTTCCATACTAACCCATAGAGGAGTTTGGGAAGATGGTTTGCAAAATCATTTGATGGTTTGAGCTGCACAATTGGCCCATAGGTAAGCTTGGAACCAAGGTAGTCCGAAGCCACCTTTCGACCAGTTAGTGCGAAGTTTAATTCGACTGAATCTTGGAATTTTCTCTCCCCATAGATAGTTACCAATTAGTTTGTCTAATTTGCTTAAGAAGTTAGAGGGGAGAATTAGAGGGATGTTGGCAAAAAGATATAGCATCTTAGGTGAGATAGACATTTTAATAGAGGATATTTTGCTGGTAAAAGAAAGATTGAGAAGCTTCCACCTATCTAAAGTGGATTTGATATTAGATAACAGGGGAGTGAGGTTGACGTCCCAGATCTTGTCTAATTGAGGAGTAATTTGAATGCCAAGATATGAGATACCTTGAGCTGCCCAATGAAAACCCAGAGTAGTATTCATGGAGGGTTTACATAGATTGTTCAGAGGCAATGTTTCAGATTTATTGTAGTTTGGAGCTAGACCAGATAGTGAGGTAAATTCCTTAAGAGACTGAATTAGTGGTCGTCCTGATAAATCCAGATTCTCTAATAGAATGAGGAGGTCGTCAGCATAGGAAAACGAAGTGTAACAAGAATTAGCTATGTGAATACCTTTGATATATTTGGAATGGCAGAGATCAGCAGACAGGGGTTCCACAGCAAGGATGAATAAAGACGGAGATAAAGGGCACCCTTGTCTGGTACTTCTGGCTAATAAAATGGAGGACAAGAGAGTAGAGTTGGTAAGAATTTGTGCTGAGGGGAGGTGTATAACAGCTTGATCCAGTCACAAAATGTGTTGGTGAAGCCAAAATGAGAAAGTACCAGGTAAAGGTAATTCCAGTTTAATGAATCAAATGCTTTCTCAAAAGCAATAGCTACAGCAGCTGCTGGTGAATTAAGAGTTTTTGCTTTGTGAATTAGATTGGATAGGGAACGTATGTGGTCAGAGCTGGATCTATTCAAAAGAAAACCTGCTTTGGAAGCATGAGCTAATTTTGATATTAGTGGTTCCAATCGTAAGGTTAATAGTATTGCAAAAATTTTGCCATCAGTATTGAGTAGTGAAATGGGTCTGTAACTAGAGGGAAGAGATGGGTCCTTATTTTTCTTAGGCAAGACAGTAATAATGGCCTCAGTCATAGTAGGAGGGAGTTTACCAGTAGTTGTCGATTCCATAAACACATTGTAGAGCAGAGGACAAAGGGTGTCAGAAAGTGTTTTATAGAGGTCTATAGTGAATCCATCACTCCCTGGAGATTTACCAGATTTTAGAGAAGATAATGCTTTTTGGATATCCTGGAGGGTGAAGGGTTCATTTAGAATTGCCTTATCATGTTCCAAAAGGTGTGGGAGATTGATTGTCCAGAAATCATTGTATTTGCTTATTATGTGCAGTATTTTGTTGCGAGTATAATTTCTGATAAAAGGTTCTCATAATGACATTAATAGATGAATTGTCAGAGTGAGTTTGACCTAAGTGGTCTTGTAAATCTGCAATATGTCTACTCATTTGTTACACTTTAAGTTGGTAAGAAAGAAGTTTGCTGCATTTATCACCCTGCTCCCAATAATTGTGCTTGAGTCTAAAGAGGGCCTGTTCTGCTTTACGGGATATGAGGTAATTAATCTTAATTCTTAATTGGAGAATTTCAAAATGAAGTTGTGAATCTGGGTTGGGTTTACAAATCTTAAAATACTGACTTTCTTTTTCTTTCAGAAGTTTTTCCAGTTCTGCCAATTGTTGTTCTCTTAGTTTCTTTCTGTAGGTGGCATAGCTAATGATTTTACCTCTAATGGTGGCATTCAATGCTTCCCAAGTGATACCCATGGAGGTTTCAGAGAGATTATTGAAAGAAAGGTAATACTGGATTTGGTTTTTAACCCAGGGAATAAATTTGGGGTCTTTCAGTAGAAGAGAATCAAGACTCCAAGTAGGAGATTTGGATGATGGGGGGGGTGGGGCATAGTAAATGTAGTTGAATAGGGGAGTGGTCAGAGATAGTGATGATTATTTTTACCTTTTAAAAAATGAAACACAGAGTTCCCACCATACTGGTGTTACCAGACTAAAACATGTTTTTTTTTACATTTCTCGATCAATTCCAGTGCATCTGCTGGAATTAGGAACACCCCCAACACAGTCTAGCCACTAATTGTGCAGCGGGAGTAGAGGAGACTGTTGCATCATGGGTGGATGCACTGTTTGGAGATGTTTCTAATGTTCAGGAAGTATGCAATAAGAGTAGATCAAGAATTTGAAACAAAACAAGGTTGGGTATAGCTATTCATTAGCATGCATTTTAGTTCTTAAGCAAGGGGGCAGATAAAACAATCAGCAACACCAGAGAATTTTAGTGAAGGTAAACAATTATAACATGTGGGTTTTTAACCAGAAATAATAAGATGCTAAAAAGGTTGATGGTGTCCTTTTAAAGTCATTTAACACTGCTAAATAAGGGTTTCTGGCTTTTTTAATGTTTCTGATGTATCTGATGGATCTCAGGTGTTCATTAGTCATTTTTGACTCTGCTCTTTTTGAATTGCATCCCTTCTGACTTGCCAAAAGTATTTGGTTACTTAGATCCTTGGCCTCAACATTGTCCGATGTCAGTACAGGAGGAATAACTTCAACACCATCATCAGGATTAGAATGAAACAGTTTCCTTGTCTTTAAAAGGTGCCTTGTGTCTATAAAGGTGGGCAAGCAATGTGAGAAGGCAGTAAGGAAGGCTGGGAGGGATACTGGGATGCATAGGGAGAGGCATCAGTAGTAGAAAACAAGAAGCTGTTATCCCTCTGTACAGACAGTTGGTGAGACCCTATCTAGAGTACTGTGTGCTGTTCTGGTGACCCCGTCTCTGCAAAGACATAGACAGAGTGGAGGCTGTCCAGAGGAAGGCAACCAAAATGGTGCAGGGTCTGCACCAGAAGACATACGAAGAAAGACTAAAGGAACTTAATATGTATTCTCTTGAGGAAAGAAGGGAGAGACGGGACATGATAGAAACTTTCAAGAACCTCAAGGGAATCAACAAAGTCCAAGAGGGTAGCATCTTTCAGAAAAAGAGATGTGCAAGAACAAGGGGGCACAATTTGAAGATAGTGGGACGGCTCAGAGGTAATGTGAGGAAGTATTTTTTCATGGAGAGGATTGTGGATGCATGGTACAGCCTCCCTGAGGAGGTCATGGAGACAAGAACAGTGGGGGAATTCAAGAATGCATGGGACAGACATAAGGCAGTCCAAGTGGAGGGTTGGAGGAAGTAAGCTGTTGGTTAACTAGGATCTGCAGCTTATCTGTTAGGTAGGAAAATGGGCAGATTAGGTGAACCAAGCAGTCCTTATCTGCCATGAAATTCTATGTTTCTATGTTTCTATATTTCCTTCAATTTCTTCAGTTGATTTTGCCATCATCCATCATGACTGTAGGACTGTATGGCTACCTGCTACATCACTGTAGCATTTGCAGATGAATGCATCTCTGATCTAAACAGTATCATTTCTATGTAACTGTCGAAGCTCCTTGGATCCTCTATTATAAGACTGTATGCTTTTTGCACTGTTTGTTTTTGGAACCAGCACATTATGGATAATGGTGTTGAAAATCTGTGAAAGGTTTGGTTGCAGGTAGCCTTGTGCATAGTTTCCTGCTGCATCACATTTCTGCTGGGGACTTCCCACATGTCAGTGGAATAGCCCTGTAATTGAGTAAAGCAAGATAAGGGTCTTTGTTTGTCTCTTTGGCCTTTTTGAGAAATTGCTTCACAATTTTGATACCACACTCTGCAAGCCCATGAGACTGTGGATACCTGGGACTTGACATATGTTCAAAGTCATAAACAGCATGTTTTGAATTCATGTCCACTGAACTGAGGCCCATTACCACTCATCACCTGTCTGGGAATCACATGACTGGCAAAAACAGATATGATGTGGTGATTACTTGGGTTGCTGAGATGAACATACGCCTGTACAAAAAATGCCAGCAGATACAGGCCTTAAGGTACATCAAGTCTGCTTGATTGTGTAGCTATCAGATTTTTTATGCTGTAGCTGCCCCCACATACAGTAGTGACCCTCCCCCTGACCCTGCCCCACCCCCTCTTAAAACTGTCCACTAACTTCACTGATACCGCCTCCTCTGGCAGTGCAGTCCCCCAACCAATGCAATTTCTGTGAAGAAGTGTCTTCTCAGTTCTCTCTTGAACCGTCCCCCCTCCATTTTCAGGCTATGTCCCCTAGTGTCTCTCCCCCAATCCAAAAATTATCTCTGTATTAACCCTGTTTATGCCCTTCATTGCCTCATATATTTTAAGGTCTCGATCATATCTCCTCTATTCCTCCTTTCCTCTGAGTACATGTTGAGCTCCCTCTGTCTTTCCTCATAGTGTTTTTACCTCCATTCCTGTGATCAGCCGGGTTGCTCTGCACTGGACTCCCTCCAGCAGTATGACATCCTTCTTCAAGTAGGGACACCAAAACTGCATGCAGTACTCCAGATTCGGTCTGATTAGTGACCTGTATAGTGGTAAGATAACCTCTCTCCTCCTTGAGCTGATTTCCCTGGCTATACACCCCAGCATCTTATTGGCCTTGGCTGCTGTCTTCCTGCACTGTGCCAAATGGTTCATTTGCCTGTGATTAGCACTTCAAGATCCTTCTGATATATTAGACAGTAAAGCGACTTCTAGAAAGTTTAAATAATAATCAACGATTAAAACAAAATCCTTTCCTTGAAGACCAAACAGATAAATCCCATCTTATTCCCATGGACCCCACAGTTTCTGATCAGGAATCTTGGGTTTCTTTGGTAGCTTGGCCCTATACTTTTGGTATATGTCACAGCTGCTCACTATATCCTTCATGTCCCTATTCATGTTAGGCCTGAACACCACTTCTCTAGCTTGTCTCTTCAATGTCTATATGTTCAAGTGTCCTTCATGAATCCGTAGAAGCATTTCGTGCCTAATGGAAGCAGGAATAACAGAACAACACCCTCTTAAAAGAACACCATCAATCACTGAAAGCTCATCACGATAGTGGAAACATAGCTTGTTGACAGACCTGTCTTTCCATCTATCAGCCATGGAATGTACAACCTCTTGAAGAGTCTCCTCACGTGTCTTTGGAGGCAGTTCAAGTTGTTTTGATGAGGCTAACATGGACACTAACATCTGTTTCTGTGTCATTTTGCACACCTGGAATGTGTTCTGGAACTGCTCTGGGCAATGTATTGGCCACTATGACACATTTTCTTGGTCTGTATTCCAACTGTATGTCATACTTTTGCAGTCTCACCAGCAGCCTTTGTATGTGAGGGGGAGTGTTTCAGAGTCCTTTCTTGGAAAAGGCAGTAAGAGGTTTATGATCAGTTCTGCCACTGATGGGCCACCATAAAAATACTCAAGAAGCTCTTCACAACCAAAAGCTAGTCCCAGTGTTTCCTTTTCAATTCTGCATAAATGTAGTCAAAGCACAGCATATGCTACAGTCAAATATGTATTTGCATGTAGCTGCAGTAAGACAGCTCCTAAATAATCTTTTGAGGCATCAGTGGACACTTTTGTTTGTAATTTAGTGATATCCTACTTTGCTTAAAATTTTCTTTTTAATAGAAGCCATTCCCCACAATGCTGTCAGGACCACTGCCATTCACTTCCATCCAGAAGAAGGCTGTGTGGAAAACTAGTCTTTGCGATCAAATTAAGTAAGAATTTCCCCAGATAGTTCAACGTTCCAACAAGCCACTGCAAATCCTCTTTGCATTTGGCCTCTGGTATGTCTAATATTGCTTTGACCTTTTCAAGATCTTGCTGTATCCTTTAAGGAGTTAGTTTTACTCCAAGATAGATGATATCCTGAATTCTGAATTGACATTTATGCATGTGTATGTATTTATTTATTTAAAATTGTTAACTGGGAGTGGCACACTGAGCCAAGGTTCATTTCCAGGTGCAATCTGGGGAGCGGGGAAAGGGGGTACAGAAAAAGTAAAAATCACAAAACATCAGAACATGGTTATGTAGACAATCATAGCAGGTGCAGTAAGTTGTGCAGTGGCTAGGTAGGTAAGCAGCAGTGAGGTTCAATGCAGCTGACATGTGGATGAGTGTACAAGAAAATGACAATGTGTACAAGTGCCTTTCGGGGTGGCTGACAGTGCTAAAGGGTACAGGGGAGTAGGCATAATAGCCTAAAAATGTAGATGGGTCCAAAGCAGGAGGAGGATGGTCTGGGGAGACGGGAGGAAAAGATAAGGGGGGGTTGACAGAGATGGGGGAAGCAGGAAGGTGTCTTTGCTGGAATCTAAGGGCTGAGAGTGAAGGGGAGAGGTGGAGGGGTGGAAAGGAGAGGGGGGCAGGTTCTAGAGTGAAGGAAGGCAGTAAGAGAAGGGAACAAGCAGTGATGAGTGCAGAAGCGAGAGTTGGTACCAAAGTGACAGAAGGCATAGCAGTGGGTATCCAGTCTGAAAAGACATGAGGAAGGGGCAGTGCCATAAACGACATTGCATAGTCGAAGACTGGGAGAGTCATTTTGGTGACCAGCTCCTGGCAGACCTGGAGGGAAAGGCAGTCCTTGTTGAGGAACAGGGCACCGAGCTTAGGCAAAGTTTGGCATGGATGGCACTGATGTGGACATAGAAGCTGAGTTTGCTATCAAGCCACACACCAAGATACTTGAAGGCAGGGACCAGCTCCAGAGAGGTACAATCCAGTGTGTGAAAAAACACTTTACTCTTGTTAAGCTTTAAACCATGCTTAAGAGCCAATTCCAACACTTGCTTCAATCGCTGATCATGTTCTTTTACACAAGAACCCTATATAATGAGGCCCAAAAAGAGAGAGATTACCTCCTCCAACTCACAGAGAGTATGAACAGTAGCACACAGGAGAGGAAAAAAAACCTGTGGAAGAAATCTCTGAGGACTCATGGCTACTGAATCACACCTCCTCTAAGCATACTAAGAGAAGATGATCCTAAATGTTGTTGATTTCTTAAAACATACCATATGATTTTGGCATGAAGGGATCCATGCTCCAGAGCCCTAGAGACATGAGCAGGAATAAGGCTGCTGATGATGCTGCTTCATTGACTAGAGGCAAAACAGCTACATCCGCGTTATCGTGGGGGAGATCGCAATGCTCCACAAAGCATGTAGTAGACATAGCTTAAGGTTAGAAGAGATTGAGAAAACTGGGAGCAACTGTAGGAAACTGAGTTGGTCAAATGAGTTGCTGGGTGCCAGTCTTTAAGAATTGGAATTGTATGAACTGAGCTCCTTCCCAGAAACAAGAGGAAATGATCAGCTTGGTTTATCATGTGCTGACCATGAGGATTTAGCAGAGGAGGCTGATGCAGTAATCGATTCCTCAAAATGTAGACGCTAGACAAATAACTGAGACCAGTGTTCAACCTGGGATGACTTGAAGTGCAGGGTAAGTTCAATAAGTAAAGAACGCAATTTCACCAAAGAACATCATTGGGAATTTTTGGTGGATGATGTTCTGTGGATTCCAAGTATGAGGAGTTTCCCCTGAGGCATGAGATACAAGGATGAAGTTAGAAAGACTTGGAGCATGGATGTATAATGCTTCTTGGGTCCCTGCAATAATAGCGAGGTTTGGTGGTATAGAAACAATAGTGTATGATATGGTCGATGGATGGAGTAGATGACAATGAGAAAGCCTTCTTCTAAGCAGTGGTATGAGTTGCTAGGAGCAGGTGCTAAGATGGGCTATGGAAAGCTTAACAAGTTTTGAGGATGATGTCTTCTTTCAAGTGGAGTAGGCATCGAGGCAAGTCACATGGATGTTCTTACTTACTGCAGATTGATGTTAAGTCCTGAAGAATCAGCAACTCTAGGCAGGAGGTTGAGATTGAGACTGATGAGGTATGGATGTGATGAAAAGTCCTGGAATTGATCAACGGCTCAGACTAGAGATAACCAAGTTGCCACTTAGTAACAGGAAGATGAATGGGATAAAGACCGGCTCGATAGACTATATCCACTATTGGCTGAGTGTTGGAAGGCTGAGATGGTGTCTGATTCAGATAATCCCATGTGGTGCAACAGTTCCATATGCCAGATTTCGAGAGGAGATGATGTTGAAGTTTTCGAGGATAGATGTCGGGAGGGTAGCAGGGAAGGCTGGGAAACGAGCATGCTGGATGCAGAATCTCTGGCAAACTGATGTTTAGTGCTATAATTAAAATGGAACAGTTCCTGCTTCCAAGTGTAACCCATAGGTGGCACTATCCTAAGGGCTACTACCCCTGCCTGCGTGCCTAGGCACAGGTTGAGGGGCCTGAGCTCGTTGAACGGGTGCCTCCACCCAGAGGAGTGACTCTGGGGTAGCATAACTGCTGTTGGTATAGCCCTCAGGGATGTTATACCGCCCCACCAACCCCTCTAGTTGCCTAAACAGTATAGCAGCAAAACATTCACATGTACCATATGGCAATAATGACTTGGTCACAACCCTTGCACTTACCAACAGGCTTGGATCCTCTGCGGCTGCCCTGGAGACCCCCTGTAAAGTATGACCTGTAATGCAACAGTTCAATGGCAGTACAATACCCCCACCAAAAAGGTACACACTAGCCAGATTAAATGCAAAAAGAACAGAATCTGATCTATTCAGGGGAAAGTGAACAGGGGTGGGGCATGGATTTAGCTGATGATTGACAGATCTAATTAATTCAGGCTGAACATGCATGCACAGTGAGTCCCTTGTATATAGTAACACGACCCTGGGTACCCAGTTGTTAAGCAGGCCAGCCTGAAGCGATGCCCGTGGTAGGCTGGCATTGCAGCTATTGTTGGGGCCCTTAGGAAATAAAACAATCAGCATGCACATCAACCCAGAATTTGTAATCAGGAACCAGATAGCTCAGTTCATTGTAATAAACCCAAACAAATAAATCAGATGACACACAGTGATTGCAGCTTTGTTGCAGGGAGCTACCCTGTTTGGTACTCACGCTACCCAGATCAGGAGGCAGGACTGACAAGATGAAGACCTCTGGATGGTGTTCTGGTTTGCTGGGGAAGCAGGGCCCAACGACTTACTGAGGTGGTCGCTACCTGTTCGATGGTGTTGAGCAGGGAGCCAAATCCCCAAGTGGTTCTTTCATCGGAAAATGTCTCTGCGATGGAAGCGGCAGTCTAGGCCAAGATGGCAGGGCCCAGACCAGAGCAGGCAGTTCGGATTTAGTCTATGCGAATGCTGGAGCAGCTTCCAGCTAGCATAACATGATTGAAGGTGGGGAACCAAACCACATTCAGCACACTTATCAGCAACACAACTCTTAGTCACAGTTCGGATAAAGTCCGGTTGCAATTTAGCAGAAGTTCTGCGCAAACCTGTCAATCCATGACTCAATTCAGTACCTGGCAGGCAATGATCACTCTGCTTCTCCTCAGGCTTCAGATCTCAAACAAAGGAATTAGATTTAAGTCCAACTTTCACATTCACAGAATTTCTCACTGGAAAATGTGACAGGCAGGCCAGCGCAGCCTTCCTGCTGATTCTTCTGTGCTCCTACGCATGAGCGGCTGCCCGATGGCTCGAGCTGTTCATTCTCCAAACTCCAGTTCACAACTGACTCTGCTGCAGGCAGTTCTGGGCATTTCCTCTAAGATCCAAGTGGTTTGGTTGACTGTGGGAACTGTCTGTCACTGCAAGGGCTCCCTCTCCAGGTTCATTTAGGCACCAAACCTTAAAAACTACAATTTCTACAGAAATTCGATCCCACAAGACCTCTGGGGACAGAATCTATTTTAGGTCCCCCGAGGTTCTGAATGGTCTAAATCTGGCAGTCCAGAAACAAAATGGTGGCTCTATGCAAAAAGTCCATGCTGCAATGGAAGGCAGGTTAGACAAACTACGTCCCCCCCCCCACGCCAGGCGGAAGGTCGTGAGGGTTAGTGGGAGCCCTCCCTTACAGAATCTGCAGATCACCTTGGATTGCAGCACAGACACACCCCCTATGCTGGGCAGAAGGTCGTGAGGGTTAGTGGGAGCCCTCCCTTACAGAATCTGCAGATCACCTTGGATTGCAGCACAGACGCCCCCCTCTTGCGCTGGGCAGAAGGTCATGAGGGTTAGTGGGAGCCCTCCCTTACAGAATCTGCAGGTACGGAGCTTGAAATCGAGAGCTTGAAATTGGACTGTAGCACATGGTCTGGCGCCATTTTTATTTAAAACCGGGACCTTTTTTGCTTTTCTTTTTAATCCCCGACGCCCCCACCACCACCCTTGGTCAACTTGGAGTTATATAGTGGTGATCAGGCGATTTTCTGAGCCTCTCAGCTCACTTCTTCATTTGCAGCTTATCAGCTGCTGCCACTAGAGGTCGCCTTTAGCTGCTCGGCTATCAGGAATGCTGAACTTGCCAAAGTGACTGTGGTGGGTGGCAGCTACTGTGTATATAGATAATCCGGTGGTAAGCTGCTCTTGTAGGTGTGATAATCAGCAGGTCTAGCTGCCCCCTATCTACCTGCTTCCTGGAGCACTCTGGATACTTATTGGGGTCTGGAAGGACCTATATCTTGCTATTCTGCTGGTTCGCTTAATTTTCTGTGGTCTGGTTCAAGTGAGGGCGTGCATAACATGGGGACTCCCAAGCCTAGCATCAGTAGGGCTCAGCTCTTCCCCTTCGCTGATGGCCTCTTCATTGGTCTTGTCACTGCCATGTTCCTTCCTCTCCTCATTATGGATTGTGCCCCCCTCTTGGGATGCTCTCAGGTCTCACCGGGACGTCTTGATGAGATAGATTTCATTTTCTCCAACCTAATAGCCTGTGACAGATAGTCTCCCTGGCCCATCTGTTGCCTTAATCTTCAGAGTTTCTGTTATCCTGTTAAACTGGTCAGGCAGACTGGGTGCAGGCCATTCACTAGGGCTGGCTCATCTCATTTAAGGCATCTCCTCTGGCTCCTATTGTTGGCAATAGCCCTCTCAGGGGATGTGGAGCTGAACCCTGGTCCTCCATACCAACCTTTCTCCACTCCTGAAAGCTGGCTGTCTGGAAAAGTGTTGAAAATAGCTCATCTTAATGTTCGCAGTCTTCTGCCCAATGTGGCAGAGCTCCTTGCCTGGGTCACCCATTACAAGTCCTGACATCCTTGGGATAACTGAAACTTGGCTTAAACCCTCTATCCCTGATTCAGCTTATGCGTTCCCTGGCTATGACTTTGTTAGACAGGACCGTCCATGGAAAAGGAGGGGGGGGTGGTATCCTGGTCTACTACAGGAGTCATCTCAACCTGTCCTGCCTACAGCTAGTGCAGTCTTCCTGTGAAATACTGCACAGTGAGCTTCTTCTCGGTAAAGCAAAGAAGCTACACATAGTGTGTACCTACAATCCCCCTACGGGAGGTGTACTGGGTTTATCCTCCCTTCTTGACTCTATTGGTGCTAGGACTAGGAATAATGAGCTTTTGATCCTAGGGGACCTTAACCTAAATTGGTTTGGAGGTCACGTCAAGCAGTATGAGCCTCTGCTTGCATGTTTTTCACTGTCCCAACTCATTAAGGATCCCACCAGGTGGTCTTCCACTGGGGGTACCAGCTCTCTCCTGGACTGGATCTGTCCAATAGGCCTGAGAGGGTTAGCTCTTCTGGTACCCTGCAAGACTCAATTTCTGATCATTCCCCTGTGTACTGCATCTGGAAGGTCTCTGCCCCAAAGATCCCTCCTAAAATCATCCATGTCAGGGATTTCTCCAGGTTTGACCTGGGGTCTTTTCAGGAGGATCTTATGCTTATGGACTGGTCCGTAGTGCTGAATGCCCAGACCGCCTCCTCTGCAGCCTGTCATTTCCTTAGCACCTTTGGAGTTCTACAGGATAAGCATGCCCCGTCTGTCAGATGGAGGGTTAGGGGGGTCGCTACAAAATGGTTGCATGGGAATCTCCTTGCTCTAGTGAGGGATAAAGATAAGTGCTGGGCCAACTTCAAGGTCTCAATTGACCAGGCCATACTTCAGCATTACAGGAGGCTTAGGAACCAATGCAAAAAGGCAATCAGTAATGCAACAAGTGAATTTTGCAAAGCTGCCTTAAAGACATCAACTAAGGACCCTAGGACCTTCTGGAGGAACATCAAAAATATTGTGAGTGGCTCCTCCACCAGTGAGGCTTCTGACATGCTTATTGATGGAACTAGCTGTAATAATCCACTAACCATTACCAATGCGTTTAATTCCAACTTCTCTGACTTGACCGCTTTTACCTCTCACTTCTCCTCAACTGGTTGTGTGAAACCTGGCCAGGTCCTTCCTCCTCAACTGGCTCCTACCTGTCACCCTCTGTTCTACTTTAAGGCTGTATCAGCATAAGAGATGCAGAGACTGCTCTCTGGTCTCTCCTCTTTTTCTAGTGCTGGCCATAATGGTACAGAACCCAAGCTTCTTTGCCTTGCTGCTGCCTTCATTGCCTCTCCTGTGGCCCATATTATCAATCTATCCTTAGCCACAGGAGTTATCCCTGACCTATGGAATGTGGCAAGGGTTAGAAACATAGAATTTGACGGCAGATAAGGACCGCTTGGCCCACCCAGTCTGCCCATTTCCCTACCTACTGGATAAGCTGCAGATCCTAGTTAACCAGCAGCCTACTTCTTCTTACCCCCACACCCTAGAATTGCCTTATGACTGTCCCATGCATGCGAATTCCACCACTGATTTTGACTCCACAACCTCCTCCGGAGCCGTTCTATGCATCCACACCTCTCTGTGATAAAATACTTCCTAAATTAGCTCTGGTCGCCCCCCATCTTCAAATTGTGCCCTCTTGTTCTTGCACCTCTTTTTGAAAGATGCTACCCTCTTGGACTTTGTTGATTCCCTTGAGGTACTTGAACGTTTCTATCATGTCCCCCCTCTCCCTCCTTTCCTCGAGGCTATACATATTATGCTCCTTAAGTCTCTCTCTTCATATGTCTTCCGGTGCAGACCCTGCACAATTTTAGTTGCCCTCCTCTGGACAGCTTCCATCCTGTCTATGTCTTTGCGGAGATTGGGTCCCCAGAACTGCACACAGTACTCCAGATGGGGTCTCACCAGCTGTCAGTACAGAGGGATAATAACTTCCTGTTTTCTACTGGTGATGCCTCTCCCTATGCATCCCAGTAACCCCCCCAGCCCTCCTTGCTGCCCTCTCACATTGCTTGCCCACCTTTAGGTCATCTGATATGACTACCCCCAGGTCCCTTTCCATTATTGTTGTTGTTAGTATCTCACCCCCCATTGTGTACTCTTCCCCTGGGTTTTTGTTTCCCAGGTGCATTACCTTGCACTTCTTAGCAATGACTCTAAGCTGCCATACATTTGACCATTCCTCTAACCTTGCCAAGTCCCTTCTCATCCTTTCCACCCCACCTTGTGCATCAACTCTGTTGCAGATCTTAGTGTCATCTGCAAAGAGACATGCTTTTTCCTTCCAGTCCTTCTGCAATGTAAACATAAAGACATTGAAGAGGACCGGTCCAATACTGAACCCTGCGGTACCCCACTAGTAACCCTCCTTTCTTCTGAGTGGACTCCATTTACTATTACTCTCTGTGTCCTATTTTTAGCCAATTCTTACCCAGGCTGTCATCTTGGGACCCACTCCCAGGCTGGCTAACTTGTATATTAATCTTTTGTGTGGGACTGTGTCAAATGCCTTGCTAAAGTCTAGGTAGGCCATGTCCACAGCCCCTCCCTGATCTACTACTTTGGTCATCCAGTCAAAGAAATCTATCAGATTTGTCTGGCATGACCTTCCCGCTTGTGAATCCATGCTGCCCTAGGGTCCCATGCCCTCTGGCCTCTAGATACTAGACAATTCTTTTCCTTCAGAAGTGATTCCATCATTTTCCATATCACTGATGGTTAAACTAACAGGTCTGTAGTTTCCTGCTTCTGCCTTGCTCACACTTTGTGAAGGGAATCACATCTGCCCTCCTCCAGTCCCCAGGGTACCACCCCATCCTCCCATGATTTGTTAAAAAGGGTAGTCAGTGGTGTCACTAGTTCTACCCTTAGCTCTTTTAGAATTCTGGGATGAATCCCATCAGGCCCCATTGCTTTGTCCACCTTCAGTTTTAAGAGTTCTTTCAGAACCCTTTCTTCTGTAAATGGGCTGGTATCAACTTCTGTATCCAGAGTGTTACTACTGTTTGTTTTATGCCTCCCTCTTCATTTGTAAATACTGAGTAAAAATATTTGTTTAGTATCTCTGCCTTTTCACAGTCTCCCCTGCTCCTCTCTCCCCTTTATTAAGCCTCACTATCCCTCCCTTGGTCTTTCTTTGCTCCCTGATGTACCTATAAAAGGTTTTATCCCTTCTCAACTGAGTTAGCTATCTTTTCCTCGGTTTGGGCCTTTGCTGTTCTGACTGCCTTCCCAGCCTCCTTTTGCTTTAACTGATACAGTTCTCTGTCCTGCTCCTTCTGCGATTCCTTGTACTTCCTGAATGCTTTCTTTTTCTCTTGAACCTTCACTGCCACTTCCTTTGAGAACCATAGTGGTTTCTTACATCGTCTTTTTTTGTTTATTTGCTTCACACAAAGACTTGTTACCTCTGTGATGGCAGTTTTTATTATTCCCCATTGTTCTTCCACCCCTCCTTCCTGCCCATTTGCTAGTGCATTCCTTAGGCACTCACCCATTTTGGCAAAGTCAGCCCTACTAAAGTCCAGTACTTTTGTCTTTGTATGGCTCGACTCTATTGCTGTGTTTATTGTGAACCATACTGTTCGATGGTCGCTAGTTCCAGATGGCTACCCACTTCTACATCTGTGATACTCTCTCCTTCTCCATTTGAGAGAATCAAGTCTAATATTGCTCCCTCTCGAGTGGGCTCCAGTACTAGTTGTCTAAGGCATGCCCCCTGTAGGGCATCTAGAATAACTGCACTCTTCGAAGTGGCAGCTGCAACTGCACTCCAGTTAAAATCTGGCATATTCAGATCACCCATCAGCAATATCTCCCCTTTTTCTGCCATTCTAAGTATACTTTCTATCATTTCCCTGTCCATTTCCTCCCCCTGAGAAGGGGGTCTGTATACAACCCCTGTGCGTATTGTGGTGCCATTGCCTGTCTCCAAATTTACCCACAGTGCTTCTTCTCCTCCCTGTTTACTTTTTGTTCTGTTGCTTTATTCCTTCCCTTATGTAAAGAACTACTCCTCCTCCTCTTTACCCTCCCTGTCCTCCTGTAGACAGTGTATCCTGGTATGTTTATGTCCCAGTCATGGTTTGTGTGTACCATGTTTCTGTGACTGCCACGATATCCAGATGTTCCTCCTCCATCAAGGCCACTAATTCAGGAAGCTTGTTACCCAGACTATGGGCATTAGTACTCATTGCTCTCCATTTTTTGATGGCTTTACCTTCTGTTGCAGCATCCCCACTGACCGTTCTACCTCAGTCTTTTTCTCATTTAGTACCCTGTTTTGTAGGGAGAGGCTGGGATTTTCCTGCTGCTTGTCAATGCCTCCCCCTTTGACTAGTTTAAAAGCTTGCCAATGAAGCATTTAAACCGATTGCTCAAAAGACTTGTTCCCTTCCTGGATAGATGCAGACCATCCTGCCAGTATAGGCTGGTGTCCCTCCAGGTGGAACCCCAGTCCCCAATGAAGCCAAACCCCTGTGCTCCACTCCATTTTTTCAACCATTCATTAAACTGCATGGTGCAGTGCCCTCGCCTCCCCATGCTTTTGACAGGCAGCACCTCTGAGAAAAGGATACTGTGTGTGCTACTTGTCTTAGGTCCCTCCCCAACTCTGCAATGTCCTCCTGCACTGCTCTGATCTCATGATGAGGCCAAGTCATTTGTCCCTAGGTGGACAATTACATCCAGCTCGGAATCCTTTGCAGCTGTTCTCGTGATCCTGAGGATGCGCTTCCTGTCCCTCCAAGCCACGGCACCAGGCAGGCACCTTACTTCATTTTTCCCAGCTCCCCCCAGCTCTGTCCCCCTAATAACTGAGTCCCCCACCAAGAGCTGCTTCCTTTCCCTGTGGTGTCCTCTGCCTCCTTCCTGTGGGCCTCCCTTGTGACAGTTATCATCAGTCTTCTCTGCGGGTGCATCCATAGGGGAGCTATGCTCCCCCAGAATGGTGTATGGATGGATTGTGGAGTGGAACAATTGACTGGGTGTGCCTCTGTTCCACCCTCCTCACCCTCCCTGAGCCCAATGTCCCTGCATTTAAAGAGGGCAACCCTAGGATTCTTGACAACTATCAGCTGATTGCCATCCTGTCTGCAATCAGTAAACTCCTTAAGAAAATTGTCGCAGAGCAACTCATGGAATATGTTCAGACTCATAAGCTACTGTCTCCCTCACAGCATGGTTTTCAAAAAGGCCATAGCACAACCTCAGCCCTGGTTACTGTCACATCTGGCATAAGGGTGGCTATGGACCAGGGTAGACTCTCTGGGGCCATCTTTATTGATCTTTCTAAGGCCTTTGACCAAGTCGACCATGCACTACTTTGCACTCCACTTAGGTCCTTGGGCTTGTCCCCTCCTGTACTTAGTTGGTTCTGCAATTACTTACAAGGCAAGCAGCAACTTACAAAATATTGCAAGGTGCTCATGGGCACCACCGTAGTGTCCTCAGGGGTTCCCCAGGGGTCAGTCCTTGGGCCCCTGCTGTTCTCTATATTCATCAATGATCTTTCCTCCTCTGCTGCCTCCTGCAGGTGCATCCTTTATGCTGACGACCTCATGATTCTCACTCACTCCTAGGATATTGGGGTCATTAACCACCAGTTGAGTGAGGACTTCATGAGTATCCAATCCTGGATATCGTCTCACAAACTGGTCCTAAATCTTAGAAAGACTCCGGCCATGCTGTTCGGATCCCTGCCTAAGTTAAAGGCCTCCCCTGTCCCTCTGCGCATCTCGGGTAGTGATGGTGCTACTGTTCTCATCACTGACTCCATTAAATAGCTTGGGGTGACACTTGACCCTCAGCTTAATTATAGTCACCACATCCACAATGTGTGTTGAGGTGTAAACTGAAAGTTGGGCTTGGCGTATAGGGCAAAGAATAATCTTACTTTGGCTGTTTGCCTTGCACTGGCCAGAGGTGTATTTCTTCCATCTCTCTGTTATGGGCTTCTTCTGTTCACCCGTACTTCCAAGGTACATGTCACTAGGTGGTCTGTTGCCTACAATAACATTTGCCGTTTTGCGCTAGCAGCCTCTCACCTCACTCACCATTGTGATCTATATGCTAAAATCAACTGGCTCTCCCCATCCAATTACATGAATTTTGTTTTGGGTGCTTCACGGGCAAGGTTATGGGCACTGGCACCCCCCCCGGATTGGCTGAACTCCTTGTGCTGGCTTCCTCCACTTTCTATTCCCTAAGACCCCTGGGCCCTGCTATCCTCAAGGTTCCTGCCACATGTACCCAAATCAGTGACAGGAATTTTGTGTCAAGTGCCCCCAGATTTTGAAACTCCCTGCCAGTTCAGATTCGGTCCTCCCCCTCCCAGGCATGACTACGGTCCTGTCCTCCCTGTGGGCTCACTTGAAGCTAGCTTCAGTATGTGACTGTCCTAAACCTCCATGATTACCGTGATGGCCTTGGTCACCTGCATGGTACTTGAGCATATCGTCTCCTGTACTTATGGCTTCAGTACTGCTGTGCTGGCTGCCTGTCTGGGTGATGCCCTGTGTCAGAACTGTATATGTGCAAATTTCTTGCTTTCATTCTGTAAATACTGCTTTGATATATGTCCATAATGACTCTGTATTGAATTATATTTGACTGTACCATTGTTGTAAAATGAGTTTTCTCCTATGTATGTTTTTGCTCTACTTGTTTAGTGTATCTGCCTTACTAGTGTCAGGTTGTGCTCTGAATGTTCTTTTTCTTCCTGTATTCTCCCGGGTCGTACCTGAAAATTGGCATATGATTTGTCTGGTGTACTTACCTGGTAAACAAAAGCTAAATAAATAATAAATAAAATATAATTATTAATAAGGCATATAAACAGTAAATGAAAACAGTTCCTAACAGAGCTCCCTCTGCACATATAGCAACTACAGAATGAAGCAGAAATACTACTCGCCTGGCCAATCATGAGCCCTAAACTACTAGGACCCAGCCCAGACTAATTTCTAACACATCATAATGACTGTCTTAAGGAGACAGGCAGGGAGGGTTTCTATAGCACTCTCATGCAGACACATACAGCTACTGCAGACACAGGATACCATCCTGACAGTGGGCATTAGGCAGTCCAGGAAGACATCTTAGTAAACCCAAATTTGTGGGGGGCTTACACAAGCTGAAGTGAATAGAGAGGTTTGACGCAGAATGAGCAAGGGGCGACTCAGACTTAATGAAGTACAGCTATGTAGGTCTTTGCAAGACAGACGTGAGTCTGAGAAGTCTGAGGGGGACCCAAGGACCTTTTGGTGTTAACAATGCAAACCAGAAGAAGTGGCAGAAACTTTGGGTAATAAAGATGTGGAAATATGCATACCTAAGGAAGTCTGAGGGAAACCTTCAGAACCTTACTTTAATTTTATGATGAAGAACTAAGAATGGTTGATGCATCATGGAATATGTATGTGAGGATCTTGTGAGATGGATGCATTTTTTGAAGAAGTCCAAGGGAAACCTGAGGTCATTCTTTGGATCTGATGATGCAGAACTAATAGAAATGGCAGAAACTTTGAATGTATTGATTTGAAGGTCTTTGAAAATAGATACATGCTTGAGGAAGGTTGAGGGGAACCTTGTGGATCTTCCTAGAATCAAGCTTCATGTAGTATTTTTGCAAGATGAATTCATGGTTGAAGAAGTCCAAGGGGAACCCTGAGGACCATCTTCCGATCTAATGATATAGATCCACTAGAAATAGTAGATGCTCAAGGAGTCTTGAATGAAAGATAAGTGTCGGAAGAAGTCCGACGGGAATCCTGAGGACCTTCTTCAAAATTGAGGCTTTGTGAGATGGATGCATGATTGAAGAAGTCCAAGGGGCACCCCGAGGACCTTCTTCAGATCTGAAGATATAGAACCAATAAAAACAGAGGCTATAGAGTTGATGTGCCACTTCATACAATACTCAGAGGAACAAGCCCCAGGGGAGAAACTTGAGACTTTACAAACTTTGGAGAATAGTGGGTGAGTGCTCTTCTCACAAGTTGGTAGGGAGGTGATACTGCTGGTGGTGGTAAGAGGAGATGGACCCCATCTGCTAGGGCCAATTACTGGACATAGTTGTAAACAAAAGAACACCAGTGGGGCCATGTTTGCCTGATGGATGAATTCCAGCTGTGTGATATATAAGTTGAGGGATGCTGGCATTTGGAGTGAAAGTGAATTTGTTATGTTGAGGCCTGCTTGAAATTGTGGAGTCCTGTCTCTGGAGGGTGAAGGCAATCCTGCCTAATCTCGATGACTTCATAAAATTTGAGTTATGGAGATGGAGTCCAGTTGGGGTGCTGGTGAAGGCTGTGGAGGAATAGAAGAGAGCAGGCTAGACACTTAGGTAGAGGAGATGGAGGCAAAGGAAAATAAGAAGGCATGAAAGCAGGCTAGGAAGCAGCCACATTAAACTGTATAGCAAGTGGTAAGGAGCAAACAGCTGAGATAAGATGCTTAAGAAGTGGGAGCATAACTGAAATGGCATGGACAACCTTTATGAGTTGGAACAAATAGCAGGAAAGGGCTCCTGGTATACTACGGAGTGATATGTTAATGTAAGAAAAAAGATTAGTTGAGATGGATTATTTGCTTATGCGAATAAGCAGCTTAATTATGAATAGTTACACTGAATGGATTGGAGCCCAGGTTAAATGAGCATTGGAAAGAACTGGCCAGAAATGTTTATTAGTACTGGTGAATGCATTAGCGTGTACTGTAAGCTGGTCATGGATTCGCAGGATACAAATGCAAGGCTGTTACCTTCGGTGTTTGAGTTTTCCTTTAAATTGTTTATTAAAGTACTTTAGTGAGCTAAGAAGAGTACAGCACAAAACTGCAGAAATTAGTGGGGAACTGTAGCAGAAGCCATATGAAGAGCAGAATGCAAAAGTGGGGTGTGGAGTTTTAGAACAGGAATATGACTTCCACCCTGAATGGCACCCAGGGGCAGCAATGCCCCTGACGTTGCTTGTGCACCCCAAAAAGGCCACGGTTTTAATCTCCTTTTCTGTACTGCCCAATGGCAAATTTCTCTGAGTCGCATCCACGGCAGAGTGGTGTTACAAAGGTAATATATGGAAAAGTGACTTAGCTGTGAAAAGAATAAATGCAAAAAACAAGGTGCTGCCCTGGAGGCAGAACTGCCCCTGGGGCAATGCCCAAGAGAAAACACACTCCTGCAGTTTTGGACCAGGTGGTGACATCATGTGTCATAAACCCAGAAGAGGAGAGATTTACAAGAATGGAGCAGATGGAACAGAGACCCCTCCTGAAGAAAACACAGCCTGAAGCAGCAAGGACAAGGAAAAAGGAGGACACCTCGAGAGCACACATACAGACAGAGTGGAAAAGAAGGAGGTATGGGGTGACCAGGGCAGGGCAGCAGAGCCACTAACAGAAATGCAGCAGGGCGGTGAGAAACAGGAGGCAGAAGTTGGGGGGGGGTAGAAGGGAGGAGGACAGCTGAGGGAACAGAAGAAAGGATGGGAAGGCAGGGGTGTCAACAAATGGGCAAGCAGAAGAGGAAGCAACAGGGGTAGAACAGGAGGCATATAAGGAGAAGACAAGAAAATTGAGCAGAGCAAGGAGGAAGGGCACAGCTACAGGGGCCGCACAATTGCTCAGGAGCTTCGAGATGCTCTGAGTGAAGACTTCTGGGAAAGGCTGGCTCAATAGGAATAGTGGCAGGAGTTATTCCTCCACACTGAATCTCAGGCAAAGCCCTCCAAAAATACTTAGTACCAGATAGTTCACTGAGGATCTCTCCCTTTGTAGGAAGGTGATCGTTCTCTCTCTCTTAATGTCTTTATTGAGGTCATTTGGGTCTATACAAATTTGCAGGGAGCCATCTTTTTTCTCCACTATCACCAGTGAATGCACCCAGTCTATGGGCTCCTCTATTTCCCTTATGATGCTTTATTGAATCATCTGATCTAATCCACCAGCATAATCTATCTCCAAGTGATATGGGCAACTTTCTGGCTGCATGTAATACGGGTACAGCATCCTCCCTAAACGGAATCTTGTGTTGCACTGGTAGGCATCCTATACCTTTAAATCAATCATCAAACTGATCAACTACTTCCATGGCTTGAAACTCACATTTATTTCCTGTTAATCACATTTATTCTCCTTACGAGGTCCAATCTCTCACAGGTTTTGAGCCCTAGAATCGGCTGACTGTCCACTGGGACTGTGACAAATAGTGCACTGCATCGCATAACCCTCTAGATGGCTCCTCCAGGTATAGGGAGAAAGACAGACTGGAAGGTAGCATCATCTACCTTGAAGGACTGAGAAATAAGGAACTAGGCAGCAAATGAAAAATTTTAATGGTATGGAGCCCTTCAGTCATAAGGGAAAGGAGAAATTGTTTAACCAGGAAATGCACACTAAGCCAAAGCTTGTTTCTAGGTGCGGCCTGGGAACACAAGGAAGTTAAGTGACTTGCTCAGGGCCACATGGTATGCAAGTGGGGGCTGTAGGATTCAAACCCAGGTCTCCTGGTTTGCAGCTCAGTGCTCCTAACCACTACGCTATACTATACTATACTATGCTAGGAGCATGACCTTATAAGGCTTTTCAAATGAAAAAATGGAACTAAATAGTGACATATTTTTTTTCCATATAGGTTTTGTCCTCCTCTAGCAGATGGGCAACTGTCTTTAGCCCTGTCCCTGGCAGCCACAGCCATCTCCAGCCTGAGTCCATGGTTGGGGACCGTATCTCCCACAAGCTGCCTCCACCCCCCCCGGACACACACACACCCACATGGCCCCAGACCCAGAGAGGCTAAATAGGTTATGACACGATGGGCAGGGCTTCATGGAACCCGTCCTCCAGCTTTTTCCTCCATTTTCTCCCCTGACCTCCACGAACATGCAATGAGCATGCTGTGCGAGCTCCACCTCCATGGAGATACTCCCGGCACTCTGAACGTGGGATCCCTTCCCACACAGTGTGACTCACATGCACTGCCACTCTGATTCCTCCAGGTGGCAGTCAAGGAGTGAGCCACAACATCCCAAGTCCCCGAGGGAGGAGAGACATCCTATGGACACCCAATCCTCCCTCTCCAAGCTGGTCCCCGAACAACCTCTATCTGTTCTTGAACCTGGGTTGCTGGCATGGCAAGAAGTAAGGCACTTCAGCACCTCAGCCCTCCATGCCACTGGGCCGGCTAAAAGATAGAATAACACAGCAGGCTGGACGAAGTGATGGAGTGGCTATGAAAACATGGCCTATGTAACATGTGCTATGTGATTCAATAAAACTATAAAATGGATTGTATTTTGTAGTGTTCACCCTATCTTTTCATGATACTGTTTGGATTAAGTCATGTGGGTGACACAAGACAAAAAGTAAATTTTTCTTTAGAAGAAGAGAGGGCAGCCTGACATTCCCTAGAACAAATCAGACCATGCCAGGATTAGGGGCCTTGGGAGAAGGGCAGGATCCTCTTTTGATGTTGGGAACAGTGGTAATGACAGAGGGCCTCATGAGCAGGTCAGGCCATACTTCCAAAGTTGCTGATGATGGAAGCATCAACAGAGGGCCTTTGAAGAAAGGTAGGCAGCACTTCCTAATTAAGAAGGGTGGTAGCAGCATTAGGGCCTCTGGAGCATGGCAGGCAGCACTCCCAAAATTGGGAGCAATAGTGGTAATGCTAGGGCCTCAAAGGTAGAGCAGAGAGCACTCTGAGTTAATAATGGCGGCTACAGCACTAGGGCCTCAGGAACAGGAAATCAGCATCTGCAAAGTCATGAAGGTGGTGGTAAAACTATGGATTTGAGTCTCAAGAGCAGGTAAGCAATCCTCCAGAGTTCAGACACATTGAAGATAGTGACAGGCAGCACTCCCGAGGTCCATAAGTAGAGCAGAGGAAGCCCCTAAGCACTCTCTTGCAGGAGGCTCAAATGTATCATTCTTGATGTTCCCTGCCTCTGTCCCACCAGTTTGTCACACAACAAGATGTACAGGGTACTTTAGATGATATGAACTACTTTGTGTGAGTCATTTTCACCCCCACCCCCAGAAGTGATAACAGTATATAGAATAATGTATGGGTAGCCATGCACAACAAGACTGTGTTTCTGTCAAGGGGTTCTGATGACATCACAGACTTCACAAGCAAAGCTCTCTGTGTATGGTTACCCATGCTTCATTTTTTCATAGTATATGATTCTTAAATTTAAAGATTTCCATGAGCATTCCCTCACCCAAAACACAATTTATTATTTTTCACAAGGTGCACACAAAAAACTATTGACCCAAAACAAAATTATTAAGTTTAATTTAATGTTTTATTTTATTCTTTGAAATGTTCACCGTCAGGAGCTGACTCCTCATTGAAACTCCTTCCATTTGACTGAGCTGAGTTTGCGAAGTGTGGCGAAAGCAGATACAGTAAAGAGTCAGTGCCCAGCAGTGGCTGTTGACATTCTTAACGACTCATGAGGTATAACTTTGCCTGTTGGTGTATTCAGTATGAGTCCTAACTGAACACTGAAACTTGGTTAACAGTTTACATGTAGTTCAATATGCTGCAGGTCCTGTATTCACTGTGTGTGACTTAAAAAAAATGTAACACTTTTCGTGATGGCATGGGAGATGAAGTAGGTAAAAAGGTGCAGCCACAGCCACACATACACACACACGAGGCGTTACAGTGGAGATGGCCTGATGAATGTTTTTGAGCAATTAATAGTCACAGGATCACTTACTTGCATGTAGACCATGACTGAAAGAATCAGTAAAGGGATGAGGTTTAGCAGGCAGCAACTCAGTTGCAGGGACTATGGGGTGCTCTACTCCAGAGTCATGTTCTGGAGGTGGAGTTATTGCCCCTTCTGCAGGACCTTGGCAGAGCTCCATGCTTAACTGGTAACAATGAGGGAAGAAATAGCTCTCCTGCGGCACCTGGATCCGACACCCCCACTTCCCAAGAGGCGCAATGGTCCAGGAGGCTGAAGAGTGGTGGGGAAGTGGAGGGAGAAGAGTGGTAGGGGCAGCCACAAAGAGATCAACAAACTCCACACCATCCCAAGAGCAAATAACTTTGCACCCCTGGAAGATACTCAGGTACCTGACTCCACCGGGGGGAGTCTGCGTTGGTCAGGAAAAGTGGAAGTGATGGCCTAGTGGCACCCAGGGGTGAGAATAAGAAAAAGGCAGCTAGCAGAGTCTTTGTGGTTGGGGATTCTATGATCAGGGGAGTAGAGAGGGTGGTGTGTGTGTAGGGGGAATGGTAAGGTTTCTTCCTTGGGGCATCCCAGGCATAGACAGAATAGAAAGATAATGGGGGGCAGGGGGTGCTACTATACTTGGGTACCAATGATCTGGCTAACCAGCCTGGTGAACAAGTGAAGCGGAACTTTGAGAGGATGGGGGACAGATTGCAGGCACTCTTGGCTTCCTTGGCCTTTTCTGAGGTCCTTCCTGTGTGGAGTATGGGGGAGGGAAAGCTAGAGCAAGAAGGGAAGAGTTTAAAGACTTAAATGGGTGGTTAAAGGGATGGTATCAGGAGAATGGATACCACTTTTTAGGGGACTGGGGGATGTCTGGAACAGGAAGCTCTTCAAAGGTGATGGTCTTCACCTAAGAAGAGAGGGGACAAGCGTACTGTGGCAGAAGTTTGATGCCTACATTAGACAGTTAAAGTGACTGCTGGGGACACTGAGGCTAGGGAAACCACTGTAAAAGGAGTGAGGGAAGGGAACCTAGCTAATGCTTTCCCTATACTGGGAACTAGTAGTAGTAAGGTGGGAAAAAATAAGGTTGAGGTTCAACAAAACGGAGTAGTGAAAAAGGCAAAGGGGGGAAGACTCTTTGTGTCTGAAAGCAATAGGAAAATAGGATGATAAGGAGACTGAGAAGGAATGCAGGTGTAGGCTCACAAAACAGCAAAAGAGGGTCCAGAGTTAGCTAGAAGGGAGTCTGCCTTAATGCCAGGAGTTTGAGTAATAAAATTAGTGAGCTGCAGGCATTGGTGGCAGACACTAAGGTGGACCTAGTAGCCATCACAGAAACTTGGGCCACAGAGAATAATGACTAGGACTTGTCAGTCCCGGGTTACACAATGTTTCGACAAGATAGAGAGATAGGCAAAGGGGGGGGAGAGAGATGTAGCCCTATATGTCAGGGAGGGCATAGAGGCTGTGGAAGATGGGCACATCAGGGAAAGCAAAGGGGAAACAGAGCTGCTGTAGGTTCCCTTCACAATGCCCTCTGGCAAGAAAATAAGAATGGAGGTGATATATAGACCATCAAGACAAGGGGGAAGAGAGAGACAGGGAGCTCGGGGAAGAGCTTGCAAATGGAGCAAAGAAGGGTAAGGTGGTGGTGGAGGGTGATCTGAAGTTGCTGAATGACAACTGGGACATTCCAGCTGCTAGGTGCACCAAAAGTCGGGTCCTGTAACATACATTGTAGGACTACCTGCTCATGCAGCTGGTTAAGGAACCCAGTAGACAGGTGGCCATTCTTGATTTGGCTCTCATCAACTTGAAGATGTTGGGTGGGGTGAGGGTAGGAGAAACACTGGAGTCTAGCGACCATAACTACATTTGGTTCAGGTTGGCCTTCAGGACCAGAATGTCTCTATCAAAAACTGAAGTCCTAGGTTTCAAAAGGGCAGACATTAACTGGATGAGAGAGCTGGTCTAAAACAATTGACCAGGGTGGACAGCATCAGAGGTGTAGAGGAAAGATGGGAGGCAATCAAGGGGACTGTTCTAGAGGCAACAAAGTCATGCATGAGAACTGTTACGAAACTAAACAGATACAAGAGACCAATATGGTTCTCAGAAAGGGTTAGAGAAGTAGTGAGGACCAAGAAAATGCTTTCACCAGGTACAAGGAAAAGCAGCAGGAGGAGCAATGAGGAGAGCACAAAATAAAAACTAGGGCAGCAAACTGGATGGTCAGGGAGGCAAAGGCAGACATGGAGCAGCGTACTGAAGAGGAGATCAAGAGTGGGGGAAAAGAGTTCTTCTGATATATTAATGAAAAAAAGGAAGAAGGGAGGGGGTATTTGTTTATGTGTTTATTTATTTGGAATTGGTAACTGGGAGAGGCACACTGAGCTAAGGCTCTTTTCCAGATGCGACCTAGGGGATGGGAACATATTAGAACAGCAGCTCAATACATAGAAGCAAAATTTTTGAACAATGCACAGTACAAAACTGGTACAAATATCAGAACAGATATTAAACAGTTGTGTGTGCAGAGGATAAAGTGTGGCGCAGCAGAAATAAGAAATGCATAGCAAGTACATATTCAGAAGTGGCAACAGTACTTGGTGAGCAAGACAACATTGAAACAATGGATGATTGATCTGAGGGGTGAATGACATGCCTGGCATTGTATTGTAGGAAGATAACTGTAGTGGTATAAAAGTTTAGTCAAAGCATGAATAGCGACCCAACCAACTTCTTGCTGTGATGGTTTCGGCTTGGCTGTGGTTGTATCAGGAAAACTGGTAACAGTAACAGGTGAGAAGGAATTGGAGTTTCAACTGGTGTCTGAGGGAACCAGGAGTTGGGGAGATAACGAGGGGAGGAGGGAGTAGCTTCCAGAGTGAGAGAGGCCAATAGGAGGAGGCAGACTGCCCAGGAGAGGATCAGGGGTGTGGAGTGTCAAAAGTGTGATGGTCCCTGGAACAAAGGAAACAGGAAGCGGGAAGGTGGGGGGTTGGGAGAAGAAAGGTAAGAGGAATGGGATGGAAACCAGTATTTGGATATGAAGGAGGTAAAGTAAGCCTGGTGATGAGAGGACAGAGGGAGGGTGGAAAGGGATGAATACAGTGAGGAATGGTGGGTGCCAAGTGGGGAGTTTGTAGCAAAACTGCAAAAGGAGTTGCAGAGGGTGTCCAATCTGGCTAGTGAAATGGAAGGGTCAGTGCCATAGACCACATCCGCGTAGTTGAAGACAGGGAGCACCATTTGGGTAACAAGCTTTCTGTGGACATGCAGAGATAAAACAGTCTTTATTGCAGTACAGGGCACCAACCTTGGGATGGAGTTTTGTATGATTGGCATTGATGTGGGTTGAGAAGTCAAGCTTATTGTCAAGACACACTCTAAGGTACTCTAAGGTACTTGAAAGACTGAACTGCTTCAAGGGGTGTGCCATCCAGGGTGGTGAAGACAGGGGGCAGTGCAGTGAGTTTGGCCTCTTTCTGACTGGTAACAAAGATCATAAACACCATTTTTTGTGTGTGTTTCTTGATTCTGAGTTAGTTGTATTGGAACCAGTGCAAAACGTTTTTGAAATCCCACTGGAGCAGGTCTTCCACAGCTGTGGTTGAGAGACCGGAGGTGAAGATGACTGTGTCATCTGCATACACGTGGCTATGCAGGTTGGCACAAGCAGAGTGGAGGTCATACAGGAAGATGGAGAAAAGGATGGGACCCATGATGGAGCCCTGTGGAACCCCAGCCTGGCTAGAAATCGGAGGCAGTGTTGAGTAAGTTACTTTTTCTAGTACTTTCGGAAACTTGTTCCAGAAAGCTCTGTACAGTCACTAGCAAGGATGGAGAAGTACTAGAAAAAGTAGTACACCTTACAGTTACAATTACTTATGTCTTTTTATACAAAAGAAATTTGTAACTGTAACTGATTACATTTATTTGAAATTAACTAGTAACTAACCTATTACTTTCAGAAAATGTAATCTGTTATAGTTATTTGTTATTTTTGTATTGTTTTTGTATAAAAGTAAATAAGTAACTATAATTGTAATGTGTATTACTTTCCTAGTAGCTTCTCCATCTCACCAATGACTCAGCTATTTCCTGGAACAAGTTTCCAAACGTAATAGAAAAGTAATAGAAAAAGTAACTTACCCAACACTGAGGGTAGGTGACATCCTGTACTCATTGCTGATAGCCCATTGGGTAGGAATGGAACCCAGCAATGTCAGGCACTGTGAGGCCAGCATAACTGAGCTTGTCCAGGAAGAGTGCATGGGATACTGAATCAAAGGCTTCAGTCAGATGTGTTAAAATAGCTGATGTAATGTTCCCCTGATCCATTCTGGAGAAGATAGAATCAGTGACACACAGCAGGTTGGAGATGGTAGAATGTTTTTTTCTGGAAATCAGACTGGAAAGGTGAAAGGAAGTTGGAGAATGGAAGGAAGTAGAAGAGCCTAGAGTGGACCAGTTTCTCTTGCAGCTTAGAGACAGATGGGATGGAAGTTGCTGGAGGAGGTGGGGTCATCCCCTTTATGAAGTGGAATAACTTTGGTCACCTGAGTAGGTGAGTGAGGGGATCTGCGATGGCAGAAGCTTAGAGGCATTGAAGCTTTGTATCCAATCCGTCATGACTGGACTTTTATGGGTTGAGGGAGGAAAGGGCAGGCAAGGTTTCAAGGATGGTGATGTGGGGAAGAGGGAACTTGACAAATTACAGGGGAGGGAAGCAGGAGGAGAAGAAGAGGAGCCAGGATAGAGGCAGGAAAAAAGGTGCAGATTGTGAAGAACTCATTGAAGTGAGCTGAAACGGGGTAGTGTCAAACACAGGAAAACCATGTACCATGAAGATTTGGTGAGCAGAATGGGCAGGGTGTTTGAAAATGGAGTGGATAACCTTACATAATGTAGCTGTGAAGTTGACATTATTCTGGAAGTTGGCCTTGAAATAATGTGATTTTGAGTCCCGGACAAACTTCGTACAGTTGTTCCAAAGAACCCTGTAAGAGATAAGGATGTTAGAAGACTGTGATCATTTTTAGCAGGCCCATGCAAAGTCTCAAGATTTGCACAGATCAATGATTTTGGTGGTAATCCAGAGGTGGTGGGAACTTTTTATGCTGGATTTCCTGAGGGAGGCATGATTGTCCCATATGGAAGAGAATTTGGAGTGAAACAGTGTGAGGACCATGTCAGTATCTGAGGCAGAGAGGATGGCTGACCAGTCAGTTGCAGCGAGGTCACACAGTAGAGCACTGATGTCCAATGAGTGAAGAGATCTGGACCAGAAGTATTTTGGCAAGGATGGGGAGACACCAGATTTTTGTGACAGAGTGTTATGTAGTGGTTGCTAAATTAATCTGGTAAAATGCCTGCTGCAAAAGAGTGGTGGGGGTGGAAGGTTAGAACCCAGTCAAAAAAGGTATTATTGACAGAGTGGGGACTGAGCCAGGTGGTCCCTGTGAAATAACCTGTGACAAATTTAGGGACTCAGTCCTGTGGATAGTAGATTTGGAGGATGGGGAGAGCCAAGTGACATCGAAATCCTCAAGGAGGGTGAGTTCACCTGAGGAGGAATGAGAGGTGATGGAGGAAAGAGAGCCAGCCTGGGATGAATGTGAAATTTTGTGAGAAGCATGGGCAACTCAAATGAATATAGGTACAGAGTAGGGGAATGAGAGCCTGAGTAGGATAAATTAATTGGAGCAGGGTGTGGCCTCCCTGATAGCCATGGTACACAAGAGGCTCTAGCAGACATAGATGGCACCCCCACCCCACACACACACACACACATTTTCCCCTGTCCTGCCTGAAAACATGATAATCAGGAAGGGACAGGCTAGAGTCAGGATTCCTACAGGAGAGCTACAAGACTAAGCAAGGTACTAAAGGAAGATGAATGAAAAGCAACAAGCCTTAACAATTACTTTGGCTCTGTTTTCACAAGGGAAGCCAGCAGGCCCCTACCTAAAATGGCATCAAGACAGCTGTCAGGGACATTCCTAAAATGAGGCCACCAGTATTTACCAGAGAAAAGGTCCAGAAGTGGCTTAAAGCCCTTTAAAGGTAGATAAAGCCCCAGGGCCAGATGTAATGCTCCCAAGGGTGCTCAAGGAATTGTCTATAAAACTGGCTGAACCCCAAGTAGTGCTAGTCAATAGCTTAAGCTCTGTGGTAGGGTAGATAGTGCTGAAGGGATACGAGAGATGCAGAGGGATCTACACAGGCTTATTAGGTGGTCTAAGGTTCGGCAGTTGAAATTCAGTATCAAGCAATGCAAGGTTATGCACCTAGAAAAAAAAAAGCAGGACAAAGTACTAGATGGGAGGGGCTAAACTGAGCACTACAGCAGAATAAAGGGACCTGAGAGTCATAATTGGTGACTCGCTCAACAATCAAGCAAGTGTAACATGGCCTGTGGTAAGACTAATAGGATGCTGGGATATATTGGAAGGGGTATTGACAGCAGGGGAAAAAAAGAGGTACTGCTACCTCAATATAGGTCACTGATGAGGCCGCACTTGGAATACTGTGTTCAGTTCTGGAGACCTCACCTAAGGAAGGACAGATACAGCTGGAGATGGTGCAACATACTGTGACCAAGATGATTCAGGGCTAACAGGGCAGATCATACGAAGATCATCTCAAGGTACTGAACATGTACTCACAGGAGACCAAGTGAGAGAGGAGGGCTATGATACAGACCTTCAAGTTCCTAAAAGGAAAAAGCAAGTTGAACTGCAGGAATCTATTTAGCATGAGTACAAACCCAAGGTCATGAATGGAAACTGGCAAGGAGAAGGTTTAAGAGTGACGTGAGGAAGTTCTATTTTACCAAAAAGGGTGGTGGAGCCATGGAACTGTCTACCAGAGGAGGCGGTGGTGGGTGCTAAGACCAAATATGTTTTCAAGCATGGTTGGGACAAAGTGAAGGATTTGGTGGTTGCTCAGGTCAATAGTTGTAGGAAGGGGGGGTTGGACCGGGAGGAATAAAACCCTACATACAGGGGTGCCAGAAGATAGCAAAAAATGTGGGGCTGAGGATCGGAAGGGCACTTATTGGGGTACAAACATCACTTTTTCTAAACCATTTTTTTTTCTATACAGAAATACAATAAATGCACCTTTATGATGAAGATCGCAATGGATGCGGTTACACCATATAGGAATATTTAATAACAGATAAGCCTGTGCCTGCTGGAAATTGGACATACTGTAAGAAACTTCATGAAGTGCTTCTATCCCTCCTGACTGGGTATTCAATATATTTGCATAGAGTGATAAAATGTGCATTGTAACTAATAGCCAGTTTCTTTCAATGTGCAGGTCATTCAACATTTGTTAACATGTTGGTTCAAGTTTAAATTATTTTAAAACAAATATAGTTATTACACAGTCAATTAAGCAAAGCTCATTTACAATGGTCTCCTTCAATGTATACAAATTAAGTTAAAATAAGGTGCAAAAAAGCCACACTACATTCTAGCGAACAATGATCATTTCTCAGTTTTCAGGAGGCAGTATATTGTACCTCTAACTGGATGCTGTGCTTTTAAAAAAAATCATATTTTTTTCTGAAATTATGTTATTTGTTACACAATCTGATAAATAAACATCATCGTATATTAAAAGATTGTTGTAAATAAATAAACAGACCCCTTGACATTGAGATGCTTTACCGTCGACAGTTCTGGCAGAGCTTTTATCAGAGTTTCAGCTATCACTAAGACAGATTGATGGATCCCTCTACAGAAGTGGAAGCCTAATTAGCATAAGAAGTGGTTTGAATAAATACCACCAAAGCCAACCATGGAACCATAATATCAGCATTACAACAGACCCAAAATTCTGCGTTGCCAACAGAAATTTGAATCCACAGTGCAAGAATGCCACAGAATATACAAGGTTTAAATGCTATAATGCCTAAGACATTAATAAGCAAAGCTGACTTAAAGAAAAGGTTTAGTACAATAATTCTAAGCTGTGCAACTCCACTAAACATACTGTACAAGGTTTAGTTTGAACTGTAGTTATTCTTCGGCAGAACAGAACAAGAGAACATTTTTCCAGCTTGCTTGTATCTGACTTTGGCACTATGCAAAATATTCTGACTGTTCTGGTACCAAATATGTTATAAAAATAACATCAGAGCAATCACCAAACCAAAAACCATCAAGGAGGACTAAATGACGTGCCAAGCACAAGGTATGTAAGAAGCATGTATGCCCAACCAAATTATCCAAACTGCCCTGTTGCAAGTTTCAAGCTCTAGCACTTGGGGAGATGGATGGGAAGCAGAATTCAACGAAATAGACAAAACACCTCTTAGTATAATACTGCACAGGAACCACGGACAGCCAGTCTCAGTCCTGTGTATTGCTATCTAAGCCCGCCAGCAACGCGCAGCCCACTGGCTCCACAGTTCGGATCACTCAGTCCAGACCAGCCCTTCTTCTGACAGCATTATTCTATCTTTCTATGATCAGTGTTTAGCTGCTCACCCAAGACAGAAGAGAGTGAGATTTGATCAATTCAAGAAGAACTGATTTTAAAAGTCTTAGTTATGCACTTCTGTAAAGCATAACCCCGCTGTCTGTACTGTGGGAATGGGAAAACTGAATAAAGTAAGACACAGCTTTGGTAGGTTCGGAACTACCATAGGGGAGAGGATGTGTGGGAGGAGACTTATGCCTATATGGAGAGGGGCAGATGTATGGTTTCTTTAAGAATATTTAGAATTGAAAGGCTAGTACTACAGTACTATTGTTCTTGTTACTATATCTATACAGTGCCACAGTAAAAGAAATACAGATGTGGTGCATGTGTAATCAATTGATCTGGTGGCTGAAGGACTAGTCCGACAAAACAAAAAGAATATAGCCTTAGTAGGGGTATCATAAAGTTTACAATACGTCCCAGTTTTAAATTTCATTTGAACTAAGTTACTTACTGGCCTGTCCAACTTCCAAATGGCACCCCAAAACAGCACACTCCATTCCTATTGAAACTCACTCACTTTAAGAAACGCGAGGCAAAGTTGGTGAACATTGGGGCTGCAGGCAGTAATTAATCATTCTTCAAACTGCAAAATTTGTTGTGCTAAAAATAAAACTGGTAGCAATAAAATGCTCTGCCTGCAGCTCCCCCATGTTCACTAACTTTGCCTGTGTTTTCATAGAAACATATACTCTGATGGCAGATAAGCACAGCCTGGCCCACCAAGTCTGCCCATTGTTCTTCTACCTATTGTTAATAGCAGACCTCATTTGATCTGCAACTTCCCCGTACACATGTGCTGAGAGTGTTCCTTTATGTTTGTCCCATGCTCTCTTGAATTCCCTACTGTCTTCACCTCCAGCACCTCCTCAGGTAGGCTGTTCCACTTGTCCACCACCCTCTACATGAAGTAGTACTTCCTCATGTTACTCCTCAGCCTGTCTCCCTCCAATTTCATATCGTGACCTGTTGTTCTCGAGCCCCATTTATCTGAAAGAGGCTACTCCCCTGTACTTTGTTAATGCCCTTGAAGTATTTGAATGTTTCTATCATAGCCTCTCTTTCTCTTCTCCAGCGAATACATCTTGAGGTCTCTCAGTCTCTCCTCATACGACATCTGATGCATCCCTTGTACCATCTTTGTAGCCCTTCTCTGAACTGTCTCTACTCTGTTATGTCTTTCTTGAGATACGGCCTCCAGAACTGCACCCAGTATTCCAGATACAGTCTCACCAATTGTCTGTAAAGTGGCATCACCACCTCTCTATCTCTACTAGTGATTCCCCTCCCTATGCAACCCTGCATCCTGCTGGCCCTCCCTACTGCCTTCTCGTACTGCCTGGACCTCTTTAGGTCATCAGTTATGATCACCCCTGGTCCCTTTCTTGTTTCGTGGTTGCCAGGACCTGCCCCCTCCCCCCCCATCATGTACTTCTCACCTGGGTTTCTGTGTCCCAAATGCATGATTTTACATTTTTTAGTATTGAAGCTCAGCTGCCACACCCTTGACCATTCCTTGAGCCTGCCTAGATTCCTTTTCATTTTTTCCACCTCCTCAGGAGTGTCTGCTCTGGTGCAAATTTTAGTGTCATCTGCAAAGAGGCACACCTTCCCCTCCAGCCCCTTTGCAATGTCACTTATGAAGACACTGAAGAGAACTGACCCCAGTAATGAACCCTGCGGTACCCCATTGGACACTTCCCTCTCATTTGATTGAGCCCCATTTATCACTACTCTCTACATCCTCCCCCCCCCAACCAATTCCTGATCCAGTTTACTACCCTGGATCCCACTCCCAGGCTATCAAGCTTGCTAAGGAGTCTCCTGCGTGGGACAGTGTCGAAGGACTTGCTGAAGTCAAGGTAGGCCACATCCACCGCCCCTCCCTGTTCTAGCTCCTCTGTCACCCAGTCAAAGAAATCTATCGGATTTGTTTGACATGACCGACCTGCTGTGAATCCATGCTGCCTTGGATCCTGCATCCCACTGTCCTCAAGATATGCCACAGTCCTTTCTCTTAGCAATGACTCCATCAATTTCCCTACCACTGAGGTCAGGCTGACCAGCCTAAAGTTGCCCACCTCCTCCCTGCTCCCACTTTTGTGGATAGAGACTACAATCGCCCTTCTCCAGTCATCCAAAACTTCAGCTTTTTCCAATAATTTGTTAAACAAGGCTGCAGTGGTGCTGCCAGCTCTCTCCCAAGTTCTGAAAGTAGTCTTGGATGTATCCCATCTGGTCCCATGGCCTTTTTCCCCTTCAGCTTTGATAGTTATTGGAGGACTCTGTCCACCGTGAGTTGATTGCTGCCCACTCCTCCTCCCTTGTTGCTTCTATTACTTGTCTGTGGACCTTTCCCTTTCCCTCTCTTTCGTAAAAACTGAACAAAAATATACATTCAGGATTTCTGCTTTTTCTGTGTCTTCTTCAGCACAACCCCACCTCTGCCCTTTTTAGTCTCATGGCCCCCCCCCACCCCGATTTTTTCCTCTTACTAATGTACTGTAGCTCAAAAAAGTCTTATCCCCCTTATGGCTTGTGCTATTGTCTCGTCCATTTGTGCCTTTGCTCTTCTGACTATCTTCCCTGCCTCTGTTTTTCCACATACAGACTCCTGTCCTTCTCACTCTGAGTACTCTTGTACCTCCTAAAAGCTAAGCTTTTTTCCCTCACTTTTCCAGCCATTTCCCTTTCAAACCACAGTGGTCTTCTCCTTCTCTTTGCCTTACTGACTTGCCTAATGCACAAGTTTGTTGCTTCAGCTATGGCCCCCTTGAAACATGCCCACTGTTCCTCTGCACTTCCCCCTTATTTTCTTCCCTCCATGGTTTCCATGAGACATTCTTTCATCGTCGCAAAGTCAGCCCTCCTGAAATCTAGAACCCTCACCTTCACGTGGTTTGCTTTTTCCACTGTTTTCACTTTGAACCACACTGTACAGTGGTCTCTGGACCCCAACTGGTCGCCTACCTTCATCTCTGTAACCCTTTCCCCATTTGTAAGAAACAAGAGTTCAATATCGCTTTTTCTCTGGTGGGTTCCTCCACTAGCAGTCTGAGGCATGCCCCTGATATCCCTTCACCTTGCTGTAGCTGCAGTATTGGTGCTCCAATTTGTATGTGGTGAACTGAAGTCACCCATAAGCAGCACCTCCCCCTTAGCTGCCATCATCCAGATATCCTCCATTAATGCCTTGTCCTGCTCCTCCCCTAGTGCCAGGGGTCTAGCAATCACTCTGGCATGAATGGCTGTGTTCTTACCTGCTTCTACTGTTATCCACAAAGCTTCCACCTCTTCCTGTATCTCTTGTACCTCAATGGCTTCAGTTCCTTCCCTTACATAGAGAGCTACTCCCCCTCCTTTTTTCCATACTCTGTCTCTCCAGAACAGAGCATATCCTGGCACTACTATATCCCATTCCTGGTTGTCTGTGCACCATGTTTTGGTCACAGCGACAATGTCCAGGTCTGCCTTTGCTACTAATGCCATTAGGTCAGGTAGCTTGTTAACCAGACTACAGGAATTTGTATACAATACATGGCTCTCCAAGTGTTGACACTTCCCTTCTTTCCTCTTCTTCTGTTGCTGTTATGCATACCAACCCCCCCCCCCACTGGTGTACTTCCTATCCTTCTATTCAGATGCCTTCCAATTTTTAACTGACCCTCCTTTCTGCATTTTTTACTATTTTTTTTGTTGTTCATGTCCAATACCTGTTTGTATTTGTGGGGGAGTGACAGCTAAGGTCCCTTCTACCAATGTCACTGTGGTGTGTTCCTTTGCCTCAAACTCCCCCTCCTCTAGTTTAACCGTCCAATGCTGACATCAGGCTTCTATCCCAGTACACCTTCCCTGGTTGGGTGTAGTCCATCATGCTTGAATAGCCACCTCTCCAAGAATTCTTTCCAGGTACCTATGAAGTGGTACCCTTTTTCCTGGCTTCAGCCCTGTAGCCATTTGTTGAAGTCTTCTGTTTCCTTCCTTCTGATTCTGTTTGGGTTTCTGCCTCTACCACAAACTGAAAGAACCTCGGAGAAGGCTAGTGATGCTGCCTGTGCAGCTAGTTACTCTCCTAGTGTGGTTAAGCTCTGTCTGGCCTCTTCAACTGACTGACTAGCCAGATTGTTTGTTCCAAGGTGTACTGAGATATGAAGGTCTTCTGCTTCCTTTTTTTGCCAAAGTGAGTTTCAATAGGAATGGAGTGTGCTTTTCTCAGGGTGCCATGTGGAGGTAGGATGGGCCAATAAGTAACTTAGTTCAAATAAAATTTAAAAGTGGGGCACACTGTAAATGTTATTCTTTGTTAACCTGGTACGGTTAACAAAGAATAACATTTTTTTGTAAATGTTATGGTACCCCTACTAAGGTGATATACAGGTACTCTTCTTTTTGTCAGACTAGTCCTTCCTTTGGCCTGGTGGCCGGCAGATGATGATCTTGTTATTACTGATCTAGTCTGGCCCATCATCCGACCGGCATCCTCATGGCTCCTGGTGCCCCCCCAAAAAATCATGATTACAGTAGCCCAGTCTGCCTGGATAGTTACCTTACCTTGAAACTGCACACTTAGTTGAGCAATCTGATTGGTTTGAAGGGAGCAGGGGAGCCAACAGGTCCACTGCCCACCACCACAGAGTTGGACTGTCTGAAAAGGTAAGTGCAGGGCAGCTTACCCAAATGGACAGGAGTGAGTGAGCAACATAGGAAATGAGTAACAACCACTAACCAAAACAAAAGTCTCAACCTAGGTTAGCACAGAGGAGAGGGTTATTTATTGCCCTACTTTTGTTCCTCCTTGCTAGCCTGGCTTCTTGGGTTTCCAATTATTCATTCTTAAATTGCAGCAGAGGTGGGGGCACCAGGGCAGGGGAACATCAAACAAGTCCCCAAGGTGTAAACCGGGGTAGAGCTGGATTCAGTTGGAAGTACTGTATAGAGTCTGAGTCATTATCAGCAATTAATACTTTTTCCAGAAAGAAGAGAGCAAGAGGCATGGCAAGGTTTTTGTTTTGTCAGGGTGGAGCGTGGCAGATTCAAAGGCAAGGAACAGACTTTTCTCAGGCTTGTGGGGCACACATATACTGAATGACTTGATTCCAGAGTCATTAGCTATGTTGTTAATGACTTTACATTAACAACTGCAACCACTGACTTGACACTTCTGACTTCCACTACAGCAAACACCTCTTTTGTCTTTTGTGTGGCTGACTGGGAATGGCAGATTCAAAGGCAAAAGGACACTAAGTTTCCACAGGTATCTTGCGGCAGTAACTGAAAGAGCAGTCTTCTTTTAGACAAAAAAGTGACATGGCAGCCACCCCCTCACCCTACAGTTTCAGCACCTATGCCTACATAGACAAGAAGTCCTGAGATAGATAGGGAACTCCAATCAGACTAGATGGATTTGAGGTCCTTTTTTACTGTCATTGTCTATGTTTCTACGTACCTGTTCTCACTAGGGGTCATACCCTTTGTCTATGTAATTATCTGTTTATGTGCTGATCTTTTTTATCCTGTTTCAGCCTTTATTTGTATCCAATACTAATGTTGTACCTGTTGTTATTGCTGTATAGCAGTTGCTTCTCTCATTCCAAGTATTTATTTCTTGTAAATTCAATGTTTAACTTGTTCAGCTTTCCTTTTTGTACAATTTATGTAGCTGAGACAGAGAACAGTCACCAGCTTCCTTAAAGCAAAGAGGCAATTTAATAGAGTAAACTGAATTGAATTCCTAATTTGAGGGCCTATGTAAGTAAGCAGAAGTCAGTGTTTTTGGTTCTCTGTTTTTGGGGTTGACTTTACTTAGAGTAACTTTTATTTGCCATGGAGAAAATCTGTCTAAGAGAATATTTGCAGTTATTTGTGACTAGACCTCTTACTTAAACTCTGTGAAATAGGTGTCTGAGAAGAAGAAAGGCACTCACTGGGGTGGTGGGTCAGAGTTGTAGTTGATTGTTTCTGGACAGCATGGTCTTAGTCCCATGCACCCACCCTGCCCCTCACCCCCCACTCATCCCAAGCACATCATTTCCTTTATATCAGAGGTGCTGACATCACTTCCTCCAAAGTGCAAAGGACATACACCTATTCATATCCTTAAAGCACAGCACACTGAATAGGGGGTAAACACACTCACATGCTAGCACACACTAAAGAAAAAAAATCTTAAACAGGAAGGGAGACAGATGTGGGGAGTGGTGCAATGCACTGGCTGTGGAGTGGCAATCTCCGGGAGGCATTATGGAGGCTGCATTGCTGCCCTATTTGCAGGCACCTCTCTGGTCTGAGGGAGGAGGTTGCCTGTCTCCATGCTGACCTGGTGAGGATTCGGAAAAAACCTTCCCCCACTCAGGGATCATCCAGGCCACCACCACTGCCTCAGAGGTTGCCAAGAAAGAGGAGCAGTTGGACCATGGTGGGCTCCACAAAGGAGATCCACAGGAGGGTGGCACAGGACCCCACAGGGGAAAGAAACAACTCCTGGTGGGGGACTGAATCATTAGGGGCAGAACTAGGGGAAGGGAGGGAAGGGAGAGGGAGGTAGGGTGCCTGCCCGGTGCCATGGCTTGGAGGGACAGGAAGTGATCCTCAGGATCATGGGAGCAGCTGCGTGGGGGAAGGAGCTGGATGTCATTGTCCACCTAGGGACAAAAGACCTGGCAGGGAATGGGATCAAAGCAGTGCAGCAGGGGTTTGTAGAGTTGGGGAGGGGCCTTAGACAAGTACCTGTAGCATGCATGGTAACTTTCTTGGAAGTGCTGTCTGTCTATGGCATGGATGAGGCTAGGGTATTCCACACCATGGGATCCAATGACTGGTTGAAAAACTTGTGCGGAGCTCAGGGTTGTGACTTCATTGGGGACTGGGCGTCCACCTGAAGGGATACAGGCCTATACTGGAAAGATGGTCTGTATCTGTCCTGGAGGGGAACCAGAATCCTAGGTGATAGGTTTAAATGCTTCATTGGTAAGCATTTAAACTAGCCAAGGGGGGAAGCACTGAAGAGAAGCAGGGAAATCCCAGCCCCTCACACACACACACACACACACACACACACACACAAAACAGGGCAGTTAGTAAAGAAGACACAAAGGTAGAGAAGTCAATAGGGAGCAGGATGGGGTAAATCCAGAAAAAGGCAAAAGCAGTAAGGACCGGGATGGTCCTAAAAAGGGAAAGGCCATCAAAAAATGGAGGACAATGAGTACCAATGCCCATAGTATGGGTAACAAGCTCCCTGAACTAGTGGCCTTGATGGAAGAGGGATGCCTGGATATTGTGGCCATCACAGAAACATGGTACACAGAGAACCATGACTGAGAGGTCAAAATACCAGGGTACATTATCTACAGGAGGGACAGGGAGGGTAAAAGAGGAGAAGGAGTAGCTCTCTACATGAGGGAAGGAATCAAAGCAACATAACTAAAGGGTAAACAGGGAGGAGAGAAGGCACAATGGGTCACCCTGGAGACAGGAAATGGCACCACAATCCTCACAGGGGTTGTTTACAGACCCCCCATCTCAGGGGAAGGCAATGGACAAGGAAATGATAGAAGGAATCCTTAGAATGGCAGAAAAAGAAGAGATATTGTTGATGGGGGAGCTGAATATGCCAGATGTTAACTGGAGCACCTTTACTACAGCCACATCCAAGAGCAGGGTCATTCTCGATGCCCTACACGGGGCATGCCTCAAACAGCTAGTGTTGGAACCCACTCAGGAGGGAGCAATCTTAGACCTGGTACTCTCAAATGGGAATGGAGAGAGGATCTCAGATTTAGTAGTGAGTAGCCATCTGGGAACAAGCAACCCCATCTCTGCAAGGACATAGACAGGATGGAGGCTATCCAGAGGAGGGTAACTAAAATGGCACATGTTCTGCACCAGAAGCCATACGAAGAGAGACTAAAGGAGCTTAATATGTATACCCTCAAGGAAAGAAGGGAGAGGGGGGGACATGATAGAAACTTTTAAGTATCTCAAGTACCTCAAGGGAATCAACGAAGTCCAAGAGGGCAGCATTTTTCAGAAAAGAGATTTTCAAGAACAAGAGGACACAATTCGAAGATAGAGGGGGGATGGCTCAGATGTAATGTGAGGAAGTATTTTTTCATGGAGAGGGCTGTGAATGCATCTGGAATGGCCTTCCTGAGGAGGTCATAGAGTCAATAACAGTGGGGGAATTCAAGAATGCATGGGACAGACATAAGGCATCTCAAGTGGGGGTAGGAGGAAGTAGGCTGTTGTTCTGTAGCTTATCCATTAGGTAGGGAAATGGGCAGACTAGGTGGACCAAGTGGTCCTTATCTGCCGTCAAATTCTATGTTTCTATATTTCTACTTTACATAATTAACTTAATATGTAATTAACTCCAGATTGCTCCTGAAAAAGGGACGTTTCATTTAAGTGAGCCTACCCAGTTACCAAAATCAAATAAATAGATAAATATCTGTGTATTTTATTTGAGCAGAATGTTTTTTGACAGTGCGAGTTTGGTCTCAGCTGTTGGTTTTCCATAACAAGATGCTGATTTCAATCATTTGATTCCATTTGAATTTAAGGGACAAGAGACTCCAAAAATGAATTTCAGACTTGCTTTTGGGGTCTTTAAAGACTGATGTTTTGCAAGTGAAATATCAGTCAAGCCTGTTGCCACCTCCAGCATTATTTTTCTTCCATTTGTTTTTGGACTAAGAACAATAACATGTAGAATGATATGATTCAGTATGATGTTCACATTTACTGTGTTCCAAAAGGGGATAAAATATTGCATCTCTTTCTTTTGCATACTGAAAAAGCTGGAACATTACAATAATTAAAAAAAAAATTATGATTTTCCTTCAGTTTACTTTGGAAAGTTGTGTTTTCACATAACTTTCATATGTCAATTACAGATGTAAACATTGTTCAGTTGTGAATATTTTTTATTTGAAGCAACCAGATGCAATGCTTTAGAAGACTGGTTAATATTCTGTGACATAAAATATATTTTGCATTCTGCTACTAAGTCCTACAGTTGTTTTCAATATTAAGCCATCTTACAGCCAGCAGTGTCATTTAGGGGGCATGAGGGGTTGATGTTCAGAACCCTGTGATTGTTGTTGTAACTCCTATGACTGTAGTTGTAACCACCATGAATGTACTTGTAATGTAGTCCTTAATATCGAAGCTTTAAAAGTAACCCCTACTAATTGTAGTTGCAACCCCTAATTGTTGTTTTAATTCCTATAATTATAGTTGGCACCATTTCACTCCCTTAAATCAACTGACTCCCATACTCTGGTGGTCCCTCGCATATCCACCCTCATTGGCCATTCTGGTTATTTATTTATTTATTTATTAGTTTTCGGAAATATCTTTGAGCCAGAGGCTTGTTTACAGAGGTTCCATGTCACAAGACATTTATGTAAAGTACAGATAATTTAACATTAGTACAGGATAAAAACAATTATTCTAGGATACAATTTAGGAAAAGGTCTAGCTAATACAACAGTCAATAAGGTACATTATAAATGGAACAGACAAGGGGAGAGGTAGCAAATATATACAGCAGTATAAAAATACAGTGAGGTACAAAAGGGTTAAAATTGTTCAAGTTGCCTGAACAGGGGTTTAGATCAGAACCTGTAATAAAATGTAGATTTTGTCATCTAAGTGCAAGACAGAAGGGCTACAGAAAGTGCAGATAGTGAAGTTTGTTAAGAGGCAAAATAGGGAGGGGGAAGAGGCCCATAATGCCAAGGGCAAAGGACAGTGTAGGGTGAGATGCAGCAGTAAGAGACTGACTGTAGACAAAGGCAAGTTAAGAACTGATTTCTATGGAGGGTAGAGGCAGAGGCAGGCAGGACAGGGAGGGTCAATGGGCAGGGAGAGGGAGAGAGGGCATAGACAGCAGGTAGAGGTGTCTGAGGGGAGGATGGGAGGTTGCTGGAAAGGTAGATAAAGTTGAGTTAAGAAAAGGGTTGGGGAGAGAAGTGAAAACTGGAAAGTTAGCTAAGGGCTGTTGAGAGAATAGGTCAGAGGGTCGACATGGGAACAGTGCGGAGGAAGTGCAGGAAGTGAAGGGATACCGGGTGCTTTGCAAGAAGATGCCAGAGGATGAGGGGTTGGTTAGCAGGGAAAAAGGAGGTAGGAAGGGTGCCTAGGTCCCACAATCACATCCACTAGTACAAAACAGGGTACTAAATGAGAAAAAGACTGAGGTAGAACGGTCAGTGGGGGATGCTGCAACAGAAGGTAAAGCCATCAAAAAATGGAGAGCAATGAGTACTAATGCCCATAGTCTGGGTAACAAGCTTCCTGAATTAGTGGCCTTGATGGAGGAGGAACATCTGGATATCGTGGCAGTCACAGAAACATGGTACACACAAAACCATGACTGGGACATAAACATACCAGGATACACTGTCTACAGGAGGGACATGGAGGGTAAAGAGGAGGAGGAGTAGTTCTTTACATAAGGGAAGGAATAAAAGCAACAGAACAAAAGGTAAACAGGAGAAGAAGAAGCACTGTGGGTAAATTTGGAGACAGGCAATGGCACCACAGTACGCACAGGGGTTAGACATAAGACTTTCTCAGGGGAGGAAATGGACAGGGAAACAGAAAGTATACTAGAATGGCAGAAAAGGGAGATATTGCTGATGGGTGATCTGAATATGCGGATGTTAACTGGAGTGCAGTTGCAGCTGCCACTTGAAGAGTGCAGTTATTCTAGATGCCCTACAGGGGGCATGCCTTAGACAACTAGTACTGGAGCCCACTCGAGAGGGAGCAATATTAGATTTGATTCTCTCAAATGGAGATGGAGAGAGGATTACAGATGTAGAAGTGGGTAGCCATCTGGGAACTAGCGACCATCAAACAGTATGGTTCACAATAAGCCCAGCAATAGAGTCAAGCCATACAAAGACAAAAGTACTGGACTTTAGGAGGGCTGACTTTGCCAAAATGGGTGAGTGCCTAAGGAATGCACTAGCAAATGGGCAGGAAGGAGGGTGGAAGAACAATGAGAATAATAAAAACTGCCATCACAGAGGTATGAGCCTTTGTGTGAAGCAAATAAACAAAACAAGGCGATGTAAGAAACCACTATGGTTCTCACAGGAAGTGGCAGTGAAGGTTCAAGAGAAAAAAGCATTCAGGAAGTACAAGGAATACTGAAGGAGCAGGACAGAGAACTGTATCAGTTAAAGCAAAGGAGGCTGGGAAGGCAGTCAGAACAGCAAAGGCCCAAACCGAGGAAAAGATAGCTAACTCAGTTGAGAAGGGGATAAAACCTTTTATAGGTACATCAGGAGGCGAAGGAAGACCAGCGAGGATAGTGAGGCTTAATAAAGGGGTGGGAGGGTGGGCAGTGGGAGACTGTGAAAGGCAGAATACTAAACAAATATTTTTGCTCAGTATTTACAAAGGAAGAGGGAGGTACATAAAACAAACAGTAGTAACACACTGGATACAGAAGTTGATACCGGCCCATTTACAGAAGAAAGGGTTCTGAAAGAACTCTTAAAACTGAAGGTGGACAAAGCAATGGGGCCTGATGGGATTCATCCCAGAATTCTAAAAGAACTAAGGGTAGAACTAGTGACACCACTGATTACCCTTTTTAACAAATCATGGAAGGACAGGGTGGTACCCGAGGACTGGAGGAGGGAAGATGTGATTCCCCTTCACAAAAGTGGGAGCAAGGCAGAAGCAGGAAACTATAGACCTGTTAGTTTAACCTCAGTGATAGGGAAAATGATGGAATCACTTCTAAAGGAAAGAATTGTCCAGTATCTAGAGGCCAGAGGGGCACAGGACCCTAGGCAGCATGGATTCACAGCGGGAAGGTCATGCCAGACGAATCTGATAGATTTCTTTGACTGGGTGACCAAAGTAGTAGATCAGGGAGGGGCTGTGGACATGGCCTACCTAGACTTTAGCAAGGCATTTGACACAGTCCCACACAAAAGATTAATATACAAGTTAGCCAGCCTGGGTGTGGGTCCCAAGATGATAGCCTGGGTAAAGAATTGGCTGGAGAATAGGACACAGAGTAATAGTAAATGGGTCCACTCAGAAGAAAGGAGGGTTACTAGTGGGGTACACGAGGGTTCAGTAGTGGGACGGTCCTCTTCAATGTCTTTATAGCGACATTGCAGAAGGACTGGAAGGAAAAGTATGTCTCTTTGCAGATGACACTAAGATCTGCAACAGAGTTGATGCACAGGGTGGGGTGGAAAGGATGAGAAGGGACTTGGCAAGGTTAGAGGAATGGTCAAATGTATGGCAGCTTAGATTCAATGCTAAGAAGTGCAAGGTAATGCACTTGGGAAACAAAACCAGGGAAGAGTACATAATGGGGTGAGATACTAACAACAACAAAATGGAGAGGGACCTGGGGTGAGTCATATCAGATGACCTAAAGATGGGCAAGCAATGTGAGAGGGCAGCAAGGAGGGCTGGGGGATACTGGGATGCATGGGAGAGGCATCACCAGTAGAAAACAGGAAGTTATTATCCCTCTGTACAGACAGCTGGTGAGACCCCATCTGAAGTACTGTGTGCAGTTCTGGAGACCTAATCTCCATAAAGACATAGGATGGAAGCTGTCAGAGGAGAACCTTAAAATGGTGCAGGGTCTGCACGGAAGACATATGAAGAGACTTAAGGAGCTTAATATGTATAGCCTCGAGGAAAGGAGGGAGAGGGGACATGATAGAAACTTTCAAGTACCTCAAGGGAATCAACAAAGTCCAAGAGGTAGCATCTTTCAAAAAGTGTGCAAGAACAGAGGCACAATTTGAAGATAGAGCGGCTCAGAGGTAATTTAAGGAAGTATTTTTTCTACAGAGAGGTTGTGGATGCATGGAGCAGCATTCCGGAGGAGGTTGTGGAGTCAAAATCAGTGGTGAAATTCAAGCATGCATGGGATAGTCATAAGGCAGTTCTGGGGGGTTGGGGTAGAAAGAAGTAGGCTGCTGGTTAACTAGGATCTGCAGCTTATCCAGTAGGTAGGGAAATGGGCAGACTGGGTGGGCCAAGCGGTCCTTATCTGCCATCAAATTCTATGTTTCTATGTTTCTATGCAAGTAGGGTATGAAGTTTAGCCTTAAACAGACTAAGCCTAGCTTCCTTCTGTAAGTCTACTCTGAGAGAGTTGAGCCAGGATGGTACAAAGTGTCCAAAAGACTGCTGCCCTTGCTCAGTGCTGCAGAAGGGAGTTTGAGGGAATGGTTATTTATATTTCTAGTGCTTCTAGTAGAGTCAGGCAGACTGAGGAGGTTCTTAACACCTATCAGGTAAGTCCGAGGGTAGATTTCATTGCCAGCAGAAATACATGATACTGTATCCTGCTGTCCAGGTTAAGCCACCCACCCTTGGCATAAAGATCGCACATGTGGATCATCCAGATAGCACCCTGAACAAGCCTACAGGCCTTATTTAGGGAAGTCTTCACTTGTCTGAGGACTACGGAGGTTGCTGATCCATATACTACAAGGCCATAGTCGATGACCGATGGCACTGAGCTAGTGACTGCTGTTGTCAGGGCTTCATAGGTTAAACAGTGTTTGTTTTTATAGAGCAGCCCTATTGCTGTCTTAGCTACTTGGTTGATATGTTGTGAGTATGTTAGTGAGCTGTCCAGAGTTACTCAAAGATATTTAAAACAGTTTACCATTTCCAGGGGGGAGTCAAGTTTGTTGCAAATTTGTAGTTGGAAGGATTTGTGTCTACTATTGTTGGATGTGAATATCATGGTCTTCATCTTCTTGTAGTTTAACAGTAGCCTCAAATTGAGGAACCATTGCTCAGCTGTAGAGAAGCTGAATTGCATTTGACTTTCTAATATAGTAGGGTCACAGTGGCTTGAAAAAAGTACCTCGTTATCTGCGTACAGGAGGATGTTGTCTTTAACAGCCACTGGGAGTTAGTTAAGGAATAAGCTAAAGAGAAGAGGGCCAAGGATGTAGCTTTGATGTACCTCTGTTAATACCAGTTTGTTGTCGGAGAGGACGTTCTGGATTTTAACTCTTTGTTCTCTCCCTGAGAGGTAACTCCTGAACCATGCAACTGAGCCAGACGAGAGACCAAAATGGGTTAATTAGCTTAGCAACAGCTCGTGGTTAATGGTGTTGAAAGCCTTGGTGAGGTCAATATAGGTTGCCTCCACCAAGAGCCCTCTGCCTAGGGCATTGGGAATTAAGCCAATAAACTCAACTAAAGTAGCAGAGGTACTGTGCTGCTTCCAGAAACCATGCTGCTGACGGCATTGCAATTGGTATTTATCCAAGTAGTCTGCCAACTGATCTGGAACAATATGCTCAAGTACTTTTGAGAGGGGAAGGAGGAAGGATTGAAATAGGCCTGTAGTTAGAGTGGTTAGTATGATCCCCACTTTAATGAACTGGCATGACTACTGCAGACTTCCAAAGGTGGAGAAATTTCCTAGAGGTTAGGGATAAGTTTATAATTTTGATTAGCGGAATGAGGAGAATATCAAGGGAAAACCTGACAAGCTTGAGATCAAGGGAATCACTGCTTGCCCTACATTTGCCAAGTGCTTTCAACAGGTATTTTTTGCCTTGCTGGAGTGATAACTTTCAAGTAAAAGGGGGGTGAAGAGCCCTGGTGTGTTCCTAGGTCCTTTGAATGAAGTTCATCCTTCATGGGTTCAAGGAAGTCCAGAGGCAGAACGTTGCTTAGGTCTGTAAAGCATTGTTGAACCTATTTGCAGTAACCTTGGGGTCCATTGTAGGGGTTCCATCAATGTTAAGTAAGGAGGGGGAGGTCTTATTAGAATTATCTGTAAGCTGCTTGATGTTTTCCCAGAATATTTTGTAGTTCCCCCATGAGTTGGTTAGCTCAGTTCTGAAATGGTGGCTTTTGGCCTTCGAAATTTCCCAGATACAATTGTTCCTAGCTGCTTTATAATTCTGTAAATCAGAGGGTATACCAGAGTACTTAGCCATTTCCCACAGTTCATCCCTGTGTTTCATTAGCTGTAGAAGTTGAGGCGTGATCCAAGCGTTATTGGAGGCCCGGATCTTACATCTAGTGATGGGGGTGAAGATATCACAAGTTTTGTTAAAATAATCAATTAGTCCGTCAAGCGTAGTGTCCATATCATTTGTAGTATCTAGAAAGCTCTACTCTTGATGTCTTAGGTGTCCTTTAAAGGCCTCCAACTTACCTTTTTTCAACAACCTGTTTGTGACGGCTCTAGGTGGAAGCTTAGAGAACTTATTAGACCAGCAGAAGAGTATAAGTGAATGGTCACTAATGGAGTCTGGAAGAACTGTTGTGCTTGCTATCCTTTCTGGATGGTTTGTAATGAGCCAGTCAATAAGAGAGTTAGTTCCCATTCAGTAGTTTGACCGAGTGGGGGAGCATGCCAGTTGCAACATATTTAGTGAGGCAAGGGCATCTTTTATTGGACCTGCTTCAGGGGATATCCAACTGATGTTAAAATCTCCCATCATTATTGCCTCAGAGTTATGCCGGTGACCAGACAGAAAGTCATGGATAATTTTAGAGCTGTTTTGTTGGTCCTTGGGGGAGATATAAACAGATACCACTGTTAAGGATTTTCCAATTTTGCCTAGCATAACTTTAGTTGTTAGGAGTTGGGTGCTACAGGTGGATGTGACGTTAGGTAATATTTGTGCCAGGAGGTGTTCTTTTAGATAGAGAGCACAATCACCCCCTCACTTGCCAATCCTGTCTAGCCTAAACATTGTGTAACCTGGTAGCTGGACAACTGCATCAGCAATTCTAGGATTTAGCCAGGTTTCCACAACTGAGAGGATATCTGGCTGGTGCAGGGCTAGCCAGACTTACAGGGAGTCTAGCTTAGCCAGTAGGCTGCAAATATTTATGGAAGCTAGGGTGAGCCCACCATGAGTTACAGGTATCGGTGAGGGATTTGCCATAAGGCCAGGATTGAGGTGTATATTCCCAGAGAGAAGTAGAAGTAGCTATGCCAGGCAGATAGCTTGCCACTTGAGGTTTGCTAGGATTTGAGATTGTTTTGGTATTTGGGCTGTACGATGCTTGACGGGGTACTAGTATATATTAGATCATATAGAGGTGGGGGGAAGGGATACCTGCAGTAAGTATTAGTTAATGGTATACAGAGATGAGAATGAAATTCGAGGGGAATGTCTAATCCCTGAGACATGGTTAATTTGGGGCTGAGTTAGTAAGGTAGGATTTTAAAATTTGGTGAGGTGTCTCACGGTGTGTCAGCGCAGGGTCCATTGTTAAGGGAGGTATAAGTAAGAGGCAGAAGGTCAGAAGGCAACTAGTTTCAGGGAAGTACATATTACTAGTTTGAGGCAGCAAATGTTCAGTTAGGGCAAAGGTGTTTAGAGAGCTAAGATGGTGAGCCGCTGCTGCCTACAGGCTGATTTCACCCCTAGACTATTTCCTGAAGGGAAATGATCCCTAGAAGGAGGTGGAGCCTTGTGCTGCAAGGAGGTGATACTTATCGTGGCAGCCCATAGCTTGGCTGGCATCCTGGAATCCATGAGCCAATGGGTATACTCAGCAGGTTGTATGTGTCGTATCAGTAGAGAGCTTAAGCGAGGACATCCAAGTTTGAATATTGGCGCCTCAGAGTGGACCATGCCTGGTGCTGTTCCTGGTCCCAGAAATGCAGGCAGGAGGAGCAGGAAGCAATGGTAGAGGGGGCTGCACCACAGAGAGTGAGCTCCCAGCCAGGGGGCTTGACTCACCGTCTCCCAAAAAATTGGAATTCCCTCCCTCCTCAAATTCGTCACTCATCCTCCTACTACTCCATCAGCTCTGCCTCAAAAACTACCTTGCACCTAGCTGTTCCTGCCATGACCCCCTCATTCCTCCCTCTAAGCCCCTGATAAACCCTACCCCCTTTCAGTGCCCACACACTGCCCCTGTTGCACCCCCACCCTCCTCCCCAATTTCCAGCACTCCTTCCCTTACACCTACTCCCTCCCCTATTGGCCTCCCCTTGCATTCTTACTGTGATTCTCAGCACCTAAAGTTGTACCAAGGGCTTGTCCCTACTCCTCCCTACCTCCCCCTCCCCCCCCCATTCCTCCTGCCATCCCAGTCCCCTTGCAGGGTTCCTCTGCATCCTGAAGGGCTCCTTCTGGGACTCTCTTTTCTCTCGTCTTTACTCTCTCTTCTGGCCTTCCTCAAACCTTGTTGGGCTGCCAGCGTACTGAAGCATACTCCCCCTCACTGCCTAACAACTTGCTTCCCTCCTATCATGCTCCACCTCTGCCTTATGCAGGCAGGGTACTCAGCATACTAGAAGGGTCAGGCTCCGGCAGACCTCTCTCCTCCTCCCTCTTCCTTCCCCTCCATTACCCTCTCTGCCTCTCTCTTACCTCCCTCTACTACTTCAATCTAAAGCTAGCATTGCACCATCCACTGGCAGGGTTCCCCAATCCTCCTTCCTTTCCACCCCTCTATTTAACATCCTTCACCTCCTCTATCCTTGCCCTGATTCGACCTCTGGCTGGGTTCCTGTTATCCTGAAAAGAGTTGAATTTCAATATGTCTCTCACCACCCTCTCCCCTCCTCACTCCCCCATTCCCCCCTCATTACTTAGCCCTAGTTCTGGCTAGCCCTAATCTATTGCACTTGTAGACAAATTTGCACTTCTGTCATGTCTTAGCTAACTTGTACTGTCTGTGCTACTCCCCACTAGCTTGCCCTAGATCACAGTTATGTGTCACTTAGAGTTTACCTTTAAATGTTATTTTGTGCTATTGTATCTATCTAGTTCAAAACTGTTAGCATTCCGCTGTTTCATTACTTCTTTTCAGTTTACTCACTTTTATTTGAATGTAATCAAATGTAATTTGTTAGTGTTCCAAATCTCTGTATACTATCCTCACGTTCCCATGCCCCCTAGGTCACACTGGGAGATGACCAACCTGTTGCTCAGTGTGCCTTCCTGGTGAAACATTTCAATAAATAAAATAAATAACTAAATAAATAAATAGAAGAAACCACTGTGACTGCAGTTGTAACTGTTATGACTGTAGTTGCATTACAAGAGAAGGGGCCAGTGCACTGGGACAGAAGTTTGATGTCTACATTGGTGGACAGTTAACTGACTGTGGGGGAAGCTGAAGCTAGGGATACCACTGAGTAGTGTCAGGAAGTGAGGAACCTAGCAAGTGAGACCCCTGAAGTGAGGGCTTGAAGCATTGAGGAGAGGAGCAGCAAGTCACAAGTTCAGGAAAGGGTAGAGGATGATGCCAGGCAGGGGGTACTTACTAAACAGAAACTGAAACAAAGATCCCCACCACTATGGATCTAAGGTGCACATACTCTAACTGTGGTTGTAATCCCTAAGACTGTAGTTATAACGCCCGTGATTGTTGTTGTAACCACTCTAATGAAAGTTGTAACCCCTTTGATTATGGTTGTAACCCTTATAATTGTAGTTGCACCCTTAGGGATTATTGTTGTAACTTGTATAATTGTAGTTGTAAGCCTGATGATTGTTGATGTAAGTTCCATGACTGTAGCTGTAACCCATATGATTATAGTTGTAACCATTAAAATTGTAGTTGTTACTCATATGACTATAATTAAAACCTTTATAATTCTAATTGTAATTACTATGATTGCTGTTTAACCTCAATAACTGAAGTTATAACCCCTATGATCATAGGTGCAGCCCCTATGATTGTTATTTAACCCCTATTATTGTAGATATAAACCCTGTGATTAACATTGTCATCATGTCATTCTTATAATTGTTTAAGCCATTAAACTCGTAGTTGTAATCCCTAGGATTGTGATTGTAACCCATATGATTGTTGTTGTAATCTCTATGATTAAAGGAATAATGCATGACAGGGTGTGTGTCGTACTGGGATAACGCCATGCCTGTGGGGATTGGGCACGAGGCCACAGGCCGAGTGCATCCAATGCCCCAGGCATGGTGTTATCCCAAATGACACACACCCTGGAGTGCATTATTCCAATTATACAATGGTTTGTTATTATATAGAAAATAAAAAAATAATGTTAAAGAATGTTTTTATTACTTTGGAAAAATATTTACATTTCTTAAGAGGAGATGCAAAAAAAGAGATCATAATCATGCTAGAGGTCATCCTCAATTGGTTCACAGTGCTGAGACTAGACCTGTGGTGTTATGCTGGGATAACACCATGGGTCCAGCCCCAAACTGACCAATCACAGTTCAAGATTCTTTCTTGCCATTGTATAATGCAGTTTTAACTTAAAGAGCAGCTGACACCTTCTGGACAACTTTAACAAATCATAACATTTAGACACAGTTCAGCTTGTATTTCAGGTTAGTTCTGTATTCCATCTCCCCATTATTTATGACTGAGGTCATTTGCATTAAAATAAAATCTTTGTTCCTGAAGAGTTCATCTATTCCTGTTGCATTCTCCCTGCCTGAGGTCATAATGCACTGCTTGTAACATCACAGTTACTCTCATGGCAACCCATTGTGATGTCACAACAGAGGATTATGACTTGAAGTAGACAGTAAGGTATAGAGGCAGATGAACTCTACGGGAACTCTAAGGGATAAAGATCATGTATTTGTGCACATTTACTCAGTAATACATAATGTGGAAGAGAAATATACAGAATATATATGGAATGCAAGCTGAATTGTATCTAATTATTATGTTTTTCAAAGTTTTCTTTGAAACGTCGGTAGTTCTTTAAGTCCTGTAGCTGTAGTTGTAATTCCTATGATTATTTTTGTTGTCTTGCCTATGATTATTGTTGTAACCCTTATAATTGTATTTGTAATCTTTATGATTGTAGTTGTAACTCCTATGGTTCTAGTTGTAACCCCTATGACTGTAGTTGCAACCCATATAATTGTTTCTTCATACCCAATGATTGTTGCTGTTGAATAGCCTACTATCATAGCTATAACTCCAATAATTATAGTTCCAGTCCCTATCATTGTAGTTGTAACCATGGCTGTAGGTATAACCCCTATGATTTTAGTTACTGTAGAATCACTTCACACCACTAAAAATGATTTCACCAGGATTTGACTGTACACATTTTGGTGGGTGGAGAGTTTTACAACCCATATGATTCTAATGAAATGGGGCATTTCAACCCCTCTGATTCTTCTAAAATTGAGAACTGTATCTTCTAACAGTCTACAGACAAAGCATTGTGTAACCCCTTTGTTCCCAGGGGTTACTAGAATCCCAGTTAGAATCAATAGCAGGCAGGAAAGGCAGCTTGTGAAATGCCAGGTAAATGGGTTTTACACGGTCACACTCTGATTTCAGTCTCAGCTGAGCTGGAGTGATGATGTAATCATGGAACTCTCGCAACAGCATAAGCCACTTTGTTCAGCTGGCTTTAGAGTGAATTGGAATGTTGAGTTAGTCTTAGAATGGAGTTCTAGGAGAAGGCTGCAGTTGCTGTGCAGCTGCTCAGTTTAGTTCTGACAAAGAGCTACACCCTTTTGTTTTTGTGGTAGTTTGTTCTCACCCTAGAAGAATAACAAAGAAGACAGTTTTTCTGAAGTGGTGGAGACCTGTGCTAGTAAGATTTTCCTTTGCCCCCTCCCAGAAGGGATGGGGGGTGAACTCTAGGATTCAGTGGCAATCCCCTTGATCCACTTGTTTGGTGAAGCTGCCTTGGACATCTTCATTTGTTGTGAGTACAATTTTTCTGTGTAAGTCCAGGTGCATCTGCAATACCAATGGGTGAATTGCTCTGCCAAAGGGACTTTGTCACCTAGACGTTCTGTTTTAAAAGTGTCTGCCTACATTGGAGTCCAGTATGTGACCATCCAAGTACAGAACTTTTAATTTCTGACACCTCTGAGGTGTGAGTGTGTAGGATGTTAAGTGTGATATACATTTCAAGACAGCATCGACAGTGTTTCTACAGTTGTGTGGTGTTATTGACCAGATGAATGGCCGAGTATAAACTTGGAAACAAAAGGTGGGAGACCTCCCACCCGGAGTAACCAGTTTACCTCTACGGGTTCTGAAGGGAACCTATATAATTTTGTTCAGTGCAATTGGCCAATGCCTGAGAAAAGTGTTTACCCCATATGTGGGTTGTTTTCTCTCAGTTTGCCCCAGTATCGTGGGTTCTGAAAGTCCTGAGCCTGGATGTGCTCCTCTGTGGTTGTGTGTACCACCTACATTCCTCTTGAAATATGGGAAAGTGTCCTAGGACTGGCTGTGTGTGCCTAGTCGATGGGAAATGTACTACGTCTGGCTGTGTGTGCCAATCTCCATTTTAGAACCACAGTGTTCACTTTTTGTGTTTCTTCAGCCTATGCTAAATGGGAATTCAGGAATCTCTGTACCCTAGAGAATCTGCAATACCAGTATGTGTAGTCCCATTGGGGTCCATCTTTGCTTTGTGATTACTCCTACTTTGTTACATGAAAAAAAGCCACACTCTAGAATCCCAACCTGGTTTGGACAGTATTGTTATTGCTTCCTTGTGTCTGGATTTACTTGGTTGCCCTTGTCCAGAAGTGCAAATCTAGCATAATCGTGAGGAAACGTTTTCTCCCATGGACCTGGGTTGCTGGCCATGGTAACTGGTCCCACCAGGTGTGTGCCAGGTAGTTGCCACACTTGGTTGACAGTTTTTGTATAACAGTCTGGTCCACTGAGTCTAATGATGACCATTTCTCTCTCCTTTTATGTCTAGTACTAGTATGTAAACCCCCACCCCTCTCTGTTGCCCCTAGAAATTTGTGGTGAGAGGAGAAGCCCTGCTAGTTAAACAAGAGGAACCAGTGGGGGTGTTACAATTGCAACATCTATGATTCTGCTGAAGTGGTGCATTGCAGCCCCATGAGCCTGTGGAAAAGGGGATGTTATGGTCCCCATATCTGCTGAAATGGGGCTGGAATGGGTGACTAGATACCTTCAGGGTCCATATGGAGAGTCACCTCTGGGCTGCTGATATCCTGCTTGAACTTCTGTTCTAAGAAAAGCCCACATGACTCACATCAGATTTGTATAAGATGCAGTGATATGCCAAACCTGAAAGAGTTAAAACGGTTTGCAGGTCCTTTTAGGCAGTGAGTTGAAGAGTGTACTTGATGTGTGTTATAAGCTAATAAATGGCCATTTACTTGTAGCTCCCTTGTAAAGTATAAGAATTACAATCCAATCTAACTGAAATTAAATCAGTTAGCATGTATTTGAGAAGGCTACATTTTAAATGGTTTAATTAGATGAGTTTATAGTCACGCTCACTATTTCTGAACCCTTTGGGGAGGTTTGGAGATTACAAAGGTACATGTAAACTGTCCAGGCTGCAAATCATTTTGGCTCCTCTGACCCACTCTGTGGCTGAGCAGCTGAAATATTTAAACAGTCTGACGTGCTTGTATAAATGCATAGCAGTTTTCTACCATGGCCCACGCTAAGGTAAGCAGCAGAAGGCACCACTGCATTCTTTTGTGTGCAGGAAACATTCCAAAATAATGCATTCAGTGAAGATACGGTGCATACTCCATCCCTAAACCGAGGAGAGAAAAACATGCACTAAGGAAGGAGTATGTTATAATGAGAGACATTGGGCAAATGACTCAGTCACCTAGATAGTAAAGATTAAATATTTATTTCGGATGTGATCCCCACGAAACTGCTCCTATTTATTTATTTATTTGAAATGTTTCACCAGGAAAGACAACATGAGCTGAAATCAGCTCATTTCTAGAAGCACCTGGGGGAAGGGTTACAAAGAGGAGGAGGAGACAGCCACAAAATCATATACAACAACAAAAATCATATACATATAACTGCATATACATAAAGTTAATTCAACATTTGCAAGCAAACCAGTAATGTACATTCTGAACATGAGGGCACCATAACATAGCATAAATACAAATAGCCACCTAGTTGTTAGCCAAGTGAGGGTCAATTGGAGGTTACCCTGCAAGGGGGGGAGGGTCAGCTGGGAGCTATACCCCTTCAGGGTGCTGAGTACCCTGTGGGGACAGGAACCCAGCAGAGAAAATAGAGGTGAGAGGAAAGGAGGGGTTCGTGTAAGGGATGAACAGGGTCTAAGCACCCAAGACAGGAAACTGGAGGAGGGAACTGTAAAGTAAGGTGGGTAGGGGGATAGGAGTAGCAGATAAACAGCAAGGGAGATAGTGGGTAGTGGTTTATAGTGAATGGAAGGGGAATGGTAGAAGGCTGAGTCTAGTGTAGAGTGGTGGGAAAAAGTTGTGTATAACTGTGGAGATAGAGAAAAGGGGAGGAAGACTGATAGGTGGTTAGAAACAAGTGCAGTTAGGGGAAAAAAAGTTGTGTAGGACTGTAGAGATAGAAGAGGAGGATGAGGACTGTCTGATAGGTAGGGGTAGTGAGTTCCAAAGCTTAGGGAAATGATAGGAAAATGCTTCCTGGCCTACGGTAGTGGAGTGATGAGGAATAGCTAATGTGTACGAGTCAGTGGATCTGAGTTGGTGGGGGGGGTAGAAAGATAAGAGGAGAGTTAAGAGGGAAGAGTCACAAACCAAAATTCAGAAGTGAATTTAGTGCAGTGGGAGTGTCATTTGCTCTCCAGGGCGGGGAAAGCGAGAAAATGGTTCAAAGAGCAGTGATGTGCGCTAGAGGGGGAGTCAAGGGCAAAATGACAGAAAGCATTCAAAAGAGGATCCAACCTAGTTAGGGAAGACTTGGGAGCAGCACTGTAGACTATGTCACAATAGTTGAAAGTAAGGAGAATCATTTTCTGAACAAGTGTATGTCTAGCTGATAGAGGTAGGCTGCCATGGTTCCTGTAGAGGGCACCTAGCTTGGGGTGCAGTTTTTTCAGGATGGCATCAATATGTTCAGAAAAGTTAAGGTGCTGGTCAAGCCAAACACCCAAATATCTAGAAGAAGTAGTGTCCTCTAGAGATGTCCCATCTAGGGTGTGGAATTAGGGCAGGGAGGGTTGCCTGGACAGTCTCTGCCTAGTGCCAAAGGTAATTGAGACTGTCTTTTTGGCATTGAGGAAGAGTTGATATGAATTGAGCTCCTGCCACCAGTGTTTCAAGGTTCCACTAACATCTTCCTCAGGGTGAACAGGCTGTATGTAATTTACTTCTACAGAACCTTTTTTTTACACTCGGTTCATTCCTTTTTGCTTTAATATTCTCTTGACTACTTCTTGACACTGGCAGAAAATTTGAATGTTTTTATGTTTCCATTAAGTAGTCAAGCTAAAAGACAATTGTTGCATTTCCACTGCAGTATCTTTGCCCACTTCAACGGACACTCTCCTACAGTGCTATACATCTCAGATATATATCTCTTATTCAATTAATGACTAGAAGCCACAAGTTCAGCTGCTTGCATAGGATACAAGAGACGGGAAACAACCAAGTGGTCCATTCTAGCCTGTCGCCATACCATCTTATCAGATGCACCCCTCGTGATTTGTTATAGCTGTAGCATTCATTGTACCCAGTCATGTTTTATTCTCACTATTATCCTGGCATTTAGAAGAGGGCACACCATTTGTGGCCAAAACATCTGGGAACCCAAGGCTCAGTGAATCCACTTGTTTCTCCCAGACACACTACAATATTGTTCATTGCACTGATAAAACCAACATCCTGTTTGTTTTACCTGGCACCATTTATTCCTGCTTAAATCTGAGCCAGCCTTAGTTCTTTCATAGTATTTTGCATATACTTCCCATGATGCTTTGTATTAGTGGGGTAGGTGTAATTTCTTGTATGTATGTAACTTTCTGTAACTCACAGTTGTACTGAATGTACAATGTCTTTCTGCTATGTCTCTATGTAATTAAACATGGGTCACCCCTGGAAAAGTGACTCATAATCTCAAGCGAGGTCAACCTTAACTGTTTTTTGCACTAGTCAGCAGAGCTAGTGAACCAGAGATTGCACTAGCCCACAGAAGTTTGCAGTAGCTGTAGTCAGTGTGGTTAACAGTGATTTGTTAAACAAAAGGCAAAAACAACTGCATTTGTCCTGCCAACAGTCTGGACACCTACCAACTGATTTTGCACTGTGCCTTTAACTGCAAGCTACACATCCACTATCTCAGTTTCTGTGATTGAAGAGTCAGTGGTTCTGTCACTGATGATTGAAATGAACTTTGTTCCCATAACTTTTTCTTGTAGCGCCATGTGTTCAGCCTTGGCTACAGAGTGGATAAAGTTGCTGAACTGCTATCTAGCCCTTTCATATCATCAAGGTTGCAAAGCCACACAAAGTCTGTGAAAGGACGTCCTTTCTTAGCAATTGCATGGCATGTGCAAAACAGTTTCTCCAGACTTTTAAGCATTGCTTCATTCATGTTCTTCAACATTCCCTTCACATTACTTGTCTCTGGAGTGGCATTGCTGGCATCATCCTTTTCCTTTGCCGTAGCATGAGCCTCACTGATATTATAGGATGAGACACAGTCAAGCTGGAAGTTATCTGTACTGAAATGATGGGTTACTGACTTCTTTAATATATTTCTACATTTTCAGATTTGTAGTTAATAAAGTTGTGTTATGAAAATTATGTATATAGAAACATAAAAACATAGACTTTGATGGCAGATAAGGACCGCTTGGCCTGCTTAGTCTGCCCATTTCCCTACTTAGAGGATAAGCTGCAGATCCTATTTAACCAACAGCCTATTTCTTTCTACTCCCCACAAAAATTGCCTTATGTCTGTCCCATGCATTCTTCAATTCTCCCACAATTTTAGACCCCATAACCTCCACAGAAAGGCTGTTCCCTGTGTCCACCACCCTCTCTGTGAAAAAATACTTCCTCACATTGACCCTGAGCCGTCCCCCCTCTATCTTCAAATTGTGTCCCCTTGTTCTTGCACATCTCATTTTCTGAAAGATGCTACCCTCTTGGACTTTGTTGATTCCACTGAGGTACTTAAACATTTCTATCATGTCCCCCCCCCCCTTCTTTCCTCAAGGGTATACATATTAAGCTCCTTTAGTCTCTCCTCATATGGCTTCTCTTGCAGACCCTGCACCATTTTAGTTGTCCTCATCTGAACTGCCTCCATCCTGTCTATGTCCTTGCAGAGGTGGGGTCTCCAGAACTGGACGCAGTACTCCAGATGGGGTCTCACCAACTGTCTGTACGGGGGATAACAACTTCCTGTTTTCTGCTGGTGATATCTCTCCCTATACATCCCAGTATCCCCCCAGCCCTCCATACCACCTTCTCGCATTGCTTGCCAACCTTAAGGTCATCTGATATGATTCTTTCCATTTTTGTTGTTGCTACTACTTCACCCCGCATTGTGTAATCTTCCCCTGGGTTTATGTTTCCCAGGTGCATTACTTTGCACTTCTTTGCATTTAATCCAAGCTGCCATACTTCTGACCATTCCTCCAACCTTGCCAAGTCCCTTCTCATCCTTCCCATGCCTCCTTGTGTAACAATGTCTTTTTCTTCCCTTTTTCCTTCCTTTTCCCACCCTGGCCACAGACCCCAGAAATGCTTGATTGTCCCAGTTCTATTAAAAAAATGTTCATCAAAAAAAGTAAGAATAAATTCAACAGCATCAACCCATACTGTTATTTATTTATTTTTATTCTTTGGCAACCAGGTAACTCCCATTAGGCACAAGACCCATTTACGGGGGTGGCCCAGAAACACAGGGAGGTTAAGTGACTTGCTTAGGGTCACATGGTATGCAAGTGGAGGCTGTTGAATTGAAACCCAGATCTGCCGGATGTACAAAGCCCATTCACAACCTGTTGCTCTCTCTGTTAAACACTCTCTAGTTTTTCTTCCATGACAGCCATGTATTCTGACATGTTGTGTCCACCTTTTTGATAATTGAACTATCAGTACTTGTGGTATCCTCAGTACTACATTGTGTTCCCTTTACCTCATCATCAGCTACTAACATACTAACATACTATTTGCCAGCAGATTAGGCCTTACGGTCTATCGAGTCTGCTCGAACTTTAGATCCTTAGTTGGGTGCCGAGACCCTCCCATCCCTTGTGCTCCAGAAACCCGTATCATCCATCCCCACCCCCCTGGGACAGGACATCATCTGATACATCCACTTTCTGTGTCTGTCCCATCCTCTCTTGAAGCCCTCCACTGTGGATCTCTGAACTAGCTCACCAGGCAGTGCATTCCAAGGGTCCACCACCAGCTCAGTGAAAAACCTCCTCCTCTTTTCCCCCCTTACCCTTCCACCTTCCAACTTCAAACCATGCCCTCTGGTGATGCCTCCCTGCTTTAGTCTAAAGATCCCCTCCATGTTTACCCTATGTATTCCCTTGAGGTACTTGAAGACCTCAATCATGTCCCCCCTGTCTCTCCTCTCCTCCAGTGAAAACAGGCAGAGCTCTTAAGTCTGTCCTCATCGTCAAATCCCTAGCCTCGTATCATCTTTGTTGCCCTCCTCTGTACCCTCTCTAGGAGCTGTATGTCCCTCTTTAAGTGTGGTCTCCAGTACTGTACACACAGTACTCAAGGTGTGGTCTAACCAGTCCATTGTACAGCGGCAGAATCACTTCCTTGCTCCTAGAGGTGATCCCCACGATGCCTCCCAACATCCTGTTTGCCTTGCTAGCCGCTCTCTCCTGCACTGCTCAGAGTTATTCATACATGCATCCACCATGACCCTAGGTCTTTTTCCCCTATTGGGCCTCCAGCGCCTCCTCCAAGGGTGTACCTGTGTTTAGGGTTTCCCACCAAGATGCAACACCTTGCACTTGGTGATATTGAAATTTAATTTTCATGTGTGAGCCCAGCTTTCCAGGGTGTCCAGGTCCTTGCAGGGCCAACCTCCCTCTTCTCCCTCAACTACTGCTCCCATCTTGGAGTCATCCACGAAGAGACTCATTTCACACCCTATACCCTCCTGATGTCCGATATGTATGCATTAAACAGGATCGGACCCAGGACTGAGCCCTCAGGTACCCCACTACCAACTCTCTAGGGTTTCGAGAGCTCCCCCACAGACCACTACTCTGAGTGCATCCAGCTAGCCAGTTTTCAATCCATCTGACCATCAAAGGGCCTACTCCTAACCCATCAGTTTCTCCACCAGACCATTGTGGGGACAGAGTCAAACGCCTGCTGAAGTCCAAGAATAATACATCCACAGGCTTACCCCAGTCCAGTTCTGATGTTACCCATTCATAGAACTCCACAAGGTTGGTTTGACATGATCTACCTGGCACAAACCCATGTTGCCGATCTATCCAGACCTCCCACCTCCTCCAAGTACACCCCAATCGTTCCTTTAGTATACTCTCCATTAATTTTCCACCACACGAGGTCAAACTGATGGGTCTATAGTTACCTGGTACTTCCCTCGACCCCCTTTGTAGATTGGTACCACATGTGCCTCTCGCCAATCCCTAGGTACCCTCCTGTCTCAAGTGACCTGCTGAAAAGTCTCACCAGGGTGCAGCCAGTATGTCCGCCAATTCCCATAGTACTCTCGGATGAATGCCATCTGCCCAGGAGATTTGTCTTTCTTTAGGCCTTGAGGGCTAACCACACCTTTTGGCAGAGATAGCATCATCCGTCCCCTCCACCTTACTGGCCTTTTATCTTTACCCAGATGTGACACCCTGGGGTCTCTCTCTCCTCTTGCTCCATTTTGTTTGCTCCCTGATCCCACTTACTGATGTTTCTATCCCCTTCATGCCTTGCTTTGTAGATATCCCATCCCCCTCCCCAGTGAACACAGAGGCAAAGTACTTGTTAAATACCTCTGCCTGGTCCCTCGCCTCTTCCACCCACCCTCCTTCTGATCTCAATCTGCTGAGATGGCCCTTAGTTTTTCTCCACTCCCCAATGTACCGGAAGAACCCCTTTTCCCCTCCATGTATCCCCTGTGCCAGCCGCTGCTCTTTACTGGACTTTGCTCCCCTCACCATACGGGTGACTTTTCTAGATGCAAGCTGGTACATTTCCTTATCCCTATCCCCTCTTGTTGTTTTATATTTTTTATAGGCTGCCTTCTTTTCTCTGACTGCTACCTGTACCTCACTGGACCACCAGCATGGTTTATGTGACCTTGCTCCCTTACGTTTCAACTTAGGACAGATCCTGACTGCCTCATGAAGTCCCCGTTTTATGACCTCCCATCTCCTTTCCACACTTGTCATTGAGGTAATCCCCATGAAGTGATCCTTGAGAATATTTCCCATGCCCATGAAGTCTGCCCCCCTGAAGTCCACTGCCAGTGTCCTAGATCTCACCCCCATGCTTAGTTGAAACCAGACAGTATTGTGGTCGCCTCCCAGTCAGGGGTCTTGTACAACCATGTCCCTTACCAGATCCCCATCTGCCAGAACCACATCCAGGACATGCCCCTCCCTTGTGGGCTCCATCACATGCTGTGTTAAGAAAACATCCTGGAAGCCATCCAGCAGCCTCTGCTCCTTGGCCACCTTAGAGGACATGGTTCCCCAGTTTGTACCTGGCATATTAAGGTCCCCCATCAACACCACTCCTTCCCCTTTTGGTTCACACTGGGCAATGATGTTGTCCAGCAAACCATCCTCTAGAACCTCACTCATCCCGGGGGGCCTATATGCTACACCCAGCCTGACCTTATTTCCTGCTGAGGATGGTAAAGTGACCCATAAGGCCTCCACGTTTCCCTCTGCCTCTTCTACCCTAGCAATTTCTATGTCATCTCTAATGAACATAGCCACTCCACCCCCTCTGCCCTCCTTTCTATCCTCCTGAGCATAGTGTACCCCCGCATACTTAGGTCCCAGTCATGGTTTTTGTTGGCCCACATTTCCGTGATCACGCCACATCCACCCCCCCAACAGCATGGCCTGGAACTCTGGCAACTTGTTTCCAAGCTCCTGGCATTTACTAACACCAACCCCCACCCTTATCCCTGATTCTCTTTGTTTAACCCCACCCAGATTCCTTATACTTCCATCCTCCTCTGCTCCTCCTGAAACCTCCATCCTCAATCTGTTCCCCTTCCCCTTGGGCATGAAGGCTACTCCCCTCATCTGGAGGAGAGGGCTTCTGGTCAGCACCTCCCTTATCCCTTCCCCCCCTCACAAGTTTAAACCCCACCTTTCTTGTATGTAGTCAGCCATCCCCTGTTTAAGGACTTCCTTCCCTAATGGGGCAAGATGAAATCTGTCCTTGGCATATAGTCCCTTATCCTTCCAAACTCCATTCCAGTTCCCTAACACCCCCAACCCACTCCCTTCACCCCACTTCCTGAGCCAGTCATTAACCTCTGTGAGCTTCATTTTTTTCTCCACTGAGGCCTTTGGTACTGGCAATATCTCTGAAAAGGAAATGTTGCATCCATTATCCCGACAGACTCTGGCAAGTTCTTGGAACCTTGCTTGGATTTCCAAAATGCTATTTCCCTCTAGATCATTAGTTCCCAAATGCACCAGGAAATCCGGTTTCCCTCCACAATCCCTAATCATTTCATACACCATGAACTTTGCTCTGTGCAGTGTCAGCCCAGGGATACACACTACCTTCACCTGGCTATGGCATCCACCCCCCTGTCCCTCCCACTGGATACCCCTAATCATTGAGTCTCCAATAACAGAACCTTAACACCGCCATCATCCTTATGGTTACCTCCACTATGCCCTCTCAGCCCCCTTCCCCTTTATTCATGATCTCAATTCGTGGGAGTCTTCCTGCCTACTAGAGACCCCTGTCACCCTCCCCTTCTGCCTCCCTTGCTATTTTGCCCACTTAACTCAAACTCCTCTGAATAGGTGTCCCTTTAACCCTCTCTTATCTGAACCATTTATCCTGGCCCTGATGGTTTCTCCTTCCCCACACCACCATCCTCCCCTTGTATAGTACCCCTGCCTCCAGAGGCTCTCTGTGGGTCCCTTAGCTAGGGGCCCCATCCTTGGTACTGACCCCTGCTGAAAGGGGCTCTCTCCCACCTCCTTGTCTCCCAGTTTCTCTCCAATCATGCTCTCCTCTCTCATGTCTGGAATATGTTGCATCTCCCCCATTTGCTTAACATATATGTTTCCCCTTCTCCCTCTGGGACTATTTCTATCCTTTCTATTGCCAGTCTGTGATGCCCTATGGGTATCAGACTCCCTCCCCCCGGCCTCTGTATAAGTTTTCTCATTTCCACCAACCCCTTCCTCCCCCTCTAGGTTGCTTAGTAGCTCAAATTTATTGGGACACTCTATGTCAGCCTCCATCAAGTAACCCGAGATTCCCCTGACTGCACCTCTAAACTGCCCCTCTTCTTCCCCTCTTGCTCTGTTCACCTTAGGAGCTCCCTTCCCACAGTCTGCTGCTTTAGGCTCCACACAACAGCCCCTCCTGACTCTTCCCTCCACTATCTTTGTATTCAGAATGTTCACCCTGTATGCTTTCCTTAGCATCAACTTCCTATCTAAGGGTCCTCTGTCCCTAATATCCTCCTGCTTGCTGTAACATAACGTCCTGTAATTTCAGAGCTGCCTCAGCCTCCCTCAGCCCCACCCTTCTGCTGCCCATATCCACACCCCTTATCCTTGGACCCCCCAGCCCCCCAGCTACTCCTTAACCAATATACCTCACTCCTGATACAAGATAACTGTCTACAGAGTGGGCAGCCTCCCTCTCTCCAGGCCCAATTTAGAATTATTGCCATCCCACAGCCTGTACAGCCTACAACCCTTCCAAAGATGCCTGCCATGGTGGAATATGGCCACCCTATTTATCCCCCTCTGTTTATAATGGCACACCCCCTTTTCTCAGTCCCTTTCCCCTGGAATACAGTTTCTCTCTATACTGACTGTAGTTATTTACAAACCCAATTTCAACCCCACCAATAAAGTTCCAAAGTCTCACAAACACATACAGTCCAGTGTGTGTTCGGTCCCACTAACAGTGTGTGTAAGCAGACATCAGGTACCGATGATGTCATAGGCCCACTAGCTGCTGTTGCTTCAAATTTCAGTCCTAAACAGAAATACTCAGCCTTTCAATCCCAACCCCAGTGGTTTTTCAGTATTTAAGAAAGCCTACAAAACAGGGTGGGTGGGAGGGCTCTTATCAAACACCAGACAAACAACACATTTAAATTTCCCTCTAATTAACCCTGACAAACAACTGTCCCCAAACCTCAAAAAGTTACAATATCACAGCCCAAGTAACAGTTCTAATTCAGGGTAATAATTTTTACCACATAGAGCTAATTTCACTTACAAACTATTCCAATATTTCAGTTAAAACAGAATATAAACCCAGACCTCTGTCCAACCAACCTGCTGCTCTGAGTTCCCAAGTGAACAATGGAGGCCAGGGTAATTCCTGTTTAAAGACAAGGTAATTGCAGTTAATGTCCCTTCCCCTAACACCAGGCAAACAACACATTTAAATTTCCCTCTAATTAACCCTGACAAACAACTGTCCCCAAACCTCAAAAAGTTACAATATCACAGCCCAAGTAACAGTTCTAATTCAGGGTAATAATTTTTACCACATAGAGCTAATTTCACTTACAAACTATTCCAATATTTCAGTTAAAACAGAATATAAACCCAGACCTCTGTCCAACCAACCTGCTGCTCTGAGTTCCCAAGTGAACAATGGAGGCCAGGATAATTCCTGTTTAAAGACAAGGTAATTGCAGCTAATGTCCCTTCCCCCAAACACCAGGCAAACAACACATTTAAATTTCCTCTAATTAACCCTGACAAACAACTGTCCCCAAACCTCAAAAAGTTACAATATCACAGCCCAAGTAACAGTTCTAATTCAGGGTAATAATTTTTACCACATAGAGCTAATTTCACTTACAAACTATTCCAATATTTCAGTTAAAAACAGAATATAAACCCAGAGCTCTGTCCAACCAACCTGCTGCTCTGAGTTCCCAAGTGAACAATGGAGGCCAGGGTAATTCCTGTTTAAAGACAAGGTAATTGCAGCTAATGTCCCTTCCCCCAAACACCAGGCAAACAACACATTTAAATTTCCTCTAATTAACCCTGACAAACAACTGTCCCCAAACCTCAAAAAGTTACAATATCAAGCCCAAGTAACAGTTCTAATTCAGGGTAATAATTTTTACCACATAGAGCTAATTTCACTTACAAACTATTCCAATATTTCAGTTAAAACAGAATATAAACCCAGACCTCTGTCCAACCAACCTGCTGCTTTGAGTTCCAAGTGAACAATGGAGGCCAGGGTAATTCCTGTTTAAAGACAAGGTAATTGCAGCTAATGTCCCTTCCTCCTAACACCAGGCAAACAACACATTTAAATTTCCTCTAATTAACCCTGACAAACAACTGTCCCAAACCTCAAAAAGTTACAATATCACAGCCCAAGTAACAGTTCTAATTCAGGGTAATAATTTTTACCACATAGAGCTAATTTCACTTACAAACTATTCCAATATTTCAGTTAAAACAGAATATAAACCCAGAGCTCTGTCCAACCAACCTGCTGCTCTGAGTTCCCAAGTGAACAATGGAGGCCAGGGTAATTCCTGTTTAAAGACAAGGTAATTGCAGCTAATGTCCCTTCCTCCAAACACCAGGCAAACAACACATTTAAATTTCCCTCTAATTAACCCTGACAAACAACTGTCCCCAAACCTCAAAAAGTTACAATATCACAGCCCAAGTAACAGTTCTAATTCAGGGTAATAATTTTTACCACATAGAGCTAATTTCACTTACAAACTATTCCAATATTTCAGTTAAAACAGAATATAAACCCAGAGCTCTGTCCAACCAACCTGCTGCTCTGAGTTCCCAAGTGAACAATGGAGGCCAGGGTAATTCCTGTTTAAAGACAAGGTAATTGCAGCTAATGTCCCTTCCCCTAACACCAGGCAAACAACACATTTAAATTTCCCTCTAATTAACCCTGACAAACAACTGTCCCCAAACCTCAAAAGTTACAATATCAGAGCCCAAGTAACAGTTCTAATTCAGGGTAATAATTTTTACCACATAGAGCTAATTTCACTTACAAACTATTCCAATATTTCAGTTAAAACAGAATATAAACCCAGAGCTCTGTCCAACCAACCTGCTGCTCTGAGTTCCCAAGTGAACAATGGAGGCCAGGGTAATTCCTGTTTAAAGACAAGGTAATTGCAGCTAATGTCCTTCCCCAAACACCAGGCAAACAACACATTTAAATTTCCCTCTAATTAACCCTGACAAACAACTGTCCCCAAACCTCAAAAAGTTACAATATCACAGCCCAAGTAACATTTCTAATTCAGGGTAATAATTTTACCACATAGAGCTAATTTCACTTACAAACTATTCCAATATTTCAGTTAAAACAGAATATAAACCCAGACCTCTGTCCAACCAACCTGCTGCTCTGAGTTCCCAAGTGAACAATGGAGGCCAGGGTAATTCCTGTTTAAAGACAAGGTAATTGCAGCTAATGTCCCTTTCCCCAAACACCAGGCAAACAACACATTTAAATTTCCCTCTAATTAACCCTGACAAACAACTGTCCCCAAACCTCAAAAAGTTACAATATCACAGCCCAAGTAACAGTTCTAATTCAGGGTAATAATTTTTACCACATAGAGCTAATTTCACTTACAAACTATTCCAATATTTCAGTTAAAAACAGAATATAAACCCAGAGCTCTGTCCAAACAACCTGCTGCTCTGAGTTTCCAAGTGAACAATGGAGGCCAGGGTAATTCCTGTTTAAAGACAAGGTAATTGCAGCTAATGTCCCTTTCCCCAAACACCAGGCAAACAACACATTTAAATTTCCCTCTAATTAACCCTGACAAACAACTGTCCCCAAACCTCAAAAAGTTACAATATCACAGCCCAAGTAACAGTTCTAATTTAGGGTAATAATTTTTACCACATAGAGCTAATTTCACTTACAAACTATTCCAATATTTCAGTTAAAACAGAATATAAACCCAGAGCTCTGTCCAACCAACCTGCTGCTCTGAGTTCCCAAGTGAACAATGGAGGCCAGGGTAATTCCTGTTTAAAGACAAGGTAATTGCAGCTAATGTCCCTTCCCCCTAACACCAGGCAAACAACACATTTAAATTTCCCTCTAATTAACCCTGACAAACAACTGTCCCTAAACCTCAAAAAGTTACAATATCACAGCCCAAGTAACAGTTCTAATTCAGGGTAATAATTTTTACCACATAGAGCTAATTTCACTTACAAACTATTCCAATATTTCAGTTAAAACAGAATATAAACCCAGAGCTCTGTCCAACCAACCTGCTGCTCTGAGTTTCCAAGTGAACAATGGAGGCAGGGTAATTCCTGTTTAAAGACAAGGTAATTGCAGCTAATGTCCCTTTCCCCAAACACCAGGCAAACAACACATTTAAATTTCCCTCTAATTAACCCTGACAAACAACTGTCCCCAAACCTCAAAAAGTTACAATATCACAGCCCAAGTAACAGTTCTAATTCAGGGTAATAATTTTTACCACATAGAGCTAATTTCACTTACAAACTATTCCAATATTTCAGTTAAAAACAGAATATAAACCCAGAGCTCTGTCCAACCAACCTGCTGCTCTGAGTTCCCAAGTGAACAATGGAGGCCAGGGTAATTCCTGTTTAAAGAAAAGGTAATTGCAGCTAATGTCCCTTCCCCCAAACACCAGGCAAACAACACATTTAAATTTCCCTCTAATTAACCCTGACAAACAACTGTCCCCAAACCTCAAAAAGTTATAATATCACAGCCCAAGTAACAGTTCTAATTCAGGTAATAATTTTTACCACATAGAGCTAATTTCACTTATAAACTATTCCAATATTTCAGTTAAAAACAGAATATAAACCCAGAGCTCTGTCCAACCAACCTGCTGCTCTGAGTTCCCAAGTGAACAATGGAGGCCAGGGTAATTCCTGTTTAAAGACAAGGTAATTGCAGCTAATGTCCCTTCCCCTAACACCAGGCAAACAACACATTTAAATTTCCCTCTAATTAACCCTGACAAACAACTGTCCCCAAACCTCAAAAAGTTACAATATCAGCCCAAGTAACAGTTCTAATTCAGGGTAATAATTTTTACCACATAGAGCTAATTTCACTTACAAACTATTCCAATATTTCAGTTAAAAACAGAATATAAACCCAGAGCTCTGTCCAACCAACCTGCTGCTCTGAGTTCCCAAGTGAACAACCTGTTGTTTCTTTTCAAATGTCTAAGACATTACATTCCACAATTTCAGACACACCATTCCATGCTATTTGTCCCAGTGGCCTGTAAAAGTGTAGCTAATATCATGAAATGTTCAGGTTGGTAGTATAAAAAATTAGAGCAGCAGCTGCTGAGGACTTAGGTGAGAAATAATCAACACAGTGACAAAAGTAATAAAATATGAAAACTAATTAGAAAAAGTGAGTCTAAACATATGATAATATATGAAAAAAAGGAACCCATTATAAGATATAAAGGTATAAAAATTGTTTCCTATCATGGCAGTAAATGACCATACTTAAAATTCAGAGTTGAAAAGATTAGGTTGATTTACTGCTAATGGTCTTAATGGCCATACTCTACACCTTCTAGACAGGCTGGTTTTACAAAGAAAGGCCTGTGACTAGTGACATCAGAACTTTTTTGTAACCTGGACATGCATGCAACAGTGAATGCTTTGCTACAACCAGTTTTAATACTATCTGAGCACTCAGAATGACCCAAAACCTGGACTACATTTAATCAAAACCGGATTACCAGATAAAGAACCTGAAAACCGGATTATCCAGTCTACAATGGGAGAGGTGGCAACCCTAGAACTGTGCTGCTCCTGGACACAGTCACAAATCTGCCTACCATGAGTACTGAGCTGAAAATAGAAAGGAAAAGGAGAAAGGATCTTTACCAGCAAAAAATCAAAGCAGTAGTCAGTAGAAAATGAAAGAGTCTGTAAATGCACTACACACGGACATCTATTTTTTTCATTTCACTAATGCTAAGGCAGCACATAGCTAAACCTCCATGAAAAGGACCTGGCTTTAAATTAAATAACAGTTATATTTATGTATTTGTTTGTTTATTTGATACTCGGTTTGAGAATGGAACGCAGCTTTCCACAGGAGGAATTGCACTAGCCTTGCTAGGCAAGTAACAGAGATTCTGTACTTGCCCATGACACTCTGCACTAGTACCCAGGCTTGTAAATTAATTTTAAGGTTGACCCCTGATCTCAATGGTCCCATCCAATCAACAAAATTCAATAAATAAATAAATAATTTGGTATTTCTTTGCAATAGCTTTATTGCTAGTACCCTTCAAGGTAAACCTTGCTTCATTGCCTTTGCACTGAAGTTCTTGTCTTTTAAATAGCTTTACTATTTTGGGTTCACCATGCCCAAGATATTTAAAGGAGAGTTGTTGTTTTTTTTTATTTTGACAGTGAAAGCTATCTAGACAGTAAAGCATTGCATGGTACTTTGTGATGTGCTTTGTTGATCTATTGGTTGACTTGTGTTTATTTTTCATGAAATAAAGTGTTATTTGCACCATAAAAAAACATTCTCCTCATGTCTCTGAACTGCCTACGCCATATTAGCCTCACACATATGCACTGACATTGCTCAAGCTACTCTGAGAACATCATCGCTACAACAGAGGGAGGTGCAACAGAAGGAGATAGCAATGTAGTCTAAGCAGGTTAAGTGAGCTATAGAAATTTTTGCTTCCTGCACAGAAGGCAGCAGCACAGTTTCAGTAGCAGCTTTAAATTTCTCAAGGCAATCTGATTTACATTTGTGGAAAGTGCTCTCATTAATGGGCTTACTGTATTTATTTTTTTGTTGACCGGGTAAGGGCCAAAACATGGTCCAGGAATTTCATTTTTTAATAATGGCCTCCCCATCCAAATCCCGCCTGTGCCACAAAAAGGGAGAAATCAGAGATGTGAGGAGAAAAAAATGTTAGACTGAAAAGTGTTACCCACTGGCGAGAATGCTGCATGCAGTTCTGGTGACTGGCATGAAAAATATTGTGGAGATAAACAAGACGTAGCATTGTGCAAAAAAAGTAATTAGGAGGATTTGAGTTGTGTGGAAAGGTTGGAGCATCTGGGAATGTTTGCATCAGATGAGAAAGTGAGGAGTGATAGGCTAGCTGAGTTTAAAATGCTTTACAGGAAATTAACATTATTGTAGTTAGTACAGGTCATCAGGATAAAGGGCCATGGTCTAAAGGTACAGTAGGATAGAGAAGGGTATGAGTAAAGACCCTGCCTATTTTCAGGCACGACCCGGGAGGTCACAGAACAATGGTACAACAGCAAAGCAACAGACAGTAGTGAACAGCTCAGCATATAGAACATTTCATGGCAATTTGAGCATGGTCAGAGATTGTGAGAATGTCAGTGTCAGTATCTCACTCTTTCATTAGTTTGCCGGCACCAATAACAGGAGCAGTCCTGATTGTGATACATGTCACACTCTGCTAACTTACTCCAAGTCACTGCGGCTGCATTTGTCCTCAGATGGGAGATTCATTCCAGTTTTCTTTTTGTTTCAGTTGCGCAAAGCTTTGTCTGCCAGGTTAAGACCCAACAACCTAATCTGTTGGACTACAGTCGCTGATGTCTTTCCACCAATCTGTCAGTGTAATTTAAATAATTTCAAGATGGTTTCACATGTCACACAGGCTGCCTTTTGATCTGTTCCATAACATACTGGTGGGGAAGAATACAAATATGAGTTTTTGTTTCAGAATTTATTGTGTGTCAAGGACTACCCCTCAACACACATACACACACACATATACCACTACCACCACCACCAATCAAAGATTTACGCAGGAGAGTTACATAATCTCACACACCACATTTTCAAAATGACATATAATGCTTGCTGTAATAAAAGTGGCATTTTTTAACTTTCTAGTTTAATTACAGACTATTTGTGGATATGGTTGGTGCAACAATCTGTTCTGTAAAATTCCTGCAATAAAATCTAACATACAAATCTCCCAGACCAATCTCAACTGTGACAGCACAAGACTTGACCATTACTTAGGGGGACCAAAATTCTTGGTCATGGTGTACTGACTGGACCATATTTAGCACAACACCACTATCGAGTGTTGCACTGATGATGTGCTCCTCCAGCCACTTAGATAGCAAGATGGAGGAGAAACAGTAAACATTTTTGTTTTGTGGGCTGTAATTTCATGTTTAATAACCCAGTTTGCAAGGGAATAGTGCTATTGGCAAACAGAGGCAATGGAGAATGACGGGACATAAGGAGGTAAGGAATGCATAACCTTAAAACATGTGAGACTTCTGTAAGATCAAGTGGCTTGTCCTATCCCCCCTTCATGGACTGAGATAGAGATATGGCACACTGGTGAACCAGGATGAAACACGTATCTGTGTTTACAGTTACTCAGCCTTGGCAGTCTGTGAAGCTTTTGGCAATATGCAGTCCTGCCTATAGCTAAGCCAGCTTTAGCTGATTCATAAATATTGGCATACTTCCTGTTATTTTTTGCATTAGTAGGGTATATGTAATTTGGTATAACCCTCTTAGTTTGCTCAGTTTTCATAACCTATAATGTAAAGTTCATAAAGAATATAGCTAAACTAATGATGAAATTCTTTATACACAGTTCCCAGAGTGCACTCTATCAGCTGAGTATACAAATGTTTCCTGACATTTACTCATACCCTTCTCTATCCTACTGTACTGTGCCTTTAGGCCATGGCCTTTTATCCTGATGACCTGTATTAACTGCAACAATGTTCATATCCTGTAAAGCATTTTAGATACAGCTAGCCTATCACTCCTTATTTTCTTATCTGATGCAAACATTCCCAGATGCTCCAACCTTTCCACACAACTCAAATCCTCAACTCCTCTTAATCACTTTTGTAGCACAATGCTACATCTTGTTTATTGCAACAATATTTTTCGTGCCAGTCACCAGAACTGCATGCAGCATTCTCACCAGTGGGTAACACTTTTCAGTCTAACATTTTTTCTCCTCACATCTCTGATTTCTCCCTTTTTGTGGCACAGGCAGGATTTAGATGGGGAGGCCATTATTAAAGAGTAAAAGCCCTGGTCATGTTTTGGTGGCACTCAACGTGCCCCAAGAGTTATGGGCAGTGCTGCCCTTCCATCTGCATGATGGGTGCCAGATTTACCTCTGTACCTGGAGCCAGAAACCAGGCCTTCATGAGCTTCTCAGCCTCTTGGTTCCTCTACAGTTAGCTGTGTTTCTCGCTGTATTTCCTCCTCCCCACTGCCATTGTTCAAGACATCTCCCACCTGGGCAATGGCCACTTAGCTGTACCATGTGAGTATTATCTTCCTTATGCATTACTGTACTTCAAATGCAAAACAAATTGCAAGACTGTAACATTTGCCACATGGAAGAAGAGCCCTGGGGAGCACCTACACCATCCTTTAATAGTGCAAGTGTACAAGTCCACAAAACAATAACCAGTCAGAAAAAAATGATTGGACAGTGCTGGCTACTGATGGAGGGGAAGACTTAGAAGTTGTAGTTGCTGGGAGAGCTGTTCTACTGTGGGACTGCACTTTATATAGTTCCTCATGGGTAGCCCATAGCAAAAATAATCATATTTGAACTTTTTAATAGTCTACCACTTTTCTTTGTTTTTTCCAGTTATTATGCTCAGGTGCACCCAGTCACCCCCAATCAACCCCCCAGTATCCCTATACTATCCCCCTCCCCAGTCCCCTTGCATCTTTCATCACTCTGCATTGCCAAGCAACACCTTCTTGCTGAGAGTTATGTTGTGACAATGTACAGTCTTCCTTCCTGCTAATGATAACTAGAATTCCAGCTTGCAGATGTTTTCCCAGGATGTTTGAAGTCAGTCTATGCATGAAATGTGTAAATTCCTTTAAAATGTGGTAGTAACGTGGGTCCCAGCTGAAGAGTCAAGAAAAATAACTTCAGTTTTATGAGTCATTTCCTTGAAGGAGAAAAGTCATCTCTTAGATATGGAGAAATGTAACTTTTTGGTACATACTGAATAAGCGGAGGAGATGGAATGTTAGATACATACTTAGATGCATAGATGTGAAAGGCAGATAAGGACAAACGTCTGCTCAGTCACTGTTATTCCTCCCTAGGATCATTTAATATATTTTGGAGTTCCCAGAACTCCTTTTGACTAATTGCGTGTTTCTACATATTCTTTTGTACTGTAGCTATTCCATAGGGGTCTGAACCCCAAGATAGCATTAGCATCAATCACTTCTCTGGGTAGACTGTTCCATTACTCCACAATCCTTTCAGTAAAGAAATATTTCCTTGTGTTTTTCTTGAAATTTCCCCCACTAATTTGAGGTTGTGTCCTCTGATGGTCATGTGATCTTTTATCCTAAATAAATTGGTGGTGCCTACCTTACTGTATGTCCCTGTATGAACTATATTTATAAGTTTCTATCATTGCCTCCCCCCGCCCATCCTCCAATGAGTACATGTTCAGGCTCCCCTGCTTCTCCTAGTAAGTCCTCTGTTGTTGGCAATGAGTCCCTTTTGTTGCCTGCCACTAGGTATTTTCCAGTTTCCCCTTATCCTTTTTAAGATGAGGATTCCAAAACTGCACACAATGCTACGGTTTTAAGAACTAGTTCTAAAAAGATTAGAACCCAGGGGTTTGAGTTCTAATTTAGAACTAGAACTCCCATGGGTTCTAAGTGTTAGTGGTTCTAAATACTAAATAAAATGCTTTTTTTTCATTCATACATTTCAAAAACAGGAGATTCCAGCTTGGAAAACAAACTAATTATTGGGATTTAAGTCCTAAAATGATTTAGAGAGAGGCAATGTGAGAATGTGCTGCTCATATGCAGATGTGCCAAACACATGGAACTGTGACACTTTGCATTTGCATTTTGTAAGGCACAATGTGTTTCTCTTTTCCGCATGTGAAGTGAAACAAAATTATTGCTGTGATGAGAGTGCAGGTCTTTTATTTCTTTCTTTTTTCCTCTCATATCTTCATCTGTTCTTTCTCTCCAGTCCTATACACAAAACAGTTTGAATTCTAAAGAAGACTAGAACCCTTGGCTTGAACTATTTGCAAAGTTCTAGTCCAAATCCAGAACCCAGAACTTCAGCGGATTCTGACAACCCTACACTGTATTCCAGGAATGTCGTAACCAAAGAACTGTACAGTGGTCAGATTTCCTCATTGTTTTAGCCAGGAAAGACCCATCTGATATGCCCCCCTATCCTATTTGCTTTTTCATGCTGAGATGAAGATTTTGAGCTGCTGTTTACTATTATGACACCTAACTCCCTTTCTTATTCTCAGGGAGCAACATTATATTTTGTCTGCGGGTTCTTGTTGCTACATAAATGAACCAATTTTTTTTCTGCTGACAGTGCTGTGTTTCTGTAGATGCATCGCCTTGCAGTGTTTGCCATTGCATTTTAACTGCGTGCTGCAGACCACGGTTCAGATCTCTTAACGTCTCTCTTCATGTTGTCAATGCCCTCATCATTATCTACAATTCTGCAGTGTTTCAAGTTGTCTGCAAATATACTCATCTTATTCTGCAGTCACATCCTATGTCACTAATAAACATATTGAACACCAGTCCCAGTCCCAGTTCTTGGACACTTGTAAAGTTCCTGACCTATGAGCATTGTTATTTAGGACAACTCTCTGGATCCTATTTGATAACCAGTTACCAATCCACCTAATTATATTTTTCCTGTCCCACTCCAGTCTCTGAAAAAAGGCTCTGGATTGTGTGCACCTAAGGTCATGCTGTTAGCATTACATGCCATCTTTATTATAGATGAGTGAATTCTTAACATTCTTTCTTATCTGTGTATGCCACCTTTCTCTGTCCGGCCCCCTTCTGCAAACTGCCCTTCCCCAGCATGATCATTTGCCTTCTTCTGGTACGTGCCTGTCCTCGTGTACAAACATAGCTTATTCTCCATGGTGTACCCAACAGGGTTCCCCAAGCCTCGTCAGAGAAACATAAGGCACTTTTACACACAGTGATCTGTATCGGAATGAGCGGTACAAATCAACTGCGAAGTTACCCTGTGCAGAGCCTACAGGCAATCTGCCCCACAACAGAAGTGAGCGTTTGTGGATTCTGCATTCCCTGCTTAGCTAGGTTTGTTAACTCTTGTAGCATTTCATCTGGCTGTGTACTAGCGCCCTTCCATTCATTTCTATACCATGAAAAGGAAATCCTGTGCTTTCTTGGCTGTTGCAGAGCGGATTGCCTGTAGATGCCACACAGGGTAACGTTGTAGTTGATCTGTACTGCTCATTCCAATACAGATCACTGCATTTATAAGTGCCTTTTCAGTGCAGCAGACCAAGTGTAACAAAGCTCATCACGAAACCAGCGGTACAGATATGCCCCAAGTAAAAGCACCTTTAGAAATACAGAATTTGTCAGCAGAAAAGGACCATTTGACCCACTCAGTCTGCCCAGATGGTCCCTTCATAGTCTGTCTCTGCAGATCCTAATTGGTCTTCAGCAATCCTCCCTCCTCCCTGCTTGTTTATTAAGATTCCCATATGTCTATCCCATGCATGCATGCTTGAAGCTCTCTGCTGTTCTTTCTCTCCTCCACCACTTCTGCTGGCAGTCTGTTCCAGATTTCCACCACTTATTCAGTGAAGTAATACTTCCTCACATCCCTCCTAATCCCCCCCCCAGGAAAAAAAAAACTTCATTGCATGTCCTCAGGTCCTGGTGCTCTTTCTCATTTGAAAGAGGCACCCCTCTTGCACCCTGTTCACCTCATAAGGTACTTGAACATCTCTATCATGTCCCCTCTCCCTCTCCTCTCTTCTAGGGTCTACATGGTACAATCCTTCAGTCTCTCTTCATAGGACTTTTGATGCAACCCCTGCACCATTTTAGTTACCTTTCTCTGAACTGCCTCCACCTTGTCTATGTCCTTTCTGATGTGTGGCTTCCTGAACCGGACACTTTTTTTTTCCAAGCTGGCCAAGTAGGCAGCAGCTTAGATCCTATGTTCTGTGAAATTTAAGAGTTTGCTAGCATTAAATACAGTAAGTTTGCTTGTAGGTGTTTCCTTGGGAATCAGTGGATACACAGAGGAACCTAGTGTCAAGCAGAACAGAGGATTTCATCTCTTTGCATATCATACTGCTAAATCAGCAGTTTTGTCCCATTACCTTGAGCCCGGAGAGCGGTGGTGGTGGTGTTGGTGATACCAACACACTGACCTCCTCAATGGCTACAGATCATCATTGCCCCCCTCCCATGGCTAGATCAAAACTTTTCCCTGAATCGTGACTGAAAACACAGCAGAAAGCTGAAAACATCAGCTTTTTACATACCACGTAGTCCACTACTCAGGATCTGAAAGAGTACACGTTGAAATCCCTGGGACGTTCTATAGATGTACTGCTGTCTTGGACTGAGCTGAGTGATAGGAGATTTAAGGCCTTACAAGGAAAGTTTCTGCAACCTGAAATCAACCAGATTCGTGAAACACAGAAAGCAACAGAGAAAATCATGACTGGACAATCAGCTATGCTGAGTATGCAAGAAATGAAAATAGCAGCCCTAGAAGCAAACTGCAGTAGCCTTACGAAATTAAATTATAAATCGAAAACCGGAGAATAATCAGAATTCGCTGAGACACAGAAATATTCCCATAGTAGAAGTTTGGATCAGTATGACTCAGAATTTAATGATACATGTGACTTGGTTAAGAATATTTTGACTGAAACTTTAGATTTACTGCAAGACAACCCTTCTTTGCTCATTCATGTTTTTAGGGCCCCCAAGAAGCATCAAGAAATTACTACAATGAAATCAAACATTTTGGCTATATTCACCTTTGACTCTGATTGAGACTTTGTTTTCAAATTAGCCAAAGTAAAAGAAATAGTGGAATACCACAACTGGAGAAATTGTATTTTTCCAGACTTCTGTTTTGTTACCCAGCAGTGTCAAGGTAAGTTTCTGGCATATTGTTAATACGTCCTTGAGACTGGGGCCTAATTCTCTCTGTTGTCTCCAGCAAAAGTCAAAGTCGCCAAGTATGATATGGTCCAAATCTTCTTCAAAGTGGATCAGTTGGTTACCTATCTCAGGAGCCATTATTCAGCACAGGGAACAGCAGAACCTCCAACAGCTTCGGAAAAGGATGTCCTGGAAAATTTGGATAAGATGGACATATAAATCTTTTTAAATCTTCTTATTTGCCCCTATGCATTGAAGGGCAGATTGCATACATGACACAGATTTGCAATGTGTAGGCAGCCCTAAGACAGAATGCCGCAAACCAAGGTACCAGCAAAATGTATGCCCCTTGCACACTTGATCCCCCTGGCTGATCGCAGAGCAACACACATTGCCAGTCCAGGGGCATGTCTGGGAGTATGCCTGCACTCTGCACCATTCATAAAAGTGCAGAATGCCAGGCAGGGGGGTGCACAGGATATGGCAGTGGGGATTCTGCCATATCTTTTGCATAACCCCCATGACACCTGCTGGCTGTGGTGGAATGGATAATCCCCCTCATTGTGCTACTCCAGCCCATTGCACTAACAGGGAGGGCTAAGGGCATCCATTTGGGCACTCGTCCATACTTTTTAACAAAATTGGACCTAAGCCTACCCAGAATCCCCTGCTCACATGGAGCAGGGAATCCACTCTCGGGTCTCATGACAGGCATCCAACTGGATACCCACTTGTGCCCCTCAATCTGCTCTCATTCAATAGTGCATCAGGCCACAAATGTGCACCCTGCAGCGACACTGTTCTGCATACTGTGCACCCTGTACCTGTCTGCAGTTACAGAGCTTTGCAGGCCAGGTACACACAAATCACCCATACCCGACCCACAATAGTACATAGCTCCCACTGTGAGAAACTACCTTTCTTGTTTGTTATAGATGGCAGAATGCTGTTTAGTTTTTGGTTTATGATATGAAGGTCACAATTTTGGTATCTGGACCTAGCCAAGGGGGAGGGAGCGTTGCATTTCCTATTGATATATTTAATGGATTGTTTCTTTAATTTGCCACAGCATGTTTTCAGATATTAACAGGTCATAATATATTATTTCCAGGAGCCCCCGCCCACCCGTTGAGTTGACTTTTGTAACTGTATTTGTTCAATAGTGTCCACATTATATAATACCCCTTATTTACATTTTATGTATTGAAGTAATAATACAAACTATAATTAGGGGTATTAATGAACCTTTTAATGTATATTTATTTGTAAGAATACAATCGCCTCAAAGAAAACTTTGAAAAACATAATAATTAGGTACAATTCAGCTTGCATTCCGTCCTGCCTCCTGGACTTTCCCAAGGGTTTGGCTCAAGACCTCAGGGGATCATGCATTCAGTGTCTCGGGGCCGACCCTGTGGAACTCGTTACCATCTTCTGTCCGGGAGACTCCCTCAGTTGAGTTGTTCAAGCTGAGGCTGAAGGCCCACTTCTTTTTTCTGGCTTTTCCAGATCTCTGAGTACATTCCGTTCTGGTCCCCTTGATGACTACCTGAAAGCCTTTTAAGTTATTTTAAATTGTTATAAATCTATATTCATGTACTGCTATTGTTTTATCTCATATTATGCCTTGTTATAATTCTTGTTTGGCACCCAAAGTCTCCGGGATTGGGCACCCTACAAATAAAGCTGCCTTGTCTTGTCTATATTTCTCTTCCCCATTATTTATTACTGAGTAAATCTGCATGAATACATAATCTTTATCCCTTAGAAATCCCTTTGAGTTCATCTGCCTATATAGCTACTCCCTACTTCAAGTCATAATCCTCTGTTGTGACATCACACTGTGTTGTCAGAAGAGTAATTGTGATGTCACAAGCAGTGCATTATGACCTCAGGTTGGGAGAAAGCAACAGGAATAGATAATCTCTTCAGGAACAAAGATTCTGTTTTAATCAAATGACCTCAGTGATAAGTAATGAGGAGGAGGAATACAAAACTAACCTGAAATACAAGCTGAACTGTGTCTAAATATTATGGTTTGTTAAAGTTGTCCTGAAGGTGTCAGCTGCTCTTTAAAAAAAAATAAGAACTTAACACAATACTCCAGATGGAGTCTCACAAGAGAGCAACACAGTAGCAACACCACCTCCCTCCACCCTGCAAGAGATACTTCTCCCTATGCATCCCAGCATCCCACTGGCCCTGCCTGTTACTTTGTCACATTGCCCTGGCACTTTGAGGTCATCAGATATGATAACCCCAAGGTTGCATTCCTGCTTAGTGACATTCAGTACCTCCCCCCTTCCTATATGCAGCTCTTGAGTTCCTGTGCCCTAGGTGCATAATTTTGCACTTTTTGGCATTGAACCCCAACTGCCATGCTTCTGACCACTCTGAGTTTCCCAAGGTCCCTACACATTCTCTCCACCCTCTCCTGAGTGTCCACTCTATTACACATTTTGGTGTTAAGGCAAACCGTCTCTTCCAGTTCTTCTACAATGTCACTTATGAAGACATTGAAGAGGACTGGTCCCAATACTGAGCACAGCTGTGCCCCATGGGTCACTCTCTTCATTACAGTGAGTGCCATTAACCACCACCCTCTGTTGCCTATCCATTAACCAGTTTCTTACCCAGTTCACCACGTTGGATCCCACCCATAGGCTGCTCAATTTCTTTATCATTCTCCAGTGCACCAAGGTGTTGAAGACCATGCTGAGGTCCAGATAGGCCATGTCCACTACCCTCCCTTGATCTATTTCCCTGGTCAACCTGTCAAAAAAATCAATCAGATTAATCTTGCATGACCCCTCCCCCATGAATCCACCCTGCCTTTGGTCTTGTTGCCCACTGGATTCAAGATACTCCACCAGTGTTTCCCTTAACAGGGGTTTCCATTAATTTCCCCTCCACGCGTGAGACTGAGTAGCCTATAGTTGTTAGCCTCCTTCCTGTTGCCACTGTTATGGAGAGAGACCATGTCTGCTCTCCTCCAGTCCTCCAGAACCACCCCTGTTTCCAGTGAGCTGTTGAATAAGGCTGTCAGTGGAGCAGCAAGCACCTCCTTGAGTTCCCTTAGTACTTTTGGGTGTATCCCATTTGGTTCCATAGTCTTTTCCACTTTCAGAAGTACAAGTCTCTTCAGGACTCTCTTCTCTGAAAATGGACTTGTGTTCAGTCCCCTCCTCCTTTGTTCCTGCTGGTTCCTGGTGGTCTGTCCTCCCTCCACTGTGAACACTGAGCAAAATTACCTATTCAAGATGTCTCCTTTTTCTTGATTCTCTTCAGCAGTCTCCCACTACCACCCTCCTTATCCCCACTATCCCTCCCTTTGCTTTCCTTGTCTCACTTATGTACCTGAAGAAAGTCTTACCCGCTTCCCTTCCAGTTTGTCTTTGGCTATCCTTTCCTCTGTCTGCACCTTTGTTCACCTCACTGCCTTTCCTGCTTCCTTCTGTTTACTTGGCATATCTCCCTGTCTTCCTTCTGCTGCATCTCCTTATACCTCCTGAATACCATCCTTTTTTGCTAAACCACTTTGGCCACTTATGAACATACATATGAACATATGGTATATCCAGTCTCCTTAAGTGTGCAGTTCCCACTGTGTTTACAGAAGGAACTGCCCCATCTCCCTATATCCTCCTTGATCCCTCTTAAATACCCCTCTGCCTTTCTGTCCCCCACCTGCAACTTTCCCTATCACACTGTCCCAACCTCTCTTGAAGCTGTCCACCGTTTATAGGGATACCACCTCCTCCAGCAACTCATTCCACTTAGTTACCACCCTCTCAATGAAGCAGTGACTCCTCATCTCCCTCCTGAATCTTCCCCATACCAGCTTTAGTCTGTCACCCCTAGTGGTCTTGTTTCCACTAAGGCTGAAGAGGCCCTCAGCACTCACACTGTTTATATCTTTAAGGTACCTGAAGGTCTCAGTCATGTCTCTCCTCTCCCTTCTGTCCTAAAGAGAGCACATATTGAGTCCCTTGAGCCTCCCCTCATAGTGTTGCTGGCTCTGGATCATCTTTGTTGTCCTTCTCTGGACCATTTCCAGCAAGTTGATATCCTTTTAAGATAAGGGCACCAGGGAGTCACATGATGACCTGCCTGGAGTAGTAGCTTCACAGACTAGCTCCCGCTTCACCTGTCTGTTTTCTCTAAAAATAAAGTTAAACCTCGGGCATTAACAGCTGATTATAGTGGTCTCAGCTACCTATCGAGGAAGTGATCCACTGAGGAGGAAAGAGAGTGAAAACAAAGTCGTTAACCTGGAACAAACACAGCATGGAGTCAGAGATGTGCCAGGCTCCACCACACCACATGCTGCCACAGACTCTGGAGAAATCCTGCAAATGCTCAAAAGGCCAGCAGACCAATGCTACTAAATCTGCAGCAACCCCCCCCCCACAACCTGCGTTACTCACTGAGCAGAAATTTCTTGAAGAGCTGCAGCCCTTCAAATTAGCTCTTCAAGATCTGACAATGGAATTGAAGTCACTACATGGGGACTTGGGGTAAGCCATGAGAACCATTTCGGATGAGGCCACTCATATGTCTTCTTTGGAAGGGTGACGTGACAAGCTAGACCCCAAGATGGTCTCACTCGGGCAGAAGCTACAAAAATGAAATCCAAGCTGAAAGATCTGGAAGGTTGAAGTTGCCATAACAACATTGCCATCTTCGGCCTTCCAGAAGAGGCAGAAGGGACCACTCCTGTCCTGTTTCTCAAACAAATGCTCACCAAAATTGCAGGGCCTTTTCCCAACAATACAACATACATCATAGAGAGAGCGCACCATTCTTTGAAACCTAAACCAGCAGCTGGCTCTCCTCCCAGACCCTTAATCCTATAGTTCCTGAATTACCTGGACAAGCTCTATGTCCTCAGTAAGATGACAGAGCTCAAAGAAGTCCTTTGGGAGGGTCAGAAGCTTAGGTTCACCCAGGATCTACCAGTTGCCACAAGACAGAAGTGGGCTGCGTATCACCCAGTGGTCACCAAGCTTATAACAGCCGGAATTAAATTTAAAGTGATTTACCCTGCTCGCCTCTCGGTCATGCATAGAGGCTCCTGGCACAATTACGAGTCAGTTGAACAGGCCCTTCCAGTGTTGCAGGCCATGTTCCCAGAGCTGTTCAGCACCTGCTGAGATCCACCGCTAGAGGGTAATTTTTTCAGCTTGTTTCTGCAGCATGAATGTGCGCACCATCGCCAACGTGAAAGATGTTGACACTTATTCTGCTACTAGAGGGCATGACAACTCTGCGAATCTACTTTCTTTTGGACTGTTTAAGTTCTTCCCCTACTGTCTACTTCAGATGGTCCCCAGTGTTTACCTAAAACAGCAACAACCACAGCGCTGATTTCACCAGTCTTCTTCAGGCCTCCCTCAGTCTGCAGATTGTCCTAAGATGCCTTGCTACCCATTGGAACGCCAATTGGGAACACGCTACGGCCTTCCAGGAGACACTGATCTCTTTGTTTCCTCCACTTGCCACCCAAAATTATTTCCAGGTGACTTTTCTTTCATTTGGGCAGCCATAACAGATCTCATACGCTACTGTAATATACCTGTAGACCACAATGGTGTTAGGATCTGGCGCCTTAATGAGAGGACTTCTCTCCATTATGAGTTTTTTTCCCCCAATTTTTCTCTGGGGTTTAATACCATCCTACTTTGTCTAGTCTCAGGTGGGGGGGAAGTAAGTGATCTATCCTGCTTCCTTGGCAGTGGATTGTAAATTAAAGATGGGGTGGGGGATGCTCACAACCATAGTTTGGACTTTAGGCCTTCCCTGGACTGAAACTTCTACTACTGAAGGGCTACAGAAAGCCCCTTGGGATCATTTTGGTGTTTCCACAATACATATTAACTTGTTTCCAAGGCAGCAATCCCTTGTGTTGTGGGCGTGGGAATGTTTGGGTGGGGAAAATCGAGGAGGGGGATCTGATGCTGGGAATGTTGGGTTACTTTCTCATTTCAGTTCTGGCTCTAAGTTGCACGTTGATGTTCAGGATAATTATAGGGCTGGGTATGGGGGGGTAGAATACAGTATGGGGTGTACATCACCACTACCTTTTTTCCATGGTCATCTCACCCCATACACACCTCAAATATAAAAAGTATATACTCAGCTGGGGTTAGGGGTTTGGGGGTTGAGGGATGCACCACTAACAAAGTTATTCTTTTTCTCTGTTTGGAGCTTGGAATAATTATGGGAAGACAACCATTTCCTTGTAGACTAATTAAATCTTGCCTCAAGTAATGGCATTTAGTCTCAGATTTTGCTCGTGGAATAGCAAGGGTGCTCAATTTGCCACCAAGAGGGCCAAGATTCTATTACATGTCCACAAACTAAATGTAGACTTCGCTTTCCTGCAAGAAACCCATTTGCCTTCCTCCCAGGTCCTCCGCTGCGGGAGGTCCTGGGTGGGTCAGGCGTTAGGAGTTGAACTGGACACACGCAAAAGGGGAGTTGCCAATTTAGTGGCTCGCAGGGTACCCTTCAGATTGTTGCAATCTATCATGGACCCCCAGGGGAGATACATTCTCCTAAAGGCACTTTTAGGCCACTCCGAAGTAGTGCTTGGTTCTATATATGGCCCAACCACTGAAGACCCCCAATTTTTCACTTCCCTCATGAGACACTTAGCTCCCTGATCCACCCTTCGTGTCTTATTAGGTGGCGATTGGAACCTTGTATACTGTAATGCACTGGACAGATCTGGGTCCAGTACCCACTCCCTCACTCCAGCACAGCTCGCCCTCAGAGAGATGATGGATTCTGTGGGGCTCATAGATCCCTGGAGAGCTCTATTTCCCTCTCAAAGAGATTACTCTTTCCACTCAATCCCCCACAATTCACTCTCCATAATTGACTATTTCTTGCTGGGGATTGGGCACCTTCCTGTAGTATTGTCCTGTAATTATCTGTCCAAAGTGATTTCTGATCATCATCCCATACTACTTCATTGGAACCTAGGTCCCTCCACAGATAGAGACAAGGTCTGGAGGTTTAATGCTCAACTTCTAAAATCAGATAATTTCATCTCCCACATCCACACCTTTGTCTCTAACTTCCTCACTAACAACTCCCCGACTATGCCCAGTCTTAATCTTCTCTGGGGGGCACTGAAATGTACTGTACAAGGAGAAATTATCCACCTAGCCTCTATTCGGAAGAAAATTTTCTTCCAGGTCTCTTCCTCTCTCCTGCAACAAATCCAGCAATTGGAGTTGTCCCTCTCCTCACAACCCACTTCCTCCGAACTTAACCAATTAGAAATTCTCCATTCTCACTACAATACCCTACTAAACGATAACGCTGAACACCTTATCTTATGGTCTAAGGTCACTTACTTCAATCAAGGTGACAAGGCTGGGAAATTACTGTCCTTACACTTCTGTGCCCAAGCCGCAGACAAAATTGTAACCTTCCTCCATAATTCTTCTGACAATATAATTACCTCTCTTTGAGAGATAGTTTTGTGTTTCTGGGAGTACTACCAATTACTATATTCCCAGCCTCCCTGTGCCTTCAACCGTGCCCTAATGGAGCAATTTATACAAGATGTTGTGAGGGAATTTTTATATATCCTAAAGCTATATTTCCTATTATATGCCTTGAAACTATGCTTGCTTTGTAAGCCATGCTGTAACAAAGTCATAATGAATGTAGTAGAAATTTCTGAGTTCATGCTGTTTTCTACAGGGTTATAGAATGTTATTGAAGTTACTTGAGGTACATTTGTAGAAACAGAAAGCAAGATAAAACTGGGCAGAACTGGTTGTACCAGCCTGAATAACAGGCTCGGACAAAGTATAAGATAACAACATGCTTGGGCAAAATATAAGATAACAGCATGTTGAGGCATTGAAGGCAAGCTGTACGTTGCTATGGTGTAAGTGAAACTCATTGTTTCACTCAGGTCAGATTGACCCAGGCATATGTATCAAGAAGTATTGGGAAAGAAATGGAATAGCAGTGGAAAAGTACCCATACATTGGTATCAACTTGTTTTTCTGTTACATTGGTATCAACTTGTTATTCTGTTTTATGATTGACTTATACTGAAATGGTGGTATTTTTCAAGATAAGAAGTGCAGAATTTAGCTTATAAAAAGCTGCTGTAAATTGTAATCAGGGAGCTTTCTCCTTTGCAGAACTCCCGCATGCATGTGAAAGATTTGATCAAATAAAGTGACGTTAAGACAAAACCCAGTGGTGTGGTTTTTGGCCCGTGACAACAGGAGCGGTTGCTCAGGTAATACTTACAGTGAGAAAATTTTGCGATCACAGTTTTGGCGTAGTCGGCAGGATGAGTTCTTAGTCCGTGTCACCTCATGATGGGTTGCTTCCTTGGACAAAGAAGGACATTTTGTGGAACCCATCAGGACGTGGCTAGGGCTGGCGACACTCATCATCACTGTAAGTACGAGTATACCTTGGAGCCGAAGTGTGCACTATAAAGGACAGGCCTAGATAGAATGGGAAACAAGGGAACAAAAGATTACCTAGGTCCAGAGTTCGTATTATCTGGACCAGCAAAATGTATGGTTGATAAGTTTGGCCAGGATTCGGTCTCTGAGATAGGACAATGGCATAAGTTGACCAGGGGAATATTTCTTATAGGTACTTTTAGTATAGATGTACTAAAGGAAGCAAGGATAGCATTGAAGAAAAAGAAAAGAGCAAACAAAAAGGGTGCAAGGTAGACTGGTCAAGGTTTAGAATATGGGAAAGAGAGGCAGAAAGGCAACATGAAAATCAAATGAGAGGGTTAATGGTAAAACAAGAAGGGGAAGATACTGAACACCGTAGGAGGGTGTTTCATCATCACGATACCCCTCCACCATATCGGCCCCCTCCCCCAACTGTTCCGCCGGTCCCACAGGGAGGGGTGGTGCCAGATGCACCACCAGAACAGGTTGCCTCGGCTGTGCCTGCTGCCCTACCTGCTCAATAAGCATTGATAGTCCAACCGGGCCAAGCAGTACAGTCGGATGAGGAGGTAGAGAGTGAAGAGGGGGAAGAGGACCTGGTTGAAGCAGTGGAATCTATGTCACTGGAAGGGAAGGTACATGGCAAGGGAGATGGGAAGCCTTGGGTATTTAGGCAAACTCATGCAAGGACTAAGGGCCCAAAACAGGCAGGGGGAAGAAAGAAACTAACACAGCAGTTGCCTTTGATACGTTATCCCAACCCACACCCCGAGGCAGGAAGACTGGCTACCGACGAGCAGCCTGCAGTCCCTAAATACATTGAAGTGGACCACCCATGGAATCCTGAGGAGTTGAGAGAGGCCCTGAAAGATGTACCAAAGCCTCAAGATAACTTAGAAGAATATATAAAGGAGTTAACAAACTTAATAAAAATGTATGAACTGTCTACGACTGAGGTTGGAGAGTGTCTTAGACGGACATTAAAGGGCAGGTGGGAGGAAGTAAAAGAGGCCTGGGACCCAGAGAGGTCAAGGGACCAAATTATGCCACAATTTAATGCGGTGTGCATAAAACTACGGGAAAAATACAGAGATGTGACAGACTGGTCTCAGCATCCGGGATCTGAGACAAAAGATGAGGAATCAATGCAGCGATTACAAGGAGCGATTGGAGGGGTCTTTAGGCAATTTTACGGTATTGGGCGGATAATCCCGCATACCAGCATCAGTTGGGTATGGCTTTTGCACGGACTGAGTGAGCTGATTAGATTGGGAGTTACACAGTGTGCATTGGATGGGAGACAAAGAAAATGGCCGACCTAGTGCTGTATGCTGAACATACTGAGAGACAGCAGAAGGAGATACAAAAGGAAAAGAAAGAAAAGCTGGAAAAGGCTCAGCTAATGTACTTTGAGAGAGACAGTAAGCAGCCCCAACCAGGAGGTGGAAATGGCAACAGAAGAAGACAGAGAGGACGAAATAATGGAGGTTATCCACAGGGAGGAGGAGGAGGAAAAGGGCAACCATCGGAAGAATCGGCAGGACAAAGACCCGGACTGGGAGGTGGTATCATCTGCTTTGCTTGTGGAGAACAGGGACACATAGCAAGAAATTGTGTAAAGGCAAATCAATGGCAGTGTAATCAAGATTCCAATGCCCTCTTGCCTCCGCCACCACCCCTTCCTGCTCCACAACAGTGGCAGCCAAATCAGCAGCAATGATGGGGTGGAAATCCTCGGATCCTCAGTTCTGACTAATAATGTTGGCTTTACCAATGACAGCTGAAGGTTAGAGGAACACTCCCCCTCCCCCTTTTCACAAATGCTATGTGCTTCAACAACGCCAGAAGGTAGTCCAGTAATAGACTTAATAATCATGAACACAAAGTTGACCTTCTTGATAGACACAGGTGCCTCGATGTCAGTAATTCAAGCAAGCAAGTTAAATGCACCCTTATCCAGTCGAATGGTGACAACAATAGGGGCATCAGGAGTACCACAAAGAGAGCAATTAACAATCTCATTACCAGTTCGGTGTGGAAAAATGGAATTACAATATACTTTCCTCAGTAGCACGACCTGTCCTGTGAATTTATTGGAAAGGGATCTCCTGTCAAAGGTAAATGCACACATTACTTGTACCCCAGAGGGGGTTAATATAGAAATGCCGGGGGTGGGTTTGTATCCATGTTTGGCAGAAAGAACAGGGGATTGGCTGTATAGTTGGGAATTAACAGAACCAAAGGAGGTGGGTTGGCTACAAGAATGGGCAGAAGTAGTAACACATGGCCAGTTGCAGTTACAGACAGATTTGCATTGTACAACACATTATGCAGTGGGAGGTTGGGACCTAACCTATGAGTGCAAAGAGTGGGGAAAACAGCCAGTAGAACAGGCCATCTGGGTGTCAGAGATATATGTGGCAAAGGATCATTGTGCAGCCTCAATGAGGCTGAATGCAGAGCAATTAAAAGTATTCCAAGAGCCAGGGTCATACCCGCACATTTCCATGGCAAGAGAACCCCCCCTTGAGTGGAAGGAATTGGGATGTGGATAGCAAAATGGTACAGTTTTGTGATTGGGAAGCGTAGGAAGCAAGCTAATATCAAGGGCTGGGAACTGTGAAAATACATAATTAACAGAAAGGTTAAGGTACGAGTGGATGAAAGAGAAGTGAATGCCGAAAGGTTTGTGAAGAAATAGGCATGCAGGAGAGTGTAAGTTGGATAAATGAGTTACCAGCAAAGCTATGGGCAGAATCAAAGTATGATGTGGGATTACTGAAGAATGCACAACCCTTATGGTCAAGCCAAAGTCCTCTTACAGACCGAAAGGCATCAATATCCGCTGGGTAAAGACGGAGGAGGAATAGCCCAGTGCATGCAGCATTAGTGGAAAGGAGTAATCGTCCCCTGCCCATATGCACGTAAATACACCAGTTTTACCAGTGAGAAAGCCAAATGGAAGTTACCGCTTTGTGCAGGACCTGAGAGTGGTAAATGAAGCAGTACATGTCATGTCCGGTAGTGCCAAACCCGATTACTGTATTGTCATCCATTCCACATAACAGCTGTTATTTCATGGTCATTGATTTAGCAAATGCGTTTTATAGTATCCCCGTAGAACCCAGTAGCCAGGAATGGTTTGCATTCACCTACAAAAGGGAAAAGTGGACCTGGACTCACATGCCCCAAGGCTATGCTGAGTCTCCAGCAGTATTCTCAGCTCAAATGAGAGAGAATCTATCCACTTTTGTGGCCCCATCAGGAAGTACCCTAATACAGTATGTGGATGATCTATTGCTTGCTAGCCCCAGTAAGGAAGCAAATGAACAGGATACAAAAGCTTTATTACTTTTCTTGGCTGAGAATGGGCATCAAGTGTCTCGAGAAAAATTGCAATTGTGTAGAAAGCAAGTAAAATATTTGGGTCATGTGTTGTCTGGCAGTGGTAGAAAGCTAGACCCTGAGAGAATTAAGAACATAACAGCTTGGCCATGCCCAGTTACCAAGCAGCAAATGATGTCTTTTTTGGGTATGGTGGGCTATTGTAGAGCCTGGATTGTGGATTATGCTATGTTGGCACAACCCCTCCATGAAGCCATATTTGGCAAGAAAATGCAGATGACTGAGGAGATCAGGTGGACACCTGATCTAGAGATCTGTTTTGCGAAACTTAAAAATTTATTGGTTACAAGTCCTTGTTTGGGACTACCAAATTATGGGAAGGGTTTTAATCTGTTTGTGAATGGTAAAGGAGGTTACATGTCAGCGGTATTGACACAGGAACATGGAGGGGGACAGAGGCCCATAGCATATTATTCGGAGCGTTTGGACTCAGTGGTATGTGGGATGGTGTCTTGCTTGCAGTCGGTGGCAGCGGCTACTGAAGCGGTGTTGGCATGCGTGGATCTGATAGGATTCTGTGCTTTGACGGTGCATGTGCCTCATTCTGTGCATTCTATTCTGCTACAAGCTCGTATAGCTCATTTAACACCTGCACGATTGCTTCAGTATCAAAATGTGTTACTAACCATGTCTAACATAACTTTGAAAAGGTGCACCACTTTAAACCCAGCGACGTTGCTCCCCACCTCGGAGGAGGGGAAGGAGCACGACTGTGGGCAAGTGATTGATTTAGACTGTAAGCCTCAACCGGATATCACTGACGTACCCATACAAAACGCAGACTTAGAATTATTTGTTGACGGCTCGGCACAAAGAGACGAAAAAGGATCCCCCTTGGTAGGTTATGCAGTGTGTACTCAAAACTATGTCGTGGAAGGAGCAAAGTTACCCCCATGAACGTCAGCCCAAGCTGCTGAACTCATAGCTCTGACGAGAGCTTGTATAATAGCCAAGGGCAAAACAGTTAACATATACACAGATAGTCGATATGCATTTGGGGTAGCTCATGATTTTGGCACCCTATGGAAACACAGAGGGTTTTTAACAGCAGCTGGAAAACCTATTGCGCATGCGAATTTGGTAAAAATCTTTTGTTAGCAATCCAGAAGCCAGAAAAGTTAGCAATTGTAAAATGTCAAGCCCATACTTCTAACTAAGATTTTGTTTCTGCAGGAAATGCGAGGGCTGACGCAGCTGCAAAGGAAGCAGCTCTTTCGGGGAGTGTTCCGAAATTTCAAATGTCTTTGACTGTAACTAACCAACTTGATTTATTCTCAGTAAAGGATGTTGCAACTTTACAACAGTCGGCCAGTGCAAAAGAGAAACGTAACTGGCAAACAAACTGTAAATTTGATGCTAGCACTAAGGTATGGACAAACCCCGATGGCAGGCTCTGCCTGCCCTCGGCAGTATTTCCCTTTTTGGCAAAATTGGCCCATGGGGCCGATCATGTTTCAAAAAGTGGAGTAGTCGATCTTGTAAATAAACATTGGTATGTTGTTGGCTTTACCGTATATGCTGAAGATTTTTGTAAAAAGTGTGTAATATGTATGCAAAATAATGTTGGCAGAGGACTCCAAGTAACCCCCTCTGCCCATCCTTTTCCTACAGGACCTTTTGAACATTTAATGATGGATTTTATTGAGCTAAACCTGTGTGAAGGGTATAAATATTGCTTAGTGATTATAGATATGTTTTCAAAGTGGGTAGAGGCATTCCCAGTACGGAAAACCATGGCCTGTACAGTAGCAAAGGCCCTGATTAGAGAAATCATACCAAGGTGGGGGATTCTCACCCGGCTCTCCAGTGATAATGGCTCGCATTTTTCAAATGAAGTCATCAGAACCTTGTGTGAGGCACTGCAAGTGGATTTACGAACGCACTGTGCATACCACCCATAATCGGGAGGGGCAGTAGAAAGGGCAAATCAGACATTAAAGCTGAAATTGACCAAAATTATGGCAGATACTGGCCTTAGTTGGGTAAAGGCACTACCAATAGCCCTAATGAGTATGAGGGAAGAGCTGGCCCCATGGGTTTATCACTCATGAAATTTTGATGGAAGGCCCTCAGAATGACAAATGTCCCTTCCCACAAAACCAAATAACATTGCAGTTTAGATAATGAAATGATTGCCTACTGTTTATCTCTTAATGCTGTTTAAGATCTCTCTATCCTAGGGTAAAAACTGTACTTCCAGTTCCCTTGGAGGGACCCCTGCATAGGATACAGCCAGGAGACTTCGTGGTTATCAAGGACTTCCGAAGAAAAAAGTGGTGCACCCCGAGGTGGCGAGGACTGTTTCAAGTGCTCCTGACTACCGCCACTGCCATAAAGATCGCGGAGAGAGAAACGTGGATTCACACATCTCATTGTCGCTTGGTGACAGCCTCTACAGTCGATACCATTGCACAGTGAACTAAGCAACCATGAAAATTGTTATCGTTCTGTTTTCGTTCGGACTATCGCTGCTATTTTTGCTATGGGGCTCTGGACATGAGGGGGGCAACTGCTCCCGCCGCAGCACAGAGCCATTGCACATTACGAACACTTGGTGGACTTTAATGAACTTACATGCTAATAATGCTAATGTCTCTGATTGCTATGTATGCACTAGCTCTCCTTTCTCTGCAGCCGTAGGGCTCCACCTAAAACCCAGGCCTGTAAATAGCACTGAGGCCAGCGAGATTCTTGGTGCCATCAGGGGAAGAAACATCACTAATGCCTCAGATTATGCTACAAACAAAATAAAAAACCTAACTGTGTTTCGGGGGCATGATTTTACTGCATGGTACAGCCCACCAAATGATACAAATGTGTCAACCCCATTGTATCTAGACGTTAGACAGCAGAATATATCAGCCAGGCTCTGCCTGTGTAATAAGCAATTAACCGTGAGTTTAGCGCCACTGGGATGGTCCACGTGCCAATATTGTAGGCACTACAACAGCACCACCAAGTCCGAGTCCACCATAACCAACTGCTCAAATTTCTCTTGCGACAACTGTGTAGCACCTTGTCGCCACATGCCATCACCCAGCTGCACCCCTTATTACACCCCAAGGACCAAGCCCCTAGCGAATTAGTCGGGGTGTTCCCATTCTATGATGTACCAGACGTGACTAAGATGTAATAGTTCACAAGTTGATACAAAGTATCAAAAGGGGGGAGAGTGTGAGGGAATTTTTATATATCCTAAAGCTATATTTGCTATTATATGCCTTGAAGCTATGCTTGCTTTGTAAGCCATGCTGTAACAAAGTCATAATGAATGTAGTAGAAATTTCTGAGTTCATGCTGTTTTCTACAGGGTTATAGAATGTTATTGAAGTTACTTGAGGTACATTTGTAGAAACAGAAAGCAAGATAAAACTGGGCAGAACTGGTTGTACCAGCCTGAATAACAGGCTCGGACAAAGTATAAGATAACAACATGCTTGGGCAAAATATAAGATAACAGCACATTGAGGCATTGAAGGCAAGCTGTACGTTGCTATGGTGTAAGTGAAACTCATTGTTTCACTCAGGACAGATTGACCCAGGCATATGTATCAAGAAGTATTGGGAAAGAAATGGAATAAGCAGTGGAAAAGTACCCCATACATTGGTATCAACTTGTTTTTCTGTTACATTGGTATCAACTTGTTATTCTGTTTTATGATTGGCTTATACTGAAATGATGGTATTTTTCAAGATAAGAAGTGCAGAATCTAGCTTATAAAAAGCTGCTGTAAATTGTAATCAGGGAGCTTTCTCCTTTGCAGAACTCCCGCATGCATGTGAAAGATTGATCAAATAAAGCTACGTTAAGACAAAACCCAGTGGTGTGGTTTTTGGCCCGTGACGACGGGAGCGGTTGCTCAGGTAATACTTACAGTGAGAAAATTTTGTGATCACAATGTCCAACTCCCACACCTAGGGCAGCATCAGATCACCTTTCTACAAACCCCCTGACTCTAACAGAAATCAAGATAGCCATAGACGCACTTCCAGCGGACAAAGCACCAGGCCCTGACGGCTACACTTCAGACTTCTATGAAACCTTCAAGTTTCAGTTAGCTCCCATTCTACTAGACACCTATAACTACAGATATGAGCAAGGCCTGTCAGAGTTCTCCTTCACCGAGGCCACTATAGTTGTCCTCCCCAAACCAGGCAGGGACCCACTCCTTGTTTCTAACTATTGTCCCATATCTCTGATCAATGTGGACCTCAAAATTCTAGCAAAGGTTCTGGCCAATCAATTAGCCCAAGTCTGACATACCCTTATAAGTCCAGAACAAGCTGGCTTTGTGGCTGGCAGACTTTCTGCGGACCAGTTACGAACACTAGCCCACCTGGTCTCTGCATCCAGGAACTGCTGCATTCCCTCTGCATTGGTCTTCTTAGATGCAGAGAAAGCTTTTGACAAGAGTATCCTTGGATTATCTTTTTAACCCACTTCCTGAATACAGGATCCCCCCTCAATTTATCCAATGGATCAAGGTGCTATACACTAATCCCACTGCCCACATACTCTGTAATGGGTATTTTCCCCCACTACCACCCTCCAACAGGGCACCAGACAGGGATGCCCCCTTTCTCCCTTTTTAGTCAACTTGTTCTTGGAACCCCTTATCTGATGTATCAACAACTCTCCACTTGTCTCTGGGCTCACTATTGGACCGAATCAGTATAAACTCTCAGTTTATGCTGATGATATACTCTTCCACATAACACATCATGTTGTGGGGTGTGCCTTTCCCCACTTCGATTGTGGTGTGGAGTGCCTGCGAGGATCTTGGATTATTCTGCTGGATTAACCTTTTGCAGTACGGGTGGGCCTAGCTCTCTGGTGTCTGGCGACTGGTTTTTGCTGTGGTGACAGGGCTCTAGAGCATCCAGGGAACTGACTGATGAGCCTCATGTTTTCCTAGACTCTCGTGGTTTGGCTATGGCTTAGTCATTCTCCGGGCGTTGAAGTACCCCAGTAATTATTTCCGGTTGTGGACGCTGGGAGTAGAGCCTGATTTTTCCCATTTTTAGCTGTCTGGATTTTTTAGGTTTTTGCTGCTGAAAGCTTTGGGAGCAGCTGGTAGTTCTCCGGATGCCGGTTTTCTTGGAGGGGCTTCATCGGAAGAATCAACATTGTAATATTTGTATACATTTTTCCTGCTCAGCAAAGGATGTGATTATTAAAGGCTTACTGCTCCATTTATCTCCGTTTGGTTTAGCTTCTACATTTGACAGCTGCAGCGAAGGTCTGTTTTACTAACCTGGAACTTATGGATCTTTGCCCGAGTACTATCCAGGTCAGATTGTTCCTTTTCTTTTCCTCATGTATATTTTGGTGAAGCAGTGAGAGTGCTTCATTTTGTGTCAAGAACAAATTTTTCAACTGTTTACTTTGCCTATGTGAGAGATAGGCCTGGGACTAATTCCTCAGGGGTGACAGCTCTGAGGGTTTTTTCATTATTCTTAGTTTTCAGTTGTGTACAGGTCAAAAGAATTGAGACTTTGTGTTCATATTGTTATTAACTGTTCTTGAGGAGTTAAAATCTACCCAGACTGCTTAAGACTTTTTCTGGGGAGTTTGCCTGAAGGGGAATGGACAATTGTTTTATTTTGTGTTATAAATGGGAAGTGGGGCTGCTGTTTACGATATTTAAATAAGCTAGCGGCATTGATAGTATAAATCAAATTGGTTGATTAATATTTGTTTTTAAATATTCGGCCGCATGTGTCGGGATCGGGCTTCTGTGGTCAGGCGCGATTCCCCCTCTAGGCTGAGGGACCTGCGCCCCTTCGATAGCCCCCTGTTGCAACCTGAGGTATATAGGTGTTGTTGTGCCTTGGGGATTGCACGGAGGAGGCAGGGGGGTTCCTCGGCTGCAAGGGGGGAAGCGGAGTGGGTGGATAAGGGTTGTGGGGTCTGGGAGATACCCTGGGTTGACATGGGTCCAGGATAGGGGAGTGTGATGCCTGGTTCCCATACCCAAGGGTTCCACTGAGAGTGGGCAAGTGGCCTGCTCCTCCAAGGCCTTTCATTCAACCCAGGCGGTGTTATGCAATGCCAGGTCTATAAAAAACAAGACAGCAATTATTGCTGATCTTGTTGAGTCATCTGACCAAGCTTGCATTACCGAGACCTGGCTGGACGAGAATGCTGGTCCCATATTGGAGTCAGCTGTTCCAGCCGGGTACTCGGTAATACATCACCTGAGATTGGATCGAAGGGGTGGGGGGGTTGCTATTTGTTTTAAATCTGAATTGAGTCTTGTGGAGGTTCCAGTGATGTCCCCTAGATCCTTTGAGTGTATCATGGGAGCAGGTGTGGGCAGCAGAATTTTACTCATCTGACGTCCACCCAGTGATGAGAAAGTTTTTCTGCAGGAAGTTGTAGACATCATTATTGACCTGGTGTTGGAGCCCTCCAGATGGCTGGTCCTGGGGGACTTCAATGCCTGGGTCGACGATGAACTCTCCATTTTGGTCAAAACTTCCTCCAATTGATGATTTCATTGGGCTTCACATAGGTTGTTACCGCTGCTACCCATATTCAGGGTCGCTCTCTTGATCTGGTGTTCACTCTGGGGATGGAGATCACGGAACTGGTGGTGGAACCAGTTGGGTGGTCTGACCATCACTCCATAAGATTCAATTTTGTGACCCCCCTTGTGAGACCTACCCCTTTGGAGATGGTCCAGTACCGCCCTTTGAGGGGAGTTACCCCTAAGGGTCTGATGGTGGTGCTGGACCTATTGAATTGGCCTATGGAGTGCATGGAACCAGATGCCTTAGTGGTGCACTATAATAATATGGTGCTGAGGGCACTGGATTTCATAGCGCCTGTCCATGTTCGCCCCCTCTCCCTTCGCCCTCGGTGCCTCTGGTTTGATGGGACATTAAGTGAGTTGAGGAGAGTGGGGCGAAAATTTGGAATGCTGTTGGCGGAAATCCGGCCTGGAAGGTGACAGACTTAGATTGATGGCCCATTATGTGGACTATCAATCAGAAATCTCCCATAAGAAGGCAGAGTTCCTGTACAGGGAGATAGCTGCATCAAGAAATCGATCAGCTCAGCTTTTCTGGACCGTGGACAGACTGTGCAATCCAGCCTGTCTGTGGGGTTGGAGAGCTTTTTCACAAATAAAGTGTGATGAGTTTGCTCGGTTCTTTGTGGAGAAGATGTCATTGATCAGGTCGGAGATCCGCAGTATGCATTCTAATGAGCGTGGCAGTGATCGATGTGGGGTTACAGGCCCTCGATCTGCCTGGACAGATTTTGACCAGCCAGTGATCATGAATATCATGAAGATTGTCCAGGGCTTGTGACTGACTTGCTGTAGTTTGAATCCTGGTCCCACGCACCTCCTTGTGGGGTGCATGGATGTGATCGGACCAGTCCTTGCTGAGATAGTCTGGTGCTCTTTGGACCAAGGTGTGTTTCTGGAGTCTTTAAAAGAGACTATCATGACACCCCTTTTGAAGAAGCCTTCCCTTGACCCAGACTGTCTCACCAACTATAGACCGATCTCTAACCTGCCCTTTTTGGGCAAGGTTATTGAGAAAGTAGTCGTAGTGCAGCTTGACGACTTTCTTACCATCCATGAGGTCTATGATCCTCTCCAGTCCGGTTTCAGGAAAAGGCATAGTACCGAGACGGCATTGGTTCGGGTACTTAATGATCTCCTAATAGCGAGAGATCAGAGGAGTCGTTTGATCTTGGTCCTCCTTGATCTCTCTGCAGCATTTGACACCGTGGACCATGGGATGTTGCTAGATCACCTGCAGCTGTTCTGCGGACTGTCGGGGACAGTCCTCTGATGGTTCCATTCTTTCCTCACAGGCAGAAGTCAGAGGGTAGTTTCAGGAATCTTTTCCTCTGCTCCCTTTGCTCTGTCCTGTTGGCTGCTGCAGGGTTCTGTGCTTTCTCCCATGTTGTTCACGGTGTGTATGCTGCCGTTGGGAGACATTATAAGGCATTATGGGCTGAGTTTTCACTGTTATACAGATGATACTCAGCTCTGTATGTCCTTTGTACCCGAACAGAATGACGCATTATCAGTCTTTAATAACTGCCTCACTGAGATTCAGGACTGGATGAGTACTAACTGGTTGAAACTAAATCTGGATATGACTGAGGTGTTGGTTGTGGACCTGGGTTATCATGCAGAGAAGTTGACTCCTGGGTCTCCCTGTGGCCTTGTGTTAGGGGGTAACCAGTTGAGACCTTCTGAACAGGTGCAGAATCTGGGCGTAATTCTTGACAGCAAGTTGACGCTGAAGACACAGGTATCTACCACTGTCAAGTCTTCCTTTTACCTTCTGAGGAATATAGCCCGGATAAAACACCTTGTTCCACATGATGACCTTCCTGTGTTGGTCTACGCCTTTGTTTCCTCGCGTCTTGATTACTGCAATGCTCTATATCTAGGGTTGTCAGGGTGGATCTCCATTGCCTGCAGCTGGTGCAGAATGCTGTAGCCAGGTTGTTGACTGGGCTACCAGGAACTTGCCATATCACACCTCTGCTGCATGAACTGCACTGGCTGCCGGTGCCGGGGAGAATCACCTTCAAGGTCATGTTGCTGAACTATAAGACCCTACATGGTCAGAGACCGGGCTACTTGCAAGATCTCCTTTGACCATACCGCCCTCTCCGCCCACTCCGCTCCACTGATGAGGAATTGCTAGAGATTCACAGGGTTCGTCTTCAGTCATCTGGGGCCAGAGCTTTTTCTTTCAAGGCCCCAACCCTGTGGAATTCTCTACCTCGTCAGATTAGAGAGTGCCTGTCCATGGAATCATTTAAGGTGCCTCTGAAGAGTTATCTATTTAAATGAGCATTTGAATAGGTTTATTGCTGCCTTTTATTGTTTTTATGTTATTTATTATGTAAAATGTAATTTTGTACTTGCGCTTTGATATATTGAAATGCGCATTATAAATATACTTTGATGATTTGATGACATCCCTCTGTCTCTCTTCCCACCACTTTAGCGATTATTGAGGATTTTGGGGAGTTTTCCAACTACAGGCTGAATCTTTTCAAAACAGAAGTTATCCCTCTTAATGTTTTTAATCTGTATACGGACATTCAGCATCTGGCGCTCACATGGGTCAGAGATAAAATGAAATATCTAGGTATTTACCTCTCCCGATCTCGCATTAAAATGAAACAACATAATTTAGATATGTTTCTTATCTAAATCAAAATTGATCTAAATCACCGGGCTCTGCTCCCGATCTCTTTCTGGGGATGGATAAGTGTTGTGAAAATAAATGTTCTCCCTCGCCTCCTGTACCCATTACAGATGTATAATTACTCTCTTCCAAAAGCCTGGTTTACCCAAATGCAAGGTGTCATCTCCAATTTTATTTGGTGGGCTAAATCTCCTCGCAAAGCCCTCTCTCCAAGCTACAGCGTGCAAGAAAAAAAAATGGCCTCCAATTATCTAACCTCTTCCTATATTACTTTTCCATTAATTGTTCAGTTTTTCTCCATTGGTTAAGATCAACAGCACAGGCACACCCGACGGTATACTCCCCATTATGGTTACAAATAGAAAAAAACATATGTGCCTAGTGTAATGCAGACTTGGGAGCCTTGTTGTATGTTCCTCTCAAGCATGTCCCTAAACAGCTAGGAGATATCCCTGTCATGGCGGCACTCCGGGCACATTTACAGCTCTGTGCAAACATCCACACTTCCTTTATACTAAATGTCTTTCAATCTATACTACATAACCCCAATGTTAAGATTGGGGGTCAGACACTTAGTTCATTCTTCTGGCCATACGATATGAGAATAATTGTTAGTGACTTACTGAAAGAGCATACATTACTGTCCTTCCAGGAAGCTCAACTTGAATTCAATCTCCCCCTCTCCTATTGTTTTAAATACATCCAACTCTCACACATGCTTCTTCACCATTTTGGCTTAGGGCCATGGGATCAAAACCTGGCTGGCCCCATTCTTCCCATTATCTCAGCTTCTCCCTCCTCCCATCTCACTTCCTTTTTCTACCATCACCTGTGTGACCTTATTGGGGATATAGAAGGCCAACCCCACTATATGTGGGACCAATGTCGCCTGCTTCAATTCCAAGTGATTCATGATCTTTATTACACCCCCGTTAAGCTTCATAAAATGGGAAGACTTCCATCTAATCTTTGCTCCTGATGTGGTGAACAACCTGGCACACTACTCCACATTTTATGGGACTGCAATAAGGCCTCCCTGCTTTGGTCAGCCATCCAATCCAAACTGGACCCTATGCTAAGCCTAACTGAAGCTTTCCAACCTGAGATATGCATACTGGGGGACTATGGTGACACCTTGATTGGTAACCAATGCAAACACATGGCAATAATATCACTATGTGCTAAAAAAGTGATACTACACCATTGGTTAGACCAACACACTCCCACACTTATGGAATGGCTTCATGAAGTCCTTTTAGCCTTACAAGTGGAAAAACTTCTGGCCAACCTCTCAAAAACAGAAAGTTACTACCAAATGGTGTGGGCCCCTCTATACACATTATTGACCCTCTAGCTCAATGGTATTATTACTATTCTCCAGTTAATTCCTAAACTTAACCAAGCTTCCATGATGTTCAATGAATGATAATTTCTACCTAGGTCTACCAGCTTCTTGTTTTTACATTGCTATTACTGGTGTAGGGTGGGGGAAGGGGGAGGGATGAGCGGGGGGGAGGTAGGGGTATGTGTGTTTATTGCTGCAATTAATCAGTGTATACTCCATCAGTGAACATTGGATTACAGTGTATGTCATACTGGGAGCCAGAAACAGATGTATCTTAAAGCTCATATTCTTAGTTGTTATGCTCCCGACTGCTTATGTATGGTTATTCTGTATTTCCCAAATTGAAATAAAGTATACCAAATTTGAAAAAAAAAAGATAAGGGCACCAAAACTGCACACTGTATTATAGGGGTGGTCTCACTAGAGGCCTGTACAGCTGCATAATGACCTCTGCCTTCCTGCTGGTGATTCCCCTGGCTGTGTTGCCCAGCATCCAATTTCCTTTGGCCGCAGTTTTCCGCAGTGTGCCAAGTGTTTCAGGACACTTGTGATGATTGCACCCAGGTCATTTTCTTTCTCTGACCTGGTTACCTCCAAACCACCCTACCAGTGCTTGGTCCCTGGGTTTTTTGTCCCCAAGTGCATACATTAACACGTTTTAGTGTTGAACCTCATTTGCCAAATGCTAGACCACTTCTCTATCTTAGCCACGTCTTCCTTGAGTTCTTGTCTCCCCTCCTCCATGTCCACCCTCCCACAGAGTTTTATGTCACCCACAAACAGGCAGATCTTACCCTTGATCCCATCAGTGATATCACTTATGAATATCTTAAACAATACCAGACCCAGCACAGAGCCCTCTGGGACATCACTGGTCACAGGACTAGCTTCTGAGAATTCCCCCTGACTACCACCTTTTGGCTTCTGTCCTGAAGCCAACTTTTGACCCACCCAACAAGCTTAGCCTCCACGCTCAGGTCTTCTAGCTTCCTGATCAGTCTCCTGTGAGGTATAGAGTTGACGGCCCTGCTGAAATCCAGATACAGGACATCAACCACCTGGCCTTTGTCTAACACCCTGGTAACCCAGTCAAAGAAGTCAATTAGGTTAGCCTGGCAGCTTGCCTACAGTTGCGATCAGGCTGACTGGCTTGTAGTTCCCTGGTTCATCATTCAGCCCACTTTTATGGAGAAGCACCACATGTGCAGTTCCCCAGTCCTGGGGTATGATCTCTGATTCTAGAGAGGTGTTAAACAGATATGCCAGGGGTTCCGCCAGAGCCTCTGCCAGTTCTCTTAGGACCCTTGCGTACATGCCATCTGTCCCTGAGGATTTATTTATTTCAGTTTAGGATTACAATTTCTTTGAGCCAGGGCTCATTTACAAAGGTTCCAAGTTGAAGAGAGACATAAAAAGACAATAAAAAAAACAAAAACAGTACAATACAAGCAGGCAGTAAAATAATATATAGGCAGCAGGTATAGTACATTTTAAACAGAGTACTTTACAGAAGTAGTATGGAAACATAGAAACATAGACTTTGATGGCAGATAAGGACCACTTGGCCCGCCCAGTCTGCCCATTTCCCTACCTACTGGATAAGCCGCAGATTCTAGTTAACCAATAGCCTAATTCCTGCCACCCCAGTAACAACACAACTCATTATTTCTAGTAACACCACTACTTAAAGAGTGAGGCAAGGCACATAGCAAGAACTAAGGAGTGGGCCAGGAGTATCCAAAGTGCATTTGAAGGTGAAACAGCGGCCACCTGGGATAGGCTTTGTCAAGGGAAAACAGGAGAAGGACTACAGGGTGGGGAGGAAGGGTGGGGAGAATGGGGTGAAGATAGCTGGGAGAGTAATAGTGGGGGAGAAGGGGGAGCAGACAGGACAGGGGCTTAAAATAGCGGCAGCCAGACATTGGCTTAGTTGGGGGAATTATCTAAGGTGTGTGTAGGGCTATGGGTAGAGGGATTAGGTAAGGGGAGGGCAGAGGGGGTAGGGGCTGAGGTGAAGTTAGAGAGAGAGAAAAGAGGAGGAGTTTGGAGGAGGAGAGAATAGAGGTACAAGAAAATGGCTGAAAATTTCAGGGGGTGGACCACTGAGGGTAAGGATAGAGGCTCAGGGATAAGGCTAGGCTGAGCTACTAGTAGCAACTACAGGAAGTAGCATGAGCAAGGTGCGAGCGTAGTCCAGATTTGAATAGGCTGAGTTTGCTACATTCAGTTAGGGCAGTAGGCAATTCATTAAACTATTTAGGACCCCAGCAGGAGAGGGATCTCTGGGCCAGGGCAGTGCACTTGAAGGGCACTAAGAGCCCCCCTTTCTGCATACTTCTTGTGTTAAGGGTGGGTTGTGCCTTTTGGAAGAGGCAAGAGGTGGAAGATGGCGTAAGGTCCATCAATGACTTTTTAGCCAGCAGGCAAATCTGATACATAAGTCTGACCCTAGATTGGAGGGGAAGCCAACTAGTCCCCGAGCAGAGACAGCATGTATGGGTCAGGTGGTCCACCCCTAAGACCAAACGGCATGCCTTATTGAGTAGCTTTCTTATTCAATTTAGGGCTGTTTTGGAGCCAGCACCATAGATGGCAAGGCCATAATCGACAGTGGATAGGACCAAGCTACATGTGACTAGTTTTAGGGCATTGGGGTCATCAAATGCCTGTGGCGATAAAGGACGCCCAGTTTTGAGTTAGCAGCTTTCACAACATTGTCAATATGAACGGAGAATGTAAGGTGTCATCTAGGTAAACCCCTAAATATTTAAAAGTTGCTACCTGTTCAAGGGTATCACCTTTAGAGCTCTGTATTGACAGAGGGCTGAACCTTTTCTTGTTCTGAGGCACCATGAAGACCATGCTCTTTGTTTTTTTATAGTTAAGCAATAGTTTATTATTGGAAAACCACTGTTCTAGACTGCAGAGATTAGTATACAGTTAAGAGGGAAATCAAAGCATGTTGTTGGCCGGATATTGAGATGACATCATCATCAGCATATAGTACAGTGTGTGTGCTGAGCAGGTAGAGGGTAGGGAGTTGATAAAGAGGCTAAATAAGAGTGGCCCAAGGATAGACCTCAGGGGAACCCCTAACTTTACCTCTCTTGCTGCAGATTGAAGGCCACTAATTCTCACACACTGAGTCCTGTGTGTGAGGTAGCTATTATTAAACCATTCCACTGTGTCTGAGAACAGTCTGGTGGAAGATAGACAGGTCAGGAGGAGGTGATGATTTACAGTGTCAAAAGCCTATGTGAGGTCTATAAAGATAGTCACCACAGGTAGCCGCTATCCAGGGCATCGTATATTTCTGTTATGAAATACACTAAGGTCGTAAAGGTTGAGTGCTTTTTCCAGAATCCATGTTGTTGTGCACACAGCAGTTTATTCTTCTCAAGGTACTCAGTGAGCTGATCAGACACCACACACTCCAAGGCTTTGGATGGGGGGGAGCAGAATGGATATGGGCCTGTAATTTGCAAGGTTTGTTCTGTCACCCAGTTTGAAAACTGGAGTGACTGATACCACCTTCCATTTATTGGGAAACACCCCTGTTCACAGGGAGGTATTAAACACTTTAGCAAGTGGGTCAGCAATTTCATTCAGGGTAAGGGCAACTATTTTTATGTCTACAAGGTTGTCCCCCAGCCTTGTCTTCCCTATGACCTGTTTGCCATATTTTATGGTTTTGGACTGAGTAACCTGTCTGAAGTAAAAAGGGGCCACTCTGGGGTCTGTAGAAGAGGATGAATTAGGGTGGTAGTATGGATCTGGCAGTAGCAGGGTAAGGTATTCACTAGGAAGCATGACACTTAGGTCTGAGAATGCTTGGTTGAAAGCATCAGCGATCTCGTGAGACTCATGGAGTGTCTTAGCACCTGCTATGATGAGGTCTGATGGTGATCTGGAGGCCTTACCCGTGAGGGATGCCTTAGATGCAAGGCGGTCAGCTTGTAAGCTGGTGGCCTTGGCCTTATGCCAAAGGTTGTCCCTATGGCACATGAGCTCGATGAGGGGGCCTGAGAGCCAGGGATTGGGTGTTTCCTGGACCTTTTTGGTTTTGTACAGGGTGAATATGTTGCAGGCCTTTGTAAAGACAGTAATGAAAAAGTCAACGGCTTGCTTGCTGTCCTTGGCTGCATCCAGTCTGCCAATCTCAGATATTGCCTGAAGGCTTCCAGTTGTCCTGCTCTCAGCGAGTGGCTTTTTTGGACCTGAAGGGGGCATTTAACAAACGTATTTATCCAGGTGCACAATATTGGGGAGTGGTCACTGAGGCAGTCGGATAGGACATACACCTCAGTGATGCATTCTGGGTAGGTAGCTAGGACCCAATCTAGGAGTGTACTGGTGCCCGTCCGATAATTGTGCCTTGTTGTTTGAGTTACCACCTGTGTTAGGTACAGGCCAGTAATCCAGTCCTTGACAGTTAAAGCATCCCAGGATTGCCAGTTCATGTTGAAGTCCCCAACAATGACTTGCTCCCAGTTTTGCTTGTGCTGTTCAGTTTTGGATTAATTGCTCCATACCAGTGGTGCGCTTGCCCAGAGCAATATAGACTGTTGTCAACCTTAGCAGTTTGCTTACCAATGGTAAGTTTTAGGTCTAGGATATGTGCTTCCTTTGTGTAAAGGCAGCTTGGTAGTAATTGCCCCCTGATATCTCCCCGGAGGTAGACCATACAGTCCCCGGCCCTCTTAGTCAGTCTATCCTGGTGTATAAGGTATATCCCTCTAGAGCAACAGTTGCATCACTGATCTTCAGTGAGAGCCGGGTCTCAGTGAGGACAATGATGTCTGGTTTGTGTAGCTCTACCCAGGCTTGAAATTGAGTTAGTTTGGCTAGAAGGCTGCCTATGTTCAAGGAGACAATTTTGATGTGTCCTAGTTTCAAAGGCGTGGTCGCGTGAGTAGGTCCAAGACTGGGGTGCACATTTCCAGATAGCATAAGCATGATCAGGATCAACTTTCATAGGAAATGCAAGTAGTTAAACCATGAGGAGCTAGTGACCTTGGCCATTGCAGATGTCTGCTCGAGGGCAGCAGATGAGAGGGTCCTGTGACCTAGAAAGGCAGCTATTGGGATCATTCAGGGTGCTTACGCTATTAGGGTTTGGGGAGGCAGTTTGAGTGCTTGCTTCGATTGTGGGTCAGTGGCTGTTCCTTTAGGGATTGGGTTCCAGGGCATGTGTGGTCTAGGGAGTGTTAGGGGATCGCATCTGGGTTTAGCAGGCCCTATGTTTACTCCTGTCCCTAGGTAGGTGATGACAAGTGCTGTGAGCAGCATTCTTGTGGTGACCTGCATTTTGCTGACATGGGGGCAAGTACTGGTCGTTCCAGGAATTATTTATGGCTAGCTCTGAAACAGGAGTGCAACAATAAGATAAATACACAGGAGTAGTTTGGGCTAAACTGTCAGCAGAGGAGGAGGAGTGCTTTTGTAGCTGAGGACCTTGATGTTACCAATTGGTGAGTTGTCTGAGCAGTCTGCATCAACGGGTAAAGGGATAGGGAGGTAGGGAGGAGCTTGGGTGCATTTAATTAAGGCAGGGGTGGGGTGGGTGAGTGGGAGAAATTTTAAGTCAAGTCCTGCCAGAATCCACTCATGCAGTAGTCTCCAGCAGAATTGGGGCCACAGTTTCATAATTGAAAGCTGTGATCTGAGCCGCTCCCTTACTGGAAGGTAGGGCTAAGGAGCCGTGGTACCTTAGGGGCTAACCATGGTCTCCTGGCAGCAGCAGACATCTGCACAAAGCTGGGCTAGTGGGAGAGGGAGCCACAGCCGGCATCCCAACTTCCAGTTTCAGTCCTGGGATTAAGGTGGAAGCCACTCCATAGCGTCTAGTGTGCACCGGGGAGCAGACAACAGAGGGCTGAGAGTGCAATGCTTGGTCCAATCAAAATCCTGGTGTTCAAGTCCGCACCTGATGAAAGCTTCTGCAGCCGAGGTCTTGGAGAGGCAGACAGCCAAAGTGGAGTTAACCAGCAGCCGCAGGGATGCCCAGTCAAGGGCAAGATCCCAAGGGAGGGAAATGAGAAGGGTTAAGTGTTTAAGCTAAGAGAAGGCTGACGAGTTAAACAGTGGGAGGGCTTACAGGGATTAGTAGTGGAAAAGAATAGACTATGAATAGAGGGGGATTAAGTGTGTATGTGTGTGGGGGGTCTTTAGGCTTTTAAGTATCCCGTCAGCTTGAGTGATGCCATCTTGAATGATGCCGTCTGTGACTTCCTCCCTCCCAGTCCCCACCACCCTGTTCCCTTCTTGCACTGGTCCATCCTTCTCTCTAGTGAAGACTGAACAGAAGTACTTGTTAACTACCTCTGCTTTCTCCTTATTACCCTCTGCCAAACCACCCTCCTTTTTCAATCTGACTGTTTTATCCTTTATGTTCTTTTTCTCCCTTATATATCAGGAAAAGGCCTTCTCTCCAGTTTTTAAACCCTGTGCTAGCTGCACTTCACTAGTAGACTTTGCCAACCTAACTGCTCTGCTCACATCCCTTGATTTAGCAGTGTAATCCACCCTATCTTCCTCCTTCTGGGTATGTCTGGACTTCCAGAAGTTTGCCCTCTCATCATCTACGGCTTCTGCCACCTCCTTGCTGAACCATCTGGGCTTCTTGGATATAATGATTTTCTTACTTTTGATTTTGGCACATTCACTAGTGGTCTATATCAGTCCCTGCTTTATTATTGCCCATTTCTGTTCCACATACATCTCCCTTCCAATCTCAGCAAAGTGTCCTACCAGAATTTCTCCCATCCAGAGAATTTCTCCCATACTATCAAAGTTAGCTCTCTTAAAGTCCGAAACATTTGTCCTGGTCCTAATACCCTGCCCATGTCCAAGTAGAACCACATCAGGGAGGGTCACTCCCTGAATGTGGTGTTTCTGCTTTCACATCCTGTTCATGCTCACAGTTGGACAGGACCAGGTCCAGTACTGCCCTCTCCCTAGTGGGTTCCTTGACATCCTGGGCCAGGAAACCACCCTGAAATGTATTCAGCAGTACTTGCTCCCTTGTAAAGTAGGTAGCCAGGATTTTGCAGTCCACTCCAGGTAGATTAAAATCCCTCATTATTACTACCTCCCCCTTACTGGCCATTTACATGATTTCAGAGCCTGGCACCCATCCAACTCTTCCTGGGAAAGTAGCCTGTAGACCACCTCTTCCTTAGTTTCCTCACCCTAGTGGATTGTACCTGTACCCACAATGCTTCAGTCTTACCCCGTACCTCTTCCTCTCTGGTACAAGTTATCCCCTCTTTCACAGACAGGGCCACTTCCCCACCTTGTCCTATCCCACTATCCTTGTTACACAGTTTATACCCAGGAACTGCTAGGTCCCAGTCATGGTTTTGTGTGGCCCATGTCACTGTGATGGCCACTGTGTCCATCTCTCCTGTAGCCATCCATGAGAAAATACTGAAAGATACCTATTGCACTGATAGTTGTACCTGCTCCTAGATTTCACTGTTGCTATTGATTGCATATTGAGTGCTCTTTTAAAGAACATATGCAAAGTTTGTCTTGTGTTGGTACACCATACGTTTTGTGTGTTCCCTACCTTTAGTCGTTCGGTTCTGTACAGTGTTTCTCATTGCAGTATTAATAATTTATGCATTATTTAGTTTTTAAAATGTGCCCGCTACTGTTCTTCACGCTCTGTTTACTTTCATGCTGCGCATCCCCGACTGCTTGTGAACGTCCTTCTTGATTACGTCATTAGGTAAGCGTCCGTCAGTGTAAGAGCGGGAGTAAGCTCACAATGTCTTCTGATGAGGATAACAGTTGCTGGCATTGTCCTGTACAGCTGGCAATGCAGTCCTTCATGTTGTTCCTTACAGTGGTGAACCCCTTGCAGCCATCTCTAATCCTGTGGCTTCTGATTCCGATGAATCAGACGAAATGAGGAGCAGCAGTGATAGCGATCCTATGGCGATTTCTGAATGGTAAAGGCATCCTGGCAGCTGTCAAAAAATTGTCCCAAATAGTTCAATTTACATTACCCGAATAAGCCTACAGAATTCATATTTTGGTTTGCATAGTCTATGTACAGTGCTGCAATGTAACACATATTGTTATATATATAATTTTTGGATGATGCATATTCTTGCTGTCTCATTCTGTTGATAGGATTGAGCTGCCTAAGACAGTGGCTTGTGCAAAAGGAAGTATATTCCACACGCCCTTTAGCCTATTGTATTGCAGTGTCCCAAAGTCAAAGGCCAGTAGCTTGTTGCCACCCACCCATGTTGTATATCAAAGATTGTGCACACCTGGAGGTGGCAGCCGTGGGCCACTGTATCGCACATCAGAGCAATATCTTAGCCTCAATCCATATCATGCAACCAGTTGTCAGGTTGCTATAGTGCTCACAATGCAGGCTTTGGATGTCTGACAGTATGCACCCTCCTGTTGTTCTAGTGGTCACACTCTGCTTCCTGCTGTCACTTTGGTTATTTATCCACCACATTTTGTGGTGCCCCCTCCCCCATCTTACAAATTCACCTCTGGTTGGTGCGGTGTCCCTCAGTCAGTACAACATCATTTTTCCTGGAAGATGGTATCCTGCAATCAGTCTGCCTATCTTTCTCTTCCTGAGCTGGCCACTGTACTGAACTTTCAGTGACCGCTATGTGTACAGTATAGGTGAATATGCTATACCATTAAATTGCAGTTGAGTTGCCCTGGCAGTCGCTGAAGGAACTTGCATGCTGTGCTGGTTTTTAATGGTGGAAGATGTAAAACTGGGGAGGGGGGGCAAGTAGATCATCGTGAGGAGAAATTGTATGGTGGGAGGGATATACATAACATGAACATGTGGTGTCCACATAACATGTGACAAAATTAGCGGTGACAGCAGGTGGTGTGGTATGGAGTTGCCTGACATTTTTGTCCTGGATATGGTGTGTAATTATTCATGATATGGGCAGCATCTGGATTTGGGGACATGCAGTCGATGTTAACCAATGTACTGCACTGTGGATGTGGAGGTGTCAGGGATGTTTTCAAAGTAAATATCTATAGATGTAATACCATGTTTCTTATTGCCTACCAGGTGTACTTGTGGAAATTGTTCTTTAATGCCCACCCTGCGTAAAAATAGATGCTGCTGGTTTTACTCAGCTGTATCAGAAACATTTTCAGACATGGACGGTCTACAGTGCATCACCGATGTTCTAGGATTTAAAAACATGTGCCTTGATGAGGATGTCCTCATGTCATGCTTGCATGAGTACATCGAGCTGGATGGCCCCGTTGGTGATAACAAACCAAGAAACAAGTGAGTATTCACCAATCTTCACTGTGAAAAAGTCTTTGTATGAAATGTCCTGCTGGGAGGAAGACTCAGGGCAGGGAGAAGAAGGAAATGTGCACCGCTAGTGGGTATAGTATGGGGCATGACTCAGGGCAGGGGGAAGGTGGAGCTGAGCAGAGCTAGGGGCTAGCAGGAAATAGTTGCTTAGAATTGGCAACTGTGAATGCAGCAGAGGAGTGACAGAGCAGTGGCGCTGTGGGGAATGATAAGGAAAGCATGGAGGTTTGGAGGCAGAAGTATAAGTACACTAGGGGTGTGCAGGTCAGTGTCACTGGCTGGCTAAAACAGTACTGGAATGTGTAGAACACATAGATTGTGCAGATGTGGTACTGAAGGGACAGGGCAGGGTGGACACTGCTGAACAAGAAAGGGTAAAGTGGAGTGGTTACAGGACATGGGCCGGGGGGGGTACTATTGTTCAGGTATTACATACTGAAATGGGTCAGGTAAGGTTGTAAGTGCGCTTGTAATGGCAGGAAGATAGCACATATAGTACTACTTGTGGGTACAACCGACTTGGCAGGGGAGACTGTCAATGTGGTGAAAGGGAGGTTACAGGAACTGGGTTGGCACGGTGAGTAGGTTTTGTGGTCAGTGTCATTCTGTGCGGTACTTTCAGTACCATGTTGTAGTAGTGTGATGTAAGAAAGGATAGAAGAGGGACTGGTGCCACACCCTGAAATATGGTTTGCTGCCACACTGAGGAAGTATGTAGGTCAACAGTGAGTTATACGCATGTGACAGGTTTCACTTGATCACATAGGACTGGAGAGATATATGTAGGTATGAAGGTGGGTTTCAAGTATTGGAGGGGTTGCATGATGACAACTGTTAGGAGAATGATTTCTACATTGAAATATGTTAGGATGCTGAACAAAGAAAATAGTGAAGGGGTGTTTGAAATGAAGATTGTAAGTGACATGATGGGTTACAGTGTAAGAATGGAGGGGAAAGAATTAGGACGGATATGAGGAGGCACTGTTTCACTGAGAGGGCGGTGAGTAAATGGAATGCTGTACCAGGTGGGGTTGATTTCATGTAACACAGTGAGATGTTTCAAGTTGGGATGGGACAAAGTTAGGGTGATAGTATTGGTGGAGAAGGCAGACATAGGCAAGTGTGGGAATTGAGGTGGAAGGTCCGCGGAAGGGGTGGAGCTCACATACTCCATTCACCGACAAAAGGGTACTGAACCAAGTAATAAATTGAAGTTGGACAAAGCAATGTGGCATTGCATATTTCAAACAACTGCAAAAGTAGTCACTGGATAAATATATTCCATTTGTGAACAAGTTATGTTACTAAAGCAGGGTATGTTATTATAGAGATACTGAAAATTGCAAAACTGTTCACAATAGCATGAGCAAGGCACAGCTAGGAAACTACAGACTTGTTTATATGTCATCAGTGGTATGTAAAATTATGTGTTCTGTTCTGACACACATACTCTTGACTTTGTATAGGACAGCTCACAAGACCAAAACAGGTACCATGGATGCAGTGTTAATCGCTGTCAGTGGCTCAGCAGGTAGAGCACTCTCCACTGAGAAGGCACTGTGTTCTATCACCACACCATGCAGTTCTGTGATTTTATAAATAAGTATGAAAAATATCTGTTTGCTAATGATCTGTGGTGGGGTACGTAACAAGTTTCCCGACCTTCTGCACAGTCGTCTCATTTGCAGTCAGCTCACCTACATAGCAAGCCATTGTGTGCCAAGAGGTGGGCCCGACTGGACAGTACTGGAATTTTGTCTTTTAACAGTGAAAATGTCCCACATTCATTCCAAATAGCACTGACAGGTTCATGTGCTGCACTTTCAGTTATTTACCATCTGTATACCCTCACCATCCACCAGTGCCTCCAGAAATAACAGAAATAGTGGACATACCGTGACACAACATGCATTAAAAAAATATATGCTATGTGAGGCCAATTAAATTCCTTGCTATGACTCAGTAACAACTGCTGAACACCACTTAGTGGGTGTGGACATACACTACTGTGATTGTGGCTATGTATTTCACATAGTCACATCTACATGTGACAGTGTCAAATGTCATCACCCTGTTATTAATCTGTCATGTCATGATGACAAAGAAGGCAATAGTCAACAGAGTACACCCTGAAGAAAGTGTTGTTACTAGCTGTGCATTTACAGCTTCCATACTGTAACCGGTTCTGTTTCCTACACTTCTAAGTGACACTGAGTACAGACACTAACGTAATGTCATCACTAGGCACTATTTCATTACTCAACAAATCAGACAGGTTTGAGTTTTTGCATGGCATCTGACAACGCTGATAGAGACGACCACTTTGTTCATATCACTGGTTCTTGTGTGTGTCATGCTACCCTATCTGGTCAGTGCCTCAACATTGCTGCATCACACTCACTGCACCCTCCGTTTTCAGCTGTAGTACCCAAGTCATATGCACTTCTGTCCACTATGATTGCTCCAAGTACCTCTTCTGGGATGCTATTTGATTTGTGCACCTCTGAACCAGAAGGCCAATGTTTTCCTTCTTGCTTGTTAAAGGGGCACTGTCAGCATTTGACCGTCATTTCTGGCTAAAAACAAACAGTGTGCCTCTTGATGCAAACCACCAAACGTATGCTGCAGAATACTCCTATGTATAATAAAGATATATTTTTTTTAACAGTTTGGCACTTTTTAAAACAAATACCTTGTCACTCGTCCGATCACAATGCCCCACGATTCCGGAAGCACATCCAGGTCAGAACCCCCTCGGGAACGTGCATCTGCTGCAAGCATGGTCCTGAAGTGCATTTTTTTCATATACAGCATATGGCGTTATAATGTACCTAAACCCCACATGATTCTAAAATGCCCCATTTATCTACGCCAGCAAACCGAGCACTGGAAATACTTTAATTCTTATTTTTAATTCGTGGCCGAAATCCCGCTCATGCGCACTGATGGCATGCTCTTGCGCATGCGCGAGATCTTTAGTCATGCCATTGGTGCACATGCGGCGGAGTTTGGGCCACGACAAAATAAGTGCTCCAGTCTTCCGTAACCACTAGCAATCGGAGGCATTAAATGTGAATGCAGTATATATATGCATATGCTGTATATGAAATGCACTTCAGATACACTCTCGACGGCGCATGATCCCGACCTGGATGTACTTCTGGAATCGCGGGGCATTATGACCGGGAACGAGTGAAAAGGTATTTGTTTTAAAAAGTGCCAAACTGTTTAAAAAACATTACCTTTATTATACGTAGTAGTATTCTGCAGCATATGTTTAGTGGTTTGCATCAAGATGCACACTGTTTGATTTTAGGCAGAAAGTACGGTTAAACGCTGACAGTGCCCCTTTAACATATTCACCCATTACTTTACACATCTGCAACTTAGTGTCAATAAAGCCTTGCTGCTGAAACACATCCCATTTTCCCAACATCATGAGGTCTCTCTTCATGCTCTGCTTTCCTTTACAAGTATCCACCCTGTCGCACATCTTGTGTGTCACAAACAGTGAAATTTGTCTCTACAGCACTTCCATTATATCACAGTGACATTCGTTGCATGAGTGGCACAGGCACTGATCCATGCAGTACAACGATTAGCAGCCCCAGTGTGACTGACAACAGAAGCAAAGGCATTCATTGTTTAATTTTACTGATGTGGACTCACTACTTTTGTGTTTAATTATTACATATTGACTTGGATTCATCTCATGATCCACTGTTCTCATAAGTTGTGAATGGTTAGAGAGTGAAGTTAGCAGTGAACAAGTGACCAAATACAGTAATGTCATTGACTATAGTGCTTCAATTGAAAGGATCAGCTGTTCTGCATTACAATGCATCTCATTTTTTCTATTCTTTTGTCCATAGACTTCTTCGATACATGGCATATCGAAGGTTTGTTTACTGGGTGTGACAATGCCTGGGGAGAAAAAACAGAAAGATTCCGCCTGCATGTGCAGTGACTACTATAAAGGCCAAGTTCCCATCGGACTCCTATAAGGGCTTCCACGTTGCCTAGTTCACACAATGGTATGTTGTATTTTAGTTGAATTCTTTTTCAGTAAAGTATTTACTGTCACATCAGCTACGTGTTGGTCTGCTCATGTGTGGACATGCAGTGCATATGAGCTGATACCGTGGATAGTGAATCACATGCCCAATACAAGCATAGCTGCTCATGCGGACCACACATGGGATGGAATTGTCAAACTGACATTTGTATACTCTCTTCCCTGTCAGTATCTGATCCTGATACCTGTGCTTGGTGTACAAAGCACAGTGCCCAGCATGCAGAGTGAACACATTTGCGTGGTGCCACACAGCCGACACCTGTCATCCCCTTTAATATTTCTCAACCGTGACACTAATGACTACTAAATACTGGCAAGTGTTGTCATTGACACCCACTATTAATGAAACTGTTCATGTGGTCACATAAAATGAAAGTAATTGCTTATACTTTGGTATAGTTATTAATGTACTGTAATGTTTGAATTACACTATTTTTTTTTTCTGTTGCTCATTCTTTCTCAACTTTGGCCCCCCGGTCTGCCAGTCATGTCCAGGCTGCCGCATCCTCTGTCCGCTGTCCACATCAATCCTGGCTCACACCTGGGCCTACACTGTATACATACTCACTTTGCCTCCCGTCCGTGCTGTACTGGCATGCAGACCCCCCTATCTCCTCCTATGCAGGATCCAGTTTCCAGTGATCCCTCAGAGCCGGAACATCCTGCTGAACGACCAGCAAGCCGTCACAACCATTGCCATTTTTTCCCTGTTCGTATTCCCCAGAGACCGATGGCGTGCAATGACGCTGGTGGCTGTGGCTGCACATGCGTCTGCGTGCATCCTCGTCCAGGTATCTTCCCTCAGTCCCTCCCTAATGTATGGCGTGTGTACCTGACCCCTTGCCTCCGTCCGGGGGGCAGTTTGATGCCGACCACTGTGCACCCCCCTTCCCTGAGAGGAAGAGTAGTCCTTCGGATGCTCGATTCCTCTCCTCCCCTGCCATCCCACGGCAACCCTTGCTCGCTCCACAACCCTGGCTGACGGCGTGGCGTGAGGTGTGGCATCCAGTGCCTCAGCCCTCAGTGCCACCGGTCTGGAGAATTACAATATTTTATCAGATGATCATGTAAATGAAACTATTACTATGTCCATGTTACTGGACACAGTTTCTGTTTCATCATTTTGTTGGAGGAGGTACACAAAGGAGCTGTACATCAATGTTTTTCCTGATCAAAGTATAGCAGACTACGTAACGCATGCCTGAGTTATCAAAACAGTTTAACCTAGGAACCATCATTAATATTTACTGTGAGTATGTCCAAGGAACTCAAAATGTTAAGTAGGAAAAAGCACCATACTCAAGATGCATTAGCACAATTTTTACTGACACAGCTAGGAGACCAGGTTTACATTTTTTGGTTTCACAGTACTTTGCAGCAATCGATTTGAACATACAGTCACTATGGTAACAAGCAAAAAACCAAAGTACCACTGCAGTATGCATACAGTACAACAACACAGATTACAAATATTGGAGATAAATGGGACATCAAGAGCAAGATCAGTCTGTTTGCTGATGATACCAAGGTAGGCGTGGTGGTGGATGACCTAGGGGGATGGCAGGGGTTGCAGGATGATCTGGCAAAGCTTGAAACCTGGTCAGACACCTGGCAACTGGGCTTTAATGCCAAAAAGTGCAAGGTGCTGCATTTTGGGATGAAGAACCCAAAGAGGAGTTACCAGCTAGGGGGAGTGCAGCTAGCCCAGACAGAGGAGGAGAAGGATCTGGGTGTGCTCATTACAGGGTCAATGAACAACTCATCACAATGTAGGAAGGCAGCTGCAAAGGCCAACAAAATGCTGGGTTGTATTGCAAGGGGCATATCCTCAAGGAGGGAGGAGGTGATTCTGACACTGTATAGGTCACTAGTTAGACCACACCTGGAGTACTGCATGCAGTACTGGCATCCGTATCTGAAGAGGGACATTAAGTTACTGGAGGGGGTGCAGCGCAGAGTGCAAAGATGATCAAGGGGCTGGGGGACTTCTCATACGAGAGGAGGTTGAAGGAGTTGAACATGTACTCACTGGAGGAGAGAATAGACAGGGGTGTCATGATTGAAACCTTTAAATACATGAAAGGAATAAACAAGACGGGTACAGAGGGGCTATGCAAAGTAAGGGAGGGGAAGGCCACCAGGGGCCATGATATGAGACTGGAGCGAGGAAGGTTCAGGAGGGAGATGAGGAGGCACTTTTTTACTGAGAGGGTGGTGGCTGGGTGGAATGTGTTACCTGCTGAAGTGGTATGCAGTAGAACAGTGGACTGCTTCAAATGAGGATGGGACAGGACAAGGGGGAGGGTTAATGAAGGGGAAGGGTGGAAGGGAGGGGCAGCTGCAGAATAAGGGGTGCTAGCTGCACATTCGAGCAGACTTGATAGACCTCTAGGCCTTTATCTGCTGGCAAATTTTGTATGTTCGTATAAAGACAGTGTAGCATTGTCATTCATGTTTAGCAGATCCAGAGACAGCAGCGGTAAGATGGTGAAAGGCCATGCTGCAACACATCACACTGTTGCTGTGTGTGGTAAGGAGACAGCAGCAGACATTTACAGTGCCTCACAGGGCACGCTGTGTCAAGGCTGTCATTTGACAAGTGGTGACCAACAATGTCACTAATGGCATTACTGACAGGGTTTCTGACAATGGTACCCTTTCTGGTACGTACATAAAGTGGTGAATGTGGCACTGATTTACCAAAGGTCCCTATGGATGTGCAAAAACAGCAGCACATTCATGCACAGGATTGGATATTTCCAACTGCCCCAAATATGCACTGCATTATGATAATTACTAAACATATTCCTACTTCTACACTGGTCAATTCACCAGGAATGTGCTTGTTATTACGAGTATTAATACAGTTCTCCATGGTGGTGTGCCTGTCCCTTTTGCGCAGCCTGAATATGCTCCTTATGAGGACTGTAACTGTACAGATCCACAGTGGTGTACCAGTCCATACCACCACCTTGATAGGGTCTTTTATGTATATGCAGCAATTCAGTTACACTGATGGTGTAGTGGAACTGCAACACCACCCTTGCAGGTATTGTCCCGCCCAGTTCACCACAGCAAGACATTTCTTGTCTCAGTGCAACCACAACACTGTTGACAACATGACACCTGCCACTGAATGAACTATCACTGGGTGATGAGTACAACATCTTCATGTTGTTCAGCATGTTGTACACTACATGAGAGAGAGTGGTGCATGACCATTATACCAACAGTGTAAATTCATAGTTACATACACGTATCCTGCCAACACATGGTTGTTTGATGGACCGTAATACCTCCATGGATATATTACTACTCATCATAATGGGCATATTCTTACTGTGGGTTTGGACTTGTCAATCAACCACCATGAATGGTATAAGGATACTTAAAAAATGTCAGTGTCCAACAACTGTATCAATTCATATTCTGGAGAGTTCCCAGCTACCACCAGCCACATACCGGCTACTCCCATTTTGAAGACCAGGTTTTTGCATAGGGGTGGCGTCAGCATGCTTTTGTGTTTTCACTTGTGATGTCCCTCATACTGTCTATGTCATTGTCTCCCGCTTCACTGTTTGTTGCAAGTGCTGCTTCATACTATTATTTGAGGCAGAAGTTCACTGCACCCTGTGATGAGAATTGTGAATCATGCCATGTGTGTAAAATGGCATATCACATTCACATCATGTATTGCACAACTTTGACCATCAGTGAATAAACCGTTGAACAGTTTGAACTGTCGTGACAGTGTCATAAATGTCATGCAACATTTGTCATGGAATAATTTTGTAAGACTGGTTACAAACTGTATCTATATATATTTCTATGTTTATAGATATATAGATAAATACCTGTATGTACAGTATATATAGATATATTTATAGATATGCCAGTATGCTATGATCGTGAGGATAACAATTGGCAAATGGAGGCAGTGGTGCACTGATGTGATGCTCTGAAACTAAGATGTGAAGACATGGGTTTCAATACCACATCCCATACCTGCGTACCATGCGACCCCCATCAAGTCAATTAACTTTCCTGTGCTAACAGCGTGCACCTGTTAACAAGCTGTCACCTTTGTGTCTGTCTCCTGGTTAAACAATGGCTGGAAACAAAGAAGTATTGTTCACAGTTGTGATATCATGTTCATCTTCACTGTAGGTTATTTATCATCACAGTATGCACACCATATGCAGATACTGCACATAACCATAGTCAAACAGTAGGTACTGATTTGCTGTAGTAATCATTGCGAGCCAATTGCATGTAGTCCCACAACAGTCAGTGGCAAGCACATCTTTCACGCAGCAGAACACTTTTATTTTTCAGGTATTCCACATGTTCAACTGTAACTTTGTCCCTCCACAGCAACACAGACTTGAACAGTACTCAGCAACAACAGCAACTACCTGCTCCACTTCACTGAAATAAACTGCTGATCAGAGCAGACTATTTGACAACATTGCCATATTAGCTTCACTGTCTGTGAGTGGTCAAGTGAATTCAACTGGTAGCTTGGCAATTGGCAGTGATGACGTTACCAGATACTATGGTCCGGTGAGCAATGGTTTTAGGTGAAGTGAAGCAGGGGGTTGTTGTTCATGTCGCAGAGTAGGATAGTTCATTGTCAGCCCATGTGTAGGTAGTAACAGCATTGGTCGTGATGTATCCAGTGACCATGGGATTCACAAGGGGTGGTGCGGGTGCTGCATCTTCCTGCTGTAAACTGTTCTGCTGCTGGAAAGAAGTGGATTGAAAGTGAATGTGGTGCCACTGTATGTGATGTTGTGTAGATGGTTGTTCCTGCTGCTTGCTTCAGTCAATCAGTGCATCATGTGTTGCAACACTGACCTGCAGTATCTGTCTGTGGTGCACCTACTGCGTGGATAGATGACATACAGTGATGAGAAATTCAATATTCCCTATGTAGTTTGGCGCACACAAACATACTGCTGCAATTTGACAAATGTTATCCTCACCACCATTGCATGTAAACATATATGACCATCTATACATATAAGCACATTATCAGTGCACTGTTGATTATGTCTCTAATATTGTTCTTTTCTTTCATCCTAGGGCAGCAAGTAACTACTGAAGCAACGCTGAAATTTGATTTTGCTTCGACAACTGTTGCTCAACACTGTTTTTCTAATTGCAACATGTGACAAGTCACAGTTCCACTAGTACAAGTAATTGAACTTCTTGTGTTTGCTAACAATAAAAACAGTAACTCACTCACTACCATTAGTGATTGTGAATTATTTCATTGTATTTCATATATAGTTTACTTTGCTTAACAATGTCCATGCAATGTTCAACAATCATTTGTAAGGAACAATGTTGCGTGAAGACACACACATGGCAACCTATTGTCCATTACAGATGCCACACACTGACATGAAGATGTATTTTCTGCTGCTGTGATATCCTTTATCATTTTACACTGCTGAAGTGTGCTGTCATACATTATTCGTAATGTGATGTTGCTCACTCTTCTGTTGGTGCTTGTAGTTTTTCTGCACCTGTGGATGACAAATATAGACACTGTGAAAGTACAGTGATGGTGCATGGGTTTAAATATTTTTGCACTAGTGAACTCACACAACTGATGTTCACAGATGCAGGCATGAGGTGTGTAATGGGTTCCGAAACTGTGAATGCCAAATGTGTGGTACAACACCATTTTTACAGGTATGCAATTGTATACAGAACATATAAACTACATATACAATACTGGATGGCTGACCATACACAACTAGCCTGTGTTTCCATCGAGGTTGTTGATGACATCATGGAGACCTCAAGGGTGACGCTCCAGAGCTCTCATGATGTCTTCAACAACCTCGATAAGCTAATAGACAATGGATGGTTAACCATGTCACATATAGATAGTTAGCCATGCGATATTACATAGTATATGGTTCCTGTTTTTTTTTTTGTCACCCAGAACTTTGACGTTACTTGCTTATGTATACTCATGCTGCTCATGTTCTGGCTCCCTCCTGCTTGTCCTGCTGTGACTCAGTTCTGCGTGACCCTGTACCGGTAGCACATCACCACTTGGTTTAAAAATAAAATAACAACGATTCAATTTTGTGACATGGAGCCTTATGAAGCTGTCGGTGTCAAAACGAGGAGGGTCCCCCGACCAGCGAGCACTTCATCACACCACCATGTTACACAACTTTTTTTCTTCCTAAGGGTGTTTGCTGAGCCAATCAGGTGGCAGGGCAAGGTAAAAAGGTTGTTGCACTATTGATCTGACAAGAGACCAATAGTACAAGAGCTTGTTTGACCTTTGAAGTGTCCCACAACAAGATTTTGAAAGGCACGGCTTTCTATTCATAATAATCCCTAACCACATACTATTAATCAGTACTGCACCATTTGTTTGTATGGTTTTTATGTCACTATACTGACAATGTCATGAAGAACTATAATTATGCACAACTAAAGACACAATGGACTGGTATGCTGAATTAGAAATTATAGTGTGTGTGGGTATGGGGTCCTGTACTTTGCAATGCAGGATAATTCAGTACAATGGTACGACTCATACATTGTAGACATGGTAGGACACAGTAAAGCAAATGCACTGCATTCACACTCTTGACAGTATGTGTGCTGCTCAGTGTGGAGCCGTCCAGCCTCAAGGCAGCATAGTGAAATAACAAACCAAAAAGAAAGAGGACCGAAACACACCATGACCCAAGCCACCGTTCCAAGTTTTATAGGCACTGTTGCACATGATGTCACTTTCATTTCATCACCTGGTGACACGCTAAGTTACATGGCCGCGATACATAGTAAGGTTCAGCTGCCCCAACTGCAAAACACTTTCAGGCATGGCAAGTGGACCATATTACTGTCATTACTGATAAATGCAACTGTGCCCTCATTATGATTTATACATCAATACTAACCTTCATTCCCAGGCTTGTTGAAGCGTGTGCGATGTTGTTCAACAAGCATTTGTTTATCTTGTTTCTCAAACCATGACGAAAGTGGAGGAGGTATGGAACATGGTGGCATGGCCTTTTTCGCCATGCGATAACTGGGATGTTCCTCACGCATCTTGAAAACCTCAAATGTTAACTGTTTCACATATGCTGTGTATGACAGAACAAATACAATATAAATGTAAATGTATATGGAGACATTTCATTGTGTAAGCAATAATACCTGACTTGGTGTGCGGTATTGTGCTGTGCCAGACCACGCAGTGCCTTATACCGCACAGGGCACAATACAGCACTCCCTGGAGGGTGTTATTGGGCTTGGAAAAATGGCCACTATATTACCATTGCTTGAAAAACATATATTCTCTTTCTGAAAGTTGATTGTTTGAATAATGTGAATAATGTTGTTCTCTAATAACACAGGTCTTGTGCCTTCATTATAGATGGTTGTCATTGTTACACACACACACACAGTAATGAAATTGTTTTTGTTTTGTACTGTGTCTGTTGTTCCCACAAACCACACAGCCCATGCTACTGTCCAGGTCGGCACAGACATGTGAAAACCCACAATCCCCGAAAAGGACACGAGTCCATAGGATGTAGGATTCTTCTCCTCACACCCCGACTATCAGTGGTGACCTATGCTCATTCCCAAACAGGGGTCATCAGTGTGGCTCGAGGTCTGGGATTAGGTGCTTGAAGTCTACGCATCACCAGTTAGAAACTCACATCACTTGTTGAGTGACACTGCTCAGTTACAGGATGCCACCTCCTGTACCACATTGTCTTAAATGTGCCATGACTGCAGCACTATAAAAGTATGGCACTTACCATATGTAATTGGCATTTTTACTTCCTTCACTGTCGCTTCTCCTCCTCTGGATTTAGGAAATGATACTGTCCACTGCTTCTGTCCATCATTTTTAATTCGTTGAGGCCGGCTCGAATTCTCATTAAAATGCATTGCTGATATAAGCAGTCTGTAAGAAACAATACATGTTATCCATGCAGTGGGGCTGTGCACATTCAGTCGGTAATTAAGCAATAAGGCATGACGAAGGGTTATGTTAATGGTCTGTTAATCACCTTCTAGGGGTGTAATGCGGCACGAGGTGTAGCCAAGTGCCACATGCCTCTAGAGGGTGATTAAGTGACCATTAACATAATCCCTGGGAGTGTCTTATTGCTATTATAATAAAACATATTTTTAAACAGTGTTAAACCTTGTTCAACATATGGTTAAGCTCTACATGTATGTTAATAAAAGATTAACATAAGGCTGTTACAATGTTTGCAGCCAATCAGAAAGCTCCATTTCTTAGACCCTTTTTATAATAACAAAAATAGAAAGGAGTTCAACTACTTCTGTTGAAAAGTCATCCACCCCATGGAGGTTGCTGCCTACTTTCAACCATTCTCAGCAGATACTGCAATTGGCTAATATACATGTGTAATACACTGCTTCAAATAAGCAGTTCAGTACAGCATGTGATGTGTCAATGAAGACAACAGCAGCGATGTTATCAACTACTTTTTTATGATTTTAGGCACCCCATTTATCTATCTGTATACATTTCTGATACCAGCAAGTAAGAACACTAGGCAGATCATATGTATGTCATGTCAACCTACCGTGCCTCCATACTGTCATAGAAGAAATGCGTAAGTTTTGGAGCAAAGAAAAGCAGAACCTTGTGGAAGGATTCAAGAGATGATGTCTGCTCTGTGGGAGATAGTTGTCTGATGTCCTTCATTAGCAGGTTGTTGTAGGCAATAACCTCCATTTCTTTGTGCTCTCTACTACCTACGTGGCACAGACACAAATGTTAGTGTGCCACTTCGGTTGTGCATCCATGTTCACAGTGTAGAATTGTTACTGTGCAACATAAATGTTGCACATGTATTCCTTCAAATTGTACGAGAAAAATAAAAAGAAACCTAAGCTACAGAGCAGTCACCCATGATTACGCAGTGATATCCAATCCCGTGATCCTCATAGCTGAGGAACCAAATGCCACACCTCGTCACATACCACTGCTTTAAGTTAAAGAAAGAGTAGGCTCATTTATGTGTTGTCTGCGGGAGGTAACAACTGAGCATCCAGAGGACTACTTTCCTTCCTCAGGGAGGGCGGTGGTGTTTGGGCTGCATTTGCCAGCACAACTGGATGGTTTTGGCACACACTAAGGATGCTTTGCTGACCCCACAGAGGTGGAGATGGATGCTGCACCTATTGCAGTGGCATGGTACTGGGATAAAACCAAGACCAAACACATACAGTGATTGGCATGACCCAGCAATGACAGCCTGGGCCTGGAGGCGTGCGTCTCAGGGGACACTGAATAGCGAAGGGCAGAGTGCAGTAAGTGGTGTAAAGTATTGGAATGCCATAAAAGCAGTAATGTTATGAAAGATTCGCTATATTTCAATAAGCTTATATGGGAAAATATGTAATAAAGATAACAACAAACCTTTCTCAATCCACTCCACGTTCCTCCAGTGCACCATGAAGGCAGTTTGGAGACTCACTGCTGTCATGCACATGAATGTGACCACATGATTAGAAATGGTTCCATTTAGCAACAACAAGGTCACCATTTCCGCTGCTTGAGTTAGGCGCACCAATACAAGTGGTTGGAAATAGAAGCTTTGCCCAGTGGCCAAAGCACTCTACAGTTTGCTAGTCTGGATTTCTCCTCAAGTTTTTCTTGATTCCTGTTTCATGGTGAAATCACACAGAAAATATTAAAGACAGAAATGTTCAATTGCCATTCTCTGTTTATCTGCTTAAGTCGGTGAACATAATCGCCTTTGCCACATGCCAGACATCAAACCAGTGAGTAATGCTGGGCTCCTGCTCGCATGTGTTTTTCACACTAACATGTCTATCCATGGTAAGGCTTTGGATTTTAAGCAGCAGTCTTCACAGTATTAATGCTTCTTTTAGTCCTTCAAGCTCCATAGCATTTGAGCTGGAAACCTCACTGCTCTGTGTGATGGTATAAAAGAATAAGATGAATTTTAACTCAGCTAGAACTCCCACCTATAAGAATGGAAGATGATGGAACATAGAAAGAACAGTACAAACACAGTCAGATAAAACAATCTTGACTGATTGCCTGAACAAGCAGCGTTAATTATTTTTGAATGAACAAGGTCCATTAGAATGTGACCCAAATTTGGCAGTATGCCCAGAGAACAACACGGGCATCCCTGCAAGTTTGATTGGCCTTCCACTAACTCATTAGAACATGTTATCCTGGCGCCATCTCCACACATTATCACGAGTGGAAGGTATCAAATAGGTAAGCTTGCATTAGGTTAAATGTTACCTAATGATATGTATGGACATATTAATTTGTTTGAAGAAATTCAGCATGCATACTGGGCTTCCACCACTGAAAAATATTCCACAGGCCATCATCAGATTTCCTGCTGGCAGCTGGCCAAGTTTGGGCTGTGTCTCCCATCTCCTCCGATGACCGTTGACACACACCTGCTCAGGCACTGCCATAGTGCCAAAAAGTCGCTGCAGCACAACTTTATAATGTCCAAAACATTGGAAGCATGTCTGTAGAAGGCCAACTAACATGCTCTCAAAAATGATAAAGGTTCGCTGCTTCTCGGCAGGTACATCTGAATGAAGTTCGGAACATCTATGAAAGGAATAGTGAAATTGCACACAGTGAATAAAGGCTAATTAGGATTTCTCTTTTCCAATACAAAACATTAAACAGTGTGTACAGGGCTCGAAACTCAAATGCTGAAGAGCACATGTTATGCCGTTCTCCAGTTAATGCGTTGTGCCGTGGAATGTTTTATTGTTCTTCCTAAGAGCTGCAAGAAACTGTAAGAAGGGTGCACTGAAAACTTACGTATCGATTTTATCATTAACACTGTCTTCGTTGTCTGAATCAGAGTCAGTGTTTATGAAATCTTCGACTTTCCATTCTGGATCATCAGCCGAATCATACTTGAAGTCTTCATCAGAGTCTTCGTCTTCACTGTCTCCATACATAATGGTATTGTCATTGACATATTCTTCACTTTCATGGGGAGCACAATACTGTGTAGCAGTATCAACAAGTGTTTTCTTCTCTGGTATGTACACTTGAACACCACTGCTTATACCGAGGTTCAGTGTCTGCGTACCTCTTGAGAACTTTGTTTTCCCCAGACCATGGGGCATGTACTTTGCAGTCTGTGTTGCCTTGTTTTGAGTTTCCTGAAAGAAATAAGAATCAAGCTCATAAACCTGATGTACTCCCAAACTGAGATGTACATATATTAGTTCATGAGACTACGTTTGCCACCGTGTTGTCACTGGTCACATTTATGCATTAGCAAACATAGAAACATAGAAGTTGGCGCCACATAAGTTCCACAAGCCCCATCTACTCTGTCCATTGTTTTCTACCTTATAAATGTGCTATCGGCCTTTGCTCTGTCAATAGCTGTATACATACTCATCTGTATTGCTCCTTGTCGTATCCATGCCTATCTGAAGCCCTGAACTTTATTCATATCCACCAGTTCCTGAGATAGGCCGTTCCATGCATCAAGCACCCTTTCTGTGCAAAACTTCACCTCCATTAATGTGTCTTGGTGTGTTTTGTGATGCAGTCACTGCAGCATTTGGGTTGACATTATCTGTACTGCATAAATTTAGTTCATGTCCTTGTGAAGGTGTGGACTGTAGTGCTGCACACAGTACTTCAGATGTTGGCAAACCAGTGTCTTGTAAAGAGGGACTACTACCTCCTTCTTCAAACTTGTGCTACTTGTGCTAATCCACCCCAACATCCCTCTATCGTAACCTAATGCTTTACTAATCTTGTATGATTTCAGGTCATCGGTGATGAGGATGCACTTCTCTTTCTTCCATATGACTGCAAACAACCACCTTCCCAGCCTATAGGTTGCTTCAGGTTTTGTCTTGTTCGGTGAAGGGAGCACCCCCCCGCCCATGGTTCAGAGCTGTTCTCTTCAGTAAATACTGAGCAGAGCCATCTATTTCGGATGGATGCTTTGACATGGTTCTCAACGTCACATGCCCCCTTATCCCCTTCTATCTTAGCAATACCACCTCTGGATTTCCTCCTTTCATTACTGTATCTATGGATACTGTTTTCACATTCTTTCACTGTTTGTTGTAGTGGAGGTCCTATGTTTTTCTGGTGGAGCATGGTGAAACAGGAGGAATGGATGGGAGCGGTGAAGATGAGGGTCCCTCATGAGACTGGGGAAAGGGAGAGGTCATCAAGATGATGGAGGGTGTCCTTAATGATAGGATGGGGGGGGGTTACTGGTACAAACTGGTATTTGGACAATAGGCAGCTGGGAGAAGGATGCACTGAAAAGAACAGATTATAAGATGCCTGACTCTGGATCAATCAAGGACTACTAATCGCTAATGATACCAGATGTCACCAGGGGAGGAAAGAGGGATTTGGGATCGGGAGACAGACTACAGAGACAGGAGAGCATCAATGGAGAGAGTCATGATCGGGCAGAGAATAGGAGAGATGAGATGGTTTGCAGGCAGGTACTGTGACTGAACAATGAGCAGTAAGACACTCACAGAGTGATCATGGAAGAGATGTTAAGATTGTTAAAATCCATTCTATGACAACACTGTCATGTCTTATTGCTTACAAAGGGGATCAATAAGGGGTGCAGAGCCAGGATTGTACAAAGGAAGAGGAAGCAAAAATGACAGGAAACAGGTGTAAGCTACAATGGGGCAGGATCAGAGGGGAGAGACGGATGTCTTATTTCACTGACAGGGTGGTGGAGCAAATTCAAAGCACTGCTGAAGGAGATGGTAGAGGCAGAGACTATGGCCAGGTTTAGGAGGGGATTGGACAGGTGGGGGAAGGGAATGACCAAGTACAATGCAGGTGGGACACATGCGACTGAGGACAGCATAACAGAATGGAAAATGGAAGGACTCCATAATCTGCACTCAGTGTGGGCGCTGAAAAGAGAGCAGACTACAAAGACTGTTATTCCTATTTTGCAGTCATGTTAGTAAGTCAGCATGGCACTATATGAGCATGACATTTGTCACTATCACATTTCCCTGTGACACATAGGAAGCAGGAGGTGAGACTTTTCATTCCTCTACCTGACCACTGGCAAATTCAATTGGATACACAAATCAATGTTTTATTCATGCATACAGTGCATGTAACCTTGCAAGTTGTAGTGCTTATTTAGGGACAGTAATACTCACAGTATGTGAGGTCTGACATCCTGAGTCTGTCAGAAGACCAGTAACATCGCAGTGAGAAATTGTTGGTGGTGGTGACTGTCGTGCAACATCTGGCATTTCACAGGATCCAGAAGATGTATTTTCTGCATTTTCATGTTGCTCACAGCTGATGGATTGTGTACCGGTACTTGCAGAGAAGGACTGACAAGGCAGCAAGCCAAGATGTCCAAGAACCTATTGAAAGAAATATTGAGAAATTGAAATATTGCAGTACTGTATGCAATCACATGATACATAGGTAATAAAATACATGCGACAAATATACCTCTAGTCTTCTCCTTTTTTGAACAGCAGTGCTGGTTCATGATGGCTTTATGGAGTTATGAGCAAAAACTGATGGACAAGCATCCAATTTCAGTCTTCGTTGACCAGGGATGAAACCAGTAATATCCAACAGAGTTTGAGAAATAGCAAACTGATCATCAGTGAAATGATCAGCACAGATAACAGTATGGTCCATAGGCTGCCATCCAGCATGCTTCACAGCCTGTGCCCACTGCTTTCGTCGTTTGGGATCTTTTGGGAATCGGTAAAAACTACTTTTGTAGTCTTTACCATTGTTGCATCCCACGGCACAACAGTGCTTCATTTTTTACACTGATTGGACAACAGGGAGGAACAGAAAAACAATAGCATAAAAGATTCAGTGATATTACATTGAGAAATGTAAATGTGGAATGTTAATCATGAATAAGCAAAGTCATATAAGATGCTGGAACCTGTTAGTATATAACCACTGTTAGTCCATGACGTTAACATGTGGGATGACATGCAACAGACAGTCATCGAAACTGTTGTTACACACAAAATACTGTGCGATCTTACTAGTAGACAAAAGAGTAATAGAACACACGGTGCGCTATGATTTACATTGTAGTACCTGCAAAACATGGATGTGTTCAGCACACTGGATGTGGATGTGGAGGTGAAATGTGCAGTCAGAGGGAATCGTGACATGTTTATCTTGACACATGACCGTCTATCACAGTTTGTCATGCAAGCTACATGCAAGAAGTAAGGGGCACGAATTGAAGGTATGGGGGAATGTTTGTGGGAAATATTAGGAAGTATTTCTTCACTGGCACAGTGTTTGACAATTGTAATGGATCACAGTGTATCTGTAGGATAACGTACGTCATCAATACAGAATTGTGTACAATAGCAATTTTACTCGTATAGTACAAGTTTCAAGTTTATTGCAGGAAAACTCCATTGAGCAAGCTCATTCACAAGAAGGTCCTGTACCATTGTATATATATATATATATTAAACTTGCCACCTCAGTTCCTCACTTAGCAGTCCCATACAAACATACGAAGAAGCCAGCAGAAGACGGACATTTGCTCTCTCAAGGCTGCTCATATTGCAGGGTACGCAGCTTCAGCTAATGGACCTGTCCTCACTACCCACTCCTCCCATCCTCCCTACCAATGATTTTTACATTCCCCCTATGCCTGTCCAAGACCCTATTAAAGCTGCCAACTGTCTTCAATGACATTATCTCTTCCGGCAGCACATTGCAAGTGTCCACCACCTGCTCTGTGAAGAAGTGCTTCCTTACCTTCCTCCTAATCCTACCACCTCCATCTTCAGACTGTGCCACCTTCTGATATGGTTGACACTCAGCTTACATATACTCTCCTTATACACCTTATTTATTCCTTTGAGGTACTTGAATGTTGCAGTCATGTCTTCTGTATCGCTGTCCTGTCTTCCCAGGAGTACATGTTCAGTGCATTCTACCTCTCCTCAGATGCCTTGCCCTGCAGACCTGCTATCATCTTTGTATCCCTCCTCTGTACCTTCTACATAAGGTTAATGTCCTTTTTCAGGTGTGTGCACCTGTAGTAAGCTCCATACTATAGAGCGGACTTACCAGTCATCTGTAATAAGGCAGTATAAAGTCATGTACCCTACTTCTGATCCCCCTAGCTATGCATCCCAGCATCTTGTTTGCCTTTGCTTCTTTCTTGCACTGTGAGGAGTGATTCAGGTCAATAGTGACCATCAGTACCAGGTCCTTCTCCCCCCTGTGAAGCAGATAGTAGGACTCCACCCAGGTAATACTCTGTCATGGGATTCTTTGCTCCTATATGCATAAATTTGCCTATCAGTTATGGTAACTAAATTCTGTTATGGATTATAACAAGATCTGTCTCTACTGTGGAATGCAGAACAATCATGTCATTAGAATACGAACAGCACGAGTAAGTAATGCAATGTGTCACACAGATTCATAGAATCACATCACTTGCTTGCAGTAAGTGACACATGTGCAAATAACTGAGGAATTTATTATATTACTTATTTATAGAATTTTTGTTGACACATTAGGCACATTGACAGTATTAGTATAAGTGTCTTTTTCAAGATCAACCCTGGGGGGAAGGTGAGACAGACGGTAACAAACTGAAATTGTACCACATGAACGTGTCAGTGGTATTTTTTGCCATTTATGATATTGTAAACAATTTAATAAAGTGACATGTAGTTATAATTGGATCATTGTGACACACTGCATTGGTGTGTGACATAACAGGAATAGATGTCCAAATGACTTGTACAGTCATTGACAGAAACTGTAATATCACAGGAACATACAGTGCATCACCGTTACTGGTATCATGATACATGTACAGTTGCACATTACAAGTGACACTGCATGAAGTGCTACAACAAGTGTTATGAGGTTGACAATAGTATAGCAGACAAAAGTAATTGTTATAACATGCTGAAACCAGGTTAGGAAGTAACACGGAAGTGATCATGACACCAAGATGGTGAATTGGATGTGGGGTGGGGGGGAACATAACTTCACAACGCAGTTTGAAACACAGACTGGTATCAGTATATGACATAAGACAAACAACGACACTTACAGCTCTGCAATATAGTGTGACACAAGGAAAGGAAATCAAAGTGCAGAGGACAACACATAACAATAAAGAACTGCAGTGACAGAATATAATATAGTAACATATGCCCCACTGATTGCTTCAGGCAGGTGTCACTTTGAAAGATGGAATGCTAAACAGTGACTAATTCTGTAAGTATAAGAAGAATGTCAGTGCATTTCATTCACTACAGACTAGTATCCCTGCAGAATCATACTGTAAAATAACGGGAAGCGGCAGTACAGAAAGTAAGCTGACAGTTCCTCGGTCACAAGCTGCGCAAACAAAAAAACATTTTACACATGTTCATAACATTTATGAAGTTGTCAGATATATTCTTCAAATTGTTCTATAGTTATGTGTCCTGGTTATGCAGAATTACTGCCAGGTCCTTTTTGGTAGTGGCGCTTCACTGCATTTTTCTGTGCAATACAGAAAGATATAAACATGATGGGTTGTAATCGGTAGTGAAATCATGCATTTACCCTGCGACTGGTGATTTTGCATATCTCTAGTTGCAGCACGGCATGGAATGGCATGGCACAGGTATTAGAAGCAAAACATTTTCCATTTGATTCCTTTATTTTTCTTCCATACAATGGTGATCAGACTTTTTTTTTCTGTGTCTGAACTTAACCTTTGGAATGCACTTCTAGCTTTAGTCAGGTTATTTCCATCTGTCCCCATTTTCAATGGGCTTTAAAAAGTCATGCAAACAGTATACTAATTGAAGCAAAGGAGGTGATTAAAATAAGCAAAGACCAAATGTTGAAGTCTGCCACAGAATAAAGGAACGTGAGAGTCACAAGGAGAAAAACAGCCCCACCGTGTCCCTGATAAAGAATAAAAGTCAAGACAATATTGAAAAAGTGCTACTGGATCCCTCTGGAATTGGTAACCCTTGTCAAACATTCTTTTTTAAACCTTTAGGGAATAGAATAAATTCACCAAAAAGAAGTCTCTCTGTGGGATCAGGAGATGCATCATAGGAGTCTGTGGATAGAGAGAACAATCCAGTACCACATAGTGCTGGAAAACAAGTGATGCAAAATTAAAAAATAAATAAAGGGCAGTGAAATAAATCCAAACAGATTACTTTTTTCGGTGGTGAACACCGTGTATGACTGTACAGACAGAATCCTGTCAGGGTACCACGATACCATTATGAAACGCTCCAAATCATAACGTGAGAAGCACTATGAATGAAAAACCAATTAAACATTTACCACAACAGGTGAAGAGACACATAAAAAGAAAGGTAGACATTCATAACACAAAGAAGTACACTGATCAATAACAAATTACATAGAGACATTGTGGTTTACTATTGCTACTGTCAAATTGACAGCCGAGCTACAGTACCGGGAGAAAACACAGTGATCACTTCCCCGAGTTGAAGCAGCAAAACAAGCTTGTTAAGCGTATGTTAGTAAAAATCAAGCTGGTAACACATAGAGTACCTCTAACAATGTAAAATAAATTTACAGGCAGCGATTGAATTAATGACTGACACAGAAATACGAGGGAAAAATGGACGTGCACAGCTGTCAAATGGGCCACACACCTAATGACGCCACCGCTGTATGCAAATGAGCGTTTGCGTCGCCCTGCATCTCAACAACTGAAGTACAACCGCTGGGAACGAGCACAACAAATAACGGTAATGAAATCTATTAAATATTAACTTTTAATGGACAAATTGCTGCACACTACATTACACAGACCATTTACAATGCTATAACATGCAGAAGCAGCACTATTTAGACCTTTGCATATGATCTTTAATGTTGTCTGAACTGTAACAACTATAACAACCCTGCTTGCTTCTCATTTTATGTTTTGCTTTTGTTCTGTATATCTTATTTGACTTATCAGACTATAGCTCAAGGGAATCAACAAAGTCCAAGAGGGTAGCATCTTTCAAGAACAAGAGGGCACAATTTGAAGATAGAGGGGGGGCGGCTCAGAGGTAATTTAAGGAAGTATTTTTTCACAGAGAGGGTTGTGGATGCATGGAATGGCCTTCTGGAGGAGGCTGTGGAGTCAAAGTCAGTGGTGGAATTCAAGCATGCATGGGACAGTCATAAGGCAATTCTGGGGGGTTGGGGTAAGAAGAAGTAGGCTGCTGGTTAACTAGGATCTGCAGCTTATCCAGTAGGTAGGGAAATGGGCAGACTGGGTGGGCCAAGCGGTCCTTATCTGCCGTCAAATTCTATGTTTCTGTGTTTCTATACATTGCTTGTCATTTATTGTATTCCTCACCCTGTATGCTTGTCATTATTGTGCTTTTTCCATGTTACACTGTCCTAACCAGAACCTCCTTGCAAATGAGCTTTGCTCAGTGGTCCTGGTAAAACAAAATGAAATGAAATTCTGCCATCTTGTTTTCCAGGTTTCTGGTGTTCAGGGACACAATCCTCCACCTCACCTTGGGAGCTCCCTTACTCCTGACCTAACCCCCACCACCCTCTCCTCCTTTCTCAGTCCCCCCTCCCTTCCTCCATCCTTCTCATCTAGCCCCTCCCCATGCTGTCCTGATTGGGGGAGGTCTATCGGCCTCCTCCACCAGGTAATTGAGAGTGCTGTGCATTTTCGCAGGAAAACCACAGTAGTCACTTTTTCCTTCTGCTTTTGCTCACCTTCTTCACACAGAGGTTTGTTGCCTTAATTATACCCTTCTGTATTAGTCCCCAGTGTGCCTCTGCCCCTCTCTGGCAATTTCTCCCTACAAGGCAGTCTCTGAGAAAGTCTCCCATTTCTTTCAAATCCACCCTCCTAAAGCCCAGGACCCTCGTCCTCTTGTGATTTGTTTCTGTTCTTGTCTTAATGTTAAACCATTCCATACGCTGATCACTGGTACCTAGGGGGTTGCCCACTGTGACGTCTGCAATACCATCCTTATTTGTAAGCACCAGATCCAGCATTGCCCCATCCCTAGTGGGTTCCTTGACTAGCTGCCTGAGAAAAACCTCTTGTAGGGAGTCCAGAACGGCTCTGCTCCTTGCAAAAGCTGCAGCTGTAAAGTTCCAGTCCACATCTGGCAGACTAAAGCCCCCACCTAGCAGCACCGCCCCCTTGCTTGCAGTCCTGAAGATAGCTTCCCAAGTACCTTTTCCAACTCCTCTCCCTGTGCTGCAGGTCTGTATACCACTCCTGTATTGCAGTGGCCTCAATTCCTATTTCTAGGATGACCCACAGCACTACCAGCCGTTCCTTTTCCTCTGGGTGCCCCATAAATCGTGGTCTTGATTCCCTCCCTCATATAGTACTACCCCTCCTCCCCTTTTCTCTTCCCTGTGTCTCCTGAACAGATAGTAGCCTGGTATAGCCATGTCCCAGTTATGTCTGTCAGTGCACCAGACTCTTTTTTGTTCACTAAATCCAGGCTAACCTCCACCATGATGGCCTCCAGGTCCAGAATTTTACTTCCCAGACTCCTTGCATTGGTGCCCATGGCTCTCCATACCTTACTCCCTTCCTGCTTTCTTCCCTGCTTCCCCCTCTTGCATGTGCTACTTGTCTCCTTTACTTCTTTCTTCTTGCTTTCATGATTTAATCCCCTCTAGTTCTCTGCCTTATCCCCACCCTTGTCTTTTTGCGTCTCTGCCTTGGGGGCGCTTCCTCTCCTCGGGCCCTCCCTCCTCACTGCCTCATCACTTGGGGTGCAATTTATGCTTCTGTAGGTATTACAGCCTGACGGGATGGCTAATTTAAATACTCATCCAAGTAACATTTAAACCTCCCACTAAGGACAGTGGTCCCCCTTCTGGAAGGATGCTGGTCATCTCCCCTGCAGAGGCCGATAGCCTCCCAGGCTGACCCACAGTCCTCAAGGTAGTTGAAACCCTCCTCCATGCACTATGCCTTCAACCAATCGTTCAAAGCTCTAGTGTGGTGTGCCCCTTCCTCTCCCTGGCCGTACTGAAGAAACTTCTCGGCAAATGCCACCCTGCATGCTACCTGCTTAAGACCCCTTCCCAGCTCCCTGAAGTTACTCTGTACTGCCCCTACCCTATCCCTTGCCAGGTCATTTGTCCCCAGGTGGATAATGACATCTAACTCCCTTCCATCTCCTGCCACCCTAGTGATCCTCTGGATTTGCTCCCCATCCCTCCAAGCTAAATACCAAGGAGGCACTTTACCTACCTCATCCTTCAAATCCTCACTCCCAAGTCAATGCCTCTAACTATAGAGTCTCCCAGCAGCAAGTTATTCCTTCTTGGTTGGGGTCTCTTCCTACTTCCTTAAGCTTCCCTTTCTGAGGACCCCCGCTGCAGGTGCCTCCTCTCAGCTGTTCCATCCCTCCAGTATAATGGAGTATTGTGCAGTCGTACAGGCTGAGGGTGTACCCCTTCCCACCACCCCCACCATCCTGGACACACAGGTCCAACTATTTAGCCTCTGCTTAGGCATCCTCTGGGGGAATAGCAGAAGATCCTGTGACCCCTGGGTGGGGCAAAAGGTTTCCTGTACCTATGCCAGCTTGGCTTAGAGTCCAGCCACCTCTGCCCTCAACCCAGAGAGGTGAGTACAAATGGGTCAGCACCTCATTCTCAAGAATGAGTCCCTGAGCAACTGCGATTCCACATCCATTACACTGCACCAGTTTCATGCTCTTTCTTTTCTTAATCTTTTTTCTGATAAACCATTCCTCTACTTTACTGCCTCCATTCTATTCCCATTTACTATTTATTTCTTCTTTTCTTTCTTGAAATGTATTCATCATTACCCTACTCTAAAAGGGGTGTCTCCTAATTTCTCTTCTACCAGTAGTTACCTTTCCCTGATGTATACTATCACGTACACATTTGTTGTTGCCATACCACCTGCAATTTTTAATATTACACTGCTTGTTCAGTATCCCTGCACATAGTACTGTGTTTTCTCCTACCTTGTCTGGTGTCTTCCCTGCAGAGTTTCCTGTGAACTGCGGACAATCTGAGGACACCTGCAGATGCCTTTAGGATAGTTGTTCCACTACTGCTCTGTCACACTCATGCTCTAGGAAATGAACATGATGAGATACGATGGTGGTATGAAATTTATCCCCCAGCTACTTTCTCCTCTCCTGTGATTGGCAGCATCTGATCACAGGGTCTGTGATGCTTCTAGTTCCTAGAAGATGGCTGGTTTGCTCTTCCTGCTGCCCTGCCCTTTGAAAGTACAGCCACTGCTTTAGAGGAGCCACATCCAGGCTCCCAATATTAGCACTGGCCTCGCAGCTTACAATTAGCGTTCTGAGAAAGTGCTCACATCCAGCTTTATTGCTCAGCTACTTCCTCCTCTCCCCCGATTAGCCACATCTGGTCATGTGGTCTGTGATGCTCCTGGTTCCCCTAAAATGGATAATTTGCTGTTCCTGCTGCTAACCTCCCCCTCCCCCCGAAAACACAAACACAGTCAAAGGTTATTTTTAATTTTAACAAACGTTACTGCTTTACAGGAACCACAGCCAGGCTCCCAATATGAGCACTGACCTCCCAACTTACAACTAGTGCTCCAAGAAAGTGCTTGCATCCAGTTTTATACCCAGCTACTGCCTCCTCACCACCAATGTCTGGTCAAGTGGACTGTGATGCCTCTAGTTCCCCTAAGATGCCTGGTTTGCTCTTCCTGCTGCTGCCCTGCCCCGAAAGAACAAACACTGTCAAAAGGTGGGGCTTTATTTTTAACAAGCTTTATTGCTTTACAGGAACCTCACTTGGAGTACTGACCTCCCGACTTACAACTAGTGTTAACACAGAGTTTGTGCTTGGTGGATGAGGGTGCCATGGTTACTATGTAAGGCCTGCAGAGGGAAGCTAGTTTCATCCTGCATCAGCCAGGGTTTTTTCTGCTTTTCCTTCCCAACCATCAGGGACACCAGTGGCTGGGATGGCATGGAGCACAGGCAGCGCATGCCCGTGCTAACATCAGGCAGTGTCCCACCCCCACCCTTGAGTGGCTCCTGCTTGCACCACTACCTCTGGTCATCCGGGTGGCTGAAGTATAGCAAAACACACTACCCTTCCTCCCCCAAGGAGGAGAGCATCTTCTGATATGCCAATCCTCCATGCCCAGGCCAGCCCCCTGATTATCCAAGCTCATTCCCTAACCAAGGTCGCTGGCATCACAAGCAGCAAGTCTACTGCTGTGCTAATTGGCTGGCTTAACCGCAACATCTTCTAACTGTATCAGTTATTTAGGTGCAGGTCCTGGCTCGATCTTTAGATTATGGGCTCAATTCTCAAAGGGCCCTTAGACTTGTGCAAGCTGCGGCAAAAGGCAGCTTGCATCAAAACCCAGTGCACCAGGGACTCTGCACCTGATTCTCTATCTGGCAGGGTTCCAGGGGCAAAGTTCCTCAGTGTGTGGCGACCCTGGCCATGTGCCTAACAGACAGTGCATCCAGAGGGTTTGCTGCAAGCTTTGAGGTGACTGTGTGCCACGCTAGCACGTCCCTGGTGGCTAGCAGCACCCCTCCAAGCCCCGATCCCCCATTCAAGTCAAATCAAATCAAACTATATTTATAAAAAAAACACATTTCCAAAACCATGGCGCTTGTACATAATTCATTAAAATAAATCAATAAATAAAACAATTAATTAAAACCATAAATAAACAGGTTAAACTCATGGCAGCAGCATTAAAAATCAGTATACGCAAGGCTAAAAGGAAATGTCTTCAAAACTACTTTAAAACTTTGGACAGTCGGGCAATCTCACTCCTGATGAGGTAGAGAATTCCACAGGGTTAGGGCCATAAAACTGAAAGACCTGGACCCAGATGTCTTTAAACGAACCCTGGGAATCTCTAGCAATCCCTCGTCGGTGGATCGGAGAGAGTGGGAGGGACAGTAGGGATGAAGGAGCTCTTGCAGGTAACCAGGTCCCTGGTCGTGTAGGGCCTTATAGGTCAGCAAACCGACCTTGAAGGTGATCCACCACCGTACTGGCAGCCAGTGCAGTCCGAGGAGCACAGGCGTTATATGACTGGTCCTAGCAGTGTCAGTGGCTCAGTAGATAGCACACTCGCCTCTGAGGCCGGGAGATCAGAAGGCTGTGGGTTCAGTTCCTACATTTGGCACTTGGGTTAATATCCCAGTACTGACACTGTAGTGCAGCATGAGAGGGGTGCTGCACTTCTGAGGTGCCATCTTTCAGATGAGACGTTAAACCGAGGTCCCATCTGCCTGGATTGGTGGTAGTTCAGGTGGATGTTAAAGATCCCATGGCACTTATCGAAAAGAGTAGGGGAATTTCCCCCAGTGTCCTGGCCAAATTTCCCTCATTCACTCAAAATACCACCAACAGCTTAATCTGGTTCAAGGTCAGTTGGCATTCATCTGTATCCCCCTCCCCTGGGTCGTGCCTGAAAATAGGCAGGATTTGTCTAGTGCACTTACCCGGTCAACAAAAACTAAATAAATAAATAGACAAACCAGTCAATAGCCTGGCTGCCGCATTCTGCACAAGCTGCAGGCAGCGGATATCAATCCCCGGTAACCCAAGGTAAAGGACGATGCAGTAGTCAAGGCGGGAGGTAACAAAGGCGTGGACCAAAGTTGGAAGATCGTCAGAAGAAACCAGGTGCTTCACCCAGGCGATATTCCTCAGATGGTAGAAAGAGGTTTTGACAACTGCCGACACCTGAGATTTAAGTGTCAATCAGTCATCAAACATAATGCCCAGGTTCCGCAGCCAGTCTGAGATAGTTAGCTGAACACCCCCAAGCCATAGACCTGAAGGAGATCCCGCTAACAAATCCACCTCCTGATGACCTTGGTCCACAACCTACACCTCAGTTTTTTTCTGGGTTTAACCGCAGCCTGCTCACAGTCATCCAATCCTGGATTTCGGCGAGACAGTTGTTAAAAACCGAAACAGCAGCATCCTGGCCAGGCACATAGGACACGTACAGCTGAGTGTCATCTGCATAGCAGTGAAAACTCAAGCCGTACCACCTAATAATCACTCCCAATGGCAGCATGCACACCGCAAACAACATGGGTGCCAAAATAGAACCCTGCGGCACCCCACAGGATAGGGGGAGTGATGACGAGGAAAACATCCCAGACACCACCCTCTGAGTCCTACCCTCAAGGAAATATCAAAACCATCTGAGGACTGTACCAGACAGTCCACAGATAAACCGCAGATGCTCCAGTAGCACACCATGGTCTACGGTGTCAAATGCCGCAGAGAGATCAAGAAGGACTAAGATGGAATGGGTCCTTCGATCTCTTGCTATTAGGTCATTTAGTACCCGGACAAGGGCTGTCTCGGTACTATGTCTCTTCCTAAATCCAGACTGGACAGAATCATTGACATTGTGGCTGGTCAAATGATCATCCAGCTGTGATGCAACCACCTTCTCAATGACCTTACCCACCAAGGGCAGGTTAGAGACAGGCCTGTAGTTAGCCAGACAGTCCGGGTCCAAGGAGGACTTTTTAAGAAGGGGCTGAACCATGGCCTCCTTCAGAGGATCAGGGAAGATCCCCCTCTCCAAAGACATCCAGATTATCTTGGCAAGGACCGGACTGATTTTCATCCACACAGCCCACTAGGAGATGTGAGGGGCCCAGGTCCAAACTACAGTTGGTTGGACACAATGACTGGATGATCATCACAATGTCACTGATCATGGGGAGGCTGAAGTCACACCACACAAACTGGGTGTCCGACATCTCCTACCGACCACCGCAGCTCCCATTAGGGAGGGTCAAGCGGATACCGGACCTGATTGTGGCAACCTTATCTGAAAAGAATCAAGCAAATTCCTCACACCGTTCTTGAGAAAAAGCACTTCCAGGCTGAAGACAGATTGGATTGCAGAATCTGTCCACAGTCCAGAAAAGCTGAGCTGGTCGATTCTGTGCAGCAGCAATCTCCCTGGACAGGAATACTGCCTTCTTACAGGTGATTGCTGATTGACAGACCACATAATGGTCCATCAAACTAAGTCAGTCACACTCCAGGCCCGACTTCCGCCAGTGCCTCTCTAGCCTTCGTCCCACTCTCCTCAACTCCCTTAGAGTTTCATCAAACCAAGGAGACCTGGGGCGAAGAGTGAGGGGACGAACACGAACAGGAGCGATGGAATCAGTGCCTCTACCACCGCCTTATTATAGGCAAGTACCAGGTCCCCTGGATCCATGTATTCACTCGGTAAGCCCAATAGGTCCAGTACCACCATCAGGCTATCTGGGGAAACACCCCTCAAAGGGCAGTACTGGACCATCTCCATAGGGGCTGTCCTACTAGGGGTGGCCTTGAAACTGAACCAGACCACCTGACTGGTTCCACTACCAAATCAGATATTTCCATCCCTAGGAGAAACACCAAGTCCAATGTATGACCACCAATATGGGTCAGGGAGGAAATGACCTGTGTGAAGCCCAGCGAGGTCATTAGCTGGATGAAGTCCTGACCAAATTGCGAGAGTTCGTCATTGACCTAGGCATTGAAATCCCCCAGAACTAACCATCTGAGGGATCCCAATGTCTGGTCAACAATGAAGTCTGTGACTTCCCACAGGAAAACATTCCCGTCTCCTGGTGGACGGTAGAAGAGAAGTATCCTGCATTCCACACCCTCGCCAATGATACATTCAAAGGAGTTGGTAGTTCCCACTGGTACCTCCATTAGGCCCAGTTCCGATCTAAAACAGATGGCAACACCCCCGCCCCTACGATCCATCCTTGGGAGGTGTATCACCAAATACTGGCCAGAATTGCTGATATCAAAACTGGGCCAGCATTCTCATCCAGCCAGGTCTTGGTGATGTAAGCCAGGTCAGATGAACCAGCAAGATCCTCTATTATAGCGGTCTTGTTCTTAATAGACCTGGCATTGCATAACACCACCCGAGTAGGATGAGAACCCGAGGAAGAATGTGTTACCTGCCCGGTACAAGCAGTGCCCTTGGGTATGGGAACCAGACAGGGAAGACCTCTTTCCTAGTCCCATTTTGCCCAAGGTCCTCTCCTTGTCCCACTATTCCTATCTGCCCACTCCTTTCCATTCCCTCTCCAGGCCCAGCCATCGTCTTCCTCCTTTTAACAATCCCCAATGCCCTACAATGCCTATACACCTCTGGTGACAATATAGGAGAAGAAAAAGGGCAGAGGTCCCCGAGCCTGTGTGGGGGAATAATACCTGACCCTTCTTGTACCTTCCCAGCACATCTTCACCACACTCAGCAGACACTCACAACAGACAGTCCCAAAATACAAATGTAACCCACACCACACTCAAACACTCAGCACCCAAACACACAACACTCAAATCAAACTTACAAACATCCACACCACGCCCCAAACTAAAAACAAATACAATACCCTACACTAACAAAAAAAAATGTTAAATTAAACCAGAGTTTTTTAGTAGCACAATATGTAGGTCCAGATTAGAAGAGCAGTCACAGTAAGTCTCACAGTTTCGAGAATTATTTAAGGTCTGAAGAGCTCCCACCTCTTAAGACATGACCAAGGAAGGTCAGCCAGGTTCATCTCTCACTTAAACCCGACAGGCCAGCCAAAGATTTAATAATGAGAAAGGTTGTAAGGCACTCTCACTGCCAATGTATTTCAAATAATTCACAAAAGGTCAAACCAGTTTCTGACTCTTAGTTTTAAAACTGAAGGCTCCCACCTCTTAGTACATGACCAGAAAGCAACACAAGTTCAGCTCTCACCCAAACCGGCCCATGGCTCCAAAGAGGGTCCTTTACATGTCCAGTATCAAATCCAATGTGCAGATCTTCTTCAAAAGTCCAATCGAAAAAACAGGTTTCACAATACACAGGGCACCGACCAAGTACCTAATCCCCCACAGCTGCCTCCACAGCTATCAAGGTAGGCACAAACAGTTGCTGGAGCACCAACTAGGACTGATCAAGCTGAGGGCCCCCAGCACGCACCCAGGAGGTAGCGGCTCCCTCACCTGCTGAGCCCACAACTACAGCTCCCAGGCTAAGTCAGTCCACCAGCTGACCCCCCGGGCCACTTAGGAAACAGAACATGCTTCTGCCTACCCTCCAGCAGAACACAAGCCTGTGTTTCCTGCCTGACTCGACACAAGCCAAGAGGCCACTTTCCCCAGGTGAAGCGAGGGAATCCCCACTCATATATCATATTAGAAATTCCATGGTGATATAGTAGACCCCCATGCCCAATCCCCCAATATGTAAAATTAAATCTTCCCTGTTGATCCAGCAGATCCCCCAAGCCCCAATCCCTTGTAATGAAACATTAACAGATCCCTGGTGGCCTAGTGGACCCCTACCCCTATGCTCAGTGATTGACAGTGCACTGTCAATCAAGGAGTGCATACTGAATACAGTATGCACTCATTGAAAGCTCAGTTGGCAGCTGGCTGAGGTGGTGAGTGGTGGACTGTGCCAGTCACTGGCTCAGTTTCGGGATGGAGGGGGAGTAGGGTGTGGTGGCACTGCCTGCTGGGGTAGGGGTCCACTAGACCACCAGGGATGTGTTAATGTTTCATTATGAGGGATCAGGGCTTTGGGGGGGCACTAGATCAACAGGGGTGATTTAATTTTACATAACAGGGGATAGGGGCTTGGGGGGTCTGCTAGATCACCAGGGATGATTTAATTTTACATAATGGGGGATTGGGACTTGGGAGGGGCTGTCCATTAGATCACCAGGGATGATTTAATTATACATAATGGGGGATTGAGGCTTGGGGGTGCCACTAGACCACCAGGAACATATTTTAATCACGGGGTAATCAGGGCTGGGGAGGTGGGACTGCGGAACATTGCCACAAATTGATCAACTCTCCCAGAGCGCATATTTCTAAGGACCCTTAGAACAACCCTGGCTGGTTTAATGGTACCTAGAAATTTTCCCTCTGGGAAAATTTCAATAATACCGACTTAGGGAATTTTGCAAACTGCATCTGTCACAAGCCCCTAGCACCGTACCGCAGCCCATTTTGTGATGCACGGATGGCACAAGCCCCCTTTGGTGCATGTAGCCTGTGGTTGATGCAGGCTGTGTTTGAGAATTGCTCCTGGCACATCTGTTGGTTCAAGGGGCACTTTGCGCCATTCATTGTGGTACAAGCGCCTTGTGCAATGCCGGTAGCTTTAAGAATTGAGCCCTATATGTTTAGATGTGTAGTGTGGGGTATCTCATATGGAAAAATATAATTCTCACATGCTGCTTGGGCAAGAGGACAGCGAAGCAAAGCTAAGAGGTTCTGTTAGCCCAAATAGCACAAGAATATGTTAAATATTCCATCACAGAACCCATACTAAACATATAAACAAATTATAAATCACTCAGGTTTCCAAGAGTGATCTTTATAGTACATTTTAAGTATTTATTAAAAAAAAAAAACTAACTAAATGTAACACTGTTCCCTTGTACTGCTAAAGTGGAATCTTCCAGTTCAATCACCCACACAAGACACCGACTGTACACAGAATAAGCAGTCCAGCTGTTCTCAATTCAGATTGATTAAGATCATGTAAATCATTTATCTTTTTTTTTTTTTTACAACAGAGAGGGTGGAAGTTTTTTTGCAGTGAATATTTTATTGTTTAATGCATTGGGAATAAAGTGTGGTGTTCATGTGAACTGTAAATAATTGTTTTGTTTGACCCTCTCACTCCCACCCTCAGTAGAGGACCAGAGGATTACAGAATGAAAAGGCCCAGCAGGAGAGTGAGATGAGTGCCAGAGGAGGAGGAGGTGGGGAGGATGGAGGGAGAAAATTTCAGCTAAGCACTGAGAGACTGGATGTGTGTGTTTAAGAATGGTTAGGGGGTGGAGTTTATTCCCCCTGCACTGAACCAGAGGCTAAGCCCACCCATTCAATGCACTGGGAATAAAGTGGGGTGCTTATGCAAACTGTCACTAATTGTTTTATTTGGCCCTTTTCACTCCCACCCTCAATAGAGGGCCAGTAGATCACTGAATGAAAAGGCCCAAAAAAGAACAATATGAAAGAGTGACAACCTCCTCCAACTCATGAAGAGCACAGTAGCAGCAGCATGTAGGAGAGGGGAAAAAACCCTGTGTGGGAAACCTCTGAGGAACCATGGCTACTAGCCACCCTTCATCTGGACATACTAGGAAGAGATCATCTTAAAAGCTTGTCTTGTTTCTTGCGCTGGGTTGGGGATGTTGGTTTCGAAACATGATGATGTCCATCTTCTGAGTTTCTTGATGATGCGAGCTGGGATACTGTTCTAAGATGCAGAAGAGGCGGCTCTGATTCAGAATGAGTGTCCAGAGTATGAGAAGGGGTTTAGTCCCAGTCTTTGGAGTAGAGTTCTAACATGATCGATAAAGTCTTGTGTAGTCAGAGGCTTCCTTTCTGAAGTAGATTGAAGAGGGTGTGATGGATGGGAGTTGGAGTGATGATGGATGAGATGATCGAGAACTCGGACAGGATACCAGTTATTGTAGGTGAGGTAGAATGAAATTTGGACTCCTTTGTGAAGTCTATTGGTTTTTGATTTAGATAAGTGGAGAACATAATGGTCTGCTTGCTTCTTTAGGTTAGTGACTGACAGACGTTCTGAAGCAGATGGCAATTGAACTGTAAATTCTGCAGGGTGGAGGAAACCATAAAAGGCTAATCAGACAGCTGAGTGATCATGATATTGATTGAAGATTTGAAAGGCTTTGATCGAAGCAAGTCCAGCAGTTGGCAGAAAATGGGTCCATTTATGGGAAGACGCTTGGGTTCTTTATTGATAGAAGACCTGCTTATACTTAGTAATAAGAGTTTAAAGGATAAGTTTGATAGAATGGATGACATGAACGGATTAGCTTGGGCAAGAAAATATTGCACTCCAGGCAAATACTGACATATGGTTGATAGCAGTAGGCAATAAATGCTAGGATGGCATTGAAAGGAATATAAGGCAACATGACTTGGATGGGAGGAACAAAAATTGCTGAATTTCTTCCAAGCAGTGGAATAAGTGGCTTTTGTACTGGGCAATAGGGCAAACCACATCAAGATTTGCTCTTCTTGACGATAAAAGTTCAGGTTATTATCAGGTCTGAGATGCTGGGAGGTTGAGTCATGATGAGGTCGGCTGAAGAACGGAGCTGGTGAAATTCCTGAAACTGAAAGTGAGAGAGAGAATCAGCTGCTTTATTCTCAAGACCAGCAACTTAAAAACATTGCATGGTAGATTTATGGCATAAAGACAACCAAGTCAGCCTCCGCATGAACAGCATAATAGAGTGGGATGAAGATCTGCCTTTTTTGATTATAGCCACTGTGGATTGGTTATCAGAGAATATTAATACATTGTGGAGAGACCAGAGATGGCCCCAGGTGAAGGCAGCAGCAAATATTGAGTAGATTTCGAATAATGGAGACATTTATGAGAAATCCCTGAGGTAGTGAATTTCACGTGGCCAGGGAGAGGAGAACCAGGAATGTTCAAAGATAGCAGCAAATCCATAGGTGGGGGACGCATCGGTATAAATTCTTGAATGCAGATCTGGAGATGGATCCTTGTAGAACATGAAGCAACCATTCCAAGATGATAGAAAAAATGACCACATTGCCAGGTTCAATTTAGCTGATGCTGAAATGGTGACATGGTGATGCAGTGAGGAAAGAGAGGAAGTCAGCTGAAGAAGGTATGTTATGAAGAAATGCCCTTGAGGGATAATTTGAATAGCGAAATTCAAATATCCCAGTAGAGAAAGAAGTTCATGCTTGGTGCAAGAGGATCGCTTTGAGAAGGATTCTACGAGTGACTGGATCCTGTGCAATTTATCCATAGGCAGGCTAACTTCCATATGCATCGAGTCAATTTCGATGCCAAGAAATTCCAGTGAAGTAGTAGGACCAAGAGTCTTTTTGGTAGATAAAGGTACTCCTAAGTGCTGAAAAAGATTCTTAAGAGAAGAAATGCTTGCAGCCGGAGGATGATCTGGTGGATCGATGAGGAGGAAGTCATCCAGAAGATGAATTACAGCAGGGCAACGACAGTGGTTAAGTAAGAGCCAATAAAGGGTCTAAAAATAAATCAAAGAGCTTGGGACTGCTTTTGCACTCAAAGGTGAGATATACTGCAAAGTAATAACAGTCCTCCCAGCGAATGCTGTAGAAATGCCACAAGGAAGGATGGATTGGAAGAAGCTTGAAAGAGTCGGTTATATCAGCTTTAGAAAGCCAAACGCCAGAGCCAAATCGTTTAATGATAGTGATGGCATCATTTATGTGGGCATAAGATAAGGAATAGTCTTCTGAAGGAATCAGGGAATTGATACTTGGTTTAGGCTTCGAATGAGGAGCTGCAAGATCAATAATCACCCTCATCTTTCCGGAGAACTTTCTAGTAGCGACACCAATAGGACTGATTCTGCAGGAAGGAAATGGTGGGTACTGGAAGGGCCCTAAAAGAAACTCTTTTTGTAATTCTGTTTGCAGCAGTTGCTGGATGACTTCAGGTTCCTGCATGGCAGATTATAAATTCTTGCAGATGAAGGATTCTGATGGGATAACAGACTCCAGTATGAAATCCCTCAGAGAAACTGGTTATGAGAAAGTTGACGAGGGCTCTATTTGGATGTGAAGACAACGTAGTGGCTAGGGCTTGAATATTCACGCTAGAGGATGGGTGTGATAATTGTCATTGTTTAAGCTTGAGCATCTTTTGGACATATGGAACGAGAATGGGCAACCCCACAGAAACTGCAGACATGAAGGAGGTTACAGCCTTGACATCCTTTACTGTTACAATTTTTGTAAATAGGTTGATTATGCAGGAATTTGATTGGGCGGCCATATCTATCACCACTGGGGTGAGAAAAAGCCCCAGGATTGGAAATAGTGTGAATTGTGTTAGCAGGAGATACAGGTCCTGATGCAGAGATTCTGTGAGTCATAGTAGGTGAGTCTGATATGGTCATTGGACAAAGAGATGCAAAATGAGAAAATGAGCCACACATTTGACAGGAGAATGCCTGTTGACCAGTGAAATGAAGACAGAACAATTCATTATCTAAGACAGCCCAATTAAGTCTGGAATTGAAATGAGTTAGAGCAGCCACTGCCTTGGCTAAAAAAGAGCGATGATAATCATAAAATCAGGTGCCACCATAACAAACTCTGAGATGAACTACTAAATATAAGTAAGAGTCTAATTCTTCACACCTAGATGGGAAGGCAGCACAGACTGTCTCTGTATAAGCTAAAGGCAAGCATGAATTTGGAAATAGTTTCTTGAAGAGTCTAGGGTCCTTAGATTTGAGCACAACAGAAATGTCTCCACAAGTGACTACCTGATTCTCTGTTGTGTCATGAAAGGATATAAGGAGAGAAATCAAGTTAACATCCTCTCCTTCTATGATGTCCTTGCAGAGATGACTAGGAACCAGGTGCACAGGTGATACTGTAGGAAAGGTAGAAGAGGGTATAACAGTACCTGAAACTGCAAGGTTGGGAATTGAGGAAACAGTAGGAATGCTGGATGGAGGTGGTATGCCAATTTGGATGTCATCTTCTCGGAGGTTATTCAAAGAAGGAACTGTAATAGGCCTGGCTGGAGAATCAGAAGGGGGAGGAAGTCGTGTTTTAAGTGCTGTAAGTTGAGTTTGAATATCAGATATGGAAGAGGCCAAATCTTTAAGTTCGGTGTTCGCATCAGAAGGAGGAGAGGGTGCAGGTTCATTGGGAGTTGATGGGTCTTCCAGATGAGACTTGGCCGCTACAAAAAGATTAAACAATTCTTTCTTCTTGGCTGATGCAGAATAAGAGATTCCCAGCTTTTGGAGCTCAGAAATGAGGTGAGGGACTGTCCAGTCCTTCTAAGAATATTTAGGTTTGGCACTAGGCTTGCGTGGAGTTTGTTTAGAAAGCCTTTTAGGAAGGAGGCTAGAATTGCCTTCTTCTTGGTTGGAGGAACAACAAGAAACTGCTGGATCTATGGCAGAGAGTGATGTGATTATGAAAGCAGAAGATGTAATGGAGGAATGGCTAATTTTTAATTAGCTTAGATGATGTAAGCCTAGGGCTTGTCTCTGGAGGATTACTGTTGGACACTGCCTACCTCGGCCAGAGGCGAAAGGTAGGGAGACAGAGCTAGTGCAGGGAGACAGAGCTAGTGCTTTTGGTGAGGGCTGGCAGGTAGAAATAAATTTCTGATGCAGAAACAGATAAATATATATAAGCAGATATCACAAGTACAGTCTGAGAATAGAGAGTGCACTGTAGCTTCAAGAGGATGACATCAGAACCACGAAATAGAATACAAAATGCTAGCAAACCGCTAGGACTAAAGTCACAAAAATGCTGGAAAAGAAATGCAGTACAAGAACAGCAAAATGAATAGGGAGCAGAAACACAAACGAGAGACAAGGTAGGACAGAAGGTGAGAACGGAGATGGGAGAGAGGGTGTGGCAGACAAAAGGGGGAGTGAGGACAACGGGGAGCAGGACAGCAAGAACCACAAACAGGCAGCACAAATGAACAGCAGAGAACAGGGGCACAAGGGAGAGAATGATAAGAGACACAGAAAACTTCAGGGGCACACACACAAGGGAGGCGGTCCACAAGGAGACCGCAAGCTGGAGTCGCACCAGCTGTGGGGGAAGAGGGCAGGAGCACAAACGAACCAACATAACAGCAAGAGGAAGGAAAATGAGACCAGGGAACAAGAGAAGGCACACAAGATACAAACAGGGAGAAAGGAGACAAGCTAGATGTAATCAGCAGATAAAACAGAGCACACATCCGCAGGGACCACGCAAGGCTCAACCGAAAATTTCAACTAAGCATTGAGAGGCAGGACGTGGGTGTAAGTATGGTTAGGTGGATGAAGTTTATTCCCCTAGCACTGAATGATGGGCTAAGCCCTCCCAATAATTATCTTTTTTTTTTTTTCCTTTTTTTTACAACAGAGAGGGTGGACTTTTTTTGCAGTAAATATTTTATTGATATTTTCAGAAAGAACAGAAGTATCAGCAATAACAAGATATACACTGACAATCTGCTAAGCAAGCTCTCCAGCAAGAGTTAGAAAACTGAACTAGATTTATTTATGGTCTACAAATGCATATTCAGTGAGAAATGTATCTCTGATTATACAAGAGATAAAAGACAGAGGAGAAGAAGAGATGAAGATATAGGAACAGAGGGAACAAAGTAAGAAAAAAGAAGAAAAAGGAGAGAGCTCAAAGAGAATTCCAATCAAATTGCTCCAAAAGACATAGAGAAAGGAGTGGGCTGTTCGTAGTATAGTCAAAATGAATGTTCCAAAATTGCATTTATCCAATTTTGAGAAGTTAAGAATTTCACCAAATTTTAGTTGAAATTTAGGTTTTAGATTATTCAGGCTGAGTGAAGTTCTTCCTACTCGTAAAAATCACCAAATTCAGTCTCCATTCTTTTGCAGATGGCGTTGTATCATCTTTCCAGTGTTGAAATATAATTTTCTTTGCAATGAAGCAGAACAGAAAAATACATAGAACTCTGTGACTGTCTTGTGTGTTACATTGAAAATTGCAAAGATGGCATGTACAGTAGTTTATCATCTCCCAAAAGTGGAAAATTACAGGGCCTTCCCATAGTAGATAAATCAATGTACCTTCTGCATGTTAATATTTCCGACAGCCTGATGATTGTGAAAAATTCAGTTTCGGGGCTTTTTCTTGGCCAAGTCAGTGCTCCAGTCCACCCAGCTGTGAAAATGGGTAAAAGCAGGACCCCACTAGAAATGACATTTCACATCGCAGCAGGGCTATCCTGGGTGAATAAATCGTTACATAAATAAACTAAGATTTAAAATAGTTTGTCGGGTGTATTACATAGGTGATTTAAAACAGCAGTGCAACGAACTTGGGCAAAAAATGTGACCCTACCTTTTTTCACTATAAAGGATTTTAGGCAGCTTCAAGTTTTATTTGGTGGTACAACTGTCTAATTCCACCAAAATCTGAGTATTTTATAAATGTTTTAATTTAGTTTTTCCTCAAGAAAAAAGATGGCGCCTACATTTTATGTAGATATTGCACAGTAGATCTGGTAAGGATTAGGATGGAAAATAAACAAGACTCATGGGGCCCGATTTAGAAATCTCCCTGTGCAGTGCAAGGGCTTGCACTACAAGGAATGGCACAAAGTGCCCCTTGCACCAAAAGATGCACTGGGAGCAATTCTCAAAGGCAGCCTGTATTGACTGCAGGCTGCCTGCACCAAATGGTGCTTGCGCTGCCTGTGCACCACAAAATGGGCTGTGCCGTGGCGCTAGGGGCTTGTGGCCGATGCAGGCTGCCAAAGCTTCTCAATCGGGATTCCTAAAACTCACCCAGATGGCAAATTTCTAAGTACTGTTAGACCAGCCAGGGCAGATCTAAGGGCACTTAGAAATTCACCCTCTGGGAGAGTTGAGCACAAAGCCGCAGTCCCCCTCATCTCCCCAGTTCTAGTCTCTTTGTATTAAAATATTTCCTGGTGATCTAGCGCCCCCAGTCCCACTCCCCATTATATAAATTTATTTATTTATATTTATTTATTTATTTTTACCAGGACGGCATACTGAGCAGAATACTGCTTGATTCCAGATGTGTCCTGGGGGAGGGGGGATGGGATGAGCACATACAAAAACAGATAGCACACCGTGCTAACGATGCATAACAAATAGGTTATATCATGAGCAGTGATAACATGTATGAGGAAAGAAATTAATACAATAAAGTACGAAGGAACTGGTGGTCTAGTGGACTGCCCCAGCCCTGATCTCCTGTTATAAGAAATAAATTATCCCTGGCAGTCCAGTGGACCATCACAGCCCCGATCCTCCGTTATAAGAAATAAAATATTCCTGGTGGCATAGTGGACTGCCCCAGCTCTGATCCTCATTATAATAAATAAAATATCCCTGGTGGTTTAGTGGACAGTCCCAGCCCTGATCCCCCATTTTAATAAATAAAATATCAATGGTGGTCTAGTGGTCTCCCCCACCCGGCAGGCAGTGCCCTACCACCCCGCTCCCCCATCCCAAAACTGAGTTGGTGACTGACAAAGCCCACCACTCATCACCACAGCCAGTCACCGACTGAGTTCTGAATGAGCACATACTGTATTCACTACACTCTCAGTGATTGACAGCTGTCAGTCACTGAGCATGTACTGAATACCCCTTTCAGGCAGTGATCACCGCACAATGTGGTTTTCCATATACATGGGGAAGGAAACAGCCATGGCAAATGCAAAGGTGGCAGACTTTAGAAAGGCAGACTTTGATAGGATGGGGAGTATAGTAGAGGAGCACCTGGCAAAGTTCCAACCAGAGATGGATGCGGACTAGAAATGGACTGTCATTAAGATGGGGATAATCGAGGCCACTGACACTTATACAAGAGCTCGTAAAAAGAATTCCAAAACCAAGAGACCTAGCTGGTATAGCAGGAAGGTGACTAAAAAGGTAAAGGAAAAGAGGGCAGCCTTCCTGAAACACAAGCGTACCTCGAGGAAGGAAGGAAGATAGAGAGGTATATGCTGTGAAATCTTGAGATGCTGGGAGAGAGAGATCCGGGCAGCCAAGGCTGAGAAAGAACTAAGGCTGGAGCAGACAATTAAGGAAGGGGTGAAGGGCATTTTCCAGTACATCAAGGAGAAAAGAAGCAGAAGGGATGGGATAGTTAGGATTAAGACAGAGGGAGGATGGGTGGAAAGGGGGGAAGAGCAATCAGAGGCACTGAATGAGTACTTTTGCTCAGTCTTTACCAAGTAAGTGGATGGACCTGTGCTGCAGGGAGAGTTTGGGGGGTACCTTGGGGGGAAGGATTATGAGGGGGAGATTGGGGTAGACAGGGTCTTAAGAGGACTAAGGGAACTGTGGGTGCACAAGGTACACGGAGGGTCCTGAGGGAACTTGAGGGAGTATTAGCAGCCCTGCTGACAGACCTATTTAATACCGTGATGGAGAAGATGTGTGTGTGTGTGTGTGTGTGTGTGCCACAGGACTGGAGGACAGCTCATGTGGTACCTCTCCATAAGCATGGATCCAAGGACAAGCCACGAAATTACAGGCCAGTTAGCCTAACCTCTATAGTGGGTAAGTTAATGGAGGCCATTCTAAAAGAAAGGCTTGTGTCCTTCCTCAAAGAGAATGGTCTCCAGGATGATAGGCAGCATGGGTTTGTCAGGGGGAGGTCTTGTCAAACCAACATGATAGACTTCTTTGATTGGGTTATGAGGTTTTTGAACAGGGGGCAGGCAGTGGACATACTATACCTGGACTTCATCAAGGCATTCATCTCAGTGCCACATGGTAGGATGATCAGCAAACTGAGGGACCTAGGATTAGGGGACAAAATGCTGGGGTGGATCAAGAGCTGGCTATGGGAAAGGAAACAGAAAGTGGTGGTAAGAGGGAACTGTCCAGACCTAGGCCTGTAACCAGTGGGGGTCCCACAGAGCTCAGTACTTGGACCTGTGTTATTCAACATATTTATAAGTGGCATTGTAGAGGGGGTCAGTAGTAGGACCTGCCTTTTTGCAGATGATACTAAGCTCTGTGGGAGGGTGGACACAGAGGAGGGGAGACAGGATTTAAGGGAGGACCTGGCTAAGCTGGAGAAATGGTCGGGCATCTGGCAGTTGGGTTTTAATGCTAAGAAATGTAAGGCAATGCACATGGGGGCCAGAAACCCAAAGGCCAGTTACTGGCTGGGGGAATACAGGTGACAGTATCAGAGGAGGAACAGGACCTGGGAATAATGGTCAGGGGTGAAATGAGACATGCAGCACAGTGCCAGAAGGTAGCAGCCAAAGCAAATAAAATGTTGGGCTGCATCGCCAGGGGAATCACTTCTAGGAGGGAGGAAGTTATTCTTTTAATGTACAGGTCACTGGTGAGACCACACCTGGAATATTATGTTCAGTTCTGGTGCCCATACGTGAAGAAGGATATCAAACTACTGGAGGGGTCCACTGGAGGGCAACCAAAATGATCAAGGGCATGGGAGACAAAACACATGAGGAGAAGCTGAGGGAGCTAAACATGTACTCCCTGGAGGGAAGAAGGGAGAGGGGGATATGATTGAAACATTCAAGTACCGTAAGAGCATAAACAGGGTTGATACAGAGGGCATCTTTAACTTAAGAAAGGAGGGTACAACAAGGGGCATAGCCTGAAATTGGTGGTGGTGGTGGTGGTGGAGGGGGTAGATTCAAGAAGGAAATGAGTAGGAACTTATTCACTGAAAGGGTGGTGAAGGGGTATCATGAGTTGTCGGAGGAGGTGGTGGCAGCAAAGATGGTGGCCAGTTTCTGGGGGGGAGAGACAGGGTGACAAAGAAGATTAGGACTGAAGGAGACACTACTGGGAAGTGGTTGGGGAGGGGAATGGGATGATGAGGTATGACTCCAGGAGGAGTGGGGGGGGCAGCTCCAGGGAATTAACTGAGCTGTGCACTCAAGCAGTTCGTATGAATACAGTACATGCTTATTCAGAGCTCAGTCAGTGGCTTGCCGTGGTGGGCTATGCCAGTTGCTGGCTCAGTTTTGGGATGGGAGAGCGGGGTGGTAGGGCACTGCCTGCTGGTGGGGGGTCCACTAGATCACCAGGGATATTTTATTTATTATAACGGGGGATCAGGGCTGGGGTGGTCCACTAGACGACCACCAAAGATATTTTATTTATTATAACAGGGGAACAGGGTTGGAGCTGTCCACTAGATCACCAGGGATATTTTATATATTATAACGTGGGCTTGGGGGGGGGTGCTAGACCACCAGGAACTGCCTAGTAACAGTGCCACAGGCTTGCAGCAACCTGTCTAGATCTGCCCTCTGTTTGGCACACTGCTAGAGTTGCCACAAGACAGGGGACTTTGCTGCTGGGACCCTGCCCAATAGAGAATTGGGCACAGGGTCCATGACGTACTGGTAATTGGTACAAGCTGCCTTTGGTGCAGGTTGCACCAAGTTTTGAGAATTGGGCCCATAGTGTGCAGCATAGGAGGTACCTAGACAACTATAAGTACATTTGGCACGTATGATAATATTTTTATTAACTGTAGCTGGAAGTAGATTTTTAGGAAAAACTCTTTTGTTGCACTGCTGCTTTAAAACCATATATTGAGTTATCTTGTAACTTTCCGTGAGAAACATGGCATTACACTTTTCTGACAGTGTTAGCTAATCTGGCATTACACTTTTCTAACAGTGTTAGCCAATCAACTGTATTACCAGGTATTTGTGATGCACCTGGAATACTGTGCAAGGTACTGGAGTCCACATCTGAAAAGAAACTGCTGTGAGGTGGAAGCAGTACAGTACAGTGCAGGGCAACCAAGACAGTCCATGGACTAGGGGGCAAGACATACAAGGAGAGGCTGCTGGACTTGAACATGTACACCTCTGAGAAAAGGAATTAAAGGTGCTATGTGATCGTGACATACAAGTACCGGCAAGGGATAAATACGGTGGATGTCAAGGAACTTTTCTCCTTGAGCTCAGATATAGGGATGAAGGGGAACTCACTTAAACTTGCAGGGGTGAGATTCAAAAGGGACGTCTGTAAGCACTTTTTCACAGAGTGGTAGACAAGTGAAAGAAGCTGCCAGAGGAAGTGGCTCAGGTCAAATTGGTGAGCAGCTTCAAGCAGGGATGGGAATGATATATGGAATTAATTAGAAAAGGAGGGTAGAAACGAAGGGGAGGGACGGCCACTAGGGCCAGTGCAGAGTAAATAGGTAGAGTGGGCAGACTGGATGGTCCAACAAGCCTTTTTTGCCTCTGTCTATGTAAGAATTTACCCAATGCAGTGTCTCTGGTCCTCACATCCCCACAAGATATGAATTCAGTGGTTTATATAACCAAGAAATTGAATGTTGATTCTTGTATTCTCATAACTAGGGAAGAAGCCTTTTTTTTTGGGGGGGGGTGGAAGTTAACCCCACTGATTAAATGAACTCATTAAACATACCGATGAAAAGACATGCCAAGACAAATTTTAGCATCTCAGTTCTCCAGTCTTAACCCAAGCAAACTGAAAATTAATGAATGCCACGATCAGTAGTCAGTCTCTGCTAAGCTACTTATTATGTTCAACTCTAATGACACACTATCCACTGGCAAGCAACAAGTAGAGGGTTTGATCAGTAACCATTTTATTAAAGCAAGCTACACTTTTACTAAGGCCACAAAGCTTCTACTGAGAACCTCATCAGCTCCCCAAACTCTGTTTCAACCTGAGGAGATATCTGTACCCTGTCATGGTGCATACTTCAGATCTGAATAACAGACATAACCTGAAGCTGAGGCTGTCTGGGAAACTGAGAGATTTTTCTGGTTTTCAGCAAATAAATTAACAACTGTCATCAGCTGGACAAAATTACCAGAAACTTTGAGTTTCAGGATTCTCCATTTTTTAGATTACTGAAGAAAATTTTATTAATCCAGGATGTTTTGCACATAGACTTCAGCTGTTTACGTTGCTTATACCTGTTGTGAAGTCATAATTCTCTATTTGTGACATCACAGCCTGTTACTTTGGAAATAACTCTGATGTCATAATAAGCAGAGGGCTATGACCTCAGGGCAGCAAAAGCAGTGGGAACAGTCTACAGATGAAATTTAGTAGGTAAAAAAATGGTCTTATACAAGTGTATTTAGTAATAAACTATGGAATGTCCAGAAATCCTAAATTTGAAGGAATGTAAGATTTGAGTCCGGCCAATGTCACCTATAAGTTTTTGTAGGAAACTGGAAAATCACTTTAACCTGGACCCCAAGAAACCCCATGGGACAGGCAAATATTAATTGTTTTTGCTCAACAACACTCAACATCATAGAAGGCAGTTTAGTGCAGTAGTAAGGGCACTAAACTGCAAACCTCGAGACCTGGGTTTGAATCCCATCAGCCCCCACTTGCAAACTGTGTGACTCTGACCAAGTCATTTAACTTCACTGTGCTCCCAGGTTGCACCTGGAAACAAGCTGTGGCTTAGTGTGCCTTTCCTGGTTAAACAATTTCCCCTTTCACTACCTCATATCACTACAGGTTTAACTTGTCTTTTTCAGACCTCTGAAGTTAGCATTGCCTTGAAATTGGCTATTCATCTGTTGGTATACTGCTAGACTTAACAGCATGTCTAGCCTCCCAGTGTGCTCAAAGATCAGTGAAAAACAAGTGCTTAAGCAACTAAACTCTCCTTGGCTTCTTGCAATACCATCATTCAGAAGAATGCCAGTCTGGTTTTCACAGTTGTAGAGCAATTGCTGCCACTTACAAAGTTAAAAATATCACCAACGTCATACGGTAAGCCAGCCCACCAGTGCTGCAGTAGAGTTGCTGCTTAATAAGGTGACAAATGAGGTTTGCGAACAAACCCAAGTCACCAGAGAGCCAGCCAGGGGAGGAAGGTCGATCATCCCAATGATAGTTCTACTCCTCCAGAGGATGAGGGGGAGGGGTCCAAGAACTCAGTGCATGGCTGCCATCTAGCAGACGCTATATGGTAGTGCACCATGCCTTTCAAAGTGTGGATGGTAGCCAGCTCCATGGTGCCTAGCAATGGGGGATCACTCTGGCACGCTGTCATCCCAGGTTCATGCTCCAAGCCCAGGACGTCATGAGTGGAGGCTGGCGGGGAGGGTGAAAGAGCATGCGATGGACACACTCTTCCGGGGGAAGAAAGGATGCAGTGTCATCTTCAGTGGCTCCTGGTGGTGGCTGGTTGAGGTGCTGGTGGTGACATGGGTGACTCACTGAGGAGTCACTGTGGAGTCAAAGGCAACCCTTCCCTTGGGGCAAGCCTGGGGGCCCAAGTCTGTGGTGCGCCAGGGGGGCCAGAGCTGAAGGACTCAGGTAGGAAGCCTCAGTGGATGATGGAGTCAGACAACGGAATTGGTGAGCTGTGTGCAGCTCAGTGCCCTCTCACCACTGTCACAGTCAGAGTCAAGTGTGATTTATGCTGCTGTAGTAAGATCTTCTCCCTGGCAGTGACTCTGACTCCAATTCAGGATAGTTATCCCTTTAGGGTTTTGGATACCAGGCTCTTATTACAGGAACCCACAGAGGAAGGAACAGATGATTCTGACAGTCCCAGTGCAAAAGTGAGGTACCCTGTTCTTGCGATGGCATGGAATGTGTGAAGGAACAGATCATTCTGAAATTTCAAGTACAGTAGAAAATAAGGGCACAGTTTTACTAATTTCTTGCCCTTTCTCCAGTCAATCTGACTCACAGATATCTCAGACACAAGTTCATCCCCCCTTCCCCCACCTCCCACTGTTAAGTCATAAAGAGCTATGGAGTTGGAGGAGTGGTGCTGGGGTATAGCATGACTGGACAGTGGGCTTCTAGGCTGAAGCTCCCATTATGGCCAAAGTGGAAGCCCACTGTTATGTCTGTTTGCTCTGTTGGAAAACATCCTAAAAGCCCCTTCTGTAAATCAAACCTGGGACTGTGAGTGCTGAAAGAAAGATACAACCATTCAGCTAAAGGTAACCCCCCTTCACTGGAAGATTAGACTGAGCTTTTCACTTACCATAGCCATCAACCTTTCACAGCTAGAGAGTACTGATGGTACCATTCCTCATCTCTGAGAAACTTGGTAAGATGGTGCTACATTCCACATACGCAGCACCCCTAATACAGAGAGGAGGACATGCTGCTGGTTGTAATGGAGGCTGTACATATAATTACCAACTACCTTTAGAAAATTTACCAGTAGCCCATATTGGGACTTAATTTTTTTCTTCCTATTGTTCCCTCCTTACCAAGTTAGTCATGCTGGCCTTCTACCTGTCCACAAGCCCTTTACCTTATGCCATGCCCACTGTAGCAGTTGCTACAGCAGGGCCGCAGTAATGGGGGGAAAAGTGGGGAAGTTGTCCGGGGCCCCGAGCTCAGGAGGGGCCCACCTGAGGAGCTGGCATTACCCCTGGCATTAGCTGGTTTGGGAAACAGGGGCCCATTTCAACTGGCTTGTCTTGGGCCCCAAAATTAATAGCTGCAGCCTTGGCTACAGGTCCCCACTAGCCTAGCAAACTTGTTTAAGGCATGCAAAGCTGATAGGAAGGATTACCTAAAACAACAGTGGCCACAAAGTCAACATCTCCCCCCTCACCCCCATCCCCATCCATCACTATTTGTTATTCTCTGAATTTTAGGGTCTTTATAAATTGAGAATATTAGGGAAATTCCTTGGGCATACATATAGAGCATTGTTGAGAAAAGCCCTTTTGGAATTGGCATGTGTCAGCAAGCAAACCATCAATGCCTCATGAAAGTCCACCTTTTCAATTGCTGCTGTACAGCTGTGTCAGCCAGGATGCGGTGCAATATTGCAGCATACCTCAGTAGCATTACTGCAGTAAACATGGCAATTGCAATGGCAGGTAATCCCTTTTTGTTATGCACTAACCCGAGTCACTGCATTGCATCCTGGCCCGCACCACCACTGTATGTGTGTGTCTTTTCTATCAGATATCCCAGCTATGAGGATATAAGAGCAGCCTTATTTACACATTGAAGGTCTTAAGGCTCCTTCCATACCATTACGAACTCTTCCATGACTTACATGAATTTGAGAATAATGCCCTGCATCACATGCAGAAATAGGCTAACATGGCTAAGATTTTTTTTTTTTCTGGTATCACAGTTTTATGGATAAAAACTGCAATAGCATTCCTTCATGGCCATGTGGAAGAAGAGGAAGTCTATACCAACCCTCCTGGGTGCTGAAACATAGAAAAGTGTGTGTGTGTGTGTGTGGTGGGGGGCTGTAGTAATTACAGAAAGATCATGATTGCTTCCCTTCTGACCTTGCATGCATTAAAGGGGCACTTTGAATGCATATTGACAAAAGTGGAGGGGCTACGATACCCCCTCGCCCATAGATTCTGGCACCTATGCCAGCCCTCAGCTATTCCCACCCACATAACAGCTCCCCACTTCAGCCTCACCCCCTACCATATGTGGAAATTACAGATGTTGTCACAGGTACTGAATGACAGTACGTGCTTGCACGAGGTGTATCTTTTATTTAGGAACAGTCAAACATTTCAGCTAAAAGGCATTCAACAATGCAAGTCCCCCCACCCACCCACCACCACACTGAGTTCTTTTAAACAGATTCACTGCCTCTTTCCTGTAACACATGGGATTTATTAGCCAAATAAAAACCAAGGAAGTACTAGTCATTGTAAGGTAAATTCCACAAGGCATGGTTACAAAAGACATCTCCTGTATGGGGAAATTATGACATAAAGACACTTGTTTTTCTATAGTACCAGAGTAAAGGATGAGGAAAAAACAATGACGTTACTGTAGCTACAGTGCTTGCAGTTCTTTTTAAGGGAGGATATTGTGATCCTTTAGCACACAAGCTCACAATACTGCATTGTACTGTACAGTAGCTCTGTTGATAACTAATAAAGTGTTAAAAAACAGAGCTCTCATAAGAATATCCGGGACTGGTGCCTCGAAGTAAAGATTTTTTTTTAGTGTCTCACTTTTTGAGAAGGATATGAACTGAGTGATGAACAAGTCATAGTTTACACATGCCAAGGGCTATTCTGCCCACATGACAATCATCCCCTTGATAGCAATTATCTTTCCCAATAACAGGCTGTGGAACTGGTGGACATTTTATATTTTTAGAAAAAGGAATGGAATTTGGTTTTATGCAGTGTCTTATATAAAAACTGGCTGTATCCCTGAAGCACTTTATAGCTCTGTAGGGGGAGAGTAGAGGATGTCGTTGCTATTTCAGGTATGCAAAGAGATAGAAACACCACAGGGAGAGAGAAATCAGAGAGATTAAGCACAGAAAAGCTACATAACCTGCTCAAGGTTACACAATAAGTGGCAGTTCCTAGATTCAAACCTGAGTCTCCAGATTCAAAGCTCTGTGCTCTTATCACTGGGTCAAATTGCCTCCATGTATCACAAGTCTCAAAATTGGCCAGGTCAGGATCCACTTCAACAAACGAAAACAGAGTACAAAGAATGTTACAGGATATATATGAGAAAGACAAGCAAGTATCTTCTAGGTCCAGGCACTTTACATTTGTCTTTAACAACTGTCATTTCCCTGAGTAATTTAGTCTGGAGCTTAGGAAACTGCCAGTGCTGTACTTGCTTTTGGATTGTACATTAGTTTTTAAGGGCCTTACTGTACTGTAACATTCTGATGTATGTTAATGGCTTTTTTTTTTTTTTTACAATTTATTTACTCAGGATAACCCAACTGAGATGCACTATCTTATACCCAGTGGGGTCTTGCTTTTAACCATTTCCGCAGCTTAATGAATTGGGGCATTGGGAGGTTAAGATAAATTCCCAAGGTCACACAGTGAGTTTTAGGCTCTAGTGGGGTTTGAACTGTTGCTCTCCTGGCTCCCAAGCTGGTACTCTAACCACCAGATCACTCTGCCTCTATGTACTTGTTATATGTACAAATGTATTGCCCGGGCTGCTATTAAAAAATAAACTTGTTCCAGCGATCTGACCCAGTAAACAAAATAAAACTAGACTAGCTAAAATTAAGTGTGGAAAAGTTAGTCAGCTGGGGTGTGGCTTCAGGAAAATAACCAAAAAGACAGAAATGAAACAAAGCCACACTCACCAATCAGGAAGCTGATGTCCCCAGAAACTGTGCTAATGCAATCCCTTCCCAGTTTTGATTTTTCTGCCAAAATACCTTTCTTCAAGGTCCTTGCTATGTATAATTCCAGTTGTCATACAACAGTTCTGTTTGCAGTAAGTATTTTGAATGAAGTCATTTGGGGTCAGTACGGAACTGGATTAAATATTAGTTCTGGTACAGCTCAGTGGTGCCAGCAGAGCATGGTGCACTCCCATGTGGGAGACCCAGGTTTGCACTATGCTCTTCTCCCCTGCAGTAAGCTGCTGAAGCCCTGGACATGCAACAGAGGCAGCATGTTCAGACCCCAGGCAGGAAGGCTCCATCTTCCCACTGCTTGTGAGCCTATTGCGACCCGTGGAGAAGCACCAATGTCATGATTGATAATGCAACATAGACCCCACACTCACACGCACACACACACACACACACACACACACACACACACACACACATATACAGCGTTAGCAGGCAATCTGATACAGTGCATCAGGGGTCAGGGTGGGATCAGGAAGAAACATGGGGTTGTACAAATTGACTTGGTTGTGCGAATGAAGGTCAGCCCCCACTCCCAGATCATCAGGCCTAGCTCTGCCTCCAGCTCCCCCTGCCTCCATAAGGTAAACATGTCTGACTCCCGGACTGAGGTGCAGTAGACCTGGTCTGGACCCATCTTCCATGAAACGGTGTATTACAGGGTGCTTCATGGAGGGGTGGTTCTGACTGGAGTCTGGAGGGCAGGGATGTAGTCATAATGAAATGTAAAGAGGCAACAGTGGCTAGATGGAAGAGGAGCAAAGAACCAAGCAACCAAGGTGGGGATATAGAATAAATATAGAAAATAAAATTAATTTTGCTTGTGAGTGTGGCTCAGTTGGTAGTGCATCTGCCTCTGGGTCAGAGGATCATGGGTTATAGTCCCACTCCAGGACATGGGCTTATACCCCATACAGTGACACTCCAGTGCAGTGCAAGAGGATGCTGTACTTTTTTTTTAAATTCCCTCTCCTGAACAGCCCTCCTTTGGGCAGGCTCCCTGACCTCTGCCAGGACATACCACCAGCCATCTTTCCACAGTCCCTGCCAAGGTCTGGATCCACTTCAGGCTGGTGAGTCCAGCTAGTCAGGTGTTGGGCCTGCGATTACTCACCAATATCCTGCCGCCAGCATTTTTTCATGTTCTGTCCCCTGGGAGGCAAGGCACACAAAGACATCATGGTGCACGCTATGTGCTCCCACACAACATTTACTGATGTCTGCCACACCTACTAAGGTGCATACTAAGGTAAACTGAGGAGTGAGGTGACAAAAATGCCCAAGACTGCTCCTATTTCTTTAATCTGAGTAATATCTGAGACTACATCCCGAGAGAATATACCTATCCAGACATTCAATGTCCTGCGCAGCCAGTATAGTGTTATGCTTATGCAGCTGTGTTAGTTTGGTTTTGGCTGTTCGCACTCTCTATTCCAGAGGAATTACCACCCTGTAGGGGTATCAAAGGCAAGGAACCCTCAGAGAGGGTTCCACCCCGAGAGGTGCCATGGGATGAGTCCTGTGGCTAAAGGTACCTTAGAAATGATCCTAAGGAGAGAAGTGGTGCTGCTGGAGGAGGTGGGGAGGATGGCGGGGCCAAGAAAAAGTGCTTCACAATGAGGCTGAGTGGAACAGCTTATATAGCTCAGGAAGTGGGAGTGTCTGGCTGCTTGGCCATCGAACTCCAGGCAAAGCATTTCCAATTCAATGTCCTGTGCAGCCAGTATAGTGTTATGCTTATGCAACTGTGTTAGTTTGGCTTTGGCTGTTCACACTCTCTATTCCAGAGGAATTACCACCTTGTAGGGGTACCAAAAGCAAGGAACCCTCGGAGAGGGTTCCACCCCTAGAGGTGCCATGGGATGATTCCCGTGGCTAAAGGTACCTTAGGAATCCCCAAAAAGAAATGTAGTACAAGCATATCCCAAAAAGAATGAGGTGACATGAAGCATATAAGCAAACAGTAACTGTGACAAAGTAGCATTAACTGTGACGTAGTAGTAGATAAGCACTGGGCAGTTTGATAACATAATGAGATGCTCAGGTTGATGATGTAATGAAATGCCCAGGTTTGCATAGCATTAGTGTGTGCTGAGAATGAGGGGATTCTCTAAGGAGAGAGGGAATGGCTGGGACACCATCCGCCTCCATCCGACAGCAGAACCTACCTAAAGAAACTAGGGAACAACTATGCTAACTAACAGTTATGACCTGAGGCAATGGAGGAGAGAAAAAAAACATATGAGGTGGAAATCTCTGGGGAACCAAGGCCTAGGTTGTCTTCCCTCCAGGCCTGGGATATTTTAGTTAGTGACAGCTCTGCAGCTGCAATTTGGAAAACCTAATGAAAGGGAGGTGGAAAATATTCCAATTTAGAGGAAGGCTCTCACTCAAACCCTCTAGTGGGAACGCCGTGGAAGGTTGTGAGAAAACTCTGCAACAATACATGCAACCAAGGCGGGAGGAGAAGAACAATGGCTGCTGAGCACTCTTGTCCATCTTGTAAATGAGCTTGCTCAATGATGTTCGCCTGGATGAATAAAGATTTTGATCTATTGATTGATTGACTCACCTGGCCTACCCACCCTAAACTCAAACCAGGTGAACCAGAGGCAGTTGTAGAGAGAATGCAGTGAAGGTGTCTTGCTAGGGAAACCATTAAAGCCAATGGATAACCACTATAGTGGAACACTAGAGCCAAAGGAGATTGGAGTAACCACCCTTCACAGCTAGTCTTAAATTCTACACCAGGAGCATCTGTCGCATAGCAGGCAGCTAAAGCCAAGCCCAGGGCAAGGACATTATCAGCTATGGGCCATGTGAGAAGGATCCTGCCCAAAGGTGGACATGCTCAAGATGCGAACTAAATGCAAAGCGAGATTGTCGGCCGCAGGAACCCTACACCAGAACAGAATGGCTGGCATGTTCCCCAAAATTGAATGAGAGCTAAAAAGCTGGTGAGCTGTGGATTGAGCACTGGTGTGCTGAGATCATAATGAGCAGTGAGTTCTGAGACCTTGCAAGATTGAATGCAGAACTGAGTGCAGCAGAATCCCAGAGGCTGAAGCCGAGGGGATGGCAGTAGGCATGAAGCAATGATTTGCATAAGCAATGAGCAACAATTGCAGAAGCAAGCATGGACCTGCACATAGATCAGTAAACAGAGTAGTAGTAAGTGGACCTACATGTAGGTCTGCATAACATAACAGCAATGAAACAGCACTGAATAGAGGGGCAAGCCAGGCAGGCAATGAAAAGCCAAATCAAGGTGACAAATACTCTGAGGATTTTCGGTGGCGAAGGCAAGAATCAGAACAGAATTAATTAGCCACATGGGGTCACAACTCTCCAAACACTTCCCAGTCCCCACTGTAGGACAAACAAGAAAGTGATGGAAGGGCCAAGAACCACATGCAGATATTAAAGTTAGTTCAACAGCCGCAGCAGTAGCCTATAGCTGACCTCTGTGTATAGCAGGGTGAATAATCACAGAAGCAACATCTGAATGGAGTACACTGAGTTGTTAAAACTTGCAATAAATATAAATAAGGAGAGACACAACGCTGCTGAAAGCATGTGTAACCAGGCAGGGTAATGAAGCTGCTGCAATGAGGTAAGTAGAATGAGAGCATGATTGAGCTGCATAGCTAGGTTCAGAGTAAACTGAGTCCTGTGAAAACAATAGAATATGCAACATGGAGCAGCTATGGTTGAGCTGAAACATTCAGATAATGTAGTTGCATGTAGTAGTGAGAGAGTTGTGAGTAACGGGAGCAAGGAGCTCTGGAGCAATATGCTAGGAGCTTAGAAACAAAAGCCCCCCAAAAGACACAAGCAAAAACACACAAACACAGAAAACAGGGAACAAAGACAGAAAAAGCACATGCAGCCAAAGGCAAAATACAAACTAGAAGCAAGAAATAAACACAGAAATCCAGCAGACAAGCAGGAGCAGTGGGGGGGGGGGGGGTAGGCCCCAAACCAGCCTAGAGGACAGACCGACAGAGCCTTCAGGTACAAGGAAAAAGTGCTTCACAATGAGGCTGAAAGGAACTGCTTATATAGCTCAGGAAGTGGGAGTGGCTTGGCCATCGAACTCCAGGCAAAGCCCTTCCAATTGTTTAAATTAATTTTTAGTTCTACTTATTGCGACATTGACAGGGAAATTATTTCATGGGTTGAGCACTCTACGGGTAAAGAAATATTTTCTTTTCTGTGTATTAAAGGGCCTACCAACTATTTATAGCGGATGACCTCTGATGTCACTCATACTATCTTTGTATTCAATCCCCAGCTCACACATAAGGTATGGATTATTTATGATGTCATACATGAAAAGTAAATCTCCCCTAAGCCTCCTGGTTTCTAACTTTCTGGCTGGGGCTGCCTTTCCCCAGCTTCTGCCAGAGGCCAGGCAAGCATCGGGCTCTGCCCACCCTCCCCCTGGAGGAGGAGAGCAGTCCAACGGGCACTCAGTCCTCCTCCCCCCAGCTGGCCCTCTGACACCACGGATTCAGTTCTGGACCCGGGTCATTGGCGACACAAGCAGTACCACTGTGTCAATGGGCTGGCTAGAGGGTGTTGTACTGTTGGGATGTGCTAGCCTTTGGATGAAACCATAAAACTGAGGTCCTTTCTGCCCATATCTGCTGCTGCCCTGCTGGATGTCCAAGTGGAAGTCAAAGAACCCAAAGCACTTTTCCCAAGAATAGGGAGTTTTCCCCAGTGATCTATGTAACATTCCCATTCCCATAAAATAAGTTCAGGCAACTGTGCGTGTGTGTTGATGAGTGGATCGGCTGCTGCTTCATGTTTACCATCACTTCATAACTAGTCCTTCTCACCACCTGTAAATTGCTTTGGGATACTTTCTGAAATAAAAAGCACTAAATAACTGCAAATTATGAAAGAGTTTCCAGATTGTTCACTGGTTCTTAATTTTAATTGCCATCTCTTGATACTGCAGTTTATCAATGTAAAAGTATTGCCTTTAAGAGCTGTGAGGTGAAGAAACACGCCACTCATGAAGGAAATGTCCATGAGGTTTGAGAAATGCAAATCCAAGTCACAGGAATTTAACCTCAGCACTTCATTTCCTGTGTTGGTTTTAACATATGTTATGTGCAACATCTGGATTTCAGACCTGCCCCTATTAGGAAGGACTTTTGTCATCTGGACAGCACAACAGCCAGTTCAGAATATAGGAATTTGTTTTATTTTATTGAACTAATACCCAGGTCAGTTACTTTTTTTTCCTAGATTTTCAAAAGGCATGGGAGTGAGCCTGACTTGAACATCCCTCTCCTGCTGAAATCGGTGACTCGGTCCATGCAGACACACAAAATACAATTCTTATCACCTAGCCTTATGATCAAGACACATGGAATTTTTTAAATCCCATCTGCAAGGGCGATTTCATGGAGGGACTTCAAAAACATGTTTTGAAGGGGATTTGAAGAGTTTCACCTGCCCTGTTCATGAGGTGGGTCAACAAAAGGCTATGTTAAAAATATGAAGTCCAAATCTGGAAAAATAATAAAATTATGAGCAAACATTGAAGAATTCCAGTGTTGCTTCAAAACTTTGTTGTGTTTTGAGATTTTGGCACCAGGTTTTTAATATAGTCTTCATATGGCTATACCTTACTTATTTTGTTAATTCTTTGGTAACCAGCTAAGGCTCACTAAGCATGAGTGCCTGTTTTCAGGGACGACCCAGGAGCAGTGGGGAGGCTGAGTGACTTGTTTAGAGTCACACAGTATGCAAGTGGAGGTTGTGGGAATCAAACCCAGGTCTCTTGAATGTACCAAGCTCATTCACAGCTCATAACCCTAACCTCAAGGCTACACTGACAGCCATAACCTAATCTAGCCTAACCTTATGAACTCCATTTTGCACCACAAGTGCCAAAATACATTTTGGCCAGTGTTTGAGAAATGACAGTTGTCACATTCTTGAGGCAGTGTGAAAAAATGGCTATGCAAAAATTTTGGATCAAAATATTGAAAATTAGCAAAGTTATGAGCGAGCATTGACAAATTTAAATGAACATTCATAACTTTGTTTTTTAATATTTTGATCCCAGATTTTCAACATAGCTTTCCTATGCTGCCTCCTCATGAGCCTGGCAGGTGAACATTTTTTAATGTGGTTCATTATTACAGACAGACAATAATTAATCATTGCTCACAAACACACAGCTTTTGACCACATAGTTGAATCATAAGCAATACAGGTCAGCCAAGGGCCAAAACTAAATAACTCCAAACTGATGGAGGATTTTTGCAGAGACTAGAGGAGAGAAAGCTGGTGTAGATGTTTAACTCATAACCAGCCAAGTTGGGACCGTTTCATTCAATTGTTGCTTTAATGCATTTGCAACCTTTTGTTTGACCTGATACTCAGTATGTTGCAGCTCCTAGAGATATCCCTTATTGATGGAGGCGTTTCTAACAGATTAACAGGAATTTACAGTAGTCACTCCCAATGGGGGAAGGAGGAGTAATTTGCCTTTAGATTGCTAATGCCACTTGACTTCTTTCTGGTTTATAAATCTACAATAGTTAACTTATTACTTACACCCATTTTAAAATATTTCATATTTTAATCAGTCGTATGTTTTAAATGCACTAGTACAGGTTTACGTTAACAGGTGACATTGCTCTGTGAACACTTAAAGGGTGGTATCTCTTGCTTGTATTTCCAGTCAGAAGACCTCCATCCCAGGTAGAGAAAATGCTCACTATGGTGTACTTGGATTTTTTTCTTTAAAAAACACACATGAATATTAATATCTGGTGGTGCACTTCGTTAACTGCAAACTTTATGGAACGTGACCCTAAACCAGTTATCCATGTTCTGAACTACTGGCTCAGCTATGAGATGCCTCTTGAATCCCCCCTGGTGACAATGGCATCATTTTCTTGCTCCCACCCTGCTAGGGGTCTACAGAAAGCAGGAGTGAGCAAGAGGGAGACAGGTCAAGAAGGGAGCCTTTGCTCAGGGCTACAGTTCCACTAACAACTCCCCTCTGGTTATCCATGATTGTTTATTTAAGAACTAAAACTGCAGTTTTGCTGAGGGCTGCTTTTCAAATCCAGTTTGCAGTAGACAGAGGTGTGGAGAGAGGCATGATTGTGTTTGTTTACTAGAAGTGGTATCTGCATATTTGGAAATCCTTCAATCAATCAATCAATCAATCAATCAAAATCTTTATTTATTCAGGCGAACATCATTGAGCATAGCTCATTTACAAGATGGACCTGAGTGGTCATAACAAAAAAGGTTACAGAGTGTATACAAAAACATGATATTGAAATAGCACAAATACAAACATTTATGAGTGAGATAGATGTACAATTATTTACATATATACAAGGCAAAGGACAGTAAACCAAAAACCTATTAAAGGTGAGAAACAAACAGTCTGGTAGGGATAAGGCTTGGATAATGGTACATGGGTGGGCATATGTGTTTGAGGTTAGATGTGGAAAGGACCAGAGGAATGATAGAAGAATAGGGAGGAGCTTTAGAAGGGGGTGGGGAGAGAGGGTGTGGGGGTGGGGGTGGGAGGACTAGGCCTTGTGGAAGCAATTGCATGAATCTGGGATTAGGCTGGTGTACAGCTTTTGAAGGATGTAAGGGGATCAGTGTTTCCATTTCAATGTCTTTTGGATAGAATTCCAGATAAGTGCCAGGAATAACTGATTGCAGCTCTTCCATACCGGGTGCAGGTGATAGGAATCTTCAGCAGGATCAGTTTGTTGATCCTCAAGGTGTAGGGCCTGGATGTGATCTGGTTGAAGCAGTCTGAGATGTAGGAAGGGAGTTTGTTTGTCAGAGCTTTGTAGATCCAGGTAGCAGCATTTTTTTTTCTTCAGCCCTTCCCTTGTTCAGAGTATGTGGTCTCATACTTTTGTGCAGTAAATGTGTAATTCTGCCATGTACATGACTGATTGCACCTTCTGACTGTGAGTAGTTTTATAACCCTAACATACAGTAACTCCCAGGAATACTTGCTTAGCAGCTGAAGCACTGGGGCAAGGGCCATCAGCTCAAGCACTGAATAAACTGCATTGGCAATGGATTTTTTGGTGTTACTGATTTTGTTGCCACGAGTGTGCATTAGTGGACTTGCTGTTGTCTAGGGCTGGCCACCCTCCTTGCAGCACCAACCCTGCACCACTTGTTTCACAGCAGCTACCTCTGGATCTGTTGTTATTTCTTACAACTGAGCACTGAATTGCTTTCGATCTCTCCAATACTTGAATGGGAATCCCTATTCTCTCTCATTATTTTTTGTAAAGATTACATCTAAACTGTGTATCTGTGCAAACAGAAATGCATACTTATCAGCAATAAAAAGGGTCAGGAGCAAGAAAATAGTGCTCTTGCATCTGTACGAGTGCAAGTAACCTAGAGTGAGCTTTGCATCTGAAAACCATTGGGGTATCTCTCGGTTCTGAGGAATGCTGCACTCAGGAGTTCAAGTCTGGAGCAGGAAAATAGTGCAGTGGTGGGGGGAGGAGAGGAAGGAAGTGCACTGTAGTGCAGAGATAGGACACAGAGAGATGTGTTTTAACTCTACTTGATGTAAGAAGACAGCTGTGGTACATTCAGTATCCAGTCACGTGGTTTCACAGCCCCCTCCTCTATGTAATTGCACCATGTCAGAATAGCTCTCACTATACAACCATAAAAATGATACTGGAGGCGTGACTTGGTTAGCTTACTGACCCCTGGCATACTGATGACAGCAGCCAATCAAATCACATGATATTTTTCAGACACATCAGCATCAGGGGCAAAGAGAGAGAGAGAAAAGAAAACAAAAAAAGGGAACAAAAGCATGATGAGCTGGCATCAAAGAGAGAGGGGTCCTCTACTACTGGACCCACTGGGCTCAGAAATCTGAGAAGCAGGGATGGAAAGGTCTTCCACCACTAGAATCTCTGGACTTGGAATTCTGAGAACCAGGGTGGGAGAATTCCTCCACTGCTGGAACCCCTGGACTGGGAAGTCTGAGAACCACAGAAGGAGAGTTCTCCCACTGCTTAAACACCCTAAATTGTGAAATTTGAGAATCAGGGAAGGAGCAGTCCTCCACCGGTGAAATCCTTAGTCTGGGAAATTTGGGGACCAGGGAGGGAGATAGTAATTATCAGCTTAGTGCCAGGCTGAACAAACTACTGCTCAGAGTGCAGGGGACCATAATTACTGCCTCAATCACTACTGCTGGAGTCAACTAGGGAGCTTGTCTTTCTGCTAATGGTCACAGAAAAGAGCACAGGATAGGCGGATAGGCTAAATGGCCACTGCAGGACTTCACCTACTGTAAGCACCATCTGCAGACAATATCATCAGTAGCAGTCTCACAGCCAGCCTACTGCAGAATCCTCAGAGGAGGAAAAGAGGACAATTGAGCCATGTTCATAAGTGGCCCCATTGAAACAAGGTATTGCATCTCAGCTGGGCTAACCTGGGCAAATAAATTGTAAGGGGGAAAAACAATAATAAAAAAAACACTTTAAAATGTTTTAAAACAAAGAAAAGAAATCAAAAATATAAAATTGTAACAACCCCAGAAGCTAACAACTGAAGAGTTAATTGCAAAAAGTCATTTTCTCTTTATTTCTACTACTTGACAGTATCTGTACAAACTGACTTTAGGTCACCCCTTGGTAATTTCAAGTTGTGCCCAAAACAATTCCTCTGAACCCCAAATCAGAAATTAATTCACGGCACCATATCAGTCTAGATAGCCCCAAAAACTCAAGTTGGGTAAAAACCGCACATGCTTATTCTGTATACCGGGTTGGAAATGTAATGGTTGTCATGGGGATATACATTCAACCTCTGGAACAAGCAGTGTCACATATGCTTCACCATAGCACCCCCTTCTGTCTGATTCACAGAACAGCAGCTGGCATCAGAATCCAGGAGCCATTTGCCTAGCCTTCTGGCCCCCTGACAAAGATGCATATGATGGAAGCTTTGGGGCACCTAGATAGTGGAGGGATCTGAAGTATTTATTTGTCACTCATCGACCAATAAATGGATCTTAGTAGCATGTTCTCTGAATCTGAGCTGAAACACCACTCTGACTAAAATGCGCGCTAATCTTTGCCTACCTTTTGGCCATGACATGGTAGCAGTCACCCATGGGAAGAGAAAGGGAGGGCTCTCTCCAGAATGATGAGGATGTCCAGAGGGAAAACTAGAGTTTGAGGTTGAGCTAGCCATGGTTCTATTGGGGTGGGGGGGTAGATCCTGAACCTGAGTACCAAGCAATATTTGTATAGGTGCCTCTGGTGCTAGTTTTATTCATCACATGGGGGGGATAGCAGGATAAGAACCATGTTTATTTCTACAAGTAAAAAGAAGATGCATCATTCACAAGTGGCAAAAGATATACAGCAGATGATCTTGCTAGGGTCCCATTACATTTATCTGACCAACTAGAACTCTTTGTGCCCTAAGGTAGCAAAGTCCAAAGTAGAGGGTCAGCTACAGTACTTCAAACAGATGATCATCAAATGATTTCAGTCTGACCCTTGGAACTGAAAAGAGACTTCTCAGTAGAGCATAGGGTGTTAAAGGATCAATGGGAAGTCATAAGCTCTGCCAGGTGGCCAGAGACCAACCCATATAGGACCTTGTGGGTTAGGAAACCAACTGTTAACATGCTTCTTCACCGGCAAGCAGCACAGTTCATGCAGGACTGGGGTTATGTGACAAGACTTCAGAAGGCCAGTCAGCAAACTAGCCACTGCATTCTGCACCAGCTGCTGGCATCATAGGATCCCTCCACTGACCCCGAGGTAGAACATGTTAAAGTAGTCAAGCCTGGGCATCACAAATGTGTGCACCAGTGATAGAAGTGTCTGGATCTGTAAATGCAAAGGCTTTTCTGCCAAATTCACGCTTCATCCTAGGGCTCGAGAAGGTAAGTGCTGCAGGTAAACAGAATGAGAAAGCACTGTAGATGTCTCCTGCTCTTGGTAATCCTCTGCACCAGCCCTCTCCCCCATCCTCCAGTCTAAATAAAACCAAGATCCCACTGAAAACAAAGATACTGCATCTCAGATGGGATATTCTGGGTAAATAAATTGCCAAAAAAAAGAGTAAAGGAAAGCTGAGGAATTGTCAGTTCTCTTCCAAACTGCAGCCAAACCCCAGTATTTGCATCAGTTCTGCTGAAGCGTAACAGAACAATACATCTGCATTTTGTAGCAGCTTTCATGCAGGTCATAGCCCACAATGTGTTTTAGAATATCACCAAACTTGGGAATGCTCTGTGCCCCCCCCCCCCCACGAAATGCAGTAGCCTGTAAGTGTAATTTATACACAGCTGAACTTTTTTATAGCAACTTTCACCCAAATAGCATAGTATATTCCAAAATTAGACAGTGGCAATTTCAGGAATGTCCTGTTTCCCCCTCTGAGCTGCAGCAGTCTCCAGATTCTCACAACTGTAAGCTACCACATTGCCAGGATGTTCCCAACAAAGTCCAGCTGACTGTGTCAGTAATATTTCCCGCAGTGTCATTGGAAATACCCATCAAATTCACCACAGCTAACATCCCTGCCCTTGTGAGGAAAAGGCTTTACAGCACGCAGTTGTTTATACCTGAGCCCTGTATAGCAATGCAGCTATCTAAACAAATTACTGTATCTGAAACTTCAAAAGTCAGCTCCTTTTTAAATGACTGTAGTTTAGATATTTATTTTTGTGGCTATTTTTGTTTCACAAAGGTGCCCAAACACACTGATCCCCATACACATGTACATACAGAACATAAATGCAATCCCTTGCTTTGGTTCCACCAGACCCATCTCCTCTCTGAGCCCAGGGGTGGCTGTCATGTCTAGGGGTTTAGTAGATGGTCTCACTCACTGAGAGGCACCTCTTGCAAACCATTTTACTACAACCTGCCACTTCTACAACACATACGACCTACTGTAGCACTGACCTATAATAGTCTGAGTGCCACCCTGGTGAAGCAGATCAGCGGTGCTAGGCCAACAGTCTAGAAATACCTGAGTTTGCAGCTCTCTGAGCTGCACCGTTTCTGGCTTAAAAACAGATTATTTACACATGAACCACAAATACTGATTCCCAAAGGAGCAAGCTGGGAAGCAGCAATGTTGTTTAGCTTGGCAGCAAAAAGTTCTACTATATTTTTAAACACTCTCTGGATCCTTCCACTTACATACTGTATATTAAACAACACCGGAACACAGAGCACTACACATGAGACCAAAAAATTGCTTGTGCAGTGCCAACAATTTATATACACTGCACCATGCACAGTACTAGTTAAGAGAAGGATTTACGCAGACAGATCCCCAACTGTTACCTTCACTAAGGGCCTGAATAAATAATTATTTACATGTCCAGAGCCCGTAAGCATCAGGAGTCAAACGTATTCATAGCAACACTCAGTACATGATACAGGTCTTAGTCACAGCCATGAGAGAACCATGGATTTCCACAGGATTCATTTGCACCCCATCACATATTTACACAGGGAAAAGTCTGCGTGACCAGATACACTGAGGGGTACCCTACTAATTCAGTACAGCAGAACCCTGGCATTGGTACCAAAATGAGGTAGTAGGAACACATTGCATCTTACCCAACCCTCAATGTCTCAGCAGGGCCCCTTGGACTCAGGCTGATGGGACCAGCAGTACACCATGCTTATGAGTCTGGTGAACAAGCTGAAACTTTAACTTTCCTTTATGAACCCTGAGATGTTTACCAGCGATCACCATCAGACAGCCCTCCTTGAGGGTGAGCTGCCAACAGGCCCTTGTTATCCTGACTTTGGACCCTTGCCAGGATCCTGCATCTGGTGACCCAGACCATAGGGAGACAGTGCCACATCTAAACTCAGAACCTGCCACCATCCTAAGCCTGCAGGACTCCTCCAGCAAGTACAGCCGAACATGCTTCACATCCCATGGGTACCTCAGCTCCCTAAGCTTTTCATCAGGTACCAGCTATATTTGAACCTGAAACTCAACCTTTCTAAGCAGGACTTGGGTCCTATATTTACAACCAGAGGGTCAGGCCATCAGAAAAGCCTGGGAAAATGCAAGAATCAATGAGTTCATGATGTACTCAGGCAACTGAAAGCCCCCCTTGCTTGCAGACAGTACACAGGAAAATGCTTTGGTTACATTTTCTTAAAGAATGAAAACTTTAACCCTTTGTGCAGAAATGAGGTAGTGCTGGGCTGGTACAGTCCCTGACCATGGGGGGAAAAAACACATTTGCTGTGTGTGTGTGTGTGTAAGGGTGTCACATAACAAACACATTCATCCCTGTACACATGCACATACTGAACAAATAATGAACACTACGCAGTGTTTTCAGACTGATTCATCTAAGATCTGTCTGCCCAGAAAAGCAGACTTCCAGTTGCATGCATCTGTCTAGACATGCAGTACCATCTTTGGAAGGTAGAATATGTCTGTTCGTCCGTGCGTCCATCCCTTTCGTGGCTAAGTTTATATACAAGAATTGCCAAAAATTGAATTTGCATCTTTTTATGCAAATGTCTTTAAAATTCTGACTTTTTTTTTGGTTTTTGAAAGCAGATGCACTTTTTTAAAAATAAGATGGGCGAATGCTGCAGACGCCACACAGAGTTGTGTTCATGTCTGTCTTTCTGAACACCCAGCCCTCAAAGTATAAATGAAGAAAGATGGGGGGAGAGAAAGAAAGAGAAAGAGAGAGGGAAGGAGACAGAGAGGGAGGGAAACAGAGAGAAAGAGAAAGAGATGGGGGGGGTGAGAATTATGGTAGTGAAACAAGGGTTAAATTAAAAGAGTTTTTTTTTCCTTGCCCTGGCTGGTTTCCATAAAGTCTAGCAGAGCTTCCGTTAAGCCCATTTTTGGAAGTATTTGACTTCCAAAAAATGAGGTAAAATCTTACTTAATAAAAGGGGGAGTATTTCATTTCTAAAATATATATAAAAAAATGATTTTATTAAAATTAGGCAACTGTCAATTTTTGCAGGCATGGAAATGACAACTGGTTGATAAGGGAGGGAGATTTTCTCACTAATGGTTTGCAATAACATCCAAATGTGGTCCCTCTTAGAATATTGACTTCCAGAATTTGAGACCTGGAAAATATCTGGCCCTTTGAGAAACTGGAATCACTTCTACATTTGGACCCACAGAAGGTCTTGACTTCCATAAAATTACCTGAACCCCTGTTGCCTTGTATCAACATGTCTGAAAAGTGCCAGGTTAATATACTTTACAAATTAGTTCTGACTGAATTGTTTATTTTTCAAATGTAATGTTTTAATGGGAAATTACATGCACTGGACCTGTAGAATGCAATACACAAGACCCTGTAGGCACTATGCAAAGCAAAAGAGCTATTGAGCAGGTCTTAAGTTGCCACTTGGGTGATTGTGGGAAGGGGTTGGAAGGAGGCCCTACACAACATTTTGGTTTAAAATATTAAAACAAGTTAACGTTAAGGGGGATGCAAAAAAATAGTGGAGAAAAAATGTATGTGCAGTTCATGTTTTTTGGGACTTAGTTTTGTGGGGTATTTTTCTGTCACCCATAACTTTTTTCCCAAAATTTGAGGATGAGTGCTTACCCCCCAGTCTGACCATGTAATTTGAGGGTTTTAATTTTACCCTGAAATACTTTTTCAGTGACACCAATTTTTAAATATTTTCTTGCAAAAAACAAAAACAAACCTAAGAACCTGTGCATATGCAGTAGGGTTTTTTGAAGGACTTAGGGTTTTTTTTTTGCATTTTTAAAGTTTTTTAGCGAGTGGTGGCAGACAGCGAAGCAGATGACAGTAGCCTGACAAGGTGGAGTGGGGGCTGTGCTGGTCTCTGACCATGGAACTGGTGAAGGGGTTGTGGGATAACAGATGGACCAGACACCAAACTTCAGGTTCAACACACAATCTCTGCATGATGTTTATTCAGAATACAGGAGATAAGCTTCAGCAATAGCATATTCCTTCTTCAGTACATCAGTTTGCAGCAACAGACTATGAATGTCCTTTCTCTACACTTAGCCAGCACCTACTGACACTGATCTCTGATCTAACCACTTTTCAGTGAAAACCCTTCATCCCTATGTGGGCTCTGTTTGCTTGGGTAGTGGGGCTCAAAATGAAAAAAAAAAAAAACAAGCTAAAAACAAAGAACCTCAGTGCAGAAACACTGAAACATGGGTAATACAACATCATACATACTTCCATAATGCAAAGCATATTGGGATATATGCAGATATCATGCAATTTCGGACTTGTTCAGTTTACAGCAATTTACATGCATTTTAAATAGCACAACTAACTTAATTTCTATAATAGTTACCTAGTACTTTTTACCATTATCAAAAACACCTAGTGCTATGGTATTTTCAACATTTACAGTTTTCATAAACATAAGGTATATAGATCAAGGTATTTTATGCCATAGTGCTATTACATACTAAATCCAACAAGGATAAACACAACGGCCCGGGATATTCAAACTGCACCATTCTGAGGCGCAAGCCCTTGCGCTGCTCAAAATAGTTGTGCAGGGGTGTGGCCCGGGTGATATTCAAAGGATTTGCGCTATTGAGCAACTCCTTTGAATATCGCCCCACAGCCACAGCCACTGTGCATGGCGCAGTGGAACTTGCGCCACCGCAAGTTGTCAGAGTTGAGCATTAAACTTGCGGTGGCGCAAGTACCATTGCACCATGTGCAAATTTCCGATATTCAAAAGGTGACATGCAAATGGGGCCATAATTCATGCAAGGCATGGGGGGGCCATTTGCAACTGATTATGGCCCCATTTGCATGCCATTAGCATGTAGGTGCACCAATCCCCGAGGACTTGCGCCTGGCCACCCTGCCAGGCAGCAGCCATCGGTGACCGATGCACCCTGCAGCCCGATCATGGGCAGAACATGAAAACAACCCCTCCCCAAACATCTCCCAATGCCCGATCGCAGGCAGTATGTATAATGACAACCCCAAACATCTCCCAATGCCCGATCAAGGGTAGAATGTATACTGACAACCTCAAACATCTCCCTAATGCCCGATCACAGGCAGAATGTATACTGACACCCCCCAACATCTCTCAATGCCCAATCGTGGGCTGAATGTGAAATACCCCAAACATCTCCCAATGTCTTCGCTGGCAGAATGTATACTTGTTACCCCAAACATTCCCAATGCCCAATCGCGGGTCAATGTGAAACAACCCCCTAAACATTTCCTCTATCGTTGATCGCGGCAGAATGTATATTGACAACCCCCAAACATCTCTCCTAATGCTCCTGCTCGCAGGCAGTATGTGGCACGATACCTCTTGGTGGTGTCTAGAATACCATTTCACTCTTACCATGAAGTTTACTCACCTCGCCTCCCCGCCGGCTGCCAGGGGAGCGGGTGGTGGTGCTTCGTGGGTGGGTGGGGTGGGGACACTAGACACCAGGGAGATGTTTGGGGGATTGTCACTGGACATTCTGCCTGTGATCGGGCATTACGTCCACTGGACCACCAGGGATATATTCGTTTGGGGGTCTTTACATCTCTGCCCGCAATCGGGCACTGGGGGTTGTTTTACATTCTGCCCGCGATCGGGCATTGGGAGATGTTTGGGGGCTGTTATTATACATACTGCCCGCAATCGGGCATTGGGAGATGTTTGGGGGTTGTCATTATACATACTGCCCACGATTGGGCATTGGGAGATGTTTGGGGGTTGTCAGTATACATTCTGCCCGCGATCGGGCATTGGGAGATGTTTGGGGGTTGTTATTATACATACTGCCCACGATCGGGCATTGGGAGATGTTTGGGGGTTATATTATACATACCGCCCACGATCGGGATTGGGAGATGTTTGGGGGTTAGTTCTCATTCCCTGCCCGTGGATCGGGCATTGGGAGATGTTTGGGGCGGGGGTTCTTTTCACGCTCTGCTCCAAGAATCGGCTGGTGCGGGGGCATAGGATTGAGTTGGGGCCAGCCACGGGTGGCAGCTGCTGTGTTGCCTCGTAATACAGCAGCTCACCTGTGGGTGGCCCCAACTTGATCCTTTTTTGGCTCAGAGTTGTGCAGGCGCAGGTTGGGGTTGCGCCAGAGTTAATTTCGCCAACCCGACTGAATATCGGGTTGTGCAGTTTATGCATGGTTCCTCCCCCTCCTATTGAGCATGCATTCATTTGCATTGCACTGTTGCTCAACCTGTTTTCAGTGGCGCAACTGCCTCCTGCTGAATATCGCAGAATGGCTCAATGTAGGACTTGTGCATGCGCAACCCTGTTGCGCATGGCGCAACCCTTTTGAATATCTGGGCCAACCTGTTTTACATATGTTTGAAGGTCACCACAATAACCTCCCTGTAGGAGGACCTGAGAGGGAAAATAAAAATTAAAGAGGACACTATAGTATAGTCAAGAAAGTGAAGGGAGGAAGGGGGGAAGGGGGTGCCCATAGATGGCCAACCTTATGGACTAGAAATTGTAAAGGATAGATTAGGCTAAGAAATAGAAGAACTATGGCAACAGATTTAAGAACAGGTTGGTCCTCAACAGTGGCAGGAACTCCCTGTCACAGAACCAAGAAGTATGTACATGTGTTGTTGGGGGGATGGCATGGGGGTCATAGGGTGGGTGAGGTTGGGGAGGTTAATTAAGAGCAATGGGCTGTGCATCAGAGGAGGATGGGGTAGTTGTATGCAGTCAGTGAGGGGAAGGTATTAACGTTGGTATATGTGAGGTGGGAGGCATGTGTGGCAGACGGTGGGTAATGGTGGAGGGTCTAGTTTAACTTGTCGGGGCCACCAAGTGGCTGCAAAAGTTTTAAAATAAAAAAAGGAAAGAACATAGACCTGACACCAGTGTTGGGCACCTGGATTCAGGAAGGGGGGTGGGGGAGGTTATCTGACATGGTGTTGGGCACTTAATGTGAAAAACTGAAGAGAAATGCTGGGTTTTCCCTAAAGCATCTGTGCATGGGAGTGCCCTCATCCTTTTGTTTGGAACCCCTATCCTTTTGTAGCACTCCCATCCTTCCCCCATGTTTAAAGCAGGGCACTGGACCCCAATACTGTTACAATTACAGTGGATGAGTGACTTCAGAGAGTAAAACAGCAAAGGAAAGGTGATCTAGGGCTACAAAGAAACATGCAAAAAGAAAAAAAAGCATATGGATTCAGAGAAAAAAGGCGGAACAAATCAAGGAACAAAGGAGGGGGTCACACAGATTGTGCCTATGTTTCTCAACAATTACCCCCATCCTTTCCATTTTTTTCTGGGGAAATACTGGAAATGTAAGACTTTTCCCCTTTGTGATTGACTTGGAAATCAATCATGTATGAAAAAAAAACAGAAGTGTTCATGTTTTGCAGCAGGATACTGTAGGTGGGCGGGAAGAAAAAACTTGGGGGTTTGGTTTTTTTTCGTGACTGACTTGGAAGTGTTTTTTTTTTTTCTTTTCCTTTTTCAGTCAGTTTTCTTTTTCATTTGCCCTTGCACAGGCTCCAGCAGTTAATAAACACATAACTTTTTAATCTGGCCTTTTTTTTGTTGCAGCACAAATGAAATGTTATATTCTGAGTCAATATTTAGGGAACCTAAAATTTCAGATTTTAAATCACTGAATGTTTTCATTATATGTGCACACAAAAAAACATCTCACTTTGGTGGTATTTTATTTACTAATATTTCCACTTTGCAGTGCTAACACTACTGAACTAATTATTTTAAAAATTGGCATGCACTTATAGCCACTAGAATGGAGAGGGTGCATGCCACTTATTAAACCCTAGGTCCTAGGACTGCCAAGTTATAAGCTGTCAGAAACAGGAGGTTTGGCGCAAACACTAACTCAACCCTTATGTACTGGTGCTACTGCACAGAGTAATAGGCAGACAGACAGATGGATCTACCCTGTCAACTACAATGTGAGTGTCACCTTGCAAGTAATGAGAAATTCAGAAGGAATTACAATACAGAAATTGTACAACCTTTTATATTGCCAGTCAACAATGTAGAGGGGAAAAAACAAACAAATATGTTGCAGATGATACCTTTTATTGGACTAACACAATTATTTCTGAGACTTGCTTTTGAGAGATAATGCTCTCTTGTTCAGGTCAGGGCAATGATATTGGCAGAAACCAAATGCTGTCATTTCTCTTTTATTCACAGAGTATTTAACAGAGGTCACACCAATGGACAATGGAGACTGCTCAAGCTATTTATTTATTTAGCTTTTGTTAACCAGGAAGGTACACTAGACAAGACAATTGCCTATTTTCAGGTACGACCCGGGAGAATACAGGAATAATAGATTTAGGTACATACAATGACATTGTACAAATTAGACATGTTATAGTTCATGAGAGGATACAGATTCAACACAGCATATGAAACATGATAAGGCATAGATTATACAGTATTAACATAACAAAAATAAACACCTTGTAGAAAATAAGAGCAGTAATGTTACAGATTCAACACAGCGTACCAGTGTGGTAAGGCATATGATCATCAGTTTACAGTAGCACAAAAATGAGTTTTTTGTTTTTCAAAATAGCACTAAGCTACATAAGTAGAAACCAGCACATACATCAGCAGATTTCTTCAACCGGATCAGCCAGACTGCCAGACTGAACACTTTTTAAATAAAAAAGCCAACAAACAGCGTAAACTTAGTGATCAGCTAAGTTCCCTCAACTTCAACTTGGGTCACTAGCATAGAAACATAGAATCTGTCTGTGGAAAAGGGCTGCTTGGCCAACCCTGTCTGTTCAAATGTTACCTGCCTAATGTGTCTCCACAGATCCTAACTGGTCTCCAGCTACCTACACTCCTCTCTGCTTATTTTCTAGTATAACCCTATGTTTATCCAGTGAATGCTATGCTTGACGCTCCCCACTGTTTTTGCCAACACCACTTCCACTGGCAGTCTGCTCCAGGCACCTACCACCCTTTTAGTGAAAAGGTATTTCCTCACACATCCCTTAAACTCTGCCCCCCCCCCCAACTTCATTGCAAGTCCCCTGGTCCTGGTGCACTTTCTCAATTGTAATAAACTCCACTTCTGCACCCTATTCACCCCTGTGAGGTGCTTGTAGGTCTCTAGCATGTCACCTCTTGCTCCACTGTCTTCCAGATGGTACATGTTGAGATCCCTCAGTTTCTCTTTGTAGGGCTTCCCATGCAACCCTTGCACCATTTTAATTGTCCTTCTATGAACTGCCTCCACCCTGTCTCTGTCTGTTCTGAAGTGCTTCCTTCAAAACTGTACATAGTACTACAGGTTGAGTTAAACAAGCAAGCAATAAAGTGACAGCAGCATCTCTCTTCTCCTGCTGGAGATACCCCTCCCTATGCACCCCAGCATCCCATTAGCCTTAGCCATTACTTTCTCTCACTGTTCTGCCACTCTGAGATCATCAGATATGGCAACCCCAAGGTCCCTTTCCTGCATAGTGACTGTAAGTACCTTCCCCGCCCATCCTATACTCAGCTACTGGGTTCCTATGCTCTAGGTGCATGATTTTGCACTTTTTGGTTTTGAACCCCAACTGCCTTACTTTGACCACTCCTTCAGTTTCCTATGATCCCTGAGTATTCTCTCCACCCCCCATCTGAATTGCCACCCTAATGCAAATTTTGGTATATCTGCAAAAAAGCATCCCTTTTCCAGTTCTTATTATCTGCTAAAAAGCATATCTTCCCTTCCAGTTCTTCGGAAATGTCACTAATGAAATAATTAAATGAAATAAATAAATAATGAAGACATTGAAGAGGACCAGTACTGAGACCCATAACACCCCACTGTTTATTTCCCTTTCATTAGAGTTAGTGCAGTTAACACCACCCTCTGTCTCCTGTCTGTTAACCAGCTTCTAACCCAGTTCACCACTTTAGATCTCACCCATAGGCTGCTCAGTTTTATTATCAGCCTCCAGTGTAGCACAGTGCTGAAGGCCTTGCTAAGTTCAGATAGGCCACAACCACTGCTCTCCTCTGATCTAGTTCTCTGGTCACCCAGTCAAACAAATCTAGCAGATTTGCTTGGCAAGACCTAATCCTACCTCTGTGAATCCATGCTGCCTATTGTCTTGCAGCCCATTGCATTCAAGGGGTGTAGGAAAATTGATCACAAGAAAATTGCTCACTGGAAAGTTGGTCACTGGAAAATTTCGGATGGGAAAATTGGTCACAGGAAATTTTGGGCACAAACAGCTGGAAATTTGGTCACACATTCGCATGTTCCTAAATTGAGCATGTGACACAGGAAGTAATTTTGCTCCAAAGAAAATTTTATGATCAAATGAACTTGTGGTCAGACTGCTATTTTAGTGCATCATCCAAAAGCAAGACTATTCTATTAAAGAAACACACAAGTATAAATCTTTATAGTTTTTATTGGTTTATCACACACATAAAAAACTTAACATATGCTGTCATGTTTATGCCTCATGTTATTTCCATAGAGAACTTTAGCATAGCCTCAAGAGAATGATTACTAACTGGCAAATGAAACATCTAGACTTTCTTTCCATTTTTTCTTTCTCCATTCTTGTTCACTCTGAGAGGTGCTACTCAGAGGGCACTGCTTGCTGGTCAGCAGCAGCTCTGGTGATGGGCTTACATACGATGTTATGTCCAGCAACTCAAAGGAATTCTTCAACAGTCTTCCATCCAGTTCACCTGTCAATACACAAGTTGAAGAGTCATGTCTATCGATCCTTGTACACTCTTTTTACTCAGTGATGTGCCAGTTGTCTGTGTGCACTCTGCACAATGATGTGCTGACTGTGGCTGCATCTGCCTTCAAGCAGGTGATGAGTTTCCACGCTGTTAGATGATTGCTCCCCACCAAAACCTCTAGCTTTTGATTCCATGCTTCCGTCAAGCTGTTTGTCTGATGTTCATCATTTATAGCTGCCCGATGTACATTCCACACTCCAGGAAGGAAGAGTGGTGGAGTGTGGCATACTATTACTGGTGGCAAGTCATCCCCATGCTGTGCTGGATGCTGAACTCTATGGAAGGTTCCTGTACTGAAGTGGTGCTGAAGTAGTTTAACAGAGGATCCATCCCCTCTGGAGTATTGGCCTGGAGAAACTCAAGTCCTTGTTCAAAATCTTCTATAGGCAACAGAGCCCATCCCAGATCTTGTACTTTATGCCACGTGCTTTGGGTGACATGGAAGAAGCAGCCGCAAAACATGACATGTTCAGCTATCACATTACACACCACTCACATGACTGCAATCTCGAAAACAATCACTACCGTAGTGGGGTCTGCATCATGCCCTAATTCATGACACTTCTCCATCACTTTTGGAAGCACCTTTTCATATGTCTCTTGGGACTTCCTCTGAATAAGCACATAGGCACACAACACTGCAGATTTTCCAATGGGACATCTGATGACATGCAGCTGGGAATATCCTCTGGGTGATGTAACATAGTTCCCATCCATGAACCATGTGTCTGACAAGGCAAGATGATAAAGTGCCTTGCAGGTTCCGAATATGATGATCCTTGGACCAGATCCAACACCACTGTCATGTATGAGGAAATGTTTCAGATTAGGTCCTCAGGTTTGCATCCATTTGTCAGCAAGAATGAGATTATCAGCTGGCCCAGTGGCACTGAGGGTTGAGGCACTGGATGCCACACCTTGTGCCATGCAGACAACCCTGGTTCAGGAGTGAGCTTGGGTTGTCAGGGGTCGGTGGGGTTGTGGAAGGATCAAGCATCCTATGGACTGCTCTCCTTCCCTGAGGAGGGGTGGTTTCCACAAACCAGTGCATTAGCAACCTCTAGCAGTGGCTTGAGGCACTACAGTTAACGGCCACAGAATGCAGGGGATTGGAACTTGGGAGGACGTCTTTTGGGTGTGCGCAGGAGCGTGCACATGCCGAGTGGGATGTCATTGCATGTTCAAGATTTGGGGAGAAAACTAAAATCTCCCTATTAGCAGGTGAGGCAACAGTGACCATCGGTACCCCAAGGCCACATGTCCGATGCTGGCCATTCCTCCATACCTCCCCCTGGGGATTCCAGGGCCTCTCCAAAGGGCTGGGAGAGACCAGAGTCCTGAACCCGATGAAGCTCATAGAGGATGGTTCAGGCAGGTGGTGGAGCCGAGGAGCTGTAAATGAGACCCCCGAGAGATGCCCTGGAGGTAGGGAACAGAAATAGAGTCACAAAAAAAAAGAACAAGATCGTTGAGAGTCTCAGGCTCCTTAGGCACCTGTCCAAGTCGCTGGTTCCGTAAGGAATGCTTGATGAAGTCTTCCCTTCTTAACAAAGCCCTAGTGTTGACATCTGCAGCTGCTCCAATGCGGACCCAAATCTGCAAGTGCTTGTCAGAACTGTTTTTGCCCACTGTTTCATTAAGGCTCTGCATTTAGCAGCCTTCACTGCAACTTCAGAAGGGTCATGATTGTGCTGAGACTCAAGCGTTGTGTTCTCTATGGTGAGTGCAGTAAATCAATCAATTTCTTTTTTAATGAAAAGGTGCCTTTCCAAAACCAAGGCACCTGTACAATAAAACCAAACACATTAATAAGATAACAAAATAAATTTAAGACCAATAAATACAATAGCAGCTTTAATAACTGGAAAATGCCAAGCTAAAAAGATACGTTTTCAGGGCAGCTTTAAAACTTTGGACAGTCAGGCAATCTCGCACCCATTGAGGTAGAGAATTCCACAGGGTTAGGGCCACAAAACTAAATGACCTTGCCCCAAATGTTTGTAGACGAGCCCTGGAAATCTCTAGCAATCCCTCATCGGTGGATCAGAGAGGGTGGAGGGGACAGTAGGGATGAAGGAGATCTTTCAGGTAACTAAGTCCCTGATCATGTAGGGCTTTGTAGGTTAACAAAGCAACCTTGAAGGTGATCCACCACTTTATCGGCAGCCAGTGCAGTCCGCAGAGCACAGGCGTTATATGACTGGTCCTAGAGGTACCAGTCAAAAGCCTGGTTGCCGCATTCTGCACTAGTTGCGAGTGGCGGATATCAACCCCTAGTAGCCCTAGGTAAAGGGCATTGCAGTAGTCAAGGCGGGGAGGTAACGAAGGCATGGACTAAAGTTGGAAGATCATCGGGAGGAACCAGGTGCTTTACCCAGGTGATATTGCTCAGGTGATAAAAAGAAGTTTTGACAGCCACCGACACCTGCAATTTTAGGGTCAGGTGGTCATCAAATATAACGCCCAGGTTCTGCACCCAGTCTGAGGTGGTTAGCTGGACACCTCTGAGCCATAAACTTGAAGGAGAACCAGCCAACACACCCACCTCTCGACGACCTGGGTCCACAACCAAAACCACAGTTTTTTCTGGGTTTAAACGCAGCCAGCTCACATAGAAACATAGAATTTGACGGCAGATAAGGACTGCTTGGCCCACCCAGTCTGCCCATTTCTCTACCTAATGGATAAGCTGCAGATCCTAGTTAACCAGCAGCCTACTTCTTCCTGCCCCCACCCCCTAGAATTGCCTTATGACTGTCCCATGCATGCTTGGATTCCACCACTGTTTTTGACTCCACAACCTCCTCCGGAAGGCCATTCCATGCATCCACAACCTCTCTGTGAAAAAATACTTCTTAAATTACCTCTGAGCTCGCCTCTCTATCTTCAAATTGTGCCCCTTGTTCTTGCACACCCTTTTTTTGAAAGATGCTACCTCTTGGACTTTGTTGATTTCCTTGAGGTACTTGAAAGTTTCTATCATGTCCCCTTCTCCCTCCTTTCCTCGAGGCTATACATATTACGCTCCTTAAGTCTCTCTTCATATGTCTTGCAGTGCAGACCCTACACCATTTTAGTTTCCCTCCTCTAGACAGCTTCCATGCTGTCTATGTCTTTGCAGAGATTGGGTCTCCAGAACTGCACACAGTACTCCAGATGGGGTCTGACCAGCTGTCTGTACAGAGGGATAATAACTTCCTGTTTTCTACTGGTGATGCCTGTCCCTATGCATCCCAGTATCCCCCCAGCCCTCCTTGCTGCCCTCTCACATTGCTTGTCCACCTTTAGGTCATCTGATATGACTACCCCTAGGTCCCTTTCCATTTTTGTTGTTGTTAGTATCTCACCCTCCATTGTGTACTCTTCCCCTGGGTTTTTGTTTCCCAGGCGCATTACATTGCACTTCTTAGCATTGAATCTAAGCTGCCATACATTTGACCATTTCTCTAACCTTGCCAAGTCCCTTCTCATCCTTTCCACCCCACCTTGTGCATCAACTCTGTTGCAGATCTTTGTGTCATCTGCAAAGAGACATACTTTTCCTTGCAGTCCCTCTGTAATGTCCTAATACTGAACCCTGCGGTACCCACTAGTAACCCCCCTTTCTTCAGAGTGGACTCCATTTATTATTACACTCTGTGTCCTATTCTCCAGCCAATTCTTTATCCAGGCTGTCATCTTGGGACCCACTCCCAGGCTGGTTAACTTGTATATTAATCTTTTGTGTGGGACTGTGTCAAATGCCTTGCTAAAGTCTAGGTAGGCCATGTCCAAAGCCCCTCCCTGATCTACTACTTTGGTCACCCAGTCAAAGAAATCTATCAGATTTGTCTGGCATGACCTTCCCGCTGTAAATCCATGCTGCCTTGGGTCCTGTGCCCCTCTGGCCTCTAGATACTCGACAATTCTTTCCTTCAGAAGTGATTCCATCATTTTCCCTACCACTGAGGTTAAACTAACAGGTCTGTAGTTTCCTGCTTCTGCCTTGCTCCTACTTTTGTGAAGGGGAATCACATCTGCCCTCCTCCAGTCCTCGGGTACCACCCCATCCTCCCATGATTTGTTTAAGAGGGTAGTCAGTGGTGTCACTAGTTCTACCCTTAGTTCTTTAGAATTCTGGATGAATCCATCAGGCCCCATTGCTTTGTCCACCTTCAGTTTTAAGAGTTCTTTCAGAACCCTTTCTTCTGTAAATGGGCTGGTATTAACTTCTGTATCCAGAGTGTTTCTACTGTTTGTTTTAGGTACCTCCCTTCCTTTGTAAATACTGAGCAAAAATATTTGTTTAGTAGCTCTGCCTTTTCACAGTCACCCTCTGCCCACCCTCCTCCCTTTATTAAGCCTCACTATCCCTCCTTGGTCTTCCTTTGCTCCCTGATGTACCTATAAAAGGTTTTATCCCCCTTCTTAACCGAGTTGGCTATCTTTTCCTCGGTTTGGGCCTTTGCTGTTCTGACTGCCTTCCCAACTTCCTTTTGCTTTAACTGATACAGTTCTCTGTCCTGCTCCTTCTGTGATTCATTGTACTTCCCGAATGCTTTCTTTTTCTCTTGAACCTTCACTGCCACTTCCTTTGAGAACCATAGTGGTTTCTTACATCGTTTTGTTTTATTTGCTTCACACAAAGGCTTGTTACCTCTGTGATGGCAATTTTTATTATTCCTTTGTTGTTCCACCCTCCTTCCTGCCCATTTGCTAGTGCATTCTTAGGCATACACCTATTTAGGCAAAGTCAGCCCTCCTAAAGTCCATTACTTTGCCTTTGTATGACTTGACTGTATTGCTGTGTTTATTGTGAACCATATTGTTTGATGGTCGCTAGTTCCCAGATGGCAACCCACTTCTACATCTGTGATCCTCTCTTCATCTCCATTTGAGAGAACCAGGTCTAAGATTGCTCCCTCTCGAGTGGGCTCCAATACTAGTTGTCTAAGGCATGCCCCCTGTAGGGCATCTAGAATAACACCACTCTTCGAAGTGACTGCTGCAATTGCACTCCAGTTAACATCTGGCATATTCAGATCACCCATCAGCAATATCTCCCCTTTTTCTGCCATTCTAAGTATATTTTCTATCATTTCCAGTTCATCCAGTCCTGGATCTTGGCTAGATAGCTGTTAAAGACCGAGGCAGCATCATCCTGACCAGACACAAAGGACATGTACAGCTGAGCATCATCTGCACAGCAGTGAAAACTCAAGCCATACCACCTAATAATCATTCTTAATGGCAGCTTATACACCGCAAACAACACGGGTGTCAAAATGGATCCCTGCGGTACCCCGCAGGATAGGGAGAGTGGAGCTGAGGAACAAACTCTGGCACCACCCTCTGAGTCCTACCCTAGAGGAAGGATTGAAACCATCTGAGGACTGATCCTGAAAGTCCACAGATGAACCGCAGGTGATCCAACAGCACTCCATGGTCCACAGTGTCAAATGCCACACAGAGATCAAGAAGGACCAAGATGGAACAGATCTTTTGATCTCTCGCTATTAGGAGGTCATTTAGTATCTGGATAAGGGCTGTCTTAGTGCTATGTCTCTTCCTAAATCTGGACTAGAGGGAATCATAAATATTGTGGCTGGTCAAATGGTCATCAAGCTGCGACGCCACCACCTTTTCAATAACCTTACTCACAAAGGGCAGGTTAGAAATGGGCCTGCAGTTAGCCAGAAAGTCCGGGTCCAAGAAAGACTTCTTAAGAAGGGGCCAAACCACAGCCTCCTTCAGGGGATCAGGAAAGATCCCCCTCTCCAAAGATATCCAGACTATCTTGGCAAGGATCGGACCAATACTATCCACACAGCCTACTAAAAGGCGCGAAGGGCCTGGGTCCAAACTACAGTTGGTCGGAAGCAATGACTTGATAACCATCACAATATTATCGATTGTGGGCCGGCCGAAGTCACACCACACAAACTGGGCATCTGATATCTCCTGCCGACCATCGCAACTCCCTTGAGAGAAGGTCAGGTGGAGGCCGGAGCTGATTGTGTCAACCTTATCCGTGAAGAATCGAGCAATCTCCTCACAATGCTCTTGTGAAAAAGCATTTCCAGGCTAGAGACAGAGTGGATTGCCGAATCTGTCCACAGTTGGTCGATTCTGTGCAGCAGCAATCTCCCTGGACAGGAATTCTGCCTTCTCACTGATAATTGCTGATTGATAGACCAAATAATGGTCAGTCAAACTAAGTCTGTCACACTCCAGGCCCGACCTCTGCCAGCGCCTCTCTAACCTTCATCCCACTCTCCTCAACTCCCTCAAGACCTCATCAAACTAAAGAGACCTGGGGCAAAGAGTGAGGGGGTGAACACGAACAGGAGCAATAGAATCCAGGGCCTCTGTCATTGCCTTGTTATAGGCTAGTACCAGATTCCCTGGATCCGTGCATTCATGCGGTATACCTGATAGGTCCAGCACCGCCATCAGGCCATTAGGTGACGCACCTCTCAAAGGGCGTTATCGGACCATCTCCATAGGGGCAGGCCTATTAGGGGGTACGATGGTCAGACTACCAGACTGGGTGCTGCGATTTACACACCTCCAACAAATTTTGGTGTTCTATGTGACTTGTTTGATGTATATAAATCCGTCATAGCATAGTTTCTGTCTACTCCTGGTAGTGATTGTGAACTCCATGATGTTGCATTGAACACTAAATCACTATCTAGCTGGGTTAAGTAGCATGTTAAAGTAGCTGGTAATATGGTCTGCTGTGAACATTTGCATTTTGTATAATAGGTGCACATCACTTACAAGGATAAATTAATTAGCAAGGAGCCGGCTGGAGGGAGGGGCAGGTAGAAAGGATGAGGGATATGGAGGGGGGGGTGGAGGAAAAGGGGTGGCCAGAGTGCTCCTGCTGGGTGATTCCATGATCAGGGGATCAAATGTGATAGGGAGGGAGAAGCCTGCCCAGTTAGAACAAAATGCTTCCCTGGACTAACAGTGCACAGGGCCAAGCATGAGGTATATCAGCTGGCAAAGAATTGTGGAGGTTCCCTGGACATACTGGTCCACCAGGGTACCAATGACATTGAGGGAAATAGTGTGCTAGAGATACAGGCAAGGTTTAGGGAGCTTGCCAGGGTCTGTCATGATATAGGATGCACAGTTTCCTTCTTGGAAATCCTGCCAGTGCCAAGGGCTAGTGGGGAACACAAGAGGAAGATTAGTTTGATAAACCAGTGGCTCAGAGAGTGGTGTGGGGCCAGAGGGTATAAGTTGTTGGGGGATTAGGGGGAGACCTGGGAGGATAAGGGGCTGTATGCTAGAGATAGGCTCCATCTCAATTCAGAGGGGAAGGAAATCCTTAAGTTGAAAACAGAGGGGTTCATTGGTGAAAGGTGGGGTTTAAACTTGTGAAGGGGGGAGGGATGGGAGAAAAGGCTGTCGAGGGGGGTCCAATAAAGGAGGGACTCTGTCTCCACCCCCACCGAGAAGATGGAGGAATGCAGGAAAAGGCTGACTGGTAAGGTGCCGACCAGGGGGAGACAGAATCCCCATGGGAACTCAAGCAGGGGAAATGGAAGCATAGGAAAAGGGTGGAAGGTAGTCCTGCTAAATGCCAGGAGCTTGGGCAATAAAATGGCTGAACTCCAGGCGATGCTAACTGAGGGAGAGGTGGATGTGGCAGCGGTCACTGAGACATGGGCCACCGCAGGGCATAACAGGAACCTGAACCTGGAGGGTTACACTACGTTCAGGAAGGACAGGGGGGAGGGAAGGGGAGGAGGGGTAGCAATGATAGTCAAAAACTGCATTGCCATAGGAGGAGTAGAGGAGGCGGAGGGAACTGTGGAGGCGATTTGGGTCACCTTGATAACAAGGGGGGGCAAGAGAGCAAAAATAGGAGTGGTGTATAGACCCCCCTGCACTGGTGGAGGAGCTGGAGAAGAGTCTGGTGGCAGACATTGGGAGACACTACAGATTGGGAAGGTGAATGGTGGTGGTGTTGGGGGACTTAAACATGCCAGGAACAGACTGGGAGACTATGACATCCTCGGTGACCAGGGAACAGAGGTTGTTGGATGTCTTTCAGGACGTGTTCCTAACTCAGCAGGTGGGGGAACTGACCAGGGAGGAGTGGATACTGGATGTGGTCCTGGCAGACAGTGACCAGATTGGGGGCCTGAGGTAAGGACCACATGGGGAGCGACCATGCCACGGTCTGGTCTCTGCCTGAACTTAGGAGGGGTAGAAGGCTGCACAAAGATGGAGGTAACTGACTTCAGGTGGGCAGATTTCAAGGAAATGGGAAGGATCCTTAAGGAGCACTTGGATGGGATTGGACCAGACATGGACACTGACAGTAGGTGGGAAATCATCAGGAGGGGGTGCAGGATGCTACCAGCACCTGCGCAAGAGTAAGATGAAAATGCTGTAGGGTCCAAAAACCCTGCTGGTGGACCAGGGAGGTTCAGGAGGTGGTGAGGGGAAAGAAGGCGGCCTATAGACAATTCAAGTGCTCAAGGAGTGAAAGGGACCGAGGGGAGTATGAGCTGATGGCCATGGGGAGTATGAACTGATGGCCAGAAGGGCCACTAGGGTGGTGAGGGTGACTAAGGCAAGGAAGGAGCAGAACCTGGCCAGGGAAATTAGGAGAGGGAACAAGGGGTTCTTTAGATACATTAGGGAAAAAACAGGGGAGGGATGGGCACAAGACCTGAGGGAGCAGGCTGAGGTACTAAATGAGTACTTCACCTCAGCTTTCGCCAAGGAAAATGGGGGGGGCTGCATCATACATGGGAGGAGATGGTGAAACTGAGGGGGGGGACCCTTACCGATCAAGGGGTCAGGGGCATCACTGGCAGGTAGGGGGAAGGCAAAGCAGGGGGACGAGGTAGCGGAGGTGGAAATCATGGCAGAGAGAGTGAGGGAAGCCCTCAGGTCCCTTAAGATGGAAAAAGCACCAGGGCTGGATAAATTACATCCCAGAGTGCATAAGGAACTGGCGGATGTCCTGACAAAACCCCTGGTGGAGCTCTTCAGCGTCTCTTCGAGGACAGGGTGGGTGCCCCAGGACTGGAAGGTGGCGCATATAGTGCCTATCCACAAGGGTGGATCAAGGGAGGTGGCAGGGAACTACAGGCCCATCAGCCTGACATCGGTGGTGGGCAAGGTGATGGAGGGCATTGTTAAGGAGAGACTAAGGGTGGACCTTGAAAAGTTGGGGTGCCTGGACAACAGACAGTATGGATTCATCCTGGGGAAATCGTGTCAGACAAACCTTGTGGAGTTCTATGACTAGGTGACGAGTGCCTTGGACCTGGGTAGACCAGTGGATGTCCTCTTTCTTGACTTCAGCAAGGCATTTGACTCTGTTCCTCACGGGGGCCTGTTGGATAATCTGGGAGAAATGGGGGTGGGGAACCAGATGATCAGATGGATAGGCAATTGGCTCCAGAACCAGACCCAGAGGGTCGTGGTTGGTGGGATAGTCTCATCCTCAAAGAGGGTCATTAGTGGAGTCCCTCAGGGATCCGTCCTTGGGCTCCTCCTGTTCAACGCATATGTCTCTGACATAAGGAAGGGTATCAGGAGTGAGATGAGTCTCTTTGTGGATGACTCAAAACTGGGGGTGGTGGTGGATGGGGAGGAGGGGAGGGTGGCCCTACAGGGGGACCTGGGGGCTCTGGAAAGGTGGTCTGGAAACCGGAAGCAGAGGTTCAATGCAGGGAAATGCAAGGTACTGCACCTGGGAGCCAGAAACCTGGGTCAAGTGTACACCATGGGGGGGGGGGGAATGCTACAAGTCTCGATGGCAGAGTGGAACCTGGGGGTGGTGGTGGATGTACAGATGAACAACTCGGAGACTTGTAGGAAGGCAGTGGCAAAGGCCAACAGGATGCTTGGATGCATCACTAGGGGGCTCACCTCCAGAAGGAGGAGAGTGATACTCCCACTGTATAACTGCTTGGTGAGGCCGCACTTCAAGTACTGCGTGCAGTTTTGGAGGCCACATTTAAAGAGGGACATTGAACTCCTGGAGAAGGTCCAGAGGAGGGCAACCAAAATAATTTGGGGCTTGGGGGATAGGACCTATGGGGAGAGGCTCGAAGAGCTAAATATGTACGCATTGGAAGAGAGAAGGGACCTGAAGGACATGAGAGAGGTCTTCAGGTACATGAAGGGGATAAATAGGGGAGGAGCAGTCAGAGTGCTCCAAAGGAATGGGGGAGCGCAACTAGAGGGCATAGGTAGAAGCTGGAGGGGGGAGAGATTCAGGGGAGAATGGAGGAGGTGCTACTTCACTGAGAGGGTGGTGGAGCCATGGAATGCACTGCCTAGGGGGCTGGTGGAGGCAGAAACGGTGGAGGGGTTCAAGAGGGGATGGACAGGTACAGGGGAAGGGTTCTGGAAGCAAAAACCAGTGCAGCAAGAATATCCGGGACTGGGAAGGGAGAAGCCAGAGAGGGCGAGGGGGGGTAGCAAGGTCAGTTCCCAGGGCGGTGGCTGACCAAACGAGCAGACATGAAAGACCGTTAGGCCTATTCTGCTGGCATTTTAGTATGTTAGTATGTAATTAGCTGGTAATGCAATCGCCGACGAACATTCAGCTTTCTTCATCTGGTGTGACTAAATGTCCAGCTGCTTAATTGCGCCCAGTTTTCCTGTGCCCAACTTTACGGTGATCAATTTTCATGCGACCAATTTTCCATACCCTGGATTGAAAATATTCTATCAATCTTTCTTTCAGTAGGGATTCCATATTTACCCACCACTGAAGTAAGACTGATTGGCCTGTAGTTGCTAGCCTAATCCATGCGCTGCCACTCTTATGTGGAAATACCACCTCAGCTCTATTCTAGTCCTCTGGAACCATGCCAGTTTCCAGTGAGCTGTTGAGCATGACTGTCAGTGGTGCAGCTTGCATCTTCCTGAGTTCTTTCAGTACTCTTGAATGTATTCCGTCTGGTTCTTTTGCACAGTGTGGCAAAAGGTGCACGGCTGACCAGAGACACTGCCAGCACTATGATCTCTGCACAATGTTTTTAAGAAACCTGTTATTATAAAGTTGTAATATGGATACTGCCAGCACTTTGGCACAGCAGTAGCACTGCTGCCTCAATGCCAGTGGCATGAGATGGGAATGAGCTTGGGTCAATGGGGGGGGGGGCTGGCCAGGTGGGGGAGAGGATTTTGCATCCCTGGGGATACACTTCATCTCCTCCAGGGTGGGTGGGTTACCATCCTTGCTGCAATACTGCCACCTGGGTGACCACAGGTGACAGTGCAGTCCAGGACACTGTAGGAGGGTGAGATGCAGGCCAAGGTCTAGTGTAGCAACATGCAGTAGTGTGCATGTACTCATTGAACTTCCAGTGCATGCCTGCATCTCTGGGGACTGGGACAAACAAGAAAACACTGCACTGCCAATGCTGGCAATGGCCCCAGTGGACCGCACACAGACCGTACCAGAAACCTTCTGCCTGGCGGAGGACAAAGTGCAGGCAGGAAGTGGTCCTCCCTTCCCCGTGGGGGAAGGGGAGTCTGAGTCCAGGAACACATGGAGATTGGAAGCTGGAAGGGACGAGGTACAGGCACAGCCAAGCACCTTGGGGATTGAATGTAGCAAAAAAAAAGGGAAGAACTGTTAAAACTCTTGTTAAACACCCTTGTTTTGCTGGCCTGTCAGCACAGCAATAGAACTACTGTTCATGATAGCAGTGATCCAGGTTCTTGAACAAGCCTGGGTTGTCGGAGGCTGGACAGGGAAAGGAGGATTGAGCATCCCAAGGGATGCTCTCCCCCTCCAGGGTGGGTGGGCTTTCATGCCATTCCAACACTGCCACCTATGGATGCATGGGTAACAGTGCAGGGTTAGCAGTTTGGTGGGGGGAGAGGACAGCTTGGCCGAGGCATGCATCAGCACACCGTCAGCCCCATGGACATCTGCCCTTGTGCTGGCGCCTCGATGGGGAATGGGACAAGGTGAAACTAAGGGGTAAATTCCCCAGCACTGCAGCAGCATGACAGCCCCCAACAAAAGGGGGATCTGAAAGATGGTGTATCCATCAAATTCTGCAGACAAAGGGAGCGAACAGTATATCTGATGAAAAAAACTTTGTTTTGAGATGACCAACTAACTGTGGTTTCACTGTTGTAATCTATGAAGTCATCTTCACAAATCTCGGGTGTGTAAGATGACTCATTACACACAGTTCCCACATACATTATTCTATATATAACATATGGTAAGCCACATGAATAACTTGCTATGCAATATGAACTGGTGTAGTTAATTACAGTAACAGATGCTTCAAAAAAGGTATATCTGTCTGGTAAGGGAAGATAAACAACATTATGTCACTCACCATTTAGATACTGTATATACTATAGCTGGTTCACTAGTTAGCTGCTTTCACACCAGACTAGCCCAATTTGGAACTTGATTTCCAATAAGTTGTTGAGGGTGTTTTAATGGTTAAACTGTCTTGGTACCAATTATCTGATGCCCCTGGTGTCCTGTCATGCCTGAAAATAGGCATCTGCTTGTCAAGTGTACTTAGCCAGTTACAAAAAAATAAAAAGCAAGTTACCAGAGAAATTTATAACATTTTCTGATATTGCAGGTCAAGAAATGCATTTGCAAAAGATGACAAGTTAGTGCAAGTATGCAAGCAACATCCTAATATGCTGTATAACATAAGCATATGTCATATAAGATGCTGCGCAGCTCATATCAGTATCAGATCTTAGAATTTTTCTTTTTTGTGCAACTGTTTTACCAGGATGTTCTATCACTTAAAGGGCCATACCCCAAGCACTAGGTTCCCTTTGATCTGCTCTGACCAACACACACACACACTTTTGTATACCTTCCGGCCATTTAGAACTCTTCACCTTTCAACATCTTGCTGTCCACCCTTTGCATATGAGAGGGGGGAGGGGGAGGGGATGACTATGAGGAGGAGCCCAGCTCCTTCCTGACAGCTCATTCCTTCTTGCAGGGCTGACAAAAGCTTGTCAAATTGTTTTGTGACAGCAGCAGCTCATCGCTAAATCCTGCCCTTCCGAGACCTTAATTCCAGAGGAAGCTCTACCTTGTTGGGTTTTACAGTTAATGACCTTTTTCCTGCCCTCACTACACCCTAAGGCAGGAGGTGACTTCCTCAACCTCTTAGAATCTGTTTTTAAGTGCCGGGACTGAGGGTGGGCTTCCTAGCCTGCAGCCCATCTGCAAAGCTAAACAGTAGTGAATAGTGCTAGTTTGCCCAAAGATAGCTATTTAATAAAAGCCAGGGAAACAAAAACTATGTTGGGCTATCACTGAAAAATTACACCAAAGGCTGTACTGAAAAGATGACTCAAGTGTAAAGGGTCAAACTGAACCACACCAGACAGCTTCTGTCTCTCATATGTACATTTAGCAAGAATATTTCCCTGTGGACTCAAGGCTTTAGTATTATTACTGTAGTTGGTATTATTATGAATAACCTTTATTCAAACAGGAAAATCCCATATACATTACCCCTAATCTCTCTGTAATCTCTAATCTACGGGCCTGATACACAAAGCCGGCCCAGATGTGTATGCATACCATAGGCATGGTGCTCCACAGTCCCCAGACATCTGCTCATGGTTCTACCCAATGAGTGGGCACTAGTGCAGAGAAGCCAGGGTACGTTGGAGCAGAGCAAGAATTAATAAAGGGCATCCAGTGAGCTGCCCAGACCTGCTAACCTGTGGATAGCCAGCTCCACATGAAGCATGGGATTGGGGGATGTGGCAGTCCACCAGGGACCAGATCCCTTAGTGACAGATTCATGAAAAAAACAAAAAAAACAAAACATAAACAGCCCCCAGCCCCAGAGAGGATGCAACAATAACACAGGGGACTTGAATGTTGGGATGGGCATTTGAGGTGGGCATGCCAGAGCAGGCTTGAGCTTGACTTAGCTTGGCTTGACCTTTGTAAGCAATTGAGAGCCAATGTCTAGCCAAGCCAGTTATATATGTTAAATACATCCCCCAGAGCCACTTGTTGCTGTATAAGAGTGGTTTCACGCGCGTTCGGCTAGAGTAAGAACAGTGAGGTGAAGCTGAGCTGTTCTGGCTTAAGCTGAAGGCAAGTGAAACCACTCTAATACAGGAATGAGAGGTGACGGGGGATGTATTACTATATTATCGCTCGAGAGTGACCAATAATATATATATTTTTAAAAGCTGTTCCCAGAACGTGACCATCTCCAGGGCATCTGTGTGTGAGACACTCTTTGTAGAATAAGAGTGTCTCACATGCAGGGGAAAGGAGTGCTCTGATTAGTTGGGAGCACTCCCTTGATCTATAATGCTCAAAGTACAGTAAGCTTTTTTTGTCAGCCTGAGCAGTTAGTGTAATGTCTGAAGTGTTCAACTCCTATGTAGAGAACAGCCTGCAGCAGTCAGGGCTCAGCTCGTGTTTTGGCTCGAGGAGTCAAGCCAAACCCCTGGCTCTGCTCTGGCTTGGCTCTAAGTGAAAAATTCCTAGCTTGACCATCTCTAATGGGCAGCATAATGGCATCCCCCGGGTTGCATAATACCGCTGACCTCCACGCGGTATCCAGTGATGATAGTGACCGAAAATTAGCGACGACAAAAATAGCGACTCATTTTCAGCGCTATCATTTTGGGCTACCCTGCAAGGGTAGTGATGCAATACCAAGGATGGAGACTGGAATGGGAGGGATAGGGAGGAGGAGGGAAGCAATATGGAAGATGGTTTAAGGAAGGGTGTGTGCTACTGCAGCCAAACCAGCCCTATGGTGTGATGGTGAGGGTAGCTGGCTCCAGTGCAGTAGACACTGGGTTCAGGACAGAGCAGGGGAAAGAATTTTGCTGCTGCTTGAGGCTGCTTTCTTTTTCTATTCCCGTGCTGGAGTGTTGCCCCCTCCTCGAAATACAACCCCCAGGAGTTGGTAATCCAAAATCAGGGGGGTGCAGGGGAGTCAATGCCCGCCATGAGGGGAGTGTGGGTGGGCACAGACCCCCGACAAAAACACTAAGTTTTTCCAGAAATGTGGTCGCCGAGAAGTGCATTTCACTGATTTGCTTTTTGGTGATATGCACTCGCCATAATAGCGATCACTGTTTTTCGATCACTATTATGACATGGAACCCCCCAAAAGCATGTGACAAATTTTGCAGGTCACACACAGGCATATCCTTGCCCCTTACCCCTGATCCAGCTGCCCGTGTGGATGACTTGGGATCAAGTGTAGAAGAGGCACACAGGGATGAGTAGGTACTTCAATGTTAGATCAAGATTCTTGGCCACTTATAATTTAGGAAGCTCCAGCTTGTTGCTTTTACAGACAATGGCCTCTTTCCTCTTCCCACTCTGTCTTCAGACAGGCGGTGACTTCCTCAACCTCTTTGAATCTGTTTTTCGGTGCCTGGACTGAAGGTGGGCTTCCTAGACCACAGCCCATCTGCTAAGCTGAATGGTAGTGAATGATGCTAGTTTGCCCAAAGCTAGCTACTTAATACAAACTAATGAAGCAAGAATTATTCGGGTCCATCATTACAAAATCGCTCCAAGGGCCAATACTGAAAAGAACACTCGAGTATAAAGAGTCACTTAATAAATAATCTGGCCATCTTCTGAGCGATGGGCCTGAAAACTGGCAACTATTGTGGCAGGATCTCCACATCCTGTGAATGTGGTCTCATTTGGCCAGGTCGGGGGGTGGGGGGCTCAAAACAGCAAGTGTATGAATTTTTAAGATGCCTTTTTGGTGAAAATGAAAAATGTTAAAGATTTAAAATTTAGGGAAAACAAGAAGATGCACTGACCATCACAGCTTTTTCTTCAAGATGCTTATCTAGCTTATAGTTGAGAGCAGAAACAGTGTCAACTTCCAGATTCATTAGATACTGGGTCAAAAAGGTGGTGCTTCTGTAGTTTTGGTAATGAAAAAATGTTGAATGAAAAGGTATTTTAAAAATTCCCTAGCACGTTCGCTGACGTTTTTATTAGTCACAAGACCACAGGAAAGTGCCACGTGAATGGTTAGGGTGCCAGCCATTTTGTGGTTGACGCTTTGTTTTTAAGTGTGCCCTCCCCAACAACACCAGCTGTTGAACTAGCAGCCCATATCATGTGCAGGTCAACACTCCTGACCTCCCAAATATTATGTCCCACACTGAATGCCCATACCTGGTGGTGACAAATTTTCCCAACCCCCCCTGAAGTTTATGTCCACTGCCAGGAGCCCATCTTCAGTGCCTACAAACACTAACCCCCCTGATACTACCATACCACATCCTGATGGCAACCAAGATAGCCCTCTTCTCACTCCTTTTATTTATGACTTTGGTAACTGGATAGGTGCACTGATCCCAAGGACCTTATTTAAGCATGTCCTGAGCCACAACGTGGCATAGTTAATCTAACAACAGCAAAGGCATGGAACAGAAAAACAGTATTACAAGTAATAAAAAGGTTACAATAGCACACTGGAATACAAAAATGGCAAAAAAATAGATACATCACAATTATACAGGAATCAGGAATATGTAGTCTAACAAGGTTGAAACAGTAATTAAGAGAATAGATATACATGAAATCCAGCTGGTTGCATAGGAAAAATCAAAGTTCACCAGTAGGTAAATAGAAACAAAGGGTAGGTGTGGCATCCAGCACTGGGTGGGGGAGGGAAAGGAGGATTTAAGCAAGGAGAATTGTAAAGACACTAAGTCACGTGGAATGAGCAGTCGGAGAGGAGAGGCTACTCAGAAAAACAGTGGCAGGAGGACGCCATCAGGAGCCAGTCTTTGAGGCAGGGTTTGAACTGGCGGTGTTTGTCAATGGAGCATAGTTTGGCAGGCAGTTTATTCCATAGTGTGGGGGCTGCCACTGACAGGGATACTGTTCGAGCAGAGGCTGCAGCATGAGGTACAGATGGTGAGGAGGGGTGCACGAGGAGATACCTGGCCAATAGGGATGGCAGAATTCACCATGTAGTACAGGGTGAGATCGAAGTGGCCTTCCAGCGGGAGCTACCCTAGCTGATTGTAAAGGACACAGTGCTGTGTAGTGAAAGGTGCCAGCAAGGTGAACTGACAGGCACTGTTGCAGGCTGTAAGGAACTTGGCCATGATGGTTGCAGAGGTCCTGGCATAGATAGAGGAGCAGTAGTCCAAGATAGGGAGAAGATTACCATGGACAATGGCAAGTCAGGCCTCCGGGATGAGGTATTGCTGGAATCTGTAGACAGCACCTAGTTTTTGTTGGAACCTTAGAACTAATGAGTTTATGTGCTTGGAAAAAGAGAGGGAGGGGTCTAGCATAACTCCTAGGTATTTGAAATGCTTGACCTCTTCAAGGGCTTGGCCATCAGGGGATACAATGTTTTGAGGGCAGTCAGATTTGCATTTAGCTAAGAAGGGCTTGGATCCAAACAACATAGATTTAGTTTTTTGTTGGTATTGACCAGGAGGAGCCACAGTATAGTTTAGTGAGAGAGCTGAGGAAATGCGGGTGGGAGATTTATCACTGCAGAAGAGCACGAGGTCATCAGCATAGAGGAGTGAGTGACAACTGATACTGTTTGAAGGAAGGGAGTTAATAAATAAAGAGAATAGGAGGGTGCCCAGGATGGAGCCCTGAGAGACACTTGTAGAGACAGGCAAGGTGGGGGAGCAGGCAGGGCCAATACACATGAATTGGGAGTGATCAGTGAGGTAGCCCTTGAACCAGGTGGCAACCTCGTGAGAACAGCCAAGGCAATGAAGTTTGGAGAGGAGGAGGGAATGGTTGACCATATAGAAAGCTTTGGAGAGGTTAACAAAAGACTGTGCCGGTGGCATTACCACAGTCCATGTTTATGAGGATGTGATCGGTCAGAAGTGTGAGGGTGGTGGTGTTGGAATGGTTCTTGTGAAAGCTATGCTGTTGGCTACACAGGAGGTTGTATTTGCCTATGTAGTCTGCGAGTGGATGGTGGACAACTTTCTCAGGTAGTTTTCTTAGGTGAGGAAGGATGGAGATCGGATAATAGTTGTTCATGGATTGAGGGTCTCCAGCTTTGAAGATGGGAATTACCTTTGCAGTTTTCCAGGGATCAGACATGGAGAAGGTGGACAGGGTGAGGTTAAAGATACAAGTGAGTGGTGCAATGATGGCTGGGGAGATAAGCCTAAGGAAGACAGGAGATAGGCCATCAGCTCCAGGGGAGCCATGATTTGGGAGACTCTTGAGGAGTTTAGCTGTATCAGCACATGAGAGAGCGTTGAAGAAAAAAGGGATAGTTATGGGCTAGGTGGTAGGCCCGGCAGGTGTCGGCATGAGGGTAGGGTGGGGAACTGTGTTGTTTTGCTGGCCATTTGAGAGTTTACTCAGATATATGGTTAGGTCAGAGAATTTGTCATTAAAAGCCCTGTTGACTTCCAGAGGGTTTGTAATAAGGCTGTCAGTGGAGTTTAGCTGCAGAGCTGACTTACTGGAGGGGGGTTTAGAAGGGAGCCAGTGGATGCCCAGGATTTTCTAGGGTCACCAAGGTTTCCTTGTTGGAGATTACGGAAATAAGTCTGTTTTATTGATTTTGTCAGATGTTTACATAAGTTCCTCCAGCACCTGTAGGCATCCCAGAGGGCCGGGGAAGGGAATGCTATGTAGGTGGACCAGGCATGATCCCTATCCTTCATTAGGGTAAGGAGGTCTTTTGTGACCCAGAGTGAGCAGCCATCCCTGACCCTTCTAGTGGTGACCAGAAAGTGACGGTCCTGTAAGGTCGTGAGGGTCCGTGTGAAAAGGGTTATTGCCTGGGTCACCTCAAAAAAGTGAGAAAAGATCAGACCAGTCCAGCACTCATGCCTCAGTGAGGAGGTTTGAGGTACTGGAGCTCCTGAAATTATGGAATTACAGATATTTGGGACTGGGGGCCATTTAAGTTTAGATGACCAGAGAAGATACGTGGTGGAGTGGTCACTGATGGAGTCCACCACAGTACCAGCATGCAGTACAAGTTCATCACTGTTAGTGACGATCTAGTCCAGAAGTATCTGAGTGGCCGTATGAGGGTTTTGTCTGGTGGGAAGTGTAATGGTTTGGACCAGGTTGCGTTGTTTTAGGTGGGAGGCATAGTCCGACTGGTGGGTACTCAACCAGTTTAAATTGAAGTCCCTGAGAAGAATTGAGTTTCCATGTGGGGATAAGGAGCTCAGGTCCGAGAGGAAGCTGTTTAGACCCTCAGTTCCAGCGGTGGGAGGGTTGTAATAGCACCCTATGTAGAGTTTCTTACTGATTCCCAGAGTAAGTTCCGAGAATCTGCTTCCATGTGTTTAAAATACCGCTAAACCAGTACTATAATACTATAATAGCAGTTTAGTATTATAGTTACTCAGAAGGCATCTGACCAATGAGATGGGCGGTAGGTTATGCTGGTCACTATCTGGGAGTGGGATGTAGTGAATGGAATGAGATTGCCAATGGATACTAGAAACTGCTCACAATGGGGAGGGGGAAAGGAGGGGTGCCACTGACATCAGGGACTGCTTACAGTAGAGAGAGGAAAGAGTAAGGTGCCAATGGGCATCAGGAACTTCTTGCCAGAGGATAGGAAGGGCTGCCACTGGACACTAGAGACTGCTTGGCATGACATGGGGATAATGAATGGTTAGCCACTGGACATCAGTGGCTGCTTGATGTGGGACATGGAGGGGGTGTCACTGGACACCAGTGACTGTTTGGCATGGGTTGGGAAGAGGGAGGTTTCCTACTAGACAACAGAGACAGCTTGACATGGGACAGGGAGAGGAAGGAGGTGCCAGAGGTCTCCAGGGAATGCTTGGCACAGGATGATGAAAGGGAAGGAGTACCATGGGACACCAGGGATCATCATCATAAAAATAGTTTTATTTACAAAATACAGGAGGATGGCTAGTGAGTGCAAGCACATTTACAACGGTGTTTTGAAGTAGGATGGACATATCAAAATCCTACACTATGATCAGATAAAACACATCATATGACCATGAATTATTTTCCATTGACCCCACACCTGCATTTCTTTCCATACCTTAGAACCTTATCACCAGCATCCGGGAGCTGCATATTACTTCACATCAGGCACACAACCTGGCACACATAAACTGGCAGGCTGGTACAGTGAATCTAACATAAAAAATGTCAGAAACCATGTTTTCATCCTCCTGTCATGGTTCTTAAGGCTTACAATATAGCTTTCCGGGAACAAGATGGCAGCCTAAGAGTTAGCATCATTACTACGGAGCTCCGGATGGATCACTTTTTAAATAAACTGCTAAAAGCCTTCACTATGATGGAATATGAAAAAATGTCTCAAAAAGCTGCAAAAAAATGAAAAGGAAGTAAATATTAAACTTCAGACTTTAGAATCATTAACTGGTGCTTGAACTTATGACAATGTGGCGCCAAGAAGGAAGATTTAGTCCTTAAAAACCCTAGGAGCAGATGAGGAGGAATACTGTTCTATGTCAAGGGCAGTTGGTGGGAGTGGTTAGAGAGGCGAAGGCCAATAAGGAATTACAGCTAGCAGAGGTAGTAAAAACATGGAAGGCCTTCCTCCAATACATAAGGGAGAAGAAGGATATCAGGAATGAAAAAGTTAGGTTGAAAAAGGAAGGTGATGGGTGGAGGTTAGTGATGACAAAGCGGAAATACTAAATAAATATTTCTGCTTAGTCTTCACTAGGGAGAGAACAGTCCAGTGCCAAAAAGGAGGAAAGAATGGGAATAGAAAGTGAGACACAGACAAGGTGATCTAAGAAGTTAAGATGCGTAAAAGCCTAAAAGCCCTGTAGATGGATAAATCCGCGAGGCCGGATGCCATGCATCCACGGGTTCTGAGGGAGCTTGTGGAGGTACTGGCGGGTCCACTGACAGACCTGTTTAACACTTTTCTGAAGACCAAGAACATACTAGGACTGGAGAACTGTACATGTGGTGCCTCTCCACAAAAGAGGACTGAGGGATGACCCTGGGAATTACAGGTGGTCAGTCTGACCTAAATAGTGGGAAAACTGATGGAGACCATTCCGAAAGAAACACTGGTTAGCTGTCTGGAGGATAATGGGCTCCAGGGCGAAAAAGAAAGCATGGGTTTGTGTCAGGGAGGTCCCGCCAGTCTAACCTGATTGACTTCTTGACTTGGTAACCAGGACAGTGGACAGGGGCCAAGCGGTTGACATCCAGTATCTGGATTTCAGCATGGCTTTTGACTCAGTGCTTCATAGGAGAATAATTAGGAATCTGGAAGACATAGGACTAGGGGGTAAACTTCCTGGATGCATTAAAAACTGGTTGCAGGGCAGAAATCAAAGGGTAGTGTTTGGGTGGGGATTCAGTAAGGCTACACCAGTGACCAGTGAGGTCTCACAGTGCTCAATGCTCGTACCAGTGTTTTTTAACATCTTCATCAGTAACATTATGGATGGGATTAAAGGTAACATCTGCTTGTTTGCAGATGATACTAAGCTCTGTGGGAGCATGGACACGGAGGAGGGGAGACAGGACCTCATGGAAGACATGTCTAAGCTAGAGAAGTGGCTAGGGATTTGGCAGCTGGGGTTCAACACCAAAAAAAAGCAAGGTGATGCACTTGGAAAAAAAGGAACCCAGAGACCGAATACTGATTGCGTGTTGTGCAAGTAACCAGGTCAGAAGAGGAGAAGGACCTGGGAGTAGTCATCAAGAGTGACCTAAAGCATTCAGCATACTGTAAGAGGGCAGCAACCAAAGCAAACCGGATGCTGGGGTACATAGCTAGGGGGATAACAAGCAAAAGGGCAGAGGTCATTCTGCCACTGTAAAGATCGCTGGTAAGGCTGCACCTGGAGTACAGTGTGTAGTATTGGACTGCCCTTACCTAAAGAAGGATGTCAACTTCCTGGAAACAGTCCAGGGAAGGTCAACCAAGAGGATCTTTGTCTAGCAGGGTAATACTTATGAGAAGAGACTAAGAGAGTTCAACATGTACTCTCTGGAGGACAGAAGGGAGAGGGGGTAGAGGATTGAGATCTTTATCAACAGTGTGAGTACTGTGAGGCTGTTCAGTATTTGTGGAAACAAGTCCCTTGGGGGTACAGCCTAAAGTTTCCAGGGGGTAGCTTCAGGAAAGCGATAAGGAGGCACTTTTTCACTGAGAGAGTAGTGACTAAGTGGAACAAGTTGCTGGAGGAGGTGGTCTCCCTAAAGGCAGTGGCTAGCTTCAAGATAGGATGCGACAGAGTGAAGTGGAAGTTACATGTGGATGTGGGTGGGGTGGGGGATTGATGTTAGCGAGGAAGGATGAGGGTAGGAAGACTTGGGGGGGGCAGGTCACTCAGTAAACACTGAGGGATCTGCACTCACAAGCAGACTTGATAGACTGTAAGGACTTTATCAGTTGGCTCATTCATATATTAGTGTATCTTGCTGGGTTGCCTTTGGAAGTTTGAGCTTATTTTCCCAGCATCAGTGAATCTGGTAGATCAATTAATCAATCAATCAATCAAAATTTATTTATAGTGCGCTTTTCAACATATGAGAGCGCAAGTACAAAATAACATCTTACATAATAAATAATAACAATAAAAAGCAGCAATAAACCTATTCAAATGCTAATTCAAATAGATCATTCTTCAGAGACACCTTAAATGATTCCGTGGACAGGCACTCTTTAATCTGACGAGGTCGAGAATTCCACAGGGCTGGGGCCATGAAAGAAAAAGCTCTGGCCCCAGATGACTGAAGACGAACCCTGTGAATCTCTAGCAATCCCTCGTCAGCGGAGCGGAGTGAGCAGAGTGAGCGGAGAGGGCGGTAGGGTTGAAGGAGATCTTCCAAGTAGCCCAGTCCCTGACTGTGTAGGTTCTTGTAGGTCAGCAACATGACCTTGAAGGTGATTCTCCACCACACCGGCAGCCAGTGCAGTTTGCGCAGCACAGGATTGATATGGCAAGTTCTTGGTAGCCTAGTCAACAACCTGGCTGCAGTGTTCTGCACCAGCTGCAGATGACGGAATTCCACCCCCGGCAACCCTAGATATAGAGCATTACAGTAATCAAGACGCAAGGAAACAAAGGCATGGACCAACACAGGAAAGTCATCATGTGGAACAAGGTGTTTTATCTGGGTGATATTCCTCAGATGGTAAAAGGAAGATTTGACAGCGGTAGATACCTGTGTCATCAGCGTCAACTCACTGTCAAGAATTACACCCAGATTCCGCACCTGTTCAGAAGGTCTCAACTGGTTACCACCTAACACAAGGCCAGAGGGAGACCCAGGAGTCAACTTCTCTGCACAATGACCCGGGTCCACAACCAACACCTCAGTCTTATCTGGATTTAGTTTCAACCAATTAGCACTCATCCAGTCCTGAATCTCAGTGAGGCAGTTATTAAAGACTGATAATGCATCATTCTGTTCAGGTACAAAGGACATATAGAGCTGAGTATCATCTACATAGCAGTGAAAACTCAGCCCATAATGCCTTATAATGTCTCCCAACGGCAGCATATACAATGTTAACAACATGGGGGAAAGCACAGAACCCTGTGGCACCCCACAGGACAGAGCAAAGGAAGCAGAGGAAAAAATTCCTGAAACTACCCTCTGACTTCTGCCTGTGAGGAAAGAGTGGAACCATCTGAGGACTGTCCCTGATAGTCTGCAGAATAGCCGCAGGTGATCTAGCAACATCCCATGGTCCATGGTGTCAAATGCTGCAGAGAGATCAAGAAGGACCAAGATCGAATGGCTCCTCCAATCTCTCGCTATTAGGAGATCATTAAGTACCTGAACCAACGCCGTCTCGGTACTATGTCTCTTCCTGAAACCGGACTGGAGAGGATCATAGACCCCATGGGTGGTAAGAAAGTCATTGAGTTGCAACGCAACTACTTTCTCAATAACCTTGCCCAAAAAGGGCAGGTTAGAGATTGGTCTGTAGTTAGCGAGACAGTCTGGGTCGAGGGAAGGCTTCTTTAAGAGGGGTGTCATGATAGCCTCTTTTAAAGACTCCAGAAACACCCCTTGGTTCAAGGAGCACCAGACTATCTCAGCAAGGACTTGTCCGATCACATCCATGCACCCCACAAGGAGGCGTGTGGGACCAGAATCCAAACTACAGCAAGTCAGTCGCAAGCCCTGCACAATCTTCATGACATCCATGATCGCTGGCTGGTCAAAATCTGTCCAGGCAGACCGAGGGCCTGTAACCCTGCATTGATCACTGCCACGCTCATTAGAATGCATACCGCGGATCTCCGACCTGATCGATGACACCTTATCCTCAAAGAACCGAGCAAACACATCACACTTTATTTGTGAAAAAGCTCTCCGACCCCACAGGCAGGGTGGATTGCACAGTCTGTCCACGGTCTGGAAAAGCTGAGCTGGTCAGTTTCTTGATGCAGCTATCTCCCTGGACAGGAACTCTGCCTTCTTACCGGAGATTTTTGATTCATGGTCCAGGTAATGGGCCATCAATCTAAGTCTGTCACCTTCCAGGCCGGATTTCCGCCAACAGCGTTCCAATCTTCACGCCATTTTCCTCAACTCTCTCAATGTCCCATCAAACCAGGGGCATCGAGGGCGAGGGAAAGGGGGTGAACACGAACAGGTGCTATGGAATCCAGTGCCCTCAGCACCATATTATTATAGTGCACCACTAAGGCATCTGGTCCCATGCACTCCATAGGCCAATTCGATAGGTCCAGCACTGCCATCAGACCCTCAGGGGTAACTCCCCTCAAAGAGTGGTACTGGACCATCTCCAAAGGGGTAAGTCTCGCAAGGGGGGTCGTGAAATTCAATCCTATGGAGTGATGATCAGACCACCCAACTGGTTCCACCACCAGTTCCGTGATCTCCATCCCCAGGGTGAACACCAGATCCAGAGAGTGACCCTGAATATGGGTAGCAGCGGTAGCAACCATTGTGAAGCCCGACGAAATCATTAATTGGAGGAAGTTTTGACCAAAATGCAAGAGTTCATCGTCGACCCATACATTGAAGTCCCCCAGGACCAACCACCTGGAGGGCTCCAACACCAGGTCGACAATGAGGTCTGCAACTTCCTGCAGAAAAACTTTCTCATCACCGGGTAGACGGTAGACGAGTAAAATTCTGCTGCCCACACCTTCTCCCATGATACACTCAAAGGATCTAGGGGACACCACTGGAACCTCCACAAGGCCCAATTCTGATTTAAAACAAATAGCCAACCCCCCCACCCCTTCGATCCAACCTCGGGCGATGTATTACCGAGTACCCGGCTGGAACAGCTGACTCAATATGGACCAGCATTTTCATCCAGCCAGGTCTGATACACAATCAGGTCAGATGACTCAACAAGATCAGCAATAATTGCTGTCTTGTTTTTTATAGACCTGGCATTGCATAACACCGCCCGGGTTGGATGAAAGGCCTTGGAAGAGCGGGCCACTTGCCCACTCTCAGTGGAACCCTTGGGTATGGGAACCAGGCATCGCACTCCCCTATCCTGGACCTATTTCACCCCAGGGCATCTCCTAGACCCCACAACCCTTATCTACCCACTCTGCTCCCCCCCCCACAGCCGAGGACCTCCCCCTCTCCCTCCGCCTCCTCCATGCAAACCCCAAGGCTCAACAACACCTATATACCTCGGGTTGGAACAGGGGGCTATCAAAGAGGCGCAGGTCCCTCAGCCTAGAGGGGGAATAGCACCTGACCACGGAAGCCCGATACCAACACATGCTGCCAAATATTTAAAAACAGATATTAATCAATCAACCAATTTGATTTATACTATCATACTATCTATGCCACAAACTTATTTAAATATCTTAAACAGCAGCCCCACTTCCCATTTCTAACACAAAATAAAACAACTGTCCATTCCCCTTCAGGCAAACTCCCCAGAAGAAGTCTTAAGCAGTCTGGATAGATTTTAACTCCTCAAGCAGAGTTAATAACAGTATGAACACAAAGTCTCAATTTCTTTCGACCTGTACACCGCTGAAAACTAAGAATAATGAAAAAACCCTCAGAGCTTTCACCCCTGAGGAATTAGTCCCAGGCCTATCTCTCACATAGGCAAAGTAAACAGTCACACAATTTGTTCTTGATACAAAACGAAGCACTCTCACTGCTTCACCAAAATATACAGGAGGAAAAGAAAATAACAATCTGACCTGGAATAATCACATCCTTTGCTGAGCAGCAAAAAATGATACAAATATTACAATGTCGATTCTTCCAACGAAGCCCCTCCAAGAAAACCAGCATCCGAAGAACTACCAGCTGCTCCCAAAGCTTTCAGCAGCAAATAGCTAAAAAATCCAGATAGCTAAAAACGGGAAATATCAGGCTCCACTCCCAGCGTCCACAACCGAAAATAATTGCTGGGGTACTTCAACACCCGGGGAATGACTAGACCTATAGCCAAACCACAAGAGTCCAGGAAAACAAAAGGCTCTTCAGTCAGTTCCCTGGCTGCTCTAGAGCCCTGTCACCTGTAACCACAGCAAAAACCAGTCGCCGGACACCAGAGAGCTAGGCCCACTCGTATTGCAAAAGGTCAATCCAGCAGAATAATCCAGGATCCTCGTAGGCACTCCACACCACAATCGCAGTGGGGAAAAGCACACCTCACAACATGAAAGTCCAGTTTATCCAGATCTTCAGATCTTCCCAGTCATTCACCAGAAAAATCCTCAACAGAACAGGTTGCACACCACATCAGTTCAGCCCCCTCCTCAGAAAGCATCCCAGCGTCTGTGCCACTGATCCACACACGACAGGTGAAAACCACTCGTAGACTGCCGTGGTAATCCAAAACAAATGCAGGAAAAGCCCGGCCTCACAGAATAGACAAGGCAAGGAGCAGCAGAAAGCAGCAGTCCAGCAAACTAAAAAAGGCAAAAGTAGTAGTTGGCAAGGTGGACAACCCAACGCGAATCACTGAAATGATCGCACCACCTTGAAAGCTGTTCAAGCACAAAACAAAAAATGATCAAATAATTAAAATAATTAAAACATTTAAAATGTTTTAAACTTAAGAAAAAGCAAAACATATTCTAAACTCTAGGAGCAACCGATGACTCACCCAGCCTGGCTGCCATCTTGAGTATCATGTCCACAATCCATACATGACTTTCTTGAAAAAGTTCTGAATTTTCCAATAACAATATGCCACCAATCTCTGAGGCCTTTCACACACTCTTTCAGCGTTCAGCAAATCCACTTGTAGGAGAAAAGGGACTGAGGCTAAATCCACACATTTTAGCTTCATGGGTAAGACAACCAGGATGACTGTATGGTTCATCTTCAGTATTGATTGAGATAATGTAATTAGAATAGTCAGGTCAAAGGGAGCATTTCAATAAAAAAACAAGCATTTGTCAATGCCGAATGTTGTCTTGCTGGTGTTGACATTGGTAGTGCAGGAGTTAGAGAGAGATGCATAATAAGAATGGCAGCGAAGTATGGAACCAACGTCAACCCCACACCGCCCTGCAGATAATGACAGGCAATGGGGTGTGCATTTGGGCTGTTGACCATAACGCTCATGTCATTTCACCTCACTCTACCCTGCAGACACTGACAAGTATCGAGGAGTGCCTTTGGGTGTTCGGGCTTTACACTCACCCCATTCCATAAGAAAATACACTGAAGTAGAAACATAGGAACATAGACTTTGATGGCAGATAAGGACCACTTGGCCCATCTAGTCTGCCCATTTCCGCACCTACAGGATAAGCTGCAGATCCTACTTAACCAACAGCCTATTTCTTCCTACCTCCCACAAAAATTGCCTTATGTCTGTCCCATGCGTTCTTGAATTCTCCCACAGTTTTAGACTCCACAACCTCCTCAGGAAGGCTGTTCCATGCGTTCACCGCCCTCTCTGTGAAGAAATACTTCCTCACATTGCCCCTGAGCCTTCCCCCCTCTATCTTCAAATTGTGTCCCCTTATTCTTACACAACTCTTTTTCTGAAAGATGCTACCCTCTAGGACTTTGTTGATTCCACTGAGGTACTTAAAAGTTTCTATCATGTCCCCCTCTCCCTCCTTTCCTCCTTTCCTCAAGGGTATACAAATTAAGCGCATTTAGTCTCTCCTTGTATGGCTTCTCTTGCAGAACCTGCACCATTTTAGTTGCCCTTCTCTGGACTCCTCCATCCTATCTATGTCCTTGCAGAGATGGGCTCTCCAGAACTGGATGCAGTGCTCCAGATGGGTTCTCACCAACTGTCGGCACAGAGGGATAACAACTTCCTGTTTTCTACTGGTGATGCCTCTCCCTATACATCCCAGTATCACCCAGCCCTCTCTACTGCCTTCTCACATTGCTTGCTTACGTTAAGGTCATCTGATATGATTACCCCAAGGTCCCTTTCCATTTTTGTTGTTGTTACTACCTCCCCCCCACCCCCCACTGTGTAATCTTCCCCTGGGTTTTTGTTTCCCAGGTGCGTTATTTTGCACTTCTTTGCACTGAATCCAAGCTGCCATACTTCTGACCATTCCTCCAACCTTGCCAAGTCCCTTCCCATCCTTTCCACGTCTCCTTGTGTATCAACCCTATTGCAGATATTTGTGTTATCTGCAAAGGGGCATACTTTTCCTTCCAGTCCCTCTGCAATGTCCCTTACAAAGGCATTAAAAAGGACTGGACCCAGTACTGAACCCTGCAGTACCCCACTAGTAACCATTCTTTCTTCAGAGTGGACTCCATTTACAATTACCTTCTGTGTCCTGTTGTCCAGCCAATATTTTACCCAGGCTACCACCCTGGGACCCACTCCCAGGCTGGTTAATTTGTCTATTAATCTTTGTGGGACTCTGTCAAATGCCTTGCAAAGTCTAGGTAGGCCATGTCCACAACCCTCCTGGTCTACTACTTGGTCACCCAGTCAAAGAAATCAATTAGATTTGTCTGACATGACCTTCCTGCTGTGAACCCATGCTGCCTTGGGTCCCGTGCCCCACTGGCCTCTAGGTACTCAACAATTCTTCCTTCAGAGTGATTCCATCACTTTCCTACCACAGAGGTCAAACTGACAGGTCTGTAGTTTCCTGCCTCTGTCTTGCTCCCACTTTTGCGAAGGGGAATCACATCCGCCTTCTTCCAGTCCTCAGGTACCACACCATCCTCCCATGATTTGTTAAAAAAGGTAGTCAGTGATGTCATTAGTTCTCTCCTTAATTCTTTTAGAATTCTGGGGTGAATTCCATCAGGCCCCATTGCTTACCTTCAGTTTTAGGAGTTCTTTCAGAACCCTTTCTTCTGTGAAAGGACTGGGATCGACCCCTTTATCCAGAGTGCTTCTGTTAATTGGATTAGGCACCTTCCCCTCCGCCTCTTTTGTGAATACTGAGCAGAAGTATTCATTCAGTATTTCTGCCTTTTCACTGTCCCTCTCTGCCCATCCACTGCCCATTTCTATTCAGCCTCACTATCACTCCCTTTGTCTTTCTACGCTCCCTGATGTACCTATAAAAGGTTTTATGCCTCTTCTTAACTGAGTTGACTATCTTTGCCTCAGTTTGGGCCTTTGCTATTCTGACTACCCTCTCTGCTTCCTACTGCCTTAATTGGTCTCTGTTCTGCTCCTTCTGTGTTTCCTTATACTTCCTAAATGCTATCTTTTTCTCCCTAAACTTCACCGCCACCTCTTTTGAGAACCATAGTGGCTTTTTCTTTCATTTTGATTTGTTTATTTGCTTCACACAAAGGCTTGTTGCCTCTGTGATGGCAGTTTTGATGTTTCCACATTGTTGCTCCACCCCTCCTTCTAGCCTACTTGCTAGTGCTTTTCTAAGGCACTCTCCCATCTTGCCAAAGTCAGCCCTCCTGAAGTCCAGAACCTTCAGTTTTGTATGGCTTGACTTTGTAGCTGAGTTTATCGTGAACCACACTGTTTGGTGGTCACTTGTTCCCAGTTGGCTACTCACTTCTAGATCTGAGATCCTCTCTCTGTTCCCATTTGAGAGTACAAGGTCTAAGATTGCTCTCTCACGAGTGGGTTCTAAAACTAGCTGTCTGAGGCATGTCACCTGAAGGGCATCGAGAATGGCCCTGCTTTTGGGTGTGGCTGCAGCCAAGGTGCTCCAGTTAACATCTGGCATATTCAGGTCCCCCATCAACAGTATCTCCCCTTTCTCTGCCATCCTAAGGATGCCTTCAGTCATATCCTTGTCCATTCCCTCCCTCTGACATGGGGGTCTGTATACAACCCCTGTGCAGATTGTGGTGCCATTTTCAGTCTCTAAGGTGACCCACAGTGCCTCCTCTCCTCCCTGTTTACTCTTTTATTCAGTTGCTTTTATCCCTTCCCTTACATAGAGAGCTACTCCTCCCCCTCTTCTCCCCTTCCTGTCTCTCCTGTAGGTTGTGTACCCTGGTATGTTAACATCCCAGTCACGGTTCTCTGTGTACCATGTTTCTGTGACTGCTACAATATCCAGGCATCCCTCTTCCATCAAGGCCACCAGTTCAGGGAGCTTCTTGCCCAGACTATGGGCATTGGTACTCATTACCCTCCATTTCTTTCTGGCCTTACCCCTTTTTGCCCCATCCCTGTCCTTATTGTGTTTCTCATTTTCTCCATTTACCCCTGCCCTTCTCCTCCCTATCGACATCTCTGTCTTGGTGTTTACCTCACTTACTATCCTGATCTTTTTGGGGGGGCTAGGATTTCCCTTCTCCTTTCCAGTGCCTTCCCCCTTGGCTAGTTTAAATGCTTGCCAATGAAGCATTTTAAACCTATCACCTAGGATCCTGGATTCCCTCCTGGACAGATGCAGACCTCATGCCAGTATAGGCCTGCATCCCTCCAGGTGGACCCCCAGTCCTCAATGAAGCCAAATCCCTGAGCTCTGCACCAGTTTTTCAACCACTGATTGAATTCCATGGTGTGGAGCACCCTAGCCTCACCCATGCCATAGACAGGCAGCACCTCCGAGAAGGTTACCGTACGTGCTACTTGTCTAAGTCCCCTCCCCAACTCCACAAACTCTTTCTGCAGTGCTCTGATCCCTTTCTTAGCCAGATCATTTGTCCCTAGGTAGACAATGACACCCAGCTCCCTCCCCTGTGCAACTGCTCCAGCAATCCTGAGGATTCGCTCCCTGTCCCTCCAAGCCATGGCACCAGGCAGGCACCTTACCTCCCTCTCCCCTTCCTCCCCTAGTTCTACCATCCTAACAATGGAGTCCCCCACCAGCAGTTGTTTCCTTCCCCTGTGGGGTCCCATGCCACCCTCCTGTGGGTCTCCTTTGTGGAGGTTCCCAGCATCCTCCTTGGTCTCCACTGTGGGTGCCTCCATAGGGGAACCACACTTTGCCAGAATGGCTTATGAATTGTGGAGAGGTACAACTAGAGGGATGCACCTCTGTTTCACCACCCTCACCCTCCCTGAGCTCACTGTGGTTTAACCGCTCCTCTTCCTTGGCAATCTCTGAGGCAGTGGCAGTGGCACTGGTGGTCCCTGGGTGGGAGAAGAGGTCCCACAGATCCTGGCCAGCTCAGCCTGGAGGTGAGCAACCTCCTCCCTTAGCCCAGACAGGTGCCTGCAGACGGGACAACACCGCATCCTCCAGAATGTCTCCAGGAAGACTGCTGCTTCACAGCCACTGCATTGCACCACTCGTTTCATGTCTTATGTCTGGTCTCTTAACTGTTGTATGGAATACTTACTCTTTCCTCTGTTTTTTTGTTTTCTCCCTACTTACTTACGGCCTCTGTGCCCTTTAAGCTCCTGATCTTCCTGTTCTGAGACAAGAAGCTCCTATATTTCTCAGTAGTCTCCTTACTTGCTCAGAATCAGACCTCCAGCAGCTGGGGGATGGAGAGCTACTCTTCCTTCTAGGATGGTGAGTCTTTGATGGCTCTGTGATCACTCACTTCCTGCTCCCAAACAGGAAGTTCTTGTTGTCAGTCAGATCCTGTGCCTATAAAACTAGAACTGTTTTTATAGGGTGGGGAAGGAGGGCAATATATTCCCAGAAGAGAAGTTTAGTTATAATAACAGCAGCTCCTTCCTCCTGGTGTCTCTGCCTGTTCTCTGGCAGAAGCTATCTAGGACAGTGTTTAAATCTGGCTTTAACCTGGCTTCCTTCTAGCTAAGTCACTCCCCCTACTTTACAAGTCTTTCTACACTTAGTTAATGACACAGATAACAATTCCCTTCGGCTACCTGAGACAAACACTTAGATAACTGCACAGATAACACTTCACTTCAGCCAACTCAGACAAACACTCTATAGTCAAAGCCCCTGGAATTCTGTGGTTCTGCGGTTGTGGAATTTGCCGCAGAATTTGCATCATGCCGCAGAATATATATAGTGCTGCAGAATTCATTGTTTTTGCTGAATTTTCATATAAATATACTCTTTTTCCATAGTGTCAGACTTTCTTTCCCACCTCGTTTATCCTGAAACCCCTTCTCTATGCTCAGCATATGATGTCATCGATGACATCACAGCATATTTAGTCAATGACAGGACTGCATTCTGCCAGAGAAATGAATAAATCATGCTGCAGAAATCAGAAAATACTGCCTCAGAAGTCAAGGAGCCCTGTCGCAGAAATCAGAAAATTCTGCCCCAGAACACCAGGGGCCCTGACTATAGTATAGCAGAATGAGATGTATTTTGGGGCTGAAGAGTCCAAGACACACCTCGATGCCTGTCACTGGCTGCAGGGTGGGAGTGGAATGGCATGAGCATTACTGTCGACAATACCAAGTCACATCCCTGACACCTGTCGGTCCCTACAGGGTAGAGCGTTGTGGTGGGAAAGCCTAATGCCCTGGGCGTTTCTTGGTATTTTCTCTCCAAGTTTTCAACATGGGCTTTTTGTGACCCCAGCACATGAACAGTGACACTCTCAGTTTGTTAGCTGAAAGGTGATTTTGCACGACTATGCCATTTGGCACCACAGGTGCAAAAACACATTTCGAACAGGATGTGAAAAATTACAGCTGCACTGTTCATGAGGAGGTGTACAAAATGGTAATGTTGAAAATGTGGAGTGAAAATATAACAAAATTGGTGAAGTCACGAGTGTGTTTAGAAACTATGCAACGTACACCCATAATGCAATCATTTGAAGGATTTCTTACACCAGATTTCCAACATAGGAATTTTGGGACCTCTGCTCATGAACAGTGGCACATTTATTTATTTGCTTTTGATATCCAGATGGGTGCACTAGGCATGAAAATGCCTATTTTCAGGCACGACCCGGGAGAGAACAGTTAGAAAAAAAAATACATACATAGGGGTGCATGTGACGCAGCATATGCGGTAGTAGGGCAACAAACAGAGTACACAAGTTTACAGGTAATACAGCAACAATACTAATGTACTGGTAATGCCTTTCAAACACTTTGAGAAATACAAGCAGTGCAAAAGGGATTGCATGCATAAAACAAAACAATAAAAGCAGTCAGAACAGTAAAACAGTTTAAGTGCCCGGTTGTGATGGGTGAAAGAGCATGAGGAGAAGCAGGAAGAGTGGTGGGAAGCCTGGAGAAAAAGGTTTGAGCCTTAAAAAAGGGTTTGAAAACCAGAGAGAGGAAGAGGACAAGTGAAAAAAAAGAGGGGCGGTGTAGGATAGGTGGGAAGAAGGTGTCAGAGGAGCGGATTAACTTGGTGATGATCTAAGTTGGATTAAAGCAGGTACGCGGCTGGTTACCCGCAGATGCTCATGGTGCAGTTGCTTGAAACTGGCATGGGAGGTTGCTTGACAGATTGATTAGGGTAGGGAGTTCCAGTATTTTGGAGCCATGTGAGAGAAAGCTTGTGCACCCATGTTTGTTCTACATCTAGGGATGTGAAGAGGAGCTCCGTCAGTATGTCAGTATTCTTAAACTGTCCCAAACATTGATTTTGCACAGCAACCACGCCCATTGCATGCCACAGGTGCGAAAACATTTTTTGGGCAGCATGTGAAAAATGACAGCTGTATCGTTCATCAGGCAGCGTGCAAAAATTACAATTTTGAGAATCTGGAGTAAAAATACAAGAAATTGGCAAAGTTATGAGTGTGTGAAGAAACTGTGCAACGCATGCCGGTAACACAGTAATTTTTGGGAATTTTTTCATTAAATTTGCAACATGCACTTTTTGGGACCTCTCCTTATGAATCTGTCCTGAACATTGATTTCGCACAGCGACCACACTATCATGTGCCACATGTGCGAAAACACATTTTGGGCCAGATGTGAAAAACAACAGCTATACTGTTCATAAGGAGGTGTGGAAAAATGGCAATGTTGAAAATCTGGGATGAAAATATAAAAAATTCTTGAAGTTATGAGCGTGCGTGGGAACTGTGCTATGCACGCCCATAACACAGTCATTTTGGAGAATTTTTTCACTAAATTTGCAACATATCCTTTTTGGGAGCCTACCTTATGAGCTGTAACACTGTTGTTTCATGAATTTGTCCTGAAAGGTGATTCCGTGCAGTGACCACGAAAGCAGCTTTTGGGATTGATTAGCGAAATGACGGTGACTGAGTTCATGAGGTGGGGTCCCAACAACCCCATGCTGAAAATTTGGTGCAAAAATGCGTGAAAATGGCCAAGATATCCACATAAGTTAAAAAACAAAACATTTATGCCATTATACAGCTTACCAGCATATCTTCAGTTTGCGGTCGGTTTTGAAGAGTGCAGACGTGTTTCCGCTCCACCGACGATCATCACGCTGGGCTCTGGAGGTAAGTATGGGGTGAGGGGGTGTGTGGGGAGGTGGGTGCACAGAGGGTGGCTGCAGGTTGGGGGAATGGGGCACTGAACTCAATGAGGGACCGTTTTTAATTTTACAGTTTAAAAAAAAAAAAACACAGAAAGGTTTTCTATTTTTGCAGGTACCTTTGCATGCTGAGGTGGGCTCCCAGCACGCTACCTGAGTGTTTTTTTTTTTGGGAGGGTCTGTAGCCGATGAAGATTGGGCACCCCATCTGCACATACAGAGTGTGGGCACATGAGCAGAGGGGGAATTGGGCACCCCCCTTGGCACACAAGAAATGAGGAGGCCATTATGCCAACGGGAATTGGGCACTCCGTCGGCAAATCCATTTAGAAGGGGGCATGCTGACAGAGGAATAGGCACCTCCATCGGCTTTCAGGGGCACTGTGAGAGGTGGCAGCTTTCCATCAGCTTCCGTGAGGACTGTAAGAAGCAACGGGGAAGCTGCCACCATGTTTCTTGTAAGGGATAACCAGACAAGGCAAGCAGTAATTCGCTACTGCAATCAGGGACCACCCCGGGGTGATCCCTGATTGCAGCGGCTAATTTATTTCAAGTTGGTGACACACTTTTCAACTGTTGTCATAGATAGCGTGCTGTGCCATTCATGCAACAGGGCTCCACCAGAAAAAAGCAACCACAATATGTTGTCTGCGCTGCACACACAAGACAACATAAAAACATGTGCCCAGATGTGTCTCTTGGAAGCCAGACCAGGCATTAATATTACCTGAGTTACAAAGATGAGATAACTGAAGCTGGAGGTAAATTTTATGTTCATTATCCATGCAGATACAAAAATATTTGTGACAATTAAACATTTAAGTAATAAGGCATGACAGAGTGTGCATTGTGCTGGGATAAAGAAATGCCTTGGGTCAGTTGATGCATAAGGCTAAAGACCAAGTGCTTCCCCTCCCAAGAAGTCCAGGCCAAGAAGTTCTGTTATCCCAACACAATGCACAGTCTGGAGTGTCTTACTGCAATTATGAAATGGGCCTAAGAAAGCATATGTAGGTACATGTTTTGTAATGTTTTTTTTTAATTGGATGTGGAAATATTTTTAAAAGAAATAAATTGAGCTGGCCTGCCAGTACAGCAGTTGGATTTCTGCTTGCGACGCTGATGACCTGAGTTCGGATGCAAGCTCGGCGAGTTGTAGGGCCGGCTGGGGGGAGGATGATTGAGCATCTGACGGACTGCTCTTCTCCTCTGGGAGGAGGGTGTGAAAGAAATCGGTCTGTAACTAGCCTGTAGAGGAGGCTGGGGACCAGTGCAGGTGAGGCTTAGTGGTTCCAGGAGGTGTGCCTAGACGTGGGTGTATGTGCTCAATATGTCATTGCATGCCACACCTCCCATCACTAAGGGGACAAAATGGACACCAAATCCAGTAGCCTGACCCTACAAAGCCGAGCTCGGAGATCCACACTACAGCACCATTCAGAGGGGTACTTAGGGTTTCCCCTCCCAGCTGCCCCACCCTGGGGGGCAATCTGGGGTGAACGCTGGTGGGAGTGACAATGGACCCAAGGGATGGGGAGAGGTGAATGGGAAGAAGGTGAGTCAGGAAAAAAATTTGAAAGAAGAAAAATGTAGTCCTGTTCAGTGTCTGCAGTGTAGGCATTAGGCCAACAGGTGGCATCACCATTCTGTGATTTGCCCCTATAAAAAAAGTATGGGCAAAATAGATGGGTGCCATGAAAAGTATGGGCAAAATTGGTTTCAGCCATCAGGCTGTTTGATCCCCGCTGCAGCCTTTTGGTAAGAGCTGAATAATTGTTAAGAGCTCCATCGGACATTTTTCCAACAGTTGCAGTTGGCGGCAATGTGATGACATGCAATGTGGCCTTAACAGCTGCATTTGGTGGCAGTGAGACACGGTCATGGTGGACTGTTTTTTTAACAGCCGTGGTCGGCAGCAATGTGGTGAGTCCTTCCATTGGCTTTAACAGTCACAATCCACGTCAGTGTGTTGAGCGCCTTTAGGGCATTTTTCAATCAGTCATGGCTGTGAGACTGTTTCCTAACAGCCATGGTCATTGGCAGTGTGACGAGTCCTAATATCAGTTGGCCACTGAATGAACAAGCATTTGTCAATGCCGAATGTTTGCTTGCTGACGTTGGCATTGGTAGTATAGGAGTTACAGAGCTGCATAATAGGAATGGCAGTGAAGTATTGAACTGAAGCCAACCCCACCAGCACCCTGCAGAGACTGACAGGCATTGGGGTGTGCCTTTGGGTCATCAGGCATAATGGCCATGCCATTTCACCACACCCTACTGAGCAGACACCGACAAGTGTCACGGTGTGCCTTGGGATCTTTGGCCCTTATCTGCACCCCATTCCACCAGGAAATATTGTGAGATGGGTGCGGTATAGGAGAATGGGGTGAACTTTGGGGCTGAAGAGTCCAAGGCACACCTCGATGCTTCTCAGTGGCTGCAGGGTGTGGGTGGGGGTGGAATGGTATGAGCATTGCAGGTGACAATCCCAAGTCACAGTCCTGATGTTTGTCATTCTCTACAGGGTGGGGTGTTATGGTCGGAAACCCTAACGCCTCAGGCATTCGTTGGTATTTTCACTCCAAATTTTCAACATGGGTTTTTTGTGACTCCCCCCCCCCACCTCATGAACAGTGGCAATATCAGTTTGTTAGCCGAAAGTTGCTTTTGCACAGCGACTACAGCATTTGTCACCACAGGTGCAAAAACACATTCTGAACAGGATGTGAAAAATGACAGCTGTACTGTTCATGGGGAAGTGTAAAAAATGGCAATGTTGAAAATCTGCAGTGAAAATATTAAAAAAACTGGTGAAGTCATGAGCGTGCATAGAAGCTGTGCAACGTGCACCCGTAATGTAATTAGTTTGGGAATTGTTTGCAGCAGATTGTCAACACAGGCATTTTGGGACCTCCAGTCATGAACAGTATCACTGTCATTTTCTTTATCTGTCCCGAACAATGATTTCCCACAGCGACCACGCATTTCTGTGCCGAAAGTGTGAAAACAGATTTCAGCCATGTTGTGAAAAATGACAGCTGTACTGTTCATAAGGAAGTGTGGAAAAATGCCACTGGTGAAAATCTGGACTGAAAATATTACAAATTCATGAACTTACGAGGGTGCGTGGAAACTGCTTAGGAATGTTTTCACCAAATTTTCAAAATAGCTATTTTAAGACCTCTGCGCATGAACAGTGTCACTGTGATTTTCTTAATGTGTCCCATACATTGCTTTCGTACATCGACTACACCATTGTGCGCTACATGGGCGGAAACATGTTTTGGGCGAGATGTGAAAAATGACAGCTGTACTGCTCATAAGGAGGTGTGGTAAAATGGCAATGTTGAAAATCTGGAGTGAAAATATTGAAAATTTGCGAACTTATGAGCGTGCGTAGGATCAGCGCAACAAATGCTTGTAAAAAGCAGTCATTTTTGGGAATTTTTTCACCAGATTTTTAACATAGCCATTTTAACACTTCTGCTCATGAACAGTGTGACTGTGATTTTCTTAATGTGTCCCATACATTGAGTTCGCACACCGACTGCGCCATTTTATGCTACATGCACGGAAACACATTTTGGGTGAGAAGTGAGAACAGCTGTACTGCTCATAAGGTGGTGTGGTAAAATGGTGATGTTGAAAATCTGGAGTGCAAATATTGAAAAGTCGCGAACTTACGAGCATGCGTAGGAACAGCGCAACGCATGCTCGTAAAATAGTCATTTGTGGGAATTTTTTTACCAAATTTTTAACTTAGTCATTTTAACACCTCTGCTCATGAACAGTATAACTGTGATTTTCTTAATGTGTCCCGAACATTGATTTCGCACACCAACTGTGCCATTGTGCGCTACATGCGCAAAAACACATTTTGGGTGAGATGTGAAAAATGACAGCTGTACTACTCATAAGGAGGTGTGGTCAAATGGCAATGCTGAGAATCTGGGGTGAAAATATTGAAAATTCGTGAACCTACGAGCGTGCGTACGAACAGTGCAACGCACGCTCGTAAAACAGTCACTTTTAGGAATTTTTTCACTAAATTTTCAACATAGGCTTTTTGAGAGCCCACCTTATGAACACTGGCACTGTCATTTTGTTAGTTGGTCCCGAAAGATGATTTCGTGCAGTGACCACAAAATCACCCTTCGGGCCGGTTAACGCCATGACAGTGACAGAATTCATGAGGAGGGGTCCCAAAAACCCCATGTTGAAAACTTGGTGCCAAAATTCCAAAAAATGCCTGAGATATGCAGCAAAGTTGAAAAAACCCTATTCATTACATTATACAGCGGTCGGCTTTGAAGAGTGCAGATGTGTTCCCGGTCCACCGAAGATTGTTGCGCCGAGCTCCGGAGGTAAGTATGAGATGAGGTGGGATTGTGGGGAGGCAGGAGTGCGCAGAGGGTGGGCACGGGTGGGGAGGGGCGAGGAGACTGCGGTGGACCGCTTTTGTGTTTTCAGGTTTGTTTGTTTTTAATTACGATGCGACATTTGCCATGCTGGGTGGCTCCCAGCATGGCAGTTATGCAGGACGTTTTGCCATGCTGGGGTGGGCTCCCAGCATGGCAGCTAAACTTTGGGGGACGGTGGAGCGGCGAGTTGGGCACCCCGTCGGCCATTCCATTTTGCCACGCTGGGGTGGGCTCCAGCGTGGCTCTCAGTAACCTTTTGGTGGGGGGGGACTGTGGAGCCAACTGGGGATTGGGCACCCCAGTCGGCCAAACACATTGTTGCCATGCTGGGGTGGGCTCCCAGCGTGGCACCTGGAAGACTGTTTGGGGGGGGAGCATTTCAGTGAGCACTTCCCTTATCTGATCGTGCTCACTGAAGCGGCTCTCTCCCTTTCAACTGTAAGCCACTGCATGCCGAGTGCTGTCATAGACAGCTGCAGCATGCATTGGGCAACTGTGGCCGTGCCTGCAAACACAGGGAGGGAATTGGAAGAGGGGGTGACATACCTCTAGAAACTCAGATGATGGCACTATGTTTCTTGCACGTGCGGGCAAGCAAACATAAAAATGAAGAAGCAGCATGAGTGGCAGTCATGTCAATCAGGTAGGGCATAAAAGATACTAATCAGTTTCACAGTGGGAATGGACAGGCAGTTTGCAGCATGGGGAAACCACTTTTTTTTTTAAATAAAGATGCCAATTGTTTTGACAGTGGGAATGAGTGGGCAATCTGTAGCAGTGACAAAGGAGTAGTTATTTCCCTGAGGATGGAAAAGTAAAGAAGACTCAGATCTTCTTCCCATGCTATTGTGCTAGGATAACAGCAAAGGGTTCCGAGGTCCTTAGCCAATCAATGCTTTCTATTTCATAATCTTATTTTATGGCCATGATCAACTGAAACTTTTCTTGGAAGGGGGTGAAAACCTCAAGAGGAAGAATTAACCTTGCAATCTTCGTAGTTCAAGAACTGGATTCCAGCCAAGGTATATTTGCCTAGGCAATGTCAGAAGCTTGAACTGTTTATTCTTTCTGTTTTTGTCTGGCCCTCCACATGGATAACAAATTTGGTGTTGAATGAGACTTGCATTTTCTTAAGTTTTATAAGAAGCATATACTCCCTCTTCTCTGAGTTAATGCTCTAAAAATAACATATTTTATTTTTATCTCATTTTGGCTTAGAGAAGTGAGTGGGGAATTTATTTATTGTTTATTTTTTGGGGGGGTGAGCTCATTGGGATCTATGTATTATCCTGATGTTGTGGATGTGCGGCTCTCCGTAGGCACATGTAAGGGTATACGTCCCACACACATGCACACTACGGCCATGCAGCATGCCCATAAGGTGCGCAAAAGCAACCTTCACATAGTTCTGTTATGGCAGCACTATACACGGACTGAGGGGTGTGATCACGTAAGTGCATGCACATGACACATATATCCGCATGCATGACGTGCAATACATTGTCTGGTCATGTGAGACCACAGGCACAGATGCAGCATTATGACAGGTGGAGGGCTGTTGTAAACTGCATGCACGCAGGGCTGGCAGGCATGGCATACTGTGTGCAAGACAAATCGCAGAGACTGTTTGGGGCATGGACAGGGGTCATAATGGGCCACCACTGCTGAAGAACTGTTGTGCCACGGATGACAATAACTGGCAGGGTATCAATGAACCAGTGTGAGAGACCCCAGAATGTAGCATTGACACATACACACAGTAGAACACTAGGAACAGTGCCACCCCCCCCCATTATACAGACAGACATGCTTCCCTGGCACAGTATAGGCACAGTATACACATAGCATGCCAAGCAGTTCCCCACCTGCACAGCCACCTGCCCCACACAACATGACCCATGGCAAGCACCCCCCGCCATATACCACAACCACCATGGGCATGCAATCGCAGCCAGTGGCATGCACCCCCTGACCAGCACAATGACACAGACATGGGACATATGTGTTGAACAAATGTTTAATATACTGGGCACAGTTTGTACTAGCTATGCAAACAGTACCAAAATACCTGTCACCCAACAGGAACACACTATCACATAAACAGCAGCCACTGCTGGAAGAATGGGGGCTACCAGGACAGTACTGGGCCATGGACTGCCAGCTACTTCATAGCCTCCTCTTGGAAGTCTTTCCTGGACCCCACTGGCATTGTTACAGTGTATCCCCTCTCCGCCAGCACCAGGCACCGCAGCAGTATTCAAACTCAAAGGAGATACAGTATGTAGCTTGAAGAAATGGGAGGAGACATGAGTATTCCTACTGAGTTGGTGGGAGAAAGAACTCGATGGACTGGTGGTCAGCTATCTTTCCTACGTTTGTGTGTTCATGAAAAACATCACCTCACTGGCACTGCTCATGTAAGGCCTTCATGTAAAGCTTTAAGTCCATACTGTATAAATGAGTAAGTTCTGGATCTTAGACTTGGCGTACATTACAATCTGTATTTTTTATTTTGCATCTTTCATTCCAACAGTACAATATTTCATAACACTATACAAAGGAAGCAGTAAACGGCAAGAAACGTAATGAACAGCAAGATCATGAAACAGCACAGAACCAAACATTATGTAGGATTAGCAGTAAGGCACAATGTGAGGCGAAGTAATAATAATACAAATCATGAGACAATGAAAACAATTGGGAAGAGTACGGAACTATTGGATCAACATCCATTTACAGCAAAAGGAAGGTAATAATTGTTTTATGTCGATGGTGGTAAAATAAAAGGGGTAGAGACTAGAGAGGGAGAGATCTTGAATCTCATAGGCAAGGGAGAAAAGGTGGGTTTTGAGAAGGAATTTGAAGATGGCACAACAGGTAATGAGGCAGGGAGGGAACTGTTCCAGACGACGGGCGGAGAAGAAAGTTCTACCGCCTACAGAAAGGCAAAAATAGAGGAAGAGACAGTAAAAACTGAGGCAAGAATTAGAGGCTTGAAATAGAGGTATTGAAGCAAATCTTGGGGCTCAGACCCCAGTTAATGTCATTCTCTGTCTTTATGCACTTCAGAGAAGTGACTGCTTGACTTGAGTTGTGCTGATAACTTCACAGTGCCCTAGCAGAGTGTTTTCACATGTATTGTACTTTAACTCCCCACATTTTTTGTGGGCCATCATCTGGCTTCACCATGTATTTATTTATTTATTTGTTTGTTTATTCATTCAAGTGTTTCAGCAGGAAGGATGTTGAGCAGTATAGCTCATTTCCAGATGTGTCCTGGGGGGAGGGGAAGAGGAGTGGTGCAACTACAGAGAACACAAGAATATAGTGGACATTGGTAATGAACAATATACACTAGTCTCATACAATACATTTCTTCAAGTGCAGCCTGATAATTAACAATACTTACACATTTAAAATAAAACTACACGGGTGCTAAGAATTCATAGCAGACACGCATATTTCAGCAACAACAATTACAACCAGATGTTGAGCAAAATGAGCAACATAATACAAGGATGCAATTGAAAAAATTGTAACAGCATTGTATCAACAATAAACTCTGGAAGAATGAATAGGTAGCTTAATTTAAAAAAGGACAAACAGCTGCTAAGGGATGAAATTACCCCTACCATGCCCCAAGTCCACTAGCCTACAGCTCCATCATGATCTCTACACATTGTGGCTCTCCCACATGGGCAGGGCCACCTCCCTTGTCCCAGAAGGCAGGCTGAGCTATATGGTAGTTCTGATTGGGTGGGATCTGAGGCCCACCAAAGGGGCATTAAGGCCGAATGCTCACATCCCAGGAGCCTTTTCATGGTTTTCTGTATGTCTCCTCCCACTGGCTTCACAGGTGCTAGCATGCAGGCAATTGGTCGATGACACACATGGGCATTCCAGTGTCCCTCTCTCTGTCTGCAGTATCATCACTCCAGACACCACTTGGGTTAGCAGTAGCACCTAATGTGCCAAAGACTCTTGGCCCACCCATACACTTCTCTGAATGAGCAGGTCTGCAGGGTCTCCGTCCCTGGGGAGAGCGAGTGCTCCCACAGGCTGCATGTCTCTCTCAGCCACTGTAGTGCAGGGACCCAAGGACAGACTGCAAACCTGGGTTGCCTGCATGATAGCATATGCACTACCTCTATGCCATTCAGTGACCCTCTGCAGCACAGTTTTTAACTCTTGTCTGAGCTATTGTTAGTAGTTTTGGAGGCAGCTTGGTCATTTGATTAGATAATGCAACAAGGAGGGGGTTGCCCATAGGTAGTGTGCTGCGGGAAGCAAAACAAGGTAATTGAGCAAATAACAAGAGATTTTCACTCGATTGCTACTCAGCAAAACCACACTGCATAAGTAATAATGTATGGGCACCCATACACAACATGTATGTGTTTCCATCGAGAGGATGAGATACCAACGTCTGGACCTCAAGAGTGAAGCACGAGAGGTCCATGCTGGTAACACAGCCTTGAGATGGAAATATAAGGCAAGTTGTGTATGGGCACCCATATTTTATTTGCTATCATGTATGGTTTAAAAAAAATGTAGTTGACATGTCTTTTTTTTTTTTAACTGCAGTTACCATAACACTGAGGTACAGTGCGCAGAGAAGTGCAACTAAGCAGCGGGAGTCAGTGCGAGGGAATTGCATCTGCAGTTGATGATAGAACATCCACAATATGGTTTTTACAATGTGCACAACAACTTTGTGTAAGCCCCCCAAATGCTAGCTTACCTGGTCCCGGGAGCTCTTGTGGGACTCTAGCCCTGAAGCCTTGGGCGCCGCGATGGTGGCGGTGTCTGTGCAGACCTGTCCCCGGGGTGCAGAAGGAGACATGAGTCCCAAAGCTACCATGTCCCCATATCGTGGCCCCAGAATGCACATGGACAATTGGGTCCACTAGGGGAATGAAAAAAAGACAAGCCAGGCATGGGAATGGCAGCCCTACGCCTAGCGTGGTTGTGTCACATCAGGGGGATTTAAAGGTGCAGAGTGCCCATTACAGTTTGTCCATGTGGCCGACCAGACAATCCATGCTTCCCCAGTCCCCAAGCATGCAGAGGGACCGGGGAAAAGGTACATAGCGACCGGACAGGCTGCGGTCGCAAAATACAAGTAGTGTAGCCTGATTGGTTGGCTGAATCACCTAGGGGGCCCTGAGATCCCCCAGGCTGGGAAGGAAAACAAAGATGGCAGTCCCATGCATCCAGGTGACCTCAGGCTGCTGGGAAATTTCCCGCAGGCAGCCGGGAGGTCACATGGGGCCGACGGCCAATGGGAAGGGGACAGGAGCTAGGGTTTTAAAAAGGGGAGAGTGGCACGAATTTGGAGGAGAGAAGAAAGGAGAGCCAAATGGGAGGAGAGAGAGAGAGAGAGCCAGGACAGGAGAAACCCTGGGCCCCCATGAGAAACCAGAGCTAAGAAGGCTGCCTGCCTGGTAGGGGCTCTCTGGCTGCACCTCTCTCCCCCAGCTCTCCACAAACTGCTAGAAGAGAAAGTGCAGGAAGAAGGCTGCAGCTGCTGCAGTGCAAGGAAGACCAATGGGGCTTCTTCCCTGAGGGCACTGGGGCTGACTATGTGGGCTAGAAGGCCCAGGTATCATCAGTTTCGAGCCTCGGGGGCCCAGCCTCACCGGGGTCAGTGCCTTCTGCCAGGGGAGAGTTGTGTGAAGCAGGGCTAATGCAGCCAAGGCCCTTCCCGAGGGGGATTGAGCTACTGTGTCCCCCCCCACCGATGTCAAGACCCATGGAGCAGAGGGAAAAAGGACGAACAGGCCTGCCTGGTGAACTCCATATACAAAGGCCTGCGGGTGAAGCTGGAAAGGCCAGGCAGGTGAAGAACAGTGTCTCACTCTCGTGGACCGCAGTGCTGTGGACAGTGAGTGTCTTCACCCTCTAAGGGCACTCTGAGTACCCTGAGCTGCAGCTGTGGGGAGACTATTGTTGCATCTGCCAGGAGGGTCAGGGGAGAGTTTCCCCCCACACCAGACTTATCTCTTTTGAACTCGTGTTGTTGTGCAAGGGCCCCAACAAGAGACGGAAGGCCTGCAGACTAGGAGCAGTGCAGTACCCACCGTCTGGGAGTGTTCTGGGTGCACCTAGGGGAGTGCGGTAGAGATCCGACAGGGTGTTTGTGCTTTAATTTTGTGGAGGATCAAGGGGATAGCCCTCGCCTCCTCTGTATTATAAGTATATTAAATAAAGAAGGATTATTGTGGGTCACCTACCCCAATGTGTTTGTGCTTTTATTACCGTTATTGTGGGGAGGGAGTGTGGATTTAATTGTGCCATAGGCGGCAGTCATCAGGGTTATCTATTATTGTTCCGGGGGTGGGGTGTTAACCTGTTTCTCCTACAGGAGGTAGCACCAAGGCCCTGGGTGGAGGCACTAAGACACTGTAGGAAATCCGGTCAGGACTCAGGACCGGCCCCTGGGGGAGGTACGGTGAGGACCCCCAAGGATGCCAGGTCAGGCCAGGTAAGTGTGAGCAAAAGGGGGGCTATTACAAGTGGAGGCACCGCTGAGATCTTCTGTTGGCCCCAACTGACCCTTTGCCCCGACCAACTGTAGTTAAATCATGGCCCCCTCCCATCTAGTTCTATTTTCACATTATTTTTGTTTGTTTTGTGATTGATTTGGCGGGTGGTTTACCCACATAGGTGGAGACCAGAGAAATGGTTTTCCAGGACAGAGAGGACTGGTGTGACTTTGAGGGTCTTGACTCCCATAAGATACTGCTGGTATGCAACGTGGCAATGGGGTGATGAAAAGAGGACATCCTAGGGATCTTAAAGAGGCCCTGCCTGACTGTGGGACATTGAAGATTCATAGGGTGATGACCGACAGTGTTAAAGGTGCAGGGATATAGCCGTGGAGGCAGGGAAGGACTTGGGCTCTGTGGAAGTGCCCCCCGAAGTCATCCCAGATGCGTACAAAGATACCTGGGTCCTGGTAAAAAAAGGGACACCCGGCCGCCTGCCCTCAGGGGAGCCAGACCCCCGGAGAAGGGTTTTGAAGCCCAGCTGGGGGTGTGGCTTAAAGAGGAAGGTAAGACCCTGCAGGATCTCCCGACTCTGCTCCCGGGAGGCAGGGTGCCCCCGATGACTCTACTAGGTGGGCTTACTCCCTATATGGGGATGGCCCACGAACAGTACAAGTGGCTCCATACCTTCTCTGGGGCCCTCCAGATGCCCGCAGGGGAGGATGATTTCCACTCCCGGAGCAGCCAGGCCACCCAGATGATACAGGTTTGGGGGTGTTCTGAGGAGGAGAAGTGCAAACGAGTCTTGGAGAACCTCCGGGGTATGGCACTGGACATAATCCAGTCTCTACAGGTCAGTCAGCCCCATCGTGCTCCCCAGGACTACTTGGACATGCTGCGGAGTCCATTTGGAGTGGTCGAGAAGAGGGAGGCAGTGCTGGTCCAGCTGTGGGACACCAAGCAGCAGGCAGGTGAGAAATTATCCCAGTATATCACCCGGGTGGAGATAGTGGTACATAAGCTGGCTGAAGCTGGACGTGATCCACCATCAGTGGTTGCGCAGATGTGGCTGGAGCAGATAATTTGAGGGGTGGTGCTCTCCAGGCTGACCTTGGTCATCCTAGGGCTGCAGGCCCGGAAAGGTGATCCCCCCCTCTTTCAACCAGTTGTTGGACAAGGTCAAGGAGGAGGAAGTTCAACAGGAGGTGAGAGCCCCACCGCCGGCGTCTATCACCACCAGTGCTGCCCTGCAGCCCAAAGGGCCGGCCCTGCCCCAGCCAGACCAGGAAGTGATCCTGCAGGAGGTCTAGGGTATGAAGGACATGATACGGACTATGCAGTTGGCCATGGAATCCTTCTCTTTCCCTGCCCGGGGCGGCCCCTGATGCTTGGTGGCTGCCCCCAAACTATGCGGCCCCTCGGCCCAACCCTCCATGGTGCTTGGGGCCCCAGGATGTATGGATCTGCTTCAGGTGTGGGCAGGATGGCCATATGTGACAGGGTTGCCACAGGGAGATGAACCTGCAGTTGGTGGAGGAGAAACGCCGGGAGCAGGAAAACTTAAATGGGGATCGGTAATAGAGTGACCCGCACCACTGAAATGGCCTTGCTCCACCTTGTGGACCGACCCCCAAGTATCTCCAAACTGGGGTGCACCAATGAGTCTTATCAGTCCTTAAGCAGACCCCAAAGTCTTGGTGGAGGGGGTGACTTGTTCCGCTTTACTGGATAGCGGGTCCCAGGTCACCACCATCCACTGGCCTTTTTACAACCAACACCTGACCCACCTACCCCTCCTACCCCTGTCCGGGTTGTCCTATTGGGGTATAGGTAGCACAGATTACCCGTACAATGGGTACTGTGTGGTCTGCATTTCCTTCCCAACTCAGGGGAAGGAGACCCCACCCGCTATAGAGGCCCTTGCACTAGTCTGCCCTGAACCGAAGAGCATGTCTGACACCCTGGTGCTCATTGGGACCAATGCCAATATATTTGAGCAGTTGACCCAGATGTGCTCTGACTGGGGTTGGGCAGACAAACTCACCAGTCCCTCCATTAAAGCCGCTGTGAAATGGGAAGGGCTAGAGGTGCAGAGCGACCCCAAGTGGGGGGGACGGGGTCGGTACAGTCCAATGGGTGGATGGGGGGATACTAACCCTTCCCCAAGGTGCCAAATGCCGCATGGTGGGCATCACTCAGTTTGACCAATCTCCCACTGAGACTGCATTCATTCTCAACACCCCACCTTCGGGTAGCCTGCCACCCGGGTTATTGGTCCTGAAAGGAGAGCTGCCCTCATCGGACAGTTCCCGTGCCTGGTGAGTTACTGTGAGAGTTTGGAATGAGTCAAAAAGGCCAGTGATCATCCAAAGGGGTTGTGTGTTGGCAACTATCTTTCAGTGTGATGGAGCCATGTTCGTCGCCCCAGCGAAAGACCTGTGGGAGGAGATAGACCCATCCTTGTTCGACTTTGGAAGCTCCCCTATCTTCGACAGTTATAGGCGGAGTCTGAGCCACAAGTTGGCAAATCGCCAGCAGGTTTTCTCCTTACATGAGCGGGACATTGGTTGTGTCACTGGGGAAGTACACCACATCCGGCTGAGAGACGACCACCCGTTCCTGGAACGGTCATGGAGGTTAGCTCCCAGGGATGTGGAGGATGTTCGGAAACACCTGTTGGAGTTGCTGAATGCTGGGGTCATCACAGAGTCTCGGGGTCCATATGCTTCCCCCATTGTGGTGGCCCAGAAAAAGAGTGGAGCAGTGAGGATGTGCATCGACTACTGCTTGCTAAACAAGCGGACCATCCCAGACCAATACACGGTACCCAGAGTGGAGGATGCACTGGACAGCTTGTTGAGGAGCAAGTGGTTCTCCATACCAGATCTCCAGAGCGGGCACTACTAGATACCCATGGCTGAGGAGAACAAGGAGAAGACCACTTTTATATGCCCACTGAGGTTCTATCAGTTCAAGCGTATGCCCCAGGGCATACCTGGAGACCCGGCCACCTTCAAGCGCCTGATGGAAAGTGCAGTGGGAGACATGAACCTGCTTGAGGTCACAGTCTATCTGGATGACCTCATCATTTTTGGACGAACCCTGGAGGAGCACGAGGCCCAGCTGATGAAGGTCCTGGACCAGCTGGAGGAGTTCAGCCTAAAGGTCTCCATCAACAAATGCCAGTTCTGTCAGCTGGCGGTTAAGTATGTTGGGCACATCGTCTCAGCTGAGGGGGTGCAGACGGACCTGGCTAAATTGAAGGCCCTCAAGTCATGGGCCCGGCCCACCAACTTGCATGCCTTACAGTCTTTCTTGGGGTTCTGTGTGTACTATCATTGTTTTGTGAAGGATTATTCCTTGATGGTACATCCTCTAAATGACCTAATGCAAGGTTACCCTCCGACGAATCAGAAGAAGGGACAAGACCCTCGTAAGGGGTACCTGCACATTGGAGAAATATTTTGGGAACGATGGATGCAGGAGTGTGAGGATGCCTTCAGGGAGATCATCCAGAGGCTGGGGGAGGCCCCTGTCCTTGCATTTGTGGATCCCCTTAACCCCTATGTCCTGCACACAGATGCCAGTTTGACTGGGCTGGGTGCTGTCCTGTATCAGGAGTATCCTGAGGGGTTCCGCCCTGTGGTGTTTGCTAGCCATGGCTTGACCTCCTCTGAAAAGAACTACCCAGTTCATAAACTGGAGTTCTTGGCATTGAAATGGGTGGTGACAGAAACGTTCCATGAATACCTGTATAGGGTCCCGTTCACCATGCGCACAGACAACAACCCCCTGACGTACGTCACCACCACGGCAAAGTTGGATGCTGCAGGGTACCGATGGCTGTCATCCCTCTCCACATACAATTTCAGTCTGGGGTATTGGAGTGAGTGAGCCAACGTGGATGTGGACGCCTTGTCCCGACACCCCCACGACGACACCCCAGTCCCCCCAGTCCTGATTGGACTAGTCTTAGTGCAGGTGCTCTGCTACCAGGTGTGGCCTCCTTCTGACACCGTCACTTATACAACCCAGAGCATAGAGGTACTGGGCCCTTCCCCAAAGCTATCCCCCCTGTCTATCTAAATTTCGCAGGTCTGGATCTCTCGTCACTGCCTAAACCTAGTAAGGCTGACCTGCAACGGGAGCAGAAGGCTGACTCTGGCATATGAGACCTACTGCAGGCTATTGCAGCAGGGAGATCCCCCAGGCAGGTATGGAGCAGTCACCCTGATGCCCACTGACTGCTAAGGAAGTGGGACAAGCTGGTCCTGCGAGATGGATTGCTGATGCATGCGGTGCAGGACAAGGACCATCTAGGCCAGTCTAAGCAGCAGTTGGTGCAGCCCGGAGTGTACCGTGGGGTTGTCCTCAAGTCACTACATGATGATATGGGGCACCTGGGCTATGACAGCACCCTAGATGTGTGTAGGGCTAGGTTCTATTTGCCCAGGATGAAAGTGGACATGGAGAGCCACTGCAAGCACTGCCTGCAATGCATCCAGTGGAAGACTCTGCCCCGACGGGCTGTGCCTTTGGTCAACATCAGCACCAATGGGTCCCTGGAGTTAGCGTGCATGGATTTTCTTCCTTGGAACCTGACTGAAAGAACACGGCTAACATACTGGTCATCACGGACCACTATACCCGGTACGTGCAGGCTTTCCCCACCAAAGACCAGAAGGTGAGCACCGTGGTTAGGGTCCTGCAGTAGTATGTCCAGCATTACAGCCTCACCAAAAGAAATCCATTCTGACCAGGGCTGGGACTTGTAGAGCTGCTTGGTGAGGGAGTTTCTGTCATCCTATGGCATACAGAAATCCCACACCACCCCTTACCACCCCCCGAGGGATCCACAGCATGAATGCTTCAACAGGACGTTGCTGAACATGTTGGGCATCCTGGACCCCACAGACAAGGTAAACTGGAGTCAAAATGTTGGTCACTGTATGAAAAATGATGTGACCCAGCACTTCCCCTTTTATCTGATGTTTGGTCAATAGGTCTGGCTGCCGGTGGAACTCTGCTTTGGGGTATCCGCTGATGGGACCTCTAACAAGTCATACCTCGAGTATACCAACAGATTGAGGGAACAGCTCCGGGCAGCATACAAGCTCTCCTGCAAAGCTGTAGTTCATAGCTGTCAGGGGAACAAAAGGAAGTATGATGCCAGGTTATGCAGTCAGGAGTTGGGAGTGGGGGACCAGGTCTTGCTCCCTAATCTGGGACTCCAGGGGAAGCACAAGATCCAGAACCAGTGGGCCCCGGACAGTTACCTGGTGGTGGAGAAACTGTCTAGCCTGCTGGTGTATCGTATAAAGCAGGAGCATGGCCATGGGCTCTAGAAAATGGTGCACCGGAATCATTTGCTCCCCATAGGAGAGATTGTGCCACCCCTGGCCCAGTGCCCAACCTGCTGGCTGCAAGACGGCCCATAACCCGGGAGAAGCATAAGCAGTGGGGGCCAGCCTTTTAATTTCCTCTGTACCATTCTGCAAACAGCTGCTAAGGGCTAAAATTACCCCTACCATACCTCAAGTCCACTAGACTACAACTTCATCAAGATCTCTACACATTGTGGCTTTCCCACAATGGCAAGGCCACCTCCCTTGTCTCAGGAGGCAGGCAGAGCTACATGGAAGTTCTGATTGGGTGGGATCTGAGGTCCACTGCAGTGCCATTAGGGCTGAGTGCTCACATCACAGGAGCCTTCTCATGGTTTTCTATATGTCCTCTCCCACTGGCTCAACAGATGATAGCATGCACACAATTGGTCGCAGACGCACATGGGCATTCCAGTGTTCCTCTCTCTGTCTGCAGTATCATCACTCCAGACACCACTTGGGTTAGCAGTAGCACCTAATGTGCCAGACTCTTGGCCCACCTATACACTTCTCTGAATGAGCAGGTCTGCAGGCTCCTCATTCCTTGGGGAGAGAGAGTGCTGCCACAGGCTGCACATCTCTCTCAGCCATTGGAGTGCAGGAACACAAGGTCAGACTGCAAATCTGGGTTGCCTGCATGATAGCATATGTACTACCTCTATGCCATTCAGTGATCCTTTGCAGTGCAGTTTTTAACTCTTGTATGAGCCATTTTTAGTAGTTTTGGAGGCAGCTTGGTCATCTGATTAGATAATGCAACAAGGAGGGGGTTGCCCATAGGTAGTGTGGTGCAGAAAGCAAAACAAGGTAATTGAGGAAATAACATGAGTTTTGCACTCGATTGCTACTCAGAAAAACCACACTACATAAGTAATAACGTATAGGCACCCATACACAACATGTATTTGTTTCCACTGAGGGGTTGAGATACCAACATCTGGACCTCAAGAGCGAAGCTTGAGAAGCCCATGCTGGTATCACAGCCTCGAGATGGAAACACAAGGCGAGTTGTGTATGGCACCCATATTTTATTTGTTATCATGTATGGTTTAAAAAAAATTTGGTTGTCATATCTTTTTTTTTTAACTGTGGTTACTGAAACACTGAGGTACAGTGCGCAGAGAAGTGAAATTAGGCAGTGGGAGTCGGTGCGAGGGAATCGCAGCTGCAGTTGATGATAGAACATCCATAATATAGTTTTTACAATGTGCACAACAACTTTGTGTAAGCCCCCCAAATGCCAGCTTACCTGGTCCCAGGAGCACTGGTGGGACTGTAGCCCCGAAGCCTTGGGCGCCGCGACAGTGGCAGTGTATGTGCGGACCCGGCCCCGTGGTGCAGAAGGAGCCGGGAGTCCCAAAGCTACCATGTCCCTGTATCGCAGCCCAGAATGCACCGGATGATCGGGGCCACTCAGGGAATGAAAAAAGACAATCCAGGTAACGCCATGGCGTGCCCTGCGCTTAGCTATCGCGCTACATCGAAGATTTAAAGGCAGAGCACCATTATAGTTCAGCCATGCAGGCGACCAGACAATCCATGTTTCCCCAATCCCCAAGCACACGGAGGGACTGGGGAAAAGGCACACAGCAACTGGACGGGCTCCGGTTGCAAAATACAAGCAGTGTAGCCCGACTGGTGGGCTTAATCACCCAGGGGGCTGCAGGATCCCCCAGGCTGGGATGGAAAACAAAGATGGTGGCCTCCATGCATCCAGGCGCCCTTGGGCTGCTGGGAAATTTCCCACAGGCAGCCGGGATGTCACATGGGAGCTGATGGCCAATGGGAAGAGGACAGGAGCTAGGGGTTTAAAAAGGGGAGAGTGGCGAGAATTTGGGGGAGAGAAGAAAGGAGAGCCAACTGGGAGGAGGGCCAGGAGAGGAGAAACCCTAGGCCCCCACGAGAAACCAGAGATAAGAGGGTGGCCCACCTGGTAGGGGCTCTCTGACTGCACCTCTCTCCCCCTAGCTCTCCACAAACTGCAAGAAGAGAAAGTGCAGGAGGAAGACTGCAGCTGCTGCACTGCAAGGAAGACCAAGGGGGCTTCTTCCCTGAGGGCACTGGGGCTGACTCTGTGGGCTGGAAGGCCCAGTGATCATCAGTTTCAGGCCTCGGGGGCCCAGCCTCACCAGGGTCAGTGCCTTCTGCCAGGGGAGAGTTGTGGGAAGCAGGGCTAGTGCAGCTAAGACCCTCCATGAGGGGGACTGAGCTATGGTGTCCCCCCCCCCAGTGTTGAGACCGGTGGACCAGAGGGAAGAAGGACGAACAGGCCTGCTTGGTGAAATCCATATACAAAGACCTGTGGGTGAAGCTGGAAAGACCAGGCAGGTGAAGAACAGTGTCTCACTCTTGTGGACCGCAGTGCCATGAACAGTGAGTATCTTCACCCTCTAAGGGCACCGTCAGTACCCTGAGCTGCAGTTCTGGGAGACTAGTGTTGCATCTGCCAGAAGGGTCAGGGGAGAATTTTCCCCCCACACCAGAATAATCTCTTTTGAAATAATGTTGTTGTGCAAGGGCCCCAACGAGAGATGGCAGGCCTGCAGACTAGGAGCGGTGAGGTTCCCACCATGTGGGAGTGTTCTGGGTGCACCCAGGGGAGGGGGAGAGATCCGACAGGGTGTGTGTACTTTAATTTTGTGGAAGATCAAGGGGATAGCCCCTGTCTCCTCTGTATTGTAAGTGTATTAAATATTGTGGGTCACCTACCCCCTATGTGTTTGTGCTTTTATTACCATTATTGTGGGGAGGGAGTGTGGATTTAATTGTGCCAGAGGGGGCAGTCATCAGGGGTATCTATTATTGTTCCTGGGGGTGTCAACCTGTTTCTCCTACAGAAGGCAGCACCATGGCCCTGGGTGGAGGCACTAAGGCACCATAGGAAATCCAGTCAGGACTCAGGTCTGGCTCCTGGGGGAGGTACGGCGAAGACCTCCAAGGATGCCGGGGTAGCTCAGGTGAGTGTGAACAAAAGGGGGGGCTGTTACATTTAGAGTGTCACAACAAGATTTTTGAACAGCATGAATTCTGTGCACAGTAAGCCCTAACAATACACTATAAAAAACAGATACCAAAGAGTTTTATTTTACTCATATAAAGAACAGGGTGCTGGCATATTGGATGGTGAAGTACCATATCCTACAAGAGAATTACCCAACATCTTTTATGTTCTCTCCTGGCACTTTTTCAACTCTTTGGCATCTATGTCTTTGAAGTGTGGTTTTGCTGAGTGGCATGCAAGTGTGAAGCTGTTTTGATTTGCTCTTTGATTAGAGCAAGCAGTGAAATCTAAAGCAGAAGTCCCCAGGTTCAAATCCCACCATGGCCATGACAACTGACTCACTGAGTGATGTTGAACAAGTCACTTACTCTCCCTGTGCTTCAGTCTTTCTGGCTGTAAAATGTAGTAAAAGCAGGACCCCATTGTAAGCGAGATGCTACAGCTCAGGTGGGCTATCCTGGGTAAATAAATGGTAAAATAAAGAGGATGTGCTTTGCATTTGAATTATTTGTGCTTTCTTTAACAGTGAACAAAACATCTTCACACAAGCCAGCCCCTGGGCACAGCAGTAGGGCTACTGCTTGTGACACCAGTGACCCAGATTCAAGAATGAGCCTGGGTCACTGGAGGGGGCTGGGGGAGGATGGTTGAGAATCACGTGGATGCTCACCTTCTTGGGGAGTGAGGGAGGACTCCTGGATGACCACAGGTGGCAGTGCAGGCTGAAGCCAGTATGAGGGTGGGGAGCATCATCACTATCTGATGTCAAGGCATCAGTCGCACTACCTCAGCGATGTGTGAGGGTAGGGCAGAGAAAGTCAAAAATACCTCAACCACACAGGATGCCATTTGCCACCAGCCGCAGGTCTCACATCACCAACCAGGGCTCCTGCCCCCCCCATGTCAACTCTGCCCGGGGGTAAAGTGGTAACCCCCAGATAGCCCTTCCCATGGGTGGGGCTATCTGGGAGGGGTAACAAGGAGTGTGGTAAATTCTGTGGATGGTGGGGTTACAGGGCACAGCAGGGCTGAGGACCGAAGAGGGCTGGTCGGGAGCTCAGGGAAGAAAGAATACAAATATAAACCCAATTCACACAGGTTCATAACTGTTATGGGTGGGAAAAGTTGGCTATTGGTGAATGTGGTTCAGCTTTGATCCCCCCGCCACTTCAGTTCAGCTTTGATACTTTGATCAAAATAATTTGGGTCCCTGGTATAGGGATCTGGCAGGCTACAAGGTGGGGATATGTGACACCCCTCCACCACCCCTTCCACAACCCAGTTACTTCCCACCATCCACCCCTCTCACCCACTGTCTCAGACTGTTTCTTGTAAACAAAACAAAAAAAATGCTGCCTGCTATGCTGGTGCAGTGCCAGAAGCCAGGATGGATAGATAGATAGATAGATAGATAGATAGATAGATAGATAGATAGATAGATAGATAGATAGATAGATAGATATGTAGCAACCCCTTTGCTCACTCACCTGGGTTGCCCCGGAGCCTTCAGGGTACTCATCGTACTTCTCCAAGGGGTTGGGCCTGAGTTCTGGCTGGATTTCCAATGGTGACGTGGTGCATCCACCTGGGACAGTGGTACGGACTCCTGTGGACAAGACAGGTTACCATCCCCCCCCCCCCAGGAACAATGATGTATCCCTGTAGTAGTGGTCCCTTCCTGCACAGTTATATCAATATCAGTTATATCAATACCCCCACCCCGAAATAACGATAATAATAAAACACAAACACTTACATGACATGGCAAACAGTAATCCCTTTTATTTAAAATGCTCTCAGACAGGGAAGGTGAGGGCTACTCCCTCGTGCCTCCAAATACTCCTGCATACAACCATGTATGAGCTTCCCCCCTTCCCTGAGTGCACCCCTGAGTGCACCCAGAATAGACCCTGATGATGGGTACTGCACCATACTCGGTTGCAGGTCTGCGGTCTTTTGTTGTGCCCCATGGAAAAGATGCACAACCAGGGGCTGGGAGTTTAAATCAGTACATAGGGGTGGAGCTCTTGTCTGACCCATTTAACTTTGTGTATAAATCCCCAGAGCTGCAGCTTGGGGTACTCATGATTTCCCCAGAGGATGATGATCTTCCTGATTCGAGGATTTGCTCGGATGGTGAAGGAGGCGTTGTTCTTCACCCGCCTGGTCTTTCCAGCTTTACCCGAAGGACTTTGTATACAGTGTTCACCAGGCAGGCCTGTTCATCCTTCTCTCTCTCTCTCGTCTCTGCTGCAGCAGCGATTTCATATTGGATTCACAGGGTGGCTCAGTTCCCCTCAGCCAAAACTGGGCTAGTTGCAACTCCACTTCCAGGTCTCTCCCCTGGCTGAAAACCACGGGCCCCTGCATGGAGCAACCCATGAGGCCCAAGGCTCACGTTAACTGTCCCTTCTGGTCCAGCTAGTTAGCCCCAGTGCCTTTAGTGTCCCCCCCTGCCTTTGTCCCACTGTAAAAGCTGCAGCGAGTCCTCCTGCTCTTACTTTAGGGGGGGTGGGAAGTACCCAGAGAGCTCACAGCAAGCAGGCAGCCTTTGCTGCAGCCTTCTCCCTTGGTCCCTGGCAGTTCTTGTCAGTGCTCTCAGCTCTCTGGTCCCCTCCTCTCAGCCCTCTCCTTTGTTCTCCTTCTTATTTTTGCACTTCTTCCCCTTTAAAACCCCTGGCTCAGCCCTCCTGTGATTGGCTGTGGCCCTCATGTGACCTCCGGGATGCCGCTGGGTAATTTCCCAGCAGCCCGAGGTCGTCACTGTTACATGGGGGCTGCCATCTTGCTTTCTCCCCAGGCTACTGTGGTTATGGGGCCCCCATTACTTATTTAGCCCACTGACAGGGCTACTTGGGCAAGTATTTGTGACCGGAGCTCGTCCAGGCACTGTGCGCCCCTTTCCCAGACCCTCTGCTCTTTTGGGGATCGGGGAATCACTGATGGTTTGGTCAGCCACATGGCCAAAAGGTCATAGGAGCTCTGCTCCTTTAAAACTCCCCCTTCCGGTGTGGTGCACATGCAGTATGCGAAAGGCCGCCATGGCCGTGCCCGTTTCTTTTTCCTTTTTTTTTTTCTTCTTTTTTTTTCTTTCCCCCTTCCAACTCTTTCTCTCTTTGAGCAACCCCCGGTCACTGTGCAGTAATGTGGGACTGCATACCCCAGGAAGGCGCCACTTCCCCCTGGAACCTTCAGCTCCCGGTACCGCATGGGGCTCTCTTGGCGCCAATCAGAGTCAGGTGCGAGTCTCACCATAGCCCTGGGAACAAGGAGGGGCTGAAGAAAAAGGTAAGCCTGCCTTTAGGGGGCTTACAGATCGATAGATAGATAGATAGATAGATAGATAGATAGATAGATAGATAGATAGATAGATATAGACAGACAAATACATAGATACATAAATACATATATATATATATAGTGATATAGATTCAATGGCCTATGCAGCCAATATGGTGTAATGCTTGTGCAACTGTGTTACTTGGTTTTGGCCATTCACGCTCTCTATTCCAGAGGAAGTACCACTCTGTAGGGATACCAAAGGCAAGGAACCCTCAAAGAGGGTTCCACCCCTAGAGATACCACAGGAAGATTCCCTTGGCTAAAGGTACCTTAGGAAGCACCCCCCCCCAAAAAAAAAAAAGTAGTAGTATGAAAGCATGTTAGCAATCAGTAGCTGTGAGGCATGGTAGTAGATTAGGCACCAGGCAGCTTGAAAACATAATGAGATGCACAGGTTAGCCATGGCATGCATATGATGGACTGCACTGGAAATTGAGGGGGCCTCCTAAGGAGAGAGGGAACAGCAAGTAGGGACACCATCCACCTCAATCCAACAGCGGAACCTACCTAAGGGAACTAGGGAACACTAACTACAGCTAGCTAACGTTTATGACCTGAGGCACAGAGGACAGAAAAAAAAACCTTTGAGGAGGAAATCTCTGGATTAACAAAATCCAAGGAGTTTGTAGCCCCCTGATCCCCTGGGGTTACTAGAATTCCATCAGTGTCAGTGCTAGGTGGGGAAGGCAGCAGGTGAATAACTAGTTAAACAGAGTTTCACCTGCTCCCTCTCTGTTTACTTGATCTCAGCTGAGAGGAGAGAGGTGATGTCATTTAGAACTCTCACATCAGCAAAAGCCACAGTAGCTAGCTGTGAGTGGGGAGTTTTAGAATTTTCAGTTACTCTTAGTTCTGAGTCAGCAGCTGAAGTGAGCAGTGGAGGAGTAAAGAGCTGCAGTGTGGGCTCTGAGGAGAGCCTACTTTTTCTCACTCTAGTGCTGAGAAACATCTACCTGCCTTGTAGAAGTGGTGGAAACTGTCTAGCAGGAGTTTGTGGTTTTACTCCTCATCCCCGGTGAGATGAGGAGGACTGCAGAATGGATCCGAGGGGCAATCCCCTGAGTTGATCCGGGACATTTGAAACTGAATTTTGCTTGACAACTCTGAGTAATATGACTTTGGGTTCCCAGGAGGAATATACCTGTTTTTGGCTGTTTTCTTTGGGGTGTTACTCTGACAAAGGGACCTACAGTATGCACCCAGTTCTGTTTGAGACTGTTCTCATGCCTTTTACTAAAGTTGGCTGACAATCGTTGAGACTTAACACATTGTACAGAATTTCAATTTACACTCAGAAGTAGTGTGTTTCTAATGCTGAATGTGAAAGTAATTCCAAGATGCATAGTTCTACGGTTTGCAAATGTTGAAGTGTAACTCTGAAAGAATGGCTGGGTATGGACTGAGGAAGCAAAAGGTGGGCAATCCACCATCTGGAGTGACCAGTTCAGCACTTCAGGTTCTATAAGGGCACCTATTTTCAGATCATATGGCCAATGCCTGAAGAGAAAATTCACCCCCTGATGTGGGTTGTTCTAACTTTGAGCACCAGTGTGCTCCCTCGTGACCAGTTGCCACATTGCCAAACCTCTAAATCCTATGCCATATGGAAAATGTTCTAAGTCGTGGCCAGTGCCACTAGAAGAAACTGCATGCTCCATTGTGGCCATTGCCACTAGAAGATGTGTGTTTCAGCTAAGGTAATGCTACTGAAAAGGGTTCTAAGTCCTAAGCAATATGGGAAGTTTAGAGTTTCTGTCTGCTACAGATGATGTTCTACATTGCCTTGTGCCATGAAGTGTAAACCCTTGGGGGTCCACCTTTGCTTTTGTGTACCAAATTTGGAATAAAGCAACACTCTAGAATCCCAACCAGGTATGGACAATCTTGTTATTGCTTCCTGTGTGGAATTACTGGGTACCCCTCTAGAAGTTCAGACCTAGCATGGCCTCTGGCAGAAGGTCTCTCCTCAGGACCTGGGTTTAGCAATGGTCATTTTGTGTTTCAGGACTTACTTAGTGCTTTGTGCCCCCACCCCTCTCTTTCCCCTAGACAGAAAAATATGGGAGGTGTGCTTACTAGTTAAACAAGTGGCTGGTGGGGGGTTACAAGTTTAAAAAAGAAGCCCCCCAAAAGAAAGTAAAACAAAAGACACACAAACACAGAAGAACAGGGAACAAGCAACACAAAGAAGCACATAGCCGGAGGCAAACAATACAAACCAAATGCAGGAGAACAGACAACAAAAGGCCAGCAGAAACAAGCAGAGCCAAAATACAGCAAGGCGGGGGTTGGGGGAGGCCCCAGCAGGCTGAAAAGGACAGACCGACAGAGCCTCCGGTTGCAAATAAAAAGTGCTTGAGATAGAGGCTCAGAGGATCTGCTTATGTAGCACAGGTAGGGGGAGTGGCTGGCTGCTTGTCCACTGAATCACAGACATAGCATTCCAATAGATAAACAGACATAGAAACATAGAAATTGTCAGCAGATAAGAACCCCTAGGCCCATCCAGTCTGCCCGTAGGCCCTATTCATTGTATGTGGCCACTGACCTTATGTGATCAATGGCTTGTCATCACTCCTTACCCTCTCAGGCTTTCCTTGTGCCTGTCCAAAGCATGCTTAAATGCCTCCACTGTGCTTGCCCTCACTACCTCCTGTGGCAGACTATTCCACGTGTTGACTACCCTTTCTGTCTAGAAAAACTTCCTCATCTTACTGCTTAATCTACCCCCTTCCAATTACATATTGTGCCCACTTGTTCTAGTACTTTTTCTGCATTGGAAAAGATCCCCCACCTGCACCTTGTTTATGACCTTGAGGTACTTGAAAGTTTCAAGTCACGTTCCCCCTGTTGTCTCCTCTCCTCCAGTGAGTACATATTGAGGTCCCTTAGTCGCTCCTCATATGTTTTGTGGTATAAGCCCTCCACCATCTTTGTTGCCCTTCTCTGGATAGTCTCCACCTTATCTATGTCCTTGCGCAGGTCTGGTCTCCAGATCTGCATGCAGTACTCCAGGTGAGGCCTTACCAATGTTTTATACAATGGCAACACCACCTCCCACCTCCTGCTAGTGATACCCCTGTCTATGCACCCCAGCATACCACTGGCCCTCCCTGTCACCTTTGTACACTGCTTTGATACCTTAAGGTCATCAGAGATGATAACCCCTAGGTCCCTTTCCTCTTTAGTGACAGTCAGCTCTTCCCCCCAACCTGTAGCTCTCGCCAGGGTTCCCTCTACCCAGGTGCATTATTTTGCACTTCTTTACATTGAACCTCAGTTGCCAGGTCTCTGACCGTCTTTCAAGCTTCTTCAGGTCCCTCTTCATTTTCTGCACCCCTTCTGCAGTATCCACCCTGTTGCAGATATCGGTGTCATCTTCAAACAGGCAGACCTTTCCTTCCAGCCCCTCTGCAATGTCACTAATGAAGACATTGAACAGGACTGGTCCTAGTACTGATCCCTGTAGTACCCCACTGGTCACCCCCTCTCCCCAGACAGTACCCCATTTACCACCACCCTCTGTCTTTTGTCTGTTAACTATTTCCTAACCCAGTTCACCACCTTGTCTTCTATGCACAGACTACCCATTTTGTTAATCAGCCTTCTATGTGGGACGGTGTCAAAGGCCTTGCTGAAATCCAGGTAGGCGACATCTACTGCCCCTCCCTGATTAAGTTTCCTAGTCACCCAATCAAAAGAAAAACTATTAGATTCTTTTGACATGACCCTCCTGCTCTGAATCCATGTTGCCTCAGATCCTGAGCACCACTGGATTCCAAATGTGCCACTATCCTTTCTTTCAGCAGTGTCTCCATGATCTTTCCCACCACTGAGGTGAAGCTGACTGGCCTGTAGTTCCCCACCTCCTCCCTACTGCCGCTTTTGTACAGTGGGATTACATGTGCCCTCCTCCAGTCCTCTGGAACGACACCTGTGTTGAGTGACTCTGTGAACAGGGCCGCCAGAGGTGTTGCTAGTTCCCTTCACAGCTCCTTTAATATCCTCGGGTGTATGCCGTCTGGCCCCATAGCCTTATCCACCTTCAGCTTTGTGAGTACTTCCAGAACTCTGTCCACTGTGAATGGATTGGTGTTCACCTCGCCCCTCCCACCTATACAACCCAACTGTGGCCCTTGATCCTCCCCTTCTTAGTGAATACTGAGCAGAAGTATTTGTTCAGTATTTCTGCCTTGTCCAGATCTCCCTCCTTACACTCTCCCTTCTCCCCTTTGAGTCTCATAATCCTCCCCCCTCTTTTTCTTCTTTCACTGATATACCTATAAAATGCCTTATCCCCTTTGTTTACAGACTGTGCTAAGCTCTCTTCTGTCTGCACCTTCGCCCTCCTAAGAGCCTTCCCTGCTTCTCTTTGACATTCAAGGTACACCTCCCTGTCCTCCTCCATTTGGCTCCCCTTATATTTCCTGAAACTCAGCCTTTTAGTCCTGACTTTGTCCTTCACCTCTTTGGAGAACCATAGTGGTTTCCTTCTTTTCCCTTTGGCCACTGCAGTGAAATCCGCCCTCCTGAAATCTAGTACTTTTCCCTTGTATGGCTTGATTGAGTCCATGTCTCCATGCTGAATCACACCATGTGGTGGTGGGTCACTGGACCCCAGCTGCTCTTCCACCTGTATTTCTTTGACTCTGTACCCATTGGTCCATACCAGGTTCAGAATTGACTTGTCCCTGGTTGGCTCATGCACCAGCTGCCTGAATCCAACCCCCTGCAGTGATTCTAGAGTGGCTGTGCATCTGGCTGAAACAGCCATCTGGGTGGCCCAATCCATATCCAGCATATTGAAATCCCCCAGTAGCAGGATTTTGCCCTTAGCTGCCATATTGTTTATGTTCTCCACTAGTTCCCTGTCTACTTCCCCCATCTGTGCTGGAGGTCTGTAGATCACCCCAGTGCATATTGCTGTTCCATTCTCTGGCTCCAGGGTGACCCACATTACCTTGGCCTCCTCCAGTCTTCCCTGAACTTACATAGCCTTTATGCCATCTCTGATGTACAGGGCCACTCCCCCACCCTTTCTACCCTCCCTGTCCCTCCTGAACAATGTATAGCCTGGTACATTGACTTCCCAGCCATAATTAGCAGATTCCCATGTCTCTGTTATTGCTGCTGTGTCAAGGTCTGCATCTGCCAACAAGGCCCCCAGGTCTGGAACTTTATTTCCTGGGCTACGGGCATGCGTTAGCATGACCTTCCATGTTTTACAGTCTGCCCTCCCTCCCTCTGCTTTTGTTCTCCCAGTCCAGCATCTTCCCCCCACCCCAGTTTCCTTTCTTATGTGTTCCTGCCCTCCCATTTCACTCATTATACATTCTTCACCTGCCTGCCCCTCCCTGCATTCGCTGTTCCCATAGTCAATAGACAGAGATACAGACAGATAGATATGATAGATAGATAGACAGACAGACAAATAGACAGACAGATACTGTAGATAGATAGATATAGACAGATACATACATACATACATACATACATACATATATAGTGATACAGATTTTTAAATCAGGTCACCCTTACTATCAGTAACACCAGGATTATTTTAGTTTCCCAATACAAGGCAAAGAATGTTGATATTTTTACAGTATACTTGTGACAGCAAGACTAATAATGCAATGCTATTAATAAGACCAACACTACCATTTTCCTTCAGCATGCCTTGCCAGCTGATCACTTTGCAATAAATCCTTGCAGCCTGGTTTTTGTGGGGTCTCTCACCAGGTTTGAAACTGTTGCTTACAATGTGCTTGTGATGGCCTAATAAAATTTTCTATAAAAAGTACCACAACAGCTGCATGTTTTTGCTGTTTTTGTTACAGTCAATTGATTGTAACGTTGGTGCAAAGCCAGTAAGTACTTCATGCTGTCTCCTATATACATCTATTCACCAGTGGATTTGAGGTGGAGCATTGGTACATACTTTACATTGTTACATACATAAACTGTGTCAGCAGAAACAGACCCAGTGGTCCATCCAGTGTGCTCATTTTCATGTTTAGCTCCATGCTCGACCTAATGCTGGGTGGATTTAAAGGCCACCCCTTCCCAAAGTGTCCTCTTCCTGTGGGTCCCACTATCCCCTCATACAGTATCTGTCCCACCCATGTTTAAACCCAGTCATAGCCTTGCTTCAAACACCTCTCTAAGCAGCCTATATACCTCTCAACATTGTATCACTATATGAGGCATGCAGACACCCAAAAAGAGGGACAAGGAAGGACACTTACCCTCATAGTGAGGGTCACATCCTCATACATGAAGATGCAAGCTCAAAACACTGTGGAAAGCATGTTTATTTGTACAATGTTTATTTTTGATTTAGTATCTTAGAGTAGTCTGAATTTCTGCTTTAATATCTGAATTTACAGCACATTCTCTGTGCATGCAGCACCTTTTTCATGAGGGGTGGCTGAGGGAATTAGCAATTTTGAGGGGTAACGTGAAGGACGTCCCTTGTAATAAAGGACAGCTGAGAGGTATGGCAGCCTATTCCATGTCCTCTGCTCACTGTGCCTTTCTTCTTCATGAATAAGTCCTTTCAGTCCACCCTGTTAATTCCTCACAAGAAAACAACAAAGGTAGTGCATAAAAAAACACAAGCTCATGGTAAAGCAACAAAGGTCCAATTTATTGTGGCAATACAGTGAGAACGCCTACACAACACCCTGGTGATTTAAACCCGAGCTGGGTTCTTCATTGAGGGGATGGTGTCTCCCACCTACTAAGCAAATTATAAAGGCCAGGCTTAAAGCTGTATGTCACATTTAATGAAGAAACTGCCAGAGGGGCCTGGTTCCAGTGCCAAGACAAAGGACCTCTCCCACAGAAAATTTGTTTACATGAATTTATACATCCTATAAACTACTAAACCCTGATGCCAGTGGAAATAGCAATCCAAAAATGATAAACAGGGGTAGGGTATTTCTAATACTGTTGGGGGCCTAAAGCAGAGAAACATATATTATTCTATAGTAATATAACAAGTAAATGAAGTCAAAGCTATCTAGAATATATTTAAAATTAATGTCAAATTCAAGGCAAATGTCCACAACTTCACAAAGTGGAGCTCCTTAGGATAGCTCTAAAGAAAGAACAGAAGACAAAGAGTTAGTAAAAAAATATCTCAAGACAATCACAAAACTGTGCCAAATGTCTCAACTGTCATTCAGTCCTAATAGGAAAATATCCCCGGTTAAAAATCAATTTACTTTCCCTTTGAAGGAGGGTTCCAACCCTATTGCCACACTCTGGTCTGGATGTATAGGATATGGTCCAGTCTCAAAGAATGTAAGGTACTCAGATCAGCATCCACACCAATGGGTGCCCAAGAGAGTGTCACAGTTGGTGCTGGTAACAGATCTGACGTGCTCCTGTATCCTCTCTGTCATTGACCATGTAGTGCATCCAATGTAAAGGGAAGGAGAGTCACACCACAGAGCATAGATGACAAATGAGGTTCTACAATGTATTAAATGGCAAATTTAGAATTGATAGGCATTGATAGGGTTAGTGAAGGTGGTACCCTGGGAAGATAGACACATACACTGTAGGATCCACTTCTGTGGAGTCCTACAGGTCTGTTGAAGATGGAGGTGGCTAGTGCCTTAGTCCTATCATTCAGGTGAGTATATGGCTCCTAACCACCATGTCCCTTATACACTTACCTTTCGTGTATACTACCCTAGGTCTGTCACTAATAATGGTTGAGGATGTTGTTTTACTAGCACACAAGTCAATATTAATCTAAGGGGAACATTAAATGGCACTTTTATAGGTTTCTTCAGCTCAAAAGGCACTATTTGTATATGAATTTCAGAGAGGACATGTGCCTTCCCCCCAGACACTATGGGCATGATGGCCTCGTAACATCCAATTTCCAGTGGTGTCCAGCTCCTACCCATTTTTGCAGCTGGGTGGAGTAGAGCACTGGAAGGTTAAGGGATATGCATAGAGTTATACAGTGAATATTTCTCACAAGCAGGGACTGCACATATGATTTTCTGGTTCCTAACATTGCTCTAACCATAAAACTACAGTGCTTCTGGGGAGGGGGAGGGGGGGCCAGGAAAGGCAAGAAATGGCTGACAATTTTTTTTTTATGTTTCTTTTCTTTCAGTGTATTTCCCCAGGATAGCCTTGCTGAGATGCAATGTCTCAATTCCAGTTGGGCCCCATTTCCAGTGGCATCATGCTCATAGGGCCTGGGGGAAGCACATGCTTCCCCCAAACTCATTGCATCATCACCTCCCCAAACTATATAATGTTTATTATAAAGAAAATCTTGTGTTGAAATCAATGTGATCCTTTTATGCAGTCTTTTGTTTTTGGTGGGGGGCATGATCATCCATGAGACGTGCAGTCCTCTTTTTTCCCTTTGGTACTTTTTTGTTCCTTAATTGCATTTATTTAATTTGCTTATATTAATGGATATCATGTGTCTTCCTAGCTATGCGTGTGTGTGGGGGGGGGGGTGCTAGAATACCGGGATATGTGCAGTTTAAATAAATTTTATAAGTTAGCTGCAGTCTGGTTGGCTGCTTGTTGGTGGTCCGGCCTGTCTTTACTGTCATTGCCTGTGACTTTTTCCCATGCCTCAACAGTTGAGCCACATAGAGCCACAGAGTGCACCTAACAGAACCAGTTCTGAGCCACCAGAGCAGGCCAAGCCGGGTAGCACAACAGAGCAGCAGCAGCAGACTGTACCACTGCTGCCACCATAGACTAGGGAGCCGAGGAGGAGGAGAGGAAATGGGAAAGGGAGGAGAGATCTGGTAAACAGACCACCATTGGGACTCAGGCAGCAGAGAATACACTAAAGAAAAGACTGTCATAGTGGGTAGAAAAAAGTTCTGGATGAGTGGCTGGGTACAGGTTGGGGGAATTTGATCAGCTGGGCACAGGTTGAGCTTGAGGGGGTGTCTCATTAGAGGCTGGAGCTGGAGCCTCAGCTAGTGCACACCTCATGATTGGGAGTGCGAGAGGAGTGAGTCAGGAGGAGATAGATAAATAGCTATGCCTACTACTAGTTTCACTGCGCATCTGGCCGCCCATAATGTCAGTCAAACTCCAGTCAGTTATTCTAGTGGAGAGCTTGGTCTGGTGCTGGTATGGAGGCATGGGAGACACCTCCAGTCCAGTGGCCCAGCCATCAGACCCAATGATGCCATGAAAAGCAGTGAGTTCTCTGTCAGACAATGGAGGAGGTAAGGAACAGTAGAACAGCAGCACTGCCACTGCACTAATCCGAGTTACCACACACTGAGCCACTGTGCAGTACACTCAGCACTACTCTGTAACCATTTGGCCCTGCCAAACCAGGCAGTGACAGCCAGGACAGAAGTACACAACCACACCACCATGGACTCCAGGCAGCCCATTCACTCACCTCTACCACCAGGTGAAGAATTATGAAAAGATACACATTTTTTGGTTGGTGGTGGTGTCACCACCAGTGAAAAAAGGGTACTGCTGCTGCTGCTGCTGCTGCTGATGGCCTGGGGGAGCAGTGTGTTGGAACTGAACTTGGCAGGCCAGGCCACAAATGTTAATTTAAGTTGACCACTGTTTGGTACAGTACTACACCAGGACTGACCCACGCTTGGAGGGGGGAGTGTGTTTGAATTGGCCTAATCTGCCCACAGTCCACAAATGTTAGTTGACCAACTTGGTGTAGTATTACTACCAGTACCCACACTGGAGGGGAGATGAGTGTGTTGGAATGGGGGGACGTACCTGCTGCCAGGCAACAAATATTAGCTAACCCACCATTGGTACACTAGCACCAGGAGGAGCCATGTTTTTTGAAGTGTTGGAACAGGGCCTACCACTCCAGTGCTAGGCAACAAATGTTAGCAGACCCACCATCTGTACATTTATCATGATCCATGTTTATGGCAGCATGCCAGGTAAGGAAAGATGGATGGAAATAGCCATGCAGTAGAGGGGAGAGTGAGACACTCACGGTGTGCAGAATGGAGCCAGAGGTAGTAGTGAAAGTGACTGATAAGTGATATTGTTGATAGTCTCCTTACGTACTCTCTCTGGCTCCATATTTTGCATCACACCCCAACTCTGAGTGACTTGAAAGGTGAGGACTGTCTATATGCCTCTACCTAGGTCACCCCAGTAGGTGCACATAATATATACAAGACTTGATTAATATTGGTTGACTTGTGGGAAAAAAATGTTGAATGCTGTACTTTGTGGTCTAACAGTTTAAGGGAAGGCAGTTTGATCATGCCATCGTTAATCGGTCCTGCTGCGAGTGTTAAACTAATAGTATTTTTTTTTTCTTCTTAAAAGGAGTGGGTTATGCATACATTCGGGAATACAATTTAGAAATGGGAGAAAGAATTACGTTCAATAGATAGGATTTGAGTCCAACCAGGTCTGCTTGGAGTATTGATGCACTGCACTAACCAGTGGTCCTAACAGGTAAACTGGAAACATGAAGATCCCCAGGGCACCTAACGTTTTCTCAAATGGATACCTGGCCTGGATACTTAGGCTTTCAATTGTCCTGGGGTAGCACAGTTAGTTGATGTAGTGGAACGTATTCAAATCTGAACAGAAATTGACTAAAAATTCCAACTAGCATAATTCAATGTTTGTGGAATAGCAATGAGGAGAGATGGGGTATATAGTGCTTGTGTAACTTGTAGTACTTTTTGTGGTGTTACTCTATTCCCACCTTCCAGTAGTAGGTAGGTACGTAGTAATTTATAGGGAATAGAAGGCCCAAGAGCAAGGGTGAAAAGAGTGCTGGAGAAGAAGGAGGAGAGGATGGTGGTGGATGAAAAGCACTCCCTAAGCAAGGGAGGTGTGTTAGCAGAAGGCTTATGTAGAGGTTGTGGGAGGAGCTATTCCCCACACTGAACCTCAGGCAAACCCTCCCATTCAATGTTTGTGGAATAGCAATGAGGAGAGATGGAGCATATAGTGCTTGTGTAACTTGTAGTACTTTTTGTGGCTTTACTCTGTTCTCACCCTTGAGTGGTAGGTAGGTAGTAATCTGTAGGGAATAGAAGGCCCAAAAATAAACCTCCTCCAACTCATGGAGAGTATGACCCCCTGGCACAGGAGAGGAAACCCCCCAGGTGGAGGAAACCTCTGAGGACCCATGGCCGGAGGTCTGCCCATCCTTCTGGGCATACTAAATGGAGAAGAATCTAGGTTCTAGTAACCATAGCTAATTCAAGGCTGGTGAGTTGCTTGGAGAGATGATAATTCATCTTTGATCCATGGATGATGCCAATCACATGATGATCCTGAGGTTGAAGAGGATATCCGTTCTGAATGAGTGATAGAATCCTGAGTATAAAGTAAATCTGAGTGAAGGAGAATGAAGGAAGTTCAAGTATCCAAGGTACTGAATTATGCTTGTCCAACAGAACTGTAATGGGCAGAGGGACCATGACTGGCTCGATAAGGTACTAAACTGGGAATGGTGGAACTGCAATGGTAGAAGAAGTCATTGGTGAATGATCCAACTTGTGAGAGGCTCGAATGTAAGGGTATGGTCTGGAGGCTAGGAATTCTGTATTGAACAAGGAGTCTCTAAGAAAACATCCATAGAGTATAATTTGTAGAAGAGTCTTTGAGTACCATGGAGATGATGGTTCATTCTTGAACCAAGAATGATACAGCTCAAATGATGATCCTGAAGATGAAGGGTACATCTTTCCATAGGGATGGTAAAATCCTATGTGTAAAGCAGATCCAGTTAAAGATGGGCTAATGTAGACCATATTTCCAATGTGATAAAGGATGGCTGTCCAAGGAATTGTATGGAGGTTATGAGGTGGGAGAGCAAGATGAGATTGATATAAGACCAGACAGTACACTGTGGTAGTTGTGATGATTAGTAAAGTTATGAGTGACTGCTCCAATTTGTATAAGGTTTGATATTTGAGGTAGTCTGAAGGTAAAGAATTGATTAGTGAGCGAAAGTCACTAGGTAAGCATCCCAGAGTAAAATGAGTAGAGGAGTTTGAGTGCCTGATAAGAGTAATGCCTAAAGTGATTAGTAAAACCCAGAAGATGATTTGTAGAGCCATCTAGATGGTAACCTAGTGTATATGAGGAATTATTGGAAATGCAGTATAAGGAAGTGATGGCTTCTTTGGTCATGATGTTCATGACTTTATGCTTAATTCTTTGCTGGTACGCTGCCTGAAGCACATGTGGGTAATCCTATGGTGTGATCATTTAGGAGATGCACTATAGTGGCATCAGTGGTTAAGTTTACAGGTAATCCTGATGCTGAAGTACATGAGAAAAGCTTGTGGCGGATGAGAGAAAGAGTCTGTAGGCTGGATTGGTAGTGAGATCGATAAATGCAGGATGCCATAGGATTTAGTGCTACAGCCAATAAAAATCGATTGGGATGCAAGGCTGAGTTGCTGAATTTGACTTGGCTGTTATGGGATGCCAGATAGAATTCAGGAGAGCCAGTTCTCGGCAATGGTCTTCACTGTAGAGATTAACTAAGGTACTTTGAGAAGAACAGGCTGAATGGTCTGTTGGAAGAATGGTTAACCCAGTGGAAAGTACTAGGTGAACAGGTGTGGATAATAGTATAAGGAATAACGATGTCCGGGAGTGAAATCGAAGGTGTGGATGGCATGGAGTCAGGAATCAGCTAGGTGATGGAGATCCCACAATGAATGTTCTGAACAATATCTGTGCAGTTCCTAAAACTAGCAATGACTGTTGGGAAGTAGGAGTCGAGTAACTTGGTCATCAGAGTCATTGTTGAAATAAGAGGCGGCATAAGGTAAAATGGATGAAGTCCATAGTTGAATGGGTTATCTTGCGATTCCCAGTACCTGTAGAGGCGATGCTGATTACGAAGTCTGAATAGAACAAAAGGATTTAAGTGCTTTCCATGTATGTCCAATAGAAACAGAGGAGATCTTCCTATTGTCCAGGTGAATGGGATTCCATAAATGACTGCATATAGCTGAATGGGCAGTGTGAGACTTCTATGATAATGTAAGAGTCTATGGGGCATGTGAGCCATGGAATATTTTGCTGGCAGAAGTATTACTCCAGAGTAATGAATAAATGATCTCATGAGTAGCAGAAGGTACTGTTAGAAGGGCAGGAGTAGAAGCAGGGGATGTATCATATGGAAAAGCAGATGACTTGTTAGGAATACTGGTCAGAAATGAGGTATAAGGCCCAAAAGAGCCACAGCAAACAGTACGAAGCCCCGAGCCAGCAAGGCGAAGAGGAGAAGGCAGCCATTCATATGAGAAGGAAGTACGGAGTGGATCCTGAGCAACTGAAGGAAGCAGAGGAAGCTATGGACCAGGTGAAGCCAGATGACATCCACAGCAAGAAGGAGCAGGATGATGGCAGTTCCATGGTTAACGGCAGCGAAGCGTGAGAATGCTGAAGGAAGGCATAGGACAATGATCCATGGAAGTCAAGGAGCCAAGCCAAGTCCTATAAGCAACAGAAGTCGCATATTTAATGAAGACTGGAAGCGACCAGAAAAGGGAAAAGAAAGTGATGGAGCAACGAATGACGAAATTCCAATCAGCAAAGAAACCAAGTTCATACGACAGCTGGACGGAGAACCTGTAGCAAGGAAGTCCATGAGGCGGTTGACCAGGAGTGAGAAGGATCGGACAAGCCAGCAGGATCCATATGAGGAGGGAAGGATGCCAAAAGGGGCTAGAGAATGAAGATCCATGGAAGAACAGGATGTCGAGTAGAATCTGTCAAATCAGAAGGGTTCAGCGATGGAAGGGATATCTGGACTGAATGCGATCAGGAATAGAGGACGATAAGAACGAGGTTGGAGATCCAGAATTGAATGGCAATCCGCATTGGTGGGGATGCAAAGGTGGAGACAGTACATGTCAGAGTCAGGCTCCTGGCTGAGGAATGCAGCAGACAAGATGATGAGTCTAGGCTGCAGACAAGGTAAGATGGAGAAGTAAGTAGGGCAAAGTTCTGATCTGGAAGAGAGAGGCAACCAGACATTGGGCTGTGAGCATATACATTGAAGCATAAGACCACAGATTGAGACAACCATAAGATAGCATAGATGGACAGTAGTAACCTGAAACAATATAAGTAGCATGATTATGGTATGCAGAGTGTGAGAGTTCCATTCTCGAAGGGAAGCGGCAACTGGCATGAGGTAGAGAAGGCATGGTATAAGTCTATAGATTGGAGACATAGCTCCCATCCTCGGTAGTCATGGCAAGCTAACCTGCACTCAATGCAGCCAAGCAGAGTTAGGGACAGAGGATGTCGAGTTGGTAAGCAGTAGGTAGTTCTGTTCCCAAAGGGGAAGCAACAACTGGATGAGGTAGAGAAGGTATAACAGTTCATATATGGTAGACATGACTCTCATCCCCGGACGTCGGGGCAGCAAACCTTCACTCGATGCAGTCCAGCAGAGTTAGGGATAGAGGATGTCAGGCTGGTAATAGTAGGATGTAATGACTGAAACGGACTCCCATCCCCGGTAGACAAGGGAAGCCTACCTTCACTCAGCACCTCAGAAAGTGCGAGTTAGGGATGGAGACCAGAATACTGCTGGTATGGGCTGGCCAATGCACAACACTGCCACAGTGAGAGTAGAGAAGTGATGGAGCAAGGATAAAGAAATATTAGCTGAAATGATAGGTAGAGAGCTAAATGGATGGTATGGCAACATGTAACAATAACGTTTGATATAGATAGGAGATGACAGCAATAGGAGAGCTCCGTATGAATGAAAGGAGAAGTTGTTCTATGTCAGGTAGATAATATGAGTGGTGAGGTATGGTAGCGGATCTGGAGCAGATTTCCGTGCCTGGGAAATGCGATGCTGCATAGTGGAGCAGGTCATGAAAATAATTGATCCGAGGTAACCATTGATAATAAATAACAAAATGGGATAGTGCCAGGAGAAAAGTGCATAATCCAGGTAACTATGAGGGCACATATTACTGAATGAGGTGCAGCAGGCGCTATAGGAAAGATGACCATCTGTGCCCCCCCTAGAGAAAACAAGTATGGGAGAATGGTATGGGTATGCAACAGACACAGCTGAAGTGAAATTATATACTAATGAAAACTTGAGAGAGATTTTGTAAACCCTGGGTAAACTGGAGTGGCAGATATATACATGCAGGGTATAAATAGATGAGTTGTCTAGCGAGCATCCGGGAAACCAGCAGGCATCAGCAAGTACAGTGACTGGTGGAAATTTAGGGATATAAATAAAAAGAATGAGGTCCACGTAACAATAGCTGTAGAATACTGGCAATGCGCTGAAAGATGCTGAAGTTGTACACTTACGAGGCGCCTTAGGAGCATAAGGGAAGCCATGGTGCGGCCATCAGGTAAACGTCGAGAGAGGAAGGGGAGATGAAATCTCATGATGTCCTTTCGGCCAGATGCAGAGGAGCGCGGGTGATTCAGAACAGGGGAGATGGCCTGACACTCGCCAACTGAGCTGGGCTGCAGCCGAAAGGGGAGAAGCGCTAGGAGAGCACAGGAGGAAGGGAAGGAAGAGGCACCACAAGCGCCGGGCACAGAGGAAGCCCAAAAGAAAACAGAACGGAAGAAAAGTGAAAGGGGGAGGTGAGCAGAGAACAAAAACAGCATGGGGAGAAGCCAAAGAGGCTAGACAAGGTGAGAAACTAACACAAAGGCATAAGGGAGAGAGGGGAGTGAGATAAACCAGAGCAGCAGCGAGATGCGGGAGCAGCCACACAAGCCACACAGGAGCTCAGAAAAAAACACTCCCTAAGTAAGGGAGGTGTGTTAGCAGAGGGCTTATGTACAGGTTGTGGGAGGAGCTATTCCCCACATTGAACCTCGTGCAAGCCCTCCCATTATTTCTTTCTCTCACTTCTAAATTGTGTTTTTTATTTGTGTTTATCATGGGGCATGGTGGGTGAGGTCAAGGTGGTGTAGTAGGCCAGGCTGTGTGGCTAATATGCATTTGAACTGGCAGAATCCAGCTGCCATTATGGACTGCACCATCTATTATGAAATGGACAGAGAAGGCCCTATTGGCTTGTCAGTCCGTTTCTGATGGAGGTGATGGCCTGGCAGCTGTTTCAGAATGTTATGACTAAAATAATGATGACATGACACATGTGCCTTATGCAGAACTGTTCAGAGGGATGTGACTCGGTGTTATCATTTCCACCAAAATATGATAACAGCAATACTATGCCAGCACATGCCTTGCGTTACTACAGTACCATGATGAGGCAGTATTGACAATGTCTTTGTTGTAAACATGGATCAGTAATCTTAATTAGAAGTCTACAACAAAGGCACAATCATTCTTTTAGTTAATATTGAGAATGTGTTTGTTAAACACATTGGGCCCCATTTTCAAAAGGTTAGCATGGCACAAACCTGCTAACCTGGCAGAGTGCCAGCTGTCAGGGGTGTACCCATATGTAAAGGGCACAGATGCACCACGCATCCCTGACAGCACCATTGTGCACAATATTATGCTGTGCTAATGCAAATGAGAGTTCCCTCATGCATATGTGGCGCAGCACGATACTGAAAGTGTTCAGAAGCACTAAACGGCCGCCAGCAATGACACAATTTAATGCTTCTGAAACCTAGCCCTTAACAGTGGCAGACCCGTCTGCCCACTGTCAAGGGCTGGGTACCCTGGAGGTTCAGCGGTCCCTCCCTATCCCCGATCCATGTATTAATAAAAAAATCCCCCTGGTAGTCTAGTGGTCCCCCCTCTCTGAGCCCTAATCCCATTCAGCATAAATAAATTTCCCACATCCCTGGTGGGCTAGTGGCTCTCCCACACCCCAGTAGGTAGTGACCCACTACCCCACTCCTCCCCCCACCTGACCCAAGCCGGTGACTGCCACAGCCCTCCTCACATCGCCATGGCCAGCCACTGAATGAACTGTACCGAAGTGCGTACAGTGTACACTATGCTGGCATTGGTCGACTGGTCAACCAATGAGCATGTACTGCATACTGTACGTGCTCTGGTACAGTTCAGTCGGCAGCTAGCTGTGGTGGTGTGAGGCGGGCTGTGCCAGTCACAGGCTCAGGTTGGGTTGGGGAGAAGCAGGTTGGTGTGTCACTGCCTACCAGGGTGGGGGACCACTAGCCCATAAGGGATGTGGGGAATTTATTTATGCTGAATGGGATCAGGGCTCAGGAGGGGGACCACTAGACTCACCAGGGGACAGAGTATGCTGCTATTAATACATGGATTGGGGCTTGGGGGGGATCACTAGACTACCAGGGGGGATGGGGTATGTTAATAATACACGGATCGAGGCTCAGGGAGGGGAGGACCACTAGACTACCAGGGGGACTGGGTATGTTGCTATTAATACATGGATTGGGGCTTGGGGAAGGGGGACCACTAGACTACCAGGGGACAGAGTATGCTGTTATTAATACATGGATTGGGGCTCAAAGTGTGGGGACCACTAGACTACCAGGGAGACAAGGATGTCTTTATTATTACATGGATCAGGGCTTGGGGGGGAACTGGCCCTGTGCATTCAGGCCAGGCACTCACATGCAGATGAGCCCATAATGGGCATGCAAATGGCCCCATAGCGTTGTGCATGCCCAATGGGCTCATCTGCATGTTTGGACTGAATATCACCCAATGGGGCCACAGCATTAACCAGTGTGTGCCGTGCTGTACCCCTATGGGCAGTCTTCAGCCCCACACCCTGGTAGCACTTCACCGAACATGGCAGCCATTTGCTGTGTGCCACTCTACCAGGGTCCGATATTCAAACAGATAGTGTGGTCAGTTCATATCACACTATCTGTTTGAATATGACACCAGAGCCATCCAGCCCTATTTTTTCATGTGGCACATCTTTTTGCGAGCACAGCCGGCTCTGAAAATGGGGCCCATTGTCATTATTAAAGAATTATTATTAAAAATCATTGTGCCTTCCTGTGTCATACATACCGTATTCTGCTGCAATTTTGCATGCTGAACCACTGTACAACAGCCTGCTACAATGCAGCAGAAAGCTCCATGACCATAGTAATAACAATTTCTGATAGGACACAACAGTGCAACTGATACAGTACAAAAAATATTACTTAATCTTGTGTCATGTGAAAGCATCGCCATTCTGCTGGCTTTTAGAAGATAGTGACAGTGATTCGCTACCCACTAAAAGCCAGCAGAACAGTATTATTTAGACTGTATTTTCAAAAATCTTCCTAGAAAAAAACAAGAGGTAACCATCCAGCAATCCCATAGACTGAGCAAAGACATCAAAATGCCACACTGTCTTACAGGGAAAGGGGACATTGTGTAACCAGGAAAAGCACACTAAGCCAGAGCTTGACCTGGGAGCACAAGGAAGCTAAATGGCTTGCTCAGGGTCATACAGTATGCAAGTGGGGGCCTGATGGGATTCAGACCCAGTTCTCCAAGTTCACAGCTCGGTGCCCTTAACCACTATGCTATACTGCCTCCTCCTTATCATTCTGATGAGATTTACCATGTTGTGAAACAGCTTCATGGCCTGCTAAAAGCTACCAAAATGCACCATATGGCTTCAGATTTTCACAGTTTTCCAGAGGGCATGCCCCTGGACCCCCCTATCAAGGTTGAGATTATGTGCCCCCCCAAATTCTGTTTGCATGGTGCCGCTGTCTGTTTCTATCCATTTCTGTAGATGGATGGGTTGACTGGAGCACTGGGAGGTTGAGTAGCTCAGTGTCACACAGTGAGTATGTGGCTGTAGCAGGGTTTGAATCTGTGATTTCCCAATGTTCAGCAGTGCTCCAACAATTAAACCACACTGCCTTCTCTGTCTTGGGTGGGGTGAGGGGAACTGGAAAGAGCCAGTTACTGCTGACAATAATTTTTATGTTTGCTTGCACGCATGTGCAAGAAACATAGTGTGATCATCCAAAATGCAGTGCCGTACAGTTGAAAGGGAGAGCTCCGCTTCAGTGAGCACCGCCCCCTGCACACATACAAGCATGCATGTTTAATCGCGCCTCATCCACACACACTGTATGGCCAACGGGGGGGCCCAATCCTCTGATCAAGCTTCAGCCCCCAAAAAAGCATTCCAAGTGCCACGCTGGGAGCCCAACCCAGCATGGCAAAACTTTATGGCTAACAGGGTGCCCAATCAACTGGCCTGCGCCCAGGCCCCCAAATAGCCACATCCAGCTGCCATGCTGGGAGCCCACCCCAGCGTGTCAAACTTCCCGCTCGTCTTACTTTTTCAGACAAACATAAACAAAAAGTTCCCTGGCGGTCTCCCTGCCCACCGCCCACCCTCTGTGCACTCTGCCTCCCACACCCCACCTCACCCCATACTTACCTCCAGAGTCCAGTACGGCGATCTTGGTGGACCAGGAACACATCTGCACTCTTCAAAGTCAACTGAGAACTGAGGAAATGCCGGTAAGCTGTATAACATAATAAATATATTTTTTACTTTGATGGCATATCTCAGGCATTTTTTGGAATTTTGGCACCAAATTTTCAAACATGGGGTTTTTGGGACCCCTCCTCATGAATTCTTGAACTGTCATGGCGTTAATCGGGCCTGAAGAGTGATTTTGCGGTCACAGCGCGAAATCATGTTTCGGGACCAATTAAGGAAACAACAGTGCCAGTTTTCATATGGTGGGTTCTCAAAAAGCCTATGTTTCAAATTTGGTGAAAAAATTCCTAAAAATGACTGTTTTATGAGCATGTGTTGCGCAGTTCCTACGCTCGCTCGTAAGTTCGCAAATTTGTTATATTTGCACTCCGGATTTTCAACATTGCTGTTTTACCACAACTCCTTATGAGCAGTACAGCTGTCATTTTTCACATCTCACCCAAAATGTGTTTCCGCGCATGTAGCGCACAATGGCACAATCGGTGTGTGAAATCAATCTATGGGACACATTAAGAAAATCACAGTGACACTATTCATGAGCAAAGGTCTTAAAATAGCTATGCTGAAAATTTGGTGAAAAAATTCTTAAAATTACTGTTTCACGAGGCGTGTATTTGCGCAGTTCTCATGCTCTAAGTAAGTTCACCAAATTTTAATATTTGCACTCCAGATTTTCAACATTGCCATTTTACCACACTTCCTTATGAGCAGTACAGCTGCCATTTTTCACATCTCACCCAAAATGCGTTTCCGCACATGTAGCGTACAATGGTGCAGTCGGTGTGCGTAAGCATTGTTTGGGACAGATTAAGAAAATCACAGTGACACTGGTCATGAGCAGAGGTCTTAAAATGGCTATGTTGCAAATTTGGTGACACTTGTCAGATGGAGATCCCCCAGAAAAAAGAGGCACAGCAACTTTTTGTGGGTGCTCAACTGGCAATTTGATTTATTAAACGTGTCTTACAGTGATTGCATTTTACTTTTCTTACATTTTCAACAGTCCTTCATTTCCCAAACTATCCAATTCACATTCCATCTTTCAAAGATTTACTTATTTCAAATCACATGTTTCAAACTGTCCATTTTTCCGTTGTCTTCTCGGGGTCCAGATGCTTTAAAGCCCGATACCCCTTGGTCCTCTTCCTCTTGTGGTCCTCATCTTTTTGTTGTCCATAATCTTCTTGGGGTCTGGATGTTTGGAAGCCCAACACCCCTTCTCCTGTTCCCCTTGCTGCCCTCCCTTTTCTGGCTGCCGATGGCAACTGTGCCTCATATTAAACCCTTCCTACCTCGTCCTTTTTGCTTGCCTCCATGACCGGGCGCCTGAGCCCGGCCCATGGTTTCTACTCCCCCCCATTTTAATTTTTAATTTTCTGAAAATTTCCTCCACTAGCCCATCTCCAGCTTATGCAATGGAATGATGGGCTTCCCCCCCTTACCCTCTTCTTCCCACTTCTCTATGCTATCCTCCAATTGCAATACCTATGTTGCCATCCCTACCGTTGAAAGGTGCACCCCATCCATTGCAGGAGAAGGCCAACTGGCGAAGTGCAGACCAGGGGAAAACAGAATCCCCATGGGAACATGAGCAGGGGAAATGGAACTATAGGGAAAGGGTGGAAGGTAGTCCTGCTAAATGCCAGGAGCTTGGGCAATAAAATGCCTGAGCTCCAGGCGATGCTAACTGAGGGAGCAGTGGATGTGGCAGGTCACTGAGACTTGGGCCACTGCAAGACATGACTGGGACCTGAACCTGAGGGATACACTATGTTCAGGAAGGACAGGGGGGAGGGAAGGGGAGGAGGGGTAGCAATGATAGTCAAAAACTGCATTGGCATAGGGGGAGTAGAGGAGGCGGAGGGTACCGTGGAGGCGATTTGGGTCACCTTGATAACAAGGGGGTGCAAGAGAGTAAAAATAGGGTGGTGTATAGACCCCTGCCTGGCGGAGGAGCTGGAGAGCAGTCTGGTGGCAGATGTTAGGAGACACTGCAGACTGGGCAGAGGAACGGTGGTGGTGTTGGGGGACTTAAACATGCCAGGAACAGACTGGGAGACTATGACATCCTCTGTGACCAGGGAGCAGAGGTTGTTGGATGTCTTTCAAGACGCGTTCCTAACTCAGCAGGTGAGGGAACCGACCAGGGAGGCACGGGTACTGGATGTGGTCCTGGTAGACAGTGACCAGATTGTGGGCCTGGAGGTAAGGGACCCATTGGCGGGGAGTGACCATGCCACGGTCTGGTTCTGCCTGGACCTAGGAGGGGTAGAAGGCTGCACAAAGATGGAAGTAACCGACTTCAGGGGGGCGGATTTTAAGGAAATGGGAAGGATCCTTAAGGAGCATTTGGATGGGATTGGGTCAGACATGGACGCTGATAGTAGGTGGGAAATCATCAGGAGAGGGGTGCAGGATGCTACCAGCACCTGTGCAAGAGTAAGACGAAAATGCGGTAGGCCAAAAAACCTGTTGGTGGACCAGGGAGGTCCAGGAGGTGGTGCGGGAAAGAAAGCAGCCTATAAGCAATTCAAGTGCTCAAGGAGTGAAAGGGATCAAGGGGAGTACGAGCTGATGGCTAGAAGTGCCACTAGAGTGGTGAGGGCGGCTAAGGCAAGGAAGGAGCAGAACCTGGCCAGGGAAATTAGGAGAGGAAACAAGGGGATTTTTAGATACATTGGGGAAAAACGAAGGGTGAAGGGGCAGATTAGCAGGATTAAATCAGGGGAGAGATGGGGCACAAGACCCAGGGGAGCAGGCTGAGGTACTAAATGAGTACTTCACCTCAGTTTTCACCAGGGAAAATGGGGGTGCTGCATCATACATGGGAGGAGATGGAGACACTGAGGAGGGGGAGGGACCCTTACCGATCGGCAGGTCTGGGGAGAGGGGGCAGCATCACTGGCAGGTGGGGGGAGGGCTAAGCAGGGAGAAGGGGTACCGGAAGTGGAAATCACAGCTGAGAGAGTGAGGGAAGCCCTCAGCTCCCTTAAGACGGAGAAAGCACCGGGGCCGGATAAATTACATCCCAGAGTGCTGAAGGAACTTGCAGATGTCCTGGCAAAACCCCTGGCAGAGCTTTTCACCATCTCTCTGAGGACAGGGTGGATGCCCCAAGACTGGAAGGTGACGCATATAGTGCCTATCCACAAGGGGGGATCAAGGGAGGTGGCAGGGAACTACAGGCCTGTCAGCCTGACCTCGGTGGTGGGCAAGGTGATGGAGGGCATTGTCAAGGAGGGGCTAGGGGGACCTGGATAAGTCAGGGTGTCTGGACGATAGACAGCATGGATTCATCCCAGGAAATCATGTCAGACAAACCTGGTGGAGTTCTATGACTGGGTGACAAGTGCCTTGGACCTGGGTAGACCAGTAGATGTCTCTTTCTGGACTTCAGCAAGGCATTTGACTCTGTTCCTCACGTGGGCCTGTTGGATAAGCTGGGAGAAATGGGGTGGGGAACCAGATGATCAGATGGATAGGCAATTGGCTCCAGGACCCGGACCCAGAGGGTCGTGGTGGTGGGATAGTCTCATCCCAAGGAGGTCATTAGTGGGGTCCCACAGGGATCAGTCCTTGGCCCCTTCTGTTCAACGCCACGATTACTGACATAAGGACAGGAATCAGGAGGAGATGAGTCTCTTTGCAGATGACTCAAAACTGAGGCGGTGGTGGATGGGGAGGAGGAGGGTGGCCCTACAGAGGGGACCTGGAGGCTCTGGAAAGATGGTCTAGAAAGTGGAAGCTGAGGTTCAATGCAGGAAATGCAAGGTACTCCACCTGGGGGCCAGAAACCCAGGCCAAGTGTACACCCTGGGGAGGGGAATGCTACAAGTCTCGATGGCTGAAAGGGACCTGGGGGTGGTGGTGGATGTCAAGATGAACAACTCTGAGACTTGTAGGAGGCAGCAGCCAAGGCCAACAGGATGCTGGGATGCATTGCTAGGGGATCACCTCCAGAAGGAGGGAAGTGATACTCCCTCTGTATAACTGCTTGGTGAGCCGCACCTTGAGTACTGCGTGCAGTTTTGGAGGCCACACTTAAAGCGGGACATTAACCTCCTGGAGAGGGTCCAGAGGAGCAACCAAATGATTTGGGGCTTGGGGGACAGGACCTATGAGGAGAGGCTCGAAGAGCTAAATATGTACACATTGGAAGAGAGAAGGGACCGGGGGGACATGATAGAGGTCTTTAGGTACATGAAGAGGGTAAATAGGGGAGGAACAGTTGGGGTGCTTTGAAGGAAGGAGGAAGGGGCCACTAGAGGGCATGGCTGGAAGCTGGAGGGGGGAAGATTCAGGGGAGAAAGGAGGAGGTGCTACTTCACTGAGCGGGTGGTGGAGCCATGGAATGCACTGCCTAGGGGGCTGGTGGAGGCAGAGACAGTGGAGGGGTTCAAGAGGAGGTGGTACAGGTACAGGGGAAGGGTTCTGGAAGCAAAATCCAATGCAGCAAGAATATCCAGAACTGGGAAGAGAGAAGCCAGAGAAGGCGAGGGGGACAGCAAGGTCAGCACCCAGGTTGGGGACTGACCAAACGAGCAGACACAAAAGACCGTTAGGCCTATTCTGCTGGCATTTTAGTATGTTAGTATCCTGTCTGTACCTTCGTGGGTTGGGATAGGATATTCCTTTATGTTCCATGTACACTCCCCCCCTTCCCTTCAGCCAAGCTGCCACCTTCCTGTTAATTCTCTTCCTGGCCCGTTCCACCTCTATGATATCCCTGGCCTGCCGCCACACCATCCTGGGCATCATCTCTGACCAGGCTATCCTTGCCTGTGGCCACCACTGTTGAATTGTCCCCATATCCCTTATCTCCTTGCACAGCAAACCCCATGGACGTTCCCCCAAATCATTACCTCCCAAGTGCAATATTAACAGGTCTGGTTTCGGCCATTTCTGTTTCATATCTTCAAAGGTTGGCATAATCTGTGCCCACCTCATTCCCCCTTACCCCCTTCCAGTGGACCATCACTCTGTCAGGATCCTGTCCTAGCTGTCTCCCTCCTTGATGATTAGCAACCCACCTCTCTGCCCAGTAAATGTAAGAGTGCCCTAGTATCCAGACCCATTTGCATCTTCCCCGACCTGTGAAAAAACCAAGTGTGGATGTTAGACTATTTTTCTCACATATGTCTTATAGCAGTTTGACCTCCACCTGCCTGCTTTCTTGATTTCTTCTTCAGACCCACCTTTTTCTGCTAGTGCGGATGTGGCTGCTATTCTAAATGAATGAGAATAATAATTTTGCATGTTCTCCCCTAGGTGCACCATCCCCTTCTTCAACATCCCCATTACCTGGAAACATGTCACCAGTTTTCAGTCTATGTGTGTAAAGAACTGCCTGCTTTTTTCCTGTCTCTTTGCCTTGTACTTCCACAGCGCCGCTACTGGGCATGTTCTCTCACTCTCATGCTTGTCTAATACAATCTCTGTCCCCCTTCCTATCTGGTCTGTTTTTGAATGTCTCAGCCAAATTGTGATCTTCTCTTGTTCCCAGTGTATTTCTTCCTCCCACAATATCCCTACTTTGTCTGTTTTGTTGGCTGCTACTACCTCGCTGACCTTGAATGTGCCTCCTGCCATCACCGTGAAAATGGCCCTGAATAACACGGCTTCGAAGGGTGTGTACAAATCTCTACCAAGGTTTTCACCAGCCCTTCAAGTTTGGCCCCAGCAATAGGTTTTCTTATGTCTACCTTCCCTCCTTTTAGCCGCTGCCACCCCCTCAACATGTGCCACACCACCTTAAACTTATTCAGCTCGGCCCAACCTTTTGTGCTGCATGCCCATCCTATCCCTGCCAGCTGCACCCCCATTGTGCTGCTAGCCATTCCTGCCTTCCACTTCTTCATCATGTACTTTGTTACCTGGTCCTGTGAAACTGGCTCACTTACCTTGAACCCTTCCTGTTTCCGGAACTCCTGGAAGGCCGCCCCACGCCTCTTCGTATGCCTTCAGCATGCTGGTGGACCAGGAGCTCCTGTATAACAGTCGGGCTCCTTCCAGCCAATTTCCCATGCTTTTTCTGCCACCGGTGTTCTCTTGTGGTGCCAAGGACCTGAATCTTTCCAGCTGTAAATGGGAAAGGCTGTCAGCTATGTCATTTTTTAACCCCTCTATGTGCTTAGCTTTAAATGACATGTTTAGTTGTACTCCCCTCAACACTAACTGTCTCAGGACCCTGTTCGCCATCTCCAAATGCCCTCCCTGCCTGTTGATAACCTCTACTATGGCTCTGTTATTGCACCAAAACATTATTTTCCTATTCCTTAGGAGTTCTCCCCATGTCAACATCGCCACCCATATTGGGAAAATCTCCAGTAGAGTTATGTCCTTTAGCAGCCCCTTCTCTTTCCAAGAATCCGGACACACCTCTGCTATCCATCTCCCTCGGAAATAAGCCCCCAGACCAATAGCCCCGGATGCATCCATATATAGATCCAGATCGTTATTTCCTAGCCACTCTTTCTGCCAGAATGTAACCCCGTTGTATCCCTTTAAGAATTGTTCCCACACTTCCACATCTTGTCTAATCCCTCAAGATATGTCTACCCAATGGTGCGGATGCTTTTTGCCCACTGTTTCCCTGGCTAACCTCTTGGTGAACACCCTCCCTGGTGCGAGCATGTGGCATGCAAAGTTCAAGTGCCCCAACAGCTGCTGAACCTGCCTCAGGGGAACTCTCCTCCTACATTTTACCTCTTGTAGCAAAGCCCTGAGCCTGGCCACTTTCTGTTGTGGTAATCTGAAGACTTGCTTATCTACATCAATCTCAATCCTCAGGAATTCCAGCTTCCTGGCTGGACCTTCTGTTTTATCTCCCGCCAAAGGCTCCCCTAACTGCTCGCACATCTCCTCAAAGTCCATAAGCATTGTTCTTACCTCTACCTCACCCCCCCATCATGATGAAATCATCCAAATAGTGTACCATTGCCTTGTTCCTGTATCTGTTCCCAAACACCCATTGTATCCAGGAGCTGAATGCCTCGAACTTGGCACAGGCTGTGGAACAGCCCATGGGCACTGCCTTGTCAAAGTAGAAGGACCCTTGAAAGCAGAATCCCAACAGGTCCCAGTCCTCCTTCCAGACTGGTAGTAGCCAGAAAGCTGACTCTATATAGGTGTTTACTAGCCAGACCACCCCCTCCTTTGCTCTGATCAACTCCACTGCTTGATCCAGGGTTGCATACGAAACTGTGCTACATTTGTCTGGTATAAGGTCATTCACCAAGGTCCCTTCTGGGTAAGACAGGTGATGAATTAGCCTAAATTCCCCTTGTTGCTTCTTGGGCACTAGGCCCACTGGGAAACCCACAGGTTGGGTAATGGGGGTGTCCAGAATGGCCCCTCCATCCTCCTTGCTTCTATTTCTTTCCTTATTTTCCTGAAAGCTATGTCCTCCCTCCCTCCCCTTAATGGATGACACTTTTTTGGCTCTCGTGCCTTCCCTCTCCCCTTGATATTCTAAGCTAAATCCCTTTTCAAGGCCTTCCACTAACATCTGTCCTCCCTTCTCCTCTGGGTATCCCTTCATCCATTCTTTTAGCACCCCTACCCTGACCGGCATTCTGGCCAGCCTAAAACCTCCCCCCCAATCTCTCCTACCCTCTCAATGGTTCCCCATACCTCCATTCCCAAACCTCCTCTTCCTTGAAATCCCCTTCCTCTCCCCGATTGGTAACCCCCCCTTCCCCCTCGAAATGGCTGCCCATTTTCCCATTGCCCGTTCTTTCTGTCCCCCATTGCTCTGCACCAGGTTGCCAGGTGCTGACCTGCACATTTTGAACAAATGTGCCTGAATCTGCAATTACTCCAGGAGCACGATGCCTTGTTGAAACCCCAACATGCTTTTTCTTGCAGCCCGCCTCCTCCTTGTCTATTCCTTTTTTCCGTTCCTGTAAAACCTGCTAGGCTCCTTACCCATAGTTCAGAATGGGTCAAGTTCTACCTCAGATCCCCTCTGGCTGCAATTCTCTGCCAGAAGGCCTCATCATACTTTAGCCAACCTATCCCCATCCTAGCCTTGTAGGCATCTTTTATAGTGGTGGCATACATGAGCAGTGGGATGGCCAGGTCTGTTTTTTTCTCCAGCATGATGTCACTATATATCGAGAACCCTGTCTGCCAGGCCTCTGTATTCTTCCCCTTGTAACTTTTCTCTTCTACCTTGTTTCCAGTGATCACCAAAGCCACCGCCATCTCAGATTTTCCTACAGTCTCTTTCTGCACGTACCTCTTCGCCAACTCCTGGATAACTAGTGCAAATAAATCCACGTACTCCCCTTTCCATATCTTTTCTTTTATTGTTAGGGGGACGTGATCCCCCATTGTCATGCCTGGTATCCCCTCATTACCCACTCTAGTTTTTGTATTCCCTTCTACCCCTGCAGCCTTCATTTCTTGCAATGCCTTTTCCATTCGCTCTAAGCCCTTCTCTCCCATGTCCCCCAGCAAACCTGCTAGATTTTCAGTCAAATCCCCTTCTGGGGTCTGTTCACCCGTATCCTTACCACTCGTGCCCTCATCTGCATCCAGGTCTCCATCAGGCTTTTTCCTTGACCTTTTTTTGCTCCTTGCCCTCTCTGCCTCCTCTTCCGCTTCCTTCTTCCTTGCCATATCCAGCATCTCCGTCGCCTTCTTCATCATTTCTGCCGCCTGCTCCATCATCTGCATGCTTGTGACTTCTGCCATCCTGGATAATTAAATACTTAAAGGAGTATACAACAAACAAAGTTATCCCTTGTCCAGCGTTGAAATCACCCAATGTATGCCCTCCACAGTTTTTGCGTGCTCTCTGCAGACCTTACACCCCCTTTTTGGTCCCCTCTTCCAGTGACAGCATCACATCTTTTGGCCAGTCTCCATCACCTTTCTAGCTGGGAATTGCCCCGAATCCCCCCCTTAGATTTTTTTTTTACACACTTCTCCCTACCCTGGTTCACTGCCCTTTCCCAAAAAATTCTTAAATAGAAAATTTTTTCTATAGCTATAGATAGAGAAAGGGTGAGAGAGAAACAGACAAGTAATCCATAGATGCATTTTTAATTACCATTACCTATGCTGAAACTTGCCCTTTAACCACATTTGCAATGTTCTGTTGCAACAATGCCACTGCAGGAATCACGCCCTACACCACCACATGGGCACTACAGTCCCTGAAGCCGCTGCCGCAACAGCAGCGGCCCAAAGAACGGCAGCTCATGTCACCAGAGGAGAATTCTGGGCCCCTGAGCTCCTTGTGTGCAGCCCTATCCAACCCTTGACTCCTGGGACCCTTCGTGATCCAGCTGCATCTTAGGTACATTTGCTTTACTGTTTACATAACAAGATGGAATAAACTTCCATTTTCCCCATGCTTTTTACCCCGCTTGGGATCCCCGTCCAACTGGAGAGCCGAATCTCCCGCTTTGGTAACTCTACCCTTACTGGCCACAATGCTCCTACCCCCACCCCCCATGTGGTCCCAAATTCCAAACTTGTATTTTGCCTCTTCAGTATTCTGGCTACCAAGATCAACAGCTGTTATACTTAAATTACAACCATTTTTTTTTGTATTTCTGCTATTAATGCGTCTCCACCACAGGTTTGGTTGTAAGTGGCCTCCCCAATAATTATTTTACTCACCCCCGCTACTGCCTTCCGGCCCGTGCGCCTTGCTAGGCCCCTATGCCCAAACTCCCAGCCATATGGCCTACTTTTTCCCCCATTATGCCTTACCTCAAATCCGATCCTTAATTCCTCACTTATGTGAAATACAAACAGGGCAGCAGTGCCCTATAACTGTTATATACTCGGTTATTTAGAACAACTCCTATATAAATACCTCCCAAAACACTCCCTCAGCATCTAATTCATGAGGGAACCTAGTACAAGGTTATTAAACTACCTCTCTACATTTGTCATATGGTCACAGTTCCTGCCCAAAAACAATCCTCTGTGTAGACAATACAAAAAGGAAGAACAGAAACCAAAGACGCTTTCCCCCAGCGGTACTATTTTCTAAATTGCCTAAACATGCATCTGCTAATTCTCTATTTACTGATTTATATATATATATCTAAAAAAAATGTTCTTGCCAAGCCTGCTAACATTGTATTTCTACCCATTAACAGATCTTGCCTCACATGGCTCTAAAGTTCTTCTGCTACTTGCTGTAATTCCTGCAGTTGTTAACCGAATTGAACTGTTTCCTTAATTGCAGGTTATGTGCTGACTGTAAAACCCCTCTAGAAAAAATCCCAGCACAAAAGACCTACCACTAGCACACTGAAAGTTAACTCCCTTGCCTAGTTACTGCTCAGGCTACTCCCATATGGCCAGGTCTACCCCACCTGAAAAAACCTTACCTCAAGTAGTTGAATTGCCAGCCAAAGTGCTGAGCTCTGTTAATCTTGAAAACCCAGCAAAAGAAGGAGACCCCCTTCCTTTGCTGGCTCCTAAATACCCTCAAGACCCCCTTCCCTTTTCCTTCCAGCCAATCCTCACCTGGCCTACCTGCCTAGTCATATTGGTCATATCAAGGTATGACATCATGCCCCTCCACTCCTTACCTAAGCCCTCCCTTCCCTCCCCCCTTTCTTTCCTCCTACCCTCCCTGCCCCCTGATCTGACCTGCCTTTGACTTGTCTAGCCTTCCCTCCCAACCCACCCCATGCCCCTTTTTCTTTTGGGATCCCCTGACAATTTAGGTTGTCCCTTAGGAGCAAACGCATAAGTCCATAAAATGACTGTGTTACGAGTGAGCATTGCGCAGTTTCCATGCACCCTCATAAGTTCATGAATTTGTAATATTTTCAGTCCAGATTTTTACCAGTGACATTTTTCCACACTTCCTTATGAACAGTACAGCTGTCATTTTCACAACATGGCTGAAATGTGTTTTCACACTTTCAGCACAGAAATGCATGGTCGCTGTGGGAAATCATTGTTCGGGACAGATAAAGAAAATCACAGTGACTCTGTTCATAATCAGAGGTCTCAAAATGCCTGTGTTGACAATCTGCTGTAAAAAATCCCCAAACTAATTACATTACGGGTGTGCGTTGCACAGTTTCTACACACACTTGTGACTTCACCAGTTTTTTTAATATTTTCACTGCAGATTTTCAACATTGCCATTTTTTGCACCTCCCCATGAACAGTACAGCTGTCATTTTTCACATGCTGTTCAGAATGTGTTTTTGCACCTGTGGTGACAAATGCCGTAGTTACTGTGCAAAAGCAGCTTTCAGCTAACAAACTGATATTGCCACTGTTCATGAGGTGGGGATCACAAAAAAAAATGTTGAAAATTTGGAGTGAAAATTCCAATGAGTGCCTTAGGCATTAGGGTTTCTGACCATAACGCCCCACCCTGTAGAGAATGACATTCATCAGGGCTGTGACTTGGGATTGTCGCCTGCATTGCTCATACCATTCCACCCCCACGCACACCCTGCAGAGAGGCATCGAGGTGTGCTTTGGACTCCTTCAGCCCCAAAGTTCACCCCATTCTCCTATACTGCACCCATCTCACCATATTTCCTGATGGAATGGGGTGCGCATAAAGGCCAAAGACCCCAAGGCACACCGTGACACTACTTGGTGTCTGCAGGGCAGGGTGTGGTGAAATGGTGTGGCCATTATGCCTGATGACCCAAAGGCACACCCCAATGCCTGTCACTATCTGCAGGGTGGTGATGGGGTTGGCTTCAGTTCAGTACTTCACTGCCATTCCTATTATGCAGCTCTGTAACTCCTACACTGCCAATGCCAATGCCAGCAAGCAAACATTCGGCATTGACAAATGCTTGTTTTACGATGTATTTGGCAATAGTGGAGAACATCAGACCACCACAACTAGCGTAGGGTTCAGCTATAATGAATATTGCATCCCATGCTTGCTGCACTGTACTGTAGCTACGCTAGGCTACTTTTGTTCTGTGTTTGGTGCTGACTTAGGTTTAGTCAGGTTGTTTCACTAAGGGGGCTCTGCCCCCCACACCACCCTTGTCTTTTTAACATGGAGGCTGAGGGGCTCTGCCCCCAACTCAAATTAATTAATAAAAAAATAACCAAAACATGGTGTTATGTCACAGCATGCATTGGTACGCTATGCTAATAACATAGGTCACCTGTGGTCTGATGTTTTCCACTATTGCTGCCCTCCAACTCAAATAAACGAATAAAAAAATAACCGAACCATGTAACTGTAAAAAATAACTGAAAAGCAGACCTGGGTTTCAAGGTGTTATGCCACAACGCACATCAGTATGCTACGCTAATAGCCTAGATCCATGGTGGTCCAATGTTCTCCACTATTGCCATGTATTCAACTAGGATAGCCCAACTGAGCTGCAGAATTTCATTTCCATTGGGTCCCTGTTTTTACCATTTGTACAATGTATTTACAGGTCTGTCCACACCCCCACACTCCCCCCCCCAGTATATACCTGAAAACAAGCTAGCATAGTTTAGTGTGTCTTTCCTAATCAAAAATTACAAATAAATAAAATCTACCCGTAATACTCCAACTGAGACGCAATATTACATTTTCATTGGGGTCCTGCTTTTACCCATTGTTGCAATGTATTTACCCAAGATAACTGAGCAGAGATGCCACATCTCATTTCCAGTGGGTTCTGCTTTCACCCATTCCTGTAACTGGGTAGAATGCAGCACTGGGAGCTTTAGTGAGTTGCTCAGGGTCACACAGTGAATATACACTAATGGCGGTCTATCCAGTGATATACAACAGCTGCTGTATACTGCCTTCACGTCTATAAATATTATTCTTTAAATGTGCAATTTCATTTCATTTCATTCTTTTCTGGTGGAAAAGATGCTAAACACTCTACTTAATGAACTAGAAGAAACATGATACAGTATCATACTAAACTTGTTTAAAAATTGTGTACTGTTAATGGTAGTACCTTGGGTATTATGACTGTCAGCCAAGTATAATTACAGTTGTTTAAAAGGAAGATCCTGTTCATAAAAGTAGTATGATTATTGCACAGATATCAGCAGGCAAGTCTTTTTTCCCCCCTAGAATCAATAATTAGCAAACCTAACAACACACGAACGTGAACTTTCAGCATCAGTGTAGAGCAGAGCTGCAAATACACAGAACTGTGGTGCACATAGAAATACAAACCGAGCTGGATAGCAGGTTACAGGCATTTATTCTGGCCAGCAAAACAAGTGAAGCTACATCAGAGACAACCTCAGTACTTTGATCCAAAGTGATTCTTCAGTAGAAACCCAGCACACACTTGCTTGGTCTCTGTCATGAGAGAAGAGTCTGTGCTAGTTGCCATCCACTGTGCCCACCTGATCCATAAGCTTTTTAAGGTGAGTCAGCTAGTGTTGCTCAGATAGTATCCTAGAAACTGGTATACTAACAGATACCTCCCATTTGGCCAGATAGTTGCTGTGGTAGGATGGCAGTGCTATCTGACCAAGGATCCTACCCTATATGATCCAGTGCATGGATCCTGCAAAAGTTGTGGATCCTAGCAACAAACATTGTGGATCCTGTGGATCCTAGCAATAGATCCAGCTCGGATCCTAACTATCTGACCTAGGATCCATCGCTATCAGAGCCCGGGTCCTAACTATCGAACCTAGGATCCCTGGATTCTAACTAGGATCCATTGCTGTCTGACCCTGGATCCTAACTGTCTGACCTATGATCCCTGGATCTGACCTAGGATCCCTGAATTCTAACTAGGATCCATCGCTATCTGACCCTGGATCCTACATCTGTCTTTGGTAGGATTTCTGGTATGATCCTTGGCAGGATGCCAACACTATCTGACAGATAGTGGTAGGATCCACAAGAGTACTATCTAAGCAACATTAGAGTCAGCTACTGGAAGCTAATGGAGGGTAGTGTATGTTGAAAGGGTGAACCAGATCGAGGAGGGGGTAGGGATGTAATTTATTTTTCATGAAGGCTTTTATCCTCCTGGGCTGACTGGACAGCTGTTCAGCCCTGTCCCCAGGTGCTGTCAGCCAGCCTGCTACCTGTCTCCTCCTGAGGGGGTTATTTCCCCTATGGTGAGGCCGGGGGAGGGCTGCCCCCCATGACTCTCATCCAGAATCCCCCTTTACCAAGCAGAGCAGCTGGGTGGGCCATGACACCGTGGGCTGGGTTTCATGTAGCCCTGTCCCCTTCTATTTTCCTCCTCATTTTCTCCCACTGTCCCAGAGCCATGGCACAGAAGTGCATGCATGTGAAGGTGTACATGCACTCTGGAACTGCAGCCTCCTTCCACGCACCGAGATAGTCGTCTGGCCCCCTGTATCATTGGTGCTATCATCATGCCTACACCTCATGGCAGCCAGGAGCCAGGAAGGTGAACCACCCCTACCTGGGACAGGAGAGCTGCCTGTCATCCACTCAGTCTGTCCCCAGCCCTCCCCACCCCCACCCACCCCAGCCTCCAGCAACTCAAGCTCATTCCTGAATTTGAGTCACTGGCATGATGTGAGGTAAGGCACTTTACATCACCTCAGCCCTGTGTGCCAACAGGCTGGCTAGATCTAATTTGTTTTACAACAGGGATTGGGGCAAGATGGGGAACCACTGGACTAACGGGATGGTTTCTTTTCATGGCAGGGGTCGGGGTGAAGGGGGGTACCACTGGACTACCAGAGTAATTTCATTTCGTAACAGGGATCAGGTGTGAAGAGGGTACCATTAGACTACCAGGGTAATTGCATTACATAACAGGGATCGGGTGGTTGGGGGGGTACCATTAGACTGAAAGAGATCTATACATTAGTGTACAGGGATCAGATGAGAGTGGGAGAAACAGTTAAAGCTCTGTACAATGCCTCCCTTCTTCCATATGCACGGAGGCATTAGGTACAGCTGCTAATGGCCACATAACTGAATGAAAATGGATCCTTAGCACTGTGCATGCAACAGGTGGTCATATTAGCAGTGTCAGTGGCTCAGTAGGTAGCACACTTGCCTCTGAGAGTGGGAGGTCAGGGGGTTGTGGGTTCAGTTCCCACATCTAGCACTTGGGTTAATATCCCAGTACTGACACTGTAGTGCAGCATTAGGGGGGGTGCTGCACTTCTGAGGTGCCATCTTTTGGATGAGACATTAAACTGAGGTCCCATCTGCCTGGATTGGTGGTAGTTCATGTGGATGCTAAAGATCTCATGGCACTTATCGAAAAAGAGTAGGGGAATTGCCCTGGTGTCCTGGCCAAATTTCTCCCATTCACTAAAAATACCACCAACAGCTTAATCTGTTTCAATTTCAGTTGCTTCCCATCTGTATCCAGTCACCCCTGAAAAAGGACTTCTAGGCCCAGTGGGCTTACTGAGTCAACAAAATTAAAATAAATAAATTTGCATGCAGGCTTCTGAATATGGCACCCAGCAGAAAGGCCCTACTTTGTTTGGGAATGGCTATCACCCTTTTTTTCATGGGTGTCTGTTGCCAGCAGGGGGCTATGGTGCACTGCACTTATGCACTTTATGCATTCAACTTTGAAGAAATGATTTCCCAACAGGATTAACTATTTAACCATTAGGACTAAAACCTAAGTTTTTAAACAAATGTACTGTTTCTGTGTCGATCTCTCCAGGATGGCCCCCATCGGTGACTACTGCCTAGCACAGTACCACAGCATCTTTAATACTTTCAGCTCCTCCCCCTTGAACCCCAGGCTTAACCCCCAAGGAGGGAAAGTGTGTACGTATTTGGTACGGTGTGCCACCACTTACCGCTTGACTGAAATCCGCCCCCCCCAAAACATCCAGTTTGATAGTGGGAAAACTCTGCCGCAAATTCTGTGCACTCTCCCATAGCTTTGCAATCCATATCTCAGCAAACAAATAGTACACTTAAGCCATGTGTGTGACAAAATCCAAAATAAATACTTCATTAGTAAAAATGTTACACACATGAAAGCAAGCTGTAGCTGCCCACCACACTTGACCTGACACTTCGAGTCTCCTGACTCTTCCTCAGGGAGTGTTACGTGTGTAACATTTTTACTAATTAAGTATTTATTTTGGATTTTGTCACACATGTGGCTGAAGTGTATTTGTTTGCTGAGATATGGATTGCAATGCTATGGGACAGTGCACAGAAGTTGCTGCAGAGTGTTCTCATGTTTGGAGCCGGCCACCCCCCCTTTCCTATTCACTGGCCCTGCACCATGGTATTTGTGGACTTGCCTTTTCACATTCTGGTAGTGAGAACTGCTGCCCTCCCTCCCCAAGGAAGAACAGCTTCCTGTGGAATGCTTGATCCTCTCTTCACCGGCAGCCCTCCGACAACTCTGGCTTGTTTCTGAACCCATGTCACCGTATCCCATCCTGAGCAGTAGCAATACCACTGTACAGATGGGCCAGTGCAACTTAACTTTCTTTTTCACATGATAGCTGAGAATCATTCCAACATGAATAGATCATTACAATACAGTTTTCATGTGTCAGTACATGTCCATTCATGATGCCACTATAATATGTTGGTAAAAAAACAGGATTGAAACATTTTGTTACAACATTTGATGTTTTTGTATCTCAATATGTGGAAGTTGTAGCAACATGATATCTTGATGTATACAATGTATGGAAGCATTCCACTACTTAAATACATTCATTGTTTTCCCAAGATGCTGATCCACTCTTGATATGGGGGTCGATCCCAGTCCTTTCACAGAAGAAAGGGTTCTGCAAGAACTCCTAAAACTGAAGGTGGGCAAAGCAATGGGTCCTGATGGAATTCACCCCAGAATTCTAAAAGAATTAAGGAAGGAACTAGTGAAACCACTGGCTACTCTTTTTAATAAATCATGGGAGGATGGTGTGGTACCCGAGGACTGGAGGAAGGTGGATGTGATTCCCCTTCACAAAAGTGGGACCAAGACAGAGGCAGGAAACTACAGACCTGTCAGTCTGACCTCTGTGGTAGGGAAAGTGATGGAGTCACTCTGAAGGAAAGAATAGTCGAGTACCTAGAGGCCAGTGGAGCACAGGACCCAAGGCAGCATGGGTTCACAGCGGGAAGGTCATGTCAGACGAATCTAATAGATTTCTTTGACTGGGTGACCAAAGTAGTAGACCAGGGAGGGGCTGTGGACATGGTCTACCTAGGCTTTAGCAAGGCATTTGACACAGTCCCACACAAAAGATTAATAGTCAAATTAACCAGCCTGGGAGTGGGTCCCAGGGTGGTAGCCTGGGTAAAACATTGGCTGGACAACAGGACACAGAAGGTAATTGTAAATGGAGTCCACTCTGAAGAAAGGGCGGTTACTAGTGGGGTACCGTAGGGTTCAGTATTGGATCCAGTCCTTTTTAATGTCTTCATCAGTGGCATTGCAGAGGGACTGGAAGGAAAAGTATGCCTTTTTGCAGATGACACAAAGATCTGCAACAGGGTTGATACACAAGGAGGCGTGGAAAGGATGAAAAGGGTCTTGGCAAGGTTGGCGGAATGGTCTGACATATGGCAGCTAGGATTCAATGCAAAAAAGTGCAAAATAATGTACCTGGGAAACAAGAACCCAGGGGAAGAATACACAATGGGTGGGGAGGTAGTAACAACAACAAAACAGGAAAGGGACCTGGGGTAATCATATCAGATGACCTTAAGGTTAGCAAGCAATGTGAGAAGGCAGTAGGGAGGGCCGGGGGTATACTGGGATGTATAGGGAGAGGCATCAGCAGCAGAAAACAGGAAGTTGTTATCCCTCTGTACAGACAGTTGGTGAGACCCCATCTGGAATACTGTGTCCAGTTCTGGAGACCCCATCTCCCAAGGACATAGACAGGATAGAGGCAGTCCAGAGGAGGGCAACTAAAATGGTGCAGGGTCTGCAAGAGAAGCCGTATGAGGAGAGACTAAACGAGCTTAATATGTATACCCTTGAGGAAAGAAGGGAGAAGGGGACATGATAGAAACTTTCGAGTACCTCAAGGGAATCAACAAAGTCAAAGAGGGTAGCATCTTTCAGAAAAGAGACTTGCAAGAACAAGGACACAATTTAAAGATAGAAGAAGGGCGGGTCTAGGGCAATGTGGAGGAAGCATTATTTCACAGAGAGGGTAGTGGATGCATGGAACAGCCTTCCTGAGGAAGTTGTGGAGTCTAAAACTGTGGGAGAATTCACGAATGCACAGGACAGACATAAGGCAATTCTTGTGGGGGGCAGGAAGATATAGGCTGTTGGTTAAATAGGATCTGCGGCCTATTCTGAAGGTAGGGAAATGGGCAGACTAGATGGGCCTAGCGGTCCTTATCCGCCATCAAAGTCTATGTTTCTATGTTTCTATCCAAGTGAAAGATAAACAATGTTATTTACCAAATGGGTAAATAACACTGTTTATTTTTCACTTGCCTACATCACAATCAATTTGAGTGACAGCCCATTCTGCCAATCCCACAATGAATCTACCCTTAATTGTCACACAGAACACAGACATTGTATACACAGAACATACAATGAACTGTGTCAGATATGCCATTAATTTCCATTCATGAGGTGGCAGAACTTTTATAACTTACTCGTGGCTTTGCCACTCATGAGTTATGGTCCTGCCCCCTCACTCACAGAAATACATGGCATATTTGAACACAGGCCATTGTATATCCTCTATCAATACAACACGTGTGGGTTACCCTTTGCCAAGATATCACTACTCTCTAACAGGCCACTAGCGAGATAACAGTGCTAGATCTTCATGCTGCGTATGTCACAAAGGTTTGGAACTCATTCAAATGTTAGGTCACAGTAGCAATACTAACCATATTCAAATGCAGACAACTTTAAAATGAAAAATGATAGCATGGCACTGTGAGCATGGTATCACTACAAAATACCATTACCCAGAATCTCGACATTCAGGATCCCAAGTTCAGCAGCCTGACACACACCTGCCCGACAGAAGGAAGCTGGTGCCGACAGGAGTAAGGTAGCAGTTTTGATGAACTGCTATCATATCCCTAGTTGGGAACCACAAGGAAGGAGAAAATTCAAAAGCTGGCTGAGCTGCTCCTGTGGTGCAGAGGGCTAGGCCACTAACAATTCAACCAGTCTGGTGCTCTTGACACCGGGTTCTGTTCCCAGGTGGGGAAAAATTTTGTTCACGCTGTTGTTGCCACTGTAACTTTTTTAATCTACTCTGAAGTCCGCTCCCCCTTGGAGTTGGTTATTTTAGTTGCAGGGGTGCAGAGGGCTTGCCTCCCGTATTGTAGTAAGACCCTGTCGGTCTTCCGATAGTCGGTCTCCTGAACTCACGCTTATGGAGTTCGGGAGACTGACTGTCAGGATTTCATAGTAAATCTGTGAGCACAAAAGTTATTCAGCACAAAAATATTTACAAAATGAATGGTGTTTCATTCATAGCTACTTTTTATTATTTTTTTTATAACTAGCAAAAAACAGCAGAAAATTCTATTTTTCTCAATTTTTCAACAAACAAATGCAAATAACTGTAAAATGAAGAATGATACCATGGTACTGTGAGAACGAAATTTGTTCAGGACAAAAATATTTACAAAATGAGTGGTGTTTCATTTACAGATACCTTTTTATATATAATTGGTAAAAAAGAGCAGCAAATTCCATTTTTTTTCACTTTTTCTACAAACAAATGCGAATAACTTTAAAATGAAAAATGATTGCATGATACCGTAAGCACAAAATTGGTTCAGCACATAAATATTTATAAAATGAGTAGTGTTTCATTAACAGATACCTTTTATTTTTTTATAATTAGCAAAAACAGCAAAATATTCTTTTTTTTCACTTTTTGCAACAAACAAATGCAAATAACTTTAAAACAGAAATGAGAGAGACACATGCCTGTTGTACAAATCAAATATGACATGGGTGAGAGTGAGAGCAAGATAGTAGAAATATCTCCACTCCCTGTGATTGAACTCTATATATTCCACTCGTGGCTTCACCACTCATGGGATTTCAAGAGTTCAGTGGCAGCTTGTGGAGATATTTCTACTATCTCATTCTTACCCATGTCATATCCTATTTATATACACTATATATATATATCAGCTTAGCTGATTCCAAGCGATCATTAAAACAATTGAGCTCCTAACCCTAATGGCTCCAAAGTTACCTTTAAGAGATGGTGGAACCAAAAATAGCAGACAAGAAAATGTTACACATTTTAAGCAGCAGTCAGTTGTAAATTTTTATGTTGCTTGCACGCATGTGCAAGAAACATAGTGCCATCATCCGAGTTTTCGGAAGTGTGGCACCCTGTTTTCCAATTCAGTCACTGAGTTTGCAGGCACGGCCGCAGTTCCTCCAATGACTGCTGCAGCTGTTTATGACAGCAGTCGAAAATGTAGTGGCGTACAGTTGAAAGTGAGAGCTCCGCTTCAGTGAGCAGAGCTCTCCCCCACACACACATCGCAGCACGCGCACGCATATTGCGTGCTGGATGTGCTCCCCCCACACACTGTATGTATTGGACGGGTGCCCAATCCCCATCGGCTTCATGCCCCCAACAAAGTTGCCCAGGTGCCACGCTGGGAGCCCACCCAGCATAGCAAAAATGTAGAGAAGCCAACGGGTGCCCAGTCTCACTGGCTCCACGCTGCACACACCCCCAAAACCTTTCCAGGTGCCACGCTGGGAGCCCACCCCAGCATGGCAAATCTTGTTATGGCCAACGGGGGTGCCCAATCCCCTGTCAGCTCCAGCCCCCAAAACAGCCTTTCCAGCTGCCACGCTGGGAGCCCACCTCAGAGTGGCAAACGTCCCGAGTCGTCTTACTTTAAAAAAAAACAACAAAACCTGTAAATAAAAAAAGGTCCCTCGCAGTCTCGCTGCCCCTACCCACACCCACCCACTGCGCACCCTGCCTCCCCACAGCCCCCACCCCATATTTACCTCTGGAGCTCGGTGCGACGATCATCGGTGGACCGAGAACACGTCTGCACTCTTCAAAGCCAACCACGAACTGAGGAAATGCTGGTAAGCTGTATAATGGAATAAATAGGGTTTTTTCAACTTTGTTGCATATCTCAGGCATTTTGGGATTTTAAGCAAATTTTCAATTTGGTTTTTGGGGACCTCATGAATTCTTGTACTGTCATGGCGCACCTGGTTCGCCAAGGGTGATTTCGCCATCACTGCGCGAAATCACCTTTCAGGGCCAATTAACGAAACGACACTGCCAGTATTCATAAGGTGGGCTCTTAAAAAGCCTATGTCGAAAATTTGGTGAAAAATTACTAAAAATTACGGTTTTACGAGTGCGCATTGCGCAGTTCCTACGCACGCTCGTAAGTTCACGAATTTTCAATATTTTTACTCCAGATTTTCAACATTGCCATTTCACCACACCTCCTTATGAGCAGTACAGCTGTCATTTTTCACATCCTGCCCAAAACATGTTTCTGCCCAGGTAGCGCACAATGGCGCAGTCGGTGTGCGAAATCCATGTATGGGACGCAGTCAGAAAATAACAGTGACACTGTTCATGAGAAGAGGTCTTAAAATGGCTATGTTGAAAATTTGTGAAAAAATTCTAAAATGACTGTTTTACTAGTGTGTGCTATGCAGTTTCTACGCACTCTCTTAAGTTCGCAAATTTTCAATATTTGCACTCCAATGACTTCCAAATACCTAAACAGCACATACAAGCAAGCAACATTCGGCATTGACACATGCTTGTTATTTCTGAAGTATGTTTCCTTTTGCTCATTAGAAAGTTTTCTGTGTTGTAGTATTATGCTGGATGTGTGAAATAGCACTCTGCCTGGCAAGCTGACATATCAAGTTCTACTCCTCCCATTACATCATCAGCACTGTGACCACACTGACAGTGACATCACAGGGGACTGACCTGGCAGCTGCTGAGTGGCTCTTCCTGAGCAGCTGTGATGTCACAGTTGGTGAAGTCACAGTGCTGATGATGTACTAGGAGGAACAGAGCTAGATATGTTAGCTACCAGGCAGAGTGCTTGTTCCACACATCACACCTGCTAACATTAGGTAAAAAAATCTCATAATTAACCAAAGCCAAAGGGAAAAGAAAATGTACCTTAGATATAAATGGTAATGGTTGACTGCTTTTAATAACTAATATTAGTTTTTACGTTCGCTTGCGTGCATGCGCAAGGAACGTTTTGGGAGAGTAGCACACTTGGAGGTGTGCCTCTCCCACCCAATGCACTGCTCCCTTGAGCAGGCGTGGTGGTCCTGCACCAATTGGTGCAGGAGCTCAGTATGACAGCGGTGTTCCTCTGCTTCAAAGGAAAGCACCGCTGCCATACTGAGCACCGCTTCCCTCTCGTGTCACGCCACCCCCCACGCACGACGCCACGCCTAGAACTTGGTGCCACGCTGGAGCCCACCCAGCGTGGCAAATGTTGTTTGCCAATGGGGTGCCCAATCTCCCATCGGCTCCAAGGCCCGCCCCTCTTGCCGTCCTGCTGCCACGCTGGGAGCCCACCCCAGCGTGGCAAACGGTCCTTTTACTTTGCCGACGGGGGTGCCCAATCCCCCGTTAGCTCCTCACCCCCCCAGCCATCTTTGCCACACTGGGAGCCCACCCCAGCGTGGCAAATGTCCCACGTCATCTTTTGTTATTTAATCTGTAAAACAAAAACGGTCCCACGGCGCGTCTCCCAGCCCCCCTTCCGCAACCTGCACCCATCCACTGCGCACCCCCCTCCCACACCCCTCACCCCATACTTACCTCCGGACTCTGGCGCGACGATCTTCGATGAACTGGGAACACGTCTGCACTCTTCAAAGCCGACCGCGAACTGATGAAATGCCAGTAAGCTGTATAATGGGCTACATAGGGGGTTTAACTTTGTGCATATCTCAGTCATTTTTTGGAATTTTTGCACCAAATTTTCAACATGGGGTTTTTGGGACACCTTCTCATGAATGATGTCACTGTCATGGCATTATTCAGGCCCGAAGGGTGATTTCGCAGGCACTGCACAGTCACTGCGTGAAAACACCCTTCGGCTTTGAATAACACCATGACAGTGACATCATTCATGAGAAGGGGTCCCAAAAACCTCATGTTGAAAATTTGGTGCAAAAATTCCAAAAAATGACTGTTTTACAAGCGTGCGTTGCACAGTTCCTAAGCAGGCTCGTAAGTTCGCGAATTTTCAATATTTTCACTCCAGATTTTCAATATTGCCATTTTATCACACCTTCTTATGAGTTGTACAGCTGTCATTTTTCACATCTCACCCAAAACGATTTCACTCATGTAGCCACAATGGCGCAGTTGTGTGTGAAATCAATGTATGGAACACATTAAGAAAATCACAGTGACACTGTTCATGAGCAGAGGTCTTAAAATGGCTATGCTGAAAATTTGGTGAAAAATTCTAAAAATGATTGTTTCTGATTTGTGCGTTGCTAGCAGTTCCTACGCATTTCTCTTAAGTTTGCGAATTTCAATATTTGCACTCCAGATTTTCAACATTGCCATTTTACCACACCTTCTCATGAGCAGTACAGCTGTCATTTTTCACATCTTGCCCAAAACATGTTTCTGCCCATGTAGCGCACAATGGCGCAGTCGGTGTGCGAACTCAATGTATGGGACACATTAAGAAATTCACAGTGACACTGATCATGAGTAGATGTCTTAAAATGGCTGTGCTGAAAATTTGGTGAAAAAATTCCTACAAATGACTGTTTTATGACTCTGCGTTGTGCAGTTCCTATGCATGCTCGTAAGTTTGCAAATGTTCAATATTTTCACTCCAGATTTTCAACATTGCCATTTTACCACACCTCCTTATGAGCAGTACAGCTGTCATTTTTCACATCCTGCCTAAAACGTCTTTACGCCCATGTAGCGCACAATGGCGCAGTTGGTGTGCGAAATCAATGTATGGGACACAGTAAGAAAATCACAGTGACACTGTTCATTAGCAGAGGTTTTAAAATGGCAATGTTGAAAATTTGGTGAAAAAAATCCTACAAATGACTGATTTACGAGCGTGCGTTGCACAGTTCCCACGCACGCTCGTAGGTTTGCGAATTTTCAATATTTCCACTCCAGATTTTCAACATTGACATTTTATCACACTTCCTTATGAGCAGTACAGCTGTCATTTTTCACATCCTGCCCAAAACGTGTTTCCGCCTATGTAGCACACAATGGGGGTAGCAACAAGGTCATGCTGACAATTTATTGTGCAAATACCAGCAATCACACAGGGCATTAGGGTAAAGCACCATACATGCCAAACACCACTGCAAATACCTGCAAGCGAACGTTCGGCATTGACAAATGCTTGTTAATAGTACACTAGCTCTTTAAAGAAATTAACATTTGAGATGATTAAACCACCTCATAAACTAAATCCTTAAAAGTTTATCATAACTATCGAGCGGACTAGCTGTAAAAATCAGTGGAAGCAGGACCTCACTGAAAACGAGATATGGCATTTTGGTTGGGCTGTTGTTTACTAGGAAGTTAGAGACAGCAATAAACCAAAGGCCCATTTAGAATTTTAGTGATAATAATCCACCAGCCCCTCTTTAGATAAGCATCCATCCAATCTGTTCTTGAAGATATTAAAAGTACTGCTTTCCACCACATCTGCAGATAGAGAGTTCCATAACTGAACCACTCTCTGGGTATAGAACCTCTTACGTTTTTCAGTTTAGAATGTACTAGATAGAGAATACTGGATGGGCCACTATGCACAACCAGTGTGTTCTGCCACAGAGGGGTTCTGATTCCCTCTGACCTTAAGAGCAAAGCTCTAGAGGTCCATGGGAATCAGAACCCCAAGGTGGCAGAACACACTGGTTGTGCATAAAGTTGCTCATCCTGTATTTTTTATAGTGTATAGTATTATGTGAACTGTGCACGCAGCAGTTCTTTGGCTTTCAGAATGAAACTGTCTTGTGCAGTTTCTAGAAGTTCCAGAATGCTGTTGTATCACAGAAGAGTACAGTCACATTCCATGACCTTTGAACTGTGATACAACAGCATTTTGAAAGGGTTGGAATTCGATACAGAACATATAGAATAGTGTATGGGAGCCTATACACATCAAGGTTATTCTTCCACCGAGTGGTTACCATGACGACGACGAGGACCTCGTGAGCGAAGCTCGAAAGGTCCTCAATCATCATGGTAACCGCCAGGTGGAAGAATAACCATGTTGTGTATGAGGGCTCCCATACGCTATTTTATATAGTGTATGGTACAAAAAAAACAGCACAAAAAGGCTTTCTTTAGTTTACCTTGTTTGGAGACAGCGACGGCAACAACATCAGTTTCACAAAACCATGTTTAGTAATGGCAGGCACATCAGTGACGTTGTTACGTCAACAAGAAGGGAGGTAGTCTTTGGTCTGCTTCACCATTCACCAGTACCTGTCCATACAGCAAATAAAAAGGGGAAAAAAATAAACTGAAGCAGGTGTTTGTTTTCTTTTTTTATTTCTAGTGAAGTAGGCAGCTAGTTATTCACCTCAGGGTCCCCCCCCCCAAAAAAAAATTGTTTAATCAGGAGTAGCACACTAAGCTGAAAGCTTGTTTATAGGTGTGACCTAGGAACACAGGGAAGTTAAGTGACTTACTGAAGATCACACAGTATGTAAGTGGGGGCTGTGGAATTCAAACCCAGGTCTCTAGATTTGCAGCTCAGAGCTTTAAACCACTGCACTATACTGCCTCTCAGATTGGACAGTGAAAAAAGCAGCTTGCAATCAGCTGTGTTCCATGAGGTCCGTAGTGCAGCAGAACGAAAAGTCATTCTGCTATAGTACAGATGTCACTACTACAGCAGAATGACTTTTTTCAGATGTCGGAAAACCATACAGAACAATTGGTTACCATACACTATAACGCTCTACTATACACTATTTTGTAATTGCCTATAATGACTTCTTAAGTTGTTTGGTGGCTTAAATTTGAAGTTTGTTTCCTGCATTTAATCATTATCCTTTAATATTCTGTACAATAACAGTAGGTCACCATTTATTTACTAACATACTAAAATGTTAGCAGAATAGGCCAAACGGTCTTTTGTGTCAGCTCGTTTGGTCAGCCCACACCCTGGGAATTGACCTTGCTGCCCCCCTTGCTCTCTCTGGTTTCCCCCTTCCCAGTCCCAGATATTCTCGCTGCACAGGACTTTGCTTCCAGAATACTTCCCCTGTACCTGTCCCACCTCTCTTGAACCCCTCCACCATATCTGCCTCCACCAGCCCCCTGGGCAGCGCATTCCATGGTTCCACCACCCTCTCAGTGAAGTAGCACCTCCTCCTTTCTCCCCTGAATCTCCCTCCTCCAGCTTCCACCCATGCCCTCTAATTGCACCCCCACCTTCCTTCGGAGCACCCTGACTGCTCCTCCCCTATTTACCCCCTTCATGTACCTGAAGACCTCTATCATGTCACCCCAGTCCCTTCTCTCTTCCAATGTGTACATATTTAGCTCTTCGAACCTCTCCTCATAGGTCCTGTCCCCCAAGCCCCAGAACCTCTGGCTATCCTGTTTAGCCGATCACTGGAAACAGGGGAGGTACCCAAAGACTGGAGGACAGCAGATGTAGTCCCCTTATACAAAAGTGGGAACAAAGAGGAAGCAGGGAACTACAGACCAGTCAGCCTCACCTCGGTAGTGGGGAAGATCATGGAAGCACTACTGAAGGAGAGATTGCTGGAACATCTGGTTGTCAATGGACTACAGGACCCAAGGCAACATGGTTTCACCAGGGGGAGGTCATGTCAAACCAACCTCGTTGAATTTTTTGACTGGGTGACTAGGGAGGTGGATCAGGGGAGGGCAGTGGACATGGCCTATCTGGACTTCAGCAAGGCCTTTGACACTGTGCCACATAGAATCTATTACACAAACTGGGGAATATGGGTGTGGGCAGGACAGTAGTGTGGTGGGTAGGTAACTGGCTGGGTGGCAGGACACAGAGGGTGGTGGTAAATGGCTGTCACTCCACAGAGGGAAGAGTGACCAGTGGTATACCACAGGGATCAGTGCTGGGACCAGTCCTATTCAACATCTTCATCAGTGACATTGCGCAGGACCTAGAAGGCAGAATTTCACTGTTTGCTGATGACACAAAGCTCTGTAACAGAGTAGACACACCAGAGGGTGTAGACAGAATGAGAAGCGACCTGCAGGAACTTGAAGAATGGTCAGGGGTTTGGCAGTTGAAATTCAATGCAAAGAAGTGCTAGATAATGCATATGGGGCACAAAAACCCTGGCACAATATATCAGTTGGGGGGTGAGGATATAGCATGCACCAAGCAGGAAAGGCTATCTTGGGGTTGTCATCTCTGATGACCTCAAGGTAGGGAAACAGTGTGACAAGGCAGCAGGTAAAGCAAATAGGATGCTGGGATGTATAGGCAGGGGCATCACCAGCAGGAAAAGGGAGGTTATAATTCCGCTATACAAGACACTAGTGAGGCCCCACCTGGAGTACAGTGTACAGTTCTGGAGACCATACCTACGTAAGGACATAGACAGGGTAGAGAAGGTTCAGAGGAGGGCAACAAAGATGGTGCATGGATTGCATCACAAGTCCTATGAAGACAGGTTGAAGGAACTGAACATGTACTCCCTGGAGGAGAGGAGAGAGAGGATATGATAGAGACATACAAGTATCTTACAGGGAGGAACAGGGTGCAGGAAAACACTATTTTTAAGTGAAAAAGATGTTCCAGGACTAGAGGGCATGGGATGAAGTTGGAGGGAGGACAATTCAGAGGAAACATGAGAAAGAATTTCTTCACAGTACGGGTGGTGGACAAGGGGAACACCCTGCCAAAGGAAGTGGTGGGGGCTGAAACAATCACGGATTTAAGAATGCATGGGATAGACATAAAGGAATTCTGGAGGTCAGGGGTAAGGGGCAACAGACTTCTAGGAAAACAAACTGAACTTACAAGCTCAAATGGGTAGACTGGGTGGGCCATAGGCCCTTATCTGCTGACACTGTCTATGTATCTATGTATCATTTTGGTTGCCCTCCTCTGGACCCTCTCCAGGAGTTCGATGTCCCTCTTTAAGTGTGGCCTCCAAAGCTGCATGCAGTATTCGAGGTGTGGCCTCACCAAGCAGTTATACAGAGGGAGTATTACTTCCCTCCTTCTGGAGGTGATCCCCCCAGCGATGCATCCCAGCATCCTGTTGGCCTTGGCCGCTGCCCTCCTACAAGTCTCAGAGTTGTTCATCTTGACATCCACCATCACCTCTCTGCCATCGAGACTTGTAGCATCCCCCATCCCGTGTGTACACTTGGCCCGGGCTTCTGGCTCCCAGGTGCAGTACCTTGCATTTCCCTGCATTGAACATCAGCTTCCCCTTTCTAGACCACCTTTCCAGAGCCTTCAGGTCCCCCTGTAGGGCCACCCTCTCCTCCTCCTCCCCATCCACCACCGTCCCCAGTTTTGAGTCATCCACAAAGAGACTCATCTCACTCCTGATACCCTTCCTTATGTCAGAGATGTAGGCGTTGAATAGGAGGGGTCCCAAGGACAAATCCCTGAGGGACCCCACTAATGACCCTCCTTGTGGATGAGACTATCCCGCCAACTACAATCCTCTGGGTCCGGTCCTGGAGCCAATTTCCTATCCATCTGATCATCTAGTTCCCACCCCCATTTCTCCCAGCTTATCCAACAGGACCCCATGAGGAACAGAGTCAAACACCTTGCTGAAGTCAAGAAAGAGGACGTCCACCGGTCTACCCAGGTCCAAGGCACTTGTCACCCAGTCATAGAACTCCACAAAGTTTGTCTGACACGATTTCCCAGGACAAATCCATGCTGCCTATCATCCAGGCACCCTGACTTTCCAGGTCACTCCCTAGCCTCTCCTTGACAATGCCCTCCATCACCTTGCCCACCACCGATGTCAGGCTGACAGGCTTGTAGTTCCCTGCCACCTCCCTTGATCCCCCCCTTGTGGATAGGCACTATATGCTCCACATTCCAGTCCTGGGGCACCCACTCTGTCCTCAGAAAGATGCTGAAAAGCTCCACCAGGGGTTTTGCCAGGACATCCACCAGTTCCTTCAGCAGTCTGGGATGTAATTTATCCAGCCCCGGTGCTTTCTGTGTCTTAAGGGACCTGAGGGCTTCCCTCACTCTCTCTGCCATGATTTCCACCTCCACTACCTCGTCCCCCTGCTTTGCCTTCCCCCCTCCTGCCAGTAATGGCCCCCCCTCTTCCCAGACCCCGCCGATCGATAAGGGTCCCCCCTCCTCAGTTTCACCGTCTCTCCCATGTATGATGCAGCCCCCCAATTTTCTTTCATGAAAACTGAGGCAAAGTACTCATTTAGTACCTCAGCCTGCTCCCCTGGGTCTTGTGCCCATTCCTCCCCTGTTTTACTCCTGCTAATCTGCCCTTTTACCCTCTGCTTTTCCTCAACGTATCTAAAGAACCCCTTGTTCCCTCTCCTAATTTCCCTGGCCAGGTTCTGCTCCTTCCTTGCCTTAGCCGCACTCACCACCCTAGTGGCCCTTCTGGCCATCAGCTCATACTCCACTCGATCCCTTTCACTCCTTGAGCACTTAAAATGCCTATAAGCTGCCTTCTTTCCCCTCACCACCTCCTGAACTTCCCTGGTCCACCATCAGGGTTTACGGGCCCTACCGCATTTTCGTCTTACTCTTGTACAGGTGCTGGTAGCATTCTGTGGAAATAAACTGTAAAGTAAAAAATAATAGGCTTATTCAGCCAGGACAGGACAACTCGCCCTCTTTCCCTTTAATCTTCCGGTTTTGATATTCATAAATTGTAAAATCCTGTGTTTTCTAAATAGACTTTCAGCCCCCTACCTGAACGTAGAGCCTGCTAGGAGCTGTATTTTCTAGCTAAATGTGCACATTACTTGTGCAGGCAATCCGTTGCCTTATGTCTTTCCTGCAGTATGTGGCCAGTGCAAGCAAGTCATGATGCCTACGCCGGAAGTCTATGTGCAGCCCTTTCTAAGGAGGAGTTGCTCACAAATCATGCATAAATGCTTTGTGTCTCAGGTGGTCCATATTTCCAGATCTGTGCATCCCCAAGTCCCATAGACTAATTAAGAAATGTACAAAAAAAAAAAACAACATGTTACAAAGACTTGCCTCTGCTGACTTGTACCTGAATTGCAATTGTGAGCAAGCTAGAAACCTTTGAGCTTATGGTCATCCACTAAGGTAGCAAGCAAGTAAGAAAGGCCATATTCATAACTGGTAACCGAAAAGAAACAAAAACTAAATAATAAAAAAAAAATACTTCTGGGTATGCACACACAGAGATTAACAATGAGCTTGCAGCATCTCCATTCCCTCCCCCTTCCCTCAGCCAAAGATGACCAACACACCCCTTGCACCTGTGTAACTCCCTGCAGGGGCTTATCTGATTTTTGCCCTTGGGGGCTGCCCAGTGTCTCCTCTTCCCCCAGATCCCTCGGTCCTGTCTCAGCTGCTTGGCCCGAGTCCCAGTTGTCCCTTAAGCCTTCATCCAACTCCTGCATGTTTTTTTTGCAGTTTGAAATGGGGCTGGAGCAGAGAAGCAATTCGCAGAGCCACTGCTCTGTAGCTGCACTTTCGTGTAAGCGGCGGCCCGTGCATGTGCCATAGCACATGTTGATTTTCTTACCGTGATTGTATTAAAATGGAGGCCGTTTGGGAGGTCCAGGTCCCTCTGTTAAGCTAATAGGGACCAGAGAACTGAAGGAGGTGCAAGAAGAGCCTCTTGATGTTTTAAATAAAGTGTGTAAATAGTGCTGGCGATCCACCTGATGAATATTAAAATGAGGCATGATAAATATTGATGAGCAAGCCTGCCTGCTGCCTGGGGGCACTGTAAAATGGCAGCAGCAAGAGGCTGGAGGCAAGCTTTATGTTTATAACTCTGCAGCTGTCTCACAGGGCACAGGGACTGCTATAAGACAGTGGGGCATTTGTCTAATAAAAGCATATATTCTGACTGCACCAGGACATTAAAGCTGGGACTGTGTATGGACTGCCTTTGAACTGTGTTTGTTAGCAGCCATGTTAGCAGCCTTTGACCTCAGATTAGCCAATCAGAATGGCATCATTTTTTGCAAAGGAGCTATGGGACTGCAAAGTGGCTTTATGGGGGAAAAAGCTGGTGAAATTCTTTGTGCCCTTTTTACAGGACCAATCAGGCATCGTAGGAGTCTGATGCATATACATTTTTCAAGAGGACAAGTGTTTCAATGAATTGGGAGCTAGCCCGGAGTTCTCAAAATCCAAGAGACTTTTGGTTCTGGACTCAGTTCAGTTGGAGTCCCTCTGAGGGAGAGGGACTCCAGCCTTCTTAGCAAAAGGATGGGGCTGCAAGGCTTGGGAAGGGCCTGCCTGGGGTTGCCAGCTACCTGTCCCCCAAGGCTTGTGCTTTGTCTTTCCCCAATTTTGGAGGAGGTTTGTTCAAGGAAGCATGTTTGCAGCATCAGTTGTGGGAAAGCTGCAAAGCCCAGCAAATTTCAGCTGTGACAGAGCTGCAAGCATATGAGAGGGCAGAAAGAATCTACACTTCAGTGGTGAGAAGGTCTGGCTAAAGGTTTCGGAGGGAGAAAAGTCACGGAGGATTTCAAGTAAGATGGAGATCTTCCTGGGGGCCGTGGGGCCACTAATTCCAGGAGGTACTAATGTCTGTCTGTTACTCTTAGGAGGCAGTATAACATAGTTGTTAAGGACACTGAGCTGCAAACCTGGAGACCTGGGTTTGAATCCCATCAACTCCCACCTGCATACTGTGTGACCTTAAACAAGTCACTTAATTTTCTTGTGTGCCCAGGTCGCACCTGGAAACAAGATCTGGCTTAGTGTGCCTTTTCTGGTTAAACAGTTTCCCTTTTCCCTTATCCTGCATTTGACTCAATGTCACAAAGAGGGGTGGACATTTGTCTAAAGGAACGGCCATGGATGGTTCTGGTTTTTGGTCAGAAAATGGTATGGGAGTCTTCCTGATCTGTGGGGCTCACCAGTATTGCCAAGGTTTGTCTTCCTAAGGTAGAAAAGACAGCCTCTTCTGTTGTGAGCACCTGCATGGTGAGGAAAGTGATGTCCAGTATCAAGGGACTGTTCGAGTAAAGGTTTGTGTTTTGGAGCCAGGTTCTGGGTCCTCAGAGGAACCTGTTGTATGTACCCACATCTCACTGTGACTGTGTCTCCAGTGAGCATCTAGACACTGTGTCCTGATGTGGAAGGGCCTCAACTGCCAGGCTGGCAATGTGGCTGAAGATGCAAATAGTATCCAGATGTGTCTAAGCTTCTAGAAGGAGAAAAGAAAGAAGAGGTTGTCTATCAAGGTCAGCATTGGGAGTCAGCCTGGTAGTGTCACTAGCTAGGCACTGCCGTTGCACCTTCCCTGAGGGGTCAAGCCTGGACATGGGGATCAGAGGCGTGCCTACCCAGGTCCTTGTGCTGGTCTGTGTTCCAGATTGTGACTTCAGCTTATCCCGAGTTTCAACTGCTAGAGGGGCTGAGAAAGATGCTAGCCTTCAAAGCTGCAACAGCCTGCTGCAAAAGAAAGGACCAGGCTGCAACATGCCTGCTGCTCATCTCAAGCTTCTCAAGTGTTAGCGTTCTGCTGAACCAGCCACCCCAGATTTACAGTCCAAATGCCACCCAGAACCATGAGTAAAAGCAGGGATTGTCCTGCATCTGGGGAACTGTAACGAGTTGCTAACAAGTTTCTGCCAAGTTCAGCGGATAACTGCTGCTGGGGCTAAGTTTTAAGTTCATCAGCCTACCTTCAGTATCAAGTCCAAGAAGAATGTTGGGGTAGCCCAAAGACAGATAAAAGTAAATCTGATTTGTTTTAAGTGCACTAACACCAGCCAATCCGCTGCATCACAGGCCTGCAATGATTTAGTGCTGGATACCCTGGGACAGAATTTAGGGAGCTTTATCTGGACTGGGGACTGGTAACAGTTGGGGTTTGTGCAGTTGCTAAAATCTGCAGCAGCTGGTTAGTCAGAGAGCTTATCTATAATCCCTCAAAGGGTTGGTGGGTGGTTTGTGCTAAAAAGGTGTTTTGATTTAAAAAATGTAAAATGATTATTACAGTTTGCTGATAACAATTATGCCAATTGCCAAGGGTGAATACTGTTTAACCTCTGCCTCCAATCACCCTTTCCTAACCCTCTCCATGTAAATAAATGCTGGTTTCACCGTTTTGGAAAATTTTCACTTGTGAGCATATTATTAGCTTAATTCAATAATTTAAAGCATTAACAATCTGGGTTTTGGTTACTGATAATCCATGTATGGGGTGACTATACAGGGAGGTGGGTTGGTACAGCATCCCAGGGGGTTGTACTGCTAAATATCAGACCCACTTGAAATTGTACTCTAGGTGGAGGCACTGCACCATTTTATTTCTGTCTTGGGAAAGAACCCCCTTGTACATCAGGAATAGGACCTAGGCCCCTCAACCTTGTCTAGGCCTGCAAGGCAGGGGTAGTAGCCCATGGTGGATGGTGACCCCAGGTTACACCTGGGATACGCCCAATAGAAAAAAAAGATGGAATTCTTTATCAAAAAAGTATAAGGTTGGTTAAAAAAAAGTGACCTTTAAAATTAAGAAAATTTAAAGAAAAACCAATTGCTTGATTGGGGTTTGGGAGGACGGTGACAACTACTACCCAGTTTTTTGACATCCCATTCTGTTTATATTCCTTGCTGGTAACAATAAGTCTCCTTGAAAGGTCCAATCACACTACCTTTGCCATGCTTTTTGCTATTTCAGTGACCTGCTCCTCATAATAGATGCAGACAGCATGGTTGGAGGCACATTACTGTCATGTGAAGAAGCTCTGCAAGACCTGCTTCAGTGGTTTGGAAAGCCATGTGGTTCCATTTTATATCTCAGACAGCAGAATCTACTGTTTTGTGTTCCAGAGGAAGCCATATCCCTGTGTAGGTGATCAACAGGCACTGCACAATGAGGTAGTGGAAAGGCCTTGTCTTTCTCAGTCTCACTTCCTCAGATGTGTGAGCGATGGGGTTTCTTAATGATATGGTCATGGCTGGTCACAGCCAGTGAGTCACCGTTAAACTGGAATTTGCTAAAAACAACATACTAATAGTGGACTGATTTACTGGTGTGTAACCAATGTGAGAGCACCCCTGGGTAGTGGACTGATTTACTGGTGTTTAAATAATGCCAAAGCACCCTTTCCTTGCCCCCCCACCCCCAACACACACACACACACACACACACACAACCACTTCTATGCCCTCTCTAGACAACTATTAGACAATCTCTGCAGTGGGATTTTAGAAGGCATACTTGTGGGTACTTTGACAAAAGAACTTAGTGCGTTATCTTCAACTTCTAACTAGCAAGTGCAAACTCTATTCTTTGGGCTGGCACACTTAGGTCTTGAAGGTCATGAATCTGTTTTTTTTTAACCTTTGTTTTACCAGGAGAGACACGCTAAGCTGAAAGCTTGTTTACAGGTGCAACCTGGGAGCACAAGGAAGTTAAGTGACTTGTTCAGGATCACACAGTATGCAAGTGGGGGCTCTGGGATTCAAACCCAGGATTCCAACTCAGAGCCTTGAACCACTGCACTATACAGCCTCCTAATTTTTTAATTCCTGGTTTTAATTGGTGGGAAGCCATTGGGCCAGATTTTCAAAAGGGTGGGACAGACTCTTATGTGTGCTGCGTTTGCTATGGCATCTGTGCAGTACAGTCTATATTCACCTGCCCTATTTTATACAGATACACCTGTTTACGACAAAAAGTCACAATTGGCATGAAGCAATGATTCAAATTCACCTGGTGTCATTTTTTCAGAACAAATGTGGCTTTTGTTGGACACAAATGTGAACCCTTTGTTCTTAAAGAATAGTCAGAATGTACAAAAAAATAAATTGAGCAGTGTTTCGATTGGTATCGGGTCATAATGTCGGCAACAAAAACAGCACGGCAATAAACGCTGCAAGAAAAATGCCATGCTCCGACATAACATCGGACAAAATACCAAACTTACCATAAAAGTGCACACCCATTGAAAATAATGGGGCCTTTTTGTTTTTGGGGGGGCTCTGCCACCTGCACCCCCCCAACGTGGGGGACTTCGCCCCCCTCAGACTAAAAATAATCAACTCCAAGGGAGTGTGGACTTCGGGGATGGGGAGAAACTCTGGAAGGGGAAAAAACTTTTTTTTAAAATACAAAAAAAAAAAAAAATAGCAACACCAGGAGACCTGGAAGGAACCAAACCGTGGTCCCAGGTCTCCCAATTCTGCCATGTTCTGGTGCCTTAGCCATTCCACCACAGGAGCAGCTTGACCAGGTATCACACACATGGCAACTTGATCCATTTCAAGATTCAGCACAGAGTGATGGGGTAGTAGTAATTCCCTACTGCTATTATACCCCTGTTGCTCTAAAAGCAGTCATGCTTTACACAGTGCGGTTTTTGCTGTGCTATTCTTCTAGTGCTATATTGACCCGGTACCTTTTGATTTGTGTGTGAAGTTCTAGTGTGCACTTTCCTTTGCTGCTGTTTGGAGCTTTTTTCTAAATTTGCCTGCTTGTGTTATGGCCCCGGGGGCTGTCCATATCTGTATTGTAACAGCCTCTCTCTTCACTCAGCTTGAGAACAATTACTAGAGGATTCTGGAAGGGTTAAGCCTGATCCTGAGAGTCATCTTCTGGTGGTGGTAGTGCTTGGAGACAGGATATCTGGATGTCTGTGTACAGTGTTCTAGCTCAGGTAGAAGTGAGGAAACTCATGAACATGCATGGACCTGCCCTCTCGGATTGTCTATAAGAAGGGGAGGGGAGGCAAGCAAAGGGAGAATGAGAGAGAGCTCCAATCCTAGAGATCAGGAGGAAGAGCAGCAGTAGAAATCCAGATCTCTGGCTGCAACTGAGTCAGAGGGGTCTGTGGGTCCAGAGATGGTGGTAGAGTCCCTGGTTCTGGCTGGCAGTGGCCCCCTGGACTCTGGAACAACATCAAGGCACAGTCGGGAGGATGGAGAATCCCAGGAGTTTGCCTTGAGAACCAATTAAAGATCGAGAATGGGCACGGTACCACTGGGAATAGTGGAGGGCCACCTACAAGGGAGGTCACTGGGTCTGTGAGGATTCACTTTCACCAGGAAATTGCTTGAGAGAGAGGGTACTGTCTAAAGGAGGGCACACTTGTAAGTAGCCCTTGCATTAAAGATGTCCTGCAGAGAATTAAAACCCCCAGATATAGTAGTGTAGATTCCACTGGCAAGGAAGCTGAGCGAATTGGCCATCAGAAAGAGGGAGCCTGGGAAGAGGGTCAGCACATCCCAGTGTGAGGGTCCAGGCATGGGAGCCTGTTCTTTGGGCCATTAGGCCGATCAGTGTATTGTGGAAGGAAGGGAGGCACAGCTGGACCAACTAATCAATTTAACACAGTAGTACTGTCATAGTCCGACCTGCTTGCTTAATGTTGTCCCGTATGGGCACAGAAAGACGTGATGATTCAAGTTTTTTCCCACAGAGAAGTGCTCATCCTGTCTGGGAGACTGCCACTATACAAATGATCTTGGGAGTGCCAGAGCTCCAGGGGCGCTGATAGGTTAGGGATTATGTGTGTAAATCTGAAATGTACTTGGGCAAAAATCCAGTGAAATTTAAAAGGAAACGTTCACATGCAGTGAGTAGCAGCATCGTTTGGACTGATGCCACGCTAGTGCAATCGCAAGTCAACAATATTAAATTAGCCCAGGTTACCTGATTTTTTGTATTTTTTCTTATTTGTCCTGTCCCTCCTCCATTTTGTGCTGTCTGTGACCTCTGCCAACCTGTTTTGACCCCCGCTGACCCAGAAGTGATGCGCGATGCGGGGAAGCCACACACTGAAATTTAGAATCCAATAATCGCAGCTGTGGTGCCATCTGCGTCGGAGTCTATTTATATTTTCTGTGAAGGTTGGTAACGTTATTGTTTCATCATGACCACTTATGGCATAACATAACTAACCCCCGATAGTATTGTGCTCACCCAGTTGTCTTTTTTTGCGTGCTACGAGCAACTTAAAACTTCTGACAGTGCATTTCAGTACAGTGCTGCGAGTTGCTGTTCATGCGGCTTACCTCACGGTCATGCCGACTGTTTCATTTGTAAGATTCTTTTTTTTTGGTGTATGCTACTATACAATTGTGGAAATTTTGTTCACATACATAGTTGTTTACAACAAATACAAAATGCAGTAGTTATGCACAATTAAATATCAATGGCAAAAAAGATTTTGTTTCAACCATGACATGCTGTCTCAACAAATGTACACATCCCGGGTGAGACCATCTGGTTTCACAACAACCTATTCAATACTTGCCTCATTTGTATGTGTGCATTTAATTTTATTTTTAAGCTATACTTTTCAGACTTGATATCCGTAGTGCAAGGGGAATTCCCTGATAGTGAGTGAGTGGGAGAACAATGCGTGAGGCACACACTGTAGCTAAGTAATTTGGTCTTCAGTATTCATGAGTTCTCAATCGGATTATAGCAAATATATACATTTCTTGTTTTTAATTTTGCTTGGTGTTCAGTGTTTATGTACACAGACCACAACTCTTATTCAGTATTACAACAAGTAAAACATGCATGTTATGGCAGATGCCAGTATTTGCTAAGTTGTGAACTAATTTGTTACCTAATTTGTAATCTTCACTGTCATGCTTACTGTGGTTGAAAGTGAACTGCCAGTGCAAGACCATCTCCAGCTAATCTCCTAATAAATTTGTAGACACAGAATGACAGCTCCTGATTCACAGCTGTTGGGTTTTGTACTTTGTACGTTTGTATTTACACTGCCATTAACCCCCCCACAAAACAATGTGGCACACTGTTAGCCAACCCCAGTGCATCAAAACAATTGTGATGCCCATTGCTGGGGTTCGATGCCACCCATCCTTTCAGACATCATGTCCCCAGTCCCCATGATGCCATGCTATTGCTTCCCACCATTGTGGCACACTGGGAGTCCATTCCAGTGTGCCTAAAAGGCGGTCTAGGTTAAGGCATGGCTGTAACCGGCACTGTCCCCTGAGCGTTTCTGTGTGGCCTAGTGATGTTTGATAACGCAAGCAGGACTGTGGTTTTCAAACCAAGCTCTCCCGATGTGAAACTAGGTGCATTAAACCATGCCACTATATTGCTATGATCGGGTGGCAAGGTGGCGAGTAGGTCAATAGTCAAGGGTCATGCAGTGGATATTGTGTACCCCAACTTCAGTAAGGCATTCTATTTGGTGCTGCATGGCAGACCTGTAAGAAAGCTTGAAGGCAGAGTGGCAGGATCCAAGAAAGGTTCTTTAGATATATTAGGGAAAGAAGTACATGGAAGGGGCACATCAGTCCCCTTAGGATAGATAGAGGGTGGTTGGAGGTGGAGTGGGAGAAGGAGGAAGTCCTAAATACATTTTTTGCCCTTGTGTTTAACGAAAATGATGGCAGGCAGGGCGCAGCACAGCTTGGAGAGTGTGCAGGGGGACCAGCAGAATACATTGTGGAAATAGATGTTAAAATACCCAGAGGGAGGTTGTGTGAAGACCCTAAGAGTTGACGAGGCACCGGCCTCAGATGGGATCCATCCCTAGATACTCAATGAGCTGGTGGATACCCTGTACAGAGGGCGAGGGTGGCGGTGGGAGGTCTCATCCTCCAGGTTAGTCTCAAGCATGGTCGCACAGGGAGCGGTGCTGAGCACACTTCTGTGTAACGTCTACATCATTGACATCAAAATTGGTATCTGGAGCTGGATGTCCCTCTTTGCGGATGGCTCTAAGCTGTGGGCAGTGGTGGATGGGGAGGAGGCAACGATTGGTCTCATAGAAGACATGGAGACTCTAAGGAGATGGTCACTAGCCTGGAAAGTAAAGTGTAATGCTGACAACTGTATCGTTTTGTAATGCTGTTCCTGGTACCAGACTCCTCCCCTGAATGACCCAAGGTATAAGTATGCAGAAGGGTGTTGGCACAAGCAAATAAAATGCTGGGGTGCATAGCACAGTGACCAGAATGGTACTGGGGCTAAGGGAAAGTACCTATGAGGATAGACTGTGGGAGCTGAACATGTACTCAGAGGACACAAGTAACAGGGGTGATATGATAGAGGTCATTAAGTATCTCAAGGGAATGAATAGGGTAAGTCTTGAGGTGGTCTTTCAGCTGAGTGAGGCCGGTGACCACCAGGGGACACACAATGACACTGGATTGGTGGAGGCTCAGGGTGAAACAAGGAGGTGCGACTTTACTGAGAGAGTGGCAGAGCACTGCAATGCACTGCCCAGGGAGCTGGTGGTTGCTACTACTGTGGAGGAGTTCAATAAGAGCTGGAAAAGGTATGGGGTGGTGCATCCATGAGTCCCGCTGTGAAATGGGGGACCTTGTTGGGATAGACGGGGTGTTAGAATCGATGCCCTGAGAAGGCACTGAACATCAAACCGACTAAATAGACCATAGGTCCTAATCTGCTGTCTTCATAGTATGCATGCTAGTATTTTAGTAGTATAGTTCCATCTTCCCCAGGTCCCTTCAGACACCCTTTACTGCATCTGGCCCATTCACACTTTTGCAGCTCGTGATGTTATTTTACCACCTGTTCACTGGATTTCACATGAAGTCATGCACGCACCAGTGTCATACTGTCTAATCAGTTCAATTTCATTGCATCTAATCAATACTTTGTAACAGTTTATCTTTGGGTGCCTTTTTGTAATGAACGCAAACACCTATACTAGCACCACCGCTAGCACTACACAGTACATGTTGCATAAACTTTCTCCATTGCTCTCTTTAATGTGCAGATGTCTTCTGAATATGATTATGATGAATATTTCACATACGTTTCGTCGTCAGGTGGTATTCAACCTTACATGTTCGAACCAGAGCGCCCGGTCGCAGATTACAATGGTGCACACCACAGTGGCAGCACATCGTCCTCTGATATAGAGGATGAGCATGTGGATATTCGTTCTGGAGCTACGTACTGGTGCTGTTGTGGATGTTGTGAAGTGATGCCCTGTGATAGACAGAGTGTTTGCTGTCATGAGATGGAGGCCGTAGATGACAAGCGTGGAGATAAGCCATAAATGTACCACCTTCTGTTCAACACGTTTTTTTTTTTACTATTCTATGTTCCCCCATTTCATCTAACTCTCCTACTGACATGGTTACCCTCAAACCCACAGCTTTAGTTTTTTGGTCACCACCTGCCCTTTCAGGAAACTATTTCTGTTTTTATACTACCGATGTTTATGTTTTACAGTTGTCTGTCCACAGCTAAACTAGCAATATAACTTATTCTCTTCAACTTATTTATTCTGCAGAGTTCAACTGTGTGACACAAATCGAACGATTCAAAAATGTGTGCCTTTTGCAAGATACCCTGTGGGTGACTCTTTTACGCCTCCATGATGTACGCCACGATGCTTTTGAAGATCCTATTGCTAACAGGTTTGTCCAATAGTGACTCTATGTAGTGCACACTGTTAAGTCACACCTGTATATCGCTCACCCACCGTTGTGACATACATGTTACTGCATTAATTGGCACCATACAGAGCTACTTCAGCCCTTTGTCCATACCTCTCTGACATGCCACAGACACTATTTTCCCCTTCTGTACACTGTACCTTTTGCCTCTTCAACACAATTGTGATTTCCACCACCGCTTCCTTCTCTACCTATGAGCCATTCCAGTTTGGCTATCTGCTAGGACATGCGCCCTCACCCCACACCCTCAACACTCCCCTGTGGCTGTCCTATGCCTTTTTGAATGCATCCACTTTTGCCTTTCCAACTACTGCCTCCAGGAGACTATTGTACTTACCCATCACCCTCGCTGTGAAATAGTACTTCCTAATGTTACTCCTGAACTTTCTCCCCCCCCCAAGGCCATGCCCCCCGTCCTTGGATTTACCTTCAGTGGGACGATGCTTTCCACTGGCACACGGTTCATACACTTAAGGAACTTGACCGTCTCAGTCATCACCCCCCCTTCCATGGAGTACATGTTCCAATCTCTTAACCTTTCTTCATAGGATAGGTGGCTTAGCCCCCTTTGCCCTCTGTGTTGCTTTCCTATGTACTCGCTCCAGCCTCCCCACATCCTTTCTGAGGTTGGGTGCATTCTATCGTGCACCATCGTCTTGTCCACCGTCATGCAGCCTACTTCTCCCAAAATGTCCTCCAACAGGAATGAACTCGTATCCACTAACCCCTCCCTCACCATTGATTTCCTTGCTCTGCTGCCTACGTCTTGTTCCTCCCTAGTAAACACAGAGCAAAAATAGTTGTTCTGCATGTCTGCTTCCTCTCTCTGTCCCCTTGTAGCAACTGCTCCTCGTTTGCTGTTAACCTTAGTATTCCCTGTCTAGTCTTACTCCTTTCAGTGGTGTACTTTACAAAATTCGTTCCCCCCTTTTTTGGCCCCTCCAGCTATGCACTCCCATGTCCGTGCTTTTGCCCTCCTTACCTCTACCCCGGCTTCTCTCATGCTCACCTTGTATCTTACTCAGTCCACTTATGCCTGCGTTTCCTTGAACTTCCTGAAGGCCTTTCATTATGCCTTTACCTTTTTTGCTACCACCATAGTGTACCACAGAGGTTTCCTCCTCATATTTTTACTTGCTCTCTTGGCGCATGGGTCAGTGGCCATCACTACTTGCCCCATTTTCCTGAAATCTGATCTCTTTAAATCCAGCACCCTCATCCTTGACCTGTGAACTGCCGCTCTAATGTGCAGCTAGCACCCCTTTCTCAACATATTCAGCCACCTTTCATTTGAGCGCTGCTTTCCCCTCCCCATTTAGGTGCAGCCTATCTGGGGCATCAAGACTAATGTCGCTCCATGTTCAACCACAATGTCCTACCACTCCATATCCCACTGAGCACACCAACCTGCTAGCCAACTATTGAACTCCTCTATACTTTGTTTTACCTCCACGTGCCCCTTTGAATTTTATTGGGTTTTAATTGCTATTGAGTTTTAAATGCTCTCAGTCTTTGGAAATGTAATATATTCTGATCTGGTTGTTTATAATTTGTTTATGAAGTCTACAGCACCCAGAGTATCTGCAAACGGGTGCACCATGCAGTATCTGTCTGTCTGTCTATCTAATAAGATGTTATGGACTAATGCTGTTACCGCAATGATTGTCAATTTTCAATTTTCTTTGCAGATCCTATAGATGGGCGGCATATACTCAATTCACATACTGGATCCATCAGAAGCTGGGTAAACATGTTCGGCGTGTGATACCATTTTGTGTCGTGTGGGCCATCCGACACCAGTATCCGGAAGAGTCTGGACAATACGTGGGATTTCTTGAAGTCGATTCCAATGGATTACCTTTTTAACAGTGACTCGCCCAATCGAATTTACTACTCACAGTCTGTTGATGACTCAATAAACTACCACCTCAAAAGCAATTTTTTGCATGTATGTTGCATCCGTGCCCACATTGTTAGTCATGACAGACAAATAAAGTTAGACACACACACCAATCAGTGAAGGTTGACTGGACAATGCCATGTATTTATTGAAGAATGTCTCTTCATTACAAGCTGGACCGGGGTTGTCAACATAGGTCATGGTGTGGACAGTGCTGGGGCTTGGACTGTTATCTGGCCCGGGTCATGCCTGAAAACTGTTCCTGGTATCAGCAAACCTATCGGGTTTCTAAAGTCATACATATATAAACACAATGGCGCAAATCCAGCTAGTCACCCTGTGATCAGGTTAATCGCCATTTCCATTGACATAGTGGAGGTCTTTGCAGCTAATGTATGCATATGTCCACATGCGTAGACTGTGCACGCTGTCATTGGTGCTGGGTATTTATCCATCATGGGGAACATTTGCCCGATTAGACAAACACCGGCTTTGAAAAAAAATAACAAGATATTTTGCACATCCTGAACCTTCTCAAAGACACTTTCAATTTATCGACCTTCCGTGCCTTGTCATCAACAGAAATAAATACCTGCTGAGAGAAAAAAAAAAAATTTGTACACACAGAATGACAGCTCCTGATTCACAGCTGTAAAAGTTTTGTACATTGCTATATCCACTGGCATGCCCCACCCCCACCCCACAAAACAATGTGGCACACTGTTAGCCAACCCCAGTGCATCAAAACAATTGTGATGCCCACTGCTGGGGTTCAATACCACCCATCATTTCAGACATCATGTCCCCAAACCCCATGATGGCATGCTATATCATCCCCACTATTGTGGCACACTGTGAGTCCACTGCAGTGCGCCTAAATGGATTTAATCCTTTTGTAACCTGGAAAATAATGCAAAATGTTTCCAAAACTCTTTTTTATTCCTTTAACAGACAATCAAAAGTTCCCTGTCCCTCTTTCACCCCAACCTTCAAACCCACTCTCGGTGCAGCCCACATCACGGCCACCCCTAACCCCATGCTTACCTCCGTAGGTCACAACCAGTGATCTTCTGTAGACCATGGCATGTCGTGATGGAGTCAGGAACTGATACTGACACTGCTCATGAGGTGGGGTTACAAAACCCCATGTTGAAAATTTTGCTCTAAATATAACCTGAATGGTATGTGCATTATGATTTCACATGTAATGCACCACCATGTAGAGACTGACTGGTGTCGGTGTGACTTTTATTTATTGTTGAATGTGTGCATGCTGCGTGTGTGTTTTTGTTTCATTGCGTGTGAGCATATGGTTGGTTTTGGATGTGTATGTGCTAGTGTGTGGGAGTAGTCTGGGACTGTGCATGTGTGTTACTGTGTGTTCAAGCTCATTGTGTATGCTCGTGGGACTGTGTTCCAGCATGTGGTTGTTGCATATGTGTGTCTATGGATGAACACTTCAAAAAGAAATTGTCATAGTATACCTATCACTTGAACCGCATGAGGTGCATTTCCACGACTTTCTCCCGCAGTGGTCTCTCGGTCCTGGAAATATTTCTTGGAATGTTCCTCTGCACTGGTGGCATCAGTGTATCTCTGTTTTTCCCGCTGTCCAGCACTGCTTTTATCATTCTCTTGGGGGTATCATGTGTTTTCTTAGCTCTAACTGGTTTTGCCACCCACTGTTTCTTGCTCTTTGGGTACACGATACAGAACCGAATGTGACCTTTAGCAGTCACATCTGGCTGACGTCCAACATTCTCGTTGTGGTCCATCACAGCAAGTTGCTGCCGTGCAAGCATTCCATCATACGTAAAGTGTTGTCACTTTGGGCAGTACTTTAATAGCAGTGGGTGGAACACCTCGAGTCCACCAGTGTGACAGAATTTGGTCACCTTTCCAAGGTCTCTCAAGAAGCGTGTGTTAAATATCACCGTTTTAACTGCAGCATACCCAGGCGATGTTGGGCTTATCCACAGCTTTCTTGCAGTTTGCTCGGCATTAAGTTTTTCATGAGCACATCTGTGGAAGTGTCTGTTGCCAGTCCACTTGTGTTTGCCCGCAATATGCTGTACAATTGAGGTAACCATCTCATGCAGCAGTGCTGCATCTCCATTGCATGCTGCTGAAGCCCACCACAAGTGGTTAGAGATGGCGGTTATCCACAGCCCCAACTCTGCACACTCCTTTCTTTTTGCTTTTAAAAATAACTGCTTCTTGATCCACTTTGCTAAGTGCCATACATCAAACTGGTGATCAATGTTGTTGTCAGGTGTGTACTTTTTATTCATTATAGAAGTGATCTGCACGTGTCTGTCTGTGACAATTGTCCTTATTGGAACGTGTTTATCGAGCAGATTAGTAATGCATCGAATAAATCCTTCTTTCTCCATGTTGGTTGAATTTGCAACCTCAGTGACCTGCACGAGACTGAAATCAATGATTTTACCAGTCTGTTGATCCATGAGGGAGTAGGTACAGTACTTGGCGCAGAATCCGGGAGAATCACATCTGCCATCTCCGCATAATGTCACATTCTCCTGTGATTTTAATTCTTCAACAATCAAAGACTGCTGTGTGTTTCATTCAAGGCTGATTGTTGGGAATAGGTATTTCTTCTGCACCCGGTTGTATGTCTGGTGACTCATGAATTGCAGTTGAAGTAGTTCCGCAAAGTACTGTACCCGCCCATATGTGTTTCCGCTGAACAAAATTGATGCAGCGACTTCTAGATTTCCTGCCGGCATTCGATGCAATGTAGGCTGACTGTACCAGTCCGCATTGTGACCTTTCTGACACCGAATAGACACTCGCAGCATTGTCCCCTCGATAATGAATGTTCCGACCATCGACATTACCTCCACAAACAAAGCAAAATTGAAAAAGCTCTTCCAGTTTGGACACATAAACCAAACATTTGTCAACAGATAATGTGTTGTCCATAGTTTCACTATCAGAGTCTGATGAGGCAGAAGCATATGTGTCAGACTCTGGCACGTAATCACTGTCTGGAACCTGCTCATCAATGTCACTATCTGTAGACTCATCATACTCGTCCTCATTTTCGCCTCCCACACTACTGCAATTGGAAGAAGAGTAGACACGTTGACCTTTCATGGAGTTAGAGACCGGTGTTGTGGTGCCTATGATGTCTTCAGCTAGTGGTGCAGAGGCATATGCTTGGTCATGTGCAGTTTTCAATGCCGAACCAAAAAAATTGAACTCATGTTCAGGCCACTGAATACCTACATCAATTCCAAAAAGTTCACTAGTTTGTGCTCCCTGCTGTGAAAAGCTTTTGCGCTCAGTCTGTGTGCTTCTGGTGGAAACTGTACAGTCTTCTGTTTGTGTCCCCGTGGTTGCATACACCTTTCTTTGACTACAGTGCTGACAGGTATTGACCTGGTTGTTAGCAAATTCAACGATATCGGCAGATTCTTCAGTGGTAGCATCACAGTTCACAGCTGTTTCTGTTACAACATGCAAGGACAGTAGTCCTTCCACAAACTGTTTGACAAGACAGAATAAAAATAACTTCCACCAATCCTTTGGTTGACCCCACAAATCATGGTTAGGTTCCTACTATCATGACATATGCATTGCGAGCTTACCTCACGATGTTGACGTGCAAGTAATCGGCACTCCGATGTTGTTCTTCTGTTCTTTGGTGTAGAGGCATTATGTGGGAAAACGGTAGGACATGCATCACGTTTCAGCTGTCTTCTGCGATTCAGGTTCATTAACTCTGCCTGTGGGATTGCAGTCAGGAAAGTTGTGATTACTGACACGGATTGTAAAACATACTGCACTACTAAGCAGTGCTCCAGATAACACTGTAGGCCAGGAAGTATAAACGTCCTAGTTTATAAAGCTGGTAGTATTTCGGTATGCCCAGTAGTATTTTTTTTTTTTTTTTTATTTTCCTCTTTATGCCCCTACCTTTCGTCGGCCTTTCTGCTGTGGTCACGGACCCTGGAGCCCCGACCACCGGACATCGCCAATCCCCCTGGTCATCCCTGGCTTACCCCCCAGAGAGCGGGGCCGCGGTACCGACCCCCCTTATCCGCCACGGAACTGTAACTGGTTAGGGGGAATGGCTCCGGTGGCCAATCAGGGCAATCCTGGGCAGAGCGTCATTTAGACACTAGGCAGGGATTTTATCCCCCTATACTTCCCCTCCCTCGAGGAGGCGGGGACGTGCAATGACGCCAGCATCCGCCCCGCCTACCTCGCCCCTCCCTCACCACAGGCCGGCAGCGTGAGTTCTCCCAGCCTCCGCTAGAAGCCCTCATTGCTCCGGATACTGTCGGGACCCTCCCCCCGGAGAAGGAGAGCTGCCTGCGGGTGCTCAATCCTTCTCCCCCCGGCCGGCCCTCCGACGACCCGGATCCGTTCCCGAACCCGGGTCGCGGCGTCTGGCGAAATCAACCGCTCGCCCGGTGGGCAGGCTACCCATAGTATTTTGTGGCGGTCACACAGTTCCAGTGGATTGAAATGTGAATGCGTGAAGTCCATGGAAACACCCGGTTCTGATTATACTACCTAGGACTCTACACAAGGTTGTAAAAAGGGCAACAATGGGTGTAAAATACCCAGAGCATTTGGAGCTGCCAGCCTCAAATGACAGATTACAACCAGACTCACATGATACTTCAGAGTGCGATGCCGCAATTTGTGGCATTCTCAGAGGCGCAACCAGTAACAAGGGACAGCACATCGAGCAAAAGAAGAAAAGCAGATTGCAATGACTGGCTGGGGAAATGGTGCAGGTGCAGGAAGCAGAGTTTCATCTGTATTGGGGACTGGGAGGAGAACTGGTCAAACAAAGTGCTCTTTTCATCAGGAGGGCGGACTTCAGAAAAATTGGTTACGTGCTAAGGAGCCATCCGGTGGGCATTCGAGCAGCTATTGGGGTTGACCAAAGGTGGAGCATCACTGAGGAAGTAATACTGATTGACATATATGACTGTGTTAGGTGAGTGTGAAGAACACAAGTGCCAAAGTGCACAGCTGGTTCAGTTCTGGGGTCACCAAGGCAGTAAGGGAAAAGAGGTTGATCTATAGAAAATTCAAGACAGAGCCCTACGGTACCACACTTGTGACTTGTATCGGTCCAGTCTGTAAACAGCTTACCACCACTCTCTGTTTTCTGGCTGGCAAACAGTTTGCCACCCTTTTGAACAACTTCTGACACCCACCATCCTACCAAGCTTATTATTGTTAAGGAGTGCATCCATAGTGTGGCCCACTCTGATGTCCAACCAACTGGTCTGTAGTCCCCTGGATCCTCCATGCTACGACAGTCTTGAGGAGCATGTTCACATGAGCATTTCTCTAGCCTTCTGGGACCTCTCCTGTGCTGAAAGACTCACTAAACTGTTTTGATAATGGCTCTGCTAGTTGCACCCTTAGTTCCTTTAGTACCCTGGGATGTATGCCATCAGGTCCCATTGCTGTGTCCACCCGGAGCTTACAGAGCACTTGCAGGACTGTGTCTATTGTGGATGGACTAGTGCACACACCTCCCTCATCCCTGTGTCAATGGTGCTGAGCTGTGGGCCCTGCCTTCTCCTCAGTAAATCCTGAGCAGAAGTATCTATTTAGGATAGGTGCCTTTCCTTGGTCCACCTCCACACACTTCCCCTTAGCCAATTTGATATCATCAATACCAACTCTGGACTGTCTGCTTTCACTAATGTATGAAGCCACTACCATACTACACATTCCAGATACGTGAATGATATGTGCAGCCCTACTGAGGTTTCAGTTGGCGGGCCGGCAGGCGGGTGTGGTGCTGCCGCCTGCAGGCTGCCCGGGGGAGAGCCAGGTGGTGGTGGTGCTCATTGGGCAGGTGGGGGTGGTTACCACTAGGGATATTGGAATTGTTTTTGGTTTTACAAATGCCCGGATCAGGCAGATAGTGGTCCACTGGACCACCAGGGATATAGGATGGATATTTCTATTTTTAGACAGATGCCATGATGACATGCAAATGGGCCCATCTGTGCCTTGCATACATTGTTGCCGCATTTGCATGTTCAGTTTTCAATATCGCGGTTGCTGTGCATGGTGCCATGGTACTTGTGTCAGCGCATCTCCTTGCGGCACTCTGGCCACTTTCGCTGGGGGTGGCCATGGTGCGATATTCAAAGCTGCTGAGCCAAGGCACAGCTCCTTTGAATATCACTTAGTCCACACCCCTGCGCAGCCGAGTTGAGATGCGCCCAAGCTTGTGCCACAGCCTGGCACAGTTTGAATAGCTGGGCCAGAAAGTCTTGTCCATTTCTGTTACTGTTCGTGATAGTGTTCCCTCAGTTTGTTCCATTTTCTGCCTTACTGCCTTAACTACTTCTCTTGGAAAATTTGGAATGCAACCCCATATTCGTCTAGCTGATGTCACTTATATTTCCTGGACATTGAAGCCAGAATCCCAGGAATAGCAACCAGCTGTGGGGAGTGCATGGAACAGCTTCAGAGATGACAAGGGAACAAGTGTCATTAGTCACAGGGGACATGAGGGATCACCTCTAGAAAGGGAGAGGTCATTCTGCCATTTGAAAGATCACTCTCACTGGCGAGGCCACACTTGGAGTACCATGTACAGTACTGGTGCCCATACATCAAAAAGGATGTTACATTATGGGAGGTGGTGCAGTGTATGGCTTCAGGGCTACAAAAATGATCATGGGATTAGGGCAGTTGGCATATGAGGAACAGTTGAAGGATCTCTAGTGGTACTGGATGGAAGATAGAAGGGAATCAGGGGACATGAGAGAGAAAGGCATAACCAATGTCAGGGTGGACTCTTGGGCTTAAATGGTGGAAGGGCCACTGGGGTCAAGAAGGGCAACCAGTGTCCACAGTCTGAATCTGGAATAGGAAAGGTTTAGGAGGAAATGAGAAGGCACTACTTCACAGAGAGAGTGGTGATATGTTAAAAACACTGACAGCTCCAAAACATGTTGTTGGGATAGGAAAGGTTACTACAGACAAGACTACAAAGGAGAAGAATCGGAAAGTTAAGGCGAACTAAATGTAGGCAAGGGGGCTGGGGATCCAGGTGTACTGGCAGAGGCATCACTGGTACACAACAGGAAGTTACGATCCTTCTGTAAAGACAGTTGGTGAGACCCCATTTGGAATATTGTGTGCAGTTCTGGAGACCCCATGTACATAATGACATAGAAAGGATGGAGGCAGTCCAGAGGAGGGCAACAAAAATGGGGCAGGGCCTGCACCAGAAGCGACATAAGAGGAAAAGTGGGGGGCATGATAGACTCTTTTAAGGACTTCAAGGTAATCAACACAGTCCAAGAGGGTGAAAGCACCCAGAAAATGAGAGATGTGCCAGAACAAGGGAGTACAACCAAAGGACAGTGGGGGATGGCTCAGGGGAAACGTGAGTAAGCATTCCCCCACAGACAGGGTGGTAGACACCATTCCAGATGAGGCATCGGAGTCAACAACAGTGGGGGAACTCAAGAATGCTTGGGACAGACACAAAGCAATTATAGTGTGGGTAAAAGGAAGTAGGTTACTGGCTGACCAGTATCCGCAAGCAATCCAACCGGTGGGACAATGGCCAGACTGGGTGGGACAAGCAGTCCCCATCTGCCACCAAGATCCATGCCTGTATCTTCCTATGCACACTGGAAGCTGACTCGCTGAGCCAGACACTGTTGACTATCTAAACTGTTGACAATGTCAATGTGAGCTGCAAACTGACAGTGGGTGACCACGGGGAACATTTCAATGTCAGTGATGCTAAGAGATGGGCTGAAAGCAGTAATATCTAGATAATTGGCAACACCACACAATGACAAATATGCCATTTACTGACATTACCATGTGCTCTTTAGTAGGCATATATGATTATGTTCTGGCACTAGACAACACCTGCAATTGACATGGATCAGGCAGTCAAATGCATGCAACCCACCCACCCACCCCAAGTGACAGCAAGAAATGTCCACATCAGCGCTGCATGCTGAAAAAAAAAACACACAGCATAACCAATGGCACATCATACATAGGGGAAAATAATTTAGTGGCAGACAAGGACCCCTTGGCCCACCCAGTCCGCCAAGCCTTGAGATCCCAGATGCATTACTTAGTACTTCTTTGCATTGAAGCTAAGCTGCCATCCATTTGACCATGCCTCCAATATTGCAAAGTCCCTTCTCTTACCTTGCACCCCACCTTGTATATCACCCACATTGCAGACTTTAGGTCTGTGTGTGTGTGTGTGTGTGTGTGTGTGTGTGTGTGTGTGTGACATTTTTTCCCATGTGCACACACACAATGCTTTTGAATGCTTGTCATCTCTTGGTTTGAGCACAAGCCAAATATGCATTTATCTTGCATTTATACTGTTGATGTGAGACCTGAATATGCCAGATGTTAACTGGAGCACATTTGCTGCAGCCACATCCAAGAGCAGGGCCATTCTTGATGCCCTACAGGTGGCAGGCATTAGACAGCTAGTTTTGGAACCCACTCGTGAGGGAGCAATCTTAGACCTCAGACTCTCAAACGGGGCAGTGAGAGGATCTCAGATCTAGAAGTGGGTTGCCATCTGGGGACAAGTGACCATCAAACAGTGTGGTTCATGTTAAACTCAGCTACAGAGTCAAGCCATACAAAAGTGAGGGTACTGGACTTTGGGAGGGCTGACTTTGGCAAGATGGAGAGTGCCTCAGAAAAGCACTAGCAAACAGGCTAGAAGGAGGTGTGGAGCAACAATGGGAATTATCAAAACTGCCATCACAGAGGCAACAAGCCTTTGTGTGACGTAAATAAGCAAATCAAAATGAAAAAAGCCACTGTGGTTCTCAAAAGAGGTGGCTATGAAAGTCAGGAAGAAAAGATAGCATTTGAAGTATAAGGAAACACAGAAGGAGCAGGACAGAGAGCTGTATCAGTTAAGGCAGAAGGAAGCAGGGAGGGAAGTCAGAATAGCAAAGGCCCAAACTGAGGAAAAGATAGCCAACTCAGTTAAGAAGGGGGATAAAACCTTTTATAGGTACATCAGCGAGCGTAGAAAGACAAAGGGAGGGATAGTGAGGCTGAATAGAATGAACAGTGGGTGGGCAGAGGGGGACAGTGAAAAAGCAGGAATACTGAACGAATATTTCTGCTCAGTATTCACAAAAGAGGAGGAGGAAGTGCCTAATCCAATTAACAGAAGCACTCTTGATAGGGGGTCGATCCCAGTCCTTTCACAGAAGAAAGGGTTCTGCAAGAACTCCTAAAACTGAAGGTGGACAAAGCAATGGGTCCTGATGGAATTCACCCTAGAATTCTAAAAGAATTAAGGAGGAACTAGTGAAACCACTGGCTACTCTTTTAATAAATCATGGGAGGATGGTGTGGTACCGAGATTGGAGGAAGGCGGATGTGATTCCCCTTCACAAAAGTGGGTCCAAGACAGAGGCAGGAAACTACAGACCTGTCAGTCTGACCTCTGTGGTAGGGAAAGTGATGGAGTCACTTCTGAAGGAAAAGAACAGTCAGTACCTAGAGGTCAGTGGAGCACAGGACCCAAGGCAGCATGGATTCATGCGGGAAGGTCATGTCAGACGAATCTAATAGATTTCTTTGACTGGGTGACCAAAGTAGTAGACCAGGGAGGGGCTGTGGACATGGCCTACCTAGACTTTAGCAAGGCGTTTGACACAGTCCCACACAAAAGATTAATAGTCAAATTAACCAGCCTGGGAGTGGGACCCAGGGTGGTAGTCTGGGTAAAACATTGGCTGGACAACAGGACACAGAAGGTAATTGTAAATGGAGTCCACTCTGAAGAAAGGGGTTACTAGTGGGGTACCGCAGGGTTCAGTATTGGGTCCAGTCCTTTTTAATGTCTTCATCAGTGACATTGCAGAGGGACTGGAAGGAAAAGTATGCCTTTTTGCAGATGACACAAAGATCTGCAACAGAGTTGATACACAAGGAGGTGTGGAAAGGATGAAAAGGGACTTGGCAAGGTTGGAGGAATGGTCAAAGTATGGCAGCTAGGATTCAATGCAAAGAAGTGCAAAATAATGCACCTGGAAACAAGAACCCAGGGAAGAATACACAATGGGTGGGAGGTAGTAACAACAACAAAAAAGGAAAGGGACCTGGGGTAATCATATCAGATGACCTTAAGGTTAGCAAGCAATGTGAGAAGGCAGTAGGGAGGGCTGGGGGTATACTGGGATGTATAGGGAGAGGCATCATCAGCAGAAAACAGGAAGTTGTTATCCCTCTGTACAGACAGTTGGTGAGACCCATCTGGAGTACTGTGTCCAGTTCTGGAGACCCCATCTCCACAAGGACATAGACAGGATAGAGGCAGTCCAGAGGAGGGCAACTAAAATGGTGCAGGATCTGCAAGAGAAGCCGAATGAGGAGAGACTAAAGGAGCTTAATATGTATACCCTTGAGGAAAGAAGGGAGAGGGGGACATGATAGAAACTTTTAAGTACCTCAGTGGAATCAACAAAGTCCAAGAGGGTAGCATCTTTCAGAAAAAGAGACTTGCAAGAACAAGGGGACACAATTTAAAGATAGAAGGAGGGCGGTTCAGGGGCAATGTTAGGAAGTATTATTTCACAGAGAGGGTAGTGGATGCATGGAACAGCCTTCCTGAGGAGGTTGTGGGGTCTAAAACTGTGGGAGAATTCAAGAATGCATGGGACAGACATAAGGCAATTCTTGTGGGGGGTAGGAAGAAATAGGCTGTTGGTTAACTAGGATCTGCGGCCTATCCTGTAGGTAGGGAAATGGGCAGACTAGATGGGCCTAGCGGTCCTTATCTGCCGTCAAAGTCTATGTTTCTATGTTTCTATCTTGCTGTGGGTGACTTTGCCATCTGAAAATTTCAGTCAGCACTCCAGATGGCCTGGGTGATTTGCATCTCCTTACAAGGTGCAGTTATATGTAACAAGGTGCTATGCTGTGAAATGATTGCCATTAAAGAGCTAGTGGACAAAACTCTGAGGGATATTCACTAAATCAAAGCCAGCGTTCCAAATGGAATGGTGTGATTAGCAGTTCATTATGATGTGCAATTATGAGCACCAACAGGAGTGGAACAACAATGCATTCCATTTGCAGGATGTTATTGGGGATTGCAGTTAGTCTGAATTATGCAGTGAGCTTCAGGGAACCTCATTCACACCATCCCATCTGTGAGTGTAGTAATTACTGCCGACTGGGGAGTACAAGTGTGGCTAATCATTGCATGCCAGCAATATTCAAAGGTTCTGGGATGGACACAGGCTTTCATTGCTCCATGTATGAAATGTCTCTAGATTTGGCGTTACACTGGGAAGATTAGAAAGGAAGGCATTGTAAAAGGTTAGTGCCACAGTGATATCAAAACTTAAATTGTTATTCAAACCACAGTGGTTCTGAAAGGAGCAATGAAGTATCTGATGTTACTGATTGTACAGTAATTATGCTGCATTGGCCACTTTGTTGAGATGCAGAACTTTGCCCTTCTGCAAGAATAGTGTGGTGTGGCAATATTTACACAATAAATGCAGCAACAGTAAAAGAAAGTAAAACAAACTGCCTAAGAACAATATTGTGGACATCCACGAATTCAACCAGGGACATCAGCCAGCATCACAGAGGATAGAGTACCAAGCAGAAGGAGTGCTGAAAATGCACCATGTGAATTCTGTGCGGTTACTAAGCAATGACCTAATGTCGTGGTATCACTCATTTAACAACAGTAAGGGAGGCATAGGCACTATCACATGAATATTTATCCATGTATGCAGAATATACCGCAACTTTAGCAGCGTGTGGTTACCATGGCAACAGTCAACATGCTGAAAGCAACCGAGCTGCTAACAAAGTGATAAGGCAGATTTAGTTTCTGACTGAGTAAAATTGCCATGACATACCTTTCTGACACACTAGGGTTGGGAAGTTCCTTGTGCGACACTTTTAAGTTACATGGCATACTAAAATTGAAATTATTGCAGTCTTGTGTGGCAGATCAGTGTGCACTTGCAGGGAGGACTACAGAACATGAGAGGTTGCATAGGTGCTTTGAGGAACATTTTTATTTACCTGTAAATCGCGTTTGTGGCTTTCAGAAGTAAAATGTAAGGAGCAGTCCACTGTGTTGCGACTCTGAGTATCGGGCAGCTTCTGTCGTTTTATCCGTCCCTTCCACAGTGAAGATTGACTGTCATCTTTAGGGAAAGTGTGGAAAGACAGATCGCGGCAGCTGTTTTTCCGGCTGTCACTGCTACAGCCGACCACACAGCAGTACACCATAATTAGGCTTTCAGTTGATCCAGGAGAAACTAGCACTTGCAGCAGAAGGGGAACACCAATTTGTGAAGCGGCAGTAACGGAACCAAAACCGTGGTCTGAGGTTGAAAACCGGATTAGCGGTAAACTACGATGTGAATACCTGTTACATTGTCCTTCTGTCTCACGCAATAATGAACTTGCTGAAAGGTTTCGCAGTGCTGGGTAAACGATCCGTGACAGAAATGACTAACTGCTCAATGAGTTAGGGGCATAGCAAAGCGATGTAAACTGCCATATACCTGGCTTCACCTGCAGTAAGTGTATTTATCACCGTTTCCCCGTATAGGACGTCACACCCAAGAATGTACTTAGTGGGCATGCGCTAATTTTTACAGCATGTCGCGGCTGAGGGCAGGAAGAAGCTAGAGAAAATTGAGTTTGCGAGTAAAATTGCTTTAAAATCGCAACAGTGAGAATACTAAACTTGGGGTCAAGCATGTGTTACTGACACTTGCTATCAGAATCTGTTTGCAGCTGGTTGGTGGACATTTCCCTTTAATAGTAATGCCCCTTAACTCAAGGGAAAGTAACCTGGCAGCAGCTGTGGGAGGCAGTGCGGGGTAGATCAGTCCTGGAAAAATGTTGGGGGGGCTAGTGATCTGGGGCTAGATTTTCAGAACACCTATCAGTCCTGCAGCTGCGGGAAAAAACTGGTGAAAGTGAGTCACCACTTGCAGAGATGCAGTTTTTCCCACGACTGTGGTATTTTCAAAGGTGGAGCTGGTTCATGATCAGCCCCACAATTTACAGCAGCTTGTGGTTGTTTTTGTTGGCACAGCTGTGGGAAAATGTTACACATTGTGAAAGCAAGCATAACAACCTTCGCAGCTATGGTGAAGGTTCAGTCCCACAGTGGTGACTGCGGCATGGGACTTGGTTCCCAGATGGGTTGAATATGCAGGCCCTGAACTCTACTGAAATGTAATGGTACAGTGAAAGGCAATTGAATGCAGTGATTGGAGACTCTGAACTGGAGGTTTGAGGTGGCAAGGGAATGCTTGGCCCACCCAGTCTGCCAATTTTTACGGCTGCAGTAGGCAGAGCCTGCAGACGTTTTGCATGTACAAGAGGAGTGATGTCGTGTTTTCTGTCCGTGGAACAGACTGAAGGTGTAAATAGTCTCCTCCGCCTTACCCTCCTCCATGCAATGTTTTCCACCCTCAAATAAATACGCTTTCATGTTAGTCAATGGTTGCAGGGTACTATTTTCTTTCTTAAATGGGTGGTACAAGAACTGGAACCTGAGCAGTGGGAGGCAGCATTAGTGTTTTTTTTTTTTGGAATAAGATCCACCCTGACCTCCACCAGAGAAGCTCCTAAAGATCCACCCCCACCTTTTTTTTTATTCATGTGGGAGGGGCATGAGGTGGCTGTATCATGCTGGAACAAGACACACTAGTTTGGGACCTGTATCAAGCAACAGAACAAGACTGTCAAGTTGTGGAGCCCCTGCATTTTATTAAGGACTAGGAAAACAGAAGATACTTAATACCGTTATTAAGGACTAGGAGAACAGACGAAATTTAATGCCTCCAAACTGACTTAAAAGCCATTGGAACAAATAACTATCAGAGCCAGCTGGGGCCTCAGAAGGAAACAGTAATTAAGGAGTGAAACTACGGCTCCCAAGGAAAACAATAGACACAGCATTCTAATTTACAGTAAGTTGAAATAGTCACAGGTTTTTCTTTAATATTTATATACTAAAAACATAAAGTTCAGCTTTTGGGATTAACAATATTTGTTTACCACATTCAATATACAGTGTATATATATATATATATATATATATATATATATATATATATATATATATATATATATATATACATACACATACACATACACACACACATACACACACACACACACACACATATATAGTTTCAAAACATTGAAAGCATTGGTGTTAGTAATGCATTTAGAAATACATTTTGTCTTTACAGCTAAACATTCAGTTTTATGTGAGGGCACATTTTTTGGGGGAGGGGGTTCAACTTATTTTAATCATGAAGCATTGGTGTTAGTAATGCATTTAGAAATACATTTTTTATTGTCTGTTCAGTTGAACATGCAGTTTCATGTGAGAGGACATTTTTTTGGGCAGGTTCAAATTATTTTAATCATGGGCATAGTACTTGGTAAATACAGACTTTGATGATGAAGTGTATTTTTATGTTGATTACGCGCATGCGCAAGAAACATGTTGCATCAGCTTTCTCCACAAGCAGGTTGTGGAGGCATGGCACTGTTGTGCCCAGTGCCCCCACAGCCTGCAAAGGCTTGTCCCCCATCCCCCAATGCCGTGGCATGCTGCTGCTGACACTAGTTCAGCCAGCGTGCCACAACTTTCTAAAAAATCAGCAGCTGCAATCAGGGGCCGCCTCGTCATTGCAGCATCAGCCATCTGCTGCAATGAGGGAGCGACCCGACATTGCAGGGCAGGATGTAGGATGTCTGATATTGTTTGTGAACATGGCAGCAGCTTGCCGCCATGTTCACAAACAATATCTACCCCCATGTTTATTTGCCGGTTGGGGAGCCACCCATCGGCATACTGTAACCCTCTTTTATTGTCTGCCGACAGGGTGCCCAACCCTCGCCAGCAGAAACAAATTCCTTTTTGTTGTTTGCCAACAGGGTGCCCAATCCTCGCCGGCAGAAACTAAATCCCCTTCTGTTGTTTGCCGATGGGGTGCCCAATCACCGTCAGCAGAAACAAATTCTTTGTTGTTGGCCAACGGGTGCCCAATCCCCATCGGCAGAAACAAACTCCCCTTTTGTTGTTTGCTGACGGTGGTGCCCAATCCCCATCGGCAGCTTCCCCTCAGTAAGACTCCAGTGGCACGACATGCCCCTGGAAAATTAAAAATGGTCCCACAATGTTTTTTTTTTTTTACCTGAATAAAAGGAAGCAGTCCCTCGTAGTCTCCGGGGTCTCCCTCCCACAACCTGCACCCACCACTGTGCTTCCTGCCTCCCCCCCACCCCATACTTACCTCCGGAGCTCAGCGCGACGATCTTCTATGGACCGGGAACACGTCTGCACTCTTCAAAGCCAACCGCGATCTGAGGAAATGCCGGTAAGCTGTATAATATAATGAATAGGGTTTTTTCAACTTTAGTGCATATCGCGGGCATTTTGGGGAATCTTTTCACCAGATTTTCAACATGGGTTTTGGGACTCCTCATGAATTCTTGAACTGTCATGGCGTTAATTGCCTTTGAAAGGTGGTTTTCGCGGTCACTGTGCAGAATCACCCTCCGGGCTTATGCTAAAACAACAGTGCCAGTGTTCATGAGGTGGGCTCTCAAAAAGCCTTACTGCAAATTTGCGGAAAAAATCCAAAAATTTGTTTACTGGCGTGTGCATTGCACAGTTGCTGTGTACGCTTGTAACTTTGCGAATTTACAATATTTTCATGCCAGATTTTCAACATTGGCATTTTGTCACACCTCCTTGTGAGCAGTACAGCTGTCATTGTTGACATCCTGGCCGATCACTGTGGGAAATCAGTGTTCAGGACAGATTAAGAAAATGACAGTGACACTGTTCATGAGTAGAGGTCCTAAAATGCTTATGTTGATAATTTGGTAATGATACTTCATAAAATGACTGTGTTACGAGCGTGCGTTGCGCAGTTGGCACATACACTCGTAGCTTCGCGAATTTATAATATTTTCACTCCAGATTTTCAACATTGCCATTTTCCCAGACCTACTTATGAACAGTGTAGCTGTCATGTTTCCCATCCTGGTCGAAATGTGTTTTCACACTTCTGGCGCAGAATAGAGCACTCACTGTGGGAAATCACTATTCAGGACAGATTAAGAAAATGAAGATGATACTGTTCATGAGCAGAGGTCCTAAGATGCCTATGTTGAAATTTTGGTGATGAGAGCGCATCAATTGACTCTGTTACAATTGTGTGTTGCGCACTTTCCACACACCCTTGTGGCTTCGCAGATTTGTAATATTGTTGCACCAGATTTTCAACAGTGCAATTTTTCCCCACCTCTTTATAAGCAGTACAGCTGTCATTTTTCACATCCTGACTGAAATGTGTTTTCACAGTTCCGGCGCAGAATAACATGGTCATTGTAGGAAATCAGTGTTCGGGACAGATTAAGAAAATAACAGTGGTACTGTTCATGAGCAGAGGTCCTGAAATCCCTATGTTGAAAATTTGGTGACAAAACTCCATAACATGACTGTGTTACATGCGTGCATTGAACTGTTTCCATGCACCCTTGTAACTTCGCAAATTTGTAATACTGTCATGCCAGATTTTCAACAGCGGCATTTTTTCATAACTCCCTGTGAACATTACAGCTGTCATTTTTCACATCCTGGCTTAAATATGTTTTTGCACTCCTGCCGGACAATAGCATGGTCACTCTGGGAAATCAGTGTTTGGGACAGATTAAGATCAACTGAGTGACGGGGGAGTGACTGAGCTCAACTGAGCTCTGTCGGGACTGCTGTGGATTTGTTTGTGGACAGACGAAGGCCCCAACACAAGAGCCCAGTACAAAAGGGCAGCCTGCAGCACTGGGAGAAACAGAATAAGTGAGGGAGGGGGAGCAAACTCACCAAAGCGCTGTCAGGACTGCTGCAGATTTCTTTGTGGGCAGAAAAAGGCGTCAATACAGGCAGGGGCCCAGTACAAAAGGCCAGCCTGCAGCAGTGGGAGAAACAGTACGAGCGAGTGAGACAAGGGACTTAGTGAGCTCAACGGAGCTCTGTCAGGACTGCTGGGATGTATTTGTGGGCAGAAAAAAGTGCCAATGCAGGCAGGAGCCCCATACAAAAGGGCAACTTGCAGTGCCAGGACAAACAGAATGAGCGATGAGAGAGGGAGACTGAGTGACCTCAACGGAGCTCTATTGGGACAGCTGCGTATTTCTTTGTGGATAGACAAAGGTGCCAACACAGCCAGGAACCCCATACAAAAGTGAAGTCTGTGGCGCCAAGAGAAACAGAACGAGCGAGTGACAGAGGTGGTAGTGAGCGACCTCAACCGAGCTCCAGTATGACTGCTGCAGATTTCTTTGTGGGCAGAAAATGCGGCAACGCAGGCAGGAGCCCAGTACAAAAGGCCAGCTTGCACCACCGTCAGAAAGGGAATGTGAGAGTGACAGAGGGGGAGTGAGCGAGCTCAGTGGAGCTGTGTCAGGACTGCTTCAGATTTCTTTCTGGCCAGAAAAAGGCACCAATGCAGGCAGGAGCCCAGTACAAAAGGGCAGCCTGCTGTGCCAGGAGACACAGAACGAGCGAGTGAGGGAGGGGGAGTCAGTGAGCTCAACAGGGCTCTGTTGGGACTGCTGCAGATTTGTTTGTGGGCAGAAAAAGGCAGCAATGCATGCAGGGGCCCAGTACAAAAGGCAACCTGCAGTGGCAGAAAAAACAGAATGAGTGAGTGAGTGAGTTCAACAGAGCTGCATTGTAACTGCTGCAAATTTCTTTGTGGGCATAAGAAGGCAGCAATGCAGGCAGAAGCCCAGTAGAAAAGGGCAGCCTGCAGCACTGGCACAACAGAATGAGCGAGTGAGAGAAAGGCAGTGAGCGAGCTCAACGCAGCATTGTCGGGACTGCTGCAGATTTCTTTGTGGGCAGAAAAAGGCACCAACAGAGGCAGGAGCCCAGTACAAAAGGGCAGCCGCAGTGCCAGGAGAACCAGACTGAGTGGGTGAGACAGGAGGCGAGCAACCTCAATGGAGCTCTGTCGGGACACCTGTGGTTTCTTTGTGGGTAGAAAAGCCACCAACACAGGCAGGAGCCCAGTACAAAGGGCAGCCTGCAGCGCCAGGAGAAACAGAATGAGTGAGTGAGAGAGGGGAGTGAGCCACCTCAATGGAGCTCTGTCGGGACAGCTGCAGATTTCTTCCTCAGCAGAACAAGGTGCCCGAGGCAGCAGCCCAGTACAAAAGAGCAGCCTGCAGCACCAGGACAAACAGACTGAGCCAGTGACAGAGGCCACTGAACGAGCTCAACAGACCAACACAATCAACATTCGCATTGACAAATGCTTGTTTCTTTTAAGTTTGAGAAGTATGTATTAGAAAACATTGAACAAGAAAACAATTGGTGATTTTAAAAGCTATTCTGATCAGAGCTGACATTAAAAAAAAAATCTCAACTGTATTTTTTATTTTATTTTATTAGGGACACTAGAAACAGGATGTTAACATTCCTGGTGGGTTTTATACTCCCTGGAACCTGCTATTCAGGTGTTTTTTTTATTGCATATCGTCCCAGGCAATCTTCCCAGAGTGCAGTTTGCTCTATTGTTTAATAGCTGTGTGGAGGCCAGTGTCTTGTTACATTGTCTTTTGTTTCAAATTAACCACAGACATTATGGCAGCCAAAGGAGACACACTTTGAGTCTTAGTGTACAGCATAATTAATAGGTTTCCATATGCATAATCTTTCCATTCATGTTATTGCTAGGCATACTGTAGCTAGCTTGGCTTGAGGAAGGATTAACATGGTCAGGACCCCTTAACAATTGAGATGCATATGCAGCAAATAAGTCCAGATGAACTAACTTACCCTTCAACTGTTAATTGTCAGTCTGCATTTTCTTCTTGAAATGGTTACTTTTGCATTTATGTTTATTTTAAGACATTTAATATTCTGACCATGTGGTTATGTCATGGACCATAACTGATCTCCAGCCTTAATCCCCCCTTCCCCACCGTGCCCCAACTTGCATAGAAGATAGTGCTTGTAGACAAATCTAATCATTTTTCCACTGTGTTCTGGTGTGTAGTTTGTCTTTTTAGTAGTTTCAAAACTTTGAACTATTTCTAAAACAAACCTGCATATCACATTTGCCAGCACTCTGAGCACATACTTATGAAACTGTGCATATTTGTACTCCACTTCTGTGTAGACCTCATACTTTCCTAATATTCCCATTATCACATAACTACCTTGCCCTTATCAAAAGCGACCCCCTCTGAAAGTTAATATCACATTTTCTCTAACAGTCCATCATCATTACACCTGCCTTCCTGATATCAACACATTGCTTAAATATAACTTACATCACCTCATGGACAAAAACCCTGTTTCTTTAAAAAAAAAAAAATAATAATAAAAAAAACTGTGTAAATAATCCCAAGGCTGAACATATGCTAGCCATTACTTTTTCATGTACTGCCACCTTCTGTACCATTGTGGGGATTTGCATGTTTCCCTTGATGCTTTGCATTATCGGGATATATACAATTGTGTGTTCCTTAAAATTTGGCTGTCTGGCTAATATCATCCGGGATAACACATACATCAGTGGCATTTGCTCTGAGGTTCTTTTGTAAGCTTCCTATTCCTTCCATTAAAATGTACACCTCCATATATTTTCCTAATAATCTGTATGCCTTCCTTAGAACAGAAACTAAAACAAATCTTACCACTTACAAATCATTGTGTTGTTTCTCTATACCTCCTTAACAATTCCACACAACTTCACTAACTTCATTATGCAGCCGTGGTGTATCTGAGCAGAATTTGTTCCTTATGGGAGGGCTTTAAGCCCGAGGTTTGATGGGCAGAGCAACTATGTCACTCCCTCATCGGGCTTAAAACACCTCCCACCCTGGGCCCCACCAGGATTCGTTTTTTCGTTGCAGCCAGAGGCGCCCCCTCTCCCTCCTCCCATCTCTCTTTCTCCTTTTTGTTTTCTCTGTTGCTGCTTTTTCGTGGCACCTCCAGCCGCCAGCTCTGCCGCCTGTCCTTTTTCCCTTTTCGTTCCTCCATCTCTCTGCCCTTACCTTCCTGTCCACATTTCCTCATTGTTGCCAGTTGGCTGCCCACCTCTGGATGCTTCTTCGATCTCTGCCCCCCTGGCGTTTTGGTTTCCATCTCCTGCCTGACTCTGTTCTCCTTCCCTCCTCATTCACTCTCCCTCGCTCACCCCCTCCCCGCTCATTTCCCATTTTCTTCCCTCCTTGTCTAGGCGCCTCGGCACTCCTCTTATCAGCCACGCTGCATTGCACCTTGATTCACTCCCCATATGCCTTGCACAGATGTCCCCGACTGTGCCCACCATTGCTCACCTGGTACATTTCCAGCTCTCTGGTTCCCCATGCTCTTTCAGCATCTTCCGAGCACCCCCTGCCATTGCTCCGCCTTCTGGGGGATGGCGTACTAAATGATGACTGCTCCGTGTCTGGCAGCTTGCTTCATACCCTGGAATTTCTCCTCTCCGGCTCTCGCCTGCCTCTCTCTGAGTTACAGTGCTCATGTGGCTGTATCAAAGGTGAGTGGTGGTACTCCGCTTTCAGTGCTATACTCATAGTCCTACATTGAGGAAGTTGTTGGCACCATCTATAAATGCAGCATTCATTCTGCCTCATTTGCTGCTATGAGGAGCAGGTTGCCAGCCTGGCTGGGAGTGTACCATTACTCTGTGGTTCCGATTTCCCCTGCACACCATCTGTGTCTCAGCCCTCACTCACAGGTGCTATTTACCTGCTTCATTTTCCCTTGCCCTGCTCCGTGCTTTTCTGACTGCTACACTTTTCCCTCGCTGACTTCCTTGCCTCCTGCTGTGGTTTGTTGGCACATTTCAAGGGTGATGTGGGTTTGGAGTCCCACCGATGCATTCTTAGCCTGTCATGGCTGGATGATGCCTTTCTGAGCCTTTTTTGGAGTCGGGCTTTTCAGTGCATAGTGCTCTTCAGGCCATGTAGTTTGCTGCATTCTGTATTCATGGTGTTGGGCTCCTCCTGCCCCTCTGGATCTCTTTCTCTCCTTTGATGTTTTGCATCCTTCCCATCTACTTCTCAAGGCATCGCTCTTCCGACATCTACTTGATGGCTACCCTATGGCTATCCCGCCTTTTATTGCTTATACTTCAGCAGGCTCTGTCCACTAGACTATTGACCTATGAGACACTGTTTCTGACTAGCACACTGCCTTCTGTCAACCTTCATCCTCTTTCTACTACATCTTTACATCCCTTCCCCTTCCTACCTCTGTACTGTCATTACCTGCCCCCACCTACCCTTTCCCCTTCTCTTTCTTCCTCTTCTACTATGTCTTGTCACTACTACATCTGGACTGCTCACACCTGGCTCTATACCCTATCCTTTTCCTTCAGCACTCTAACGTGCCTAGTCACTCGGTCCTCCTAACTCAATCATGAGCAGGCCGTACTCTCCAGCATGCCGCACTTAGGTCTTATAGACCCTGTCATTCAACAGTTGCACAAAATGAGTACATCTCTAAACTGAATCCATGTAATCTTTACTTAATTGTGTGTAAAATGTGTTTAAATGCATCAACTATAGTCCCTCATAAGTGTTTATGTATATAGCTTGTTAGTCACTCTCAGCCTGCTGCATATTCTATGTACTCCCTTGCCTTGTATGTGCCTTATATGATTATGCTGTCATTATATATGCTCTCTATATGTTTAGCTTATGGCCTGTCCAGCTATTGTACTGTTCCCAGGTCCATCTTGTAAATGAGCTTGTCTCAATGGTGTTCCGCCTGGTAAAATAGAGATATTGATTGATTGATTGATTGATTGACTTGAGTCTCCTCCTTCACTCCGCCTCTTTTTTTATCATGTAATATTTTATTGACATTTTCCAATTTTTTACATATTGTTTATATAATACACAGAAACATATTCACCATAAGCCTCAATCCCTGACAAACAAACACCGGATGGCTAACAATACTGCCATCATAAAGGATACATCTAAGGTACAACGTAGCTCTAAACTGCATCACTATTTGTCAAAATCCAAATCTCAATTGGCCTCGAGAAAGGCCTAAGCTATGTGTAAGATAGACTAGCTGCAACAGGCTTTAATTAAACAAAAATTTGCAGGGATAAGGGTTCAAGGAAAACATTACCTTGCAGCACAGGCCTCTCATTTATATAATGAATATATACCATCTAGGTTCTCATGATTAGTTTATACCCAGTAGTACCACAATAAAGTGTTTAAGCTATCCACAAGGTCAGGATTGAAGAGGAAAAAGAAGGAGGAAAATATAAAAAAATAGAGCTAGAGATAAGAGGAGGGAAAAGGAACATAACAGGAGTTACACCCAGGAGAGGGGGATACCTTATATTTGGCATACCAGTCTAGGATCGACTTGCTAAGAGGTAATAGAAGGATTTTGTAGTGGGGGATAGAGACACTCTGCAAATGTGGGAGTGCAAGTAAGCATCCCATTTTGAGTAGTAGTCAGCTAGTTTGCCTCTAGCTGCTGCTGTAAGCCTCTCGAAGATGGCCAGCCTAGCCATGGCTGCCCACCATTGAGAATGTGTGGGGGGTAAGGATTGTCTCCATCTCACCAGGACGGCTCTCTTTGCTTCCATGATAGCAACCAGGACCCAGGCTTTACTAGGAGGAGAAAGTGCATTTACTGAGGAGGTGTCCCCCAGTAATAGGGAATAATGCTGGAGAGATAGCAGGTTACCCACTATAGCAGAAAAGTCCTTCAAGACTGATGTCCAAAAGGTGTGGATTGTTGGGCACAGCCACAGTATATGGTATAGGTGGGCCGGAGAAGAGCGGCATCTCCAGCAGCTGTCATGTGGGATTATCTTTTGCCTATAGAGGACTGAGGGAGTTTGATACCATCTGAGGAGAATTTTTAATTGAATCAATTGGCTCTTTGAGTCTACATAGGCCATATGGGCCAATCTGAGACATTCTGACCACTGCTGTGGAGATAGAGAGTGAGAAAAATCCCGCTCCCACGCGGCTTTGTTAGTTAAAGTGACATCCAGTTGGGAGTCTCTGAGAGTTCGATAGATAGCACCTACAAGGCCCCCGACTCTGTTGGGTAGGGAGAGGTTATTCAGGCATCTCCAAGGAGACTGGGACAGCCAAATCTTAAGGAGAGGGATCAAAGCGCTTCATAATTGGAGAAATTTCCAAAAATCCTGAGATGGCAATTTGTATTTAGTTTTGAGCTGCTGGAAGGACATCAACGTACAGGTGTTCGGTATGTGAAGATCGGCTACCGTCTGAATGCTTCTAGAGGCCCATGAGACCCAATGAAGTGATTTATGATCTACCTTAATGAGAGGATTATTCCAAATTGGGGCATAACATAAGGGAGGAGGGTAGTCGGTGCTTGGAACACCAGCTATGGCCATTGCCCGGTGCCACAATGCACATGTATTTGTCATAAGTGGCGTGAGTTGAGGATTGGCAGGTATCCAAGATAACAACGATTAAAGGTGAGTCTTTGCTGGCAGCATGGCCTCCAGTACTGCCCACTGAGGAGGAGGGGTAGAATGAGGGGCAAACCACGTCACAGCCTGGGCCATGTTAAAGGCCAAATGATATCCCATAAACCACGGGAGGCCGAGTCCCACCTTGGTCCAATGAGCACGTAGTTTCGTTCGCCCCCATCTAGGGGGTCAACCTTCCCAGAGGAGAAGTGCTACTAATCTATCTAAGGCTTGAAATGGTTTTTGAAAGAGAGGGATTGGGAGGTTGTTCAGTAGGTAAGAAACCCTAGAAAAAATAAACATTCTAACCGCCTCCACCTTTCCTTTCAGCGTTAGGCGTAATTTCATCCAGCTGTGGACCTTGGCTGTCAACGTGGCTTGGAGGGGAGAGATGTTGGCCATTTCTAAGTCCTTCCAGGCTGCAGTGATGTTAATGCCCAAATACGGGAAGCCCTGCAGCGCCCAGGAAATATCTGTACTGGCTAAGCATTGTTTACTGCATTTCTTGTTTAGAGGGGATAATATAGTTTTTTTCTGATTCATTGTAAGCCCTGATATTCTAGCAAACTCCTGCAGGATTGATAAAACCGGTGGGAGGGAAGACTGTGGGTCAGACGTAGCATATCGTCTGCATATGCATTAACTAAATAGGAAGTTTTCCCCACAGGGATACCGGTTACAGTTGAGGTGTTAATCAGTGTTCTAATTAAATGGTCCAGAGCTACCAGAAACAGGAGCGGGGAGAGAGGACACTCTTGTCTGGTACCTCTATGGAGGAGAAAGGGAGAAGAGGTATCCTTATTAGTAACTATTCTGGCCGAGGGTTGGTTGTACAGTGTGTATACCCATGAACAAAATTAGGATCCAAAGCCATACAGTCAGAGAATCTGGTGCAAATGAGCCCATTCCAGGGAGTCGAAAGCCTTAGGAAAATCAACTGCTAAGGCGGCCATGGGAACCTCGGACTGAAGTGCCAGCCATTTAAGATTTAAAACAAGGCGTAGGTTATCTGCACTGGATTTCTCTTTTAGGAACCCCATTTGAGAGGGATGGATCAGATTTAATAGCACTGGGGATAGTCTGGTTGCCAAGGTTTTAGCAGAAGTGAAATGGGTCTATAATTTGCACACAGTAAGTCATCCGAGGATTTCTTGGGGATTAGTGAAATAAGAGCCTCACGCATAGTGGGGGGAAGTAGTGTTCGACTGGGCTTCCTGGAGAGTTTGCAGAAGGGGGGTGGTAATCTCATCCTGTAGCACTTGGTACAGCTCTGCTGATATACCATCTGGCCCTGGGGCCTTCCCTTTGGCCATCTGAAATAGTGCAGACCGGAGTTCGTCCCGAGTTATGGGAGCATCCAGAGCCAGGGCCTGCTCTTTAGAGAGCTTAGGGAGTTGCGCCCCTCGGCAAAAGCTTTGCAGACGCTGAGATAATTCAGTATCTGAAAAGATATTCTGAGACTGGTAAAGGTCCTGGTAAAATATTTTCATAGTCTCCTTGATAGCCTTGGGTGTTGCTGCAATCTTCCCTCCTTGTTTTATAGGGCTAAAGTTCTGGAAGAGGTTTGTTGCTTCCGTAAATAATAAGCTAATAATTTCCCAACCTTATCCCCTCCCTCCCAGAACCTGTGCTTAGCTCGAGTGAGTTGCCACTCCGCCTTCCTGTTCAGCAGCACACTGAGTTTGTATTTTAAACCAGTAATGTTGGCTAGGAGAGGGGAGTTCAGTGGGTTAGTGGGAGATATTTTGAACTGCTTCTCTAGAAGTGCCAGATCCTTCTGGAGCTCTGATATCTGCTTTGCCCTTTCCTTGTTTTTAGCCACAGAGTAGGAAATAATTCTCCCCCTTATAACTGCCTTAAAGGCCTCCCAGACTGTGGTTGCACTTGTTTCCCCTTGGGTGTTGACTGAGAAATAGGAAAGGGTTTCATTTTTTATGTAATCACGAAAGGCTGCATCCTCCAACAATAACGGATTATATCTCCACCTTTTGGAGCGTGAGCCCTGCCCTGGGGAGTGAAAATGATCATTACAGGGGCATGGTCCGATATAACTATGCTGCCAATGGTGGGAGTTTCTATCCCAGGCATTGCAGCGTGATTGGCCAACCAGAAGTCAAGTCTACTATGAGTCCCATGCACTGTAGAAAAGTATGTGTAATCACCCCCACTTGGATGACTAATTCTCCATGGGTCCCCTAGTCCTCATTCTGACATCAAAGTATTTAGTGTTTCTAAAACCTTTGAATGGGACTGAGGTGTAGGTATGGATTTGTCTAAAAAAATATCACGCACCAAATTATGGTCCCCACCTAGTAGGATTGGAATACCAAGGTCGTCGCCAGAGAGCTCGGTGAAGGCCTGACTCAATTCAGAATATACATCCCCTGTATCCATATTGAAGCCATAAACATTGGCTATTATGATCCTGCCGCCAGGATATGACAGCTTAGCCACTATCCATCTACCTAGTGAGTCCTGATGCTGACCCTCAATAGTCTATGGTCCCGACCTCCGTAGTAGGATGGCCACTCCCCTGGACTTTGTGGAGACACAACTAGCCAGCACTGTTCCCACTCACAACTTTTTTAACCATTGCACCGTGCAGCTGGTAAGATGCGTCTCCTGGAGTAAGGCAATATCCGCACCAATTGAGTTTAGATATTGCAATACTTTGGTTCATTTTGCTGGGTGATTCAGTCCACGCACATTCCAGGAGACACATCCCCAACCACGTGGTGCAACCGTAGTTGAGACCATAATAACAATTCCCACCTATTACGCACCAAGGAAGAAGAGTGTGCTCACCCAGTCAATAGTGAAAGGAGAAGCAGGAAAGAATAAAAGAAGAAAGATACCCGGCTAGAGGCCTGTGGTAAGTCCTGTACCATTGGTGAGCCTCAAACGGACAGGTGTTGAAAAGGTTGAGGAGAGACAGTAACAATCAATCTACCTGCAGTTGAAGAGAGGCCTGTGCGAAGTAAGGAGAAAACCACAGTTATGTACCTTAGAAATTCAAAGTACAGGGCAGAAAACTGCCAATAATCAGCTGTCAAGCAACAGGTTAATAAACAGATTAATTATAAAACAATATAACACTTCTAGAACAATCAACAATAACTCAGTTATTGGTGCCGAGTTGTACACGTGAAAAGGGGCAGTTACGCCCCTGAGCCACACTGCTTCGGACACCAAATGCAGAATTGGGAAGGAGTCACACCAGATTAGATGATCTGTCCCAGCCCGAATCTGAGGACTTGGCCATATGAACTGCTACGAGCCACCAGGATAAGCCCGGAGTCTGGAGCCACCCCCAAACTGGAGGGGGAGGCACAGTCAATCGGTACACCTGACTGGGGAATGGGAAAGGGGACGGGGGGATCTGTCAGCCACATATTACCTATAAGGTTCTAATCCACGGGGAAAAATAACCCATAGGAAAAGTAACCAGTGACCACTAGTATGAGTAACTACCAAGACCATCAGGGTGTATTAGAGGATGACCATATTTATGTGACTTAAAAATTACCCGGCCTATGAATTATTTAGGAAATGCATGAATTATTTAGGAAATATATACTCAGCTCCATGAATAGGAGCATTGGGCTACCCAGCACATCCACCAAAAGGGAGAGATGGGGTACATACAGAGACATGCCTATAGTAGCAAAGAGAGAGGAGGGATTACTAGCTACGTCAAAAGGGGCTTAAGAATACCAAGCAGAGGAAGATGGTACAAAAAGGTGAGGGGGGGAGGAATTCCTCTGCCTGTAATTTTTAGGCACTGCCCTATTCAGCTCTAGGTGTGCTAATTCAATAAGGAGGAAAGGGGAAGCATAACCCTTTACCCCATGGTAGCCAAGTTAGACCCTCAGATTCTCAAATATTATTAACAAATTTCCTTTGCTTTTCAGGTCCCCAATGTCACCAGAGCTTCTGCATATGTTTTTAGCCTAGGTTTCAGAGCAGAACTGGTTGCCTCCTCCTCTTCGGTCTCCTCCTCCACCATCGATGCCCAGTCTAGTGGGACTGGATTGTCCTCAAGGATCCCCGTTGGTTCCTCCATCGTGTCAGAGGGCTTGATTTTCTCTGGCATGTCAGATATGCCTTCAGGAGTTTGGCTGGTGGAGACACGGTAGGGTTACTCTGTGTTGGTGAGCGAGGGCTTCTAGCACGCGAGCGCTGTCTCGCTGGCAGCGGAGGATCAGCCGCTTCAGGTGTTTTAGACAATTGGCCAACATTAGATACATCCGAAGTCAGCTGGGATGCAGAATGAAGTAGAGGTGACTTATTTCTATCAGGGGAAGGGTTCCATAGCTGCCTGTGCGATGGGGGAGCTATATTGGACAGACCCATCCACCTACAATATTGATCCTCTGAGACAGCACTGCCCTTTCTGCTAGTTCCTTGTGTTATTCTACCCCTTGGCTCCCAGACGCATCTGGGAGATGTAGTGCCCGTCAGCATATTCGGCCAGTGTCCCCGAATCCAGGCCTCAGCATCCCTTGGAGAGTCTGCCAGAAAAGACTGGCCATCTTTAGACAGATACAGCGATGTAAGTCCTTTAAATCTATATTGTACTGAGTTAGCATTCAGCACCTTTGTTAGTGATTTATAGGCACCTTGCCTGGCTGCAACCTCCTGCATAAAATCTCTGTATACAGAGATAACATGCCCCCTCCAGGTTAGCGCTCCAGTGTCTCTTATGGCTTTAAGTAAACTCTCCTTGACTGAGAGGTGCAGCATATATGCAACTATGGTCCGAGGGCTTCTAGTGTGACTCGAGTTGCTGGGAACCCGATAGGCATGTTCAACATTTACCGGCTCTTTCCACTGTTCTCCTATCAGCTGTGGAAGCCATTCGTTTAAGAACTTCTCCAAGTTGGAGCTCTCCGCTCCCTCTGGCACACCAAGAATATGAATATTATTCCTCCTGATGCGATTCTCTTGTACTTCAGCCCTTTGCCATAAATGAGCCAGCTTTGCTTCATGGTCTCTAAGTTTGTGCAGAACATTCAAGTGCTGACCTTCCAACTCACCCACCCACTGCTTGAGGACATTATGTTGGTCCTCAAGCCTGTGGACATCTGCAATGTTGCCTGCTAGAGAAGCGCCGATGTTATCCACCTTGGAGAGTAGCGCTTCAAGTATTTTCGTGATGTTGCCCAGGGCTTCCCCCACTTGTGTTTAGTCCAGGGTGTCCTGGGCCGCAGCTCCATCGCAGCAGCTTGTGGTCTATTCCATTCCATCAGGAGGATCCTTGTGTTGCACTAGGCGGTTACTCGGGAGGCCAGTAGCTCTGCGCTTACATCAGCGACAGTCCCCCTAGAAGACGACTGACCTCTTTCGCCCACAGTTGCCGTCAGAAGGATACAGAGGGGGTGGGGGGTGTGAACGCTTCACAGAAAAGAGATCAAGAGACTCTATGGTTGAAGAAACTGTGGCCGGGCCTGTGCAACCTATCTGAGAGCACCCGAGTCAATAACTGCGCTGGTCACCCGACACTATAGATTGCAGCAATCCCCAAAAATACTTCATCGGTGGCGACAGGAGATAGGAAGGAGAGAAATCGAGTAAGGAGAGTAAACTTTCAGCCCATCGTTCAGGCGGTAAGTGTAGGATTTTCCATCGGGCTAGGGCAGAGCGAAGGGTTCAAGCTGCCATCTTCACTGGATCCCACCAGAAGTCCCCCTTCACTCCACCTCCTCGATCTGTGTCCTTTTCATCGACCTGTCCTTCTCCTCACCTTCTCTGCTGCAACCTGGATATTTATTTTGGGCTTGTTTCCCTATCCTACCATAATCTTCCTCCCATTCCATCCAATCGCTGCTTAGCTGGCTGCTGGCTCTCACCGACTTTCTCTTCTATTTCCATCACTCAATCTATATGCCTTGGCTGACCACTCAGCTTGCCTCGGCTGACTCCATCTAGCTCCCGTACTCTTGTGCCTAATCACCAAGCTCTCCTTACTGCAGTTCTCATCCCATATCGGCTGGGTTCTATGCTACCCCATTGACCTCTCTACCATCTTTTGTCTTTTCATACCTCGCTTTCCTGTACCAGCCTCTATAGCTTCAATCCATCATTGCACCTCCTCCAATTCCTAAAATTTTACCTTCCTTGTCCTAGCACCTTTTCTAGTACCAGCCATCATGGCTTCCCTCCACTCTTAGTTTCACTCCTCATCATACATCGTCCACTTTTGCTCCTTGATCGCTCACCCTGAGTTGCCTCTGGTTCCAGACATGCCTTCTTGGCCTTGGAGTCTGCCTCCTTTCAAGGAGCCTACTTACTCATACTACTACCTTCATACCAGTTAATTTTCAAGTTCATTCCTGTCTCCTCCTCTTCCAATTCTGTACTGGCCTTCCTGGATTCACTCCACTCAAGGCCTGCAATCGATATTTCTTTCTGGGCGTACCTAACATGACTCATATGCCACCTCATCGACCTGCAGCCATCCTGCCGCATGTATCAGGTTCCTGACTCCGGTCATCCTTCACTCCTCCTTACCTCAAACTTTGTTTATTTACCTTTCTTACTCGAGCATTCCTATCATTTAATCCTTTGCTACCTCCTTGACTCCGACCTTAGGATCTACTCGTTTGCAGCGCATAATCAAGCATACCCTATCAGAAAACCATCCACTCACTAGCATCGCTCAATCAAGCATTCCTCTCCTTGGACTTTATGTTATGTCATCGACCTGCCGCCCTCCTGCAGCGCTCATCATCTTCAGTCTTCATTGCTGCCTCATGTTCCTTCTTCGATCTGTGCCTTCTTTTGGGGTTTTTTCCCTATTCCATCATCATCTTCCCTACTCATATCCATCTCTTTAATAAACCCTTCTTTTTACCGACATACATTCTCCAATCAAATGTCCTCAAATCAAATGTCATCAGCCTGGAGGGAAGGTGACCTAGGCCTTGGATCCCCAGAGGTTTCCTCTTCAAAGGGGGTTTTTCCTCTCCTCAGTGCCAGTGGTCATAATATTAGAGTTAGTGCTTTCTTAGGTTACTTAGTTAGGTTCCGCTGTTGAATGGAGGCGGATGGTGGCCCTTAGCTTTCCCCTCTCTCATTAGGAAGTCCGCCCTTATCATCTTCTCAGAATTCATTCATTCATCATTCTCTCCTTTTCAATGCTTGACACCTTTGGGTATTCTTTTGGGGCTTCTTCCTAACCTACCTTTAGGCGACGCAATCATTCCAGCGGCACCTGTAGGGTGGAACCCTCCTCTAGGGTTCCTTGCGTCGTACCCTACAGGGTGGTATATCCCACGGATACAGAAGCGGAAAGCCACAAAGCAAATCAAGTTACACAAGCATCAACTCATCTCATCCAGTTGCATAAGCACATTGAATGGGAGGGCTTTAAGCCTGAGGTTCGATGGGCTGAGCAATTACGTCACTCCCCCATCGGGCTTAAAATGTCTCTCATCCTGGGCCCCTCCAGGATTCATTTTTTTCATTGCCCACCATCCACCCCTCCTCCTCCAGCGGCTCATCTCTCTTACCCGTAGGCTTCTTCCTAACCTACCTTTAGTCGATGCAATCATTCTAGTGGCACCTGTAGGGGAGAACCCCCCTCTAGGGTTCCTTGTATCGTATCCTACAGGGTGGTATATCCCACGAATACAGAGGCAGAAAGCCACAAAGCAAATCAAGTTACACAAGCGTCATCTCATCTCATCTCATCCAGTTGCATAAGCACATTGAACCTACATTATCATCACAGACCCTACTTGATCTACAGCTCTTTCTCCCTCCCCGTCCTTTTTACTATGATTCCTTGTACTTATCCACACTTTCTTGAACCCCACCACTGTTTTCACCCTACTACCTCTGCTAGAGGGCTGTTCATGAATCCACCACTCTTCTTCCTCACATCTCTCTGAATCTACCCCCGGCTTCATTGCATGTCCCCTTTTCTTGAGAACCTTTTTTCTGGAAATACTTCCCTCCTGTACTATTTACCCCATGAAGTATTTAAAGTTCTCTATCATATCCCCTTCTCCTTTCTCTCTTCTAGGGTGTAAGTATTGAGGTCCTTTAGTCTCTCCTCATAGGGCTTTTGATGCAGAACCTGCACCATTTTAGTTGTCATCCTCTGGACCACCTCCACTCTGTCTATGTCCCTCTGGAAATGCAGGGATGGAATTTCAAAGCCCTAGCAAGGACGCATGTGACTTGCGTCCAAAAAATACAGTGCAAGTCACAAGATGCGCCAAAAGATGCATCCTACAGGATTCAGAAATGCACCCTGCACCAATGTGCAATGGTGCTGCGTCAAAGTGGGTTACTTCCATAGATGCATCAAAGAAATTTGCGACATGGCGCACGACTATGAGATGCACCCTGAAAAGCTGCAGTATCCCTAATCTCAGATTCAGGAAAGTCTCCACAATGAACTTGCGACCATCTAAGTCACCACTACATAGACCAAGGAGAAGGTGGTCTAAGTGCACTCCACTATATAATGGGCAGTGCAGCACAGTGCTAGGCAGACACCCCAGAACTAGCACAGTGCAAAGCAGGAGTGTGATACCAGAACAGAGCAATCATGCCCGCATCAATAGCTCTACTGGGCTTCATGTTGGCAGCAGAAGGGTGGCAGAGGCATCAGAATGGCAGGATGCAGGGGAATGGCCCACCACAGCAGCAGCGACCAGTCAGGCAGTATACCCCCGAGTGATACGTGTCAGAACATCCTATGAGGATCACATGGAGCAGCAGTGCATAGCACAGTACTACTTGAACAAGGCTGCCATTAGGATGCTGTGCCAGGAGTTGGGCAAGGACCTGTGCAGTGCAACTCAGAGGGGGCATGCAATACCTGGAAATGTAAAGGTAAGCACAGCAATGTGCTGGCTTGGGACTGAGACATTCCAAACACCCAGGGGTTATACAGTGGGTATATCCCAGTCTTCTGTGTCCCAGTGCCTTAGACAGTTTGTGGATGCCTTGCTGCGATGCTGTGACAGGTATAACTGCTTCCCACGGGGGGGCACACAGCAGCAGGCTGTCAAGGAGGCCTTTTACACACTGGCACAGCTCCCCAATGTGCTGGGTGCCATTGATTGCATGTATGTGGCTATCAGAGCACCACCTGAACAGGGGGATGCCTTTGTCAATCGCAAGGGCTTCCACTCACTGAACATCCAGGTGGTGTGTGATAGCCACTGTCATATACTAGATGTGGTGGCCCAGTACCTTGGGTCATGCCATGACTCATACATATTCAGGCACAGTGGCCTGTATGAGGCATTCCAGACTGGAGAGATCGAAGGAGGCTGGCTGATAAGTAGGTGATAATGTACCCAAGCACAGCACAATAGGTGGGCTGAGGGAAGAGCACAGGGCCACATGGGTGACAAACAGACATGCATGGGCCTGAATGTGTGACCAGCACAACACAAAAGTGAGCCTGGTGGAGAGGCCAAGGATGTGACATGCATGATGTAGTTTGCACAGGGTGAAGGACTGACAATGCATGTGCATGGCAGGTGTGCCCATGGGAATGTGTCAAAGTAGGCCGAATGAAGGAGGACCATGTGTAGCCACAGTGGACTGTGTGATGTATGCAGCAATGACCATGGGTGGGGAAGGTGTGCTGTGGGTGACATGCAGCAGTTCTCCATGCTAACAGCGCAATGGTGGTGGTGGTGATTGGGATTATACATACCAGTATGCCATAGCAAATTGAACCACTGTCCTGTATTGCCCCACAGGTGACAGCGGTTTACCCACAACTGCTGAGTTGATGACCCCAGTGCAGCACATAGAGCAGTGGCTGAAGAAGCATATAATTGGTACTGACTACAACAAGAACAGTGATTGAGAGAACCTTTTGGCCCTAAACTCACGATTCCGATGCCTGGACTGATCTGGCGGCGACTGCAATACTCCCCAGAGATGGCCTGTAAGATCATTGTGGTGTGCTGCATCCTGCACAACATTGCCATTAACAAGAGGGTGCCACTGCCAACAGAGGCCATGGATAGTGTGTCACGTAAAACTGTATTTTATACAGTGATACAGCAATTAGGGTTCAAAGAATCCCTATTTACAAGGCATACCTGTTTGTATAAAGTACTAATTATTACTGTAGTTAGTGACAAAGTACAAAAAATAAAATATTTGTATATCTATAACAGCAATTTAAATACACATACTGTATGACAAGACACTTGTTTAAAAGGATCACAGGCAATTGAATATTGCATTATATTCACCTATTACATTGACAACAAAAGCTTAGTTCTTGCATCACTGCTGTTTTAAATGCAATAGTAGATAATTCTAGATTGCGAAGAAAAGGGGGAAGTCCATTCCAACAGGAAGCAACCTTATACTGAAAGGTCATGGTGTTGAATCAGTTTTTTATTATTGGAGTTATCAGTTCCCTAGCTCCCATTTGTCTTAGATTTAATCCATGTTTTGGCTTTTGTCACTTAGCTACCAAGTTGAGGGGATGTTCTCTTTGAAGTAGTCCCTGTACCTGATTAATCCAAGTGCCCTTTGCCCACAGGGTAAGTGAATTCCAAAGTAGATTAGTGCACATTGTACAGTGGTTGGTGCTGTAATCACATTTTAGTACAAATCTCACTAATCTGTTATGAAGTACATCCAAATTCTGCAGTTGCTTTTTTGTAGTGTGCCTGTAAATATGGCTTCCATAATCAATTGCAGGTAATACTAGTTAATTTGCTATGATTAGACACATTTCTTTTGTTACACAGTTTGATGTGCGTCTCATAGCTCCTATTTTAGCACTTGTTTTCCTTATTAATTCTCTTGTATGTTGTTCAAAGGTTGAGTGTTGATCTATGTGGATACCTACAGTAGGTATTAATATACCATTGTTTGTTTTAGAGTTTTCCCTTCCCCGAGTCATTATTTTTATTTTTTATTTTATTTATTCATTGGAATTTTGGAATTACAATCCTTTGAGTCAAAGACTCTTTTGCAAAGGCTCCACGTCAATACAAAACAGAAACATTACTTAAAGACACAGGCCCAAATATTCAAAAGGGTTGCGCATGGAGCAACAGTGTTGCACCATGCACAACCCACTGATCGCTCCTGGCACAATATTCAAAGGGAAAAATGCGCGCAAATCTCAATGCTACCGGAGCGCATCAGTAATATATGCAGGCACAGGTGGGGGTGCGCCTATGCATAACCTGCACAGCCCGATATTCAGCCTGGATGTGCAGAGGCGCATGCACAACCCCTACTGCGCCTGCACAACGTTAAGCCCCAAAAAAGGAACAAGTGATGGCCACCCACAGGTGAGCTGCTGCATTGCGGGGTGCAACATGGCACCCGGTTCCTGCCGCACCTGGTGGCGCCCCCATGCCCCATCACGGGCAACCCTGTGAAATCCCCCTCCTATAGCCCTGGTGGTCCAATGGACCTCTATGTGCCAGATCGCGGGCATCGGTATAGTACCCCCACATCCAATATCCCTGGTGGTCCAGTGGACCGGATCGCTGCCCGATCGCGGGCATCTGTAACATAAAATACCTACTACCCTGGTGGTCTAATGCCTCCCCCATCCCACCATCCGCGGCCCCACGCGCTCCCCGTCAGCTGGCGGGCGGCACCCCACCACCTGCCGCCCGCCCGCCCCGCCGACTGACAGCTCGGTGGTGCTGCCGTCGTTGGTTCTGGCGTGAGCCAATGGGTGTGCAACCCTTCATACTGCTCGGTCCAGACAGGATCATGCACATAGCTGGACTGAGTAATACAATATGGCTGCGCCCATTGGTTCATGCTGCCAACAGCAAAGGCATGCAGCCCTACCGAGCTGTCAACGAAATGGGCGGCAGAGGCGGCAGGCGGAGTGTAAGTGCTACCACCGCCAGCTGGCGGGGGAGCAGGTGGTGGGGCTCAGTGGGCGGGTGGGAAGGGGGTACACTAGACCACCAGGGTAGTAGGGTATTTTATGTGTTACAGATGCCGCCAATTGGGCCGGCATTCGGTCCACTGGATCACCTGGGATATTGGGCGTGATTCTATACTGATGCCGCGATCAGGCACATAGCGTCCTCTGGACCACCAGGGATATTGGATGGGGGGTTTCTTTTACACGAATGCCACGATCGGGCTGCAGGGGGCGTCGGTCCCCAACGGCTGCTGCCTGGCAGGGCGCCAGGGGCAAGTCGTCTGGGATTGGCGCACTTGCATGCTAATGGCATGCAAATGGAGCCATAATGAGATGCAAATGACTCCGTGTGCCTTGCATAAATTATGGCCCCATTTGCATGTCCCCTATTGAATAGAGCAGGTGCTGTGCATGGCACAATGGCACTTGCGCTAGCGCATCTCCATGCTCCACTCTGGCCACTTGCGCTGGCGCAGTGCCACTGCACCATGCACAGTGTGGGTGGCCAGGGTGCACTATTCAAAGCTGCTGCATCATGGTGCAGCTCCGTTGAATATCACCCAGGCCATACCCCTGCGCAACAAACTTGAGCTGCACCCAGGCTTGCACCACAGCCTGGCGCAGTTTGAATATCCGGGCCACAATGTACTTGGAATGCTTTTATTTTTCTGCTCTTGGTCAAAGAACATGGTTTGTGTTTTTCTATTATTTCTATTATTTATCAATAGCCCCAGGGAAGAAAAATGTCTCTGCATAGCTAAAAAAATCATTTTGCAGTTTTTGTTCTGCCTCTAGATACCAGTACGGTGTCATCCGCATATAGTCTGATTTGTGAATGCTTGATGTAACTTGGTAGGTCATTTAAATATATTATAAACAAGAGGGGGCCCAGTATAGATCCCTGGGGTACCCCTCTTGTCACAAAATCTATTTTAGGCTGCTGGCCGTTTAAGAGGACAAACTGAGATCTCTTATTAAGATAGGATTTGAACTACAAGTTTCTTCCACCAGTTCTATTTTCTCCAGGCTACTTATTAGGATACCATGATCTACTAAATCAAATGCTTTTGACAGGTATACTGTGTACTGCACCCACAGACTTCAAGTCCCCAAGTGGGGTAGCTATTAGGTCTAGGAAGTCCATGAGTGCAGTAGTCGTGGACCTGCCCTGTCTAAAGCCTGACTGAAATTGAGTTAATTTGTTGTGTTTCTCAAGATACTCCATCAATTGACCATGAATATCTTTTCTAGTATTTTGGGAACTGTTGACAACAGGGCTATTGGCCGATAGTTAGAAGCATCCTTAGAATCCCCTCCTTCATCTACAGGGATTACTTCAGCCAGTTTCTAACTCAGTGGAAACAGTCCCTCCCTTAGACTCCAATTAAAGATGTCTCTTAATATTGGTGATAATTCCAGAGCAGCTTCTTTTAAATCTGTTTTCTATTTTATCCGGACCACTGGCTTTGTTAATCTTTAATTTATTTATAATTTTAATACTCCCATTTTGTAACTATCCTAAATCTGAACTTGGGTAGGTAATTATCTTGAGAATCCTCTGAATTTTGATATTGTGTCACAGTGTGTGACTGTTTTGTACAGCGATATAATTACTGTTTTAAATCAGGAAGCTCTATAAAGTAATTATTTGAAGATCCGCAGCACTACCTGCTTTGAGCACTGTACAATTTTGACTAAGTTTAATCTCAGTTTGATTTTTAACAGGATTTATAAGATTTTTATTAAGGACCAATAAGTTCTCAGATCCGTAGTTTCTCTGACTTTTTGTTTATAGCAGAGTGCTTTTGATTTTCTTACTTCCTGAATTATTCTAGTTCTTGTTTTTTTTGTTTAAATTTGTCCCAAACTTCACATTTTAAAGTTTTATTAGCTTTCTTCCAAAGTTGGTTTCTTGTCCTGATTAACTTCTTAATGTTTACAGTTATCCATGGCAAATGATTTAATTTTTGGGTGACTTTTTTCTGAGGAACAAATTTATCACATGCTTCTGCATTATCGTGAATTCCTGTACTGCTAAATTTAAATCTGGAATAAGAAAAATCCTGTTCCGTGGCAACCCTTGTAATGGCATCATGGATGCAGCAGAGGAGCACACTGATGATACAGATGTGGGCCACAACACCGAGCGGCAGGCAACATGGCCACAGCCCAGCAGGTGAGAGCAGACCTGATAAGGAACCACTTCACCTGAGGGACATCATTGTCCCTTGTGGCACTTGGCAGATGTACCAACAACTAGGGAAGAACTGCTCAGACAAGAGGACATCCATGTGTGTATGCCCAAACAACACATGCCAGCACACATGAACATCTGCCCAGTGCAGTGCCCCAGACATGGTTGCACTGTGACAAAATCAGTGGCCGTGGCTGGCGTGTTGCCATGGGGACATCTGTAGTAGCCACAAGAACATCAGGGGATACCCAATGCAGTGGTGTACCACCTATATGCACACATGGACATGACCATCTGAGGTGAGTATGGTAGGTGTGCATGCATTTGTGACAGGATGGTGCTGTTGGTGATGATACATGACCAGGAGGACATGTTGCCAGTGCTGGCCAGCAGGTACATGGCACTGCCACTGGCCGGTCCACCCCCCCAGTGCCAAACAGCGATAACCAAACACCCTACACCATCCGCCCACCAGCACCTCACCATATGTCTCCAATGGCACTGTCACCCTGCCACATACCCACTGTAACCCAATCACTGCCCCTGCCCCCAGCACCCTCAGGGCAAACAGTTCCACCAGTGCACCACCCCCTGGGTTCAGCAGTGCACCCTCATGGCAGTACATGACCCATCCCCCCACCAATGTGTAGCCACTCCCCAATCCTGCCCCTCCCTAGAGTGAAAACAACTCATGTCCTGAACATGCATAGAAAATGTAACGCAGGCCGCATTATGCGTTGAAATATTCCGAAAAGTGCGATATGTGTGAAAAAAATGCAATCGCGGCCAGCATTGACATGTTGTGTCAGTGCACACAAAAAGTACAACACTGCATGCAAGCCACAAAGGCAGGCAAGAGCGAGGCCTGCACACTCATGCTCAGCAACTGTGTGCTGCCCCACCCTGGCAAGCCTTGAATCAGAAGCAGAATGGCAAATCTGAGTGTCAGGGCCCCAAACTTTACTGCAGATGTAACTGCACAGTTTGTTAGCCTTGTCCAGCAATGGGCAAGGCATTTGCTGCCACCAGGCTGCAAACGGCATTCCCCAGGGGAGAGAGACAACCTCTTGTTTCAATCATGTGCCCCCGCTCCCTTCTAGTCCCCAGCAGGTACAGAAGGAGAGGGGGTTTAGATATTCAATATAAATATGTAAAGGGATGAATATGGTGAGGGAAGGGAGCGTATTGTACAGGACAATATGAGTAGATTGTAGCTACTCTACATATACAGGAGAGCATGTCATGACTGTGGTTGGGTAAGGACTAGGGGCAATGTAGGACAGGCCTGAATCACAGAATGGGTGGTGTATGTTTTATATGGCCTGCCCCTGGTGGTGGGTGTGGGCACGGTGGGGGGCATTGTGCATGCATGGGAGAGGCATACGAGAAATCTTGTGGGGGGAGTGAGTGGCAGCAGACAGTGAATGGGTGGAGTGAATGGCAGTTCTGTATAGGCTGGGAAACAGGAAGACTTGCTGGGCTTGCCAGTCCTTGTGTGCTGTCAATATCTGTTGTTCTGTGTATCTGTTGCATTGTCATTGTGCTTGTGCATGTGCCTTCCCAGGGCCACCTGTCACATGACCTATGGCACAGGTACTGCCTGCTGCGTTCTGAATAGCATGTGGTGTGATGGCTCACACAGTGGTGGGAACACCCATCCACTGTGTGCAGTAATACCCACACAATGCACATGTTCAGCATGTGTTGTAGGTGCTGCCAGGGGACGAAACACAGGCACTGGACTGCATAAGGGCCTGTACCACAGGTGGTAACAAATTGCACTGACCACCACTTGCTGTGGTCTATGGCTGATGCTGGCCTGGTAACCAGTGTGGCTTAACCTGATCATTCTCTGGCATGCACTCCATTGAGACTGACTATATGCACACACAATCGTGCCCTATTGCCCCTGCTTTGTAGACCTGTGTGCTACACATTTCCCTGCATCTCTGTATGCGATACAAAGTAAATGTCACAGACTTATAGGTTTTTTACTATTTATTCAAGCAATATCCACATATGTTCTGTACATGGCCATTGACACTGGTAATTTTTAACTGTTCTGCAGATGTTCCTTCACATTCCATGTTTCACAGTTCCCTCCTACCTGCTCCCATACCACTTGACCGTCCATTGCCTCCCTAGATGTCCCCACATGTCACTCCTGCCACTGTCACCCTTGTACCTGCCACCCTGGTGCTGTTTGTTGTCCCACCAACCTCACATCATTGTGACATCTGTGTGCCTGTGTCCATTCATGTGAGGGTTCCTTCACTTATGTGGCCTTCTGGACCAGCATGGCTATATCCCAGGGGCCTGCGCTGCTGCTGCTGCTGCCGTTGTTATTGTATAGACCCAGGTTGGATATCAGCTGTATTGTCCATCCCCAGTGTGTGTGACAGATGCAGCTGTTGGGGTCCCTCAATGTTTGTCTGCACCCTTCTCTTGCCCCTTTTGCTGGTTGTGGGTGCAAGGACAGCTGTTGTGCTGTTTCCCCCATTGCCTGGGCCTGTTGCCACAATAATGGTGTTGCTGGATGTGCCTGCCTGGCTGGTCAGAATGGGGCCATGTGTTGGCTGTCTGGTTGTGGGCATGCTAACAGGGGCACTTGTACCTGGGCTGGGACATGTGGAGGGTTTGATGGATCGTCACGTGTTCAGTTTGTGTTGCCTGCTGTCCACTCTGGGTGTGTGTTGTCCCCTGTGGTGGCCTGGTGCCCCCATGGCACTGGTCCCTGTGTCACAGGGCTACTGCAATGTCCTATATTGCAGCTGCCATGACCTCTGTGTGCCACTGATGCACTGCGGTGGATCTTTTGATCGCAGAACTGGCATGGTCCATGGCCTCCACTTGCTCCTGGATGGTGGCACATACCACATGGAGGGCCACCACTACATTTACGAGTGCCACTGTTGTGTCCCTGCCGGTCCCCTGTATGGCACTGGTGATGGCTGTGCCCATGTTCTGGATGGTCTGGTGCTGTGCCTTGTTGGTGACCCTGATGTTCCTGAGCTCACCAGTCTGCACCTCCTGACCCTGACAGATGGACTGGCAGTAAACCTCAAAGAGGATGATTGGTGAGGCCTGCTGGGACTGGAACTGGTTCTGCCCGGCCTCCCCAGTGTAGCCTTTAGTTGTTACACAGTGGCCGGGCTTAGTTCATCAACTACATTCCCCTGTATACTAGCAACATCATTAGTCCCAGCATCTACAGACTGTGATTGGCCCTCCCCTGCAGGTGTTGCTGTGGTCTCCTCTCCATCTGCCTCTTCCACCACCTCCGCTGGCGTCTCTGCCACCAGCCCATCCCGCTTCTCCACCAGGCTCCTGACATTGCCTGTGCTGCTGTACTGCTGCTGTCCTCTTCAGTATGGTACACTTTCTGCCTATCCTGACCACGGTGTCTGCCACTTGTCTCCACTCTGTTGTCATCTGGTTGTTCAGCTGTGTGACTTGCAGGATGATATACAGATAACCTTGACCACCATTCCACGACATACAGTTCTGCACTTGTGTTGCCTAGGTCATGGACACTGACACTGCAGAACTTTACATTTGCTACATGTCTGTATTGGCACTCCACACATGTGGTCTGGTACAGCATGTGTCCCTGGGTAGTTGGTGCCACAGGTGGGCTATGACCATGATCATCCTTGAACATTCCCCCCATGACATGACTTGGCTGCCCTGCACAGTGTATATCCCCAACATGCCACATCACCCTGTGTGGGTGTGCAACGCCTGTTGCTGCAACCCCAGTTGTAACATCTGCACCATTGCTGGTGTCGCCTGTTGCCATTGTGGGCCTGTGGTGCATGTTGCATGTGGTGCATGTTGACACAATTCCCCCTGCATAATATTCCACAGCGCACTCACTCCATGGTCAGGCTTCCATCCATGTGTTGCTAGCACATGCCAGCACACATGCCATGGACCATCCCATGACCCCTATCTCATTGTTTCCACATACCCTGGCCACTTGGGCTACCTGTACAGCCTAGATGTTTGTTTAACGGGCTGTGCATGGGCTTGTTACATGCTGCAGTCCAGGGTTTGGCTCCTGCCACCTCCACTTGCGTACTGTGTGACTCTGAGCATGTCACTTTACCTCACCAGTGCTCATATGTCACCCAGAACACAGGCACTTGTGCCTAGTGGGCCTTATCCAGTTTGCAGAGATGATGATAATAATAGTAAATTTGTACATATTGGACAACTTGCCTCCCTTCTATTGCCCACAATAGGTATTGCCATTGCCACTGATGTCACTGTGCACCACCAGTGCCATGGCATATGTGCACACCTGGGTGATTTACTGCAGCCTGATGTCACCATGGTCCCTGACCCATCCAGTGCCTGCCTACCTGCCTATGTGGCTGGCATTGCTCATGGGTGTGGTGTGTGTAGTTCACCGCTTGGGTGCAGGACCTGTGATAACCACATGGTTGGTCTACGGTGTTGGTCATGTCACTGTGTCAGTCATATGGTCTACATATTGGTGCTTGTACAGTGCTGTCTGTCCATGATTCACAGGGGCATGTTGCATGTGTCTTGTCATGCTCAGCCTCCCCCCAGGGTGGCACGGGACTTGTTTCCTCCCTACACCTTGACATGTGCTCCATGTTCCCAGGGTGTGTCATGCACAGCACTCTCACAGCAGTATTGCAACCCATACATGCTGCCATAATGTACTTTGCCTGCCCAGTAGTACACCCAGCTGTTTGGCACACCGTCATCCCTTCTTACATTGCATCCTGTGTCGTCCATCATGTACATCATGGACTGTGGCTCATTGCTTTACATATGCCAGCAGCCCTGTCAGACTATTTACCTGCAGAGCTCCATCAAACATCTCTCTGTACTGATGTTTAACACACTGCCACATTCATGTGTTACAGGGTACAGGATACCTGGCTATCCTGCTATATAGTCCATGGTGTTGACATGGCTATACTGCACATCATCACCGACTGCACATTCTGCATTCCTGGACCCACAGGCCTCCCCACCCACAGGCAGCATGGTGCAAGTGACCTTTCTCTGTTGTGGTGTTCTGTATGACTGCCACAGGGTGTGTGGCAACACTGCCCTCTGCCTCTGCTGTGACCCTGACTGTTCACTAGCTTCACATTACGATGCAGTACACATGCATGACTTACCTGTGCAACTCCACATGCAGAATGTGTCCAGGCTGCTGACACCCTCAATAGTCTGGCTACTGAGGTGAGCCACAATCCTCTCTTCCTGGCTGGTGAGGGGTAGTTCCTGGCTCTCTCCACCCCGAGTGACCACGGCACGCCTCCTGTTGTGTGCACGTTTTTCCTTGCAGCATCGCTTTTTGTTGTTACAGTGCTTCTGGAGCTCTCTGACTGTTGGAGCGGGCCACAGCATTCCCCTTCCCAGCAGCCTCTGCCCACACTGCCTGTCTCTGGTTTCACAGTTCTGCCTTGCCACCCCTGGCAAGGAATATGTCAGCAAGGGCATCAACTTCTTGCAGTAGGATGTCTGTCTCCTCTTGTGTGAAGTTCTTTTGTTTCTTTTTGCCCCCATTGCCCTGTGACTTGCCCCCATTTCTGTGCGACCTGCTCTCCCCGCCCACTGCACTTCCACATTGCACCACGTGCCAGCATTTTGTGTCATGCGTTCAGGTTGTGCCCTTTTATAGGGCGCAACCTGCTACTTGAGTCTTTCTGGTTTGGATCGGTTGCATTTGCCGCCTGTACTGGGTGGCACAATGTGTCTTGGGCGCAGATGATTTTGGATGCAAGCGCTGCAGCAACTTGCATCCTGCTTTAAAATCCAGCCTTGGTTCCAGAACTAGTACTCTAGGTGGGATAATACCAGTGATCTATACAGTGGCAACACCAGCTCCCTCCTTCTCCTGGTGATACCCCTCCCTATGCACCCCAGCATCCCACTAGCCATCCCAGCTGCCTTGTTGCACTGCCTGGACACCTTGAGGTCATCAGATATGATTACTCCAGGTCTCTTTCCTGCTTGATAGTTGTCAATACCACAACACCCATTTTGTACTCCACCCCTGGGTTTCTGTGCCCTAAGTGCATTATTTTGCACTTTTTTGCATTGAAACCTAACTGCCATACCCTTGGCCGCTCCTCTAGTATTCTCATGTCTCTGCTTATCCTTTTCACCCCCACCACCCCTGGAGTGTCCACCTTATTGCAGATTTTGGTGTCATCTGCAAAGAGGCAGACCCTTCCTTCCAGTTCCACTGCAAAGTGACTTATTTCCATCTCCTAACTACCTGCTGCACTACAGTGTATTTCTGCACTCCTGTACCTCACTTGTGCCTAAGCTCCCCCTCTGAAGAACTGGGTGCTTTACATCTATCAGCTGTGCCAGACTGTGTTTTTCAGCTACCGGCTCGAACTACCAAATTGTCAGTAAAACACTGGGAGGAGACAGATGAATCATCATCAGAGGAGGAGGGGCAGACTGACTTTAAAACACCGCACTGAGTGTTTGCAGGTAAGCTCCCTCATTTCCATCTCCTAACTACCTGCTGCACTACAGTGTATTTCTGTGCTCCTGTACCTCACTTGTGCCTAAGCTCCCCCTCTGAAGTACTCGGTGCTTTACCTCTATCAGCTGTGCCAGACTGTGTTTTTCAGCTACCGGCGCGAACTACCAAATTGCGGTAAAACACTGGGAGGAGACAGATGAATCATCATCAGAGGAGGAGCAGGCAGAGCTTTAAACACCACGTGCCTGCAGCACAAGTGCTGTGTAGCGAGCATGAAGTAGCACAAGTGCCACTTGGCACAGAAAATTTAGAATGCCACTAGCAGTTTGCAATACTTGTATCACTCTATAACTGTGTTTGAAAGCTGTGTTGCAACACTTTAGTAAGTCAGTCTAATAGATTTATGTCTGTCTTGTATAGGAAGGGCGATAAGTATAGCACAGTGAAGTCTGTTTTCTTTCATTGTTACCATTTGCAGCTCTGTATAGTTTAATTATGAGGTCTTATTGGTTAGTAATGCTGCCCATAAGCCTGTATGGCCTTTTGGCTTGTCAGGCGACTAAAACAGTAGCTACCACAACCTGGGATATGTGTATTAAACTAATTTCTAGAAGCACAGGCTTCTTGGAGTATTACAATTTTCTATCTAGTTTCGGTGTGTTTCAGGAAGACTTGACTCCTTACTCCCTGTTCAGAGACATGGCGAAATATTTATCTCTTATGAGAGGATCCTGGGTTGTAAGGTATTCACAGTTTAGCTATTTTAAATTATGTAAATCCCATTCAAGAGCTAAAAAAAGAATCTGCTGGATTTTTAGGTTCATTTTAATTATGACACTTTTGCAAAGTGGAGATACTCACCCAAATCCTGGTCCTTTAAATGTTTCTATGCCTGCTGAGCTAAATGCAGATATTTTGAAAACAAATGCTCTTAGTATCGTTCACATTAATGCCCGTAGTATTTGTAACAAGTTAGATTTAATTAAAGATTGGATAAAGACCTATAATCCTGACATCATTACTATTTCAGAAACATGGCCCAACAAAAGAATCTCGGATGTAAGTTTGCAATTAGATGGATATCAATTTTTTAGAAAGGACAGAAACAAAAAAGGGGGAGGACTTCTGATGTATGTCAACTTACATCTCAATGCCAAGGAATTAAACTGTGATTCATTGAATAAGGGTTTGGAAGCAGTTTTTGTTGAAATATGAATCCCATTTATTAAACCTTTATTGGTTTCAGGAATATATAAACCTTCTAAATTAGAGAACACTGTTTTCCTGAGCCTTCAAATGTTTCTGGATAAGTTCAGGCTTACTCATGAGTTATTTGTAACTGGTGATTTCAACGTAAACTGATTTCAGGTGGAACCTACTAACAGCCTAACTGAGTTTCAAGAACAACTTCAGTTGTCCCAATTACTTCTGATCCTACTAGGAGCAATTGTAAGAATGTAAAAAATTCCTCTCTGTTAGATCTTTTGTTTACTAATCGGCCATCGGAATATTCTTATAGTGGTGTATTGCCTGATCATTTTTCTGATCATCAGGTAATATTTGCTTTATGTAAACATAAAAAAATTGACCAAGCAGGCTCAGACAGTACAGTGGAGAAACTTTAAGAACTTTAATTATGTACGTTTTATGATTGACATTGAAACAATCAATTGGGATAAATTAGAATTAATACCAACAGTCTCAGATGCATGGAAATACTTTCAGGAAGAATTTACACGCATATGTAACAAACATGCTCCTTTGCAAAGAAAGAAGGTAAGTGTAAATAATCAGAATTGGTGTAATGCCTCTTTACAGAAACTAAAAAAAGAAAGAGATACACATTGGCACAGAGCTGAAGCCTCTGGCCTAAACACTGATTGGTCCCTTTATAGACAGACTAGAAATAAGTACCTTAAACTAATTAGAAAAACCAAGCAACTTTTTGGGGGGTCCTTTTTGGAACAAAATCAAAACCAAAATCCTAGACTTTTTTGGAATACAATAACTAAATTAATGGGTAAAACGGTTAAGGGAACAATTGATAAAATAAACATACAGGGTGACCTGGTTCCATTGGGTAACAAAATGGTAAATTAATTTCATAAATATTTTGTTGAAATTGGACTAAAGATTTTGGTAACAACACTAGATGACTTAGAAACCAGCCAGCTAGAAAATCTAAGTGAATACATGGGAAACTTTTAAATTTCAAGTATTGAAAATCATGAAACAATGAAAGTCTTTTTAAAATTAGATACAAAAAGCTACAGGCTTGGACAATTTAAATACCAGATTATTGAAATACGCTGCCCTTTTATTGTATATCCTTTGACTTATCTATTTAATTTTCATTAATAACAGAAGAATTCCCTAAAGATTGGAAGATTGCAAAATATCACCTATTTATAAGAGTGGATCCTGCAATGAAATTAATAACTATCACCCCATTTCTTTTTGCCTATTATCTCCAAGTTGTTTGAAAGCTTAGTGGCCACTCAATTAACATATTTTTAGAAGATAACAGATTATTGAACCCATATCAATCAGGATTTAGATATTCTTATAGTACATAAACAGCCTTAGCTAAAGTGGTAGGTGACCTGCAGAGTATTCTAGAAAGGAGAATGTCCGTGGTGCATTATTTGTGGATCTATCATTCATTCACAATCTGGACTGCCTTAACTCGCGGTATGGGCTGCACGCCCGTGGCTCTTGCTCTGCACAATAGGCATGCAGCCCTACCGGGCAGTCAGTCAGCGGGCGGCGAGGCGGCAAGGCGGGTGGGATACTGCCGCCGCCGGCTGACGAGAGCTGGGTGGTGGGGCTTCATGGGTGGGTGGGGTGGGGGACACTAGCCACCAGGGAGATGTTCGGGGGTTCAGTTTACTTACTGCACGTGATCGGGCATTTCGGTTCACTGGACCACCAGGAGATGTTCGAGGGGTTCAGTTTACTTTCTTCCGCGATCAGGCATTTCAGTCCACTGGACCACCAGGGAGATGTTCGGGAGGTCGGTTACTTTCTGCCCACAATCGGGCATTTCGGTCCACTGGACCACCAGGGAGATGTTCAGGGGGTTCAGTTTACTTTCTGCCCACGATCGGGCATTTCGGTCCACAGGACCACCAGGGAGATGTTGGGGGTGTCAGTTTACTTACTGCCTGCGATCGGGCTGGTGGGGGGGAAGGAGTACACTATGCCTGCGATCGGGCTGCAGGGGGCGTCGGTCCCTAACAGCTGCTGCCTGGCAGGGCGCCAGGCACAAGTCCTTGGGGATCGGTGCACCTACATGCTAATGGCATGCAAATGGGGCCATAATCACATGCAAATGGCCGCCCCCGTGCCTGCATTAGTGTAGCTCCATTTGCATGTCACCTTTTGAATATCATGATTTTGCGCGTAGCGCAATGGTACTAGCAGCCACAGCAAGTTGAGCAGCTCCACTCTGACAACTTTGCGGTGGCGCAGTTCCACTGCGCCATGCACAGTGGCTGTGGCTGGGGGTGATATTCAAAGGTTGCTCAATGGTGCAACTCCTTTGAATATCGCCCCAGCCACACCCCTGTGCAACTATTTTGCACAGCGCAAGGGCTTGCGCCTCAGAATGGCGCAGTTTGAATATCCAGCCCTTAGAGTTCAGCAACCAGGAGATACATTATCATATATATGCTGATGATACAGTGATACATACTGAAGGAAAGGACCCCAAAAGCATACAAACAAAATTACAAACAGCTTTCGATAACTTGCAGGCTTTTTTTCAGAAACATCATTTGTGCCTAAATATATAAAAAAAAAAAACTGCATCTTATTCTCTAGGTCTGCTGAAGCTAAAAATCTTGAAATTAAATCTACAGATGGAACTATAATACAACAGGTAGATAGTTACAAATACTTAGAACTGACATTGGACGCTAAGTTAGCCTGGAAATTACCCATTGATATTTTGAAAAAGAACTTGGGCAACAAACTAGGAGCATTATACAAGATAAGGTAGTATTTGTCTCTAGACATTAGATTAAAGGTGGTAAGAGTATGTTATTTCCTATTTTAGATTATGGAGATATGTTTTATGAAGGGGCAGCGGGGGGACTACTTGCTGGACTGGACACCCTATACAACAGGTTGGCACGTTTTATACTAGAAGTACCCAGAGAGACCCATCACTGCAATTTATATAGATCTTTGCAGTGGTTAAGACTGAGCGGTAGAAGAGAATGGCATCTCCTTACATTAATGTATAAGGCTTATAAATTTAAATTACCATAGTATTTACTAGATTTATTCTCTTTTAGGGAAATTAAACCTAACTTAAGGTCTGCCCTCGGTTTGGAATTTGACGTTCCTAGATATAATTCAAACCTGGGTAGATCTGTTACTTGGATAAAGGGCCTATAATATGGAATTTACTACCTATCTCCTTATGTCAAAGTAAACAAGAAATTAGATTGGAAACCATGAAACAGTGGTATAAAACTAAATCAGGTACATTGCTACCCTGCTATATAGGTGTAGTTACTTAGAAAAGATTACATTACACCTGTTCAGCAACTGTATGTGCATCCTGTGTCCAAATTTTAAAACTGTGTGTTATATATAATTGTGTATGCTGTATCTAAATGTTTGTTTTATATATAATGTTGTCTGTGTAACTAGAATATTTTCAACTTCTAAAAATGGAACTCCTTTGAAATGAGCTTTGCTCAACGGAGTATGTAACAACTTTTCCAATTCATGAATTTTGAATAAAATTTTAAACAACAACATAAAGACATTAAAGAGGACCAGTCCAGCACTGAACCCTGAGGCACCCTGCTGGTCACCCTCCCTTCCTCAGAGTGAACTTTTTTTTACCACCACCCTCTGTCGCCCTATCCCCAACCAATTTTTTAACCAGTTTACCTCCTTTGGACCTCTCCTAAGCTACCCAGCTTGCTTACTAATCTTCTGTGTGGAATGGTGTTGAAAGCCTTACTGAAATCTAGGTAGGCCGATCCACCACTCCACCCTAATCTAATTCCTTTGTCACTTAGTCAAAGAAATCTATCAAATTTGTTTGACATGACCATGCCCCGGTGAATCCATGCTGCCTTGTGTCTTATAACCCACTGGATTCAAGATATTCCACAATCCTCTTTCAGCAGTGACTCCATTAACTTTCCCACCATCAATGTCAGGCTGACTGGCCTATAATTGCCACCCTTCTTCCTGCTACTACTTTTGTGAAGTCTGACTACATCTGTCCTCTTCCAGTCCTCTAGAACCACTCCTGTTTCCAGTAAATTGTTAAATAGGACTGTCAAAGGTGCAGCCAGTACATGCCTGAGCCAGCTTAATACCCTTGGATGCACTCCATCTGGCCCCATTGCTTTGTCCACCTTCAGATTAGTGATTCCCTTCAGGACACTCTCCTATGAAAAAAGGACTAGTGTTTACTGTATAAACTTTAGCTCATTACCTTACGTCCCTATATCTGTATCCATGCAATTGTATTTAAATGGCACTACCGCCTGTTGAACCTATTGCCATGTTCTGGTGGAAGTATCTTGTTACATGTGATGGTTATGTTATTATGTTGTTATTATTACTATGTAATTGTTATGTATATTCACTCAACCTGTTATGTCTTAACCCTGTTGACAATTGTTTTGCCCCAGGTCCATCTTGTAAATGAGCTTGTCTCAATAATGTTCTGCCTGGGAAAACAAAGATTTTGATTGATTGGTTTACCTCCCCCCTCCAAAGCTTCTGCTACCTTTTCATGGCCCTCCTTCTTCCTCTTCAACACCAAATAAAAGTATTTGTTAGGATGTCTGATTTTCCTGGTCCTCCTCTGCAGTCCCCTTCCTTCTTAACCTTACAACCACCCCTGTTCTTCCTCTTTTCACTTACATACCTAAACAAGCATTTGTCAATGCCAAATGTTGCTTGCTTCTATGTGCTGTTTAGGTATTTGGAAGTCACTAGAGTGCAAATATTAAAATTTGCAAACTTACGGCGTGCGTAAGAACTACGCAACTCAGCTCATAAAACAGTTTTTAGGAATTTTTCACCAAAATTTCAACATAGCCATTTTAAGACCTCTGCTCATGAACTCACTGTGATTTTGTTAACGTGTCCCATACATTGAGTTTGCACACCGACTTCGCCATTGTGCGCTACATGGGCGGAAACACGTTTTGGGCAGGATGTGAAAAATGACAGCTGTACTGCTCATAAGGAGGTGTGGTAAAATGGCAATGTTGAAAATCTGGAGTGGGAATATTAAAAATTCGCAAACTTACAAGCGTGCATAGGAACTGTGCAATGCACACTCGTAAAACAGTCATTTTTAGGAATTTTTTCACCAAATTTTCAACACAGGCATTTTAAGACCTCTGCTCATGATCAGTGTCACCGTGATTTTCTTAATGTGTCCCATACGCCGATTTCACACACACCGATAGCGCCCACTGCACTACATGGGCGGAAACACGTTTTGGGTGAGATGTGAAAAATGACAGCCATACTGCTCATAAGAAGGTGTGGTAAAATGGCAATGTTGAAAATCTGGGTGGGAATATTAAAATTTGCAAACCTATGGCGTGTAGGAACTGTGCAACGCACGCTCGTAAAACAGTCATTTTTAGGAATTTTTTCACCAAATTTTCAACATAGCCATTTTAAGACCTCTGCTCATGAACAGTGTCACTGTGATTTTCTTAATGTGTCCCATACATTGATTTCACACACCGACTGTGCCATTGTGCGCTACATGGGCGGAAACACGTTTTGGGTGAGATGTGAAAAATGACAGCTGTACTGCTCATAAGGAGGTGTGGTAAAATGGCAATGTTGAAAATCTATGTGGACGGGAGGGGCGTGGCACCTACTACTGGGGGCAGAAACACGTTTTGGGCAGGATGTGAAAAATGACAGCTGTACTGCTCATAAGGAGGTGTGGTAAAATGGCAATGTTGAAAATCTGGAGTGAAAATATTGAAAATTTGCGAACTTACGAGCCTGCGTAGGAACTGCGCAACGCACGCTCGTAAAACAGTCATTTTTAAGAACTTTTTCACCAAATTTTCAACATAGCCATTTTAAGACCTCTGCTCATGAACAGTGTCACTGTGATTTTCTTAATTTGTCCTATTACATTGATTTTGCACACCGACTGCGCCATTCTGAGCTACATGGGCGGAAACACATTTTGGGTGAGATGTGAAAAATGACAGCTGTACTACTCATAAGAAGGTGTGGTAAAATGGCAATGTTGAAAATCTGGAGTGAAAATATTGAAATTTCGCGAGCTTACGAGCCTGTGTAGGAACTGCGCAATGCACGCTCGTAAAACAGTCATTTTTGAATTTTGGCACCAAATTTTCAACATGGGGTTTTGGGACCCCTTCTCATGAATTAAGTCATTGTCATGGCTATATTCAGGCCCAAAGGGTGATTTCACGGTCACTGCGCAGTCACTGCATGAAATCACACTTCAGGCCGAATAACACCATGACAGTGACATCATTCATGAAGGTGTCCCAAAACCCCTATTAATTTGGTTCAAAACTCCAAAAATACCTGAGATATGCAACAAAGTTGAAACCCCCTATCTAGCCCATTATACAGCTTACCGGCATTTCCTCCAGTTCGCGGTCGGCTTAGAAGAGTGCAGGCGTGTTCCCTGTCCACCGAAGATCGTCGCGCCAAGTCGGAGAGTAAGTATGGGGTGAGGGTGTGGGGAGGCTGGAGTGCACAGTGGGTGGAGTGCGGGTTGTGGGGGTTGGGAGATGCGCCCCTTGAGACGTTTCGTTTACAGGTTTTAAAAAAAAAAAAGATGTCATGGGATGTTTGCCACGCTGGGTGGGCTCCCAGCATAGCACAAGGTTGCTGAGGCGTTCAGCCGGCGGGGATTAGGCACCCGTCGGCCATGGTATTTTTGCCATGCTGGGGTGGGCTCCCAGCGCGTGGCACAAGGATGGAGGGGCTGCTCACACCAGACAGGATTGGGCACCTGGCCGGCCAAAGGACTGCTTGCCACGCTGGGGAGGGCTCCCAGCATGGCACCTACTACTGGGGGATGCAGCTCAGCCAGCAGGATTGGGGCACACGTCGGCTGTACAATGATGCATGCGGGGCGCTCACTCCCTGCGTGTGTGTCTGGGGGGGGGCTGCGGCGTGAGCAACTGATATCTTATCGGTGCTCACTGAGGCGTAGCTCCCCCTTTCAACTGTATCCCACTGCATTTTGGAGCATGTCATAGACAGCTCCAAAATGCATTGACTTACAGGGGCTACGCCTGCCAGCACACTGACTGAATTGGAGGAGGAGGTGACACACTTCCGAAATCTCCGATGATGGCACTATGTTTCTTGCACATGCGTGCAAGCAACATAAAAATGTCTTGCCCTCTATCATTACCTCCTATGCTATTCTCTCTTCAGTTTGCACCTTTGTGCTCCTTACTGCTTTCCCTGTTTCCCTTGATACTCCTCCCAGTCTTCCTCCCTCTGCATCTCCTTATACCTTCTGAATGCTATCCTTTTTGCCTTTACCTTTTCAACCACCTCTTTTGAGAACCACAACAGTCTCTTTTTCCTCTTGCTTTTGCTCACTTGTTTGATACAGAGGCGTGATGCCTTTACTATGATCCCTTTTACCTTCTCCCACTGTTCCTCCACCCCACTCTGGCCATCCCCACTGCCTGGTCATCCATGAAGCATTCACCCATCTTTATAAAATCTGCCCTCCTGTAAGTCCAAGACCCTTGCCCTTCTATGGTTTCATTTTGCAGCCATCCTCATATTGAACTACACCATATGGTGATCACTGGTCCCCAGGCGGCCTCCCTTCTTGGCCTCTGCAACACTATCCATCTTAGTGAGTACCAGGTCCAGGATTGCCCCATCACAAGTGGGTTCACTGACTAGTTGCCTGAGAAGTGCCCCCTGCAGAGAGTCCAGCATGTCTCTGCTTCTAGCTGAAGTTGCTGTTGGGAGGTTACAATCTACATCCGGCCAGCTGAAGACACCCCACCAACAGCACCTCCCCCTTTTCTGCCATCTTGCCAGTGGCTTCCAGTAGTACCTTTTCTAATTCCTTCCCCTGTGCTGGAGGTCTGTAGATCACTTCAGTGTGAATAATGGCTCAGTTGCCTGTCTCCAGGATGACCCACAGTACTGTTGCCTCACACTGTATTCCCTGTATTTCCATCACTTTTATGCTTTCCCTCACACAAAGCATCACACTGTCTCCTTTCCTTCCCCCAGTCCTTCCTGAACAGAGTATAGCTTGGTATGGCCATGTCCCAGTCATGGTTTTCAGTACACCATGACTCTGTAATGGCCACAATATCCAGGTCAGCCTCTGCCATTGTGGTCTCTAGGTCTAGAATCTTATTTCCTAGACTTCCAGCATTTACACACTAGGCTTTCCAGGTTTTGTTACCACTCCGTTTGTTATCCCCCTTTTTTTCCTCTTTGCTTTCCCTTGTTTCTCCCTCTCTCTCTCTCTCTTTTTTTATAATTCAATATATTTTATTGATTTTATCTTATCTGTTCACATAAGTGGTGCAAGGCGAATGAAGGAACAGAGAAATACAGGTTAACTGAACAGTTTCTCCCTCTCTTTTTAATGTACCCACTCCCATCCCTCTTCATTTCTTCCACCCTGCTTCCTGTATTAATTTGCATCCTGGGGGATTCCACTCCTCACGGGTTCTCCCTACTCTCTAGTTCAGCCAGTGGTGAGGGGGGTGGGCAGTTTCTGCCTCCCTGATCTCTTCCGCGCTCCCTTCAGCTAGTTTAACTGTTCATCAAAATAACATTTAAACCACAAAAGAACCTTTAATGCGCAAACACTGAGGTAAGGAGTTACCCCAAAGGGCATTTGGCTGGGAAGCCAAGTTTCAAGAAAATACAAAATCACACATGCCCCAGAATGCAAAGCATCATGGGCTGCATATACAAATCACCACAGAATGTTATGCTGGTCCAACTTTAAGCAAAATTGCATGGTGCCGAAAGGCCCTCTCACACAGTTTGCAAAGGGTGCTAACAGAAAACATAGACACGTGTTTCGTCCTACCAGGACTCATCAGTATGCCTCGTCTGTTTGACACTCCAATGGCATGGACCAGCTACTCTATAGGCAGTGTGCCTTGGATATATTGTGGTGAATCCATTAAAATAAAAAAACTATTTAAAAGACAAAGAACCTCTGTGCGCAAACACTGAGGCAAGGGTTACCCCAAAGGGCATTTGGCTGGGAAGCCAAGTTTCAAGAAAATACAAAATCACACATGCCCCCAGAATGCAAAGCATCATGGGCTGCATATACAAATCACCACAGAATGTTATGCTGGTCCAACTTTAAGCAAAATTGCATGGTGCCGAAGGCCTCTCACACAGTTTGCAAGGGTGCTAACAGAAGACATAGACACGTGATAACATTTAAACCATCCACCGAGGACCGTGATTCCCCTCCCAGATGGATGCAGGCCATCACCCCTGTACAGGCCTTTATCCTCCCAGGTGATCCACAGTCCCCAGTGTAGCCAAACACTCTCCTCTCTGCACCATTTATTTAGTCATGAGTTGATGCTCCTGGTGGGGAGATGTTTCTCCTTCCCCCTGTCATAGACAGGCAGCATCTCAACAAAAGCCAATGAGCACGCTACCTAAGACACCTCCCCAGTTCCCTAAACTCCCCTGCATTATCCCAGCCCTGTCCCTACCCAGGTCATTACTTCCCAGGCAGACAATGACATCTAGTGCTCCCATCCATCCTGCTGCCCTAGCAATCCTTAGGATCCACTTCCCATCCCTCTGGGCCATGGCGCCCTGTAGGCACCTTACCTGCCTCTCCCCACTTTGCTATTCCCAAATCTATCCTCCTCACAATCGAGTCCCCAACCAGAAGTTGCTTCCTCATTCTCTGTGGTCCTCTATCACCCTGCTTGGGGTCTCCACTATGGAGGTCCCCCGCACCTCCTGGGTCACTACCATAGGTGCCTCCACCCAGGAGTCCCACCCCACCACAGCGGCATAGGAATTACATAGTGGTACTGACTGAGGAATGTACCTTTGTCCCACCAACCCCACCTCCCTTTCTGGTGCCCACCAGGGTTCAACCATTCCTCCTCCCTGGAATCCTCTGACGTAATGGTGGTAGACGTGATGGCCCCTGGGTGGGGGAAAAGGTCCCCCAAATCCTGGCCAACTCAGCTTGGAGTTTTGTGATCTCCTCCCTCAACCCAGAGAGGTGCGTGCAGATGAAGCAGCACTGCAGTCTTGCAGTCTCTCTCAGGTTTAATGGTGCCCCAATATCATCATCATCATCTTTATTTATATTGCACCTTTCAGCTATCAATGCACATCACAAAATATAAAATAACAGTAAAAACAACAACAATAAATACATATTAAAATTCAGAGGCAATTACCTAATTAGTCACAGTATGCCTTGCTCCACAAATAAGTCTTCCATGCCTGTTTGAACCCCCCACCCCCACCCCAGGGTCGCGCACTCCTGAATCAGACAGGGTAGAGAATTCCAAAGGGCTGGGGCCACATACATGAATGCACGGGCCCCTGAAGATTTTAAAACTATCCTTGGAATCTCTAGCAACTCCTTATCTGCAGAGCGGAGCAATCACTCGGGGCGATAAGGGGACAGAAGCTTTTTCAGGTAGTCAGGGCCAAGTCCATGGTTATTGTGCCCTTAGCCCCATCAACCCAGACCCAAGGTGGCAAGCTAAAAGGTGAAGGTACTGGTTTCTGTGGGGTAAGGCAGGTGCTCCTCAAATGAGAGATGCCACCATGTATCCCTAGACACAGGGGGTTGCCCAGCTCTTACAGTAAGTTTTAATGCTTTTCCCTTTCCTATGATGCATCCAGTCCCACGTGACAGTGATGCATCCAAGACCATGCAAGTGAAACACTGGCACATTTTTACGTTGCTGCTGCTTGTATGTTTATTGTCATCTATGCTATCTGAAATAAAGGAAATCTTGTTTTGCTCAGTACAGTGGTGTGCTACTGATTTTTATAGTGCTGAGGTGAGGTGTGCCTAAACTTTGTGTTGCAGTACAAAACAAGACCAGAACTGACTGCTCAGCAGAATTCAATATAGCGGAACAAGGGGACGTGAGTTAAGAAGAGAGATAGTCAGGAGGGATGTAAGGAAACATTTTTTTCACCAGAGAGTGACAGGGCTGTCAAACAGATCATCAGAAGAGGTGACAAGTACAGTGTTCAGAATTTCAAAACTAAGCTTGATAGCTACTTGAAGGGCAAATTTGTTTCTCACTTCTGCTGCTAGAATAACTGGGAGGTGAACTACAGGTAGATGGGCTGCACAATCTGAGTTTGTCTTACCAACCCTGCATGTCTGTGTACCACTGCTCATCACTTCTTGGGGCAGAACAAGTGCTTATGAGTGGCGAGCCACATGCATGGCTATAGATAGCCAAATTACAACTTTGTCCATTATTCTCTTTGTCCATTTTGTCCCTCTTGGATCCCCCCATCTCTCACCCCAAGGCTGGGGCCTTCACGGTGGCCCCGCATGTATGGCAGGAGGAGGAACTGCTTCCTTCACAACTGATGCCAATGCAACTGTAAGGCTGGCCAGCAAGGATGTGCAAATACTGGGCCTCCAACTGCCACCCTTCCCACAGGCTGTGCATGTTGTGCTCTTCTGCTTCCAGCTCCAGTGTTGGAGTCCGGTGATCACACATGGACCACAGTTCCCAGGTGAATGCCACTGGGCTGACCCATAGAAACTTTTTTATTTATTTATTTGTAATTTTTGACCAGGGAAGGCACATATAGCTTGTTTCCAGGCATGTTTTGAGGGGTGGGTTACAGTGACCTGAGAAACTCCCCTACTCTTCGTCTGTAAGTGCCATGAGATCTTTAACTTAAACCGGGACAGTGACCAGCGATGGGCAGAGGGGACCTCAGTTTCATGTCTCATCCGATGGACAGAACTGAACTGAGAGAGAATGTTGGGCAGTACTGTAGGGATGTCCCATACTCTGGAAACATGCAGTGAGATCTTTAGCTTCCACTGACAAGCTGATGGGATTAGAAGGGATCCTGGATTTATATCTGAGCACTACCAACAATCCAACACTGATAGTACTGAAACATTGCAGTGTCAGCATTAAGTATGAACACACAAGACCCCAAGGTAGGAAATGAACCCACAACCTTCTTGCACTAATGCAAGACAGACATTTATTTATTTATTTTATTTGAGTTTTGGTAACTGAGTAAGTCCACTGAGATAATTACAGTCCTTTTTCAGGGACGACCTGGGTTAGAAAACAACCATACCGATACAGTTCATCAGTGCAGTTCACATGTTACAGAGAAGGTAACAGACACATAACATGTCACCAGTTCTTTAAGTTTACAAACAGAGGTTAAATATATCTCATAAAGAGCAATAGGTAGAAACTATATCTTGATTAAGCGATTCTCACTGACAGGGAGCCTTTAGAGTTCTGTTTTTCTGTATTGATTTTCTCCTCTTCTTCTTTCCTGTTGCCATCCTTGGACCTGCTGGCAATATCCAGCCCTTGCACTGCTTGCACAGCCCTTTCATATGACATGGAACCCACCTTTCTGACATCACAAGGTTTTTACCCCAGGTTTTTCTGGTCTTTCTCACCACATACCATGCTAAGCTACACGCAGCTTCTCTTGTGGAAGAGTTAAACCTCCTTGGCTAACTGCTCGTGTCATTGTAGCAGTGAACCAAATGCACACCTCCCTAATTGAGGATGTGCTGCCACTGGCAACACACTTTGACTCTGGCTGCTCATTTGCCAACATCTCAAGTTCACTCCTGAACCTGGGTCACTGGCATGGAGTAGCGAGTGCTAACACTGGGCCAAATGGTGGCTAGTTTGCTATGTACAGAAAATTTGCTTGGACCTGCCTGATTGTTTCCAGAAACATGGCATAACTGCAGTAAACACCCTAGTAAACTGTTATTAGACTGTAACTCCCTCCCTGCCTTCAACTCTTAATGGAGGAAGTGAGTAAGAAGGAATCACAGAAGGCCATGGCAGACTCTCTGAGGGGAGGCCCTCTTTCAGTCCCCAGATCCTGTAGGAGGAGCTTAGAATGGTGCCCTAGATGTGGAGGCTCAGCTCAAAAAAATTAACATAGGAAATAGGAACCTTAAGGATCATGCAGCAACAGTGTCCAAGGCCAGCTTCAATGCACCCAGACAAGGGCACTTCCCAAAACATTCTTCAATCTCCTTGGGTTAGACTCTAACACTTGAACCTGCACAGAGGTACTATATTCTGCTACCAGTATGATGAGGATGGACACATCATCTAAGGATACATCAAACCAGTAAATTAGAAACTAGTTGACCAGAAGTGGAAGAAGTAGCAGAACTTGCAGGGCAATGTCAGTGGAGTATAATGGGGAGGGAACTGGGACTCCAACAGTGTGAAGCTCCATCAAACAGACTGAGCCTACTTTCCCCAGGAAGTATGTTGACTCTGATACTAGTGAGTCCACAAGCAGATATAATAAATGCCATTAAGGATACCTCTGCAAGGCCTTGCTGGACAATGGGTCTCAGGTTACCATAATTTATCATTCCTTCAACAAAACCTGCGGAGACACCTTCCTTTGTTATCTTTGGAAGGACCCACCTTGTGAGGTTTGTGCAACACCAGTTACCCTATTACATATACAACACAGTGCAAATTGACTTCTTAGAATCCCTCATGGGAGTTCTGCAAAAAGTAAGACTATGGCATTGCTTTGTTCTGATGCCCAAATCCTGAGCAAAACACCCTTTCTGATTGCAACAAATGCCAACACGTCTGGAAGATTGACTCAGATGTGCAGAGAGATGGCAAGTGATTAGTTACCACAAGACTTTGCCCATGCATGCAACTGTGTGTACTGCCTACTTAAAGAGGGAGGCTAAATCCTGCTGTAACCCCAACAAGATGATTGGAACCATTAGGAAGGATGGGAAGTAGCCACTGATAGTGCCCCTCCCCCCCAGAACTGTGGGAACTACTATATACCACTCCAGGATACCAGATCAAGGAATCATGATTAAGTCAACTGTGAAAGGATTGCCTGGTGGACTGATAGCACAAAGAGGAGTTCTGCCTGTTGTAGGAATGTCTGTCTGGAGGATCGCAGTAAGGCTATAGAATGAGACTACAAAGAGCCTAATGTTGCCGCATGGAACCAGTCTGGCTAATGTGTATGCTACTGATAGTGTGGTGACCTCATCGCACAAGGAAATGACCTCATGCATTCAGGAGAAAGGGGTTTGCCTTATCATCTGTCCCTGTTGGATAGAAGAGATTGCTGCAAAGAAAGTTGGCTGGAAGAAGAATTGTTATTAGCCAAGTTTCAATGTAGTCTCAGACTTAGAACACAGACTAAAAAGTTTGGCTGTAAGAGAAAAGTGCAGTATAATAATGTAAAATTCTTGAAGCAGAAAAAGCCCTCTTATACTCTAGAACAAAAAAATATTTCTTTTTAGATCCCCAGATAAACTCTTATATCAGTCTTGAAAATAAAACCATAGCTACTAATCCAAGAGAGATTAACAAAGTATTTGAATCTTATTATTCAAATCATTATATCCCAGAATGTAAACCACAAGAAATCTCAGTCTTCTTAGACAATATTGCTCTATATGAAGTCTCTCAGCACAACACGGTTTATATAAATACAGAATTTTCCCTATAGGAAATTAAAGATGTGATAAAAAGGAATCATGGGAAATCCCCTGGACCAGATGTTTTTTTTTTGTTTTGTTTTTTTGCCATCGGAGTGTTTCCTCTCTCGGTTGGTGCAGGCAGGCTTTCAACCCTGTCTCTGCCTCCTCTCCCACAGCACTTGCAGTACTGGACTAACCTGCCTGGGAATCCCCCAAAGTCTTCCCCCCCTGGGTGGTGCCAGGAAGGGGAGGGCTGTCCTCCCCATCCAATGACTCACATCCAGACTTGGGCAGCTGGCTGGCCAATGGCACTGGGTGGAAAAAGGCGTGCAGGGCTTCATATAGCCCATACCACATTTTCTGCTTTTCTCCTCCAGCCCTACTGTGGCATGCAGAAGCATGTATGTGGAGGCACACACATCTACAGCACCATAACCCCTCCCTTCATGTCTCTCACACTACCGATGCTTCCCCAGGCCTCCATCTGGGGGCAGCCAAGGGCTGAGAAGACAAGACATCCCTTCCCGGGGAGAGGAGGACTGTTCTCTGGATGCTCAATCCTACCCTTCAGCCAACCCCTGGCATCCTCAATTCACTCCAGAACCCAGCTCACCACTGTGGGAAAAGATAAGGTACAGGGTGCCTCAGCCCCCTTTACCAATGGGCCGGCTTTTGCATCCACATGTTATAAGAATTTTGAGGAAATACTTGCCCTTAATGCTGAAACTTTTCACAGAAGCTAATCATGTTGGCATGCTTCATCCTTCCTTCAAATAAACCATTATTTCATTAATTCTCAAAAAGGACAAACCACCTTCTCAATGCAGATCATGTAGGCCGAGTTCATAATTCATATGAACTCATAGTTCATAATTCATAGTTCATAAGTTCATGTCACTAAAAATACCACTAACAGCTTAATCTGGTTCAAGGTCAGTTTGCATTCATCTGTATCCCCCTTCCCCGGGTTGTGCCTGAAAATAGGCAGGATTTGTCTAGTGCACTTACCCGGTCAACAAAAACTAACTAACTAAATAAATAAATAAATAAAATAAATTATTAAACATGGATTATAAAGTATTTGCTGGGATCATTTCTAACATTGCTATCTAAAGTCATCTCATCAGTAGTTCATGATGATCAGACTGCTTCACTGAGGAAGAAGGATGCAGTATAATATTAGGCATAATATGAATGTCAGACAAATCCTTAAAGGCTGACTTGGCAACCCTTTCATTGGATTCCAAAAAGGCCTATGACAGGGTCTCCTGGCCATTCTTTATGCATGTTTTGAATAGGATAGGGATAAGTGCTGGGCTTTATAAGTGGATCAATTTGCTGTATCCATGCATTCAGGCAAAGTTAAAAACCAATCAGGACTTCTCTTGATCATTTGTACTGTCCAGGGGGACCAAGCAGGGTTGTCCTCTTTCCCCCTTTTCTCTTTGCTCTATATATTGGATAATCAAGCTAAAATCTAACTCTGGCATTAATGGACTTAGAATTAAAGATTCTGCTCTTCCCATCTCTAGGTATGCTGATGATATCTTATTTATAATGGATGTTCATACTTCATTTCCAAATATGTTGGCGGTAATATCCCAGTCTGGATATCATTTTAGTTATAAGGTGAACTGGATAAAAATGAGCTTTTTGGGTTCTAATCATGATTCATCTACACATAGTCATCCTATGTTATCTCCCAGTAAAGGAGGTCATATACATACTAAAAGATCTTACCTCTCTGTTTAAAGGGACACCATCAGCTTTTGGCGACTATTTTTTGAAATGCTCTGGTGCCTCTTGTCATCTAAATGTACACTGATGGCATATATGCTGAAAAGTATCATAATGATAATAGAAAAGCAGTATTTTGATATTAAAAATGATTTTAGTGTCCTGACTGTAACTCACATGATCCACTTCTCCTGCAAGTATACTCAATCATGAGTGAGTTCAACATTTTTCAAAACATGTGATTTTAATGCCAAAAAGCAGACTATGATATGCATTGAGCTGGGCAAAATAACTTACTTTTTAAAACAAGGGCTATGTGATAAGAAAACCTGGCTTCAAAAAGTGAAGCTGTGACTCCGGACATGCACATCAGCGTTCAGTGCTGACGCACATACCCAGAGTCACAGCTTTGATTTAAGTCCCTTTAAGACTTTATTTTTTTTTCCTCTTTTAGATAAAGACCTATGATTGAAATGTCAGTTCTAACTCTGTTTTCTATTTTCAGTGAGCATTTGATAATATTTTTTTGATTCATTGTAAATGTATGCATGTCCCGTGTGTATTAATTCCTTCCTTTTCCACACCATCTCCAAAATCTGCTGTTTTGTGACATAGGAGAGGAAATGTAGCACAACTGAGCATGGCCTCATATTTGGGGAAAAGGGTTTTGGTCTGAGTGCCCTGTGCGCTATTGCACATGGGAAGGAAACAGCTGATGGCCAGTAAAATAGTTCTTTAAAGAAGCTTTCCAGAAAGGGGGTAATTTCCTGTAATTTAGTACCCTTTGGGAGGCCACATATGCTCAGGTTTTTCCACCTCTTATGACCCTCATTATCATCACATCTCTCTTCTAGATGTTGAATTGTTAAGCTGAGATGTACGATTCTTTGATTGCTGTGCTCAGCTCTGGTGTGCTCTTGAATGAGGACATTCTCATTATATGTGACCCTTCTCTCTAATGCCCACATATCATGATGGCTTTCTCTGAGTGATTTTCTGAGTTCATCTCTAAATGCTGCAGTTCAGTCAGGAGCAAGTCCATTTTTTCCAGGAGCAAATGGCTGAGTCATGTGCTGTTTCCCACTTTTAGGCCATGGCTTCACTCTTGCAGAGGTCTTGCTCATCAGTTCCTTGTGTAACCCCTCCTCCCAAAGAGGTGGGGCTTACCTTAAGCTATCTCCCCCAGCACCCCTTTACCTCCATCTAGCCTTGTTCCAGCCCTGTGTTCTGCACCTTGAACCTAGGGTAATATCCAGTTTAAGGCTTGAATCCCTTTGAGTAATGTTGTGGACATAGATGCCTCGCATGAATGTTGAGCTGGCACTGTTGCACTATAGCTTTAAGAGCCCAGTATCCGTACATAGTGTTAATAGCCTATGTTGGGTCTGAGTGCTTCAGCGCTTGTGACCAGCCAGGTAATGCTCTTCTGGATTCCACTCTTGCACTGGACAGTAGTGCAGAGGGAGCCCTCTTGAATGCTGTAAATGTTTATATTTAAAACTGAACTGAATGTTTATAAAAACGTACTTTAAAGTTGGACATTCAGCTGCCTTCCTGCCGGCAGCCAGTGCCAGCCAACCAGCTGCAACATGCATCAGACCTGCAACAGTACAAGTCTGGATACCCAGCGAAGTTAACTGGGACTGTCCACTTGGACACTTAATTTCTGTGTTTGATGTCTTACCCAGCCAAAAGTAAATTGCATTACCCAGTTTTTAATTTACTCTATCTTATCCCCCAAATAACCCCTGCAATAAAAGAGTTTGTTACTGTCTATGAGGCATGGAGGCAGTATAGCGCAGTGGTCTAAGGCTCTGAACTGCAAATCTGGTGACATTCAGCAGACCAGTCCTGGGTTTGAATCCCCCAGTTTCCACTTGCATACTGTGTGACCCTGACCAAGTCACTTAACCTCCTTGTGCTCCCAGGTCACTCCTGTAAAAAAAGCTTTCAGCTTAGTGTGTTATACCTGGTTAAAGAAATAAATAAAAAAATGAACATATTATTGTTGGGTATAAGCCTGCAGTGTAACCATAAAGTGCTTTGTTGTAGCTGCTCACTATTCTCCAAGGGTGGGGGGTGCCAGTACTGGAACCCATTCAGTAAGTGCAGCTGGTGTGAGCTATATTATTAGCTATCACCATTAATTGTAGCACTTTAGCCTGTTTGAACTGTTGTGCGCTAATTTACATATTGGGACCACTGGGCGGCAATGGGCAGGTACAGCATCCCAAGGGGTTGTACTAGTTTGTCATCTGGCCCACTTATCCCTTTACTCTGGGTGGGCACCATGCTAAGTATTTATCTTTTGGTAACAAACCTCTTTGTCCATCAGAAACAGAGCCCAGGCCCCTCAATCTGTTTGTCAGTCATCAGGCAGGGTAGTAGCCTTTTTGGTACATGGTGCCCAGGTTACACTTGTCCTCCCATCTGCCCCCATCTATCTCTACACACCTTTTCTGGGGCCAGTCTTCTTCTTGGTTGGCCTTTCCTTCTCAGTAGCAGCTTTTTTTTAGTGTTTGGATGGAAAAAGCACTGTTTTAGAGGGGTTTAAAGTCTGGACTGAATGGGAGCCCTCACACTATAGGCTGCCGTTTCCTAGGTGACATCTTTATTTATTTATTTATTTCAAAAGTTTAATCAGGAAAGACATACTGAGCTGATAACAACTCATTTCTAGGTGTGTCCGGGGGGAAGGGGTGAGGGAGAAAATGCAATAAAGCAAATGAATTTGATCTGATTTTATTTAGAGTAAATAAATATTGCTGTTAGAGAAATAATGGCTTTTGAAACGCTGCCTCAGCGAAGAGGGAGGAGACATGGGGATTTTCTTCTTTATTCTGTATATATTTGGTTAGCCGCTGATATATTTAATCAGTATTATTTAGTAAGCAAGACTAGTGGTGCTGTATAAACAGTTCATCTAATAAAATAATCATGAATATAACATTGAAGATAAATTAAATAATATAATATAATATAATATAATATAATATAATATAATATAATATAATATAATATAATATTAAAGAGCCCCGGCTCAAAGGTACTTTGTAATCCTAGAATCAAATAAATAAATAAAGTTAGTAGCAATAGCTTGAGACTTAAAACTTGAATTCGTTTTGTTTGCATACCCCTCTCTCCTCTTGATTTGGTCTAGACTCATCTTAAATATGTATTATAAAATATGACTATGAAGTATTAATGGTATATAACAATTTTCTTGCTGTTATAAATTACTTTTATTTTCATGATGTATATATAAAAGTTAAAAAGTAATCAATAAAATAGAAGTATAAAATTGAAAGAACATTTCCAGAAATGCATTAGTATGTACTTGCCAAGCAATAAAGTACATCACAAATAGGAAGAAGTACACTACATTTGATTACAGATGAGTATACTAGTATTCATGAGGTGAAACAGCACAAAATATATAAGAGAAAACCTGCACTTGGACAGGCGTGGTGAATCAATCCCAATCTAAGCATGTTGGTGGAGGGACATAAGAGCATAAAGGAATAGGAGCAAGCCATGGGAGGGAGGAGGTGGCTACGGTCTAGGGTCAAAGACAGCTGCAGGAATGAGCTGTATAGGCAGAAGGTGGAAGAGGCAGAGCAGACAGGCAGGGGGAGAAAGGACCAGAGTTTAGAAAAACAGCATGAGAGGGCAGCTTGGCCAGCAAAAGTTTTCTTGACAATGGTATGGAGTGGGTAGGAGGAAAGAGGGGGGAGTAGGGGAGACAGGAATGGTAGGGAGGGAGCTGAGACAGAATTTGGGGTTACACTTTAAGTGTCTGTTTCAACATAACTAATCATTAATTACATGCAGCAGAGTAATTACGCTGTAGTTATACGTTTGTTGCATGCAACTACATTGCAGCTGCAATACATGTACAGTGTAGTTACTGTAAGTGACACTTAAAGTGTAACTGAATTTGGATATAAAGGAGGCTCAATGAGCAAAGTGCCTGGCATCAGGGGTGGAGAGGTAGGTGGAGGAGTAAACAGAGCAGTGGTGGGTACAAGGGGGACAGTCCAAAGCAAAACAGCAGAAGGAGTGAAAGGGGTGGGTCCAGTCTGGCAAGGGTGAATTTGGGAGCAACACTGTAGACTATGTCACCATAGTCAAAAGATGGGGAGGATGGTCTTCTACAATCTCATGGCAAGCAAGAAGTGGGATACTCGATTTGCTCCTTTAGGGTGCACCAAGCTTTGGGTGGAGCTTAGGGTGGATAGTATCAATGTGTGCCAAGAAAACTGAGATGGCTGTTGCAGCACCATCAAGAGTGTGGAAGGACAGGAGGGTGAGCCTGATATACCTCTGCGGGGAGCCAAAGTCATGGAGACTGTTTTCTTGTATTGAATAATAGTTGGTTTGACCAGGACAAGAGCTGAATATATTACATAGAAACATAGACCATGACAGCAGAAAAAGACATCCAGTCCGCTCATGTTCCTTATAATCCCTGGAGCCTTTCCTGTAACCTATTGTTCCTCCAGGGTATTAACCCTCCCCATCCTATCCCCATTCTTCTCCCTGGTCTTGTCACCCCGGGGCAGCCACTATTCTCTTCATTCTATCCCATGCCTGCTTGAATCCCCTGGCTGTGTTTGCACCTACCACCTTGACCAACAGATGGTTTCAAGGTTCTACCACCCTTTCTGTAAAGAAGTACTTCTTCACATCCCTCCTGAACCTCTTCCTCCTGTTAATTTCCACTTTTGACCACATGACCTCCAGCTGGTTACTGCTTGTTGAAGGGTGGTGAGATTTGCACTGATGAGTGCATTTCTTATAGTGTTGCTATTGCCTTATCTTACCCCTTCCTCACTCCGAGCCTGTTACTGTTCCACTAATTTCATGTCATTTAGTTTTTTTTACCAGGTAGGTGCACTAGATAAAGAATTTGGCTATTTTCCTGCTCAACCTGGAAGATCACAACAGTGGAGACTGACACAACAATGTACAAGAAATGCAGAGGGTCTATGCAGTTGCCTAGAGATAATACAGAGAACAAAAAGCCAGAAACAAAATGAAATACAATTCCCTAGAAGTAATACAGTGAACTAAAACAAAGCACAAGGATTATGTGTAGCATAATACACAGTACAGGGGTAAGGTGCGCCAAAAAAAGACCAGTAACAAGTACAGGGATAGGTTTCATACATTTGAAGTTGGTAACAGCAATATACACAAGTGCAGTAGCTCAGAGAATTTACTATTGGTCTTATTCAACCCACGGACATGTGAGTAGGAGAGGGTGGTATCCAGTCTTGAAGGCATGGTTGGATTGGCACAGATGGACCAGAGTTGGACTGGAGTTCCAGAGTGCAGTAGCAAAGTAGTAAACATAGAAACATAGACTTTGACAGCAGATAAGGACCACTTGGCCCACCCAGTCTGCCCATTTCCCTACCTACTGGATAGCTGCAGATTCTAGTTAACCAACAGCCTACTTCCTGCCACCCCACTACAATTGCCTTGTGTTTGTCCATGCATGTTTGAATTCCCCACTGTTTAGCCCCAACAACCTCCCCAGGAGAAGTTCCATGCATCCACCACTCTCCATGAAAAAGATTTCCTCACATTACCCCTGGCCGTCCCCTCTATCTTTAAATTGTGTCCCTTGTTCTTACACATCTCTTTTTCTGAAAGATGCTACCCTCCTGGACTTTGTTGATTCCCTTGAGGTACTTGAACATTTCTATCATGTCCCCCATCCCTCCTTTCATCAAGGGTATACATATTAAGCTCTCTCAGTCTCTCTTCATATGATTTCTGATGCAGACCCTGCACCATTTTAGTTGCCCTCCTCTGGACTGCTTCCATCCTGTCTATGTCCTTGCATAGATGAGGTCTCAAAAACTGCACACAGTACTCCAGATGGGGTCTCACCAACTGTCTGTACAGAGGGATAACCACTTCCCTTTTTCTACTTGTGATGCCCCTTCCTATGCATCCCAGTATCCCCCTGGCTCTCCTCACTGACTTCTCACATTGCTTACCCACCTTTAGATCATCCGATATGACTATCCCCAAGTCCCGTTCCTTTTTTGCTGTTGTTAGTACCTCCCCTGCTATTGTGTACTCTTCTTCTGGGTTTTTGTTTCCCAGATGGATTACTTTGCACTTCTTTGCATTGAATCTAAGTTGCCATATGTCTGACCATTTCTCCAACCTTGCCAAGTCCCTTCTCATCCTTTCTACCCCCCCTTGTGTATCAACTCTGTTACAGATCTTTGTATCATCTGCAAAGAGGCATGTTTCCCTCCAGACCCTCTGCAATGTCACCTATAAGATGTTAAACAGGACTGGACCCAGTACTGAGCCCTGAGGGTAATCCACTAGTGACCCCCCTTTCTTGAATGTATGCGCTCACTGTACCTTCTGTGTCCTGTTGTGCAGCCAGTTTGCAACCAGGCTACCACCCTGGGACCCACTCCCAAGCTGGCTGACTTGATGTCAAATGCCTTGCTAAAGTCTAGGTAGGCCATATCCACAGCCCCTCCCTGGTCTATTACTTTGATCACCCAGTCAAAGAAATCTATTAGATTCGTCTGACATGACCTTCCTGCTGTAAATCCATGCTGCTTTGGGTCCTGTGCCCCGCTGGCCTCTAGGTACTGAACAATTCTTTCTTTCAGAAGTGATTCCATCATTTTCCCTACCACTGAGGTCAAACTTACAGGTCTGTAGTTTTCTGCTTCTGCCTTACTCCCACTTTTGTGAAGGAATCACATCTGCCCTCCTCAGTCCTCAGGTACCAACCCTATCCTCCCATGATTTGTTAAAAGTGTGGTCAGTGGAGTCACTAGGTCCTCCCTTAGTTCTTTTAGGATTCTGGGGTGAATCCCATCAGGCCCCATTGCTTTGTCACCTTGAGTTTTAGGAGTTCTTTCAGGACTCTTTCCTCTGTAAATGGACTGGTGTCAACCCCCTACCCAGAGTGCTTCTATTGTCTGGTTTAGGTAACTCCTCCTCATCTTCTTTTGTGAATACTGAGCAAAGTATTCATTCAGTATCTCTGCCTTTTCACTGTCTCCTCTGCCCCTCCCCTCTCCCTTATTAATCTTCACTATTCCTCCCTTAACCTTTCTATGCTCCCTAATGTACCTATAAAAGGTTTTATCCCCCTTCTTAACTGACTTGGCTATTTTTTTCCTCAGTTTGGGCTTTTGCTATTCTGACTGCCTTCCCCACTTCTTTCTGCTTTAATTGATACAGTTCCCTGTTGTGCTCCTTCTGTGATGCCTTATACTTTTAGAATGCAGCCTTTTTCTCCTTAACCTTCCCTGCCACCTCTTTTGAGAACCATAGTGGTTTTTTACTCCGCTTTGTTTTCTTTATCTGTTTCACACAAAGGCTTGTTACCTCTATGATGGCAGTTTGCTTTTCTCCATTGTTCTTCCACCCTCTTTTGCCCATTTGCTAGTGTATTCCTCAGGTATTCACCCATTTTGCCAAAGTCAGTCCTTCTAAAGTCCAGTATGCTTGTTTTTGTATGGCTTGTCTCCATGGTTGTGCTTATTGTGAAGCACACTGTGCAGTGGTCGCTTGTTCCCAGATGTCTACTGACTTCTAAATTTGTGATCCTCTCTCCATTTGAGAGTACCAGGTCTAGTATTGCTTCCTCCCAAGTGGGTTCCAACACTAGCTGTCTAAGGTCTGCCCCCTGCAGAGCATCGAGAATGACCCTGCTCTTGGATGTGGCTGCAGTACATGTCATCCAGTTAACATCTGGCATATTCAGGTCCCCGTTACAGTATCTCCCTTTTCAGCCATTTTGAGAATGTCCTCTATCATTTCTTGTCCATTTCCTCCCCTTGAGATGGGGTCTGTATACAACCCCTGTGCGGATTGTGATGTCATTGCCTGTCTCCAAGGTGACCCAGAGTGCCTCTTGTCCTCCTCCTTTACTTTTTAGTTCTGTGCTTTGATCCTTCCCTATGTATAGAGCTACTCCACCTCCTCTTTCCCTCCCTGTCCCTTCTGTAGACTGTGTCCCCAGTATGTTGACATCCAGTCATGGTTCCCCGTGTACCATGTTTCTGTGACTCCACAATATCCAAGTGTTCATCTTCCATCAAGGCTACTAGCTCAGGAAGCTTGTTTCCCAGACTATGGGCATTGGTACTCATTGCCCTCCATTTAATGTTGGCTTTATCCTTTTATCCCCATGCCTGCTCCTTTTGCCCTTGTCTATTTTTCCATTTACCCCTGTCCTGCCCTCTGTTGAGCACTGTACCTCAGTGTTTACCTTACTACCCATCATGTTTTGTGGGGGAGGCTTGAAATTTCCTCGTCTTGTGGCACCTCCCCATGGCTAGTTTAAAAGCTTGCCAAGGAAGCATTTAAACCTGTCACTTAGGATCTTGGTTCCCTTCATGGACAGATGCAGACCATCGTGCCAGTATAAACCTTCATCTCTCCAGGTGTACCCCCCAGTCCCCAATGAAGCCAAAGCCCTGTGCTCTGCACCAGTTTTGCAACCATTCATTAAACTGCATGGTGTGTAGTACCCTAGCCTCACCCCTGCCATGGACTGGCAGCACCTCTGAGAAGGTAACTGTACTTGCTACCTCTCTAAGACCCCTCCCCAACTCCACAATTTCATCCTGCACTGCACTGATCTAGCTAGGTCATTTGTCCCAAGGTAGACAATGATATCTAGCTCCCTCTCCTGTGATGTTACTTCTGCAATCCTGAGGATTCGCTTTTTGCCCCTCCAAGTCATGGAAGAACAATTCCCCTAACTTAGTTCTGGTTTGGCGGATGGCCCAGGGACATTAGACCTTAGGGGATAGGACACATTGTCAGGTAAAAGAAGAGAGGCTAGGGACAGTGGTGTCTGTTAGTCACAACATTATGAACAATACTTCCCATAATAAGGTTGCACAGGGCAGATGGTGGGAGCTAGCCAAGTTTGGAGTAAAGGGTACAGTGGTGAGAATAATAAAGCCCTTCCTTATTTTTTGTGTAACCCCCCTTTTACCCCCCATTTTGTGTCCAGGGGTCCTGATGGTAGCAATGGGGAGGGGGGGGGATACAGACTGAAAACTTTCCAGGGAGGTAAAGACATAAATATAAAAATGCTAGGCCTTACCTCAGCTTGCTTCTGTCAGCACAGTGCAGAGTACAGCTCCTCCACCAACTCACCTCTCACCACTAGCTGCAACACACAGCCAACCCGGGGAGAAGATTCAAGATGTAAACAGCATACTTCATCTCAGAAGGAAATCAAGGAGTTTATTCAATAAATTTCAGCACTCATGGGGTAGAAATAAGAAAATAAATTTAATTCTGATCTTTGATTTTAAAATTAATAAATAAATAAATTGCTCAGCTCCATGGAGCTGGAAGACCAAAACATACATAGGTCAACTCAGAGACAATGCAGTCTTAGGTGATACTAATACATTCATAGACCTACGACAGTTAGACCAGGCGCAAACTCCATGCAGATACCCAGAGCCATCTTCAAAGTTCTGAACCTTACAGGGTGAGAGATACTAATCCACCAGTCCCCAGGGGAGTGCCTTACTCTCCCACCCTGGATTAACTAACACTGAGGCTGCAGCCTATATACCTTCCGTGGCTGCCCTGCACACAGTCCTAAACCCACCAGCTCACCACCCTCTTTCTCATCCAGGACCATGATGCCAGGATTGCATATAGAATGGGAAAAACTGGCTCCCATCTTCCCAGTTACACACTATGTACATTTCATTAATGGGTCTAACACTGGTCCTGCCCCAAACATGGGCACTGCATGGATACAAGCGAATCCCCAAAATGCACCCTCTGGCCATCCTGAAGAAGTGTGCCACACCAGGTAATGGCCCTCTGGAGCTGCCACATCCAGAAAGCCCTACAGTGGCCCTGCCACCACCACATCAGCCCACTGTCATACTTTGTAATGCTGGAGAACCAGACTTCCTGAACTCAGCCACCTCCTGATCTTCCTTCGGCTGCTGTCTTCCCCTCCGGTGAGCTCCCCAAACCTGGACCCCTCGGCCGCCACACTTCTGCCACCTATCCCTTCAGAAAACAATTGAAAACACGTGGCTTTGACACTCACACAGGCCGGAACCTCCTGGGCCGAGGGGATGTTAGCCCCCCAACCATACTTGCCCAATATAGTGCCCGACTGCTCCCCACCAAAAAGGACTCCTCTCCTTTTTATACCTGGAACCTGGAGCAATGCCCTCCACCTAAATGGGAGCAGGACACACAGATGCCCCAAGACAGGACCCTAGTTAACCAGGGGGGACCACGGATTAGTAAGCCAGCCCCGAGAGGGGTGGCTTACATTTGTACCATATTTCTGCCACAACTGTCATTACTGAATTGTTTTTATATGTATTACATTGCATGCTGTTGGTTTATTGCTTAAGCGGGGAGTATTATGTTAGATGCTGGTTGAGTCCTCTGTCACAGTAGGTGGGAACATATTAAGTTCCTGTGGGGCACCATGCTGATAGTTTCTGTCAAAAGGATCCTTGTAACCAGTGGCGCTGCACCACTAAGTCCCACTAACATCACAAACCAGGTGACATCCACCCACAGACTCAGCCACTCCCTTCAGCCTACCTGACTGCATCATGCACCTTCCAGGTGGGGGTGGTTACAAATAGACTAGGATACCTATTTAAAAACTCTTAAGAAACCACACTGAATCGTTTTCTTCAAACAACAGTTATTAGAAGTGTGTCATAGGATAGTGAAACTGTCAGGGCACAAGGAAGAATGCTAATCTGGTAGGTTTTATTAGTCCTTGCCTTACAAACTAATTGCTAGCCTGTTATCTTTATTTCTAATGGCTTGAGAGAGTAGCTCTTTAGTGCCACAGTGGAGTAAAACACTTTCTACAGCACCATCTGCTGGAAGGAATGAAGTACTGTCATGAAAGCTTAGTGATAAAAAGGTTCATTAAACCTCTTAGCCTGTGATGTAGTTTAGACAACAATATGTACTTGTTTATTAGAGGCAGATTTTTAAGACATGGTGAAGAGGTACTTTCTTAAAGTCACCCACAACTAGATTTATTTTATAATGTTAGGGTAAAATTATTAAGAATGTGCTGATGGATGTTTTCTGAAGTCATAGCTACCCAGGTCACTGCAGCGTGGGGATTAGTATCAATTATTTTAATGGAATAAAAGGTATGTGAGTGGTTAATTCTGTTGTAATTGTTGGGAATAACTTTAAAAAGAATTGTGCTTACAGGTACAAGGAGATGCAGAGGGAGGAGGATAGGGAGGTGTATCAGGGGAAACAGGGAAGCAGGGACTGCAGTAAGGAGTGGAAAGACGCAAACTGAAGAAAGAACAGTTAAAGCAGTAACAAAAGGGGGCAAGGCATTTTTTAGGTATGTAAGTGAAAAAGGAAGACCAGGGAGGGATTGTAATATTAGGAAGTGGGTGGGGGGATGTGCAGAGGGGAACAAGAAAAGGCAGACATCCTGAACAAATAATTTTGTTCAGTGTTCCAGAGGAAAGAGACAGGAAGGCCACAAAAATGTAACAGAAGCACTGAAGGGAGGAGGTGGACACTAGTCAGTTTTCAGAGGAGAGAGTCCTGAAGGGATGCACAAATCTGAAAGTGGATAAAGCAATGGGGCCAGAGAGAATCCACCCAACAGTATTGAGGATCTCAGGGAGATACTGACTGTACCTCTGACAGTTCTATTTAACAGCTCATTGGAAACAGAAGTGGTCTTGGAGGACTGGAGGAGGACAGATGTTGTCCCACTTCACAAAAGTGGTAGCAGGGAAGAGGCTGGCAATTACAGGCCAGTTAGCCTGACATCAGTGGTGGGAAAGTTAATGGAATCACAGCTCAAAGAAAGGTTTGTTGAGTATTGAATCAGTGGGTAACAAGACCCAAGGCAGCATAGATTCATGCAACTGCATGTAAACTGCAATGGTTACGCCGATCCATAAAGGGGGTTACAGGTCCTTAGCTGGGAACTATCGACCGATCTCCATTCTCCCTCCCCTTTCCAAGGCACTGGAAAAACTAGTTGCTGCACAAATAACTGAATACCTGACCAAATACAACATCCTCTGCCATGAACAGCACAGCTTCCGCGCAGGACACAGTACTAGCACTGCTCTCATTGAATTCGCCTCCTTCCTTCACTCCTCTTTGGATACTGGCTCTGGTGGGGCTGTGTTCCTTGACCTATCAAAGGCCTTTGACACGGTCTCCCACCCCTACTACTGGAAGCCCTCTGTCACACTGGTTTTGCCTCTGGACCACTGGCTTGGTGCTCCAGCTACCTTTCCCCCGCTCCCAGCGAATCAAAATTGGTGGGACTCTTTCTGACCACGCTCGATCCTCTCAGGAATTCCACAGGGCTCCATCCTGGGGCCCCTTCTCTTCTAAGCTTTACCTTACACACCCTGCCCAGTGCCTGCCCTGGGAAAATACTGCTGTCACTTGGTGATGCAAATCCTCTTTGCCACTGACCGTAACCCCCACATCCTCAGGTTTCCCTTCAAAGGGCTTTGACGGTGCTGAGCTTGGCTTAAAGAGCATAGATTGGTCATAAATCTTAAAAATCGAAAACCATGCTCTTCGCCCACCCTCAAAATAAATCATCCAACTCCCTCTCCTATCCTTTCTGGCTCCGGACTACAACCGAACAAGTCCAATCCTATAAGTACTTAGGGATCTTATTTGACTCAGCACTCTCCTTCCATACCCACATCGGCCCTTTCCGCTTCTGTAACCAATATCCGACTCGGTATCCTGCACCGTTACAAAAACTGTCTCCCCTGATGCCCTCCGGCTTGCGGTTACTTCCTCCATACTCTCCCTGGTGGACTATGGACTGCCTGTCTATGGGGCTGCCAACAGGACGGCCCTCAACAAAATTCGCCTCCTCCTAAATAAGGCTTGCAGGCTAATCACAGGGGCCCCTAAGCTCACTCATACCTGCCAACTCTATGACCTTGCAACAATGCTTGACCTCGATGAACGCCTACTATACCAAACGTGCATCATTTCAAAAAAAACCTTACTTGGACTTTCTCCCCCTGGGCTGACTTCCTCCCTCCTTCCAGCACAGCCCCTTGTCAGCACCCGGACCTCCTGCAAAGCCACCTTCCTGGTTCCTCGTGCTAGGACTTCACTTGGTCAGAGATCGTTCTGCCATAGAGCCCCTGCATGGTACAACAATCTTCCTCGGGCCGTCACTGATACCCCCACCATCTCCACTTTCAAAAATGCCCTCAAAAGCGAGCTATTCAGCAAGCGCTGCTGCTCCTGTGCCTAAAGGATGCCCTAACCCCACCCCCTCCTCCCTGACAATGCCCTCTGGGCTGCTCCATCCCCTTGCCTCCTTATTCCTAACAACCTCACTACTTCAATTTTTTCCCTCTACCGACTATATCTCTACTGATTGGCAGCTCCGTGTTGCATTCCCGATACTACCTATGCATAACTACTTGCTACCCAGCTACTGTTGTCAATTATACCTTTTTGCTCTGTATTACACTACCAATGTTTGCTGTAACCAGGTGCCATTAATCGTGTCTGTTTATACTGATGCTCTTCGTTGTATGTACCCTGCTTTCTATTTTCACTGCATTATCTACCATTGTTACGGAGAGTACTTTGTAAATGAGCCGTTGGCTCAAAGGTTGTAAACTGATTACATTAAATAAATAAATAAAAAAATGGGGGAGGTCAAGCCAAATGAATCTGATAGAGATCTTTGACTGGGTGTCCAAGGAATTAGATCAGGGTGGAGCAGTGGATTTCGGCCTATCTAGATTTCTGTAAGGCCTTCAACATCATTCCATATAGAAGATTAGTAAGCAAGCTGGGTAGCTTACAGTGGGTCCAAAGGTGGTAAACTGGGTAGGAAACTGGTTAAAAATAGGGTGATGGTAAATGGAGTTCACTCAGAGGAAAGGAGGGTGACCAGTGGGGTGCCACAGGGATTAGTGCTGGGATCAGCCCTCTCTAATGTCTTTATAAGTGATATTGCAGAGCAGCAGGAAGGGAAGTTCTGCCTCTTTGCGAATTATACCAAACTCTGCAATAGGGTAGACACTCCAGGGGTGTGTGGAAAGGATGAACAGCAACCTGAGAAAACTCAGGGAGTGGTCAGGTATGGCAGCTGGGTTGCAGTAGAAAATTGCAAAATAATGTACTTGTGGCACAGAATCCTAGGAAGGAATACAAAGGGGATGATACTGATGAAAACCGAGCAGGAAAGAGACCTGGGGTGATCATATGAGCTGATGTTTACCATACATTGCTATTGTTTATGCCTATGTATTAATATTATTCGTTTCTGAAACATCAATTATTCTGTACTAAGGACCTCACAGGAAATGAGCATGTCTCAGATGAGTTTCGATTCATTACTGAATGAATACAATTTTACTACTACTACTACTGCATGATGTAAAGGTAGTGAGGCAGTGCAACAAGACAGTTGGGAGGGCGAGGTGGGATGCTGGGGTGCATAAGGAGGATTATCACCAGCAGGAGAGAGGTGGTTTTGCCTCTGTGTAGATCTCTGGTAAGACACCACCTAGAGTACTGTGTCCAGTTCTGGAGACCACATCTCAGAAAGGACATACTGTAGACAGAATGGACACGGTCCAGAGAAAGGCAGCAAAAATGGTGCAGAGTCTGTATCAGAAGTCCTAGGAGGAGAGATTAGAGGGCCTTACTATGTACACCAGGATGAAGGGAGAGAGAATGAGGATATGGGAGAGGCCTTTATATAAGTCAAAGGAGTAAACAAGGTACAGGAGGGAAGTATTTTTTTTTTAGAAAAAAAAGTGTTCAAGGACAAGGGGGCATGATAAGATGCTGGAGGAGGTAATTCATCACAGAAAGAGTGGTAAATTCCTGGAACAGCCTTCTTAGGGTGAAAACAGTGGTGGGGTTCAAGAATGCGTGGGTAGGCATAACCCAGGGAAGAGTACACAATGGGGGTGAGATACTGACAAGAACAAAAATGGAAAGGGACCTGGGAGTAGTCATATCAGATGACCTAAAGGTGGGCCAGCAATGTGAGAAGGCAGTAAGGAGGGCTGGGGGATACTGGGATGCATAGGGAGAGGCATCACCAGTAGAAAACAAGAAGTTGTTGGCCCTCTGTACAGACAGTTGGTAAGACCACATCTGGAGTACTGTGTACAGTTCTGGAGATCACATCTCCGCAAAGACATAGACAGGGTGGAGGCTGTCCAGAGGAGGGCAACCAAAATGATGCAGAGTCTGCATCAGAAGACATATGAAGAAACACTAAAGGAACTAAAGATGTATAGCCTCGAGGAAAGGAGGGAGAGGGGGGACATGATAGAAACTTTCAAATACCTCAAGGGAATCAACAAAGTCCAAGAGGGTAGCATCTTTCAGAAAAAGAGATGTGCAAAAACAAGGGGGCACAATTTGAAGATAGAGGGGGGATGGCTCAGAGGTAATGTGAGGAAGTATTTCTTCACAGGGAGGGTTGTGGATACAGGGAACAGCCTTCCTGAGGAGGTCGTAGAGTCAAAAACAGTGGGGGAATTCAAGAATGCATGGGACAGACATAAGGCAATTCTAGTGGGGGGTAGGAGGAAGTAGGCTGTTGGTTAACTAGGATCTGCAGCTTATCCGTTAGGTAGGGAAATGGGCAGACTAGGTGGGCCAAGTGGTCCTTATCTGCCGTCAAAGTCTATGTTTCTATGTTTCTATAAGGGAATCTTATTATTATTTATTACAGTCTCAGAATTTGACTTATCTTTGAATCAGAGACTCATTTAAAAATGTTCCACATCCAAAATGAAACATAACAATTAGCTACATACAACAGGGAAAGGGAAAGGGGGGTGAATAGGCCAGAGATAAGTAGGATTTGTGGTGATACTATAGGCAGGGCAAAATAGGCAGACTAGGTGGGCTAAGTTCCAATTGATCCTTATCTGTTGACAAATTTTATGTTTATGTGTGCTACATTGGGGATAATAACTGATTACAAACAGATTGAAGACATAGAGAATAATGTTAGGGCAACAGTATGCAATAAGTTTTTTACACATCAGAAGTGTTTGATACTACATAAACCATTAGAACAAAGCTCCAGTGGTTTATAACAGTATCGTACACTAAGGGTGTAAAAAAAAACTGTTAACATTGTTACCCATATTTAATATAATTGCTGGTGGGAAGAGTGCTAGGTTATGCTGCCATGCACCCCCACACAAAAGTATACAATTCAGACTAAACCTGCACACTTAGTATTCAGTGCCCCGGCACATGGCATCACACCTGTATAAGAATGCATGGGATAGGCATAAGGAAATTTTAATGGAAAGGAGAGGGAGGAGGAAGAAAGAGAGTGAGATCAAGTTGGGTCTGCGGTGATACTATAGGCAGAGGAAAATGGGCAGACTAGGTGGGCCAGGCAGCCCTTATCTGCCATCAGATTCTATGTTTCTATATTGCTTACAAAACTTATCTGGTTGACCCTGCAGCTGACCCTTCTTTTTCAATCCAGGGTGCAAGTAGCTCCTATACTCAAAGGTGATCTTTAGCACTGTGCAAACAATAACTGTGCATACAGAATAGCATGTGGTCATCAGGGTGCCATATTCTTATAGACAGCATTCCCTGTCGGTAAGTGCTGCCTAAATGAATATGGATCTGTATTAAGTGCTATATAAAGTGCATCTGCATGGCAGTAACACAACCCTGCTGTTGGTAACAGACTCTGAGGGGCAAAGGAAGAGAGCAGGTCCAAAACAGGGCAGTGCCTTTTCTCCTTAGAGCCATATTCAGCGGCCAGTGTGCTCCGTCCTTTTCTTTTCCTACCTATGTCTGGTTTGCTCCTAAAAAGGTTTTCTTGAACTAGTGTACTTACCAGTCAACAAATAAGCAAGCAATAAGACATGACAAGGTGTGGGTTATGGCCTGATAACAGCACGCCCCAAGTACATTATGAGGCATGAGTCGCTTGCGCCGAGTGCCTTTAGCACCTGGGAAGTGCTCTTATCAGGCCATAACCCACATCTCGGAGTGTCTTATTGTACTTATAAAATGGGCCCCCAGTAAAGAAGTTAATTATGAAAATGCACATACAGAGTGTACTAAAATGTTTTAAAAAATATGATCAGTAGAAAAACACAAAATGTAGTCCCGTCATTTTGTTGGAATGTAGCTCTTTTAATTAAAAGTGATAGAGGAGGTTGCTGTCTTTCTCTATGTCTCTCTCTCCAGCCACAAACACTCAAAACCTTTTTTTTTTAATATACAGATGTCTTTCTTTGATCAGCCAGTCTGAGTTACAGCAATGGGGAGAGACCGTGCCCCCATCTATTTTTACTTAGAGGAACAGGGAGCAAGCATGTCCCCTATTGGGTTCTGTATTTAATGTGATGTTTATTGCACCCCCTTCCCACCTAAGACACATAAATAATTTTTTGTGTACTTTCATTTCTCTTTTAAATGTGTCTCCTAAACGGCTGACTTTACCTGGAGCAAGCATCTCCATCAGTGGCCGCCGTACACAGTTGTTTACTGCTTTGCAGTTCTCAAAACGCAACAGTCAGGGAACAGAAAAGAAACTCGTTCAGTTTAGAGCAGACAGTAATGTGGTGTGGCTTTTATTTTTGGATTCTTGCTGCTGGGACAATGTTGGGGGGAGGAGTCGGAGATACCAGAAACAAGTGGACTGACAGGTGGAGCTACGAGGAAGAAATGGGCAGTGAGTAAAATATGAGATTCAAAACAGTATTTAATTTATGGCTCATGCAGGAAGGGGGATTGTATTGCCTGAGTTGTATTTCTTTGGTTTCTGTGGTGGTGCCATGGTACTTGTGACATTTTGTTAGGTAGGGAAGTGTTGAAAGTCTTCACAGATTTTGATATGACTGTCACCGCTCTCCCGGTTCCCTCGCATGCTGGCTGAGGAGCTACTGTGGGAGAAGGAGGCACGCATTAATTTTAACCTGTGCTCCATTTTGATTGGCACAACTAGGGCAGTTTCAAGATTTTGGTCAGATAAGGACGGCTGAAAAAGGACTTCAGCCAATCAAAAGTCAGGAGATGTTGTATCCATTTTATAAATAAATACATACATAAATGACCACATATGGCATGCAAAGCTCTACAGGGCCATTTGCATGTCATTATGTGGTGATTATCAGCTCTGCACAATGCCTTTGCACACAAATGGGCAGAGGCATTGTTTCAAGACACAGCCATTGTCACCTCACTCAACCAATCTTTATCTAAATAGTCCCTAGTAGTCTAGTACCCAACACCCAATCCACCAATGAAAAGCAACATCCCTGGCAGTCTAGTGGCCACCCTGACAATCTCCACATGAATAATATCCCTGATAGTCTAATGCCACCTGCCACCCAATCCCTGCATGAATAGCAACATCCCTAGCAGTCTATAGGCCCCGCCCACTTCCAAAATGACCCTAGTAGTCCAGTGGTATCCCCCTCGCACCCAGTCCCTAATCCACCCAATGTTAGGAGTTTTTACAGTATGTGCATTCTTGCTCCCCATCATTCTTACAGTGCCTGGCCAAGGTGGTGTGTTGAGGGTTTGTGCTGGACACCATTTTCAGATATAATGGTGGACTAAGCGTGGACCTTTGTGAGTGAGTCAGAGGAAGACAGGCATAGGGATGGTGGGTGCGGAGCAGGATGGAGGGTACTGTTATTATACCAGAGATTGGGCAGAGGGGTTCTACTGGCCTACCAGGGATGTTGGTATTCAATCAGAGATTAAGCAGAGGGCAACTAGACTAAAACAGTTATAGTACCAGTGCTAACACCCCAAAAAAGCTGCTCGAAAGCCTGCAATTTGTTTAATTAAATTCCATTTTCTTACTTTGCCTTCATTCCATCATTTTAACAGGGTTCTTGGCATCATCATTCCTCCAAATAATGATTAGCCTGATCATTAATGACAAGATGATGCCCTCATCGGTCAGGTACCTACACTTTAAATTTTAACATGCCAGTATTATATGAGGCCTCCCCACTTTCTATCTTTTGTGTGGAAACCACTCTATGACTTCATCTTTTATACAGTGTGCTCTGACCCACAAGAGGCCCACAGGTGACCATTGGGAGCTTACAAATTAGAAGACTACACGTCTCCTGTTTTTAATGCAGTGTTAAAGGTTTATTATGCTCAGACCTGGCTAATAGCAGTGTCAGTGGCTCAGTAGGTAGCACACTCACCTCTGAGGCCAGGAGATCAGAGGGCTGTGGGTTCAGTTCCCACATCTGGCACTGGGGTAATATCCCAGTACTGACACCATAATGCAGCATGAGGAGGGTGCTGCACTTCTGAGGTGCTGCCTTTCGGATGAGATGTTAAACCGAGGTCCCATCTGCCTGGATTGGTGGTAGTTCAGGTGGATGTTAAAGATCCATGAGCACTTATCGAAAACAGTAGGGGAATTTCCCCAGTGTCCTGGTCAAATTTCCCTCATTCACTAAAAAATACCACCAACAGCTTAATCTGGTTCAAGGTCAGTTGGCATTCATCTGTATCCCCGTCCCCTGGGTCATGCCTAAAAATAGGCAGGATTTGTCTAGTGCAATTACCTGGTCATAAATAAATAATACAAAGTGATTTTATTGTATTTCTTATACATCTTTACACCTACTCAGTGATGCTGAAAGATGAAGCACTGGCCACGACACCGTGTACCACACCGGTGACCGGGGTTCAGATGCAGACCCGGGTTGTCAGTGGTTGGCTGGGGTGGAAGAGAAGAGAAACATAGAAACATAGAATTTGATGGCAGATAAGGACCGCTTGGCCCACTCAGTCTGCCCATTTCCCTACCTGATGGATAAGCTACAGATCCTAGTTAACCAGCAGCCTACTTCTTCCTACCCCCACCCCCTAGAATTGCCTTATGACTGTCCCATGCATGCTTGAATTCCACCACTGTTTTTGACTCCACCACCTCCTCTGGAAGGCTGTTCCATACATCCACAACCCTCTCTGTGAAAAAATACTTCCTTAAATTACCTCTGAGCCACCCCTTCTATCTTCAAATTGTGCCCCTTGTTCTTGCACACCTCTTTTTGAAAGATGCTAGCCTCTTCGACTTTGTTGATTCCTTGTGGTACTTGAAAGTTTCTATCATGTCCCCCTCTCCCTCCTTTCCTCAAGACTATACATATTAAGCTCTTAAGTCTCTCTTCATATGTCTTCCGTGCAGACCCTGCACCATTTAGTTGCCCTCCTCTGGACAGCTTCCATCCTGTCTATGTCTTTGTGGAGATTGGGTCTCCAGAACTGCATGCAGTACTCAGATGTGGTCTCACCAGCTGTCTGTACAGAGGATAATAACTTCTTGTTTTCTACTGGTGATGCCTCTCCCTATGCATCCCAGTACCCCCCAACCCTCCTTGCTGCCCTCTCACATTGCTTGCCCACCTTTAGGTCATCTGATATGACTACCCCAGGTCCCTTTCCATTTTTGTTGTTGTTAGTATCTCACCCCCATTGTGTACTCTTCCCTGGGTTTTGTTTCCCAGGTGCATTACCTTGCACTTCTTAGCATTGAATCTAAGCTGCCATACATTTGACCATTCCTCTAACCTTGCCAAGTCCCTTCTCATCCTTCCACCCCCATTGTGTCAACTCTGTTGCAGATCTTTGAGTCATCTGCAAAGAGACATACTTTTCCTTCCAGTCCCTCTGCAATGTAAGCTTATAAAGACATTGAAGAGGACCGTCTAATACTGAACCCTGTGGTACCCCACTGCTAACCCCCCTTTTTCAGAGTGGACTCCATTTACTATTACTGTCTGTGTCCTATTCTCCAGCCAATTCTTTACCCAGGCTGTCATCTTGGGACCCACTCCCAGGCTGGCTAACTTGTATCTTTTGTGTGGGACTGTGTCAAATGCCTTGCTAAAGTCTAGGTAGGCCATGTCCACAGCCCCTTCCTGATCAACTACTTTGGTCACCCAGTCAAAGAAATCTATCAGATTTGTCTGGCATGACCTTCCCGCTGTGAATCCATGCTGCCTTGGGTCCTGTGCGTCCAAAGGACTGCTCTCCTCTCCTGGGGAGGTGGGATTCCAGTGCCCAGCACTGGCCTGATCCCCTAGCATCAGCAGGCTGCCTTGCCACTATGGCACCAGCTAATGGCAAGGCAGCCAGGATTGCTCAGACAGGGAGGAGTGGCAACTGCCTATGTCCCACATATGGAAGCGTGCCTGGGAGCATCTGGTTTACATTGCATGCTCACTCTTCAGGGGTCAGAAAAACTAGTGGTCTCCCAAGTGGCTGCTGACATCCAGCTACCCGGTAGCCTTGCACCCAATGAACACCCAGGTCATGTTGCTTTGCATGAAGGTAGGAGCTGGAGGAAAATTGGGGTATGGAGCTGGGGTGGCTAGCATCCAGTGGGCTGCTTGGGGCTGGGGAAAGCACTAACTGCAAAAAAATAAAAATAAAACTTCTTATACATTTTTCTTAAATTTTGCAAGAGGGTTCTTGGTGTATGGCCAAAATCAGACTCAAACAGTTATAGTACCAGTGCCCTCCCCCCGAAAGCTGCTTGAGAGTCTGCAATTTGTTTAAGTAAATTCAGTTTTCTTACTTTGTCTTTATTGCAGCATTTTAACATTTTATTTTTTTCAGTTAAATGTTTTATTATTTCCAAGCATAAAACAAAACAAAACATACATTCTCTGTTACATATGCAGTAGAGGTACATACAGGATCACTTAATGTTGACATACTGGATATGTCCCTAATGTATCATCGTCCCTTCCTAGAGACCATACAGGCTGCACTAATAATTGTGTAATTGACAGCATTTAAAGGATATGTGCCTCTTTTATAATATCAAGTTCTAATATGTAAACTGATGACATTACCTTAATACACATCTATACGTAATGAATCCAAAAACAGAACGGAAAAAAAGGAAAAAGGAATACAGAGGGGGTACGCCAAAAGATATATCCTATGAATGCCTGTGGTAGCTAGGTCCTAACATACAATATAAAGAAGACAAAATAGATGCACCTACCTCTCTTTTCCCATAACATGCAACTATAGGGAGGTATCACCACATAAATGACACGGCTTCATAGAATATAATAGTTACACCCTCTTATGGCCGCTTCATACACTGCTTCTGGGGGAAAGAGACCACAGAGTAAACATAGCTATATGAACATTATCTGTGCCTACTGTGGGGTATGTCAACAGATATTAAACAGTATTCTACATATATATGGGTAAAGTAGGTATGTTAATTACCATTACTCAAACTACACAGTTAATTTACTCATTGTACCCAATAGCTCTGTTTGAAGTCTGAACCAATCATTGATTCACCTGATACAATATGGCCACCCAGGGTATAATGAGTTAAGACTAAATAGATATTCACATACAAGTTTGACCTATATTAAACCTATAAAACAGAAATTACCACAATATGGGTAACTATATACATTAAATCTACACATATAAACAACATTGCACTTGACAGACATTGTAGACCTATGTAACCATAAAATCACAGTAGAGTATTATAGATAGCCTAAATTCAAACATTAAGTGGTGACAGATGAATATGAGGAGACTGATCAACTGATACCGGCTCTGGGTGACAAATATGCCATAAAGGGGGCCCAGCAAGAAGAAAAGCATTCTATCCTCCCCATAGCCATATGTGTCCGCCTATCCATCTCGTATACAGAGGACAGCGTGGCCAGAATCACCTTAAGATTGGGCAGTGCAGTACTTTGCCAGTTTTGTAAGATTAGTCATTTAACCTGCATGCTAAATAAGAGTAACCACCTAAGTTCCTGGTATTTAAGGGGGGCAACCTCATGGCGTAGACCTAACAACATAAGGGAAGGGTCCGCTGGGACCTGACATTTAAGTATTGTACTGGCAGCAAGTATCACTTCACCCCAAAGATCATGTATCTGGGGACATTGCCAAAGAATATGAAATAGATCCCCCCCAGGCTGAAGACAATGCCAGCACATATCATGTGTAAGGATTTGCATTTTCTTTAATATAGCAGGTGTCCTGTACCAATAATGTAAAATTTTATTATGTATAAGTCTGCTCCTGGTGTCTTTATGAACTTTTAAACCAACCTGCCAGCACTGTTTCCACTGTATCTGATATTTGTATATTTAGGGCTTTTTCCCACTTTAACTTACATTTTATATTGGTGGATGGTAGCGAGTCCCGTAGTACAGCATATATCCTAGTTGCAACTTTATTAGGTAGGCCAAGCCACCTTTCTAAGTGGGAATCACTGGTTGGGAGAGCTTTGCCCCCACTTAGAAGGGGCTTAAAACTATCACGCAGTTGCAAGTATTTCCAAAAATCTGATTTACCCAGATTCCATCTGGATTGCAAGTTCTGGTACGTATCTACCACAAGGGAATTGGATCCCAGCACATCCTTTAGGAATATAATCCCTTTCCCTTGCCAGGATGGCCAAGCCACCATAGAGCCACCAATAGTTATGCTAGGGTTATTCCACAGGGGCACATATGTAAGGGGAAGAATCGAATGTTTTATTTTTGTTTGTAAAATCTTCCAATATCTGACTGAAGCCCCAATAGTGGGATGTAATGTATGCTCCTGATCCGAGGGGGAGCAGAGAAAGGAGACTGCTGTGAGGCTGTTACTATACATCAGCTCGAGCCTTAACCACTGGGGAGAGTTAATATTCTGGGGATGGAACCATTTCAGTGTTTGTGCTCCTTGAAAAGCTATCTTGTAGCCTTCAATCCATGGAAGGTTCCATCCTCCCCACAGTGGATGGGTCCGGAGTTGATTTCTACTGAAACGAGGTCTGTCTGGACCCCATGAGAAGGGACCAATCATCGTATCTATTTTCTTGAACCAATAATTAGGGAGAAAAAGGGGGGATATGAGCAAGCACATAGAAAAATCTCGGGGCAAAGGACATCTTAAAAGCGGCTATCTTACCTGCCATGGTTAGATGGGGCTTTTTTATTCGCTCCATTTCAAGTTTACAACTGGCCAGAAGGGGGCACAGGTTATTATCCCACCACTTCACTAAGTTACTCCCAACCTTGATTCCCAAGTATTTGATCGTATTCTGAGACTATTTAAGTCCAAACTGTGCCACCGTATGAGATTTGCACTGCGTGTTGAGCGGAGTATTTTGGTTTTGGACTGATTTATTTTTAACCCTGAAATGGATGAAAAGGTATCCAAAATTTCTAGAAGGTGGGGTAGGGACTCATTAACATCTCTTAGTAATACCAACAAATCATCAGCATACAGCAGGGAGGAGACCGAGTCCTGCCCCCTACTGATACCAGTGATGTGTGTATTCTGTCTGATTGCAGCTGCTGCCTGCTAATGGTTCAATAGCAATGACAAACAGCAGAGGAGAAAGCGGGCGCCCTTGATGTGTACCTCTGTATAAAGGAAATAGTTCGGAAAAAAATGAATTTGTAAGGACTTTTGCATTAGGAGATGTGTAAATGGAGGAGACAACCACTCTAAAACTGGATCCAAACCCCATGTGATGTAGAACTTCCTGCAGGTAATCCCATTCCACTGAGTCAAATGCCTTTTCAAAATCAATGGCAACAGCAGCAGAGGCCCTTAATGTATCCTGACTTGCTATGTGAATAAGGTCGATAAGTGTTCTAATATGGTCAGTGCTATAGCTACCTTTTACAAAACCGACCTGTGACGGGTGAATCAGAGAAGGTAGAACCAAGGCCAATCTGTCTGCAAACACTTTAGCAAAGACCTTGCTGTGAGAATTTATTAAGGATATGGGGCGATAACTAGCCAGATCATCAGGGGATTTACCTTTTTTTGGGATCACTGAGATGACAGCCTCCCTTAATGTAGGGGGTAATATACCTTTATCCTTGGTCTCTCTAAAGACCTTACAGAGCAGGGGGAATCAGAGGGGCTAATAGCTGTAAAAAGTCCCCAGGGAACCCGTCACTGCCAAGGGCTTTCCCTGTTTTTAAAGCCTTCAAGGAAGCCACAACCTCTGCATGAGTTATGGGTTTCTCAAGGGCTGTAGCTTGTTCTAGAGCCAACTTTGGCAATTTTACCATATCTAAAAATGATGATATATCAGAGCAGGGGTTAATTCTAGTCGACTTATATAATTGAGAATAAAATGCCTTCATAATATCATTCACTTCCTTTGGGTTCGTTTTTGCTACTCCTGTGGCTGGGTCTTTCAGCCCCCCTATATATCTATTCCCTTGCTGTTTCCGCAGCTGATAAGCTAAAATTTTCCCACTTTTTTCACCCCCCTCCCAGTATGTATGTTTTAATCTAGTAAGTGCCAAATCTGCAGCCCTGGAGAGAAGTTCATTTAACCTGGTTCTCTTCTCCAACCCAACTATTATTACATCTCTTAAATCCCTTTCCCAATGTCTCTACTTCCTCAAAATCTCACCCAAAATGGACCTAGCACAACCCCTTATTCTCAATCCCAATATTAGACTGGGCAGCTCGTTAATCACCCCTGACTGGTTCCCACAAATCAATGAAACTACATTAGAGAACTATTATGTCCAAGGCTCCCTCCTCTCATCTCCAGGCATATTAACTAAATTTGATACACCTAATAACATGATTTTCAAGATATACCAACTGAGACATCTCATTAATGCCGATTTTGGACCAGTCTCTCGCGAATCAAAGGTTAACCCCTTCCTTTCTCAAATTGTTACTCTCGCTCCCAGATCACACTCCATCTCATTAATATACTCCTACCTGCTGGACCATAAATTCCTGAATCTGCTAGAGGACTCCTGTATTTGTCTCTCTCTGCTACGGACTCCACTCCCAACTGGACCCAAATATGGAAGGACCTGCACAAATATCATACCCAGAACAAATTCGGACTTACCCAATATTACATACTAAGCAAATATGTACTACACCCCAGTTAAGCTGTTCTGCCTTAACAAACTCTCCCTTTCCACCTGCTCTACATGTTTACAAAACAAGGGGAACTCGCTCCATATTTTCTGGCATTGTGCCAAAGTAGCCCCCTTGTGGCTTTCTATTCAGGACAACCAAGATCCTCTACTAGGCCTTACTAACCTTTCACGGCCGATATTTGCATCCTAGGCAACTGTGCCACCATAGACTGTCAAGAACATAGATATCATATGGCCTTAGTTTCGATGGTAGTCAAAAGACTGGTCCTCAAACATTGGACTGATCAGCTGACCTTAACCTATGCTGAATGGTTAAAAGACCTATCAGTGTGCTTTAACATGGAGAGACTCACAGCTAGCTCTCGTAATCACGTGGACCTGTTTCATAAAAAGTGGGACAAGTTATATGCACTCTATTTGCACCACTGACCTCTTGGTTCGAGCTCTGAAACCCAATACTGCTCCCTTTCCTTCCCTTGCTCCTCTTGCCTTCATTTTCATGTCTAAGTTATGATTTCAACTTTGACCTGACAATATAGCCTAGCCTACAATTGTAATGCACACTCTGTGGGAGATTTTGGGGGGAGGATGGCGGGTGTTGTGTGGGGGTTGTATGGGGGTTTGGGGTGTTTTTTTTCTTTCTCCCAGAAATTGTTATTTGTTTTTTTTTTTTGAAATTCAATGTTTTATTGATTTGACATGATAAAGAACATGTAATACAGATGCCAAAGCAGATCGGGACAAAACCTAACCAATGTTCAGAAACATGACAGAAGCGTGTATCAGATTACCCAAACCCACCCTACCCACCCCTGGAAGGTGCCACCTCCAACTCCAGGTTAACCCTGAAGAGAAACTATCACGTGCCATGGATCAATATACAATAGGGAACAATTAGCCACATAGAAACACATCATAGTGGTCCAGCCAGAGGAGTCCAAGTAGAGAGTTCAATGAAGGTACAAAGCGTATAACTTGCCCCATTTTTTATGAAAAGTGGGCATAGCATTTCTAGAACTGGCTATTAATCTTTCCATCTTGAAACATAAGGAGATTTCCTCAAGCCACTCATTGTAGGAGATGGCCACTTGGTCTAGCCAATGTCTGAGAACTAACCTTTTAACTGCCATTGAAATCATGGCCATGTGAAATTTCCGTTCTTTGACACTAATATTCGAATACAAACCAATTACACAAACTTCAGATGTGAATAGATCCTCCAGACCCAAGATCGGATCCAAGCTATTACAAATTGCATTCCATAATGGGGAAACTTTAACGCAGGACCAAAAAATGTGTAGTAGGTTCCCCATTCCATACCACACCTTTGCAGCTATCAGATTTTGATCTGTCAAATTTAGCCAATTTTGTTGGTGTGTAATACATGTTATTTAAAATGTAAAACTGGATAAGCCTATTCCTGTCCAAAGTAAGATATTTGTACACATCACGCCAAACTTGGCTCCAAGAAAGAGGGGGGTCAGATACAAGAGAAGCCCATACATTGGAGCCAACTAGGGAATCGGGGAATTTTGTAAGCAGAAGATAATTATATAGCCGAGCTATGCTGTGGGGTTTTGTGACACAAATCCTGGTTGTTCCAGGAAAGGCCTAATTTCAGAGGCTATTCTCACCGGTCCGAAATTCTTACCTACAAGGTGTCTCAGTTGGTATATCTTGAAAATGTTTTGGGGAATATTCAATTTGCTAGTAGTTCACAAGAGGAGCCAAGGAACCCTGAAAGTAAAGATCTTCCACTGAGCAGTCCTGAATTTGTGGGACCAGTTCAAAGGCAACATATGACCTCCAATTTTAATATTAGGGTTAAGGACTAGTGGTTGGGCAGTCTTTGGTATACGGGATTTTAAAGAAATTCCAGTACTGAGTAAGGATTTTAATGGAAATCCCTATTACTGAGTTGCGGATATCCTCCGGTAGGGAGGAGTGGCTGTAGTAAAAAATATGGTGAGGAGGTATGTTGTATTCCTCCAATAGTCTAAGCTCTAGCTCTAACCATATGGGTGTATTATATTCATTCGGAGGACAGATCCACTGACCCAGCTTAGCTAAGTGACTGGCCCAGTAATAGAACCCAAAATTAGGCAAACGAAGACCCCCCCTTATCCTTAGGCAAGCTGAGCTTGAGGAAAGATCTTCTAGGTTGTTTACCGCCCAAAATAAATTTGGACACCATTAAATGTATTTTCTGAAAAAGAGATTTAGGTAGCCATATGTTGAGAAGGTTCAGGGGGTAGAAAATTCATGGAAGTACATTCATTTTGATGATACTGATGCCCCCTACATAGTAAGGGGAAGGTTGTCCCATCTGTCAAGATCCTTTTGGATTCTGTCCAACAGGTCTTCCAAATTAAGCTTTTTAATTGTCTCCTCATCCCGGGGCCAAGTAAATGCCCAGATATTTAAGGTAGTCCGAGGCCCATTTCATACCAAACTGAGATACACTTGCCTGGAGCAGGAGCGAATTAAGTGGAAATATCACCGATTTGGATAAATTCAACCTGTAGTTAGCTGCTTTACCAAATTGGTTAACAATTTGCAGTACCTCCAGTAGGGAAGATTCAGGATTTGAGAGGTGTAAAAGGATGTCGTCTGCAAAAACGGATAGGGTCAATGTCCGTTGAGCAATGACACACCCTGAGATCTTGGGTGACGTTTTGATATGAAGCAAACGGGGTTCCAGATATAAGTTAAATAGGTAGGGGGACAATGGACATCCCTGACGAGTACCAGAATACAGGGAAAAGCGAGATGAAAACACCCCATTGCAGTAGACCCTAGCAAAAGGCGAGCTGTACACCGCCTTTATCCAATGAATAAACTTCTCTGGAAAGCCCATTTTACTGAGAGTAGACCACAGGAACTCCCAGCTGACCCGATCAAAGGCCTTCTCTGCATCTAAGGCAACTAAAGCCATAGGGGACTGGGACTCCTGAGCCGCATGAAAAATGTGGGTAAGTGTACGCATATGGTCCGTTGCTGACCTCCCCTGGACAAATCCTACTTGTTCATGACTCAACAGGACTTGCCAGACCTGTTTGATTCTCAAGGAAAGAATTTTAGTTAAAATTTTAATATTATAGTTAAGTAATGAAATTGGCCTATAACTAGCTGGGTCCAAATTAGGTTTATCTTGCTTTGGAATTAAAATTATTGTAGCCTCCAGCAAAGAGGGGTCCAATGATTCAGAAGAGGGAATATAGTTAAATAATTTAAGGAGAGCAGGGGAAATCTCTTTGCAGAATGTTTTGTAGAAATTTGGGGGAAGGCCGTCAGGTCCAGGGGATTTGTCCAGGGGTAGATTTTTAATAACTTCTTCCACCTCACTTAAAGTGATAGGAGGAGAAAGTAGTTCACAATGATGTAATTGCAGTCTTGGGAGGGATACACCCTCTAAAAAAGATTCTGCGTCTGATATTGATGGTGAGGAAGCCCCATTGCCATACAAATCTTTGTAAAAGGCCTCAAAAACCTTGGCTATGTCCCTTGGGGCAGTTTTGATTGAGCCGTCAGATGCCTTTAAGGCAGGGATTAATCTAGAGCTTTCAACCTCCCTTAATCTGAGAGCAAGTAACCTCCCGGGTTTCTCCCCCTGATCTAGGTAACGCGTTTTAGATTTTAAAATAGCATATTCTGTTTTTTCCTTAATCAGGTCTTCATACTCATTTCTGAGTCTACATAGATTCTCTAAATCTGTTTGAGAGTTAGAGAGAGAGAGGACACCTTCAGCCTTTTTGATCTGGTTGGACAAAGAGGTAATTTTCGCTTCCCTCAGCCTCTTCCTTCTAGAAGCTACTTTTATGAACTTGCCTCTAAGAAAACATTTTAACGAGCACCAGATTAAATCTTCTCTGGAAATTGAACCCTGATTAATTTCAAGAAATGACGAGATCAAAGCCTTGAAATGAGAAATAGTGTGCTCGTCCTTCAGAAGCTGTGTGTTGAGCTTCCAAGAGGTATCCCTTTGGCCCGGGGGACTGGGAAATATCTTAATCCATGGCATTGAATGATCCGAAATAACAATCGGCTCTATACCAGTAAGGGAAATATTGGCTAAAAGAGCAGTGCTCGACAAAATATAATCCAATCTTGACCAAGATTTATGAATTGGAGAGTAATATGTGTAACTACGACTAGAAGGATTCAGTATTCTCCAAGGGTCGCCCAGACCCAATAGGTTACAGAAGTCGTAAGAGCAATTTGGGCAGGTGTGGGGGTTTATGGGTCTATAGTTCTATCTAGAACCTGCAGGGAGCAATGTTCCAATCCCCCCCCAGTATGAATAGAGTTGGCAAAAATTCGCTTAATTTAGTTGTTAGCTCCATAAGAAAATTAGGGTCCCCACCAACTGGGCAATATATAGCTCCCAGAACTACATTCATGCTATTGAGTAAACCTTTAACTAATACAAATCTACCCTCTGGATCTTTAGTGCATTTCTCCGGTACAAATGGTACATTTCGTCTTACCATGACAGCTACTCCTTTGCTAACTGTTGACCCTTCAGAAACAAAAACTTGAGAGAAACCCTGGCACCGTAACATCTTAACTTCCGAGACTAGTATGTGAGTTTCCTGCAAGAATAAAATGTCAGTACCAACAAGAGAACAATTTAGTAGAATTTGCCTGTTTTTGGTTACCTCTCTGATACCCCTGACATTCCAGGTAGCAATTTTAATGTGGCCTAAAGCCATTTAACAGTGAAAAAGAGAAACAATTTGGGTAATTACAAACCATGGCATTGTACTCCAATCCCTTGAATGGTGGCACCTTCCGCCCACCCCACCTGCACCCTCCTGAACCAGCAAGTCATAACAGAAAGAATGCAAAATTGTAAGATTGAAGCTGCATAACCAATAACTGTATCCAAAATTGAAACTAATTCGAGATATCCAACAGGAAAGATAATGTCTTCAACCCCCAACCCCTTAAACTTACCCCCACCTTCCAACACTCTCCCCGAACTATATACACTGGGTCCCCATAATACCAAAAACTGAGTACCATCCAGCTAAGATACATTATCGGGGACCCCACCCCAAAGGTACTTTGGTCCAAAGCAAACCCCTTTGGAACCAAAGTTTCTTCCGTACAGAGAGGACCCCTCTAACTTATACATGCAACGGTAAAAAATCGTAATAACCGTCCTCCATGTGTTGGACCTGGGTACCAAAAACTCCCTAATAAGGCCACAAGACAGAATCCTCCAGAGCCTATCTCCCTCCCCAAGCCCCCCCTCCACCCCTAACCTAGATTAGCCTTGTGATTTCTCGCCCCACTTTCTTCAATAGCTATTTATCTAGTAGCACATATCCAAGTTCGCCAGATCTAGAGGGTTGCCTGTAATAGGCCTTACCTCCTATTCCCCACTCAAATCGTCATGTAAAAAGATGGGAGGAAACTGAAGGGTGTTCATCATGCAATTATTAACCCCCGCAGCGAGGTCCTGGCCTTGGGTATTTAATGTAATGCATTCCGGCGACTTCCCTACGGTGGCTTAAGGAGAAGCCACCTAACAAAGGAAGTCCCCGGCGGAAGGTGTGTGGACGGACCAAAACGGTCCGACCTCAAAATGGGACCACCGGAAACCACCTCCCTCACACCTGGTTCCTTTACACCCAACTAGTGACGTGAGCTCAAGGCTCGAGGATCCTAACCAGACTTCATAGGCCGCGGGGCCTACCACCTCCCTCCCTCATCGACTATACCCCAGCACCACTCCCGAGGATCTCCCAGGTAAGAAAACAGCCAGTATAAATATAAAGAGATATCCTATTCGAAGAGACATCTAGCCAGCAAAATTTAAAGGGAAAGCCGCTGCCGTTAAAAAAACATAGTACAACATAAAAGAGTCAGTCCCCTTTGAAAAGATTCGGGGAGTTTTGTGGAAAGATCAGGCAACGCTTGGTCCGGGTTCTCATAAGAGTGCCAAACACCATCCAGGGAGACCATCAGTCTGGCAGGGTAGTTCATCCTGAACTAAATCCCAGCTGCGATAAGATTCTTCATGATGGGGTGAAAAGCTGTTCTACTTTGACGGGTTTCATAAGGGAGGTCTTGTGTTATTCGGATCTTGTTTTTATCCCAGTAGATTGTCTCTAGCTCTCTCACTTTTGTGACCACATGTTGTTTCTCGATAAAGCTGAGAAATTTGATTATGATTGGTCGGGGGGGGCACCAGGCTGAGGCTTAGGCTTTAAAGAGCGGTGGGCCCTCTCAATGTGGTATTGCTGCTTGAGAGGAGAGGGACCAATAATCTTGTTAAGTAGTTGCTGCACAAATTGGATAGTGTCTCCACCCTCCTCCAACTCGGGTAGGCCAAGAATCAGAATGTTGTTCCTCCTACTTCTGCCCTCTAAATCTTCTGTTTTCAACTGTAATTTTTGTATCTGTTGCGGAAGTTTTGTTATTTCTGGATCAATTCTGCCCTTCCAGTGCTCAAGTGAGGATGCTCTTGCCTCCATATCGCCTACCCTCCGTGAAAGAGCACCAAAATCGCTCCTGATCGTTTTCACTTCGCTGGGGATCTCCTGAAGGGTTTCCGAGGGCAAGAGCTCCTGGAGAAAGCGATCCTCAGTCAAAAGGTTATTTGGGTTACTGGGGGGTGTTTGCTTCAATGCCTGCCCCGAATTCAGGTTTCTGGCCTTCTTGGTGCTTTTTTCTGGTGTCGTGGGCGGAGTATGCTTAACTCCAGCTGGCTTCATGTCGGAGTCCATCTCCTCTCCTACCGCTTTAAAACTCCCTTTATAACTATGTCTCTGATCCGGGAGTATCACTGACGAACGAAGTGGCAGCAAAACTTGTGTCTTCTTAAAAGAAGTACAGTAAATTAAGCAAATGGAGCGATTTATTAGGGTGATAGGCGGGAGCCCAGGAAAGGGCAGCTACCAGACACTCTGCATCACGTGACTCCCCGGGTTGCAGTCCCAGAAATTGTTATTTGGTCTGTTCATACACAGTTTTGCTTGTTCATGATTTTTGTTAAAATAAATAAACTTGAATTTCAAAAAAACCTGGTTCTTATCTCCAGAACTTTCTGACCCCATAGAGACTTGGAGGAGGGGTGGTGCTGAGCCTTAAGAGTTTTTTCAGTTTTAAGCAGGTCATGCTCCAGTTGAACCCTTTCCTTTTCCCTATTTTTCCTCCTATAGGAGGCATATCCTATAATTTTCCAGCGCATGGTGGCTTTAAAGGACCCCCAGGTATTTTGGGCGGAAGTGTCCTCAACAGGGTTTTCTTTAAGAAAGTGTGTAGTCTCTGATTCAGCCTATTTCCTGAAATTAGGATCATGTAGAAGTAATGGATGAAGTCTCCAAGAAGCAGATCTTCGAGGCGGGGGGGCCCCATGAAATAATTACCTGTACTGGGGCATGATCCAAGATTACCAAGGGGAGAATATCTGAGTTACTAACTAGGCCTGTAAGAGTATGGGAAATAAGCCAGTAATCTAATCTACTATAAGTAGCATGGACCCCAGAGTAATAGGAGTAGTCCCGGGTGGAGGGGTGCACTAGGCGCCATATGTCCACCAGTTGATACTCAGTGCTTAAGCGTTGAACGGCCAAGGCTCCCCTAGTGTGAGTTTCTTTGCTCAGGTCACTCCTATCCAGCACGGGAACAAGTGTAAAATTAAAATCCCCCCCCATAGTAATGGGAATATCTTTTTCTATCATTGTGTCTAGTTTAGAGTTTAACTCTAAAAAGAAAGAAGGGTCATCCACGTTGGGAGCATAAACGTTTACCACCAAAAGGCGGCCCTCGGGGGTGTCGAGCAAAGCTAATACCCATTGTCCCTGAGAGTCTGTCTTCTTCTTAACCACCACCCAAGGGAGCGATTTGTGGAACAGGATTACTACGCCTTTTTTCTTCGTAGAGGCACAGGAGTGCAGTTCCATACCCACCCAGTCCTTGACTAAGTATTTGCAGTCTTTTTCTGCAAGTTTAGTTTCTTGCACGAAGGCCACCTGAGTTTTAAGTCTCTTAAGGTGGGAGAATACCTGCTTCCTTTTGGAAGGGGAGTTTAACCCTCTTACGTTCCAAGTTATAAAGGAGATATCACCCATTGGGACGGATATAACAAATTTTTTTATGGGGATATAAAGGGATAAAATCATTCAGACATCTTGTCTTTTCCTCAGGTCCAATCTGTAACCATACAAACATAATACAGGGTGTACTAAAGATTAACACCACACATCTGTTTTGCAACGTTGTAGGAGTGATCTGAAAAATAACCATTTTTAACACACTAAAACTATTTATACCAGGTGCGCACCAGTGCGCTTTGGAAATAAACGATGACTCGGACCGAGGAGTCAAAGTCCTCTCAGGCCTCCTCATTTCACCTACAGTGGGGAGGTGGTCTTGGGTGTTAACCTGGACTTATTGCCCATGCGTGCGACCCTTTCCTCGGGGGTCAAGTCGTTTAACGTAGCCCCATGTCCAGTTTCACTAACAGCTCACGAGTAGGCTTACCAAATAGAATGTTGACCCCATTACATAATTGCGATGCCCGTGTGGGGGAGGCAGGCCTCCGCTCAGGCCTTATCAGCATTCAAGTATAGTCTTGCAGATTAGCTGAGTAGCGGAGCAGCCCCTATCGCACATACTCCACAGGGCACAGAACTCTAGGGGTATTTATTACTATGAGGGCCATACCTGGGCAATCAGGATTAAAACCAAGTGTATAAGACGTCATCTGGTTTCATTAAGGCCAAAATGACCAGATAGTCCACAAGGAGTGGCGTATCAAACAAGCTGCACAAACCATTGGCTTCTCCCTCCCAATCCACTTCTCACCCCAAAACTATACAGACTGCATACAGATACTTATCTAATATTAGCTCTGTGCATCCAAGGAAGGCAAACTTTCAATACTAAGTTCAGGCAGGCGCGCACATTGATCTGATCTGTTTTCACCACAATAGTTCATAGGCAATTCCTGACCGAGCCCTTAGGTGCATGTACCACTGACACAGGATCATCAACAGGGAATTCGGCCTTTGAAGCCTCGTGAAGCATTTCTTCTTCAGAATAATCGGGGAAGTCATCCCATAGAGCGGGGGCGAGTGGCGCAAATCTATTAGGGGAAAGGAATTGAGAGTCAAAATCCACCTCAGGGACCTTTGTGATTGACGATAGATCAGAGCCCTTTGCTGCCCGATTGACTGGGTGAATTCTTTTGGGATGAATCCCAGTCTGTTGACGTTTCCGAGTGCGTGCTGGGAGTGGTGCACTCTGGCCTTGGAACTGGAACCTACCTGGACGAGACAAAAGTGTACAGGTACCATCAAGCGGTTCATTGTTGCTGTGACTCATTCCCTGTGAAGTAGACTCCTTGGATAAGTACATTGTCCTGAGATCTTCACACCATTTATTTTTTAAATGCTCAATTAGACTACTCGGGGTAGAGAATGATAAAGATGTACCGTTCTCTTCAATCCGCATAATCACAGGATAACGAAGTGAGAATTTAATGCCCCTTTCATGCATGACACGTCTGGCTTCAGAATATTCTTTCCGATGGGCTGCCAAGTCACGAGAATAATCCTGAAAAATCATTATTTTATGCTCCCTCCAGTACATAGCTCCCAGCTCCCGAGCATGTGATGTGACCCATTCCTTGTCCGCAAAATTTAGTATTCGTACCATAAGTGGTAGCAGCCTATCACCTGGCTTTGGTTTAGGGGCAAGAGTTCTGTGCGCTCACTCAATTGTGAATCCAGGAGGAAGATTATGCTTTAGTATGTCTGGGAGACTGTCATAAAGAAAATCGACAGGGTTGCCTTGTTCAACACCCTCCAGGAACCCTAACAATCGTAGGTTATTTCGCCTACTGCGGTTTTCTAGGTCGTCGACCTTAGCCTGCAGTACTTGGATTGATCTCTCCTGAGCCCTCATTGTGACAGAAAGTTCATCTATTGCATCAGCATTATCTTTAATTTTATGTTCAGCTATGTCTAGGCGGGGAGTCTAACCTGTTGATCACCCCTGTCATATTGTTCGCAGCCAGTGTTACATCTGCCATTTGTTTGAGAAGCGCTGTGAACATCTCTTGAGTGTGCTGCGCACTACAGGCCGCGGCTTTTCCCGGCCCGCTGTGTTTTGACATGGCCAGGTGTCGCGGCAATTACTCCTTGATCCGTCGTGTAATTCGAATAGTTTCACTATTTCCTGATTGCCCAGCCTTTCTGGTTAAATTTCAAGCTGTTCAAACATCTGGAACAGGCAAAAGACATGGAGCGCAACTCTAATATTACCCCCGGGATACGGAGCGCTCACACTAGGCGGCCATCACGTCGGGAGCCAAACCATGCCCCCTCCAGCATTTTAACATTTTAAAAGGGTTCTTGGTCTCATCATTCTACTGAATCATGATTAGCCTGACCACCGACAACAAACAGTGGCCCCCTGCTTGGTCAGGTACTTACACTTTCAGTTTAAATGTGTCAATATGGGCTGAGGTCCCACCATTCTCCTCTCTCTCTCTCTCTCTCTCTCTCTGTCTCTCTCTCTCTCTCATGTGGAAACCCCTCTCTAACTTCATCTTTTATATTGCATGCTCTGGCCCTAAGAGGCCCACAGGTGACCATTAGAGAGCTTACTAATTAGAAAAAGGACACACCTCTCCTGGCTGTTTGCAATGTAATGTTAAAAGTTTAATATGCTCAACCCTGGCTAATACACATAGATTTTATTACATTTCTTATGCTTTTTTCCTTTTTTTAAATTTTGCAGAGGTGCTCCTGGTTTGTGGCCAACATTACAATCAAACAGTTATATTGTAGTAGCAGCAGCCACTGATATTTTTTACTGTCTGGTTCACAGCAGGCATCATTGTGGTTGGAGGAAAACATTCAGAGTTTGAGTAAGTGAGTAAGTGTCAGACTGGGGACTGGTTGGATGGTCAGTTGGGTATGCACTCGTGTGGGTGGAAGTGGAGTGAGGAAACATTACAGGCAAATTAAAAAAGAAACAAACAGGAAGGTTGTATTTTCCTACTATGTTCAGGAGAAGATGGAAGGTTTTGATACCTTTTATTGGACCAACAAGTGTCTTGTACAAAGATGGAATTATACACAAGCTTTTGGGGCCACACAGGTCCCTTCTTCAGGTGAATGGCAAAACTGAGCAACAAGCAGTAATGATATCCACTGTTGAGCAGTTAAAAATCAGGAAGTGAAGTAGGAAGGTGATAAAGGGGACTAGAGATGAAAGTCTAAGATGCAAAAAATAAAAACATGAGAAGAAATGGGGAGGAGGCATAGTAGGAACAGGTCAGTAGGAGTTCAAAGGAAGCTAAAGGGAAGACAAAAGCATGCAGATAGGATCTGAGATCAGAGGCTGGCTGAAAGGGTGGAATGGACAGGAGATGCCTAATAGATGCAAGGAAATCAAGAAATTAGGAGAAACAAAAGAAGAAAGGTCTAGATAAACAGAGGCGTGAAAACAAGAGAGAGTAGATGGGATTGAGCTCAGGAGTTAAAGCGATTTACCAAGTTTTGATATATGAACGCATATACTGCAAGGTGACTGCATATAGAACTGATTTCCAATGTATTTTGATAGATGCATAGCTTATTTTAGCAAATTAAATCAGGTTTTCACCCTCACAAACCAGGAAGTGTCATTTTGTGTATTGGAGCCTGTGTTTGGTGACCTTTGACACTCATTACCTTTGCAATGTCACCACAGGGAGATCTGTGCTCTGCAATTAAAATTAGTTCTTGGTCACAGCAATTCTGTCTTGATAACAGAGCTCTTGGTTACAGCATGCAGCACGACAATAGCAATGTCAAACAGTTCATTTTCAGGGTCCGATGATGAAAGCATTATGTTGTCCTGCACTAACAGTGATCTTTCGGACACTGACATAGTGCCACAAACTGACAGCCACTGCATAGTAGATCCCCATAGGGATGACCCTATGACAGCAGTGAGAATGATGTGGGCAGTAGCTCAGGCAGTCGCAGAAGTAGACCCTATCCATTCCAGTACAGCAGTGAGAGCAGACTTAGCAACACGGACTGTTAATATTATATTTTGCTACTTAGTGCTACGGTTTGGTTCCCGTCATTGCTGTCATTTTACTGTGCAAAATCAAGGTATAGTGTGTGTTCTGTTACTCCTAGCATTGATGTGCCCACACAAATGCTAGTGATAGTACCCTGTGTTTTTATATTTTTTTTTGGGGGGGATTGCTTTCCCTATGCTAATGAGTTGTTGGCCACTCCAGCTTGACAGTAAGAGCATGACTCGATCTGGTGGCATTGTTTGAGCAGGATAAATGGCTCACAATTTGTCTAAATCCAATTTGTCCAAATTCCCTCACCTGGTACTAGTTAGTAGTGACCTCCTGCCAATTGATTTATCAATCACTCACTCTGATGGAGCACAGGGTGGAAATTACAAGCAGGCACCTTGTACCCCAACCAGTCCAAACCCCCCAGCTGCACACATACACTTAGAAAAATGCTGTAGCATAGAACTTTAATTATCTGTAAATTATTTATACTGTGTGGGTCTGTCTTTGCCCTAGTGCCAACTGGTCTACGCTATAGCTTTCTTCTCTGTGTATGTGTGTGTTTGGGGGTGGGGGGGCCTGCTTGTACTTTCCCCTTTAGAGGTATCAGTGATTGAGTAACATGTTGAAGTCACCGGTTCCCTGTTTACGGCATGTTATAAATTTAAAACTACAAATTATTGCACCAACTTTGTGTTACTTCTAAGCACTCAGGAACTATACAGACTGCAGCTGTCATTAGTGTCTGCATAAGCATCCGTAATACCATCCTGGCATTGGTTTATTGCCGCTACATGTGTGCCTCCAGGTGCATTATGAATTGAGCAAAAAATACACAGTACTGTTGGTGATTGTCCTCCACTCCCCCAAGGTTAAAAATTACACTGCCAATACCTTTCTCATGGAGAAAGAGACTGCATTTATGTTTAGATAGCCTTAGTACCATTTGATTGGTCCACTACAAAAAGGGACATATCCTTGCGGTAGGTACTACGAACATACAAACATACGAAATTTGCCAGCAGATAAAGGCCTAGAGGTCTATCAAGTCTGCTCGAATGTGCAGCTAGCGCGCCTTATTCTGCAGCTGCCCCTCCCTTCCACCCTTCCCCTTCATTAACCCTCCCCCTTGTCCTGTCCCATCCTCGTTTGAAGCAGTCCACTGTTCTACTGCATACCACTTCAGCAGGTAACGCATTCCACCCAGCCACCACCCTCTCTGTAAAAAAGTGACTCCTCAGCTCCCTCCTGAACCTTCCTCACTCTAGTCTCATATCATGGCCCCTGGTGGCCCTCCTCTCCCTTACTTTGAACAGCCCCTCTGTACCCATACTCAAGTGTTAGACTGTATTTGAACCACCCTTCCTCATTTATGCCACCATACTTCATTACCACTTCGGTCTGCGTCAAGCCATTTGTGTTTTCCCACTTTTTCCATTACAGTGGATCTCTGATGCACATGTGTAAAGTGTACAGCAAATACAACAGATGCTGCACTATACTGTCTCCCATGCCTTACCGATGTCATGGTGCATTGTGTAGACTCCCTGCATTCATTGCTGTGTAGCCCATATTTTGGTTCAGACATTATTCCATTAAGTATGCCGAACTGACTAGCACACTTTGCAATATAACACCATAGAAGCCGTATATTGGTACCACAGTGTCAGGAAAGGATGGCAACTGCAGTCTCTTCTTTTGCTCTGGAGCACATACAATAATACTATAATCCTAATTATAAATAAAGACTGTATGTTAAAATGTTAAAAAATTAAGTGTTTTTACTTTTGAGATACACTGTAAACTATGTACAGTATAACTATGTACAGTATATAACTGATTTTATTGCATTCATTTATAAACTTAGCGAGTAGCTGACAAGCTGGAGAAACAATTCAGTGCACCATGTCCCTTTATTCATGCACATCTAAGCATACTTTGGTGATCAGTGTTATGGCGCTTGCATGAGAACACCAAATGAGCCCAAGAAAACACAGGCGCACAGGAAAAAATATAAACTGTCTATAATGATGGTGACAATCAGAAATGCAATAGCAAAGGCAGTTTACTGAAGCAATCACACTAGAAGCAGCACTTGCCAAAAATACAGTTTATTGCACTGTTCTCCTGGGATTGGACTGTGCAGCTCAGTGCTTATACTCTTACTGCACATTACAATTCTGAACTGTTGAAAAAGTCATCCATTTAACACAGACGTCTATGTACCAATACTGAAAAGCTCACTTCAATTTATAGATCTACCCCGTTCAAAAGTCATCCTTTTGTGTCCCAATACGCTACAGATTACAGCTCCACTCAGTTAAAAAAATTATTTTTTTATACAGACTTGTTATAATTATGTACTTGCAGCACTTATTAAAACTGTAACACTGTACTCAAGCAATGTAGATTGTGATGTTCCTAGAACCGATGGACCTAGGACACAGAGCTTAGTCAGATGAGTAAAATTGAAAATCAGGAGAAATCACCACTTCTGCAATCCCAAAAGCAAGTATAACAGCTGCCAATATAACAAACCGTTTCATTCATTAGTGCTGTAAGTTTTGACAGTTCAGTTTTGGATCTGCACTCACTGAGGCTGGGTCCAGGAAAGATGAATGAACAAGCAGTGAGAAAGGTACAGTGGGAACACTTTCCCTGTGCTGATGTCACTCATGCATGTGGATGCACTGCTCATGTGCGAACTTCAAACAAAGAAAAAAAACTTGCAGAGACAACTGTGGCACAAAAATGTTAAAAAACTAAGCAGTTGAATATATTTAATACTTAACTTCAGGGCAGCTGAGCTTTGCATCTCTCAGTGAAGGGAAGGTGATCTGCAAACATGACATCGGGGGAAGTTGGTAAATCACTTTAATAGGACAGGCACTGAGTTCAGTGAGAGAAGAAGGGAGCAGCTACGTAAGGGCATCAGACGGTGACTGGGTTTCAGTAAAAATGACAGCCAGTTAAAACTGTAAAAAAGTATAATATGGGCAGACTCAATTAACAATCAGTCTCTTTCTACTAACAGATTCTAGAACATCATTCATAATTCTAAAACCAGGTGCAAGAATAGTTTTTCTCTTATGCATTCTGCTTGGCAGAACTTGTTCTTAGACATTAGTTTTGGTCTCATTATGCATGGCTGGGGACCAATCAGACTGTACACTTGCCATACCCATTTTATTAAGTGTATTGAAGCATGGATGGAAATGTGTTATATTTAAATTATATTGTGCTACTTAGCTCACTATACAAAACAATAATGTGAGTGTCGAGTGAATAAAGTAAGAGGCCAAAGGCCAAGTACTTTATCCTCACCAGAAAATCACATTATTCCTAAAGGTAGTGAGCCAACTAGCACATTGTTATTACTATCATACTTCATGTGTTTGAAAAAAGCAAGTGGTGCTGTTTTGTTCCCCTAGTTGTTTTTTTTTTAATTTTGTGGTAACCCCCTCCACATCACTCGCTGTAGTGCACTTATTTACAGTTGTTGCTGTGAATGCAGACCAATCAGAATGTAAGGTGGGATGATGATGTCACAGCTGTCATTTTATTGACAATAAAATACTTTTCTGAGCTTTTAGCAGTCATTTTATTGAGAATCTGATTCCTAGTACAGAAGGTTTATGGGTCTACAAGGGAGGGGCAGTTTGGGATTTGGTGCTCACAAATAGAGACATCTTTGGAGAGGTCACAGGAACAAAATCTCTGGGAAAGCAAAAATGCACAAACTAAAGTTTTAGACTTTAGAAAGGCGGATTTTAGTACAATAAGGGAACTGGTTAGGGAGACAGTGTTGTGGAAGATTGAAAAAAGATTGTTTGAGATAACAAATCTCTGCACTAGGGCAGTAAGAAAAAACAGGAGAGAAAATAAATCAATCTGGTACATAAGAAAGCGGAGGAAGCTATGAGGGAGCAAAGGAAGGCCTTCCAACATACACAGCCACCCAGACAAATGAGAACAGTGTGTACTAGACCAAGAAGAGAGACACAAAGAAGAAGGTTAGTAGGGCAAAGTTGGAAGCAGGAGTGACAATCAAGATAGCAGAGGGAGTGAAGAAGATATTCTTCTACCATATTTGGGAAAAGCCCAACTACAAGTGAGAATAATTAGACTGAAAAAGAGGAAGGGTGGCTGGGAGAGGATAGGGGTAAAACAGAACTGTTTAATGAATATTTCTGTTTGGTATTCATGGCAGAGAACAAGGGGCCACTACCTGAATGTGGGTGGTCTTAAGTTCAAAAGGCAGTGGGGATCAAATTGAACATGTGACATATCACTAAGGGGAGGGTGCTGATGAGCCTACATGCTCTAAAGATTAATGGGTTCAGATGGACTGCACCCTAGAATGCTAAAAGAAATGTGGCAGGAGCTGGTTGCACCACTTGCAGACCTCTTCAGTTGTTCACTGGAAACAGGACTGCTGCTTTCGAGGCAGGCCTGGAGACTGAGACACTAGGGAGTGGACACGCTACATTTATATGCCTAAATATGTTTAGGCTCTGCTACTCTAATACATTTGTTTGTTCTATCACTTGAAATTGGTTATTTTATTTTGTTGTAGTGCTGTCTGCACTTGGAGCTGTTGTTTTTGTGGCTTACAGAGGTTGGAGATTGGGACGTCTAGGGTATCTGGAAAGCTGTGGAGCCTCTGGTGAATTTCTTAAGACAGCATGGAGTCCGAAGCTTGATAATGGAACAGAGAGGAATGGAGAACAAAGGAGTGGAGAGCCGCAACTGTGACTGAAGATAGACGAGGAGTTGAGCAGAAAGAAAACATTTAAGGAACGAGGGAAGAAGAGAGTGTTTTAATGCACAGGTATTCATAGTGGAGACTTACATTGAGCTTCAGCAGGGAAACGGGAAAACAGGGGGTCTTGTGCGGGCTTTAGCTTGCCATTTATTTTTTTACTTATTTTAATTGTACACTAGATACTGGGGGTGCATTGACTTACTACAGACTATCGGACAGCCACAGCGGTGCGTGTTGCAGCTGATTTAACCCTGTGGGAGGCCAGTTGTGATCAGGCATTATGCTGTGGCTGAGTTTGATAACTGGTGTTTACATTGGTTTCTTGAGGAGCTCTCTTTCAATGTGAAAACTTTTGTTTTGCTTTCTCTAAATTTAACACAGAGGGAAATGTGTTAGCCCTTATGAGCTTTAGAACTCTGGTTAGAGCTGAGCCTGTAGTCAGGCAGCATAAGGGAGAGTGTACTGGGATTCTGTGCACTACCAACCCTGGAGTTAAATTCACAAGTTTATTTGGCACTTGTTTTGGTTTCATTCTTTTTCTAATTATTGTTTTTAATTTTCAGATCTAGTTTCTTTCTGGTCCTATATATTTATGTAGTACATTTTTAAATTTTTTCAGGGACTTGCCAGGTGTTGCCCAACCGTGGCAATTGATTTGATCAATTAAATGGCACAAGCTGGAGATAACTGATGCAGCAATATTTTCAATACTTGCAGTTCAGTAGCACATGTTAGCCGAGGTAATATTCAATCTGGGGTTATCTGTCTGTAAGCATAGCAACAACTAATAGCTGCCTTACTTTAATTTATTATTGTTTGATAGGCAACCAGCTTGTCTTCATTTATCTCAAGTTTAGCCTTCAGCACAACATAATTAATTTCTTTGCCCATGCCTCAAGACTGCATTTAACTAATTGGTGCTTGATTGACACTTCACTAAAGAGTACAAAAGAGTACTGAAAACATTCGGGCTTCAGATCCTGATAATCCAGCTGAAGACCGCTGCTGTGTGGTGTTCCGCTGGAGAAAGGGAGACCTTTTTTGGTTTAAAATCCAAAGCTGTATTAATTCCTAGCAAGAGTTAGCAGAGCAAGTCAGTTGGCAATTTGATTATTTGTTGCATTATCACAGTAGCAGAAAAAGAAAATAATGTTGTGTGTTACTGTGTTTTTTTTTTTACTTCCTGGTTAGAAGAGCATTTGTGATCTGGTGAGGTGCATCTTATACAGTTTGTAGACAAATCATAAGGCGGCCTAACAATAACAACATATATAAAAGTAAGTAATCTAATTGAAGATAACACTTCTTCCCATAATTTACAATTGTTTAGTCTAACAAATAGTTTATATGTAGTTTTCTTTATATTGCTATCTTGAATAGCCTTTTATAGTGAGTTTAGTGGGTTTTACGCTTAGAGGACTCTGACTCAGTGGACTATTTAATTGATAGGTCTTGTTGATGTTCATTTCTTGACCTTTTAAAGTCAAATATTAATAACTTATTGCCTTTTTTTCCCACCTCTGGGGTCTCTAACAATTCACTAGTGTGCGCCTCTCTTTTTTTGTGCAAAGTTTTTGTGAGAAGCTCATGTCAAAGTCCACACATATCTTATTACCCAGACTTAATCAACAAGCTATATTTCATGGACTTTATATGATTCCTGCTAGCCCTTCCACTTTGGCTTCATCGGCTGAACTTTGAAAGACTATCGGGAGTCTTTGTGTATTGTGATCTCCAGGAGCCTTTTTATACTGTGTTGAGGACCACTAAAGATGCAGCAGCACCAGAACTCTATTCAGACTTTTATTTAAGGAAGAAGCCCTCATCAAACTACTTAGAACAACATTTGACAAATTTGTTAAAGAAGTTTGACATTCCAAGAGATTTTATTTTAATTACTGTGTTTATTGTGTTAAGATCATTATTACATTTTATATATGTGATTGTTAGGCCCACCCCTTTTTTAATATGATTAGAACTAGGAATAGCAAGAACAAAGACCTATCAGGCTTGCATTCTCCATTGATTTCAAATAAGAAAATGAAAGTTATAGGGGGTATGCTGAAGCTAGGGTCTGCTACTGGGACCATAGTAAGTCATATATTAGCAGCTAAGGGCAATGCCAATCAGAAAAGTAGGGGGTTGGATGTAGCTCAGCTGAAGATTTCAGAGTTCATGAACTGTGCTACTTCCTCACTCAATACCAATACTAATGTAGCGGTACATGGCCCTAGCCTTTTCTGTAAGGCTCAGACCACAACATACATAACTAATAAATCTATACTGGAAAGAATGCCTTCTGAAGGTATATATTTGTTTACTTCAAATCTGGATTTAGAGCTGGTTAATGCCTATTCTAACTCCTAGTATTAAGTATCTGTTTCTTCATGTAAACATCAGGATAATGCTAAAATGAGTTATGATGATCTAGTATCTTCTGTTAGATTTTCTTTGAACAACACAAATAACAAGGTTGAAATTGTTTCATCTAATGCACAGTTAGGAACTCATGTGGCTAAAAGTTTAGGACCTAAGACACCTCAGAATTTGAGTTGCTTTGCTGTTGTTTTTCAAGAATTAAGCAATACTATTACTGGCCTTAAAAATTTAGTCACTAATGGTGTTTCTTATAAGGAGGGTGAAGTTACTGGAACAAAAACTCATGAGAAGCTCTCTCCTTCCCCCAGATTTACTACTAAATGATTCATCTGAATATATTTGGGAGCCCTTTAGGTCTAAAAAATCAGTCTAACCCCTGAAGGGACAGACAGTTCCCACTGAGGAAAAGTTCATCTCCTCCTCATCTTTATCAAGACAGTTATTGGATTATATAAAAGATCCTTACCAAGCTAATGTAGTAATCCTTAAGAATTTGTGGGCATTAAAAGAAGAATTTGCAAGTCTTAGAACAGATGTTGCACATAACCAGATAATGCTCTCTCATTTTAAGCAAAACTGATATTTGCAAACTTATCCAATGACCTGAAGGATAGTTTTAATGACACCAGTCATCCGAGTAATTGAAAGTCACATTTGCATAAAAAAAACAAAGGTATACAAGTTAATTTTTCTACAAAATCATACAGAAATGTTTTTATAATGGCAAATTTGAGCTTACACAACTTAAGTATTGAAAATGAGACCAACAAAAAGAAAAGGAAGGTGGAAGGAGGCAAGAGAAATGTAAACATTAAGTTGAAGGAGACTAAACCTGATAAGCTACATGAGACACAATTAAATGAAATCATGATTGCTTGATCACTTCAAACAATTTTTGATAGTCAAAATGGAAGTCCAAGAATACATGAGGATCTTAATTTGGGTTTGCAAACTAATCACAGGGAGAAACTATTAGAATTGAAGAGCAATAAGCAAAAGCTCCATTCATCTATCCCTTACCCAGAGACTAATATTGGATCAAATAATCTTTCTGAGAATATAATTAATTATGAGAAGGAAATACTTGATTCTGAAATATTGATAGAGCTACATGTTATTGGAAAACTGGATCAGGAAACATTCAGAAAACTTGGAAGCTGGGTTTGCCACCTACTTCATGTACCTCCAGAATCTGTTGGTGAAATTATCACCATGCATCCCCCAAATCTGAATTACTCAGACTGTGTGTTGTTATATTTCACTAGTCAGGACTTGGTAGATCAAGGCTGGGCAAAATGAGATTTACTGAAGTCATTGAATATATCGATGACTTGTCCAAAAAGAGTTCCTAGATATCATGGAGGGGGATCATTGAAAATGATTGAAATTGTAAAGGATACTGACAAAACAAAATTGAATAAAATATTGTCAGTAATAGACAATTATACACTAAGGCATGATAAACAATTAAATGAGAGATTAATCTCACCTTTTGGCTGGAGAATTCACTGAAGTGAATCTATTGGAAACATAAAAAGGAACATTGCAATATTTTTGGCTCGCTCCCTAAATACTGTATATGTTTAGAAAAAGATGGAATTGACTGGATTACTATTCATAATGGTCATACTGATTCTCCCCAAACTGATATTGTGTTTAGGGACTCTTATTTGGTATCTCAGATTTTGTTGGCAAGTTGACTTTTGGACAGACTTGGACTTTATCTGGTTCATCCTGATTTGCTTAGTCACGGGAATAACAAAATGTTTCATGGGTTAAATAATCAGCCTGAGCAGGGACCAATTGACATTGAAACTGTTGATCCTCTCTCTTTACAGAATTCTGAGATCTCAATCCATAACATATTCCTTTCATTGCAAGATTTATCTAAGGGTTGCCTAAATGATAAGTCATTGGATCTAGATCAGCAGCAAAATTATAATATAAACTTATTGAATATTTTGTTTTGAAATGTAGGAGGATTAGCTTCCAAAATGGCAGATCTCAATGCATATAAATTTATGGCCATTTTTAATATATTGCTACTTCAAGAGACATGGTGGCATACAACACTACCTAGGTTTATGGGTTACATGTCTTATATCATTCACGCTGTTACATTTAATAAGACAGGAAGATACCAAGGTGGTCTGGTCATGTTAACTAAGACTACTTTGGACTTTACAGTTACTGAAATTCTGTATGACTGGAACTTTGCTTTAATACTTAAGTTAGATAATGCTAAAGTTAAGATTATCCTGATTAACCTATATGTCCCTCCAAAAATAGCAAAGGATTTACCCCCACTTTTATTGCAATATTTGGAAAATACATTGGATGATTTAACAACCAAATTCCCTATATACAGCTTTACTGTGGCAAGGGATTTTAACACTAGGTTTTATGGACAAGGTGATCTTGAAATGAATAATGAAACTGAAGAAGAATTAAATCTAAGGCTAAGAATGATCAATAATAGGTTGAACACAGAAAGGAAGTCCAAAGATACTAAAAGCAATTGTCACAGTAACATTTTAAACAGAATTATGATAGGGTTAGACTTCTTATTAGTAAATGGTCAAACATTAGGGGAGCATAAGGGTGAATTTACCTTGATGGGACCTACAGGAGCATCAATCATTGATTTAGTATGGATCAATCAACTGGCTCTGAAGAACCTTGTTGATCTTAAAATAATTAAATGTCCTGAATCATCTCATTTCCTTGTTTATTTTTCTTTCCACCTAACGACTCTTAGTAAAAAAGAAGATAATGCACAGTCACAGGATACTGCAGTGTAAGTTCCTAATTTAAGAAGAATAATATGGCAACCTAGTGTAGTGGAGTCAATTTCCAATGTCCTTTATTCAGCTTAGCTTATCACGCTCAGGCAGAAGATTATTTTGGATCATAATCATCCCATTTCTGTTACTATATTTTTGGAAATTACCAAAATCTTAGAATCAATGCTCAAGGTAAATAGGAAGAATAATCTGGCCAACATTCTTGGTTCAATGCTAAATGTAAAAAAACAAAAAAACCAAAAGTGATTTAAATAATTGTGCCAGATTCATCAAATCACATAAAAGCAAAGAAAATATAAGGCTATTAAGCAGGAAGAGCAAAAAAGATTACAGGAAAATCTTAAATGTTGAAAATTAAAAATATCAAACAGAAATGTGGGACAGACTCAAAAGAACGGTAGCTGAGAAGGATGTTAAAGCATTCTGGACATTAGTATGTTTTTGTTATGAACAGCATTCCACCAGAACTAAGACCCATATAGCACCAAATATTTGGGAAAAACACTTTGAATCATTGTATTTTTCAATGGCTGAAGAACAGAGCCCTTCATTTTGTCTGAACTTGCAGGAAATAATATCGACTTCCTTTTCCCTTAGGCCAATATTTTGCACAATTGAGAATATAATTTTAGCGTTGAATCAAATGAGAAATAATAAATCTCCTGGCCCAGATAAGATAAGATATTGGCTGATATTTATAAATATTTTCCTAAATGGTGAGTACCTAGTTTTCTGAACATTTTTAATAACATTTTGCAAGAAGAAGAATTCCCTGAGAGCTAGAGGGGTAGTATAATACTTCCAATTTATAAAAAGGGTCAGATAACTGATTCAGGAAATGTATAGACCAAGCAGTCTCCTGGACACTTCACAAACATTGTTTTGTAGAATCATTCTTCAAAGACTACAGACTTGGGTGTCTCAAAATCATCTCCTAGCAGAAACTCAAAATGGCTTTTGACAGAGCCATTCTACTACACAGCATTGCTTTGTCCTTGATCATCTTATATGTAAATACATCACAGTTAAGAAACCTAAGCTTTATTGCTGTTTTATTGACCTGAAGGCAGCTTTTGACAGCATTACTCATCAACTGTTAAGACATAAATTATGGTAAACTGGTATAGACCCTTATCTTTTGGACATATTAATAAGACTACATCAAAATATATGGGTACAGGTTCAGTATAATCAGACTGGTAACTTAACAAGACAAATCAAAACATATCTAGGTGTCCAACAAGGATGTACATTTGATACTTGGTTATTTAACGTATATAATAACTTAATAATAATTCAACTTTCTAATCCTGATTTCCACTCTTCTAAAGTTTTTGACAATCATTTTAGCTTGTTAGCTAATGCAGATGATATTGTATTACTGTTTACATTTTTGCTGGAATGCCAGAGAAAATTGAATCTTCTCATCAAACTACAGTATGTGCAAGAAATGCTTTATGCCTACAGATAAGACTAAGCTCATGATCTTTGGAAACAGAGCAAAGAAAAAGCCTAAATTACATACAGAAAATTATTTTATTTGAAACAACTGGCTATTATGATTACCTAGGGGTAAGATTTGCAGAAAGTGCTTTATGGACCCAAACACATTGAGTCAGCAGAAATCAAAATTACAAACACTTTCAATGCTTTCAAGACATTTAATTACAAACTAGGAAATGGTTCAGTTAAAGGCATCCTAATGGTATTAAATATGAAATTAAAATCAGGAATTGTATATGCAGCAGAAGTCTGGGGTTTCTCGAAGATCAGATCTCTAGAAATTATCCTAAATAAAATATTACGATACATCCCATCAGTTCCAAATGCAGTTCTTGCTGAAACATTGAGAGCAGAGCTGGGGCAATTATTTTATCTTCTCTGATAGCAGAGAGACATCTAATATTTACATTGGACCTCTTCCTCTTACCAGAGGAGTGACTGCCCAGACAGTGCTTGAAGAACAAGTCAGCTATGCACATCAGGGTTTCATTTTCCCAATTATTACACTTATTAGGAAACAATTGTTGCCTATGAGATTAGGTAACTTGCTACATGAAATCTATATTAGACCCAGAAAGGATACACTTAGAGAAGTTAAAACCAAGAGTAGCGACATGGCAGTTAATTTGGATCAATCCAGAATTAGTAGCCTCAAGATATGTCAGTGGTATGGAAATATCAAAGTACTGTACATCACAGACTTGAATTTTATGTATCATCTTTCAAATCCTCATGATTGGATCATCATTACTAGGTTTAGACTGGAGTTATATAAAGCAAATTACATAAATTTTAAACCAAAAAGACCGGGGCCCAATATTTAAAGAGGCACAAAGTGCAGTGCAAAAATGTGCACTGCACCTTGTGCTTGCCTGGGAGACCAAAGATGCTATATTCAGTGGAACAGCAATAATATTCCCTGGTGTTCAATGGTCCATACCCCCATCTGCACTCATGTCCCATGTTCCAATAATATTCCTTGGTGTCAAGTGGTGCCTCCCCCCACCCAGTCCCCGATCCCCTGTATAATAATGTAAACCCATTCCCTGGTGTCTAGAAGATGCCCCATCCTTGGCAGGTAGTGTCTCTCCACCCTGCTCCCCCCATCCCGACCCCAAGCCAACAACTGGCACAGCCCTCCATTCTCCACCACAGCCATCAGCTGACTGAGATGTCAATGAGTGTCTACTGTAACTGTGGTGGAGAGCAGAGGGTTGTGCCAGTTGCTATCTTGGGGTCAAGATGGTGGGGATTGGGGTGGTGGGGCACTACCTGCTGGGGGGTTCCACTAGACACAGGGGTACTGCATTACTTTATGATATAGGGTATTGGGGATAGGGAGGGGTATCTGCTAGACAGCAGGGAATGTGTTTTCATTATTATACAGGGGATCAGAGATCAGGTGGGGGAGGGACCACTTGACACCAGGGAATATTATTGCAACAATGGGCATAGGTGTGGGTGGGAGGGGGTTGGACCACTGGACACCAGGTAATATTATCAAAACATTGGGCACGGGTGTGGGGGGGGGAGACCACTGGACACCAGGGAAAGTTTCATTTTAAACATAGGGACAACGATTAGTGGGGGGACCAATAGCACCAGGGACAATTTAATTATTAACATTGGGCTGGTGATCAGTGGAAGGGGGACCACTAGCACCAGGGAAAGTTTCATTTTAAACATTAGGCTAGCAACCAGCAGGTGGGGAGGGGGACCACTAGCACCAGGAACAGTATAATTATTAACATCAAGCTGGTGATCAGTGTGGGGGGGCACTAGCACCAGGGACAATTTAACTATTAACATTGGGCTAGCGATTGGCAGGGGGAGGACCACTAGCACCAGGGATACTTTCCTTTACAAAATGGGACCACAGTCAGCAGATGGGGAGGTTCCACTAGCACAAGGGATACTATCCCTTACTAAATGGGCAGACAATTGGTGGGGTGGGACCATAGCACCAGGGAATATTTATTGTTTACATTGAGCAGACGATTGGTCAGGGGGAATCACTAGCACCAGGGAAGTTTCAATATAAACATCAGGCCGGTGATCAGCAGGGGGGACCACTAGCACCAGGGACTATTGTGTTTGGATCAGGTGGTGTCAGTCCACTTCCTCTGCCAACTACTAGGGTTGTGTGGAAGTAAGTCGTGTTTTCAGTCGACGGTATCTGCACCATGCAAGGGGACTGCACAGAATCACCTTCAGCGGCACACATATCCTGAATATTGGACTGCACCAATATTCAGGTCCCACCCCTTCATTTGAATTGCACCCCCACCCCCCAATATTGCCTGAGTGCAAACCCTGTTTACTTGCACTCACCAGGCTTTTCAATATAGGACATCCGTGCAAAACCCGGTTTGCGTGGGCAAACATGGCTTTGCGACCAGGCAAACTTTTGAATATCTGGCTCCTGGTATAGTCTCAGAATTTTGTAAATGTGGAATGAAAATACATGATGATTTGAAACATGTAGTACTCTTGTGACCTTTATATCACAGTAGGAGAGAATTTTGGATTGGATCAATACTGGCTAACCTGTATCCTTCTCCTGTTTAAATAATTAACTTATCATTTAACTCTACTGATATAAACATATTGTACCATCTGTCTAAATATCTGAGTACTCTCAATCTATAATGACTTATCAATGTTGTATGTGTAGCTAACTTGGAATATTACAATCCCAGTAAGCTCTTATGATTACTTTTTAATGCTGTAAATTACTGGAAGTGTACAAGGAAATGTCTTTTTTTTTTTCCTTAATTCACTCTTTTTCCAATTTGACACAGCCTTTGTAATTATGAGATTATGAGTTACAGTAACTTGGAAGGGGGTGTAGGTAACCAGACCCAAACCCAGATGAATCCTGTTTACTCTTGCAAATTTACAAGATTTCTAAGGACCTTTCCCTCTTGAATCCTTACTATCATTTATGCTGTATAATGATGTCGATTCATTGGCACTTTACTCCTTCACTGCTGTTCTAACTTTATATCTATTATGGAGAGGTGGGCCATAACTCTTAATGTATGTTGCCAAACATTTATTATGTATGTTGCTGAACATTTATTATGTATGTTGCCGAACATTTATGTTTATATCTTCTTTTTCAAATTGTTTTGTAATGACTTGATGTTGAACAATAAACTTGAACTTGAACCCTGGAAACAGAAGTGGTGCCAATTGACTAGAGGGCAGCGGATATGGTACCCCTGCACAACAGCAGGAGAAGGGATGAACCAGGGAACTATAGACCAGTCAGTCTGACGTCTATAGTGGGCAAAATACTAGAGGCCATTTTTAAGGAGAGGATGGTGGAGCTTCTGGAGGCTGATGGATTTACAGGACAAACACACAGCATGAATTCACAATAGGGAGGTTGTGTCATACAACTGTAACTGACTTATTTGACTGGGTCCTGAAGGCAGTGTATGAAAGACATGCAGTGGATATACTGAATTACTGTATTTGGATATTAGACTCTGTGCCCCTTGGGAGAATGGTTAAGAAACTGATGGGGCACAAGATTACAATCTGTGTCAGAAACTTGCTGGAAGGGAGAACAAAGAGAGCAGTTGTAAATGGGAAATTCTCAGAGATAAGGAAATAGAATCTAGAGAAGAGGTGCCTGTTTGCAGATAACACAAAATGTGAGGTAAAGTGAACAGTGATGATGGGGTCAGAACATTGAGGGAAGATTTGAAGAGACTGAATAAATTGTCAAGGACATAGCAAGTAAAAATTATGTGCAAAAATATGCAAAGATATGCACAAAGGAGTAAGGAACCCTAAAGATGGAATACAGGATGGCAGATGCAGTAATAGAAAACAAGCATTTCTCAATGCCGAATGTTGTCGCACTGGCATTGGCAGTGGCAGAGGTGGACAGGCATAGTGCTGTGAGTTTGTTAGTGTGTCCCAAAAGGTGATTTTGCACAGCGAGTACTCCACTGTGTGGCAGAGCTGTGGAAACGCGTTTAGGGCAGGCTGTGGAAAATGGCAGCTGGACTGTTGATAATGAGGTGTGCACAAATGCCAGTGGTGAAAATGTAGCATGAAAATATTGCAGATTGACAAAGTTACAAGGGTGCGTGGAAACTGCACAATGCACGCTTGCAACACAGTCATTGTCTGGACTTTCGCCACCAAATTTTCAATATAGGCATTTTAGGACCTCTGCCGATGAATAGTGTCACTGTCATTTCCTGAAAGTGTCCCAAAAAGTGATTTTGCACAGTGACCATGCAATTCTGCACCGGACGCGCAAAAACACATTTCAGCCAGCTGTACTGTTCATAAGGAGGTATGGAAAAATGGCAATGATGAACAGCTGGAATGAAAGTATTACAAATTCACAAAGTCACGAGCGTCCGTTCAAAGTGCGCAATGCGCACTTGTAAAACACTCATTGTATTGACTTTTATCCCTAAATTTTCAACATATTCATGTTAGGACCTCTGCTAATGAACAGTGTCACTGCCATTTTCATAATGTGTCTCAAACACGGGCTTTCCACAGCGACCACGCAATTGTGTGCCGGAACTGCAAAAACAGATTTTGGCCAGGATGTGAAAAATGACAGCTGTACTGTTCATTAGGAGGTGTAGAACAATGGCACTGTTGAAAATGTGGAGTGAAAATATAAGTTTGCGAACTTACGGGCGTCCGTGCAAACTGCGCAATGCATGCTCGTAACACAGTTATTTTATGGAGTATTGTCACCAAAACTTCAACCCAGACATTTTAGGACCTGTGCTCATGAACAGTGTCACTGTCATTTTCATAATGTGTCCCGAACAGTGATTTCGCACAGCGACCGCGCTATTCTGTGCCGGAAGTGCGAAAACACATTTCGGGCAGGATGTGAAAAATGACAGCTATACAGTTCACAAGAAAGTGTGGTAAAATGCCAATGTTGAGAATCTGGCATGAAAATAGTGCGAATGTGCTAACTTACGAACGTGCATTGCGTAGTTGCTACGCACGCTCGTACAACAGTCATTTTTTGGATTTTTCCCACCAAACTTGTGACATAGGCTTTTTGAGAGCCCCTCTCATGAACAGTGGCACTGTCATTTCATTACTCAGTCCCAAAAGGTGATTTCGCACAGTGACTGCGAAATCACCTTTTGGGACCGAGTAACGCCATGGCAGTGCAAGAATTTATGAGAAGGGGTCCCAAAAACCCCATGTTGAAAATTTGGAGCCAAAATTCACAAAAATGCCTGAGGTATTCATTAAAGTTGAAAAAAACCCTTTTCATTCCATTATACAGCTTACCGGCATTTCTTCAGTTCGCGGTCAGCTTTGAAGAGTCTGAGCGTGTTCCCGGTCCACAGAAGATCGTTGCGCTGGACTCCGCAGGTAATTATGGGGGTGAGGGAGGCAGGGTACAATGGGTGGGTAAGTGGGGAGGGCATCAAGACTACAAGGGACCGTTTTATTTACAGGAAAAAAAGAGAAAAAACCCATCGCGGGACAGTTTTTTTTTTTTTTTGCAGGGGGTTGGCACACTGGGATGGGCTTCCAGTGTGCCACCTAACTGTTTGGAGGGTGTCTGTAGCCAATGGGGGATTGGGCACCCTCGTCAGCACACAACACGGGGGGGAGGAGGAAGTAATGCCGACGGGGATTGGGCACCCCCATCGGCACACAAAGAAAGCAGTGAGGGTGGGCGCGAGCCGAAGGGGATTGGGCACCCCCCCTCAGCATTCAACAATTGGTAGGGTTTATGCCCATGGGGAGTGGATTCACCTGTCAGCACACAAAGGGAGGGTTAACCGACAGGGGGATTGGGCACCACCGAAGTTGGCATTAGTTAGGCGGCCACCCACTCACCAACCATGCACATAATGGCAGCGAGCACGGCAAGAAAAGGACTGCTGCGTATGATGAGCTTTGCTGAGATTGCAGCAGACCTTTTCTTAGATGTGCTCGCCACATTATGTATGCATGATGTGGTGCTGGCATGCTGGCTGATTATGGAATGCGGGACGCACCTACTGGTGCGTGCCCTGCATTCGTCCAACAGTGACCACGCCTCTAAAGCTGCACTGTCCCACGATGTTGGCTGCGCAAGCGCGCCAACATAAAAATGACAGAGAGGGAGATCTGGGTCTTAATAGCAGACAACATTAACTAGTAAGTGCAGTGTAACAGAGCAGCTGGGAAGGCAAATACAGTGCTGGGATGCATAGGCAAGGGGACCAGCAACAGAAGGATGGAGGTGATCTGTCCCTGTACAGATCTCCAGTGCAGTAGCATTTGTAGTACTGCATGCATTTCTGGAGTCTGCACTTAATCATGGACAGTTATAGGGCTGAGGCATGCAGAACAGGGCAACAAAAATTATTCATGGGCATAAAAGGTTTTTAGCAAAGCTTCATGAGCTTTTTCAAAGGAAACTCATTCTAGTAGGGGATCTGAACATAATTATGTTCCCAGAATTAGATTCCTGACAAGCCACTCGTCATAATCTTCCCCGCAAAGAAATACATTTGGACTGAACTAAAACACCTACTAAAGCATTAGTGGACATAAGGTGGCAATTCTTTCCTACAACAAGAGCAAACACTTTTTATTAATCAAGCCATGAGACACACTCCCAGCTAGATTATTTCTTCACCACTTATGAACACTTCCGTATGATATAGATCTCACGTATGGCCCAACAGTATTATCTGACAATAATCCCCTCTACGTGAAGGTCAGTTTAGGAAAGATGAGCTGTACATCTCTTTGGAGACTAAACACTTCCTTAATGAAGGAATAAAGCTTTCAACCCCAGATTATTAATCATCTAGCACAGATTTTTGTGGATAACACCACGGAAGATATCTCTCCAAAGATATTGTGGGACACAGTCGAAACAGTTATTAGAGGAGAAATTATAACATATGCAGCTCATAAAAAGCAGCAAAGAGAGTATAAATATAAACAGTTAACAGAGGAATCGGGGACATCACAAAGTTCCTAATGTTCAGGGGATGGGGTAATAGGCTCTCACATTGACAAGCTCAGAGCAGAAATACAAAAAAGTATGGGTATTAGAGTACAACAGGCACTGGTATGTTTAATGCATAATTTTTATGAGGGAGGGACTCAAAGTACTCATTTATTAGCCTGAAGACTAAGAACCCAGAAAAAAGCGACTTGTATTATACAGCTTAGGGCTACAAGAACCAGACAGTTGACACAAAGGGAATACTCCATTTGTTTCAGGAATATTACCAAACAATATATAAAGAAACATCTCCCCCTTCCCTAGTCCAAATACAAGAGTTCTTGACTAGCCTTTCTCTTCCATCCTTAATGCACACCTAGTAAGAGATCCTTCTTACCCCTATTAGTATGGCAGAGATAGAAATAACTCTTAAGGAGGCAAAAACACAGAAATGCCTAGACCTGATGGTTTTCCAGTGAAATAGTATAAAACCTTTTTCACCGTGTTGCTACTTCCCTTGTTGGCAGTGTTCCAAGCAACTCAGAAGAACAATGTCCATCCCCCCCCCATCATGGACCTATGCAACTATATCGGCAATATTGAAACCAGGTAAGGACCACACATGCATAACCTCCTATTGACCCATAACCATCTTGAATGCTGACTATCCATTGTTTATGTCAGTTCCAGCCAGAAGACTAGATTGCCTTCTTCCCTATTTGATAAACCCAGACCAATCAGGGTTGCCAACAAACAATGGAGAACGTCAGAAGAACCCTATTACTTGTGGAACATATCAATCAACGTTACATCCCAGCTGCAGTAATAAGTCTCGATACTGAAAAGGTATTCAACAGGGTGTCCTGGGGTTTTCTCTGGGGCACCGTGTCTACGTTTTGATTTTCCCATCCGTTCCTAGATATTTTGTAGACAATCTATAGCAACACACAGGTATTAAAGGGGTTAAATCAACTAAATCCTCTGTGCAGATGAGGTACCAGAAGTAACAGAGATGAACTTCCCGGTCTGGTGCACACATAAACGGGACACCTAGCGAGTGCTAAATCATTAAGAGAACTAATTTCCCACAGGAGGTTCAGGCTTTGTCTATGTCCTTTTTCAATACCTCACATGAGAGGTTTTTTATTTAATTGTGTAGTGTGTTAGCTGCAAGTAGACTCCCTGAACTTTGATCTCTAGTGTATGAGGCAAAGTCTGTGGTGACTACAGCTGACAAATGAGTGCTTTTGGGGGGCATATTTGATTATTTTAACACCATTTACTTAGCCTGGTAGGACTACACACAGGTATTACAGGAGGTAAATGTACTAAATCATCTGTTTGTGCAGACAAGGTACCAGAAGTAACAGAGATGAACTTCTGGTCAGACACACACATAAACGGGACACCTAGCTAGTGGAGGCGAGTGCTGGGTGGAGGTGCGTCAGCCGAGGAAGGCAAGGAAGGGGGTCATAAATCTGTCAAGTGGTAAGCAAGTAGTAGACTGTTTGTATCAGAGCCCAACTGAAGGGATAAATCAGTAGCCAAAGGTGTAAGTACAACTCCAAAAGTAAAGTATGATGGAAGGCAAGTTCGGCCAATGCAGGTCATGTGGAATGTATGTAAAGCTGGTAATCAAACACTTAATGTGTGAGAAGTGTATGCTTGTCATAGCACAACAGAAATAAATCAATGAGCTGAGACAACGATTAGCTAGCCAAAGCCCTGGCACTATACAGAGGAAAATAGAGGCAGTGAATAAAAGTACTGTATTAATAGCCGTAAAGAAATTTCAGAGCTAGAAAGATTTATTGATGATTTCAATACATTAATTCTAACAACAGATGCAGAGAGTAAATGAGACGATCTGGGGCAGATGGGGTAAGGGAGCCAAGGGAGGCTATTGTAGAAAATTGGTGCATGATAAAAGGCCCTACTAGAAGGAAAAGAATGCAGACAATTAAAGAGCCCCATATACGGAATCAGAACATGTGTGACATATTAAGGGATCTGGAACTTAATGACCTGGAACAGAATCCAAATGAAAAAAGCCCATTTATAGTGGACAGTCAGAATAACTGGGCTATACCCACAAGGGATGGGGAGCATGATGCAGATCTTAACAAAAGTGATATCATTGTGATAGGTGATTCTACATTAAAGTATACAGACTCAATAATATGTTAAGGGCGAAAGGAGCACACAATGGTGGCCTCATTGTCTGGAGCTAGGGTCTCAGATGTGAAGGAGACCATCCATGGATATGTAAGAAATACTCACAAACCCATCACAGTTGTACATATAGGCACAAATGACATAGGTAAACAAAGAGAATCTGATATTTAGAAGGACTTTGAGGAACTGGGCAGAAAACTCAGAGATAACAAATGCGACGTTATTGTATCAGAGATATTACCAGTGCCAAGGGCAGGGGAGGCCAGGTCAGGAAGCATCTGACAATTGAATGGGTGGATTAGACAATGGTGCACAATTGAAGGGTTTACCTTCATTAGAAATTTAGACAAATTTACTGACTATAGATTGTTCCAGAAAGATGGTTTACACCTAAACAAATATGGCACTAGGATCTTAGCTAATAGGATCCATGGAGTAACTGATAAGCATTTAAACTAAAACATCAGTGGAATGGAGGGGGAAGGAAGATACCTGATAAGGTGACTAAACCATCTAAGACTAAACGACCTGCTAGGAAAATAAAAAGGGACTGGAAATGCATACTTATTAATGCAAGGAGTTTGGTAAAAAGAAGGGAGAATTGGATAACCTATTATTTCAGGAGCTTATTGACATCTGTGCCATTATTGAAACATGGTGGCAAAAAGGGGATGAGTGGAATAAATAACATAGGATATAAGACATATAGTAAAGTTAGAGATCAGAGGGGAGAAGGAGGGGTAGATATATATACATACATATATATATATATATATATATATACACACACATAGCCGATGAGATCAACATGGAACCCACTATAGAACTGGAACAGAACAGTGAGCTGGAAAGCTGGAATATATTATGTTGAAAATTAGCCCAAAGGGTGGTAGGAAATTCACACTGGGGGTATTCTACAGACCACCCACAGGGAACCATGATATAGACCAAAAATTGTTGGATCAGATAAACAACATGAACCCAGAGGTAGGTATCCTTATTATGGGAGATTTTAATCTCCCTACAATAGACTGAGGAAGGGGTATTGGCAAAACTAGATATGAACAGGAATTCATTACAGTAGCAGTTAGCATGGGTCTGGAACAATATGTACATCAGCCTACATGGGGCAACAATACCGTAGACCTAGTGTTGAGTAATCTCGGAGGAACAGTCATGGACTGCAGAGTAACCTACCCATTAGGAACAAGTGACCATGATATGGTCAAATTTGGGCTCAGGAAGGAGAATACCATATTAAAAGGGGAGACAAAAATAATGGATTTTGGTAATGCAGATTATTGTGGTATAGGGATAGAATTATGTAATTGGAATTGGGAGCAGGAGTTTGAAGCAAAGCAGGTCGAAGAGATGTGGAACATCTTGGAGGGCAAATTAAACCACTTACTCGAGGAATGTGTACCCAGGCAAAGGAAGTATAATAGGAAAGGTAGAATCCCTCCATGATTTACTAAGAGGGTTATAAAGCATATAAAAGGGCAAACAGGAACAACTCTGCTTTAGAATGGTTCAAGCACAAGGAAATAGTTAGGAAATGTCAACAGGAGATTAAGAGGTTTATGTATTTTCTCACTATACTGTTTTGTTCTGTTCTTTGATATGACATGGAGCCTATGTAAAAGAGCCGTTGACTCAAAGGTATTAATTCCAAGACTCAAATAAATAAAAAAAAATGAAAAAAGAGGGCAAAAAAGGAATATGAGTTGAGCCTAGTAGATAAGGTCAAGGACAACCATAAGTCATTCGACACTTATATCAATCATGCAAGAGGGGGTAATATGCAGGTAGGACCTCTGGTTAATACAAATGGGCAATTAATATTGGAGGACGCAGCCATTTTGGAGGAATTTAATCAATATTTCACCTCAGTGTTTAATACTAGGCTAGAGGTGAAGGTGGAGGGAGATTCCAACAATGGATGTACGGCTTTGGTAATAATGGAGGAGGATATCAGGAACAGGTTGAGGAGTCTAAACATTACTAAATTCCCAGGGCCGGACTGTATTCATCCCAGGATACTTAGAGTCTTTGCGGAGGAACTGGTGGGACCAGTAACAAGGATTTTTCTGAAATCATTGGACACTGGACAAATAGTGAAATGCAGGATAGAGGCAATAGCGGTACCCATCTTTAAGAAGGGGAGTAGACAGGAATGTGGGAATTATAGATCTGTTAGTTTAACGTTAGTCCTTTGTAAAGTTGTGGAGGGTGTACTAAAGAAAGAGATCAAGAGTTATCTAGTAAACACAGAATTGGTAGATGAACTACAACATGGCTTTACTCCTGGGGGGTCATGTCAGACCAGCTTGTTACAGTTCTATGGGAAGGTTAGCAAGGCACTGGATGAGGGAAATCCAATGAAAGTGGTCTTCCTGGACTATAGCAAGGCATTTGACAAAGTGCCACATAAAGAGCTTGTTGAAGCTCTGCAAGTACTGGGGTTGTGTAACAACATTGTTAGATGGGTACACTACTGGTTGACAGGTAGGAGACAGAAGGTCAACCTGAGGGGTTGTATGTCAAACTGGGCGAATGTGACGAGCAGGGTCCCACAAGGCTCAGTTCTGGGACCTTCGTTTTATATATATATATATATATATATATATATATATATATATATATATATATCTCAATCATCCATGAGGCATGGAGGTGATGTATGGTTAATAAAATTTGCCGATGACACCAAGTTGGGGGCACACGTTAGAAACATATGTGATGTTCAAACCTTGCAGACAAATTTAGATCAATTGGAAAAATGGGCAACAAAGCATCTGCTGGAATTCAGTTCGAAGAAGTGTGCGGTGATGCACCTGGGGAGCTCAAACACACAGGCCCACTATACCATAAGGGGACATACATTAAGGAAAACAATGGAGGAAAGAGACCTGGGAGTATTAATAACTAATGACCTAAAGATGAACAGGAACTGTCAGCCAATGGCGAGGAAGGCAGGGAGCATATTGAGGTATATAGCTAGGCATATCACTAGTAGAGACAAGAGAGTACTCATGCCGCTGTATTCATCTTTGGTGAGACCACATCTAGAATACTGTGCACAATTCACTTCCCCAGTAATCAGAACTGATAGTGCATTGCTGGAGGGTGTACAGAGAAGGGCCACACGGATGATCAAATCAGTAAAAAGTCTAAGTTATGGCAGTAGACTCCAAACACTGGGGATGTATTCATTGGAGTTTAGAAGACTGAGAGGAGACATATGCCTTGTGTATAGAGCATTCTCAGATCTAGACATATGGAAATGCCTCAGATTAGAACTGAAGAACCATAGTTATGCACTTAGGAAGCATGAGTTTCAGCTTAAGGGTGAAATGTATCTCACCAGAAAGAGAGCAACATGGTTCATACAGAGGGTGGTTGACTTCTGGAATGGCCTCCCTCGAGAGGTAGTGGGGAGTGGGGACATGGAAATCTTTAAGAAAAATCTGGATTCATTCTGCATAACAAGTAACATCAATGGGTATTCCCTTTGAGTTAAGGGCGAGCTGCATAAGGGCCAATGCCTATTTTTGGCTTGATCGCTACTATGAAACCTATGAAACACACAGGCATATATCAAAATAAACAGTACCTTGACATCCACTATAACTTTATAAAGGAGCACTTGACAGGGTTGCCCAGTGTCACCCCCCTATTATTTGCATTATGTATTGAATCCCTGGCAGAGGCCATACAGAGGGCTTCAGGTGTGGAAGGGATTTCTTTAGGAGGTACCCAATATTTATGTAAGCAATAAGACATGACAGGGGGTCCGTTACAGTGGGATAATGGCTCACCTCGAGTAGGTTGAAGCATGAGGCGAAGCTGAGTGCTTCCACCACCTAAGAAGGCTGTTATCCCACCATAACACACTCCCTGGCGTGCCTTATTGTGATTATGAAATGGGTCCACATAAGTAAAATGTGCACAGTATTTTAAAATTGTTTTTGGATTATATTTAGAAAAAAACATTTTAAAAAAATGTAAAATAGAAGTTTCCAAAAAAAAAAAATAGTCCAAGTTTAACTTTGTAGTTTTCTCATTGCCAGCAGGAGGAGCCAATGTTTGCATGTGTGGGTTCATCAGCTATCGTGTTCTGCCAGACGAGCTTGCATTCGTCGGCACTGTCCCTCAGATCGGGATGGTAACTAGTATCTGTCATCATTACAGAGCAGCCTGCATTCACTTCCTGTTAGTATTTTAGGAGGCAGACTCTGCAGTTTTGGAGCTAGGCTAATTGTTTTAAAAAAAAAAAAAACAGTGATCGACAGTTTGTTTTGGTGCAGCATGCAACGAGACAGACTCAGAGCTGATGAAGACAGAGCTGCATGGGTGCTGCACTTAATGGAATCTGGCATTTAAACTTACAAAAAAAAAGGAAAGCTGTTTGGTGAGTGGGACCAATGGGATGTGCAATACCGGGGAGCCAGGAGCCAGGTCATTACTGCGAGAAATGTAACATATGCTGATGGCACTGTGTGGGGATGAGCAGTCATGTCTTTTGTGGGAATCTCTCTTTCAAGGACAGACTCTTTCAGAAAGGAGCAGAGGGGTATGTCTTGTATTGTGAGTCCTCACTGCCAAGAGATACTTTCAGCCAGGATGTTGTGCTGGGATAACAGCCCGGCTGAAAGTAGCTCTGTACCAATCAGGATTCAGCATTCTTTAAATCCATTTCATAATTCCTTTTATAAAATGGGCTAAAAAAATCTACCATCCTGATTGGCTACTACATCATCTGAGCCGTGTCCTTATCAGATGATATAGTCGCCAACTGGCACTACCCTCCAATCCTGAGCCCCACAACACCACGGAATCAGTAAGCTGTGTCAGCCGAAAACAGAAACACAGGCTGGCATAGCTCTCAGTGCAACATCCCTGAGACCGAGCTCCGGTCTGCCCACCCCCACCTCTTTCATACCACGTAACAGAACCTCTAAATAAAAAACAAAACAAAACCAGCAAAACATTTTTTAAAAATTGTTTTTCCACGTTTCCCATGAAAAGTCTCACCTTTCCTCCACAAAACTGTCACCGAAATCATCACCACAGCGCATGCCGGCGTGACGCGATTTCAATCCAGCAGCTCTCTCTTAGCAGTCCACCAAACAAACATTAGCTTTAAAATAAAGATTGTCCTTAAAATAAAGACTCTCTGCACTTTTTGGGGAACCAGTTTATTACGGGGAACCCCGCAGTGACCAGCCCAATAAAACAGCAGTGATCCAAGCAGCCCGCTGAAACCACAGCGATCGCTAATTACGGCAGCTGTTACAGGTCACGCTCCCGGGTCAGACTCGCTCTCAAATGGGTTCTCGTTTCTAGACAGTTACACAGGACGGTCATCTGGCAAACCCTACTGAAATAACCAAATAAAATAAAATAAAAACCTTGAACTAGATTACTTTGACTATCTGTCTTTCAGTGCCGACTGCAATCTGAACAGCTCACCCAAGAACCGGAAATACCTGTTCAGTGGTACGGCTCGCTCAGTCAACTGCTAAATTAAAACACGCATTTGTGAATGCCAAATGTTTACTTGCTGGCATTGGCATTGGTAGTGTAGGAGTTAGAGAGCTGCATAATAGGAATGACAGTGAAGTATTGAACTGAAGCCAACCCCACCACCACCCTGCAGAGACTGACAGGCATTGGGGTGTGCCTTTGGGTCGTCAGGCATAACGGCGACACCATTTCACCACACCCTACCCTGCAGACACTGACAAGTGTCATGGTGTTCCTTGGGGTCTTTGGCCCTCATGCTCACCCCATTCCATCAGGAAATACGGTGAGATGGGTCCTGTATAGGAGAATGGGATGAACTTTGAGGCCGAAGAGTCCAAGGCACACCTCGATGCCTCTCACTGGCTGTAGGGTGTGGAATGGTATGAGCATTACATCCGAGAATCCCAAGTCACACCCCTGATACCTGTCAATCTCTCGACAGGCTGGGGCATTATGGTCAAAACTAAGTAAGGAATTCATTAATTTTCCTCCAAATGTTCAACATGGATTTTTGTGACCCTCACCTTATGAACAATGGTAATATCAGTTTGTTAGCTGAAAGCTGATTTCTCACAGCGACTACGCCATTTGGCACCACAGGTGCGAAAACATATTTCAAATAGGATGTGAAAAATGACAGCTGTACTGTTCATGGGGAGGTACAAAAAATTGCAATGCTGAAATTCTGAAATGAGAAAACAGAACCTGCACCTGCTCTAAAGATACAAACAATGTTTGTGCTCCAGAATGACACCAGCCAGAAGAGCTCGTATATTACAAATCAAGCTTTATTCCGTGTACACAGTGTCTAAAAAGGACTCACATGTTAAACAGTGTCCCAAAATCCAAATTCATAATCCAACAGAGTCCAAATAATCCATTGAATCCATAAATATCAAGACAAAACTAAACGGATGGTTAGTGTCCAAACAACTAGAGCAAGAGCTGAGGGTCGCCTCCACATGACGTCACCTGACGCGTTTCACACGTAGCTTTTTCAAAGGCTGACGTATAGAGTGGATGCATACACAATTAAACAGATGCCTTAAAGTAACATTACACATTATTACAGCATATACAAAAGCAGATAAAAACTGTGCTCAGTATACTTCATACAGCACCAGTATAGAGCTGCACATCTTACTGCTGGAAATATTCCACAATCAACTTATGATCCTGACTTACCCAGCAGGTTAAAGTGAAATCTGTGCACTGCTGAAAGATAGGAAAAAAAAAAAAAGAAAGGGATGTTTAGAATGGAATTTGCTGCCTGGCAGAGATCTCTGCTGCAGTTATCCTGCACCAGCTTTTGGACGGGAGAGAGACTGATATGAGAGAGGGAAAGGGAGAGGGTGAGGGAAACAGAGAGAGACAGAGAAGAGAAAGCGAGAGAGAGAGAGAGAGAGAGAGAGAGAGTCTTGCTGGAGAGATATAGAGAGTCTTGCTGGAAACTGGGTGCAAGCCAGAGGCAAGGTGATTGCTGTCTGAAACAGAGTGCCTGTCTGAGAGCTGCACCAGCCAAAACAACGGTGGAAGTTGATCTGAACCCTGAGAGACTGTAAAGGAAGGGTTGAGCAGTTGTCATATGCTACAGGGCCCTGTAGCTGTGGCTGTGTGGCTGTGTATCAGGTGTGGAAAGAAGTTGTTGCTGAGACTGTGGATTTTGCTGCCAAATGGCACTGGAAAGCAGAGAATTTGCGGACTTGTCTGGCTGCACATCAGAGATGCTTATCCTTCTGCTAAAAAGAAGATGAACCCAGAAGAGTTACAGCTGATCCAGATCCAGGTGGGGAATTGGCTAACCCCCACCAAGTGGGGTCTGCTGACTGCAGGGGATCACAGGGTTACTCCCGAGTACTAGAGCACTCTGACCAGTGAGGGAGCTGGGCTGTGGAGCCATTCCTAGGTCTGGGTTCTCTGTGGTTTAGTGGACCTTGCATAGTAGCTCTGCAATGGGACTGAATAGGCTGAAGATGACAAGCAGCCAGACCTTCAATCAAGGGGACAAGTGGCCAGACCTTCAATCAAGCTAAAGTCTTCAAGATACCTTCTGCTGCCCATCTGTCTGCCCTTTTTTGTAGTGAGATCCCGCTTCCGGACTGGTGGAAGCCCCCTGCACCAGGAACCCTACAGATCTCCAGGAACGTGAGTACCCAGGACTTGCCCTTATAATCAAGGGGGATGTCTGTTTAATTGTGCAACCAGTTACATCATTTTCAGGGCCCCAACACCAGCCACCATATGGCACTGTGCAGGCCTGCAACTCCTGGGTACCCAAAAGAGGACAGAGGGCAACACTGGTACCAGTGGGGGTGGGCATCTGGGGTATTTTGGCCTTCAGACTCATATGCTACTAATTGTTCTTACTAAACATATTAACCATTCTTCCTTCCACAGCTATCCCAGTTCCAGGTACCCTAATCCTAGCCCTTCTCCTCAATAAAGATATGCAAATGATGTTTGGAATTGATGTATGAAGGGTGTTTTGTGGGAATCAGCTAACAAGTGTATGTGGTTTATGGTATTGGGAAATTGTCTGGCATCCAGTGTGTGGGGCAGTTGGAAGGTGAGGTGGGTAGGTATGACATCCCAGGGGCTGTACCAGTCACAAACCTGGCCCACTACAATTTACTCTGGGTGGAGGCATTGAACTATTTTAATTCACTTTCTGGGACAGAACCCCCGATTACCATTGTAGCAGGACCCAGACCCCTTAACCTGTGTGTGGATCAACAGGCAGGGGTAGTAGCCCACTGGCTTATGGTGGCTGGGATACACATATGAAAAAGTGCTAGCCGAGAGTCAGTTGGGTGGGGTTAAAGTAAGCTTACGTGCCTGTAAGTGCACCAATGCAAGATTCTGGGCATTGTGACATCAGGCCTGCAACAGTATTTAATTTTCCTGGGTAACCAGTAGCTTGGACAAAACTGCAGTTTGAAAAGTATAGTTGTTGAAAGTTATTTTAAATTGTAAGGCTGTGCTATGGAGGATAGTGGGAGGCCTTAATGTACAGTAGGCTTGCTAGAAATCCTGTGTGTGAGGGTGCTGGAAGGCCTACTACATCATCTCCTCAGTACTCCTTTCGATACATCCCAGCATCCTATTGGTCTTACTATAGGCCTTGTTACACTGTTTGATTGTTTGAGGGAGTCACTAATAATGACTGCTGGGTCCCTTTCCTCTGCTGTAGTTCTCAGTTTAACCCCTCCCATCCAGTACTCTGTCCTGTTTTTTTTTTCACCTAGATGCATAGCCTGGCATTTTTTGGCATTGAATTTCAACTGCAAAACTTTAGACCACCTCTCTAGCCTTTGTAGATCCCGCTGTATCTCCTTGCTCCCTTCGTCACTATCTACCCTACCGCAGATCTTCGGGTCATCTACATAGAGACACAACTTACCCTGGCTGCCCTCTCCAGTGTTGCTGATGAACATATTGAAGAAGACAGGACCCAGAACAGATCCCTGCAGCATCCCACTCGTGACTTCCCTCTCTTCTGATGTGACCCTATTTATGTTTACCACCACCTACTGCTGTCTTTTCTTCAATCAGTTTCCTACCCATCTACAGTGCCTTCAGAAAGTATTCACCCCCCCCCCCTTGGATTTTGTCACATTTTGTTGTGTTACTACCAGAATTTGTAATGCATTGAAATTATTTTTCCCCGCTTGATTCACATAGCATACTCAGCAATTTAAAGGGGCAAAAATATTTATATTGTGTGTAACAAAAATTTATGAAACATTAAAAACTTAAATATCTTGTTTACTTAAGTATTCACCCTCCTGAGTCAATACTTTGTAGAAGGACCTTTGGCAGCAATTACAGCTTTGAGTCTTCTTGGGTATGTCTGTATCAGCTTTGCACATCTGGATTTGGGGATTTTCGCCCATTCTTCCTTGCACATTTGCTCAAGCTCTGTCAAGTTGGATGGGGAGCATCAGTGAACCGCAATCTTTAAGTCTGTCCACAGATTCTCAATGGGATTCAAGTCTGGGCTTTGGCTGGGCCACTCAAGGACATTCACCTTCTTGTTCTGATGCCACTCCAGTGTTGTTTTGGCTATATGCTTGGGGTCATTGTCCTGTTGGAACGTAAATCTTCGCCCCAGTCCAAGGTCTATTGCAGACTGATGCAGGTTCTCCTCAAGGATGTACCTGTATTTGGCTCCATTCATTATTCCCTCTATCCTGACAAGTGCCCCAGTCCCTGCCACTGAAAAGCATCCCCATAACATGATGCTGCCACCACCATGCTTCATGGTAGGGATGGTGTTACATGGGTGATAAGCTGTGTTTGCGCCAGGCATAGCGCTTTGCATTCAGGCCAAAGAGTTCAATTTTTGTTTCATCAGACCAGATAATCTTTTGCCACATGGTCTCAGAGTCTGCCACGTGCTTTCTTGCAAACTCCAGGCACGCTATTATGTGGCCTTTTCTCAGACGTGGCTTCCGTCTAGCCAATCTCTCATAGAGGCTACATCTGTGAAGTGCTGCAGAGATTGTTGTCCTCTGGACAGGTTCTCCCATCTCAGCCATGGAACTCTGTAGTTCTGTCAGGGTGGTCATTTGGTTCTTGGTCACTTCCCTGACCAAGGTCCTTCTTGCCCGGTTTCTCAGTTTGGGAAGACGGCCTGCTCTAGGAAGAGTCTGGGTGGTTCTGTAATCTCTCCATTTCCTAATGATGGACTTGACTGTGCTCCTAGGAACTTTAAACACCCTAGAAATGTTTTTATACTCCTCCCCAGATCTATGCCTCCTCACAATTCTGTCACGGAGTTCTATGAACAGCTCCTTGGTCTTCATGGTAGAGTTTCTGCTCTGACGTGCACTGTCAACAGTGGGACCTTATATAGATAGGTGTATTTCCTCTGAAATCATGTCAACCATTTGAACTGACCACAGGTGGACTCCATTCAAGTTTTAGAGTGATCTCATAAGGAAATTGGATGCACCTGAGCTCAATTTGGAGCGTCATAACAAAGGGGGTGAATACTTATCAAATCAAGACATTTCAGGTTTTTATTTTAAATTACATGTACAAAAATTTCAGAAGTTTCATTCCACTTTGACATTATAGAGTAATTTGTGTAGATACGTGACAATAAATTCCCATATAAATGTATTTTAATTTGAGTTTGCAACATCACAAAATGTGACAAAATCCAAGGGGGGGGGCGAATACTTTCTGAAGGCACTGTAACTATGTCCTTAGAGGCAGCCAGGTCCTCCGATTCTTCAGCAATATTCTGTGTAACACCAAGTCAAAAAACATGCTGAAATCAAAGTAGAGTGAATCCACAGTGTGGCCCTTATCTACTACCTTTGTTACCCAGTCAAAGAAAATGATCAGGTTGACCTGAGAAGATCTCCCTACCAAAAACCCATGCTGTTTACTAACCTACTGTCTAGGTAGTCCACAAGGTCCTCTTTGAACAGTGGCTCCATCAGTTTACCCACTTCAGAGGTAAGGCTGAGGGGTCTGTAATTCCCCAGTTGCTCCTTGTCCTACCTCTCATGTAGTGGGACTATGTCCACTACCCTCCAGTATTTTGGAACTACCCCTGTCTGAATTGAGCTATTGAACAGCCAACTAGGGGTTCAGCCATTTCTGCAGCCAATTCCTTGAACACCCTTGAGTGCATCCAATCCAGGCCCAACGTTTTATCTACCTTCAGGGCTTCAAGACATTCTGGACACTTTTTCTGGTAAATAACTGGCTGCCTTATTTCAGGAATGCTCCTGACAACTAACATGATGTCACTTTCAAGCAGGGCCCCATTATCTTCCCTTGCGGAGACAGAGCGGAAGTAGTCGTTAAGAGTGGTTGCTTTTTGTTCTTCTTCTTCTAGTACCCTCTACCCTCTTGTAGTTTAGAAAATATCACCTCCCTGCGTCCTTTCTTCCTTAATATATCTGCAGAATTGTTTTTTATACCCTTAACCCCTACTCAATAGGCAGCTCTGTCTCTGCTTTGCCTCCCTAACCAGCCTTTTTACTTCCCTAGTTTTTCTTTGGCACTCTCCCCATTCCGACTCCCCTTGGTTTTCCTTGTACCCGGCGAAAGCTTTTTTCTTGGCCCTTGCTGCTTCTCTGACCCTTTTCAAGAACCATATTGGTTTCTTGTGCCTGATTTATTTTGTAACAATTCTCTTACATGACTTTGTTGCCTCATGAATGGTCCCCTTGATTGCCTCCCATCTTTCCTCTACACCTCAGATGCTATCCACCCTGGTCAATTTGACTTGGACCAGCTCCCTCATGAAGTTAAAGTTTGCTCTTCTGACATGCAGGTCTTCAGTTTTAGACATGGGGCATTCTGTTCTCCAGGGCCATCCAGAACCAAATGGAGTTATGGTCGCTGGACTCCAGTGGCTCCCCTACACTCATTGCACTCACCATTTCTGAGTTGGTGAGCACCAAATTGAGAATAGCCTCCTGTTTAGTGGGTTCCTTAACCAGCTGCACCAGTAGGCAGTCCTGTAATGTACCCAACATGTGTGATTTCTGATGCACCTGGTCATGGGAATGTCCCAGTTGATATCTGGTAAGTTCAGATCACCCACCACCACTATGTTCCCCATCTTCACTCCCCTTATCAGCTTTTCCCCAAGATACCTGTCTGTCTCTCTTCCTCTTCTCCTGGTGGTCTATACATTACCGTACCTGCATTTTCTTGCCTAAGGGCACCATGAGTGAAGCTGCAGTGACTCTGTTTCCTCTTTGCTTCCCCTTATGTGTCTGTCCTCCACAGCTTCTATGTCTTCCTTGACATATAGGGTTACACCGTACCCCCTTTATCTTTCCCTCCATCCCATCTGAACATTGTGTAACCTGGGACTGATAGGACTCAGTCATTATGTTCTGTAGCCCAAGTTTCTGTGATGGCTATGATGCCCACCTCAGTGTCTGCCACCAATGCGTGGAGTTCACTGATTTTATTACCCAGACTCCTGGCATTAAAGACCAGCTGACACCTGTGGGAAAACATTGTAAACATAAGATTTAGACACAATTCAGCTTGCAGGAAACAATGGAATTTCAAAAGTAGTTAGTCCCTTTTGTCATGCAAGAAACTGTGACACTGCACTTCTTCCTGATGGGCTTCACTGTATCTTCTATAGATTTCTCCTCTCCATTCTATATTTTTTATTTTTTTTTTCCAATTCTGTTTTTTCCTCCAGCCAGTGGAACTCTCTCAGGCATCCTGTAGTACCCCCTAACTCTACCTCCTTGCCTGAGAAGCCTCCTGAAACCTGGCACCAGCCCGGCTATCCCCCCCGGCTCTGAGCCCCCTCCCAAGGTAGGGCCGCCCTATCCACCCACGGTGCTCTATCTGCAAATTCAGGCTGGGCTGGGCTCAGCCCAGATAAGGAGTGCCCCTGATGGTGGAGTGTGGTCCTGGTGGATACAGGTGCCGTTGCTCATCCACTTGGCTGGGTATTTTTGCTTTGTCCCCAACCCCCTCCCTCGTTACTCCCTCCCTCTCCTTGATGGGGTCCGGCATGCAATGACACCAGGGAATGTCTTGCCAGCAACTCCGCAGCCTCTATTTCTGGCCCTGAGCGTTGCGGTACCTCCGGTCTCACAGAGTCGCGCAGTGCGGGTGGAAATTCCTAGCCCCCAAGGAGGAGAGCTGTCTCAGACCTCAATCCTTTCTCCGCCCGCCCGGCCCCTGGCGACCTAGGTTCGCTCCTGAACCCGGGTCACCGGCATGGCACGAGGTGTGGCATCCAGCACCTCAACCCTCAGCGCCACTGGGCCAGCCCTCTCCATTCTTTATTACTGAAGAAATTCCCACAGAAACAAGATCTTTATCCCTTGGAGTTCCTCTGCGTTTTACAGCTAATTCCCTACTTGAAATTGTAATGCACTAACTGATGTGACATCACAGTCTATTGCCATGAGAATAATTCTGATGCCACAAGCAATATATTACGACATCCAGTTGGAGAGAAGCAATAGCACCTGATGAACCCTCAGGGAACAACTATCCTGTTTTCATGCATATGACCTCTGTAATAAATAATGTGGATAAGAAATACAGTACAGAGTTAATGAGATGTCTAAGCTTCTTTGTGTCCAAATATTATGGTTTTCAAAGTTCTTCTGGAGGCATCAGTGTCTCTTTAAGGTAGACCCCCTTCCAGCTAGCTCCATATCCTGTTTTGTGAACCTACAGCTTCCTTCCTTCCCATTCTCCTTATCTTGTTATTTTTCCTATTGCTTGCAGACCCTGAGAGTCTTCCACGGTTGCTTCTTCCACTACTTATTTTTGATCCTCAACCTTATTTTCACTCACTTCACTGCTACCAGTCCCCAGGACAGAGGAAGCACTATTTAGGTTCCCCTCCCTCACTCCCTTTACCATGGTTGCCCTAGTCTCAGTGTCTCCCGCAGTCAGTTTAACTGTCAAATGTAGACATTGGACTTTTGCCCTAGCGCTCCAGTCCCCTCTCGTCAGGTGAAGGTCATCATCTTTGAAGAGCCTCCTGTCCCAAAAGTCCTTCCAGTCACCCCACAAGGTGGTACATATTCACCTGACACCATCCCTTTACCTACCCATTTAATTCCTCTATCTCCTCCCTCCTTACTCTATCTCCCCCAATCCACACAGGGTGGACCTCGGAAAAGGCCAGGAAGGCTGAATGTGCCTTTTAATCTGTCCCCCAGCTTCTGAAAGTTTTGCTTCACTTGCTCCATAGGCTGGTTTGCCAGATCATTGGTACCCAAGTGTACCAGCACCCCCAGCTCCCCCTCCCCATTCTGTCTTTGCCTCAGATGGCTAATGCCCCAGGAAGGTACCTGATCATCCCACACCCGCCACCCTCTCCACTCCACTGATCATAGTATCCCTGACCACTAAGACACTTCTAGGTGCCTTCTTCTTACTCTCACCCCTTGCTACCACCAGATCTTCACTCCCAATTCTCCCAAATGACCCAGAGTCCCCACTGGTGGAGTCAGTTACCCGAGTCTTCTCCAGAGGTGTGAAGCGATTTGCTGTTGGGATAGTGTGGAGTTGGTTCCTTGTGGCTACCACTGCCACCCTTCCCATTCCCCCTGCCCACCACTCTCCACCCCCCCGGGTCAATGGGCCTCTGGGGAAGTGGAGGTGTGGGGTGTGGGCTCCAGCTGAGCTGGTGCCACAGGAGAGCTCTTACTTCCCTCACTACTATCAGCTGAGCATGGAGCTCTACAAAGATCCTGCAGAAATGGCAGCAACTCCTCCTCTGGATCATAACCTCAGACAACAGGACTCCACAGTCCCTCAAACTGACTTGTTCCCTGTGACAAAATTCACCCCCCTTTTATCTTTTTTAGACACCACAGGACACCCACCTTCTCTGGCCCTTTTTCCAAAGTCGACTGCAGTAGTATCCCTGCTTTTGAGTCTCTCTTGACTTCTTCCTGACTCTACCATGATGGGGTGGCCTCCCATTGTGGTATCTTACTTCTATTCTACCCCTCTTGTTTTCCTCTTTTTTGTCCTTGTTGGTGTTTGAATTGGAGCGTTAAAACACCTCCGAGGTATGTCAGAGTTTGAACCACTGGGCTGTTGTGCCTTGAACATACTAAATTTACAGGTATAGAGTAAGTTTGCTAGTGTGATTGCACAGGGACGCCTATGTGTAAAGTATTATTATTGGATAGTGCTTATATAATCAGATAGCTAGGGGAATAAGACTGATATCCCGCACGCTATATGTGGAGCGTGTAAGTTGAGCCATTTGAATGGTTATGGTTTTAATCCTCAGTAATAACTTGGGTACTGTAAAGAGAAAGAGGAAGCTCTTTTTCTAAAACTGAAACTGATAGTTTCTAATTTTGAAAAATAACCAGTCCCGAGAATAACTCCTGATAATACCACATTTGAGATTTGCAATGATATCTCCCCCGTTCCTTACGGTTGCAAATTGCGGCTCCTTTGGGACTTCTGATACTCACTTCACAGCAGCTCCTTCCCCCCTTACTTTAGGTCCACCTCTCCTACTACTGTACTGCTGGTTCTGGAGAGAGCACTACAGGAGGGTGCCACAGACATCAGTCTGCTTGCCGGAAAATGCAATGGGCAGCAAGGTCTCTCATACTGTGGGCATAATAGTGTGGCCGGTAGCCCGTAACATGGGCATTGGCAATTAAGCACTTGCAATAATGGTGACCTAGTCCCAGCGTATGTTGATGGGGCTACCGCTGAGGAAGGGCGACCGGATTTGGGAGGTGGGAACATACAGCGACAGGACATTGCTATATGTATATGCGCATGGTGGGGTGAGCATGATGGAAGGGAAAGAGGGTTAGCCTGGCATGGTTGGCATGGGGCTGCTGAGCTGGCCTCGTAGCATTGTGGGTGAGTGGCAGCCTAATGCTGCTAGGGTTCTGGGTTTGGGTCCGGATCAGGTGTGCCTACATTTTGTGCACCTGCCCGAAATTTTTGACCCCTGCCCAGAATTGCACGCACAGCGCACCCCCAGAGTTAAGAATCATTATAGTAGGGGTGCAGGGGCACAGTCCCTGGCATGAACAATTAAACCTAAGTCCCTCGCACCGTTTTCTTGTGCGCCGGGGATGTACATCGCCAAAATTGATTTTCGGTGATGTACGCTCACCCTGCTGCTGATCACAATTGGGTTTTCGCTGTTATCATATAAATCCAAGCAGCCCACTCCAAACAAGCGACACAACATTGCGGACCACTTTTGGAACAAAGTGGTGGCGTGCAAGTCGTTCATACAGTGTTCAACTCCAGTGTTAACAATTACATTGGAACAGGGAGAATTTGGTGGACAAACAGAGGTGTTTATGTGTGTCTAATAGAAACATAGAAACATAGAATGTGATGGCAGATAAGGACTGCTTGGCCCACCTGGTCTACCCATTTTCCTACCTAACAGATAAGCTGCAGATCCTAGTTAACCAGCAGTTTACTTCCTCCTACTCCCCACTAGGACTGCCTTTTGTCTGTTCCATGCATTCTTGAATTCCCCCACTGTTCTTGACTCCACGACCTCCTCAGGGAGGCTGTTCCATGCATCCACAACCCTCTCTGTGAAAAAATACTTCCTCACATTACCTCTGAGCCATCCCCCCCTCTATCTTCAAATTGTGGCCCCTGTTCTTGCACATCTCTTTTTCTGAAAGATGCTACCCTCTTGGACTTTGTTGATTCCCTTGAGGTACTTGAAAGTTTCTATCATGTCCCTCTCTCTCCCTTCTTTCCTCAAGGGTATACATATTAAGCTCCTTTTGTCTTTCTTCGTATGTCTTCTGATGCAGACCCTGCACCATTTTGGTTGCCCTCCTCTGGACAGCCTCCACTCTGTTTATGTCTTTGCGGACATGGGGTCTCCAGAACTGCACACAGTACTCCAAATGGGGTCTCACCAACTGTCTGTACAGAAGGATAACAACTTCCTGTTTTCTACTATTGATGCCTTTCACTATGCATCCCAGTATTCCCCCACCCTTCCTTACTGCCTTCTCACATTGCTTACCCACCTTTAGGTCATCTGATATAATTACCCCCAGGTCCCTTTCCATTTTTACTGTTGTCAGTATCTCACCCCCATTGTGTACTCTTCCCCTGGGTTTTTGTTTCCCAGGTGCATTACCTTGCACTTCTTTGCACTGAATCTGAGCTGCCATACATCTGACCATTCCTCCAACCTTGTCAAGTCCCTTCTTATCCTTTCCACTCCATCTTGTGTATCAACACTTTTGCAGATCTTTGTGTAGTCTGCAAAGAGACATACTTTTCTTTCCAGTTCCACTGCAATGCCACTTATAAAGACATTAAAAAGGACCGGTCCTAGTACTGAACCCTGCGGTACCCCGCTAGTAACCCTCCTTTCTTCACTGTGGGCTCCATTTACTACTACCCTTCGAGTCCTGTTGTCTAGCCAATTTTTTATCCAGGCTACCACCTTGGGACCCACTCCAAGGCTGGCTAACTTGTGTATTAATCTTTTGTGTGGCACTGTATCAAATGCCTTGCTAAAATCTAGGTAGGCCATGTCCATAGCCCCTCCCTGGTCTACTACTTTGGTCACCAGTCAAAGAAATCTATTAGATTCGTCTGACACAACCTTCCCATCGTGAATCCATGCTGCCTTGGGTCCTGTGCCCCACTGGCCTCTAGGTACTCAACAATTCTTTCCTTCAGAAGTAATTCCATCATTTTCCCTACCACTGAGGTCAAACTAACTGGTCTGTAGTTTCCTGCCTCTATCCTGCTCTCACTTTTGTTAAGAGGAATCACATCCGCCCTCCTCCAGTCCTCAGGTACCACCCCATCCTCCCATGATTTGTTAAAGAGAGTAGTCAGCGGTGTCACTAGTTCTACCCTTAATTCCTTTAGAATTCTTGGGTGAATCCCATCAGGCTGCATTGCTTTGTCCACCTTCAATTGTATTAGTTCTTTCAGAACCCTTTCTTCTGTAAATGCACTGGTATCGACCAACACCCCATACACCAACATCCCATAATATAAACAAACGCCAGGATGAGAATTCAGCCTTATGGCTGGTGTTTTTGCAGACAGTCCTGGAGCATACTAAAGGATAGTCATTATATATTATTTATTATTAAAATCAACAGCTATTTTCTTTGTTTTAATCTCCTATAAGGTATACACTGATATGGGAAAAGCTTTACAAATTAAAGGCTTCTGCATTTCATGAATTACATATGATTTGGTTTACATATCTGTTCTATCAGCATACCCTCTGGTCATTGAAGTACTCTTAAGGGCCAGCGGCCCCTTTCTGAAGAATAGATATAGGGTTATGCTTAATGATGTCACTACCTAGAGGGAGGAGTTAGGTTCCTTAATTGACTCTTTAGACTTTTAGGATAGTTTTCTCCTTCTCTGTTCTATACTCACTTTAAATTTCTAGTTATGTATTTTCTATAAGAATGTTATCATGGTATGTGGTCCAGCTAATCCGCTCACTTAATGTATTAGAATAGAAAACTTATGTATTAGAACAGGGGGCAGATCAGCTGACCTGTGATGTCACTGAGCTCAGATATAAAAGACACCTCTGTGTCTAGGTAGTCAGGTAGGTTTTGATCACAGATGATGGTGGATGTGCTGATGCCTAAGCTCTGTCCACTCTGTGGCAGCACTTTGTAAGAGACAGTGATGAAGCTCAGAAGTGAGTTTTTTTATTTGTTTTTATTATTTTGAAGTTTATTATCTGAATAAAATTCACACAAGATCTTTGCGTGTTTTGCACTGCAAGCTGTGTCTGAGTTATCACTACCCACACCCACTCACATAATTTGGTGTCAGAAGTGGGAACAAGGTACACCGAGGGAGAGCAGAAATAGTACCAGACCTGGTACGGTGATAACCAAAAGACATGGTGGAAGGAACAGACAATACAAGAAGATGGGTGCAGTCACCAATTTCCCAGACAGAGAAGACAGGTGAGCCCTTACTCCCAGTACTACACGTTTTTGTTTTTTTTTCAGATTAATGACAAGTCTATGGTCCTGGGACCAGCACTCAGTCTGGTTGAAGGAGTGCTGGAGGGTAGTCTGGAGAGAGGTAGGGTTAGAGTGAGAGGCAAAGAGGACAACAACATCAGCATAGACAAGAACCTTGTCAGCACAGGAACTGGGTAGGGCATTGAGGAACAGACTGAAAAGAAGTGGTCCCAGGATGGAACCCTGTGGGACTCCAGAGTGGACAGAGTGGATGCTAGAGAGGGTGGTGTTTGTTTTGATGCATTTTGCCCATTGGGATAGGCAGCTGGTAAACCAGAATAGGGGGCTTTGGGGAAAGCCAAGTTGCTGGAGGGAGTCCAACAGGAGGGGGTGGCTGACTGTGTCAAAGGCCTTGGAGAGGTTAGTGAAAATGGTGCCGGCTAGATGACCTTTGTCACAGGCAGAGTGGAGGAAGCTAGAGAATTCAAGGAGTGCAGTGGTGGTGCTGTGGGCTGAGCAGAAGCCATACTGCTCCTCGCAGAGTAGATTGTGGGAGACAAAGTAATCAGTAATTTAGTCTGCCACTATTTTTCCAGGGTTTTGGAGAGAGGGGGAGAATGGATATTGGTCAATAATTACCAGGGGATGAAATGTCACCACCTTTGAGCATGGATGTTATGGCTGCAGTCTTCCAGGTGAGGGAAACTGCCCAAGGTGAAGGGAATGAGGACGGAGGGAACGATTGAGCAGGTCAGTGAGTGGGAGGAGCACTACGTCAAGGGCCAGATGGAGGCGCCTTATGTCTAAAGGGTCATTACTGGGGCTGATGCCATGAAGGGCCTTGGTAAGGTAAGGCTTGGCTTCCTGAGGTGAGATGGTGTGAAGGTAAAGGGGGGAGCAAGGGAGGGTGGGAGGCTGGGAAACAGTTATCGGGTCAAAGAAATTGCTAGGGAGCACCTTGGTAAGGTCAGTAAAAATAGCATTGATGTTGTCAGTGATGCAACTGATTTCGATAGAGATGGTACCATTAATGGTGAGTTGTGATGGGGGGGGCATGTGATTTTCCATTAAGAATTTTTATGTTATCCCAGAAATTACAGGCTGACCCCCAGGAGGCAGCAAGAGTAGATCTTTAGTACTCTGCTTTGGTCTTGCGAATGGCCCAGGTGCACTTGTTAAATTCGACGTTGTATGCCTGTCTATCCTCAGGCTTACCTAGTCAATGGCTCTGTGCCATAGATTGTCTCTATGCCTCGGGTGGAGGTGCCAACAGACAGTCACTCCAGGCACAGGTTTAGGTAACTGACCGGACCATGAGAAGATTACTGGGGATACCCTCTTGGCTGATGATTATGACCTGGTTAAACAGGAGATATTGAAACGCTATGGCATAAGTACAGAAACCTATAGGCAAAGGTTTCATGCCCTGAAACACCAGGCCCATGACCCATCCCCAGAGACCTATGTTAGATTAAGGAAACTTTGCTTGAAATGGGTACAGCCGGAAGGGAAATCTAGAATGGACATTATTGAAACCTTTGCCGTAGAATGGTTTCTGCAGAATGGATGTATAAATTTGGATAAAGGAGAATAATCCAGAATCTGCAGAGGTAGCAGTGACTTTAGCAGAAGACTTCCTGGCCGCCCATCAGCCTTATAGAAGAGGAGGACAAAGGTCGTCTGAACCTACTGTGAAACCCCAGTCTACTCCGGTACAACCCAATCAGACTGTTCCTACAAAGAGATATGAGGGGAAAGTTGGCCCAGGGATGACGACATTTCTCCAAGACATAATCTGTCGCAATTGTAAGGGACTAGGACATATTGGCCGTTTCTGTCCCTCTAAGAAAACTGACACTGCCCACTTAGCTTTGTTGAATCCTGGGTATTTTGTTACAGATGTGCAAGTAAAGGGACAAACTGAGATAGGACTTATTGGCTCTGGTAGTAAAAAGACCCTTGTTCGAACTGATTTAGCAGATTTTGCTAAGAAGGGGCCTGCTATGAATGTGGTCTGCATCCATGGAGGCATGCACCAATACCCTACAACCAGCCTTACTATTGGGGTGAAAGGATAAACCTCAGTAGTAACTGCAGGATTGGTACCTCAGTTACCCATCCCAGTGTTCATTGGACATGATTTTCCAGAGTTTTCATATTTACTCCTGGTGCAAGGAACTTTATCTTCCATGACCACTAGGGCCCAGAGTAAGAAGGAGCCATTATTGAGAGATGTGTTTCCATTTGAAGGGGGTCTGATTAATCCTCCCAGGAAAAGTAAGTTATCTCTAAATGCCAAAAAGAGACTACATTGGGGATAGCATAGAGAGAAACGAGGACTGCCTGATGAAAATAAAGGTGTATATGTGAAGGCTGATATGTATATGCAACAACAGAATAATAACACTCTGAAGCCTTTTTTCAACAGGTGGGACAGTGGTGTAAACGAGGTGCCCCAGAAATGAAAGTAGTCAGTGGTCTCCTATATAGTATATGTACCAACCCTGATACTAAGGAAGGGTCAAGGAACTAATGGTGCCCTCATGTTATAGGCAGGATATTATGGCCTTAGGTCATGATGTACCATGGGCAGGACATACAGGGAGGGACAAGACATTAAGCAGAATCCTGCAAAGGTTCTTTTGGTCTGGGACACATGAAGACATAGCCCGGTATTGTCAGGAATGTCCTGAATGTCAACTAACTGCCCAGAAAAGGAAAAGGGATACAGTATCCCTAGTACCCCTTCCATTAGTTACCACTCCCTTCAAGAGGATAGGGATGGACATAGTGGGGCCTCTTGATAAAAGTGCAAAGGATAACAGATTCATCTCGGTGGTATGTGATTACACCACCAAGTACCCTGAAACAATACCTATGAGGTCTGTTACCACACCCCGGATTGCAGAAGAATTAGTGAAACTTTTTAGCTGGGTAGGGATTCCCATGGAAATCCTAACGGATAGAGGGAGCAATTGTAATGCGGAATTGCTAAAAGAACTCTACTGCCTTCTGGGGATAGTAGCCATCAGAACTTCTCCCCATCATCTCAAGATGGATGGTTTAGTCGAGAGATTCAATCAAACCCTAAAACGAATGAACAAAAAGTTTGCTCAGGAAGAAGGGCAGGACTGAGATAACTATCTCCCCTTTCTGTTGTTTGCTTGCTGGGAAGTACCTCAAGCTTCCACCAGGTACCCCCCTTTGCACTTCTTTTTGGTAGAACTCCCAGGGGCCTTCTGGATGTTGTTAAGGAGTGTTGAGAGGAAGGTAAGGTTATGAAATCTCCCAGTATAGCCCATTCCATGCGGCAGTTACAACAAAGATTTGTCTTATACACACAAAAGGCCCATGAAGTGGGGGTAGAGGCTGAGATGAACCAAAAGGCAAGGTAAGACAAAGGAACTACCAGTAAGAACTCTTTTTCCCCAGGGGATCAGGTGCTGTTATTGTTGCCCATGTCCATCCACAAGTTACTGATGAAATGGCAGGAACTCTATAACGTCCTACGACAGACAGGGCCTCTCACCTATGAAATTGAGACCCCCGACAAAAGGCTAGGTAGGAAGATATATCATGCCAATCTGTTAAAACATTGGTATGAGAGATCTAACCCAGGGCTAGGAATGATGGTAATGCCAGAAACAAGGGATACAGATTTGGAGATAGCCTATGGGAGATTGGAAGCTGAGAAGTGGACAGAGGCAGTAACCATGAACCCTGATCTAAACAAAACCCAGCAGACACAGTTGAGGTCTCTGGTACAAGAGTTTAAAGCCACCTTTACCAGTAAGCCCAGGATGGCTAAGGGAGTACAGCACCAGATTTGTACTGAGTCACAACCCATTAGAAAAAAAACATACCGGCTCCCCGAAAGAATTCGAGTTGATGTCCAGAAAGAAATCCAAAAGTTACGAGCATTAAATATCAAAGAACCCTCAAAGAGTCCTTGGGATTCCCCTATGGTAATTGTGCCAAAGAAGGAGGGAGGCTTAAGGTTATGCCTGGATTTTTGGGGTCTAAATCAGGTTGCCCAGTTCGATGCCTACCCAATGCTCCAGGTAGATGATATTCTGGATAGGATTTGAAATGCCAAATTTATGTCTACCCTAATCTAACAAGGGACATTGGCAGATTCCCTTGGAGGAATCTGCCAAAGAAAAAAATGCTTTCAGCACCCCTATGGGTTTGTTCCAGTTTTGTACTATGCCTTTTGGGCTCCACGGGGCCCCAGTTACATTTCAGCAATACAGGGACCAGGTGCTGGCACCCCACAGTAATTTTTGTGTGGCATAACAGGGTGATGTAGTTGTATTCAGTTCAAATTGGGATACCCATTTGCAACACCTAAGAGCAGTCTTGATATCAATACTGCAGGCAGGGATGACAGTCAACCTCACAAAATGTACCATCGCCATGCAAGAGACCAGATATCTAGGGTTCATACTATGTAATGGTCTGATTAAATCAGAAATCAGTAAGGTTGAAACAGTGATCCAGTGTCCGGTTCCCATTACAAAGAAACGTGTTCAGTCTTTTCTAGGATTAGTCAGATATTACTGACAATTTATTCCCAACTTTGCTACTCTTGCAGCTCCTCTAACTGATTTAACTAAAAAGAAGTATGGGAATCAAGTAAAATGGACATCAGAGTGTGAGGAGGTCTTTAGGAGGATTAAGGCAGCTTTATGCTCCTCCCCAGTATTGTGAAGCCCAGACTTTACCTACCCCTTTGAGGTCCCCAGAGATGCCTCTGGTACTGGCATTAGGGCAGTTTTAAGTCAGACGATTAATGGAGAAGAACATCCTGTGGTTTACATATCTCACAAATTGCATGACAGGGAGCAGAAGTACTCCACTGTAGAGCAGGAATGTCTAGCGGCCAAATGGGCTATTGAGGCATTGAGGTTTTACTTACAGGGAGCCCCATTCACATTGGTAACTGACCACAACCCACTGTGCTTCATCTCACAAATGAAGGATAAGAATAATCATATCATGAGATGGTACTTAGCCTTTCAACCTTACAAATTTATAGTGAAGCACAGGGCCTGGATGGACAGGCGAATGCTGACTTTTTGTCCCATCACAGGGCTGGTACTGATGGGTAACATGTATAAAATATTGTTGATTATGGAGTATATTATTAATTTCACTGGATACGTACATGAGGCACTCAACCTGGGTCAGCTGGTTGGGGCAGTCTTTATAGACCTAACCAAAGCCTTTGACCTCGTGGACCACCAACTGCTGTTTCACAGGTTAAGAGGCCTAGGGCTGTCCCCTGGCTCAGTCCAATGGTTCTCCAGCTATTTATCCAGGCAATCTCAAAAAGTCTGAATTAACAGTGTTACCTCCAACACCTGTGAGGTGTCAGTAGGTGTACCCCAGGGGTCTATACTGGGCCCTCTCCTCTTCAGCATATTTGTGAACCACCTCCCTGATGCCTGCCCCACATCTGAGATCCTGCTATATGCAGACAACACAGTGCTATTCTCACAAAACTCCTGCCAGGAAGCACTGACTAAGGAGTTGTAGAACAACTTTAACCTACTATGGGAATGGTTCAAGGACAACATGCTGGTGCTCAATAGTAAAAAAAACAAGGCAATGCTCTTTGCCGGACGACAAAAGAAGAGGCCCACCACACCTCTCTCAATTACCTGCAGCTCTCACACCACCCTGGAGCAGGTAACTTCCTTCTGGTATCTTGGTCTCACCATAGATGAGTCCCTATTGTTCGACGAACATATACGTAATATTACCATGGTGGTCAATAGGAAACTAGGGGCTCTGTACAGGCACCGGTTCTGTCTTACTCCCAAGGCCAGGACACAGGCGGTCAGAGGTACAATCCTTCCAATCCTGAACTATGGGAATGTAGTCTATGAGGCCAGCACTGAAACTAGCCTGCTCAAAGTGCACACCTCCTTAAATAAAGCCTGTAGGTTTGCATTTGGGGAAGATCGCCTATTGCATACATGTGAATTGTACATACAGACTGAATGGCTCCCACTTATGGACCGCATTAAGCTCCATGCCTGCATCTTGGGACAGAAGGCCCTACTCGGACTTGCACTTCCCTCTGTACAAGCCTTATTCCATCCTGCTCCAGCTGAACATGCCACAAAAAGTGTTACCAAACATACATTAGCTGTTCCATTCCAGAAGGACTGCCTTGGGAGGCGAACCTTTGCCATCAGGGCCTCTGCTTGGATAAATGAGCTGCCAACCGCCAACACAAGCCTTACCCAACTTGGGCCTTTCAAGTCTGAGCTAAGGAAATCTATTCACCCTCCTGTACATTGCTATTGCCACTCTTAACCCATGAGCTAGCATGCCTCTGTTCCCCAAAGTCATGCTTCTAAAGACGATCTCCCCTACTGTCGCTGCCATAGCCACTCTTAACCTAGCAGGTACCAGAACCCTAGGCTTGCCAAGGTTCTTCTTTCACGTTACAATTTGTCGCAAAACTCCCTGCTCACCACCTGCCCATGTCTGCCCACCTGCCTGCTCACCTTTCTCCTCTCACACTCTCCCTAACAAACTTTCACCCACTGTCCTCTTTATACCACCCAACTTTGAGCCTACTGTCATCCCCCTCCTCTGATTCCTCTTTTCCTACCTAATCCTGATTGGTTCCCTCTACCCTTTCTGACTACTATGCCTAGGCTGACTCCTCTGGCTATAGCCTAGTAACCTTTAGGTATCAGTTTTAATGAACAGCTCCATCTCCTGTTTTCTCCCAATACAAGATCCTACCTGGCTTCCACCTCTGATTTTTTCCTCAAACTAGCACCTAACTCTGACTTAAGCACTTAATTGTATGGCATGACGTGTGAACCCAACCCCATTGACTATGTACCCTTGTTTTGGTTATGTGTTGTTATTTGCATATGTTATCCTACATCGTTATGCTATTGCCAATGTTTACTGATTTCTCCTGTTCACAGTTTTTCTTAATATTAGATGTTCTTGACAATGCCTATTAAGCTGCTACTGACTCCAAACTTATGTACCCTCCCCTACCCTTGTGACAATGATCCTTTGTAAATGAGCTTTTAGCTCAAATGTTGTAATTCTGATTACTAAATAAATTAATATATAAAAGAAGTATATAAGATAATGTGGAAATCTTGCATTACACAAAATGTAGACACCCCAGGGTTATTTATTTTTTATTTATTTAGCTTTTGTTGACCGGGTAAGTGCACTAGACAAATCCTGCCTATTTTCAGGCACGACCCGGGGGAGGGGGATACAGATGAATGCCAACTGACCTTGAACCAGATTAAGCTGCTGGTGGTATTTTTTTCAGTGAATGAGGGAAATTTGGCCAGGACACCGGGGAAATTCCCTTACTCTTTTCGATAAGTGCCATGGGATCTTTAACATCCACCTGAACTACCACCAATCCAGGCAGATGGGACCTCGGTTTAACGTCTCATCCGAAAGACGGAAATTTATAGAAATGACATGGTCATATTGCAAGCTGTTGCAGCATTACATTCTGTTGTTTAATGTTATGTATTTCATTTTATATGGAGATCCTGGGGTGGAGTTTCCAAGAGAGGGAGGGCGGAAGCTCCATCCTACCCAACAGTTTTGGGTAGGTTGTCTTAAAAACCAGTACCGAAGTTTGTGATATACTGGTTTTCGCTTAACCATGGGGCTGTGTGACAGAATTTGCCCCACCTTTTTCTTTTTTAGACACCACAGGACACCCACCTTCTCTAGCCCTTTTTCCAAAATCTACTGCAGTAGTATCCTTGCTTTTGAGTCTCTCTTGACTCCTTCCTGACTCTACCACGATGGGGTGGCCACCCATTGTGGTATCTTACTTCCGTTCTACCCCTCTTGTTTTCCCCTTTTTTGTCCTTAATGGTGTTCAGGTTGGAGCGTTAAAATGCCTCCGAGGTATGTCAGGGCCTGAACCATGGGGCTTTTGTGCCCTGAACATACTAAAATGTTTTACAGGTACAGAGTAAGCTTACTAGTGTGATTGCACAGGGATGCCTATGTGTATAGTATTATTACTGGATAGCGCTTATCTAACCAGATAGTTAGGGGAATAAGATTGATATCCCTCACGTTATATGCAGAGCATGTACACTGAGCCATTTGAATGGTTATGGTTTTAATCCTCAGAAATAACTCGGGTACTGTAAAGAGAAAGAGGAAGATCTTTTTCTGAAACTGAAACTGCTAGTTTCTAATTTCGAAATGTAACCAGTCTCGAGAAAAACTCCTGATAATACCACATTTGTGGTTTGCAATGATACTCCACCCCCCACTTCATTCCTTACCCTTGCGAGATGTAGCTCCTTTGGGGACTTCTTGAGATTTGCTCCACAGCAGCTCCTTCCCCCCTTCCTTTAGGTCCACCTCTCCTGCTGTTGTGCTGCTGGTTCTGGAGAGAGCACTACCGGAGGGTGCCACGGACATCAGTCTGCTTGCTGGAAAATGCAATGGGCAGCGAAGTCTCTCATACTGCAGGCATTTGCATTTGTCTAGTGCACTTCCCCGGTCAACAAAAACTAAATAAAAAAAAAAAAATAACAGTGCAGCCCGCTCCAAACAAGTGACACAACTGCTTTTGGAACAAAGTGGCGGTGCGCAAGTCGCTCATACTGTGTTCAACTCCAGTGTTAACAATTAGACTGGAACAGGAAGAATCTGGTGGACAGAGGTGTTTACGTGTTTCTAACGCTTAAATTACACCAGCACGCCATAATATACACCAGCACCCCATAATATACACCAATGCCCCATAATATAAACAAATGCCTGAATGAGAATTCAGCCTTATGGCTGGTGTTTTTGCAGACAGTCTTGAAGCATACTAATGGATATTCATTATATATTATTGATTATTAAAATTAACAGTTATTTTCTTTGTTTTAATTTCTTATAAGGTGTACACTGATATGGTAAAAGCTTTACAAATATAAGTCTTCTGCATTTCATGAATTACATATGGTTTGGTTTAGATACCTGTTCTATCAGCATACCCTCTGGTCATTGAAGTACTCTTAAGGGCCAGCAAACCCTTTCTAAAGAATAGATATAGTGTTATGCTTAAAGAGCCACTGACGCCTCAAGAAGAACTTTCTTTTTTTTAATTGAAAAAACTTTATTAAATAAAATATAACAACCAACCTTACAAACAATGATCAGGAACATGAAACAGGAGAAACAAATCCTCTCACACACAATAAACACAATAATCCCCACTCCTACCCTACGCCAGCCCCCTATAACCCCCCCCACCCGTGGAGTGCACTTCTAATTTTAAAAGGAAAAGAAATGAAAGGATACATCAAATTCAGAAAATAAAATGAAAAATTTATGTAGGCTAACCGTCACTATTGAGGAGTCAAAGAGAACAGTAGGCAGTTAGGAAAGGTAGAGGGCATATAATTTGCCCCATTTTTTATTAAAGAGGGGCATGCGATGCCACATACTGGCAATTAATTGCTCTGTCCTTAAAGAGAAAGAGAGTTCTCGTAACCATTCACTGTATGTAATGGATAATTGATCCAACCAGTGTCGAAGAACTATCTTCTTAACTGCTAAAGAGATAATGGCCATGTGATATCTTCTTTCTTTCACTTGAATTTGAGAGTGATCACTCACTTTACAGATAGCTGTGGAGAAAAGACCCTGCAGTCCTAAAAGGGGGTCCAACCGCTCTTCAATTTGTGCCCACAGGGAAGATACCTTTTCACAGGACAAAAATATATGTAGTAGGGTGCCTTCAACCTTGCTGCATCTGGAGCACTTGGCTGAAGGAAGACTACCCATTTTAGTTAATTTAACCAGGGTATAATGCATGTTATTTAGGATACGGTACTGGGTAAGTCTGAGCTGGGCTTGAGATAAATAAGTATACAGGTCTTTCCAAAGATCCATCCAATTAATTTCAAGGTCTGGAAGAAGGGACACCTAGATCTTGGAACCTGCTGTGGAAGAAGGACAGGAGTTGGTGAGCAGGTACATATATAGAGAGGAGATACCATGTGGTATACCGGCCAGCTCTTTGATCTGTTGCAGAAAGTCCCCAAATAAGAGTTGTTGTAGCGAAAGACCAAACTGGTTCAGTAGAAGATGCCGAGGCTGGTGGACTTTAAAAATATGGGAGGGTGTCAGCTGGAATTTAGAAAGTAGTTCAGGTGATGAAAGTATAGTTGTTTGGGAGTAGAAATCCGATACTCTAAGTTCAGGAAGAATTGGAAGCCCAGGTAGTAGGTAATGGATGACCCCCTATTTTAATATTTAAGTTGGAAAAGATGGGTTGGGAGGAGTCTTTAGAGGGGGATAGCTTAAGATAAGCACAAAGCTGCAAGAGTACTTTAAGAGATATCCCATTCAGGGAAGGGCCTAAGACCTGCAGGAAGGACTTCCAGGGTGAGAAGAAAATAGCAACGGGGATTAGATTATAGTTAGAGATTATGTCAGCTTCTATTTTCAACCAAATGGGGACATAATCCTCATCTGTTGCTGTCCGAGATGCAACGAGCCACTTTCCACATTTATAAAGATGCCTGGCCCAGTAGTATAGCATAAAGTTAGGTAGACGTAGACCACCAAATTCTTTAGGTAATCCCATTTTAAGATAAGAGAACCTGGGGGCCTTGTCTAACCAGAGAAATGAGGTGATGTTGGAATTAATACGTTTAAAGAAGGAGAATGGAAGCCAGATATTGAGCATATTTAACAGGTAAAAGCTGAGGGAGAACATTCATTTTAATAATATTAATCCTAACCCATAGTGAAAGAGGGAAGCTCTTCCAGCGAGCTAAATCCTGTTGGATAATATCCCACAGATTCTCCAGATTTAATTTCCGTATTAGGGCAGGGTCTGTAGTCAGATATATACCAAAATATTTAATACAGCGTGTAGCCCACTTCATACCAAATGGGATGAAGTCTTGTTTATATGTTAAGTGATTAAGGGGATATATTTCTGTTTTATTAAGATTTAATTTATAATTGGAGTATTTACCAAAGTTGTCTATGATCTTTAGGGCCTCAGTAAGAGAGAGAATGGGATTGGAAAGGTGTGGGAGGATGTCATCCGCATATACTGAAAGCGAGAGTATCAGATTGCCGATGGGGATAACCTTGATGAGGGAAAAAGCTTTTAAATGCCTGATAAGCGGTTCAAGATATAAGTTGAAAAGAAAAGGGGAGACGGGGCATCCTTGATGTGTACCAGAGTGTAAAGAAAAGGGGGAGGAGAATACACCATTACAGTATATTTTGGCTGTCGGGGAGGAATAGATCGTCTGGATCCATTGTAAAAATGAGGGAGGGAAGCCCATCTTTCATAGAGTCGACCACAGAAAGGACTAGTCCACCCTGTTGAAGGCTTTTTCAGTGTCAAGAGAAATCAGGGCCATAGACGAAGAAAAAGTTTCCACTGCGTGGAAAAGATGGGAAATTTTATGAAGATGGTCCGCAGAGGTTCTCCCAGATACAAATCCGACCTGTTCAGGACTAAGAAGACAAGTCCAGACTTTTTCTATTCTGGAAGCTAGGATCTTAGATAGGATTGTGATATTGCAGTTTAATAGAGAAATAGGGTGGTAACTAGTTGGACAATTAGGCAGTTTGTCCGGTTTGAGAAGTAGGACGATGGTAGCCTCCAGCAATGAAGGGTCAAGGGTGTCCGAAGACAACATGAAATGGTATAAACAAAGTAAAATGGGGCAATATCCGTAATAAAGAGTTTGTAAAAGTTTGAGGAAAAAGCATCAGGTCCTGGGGCTTTATCTAGTGCTATTTTATTGGTGGCCAATTCAACTTCTTCTAGAGAAATGGGAGTAGAGACAAAGGTTTGATGGTGCTCTGCAAGACTTGCAATGGAGAGGATTCTAAGTATGAGGAGAGTTCTTCTTCGGGCGGCGGAGATGAACAGTGGCCATATAAGGTGAAGTAGAATTGTTCAAAAACTAATGCTATATCTTGAGGATGGATTTTAATGGATCCGTCTGGAGCATTAATGGAGGGAATGATTCTCGAAGCCTCCAATTTCCTTAGCCTGAGAGCAAGTAAACAGCCCACCTTTTCCCCCTGTTCTATATATTTAGTCTGAGTTTTGAGTATTGCAAATTCTGCCTTTTCTTGTATTAACGTAGCATATTTACCCCTGAGGGAAAGCAAGAACTTCAGAGAATCAGGGGAGGTTGCGTCCGAGAGAGAGAGAGAGACTGCTCTACGGTATGGATATGAGCCAGCAGGGAAAGAGTTTCCAACTCTCTACGGCGTTTATGGATAGAGGCAATATGAATAAACTCCCCTCTCAAAAAACATTTTAAGGTGCGCCATTCGTGATCCACCCTCGGTACAGTATTTTGATTGGAGGACATAAACGAGTGAATGAGAGCAGGAATTCTGGAAATCACATAATCGTCCTTTAATATCTGGATGTTCAGTTTCCAGGTAGCATCTCATTGAAAGTTATCATCTAAGACCAAGGACACCCAAGCTGCTGCATGGTCAGAAAGAACAATAGGTTCTAAACCAGAGTTGCAAAGGCCAGGGATTAGGGAATGGCCAATAAGAACATAATCCAATCTGGAAGAAGTATCATGGACCATTGAATAGAATGAATAAGTGCGGGACAAAGGGTTCAGAATTCTCCAGGTATCACAGAGGCCTAGCAAGTCCATAAATTTTTGTAGTGCTCTCTGTGCTTGCGATGGGGTCTGAGAGGATAGTTGGACCAATCCAATTCTTGAGTGAGGGGAATATTCCAATCACCTCCCAGTATTAAAAGAAGGGAAATGAAGGGGGTTAATTTATCAGTAAACTCTGCAAAAAATGCTGGGTCTCCCCCTACTGGTCCATATATACTGCCCAGGACTATCTCCGTATGATCTAGGTGGCCTTTCATGAAAATGTATCTTCCCTGTGGGTCTGTAATTACCTGGACGACCTGCATAGGGACCGAGCGGTTAACTAGAATAGCAACCCCCTACTTGAAGTTGAAATTATAGAGGCAAAGACCTGGCCAATGTCCTGCCTATGGAGCCTGAGAGCCTCATGGGGAAGAAGGTGGGTTTCCTGGACAAAAGAAATGTGAGCGTGTAGTAACGAGTTGTGCTTAAGCACTTGATATCCTTTTAGTTGTTCTCTGACACCTCTGACATTCCAAGTTAGGAATTTAGTCAGTCCTTTAGCCATAATCACAATGTTTAGATGGAATAGTTATCAAGACGTTGCCCTCTAAGTGTTCTACACTCCCACCCTCCCTCCCTCCCTAAAACCCATTCGTTTGTCTCAAAAGATAAATAACCAAAATTGAGAGAGCTATGTACCCTGTAAGGAAAGTAATTGGACATACCTTATAACTACATATCTGAAAATATACATGTGCCCCATAAGTAAAAATTGAACAGCAATCATACCACAGCCCCACTCCCCCAGCCCCCAAAGACAGAAAGAATTCCCCAATTCCCCTCTCCCCTTAATGAAAGTAATGTGTAATAACATAAATAGAATCCCTTCCCTACCATTAACCCAGGGTGCCTCGTAACAGAATTAGTTATACATAACAAAGTAATAATACAAAAGCTAAAAATCAAGCTTAGTAAGAGGGACCTGTCCAGCCAGGTAGTACCCTTGGCATAGTTACAAGATTGACAGGTCCAAAATTGAGACCCATCAGCGTGTCCCTTGAAGACAGAGCCAGAATGGTGGATGAGATCTGCCAGATAAAAAGTCAGGTGGTCAAACACACTATCCCACCAAAATATGAGGGTCAAGGCACCCCCCCAAGAACCAGATTGTGATGTGCTCCGGCTTAGCAGAAGCTAGAGCCCAGGTATCCCCACTCTCCCTCTTACCCACCCATGCCCCCTCAAGCTATCCATGTAGTAGTCGACTGCCCCTTTAATTGGAGCCAACAAGTAAACAAATTCTATGCAACAGTACAAAATTACTATTTTACTTAAAAGTACTCCCCTATCGAAAGTAAAAGAAATGGAGTGTCCTTAGCAAAATGTCCTTGAAAAAAGTAGTCCTACCTTATACCTCTGCACTTGTCCACAATCTAAGGTGAGGAGAATCAACCATGAAAAGTAAATGCAGAAACATCCTCCCCCCCCACTCGGGAGCATATTAACATACAAATGTGAATCACGAAGCTTGAAACATTATGTTTCCCGGGGGTAGAGAAAGTGAGTACACCAAAACAGTCATTGAAAACAGTCCCAGCCACTAAGGAAATTAGGTTCCTAGGTCTTCTAGTAGCTGGTGTCCAAACTATGAGGCCTTCCCATGCCTGAGGGAGAAAATCAAGGCAGATACTCCTGATCCTGGGCCGACCACCATCAGAAGCCACACTATTCTAAACCAGGTACTATTTAAACTGATGAATTACACCACTCAGCTGTAGCCCATAATAAACAAACCTACACTTCAAGGGGTCTTAAAGAGATCTGGGAGATGAGTAGTAAGATCTTGAGAGGCTTGATCGACAGTCTCATATGAATGCCAACGGCCAGCAATACAGACTTGCAAGGTGGCTGGGTACTGCAGCCTAAATTTAATACTAGCTGCAATCAGCTTAGAAACTATGCTGTGAAAAGCTGCACATTTTTTTCTTGTTTAGCTGGCAAATCTTGGGAAATTCTAAGCGATTGACCCTCCCAGGTAAAGCTCTGTAGTTCACTGTATTTTTGCAGGACACGTTGTTTTTCAAGATAATTAAGGAACTAGAACATGAAAGGTCTTGGTGGGAAGCCTTCCATGGGGTGCGGGTGAAGACAGTGATGTGCCCACTCAATTAAGTAAGTGGGGTTGTACGGAGAGGGTCCCACAATTTTAGAGAGAAGCTTTTGTGTAAAGAGGACTGGCGAGGAGCCTTCGGCCGCTTCAGGTAACCCGAAAATAAGTAAATTGTTCCATTGGCTCCTCCCTTCCATATCTTCCATTTTGTCCTGTAGCCGTTTGAGTTGCTGTCATAGATGGGTGATCTCTGGATCTGCTTGGGCTTGCCATCTTTCCAGGGAACTAGTGTCGCCGACCCATCGGCCGAGGTCCCCAAGGTCCGTGCTCAGAGATTTTAGCTTGGAGGTAATGGTTTGAAGGGCTTCTTTAAAAGGATGTAACTCCTGTAAAAAACTGTCTTGAGTCAGAGAAATTGCAGGTGAAGAAGAGGTAGTTTGGTGACTTTGTTGAGGTGTCTGTGCTCTTGCTTTCTTAGGCATTTTTTCAGGGGTAGCAGAAGGAGTATGCCTCAGTGAGGCCTGCTGCACATCCGCTTCCATCTCTTCGGATCCTGGTGTAGTAACCGAAATTTAGAGACAATCAGAAGCTGACAGCAGAATGTAGTTGCAGGCAGTCGAAATTTTAATAAAATGAAATCTAGTTTAGCTCGGAGAGTACTTGTATGGCAGAGAGAGGAAGGAGCCTGAAGTCAGAGTACCATTCAAGTCTAGACATCACGTGCTCTCCTCAAGAAGAACTTTCAAAAATATAATATCTGGACACAAAGCAGCTTATATTTCTCATTGGTTGTGTATTACTTATCCCCATTACTTATTACTGAGATCATTTTCTTCAAAAGCAAGATAGTTGTTTCTTGAGAGCTCATCAGCTGCTATTGCTTCTTCCCAATCTGATGTCATAATTCTCTGCTTGTGACATCACAGTTATTCCCATGGCAACAGACCATGATGTCATAACATGGCATTATGATTTCAAATACGGAATAAGCTATAGAGGCAGATGAACTCTGAGGGATAAAGATCTTGTTTTTGTGGTAATTTCTTCAGTAATAAATAATGGAGAGGAGAAGTCTGTACGAAGTATATGAAATACAAGCTGACTTGTGTCTAAATATTATATTTCCAAAGTTTTCCCAAAGGCATCAGCTGCTGTTTAATGATGCCACTACCTAGAGGGAGGAGTTAGGTTCCTTAATTGACCCTTAAGACTTTTAGGATAGTTTTCTCCTTCTTTGTTCTATACTCACCTTAAATTTCTAGTTATGTATTTTCTATAAGAATGTTATCATGGTATGTGGTCCATCTAATCCCCTCACTTGATGTATTAGAACAGAAAACGTATGTATTAGAATAGGGGGTGGATCAGCTGACCTGTGATGTCACTGAACTCAGATATAAAAGACACCTCTGTGTCTAGGTAGTCAGATAGGTTTTGATCACAGATGATGGTGGATGTGCTGATGCCTAAGCTCTGTTCACTCTGTGGCAGCACTTTGTAAGAGACAGTGCTGAAGCTCAGAAGTTAGTTATTTTTTTAAATATTTTGAAGTTTATTATTTGAATAAACTTCACATGAGATCTTTGTGTGTTTTGCACTGCAAGCTGTGTCTGAGTTATCACTTCCCACACCCGCTCACACTCCCCACTAAACCTCTTGAGGTTTAGCTGGCTGTAGCCCTCTGTTCTCCCTAATGCACTGTTCTGAAAGCAGAAACAAAATAAATTACAGTGTTTACTTTTAAAACCTGTGTTCATTCTATCTGCACACCACAGCTTCCTGCCTAGTTCTCTAAAGCAGTCCTAGTCTCTCTCTACACTATGCCCAGACAGATAATTGGTTTCCAGATGGATAACCACATCTAGCTTCCCTCTCCTGCTTTGATAAGCTCTCCATCTGGAGCAGGACCCTGTTCATTGTTACTCCCAGCATACAATATACAAATCTTGTCTACAAATTGGAGGCATATACCAACCTCCCTATCCTTCTCACTATAGAGTCCCCCAGCACTACTACCCTTCTCTTCCTCCTACAATACCCCTACCCCTTTGTGTCCTGTTACCAGGTGTAGCCACCTAACCTTGGGTTCCCAGTGCGTCTTCCCCTTAAGTCAGTAGGCTGAATTGATTTTGCCTGAGGCTTGAAACTGTTCCAGGTTTTCCTGCTGGGCATTGTCTTCTCTCCCCCCACAGTGTACTTTGCATCCTTCCCCGCCACCCCTCCCAACCACAGTCCATCCACCCCCACTGACACTCTGGAATCTCTGGGGTAGTGAATATGTAGTAGTAGTAGATTTTATTTATTTCGGGTGCCCTTCCCCGAAGGCTCAGGGTGCCCTTACATAGGTTCATAGATGCACACAAGTTCAGAAAGCCAGGGCCTTTTTAAGAACTCGCCACCCTCAAATCCTAAACTTACAGCAAATAATAAAAAAATACAGAGACAGCAATGGAAAACAATCATACAGTATACTGTATAAAACTTTTCATAATTGATTTAGATGGTTATACAGCCACATTGTACTCATGTTTCATAGAAGAATTAACTCCTTGGATACTGTTAATACTCAGTGAAGCAAGTATCCCAACAAGACTTCGATTTTTCAGTCTCATGGCAAGAGGCAAGAGTGCTTCTGATGCCAAAGAAGGGAAAAATCACAAATTGGTAGAAAGCTATAGGCCAATAGCACTTTTAAATATAGATTACAAAGTTATAGCCAGACTAATAGTTGATAGAATTAAAATAGGTCTTCAAGAAGCTATTCTTATGGATTAATATGGATTCATTAAAGAAGAAAATATGTTTCAAGCTACTTGGAGGATTCAACAAATTATTCATCAAGTTAATTCCCAACAAGGGAATTTCCACACAGTATCCATTGTCGCTATGAAGGCCTTTGACTTATTATACAGGGTTTACTTACTATATTTAAATGTTTAGAATACTGGGAGATCCCTAAAATGTTAATTTAACTTTTTAAGAAGCTATATAATAATAATACAGCAGTAAGGTACACAATCAATTCCTACATTACACCACCCTCATCTATGTTTAATGGAGTGAGGCAAGGGTGTCCAATGTCACCAGTATTGTATATTTTGAGTTTAGAATGCTTTATGAACCATCTTAGAGATCATACTCAAATTCAGGGAGTACCTACCAAGAAGGGTATTATTAAGCTTAACACATTCGCAGATGATGCCTTACTGGTTCTAAAAGAGATTAATGCATCAATCCCGACTTTCATGTCTGAGGTAGCAAGCTATGCTAAGGTATCAGGACATGAAATAAATAAACAAAAGTCTATAATATGTAGAATTTCTAGTAATCATTATGTATTAGATCATTTGATAGAACAGGAAATTCTATCTAAAGAGTCCTTTAAATATTTGGGAATTAAAATATTTAGGAACCAAAATGCAACCATCAATTTAAATGATGGAAAAGCCAAAAATAAAATGAAAGAATTATTAGATAATTGGATGAAACTCTTTATTTCTTATGGGGCAAAAATGATGGCTCTTCCTCATTTAATGTTCGTATACCAGGCAATACGTGGTACCCCTATATTCAAATGGTTTAACAACACTAGAATCATTTTTTTCAAAGTTTTTACAGAGAGGGGGAACCTAGGATTGCATGGGCCCAACTGGTAACTCCAAGAGATATGGGGGGTATAGTTGTCCATATCCTTTAAAATATGCAATAGCCAATCAAATAAGAATTTTGTGGGCATGGGCATATCATAATACAGAATTAATCTTAGATAATTTTCTTAAAATATAAGAGAATATTGAAAAAAGCAACCCAATTTTAGATATGTTATCTTCATCAAAAGGATTACCAGACTAATTCAAACCTCTAAGTACCCAAATTAAAGCCACTTTAAAAAAAAAATACTAGAAAATAACAAAGTCCCAAGGTTATCCTTAGATATTTGATCTAGTAGGACTATTTGCCCACAAGACCATGAAGGAAAATGGTTATGGTTACGTAAATCAAACCCAAAAAAATGGAGTCATTTAATATATGAACAAAAATGTTGTACATATGATACATTTAAACAATTATGTAAGCCACAAATTACTGTAAATTATATCAATTACTTAACCATAAAAAAAATTTAACAAATTAATGATGATTTGTGAAGGGGTAAATTAATTGTTTTAATAAGAGTAATCAAGGAACAAGTTAATATAGAGGCCATGGGAAACAAAAATTGCTTCCTAGAATATATCATTGGATCTATATGAACCAAAAAGACCCACGGGAGAAAACAAATCTAAAATGGAATAAGGAGGCAGGGACAATATTAACAAATCAGCAATGGAGAAACTTAAGAATATCTTCCATAAAAGCATACTCCTATGCAAAAAATAAAACGATGCAGAAAAAAGTTCTAGACAGATACTATTTCACTTCTCAAATCCTTGGGAAAATAGGGAAAATGGGAATCAGTTATGTTGGCACCAATGTGGACAAATAGCCAATCTATACCATTGCCTATGGAACTGTAAACACATACAGAAATGGTGGCAACAAAAGGATAGATTATTAAAGGGTGTAATTCAACACTCCACACCCCTTAATTTCGAAATAATGATTCTAGGAGACAAGAAAGGATTACAGTTGAATAATATGCAAAAGAAGTTTATTGTAATTGCTTCAATGACTACAAAAAGATTGATTCTGGAGAAGTAGAATGCCCCAAAAATAGAAGCCTTAGAACAGAACAGATGGTGGTACTTATTCCAAGAAGCCACATCCTTTGAGAAATTGTGGACAGAGATATCATAGCCAGAAGAAGATCAAGACCCATCATGGAGAGAAATAATAGCAGTGTTACCTCCTTTAATAAATATTTAAAGGAAAAGGTTTAAGGGGTTTCTAATTACTTTTAGGTGATAAGGGATAAATGTCATTCTTGTAATGCATAAGTAAGTTTATTAATTTATATACTTATGTGATGTATCTGTGAACAAAAATAATAAAAAAAAATTTATAAAAAAAAGTAAAACTTTTCATAACCCTATAAAAATCTAAAGTAGATTGCTACATACACCAACAGATATGCCCAAACTAGATCTTATGTCCCAAAGGCCTGCTCAAATAAGTATGTTTTCAGGTGTTTTTTAAAGAGCTCTACATGTGGCACCTCCCAAAAGTACCTGAGCAATGAATTCCAGAGGACCGGGGCTGCCATTTCAAATGCCTGGTCCCCAGAAGATTTTAACCTAGCCCTAGGTACCTCCGGGAGGGCTTTCTCCACCAATCTGAGGGAGCGAGACAGGGTGTAGGGATGTAGAAGCTCCTTCAAATAATCTGGACCCAACCCATGTAGGGCCTTGTAGGTTAAAAGATCTACTTTGAAGGTGATGTGCCAGCGCACCAGTAGCCAATGCATTTCACACAGCACCGGTGTAATATGACTGAACCTCAAGTGCCCAGTCAACAACTGGGCCACAGCATTCTGCAAAAGCTGCAGGCATTGCATCGCACCAACTCTGACCCCGAGGTAGAGTGCATTACAGTAGTCCAGCCTCGATGTGACAAAAGCATGTACCAGCATGGCCAGGTCATATGGGGAGATAAGGGATTTAATTTGGGCAATGTTCCAGAGATGGTAAAACCCAGTCTGGACAACGGCCAACACCTGAGCATCAAGTGTCAGCTCACTGTCCAAAACAACACCCAAATTCTTCAGCTTTGGGGAGGCCTCCATTTCAGTTGGGCCAATAAACAGCCCCAGCCTATCCACAGAGGCCCCCACTCCTACCACTCAACCTGGCTCAACCACCAGCACCTCAGTCTTCCCTGGGTTCAGTCCCAGGTAGTTCGACGCCATCCAAGCCTGGATCTCAGCCAAGCACTCATTTAGCATGTCGACCACGTCAGATCTTCCGGGTGTGAAGGACAGCTAGAGCTGAGTATCATTGGCATAGCAATGAAAATTCAGCTCATACCACCTTATGATCTCACCCAGGGGTAGCATGTACACTGTGAACAACATGGGGAACAGGACAGAGCCCTGGGGGACTCCACAGAGCAGGTCCATTGGGTCCGAGGAATAATTCCCCAGTATCACCCTTTGAGACCTGCCCTGGAGAAAGGACTTAAACCAGCTGATGACCTTGCTGGTGAGTCCTACATACTCCCTAAGCCTGTCTAGTAACACGCCATAGTCCACAATGTCAAATGCCGAGGCGAGATCAAGGAGAACCAGAATAGTTCACTCCCCTCTATCCCTCACCCTCATATGGAGCCCCCATAGGGCCCTACCATGAGGTGCTCCTCAGGAACCTTATGTCAGCCCTGAGGGTGGCAACCTTGTTGGCAAGGGCCACAATTCTGTTACACACTGAGCACTCTCCATACACCCAGAGCAAATTCTGGAACATGGTGGCAGCAGATTTCTTGCAGCTGAGTAGCTCTCCCTCCCATCTTCAAACCTGTCCAAACATGACTGTGATGTGTGTGCCTGCTGTGAGCAGATGGAATGAAAACAGACTTTAAAAGTATACACTGTACTCTATTTTCCTCAGTTCCTGGTTTTCCTGCATTCCTTTAATTGTGTAGTGTGCCCTGCCCTTGACCCTCTTCCTCTTGTATAGATGGGAGGAAGCAGATCTAAGTTTAAACAGCTTTTTTACTGAAAATACCAGCAGCATACAGGTACATGCACAACAGCTTCTCTATGGTAACCGAAGGATTCTCAGCCCACCAAGCTCTATTTGTATTAGGCACAAACTATAGTACGTCACACAATACGTGCATCATTAATATGCATACACTCCACATCATCACTTCTCCCCCCATAGATAGAAACAACAAGCTCAATACTTTACAGTCCCATGGTTGAGGTCCTTGATTGCAGTCTAGTCCAGATATCACGAGAGCCTCTGGATGACCCACCCATTCACCCGATTTACTCTGATTGGGCTGCTGGTTTTGGGACTGACATCCCTATTGGTAGATCCTTGCAAGAATCCTGCTGCTTGGGTGCTGTCATGGCTGCAGCTCCCTCCTCCAGTCAGTCCGCCCCCCCCCCCCACCACCACTGGGTTTGTCTCTCCATTACTCAGTCATTGCTCTGGCTTCAACTCCACAGGGTTGCTTTCCTCCTCTTGCAGCCTCTCTCTCTCTCTCTCTCTGTCTCTCTCTCTCTCTCTCCCCATCACACTGGCAGCTCCTTCTCTTCAGTGTACATTGGGATTAGAGTTTAGCCTTGCTGGGGAGACTGTGGACCGAGGCTCAGAAATGCACAAAATATCTCTGCAATTTCTGTGGTAATCTTTCCCTTGTGCCTCTACTATGTAGGAGCAAGGCATCACAACAGGGGGTTAGCATCTTTGCAAAAGTCCATTCATTCATCATATTTCTCATGTAGACTCTCTGTCCAGAGGTTAGATCCAGTAAATGGTGAGCAGTCCTGTTATAGTATTACTGTTATTTTCTTTGGTGAGCTTCCAAAGCAGAGCGGACATCTGTAGTCACTAGTTTTGGGTTTAAAAGTTCTGGCTTGGTTGGTAATAAAGTTCTTGTTCTTTGCCCCATCAGCAACTTCACCAGGGAACACGTACCTTTGATTGGGGTATTTCTAAGATCCAAAAGTGCCAAATAGGGATCTTTGTTGTCCCACTTTGCTTTCTTGAGCAAATGTTTTACTGTTTGTACAGCCCTCTCCACCATTCCATTACTCTGGGGGTATCCTGGGGACATTGTCACATGCTTGAATTCATAAGTTCTTGCAAAACTGGCAAATTCAATGCTAGCGAACTGTGGCTCATTATCAGTTATCAGTCACTGTTTCTGGTATCCCGTGTCTGGCAAATTGAGATTTAATATGATTAATTATGGTCTCACTTGTTGTATCTTGTAACTTTGATGTCTCAGTAAACTTTGAATAATAGTCTATTAGGATCAAGTAGTTCACTTTGCAAAATTCAAACAGATCAACTCCTACTTTTTGCCAAGGCCTGTCTGGAATTTTATGTGGTTTTAAAGGCGCTTGGGTTTGCGCTTTCCTATAGCTGATGCAAATGCCACAGTTGGACACTAGGTCTGTGATTTGACTGTTCATTCCAAGCCGGAATAGCACGTCTCAAGCCCTTCTCTTACATTTTTCAATCCCCAAATAGGAGCCATGTAATTTAGTGTTTCTTTCCTATGCGATGCTGGAACTATGAGTCTCTCCCCTTTAAACAGCAACCCTCTTTCTGTAGTGATTCCTCCTGAAAAAGACAATATTGCATGATTAGTGGGTTCACCTGGGATCTTGTAGCCGGCCATCCATTTAGTCTCATTCAACTTAGAAAATTCAGACTATTTCAGCGTTTCTTCTTGAAACCGTTGCAGCTTTTTGTCAATTATTGATATTTTTGCAATAGTATGAACTTCAAACTGGTCAATATTATCTTCCATATGTGGGATTTTATATCCTGCTCTACTCAGGGTATCAGCAATATGCAGTTCCTTGCCGTGTTTGTACTTTACTTGTAAGTCATATTTCTGCAACTTAAGCATCATTCTCTGAATTCAAGGTGGGGTAGTGTGCAGTGTTTTTTTGAACAAACTTTCAAGAGATTTATGATTAGTCTCTACATGCTTTCTGCTGTGTATGAATTGATGGGATTTGGTGCCGCTGTAAACAATGGCTAACATCTCTTTTTTCTATTTGAGCATAGTTCCTTTCTGGTTTAGTTAGTGATCTGGATTCATAGGCTACTGGTCTAGTCTCTTGTAACAAGCAGGCTCCTAGGCCTTCAGATGATGCATTCACAGATAGAACTATAGGCTTCCACAGGTCATATTAGGCCAGCACCAAGGAATTTGTAATAATTCGCTTGAGCTCTTTGAACACATGTTCATGTCTGTCTTGCCAGTGCCATGCTGTATCTTTTTCTAACAGTTCTCTCAGTGACTTGTTAATGATCGCCATATTGGGTGTGAACTTGGCTAAAAAGTTTATCATCCCCATAAACCTTTGCAGTTCCATAATATTTTTGGGTGTGGGCATGTCCGCTACTGCTTTGATTTTTTCTGGGTCTGCTACTAGCCCTCCTGTAGTCAGTTTATGTCCAATATAAGGAACCTCTTTTAGGCCTATTTTGGATTTTTGTAGAGTTAACAATAGGTGGCACTCTCAAGCCCTCTGCAGTACCTTCTCCAGTCTTACATTATGCTCCTGCATGTTTGATCCCCAAATCGAAATGTCATCCATGTAAGTCTCTACTCCCTTCAGCTCTTCAAATATTCAAGCAATTTTTCTCTAAAACACTTCTAGGACTGAACATATTCCAAATGGCATTCTTTTAAACTTTACCTCCCATACGGGGTATTGAAAGTCATTAATTCAGAGCTGAGCTTTCCAAACTTAATTTGCTAAAAAGCATGCCCCACATCTAGTACTGAGAATGTTTTGGCACCAGCAAACTGGGCTGCAACTTCTTCTACAGTTTTCATTGGATAATGTTCTCTCTTTATTGACTTGTTTACATCTCTGGAGTCTATACATATTCTTACCTTGTTAGGTTTTTCTATAACCACCATGGAGTTCACCCAACTTGTGGGTATTTCAGACTTCTCAATTACTCCTATTTGTTCCTTCTTGTCTAATTCAGCTCTGACTTATCCCGTAAAACAAATGGGGGCTGGATATTCAAACTGCGCCATTCAGAGGCGCAAGCCCTTGCGCTGCGCAAAATAGTTACGCAGGGGTGAGTCCGGGGTGATATTCAAAGGAGTTGCGCTATTGAGCAACTCCTTTGAATATACACCCAGCTTCAACCACTGTGCGTAGTGCAGTGGAACTTGCGCCACCGCAAAAGTTGACAGAGTGGAGCATTCAACTGCGTGTGGCGCAAGTACCATTGCGCCAATGCAAAATCCCATATTCAAAGGTGACATGCAAATGGGGCTATAATTCATGCAAGGAAGGGGCCATTTGCATCTGATTATGGCTCCATTTGCATGCCATTAGCATGCAGGTGTTCGATCCTCAAGGACTTGTGCCTGGCGCCTGCCAGGCAGCAGCCGCGGGGACCGACGCCCCTGCAACCCGATCAAGGGCAAAACAGTAGAATCCTCATTCCTCACTGGAGCCTTCATCGGCATGAGCGACCTCAACAGCTCGACACGCAATGTGGCCTCACTGGCCCGGTCGACCGGGAATAGTTCGAATGATCGCTGGCAGTAGTTGTATCTCTGAACAGTTTGGTGGTCCAGTGACGAGCCCGATCGCAGCAGCAGTGACTTCCCTGCCTCCAGTTCTGGGGTTTATTGACATCTGATTATGGATGTAATGTTTCACATACCAGGTTAGTGTCCTCTTCACTCACCCATGAAGCTCACCACTCCTTCACCCCTCGATTAGCTTCAGCCGGGTAGTTTTGTCCGATCTCCGCCAGCCGCCCGACTGACAGCCCGGTAGGGCTGCATGCCCATTGGTGCAAGAGAAAGAGCACGGACATGCAGCCCATAACATACATGATGTCCAGTTTTGAATGAATCATTCACAAATCTGACTGTCATGTATAGTATATAGCTGCACGCCCATTGGCCTTCTCTGCACCATCGGCGCAGCTCTCACCGGCTGTCAGTCGAGGGCGGCGGGGCGGCAGGCAGGAGGGAGTTGCCGCCAGCCGCTGTGGGGAGGTGGTGGGGTTTCTGGTGGTGGGAGGGGGGACACTAGCCACCAGGGCAATGTTGGGGATTTGTAGCATTTACATCCCGCAATCGGATGTGTCACCAGACCACCAGGGCTAAATTCGGAGGGGGATTCTACACTACTGCTTGCTATCAGGCTTTTCGGTCCACTGGACCACCAGGGATGATTCCGGAGGGGGTCACAACTACTGCCCGCGATCGGGCTTTTCGGTCCACTGGACCACCAGGGATACGCTCGAGGGGGAGCTACATTGCTGCCCGCGATCGGGCTGGTGGGGATTAAACTATGCCCGCGATCGGGCCAGTGTGGTGGAGGGGATTTACAGTCAGCTGCCCGTGATCGGGCTGCAGGGGGGGCACAGGGACTGGGTTGGGGGCCAGCCACAGGTGGCAGCTGCTGTGTTGCACCCTGCAATGCAGCAGCTCACCTGTGGGTGACCCTCAACAAGCCTCTTTTTTGGCTCAAAGTTGTGCAGGCGCAGGTTGGGGTTGTGCTCAGACATCTCCGCACAGCCCTGCTGAATATCGGGCTGTGCAGTTTATGCATGGTTCCTCCCCCTCCAGTTCAGCATGCATTCATTTGCATTGCGCTGTTGCTCAGCATGTTTTCTGTGGCACAACTGCCTCCTGCTGAATATGGCAGAATGGAGCAAGTTCGGACTTGCGCAGGCGAAACCCTATTGTGCATGGCACAACCCTTTTGAATATCCGACCCATGGTATTTTTCTCAGTGAATGGATCACTGGGTTCAGTGTTTTGTCCAGCTTGATAATATTCACCTTCAAGGCACCCCAGTCTCTTAAATACATCAGCATACTGGGACAGAATTTCCTTGGTGGAGCCCCCTCCATATTCACTCAAAACATTTTTTTCACAAACTGCATCTCTAAGCATGCAGGCAGTCCCAGTACTGGAGTCACATTTGCGTCCACCACCTGAAATGTGATCACGTGATATCTCTTTTGAAAACATGCTGCCAAAGTGGCTTTCCCCTCACACATCAAGTTGATGACCCGAATATGAGATCATCCTTGCCTTAGATTTCTGAATAGGTTCTCTGGTTACCATCTTGTACACCTTAAAGGGCATCAGGTTGCACTGGGCCCCAGTATCAATTTTAAAAAACACTTCTTTCCCTTAAATATTCAGGGTAATTTTCCAGTTGCTATCTTGTCCCTTTTTGGTCACAGTTTCAATACTGTACTATACTATACTATACTATACTATACTATACTACACTATACTATACTATACTGTACTATACTATACTAATTATACTCATTCCCATTCTCACTCTTGGATTCCTCATGGAGTGCATGAATTTTCCAACATGGCACATTCTGGTGAAATTATTTTTCTTATAACAAATCCTGCATTTTTGTCCATACACTGGGCATTTGTAACTCCAATACTCTCTTCCACATTACGCACATCTATGACTTTTAGTGTCCCTTACTGGCTCAGTCTGGGATTCAAGAATGCATGGGATAGACACACGGGAGCCCTGACTACAAAGGGCAGCTAGAGTCTCAAAATTGGTTTTAAACAAATGGGCAGACTAGATGGACCTAGGGGTCTCCTTCTGACTTCAACTTATATGTTTATGTTTTTCTATGTTTCTAGTCTCTCTTGCTGTCATCTTATCTCCAGCTGTATTCTCACTCTCTCGTCCTCCCTCTTTCTTGAAAGTGGCCATATAAACTGGTGATGATTCAGGCAATGTCTCATTCATAGTTTTAAGCTGCATCTTACTTAACTCGGCTGCTCTGCTAATGTCTATGGACTTTAGTAATGTCAATCTCTCATAATAGACATCTTCTGACACTATCATTATGAATGTCACAAATAATTCGATCTGTAATAAGGGAGTCACATAACGAACCAGATTCAAAGGAGTTTGCTATCAGGTGCAGGTCTGTGACATAAACATCAGTTGTTTCTCCTGGGTTCTGATTCCTGTTGTTAAGGTTTCTTCCTGGGTTACAATACCTCTTGAACTGATCCATTACTTGTGCCAAGTTCTCTTATCTTCTGCTCTGGCCCACTCAGATGTATTGTAGACTTCCAGGGCTGCTGATCCAGCCACATGTAAGAAGGTCATGGTTTGGATCTTCTGGGACTTTTCTGCAATTCCTGTGGCAACAAAAAATATTTGTACTTGCTGCTTAAAGCGGCGCCAATTCTCTGCCAAATTTCCTGTGAGCTCTCATGGCAAAGGTGGCGACAGGTGCTCCATCTTCTGACACCATGTAAAGATGGGAGGATGCAGATCTAAGTTTAAACAGCTTTTTTACTGAAAATACCAGCAGCATACAGGTACATGCATAAACAACTTCTCTATGGTAACTGGCGGGTTCTCAGCCTGCCAAGCTCTATTTGTATTAGGCACAAACTATAGTGACGTCACGCAATGCGTGCATCATTAATATGCATGAACTTCACATCATCACACCTCTAAGTCGCTTTCTGATTAAGTCCCTTTGGAATTTAACCTTGTAGTACTTCACCTTATGGCATGATTACTTCGCAAGACTCACTAGCCAATGGGACATGCTCTTATATACTTCCAAGTGCCTCACAACCTGGAAGTACTTCTCTTTGCTTCTTGCAACTGAGCACCTATCTAAGACTCCATCTATTGGATCTCTGAATGGTCCATTCTGTCCTCCAATACAATGTAATCAACCACTGAAACAAATAATGAAAAGCACTTAATTCTACCTAGTGGCCATACTGCCACTTTAAAGAACACCTTTCTTGGGGCACAAAACAACACACAAGGAGCTCACCTACCTGTATGGGAGTTCCTCCATGGCACCTTTAAATTTTTGAATAATGCCTCCTTAGGAAGGGAAGGGATAATAATTTGCCCCCAAGCGGCTAGCAGCACAATCCCATACACATCCCTATTAGATGTCTCTGCCCCCATGCTCAGAGATTTTGTGACATCAGTATAGGGAGAGCACGGGGTGTGGTCCATTCATCTCTACGGAGCATTTTATTGAATGCCTTTATTTCTGAATTTAAATAGCCTTTTGATAAACATTAAAGTCAGAGTTTAACTAACAAGAGACTTGCTGCTTGAACCCTAGCTTTGATGTTTTAAGTCCATTTAAATATGAAAGAAAGCATTCAAAAAGATGTTCTACAGATTAGAATGGAGCAAGCCGCCGTGCTATCCCTACACCGTCACAAAACATATAAGCGTGGGGGCAGAGTCAGCTAATAGGGAAGTGGGAGGGATTGTGCTGCCGCTCTTGGGGGGTAAGTAACAATCCCTTTCATAACTAAGGGGGCAATATTAAAAGGTTTAAAATTGCCACAAACAAACTCCCAAACAGGTAAGGGGTCTTCCAATTTGTGGCTTTTACTAACTGCAAAGAGCAAGAAAGGTGCTATTTAAGTATATAAAAGATCTTATTCCATGTAGGCTAGCTGCTCTGTTCTCTTCTCTTCTCTCTTTTAGGTCTCTCAGAACAATGTGTAAGGCACCCATTGCAGGCAGCAAGATATGCATGGGATGCAGCCTAACACAAAGGCGGTTTGCAACAACAGCAGTATGTAGAATGCATAAACAATGCAAGAAGACTGACAATTTCCAATTTGCATGATTTTTGTAACTCTCTCAAGCCATTTGCATGCATTCTGAAGTATAAAACCCAGCTCAAATCATTATGGGTATGCAAATCCTTAAAAATATGTACATGGGGGTAAGCTGCATAGGAAATCCTTCAACTTGTATTACATTCTGCTAGCCATACACTAGTCAGACCTCACAACAGCAGACTGACCCACTCACACTAAACATAAAACAATCTTTAAAATCTACACAAAAGAGCATGCATGACTCCAAGAGGCACCGCAAGCTATGCTTCCTGACAAATAAAAGAATAGCATTTGTGAGTGTTTTAACTGATCTGCAGAGTTAACAATGGCAAACTCCTGCTATGGAAAACTGCTGATGTAGGGACTTTTTCTGTAGACACTGGACTTCACTATAATTTAAAGGCTATAAGACTATATAGCCTGTGGTTTGTTGGGGCAGTGGGTGACTCATGCCATGTCACCCCACCTTTTGGTACTTAAACCATGCATGCCTAAGCAACGTTTGGATTCTTGTTTCATTGATGTGGGTGTTTGCAGCACCATGCCACTGCTTGCTCCATCCTAACTGTTTCTCTGACACCTGATTTCTTTGCTCCAAGCATGCTCCTCGGGGTCTGCATTGTTTCCTGTTGCCTTGACTACTCCTGCTGTGGCTCAGCTCTGTCTTCTATGGCCCACTCCTAGGCTGTTTCTCTCTTTGACACCTGTGCAGCACTACTGCTCCAGCTGGCTCTCGCATGTTCCCCAGGCCACACTGTCGACAATTGCTTACTGCACCATTTCTCTGTGCCCTTCTGTATGCCAGCTTACTGGGTGGTTCTGCTGGTTCCTCTCTGCTGCCTGCTCCTTCAGATTGCCTTTTTCTTTTGGGTCCTCTCTACCTCTACTTCTGCATCTGGGCTTCATGTTGCCAGCTGGGCCAACCAAGTACCCTACCTAGCACATTCTGATGCAGCATTCTGCTGTGAATTTCCTTTAAAGATGACATATCCTTACTTTTTTCATGCTTATCCTCTCCATTACTACATATGGGTAGTCACCCAAATGCTTGGGCTCTCACTTCACCAATCACTGGGAATACACCCCTACCAGTACCCCATGTTTTTTTGTGCTGCCGTATGCAGCCACCAGTCTTCAACTCCTTGGCAAGTTGACTGTTCTGCACCCTGCGATTGCCACCTTGTCTGCCTATACTACCATCCACCTACCTACTAAATGTAGGAAGTGCTACACCTTATACATTCATACTACCATACCTAAAATGTTCATACAGTACAAAGGCTCCACCTTATATGTGCATACTACCATACTTTATACATTCACACTATGACCAGGCTCCACCCTATACATTCATACTTCATATCATGTAGTCATACTATGGTCCCCACCCGACACATTCATGCAACCATAGATAATATGTTCATACTGCATGATCTGCTCTACATGTGGCTGCCAGTGGGGAAGTGCTTGTGCAACTGTATTTAAGTTACTTTGGCTTGACTCATTCTTCTGGATTTCTACCTTCAGAAGAGGTGCCTGGAGAAGTTTTCTCTAGACTAAAGAAAATGGTACAGTAGCTAAAAGAACCAATCCAGAGGCAGAGCACTGGGGAAGGAGGAGGATGTGGAAACACACTAGGCAAGGGAGGCGTGTGTGGGGATGATTTATGTAGGGAATGGGGGAAGAATCCGATAGCCCCCATTGAACTGCAGATTAAAACGGTTAAATTTGATGGGTGGCTGTCAGTGGGGAAGTGTTTGTGCAACTGTATTTGAGTTAGTTTGCCTTGACTTTTTCCTCTAGATTTCCCCCATCAAAAGATCATAAGTTTTCTCTAAAGTAAAGGAAATGGTGTTGAACAAAGTGTAGTGTAACAAAACCCACCTCCTCCAACTCACACAACAGACCCATTAACATGGAGGAGAGGAAAAGAACCCTGTAGGGGAACCTCTGGGGAACCAAGGTTACTGGCTTAGCCATCCCTCGAGATGTCTATAGATTATGAGACTAGATGTTAATAAGCTTAGTGGACTTCAGAATTTGGATCTCTGAAATAAGTTTCAAAGTATGATGAAGTCCAGCAGCCCATGATCTTGATTACATGTGTTGAAAGTTCTTTCTGGAGGATGTGGTGGTGGCTACTCTAGTTCTAAAAGAATGGCCAGAAAAAGTTGATGCACTGAGACCCAGGCAGGACAGTGACACTCTAACAGGAAGGACAAAACAAGAAGTAGTCATGATGGAATGGTTGTCAGAATATGGAAGAGCAAGAATGGAATCTTCATATGTGTTCATGGATTGCTGTTGGCTGAGGATTTGAATAGGACATCAAGCGGAGATCACTACATAATAAGATACGTGGAGCCCTTTATTAGTTCTGTCAGTTTTATATCTTGGCAAGGTGAGGATAAAGTGATCTGTTGATGCTTTCTTGAAACAGTTTTTAGTTAGGTGGATTTGCAGGACTGAAGATGGAAAAGTATGAGGTAAATTCTCTAGGTCTTAACAATCCAAAGAAGGCCAAGGTCATGGCTGCTTGAAGATTAGAAATCTCAAAGAAGAAACCAAAAACCCCATCTTTTAAAAGGATCATTAGTCAGAAAAACAGGTAGCAATCTATAGGCTTCCTCATATGTGGATCTTGAGGGGCAGATTTTCTCAGTCCTTGGAGAAAAGATTTTATTAGGCACTGGGAAAATGACTGAGTATGCAGTATCCAGATGGATAGACATAATGGTAAACTTGAATGCCAGAAATATATTGTTTGATTGTTGTGGCTGTTAAGCCAAGTGTTTGAGAGCAGTAGGAAGCAAATGCCAGAATGTGAGGAACAGAATACTGAAATGGATCTACTGTGCTAGCCCACTTGTGCAGCGGCAGGGTGTCCACTTGCAGTGCTGACATCCCGGGTTTGGTGATGGACTCAGGAGTCAGAGGGCTGGCTTGGGGGAGAAGGACTGAGCATCCTAGGGACTGCTCTCCTTCTCTGGGGGGAGGGGGGAGAGTAGCCGGTGCTTTACGGACCCCTAGTGGAGGCCAGGGGTAGTGCTGTGGCTGACACCATTATCTGGGGGGGCAGGACAGATGCCCTCGCCCCCCAGGGATCCAACCTTTGCAAGAAGTCAGCCCCCGGACATGATGCCCTGCTCTGCCACTGTCTCCACTGCCTCCAACGTCCACCGGGGGTCCTGCTCCCATAGCCCTGACCTGGGGGGTAAGCCAGGGCTTGCCTACAGTGTCCGTAGGGGGAGCTCACCCAGTGGCCCTGCCCAGAGGATAAGCCTGGGCATGGGGGGACAGCAGGCAGGTCAGGGATGACCTCTGAATGGAGGATCTGGGGGGCTGGGCAAAAAAATACAAAAAAAAAGAAATGGATCTACTGAATGTTTCATAGTGTGCAGAAGGTGGAGAATTCCTTCCATACTACCCTGTAGGAAGACTTAGTAGATGCAGTGAGTGAAGTCCAGACAGTAGTGGAAGTAGGGTTCAAGTATACAGCTAAGTCATTTGTAGCTCTTGGAATGGTGGAGGAGGAGTCATCTCTGTTGGTTTGTGGGTAAGCAGTTCTGAATTGCTGAAAATGAAAGTGAGAGACAATCAATGAGAAATTAAAGGGATCTAGTATACACACAGCGATTTTGAAAGTGATGAGTTAAAGAGGTCCATGCCAGTCATCTCAGGAAGTTCATTATGGAATGGGAGGATGATCACCCTTTGTTAATTATGGCTACTACTGTTTGATTGTCTGTATGGAATGTTACAAGCTGATTGCTCCAGAAGTGTTCCCAGGTGAGTGTAGCTGCAACAGTGGGATACATTTCGAATAAGGAGGAAGTAGAACAAAAGTACGAGAAGTCCTCAGTTTCAGATGGCCATGGACAAGCAAACCAGGAGGGACCAAATATAGCAACAAAATGAAAAGATGGAGTAGTACTGGGGAAGATTTTGAAGTTTGAGTTGGGAGCTTGATCTTTATAAAACATGGATATACTATTCCAGTTCAAAAGGAAGTGGAACCACATGGTGAGATCCAAACAGGCAGAAGCAGTGATGGAAATGTGGTGGTCTAGAATAGTGACTGAATGGGTCAGATTGGGAAGAATAAAGTTCCTGCCTTGAGGAAAGATTCTCACTGCAAAATTGCAGTAGCCCAATAACGATAACAGTTCTCTTTTTGTATGGGATTGTTTTGATGAGAAAGACAAGACTAGTTTCAAGATTTGCTGTAGTTTCTCAAGGGGGAGACAGGCTTCCATACTGAGGGAAACTATGCCTAGAAAATTCCAAGGTCATTACTGGACCTTCAGTTTTATCATTGGCTAGAGGGATGTAGAGGTTGAAAACAGAAGACAAAGGTAGGTGATGCTAGCAGCAGAAGGTGACTCTGGAGTATTAACAAGAAGAAATACATCCAGAAGATTTAGCTGAATGGGCATCTGTATATGTTCAAAATAAAGTTTAAGGCTCCTTTTGCATCCGAAGGTTAAGATGCTGTGAAGCAATACTGAAGGCTGTACAAGTAACAGTTTAAAGTCATCCGTAATGTCTGCTTTGTTATGTTTGCTTGCGCACATGCGCAAAAAACATCTTGGAACAGTACAACATTTTAAAGGTGTGTGAGTTTCTGTCCAATGCAGTTGACGCTTTAAGGGGCTCGTCCCTCAGGCACCAATGAATCAATGAGCTGTCTATGACAGCAGTTTGAGAGAACCAGTCTTCACTTGAAAGAAAATGTCGCTCCAACCAGGGATGGTTACGAGTTGATGCTTTATGGGGCTCATCCCTCAGGCACCAATGAATCAGTGAGTTGTCTATGACAGTAGTTTGAGAGAGAGGACCACACTTGAAAGAAATTTGCTGCTGCAATGAGGGACAATTTTGTCATTGCAGCCAGACCTTCCCCCTCCCTCACAACCAGGCACACAGACATACCTTCTCTCTTTTGGCAGCAGCTGACAAGACTCTGGCCATGTGCATTACAGTGCGCAGTAATGCGCATGGCTGAAGTTACAATTCTTGTCGGCTCCTGCTGCCGAGCACCTTGTTTGTTCGGTGTGCCTTGCCTGGTGAACCATTTCAATAAATAAATGAGTCACAGCACGGTTTTCCACATTGGCGGCCCCTGCCACCCGCCACACACTCCCCAGAAAGCCGACATCGGGGTACCCAATCCCTGTGTCGGCATGTATCCACCCCTCCCTCCACATTAATGTGACACTGGGAGCCCACCCCAGTGTGCCAAAATAGTTTTTTATTTATGTTGCCAACACTGGGATGCCCACTCCCAGTGTCAGATGACCTCCCCACCCACCCAAATATTTCAAGTGCTGACATCGGGGTGCCCAATCCCCATGTTGGCATGCCCCCCTTACACACACACACACACACACACACACACACACACATATACATGCACACACTATTGTGGCACACTGGGAGCCCACCCCAGTGTGCCTAAATATTTTGGTAACCTGTAAAATAAAGAAAACTGAACCTGAAGTCTTTTTTCCCCTGTAAAAGAAAACGGTCCCTTGTCATCTCCCCATTCCTCCCCTACCCCACCCTCCCTCTGCATACCTACCTCTCCGCTCCCCTCTTGCCCCATACTTACCTCCAGAGGTCGGGGCAGTGATCTTCTATGGACCGGACATGTCTGCACTCTTCAAAGCTGACCGGCAAACTGAAGAAATGACAGTAAGCTGCATAATGGGAGTCAATAGGGGTTTCAACTTAGGTTGATAGCTCAGCCATTTTTAGGAATTTTGGCCCCAAATTTTCAATCTGGGGTTCTTGGGACCCCACCTCGTGAACATTGTCACTGTCATTTGGTTACTCAGTCCTGAAAAGTGATTTTACGGTTGCTGCACAGAATCATCTTTTGGGTCTGATTAATGAAATGACAATGCCACTGTTCATGAGGTAGGGTCCCAAAAAAACCCATGTTGCAAATTTGGTGAAAAAATTCCAAAAAATGATCATGCTATGAGCTGGCATTGCATAATTTCTACGTACGCTCATAACTTCGCAAATTTTTAATATTTTCACTCCAGATTTTCAACATTGCCATTTTTTCATACCTCCTTATGAACAGTACAGCTGTCATTTTTCACTTTCTGCCCAAAATGTGTTTTCTCACCTGTGGCACAGAGTAGTGCAGTCACTGTGGAAAATCAACTTTTAGGACAGAGTAACAAAATCACAGTGGCACTGTTCATGAGGGGAGGTCCCAAAATGCCCATGTTGAAAATTTGGTGAAAATATTCCAAAAAATGATTGCATTACAGATGGCATTGCGCAGTTTCTACGCACGCTCGTAACCACCAATTTTTCATATTTTCACTCCAGATTTCCAACATTGCCATTTTTCACACTTCCTCATGAACAGTACAGCTGTCATTTTTCACATCCTGCCCAAAATATGTTTTCACACCTGTAGCACCAAATGGAGCAGTCATTGTGCAAAACCACCTTTCAGGACTGAGTAACAAAATGATAGTGCCACTGTTCATGAGGTGGGGTCCCAAAAAGCCCATGTTGAAAATTTGGAGTGAAAATACCAACAAATGCCTTGGGCGTTATGGTTTCCAACTGTAACACCCAACCCTGTAGAGACTGACAGGCATCGGGGGTGTGACTTGGGGTCATCAGCCGTAATGCTCATGCCACTCCACCCCCTCCCACACCCTGCAGCCAGTGATAGACATTGAGGTGTGCCGTGGGGTCTTTGGCCCTAACGTTCACCCCATTCTCCTCTACTGCACCCATCTCAGCTTATTTCCTTATGGAATTGGGTGAGCGTAAGGACCGAAGACCCCAAGACACACCACAACATCTGTTGGTGTCTGCAGGGTGGTGTGAGGTGGAATGGCATGAGCGTTATGGCCGACAACCCAATGGCACACCCCTAAACGCCTGTCAGTCTCTGCAGGGTGGGGGTGGGGGTTGGCGTTAGTTTAATACTTCACTGCCATTCCTATTATGCATCTCTCTAACTCCTGCACTACCAATGCCAGTACTGTTAGTTTAAAATAACTTAAAAAAGCATGTACTGAATAAACCCAAAGCACGACTGCAAGTCTACAGGGTTTCATATGATGCTGAATGCAACATGAAAGAGCCCATTCTGGCAGCTGTGCTTTAGGCATGTTGGCTGTGTTGCAGCTGATTCCGCGCATGTGCAATAGCATTGGAGTGACCTCACAACATCATTCCGCTGGAATTTCCAAACGGGCTCAAAAGGATGAGAAGAAGCAGAAATGCGCAGTAAGCTAAGGCTGTAGCAGCCATTACTGAGCAGCTGAAACACTGGGGATACTTCATTCCAATAACATAGAGTAAATTTATAAGGTAAGCCACATAACTTATATGAAGCTGTAGGTGAATTACACCTTTGAAACCCTAAAACAAAAAAAGCTTTCAGAAGAATAACAAACAACTTTGAATAACCAGATTCTTAAATTCGGATTTAAACTTTGTGTTTTACAGATTTTAACACACAAAAAACACATCAGCATAGAACCAAGTTAAGGTAAACAATACTGCTTCAGTTACTTGAGGAGGGTCAAGCTCTTTTAGAGCAGCAGTAAACACAGTGTTGCAACAGCATATCAAACATGCAGGTACAAGAAACAAATGTACAAGAATTTTTTTGCTTTTTTGTCATTCCAGGAACTTTGAGTAAAAGTAATAGAACCTTATACCATGAAAGAAGTGTATAAAGCACAAAAGCAAAACAGTGAACAATATTTATGTTATGCAATGCTGTGAAATGTATTTTTTTTAATGCTTTAAAAATTTGAAAAAAACATGAAGACACATTTTCAAAATGAACTATTTTTTATTAACAGAAACAAAAGATGTTATGAAAAGAATATGCAATATATCCCCGTGAACAAGCTCTATAGAAGAGCGAAACGTAGGGGAAGAATAAACGAAGATTAATTACAACTGTTTGAAGTGTATATGATTTACTTATAAAGGGTCCCTCACTTTTGAACTGTCTTCAATGCCAATACCAGCAAGCAAACATTTGGCATTGACAAATGCTTGTTTTACCAGGCACCAGGTCCAGTGATTTTCATGAATTTGATTATGTCATCCATTCATGCACAGGCAGAGCGTAATCTTCTGATGGAATTAGACAAATTATATATTTGCTTATTTATTTCAAAAGTTTCACCAGGAAAGACAAACTGAGCTGATAGCAGCTCGTTTTCAGATGTGTCACAAACAAGCTACAATAGATAGGCTATATAAGCAAATATGTACAATTGCATGGGATAGCAGAAGAGTAGCAAGAGGGTGTTAATTAAAGTGCAGAAGTGCAATAAATGTAGACAAGCGGTAGTGAAGCTATCAGCAGGTAATCAAGAAAGAGTGCAATGGAAGGGGGGAAATGAGGGGTTTGCTGCAACAGTTAGGACAGGGAGTTGGGGTAGATGAGGGGGGGAGAAAGGAGAGAGTGGAAGGATGGGAAGAGTGGTGCAGGGACAGGGATTAGGTTCAGTTGCAGGAGTGAGAAGTGAATTTGAGGAGAAGTAAGGAGACAGAGTGTAGGGAAGAGGCAGAGTGGATAGAAAGGGGAAGAGAATTCCCAAAGTTTGAGGAAATGGTAGGAGAAGGTAGGCTAGCCAGCTGAGGATGTCCTGGAAGGGAGTGCCAGGGAACGAAAGCCAGAGTTGCAAAGGGTGCAGTGAAAAGGAGGGGGGGGAGAAGAGTGGGGAGCTAGGAGGGGAGACAACCTAGCCAGTATTTAGCTACAAAGGAGGTACAATGAGCAAGACAGCCATACACATGGCCTTAGATGAACTGTGTAAAAATACTGATGGGCATTTGCTATAGAGCATGGTTTATAGTACGTACATAGGGACAATGATAAGGCAGGGGCTGTGGCACATCATCATCTCGCGTTATGACTAGCAAGATCCCGACCGGACTGAAGCACCGTGATTGAAAATGCCGGCTGCACCTAGGACTTCCCTGAACTTTATGAGCAGTGAGCTAAATAAAATATACATTTTATAGGGTGACTGCAGGGGGAATTTGTACAGTGAAGCCTCGATCTGTGAAGTGGTCGGGGCTTCACTTGACCCAGTAGTTCTCCTTTAGTTGTTTACACCTGGCTACACTCTGGCTGGTTCCATTCAGCAGCTACAACTCCCAACTTTTCAGTTCCAATGTGCTTGCTTTTCTAGCAGTTTCACTGTTGCTCTATTGCCATTTACTCCTGTTCCTTAGCAGTTTAAATAGTTTATGCTGCCTCAGCCTTCCTGCTCTGCAATGCATCAGCAACTACCACTAACCTCCCTTATGGAACTGGTTGGCATGCATTCCTCATTTAGTCCATGCTTGTGACATACCCACATGAAGGTATCAACATTTGACCTATGTGGAGGTTTCGTCTACCATATTTTCTAGTCACTCAGACCTATGTGGAGGTCTTGTTACATGATACCTGTTTGTCTCCTTCTGACTTATGTGAAGATCCTATATACGCAATACCTGACTTGTCACTCCATACGTGGCAGTCTTATATACACTAACCATTACTCCGGCTTCCAAAATCGGATGCATGCCAACAAGCAACCATAAAGTACTATGGCTCGGGGCTTGCCCTGCAGCTGATGGTCTTGCTCTGCACCCGTGAAGTCTGCATCCTGAGCATGTGAACCTCGGGGTGGAGTCCTACTCATCTTTTCATGGAGAGAGTGGTGGACTCATGGAACCGCCTTCCTGGAGAGGTTGTGGGGTCTAAAACAGTGGAGGAATTCAAACATGCATGGGACAGACATAAGGCAATTATAGTGGGGTGTTGCAGGAAATAGGCTGTGGGTTAACTAGAATCTGCAGCTTATCCAGTAGGTAGGGAAATGGGCAGACTGGGTGGGCCAAGTGGTCCTTATCTGCCGTCAAAGTCTATGTTTCTATGTTGCACCCAGCGGGAATGTCCTAGTTCTGGGCAGAGTTTTAGCTGTGCAGACGTATTGGTGACACCTCTTGATATAGAATTTAAGACTTCAGCTGGTGAATGGTGGGGGTCTTATGCTCAAGGGGCTCCTTTAGCTGTGCTGACTGGGTTCAGCAGCACCTTCAAAAGCTATTCTCCCTTCAACCGCCTAAGGCTCACCTGGTCTACACGGCCTCTCTTCCCTGCCAATTCAATCATTCAGATTCCTCTCTAGGCCTCCTTCCTGAAAGCAGGGTGAGTGCCTTTCAGCGGTTGTTGCGCTCTTCCTCCAACCTTGGGGGAGGGCCACCCATGCTGGAGTCTCCCTTTGCTGCAGAGTTCACTCACAGCCCCTCACTGCATTCCCACTACAGGGATAAAGTGAGAGCCTACCTCCAAATTGAATTTTCCTCTGAATTGGGTCTCTAAATTGCAGTAGCAGAGCCATCATGAAATGTATCCCAAGCCTTGTGGGAAGATGACCTAGACCTTGGATCCCCAGAGATTTCCTCCTCATAGAAGGGTTTTCCTCTCCTCTGTGCCGAAGATCATAATAGCTTGTTAGTTTATATTGTAGTATATTCTTTAGGTTGCCTAGGTAGGTTTCCACTGTTAGATGGAGTTGGATTGTGTCTCTCCTTTGCTGTTCCCTCTCTACTTAGGAAGCCATACCCCTCTGCTCAGTTTCAATACCTATCTGCTCTCAGTCTGTGTCCATTTCCACTCATCACCAGTTGTTGTCAATCTATGCTCCTGAGCCTTCAAAGTCAATGCTTGCTGCTCAACACTCTTTTGGGGGCTCTTTCCTTCAGTACTTTTAGTCTAAGGGAATCTTTCCTGTAGAACCTCTAGGGGTGGAACCCTCCGCGAGGGTTCCTTGCTTTCGGTACCCCACAGGGTGGTATTTCCCCATGGAACAGAGAGTGCAAATGGCCAAAATGGTATATGAACAAGCTATACAAGCATAACATTACACTAAATTGTGTAAGCCCATTGAATTAGAAAGGCTATGCCTGCAGTTCAATGGGCTGGATCAACCAGCCACACCCCCTGTCTGAGCTGTATCAGTCAGTCCTTCTAGCTTCACTCAGAAGCAATTTTTCTTTGTCCCACTATCCTCCCCTTCCCCTCCAGTGGCTCACTTCTCTCCTTGGAGCTCCTTCCTAAGGTATCTTTAGCCTAAGGGAATCCTTCCCATGGCACCTCTTCCTTGCCTTCAGTACTCCTATGGGGTGGTATTTCCCTGTGGAACAGAGAGTGCGAATGGCCAAAAATGTTTATCAACAAGTTGCACAAGCATACAGTAACACTATACTAAGTTGCATAAGACCATTGAATCACAAGAAATGATTCTATTCTCGATAGTTTCATAAGACAATATAAGGACTACAAGGTTTATATCCTTCCCTTTGATAATGTTCTTCCTGATGTGATCTGGTACCAGATAGGTTGGACAGGTCATGGTAGGAATTAGAAGGTGTGATAATAACAAGGTAGTACCTGATGTGGGTATGGTGGTCAAGAGGCTGGAACTCATTGAGTGACCTGGAGAAGGCAACACTGGCGGTGAGATTGATACAAGTGGTGTAGTAGCAGTAGTTAGTGGTATGGCAGGAAAAGATTCAGAAGAACTTGAACGTATTGTTGATGGCCTTGCATCTGGTGTTTTAGATGACCTGGTTTCCAAAGCAGTGACCATGGAGTCCCAAGTCTGAAATATCTCAATTTACTTGGAAAAGTCATGAAGCTCAGAAAACTGGGAACTGGTAGGAGCTGTAACTGGAGTTGGAGTCTGAGTTTCTGAGAATAGAGTGGTAGGAACTGGATTAGCAAACATAGCAGCTGCAGACAGGTTGAATAGATCTTGCTTCTTTGCAGCCACCAACAAGGGAGCCTTCAAGACTTGGAGATCAGCCACAAGCTTGCATATGATCCATCCTTTAATCTTGTGCTGGGATTTGGCAGCAATATTTCAATGGATGGCTTGAGGATGGTCCAAGTCTTGGTCCAAAAGACCAGAGTGGAGGTCACTGTTGCTTAGAGTGTTGAGTCTGTCATGAGGAGGTAACCGCTATGCAGGAAGAAACAGCAGAACACAAACAGGGCAGCAAGCTGCAGAAAGGAGAAGCAGAGAGCTGAGTGTGTAGGGGGGGTGGACAGTTGAGCTGCAGGGAGCAGAAAAGAGTGGTGGAGCTGTGAGAGGAGAAGGCAGCTGGAAAAAGGGGGTAGCAGAGCTGTGAAGGGGGATACAGAGCACAGAGGAGCAGAGAGGAAGAAGGCCACGGAGAATACAGAGAGCGGAACAGCCTCAAGTAGGAAGGGAGAGGTAGTGGGAAAAGATGTCTCTGTGGAGCCCTGGGGAGGGCATGCAGATATGGAAGGAGTGGCAAAACAAAAGTTGCAGGAAGAGCAGCAGAGCCATGAGGAGAGGCAAGATCACAGAGGGAGCAGGGGGAGCAAGGGAGCACATGAAGAGCACCAGAGCGGCGAAAGGGAAAACAGCAGAAAAAAGGGGGGGTGGCAGAAGGGCCAGAGAACACAGAAGGAGAGGAGAAGCAGAAATTGGGAAGAAATAGAAGAACACAGAGCACAACAGCAGGGAGCCAAGCAACATGGAGGTAAGACCAAACTGAAAATGTACTTGGTAAAGGAGGGGTGGATGTGTGTGTGTGTGTGTGTGTGTGGTATTTGTAGGGCAGGGGGAGAGTCTGGCATCCCCCATTGAACTGTAGGCAAAACCTTTTAATTCTTGATAAATTTTTACCACAGACTCCCCCTTATATATATATATATATATATATATATATATATATATTTTTTTTTTGTGCTACCATACTTCTTACATTCATACTACAAGCTCTGCCCTACATGTTTATACCACCATATTGTATATGCTCATACTATACTATATACTATATTATATGTTCATACTACCATACACCATATGTTTATGCTACAGGATATGCCCTATATGCTCCTCCTAACATACATCAGCATGCACCTCACGACCATTGGGCAAATGCCCCAGGGACCTTTGGGATCTTGTCACTATGCTCCACACCCCTGCAAGGTTTTGTTCCCCTGCACTGAGGTTCTGCTACCTCCCTGGCTCAGTCTGCTTGCAGTACAAGTGCAGAACTGTAGTTCTCCTGCTCCCCCTCTGTAGGGGATTGGTCTGCGTCCTGCAGTTGCTCATTCCATCTTCTTATGCAGGGCTACACCCTGTTTATACATCCTACTGTACTTACCTACTTTGCTACTCAGGCAAATGCCACACTGACTACTGGGCTTATGACTCTTAACAAGTGAGTATCTTCCCATTGACCATCGGGCTCTTGCCCCAATGCTAAGTGCTCCTTAAGGACTTTATTGTCCTGCATACAGTTCTGTGGCCTCCCTGGTCCTGCTTCCTAGTGCTGCAACTGCGTGGCTATGATTATACTGCACCCTCAGTTAGTTGACTGCTCCATGTCCTGTGGTTGCTGACTGGTGCACCCTCCTCAGCATCCCTCTTTGTATTGGCTGCTACCTCAGCCTTCTGTTGCTGTGGCCATGCTTTACCTTCCTCACTTTTTTGGGTCCTTTTGATCGCTCGCCACAGGCTTGCCCCTTCAACCTGAGTTTATACCTTCCATTTGCTGCTTCTCATCCAAGATAATGCCCACCAGCCTGCCCAGGTGGTTCCCCAGATTGCCTCATCTGAGCTCAGCATTCATACCATTTACTTTAAACAGGGCTATGCTCTATACATCCATAATACCATACTCATACCTAGTACTTTCATACAGGGCTATGCCATATACATTCATACTTCGATACATCATTCATTCATAGCAATGGCTATACCCTACATATTTTTACTACCATTCTTCAGGCATACACCTCAATAACTACTGGACACACACCCATATGACTGTTGGGCTCACACATCAAGGGTTTCTCATCCCTCAAAGGCTTCATACATTTTTACCTCTCACTGCTCCATACACTTTCACCTCTTCATATGACTCAGGCCTTGTCTTTCAAGGGCTTGACTCCAGTGTTACTTTCGGAGAGACATGCACTGACAGGAGCAAAACAGGGCTACTGATCCTAAAGCAGCTGTTCCATCCAAGCCCTCTCCTTGGGTTCTTTGTTACTCTTATGTTCCTTCAGCATGTAGGACTAATGGGGACAGCTCTAAGGGAGAGCTCTTAAGAGTGTGGACTCCTTCGTCAGTGGGCTCTGCCTTATGGCTCCTTCGGGGTTGGGTTGTCTCTGGTTAATGCTTCATGAACCTTAAAAAGGGGAAGTCCATGTTTGTGCACTTCTTTATTTCAGAGCTGTGCCCAGTTGCTCCTTTGTGAGGGTGAAAGTCTACTACTATACATGAGATGGAAGGAGAGGTCTGACATATTCCCCTTCCAGTCCACAGCAGTGGGTAATGGGTGCTAGTCTGAGTAGCCCCCAATCCAAAACAACACTCCATGGTTGTACTGCTTGAATTTATTTAGATTATAATTAAAATATTACTATATCTGATGGGATGGTGACCTAGGTATTGGGTCCCAGGGGTTTCCTCCACAAGGGAGTTTTTCCTGTCCTCTGTACTGAAAGTCACAATATTGAAAGATCAAGTAGTAACTAATTCTACCATGGGCTTACATTGGATGATGGCCCTGCTCTTTCATCGGCAGTACAAGTACACATTCATGGCTACATACTTTCTCCTTAGGAGAAGTGTTTTGAATGGTACATTCATCACTATAGGACAAACAATGTGGCACCCTGACCAGTTACCGTGCATGAATAAATCACAATGGCACAGAAGTATTGCAAAATTTCCTTAGGAACTTTAATAAAAATTTTTATTCCCACTACAGAAGCACGCCGACTGACCACCCAGTGCTTCGACTCCTCGCGAGTCTTCCTCAGGGAAGTCGAAACACCGGGTGGTCAGTCGGCATGCTTCTGTATGTGGGACTAAAACATTTTATTAAAGTTCCTAAGGAAATTTTGCAATAATTCTGTGCCATTGTGATTTATTCATTCACAGTAACTGGTGAGAGTGCCACATTGTTTGTCCTGTACTTCTAAATTCCGAGCTGGCTGCTCGTTTGTGTGCACCGGGCTGTTTGTACTGCTTCATGTTTTTTTCTTTTGATTTGTCATTTACATTCATCACTATTTTGGGTCTTTCTTCCCTAAGATGCCTTTTGACTAAGAGGACTTCATCCGTGCAGCAACCCTAAGGGTAGACTCCCATCTCCCAAGAAGGTTCCTGTGTCTTCAGGGCACCCAGATAGGGTAGTAGTCCCTGTAGCAGGGACACAGAAATCATATAATAAATCTACACTACACGAGCATTCCTACATGTAGTCAGTCCATAATACTGTTTGTACTTTGTTTCTGATTCTGTACATGCTGCCTGTATTTCTAAATACAATTGTGCTTTATTGTATAACTCAGTGTACACTTGTACCCGGGTGGCACCTGGAAACGAGCCTCGGCTCAGTGTGCCTTTCCTGGAACCAAATTTTTAAATAAAAAAAATAAAAGTAAAAGTCTTGTAAGTAACATAGGTAACATAGGTAACACAGGCAATTACTGAGCTAAACAGACTTTCGTTCATGGTGCTCCCCACTATCTAAAGGGAATTTGATGTATGCAATCTGTCTAATTGGAGTTTAAAACTCTCTACAGATGAACTACCCACCACTTCAAATAGTAGTGAGTTCCAGATTGGAATCACTCTCTGATTAAACCACATTTTTCTTCGCAGGGTATTATTATTTTCAGCCTTTAATTGTATGGAATGAGCTCTGGTGTTATGAGTCTGCTCTCTAAATTCCAACCCCAGTTTATCTCATAGGACACAGGCAGTCAGAGCTTTGAACAGTAAACACATACCCTTCCTCAAATGTCTATATTCCAATGTAAACCAGTTTAGATCTACCAATCTGGTGTCATAACTCTTCCCCCTCTAATCCCTTTATAGAACATGTAGCTCTTCTCTGTATTTTCTCCAGCTTATTTATATCCCCTATGTGGTATAGTGACCAAACCTGTGCCCCATATTCCATCAAGGGCCTCATCAATGATCCATACAGGGGAGCAATGACCTCTCTGTCTCTGCTCACTATGTGTTTTAAAATGCAATTTAGCACCCTGTTTGCCCTTCTACATACATTTGCACAGTGTGTTTTAAATTGGAGATCATTAGTGATTGTAATGCCTAGATCTTTCTCTTCTGTCACAGTTTTAAGTACAGTTTTAACTAAACAGTATTGCTGATTTGGATTTCTTCTGCCCAGGTGCATAACTGTACACTTATCGGGGTTTAAGTGAAGTTTGAAAATGGTACACCAATCATTAATTAAGCAATAAGCCATGAGGGGGTGTGGGTTATCAGGGGATTTACCACGGCTGGAGTGGTTTGCCCACGAGGAGTAGCCGAGTGGGTAAATCCACACAAGCCGTGGTAAATTCCATGATAACCCACACCCCCGAGTGGCTTATTGTGATTATACCATCATATCTTGTCATGGATGAAAGTTTAAATTGTTTAATTTTCTTTTTTTCCTGTGGAAAAATATTTTATTAAGAGATATCCTTCCATGAAAAAAAATAGTCCTTGGTTTTTAATGCAATTCTTTATTTAAGCTTTGTGAAGTGAGTGATAATAACAGATAGTGAGGTTTTCAGTGACATGAATTGAGGGTTTTAAGTTGTTAACCAGTAGTAAATTGTTAAAATAGATCATGATATTACGAGTCTGAGAAGAGTTTTTTTTTTAAATACAGACAGGAGCAAGAGAGGGAAAGGAAGCGTGACAGCAGTGTTTTTTTTTTATCAAACTGTGTGGTTTAGTAACTGCGTGGTTTAGTTTTTGTCACTGAAAAGTGGGCTGTGAATTTGAGCGAGTGAGGCAAATGAATAGACGAAAAAAAAAAGTGTTGCCCATTCCGTTTGTCAGCTTTTTATTCTCTGACAGTCTTACTTGTGGTGTTTTTAGTTTTACCACGAAGTGTCTCTTGCTCCAAGCATGGGGTTTTATCTTTGGAAAAGGGGTATGGTGCCACAGGGGGTCAGCTGCCCAGGACAAGGAGAGGATGGCAATTGAGAACAGCACAAATGAAAGAAGGAAGTGGGGGGAGAGAGATACAAAAGTTAAACCAGGAAACAGGAGAAAGCGTGAGAGCTAGCAACCGCTAAAGCAGTGTTCTTTTTTTAAAACAGAGTTCTGGCTCTTTCTCTCTTGCTCTCGCTAGTGTCATGATTGTGAGACTGAGAAAATGTACATGGGTGCTAAGGATCTCACACAAACAGAGGAAGAAGTCAACCGAAAGCCTTAGACAGTTTCTCGGGAAACCGAGACAGGAAGCGTGAGTGCTGTGTTTGTGTGTGTGTGTGTGTGTGTGTGAGAGAGAGCGTAACACAGCCAGTATTAAAGTAGTGTCTTTTTTTTCTTCTCTGGAAAATGCAGCTGTTGAGAGTGAGCTGGCTACATTTCAAAACTGCTGCGGTCCGCGAGTTTATACGATTTCATATTCGGGGTTGGAGTGATTTTGGTGTGAGTGTCAGATGCGGCTGGCTGGCACCTTTTGAGGTGATTATCACAGGATTTACAATGGAGGTAAGGTGCCAGCCTGCCGTTCTCATTGGTCAGTGTCCGAGGTCCATGGTATAACGTAATTTAGGGCATCCTGCATTGAGGTGTGATTTTCCTGAATGTCTAATTTAACCCCTGGCCGGCAGTTGTCTGCAAACTTTGTCATCCACACCCTTTTGTCTTCATATACAAGTGTTGCCACATAGATATTAAAAAGGCATGGCCCCAAAACTGAGCACTGTGGCACCCCACTTGTTACAGCCGCCACCTGTGACAAGGTTCCTTTCATGCTTATCCTCTGATTTCTATTTGTAAGCCAGGAGCTGATCCACACCACAATATTTTCATGCAAGCCTATGTTTTTTAACTGTTGTAAAAACTCTTGGTGGGGCAGCTTATCAAAGGTCTTGGTAAAATCCAGAAAGACCACGTCTACAGCCTTACTCTCATCCAAACTTTTACTTGCCCTATTATAAAAATCCAACATGTTTGTCTGGCAAGATCTTCCCTTTCTGAAACCATGCTGAGTATCATCTTCTAACCTATGCTCCTGTATAAAGTTGTAATATGGTCTTTTATTATTCCTTCCAGTATTTTGCATAGAATACTGGTTAGACTAACTGGTCTATAAATAGACAGATTTTTGTCTCCCTTTTTAAATGGGGAGTACAACTGCCTCTCTCCAGGAATCCACCACCTCCCCTATATCTAAAGAACATTGAAAAAATTGGCTGATTGGGGCTGCTAGTTCATCAGCCAATTCCTTTAATAGTCTTGGATGCAGACCATCTGGTCCCGGGGATTTTATTGGATTTAATGTCCTTAATTTCTCCCTGATAGCTTTTATCTCTATTTTAATGGGACTTTGGGATACTCTTAATTTATGCTCTGTTGTTCTCAATGCATTAGTTTTGTTAAATACTGTAACAAAGTATTCACTGTGAACATCTGCCATTTCTTTATTTGTTATTGCTAAGGACCCATCTGTTCTTGTTAGAGGATCCATGGTATTTCCAGTTTTTTTTTCTCCCTTACATATGCATACAAGGATTTGTAATTATCTTTTCATGTATGCATGGTATGGCGCTGGCATGCAGGCTTATAGGGAAATGAGGGACGCACCTACTGATGCGTACCCTGCATTCGCCCAACAGTGATCTCGCCTCCAAATCTGCTACTACTGCAATATATTGGCTGTGCACGCATGAGCCAACATAAAAAATGGTCTGTCAAGAGGGTATGCCAAAAGAGCATAACAGACTAGTATGTGTACCCATACCTCTCAACTGTCCTTGATTTTCAGGGACGTTCCTGATTTTACCTCAGAATTTTACTCTATCCCTCCTAAAAGTTGTGTTTCCATGACTAAACTGTGTGGATTGAAAGCACAAATTAATGTCAAACATTAAAGTTACAGACGTGCTCTAATTTGAAAATTAAATTTTGCACTAAGCCCCTTATTCTACCAGCTTCCTGAGTGGATATCATTAATTTTGAAAATATGTCCCTGATATTTTGAAGCCTTGTCCCTGATTTATGAGGTAGGAGGTTGAGAGGTATGTATATACCTGGGTCTAAGTGGGAGAAAGGATGCTCAACCAGGAAGCATTTAAAAAGCTTTTCTACTTTGTCTGAACAGCCACTTATAATGGACAAAACAGTAGTACACATACATGTCTGTTGAGCCATTTTGCACTGTAGTCCCTGCAGAAGAGACAGACAGAAAGCATATACCATATTTACTGTATATTGCACAAGCAGCCAAGCATATACTCACTCCCATAACTGCCACATTACAAACCCATTCAGTATCTTCATCAGCTACTAATCCTATCAATCATTACTAGTGTGTTACACCAGTCATTCAGGTGGCAATGCCTGAGTGTTCCTACATAAGTTACTGATGGACTAGTGAACAGTAAGTCTTCCCGTTTTATGTCAGCCTCCAGCCTATACCATCATTACAGCAAGCAAGGAAAGGCAAGTGACTAACTATGCAGCCGATGCCAGTTTTAATCTATGAGTTTGCCAGTACAGGGTGCTCACATGCCAAGCAGCTTGTGAGAAGCTGGGTGGACTAAAGGAAAGTGACTTACACAGGGTCATGCAGTGTGGTAGTGACCTGACTGGGAATGGGATCAGACCAGTGTGGGGGGGCTTTGTGGAGTTGGCGAGGGGCCTTAGACAAGCAGCATGCATGGTAACCTTCTTGGAGGTGCTGCCTGTCTATGGCATGGGTGAGGCTAGGGTGCTCCAAACCATGGGATTCAATCAATGGTTGAAAAACTGGTGCAGAGCTCAGGGTTTTGGCTTCACTGGGGACTGGGAATCCACTTGGAGGGATACAGGCCTATACTGGCGCGATGGTCTGTATCTGTCCAGGAGGGCAACCAGGATCATAGAAACATAGAAACATAGACTTTGACAGCAGATAAGGACCGCTAGGCCCATCTAGTCTGCCCATTTCCCCTACCTACAGGATAGGCCGCAGATCCTAGTTAACCAACAGCCTATATCTTCCTGCCCCCCACAAGAATTGCCTTATGTCTGTCCCATGCATTCTTGAATTCTCCACAGTTTTAGACCCCACAACTTCCTCAGGAAGGCTGTTCCATGCATCCACTACCCTCTCTGTGAAATAATACTTCCTCACATTGCCCTGAACTGCCCTCCTTCTATCTTTAAATTGTGTCCCCTTGTTCTTGCAAGTCTCTTTTTCTGAAAGATGCTACCTCTTGGACTTTGTTGATTCCCTTGAGGTACTTGAAAGTTTCTATCATGTCCCCTCCATTCTTTCTCAAGGGTGTACATATTAAGCTCCTTTAGTCTCTTCTCATACGGCTTCTCTTGCAGACCCTGCACCATTTTAGTTGCCCTCCTCTGGACTGCCTCTATCCTGTCGATGTCCTTACGGAGATGGGGTCTCCAGAACTGGACACAGTATTCCAGATGGGGTCTCACCAACTGTCTGTACAGAGGGATAACAACTTCCTGTTTTCTGCTGCTGATGCCTCTCTCTGTACATCCCAGTATACCCCCGGCCCTCCCTACTGCCTTCTCACATTGCTTGCTAACCTTAAGGTCATCTGATATGATTACCCCAGGTCCCTTCCTGTTTTGTTGTTGTTACTACCTCCCACCCATTGTGTATTCTTCCCTGGGTTCTTGTTTCCCAGGTGCATTATTTTGCACTTTTTTGCATTGAATCCTAGCTGCCATACGTCTGACCATTCCTCCAACCTTGCCAAGTCCCTTTTCATCCTTTCCACGCCTCCTTGTGTGTCAACCCTGTTGCAGATCTTTGTGTCATCTGCAATCCTAGGTGATAGGTTTAAATGCTTCATTGGCAAGCATTTAAACTAGCCAAGGGGGAGGCATTGAAAAGGAGCAGGGAAATCCCAGCCGCCCCCCCACAAAACAGGGTCGTTAGTGAGGTAAACACCAAAAAAGAGAAATTGATAGGGAGAAGGCAGGGGTAAATGAAGAAAAGGGTAAAGGCAGTAAGGACAGGAATGGGGCTAAAAGGGGTAAGGCCATCAAACAATGGAGGGTGATGAGTACCAATGTCCATAGTCTGGGCAACAAGCTCCCTGAACTAGTAGCCTTGATGGAAGAGGGATGCCTGGATATTGTGGCAGTCACAGAAACATGGTACACAGAGAACCATTACTGGGATGGTAACATACCAGGGTACACAATCTACAGGAGGGACAGGGAGGGTAGAAGAGGAGGAGGAGGAGGAGCTCTCTACATAAGGGAAGGGATCAAAGCAATGGAACTAAAGGGTAAACAGGGAGGAGAGGAGGCACTGTGGGTCGCCCTGGAGACAGAAAATGGCACCACAATCTGCACAGGGGTTGTATACAGACCCCGTCTCGGGGGAGGAAATGGACAAGTAAATGACAGAAGGCATCTTTAGGATGGCAGAAAAAGGGGAGATACTGTTGATAGGGCCCTGAATATGCCAGTTGTTAACTGGAGCAACTTTGCTGCAACCACATCCAAGAGCAGGGTCATTATTGATGCCCTACAGGGAGCATGCCTCAGACAGTTAGTGTTGAAACCCACTGGGGAGGGAGCAATCTTAGACCTGGTACTCTCAAATGGGGATGGAGAGAGGATCTCAGATTTAGAAGTGGGTAGCCATCTGGGAACAAGTGACCAACAAACAGTGTGGTTCACGATTAACATAGCCATACAGTCAAGTTATACAAATGTGAGGGTACTGAACTTTAGGAGGGCTGACTTTGGCAAAATGGAAGAGTGCCTCAGAAAAGCACCAGCAAATGAGCAAAAAGGAGGGGTGGAGGAACAATGGGGAAACATCAAAACTACCATCACAGAGGCAACAATCATTTGTGTGAAGCAAGAAAACAAATCAAAATGAAGGAAAAAAACACTATGGTTCTCAAAAGAGGTGGCGGGGAAGGTTAGGGAGAAAAAGATAGCATTCAGGAAGTATAAGGAAACACAGGAGGAGCAGGACAGAGAACTGTATCAGTTAAAGCAGAAGGAAGTGGGGAAGACAGTCAGAATAGCAAAGGCCCAAACCAAGGAAAAGATAGCCAACTCAGTTAAGAAGGTGGGAAAACCTTTTATAGGTACATTAGGGAGCGGAGAAAGACCAAGGGAGGGATAGTGAGGCTTAATAAGGGGGGGGGGGGTGATAGTGAAAAAGCAGGGATACTGAATGAATACTTCTGCTCAGTATTCACAAAAGAAGAGGAAGGGAAGGTACCTAATCCAATCAATAGAAGCACTCTGGATGGGGGGAACACTATAAGTCCAGTCACAGAAGAAGGGGTTCTGAAAGAACTCCTGAAACTGAAGGTGGACAGAGCAATGGGTCCTGATGAGATTCAACCCAGAATTCTAAAATAACTATGGGGAGAACTAGTGACACCACTGACTACCCTCTTTAACCTCTTTAACAAATCATGGGAGGATGGTGTGGTACCTGAGGACTGAAGGATGGCAGATGTGATTCCTCTTCACAAAAGTGGGAGTAAAGCAGAGGCAGGAAATTACAGACTTGTTAGTTTGACCTCAGTGGTAGGGAGAATGACGGAATCACTTCTGAAAGAAAGAATTGTTGAGTACCTAGAGGCCAGTGGGGCACAGGACCCAAGGCAGCATGGATTCACAGTGGGAAGGTCATGCCAGATTAAACTAATAGATTTCTTTGACTGGGTGGCCAAAGTAGTAGACTAGGGCGTGGCTGTGGGCATGGCCTACCTATACTTCAGCAAGGCATTTGACAAAGTCCCACACAAAAGATTAATAAACAGGTTAGCCAACCTGGGAGTGGGTCCCAGGGTGGTAGCCTGGGTGAAAAAATTGTCTGGACAACAGGACACAGAGGGTAATAGTAAATGGAGTCCATTATGAAGAAAGGGGGTTACTAGTGGGGGTACCGCAGGGTTCAGTTCTGGGACCGGTTCTTTTTTATGTTGCTTGCATGCATGTGCAAGAAACACATTGCTTTCAGCAGTTAGGGAGAATGCCTAAATGCATCAGGAAATTTGGGCCACGTCACCATATAATCAGCTGTTTTGGTGCATTACAAGCTACCAAAACAGCTGACTGGTGTCCCCATGGCGACGGCTTCTCCGTCAGCCTCTCACAGTCCCCAGGAAGTCGACGGAAAGCTGCCGCCAACCGTTCAGTGTGCCTTCCTGGTGAAACAGTTCAATTAAAAAAAAAAAAGCTGACAGGATGCCCAATCCCCCTGCCGGCATGACCCCCTCACCAGTTAACTAGAATCTGCAGCTTATCCAATAGGAAGGGAAATGGGCAGACTGCGTGGGCCAAGTGGTCCTTATCTGCCGTCAAAGTCTATGTTTCTATGTTTTTATTTGCTGATGGGGTAGCCCAATCCCCATTGGCATAATGCACCTCCCCCATTTGTTGTTTACCGCAGGGGGGGTGCCCAATCCTCCCTTGGTTCATGTGTCACCCCCAGCACACTGTATGGCCGACGGGGGTGCCCAATTCCCCGTTGGCTCCACTGCCCCCCCAAACAAACTTCCATCTGCAATGCTGGAAGCCCATCCCAGTGTGGCAAAAGTCGCTTTGGCCAACGAGGGTACCCAGTCCCCCATCGGCTCCACTGCCCCTCCCAAACAAATTGCCTGGTGCCATGTTGGGATCCCACCCCAGTGTGGCAAAAGTCCCCTGTCATCTGTGTAAAAAAAAAAGAAACAACCTAGAAGAAAAAAACAGTCCCTCATTGATTCTCTTGCCACCCTCCCCTAACCTGAGCAACCGTCTGCATTCCTCACCTCCCCACACCCCCACCTCACCCCACACTTACCTCTGGAGCCCAGCGCAATGATCTTCGGTGGACCAGGAACATGTCTTCACTCTTCAAAGCCAACCGTGAACTGCAGAAATGCCGGTAAGCTGTATAATAGCATAACTTTTTTTTTTTTTTAACTTTGCATATCTCAAGTTATTTTGGGATTGCCACCAAATTTTCAACATAGGGTTCTTGATTCCACCTCATGAACTCTGTCACTGTCATTTTGTTATTTGGTCCTGAAAGATGATTTCGCGGTCATTGTGAGGAACCACCTTTCTGGACCGATCAACGAAATGACAGTGTCACAGTTCATGAGGTAGGCCCCCAAAAAGCCTATGCTGAAAATTTGGTGAAAAAATTCCCAAACGTGATTGTATTACTAGCATGCATTGTGCTGTTCCTACGCATGCTCGTAACTTCTAGCATTTTTAATATTTTCACTCCAGATTTTCAACATTGCCATTTTATCGCACCATCTTATAAAAAGTACAGCTGTCATTTTTCACATCTCACCTGAAATGTGTTTCGCACATGTAGTGCACGATGGCACGGTCGGTGTGTGAAATCAATATTCATGACAGATTAAGAAAATCACAGTGACACTGTTCATGAGGTAGGCCTCCAAAACCCCTATTTTGAAAATTTGGTGAAAAAATCCCCAAAAATGACTGTTTGGTGCACAAGGTGGGGTGGAAAGGATGAGAAGGGACTTGGCAAGGTTAGGGGAATGGTCAAATGTATGGCAGCTTAGATTCAATGCTAAGAAGTGCAAAGTAATGCACCTGGGAAACAAAACCCAGGGAAGAGTATACAATTGGGGTGAGATATTAACAACAACAAAATGAAAAGGGACCTGGGGTAGTCATATCAGATGACCTAAAGGTGGGCAAGCAATGTGAGAGGGCAGCAAGGAGGGTTGGGGGATACTGGGATGCATAGGAGAGGCATCACCAGTAGAAAACAGGAAGTTATTATCCCTCTGTACAGACAGTTGGTAAGACCCCATCTGAGTACTGCTGCAGTTCTGGAGACCCAGTCTCCAAAAGACATAGACAGGATGGAAGCTGTCCAGAGGAGGGAACTAAAATGGTGCAGGTTCTGCAACGAAAGACATATGAAGAGAGACTTAAGGAGCTTAATATGTATAGCCTCGAGGAAAGGAGGGAGAGGGGGGACATGATAGAAACTTTCAAGTACCTCAAGGGAATCAACAAAGTCCAAGAGGGTAGCATCTTTCAAAAAAAGAGGTGTGCAAGAACAAGGGGCACAATTTGAAGATGGGGGCGGCTCAGAGATAATTTAAGGAAGTATTTTTTCACAGAGAGGGTTGTGGATGCATGGAACGGCCTTCCGGAGGAGGTTGTGGAGTCAAAAACAGTGGTGGAATTCAAGCATGCATGGGACAGTCATAAGGCAATTCTAGGGGGTTGGGGTAGGAAGAAGTAGGCTGCTGGTTAACTGGGATCTGCAGCTTATCCATTAGGTAGGGAAATGGGCAGACTGGGTGGGCCAAGCGGTCCTCATCTGCTGTCAAAATCTATGTTTCTATGTTTTTATGTTTTACAGGCATGTGTTGTGCAGTTCCTATGCACGCTCATAACATACTAACATACTAAAAGCCAGAAGAATAGGCCTGACGGTCTTTCATGTCTGTTTGGTAGCCAGCCCCTGTTGGGCGCTCACTCTCCCAACCCCCAGCCCCACAGAGGGTCATCTTCGGCTTCAGTTTACCCATGCACCTGTCCCACACCATCTTGAAGCCTTCCACTGTGCCCTCCTCCACCAGACTCCCGAGCAGTGCATTCCAGGGCCCCACCACCCTCTCAGTGAAGTAATGTCTTCTACATTCTCCCTTGCCCCTCCAGCTTCCACTCATGCCCTGGTTGTGCCCCTTTCTTTAGCCTTGAACATTTCTTTGGCCCTCCCCTGGTTATCCCTTTCACATATTTGAAGACCCCTATCATGTTCCCCCTGCTCACCTCTCCTCCAGTGAGTACAGCCTAAGTTCTTCCAGCCTTTCCTCATAGGTCCTCTCTCTCATGCCCTGAATCATCCTGGTTGCCCTCCTCTAGACCCTCTCCAGCAGTGCTATGTCCTTCTTGAGGTGAGGTCTCCAGAACTGCATGCAGTACTCAAGATGTGGCCTGATCAATGCGTTATACAGAGGGAGGATCACCTCCCTCCTCCTAGACATAATTCTCCTGGTTATGCAGCCCAGAATCCTGTTTGCTTTTGCCACAGATTTTCTGCAGTTTTCAGTGTTATTCATTTTGGTGTCTACCACCACCCCCAGGCCCCTTTCACTTGTTGTGGTTTGCAGTGAGACCCCCCCCCCAAGGTGTATACATGACCTGGGTTTCTGACTCCCAGATGTAGCACCCTTACTCTTCCCTGGATTAAACCTTAGTCCCCACCTCGTTGACCACACCTCCATGGTATCCAGGTCCCTCTGGACTGTCTCTCTCGCTACGTCCCCATCTGCCAGTGCTCCCAGTTTTGAGTCATCCACAAAGAGGCTCATCTTACTCCTAACCCCTCTCCCCATATCGGAGACATAGGCATTGAACAGGAATGGCCCCAGTACCAAACCTTGGGGTACCCCACTGAAGACCTTCCTGGGGAGGATACTATTTTCTACCCAACTAAGCAACTGTCCTCCCACCCCCATCCCCTCCAGCTTTGTCAACAACCCGATGTGGGGTACCGAATCAAATGCCTTACTGAAATCCAGGTGTAGGACGTCCAGCGGTCTTTGTCGGTCCAGGGTCCCCATCACCCAGTCATAAAAATCTATGAGGTTGGTCTGACACAGTCTCCCCGGGACAAAATCATACTGTTTGGCATCCAGGTGCCCCAACCTTTCCAGTTGCCTCCCGAGCTTCTCCTTGATGATGCCCTCCATCAGTTTGCCTACCACAGACGTTAGGCTGACAGGCCTGTAATTTCCCATCTCCTCCCTAGACCCCCCTTTGTGGATAGGCATTACATTAGCCACCCTCCAGTCTTGAGGCACCCATCCTGTCTGCAGAGATGCATTGAAGAGTGCAGCTAGTGGAGCTGCTAGTTCATCCACCAGTTCCTTCTTAACTCTCTGATGCGGTCCCAGTGCCTTATCAGTTTTTAGCGCCCGAAGGGCCTCCCTCACCCTGTCCTCTGTGATTTCTCCCTCCCAATCCACCCCCTTATTTAAGCACCCATCCCCTTCTACAGTAGATTTGGCCCACCCGGTACTCCAGTCTCTTCTGGTCCTCTAGATTCCATCTGACCTCTCTGCTCAGCTGTCTCCCCTACCCTCCTGTCAGGCTGAATGGATCCCCTGTCTCCCTCCATAAATATCAAGGCAAAGTAAACATTTAGCACCTCTGCCTGATTCCCCACCTCCTGAGCCCATCCCTCCCCAATCTTAATCCTGGAGATTTGTGCTCTCCCTTTTCTCTTCTGCCCTATGTATCTATAGAATCCCTTTCCACCCCTCCGGATATCCCTAGCCAGGTTTTGCTCCATCCTCACCTTAGCTCCGCTCACCACTCTGGCGACCCTCCTTGCTGTCAATTCGTAGTTGCCTCTCTCCCTAGTCCCCCTGGAGCACTTAAAACATGCATAGGAAGCCTTTTTATCCCTCACTGCCTCTTGCACCTCCCTGGTCTGCCAACATGGCTTGTTGACTCCACCATTCTTATGCCTTACCCTTGTACATGAGCTAGTAGCCTCCTGCACCCCTTTCTTAATGGTCTCCCACAAGCTACCAGCATTTGTGTCTGTCCTAATCTTGTTCAAACTCCCCCATAGCATCCAACCCATGCCAATGAAGTCCGCCCCCCCGAAGTACACTACTACTGTATTAGAGCAGTTATCCTCCCTCCCAGACACAGCAGAAACCAGACTGTGGCATGGTCACCACCTGCCACTGGGCTACACACCTCCAGACCCCTTATCTGGTCACTGTCTGCAAGGACAATGTCCAGTATCCTCCCCTCCCTAGTAGGTTCTCCCACCTGCTGGCCCAGGAAGGCATCCTGAAACACATCCATGAGTCTTTGCTCCCTGGCCACTGTGGATGTCATATTGTCCCAGTCTGCCCCCGGCATATTAAGGTCACCCATGACCACCACACTACCTTTTATGCGGTCACAGTGCCCCTTGATGTTCTCAACTAATTTTTCCTCCAGGGCCTCATCCATCACGGGGGGTCTGTACACCACCCCTATTTTCAATATTTTACCTCCTCTCGTTTGCAGGGTTACCCAAATCACTTCCACACACCCCCATCAGCCTCCTCCACTCCACTAACCACTATGCCATTTTTGACTATCAGTGCTACACCCCCTCCTCTTCCCTCTTCTCTATCCCTCCTGAATATTGTGTAGCCCTCTAAGTTTAGGTCCCAATCATTCTTCTGGGTGGTCCATGTCTCAGCAATGCCACCACATCTGTTGATCCCTCAGCCAGCATCACCTGGAGCTTGGGCATTTTGTTGCCCATGCTCCTGGCGTTGATCAGGACTGTCCTCCATCCCATCCCCCCCCTTCCCTCTCCAATTGTCTTGGCCCTGCGCAATCCCTATTCACCCTTTCCTGCACAGCTCTGACTGTATTTACTTTGCAGTCACCTGCCCTCTTTTTGCACCCTAGACCTGGAACCTTGAGCAGCCCTCCTGGTTCCATTCCTTCACTTAACCCGCCCCCCTTTACAAGTTTAAACCCCACCTCTCGACTATGAATCCAGCGAGTTTTAGTTTCAAGATCTCCCTCCCCTCTAAGTTGAGGTGTATCCGATCCCTGACATATAACCCCTTGTCCTCCCATTTGTCCTCCCAGCCCCCCACCGGCCCATACTCTTCTGCCCTGCCCCAGTCCCTGAGCCACTGGTTCACCCCTCTGAGTTTATGCTTGGTCTCCCTGGACACCCTAGGTACTGGTAGAATCTCCAAGAAGGAGATTGAGCTTCCTATAGAGTGGCAGACCCTGGCCAGTTCCCGAAACCTCGCCTGGATTTTCAGTTCACTGTTCCCCTCCAAGTCGTTTGTGCCCAGATGTATTAGGAAATCTGGGGATCCCCAGCATTCCAATGCTAATGAGTATAGCTGGAATTTGGCCTTGTGTATGGATAGGCCTGGGGGATACATTTAGCTTTGACTGGGCTGCCTTTTCCCTCCCCACCCTCCCACTGGCAGCCCCTGGTCATGGAGTCACCCAGCAGAATCACCTCCCCAATTTACTGGCCCTTTGATCCCTTCCAGGCTCTTCCTTCTTTCATCAACCCCAGCTTCTCCTCCCACCCCTTCAGTCCGGGGATCACTAGTCTGTGCGTGCCCTACCATGTGATTCTTCTGCATGCAGCTCCCAGTTTGGTCTCGCCCCAACCTCATGGGTGGCACTGATTGCCCTCCCAGATCTCCCTGGACTCCCTTTCGGTCAGAACCACAGGTCCCCCACCCAGATACCCTTCTACTGCTTCCTCCCTGCCACCATCCCCTCTCTGGTCTTGTATCCCCACCCTGTCTGGGGTATTTCTCCTCTCCCTTCCTCCCCCCACCTCATCCAATTCCTCCCACCCAACACTGGCCTTTCTAGAGTACCTCCTACTTCCCTCTCCTTAGCTGACTTCCCCAACCTGAGTGCCTGCCCAACCCTATTTCTCCCTCCCCTGGCCTTGTCCTTTGCTCCACCATCCCCCTTCCTCCCTCCAACCTCGGTTCATGTCCCTCCTCCCTCCCTCCCTTTTTGTGGATGTGGCCACCTCCCGTACCTCCAGCCCCCCTCCTCCGGCTTGCTGGCCAAACCCTCTTTATCTGCCTGTTCCCCCTCCCGCCATCCTCTTCCACCTCGTCTCCTGGATATAGCAGGGTGAATCAATTACTTAGTATGATGCTTACCCCAGACTTGCTTTCTTCTACCGCCCCCCCCCGATCCCTCTGATCGGCCACCCTCCTATGAAGTGATTTCCGTCCGTTGCTTGTAACGTACCCTACCCCTCCAGAGTACCCATAAGGTCCATGTCCACCTGTTCCCTGGGGTATACTGTAGTGGGCTCACCTACTCTCGTGAGGTCCTTCCCACTCGTTTCCTCCTGAATCCTCTCTCCTCATGCCTTCCAGCTTTCTTCTGATCCCCTCAACCTCCTCCCTAAGTCCTGTCAGCGGAAAACACACTGGACACCCTCCGAACCTCCATGCCCAATTTAGGATTATTGCTACCCCACACCCTGTACACCCAATCACATTACTGAAGATGCCCACTCTGGCCAGCCCCAAGTCCACCCTCATTTTGGTGTGAGCAGTACAACCCTCTAGCAGAACCAGTTCAGGCAGTAGTACACAAGGACCCTAGCTGTTTATCCCCTATCCCAGCAGAATTCAGATTACAACAGTTCTCCCTCTTTCCCTACAGCAGCCAGTTTTTCAGCCCCAGTTCTCAAGCAAATATTTTGCCCACCCCAACAGTGATCAGTAGCAGTAAACAGTTCACACAGTTTGCCTACTCCCTCAACTGTAGACAGCATACAGAATTTTACAATCTGCTATAATATGCCCCCTCTGATAGCAGTAGACAATATTGCTCAAGCAGCCCAGCATACAGGACCCTTGTGCCCCAATCAGCAGTAACCAGTTCACCAGCCGTAGTATTAATCAGTTCACAGTTGTCATCTCCCTCAGCTGTAGGTAGCAGGTAGTCAATGGTGCCCAAGCAGGCACAGCATACAGTTCCCTTTTCCCTCAATCAGCAACAATCCAGATCACCCACTCTCAACTTGCCCTTCTCCAAGGCTCCACCCCCACCGACCATTTAATAGAGGTTGGGGCCAGGCCGGGTGGTGTGGGAACTCTCCTGATTGCGACTGGGCTACTGGCCTGTATAGCCCAGTCGCTCAGTCAAACATTTGCACCCTTAGAGCTGATTGGCCCACCACTTCTTTCTCCGTAGTGGCCAGCAGTCTTCCACACAACTCCCCTGCTTGCTGTCACGCCACCAATGTGGCTCCGGTCAGCCTGTCCAGCTCCCACCAACAAACTCCTTTTCTGACCACCGATGTGGTCGCATTCTCTCCCGCTGCCGATGCAGCCCCGGATTGCCTGCCCTGACTCCCTCCAGCAAACAGCTCTCCTTATTGCGACTGGGCTAATGGCCTTTATAGCTCAGTCGCAGAGTCAAAATTCATGCCCTTAGCGCTGATTGGCCCCACCGCTCCTTTCTCCGTAGCGGTCGGCAGCCCTACGCACAACTCCCCTGCTTGCTCTCACATTGCTGATGCGGCTCCGATCAGCCTGTCCTGCTTCCGCCAACAAACTCCTTTTCCAACCACTGATGTGGTCGTGTCCTCTCCCACCACCGATGCGGCCCCAGATTGCCTGCCCCGACTCCCTCCAGCGAAAAGCATTCGAGCATTTTTAATATTTTCACTCTAGATTTTCAACATTGTCATTTTACCACATCTCCTTATGAACAGTACAGCTGTCATTTTTCATATCTTGCCCGAAATGTGTTTTCGCGCATGTAGTACACAGTGACGCGTCGGTGTGCGAAATCAATGTTCGAGACAGATTAAGAAAATCACAGTGATACTGTTCATGAGCAGAGGTCTTAAACTGGCTATGTTGAAAATTTGGTGACAAACGTCCAGAAAATGACTGTTACTAGCGTTCATTGTGCAATTTCCACGCACCCTCGTAAGTTTACAAATTCGTAATATTTTCAGTCCAGATTTTCAATATTGGCATTTTTCCACACCTCCTTATGAACAGTACAGCTGTCATTTTTCACACCCTGCCCAAAATTTGTTTCACACTTCCAGCCAGAATTGCGCGGTCATTGTGGGAAATCAGTGTTCCGGACAGATTAAGAAAATCACAGTGACAGTGTTCATGAGCGGAGGTCTCAAAATGCCTGTGTTGAAAATCTGCTGTAAAATATCCCCAAACTAATTACATTACGGGTGTGCGTTGTGCAGTTTCTAAGCACACTTGTGACTTTACCAGTTTTTTTATATTTTCACTACAGATTTTCATCATTTTCATTTTTTACACCTCTTCATGAACAGTACAGGTGTCATTTTTCACATCCTGTTCAAAATGTGTTTTTGCACTGGTTTTGCCAAGTGGCACAGTCGCTGCGCAAAATCACCTTTCGGTTAACAAACTGATAGTGTCACTGTTCATGCAGTGGGGTCACAAAAAGCCCATGTTGAAAACTTGGAGTAAAAGTACCAAGAAACGTCCAGGGTGTTAGGGATTTTTTGACCGTAACGCCCTACCCTGTGGGGATTGACAGGCGTCAGGGGTGTGATTTGGGATTGTCGACAGTAATGCTCATGCCATTCCACCTCCACCCTGCAGTCAGTGGCAGGCATCGAGGTGCACCTTGGACCCTTTGGCTCCAAAGTTCATCCCTATACTGAACCCATTTCAGCGTATTTCCTTATGCAATAAGGTGAGTGTAAAGCCCAAACACTCCAAAGCACACCTCGACACTTGTAAGTGTCTGCAGGGTAGGGTGAGGTGAAATGTTATGATCGTTATGGGTGATGACCCAAAGGCACACCCCAATGCCTATCCATCTCTGCAGGGTGGGGGTGGAGTTGGCATCAGTTCAATACTTCACTGCCATTTCTATACTGAATCTGCCTAACTCCTGCACTTCCACTGCTAATGACAGCAAGCAACACTTGGCATTGACAAATGCTTGTATTGTCTTTATAAGTGACATTGTAGAGGGACTGGAAGGAAAAGTATGCCTCTTTACAGACGACAAAAAGAGCAGCAACAGGGTCGATACACAAGGCGGGGATGGGAAGGATGAGAAGTGATCTGACAAGGTTGGAGGAATGGTCAAATGTATGGCAGCTTAAATTCAATGCAAAGAAGTGCAAAGTAATGCACCTAGGAAACAAAAACCCAGGGGAAGAGTACACAATTTGGGGGGGGGGGGACTAACAACAACAAAAATGGAAAGGGCCCTGTGGGTAGTTATATCAGATGACCTATAGGTAGGCAAACAATGTGAGAAGGCAGTAAGGAGGGCTGGAGGGATACTGGGATGTATAGGGAAAGGCAGCACCAGTAGAAAACAGGAAGTTGTTATCCCTCTGTACAAACAGTTGGTGAGACCCCATCTGGAGTACTGCATGCAGTTCTGGAGACCCAATCTCTGCAAGGACACAGACAGGATAGAGGCAGTCTAGAGGAAGGCAACTAAAATGGTGCAGAGTTTGCACCAGAAGTCATACGAAGAGAGAGACTAAAGAAGCTTAATATGTATACCCTCGAGGAAAGGAGGGAGAGGGGGACATGATAGAAATGTTCAAGTACCTCAACGGAATCAACAAAGTCCAAGAGGGTAGCATCTTTCAGAAAAAGAGATGTGCAAGAACAAGGAGGCACAATTTGAAGATGGGGGGGATGGCACAGGGGCAACACGAGGAAGTATTTTTTCATGAAGAGGGTGGTGGACGCATGGAATGGCCTTCCTGAGGAGGTTGTGGAGTCAAAAACAGTGGGTGAATTCAAGAATGCATATGAAAGACATAAGGCAATTCTGGTGGGGATTAGGAAGAAGTAGGCTGTTGGTTAACGAGGGTCTGCAGCTTATCCAATAGGTAGGGAAATGGGTAGAGTAGGTAGACCAAGCAGTCCTTATCTGCCGTCAAAGTCTATGTTTCTATGTCTATGTCTGAACTAGGATTTGAACCAGGATCTCCTAGCTTCCAGTTCTCAGGATTCATGGTACTGAACACTGAGTAAATGTATGAGAGCAGGCACTCTTTGCACCAAGATTTTCTTAAACAATCTCAGGGCCCGCTTTCCCAAGCATTCCTGTGAACTTGACTCACCATTATCGGTCATGTAGACTAAATGAGGACACTTTCCGATCACCATCGGAACAAGACATGTTGTTATTTTTAGTTTGGTGTTGCTGAGTATTTATGCAACAGAATAAAGAGGCTGCTCAATGGGTTTATGCAGCTATGCCTACAGCACAGTTTATGATAGTGCTGCCCGTTGATAGTGCCTAATTCCTGGGAGCATAGCCGATCGTTCAGCTGGGTGAACACAGTTAGGAGTGCCAGCCAGCCCAGTCGTGCTCTGTTCCTCAGGACCAGCACTCAGGTTCCTCTCCTTCCTGATGGCATGTCGAGTTTCCCCCTCCCGTTTGCACAGCCTATGATCGGTGATTCCCTACCTCGGAGCTGCTGGGGGGGGGCCTTGGTTCCTGGTCCCACAGCGTATCGCTTGCACCCCTGGCCTGTTCCATCACTTGTGGAAGTCTGTCATACTAGCATTGTTCCTGCTTTCCTCCTGAGGGCAGCTGAGCAGTGCTGGAGGAGGGGGAAAGCTGATACTTAGTTTAAAAGTTTCAAATCTAGCAGACAAAATCTTGGTGCTCATTTTTGGACTCCTTCCTGGTGTTTCACTGGTGGCCAGAGATCTCGGGCAACATGAGATCTTGGCGGCCATCTTAGGAATGGTGGCCTGCCGCAATCAGAAGTTTAAAAAATAAAATAATAATAAAGGGAACACACTAGCAAATGTCACATTAGGAGGATGCATACCACCCAAGGCGAGTGGACTTCCTCGGAGTTAGCTCTTGGGCACATACCCCCTTTGGCGCTGATTGGGGGACACATAGGGGTCACCCAATATGGCACCGGGTCCATGCGATGGCCATGTTGGTTCAGGCCTTTTTGGGGCCTCCGGGTGGTGCATCACATTTCTATGCAAGACAGCTAGACAGAGGTAATGGTGACTGGGGCTACTGGTCAATTACATGTGTCAGTGCTATTAAGTAGTCAGGAGGCTGCTGCTGCTCTTGCTTAGAACCACTGCTAGAGACTCCAGAAGGGGTCACCTAAGATGGTATTGGCCACACGGAGCCACCATCTTGGTGTAACCCCCCTGCAAATGGGGGTTCCCAAAAGACTTCCAGGAGCTTGCTTGAATGCTCCAAGCCTGAATGGTGTTTGGCATTTAAGCCATTTATCAGTGAGTGTTTTTAGAGCCTCTGGTACTGTCTCTTTAAGAGCTGTCTGCTTGCAGACATAATTAGTTTGTATGGGGGACTGTGTGCTTCTCTGAGTACCACTCGAGCTGCTGCCAATTCACTTCATTTTGCAGTCACTAGGAGTGCAAAGGAACCTATCTGAAAGATGTAACTGTTTGCCAGAAATTATTTAGAGTAATAATGAAATTACAGTTTGTCTAACCTGCTTTCTTTGCAGTCAGAACTGTGTCTGCTAGTTCCCATTCTGGTTTTGAACTGCTGAACTGGACCAATCAGTGTGGGGTAAGCTAGCTCTAAAATGGTCCCTTGGACGAATCAGAACTTGGACTCATAATCTGAGCCAGTCACAAGAGGATTGTATGAGCAGTGACTCTGGGAGATGTAGTTTAGACTTCAGCACCTTTTTGGACCAACAGCAGCAGTCTATTGTGAGTGACAGCCAATCCAGTCAAGAACTGGGAGGAACTCAAAGGAAGTGCCCGGTTTTGTTGGTTGGAGTTTCAGTTGAGCTTTGTCAGTGAAGAAGGAAGGAGCCCTGTGCTTTTTCAGTGTGCAGTTTTAGTCAAAAAACGTGTGTAAGGCCCAGAGTTCCGGTCTGCAGCTTGTGTAACTGCTTGTTAGGACTGAATCCGTCCTGTGAAAAGAATCAAAGGATCTCTGAAGAATAGAAACCAGGCTCACCCTGTAGAAGACTGGAGAAATTGCGGAATTGCACTCGGTCTGTCAGGAACTGAATCTGCTGTGTGTTCTCCCGGGTATTGTGCAGTAATTGCGATCGGGATAGAGAAGCAGCCTGCCTGGTATAGTACTTTCTTTTTTTTTTTACCATGTAAATGTGTGAAGAGTCTCTTGGAGCGCAAGAGTAGCCCTGCTGACATTGAAGGACCCTATCTTATTTGGAGGTCGTGAGTACTAATTCAGGGTCGCTCCCTGTTGAATTGCCACATTAAATCCAAATGGAATTACTGTACTGCTGACTGTTTAATTCTCCTTTTCTCTGTGTGAAAGGGCCCCTACCAGCTGCCACGGTTTGGACTAGCCACTAGGGCTTGGGTACCCAGGGACAGTAACTGATAGGGATGAGCCTGTGCACAGAGCCATAGTAGATTATTAGGTGATAAGCTAATTAACCTGATTTCCCCTGTCCTTGTTATATCCCCCTAAATAAATCAGAGCTGCTTGTTTCAGCAAAGTTATACTGCCTGAGGTATTTGTCTATGTTAGTACTGTACTGTGATTGTTGCACTGTATCTCATTTCGCAGGAGGTCCCAGTGCCGGAACCAGACCTGGGGTAAGTGTATACTGTGAAGGTAATTCTGATATATTGTGTGGGCCACTAGTGGGAAGAAAGGTTGCAGTGTCCCAGAGGGCTGTGACCAAGTTAGTTTAACTATTGCAAACCCTGACCTCTGGGTGGAGGCACCCGCCATTGGATCCAGGCCCCTCAACCTGTTAGTGGCAAATCAGGCAGGGTAGTAGCCCCTGGGATAAGCGCCATCTAGGGTTACATCTTGGAGGCTCACCGCTGGGATTGTGTGTCCTCTAGTGGCCATATTTCTGAACCACTGTTAGAAAAAATGGGTACCCGACAGAAGTGGCTGTGCACCGGCTGGTGGAGTGGTGTACTGGGAGGAGATCAACCCCAAAATGCTATGCTTATCCTGGACATCCCTGGGTATCAATACGGACACTGTGCAGGAGTACTTTCCAAGGTGGAAGATTTACAAAACCCTGTGGTGGTGGGTCGGCATGCTAATCTGCTCACCCACACTTTCCTGGCCCTAGTAGAGTTTAAGGATCCCATAGATAGCTCCAAAGTGCCACAGACCATTACCCCAGAGGAGCCCCTCACTGCTTGGAGAGTGATAACTAAGGACAGTAAAGACCTGGGGAATCAGCCCCCACCACTATCTGAAACTTTTGAGGAGAAATTTGCTGAATGGTTGCTGGGAGAGGGAAAACTGTGGAGGACTTGAAGAAACTATTCTTGCCACCTGGGGTGTTCCTCCCCAACACCCTCTCCTGCTCCAGTGCCCGTAATGGTGGCTGAACCAATGCAGACTCCTATTTCTGCACCTGCCATTAGTCACGACTCTTGCGAAGGTTGAGGATCTTCTCTGGCACCCTCCCCACCCCCAGGGGAGGATGACTGGAGACCTGGATGAACTATGTTGCCCCCAAGTGCTAGAATGGCAATGCTCGGAAGGCTAAAAAAAGAGGGTTAGGTGAGCCTCCGAGGTCCTGCCCTGGCTACCATCCGTGCTAAACGGGCCAGTAACCCTGAGCGACTGCACAGGCTATCTTGAGGCCTTGGAGAATGTGTATGAGCCCAGATTCTGATGAGGACCTATGGTGGAGAGTAAGAAATGCACAACAGTACCAAGGGGAGTTGTTGTCTGTGTATGTCTCGGCTGGAAAAATTGTTGCAAGAATGCCTCAGAAAGGGTAGTTTGCCAGCGATTGAACTGGACCGAACCAGACTGGACAGAATCCTTAAGTCTGCCCCTTCAGAACTGCTGTTGCTTCAGTTACGCCTGGCAAATCGACTGGAATCCCACCTCCTATGATGAGTTAATGAGATAAATTCGAGGAGTTGAGAAAAGGCGACTCGGGAGGTACCTGCACCAACAGCTGTGGCTACAACCGAGTGACTGAGGGTGACCCATCAAGTGAAGTTCAGGGCAGAGGTTGACAGTCAATGAGTGCTCTGACAAGGAAAAGATATGCCACAATGGGTGAACTGTTGAGAGATCTGGGAATTCAAAACAGTCCCTTTATGAAGGCCACGCCTGCAAGTCACGGGCCCTGACCTATATCCGACTGCATCTGCTATGGGGGTGGGGGTACCACCCATGTATCTCCTGCTGATAACAGCTCCAAACTCAATTCCTTGACCATGGAAGTGGAGAAACTGACAGATGTCTCCAAATGCTTATCACGCAGGACAGAGATGGCACCCAAGTTTCCAGTTAGTAATACCCCCGCCTGGCTCCCAGTGTGGTGCCTCGGCCAGCTCAAACTCCAGAAAGTATGTTTTGCTATAATTGTGGGAAAGATGGGCACATGAAAAGGAATGCCAGTCCCAAAGACACTGACAAAGTTGCATATAGGCTACAAGGGAGCTTGGAGAAGAAATCAGTGGTTAAGAGGTGCACCACATGATCCCAGTGAGGGCACCAAAATGCTAATTCACGTCCTTTGTGGCAAGGCAGTTGCCCAGGCCCCCACTCACCGCCTCTCCAGACTGGTCCAGAATAGTGGGTCCCTCCATGGAGACCACTGTAAAGGTGAATGGAGTGTCTACAAGAGCTGTATTAGACAGTGGCTCCCAAGTGACAATTATGTTCCAGGATTGGTATCAGAAGCATTTGTCAGGACGACACCTTTACAACCATTAGAAGGACTGCATGTATGGGGGTTAAGGAGAAGGCCTCACCCTATTCCGGTATATCCGAATTTGGCTGTCTTTCCCCACCTCCGTGGCTGGGTGGCCGAACAAGTAGAGACCCTAGCCTTATGTGTCCCCCACTGGACTGTATGATGGTGTCCCTTTGTTGATTGGAACAAATGCTCATATGTTGGAAGGCTGGCACAGTTGTGTTATGAAAAACAGGGGTCAAAGATAGTAGAGCTTTAAGAGTTCCGGCTTTAATTAAGAAGGCCTATGAGGCACAGAGAGATGCTGAAAAACAGAACCAGAGGAACCGGTCGGAATTGTATGGAAGAAGGATCCTGAGTCTCTGATCCTGGCGCCAAATGCCAGTGTACCTTACAGGGAGAGGTCCGTATCAGAAAGGATGTTAAGAATAAAATATTAATGTTGGATGCAGCGATGGTAGAAATTGCCAGAGGGACTGCTGGTCAAGTCTAGTATTTTGCCCGCTAGAGCCCATGCTTATGCCACAGAAGGGTAATGGTCCGTCTATAATGTGTCTGAAAGAGACATTCGAAACAGAGGTTGCATCCTGGCTAATGCATTGTGCAGACACTGCAGTGCTACCCAGCAGCAAGAGTTCAAGGAAGAATGACAGAGTAACGCCTGACTTGTTTGATTTCGCGACCCCCGCTGCCAGCTGAATGGAAAGTGAGGATCAGTGAGAAGCTTGCCCAGAGACAGGTGTTTCTTTAAAGGAATGGGATGTCGGATGCGTGCAAGGAGCTGAGCACAATATCCGGCTGCATGACGAAAGACCATTTCGTGAGAGGTCTCGGCGCCTGGCACCTGCTGATATAGATGATGTGAGACGGCATCTGCAAGAGATGTTAGCTGCTGGTGTAATACAAGAATCCAGAAGCCTTATGCTTCCCCATTGTGGTAGTGAGGAAAAAGAATGGAACAGTGGATGTGTGATGGTATTTGACCTAAACCGGGCGGACTATCCCTGATCAGTACACAATGCCCCGCATTCAGGATGCTTGACTGCCTAAACGGGAGCAAGTGGTTCTCTGTGCTGGATCTCCGTAGTGGGTACTACCAGATCCCATGGCCCCAGAGGACTCGGAGAAGACGCGCCTTTATCTGTCCGCTTGGCTTCTATGAATTCATGAGGATGCCTCATGATTTCAGGTGCCCCAGCCACTTTTCAACGATTGATGGAGCGTGCAGTGGGGCACATGAACTTACTAGAGTGCCTGGTATACCTAGATGATGTTATTGTGTTTGGAAGCTCACTGGAGGAACATGAGAGCAGATTATTTAAGGTATTGGACCGACTGAGGACTTTGGCCTTAAACTGTCCATTGATAAGTGTCAATTCTTTCAAACATCAGTAAAGTATGTGGACACATAGTATCCACGAGGAATAGAGACCGACCAAGTAAAGTTGAGGCCTGACCACCTGGCCACAGCCCAAAAATCTAAAAGAACTGCAAAGATTCCTGGATTCTGTGGTTATTATCGGCGCTTCATCAAGGACTATTCAAGAGTGATCCGCCTTTACTTAACCTTACTCAAGGGTATCCCCAACCCACAAAAATACCAAAGTCAGCGTCCTCAAGACTGAAAGAGTGTATTTTCATCCGAGTGAAGTATTTGGGCCCGCTGGACCTGATTGATGAGACTGCTTTTCATGAGATCATATATCAACTTACCCATGCTCCAGTGCTGGCCTATGCCGATCCAAGAAAACCTTACGTCCTGCACACTGATGCTAGCTTGCAAGGGTTGGGGCTGTGTTGTACCAAGAGCACGAGAATGGCTCTGAGACCAGTGGCCTTTGCCAGTAGAAGCTGACCCCATCTGAAAAGAACTATCCTGTACATAAGTTAGAGTTCCTAGCTTTGAAGTGGGCTATTGTTGACCAATTCCATGAGTACTTGTATGGGCTAAAATACTAGTAAAACTGACAATAATCCTTTGACCTATGTGCAGACCTCCAGCTAAGTTGGATGCCACTGGCCATAGGTGGCTTTCTGCATTATCTACATATGACTATGCTCTGGGAGGTCACCGAGCAGGTCTGAACCACATAGGATGCTGATGCTCTCTCCGCGAGGCCTGTTCCCCAGAATGATTGGGTCCGTTGACAGAACCCGACATTCGGGCACTCTACGGAAGTTTGACAGGGAGGAACAAATGTCCACGGACGCAGTGGACTGCATAGGGTGGATTGCTTGGGAGCCTCTGAGAATTGCATACCTGCTGCTTATTGCCACTTTTCTGCAATAGACATTGGTCACTGCCTCAGCTGGACAATGACAGTATTCGGCGGGTCTAACCTGCTGATCCCAAGTGATCAAAGCAGCTTTAGAAGCCCTCATGCAGGAAAAGATGTGTCCAAATTACGCCCACTGATTTGAGAACTGCACTGTTATACAAAGAAGGTCCTAAGTTGAAACTTGATCAATAAACTGTTATACAGAGAAACAGTAGACAGAGGGGACAAGCAGACAAACAACAACTAGTGCTGCCCACTGCCTTCGAGACTCAGTACTGAGGTCCTTGCACAACCACATGGGGCACCTTGGTATAGACAGAACACTTGACTTGGTGGGAATCCAGATTCTATTGGCCTAAGATGGGGGCGATGTGGAAGCTTGACATTCGAATCTTAGGTCGCGCTGCCACAGAGTTGGAGAGCTTTTGCCCCAGAGGGCTTTCCCCTCATCAGTCAATATCACCACCAGTGCACCCATGGAGTTGGTCTGTATTGATTTTCTGAGTTTGGAGTCAGATCAAAGAAATATCAGTAATGTGCTGGTGGTCACCAGACCATTTCACGAGATGTGCCAAGCTTTCTCACACAAAACCAGAAAGCATCCACTGTGGCCAAAGTACTTGTAGAAAACTTTTTGTTCACTATGGGGCTCCACAAAGAATCCCATTCTGATCAAGGGAGAGACTTTGAGTCGTCTGATCAAAGAGATGCTTTCTGTGTGGAAGGCGAAAGTCCAGAACCACCTTACCACCCCAGGGGGACCCACAGCCTGAACGTTTCAACGCACTTTGCTAGATATGCTAGGCACCCTGCACCCAAAGGACAAGCTTGATGGAGCCAACAAATTAGCACCCTGGTACATGCTATAACTGCACCAAAGTGATGCCACTGGATTCTCCCCTACCACCTGATGTTTGGAAGAGAAGCTCGACTACCAGTAGATGTGTGTTTTGGGGTCTCCTGATGGGTTCAAGCTGACAACTATTTACAGTATGTGCAAGTTAAAGGCCCAGCTAACTCTGCGTACCAGCTGGCTCAAACCATGGCTGCCAAAGAAATCAGCCAACAAAGAAAGTTATGATAAAAGGTGAAAGCACAGGAACTCCAGGAGGAGATCGGTTATTGCTAAGAAATCTGGGACTGCATGGCAAACACAAGATTGCTGACAGATGGCACCATCTCCTCACATTGTAGTGGCAAACTAGATGATCTGCCAGTGTGAAAGTAAGGCATGAGAATAATTCAAAAGATGTAAAACAATGCATAGAAATCATTTACTGCCCATTGGACAAATCTTAATTGAGTCTGAGCCCTAGAAGATGCCCCCTCTGGACCAGTGACTAGAGCTGCTGCTAAGAAAAAGATCAAGAAAGTCTGCACCTACAGAAGCAAAGTTAAAGTGTTCCCCTCCACAAGTCCCAGTTGAGCATGATCTATCAGTCCATATCGGAAGAAAGTGAGAGTGACTTTGAATACTCATCCTTCTTACGAACTGAGTCAGTTGTTTCGGGCAATCCTCTAGTCAATACTGGAGACAAAGCTGGGCCTTCTGGACTGTCTAAGCCCCCAGCTTCATCCCTGGAGCCATTGCTCCCAGAAAGTGAAGTGCAAAGCATCAGATCAGATGAAATGGAATCATTGTGCATGGTTGAACTGTTTGAGTTTTCAGGGGAGGAAAATGATAGATTGGGGCAGACTGGTGATACACCCGAACAAGAAGAGTATTTTGAGTGCCCTGACAGTCCACTGCCAGTGTCCGAAAGCTCTCCATGCGAGCCAAATGTTGTGGTCTCAGAAACTGCTACTCCTGGAGCTGAAAGTGCCCCAAGTTCTAGCCTCTCTACTCCATGGAGACTCCCTGACAAGTGAGGACACTGTTGAAAATGAGGCTCCAGAGTGCAGAGACTATAACAGTTCCCCTAGAAAAGACTGGTCGAGCTGTAAAGCCTGTGGTGCACTCTCAGTTATGATTCACTTGGGAGGCCTGTGGACTTGCTCTCTCAATGTTGTCCATAAAGGAGTGTATGTCCCCAGCTCATTGCCCAAACTGAGCATCAGTGCTAACTCCAAGTTACTTGTGTTGCCCTCTATAGTATGTTGCCCTTGCCCCATCCAGCCCCAAGGTAACTTATGGGAAGGGCTCTCTTCCAGGTTTCAATGTACAAGAGGTAATAACTTTGAGTTATGGTACAATGTATGTAATACCGTGTAAAGAGTGACGTACTGCAATGTTTCAGAGATGTGTTCTGGTAAAATGATATATTGACTGATGATTATACTTGCCGAGCCTAATGCAAATGTATATGGTTGCAGTTGAAACTTATGGTACTTGCTCGGACGCGGACGCAAGCTTTCCCAGGCCAGGAAGGTGTAACCCCCTGTCAAATGGGGTTTCCTAAAGACTTCAGGAGCTTGCTTGAATGCTCCAAGCCTGAATGGTGTTTGGCATTTAAGCCATTTATCAGTGAGTGTTTCAGAGCCTCTGGTACTGTCTCTTTAAGAGCTGTCTGCTTGCAGACATAATTAGATTTTATGGGGGACTGTGCTGCCTTCTGAGTACCACTGTAGCTGCTGCCAATTCACTTCATTTTTTGCAGTCACTAGAGTGCAAAGGGAACCTATCTTGAAAGATGTAACTGTTTGCCAGAAATTATTTAGAGTAATAATGAAATTACAGTTTGTCTAACCTGCTTTCTTTGCAGTCAGAACTGTGTCTGCTAGTTCCCCATTCTGGTTTTGAACTGCTGAACTGGACCAATCAGTGTGAGGTAAGGCTAGTTTCTAAAATGGTCCCTTGACGAATCAGAACTTGGACTCATAATCTGAGCCAGTCACAAGAGGATTGTATGAGCAGTGGCTCTGGGAGATGTAGTTATGATCTTCAGCACCTTTTTGGACCAACAGCAGCAGTCTATTGTGAGTGACAGCCAATCCAGTCAAGAACTGGGAGGAACTCAAAGGAAGTGCCCGTTTTGTTGGTTGGAGTTTCAGTTGAGCTTTGTCAGTGAAGAAGGAAGGAGCCCTGTGCTTTTTCAGTGTGCAGTTTTAGTCAAAAACGTGTAAGGCCCAGAGTTCCGGTCTGCAGCTTGTGTAACTGCTTGTTAGGACTGAATCCGTCCTGTAAAAGAATCAAAGGATCTCTGAAGAATAGAAACCAGGCTCACCCTGTAGAAGACTGGAGAAATTGCGGAATTGCACTCGGTCTGTCAGGAACTGAATCTGCTGTGTGTTCTCCCGGGTATTGTGCAGTAATTGCGATCGGGATAGAGAAGCAGCCTGCCTGGTATAGTACTTTCTTTTTTTTTACCATGTAAATGTGTGAAGAGTCTCTTGGAGCGCAAGAGTAGCCCTGCTGACATTGAAGGACCCTATCTTATTTGGAGGTCGTGAGTACTAATTCAGGGTCGCTCCTGTTGAATTGCCACATTAAATCCAAAATGGAATTACTGTACTGCTGACTGTTTAATTCTCCTTTTCTCTGTGTGAAAGGGCCCCTACCAGCTGCCACGGTTTGGACTAGCCACTAGGGCTTGGGTACCCAGGGACAGTAACTGATAAGGATAGGCCTGTGCACAGAGCCATAAATAGATTATTAGAGTGATAAGCTAATTAACCTGATTTCCCCTGTCCTTGTTATATCCCCTAAATAAATCAGAGCTGCTTGTTTCAGCAAAGTTATACTGCCTGAGGTATTTGTCTATGTTAAGTACTGTACTGTGATTGTTGCACTGTATCTCATTTCGCAGGAGGTCCCAGTGCCGGAACCAGACCTGGGGTAAGTGTATACTGTGAAGGTAATTCTGATATATTGTGTGGGCCACTAGTGGGAAGAAAGGGGGGTTGCAGTGTCCCAGAGGGCTGTGACCAAGTTAGTTTAACTATTGCAAACCCTGACCTCTGGGTGGAGGCACCCGCCATTGGATCCAGGCCCCTCAACCTGTTAGTGGCAAATCAGGCAGGGGTAGTAGCCCCTGGGATAGCGCCATCTAGGGGTTACATTGGGAAGGAAAAAAAAAACAATAAATAATTAACTAAGTACATACTGTATATAAATAAATAACCAGGTAGGATAGATGTTAGCACCCTGACCCTCTGGTCTCAGACTCAGTAAAGATATTCCTGGGAGAGGACAGCCAGCAGGAGCCAGCTGACCTCGTGGCTTTCAGCAGAGGTCTCAGGGGTACATCCAGCAACAAAAAATAAAGCACAGGCAGGAAGCACTCAGCTAAATAATAAAGAAATAAACACTAGACCAGTGTCAGAGTGAAATATAGGAGCCTGGAGCACTCTTACCCCAATGTACATCCAGCAGCTCTGGGTCACTTCCCCCTTTCACCTTGATAGTTCTGTGACTGGGCCTGGGTATTATCTCTTCCATGGGCCCAGATGAACCGGGGGGGTGGGAGATAGGCCCTGTGCCCTAGGGGACAATATATAAGAATACATTAATAAATAAATGCTAATAATATTATACAATCAGGGTTTATCCAGGCCAAGGGGCCAGGTCCAAGCTGGGTTACAGAGGACGACAACTAGCAATGTTTTTTGGGGGGGCTTAGTTATCATTGCAGGAAGATGTCTATTCATCAGAATAATCCCTCACTGAAGGCTTTGGCATCCGTGGAAGAACAACTGCGGCAATTGTACCAGAAAAAATCTGGAATTCACCCCCAGCATTCTAAAAGAATTAAGGGAGGAACTAGTGAAACCACTGGCTACTCTTTTTAATAAATCATGGGAGGATGTTGTGATACCCGAGGACTGGAGGAAAGCGGATGTGATTCCCCTTCACAAAAGTGGGACCAAGACAGAGGCAGGAAACTACAGACCTGTCAGTCTGACCTCTGTGGTAGAGAAAGTGATGGAGCCACTTCTGAAGGAAAGAATAGTTGAGTTCCTAGAGGCCAGTGAAGCACAGGACCCAAGGCAGCATGGGTTTGCAGCTGGAAGGTCATGTCAGATAAATCTAATAGATTTCTTTGACTGGGTGACCAAAGTAGTAGACCAGGGAGGGGCTATGGACATGGCCTACCTAGACTTTAGCAAGGCATTTGACACAGTCCCACACAAAAGATTAATAGTCAAATTAACCAGCCTGGGAGTGGGTCCCAGGGTGGTAGCCTAGGTAAAACATTGGCTGCACAACAGGACACAGAAGGTAATTGTAAATGGAGTCCACTCTGAAGAAAGAGGGGTTACTAGTGGGGTACCGCAGGGTTCAGTAATGGGCCCAGTCGTTTTAATGTCTTCATCAGTGACATTGCAGAGGGACTGGAAGGAAAAGTATGCCTTTTTGCAGATGACACAAAGATCTGCAACAGGGTTGATACACAAGGAGGCGTGGAAAGGATGAAAAGGGACTTGGCAAGGTTGGAGGAATGGTCAGAACTATGGCAGCTAGGATTCAATGCAAAGAAGTGCAAAATAATGCAGCTGGGAAACAAGAACCCAGGGGAAGAATACACAATGGGTGGGGAGGTAGTAACAAAACAAAAAGGAAACGGACCTGGAGGTAATCATATCAGATGACCTTAAGGTTAGCAAACAATGTGAGAAGGCAGTAGGGAGGGCTGGGGGAATACTGGGATGTATAGGGAGAGGCATTAGCAGCAGAAAACAGGAAGTTGTTATCCCTCTGTACAGACAGTTGGTGAGACCCCATCTGGAGTACAGTGTCCAGTTCTGGAGACCCCATCTCCGCAAGGACATAGACAGGATAGAGGTAGTCCAGAGGAGGGCAACTAAAATGGTGCAGGGTCTGCAAGAGAAGCCATATGGGGAGAGACTAAAGGAGCTTAATATGTATATTCTTGAGGAAAGAAGGGAGAGGGGGGACATGATATAACTTTTAAGTACCTCAGTGGAATCAACAAACTCCAAGAGGGTAGCATCTTTCAGAAAAAGAGACATGCAAGAACAAGGGGACACAATTTAAAGATAGAAGGAGGGCAGTTCAAGGGCAATGTGAGGAAGTATTATTTCACAGAGAGGGTAGTGGATGTATGAAACAACCTTCCTGAGGAGGTTGTGGGGTCTAAAACTGTGGGAGAATTCAAGAATGCATGGGACAAACATAAGGCAATTCTTGTGGGGGGTAGGAAGAAATAGGCTGTTGGTTAACTAGGATCTGCGGCCTATCCTGTAGGTAGGGAAATGGGCAGACTAGATGGACCAAGCGGCCTTAACTGCCGCCAAAGTCTATGTTTCTGTTTCTAAAAGGAGCGGCATGGCTGGAGGCTTGCCTGGATGGAGTTGATGGCCCATCGACCTCCAATGTAGCATCGAAGAAGATGTTGGAAAAAGGAAAGAAGATGCCCCAGCAATGTGCCCCATGCAGCAGGTAAGTCTCAGCCTAGTGGGTTTCAGGTAGGGCACAGGAGGTGAGACAAGTGCTAGGGTGATGTTACAGTGTGTCTTGCACCCTGAGAGACCATTTTTTCTTCCCTAAAGTCTGCTGCAGCAGTATCTCTTCTCCTTCATATACCCTTTTTCTAACCACTATGTTTCACCATTTGCAGGCAGGCCACCTGCAAATGCACTTGTCTTACTATTCCTTTGTTTCAGGACTCCTCAGGATTGTCCCCCCCCCCGCCTACAAAAGCATTATGAACAAGCATTTGTCAATGCCGAATGTTTGCTTGCTGGCATTGGCATTGGTAGTGTAGGAGTTACAGAGCTGTATAATAGGAATGGCAGTGAAGTATTGAACTGAAGCTAACCTCATCACCACCCTGCAGAGAGTGACAGGCATTGGGGTGTGCCTTTGGGTCATCAGGCATAACGACCACGCCATTTCACCACACCCCACCCTGCAGACACTGACAAGTGTCACGGTGTGCCTTGGGATCTTTGGCCCTTATGTTCACCCCATTCCATCAGGAAATACGGTGAGATGGGTGCAGTATAGGAGAATGGGGTGAACTTTGGGGCCGAAGAGTCCAAGGCACACCTCAATGCCTCTCACTGGCTGCAGGGTGTGGAATGGTATGAGCATTACAGGCGAGAATCCCAAGTCACACCCCTGATGCCTGTCATTCTCTACAGGATGGGGCATTATGGTCGGAAACACTAACGGCTCAGGCATTCATTGGTAATTTCACTCCAAATTTTCAACATGGTTTTTTTGTGACCCCCACCTCATGAACAGTGGCAATATCAGTTTGTTAGCCGAAAGCTGCTTTTGCACAGCAACTATGGCATTTGTCACCACAGGTGCAAAAACACATTCGGACAGGATGTGAAAATGACAGCTGTACTGTTCATGGGGAGGTGTAAAAATGGCAATGTTGAAAATCTGCAGTGAAAATATTAAAAAGACTGGTGAAGTCATGAGCGTGCATAGAAACTGTGCAACGCGCACCCGTAATGTAATTAGTTTGGGGATTTTTCACAGCAGATTGTCAACACAGGCATTTTGGGACCTCCGGTCATGAACAGTGTCACTGTGATTTTCTTTATCTGTCCCAAACAATGATTTCCCACAGCGACCACGCGTTTCTGTGCTGAAAGTGTGAAAACACATTTCGGCCATGTTGCGAAAAATGACAGCTGTACTGTTCATAAAGAAGTGTGGAAAAATGCCACTGGTGAAAATCTGGACTGAAAATATTACAGATTCATGAACTTACGAGGGTGCATGGAAACTGCGCAATGCTCACTCGTAGCACAGTCATTTTATGGTCTTTTGTCACCAAATTTTCAACATAGCCATTTTAAGACGTCTGCTCATGAACAGTGTCACTGTGATTTTCTTAATCTGTCCCAAACATTGATTGCACACACCGACTGCGCCATTGTGCGCTACATGCACGGAAACACAATTTGGGCAACATGTGAAAAATGTCTGCTGTACTGCTCATAAGGAGGTGTGGTAAAATGGCAATGTTGAAAATCTGGAGTACAAATATAAAAAATTTGCGAACTTACAAGCCTTTGTAGGAACTGCGCAACGCATAACTAGAAACAGTAATTTTTAGGAATTTTTTCACCAAATTTTCAACATAGCCATTTTAAGACCTCTGCTCATGAACAGTGTCACTGTGATTTTCTTAATGTGTCCCAAACATTGATTCTGCACACCGACTGCGCCATTGTGCGCTACATGCGCGGAAACACATTTTGGGCAAGATGTGAAAAATGACAGCTGTACTGCTCATAAGGAGGTGTGGTAAAATGACAATGTTGAAAATCCGGAGTGCAAATATTAAAAATTTGAGAATTTACGAGCGTGCATAGGAACTCCGCAATGCACGCTTGTAAAACAGTCATTTTTATGTTTGCTTGCACGCATGTGCAAGAAACATAGTGCCATCATACGAATTTTCCAGAGGTGTGTCAGCCTCTTCCAAGTCGGTCAGTGTATTTGCAGGTGCAGTCGCAGAGCGCCAATCACTGCTCCAGCTGTCTATGACAGCTGAAAATGCAGTGGCATACAGTTGAAAAGGAGAGCTCCGCTTGAGTGAGCAGAGCTCTCCCCCCCCCACACACACACGCGCGCATGCATGCACACTGCGTGCTCATGCGCCTTCCCCTCCCCCCTCCATACTGTATGGCCAACGTGGGTGCCCAATCCCCGTCGGCTCCGCCCCCAAAGCATCCAGGTGCATGCTACAGAGCCCACCAGCGTGGCAAAATGATGTAATGGCCGACGGCAGCGCAGTCCCCTTTGGCTCCACTGTCTCTACCCCCACATGCTGTCGCTGGCGGGGTGCCCAATCCCGTCCGGCTTCACTGTCCCCGAGTACAGGGTGCCATGCTGGGAGCCCACCCCAGCGTGGCAACAGATCCATAGCCGGCGGGTGTGCCCAATCCCCGTCGGCTCCATCGCCTCAGCCGTCCTTCTGCCACACTGGAGCCCACCCCAGTGTGGCAAGCGTCCCGTGTCATCTTTTTCAAAAAAAAAACCTGTAAAGAAAAAAATGGTCCCTCGCAGTCTCCCTACCCCCCACAACCCGCACCCACCACTGCGCACCTGCCTCCCCACCCCTCACCCCATACTTACCTCCCGGAATCCAGCGGCGATCTTCAGTGGACGGTAACACATCTGCACTCTTCAAAGCCGACCGCTAACTGAGGAAATGCCGGTAAGCTGTATAATGGGATAGATAGGGTTTTTCAACTTTGTTGCACATCTCAGGCATTTTTTGGAATTTTTGTACCAAATTTTCAACATGGGGTTTTTGGAACCCCTCCTCATGAATTCTTGCACTGTCATGGCGTTACTTGGGCCTGAAGGGTGATTTCGTAGCCACTGTGTGAAATCACCTTTCCGGAATGATTAATGAAACAACACTGCCAGTGTTCATAAGGTGGGCCCTCAAAAAGCCTATTTTGAAAATTTGGTGGAAAAATTCCTAAAAATGACTGTTTTACGAGCGTGCATTGCGCAGTTCCTACGCACGCTCGTAAGTTTGCGAAATTTCAATATTTTCAGAATGTGTTTTTGCACCTGTGGTGCCAAATGCCATAGTTGCTGTGAAAAAGCAGTTTTTGACTAACAAACTGATATTGCCACTGTTCATGGGAGGGGGGTCACAAAAAGACCATGTTGAAAATTTGGAGTGAAAATACCAACGAATGCCTGAGGCGTTAGGGTTTCCAACCATAACGCCCCACCCTGTAGAGAATGACAGGCATCAGGGCTGTGACTTGGGATTCTTGCCTGTCATGCTCATACCATTCCACCCCCACCCACACCCTGCAGCCAGTGAGAGGCATCGAGGTGTGCCTCGGACTCTTCGGGCCCAAACTTCACCCCATTCTCCTATACCGCACCCATCTCACCGTATTCCCTGATGGAATGGGGTGCGCATAAGGGCCAAAGACCCCAAGGCACACCGTGACACTTGTCAGCGTCTGCAGGGTAGGGTGTGGTGAAATGGCGTGGTCGTTATGCCTGACGACCCAAAGGCACACCCAATGCCTGCCACCTCTGCAGGGTGGTGGTGGGTTGGCTTCAGTTCAATACTTGCTGCCATTCCTATTATGCAGCTCTGTAACTTCTACACTACCAATGCCAGTGCCAGTAAGCAAACATTCGGCATTGACAAATGCTTGTTAGGAATTTTTTCACCAAATTTGCAACATAGACTTTTTGAGAGCCCACCTTATGAACACTGGCACTGTCGTTTCCTTAATCGGTCCCGAAAGGTGATTTCGCACAGTGACCGCGAAATCACCCTTCAGGCCTGATTAACACCATAACAGTTCAAGAATTCATGAGGAGGGGTCCCAAAACCCCATGTTGAAAATTTGGTGCTAAAATTCAAACAACGCCTGAGATATGCATCAAAGTTGAAAAACCCTGTTTATTACATTATACAGCTTACGGCATTTCCTCAGTTCGCGGTCGGCTTTGAAAGTGCAGGCGTTGTTCTCGGTCCATCGAAGATCATCGCCAAACTCTGGAGTAAGTATGGTGTGAGGGGTGTGGGAGGCAGGGTGCACAGTGGGTGGGTGTGGGTGGGGCAGGAAGACTACGAGGACCATTTTCTTGTTTACAGGTTTTTCCCCAAGGCGGCGTGGGGCGTTTGCCATGCTGGGGTGGGCTCCTAAGCGTGGCAGCTGAGGAAAACTGTTTTGAGGGCCTAGAGCTGATGGGGATTGGAACACAGCTCAGCAATAACAATTTGGACATGCTAGGGTGGGCTCCCACCATGGCAACTGGAAAGCTTGTTTTGTGGGGGCTGTGAGCCGAGGGGACTGGGCACCCCCGGGCCATACAGTGTACGTGCATGGGGTGGAGGAGCGATGAGCACGCAATATGCGTGCATGCACGTGTGTGTGTGTGTGGGGGGGAGGGGAGCACTGCTCACTCAAGCGGTGCTCTCCCTTTCAACTGTATGGCACTGCATTTTGGATCGTCGCACTGTCTTTCTTGCACATGCGTGCAAGCAAACATTGTTTTTTTTCTATCCTGAAAGCATTGTGATGTTATATTTTCACTTGGGAAAGACATGCCTTCATTTAAGTTATGCTAAGAAGGGATGAAGTGAGAAATGTATAAAAGTAGTATTTCCCCCATTTGTACTGAGTTGGGACCTTTGAAACAAACATTTATTTCCTGGTTAGAAGAGACTGCACTCCAGTTTGTTGGTTTCTGTCTCACCTTGTATTTGTTGTAAAGCAAAGAAACCAAGTTAAAATACAACCAAGAGAACAATTCAACCACAGACTCACATTTTAGCCAAATACTGAGAAATACCAAAAGGTGTCCACTGCTATACCTCTCGCATTGTGCCCTGCAGCTTCCGTTGTGCAATTACTTCCATTAGTTTTCCCATTTTAAACAGAGGCAAAACTTTCTCGTTCGTGTTTACATATGTATTTTTTTATACCAGAATGAACAAGCATTTGTCAATGCCGAATGTTGATTGCTTTGCTCCATTGAGCTCGCTCACTCCCTCCCCCTCTCTCACTCGCTCGTTCTGTTTCTCCTGGCGCTGCAGGCTGCCCTTTTGTACTGGGCTCCTGCCTGCGTTGGCACCTTTGTCTGCCCACAAAGAAATTCGCAGCTGTCCTGACAGAGCTCTGTTGAGGTCACTCACTCCCCCTCTCTCACATGCTCATTCTGTTTCTCCTGGTGCGGCAGGCTGCCCTTTGTACTGGGCTCCTGCCTCTGTTGGCGCCTTTTTCTGCCCACAAAGAAATCTGCAGCAGTCCCAACAGAGCTCCATTGAGCTCGCTCACTCCCCCTCTCCCACTCACTCATTCCATTTCTGCCAGCGCTGCAGGTTGCCCTTTTGTACTGGGCTCCTGCCTGCATTGCTGCCTTTTTCTGCCCACAAAGAAATCCGCGAGCAGTCACGATAGAGCTCATTGAGCCTGCCTACCCCCTCTCTCACTTGCTCGTTCTGTTTCTCCGGCCGCTGCAGGCTGCCCTTTGTACTGGGCCCTGACTGCGCTGGCACCTTTCTGCCCACAAAGAAATCTGCAGCAGTCCCGACAGAGCTCCGCTGAGCTCGGTCATTCCCTCCTCACTCGCTCGGTCCTAATCTGTCCCAAACACTGATTTCCGAAAGCGACTGAGGTATTCTGCGCCGGAAACATGAAAATATATTTCAGCCAGGATGTGAAAGGTGACAGCTGTACTGTTCATAAGGAGGTGTGAAAAAATGCCAATGTTGAAAATCCAGCGTGAAAATATTACTAATTTGCGAAGTTACAAGGGTACGTGGAAACTGCACAATGCATGCTGGTAACACAGTCATTTTATGGAGTTTCATCACAAAATTTTCAACATAGGCATTTTAGGACCTCTGCTCCTGAACAGTGTCACTGTGATTTTCGTAATGCATCCCAAACACTATTTCCCACAGCACCCGCGCTATTCTGCGCCGGAAGTGCAAAAACACATTTTATGGCCAGGATGTGAAAAATGACAGCTGTACTGTTATAAGGAGGTGCGCAAAAATGGCAATGTTGAAAATCTGGAGTGAAAATAGTGCAAAGTTGCAAATTTACAAGCGTACATGGAACCTGCGCAGCACGCACGCTCGTAACACACTCATTTTATGGACTTTCATCACAAAACTTTCAACATAGGTATTTTAGGATCTCTGCTCATGAACAGTGTCACTGTAATTTTCTTAATGTGTCCTGAACACTGATTTCCCATAGCGACCGCGCTATTCTGCGCCAGAACTGTGAAAACACATTTCGGCCAGGATGTGAAAAATGACAGCTGTACTGTTCATACGGAGGGCCAGAAAGATGGCAATGTTGAAAATCTGGAGTGAAAATATTGCAAATTGGTGAAGTTATGAGCGTGCGTGGAAACTGCACAATGCACGCTCGTAACAGTCATTTTATGGACTTGCGTCACCAAATTTTCAACATAGGCATTTTAGGACCTCTGCTAATGAACAGTGTCACTGTGATTTTCATAATGTGTCCCAAACACTGATTTCCCATAGCGACCGAGCTATTCTGCGCCGGAAGTGCCAAAACACATTTCAGCCAGGATGTGGGAAATGACAGCTGTACTGTTCAGAAGGAGGTGCGGTAAAATGGCAATGTTGAAAATTTGGAGTGAAAATGTTGCAAATTTGTGAAGTTACGAGCATGCGTTGCAACTGCACAACGTACGATCGTAAAACAGTCATTTCTTGGATTTTTTCCACCAAATGTGCAACATAGACTTTTTGAGAGCCCACCTCATGAACACTGGCACTGTTGTTTTGTTAATCGGTCCCAAAAGGTGATTCCGCGCAGTGACCACGAAATCTCCTTTCAGGGCCGAATAACGCCATAACAGTGGCTGAATTCATGAGGAGGGTCCGAAAAACCCCATGTTGAAAATTTGGTGCTAAAATTCCAAAAAATGCCTGAGATAGGCATCAAAGCTGAAAAAACCTATTTATGCCATTATACAGCTTACCAGCATTTCCTCAATTCGCGGTCGGCTTTGAAGAGTGCAGGCGTGTTCCTAGTCCACGAAGATTGTCGCTGGGCTCCAGAGGTAAGTATAAGGTGAGGGATGTGGGAGGGGGTTGTGGGGAGGCGGGGTGCGCAGAGGTGGGTGCAGGTTGGGAGGGGCCACCGGACTCGAGGAGGACCGTTTTGCTTTACAGGTAAAAAAAAAAAAAATACATTGCGGGACATTTTTTTTTTAACAGGGACATTTATGGACATTTGACACACTGGGGTGGGCTCCCAGTATGCCAACCTACTGTTGTGGGGGAGGCGACTGTAGCTGATGGGGGATTGGGCACCCCCCCGTCGGCACACACCTATGTTTCATTGCGAGGGGGACATGATGCTGACGGGGAGTGGGCTCCCCCATCGGCAAATCAAACTGGGAGGGGGGAGATTATGTCAATGGGGAGTGGGCTCCCCCATTGGCAACCTGAGCGCGTGCAGGGGACTGAAGCCAATGGGGATTGGGGCCCCCATCAGCAAACAACCACTGTTGTGGAGGGGCACATGCTGCCAAGGGGGACTGGGCACCCCCTTGGCAATGGGGGCTCACTAATATTGTTTTTGAACACGGCAGCAGCCGCACCATGATAACAAACAATATCACAGTAGTAGGTTCTGCCCAGCAACGACGGGTCACTCCCTCATTGCAGCAGGATGGCTCACGCTGCAATGGCAGGCAACCCCTGATTGCAGCGGCTGAAACCTTACAAGATTCTGGCACACTGGCAGAACTAGTGTCAGCAGCAGCATGCCACCCCACTGGGAAAGGCAGGCCAAGCCTCCAAAGGCTGTGGGGGCATTGGCCACAACAGTGTCACGCCTCCACAACCTGCTTCTGCAGCAAGCTGCCACAATATGTTTCTTGCGCATGTGCGTAATCAACATAAAACGGGAAAATAAATGAAGAGATGACAGAAAATGCACAACATGTTTATGCCTAGAAGGGCTGCACTGAATAAAAGTAAACAGTAGAGGTATACTACAACATGTTGTTCACATAATAAAAAGGCGATATGAAAACAAAAAGATGATAAGAAACTGTATAAAGTTATATGCAGCCTTTCTTGAAGTTTCCATGTTTGTAAGGTCCTGCCCAAGAGTCTTTCAGTGCCCTACTAAGCACCAGCCGGCCCTGTCTTTCCACCTTTTACACACTGGATAGCTATGTGGGAAGAGCCTGCACCTGATACTTACAACCTGATTTGTTTGGAGAAAGTTTTATTATGAACAGTACCTCCCAGTCAAAAGATATCTGAGTTTTCTTTTATTTATAGTGTTTGGGTGTAAATAATAAGGTTGTTTAAAAGAAATAAGCTGTATTTTTGTCAGTGGGTGGAGCCTGATGTAGTCATATGGTTGACTCCGGGTATAAAAGAAGTCCAACCTAGTATACACATCAGATTCGTATTGGGATCAGTACTGTGCTGACCCAGGTAATAAGGTCTGGAACTACCTTCAGTTCTTATAGTCCAGGTGGGATTTTCGCCCAGCCTGAGTGACCTCTAGCCATTTTCTAGAGCTTAGGTTATTGGCAAACAGTGATTTTTTTTATTTATTGTGATCTCGGATTAACACCTTTTAGAACAAGCTCATTACATAGGTTCCAGGTCCAAATTACATTAACAGTGATTAAAAAAGAAAAAAACATGTAGGTATACAATACAGCTGTAAGTGCAGGCTAATAACAAATATGAGTCTGAGTATTAATATAAACATAAACAAACAGACTAAGTTAGCAGGTTATTATAAGTACCACAAGTTTGTGAGAGGGTTAAGGCAGTTCAAGGAAGAGAGGACAATTCAGACTGGGGGGTGCCTGTAAGGCAGAGGGAGGTACTGCAGCAGACTGAGTTGTCAGGATGGAGGGCTATGTTCGAGGGTTACAGCAGCCCAGGGCAGCCAACACCCACTCAAGAAGTGGAGAAGCATCAGCCCAGGAAGGCCTTGTCAAAGCTATTTTTTTTTTGGGGGGGGGGTTGGGGCTTAAGGCAGATGGGAGAGGATAGTAGGAGAAAAGAGGGGGTGATGGGGAAGAGGGGAGTTTGATGCAGGGAGGTAAGGAGAAAGGAAGGAAGGAAGGAAGGAAGGAAGGAAGGAAGGAAGGAAGGAAGGAAGGAAGGAGGGAAACGTTAACTGTGATTTTGCTTAGTTATTTTTGTTTTCCTTTATTTTGTCATATCAGTCCGCTTATTTTGCTGTACATAAATAAATATTTATTTTGATTTGCCAAACCTGAGCTCTGAGTGTCCATCTATTTCCACCAACCTCACAGGCGATGAGGGGTGAGGAGTCCAACAGTGAGGCGGAGGGGTCAGATGAAGGAGTGTTCCCGGTGGTCACGAAAGACCAGTTGCCGCTGGCACAAGACCCTCCTAGGGGCACATGGTCAGTGACAAAGTGGCCTTAAAGGGAAGAGGAAGTGCCCAGGGGGCTCTGTGCAGGGGGCAACTTGTGGGCAGCCACTAATGAGCAGCTGAAGTAGCACATTGTGTTCTTTGCAGATTTGCTCGTGGGGCTCAAGAACCAGATGGACATGGGGTTGGCTTTGGGGACGGGCTCGGAGGGAGGAGAAAAGCCGGCCGAAAGTCTGGTGTCATCACCATCAGTGAACCCTTATGCAGGGCTTGACTTGCCAGTGGGCAGACATCTGATGGAGAAGGCCAGGCAACGATTTAGGAACTGGGAATACATAGACATTTTTCCTCTCTTGACTTGACCCAGACAAGGGTAAGAAGAAAAAGGTGAGGATCAAGAGAAAAAGAAGGCCAAGTCCTGTGGATGTATGAAAATTGGATCATGGCATTCGCAGAGTATGCCACAACCATTTTGCATACTGATGAAAAGCAGGGTGTGGAATTGTTTAATTATATGCACCACATCTCATTAATGCACAGGCGAAAGGGGCATGACTTGCCTCCAATTATGACAAAGAATTTCATATGAGAAGGCAGGAAGACACCACCCTCGGTTGGGGAAAAATGACATGCCTCTCTAGGGTGGATATTATGCAAGGTGGGGCATGCTGCATACAGACAGCGGTCTGCCCATCAAGGTGTCCACACTGCAATGAGTCTGAGGTCCATGCAGCAGATGTGTTATGCCTACAGCCAGGGTCCATGCACCAGGACCAGTTGTAAGTTCTGCCATGTGTGCATGTGCGCCACTAGTTGCACCATTTCTGAAGTGCTCCTTCTCTTGTGGGGCTAAGGGGCCTTTCATGGTGCATGAGGCAAACCACACCCAAACTGCTAGGTAGGAAAACTGTCCACCCGGTGTGGGGTCAAAAGATGGGTCTTGGTTAGACCAGTACCTGGAAAGAGCAGCTGCCCACTTGCTGGACAATGGTTTTCAGAGGGCTTTAGGATCCCATACTTGGGCCCCAGGTGGGGTTACGAAGCCAAGAACTTGAAGTCCACCAGGGACTGTCTGCAAGTAGTCTGGGATAAGCTGGAAAAGGAAAGGTGGCTGGAGCGTGTAAGTGGACCTTTCATGTCGCCTCCTTGGCACAACTTTAGAGTGTCTCCAATTGGCCTAGTGCTCAAGAAGGTGCTTGGAGAGTTCAGGTTGATCAACCATTTCTGGTACCCAGAGGAAATTCAGTCAATGACCACATCGATTCATTGTTTTTAAATGTATGCTGTTGAACATTCACATCAGTGCAGTGAATGCACCAGGTGTTGACAGTGGAACTACTGATGCTTTATCTTGTTCACAGTGGCAGAGATTCAAGGAGCTGGCTCCAGCAGTGGAACAGTAGCCACAGACGGTACCACCCTCCCTGTGGGAGGTGGTGACCAGGAGACTTGGAGATGCATATGTAATTCCATTGCACCACGGACTAGGAAGGCCTATTGTCTGGGTCGATCATTACATTGTGGCACAAGAAGCAGCCAGATGGGTGGATGCATGGCTGATTCCGGTGAATCAGCTGTGCATGTATATAATGTTGGCTAAGAGGGAAGGAATGTCACCAGGGACAGTGGGATGCCATCTTTCAGGACTGTCATGATTGGCCAAGGTGACGAGATTTGCTGAAAACACCAGGGCTTCTAAGATGCGGAAAGTACTGGAGGGTTGGTAGAGGTCGTTGGAAATTTGCCCATATGAGAGGCATCCCTTTACCCCAGTGATCATGGCCTGCATTTGGGCAGTATTGCCTGTGGTGTGCTGGAGCAGTTATGAGGCATGGTTGTTTGAGATGTCATTCCTGATGTCATTTTGTGGGGCATTCATAGCTTTTGAACTGACTTAAATGACAACAAAAAGGGTACATCAGGGCTGCTAGTGGGGATGTGGTTTCCATGGCAGATGGCATATATGTCCATCTGAGGAAAATCAAGATGGAGCAGAAGAGGTGGGATGCTGGGTGGATTGAAGGCTCCAGCCAGGTCAGCTTGGCCTGTGGCAGCTAAGATCAATGTGTATTGAGCATCTTGCCCGCAGACAGAGGAGGCCTTTTTCCATCATGCAGATGGCAGACCTGTGATAGCCTATCAATTTCGGTACATTTTGAAAAAGACCATCCTGCAGGTGGGTCTGAACAGCTGGGAGTTCGGCACCCATTCCTTTCAGATAGGAGCAACAAACGAATGCCAGGACCTGGGCCTGTAGGAAAGGAGATCCAGGCCTTGGGATGGTGGAAGTCCCAGGCATTCTTGCAGTATGTCCAACCTCACTTGCAGTAACGTTATGTTTCTCTGTTGCAGGTTCCTCAGGTGGCCCCAGTAGCATATAGATGTCACGGGCACTCCTTCACCCTCTGGGCAACAAGGAGAATGCTGAGGGGAGCAACCTATTGATGTTACTGCAGGCAGATTGCAAATATAGTGGTTGGGGAGGAAGGGCATGCGCTGGGAAGGGTTGCTCCCATTGCTGCTCGGGAGGCTGGTGGATGGAAAAGCCCAGGCATATTGTTGATACACCTAGGAGGGAAGACCTGGGACACAGGAAGGTGGTGAACCTGCTGCTCACAATGAAGGAAGATCTACACTCCATTAAGACTGGTGGCCCCAAGCGATTCTCATCTGGTCACATTTACTGATGAGGAGTTTTGGCCATATGCAAGAGATGGAGTAGAGCTGAACAGAACTTTTATGAGGGTTAACCGAGATGATAATCTTTATGGAGTCCATGGGGGGCTGCAGTGGTGAAACATGTGAGAAGATACATGCCTCCAACTGGGGTCTGTTGGTAGAGTGAGAAAGGAGCAGAGTGTAGGCAGAAGGGTTTGGCTAGTATGCTGCAGGATCTTAGATGGATCTTGGAGGAACAAATTGTGCCAGCAGCTTCAGGGAGGGTCAGACATAGTCCGGCCTGTGGCAGCTCTGGAGGAGCACAGAGTGAAGGTAGTGGGGAAGAAAGGGGACAAGGCCAATTCTCCTGAAGGACTCATCACCCTTCTTCAGCATGAGGATGGTGGATCACAAGACCCAGGCCCAAACAGGGGGTTCGCTGTAATCTCATCAGTGCATACTGCAAGGACAGACAGCGCTGGATGGGGGCAGTTGCAGAAGTCTTCCTTAATGACCTACCAGCAGCCACTGGAGGTAGCCAGCACACACCTAAAGGTGGCCTACACTGGTGGGCAGGTGAGGGCGCCTGGAAGTACCACATGATTCTCCCAGCAGCACACAAGCTGCTCAATTTATGGTTATGCAATTATTATCAGAAACACGTGGCTGCAGCCATTTCCCTCCAAGATGGTCCACACAAAACACACACCCCACCCATGCAAATTCATCCAAACCAGGCAACTGAAGAAGCTGGATGCCTACAAGTTTTCCAAAGCCACCCTAGCCCAAGACTGGTCCTTCACTAAAAACATTTCTGACATCTGCAAAGCACTTGAAGTCTTTAGCAATAAGTTCCTTGCCTTCTGTGACCGTTTCATCTGGCTTAAAAAAATCCAGGTTGAGGGTTCTAGCCAGGACCGGTCACCCCCAAGCTTCACAAACTAATGAGGGACAGGGACCAAGCCTGGAAGTTGTACAGAAAACACAAACCCCTTCCAACTCCTCCAAGACTTCAAAACCCTCAGGAACAGGTGCAAATCTTCCACAAGACCTGCTAAATTCTCCTTCATCCTGGAAAATCAACATGCTTCCCAGGGGAACCCTAGGAGGACCTGAAACATTCTTAACAACCTTATTGGTAGGGGAATTTCAAGAACATATTTGTCTCACCTCCAAAGTGACAACCACCACTGAGCCAAGGAAATAGCCTCCCGTTTAATAATTACTGGTGACCTTCACCAGTACAAGCCCAGCCCACTCTTACCCCATTTACCCTCCACACCCTCCCAGTCTCCTATCCTAAGTTCCATTTCAGGTACCTAACCCCTGGTGAAGTGGTCAAGTTAATCAGAACAAATGACCCAAGACCATCCAAGGCGTCACAGCATTGACTTCAGAGTTCTCCATCTTGTTTGTGACTCCTGGCCATCCCCTCACTAACTTCCTCAGCCACTCCCTCTGCATGGTCCTTCCCAAAAGCATGGGTGCACCATTATTAAACCTCTTCCTAAATCCAGTTCCAAGGATCTAGTATCCAACAACCGTCCATCTCCTCCTTGCCCTATCTCCAAAATTTTTGAGAAGTGTTCCACAGGCAAACCCACGAATTCTTCTTTAAATACAACCTCTTCACAGAGGCCCGAGCATGGATTCTGTGCTCGACATAATACTGAAATGCCTCATCAGGTTCACCACTCCATAGACAAAGCTAACAATGAAGGCCTCTACATTGGTGTTGCATTGAGACCTCACCAAAGCCTTCAACCCTCGATTGATCATGAAGTCCTCCTCCTGCATCTGGCTGGCCTGCATTTCTCACCTGAGGTCTGCCTCTGGTTCAAGGGTTACCTAACAGGCAGATCCCTTCGCACTATTATTGGCGGTGTCCTCTCTGAATCCTGCCCTATCAAATATGGGTGTCCCAAGGGTCCATCCTGGGCTCTCTTCTCTTCTCTTCTCTCTGATCGTTAACTCCCTGCCTGACATCTGCACCTCCTCCAAACTCATTTTCTATGCTGATGATGCAACCCTTTTCTGTCAGGACAAAAACTGCAACGCTCTCATTAACAAACTCTAATTCAATTTCAGCAGACTTCACACCTGGTTCATGTACAAAGGTCTTGTAGTCAGCTCCAAAAAAACTAAGTTCATGGTTTTCTCCAGCCTCTGCAAACCCCTTGGCTTTGACCTCTCCCTCTATGACAACCTTGATAACTCCATTGAAAGAGTCAGTAAATTCAAGTACCTTGGCTTACTCCTAGATAGCCACCTCAATTTCAATGCTCACATTAGCCTCACAATCAAAAAAGTCCACCAATGCCTCGATATCCTCCACAGAACCAAGTATTACCTTAACAGTATTCCCTCTTAGTCTCCAGCTTCCTCCTTCCTGTCTTCGACTATGGTTCACTTGTCTCCCTTCACCACTTCTCCATCAAATATTTCTCCAGACTTTGATGCTCCTACACAATGTTATCCACTTTGCCTCTGGTCTCTAAACTCACACACTAGTGTGACCTTTATAAACTCACCAGTTGGCCCTCCGCTGAGGCCCACCTCAACTGCAAGATGGCCACCTTTCTCAAACTCTCCCATGGACTGCTGCCTGGTGGCCTCACCTCTCTCTTCCAGACAGCCACCATCACCAGGACCATTAGACTGTCCTCCACTCTCTTTTCACTGTTCCTTTCTGCCAGACTACTCAAGGCCAGAAACACCTCTCTTTATGGGACTTGAGCTCTTCAACTCTCTCCTTCTGGAACTAAAACTCTGTCCCACCACAATGCCTCTCAAACACAATTCAGAGACATTTCTCCTCACTGCACCTGCTGCAGAGCCCTAATCTGGCTCTTTCTGCATTTTTCCCTCACCCTCTGGTTATCCACCAACACTCTCTCTCTTCTAGCACTTGTAGTATTGTTAATCCACCTAGGCTAGTTTTAGATTGCACTTACATTTTTTGTTTCCACTATTATATTATTGTTAAACCCTCACTGAATGCTTAATGTCTCCTTGTATTTGTTAATTCACCAAGGCTAGTTCATGGTTTGCCCTTTAGTCTATATTATCCTGATTTTATGTACCATTGTATTAATCCACTGTAAGTTAAATGTTTTTAGCCTATGTCATGTCTCATAATTGTTTTATGTAACTGGATGCTTGTGTAAACAGACAGCAATGCTCACGTGCCTTTCAGTATAACCAATAAAATTAAATGAAATTGAAATGAAATGAAGATCTGTGTGTGTCTTGATTTGGAAAGAGGAGAACTGGGGATACCAGACAAAATAAGAACAGTATCAGCCAAGTGCATGATTTTCAAAGCTGTCCGGACTGAGTACCAGCATGAAATAGACCCCACCCTATCATACAGTATTATGTACTTTATGGTACATATATTGGCAATTGCTTCTGATCAACTTTAAATTGTTTCAGTGCAAAATGTAGCTGAAAGATGAGAGAAAGTCAGACTGCACAGAGGTAAAGAATCCCTTCTTTGCACTGCTGCTTTAAAGGTGACCAGAAATGATTTGTACATAGTTAACTGCTACACAATTTTCCTTTCTATGCCCAGTTATGCATTCTGACATGCTTTGACCAATTTTTGATAGATACATACTGTACATACATGCATACATGATTGCATAGATACATACATACATACATAACTATATAGACAGACAGAAAGATACATACACATACATAGGATTTCCCTCAGATCTACATGAGTTCCATTCTCCTCAACAGCTACTGTTCATACTTTTCATATTTCTCGACACTCATAGAAAACATAGACTTTGCGGCAGATAAGGACCGCTAGGCCCATTTAGTCTGCCCATTTCTACCTACAGGATAGGCCGCAGATCCTAGTTAACCAACAGCCTATATCTTCCTACCCCCCACAAGAATTGCCTTATGTCTGTCCCATGCATTCTTGAATTCTCCCACAGTTTTAGACCCACAACTTCCTCAGGAAGGCTGTTCCATGCATCCACTACCTCTCTGTGAAATAATACTTCCTCACATTGCCCTGAACTTCCTCCTTCTATCTTTAAATTGTGTCCCCTTGTTCTTGCAAGTCTTTTTCTGAAAGATGCTACCCTCTTGGACTTTGTTGATTCCCTTGAGGTACTTGAAAGTTTCTATCATGTCCCCCCTCTCCCTTCTTTCCTCAAGGGTATACATATTAAGCTCCTTTAGTCTCTCCTCATACGGCTTCTCTTGCAGACCCTGCACCATTTTAGTTGCCCTCCTCTGGACTGCCTCTATCCTGTCTATGTCCTTGTGGAGATGGGGTCTCCAGAACTGGACACAGTATTCCAGATGGGGTCTCACCAACTGTCTGTACAGAGGGTAACAACTTCCTGTTTTCTGCTGCTGATGCCTCCCCTATACATCCCAGTATACCCCGCCCTCCTACTGCCTTCTCACATTGCTGCTAACCTTAAGATCATCTGATATGATTACCCCCAGGTCCCTTTCCTGTTTTGTTGTTGTTACTACCTCCCCACCCATTGTGTATTCGTCCCCTGGGTTCTTGTTTCCCAGGTGCATTATTTTGCACTTTTTTGCATTGAATTCTAGCTGCCATACATCTGACCATTCCTCCAACCTTGCCAAGTCCCTTTTCATCCTTTCCACGCCTCCTTATGTATCAACCTTGTTGCAGATCTTTGTGTCATCTGCAAAAAGGCATCTTTTCCTTCAGTCCCTCTGCAATGTCACTGATGAAGACATTAAAAGGACTGGACCCAATACTGAACCCTCGGTACCCCACTGGTAACAGCCCTTTCTTCAGAGTGGACTCCATTTACAATTACCTTCTGTGTCCTGTTGTGCAGCCAATGTTTTACCAGGCTACCACCCTGGGACCCACTCCCAGGCTGGTTAATTTGACTAATAATCTTTTGTGTGGGACTGTGTCAAATGCCTTGCTAAAGTCTAGGTAGGCCATGTCCACAGCCCTCCCTGGTCTACTACTTTGGTCACCCAGTCAAAGAAATCTATCAGATTCGTCTGACATGACCTTCCGCTGTGAACCCATGCTGCCTTGAATCCTGTGCTCCACTGACCTCTAGGTACTCAACTATTCTTTCCTTCAGAAGTGACTCCATCACTTTCCCTACCACAGAGGTCAGACTGACAGGTCTGTAGTTTCCTGCCTCTGTCTTGGTCCCATTTTTGTGAAGGGAATCATCCGCCTTCCTCCAGTCCTCGGGTACCACACCATCCTCCATGATTTATTAAAAGAGTAGCCAGTGGTTTCACTAGTTCCTTCCTTAATTCTTTTAGAATTCTGGGGTGAAGTCCATCAGGACCCATTGCTTTGTCCACCTTCAGTTTTGGGGTTCTTGCAGAACCCTTTCTTCTGTGAAGGACTGGGATCGACCCCCTATCAAGAGTGCTTCTGTTAATTGGATTAGGCACTTCCCTCCTCTTTTGTAATACTGAGCAGAAATATTCGTTCAGTATTCCTGCTTTTCACTGTCCCCTCTGCCCACCCACTGTTCATTCTATTCAGCCTCACTATCCCTCCCTTTGTCTTTCTATGCTTGCTGATGTACCTATAAAGGTTTTATCCCCTTCTTAACTGAGTTGGCTATCTTTCCTCAGTTTGGGCCTTTGCTATTCTGACTTCCCTCCCGCTTCTTTCTGCCTTAACTGGTACAGCTCTCTGTCCTGCTCCTTCTGTGTTTCCTTATACTTCCGGAATGCTATCTTTTCTTCCTGACTTCACAGCCACCTCTCTTGAGAACCATAGTGGCTTTTTCTTTCGTTTTGATTTGTTTATTTGCTTCACACAAAGGCTTGTTGCCCTGTGATGGCAGTTTTGATGATTCCCATTGTTGCTCCACACCTCCTTCTAGCCTGTTTGCTGAGTGCTTTTCTGAGGCACTCTCCCATCTTGCCAAAGTCAGCCCTCCTAAGTCCAGTACCCTCACTTTTGTATGGCGACTCTGTAGCTGAGTTTAACGTGAACCACACTGTTTGAGGGTCACTTGTCCCCAGATGGCAACCCCACTTCTAGATCTGAGATCCTCTCACTGCCCCCATTTGAGAGAGTACGAGGTCTAAGATTGCTCCCTCAATGAGTGGGTTCAAACTAGCTGTCTAATGCTGCCACCTGTAGGGCATCAAGAATGGCCCTGCTCTTGGATGTGGCTGCAGCAAATGTGCTCCAGTTAACATCTGCATATTCAGGTCTCCCATCAACAGTATCTACCCTTTCTGCCATTCTAAGAATGCCTTCCACCATATCCTTGTCCATTCCTTCCCCTGACATTTGAGTCTATGACACAACCCCTGTCGGATTGTGGTGCCCTTTCCAGTCTCAAGGTGACCCACAGTGCCTCCTCTCCTCCCTGTTTACTCTTTTGTTCAGTTGCTTTTATCCCTTCCTTTACATGAGCTACTCCTCCCCTCTTCCCCTGCCTGTCTCTCCTGTAAGTTATATGCCCCTGGTATGTTAACATCCAGTCATGGTTCTCCGTGTACCATGTTTCTGTGACTGCTACGATATCCAGGCATCCCTCTTCCATTAAGGCCAGCAGCTCAGGGAGCTTGTTACCCAGACTACGGGCATTGGTACTCATTACCTCCATTTCCTGATGGTCTTACCCCTTTGCCCCATCTCTGTCCTTCTTGCCTTTGTCACTTTCTCCATTTACCCCTGCCCTTCTCCCTATCGACACCTCCATGTTGGTGTTTGCCACACTTACTACCGTGATTGTTTGGGGGGGGCTAGGATTTTCCTGCTCCTTTCCAGTGCCTCCCCCCTTGGCTAGTTTAAAAGCTTGCCAATGAAACATTTAAACCTATCACCTAGGATCCTGGTTCCCCTCCCGGACAGATGCAGCCCATTATGCCAGTATAGGCTTGCATCACTCCAGGTGGACCCCCAGTCCCCAATGAAGCCAAATCCTGAGCTCCACACCAGTTTTTCAACCACTGATTGAATCCTATGGTACACGGAACACCCTAGCCTGTCCTATACATAGATGGGTAGCACCTCCGGAGAAGGTTACCGTCAGGTGCCACTTGACCAAGGCCCTCCCAATTCCACAAACTCTCTGCACTTCTCTAATCCTTTCTTAGCCAGGTCATTTGTCCCTAGGTGGACAATGACATCCAGCTCCCTCCCCTGTGCAGCTGCTCCGGCAATCCTGAGGATTCGCTCCCTGTCCTTCCAAGCCATGGCGCCAGGCAGGCACCTTACCTCCCTCTCCCCTTCCTTGCCCAGTTCTACCTTCCTAACAATGGAGTCCCCCCACTCCATGATATCAGTCACACCATTCCATGATATTCACCTGAATGGCCTGGAATACTGTTACTGATGTCTCAGAATGTTCACGCTGAATGACAAGTGAGAGCAGCAACTACTAAGGAGAAAGGGATTCAGAGTAATAACAAAGGCAAATAAATATATTATTAATTTAACAAAAAGGGTCAAAACATATCAGAATATTGGATAGACACCAAAAAACACAGGAGGACATTCAAATGTGTAATAAATACTGTCTTCTATCACCTTTAAGATTATTTGTGTTTAATAATTCACTGTTTATTACCAGGATATGTACTTTCTATCTCTGGTCATTCTGGACATGGCCACTGCTCCTACCATTAAGGCAATGATCTTCCCCTATCTGGTTACCATCCCAGACCTCGAAAGTTCCACACACCCTGTGGACCCCCCACACACACACACTACACACGGCCAGCTGCTGTGTTTGGATCACCTGTTCATGTGGGCATGGAGGAGTATTGACATGTGTGGTAGCTGGGCTGTCATCCACAATACCTGGGACTTTTCCAACCCTCTTTTATCCCACCTACCACTTTCTGTAGGGTTCATCCTGCAGATGCCTGGCATGGGTCAGGGAGGACCACCATATGGGCAGGCATGGCATCATGACTAATCCACCATTACACTTCAAGAAGAATTCCAGTGACAGGACAGATGCACCCCATCCAGAGACTAAGCTCATTACTTGCAGAGCACTCTCAGTCTCCACCACTCCAAGTAAAGGGATTTGGGTTTGGGATACAAACCCTGGTCTTCTACACAGAAATACAACACTAATATCGCATGTCCTCCTTCTTCCTCAATATCACCTCTGAATCTGGTTGCTAATTTGCAGTATCAGAGACACAATTTTCAATTTTAATATTGGCCACGGAAATTGTTTCTGACTATCTTCAGAAGTGTATTCCACTCCCAGCCCCAGGCCCTGATGGTTTAGACTATCTACTTCTCAAATTGGCCAGGGAGCTATGCTCCTCCACTTACCAAGTTACATAATTTCTCCTTCTGTAAAAGTGTTTTCCCTAAGGTTGAGCGACACAATTCAATCAATATATAGAGTGGGAGCCACTGCTATAGTTTCCAACTATCCCCATCTCAATGCTAGCACCTCTCTACAAGGTGTGTGTGTGAGGGTTTTTTTACCAGATTGAGTTTCAGTCTAAAAACAATATTCAAACAGTTTCCCAGCATGGATTCTGTTCTATCCATAACACTGAGAGAGCCTTGATGCGGTTTACAAGCACTTGACAAAAGGCTCTATGCTGTCCCCCTTCTCCACTACCTGCTCAGACCCCCTACTCCCTCTCCACTCCCTTACTAATTTTCTTCTCTCCTTACCAGTTCCTACTCCTCCTTACCACCCCTCTCCCCCCACCCTTAAGCTGCCTACTACCTGCCTCCCTCCTGATATTCTCTACCTCTGTCTCATGCAGGCAGGGTTCTCCACATCCTGGAGGGATCAGACCCTGGCAAACCTCCCTCCTACTCATCTTCTTTCCCCTCCTCCTCCATTTCCTGTCCTGACCTCCAATGGGGTTCTCAGCTTATGTGTGACTACCCCAATTGTTATTGCACTTAGACTGTTTGCTCTTCTGGTATAGCTTAGTTAACTTGTACTGTCTGTGTTACTCCTCACTAGCTTGACCTTAGATCTAACTACTAGTATTTCACTCAGTCATTTCCTACACAATTAGGAGTCACATGAGCTTGCATCCTAATGGAAATTTTGTGACATTGTATCTAATTTCAGTTGTTTATCATCTAGCTCCCTAGTTTATAACTGTTAGCATTCTGCTATTTCATTGCTGACTGTACAGTCTACTTGCTCGTAGTTGCCTGTATTCAAATGTAAATCTTTGTTGTCTTGTGTTCAAATGTAAATCTTTGTTATCTGTGTTTTTGTACCATATCCCTGTATTCAATCCTCATGTTCCCCTTCCCCCTAGGTCGCACCGGGAGATGAGCAACTTGTTGTTCAGTATGCCTTCCTGGTGAAACATTTCAATAAATAAATTTTGGACCTCACCAAGGCTTTCAACCTGGTACACCCCTGCCTGCTACTTGATTCACTTGCTGATGCTAATTTCTCTGAGGATGTATTAACTTTGGTTCAAGAGTAATATTGAGGATAGAATCGATATCTGAAGTAAAATCAGAATACTTGTCCATTTGTTGCATAGTTCTTCAGGAGTCTGTACTGGGGCCCCTGCTATTCTCTCTCTTTCTTTGAACTTGGCCCCTGCAGTCTGTCAACATACTGAGGTCATCCTTTATGCTGACAATACGGTAATTTTTTTGTGTGGGTGACAACACCTAGGCAATCAATGCTATGGTGTAGGAAGATTTTGAAAGGATATAAGATTGGTCCAGGTCTCATAATTTCAAGTACTTAGGGATCACTTTGGCTAGCTCTCTTTCCTTTGAGTCTCATGCGTCTCACAGAAGTTGGGGGTCCTATTTAGAGAGCTTGCTTTTCTTATATCACAGTCCCATCAGGTTTTGGCCCATAGCCTTCGTTTTCATCATTGACTATGGGTCAATAGTTTGCACTGTCACATCAGAGAAAGTGCTGCTCAGACTGAAGACTGCCTACAACAATATCTGTCGTTTTGCAACCAGTCGATTCAGATCAGCCCATCACTCTCATTTATATTCTGTTGTGGTCTATTTCCCATTTAATGAGAGAGGTGTAAGTCTCATTCAGCCATGATGTTGCACTAAACTGGATTAGAAGTTATATCTTCAGAATTTCAGAGTTGTTTTTCAGTCCTCAATGACTTAGGAACTAGGTCTTACTGCAAGCACTTGTTTAAAATTCTGCTATACAAAACCATGTTTGGTCAAAGTTTTTGCCACTTCTCTGTTAACTGCTACAATGCTTTCTCTGCTACTGTCTTGTACTGCTCCAGGATGTCCTCTTTCAAATGCAGACTGAAAAAGTAGTTATTTTCATGTGCAAGTTCTAAATGTTAAACATGATTGTTGTTGAGTTTGTTTTAATTATTTTATCTTCTTATGTCTTGTATCCATTTATCTGACCGCAAGTAAAAACGAGCAAAACTTTGCTCATTTGCTCACCAGAATAAAAATGAAATGAAACCTAATCTGAATTGTAAATTTGACTACTTTTGTATTATTATAACTACTGGTTTAGCACAAGTGCACACAGATAACTATGGTGTGATACGGCTGTTATAACCAGTGGGTTATAACAACAGACAAGGAGACCGCTGAGTCTTGTCAATCACAGAACAATATACGAGAGCACTGTGTATAAACTGATGATTTTCTTCTCACAGGACACAGCTAGTGCCAAACAGCTGTGTACCACATAAAAACCATTGTAAATAAATTTGAATAGACAGTTTCAGTCAGAATGGCATTGCTATTACAAGCCCCAGATCCTGGAAAACAATGACAAATCACTTGCAAATCACAATTACAAATCTGTTCTTTTCAGCAGCCTTGTCAGCAGTTTAGATTAAAATGAAAACTATATTTGGCTATTAAGCAACTTGATACAACCATTTTTAAAATGTTTTACAAAGTCCAAGTTCAACTAATACTTTACTTCTGTAGTTAAACAGAAAAGAAGTTTTAGAATGTTTTGTTTTACCTGTGACTAATTTTAGCTACTACATAAAACTTTGAAAAACAGTTTCACATTTTTTTCTAATCCATGGGGGACTCAGTAACTGCAAAAACAATGCATGGATAGGGGTGTGTACCAGTTGAGGAGGCTGGGTCATTTGAGTGTACTGTTGTAGCAGGTGTGGGTTGTAGGATCACCTCATCTATCATCCACCCAGGGATGAGAAGCATTTCCTTCAGGAAGTAGCAGACTTCATGATTGACATGGCGTTTGAGTCGCCCAGGCTGATGGTCCTGGACAACTTCAATGCCTGGGTCGATGATGAACTCTCACAATTTGAACAACACTTCCTCCAGTTGATGACATCTCTGGGCCTTACACAGACTGTTACCACTGCTACTCATAAACACGGTCACTCTCTTGACCTAGTCTTCCTCCTGAGGATCGAAGCCTTCGATTTGGGGGTGGAACCTGTCAGATGGTCTGATCATTGCACCGTGGGGTTCAGCTTCTGCACCCCCCTTTGTAGGCCTACCCCTGTGGAGATGATCAGGTACTGCTGTTTACGAGATGTGAGCTCTGAAGGCCTGGTGGTGGTGCTTGACCTATTGGTGCTTCCAGGTGCAAACAATGACCCAGAGGCTTTAGTTGTGGCTTATAATAGAGGCAATTTCTGCGGCTCTGAATGTCATTGCTCCTATCCATGTTCGGTCCTCTCTCCTTCACCCTTGGTCCCCCTTGGTTTGATGGGACCTTGAGGAGATGCAGCAACTAGGATGTAGGCTAGAGTGCTGCTGGTGGAAATCCACCATGGTTGCTGACCACCTTAGATTGATGGAACATTACCGAGTCTATCAATCGCAGTCACCAGTAAGAAAGCAGAATTCCTGTCCGGGGAGATTGTGGCTGCTCAGAACCGACCAGCTCAACTCTTTCAAATTGTAGACAGACTGTGCAACCCAGCCTGCCTACAGATTCAAAGAGCCTTTTCACAAGTGGAGTGTGATAAGTTTGCTCAATTCTTTACAGCTAAGGTGGCCGACATCAGGGTGGAGCTCCAACCAGCACACTCTATGGGAGATGCTTTGGATTGGCGCTCGGTCACCATCCCCCAATTTTCCTGGAGTACCTTAGACCGGCTGGAGCTCATTGATGTCATGCAGATTGTCCAGGGTATGCACCCTACGTGCTGTAGTTTGGACCTGGCCCCAACTACCTTGATTATGGGTTGTTGTGATATCATTGGCCCGGTCCTAGCATGGATAGTCTGGTACTCCCTGGAGACAGGTGAGTTTCCCAGCTTCCTGAAGGGGGCCGTGGTGACACCTCTCCTGAAGAAAGCTTCTTTGGACCCAGACTGCCCTGCTAGCTACAGACCAATTTCTAACCTTCCCTTTGTAGGGAAGGTGATTGAGAAAGTAGTGGCCCTACAACTGGAGAACCATTTGACCATCCATGACATCTATGAACCTCTCCAATCCGGTTTCCGAAAGAGGCATAGTACCTAGACCGCACTGGTTTGGGTGCTCAATGATCTCCTGATGATGAGAGATTAGAAAACTGTTCCATCTTGGTTCTTCTAGATCTCTCATCAGCGTTTAACACTGTGGACTCTGGGATTCTTCTCGAACGCCTGAGGATCATCTGTGGCCTGTCAGGTACAGTCCTCAGGTGGTTTACATCTTTCCTCACTGGCAGAGCTCAGAGAGTGGTGTCGGGGATTCATTTCTCTGACCCAGTCTCTCTGTCATATAGGGTACCTCAGGGTTTGATGTTGTTCGCAGTGTACATGCTACCTGTCGGAGACATTGTAGGAAGGTATGGGCTGCAGTTCCACTGCTATGCTGATGATACCTAGCTCTACCTTTCTTTTGTACCTGACCAGGATAGAGCTCTCTTGGTATTTAACAACTGCCTCGCTGAAATCCAGGGTTGGATGAATTCGCGCTGGCTGAGGTTGAACTCGGAAAAGACTGAGGTGTTGGTCGTGGACCTGGGGTGCCGGATAGAGGGTTTGGGGCAGGTTTGCCTTTTGGACTTTTCCTTGGGGCTCCCAGCTCCTTAGCTCTGATTGGGTGCAAAACCTGGAGGTGATTTTTCACGATAGGCTGACACTGCAATCGCAGGTGTCAGCAGTCGCCAAATCCTCTTTCTACCATTTGAGAAACATCTCCAGGATTAAGCACCTAGTTCTGTCCGATGACCTTCACACGTTGGTCCATGCCTTTGTGACCTCATGCTTTGATTACTGTAATTCCATTTATCTAGGGCTACCTGTGGTTGATATCCACTGCTTGCAGCTGGTCAGAATTCTGCAGCCCGTTTATTGACGGGGACCCCAGGTCTTGTCACATCTCTCCAGTGTTGCGCGAACTGCACTGGCTGCCAGTGCTGTGTGGATCACCTTCAAAGTCAGACTTCTGACTTATAAAGTCCTACATGGACAGGCCCTGGACTGCCTGAAGAGCTTCCTGGTTCCTTACTGCCCCAGGCGATTGCTCACAGCTTGGCTGACAAAGAGGTTGCTAGAGATTCCAAGGGTTTTTAAAATCTTCGGGGTCCATGCATTTATGAACATGGCCCCAGCCCTGTGGAATTTCTCTTCCCTCATCTCGGGAGTGCATGACCATGGAGGATTTAAACAGATGCTTAAAACCTCATTTATGGGCATCGTTCTCTACCTGTTTGATTTTATTCTGTCTGCTATATGAATTTTATAAGAAATTGTATTTATTGTTTTATTGTTTTATTCTTACAGGTGTCTTGTTTGTTATAAATGAAGATTATTATATTATTTATTAATGAGTTTAAGAGTAGCCTTGAGGAGAGATGTTTATAAACCCCGAGCTTTTTTTTGACTGAAGAACACACCTTGATGGGTGAACCCACCTCTGTACCCCATATATTGTCTTTCCCGTATACTTTAGTGTCTATTTGATACTGATGCAACTGTAAATTAATTTTACTCAACTTGTTCATAAACTGGAAATTTGAAACAACTATCAAAGTACCCATTGCAGAGATATTTTTAATAACAAAATAGTTCTGTGACTTTGCTGCAAGTTTTCGTTTTCTATGAATTAACTGTTACTACATTAAACAGCAAGTGACGATCGCAACAGTATGTACTTTTGGTAGTGCAGTCCTCATAGCAGGTTATGTAGTTACATAGGTTGACGGTAGATAATGACCATGCCATCCAGTCTGCCCATTTCTTTTTTTGTCTTATAAATGTTCCATGGCCTTTTGCTCTGCTGTGGCCTTTCATTTTGTCATTGTTTGTTCTTTCTTATCCCATGCCTGTTTGGTGTTTTCCTGTATTTATATAGCCACTACTTTTTGTGGTGTCATTCCAGCATGTACCACCCTTTTCTGTGTTAGTCCTCACATTCCCCTTAACGCCTCTAATCTGCCAGTCCTCTTGTTCCTGTTATTTTTCTATATTTAAACATGTTAGACTCTTTTCACCTTGTTTATGCCTCTAAGGTGTTTGAATGCCCCGATCATATCACCCTCCTCCTTTGCTCAAGGGTATATATTGAGCTCCATTAATCTGTCCTCATATGTCTTCTGATGCAGTCCCTGCACCATTTTGGTTGCCCTCTCTGGACTGCCTCAATTTGGTTAATGTCCTTGTGAAGGTGTGGCCTCAATACTGCCGCAGTACTCCAGATGGGGCCTAACCAATGTCTTAACACAGGGATTATTACCTCCTCTTCGACTTGATACCCTACTAATACACCCTAACACCCCCCTAGCCTTACCTACTGCTTTAGGAGGTCTGTTGGATGATTTTAGGTCATCAGTGATGATGATGCCCAAGTCTCTTTCTTCCTTTGTGACTGCTAGCAACCCTCCCAGCCTATAAGTGGCTTCAGGTTTCTCTTCCCGTGCATGATTTTGCACTCTTTGCATTAAATCCCAGTTGCCACTCTTCTGACCATTCTGCTAGTTTATCCAGATCTCTTCTCATTCTGCCCACCCCATCTGGCTCATCTACTCTGTTGCAGATCTTGTGTCATCTGCAAACAGACAAGCCTTTACCCTCTAGTCCATCTGCAAGGTCACTAATGAAGATGTTGAATAGAACTGGCCCCAGAACTGATCCCCGAGGTACCCTACTGTGACTTGCATCTCTTCTGACTGTATACCATTTACCACCACTCTCTGTTTTCTGCCAGTCAACCAGTTTGCCACCCAGTTGACCAACTTCTGACCACCCCGAGCCTACCTGAGCTTATTTATCAATCTTCTATGTGGAACAGTGTCAAAAGCTTTGCTGAAGTCAAGGTAGGCGACATCAACTGCTCCCCTTGGTCCACCACTCTGGTTACCCAGTCAAAGAAATCTATGAGATTAGTTTGACAGAACCTTCCTTTGTAAACCCATGCTGTCTTGGATCCTGTGCCTCCATGGATTCCAGGTGTTGTAATTATCCTTTCCTTAAGGAGTGCTCCAATCTTGCCCACTACTGAGGTAAGACTGACCGGTCTGTAGTTCCCCGCCTCCTCCTTGCACCACTCTTGTGGAGTGGGATCACATGAGCCCTTCTCCAGTCTTCTGGGACCTCTCCTGTGCTCAGAGACTCACTAAACAATTCTGCTAATGGCTCTGCTAGTTCCTCATTTAGCTCTTAAGTACCCTGGGATGTATGCCATCAGGTCCCATTGCCTTATCCACCCTGAGCTTAGCAAGCTCTTGTAGGACCCTTTCTTTGTGAAGGGAGTAGTGCTCACCTCCCTCCCCTGTGTCCATGATGCTGAGCTGTGGGCCCTGCCTACCTTCTCTTCAGTAAATACTGAGCAAAAGTATCTATTTAGGATAGATGCCTTTACAGGGTCCTCCTCCTCCTCACATGCTCCCTTTCTCCATTAAGCTTAGCAATACCTCTGACTTTCTCCTTTCACTAATGTATCTATAGAAAGTCTTGTCACCTCTTTTACTGTTCGTGCAGTGTTTCTCAGTTTGGGACTTTGCCTGCCTTACTGCCTTACCTGCTTCCCTTAGGGCAGTTTGGTATGCCTCCCTATCTTCATCCCGCTGTGTTCCCTTATATTTCCTGGAAGGCCAGCCTTTGGCTCTGACCTTTCTGCTACTGTATTTGAGAACCAAAGTGGTTTCCTTCTTCTTTGCACTTCCTTTTCTGTCTAACACAATGGGATGTTGCTTCAAGTATTGCATCCTTAATGCTTGCCCACTTTGCCTGTACCCTCACCTGTGTTTCTTTTTGCCAGGGCTAGCTTAACTCTGTTGGCCATCTTATCAAAGTCAGCTCCTCTGAAGTCCCATATTTTTGCCTTGGAATGGGATGATTTAGATGTAGTAGCCAAATTGAACCATACCATGTGATGGTCACTGGCCCCCAGGTGACCTTCTACCTGGAGATCTGTGATCCCTTCTTTGTTAGTCAGTACTAGATCTAGGATAGCCCTGTCTCTTGTGGGTTGCTGTACCAGTTGTTTGAGGCCCTCCCCCTGCAGGAATCCACTATGAGTCTAGTTCTGGCAGATGTTCCTGCTGGTATTGACCAATCTGTATCTGGGATGTTGAAGTCTCCCATTATCAGAACTCTCCCTTTAGCTGTCATGTTTTGTATATCTTCTAACAGTAATGTGTCTATGTCCTCCCTCTGGTCTGGGGGCCTGTAGACAACCCAGTTCTTATGGCTGTCCCATTTCCTGTTTCCAGGGTGACCCACAGTTCTTCTGGCTCCTTATGTGTATTTTGAATTTCTGTAGCTTTGATATTTTCATTAACATACAGGCCACTCATCCCCCCTTTGCACCCTCGGTCTCTTCTGAACAATACATAGCCAGGTACTGAAGTCTCCCAAGTGTGGTTACTGGTAAACCAGCCTCACTAATTGCTACTATGTCCAGTTTAGCCTCTGACATTGTGCCTGCAGGTCTGGGATCTTATTTCCCAGGCTGTGAGCATTTTTGTACATGATTTTCCATTGGCCAGATTTTGGTGTGTTAGTTGTTGGGTGAATTGGCATACCCTGTGCATCGTATGGGGAGACAAACCTTTTTTCTTACCTGGTGATGCAAATAACGGCAAACACGCTGAATTCCTGTTTGACCACTAGCTGAGGGGGGAAGGGTGTTCTTCCCATTCGACGTATGGGGTGCTGCACCCCTCTCCTCATTTGCTAGTTTAAATATTCTGCAAAGACGTCAAACTTCTAGTCAAGAATGAATAGTTAGTTTTGTGTTACCTGTAGTCTTTTTTGTGTTTTTCTTAGATGTTTTCTGTGCTTCGTGTGTGTGCTATGCGTCCTGAATATTCAGCGAATGAGATGTGCGTTCCACAGGATGTTTAGCATTTTATGTCATCTGTGGAACACCTTTGCACGCTCACCGAGTAGCCCTATAGATTTCAGAAGCAAGGTGGGAAAACGCTGGGTTATATGCTTCTTGTTTGACACCTTGTGTCATTTGCTGTGTCAACACTCCTCACCAATCTGCTTGCTAAAGTTAGCTGCCAAGAGGTCATTGAAAGGGGTATTCAGCAATATGTGTGCAGCAGATAATGTATTTTCCCTGTAAGAGTGTCATGTATGTGCTGCATACTGTGGCAGGTATCAGGACGCATCAGGGTGCCGTGGGAAAATAGTGTTGTTGCTAGCTTAGCTGTATTCTGTTTTTCACCTGGGTTATTGTTGGTACTTATTCTGGTGTTGTTTCTTTGGATCCAGTACTAACAGGGACATAATGCATTCCTTCATGCAAATGGGGAATGAGTATTATGCTACATGGGATTTGCAACTGTGACAGCTCTGTCATAGTGGTCCTGACCTTGGGATGTTAGTGAGGTGTCTGGTGTTGAAAAGTGCAGCACAAAATACTGTTGTGGTGCTGTCTCAGACACATTTTTACCATTTCCGCATTTCAAAGTTTTGCTAAATGAGAATCACCTGTTAGAGTGACAGTGCAGCGACTTTTTTGTCACTGATAATCTAATGTAATCAATACAGACTATCCAGTTAATGTTATATGGTGACACACAGTATTTTTATGAGGAATAACACAGTTTGTTGTCAAATAAACCATCAGTTAATTAGTTGTAATATGTGACTGTACCTTTAGCCATAGAGTATCAGTATATAATGTTCCAGCGTTCAATAATTCCTGTAATTATCAGATTTTATGTAGGCTGTGCCCCTGTGTGTTCTCTGCCACTGTAGCACTATTGCCATTCACTGTAAATAATCAGTCTCTTTCCAATTTTAAATATTTCTTCTTAGTTTAGTGGTCCAATTAAGGATGGTTAAAAGGTGTGTTAGTATGGTGTATTAACACCCACAAGAATCAAATAAGCCTTCATAAGTTTCCTGCTCATCCCCAGTAGATAGCATTGGGATGATGCTGTGGGTCAAACCAGAGCAGATTGGCTTGTAGCTTCTGACAGCAATCGTTTGTGCAATGCATAGGTGGATTTAGAGGGGGGGCTAAGGGTGCTATAGGTCCCCCATCATGGAGCTCCTCTATTAGTAACACGCTGTGCTGCATTCTTTATCAGTATGCACTAATGCCTCCATGAAAGCTGCCTGAGTCACACAGGTCTCATCTGTCCTCCAGCAGAGCTGGCCTTAGCTAGGTGCAAACTGTGCCCCTGCACCTTGGGGGCTCATGCTTTTTTCTTGAGGAAAAAAAATAATTTAAAACATTTAAAAATGGCTAAATGATGTTAGAGATGAAAATGCTTACCAGCAAATGAAAGTGGAAGACAACTGGCTCTGTTACTGTTACAAAAGGTGGGGGCAGCTTTGCTGCAGTGGAAAAGACTAGGTTAAGTAAATGCTAATTGTGTTAATGGCCATACTTTACAGCTCTCAGTTTAGTTTATTGTTCTAGGAATTATTACCTTTGAGCCAATGGCTCTTTTACAAAGGTTCCACGTCATCAATGTACTAACAAAACAAGTCATGTTACATAGAATGGTCAACAAATTATAAAGGTGGCAATAAGCCAGTATAATATAGTACATCAAAAAAAAACATTGGAGGAATGGTCAAGATGGGAAGGCTAGGAGAAGATATGGGGAAGGGAGCAGACATAGAGTAATTAGAGGTACTCAGATGCCTTTGTCAAGAAGGAGTAGAGGAGGAGGATGAAAAACAGTAGAAACAGCCATGAGGGAGAATCATTAGTCAAGGCAGTCAAGGAGCTAGAGGCTGAGAGGTGAGAGTAAAGCATAGATTTGAAAGCTCCTAGGGAAGTGGAGGATGTAATGAGCGAGCTGGGGCATTGTACCAGCTGGGGCACGATAGAGGCAAGGATCTTTGGCCCTGTGTGGTCCGGCATCTGGGGACCTGGAGAGGCTGGTGTTCCAATCTTCTGGTGAGATGGATGCTGGTATTCGGGCCTAGTAGGTCTTGGATACACGACGGAGTGAGGCCCATGGTGGATTTTTTTGCCATCAAGCATGTGAGGTACTTTATGCAATTTGAGAGTTGCAACCATCCTGTTTCAGTGTAGAGCTCACATGTATGAGTGCGTCTTGAGCGCCAGTGAGCAGTCGACAGGCCTTGTTTAGGGAGGTTGTAATGCGCCTAAGTGTGGTGGTTGAGGCAGAGCCATAGATAATTAAGCCATAGTCTATGATTGAGATGACAGAGCTTTGGATAGCAATCTTCAGCTCAGCTTGGGTAAGGAACTGCCAGTTTTGGAACAGGATATCAATGCACTGGTTCACTGTTTTCGCTGTGTTATCAATGTGGGTCTCAAAGGTAAGACCTTGATCAAAGGTGACTCCAAGGGTGTTTAAATGTTGACACTTGTTCAAGGGTATTTCCTGGGTAAGTTTTGATAGTGAGTGGAATTTGTCTTTTCCTGTTTTGTGGACTGGAGAAAAGCATGGATTTCTTTTTTTTTGTGATTTAGGACCAGCTTGTGATCTAGGAACCACTTTTCAACTTCGGTGAAGGCAAGTTGCAGGCTCTGGAGTAAGGGTTTCGGGTCTTTATGAGAGGAAAGAATCATGGCATCATCAGCGTAAAGGATTATTTGTTCAGGGCAGGATTTGGGGAGAGAGTTAAGGAAAAGGCTGAAAAGGAGGGGGCCTAGGATTGACCCCTGTGGGACACCTGAGAGGACCGGTTTTGAGTCTAAGACAACTCCTGAGATTTTTACTGATATAGAGCATTGGGCAAGGTAACTTTTTACCCAGGCACCTGGTCCTTGCGAGAGCCCAAGATTGTGTAGTTGTGTGATAAGTAAGCCATGGTGAACAGTATCAAACGCCTTTGTTAGGTCAATGAAAACAGATCCGGTTTGATATCCTTTGTCCAAGGCAGTGTGAATATCTCCTATAAATTCCAGTAGGGCGGTCGATGTACTGTACTGTGTCCTTTCCTAAATCCATGCTGTTGCACGCAGAGTATGTTATACTTTTGCAGGTAGTCTGATAGTTGGTCAGCCACAATGAGTTTGAGGGCCTTGGAGAGGGGTGGAAGTATTGATATAGGCCGATAGTTCCCAGATAGGGATTTGTCACCACTTTTGAACACTGGTGTGACTATAGCAGACTTCCATTTGCTGGGAAATTGACTAAGGCAAAGGAGAGATTGAAAATTTTGGTGAGTGGGTGCACCACCTTCCAGGGTAAGGGACAGAATTTTAAGATCAATAGTATCACTGCTTGCTCTGGATTTAGAGATAGCCTTTTATATATTTGTAGACTTCATGTGCCTTGACTATTTTGAAGTGGAAAAGCGGTTGGTCAGGTGAGGCAGTAGGAGATGTTGGTTTTGCAAGTCCGTATCAGAGAAGAAGTCACGAGAGGACCCTCTGAGGTCTGTGAAAGTTTTATTTAAGGCCTTTGCCATGTCCATTGGATCTAGGGTAGTGGTTCTGTCTACAGTCATTATAGTGGGAGGGACTTGGAATGCTTACCCGTGATATTTCTGATGTTGTCCCAGAAGGATCTCCCATCACCCCAGGAGTTGGCGAGGCATTTTGAAATAGGAGCTCTTCATCAATCGGATTTATTTGGTACATTGGTTTCGCTGCCTGTTTATACTTCTGGGTATCTGTCCAAGGAGCCTGTGGCTCTGGCTGTGGCCCAGAGGTGGTCGAGCTTGAGTTGGGCCAGTAGTTTGGCCGTGAGCCAGGGATTTGAGAAGCGCTTTGATTTTATGCTTTTTACTGGTGTGTAGGTGCCGCAGGCAGTGTTGAAAGTTGTGATAAATAATCTAGGGCCGCGTCAACATCTAGAGTATTGTATATTAGGGACCAGTCTGCTGTATAAGATAGGTCTTGAGCTTAGTAAGGTTGCCATGGGGTAGCACTCTGTTTGAGATGGCTTTTGGAGGTGGTTTTCGGAACTTATTTGTCCAGGTACAGATCATAGGGGAGTGGTCACTGAGAGAGTCTGGGAGAACAACTGTGTTATTTATGTGGGCTGGGTGGCTAGCAAGGATCATGTCTATGAGAGTGCAAGTTCCAGTTTTGTAGTTTTTTTCTAGTAGGGGAGCTCACCATCTGTGTTAGGTTAGCTGCTAGGATAGCATCCTTGAGGGACCCAACGTCGGATGCGAGCCAATTAATATTAAAATCACCAAGGAGAAGGAACTCAGTGTCAGGTGGTTGCGATCTTACAAATTCAAGAAGAGTCTGGAGGCCAGACCCTGGATCTTTAGGAGGGATATAGACAGCGGCCACAATGAGCACTTTATTTTGGGCACCAAGTAGTAGCTTAACAGGGAGAAACTACACTGAGGAGTTTGTGGTGGAAAGCAGACAGGGTGGCTAGAGAGGTTGTCCTTAATGTAATAGCACAACCCCCACCCTTTTATTAGTCCTATCCAGTCTGAAGATACTGTAGCCTTGTAGCGAGATGGCATGGTCCGGAGTGCTTGGTGTCAGACAGGTTTCAACAACAGCTAGGATGTTGGGGTTGTGTTGAATGGCAAAGACTTGAAGGGATGCCAGTTTTGGGAGGAGGCTACAGATATTTAAGGTGGTAGTGGTAAGACCCTCCCCCCTCCGTTTTTGCAAGATTTGTTACTCTGGTGGAACCAGGGCCAGGGTTTGAAATGGACACTTCCTGACATCAGAAGGAGGAGGAGCAGGAGTTTAAGGGTCATCTGCCAAGCTCATAGTATGCCATGTAACGCTCTGTTGCTTTTGAGATTGAGTACAGTGTAGTTGTTTAGGGTCCCAGTGTAGGATAATGGCTAGAAGCAGATGTCGATTTGTCAACTTTCCAGCAGCATGAGCTGTCATTTGCACCCAGTCCTTTGTAGGAGGGTGCCACAAGTGAGGGAAGGAAGGATTTGCCATGGTGCCAGGCTGCTGGTAATGAGCTTGAATGATTAGTGTGAGAGGTGGAGAGGGGTAGGAGGAATTAGGAAGATGGCATAGTAGAGGAAAGAGGGAGAGGGCTAGAAGAGTCATGAGGAGGTTGCTAAGGAGAGGAATATCAGGGAGAAACAGAGCTGTGATTAGATAGAGGTGGTGTGATGCACAGCAGAAAAAGAAACTGAAGAAACTTGAGAAACATGGGCTAGTGAGGCATGCTTAGTGCAATAGGGAAAGCTAGCAGGCAATGTAGGAGGAGGGGGAGTGTTTTAACAGAGGGACAGGATGGGAGGCAGGATAAAGGGTGGGTCCTTAGTGAAGGGGCAGAGTGAAAAGTCTATTTAATAAAGGTCGGGGGGCGGGCATAAAAATTTGTCACTGAGCAGTGCAAGTGAATGGGCGCCGAGCCCAGCAAAGCACAAATTCAGCAGCACCAATAGGAAGGCAGTGGCTGGAACCGTGGCCAATGATGGTGGCTCGGAGCGCAGTCGTCATAACAGCAGCCAATCACAGCTTCCCCTGCTCAGTAGATTTCCTTACCCGGCTTATTCAGGGGTGTTAGCAGTGGATGGTGGAGGCGCGTGGGTGGCGGATACCCGGGCACCGAACCATGCCTACGAGGCACACGGCTGGCCTGGCCTGTCCTGGCTTCAATCTGGAGTAAAAAGGAGAGAGACTGGGTGAGTAGGCAGTTTAAGCAGGACAGAAACAGAACAAAACAAAAGGAAGTGATGTGGAAATCGCTATTTTGTGGGGGCGGGGGAACAGCGCAGGAGAGGGCAGCGAGATGTGGAGGCGACAGGAGTTTGGAAAGAAATAAAAAAGGTATAGCCTAGAGAATAGCAGGGGGTTGGGGTAGCAGCCAGAAAATGATCAGGTTTGAAACAATGGCTCTGGCGCCAGCTGGGAGGGCTGGTTATAGCAAGAAGAAAATCTAACAGGGAGGGGGTGAGGGAAAACAGAAGGAAAGCAGTGTGAAAAGTAAGATAGAAGTAACGAGGACAGATTTGCAAGACAGGGAACAGACAGAGTAGGTAGGCAGGGCAAAAGTGGGAGAGAGAGCCAGAGTCTGCAGCAGCCCATAAGAGGGAAGATGGAACACCAAGTCTCAGGTTGACTACTTTCACAAACAAAGGGCTATATTGACAAGATAACTTGTTTGTAACCTGGATAGGTAGGTGAAACAACGAATGATATGACAAAATATGTTTCAAAAGTATGTGAGCACTCAAAATGGCTCAAAAACCTGACCAGCACAGAGCAAAAGCAGATATACTGATAGGGACCCTGAAAACCTGATCAGCAGGTAAAAAAACTGACAGGTGGCAACCATACTGGTGTCCCATGATAATCCTCTCTATTCTCTCTCACAGCTCCAGAAGAGTTAAGTTGTTTAACTTGTTTGCAAATCAGAGTATCTGAGGTGTGAGTGTCCAGTGATGATGTCCCTGTCCTTACAGAAATGAATACAGTAGTAGTATCGTACTTAAGTTCTTGCTCCAGGCTCAGTCGGATTCATTTGCAATGGTGAAGTCAAATAATTCAATGCAGTCAATGGCACTAATTAAAAGATGCTGGTTAAACTAGTAGACCTGGTACTGTTTTAGTAATTCAGGACAGGAGGGTTAGTGAGGTGTAAATGTTGGATGTGGGGGGCCCACAGGGAATGGAGTGGTGGGGCCTGGCAGGGGGCCGCACAGGGTCCCAGAATAGTTAAGGCCGGCCCTGTCCTCCAGTGTCCTGGAAGTGCAGTAAACAACCACCCCACCTACATTACATAGTTGATCCCTTCCCCAAAAAGGTGGTCTCCAGCATGAATTTCTTACTAACGCTCATCCCACGCTATGTGGTCCAGTCCCAGCACCGCGCAGCAGTTGGTGCTGCCTGGTGAGCCTGAGTATTCATTCTCGACTTTTGCAGGCTTGGTGCAGCTCCTTGTTCATGTGTGGGGGTTCATGCATGGGGGTACAGCTGCAGCAAAGCAGAGTGGACCTAATAATACAGATCTCAACCAGGTTTGCCTGGTGCTCACTGCTCCTGATTTGCTGTTGCATCCAGTAGTGGATGTGGCTAACAAGGCACCTTCTTTAAATATCTGGGTTGTTGAAACAAGAGTGAGCTTTAATTCATTAACTCAAAAGATTAATGTTGGCGCAAGACAGGAGGAGTGTACTACTGAGGAGGAGACAGAGAGAGAGAGAGAGAGTGAGCCCACAAGTGAAGAGCAAAGCCTGAGGTTTCAGGGCAAGGCAGCAGTCCAGTAACACAGGGTCAGAGTGGCCTTGATAAATCAGCACAAGGAGTTGGAGTGAGGTTCAGGTCATCTTCTGGTAGCTGAAGCAAGCTGTAGCCAAGAGCTCTGCTCATTAGGAGTCATGGGGTCAGTGTGTGCTGTCTAGAGAGAGAGTTTGGGCCAGGTGACCAGAGACAGTACTCAACTAGGGTACATAGACTTCAACCTGCTGAAAATTTATCAAGTCTTCATTTAATCAGGTACTTCTTGCTTTAAAAACAAGACTTTGAGAGTCACAAACTATGGTGGGTGGGGGGGAGCAGCTGCTGGGATGGGACAGGACATTAGTGTTCCATCAAACTGGGTGTGTAGTAAGTGTAGTACTAGTGTTATTAATTTCTAGTATGGGACGCTTAAATTCATGACATTAAAATTGTTTAAGGTCACTGCTAGTTTTGTCCTTTATGGCAAATTGATTTTGGTGTGGATTTGCAGGAGAGGGAGTTGGAGAGTAGTGCCCTCCTGTACCATGCTAGGAATGGTACAAAACTAATGCTAGGGCAGGTCTGCTCTCAACAACAGCATGAACCAGGAGAGAGAGAACTGGTACATGAGACCTTAAAACTAAGGTAAAAACTTCAGCATGTACTGTATGTCTAATCTGTGGTCTTTTCAGTCATGGTTGTACAGTGTAAATGAGCACAGAGGAATTAATAGACATGGAGACTTTGAAGGTGTTCTGCTGTATGTTATGGCATGTGCAGTAGTTTCTGCATGCTTGAGAGCAAATTGTAACAGAAGTCATAAGACCTTGTTTGGCTCATTGATATGCATTTAAATTTGTTTAAAATATAAATAAATAAAATATGCATTTTTATTTGTTTAAAAACTGTTTTTCTGCCTGCTTACTGACTTCTTGGGCCTATCATAAAATGAGATGAGATGCCTCATACCATGGGTTATACCAGTTAAGGACATTTTAAAACAATAAAAATATTTTATTTGTTTAAAATGTATTTTCTTTGGAATAAATTGTTCTATAGAATAAATATGTTTTGCTAAAAATAGCAATCAGACTTGAAATTATATTTTCAGAAACTAGGTAGCAAAGGGACTTTTTTCCCATATTTCTATAGTTATTGTATTTTTTTTTTACTGAGATAAGGTTGGGGATAGGTTAAGTCCAATGGGACAAACTGGGATGGCTGGCTTTATGGTAATGTCATAATGTGCTTGATGAGTGACTTTCGTGAACTTGTTTACTTGCATTGTCATTTAATTTGTCTGCAATTTGTCTTTATCACCAAGTCTCTTTCAACTTTTCTCATTTTTGTGTGTTTCGATGTGCTGCTGCCCAGCTGCAGTCTTTTAGTATTTTGTGTTTTTTTGTGGTCCGGCATCTGGGGACCTGGAGAGGCTGGTGTTCCAATCTTCTGGTGAGATGGATGCTGGTATTCGGGCCTAGTAGGTCTTGGATACACGACGGAGTGAGGCCCATGGTGGATTTTTTTGCCATCAAGCATGTGAGGTACTTTATGCAATTTGAGAGTTGCAACCATCCTGTTTCAGTGTAGAGCTCATATGTATGAGTGCGTCTTGAGCGCCAGTGAGCAGTCGACAGGCCTTGTTTAGGGAGGTTGTAATGCGCCTAAGTGTGGTGGTTGAGGGGCAGAGCCATAGATAATTAAGCCATAGTCTATGATTGAGATGACAGAGCTTTGGATAGTAATCTTCATCCCAGCTTAGGTGAGGAACTACCAGTTTGGAACAGGATATCAATGCACTGGTTCCTGTTTTAGCTGTGTTGTTTATCAATGTGGGTATAAAGGTAAGACCTTGATCAAGAGGTGACTCCTAAGGGTGTTTAAATGTTGACACTTGTTCGAGGGTATTTCCTGGTAAGTTTTGATAGTGAGTGGAATTTGTCTTTTCCTGTTTTGTGGACTGGAGAAAAGCATGGATTTCTTTTTTTTGTGATTTAGGACCAGCTTGTGATCTAGGAACCACTTTTTCAACTCGGTGAAGGCAAGTTGCAGGCTCTGGAGTAAGGGTTTCGGTCTTTATGAGAGGAAGAATCATGGCTATCATCAGCGAAAGGATTATTTGTTCAGGGCAGGATTTGGGGAGAGAGTTAAGGAAAAGGCTGAAAAAGGAGGGGGCCTAGGATTGACTCCTGTGGGACACCTGAGAGGACCGGTTTGAGTCTAAGACAACTCCTGAGATTTTTACTGATATAGAGCATTGGGCAAGGTAACTTTTTACCCAGGCACCTGGTCCTTGCGAGAGCCCAAGATTGTGTAGTTGTGTGATAAGTAAGCCATGGTGAACAGTATCAAACGCCTTTGTTAGGTCAATGAAAACAGATCGGTTTGATATCCTTTGTCCAAGGCAGTGTGAATATCTCCTATAAATTCCAGTAGGGCGGTCGATGTACTGTACTGTGTCCTTTCCTAAATCCATGCTGTTGCATGAGTATGTTATACTCTTTGCAGGTAGTCTGATAGTTGGTCAGCCACAATGAGTTTGAGGGCCTTTGAGAGGGTGGAAGTATTGATATAGGCCGATAGTTCCCTGATAGGGATTTGTCACCACTTTTGAACACTGGTGTGACTATAGCAGACTTCATTTGCTGGGAAATTGACTAAGGCAAAAGGAGAGATTGAAAATTTTGGTGAGTGGGTGTACCACCTCTTCCAGGGTAAGGACAGAATTTTAAGATCAATAGTATCACTGCTTGCTCTGGATTTAGAGATAGCCTTTTATATATTTGTAGACTTCATGTGCCTTGACTATTTTGAAGTGGAAAAGCGTGTTGGTCAGGTGAGGCAGTAGGAGATGTTGGTTTTGGCAAGTCCGCATCAGAGGATGAAGTCCATGAGAGGACCCCTGAGGTCTGTGAAAGTTTTATTTAAGGCCTTTGCCATGTCCATTGGATCTAGGGTAGTGGTTCTGTCTACAGTCATTATAGTGGGAGAGGACTTGGAATGCTTACCCGTGATATTTCTGATGTTGTCCCAGAAGGATCTCCCATCACCCCAGGAGTTGGCGAGGGCATTTTGAAATAGGAGCTCTTCATCAATCGGATTTATTTGGTACATTGGTTTCGGTGCCTGTTTATACTTCTGGGTATCTGTCCAAGGAGCCTGTGGCTCTGGCTGTGTGCCTGAGGTGGTCCTGAGCTTTGAGTTGGGCCAGTAGTTTGGCCGTGAGCCAGGATTTGAGAGCCGCTTTGATTTTATGCTTTTTTACTGGTGTGTAGGTGCCGTAGGCAGTGTTGAAAGTTGTGATAAATAATCTAGGGCCGCGCCAACATCTAGAGTATTGTATATTAGGGACCAGTCTTGCTGTATAAGATAGGTCTTGAGCTTAGTAAGGTTGCTATGGGTAGCACCCTCGTTTGAGATGGCTTTTGGAGGTGGTTTTGAACTTATTTGTCCAGGTACAGATCATAGGGGAGTGGTCACTGAGAGAGTCTGGGAGAACAACTGTGTTATTTATGTGGGCTGGGTGGCTGAGCAAGGATCATGTCTATGAGTGCAAGTTCCAGTTTTGTAGTTTTTTTAGTAGGGAGCTCTACCATCTGTGTTAGGTTAGTTGCTGGATAGCATCCTTGAGGGACCCAGCGTCGGATGCGAGCCAATTAATATTAAAATCACCAAGGAGAAGGAACTCAGTGTCAGGTGGTTAGATCTTACAATTAAGAAGAGTCTGGAGGCCAGACCCTGGATCTTTAGGGAGGGATATAGACAGCGCCACAATGAGCACTTTATTTTGGGCACCAAGTAGTAGCTTAACAGGGAGAACTACACTGGAGGAGTTTGTGGTGGAAAAGCAGACAGGGGTGGCTAGAGGTTGTCCTTAACTGTGAATAGCACAACCCCACCTTTTATTAGTCCTATCCAGTCTGAAGATACTGTAGCCTTGTGGCGAGATGGCATGGTCCGGAGTGCTTGGTGTCAGACAGGTTTCAACAACAGCTAGGATGTTGGGGTTGTGTTGAATGGCAAAGACTTGAAGGGATGCCAGTTTTGGGAGGAGGTTATGATATTAAGGTGATAATGGTAAGACCCTCCCCTCCGTTTTGCAAGATTTGTTACTCTGGTGGAACCAGGGCCAGGGTTTGAATGGACACTTCCTGACATCAGAAGGAGGAGGAGCAGGAGTTTAAGGGTCATCTGCCACAGCTCATAGTATGCCATGTAACGCCTCTGTTGCTTTTGAGATTGAGTACAGTGTAGTTGTTTAGGGTCCCAGTGTAGGATAATGGCTAGAAGCAGATGTCGATTTGTCAACTTTCCAGCAGCATGAGCTGTCATTTGCACCCAGTCCTTTGTAGGAGGGTGCCACAAGTGAGGGAAGGAAGGATTTGCCATGGTGCCAGGCTGCTGGTAATGAGCTTGAAATGATTAGGTGGAGAGGTGGAGAGGGGTAGGAGGAATTAGGAAGATGGCATAGTAGAGGAAGAGGAGAGGGCTAGAAGAGTCATGAGGAGGTTGCGTAAGGAGAGGAATATCAGGAGAAACAGAGCTGTGATTAGATAGAGGTGGTGTGATGTACAGCAGAAAAGAAACTGAAGAAACTTGAGAAACATGGGCTAGTGAGGCATGCTTAGTGCAATAGGGAAAGCTAGCAGGCAATGTAGAGGAGGGGAGTGTTTTAACAGAGGGACAGGATGGGAGGCAGGATAAAGGTGGGTCCTTAGTGAAGGGCAGAGTGAAAAGTCTATTTAATAAAGGTCGGGGGCGGCATAAAATTTGTCACTGAGCAGTGCAAGTGAATGGGCGCCCGAGCCCAGCAAAGCACAAATTCAGCAGCACCAATAGGAAGGCAGTGGCTGGAACCGTGGCCAATGAGCGTGGCTCTGAGCGTTAGTCGGCACATAGCAGCTAATCACAGCTTCCCCAGCCTAGTAGATTTCCTTACCCGGCTTATTCAGGGGTGTTAGCAGTGGATGGTGGAGGCGTTGGGGTGGCGTGATACCCGGCACTGAACCATGCCTACGAGGCACACGGTTGGCCTGGCCTGTCCTGGCTTCAATCTGGAGTAAAAGGAGAGAGAGACTTGAGTAGGGCAGTTTTAAGCAGGAGAGAAACAGAACAAAACAAAAGGAAGTGATGTGGAAATCGCTTATTTTGTGGGGCGGGGAACAGCGCAGGAGAGGCAGCGAGATGTGGAGGCGACAGGAGTTTGGAAAGAAATAAAAAGGTATAGCCTAGAGAATAGCAGGGGTGGGGTAGCAGCCAGAAAATGATCAGGTTTGAAACAATGGCTCTGGCGCCAGCTGGGGGCTGGTTATAGCAAGAAGAAAATCTAACAGGGAGGGGTGAGGAAAACAGAAGGAAAGCAGTGTGAAAAGTAAGATAGAAGTAGTGAGGACAGATTTGCAAGACAGGAACAGACAGAGTAGGTAGGCAGGGCAAAAGTGGGAGAGAGCCAGAGTCTGCAGCAGCCCATAAGAGGAAGATGGAACACCAAGTCTCAGGTTGACTACTTCACAAACAAAGGGCTATATTGACAAGATAACTTGTTTGTAACCTGGAAGGTAGGTGAAACAAAGAATGATATGACAAAATATGTTTCAAAAGTATGTGAGCACTCAGGCAAAACAAAAACCTGACCAGCACAAACAAAAGCAGATATACTGATAGGGACCACGAAAACCTGATCAGCAGGTAAAAACTGACAGGTGGCAACCATACTGGTGTCCCATGATAATCCTCTCTATTCTCTCTCACAGCTCCAGAAGAGTTAAGTTGTTTAACTTGTTTGCAAATCAGAGTATCTGAGTGTGAGTGTCCAGTGATGATGTCCCTGTCTTACAGAAATGAATACAGTAGTAGTATCGTACTTAAGTTCTTGCTCCAGGCTCAGTGGATTCATTTGCAATGGTGAAGTCAAATAATTCAATGCAGTCAATGGCACTAATTAAAAGATGCTGGTTAAACTAGTAGACCTGGTACTGTTTTAGTAATTCAGGACAGGAGGGTTAGTGAGGTGTAAATGTTGGATGTGGGGGCCACAGGAATGGAGTGGTGGGCCTGGCAGGGGCTAGCACAGGGTCCCAGAATAGTTAAGGCCGGCCCTGTCCTCCAGTGTCCTGAAGTGCAGTAAACAACCACCCCACCTACATTACATATGGTTGATCCCTTCCCCAAAAGGTGGTCTCCAGCATGAATTTCTTACTAACGCTCATCCCACGCCATGTGGTCCAGTCCAGCACTGCGGCAGCAGTTGGTGCTGCCTTGGTGAGCCTGAGTATTCATTCTCGACTTTGCAGGCTTGGTGCAGCTCCTTTGTTCATGTGTGGGGGGTTCATGCATGGGGGTACAGCTGCAGCAAAGCAGAGTGGACCTTAACAACAGATCTCAACCAGGTTTGCCTGGTGCTCACTGCTCTTGATTTGCTGTTGCATCCAGTAGTGGATGTGGCTAGCAAGGGCACCTTCTTGTAAATATCTGGGTTGTTGAAACAAGAGTGAGCTTTAATTCATTAACTCAAAAGATTATGCTGGGCTAAGACAGGAGTGAGTGTACTACTGAGGAGGAGAGAGAGAGAGAGAGAGAGTGGAGCCCACAAGTGAAGAGCAAAGCCTGAGGTTTCAGGCAGCAGCAGCAGTCCAGTAACACAGGGTCAGAGTGGCCTTGATAAATCAGCACAAGGAGTTGGAGTGAGGTTCAGGTCATCTTCTGGTAGCTGAAGCAAGCTGTAGCCAAGAGCTCTGCTCATTAGGAGTCATGGGGTCAGTGTGTGCTGTCTAGAGAGAAAGAGTTTGGTGGCCAGGTGACCAGAGACAGTACTCAACTAGGGGCACATAGACTTCAACCTGCTGAAAATTTATCAAGTCTTCATTTAATCAGGTACTTCTTGCTTTAAAAACAAGACTTGAGAGTCACAAACTATGGTGGGTGGGGTGCAGCTGCTGGGATGGGACAGGACATTAGTGTTCCATCAAACTGGGTGTGTAGTAAGTGTAGTACTAGTGTTATTAATTTCTAGTATGGGGACGCTTAAATTATGACATTAAAATTGTTTAAGGTCACTGCTAGTTTTGTCCTTTTAGCAAATTGATTTTTGGTGTGGATTTGCAGGAGAGGAGTTGGAGAGTAGTGCCCTCCTGTACCATGCTAGGAATGGTACAAACTAATGCTAGGGCAGGTCTGCTCTCAACAACAGCATGAACCAGGAGAGACAGAAACTGGTACATGAGACCTTAAAACTAAGGTAAAAACTTCAGCATGTACTGTATGTCTAATCTGTGTGGTCTTTTCAGTCATGGTTGTACAGTGTAAATGAGCACAGAGGGAATTAATAGACATGGAGACTTTGAAGGTGTTCTGCTGTATGTTATGGCATGTGCAGTAGTTTCTGCATGCTTGGAGAGCAAAATTGGCAACAGAAGTCATAAGACCTTGTTTGGCTCATTGATATGCATTTAAATTTGTTTAAAAACATAAATAAATAAAAATATGCATTTTTAATTTGTTTAAAAACTGTTTTTCTGCCTGCTTACTGACTTCTTGGGCCTATCATAAAAATGAGATGAGATGCCTCATACCATGGGTTATACCAGTTAAGGACATTTTAAAACAATAAAAAATATTTTATTTGTTTAAAAATGTATTTTCTTTGGAATAAATTGTTCTATAGAATAAAATATGTTTTGCAAAAATAGCAATCAGACTTGAAATTATATTTTCAGAAACTAGGTAGCAAAGTGACTTTTTTTCCCATATTTCTATAGTTATTGTATTTTTTTTTTTTACTGAGATAAGGTTGGGGGATAGGTTAATCTGTACTCCGGGACAAACTGGGATGGGCTGGCTTTATGGTAATGTCATAATGTGCTTGAGTGAGTGACTTTCGTGAACTTGTTTACTTGCATTGTCATTTAATTTGTCTGCAATTTGTCTTTATCACCAAGTCTCTTTCAACTTTTCTCATTTTTGTGTGTTTCGGATGTGCTGCTGCCCAGCTGCAGTCTTTTGGTATTTTGTGTTTTTTTTGGGTGGGAGGGTATTTTGGGCAACATACTGTCATGTGGACTGTGGGGACTCTGGGGATAGTGCTAGGGTGCAACTAACAAAGCATGGGGAGGGAGGAAATGAGTAGAAATTGCATTAGAAATACCCTCCAAAATACTCCAGAATGCACCAAAATGTTAAAAAAAAAATGTATGGGGGCATAGGCGGCTCACCAGACCCCAAGGCCTAATATTTTTATTTTTTCTCTGACTTGAGCTCACCCATCTATATGACTCCTGGATCCACTCCTGCAGTGCACACTTTACTCAGGACTCATTTGAAACTGAGTACATTTTAATGAAACAGTTTGGGCTCCAGACCAGCCGAGTATGTCCTTAAGTGAAGCCAGATGCAGTGCCCACCATATTTAAGATGCTGGTGGTTCCTGTAAGTATTGGAACCATTCCCAAGCGTCCATGAGTGTCCACTGTAGTTGCTAAGCGTGAGCGTCTACGGGTCAGTACATCATCATGATAATGATGCAGCTGAAATGTTATGTTCTGCATTAATATCTGTCAGTCTCATTTATTTTTAGGTGCTGTTGTCTGCTGGTGATGAAATCTGTATCGATATACTGTTCTTGTGGTGGACTCGTTTTTGTTTTAATTATGTAACCGCTTAGCTATTTGTGTTTGTTGTTCCAAGAGGTGATGTCAATCGAGTTGTGAAGACTAAGTGCATGACTGCACTGCTCAAGCAGGCCTACTGATGCAGTTTCCTACTTTGTCATACTGTTAGTATGTCAAGTATGAACTACTTTTATTTCATAACCCCTTTGCTTACCCCCATGGCAGTGTCGCGGCACCATACTCTAAGGTGCTGCAACATCGGGATAGGCAAACCTAGTAGTGATGGAAGCCGAGGGATGGCTTCGTTCGTGGTGCCTGTCAGTATTTTTTTCCCCCATGTATGTTGTTGGGGACATGCAATGACAACTAGCATATTCACAGCCCACCAATAACACTTTGTCATTGGCATGTGTGGTACACCCCTTCTTCGTTAGGTGTCTGCTTTGCGCCACACACACTACCCCCTCCCCTCCAGGAGAAGGATTGCAGTCCTTGGATGGTCAATCCTTCTTCCCCTGCAGTCCCTGAGACGTCCCTGATCCTTTTGGGAACCCATTTTGCTGGCATTGTATGTAGTCAACCAGCCTGTGGCAGTGGGCTGGCCAAGTATGTACTCCTTAGTAATGTGACTCAGTTTGTTAATTTCTGGCATCATCCTAGTGACTAATCACCTGAAGTAAGTAGCAGTAATGCAGTAATGAAGTAATGCAGCTGGCACCCTGTGCACAAACTGTGATGTCCTAATTACACCCATATGGCACAACAGTTGTTACAATGTCATTGCTTGTCTATGACAATCCATCTAGTACACCCACGGGGTACCGCATGGCATCACAGAATATGGGGAGTTTCCTCCCAGTTGTTGTGCAACATCTGTCTTGTGCTATCGAGCATTATGCATTTGATACTGGAAGATGCAGATTGGTAAGGTTTTGCACTTGCATCAATGAAAATACATGTTATTTTTTATTATTTTGTTTCTAATGTTTTATTTTATTTTACTTCTGGACACATTGGTGCCTTATGTCCCCCAACCCACTGCGACCCACAACATCATTAGACAGTGGCACCCGTCGAGTACTTTTCCTACATGGTTGTGGAGTGTTGGGTGTCCACAATGCTTTCCAGTCATCCTTTTCTTAATGCTGTTGTACCACATTTCAAAGGTCATGGAATGTGATTGTACCCTTCTGTGGCACAACTGCATTGTATAACTGTAAAGATTGAACACTACATTTTCCACTTGAAAAAATTATGCACACATTTCACATGATGCAATATAGTACAGAAAATACAAACATGAGCAACTTTATGCATGAGTTGTGTTCTGCCACCTCAGGATCTGATTACCTCTGATCTATTTGGCTTTGATCTCAAGGGCACATGGAATCAGAACCCCTGTGTCATAACACACTGGTTGTGTATGGTTGAATACGTAGTATTGTATCTGTCTGTATGCACCATCAACATACAATGATGGCTAATGGGATAGGGTAAGGGTCATGGGAGGAGACAGGATGGGAGGAGGGTACAGGGGACAGAACAGTATCTGAAGCTGTGCACACTGCAACACAAGCAAACTTGATAGACCAAATGGCCTTCTTTTGCTTGGTGCTACGTATCTTTGTATGTATGTAGTCAAGTGTGCATGAGTCAGAAACGTGCCCCTCAAGAGGCACATAAAATCTTTGTACTGAAGTAGGCCATAACACATAGTCACAGACATCAAGTCCTGGCCTGTGCTTACAGGTGTCACTGTACCACCATGTTTCTATCCAGCTCCTGCATTATACCTACATCCTTATACCACAGTAACATGGATACATATGGTTATCTTGACATGCTTCTGCAAACTCGTAATTCCAACACTTATTGGGCCATGTTCGGTATCTTGACACATACCAGCACGAAACAGAAGAAGGTAATGCTGACAAGGGTGAGGAATAGGATGTGACGCACCACTGTCCTACCCATGCTAAGCATGGGAACAGTGAGGAGGATGTGCAAGCGGGCTGAGCTTACGTACCTGCATGGGGTGGTAGGCATTGGTTGCTCATCATTGATGGGGCTCTTTACCATGTTCTTTCCCCAGGAGGTGCCAATTTTTTGGGTATGTGCGGTTGCACCACCACCCCCGACATTTATTACATAGGCCGATGCCCCCCTTTGGGAATTGATAATGTTACTTATGGGCATGCGTGTTCAAAACAACAGCCAGCTTGCAGGCTAGGCCACCAGAACTGCAGTTCATACCCTGCAACTGTTCTGAAAATCTGTCTCCCGGACTACGGCTAATACAGTTCTGTGGTCTGATTTTCAGTATTACATAGGTAATAGTAGTATGATCTGTAAATATGTTTGAAGTATCAATTTCAGTCATCTGTGGTTACACTTCAAAGCTAATGTGGGTTGCTGGTGACATTTGCCATCAACCTGTACACATGCAACACACACGTAGGAAACCTCACCAGTCCATTTTGACGGAATGATGTGCAAATGAACCTTACACAATGCACTTTCTTCCATTACCAAGCAACATCACCATGCATCATCCACCCACCTCTGCCAGCTGTATAAAGATACTTTGTGGTTCTGTGGAAACCTGCATTGCTTTTTCTGGTCTACATACGGTGCACAGTCTTCATGCGTCTTCATATTGTGGGTAAGTTATGTACATAAACATATATGGTGTGTTTTTTTTTCTTTTTCCTTTTTTACATTTCAATTTCTTTGTTTCAGTACTTCAGCAAGTAAGTGCTACAATCGAATGTTGCGACCGTGTCACCATTTCATTCATGGACACATAATCACAGTAAGACTGTGTCATGACTTCCTGCTGGATGTAAGGATGCATGATACATATTGCTACTTACATAATAATGTCAACACTGTTATAAGCATGACATAAATTCAAAATTGTGTGCGTCAGGGAATCCATATTGTCACAGATTAGTGTGCGTCCCCCATGTTCGTGTTAATTATTGAAGATAAAACACCAAACTTTAATTCATTTCATATGACACATTACTGAACTATCTGCTGTTCATTCCTGTCAATAAACTCTGCAGTGTATCACTATCAGTCTCCATGTGTCACTGAACACCTGCTTAAAAACAAACACTGGCCCTTTACACGCTGTGTTACCCTGCATCCATGTCAGTAAAAGTCTACGTGGGAAGGGCACACTGTAGAGACAGTACGGTTTTCCTTTTCAGTTATGTTCTGGTCCACTTTGTGACTGTTGTTCCCTGACACTGTCTGTTTCACATGGTGATGCTCTGTCACCACATGAAGCGCAGTACACATGTCTACTCAGTGACGGAGCCAGGTTTGGGAGCATTTGGGAGCCGGAGGGGGCCATGTAGTCAATCACAGGCTCTACAATTGGGCACTAAACAGTGAATAAAGCTGGTGGCAGGATGCCACTATTCATGGGGCGACCAGCCCCCCTCCCCCCCCGTAGCTCCGCCACTGTGTCTACTGTGAAGGAATTGAAATACCTGATAATTGTTTCTCGTATTTTATTCATTTACAGGTCATAACAGAGCTCCTATCTAGCAAGGAAAATGAAGCTGTTGACAATGACTCCTTCTTCAAGTACTCTGAAGACACCATGGAATGTTCATCACACCTCTCCAGTTTTATGCAGACAACACCGCCTGATGTCAGACACTGTGGTACTCAGGTTAAAAGCAGTGATCTTAAAGTCGTGACAACGAAGAAGACACAAACAGTATTTCATGGTCTTTCTAAAGGTATGTTGCAATCCTTGATGTTTCTGATCACCAGCTTATTTACTGGAATATGGTCTGCCTTTACTTTTACATTCATTGTAACAGACAACAGAATTCCATGAGTAAATGGTAATGGTGTTAATGGCCATACTTAACACATCCCAGGTTGACTACTTTCACAATCAAAGGGCTATATTGACAGCATAACTTGTTTGTAACCTGGACATGCAATGGAAACAATGAATGATATCACTAATCTGTTTCCAAAGTATGTGAGCACTCCAGAAGACTGGAGAAGGGCTCATGTGATCCCGCTCCACAAGAGTGGTAGCAGGGAGGAGGCGGGGAACTACAGACCAGTCAGTCTTACCTCAGTAGTGGGCAAGATTACGGAGGCACTCCTTAAGGAAAGGATAGTGCAACACCTGGAATCCATAGGGGCACAGGATCCAAGACAGCATGGGTTTACAAAAGGAAGGTCCTGTCAAACTAATCTCATAGATTTCTTTGACTGGGTAACCAGAGTGGTGGACCAAGGGGAGCAGTTGATGTCGCCTACCTTGATTTCAGCAAAGCTTTTGACACTGTTCCACATAGAAGATTGATAAATAAGCTAGGTAGGCCAGGGTGGTCAGAAGTTGGTCAACTGGGTGGCAAACTGGTTGACTGGCAGAAAACAGAGAGTGGTGGTAAATGGTATACAGTCAGAAGAGATGCAAGTCACAAGTGGGGTACCTCAGGGATCAGTCCTGGGGCCAGTCCTATTCAACATCTTCATTAGTGACCTCGCAGATGGACTAGAGGGTAAGGCTTGTCTATTTGCAGATGACACTAAGATCTGCAACAGAGTAGATGATCCAGATGGGGTGGGCAGAATGAGAAGAGATCTGGATAAACTAGCAAAATGGTCAGAAGAGTGGCAACTGGGATTTAATGCAAAGAAGTGCAAAATCATGCACATAGGGAAGAAAACCCTGAAGCCACTTATAGGCTGGGAGGAGTTGCTAGCAGTCACAAAGGAAGAAAGAGACTTGGGCATCATCATCACTGATGACTTAAAATCATCAAGCAGACCTCTAAAGCAGTAGGTAAGGCTAGGGGGGTGTTAGGGTGATTAGTAGGGGTATCACAAGTCGTAAGAGGGAGGTAATAATCCTCTGTACAAGACATTGGTTAGGCCCCATCTGGAGTACTCGTGCAGTATTGGAGGCCACACCTTCACAAGGACATTAACTAAATTGAGGCAGCCCAGAGAAGGGCAGCCAAAATGGTGCAGGGACTGCATCAGAAGACATATGAGGACAGATTAACGAGCTCAATATGTATACCCTTGGAGCAAAGGAGGAGAGAGGTGATATGATCGAGACATTTAAACACCTTAAGGGCATAAACAAGGTGAAAGAGTCTAACATGTTTAAATATAAGAAAATAGCAGGACAAGAGGACACAGCATGAGATTAGAGGAGGCCGATTAAGGGGAATGTGAGGAAATTCTTTTCACAGAAAGGGTGGTAGATGCATGGAATGGCTTACCACAAGAAGTGGTGGCTATGAATACAGTGCAGGGCTTCAAACAGGCATGTGATAGGCATAAGGGAGCAATACAAATGACTATGAATAGATAGGTCACTGACAGAGCAAAGGCCGATGGCACATTTATAAGGTAGAAAAAGAAATGGGCAGACTGGATGGGCCTTGCGGTCCTTATCTGCCGTCAACTTCTATGTTTCTAAAATGGGGCAAAAACCTGACCAGCACAGAGCAAGACAGGATTTCCTGATAGGGACCCTGACATCCTGATCACCAGGTAAAAAAACCTGATGGGTGGCAACCATATCTGGTGTCCCATGATAATCCTCTCTATTCTCTTTCAGTCACACCTCCAGAAACCTTAAGCTGTTTAACTTGTTTGCAAATCATAGTATCAGATGTGTGAGACTCCAGTGATAATGTCCATGTACTTACAGAAATTGATAAGGTAGTAGCACCGCACTTAGTTAAGTTCTTGCTCCAGGCTCAGTCAGATTCATTTCCAGTGATGAAATGAAATAACTGTCTGCAGTCAATGGCACTAATTAAAAGATGCTGGTTAAACTACTACACCTTGTACTGCTTTATTAATACAGGACAGGATGGTTAGTTATGTGTAACTGGGGGGGGGACAGGAATGGAGAGGTAGTAGCCGGGTTGTAATTTGCCATGATGTTATGGTCCATGGATTGTGTTTCTGGCAGTGTCTTTACCATTGCCTACTTGAAAATGCATGGAAATAGATACTCAGAAACTGAGCACCCAAAAATCATACTGAGCAGTGGGACAATGGCCTTCATGCACCACAGTAACACATTTGTTGGGCCTGTGTAACATTCTAAACAACTGTGCTGCAGGGTGTACATTATCATACAGCACTGCACCATACCCAGTGACTATAACTATACTTGCAGACCTGCACAGTCTGTTCTCCATATAGTATCAACAATACACTGCTTATTGTACTGGCGACATCCTCTGAGGTATGTGTCACGTCCACCTGAACCACTGCGGCCAATTCTGGAATCATTTGCATGGTCCCCCCGGCCTTCTGCCACCTTCACCATCAGGCATGAGTTCTCCCAAAACTGGTATTGCTGGTAAGATGCAACTGAAGGTGAATGCTTCACTCCTCAATGTCAACTGGGTGGCCATGGCACACAGTACTGTCTTTTAATTAGTTCCACTGTTTTTTTACATTCTGCACATTGCTCACTGTAGTCATGGAACACATAATTGTGTACATTCACTATTGACAGGTACACAGACAGAATCAACATCAAGAGACTGCGGCATACAGTGTGAACTACTATAGCCTCCATGTCCATCACCCCCATGGACACCATGCAAAGAAGACATGATGGAATACTTAGACTCTGAATCTGAAGATGACTCAGAATATGAGGTTGAGTATGACAAGGACCCAGAGTATGAACCATCCTCAGAGTATGACAGTGATTCAGCTGATGACACGGACATGGAAGATTGCATGACAAAGTTTGACACTGACCATGACCCTGTTGCGACCCCTAAACACACAGTATTTTGGAGCTGTCTCCAGATGTTACTGCAGTGGTGTCATTGCCCTTCCTGTGGGGAATCCAGTCTGAGGTATGTCCGAAAAGTAGTTGGAACGATGATGTCAGTTGTGTTCTCGTGTCCTACATGCCTGAACAAATCTATCTGGAACAGCCAGTCATACAGTGGTAGGATTCCCTTTGGAAATATCTTGCTGTCTGCATCAGTTCAATCAGCTGGTCTGACCGCAGCACGGGTAGTGCGGTTATTTAAAAACATGGGAATTGTTGTGTACAGCATGTGAACATTCTTTCGGCATCACAGCAAGTTCCTACTGCCATCTGTTGACCAGCTGTGGACAACTACATAGGAGTGGTTGGTTGCTGCTCTGCAAGCTGGAAGGTAGAGGACTGATCTGCAGAGGATGGATGTGCAGACAGTCCAGGCCATTCTGAAATTTGGGACATACTCACTAATGGAGTTGTCTGCAGGTGTCATAATGGATGTTCAGTTGGTTCAGGTACATAACTTGTCACTGTTTTTGTCATTTTGTTATACGTTTTGGTAGCAGTTCCATGTGATTTTACCTTCACGACAGCCTAAATGACTACTTTGCATAATTTTCTACTTGGGGGGAGATGCAGAGGCTATGTATTGCGGGTTGAGTGGGGGCAAACCGGAGGAAGGGATGGTACTGGTAGAAATAGCAGTACAGGTTGAAAAGGGGGAGGAGGTAGAGCCTGAAGTCACAGAACAGAAAGTAAGGGGAGCTCTCATGTCCCTTTGGATGGAGAAAGCACCTGGTATAGATGAGATATATTTCTGACATGTACACCCTGGAGGAGAGGAGGTACAGGGGGGACATGACACAGGTCATGAAGTACACAAAATGGGTCAATGAGGGGGGGCCTGGTCAGGGTGCTACACAAGAAGAAGGATGTTGCCACCATAGGACACTGCTGTGAGCTGGAAGGGGGCAGGCTCAGAGGGGAGAGGAGGAGGTGTTATTCCACTGTAAGGGTGGTGGACTAATGGAATGCACTGCACAGGGAGCTGTTACAGGCTGAGGCTGATGGGTTTAAGAGGGGGTGGGACAGGTACATGGGGAGGGTAAATCAGACAAGGGTTAATTCAGGTAGCACATGTGGGACTGGGGACAGTATAAAAGGATACTTTGTGTTGACAGTAATTTACCCCATATTTATTGTAAAAGTCTGTGAGGAATCCTATCATGTCCCATTGCCTATTACAGGTATCTTTTACTTGTTTGTGAAAAGTAATTTTCGCACAGCTTGTATTGATGAACAGCAGATAGCTAAACATATATACTAAACAATGGTGTTTTACTTTGCACAGAGCAATGAAGTGGGAAGCAGTAATAACATGGAGCTTGAGGGCCTCAAATGATGCGTGTCGTCAGTTCAGAAAAGGGGGATGGATATTGATGAACTCATAACCGACAGACATTTACAAGTTGCAAAATGGGTTAGGGAAGAAATGACCCAGGCATAGCACAGATATGATGCCTGGCACATCTCCAAGGGTAAACCGTTCTTATTACATTTCTGGTGGTATTCCCATTAAGTGTAAAACATAGTGTGTGCATGTGACTGTACTGATGCGATATAAGAAAATAGTGTTGGCCTGGTGAAGGGTTACGTTACTGGCATTGAAATAGTACCATGCTGCAATCCTGTATTTACACATCAATTATGTCATGACCCAGATGCTGCCAGTACCCGTACACTTGATATGAAGGTAGCATGTTCTGTGCCACCCCACCAACTGCTCCAGTAAGTAGTAGGTGTGGTGCTTCAGCTGTCCTCACTTGGTGGGCTTGTAGTGACAAATAGGACAGGTGATACCCATCTATGACACTGCTGATGTTTTTTTCCAATTGTGCCATCACCTATAAACATGCACTGATGGCATGCAAGGGCAACCATGTAGTAGTGGCTGATCCAGAATTGAGACCTGTTACTGTCTCAATGGACGTACTATCATCCCCATCAGTATGCAGCCAGGCTTCAACCAAACCCATGAATAATCAGGTGGTGGTAAACCAGTATTTCTTGCAGCATGGTTGCAATGGAGGAGCATAGATGCCATCTGGGTGTTCCAGACACCTGAACCCAGCCGTCCCCTACTGCAAAGAAATGTAGCTGCATGGTTCTGTATCTGCGTCATCTTTCATGATTACCATATTGTCTCCATAGGGGTGAAAAAGAAGCTGCTGGCCATGTCAGCATCCAAAGACTGTCAGGTGATTCAGCCATGGATACCCAGTATTGTCAATCATGTTTATTGGGCCGTAGGATCTAGTCCACTGGATGATGCTGACCTAATAGAAGCAAAGTGGGTTAGTATGGGAACACATATCCAAAATATCCATTGTACTGGAAACCCGCTGTACCCCTGGTGCAATTATGGTGACCTGGATGGTAGAGAGGCATGTAAACCACAGTTAGTGCTATGTAAGTACAGATTTATTCATTTTAATTCTTCAGCTATCTTGTTACAAAATGCCGTTGAAACAGAGGTTCATTTACAAAGGTTCCACATCAGTGGGACAAGTCAAAAACTAATAATAGTATATGGAACATAAAGAGCGTTCAAATGATAGCGGCTAGTGGATAACTTGACAAAATCTGGTACCACACCTAATATAGATTTTTACAGACAGAGGATGTTACATGCATTTCTGGAAAAGAAAGAGTGTATAGAATCAGAAGGCAGATAGGCAGTTCAGCATTCATGAACTCACAGTTTGTCATGAAGTTCAGGTATCATAGGTAAGTGCTCTTGTGCTATGGGACAGCAAGAGGTGGGAAGCGATAGTGGCAGGGGAAAGGCATTCAATTAGTGTGGGTTAAGGGGGGGGCAGAACAGATTCTATTGGCTGTTCCATAACCTTCATGTCACACTCTTGCTGTACATATTGTTCCATTTTCATTACCAGCATCAAATGCAGCAGTGCATGTAGAGGCGCTTGAGAATGACACACGTCTACGGAAAGATATTAGACACATATCTGGGAATTGCCAAACATACGAATTGGATGCCTTCCACAGCCTCCTAAATCAATTTGCCCAAAAATGATTGTCTTTAGTTTTCATGGCCTACCATGCAGGTAATTGATTGCCTTAATTTCATTTTGTTTGATTACTCTGACACCTGTGTAGCTAACATCCATTACTTTTACCTTACAACATGCAGGGCTCTACTAGCTGCACTTTATTTTAATGAAAATTCTCGGCATCCACAGGCTAGAACAGCAAAGGGAGATAAAAGATACAGCATACACTTTCCCAAGTTTAAGAAGGGTGGACATGTGGTGAGACAAATACCCATATAGGCGACCTATGGTAAGCAATTAACATACATATGAACATAGTTTATGACGTGCCTATGTGTGCATGTGGTCGTACAGAATCATACCCTCTCTCTCCCTCCCTAACATACCACAATGTTTTGTTTCTGGTCACTCTAGTGGGGACATCTCTTCCAGGAACCATGGTTAAATGATATTTGCCACTTTGTGCTCCAGATTCATGCCGCTCCTTCAGGTACCCGAGGTCAACGGCAAACCTTCCTAACCCCCTGTAGCCACCAGCCTCACATTGCAGCAATGCACCGGTGTGGCTACCCAGCACACTGTTTGTTGTTTCATCCTCGGAGCGCTGCTGAGGTGGACTGGCTCATAGAAAGTCCTGGAGGTTGTGGGTGTACCAAATGCCATCATCCAGCAAATCCATAGTGGTTTTTCCCTTTGTCTGGAAGTCCCACATTGTGACGGTCCTGCACTATTCCCAGAGTCCGCCTGGGACTGCTTCATATTGAAGCATCCCTGTTACCCACTCCAGAAGATGACAGCCTTTGTATGGATGCTCAATCCTCTCCCCCCCCCCACTGCCCCGCAGTGGGCAGAGTTCGTTCCTGAACTCAGGTAATTGGTGTGATGTAAGGTGATGAGCCAGCGCCTCAACCAACTACGCCACCAGTAGTTGATGGTGTACTATTTTGCTGTTATTTTGCTTACTGTTTTTTTTTTTCAAATCAGGAAACTGTTGTGAAACCAAAGTAACTCTGTGGAGGGTTTAAGAAATATGCCACTGTATCAGTAGCTACCTATAGGTGCCATGTACTGAAAAGCATGATGTGTGCCCCACGCTACTAACTATCAGGGCTCCTTTCACCTATCACTTTCCACACTCTAGACGGGACACCCCTTGAGGCCTGTACCTCCTTCAGGTATCACAGAGTGTGGCTTGATCAGAATCTCAACTTTTCCACGCATGTTGGCTCCATACTCAAGAAGCTGCACCACAGGCTTGGTGCTCTGTACCACAACCGTGACAGTATTCCAGTCTCTGCCCGTAGGGCCGTCATGCAGAAAATGATCCTTCCTGTCTTCAACTATGGGGAGGTTGTCTATAGTGCTGGTCCCAAGTCCACCTTAGCCAGACTGGATCCCCTCTTCCACTCCTTCTGTCGCTTTGCACTGAACAGCCCTTACTGTACCCATCATTGTGCCCTCTACCAATCTGTGAACCTTACATCCCTAGATAACCATAGGAAGCCCCACTGTTCCAAGGTCTCGGCCAAGTTCTGATCCCAGCAGCTCCCCCCCAACCTCACCGCTGCCCTAGCCAACCCTAGCACCCCAGCATACTCTCTCAGAAATACTGACTCTAGGACCTTATTTGTCCCACCTAGATCCTCAGAAGGCCAGGCAGCCTTCAGTTACCACATGCCTAAGTTGTGGAACTCCCTCCCTGCAAACATTTGCCACTTCTCTTCCTCCCCACATCTAAACTCCTTGCTCCTAGCTCACTTCTCCCCTACCTGCTCTTGCATCTAGGCCCTGCAACATACCACATTGTGGCAGCCTTTGGCTACGCATCCTATGAACATATATTATCGCTTATCTATCCTAATATATTTAATGAAATGTATTTTAACTGTGCCTGTTTCGAGTCTGTATCATCTGCTCTCTTATGTTATTCTTGTCTCTGTATCGGTTCCTCATGATGTTGTGTCTGTCCCCACTGTGTATTATGAATTATGTATTACTTTATATTCTACTTACCTTTCAACTGTTTACACTGTACCCCGGATGCATCTGGAATCAAGCAGTATCCTGCTCAATGTGCCTTCCTGGTTAACGCTTAAATAAATAAATGTTAGAAGTACTACATAAGTCATCACATTTTAGTGCCTTTCTGAGGCACTATGACACAGAGTGACTTCAACCATGCAACATGTGGTTAAATATGTTGTTTTACACACCATGGAGTGGCATAATGAGGTAATACAATGAGATCATGTTTCATATCATTTCAGAGTTTGGAAAAGCATCTTCAGTAGCACTTGACACATAACCGTAACCACACATAATATTTAACAACAACTCAGCTTGTATTACACATTACTTCCGTATCTCACATCCCTGTTACTTACTGCTGAATCCATTTGCATGAAAATGTGATCTTTGCTCCTAAAGAGTTCATCTGTTCCTGTTGCTTTCTCCAGAAATGATGTGATGGTGCTGTACTTGTGACATCACAATTACTACCATGGCAACATACTGTGATCTCACAACACAGGACTATGACATGCAGTGTGGAGTAAGCTATGCAGGAAAATGGACTGTAAGGAATACACAGACTCTTTCCATGCAAATTTCTCAGTAGTAAGTAATAGGAATGACAACTCGATTCAACAAATATGTAATGCAAGCTGAATTGTTCATAAATAATATGTTTTTAAAAACTTTGAGGCATCAGCTGCTGTATAATATGTATAAACAGTAGATTTCCTACCACTGCAGGTAATGCCATGCATCACATAACTCTAGTACTGAATGATCAAGTTTCTTTTCAGTTTTGTCAGTCAGATTATAGCTATGGAATGATTATCCTTCAGTGTTTCTCAGACATAGTTTTCTCCTCATTATCTCAGGATATGCAGTGGATTTTATGAAACAGGTCATGGAAATGACAAGTAATTCATCTTACCTCTCCAATGTAATGAACTCTGCCATGGACACCACTCCACAGTCTTTGTCATCCTCATTTCCCCATCCAGAGAAATGTGAGGCAGTGGAACTACATGTGTCCAGATTCAAAAAATGATTTCTATAAAGTATGTTCCAAGGGATGCCACACATTGCTGACATCAGTAACCTGAATGATACCACACTGAACAGTAATGAAACACACACAGTATTGATACATTGAAAGTAGAAGTGAGGCTTGATCTGATAGTAAGGTTGTATGTTGCTTAAATTTACTCCAGTAACCCACAACCACACATAAATGTTGAAGAGTACTTGTTATCGTTTATTGCCTGTACATATAGTTATTCAATACTAGGTGGATCATTGATGCTTTCAGAAGAAAGAATGCTTTTAATTCTTAATAGTATTCTTAGTAGTATAAAGTCAAAGCATCAATTAATGTTTAAAATGTAATCCTGATATATTTTCAAGTATGTTTGTCACTTGGTGGTTTCACCAATTTATAACAAATGTCATTGGCATGGAACTCAATAAAATACTGTTGCTTCACGCTCTGAGCATAACGGTGTGAAATGCAACTAACAAACAGTGAACAACTAGCAACTGCCTGATGCACAGTGAAACAATATATGACATGGTAACTGATGAATAAGCCAGTGGCACAGTCCACACTTTAAACACATTCACAGTTCTGGGTATTGAAATCCGGTGTACTGTTCTGAGGGGAATCTGTCTCTTATAGCATTCACTGCACATGATGGGATAGGAACTCTGACATGCCTTCCAAGATAGCCCCAGCACCATCTTACAAACTGCCTATATGCCACATATCTATATTTCCTGCATATAAAAACAGGGAGAACTAATTTAGTACACAGCACAGAATCTCATGTAAATATGTCAAGAGCAATACACCTGGTCGGTCCCTGAGCACATCACGGTCTCTGAAATGCACAACATAATGGCAGTACTAAAATTAACTTGTAACAATCACACAGGCAAGCAGAGTGCATATTTCTTGAGTACATACAAAGAAAGATGAGACAGAATTAAGTGCCTTCGACTGGACTTCAACATAGGCCGCCAGGAAAACCGTTCTGATGTTGCTAACAGGCTACGCCGCAGATACAGTTTGAGTCGTACTCCTGTGTTCTTTTTACAAGTCAATATTTGTGTTGCCATTTTCTTGTGCAATTAAAAAACAGTGATGTTATCGAGGACGAAACAGGTGACAGATCACTCCCCTCCCCGCCCCCCGCCATGATCACCTATAATAATGTTAACACATATGTCCCTCATACTGGTACTCAGTCCCTCCCTGGTAGTGTACTGGACTGTACACCCCTCACGATGCTACAATTCAATCGCCAAAACTTACAGCAACCTCCATCTCTGGTACTCTACTCATACACCCCCCCAATGGCCCATTTAAGAAATAAGGTGCAACCAGGGTGTGGGTTATTGGGGATTTACCCCAGCCTTGTGTGGTGTGTCACGAGGTGCAGCTGAGTGACTTAACCACACAAGAAGTGGGTAAATCACCCAATAACTCACACCCTGAATTGTCTTACTGTGATTATACAGTGGACCCACATGCAAATTAAACTTAAAATGTGTTTAATTATGTTTTTTATAAACACATTCCTCAGCCGTGGGTTATACAGGATTAACCCACAGTAATGTGACATGTTTTGACCAATGAGGTTACAGGATTGTCATACACCATTGTATAATGGTCCACAGCTGATACTTCAAGCTGTCATTCTGCATGCAGCGCTATGCAGTTTGGGTTAGCAGCTACCCGTCCATGAGGATGTGGGAGCTTGGTGAGCTGTGGGTCCACAGTGGGTGTGGGGGTGGTTGGTGACACTTCACCACAAGGGATGTTTTGCCCTGTGTTTGACCAATGATCAGGCCATTGGGAGTGGTAGAGATATCACCAGACTACCAGGGCTGAAGCTTTCATTACTTGTTTCTATTTCCGGCTATGGGGAGGGAGTGGATACTGGTAGACACCCTCTGGAACAACAAGATGCTGTGCAGGGCACCATGCGCATTTTGCTGACCAAAGACAATAAATTGATTGAGGCATTCAGGGTGTACAGGTCACAAGGACCATGTGGCATCCATCATATGGTATTGAGTTAGGTAGCAAAGGGCATGACAGGGTGATAGACACAACTATTTAATGCTGTGGTGGAGTATTGATGCATTCTGCATGTGTTGACAGCATCAGCATCAGCATCTGTACCACATAAAGGATGACCAGGCAACCGACATGTGGAAAACAGTTGTGCAGAGATCACATGGAAGTTACTTTGTCAGTTAACATGATCAGTGTACATGGTGTAGAAAGGAAATGTCAAGGACAGCAAGCGGGTAACCACTGTCTGGCAACCAATTATGCAAACCCACAGTGGAGGTGGTGTTACCAGCAACTAAACAAATAATTAAGCAATAAGACACTCCACAGTGTGCATTGTTACTGCATGACAAGACACATGTGGTTGGTGACAGCACAAGGCAACAAGTAGAGTGCTTCTGACAGCCTACTGTATATGTGATGTGATGCAGATTGAGGGTGGAGTTGGCATCACTTCAGTAAAAAAACATCGATGAAATATTTCTGTGGTAAACTGTCACCCTGTCTGTTAGCAACATTCAGTACACTACCAGTATTGTCAGGATAGTGAGCGCCAGTATTCGGCTTCCTTGAAGCGGTCGGGATGGTTGCTACATTCTATCACCCCAGTACCACTGTAGCCATAAGAGGGCAGGGATGATGTTGGGCTTCCCACTGATGGACACCATTTAATGTGGCCCAACCAACCCTCCCGCTGTCTCCATGTATGCCCACCTGCTTGCTGGCTATGCAGACCACTCTGTGTAGTAACGGACTGGGCTGCAGCAATGCTATTTAAGAACAGAAGCTGCCAAGCCATGAGGTGAAGCAGTAGGACTTTTGAAGAGGCTGCATCACTTTCCACTGGCTGCTTGGTGTCAAGGTATAAGAAAAAAAAAAAGGAGCAGTCAGCGCAGCCTTTGCCCCACTTAGTTTTCAAGGGGTTAACATGAGAAGCTGTCACTAATCATTTTTTTTTGTAAACTGAATGGACCAAAATAATAAGAAAAAAAAAGAACATCTGGGTAGATGTCATGGTTAAATGACATTGAGGGCATTCTAGGTTGTTGTACTATTGATGTGACGTACTGAAGAAGGTATAACAGCATCCTGACATCACATCCATGGTACAACAGCTGTGAAATTCGATAAATTTTCCTACACAATAGCTCTTACTCATACACTGTACTATAAGTACATGGACCTTATGGAATTACAGATATGTACAACACTGATTCCAATAAACTTACTCATGAAGTGGCCTGTCATGAATGCGACCATGGTACTGGCAAAACACGTAGTAAGTAGTCTGCAACACCCAGACATCAAGACATACTGTGGCAAAACCAGGGTGAGATGTGATGCAGTCATATTCCTGTGTCCTATCAACAACCTTGTGCTGCTCCCGGCAACAGATGCACTCAGGTACTGTGGGCATACTGATGCATTTGGAACACTGACACCTTTGAGAACAGTGGAACAGAGAAAAAAATTTTTACTTTACCAATTGGTTGAACAGTATTAGGGGGTAGTAAAGCAGCAACAACTACAAACTATGTTTCAATGACCAAAAGAAGAGCCAGGCAACAAGAGAGGGTATTGGTTAGCTATGCTACCGACACTTGTGGAGGAGGATGGGGTGTGCTACCTCCAAGGGGTGACAGCAAGGGGAAAGAGGATAGAAAGGCACAAGGGATAAGACTTGGTCAGAGTAGGGTCACGGATGAAGACGAGAGAGTCAGTGCCGCTAAACAGGACGACAGCGACAGAGCAGGGAGTTGGTAACAAACGTGAGGGATGTGGAGAATCGGGAGGGAGCTGTGACGGGGAAGGTACAAAGGAGAGGGTAGTGCTGTGTGATACACTGGTGACAGAAGGAGAAACAAAGATAACATTGTAAGGATTAAGAATGATGCGGGAATGGGTGGAGAATGGTGAGTACCCGACAAATGCAGTGCATGACTACTTTGGATGACTGATACAGTACCACGAGGCCCTACTACCACACTTCCCCATCCCTCCACCACATGGATGCACCTGATGTATGGTGATGTAAGGCCATTCACAAATGTACAGGGAGGGAGAGGGGCGGAGAGAAACACATAGGGTGATACAACTATTCATGAATGACCTGTGAGGGGAGCCAGTGGAAATAGCAGTGGGGATATCGGAGGAACTGTGGAAGCAGTGTGTGGATATGTGGTAATCGATGCCCTTCTCTGAGGCGATTCTGGTACCCTGTGCAAGTACTGCCAAAAATGTAAGGATAGGACAGTTCAACTCCTGGTTGCGGAACAGGTGTCACATTAACTGTTATGGGTTGATAAGGGGCTGCAGCACAACCTGGGACAATAACAGCCTGTATGAAGGGGCCAGACTGCACTTCAGTGTGGAGGGTAATGAAGTATTGAAGCAGGGAGATGGAGGAATACATAGCAACAAGGGTAGCTTTAAATTGTAAAGAGGTGGAGGCAAGCAGAAAGCTGGTAAGGCAGGATTTCATAAGAGTGGATCCAGATGAGTCCACCACCAAGTTATAGGGGAAAGCATCACAATAGGATCAACAAGGGGAAATAACGGGGGAGGGGAGTATAGTGGTAGATAGTGTCAGTAAACGTGAGGAGGCAGGGAAAGCTATCAACTGAATTGCATGCTGATTTGCCAGTGGAGCTGGTGGACATTGCAGCCATAACAGACGCTTGTACAACACAGTACCAGACATGGGATATGATGATGCCTGGATACAGGCTGTTCAGGAAGTAGAGTGGAAACAAGAAGGGGGTGCAAACTATGTAAGTGAAGGAATAAGAGGCATAATGGAAGACAGAGAGAAAGGCAGGACAAATGACCTGTGTATACAATTTCAGGATCCATGGGGCAGAGTATTGATGACGGGGATGTTGTATAGGGCACAGAGTCAGGTAGAGTGGCTGGACAGAGATTTGTCAAATTAAATTAGGAAGGTTTGCAGGAAGGGAAACACACTGCTGGTGGCTGACCAAGGAGGTAGCATAGTGGGTGACAGACAAGAAGAGAGCTTTAGAAAGATTTAAGATATCAGGGAGGGTGAAGATGGGAAAGAATATACAGTGACATCAATGCAGATTCCAAACATAGTCATAGCTGCCAAAGCATACAGATAGCTGAGGCTGGCACAGGGAAATAACAGAGGGAGAGAACCAATTCTTCACATACAATGGATAAAGGAAGAAGATCAGACAGTGACAATTCAGAAGAACAGGGGGGAGGGGCATCGAGTACAGAAGCTGGAGGAGCACGCAGAGTAACCTAATGACTACTACTTCTCAGTATTCGAGGTGGATGGGTGGACAGATACCTCATCGGACTGGTGTAGGGATCAGGGAAGGGGAGGGAGTGACAGATGGAAAAATAACATACAGAGACTAGTTACTTCTCAGGAGAACAAGGGTATGCAGGTCAGTCTTTTACATGGCTTTCTCTTGTGCAAGTTATGCCACACAAATCTGATTGAGTACCATGATTAGGTAACCATGAAACAGGTCAAGAGCAATGCAGTGGATGTCCTGTACTTGGAATTCAGCAAGGTGTTCGACTCCTTGCAACTTGTGATAATAGGGGAGAAGTTGAAAGATGCAGGGGTGAGTACAAGGATGGTAAGATCAATCACAAAATGGCCAAATGGCAGGCAGCAAAGGGTGGTTGTGGAGGGAAAACTGTCATCTGTGAAAGCTGTAACAAGCAGGACACCACAGGGATCAGTACAGTGGACAGCGCTGTTTGCGATATTCATAGTAGATATGTCACACAGGACACAAAGTAACATCAGTCTGATCACAGATGATATGAAAGTGGGAGCACTGGTAGATTACATTGAGGGATGAAGGGTATTGCAGGTGTACCTGACCAAAGTTCAGGAGTAGTCAGAAACATAGAAGCTGGGGTTCAATGCCTAATACTGCAACGTACTGAAGTTCGTAGCTAAGAACCAGAGAAGCAGCTATCAGTTCAGTTGCACAGAAAAGGAAAAAGGCATAGGGGTCATAATAACAGGGAATATGAACTTGTCTCACTGCAGGAAGGCAACAGGATGCTGGGCTATACAATAAGTGTTATGTCCTCTATACATACTGAGGTGAACCTCCCCATATACAGCACAGTGGTCAAGGTACACCTGGAGTACTATGTGCAGTACTGGCACCCATTTATGAACAGGAATACATGCCTATTGTGGATAGTGCCGACAGAGCAATAAAAGATACACAGGATATGGAAGTGAATTCATATGAATAAAGGCTTAGCATGTTCAACATGTACTTAGTGGAGGAGGACAAGGGAGAACTGGTCGAGGCCTTTAAAGACAGAAATTGTAATAACAATGCTAATACAGGACAGATATTCCAGATCAGAAGAGTGATGGAACCTACAGGCCATCAAATCTGGTGGGGGGTGGGGACCAGGAATGAAACCAGGTTAAATTACTTCATGGATAGGGTTGTAGACGTATGGCGGTGCTTTATGTTATGAAAGTGGGCAGATTCAAGAGGGGGTGGGACACAGTGAGGGGAGGAAGGACAGTGCCAAGGGGAGGGGAGCGAAGGTTAGAGCAGCTGCATGCTGAGTGGCTAGCTGCACAATCAAAAGACTCGACAGGCAATGAGGCCAGCTTCTGCTGGCAATTTTGACTGTTGATATGTTTATACATGTAAAACACAGAACAGTGACTCAACACTGACTCACTGTACAGGAGCCAGCCATGGACATGACAATACGCTGCATGCCATACAGATCATCTTTCCTTACACCATTGCCTACACAACACCCAACACTTGTTAGGTTGTACAGCTGAGCCAAACACTCAGTCATTGCTTTTCATATGCAAAGGGAGTCACAAAATGAAAGACTGAAGTTTACCAACTCAGACAGTGCCTGGTGAGGAATTAATTCACTACAAATGCTTACCATATTGTATTGCCTATAGGGTCCACATTCTGCTGATGACCTCCAGGAATATCACCTTGTGACTCACTCCCACCAACAATGGGATCATCAGGTGCATCATCAGGCAGGTAGGGCTTGTACATGTATGGCTGGACATCACGAAGATTAAATATAGGGGAATGGGTGACATAGTCCATATCGTCCTCATGTTCTACATCAGACAAATCTGAATCAGCAACACTGACAGCCTCCATTCCAACTGATTCACTTTCTGAACCATACTGAACAGATTCAGTAGCAGAACTGTCAGATTGATCACACACCATAATCACATTAGGCAGTGCAGAAACAGAGGAATGATCCACCTTTTGATCATTATCAGCAGCTGTGTCCAACATCAAATTTGAACTATCAGGCCGCAAATCATTTTGAGCCATACAGTTGTAACCCCCAGGTGGCGCTATCCCAAGGGCTATTACCCCTGCCTGCTTGACTACTGACAGGTTGAGGGGCCTAGGTTCTATGGCAGGTGCCTCCACCCAGAGGTCAGGGTTTGTAGTGGTTAGACTAGCTTGATCACAGCCCTCTGGGACACCATGACCCCATTTGGTTCCCTCTAGTGGCTCACACAGTACACAGGAGTTACAGCCCCAATACCTCACATATACACACTGTTCACTCATAAAGCACCACTTACCCTCGAGACTGATTCTGCAGCACGTCTCTGAGGACCCCTGTAAAATAAGGTTAAACAACATACACAGTGAAATACAATACTGTTTCCATAAGTACCAACACCACAGACAGTATATAGTATAACAACAACAAATCTGATTTATTTAGGGGACAGTAACACAGGAGGTGGAAATCAGGTTAATTGGTGGCATTAAATCACAGTACTGTGCACAGATACAAGGTCTGAAAAGTCACACTCTGGGTACCCAGGTTGGGGGGGCTAGCCAAGTCTGTTGCCCGGGGTTGGCTGGCAGGTGCAGATGGCTAGGGCCTTGTAGAAGAAAATATATGCACAACACCCAGTTTTAATCCGGAGCTGGATGGCTCAGTCCATGAAGCAGTGAAACAACAAGAATTAGATGACACACTTGTGATTGAAAACAGGCTGCAGCGGAATACCCTGATTTGTACTCACAATACCCAAGCTGAGAACCGGATGGTGGATGTTCTTCTGGATTGTCAGAAACAACAGGGCATGGAGACAAGGGCCTTGTGACTGGACCCCACTGCAGTTGATAGCAAACGGATTTAGTCCGAGACAAGCTGGAGTTTGCTTTCAGCTTCAACATACAGCACACAGCACAGGGGATTGGAAATAGCGATTCCTCACAGCACTACGCACATTCATATGTAAAAGGAAAGTACTATACCAGGCAGGCTGCTCCTCAATCCTGATCGCACTTACTGCAAAATACCCAGGAGCACACACAGCAGCTTCAGTTCCTGACAGACCAAGCGCGATTCAGCAATTTCTCCAGTCTTCTACAGGGTGAGCCTGGTTTCCACACTTCTGGTGCTACTTTCTCCTCACAACTTGGATTCAGTCCAAACTGGCACTCACAACAGCTGCAGACCGAAACTCAGGGCCTCACACGCACTTCCTGCACGAAACTATACACCGAGGAAGCACAGAGCTCCTTCTCTCTTCATTGTCACAACTGATCTGATCTTTCCAGTAACAGAGCCAGGCATTTCCTCCAAATCCAAAAGGTTCCAGTTGGCTGATCCTCCTTGTCAGTCACAACAGGCTCCCTCTATTGGTGTGAAAAGGCGCCAAGGTCCAAACTACATTTCCTAGAAGCTCTCTTCATATAATCTCCTTGTGGCTGGCTCCAAGTGAGAGTCCCAGTTCTGATTTGCCCAAAGTAGGCTCCAGTTCAAAGGTCCCAAATACTGATTGGTCCCATTCAGCAGTTCTGGACCCAAATGAGGTAGCAAGCAGACAGAGTTCATGCTGTAACAAAAGGCAGGTCAGACAAACTGTATTTTCATTATCACTCTAACTAAGTTCTGGTAAACAGTTACTTCTTTCAGAAGAGCTCCCTCTACGCTCTTAGTGACTGCAGAAACAGAGTGATCTGGCAGTAGCTCAAGCAGGACTCAAACAGGGAAACACATAGACCCCCATCCAAATTAATTATGTCTGCAGGCAGACAGCTCTTAAAGAGACAGTACATGGAGGCTCAAATAGCACTCACCTGGAACCACATTTAAACAGCTCAGACGCCGAACACCTCCCAGACTTGGAGCATTCAGGCAAGCTCCTGGAAGACTTTTGGGAACCCCCATTTGCAGGGGGGTTACACAGTATGTGGCTGCATGAGGGAAATGGGACGCATCAACAGTAACAGCTGGGCTATTGCATCGGTCAGCATTAGCGAGCACATATTCAGAACATATACTACCATGCGCATCCACAGTACTTGGTACATTACTGCATGTACGGCCATTCCCATCCACATATTCAGCACCTCCAGAAACGGTACTTTCACTATGTCCGTTTTCAGTACTAGCATGTCCACCATTCAGTAACATGTGGAAATGTGTACCACTTTCAATTGCATTAAGACTACTGACATGACCTGCACAAGTCTTTAAGTTAGGATTCATAGACATATTGACAGCTAGAATGACACACAACAGTTCACCCAAATGGGAATAATGCTATGAAATGTATAACACAGTAGAAGCTCTGAGATGCAGATATAAATGCACTGCACTTGCCACAAACACTGACAACACAAGTGTCACAGATGTACAAATTGACAAGAAGTGTCCAGTCAAAGTGTTATTTACTATACTTATGAGCTGCACAGCACTGAAGGACAATTGTGACACTGCCCTATCTCGGTGTCAGATAGTGTAAAAAATATACTGTGGTAAACTGTAGAATCACTTCGAACAATGAATGCCTAAAAATGTTTTAAATGCCATACACACACACAGAACTTGAAAACTACACTACACACACAATCTGTGAACTGCCAAGTTGTTGTGCATGTCAGAAAAATAGACAGCTTCTACTCTGTTTTAAAACACTAGAAATCACGGCAAAAACTCAACTACACAACTTCACAATTAGACACTTTATTCTGAAACACTTCAGTGACACACTAACACTGACACGCGATCACTGCTCCTGTGAATCGCTAGCTGTTCCTGCAGTCGCACAGTTTAGACGCTTCCCAATCTGACATCACACTGAACAGCCTGCAGTGCAGAGAACAAGCAGGGAAAGCTGGCAATGCACGTTCACGAGTGCAGCAATAAAATGCGGATTACACACTAATTGCCACATTTTGGAAAATGATTCCAACGTGAATCCACTAATCGGGAGGATTCCTAATAGCCACAGGATGCAAACAAGGTAAATTAGCAGGTGTCACTTGCTCTTTAAGTCTCCATAGACAAGTGGCCTCTCTGTATAGCTCTTGGACCCCAGTTATCAACTGGTAATGGACATGCTAAAGATACATTGTTAGATTCTGCAGGGTTCTCGGTCAGACATAGCCTCAAGATTACCAAAGCTCTTGGAAATGGACATTCCTATGTCTTTGTGTCTCACAGGCAACATTTGTTTCATTTTAAAAAGGATTTATTTATTCAAGTTAGCCCAACTGAGCTGTAGCATCTCATTTTCAGTTGGGTCCTACTGTACTTCTACCCTGTCTGTCACAGCTGAGAGAACAGAAGCACAAAGAGGTTATATACTTGTTCAGTCTCACAGCATTAGCCAGTAGCTGTGGTGGGACTCAGATCTGTGACCTTTCTTTTCCCGGTTCAGTGCTCTACCAAGCAGACCACACACTCCTTTTTATGGGTCAGTAAACACAGACAACTTGAAATGTTTAACGTCACTGACCTCATGTATTCTTTTTCTGCTGTCTTCTGTCTTCCGTACCTCCCACTCAGTTTTCTTCTTTGCAGCTTTTAACAAATGCAGAATAAATGGATGTGAGCGGGAACTCTCCATATCCAGACTTCCTGAAACAGTCTCAGTGTCCAATTTCCAAAGAATTTCTGGGCCTGTGACTCATCATTAGGTCCCGCAGACTAAATGCAGACATTTCCCTGCCACCATCAGAGCAAGACAGGTTGACATTTTTAGATCTGTATAATTTTGATGGTCCTAGGTTTCCATACAGCGGATGGAAAATAACAGCAGTGCCAGTGTGGGCTGAGGACCACCATGAAGAAAGGTCCCTGTAACTTTCTGCAAAAAGGTATACGGCCAGGCAAAAGACTTCAAAAATAAAACTAAACTGCTGCAGTCTTGGAGGAAAAAAAGGGAAAGTTATATTTCATAATTTTGCAACAAGTGCTAAGCTTTGCTGCCAATCTGGAGACTAGAACTGGTGTGCAAGCCCCAGACTTCATAACCTTGATTTGGACTAAGATCAGTAGTGCAGAGATACAAACAATTTAAAATCACACTAGTTTGCATTTGTTCAAATATAGCGTAATTGGAGCGTCATCTGCCACATTTCAGGTTGGGGCGCAATTTATAGTCTGCTTAAACTGATTTCCAGCAAATAATTTCACAGATGCCATCAACAAAACTCTGCTGCACAATGCACAACATACCTCCCAAATAGGAATTTCTGGAAATTTTCTTTCCTTATTTTTTTTTTACTAAAGACGTGTATTTCAATGTTTTGGTGAATAGAGTATGGGGTTAGTAGTGCTTATGGAACAGTAGTTCATGTTTTGGCTTTTCTCTATTCCCACCCTTGGTAGGTAAGCTGGGTTGTGAGTAGGGACTAGACAGCCCAGCACCAAGGGTGAGTACAGTGCCAGAGGAGGAGGAGGAGGAGGAGAAGGCAGGGGTGGATGGTGGGTGATTTGCAATGCGCTAAGCAGAGAATTGCCATGGGAGGCTAGCTTTTGTAGGGGATATGAGAGTAGCTATTCCCCCGCATTGAACCTCAGGCTTCAGCCCTCCCATTCAATGTTTTGATGAATAGAGTATGGGGTTAGTAGTGCTTATGTAACTGTAGTTTACATTTTGGCTTTTCTCTATTCCCACCCTTGGTAGGTAAGCCAGGTAGTGAGTAGGGAAGAGAAAGCCCAAAAAGATTACCTCCTCCAACTCATGGAGAGTATCAGCAGTAGCACACAGGAGATGAAAAACCCCCAGGTGGAGGAAACCGGACCCATGGCTACTGACCCGCCCATCCTCAAACAAACTAAGAGGAGATGATCCTAGGTTCTGACAACCATATTCTAATTTCTAAGTAGGGTGAACTGTTGGTAGATATGATAATCCATCTTCAGAATCTGTAGAAGTATACGTACTGGAAGGTCGATTCTGATGCTGAAGAGGCAGGTCCATTCTGAAGGAGTGTCCAGATCCCGAATATGGATGAAGTCTAGCTGAAACTAGGTGAACGTGGTCCAACTGCTTTGTACTTCACCATTGTCCTGTTTGTTGCAAACTATATATTGTACTCTCCCAGGTCGTGAAAATAGGCAGGATTTTGTCTAATGCACCTACCTGGTCGACAAAAGCTAATAAATAAATAAATAAAATAAGATTCTAAAGTGGTATTATTTATTCATTTCAGTTTCAGATTAATACCTTTGAGTCTGCGACTCTTTTCCAAAGGTTCCAAGTCAGTCAAACACAATACAGTAAAATGCAATACAGGGCATAATCATACAGATAGAAACACACAGTTGTTACAGCAGATTACAGTTAATGTCATAACCATGAAAATACAAAGTTAAAAAACAAGATGAACTCCAGAGGCAAAAAATTAGGGTTTAGGAGTACATTCGATCGGCACACTGCAAGTGTGGTTAAAGGTCATTGTGAAAGTGCTGGGAGACCGACAGGTTGGGAGGAATCCCAGTAGTTGGTGGAGTGGCATGCAGCCAGAGCCTTTGTCATGGGTTGGATATAGAAGTAATTCAGCCAGAGTAGGCTTTGCCAAGAGAACATGGGGCAGAGTGGTGGTGTGCTTTTTGGGGGGGGGGATGGGGCTGCAGGGATTAGGATAAAAGGGAAGAGGGGCTGCAGGGATTAGAGGTGAGTAGAGGGAGGACGCAAACAGTAAGGGCTTATAGGGGGTGCTCGTAGGGATCTGGGTAGAGATTGCAGAGGCCATTATTAGTTAGGGCATTGACACACCTTTTCATGCTCAAGGTGGGACCGTAACCCTGGCTTAAATTGGCTGACCTTGGTACACTCTGTGAGAGTAGTAGGTAGCTCATTGAACAAACTGGATCCCTGGTAGAAGAGAGATTTCTGGGCAAGCTTTGTGTGCCTGAAAGGCACCTGGAGTCCACCTTTAGTCACTCTTCTAGTCTGCTGACTGGTTTGTGCAGCTTTGAATAGCCTGCAGGTCGATTCAGGCATAAGTCCCAGTACTGCTTTTTTTACTAATAGGCAGATCTGGTATTGAAGTCTGAGCTGGAGTGGGAGCCACCCTGTCTCGTTGTATAGGGAACAGGTATGTACAGGTGGTCAGCACCTAGTGTCAATCAGCAGGCCTTATTTAGGTGGGTTCTTGCTCTCTTTTTAGGGTGGTGTCAGAGCCAGCTCCATAAATTGGTAGGCCATAGTCTATTGAAAATAAGACCGAACTACTTGTGGCTAGTTTCAGGGCGGCAGATGTCATAAAGTTTTTGTGATGGTAGAGGATACTCAGTTTAATGTTTGCAGTTTTGACCACATGGTCAATATGAGTGGTGAAACTGAGTGTGCTGTCTAGGTGTACCCCAAGATATTTGAACGTGTATACGTGTTCCATCAGATCTCCCTGCCGGCTCCATATCATTAGGGAGTTGTACTTATTCTTTTTCTTCAACACAGTGAAGAGCATGCTTTTGTTTTTTTATGGGTGAGTATCAGCTTGCTCTGTGTGAACCATGTTTTGAGCTTAAGGAAACTTTCTTGAAGTTCAGTAGTGATAGAGGATAGCTCTCTGCCAGCCGTCGAAATGATGGCATCATCAGCGTAGAGCACAATATGTGCCAGGCAGGCAGTGGGAAGGGAATTTGTAATAATAATAATAATATTATTAATAATGTTTGTTTATACCACGCCTTTCTTGAACCAAGGCGCTTTAACAAAATTCCATATGAAATATACTAAAACAAACATACAATAAATACTAATTCCTAAAATCCGATTAAATAACATCAAGTCAAATAAGATTGCTCCCATAAATGGGTCTTCAAGGCCCGTTTAAATTCCTCTACAGACGTGCACTCCCGAAGTGGCTTATAAAGAGGCTGAAAAGGAGCGGGCCTAGGAAGGACCCTTGTGGTACTCCTAGGCTCACCTCCTTTGGTTCCGAGAGTATGCCATTAATTCTGACACACTGTGGTCTGCGGGAGACGTAGCTGTCAAACCAGGTAGCAGTATCGGCAGGCAGTTCAATAGAAGATGATGGTTGACTGTATTGAATACCTTTGTAAGGTCTATAAAAATAGAACCCACAGCCACTCCTTTATCCAAGGCATCATAGAGTAGGGAGGTATATTCGACCAGGGCAGTAAGGGTTGAGTGCTTTTCTCAGAAGCCATGCTGTTGAGTGCAGAGTAGACTGTACTTTTCCAAGTACTCTGTTGGATGGTCCGAGACAACCCTTTCAAGGGCTTTGGATGGGGGGGAAGTGTAGAATAGAGATAGGCCTATAGTTAGCTGTGTTGGTTCAATCACCAGCTTTATAGACTGGGGTGACAAGCTCTGCCTTTCATCTATCAGGGAATACACTCATCCTTAAGGAGGCATTGAACTCTTTTGTAAGTGGGTCTGCTAACATGTCGAGTGTAAGAGTGACCAGCTTCATGTCGATGTGGTCACTCCCCATTCTGATCTTCCGAAGGACCCGCTTGACATATTTAATCATCTCTGACATAGTTATGAGTTTGAAATAGAAAGGCTGTGAATTATTATTTGAAGCTGGCGAGGTATGCAGGTTGAGGGACACACCCTTTGTAGATGGTGTGAGGTATTCACTTGGTAGCACAGTGGAGAGGTCAGTGAAGGCTGTGTTGAGTGTGTTAGCTATGTCACAGGTTTCCTGGAATGACTTAGATCCAGTTACTATCAGGTCAGGTGAGCTCTTGAGGCCTTCCCTGTAAGTGATTTAATGGAGTTCCAGAACTCCCTGCCAGATCCCCAGCTTTTGTTTAAGTAGTCCTTGTAGTAGGAGGCTTTGGCTAAGCGAATGAGTTTAGTACAATTGTTTCTAGCTGCCCTATAGGCAGATAGGTTAGCCTGCATCCCAGACTCTTTGGCCTTGTGCCACAGGTTGTCCCTGTGATACATGAGCCCAATGAGGTATCCAGAGAGCCAGGGGTTAGTGGCCCCTTTTACCTTTGTGAACTTGAACAAGGCGAAAATGTCACAGGCCCTAGTGAAGGTCTTAAGGAAGTAGTCCAGGGCCTGGTTACTGTCCCTGACTTTCTCAAGTGGGGTCCAGTCAGTCCATTTCTGGTAATGCTTGAAAGCATCCAGAAGCCCAGGTCTCATGGATCTGTTCTTAGAGACATGGGGAAGGCACTTAGTGAAGTTATTCGTTCAGATGCAACTCACTGGGGAATGATCACTAAAAGGACTAATACTGTGGAGATATGTTCCAGGCAGGAGGAGAGGATCCAGTCTATAAGGATACTGGTGCCCATTTTATAATATTGTCTTGTGGCTTGTATTACCATCTGAGTAAGGTAGAGGCCAGATACCTGGTCTTTGGCTGATGTTTCATCATGGGAGTTCAAGCTGGTGTTGAAATCACCAACAATAATCATTTCCCACTGTTTCCTGACTTGCTGTTGGTTACTGATGAACTGCAGAAGGCCACTGGTGTGTGAAGCAGGTGATAAGTAAACTGTGGTGAGCAGTAGGGTCTTGTTCTGTTTGCCTATGGTTAGCTTTAGGTTTAAGATTTGAGCCTCCTTGGTAAGTAGACCAGAGGGCAGAGTCTGACCTTTAATGTTGCTTCTGAGGTAGACCATGTATCCACCTCCTCACATTGATAGATGGTCCTGGCGGAAGCAGTTATAACCATCTAGGGAGATGGCTGCATCAGGAATTTCAGGAGAGAGCCAGGTCTCTCTGAGAGAGATAATGTCCGGTTTGATCAAATCCACCCAAGCCTGGAATTGTGCAAACTTGGGCAGGATCCAGGTGGAAGACTAGGTTTTGCTGGCCAAGGCACCTAGCTTCACCTGAGCTCTTTCCTTCTAGGTTTTTTGAAAGGACAGAGCAAAGAACCATACCAGAGCAAGGGAAAGGATTAAGACTTCTTTTGGCTAGGTAGATTTACTGGGTGTTGTTATTTATTTTATTTTTTTTGTACTCACAGGGATTTGTTACTGTTTGTTGCTAACATTTTATTGCTTTATTTTTGTCTGATTCAAATTGTTGTAGCTGGGTATACCTCCTGCTGCATTATTACAAGGTGTGCCTACAGGTGTGTGCTAACAGATTACTGCTGTAATCTTCTGATTCAAATTGTCTTTTGCAAGGTATATCTTCTGTTACTGCTTTATTTTTCTCTGTAGCAAAGTGTTTCTTACAGAGTATATCTTCTGTGAAATTATTACAGGTGGTGCTTTACAGGTTTTACAATTTTATCTAGCATTAGGATAAGCTTTCAGTGTTACTGCATTTGTTGCTGACTGATTGTTTCTGCTCTTACCTCCTTGTTTCTTTCATCTGTGGTTATTCTGTTTTGGCAGGGAAAGGGCCCAGCCATCCACCCCCATCCCCAACCACCCCACAATACATCCTTTTATAGGGTAGCACAGTCATGACATTTCCTGTGGCAAAGAAGGAAGGGGCGGATCAATGGGGTATCCACACGATGACCTCATTTACGGGGCACTAGTAATTTAACTTGTTATAACAAGTTATACAAAAACAAACAAACAAAACACAAAATCAAACTTTTACTTTCATTTTCTTCCTTCTAATTACTCTGACCAGGTTATAAACCCAGCGACTTATCTGGAATGGATATCATTAACTGCAGGTACTGCTTAACACTTTTCAGAAGGGCAGTTTTACAGGATTTAGGACACTGTCCTACATGCTGGGCCATTGGATATCTTAGGGCTCCACTCCAGGCAGCATGGGCAGAGATTGTGTGCCTCAAATTTCATATTCAAGAGGAAATATATTATAAAAAACACCCGCCATTTCCCCAACATCCAACAGAAGCACCACGATTGCAGAGGGTGGTTGGTCTGGGAGGTTGGCAGGTGGTTAGGAGGGGCAAATCGGGTGCCCCATCACTCAGTGCTCTCCAACATATTATCTCCACAAACCATATAAAAACTACAAACAGGTATCTGCCTCTATCTCCAAAATCAAACAAAGGGGCAGAGGACACTGCAGCACAGCAGCTAGCATGACAAAACTCGCCCAAAACAGGAACCAAAACAAAAAAAGCAAAAATGAAATCCAAAAGACTTCTAATCATAGGAGACTCCATGATTCGGGGAGTTGATACCAATCTCCAGCCAGGGGTAATGGTCAGATGTCTCCAGGTACATCAGTGTGGAGAGACACTGACCGCATTGCTAAAATTGTTCAGGAAGCAGAAGAAAACACTGATGTCCTGATACACATAGGGACTAATGATCTCACCAGCCGGTCAGATATGGAGACCAAGGAACACCTGACCAGGCTGGGTGATAAACTATCATCCATTTCATCCGGCATCTCCTTTTCTGAGATCCTGCCAGACTGGGAGAGGGAGGGCAGATGGATGGAAGGTCAGAGAAGAGGAGATAGGGAAGCTAAACATATGGCTCAAGGGCTGGTGCCAGGAAAAAGGACACAAATTTGTAGGGAATTGGCAACAGTTTTGGGAGCGAAAGTTCTTTAAATTTGATGGACTGCATCTGACTAAGGAGGGAGTCAGTGCATTGGGGCAGAAGTTTGACGCTTTGCAGAATATTTAAACTAGCAAATGGGGGGAGGGGTGTAGCACCCCATACGTTGAATGGAAAGAACACCACTCCTCCCTCAGCTAGTGGTCAAACAGGAGTTCAGCATGTTTGCAGTTCATTTGCATCACCGGGTAAGGAAAAAGGTCCAGCTCCTCATACGACGCACAGCGGAAATGCCAGACCTCACCCAACATCTGACACACTGAAATCTGACCAATGGAAAATCATGTACACATATGCTCACAGTCTGGGAAACAAGATCCCAGACCTGCAGGCAATAATGACAGAGGCTAAACTGGACATAGTAGCAATTAGTGATATGTGGTTTACCAGTAACCACACTTGGGAGACTTCAGTACCTGGCTATGCACTTTTCAGAAGAGACTGTAGTGCAAAAGGGGGGTGGAGTGGCCCTGTATGTCACTGAAAATATCAAAGCTATAGAAATTCAGAATACACATAAGGAGCCAGAAGAACTGTGGGTCACCCTGGAAACAGGAAATGGGACAGCCATAAGAACTGGGGTTGTCTACAGGCCCCCAGACCAGGGGGAGGACATAGACACATTACTGTTAGAAGATATACAAAACATGACAGCTAAAGGGGAGGTTCTGATAATGGGAGACTTCAACATGCCAGATACAGATTGGTTAATACCAGCAGGAACATATGCCAGAACTGGACACATGGTGGATTCCCTGCGGGGGGGGGTTCAAACAACTGGTACAACAACCCTCAAGAGACAGGGCTATCCTAGATCTAGTGGTGACTAACAGGGAAAGAATCACAGATCTCCAGGTAGAAGGTCATCTGGGGGCCAGTGACCATCACACGGTATGGTTCAGTTTGGCCACTGCAACTAAATCATCCCATTCCAAGGCAAAAATATGGGACTTCAGAGGATCTGACTTTGATAAGATAACCAACAGAGTTAAGCTAGTCCTGGCAAAAAGAAATACAGGTGAGGGGGTACAAAGTGGGCAAGCATAAAGGATGTAATACTTGAAGCAACATCCCATTGTGTTAGAGAGAAAAGGAAGAGCAAAAGAAGAAGGAAACCACTTTGGTTCTCAAAAATAGTAGCAGAAATGGTCAGGGCCAAAAGGCTGGCCTTCAGGAAATGTAAGGGAACACAGTGGGATGAAGATAGGGAGGCATACCAAACTTCCCTAAGGGAAGCAGGGAAGGCAGTAAGGCAGACAAAGGCCCAAACTGAGGAAACACTAGCACGAACAGTAAAAGAAGGTGACAAGACTTTCTATAGATACATTAGTGAAAGGAGAAAGTCTAGAGGGGGTATTGCTAAGATCTAAGGAGATAAGAGGGAGTGTGAGGAGGAGGACCATGTAAAAGCATCTATCCTAAATAGATACTTCTGCTCAGTATTTACTGAAGAAAAGGTAGGGCAGGGCCCACAGCTCAGCACCATGGACACAGGGGGGAGGGAGAGAGGTGAGCACTAGTCCCTTCACAAAAGAAAAGGTCCTACAAGAGCACAATAAGCTCAGGGTGGACAAGGCAATGGGACCTGATGGCATACATCCCAGGGTACTAAAGAAGCTAAGGGTGGAACTACCAGAGCCATTATCAGAACTGTTTAGTGAGTCTCTGTGCACAGGAGAGGTCCCAGAAGACTGGAGAAGGGCTCATGTGATCCCGCTCCACAAGAGTAGTAGCAGGGAGGAGGCAGGGAACTACAGACCAGTCAGTCTTATCTCAGTAGTGGGCAAGATTATGGAGGCACTCACTAAGGAAAGGATAGTGCAACACCTGGAATCATAGGAGCACAGGATACAAGACAGCATGGGTTCACAAAAGGAAGGTCCTGTCAAACTAATCTCATAGATTTCTTTGACTGGGTAACCAGAGTGGTGGACCAAGGGGGAGCAGTTGATGTCACCTACCTTGACTTCAGCAAAGCTTTCGATACTGTTCCACATAGAAGATTGATTGATTAATAAGCTGGATAGGCTCAGGGTGGGTCAGAAGTTGGTCAACTGGGTGGCAAACTGGTTGGCAGGCAGAAAACAGAGAATGGTGGTAAACGGTATACAGTCAGAAGAGATACAAGTCACAAGTGGGATACCTCAGGGATCAGTCCTGGGGCCAGTCCTCTTCAATATTTTCATCGGTGATACTGCAGATGGACTGGAGGGTAAGGTTTGTCTGTTTGCAGATGACACCAAGATCTGCAACAGAGTAGATGATCCAGATGGGGTGCACAGAATAAGAAGAGATCTGGACAAACTAGCAAAATGGTTGGAAGAGTGGCAACTGGGGTTTAATGCAAAGAAGTGCAAGATCATGCACATAGGGAAGAGAAACCCTGAAGCCACCTATAGGCTGGGAGGGGAGTTGCTGGCAGTCACAAGGGAAGAAAGAGACTTGGGCATCATCAACACCGGTGACCTGAAATCATCCAAGCAGACCACTAAAGCAGTAGGTAAGGCTAGGAGGATGTTAGGGTGTATTAGTAGGGGCATCACAGGTTGGAAGAGGGAGGTAATAACCCTCTTTACAAGACACTGGTTAGGCCCCATCTAGAGTACTGCGTGCAGTACTGGAGGCCACACCTTCACAAGGACATTAACCAAACTAAAGCAGTGTAGAGAAGGGCAACCAAAATGGTGCGGGGACTGCATCAGAAAACATATGAGGACAGATTAACGGAGCTCAATATGTATACCCTAGAGCAAAGGAGGGAGAGAGGTGATATGATCGAAACATTCAAACACCTTAAAGACATTAACAAGGTGAAAGAGTAACATGTTTCAATATAAGAAAAATAGCAGGACAAGAGGACACAGCATGAGATTAGAGGGAGGCCGATTAAGGGGTAATGTGAGGAAGTTCTTTTTTACAGAAGGGGTGGTGAAGGCATGGAATGGCCTACCTCAGGAAGCGGTGGATATTAATACAGTGCAGGGCTTCAAACAGGCATGGGATAGGCATAAGAGAGCAATACAGATGAGTATAAATAGATAGGCCATTGACAGAGCAAAGGCCGATGGCACATTTATAAGGTAGAAAAAGAAATGGGCAGACTGGATGGGCCTTGCGGTCCTTATCTGCTGTCAACTTCTATGTTTCTATGTAGGAGGCTCCCTATGTTAAGAGAGACAATCTTTAGTTGTCCCATTTTCAGGGTGGGTCCTACGTGAGGGGGTTCTGGGTTTGGATGCACATTCCCTGATATTAGGAGTAGTAGCAGGATAAGCTTTCTGAGAAAGCATGACCAGTGTACCCAGAGTGAGTGAGTGCGCTTCTTCCAGAGCAGCTTAGGGTCATTGATGTTAGTTGCAGTAGCAGCAGTGAAGTAATGCTGCTATGGAGATATTAAGGGGTGCTGGGTGTTTGAATTTTAGATGGGGGCTCTGAGAGCTTGTTGCAGGAAGTGCTCTGCGTTCATTCCACCCATAGTAACCCTCTCGTACAAAGGTATTTTATATGGTATGTGATGGTCCAGAGAGGCTGTAACCTTCTCCCTAAGTACTGCTGTCCTGAGGCAGAGAACAAGTGATAATGAGAGCAGCATCTTGTGATGCATCTGCATGGTGGTTGTTATGCAGTGCATTTTACAAGGGGGCTTGTGAAGGTTGTTGCAACAGGTGTTAGTTATCAAGAACTACTAGACACTGCTGCTGCCACATATTTGGGCAAGAGGTAAAAGAAACACTATCCAACAATCAAAGCAGTGTAAAGAGGAAGCAATCAGCCCTGCGTGGGTGGGCAGCTGCTGTAGGTAGCAGCTGAGGTTTGGGAGGGAGGTTAAGGAGGCTCCGGTCAGTAGTAGTCTGCATCCAATCAGAGGGCGGGGTGTGTATGGAGGGAAGTGCTCAAGTGCATTTAATACTGGCTGGGAGCTGGGGGAGTGTGGGCGGCAGAAAATGTCAGCACACAAGAGAGCAGCACAGTGTGAGCATGGCTGCCCAGAGAAAAAACAGTTTGGGCCTGGAGCTGGAATTTAAGCTGGAGTTTCCAGTTCATCTTGGAGCGGGCAACAGCAGGAAGATTAGGTGCCAGTTTCAATAGTACATGTCCAGGGCTCCGTACCTTTTCTCAGTGGGGAGCTGGTGGGCAGCTGTGCCTGGAGAGGGTGGATTCAATCTGCAAATGAGGTTCGTTTGGAGGTTAGTCTTGCACCCGAGGCTGGCAGGCAATCCCCTAGAAAAGAGATGGACAAGCAGACAATTAACAGCAGGCAAAAATGGAATGGATTTTTAGAGAAACAAAACTGACAAAGGGCTAGGGAGGAACCGAGGTCAGTCAGTGGGGAGAGTTAGAGCAGGACAGAGCTGCTGGGTACTACAGGAGTGGGAGGTTCAGTGAGGGAAACAAAAAACAAAACAGCAGGGGCACAGTGGCAGGAGCAGGGAGAAAGACTCCAATGAAATTCAGTTACAGTCAGGGAACTCAAAATAAAATACAGAAAGAACAAATTCCTGGCTGTACTCTGGTTTAAATTCAGTAACTCAAGCTACATTCAGGAAAAAAAACTCAACGTTCCTGGCTGTAATGTTAAAATAAGATTCAACCTACACATTTAGACTAAGGAAATTCAGACTATTGATTAATTAATTAATTCTAGACAATTCAGGCTCTAAAATGCCAGCACACAAGAGAGCAGCAAAGTGTGAACGTGGCTGCCCAGAGAAAAAACAGTTTAGGGCTGAAGCTGGAATTTAAGCTGGAGTTTCTAGCTCGTCTTGGGGTGAGCGCCAGCAGGAAGATTAGGTGCAAGTTTCAAAAGGTACAAGTACAAGGCTCCATACCTTTGTTCAGTGGGGTATTAGTTGATATTTAGTGGGGTTACAGAGTCAATGGGGGCATGTAGAGCATGAGTTTATTTAAATGAGCTGCCAGCCTCTATACTATGGGAAGTATGATGGGTTATAAAATTCTTAAATAATCCATCAGACTTTGTAGAGGGTATGACATCAGGATTAGGGTCTCAAAGCCTGGAGTTCAGCAATGTGTGACATGTCACTATGTAGGCATCTATGGAGATAATGAACGATTCGGACAGAAGCTTTAGGTACAGTAGTAGCCAAAGACATGGTCAGATATTTCCAGATATTTTGCAATATTTCTAAAGAGTTTCTCTCTGCTGCCCCTAGTGTGGAACTGCAGAAAGTAGGAGATTTCTCTAGAAATATTACAGAAATTTCAGGAAATATCTGACCGTGTCTTTGGCTGTGACGGTACCTAGTAGGAGGGGTTTAACTTGTAAGAGTGTAGACCAATGAAGAAAGGGTGGTATATGCTGTAGAGATGGTGACTGGATATCGATGGGAATAATTGAAAGGTTCAATGCAATGAATTAGAGGGTTGACGAGAGTTTTTGTTATGATAATGAGATTTGCATAGGCTCATATTGAGGAAGGACTGCTAGTATAAATGGTGGATACGGGTATTGCGGTAGCTTAATTGCCCATGGCATGAGCTTAAATGGCCATGGCGACTTTGCAGTGCTGGAGCATCCAATGTCAGAATGCGGGGAGGAGCCTGAGAACGGGCCTTTGAATAAGTCTGTAGATTGATGAGGCAATGGGAAGTTGAGAGCAGCGTAGAATGCCATGGGGCCAAGCGTGCTTAGTCAAATATAGAACTGTTCATGGCATGACTGGGATAGTGGGACCGTCAAGTCAGTGCAGATTGAGGAATCAATGGTTGCCTGCTCTCGGTGATGGTATTCGCTGGAGGGAGTATGAGAGGTAAATCTTGAGGGATGAGGTAGGACTGCTGGATGAGGAGCTGGCATGATTTAGGGTAATGTGGTGAAGAGATGTAGATAACTAAGACTTATAATGATGTCCAGGGACCCAGCAACGGTGGCTCAGATAGAGTAATTTTAGCAAGGCAGCTAGATACCTGATATCCAACGATATGTGTTCTGGGATAGTAACCAAAGGAGGTCTTAGGAACATCTCAGGTTATTAAGGGCATCCGAGTCGAGTAATCATGATCAAACTGAGTCAGTGCTTGTAGGAGAAGACTATGAAGAGAAGGTAAAATGGATGATGCCAGGATTGCTATAGGATGACTTGTGGTTCCCGTTATCCTTAACAGTGATGGTTATTAAGGAATTGGTACATCTTGGAAGAGATTAGGGTCATGATTCCAGGTAAGATGATAGGGCATGCTGTTCAAGGGATGTTGCTAGAAGAAGGTTTCCTCAGGTGAGATGAACAGGTATTTCATAGAGTTTTGGAAGGTAGCTGTAATGATGGCTGAGGTAGGAGTATGAGATGGATGAATGGGTTGGAGTAGTTGAACATGTAGGGATGCTGGACATCGATGGTTATAGGAATGCCCAACAAGAGACACAGCAAACAAGCAGGTGCCCCGAGCTGCCAGGGCAGTGAGGAGGAAGGGAGCAGTCCAAGGATGGAGAGAAAGACCAAAGCAGAAGACCACGGACTGAAGGATGGAGCTGGAGAAGAAGACAGCAGAGGCCAGGAAGTACCAACACTAGCAGGAACAGATAAGTTACAGGATTGGGGCAACTGCCACAGCATACCAGAATAGAAGGTAGGAAGGCAGCATCAGGCCTTGGGAGGAGGATCCATGAATGAACAAAAAGCAAATCCAGGGAATGGAGCTGTGAAGTTGAGGCACAAGGTTCCCACCTCTGAAGGAAAAGGCGAATGTTAATTGCTGAAAGCATAAGTACATCGGAGAGGGGGTAAGGGTTCCCACCTCTGAAGGAGATGGCAAACTAGAGCACTGATAAGGAAATCACTGGAATCATTGCTGGAAGACCACTGAATGGGAGAAGGGCAGCATCAGGGGAACATTGTTGAAAGCAGCAGGCACATATCCTTGAAGAGGAGCAAACGGCACATATCCGTGAGGAGGCAAGGGGAATGCGGGAAGACATGTCCAAGAGGAAGGTAATAGGGAAATGTAGCCATCCAGCATAGCAACGAGGGAGGAGATAGCAGCATGGAGCTGAAAGACTGAAGATTGGATGAGGCTGAGCCAGAAGGCAAGCCACAACAATGAAGTCCAGGAACACAGGAGGAGGTGGAAGACAAACAGCAAGGAAATCCAGGAGTCCAATGAATAGAGCGCAGGTGGAGAATGAGCAATCTAGTGGGATCCAAATCCAGAAGGTGAGGAGGCCAAGATGGGTGCAAATACGAGTCCATGAAAGTGCAGAAGGTAGATGGATGAGGTAGGATACTGGAGGCAAACTGGGTATACGGAAACCGGTATCAGGTACAGACTGCAGGTGGTTGAAACTGTAGAAGGAAAACAAATGGGGTATGGTGGTCCCGTTCATGAAGGGAATGCAGCAACTGGGTATCAGGTCTAGAATGCAGTTAGTTGAACAGTAAATTGAAGTCACAGGCTCCCATCTCCAGTAGTCGGAGCAAGCTAACCTTCACTCAGTGCCGCGCCAGGCAGAGTTTAGAGACAGAGACTGGAAAGTTGACTGGGAGTATAATGGTCAAGACTGAAGGCAGAAGAAATGGGCTGTCATCCCCAGTAATCAGGGGAAGCCTACCTGCACTACTATGCCTCATTAGGCAGAGCTAGGGAAGAGGCCGTTGGACTGTTGGTATGGGCTGAGCAAGGAAAGGGAATCGGGCAGCTGCACAGTGAGAGGTAGGCAAACAAAAGAAGCAAGACGAAGGGGATGGTAGTAAGAAATCAGAGAACTGGAGGAGAACAGATACCTTGAATGCCAGTAAGGCAGAGTTGGGCAATCCAGAGGGGAGCATGCAGCGCAGTAATGGATGTGGGGATGACTAAAGCCATGTAGGAGAAAGCGAGGCAAAATCATATGGATTACCGAAAGCATTGGATCCACAATGCCCCACCGGAATGCCACAGTCCCCTGCTGTGGGACTACCAGGGATCCCCCGAGCTGAGCATCATGAGACCAAAAGCAACTGTAAGGTTGGAATGGGCAGGAACCCCAGAAAAGGGGCTCCTGTACTGGAAAGGACAAAGCAGAGGCATATTGGGGAAAGGTAAGCAAATGAGGATGGAGTGAACACTATAAGGGGCATGGAAGAGGGAGCATGCATGTGCGTTGCAGGTGGTTGGAGTGCTGGAAAGTTAGGAAGTACCAGGTGCAGGCAAGGTAACATAGAAATAATAGGCTGAGCAGGGGATATGATGCGGGAACTAACAAATGGTAAGGCATGAGAAGCATGGGGACAGACAAACTGTCAGGGAAGGTAGGAGTAATAGAAGGCAGAGAGGGGAAATACTCAGGAAGTGCAGACTCCAGGATAGGGTCAGAAGTGGAGCAGGACTGATGTGTAGAAGGGTGTGGAGATAGAAAGGATTGCTAAGAGGGAAGCACGGCAAAAGGAAACACAGAAGAGCGAGGGATGGGGGGCAGGAAAATAAGGAGGAGGGCAGGGGTGGAAGGGAGGGCTGGAGAAACAGGAGGGAGGGGCCAACCAGAAAGGAGAAAAGCAGCAAAGGCAAAACAGTGAGCACAGATTCAGTGAGGTGAGTTTAATTTTATTTATTTTATTTTTTTGCAGGGGAAGGAGTTGGGACAGGAGCAGGGCCAAGGTACTGTCAGGGAAGGCAAGAGGCAGAAACAGCAGAGGCACAGGAGAAGGAGCCAGGGACCGGCAGAGCGATCAGGAAATCATCCCGGCACACAGCGCGGGAAGGGGCTTTGAAAAAGATGGAGAGATAAGCATGGAGTGTGTGCTTTTGCATTTTTGCTAGAGCTGGAAGAGGGAAGGAGGTTTACAGATGTCAGGTTAGGATGCATTACCATTGCCAGTCTGAAGTGGTATGTTGATTAACCTTAGTCTGCTGCTAAGCATGAGGGTCTGTGCAGGTACAGAAGAGGTAAAGCTACCAACAGTCCCTATTTTCCCAGGACAGTCCCTATTTTAGGCAGCATGTCCCAGTGTCCCCACAAGTTTTGCCAAATGTCACTTTTGTCCTGGTTTTTGCTTACTTGTCCCAGTTGTGTCCCTTTTTTGCTGACTGCTAATCTGTGAGTTACTGTTATTTCAGCACCACTGTAGCGCTGCTCAGGCTGGACAACAGTTTGCAACATCAACCCCTGCTGCTATGTTGCACCGCAAGCATGTCAGTGGGAACACAGTAAAACATGTTCCTTCCTGTTAGGTTAGACTGGGTAGTAGTGCAAACAAGTGCATGTGGACATCTGCCTACCAGCAGCAGAGAGGGACTCCAGACAGAAGAGACCAGCAGCAGTGAACCAAGGTACCCAAACCTGATCAGCTGCAGGGAAGTGTGTGAAAACAATCTGGTGCGGTGGTGGGAGTCACTGAAGTGAAGTTTGCTCAGCAAATGAGGGGAGTGTAAGCAGGTTGGGATGGGACTGTCAGGAGGAGCAATACATGCAGCTCGAATGTCTGATCACAATTTAATGCAGGTTTGCTTCTAATGAACTTTCTGTACAACATGATTTGGAACTTACTGCAGCAGAATGATGTATTGTTTTAATCTGAATGTTTGCTACTGATGTTGCTGTGGGGCGGCATGGCCAGGGCAAGCAGCAAAATGTAATTGATTGTATGCAGCATTGTCTGCGGTGGTTCCCATGGGAGTGACATGGTGGGGGCATGATCAGAATGGACCCCGTCCCAGTTTTAGGCCTTGGAAAGTTGGTAGCTTTAAGAAGAGGTTAACGAGGGCAATAACAATGACAGCAGAAGCAAGAGCAGCAGTATAGAGGAGTGACGGGTCTAGGTTGTCAGCACTACATCTCTTCAATAAGTCAAGTACACCAATGGTCTTTCATGGTAGCTCTGGGGGATGCTGCTAAAAAGCAGGAGGGCACTGCGGTGGGGAACAGGTTTTCCTGAAGTATGTAAATGTTTGGTAACAAGTACCACTGGGTAGGTGCAGATGAGCAGACAGCGGTGGTGCCCAGCACTAAGTCAAGCTGTGTGGCCACCGTACATGACCCAGCAGCATCACAGGGAGGTCGGGAGCCAGAGCCAGGATGAAGCACAACTCATCTGAGACCGCTACCAGGAAGTGTTCCATTCAGGAGTGGGATGGTCTCCACTCCAGAGAGAGAGAGAGAGAGGCAAGGAGGATGAGGGAAGGGCAGAAGACAGGTGGGGAAGATAAAGACAGCAGGGCCACTAGCGTGGCACCACAGAGAAGCCACCACACCCAGACGTGCAGGAGAAGATGGAGCGGTGCACTGAACACAGCAGAGTCCAGGGCGGAGGGATTGCCACAAGAGCCAAGCATCAAGGGAGAAGCAGAAAACGAGGTACAGTGAAGGGGGAGGGAAACAGCAGGGAAGAGAGGGGAACATGAGGAGGGAGACAAAGAGAATGGGGGGGCAAACCAACAGGGGCAGACATGGAGGAAAGGAATGGGGGGAAGGTGCCTAGACAAGGAGAAGGGAAATGGAGGACTGGGAAGGAGCAATGGGTCAAAAAGAAGCAGGGAGCAGGAGAGAAAGGGGAAAAAAAAGAGGCTCGACCACACGAGCCATGCAGGGTCCCAGCACTTGTGAAGGGGGTAAGATTCGCAACACGCTAAGCGGGGAATTGCCATGGGAGGCTGGCCTTTGTAGGGGAATTAGAAGGAGCTATTCCCCCACATTGAACCTCAGGCTTTAGCCCTCCCCAAAAACTGGGAACCTGATTCTGACTTACAGTTTTTAACAACAGGAAACAGTGTAAACAGTGCACCATGATACCTCAATGAAACAAATTAGTGTAATGAGAATTTTGTGATCTGCATCAGAGGCATAGACCCACACTGACACAGGTACTAATATTTATATAAGGGTACCCAGATGGTGCTGAGTGCAAACCATGTTTGTGGCCAGTAATGGTGACGAATACTACCACATACATGTATGCCCATAGCACAGGGCCATGCATGTACATCTCTGTGTGACACAGAGCCATGCATGTACATCTCTGTGTGATGCAGGGCCATGCATGTACATCTCTGTGTGATGCAGGGCCATGCATATACATCTCTGTGTGGTGCAGGGCCATGCATGTACATCTCTGTGTGATGCAGGGCCATGCATGTACATCTCTGTGTGGTGCAGGGCCATGCATGTACATCTCTGTGTGGTGCAGGGCCATGCGTGTACATCTCTGTGTGATGCAGGGCCATGCATATACATCTCTGTGTGGTGCAGGGCCATGCATGTACATCTCTGTGTGATGCAGGGCCATGCATGTACATCTCTGTGTGGTGCAGGGCCATGCATGTACATCTCTGTGTGATGCAGGGCCATGCATATACATCTCTGTGTGATGCAGGGCCACGCATGTACATCTCTGTGTGGTGCAGGGCCATGCATGTACATTTCTGTGTGTGGAATACTAAACACAAATGTCCTGCAGCCCCCCCCAAACCCATTCCAGGGGGCTGCTTCTGGCTCAAAATTGAAATCTCTTTGTGCATCATCCATGGTAGTCCAGTGGGCCCAAAAGCTCCAGTTTAAAATGTCCTTAGTACATCTATTGGTGCCTCTTCCTGGTCCCGCATACCCATTAAGGTTCCATGAAGATTTGTTCCCATCTGAAATCCTCCCCCAAGGCTAAACACAGCAGTCTGATGACCTAGTACTGACAGCATTTTTGGTAGTAGTTATGGGGTGGTGCAAAACGGGTAGTAGTAATATAATATAATATGGGCAGACTCGATGAACCATTGGTCACTTTCTGCTGACAGATTATATGTTGCACTGGGTGCAGGGGCAGTTGTTAGCAATGTGAATGAAACTGTGTGCCATTTACATGCCAACTCTGTCCCCTTCTGTGAACCAATACACTCTGATGTGTGCACCAGTGCACTTTGATGTGCACACCAGTACACTTTTATGTGTGCATTAGTGCACTCTGATGTGCACATCAGTGAACTTTGATGTGCACATCAGCACACTTTGATCTGCACTGGCAGTGAAGTGCTCTCCCTCAACCTCTGAGCATAGCTTGAGGGGGTCACAAGTAAAGAACTGCCACAGATCATCCTTTTTGGGCCATGGCTCTGTGCTGTTTAGACTTTGATTCCAGCTGCCCTTCCTGCCTTGATGTCACAATCCCCTGCCTGTGACATTGGGAGGGCTATAGCCTGAGGTTCAATGTGGGGGAAATAGCTTCTCCCACATCCCCTACAAAGGCCAGCCTCACATGGCAATTCTCCACTTAGTGCGTTGTGAAACACCCACCATCCACCCCTGCCTCCTCCTCCTTCTCCGGCACTCTGGTCACCCTTGGTACTGGGCTTTCTATTCCCTTCTCACTACCCAGCTTGCCTACCAAGGGTGGGAATAGAGAAAAGCCAAAAGTAAACTACAGTTCCATAAGCACTACTAACCCCATACTCTATTCACTCAAACATTGAGCAGTCATTCATGTGGCAACAGATTGTAATGCAACAGCAGACGGTTATCACTCAAGGCAAGAAAAGCAGCAGGGACAGATGAAGCATAAGGGGCCAAAAGTCTGATTTCCTACAAATGTCTTTAGTAATAAGCAGTGGAATGTCCTGACGTCTAAAACTTGAAATGTTACAGAATTAGCATCTTTCTGATGCCAATAGTCAGTGTTTTGCAAAAACAAGAAAGTCACTTTATTTCGTGCCCCCTCTTTTCTGGTCACTTTGTTTTCACTCATTTCCTCTCTTGATTTGCATTGCTGGCTGAAGAATACAGTAAGGAGCCAGCCCTCTGGCATGGCGGTGGCACTACCGCTTATGACGCCGACAACCCAGGTTCAGAAACAAGCTCAGATAATACAGGGGCCAGCCGTGGGGTTGGAAGAAGGTGGGGTGGTGAAGCGACCCAGCAATAGTGTGCCTCCTGGTGGCAGTCAGGGGGCAATGAGCCTGTGGGCCTAGCTAAGGCTGAGATTGGTGGACTGCCCGGACATTGGCGTGTCACGCACATGAGCATGAGCATGGGTGATGCCCATGATGCTCCACGATGTCATTGCATGTCTGCTAACTCCGAGGGAAACAGATACACAGAAAATGCTGCTGGCTGGGCTGGTGGCGCTGCTGGATTCTGCCTTCTTGTTCCTCAACTCATCCTGTTTTTTCACCTCTGCCTGCTGGCCAGTCTGCTTAATATAGTTTTGCAAAAACCAGCTGATATCATCTGGGTAAGTGACTCACAACAAGGAGTTTCCTGTCCGTAGAGCTAACGTAGCCCGTATCTGAAGTCACGAGTAATATAACAATAGACCAATTTCCTTAAATAAAGACGTCATATTCGATTGCTACAAAAGGGGTTTAGATGGTCTTGTGGCAGAAATGGTAAAAAGTTACTAAAGGAACAAAATAAAAAATGTCAGTTATGGGCCAACCAATAGTCCAGTAGCACAATCAAAAATACATGGAATTTCAGGGTGAGAATAAATATCTGAGCATGCTCAGTATGGCAAAATGAGTGCAATACATTGCTGAGCATGCTTAATGACCGGTTTCATTGATTTTACTCAGGTTGTCAAAAATAACATGTTTATGTAACCCCTCACCCCTGCCTTTTTGCCAAAACGACAGGTGGCATGCTGTTGAAGCTGACAGCAGTACCTGGTGGGGACCTGGGTTCGGGGAGGATGAGGTTACTCGGCACAGGGGTACCTAGGTTTGGCTACTCTGCACAGGGGCACCCAAGTAAATCTGAACACAGGAAGCAATAACTGTAATGTCCAGAACCAGGAATGGGATTCTTCAGTGTGGCTTTTATTCACATACTAGCTGAACAAAACAAAGCATAGACGGACCCCCATGGAGCTACATTTCCTGGTAATGCAGATTAGAGACTACAAAATGGTCCGTTTGAGGAATGAATCAATTATACTGTTTTCAGGCTCTGGACCCACTAGGCACACAGCCCGGACTTGCACGCAGCTTTGAGTACACAGCCAGACTGGCCCGGCTCCCCCGCCGGCCACTTGATCCACAGTCCATTGGAAGAATGAACCAATTATCCTGTCGTGGATCCTCACACCACTTAGAGTCTGCGACTCCTAGAGAGAATTCTTCCTTACTTGTTATGACTCCCTATCTCACAAAGAGAATTCTTCTTTACACTTGTTGTGGCTCCCCACACCACTTAGAGTTCACGACTCCTAGAGAGATTTTCCCTTTTGCAACCCCACATCTGGGTACTTCCCTCATCACTGGCCAAGTGCATGAGGCAAAGTAGCAGCCACAGCAGAAATCCATAGAGGTGGACCTGGTTACTAAAGATGGGGGGTTTGCCCACCTCCAGCTCCCACAGCCCATACCCAGACATTTCCCTGGGAAAACTGAACCATTTCTCTTCTGAGCTTCTGAATGTAGATTAAAGGGTAGATGATCTGGGTGCATCTCCTCTACATATTACTTGAATCACACAGCACTCTAGCATTTGACACTACTTTACTTGTTTGGCCCAGTCCTATAGGCTTCCCAAAATGCAGCTCAATTCCTAGATTTCCACGCATCTACCAGGGTGAAGAAAACAGTTTTGCCCTCTCATGTTAGAGCAGACACTCACCCTTTAGTTGCAGGTGCCCCACAGGCGAATCACAAATCTTCCAACTTTCAAAATAAATGCTGAACTGAAATGATAGCTTTTCTTCCTCTTGGCAGAATCCCCCCCCCCCGGAGGGAGGGAGGGGGCACTGAGACCTGAACAGCGGTCTCCACCACTTGAGCACACCTTCACTTACTGAAAACAAACTGGACACTGACCACACTTGTTTAAGACAAACTGGAACTGAACACTACCCTTTGAAAACTCCCAACGTTCTATCTAACTCCCTCTGCTGCAGATTCCAATGTGGCTTATGCAGCTGCGAAAGTTCTATTGGTGATGTCATCCCTCAGACTCAGCTGAGACTGAGAACAGAGTGAGACAGTGTGAAACCCATTTAACTGGAGTTTCACAAGCTGCCTTCCCTGCCTACCACTAGGTCTTACTGAGATTCTAGTAACGCCGGGTAACAAAGGGGTTACACTTGCCCTTGACCAGGAAAATGACTGTCCGCAGTCATTATTTACCCGGCTCTAGGCCATCCCACCCTATGTGCTACCTGCGGAGCGGGGTGATCAGGCCCCCTCCTACCATGTGCAAGCACAGGCAGGCAACACTTACGGCCTAGAGGCCTGTAGCTGACATATCAGCCTCTACACTATCCACTTATTATGGACACCTAGTGGCTCTGGTAGAACCATCCAGAGCATAGCCCTAATAGCTCAGCACTGCAGTCCCTACGGCCATTCTGGACCATAGCCTGTCTATTCCCCCTAACCCTCTAGGGAAAACCTATCTGCCTCTAACATAATATTCCAAAAACAAAAAACAACCCGGGGACCTCCCCGACCTTGGGCAACCTGCAACCACACACCATTAAAAATACCACATTACTGCCTCCTCCCTACCCCCACAACCACACTTGTGGAAGGAAAGGGTTAATACAGCAATAACCATAACAATAACACGACAGTACTTTAAATTTCTACACAATAAATCACTGACGAGGAACTCTGATGAGCCCTTCCTCCTCTTCTGGTCTTCTCTTCTGTCTTCCCAGGAACACCTGTAAGAAAAAGACAAAACAAAACACACTCCTAATCTGCATACACAGTCTACCTAGACCCCTACCATCAAAACATTGTAGAATCCCAAAAAGATTTTTTTTTTTTTTTAAGAAAAAAGGTAGAAAAACAGTATTTACATTAGATAACAACAACATTATTTACAATACACATTTTGGGGGATGGAGTGCCCTAAAAGTCCCAACTAGTGACCACAAGGCCCAAAGGCTAGTCCAATAAAGAGTCTCTCCTGGGCCGGAGCCCGGTGAAGCACAGTTCTAACAGGCCAAAGTCCCGAAGGGGAGAGTCTTTGCTGACAGTTCACACATTTTGAAGTCGGTGAGTGTAGGGTGTGTACTGCAATGTCATAAAGATAGAAAAGTTTGGACTTACCAGCCACTTGTAGTACAAGACTTGGCACCAACCTGCACCTCAGCCGAAGACTCTCCCTGGCAGCATTTCTTCCGACACAGCTGGGCGGACATCTTCCGGGAACCACAAAAGGGCACATCTGGAAACAGCTGGGCTGATGTCACTTCTGGAGACGGAACCTTAGAACAGGAACAAAAAGAAAATGGCTGGTCTGACGTCATCCGATTACCAGGCGATGAACAGGATACAGCTGGGATGGTGTCCTCTCTGGATCTGAAGTCATCTGGTGGGCCAGTCGATGGATTGCTGGAGAGGCCAGTTCACTGTAGACTGAAGAATGTGGGGCACCTGAGTCCTGGATGTCCATATTGGCAGATCAATAAAGGCACTGCACAGTCTGGTGTGGCAGTATTGACTACCACTGCTCGGCTCTCCATTTTGTAGGCACGGGCTTATTTGCTGAGAGGTCCTTGCACTGAGGCCAATAGTACCTGGGATCAGGGGCTTGAATTATTACCCTGCCTGCGCACATAATTCACACAGTGGAGATTTCACTCCCTCCGTCCACTATTCTCACTCTGTCTATAAACAGTGTCCTGCCTCTTCCACTGGGTATACTTTTCATGGAACAGTCTATTCTTTACATGCTTGTTGGCCCCAGGATGCACATTTTTCATGGCTTCATCCCAGATCCAGGATTTCCTGCAGTTCTCAATCTCCTCCCAGACTTTTCGAGGAACGGTAGGAAAGGTCATACCATAGATCTCATTTGCCTTTCTATGAATCAGTCTCTCCTCTTTACTTGCTTTGGTCAATCTGAGACCGCTGGCCTGGCTTGGGGGTGGCCAGTCCTGGTTCTGCCAGCTACGCATCCTTAAGGAAATTAGAAATGGATCCCTGACTTCTTCCTCCTGTAAAGCCAGGGCAGTGGCATCACCACTTTCTTCCTTACATTCCTCCGAGGCAAGATCTTGAGGCTGTGTACCCGTTCCTTTTTCACAAGGTCACATAGGTTCCCCCTCATCTTCCTCTTCACTGAGGATCTGAGCCCAGGAGTGAGCAGTCGTCCTCACTCCTGAGACTATCCACTCATCACTAGGCGCCGACGTCGACACCTCCCACTCAAAGGCCTCTCGCATCTCATCTTCACCTAAGAGACTTGGGCTAGGCCCCCTCCCCTCCAGGGGTCTAATGATGCTTTATCCGAACTTTCTTTCTGGGATCCAGCATCCGAAACTTCAACTTCTGGTTCTGTCTCTAACTCTGCACCTCTAGCTCGTGCCACACTCCCGAGGGGCTTTCCTCCACAGGCTCCGCCTTTGTGCTGTGTGCTGCTAACTGCAGATTTCTGAATTTTGTCCATGTGGGGCTAAACTAATTGAGGCGCTTTTATATGCTTCATATTTTCTAGGCATCCAGCACAGTGAGAAATCATGAAGACGTCCCTTCCAGCTCCCAAGCATATCTGACATACACACACTGGATAATTAGGAATCGCCACCTGAGGAGGCAGTTGCCCTCCATAGCACCACTTTTCAATATCTCTCAGTCTATTCACTGCTGCTGTTACTGCAACCCAGGCATGATCTGGGTAACGAGCTGGTCCTGAGGCCATAACTGCAGAAAAATAAACAGAAGTTCACTGTAACTGAAAGTCCCACTTTATTGAACACACTCTTTAGCTGTAAAATGGCTCCTCTGCTGCTGTGTTTACTTTACTACCCCACCCTGTAATGGCGGCGGCAGCACTCCTGTGCATCAACATTTAGAATCTGGGTCAAGCCACTGCGCACCCGATTTACACAAGCTACTGATAACTTTTACTCAAACGGCACAACTTGCTCTGATCTTGCTTTAAACACATTTACAGGATTTTCCTTGGACTTTTCACATGCTGGTATCATTTATTTTATTCACAGTCCCTTAAAGCTTCAGGTTTTTAGCACAGGATTGCCTGTATTTCTAGTGCTGCACTTTGCTACAACCCACAGTCTCTCTCTGGCTGCAAACTTTAAACTGAGGCTAATTTCATTACTATGCACACAGTCAATGGCTTAACAGACTTGCACTTGCTGGCAGGACTTTACACAGTTGTTACTTGCAAAGCGATTCTACATTGCTGCACACACATTTTATATGGCATAGGCTGAAAATCACTGTTTGAGCAGTTTCTTGGTTGTTTACTTACTGTTATCAGTAGCAATTTGCTGCGATGGGGAAAAACGGCCTGCAGCCAGTCCTTGAAGGCCTCGGTACACAAACGGGCGGGCAGTCCTAGCGATCGTCGTTTTAAACACCAAACTTGCAATTTGGACGATCGATTAACGGGTTGAGCCCGATTTTAAACTAAAAAGTCTAATTTTACACTGTTTAGAATGCATTGAACACTCCACAACACTCCTCTACTGCCAGTACACGCACTCCACTCTCACTCTCTCTCGAATGCTGGGGCAGTCTCTGTAGAGCTGGCTGAGGGGCGGGACTGATTGCAGCCTGACCAACCACACGACGCCGTGCAAATGAGCCGCTTCTTCCTCACGAGGGCTCTTCTCCTCACGACGATCATGAGCAGGCAAATTTAAACTGCAGAATGCAACTTTTTTTCCTTTCCAACTGACTCCACGGCGGGAGCCCATTTCAGCCATTTAACATAGCCATTTATTCTGCAGTCTCTCAATTCACTCAGAAAGCATTTCCAACGTCCAGGGCATAATTTTCCTTTTGCTACCCCTAGTCTTCCACACTTTCCTTCACAACAATTCATTTTAAAAGCATTTCAAACGTTCAGGGCACAATTTTCCTGTTGCTACCCCTAGTCTTCCACACTTTTCTTCACAACAGTTTATTTTTAAAAGCAGGCAAAAACGCTGTAAACTATTTGATGCAGGACAAGGGCACACTCTTTGGCTTTACAGCTCCTTGGTAAACAGTTGGCATTTTTAAACAGCAGCACAAGATTCACAGCACACAGTAACACATGAGGGAAATTGCTTCAGCTTTTTGGGCTACCCACTGCTAGATAGCCAAAACGCTAGCCCCCCTACCTGAGCACCTTCTTCCCAGAACAAAATCTAAAGTGTTGCCTCCATTTTTGTAACCCTTCACCCCTGCATTTTTGCCAAAATGACAGGTGGCATACTGTTGAAGCTGACAGCAGTACCTGGTGGGGACCTGGGTTCGGGGAGGATGAGGTTACTCGGCACAGGGGTACCTAGGTTTGGCTACTCTGCACAGGGGCACCCAAGTAAATCCAAACACAGGGAGTAATAACTGTAATGTCCAGAACCAGGAATGGGATTCTTCAGTGTGGCTTTTATTCACATACTAGCTGAACAAAACAAAGCATAGACGGACCCCCATGGGGCTACATTTCCTGGTAATACAGATTAGAGACTACAAAATTTGAGGAATTAACCAATTATACTGTTTTCGGGCTCTGGACCCACCAGGCACACAGCCCAGACTTGCACGCAGCTTTGAGTACACAGCCCAACTGGCCTGGCTCCCCCGCTGGCCACTTGATCCACGGTCCATTGGAAAAATGAACCAATTATCCTGTCATGGCTCCCCACACCACTTAGAGTCTGCGACTCCTAGAGAGAATTCTTCCTTACTTGTTATGACTCCCCATCTCACAAAGAGAATTCTTCTTTACACTTGTTGTGGCTCCCCACACCACTTAGAGTTCACGACTCCTAGAGAGATTTTCCCTTTTGCAACCCCACGTCTGGGTACTTCCCTCATCGCTGGCCAAGTGCATGAGGCAAAGTAGCAACCACAGCAGAAATCCATAGAGGTGGACCTGGTTACTAAAGATGGGGGGTTTGCCCACCTCCAGCTCCCACAGCCCATACCCGGCCATTTCCCTGGGAAAACTGAACCATTTCTTTTCTGAGCTTCTGAATGTAGATTAAAGGGTAGATGATCTGGGTGCATCTCCTCTACATATTACTTGAATCACACAGCACTCTAGCATTTGACACTACTTTACTTGTTTGGCCCAGTCCTATAGGCTTCCCAAAATGTAGCTCAATTCCTAGATTTCCACACATGTACCACGGTGGGTGGCTCAGAGGTAATTTAAAGAAGTATTTTTTCACAGAGAGGGTTGTGGATGCATGGAATGGCCTTCCGGAGGAGGTTGTGGAGTCAAAATCAGTGGTGGAATTCAAGCATGCATGGGGCAGTCATAAGGCCATTCTAGGGGGTTGGGGTAGGAAGAAGTAGGCTGCTGGTTAACTAGGATATGCAGCTTATCCAGTAGGTAGGGAAATGGGCAGACTGGGTGGGCCAAGCGGTCCTTATCTGCTGTCAAATTCTATGTTTCTATGGTGAAGAAAACATTTTTGCCCTCTCATGTTAGAGCAGACACTCACCCTTTAGTTGCAGGTGCCCCACAGGCGAATCACAAATCTTCCAACTTTCAAAATAAATGCTGAACTGAAATGGCAGCTTTTCTTCCTCTTGGCAGAATTAAGGGGATTGCCCCAGGAATCTGCATGGGGATCTTTACATCCCCCCACAGGGAGGGGGCACTGAGACCTGAACAGCGGTCTCCACCACTTGAGCACACCTTCACTTACTGAAAACAAACTGGACACTGACCACACTTGTTTAAGACAAACTGGAACTGAACACTACCCTTTGAAAACTTCCAACGTTCTATCTCACTCCCTCTGCTGCAGATTCCAATGTGGATTATGCAGCTGCGACAGTTCTATGGTGATGACATCTCTCAGTCTCAGCTGTGACTGAGAACAGAGTGAGACAGTGTGAAACCCATTTAACTGGAGTTTCACAAGCTGCCTTCCCTGCCTACCACTAGGTCTTACTGAGATTCTAGTAACCCCGTGTAACAAAGGGATTACATTTATCTTGGCAAATTTATGCTCACACCTGTTGTATAAAAATAAATATTTAACTTACAGTGCTGTGCTCATTACTTCCTATACAAAGCCAAGCAGCAGCCCTGCCCCAAGACTAGTATTTTAATGATGCAAAGTAGGGAATGGGTCTGTAGGTGCTTAGTATGCATAGAGCAAGGATCACGGAAATGGCTGTCCCAACATAAATTTGTTAACTTTGCAGGCAGTTCTATGTGCACATGGCTAGCATAAACATTAGGGCTACTGACTGGTAAAAGCCACTAGCCTCATAGACTTTATCAAAAGCCCATCAGGTATACTTACAGAGAATAATGCGTAAGTTACTGTGTGTTATGAAGTTTTTTGTACACACTCAAGGTGGGTGATTGCTCATAAACCTCGAGAGTGAAGCTTGAGAGGTTTATGTGGTCATCACATACCAGGGGTGAGTAAAAAAAACAACTTCATACATACACAGTCGTTTATGTTTTATATTTTATAATAACTGGTGCAGGGACATGAGCACAGAAATTAAGTTTCCCAACAGGGAACGTGAATCGCGAGTGCTCCAAATGCAGTAATAACTGAGTATGACATCATATCAGTGTGATAAAGGTGGGTCATCAGTTATGATATTAAAATATTATCTTGTCTAACACGAGTCAGCAGAGCTAGTTAAAAGGAACTTTCACTAGCCTGATGCTAAATCTACCAGCATTTGGCTGGTGTGTCAGTGCCAATTTTAACTCTTTGTTGTAAAATATGTATCTATATTTTGTACTTCACATCATCAAAGTGCTGATTTTGGGGGTGGGGCTACAGTGCTTGGCTGCTACTCAGCTTAGTATAGGAAGTTATGAGAGCGGCACAGTAAATGAAATATTTATTTATATCCTTAGTAAAAATGTAACTTTGCAAGCTGGCAGCTCCTTGAAGTGAGTTGCCTGCCCAAGATTAACATACACTAGGTGTCAGCTGCTCTGTCAGCTGACTTTAACAGGGTAGTACAATATGTGTTTTGGGAGTCAAGTTATTTAAGCAATAAGGCATGACCATGGGTTATGTTAATGGTCTGTTAATCACCTTCTAGGGGTGTACTGTGGCACGAGGTGTAGCCGAGTGCCACATGCCTCTAGAGGGTGATTAACTGACCATTAACATAATCCCCGGGAATGCCTTATTGCTATTATAATAAAAAATGTTTTTAAACAGTGTTAAACCTTGTTCAGCATATGGCTAAGCTCTACATGTATGTTAATAAAAGATTAACATAAGGCTGTTAGAATGTTTGCAGCCAATCAGAAAGTTCCATTTCTCAGACCCTTTCTATAATTTTATTTATAAGATGCTTAGTTTGCCTGTTACTGCTTTCCAAAAGACAAAGGGCAGAGCTGAACGTGTAACTTTCTGGTTTGAAGATGAGTGTTTTCCCAAAGTCATTTTGCACCACATTCTGGTGTCTAACAGTAAATCAAATTCATTTTTATGTTGGCTTGCCTCGATTGTGCGGCAGTCAACATATTGGGAGAGTGCAGCTTTGGGGGCGCGGCTGCTGTTGGGCGAATGCAGGGCACACATCAGCAGGTGCGTCCCTCATTCCCCAATAAGCCAACATGCTAGCGCTGACACCAACATTATGTAAAATGGACTAAAATCTTCTAAACAGTGCCGCTGCAATCAGAGACAAGCTGCATGCAGCGCCACTTTGTTTAGAAGTTATGTCCACTTTACTACGTGCCATCCCCCCAGTAGCAGGGTGCCACGCTGGGAGCCCACCCCAGCGTGGGCAACTGATGCCATGGCTGATGGGGTGCCCAATCCCCGCCGGCTCCACGCCCCCAGCCATCCTTCTGCCATGCTGGGAGCCCACCCCAGCGTGGCAAACGTCCCACGCCGCCTTTTTTTTAAACCTGCAAATTAAAACGGTCCCACGGGCGCTTCTCCTGCCCTCCCACAACCCGCACTCACCCACTGCGCACCCTGCCTCCCCACACCCCCCGTCACCCCATACTTACCTCCGGAGTCTGGTGCAACGATCTTCGGTGGACCGGGAACACGTCTGCACTCTTCAAAGCTGACCGCGAACTGAGGAAATGCCGGTAAGCTGTATAATGGGCTAGATAGGGTTTTTTGAACTTTGTTGCATATCTCAGGCATTTTTTGGAATTTTTGCACCAAATTTTCAACATAGGGTTTCTGGGGCCCCTCCTCATGAATTCCATCACTGTCATGGCGTTTATCGGCTTTGAAAGGTGATTTCGCAGTCACTGCGTGAAATCACCTTTTGGGGCCCATTAATGAAATGACAGTGGCGGTGTTCATGAGGTGCCCTCTTAAAAAGCCTAAGTTCCAAATTTGGTGGAAAAAATCCAACAAATGCCTGTTTTATGAGCGTGCGTTGCGCAGTTGCTACGCAGGCTCGTGAATTTCGCATTCACAATATTTTACTGCCGGATTTTCAGCATTGTCATTTTTGTACACCTCCTTGTGAACAGTACAGCTGTCATTTTCCACACCCTGCCTGAAATGTGTTTCCGCACTTCCGGCGCACAATAGCGCAGTCGCTGTGGGAAATCAGTGTTTGAGCCAGATTAAGAAAATGACAGTGACACAGTTCATGAGCAGAGGACCTAAAATGCCTATGTTGAAAATTTGGTGATGATACTCCATAAAATAACTGTGTTACGAGCATGCGTTGGCAGATTGCACGCACGCTCGTACCGTCGTGCATTTGTGATATTTTCAGTCTGGATTTTCACCATTGCCATTTTTCCACACCTCTTGATGAACAGTACAGCCGTCATTTGACATAACATGCCCAAATGTGTTTTGCGCTTCGGCGCAGAATAGCGTGATCGCTGTGCAAATCACTTCTGGGACACTGAGGAAATAACAGTGACACTGTACATGAGCAGAGGTGCTCAAATGCCTATGTTGAAAATTTGCGCCGAATCCGATAAAATGGTGTGTTGCAAGCGTGCATTGCATATTTCCACACACCCTAGTAGCTTCGCAAATTTGGTATATTTACATGCCACATTTTCAACACTGGTATTTTTTAACACCTCCTTATGAACTGTGCAGCTGTCATTTCTCACATTCTGCCCGACATGTTTTCCCGTACTGCACTACCAAACACCCAAAGGGACACCCTAATGCTTGTCACTCTCTGCAGGGTGGGGGTGGGTTGGCATCAGTTCAATACTTCACTGCCATTCCTATGATGCATCTGTCTAACTCCTGCACTACCAATGCCAATGCCAGCAAGCCAACATTCGGCATTGACAAATGCTTGTTAAAGTAGCAGTTGAGGTTAAAAAATAAAGATACATATACATTATCACACACTCCTTTGCAGTCCCCTGCTGTTGATTTCTGCTTTTTATTTTGGTTTCCTCAGTCATTTCTGTGGTGCCACATTTCATTTTTGTTCACCGTGTTAAAGCTTACATTTCGTGGCCTGGAGTTACAGTAGCTCTGATGTCCGCAGTGTCCCCAAAGGTTAGACAATGTTGCATGCTTGTTCATCTTGGTCACAAGGAAAATGACGTTTATTATAGATCGAGGGAGCACTCCTGACCATTCAGAGCTCTCCTTTTCCCTGCACATAAGACACTCTTATCCTGTGAAGAGCCTCACATGCGCAGATGCCCTGGAAACGGGCACTTCTGGGAATTTTTTTTTTTAAATATATTATTGATTGCTCTTGATCAATAATATATTACTACGTCCCCCATCGGCACTCATTGCTGTATTAGAGTGGTTTCACTTGTCTTCAGCTTAAGCCAGAACAGCTCAGCTTTGCTTCACTGTTCTCGCTCTAGCTAAAGGTGCGTGAAACCACTCTTATATAGCAATGAGTGGCTCCAGGGGACATAGTAACATGTAACAATGGGTGTTCAAAAGGAGCTTGGGGTACTGATGAAAACTTTGTGTGACAGCCATATTCAGTAATTCATTCCATTATTTCAGCAACATAAAGTGCTAAAGCAGGCTCAGAATGGGAAAAATTGGGCATCATACAAGCCAAGAGCAAACAGGTGATCTAAAACGGCATTAAAAGATAAAGGTGCACACTTATCATTGTAACATGAGCTGCTGCATCAGACGTTATATACCATGAAAGGATTATTTGCTCAGTATTGGTAGGGTGTTTGAAAATAAAGGCCTATACTTTCCAAAAGACTGCCACCTTTTATTTTCATTTCAGCCTCTGTTTAACCCATAACCCTCATCTACCTACTGGATCAGCTAACCCCAGCATTGGTGTGCAGCACAAAAAACCTTTCCCGACCCTCAGTTCGGTGGGCTTCCACAGAATGACTCCTGTGACCTTTTAGATAGCCTTGCCGCTTTTCCTCCCACTGAACCAAAGTGGGGAGCCTTTAATACCACATTGCAGTCATATACACGATGCACATCATCACCCACTGTTTTAACTATTTGCAGGATTTGCCCAGTGTTTTGAATTCATTAAAGAATAAATTCTTTTTTAAATGCCCTAAGGAATACATAATGCTGTGGTAAACAGGCTTCAAGTCCCTGGTTTAAATGTAGTGGCCTGAAGAGGGATTCCAAAGTAGTATTCCTTTATTTGAAATGTCAGCTGTCACTGGGGTCTGAAGACACAACTGTGTCAACAGGAGCAGCTCCAAGCTGGCATGCAGAATACATTTAAAAAAAAATGTTTTCATAAAAACACATGCATTTTAAAAATGGTCTCAGCCTGATTATCTTTAGTATGGATCCAGAATGATCATTCTAGAGTCATTCTGCATGCAAACTCCAGCTGAACACAAGAAACAAAGCATGAATGGTTTGGGAAAGCCATCCTGGACTTCTTGTCCCATGAAACATTTAACATTCTTGTAGCACTGATGAAGAATTTTGGGCCGTGAAAATGGGAAAAGGACACCGTTTTAATATCTCTATGCCCTTGTATCAATGGAGTCCATAAATTCCACGCTGGTGCACATGCTAGTTGGCATATAAACCGGAAGATAATTTCAGTCCCTCCAGAACTAGCAAGCTAAACAGCACTGTAGGAATTACAGACTTTTTTTTCAGTCTTTAATCTTCAGAGCAACCTATAGTTATAGTCAAAGACATGGCCAGATTTTTTCTGAAATTTCTGTGATATCTCTAGAGAAATTCCCTGCCTGCCTGCAGTAACACTGTGTGCCACCTGAGATAATCCCTTTAGATATATTGCAAAATATCTGGAATCGTCTGATCGTATTTATGGCTGCAGCTATAGCTTGCTTTGTTACCCTCCTGCAGCTTTCGGACATTCTGCAGTGCTTGCAGCATAGTTCGTCCTTTGTTTTACAGTATTTATCATTTATTTAGGCTTTGTTAGTGGTGTAGATGCATCAGGCACAAGGATTCTAATTTCAGGCATGACCTGAGAGAGATACAATGTGGTGCACACAGTAAACAAGTAGTGTGATAACATGAGGTAATACATAATGAGACAGAAGTAACTGTAGATATATCGGTAGACAGAAATACTATGAAATGTGCTAGTCAAATTTATGTAGCAAGAATATCCATTTTGAATATCAGTGAGATTTTGAAAACATTGTACATTTATTTGTATGCTGTAATACACTAATCACTGTCAAACACTTGCATTTATATAGTAAATAACTATAGTCTAGAGTAAATAAATGGTATACAGTAGATACATATATTTATTTATTTATATATATTTATTTCAAAAGTTTCACATGCATCCTGGGGGGTAGGGAAATTGAAGTAGTTTATCAGTATCCCATCAAAACAGTGAGTCAAGTACAGTGACTCAAAAACAGTGACGCAAGTTCAGCACTCGTCATTTGAGTGATGTGGTATTTATAGTGCCTGTTAAGCATGTTTAGTGCTGTCAGAGTTATTGCTCTTGTAGTCTGCTTTTTGTGGCTTACAGATGGTTATTATGTTTGCTTGCACGCATGTGCAAGAAACACAGTGCCATCATCCGAGTTTTCCAGAGGTGTGTCAGCCTCTTCCAATTAAGTCAGTGTGTTTGCAGGTGCAGTCGCAGTGCGCCAATCACTGCTCCAGCTGTCTATGACAGCTGAAAATGCAGTGGCATACAGTTGAAAGGGAGAGCTCCACTTCAGTGAGCAGAGCTCCCCCCCCCTCAACACGCACGCATGCATATTGCGTGCTGATGTGCTCCCCCCAAACACATACTGTATGCACCTGCCGCTCCATGCCCACCCAGAAAAAGCCCAGCACGCTGGAGCCCACCCCAGCATGGCACACATCCGTATGGCCGCTGGGTGCCCAACTCGCCGGCTCCAACCCCCCAAACAGCTCTTACAGGCTGCCACGCTGGGAGCCCACCCCAATGTGGCACAAGCCCAGAGCGACCAACGGGTGCCCAATCTCTCGCCGACTCCAGCCCCCAAACAGCCTTTCCAGCTGCCATGCTGGGAGCCCACCCCAGCGTGGCAAACGTCCCGCGTCATCTTAGTAGTCTCCTGCCCCCACCCGATCCACCCACTGCGCACTCTGCCTCCCCACACCCCCTCACTCATACTTATCTCCGGAGTCCGGCGCGATGATCTTCAGTGGACCAGGAACATGTCTGCACTCTTCAAAGCCGACCGCGAACTGAGGAAATGCCAGTAAGCTGTATAATGTAATAGATAGGGTTTTTTCAACTTTGCTGCATATCTCGGCATTTTTGAATTTTTGCACCAAATTTTCAACATGGGGTTTTGAGACCCTTCTCATGAATGCTGTCACTGTCATGGCATTACTCAGGCCCAAAGGGTGATTTCGCAGCCACTGCATGAAATCACCTTTCTAGAACGTTTAATGAAACGACACTGCCAGTGTTCATAAGGTGGGCTCCCAAAAGCCTATTTTGAAAAATTTGGTGGAAAATTTCCAAATGACAGTTTCATTTAGGCAGCATTGCGCAGTTCCTACGCACCGTAGTTTGCGAATTTCAATATTTTCACTCCAGATTTTCAACATTGCCATTTTACCACCTCCTTATGAGCAGTACAGCTGTCATTTTTCACATCTCACCCAAAACGTGTTTCCGCCCATGTAGTGCACAATGGCGCAGTAGGTGTGCGAAATCAATGTATGGGACACGTTAAGAAAATCACAGTGACACTGGTCATGAGCAGAGGTGTTAAAATGGCTATGTTGAAAATTAGGTGAAAAAATCTTCAAAATGACTGTTTTAGGAGCTGACATTGCACAGGTCCTACGCGACACTGGCAAGTTTGCAAATTTGTAATATTTGCACACCAGATTTTCAACAGTGCCATTTTACTGCACTTCCTTATGAGCAGTACAGCTACCATTTTATCTCACCCAAAATGTGTTTCCGCATGTAGCACAATGGTACAGTCGATAGCGAAACAATGTTTGGGACAGATTAAGAAAATCACAGTGACACTGATCATGAGCAGAGGTCTTAAATGCCTATGTTGAAAATTTGGTGACAAAAGTCCATAAAATGACTGTGTTACGGGTGAGCATTGCGCAGTTTCCACGCACCCTCGTAAGTTCATGAATTTGTAATATTTTCAGTCCAGATTTTCACCAGTGGCATTTTTCCACACCTCCTTATGAACAGTACAGCTGTCATTTTCCACAACGTGGCCGAAATGTGTTTTCACACTTTTAGCACAGAAATGCATGGTCGCTGTGGGAAATCATTGTTCGGGACAGATAAAGAAAATCACACTGACACTGTTCATGATTGGAGGTCCCAAAATGCCTGTGTTAACAATCTGCTGTAAAAAAATCCCCAAACTAGTTACATTATGGGTGTGCGTTGCACAGTTTCTACGCACGCTCATGACTTCACCAGTTTTTTTAAGATTTTCAACATTGCCATTTTTTATACTTCCCCATGAACAGTACCGTTGTCATTTTTCACATCCTGTTCGGAATGTGTTTTTGCACCTGTGGTGCCAAATGCCACAGTCGACTGTGCAAAAGCAGTTTTCGCTAACAAACTGATATTGCCACTGTTCATGAGGTGGGGTCACAAAAACCATGCTCGAAAATTTGGAGTGAAAAATAACGAATGCCTGAGGCGTTAGGGTTTCCGACCATAACGCCCCACCCTGTAGAGAATGACAGGCATCAGGGCTGTGACTTGGGATTCTTGCCTGTCATGTTCATACCATTCCACCCCACCCACACCCTGCAGCCAGTGAGAGGCATCAAGGTGTGCCTCAGACTCTTCGGGCCCAAACTTCACCCCATTCTCCTATACCGCACCCATCTCACCGTATTTCCTGATGGAATGGGGTGAGCATAAGGGCCAAAGACCCCAAGGCACACCGTGACACTTGTCAGTGTCTGCAGGGTAGGGTGTGGTGAAATGGCATGGTCGTTATGCCTGACGACCCAAAGGCACACCCCAATGCCTGTCACTCTCTGCAGGGTGGTGGTGGGGTTGGCTTCAGTTCAATACTTCGCTGCCATTCCTATTATGCAGCTCTGTAATTTCTACACTACCAATGCCAATGCCAGCAAGCAAACATTCGGCATTGACAAATGCTTGTTTTTAGTTAGGGGGCTGTGGGAAATGCTGCCCCCTCAAGTGACTTATAATGGGGGTTTCCCCATCATTGTTCAGCACTGTGTTGCAATGCGCTGTTATAGTGCTCACTGTTTTCAAGTCACTGTATTTGCCCTGTGCAGTTTTGCAGACATGGTTTTGACATGGAATCAGTTTATCTTGACTACAGTATGCAATAAATAAGTAATACAGAAATACTATAAAATGGCAAGATATAGTTGATAGATAAGTCACACATAAACATAAAATATACATGCAATATCTATAATCAAATTGACAGAAGTATTAGACTAGATTTGACACAGACCATACACAAAAACACAGATCATATGGTGCCTAGAAGGGAATTGTAGGACATGATGATGCCAGGTCATGGTGCCGTTGAGGGCAGTTGCAGGAGTAAGTAGAAAAGTCCAAAGGAGGCAATTAAGGGAGAAGAGAGAGAGAGGGTGGCAGGAGGAAGGAAAGACCACAGCTTAGAGAACTTGAAGGAGAATGCTCCTTGGCCAGCAGAAGATTCCATGTAAGGAATGATGAGGGATCTAGGGTCAAAGTTATGGAGGGAGTAAGTTTGGGTAGAGGGGGACAAAGGGAGGGAGGTAAGGTTGGGGGGGGGGGGCAAAGCCAGGATTTGGAAATAAAGGAAGCACTGTGTGTAAGATGACTGGCTTCAAAGAAGGAATGGGAGAGAAAGGAACTGAGGTAACAATGGTGGATGCAAAGAGGACAGTCTATCAGAAAGAGATAAAAAGAGTGAAGGTGGTGGAGGGGGTCCAATCTGGCCAGAATGGATTTAGGAGTAGCACTAAAGACAATGTCACTATAGTCTCATATTGGCAGGATCAGTTTCAAAATTATTTCTCTTCATGCAGGAATAGCAATGCATGCTTTATCCCTATAAGATCTCCAGGTTTGGGGCTGAGCCTCTGTTGGATGGTGTCCACATGCACAGAGAAGTCAAGTTTATGGTCCAACCAAATCCTAAAGTATCTGAAGGAGGGAGCATCCTCTATCAATACATCATGCAGGGTATGGAAGAAGGAGATGAGTCTAACCAAGCTCTGCCTGCTTCCAGAGGTCATAGAGACCATTTTTGACATTGAGGGACAATTTATTTTCCCCGAATCAATATTAGATGTTGGAAAAATCCAGTTGGAGCTGAATAACCAGATCAGGACAAGCCTAAGACATACATCACTGCACCATCAGTGTATATATGAATAGGCATGTTTATACAGCTGTGTTAAAACACATACTATTTCTAGTCATATTAAGACCATACTTCTGATTTTCAAAAGGGACGAATATAATATGGAGGTTAGTTTTGTTTTGGGGAGTTCTAAACTTTTTAAGAGTATTTTGTGCAACCCAGTGACACTTCTTTGCAGTGTTATTGTTAGAACTTGTCAAAGATTGCCTTGCAAACAACTTGCCAAGGTAGGTCTTTGTGAGCAGAATGGAAAAGGGTGGATGTCTGTCCTTGCTGTTCAGAGAACAGGGTCACGTCCAGTCTACTTATATTTCAAAATTCAATAGAAAGGAAACTACCCACCCACCCAGAAAGTATCCTCCACCTACACACAGAGAATAAATGCTAACTCAATCCAGAGTCCTTCTGAAAAAAAAGTAGAAAGCAAGGATATTGATTCACAGAGAAAGAAGTTATCACGTTCTGTTTTCAAGATGTGAAATTATGGGACTGCATGCATGATTACTAGTCTAATTTCTAGATTTTAGCACGGTTTTACTGTCTAGCATTTCTGTGTTTAAGTATATAGACAGAAAGATGTAAATACTAAAGAGTACCAAAAGAAAAATGAAAATAAAAGAAATAATTTACAGCAAAATCATGTAATGTAGCTGCACTGCTCTATTATAAATGACCACATTTTATAAAATGTCTTATTTTTAACAGTGTGCTGTCAAGATTCGTGGTTTTTACCATTTGCTGCAGTAAAAACTGTCAGTCAGTGTCCTGGTAGGCAGCTTTTACCCTCTGAAAGATTTAGCACATTTGAGTGGCAGGTTACATGCACTGTCTAGAACACTGGAGCCAACTATTTTAATTTATGGAACACAAGGGACCTGCTGCTTTCCCATTCAGCAGACTACCTGGTGGTGTTGTGTAAGATTCCTAAGTGTCAAAGGACTTCTTCAGAGGTTGGTTTCATTAATCATTTGAGACTGGCAATGGAAGAAAGAGAATTGCCTTTTGACCAACATGAGTCCTTGACCCTAGTTTGCTGCTGCCGTTCTTCCTTATTCCAACATACCAGTTTTTCTCTTCATACTTCTTGGACTTATATGTGTTGTAATGGTTCTCTTCTATCTTTTCCAGAAACAGGCATTCCTCGGTCAGTTGGTACTAAAAGAACACAAAGAAATCCCTTTTAAATGCAGAATGTGGTATCAGTAGGCACTTACTGTGAGTGGAGATGACACAGAAACAAATGCGTTTCTTTTTTTTTTCTCTTCAAATAAAATAATTACAGTGGAAGAATATTATACATCATACAATGGTTTTAAACAATAAAGACATTTCATTGACTGTGTGCTGTTGTAAATCCCAGCACATTAAAACAAAACAAGCATTTGTCAATGCTGAATGTTGCTTGCTTCTATGTGCTGTTTAGGTATTTGGAAGTCATTGGAGTGCAAATATTGAAAATTTAGTGAACCATTTAGCTGCATGAGAACTGCGTAACGCATCAGAAACAGTCATTTTGAATTCTTTCACCAAATTTCAACATAGCCATTTTAAGACCTCTGCTCATGAACAGTGTCACTGTGGATTTTGTTAATGTGTCCCATACATTGAGTTTGCACACCGACCGCGCCATTGTGTGCTACATGGGCGGAAACACGCTTTTGGGCAGGATGTGAAAATGACAGCTGTACTGCTCATAAGGAGGTGTGGTAAAATGGCAATGTTGAAAATCTGGAGTGAAAATATTGAAAATTTGCGAACTTACGAGCCTGCGAAGGAACTGCACAACGCACGCTCGTAAAACAGTCATTTTTAGGAATTTTTTCACCAAATTTTCAACATAGCCATCTTAAGACTTCTGCTCATGAACAGCAACACTGTGATTTTCTTAATTTGTCCCATACATTGATTTCACACACCGACTGCGCCATTCTGCGCTACATGGGCGGAAACACATTTTGGGTGAGATGTGAAAAATTACAGCTATACTACTCAAAAGAAGGTGTGGTAAAATGGCAATGTTGAAAATTTGGAGTGAAAATATTGAAATTACAACTTTACGAGCCCTGTAGGAACTGCGCAACGTGACGCCTAAACAGTCATTTTTTTTTGAATTTTGCACCAAATTTTCAACATGGGGTTTTTGGGACCCCTTCACATGAATAATGTCACTGTCATGGTGGTACTCAGGTCCAAAGGGTGATTTCACAGTCACTGCGCAGTCACTCCGCGAAATCACCCTTCAGGCCCGTATAACGCCATGACAGTGACATCACTCATGAGAAGGGGTCCCAAAAACTCTAAGTTGAAAATTTGGTGCAAAAATTCCCCAAAATGCCTGAGATATGCAACAAAGTTGAACCCCCCCCCCATCTAGCCCATTATACAGCTCACCGGCATTTCCTCAGTTCGCGGTCGGCTTTGAAAAGTGCAGGCGTGTTCCCGTCCACCAAGATCATCGCGCCGGAGTCCGGAGGTAAGTATGGGGTGAGGGGGGGCGGGGAGGCTGGGTGCGCAGTGGGTGGGTGGGCTGGGGTCGAGACGCGCCATGACTGCTTTGCCAGGTAAAAAAATAAAAAAGAAGTCGTGGATCGCTTGCCATGCTGGGGTGGGCTCCCAGCATGGCACAATGATGTTGAGCATTCAGCCGACGGGGATTGGGCACCCCGTCGGCAAAAGGACTGATTGCCACGCTGGGTGGGCTTCAGCATGGCACCTACAACTGGGGAGGGGAGACCAGCTCAGCCGACGGGGATTGGGTACCCGTTGGCTACACAGTAGTGTGCGGGGCGTGCGCCTGCATGTGGGGAGCTACGTCTTATCTCTGCTCACTGAAGCGTAGCTCCCCCTTTCAACTGTATGCCACTGCATTTTGGAGCGTGTCATAGACAGCTCCAAAATGCATTGGCTTACAGAGGCCGCGCCTGCCAGCTCACTGACTGAATTGGAGGAGGAGGTGACACACCTCCGAAATCTCCGATGATGGCACTATGTTTCTTGCACATGCGTGCAAGCAACATAAAAATCGCAAGTCTGACACCTTGTAGCTGCACTGCCATTCTATTCAAAGGAGCTTACATCATATGGCTGAAAGTAACAGCATACCAAGTATTCCTGAGGTAACTTTAAAGAATTAGTGTATTGCATAAGACTAATATTAGTTTTTAAAAGCAACCAACCATTCCATTTCATATCTAAGGTTCTTTCTGTTTTCTCTGTGGTTAAGTAGATGATTGTTACCCGATATTAGTAGGAGTGATGTGCAGAACAATACTCTGCTTGGCATTTGACATATCTAGCTCTGTTCCACCCATTACATATTCAGCATTGTGACCTCACTGACTGGGACATCACTGCTGCTTAGGAACAGCAACTTGGTGACTGCCAGGTCTGTCACCTATGATGTCACTATCAGTGAGATCACAATGCTGATGATGCAGTGAGGGGAAAGAGATAGATATGTTAGTTGCAAGGTTGAGAAGTGTTCCACACGTACAGCATAATATTATCACACAGAAAACTTTCTAATGAGCAAATGGAAAAAGGAAAATACTTAAATAAAAAGTTATAACTGACTGTTCTTAAAGTTTGTCGACTCAGTTCACAAAATGTCCCAAAGTCCGACAGCTGCGTGACAAACCCAGCGCAAGTGGGTTGCCACTTGTAGATCCGCAGGTTGCCACAGCTGTCCCGCAACTGTGGGTATTCACAAAGGTGGAGCCCGATTACAACTGGCTTCATGACATATGGCAGCTTGTGGGTGGTGTTACCAGGGAAATTCCTGCAGCTGCAGAAAACCATTATGGCCATGGGACCAGCCATAAGTGATGTGCTGTGAATCCTGATCTCTGCAGCTGTGGGGAGTTCAGTCTGCAACTGGAGTTGTGGAGTGGGACTTAGTCCCAAACAGTTTTGTGAATCGAGCCCCGTATCATTTCCTGTCTATCTGTTTTGGTTCCACTAGCTCTCTCTTTTTTTTTTTTCAATACTGCCTTTGTCCTCCGTCCTGGGCAACCCTCCATCTTACCAGCCCCACCTCCCCACTCTCAGTGCATCTCCTGTCATCCTCCATGGCTTACCCCCCATTGCAGGGCAGCGGGGATCCCTCAACCCGCCGACACAGATCTGGTTCGGGAGGTGCCTGCTATTCACAGGGCAGTGCCTGCTGGGGTCAGCATTCATCCAGTCGCACCCAGGACTGTTTTCTCCTTCTTGTTTTCTTAATCCTGCCCCCCCCCCCAGAGGCGGAGCAATGTTGGCACTAGCAATGGCTAAGCTGTGCGCGCTGCCACCCACAGCACACTGGCTGCCTACTCTGCCCCCATCTCTAGGTATGGGACCCAGGTGCTCTGACACCCAGCCACCGCTAGGTTCAGAGATGTGCTGGCCTCTGTGTCCCTCCCTCCCTCCCTGGGAGAGGAGAGCTGTCCTCCAGATGCTCAATCCTCTCTCACCGCAGCCAACCCCAGAGACCCATTCACACTGCAAACATGAGTCACCAGCATGGCAAGAGGTAAGGCATGATGCCTCAGCCCTCCTTGCCACTGAGCCAGTGGTTCCACTAGCTCTTTAACTATTTGTTAACGTTACATTTTTTTAAATCTGCTACCATAAAGTTAATGTTAGAATTATTTTTTTCTCAAATAACTTCTGTTGAACTGAAAATTATGAATGTTTCTAGCTCCCTTTTTTCATTGTATAATAGCAATAATACAGTCCAAGGTGTGTCATATCACAGGATATCATCATTTCTTTATTGCATGTGTCACTTGGCCTGTGGCCTTGTGATTCACAATGCACCTAAAGTTATGATGATATTTCATGTTACAAAATGGCAGATAACAATGGAGTAATATGATTGATTATTTACAGTGCAATGCAGGGCTACAATGCACTATTTATAACTAGTCCCAGTAAAACAGCCCAATCACAGAATCTGATGGCTCAGTGATTCATTTTAAGCATTCTATTTAGAATTGTTTTAGAAGTTTGCCATCACCATTTTTTAGACCATTAACATTTTAATTACATCACTTTAGTTTATTTCTGTGGCAGGCAGGCGGTAGTAGAGATGTGGCAAAATAAAATGTTGCCAGTGAAATTGCCGCAAAATCAGCAATTTCACAATGGGAAATATTTCATGAACTTCCACCGTTCCGCAAAATATTTCATGGGATGTAAACTTGTGAATTGTCACCACAATATGTGAAGTTTCGCAACCGCAAAATGTTTCACCAAATGCGTGAAGTTTGCAAAATATTTCACAGAATTAAATTTCTTAATTTCACACAACACTAGGTGGTAGTTCTCTAACCTTCCCTAATGCCTGATTGTAACTGTGCCCCCCCCCACACACACACACTGAAGCAGCACGAAGAAATAAAGTATTTTTCTTTTCATCCAATTTGCAGCCAGTAGCCCACCTGACTCGGAGTGAGCGTGTTCCTTAGCAGCCACCGTACAAAGCAGTTTTCTGCTTCACAGTTTTCAAACTGTTACCTTCTGCTCTTTGGGGCCAACTTGTTTGGTGGCTTTGTGGAATTATGCACTTACTGATTTTTAAAATTGAGTGAGTGAGGCAAGCACAGAGCGGAGTCGAGCAGGTGGATGTGTCAGTGGGTTCGGGCTATTGCCAATGTGAGCTGTGACTGAAAAGCTTCAGCAGAAGAAACACTTCAGTGAGTGAAAAAAAAAAAGGAACTAAAAACTTAGCCAGCTAATTTACTGCTTGAGTGGGCAGGGAGGGACACTCAGTATAACACTAACAAAATAAAATAAAAATAAAACTACAACTACTGAATCACAGTAAATGTAATCACTATTACTATAATTGTTATTATTATTATTACTATCATTATTGTTAGTAATTTAATCACTAATTAATCTAGCACCAGTAAGTGGAAGGACTATTGTATGTTAAATACACATATTCATTTGCATTTTTGCATATTTAAAAATGTGTTTCCAAATAAAAAAAAAACTGCTTTTAAAAATAAAGGGCTACTCTAGGGGTGTGCACTGTGCTGAGATATCCATACTTCCAGGGGCTGAAGGCTCTCGGCCTGCAGCCTCATCCCTAACTACACCCCCGGGTGTGCTGTTATCTCAACACAATGTCCACCTCATCATGATTTATTGCTTACATATAACACATCCTGTCATGCATTATTGCTTATCTATCAAATGGGTATGATATTTTCTCAGATCAAGTGATTGGCTAATACAGTAATAAGTCAAAGTTTTGGTGATGCCTTAGCATAACACCACAGCCTAGAACAATTTTCCTACCAACCAGGTTTTACATGACTGTTTGCATCTGTTAATAGCAATAATACACTTTAAAATGTGTGTTACTGTTTACTTTAATGTCATTCCTTAGGTGTTTAAAGCACTTGACTACACCTCATGCCTCACAACACCAGAGGTGTAGTGTTCTTCTATGATAGTTCACATTTTGACCTGCATTATTGCTTAAACATAGTACAGATGGGTGGATTCCATACACAGTTCACCAAATACAATTTGCAAGTGAGGATTTTCACAGGGGCCAGAAGTCATCAAGTTCATGTATTTATTGCTTGAGTGATTGTTTTGTTAACTGAGTGGGTGCACCAATCCCACGAACCATTTTCAGGCATGACCCAGGCCATTAAGTTGGCACATCACGGGCCATAGTGAAAGCACATATGTGTTGAGATACATTACACTGTTGCAATACAGTTGATTGAGCTGGTTGTAAGGTACAGGCAGGCCAGTACATATGTCAGTTCAGTACAGGGGCAAAAACACTAAGTCATAAGAGTGCATTTGAGCAAGAAATAACATTGTACACAAATTACAGAGTATACAGAGCAGCACAATGCCTCAAATATGAGAAAAAAAACAGCAGGGATGGCATTTACCATCTGTTTTAGAACAAGCTGATTTGGGGGACACTGGAGCAAAACTGTAACAGTCTCATATACATTTATGATGATCCAGGGAGAATAGTAAGTACCCAATATAATATTTGGTGCAGAGAATAATGAATCATTATACATATCCTGATTACATGGTGGCAGACAGTAGCTATCTGATGTAACTATTCTGATAAATTGAGGTAGACAGTAACTTTCCAGTGTAACTACCCAGATTATTTGAGCAGACAGTAACTTTCCAGTGTAACTACCCAGATTATTTGAGCAGACTGTAACTTTCCAGTGTAACTACCCAGATTATTTGAGCAGACTAACTTTCCAGTGTAACTACCCAGATTATTTGAGCAGACTGTAACTTTCCAGTGTAACTACCCAGAATATTTGAGCAGACAGTAACTTTCCAGTGTAACTACCCAGATTATTTGAGCAGACTGTAACTTTCCAGTGTAACTGCCCAGATTATTTGAGCAGACTGTAACTTTACAGTGTAACTACCCAGATTATTTGGGCAGACAGTAAAGTTCTAGTGTAATTTCCCAGATAATTTGGGCATACAGTAACTTGCCAGTGTAACTACCCAGATTATTTGGGCAGACAGTAACTTTCCAGTGTAACTACCCAGATTATTTGAGCAGACTGTAATTTTCCAGTGTAACTACCCAGATTATTTGGGCAGACAGTAACTTTCCAGTGTAACTACCCAGATTATTTGGGCATACAGTAACGTTCCAGTGTAACTACCCAGATTATTTGAGCAGACAGTAATTTTCCAGTGTAACTACCCAGATTATTTGGGCAGAAAGTAACTTGCCAGTGTAACTACCCAGATTATTTGGGCATATAGTAACGTTCCAGTGTAACTACCCAGATTATTTGAGCAGACAGTAATTTTCCAGTGTAACTACCCAGATTATTTGAGCAGACAGTAATTTTCCAGTGTAACTACCCAGATTATTTGGGCAGACAATAACGTTCCAGTGCAACTTCCCAGATTATTTGGGCAGACAATAATTTGCTGATGTAACTATCCACATTATTTGAGGCAGACAGTAACTTTTCATGTAACTATCCTGATTATTTAGGACACTGTACCATGAATTTTGGGGACCACTAGTGGATCCAGCTATGTAGAAAAGTAGCACCTGATACCCACTTAGGTCTGAAAAGAGTAGCAGTGTTGTCCTAATACCTTGCCATTTTTATGGGAAAGTGCTACCTCCTTGACAAAGCTGCTACCATCTTGAAAAAGTTCTAGATCCATCACTGTTTTGGGCAGACAGTAACTATCCTGAGTATGAGAGGTAAACAGCTATTTTCCGACGTAATTATCTGGATCATTTGGGGCAAACAGTAACTTTCCAATGCAATTATCTGGAATATTTGGGGTAGACAGTAACTTTCTGATGTAAGTGGATAGCTTTCAGTGGGGTTGGGATAGAGTCAGGGGCAGGGTTAGTACAGACAAGAACACAATGGGGGGAAGGGCTGGGAGAGGGGATGGAAGGACGGGATTGGGTGGGGAGGGCAGCTGCAGTGGTATTAAACTGTGATCTACACAATCGGGTAAACTTGATAAACCTGTGAGCCTTTTTCTGCCAGCAATTTCGTATGTTTGTAATTATCTTGAACATTTGGGGTAGACAGTAAATCCGATATAACTATTATAAGTCTGAGGGGAAGACAGTAACTTTCCAATGTAATTATCCAGATCATTTGAGGCAAATAGTCACTTTCCAAATGTAATTATTTGGATTATTTGGGGGCAGACAGTAACTCTCTTATGTAACTATTTTGATTATTTGGGGAAGACAGTAACTATCCTATGTAACCTGATTATTTACTGTAAAGGGCAACTATCCTATGTAACTATTCAGATTATTTGGGGCAAACAGTAATTTTCCGATGTAACACTCTGGATTATTTGGGGCAGACAGTAATTTTCTGATATAACACTTTGGATTATGTGGGGCAGGCAGTAACTTTGATGTAACTATCTGGATTATTTGTGGCAAACAGTAACCATTCTATGTAACCTGATATTTGTCATAAACAGCAAGTATCCCTATGTAAATATCTGGATTATTTGGGGCAGACAGTAATTTTCTGATGTAACTATCTGCATTATTTGGCAGCAGATGGCAACTATCCTATTTACCTCAATTATTTGCCATAAACAGCAACTATCCTATGTAAATATCTGGATTCCAAACTAGGTGTGGAGGTGGACCATGAGAAGGGAAGGAGGACACTCCAGGAAGACCTTGAAAGACTATAACAGTGGCCAGTCTCATGGCAGCTGGGGTTTAACATTAGGAAGTGCAATGTACTTCACTTGGAAGCTAGGAATCCAGGGTACAGCTACAATTTTGGGGGTGAGGGGGTAAGGTTAATAGTCTCGGAGGAAGAAAAAGATCTGGGAGTAGTGATCAATGGTAAAATGAATCATTCAGGACAATCCAGAAAATCAGCGGCTAAGGCAAACAAAATGCTGGGGTGCATTGCTAGTGGGTTCACTTCAAGAAGGGAGGAGGTAATTCTGTCACTGCAGAAATCCTTGATGAGGCCGCGCTTTTAGTACTGTGTGCAGTTCTGGCGCCCATACTTAAAGAAGGACATTATACTCCTGGAGAAGGTCCAGAGGAGAGCATCTAAGATGATCCTCAAAATGGGGGATAAGCCCTATGAGGAGAGACTTAAGGAGCTAAACATGAACTCCTTGTAAGGCAGAAGGGACAGAGGGGACATGATCGACACCTTTAAATACTTGAAGGGTATTAATAGAATAAACAGAGGGGGGTGTTCAGACTGAAAGGGGAAGGGACCACAGGGGGGGCATATCCTGAAACTGGTTGGTGGGATGTACAGAAGAGACCTGAGAAAGCATTACTTCACGGAAAGGGTGGTGATGCCTTGGAATGCACTACCTGAGGAGTTGGTATCAAGGTAATCAGTGGGAGGTTTTAAGAAAGGATGGGATAGATACATGGGCAGGGTATACAGGTAGGGAGGGTAGAGTCCATGGCAACTCAGAATAGAAATCATGGGAGGGATGGAAGGGAGAGGGGAAGGGGCAGTAGCAGTTATCAAGCTGTGAGCTGCATCTCGAGCAGACTCAATAGGCCTCAAAGCCTAATCTGCTGGCATTTCCATATGTGCATATTTGGGGCAGATGGTAACTTCCCAGTATAATTATCCAGATTGTTTAGGGCAGACAGTAACTATCAAATGTAACCTGACTATTTGGGGGCAGACAGTAATTTTCCAATGTAGCTATCTGGATTGTTTAGGGCAGACAGTAACTATCAAATATAAACTGATTATTTGGGGGCAGACAGTAATTTTCCAGTATAATTATCCAGATTGTGTAGGGCAGACACTATCAAATATAAACTGATTATCTGGGGGAAGACAGTAATTTTAATGTAACTATCTGGATTGTTTAGCGCAGACAGTAACTATCAAATATAAACTGATTATTTGGGGGCAGAGAGTAATTTTCCAACGTAACCATCTGGATTATTTAGGGCAGACAGTAACTATCAAATGTCTCCTGATTATTTTGGGCAGACAAAAATTTTCCAGTGTAACTATCCAGACTGTTTAGGGCAGAAAGCAGGTATCAAATGTAACCTGATTATTTGGGGCAGTCAGTAATTTTCCAATGTAACTATACGGGGCAGACAGTAACTAACAAATGGGGCAGACAATAACTATCAAATGTAACCTGATTATTTGGGGCAGTCAGCAATTTTCCAATGTAACTATCCAGATTGTTTAGGGTAGACAGTAAGTATCAAATGTAGTCTGATTATTTGGGGCAGACAGTCATTTTCCAATGTAACTATCCGGATTGTTTAGGGCAGACAGTAACTACCAAAGGTAACCTGATTATTTGGGGCAGACAGTCATTTTCCAATGTAACTATCTGGATTGTTAAGGGCAGACAGTGACTATCAAAGGTAACCAGACTATGTGTGATGGACAGTAATTTTCCGATGTAACTATCCAGATTGTTTAGGGCAGACAATAACTATCAAATGTAACCTGATTATTTGGGGCAGTCAGTAATTTTCCAATGTAACTATATGGGGCAGACAGTAACTAACAAATGGGGCAGACAATAACTATCAAATGTAACCTGATTATTTGGGGCAGTCAGCAATTTTCCAATGTAGCTATCCTGATTGTTTAGGGCAGACAGTAAGTATCAAGGGTAACCTGATTATTTGGGGCTGACAGTCATTTTCCAGTGTAACTATCTGGATTTTTTAGGGCAGACAGTGGCTATCAAAGGTAACCTGATTATTTGTGATGGACAGTAATTTTCCGATGTAACTATCCAGATTGTTTAGGGCAGACAGTAACTATCAAAGGTAACCTGATTATTTGGGGCAGACATTATTTTCCAGTGTAACTATTTGGATTGTTTAGGGCAGACAGTGACTATCAAAGGTAACCTGATTATTTGGGGCAGACAGTCTTTTTCCAAGGTAACTATCTGGATTGTTTAGGGCAGACAGTAACTATCAAATGTAACCTGATTATTTGGGGTAGACAGTAATTTCTGATATAACAATCCAGATTTTTGGGGGTAGACAGTAGCTATCGAATGTCACCTGATTATTTGGGGCAGACAGTCATTTTCCAAGGTAACTATCTGGATTGTTTAGGGCAGACAGTAACGATCAAATGTAATCTGATTATTTGGGGCAGACAGTAACTTCCCAATGTAACTATTCGGATTTGGGGGGCAGACAGTAACTACTGAATGTAACTTCATTACCTGAGGAAGACAGTAACTATCTGATATAACTACCCAGATTATTTATGGGCAGATAATGACTACCCTATTAAGGATACAAATATCTTGGCCTTGGACCAGCCCTGTAGGGTAGAGGGCTGAGGTGCTAGGTGTCTTGCCTCCTGCCATGCTGGTGACCTGAGTTTGGGAATGGATGGGGGTCCCTTAGGGGCTGGCCAGGAGAGGAAGGATTGAGCATCCATATGACACCTCTCCTCTTTGGGGAGGGGGGGGAATGCATCCCACTATTTGTCTGCCACCTGAAGGTGTCTATGTGGCAGCACAGTGGGACCACACAGTGGGAGGGACCCAACACGCAGGGTGCTGGGGGCATCTCCATGGTGGCGTACCTCACACATCACACCTACTGCACATGTGGTGGGTCTTTGGCAAAAACCAGGAGGAAAAGATTCTTGACTGCAGGATGTTGCCCAATTCTTCATAAGCTCCACACCAGCAATGAGGCACCTTCCAGAAACTCATCTGGTAGTGGACAATGGCGGGAAGGTAAGTCCTGGAGAAGTCGGCTGATGGGGCAGGGGGAACCAGTCAGAAGGGTGCAGTTGGGGTGAACAAGGCAGAAAAAGTGCAAATACAAAACAATATCTTGACTTTATCCTTGACCAGCACCTTAACTTCTCTACCCATATTGATGAACTGTCCTCCACCCTTTACCCCACACTGGCTGCACCTTATTGTGTCAAGGATGGCCTCTCCCTGGGTGGAAGATAATGAATAACTGAGCAGATGCTTCTGCCCTCCCTTGTCTCTGGGAATGTTATTTATGGGTTTGGAACCAAAACCCAGCTGACCAAACTGGATGCACACTAAGGCTTCATTTGTCACTTTATACTGAGCTGTTCACTCTGTACTCACCACTGCTCTATGTATGTGCAGCTGGGTTGGCCCTCCCTGAGAAGCAGGTGCCCCATTCACAAAGCGCTCTTGTTTATTAATTGCAAAATTACTTAGAGGGACAACACCATTACAGACATATAAAGAGGGCAATGTGATATTAAAAGAAATTTCTATTCTCTGAAATACTTTGGGCTACTTAGTAACTAGAATTTTCTTACATAGCTATACCAGAATTCTATTGGATTCTTTTACTTGAAGTTCGAAAAGTAAAGGTGAACACTGCACTGTTTCACAGCACAAACAAAGCAATTATTATAAAAGAAGAATGGCTTTTACTAACTTTTACTAACCAAGACTTTAAAAGAGGTCAGCAATTTCAAGTAACTGGGCATTTACCTAGACAGCTCTCTAAACTTTACGAAACATGTGAATCATGTGGTGAGCATGGCTAGTAAAACATTAGGGGCCCTCTACAGCCACAAGCACTACATGACACCTGAAACAAGGAAACTTGCCGTGGCCTCCTCGGTCCTATCCACACTGGACTATGGTCTAGTAATCTACGAAGCTGCCATGGACATTACCCTCTCAAGAGTCAAGACCACCCTAAACATGGCATGCTGCCTAGCCCTGGTGGCTGACTGACTCATGCACACCTGCGAGCTTTATCGAAACACTAATTGGCTAACCCTAGAACACAGGATCAGATACCAAACCTGCTTTTTTGGGAAAATGGCGCTCCTAGGACTCAGCCCCCCCCCCCCCACAAGTCCAATCCCTACTATACACCCCCGAAACCCACCATGCCACTAGGAGTGTAGCAAGAAACGCTCTACACATTCCACACTGCAGAACTACACAGGTCATGAGGACCTTCACACACCGGGCCCCAACCTGACTCAACGAACTACCCCTTGCAATTCTTGGGCTGCCCGAGTTGAATCAGTTCAAGCTATCCCTTAAACAGCACCTTAATCAGTTCAGTGCTTGTCACCTACCTACCTAACATTCCCCTATCTTAACTACCTGACTTCCTTCGACAAGGTAGTCCCATGGATACTGCTCTGTTTCCCCTACTAACAATCGACCTTAGGGGCCCCGCTTACTCTTACTAAACATGCCCGGTACAATGGCTATTGTAATATTAAACCGTGGACCCTTCCTCAGGCATTTCTAATTCTATAACTGTTACAAGCACTTATGCACCATGTATAGGACCACAAAAGTACCTATCTCCTCTAAAGCAATTTAACTGTAAGTGATTGCAAAAAAGGCAATTTGTTTGTAACTGAATGTGACAAATAAAAATAACTTAGTGCTGTTTAACCTATGTACTTGTTGTAACCTGTAACTGTTTGTACTTGTTTTTCGTAACTTCAGATGTGGAAACTTAGTAAATGAGCTATCCTCAAAGGTGTATCCAAACATTCCAATAAATAAATAAATAAATAAATAACGCAATCACTAAAATAGCCAACTATTTTGTTAATAATATTTTTATTAAAGTAAAAGATTTATTTATTTATTTATTTATTCATTTGGTAACCAGGTTGGTGCACTGATCCAAAGACCTTTTTCAGGCATGGCACAGGCCAGAAACTGGCATAAATAGTGTAAAATACAGTGAGAGAACAGTGTGGATCATACAGGGAACATAACAGGGAATCCAGTGTAGGTCAACCTAACAGAGAAAATATAAGGTAAACAGTACCAGATACATCAACAATTGAGCATACCAAGGTATGTAACATTTAGGTAAACAGGGTAAGGTTGCACCATCATTCAACAATATGAACAGCAATAATATTCAGGGTGGGAGGGGAGAGCGGAGCACTAGAGGGGGGTAGGGGTTAGAGTGGGCTGCAAGGGAGGTGCAGCTATGCTTGTGGCCTGTGGGTAGATGCAGGTCGTGGAGGACAGAAAGTGCATTCTTAATAGGAATTTAGATTTAATGGGGGGTTGGGAGAACATAGGAAGGAGGGGAGGTCTTTCCATAGTGAGGGTCCGGCTGCTGAGAAGACTCTTAGGCCCATCCTTGTAGTTATGTTAGGACATTCTAGCTGGAGATGGGAAGAATGACGTATATAAAAACAGTTAACATTTATACATAACAATTAACTTAAGAAGTGCAAAAAAAAACATTAAATGCAGATTGTACAAGAATAGAACACATTTCCAGTATCAGTTAACATTTGTAAAAAAAAAAAGACAAATTCATAAATCAAGCAAATAATAAAACAGGTACCTAAGAAATTGAAATCTAATTCATAACTAAAAGAAATAATCAAACAAGAAAACATGCATGTATTTAATTGAAATGGTTAACTACACTTTAAGCACAGCTTGTCCAATCATGACATCACTTCCTGTCTCAAGTTTCCATGATATGGCTTCTGCCTTGTTTTAATATACTGTATGGCTAATTTAGGCAGAAAGTGTTCTGGATTGCTAAAACCTACAGGTAAGCCCACTGCAGTACCTCATTTAAAAGGGCTTTTCATAGACTTACAGACTTGAAGTGGTCCACTACACGTTCCACTTTAAAGCCAGGTCACCACTATGGCAAGTACATTGTCCATTGTGCCATCAAGCCTTATGGCTCAGGATTTTCTAGAACAGGGCTGAATACTGGAGTGTTTGCAACTTTGAAAATTAATCACAGCCTGCTGTGTTACTGGTAGGCTGTAATAGTCACAGGTCAAGCACTTTGCTACACAAACCCTCAATATCCCTTGGGCCTTGTGTTAATTTTGTACAGGAAGAGGGATTTGGTGTTCTCAGGAAATGATTCAGAATATGCTGGAGACAGAGTTTAGTGGAGAAGAATTGTTTGCTGAGACAGTTGTCTACAGACTGCTTTAAAAGGTCAGCTGGCCTGGAAAACATGCTTTTTGAAATGTCATGCATTGAAACTGCTAAAATTCCTGACATTCCAGGCACTCTGGTCATGACACTATAGTACTCACTGCTTGCTGGGCTGAAACTTCTCTTCATTGAAAGGAGCCAGCCACTCCTATCAGACAGCGGCTGGCTCATTTCATTTACATAATGCCACCCATCAAGCAGCTCAGTAGTGCGAGGGGAGACGCTCACTCTCTGCCCACCGTACTCCAATATGTTGACTGATGCTATCAAACCATGCATAACTGCCATCATCTTTATGACCCTTGACATGTAATTTGAGACAGACACGCACACACACACACACACACACACACACACACACACACACACCAGCCTCATGACCTTCAGGGATCAATTGCTTTCAGTAAATCTATTTCATCAAGCAGTTCCCAGTTTCTTCCAACATCCAACCCCTCAAATTTGTTCAACCATCTCCTTCCCTCCCTCCCATCCTGGGTTTGAATGACTACACAGGCTGGAAAGGCAACACTGGCCATGTCTAAGGCCAAGCTTTCTTTGAAATGACCACCCTGCACCTTGTCATTGCTAGTAAGGGCCAATGATCACTGCCCCAACCTCTTTGGAAGGTATCTGGTCCATCACCAAAAAGTTGATCATGCCTTCAGATTTGAAGGTTGCACCCCCCATCCCTTGACTCGATCCTGAGGTATCCCCCAACACCAGGATGCCCAATCCCCTGCGCTGGCTATTACCCCCCACCTGGCTTGTTTCCACTACGCAACACCAGCGAGCCCACCCCCAGTGCCACCAAACAGAACACCAACAATGGGGTGCCCAATCCCCAGTGTTAGTGCCTCAAATAAAGAAAACTGTGCTCTAGTAGTCTTTTTTTTTTTTTTTCTAAATTCCTGTGAAAAAGAAAATGGTCCATCAATGTCTGTTACTGCTGCCGTTACCCTCCCCCACTTGACCCTCTCACTCTGCACCCACCACTCCACCCCGCCCCCAACCTCTTACTATTTACAGTGGCTCTAATGCTGTAATCCTCTCTGGACAGGAGACACAGCTTAACTCTTCAACGCCAAACTGGGAACTGTGGAAATCAGATATGCAGTCAATGTATTTCTTGCGTTATGAACTTGTACTCATAACTTACATAGATACATAGATGTTGTTGGCAGATAAGGGCCTACGGCACACCTAGTCTGCCCTTGAACGTTAGTAACTGTGCTTCTTCAAGCTTCCTTGGAACTAGGTTTCTCCTTCCCCCGACTACCAGAATCCCCCCCATGCCTATCTCATGCATTCTTAGATCCTGTAATAATTTCTGCCCCCACCACCTCCTCTGGCAGGCAGTTCCATTTGTCCACCACTCTCTCTGTGAAGAAGTACTTCCTCATGTTCCCTCTGAACCTCCCTCCCTCCAGTTTCATCCTATCTTCCCTTTTCCTGGAGCTTCTTTTTCTTTGAAAAATTGTATTTCTCTGTACCTTGTTCTGCCCCGTGAGGTTCTTATATGTCTCAATCATATCACCCCTCTCCCTCCTCTCTTCCAGGAAGTACATATTTAGGTCCTTCAGCCTAACCTTGTAGAGTTTGTGATGTAATCCCTGCACAATCTTGGTTGCCCTCCTCTTGTCTGCCTCCACCCTGTCTATGTCCTTATGTAGGAAAGATCTGCAGAACTGGACACTGTACTCGAGGTGTGGCCTCACTAACGTCCTGTATAGTAGAATTATTACCTCCTTTTTCCTGCTGGTGATACCCCTGCCTATGCATCCCAGCATCCTGTTTGCTTTAGTTGCTGCCTTGTTGCACTAACTTCATACCTTGAAGTCCTCAAAGATGATAACCCCTAGGTCCCATTCCTGCTTGAAGCATTCTATACCCCACCAAGCTGATAAGTTGTTCTTGGGTTTTTGTTCCCCATGTGCATTATCTTACACTTTTTTGCATTAAATCTCAACTGCCACTTCCTTGACCAGTCCTCAAGCTTCTGCAGATCTCTCTTCATTCTATCCACACCCTCTGGCATGTCCACCCTGTTGCAGAGCTTTGTGTCATCAGCAAACAGGCACATTTTCCCTTCTAGGCCCTCTGTGATGTCGCTGATAAAGATATTGAAGAGGACTGGACCCAGCACTGATCCCTGTGATACTCTGCAGGTTACTTTCCCTCTATGGAGTGACTGCCATTTACCACCACCCTCTGTGTCCTGTTATCCAACCAATTTTTCACCCACTTTACCACCATCTTACCCACTCCCATGTTCCCCAGCCTGTTTAACAGCCTTCTGTGCAGCACAGTGTCAAAGGCCTTGCTGAAGTCCAGTTAGGCCACATCAACTAACCCACTGAGCCACCTCCCTTGTCACCCAGTCGAAGAACTCGATGAGGTTAGTCTGGCACAACCTACCTCCAGTAAAACCATGTTGCCTTGGGTCTTGTAGACCGTTGGCAACCAGGTGTTCCTTTATTCTTTCCTTCAGTAGTGTTTCCATGATCTTACCCACTACTGAGGTGAGGCTGACTGGTCTGTAGTTCCCTGCTTCCTCTCTTTTTCCGCTTTTGTATAGTGAGACTACATCAGCTCTCCTCCAGTCCTTGGATACCTGCCCTGTTTCCAATGACAGACTAAACAGGGTTGCCAGAGGCTATGTACCACCTCCCTTAGCTCCCTCAGCACCCTGGGTGTACCCTATCTGGCACAATTGCCTTATCAGCACTTATTGATTCCAGTTCCCTCAGGACCCTTTCCCTTGTAAAAGGACTTGTATCCATTTCCGTGCACATCCGACCCCTTCTACCCACTTCTGGCCCATATTCTTCCCCCTCCTTCATAAAGATTGAGGAGAAGTATCTGTTCAGTACGTCTGCTTTGCGTTTGTCATCCTTTTTCACTACACCCATCCTCCCATTTAAGCCTCACTATCCCTTCCTTTGCCATCCTTTTTTCCCTGATGTACCTGTAAAAGGTTTTATCCCCCCTCACCACTGATTTCACAATACATTCCTCCATTTGTGCCTTGGCTTCCTTCACTGCCTCCCTTTGTTTCTTATGGTACCTCTCCCTGTCTCCTTCCACCTGTGTCTTTTTGTACTGTTTAAATGCCATTATTTTTGCTTTAACTTTCTCAGCTACCTCCTTTGAAAACCATAATGGTCTCCTCTTCCTCTTCTTCTTCCTAACCTGTTTAACACGGAAGCATCACTTGTGCTCAACACCCAATTCCCCAACATCCCACACAGTGATGGCTCAATACCGACACTGGTATTGTGCTATCACAAAAGACAGTGTTTTTTGTGGTGGGCTACACACCCCACACCCCCTCACTTAATTATAATCAACTCCAGGTTGGAGTTATTCTGGGGAGGTGGCAGACCACCGAGAGAAGCCGCATCAGAGAAAACAGACCATTACAGCGACTGTCTCTGTAATGGTCTGTTTTCAGGTTTTGCTGTTGGGGTGTCAGGCTAGAGTGGTCCACCAGTTTAACATGGCGTTCTATTGCCATAGTTGTTCCAGATCTGATCACCTCCCTCTGTTCTTCCACCCATGTTTTCTCCCCCATTCCAGCCAATGCCCCTTCTAAGCATTTACCTGTTTTTCCAAAATCTGCCCTCCAAAAGTCAAGGATTCTTTTTTTTGTGTGGCTGAATTCAACCCCTTCAGTTATTTCAAACCCCACTGACCGGTGATCATTGTTCCCCAGGTGCTCTCCTATTGTCACACTGTCCCCGTTTGTGGGAACCATGGCCAGTATTGCTGTCTCCCATGTGGGTTCTACTTCCAGTTGCTTAAGGAAAGCTCCCTGTAGGGAGTCCAGGATAAATCTGCTCCTGGTTTTTGCTGCTGCAGGAAGGCTCCAGTCTACATCCGGCATATTGAGGTCACCAACCAGCAACACCTCCCCCCGAGCACCATCCTTTGGATAGCTCACATCAACTCCTTATCTATCTCTTCCCCTTGAGCTGGTGGTCTGTACAGTACCCCTGTGCAGATGGCTGACCCTGTTCTTCTTTCTAGCTTAACCCACAGTATCCCCCCCCCCCCCGTTCCCCTTGAATCTCTGTGGCCTTTATATTATCTTTCATATAAAGTGCCACTCCTCCCCCTTTCCTACCTGCTCTGTCCCTCCTGAATAGATTGTACTCTGGTATGGCCATTTTCCAGCTGTGGTTATCATTACTTGGTCATTTTTTAATATTTTTCTTCACATTTTCATCATGGCCTTTTTGGAACCCACCTCATGGACAAACTAGGTGAAATTTTTCAACTCTGGGCCAAAAAGTGATTTCGTTGTTGATCTGCAAAACAACCTTTCAGGTGGGATTTGAAACTTTTCACCTACCAGGTTCATGATGTGGGGAGATAAGAAAGCAATGATGAAAATTTGGGGTAAAAATATTTACAAAAAAGTTATGAATGTACTTTGAAATGTTTCAAAACTTGTGCATAAGTTCGGCCATTTTTAATATTTAGACCCCAGATTTTCAGCATAGCCATTTTTTTATACTACCTCATGAACGTGACAGCTGTCATTCTTCAAATCCGGGGCAAAATGTGTTTTTTTGCACCTGTGGCATGAAATGATGTTTCGTCCTAGATTCCAAAATATTCACCTACTAGCTCCATGAGGTGGGATCATAAAATGATTATGTTGAAAATGTGGGATCAAAATGTTAAAAAACAACAAAGTTGTGAAAGCACATTGATATTTTTCAATGCACACTCATAACTTGGGTAATTTTCAATGTTTTGACCCCAAATTTTCAACACAGCCATTTTTTCACACCACCTCGTGAACCGCTGTCATTTTTCAAATTCTGGCCAAAATGTGATTTTGCACTTGTGGCATGAAATGACATTTTGTTCAGTATTTTATAAATGACACCTGTCATGTTCAGAAGGGGGAGGGCCATAAAAAGACTATGTTAAAATCTGGGAGTCAAAACTGTTACAAAACAAATGATAAAGTAAAATTGTTTGCAGGCAGAGCCGTTGGCCCATTGGGGACCATGTTGCCTTCCTGTGCCAGTGATCTGAGTTTGGGCATGAGGCCAGTGATCTGAGTTTGGGCACAAGCTCAGTGAGCCAGCTGAATGGGCCGAGGCCGGGGGAATGGTGCTGCAGCATGCAGCGCTGGTCCCAGCCTGGGGAGGGACAGAGCAGTCTGCTGGTGCACACGACACCTTCTCTCACAAGGGGTTGATATGCGTGTCGAGGCCTGATGGGCCCATGCATGCATCTGGACAAGTAGGTTAGCCTGACACTTTTAAATTTCAATGTAGGCACAGAGATCTACAGTTACTAGGAAGTCAGGGTCCACCACAAACTACTCATCTCACTACAGATGCCTGTCGCACACATCATACATGCAAACAATTGCCACTGACAAATGCTTGTTTACTTTGTAATGCTGCTGCCTTGGCCCCTTCCCCCAACTCTTGACATTGTTTGTAGTATGGATTTTGTAAATCGATGTTTGTGTTCTATCGTATTATTGATATGTGTTTAATTTTATGCAAGTTTCCACCCCCGTTGTGGTTATCACTAATACTAAAATCTTTAAATCTGTCATGTAACTAACGGAACAAAAACGCTCAAGAAACTCAAATCAAAGCCATGACTAGATTTGTTTGGATGATGGGCCTTATCCTAGGTGCCTCCTGTTTGGTGCACTGCATACCACACAAACACCACTCACCACATAGGTGACATTCTGTTGCCAGTGCCACTACATTCTCACCCCAGCCCCAACCATGGAACTCACTGATGCACACATTTGGAAAGGGAGTGAGCAGGGGACATGTCCAGCATATCTGTCCATCTATCTATCTATCTATCTGTCTGTCTGTCTGTCTGTCTATCTATCTATCTGTCTATCTATCTATCTATCTATCTATCTGTCTTTCTGTCTATCTATCTATCTATCTATCTCCCTATTTGTCTATCTATCGCAAAGTGCACAGAGTTGGGAAATGAAAGAATATTAGGGTTTTGGGTCTCTGGATTCTTGGCCGATCAGTGGTGAGGTCTTCCTTGGTGTTGTCAACCCTAATGCCCAACCCTCCCCCCAGCCCATAGCCTCCTGTACAAAGCACATGGTACAGCTCCAAGCCAGTGCCTCGCAGTGATATACTCTTCGGAGGTAGAGAAGTATGGCTTGCCACAAGTTGCCAACAGGATCAGTCATGGTTGCAGGCTCTTTGTGTGAAGAAAAGAGATCATGTCTGACCTTATTTGTTCAGAGAACAAGGTGGGCGTTAGGGTTCACGATGGCAAGGAAGACCCCTCCGATTTCACAAGACTCTGGAGCCCCAAAACCCTAATATTTTTTCATTTCCCTAATTTGTGACCTTTGCATTCTTCAACCATAATAATTTCTCCCTTTTTCTTGTGATTGCAGACTCATATCCAAATTCACGTAGGTCCCAAAGGAACCTGTGTGAAATGGAATAAACAGAATAGTGGAGATATTTCGAGAACCATTTTTCATGTCAACCCACTTCTCCTGATGTTGTATGTGTCCGTGGCAGGCCTTCACACTCTCATCAACCCCTTGTGAGGGAAGGCTACCCAGCACCACAAGGTGCCATCTGTACAGCACAACACAACACAACAGTACCAGCCCCCATCCTTGTGCTGCCAAGTCGGCTCCAAGAGCTCATCCCCTAACAAGTCCCCAGCACAGGAACACCACATGCTATCCACTGGGCCAACAGCTGGCCTTGCATACAATGTTTCTTCATATGTTTTTCTTTTTTTGACATTTTCATTTTGACCCCAGATTTTTAACATAGTCTTTTTATAACCCCCAGCCTCTTCTGAATATAAGAGGTTTCATTTATAAAATACTGGTTGAAACGTCATTGCATGCCACAAGTGCAAAAACATGTTTTAGGCAGGATTTGAAAAACAACAGATGTCATGTACATGTGATAAGTTCAAAACACACTGGAAATACATTAAATGCACCTACCTTATATCCTGCAGTTGCAGTTCCTTAAGGTTCATAGAGTCATAGGTTGTTTACAAGTTCAGGAGGCTTACGCCTATTAAGAACTTGCCACCTCAGTTCCTTAGAGGTGGTACTCATGTTTTTTGGAACCCATGTAAGCATCTAGTCTATTTTGAAAAGTTACTATAGTGTTACTTTCAACAATGGCCAGGATATTCAAAAGTGTTGCGTCTGGCTCTTGCGCCGGCGCAACCCTGCAATGCGCCCCGGGGGGATATTCAAAAGACTGCCAGGTGCAGTGCAAGTCCTACTGTGCTGGGGCACAATGGTAATGTATGCGGCGCAAATGCAGGAGTGTGCCAATGCATATACGGGACATCCCGATATTCAGCCCGGGATGTGCAGCGCATATGCTGGCACAACACTGATGTGCGCCACATATGGGGGCACAAGGTTGAGCCTGTAAAATGTAGGAACAAACCCAGGCCACCCACAGGTGGGCTGCTGCATTGCAGGGCACAACACAGCACCCACAAGACATAGGTGGCCACCTGCCCTGCAAGGACACAGTCCACAAGCATCCACACTCTCCCCGGTGGTCCACAGCGCTCCACCCCCTTCCGCTATGCCAGATCATGGGCAATCGTACCCAGCACAACACCTGGTGGACCAGTGGAATCTCCCCTGCTCTCCCTCCATCATGCCCGATCGCGGGCAGTAGAGACATATAATAATGTCTGGTGGTCCAGTGGTATCCCTCCTCCCTCCCGTAGTGCCCGATCATGGGCATGTGACATACATATGCTACCTGGTGGCCCAGTGGACCCCTCCCATCCCACCCACAGATGACCCAGCCACCCAGCTCCCTCCCATCATCGGTGGGTGGCTGCACTCTGCATAATGTGCCTGTGTAGTACAGTATGGTCTCGTCCCCACTGGCCCACAATGTGGACCAATGGGCATACAGCACATACTGTACACTGTCATTTGGTGGGTGGCCAGGCAGCATGCGGGCAGAGTGTAGCCGCCCACCAATGATGGGGGAGGGAGCTGGGTGGCTAGGTCCTCTGTGGGTGGGATGGGAGGGGGTCCACTGGGCCACCAGGTAGCATATGTATGTCACATGCATGCAATCGGGTGAATCAGGAGGGAGGGGGGATACCACTGGACCACCAGATATTATTATGGGTGCCAGGTGCATTCTGCCGGGCTGCCCTGTGCAACGCATGCGAATGGAGCCATAATGGCATGCAAATGGCCCCATCTGACCTTCATCAGTCAGGTAAAAATCATCACGAACCTTTTGTACTGAGTTGACTGTAGGACTGTAGGAGAATTGTTGCCTTCTTCTAATTGCTAAGCTCCCCATTAAACACCTGTGAGCCTTTCATTGGTCAGAGCACACTATAAGTAATGAAGCCAGAAGAGTGGTCTCTTCATTAAAAATAGAGGCAGCAAGGAGACCTCAGCTCTGATATGACAAGTTAAAATGTGATGCTTTTTACCTGACCGATGGAGGTGGTCACTTTGCTGAAGTGGTCAGGCTTAATCATGGTTCAGCTGGATGATGAGAACCAAGAACCCCTCCAAAAATGTATGAAAAGTAAGACCATTGGAGTTATTCTAAAAAAATGCAGGCTTTAATGCAGCAAAATGGGGGGGGGGGGGAGTGCCCTAGTACTTTAACTATATGTTTTGTCTGGTCACACACCAGGAGCCACTCCACTAATTTACTAAGTTGTATTGTAAATACAGGGGTTGAGCTTGCAAACCTTTTGTACTGCTTTGACTGTAGGAAAATTGTGGCCTTCTTCTATTTGCTAAGCTCCCCATTAAACACCTGTGTGCCTTTCATTAGCCAGAGCACACTATAAGTAATGAAGCCAGGAGAGTGGTCTCTTCATTAACAAGCATTTGTCAATGCCAGATGTTTGCTTGCTGGCATTGGCATTGGTAGTGTAGAAGTTACAGAGCTGCATAATAGAAATGGCAGTGAAGTACTGAACTGAAGCCAACCCCACCACCACCCTATAGAGAGTGACAGGCACTGCGGTGTGCCTTTGGGTCGTCAGGCATAACGGCTACGCCATTTCACCACACCCTACCCTGCAGACACTAACAAGTGTCACGGTGTGCCTTGGGGTCTTTGGCCTTATGCGCACCCATTCCATCAGGAAATACGGTGAGATGGGTGTGGTATAGGAGAATGGGGTGAACTTTGGGGCTGAAGAGTCCAAGGCATACGTCAATGTCTCTCACTGGCTGCAGGGTGTGGAATGGTATGAGCATTACAGGCAAGAATCCCAAGTCACACCCCTAATGCCTGTCATTCTCTACAGGGTGGGGTGTTATGGTTGAAAACCCTAACACCTCAGGCATTCGTTGGTATTTTCACTCCAAATTTTCAACATGTTTTTTTTGTGACCCCCACCTCATGAACAGTGGCAATATCAGTTTGTTAGCCGGAAGCTGCTTATGCACAGTGACTACGGCATTTAGTACCACAGGTGCAAAAACACATTCCGGACAGGATGTGAAAAATGACAGCTGTACTGTTTGTGGGGAGGTGTAAAAAATGTCAATGTTGCAAATCTGCAGTAAAAATATTAAAAAAACTGGTGAAGTCACGAGCGTGCATAGAAACTGTGCAACGCACACCCGTAATGTAATTAGTTTGGGGATTTTTACTGCAGATTGTCAACACAGGTATTTTGGGACCTCCGATCATGAACAGTGTCACTGTGATTTTCTTTATCTGTCCCGAACAATAATTTTCCACAGCGAACACGCATCTCTGCGTTGAAAGTGTGAAAACACATTTCAGCTATGTTGTGAAAAATGACAGCTGTACTGTTCATAAGGAAGTGTGGAAAAATGCCACTGGTGAAAATCTGGACTGAAAATATTACAAAGTCATGAACTTACGAGGGTGTGTGGAAACTGCGCAATGCTCACTCCTAACACAGTCATTTTATGGACTTTTGTCACCAAATTTTCAACATAGCCATTTTAAGACCTCTGCTCATGAACAGTGTAACTGTGATTTTCTTAATCTGTCCCAAACATTGCTTTATTTTACCGACTGCACCATTATGCGACATGTGCGGAAACACATTTGAGGCGACATGTGAAAAATGACAGCTGTACTGTTCATAAGGAAGTGTAATAAAATGGCAATGTGGAAAATCTGGAGTGAAAATATAGAAAATTTGCAAACTTACGAGCATGCGTAGGAACTGCTAACTCGTAAAACAGTCATTTTTAGGAATTTTTTCACCAAATTTTCAACATAGCCATTTTAAGACCTCTGCTCATGAACAGTGTCACTGTGATTTTCTTAATGTGTCCCATACATTGATTTCGCACACCGACTGCACCATTGTGCGCTACATGGGTGGAAACATGTTTTGGGCAAGATGTGAAAAATGACAGCTGTACTGCTCATAAGGAAGTGTAATAAAATGGCAATGTTGAAAGTCTGGAGTGAAAATATAGAAAATGCGCAAACTTACGAGTGTGTGTGGGAACTGCGCAACGCGCGCTCGTAAAACAGTCATTTTAGAATTTTTCACAAATTCTCAACATAGCCATTTTAAGACCTCTGCTAATTAACAGTTTCATTATGAATTTCTTAATGTGTCCCATACATTGATTTAGACACTGACTCGCCATTTATGCGCTACATGAAAGCGAGCTGCGTTTTGGACAAGATGTGAAAATGACAGCTGTACTGCTCATAAGGAGGTGTGGTAAAATGGCAATGTTGAAAATCTGGAGTGAAAATATTGAAAATTCACGAACTTACTGGCGCAGTGAACTGTAGTCCACGCTCGGAAAACAGTCATTTTTAGGAATTTTTCCACCAAATTTTCAAAATAGGCTTTTTGAGAGCCCACCTTACGAACAGTGGCAGTGTCCTTTCATTACTCAGTCCCGAAAGGTGATTTCGCACAGTGACTGCAGAATCACCCTTCAGGCCCGATTAACGCCATGACAGTGAGAGCATTCATGAGAAGGGGTCCCAAAAACCCCATGTTGAAAATTTGGTGAAAAAATTCCAAATAATGCCTGAGATATGCAGCAAAGTTGAAAAAACCCTATCTATCCCATTATACAGCTTACCGGCATTTCCTCAGTTCACGGTCAGCTTTAAGGAGTCTGAGCGTGTTCCGGTCCACTGAAGATCGTCGGGCAGATCCGGAGTAAGTCGGGTGAGGGGATGTGGGGAGGCGGGATGCACAGTGGGTGGGGGCATAGACAGCGAGGACCATTTTTCAGTTTCAGGTTTTTGTTTTTTAAATGACGACTGGAGGCGTTTGCCACGCTAGGTGGGCTCCCAGCGGGCACAAGGACGGCTGGTGGGGGACATGGAGCCGATGGGATTGGGCACCCCATCAGTGATAGCATCTGTTGCCACACTGGGGTGGGCTCCCAGCGTGGCACCCTGTACTCTGGGGGGGACCAGTGGAGCCGACAGGGGATTGGGCACCCCCGTCGACTAAACGATGTGTAACCATGCTGGGGTGGGCACCCAGCTTGGCATATGGAACTCTGTTTTTTTTGGGGAGGCGCAGCACAGCCGACGGAGGATTGGGCACCCCCGTCGTCTACACAGCGTGTGCGTGGGGGGCGAACATGCAGTATGCGTGCGTGTGTGTGTGTGTGTGTGTGTGTAGGGGGAGCGTGCATGAGCAGGCGATATCTTATCGCTGCTCACTGAAGTGTAGCTCCCCCTTTCAACTGTACTCCACTGCATTTTGGACTGCTGTCATAGACAGCTCCAGCAGGCATTGGAGAACTGCAGCCGTGCCTGCAAACACACTGACTGAATTGGAAGAGGGCTGCCACACCTCCGAAAACTCGGATGATGGCACTATGTTTCTTGCACATGCGTGCAAGTAAACATAAAAAACTCGGATGATGGCACTGTTTCTTGCACATGCGTGCAAGCAAACATAAAAATAGAGGAAGCAAGGAGACCTCAGCTCTGATTTGGCAAGTTAACATGTGATGCTTTTTACCTGACCAATGGAGGTGGTCACTTTGCTGAAGTGGTCAGGCTTAATCATGGTTCAGCTGGATAATGAGAACCAAGAACCCCTCCGAAATGTATGAAAAGTAAGAACATTGGAGTTGTTTTAAAACATTGCAGGCTTTCATGGAGCAAAATGGGGGAGTGCCCTGGTACTTTAACTATATCCAAGTGCATGATTTTACACTTATTCTCATTAAACTTCATATTATTTTGTCTGGCCCAACTGTTAAGGTGATCATTATTTTCTTGGAATTCTTTTCCAGATTTGGAATCTGTCACTATTGCTCCAATTTTGTAATCATCGACGTATTTGCACATCCATGCAGTTCTGTGTGTCTACATGGATGAAACTAGAACATTAAATAGGATTGGTCCCAGAACCGATCCCTGAGGGACTCCTCTTGTCACCTGACCCCAAGCTGATAAATGGCCTCTAATCACCACTCTCTGTGTTTTCTTGTCGAACCATGAAATTATCCAATTTATGATGTTACGATGTAGTTGTATGTTAATTCAGTGCTCATCTAGGATTCTATGGGACACTGTATCGAATGCTTTGGCATCATCCAGAAAGAGTACGTCCACTGGCATACCTTTATCGAGTGCTGCACTTACTGGCTCAAAAAATGTGGGAGATTAGTAAGGCAGCATCTTCCATTGGTGGGCGTCTTTCGGCTTGGAAACTGGATTTACATTAGTGGACACATTTTAGGTGAGTGAAGGGTGTGGGGGGTTAGGAGGGTGGATGTTGAGTGGGTGGTCAGTGTGGGGGTGATGGGTTGGGGGGCTGGACTACAAAAGACATCGATGGGTAGTTTTCTTTGCTTCAGGGGAAAAAAAGATAATAAAAGATGTGGTACTGTTCCTTTATTGTGGGTATACTGGCCAGCTGTTAAGTGACACTGGTGGTGGGTATCTCAGTGTAGCTACAAATGGGAGGGCACCAACAGTCACATGGAGGAGGAGGTTTCAAGTATGACAGCACCGGGGGTGGGCACCCCCATGCCACACAATATTGGAGGGGTGAGGGGATTACAGAGTAGCATCCCAGTGTCTGAAACACATTTATAAATATGGCAGTGGGATTGGACACACATCAACATAAATAGTGTCAGAAGGGTGGATGGCTACCAGCTGGAGGGACTGGGCACCTGCCAGACATTCTTTTTGTAAAGACATGGGTCAGGAGGGCAGGGGCCACCAGCTGACTGGATTGGGTACCTCACTGGCCATTTTAATTAAAACATGTTTCTGGAGGGTTGGGGCTTCAAAGGACCACTGGGTTTCTGGATAGGCAGGTTGATCATCAGTGATTTTTTTTGCCACTGCTTACATGAGCCAAAATCATTGAAGATCAATGGCTCACATAGGCAGTGACAAAACAAATTATTGACAATCAAACCATTAATGCAAAAATCCAGCTATACTTAGAACATTAATTTTTTAAACTGCGCATGCGCGAAAAACAGCACAGTTTTTAACATGTACTGTATTTCAAAAACTATGCAAGTTAAAAACTTGCCGGTTGCCAAAGCATGTACTTTGGGTCAGACTCTTCACACCAGTAAGTTTCAGGTTTAAGAAAAACACTGCCACAGAAGGCACTTGGGCTCACCTAGCAAGGGCGCAAATTTTAACTAACATCCCATATCTCCATAGTGAGAGTTGCAATGCTGGGGGACAGTGTGCAAGAGGGACACCCTTGTCACCTACTAGATCCCTTCACCTGGAGACCACAGCGATTTTAAAACTTTGCATATGTTATTGGGAGAAGGGTTTAGAGGGGGAGGTAATAGCCCAGGCATGATAACTCCTCATTTGTGGTGATTGGCATCCCACACACACACCAAAGGATACCTCCCCTTAATGATGTCATGTTATCAGGCAATGCAGCCATGCTGACTCGAACTGCAGCATTCTCTATACTGCCTCACAGAGAAAGTGTGTCTTACCTCCACAAGTATGTCACTGAACTGTCTTTCTCCTTTTCCCAACAGGGATGGCTTCTGTGGAATGCAGGACAGTAGGTCATTCTATGAGAAAGGGCATAATGTCTCACAAGTGTGTCGGCAGCACCGATTGTGGGCTTGGTGTCTTTTTCTTTCCTGCAAGTCAAAGAGGCTGCTGTTTAGCATAGTACTAGGAGGTTCTCATAAAAGGGTGAAGCACGAAGAGCTCAGCACAATGATGCACAGTAGTGCATCAGATGTGGCATTCCCTCTGCAGCCGCCTGTGGAGCGTGTGAGGTTCCGACCCCAGTACTCAGATCCCCTTTGTGATTGAGACTGACATCATCCCTCAGGATCAAGGTAGGGCATGCATATTTAATTACTTAAGCTCCATGTGCTGGCCTATTTTTCTGGACATATCCACAGGTCCTCACCTGTGCTCTGATATACAGGGGGAGCAAGCAGCGCCTACCAATGATACTTCTGCAGCAAGCATAGCTCACATGCAATGCACCCCTCAATAAACATGATATGCACCAGGAGGAACTCTGATACCACTTTGTTGGAAGCCACCTGACTATTTTGCAAGAACACCCCCCCAACCCACCATCTCTTTTGGAGTGACCCTGCCCAGTGCTCAGGTGGTGGGCTATATCATAATCATCTTGCCAGACTCCCTCACCCATCGACCTCCACCCCACTCTCCCCTGCATCCAGGAAGCCTCCTCCCACTCCTAGCTGCAAACCCCACCCCCAATCCTCCTCCGGCCTGCTCCCTGACAGCTGGCATACAGCTCTTCAGAGTGCCTGCTCTAGTTCATAGCGCAACCCTTTAACCTTCCCCACCCATTGATCAGCTACAATGCAGGCCACCACTGTGCCAGCTTGACTGATCCACATCCTGTTCAGAGTGTGACAGTACACAGTTCAATCCCCATTTCTTTTCCTCTGGCCCAAGGTGGGATAGAGAATGGTATTCTTTTAGCCCTTAGCCAAAAAACTCAGAAGCTAGTAGATCCTTTTAGGGGGGGAACAGTTCTGTTTAACCCTATTGGAGTTACCCAGCTAGTAGCCTCTCTGGTAAAGGTACTGGACTTTTGTCCTTAGTTAAGCATGGTGTAACCCCCCTATAAATGGGGCTTCCCAAAAGTCTTCCTTGGGTGTGCTTAAATGCCCACTGCCAGGTGGGCGTTCTGTGTTTTTACAGGTGTAAAAGTGCTTGCATGCGAGTGCCCTGTTAGCCTCCATGCCTGTCACTTTAAGAGACATTATTTTTGTAGTGTATAATTAATCTGGGTAGGGGCCGTGTGTTTCCAGGCTCGAGTCCTGCCCAAGCTGCAATAATATTGCTCTTTTCTGCCATTGCTAATGGTGCAGAGGGAGATCTGTTAGAACTGGTAATTGCTTGCTGATTAGCTGCTCTAATAATAATGGTATTATAGTTTGTCTAACCTGCCTTTCTTTGCAGCATGGACATTTCTGTATTGCACCAATCAGTACCTTTTGGGGACCTTAAAATGGAGTCTGCCCCCAGGGGTCTTGTGGGAGTGAATTTCTGTAGGAATTGTATTTTTTTTTTTCATTTTGGCACCTAAATGGACCTGGAAGGGGAGGCCCTTGCTTTGACAGACAGATAAATCAACCAACCAAACCCTTTTTGGATCAGAAGGAAGTCCTGGTGCTGCCTGTAGCAGAGAGTCAGTCTGAGTTTGGAGTTGAGGGGGTGAACTGCTCAAGACATTCGAGCAGCTGCTTCTGCGTAGTAGTGCGGGAAACTGGTGGGAAGGCTGTGTCTGGCCTGCCTGCTTCATCTTCCTTTCTGAGGGATCTGCTAGTAAAATTAATCAAACTGAATGCGAACCGGCTTATGACCAAAAATACCGAATTGTGACTGCCCTGTTACCTGAAGAAGGCCGAAGATTTGCTTCATGCAGTCGGCCTGTCAGGAAGTCTGAAACCACCACAGAGCATATGGTTTGCACAGAGACACTGTGATTGTGACCAGACAGTCATCCGAACTGTGGTACTGCTTTTTATTTACTATAAGTGTGCTGAATGTTCTTAGTGGGTCGTGATTTGGTTCCCCACTTTCCAATTGTGTCACGCCTGTTGGAAGCTGAATCCAGCACTACCAGACTGCCATCCAAATTGTTCTCCTGGCCTGGGCTCTGCCACCTTGGCTCAGCCAGCTACTCACACTGCAGAGAAGACCATCGACAAGAGACCTGCCTGGGGATCAGCCCCCTTCTCAGTGTCACGAACAGAAACAACACCATGGTGAATAGTGTGGGCCCTACTTCTCCTTGCAAGCCAGCAAGTCATTCTGCAGTCTCCATTTCGTCCATCCTACACCTGCATGGGGTAGCATGAGCAAACACCAGGGTAGCTCCCTGCAACAGCAGCTAAATCAAAGTGCGTCATCTGATTTGATTGTTTTGTTTGATTATCATGAACTGAGCCATCTGGCTCCAGATTACAAATTGTGGGTTACTGTGCATGCCTCTTTCTTCCCATCATTAGGACCCTGACCAGCTGTGACACCTGCCTACCCCGGGGAATGCTTCAGGCTAGCCTGCATCAACAACTGGGTACACAGAGTGTGTGTGTGACTGTGTTGAGGGACTCTAAAGTGCATGCCTTGTAGACTGATTGAATCAGTTGCTAGATCAATCAACCTGATTACGCCCCTCCCTTGTTCAATCCCCCTGAATAAATCAGATCTGACTCTTTTTGCACTTAAACTGTTTGTGGTGCATCTCTGTACTAATAGCACCGTATTGTTGTTGCTGGCTGTGTCTAATCTTATTTTACAGGGGGTCCCCAAGGTCAAACAGGTGGAACCAGCCCTGGTGGTAAGTGCAATCAGAGTGGGGATATATTTGTGGTTTGGGGGCTATTGTACCTGTGTATTCTGTGCATTGTTTAGGCCACTAGAGGGGAAAGAGGGGGGTCACAGTGTCCCGGAGGGCTGTACCCAGGTCAGCTACGCTACCAACAACCCTGTCCACCGGGTGAAGGCACCCATTTTTAGTACCCAGGCCCCTTAACAAGCAACTAGTCACGCAGGCAGGGTTGTAGCCCTTGGGATAGCACCACCCAGGGGTTACAATGGTATAATGATGTTCAACATTGGTGTTAATATGTTTACAAATTATCTTTTTGTTTTTTCTTGTCATTACTGTTACCTGTAACACTCAGAAAGTTAGAGGTAGACCCCTATTCCATTAGAGATGATGGCCACTGCAAATGCAAAGGGATACCCTGTCTCCCACTGTCATGGATGAAGGCCCCTGTGATGCCCATGTGGGAATAGATATGGTGGGAGTTCCCACTAGTGCCAATATGGAATTTCCTAGGCATGTATTGGGCAAAACATGGGCCCCAGGATAACTCTCGCTGCTCCATCCTATGATTCACATCAGATGTCCTCACTGTTAAACTACCCACCTCTGCCATTTACAATGGGTTCTGATTTTAAAGTATATCAACTGGTTTCCTGGAATGTCCAGGGTCTGAACTCCCCATTTAAAAGAAAGCAGATGCTTGTCTACTTGCATAAGAAACATTGTGATATACCCTGCTTCAAGAGACTAACCTGCTTCCTGTGGAAACTTGCAGAGAGAAGGGGTGGGTCAGGTAGTGTGGATAGCTCATACTGTACTCTACAAAGGTCAGGGGGTAGCCTTATTGTTCCATAAGGGACTCCAAGCTCATATCCTAGCACTGGCTTGCTCTAAGGATGGCAGATGGGCATTACCCACATTCTACTGAACTCCCAGCCAGTCCGTGTTGGCAATGTTTATGGCCCAAAAATGGATGCTGACAACTTCTTCCCAAAGCTATCGGAGGAGATAGTAGTCCTGCTGCAGCCGGAAGATATTTTGATCTTGGGAGGTGACTTCAGTGAAGTCTGGGAACCAGTGCTAGACAAACTCCACTGCCACTGTATCCTAGAAGTGTAGGAGATCTTTCCATTTCCTAGCTGAAGAGTGTAACCTTGTGGACACATGGAGAAATCTGAATTCCATAGGCTGAGACTTCACTTTTTTACTCTAACCCACACCAAAAAAGCAAAATCGACTTCTTTCTGCTCCTGAAGACACAGATGCAAGAAGTGCAACAAGTGTCCATAGGAGCCATTGTTCCCTCATACTGGTTCTGTGTTTTTCTAGTACTCGAGATTGGCCCTGCAACACATGGCACCCCAAGGTGGCATATGGACAGCTACCTGCTGCCTCAGGACAACTTCAAGCAGTGGCTGATGGCAGAAATCATCTCATTCCTGAACACTGGCAACACACCAGAAATCTCTAGGGCCGTACTGTGGAATACCCTCAAGGCCTACCTAAGGGGTCAAATAACTAGTTATGCCTCCCACCTCCAAAAGAAATGCTTGGAGGAGGTAAAGGACTTGGGAACGGGCGCTAAAAAATAAACACAGTACAATAACCTTGTAGCGCATGACTCTCAGCTTCACTGGGAAATGCTGCAGTTCAGGTACCAAATCAACTCCCTCCCTCCCTTCATATGCAGTGCAGAGGGCAATAGTGAAAACCTCCCACAGTTACTGAGGATCGGGTGAGAAAGCAGGGCATTTACTAGCACACCCCATAAAGACTCAACAGGCTGCCATAAGATATAGCTGCTGTTGGGCTACCCTCTGGTGCAATTACAGCTAAGTCTGATGAGTTCAATAATGCAGTTGTAGAGTTCTACACAGACATTTACACCTCCAAACGAGGTCTGGCCCTCCCATGCTGCTAGATTTTGTAAAGGGAGTGATGCTGTCACAGCTCACTGCTGAACTGTGGACTCAGCTGGAGTCCCCAATCTCCCTCCAGAAGCTACAGAAAGCAATTCGTGCCCTCCTCAATGGCAAATCCACTGGACCAGATGGCCTTCTGGCAGAGTTATATCAAACTTTCTTACAAACCCTAGGACAACCCTTATCATCCACCCTCTCGAATGCCTGTCAAACAGCAGTTATGCTATCTACAAAGTGAGAAGCCCTAACTGTCCTGCTTCCAAAGCATGGCAAGGAACCGCAGATGGTGTCCAACTACAGACCAATATCACTGTCAAATGTAGTTGCTAAAATCTTAGCAAAGGTCTTGGCACTTAGATTGCAAAACGTCATCCCTTCCAAACAGCAAATGGGATTTGTAAAGGGCCAAATGGCACTAGACAATATGAGGACAGCAGTACATGCTATTTGGGAGGCATCCAGAAGCAAGAATCCAGCCCTGCTGATTAGTCTGGACATGGAGAAAGCGCTTGATTCCGTGGAATGGGACTACCTTTCTTAAGCCATGCATGCCATGGGAATGGGTCTAAATTTTATCAGTTGAGTGCGTCCTATATGCTACTCCCATGGCCCGGATACTCACAAACACCTCAGTTTCCTCCACAATAAAACTCAGGAAGGATACCAGACAGGGATGCCCTTTACCCTTTTCTGTTCCCAGCAGCCATGGAACTGCTCCTGCAGAACATATGGTACAATGGGGAAGATGAAGGTATAGTAATGTATGTGGAAGCACTGAGCTAAAAACCCTGGCATATGCAGATGACCTGCTGGTGGCAGTGACCAACCCAGGTTCCTCAGTACTAGCACTGCTGTCCATTTTGTCAGAGTACAGCTTGCTGTCAGGACTTTGGGTCAACTGGAAAAAAGCAAAGGTGCTTCCTCTCAATAAGTTCACAGAGCAGGATCCCATTAAACACCTGGGGCTTCACTGGGAGGCTTCCTCTATATCATATCTGGGCATAATGTTACCAACTGATGTTGGTTTACCAGAGAATCTTAATCTCAAGCCACTTATACCTCTGTTAGAGACAGACTTTTCTAGATGGAAGAAGCTCAAACTGGCTTTTTCCGGGAAAACTGCAGCTTATAAAATGATGCTGTTCCCAGAGATCTTGTTCTATCTCAGAGGCCTGCTGGTCCCACTAAAACAAGAAAAGCTGCAAAAACTAGGAAAGCTGTTTCTTTCATTCTTATGGGAAGGCACAAAGCCATGGTTCAGTATACACAAGTTGATATTTTTTATATAGATCTGATTAACTTTTAATTGATTGTTGTCATCAACGATTGTACCTTTGTATGTTTTATATTTTGTAAGGTTATTTGTTTGAATGTTTGTGACCTTAGTATGTTTTATACTCTGCAACGTCACATTTGTTTGGACGCATTTGCAAAAGAGAATGTATTTTCTCAATTATGCTTTCCAATAAATCTTGAAATCTTGAATAAATCCCCAGGAAGGCAGGGAGGTTGGGCTCTACCTTTGTTATGGGCCTACCACCAGGTGGTAGGGATTCAACAAAGCCTACATTGGCTAGCTCCACCCTTAGCTGATACCTCAGTGTTGGTCCCTCTAGAACACTGCAGATCGCTAAATCCCCCATGGCCACCCCCCCCCATCAGATGGCATGGAAGAACTCACCAAATGAACTCCCCCCGTCAGCAGGTTTTGCAAAACAGACCTGGGCAAAGTTGCTTAAGCATCAAAAAAGGGTAAAGGTTTTGCCTAAGCAAATGGGAACCACTCTGGCTTAACTCACACCTCTTCCTAGAGGGTAAACCCACAGCTCTTGGGCATCCAAAGGTATCTCAACAACTGGGGACCTGTGCCAGCAAAACAATGAAACCCTGCACTAAACCTATTTATTTATTGAAATGTTTGACCAGAAGGGCACACTGAACAACAAGTTGCTCGTCTCACAGTGCAACCTGGGGGGGGTGGTGGTTACATAGGGTTGTGAAGGATGATCAGTTACACTAGTATGTGGGTAGTACAAACAATACAACATTGTAAGATTGTGCAACAGTTGGAACACAAGGTATTGTACAATAAACAATAGAGGAACATTGGGTGAATTACAATATATGTCCAAAATCATACAAAACAACATATGAACATACAAAACCTATAGAACCATTTATAGTCCATGAGTGTACCAGGAACAGGCTCGAGGTAGTACGCAAGTGCTGTTGGAGTAAAAAGGATGGGATTAGGTTGTGCACACTGGTGACCCAGAAGGGCAGGTGGAGAAGAGAGGGGGAGGAGAGGCAAGACCTGAATATAAGGAGAAAGAGTAGCCATTTCCTGATTTCCCCCTTCAGGGTGTTGAGAACCCTCCCGGGGGTGGGGGTCATGGTAGGAAGGCAGAAACTGGGGACAGGTATTAAGGTGGGTTAAAGCAGGAACATCTGAGGGAGAGGTAATTGTGTAGGGCAGAGATAAGGGAGTAGTTGGAGGAGGAGTGTCATATTTCGGGGGAGGAAATTCCAGATTTTAGGGAAACGATGGGCGAAACCAGTCTAACCGATGAGGGTGGAGCGGCGAGGGACCATCAAGGTGCGGGCATCATTTGGTCTGAGAGAGTGGGTGGGTGGGGGGAGGTGGAGTGGACAGAGAGGATGAGAGATAGGAGCCCCCAAACCAGAATTTGGAGGTTAGTTTGGTATAGTGAGAGATGCGTCTATGAGATATTGACAGGAAGATTAGAGAGCGATAGAGTTCACAGTGGTGGGAGCGGGAAGGGGCATTGATAGCAAAGTGGTAGAAGGAGTTAAAAAGACTGTCCAGCTTGGTCAGGAAAGATTTGGGAGTAGCATCATAGACTACGTCGCAGTAGTCAAAGATGGGGAGTATCATCTTCTGGACAATTTCGCGGCTCACAGTCAGCGGGATGCAACTACGATTCCTGTACAGAGCACCATACTTGATAGCATGCTATGACCTGCCTCAACATGATTTCTGGAAATATCTTCAAATTCACCGTGTCATTAGTATACAGTTAATGCCCTCAGCAGCCCCTGGTTTGGAGAGTCTAGTACAACATCTCTCCAGCTGGATGAAGAACCTCACTAAGGTCTGAGGCAGAATTTCCTCTTTCCTCTTAGCCCTGCATTGCCCCACCCTTGGAAAGCAGAGATGGGCTTGGGAAGGTGAGCTTCAGAGGCCCATTTTGGAAGAGCTGTGGGCAACAGTGTTCCACAAATCCCACTTGCACTTCAGAGACATGTGGTATCAAATGATTCAGAAGAAAATTCTTCATAGGTGGTACTGCACTCTGACAGCACTTAGAAGAATGGGGCTAAGTTGAATGATAGGAACTGGAGAAGCCACCAACGTGCTAGTACACTGTCCCACATCTTACGGACTTGCCCCTGTATCCAAGACTATTGGTCACAAGTGCTTGCCTTTTGTGAGTCAGTGGCAGACCGGGCGCTCCCACGTGACCACTTATTTTAGCAGCTGGGTGGGCCAGTCACATCTCATGCAGTCACTCACTGGGCACACCTCTGGCTTCTTCTGGGAGCACTGGAGGCCGAAAGACAACTCTTTCTCAGATGGAAGTCTGAATCTTCTACAACAAGGTCAGACTGAATCTCTGCCCTGGCTAAACTGGCAGAGTATGGGTGCTTGACCTATTTAGCCAAAGCCAATCACAACCCGGGTAGGTACCATAACATTTGGGACCCCTTTCTTCAAATGAAACAGATGCAAACTGTTAACTTCATGCAAGGTGTTGATATCTGAATGAGTGTAATGATATCTAGTAATGCTATGTAGGGTATGATTAGTTCTTTTACATCTTACCTGTTCTAGGAAAGTATAGTAGGTAGCTTTAGTTTTCTTATCTCTATGTATGCTCATATCAGTTAGTTAAAAAGTGGGAAAAGTAAAAAGGAAACACAAACATGCCGTTACGCTACAACCAACTGTAAACATTTGATCGTTCTTTGTTGTTTTGCTATGTTTTAAAAAAACAATACTATGTAACCCGGGGCTTACCTTAATTGCTCCTATGTCCTCTTTCTCCATTCTCCCGTCTTCCTCCCGCTGATGCTGGTATCCCCAAACTCCTTCAGTGCTTCCCCAGGTTCCCCGAAGCAGCCCTGTAACTATTTTAGCACAGTTTGGGCTTAAAATTAAATCGTGAGTTGCCGGCATGTTCTGGTGTCGCCGGCAACTGTGTATGCGCAAGTAGTATATTGATGTACCAACCGCTCAGCTACCGGTCGTTCAAGGAGTCTGTCAGTGGTCCTGGCACCTCTCCTCAGCCCATTGGGGGCCGGTGACCTTAACCATGCAGCGCAAAAGCCACTTAGGAGTTTTTAAAATAAGTTTTGAGTGAGGGCAGTTTCTGGGTCTAATGCATATGCATAAGCTGCTCATTAATATTCATGAGCTGCTGCCTACCCCCTGGGGGGACAGTATTTTGGTGGCAGTGACAGCAAGAGGATTTAGGCTAAATGTATAAATGTGACCTCATTCAACAGTGAATTAGTGGGGCTACATGTCTGTGGGGAAAGCATAAACAAAAGGTGTATTGTCTGGCTGCCCCAGAACTGTAAACTTTAAAGACTGCATAAACTGCTTGAACATTGTTACTGCAGGCACCATTTTGCAGCCCAGCTAGCCAAATCACGGACTGAGATTTCAGCTAGGGACTCATGGGACAGTACTAGAGTCTGGTGGGAGATAAACAGGGACAAAGTTTGGGCGCCCAAAAGCCAACCAAAAAAAAGATTTTGAACTGTTTGGGGCAGCTTAAACAGCTAATTGGATACCAAGGACTTTGCTCTATATTTAAGAGGGACAGTTTGAATTTCAATCAGTCCCAGAGCAGTCTGAAGTCTGAGAGAGATCTGTGAGGGTCTCCAGCTCGAACTTCCGAGAGAAGCCTGTTTGTCTTTGCAGGAGGGGCCTGTTTGCCTTCTGCAAGCTGTCTTAAATCCACAAGGGGATTGATCTTCACGGACTGCCTGCCTGGAGGTTGAGGTTTGCTCAGCAAAGTGTCTGTAATTGCAGACCAACTTGAAACCAAACTGAGAGGCAGAGAATTAAATGCTGTTTCCAGTAAATGTGCCGAATGCTTATCGAGAGTCAAGGCCTACTGTCCAGGGACTCCTGATTTGCAGAAAGGACCCCACCTTCACCAGTGACTGAACTGTCTACCAGTTGGAGGAGTCACCAGAAAAATAAACTGAACTTTGCCAGAGACTGTCTATTGAACTTGGGCCTTTGTTCTTCCCCGCCCATGCCACCTGTTCTTGTGCAATCTCCAGTGTTACCGGTGAGAGACCAGCTCCGGGGATCCAGCCCCTGCGCAGAAAGTCATCGCAGGTTGCAGCTACCTTCAGGTATAGGTCGTGAAGTGGACGTGAGTCATGACAACCCAGTTTACCCATGTGCATCAGCTTCCAGCATCAGCTCTTCATTTCGCCAGGTCATCATCTGCAATCGACTGGTACAGTGAGTAAATCCAGGGTAGCGCCCTGCAACAGGCATCTTAATATTCTAATAGTATCATCTAATTGTTTTCCACTTAATTTTAATCATTTCAATAGACTGGGCCAACTGGCCATGGATACAAATAATTTGCTTTGCCTTGCATCACTTAATAATCATTTTCTTCAAGGGCCCCGACAGCTGCAACCCCGGGCAATGAATCTGGCCAGCCAGTATAGGTCCTGGGTACCCCGTAGCTAAGGGACTCTTCATTATAGTGACTGAACTAATGGTGTTTATTATTGTGGTTTACAAAATAATAATCACTTGCCTAAATTTGCTCCCCCTCCTGGTTCACATCCTCTTAAAAAACCTGATTTGTAGTGTTACTTTAAATCTAGCTTGTGAGCATATTATTAATGGGCTTAAAGTGATAGACTTTGTATTGAATGAGCTAAAAAGTGCATGCTGTATTGCCAAACTGTCTTTTATAGGGGGTTGCAGGGCACTCACCAGTACCAGAGACCCTGCTGGTAAGTGGGACAACTGTGAGCATATTATTAATGCATGTTGCAAACTGTATGGTAAAAGCTGTTAAGGGTCATTGCCTATATCTGAGTAATTGGTCACTAGCTGAGATTGTGGGTGGTTATAGCTTCCTAGAGGGCTATATCAGTTTTAATAGAAACCCCCATAATGATTACTGTGGGTGGAGGCACCAAAATATTGTGTTTACTGATGGTAGGGAAACCCCGCTACTTATCAGCTTCGAACCCAGGCCCCTCAACCTGTTGTTGGGAAGACAGGCAGGGGTGGTAGCCTTTGGAGTGGCACCACCTGGGGGTTACATCTTGGATGCACTGCTGGCATTGGCGCCCCCTAGTGTCCAAAACCAAAAATTGTAACTCAAATTTTTATGGGTACCACTGAAGAAATGGTTATGCAGCAGTTAATTAATTTGTGTATGGGGGAGTGACATTGATCCTCACAATGCCTTTTATTGCTAGATATATCCCTGGGTACTGAGAAAGGTACTATCAAGGAAACCCTTGTGAAAACTGAGTGTCTGGGGAGGCTGTGATAGCAAGTCAAATGGCTGACCCAGTCGCACAAGCTTTAATGACTCTAGTGGAGTGCAGCAACCCAGCGGACAGTACTAAAGTCCCCAAGGCTATTACTATTGATGGATCCCCAGTTGCCTGAAGTGTGGCAACTAAGGATGGTGAGAGTTCCTCAGAGCCCGAACCCCCACCCTTATCTGAAAGTTTTGAGGAGAAGCTTGCCAAGTTGTTACTGGATGAGGGCCAAAAGTTATTTCAGCCTCCTGGGGGTACCCCTCCCCCTTCCCCAGCACCTACACCTGTCCCGTTGCCTGTTCCCACTCCAGCACCTGTATCAATTACTGTGCCTACTCTTGCCCATGCACCAGCTCCTGTGCCTACACCAGTACCAGCACCTATGTCTGTACTCTCAGTCAGTCATGATTATTACCAGGTAAGGGTATTCTCTGGCACTTTGCCCACACCTAATGGGGAAGATGATTGGGAGACACATGTGGACTATGTTGCTCCTCTAGTGCAAGAATGGCAGTATTCCAAGGCGGAGAAGTGGACAAGGCTCATGGAAAGTTTAAGAGTCCTGCACTTGAAGCCATTACATTTTTGAGATCCACAAACACTGATGCTTCGGCCCAAGAATATTTGTCTGCACTAGAAGGTGTCTTCAGTAGTCTTTAATCTGTGGAAGCTTTAATGTGGAAATTCAAAGCCACCAAACAGTGGAAAGGTGAATGCTTGTCTGCTTATGTTATTCATTTAGAGAGGGCATCACAGAGAACTCCCAGAAAAGATGGGATATTGGCCAGCAATTTGAATTGTGTGAGACTAGATCATATACTGCACTCTGCCAAATACTCTAGATTGCAAAGTCTACAGCTAAAGTTCCAGGATAGGAGGGATAATCCCCCTACTTACTGTGAATTAATAAAATAACTCAGAGAAGCTGAAGGTGAGGAAGAAGTTTGGGATCCTTGTGCAGGCACTGCTGGAATAGTTTCAGCGCTGGGAAGGCCCAGTGAGCAAGAGACCGTTAAGAACGCCCCACCATGGACAGAGATACTTAAGGAGATCAGAGAACTAAAAACTAGTGTAAACACTAAGGCCATCACTGATAAAGACCCAGACACCACTCAGAATGCATCTACTGTGGGAGTGGGAGTGCACGCTCAGGCATCCCCCTGTTGATGACAGCATAAAGACTGAACTACGTGAACTGTCTGCCATGATGAAAGAATAATGGGATGTAGTGAGCAGCCTCTGGCATGGCAAAGAGAGAGAGAAGCCAAACCAAGATCCTCTGCTGTCCATGCTCCTGCTCAAGCTTCAAATATGAGTTCTACACTGCCCCCAGCCATAAATGGAGACCAACCTCTAAAGTGATGTCACAGCCAACGCAGACCAGAGAAGGTATATTTTGCTACAAATGTGGAAAGGATGGTCACCAGAAGGAATGATGATCCTGAGAGGACACAGCCAGAGTGAGAGATAAGCTGCTTGCAGAAAAGCACCCGAGGCAAGGTACTGCCAGGGGAGTCCTGGCTCAGTCTTGACGCAACTCATTTGTTGCCAAATCATTTTTTCCAGCTCCTTCAAATACTCCACTGGATTGGGGAAAAAATGGTGGGCCCCTCCATGGAGACTACCGTACGTATTGATGGTATCCTGGCCCGAGCCGTGTTAGAGAGCGGGTTCCAGGTTACTATAATATTTAAAAACTGGTATGACCAGCACCTATCTAACCACCCTCTGCAACCCTTGGATGGACTGCATGTATGGGGTTTAAGTGATAAATCCTACTCTTACCTTGGTGTCTTATGAATATGGCTATCTTTTCCATCCACTGTATGAACATGGATGAACATGTGGAAACACTGGCTTTGGTTTGCCTCTATACTGGTCTATATGATGGAATCCCTATATTGATCAGCACTAATGCACACATATTTGGCCACCTAGCACAGATGTGCCAAGAGAAACAACCTCATAAAACCGTACAAGCTCTTCACATTCATGCAATGGTGCAAAAAGCTTATGAGATGCAAATACAAAACAAAGAGAGTGACGAGGATGATTCCATGGCATATGTCTGGAAAAAAGACCCAGCACCTCTTGTCCTGCCATCTAAAGCACAGTGTCATGTCAGTAGAGAGGTGTGTATCAAAACAGATGTAACCAACAAGATTCTTATGCTAGATGCCCCAGAGGAGAGGAAGCTGCCAGATGGGTTCTTAGTTAAACCTAGTATATTGCCTGCCCATGCTTACGCATATACCCAGACAGTGGTGGTTCAGATCCAAAATGTGACTGACAGAGACATTAAAGTCACTCAGGTCTGTAACCTGGCTAAGGTATATTGTGCAGATACTGCTGTATTACCAAGTAAGTGCCTTACAGAGGAGGATGGTGAAGTGACTCCAGACTTGTTCGATTTTGGAGAATCCCCCATTCCCCAGGAGTAGAAAGATAAAGTCAGCTGTAAGCTAACACAGTGAAGTAAAGTATTTTCATTAAAGGAATGGGAGGTCGGATGCATCAGCAGTGCTAAACACCATATCAGGCTCCATGACAAGAGGCCATCTCAAGAAAGGTCCCACAGATTGGCACTTGTGGACATCAATGATGTTCGACACCACCTCCAAGAGATATTAGCAGCTGAAATCATCCAGGAATCCTGCAGCCCTTATGCATCCCCCATTGTGGTGGTTCAAAAGAAAAATGGTTCAGTGAGGATGTACGTGAACTACAGGACACTTAACCGAAGGACCATACCAGATCAGTATACCATGCTTCTCATCCAGGATGCCCTTGATTGTCTCAATGGAAGTCAGTGGTTCTCCATCTTGCATCTCAGAAGTGGGTACTACCAAATCCCGATGGCACCACAGGATAGAGAAAAAACTGCATTTTCCTGTCCATTGGGCTTCTACGAATTCTTGCGCATGACTCGGGGCATATCTGGAGTGCCAGCCACCTTCTAGAGATTAATGGAGCTAGCTGTAGGAGACATGAACCTCCTTGAATGTCTAGTTTATTTGGACGATGTCATCGTGTTTGGCAAAATGCTCAAAGAGCCTGAGGCTCGTTTGTTTAAGGTCCTGGACCGGTTGAAGAATTTAGATTAAAATTGTCCATCGACAAGTGCCATTTTTTTTCGGCAATCTGTAAAGTATGTGAGCCACATTGTATCTTCTGAAGGCATCAAACAGATCTGAGCAAAGTAGAAGCCTTAACCACCTGGCCACAGAATAACAACCTTAAAGAACTGCAAAGATTCCTAGGTTTCTGTGGATACTATCGTTGCTTTGTAAAAGATTACACCAAAGTAATTTCACCCACTACTAAATCTGACCCAAGGGTATCCACCTATCAATTGGAAGTACAAAAGGAGTGCTGTAAAAGAAGATGATAAAGTCCACTTCAGGGCTAATGAACCTTTTGGAGCCAGATGGACCTGTGATTCTAACACAGCATTTTATGACATCGTTCACCAGCTCACACATGCACCAATCCTCACCTATGCAGATCCAATTAAACCATATGCACTATGCACTAATGCCAGTCTGAGTGGACTTGGAGCTGTACTTTATCAGGAGTATGAGGAAGGATTATGCCCGGTGGCATTTGCCAATAGAAGCTTGACACAATCTAAAAAAAACTATCCTGTACATAAACTCGAATTTCTTGCTTTGAAATGGGCAACAGTCGACCAGTTTCATAAATATCTATATGGCACAAAAATACTGGTTAAAACAGACAATAATCCCCTCATGTATGTCCAAACCTCAGCTAAGTTAGATGCCACTGGGCACAGGTGGTTGTCAGCTCTCTCAACATATGATTATTCGGTGGAGTACCTTCCAGACCTCAATCACATTGATGCGGATGCCCTGTCCAGAAGGTCTGTATCAAATTCTGAGTGAGTAAGAATGTCAGAACAATCTGTGAAGGCTCTATGCCACAAGTTTGACAAAGATGAACACCTGTCTTCTGAAACCATAGATTGCCTAGTCGATTGTCTGGGGCCTCCAGAAACCTGTGCTCCTGTAGCCTACTGTAACTTTGCAGCCTTGTATCCGAGCACTCTGCCCCAACTCACTCCAGCTGACATCCAGAGGGAGCAGTGTCATGATCCTATGATTAAACTTGTGCTGAATGCCATGAACAAAGGAAAAAATGTTTCAAAGCTATGATCCAAAGATCAGACAACTGCTTTACTGTTCAGGGAAGGGCTGTTGTCACAACACAGGTCAGGAAGCACAGGAAAACCAGGAACAGTTGTAAAATTTGCAACAAGAGTTTTATTTGTACTAGTAGTTACATACAAAAAATAATATTGTTCAGTATAACTATTTACAAAGGCCAAATAAACAGAAAAAGTCCATCTGAGTTTTTCTTCAATCTCTGTGTCCATCTAACCTGCAATTGTAGCTCAGCTCTCTTATAAGTCCTTCCAATCCCCATTCTTAACAAGCATCCTGTTCTTATATGTTTCAGGCAGGTGCAAGGCAGGAACACAGTGTCCCTGAGCTGAGGCCCCTTTTTCACAGCTCTTCTGCAAAAGACTTAAAACTTGCACTCAGGTAACTTATTCAGTTTGCAATAGCTTTTTGCAGTCATCTCAAACTATAATTATTTATATTTCAAAATTTAACACTATATAATTTCTAAACAAAAGGGATCTTAATATCAGTTACATTTCCATACAATGATCTGCATATATTTTTTTATCAGCAGATATGCAAGGGAGAAAAAAGACAGACAGCAAGGGAAGACTGAGAGACAGTGAGAGGCAAATTACTGTGAGACTGTCGTGGTGATCAAATCCTAGGTCTCACAAGAAAATGTGGTTGCGTAACCAGACAGACAAGAGAAGAAAGAAATACAGCAGAACAGATCTTTGCATTTAAACTATTCTACCCTGTCACATACACCCCTTAAGAGGGAACCTGTTTTATCAAACAGGTTTCCAAAGCTTTTTATTAATTCTCTACCAACATTTGCTGCTAACTTTCAGAAATTAAGCACTTGTGTATTATCCGTTTTTTTCTATAACAGTACAGCAAACAGTAAAGTTCAAACCTATACATTTGTTTTTCAGCCTTCAGAACCCTCAATTCCTGATCCATAGCTTGACAGAAAATCAGAATTGCTATTCTCATTACCAGATTTGTGTAACACCTTGAATTTAAATGGCTGTAGTGCCAGGTACTGTATCACCTTGTGATTCTAGCATTTTTATCTTTCATTTGGTTAAGCCAACAGAGAGGACTGTGATCTGTTATAAGTACAAAGGCAGTTCCTAGTAAATAAAACTTAAGGGACTCCATTGCCCACTTTGCTGCGAAACATTCCTTTTCAATGGTGGAGTACCTTTTCTCTCTGTCATGCAATTTCCTACTTATGTACAGAATAGGATGTTCTGTCCCATCCATATTTTGACTCAGAACTGCACCTAGGCCTACCTCTGATGCATCTGTTTGTAACAAAAATGGTTTCTCAAAGTCTGGGCTTCTTAAAATAGGGGCTGAACATAATGCAGCCTTAATGGCTTGAAGAGCTTCATCAAACTCTGAGGCCCATTTCACATTATTTGGGTACTGTTTTTTCATGAGTTCAGTGAGGGCAGTAGCTAAGTCAGCAAAGTTGGGAACAAATCTCCGATAATAACCAGCCAGCCCTAAAGATGACCTGACATGTTTCTTTGTTTTAGGAACAGGGCTGTTAGCTACAGCTTCTATTTTAGAAATGTCTGGCTTAACTTCTCCATTTCCCAACACATAGCCCAAATATCTGGTTTCCTGCATGCCCAATGCACATTTGGTAGGATTAATAGTCAGATCTGCACTTTTGATAGCTTGAACAACTACTCATAGGTGTTCCAGGTGACTTTTTCAGTCTGGACTGTACACCACAACATCATCCAAGTATGCAGCACAATAACCAGAGTGAGGCGATAATATTACATCCATATACCTCTGGAATGTAGCTGGTGGACCATGTAAACCAAATGGTATGGTGGTGAACTGATAGAATCCAACAGGAGTGGCAAATGCAGTTTTATCTCCGGATTCTTTAGCTAAAGGTATTTGCCAGCAACCCTTGGTGAGATCAAGGGTACTGATATACTTTGCTCTCCCCAGACTGTCCACCAAATCATCTATTCTGGGCATAGGATAATTGTCAAATTCTGACACTTGATTAAGTTTCCTAAAATCAAGGCAGATTCTAACACCCCCTTCATTTTTGTTTACAGTTACCATTGGAGATGACCAAGCACTCCTCGACTCCTCTATGATACCCAGTTCTTTCATTTTTTGTATTTCCTTAACCACATCAGCTCTTAACTGCTCTGGTAACCTGTATGTCTTTTGCCTAATAGGGTAAGCATTCTTTGGCACTATTACGTGCTCAACACCTTTTACTCGGCCTGTAACAGTGGTAAAAGTATTGTTAAATGTCTTTAGCACATTACAAATTTCTGCAGTTTGTTCTGAGGTTAAGGAAATATTCACCTTTACAGCATCAGCATTTACAGTTTGTTCCAGTCTGTCATAAGCTACATCAATATCTTTTTTATCAGTTTCTAGTAAAACTAGCAAAGTAGATTTTGGCATTTTTTCAACCCATTTCTTGAGGGGGTTAGCATGGTACATCTTAGTAGGATTTTTTCTTATTAGGGGTCTCAGTCTCATAGTTCACAGTGCCAGTACATCTAAGCACTCTATAAGGCCTTTGCCACTTCATTTACAGTTTATTTTCTGTTGTGGATAACAGTAGCAAAACCTTTTCACCTGGCTCAAAACATTTTTCTTTTACCCCATGGTCATAATATATCTTCTGCTGATTTGGGGCTTCTTCCTGATTACTACGGGCAATCTCAACATATTTTGCCAGCTTGTTTCTTACGGCACATGTATAAGCAGTTATAGATTGTTTCTGAGTGGGGTTATCTTGCCAAGTTTCTTTTATCGCATCCAGTGGCCCTCTTGGCTGCCTACCATACAGCATTTCAAATGGTGAAAACTCTGTTAATGCCTGTGGCACTTCTCTGTAAGCAAAAAGAAGGTAAGGCAAGTATTGGTCTCAGTCTTTCCCATCTCCTTTTACAAACCTTTTTATGTTGCTTGCACGCATGTGCAAGAAACATAGTGCCATCATCGGAGTTTTCGGAGGTGTGTCAGCCCTCTTCCAATTCAGTCAGTGTGTTTGCAGGCATGGCCCCAGTTCTCCAATCACTGCTGGAGCTGTCTATGACAGCAGTTGAAAATGCAGTGGCATACAGTTGAAAGGGAGAGCTACGCTTCAGTGCTCATGCGCGCTCCCCCCACACACACACATACATACTGCCACAGACAGACAATTGATGCGAGGCACTTCAGTTGTAATCTAAATTGTTAGACGTTTATATTATACCCAATTGCATGACTATTGTTCTGCTCTGTGACAATTTGTCTGTTTTCTTGTGTTTCACGCACTTCATTTTTAATAGAAAACACTGTTCTACGTTTTGCTAAACACATTAAACACTGATACAATGCATTGACGTAAAAGTCTGGCAATTATTTACCGCAATCTGAGCGCAACTACACCCCCAAAGTGACCCACACAGTTACAGTTTAATACATGGTACACCCATTGCAGTGTCAAAAGTTATTTGCTTACCCAGTGAGTGCATGAGGTGCACAGGACAGTTTGCAGATACAGATGCTAGTGTCAAGGCAGGTTAGTGGTGATAAGTGTCTAGCAGAGGCAAACGGTAAAGTTTAGAGTTTGCCTCGAGTACAGACTTCGAAAACACTTCAGTGTCTGTAACTCCCAAGAGTTCAGCCCCAAACCACAAGATCCACTTCCTGAGCATTAACAGGAGGTTCTGCAATGCACATCAGCACCTTAGTCAGGGGGACAGCTCAAACGAAATCCCTAACTCGGTGGTTTCAGCAAACTGTCTGAGACGTGCGAGGAAAGGCGCTCGGCGAGGTGAGATTAGACATACCCTGCAGCTCGGTATCTCTTTTTGCAGGGATGCTGTGAAGAAATGAACGAGAGCTGTCATGTACACAGGAATAATCCTGAAGTTTCTCAAAACACAGATTTTCACTGAAGCTGTTAAAAGAAATACTGCTTGCAACAAGTCACAAGTGCACCTCAGATGTACACAGCCTGGTGGACTCCCAAAAACAGAGATTCTGGGTTAGCATTGGACTGGGCATGTAATAAGTGAAGTAATGAGAAGTGTTGATTTTAGGACCCCCCCCACCACACACACACACACACACACACACACTAGTTTAATCGCAAGATGATACAGAGGCATTCGAAGGTTGACGGGAACTTTAGTTCCAAATGCAGCTTCAGGCCGTTCAGTACGCCCAGCGATACTGAAAATACCTTGGAACTAAATCAGTTAGGATTCACTCATTTCCCTCAGCATTTAGGTAATATATAAATTTGGAAGATGTGGGCAAGGTTTGTGTAATACAGCCTCTATCCTAAGAAAAACAGTGATTTCAACTATGGGCACAGCCCGCAGCCGGAAGAGTTTCTAGTGCTCATTCATCCAGGTTTGTGGTTTTTTTTTTTTTTTGCCTGTTACAAAAGCACATACTAACATATCTATGAACACGGGGTTGACAATATGAGGCTTTGCACAGGAGAAGGCCATCAGGCAGCTAAGGGACTGCGGAGTTGTCATTCTAGCTGATACAGTGACAGCCAGATGGCCTGCACTGAATATGGCCTTTCTTTTTTGGTATATTGCAGTAGTATACCTAAACCATTCCAATGACCTGGGGGAAATATGAATCACCTTAAAAATGTTTCACTTTCAAGCACACTTGCATTTATGCCTTTTTCAGCTGCATCAATATGTGGTAATACTGTGTAACATCGTTGATTTCTTCACACACTGTATTTCATTTCATTTATTTTTAGCCAGTAGATGGACTGGGACAATGTCTTTTTCCAGCTAGGACTAATATCGACAAACAAAAAATACATAATATTCCAGTAAATACAACAACAAATACAGTGTAACCCGGTTTATCCGAATCTCCGTGTTACCGGAATCTCCATGTTATCCAAAACTGCCTGCTGTCTCCCACTGTTCCCATCACTTATGCTGTCACTTTGAAATTCACACAAACATTAATTGCATACTGTATATCAACCATGTTGGCAAGTCTGCTACAGAAATGTTGTTGTTTGTTGATAAAGATGTGAAATCTTGCATTGCTTATCATGTCTTTTTGTAACAATAGCCTTTAGATCCTGTAATTCCATTTAGCAGACTTGCTCTGTAACTGCAGTTATTCTTTCTGATAAAAGCCACCCCATTTTGTTCCCATTTTTTTGTTAAACAAAAAAAACTCATTTTTATCATGTCATGAATGAAAGTACTATTAAATAGAAGAATAGAGTAAAACATATTTATTTATCCAAAGCGCTGTTAAAACGCGTTGTGTATGCTACAGGTTTCAAACTGGCTTATTCTTGGCGCTTGCGGTGAAATAGAAGCTGCTACTTCTGAAACTCCATAAACAAAAGTGTTTGATTTTACTTTAAAATAGCCTCCCTACTCATCCCAGGACCGCTTTAGTACATTTACAATATTTTTTTACTACCATAGCAGTTTGTCACGCTCAAGGAGACCGAGAAAAATAGCGGGGGAAGAACTCATGCTTCAGATAAGCACTCTCGCTCTCTGTTCCATGTTGTAGCAAGCATTCTGTCTCTCTTTCTCTCCCTCGCTGCAATTCTAACAAAGTGATTCTTTCAACTGGCATAGAAAATAGAATGCTTTGTTATGCCTTATGTGTTGTCTTCAATAAAGTACCTGTATACTGTAGATGCAATACAGTACTTTACTTTTGTTCAGTTACATTAGCTTAAAGGTGAGCAGCATTGTATTTTCGGTTATCCGAAACCCCATTTATGTCCACCTGCATGTTCGGATAAAGGGTTACACTGTAGTTTAAAATGTCGAAGTACACAATGTATATTAGCATGCTGAATGCTACTGAACAAAGTATTATTTTAAATTACCACATATATTTTAACACTTTGAAATCATCCTGCCCCTTGGTCATGCCCTGTCTGAGAAAGAACAGTCCTCTGCACAGGTATTGTTTCCAGCATTGTTTGTTTGTTAGTCTGTAGGGCCAGAGGATCTCCTGTTGCTTTTTTAGTCACAGAAAGATTTATATGGGTGAACTTTAGTTTTTCAAGGCCAGTTGTTATCAGGATTATTTAGGCACCCCATAAAAAACAAACTATACATCATTTATTTCACTTACTTTTCTGCGATTTACAGGATTTTTTTTACTGCTAATATGTAGCAGTAAAAACCTTTACTTTTTATACAAGATATAACTGTTAGGGCTGGAAGCCTTGTTTACAAAGTTGTCCCATGTCATATGAAAATAACTTGAAAGACCTGCACCTGGTAGCTATTTCAATATGCTATACACCTAAACAACTCTGTCATTTGCTGATAGAGTTCAATACTTTCATTTATGTATGTATCCTATTGAATCATGGTTTGTGTAAAACTCAAAATAGCGACATGTCATGTGTCAAACATGTACCATCTATTTTTATGCTGCTTACATGCATGTGCAAGAAACATAGTGCCATCATCCGAGTTTTCGGAGGTGTGGCAGCCTTCTTCCAATTCAGTCAGTGTGTTTGCAGGCGTGGCCGCAGTTCTCCAATCACTGCTGGAGCTATGACAGCAGTTGAAAATGCAGTGCCATACAGTTGAAAGGGAGAGCTATGCTTCAGTGAGCAGCAATAAGATCACGTGCTCATGCGCGCTCTCCCCCCACACACACATACACACACACCCACACACAAACACATATACTGCGACAGAGAGGGAGTGACAGACAGACAATTGACACGAGAAACTTCAGTTGTAATCTAAATTGTTAGAACTTTATATTATACCCAATTGCATGACTATTGCTCTGCTCTGTGACAATTTGTCTGTTTCCTTGTGTTTCACGCACTTCATTTTTAATAGAAAACACTGTTCTACGTTTTGCTAAACACATTAAACACTGATACAATGCATTCACATAAAAGTCTGGCAATTATTTACTGCAGTCTTCTAAAATTACTTCATTTTAACAATTCATGACATTTTGAAAGACTTGTTTCTCTTGTATAATTCATGGGATTTTTAAGGGCTTGTTTCTCATTTGTATAATGCTGTTATTTCTGTTAAATAACAGTTGTTCATAAAATTTGCAAGGTTTAAATAACACAGTTAAGTGACAGTTTTTAATGATGAACTCTGTATATTTTGTGCCGATTTCCAAGTGCCTGGTCTAGATTCATGCATCAAATGTTTAATAGTTGTTTCTTTTTATTACTAAATAGCAAACATGTAATTCCTAAAAATGACTGTTTTACGAGAGTGCATTTCGCAGTTCCTACGCACCCTCATAATTTCACAAATTTTTAATATTTGCACTCCACATTTTCAAGTGCATGTCTTGGGAGGAAGGCATGGAACTATCACTTCCAAATACCTAAACAGCACATACAAGCAAGCAACATTCGGCATTGACAAATGCTTGTTAACATGCATTTTAGGGTTTGGTTAAAACGCACAACAAGCCTGTGTGTCTGAGTGTGAAAGGGGGAGGTTCTTATGGCCATGATACTTAGTAGTCTGTACAGCTCCTTAAGTAATGCAGCACCAAAATTACTATCCTGATCAGTAATAATCTCTTTTGGTAAGCCCATCCTGCTGAAGATTTTTGCAAGCTATGCTGCCACTTTTGAAGCTGTGACAGTATGCATTGGAACTGCTTCTGAGTATCGAGTAGCATAGTCGCATACTACCAGGATAAATCTATTACCCTTTTTACTTTTGTCTAAAGGACCAACCACATCCATTGCAAAGCTCTCAAAAGGCACATCTATCAAGGGTAGGGGCACCAGGGGCACCTTGTCTTTTCTAGTGACTGGGGCTACTTTCTGACACTCAAAACAGGAATTACAATAGGTAGCAATGTCTTCATTAATTCCAGGCCAGTAAAATCTAGATAGCAATCTGGCAAGGGTGCGATCCCTCCCTGAGTGACCAGTCATTGGACTATCATGTGCAATCTGTAGCAACTCTGTTCTATACTTCTGTGGTATAACCAATTGTTCTGTCTGTTCCTGTGTCTGAGGTTTAACCCAAACTCTATTACATTTTTAAAACATTGGTCCACCCTGTTTTGGTTTCTCTCCCAGCTACTTAAAATAACCCTGCAGAGAAACATCATTAGCTTGCTCTGAAAGAAAATCACAATCAGTGATCAGCTTAGTTTCAACATTTTCATATGTTAACCCCTTATGTCCATCAGTTATTTGTTGCCACAGTTTCTTCAGGCATCGTCTTTCTTTCCTGGATTTCTGGATCTTGGAGCTGTGCTCAAAAAAAGTCCAAATCAAAATCACTGAAAGGAAAATTGTCCCCACCATCTGAAATTTTCTTTGCTTGAGCCCATGTCACCACAGCTGCTGAAACATCAGGATTTACTCCCTCCTTGATTAACTCAGTAAATCCTGGAAAGTCATTTCCAATAATCACTGGTACAGGTAACTTAGGTACTACCCCACTTTCATTTGGTGCGACACACCCTTAATAGTCAGAGTCACTTGGGTGGTGGGATAGTATTGAGTGTCTCCATGAATGCAGATGACACCAATACCTGGTCCTTTTGCACATTTTTTTCCTAGCACTTCAACATGCACTAGGGTCTATCTGCTTCCCGAATCAATGAGCCCCTTTACAGTCTTATCCCCCACCTTCACATCTGTTAAGTACTTGCCCCAATTTGCCAAGGACAAATCTGCTCCAGTGCCACTCTCCTTACAATGGCAGTTTCTTGCAATATTATTTATTTATTTATTTAGCTTTTGTTGACCGGGTAAGTGAACTAGACAAATCCTGCCTATTTTCAGGCACGACCCGGGGGAGGGGGATACAGATGAATGCCAACTGACCTTGAACCAGATTAAGCTGTTGGTGGTATTTTTAGTGAATGAGGGAAATTTGGCCAGGACACCGGGGAAATTCCCCTACTCTTTTCGATAAGTGCCATGGGATCTTTAACATCCACCTGAACTACCACCAATCCAGGCAGATGGGACCTCGGTTATGGCCTGGCTCATTACAGTTATAGCAAATAATGTCTCTAGGCACAGATTTGTTACCCCCACCAGAGTTCTTATCAGACTTGGAGTTTAAAAGGGAAAAAAAGTGTCTTACAGGTACTTGGCTGTTACCTCACTGCTGTGGCATCTGTCTGGCCATTTGGTAGCCCTTGGCCAAAGAAACAGCCTTTCCCCACTTTCTGGTCGGTGCCTCTTTACCCAAAGCTGCACATCTGTAGGCAAGATGTTGATGAATTTCTCCACTGCAAATGTGTCGACAATTTGTGGGACTGTTTTGCCCTCTGGTTGGAGCCATTTTATCAGGAGTTCTCCTAGTCGAGTGAAGGCTTCTCGAGGATTGTCGACTGAGTTGTACTTCAGAGATCGAAATCTCTGCCTGTAGATCTCTCCCGAGATGTCATACCTTTTCAGGATTTCGCTTTTCACCAGGTCATAGTTTTCTGACTGTGCAGTGTCCATATTCTTGTAGGCAAGTTGGGCTTTCCCTGTCAGGTAGGGTACCAGTTTGATTGTCCATTGCTGCTTTGTCCATTGGCAGGCTGTGGCAACTCTTTCAAAAGTTGTCAGGTATACCTCAATATCATCCAAGGATCACAGCTTTGTAAGTTTAATGGGTTTTAAGTTACTTGTGTTTTGTTGCTCATCTGGATCTGTGCCAGATCCTCTGCCTTTGATAGATTGCAAGGCATCTAGCCATCGCTGCTCCTGCCACTGCATTTCTTCTTTTCGCTGTGCTTCTAAAAGTTGAAGCTCTTTTCCTCTCTGCTTCTCCATCTCTTTTTGTTGTATAGCCCACCATTTGAAAAAGTCCATTAGGCTTTTCCGGTTCTGTCACTGCCTGTTCTTTTTCCATAACTTGTGCTGGCTGTGCAATCTTAGCTTGGGCTTCTGTCTCTGCTAGTTTGGCTGCCATTTTCCTGGTAACCACTCCTGGACTTTCTGCTGCAGAATCCATACCTTTCTTCATGCCTCCCTGATACTAGGTCCAGTACCCATGCACAAAACTCCTAGCTTAGAGTATGCATGGTATAAATCTCACTTAGACTGACACTATCTGTCATCACAGCACAGGTCAGGAAGCATACGAAAGCCATGAGCAGTTGTAAAATTCACAACAAGAGTTTTATTTGTACTGGCAGTTACATAAAAGAATGATGTTCAGTATAACTATTTAATGCCAAATAAACAGAAAAAGTCCATCTGAGTTTTTCTTCAATCTCTGAGTCCATCTAACCTGCAATTGCAGCTCAGCTCTCTTATAAGTCCTTCCAACCCCCATTCTTAACAAGCATCCTGTTCTTGTATGTTTCAGGCAGGTGCAAGGCAGGAACACAGTGTGCTTAAGCTGAGGCCCCTTTTTCACAGCACTTCTGCAAAAAGCTTAAAACTTGCACTCAGGTAACCTCTTGAGTTTACAATAACTTTTTGCAATCATCTCAAACTATAATTATTTACATTTCAAAATGTAACACTATATAATTTCTAAACAAAAGGGATCCCTATCTCAGTTATATTTCCATGCAATGATCTGTATATATTTTTATATCAGTGGATATGCAAGGGAGAAAAAGGCAGACAGCAAGGGAAGATTGAGAGACAATGAGAGGCAAATAATTGCGAGACTGTCGGAGTGATCAAATCCTAGGTCTCACAAGAAAATTTGGATGCGCAACCAGACAGACAAGAGACAGGAAAGAAACAGAACAGATCCTTGCATTTAAACACTTTCTCCATTACAACTGGGACAGGGTCCTATTCTACCCTGTCACAAGGGCCTAGACTTAAGCTGCGAGATAAACTACTCTACAGAGAGATTACAGATGGACAAGATAAGGTCATTAAACAACAATTAGTGTTGCCTTCTACATTTAAATGTGTGGTTTTAAGAGCACTCCATGATCAGATGGGAAATTTGGGTAGTGAGAGAACCTTGGACTGAGCTTGTGCCCATTTCTATTGGCCCAAAATGGGTGCAGACATTGACCAGTATATCAAAACCTGTAGCAGATGCCTCCAAAGAAAAGTCCAGCCACAGAGAGTGGTGTCCCTGGTCAGCATCACCACTAGTGCACCCATGGAGCGTGTATGTATTGACTTTTTAAGCTTGGAGCCCAATACAAAAAACATTGTCAATGTGCTTGTTGTGACAGAACACTTCACTCGTTATGTGCAGGCTTATCCAACCAAGGACCAGAAAGCAGCTACTATAGCCAAAAGTACTTGTTGAAAAATGTTTCGTTCACTTCGGTGCCCCACAGTGAATCCATTCTGATCAGGGAAGAGACTTTGAAAGCCATTTAATCAAAGAAATGCTCTCACTCTGGGGCATAATAAAGTCAAGAATCATTCCATATCACCCACAAGGAGATACGCAGCCTGAAAGATTTAATAGAACGTTGCTAGATATGCTGAGCACATTTTACCCGATGGACAAGCTGAGGTGGAGTTAACAAATAAGTACCTTGGTGCATACTTATAATTTCACTCACAATAATGCAACTGGATTTTCACCGTATAAACTGATGTTTGGTCGAGAAGCATGTTTACCTACAGATGTTTGTTTTGGAGTATCACCAGATGGAATCCAAGCAGATAATTATTCACAGTATGTACAAAAGCTAAAGGCACAGCTTAATCATGCCTATCAACTTGCGCATACAATTACTGCAAATAAAAACTTGGCCAATCAAGAGAGACATAACGAAAGTGTTAAAGCTTAAGAGTTACAACCTGGAGACTGTGTATTAATGAGACATCTGGCTTTTCAAGGGAAATGCAAAATGGCCAGCCGGTGGAGTCAGACCCCATACATTGTCATCAGCAAGCTGGATGATCTGCCAGTCTACAAAGTGCATCCAGAAAATGACCCACATGCTATAAAGACAATACACTGAAATCACCTTTTACCTGTTGGACAAATTACTATAGACTCTGAACCTCAAGCTAATGTCCTTACTGGGCATGTTACTGCTGCTTGAAAGAAACAAGCAATTCATAGAAACATAGAATTTGACGGCAGATAAGGACCGCTTGGCCCACCCAGTCTGCCCATTTCCCTACCTGATGGATAAGCTGCAGATCCTAGTTAACCAGCAGCCTACTTCTTCCTACCCCCACCCCCTAGAATTGCCTTATGACTGTCCCATGCATGCTTGAATTCCACCACTGTTTGTGACTCCACAACCTCCTCTGGAAGGCTGTTCCATACATCCACCACCCTCTCTGTGAAAAAATGCTTCTTTAAATTACCTCTGAGTCACCCCCTCCTATCTTCAAATTGTGCCCCCTTGTTCTTGCACACCTCTTTTTGAAAGATGCTACCCTCTTGGACTTTGTTGATTCCCTTGAGGTACTTGAAAGTTTCTATCATGTCCCCCCTCTCCCTCCTTTCCTCAAGGCTATACATATTAAGCTCCTTAAGTCTCTCTTCATATGTCTTCCGGTGCAGACCCTGCACCATTTTAGGTGCCCTCCTCTGGACAGCTTCCATCCTGTCTATGTCTTTGCGGAGATTGGGTCTCCAGAACTGCACCAGTACTCCAGATGGGGTCTCACTAGCTGTCTGTACAGAGGATAATAACTTCCTGTTTTCTACTGGTGATGCCTCTCCTTTGCATCCCAGTATCCCCCAACCCTCCTTGCTGCCCTCTCACATTGCTTGCCACCTTTAGGTCATCTGATATGACTACCCCCAGGTCCCTTTCCATTTTGTTGTTGTTAGTATCTCACCCCCATTGTGTACTCTTCCCTGGGTTTTGTTTCCCAGGTGCATTACCTTGCACTTCTTAGCATTGAATCTAAGCTGCCATACATTTGACCATTCCTCTAACCTTGCCAAGTCCCTTCTCATCCTTTCCACCCACCCTGTGCATCAACTCTGTTGCAGATCTTTGTGTCATCTGCAAGAGACATACTTTCCTTCCAGTTCCTCTGCAATGTCACTTATAAAGACAATGAAGAGGACTGGTCCTATCTGAACCTACATTCCCCTACTAACCCCCCTTTTTTCAGAGTGGACTCCATTTACTATTACTCTCTGTGTCCTATTCTCCAGCCAATTCTTTACCCAGGCTGTCATATTGGGACCCACTCCCAGGCTGGCTAACTTGTATATTAATCTTTTGTGTGGGACTGTGTCAAATGCCTTGCTAAAGTCTAGGTAGGCCATGTCTACAGCCCCTCCCTGATCAACTACTTTGGTCACCCAGTCAAAGAAATCTATCAGATTTGTCTGGCATGACCTTCCCGCTGTGAATCCATGCTGCCTTGGGTCCTGTGCCCCCTCTGGCCTCTAGATATTTAACAATTCTTTCCTTCAGAAGTGATTCCATCATTTTCCCTACCACTGAGGTTAAACTAACAGGTCTGTAGTTTCCTGCTTCCACCTTGCTCCCACTTTTGTGAAGGGGGAATCACATCTGCCCTCCTCCAGTCCTCGGGTACCACTCCATCCTCCCATGATTTGTTAAAGAGGGTAGTCAGTGGTGTCACTAGTTCTACCCTTAGTTCTTTTAGAATTCTGGGATGAATCCCATCAGGCCCTATTGCTTTGTCCACCTTCAGTTTTAAGAGTTCTTTCAGAACCCTTTCTTCTGTAAATGGGCTGGTATCAACTTCTGTATCCAGAGTGTTTCTACTGTTTGTTTTAGGTACCTCCCCCTCTTCCTTTGTAAATACTGAGCAAAAATATTTGTTTAGTATCTCTGCCTTTTCACAGTCACCCTCTGCCCACCCTCCCTCCCCTTTATTAAGCCTCACTATCCCTCCCTTGGTCTTCCTTCGCTCCCTGATGTACCTATAAAAGGTTTTATCCCCCTTCTTAACTGAGTTGGCTATCTTTTCCTCAGTTTGGGCCTTTGCTGATCTGACTGCCTTCCCAGCTTCCTTTTGCTTTAACTGATATAGTTCTCTGTCCTGTTCCTTCTGTGATTCCTTGTACTTCCTGAATGCTTTCTTTTTCTCTTGAACCTTCACTGCCACTTCCTTTGAGAACCATAGTGGTTTCTTACCTCGTTTCGTTTTGTTTATTTGCTTTACACAAAGGCTTGATACCTCTGTGATGGCAGTTTTTATTATTCCCCATTGTTCTTCCACCCCTCCTTCCTGCCCGAATTCCACCTCCTGCTGATTCACAGTCAGAGCCTCTGTTGCATCCTGCTGCAGCTAATGTTGACAATCATTCTGAGTCTGACGACAGTGAATATGGGGCTGCGTATTATCCTTCTTTCAAAGTAGCGCAGCTGTTCCAAGGCAACCCTTTGTGCAACATAGGAGACAGTGCTGACAATCACAACATATAGGTTAATCTTTCACTCACGACCACTCCAATGCCACGTGATAGTAAGGTGCAAAGCATAACTTCAGAGGTAGCTGATTCTTTACATCTCATGGAACTGTCTGAAATTGAAGTAGCAAGTCCTGACCAAGAAAGAGACAGCCAGCATTGTGAATCTTTATTTGAAACTGAAAGACCTGGGCCTAGTGAAACTGACCCCATGTTGACCAGTAATGCTACTCTGGAAATGCCAACAGTGTATTAGATGAATCAGATTTTGCTGACATGCCACTTACTGATGAGCCAGAACCAGAGTCTACAGATCAAGCAAATTCAAGTGTTACTACAGATGCAAGTATTACTTCCAATTCTGAACAACTAAAGAGTGCAGAAGTGCCCCTTTTGTCAGAAGCTGACTTGTTGCTGGATAATAAGCCAGGATTGATCAACTCAGATGCAGATGTTGAAAGGACTGAGTCAGTGCCTCCCAGGGGTGTAGCCAGGGATTTCAGATCTGCATACCAAGTGGACTCACTGCCCCCCCACCATTAAGTTGTGCTAGCCCCCAGGGTGCAGCCAGACAATATACAAATGTACTCCAGGACCGTGTAAATACAACGTTTGTATCTCATGACAATGGTTTTTGCCATGCGTGAGTAAATACAAATGCCATGCATTACTCCCTAAGGCACCCACATACCAGACCAGAACCTGTAAAGTTGCATTGTCCTTGGGATGCAAAGACAGTATTAGTGACCAGTCCTTCTAGTTTTGACTCCTATGAATAAAGTTACAGAAAAGTTCAGCATTTTGTTAGTTTTCATGGGGAAAGGAAGCAGTTCAGAGCCTATTTGCTACCCCCCTTAAATAAAATTGCACACCATGGAGTACTTGGAGTATGCCTGGCTACACCCATGGTGCCTCCTCTGCCTAGAAGATCTGAAAGAGCTGTTAAGTCTGTGGTACACCTTACATATGATTCTCCAGGAAAGCCTGTAGCCCTTCTTATGAATGTGGTCCATAAAGGGTGTACATTACAGCTAACTCCCCTTCCTAAGATAGGATTCACTGCAGCTTCTAAGTTAGTGATAAAACCTTTCAACCAATATGCCCATGGTCATTTTACAAAAATCCCAGAGTCAGCTGACAAGTTCAAGTTATCAGTCATGTGGTTTGAGTACGAAGGGTCTGTGTGCAGAGAGTGGTAAAGGCAAGTGTAATGCATATAACTTACTAACTGCTATAGTGTAATAATGAAAGGTCAAATGTTATACCTTGTGGTTATCTAAAGGTAAAGGGTACAATGATTGTATTAAAAACATCATGACAAAGTGCTTAATAACTATGTTAGGCCTAACATTGTAAATAGTGTCTATAAAGTGTTATTGTACTTCCTAGCTCATTATAATCTTGGCACGGGTGTGAAGCATTTCAGGCAAGGAAGAGATTTAATCCCCCCTTGGGGGCTTACCTTAATTGCCCCCATGTCCTCTTTCTCCTGTCTTCCTCCCGCTGTTGCTGGTATCCCACAATCTCCTTCAGTGCTTCCCCAGGTTCCCCGAAGCAGCCCTGTAACTATTTTAGCCTAGTTTGGACTTAAAATTTAATTGTGAGTTGCTGGCATGTTCTAGGTGCCACCGGCAACTGCACATGTGTAAGTAGCACATTGATATATCGACCGCTCAGCCAGTGCTCGTTAGGGGAGTCTGTCAGCGGTCCTGGCACCTCTCCTCAGCCCATTGGGGGCCAGTGACCTTAACCATGCAGCACAGGAGCTGCTTAGGAGTTTTTAAAATAAGTTTTGAGTGAGAGGGCAGTTTTCAGGGTTGATGCAAACGCATAACATAGAAACATAGACTTTGACAGCAGATAAGAACTGCTTGGCCCACCTAGCCTGCCCATTTCCCTGCCTAGAGGATAAGCTGCAGATCTCATTTAACCAACAGCCTATTTCTTCCTACCCCCCACAAAAATTGCCTTATGACTGTCCCATGTATGCTTGAATTCAACCACTGTTTTTGACTCCACAACCTCCTCTGGAAGGCCATTCCATGATTCCACAACCCTCTCTGTGAAAAAATACTTCCTTACATTACCTCTGAGCCGCCCCCCATCTTCAAATTGTGCCCCTTTGTTCTTGCACACCTCTTTTTTTGAAAGATGCTATACTCTTGGACTTTGTTGATTCCCTTAAGGTACTTGAAAGTTTCTATCATGTCCCCCCTCAAGGGGACACAATTTGAAGATAGAGGGGGGACAGCTCAGGGGCAATGTGAGGGAAGCATTTTTCACAGAGAGGGTGGTGGACATATGGAACAGCCTTCCTGAGGAGGTTGTGGGGTCCAAACTGTGAGAGAATTCAAGAATGCATGGGACAGATATAAGGCATTTTTTGTGGGGGGTAGGAAGAAATAGGCTGTTGGTTAAATAGGATCTGCAGCTTATCCTGTAGGTAGGGAAATGGGCAGACTAGGTGGGCCAAGCGGTCCTATCTGCCGTTAAAGTCTATGTTTTTGCATGCATTCTTGAATTCTCCCACAGTTTTAGACCCCACAACCTCCTCAGGAAGGCTGTTCCATGAGACCACCACCCTCTCTGTGAAAAAATACTTCCTCACATTGCCCCTGAGCTGTCCCCCCTCTATCTTCAAATTGTGCCCCCTTGTTCTTGAACATCTCTTTTTCTGAAAGATGCTACCCTCTTGGACTTTGTTGATTCCACTGAGGTACTTAAATGTTTCTATCATGTTCCCCCTCTCCCTCCTTTCCTCAAGGGTATACATATTACGCTCCTTTAGTGTCTCCTCATATGGCTTCTCTTTCAGACCCTGCAACATTTTAGTTGCCCTCCTCTGAACTGCCTCCATCCTGTCTATGTCCTTGCGGAGATGGGGTCTCCAGAACTGGACGCAGTACTCCAGATGAGGTATCACCAACTGTCTGTATGGGGGATAACAACTTCCTATTTTCTGCTGGTGATGCCTCTCCCTATACATCCTAGTATCCCCCCAGCCCTCCCTACCGCCTTCTCACATTGCTTGCCAACCTTAAGGTCATCTGATATGATTATCCCCAGGTCCCTTTCCATTTTTGTTGTTGTTACTACCCCCCACTGTGTAATCTTCCCTGGTTTTGTTTCCCAGGTGCATTATTTGCACTTCTTTGCATTGAATCCAAGCTGCCATACTTCTGACCATTCCTCCAACCTTGCCAAGTCCCTTCTCATCTTTTCCATGCCTCCTTGTGTATCAACCCTATTGCAGATCTTTGTGTCATCTGCAAAGGGCATACTTTTCTTCCAGTCCCTCTGCAATGTCACTAATAAAGACATTAAAAGACTGGACCCAGTACTGAACCTCAGTACCCCACTAGTAACCCCTCTTTCTTCAGAGTGGACTCCATTTACAATTACCTTCTGTGTCCTGTTGTCCAACCAATGTTTTACCTAGGCTACCACCCTGGGACCCACTCCCAGGCTGGTTAATTTGACTATTAATCTTTGTGTGGGACTGTGTCAAATGCCTTGCTAAAGTCTAGGTAGGCCATGTCCACAGCCCTCCTGGTCTACTACTTTGGTCACCCAGTCAAAGAAATCAATTAGATTTGTCTGACATGACCTTCCCGCTGTGAATCCATGCTGCCTTGGGTCCTGTGCCCCACTGGCCTCTAGGTACTCAACAATTCTTTCCTTCAGAAGTGATTCCATCACTCTTCCTACCACAGAGTTAAAACTGACAGGTCTGTAATTTCCTGCCTCTGTCTTGGTCCCACTTTTGTGAAGGGAAATCACATCTGCCTTCTTCCAGTCCTCAGGTACCACACCATCTTCCCATGATTTGTTAAAAAGGGTAGTCAGTTTGGTGTCACTAGTTCTCTGCTTAATTCTATTAGAATTCTGGGGTGAATTCCATCTTGCCCCATTGCTTTGTCCACCTTCAGTTTTAGGAGTTCTTTCAGAACCCTTTCTTCTGTGAAAGGACTGGGATCGACCCCCCCCCCCATCCAGAGTGCTTCTGCTAATTGGATTAGGCACCTCCTCTTTTGTGAATACTGAACAGAAGTATTCGTTCAGTATCCCTGCTTTCACTGTCCTCTGCCCACCCACCATCCATTCTATTCAGCCTCACTATCCCTCCCTTTGTCTTTCTACGCTCCCTGATATACCTATAAAAGGTTTTATCCCCCTTCTTAACCGAGTTGGCTATCTTTTCCTCAGTTTGGGCCTTTGCTATTCTGACTACCCTCCCTGCTTTCTTCTGCCTTAACTGGTACAGTTCTCTGTCCTGCTCCTTCTATGCTGCCGTCGTGGGGGACAGTATTTCGGTGGGAGCGACAGCAAGAGGGTTTAGGCTAAATGTATAAATGTGGGCTCATTCAACCATGAATTGTTGGGGCTACATATCTGTGGGGAAAGTATAAACAAAAGGTGTATTGTCTAGCTGTTTCAGAACTGTAAACTTTTAAGACTGCATAAACTGCTTGAACATTGTTACTGCAACCACCATTTTGCAGCCCAGCTAGCCAATCACTAACTGAGACTTCAGCCAGAGACTCATAAGACAGTACTAGAGCCTGGTGGAGATAAACAGGGACAAAATTTGGGTGCCCAAAATCCAACCAATAAAAGGACTCAAACTGTTTGGGGCAGCTTAAACAGCTAATCGGATTCCAAGGATTTTGCTGTACATCAATTTCTGGCCTGGGTAGAGGTTACCAAACTGGACATTATTGTACTAACTGAAACCTGGCTCTCACCCAAGGTTAGTGACATGACAGTCGTTCTGGATGGTTACGTCACTTTCCGCCAGGATCGGCTCTCCAGACGAGGAGGCGGTTGCCTGGTATACCTCAGGAGTAACATCCGAGGACAAATACTGCCTGGCAGCCTGGATACAAAGGATGCCCAGATACTGACAATTAAGCTTAGAATTGGACAACAAAACAAAGTCCTATTACTCTCCACTGTCTGTATACCCCCTGACAAATGCGCCACCGGACTCAAGCAGTTCATAAGTTACCAAGAACAGCTCAAGCCTAAGTGGGAGCAAGTCATCCTGGGACTTCAATACTAACCTGCAATCCAAGGACACCGCATTGGCCAGGGACCAGATATTCAGCCTTTTCCTGACCCAGTTGGTAACTCAGACAACCAGATATAACTTTAAAATAGACACCAGTACACTCATAGATTGGTTCCTTGCCTCTAGCCCAGAGCACATCACTGAGGTGTCAGTCCTACCCGACTCCCTCAGTGATCACTCCCCAGTCTTGCGTACCTGGACAATAAGTTCTCAAAGAGTTCCCCAATGGTCAAGAGAAACTGGAAGCTCAGACCAGGGCAACTAGATGCCTTCAAACTACACCTGAGGCTTATTGACTGGTCACCACTAGAAACAGCTGTGGATAGCAACCAGGCCCTTGATTTCTTCCTCCAGATATTCACAAAGGCTTGCGATATCTTTGCACCCTTCAGGACAAACAAGTCTGGGGATCAGCTAGCCCTTGGCTCTCAGGATCCCTGACTGAACTTATGCACCTGAGGAATAACCTATGGCACAAGGCTAAGGCAACTAGGACCTTGGTCAACCAACTTGCCTATAGGACCGTACGTAATAAGTGCAAAAAGCTCATCTGGCTTGCCAAGGCATCTTGCTACAAAGACCTCCTTACCAGTAACTGGGGCCAGGGGAAAAGGTTTTGGGACTCTGTCAAGTCTCTCACTGGGAAGACATCAAGAAAGTCACCGGATCTCATCATAACTTGCTCCGAGACCCTCCAGGAGCCTAGGGATATCGCAGATGACTTCAACCATACATTCACTGACCTAGGCACTGTGTTCCCTGCTGACTACCTCACCAAGGCATCACAAGGTGAACACCACAAGGCAAATACACTACCTCCCAGTAACAAGGAGCCCCCCCCATTCTATTTCAGGCAGGTCTCCCGGTACGAGACACTTAGGTATGTTAAGCAGGTTCTTGGAAAGACTAGGATGGGGAGCGACCAAACAGACATGAAGATGGTAGCCCTCACCCTCAAAATAGAAACATAGAAACATAGAAGTTGACGGCAGATAAGGACTGCAAGGCCCATCCAGTCTGCCCATTTCTTTTTCTACCTTACAAATGTGCCATCGGCCTTTGCTCTGTCAGTGGCCTATCTATTCATACTCATTTGTATTGCTCCCTTATGCCTATCCCATGCCTGTTTGAAGCCCTGCACTGTATTCATAGCCACCACTTCTTGAGGTAGGCCATTCCATGCATCCACCACCCTTTCTGTGAAAAATAATTTCCTCACATTCCCTAATCGGCCCCCTCTAATCTCATACTGTGTCCTCTTGTCCTGCTATTTTTCTTATATTTAAACATGTTAGACTCTTTCATCTTGTTAATGCCCTTAAGGTGTTTGAATGCCTTGATCATATCACCTCTCTCCTCCTTTGCTCAGGGTATACATATTGAGCTCCGTTAATCTGTCCTCATATGTCTTCTGATGCAGTCCCTGCTCCATTTTGGTTGCCCTTCTCTGGACTGCCTCAATTTGGTTAATGTCCTTGTGAAGGTGTGGCCTCCAATACTGCATGCAGTACTCCAGATGGGGCCTAACCAGTGTCTTGTAAAGAGGGATTATTACCTCCCTCTTACGACTTGTGATACCCCTACTAATACACCCTAACATCCCCCTAGCCTTACCTACTGCTTTAGAGGGCTGCTTGGATGATTTCAGGTCATCAGTGATGATGATGCCCAAGTCTCTTTCTTCCTTTGTGACTGCTAGCAACTCCCCTCCCAGCCTATAGGTGGCTTCAGGGTTTCTCTTCCCTATGTGCATGATCTTGCACTTCTTTGCATTAAATCCCAGTTGCCACTCTTCTGACCATTTTGCTAGTTTATCCAGATCTCTTCTCATTCTGCACCCCATCTGGATCATCTACTCTGTTGCAGATCTTGGTGTCATCTGCAAACAGACAAGCCTTACCCTCTAGTCCATCTGCAAGGTCACTAATGAAGATGTTGAAGAGGACTGGTCCCAGGACTGATCCTGAGTTACCCACTTGTGACTTGCATCTCTTCTGACTGTATACCATTTACCACCCTCTCTGTTTTCTGCCCGTCAACCAGTTTGCCACCCAGTTGACCAACTTCTGACCCACCCGAGCCTCAGCTTATTTATCAATCTTCTATGTGGAACAGTGTCAAAAGCTTTGCTGAAGTCAAGGTAGGTGACATCAACTGCTCCCCTTGGTCCACCACTCTGGTTACCCAGTCAAAGAAATCTATGAGATTAGTTTGACAGGACCTTCCTTTTGTAAACCCATGCTGTCTTGGATCCTGTGCCCTATGGATTCCAGGTGTTACACTATCCTTTCCTTAAGGAGTGCCTCCATAATCTTGCCCACTACTGAGGTAAGACTGACTGGTCTGTAGTTCCCTGCCTCCTCCCTGCTACCACTCCTGTGGAGCGGGATCACGTGAGCCCTTCTCCAGTCTTCTGGAACCTCTCCTGTGCTCAGAGACTCACTAAACAGTTCTGCTAATGGCTCTGCTAGTTCCACCTTTAGCTCCTTAAGTACCCTGGGATGTATGCCATCAGGTCCCATTGCCTTATCCACCCTGAGCTTAGCAATCTCTTGTAGGACCCTTTCTTTTGTGAAGGGAGTAGTGCTCACCTCCCTTCCCCCTGTGCCCATGGTGCTAAGCTGTGGGCTCTGCCCTACCTTCTCTTCAGTAAATATTGAGCAAAAGTATCTATTTAGGATAGATGCTTTTACATGGTCCTCCTCCTCACATGCTCCCTTTTCTCCATTAAGCTTAGCAATACCCCCTCTGGACTTTCTCCTTTCACTAATGTATCTATAGAAAGTCTTGTCACCTTCTTTTACTGTTAGGTGCTAGTGTTTCCTCAGTTTGGGACTTTGCCTGCCTTACTGCCTTCCCTGCTTCCCTTAGGGCAGTTTGGTATGCCTCCCTATCTTCATCCGCTGTGTTCCTTATATTTCCTGAAGGTCAGCCTTTTGGCTCTGACCTTTTCTGCTACTGTAGTTGAGAACCAAAGTGGTTTCCTTCTTCTTTTGCACTTCCTTTTCTGTCTAACACAATGGGATATTGCATCCTTAATGCTTGCCCACTTTGCCTGTACCCCCTCACCTGTGTTTCTTTTTGCCAGGGCTAGCTTAACTCTGTTGGCCATCTTATCAAAGTCAGCTCCTCTGAAGTCCCATATTTTTGCCTTGGAATGGGATGATTTAGATGTAGTAGCCAAATTGAACCATACCATGTGATGGTCACTGGCCCCCAGGTGACCTTCTACCTGGAGATCTGTGATCCCTTCCCTGTTAGTCAGTACTAGATCTAGGATAGCCCTGTCTCTTATGGGTTGTTGTACCAGTTGTTTGAGGCCCTCCCCCTGCAGGGAATCCACTATGTGTCTAGTTCTGGCAGATGTTCCTGCTGGTATTGACCAATCTGTATCCGGCATGTTGAAGTCTCCCATTATCAGAACCTCCCCTTTAGCTGTCATGTTTTGTATATCCTCTAACAGTAATGTGTCTATGTCCTCCCCCTGGTCTGGGGGCCTGTAGACAACCCCAGTTCTTATAGCTGTCCCATTTCCTGTTTCCAGGGTGACCCACAGTTCTTCTGGCTCCTTATGTGTATTCTGAATTTCTGTAGCTTTGATATTTTCATTGACATACAGTCCACTCCTTCCCCTTTTGCTCCTTGGTCTCTTCTGAACAATACATAGCCAGGTACTGAAGTCTCCCAAGTGTGGTTACTGGTAAACCACATCTCACTAATTGCTACTATGTCCAGTTTAGCCTCTGACATTATTGCCTGCAGGTCTGGGATCTTATTTCCCAGGCTGTGAGCATTTGTGTACATGATTTTCCATTGGGAAGATTTCGGTGTGTTAGTTGTTGGGTGAGGTTTGGCATTACCCCTGTGCGTCGTATGGGGAGACAAACCTTTTTTCTTACCTGGTGATGCAAATGAACTGCAAACATGCTGAATCTCTGTTTGACCACTAGCTGAGGGGGGAAGGGTGTTCTTCCCATTCGACGTATGGGGTGCTGCACCCCTCGAACTCAACGAACTGGCTGACCCTCTCTCAAGAATTTTCAATGTCTCACTTAGAATGGGGGTATTCCCTGACAAATGGAAGGTAGCACTTGTCACCCCGGTCCATAAATCAGGGGCTAGAACAAACACATCCAATTATAGGCCTATCTCTATACTCACCCCCCTTTCCAAAGCCCTGGAGCCAGTGGTTGCAGACCAACTCACTGAATACCTGGACAATTACAGCCTCCTCTGCCACTAACAGCATGGGTTCTGGAAAAAACACTCAACCCAAACAGCTCTAATTGACTATACCTCCCAGATTTATACAAAGGTCTAGCAGTGGGGTCTATCTTTATAGACCTGACTAAGGCATTTGATACCATTAATCACCACCTGCTGCTCAACTGCCTCCAAACTACTGGTTTATCCACTGACATGGTGGCCTGGTTCCACAGCTCTCTCTCCCACAGAACACAATGTGTGAGAATCAGCGGCCAGGTCTCAGAGCAAAGAGAAGTAAACCTAGGAGTCCCCCAAGGGTCTATTCTCGGGCCACCCCTCTTTAGCCTATTCATCAACAACTTACCCTCTAGCTGCCCTGCGCACTTGGTGCTTTATGCCGATGATGCGGTCATCTCAGTGCCTGGCAAACAGCTGACCGCAATCACTGCTGAGCTGCAAGATAACTTCCACACACTTGAGCACTGGTTCACTAAGAACAAACTGCTGCTCAACTATAAAAAGAGTATGCTCTTCACCATCCCCCAGAGCAAAAAAGAGTTTGGTCCGCTTCTGATTCGCAGCTCCACGGGGGACTCCCTGGAACAGGTATCCACTTTCAAATATCTAGGTACCCACCTAGATGACATGCTCACCTTCTCAAAGCACATTCACCATGTGGTCAAAATGGCTAATGCAAAACTGGGAGTCCTCTATCACCACAGACAGTCTCTGACCCCGATGCCCTAAAACTAGTTACTCATAGCTTAGTATTATCCACTGTAGACTATGGTCTCATCATCTATGTCGCTGGCTCTCACTCCGCAATAAAGAGGGTCATGACCCTCCTTCACAAAGCATGCCAGCTGGTCCTTGGGGCAGACCCCCACACACACTTGCTCCTTATACGAAGAGTCACGTGATGCTCTAGTCAGAGTGGCAGCTCTCCTCTCACTCTCCTAACCCTCGCCAAAATATAAGGAACTAAGCACCTTCTGCACACTAAATATTTTAAACACCTTGTTGTGCCTTGCTTGCTAACGTCGGTGGTGACTTGGTGGTAGATCGGAAATCCTGTAAAACCGCTCCGATGTTGGAAACCAAGATGAAGCAAGTGCTCCCTCTGCAAACCCCCAAAAAGCTCTCTAAGCGCTCCAATGTTCACAATGTGGGTTCTGGTTATCCTTCCACTACTACACTGGTCCCCCCTCCACTCACAGAGGATCGTCTACTGCAAGCCCTGGAACCTCTGGCTATAAAGAAGCTTACCCCACTGATTTCACTTCCCTGCCCCCGCATCTGTCAATACCTCAACAATGCCTCTCTGGCTGCTCCTGCCCCCCCCCCCAGAAGGCCTCCTATGACCTCTACCTCTTGGCACTTACTCAAGGATTGTACCACACTGATGAAGTGTTGTTTATTGCTGCTCCTTCAAGTCTTAACTTTGCACTCTTTTTAACCTCTAAATTCTAAATCCCACCATCTACAACTGTTTACTTGAAACATATTTGCTGCTTGTTGATTATCTTCAACAATGTTTGTTTGTTTTTTGTATTGCATTGTTTTGTATTGTACTGTATTGTATTGTATTGCATTGAACTGCACTGTATCGTATTGTACTGTCTCCCCTTGACTTGGAACCTTTGTAAACGAGCCATGGCTCCAAGGTATTAATCTGAAACTGAATAAATAAATAAATCTAAGAGGGACAGTTTGAATTTCAATCAGTCCTAGAGCAGTCTGAAGTCTGAGAGAGGTTTGTGAGGGTCTCCAGCTCGAGCTTCCGAGAGGAGCCTGTGTCTTTGCAGTAGGGGCCTGTTTGCCTTCTGCGAGCTGTCTTTAATTCACAAGGAGATTGATCTTCAGGGACTGCCTACCTGCAGATTAAGAGGTTTACTCAGCAAAGTGGCTGTAATTGCAGACCGGCCTGAAACCAAACTGAGAGGTAGAGAATTAAATGCTGTTTCCAGTAAATATGCCTACTGTTCAGGGACTCCTGATTTGCAGAAAGGAGCCCGTCTTCACCAATGACTGAACTGTCTGCCAGCTGGAAGAGTCACCAACAAATAAACTGAACTTTGTCAGATATACTCTACTGAACTTGGGCCTTTGTTCCTTCCGGCCCATGCCACCTGTTCTTGTGCAAGCTCCAGTGCTACCAATGAGAGACCAGCTTCGAGGATCCAGCCCCTGTGCAGCAAGTCATCGCAGGTTATGGCCACCTTCAGGGAAAGGTTGTGAAGTGACGGTGAGTCGTAACGACCCAGTTTCCCCATGTGCATCAGCTTCCAGCATCAGGTCTTCATTTCACCAGGTTATCATCTGTAATTGACTGGTACAGTGAGTAAATCCAGGGTAGCTCCCTGCAACAGGCATCTTAATCTTCTTATGGTATCATCTAATTGCTTTCCACTTAATTTTAATCATTTCAATAGACTGGTCCAACTGGCCATGGATAAAAATGATTTGTTTTGCCTTGCATCACTTAATAATCATTTTCTTCAAGGACCCCAATGACAGCTGCATCCCAGGGCAATGATTCTGGCCAGCCAGTATAGGTCCTGGGTACACAGTAGCTAAAGGACTCATAATAATAATAAACTTCATTTTTAAGTGCATTTCAAATACCAAGATTCTTTACGTAATAAAACATATTTCCATAAAATAACTATTAAAATAATATATAATACAATTACAGATACCAACAGTTCACTGGTACACCTGACCCCACAAAAAAGTTTTGAGTGCCCGTTTAAAACCCCCCACAGTCACGCATTCCCAAAGATGATGGGGTAGAGAATTCCAGAGGGTAGGGGCTGCAAACATAAATGCACGAGCCCCAGAAGATTTCAAAGTTACCCTCGGAATCTCCAGCAACCCCTCGTCAGCCGAACAGAGTTGTCGCACAGGGGTGTAGGGAATCAGAAGCTCTTTCAAGTAGTCGGGACCAAGTCTGTGTAGGGCTTTATAAGTCAGTAAACCAACTTTAAAGATGACCCACCACTGAATCGGCAGCCAGTGCATATCGTGCAGCACAGGAGTAATATGCGCCCTCCGAGACGCCCCGGTCAACAATCGAGCAGCAGAGTTCTGCACTAGCTGCAAGCGGTGAATATCAACTCCAGGAAACACTAAGTAAAGGGAGTTGCAGTGGTCAAGGTGCGAGAAACATGGAGGAAATCACATATAGAATAAACTTGAGGATGCAGAGTTTCGTTGGGAGGTGGACTCCATGGATGATGCTACCAGAGATGGGAGTGGCTGAGTAAGAGAGGGGAAGCTTGGGAAGGGGTATAAAGAAGGGAGATCCTTATTATAAGAATATTAGAGAACTAAAACTTCTAGATTGCTCTCTGTAAAGCAAAATAAATTCAATTTAGTGAAAGGAACCTCAGAGAAAATGACTATATGCACTAAGACACTCTTTGTGTAAATGTATGTATGTACTTTTTAACTCAAATGTGATGGAAAGAACTCTTGATTATTGTAAACCTGTGCTGAATTATGCAATAAACTTGAATTTTAAAAAAAAAAGGGGTGAGGTCACAAAGGTGTGGATCAACACAGGCAGATCGCTGGACGGAACAAGGTGTTTGACCCCGGCAATGTTCCTAAGATGATAAAAGGCAGACTTGACGACTGCCGACACCTGATAACGAAGGGTCAGCCCGTCATCAAGTACCACTCCCAGGTAGCGCACCTGTTCGGAGGTAAGAATCTGGGAGCTCACCAGAAATAAACCAGAGGGCTGACCAGTCCTCAACCCCTTTATCCTGTGACCTGGGACCACAACCATGACCTCAGTCTTTCCCGTGTTCAACTTTAGCCAACTCAAATTCATCCAGTCCTGGATTTCGGCGAGGCAGTTATAAAAATACTGAGAAAGCACTAACCTGGTCGGGAGCAAAAGACAAGTAGAGCTGGGTATCATCAGCATAGCAGTGAAACCTCAGCCCATACCATCTTACAATGTCTCCGAGGGGCAGCATATACACTGCAAACAACATGGGGGACAGCACCAAGCCCTGAGGGACCCCACAAGACAGAGGGAGTGAGTCAGAAGAAAAAATCCCCAACACAACTCTCTGTGTTCTGCCCATTAGGAAAGATGTAAACCACCTGAGGACCATACTTGTCAAGCCACAGATGAACCTCAGGCACTGGAGCAGCACCCCATGGTCCACAGTGTCAAAAGCTGAAGAGAGATCAAGGAGTACCAGAATGGAATGGTTTCTCTGATCTCTCACCATCAGGAGATCATTGAGCACCCAAACCAGAGCAGTCTCAGTGCTATGCCTCTTTCAGAAACTGAACTGGAGAGGTTCATAGATATTATGGATGGTCTAGTGGTTCTCAGTTGAATTGCCACTACTTTCTCAATAACCTTCCCTATAAAGGGAAGGTTTGAGATAGGTCTGTAGTTAGCTAGAACGTCCGGGTCCAACAAAGCTTTCTTCAGAAGGGATATCACCACCGCCTCCTTCAGGGAGCTTGGAAACTCACCTATTCCAAGGAGCACCAGACTATCTGAGCCAGAGCTGGGCCGATGATATCACAACAACCCAAAATCAGGGAAGTTGGGCCAGGATCTAAACTACAGCACGTAGGGTGCATCCCCTGGACAATCCATATAATATCCCTGAACTCCGGCAGGTCAAAGGTATTCCAGGAAGTACGAGGTATAGTGACCGAGCACCAACCAACAGCATCCCCCATAGAACAAGTCAAGAGGATCCCTGACCTGATGTCAGCCACCTTATTCATGAAAAATTGAGCAAGCTCATCACACTCAATTTGTGAAAAGGCTCGACAGAGCTGCAGGCAGGCTGGGTTGCACAACCTGTCCACAGTTCGGAAGACCTGAGCTGGTCGATTCTGAGCGACAGCAGTTTACCTGGACAGGAACTCTGCCTTCTTACGGGAGATCACCAATTGGTAGGTTTGATAATGCTCTACCAAACTAAGATGGTCAACCACCAGGGCAGATTACCGCCAACGGCATACTAACCTTCGTCCTAATCGCTGCAACTCCCTCAAAGGCCCATCAAACCAAGGGGCCCGAGGACAAAGTGGGAGAGGATGAATCCAGACAGGAGCAATCAGGTCCAGGGCTGAGGAGATGGCCTTATTATAGGCCAAGACCAAAGGCTCTGGATCTGAGCTGGCAACAAGAAACTCCGAGAGATCAATCACCACCACCAAGTCTTCAGGGCTCACATCCCGTAAAGGGCAGTAAATGACCATCTCCATAGGGGCAGACCTACAAAGGGGGTGCAAAAATGAACCTCATGGTGTAATGATCGGACCAACTGACAGGTTCCACCCCCAAGTCAGAGGCCTCAATCCCCAGGAGGAACACCAGATCCAAAGAATGACCATGACTATGGGTAGCTGAGGTAACAATCTGTGTGAAGCCCAATGATATCATCAACTGGAGGAAGTGCTGTCCAAAAGGCGAAAGTTCATCGTCAACCCATACATTGAAGTCACCCAGAAGCATCAGTCTGGGTGACTCCACTATATCCTTGGCCGAAGTCGCCACTTCCTGCAGGAATAAGCTTCTTGTACCGGGTGGATGGTAGATGAAGCTATCCTGCACCCACACCAGCTACCGCAGTACATTCAAAGGATTCGGTTTCCTCAACTGGTACACCAGTGAGGCACAACTCGATCTTGAAACAGACCACAACCCCCCCCCCCCACAGTCCAATCTCGGGTTGTGAATCACCGAGTACCGGCTGGAATTGCTGCTTCCAAAACGGGGCCGGCATTTTCATCCAGCCAGGTCTCGGTGATGCATGCCACATCAGCTGTTCCAACAAAATCCGCAATAACTGCAGTTTTGTTCTTAATATATCTGGCATTGCACAACACCACCCGATTTGGACGGGGTTCACGAGCCATCCCAACTACTTGCCCATCAACAAAAATGGTGCCTTTGGGTATGGGGACTAGACATGAAACACCAAGTTCCAGGCTCCATTTCGCCCCAGGGCATCTTCTAAGCCTAACCAACCCTATGCGAGAGATCCGCTCATTCATTATAGAGACTGAACTAATGGTGTTTATCATTGTGGTTTACAAAATAATAATCACTTGCCTAAATTTGCTCCCCCTCCTGGTTCACGTCTCCTTAATAAACCTGATTTGTAGTGTTACTTTAAATCTAGCTTGTAAGCATATTACTACTGGGCTTAAAGTGATAGACTTTGTATTGAATGTGCTAAAAAGTGCATGCTGTATTGCCAAACTGTCTTTTATAGGGAGTTGCAGGCACTCACCAGGACCAGAGACCCTACTGGTAAGTGGGACAACTGTGAGCATATTATTAATGCATGTTACAAACTGTATGGTAAAAGCTGTTAAGGGTCATTGCCTATATCTGAGTAATTGGTCACTAGCTGAGATTGTGGGTGGTTATAGCTTCCCAGAGGGCTATATCAGTTTTAATAGAAACCCCCATAATGATTACTGTGGGTGGAGGCACCAAAATATTGTGTTTACTGAAGGTGAGGAAACCCCAGTACTTCTCAGTTTCGAACCCAGGCCCCTCAATCTGATGTTGGGAAGACAGGCAGGGATAGTAGCCCTTGGAGTAATGCCGCCTATACAGTTACACTATCAAACTCTCTATACAGAGTCTGTAGTCTCTGCTGACAATGCTATCTCCTTTTATCTCTTGAAACTCTCTCTTCCCTTCCTGACTGACTCTCAGAAAACAGCTTTGACCACTTCTATCTGCAGTGACGAGATACAGTTAGTTATCACAAATGTTAAAACACAGAAATGCCCTGGTCCACATGGTTACCCCACTGAATGGGTACAAGACCTTCTCTGAACTTTCAACCCTTCAACTGCTTTGTACTTTTGAGTTTGTTCAAATGGGAGGAAATTTGCCATGATCTCCGTTATTCCTAAACCCAGAAAAGACACTATGTATCCTACCTCCTACAGCCCAATTTCCATTTTTTTTAAACTTTATGTTTATTGTTTTGTTTTACAAACATATAGTTATAGTCACTAACATCTGACATAACAGCGATATAAGTATTACCAGGAGGGTGCCACTCCTCTTAATATACCAGTTCATACCATCAAATGTTATAAGATACGTCTTTAGGGAGTCTACAAAACTTTTAATACCAGTAGTCATATGTTATCCAATTAAAGCTGTTAGAGGAGTCCATGAGCTACATGTGGATGCTGAGAAACAATGTCCAAGTCCAGAGTCATCAATGACTATACCTACCAGAGGGTGTCAAAAGTATCCATCATGCTTATCCATAGTAAAAGCAGAATTATTATTAAACCAATGTATTCTTATAAATGTAATGCAGATAGTTGTATTTCGTATAAGTAAACAGGATGAGATCACCACATAATGTGTATATTCGTTCCAGCTATTTTAATAAGGTGCTTACACCATTACAAGAAACCATGTTAATATTCAAAACAAACAGTATTTAGCTGATCATTAACGTTACAAAAAGTCACAAATGGGTAAGATAATCCAGGAGTCTATACAGCCAGTATAGGATTTTAAGGGAGATTAAAGGGAGAGAAAAAAAAAGCATTACAGAGCCAGCATTAAGGATTTCAATTTAAATAGAGGTACTGGTACTGTAAACTATGACCTTAGGGCTCAATTCTTCCTCCCCTTCCCTAAAGAGCCATACCTGTTACTAAGCACTCAAAATTCCAGGTTCACGGGATTTCTTCATCCGATTCTGAATCCTCGGCTTGGGACTGACAGGACCGGGTAGGTATATTCCTCTGGCACCACTTCATGGCATCAGTAGACTCAGTGTAGATATAGACTTTGCCCTGATACACTATGTGGAGATGAGCTGGGAAGACTAAGCCATGGGAAATTCCTGCCTCTCTGAGAAGTGCTCGTGCACCATCAAATTTCTTGCACTTTTGTCTGGTAGCATAACCTAAGTCCGGGAACATTTTAATTATTTGACCATTGTACAGGAGAGTTTTCTTCTGTCTGGCTTGGGCCAAAAGACGATCCTGAGAGCCAGCTTCATCTGTGATTATCACTACTGTCTGAGGGGCCTCCGGATTGTCAACTCGGCCCCGAGGAATGATCCTATAGACTTTCTGAAAATGCTGCACCATCAGCGCCACTTCTTATCCCAACTCTTGTGTCAGCCACTCCTGAAGAAAATACATAAGGTGATTGCCCTCACACCCCTCTTCCAGGCCGAGTATTCTCAATTTGGAGGATCTAGCTTGATTTTCTAAAGATTCCAACCTCGATCTAAGGTGGGTGTTTTCTTTGACCAATGTTGCGACTGCTCTCAGTGCAGCATCTGCTTTCTTTGTTGTTTCCACTGATGCAGTGGTGACCACTTCCAACGATGTTTCAATCGTGACCACTCTGTTGTTGAGTGCATCAAATTTATTGGAAAGTCCGGACACCAATGCCATTAATCCATTCATCTTTACTCCCAGTGTTTTCAGCATTTCCTCCGACGTGCCCTGGTTCTGTTCATGCTCATGGGCTTGTGCTGCCCACGTAGCTGGAACTCCTGGCATACTTTTGGTTTTACCTGCATCTCCTGATCCTTTATCCTTACGAGGATTTCCCATCTTGGCCAGTAATTGTTTGTATACCATTTGTGGTGTCTGGCAAAAAGATTACTTTGATATTTACTGCTACGGAATACTTTTATTGTAAGTTTATGATCAGAGCTTTATCTGCTTGTGGCCATTTTGCTCGGGCTCCACAGCGCCCCCCCCTCCCAATTTCCATTTTACATGTAGATTACAAGCTTCAAATGGCTGTCTGGGCCAACAGGGTGGAACATATTGTTTCACTCCTTATTCATTCTGACTAGGCTTGATTTATTAGGAGCCGTCAGATAATGGATAACCTTCATAGAATGCTGCTCTTGCTAGAATATGCTACTCAGAGGTCTATACCAATGGTGGTATTGAGTTTGGATGCTGAGAAGGCATTTGACAGTGTGTACTGGCCTTTTCTCTGGGGCACCCTATCAGCCTTCAGATTCCTGGATCCCTTCCTAGTATGGCTCAGAAATATATATGTTGGACCTCAGGCCTACGTTCAGAGTAATGGTTTTCATACCTCCCCTATACTCCTTCACTGAGGGATTAGACTGGGTGTCACCTGCCCCCTTGCTATTTGTGCTCTATATTGAGCCACTGGCCACAGCTCTTTGTATGGTGAACTTGGTAGAGGGGACACCACTTGGAGACACTGACTATAAGATTGCTTTATATGCAGATGATAGCCAGCTTGCACTCTTAAACCATGAACAATCTATTCCAGCTGCATGCCCAGTTCTTCCTGCATTTGGCTGGTGGTCGGGTTTTTCACTTAATCTTTGGAAAACGAACATTCTCCTCTTGAATTATACACCATCCCTACCTCTCCAGAGAGATCTCCCTTTATGGTGGAGGGGTGCTAAATTAAATATCTAGGGTTTTATATCCCTAAAGATCTGCAAAATCTCGAACTTTTGAACTATGAACCCCAATCGAAGCAGTGACTAAAGATTTTTCCCATTAGAGCCAATTCCTCCTACCTTATTTCTCCAAAGTAGGGATGATCCAGGTGAATATACTACCTTGTTGCTTAGGAGGACTGCATTCCAAAGTCAAAAGAAGACTCTCAGTCAATTACTATTGGAAAATTATTTTGCGAACTACAAAACTACAAAACAAGCAATAATAGCGGCAGTTCCAACCAGTGTCCCCTGTGCTTCAACCATTAGGTCTTCATCAGGGGGCCCTGCAGCTAAATTTTTGCCACTACAATGTGGATTGTATTGGAGGCGGTGTGGACAGTCCAAGATAGATCACACCCATGTGTTTTGGCACTATCCAGTCCTCATTCATTTTGGAGGGATATCGCTACTCAGTTTGAAGATTTATGTTTTATTTCTTCCCTTATTTTTCCCTCCATGGTGCTCCTCTCATCCCCTTCCAGGTGCCCAATTGAGTCCCCACTCCATGGCCTATTTATACCTACTATTGGCTAAAAAGGCACTTATAAGGCTTTGGATGCAAACCAAACCTCTGACAAATGGAGATGTGGCGAGCAATAGTATTAGAAATCTAACACCATGGAACATATCAAAACTTTCCATTATGGCATGACTCCTCGGTTCCAAGCAAAATGGCAAAACTAGGTTACTTATTTGCTTTCTTATGATGAGACATTTGTACCATAGATGTACCATATCCTTTTTAACTTCTGCCTGTACTGTGGATTTATTGTAAAAGGCACTGTTGCGTGGTAGATGCAATCTGCATACAGTGACAACTGGGTTTTCAGGAATCTGCTGTTTTTGTTTTTTTCTGAACTCTTAGGTTTGGCCTTTACTAAAGGGAGGTTTGGATTGACTTCCTACTGCCTGTACTTTTGATATGGAGTCACATATTTGTGCTGCACTGTTACTGGTTGTACTGCTCAAAATAAATTAAAAAAAAGCCGTTCATAGTACTTTACTACATTTTCAGTTTTAAATGATAAAAGATATGAGCTTTGCTAGGCATCCATAGATTCCTAGTGATTCACTAATTCCTTCAGTCAATAGACTTGATAAAGTAAATACTGTTTGTGGCTTCTTGAGGCCACCAGCCATCAGCTTGTAATTCAGAAGATGTTTCAGGCTGAATTCCATCTGATACTTGTCAGCTGGATCTCTCAGTTGTTTTTTTTCATTTCTGTATGTTTCCACCACACTTGCTTTTACGTCCAGCCACTCCTTCAGAGTGCCAAGGTCCCTGGTGCCCACTTGACCCCTACCGCCATCCATCAACCCCTACTGCAGCTTATCAGGTAGCCCGATGTATGCCTTCATCAAGGGGGTCTCTCTGTTCTGGGGGGGAAGTGCCTTACTGGTGAACTACACATCCTGGAGCTACAGGGCTGGTCGAGGCTTTCTTTGGGGCTTCATGGTGGCAGGAGCCGGCACTCATCATCCAGTCAGGTGGGAGCTCTTTTTTTCCATTTTTGGCCCTGCCCACAACAGTTCTCGGCCTTACGTGAGCACAGGCAACCTTGGGTGGGGACGTGCAGGGGGCGTGTCGAGGCATCACATTCCCTCAAGCATGTCACCCAACCCGCCCACAGGTGCCAAGGCTTGTCCCACCTCCCCCGGAAGGGAAGAGTCCAATGGATGCTTTGAATCCCCCTCTCTACTGGTCTCTGCTCCTGGTACCTGGGCTCAGAGCGTGAACCTGGGTCACCAGTGTGCTGAGCGAACCCCTTCACTCGGCGCCATGGAGCCGGCGGAGCTCTCTTTTTAATTAACACAACACAGAAAGCTGAAATAGGATACAATTTGTCTGAATGGGGACATGTAAATGGTGGTGTCCCTAGGGGGACATGTTTGGACCACTGATTGTTCTGGATTTTTACCAGCGATTTAGCTGTGAAAATACAGTACAATCTGTCGATGACACCACTATCAATGAAGGTGTACAAGAGGGTTAGCAAGGAAAATTACAGGACATTTTACCTAAAATTAATGAATGGGTTGAAGTAAATGCTATTGGAATCTGATAAAAACTAAAAAGAATTATGTTTTTTGGAAGGAACGAAAGTGAATCTTTGGGCCCACTTGTTAATAATGAAGTCACTATAAAGAAGGCAAAAAAGAAGCATGGCTCACCTAACTCCAAATGGAATTAGACCAGGAACTTTGCCATAGTATGTCAAAAGTGTTTATTAAAGATGATAGCAGCAAAACTCAGTCAAAAAGAGGTGATTATTTTTCTCTATTCTTCCTGTTCCTTCTTTTCCCAACTTCCCCCCACCCTTCCTCTTTCTTTCCCCCTTCCCTCCCTCCTGTTCCCCTCTTTATTGTATTAGTTTGTCCAATATTGTATATCTGTTATGACTGCAGCCTTTTTAAACATTGGTGATCAGTTTACACATTGCTTGAGACTGGCCTTGTGTAGCACATTTTGCAAAAGAATATAGCTACTTAGGATAGCACTTTATCATGTTGCATTATATAGACATATAACATGTTTTGAACACACTTGTTTGCACATATATGTATATTACTTGAAATGGCACTGTCATGTTAGAAAGACAATTTAAAGGGGAAGTAACATGCATGCATAGCCACGCCTTGAGAAAGTGCATTGTTGTTTGTGTGGAACACTGACAGTCACCAACAGGATAAGTTTTGCCGCTATCATCGTTAATAAACATTTTTGTCATACTATGGCCAAGTTCCTAGTCTCATTCCGTTTGGAGTCAGGTGAGCCACTCTTCCTTTTTGCCTTTGCCTTGTATTGTACATCACATGGGGGGGGGGCTCCCAGCATTGTCTGTGTAGCCACCTCTTTTGTTTTTGCATCACTATGAAGAGGTATGTGTGGTAACTTTGTTAGCTGTAAAGATCACAAGAGATTTGAAATGGTTCCACCATATTAATGATCTGGTAACAAGGGAAGATAAGGGTCATACTTTATAGTAATGCTAAAAAGAACAAGCATCGCTAGTGATGATTTATGGCTACTTAACAAAGCACCTATCAGATCCATTCTGGAATATGTGTGCCCACTATGGCATTTTACCTTATTAAAAAGGAGTGTGATAGCACAGAAAAAGTCCAGAAAAGGGCCATCAAAATAAAATCGGGGTGCCAATGTTCCACTCAAGATGTGATAGAAGAAAAGAGAATTACGACATTGGAGGGGAGAGGAGGATATCTTTGTGTAGGGATTTCTTTCGGAAAAATATGATAGATACTGCACACAAACTGTGTAATCTTGTGCCATCCAGGACGGATGTCCCTACTCCTTCAGAAGGAGATCAAGAATGTCCTGTACAGTGGAAAGGACTGAATGGTTCAGGAACAGTTTTGTACAGTGGACCATAAATAATTCTGATATTCCTGTAACCTGAAAATATTTGGGACTTTGGTATTGACCATATGCATCTATCTGTGCACTTTATATAAATGAATAGCACCTGACAAAGTGTGTGGGCATGCTGTAATATGCGGACATCTCAGGTGCATTGCAAGGCATGAGTAGTATGCCAAGTGCCTTCAACCACCTGAGAAGTCTATGTATCAGAGAATGCCTGGACACCTTGCAGGGTGTTAGTCCACTTATAAAATAGGTCCTAAATTGATTTGTGGAGTGAAAACAGTCATTTGCTTCAACAGTCTACTTAACTTTACAGTTTGTTTTTTGCCTTATGCATTTTAATTTCACCGGTATGTGAGTATTCCTGCTGGACTATGTTAACCTGTTGTCTACTGCAATTCTCCCTGGAACCACCATGAAAACAAGATGCTAAACGTCCTGTGGAGTATAGTGGCTGTAGTAATTTCAAATGAATCGATGAATAGATAAAACATTTAACTTAGTTCTGAACTGTGCAAGGGTGCTCCGATAACTGCATAGTCAGGTAATGCTCTCAGCCAATCAGATTGCTAGGATTTCATCACCTGTTTTGTAAATTATATTATTTTGGGCATGTTTATATCATATTCATCATGCTTAGTTCATCTTTTAAGATATGCATGATGACGCACAACAATACGCCAACACTGGTGAAGTTTAAGAGGGTGGCATTTATGTCACTTAGATACTACCTTATGGTCCCTGCACTATGCGTGAATATCTTATTATGTAATTTGTAGCTGTATTTTTATAATCTGTTTCTTGCACACTTATTTGTATGCCATACATTGTATTAACTTCAGTTTTAAAAAGTGGCAATATTCTCCCCATATTGTTTTAAAATCAAATCAGAATCAAGCAGCACACACCTGAAGTGCTTTATCACAATTATAAAATGGATCCCAGTTCTAAAAAGTTTTAAAACCGAGAAAAATACTTTTTTATTACAGAAAAAAACACCGCTGTAAGAGGCTTACATAACAGCACTATAAAGGGACTCCCTCCCAATGTGTCCTATTCACATTTGTCTCCCAGTGAGTGTTTGGAATAGCGAAGGAGTGGAACAGGTAACTGGTATCTTAGACATCAGCAGGTATCAGGGAACATTGTTTAACCAGGAGAAGCACACTAAGCCGGAGCTTAGGGAAGGGTGGAGGGTTAAAAGTAGGCCAAAGCTGGGAATAGGTGCAACACCCTATGCAGGATAGGAGTATAAAGTATTTTTAAGGTGGGTATAGGGACACATAAATAGCAGCCTGTGTAAGGTCAGGTAGCACAGGGGTATGGGAAGGTGAAAGTGCTACTACCAGTAGGAAAAAGCAGAGAAAGGCAAGTGGGTTAAGTAGGAGGTAAATTCTTCAGACAAAAGGAAACTGTTGAGTGTGGTAGATGACAAAAACCCTATCTAGGGTAAAGGTACAAAGAGGCAAACAAACAAAGGGGAAAACTAGAAACACACTATCAGGGATAAGGGTACAAATGTATTTCCAAGTAACACAGGGAATGCAGGAACTGGGAATGCTGGGAGGTGCAATGCAGAGGCTGTGGTGCAGATATTTTCAGAGAGATCTTCTAGATACTGCGGTGCTGCCCCATCTGCATATGCCTCTCTGGATTGAGGGAGAAGGTCACTAAACTCCAGGATGAGTTGGCTCGGATTCGGAGGACCTTCCCCCCACCCAAGGTACAAAAAGTCTGTCACCGTTACCTCATAGGATGCCAGGGAAGCAGAACAGCTGGACTATGGCAGGCTCTGGAAGGGTGGAGGTGGTGGGTCAGAGGTACATTCTTCAGCTGGTACCACTGTGTAATTCCTACACCACTCTGGTGGGGCATGACTGTCAGGAGGAGGCACCCATGGCAGTCAACTGGAAGATGTGGGGATTCTCCATAGTGGAGACCACAAGGAGGGTGGTAGATGACCTCAGAGGAGGAGGAGGAGGAGAAAGCAACTTCTGGTGGGGGACTCATTTGTAAGGGGGATAGATTTAATAATAGGAAGGGGGGGAGGTTAGGTGCCTACACGGCACTATGTCTCGGAAAGATGGTAAGCGGATCTTGAGGATCGTCAAGGCAGCAGTACAGAAGGGAAAACTGCATGTCATTGTCCACCTAGTGAATAATGACCTGGCTAGGGATGGGGCAGGAACAGTGCAGGGGAAATTTAGGGACCTGGCAAGAGGTCTTAGACAAGTAGCATGCTCAGTGGTTTTCGTGGAGGTGCTGCCTCTCTATGATGGGGGGAGGGGAAGGATCTCCTTACTAACACCTTCAACACATGGTTGAAGAAAGGGTGCAGAGAGGAAGGTTTCAATTACATTAGGGACTGGGGATCCACCTGGAGGGATAAGGGCCAATTCAGGGGTGATGGCCAGCATCCATCCAAGAGAGGAGCCACAGTCCTCAGTGGATGGTTTAAATGTTACTTTTATGAATATTTAAACTACCTAACGGGAGTTGCAGAAGAAATCCAGGAGACAGAAACTGCCCCTCTCCAAAGGCTGAAGTAGAAAGCAGGGAGACCCCAAGGGGAGAGGAATCCCCAATGTTGCAAATTAACAAAGGAAGCATGGTGGTAGAAATGAAGGGGGTGGTGACAGGAGCAGTAAAAAGAAAGAGGGGAAGGAGGATGGGCAAAAAGGAACAAGGGGGGATAACAAGAAGAGTGGAAACAAAATCTGGAAGGCCATGTGTGTGAATGCTAGAAGTCTAAGAAATACGATTCCAGACCTAGAGGCCATCATGGCGTAGACCGACCTGGATATTATGGTCATTACCAAATCATGGTGCACTGAAAACCATGAATGGGAACTGGCCATACCAGGCTATACTCTGTTTAGTAAGGACAGAGTGGGATGGAAAGGAGGGGGTGTTGTATTTTATGTGAGAGAAAGCACAAAAGTGATGGAAATACAGGGAATATGGGGGGGGGCAGAGGTACTGTAGGTCACCCTTGAGATGGGCAATGGAGACACTATTCACACTGAAGTGCCCTATGGACCTCCAGTGGGTGGGGGGTGGAGCTAGATAATGTACTGGGGAGGTGCTGCTGGTGGGAAACTTCAATCTGCTGGATGTAGACTGCAGCCTCCCAGCTGCAGCTGCAGCTTCAGCTAGAGGCCGGGACATACTAGACTCCCTGCAGAAGGCATTTCTCTGGCAACTAGTCAGCAAACCCACTCTTGATGGGGCAATACTGGACCTGGTACTCACTAACAGGGACAGTGTTGCCGGCGTCAATCAAATCAAATCAAATCAAGATTTACAGTTTTTATAATGCGCATTTCAAAATATCAAAGCGCAAGTACAAAACAAATGTAACAACACATCAACAATAATAAATACAAATATAAGACATTTAAAAGGCAGCAGGACAAGCCGATATTACATTAAAAAGCTAATTCAAATAAATAACTCTTCAATGCAGTTTTAAAGGACAGGCACTCTCTATTCCGACGAGGTAGAGAATTCCACAGGGCTGGGGCCACAAAAGGAAAAGCTCTGGCCCCCGAAGACTGAAGACGAACCCTGGGAATCTCTAGCAATCCCTCATCGATGGAACAGAGTGGGCAGAGAGGATGGTAGGGCCGAAGGAGATCTTGCAAGTAGCCCAGTCCCTGTCCATGTAGGGTCTCATAGGTCAGCAACGCAACCTTGAAGGTGATCCTCCATCGTACCAGCAGCCAGTGCAGTTCGCACAGCACAGGTGTGATATGGCAAGTTCTTGGTAGCCCAGTCAACAACCTGACTGCACCGTTCTGCACCAGCTGCAGGCGACGGAGATCAACCCCTGCAACTCTAGATATAGAGCATTACAGTAGTCAAGACGCGAAGATACAAAGGCATGAACCAACACCAAGAGGTCATCATGTGGAACAAGGTGTTTTATCCAGGCTATATTCCTCAGATGGTAAAAAAAGGACTTAACAATGGCTGACACCTGTATCTTGCGCGCCAGCTTGCTGTCAAGTACTACGTCCAGATTTTGCACCTGTTCAGAAGGTCTCAACTGGTTACCCCCTAACACAAGGCCAGAGGAAGACCCAGGAGTCAACTTCTCTACACGGTGGCCAGGGTCCACCACCAGCTCCTCAGTCTTGTCCGGATTGAGTCTTAACCAGTTAGCACTCATCCAGTCTTGAATCTCAGCGAGGCAGTTGTTAAAGACTGATATTGCATCATTTTTGTTTGGGTACAAAGGACATATAGAGCTGAGTGTCATCCACATAGCAGTGAAAACTCAGCCCATAACGCCTTATAATGTCTCCCAACGGCAGCATATACACCATGAACAACATGGGGGAAAGCACAGAACCCTGTGGCATCCCACAACATAGAGCAAAAGGAGCAGAGGAAAAAATTATTAATACTACCCTCGGAGTTCTGCCCATGAGGAAAGAGTGGAACCATCTGAGGACTGTCCCTGACAGTCCACAGAGTAGCCATAGGCATTCTAGCAACATCCCATGGTCCACGGTGTCAAATGCTGCAGAGAGATCAAGGAGGACCAAGATCGAACAGCTCCTCCGATCTCTCGCTATTAGGAGATCATTCAGTACTTGAACCAACGCTGTCTCAGTACTATGCCTCTTCCTGAAACCGGACTGGAGAGGATCATAGACCTCATGTGTGGTAAGAAAGTCATCGAGCTGCGACACGACTACTTTCTCAATAACCTTGCCTAAAAAGGGCAGGTTAGAGATCAGTCTGTAGTTGGCAAGACAGTCAGGGTCAAGGGAAGGTTTCTTTAAAAGGGGTGTCACAATAGCCTTTTTCAGGGACTCCGGGAACACCCCTTGGTCCAATGAGCACCAGACTATCTCAGCAAGAACTGGTCCGATCGCATCCACGCACCCCACAAGGAGGAGCGTAGGACCAGGATCCAAACTGTAGCAAGTCGGTTGCAAGCCCTGGACAATCTTCATGATATCCATGATTGCTGGCTGGTCAAAAACCGTCCAGGCAGACCGAGGGCCTGTAACCTTGCATCGACAACCGCAATGCTCATTTGAACGCATTTTGTGGATCTCTGACCTGATCGATAACACCTTATCATCAAAGAACCGAGCAAACTCAACACACTTTATTTGTGAAAAAGCTCTCTGACCCCGCAGGCAGGCTGGATTGCACAGCTGTCCACGGTCTGGAAGAGATGGGCTGGTCGATTCCATGATGCAGCTATCTCCCTGGATAGGAACTCTGCCTTCTTACAGGAGATTTCTGATTGATAGTCCGTATAATGAGCAATCAATCTAACCCTGTCTCCTTCCAGGCTGGATTTCTGCCAACAGCGTTCCAATCTTCGCCCTACTCCCTCAATATCCCATCAAACCAAGGGGACTGAGGGCGGAGGGAGGGGAGCGAACTCGGACAGGTGCTATGGAATCCAGGGCCTTCGGCACCATATTATTATAGTGCACTACTAAGACATCTGGTTCCAAGCACTCCACAGGCCAACTCGATAGGTCCAGCACCACCATCAGCCCCTCAGGGGTAACACCCCTCAAAGGGCGGTACCAGACCATCTCCAAAGGGGGCAGTCTCATTAGGGGGGCCGCGAAATTGAACCTTATAGAGTGATGGTCCACCACCTAACTGGTTCCACCACCAGTTCCGTGATCTCCATCCCCAGGGTGAACACCAGATCCAAAGAGTGACCCTGAATATGGGTTGCAGTGGTAACAACCTGTGTGAAGCCCAATGAGATTATCAGTTGGAGGACGTTTTGACCAAAATACTTGAGTTCATCGTCGACCCAGGCGTTGAAATCCCCCAGGACCAACCACCTGGAGGGTTCCAACACCATGTCGACATTGAAGTCTGCAAAAGCTTTCTCATCACCGGGTAGATGGTAGACGAGTAAGATTCTGCTGCCCGCACCTGCTCCCATGATACAATCAAAAGATCTAGGGATCGCCACTGGAACCTCTACAAGGTCCAATTCCGATTTAAAACAAATAGCGACTCCCCCCAATCCAATCTCGGGCGTTGTATCACAGAGTACCTGGCTGGAACAGCTGACTCCAATATGGGACCAGCATTCTCGTCCAGCCAGGTCTCGGTGATGCAAGCTAGGTCAGATGACTCAACAAGATCAGCAATAATTGCTGTCTTGTTCTTTATTGACCTGGCGTTGCATAACACCGCCCGAGTTGGGTGAGAGGCCTTGGAGGAATGGGCAACTTGCCCACTATCGGTGGAACCCTTGGGTATGGGAACCAGGCATCGCAGACCCCTGTCCTGGACTCATCTCGCCCCACGGCGTCTCCTTGACATCACCACCCTTATCCGCCCAATCCGTTCCTCCCCCCCCAGCCGAAAAGCTCCCCCTGCCTCCTCCATGCAATCCCCAAGGCACAACAGCGCCTATATACCTCAGGTTGCAACGGAGGACTATCGAAGGGGCACAGGTCCCTCAGCCTGGAGGGGGAGTAGCGCCTGCCCACTGAAACTCGGTCCCAACACATATTTCCTGTCTCAAAGTAATATAAAATAAAACAAAATTAAACAAACCTCTTACTTAAGAAAAATAACCCTCAAACATCCATCCCCCCTTAATAAAATAAATAAATCACCCTCAAACAAACCTCCCCAATAAGAGGATAATGACTCAGAGTCTTAGATGGAATTTATCTGCTTGAAGAAAATACGGTCAGAAATAAAAATGTAAACCTTCATCTCACTGTAACTCAAACAACAAAATACAGAAAAAATAATAAATCAAACAAAACAAAACAATACAAAACAACAAAATCTTCACCTCTCCAAGGCCCTCCCACAGCCTCAGGAGATAAGCAAAGCGGTATTAAACCAAAAACAAATAAAATAAAATTCAAAAACAACAGTTTAAACAAAATAAAATCAATCAAAAACAACAAGTGAATCTTTAATACTGTAACTAAAAAAGCTAAATATTAGGGGAAAGATTCAGTCTTCCAGACCCCATTGAGTCTCTCGCCACCAACAGGGACTGAAAAGCCCTCAGGAGCTCATACCTCCTGAACAGACAAATGGAAGTGTCTTGAAGATTTCACCCAGTAAAGTACATCCAAATGTTTCCCAAACCCCAGACACTCTCACCAACTGGGTTTAGGAAATAAAGTATGGCGCTTTACTGCCAGTCAAATAAGTAAAGTTGAAAGTCTGATCATAGCTGGAAACAGGGGAGGAAGTCCGGAAAAAAACTTCTTCTATGAGTGGGTTGCTCTGGGGCCAGGAGTGAGCCCCAAAAATCTAAACGGGCGGCTGACCTGGGTCTGCAGCAACTGCCATGGACCCTCGTCCAGACTCACCAACTAGCAGATCCCACGGGGGAACCCTAGAGACCACCAGCCCCAACCACCGGCTCCCCAGTGAAATAGGACCCAGGTCCCCACACCACTGCACACCCGTGCTCAACCCACCCAGAAGATAGGGGCTTACAACACCCGGCACCAAATCGAGGTGTCGAGTCAAGGTGGGAGGCCACCTAGGGACCAGTGATCATCGTAAGTGTGGTTCAGTAAAAGGACAGCTGTGGAATCAAGCCACATAAGAGCAAGGATCCTGGACTTCAGAAGGGAAAATTTTATAAAGATGGGTGAATGCAGAAAGGGTTTGGCCAGTCCTTGGGGGAGATTCTTCTGGCAACCCTCAGGCTAGCAGGTTCTGCTTTAAACTAAACTGATTTATTTACTGGCAAAGAAGAACAAAGCCACTCTCCCCTGTGGAGAGGCTTAAGCTGAATCACCAAGCCCATTTGTTTTGCTGGGGGCCTGAGCCCCCACCCCGTGGGGGACTCCTGCACAAATCTGAAAAATCTGCTGCAACACTGCCTTTTATGGAGCTCTCGTAAGGCTCCCTATTGGCTGAAGCTATTGGTTGCTTTGCTCTGATTAGCTGGAAGTCTTGTCAATCACAAAAATAAATTATTTATTAGGCTCCCTCACTGCACAGTTGGTTTGTTGCTTTGGTGCCTGAATTTAGGTCCCTGCAGTTCCCCATGAGCACTTGAAAGTTTCCCATGAGCTTTGGCAAAAGTCCCACAAGTCCTGATTTAATAATCCCAGCTTTCCAATTGGCTGTTGCTGCTCTGTCCCTTAAGCAGAATTAACACAGTCCCAAATAAAGTTCTGGTGCAACCAGAATAATAATTTAATTTGCCCACTTGCCACAAGTTCAGTAGTCCCTTGAGTGTCCTTGATATTGCTGCCCAGCTTTAGCTATTATCTCAGCCCATTTGCCTGTTGCTGCTGCCAATATTTTACATCCATGTTTTTTGCAGCAGGCAGGCTGATTTCTCTGAGTCCCAACATTACACTGGTGCAGCCAGAATTAAAGTCATTTATTTATTTAATCAACAAGTTTCCCCTTTAAACAGCCTTCCCCAAATGTTTAAAACAGCGGCTGCATTATTTGCTTATTTATTCCTTTACTTTCGGGAGCCGCCAAAATATACAGTTCCCTGAGGGCAGACAAATCATTATTAATATTCATGCGATCGGGACTCATTAATATTTATGAGCCCCGATCACTAATACTTTGTGGATCTTTTTTATTTATTTTAGAAAATGGGCTCTCATGGCCCTTGCTGTGGTCACCAGTCCCCAGTCTGGTAATACAGGGACTGGGACTGCCGAACACTCTTCCACTTGACTGCAAATTAAGCGTTAGGGAGATCAAAAGCACAGTCTTGTGCATGCGTGATCTCCTTGGTTCCTAAGTGCCATAGCAAGCAGCAGGAAGGTGCAGCTGAAGTTTCTGGAGCCCAACTAGGCTAAATTTACACTGGGGCTGCTTTTGGGGCACCAGGGGCACAACAAGATTGGGCTATAAAAAAATGTCAGGCATTAAGGAGGTGCTTTGGAGAAGCAGAAACCGGGAGCTAATGGGCCAAAGGTAAGCCCCCAAATTGGGGAGAGGGGGTTACATATATATATTATTATTATTATGGGGGATCAGGGCTTGGGTGGTCCACTAGACCACCAGGGTTATTTTACCTATTATTATGAAAGATCAGGGTTGGGGGAGCACTAGACTACAAGGGATAATTTATAAATTATACAGGGGGATTGGGGCTTGGGGGGCTCTAGACTATCAGGGATACTGTAAATAGTATAAAGGGGGGATCAGAGCTAGGGGGGCAGCACATTATCACACCCCCCCAGAGGATTTCTAAATACCGTTAGACAAGCCCTTGGCAGGTCTAACAGTACTTATACCATTGCCCTTTGGGAGGGCTTTGAAAATGCTAAATGATGGGATATGGCAGACTGCATCTGCCGCAAGCCCCTTAGCACTATACTGCAGCCCATTCTATGGCACAAGGCTGGCACAAGCCCCCTTTGGGGCATGTAGCCTGTGACTGACGCAGGCTACCTTTTAGAATAGCTCAGGGTGCAAGTTTTGATGTAAGGTGCCACTTGCGTCATTTATGTTTGACGCAGGCACCTTGCATCATTCTAAGGGCTTTGAGAATTGGGCCCCACATCTCCTGAAGGACATAGGCAGAGTGCAGGTGGTCCAGAGGAGAGCAGCTAAAATAGTGCATGGTCTGCATCAAAAGCCCTATGAGGAGAGAATAGAGGACCTCAATATGTACACCCTGGAAGAGAGGAGGGAGAGGGGAGATACGACAGAGATGTTTAAGTACCTTACAGGGGTAAGTAAGTTACAAGAGGAAAGTGTTTTTCAGAAAAAAAGGTAATCAGGGAACAAGGGGACACGCTATGAAACTGGAGGGGGGGTAGACACAAGAAAGATGTGATGAAGTACTTCTTCACAGAAAGAGTGAAGGATTCCTGGAACAGCCTACCAGCGGAGGAGATTGGGCAAAAAAACGTGGAGAGATTCATGAATGCATGGGCTAGGCATAAGGGAATCTTGCTAAAAAGGAAGGTGGAGGGGGGGAGAAAGAGCTGGAGAGCAAGTAGGGTCTGCGGTGATACTGTAGGTAGGGAATAATGGGCAAACTGGGTGGACCAAGTGGTCCTTATCGGCCATCAAATTCTATGTTTTTATGTTTCTACTGAACAGAATGCAAGAACACTAAAAGATTCCAGTCACGCTGAGATTTATTGTTCTCCTCTAATCCACATAAACCAATCAGACTGAATACATGAATGAGCCATTTTATAATTATTGTTCTATTAAAGTTCTGCAGTGATGGGGGCGTGGCCTGGCTGTAATGGAGAGGGCAGCCTAATTCTTATACTCCCCTGAACTCACCAGAATCTACATCAATCCTGCAAAACCAAGACATGCAAACTGAGCCATCTTTTGGGATATAAATCTTAAAAGACTCAAGATCAACCCTGGTATAGTATTTTTCTCTCCAAGTGTCTATTGCTTTCAAGTTCTCTGCTTCTTCAACTATAATTACTCTGAGGCCTACGAAAATGGCTGACTGCTCTATCAATACAGGCTCTCTATCTAAAATTGAATCGATGTTCCAACAATTAATAACTGAAATCAATGATCTAAAAGTGGCAACACAACAAAACATCTCCAACACACAAGCTCTGGATAATAGACTTACCTCAACAGAATCTAAAACCCTGCAAAACGAATCTTCGATCCAAGATCTGCATGCCACCATGAGGGACCAAGAATCAGACAGAACAATTAAAAACCTGTTGGCTAAAATAGATGACATCGAAAATAGGAATTGGAAGAACAATCTACTCTTCCTTGGCTTTCCTGAGGGCACAGAACTTGGGGATACTAGCGCACTATTGCTCCACATCCTCCCAGTGCTTCTTACACTGCCTCCCGACCAAGAACTCACAATCAAGAGATCCTACCGAACTCTAGGACCTTGGCCAGGCCCTGAACAGAAACCATGACCTATTATTGCAAAATTTTTAAACTTTGCACACACAGAGATACGAGACGTGCGAGAGAAATAGGAGACCTTAAATGGCAAGATCACAAAATCTCAATATTTAGAGACTTCTCTAAAGACCTGACCAACAAGAGAAAAGCATTTAATCCAATTAAGCCTATACTTCACCAAAGGGGTATTAAGTTCGCATTAAGATGCCCAGCAGTGATGCACATATTTATCAACAACTCCTTCAAAGATTTCAATTCTCCGTAGGCTCTCAGCGATTACCTTCAGGCCAGTGCTGATATCTCTGCTAATCAAGGTGTCAGTGGTACTGTCCCAACCTGTCATGGCCAGGCTTCTGTACAGCTCTCTTCACATACTGCTAACCCTGCCACTGGTAATATCGAGTCTAGACTTTCTGCTATTGAGGATGCAGCTGTAGCTCCCCCCGCTAGGCTTTCGGCCAGCATCAAAGCAAAGAACTCCAACGGTACCCGTATGGCTCGGAAAGCCTGCTGCTCTGCTAATGATTCTGGAGGACCCTCTCATCCTAGGGAGTGTCACACAAAATACTCCTCTCCAATCTCCCTTGCAAACAAGTTCGCAGTATTGGACGATGACTCAAATTCATGCCGGGAGGAAATCCCCAGAGAAGAACCCGACCTGATGCCTTGTTCATCCAACAATGCCCCTTCCAATGCAATGTCTGCTGAATCCTCCTGGGAAGAACTTGTATCAAGCTCACCTCTTAAGTTACTGGAACCCCCTTAAAAGAAGCGAAAGGGGAAGCTGAAAAATAAAACTTCATCCTCTAAAGGAGCACTTAAATCATATATTTCTTGATACCCTTGAGGACAATTTACTACCCAGGGAACCAAACGCCATGTGATTCCTGTCATTTCTTTTTTAGCTTATGTGAGCTGAATTCCCCTATAACCTCCACTGTGATGTTTACTTCTTATATCTTAACCCCTTTTCGCTCCTGTTAGGCTGTGAAATGAAGGCTGAACATCGCATAAGCGCTGTATGTGCAGAGGTTTGTCATAAATGAGCCATACAGTGGGAATAACTCTACGAACCTCTAATATGTATTACTATGATTCTTTAGTCATTATGCAATCAAGCATATCACAGATGCCCATACTAACACTAGAGGGCAACACAGCTTAATTATTGTCGCTTCCTGCTGGTAGTGAACTACAAGGCTGTACATCACAGTACTAATTTCATTTGCTGAGGGTCAGTTTTATCCAGTCAATTTCATTGTACCCTCCAAATTATTAAAATACAATTAAGGATCTTTAACTAACTGGCCTGAGTACATAAGCAAATTATTTTAACCTTTTCATTACTAGTATCTGTGGCCAGTCTCATACTGAAGCTGCATAACAATGCTTCTCACATTTAATTTAATATTTATGGCTTTTATTTAATGGTCCATAGACTGAAGGTCTCCCTGTTACCAGCACCAACTACATCTATGAATCTATGAATCATCACAGCTGTCATTTTAAAATACCAATATGACACCATTCTGGGTCCACAATCTTTCTTTTTGAGGCACCAGTACTATTTAATGGTTTATTACAATAGCATTGCTCTTTTTCACTTACTCCCCCCCCCCCTTTTTAGTAAGTCATCCGACATGCTGCAGGCTATTTTCGTGACTCTAATACCCCCTGACTTATAAGTATGACACCTTTATTCACTTAACAATGGGGTGTATACTCTGGCACGAAGCTGAAAACAAATTTTTAAGGATTGTAATATGCTATTAGTTGGGGTCTGTTGGGGCTACACTTAGCTTCAGCTCCCTCACTATATATTACCCTTCCATTTATTTCTTTATCTTTTAAGCCTTGGCAATATTCAAGCCATGAGACACCCACATCCAAATGGTGTGCTTTTATTGGGGCTACCTCGGAGTCTCGAAGCCTGAACCCTCATTACCATCTTTATTACTATCTTTTTTTTTTTTATATTGCTGTTTCTCCCCCCCCCCATCTCTAATTAGGGCACATATGAACTGCTGCCTCACTAAGCTTCAATTAAGTTCATTATGGATATCCCTACTTCTTAATGAACCATGTATGCATTCGGTGTGTATATGTATATCCCTGTATATGCTTATCCATGTATCCACTATGTATTTCATGCCTTCGCGTGTGTCACATATGGATACATGTATATGTGTATATCTGTTTGCCAATCTGGTTGCGTGTACACGCTCGAGTGTTTTTATCTCGCGTGTATCCTATATGGAAACATATTACTATATACATGAATAATGTGCTGGATACAGTGGATCAATCAAATCTATTGGACCATTTATAAACTCACATATAAAGCTATAATACTTATTTGTTAAGATGGCAACACCCGCTTATTCTGAGCCATATATTCCTTTATCCATGCTCAGAGTACATTACTGTTCCTGGTTTTGCATGTACAACTTGGAATTCTTTTAGACAACACATCATATTGATTCTGGTCCCCTTCAGGGACTTACACTAAACAATAAGCCATTGATATTGTTAACACTTTATATAATTGTGCATATAGTTTGTAGCTTAAGATTTTAGACAGTATATTAGTACTGTATTTTTTGCTCTTAAGGTCTACTTGCATCATATCTCGCCCAGTTGTGAGGTAGGAGAGTCTCTGGCACTTGTGCTGACTCATATCCTACCACTCAATATAAGTAGTGTGACATAGTTTGTTATGTATTAGGATAAGTATCATTGTTGGTTATTTAAGATTAACATGTTTAGATCTCCTCCCTTATATTATTCTACAGAGAGACACACTAGTTATTACCATTGCAAAATTCTTAGTCCATATGTTTTAGTGATCCTGCCCACCTTCATTTCTATAATCTCTATCCCATTTGACCTTATGTCGTCCTCTACCATAACCAATTGGTGTCCCTTATGTTTTTGTTTATCCCTATACTATACCCACTCACACCCAGAGTGATTTAATACTTTATTCATGGAACATTGAGGGACTCAATTCTCCTTGTAAGCGTAAGCAAACTCTTACCTATCTTAAAAAGCATAACGCACATATTGCTTTCTTAGAAGAGACCAAACTCTTGGGTGAGGATGTAAACAGACTCAAGAGGGATTGGGTCGGTCAAATATATGCTTCTTGGTTTTCCTCCAAGAAACATGAGGGTAGCTGTTTTATTACACAAGAATCTTAATTGGACCCTAATAAAAACAATAACTGACTCAGAAGGTAGGTAGGTAGGTAATTGTTACATTAAATACTCCAACAGGTCCCATTATGTTAATCAATGTCTATGCTCCCAACTCCGATTCCCCAGAATTCTTTCATAACCTAGCACAACATATCTTGCTAAACAATAATAACAACCTACCAATACTATTAGGAGGCGACTTCAATCTGGCTTTAGAAGCCCACCTAGATAGAAGCAACTCTTCCCTCGACTCCCACCCCAGGAGTATTAAAGCCCTATCAATGTTACTGAAAGACTTTGGATTAACATATATCTGGAGGCTTTTCCACCCCAGAGATCAAGATTATTCCTTTTTCTCCTCGCATCATAAGTCATATAGCAGAATCGATTATTGGTTCACATCTCCCTTTGTAACAGACAAAACAATCAATATGTCAGTCTTCCCTATCACCATTTCTGACCACTCCCCTATCCAACCACACTTATTATGGGGCCCCCCACCATCCAAATCTCCTACTTGGTGTCTTGATCCTCTTCTGCTGAAAGACCCAGATTTTATTCCATGGGTTAAAAATCAAATCCAAGATTACCTTTCTTTTAATAACCCATCTGACACCTCCATAAGTACCATTTGGGAAGCATTGAAGGCCACCATTAGAGGTAAAATCATTAGCTATGCCGCCCATAGAAAAAAACAAAGAGAACAACTGTTGATGGATTTAGAAAAATTTTTAAAAGAAAAAGAAAATCAGTACTTCAAAAATCATAAACCCAAGCCAGATTCACAACTTCATCTAGAAATTCTCCAATTAAGAACTAAGATTAATAACCTTATATCCCGCAAAGCAGAACTAGCCCTCTTTAAACTCAATTATAATTACTGGAAGCAGGGCGATAAATGTGGCAAACTTCTGTCTTACCAACTTAAAGTGCAACAAGCAAGTAGACACATTGCTGGTTTACAAGATCACTTAGGTCAAACTCACTCTGATAACTCATCTATTAACCTCATCATAAGAACTTTCATCAGAAGTTATAGTCACAACAAAATGCTGTGTACAATAAACAAATAAAACAGTATCTGGACAATCTTCACCTCCCTTATCTTTCAGATCAAGATAAGGCAACTCTCAATGAACCCTTCACCCTCCAAGAGATCCATAAAGCACTATTTTCTTTAAACTCTGGTAAATCTCCAAGAGGTGACGGATTTACTATAGATTTCTATAAAACACTCTCTGACACCCTCTGTCCTCTGCTACACAATGTGTTTAAAGAATCGACAATTACCGGTAAACTCCCTCCTACCATGACTGAGGCTATTATTACTGTCTTGCCTAAAAAAGATAAGGACCCATCTCTCCCCTCTAGTTACAGACCCATTTCACTACTCAATACTGATGGCAAAATGTTTGCCAAATTACTAACCTCTCGTTTAGAACCACTAATGGCAAAATTAGTTCATCCTTCTCAAGTGGGCTTTATCTCGAATAGATCTGGTTCTGATCACATACGCTCTCTTTTCAATATAATTCACAAAGCAAAAACTCTAAACTCACCAGCAGCTGCTATAGCTATCAATTTTGAAAAAGCATTTGATTCATTAAACTAGAACTACCTCTGTCTGGTACTCTCTCACTTCAGCTTCACCAACACAATTTTCAACTGGATTAAGTTGTTACATACCTCCCCTTCAGCATGTAGTCTCACAAATTCTACCCTCTCATCCCCTTTTTTCTTAGCCAGGGGTACCAGGCAAGGATGCCCTATATCTCCATCTTTATTTATCCTTGCTATGGAACCCCTATCTGCTTATCTCCACCAATCCAAAGATATCCAAGGTATTTACATAGGCAATTCTTATTACACCTTTCTTTCATATGCTGACAATCTCCTCATTCTGTTAGAGAATCTGGATTTATTGGGTCCATCTCTAATTCAGTCTCTTAGGGAATTTACCTTACTATCTGAGCTGGCTTTAAATTATAATAAATCTGAAACATTGCCTCTAAATAATCTATGTAAACCCTCTATGAATACCACTCTGGGTTTTCATTGGGCACCCCAAGGTATCTCATATCTTGGTATTCAAATCACTCCTAAACTAGACAAAATCTGGGATGCCAACCTTACCCCCCTGTTATCTAATATCAAATCCTCTCTAGACAGGTGGAAGCTTCTTAATCTTTCTTTCATTGGAAAAATATCCTCTATCAAAATGTCTATCTCACCTAAGTTACTCTGTCTTTTTGCTAATATGCCTTTAATTCACCCCTCTAATTCCTTAAACAAACTAGATAAACTAATTGGTAACTATCTATGGGAAGGGAAAATTCCAAGATTTAGTCGATCTAAACTTTGCTGTCACTGGTCGAAAGGTGGCTTCGGACTACCCTGGTTCCAAGCTTACCTGTGGGCTTATTGTGCAGCCCAAACCATCAAATGGTTTTGTAAACCATCTGCCCAAACTCCCCTATGGGTCAGTATGGAAGCCTCTTTATGTCCTGGTAATGATCCTACCTCTCACATCTATAATAAACTACCACACAATCTAATATCTCACCCCACAATTGTACCCTCGGTTGTTTATTGGAAATTACTTCATAAACAACTGAAATCTAACCCAACCCCCATTGCATATGCCCCTATCTGGGGTAACAACAATATCTACCTAGAACATCACCCAATTTTCTCTCAGACTTGGAAGAACAGAGGTATACTCTTTATGTCCGACATAATTGAATCAAAAAACCTAAAACTTAAAACCTTCTCTAATCTTCGTAACCAATGGAATCGCCCCAAAACCGAGTTCTGGAAATATTTCCAACTTCGAACTGCATGCAACACATACTTTCAACATTCATCTACACAATCCTTATTAGAACACCATGTATCCCACTGGACTGAAATAACATCTCACCTAAGCAGTATTATTTACAAAAATATTAGAGATTCTCTTCTGGACCAATCAACTAAGGTAAAAAATAAATGGAGTATACTACTAAATTATAACATTACAGACAATCAATGGCAGAAATGCTGGCATTCATGTCACAAAACATTTAAAGACACACGCAGTGCACTTATACAGATAAAAATTCTGCATTTATGGTATAGAACCCCGGCGGTACTACAGCAAATGGGACTCATCAATAACAATAATTGTTGGCATTGTAATTTTCCCAATGGGGACCTTCTCCACATTTTATGGTACTGCCCTCTGATTAAAAACCTGTGGCAAACTGTTCATCACTTCGCATTCAAAGTGATCGGTCAAACTTTTGCACTAGATCCTAAATTCGCTCTACTAGGCATTCCCCCTTTTCATAATAACAAAAAAATCTCTCATGCACAAATCAGATGGCTGAATAGTTTGTTCCTCCATGTTAAAAGGCATATTCTTATGCTCTGGAAATCTGTTACCACCCCCAAATTCGCAGATATACTTAAACACCTAACTCAATATGCCTCCTTGGATCGTACAACTCATATTTCATCTGACCGTCTCAATATATACAAAGAATGTTGGCAGGACTACTTCAATTACTTAGAATCTTCAAATAATCCTTCATAATACATTGCATGGTAATAGCGTTAATTTGGTGTCTCTGTTAATTTCTACTTTCTTTCTCTACTTATCTTTACCTTTGTCCTTCCTTCTCTTTTCTCTTCACAATACATTCAACACCACAACATTTATATACTTACTAAATAATCTTTTTCAAGAACTTGTTCTAACTTCCACCCCTTTTTTTGGGTTTAATCTGGCTTACAGGGCATCTTTCCGAATGTATAACTATCAAGCTTGTTTAACATAGTTTTATTATTCGCCTGTACACAATTGCATAGACTTTATTTCCTTCACCTTCCTTTTACCATTTTCTGTATTGATATGTGCTATTGTCTGTATTGTACAACCATATCATTCTACATATATTGTTGTGTTGTGGAAGATGTATCTCTTTTTCTGTTATATATGCCAATAAAAAGATTAACTGCAAAAAAAGTTCTACAGTGATTTATTGGGGGAGGGAGGAACTTCCTTCAACTTCAACAAGCAGGTGTTCAATAAACACACTGCCTCAAAGGATATAACAGTATTACATAATCCCCATACTCACAGATCCGTGCAGGCATCCAGCCGCATTCATAGCCAAGTAGTGTCCGGCTTCAATGCCCTTGATAGATACCACACCCACACTCTCTGCATTGAGATTCAAGCGAACTGAAAGAGAATAACAGAATTAACAGCAGGCAGCATTCAGAATAAAACCTTCCTGTTTATTTCTCACAAGAGTAAGAAATCAATGTGTTGATGTAAATGCCTGACCCCCTCCCCCCAGGTCGATTTTGTATCCCAGACACACCCAGAGTGGGGCGCCTACCTCTTTCCCTTACAGAAAAAAATCTGTTTAATATGAGTTTGTTTCTTTTGAGAAAACCATGAAAAACATACTGTATTTAGGCACATAAGACTATATTTTATAAATAATCTGCATTACCCTTCCCTTTGTTCTTCAGTAGCAGGTGAATTTGCATGGAACCAAGCTCCCTCTCCCCTAGAGTGTTTCTGCTAATTAAGCAATAAACCACAAGGGGGTGTGGGTTATGGGGGGATTTACCATGGCTGGCGTGGTTTGGCCATTAGGCCACAGGCCGAGTGGTAAAATCCTCGTCAGCTATGGTAAATCCCCCCATAACCCATACCCCTGAGTGTTTTATTGCAATTATACAATGGTCCCATTTTTTGTTACAAAAGAAAAAATCAAGAAATATTTTTCCCGATCATTTTATATGATTTTTAGTGATTTTGTTGCTGCACCAAAAAAAATAGTTCTGTGTTGGTAAGCGGCAGTATAGTCTAGAGGTTAGAGAAGATGCAGCATAGTTCTTTTTAACAAAAGAAATGTAATAGCAAGTAATGTTTCTAGCCTCGTCATCATTTTTAAGACAGTGAGTGGGTTGAGAGGTATGCCCACCACTACACTGACGGCACACAGCTGCAACTAGGGAAGCAGCACTGTTCCCGCTGCAGACATTGCTGCTTCAGATAGTGAGTGGGCTGAGAGGCATGCCCACCTCCACACTGACAGCTTAGAGCTGGAAACAGAGAAGTAGCACTGTTTTCGTTAGAGACATCATTGCCCTCCGGAATGCAAAACTAAGAGGTTACACAACCGTCGGCCACCAACAGTAAAATACTGAGAGCATCTGCAGAGTGACATGGGGGAAGCCGTGTACAAGCCTCCAACTGAGCATCTTAGGACCGAGCGCCACAGCCAAAGTAAACTATGTCTAGAAACAACTCACTGAAGAACTCACTGTAAACTACAGTATTATGGTTGCTCCTTCCTGCCTCTGGTTCCTGTCACACTCGCTCTGTCTCTTCAACCTTACAGAGGTAGTTTACTTTTTGTTTGTCCTGGTGGTATGCAACTAGTTCTGAGGTTGCAATCAGATCGGAGTTTACTGGTGGTTGTTCTGAATTTCGCCAAAGTGTATTTTTTTTTCTTGTGGCCGACCAGAACTGAGAATAGTGAGGCAGGTGCGAGCTGCGAAAAAAAAAAGTTTTGTTTATGTCAAGACACTTCTTTTGAAGGTGCAATTTCCCCTTGATATTTGAAACTCATGGTTTACCATGTGACTTAGCGGGGAGACAATATGGCAGATTTGGGGTTTGTGTTCAGGGAGCGGAATGTTTCTTGAACAGATGCGGATGACTGGCACCTTTTGCGTGGGTTATCATAGGATTTACCACAGCAGAAAGGTGTCAGCCAGCTAATCACAGTACAAGATTTTATCTTTTTTTTTAATGCCCATGGTATAATGCTGCTTAATCCCTTGCTGAAGTCATAATTCACTGTTTGTGATACAAAGGTTTTGTTGCTAGAGAAGATTATGATGACATATACAGAGGACTCTGACTTCAGCAAAGGACATAACTGCAAGAGAAGAGCAACTGTAGGATCCTGTTCTCATGCAAAGGAACCTAGTAATGAAGAACAAAAGAAAGAAAAATACAGAAGATCTATAATAAATTGAATTGTTTCTAAATATTATGTTTTTAAAAGTTTTTCCAAATGTCACAAACTCATGACTTTGCTCTGTTTGCACAAAAACTCTCTCACAACTTGGTAAGGGGATTTAAAGAGTTTCCAGTGAAGACAGTCATGTATAGTCTACTATGTTTTTTGTTGGCAGGTCCTGTGTATTCTCTCTTTCTCTAGCCTTCCTTCTTCTGCCTGCTCCCCCAGCCCCTTCTCCCACCCACCTTACCCCATCCTCCTATGCCTCCATGATGGGGCCATCCGGGTTCTCAAAGCCCCTTCGGAATCTGAATCCAGTGAGTCATGGCAGTGTCAAGCCTGCAGCAATAGCTGGCATCATCCTGTGACAGACACAGTGTTTCCACATTTTCTTTGCAGCTCCCAAAATGCTACAGGCTAGAACAACATGATGCACACAGGTTATAAATGCAAGCACCACTGTCAGAGTGGCTGCTACTTGCACCATTACTTGTGATCACCTAGGTGCCACTAGCACAGCAGAGCACCCTACACTCCATACCCAGAGAAGGAGTGCATCTTCTGGGAGGTAGACCGTCCTGCCCTGGCCAGCCCCGATGCCCCAAGCTTGTTGCCAAACCCAGGTTGCTGGAGTCATGAGTGGTAACCCTACTGTACCAGCTGGCCTGTCTGTTGTGTTTCTGTTACAGAAGGAGTGAGCAGCTGAAAGCAATCCCTTCAACTACAAAAGCAAAAAATTATTTTATAGGGGATCAGGGTCCTCTTTCCTTTTTATGCCTGCTTGTCCACTCAAAGTGAACATGTTGTGGCTACTCGAGGGATAATAGAGGCTGCAGAGGTGTGTCCTTGTCACATCCAATTCAGCTCAGACAGCAGGAGGCTCACCACTGACAGACCAGCCAGGAGCAGACCGATTGTTACAGTGTTAAAGAGATAGAAAATGATTTTTACATATTTAACTGCCCTTCCATCTTCCATTTCATGTCTGTTATGTATTCTGATATGCTTTGATGATTTTTTGATACATAAATAGTGTAGCATTGGGTGCCTTCAGATGTACACTGAGTTCTACTCTCCTCACCAGCTACTGCTCTTCATTTTCATATCTCTAAGACATTATATGACATCACAGTCTCCCTATCCATGCCATTCATCTGAATGGCCTGGAAAGGAGTTTGTGATGTCATAGAATGTTCAGGCAGTACAAAAAGAGACAGCAGCAATTGTTGAGCAGAGGGGGATTCAAGGTAGTTACACAAACAACAAAATTACATTATTAATGTAAACAAAAAAGGTCAAAAGTATATCAGAATACTTTGTATCCAATAAAAGAACAACTGGAGAGCATCTAGAGGTGCAAAAAATGTTTCCTATCACCTTTAAGCCAGGGTGATTGAAACATAGAAACATAGAAGTTAACGGCAGATAAGGACCGCAAGGCCCATCCAGTCTGCCCATTTTTTCTACCTTATGAATGTGCCATAGACCTGTACTCTGTCAATGGCCTAACTATTCATACTCATCTGTATTGCTTCCTTATGCCTATCCCATGCCTGTTTGAAGCCCTGCACTGTATTCATATCCACCACTTCCTGAGGTAGGCCGTTCCATGCCTCCACCACCCTTTCTGCGAAAAAGAACTTCCTCACATTAACCCTTATTCGACCTCCTTCTAATCTCATGCTGTGTCCTCTTGTCCTGCTATTTTTCTTATACTGAGACATGTTAGACTCTTTCACCTTGTTAATGCCCTTAAGATGTTTGAATGTTTCGATCATAACACCTCTCTCCCTCCTTTGCTCTAGGGTATACATACTGAGCTCCATTAATCTGTCCTCATATGTTTTCTGATGCAGTCCCTGCACCGTTTTGGTTGCCCTTCTCTGGACTGCCTCCATTTTGTTACTGTCCTTTTCAGGTGTGGCCTCCAGTACTGCACACAGTACTCCAGATGGGGCCTAACCAGTGTCTTGTAAAAAGGAATTATTACCTCCCTCTTACGATTTGCGATACCCCTGCTAATACACCCCAACATCCCTCTAGCCTTACCTACTTCTTTAGTGGTCTGCTTGGATGATTTCAGGTCATCTGTGATGATGATGCCCAAGTCTCTTTCTTCCCTTGTGATTTCCAGCAACTCCCCTCCCAACCTATAGGTAGCTTCAGGGTTTCTCTTCCCTATGTGCATGATCTTGCACCTCTTTTCATTAAATCCCAGTTGCCACTCTTCCAAACATTTTGCCAGTTTATCCAGATCTCTTCTCATTCTGCCCACCACATCTGGATCATCTACTCTGTTGCAGATCTTGGTGTCATCTGCAAACAAGACAAACCTTACCCTCCAGTCCATCTGCAATGTCATTGATGAAAATATTGAAGAGGACTGGCCCCAGGACTGATCCCTGAGGTACCCCACTTGTGACTTGCATCTCTTCTGACTGTATACCAGAGAGTCAGAATTAATGATATCTTGTCTGATTCGGGTAGTGTGAAAAGTGGTGTACCACAGGGGTCGATCTTGGGACCAACATTGTTTAATCTCTTTATCAGTGATTTACAAACAGGGCCAAATAACTTCATGGTTAAATTTGCAGACGATACTAAATTGGGGGGCAAGGTTAATAATCAAGAAAATATTTCTGCATTAAAGAAGAATTTGGAAAAATTAACACTTTGGGCAAATGAAAATCATATGCAGTTTAATCAAGACAAATGTTTAGTAGTGCATTTCGGTGTAAATAATCCAAAAACTATATATTATATAAACGGACTACCACTTCACTCATCAAATTGTGAAAACGATTTAGGGATATATGTTAATAATAAACTTACATCAAATGATCACTGTATTAGAACTGCTTACATGACCAACAGACTTTTGAGGCAAATAAAACACACTTTTGTTAATCGCACTGAACAATGCCTTATTCCATTGTATAGGGCATACATTAGACCGTATCTAGACTATGGTTCCCTTTCTGGAATCCAAACCAAAAAGACATAGCAATTCTTGAACAGGTTCAAAGGAGTAACTAGAATGATTCCAAGATTAACAAACTTGGATTAACAGAACAGATTAAAAAGCTACTGGTCTCTTCTGTCTTCAAACTAGAAGATTAAGAGGTGATATGCTTATGGTTTTAATTTAATAAATTCACCAGATCTAATGGAAAATGTGGTCTAACACTCTCCAAAAGGAGACATGTTCCGAGACTGCATAATAAACAGCTTGAAGTAAAAACTCATAAAACCAGCAAAAGGGGAAACTTTTTTCCAATAAGAGCATCCATTGTATGGAACACCTTGCCACAAGAATTGGTAGAGGCAACTAGTGCCACTGTTTTTAAAAGCAAATTAGATGTTTGGTTGAGGGATAATAGATAAATAATGTCCCACATGGTGTGGAGAACAGTCTCAATGGGCTCTGGCCTTCTTCTGTTCTTTCATACCAAGTAATACCATTTACCACCACTCTGTTTTCTGCCCGCTAACCAGTTTGCCACCCAGTTGACCAACCTCTGACCCACCCCGAGCCTACCCAGCTTATTAATCAATCTTCTATGTGGAACAGTATCAGAAGCTTTGCTGAAGTCAAGGTAGGTGACATCAACTGCTCCCCCTTGGTCAACCACTCTGGCTACCCAGTGAAAGAAATCTATGAGATTAGTTTGGCAGGACCTTCCTGTTGTAAACCCATGCTGTCTTGGATCCTGTGCTCCTATGGATTCCAGGTGTTGCACTATCCTTTCCTTAAGGACTGCCTCCATAATCTTGCCCACTACTGAGGTAAGACTGACTGGTCTGTAGTTTCCTGCCTCCTCCCTGCTACCACTCTTGTGGAGTGGGATCACATGAGCCCTTCTCCAGTCTTCTGGAACCTCTCCTGTGTTTAGAAACTCACTAAACAGTTCTGATAATGGCTCTGCTAGTTCCACCCTTAGCTCCTTTAGTACCCTGGGATATATGCCATCAGGGCATCAGGGGTGGAAACTTTGTGTAGTTGAAAGGAGACAGTCATACCTATCACAGTGCAGCTGCCTCCATTCATCTACAAGATGCCATCCAGCAGCCAAGTGAGCAGCATTACATCAGTGTGCTCCCTATATTAATCTGGACCCTGATTGTCTCCCCTTCCAAAGGATGTGTGGAAGTAATCCTCCTGAAGCCTCGATAGGTGGGGGACAAGAGCTGAGTGGTGCAGCAGATGTGAGAGGAACCGGAGCTTGGGAGGTCGAGATCATGACTTGTGACCTGCTCTATGTAGAGGCCACTGGGAGTGCTACTGCCACCAAGAGAAAAGCTGTAGCCAGTGTGCCGGGAAGAGAGTCTGATGTGTGCTGGAAGAGCTGCGATTTTAAAGGTGAGCTGGGGAGGGTCGTGTTCCTGACCCATACCCAAAGCACTGCGGCTCCCCCTCAGTCCCTCTGCCATAGCAATGGCATCAATATTCCTGGTAAATCCCCTGCCCCAGCACTGTGGCCCCCTCAGTCCCTCACCTGTAGCAATGGTACCAGTGTTCCTGACCAATGTGTAGTGGAAGAGTGACTGTAGACAAGAGTCAGCAGGATTAGTGTTCCTGGTCCATCCCCCCTGCATTGTGGCTCCAACCTCAGTCCCTTCCCCCTAGCAATGGCACCAGTATTCCTGGCCAATCCCCCAGCACTGTAGCTCCCCACTCAGTTCCTCCCCCACAGCAATGGCACAAGTGTTCCTGGGAAATCACCACTGCACTGTGGCTTCCCACTCAGCCTCTCCCCACAGCAATTGCACCAGTGTTCCTGGGCAATCATCACCAGCACTGTGACTTTCCACTCAGTCTCTTTTCCGTAGCAATGACACCAGTGTCCCTGGCTATTCCCCCTCAGCACTGTGGCCCCTCCTCAGTCCCTCACCCACAGCAAAGAAACCAGTGTTCCTGGCCAAATCCCCAGCACTATGGCTCCCCCATCCCTCCCCTGTAGTGATGGCACTGGTGTTCCTGGCCAAATCCTCCCCAGCATTGTGGCTCCTCACTCAGTCCCTCCACAATAGCAATGCCACCAGTGTTCCTGGGCACTCCCTCAAACACTGTGGCTCCCCCCTCAGTCCCTCCCATAGCAATGGCACCAGTGTTCCTGCTGGAGATGATGATGTCACCAAATGGAGACACAGGAGCAGAGCTGCAGCAGCAATTGTGAACTGGAGGCTCTGAGAGAAGCCATGGAACTGAGAGAGGTACAAAACAAGAAAGAATAGTGACTGCTTTGAGCAGAAAAGAACAGTGACTGCTACAAGCAGGTAAGTCTGGGGAAAGAGTATAGCCAAAACAGGCAAGGCACTGTAGTATGGTGGGACTGTGGTGATAAGAGAGACAGAAAGAAAGACACCAGATAGGCCACGCTGCAGGTTGTGGTATGTGTGTGTGTGTGTGTGTGTGTGTGTGTGTCCCCCAAATGGTCGGCCTCACTGTAAAACAGAGAGAAGGACAGGTAGACCCTGCTAGAAGAGAGAGAGAGAGAGAGAGAGAGAGAGAGAGAGAACCCAGAGAGGCAGACCCCACTACAAAGAAGAGACAGCTAGGCCATGCAACAGGAAAGTTCACCCTAATACTGTGGTTCCCCTCAGTCCCTCCCCCATAGTGATGGCAGCTGGGTTAGTGTTCCTGGCCCATCCTTCCTACCACTGTTGCTCCCCTGTCAGTTCCTCCCCTGTAACAATGGCAGTAGGGTTACCGTTCCTGGCCCATCTCCCTAGCACTGTGGCTCCCCCTCAGTGTTTCCCCTCCCCTGAAGCGATGGCAGTGGGGTTACTGTTCCCGGCCCATCCCCCTAGCACTGTGGCTCTGCCCTACTCAGCCCTTCCCCCATATCAATGGCAGTGGTGTTAGTGTTTCTGGCCCATCCCACCTGCACACTGTAGCTTCCTCGCTCAGTCCCTCCCCTCCTCTGTAGCAATGGCAGGGAGGTTACTGTTCTTGACCCATCCACCCCAGCAATTTGGCTCTTCCCTACTCAGTCTTTCTTCATAGCAATGTCAGTGCTGTTAGTGTTCCTGGCCCATCCCCCCCAGCACTGTGGCCCCCCCTCAGTCCTTTATGTTCCTGGCCCATCCACCCTAGCACTCTGGCTCCCCCCTCAGTTCCTCCCCTTCCTGCTAGCAATGGCAGTGGGGTTTTTCTTCTTGGCCTGTACACCCTAGCATTCTGGCTCCCTCTCAGTCCTTCCTCTACCTTGAGGGGATGGCAGTGTGGTTAGTGTTCTTGGCGAAGAAGATGAAGTCACCAGAAGGAGGCATGGGGTGGAGCTGCAGTAGCAATTGTGGTCTGGAGGCTGTGAGAGGAACCATGGAACAGAGAAAACAAAAGTGGCAAGAACAGCTACTACTTTGAGCAGACAAGTCTGGGAAAGATGACAATTGAACCTGGATAGGCAGTGTATGACAGCGGGGCTTTGGAAAGAACGGGGGGGGGGGAGAGCGAGAGAGAGAGAGAGAGAGAAAGACAGACACTGGCCAAGCTTAATAAAAACTGGATAGACCCCACCATATGAGTGAAAGGATACTGAACTGCCAGGTCTCACTACAACAGACAGAGGAGACAGAAAAAGCTGAGAGGCAGGCCTCACTACAACAGAGAAATTATATAATCAGGCCCTGCAGCAAGAGAGAGAGAGAGAGAGACACACACATACAGACTGGACAATCAGGCCCTGCTACAACTGAGAGAGAGTGAGAGGCAGGCAGAGTGTGCAGAGCATGATAATGGGGGTGGGGGGGTGACTGGTTAAGTAGGCCCTTATACTACAGTGAGAGACAGACAGACTGGACTGACAGACACTGCTACCACTGCAAGAGGGGGCAGGACAGGCAGAGCCTGATACCTGGTAGAGGGAAGTGGAGGAAGGCGACACCGAATAAGTAGGCTCTGCTACAGGAGGGAAAGTATATGAGTGAGTTACTTGTCACAGGGCACAGAGAGAAACAAGCTCTGGCAGAGCCACTACGACTGTGAATGCATTAACTAGATAAGTGTGTTTCATGGGCTTAAACATAAACATTTATTTATTTATTTATTTATTTAAAAAATGTCAGATTTACAAACCTTTGAGTCAGATATTCATTTACACAGGCACCACATCAAGAAGACCAAAGCAGTTCAAACAATATACAATAACTAAAGCAAATAGACATCAGGAGTCAAAGCGAAGCCCAGAGTGTTCACATGAAGGCTGTTGCATACATTAACTGAATCAAAGTACAGTACATTGAGAAAGGGCATATTTAAGCAGAGGCGAAGCCAAGTGCTTCCTCCACCCCAGGAGTGACGTTATTACACGATAACACACACTCTGGAGTGCCTTATTGCAACTATACAATGGCTTGCTGTTATATACAGAATTTAAAGGATGTTTTTGTTAGTGTGGAAAAATATTTCTTAAGAGAAAATGCAAGGAATGATCCAAATCCAAAGCTACGGTGATGTTACTGTGTAATAACATCACTGTTTCAATGGGTCAGCAGGCAATCAGCTTCTTACATTTTTCCTTGCCATTGTATAATTAAAAATAATGCCACCATCTGTATTATAGTTACCTATATGTTTTGCAATTTATTCTATGCACTGTTATAGCAATCAACTCAACAGAACTAGGCCATCATATACGTGAAGGTACTGTACCCTAATTGAAAACACCGCTGAGACAACTATATGTTGTGACAACGTGGAAGATAAACACATGTTGAGACAAGTTTTTGAAGACATTTGATGCGTTTGATTGTTTTTTTGGAGACTGATATACAGTTCACACACAAAAGTCATATAATATAAAAGTGCATATGCCCAAATGCCACATTTCATTACAAGCTGTTCTCTTGAAGGAAGATTTTACTATATAAGGCCTAAAAATGGGCATCAGGTAAATGTAAACTGGGGTAGGTGTGTTATTGAGGTATTGCATAGTTTATCTTTTATTGCTGCTCCACTGGATCAGCAATATTTGCACAGGCTGTGCCCAGTCTAGATTTTACAGCTCTGGCCTGGGTCTTATGATCTGGGTTTTACCCATACCCCACTGCATGTGGCTTAGTGATATACTGTACAGATGGCTACAAAGTCTAACCCATTGAAGGCTGAAGTTTTAGAAAATCATTATGTTTAAAATACCAAGACTCACGCTCCCCCAACCCCCGTTACAATTAATCCTCTACCAAAGTCATGCTTAAATACTGGTGCTTCTACATCCATACCACTAAGCTTTTAATGCCAGCATGCCACTTCTGCTGTTATGAACTCCCCCATCCATGAAGTCCCATTCCAACTGTGGCAACCCCCACCCCCAAAACCAGGTAATTTTCCAAGGAGCAGCTCTTTACACCATAAACTTTCTGTGGATCTAGTTTAAGAAAACAGCTGCTAAATAGCTCTAATTCATTATTTGTGTTTTTGATGTTAAAACACTCATGCTAGCTAGACCTGATGCGTAGAGAAAACAAAAGTAGTGAATTAGAGCTATTTAGTAGCTGTTGTCTTACAGAAACCCCAATTAGCTTGCTCTCAGGTATCTGCTAAACTAACTGTTGACATTTGTGCTCCCTGGATAAGAACAGTTATAAGGCTCTACTGTTGCTAAACTAATTTTAAAGCAGTACACATGCTAAATCTAAGGGCATGGCTAAATCACTGTCACATGAGACAGGGGGCATCATAGGAGAAAGAAAGCCAATAAAACTATTTGTTATGGAGATCCCCAGGGGTCGTAAACCTACCATACAGCTAGCAAGCTAATTTAGGAAAAACTCCTAATAGCAGACAGAGGGAAGGACACACTAGGATTTAACATACATATCAAAACACTCTACATAACATATGTTTTTTGCACATTCTGGGTGGACTACTCCTTTAACTTTCTGTGGTCTCAATTAACTCCTCAAGCCAGAAGAAAAATAGTGCTATAAATCTTCTTATATACTACGCACAGGCACAGAAACTGGAATAACAGGTTCCAAGGAGTATAAACTCAGCAGGAATGCTAGGGGGATGGCAGCTCTGATAGTTGCTCCAGTCTTTCTTATCACTAATAGAAACTGAGCCAGGAAAAAAGTAAAATACATTTCATCACAGACTGTTTACACCAAGTACATGAACCTGCATGATTTATCTGTAAAGACAATTAAAAATGTATTTCTAAATGCATTACTAAAACTAATGCTTTCAAGGTTTGAAACTACTAAAAAGACAAACTATATATATATAGATATATATATATATAGATAGATAGATAGATAGATAGATAGAATATGGTAAACAAATATTGTTAACCCCAAAAGCTGAACTTTGTTTTTAGTATATAAATGTTTAAGAAATACCTGAAAGCTGAGTCTTTCCTTTTGAGACACCAGGTGACTCTGATAGTCATTTGTTCCAATGGTTTTTAAGTCAGTTTGAATGCATTATGTATTATCTGTTCTCCTAGTCCTTAAAAAATGCAGGGACTGCACAGATTTGTTCTGTTCCTTGGTCAGATACCAAACTAGTGACTTTTCTTTCAGCACGATAGGATCCACCTCATGCCCCTCCCACATGAATAAAAAAAAGGTGGGCTGGATTTTTAGGAGCTTCTTGGTGGAGGTGGGTTGGATCTTACTTCCCCCCAAAAAACAATGCTGCCTCACACTACTCAGGTTCCAGTTCTTGTACCACCCATTTAAGAAATAAAATAGTACCCTGCAACCATTGACTAACATGAAAGCATATTTATTTGAGGGCGGAAAACATTTCTTGGTGGCGGAGACTATTTACATCTTCAGTCAGTTCCACGGACAGAAAACATGACATCACTCCTTTTGTACATGCAATACTCCTGTTGGCTCCGCCCACAGTCATAAAAATGGACAGGTGCCAGGGAGACCAAAGAGGCAAGTATCAATATAGTAGAGAGACCTATCAAACAGGCAACCCAACTATGAGAGACAGGAGTACAGAGACTGGGAAGGCAGGCCCTGTTATGGGGGGGAGACAGAGAGCAAGAGAGAGCAGGCAGGCAGGTCCCCCCCATCACAGGAGAGGGAGAGGGAGAAAGACAAGAGACTGAACAATCAGGCCCCCTACAGGAAAGCAAAAGACCAGACAGGTAGGACCAGCTACAGGAATGCAAGATTGGACAGGTGGTCCCACTGTAGAAGAGAGATAGAGAGACTGAGATCGGACAGGCAAGCCCCATTCGGGGGAGGGGGCATGGATAGAGAGAGAGATAGAGAGAGACAGAGACCTGACAGACCAGCCTGCAACAGGAGAGAGACCAGGCATGCAGGCTTGCTACAAAAGAGAGAGACTGGGCAGGGAGGTCTGCCATAGGAGAGCGAGCAAGACTAAACAGATAGGCCCCACAACAGGAGATGGGGGAGAGAGAGAGAGAGAGAGAGAGAGAGAGAGTCTGGACATTTTATTTATTTATTTAATAAGCTTTTGTTGACCAGGTAAGTACACTAGACAAGACATTTGCCTATTTTCAGGTACGACCCAGGAGAGTACAATGAAATACAAGTTCATACAGAGGACAACATGATACAAGTTAGGCATTACACAGTCTCAGGTAGAACCAGATGAACATAACACAAGCAGTCAGTTAGAATAGGAACAAAATATATACATAGTCACCAAGGCTATGAACAGTGCATAATACAATTCTATACAGCTCAGAGCCCCAAAAGCAGAGCCGCAGTCAAAGCATTGCCTGAAACAGACAGTAAATACATTATATACAGAGCAGAACCCAAGCAGGCAGGATGCAGCAGCAGGACCTGTGCAAGGGTACCAAAAGAAGGACATGTAAGTCCAGTGCAGGGGACCAAGGTTAGTTACGGCGGTTTAGGACAACCACTCGCAGAGGAGAGCTTCAAGTAATTCCACAGGGAGCTCCAAAGGCATGAGCGGGAGGGGGAGGAGCGGACTTGGGTGGGAAAGGAGTTCCATACTCTGGGGGCACATGAAGCAAAATTCCTATCCCCCATTTGCGTTCAAGTAGTAGAAGCTTTGAGAACAGCAGGGCCCAATGACCTAAGGGAGTAAGACTTGGGGTCGACTCGTCACAGAAAAGAGAAACTGACAAAAAAGAAGGCCCACTGCAGGAGAGAAGGAAGGAGAGGGAGTGAGACAGACCAGGCAGATTCCACTATTGGTGAGAGAGATAGAGAGAGAGAGAGAGAGAGAGAGAGAGATTAGACAGGAAGAGCCACAGGAGAGGGAGAAAGATTGGACAGGCAGGCCCAGTGAAGGAATGAAAGAGAGACATAGGGCAAGCAGGCCCACTACAACAGAGAGACAAGGTAGGCAGGCCGTCCCGCTATAGGGAGAGAGAGAGAGAGAGAGAGAGAGAGAGAGAAAGATATCAGACAGGCAACCCTACTACAGGAGAAAGAGAGAGAGACCGGGCTGCAGGTCCACTTCAGAAGAATGAAAGACATCAGACACAACCACTACAGAGAACAGAGCTGGCTGGCTTTATGTTTCTCGGGGCCCCCAGCAGGGTTACCATTGGGAGAACTTGACTGTATCTTAGCTAGTTTTGTTATGGCATTATGATGTATCGTTGAAAGGTTCTGCCCAACCTAGTGATGCCCCTTGTGTGATTATTTCAGCAATTCACAGGAAATTAAATACATAAATTAACACAACCATTTAAACTTTGCTTTTATTGCATTTTTGCTAATGCAGTACAACACATTACATATGGTTTCCAAGAACTGGCATTAAAACAAACATGAAATTAAAAAAACTAATGACCTACACAGCTTCTGTCTGGGGGCCCCTATCAGTAGGGGCCCCCAGCGATTGCTGGGACTGAGGGTGTCTAAGACCAGCCCTGCAGAGGAGTGTGAGAGAGAAAGAGACATAGCAGGTTGATCCCCTACGAGAGAACAAGCAAGAAAGATAGGACAGGAAGGCCCCACTACAGGGGAGAGAGACAGGACAGGAGGGCAGTGCTACAGGAGAGATAGACTAGATAGGCAGACTCTTCAACAGGAGATATAGCAGGTAGCCAGGCTCCATTACTGGAACTGAAGAAATGTAGAACAGGCCGACCTCCCTGCAGAAGGAGGGAACACCTCAGAACTCACTGTATCTGTTTTGGTCCAGTATCCCCCTTCCCCAACCTTGAAGATGTTGCTTTACAATGCATATGCTCATTGCATGCTGCAACACCACTTCACTGCAATAGCTGATTTGATTACTGTTTGGATGTACTTATTGTTACAGGTTGTTTTTTTCCTTGGATATTTTACCTGTATGCAACTTCCTGCTGGATGATGTTAACCTGTTAACTGCTGCTATCCCCCCTGGGCTCCCCATGAAAATTAGATGGTACATCTCATGGGGTTATCTTGTGTGACCCCCCCCCCCTTTAGAGAGGGGCTTATGCTCCCATTTAGGCATTCCTTTCCCCTCTACCCTCCCCCCCCACTCCCCAGAGCTAGGGAATTATTCGTGCTCTGGGGGATATTGGCAGTTGGACACCTCAAGGTGGTAGCAGACAGCAGGGTTAGGGAGTATATAAGGGAGCAGACAGGAAGTTTTGGGGCCTTTCCAGCCCGGGCATTAGGCCAGGGCTGGGGGGGGTGGCTGGAGGAGCAGAGTCAGGTGGGCAAGTAAGGGAGCTCAGCAGTCGGGGTGGGCCAGTAGGGGGACCCCCCCAAAAGTGGAGTCAGGACAGCCTTCTCAGGGTCGTGGTCAACGAGGAGCTGAGGAAATGGAGCTCTGTGGGGGAAGTATGGTTAGCCAGATCCTGCATCGTTGAGGGCAATGAATGTAGGTGACCATGTGGAGCCAGGAAAGGTAGGAGCCCTTAGAGACCCTTGTATGTGAGATTCCTGGGCTGCCAGGGCTGTATGGGCAGTGGCAGGGTCCCCACAGGAGGGAAGCCAGTGACAGTGGCTCTCCCTTGTTACCCGGTGTGGCAGGGTGGTCTGGGTTAGAAGGAGCTGGGGGAGCCCTTCACCCAAAATTGGGGCCTGCTTGGAGGGGCAGCTCCTGGGGTGCTGGTAAATTGAAGGCCGGGTGGGTCGCAAGCCGTAATGGCAGGTCTTGGTGGGTAGCCCTCGGCTGGAGCTTAACACAAGCCCAGGAGGTGCTGAAGGGGATGTGGGCCTGGCAGGGATCCCTTTTAGAGTATTAGCAGAAATCAGAGCATCTTTGGGCCATCCATGTGAGAAGGCCAGCAGTTTGGAGGGACATGGGTAGTGGCAGTGCGCAGGACCTCCCCAGTGGCAGGACAGCCAGTAGCAGGGGGCCGGAGTACTGGAGCAAGGCTGCTGCAGCAGTGGATCTGTTAAGAAAAGAGGCTGAATGAAATGAGGGGGCAGGTGCTGAAGTAGCAACCACACAGAGCCAAGCTTGAAGTGGGTTACGGGGCCTGGGTTCGTAAGGAAAAATCCTGGCACCCCCTGTGGCTTAGGCCAGCGCCAGGGGTCCAGGTGGGGGAAGCAGCCCACTTTCTCATGCCAGAGTTTGGGGAACGACCAGTGCCAGTGATTGGGTAACCCGGCAGCAGTGGAGAAAAGGAAAAAGGTTTGGCTTACTAGATCCAGATCCAGAGAGCCAGGAGATTGCTGGGGTCTGAGATTGAGAGGTCTTGGGTAAAGCATCCAAGAGTGAGAGAGTAGAAAAATAATTGCTTGTTACTGCCTTAGTATCTATCATTTCTGCTGCTCTGAATGTTCAGCCAGTATATCTGTAAAAAGTTCAATTAGCTCAATGGAGCTGCTTTGTTTGTTTGAATGAAGTATGTGACCCCTGCATTGCTGGGAATCATTTGCTGTGTATGAGCTAAATAAAGATGCTAGTTGGGAGACATATAGCAGTGATGTGTTTGATTTAAACTGAAAGGGGGAAGCTAATGAAATGAAATCCTTCTTCCCTTTTCCCCTTTCTTTGCAGCTAAATTAGCTTGTCATAACTTAAGTTGCATTCCATATGAAATTTTCTTCCCGTTCTTGGCAGTGTTGGGGGCTCAGGGAGGCTCCAGAGAAGGTGGATGTATAGTGTGGAGTTCCTGATCCAGTGTGCCAGCATTCAAGGAGAATCCAGATCCTATGGGTGAAGGTGAGAGTGCATGGGTGTTGAAGATGCCAGTAAGGCAGACCACAACTTTTCCTGCCTTGTATGGAGTGCATTTGTCTTGATGGTTTAGTGCTTGAGGGTTCCCCTCCTTTATTGCCCCCGACCGTCTATGAAGTAATGTATGCCCCTAGATGGGGGGCCAGGGGTGGTTACACTTGGTTGGAATAATTTCAAATAAATAAGCAAATAATATGCATGCTGTTGTATAGGAGAAGTCGGTAGAGAGGACAGCTCCTGTTACTGTAAAGTGAGTGAATGAGTGAGAGAGAGAGTGTGTGCACGTGCACGAGACAGAGAGAGAGTGTGTGTGTGTGTGCACACGCATAACAGAGAAAGAGTGTGTGTGTGTGTGTGTGTGTGTGCACACGAGAGAGAGTGTGTGTGTGTGTGTGTGTGTGTGTGTGTGGGCCTGTGGGCGTGTGTGCATGTGTGTGTATACAACTGGATGGACATAACTGACTGATGCTCTGAGGGTATATTGTTCACGGTCACATGCAGTATATGGTAGCCAGTGGCTTGGGAGGATTAGCACCTGGGTCTTGTGGTTTGTAGGATTGTGGTAATCTATCCACTATATCATACTGCCTGAAGCTACCACCACTGGCTACTCTAGAACTGAAGAGTTTTCCATTTTCTTACTCAGCTTTCAGTATTCCTTGTAACTGCCATTTTAAAAGTGCCCCAAGCCAAACTAAGTATGCACTCATTGTGCTACGATGGAATGCAGCAGTGAGGGAGGTCAGCTCCACAGGCTACATCAGTGACAGAAGGCAGAAAGCCACTGCACACAGCCTCAGGCCTAGAAATGTAACTGGCTACCAAAACCGCACTAAGACTTTGTATAAAGTTCAGATGCTGCCAGTTTTATGGATTAGCACAGCAAAAGGTGATATACACCACACCAAGACACAAAACACAAAAAACAATAATGTGCAAAGTCCACAGTCACTGGATACACTATAACACAGGACAGGTACACTGGAGCTTCACTCTCTCACTGAGGGGGCCTGCACTTCTAGGTTTGGGTCTAGGACCTTCTGCTGTGTTACTACACTGAACTGAAAGCATTTGAACTTTATACCAATTCTTAGTGCAATGTTTGTTCCTGGCTATGGCTGTGTGCCTGTGAGCAGCATCTTTCTGCTTTCTCCCTTTTAAAGGTGCCCCTCCCCCCACCCTCAGCACCAGCCAGGGAGCTACTGGCCACCAGTATATCCTTTGGTTACAAAATTGTGTTTTGGGTGCTGGCCCACTGGCATGGGAGTACTGCATCTCATTGCCACCTAAGATATTGGGGGGCACGTTGGCCAATGCCTACCAGGTAACGTACTGAACTGTAAAGTAAAATGTTTATTCCTGCTGTGCTACCATCGGTCCCCTCCACCTTGAGAGGACAGCTATCTCTACTGCACTTGCTCTTTGATAATCACAAGCTTTATGTATGTTCTCATTTTTAATAAATTATTTGTGGAGTGATTAGGTTGTGTGTGCTGATTTGTTAAACTGTCAGCTTGATGAGTTGCTAATTTTGAGTGTTTGGGACATCCAAGGTGGCTTCAGTTTGCTGTTTGGCTATCTGCCCTGCCCAGTTCTACTCCTGGTTCCTGCTTTGCAGCTTTTGAAAATATAATAGCATCAAATATGTTAACAGGATATCAATAATCAGCAGAAAACACCAGAAATACTTCATTTAAATTACATATTCTTAATGTTCCCTTTAAAGCTATATTACACTGCAAGTAAACATTCAGTATTGACAAATGCTTGTTGTCTCAGAGCTGCGGGTTGGTGTAATCAGCATTAATGTGAGATCTGGAGATGTAGACTTACATTTTGCTGGTAAAGGATGCTACTGCTAAGAAGCAGAGAACAAATAATATCACATCCCCAACTATGCTACCATCCACAGCAAAAATCAACAGGTACAATAAAAAAGTTATTGCATTTTTAAATCACTCTTGGAACTTGAGACCTCTGGAGTCTGTTGAATTCTTGCTTCAAGTCCAACTTGACAGGGCAAAGATAGAAACACAGAAACACAGAATTTGTCAGCAGATAAGGACCACTTGGCCCACATAGTCTGCCCATTTGTCCCTGCCTATTGTGTCACCACAGACCCTACCTATTTATTTATTTAGTTTTTGTTGACCGGGTAAGTGCACTGGACAAATTCTGCCTATTTTCAGGCACGACCCGGGGGAGGGGGATACAGATGAATGCCAACTGACTCTGAACCAGATCTCCAGCTACCTACTCTTTGCTTCCCAACTAAGATTCTTTTGTGCCTATCCCATGTGTGCCTGAAGCCCACAGCTGTTTCTGTTCCATTACCTCTGCTGGAAGACTGTTCCAGGCATCCACCACTCTTTCAGTGAAGAAGTACTTCTTCACAGCCCTCTTTCTCCTCTTCTGGGCCAGCCCAGTGGTGCTGAGGGTTGAGGTGCTGGATGCCACACCTCATGCCATGCTGGCAATCTGTGTTCGGGAACAAGCACGGACCATCGGGTGTCAGAGAGGGAGGGGGATCGAGCATCCAGAGGACTGCTCTCCTCTCCCTGGGTGGGTGGGTGGTTACTCCTGCCAAATGACTGCCACCAGGTGGAGGCCTGGAGGTAGTGCAGGACTGAGGGTGACACAAAGGGAGGGTGTTGCAGAACTGCAGTGTGCACACCTCCGTGCGTGTACATGTGTGTTTGCAACAGGGGATGGAAGAAAATGGGAAAAACTGGTCTGGCAGGCTCCATGACAGCTCCTGCTGTGATCCCAATTCCAACTATCCCTGGCCTTCTGGATTGGGCTCGGGGGGAGGGGGGATCTGTGGGGGAATCACCCTGGGGAATCTGGATTGGGAAGCAGGGCTCCAGAGTGAACAAGCCCTCTGAGTGGGGGATGAAGCCTGCCTGCCAGCCCCGTGTAGAGAGAAAAAGCAATATAAAACAACATTTTCTCCCCTTCCAGCTTCAGTACATGTTCCGTTGGTCTTGTGCACCTTCTCCTTTGAAAAATTCTCCCCTCCTGTACCATGTTCAGCCTGTGAAATATTTACAGGTCTCTACCATGACTCCCTGTGGGGCTCTATCATGTCTCCCCCTTACTCTCTTCCAGGGTGTACATATTGAGGTCCTTCAGTCTCCTCTGATAGGGCTTCTGCTGCAGGACCTATTAGTTGCCCTCCTCTGGACAGCCACCACCCTATGCATGTCCTTCCTGAAATGTGGTTTCCAGAACTAAACACTGTACTCTAGCTGGGGTCTCACCAATGATAGGAAGTAAGAACTGGCATTATATACTCTGTTTTCTCTCAGTTGAAATGAACCTCCCACAAACAGGGAAAGATTAAGGCATACACAAACAAGGTCCAGGCCTTGGACCCCTGCTTGCTAGGTGGCCCATAGCCCGAGTGGATCATCCTAACAACAAAAAGCAGGCTCAGTCAGTCTAACTTGAAATCATTCCTGTCTGGGATTCTTCAGCCTAAGCTCCGTAACAAAGCAGTACTATTTAAGCACCTATTGATACCTTCTTAGGCCATTAACACCTCTGAGTCATGCACCTGGCTATTCGTGCCTCCTGGAAAAGAAATGGTAGTTTACTCACCTGGTAAAGGTGATTGTGGGAGTACATCTCTGAGGCACTCCAATACCTTTACAGACTGGGTCATATTCACCTGACAAGCTGTCAATGCACATGTAACTTCAAAAAAGAAGTCTAAGCCCCCTGTTGCCCCGTCTTTGACTAGCAGAGCTCGGTTAGATGACCTCCATAGCTGTATCTGAATAAACTAGGAATAATTTGGTTAGTACCCTCTTTGTGACTACCAGAATCAAGGCTTGGAAAACAGTATTATGTTTTCTAATTTATTGCCTATTGTATACAGACTAAGTATGGACCGGCCCATATGGCATGCTGGTAACAATGAAAAAATGTATGGCATTCTGTCTTATTCTTCCAGCTGCCCCGTCACAAGTTGTCTCCCTCCCTGGTTGGCCCTGGAGTGAGTCAGAGATGTACTCCCACAATCACTTTACCAGGTGAGTAAACTACCATTGTAGGGAGTAATATCTGATGCACTCCAATACCTTTACTGACTGGGTATTAAAAAGCAGTTCAGTTAAGAAACTGGAGGAAGAGATTCGTCGAGACTGGAATGGGGCTATTATTGCTTTGAGTACTGCTAAGCTGAATTTGTTTTGGTGGCTGAGTGCATGTCCAGTCGATAATGTTTGATAAAAGTGTGGATGTTTGACCACATGGCTGCAGCACATATCTCTTCTGCTGTGGCCATGTTGCATTCAGCCCATGATGTGGCCACCATGCTGGTGGAGTGCACTGTTGTGTCCCTAGGTGATGTCATGGACATGGCCTTGTAGGACTCTTTAATAGCACTCTTCATCCATGGTTGATTTTGATGCTGGCCCAGTTTTCTTTCTCTCTTGTACAAATAATCTGTTGGACTTGCAGATTTCCTTGGTTCTATTTAGATCTGTTGTCAGAAGTCTTTTCATCCCCAGTGTGTGAAGTGCCAGTTGCACTATTGAGACTGCCTCAGGAAGTGTGACTGGCAGCTCTATGGTTTGTGAATTGTGGAAACAAGCGTTTACTTTAAGGATGAAGGAGAAAACTGTTCTGAGCATTACTCAGTCCTGATGAAACATTAGGAATGGCTCTTTACAGGACAGGGCGTGGAACTTGTATGCCCATCTGGCTGAACATATGGCCAGTCTTTAGGCTCAGCTATTTTAACTCTATTGAATGTTGTGATTCAAATGGAGCTGAAGTCATTGCTTTTAGTACAAGGGTAAGGTCCCATGGTGTTGTGATGTGTTTTAACTTTGGCCTTAGATATATTGCTGCTTTCAAGAGCCTTACTACATCTGGATGGGCCCCAGGTGCTGAATTTCTCACTTGTCTGCATGTTGCCCCAACTACTGACTGATGGTATCCGTCTTTTAGCAGTCTCTCCCTTTCAGGAGCCAGGCTGTTAGCAGTAGGTTGCAAGGGTTGGAATGGTGGACTGGTCTGTGTTGTAGGATGTCCAGTCTTGATGGAAGTATCCATGGACGATCTACAGCCATGGCCACCACCATCACAAACCACAATCGATGTGGCCAACATAGTGTTATTAGTATGACTCTCACCCTGTATTGATGGATTTTTCCTCAGAACCTGTGGTATGAGTGGAACTGGGGGGAATGTGCAGCCAGTGAGAATAACTGAGTCCATGGAGAGTGCATCTACTCCCATGGACTGCATTTCCTTGAACCTGGAGTAGAATCTGCTGACTCGCCTGTTCCTGCTGGTGGCCATGAGATCTATCTCCACTGGTCCCCATCTTCTGTTTACCTGTTGAAGTATTTGATTTACATGACTTTCTCTTGGATGAATGTGTTGCCTGGTAAGCCAGTCCACCATCGTGTTGAGCTTCTCTGCCAGATGGGCTGCTGTGATTTGTGACAGATTGGATTATGCCCCATTCATTACCTCAGATGCTTCGCATTGCATCACTTTGCTCCTTGTTCCTCCCTGTTTTGCAATGTAGGCTACTGTGGCTCGGTTGTCTGAACGTATGCGAATGTTCTTGTATTGTACTGTTGCTTTGAAGTTTATCAATGTATTGTACACCGCTTGCATCTCTAGCACATTTATGGGAAGCCTGGATTCAGATATCCTCCATCTCCCCTTGGTTACCTGTTGTCCAGTAGTTGCACCCCATCCCAGGAGACTTGCATCTGTGTCTATCATTATGTTGTTCAAGGCATCCAATAGTACCTGTTTCATAGGTTGCCCTGGATCTTCCACCATGCAAGAGAGGGCCTCACTGATTCTCTCATGGTGATTGTTGCCTCGAGGCTGTGTTCAACCTTTGCTCCCTGCTCTATAGATGTAAGTAGTAAATGTCTTATGTTCCATCATGCCCATGGCACCAATTCTATACATAATGCCATCAGTCCCAGCTCCTGAGATACCTGTTGTAGTGTTGGCGTTCGACTGGTCATCAGTACTTGAGCTTGGTTCATCATGGCTTTGACTTGTTTCATATCTAACAGAGCTCCCAGGTGCTCCATGCTTTGGATGGGTGATAGATTGCCTTTCTCCCTGTTTATTACCCAGCCATGACTTTCCAGACATCATATGATTGTCTCAGTCTCTCTGTGGGCTTGGGACATGGTTCTGGTCTGGATAAGCTAGTCATCCAGGTATGGATGACTGGCTTATCCAGACCAGTCATCCAGGTATGGAATTACCTGGATTCCTTGTTCCTGCATTTTTGCTGCTAGTATCGCTGACACCTTTGTGAACACTCTCGGGGCCAATGCTAGGCCGAACAGCAGTGCTATGTAGTGAAACTGTTGTCCCAGTATGTGAAAGCGCAGGAATTCATAATGTGATGGTCTTATCCGGGTGTGAAGGTATGCATCCTTCATATCAATGGAGGTCAGGTAGTCCCCCAGTCTGATTGCTTTGAGGGTCGATCTGATTATTTCCGTCTTGAACTATTTGTACTGTGCAAAGTGATTTAAGAATTTGAAGTCTAGCACAGGGCAAAGGTCACCCATTTTCTTTGGTACAATAAAGAATATGGAATATATTCCTTTGCCGTGTACCTGCTGTAGTGCCCATGCTATGGCCCTTGTGGTGAGCAGACCATTTAGGATTTCCTGCACCTGGTGTGGTGTTGCCTTCTTTCGTGACACTGGAGATGTTGTTAGGCAGTTTCTGCGTGGGATCTCTGTCAATTCTATTGAGTATTCTCTTTGCACAATTTCCTGGACCCATTAGTCCTGTGTCATTCTTTCCCATATGTTTGCAAATTGCAGCAGCAAAGCTCCTACTGGCGGGTAGCTCATCCCTATGGTCACTTTGAGGTAGTCATTGGAACTTTTATTTTGGTTTGAAGGAATTATTGAATCTGCCTCTATTGGACTTATATCAGTTATGGAATCTGTTTTGTCCTTTTCTGTTAAAGTGAGATAAAAAAATTCTGGTTTCGGTTGGCATTGACGATAGTATGCCTGTCCCACCCCATCTGGATCATCTACTCTGTTGCAGATCTTGGTGTCATCTGCAAACAGACAAGCCTTACCCTCTAGTCCATCTGCAAGGTCACTAATGAAGATGTTGAAGAGGACTGGCCCCAGGACTGATCCCTGAGGTACCCCACTTGTGACTTGCATCTCTTCTGACTGTATACCATTTACCACCACTCTCTGTTTTCTGCCCGTCAACCAGTTTGCCACCCAGTTGACCAACTTCTGACCCACCCGAGCCTACCCAGCTTATTTATCAATCTTCTATGTGGAACAGTGTCAAAAGCTTTGCTTGAAGTCAAGGTAGGCGACATCAACTGCTCCCCTTGGTCCACCACTCTGGTTACCCAGTCAAAGAAATCTATGAGATTAGTTTGACAGGACCTTCCTTTTGTAAACCCATGCTGTCTTGGATCCTGTGCCCCTATGGATTCCAGGTGTTGCACTATCCTTTCCTTAAGGAGTGCCTCCATAATCTTGCCCACTACTGAGGTAAGACTGACTGGTCTGTAGTTCAGCGCCTCCTACCTGCTACCACTCCTGTGGAGCGGGATCACATGAGCCCTTCTCCAGTCTTCTGGGACCTCTCCTGTGCTCAGAGACTCACTAAACAATTCTGCTAATGGCTCTGCTAGTTCCTCCTTTAGCTCCTTAAGTACCCTGGGATGTACCCATCAGGTCCCATTGCCTTATCCACCCTGAGCTTAGAGCTCTTGTAGGACCCTTTCTTTTGTGAAGGGAGTAGTGCTCACCCCTGTGTCCATGATGCTGAGCTGTGGGCCCTGCCCTACCTTCTCTTCAGTAAATACTGAACAAAAGTATCTATTTAGGATAGATGCCTTTACAGGGTCCTCCTCCTCACATGCTCCCTTTTCTCCATTAAGCTTAGCAATACCCCCTCTGGACTTTCTCCTTTCACTAATGTATCTATAGAAAGTCTTGTCACCTTCTTTTACTGTTCGTGCTAGTGTTTCCTCAGTTTGGGACTTTGCCTGCCTTACTGCCTTACCTGCTTCCCTTAGGGCAGTTTGGTATGCCTCCCTATCTTCATCCCGCTGTGTTCCCTTATATTTCCTGAAGGCCAGCCTTTTGGCTCTGACCTTTTCTGCTACTGTATTTGAGAACCAAAGTGGTTTCCTTCTTCTTTTGCACTTCCTTTTCTGTCTAACACAATGGGATGTTGCTTCAAGTATTGCATCCTTAATGCTTGCCCACTTTGCCTGTACCCCTCACCTGTGTTTCTTTTTGCCAGGGTTAGCTTAACTCTGTTGGCCATCTTATCAAAGTCAGCTCCTCTGAAGTCCCATATTTTGCCTTGGAATGGGATGATTTAGATGTAGTAGCCAAATTGAACCATACCATGTGATGGTCACTGGCCCCCAGGTGACCTTCTACCTGGAGATCTGTGATCCCTTCTTTGTTAGTCAGTACTAGATCTAGGATAGCCCTGTCTCTTGTGGGTTGCTGTACCAGTTGTTTGAGGCCCTCCCCCAGGAAATCCACTATGAGTCTAGTTCTGGCAGATGTTCCTGCTGGTATTGACCAATCTGTATCCGCATGTAGAAGTCTCCCATTATCAGAACCTCCCTTTAGCTGTCCTGTTTTGTATATCTTCTAACAGTAATGTGTCTATGTCCTCCCTCTGGTCTGGGGCCTGTAGACAACCCAGTTCTTATGGCTGTCCCATTTCCTGTTCCCAGGGTGACCCACAGTTCTTCTGGCTCCTTATGTGTATTCTGAATTTCTGTAGCTTTGATATTTTCATTAACATACAGGGCCACTCCTCCCCTTTTGCACCTCGGTCTCTTCTGAACAATACATAGCCAGGTACTGAAGTCTCCCAAGTGTGGTTACTGGTAAACCATGTCTCACTAATTGCTACTATGTCCAGTTTAGCCTCTGACATTATTGCCTGCAGGTCTGGGATCTTATTCCCAGGCTGTGAGCATGTGTGTACATGATTTTCCATTGGCCAGATTTTGGTGTGTTAGTTGTTGGGTGAAGTTTGCGTTACCCTGTGCGCCGTATGGGGAGACAAACCTTTTTTCTTACCTGGTGATGCAAATGAACGGCAAACATGCTGAATTCCTGTTTGACCACTAGCTGAGGGGGGAGGGGTGTTCTTCCCATTCGACGTATGGGGTGCTGCACCCCTCTCCCCATTTGCTAGTTTAAATATTCTGCAAAGACGTATGTTTCTATGTTTCATCCCCCAAGCTCAACCCCTTCCTCCAGTCCACACAGCAGCCATATCGCAGTGGGTACGAGAACACCACAGTGGAAGCCGAGGGGTCAAGATCTGGGGAGCATCCAGGGTTTGAGAAGGTGGTGCTGCCAGACCCGCTATCATCTGGCTCGCTAAGGTTTTTTTTTTTTTTTTTCAAAGTTAGGAATCCCTGCTTCCCCGGCACTGGCGTGCAGTAGCGCCAGCGATGTCAACAGGCATACTTCTACACACCACACGTCAGACGCCACCGGTACTGACCCACTGTTTGAGCCGCCTTGCCTGCAATGACTCCCAGCCGCCACCAGGAGCCGACAAAGCTGCAGCTTCCCCAATCCTCCTTCCCCAGAGGAGGAGAGCAGTCACTAGGATGCTCAATCCTTCTCCTCCCCCGATGACCCTGGCTCACTCCCGAACCTGGGTCCCTGGTGTGATGCAAGGTGTGGCGTCCAGCACCTCAACCCTCAGCACCACCGGGCTAGCCACACTTTTGGTGTATTAATAAAAAGCAGGCAAGCCAATCTCTGCATTAACTTGAAAGCCCATAGTGACCCTACCCCTGGAATGAACGGATGAAAGCAAATGACATGGAATCCGAAGCAGTACCCAAGTATCTCAGTAGATCCCAGAAAAATTAAACTTGCAAGGGATCAACAAATACTGTAGGAGACAGAGATACTTGGAAAAAGTAAGTTTCAGTGCTGACAGATTTCTTCATAATCACAAACATAGTATGTGTTTTATCATTTAGAAATCTCCAATTAGGGAGGTCATGTGAGCACCGGCCAAAGATAGCTGCTTAATCTCTCTGCTCCCGGCCAGCTCCATGATCATCTAACTCCATCCATAGATTATTGCCGCCTTGAGGGCTCAGTTTACACATTGTAAGAGAGCTCTGGGGAATGTGGAGCAACAGAATTGATTCAGAAGCACTCTCATTGCCATTGAAGTGAAACAAGAAGCCTACCATATCCCCACAAGCATCGAGTCTTCCTACTGCCAAGATGGCTACAGCAGTCCACCGGAATATCACTGCCCTGCCTGAACAGCAATCCATCTGGCTTGATAAGCTGACCACATCAATAGAGATTGTCATAGCCATTGTTGAGGATACCCAGGCAAGCCTTACCAGTCTAACAGGATGACGGAGATTGAGGCCAAGCTTGACACAGTCTTCACCAATGAGGTAGCCAGAGATCAGTACCTCATGGCCACAGAGCACCTAATCGAGTGGCTCATGCAGAAATTAGAAGACCTAGAAAGCAGAGGTAGAATTAAAAATTGACCGACTGCAGGAGGGGAGTGAGGGTAAGAATCTAATCAAATATTTGAGTCACATCCCAATCCTGTTGAATCTGAACCCAGACGAGTATGACTTTGAAAAAGAATGGGCTCATAGGATTTGTAGGGCCTGCTCCACACCGAGCAACACCTCGTGCTCTCATTTTTAAACCCCCGATTCATGGACAAAGAGTTCATCTTTAAAGAGCTAGTGTACCGCCTAAAACTAATATTAGATCCAATCATTACTTTTTATATCTGAGGTACTTTTTCTTTTCCTTTTGTTTAATTAGAAGATTGTTTACGTGATGTTAGTAGATGTGATGTGTGGAACAGCTCATAACCTGGCAGCTAACATATCTTGCTCTACTCCCCCACACTACATCACCAGCATTGTGACCTCACTGACTGTGACATCACTGCTACTTAGGAACAGCAAGTGAGTGACTGCCAGGTCATTCACCTGTGATGTCACTGTCAGTGAGATCATAATCTGATGATGTAGTGTGGGGCAGTAGAGTTAGATATGTCAGTTGCCAGGACAAGAGCTGTTCCACAATATTATCACATAGAAGACTTTCTGATGAGCAAAAGTAAAAATAAAAATTTCTTCAGAAATAAAAAGTTACAACTGACTACTACTTAAAATGTGTATTATTTTCCTGCCTGCCTATTTTGGCTCCACTAGCACTTTAAGGCAGCCAGGGACATTAAGCAAGTTGAAGTGGCAGGTAATAACAGCTCCTTCTACCTTGACTACCCTCAACCTGTCTTAGAGAGGAGACAGGCCTTTGATAAAATAAAGCAGGGGTTATGGAACTGGAACATCCCCTACTCACTGCTGTACTGGCCATTCTTTTTTATTTATTTATTTATTTAAATCATGGAGTAATACCTTTGCGCAACAGCTCTTTACATAGGTTCCACGTCAAAAGAAAAACATCATCATGACAACAATCACAATAACAGGTACAGTACACTGCAAGTGTCACCAGGCCTGAATACATCTAGGTATAATACAGCAAAAGCCGTAGGTTCATTGAAACAAATACAGATTAAAACTGAGGTAGGACTAGACACACTGGGGTAGGTAAAGGGCAGACACAAGGGGTTTTAAACCAATACACTACAAACAGACAGTACAATTCATTTGAACAATGGATGCAGTGCACAAGGTATGCCTGAGTCAGGTAATAGCTAGTTTACCAAGGGCAGGAAGGTATATCAGGTCAAAAGAGGAGGGGGGAAGTGGATGAGGGAAGGGGAAGGAGGTGGGTGTGAGGGAAGGATGTAAGAGGAAAGGGATAGGTGGGGATAAGCGGGTGAGGGGTAGTAGAGAGTAAGTGCTGGAAGGGTGATGGTACAGTAGGGTCTAGGTCTCCTTCCAAGGTACAGTTATACAGTTCCACCCACTTGGAGAAGCCAACCGTTACTTTCAAGAAAATCTTGACCCACCAGCTCCCATGGACACACACAACCAGTACCAACCTCCCTTAGAAGTGGGGAACCAGGGGCATATCAGAAGGAAACAGGGGTGTAGCCAGACAATATAGAAATGTACACCAGGACCGTGTTTGTTGCCTCATTTGGCACAATAAATACAACTTTTGTATCTCATGACAATGGTTGTTGCCATGCATGGGTAAATACAAATGCCATGCATTGCTCCATAAGACACCCACATACCAGCCCAGAGCCTGTAAAGTTTTATTGTTCTTGGGAAGCAAGACTGTATTAGTGACCAGTCCTTCTAGTTTTGACTCCTATGAATAAAATTACAGAAAGGTTCAGCATTTTCTTTGTTAGTTTTCATGGAAAAAGGAAGCAGTTCAGAGCCTAAGATGACCTTAAGGTTGGCAAGCAACGAGAGAAGGCGGTAGGGAGGGCTGGGGGATACTGGGATGTATAGGGAGAGGTATCACCAGCAGAAAACAGGAAGTTGTTACCCCCCTGTACAGACAGTTGGAGAGACCCCATCTGGAGTACTGCGTCCAGTTCTGGAGACCCCATCTCCGCAAGGACATAGACAGGATGGAGGCAGTTCAGAGGAGGGCAACTAAAATGGTGCAGGGTCTGCAAGAGAAGCCACACGAGGAGAGGCTAAAGGACCTTAATATGTATACCCTTGAGGAAAGGAGGAGAGGGGGACATGATAGAAATGTTTAAGTACTTCAGTGGAATCAACAAAGTCCAAGAGGGTAGCATCTTTCAGAAAAAAGATGTGCAAGAACAAGGACACAATCTGAAGATAGAGGGGGGGTGGCTTAGGGGCAATGTGAGGAAGTATTTTTTCACAGTGAGGGTGGTGGATGCATGGAACAGCCTTCCTGAGGAGGTTGTGCAGTCTAAAACTGTGGGAGAATTCAAGAATGCATGGGACAGACATAAGGCAATTTTTGTGGGGGGTAGGAAGAAATAAGCTGTTGGTTAAATAGGATCTGCAGCTTATCCTCTAGGTAGGGAAATGGGCAGACTAGGTAGGCCAAGCGGTCCTTATCTGTCGTCAAAATCTATGTTTCTATGTTATTTGCTACCCCCTTAAATTAAATTGCACACCATGGAGTACTTGGAGTATGCCTGGCTACACCCATGAAAGGAAATCCCAGCACCAGTGAGCACTGCCTGATGGAGAAAGACCTACAGTGAGTAATGTGTCTCAGGGACTGCCTTGCTAATAGGGAACTTGTTTTCACCCAATTCCATGACTGTGCCCTCAGTCCCGATTGCTCCCTGTATTTGTGTTAATGAGCCTTTGAACTATCTCCCCACCCCCCATCTGACTGCTCATACAGAAAATGCCCTCCGACAACAACCATCATTACCATGCATTACTCTCCGGGAGCAATATAAAATCAGGGGCAGCTGCCATTCTGTGTGAAGATATGCCATTCAGCAGAACCCCTCCCCCTTGCATTAGATCTATTTGTGACAAAGGGCTGGTAGCGGGGGACACACCGCATTGCAGGGCAGTCAGGGACAGGATAGTGATGGACAACTGACACCGTTCCAACGGACATCAAGGGACACAGAATCGTGGCCCAGTTTGTAGCATGCAGCCTTACATTCAGCCAACTGGCAACTTCAGAGATGCTCTCCAGAAGCTGCTGGTGTAACCTCCCTACAAATGGGGGTTCCCGAAAAGTCTTCCTTGAGCTTGCCTAAATGCTCACTGCCAGGCTGGTGCCCTGCATTTCAGCAGTTTAAATGTGATTGCCGGAGAGTGCCTGTATAGCCTCTGTGTACTGTTTCTTTAAGAACTGCCTGGATTGCAGTCATAAGTAATCTGAGAGGGAGCTCTGTTGAAAGATGTAACTATTTGCTGAAAATCATTTAGAGTGATAATGATAATGTAGTTTGTCTAACCTGCCTTCTTTGCAGCAAGGACTGTTCTGTTTATCTCCACTGTCTTGGTCCTGGACTGCAAATTGGACCAATCAGTTCTGGTGGGACCTAAAATGGAGCCGGACTACAGGAGCTGTCTGGAGTCAAAATCTGTAGGAATTGTAGTTTGGGGCTTTTGGCACCTTTTTGCACCTGAAGGGGGAGCCTTTCTTGAGACTGACAGGAGGATCAGCCAACCGAACCTTTTGTATCTTGGGGAATTACCCGTGGGTGCTGCAGCTAGTTTCAGTTTAGAGCTGAGAAGTGAAGAAGTAACACCTCAAGTGATTTAGAGCAACAGTTCTGTGTAGTTTTGCATGGGAGAACAGTGAAAGGGCTAAGTTTTGGTCTGTCTGTCTGCCTGCTGTCCCTGAGAGGGAAAATAGAGTTTATTCGGACTGAATCTGAGTTGTGAGGACTATTTAAGCCACTGGACTGTGACTAGGTTTTAACCTGAAGAAGACTGAAGATTTGCTGAATGCAATCAGCCTCTCAGGATTTCCAGCTGCTTTTGAATCCCCAGTTTGTGCAGAGACTTTGCAATCGTGACCGGAGAGCGGTTTGCCTGGTACAGTAAAATTTCCTTACATGTAAATGTGCTGTGTATTGAACGTGGGTCTTGATTTGGTTCCCCACTGTGTGAACTGTGTTCTGCTTGCTGGTACCATAGAATCCTTTACATGTAAATGTGCTGTGTATTGAATGTGGGTTGTGATTTGGTTCCCCACTGTGTGAACTATGTTCTGCTTGCTGGAAGCTTTATCCAGCCTAATCGGTCTAAATTCGCGTTCCTCTCCATTCAGCCTGGGCCATGCCACGATGGCCCTGACAGACTACCCCACTGCACAGAGAAAGCCACTGATGAGAGACCTGCCTGGGGATCAGCCCCCTGCTCCACACTTGAACAGGAATGACGCCTCGGCGAATCGTGTGGGCCCTGCTTCTCCTGGCACTCCAGATTAACCACCTGCTGTCTCGATTTTCGTCCAGCCTGTGTCCAGTCTTGGGTATCATGAGTAATCTTCAGGGTAGCTCCCTGCAACAACTAATCTGAAAGTGTGTCATGTGATTGTCTTGTTGTTTTCTTTTCACGAACTGAACCCTCCGGCTCCGGATTACAAATAGTGTATGTTGTGCATGTTGTTTTCTTCCATCACAGGGCGCCAACCAGCTGCAACGTTCCTGGCTAGCCCACCATTCTCCATCTGGGTACTCAGAGTGTGTGACTGTTTATGGACCCTGAAGTGCATACATAACTGTTTGATTGATAGAGCCTTTAAGCAAATTAGCCTGATTACGCCCCTCCCTTGTTCAAGCCCCTTAAATAAATCAGATCTAACTCTTTTTTGCATTTACCCTGACTGTGGTTCCAGTTTGTGCAAGCGTACTGTGCTGCTGTTATTTGCTGTGTATAACTTTGTTTTACAGGGGGTCCCCAGGGCCGGGCCAGAGGAAAGCCCTGATGATAAGTGCAAACAGTGTGGGTACTTGTGTGGTGTATCAGGGGTATTGTAAAAGTGATTATTGTGTGTTGTTCCAGCCACTAGTAAGGAAAGAGGTGGGTTACAGTGTCCCAGAGGGCTGTGCCCAGGTTAGCTTGACCACTACCAACCCTGACCTCCAGGTGGAGGCACCTTTTTCAGAATTCAGGCCCCTTAACCTGCTACTAGCCAAGCAGACAGGGGTAGTAGTCCTTAGGATAGTGCCACCTAGGGGTTACACTAACCACAATCTTGAGATATCTTTTGCCCCTGCATATGGCACGCAGATCAGTTTTGAATATTGTATTTTAAAGTCACATAACAGTGTTAAATGTTCAGTGTGTTTGGGGAAAGTTAGGGAGAAGTTGATACTAGTTAGCTTGTTGCTAGCCAGTTTTTCTTTAATTGTTAGTTCACCCTCCTTCCCCTTTGCATCTGTTTACAGTTGGTCATATTATCCTGCCAGCACAGCTGGTCAATGGCTACAAGGATACCGGAGATTTAATCTGCCACTGAGGCTTCCAACCTTTTAAGGTGACCTCTCAGAGAGCATACCGCCTACAAGAGAGCGGTGTACCAAATATGCCTGGGAGCCTAGATAAATCCAGATGCTCTCCTTATAAGATTATCCCCTCCTTCTCTCTGGGATGGTGAGCGCCCCCCCCTTCAGTCCTCATTATAGAGACTTACTCTCACGTGTCACACAACCATATATGAGGTGCATGTATTATGGGATTTTGAGGACTAATACAACCCCCAGGACTCCCTGCTGGCTACCCTCTCACCACCACTCCTTTTTTATGACTTCCTGTCCCTCCCTCATCCCTCCCATTGCTATCTCATTACCCATATAGGCCATATGCTGAACTGAGATATGTGCCTAGAAAATTAGTTTTGTTCCGGCAACAGGGGCACTACTTACTCTCTACAGATTTATATAGACAATAACCTGGCATACCTTGTGTTAAAAGTTCTCCGCAAGAAGCCTGCAGTTTTCTGTCATGGCACATCCAAAGTTACCTGGCTGTCAACCAGTTTTGACACCATACAAATGAAGGGTTCTTGTCCATAACGCCATAAATATTTAACCTGTAAAGGCCCAAACTGACTAAAAATGATTGAAATGCATATGGAAGTATATTGAATACAAGACTGAATGGATTGGGGAATTTAGAAGTCATACACAAGCAAAACATATTGCAAATTATAGTAAATTTGGGTGAAAATTATTTTATTTTAAGTATTTGTCAATAAAATGTGCTACAAAACTAAACATTCTTGCTCTACTGGGGTGATTTATGGATCAAAAGTTTCTACAATCATCAGTCTAACAGATAATGTGCAATAAATTACCATATCTATCTTCTGGTTGTAACTATATGTCAAGGTATTACCCCATATCCATAATTTGTTTTTCTCTGCAATACTCGCCTTTAACTATGGGCTGAAGTATTTTACCATTTATCCTCAAGAGAACTGTTTGTACACCAACCCAACTACATGAAGTGATAAATGTAATACATCTGATGGATTTTTCTATGTAAGTACCTAAAATATTACTATTTCCTTGACAACCAGCATATTTTCCTCAGCAACAGCACTGTAAAAAGTAAAACACAAACCTTTTTTACCAGAATCCCCTTGTATATGATATTTATTGCTCCAATAACTGTAAGTGACAGCTTATCTGGACTGGTATGAGTTGACGTAATTATTGATATAAATCAAGATTTTATTTTCTTATTCAAATCCAGTGTTTGTTTTGAATCATGTGTCTTGCTGTTGGCACTATAGTGCTTATTCTCTGAGAAAAATACATTTTTATTTCCCAGTCTGAAAATCATGGCATCCTACTCATCAAAGTCACTCTCTTTGGACACGTCATCATTGTGATCGACAGGTTCAGCAGCTTTTTTATCAATGTTCTCACACCTCTGACATTTACACAAGTCTGTGCAGGATAGCCCAGCAGCAAGACAGGAACATCTCCCTGTCTGACATTTCACATGCTTGCAGGCACAATGTACTGCCTGCAAAATATTGTCTGGTGCTGGACTTCTTGTCATCCACGTGATGGCAAGTTCCTTGTTTTCTGAATGCCATCCATGGCCAACAGGGGAAAGAGCATTCATCCTGTTAACAAGAGAGTGCCTCATTATAGCATGCTCTGCTCAGGCAATGAACATGATGCCAGGCAGAACATCTTGTATCAGGCATCATTGATATCCTGTGATGAAGCTTGACTATACAGATGGCACACAAATTTCTCAAGCACAAGGAATGTTGAGTCTTGCAGTGCGAAGTCTTTCCCAAGGTCAGTGAAAGCATCAAAGAATTTTTCACTCTCAGAGGCCATAGCAAATACCTTTCTCTTTTCCTTCCCATAGGAGGCACTTGTAGTATCACATCCTGTGAATGTGTGGAGTCCAGTAAGTGAGGTACATACCTTCGGGCCTAGAGCTGAAGTGACTTTCTCCAAATTAATAATGAGGCTTTGATTCCCAACACTAGTAAAGAAATACAAATTGACTGGCAGTTGTGATTTCAGACTGATGCCTATAACTGCAACATCTGTATCTGGGCTCCTAATTATCACATTCTGATAGTCCTTGGCAGCATGTTTCAGATGACAAAATATATGTGTGTCACATTCTTCATGGTCACATCTTAATTCATCAACAGCACTGACTGTCACTGAACCCTTCTGCACAGCCAGGCAGTGACACTCCTCTCCATGGGCTATGTAGAGAGTGATGTCCTTGCCTGCAGCTTGCAAATCTACATCCTCCACAAGGTGCACAAGAATTTCTGAAGTGCTTCCTTATTGTTGCCATCAGAAAGAAACTTCCTCCACTGACTGGGGGTTTTCTGCTCCTTTCTGTAGATTTGTATAGTTTGTGAGCCACCACCTGTTTGGCGGGACCGTTCCACATTTTTTATGCTCACATCAGGATACTGATCTGTGACAAAGTCCAAATGAGTACATTTGTACCTTGTTGCAAGCCTAACCATGTACACTAAAATGGTATCTGCAGCTCCCCTATTGTTGAAGGAACATCACGTAGTGCTTGGATGACAGCCATTCCATCAAAGATTATTGCACCATTCTCTGGAACATGGTCAACACGGCAGTTCCCACCTTTTGATTGCATAAGATTGAGCAGAGCTGATTTGATGTTTTTTTTGTCAGAGTACCATCAGCACTAGCAAGAGGGTAGGAAAATGCTCTTAAAGAGTAGGACAAGATTTCCCTGAGATCCGTTTTTCTACTTTGACCTAATACAAGAAGTCTTGCAAAGAGTTTCTTGTCACTATAAAGAATCACGTCTTTGCCATCTACTTTTTGTTTTTGGTTTCACTTGATCACTGAATGTTTTCAGTTTCTGCAGGTATGCTCAACTGCCTGGTCACATGCAATTGAAGAGAAACCATATCCACTTTGACGGACTGTCCACTGTCCTCGAGCCCTGAGTTCTGCATAACATTCTGGGTGTGTGATGGTCAGTTTCACCATTTCCAGCCAATATGATGGAAGATACCTGGCATGGTTCACCCAATCATAAGAGAAGAACCAGAGCATCATGAAGTGGATAGCTGAAAGGTGCAACTCCCAGTCAGACTCACGGGTTGCTCTCACAAAAAGGAGCAAGATTTGCACCACGTCAATGTAAGAGCTCCAGAAGACAAATGGGTTCTCTTGGCTCTTCCACTTGAAAAAGCCTTCATATTGCATGACCACATTGGTGAATTCACCAGCTGCACACAGAACATCAAATGAGTCAACAGGGAATGTTAGCTTGATTTTTTTGACGACCTCTAGGCACTTATCTGCTTTGTCCAGTGGTAATGATTTAAGAAAAGTCTGGAATCTCAGACGCTGCATGCTTTCATACAGAAGTTTGTGTGCACTCATACTCTGGTTATAATGGTGACCATTAAGAACACCATTGATTGATCCTTGGGCAACAACTTCTGACTCTATCAAGATATCATGAAGTCCTGCATCCGCAAATCTTTTGGCAAGGACACCTAGAAATGACAAACAGGTATGGAATTCACTGAGCTGCACTATCAAACGTCTTGTATAGTCATCGTCTTTCCAGAAGATTTGTTGTGCTTTCGCATATATTACTTGGTCAAAGACCAAGACTACATGCTCAAGTTCAAGCTGATCAGCTACAGTATATCAGTACTTTGCTTCAAAATAGTATTGACAGTAGACATCTCTGTTGGTGATGCCTCAATGACTGGAAGGCAATGGATAGCTGACTTCTCGAGAGTACAATCATGTTGAAGAGCAGTATGAAAACCTGTCCAGCCAGGAAGTGTACATGAGTCACCATTGACAGCCTTCATAAAAATGTATGCCAATTCAGTTCTAAGCACTGGTGCCAGGTTCGATTTGTACTTGTCAGCCTCTAATGGGGCACATACAACATGACTCAGGTTTTGCAGACCTTGCCTCTTGCGCTGATGATACTGCTGTATCACAAAACTAGGGGATGCTTTAAGAGAACAGACTCCTTTTGGCAGTGGCACTCTGCCTGGTGTTGGGGTAGATTCAGTGATGTAGCTCTGCAGCATTATTCCATTTGTATGGTGGGTGGTGCCATGCCCAGATAGGGTTTCTTCTCCAAAATCAATATTGTCCCGGACTAGAACTGTTGGAGTCTTCTTTGCAAAGCCCGGTGGGACCTTATCAGAACCTTTAACAAGCTGTATCTGAGCAAGGCTTGTGTCATGGCTAATCACTGTTTTCCAAGATGCACAATGTCCCAGTTTGTTTAGTATGGAGACCACATAAGATCATCCTGTCACATGTTGAATTGTCAGTCCAAAGCAAAGGGATTTAGGTGTCTGTTTTTGACCCTTGGAAGTAAGGTAAACAATGTCTTGGCAAAATGCTATAAGTTTAAGGTCCACGTCATCTGAAAGATCAATGTGGCCAGCCAGTGTTGGTGCCTCTCATGCTCCAATAATACAGGCCATCAAATTATAAAGTTCAACTGGCATGACAGATTTTTGCAGCATCAACAGTCAAATCAATTGATGTTGATGGCTAGGGACAACTCATTCCAGGACTGTAATTCAGTGTGATCTTGATGATCAATCTGGCATTTCCAGAGCCCTAGTTAAATGCACATCAGGAGCTGTACTTGCTGTTGATGATCTGTGAGATGGCAGATCAGCCTCTGGTTGAGGATGAATTTGCTCCTCTTCACTCTGAGTTGTCTCTGTAGTATCTGTTTCTGTTCCTGCATCTGACTGATAAAGAAGTCTGGCAATAAGCATACTTGTTGACAGTGTGTCAACAAACACCATCTTACTGATATTCCTGTTGGGGTGGTGTAAGAAAGGTGAGCTAAGGGAAGTCATGTTTCAGGCTTTATTTCAGTCTGTCAACTCTGTAACACAAAAACATGCATCATTTCTAAAAACGGGGTTCTCTACAGGGACATTAATTGTAGTTGTAAGCCATGTGTCTTGCTACTGTGTTTTAAGTTTAGATTTTACTATTGTATTCAAGACTTACTACAAACTTAGAGGTTAGAAAAAATGCAATGATGTTTAAATTTTCATTTGCGTCTTCCATGATTGTGTCTAAATGATTATGAAAATGTCTGCTTATACAATGTATCACTTACCTGTAATTTGAAGCATCAGGACCTTAATGCTTTTTTACGAGCTCAATGAAAATCTGGGTACGCCTTGTCATCCGCAACACCCCCTGGTCCACAATGAGTCTCTGGTGGATGACAGTGGCACAGAAATGCATGTAGGCTTTGCTGTACATCTGCTCAGCACAAGAAGGCTTATTTTATCTGATGACTTTGTCAAAACTCTTGTGTAGTCTCTGTAACATGTTTTATGGTGCCAGACTTCCACTGACATATAAGCCTGTCCTTGTATGTGAATGACAATGCTCTGATCCTCTTTCAACTCTGCAAAATATGCTGCTTGCCATGAAAACACAAGCTACTATGAATATTTAGGAAGAAATTAATTTAAAATATGCATTTATCATCCAAATACTTTGAATGGAATTAAAATGGAACGTATTTATAACTATAATGAACCATGAGTATTGCTGAGCTGATGATAGATAAATTAGGGGGGTGGGTAATGTTTTGCCCCACCAATTTTGCCAAAATAGAGATATGGCTGTTTATTGCACATTATCTGTTTGCATGATCAATGAGGAAAATGTTGTTGTATAATACGCACTAGATGGGCAAGACTTCTGGGCTCTATAAACAATTTCATGCATTATTCAAAGATAAAATGCAAGGATTTTTTTAATGTATTTTAAACACATTTTCCACCATGTACTGTATCATGTATAAGCTGCATGATGCTTTCACTAATCATTTAAATACAATTCTGGATATATTTCAATCATGTTGAGCCATCTTGGGACCAGATTAGGCAAATATTTTTGAAATTATAGCCAAAAATTCTTTAATGGGTATGGAGTCAAACCTGGTTGACAGCCAGGTAACTTTGGATGTGCCATGACAGAAAGCTGCAGGGTTTCTTGCAGAGAACATTTAGCACAAGGTCTGTCAGGTTGTTGGCTACACAAAATTGTATAGAATAAGTAGTGCCCCCTCTTGCTGGAATGAAATGACACAATAAAGGGCCTCACCATCTTGCCTAATATACAGTGTCTCATACTCCAGCACATGGAGAGGGACAGTACTTGTTTGCTCTTTCAGAGCTTAATGGGCTTCTCAAACATTTGCCCTGGCTGCTACCATTCATCCTGCAAACAGGGAGGGATGGAGGAGCCAGTCAGCCAGCACTTTTTTGGTCACTTGTTCCAAGTTCCACATAGGTGAAGGAGTAAGAGACATCTGTGTCTCTAACTAGTAATGACTCCCAGCTTGCCTCAGCTGAAAGGACTTGCCTAACTGATTCCATATAAAGATTTTGTTTACTTATTTTGGAGTTCCTCTGTGTGAAATATACATCGCAATATTTTATTGTATACTATGTCACCAATGTTTATTGAGGTAAATATTATTCATTGTGGTATACTTTTGCTGTTCTTGATTTGGGGGGAAAGGGTTGGAGGGCCACTGAAGCTGGCCCTGTGTGGGGTCATTGTTTCATTCTATGTCAGCCATCTGTGTTGGATTTTTGTTTTTTTCACTTATCCCTAGGCTCCAGCCACTCTGGGGTACCTTCACCTTCCCCCAGTGTTGTTGAGCAGGATCCCAGCATACTAGGATCCTGGCATCATGTTGTGTGATGCCAGGGAATTCTTTATTCATTGTTCTCCCCATTTTATGGTACAACCCCCTTAGGGTGCTAACACAAAGGACATATGTCCAGACTGACAACGTGCTAATGCACAGCATAATCAAGCACCCGACAGTGCCCTCCCCCTCTTCTGACCCACTTTGTTAGCCATGTTTGCCCTGCCACCCATGTTTCCACCGATGGAAGGGCTAAGGGCGCTAATGTTGCCTGGAGTGTGTCATCCCCCCCCCCCATGGAAGGAGGAGAGCATCTATTAGGATGCTCAATCCTCCTCCCCCCAAGATGAACCCCAACAGCCCTGGCCCATTCCCAAACCCGGGTCACCGACGTGATGCAAGGTGTGGTGTCCAGCGCCTCAACCCTCAACGCCACCGGGCCGCCTGTGGGATTTTAATATGTCAGCATATGACAGCCTAAAAACTGTAACTTGGAATACCAGAAGCCTAAATTGCCCCAAGAAACAGAGAAAGGTCCTCATAAAGCTAAAAGAGATGCAGTGTGACATAGGGCTTATACAAGAGACACACCTCTCTGCAAATGAATCCCACCAGCTTAAATGCAGTTCGGTGGGTCAAGCATACCACAATGCCTACTCCACCAAACAGAGAGGTATGGTTATCATATGTCAACAGGGGCTCCAACTAGGTACCCATAAGGAGACTAAGGACACAGAAGGTAGGTTTCTAATAATGGAGGGAACCTACCAAGGACAGCCCATAACTTTGGGCAGTGTTTATGCACCCAGTTTCCCTCATCAGAGCTTCTTTGATCAAATTCTTCAAGAATTGCCTGGGGGTCCAGCCAATATTATTCTTGGGGTTGACATTAACATAACCCTTAGTCTACTTTTAGACTGTACTGGCCCTGGGAGTAGGGGGGAGGCACAGGTGATCAAATACCTTCCAAGCAGTGGGACTCAGGTATGTTTGGTGCATACTACACCCAGGAAAAAGACTTCACTTATTGCTTACACATTCATGACACCTATAGCAGAACTGGTATCATGTGGGTATCCACCGAGTTGGTACAGAGAGCATGGGGGGAGACACACAGGGTAACATTCTGATTTCAGATCACTCTCCAGTGTCACTTTCCTTGACCTGGGGGAAGACAAATGGCCCCAGAAATATGTGGCACCTGAACACTACCCTACTCCAGAAAGAAGACACTGTAAAATGGCTGTCCACAGACATACAGCAGTATTTCTCCCTAAATGAAACCCCTGAGAGGTCAGCAGCTACACAATGGGAGGCAATGAAGGCAGACATTAGAGGCAGCATCATTGCTTACATAGCTAGAAAATGTAAGAAAGAGACCAAGAGACTAGAAGACTAGAGGGAGAACTTAATGAGACCTGAGCATCAGGCTCAGGAAGGTCTAGGTCAAAAACCGTGTGGTTGAAAAATGTGTGATCAAAAAGTGCTCCACATGGATGCCAAAAAATTGGCAAGGTGAAAAACTGCATTAATTATAGTGGCACACTCATGCCACTACATTAAGGGTTGAACTGAGGTTTCTATGTTAAACTTGAAATTTTGCACTTTAATGTCTTCGCAATCATTCAAAGGATTTGCATGAAATTTTGCATGCCTGGTTTCCATTGGTAGATCTCTGGGTGTGCCAAGTTTTGTTCTTATCGAATTTATAGTTTCTGGGATCTGGATACTGGAAAAAAGGTGATTGTTCATAGTTTTTTTTCTTATTGGTTAGAATGTGATTTTCTTTGAATTTGGCTATAGCACAAACGTTTTGGAGCTTTGGTCTGAAACTTTCAGGGTAGAAAGGTGTTGACCCACAGATGTGTCTTTTGCTGGTTTGGTGAAAAAATATTAATCCATTCCAAAGTTATTTGATTTTAAAATGTTCATAAACTGGTTCTGAGCATGGTAAATAAGCACCTCAAGATAGCTGTTTGATACGATAAAAGAATTTTTTTTTCATATGACATCATCCTTTTTTGTTTGAGAAAAATCCTTTTTCATATGGCCACCATCTTGTTTTTAGTTTTGCCTGAGAAATTCAAATTTGGAAACCCACTAAAATTATATTCTGGGGAGGAAGCAAACACATGCAACTTGCTTACTAGGGCCTCCTTAGCTGCATTCTGCACTATACCGCTCAAGAAATGCCCCTAAAATGTACTTTTTTTAACACTGAAATTCTTTTTTCATATCAACTTCATACAAAAAAAGATCTAGTTGCATAGTACTACTCGCAAAAAAAGATATTTTTCATATGGGAAATCAGTGTATTTCAATGGGATTTTCAATTTTGTGCATAATGTTGCTATTTTTGCATAGTTTTATGCCAAAGTTTCAACATACTCTTTTTGAGACCCCTCCTCATGAACAATGGGGTATCCTTTTGTAAATCCTGCCCATAAAGTGATTTCACAGTCAGTTGATGAAATCGCCTTTCAGGTGGGATTTCAACATTTTCACCATACTTGTTCATAAGAAGGGTATTTATTTTATTTATTTATTTATTGAAAAGTTTTACCAGGAGAATTACACTGAGCAACAAAATGCTTATCTCACGGTACAACCTGGGAGGAGGGGGAGTGGTAGTATTTGCATATTACATCAGTATACAGCACAATAGGAAAAATAGCTTCACTGTACGTGGTCAATTTAAATGATATCACAGGCTGTGCAAATTTACAAATCCACAAGAAATAGCATCACTGTACATAGACAATTTACAATGAGATCACAAGCTGTGGAATATTTACAAAACAGCAAGAGATCACAAGCTATGAAAAGATTACAGGAGGATTCGGGGAATTGGAGAGAGCTTAGTAGGTTATGCTGGAGGGTGGGGGAGAAATAGACCCTCAGCAGAGACCAGACCAGGGGAACTAGGTACAATTGCAGTTTGTCACTAGATAGTTTGTTAAAGATGTGGAGAGAGAATTGGTTGAGGAGGAGTGTTGGATTTGGGACAGCAGCTGGTTCCAAAGTTTAGGTAGCTGATGTGAGAAAGCCATTTGGCCTGACGTAGTGCTTCTATAGGGTATATTCAGGGAACACGAGTCATCAGATCTGAGGGTGTATTTAGAGGGGAGAGGGGGAGATAGGGATGAAGAGAGGTAGGTAGGGAGCTTACCTAGCCAACATTTTGAGGTGAATTTAGTCGCATGCATGGTTCTCCTATCAGCAAGGGAGGGAAAGTTCAGAGAGCAATAGAGTATGCAATGGTGAGTCTGGGCAGGAGAATCTAAGGCAAACCAGCAGAAGGAGTTAAAAAGAGGGTCCAGCCTTGACAGGGAGGATTGGGGGGCAGCTACATAAACTAAGTCACAGTAATCAAAAATTGGCATAATCATTTTATGTACCAATTCACGTCTTGCTGGAAGGGGGATACATTTACTGTTTTGGTATAGGGCCCCTAGCTTAGGCCAGAGTTTCTTCTGAATGGTATCGATGTGTACTGAGAAATTTAGGTTTCTGTCCAGCCAAACTCCGAGGTATTGGAAGGAAGAGGTGCCCTCTAGTACAGAACCATCTAAGGTGTGGAATGAGGGTAAGGAGGATAACCTGACTAGCCTCTGCCGAGTTCCAAAAGTCATAGAGACTATTTTCTTTGCATTTAGGATGAGGTGGTGCTTTTTAAACCAGTATTGTATATTGTTGAAGTCCAGTTGCAGTCTAGAGGAGACATCAGGAACTGATTTGCCAGTTGTATACGGTACCATGTCATCTGCATACATGTGTATGTTTGTTGTTGTGCAAGCCTGAGGGAGATCATTAAGGAAGATAGAAAAAAGGAGGGGCATGAATACAGAGCCCTGTGGGACTCTCGTGGTAATGGGAAGTGGTGGGGAGATGGCATCCTCCATACGGACAGATTGGAATCTGCCTGACAGATAAAACTTAAACCAATCTGTGGCTTTGGGGGATAAACCAACTGATCTGAGACAGGATAGGAGTAAAGGGTGTGAGACTGTATCAAAGGCCTTGGCTAGGTCTATGAAAATAGTGGAGGTTATGAGGCCATTGTCCATGCCCATGTCGATAGCGTCAGTCAGCTGTAGTAAGGATGTGGTGGTGGAGTGGTTCTTTCTAAGACTGGCTTGGAAAGGAGTGAGACAGGTGGAGTCAGTAAGATAGGATGAGAGCTGCTCAAGAACTATATGTTCCTGGAGTTTAGCGAGGGTGGGGAGGAGAGAGATAGGTCGGTAGTTGTTGGGGGAGGAGGGATCACCTCACTTAGGGAGAGGTAAAACTGTAGTGTGTTTCCAAGCTTCTGGGATAGAGGATAAGGAAAAGGAGAGGTTTAATAAGAGGGGGAGAGAGGGTAGGCAATGGCAGGAGTAGACAGAGAGAGGAGCTTGGGGTCCTTGCCATGAGGCGAGGAGCCTTTGGCAGGGTCGATAGACAAGAGGGCTTCTAAGGCAGCAGCAGCAGGGGAGATGTGTGAGAAGAGAAAGGGGGTCGATGGAGGGGGGCTGTAGGAAGAGGGGAGAGGGAGCAAGCAGACAGGTGGTCACCGAGGAGTGGGGGAAGCCAGAGGTCTGTAGGGGCAGTGGAGGGGCAGCTTGGAGCACAGACGCACGGGACGTAAAATGGGTATTAAAGCATTCAGCGACTGCCATGGGCTCCGAGATGACTGAGTGATTTAGCTTAAGTGCAGGAGTGGGGGGTTTGGTAGAAGGGGAAAAGAGGGACTGGACGACTTTCCAGAACTTAGAAGGTTTGTTTGTGTTTGCTTGGAAGGTAGCCTGGTAGTGTTCTGGTATGATAAAAATGTGGGGTCAAATATGCTAAAATGGAAAAATTATGTGCATCTATTGACATTTCACTATGCTCGCATGTAACTTAATTTTCAATATTTTAACCACAAATTATTAACATAGCCATTTCTTTACACCACCTCATGAATGTGGCAGCTTTCATTTCTCAAATCTTGCAAAAAATGTATTTTCGTGCCTCTGCAGTGGAACTGCACTGTAGTGGCGCAGAATGATGTTTTGGTTGGGATTTCACAATATTTACTATAAGGTTGATGAGGTGAGGTAATAGAAAGGTTATGCTGATAATTTGGTTGCTGTTGTCCTACAAATGGAAGTGCAGGACCCGGAGGGTCCTGTGCTTCCTCATAATCATACATATATGCATCTATGAAGGGATGGCAGCCCAGGGCCCAAAGGGCCCTGCCGTCTGTCACACAAATAAAGATATGATTACACTATCTCAAAAACTATGGTTGCATGGCAGTGCAAGGCCCTCTGGGCCCTGCACTCCAACAATAAAATATGGATACCATTATGCTATCTCAAAAGTAAAGAAATTCTTTGCAAAAAAATGCATTATTGCAACATTCAGGGTTGAGGCTAAACTGACAAAAGTAAAGAAATATGACTTTAGGGTTTCCAACCCTAAAATCCCAACACCACCCCTAAAGCAAATTGGGGTGGAGTCTTCCTAGGGTTGTCAACCCTAAAGCTCACCCCATTCTATACACTCCAGAAACATACACACCTAATGGGGTGAGCTTTAGGGAAAAGAAACATTGTTTAACCAGGAGTAGCACACTAAGTCAAAGCTTGTTTCCCGATGTGACCTGAGAGCACAAGGAACTTAAATGACTTGCTCAGGATCACACAGTATGTACCTAGGCTGTGGGATTCAAATACAGGTCTCCAGATCTGCAGCTCAGAGCCTCAACCCCCTGCACTATATTGCCTCCCAGTAGGGTTGACAACCCCTAGGAAGACTCTGCTTCAATTTGCTTTAGGGGTAGTGTTAGGTTTTTAGGGCTGGGAACCCTAAAGTCACATTTCTCTACTTTTGTCAGTTTAGCCTCAACCCTAAATGTTGCATTAATGAAGTTTTTTGCAAAGAATATATATAAACATACTTCAAAACTGAGAATAGGTGTAGGCAGGCATACTCCATGTACTCCATGGTGTACTTTTTTATTAAGGGGGGCAGCAAATAGGCCCTGAACTGCTTCCATATTCCATAGAAACAAAACAGAACCAGTAGAACCTTTCTGTAAGTTCATTCATATTAGTCAAAACCAGAAGGATTGGTCACTGGTACTGTCATTGCATCCCAAGGACTATACAGTCTTACAGGATCTGGGCTGGTACATTGGTGTCTTAAGGTACAATGCATGGCATCTGTATATACCCTTGCATGGGGGGCAGCAACCAGTGTCATTGGGTACAAAAGTTGTATTTATTGTGCCAAATGGGGCAACAAACACAGTCCTGGTGTACATATTTATATTGTCTGGCTACACCCCTGAGTAACTGAGCACACTGTTTTGACCGTGTGGTTTTCGACTGCGCATTTATTATGATGTGGTCTTGCAGTAGCCCAGCTCCAGAACACGCAGAAAGAAAAGAGTCCTTTAAGCTTCAAATAACCAAGCCCTGTAATGTCCTGGAGGCTATCATACAACATAAAATGGAGTACACCTTTTTTCATCTAGGATAGGCCAGGGAGCAAGCCAACAAACTCTTAGCCCACAGGCTGAGAACCAGGGAGAAGGAGAAGTATATCCCCCATTACATACTGCCCAAGCCCAATTAGTTTCCTCCCTAGCCCTAATAAGCCTGGAACTCCAGACCTTCTACTCTACTCTTTATGTGTCAGGGGTGTCCCCCACCGATCCCAGTTTGAAGCCTTCTACTCTGACATTCACCTTCCCTGTATAACACCGCATGATGCTTTCAACCTCCTTAGACCTTAGGAGGCAGTATAGCATAGTAGTTAAGAGCTCTGAGCTACAAACCTGGAGACCTGGGTTTGAATCCCATCAGCCCCCCACTTGCATACTGTGTGACCCTGAGCAAGTCACTTAACTTCCTTGTGCTCCCAGGTTGCACCTGAAAACAAGCTCTGACTTAGCGTGCCTTTCCTGGTTAAACAATTTCCCCTTCCCCACCCCTTAGACCCATTTCTAACAGGATGTAGAAATGCGATCCACTCTATGTCTAAAGGCAAGTCTTTTAGGTTAGATGGGTTTCCCAGTGATTTTCTCTGCAGCATTTTCTTCCTTTTTGACCCCCGAACTCACTAAAGTGTTCAGTGAGGCATGGGAGAAAGGGTCCTTGCCTCTATCATTCCATCAGGCATCAATCACCCTCCTACCCAAGAAAGGGAAGGATAGCAACTTGTGCTCCCAATTTAGACCCATCTCCCTTATCAAATGTCTATGTGAACATTTTCACAAAAGTCATCTCTAAAAACCTGGAACCCTGTACTAGTTACATTCTGGTTCCTAGCTCATAGCCATACTTATGCTCTGCTCCTTATGTACTACTCTCTTGGTCTGGAATGCTCTGTATTGCTTGACCATTCCCTGTTCACTGCTCATTTGCTTGTTGTATTTTATGTATAATTGAAAGTAACAATAAAAATCACTAACAACAATATACCTGGAACCCATCATAGGACCTTTATCTATCAAGACCAAGTGGGGGAGTGTGTACCTGGCCACCTAGGTTTCGATAATATCCCTAGAACCCTGGACCTCTTATGGGAAGCCAAGACACAGGCCCTACCCACTGCCACCCTGTCACTGGACACTGAAAAGGCCTTTGACAGGGTGGAGTGGGCTTACCTTTTTGATATGATAAAGCTTGGGTCCCTTCTTAACCTTTGAGAGGGCCTCAATCCTGTTCTCCCTCCAGAAAGGTGACTGCTGTCTCAAGGAAACCCCACTCCTAGTTCCCAGACAGGACACTACAGTGCCATGACAGTAGGTGTTAGCTCTAATATCCGATGATGACCAAAAGATGGCTAACTCCAAATGTTTGCCAACATTGCTTGTGTGGCGCCTCGCTTCTCCCCTTCTCCCCTACCCTCCCCCCTCATTCCCCTCCCAGGGGAAGGCAAAAATATTCCACTCATGTAGTAACAGGTATTGCTCCCTCTTGAACACTATATGGTGTCATTACCTGGAAATTATTCTTATAACCCCTCACTGCTTACTGATAACTAATTTACAATATCCAAGCAAGGTGCTTATTGGGGTTGCCTCCCATCTATGTGGGTAATTTTCAAAACTATTAGCAGAACTAGTGAATATAGCAAGACCTTTGAGGCAGGATAATCCAGTGTCCTTACACTGACCACCTCCACATGGCAGGTAGCATCCCTTTCGGGTATAACTGGTTCTGTTGAATGCCATGTATGGGCCTCTGATACATACCCTCTTTTACAAATATTTTAGTGTTACCACTAGGGTCTTGTGTGTTTTCATCCATGTATTATTTCAATGTAACATAAGATAAATTACATTTTAATGTGTTTGTGCATAGTACTTGCAAGAAAAAAATAAGAGACGTGGTGCTGCCTGCTATATTCAGTTCCTTTGAACACTTCCTGTACACAGTTGAACCTAGTTGTGCATCTTGATGCATAATTTTGTATGTCTGTATAAAATAAGAAAATCTACTAAAAATCTATGGGAAAAATAAATCTTAAATTAGAAATCTCAATTAACTGGCAATATGAAAAGAATATAATTGGTGGTTTTAGGCTAAGGGGTATGACCTAGGCTAAAGGATGTGAACCAGCATGGTGGGGGAGGCAGATTTTTCTTGGGCTTAGATCCCCTGGTAACCTAAATCTGGCCCTACCCACACACCTTGGTCTTAGTCTCGCTTCTAATCATCATAATCAAGTCACACACACACACACACAGTTTAGAGGTCTACCTTTTAAGGCCTACGGGCCACCAGCAGTACCACACCTCTCACCGTTCATCCTTCATAACCTGCTCCACATCCTGATTGCATAGTAATAATGTATACAGAATCAGTACATAGAAACATAGAACATAGATGCTATCGGCAGATAAGGACCTCCTGGCCCACTTGTCTGCCCTATTTTCCCTACCTACTGTGCCATCGTAGACCCTATTTGGTCTCCAGGTTTTATCCCCCCACCACCACCACCTAACTTCTAGTATCCCCCTTGTGTCTATCCCATTCATTCTTGAATCCTGTAACAATTTTAGCCCCCACCACCTCCGGTAAAGCTACCAAATTTCTGAAACCTAAAATGGGGACAGGGTCCATCCTGACCACGACCCCCCCCCCCTTACTCACTTCCTCGGGCGCCACCACAGACAGTGCTGCACACACTCAATCAATTACATTTTGCTGCTTGCTCTGGCCAAGCCACCCCGCAGTAACACCAGTAGCAAACATCCAGATTAAGACAATACGTCATTCTGTTGCAACAAGTATTGAATCGTGATGTACAGAAAATTAATCAGAAGCAAACTTGCTTTAAATTGTGTTCAGACATTCGAGTTGCATACATTGCTCCTCCTCTCATTCCAACCCACTCACACTCACCTCCTTTGCTGAGCAAACTTCAATTCAGGGACTCCCACCACCACACCGTATTGTTGTCACACACTCCCCTACAGCTGATCAGGTTCAGGTACCTTAGTTCACTGCTGCTGGTCTCTTCTCTGTCTGGAGTCCCTCTTAGCTGCTGGCAGGTAGTCGGACTCATGTCCTTGCTTACACTACTACCCGGTCTAATCTAACAGGAAGGAAGATGCTTTATGGTGCTTCCACTGACCTGCTTGCAATCTGACTACCCATGCATTTTCACATTCATGGTGCATCGTAAGCGCGGTGCACAAGGTTGCAAATTGCTCTCCAGCTTGAGCAGTGCCACAGTGGTGATGAAATAAATGTCACTCATGGATCAGCAGTCAGCAAAAAAAGGGACAAAAATGGGACAAGTAAGCAAAAACCAGGACAAAAGTGACATATTGGAAAACTTGTGGGGACACTGGGACATGCTACCTAAAATAGGGACTGTCCTGGGAAAATCAGGACTGTTGGCAGCTTTAACCTCCAAAGGGAGGCTGTTCCATGTGTCCAACACCTTCTCCATAAAGTAGTACTTCCTCACATTTCCTCTGATCCTCCACCCCTCCAGCTTCATTTATTTATTTAAATTTTGGTAACCGGGTAGGCCCACTGAGACGGAATGTCCCTTTTTCAGGGGCGACCGGGGAAAAGGGTTGCAAAGGGAGGAACAGTGATGCAATAAGTAATAGCACATGGTAAGTGTATGCAGACACTTTTACAAAAACATACTGTAATAAACAAAGCAAAACATCACACAGGCAGTAAATTAAGTTACATATCATATCATGACACCTTATTCTCGAGCATCTTTTTCTTTGGAAAATGCTACCTTCCTGTACCTTGTTTATACCTGTGAGGTATTTGAATGTTTCTGTCATATCCCCACTTTCCTCTAGGGAGTCCATATTTAATTCCTCAAAGGGGCACTGTCAGCTTTGCCCTTCATTTGGCAAGTAACTCTAATCATTGTGCCTCTAGGCACATAAGTGTTCAGCAGTAGCCGTAGAATGCCCCTGTGTAGCTCCCCAAAACGTTTTGTACCTGATTCTGTGAATATAAGCATACATTTCTTTACATTCAGTCTGCACTAAACTCTGCCGTCACTGGAAGCATATCCAAAGGAGGAACGTGCGTCTGCTTGGCAGCGTGGCCCCAAAGTGTACTTTTTTATATACCAGTCGAAAAAAGAAATTAATGCAGTACATTTGCTTATAAAGAAGTGGTCCTTGTATCTGAATTATAAAGTGAGTGCTAGTTTTCCCACAAAATACATTTCAAAATGTCTCCCGAAATCGCGTGCATGCAGAAGAGCTTTTGGAGCAGAAATTCCGCACATGCACAAAAGCGGCACACTCTTGTACATGTGCAGGATTTCAGCACCAGCTCTTCCACATGCGTGTGATTTTGGGAGCCATTTTGAAATGTATTTTGTGGAAATACTAGTGCTCACTTTTGTAATTCACATACGAGGGCCGTTTCTTTATAGGCAAATGTACTGCATTACCTTCCTTTTTCGACTGGTATGTAGGAAAGTACACTTCAGGACCACGCTCCCAAGCAGACACGTGTTCCTCCTGTGGATATGCTTCCAGTGATGGCAGAGTTTAGTGTGGACCGAATGTAAAGAAATTTATGCTTATATTCACAGAATCAGGTGCAAAACTTTTGGGGGGTCTACACGGGGCATTCTATGGTTACTCCTGCACACTTATGTGTCTAGAGGCACAATGATTAGAATTACTTGCCAAATGAATGGCAAAGCTGACAGTGCCCCTTTAAGCCTTTGTTCATGGGGCTTTTGATGCAGGCCTTGCATCATTTTGGTTGCCATCCTTTTTACCGCCTCCACCCCTTCTATGTTCTTTTGGAGAAGGGGCCCCCAGAACTGAACACAGTACTCGAGGTGGGGTCTTACCAGTGATCTATATAGGAGTATTATTACATCCCTCTTTCTGCTAGTGATACCCCTGATTATGCATCCTAGCATCCCGTTATCCTTCCCCACTGCCTTGTCACACTATTTAGCTGCCTTCAGGTTATCAGAAATGATTATCCCCAGGTCTCTTTTCTGTTTTGTGACTGCTAATACCTCTCCTCTCAGTTGGTATGTTGCACCTGGGTTTCTGTGCCCCAAGTGCATGATTTTGTACTTTTTTGCATTGAAACCCAGCTGCCAAATCTGTGACCATTCTTCTAGCTTTTTTAGATTGTCCTCATTCTTTCTACCCCTCCTGGTGTCTCTACTCTGTTGAAAATTTTTGTGTCATCTACGAACAGGCATACTTTCCCTTCCAGCCCTTCTGCAATGTCACTGATAAAGACACTGAAGAAGATCAGGCCTAGTACAGACCCTTGTGGCTCCCCACTGGTCACTTTGCCTTCTCCAGAGTGGATGCCATTAACCACCACCCTCCGACTCCTATTGCCTAATCAACTCTCTACCCATTTTACTACCTTAGGTCCTAATCCTAGGCTACCCAGCTTGCTCACCAGTCTTCTATGTGGAACAGTGTCGAAGGCCCTACTGAAATCCAGGTAGGCTACATCTACCACTCCTCCCTGATCCACTTTCTTGGTCACCCAGTCAAAGAACAGGTTTGTCTGGCAAGACTTCCCCCCGTGAAACCATGTTGCCTCGGATCCTGTAGACCACTGTTAACAAGATATTCCACAATCCTATCCTTCTGTAATGATTCCATTACTTTGCCCACTACCGAAGTCAGGTTGACAGGCCTGTAATGTCCTGCCTCCTCCCTATTACCACTTTTGTGGAGTGGGACCACATCTGCTGTCCTCCAGTCCCCTGGTACCACCCATGTTTCTAGTGACAAGATGAACAGGGCTGTCAGAGGTGCAGCCAGATCCTCCTCCTTGAGTTCCCTTAGTACATTGGGGTGCACCCCGTCTGGTCCCATTGCCTTGTCTACCTTTAACTGTGTCAGTTCCTTAAGGACTCTTTCCTCTGTAAAAGGATTAGTGTCCACCTCCCATCCCTTAATGCCCTTGTCCTTTATCACTGATCTGTTACCTACCCCTTCCTCTGTAAATACTGAACAGAAGTATTTGTTCAATATGTCTGTTTTTTGGTGGTCCTCTTCCACACAAACAGCTCCTTCCCCTTTTAGCCTGACTATCCCTCCCTGGGTCTTTCTTTTTCTGCTTATGTATCTAAAAATATTTTATCCCCTTTTTTTACTGATTTGGCAATATTCTTTCCTGTTTGCGCTTTTGCACTCCTAACTGCCTCCCCTGCCTCCTTTGTTTCTCTTGGTAACTTAGTACCTCAGTAATCAGAACATCCAGCTGTGACAGTTAAGTTGAGATTGCAACATGCAAAGAACAACAGCCTAGCACCTTGACTAAAAGAAAGTTTCCTTTTGGCTAAATGGTTAGAGCTACAGGCTCTAAGACCAGGAATGCAGGGATCATTCCCTGGGTCAGGCATTTAATCGTGCAAGCCTGTAAGTCAGTTTACAGAAGATGCCCCCCCACACACACACACACAAGCTGGGGAGAGAATATTACACTAGGACTTGTATGCAGCAGGGTAGTGTTAGGCAGGTGGCCAGAGAAGGGACAGAGGTTTTGTGGCAGCAGCACCTTTGTTTCTCACTCCCCTGGACAAATTTGGATTGTAGGGCCACTGCCACCAGAAAGGAATGTGATCGGGTAGGTACCCACACAGGAGGACAGTTTCCCAGTCCCAGGGCAAGCAGGAATGCCAGGAATTAAAATAAGCAGCACCTCTAGGCACATTAATAAAGCAGCCAGAGCTACCATCAGAGACACTCAATTGGATCCCACATCAAAACAGCGAAACAACAACGGTGATGAACAGATGCAGCGACAGCAACACAACGCTGGCACATGCAGTGAGTGCACTTTATACGGGAGGGTGGGCTTTGCCCCCCACACCCTCCACCCCCTTACTATAAATAACCAACTCAATTCCAACTGGGGACCATTAGTTGCCAAAACGGCAAGCGTTGTGTTACTGTATCTGTCACCATTGTCGTTTCGCTGTTTTCATGGGCTATCCTCAACTGCAAGGAGAGCTTGAGGTTCAGTGGGGTAGTGAGCAAAACACAGTATGCCCCCACCAGCAAGTGTCATACAACAGTGCATATCCCAAGCATCCTTTGGCCACCTGTTTCTTTGCTGTGGCCACATGGCCCACAGCCCTCCTGCCCCCACTCCCTTTCTGAACTTTATCTGCTTGCATACAGCCAGAGTTCAGGGTGTCCCTTCCCTGCTCCTTCTTGTGTTTGCAAAAAAGCAAAAAAAAAAGTGGATTCCTTTATCTAAAGCCATAAATAAGACTGCCTGGGGGACAAATGGTGACTACACTGCGACTGCATTAGAGTTCTTTTTTCCGTCTTTATACTTCTGCATGATATCCTGATCAGGAATTTTAACCTCTGCCCAGCTACTTGTATGTATATGTTTGTGCTAGTTTCACAACTTTTTGCTTTGTTTTTCCTGAGCGAAATCAGACATTGCATCCTGAAGTGCTTAGGTTACATCTGCAAGCTGCGCATATGGGTTTGACTCCCAGCCCAGCTGCAGTGATTTTGTTTTGTTATATATATTGTTTTCTTGGCTGGCTTGCTGGATGATACATTGCCATTGGGTGGACAGGAAGCTGAGGTGATGAAGTAATCAGCGGCACCACATTAACCCTAATCGTAACCTCCTTAACTCCCTTAAGAAAACGATGTTGTAAAAGCACAGCCAGCCTTACAAAGGAAGAAGCACAGAGAAGAAATAAAGTCAGTGAAAGAATGTAAAAGATAGATTATTCACCCAAAACATCATGTTTCCTTACTGTATTTGTCGCGTCTTTCCCTTGTTCCTTCGACTGTCCCATCAGGAAGTATCCTTAGGAAATACCCGCCATTATAGCAGTACAGGAGTTTGGCTTTCTTGTAGTTTCCTTGAGGCAGGTTAAACTTTTCATTCAAGGCCATGAATGTAGTTATATTCCCTTCAGCCATCTTTCAGCCTCTCCCCGTAGCAGGGCCTCAGGTCTGTAAGAAATTCAACAGCTATGTGACAGTATCTGCAACAGAGTGTGGTGCCTAGCTGTAACTGTTCCACTGTTCAATTTTTTTTTTTTTTTATCCAAGAGAGCTCAACTAAGATGCAAAATCTTGGTAGTACTGGGGATATGCCTTTTACACAGCTTTACAGCTTGAGACAGAAGTGGGAGGATGGGGGCAAGTAACTTGTCCAACAGCATTCAGTGAACCAGTGGCTAATCAGGGATGTGAACCAGGAATGGGCCTCCAAGCTCACAGCTCTTTGTCCCTCAGACCAGTACACCAAAATGTCTCTTATGGTGCTACAGGAAAAACACTGACATGTGATCCTTAAGTTAGAATGTTTTCAGGCAGTTCTCAAAACAGAAGGTGTTCCGCAGCCTTCCAACAGAATAATCACTTTGGGCAGGACCTTCATCAAAGAAAGACTTTCTATTGGACAGCCTGTTTCTGATTACATCACCTTTTTCTGTTTTTACCTTACACTTCAGTTTGCTTCTGGTCCAATCATGGTCCATCAGAGACTATTCCTTTTTCCTTTTTTTCTGATTTTTTTTTTTTAATTTCTCCTCTTTCTATCCATGTGTTGTGGCTGCCCCAGAGATAATGGTGGCAGAGCACAGCAAATCTAGACACCAGTGTAGTCTTTTGAATCACCTGCTCTCAGCATGATAGAAAGAAAATTTTTTTTTTGCAATGTTTGTTTCCTCCCCAGAGTAGGAGGCTGCGTCCATAAGTTGGCAAGGAGCCCCACTGAGTGGTGTGGTGTGGTCAGTGACCGTGATTATGTATGAAAGTGGGGGTGGTAAGCCAAGCTTTTTTGTGTGCTCTATCTAAACAAACTATTCCTGAAGCCTATTTAAAAGACCAGAGAAGGCCATGCTAAGCAGTCTCTGGTGCCAAGTGTCGTCCAACTCCACTCATGAATAATTTTTATTTTCTGAACTCTTTTAATCCATTGCTTGACAGTACCAGCTCCAAAACTGGGAGCAAAAGTCCAACAGTGGCCTCACAAAACTCATGTAAAATGGCTGTATCACCTCCTTATTCCTACTTCTGAATGCTGTTTTAATACAGTTTAGTGTGTTTTTAGCCCTTCCTCCTGCTTATGTGCAATGTGTCTTGGTTTTAAAGTCTTCACTGATTTTGATACCTAAATTTTCCTCTGATATCATAACCTTGATTATTTTGCCATTGAGCTCACATATCTTTTATTATACATATATATATATATATATATATATATATATATATATATTACTGTGTCATGGTTATTGAGGTATTGACACACAAGCTATCCAGTCCCCTGTCGCTGTACATTGGAAGTCTATCTTGCATTTAGGCAGCAGCTTCGCAGTATAGTTGCCAAAAGATGCCACATAGGTGGCAGCACTGCACCACATCCAAATCCCATAACCATAAACTGAACCCAGGTGCCATTCTTCCTAAGGCCTAAAAGACCCAGACACTCCTAATCTGTACTCAGCTGCATCACTTACCATGTGGGTGGGTGTGACTTCTTGTGTTTTTACAGTCTGGTTTTCAGCTGTGCCACAGTATATAGACAACTCTGATCATGGTTTGCAATGACCTCCTCCTAGCGAGGTATCCATTCTATTCCTCCACAACCTGTTATCGGCCTTTAACATAGTGGACCACCAGGTGACAGTTGATAGACTCAGGGAGCATGGGATTACTGGTTGGGACAGTGCTTGCATGGTTCCAGTTTTTCTTCATGGACAGGGAGAAGTCAGTCTCAGTGGAAATTATGTAGTCACAATGATAGCCCTGAACAGTGGTATGCCCCAGAAGGCAGTCCTGTTGCCAGTGTCATTCTCTGTGCACATGCTTCACCTGGTGAAGATCATAAGAAGGTTTTATGCTGGGTTTCATGGCTCTGTAGACAATACCCAGATGTAGTTGTCCTTTGCTCCTGTGCAGACCTCGACTGTGCTAGAGGTTGAACCATGCCTTTCTGAGGTTAGTGCCTGTATGCAGTGTTGGAATTACAGGAGGGCTTGCCAGGACTCAGTTCTCCTAGCTCTGAAGTGAGGCCCGGTCACTCTTGCATCACTGCTATTGACCTATAATGGAAAGGAGGGCTCAATTTAAGGATAGGACCCTTGTAGACCCCCCATCTGTCAAAGCTCATAAAGTATAATTCCAACACTGCCTATATGGCCTTGAACTGTCTGGCACACAATCCAGGGAAAATGGATCTCTTACAGGTCAGATTTGATTGAAGGGTCTCTGCACTAAAGTGCAGCCTTAGACTTCCCACTTTTGATGGGGTGCAGCTTAGGACAGTCAAGGAAGTTCACAGTCTATTGTGGTCCTGGATAAAAGGCTAACACTACAGATGTTGGCAGATGTCAAGGGCAAACTTTACCATCAGAAAAAATTTGCCAGACTGTACCCTTTTTAGGAACCTATGTGGAATCCCCCCATCCCCCGCACCTCCTCTCCACAAGTAACCGAGAGTTTAATGCATCCGTCTTAACTGTGCTAGACTACTTTCCAGGCAGTAAGAGGTTAATGTGTGCAGCTAAATGCTGATGCATTCTTGAGCTGTTTACTGCCTGTGCAAGCCTCTTCTCAGTTTGAGAACATCCTGTATTTTAGCCAGTCTGTAAATAAGAGACCCTGTACTACCTGGGTTGCTGTGTCCTAAGAAGTCCTCCCAGAGTCACTTAGGATTTGCCCCACTGATATTCTAGACAAAACCAACTGGAGGGGGACTTGTCAGGCTCAAGAGGTGGCACTATGGGTCCCAAGTCTGTGGAGTGGTACCTGTGACCTTCAGGCCCTCTCTCTGGATGGCCATTCCATGAAGCCTGACCTGCAGACATTGATGGGATGGTGGGGGCCTGTAGGGTGCTTCTTCCTAAAGGGGTTCCACTAGATGACATCCACCAGGTATCCCACTTTGGCCATTAGAGATGGCACATAAAGAAGTATCAGAAGGTGCTTAGCACCTTACCTCACCCACGCCAGCAGCCCGGGTTTGGGAACAAACTCAGGCTGCAGGGGATCGGCCAGGGAGAGAATAGATCAAGTGTCCCAACAGACGCTACCCTTCTCTGGGGAGGGAGGGCAGCTGGTTCAGCTGCTCTACTGCCACCTGGGTGACCACAAGTAGCCGTGCACCTGGGCAAGGCAAGGAAAAGTTTATTTCTATGGCGCCCAATCCCTGAGGCTCTGGGTGCCTTACACAAAACATACAACAGGCATGGTATCAGATCAAATCAGATATCATACATAAATCTACACAGTTAAAACAATAAAACATCAGATACAGCATATAAAATTAGCAGATTTTTGGACTGGTCAGATTGCTATGTCAGAGAAGGCCAGAGAAAAGAAGTAAGCTTTCAGGCCGCTCTTGAACCTCTCAACTGATGGGGCCTCCCTGACATCAGCTGATAGGGAGTTCCACAGGATCATTCTGGCGACACTAAAGACTAAACACACTAAACACCCAGTAACCAAAAGTTATTAGTCTAGTCCTGGGAACTTCAAGGAAGGCCCTGGTTGAGGAGCAAAGGGAGTGGACTATGGTGGCGGGTGTCAGAAGATCAGCCAGGTAGCCAGGGCCTAGTCTGTGTAGGGCCTTATATGTGAGTAAACTCACCTTGAAGATAACCCCCCACCTGACCGGCAGCCAGTGCAGAACTCACAGCAGTGGGGTCACATGGCTAGATCTAGATAGGCCAGTCAGCAACCTGGCAGCTGCATTCTGCACCAACTGCAGCCGGCGAAACGTACCTCCAGAGACACCAAAGTAAAGAGCATTACAGTAATCGAGTCTGTACATCACAAAGGCATGCACCAGTGTGGGCAGGTCCTCAGGCGGAACTAGGTGTTTGATCATGGCAATGTTCCTTAAGTGGTAAAAACACTTTTGACAACAGCCAACACCTACACTTCAAGTGTCAGTCTGTCATCCAGGATCATGCCAAGATCTCGCACCCTAGGGAAGGCCATCAACCATGTAGATCCCAGGAATAAACCAGTGACCACATTGGAGACACTCCCATCATGCCCTCATCCCAGCCCAATCACTAGTACCTCCATCTTATCCAGGTTCAGTCGCAATCAGCTGGAGTACATCCAATCATTGATCTCAGCCAGGCAAATGTTAAGTACTTCCACAGCATCCGATGTTCCAGGGGCAAAGGACAGGTACAGTTGGGTATCATCTGCATAGCAGTGAAAATCCATACTGTGCAGCCTAAAGAGCTCACCCAGGGGCAGCATATACACTGCAAATAACATCGGCGACAAGATCAACCCCGAGGCACTCCACATGGCAGAAGCCTCGGGGAGGAGAAATTCCCCATCACCACCCACTGCTTCTTGCTAGAGAGGTAGGACTTAAACCAACTGATGACTGTACTGGTGAATCCACAGCACTCTCTAAGGCAATCAAGAAGCACAATGTGATCTACAGTGTTGAACGCTGAAGAGAGAGCCAGGAGCACAAGAACTGACCTGTCTCCTCTATATCTCGACCTGAGGAAGTCATTATGCACCCTAACTAATGCCATTTCAGTGCTATGCCTGGCTCTGAAACCTGACTGGAGTGGCTCATAGATATCAAATGACATGAGGTGTTCCTCGAGCTGCTGCTCCACAATTTTCTCAACAACCTTACCCAGAAAGGGAAGATTGGAGATAGGACGGTAATTTGCCAGGTTATCAGGGTCGAGAGATGACTTCTTCAGAAGGGGCCTCATCAGGGCCTCTTTCAAGGCTTCTGGAAAGACCCCTTCTGACAGTGAACACCGAACAATCCTGGTGAACACAGGGCCAACGGAATCAACACATCTCATCAAGAAATGAGTTGGAGCCAGGTCCAGTTCACAGTACGTGTGCTTCAGCTTCAAAATGATCTCAATGATCTCAGCCACCTCCACCAGTTTAAACTCCTCTCAGACAGGTGGAGTGCCTCTGTTCCATCCAAGCCGATCACTGCGAGTCGCAATGTGGATCGCTGGTGGGATCCACTGTTGGATAGCAGACACTGTCCGAGAAGAACTGAGCAAACTCCTCACATAAAGTGACTCAGAAGGCTTTTTTTGGCTGCAGACAGACCCAATGGAGAAGTCTGTTGACAGTCCTAAAAACCTGAGCTGGTCAGTTCTTCCCAGCAACAATCTCCCTGGACAGGAACTCTGCCTTCTTATGGTTGATTGCCCCCTGGTATTCAGTATAGTGAGCACACAGGGCCATCTTGTCCACATCAGACTGGGTCCTCCGCCAACAACGCTCCAACTTCTGACCCCTAATCTTCATTGCCTTGAGATCCCCATCAAACCACAAGGACCACAAGTGAGAGGATCTGAGTCATACACGGACTGGTGCGAGGGTATCAAGCACCCCAGAAGCCACCCTGTTATACGCAGCCACCGCTTCACTCATACCCAATGCACATGCAACATCTACACTAGATAGATCAGCTACTGCCAGTAGTCCCTCTGGGGACAGTCCCCTTAGCGGGGGATAGCTGACCATCTCAACAGGGGAGGGACTCTCAGGGGGACCCTAACCGAGAATTTCACCGTGCAAAGATCAGACCATACAACCTCATCAATCCCGAGGTTAGTTACCTCAAGCCCCAGTGAGAACAACAGGTCCAGCATGAGGCCATGGTGATGGGTCACAGAAGTAACTACTTGCGACAGACCTAGTGATGACATCAGCTGGAGGAGGTGAGAGCTGAACTGCGAGGCTTTGTCATCAACCCAGGCATTAATGTCCCCCAGTACTAAACATCTGAGAGACTCCAATGCCGTGTCAATAATGAAGTCCTCAGTCTCCTGCAGGGAATCTCCCCCCAACCCTGGAGGGCAGTAAATAAGGAGAAACCTGCAGCCTGCGCCTGGACCCCCACCCACCACCACACACTCAAAGGGCCTGGTCATCCCCACCAGGTGCACAGTGAATCTTAGGTCAGATCTAAACAAATGTCCACTTCCCCACCCCTGTGTTCCTGCCGAGGGCAGTGCACCATGAAGTACCCAGTGGGGATAGATGCCTTCAAAACCATCCTGGCATCTTCACCCAACCAGGTCTCCATGATGCAAGCCAGATCGACCCAGGAAATCAAGTCTGCCATAATTGCGGTCTTGTTCCTCATCGATCTGGCAGTGCACAGCACTGCCCACAGGGGACTGGTAGACACTGCAGCTCCTCTGGCTATCTGCCCACTAAGTCTGGTGGGAACCCTTGGGGATGGAGACCAAACATGTCTGACCTCTCTCTAGACTCTGCCTAAACCCAGGGTGCTTCCTGCACCTAACCACCCTAATATCTCACCTCCACTGGGCCCACAGCACCCCTCAACCACTGACCTCCCCATTCTCTGGTAATGCCAACCTCCCATCAGCACCTCGCTGTTGTAGCTGACACAGGGAGGACAGCAAAGGGATGGAGGTTGCTCAGCTGGGATGCATTGTAGGTAGTCCACGAGGGTCCAAAGCCTCGGCACATCCCAAAGGACCAGCACCATTACCACTGCCTTCTAAGTAAAATTCAGCCAAGCTGAACTTACTCCACACCTATCTAAAAGCACTATAAAACACAAGCGCAACCACATACAACCTAATACAGAGCAAAACTAACTAACCAGACACTACACACACACACACACACACTACCTAAACAACCTTCCCCAACCACCACAAAAAAAAATCACATAAAAGCAATAATAAAATAATCCTCAGGAGGCCCAGTATCTGGTAAACCAGTCCCACAGAATTCTATGTAATTAAAATAAAAGTCCAGGTGCAGAATTAGATAACATACACCAAGTCTCAGGCCTTTAGGATGCAAGGCTAAGCTGAGCACTCTCACCACCTTCCAGAAATCAGATCTCTTGCACACCAGTAGTCCTGAGTAATTTGAGGCACATAGCATAGGACACTTCCAGCTCAAAGATATCCAGCACTCTCACTGTCCAATAAAATGGCCCTCTCACAGCCAGGTGTAAAGTCCACTGCAATTTAATGCCCAGAGAAATACGGGGAGGGGAGGTGAAAGGCCAAAGTGAGTTTTGTGAGACTCTCTCACCGCTCCACCCAGCCAAAAAGACCCCTTCCACAGACAGTCCTTGTCCAGAGAGATTAGTCAGTTTAAGAATTAATCACACTCACTGACCCTGTTGCACTTTGTCCACGACCATGGACTTCACTTTACGTGGTCAAGTTCAATGGTAGCTGCATGTTCTTAGTAGCTGCCTGCTTCTTTTGCTTTTACAGCAGTATAATCTTCAGTCAGTGATAGCTGCTCACACCTGGTCAAAAACTGGACAAACACGCTGACCGGCACACTTACGGAAATAATCCAACTTCACCTACCTACTCTCCTTCAGCAGGACTTCAGAAAGGTTACTTCTGGCTGCTCACATCTCCCCCTCCACAGCTCCTCCTCAACACATCCTCCGCATAAAAGCCTCTCCACAGGAAACTGGTCCACAGTAAATCGGGGACCCGTGCTGTAACTTAGACTGCAATTTAGCTGCAAAGCATGAAAAGTAGCACTTCCAGAACTGGAGCCTCAATAGTGATCACACTAAAAAACAATAAAACTACCCTTCTGCCACTTCCTCACTTTACCCCTTGCTATCTCTAACCCGGCCCTACAATACCCTAAAACCAGCATCTGCACAAGCAGAACCTGGAGCAGCTAGTGGGAGGGGAGATGTCGTCCAGCACCACATGCCACAGGCTCCATAGAAACATGCTTACTGTGCCCTTGACGCTGATGTTCCAGGGGCTCTGGAGCAAACAAAAAACTCCCTGATGGCAAGATGAAGGCTGCATGTATTGTTGGCCCCACATTTGGCTACACAGGCACAGTCCCTTCCTAACCAGATCCAGTCCACGATGGAAGGTAAGGGGGGGGGTTCTGTCACCCTAGCCAGAGGGGGAAAGCTCTGGGAGAACAAGGAGGGACCCACGAAAGTCCTGGGGGACACCAGGCTGACAGGGATGGGACCAGGGACAGGCAGAAGAAGGCCATCAGGAGAGAAAAAAAGTATCAGAAGGAGTGGTTCATGATCTTCTACATTGCTGGGTTGACATCCAGTGCTGTAAAATCTCCCAGGAGTAGGAGAGGAAGGTATGCTAAAGTGTTAAGTACCTCATGAGCACTCAGTTGGGTACTGCTATGTGTAAATAGCTGTAGTGGGGTTCATAACATTCAATGTGTTTGGACTAGAGTGTTATATATATATATATATATATATATATATATATAGATATATATTTTTTCCCTGCCTCATCGCCATTTATCAGCCCAGTCATGGCCCCCGCCGTCCCCACTCCCATATGAGCTGTCCTCCCTGCCCCCTGGCTTGCCCCCCAGGGCAGGGCCGTGGCACCAGCCAAGGTGCCATGGACACAGGTCTAGAACGGGTGTCAGCCTGGGAGCAATGAAGGATGGCAAGGCGGCTTCATATAGGCGTGCGGCTGGGTTTTTTCTAGTTTGCTTCCTCTGGAGTCAGATGCGTGCAATGACATCAACCAAGGTGGCCAGCGTATGCTCCCGTGCGCGCTCTCCTTGAGACGTCTGCACCCGACTCCCCCCTTTTACACGCCCATACACCTTTGCTCCCCAGCCTCCTCCAGGGGGCATGCAGGTGCCGGTGCCAAGAAGACCCCCCTTCCCAGGGAAGGAGAGCAGTCCTCCTGATGCTCCACCCTTCCCTGCCCCTGCTGACCCCCGGTGGCCCATGTAGAGTGTATATATTTGCAGGCACCCTTCAGGGATCTTGAGCCTCAAGTCCACTTGGACGTTCAGTTTTTCCCCCTGCTGATGCAGGTGGAAAGCTGATCATTGTAACCAACTAAGACACTTACTACCAGACCACTACACGTGGCTCTGAAGACCCTAGTATAGATTTTTCTCTTCTTAACTGAATTACTGTAACATACTCTACAAGGGCTTGCCTTGTGGTCAGATTTGCCTTCTGCAGCTGCTACGGAACATGTCAGCAAGGTTTCTAACTTCCATATCAGCCCCTTGCTATTGGATTATGGAGACATATTGTAGTTTATGGTGCTGCTCCTAAGTCCTCCCTTGATCATCTTTATCATTTGTTTTGTCAGTTTACATTTAATTATACTGGAAAAGCTCTCTCTTATGCAATCAGTATGCAGAGTTATTGTCCGGTTATTCTGTGATAACCGGATAGTAGACTGAATAATGGGGCAGTGGCTCTGCATTCTGATTGGCTGCTGCGTGTGTACTTGGCCAATCAGAGAGCAAGCATAGCTTGCCTTCCCACTTTAACACACAGCAGCCAATCAGAGACATCTAGTAATGCAATAACACTTCTGTGAGAAACAGTTCCTTCTTTCTCACAGGCATGCTGTAGTGCTACAAACAGATTTGATAGTTTAATTGTTTTTTTCATTTTTCCAGTATAATAGTGATACAGTAATACCAAAAGTGGTTTGGGTTTCCTCGGTAGTAACCGGACCAGGGGGGTTAATAAACCCCTCAGCCTTTGGCCTCAGTGTTTATTACCCTATGGTCTGATTATTACCACGTAAACAGACCTATGATGGTATTATTGCTGTATTGACCCCCTTTGTACCCATCACTGTGACGTGTACTGCAGTCTGGGTTGATCCACATTGGATGAGATGGGACTCATGCATGGTGCTTCAGTAATTTTCAAATGTTTTTCAGATTCCAAGTTATTTTTTTTTTCTATTTCACCTGTCTCTGATTCCCTATGACATAAGGGATATGCAACAGGGACCTGTGGAATACATGATTTATTTTCACAAGAGCTGTTTGATACTGTGTAACCTCACGAGTGGTGTAAGTCATGAGTGATGTGCCCAAGGTGAAACAGCTCGAGTGAAAATAAATCATGTTTCTTTTTTTAGTCTTTGGTAACCGGGTTAGGTCCAATAGGCACAAGTGCCTGTTTTCAGGGATGATCTGGGAGTACTGGGAGGTCAAGTGACTTGCTCAGAGTCACACAGTATACAAGTGGAGGTTGTGGGCATCAAACCCAGGTCTGCTGGATGTACCAAGCTCATTTACAGCTCATTACTCTAACCACTAGGCTGTACTGCATTCCACAATGTCCCTGTTATGTATTTCATTTATGCAATAGGGATCCTTTAGGATAGTGCAGGGAGTTTTGTTTTTAGTTGTTTACTTATTTTTTAATGTAAACTTACATGGACTTTTTGTAGTTTTCCCAGTGTAGCTCTGCTTAGCATAGTGGCTGCTAAGCGGTTGCTATGGATGCTCCAACTTAATATTATGGCCAGTACATAATGAAAAAGTTTGATGCACAATTCTTTTGTTTTTGCTTTTTTGGGGGGGAGGGGCATTTGTTTGTCAAAAAAGTGAATAAAAATTGAATTTTTTTGCCATATTTTTGCTGATTATAAAAAAAATCTAAGATATCTATAAATGAAACACCTCTCATTTTTTAGATATTTTTGTGCTGAACAACTTTTGTGCTCAAAGTAACATGCTATCATTTTTCATTTTAAAGTTATTTGCATTTGTTTGTCGAGAAAAAGTGGAAAAAAACAGAATTTTCTGGTGTTTTTTCTTAATTATAAAAAAACTGTAAGGTGTATATAAATGAAACACCACTCATTTTATAGATATTTTTGTGCTGAACAAATTTTGTGCTCACAGTACCATGCTGTCATTTTTCATTGTAAAGTTATTTACATTTGTCCAAAAAGAGAAAATAAATGATTTTTCTGCTGTATTTTGCTAATTATTAAAAAACTAATAGATATCTAGAAATGAAACACACCTCATTTTGTAGATATTTTTGTGCTGAACAACTTTTGTGCTCACAGTACCATGCTATCATTTTTTGTTTTAAAGTTATTCACATTTGTTTGTCAAAAAAGTAAAAGAAAATCAAATTTTCTGCTGTTGGTTGCTAAATTATAAAAAAACTAAAAGGTATACATAAATGAAACAACACTCATTTTGTAGATACTTGTGTGCTGGACAATTTTCGTGCTCACAGTACCATGCTATCATTTTTCGTTTAAAGTTATTCACATTTATTTGTCAAAAAAAGTGAACAAAAAAGCTTTGATTGACAGGTAGCTTTTATTCAACATATGTTGAATAAATCTAGGATTCTAAAATTTATTCAACATATGTGAAAATAAATGGACTTATTCAATGGCTTCTGTGTCCACGCCTATTGCATACATGCTAATCTCTGCTCTTTCTCTACTAGATGCCATGGAAATATTGGGCAAGTTCTTTTGTCTTGTTGGAGTCAAATCAAATCCTCCTCCCCTAGGCCAATCTTTACTTAACCATGTGAACCGGCTAGGCAGCTGCAGGTTTTATTCTGATTTATTTATGTTATTGTTACTTGTAAACTATGTTTCAGTAAGTGCTAACTGTAATTAGGGGGTTACTGACCGTACATACTTTGAGCTGCTCTATTACTTCTAATTTTCTGTTCCTCACCTTTTGGTTTCCTTTTTCCATGAACCAGGCCCATGACACACCTGGAAATGAGCTATTTACAGTTCAGTTTCTTTCTGGGTAAAATAGTTTTTCTTAATAAATAGGAGCAGGCACTTGAAACTGGCAGGGTTTGTTAGTCGCACTTCTAATTGTCTGGAAATATTTTACAGCAATCTGTAAATTGTTTTCTGGATGGCAGCCTTTTGATAGTGGCAGCTGCTCACACATTTGAAACAACTGACAACATCAGGGAGCTATGCTTGTTTCATCCCTGCAGCCTTCTGAGTCAGATTGGACTTAGCTACATTTGAGACCACCCCCAAATGGATGTTTAGGAAGCAATAATTGCAAGTATTGCAGAATGGTGTGCAACCCAGCTGAAAATATGATGATGTATTGATGCATTGTAAAGGATCATTATCAGTTGTTCAATGATCATGTTCAAGCTTTAAAAACCATTTTGATCATGACTAACAATGATTAAACATGAATGTTAAATGGTTGCCAATTAAAAGCCACAATGTTTTGGAAATGGTGATGGTGCTTAATGGTGATCTCATGTCATCATTCGTTTTCATGATTAATTATGGTTGAGGTTACTGCAATAAATTAAAAAAGAAATAAATGTATAATGTTTCTATACTTTTGGAATTTATCTTGTCTTCTATTTAGACATCTTTATTGGAATAATACATTATGATACATGTTCTATACAAACATGCTGCTTTCAATTATACTTACTCTGACATCTCACGTCTTCCTAGTGTTTTAAAGGCTCAAATTGGTTTATGTAGCACAATTCAATGGTTTCTTTTATGGTTGTGTTCAGCTCCTACAAGTGCCTGATTTGTGCTTAAAACCTTTCCTAACAGTCTGCAAACTAATACTGTCAAGGCAAAATAATTTTAAAAATAGAGATGATTATTGTTTTGGTCCACAAACTGTGCTTTTGAAATATGCGCATTAGTTATACAAATGTGTATACTATACTTAACATTGTATGTACTCTTCCTAAAGGATTAAAACTTGATTTCACATGATTTACATTATAATTAATTTGCACTTGCTGATATTTGACATTCATATTTGCATATTAGAATCAAATAAAACTTTTAATAAGTATTATGCAAGTGACTTATGATCTTACAATACAGAATTAACTAATCATCAGTGATCACCACTTGATCATCCATAGATCATCAAAAACCATCATGATAATTTAAGATTATAATCAATTGTTTATTTGAAAGTTACATATTTGATGATTAAATCATGATCTAGAGCATAATCTCCCTTGATGGTCATATAGTAACATAGGGCCCTGCGTTCCCACATATGGATACTATCATGGAGTGATGGGAGTGCAAGGCCCGGAGGGCTTTGTGCTCCCACTGGAAGATGAGGATTAATTTCAATATCTGTACATTTATGGATAGATAGGTGTGCAGGGCCCAGAGGGCCCTGTGTGGTTCCATGTCATAACAACAATCGCTACAGTGAGTGTACATCGTGAAAATCAAAATGGCGATGTACACTCCCCACCAAACCTGACAACAGAAAAAACCAAAACCAACAACAATGTGTCTATAACCCCCAAATTAGGATTCTCAACTCCAGGGGGGTACATATCTAGGGGGGGAACCCAGACATAAAAAAAATTTAAGTGCCGCACACGCAAAACAAAATAAAAAACCCTGCCCAGACCCAAATCCTGGACCTCCCTCATTGCAGCCTGCCACCCTCACCACCACACCAGAGCAGCAGCTTGAAAGCACACCACCAAGCTGCAGCTCATATACCTTTTACTTCCTGAATCCTCCCCTTTTCTTTCTTCACCCTCATAGCACCTCACCATTTTTGTCCCTAACCTGGTGCTATAACCATGCCTTGCTACCCTTTCAAGGTAGCTCATATCACAGGCACTGAAACTGAGTCACTCACAAGTGAGTCACTCAATTTCAGTCACTGTTATAAAGTGCTACCACCCTGCACTACCACATGAAAATCAGGAACAAGGGTCCTGTGGTCCCACAATATACTATGGACTAATAGGAGTGCAGGGCCCTCCAGGCACTGTGCTTCCACCATCAAATAAGGGTAAGATTACACTTTCTCAAAATGTAAGGAAATTTATAGCAAAAAACTTTGTTAATGCATCAGTTAGGGTTCATATTAAAGTGACAAAAGTATGGAAATGTGGCATTAGGGTTCAAACCCTAACACCCCACAACCCACCCAACCCTACACCCCACCCCACCCTCCACAGACCAACAGGCATGGGTGTGCCGCTTTGGGTGTCGTTGATTACAATACTCACCCCATTCTCCTAGACCATGCTATGTCAGCTTCCTTACACATGGAATGGGGTGAACATTAGGGTTGATGATCCCTAGACACACCCCAATGCCTGCTGGACTCTGGAGAGTGGGGGTGAGGTGGGTCAATAGGGTTGGATTGGGGGTGGGGTGAGGTGTTAGAGTTTGAACCCTAACACCACATTTCTATTCTTTTGTCATTTTAATATGAACCCTAGTTGATACATTAATGAAGATTTATGCAATGAATATATATATATATATATATATATACATAATCTGCATTAATGCTCATTAGGGTTGCTACCGCACATAATGTAAACCACACAAAGATTGGAAATAAACTATTAGGGTTGTAAACAAAATGTCCACAAAGTTTAGAAATGTACTATTTGGGTTCCTATGTTTAATTCTCACCCACCTTACCATGTTCCCTACCCTCATGACCAAAGGACGGTCTGCAGGCGTAGGGCCATACATAAACAGCATGGTACCTCATACAGGGTTAGCATAGTAAAATTGGTATATAACAACCCTAATCCCCTCCCCTCCCTCTCTCTTATCCTTGTGACTGATGGTGAAAGTACATGTCCAGAGTCATGCCACACAGGTCTGATATTTCATCCATATTGTAGATCTATCATTACAATACTTTGGGATGCATGCTTGCGAAGGTTTGCATACATTATAACATGTGCCTTAGTTGGCACACAGTATTGTCGCTTCCCCACAAAACAATGGAATTGTTGCAAATCTGAAAGTCTATACTATACAAATTGCATACTGTAGTTTTAAGTTGTTTTTATTAAGACTGTACTCAAAAGTAGTTAAAGCAAATGTTTGGGACATGTACACTATTTTATATAGGGTCTTATTGCAGCTGAATAAACTAACACCCCAAACATTCTTGTAGGATGATACTAGGCTTGTAGCTTGGCTTTGTGTCACCACATGGTGGGCTAAATCACTTTGTGAGCTGATGGCTTGGCTAGTAGGTTTCAAAATGTGTTAGCCAATTCAATATTTTTAGTGGCTATCATTTTTCAGGGCTCGAAAATTACTTCATTAGCAGATACCCAGTTAGCTAGAAAGTATGAAAATATGGTAGCAAACCAACTGTTTTACTAGTCATTTTCTATCAGGTTAACTGATTTGTTCCACCCGAGTCATGAGACTAGGGGAGAGGGTGTAGGGTTGTTATACATCAGTTTTTCTATGTTGACCCTCTATGATGTACCAAACCATTGATGTATGGCACTGTACCTGTAGACTCTCTTTGGGTCATGAGGGCAGGGATCATAGTAGAGTGGGTGAGAGTTAAACATAAGAACCCTAATAACATTTCAGACTTTGTGGGCATTGTGTTTGCAGCCATAATCGTTTATTTTCAACCTTTATGCAGTGTGTGTTTTGTGAGTTAGCAAGCCTAATGATCATTGACATGTTTTTTGCCATAAATGTTCTTACTTTTTAAGTAAACCCTGCAATAGTCCTAAATGTAAGACATGTGAGTACATTTCCACCTCAGATTGCATCAACATCCCACAAAACAAACAATTCAAAATATGTGGGAATTATATATGTGCATTTCTGAATGTTGTTTACTATATCCAATGCAAGAAATGTCCACAGGCAGGTTATGTGGGGGAACCGGACAACACCTTTGAACCCGCATGAACCCACACAGACATGACATTAAAATGAAAAATACTGTAAAACCAGTGGGACATTTATCTTAATCTGATCACCCCATTTCTGATCTCTGTCGTGGTTCTCAAGGGACACTTCAAAAATAAACAAGAGAGGTGGGCGTATGAGGTCAGACCTATTTTTCTTCTTAATGCATGTAAAGATAGTATGAATATAGACCTTGGTATTATTACCCATTACACAATCTGAACTTCAACTGCTTTTTTCTTGTCTCAGGTACAAAATATGGACATGTCTTGTGTATATTTTTAATGTGCCTTTATACGTTAACATGGTTCTTTTGAACATATGTATTACAATGTTTGTGTACATGGCTGATTATAATTATTTTTTAGATCCATACACACAGAAATGCTGCTATGCTGACCACACACACACACACACACACACACATTGGTGGTTATTTTTTAGATTCATACTCACAGAAATGCTGCTGTGCTGACCATGCGCATGCACACGCATACACACACACGCACACACACACACACACTCGCTCTGTCTGTTCTCTATTTTCAGGTAGGCAATTAGGAATTGATAATTTATAGATGTATGCTGTCACATGCATTACATCCTTGGAAGAAGTTGCATCCAGTTAGGTTCCCAAGGGCTGGCTTTTTAATCTCTGGTTTCAGTCTCTGTTTTATATTTTATTATCAGCAGAGCTGTCACATCCATTTTTGTTAACCAATTTTGTTCTGAGTACTTAAAGTGATATCTATCCTTAACTGCCATTTTTCTGATAAAGGGCTACTTGAGCCTGAACATTTAAACATTTTGTAAATCTTTTGTTAGTCCAATAAAAGCTATCATATCACCTATTTTGTTCTTACTTTTTAAGAAATTTGTGTAGTAACTTCATTTACTCACAGACTTCAAAACTGTATGCAAAGCAGGAGGTGTCGCCAAACAAATGTTTAATAGAACCCTCTCTGGTTTGTTAAAAGCCAAAAGGACTTCTATGAAGGAGGACACAGCAGTCCTTCCTTGGATTCTGTAGCATAATCCCCTGCTCCTGTGGGCTATGGGATCATTTGGGCCATCACACTGAAAGCTAAGTGCCCTAACACATTTTCTGGCGTGGTATCTGTTTGATGCATTTGAAATATTAATTTTCAAATGATCTCACTGACATCAGTTAAAACCGTGCAGAATGCATGCAGCTGACAGTAATCAGAAGTATGAATTTCAGATAATCCATTTTAAAAACAGATTATTAGGATAATACGTGTTTTTTAAAATATTAGGATTTTAGGAAATTGGTTCTCAGATGTCAAATCAGACGAAGAACACTGGAGCATCCAACATCCAATATCATAAAATCTGAACTCTCTCCCCCAAATAATCGATAACTGCTGCCCCCCAAAATTCTACCCCCCACCCCTCCACAATATATAACAAGTCCACATCTCTGGATCAAAGCAAAAACCCCACCCAACTCACCCACTAGCCCCAATCTCCCATCTCCCTCTCCTCCTTATAATAAAATAATATTAGACGAAGGGTAGTGATTGATGCAGGCCACATCTGTAGAGTTTGCCGCCATGCCCCCATGCCAAAATTCTACATTCCCTCACCCTTCCAACATATACAAGCCACCACATCCCTGGAAATCAGCAAAAAAAAAACACCCAGTACACCTACTGGTCCCCACCTTGGGAGGCAGTATAGCTTAGTGTTTAACAGAACTGAGCTGCAAACCTGGAGAACTGACTTTGAATCCCACAGCCTCCACTTGCATACTGTGTGACAATGATCAAGTCACTTAACTTCCTTGTGCTGCCAGGACACATTTGAAAACAAGACTCAGCTTAGTGTGTCTTTCCTGGCAAAAAAAAACTATAAAATAAATAAAACCTCCCTCCTCCTTATATGGATGGTGTGAACAGATGGGGTATGGGTTAGTAGGGGACTGGGAATCAACATGGGGGATGATAGCCTATTTGCCACAGATAGACTGTGCCTGAGTAGGGAGGGTGCAACAGTGCTAAAGAACAAATTAGGTGAGTTCATTGAAGAAACCTATAATTTAAACTAAATTGGGGTGGGGGGAATCCACACCACAAGGCAAGAGAAATTGGGGTCTACCAGCCTCCCCCCCCCAGGATAGAGATAGAATGTTGCAAAAGAGGGTATCTATTGAAAGAGGGGATGGGGGAACTTGGTGGAAGGGTTTAGCAGCCAATGCCAGAAGCCTAGGGAAAAAAATGGTGGACTTGGAGGCCATCATGGGGGATGAAGGGCTGGATATAGTAGCAATAAGTGAGACTTGGTGAACAGAGCATCATACCTGGGAGATGACTATTCCAAGCTACAGACAGTTTAGAAGGGACAGAGAGAGCAAGAAAGGGAGGTGCTTTATACCTCAGGGATGACATTACAGTAACCGAGGAACAAGAAGAAGATGGGGAGACTGAGCTACTGTGGGTAACACTAGGCAGGGGGACTGGAGAATCCTTGTGGCTGGGGGTAGTATACAGACCCCCCTATGCAGGGAGAGGAGGGGGATAGACAGCTAATTCAGGCAGTCATTCGGATAGCCGTAAAAGGAGAACTACTACTGATAGGGGACCTAAACCTCCCAGATATAGACTGGGGAATAGCAGATGCAGTGTCGACTAGAAGCAGGGAGATCCTAACTGTGCTGCAGGGAGCATTCCTACAACAACTAGTCAGGGAGCTAACAAGGGGCAACAACCTACTGGATGTGGTCCTGACAAATGGGGAGGGTGTGGAGGAAGTGCAGGTGGGAGAAGTCTTGGGCACCAGTGATCACAGGACTGTAAGGTTTATGGTTAGGGCAGAGAGGGAGACAAATTGAACTAGTACTATAGCTTTGGACTTCAGACGTGCAGACTTCAACAGGACAAAAAGGATAGCAAGAGAAGCAATGGAGGGAATGGAGAATATAGGGTCAGTGGAGAAGTTATGGGAATCTATAAAAGGAGGGATACTGAAAGCCATGGAAAAGTGCTTAAAAAAGGTTAAGAAGAGCAAAAGGAGAGGAGAGGAGACCACTTTGGTTTACTAAGGAGGTAACGGGGCAGTCAGGGAAAGGAGAAGGGCTTTCAGAAAATTTAAGAGGACACTCAGTGAGGAAGACAGGGAAACTTAAAGGGAGAAGAGGAGACTTGCAGAGCAGAAGATCAGGAGGGCAAAAGTGGACACCGAGGAGAAAATAGCTAAAAAACCCAAAAGGGGGGGACAAAACTCTTTTTAGATATGTGAGGGAGAGGAGGAGGCAAGGCAGGGGATTGCAAGGCTGAGAGGGGAGGGAGGGATAAAATTGGAAGGGGACTGTGAAAAAGCAGAGGTATTTAATAAGTACTTTTGCTCGATATTTATGGAGGAGGAAGATAGGGGGGATCTGAGCTAAAGAGGAAGGGGAAGGAGGGTACATGGGTGGATCAGAGCCCATTCACTGTGGATAGGGCTAGGAAAGAACTAGAAAGATTGAGGTTGGACAAGGCAATGGGTCCGGATGGGTTACACCCCAGGGTGATCAGGGAACTAGAGGAGGAGATGGCTGCCCCATTGACAAGGCTATTCAACTTGTCCCTGGATAAGGGGATGGTGCCAGAGGATTGGAAGAGGGCAGATGTGGTGTCTTTACACAATGGAGGAAGTAGGGAGGTGATGGAGAACTATTGACCTATCAGCCTCACCTCAATGATGGGGAAGGTAATGGAGGCACTAATCAAGGAGAGGATGGTGGACTACCTGGAGGAGAGTGGCAGTAGACAGCATGGCTTCATGAAGGGAAAGTCATTCCAAATGAACCTGATTGAGTTCGGAGACCCCATCTCCGCCAATACCTAGACAGAGTGGAGGCTGTTAAGAGGAGGGCAACCAAAATGGCACAGAGTCTGCACCAGAAGGCATATGAAGAGAGACTAAAGCCGCTTATTATTTTTATACTCTCAAGAAAAGGAGGGAGAGGGGGGACATGATAGAAACTTTCAAGTACCTCAAGGGAATTAACAAAGACCAATAAGGTAGCATCTTTCAGAAAAAGAGATGTGCAAGAACAAGGGGACACAATTTGAAGACAGAGGGAAGACGGCTCAGAGGTAATGTTAGAAAGCATTTTTTCATGGAGAGGGTTGTGGATGCATGGAACAGCTTTTCTGAGGAGGTTGTGGAATCAAGAACAGTGAGAGAATTCAAGAATGCATGGGACAGACATAAAGCAATTCTAGTGGTGGGTAGGAGGAAGTAAGCTGTTGGTTAACTAGAATCTGCAGCTTATCCATCAGGGTAGGGAAATGGGCAGACTAGGTGGGCCAAGCGGTCCTTATCTGCCATCAAATTCTATGTTTCTATGTTGCTATGATTGGGTGACTCAGGTGATCGACCAGGGAGGGGTGGTGGACGTGGCCTATCTGGAATTCTGTAAGGCCTTCTACAACATCCCCCATAGAAGGCTAGTCAGCAAGCTGGAAAGTCTAGGAATGGGTGGGAAAGTACCAAGGTGGGTGGAAGCCTGGTTAGTGGAAGAGCCCAGAGGGTAGTGCTAAATGGGGTGTACTCTGGGACGAGGGGGTGAAGAGTGGAGTGCCCCAGGGGTCAGTTTTGGGACCTCTCCTTTTTTAACATTTACATCACCAATATAGTGGAGGGTCTGAGGAGGAAGGTGTGCCTATTTATTTATTTATTCATTTACAAGTTTAACCAGGAAGGCATACTGAGCAGGGATTGCTCGATTCCAGATGCGACCTGGGGGACAAGTCCCAAAACAATAGTACAATTACAGGAACAGTAGATTAACAGCACAGTGAGGGGTCCCCCTGCCATACAAACAATCGGTAGATAGATACAGGAACATAGGAGGGGGAGCATACACAGGATAGTGTTACAGAGATCACAGAACCAATAGTACTAGTACATAGTGGACACTAGCTAAAGCATGAGCTGCTTGAGGAGAAGTGGGTGCTGTGTAGGCGGTTGAGGAGGCGGGGGTTGGGTGAGTGTCTTATATCGGCTGGCAAGGCATTCCATAACTGTGGGATATGAAATCTGAAGGCTGCCTGGCCTTTGTATGTACACATGAAAGGGACGTGGAGGAGCCTGGGGTCCATACTTCTGAGGGAGTAGGCAGGGGGAGGTTGTGGGGAGAGGACAGAAGCCAGGTAGGGGGGAAAGGTGTGGGACCAGAATTTGGCTGCGGACCTGGCACAGTGGGTTAGTCTGCGGTCTTGGAGGGATGGCAGGGCTAGGGAGCTGTATAAGGCACAGTGGTTGGTTGTTTGTGGGTAGTCTAGGATAAAGCAACAGAAGGAGTGATAAAGGGAGTCAAGACTGGCCAAGGGGGAGGAGGGAGCAGTAGTATAGACTATGTCGCCATAATTGAGTATTGGGATTATCATCCTTTGAACAACAGCTTTCCTGGCTTTTGTTCCTATATAGGGTGCCAAGTTTAGGGAGTAGATTCTTGTGTAAGGAATCAATGTGGGTGGTGAGATCAAGGTGCTGATCAAGCCAGACAGCTAGGTATCTGAAACTGGTGCAAGCTTCCAGGGGAGTCCCATCCAGGATTTGTAAAGGAGGCAGGGAGCTTGATGGGAAAGTCTTAGCTGTGAGCCGAAAGTTAGTGACATGGTTTTCTTTGGGTTTAGGAATAGTTGGTTTGACCGGAACCAGTCCTGGATGGTGTTGAAATCCAGCTGTAACAGATTTGCCACTTCGCTTGTGGAAGGGCCCATAGCGTACAGCAGTGTATCATCCGCATACATTTGGATGGATGAGTAGCGACAGGCTGATGGGAGGTCATTTAAAAATATGGAGAAGAGCAGTGGACCCAAGACTGAGCCTTGAGGGACGCTGGCAGTAACTGGTAGGGGGTTGGAGATGTGTGAGGTGACTTTTACAGCCTGGTGCCTACCTACCTGGTAGTCGTGGAACCAGGTGGAGGCTGGACTGGTGAGACTGGCTTCTCTTAGTTTAGAAAGGAGCAGTGTATGGGAGACAGTGTCGAAGGCCTTGGCTATGTCTAGGAAGATGGCAGAGGTGATGTAGCCTTTGTCCATGCCGGTGAGTATGTCGTCAGTGAGTCTTAGCAGGGAGGTAGTAGTTGAGTGTGACTTACGAAAACCGGATTGGTAAGGGGTGAAGGAGGAGGAGGTGTCCAGATAGGGAGAGAGTTGGGCGAGGACAACACGTTCCTGTAGTTTTTCCAAGATCGGGAATAGGGAGATGGGGCGATAGTTACCCGGGGAGGAGGGGTCACCCCCTTTTGGGAGGGGTATAATGGTAGCCTGTTTTCAGTAGGTAATTTGCCTAGTGAGAAGGAGAGGTTGAATAGTGTGGCTATATATATATATATATATATATATATATGTATATATATATATATATATGTATATATATATATATATAGTGCGATATATATATATATATATATATGTATGCATATATATATATATATATATATATACATATATACTATTTGCTGACAATACAAAGATCTGCAATAGGGTGGACACCCCAAGGGGGCTGGAGGACATGAAGCAGGACCTGAATACACTCAATGAGTGGTCAGAGATGTGGCAGCTGAAATTTAATGCCAAAAAGTGCACTGTGATGCACGTGGGAAGTAGGAACACCACAAGCAGTTTACACCCTAGGAGGGGAGGCAATCAAAGTAACAGAACAAGAGAGGGATCTGGGGATCATAGTCTCATCCAGCCTTAACGTAGGAAACCAAAGTAGCAGGGCAGTGGGAAAGGCCAATGGAATGTTGACATGCATCAGCAGGGGCATTACTAGTAGAAGGAGGGATGTAATAATGACCTTCTACAAAGCCATGGTGAGGCCCCATCTGGAGTACGGAGTTCAGTTCTGGAGACCACACCTCCGCAAGGACATAGATGGGATGAAGAGGGTTCAGAGAAGAGCAACCAAGATGGTGCAGGGAATGCAAGGGAAGACATATGAGCAGAGGTGTCAGGAGCTGGATCTATACTAGCTGGAGACTAGAAGGGAAAGGGGAGACTGGATTGAAACTTTTAAATATGTGAAGGGCCTCAACAAAGTAAGGGAAGGGTGTTTACTTAAGAAGTAGGAAGGGGCCACTACTAAAGGGCATAGCCTCAGACTGCAGGCAAAAAGATACAGCGGCAATGTGAGAGGGAGATTCTTCTTTGAGAGGGTGGTGGAGCCCTGGAATGGACTACCATAAGAAGCGGTGGGGGTTGAATCCGTGGAGGGATTCAAGTGGACATGGGACAGACATATGGGGCTGAATAGCATGGAGGGGGGCTGGCGTGGGAGAGGTGTAAGGGGGGAAATAGGGCAGACTGGATGGGCTGGTGTGGTCCTTTTCTGCCGCCAAGCTTCTATGATAATATGATTATAATAAAATAACAGAAATGTACTGATTAACTGATATGCGGTGTCAGAAGCCTTCATTCATACTCCAATCTATCCCTCTACTGTAACATCCCATATGAACACTTTTCAAAGTGCATGCAAAGCAGGAAAACCATCCTATTTCAAATTGTTAAAAGATTTGTATTTTGAGTATATTTTGTAAAAAACCAAATGTGTAAATTAGCACTGCAGTCATTTTTAAACAACAAACTACACTGTCTACCTAGTAGTACCCCTCCATCACAATCACTTAACACTTACCCCCTGCTTTTAAATTTTTTAAAAGGAATAGCAGTTTTAAAGTTTGTGAGGACCCTACACTACATGAAACAAAGGGGGCAAATACCTAATACTTCAAAACAGCCACAAGAGTGTGCATACCACACTGGGACAAAAAATGCAAAGGCAAACCCAGACATGATCACAAAAGTGATCTATATTTGAAAAATACAATCCCGGCCGGCCCACCAACACAACAGTAAGGTTTTTGCCTTTGACGCCAACATCTCGGGTACAGGAATGGACCCAAGAGTCAGAAGGCTGGCTGGGGGGAGGGAAGGAGAAGGATCAAGCATCCTAGGGACTGCTCTCCTTCTCGGGGGGAGAGTGGTCGAGTGCAATCTTATGGCAAAGTTACATATACTTGTTAAATATTACTACCTTGGGGCTTTCAGACATATGGCTTTATGAGCTCATTAACCCCTTGATAGTAATATTGTACATTGACAGACAGATAGATAGATAGCTAGATAGATAGATCGACAGACAGACAGACAGACAGACAGATAGATAGATAGATAGATAGATAGATAGACAGACAGACAGAAACAGAAACATAGACTTTGACGGCAGATAAGGACCGCTTGGCCCATCTAGTCTGCCCATTTCCCTACATATTGGATAAGCTGCAGACCCTAGTTAACCAACAGCCTACTTCCTCCTACCCACCACTATAATTGCCTTATGTTTGTCCCATGCATTCTTGAATTTCCCTACTGTTTTTTGACCCCATGACCTCCTGAGAAAGGCTGTTCCATGTGTCCATCACCCTCTCTGTGAAAAAAATACTTACGTTGCCCCTGAGCCATCCCCCCTCTATCTTCAAATTGTGCCCCCTTGTTCTTGCACATCTCTTTTTCTGAAAGATGCTACCCTCTTGGACTTTGTTAATTCCTTGAGGTACTTCAAAGTTTCTATCATGTTCTCCCTCTCCCTACTATTCTCAAGAGTATACATATTAAGCTCTTCTAGTCTCTCTTTGTATGTCTTCTGGTGCAGACCCTGCACCATTTTTTTGCCCTCCTCTGGACTGTCTCCACCCTGTCTATGTCCCTGAGGAGATGGCGTCTCCAGAACTGGGGTATCACCAACTGTTTGTACAGAGGGATAACAACTTCTTTTTCTCTACTGGTGATGCCTCTCCCTATGCATCTGAGTATCCCCCCAACCCTACTTACTTCCTTCTTACACTGCTTGCCTATCTTAAGGTCATCTAATATGACTACCCCCAGGTCCCTTTTCATTTTTGTTGTTGTTAGTACCTTCCCCCATAGTATACTCTTCCACTGGGTTTTTGTTTCCCGGGTGCATTACTTTGCACTTCTTTGCATTGAATCTGAGCTGCCATACTCTTGACCATTCCTCCAGCCTTGCCAAGTCCCTTCTTATCCTTTCCACCCCCACCCTTGTATATCAACCCTATTGCAGATCTTTGTGTCATCTGCAAAGAAGTATACTTTTCCTTTCAGCCCCTCCTCAATGTTACCTATAAAGACATTAAAGAGGACGGGTCCCGGTACTGAGCCCTGCGGTACCCCACTAGCAGCCCCCCCTTTCTTCAGAGTGTACTCCGTTTACTGTTACCCTCTGCATCCTGTTGTCCAGCCAATTTCTTACCCAGGCTACCTCCCTGGGACCCACTCCCAGGCTGGCTAACTTGATTATTAATCTTTTGTGAGGGACTGTGTCAAATGCTTTGCTAAAGTCTAGGTAGGCCATATCCACAGCCCCTCCCTGGTCTACTAATTTGGTCACTCAGTCAATAAAATCTATTAGATTCATCTGACATGGCCTTCCTGCTGTGAATCCATGCTGCCTTGGGTCCTGTGCCCTGCTGGCCCTCTAGGAACTCAACAATTATTTCTTTCAGAAGTGATTCCATTATTTTCCCTACCACTGAGGTCAAACTAGCAGGTCTGTAGCTTCCTACCTCTGCCTTGCTCCCACTTTTGTGAAGGGGAATCACATCTACCTTCTTCCAGTCCTCAGGTACCACATCATCCTCCCACGATTTGTTAAAAAGGGTAGTCAGTGGTGTCACTAGGTCTCCCCTTAGTTCTTTTATAATTCTAGGGTGAATCGCATCAGGCCCCATTGCTTTGTCCACCTTGAAGTTTAGGAGTTCTTTCAGGGCCCTTTCTTCTGTGAATGGACTGATATCGACCCCCCACCCCTGTCCAGAGTGCTTCTATTGTTTGGTTTAGGTACCTCCCCCTCTTCTTCATTTGTGAATACTGAGTAAAGGTATTCATTCAGTATCTCTGCCTTTTTACTGTCACCCTCTGCCCACCTCCTCTCCCCTTTATTAAGCCTCACTATCCCTCCTTTGGTCTTTCTTCAGTCCCTAATATACCTATAAAAGGTTTTATCCCCCTTCTTAACTGAGTTGGCCATCTTTTCCTCGGTTTGGGCCTTCGCTGTTCTAACTGCCTTTTCCGCTTCCTTCTACTTTAACTGATACAGTTCTCTGTCCTGCTCCTTTTGTGATTCCTTATACTTCCCGAATGTTATCTTTTTCTGCCTAACCTTCCCCGCCACCTCTTTTGAGAACCATAGTGTTTTTTTACTTAGTTTTGGATAGATAGATAGATAGATAGATAGATAGATAGATAGATAGATAGATAGATAGGCTAGATAGATAGACAGAGATATTTTTTTAGATGGGATAGGGAAGGAGAACAGTGAAAATAAACCATTTATTACCATGAGTGAGGGGGCAGGACCATAACTCCACCAGTGTGTTATGGAAATCTCCCCTTTAACAAATGGAAATAACAATTTTATTTTCACTCCAGCCACTGCATATTCAATTTATACAACTTTTGGAAGTTTTTTGAGAGATTGTAAATATTTGGTATGTGGTGGTGTTGCTTATGAGAGGCAGTATGGTGTAGTGGCTAAGGGCACTGAGCTGCAAACCTAGAGACCTGGGTTTGAATCCCATCAGCCCCCACTTCCATACCGTCTGACCCTGAGCAAGTCACTTAACTGCCTAGTGCTCACAGGTCACACCTGGAAACAAGCTCCAGCTTAGTGTGCCTTTCCTGGATAAACAATTTCCCCTTTCCTTTCCCTTTTTGTGGCAGTGTTAGCTCCACCCCAACCAGCCCCTACATCCTGCATGCCATGTCTATGTAACTAGCCTGTATAATTCATTCTTGAAAATGTTGCTGGGTTTTCTATTTGTGCGCGTGAAAGGTTTGAAGCATTATTTAATCAGGCCATTAGTACAAGTTGAGAGTGCAGGGAGAGACACATGCTGAGCACTGTGCTGTATGTCTGTGCAGGGCTAGAGATCATGGGCTCAATTTTCAAAGATCCCTTAGAGCAACCCAAGTCGCGTCACTCCAGGGATGTGGCAAACTCTGGGTGCACCATGGACCCTGTGCCTGATTCAGTACAAAACAGGGTCCTAGCACCAGCCCCCTTGGGTTTGCGACAAGTCACCCGCTGCACCAAACAGTTGGCTCACCTGCGGGACTTACCACAGGGATCGGACCCCCCCTGCACCTGGCACAACACTAGCAGGGCCGGGATGGTGGGGGGCACGTAAAGCTTCTGGACAGGAGGGGGCCAAGTGTAGAAGGTGGACGGGAGATGTCATGGGGGGGCAGGGTCACAACTGGCAGGCAGGAACAGTGTTGGTACCCAGCCAGGTGTGTGTGCATGGGACTGTATGTACAGTCCAGTAATGGTACCATGGGTAAAGTAGGTCACGTCCCTGGTAGTCTCGCAGCCACCCCAATCTCCCCAAAAATTATCCATGCCATAGTCCCTGGTGGTCTAGTAGACCCCCACCCCTGATCTGCCCAATAAATGAACTTGTTAAGAAAATTGTTCCCTGGTGATCTAGTGGTCCCCCACAGCCCCATAATGCCTATAAGTTAACATGTTAATGAAACCATTCCCTGGTGGCCTAGTGGACCCCACCCCGGCAGGTAGTGCCCACCACCCCACTCCCCCATCTCAAACCCTGAGCCAGTGACCACCAACTGAGCTGTCACTGTACGCATACTGTATATAGTATTCACTCACTGAATGACAGCTCACTCTGAGCTGTCAACCAATGAGCGTGTACTGTATACAGAACACACTCAATGACAGCTCAGTCAGCGGCCAGCCATGGTGGTTAGAGGAGGACTTTGCCAGTCCCTGGTTCAGAGTTCAGGATGAGGGGAGCAAGGTGGTGGGCTCTACCTGCCAGGCTGGGGGAGTGGTCCCCCTAGACCACCAAGGAATGGTTTCATTAACATGTTAACTTACAGGCATTTCAGGGCTAGGGACCACTAGGTTACCAGGGAATGATTTTCTTAACAAGTTCATTTACAGACAGATCAGGGCTGGGGGAGTGGGGGTCCACTAGACAACAGGGACTATGCAATGGATGATTTGGGGGGTGATCATGGATCGGTTGGCCACTAAACTACCAGAAAAGTTACCTACTTTACCCATAGTACAATTACTGAATTGTACATACAGCCCCATGTACACACTCATGGCCGGGTGCCAACAGTGTCGCTGCTGCTCAGCTGCCCCCCCACCACCTCCCCTGCCCCAACTGCAGCTGGTAGCCATTGTCTGAGCCCCTCCCACTAGCACATGCAAATTCTGAAAAAAGGGGATGTTGCAGCCCTGCCATAGTGTAAGCCCCCTTGTGATCGGGCACACCTGGTTGATTGCCACAGCCTAAGCGCAAGGAGCTTTGGTGCAGATGCATTGGATTTGATGCAGACACCTTATAGAAGTGCATTTGATGTAAGCTGTGATGTAAGTCACCCCTTGCGTCAAACTCTTGTGACACAAATCCCTTGCGCCAGTCTGAACATTTTGAAAATTGAGCCCCATGCATTCAGAGTGTACGTGAGAGAACAGAGAAGAGAAGATCAGAAGACAAATCAGCTGTTAGAAGTTGTATTTATTCTGCAGATGGCTGCATTTTTTTTATGTTTATTTACACTGTAGGATAAGATGGAAAAGCAGTGTGGGACTGAGCATGGCTCCGAGCTGGAAAATTATTCTGCATGAGACAGAGTTGGGGGACTTTTCAAGCGGTGGAGACTTATAGAGAAAATTGTGAATGTAACACTGGAGGCAAAATATTAAGTGGAGAATATTTTGGAAGACATGGGAGATAACTGCTTTAATTTTATTAGTAGAATAAAAAGAAAACTGCAGAAAATTGTAAAATTAAGATAGTGGCAGTTGCAGTTTCCTCCTTGGTTTGAATAGGGATACAAGATTGTGCAGGAGATTATTTTGTTGGAGCTGTCAATCCAGTTGGTGCTCCTAAGTGAAAAATAGACAGGGTTTAACATTGCTAGATGTAAAATCAACATTTAATTTTTACAGCTGCAGGGCAGAGCTCTGCAGACATCTTACTGTCACAGTAGACAAATGGAGCTCATCAGATTCTGAACGGACTTAAAAAAAAATTGGACTTTTAGCACAATCACTCCGCTGACAGGGAGAGAGAGAGAGAGAGTTTAATTCACTCCCACGTGCACTATTTTATCTGCTGTGCCACTGACTTCTGGTATCGCCAGCATGAAGGGGAAAGAGCTATGAGACATGCCCTTCAAGTACCAAAACAAAACACACTCTCTCTCTCTCTCTCTCTCTACCTCCCATATGGCCTTTCAGTTATATGGGATGTCCAGATAAAAAAGGCATCTGTAGCCATGCTGTCCTGCTACCAGACTTCAGAGGCTAGTAGGAAATGCTTCAGATCAACAGATTCCTAACAGTTGTGTTTTCCTGCGCCTCTGAGTAAAGGACAGGGTGTTATCAGTTCAGGAGATCTGCAAGAGTTAGTGTGTGTGAGTGTGTGTGTGTGTGTGTGTGTGTGTGTGTGTACATGCACGCACATGTGTGCCATTTTGTTAACCCTTTCCTGGTACATTAACCTTTCCCTAGTCAGCTTGCAAATGGCTGTAATGCTATATGGTGGCAGTGCGCACTGTTCAGAACATGAAGCTGTGCATGTGTATTAGTGTGTGTGTATGGCGCTTTGTTCTAGTCCTGTTGGTCATCATGGCATAGGTTGGTACAATGAGTTAGTGAAAAACATGTTGCTTGTCCTACATACAATAAAAGTTAGGGTTAGATGTATAAGTAAATAAATGCCATATAAGGCAGTGTATGTGTGTTAGTGTGAGTGTGTGTGTGTGTGTGTGTGTGTGTGTGTGTGTGTGTGTGTAGACAGTGCACTGCTATGATATACTGGAATATATATGCATATATGTGTATAGTATTAGTCAGTGTGTGTGTATCACAACAATTAGAAAGTGCAGTTAGGTGGCTCAGGGGTTAGTGCAAAAATTGCTAGTCTGCATTCCCTGGCTATCTAGATCAGTTTCAGACTTATGCACAACATTGCTGATTTAAATGAGGTGTCTAGTGGTGACCAACACCCTTCGATGTTCCTTGGAGCCTGAAAAGAAGAAAATGGTTCCTCTATGTCTCTTTTTTTTAATCTGTAAAAAAAAGGTACATCACTGATGTGACCCCACACCCCCAGCCCAACCTCTCAGTGATCACCCACCACCCCACACCTTCCAGACCTCCCCATACACCCTCACTCACCTGAACAGATCCCAGTGTGAAGATCCACTCTCCCATAGAAGACACGTTTTTCTGCTGGAACTGGCAACCGCCATATGAGTAAGGTAAGTGCAGCTGAAGACCCCACTGAAATGCATTGAACCGCACTTACCTTATTTCTAATATAGCAGTTTCCCGTTCCAGCAGCAAGACATGTCTTCAATGGGAGAGTGGATCTTCACAATGGGACCTGCTCAGGTGAGTGAGGGTGTGTGGGGGAGTCTGGGGGGTGCAGGATGGTGGGTGCTTAGTGGGAGGCTGGGCTTGAGGGGTGGGATTGCATCATTGATGGACCTTTTTTTAACAGATTTAAAACAAAAAACAAGACATTAAGGGACTATTTTCTTCTTTTTAGGCTCCGAGGGACATCAGTGAGTGGGGGGAGTGCCACTAGACACAAGGGCAAGCATAACTGCTGAGGGGGACAGCCATCAGAAGGTGGGGGTTGCCACTAGACACCAGGGATACACAAATTATTTACAGGAAGGGGAATAGGAGGGTGGGAGTGACTAGACACCAGGGAAGGAACTATTATGGGGATGACAATCAGAGGGTGGGGGGGGTACCACGCCACTGGACACCAGGGAAGAACACTCACACACAGATATATATATATATATATATATGTATATATATGTACACATACATGCATATATAAAGAGATTAAGATTATGGGGCATGGTCACTTCTATGTTTCATTCAAACTTTTGCACTTTAATAACTTCTCAGCCATTCAAGCGATGCACATGCAATTTTGCAGGTGCCTTCAGGAACTAAAGATCTCTTGATGTTTGAAGTTTCATTCTGGTCAGATGTGTGGGTGCTGAGATATGGAGTGTCACAAAATATGAAAATTTATTTTTTTCAAATTCTTTGTCATGCTGTTGCACAGAGATGATGTGGAATTGTGATCTGAAATTTTCGGGGTAAACAGGCCTAGGATCACAGATGTGCCTTTTGAAGATTAGGTGAAAAAATATTAATTCATTCAGAAGTTATTCAATTTGAAAGCTTCCCATTATTTTTAATGGGAGCAGTTAGATGTCCCTTGCATAAAAGGATCCTTTACCGCAAATGGGTAATCCTTTATTGTAAATGGAAAATCCTTTTTCGAGCAGTCGTCATGTTGTCTTACAGTTAGCGAGGGAAACAAAATATAATATCTCAAAAAAATGATGTCTTTATTTGAAACCAACACATATAGTTTGCTTATTGGGACCCCTCAACTGGGTTCTGCAGTTAACTGGTGGACAAATGGCTTTCAATGGTTTTTTTCACATAATAAATCTTTTTTCATGACTCGTAATATGAAAAATTACTCATAATATGAAAAATTATTTTTCATACCACAAGTCACGAAAAAGGATCCTTTTTTTGAGATCAGAAAATCATTTCCCTTGTGTCTAGTGGCACCACCATCCTCTGATTGCCATGCCCTTTGTGTCTTCTATTTTCCCTGGTTTCTAGTGGCACCCCACCACCCTCCAATTGCTATCCTCCTTTCAGTATACTGGGTCAGAAACTGTAATCGACCCATATGTTATTTCCCTGATGTCTAGTGGCATCGCCACCCTCCAATTGCTGTCCTCCTTTTGGGTATTCTGTTTCCCTGGTGTCTAATGGCACCCCACCCTCTGATTTATGCCCCCACTTTTGTTTTCTTTTTTCCCTGGTGTCTAGTGGCACCCACCCCCGCCAATGGGTTTCCCAGCCTGTAAAAAAGAAAACAGTCCTCAATGTTTGTTTTTTTTTTCCTAAAACAAGAAAATGGTCTCTAGCAGATCGGACACCCCTGCCTCCCACTCAGCACCCACCACCCCAGATCCCCAGTACATCCCCAGACACCCTCACTCACCTGAACAGGTCCCAAGTTTGAGACATACTCTCCTGACTTGAAGACACATCTTGCTGCTGGAATCAACAACTGCAATATGAGACACTAAGGTATCTGCGGTTCAGTGTATTTCAATGGGATTTTCAACTTTGATGCATATCTTGACTGCTTTTGCATATTTTAACACCAAGTTTTCAACATGGCCTTTTGGGGAACCCACCTCATAGACAATTCAGTGGAATTTTGGCACTCCATCCCAAAAGGCGATTTGGAAGTTGCTTGGTGAAATCACCTTTTGGGCATGATTTAAAAACTTTTACTTCCTTTGTTCATGAGGTGAGGTGATAAGAAGGTCATGCTGAAAATTTGGGGTCAAAATATGTAAAAATGGCGAAGTTATGCACATGCATTTACATTTAACTATGCTTGCTCATAGCTATGGTAAGTTTCCATATATTCTCCCAAAATTTTCAACATAGTCATTTTTTTCCATTATCTAATGAATGTGGCAAATGTCATTTTTCAAATCCTGGCCAACATTTCTTTTCTCTCCTCTGGCATAGAATGATGTTGCGGTGGCAAGGAATGATGTTTTGGCAGGGATTTGAAAATTCTCAGGCCAGTGTTCACAAGCTGGGCTTATAACAAGGCTATGCTGATAATTTGGTTGCTGTTTTGGGCTGCAGTGCCTCCACAGCAACATATATGTATGCATCTATGGAGGGATGGTACATGCAAATAAGGATATGATTGTGGATTGATGGGAGTGCAGGGCCCTCTTGGACATAAGAATATGATTACACTATCTAAAAAATTATAGATGGATGAGAGCACAGGGCCCAGAGGGCCGTGTGCTCCCACTGGCAAATTAGAATACGATTATACTATCTCAAAAAGTAAGGAAATTCTTGGCAAAAAACTTCATTAATGCATCAGTTAGGGTTCCAGTGGCAGAAGTTTGGAAATGTGCTGTTAGGGTTTGCAACCCTAACAACCCCCCCCCGTGCAGGCAGCAAAAGGCATAGGGGGTGCCTTGGGGTTGTCAACCCCTAATGCTCACCCCATTCTCCTGTACTGTAACCATCTCAACTTACTTACACATGGAATGAGGTGAGTGTTAGGACTGACAACCACAAGGCACACCCCTCACACCTGTTGCTGCCTGCATGGTAGGGTGGGGTGTTAGGATTCGAAACCCTAACAGCACATTTCCAAACTTTTGTAGTTGGAACCCTAACTGATGCATTAACAAAGTTTTTTTGCCAAGAATATGTACATCTATATTCTTTGCAAAAATTCTATTAATGCACTAGTTAGGGTTAGTGACAAAAGTAGGGAAAGCATTAGTAGTTTCCAACCCCAACACCTTACCTCACCTGCAGCCAGCAACAGGCATAGCTCTTGGGCTGTCAACCCTAATGCTCACCCCATTCTCATACACTGTACCCATATCAGCTTATTTACTAATGGAATGGGGCAAGCATTAGGGTTGACAACCCCAAGGCACACCCCACACCTGTTGCTGCCTGCAGGGTGGGAGTGGGGTGTTAGGGTTGGAAACCCTAACACCGCATTTCCCTACTTTTGTTGCTTCAGCCCTAACTAGTGCATTAATTAAGTTTTTGAAAAGAATTTCCTAACTTTTTGAGATTGTATAATTGTAGCTCATTTGTCTGTGGAAGCACAGGGCCCAAACAGGTTTGAAATTATCAGCTTAGCCTTCTTATTACCCCATGCTATGAACCCAATAATGAAAAGTTTGAAATCCTCGCCAAAATGTGATTCCAACCCACTGCAATGCCATTGCATGCCACAGGTATGAAAACACAGTTTGGCCAGGGTTTGAAAAATGACAACTGTCATGTTCATGAGGTGGTGTAAAAAGATGTTAATGCTGAAAGTTTTGAGTTAAAATATTTAAAACTGCCAAAGTTGTAAGGGAGCGTAGCAAAATTTCAACATAAGCACATAACTTTGGCATTTTTGCATATTTTGACCCCAAAATTTCAACATAGCCTTCTGACGGCCCCACCTGATGAACAAGGGCAGTGAAAATGTTCAAATCCTGCCCAAAAGGTGATTTCACCAAGCAACCACAAAATCACCATTGTGGATGGATTTGCATAATCCCACTGACATTGTTCCTGAGGTGGGATCCAAAAAAGGCCATGCTGAAAATTTAAGCTCAAAGTATGCAAAGATGGTGCAGTTATGCCACAAAGATAAAAAACCCCACTGAAATACATTGAAGCTTCATATTAATAAGGATTTTCCCCTCATGAAAAAGAATGACATCATACAAAAACAGATTCTTTTTTCGTATCTCGAGTCACAAAAAAATATTTTTAATGTTAAAAAAATAGCATTTTAAGGGCGTTTCTCCAACAATTAAGTGCAGAATCCAGCTAAGGGGGTCCCAGTAGGCATGATACAGGTGTTGACCGCTTTCCAAAATGTCATTCTTGTGGCTTTTAAAATTTTAATTTTCCCTTGAGAAAACCAGAAAACAGTATGGCAGCACAACTAAAAATCATTTTCCTCTCATGAAAAAGGATGCTATCAACATGAAAAAAGATTATTTTTTCATTTCATACAGCTATTTTTGGGTTCTTAATGAGCATGCTTGGAACCAGTTATTAAAAACTTCAAAATGAAATAACTTTGGAACAGATTAATATTTTGTTGCCAAACAAGCAAAAGACACATCTGTGGGCAAGTCCATTTCTACCCAGAACATTTCAGAACCAAACTCTGAACCATCTGGGTGCTAGCCAAGTTGAAAGTAAACCCATTCAAACCAGTGGGGAAAAATACCCAAAAATTAACTTTTTGCACTATCTGTATCTCGGAATCTGCATGTCCAACTGGAATGAAATTTGTTGCATTCAGATTTCTACCACACAAGACCACACATGCAAAGTTTCATGCAAATTCGTGGAAGGGCTGTGATGTTACTAAAGTGCAAAAACTGGGGTTTAACATTGAAGTGCCTGTACAAGGTATATCATCGAAACATCGAAACCTAAACAGCAAAGACCATTACAGCAACAGAAATCGGCAGGTCACTATAATGGTCCCGCTGTACACCAGCACTGCATCTCCCGATGTTTCGTCCCTCCCCAAAATAACTCTGACTCAGAGTTGGTTATTTTAATAGCATGGGGTGTGGAGGGTGCAGCCCCCCACAAAAATACACTGTTTTACCAACAGGATAATGCCAACTGTAGATACTGTGTCTGTCGATGTACAGGATCTTGACAACTTTGTTGTCGATACAGCTTGGTGCAACCCCTGTACAACCCTAACTATAGGGGCACAACTGTGCCCCTATGTTATATTTGTGTGTATGTGTGTGTATACATATATATATATATATATATATATATAGGCACAAATACAGTACTCGAGAGACTAAGTGTGACATTCATGTTCCAAAAAAAAGTTTCTTTAAATTTTATGATTGTACCCTATTTTGAGTGCTTATATGTGGTAGTTGTATTATCCCAAATATAAAGATAGTTCATCAATTCTAACTTTCACTAAATGAGATAGAAAAGTATAATTAAAAAAATGTAACGTGAGTAACATGGTGTCCGTGGTGTCATCTAGTAATGAAGTAAGCTGGATATCTCAATACCTGTGTCTTCTATTTAGGTATGGTAGTTGGAAACTTTTCATCATTTGGTCTCAGACAATACCTGTAACCCATTAATTGACCATCTATTATAGGATACAATTGCATGCCAATCCATAGCTAATAACAGTTAAGTGATGTCCCACATCTTTTTGCTTCCCCATCTCAGCTTCGCTGAGCACATATGTGGTACTATATGCATAAGATTCACACCAACAAATCTCTGAACGGTAAAGCACATTTTATTTTAACACAGTATTTTCTAATGCTTAATGTGAGTAATAGGACACCACAACACAAGTGTGTCATTATCTGACTATGCTGCCAATTATCTTGACACTTATAATCATGGAATACAAGTAATAAAATACAAAAGATAAAGTTAACATTTATTTACAGTAAAAATATGATAAAATACTCTGTTTACTCATCTTCTGCTGTATATTGAGTTAAATTTTGACTTGTCGGTACCAAACAGAAACTGTCAGTTACTCCCACTGGTTCCAAACCAGAAGAATAGAGGTACTCATTCATTTGTGCCTTCTAGTAAGTACACTATGAATAATGGACGTAATCTATTACATACAGCAAAATACATCATTTGTTATACACTCAAAGTCCTGACAACACTGCCTGAACAGAGCCAAACAATGGCATGAGCTTTACAATGACAGCACTGCCATGGTGTCTTTGTAATGAACATGCAGCTGGCCCAGGCCACAACAGCAGCAAGCACGTATGCCTGTGTGCATGCAGTTCCAACTCCTGTGGCTCTGGGGGGGATGGGTGTACCGAGGCTACTGAGGGAGTCTCAGTCATCCACTGGCATGTACTTTACAATGACAGCACTGCCATGGTGTTTTTGTAATGAACATACGGCTGGCCCAAGCCTCAACAGCAGCAAGCACGTACGCCTGTGTGCATGCAGTTCCAACTCCTGTGGCTCTGTGGGAGGGGTGGTTGGTGTACCAAGGCTACTGAGGGGGTCTCAGTCATCCACCGGCATGAGCTTTACAATGACAGCATTACCATGGTGTTTTTGTAATGAACACGTGGCTGGCCCAAGCCACAACAGCAGCAAACATGTATGCCTGTGCGCATGCAGTTCCAACTCATGTGGCTCTGTGGGGTTGGGGTGATTGGTGTACCAAGGCTACTGAGGGGGTCTCAGTCATCCACCGGCATGAGCTTTACTACGACAGCACTGCCATGGTGTCTTTGCAATGAACATGCAGCTGGCCCAAGCCACAACAGCAGCAAGCACGTATGCCTGTGTGCATGCAGTTCCAACTCCTGTGGCTCTGGGGGGGGATGGGTGTACCGAGGCTACTGAGGGGGTCTCAGTCATCCACTGGCATGTACTTTACAATGACAGCACTGCCATGGTGTTTTTGTAATGAACATACGGCTGGCCCAAGCCTCAACAGCAGCAAGCACGTACGCCTGTGTGCATGCAGTTCCAACTCCTGTGGCTCTGTGGGACGGGTGATGGGTGTACCGAGGCTACTGAGGGGGTCTCAGTCATCCACCAACATGTGCTTTACAATGACAGCACTGCCATGGTGTCTTTGTAATGAATGTTTGGCTGGCCCAAGCCTCAACAGCAGCAAGCATGTATGCCTGTGTGCATGCAGTTCCAACTCCTGTGGCTCTGTGGGAGGGGTGATTGGTGTACCAAGGCTACTGAGGGGGTCTCAGTCATCCACCGGCATGAGCTTTACAATGACAGCATTACCATGGTGTTTTTGTAATGAACACGTGGCTGGCCCAAGCCACAACAGCAGCAAACATGTATGCCTGTGTGCATTCAGTTCCAATTCCTGTGGCTCTGTGGGGGGGATGGGTGTACCGAGGCTACTGACGGGGTCTCAGTCATCCACCGGCATGTTCTTTACAACGACAGCACTGCCATTGTGTCTTTGTAATGAACATTGTCTCCCACTCACTTTTCTGCATGTGCCTTGAAAACCAGGAATATGGCTGATTCTTTGTCCAGCCCCAACCAGCAAACAGTGATCAAGTTACTGTGTCACATTTGGTAAATAAAGAAAACATAAGAATCGCTCAAAGAACTCAATGCATGTTCCCTGAATACCAGCAAGACTTAGTGTTCTTGGCCTAACATGCAGCACATAGCACACCTAATGATCACAAAACATATTGCTGAAATGTAAATGGTTCTGTGCTGGCGTTTGGGTGCTCAGTGTTCAGTCGACGGGTGCAATATGTTTTTTTAAAAATTTGCCATCTTATAGACTCCTGTGGATCTGAGAAATTTGTGGATTACCCTGCGCTTCGTTTACTGCCGCTGTTATTTGTTGTTATTTGCTTTTCTGCTGCTAAATGGCTTTGATGCATTTGCACATGAAATAAATGAGTACTGTGAGTACGTTTGGAATGCTGACCATTTTTCTGTTCTACAGAAGTGTTTTTTCAAAAATAAATATATTAACCAGGATTTCTTTATAAGTTTAGCAGATAAGCAGGTAGTTTAAAAGTAGTTCTGGTGTTCTGATGACTCCCACACAATATAAGCCCCTAAATAGATCAAGTCTACACAAACTGAGCACCTGCAGAGACCAAGTCCTATTCATTTATTCCCCAATACAGCATGTATTTTATTTCTCATTACAGAACTCTCCAAACTGTAGATATGGTGTTCTGATGCCTAATACAAAATGAGCCCCAGCACTAACCAGGTCCAATTGATATACTCCCCAAAACTGCATCTTTTTTGCCCAGTACAGAACAAACTATTTAGCAGCAGTAACATTAAAGGGGCCCCTGATAGAGAATAGGAACACACAAAATGCCCCCCCCCACAGGGACCAGGCCACACAGAATGATACCCATGTAGAGACTTAGTCTATAGAATAGGTAAATATGTATAATCATTTAATCTAGGAAACCTGCAGTTGTTCAACTTTAAAATGCTTTATAATCAACTCTCTCTGCCCCTACCCCACCCTTCAACCCCTGAGCCCAGCATCTTGGGACCACGAGGCAAGGTCTGACTACATGTCTCTGTGTTTCCCAAAAAGCAAATGTGTACCTTTACAATCTGCAGACATCTGACACACTGGGGAACAAAAGAGCAGCTGAGATTCACAGAGAATAGCCCACTGTAGTGCCCATAATGTGCAGAACTCCAAACTGCAGGAGGACAACATGTCTTGTCCAGAATGTAGGTGGCAGTACAAAGAATGCAGACCCACCAGCTCCACAGGTTTAAAGAGCCATGGAGTGATGACTGAAGGTGTCGGGATGCATTTCTGGTTCTCAACATTCTGGGCCAGTGGAGGAACCAATAGTAATGTCAAAAGGACACGAAAATAACACGCCATGGGAAAAGGGAATTTTCTAAATAAATGAGTCATAACAAACTGCAAGGTTTTGGCAGCATGTCAGTAACAAAAAGAAGGTCACCAAACACAATAATGCTTTTGGACCACAGTTCATGCAAATTAAAGGCACAGTCTGCTTAGGATGAGGTACTAGACAGACACCACATGAAATGAACATTACAGCTGTATAAAATGATTAAATAAAAGGCAAAAACTATTATTCTGTACAGGGAGTTCTTGAGGGAGGCTTAAATGAAGTAATTAGATAACACATTAACAACAGTTAGGTTTCTTAGGCACTATAAAGGGTTGTATTTAAATACTTAAGTTGGGAATGGAAACAATGTCACAAAATGGAACCCTATTTGAAGGGGTAAATCGATGTTTGTGATAAAGCTGAAAGAACACAGTGGAACCAAACTGGGTCATGTTATGTTTAATATCTCTCCAAATGTGGGACTACAAATTAGGTGTGTCATGTGAACCTTTTAACAATTCAGCAAAAAGTTACAGGGTGTCAATGTGCAGTAGGTATGAGTCTCTCAAATACTGTATTCATGCATATATATATATATATATATATATATATATATACACACACACATATACACACACATCTATATATTATAGATGTGTGTTGCAAAAAACTTTGTTAATGCTCGGTTAGGGTCAAAGTGACAAAAGTTGGGAAATGAGCTGTTAGGGTTTTCCTAACACACCACCCTCCCAAACCAGGCAGAAGAGCAGGTGTGGGGCATGCCTTGGCTTCTCAAGCCTAATACTCACCCCATTCCATCTGTAAATAAGGTCAGATGTGTATAAATTATGAGAATGGGATGAGCATTAGGCTTGAGAGGCCCAAGGCACACCCCACATCTGCTCTCCTGCCTGGTTTAGGAGGGTGGGGTGTTTGTGAAACCCTAACACCTCATTTCCCAACTTTTGGCACTTTGACCCTAACTGGAACATTAATGAAGTTTTTTGCAACTTATTTCCTTACTTTTGGGGATAGTATAATAGTATCCTTATTTTACTGTGGGAGCGAAGGCCTTTTGGACCCTGCACTCCCATTCCTCTGTAGATGCGTGTATATATATATATAAATATATATATATATATATATATGTGTGTGTGTGTGTGTGTGTGTAGAAATGTAGAAACATAGAATTTGATGGCAGATAAGGACCGCTTGGCCCACCTAGTCTGCCCATTTCCCCACCTAATGGATAAGCTGCAGATCCTAGCTAACCAACAGCCTACTTCCTCCTACACCCCACTAGAATTGCCTTATGTCTGTCCCATGCATTCTTGAATTCACCCACTGTTTTTGACTCTACGACCTCCTCAGGACGGCTGTTCCATGCATCCACAAACTTCTCTGTGAAGAAATACTTCCTCACATTACCTCTGAGCCATCCCCCCTCTTTCTTCAAATTGTGCCCCCTTGTTCTCGCACATCTCTTTTTTCCGAAAGATGCTACCTTCTTGGACTTTGTTGATTCCCTTGAGGTATTTGAAAGTTTCTATCATGTCCCCCTTCTATATAGATAGATATGTAGCTATGGAGGGCCCTGCTCTTCCATTTATAGGAAAACAGTGACCCAATTGTCCGCATAGCCTTCTTATTATCCTAGCTCATGTGCCCATTACAGAACATTTTCAAATCCCTGCCAAAACATAATTCTGCTCAACTGCAGCACCATTCTGTGCCACAGGTGTGAAAACACATTTTGGGCAGGATTTCGAAAATTACGTCTGTGACATACATGAGGTGGGGTAATCATGGTGGAGTTAGGCTACACCCTCGGCTGTGACTGATGGACCACTTTTCTATCTCCTTATTTCCTAGCTACCAAAACTTCTGCTGTACTACAGTTAATGCTTTTCTCTTTGCTTTTCTTCTTTCCGCCCCTAACCTAGGTTGGCCACCTAATGTAGCTCTTTACTGTCCCTACTAAACTTCCTACTAGTTATTTCTTTTCATTCTTTTTCCATTTCCATCTATCCAATCCCTGGAATGATGCCAAACACCCGGAGAGGTGTTGTGTAAAGTTCATAAGTGCATTTTGTGCACAAAAAGCATGAAGACTATTTTAAATAGGAATAAATACAGTTAATAAAGCCTTTTTAAATAAAAAGGATTCAGAAGCCATATAAAACAATAATAATTTCATGACTAGTACAGTTATAAGAAATCCTTATGGTATTTTCATAAATTCACACTATAAACCTGTTACTGTATAAGGTTCTATGTACTGTATGAGAATGTGGTATACTTTATAAAAGTGCTTAGTCACTATGGATCAGAGATATAGAGAATCAATATCTGTGGAGATATACACTGTACCTTTAACTGAACCAGGAAATCCCCTGAAACAACCCCCCCCCCAGTTTTGAAACAACATGTTCAGACATGAAACAACATGTCCAGACATATAAATAGAAAAGGGCTCAGTCAAGTGACCCCATCAAAAAGATATAAAAACCTCTTCTTTGAGTTCACTTCAGTTCAGTCCAGCGGGGCTCAGCTGTGAAAGAGGAGGAGAGAGGTTCTACTGCTACTGTAGACAAGCTGTTGAATCTAGATGAGAAGGGTCTAGGAGCTCTAAGATCCAGGACTGTATTATATGAGAAACTACTGATGTTAAGTAGTGATTTTCTTTGCAATGTGTTTGTTTTCATTGATTATTTTTTGAAACTTTTGAAAAATAAATATCCAACCACGGTGTGTTTTAAACCTGTAAATTTGCCTCGTCTGATGTTTATTTCCATACGCTGTGACAAACTTGGTGTCACAAATGGAATAGTACTGGTTGTCCAGAGAAACAAGTGGGAGACCAGTACCCAGATACCAGCCCTGGTATACAAACATAGGGGGAAAAGCACAGGCTGGCATTCCTACAGGATCATGTGGATGCCAAGGATCTGTTGAAGGAGGAGGGCTTTCTGGTGTGCATACCAGAGCCCAGGTGAGGAGAACTGGATAGGAGCTATTGCCTGGATTGGAGTTCCATGGAATGTGGAGGCAGACCAACACTGGAGAGAGGCAGAGCACTGCTGCCAGGTGATGATGGAGGGTTCTCAGCCAAAAGATTTCATGGTAGAGGCAGAGGACCAGGATCCATGGGTTCTAGAGGTGGAGGACCCCCTGACAAAACCTTTGTTGCCAACCACTTTTGAGATCCCATTGTCCATTTTCCCGGGCTGTTACTTGGTGCAGGATGGTGACCAGGAAGATGAGACCCCAGATGTGACTGTTGCTAGGGATACTGTATTGGGGTGGAAACCTTCAAGCAAGAAAGAAGTCATTGAGGCTGAAGGGATCTTTTCTTGTTCAGTTACAACTGAAACTGTAAACAGTATTTACAATACTGACTGGGGTAGATTGGTATTGGGGAGCTGGGTGATATGGGATGAAATGTATGAAATATGTAATGTTTAAAAGAATACAGCTTTTAAGGCTAGTGCTGAGTAAAGTCATTTGAGGGTACCAGAATGGTATAAGGGCGGAAAGGAAACCCCTGGCATGTTACAAATAAGGGATGGAAGGAAACCCCAAAGGTTTTGGAAGTTAGGAACTGGCTAGTTGATGTTCAGTATGAGAAGGTTCCTTGTCTACCAGAAAACATATGAAAGGAAAATGGATAAATGAAAAGTCTGAAATTATTACAAGAAATGTATAACATAAATAAAATGTCTATACTGTATGATATAAAATGAGGAACCTAGGGTTATGGAGGATCTAGGTATGGGGTGGAACCTATGATTGGGACCCTGAGTGGAAACAATGTGTTAGAATGGGATTAGAGCTGGGCACAACTTGCCCCAGAGAAAGTTGTGGTATAGGCCTGTGCGGCCACCCTGATAGCTGGATGGAGGAAGCTAGAAGTCAGCAAAAAAATGCTGTGTATTACTTCCTCTTTTTTAATGTACTGATGAAGGTATGATAGTGGGTGCACAGGGCTGAAACAATGCCAAGTGATGGGTATGGAGAAAGCTAGAAGTCAGCATAAAACTGCTGTGTATCACTTCCTCTTTTTTAATGTACTGATGAAGGTATGATAGTGGGTGCACAGGGTTCTGAAACAATGCCAAGTGATGGATTCTGAAATGATGCCTATTGATGGGTGCCTGATATTACACATGAATGTCTGAGTTGTAGTAACTAGAGTGAAATAGTTAGGGGATAGACAGTCACTACAGACTGAAGTCCTCTGAGAGCATAGATAGGTACTGTGCTGAACTGTATGACAGCCCCAGGGTAATGTTGTGAAAGTATTGCCATATTGCAGTAACCTGGTATGGTGGACATTACTAAAAATGGCTGAATTAAAGGACCCAGAGGTGAAGCTGTCATAGTGGGTGAGAGAAAGTTTCAACCAACCCCCATTCTAGTGTTTTGGTAGAATATTTATGACTGAGCAGGAGTTCTTGAAAAAACAGTCTAGTTTTGAGAAATGTTTTTTTCTTAAGGAGGGAGGTGTGTGGTGGAGTTAGGCTACACCCTTGGCTGTGACTGATGGACCACTTTTCTATCTCCTTATTTCCTAGCTACCAAAACTTCTGTTGTGCAACAGTTAATGCTTTTCTCTTTGCTTTTCTTCTCCCCCACTCTAGGTTGGCCACCTAGCGTAGCTCTTTACTATTCCTGCTAAACTTCCTACTAATGCTCCCTTTTCATTCTTTTTCCATTTCCAACCATCCAGTCCCTGGAATAATGCCAAACACCCAGAGGGGTGTTGTGTAAAATGCATAAGTGCATTTTGTGTACAAAAAGCATGAAGGCTATTTTAAATAGGAATAAATACAGTTAATAAAACCTTTTTAAATAAAAAGGATTCAGAAGCCATAAAAAACAATAATAATTTCATGACAGGATTTCTTCAGGTGTATAAGAGAGAAGAGAACCTCTAAGGATCAAATTGTTAGGATCAAAGTGGATGAGGGGTGGGTGGAGCACAGGGTGGAGCAGGCAGAAGTGTGCAGTGACTACTTCTACTCTGTATTTACCAAGGAGAAGCTGGAGCCATTGCCACAGGGGAAAGGAGCAGTGGGTACAGAGGAGGGCAGAACTTACAGAGAGAGAAATCCTAGACAGTAGAGTACTAGAAAGTCTTAGAGCCTTGAGGGTGGGCAAGGCACCAGGTCCGGATGGCATCACCCCAGAGTGTTGAGGAAGATGGCAGAAATCCTGGCAGGGCCACTGGCAGACTTATTTAGCACCTCCCTGAGGTCTGGTTGCATGCCCCAGGACTGGAGGATGGAATATGTGGTGCCCATCCATAAAAGTGGGCCCAAGGATGAGCTAGGGAACTATAGGCCAATCAGCCTCACATCCATCATGGAGAAGTTCATGGAGTCTGTCCTCAAGGAGAGGCTGGAGCCTTTCTGGAGGAGAATGGACTCTAGGACAGCAAGCAACATGGGTTTGTCTCAGGTAGATCCTGCCAGACAAACATGGTTGACCTCTATGACTGAGTTACAAGGGAAATTGACAGGGTCCAGGCAGTGGATGTCCTGTACTTGGACTTCAGCAAGGCCTTTGATTCAGTGCCACATGGGAGGCTGGTTGGCAGACTGGGTCATCTAGGGGTAGGGGAGATGATGGTGGAGTGGATCAGAAACTGGGTGTGGGATAGGCAACAGAGGGTAGTGATATGGGGGGAATTCTTATCTCCAAGAGCTGTAACAAGTGGGGTTACATGGGGCTCAGTGCTGGGTCCAGTGTTGTTTGGCTTCATTGATGACATCACAAATGGGGTTAACAATAAGATAAGCCTATTTGCAGATGACACAACAATCAGTGCAGTGGTGGACAGTGCAGAGGGAGGGCTAGGACGGCAGGAGGACCTAGATAAACTTGAACACTGGTCAGACACCTGGCAGCTGGGTTTCAACACAAAGAAGTACAAGGTTATGCACATGGGAGCTAGAAACCAAATGTTCAGCTACAGACTGGGTGGGGGTACAGTTATCCACTAGAGAAGAGGAGAAAGATCTTGGGGTGAGTATCAGAGGACAAATGAACCATTCAGCACAGTGCAGGAGAGCAGCAGCTAAGGCTAACAAGATGTTGGGGTGTATTGTCAGGGGAATCACCTCATGGAGGAGGGAGGTCATCCTGCAACTATACAGGTCACTAGTCAGACCAAACATGAAGAACTGCATGCAGTTCTGATGGCCCTACTTAAAGAAAGATTTTAAGTTACTGGAGGGGTTCCAGCAAAGAGCCACCAGGATGATCACAGGAATGGAGGACAGACCCTACGAGGACAGACTGAGGGAGCTCAACATGTACTCCCTGAAGGATAGGAGGGATATAGGGGGTATGATTGAAACATTCAAATATATGAGGGGCATAAACAGGGTTAGTACAGAGGGGAATTTTAGATTAAAGGGAGGCAGAAACACTGGGGGCACAGTCAGAGACTGGAGCGGGAGGTTCAAGAGGGAGATTAGAAGACACTACTTCATGGAAAGGGTGGTGGATAGTGGAATGCACTGCTGGAGGAGGTAGTAATGTCAAAGTCAGTGGGTTGTTTTTAGAGGGAGTGGGACAGGGTCAGGGGGAAGGTCACTTCCAAACAGAGAGGGCAGCTGCAGAGTAAAACACTGATAGTGGTACACTCAAGCAGAGTTGATAGACCCTAGGGCATGTATCTGCTGACAATTTTCATATGTTCGTATGTAAATAGCTCATATCCAGATACATCTGGGGGGGGGAAGAGGTGTAAAAACAACATAGAATAATAACTTATGCAATAAAACACCATGCATAGATGTAAATTAGACAACACAAAATGAGCATGAACGAGGTTCATCAGACAGGTAAAATGATAGGCAAACATTTTGCAAGGATACAGCAGGGATTCTGCCCATGGGTGCAAGCAATAGTACTTTTCAATAGTGAGGGCACTAGGGGACAGGGCACTGAAGGAAGGAGCACAGATGGGGGAAGAAGGGAAAGGGCAGACAAGTGAGGGAGGAAGAAGACAGGGAGGAGTGTTAGTAAGGTGAGTGGAGGGGCAAGGAGGAGGAGAAAGAGGGGAAGATGGTAAATTGAAGAGTGGGGAAGGGTTATGACTCAAGGGCAGGCACAGGATGTAGAGGTGTGGTCATGGAGCAGAGAGAAGAGAGAGAGAGAGCATTTAGAAGAGGTGGAATGATAATGGTTAGGGGGAGAGAGTTCCAAAGTTTAGGAAAGTGGAAAGAGAAGGCATTCTGACCAGTGAAGGATTTTACATCACAGTAATACAATTAAGTCACACATTAATTATATATCTCTTCCCCAGTATCAGTCATTCCCCTAGTTTTAATTTTGATAAGTTGATAACTAGTTGTGTTCTTTGATCAGTTCCACAACTTATTGCTTGGTAACTTATGTTTGTCAATTTATTCTTAGACATAATTGTCTTCTTTATCTTTGTTACACTTATTCCATTTCTATGAACTCTATATTCTGTATTTTTGTATCTGTTAGCTTTTCCCCTTTCCCCTTTCCCCTTCCCCCATGATACATCTGAAAACTAACTGTTAGTAGTTCGATATGTCTTTCTTTGTAAAACCTTTGAAATAAATGAATCTTTTATCACATTAATGCATTAGCAGCTGTAGTGGCTCTGACCAGATTTTGTTTACTTACACACGCCATTGTGAAAACAATACATTTATTTGGGTGAAATTGGCTTCACAAGAGTTTGATTGATTGATTGATTGTGTTGATTGACTGATTTTATTAAAAGACCTGGCTAGTCCATGAGCAGATGCCTGCCAGCTTTCATGGACAGCCAGGGAGGAACATACAAAAGAGATAAAAAGCATAAACAGCAATATACAACAGTACAAAAACATTAACAGACCCAACAATTAAACAAATCATTCACAGATTTTGCTTGATAACAAATGTATTCTCAAACAAATTTTAAATTCATGAAGTGATGAATGACTAAACAAATCTGTAGGCAATTCATTGGCTGGTGATGAGGCTAAAAAAATAATATCTCTGTCCCTGATTAGTACACATAAATGGTATTTCAGAGAGTGTTCTATTTGAGAAATGAGTAACTACAGAAGGCTGGGCTAAGGGAAATGGGTCACTGACATTCCCAGGCAAACAGATGGAATAAGTTTTCCGATAGCTATGCCTCCATCTCACAGATAAACACTGGCCAATATTTAGTAGTTGACAGTGTCGGATGCTTCTATAAAAGTTGTGAAACAAAATATAGTATTTTATTCAAGAGAATATCCACTTTATCCAGTGTTGTCATAGAGGCAAAACCATAGCAAAGGAGGTCATAATCTATTACTGATAACAAAAAGCATTGTGCTAGTAGCTTACAATTTCTTACATGAAGGGATGCATTCACCGTATACAGAAGACCCAGATGTGTGTCAATGGTTCTAGTTAACCAGTTAACATATGGTTCATACAACAAAGAAAAATCCAAGACTACACCTAAGTATGAACGTTTCTCCACCAACTCCAATTTACTTTCATCCATGATATTTATAACAAAATACCCAGGCCAATTTTTTCCTTATATTTCTGAAGATCATGGTTTTTGTTTTCTTTACATTCAAAGTTAAATGATGGTCAATGAGCCAAAACTGGAGGGTGTCAAAGTGTGTTTGGAACTCAATTTTTAAATGCATTAAATCCTTCCATTCACAATAATGAACCCCATCATCAGTATACAGAGCCGTGTTTATAGTAGAACAGGCTGAGAAGGGAGTTTTAAAAAAAAACTGAAAAAGGGGGCCCAAGGATTGATCCTTGAGGAGCACCCAAATCATTTGTTAAGAATGAGGAATAACTATCCCCTATTCATACCCTCTGCTATTGAAAAGCAAGGTAGTGTCAGAACTATTCACATACATCTGTCTAAACCTCAAGTCCTTGAACAACCTCCAGTAATAAACTATGATGTACTAAACTGAATGCCTTGGTGAGATTCACAAAGATTGCTGCAACAATCTTCCTTGTACCTAATTCATTCTGTACATCTTGTGTGAACCCCACCAAGGTATTTTGTTTGGGTTTGAACCCATGCTGGGCTCCTGTAAGAGTGTTCTCTTGATCAAAGCAATTACACAATTGAGTGAAAATACAATCTTTTCCAGGACCTTTGCCAAAGGACACAATAGAGCAATTGGTAGATAATTATTTACATTAGATAAATCACTAGACTTGAAAATAGGAGAAATATTAGTCTGTTTCCAGGCAAAAGGCATAGTGCTGATATATATATAGATACACAGTATCTATATATATATATATATATATAGATATATATATATATATAGAGAGAGAGGGAGATTGTATAGCTTGCATAGAGGTACAGCAGCACTGTCAGCTACAGGTTTCGCCACACCGGCATGACATTTATGCCAGCACTGCCTACCTTGGGCCCCAAAATTAATTTTCTTTAGATATTTTGCCACTTCCTGTGCAGACAGAATTTTAAAATAAAATCTTGGTTGGTTAGCATCCTTCGTGGACATATATTAATACTCATTAATTTGCTTACTGGGGGCCTAGAAAGGAGCATAATGAGATACATGGCAGAAAAATGTATTTAAGGTTTCAGATACCAGTACAAACTTCATCACCTGATCTGAGATTGGTTATACAGAGGATATACAATGGTCTGTGTTGAAATATGGAATTTATTTCCATGAGGGAGTTGTGAGAGTTCCGCTGCCTCATGAATGGAAATAAATACCATATTTTAACACAGAACGTTGTATGTTCTGTGTCTATAAATATTGGTCCTAACTTGTTATTTTGCTGTGTGATTTTGTTTCTCCACAGGCTAGATCTTCGAGCAACACACAGGTGCAGGTTACTGTGGCACCCATGGAGACAAGTCCCCCCCCAAGCATTTTTTCAGGTATTTTCCATGTCAGGGTTACAGTGTACCTTCAGTAAGTTGTGAGTGTTGAGCAATTCTCTGGTTTCCCTTTTCCCCAGTTTAGCCACAAGTCCTCCTGGAGTGAGTGATGAGTTTAGCGGTACAAACGTGAGGAAGTGACCAACAGAGGCATGCAAGCGGGAAGTATTTACATTTGTAACTGAACACCGACACATTTTAAATAATGGACTTGCAGCTTGGTTAACGTTGCACAAAGTGGCCACATCATAAATCAGCAGTGATTCTGATGTTCTCTAAATGAGAACTGAAGTTTTTTAAACTGCTGACTGAACTGGGGGAAAATGGCAGTGGGAGTGGTGTTTTGAATTTTATGGTGAGAAGTGCTATTGATTGTTAACATGTGGTTGATTCATCATAGGACTGGAAAAAATGAGGTGTCAGTTAAGATGACTGATATTTTGCTGACATAGGCAAGTGAAAAATAAATGGTGTTATTTACCTACTGGGTCAATAACATTGTTTATTTTTCACTTGGATCAGGTGTTTGGGAAAATAATGGATTTAAATATTTACATTCCTACCTACGTTGTATACATTTAAATATTTATTTTTCCCTAACAATTTATTCAAAGAATTTCAAGCTTGATGAGGATTTTTACCAAACAAATTTCATTGAGTTTCCTTTTAATAATTTGATTAAGCTTCCCTGTCCTCATTTTTGCATAATTTTCTCACTTGTTTGAATGCCAGTAAAAGCTTCAGTGTTTTATGTGTATAGTAGGATTCCCAGATTGCATCCCTTTTCCTCCTACATTTAAGTAGCTGAGGACTAATGCAAGACTGTTTATCTCCTTTAATCCTAATAGATTTTTCAGGGGCCAAAAAAAAAAAAAAAAATAGCAAAGCTTTTGAACTGAGAAGATAATAAATGAAGAGTCAAGTCAATGTCACCACATTTGTCATTTATGGACCAAGCCGGCAGCAAAGGAAGTCATATCCAGATTCTTATAGTTTCTGGATTTTGAAAATCTTGGGTGCAATTTTTTCATTTGCCTGACCACATTGCCTGATCACAAAACTGCCCTTCAGAAATGGGATGTCACTTACAATAACATATGTTGATATGCATCCTCCTCCTCAAGACAGAAGCACTGCTGTCAGCTTTACAATGACCTAGGATGGCTCTCCCCCTTGGCAACAAGGCAATATTATCTGGGTTCCCTTACTGACTCTGTTGTAAGGCTCGAATCCCCAAAATCTCTGGCAGAGCTTTTAATTCCCCACTCAGTCCCTCATGGTCTGAGGTCTGCTGACAACTCTCTACTCCAACTTCTAAGATGCTCTACCACAAAAGGCACTGGGGCTTTCAAGTGTGCGGCTCCCCAGTTCTGGAACTCTCTTCCCCCTGAACTTAAATCGGCTGGGTCTCATCGATGTTTTAAAAATGAGTTTCGCAGTTATCTATCGCGTACTGGCCCCTGCACTTGCTTTGATCCCACCTGATGGTCCTGATTATATCGCATGCCCCAGTGCTTTCTCATTCCTCTTCTGTTCCTCTCTGTTTATGTCCTGACCTCGTTTCCCTAAGTCCTATAGACTTGCCTGCCCGTGTTGGTTCTCCTATCTCTCAAATCTCTATCTCCCTCCTCCTGTATCTCTGCTCTCTTTCATGCTATGATCCCTCTGCCTTGTCTCTTTCTTGCCTGGTCCTCTACTTTCTCACCTCCCTCCTATACATGTCCTTCCCTACTCCGGCTTCCTGCTACAATCCCTCTGTCCTGTCTCTCTCTTGCCTGATCCTCCACTTTCTCACCCTTACCCATGCTACTCTGTCTTGCTTTCCTAAGCCTCTTCTCATTATATTACCCTACTGTCTCCTCCTGCCCTCCTCCTCCACTTTAATCCTATAGACCTTATTTTTCAGAGTTAGACCTGATACCTGATTCTCTGCAAACTGTATTTGCTTGAATTATCCTTTGTTTAACCCCTCAACAATTGCTACTTGTCTTGCCCACTGTGGCTTACTGTTATGCTTTCTGTTTCCCTCCAATTGTACCATGTTAAATCTGTTTTTCACCACGTGAGAACCTGTAATGCTACCTACTACCTCTGTTATGTTGAATAAGTTCCTTCAAGGTTTTTACATTATGTACATTTGCACAATTTATTGTTTGCTTCTCTCCCTGTTCAAAAATGTTCTTGTACCTGTTCATTATGTTGTACTCTCCCGGGTCGTGCCTGAAAATAGTCATTGTGTTGGCTAGTGTACTTACCCGGTAAACAAAAACTAAATAAAAAATAAACAATAAACTGCACAGTGATCACTGATCACATCTGAAAGTACACCGGAGTCAATGATCTTGTTAACATCTGTGACCATCATTCAAAGAGCTAGTATCTTGTTTTGCTATTACATCTTGTGGGTTCCAAAATAATTTGCTGTAAGTTTAGATCAACAGTGCTCCTAATTCTGCTAGATTCCAAACTCGGCCATTTCATATTAAAATCACCGGTGACTATCAATTTCAAATTTTTAGGAAGTTTGTCATAAATCTCTATAGAGTACATATATTTATACAACACCAGTGATGATACATTTTCTCGGGATGCATTTGTTTATCATGCTACCTAACCTCCAGATAAACATTTATCTGTAGATCAGATATGTCGCAATCACTTTCCTTGACCTTTGCAGGGAACACAACCAATCAGAGAGGAGCTAACACAATGCTGATGACATCATAATAGGCCTGTGCAGCACTGAAGCCAGCAGTTCAAATAACAGAAAACCAGTAAAATGGTCACACAAAAGGCTGATTTAAAAAGTTATAACAGTTAAACTGATGTTGAATAAATCAAATACACAACAGGAAACCACACAATTTATCTTCACTTGTGAGGGGACAAAACTTTCATAACTAACTCATGGCCTAGCCACTTGTGAGTTATGGTCTTGCCCCCTCATACATGCAGATAAATTGTGTATTTTGAGTCATGCCATTGTGTATCTGCTAGATAGATAGATAGATAGATAGATAGATAGATGGGTGCGTACATGCATGCATGTGTATGTGAAGTCAGGAGCAGTGGTAGTATAGTAGTACTGCAATTTGGGATTCTATACCAGTGACTTGCATCACACAGATCCAAAAGCACAGCATGCACCAAGCGTAATGTTTCCTTCACTGTCCACACACACTCCTATTACATATATCTTAACAGTGTGTTTCGTGTGTACAGCAGCAGCCTTTGCTGAATGGTCAAAAATAGCTGATAAAGGTAAGAAAAGAGTATCATCCTATGATGATTCCTCATAACAGGCCAATAACAGAGCCAATCAGTAATGGGGGGGCAGGAGACTGGGGCTCTGGTGTAATTAAGGGGTAGAGCTGTGTAAGGGTTGAATATTATTTTCCAAATACCACAAGTAATGGGCTATCTGAATATTCCGAACCGAATACTGAACAGCCCACTATTCGAGTGGTATTTGTTACTCGGTCAGTGCATTGTTTAAAAATTTAAAAAAAGCATTTTCCAGCTTTTTCCCCTCTCTTGGCCAACATTGCAAACAAATCTGTCAATCCCTGGTGTCTAGTGGTCCACCCACTGGCTGATTGCCAGTGCAATATGAAGAATGAACCCCCCCACCAAGATTTACACCCCATCACCTGTCCACAAATTTACAAAACAAAAATGTCCCTGGTGTCTAGTGGACCCCCAACCTGTCACTGGTGCCCACCCCCCACAACCCCAAGCGGGCCACCAGCACAACCCTCCTCTCACCTCCATGGCTGGCAGCCCGACTGAGTTCAATGAATGAACGCATGCTTGTACAAGCATGCACTCATTCATTCAGTCATGCCTCACCATCAGTATAGAAGTGTTTTTAGGGGGCATGGGGGGAGGGCTGCTCTGGTCACGTGGGGGGAGGATAGGGGAACGTGTTGTGACCCGAGAGGGTCACAACACTGTTCCTCATCCTGCCCCCCCACTGGTGACTGGAGCAGCCCTCCCATGCCCCTGAAAACTCTCTACACTGACCATGAGCTGGCTGAATCTGTCAATGAAGGGGTGCATGCTTTTACAAGCATGCTGTCATTCATTGAAAGCTCAGTCATGCTGACAGCCATGGAGGTGAGTGGAGGGCTGTGCTGGTGGCCCACTTGGGGTCATGGGGGGGAGCGGGGCCACCAGGCAAAAGGATGTCAGTCCAAGTGGCATTGGTGATACTAGTGCTAGTAAAAAAATACAGTTAGCTAAACTGTAAGTAGTTCAGTTTCCAGAATGGAGGATGTTTCTCCCCAGGTGGGGGCAGTTCAGTTCCAGGTGGGCTGCTCCATAACTGTGTCTAGTACTGACCATCAAAATAACAAGGAAACCAGACATTTTGACTTGAAGTGGAAGGCAGACATATAGTGGGTTGTTATATGAATATTCAGAGTTTGGATGCTGCTGTGGAGCCAGAAGCAAGTTATAATATGGGGCAGAAGGTTAGGAGTAGGTGAGAAGAACACACACAGAAGCATGATTATAGGTATGAGGGTGGAGCTGTTGGTTTTGGCGATGACCAAATCCAATATTAACTGTTCGTCCTTGCTCATACACAAACTATAAAGGGGATTTTAAATGAGGGTGCTACTGTGTTTAGCATACATCAACAAAAACAACAAGTCAGAGCACACCCTGACTCCCCCTTCCCCAATGTGACAATAAACATAAACGGGGGTCTCTTAGTGTTCACCTCAGGGCCCTGCTGTGAAGTCATCCAGCTACTATAGTTTGTGAATGAGCAAGGGTGAGCAGTTAATGTTGGATTTGGTTGTAAATGGAGAAGTATGGCCTTCTCATTTAACTAGCTCCCCAGCAGCTACTTGCATGTTGACTGGGCCCACACCTTAATTAAGCCAATTCTGGGCTGATGTACCCTATAAAGGCAAGCCATTTGAGGCAGCTGCAGTTTAGAGTAGGGACCCAGCTGAAAGATGGTCTACCTCAACGTTGATAGCTGGATGACTTCACAGCAGGGCCCTGAGGTGAATACAAAGAGACTCCCAATCCTTTTGAAATCAAAAAAGTAAGTTGCCAATCTAGGCTGAAAAATATATATGTTTATTGTTAGATTGGGGGGTGGAGTCAGGGCGTGCTCTAACTTGTTTTTGATTTTAGGGATGATACTGATGTGGGGATGTACATTCCACCACCACAACCTGTTGAAATAATTCACTGAACTGAAGTGAAGGATATGGAGGCAGACCCGGAAGATCAGTCATTCACATTCATAACTTTACAGTTTGCATTTCAGGGCAACCGTGGTGGATCATAATATCATCAACATCAGTTATCATCAATGTAATTAGCTTTGGGTGGGAGGGAGGAGCAATCACAATAGCGTATCCTCCTTAATCTTCAGTTTCAAAGACAGTACCGGTATTACACGTGTATCATGACAGCACCAATTACTTAATGTTGTGGTGCCAATAATTGCCACTGTGACACAGAACGCCATTTAAATGGCAGATGGAAAATGTGTAGAACTTTGCACATAACATGGCCAGAAGCTGCCATCTTCAAATTCTTGGCCACAACTCCACTTCATGGTTGTTTACCTGGCACTGGCCTGTACCATTATAGCATTCTCCATACACCCAGCTGCCTGTTTTATAACATTATAAACACAAGATGACTTCATGACTGGTTTACCAGGACATACCTTGTACCATCATACCATTTTTCAGCCACCAGGCTGTCTGCTTAATAACAATAACTAGGCATCTGTAGGGAGAATCATAACAACTTCAGTGTCATTTGTCATCAATAAAAGCTCAGCTCATGAATGTATGCGGTAGTAGGACTTGCTTTTCAGTAGCAAGTAGTTGGCACAACTTGTCCGAGAGATATCCCCATATCATTATTAACCAGTTCCAAATCCTTAGTGACTACATTTGTTTTATTTCTTTATTATTTAAAAATGTCCACACGCTGAATAGCCTCATTTTGGTACAACATCTAGTATATTAGAGAGTCCCAGAAATGAGTGGCTAACAGCTTAGTTAAACAAAATGACATTAAATTAAATAACATTGTATTTGGACCCACTTTTAGAGACATGCATCACCTAGAAGTGGAGTCATCAACATTCATGACCACATCACTTCATGGCAATATTACCTGGACCATTATAGGATTTTTTTCAGCCAGTTGTTTAAAGAGCCAACAACACCTTGAGAAGAACTTTGAAAAACATACTATCTGGACACACAGCAGCTGTATATTTCTTATTAGCTCTGTACTTCTTATCCCCATAGTTTCTTACTGAGGTCATATCATGAAAACAGGACAGTTGTTCCTTGAGGGTTCATCAGCTTCTATTGCATCTTCCCAATTTGATGTCATAATACTCTGTTGTGACATCACAGTTATTCCCAATGCAACAGACTGTGATGTCACAACAGAGTATTATAATTTCAAGTAGGGAATAAGCTGTAGAGGCAGATGAGTTCTAAGGGATATAGATCTTATTTTTGTAGGAATTTATTCAATGATAAATAATGTAGAGGAGAAATCTATAGAAGATAAATGAAATATAAGCTGAATGTTGTCCAACTATTATGTTTTCAAAGTTTTCCCAAAGGCGTCAGCTGCTCTTTAATAATTGGACATTCACATGACCACAACCTCAAATCTTCATGACCATGTTTACTTCACTGGCCCCAACACCCCATCACAGCATTCTTCAACCACCTGTTTAATAACTGGGCATTCATGCAACCACAACCTCAAATCTTCATGACCATGTTTGCTTTATTTTACTGTTTAATGATTTACAATAAAGGGTTCATCTATTTTATTTTGTCAAGCAAAGCAGCCAATAAAATTTGTAATTGTCATAATGTTACCAAAAATCTACTCTCCTTTTCCATTGTGACTTATGAGTGATTCTATAAGTGTATGGCCTTGGGCACTGTTTGGATTTGCAGGCATGATATCCTGAATACCATGACTGTCCTGTACTAACAGCTCAAATAAAGCATTCTTCAGTCCCATGGCTACCTGTTTAATAATTGTGCATCATCATTCGGGCCCTTATGATTGTACTATGGGTGTTTCAAATTGTAATATTTGGGAGGGCAAAATGGACTTACATTTCATGCATTTGAAATTTGCAGCCTAGTTTCTGAATTGCCTGAAATTGAAACTGTAGTTGAGAAACATGTCCCACATGTTCTGGCAATCAGCAAACATTGGTTAAAACCAAATGTTCTTGACAGTGAAATAGCTACTTCTAATTATTCAGAATTCAGAAAAGATAGGCCTTGTTATAAAAAAGGGGGCGGGGTTATGTTTTATGTAAGAGATGATCAGGATACAGCAATTTTCCCAATTTATTATACAAACATGACTGCATGTGACTGTCTAGTTCTCAAACTTATAATTGGTCCAAAAACATGTTGTCTATATAATCCCCTGGTATTGATGCTGAAGGGCTTAGGAAACATAAAGGCAAGTGAAATTATTGCTCTAGTTTATTTTAATGTGGACTGGCAATCAAACACAGCAAATTTAGTGAATATCTTGAATGATGCAGGTTTTGAACAGCAATTGACTGCTCCTACAAGAGTGAACAGCAAATCAAACAAGCATACTTTGTTAGACTGGATTTTAGCACAATGCCCTAATAGAATTAACACTTTTGGCACTTCACCTGATGGTATAAGTTACCATGCAATAATGTCCTGTCACTGGCATAATAGTGTCATAGAGAAGCATGACCCAATTATTCCATGGTTTCATGATTCTTCTAAGTTGATTGTCATCATCATTCAAGCTCTATCTCAGTAAGTAACCTGTAGCTAAAGGATAGCTTCTCGTTAGCTTCCCTCCTATGTCTCTCCTAGGTTCTCAATCCCACTGTTTAGATATTACGACTCTGGGTCCTTCAAAACCCTACAGAACTATATCCTGTCTTAACTTTGACCCGGGACTTTCTTTATTCTCCCTGTTGATGTAACCCTCACATTACGTATATGCCAGGACTGTATGACCTTGTATTATTACATTATTATTGTATGTGTACTTTTTTGTTTCTTCTGTGCTTTTACTTTTATCTGACGTGGAGCCTTTGCAAAAGAGTCTATGACTCAAAGGATTGTAATTCTGATTCTATTCAATAAATACAATAAAAAAATAAATACAAGTTGGTCCTATCTGATTTTCTTTTGGATTTATTTAATGTGGGGCCTGGTCTTTCTGGATGCAGTCCCAGATGTAAATTTTGCACTGGATTTTTTCAGTTCTGAATTTTTGAGGATTGTACAGAAACATGCCCCTTTGACCAGGAGACATTTTTTTTTAGTTGTTTAACCAGGAGTAGCACACTAAGCTGAAAGCTTTTTTACAGGTGTGACCTGGGAGCACAGGGAAGTTAAGTGACTTGCTCAGGGTCACACAGTCTGTAAATGGAAGCTGTGGGATTCAAACCCAGGTCTGGTCTGCTGGATATCACCAGATTTGCAGCTCAGAGCCTTAAACCACTGCACTATACTGCCTCCCTAAATATTATTTTTTAAATATTTAAGTTTAAATATTTCTAAATTGAATAGGCTTTCCTTTGAATATAAATCACAACTATCATGTTATAGGGCATCTCATTTGTGGAATACCATACCAGTCTCAATTAGATCTTCTTCTTCTTCTTCACCAACTGTTTTCAATACTTTATTGAAAGAACATTTCCAAAATCTAAGTGTTTGCAAATGTTATGAATGAATTCACACCTAGCACTGTATATATTCACAGCTTTTATAGCTTGTCTCACATATTTATCGCAGTCATGTACTGTATGTGCTTCTTGCACATTTTTGTTGTAATCACCTTGTGTACATTGATACCTGGATCATGCCTGAAAAGGTGCCTATGGCACCACCACCATAATGACCTGGTCAATAAAATAAAAACTAAACATTCCTGACCATGAGCTCACTCTAGGACTGTGTTACCTGGGCCTTTCCCGTACCCCAACTCCATCACAACATACTTAGGTTTAATATCTTTGCTTGTAGGCTGGTCCATCAGCACAGTGGTGCCTGTGACACCAGCAACCCAGGTTCACAAATGAGACTGGATTGTCTGGGGCTGTCCGTGGGGAGAAGGATTGAGCATCCCAGAGGATGTTCTCTTCTGGGGAGGGAGGGTCATACAGTACGCTCTGTTTCTATACTGCCACCTGGGTAAACCCAGGTATCAGTAACATTGGAGTAGCAAGAAGGAGGAAGGATACCTGCTGGTGCCATGGGCGGGCATGCTTCGGCATGTGCAATAGGTGCCCTTGCCACCAGCAGCCTGCGGCCTGTGAGAAATGGAAGAAAAAAGCCGTAATGCATAGCAACATGAATCTAGCACACTTGTGCCCCACCACTTCTAACTGCCCACTGGTCCCACACACATTACATGGGCCTGGCAGTGGTAATGCTAATGACACTCTTAAGAGAGCCCACCATGGTAGAAATCCCTTGAACAAGGAAATGCCATATGTGAACGCCCAGGGGGCCAGGTGAGAGACAGAGAAAGGAACGAATGAGGCCAGGAGGTAGCTTGGCAGAGGTGTGCAGCATCAAAGAAGGTGCAAAAACAACATACCATATTTCACTGTTTAGGAGCCCCAGCTTATACTGGATTTTGTTCTTTTCAGTCACAGCTTCTAAATGAGGGTGGCTACAAATGGGGGGTGGCTTATATTAACAGCCTGCCAAAATGGAGCATTTTACCATGTTACCCCAACATCCTCTGCATTGTTATTATCCTCACTAGACTCACAGGCAGCCTGTTTTTGAGCAGCTCACTACACTACTCTGCACTACACTATACTATACTACTCTACACTACACTACTCCACACTACATTACACTACACTATACTACACAACACTATACTACTGTACACTATACTACTCTATGCTATACTATACTACAGTACTCTGCATTACACTACACAACACTACACTACACAACACTATACTATACTACTCTACACTATACTACACCACACTACACCACACTACACTATACTACACAACACTATACTACACTATACTACACTACACTATACTATACTACTCTACACTACACTACTCTACACTACACTATACTACATTACACTATACTACACAACACTATACTGCACTATACTATACTACACTATACTATACTACTGTACACTATACTACTCTATGCTATACTATACTACAGTACTCTGCATTACACTACACAACACTATACTACACTACACAACACTATACTATACTACTCTACACTATACTACACCACACTACACTATACTACACAACACTATACTACACTATACTACACTACACTATACTATACTACTCTACACTACACTACTCTACACTACACTATACTACATTACACTATACTACACAACACTATACTGCACTATACTATACTACACTATACTACACAACACTATACTGCACTATACTATAATACACTATACTACACAACACTATACTATACTACTTTACATTATAGTACACTATACTACTCTACACTAAACTACACTACACCACTCTACACTATACTACACTACACTTTTCTGCACTACACTATACTACTCAACACTACACTACACAACACTACACTATACTACTCTACACCATACTACACTATACTGCCCTACACACTACACTACACTATACTACTTTACACTACACTATGCTACTTTACACTACACTATACTACTCTACACTACACTATACTACACTACACTATACTACACTACACTGTACTGCACTATACTATACTACTCTACACTATACTGCTCTACACACTGCACTACACTACTTTACACTACACTGCACTATACTACTCTACACTACACTATACTACACTACACTGTACTCCACTGTTCTATACTATACTACAATACACTACTCTACACACTACACTATACTACTTTTACACTACACTACACTATACTGTACTACACTACACTGCCTAATTCAGTAAGTAGAAAGCTGAAACCAACAAGATACTGTACTTTGCTGTTGCCTTAGCACACTCTGCATAGCCTCTGCACAGCCTGATTCCCATTTCACCTGTAGTGCAGATACTAATAACTTTAAAAAGCCACTTCTGCATACTGACATACCACTATATTGGCAAATTATCTGGTTGTGGGGAGGGGAACGTACGTCCAATTCTTGTTGCCAGCTTCCTCCCACATGATCAGTCAGTGTTATGGATCTGTTGTTTGCTCCACATTAATAAGAATTAAAATGAGAGCGGCCTGCAGTAGCTAGAGAACTCAGTCTGGTATTATCAGTGTTCAGCAATAAAACAACAGAGCTCTGCCTCAGCACAAATAGAACTGGCACTGTTTAGGAGTTCTGTGGTTTGAGTGTACTGCTGTGCTTCAAGTTACATATTACATTGTATAGAAGCCGTGGCTACAAAATGGGGGTGACTTCCATTAATAAATGTTTTTTCAGCTGTATCTTTATTTCTAGGGGTGGGGGCTTCTAAATAGTGAAATACGGTATTAAAAAAGAAATACATTTTGCCCTCAATCATTCATTAACATGGGTTAAATTCCAAAAAAATGTGATTGATTTTATTTTTACAATTTAGAAGTTAGAAGCAAAAAAATGTCCTCACTAGTATTTTTTATTTATTTTTATTTATTTATTGAGTTCTAGGATTACAAATACCTTTGAGCCAGGGCTGTTTTACAAAGGTTCCACGCCATTGCGTGTATTTGAATCTAGGCTTGCTTGGAATATGATTCTGCTACATTACCAGCTGTGTTAGCAGCACAACTGGAAACCTGGGGATCCCAAAGGCACTCACAGAACTCTGAGCACAAATGCACAATCATACTTGGAGACTCGATGATTAGGGGTATTGACCCTATTATAATCATAAATACTAAAAAGATGATACTTATCCTGTTACTCTTGTCTAGGAATGTTCATCCTAACCCTGGGCCCCTTAATGCAGGAAGCACTGCAACATAAAGCAAGGGCTACCTAAAAATAGCATCAATGAACACTGGAAGCCTACTGCCGAAATTTGCGCAATTTCAAGCCTGGATCCACCAACAACAACAATCAGACATTATAAGCTTGACCGGAACCTGGCTGGCCCCTAAAATAAAATATTGTTCATAAAGTCACTAATAGTGTAGAGGGGCACCTCACTTACCTTTGGGACACCATGCAGGGCAGTACACTCCCCACTTCCAGTAACTCCCCTGAACACAAATTATTGGCCATTAAGATCCTGTTTGGGGGCCAGTATAAAGCATTGACAGTGGCCTTGGTTTATATTCCACCAGGGAAGGCTAAACTAGGGCTGCCTAAAGCTATTGAACACATTAATCAATTCAAAAAGAACTCAGAGGTCCTGATCACAGGAGACTTTAATGTCAACTGGTTCTGCAAGGATAATAAGCCTTTTAAGGATCTCATCACCACCATGTATCTAACCTAGATGGTGAAAGAACCAACTAGCTACAATTACAAGACTGGTAATAGCACCCTCATTGACTGAGTATTGGCCAGCTGCCCGGCACTGCTCGAGGGGGTCAATGTAGTACCAGATTTTCTGAGCAACCACTCCCCGATCATCTGCCGTTGATCCAACAAGCAAGAGAAAGTAGCGCCTAGGTTAATACAGAGCAGAGTTCTCAGGAAAGGTTTACTCATGGACTTCAAAGCTGCTCTTGCCAGTGTTAACTGGAACACAATGGATGCAATCCAGGATATTGACTTAGCATTAAAATTCTTCACAGACAATTTTAACACCATCTGTGACACCTATGCCCCTTCAAGAAGGTGTAAAATCAGTTGCTAATGTAATGGTTGACTCACAGAGAATCTTCTGAGGATGATGCATGAAAGGGATAACCTGTGGCTCAAGGCCAAAACCTCAGGCAAAGCCCATGACATGCACCAGTACTGATCAGCCAAGAACAAGTGCTCCCATACCATCAGGGTGGCCAAGGCCAACTATTACAGAGAGCAGCTTGCTAAAACCTGGGGCAATGACAAAAGGTTTTGGGACAACATCAAAGAGTTGCTAGGAAAAGCAGATAAGTCAGTACCCTCTATGCTTAATCTTAATGGCTGCACTACTCAGGACCCATTAGCCATCACCAATTTCTTCAACACTGCCTTCATGGATCTTAGCTCTGTCCTCCCTCCTGATAACCTGATTGACTCAGAGGTGCCACGAGAGAACACTGTGCCACATAGTAGCCACCCTAAATTCAATTTCAGGTGCATTTCATTAACTGACACAAAGAAATACATGAAAAGAGTGCTAGGAAAAACAAGAATAGGTAGTGATTCAATCAACATGAAGATGGTGGGACTCACCCTTGATGTAGTAATCTTCCCAACAAAACTCTTCAACAAGTCACTCTCCTTAGGAAAATTCCCCACCCTGTGGAAGCAGACACTTGTCACACCAGTGTACAAAAATGGAGACCATGCTTCCACTGCCAATTACAGGCCCATATCCATTCTGCCCCCCCAAAAGCACTTGAGAGAATTGTGTCAGACCAGCTTACCGACTATTTGAATAAATACAACCTTCAGTGCCCTCAGCAACACAGCTTCAGGAAAGGCCACAGTACCATCACAGCCCTAGTCGAATTCATGGACTATGTTCACCAAGCCATGGATAAGGGAAGCCTCATGGGATCCATATTTATTGACCTCACGAAGGCATTTGATACAGTCAACCATAACATTCTCTTACAACAACTGGCAGATCTGGGCTTGTCAGCAGATTCAGTGGGATGGTTTAGTAAGTATCTTGCCACCAGGAACCAACGTGTAAAGATTGGAGCAGTGACATCTACACCAGAGAGGTTTCCCTAGGAGTCCCTCAAGGATCCATCCTTGGCCCTCTACCGTTTAGCCTCTTCATAAACAGACTTCCCAAATCCTGCCCTAGTAGAGTCATCCTCTATGCAAATGGATGCAGTAATCCTGAGCCATAGACCAACTTTAAGAGACCTTTTACATGAAAAGCAATCCACCTTCAACCTGCTGGAGGATTGGTTTACCTCCTAAAAACTTCTCCTCAACTACAAACAAACAACAAGGTTATGCTAATAACCAGCCCTCACCTTAGAAAAAAATATACCTCACTGACCATCACAAATAACAAGAATGCCCCTCTTGAGCAGGTAAAGGTGTTCAAATACCTGGGCATTTTTAATCAATGAATCCCTCTCCTTCTCCGAATACATCTATCACATGGTAAAAACTGTCAATGCCAAGCTTGGAATCCTGTACAGGCACAGGAGAAACCTCATGCCCTCTGCCCTGCGACTAACGGTCTTGAGTTCTATACTATCCGTGATTGGTTATGGCCTAGTGGTCTACAGCACAGCTAATGAAACTGCACTGAAAAGGATCACCACTGCATTAAATAAGGCCTGCAGGCTTGTTCTTGAGGCTGACTACCTAATGCACACATGCCTGCTTTATAACCAAACAAACTGGCTCAACCTCAGGAACAGGATAAACTTTCAGACCTGCATCCTAGGAAAAACAGCAATGCTAGGTCTCGTTCCACCCTGCATCCATCAAATGGTCTGGACAACAAGTTCCCAGCACAATACCAGGAGGACCTTTCGTTGCTCACTTAAGGTACCCTTCAGAAGAACATCTCTAGGGCAACACTCTTTCTCCTCTTAGGCTCTGCAATGGATGGATGATCTCCCTGTTCTCCTAGCTGGTGCTGACAGCCTGAAGATCTTCAAAACACTACTGTTTCAACACCTCACCAACTTATTCAACTGCAACTGCCTCACATAACTGACTTCCATTTGGTAGATCCATTTCCCACACTTATGAGCAGCACTAGCCTCCTACCTCTGACACCCTTTTCTAATTAATTACCTTCATCCACCACACTTTCCATGGAGGGCTCTGTTACCTCCCCCCCATCCTTACTAGTGCATGAGGGCCCATCTCATTCTAGCCAACGACCCACAAAATATGCTTGTTAGGCTGTTTCTAAGGCTTCGCAAAATATGCTGGTTAGACTGCTCTTTCCTTCACCTCCTCTCTCTCACACTTACCGTCACTATTTCCTCATCCTCTCCCCTCCCAACTCTCCAAAGACTCATTCCCTTCCCCCTTCCCTTCCTGCCTAGCTATCTAATCTACTTATATCCGACAAAGCCTACATTTGGCAGCATTGGGCTCTCTTACCTTCTCTATAAGCCATTCTTTTCTTTCACAGTCTCACCAGTTAGAACTTTTAGAATGCCATACTCTAACCCTTCAATGTCCCTGCTCATTATACTACATGGCTATAACAAAGTTTTTAATTCTGTAACTGATTGTAACTATAGTATGTATTGTAAACCTCGCTTATGTGATTTTGCAATCTGATTAATTGTGACCTTATGATGTGTTGTACTGTATGCTCTACTATGACGTGGAACCTTTGTAAATGAGCTTCTAGCTCAAAGGTTGTTTCTGAATCAATAAACATGAAGCATGACCCTCACTTGTCACACTACACCGGCCATTAAATTTTCGTCCGTTGTCACCCTGGCGCATCAGTCAAGAAAGGCACAAATTACATCAAGGGAATCATTAATAAATGTACTGACCTACCCAATTTGGTTCTTCACATTGGCACAAATGATCTGGCAAGACAGACCATTCTCATTATAAAAGAAAACTTTATAAAACTGGCAGATCTGCTCAAGCCCACGGCATCCTATCTTTCCTTTTCAGAAGTCCTCCCAGTTTGGGGAAAGAGGGGAAGTAACTCCACAGTCAGAGCAAAGAGATTAACAAATTTAATACTTGCTCCACTCCTGGGGTCAGGAGAAGGGAGTCCACATCACAAGGCACTGGAAAGACTTCTGGGAAAGAAGGCTATTCAAGAGTGATGGTCTTTATCTCACCAAAGGATGTGTAAGTGTGCTTGGTCAGAAACTCGATGTTTTTTTCATTTATTTGATCATCGGTTTACAGACCTTTGAGTCATAGACTTATTTACAAAGGCACCTTGTCAAGAGAGCAATACATCACAGCAAACAAAACAGTACAGTACATAACACTTAGATTAAAAAAGCAACCAGTGTTACAGGCATTCACTGGTGGTACACGCTTGGTAATAGGTAGATCACAATAGTCATAATATAGGTACATGAGTACTACGTCAGGTAGCAACCAGAGATATTTTATTACATTAGTCAGCAGATGTTGCATGAGGCCCCAGGTATATACAGCAAAAGTAGACAGGGACGACCCAGCCTAGGGGTGTAGGTAAAGGGCAGGTGGTGAATTATGTGCAGTTGCAGCAGCGAGTGCTTGTCAGATGGCTTCTGAGGGACACCTTGAAAGGACCAAGCTTAGTGGAGTCAGCTATATTGGCTGGGAGGGAATTGAACCAGGAGGGAGCCCGGTAGCAAAATGATCTCTGGGCCATGGAGGTCCTTACCCTGGGGACAATAAGGGAGGTTTTGACAGTGCTGCAGGTGGAGACTGAGGGGGAGGCACGCTGCAGGGAGGTGGCGACCCCAGGAGGGAGAGCCCTAGCAGGGTCTTTTTTACAAGAAAGCAGGTTTGAAAGTGGAGTCTTTCTTCAAGGTTGATCAAGTTGGTGGTGGAGTACAGCAGGCACATATGGGTGCACCTAGGGGCTCCCAGCATTAGCCTGCAGGCCTTGTTTATAGAGAGCTGGATTCTTGCAAGTGCAGTGTTGTCAGCTGCAGCATAGATGGGCAGCCCATAGTCGATTAGTGACAGGACAGAGGAGGTGATTGCCAATCTAAGGGCTTCCTGTGGTAGGCAGTCCCTATGGCAGTATAACAGTCCAATCCTGACATTGGTGGCAGCAGAAAGGGCATTGATATGGGAATGGAAGGAGAGTGCCGAATCAAAGGTAATGCCCAGATACTTGTAGGAGGAAACCTGCTCAATGGGGTTTAGTGTGCTAGGCAGTATCACGAGAGGGGCACCATTGGCTTTGCTTTGGCAATGCGAGAAGAGCATAGCTTTGGTCTTTTTAGGTTCAGTACTAGCCTTCGTGATGTGAACCAATGCTCAGCTCTATCAAAAGCTTGTTGCAGGGTGGCCTGTAGTGTGTTGGGGTTGGGGTCAGCGGCAAAGAGCACAGCGTCATCCACGTAGAGGAGGATCTTACTTGGGCAGGCCAAGGGGAGGGAGTTGAGGTAGAGACTGAAGAGGAGAGGGCCTAAAATGCAGCCCTGAGGAACCCCAGAGTGGCAGGTCATGTGTCAGATAGGGTGCTATTGATTTTTACACACTGAGTTCTGGCAGAGAGGTAACTGGTGAACCATGCAAGGGGGCCGGGGGAGAAACCAAGGTATATGAGGGAGTCAAGCAGGAGAGGATGGCTAACCATGTCAAAGGCCTTGGAGAGGTCAATGAACATGGCACCAGCAGGATTTCTGGCATCAAGAGCAGATTGCAGGAAGTTGGAGAATTTAAGTAGCGTGGTTGTGGTGCTGTGACCTGCACGAAAGCCATGCTGTTCAGGGCACAGGATATTGTGCATGGCCAGGTATTCGGTAAGCTGGTTGGCAACTACTTTTTCAAGGGCCTTAGAGAGAGGATGGAGATAGGTCAGTAGTTACCCAGGGTCACTTGATCACCGCTCTTTAAGATGGGAGTGATGATGGCAGTTTTCCATGTGCTAGGGAACTGCCCCAGGCACAGAGAGTGGTTGTGCAGCTCGGTAAGTGGGAGCAGGATAGCATATAACATCAGACAAAGTAGCCTAGTGTCCAGTAGGTTGGTGCTGGGGTTGTTACTACTAATGGCTTTTTGCAGAAGGGGTCTAGCCTCCAATGGGGAGATGGTACATAAGTAGAAAGGAGGTCTCTGGAGAGTGGGCAGGGGTGCTACTGGGATGGGGTCAAAAGAAGTTACTGGGCAGGACTGAACTCAGGTCTGAGAAAGTGTGGTTTAGGCAGTCTGCAATGCCAAGGGGGCAGAACAGACAGTTCCATTAAAGGAGAGTTGAGAGGGGGTTGGGAGCAGGATTTCCCATTTAGCTCCTTTACATTATCATGAAAGTTTCTAGCTGACCCCCAGGAGGAGACAAGAGCGGACTAGTAGTACTGGGTTTTGGCCTGTCGAATGGCCCAAGTACACTTGTTGTGCTCAGCGTTGTATGCTTGCCTATCAGCTGGCTTGCCAGATTCCATGGCAATGTGCCATAGGTTGTCTCTCATTTTAAGTTTGTGAAGGAGGGAGGGGTAACCCAGGGCATGTTTTGCTTTTTGGTGCAATTTCTAGCAAAGGGAGCATAGAGGTCACAGGCAGTGTTAAAAATGCGAGTGAAAAAATCCAATGCCTCATCTATGGATGGTGCAAGCCTGCTCGGGGACCAATCCAGTTGTGAGAGGTATAGTTTAAGGTGACGCAGGCTGCCTGGGAATAGGCGACGTCGCTAGGTGGTTTGTGGTGCAGGTTTGCTGTTGGCAGCGGACCAAGAGAATACAACCGATGTGCACATAAGTAGTTTTAACTAGGGAATGGGAAGCAAGTGGCCAAACAAGCCATCTCACCCACCTCATCAGATGGCTCCTTGGTCACAGCTCCCCTAGAAAAAAAAAACTTACCACATATTGTATTATCCACAGACAGACCTCCAGGACTTATTTGTACCAGAGCACCTATGACTAAGAAATCATTTCCACAATCCCCAAAGAGAGCAAGGGATGCATGGATTAATGCCAGAAGTTTGGGAAACAAGATCAGTGAGCTCCAGGCACTGTTGGCCAAGTCCACTCTGAACATTGTGGCAATAACAGAAACTTGGGCCTCTGACTCCAATACATGGGACCTCAACATGTCTGGTTAGTTACTCACTCTTTAGAGTGGACAGAAAGGGCTCAAAGGGTGGGTGGGGGTTATGTTTACATAAAAGAAGATTTAAGGGCAACGTCACTCAATAGTATAAAAAAAAGAAGGTGCTGAATCCTTATGGGTTCATACTGGCACACCCTTGGGAAAGAAAGCCTATATAGGAGTAATACTGTATTGAAGGTTATTTTCACGATACAGTTATTTTCAATATATTCACTATTGCTGATAATCAGTGAAAATAAAGGGATAGTGAAAAATAACGGATGGCTGATTTTTAGTAGTACTGTATTGAAGTGCATGTTGTCTGTGCTAATTCTATCAGATGTGAATATGTATAGAAGGATGACTCATGCTAAATATAATGGATGCTAACTCAACCTGCTATACAGTATATAGACCACCCAATCACTCTGAAGCACTGGACAACCAGCTGATTGAAGAACTCAAGGGGTCACTTCCAAGGGAGACACTATAATAGCAGGGGACCTAAGTATGCCAGACATTGATTGGTCTGTCCCTGCTGACAAATCCTCCAGGAACCAAAACATAGTAGATGCTATATAGAACTGTCAACTTGCGCAGTTAGTAGGCAAGCCCACTAGGATTAATACAATACTAAATGTAGTCCTTACTAATTCTGATCTAGTGGACACTACATCTGTGAGGGAACCCCTAGCAATCGGTGACCACAACACTGTATGGTTCACTGTACGCCTTGTAGCTTTTTATTCCCAGTCTCCGGTATCAGTAATCAGTTTCAATGGGGCAAACTTTGCTAAGATGAGAGCATTCACCGACAAGAGACTAGAGGCTATTATGCAATTTTCCAATGTCAATGAGCTCTAGATGATAATCAAACAAACTATCGTGGATGCCACAACCACCTTTGCAAAGACAACAAGCAAAAAGAACAAGCGTAAAAACCCGATATGGTTCAACATGGAGGTCAAGGCAGCTATCAGAGACAAACACAGAGCTTTTTTCAACCATAAAACAAAACCTACCAATACCTCCTGGGAAGACTCTGGAATTAAGCAAAAAAAGCCAAAAGCACCATAAGAGAAACCAAGGCAAGCGCACAGCTTAGCATAGCTGACAGCGTCAGTAATGGAAGCAAGCAGCTTTTTTTAGATATATCCAGGAAAAAAAGAAGACTTCTCAAGGAGTGGTGAAACTAAAAGACAGTGAGACAATAGTGAAGATAATAGGCTAAAGACAGAAATTCTCAACAAATTCTTTTGCTCAGTCTTTACCAGGGAATGGAATGGGCCCATGCCAGTAAGTGGCATTTCGAGCACATCGGAAGTTATGGGAACTCAAGCTTTTACCACCAAAAGAGCATAGGAAGCTCTCGAAAGTCTAAATCAAGATAAATCACTCAACCCAGATGGCATTCACCCTAGGGTCCTAAAACAATTAACCAAGGAACTAGCAGAACCATAGTGCAGACTATTCAGCCTGTCCCTCCAGACTGGGGTAGTGCTAGAGGATTGGAAAACCACCAACTTGATCCCCTACATAAGAGTGGGAGCAAAGAGGAGCCTGGAAACTACAGGCCTGTTAGTCTGACCTCAGTAGTGTACAAACTGATGGAAACACTGATTGAACAAGACATAGTTGATTACCTGGACAAGAACAATCTTGAAGACCCCAAGCAACATGGATTCACAGCAGGAAGATTATGCCTGATGAATGTCATATCATTCTTCGATTGGGTAACCGCCAAATTAGACATAGGGCACCTGGTGGACCTGCTTTATTTTCACTCCAGTATAGTCTTCAACTCTGTTCCCCACAAGCATTGCTAGCTAAACTCAAAGATACTGGTTTTTTAGACCAGTTTATGAACTAGATAAAAGCATGGCTCCAAGATAGAAGTCAAAAGGCAGTGATCAATGGATTGGGTTCAAGGAAGGGAGATGTTATAAGTGGGGTTCCCCAGGGTTCTGTCTTTGGTCCCGTGCTTTTCAACATTTACATTAGCAACATAGGTAAGGACATAAATTTATTTATTTAATATTTATTTAAAATTTGATAACCAGGAAAGGCATACTGAGCGAAAGCTTGATTCCAGGTGCGACCTGGGGGCATGGGCTACAGATACAACAGAGGGGTATAGGATGCAAATACAGTGTTGTACAATGTTGATAGATGCAATTTACATTTTGGTATTTACACACACACACACACACACACACACACACACACACACACATATATATACACACACACCATTGATTACAGCTAAACAGAGTAACACAGGGAAGAGGAAAAGGAGTCATTAGGAAGTCAGGCAGGTACAAGAAGTAGTAGGAGTAGGTCTGAGTAGGCACTTGAGGGTGGGAAAAGAGGGGGTGAGATGGGTAATGGGGGGAGGTTGTTCCAGAAGGAGGGAAGTCTATAAGAGAAAGATACTGCATAATAAATAGCAGATTAGCACTGTTTGCTGATGACACTAAATTGGGAGGAAGGGTGGATACTGCAGAATCCATAAGCAAACTTCAAGCTGACCTAGGAAAACTTGAGACATGGTCCAACCAATGGCAACTCATCTTTAATGCAAAGAAATGTAAAGTGATGCATTTGGGCAAAAACAACCCTAGAATGGGATATTGGTTGAATGGGGTGCAACTTAATACCTCATCAGGGGAAAGGGACCTAGGAGTGTTAATTCATGAGCCCCTTAAGGCAACCAATCAGTGTAACTCTGCATGTAGCAAGGCCAACAGAATATTGGGGTGCATCAGCAGAAGCTTTGACAGCAGGCGCAGGAATGTTATACTGCCTCTTTACAGATCTCTGGTGAGACCTCAGCTGGAGTACTACATCCAGTTTTGGAGCCCACACCTAAAGAAGGACATCAACAGACTGGAGATGGTCCAGAGAAGGGCAACAAAGATGATAACAGGATTACATGACCTGCCATACAAGGAACTCCTGAAAGAGCTGAAGTTATTCCCTCTGGAGGCCAGACGAGACGGGGGGGACATGATCGAGACATTTAAGTACCTGAAAGGCATTAACAAATAGCCACATTCAGAACTGTTTACTAGGTCCCACAACTCTAATACTAGAGGGCACAACTGGAAACTCAAAGGGGGGAGGTTCAGATGTGATGTCAGGAAGTTCTTTTTCTCTGAGAGAGTGGTGGCACCTTGGAATAGTTTACCCGCCAAGGTGGTGGAGGCCAAAACAATCACCTCCTTCAAACTTGATTGGGATACGACATGTAACACAGGATCAAGGGTGGGCACTCATCTTGAGTAAGAGTTCAGTGCTAGCAGGCATGGCCCAACAGGAGTCATGCAAACAAATTGACAGACTAGATAGACCTTTGGTCTCCTTCTGCCATCACTTTTTTATGTTTCTATGTTTTCTTCTTACCTTTTTCCCCTCCTGCTTACCTGCTACCTTCTCCCTGTCTCCCACCCCATCACTTATCATCTCAGGGACTTACCTTGTGTGGAAAGATCCCCCACAAATATACACCCATGGCAGGGTTGGAGAAGGGTGGGCCATGGGTGGGCCAGGAGCTGTGGAGACCTAGAATCATCCTGTAGCTGCTAGAAATCTGTGGATCCCAAAAGCATGCATCTTCTCTGTTTTTCTTACTTCTTTCCCTCCCACTCAGAAAGTAGCAGCCCACCCCATCATGCACCATCTCAGGGATTTATCTTGTGAAAAGAGATGCCCCATGGATATACCCCCATGGCAGGGTCAGAGGGAGGGCCATTCTTCCCACCCCAAAGCACAATCCAGATTCCTCCCCTGAGCCCTGTAGGTGGTGTGAGGGCTGCAGAGACAGGAAATCATCCTACATCTGCTTGTAGGTGTGTTTACATCTTCTTGCTGGTTTCCCTGGGGCCACATCACATGCAATAATGCAAGCATGTGTGTTGATAAACACGTGCAATACTAGCATCTGTGTAAGGTCCCCTTCCCAATGTGCTTGCTTATCATGCCATCTAGACTCTGCTAGGTGATACTGGTGTAGTGAAATGCCACCCCCCCCCGAAGGAGGAGGAGAGAAGTCCTTGGGATGCTCAGTCCTCCTTCCCCTGACTGACCCCCAAGCGACCCTAGACCCTTCCCAAACCCAGGTCACAGATGCTTTTAGAGTTAAGGCATCCAGTGCCTCAGCCCTCTTCACCACTGGGCCAGTTTACACTCATATTTTCTTAAAGCCAAAGGGGGTATCCAGATCTAATACATGACCAGTCTATCTATCCCTAGATGAAACTGTAGCCAGGCTCTCCTCCTTCACCCGTTTGAGCTGGGTTATTAACAGGTTAATGTGTACAGAGGCCCCAAATCCTGAAATATTCCAGAATCCCTTCCCCAGCAATTTCTAAACTGCTGAGTCACTATTCATGCTTTGCACATGTACTCAATAGCTGGGCTCCTACTGGATGCTACTTGCCACTCCCAGACCTAATAAAAGGGAAGAGCCTGCACTAGACTGAGACAGTTCCTGGGAGTTCCTGTGTTCTGTGAACAAAGTTCAGAAGAGTGCAGATGCTGATCTGAAAAAAGAAGCACCAGATAGAGATTAACCACTTCTCCACTTCCCTCCCCAAGGGGAAGCAGAGATGTATATGGCCAGAAGAAGCAAGGAAGGAAAAACAGAGACAGAGAAGGAGAAAGCAGGTACTGGAGCAAGAGATCAAAGAGCACAGGGAGATGAGAACAGAGATGAGAGTACAGAGCATCATGAAATGAAAGTCCCAAGCACCTGCAATCTCACCAGAAGTATGTAGTGGAGAAGTGGGGGTCTTCTCTCAAGGAAGTCACCTGGAGGTTTGTCAGAACCCACTCCGGGATTTGAGGTGGTTGAGAACGGCAGCCTAGTCCAGACAGTACATGTGAAGCCATTAAAGAGTCAAGAAGAATTCCTCAAGAGGCAGCTGTTGAGACTACACCAACTGGAATGAATCACACATGCTGCAAAGTGGGATCTCCCACAACAAAGTTATATAATGACCTTACCCCAATTGGTGAAGGGTGTACAGGTGCCCAGTAGTCTAAAGTGATGTTCCAGATGTTTTCAGGCCCTTTTCCTGGGCTTCTAATTTCCCCTCCACTGGTATCCCAGGTTGGGTGAGGAGGACAGAGACTTGTTTGTCTGTTGGGCCCTTTTTTTTGCCCTCCATAAAGAAGCTCAATGGCTACAGGGCAGATACTCCCATTTTGCTTTAAAAACAAGTGGTGCCTCACAAGGGCATCTTAACTTGAAGAAACCAGGAATTCCCCATCTGTAGCCAAATAAGCACAGTAACTCCCATCGGGAGCACTCCAGTATCAGCATGGCCATGGCTAGCCTGGAAGATGTGCCACCTGGTCTCCTAGTAGTCTCCCGGTGATGCTGGTAGCTGGAATCAGCTGCAGCATGAGACAGACTGTGAAGCCAGAGGTGAGGCTCTTGCTGACTGAACACTTAGGCATTCATTCAATCATTCTTTTTTTTTGTTAATAGACCACGAGCTGGGGAGCGATTGAGCCCAGCAGCAGTGGTTACAGCAGCAGGCCGGGCAGTGTTCTTGAAGTGAGCAGAAAATTTGTGTGAACCTAGACCAACCGATCAACTCGGACTCCAACTACACCAGGTGAAGTGTGCCAAAATTTCTGAGTTGAATGTGATTTGCTAACCTCTCAGGTCTCTGATTAAAGTGTGCAGTCTTGGTCAGTTCTTGGGTAAGGTGGTTCTTTGACTATCTGGCTACATGATGGAAGTTTCATTAAAATGGAGAAGCAGGTGACCCAACTCACAGAAAAGGACCAGTTTACTGGGCACTAAAACACAGAAATTGGAACAAGAAAAAGAGACTTGAACAATAAAATATCACTTTTGAACCACAATTCTAATATTATTACTGTACTTCTAAAATAACTTCGCTAAATACTACTGTGCTCTAAAAGCATGTGTATTAAGATTACTGCACATAAATCACACTATAACTATACCGTATGCTGTAACTTTAAAACTGATATAATGCTACCCCAGAGTTTATGTAGATCTGTTGAGTGTTGTAGATGATGAGGTTGAGAAGAATGAGAACAGAGGAACCTCCGAGCATGGGCTTTCTGTTGACTGGCTTAAAGAACTATTACCAAGAACAAAAGATTTGAACCACTGTGCATCAACAAAACCCAGGAATGAGAACCACACAAACTTATACACTGTTGGTAGAATCTCCAGGCTGTCAGAAAGGACTCCAGGGAAGAAAGAGAACACTTCTAATTCCAAAGAACATTGGTACATTGAAGAACTTCCAAGCCATCACAATGGACCTTAGGAGGAAATCTGAAGAACTAGGCATTGCAAATTTGTAGAACCTCTGGGCCGTCACTACTTACCCTGGGAAGAAACCTAAAGAAGTAACATTGCAAACTTAAAATCTCTGGGCCATCACCGCTGACGCTGACAAAAAATTTGAAGAACTGAACTTTGTGAGCGTGTGGGTATAAACAACTCAAGAAGCAGAGACTGGAGACAGTACTTCAGGTTAAACACACATTTACTTCATGTGTGTTGTTTATTGAAGAATCAAAACAAAATAAGTAAAAGGGAAAAATACCACTGTTTTGGATGAAAAAATTACAAATCAAAGCCTGGCTCACCAAGAGCATTTCAGCTACATCAGAATAAAACTTACACCATAGAGTGGAAGTTGCTAAAAGGTCCCACTACATCTATGGTATTTCCCTGGAAGAGAGGATATGTGCTCTCTCCCACCAATCTGTTCTAACTGTGTACTAGAGCTCCTTATATACCTCTATGGAGCAGAGAACAAGAGGTCACATGATTGTGTAGATCCTCCCTATTTTTTATTATTAACAATTCCTTCCTTTATACAAATTATAGGAATATCAAATCCTAAGTATACTTTGCATAAAGATATGATTGCATCATAAAGTATTCCAATTTCCAGAATATGTTAATAGAAAAGACAAAAAACAAGGTTGCATATCTAATGGCTCATTAGAACAAAAGGTTCTGTCTACAAGGAGGAGTTAGGTTAGTATTCTGTCCTATAAATAAGCCTCATGTTGGGCTGCTGTTCCCCTAGTAGGAACCTATCCCTTTAAGGCACAGAACCAAGCTTTAGGTAAGCAGCAAAATGATTTTGTTACATACATCACTTATTCTTACTTCCTAAAATACCTAATAGTTTGCTTTAACTACCCTGATTAATCTGGCACAAATAAATGTAAATATAAAACATGTTTTCTCCAGAGAAATTGTGAAACGCAGAGTTTTGCTTGCTCTACAGCCGACTCCCCATTTAAACCTAGAGACAAGATGCAGGGAGAATGGCTGAAACTGTACAGCAGACTGGCTAGCTGACTGCTGCCACTGCCATTGTCAAAGTGTGTTTGACTACATTTAACAATTAAACAACAAAGAAGGGGCATGAGAAGAAGCGGGTCCTCTTGTTTTACGTATCAGGGAAATGGCAGTTTCACTGTAAAGTGCAGGATTAGCGCTTTCATTTTTCCCTTTACAGCGCAACCTAGCACTTTCATCTGCAAAAGCTATATTTAGCCTATTAATACTACATATTTCAGCATAAGACTGCTTATTTGCTAAAGGGGGGTTTTGAAAGGAACTTATTACTTTCTTTTAATGGGGCATTTTCAGATGAAGCTAAACGACACCCCCCCCCCTCCATTTCTGAGGAAACTAGATCCCGAGGCAGGAAAAGAAAAACAGCGGGGAAAGAACAGTAAGGAGCTATAATAGGAAGCCACCCTATTATAGTGGGAAAAGGGGAAGTATAATAGAAAAGGAAGACTGTTGCAGCAGATTTAATAAACAGTATAGGGCATAGAAAAGAGGGAATGCCTCGAGATACTGGGACAAAAAAAACCAAAAACAAAGACAAACCCATAATTTATAGGGACAGAACTGCCACATACCCCCATGATTAAGTAGAAACCTCTACAGGTTTCTAAGACAACCTACCTCACATCCTAGGGGTAGGATGGAGCTCCGGCCCTCCCTCACCATGGAGCTCCACCCCAGGGTCCCTATACAAATTAAACAATAAGAATAACTCCATAAATATTCTATTTTCCTATACCTATTACCCTGGGGTGTCTAAATCAATGTTATACCTGGAATCTAGACAAATAGTCTGCATTGGCGTGAGCACTACCTGCTCTGTGACATACAGAAAATGTGACTGGCTGTAATGCAAGGTACCAACGCATAATCCTATTATTTATGTCTTTCATCTGAGACAGAAAACAAAGAGGATTATGATCTGTAGCTAGTGTAAAGGGAGCCCCCCACAAGTAAAATCTTAAAGACTCAATTGCCCATTTGGCAGCTAAACACTCCAGCTCTACAGTACTGTATTTACGCTCTCTATCATGTAATTTTCTGGATATGTATAATATTGGATGTTCTTCCCCATTAATGGTCTGACTGAGTACCGTCCCCAGACCTGTGCCTGAGGCATCTGTATGTACTTCAAAGGGGTATTCAAAGTTAGGACTTCTTAGGACAGGGGAGGAACACAAAGCCACTTTGATGGACAAAAAGGTTTGTTCACATTCCTCAGACCAGGTTACTGTATGATAAAACGTCTGTAATATCCTGCTAATCCTAGGAAAGATCTAACTTGTTTCTTTGTGTGGGGCCTTGGACTATTAGCTACATCTTCAAGTTTGTCTATCTGGGGTCTGATAAGTCCATTGCCCAATAGAAAACCTAAATATTTGGTTTCCTTCATCGCTAGGGCACACTTTGTGGGGTTTATTGTCATCCCAGCTGTTTTGATGGCATTTATGACAGCACATAGATGTGATAGATGTGATTTCCAATCTTGACTAAAGACCACCACATCATCTAGATAAGCAGCACAAAATGCTGTGTAAGAATTAATATTTTATCCATGTACCTCTGAAATGTGGCTGGGGCTCCATGGAGTCCAAAGGGCATAGTGCAAAATTGGTACAGCCCTTTTGGAGTGCTAAAAGCAGTTTTTTCTTTGTCTGATTCTACCAAAGGGATTTGCCAATATCCCTTTGTCAAATCCAAAGTTGAAATATATTTAGCATTCCCTATTTTATCCAGAATGTCATCCACACGGGGCATTGGGTAGGCATTGAACTTTGCAACTTGATTTAGCCCTCTAAAATCTAGACATAAGCGGATTCCCCCTTCCTTCTTTGGTACTACTACCACCGGGGATCCCCATGCACTGTTAGAAGGCTCAATTATGTGGAGAGCAAGTAACTTATCCACTTCTTTCTGTACTTCCTCCCTAACTCTCTCAGGAAGTCTGTACGGCCTCTTTCTAATGGGACCTGCGTGTGTTCAAATATGGTGTTCTATGTTTTTGGCTTTACCTGGGGTACTAGTAAATGTAGTAGAAATTGATTGTAGAAGGTGTTGTAGTTCTGTGTGTTGTTTCTGATCCAGAGAGGGGTTACAGAAGACATCTTGAAGACCCTTTGAACCTTCAAGTCGTCCATATGCGACTTCTAGGTCCGTTTCCTCAGTATCAGGAATCACCATTAGACTAGTCTCCTGGGGTACTCTGTCATACCACTTCTTTAATAAATTAACATGATAAATCTTTTTGCCAGGGCTGATGTCAGGGGTGGCAATCTCATAATTTACTGGGCCGGTCTGTCTGAGTACACAGTATGGACCCTGCCATTTCATTAGTAGTTTGTTATGGGAAGAAGGTAACAACAACAACACTTGTTCCCCACTTTGGAAATGTTTATCCCCTCTTATCTGCTGGTCATATGCCTGTTTCTGTATACAGTACAGGGATTTATTTAACTCCAAAAATTGATTAGCATTTTGCTCATAAAAGTGCTAAAACATTGTGAAAATGCTTATCACTTGCCTCACTGTGTTTAACAAACATAACACTTCTAGAAAACCTATATAAATACTTTCTGTACAGTTAGCATTGTCCCAAGAAAAAAAACTGCTAATCAATTATTTAAAACCCTACAGTATGTTGTGCATATTCCTTATTCTCCGTCTTTGGATCATGCAACCCTTACAGGGCAACTCAAAAACATGCAGGGTAAACAATTTTTGGAGCAAGTGCAATCAAATTTTGAAAGGGTTTGCAGCATGCAAGGGCAGTATCTCGGTGTTGCAGCATGCAATGACCATACAAGGCAACTGAGGGCAATTTAAATAGTCTTGGAACAAAACAAGGCAACTTTTAGGGCAAACAGGGCGAATTTGATGTATGTAGGCTGTCTCGTAGTCTTGGAGCATGCAGTTACATTAGGTGCTGTCCCTGTATATAAACCGTCCTGGAACAAAGCAGTAAAAAAGGCAAAGGCAGATTACTTTATGATAAACATTAAGACAGACAGGTTATTAAATCCCCAGTCTTTTTAGAAAATAGAAAGTTACAGTGCCAGAGTCTATCCAAACTATCATGTTTTTATTGATGGAAGGTCATTTCCAATTTCCAACTGAGTGGCAGATAGGGGCACCCATGTAGTGAATAGTATTGTTTTTACTCTAAAAATGAGAGTGGAGTGATAGGTATTACACTGGAACAAAATCAAGTTTCAAATGTTTCATTTGTTCCCATTGGCTAAAGTTAGGTTTAAAAGAACTCCTGGGACTGGATGTAAGAAAGGCAGTGAGTCTAGATGGATTGCCATTTAACTTATTAAAGTTGGCTGCCCCAGTGATTGCACCCTACTTAACTGATATTTTTAATGTATCCCTGACATCCAGTTCTTACCCCCAGGTGTGGAAATTGGCAAACATTATTCCTGTTTATAAGAATGGCCCAAAAGCAGACACTGGAAACTGCAGGCCTATACCATTGCTTCCTGTCATTTCCAAGGTCTTTGAAAAAAAAACTGTATTTCAGTTAAAGGGATATCTGGAAACTCAAAATCAATATAATTCGTTTCAGTCTGGTTTCCGTGCAAAACACAGCACTGGTTCGGCTTTCGTTAAGGTTTCATTCAATATTTAGACAGCCATGGACAAGACCCTCCTGGTCGGGGCCATATTAATTGATTTAGCAAAAGCCTTGGACACTCTAGATCATAATATCTTACTAGAGAAATTGGAAGTTGTTAGCCTCAACCAGAAGGCTCTACAATGGTTCCTTGACTATCTTTTTTGGGAGAAAACAGATGGTAGCCATAAACAATTATAAATCCAATTTTGATTATGTGAAATCTGGTGTCCCACAAGGTTCAATACTTGGACCAATAATGTTCTGTGTGCATACAGATGAAACACTCAACATCATTTGTACGCCCAAAATACAATAATATACGTAGAGGGGAAATCCCTAAATGAAATCCAACTAAAGCTACAAAAAGGTCCATTTTAGTAGGCACATGTTACTCTTGAGCAACAAAAAATCCCAGGTCATGTTGTTTGGTAACAAAGCACTACCCAGCAAGTACTACATATAATAACAAATGACAACTGTGTAGTACAACAAGTGGATTCCCGTAAATAGGTGGGAGCCTGGTTAGACTCCCAGTGCTCGATTCTCAAAGGTCGGTGCAAGCTGCACCAATGGCAGCTTTTGCTGACTCCCGGTACACCAGGGACCCTGCACCCGATTCTCTATCAGGTAGAGTCCCAGAAGCAAAGTCCAGCAGCTTGCGACAAAGGTGGCCATGTGCCAAAGAGAGGGCACACCCAAGAGGTTTACTGCAAGCTGCTGGCACAGTTGGGCAGCACTTAGATCAATGTAATATATACAGTCCCTGGTGGTCTAGTGGTTCCTCCATCTCTGATCCCCTTATAAAGTAAAGGATTTTGGCCCAATCCACATTTTGAGAAATATATCCCCATCCCTGGTGGCTAGTAGTCCCCCATCCCTGATCCCCGTTTGGAGAATTTAATTCCCATCCCTGGTGGCTAGTGGTCCCACCATCCCTGATCCTCTTATACAGTGCAGAATTCCCATCCCTAGTGGTCTAAGTGCCCTCCCAAGCCCCGATCTCCCATTATGCACAATTTGTACTTCCATGGTGGTCTAGTGAACTCCCGACCCCACCCCCATCAAGCCCCAATCCACAGTTATGCATAAATCACACATCCTAGTGGACCCCACCCAGCAGGCAGTGTCCCACCACTCCCCCACTCTCATCCCGAACAGAGTTATAACTGGCACTCACTCTCCTCCTCACCACCGCGTCCGGTGGCCTACTGAGTTGTCAGTAAGGAGTGCGTGACTTTTATACAGTACACACTCATTGATTGAGCTGAAACAGTCAATGAGCACATACTGTATATAGTATGTGCTCCTTATTGACAGCTCAGGCCATGGCCAGACGTGGTGGTGTGAGGAGAGTAGTGCCAGTCGCTGACTCTGTTTCAGAATGAGAGGGAGTAGGGTGGTGGGACACTGCCTACTGGGGTGGGGGTGGGGGTCCACTAGACCACCATGGAAGTGTGATTTATACATAACTGGGGGTCAGGGCTTGGGGGGGCTGCTAAACCACCAGGGATGGGAATTATGTACTATAAAAGGGGATCATGGATGGGGGGATCACTAGCCATGAGGGACAGGGATATATTTCTCAAAACAGGGATCAGGCCAGAATCCTTTACTTTATAAGAGGATCGGGATTGGGGGACTGCTAGACCACCAGGGATGGGAATTATGTACTATAAAAGGGGATCATGGATGGGGGGATCACTAGCCATGAGGGACAGGGATATATTTCTCAAAACAGGGATCAGGCCAGAATCCTTTACTTTATAAGGGGATCGGGATTGGGGGACTACTAGACCACCAGGGATGATTGAAATTAACATACCAGGGGTTTGGGTCTTGGTGGGGTCTGCTAGACAACCAGAGACATTAGTGCAGTGATGATTGATAATAACAAACCAGGGGATCGGGGGTGGGTCCGCAAAACCACCAGAGACATTAGTGCTATACCAGGGTGATGATGATTCCGTTCCTTTAACTATGGGGAACTAATATATGGGGGGCCAGAAAGAACTAACACATTACCAAATTAGATGTGTTATTCTGGACACCTTCCCCACCACCCCACTCCCCAGGAAACCCATCACTGCTTACGGTACAGAACTTTGGGCTGGATGGATTTAACAGAATGAAGAAATTTACATATCCTACATTTAATGTACAATTGTCACTGACAAAAAATCCTCGGTTACCCACTGGATCTAAGGCAGGAGCGCTCACCAAAAGACAGCCCATAGGCTGCTGGGAATACAGAATTTAAGATTCCTGTACCCACAACTACTAAGGGTAGTTCCTCCTTCTCTTGTCAAGGCCCAAGGCATGGAATTAACTGCCAAGACATCTGAGGACCCCTTGGCAAGATATAATTTTTTGGCACCCCATAAAGATTTGAATCACTGAAAATGCTTTATTGTCAAAAATGTGTTGCATTTCGATAGATAATGGCTAGCGGGATATATAACCTTGCCTGACTTCATGCACATCTGTATTGTTATTGTCAACATGAGATTATCATGGAACTTGGGGAAATGTGAAAAGCAGAATGTTTTTTTCCTAGCCACTGGCTATTTTTGTTAACTGCATTACATATTATTTTGTATATTATGAAGTTAAATAAGTGTTGCTATGCTTATATTTTTATATTTTATACTTTATATGTACAAATGGAACTCTGTGTATAAATGGTTATCCCCACTGTAAATGAGTCTCAGCTCAACTGGGCTATCCCATTTCTTGATTTTGAGAAATGATCTGTTTTATCACTACTACTTGCCCTTCAAATCTGTTCACATGTAATTCGGCACTGTCACTTTAAATACACTGACACTTTGCACTTTAAAATGTTCATTCTACAACCAGGAGCACTATGTCAGGGCCAAAACTATGTAAGAAGAAACCTGGATTAAATGACCGGGATATACCTAGCTACATGTGGACCAGGGGCTATGTCCTCCATCCCACAGGCACTCAATTATGCTTTATGTTCAGATAGCAGTCCTGCTGTCTTGGCTCAGAACCCAAGTCCTGTGTGCTAGAGGTTCCATGTAACTGGTCCTCCCTTTCTAGGGGCTCAGGGTACAGTTGAACACTTTCAACAGTATACTAGCCCTTGACTAGGGTCATTGCAGCTATGCTGCTGGGTGGCTACCTGGGACCTATCCGCTCCCCTTCCTCCAGGCTAGAGTTGGTTGTCACAGTAAATAATATTATTTAATTAAATAGCTAACACTAGCCCTTGACTTGGGCTATTGGCGTCCCTGGACTAGTAGCCCACTTTGTTGCCCTTGTCTTGCTGCCGCTCACTGTTAGGGCTTGCTCTGCCCTCCTAACCCATCCTCCAGGGTTGCTCTGATAAATAAACAAACACAATATGGGCCTGCCTGCCCTTTCCCTGCCCTCTGGGAGCTTCTTTATTTCAAACAGACCTTTGCCCTACCCATCTGCTCCTGGCTGGTGTGGCTTTTATTTTAAATGGGGCTTACCCTGCTCCTCTGCTCCACCCTCTGGAAGCCAGCAGTATTAAAATTAGGTCTCTTGCCCACTCACGTCACCAGCTGGTGGTTCCTTGATCATGGAGAACTGCCCACCCCCTGACGGCTCTTGCCATCTCTGTTGAGCCTTCTGACACTTAAAATACATTCCCTTTTTTTGAATAAACTGTCAGTCAGCTCCTGCCCTGTGGTACCCCTGACCTGGGGTGAAGCTGCTGTAGGAGGGGAGGATGGGCTGCTGTTGTAAGTTGTTGCAGAAGCTGAGTAGTTGCTGAGTGGTTTGCTGCCTGTTCTGGATGCTACAATGGTGGCACTGTTGGTGGTTACTCTGGGCCTACTCTGCCCCATGTTCCAGCACTCCTTCTCACTACTGCAACTTACAGTCATCTGCTCTAGCTCTGCTCCCCTTTGCCTCTCTCTTCTCACCACTGCAGCTTGCTAAGCCGCTAATGAGAGACTGAAACTGATTTAACTAAATACAAAAATGTGGCTAAATTGAGCCCACACAGCGGCTGCTGCTCCTTTTCACTCACTGAGTCTGGAACTGCTGACTGGACAACTACCCTACTGCTGTCTCTGGGACCGCCGACCACTGAAGGGACCACCAACTTCTGGAACTGCTGCACTCAGGAAACAGGCTGAGATAAGCTCTCCCTCCTCTTTTCTCTCACAGGCATCCCTTTCCTACCTCACCACTGACTCTCCTCACAAATGCCTGGGAGTGCTCACTGAACAGTGACCCTTCCTGCCATGCTGGACTCTTTATAGCCCCCCAATGTTCAGGATACCAAGTCCCTGGCAACATGGGGTGCAACCAATGGTCAAGCACGCCAAAGACCTGGCACTTGGCTCATGTCATCAATGGAGGCCAGAAACTGGCCATGGAAAGAAAGGCTGAGAATAAAAAAAATTTTAAACTGCAGGCAGACAGTTTTTCTCTATGGAGCCCAACTATTGTTCCATTCCCCTTCCCTGTCAATTAATATCCTGGACAGGGCTAAGGGTACCTTATTGAGGACTAGTGCACCTTACTAAGGACTGGGGATCCTTACTGAGGACTGATGCACTTTACTGAGGACTGCGGCACTTTAGTGAGGACTGGCACACCTTACTTAGGACTGGTGCACCTTACGGAGGACTGGTGCACCTTACTGAGGACTGGTGCACCTTACTGAAGACTGGGGCACTGGGATGTATTGGGGACATCGTGCTGTACTTTTGCGGTATTACACTCAGAATTGTTACTACTGCAACCACAAGCACAGAAACTCAATCAGGGCAGCCTTTCCTAAAAGGAGAGGGGAAAAGAGATGGGGAGGCATAAAAACTAAAATAACAGGCAGCCACAGCATAATTTTTTTTTTTTGTGCCAAAAGAAAGGGAAAGATTGATGGTGGCAGTTAGCCATCACCATTTGTTTAAGGGGACACTGTCAGCTTTTGCTGACTATTGCTGCCACACACAGCCCCCCCTTCCCACCCTCCTCCAAGTTACTTGACCTTTAGAGACTTTTCCAATTACAGTGCCACCCGTCTGTTCTCAGGCATTAAACAGAACATTCAACTGGCTGGTCCTGTGCATAATGACGGATGTCAGTTTGGCCCTGACCTTCCTTACTGAAGCCTTAACTGCAATCCAGGAAAAACGCTTCCCCCTAACCACCCGAAGAGTACAAGGAGGAAACACAAGATGGCTCCCCAAGGACCTCCTTAAGATGATGGAAAGAGATGCCTAATGAGAAGCACACAAAGCCTCCCCTTCCCTCTGGAATAAATACAGATTCCTGTGGAACCTCTGCAAAAAGGCAATAAAATCACACAAGGCTGAGTACCTCCGTAACCTCCAATCCCACAGCCTTGGCAACCCCAAACATTTCTGGTCGGTGGTAAACTCCCTGATTGCACCCGGGACCGGACAAACTGCAATTAAACTCATAACAGAGATAGAATCCCTAACCAATCCCTCCAAGGTTACAGCAGCCCTCAATGCTAAATTCACAGAACTGTCTGACCACCTTGCTAAACTATCCCCTTACGACCCCGACCAGTGGCCTTCTGGCCAGCTCATAGAAAGCTCAAACATTCCTCCCTTTTACTTCAAAGCCATCTCCCCTCATGAAACCCACAAGCTCCTTATGAGCCTCCCCAACCAGAGAAGCACTGGTAGTGATGGCCTCTTACCCCAGTCCCTGAAAATCATTGCCCACACCATTGCCAAACCCATGACTACAGTCTTTAACCTTTCCCTCACCACAACAATAGTTCCCCCAGTATGGTAACAAGCCAAAATCCTCCCCATCTTTAAACCTAGTGATCCCCTACTAGCTGACAACTACTGCCCCACAGCTATCCTCTCCCACCTAAGTAAAATTCTAGAAAAAAACATGCACAAGCAGATCTCTGAACATATGGTGAAGTACAACCTCCTCTGTCCCCAGCAACATGGCTTTAGGAAGGGTCACAGCACCACCTGAGCCCTGGCTTGTTTCACAAACCATGTTTTCCGCAACACCGATGAAGGCAAACTCACTGGTGCCATCTTTGTGGACCTCACCAAGGCCTCCAACCTGGCGGACCACAGCATCCTCCTAAGTAAACTGAGTGGCACTGGTTGTTCCATCAAGTCCACCACCTGGTTCCAAGATAACCTCTCTGGTTGAACCCAGATGGTCTGCACTGGGGGTACAACCTCCACCTCCCAGGAGGTTCATACAGGAGTAACCCAAGAATCTATTGTTGGGCTCATCCTGTTCTCTCTGTTTGTAAACTCCCTTCCCAAGGATAGCATCATGTGCAACTCTTTACATACACTGATGACCTTATCCTATACCATAGTGACAAGACCCCAGCAGACCACTCCACCACACTTACAAATAACTGTTGTGCCACTCATCAATGGTTCCTAACTAACAGACTCCTGGTCAATGCCAAGAAGACTAAGGCCTGCTCCTTGGATCAAAATCCAGGCTAACCAGGGTGGCTGGGGATACTACTCCACTTAGTATCCTATCAGCTGTTGGCTAACCCTTGGAGTCCATGACTTCCTTCAAATACCTCAGAGTCACCCTCGACCCCGCACCGACTTTCACTGATCACATAGGGCTTACCATTCAGTGCATAAACCAGAAGATAGGAGTCAGATGCAGGCTTAAAGATTACCTGATCCCAGAAGCCAGACTTGCCATTGCCCAGGGCACCTTACTCCCCCTACTGGACTACTGCTCTCCCATTTACACACAACCACATCTACAGGACTTTTGTGACTAAACACAACCTACAACAACATTTGTAGGTTTGCCCTGATGGCACCTTACTCTACATATCACTGTTCCCTCTACCAGGCACTAGGATGGCTTCCCCCCACGGGCCTGCTGTGACTACCTCCTAGGCTGCTTTGTAGATAAACCCATTAGGGAAAAAGATGTGTCCCCCTCACCACCCTACTCAAGCCAAAGCCAAGTCATCGTGGCCTCTGGAGCTCTGCTAGCCTCATGTTAGAGTGCCCATAGGTCACCACTTGTATGGGCCAAATGGCCATCTCTTCAGCTGCCCCAGACCTGTGGAACAGCCTATCTACTCCCCTGCTGACGCTAGGTACACACACCCTATTTAAATCCCATTATAAGACTCTCCCTGCAATGACAGTCTCCTGTTCCTGTCCCCCAGCTGATTGCCTTATCCTGCCTTACCTCTCTATTCCCCCCACCCTCCTCCCAACCCCTGTCCCCTTGTCCGCCCCGTCATCCACACCCCGCATACTTCCCCCTCTCTCCCTTCCCTCCTCCCCTGCTCTATTTTGTTATCCTGTTCACCCCGTCATCCTCATCCACGTCTCCCCTCCCCGCACTTTGCTTGTTAACTCCTATAACTCTTCCTGACTCAGGCACAGTAATTGCCCTCGCTAACTGAATGTCTTATTTCTTGTTCTCTCCCTACTTTGGCAGGTATTTGTAGTGTCTACACCTCTACACCGCTATGTATCCCCATGCTCAACCAAGCCCTAAGTTGTGGCTCTGAATATACCAATTTCTGTAATAATTATAGGTACTATTGTGTAACAAATGAATGTATTTAGGCCTGGAATCACTTGCAATGTAATCTATTTTGTATTTGCCTTTCTGACAGTTATCTTATGACGTGAAACCTATGTAAAGAGCTTTGCTCAAAGGTCTTAATTGGTAGAGTTCCTCTAGTCTCCCCCCTTTTTGTAATCTCCTGCTTGCAATTAGATACACTGCAAGTCCCAGTTGGTGCCACCCAACCTCAACACTTCACAGATGCCCACCCTGCTCCTACCTAGTGCACCACCTTTACACCTCCCCATCACAGGGCACACCCTTCTCTCTCCCTCTGTCCTCCTCTATGTTGAATTTGTCTACTACCTACTTTGTGTCCATCTTCTGCAGGGTGATCTAACTCTCGGATGTGGGCATACATTGTACAATGCCTCAGCAGTGTCAATTTGTGTGAACCGAATTGTAACTTTCTGTACCAACTTTGCAAATGCCTTATCTGTTCACTACTGTTTTCTGTTCAACTGACGTGGAACCTACAAAAGAGCATCCGCTCACAGGTGTAGTCCAAGAACTTAATAAATAAATAAATATTGGATTGTTTTATTTGGGCCCTGCACTTCCACTATACTGCTGTGCACTTTACTTGTTTGTACTGTATTCACTCTACGCACAATTTTGCACAAAACTGTAATATTTACCTAAGCGTGTTCACCTGTTTCTGTAACTACCTGCAATTACCTAACCTTTTGTACCTGTTTTGCTTTGTACTGTGTTATTGTGCCATTTGCATGGCCCAGATCCTGCCTGAAAATGGTCCTTTGGACCAATGCACCCACGTAGTTAACAAATAAATAAATAAAATATTTTTTTAAGTGCTAAAACCTGGTGCCTCTTGCCATCTAACTGTGCATTGATGGCATATATAGGCAATCAGAGCAATAATAATAACAGCAAGAAAGTGTTTTTTATAAAAAAAGGTATACTGAGTATCCCAACCATGTGTACCCAAATGACTATAACATAGGCGCACAACAAAACTCATTCATGAGCGAGTTTGGATTGCTGCAACAAGGTATACAATTTTAATGTAAATATACATACTAGGATGTACACTGAGCTGGCCAATGTAGGTCATTTTTAAGAGCGAGTGCTTTTTGATATTAAAACTCTTTTTTGAACGTTAAAGCCTCGGCTTTAACGTTCAAAGAAGAGTTTTAGTATCCAATAAGATTTGTTTCTAAAAATACCCTGCACTGACCAGCTTAGTGTACATCCTAATTTGTATATTTGCATTAAAACAGTATACTTTGCAAAACCCCGAACTCTCTTGTGAACAAGTTTTGTGGTATCCTGGAGCCATAGTCATTTGGGGACGTGAAGGAGGAGCAGATCAAATGAGTTAAGGTTGAGATGCTCAGTAAACTGTTTTTTAATATAAAAAAAATTTCTTGCTGTGATTATGATTGCTCTGATTGCCCATGTATATACTATCAATGTACAGTTAGAGGGCAAGAGGAACCAGGTTTTAGCATTAAAAAAATAGCAAAAGTTGACAGTGTCTCTTTAAAGCAAGGTAAAGCTGGCCCCACCTCCTGGATCTGTGTGGGTGGCTGTTTGTGTTTGTCTATGTCTGTGTCTGTAGCTTAGTTTTTGGGGATTTACAAGATTTTCTGCTTGGAGTAACTACACCATTCTTGCTCACTACATCTGTGAAGTTCTTCTGCACTGGATTTCTGCAAAACATCACCACCAGGTATTTGCATTTTCAGTTTAAAATCAACTTTTTGGACGCTATCTCAAGCAAAATAGAAGGCAAGCAACAAAGTCTGACAAACTTAGTGACTCTGGGTTCTGCTCGAATCCACATTTTCATCTGGCTTGCTCCTAAGGGATCTATTTGTGGGTTTTTAACAACCTCTTTAAATAACAAAGGAAGCATAAGGACAAAACAATTTCATATCCTGCACTTGTACTTGAGTAAGAGTGCCCCAGGCTATCAATGTAATGGGGCTGGGGAGTGCATGCCTGCAAGGTCTTGCATAGCCAAAGCCTCTTGTCAAATCCCTGCCTGTCACCCTGGGTGACCTCTGTCATAAGTTGTACTAATAGTCCAGATGGCACAGAAAGAAATTGGACTGTGCATTTCTGTGTTTGCTGTTCTATACTCTTCCTTAATTAAATCTTACTTGACACTATGTTCATGCCTAACATTGCTGCCCAGCACCCCATTCTTATCTTCTTCTTCTTGATCAGTCACTCTGGAAACACTGTACCTAACTGGATTCAACCCCGGATCCTTGTGGCTAGGATTAGCCTCCACTACACTATAGGCTGGACTTCTGGGGATTATTTTTCCATCTCAAATAGGCCCTGGTCTCCCCTATTTTTCCATCCTCAACGTGATTGTCGGGTTTCTACTTACCCACCTGCCTGCATCATAACCACCTCAGGACCTATTATCTTCCACTTCCTGGGTGTGAAAGTGAATGTGAAATCATTGCATAGCTCCAGAATGGCTACTACAAAAGCATCCAAACTGATTAGAGAGTACCTCCTAAGCCTCGCCCTCCTGCTACTTCTGGTATCAGGTAACATCCACCCCAACCCTGGACCAGCACGCCTTATTACAAAGGATAATCACCGGAAACAGGGAACTCTTCTCCTGGCCTCTATTAACATTTGCAGCCTCCACTGCAAAATCAACCTCCTTAAAGCCTGGGTCTTGCTAAACAACTCCGACATACTTTCTGTCATTGAAACTTGGCTATCTCCCAAAATACCAGATGCAGCAGTTGCCATACCTGGCTACACTACCTTCAGATTGGACAGATCGACTAAGCGTGGTGGTGGTTGTGCTATCTAAAAGACACTCTAAAAGGACTGGTCTTGCCTGTTGCTGACCTTGGGTGCCCCACCCAGGTACTAGCGATTAAAGTGCTACTAGGGGCTCACCATAAGACTCTCACAATCCTATCAGTTTACATACCTCCCTACAACCCTACCACTAGTCTTCATAAAGTCCTGGACTACCTGAGAGCCCAAAATCACATTGCTGAGACAATATTACTTGGTGACTTCAACATAAACTGGCTGTCTGCCTCCAGTGGCCTCATAAAGGATGCACTGGAAGCTCTGCACCTTACTCAGCTGGTCAGCTCTCCCACTAGAATTAACTATTAGACTGGGATAAGCACCATTCTTGACTGGATAATCTCTAATCGCCCTGACCGCATCACCAACATAAGTGTTCACCCTGACTCACTCAGTGACCACTCCCCTGTTACCTGCAATTGGACCAACAAATTCCATGCCCCACCGCCTCTAACTATCTACAACAGAGTGCTAAGACGTGGCCACCTGGAACTCCTAAAATAACACTTGCGCTGTCAGGACTGGTCGCTACTTGACTCCTCTACAGACATTAATGTATCACTCCAGCATTTTATCACTATGTTTAATGCTGCCTGTGATGTTCATGCACCCCTCAAGAAAATGAAGGTGCACGGCACTGTTCAGCCCTGGATTACTCCTGGGCTGATAGCATGAAACGGAGGGACCACCTCTGGTACTATGCTAAATCTTCTGGCAAGCTACAGGACTGGCAAGCCTATAAAGCTGCAAGAAGCACTCAGGAAATCCGTAAAGCAAGAAGCAATCACCACAAAGAGCAACTTACCAATACCTGGGGTGACAGCAGGAAATTCTGGGCAAATACCAATGATGTTCTGGGGAAAGACCCAAAAGAGGCTCCCGCGATGTTAAACCTTGATGGTATCCCCATACTTGACCCACTCACAATAGCGAATACTTTTAATGATGCCTTCACTGACCAAAGTAGAGGTCTTTGACGATGCCACCTTAATGGCAGCACATCATCCTGAGACCAAGACAAATCCTAACCCCCCCCTACTTTAAACGTGTCTCATTGGCCCAGTTCAGGAAACTACTAAACAATGTGCTGGGCAAGTCCAGGCACAGTGGTGACTCTTTAGACCTCAAGCTAATTGCACTCACCACGGAGGAAGTACTTCCACCTATTACTAAATTACTTAACCTCTCTCTAACCCTCTCGCAAATTCCCACAAGTATGGAAAACAGCCATTGTTACCCCAGTTCACAAATCTGGAGACCATGCACTACACAGCAACTATAGGCCTATATCAATTCTCCAACCCCTCTCTAAAATACTTGAATGTATTGTTGCCAACCAACTTGTGGACTACCGCGATAGATACTCCCTACCGTGTGAACAACAGCATGGCTTTTGGAAAGGGCACAGCACCACCACCGCACACTTAGAATTCACCAGCTACGTCCAGCAATCTATGGACCAAGGCAGTCTTGTGGGTTCAGTCTTTATAGACTTAACCAAGGCCTTCAACATGGTTAATCACCGACTCCTCCTTAAACAACTCTCACTAACTGGTCTCTCCCTGATACACTGCCCTGGTTTAGAAGCTATATTGGGGACAGATCTCAAAGCGTGAAGATTTCCAATGCTATCTCTGACCAGAAGCCTGTTCGGTCCGGGGTACCCCAGGGCTCAATCCTGGGTCCACTCCTTTTCAGCATCTTCCTTAACGATCTACTGATGGCCTGCCACCAGCGAACACTGCTCTACATAGACGATGGTGTCATTTTTGCAAGCCACTCTGACCCTTACCTCCTTGAAAGTAACCTTTAAAAGGGCTTCACAGAAGTTGAGCACTGGTTCCGCAACCATAAACTAGTACTAAACTACAAGAAGACAAAAGTCCTGTTGTTCTCCTCAGCCCACAGTCAACATAAAGAGCATGCTCTTACCATCCAAAATTCCTAAGGTGACCCCCTTGAACAAATACAGCACTTCAAGTGCCTAGGGGTTACCCTTGATAGACACCTCACCTATTCACTGCACATCAAAAATGTTGCCAGAGCTGTCAATACCAGGAATGGGCTCCTCTATCGACTGAGAAAGCCTCTAACACCTGAAGTCCTAAATCTTGCTGTCCATAGCTTGGTGCTCTCCTTAATCGACTACAGCCTTGTCATTTATGGAACTGCTTCCACCACTGCACTCAAAAGGCTCACTGTGGCACCAAACAAGGCCTGTAGACTCCTAATTGGTGCACCACACCTCACACACCTGCAATGTCTATATGCAGGCTGGGTGGCTCAACTTGCATGGGAGAATTAAATACCACACCTGCTTACTTGCCAAAAAGATTCTCCTTGACTCATGCCTTCGGGATTAGGATGCTTTACTTCACAAACCCCAAGGCCCAACATATCAGACACCTCATCTTCTGCACTTCTACTAGTCCCGATGTGCGGACTCATACCAACGCTCTCCTTTTGTATCAAAGTGCCATACTAGTTAAATGGCTCTCACAATGGCTTTGCTAACCTTACTAGTCTCGGTGAATTCAAACTCAAACTTTGTCAACACATCCTAACTGAAACTCCTGTGATTGCACCACTTAACATCCTTGCCCCTCTTCCGGGATCTCACCTCCCCACCATTCTTCCACTGTTCTCTCTACTTGTCTTGCCCTCTCACTCTCCTCTCCCTTCCTGTCATCCCATCTCCCCCTCTTTTTCTCCCCCCAACTGTCTTCCTTGCTTTTCATCCCTTACTATCCTAGCTGCTACTTGACATTGCCGCCTGGTTGCTCTCCCCTTCTTGATCTGGCTCCCCTCCTAATTCCCTCCTCTTCTCACTCCCTGCCTTGAATCACGTGCTAAACTAATGTGTATTTATTTGCTGTTCTCTTATTCTGTATTTTGTAATACAAATTGCTTAATTGTTTGTGAAACCAGTCTGTTTTCCATTATGGATCTGTACCCCATTGATGTGGAACATTCTGCAAATGAGCTGCTTGGCACTCAAAGGTACTTGTAATCCTAGATTGAATAAATAAAAATAAATAAAATAAAATTGGAAGAGAGGGAGGGGGGAGAGAGAGAGAGTCAGAGAGAGAGAGAGAGAGAGAGAGAGTGTGTGACATTTCCCTGTCACTGCTGGAAGGTATGACCCATGAAGAAAAAATGTAAATTAATGTTCAACCTGATCAAACTAGAGGAATCAGTTCTCCACAGCATACAGCCCCTGCCAGGCCCAAAGTACTGCCATAGTTTTGTTTTCAATGAAGCTTACAGGGATTAATCTGGGCAAGTAGAAGAATAAAGGGCAAGTGTTTGAATGTGGTGATGCTAGAAGACTTTTTATTTATTTATTTAATTTATTTATTTCAATTTTTGGCAGAAAAAGGCACTCTGAGTTGAAGCTCATTTCCAGATGCATCCCATGACAAAGATGTTTGGTTTGAGATGTAAATGTAATTTGATTGTCCTTTTAACCCATATTGAACCCAATGACCAGCTTTACATTGCTACTTTACTCATCAGAACAGTTACTTTGGCCACAACACACAGTAAATATATTGGCACAAGGCAAAATAGCTTATGTATCGAGGAGTACTTGAGTAGTAAAGCATTAAATTGGGATCTGTGAGTGAGTTACTTGGTGTAATTTCTGACATGCCCACTTTTTTGAGAGCTTCTACTGTGTTCTGGCAGTAACTATGACACTAGGTGCACAAACCGAGCAGTGCACAAAGAGATGCACTGTTCATAGTGTATCAGCCTGTCGGCATCCTCAGCAGATGGACTAGGAATGGGTGATCATGTTCAAAACCAGGTCAGGCTTCCTGGACAGCCTCCTACCTGAGGCCCACAAGCCACAAATTAACCACAACATGTCTGACCACTGTAAGGGCTACACATCCTACAACCTAGACATGCTAAAGAAATTGAAATGGGATGCTTAGGGCCACAGGACTCTAGTTTGCCTATATTCACATGTCTTCACCACTCCTCACCGTTAATCTCTTCCGAGTCCTTCTCCATCCCCTTGACCAGGGCTGGCTTTAGAGTTTTGGGCGCCCCCAGCAAGATGAGTCATGGGGCCCTTACCCAACTCAATTCTACCACATCTTTTACTCTGTCCAAAATGCACATTTTATTTGGGATACATCCAGTTGCATATTTGTGTTTTTTCAGGGGGAAAGATATGTTAGATCTTGGGGCCCCCTGCCCATCCAATACATAGTTGTTCATTGGCCTTTGATAGTCTGGGTCATACCTTGGCTCCTTACTGCTGTTCCACATTAAAGTTGAATAATTATTTTGAAAAAAAATTAACTGCCACTCTGCATCTGACTAGGACCCCTCCATAAGCAGAGGGCCCCCAGCAACCACAGGGTCTGCTGGTGGCTAAAACCGGCAATGCCCTCGACTGCACCTCTCAGTACTCCTGCTTCAGTCATTTGACCTCTTGTTTCTTTGTTGGTCTTCTGCCCCCAGATATACCATCCTGCAGTGGTAGGTAAAAGGCACAGAGGTCAAAAGCCCGATGGTGATGGTATCTGATTATTCCTTGAAATGAATTTACGGCTCTGCTCCTGAAGCTGCTAGTACGGTCAGATACTATAAACTAGATGACAGGCTGGCACAACATGGAGTCCTACTCTTCTTGATGAAGTGGATACAGTCCCTCTTGAGAAGTGGGATAGATTCCACCAATCAAGTTGGCTACAGTGTAGCTCCGCTGACAGCTCCAGGGAAGGAACAGGCAGGTGGTGATTAAAGAGGAGCTTGCAACTGGTCTTGCCCCACCTCTGCCTCGAGTCAACAGCTGGAGGTTCTGATTACTTATTGTCCCTACCCAGATAAAAGTTCACCTATCTTGACGACTAAAACATTAAAGCAGTTAGCATAATTTTTTCAGATACCTTCCTGTCGGCACCTTCCAAGTGCCTTTAGAATGCTTTCTGGTCTGTTCTAAACGTAGCACCAATGCAAAGTGCAGTAAGTGCTTCCGCACTTAAAGTGTTCACTGAATCATTCCTGTTATTTTTTTATTCAGAGATATAGTTCCCCCTTTCTTTGGCAAGTCTTCTGTAGTGAATTTTTTTTTACCGCACTTGGCTGTAGAGACAGTGGCTGCAGAGTGCTAGATTCGTGCATGCCTGCCAAGGAATTTGCTTAAGTTGAATTACATTTACTTGGACTTGGATTTATATGTCTTATATTTTAAAGGTCCTTAATATTATAAAAAGATTTTCTTCTTTGCCAGTTGCCTCTGAATCAACTGGACCACAGAGTGAATGGCTTTTGCAGCCGTAGTACAAACAGCTTCTCTCAAGGTAGTACTTACAGTGTATTTGCAATTTCACAACTATGTGGGTGGTAAGCAATATAAAAGAACCACTGTCATAAGATGCTATTATAGAGTGGTCCACTATAATTGAGTTTTTCGGGAACAAAACATGACAAGGATCCAAACCAGAGGTCAAAGGAAATGTTTAGTCTGGTCTGGTTTCAGTACAAACCTCTAATGTTCTGATACTCTGAAGCGGAGTACAGCACAAGGTTCCAGATGGCAGTGTCGAACACTGTGTTGGTTCCAGTCAGAGGGCTCCGCTGAATCAATGAATACCCTGAAAAAAAGAGCTTTCATTAGTATTCCATCCAGGGGTCAGTGATTGCAGTGTAGCCCAGTAGTGACCTCAGAGCTAAGGCCACCAAAATGGCAGTGAAGCTTGCTTGGCTGTTCTTCCTTGAGGAACTTACATTGTCTGAATAACCCTTTTCAAGCAACTAGCAGTAAAATGGATGAGAGCTCATTGTATGAGTTCTCTGAAATGGAACAGATTATGGTTCATTTTGCATCCTGTTCTCTGTATTAATATGTCCTTTGAGACGATTCTTACGGTAGTAAAAGTAGTTTCATGAACATTCTTAGTGTATGAGAACCACAGACTGAATGTCAGCGGTTCTGATACACTAAGAATATGAAAGCACTCTTACAATTATTTTTATTTATTTATTTATTTGTGTCTAGGAATTACAAAGTACCTTTGAGCCAAGGCTCTTTTACAAAGGTTCCACGTCATGTTGGTTACAGGGTAACAGACACTAAAACATAAAACAGTTACAGGTACATGGTTTTAGACAGTAACTTTGCTTGACAAAATCAGACTGAGTGATGAGTAGCTCAAGAAACAATAAAAGGAAGAGGGCAAGAAGGGGAGAGGGCTGAGGGTAGGGGAAGGCATGGGCGTAGAGGGTCAGAGTGAGGCAGCCGAGGGGCCTTGTCAGGACAGACACAGGGCAAGTGCATTAGAAGTTGCATTGGACAGGTAAGTGCAAGAAGAGAGGGCAGAAACTGACACCTATAAGGTCAGAAGCAGCGTAGGGAATGAAGGTGTTATGGGGTGCAAGCACAGGTGGAGGTGCCAGTTATGGAGTGGCGCAGCTTTTTTTTGAATGCTCCAAGCATTGCTGTGGATGAGGTGTCACTAGAGAGCTCATTCAGCCAACTCAGAGTCCTGTATGCAAACGACCTTTGGCCTTGGGACGTGCGGCAGCAGGGGATTTGAAGGATTTGGGGCTTAGAGCTCCTGGTGTTGCAGTTGGTGATTTTGGGTTTGAGGAGGGTGCTGACTCCTGGTGGTGCCTTTCCCATCATGATTTTCTTAGCAGTGATGTAGGTTTGGTATTTGATTTGGTTGTTCAGTTGCAGCCAGCCTGTTTTGGAGTAGAGGTCGCAGGTGTGGGTGAGATAGTGGGAACCAGTAATGAGTCGGCAGGCTTGATTGAGGGAAGTCGAAACACGCCTGAGAGATGAGGTTGTGGCAGATCCATAGATAATGAGACCATAGTCAATGATGCTGATGATGGAGCTCTGGACAGCTATGGACAGAGCTTCTGGGGTTAGATGTTTCCTATGTCAGAGTAGTTGGCTCATCCTGGGGTTGGCTACTTTTGCCACGTTATTGATGTGTGGGACATAGGAGAGATTACAGTCGAGGGTGAGGCCGAGGTATTTGAAGGTATGAACTTGTTCGAGGGTGATTCCTTGCTTTGTTTTAATGGAGAGCTGATATTGTTTATATTTGTTTTGGGAGCTGCAGAAGATCATGGTCTTTGTTTTTTTTTTCTGGTTAAGGATAAGTCTGTGTTTTGTGAACCAGTTTTCGACTGCAGAGAAGGCCTGTTGGAGGTTACCTTGTAGATGGACTAGATCATGGTGGGATGCCAGGATGACAGCATCATCCATGTAGAGTAGGATCTGTTCAGGGCAGGATTCTGGCAGTGAGTTCAGAAAAAGACTGAAAAGGAGGGGGGGCCCAAGATTGAGCCCTGTGGGACACCAGACCGGACTGGTCTTTGGTCTGAGAGTGTGCCAGCAATTCTCACTCTTTGGGAGCAGTTGTCTAAGTAGCTTTTGAACCAGTTCACTGAGTTAGGTGAGAGCCCTGCTAGTCGAAGCTGGGCAAGTAGGAGATTGTGGTTGACAGTATCAAAGGCTTTAGTTAAGTAGATGAAGGTGGACCCAGTAAGATGACTGTTATCGAGTGAGTGATGGATTGCACCAGAGAATTCAAGTAGTGCCATGGAGGTGCTATGACCTTTTCTAAAGCCATTTTGCTCCTTGCACAGGATGTTGTGATTGTCTAGGAAGTTGGTGAACTGGTCTGACACAATCCGTTCTAGGGCATTGGAGAGTGGAGGTAGGATGGAAATTGGACGGTAATTCTCAGTAGCTGTTTTGTCACCACTTTTATGAATTGGGGTTACCGTGGCAGATTTCCATAAGTCAGGGAACTGGCTGAGGTTGAGGGAGAGGTTAAAAGTCCTGGTCAGTGGTCGGACTACTTCTTCAAGTATGAGTGATAGCAGTTTGAGGTCAAGGGAGTCACTGATGGCTCTGGAGTTGCAAATGGCTTTGGTAACATAGCTGCAGACTTGATGCATTTTTACTGCTTTAAAGTAGAAGGGAGGGTGGCTGGAGGTGGCTGGGGGGAAGGGCAAGGGGAACCACCTCATCGAAAAAACCCTGTGGGAGTACAGCACTGAGGTCCGTGAAGGTGTCATTGAATGTATCAGAGTTGATACACAAGGGGGGATAGAAAGGATGAGAAGGGACTTGGCAAGGTTGGAGGAATGGTCAGACATATGGCAACTTAGATTCAATGCAAAGAAGTGCAAAGTAATGCACCTGGGATATAAAAATCCAGGAGAAGAGTACACAATAGCAGGGGAGGTACTAACAACAACAATAATGGAAAGGGATCTGGGTGTAGTCATATCAGATGACCTAAAGGTGGGTATGCAATGTGAGAAGTCAGTAAGGAAAGCCAGGGGAATACTGGGATGCATAGGGAGAGGCATCACAAGTAGAAAAAGGGAAGTGATTATCCCTCTATACAGACAGTTGGTGAGACCCCATCTGGAGTACTGCGTGCAGTTTTGGAGGCCTCATCTACGAAAGGACATAGACAGGATGGAAGCAGTCCAGAGGAGGGCAACTAAAATGGTGTAGGGTCTACATCAGAAACCATATGAAGAGAGACTGAGAGAGCTTAATATGTATACTCTTGATGAAAGGAGGGACAGGGTGGACATGATAGAAACTTTTAAGTACCTCAAGGGAATCAACAAAGTCCAGGAGGGTAGCATCTTTCAGAAAAAGAGATGTGTAAGAACAAGGGGGCACAATTTAAAGTTAGAGGGGGGAGGGCTCAGGGGTAATGTGAGGAAATTCTTCACGGAGAGAGTGGTGAACGCATGGAACCACCTTCCTGGAGAGGCTGTGGGGTCCAAAACAGTGGGGGAATTCAAACATGCATGGGACAGACATAAGGCAATTATAGTGGGGGGTTGCAGGAAGTAGGCTGTTGGCTAACTAGAATCTGCAGCTTGTCCAATAGGTAGGGAAATGGGCAGACTGGGTGGGCCAAGTGGTCCTTATCTGCCGTCAAAGTCTATGTTTCTATGTTTCTATGTATCAGCAATGAGTTTCTGGTCAAGTATAGTTTCACCATTTATGCTGAGTACTGATGGGGGTGATTTAGATTGCTTCCCGGTGACTTCTTTAATGTTATTCCAGAAGTCCCTGCCGTTGCCCCATGAGTTAGTGAGAGCATTATGGAAATAGGTGGTCTTCTTATCCCGGATATATTTGGTGCAGTCATTTCGTGCACGTTTATAGTTAGCAATATCAGCTTATCTCCCAGTGTTTCTGGCAATCTCCCAAAGGCAGTCTCGAGCTTTTAGTCATCTAAGTAGGTCTTTGGCCTTGCGCTTCTTGAGGGGTGCAAATATGTTGCATGCTTGGTTGAAGATCCTGATGAAGTGTTCCAGTGCAGTGTTCACATTGGTTGCAGTAAGAATTGGGGACCAATCCTGTTGACGAAGGAAGGTTTTGAGATGAGGTAGCTTGCCTCTAGGTAGAACTCGGCTAGTAATGGTTTTGGGGGGGCTTGATGATTTTATTAGACCAGAAGCAGATGACGGGGGAGTGGTCACTAAGTGTGTCAGGGAGGACAGTGTTGTTTGTGATCCTGGCGGGATGGCTTGTTATGATCCAATCCAGAAGGGTGCTGGTACCCGTTTTATAGTTTGTCCTGGTTGGGGAGCTAACCATCTGAGAAACGTTTGCTGCCGCTATCAAGTTCCTATATGCCCCTGCCTCTGCAACAGGCCAGTTAATATTAAAGCCACTGAGGAGGATGGTTTCTGAGTCAGGTGAGAGAGAGGTTTGGTAAACTCCAGGACTGCGTTAAGCCCATTACCTTGCTCTCTCAGTGGAATGTAGACTGTGACAACTGTGATGGCTTTATTGTGCACACCGAGGAGGATCTTGAAGGAAGAATCTGTGCAGTGGTGGTTTGGGGGGTTAAGTTGATGAGGTGCCCCTGGACCGTGTCCTCAAGGTACAGGGCGCAGCCACCACCTCTTTTTGATGTTCGATCAAGCCGATAGACATTCAAGATTCAGGTAAGTGTGACCAGGGGGTGGTTCTCGGTGCCGTGGGAGGGAGAGGGGCCACAAGACACCAACAAGACACAAGCTGGGGGGGGTTCAGAATGTCACTATACAGGACCAGGCCAGAGCTGTGTTGCTGGGAGGAGGGGCATTACTTGCCACAGGTATCCTGCACATTAGTAGCAGGCTGGCGATCACTGGGGGGGGGTGTCAAACCGGGGTGGGCTTTCACCAGTACAGGGATAAGGATCAGATGAGGGGAGGGACCACTAAATAAACTCTTCATTTATTAATTGGGCAGGGCATCAGGTGGTGGGGACCACTGCACACCAGGGTAAATGGTCTTTATTTGTCAGTCGGGCAGGGCATCAGGTGGAGGGGACCACTAGACACCAGGGTAAATGATCTGTTACAGTGGGCATGGGTACAGGTGGCGGGAGAGACCTCTGGACACCAGGGTGACTCTTCTTTTATTATTCAGGCAGGGCATCAGGTGGAGGGGGGGGGACCACTAGCACCAGGGATATGTCCACACCTGGGAGCAGGCACTTCGGGGAGGGGGCGCTGCACCGTGCAACATTGCCAGGCTACCCATGCAAATGAGCCCATAATGGGCATGCAAATGGCCCCTTAGTGCATTGCATGCCCAACAGGCTAATCTGCATGGGTCCATTTAAATATTACAAATTGCACTTCAGCACAAGTCATTGTGGCGGTGTACTTCAGGAGCCATGTTGGGGCAGTGCTAAGTGGCTTAGTGCTGGGCTGACATGGCCCTATATTCAGTCAAATAGCACCTGTGCATTATTCCACAGAATAAAGCATCTTCGGGCACCTGCGCTATTAAAAAGCGGAGCGCTTTGCGCATTTTTGAATATTGGGCCCCTAGCCTCCCTAAGATTATGGTAAGTACTGTATACACATGGCTTAATGGACCACAATCCTTTAGAATTCCTGCTGCTACTAAATAAATTTACAAATGAAAATGCACCATTTGTAACTGACCTTCAGTTCACAGTGTTGTTAAATCAGCAGTTTACACCCTTATTCAAAGAAGAGAGCTGAACATCAGTGTTCTCAAGCTTGCTTTGAAGGCCTATTTGTATACTGTAAATAGGGTTTTCAAAGTGTGCTTTGGAACATGGTAGTCTGCTTTGGTTGGCTTATAGTTATTTATTTATTTATTTAGTTAGTTAGTTAGTTAGTTTTAAGTCTGTAGGTAAATCCAGACATTATTGAGACTAGTTTTCTTCGGTATATAAAAGGGATAGATTTGGGCAAAGTCTTGGCAGGTTTCCAGAACAATTATAGTAATTACTACTGATATCATCACTAAAAATTAGTCCCCCTGTCAATTAGCTATTTAAATCTCTTTATGACATGTGTGAAAAGAACCAAGCAGCCTGATTGCCGTCACAGAGGCAAAAAGCCTTTGTGTGAAGCAAATAAACAAATCAAAATGAAAGAAAAAGCCACTACGGTTCTCAAAAGAGGTGGCGGTGAAGGTTAGGGAGAAAAAATATAGCATTTAGGAAGTATATGGAAAGGAGCAGGACAGAGAACTGTACCAGTTAAGGCAGAAGGAAGCAGGGAGGATAGTCAGAATAGCAAAGGCCCAAACTGAGGGAAAAATAGCCAACTTGGTTAAGAAGTGGGATAAAACCTTTTATAGGTACATCAGGGAGTGTAGAAAGACAAAGGGAGGGATAGTGAGGCTGAATAGAATGGACAGTAGGTGGGCAGAGAGGGACAGTGAAAAAGCAGGGATACTGAATGAATATTTCTGCTCAGTATTCACAAAATAGAGGAGGGGGAGGTGCCTAATTCAATTAACAGAAGCACTCTGGATAAGGGAGTCTATCCCAGTCCTTTCACAGAAGAAAGGGTTCTGGAAGAACTCCTAAAACTGAAGGTGGACAAAGCAATGGGGCCTGATGGAATTCACCCCAGAATTCTAAAAGAATTAAGGAGAAAACTAGTGACACCACTGACTACTCTTTTTTAACAAATCATGGGAGGATGGTGTGATACCTGAGGACTGGAGGAAGGTGGATGTGATTCCCCTTCACAAAAGTGGGAGCAAGACAGAGGCAGGAAACTACAGACCTGTCAGTTTGACCTCTGTGGTAGGGAAAGTGATGGAATCACTTCTGAAGGAAAAAATTGTTGAGTACCTAGAGGCCAGTGGGGCACAGGACCCAAAGCAGCATGGGTTCATAGCGGGAAGGTTATGTCAGATGAATCTAATTGATTTCTTTGACTGGGTGACCAAAGTAGTAGACCAGGGAGGAGCTGTGGACATGGCCTACCTAGGCTTTAGCAAGGCGTTTGACACAGTCCCGCACAAAAGATTAATAGCCCAGTTTAACCACTCTATTATTGTCCTCTGTATGTAATCACTGCTGTGTGTATCAAATCCCAGGTCGCCCCTGAAAAAGGACCTCTGGTTTCAGTGGACTTACCCAGTTATCAAAATCTAAATAAATAAACCAGCCTGGGAGTGGGTCCCAGGGTGGTAGCCTGGGTAAAACGCTGGCTGGACAAGAGGACACAGAAGGTAATTGTAAATGGAGTCCACTCTGAAGAAAGAGGGGTTACTAGTGGGGTATCACAGGGTTCACTACTGGGTCTAGTCCTTTTTAATGTCTCTGTAAGTGACATTGCAGAGGGACTAGAAGGAAAAGTATGCCTCTTTGCAGATGACATAAAGATCTGCAACAGGGTCGATACACAAGGAGGCGTGGAAAGGATGAGAAGGGACTTTGCAAGGTTGGAGAAATGGTCAGAAGTAAGGCAGCTTAGATTCAATGCAAAGAAGTGCAAAATAATGCACCTGGGAAACAAAAACCATGGAGAAGATTACACAATGGGGGTAGTAACAAAACCAAAAATGGAAAGGGACCTGAGCGTAATCATATCAGATGACCTTAAGGTTAGCAAGCAATGTGAGAAGGCAGTAGGGAGGGCTGGGGGGATACTGGGATGTATAGGGAGAGGCATCACCAGCAGAAAACAGGAAGTTGTTATTCCTCTGTGCAGACAGTTGGTGAGACCCTATCTGGAGTACTGCATCCAGTTCTGGAGACCCCATCTCCGCAAGGACATAGACAGGATGGAGGCAGTCCAGAGGAGGGCAACTAAAATGGTGCAGGGTCGGCAAGAGAAGCCATACGAGGAGAGAGACTAAAGGAGCTTAATATGTATACCCTTGAGGAAAGGAGGGAGAGGGGGGACATGATAGAAACTTTTAAGTACCTCAGTGGAATCAACAGAGTCCAAGAGGGTAGCATCTTTCAGAAAAAGAGATGTGCAAGAACAAGGGGACACAATTTGAAGATAGAGGTGGAACGGCTCAGGGGCAATGTGAGGAAGTATTTTTTCACAGAGAGGGTGGTGGACGCATGGAACAGCCTTCCTGAGGAGGTTGTGGAGTCTAAAACTCTGGGAGAATTCAAGAATGCATGGGACAGACATAAGGCATTTTTTGTGGGGGGTAGGAAGAAATAGGCTGTTGGTTAAATAGGATCTACAGCTTATCCTGTAGGTAGGGAAATGGGCAGACTAGGTGGGCCAAGCGGTCCTTATCTGCCGTCAAAGTCTATGTTTTTATGTTTCTGTATTTAAGAGATGTACAAGAGTGTATTTATCTGGCCATAATTACATTCCTGTACTTCTTTAGCCTGTGCACCAGTTCAACTACAATATCATCGAGTGTCTCCTGCTGTAACTAGGTGTCCACAAGGACAGTCAAAAGGCTGGGCAGGCTGGGGTACAGAATGGTAGGAGGTAGGTGGACTGGTGACAATAGATGGGGGTGGCAAGGGGGGTAATGGGAGGATGGTCAGTTGTAATGGTTGTGGCGCTGTCATCTTCCTTGGGACATTGTGGAACGTAAGCAGCTGTCAGGTCTGCGGGCAACTCGGGTAACTTAAGGAGGAAACCGAGTGGCTAAGATAGGCATTGGGAATGAGGGAGGAGGACAGTGGTGCTGGGAAGCAGGCAAGCAGAGGTAGTAGATTGAGACATGGGGTCAAGGCTGAGAGGGGTACAAGGCAGGAAGCTATGAGGTCACCCCAGGGACAGGAAGAACCTGTGTAACCCCCCCCTGCAAATGAGGGTTCCCAAAAGTCTTCCAGGAGCTTGCCTGAATGCTCCAAGTCTGGGTGGTGTTCGGCATCTGAGCTGTTTAAATGGGGTTCCAAGTGAGTGCTATTTGAGCCTCCACTTACTGTCTCTTTAAGAGCTGTCTTCTTGCAGACTTAATTAATTTGTATTGTGGGACTGTGTATTTAATGCTCGAATCCCACCCGAGCTGCGGAGTAATCACTCCATTTTGCGGTCGCTGGAAGTGCAAAGGGAGCCCATCTGAAAGCTGTAACTGTTTGTCTGTAATCATTAAAGCATTAGCAAAATTGTAGTTTGTCTAACCTGCCTTTATTGCAGCTGGGACTCTGTGTGTTACCTCTCCATTTTGGACCTAAACTGCTGTGCTGGGCCAATTGGGTTAAGGGAGCCCTAAAATGGAGCCTGTGGATGAATCAGAACTTGGACTCTTAATTTTGAGCCAGCCGCAAGGGGATTATATGGGCAGTGACTCTGGGAAATGTAGTTTTAACCTTGGCACCTTTTTCCACCAACAGAGGGAGTCTTATTGTGAGTGACAGCCTACCCAAGCAACAGAATGATGTGGAGCTAAAGGAAATGCCCTGCTCTGTGACTGGAAAGCTCAGATCAGTTGTGACAGTGAAGAGAGAAGGAGCTCTGTGCTTCTGCAGTGTATGGTTTCACGCAGGAAGCACGTGTGAGGCCCTGAGGTTCAGCCTGCAGCCATTGTAAGCGCTAGTTCGGACTGAATCCGACTTGTGAGGAGAAAGAAGGAAGTCTGAAAGGTAGAAACCAGGCTAACCCTGTAGAAGACTGGAGAAATTGTTGAATCACGCTCGGTCTGTCAGGAACTGAAGCTGCTGTGTGTGCTCTTGGATATTTTGCAGTAATTGCGATCAGGATCTTGGAGCAACCTGCATGGTATAGTACTTTCCTTTTACATATGAAAGTGCGTAGTGCTTGAGGGGAATCGCTATTTAAAATCCCCTGTGCTGTGTGCTGTGTGTTGAAGCTGGAAGCAAACCCCAGCTTGTCTCGGACTAAATCCGTTTGCTATATACTGCAGTGGGGTCCAGTCACAAGGACCTTGTCTCCATGCCCTGTTGTTCTGGTGATCCAGAAGAACATCCGCCATCCAGTTCTCAGCTTGGGTATTGTGAGTACAAATCAGGGTATTCCCCTGCAGCCTGTTTTCAATCACAAGTGTGTCATCTAATTATTGTTGTTTCACTTCTTCATGGACTGAGCCATCCGGCTCCGGATTACAACTGGGTATTGTGCATATATTTTCTTCTACATGTCCCTGTCCATCTGCAGCTGCCGGCCAACCCTGGGCAACAGACCTGGCTAGCCCTCCCAACCTGGGTACTCAGAGTGCGACTTTTCAGACCCTGTATGTGTGCACAGTACTGTGATTTAATTCTGCCAATTAACCTGATCTCCCCCTCCCGTGTTTTATTCCCCCTAAATAAACCAGATTTGATGTTGTTAAACTTTAAACTGTCTGAAGTGTCAGTACCTACATATCAAGCATTGTATGTTGATTAACCTTATTTTACATGGGGTCCCCAGAGACGAACCTCAGAATCAGTCTCAAGGGTAAGTGGTACTTTATGAATGAACAGTGAGTACATGTGGGGTATTGGGACTGTAACTTCTGTGCATTGCATGAGCCACTAGAGGGAATAAAAGGGTGTCTCAGTGTCCCAGAGGGCTGTGACCAAGCTAGTCTAACCACTACAAACCTTGGCCTCTGGGTGGAGGCACCCGCCATAGAACCTAGGCCCCTCAACCTGTCAGTAGTCAAGCAGGCAGGGGTAGTAGCCCTTGGGATAGCGCCACCTGGGGGTTACACCTGTGACATGGATTCCAAGAGGGACAGAAGCAGGGAAATGGATGGTAGTGGGGTGGTAAGGCAATCTGGGGAAGGAGATAGGCACAGGAAGAAAGAGGGGTGAACAGGTCAAAGGTGCTGAGGACAGCACAGGCATAGGGATAAAGTCCTCAAACAGGTTCTCTCTCCTGCAGAGTATGGATGCGCAGGGGGCCAGCGCTATGCTAGCAAAGCAGGGAGTAGCACATATAGATCAAAGTAGTGAAAGCCATGGGGCAAAGAGTGAGACTCAGGGCAAAAGAGGTAACCAGGACAGGGAGGCTGGGAAGTCATGTGGAGAGGATAACACAAGGGGGAAGGCTAAGGGTGGGAAGGGTACCTGGGGTAGGGAGGCTGGGAAGGCAGGAGGAGAGGATAGCACAGCAAGTATGAGCAAGGGGGTCCAGAAAGAAAGAGGATGAAGCAAAACAGGGGCATCTCCATGACAGGAGCCCATGGGGGGCAAACCAGGGAGAGACCAAGGGCAGGGAGGAAGCTGGGGAACAGGAGGGAGACAAACACAGGAAGGAGGGACAGCATAAAAGGCAATTTATGGGCAAGAGGCTGACAGGGGAGGAGCGAGTTGTAATAATAGGGGACTCCATCCTGAAGGGAAAAAGATGGGTAATGGAAACTCTGGCAGTGACAACAAGATCATGAAATGCATGCCAAGCATGACAGCAGGGAGGGTGGGAGAATATTACCAAACCCTGTGGGGCAGGGGAGGCCACACATTGTAGTTCATTTGGGCACCAATGATCTGGCGGGCTGAGAGAGGTAGCACAGGAAAGGTTCTTAAAGCTGAGTAGGATCTGCAAAGGGTTGGGCAAATCAGTGACCTTCTCAAAAGTGCTGCCAGTCTCAAAAGCAAGTACAGCTAGAAAGGTGAGGATTGAGGAGCTCGACACGTGGCTGAGGCGGTGGTGTGAAGAAAATAGTTTTGGCCTGGTGGGAGAGTAGGTAGGACATGGGATAACAAATAATTTTATGCAATAAACAAGCTGCACCTAAACAAGGCGGGTACTAGGGTTCTGAAAGGTAAACTGGAAAGCTATTTAATGGACTGGATACATTTAAACTGAGTAAGGGGAGGGGTCAGCAGGGGGCAAGGAACTCAGCACCAGACATGAGGAGCCCAGGGGCCTCCCCCCCCTTAGGAAGAATGACAAAAGAGAGGGGAGTACAAGGGGAGGGGATAGCAGGGGAAGGGGGATGATAGAAGCAGAGGCAAATAGGGCCACTGGACACACTGGAAGGCAGTGACCCTTAATGCAAGGAGCCTGGGAAATAAGGCAGCAGTCCTACAGGCACTACTGGCAGAAGGTAATGCGGATATACCTGCCATTACAGAAACATGGTCAACTCAGTTCCATGACTGCGACCTAGAGATCCCAGGTTACCAACTGCACTGGAAGGACAGGGCTAAAGGAAGGGGGGAGGTAGCATCTTTCAGAAAAAGAGATGTACAAGAACAAGGGGGTACAATTTGAAGATGGGGGGATGGCTCAGAGGTAATGTGAGGAAGTATTTTTTCATGGAGAGAGTTGTCGATGCATGGAACAGCCTTCCTGAGGAGGTCGTGGAGTCAAGAACAATTAAAATTAGCTGTACAATATTATGAATAATGCAAAATCCATAAAATAGAAGACTTCTACAGTCCTAAACACTTGCATCCTTTACATGTGGGTGTCCACACAGGATGCACTGTTTGTGCATTAGTTAAGTACTTCAGACATGCACTGCCTGCTTCTTTGGGACACGGTTTCATTTTCCCAGCCACTGATGGCGTACATGGCTTTCTTCCAAACAGGGCATTCCAGTGTAAGTCTGAGGACGGGCTGGCTGAAGAAATGTGGCATACAGTAGCTATAATTACCTAATTAGATAAGTGACAGCCACCTCTGTTTAATAATGAACTGTTTTAAAGACAAGGACATATTTAGAACAAACTATCATTCAAAGGATTGGCTCTCACATATCCACTTATTTTAATTATAGCTACTAATATGCTTATTTTTCAGTTCCCTTACCCCTCCCAAAGTGGTTCTTCATAACTCCAAACTGCTATACTGTTGCTGAGAGGGGAAGGGAGGGATTACAAATTCCGACAATCTCACAAGGCAGGATCAACAAGGTAAAAGGGCATAGACTGTGAATTGTAGAGTAGTGAGGATTAACCAGAATCTGGCAGCAGACAACTACCAGTAACAGCCTGTACTAACCTGGTATTAGTAAAGGTGTGCTACTAACCATGTTTTAAAAATTACAAAGAGAATGGTGTAAGGTATCTTCCTCTGGTGCCGCAAGGCACGTGGCTCCATCCTTTGATGTCCAGGTGGGACTTGGATATTTTAACCCAATAGTTCTTAGACTTTGTCACAGCGAGCCTCCCCAAATCCATGGAAAAGATTCTGAGCCTCCCCCAAAAACTGAAATAATCTTGGGCCTCCCCAAAGAGAAATAACATACTGTACTTTGCACAGTACACCATGAATAAATTGTAACCCCTTTGAGTACTTGGCTCACATTCAGTTCTTTCATTCAATTCTTTGTCTTATACTGATGTGGAACCTTTGAAAAGAGCTCCTGTGCTCAAAAGTGTTATCTGAATAAAAAAGAAGTAAAACAAATATTATTCAGCTTATTGTAACCCCTCCACAGGCCAGCTTACTTGCTCCGCTATTTTCCTTCTTGAACCATTGTTACCCCTTGTTGCAGTACCTTCATGGGTCAGACTACTGTCTCTGTTTCCTCTCTATATGAAATAACCTTCCTACATGCAGTACTTTGCCTCTCCCCTCCTTCCCTGCTCCTAAGCAACTTCTCTGGGATTACTTTGCTCCTTCCTGCTATTGCTCTTAGCACTTCTATGCTCAACCCTTGTATTTGGGCTGTTCTGCCATCAGTCTACAAATTGATCAGTTACCAGCACTCATTAGTTTATTGTTCATGTTTGTTGCACTATTGTTCACTATGTATTTCTTGATTGTTTGACAGTTACTATTTGAAATGTATTCACTACCTACCCTTCCCTGGGTACACCTGAAATGAGCCTTGGCTCATTCACCTTCCCTTGTCACCTGTTAGTAAATAAATACATAAAATTAATCTACTATTATCCTCTTTCAGTTTGGTTCGTCTCATCACACAAAATACATAAAACTCAAAATTTAAATACAGTACTTTTTCAGACTTGCTTGAGCCTCCCCTTGAACAGGTTGGGGCCTCCCCAAGGAGGCTGGCCTCACCATTTGAGAACCCCTGTTTTAACCTATAGAGGAGCCTTGTAACTTTGGAAATGTTCAATATTTTGATCCCAAATTTTCAACATAGCCATTTCTTCACAGCACCTTATGAATTTGACAGCTGTCATTTTTCCAAATTATGTGTTTTCATAACTGTGGCACAGAATAACATCTTGCCTGGGATTTGAACATTTTCACCTGCAATAAGAAGACTATGCTGAAAATTTGGTGTACAAATATGGTAAAATGCCCAGGTTATTACTGAACGTTACACTATTTCAATGTTCACTCATAACTTCACTAATTTTCAATATTTTGACTCCAACATTTCAACATAGCCATTTTTCCATGCCACCTCATAAATGTGATGTGTCATTTTTAAAATCCTGGATGAGGTGTTTTTGCACCTCTGGTGCAAAATGACATTTTGGCCAATATATTATAAATGGCACATGTCATGTCTATAAGGCAAATCATAAAACAAGCATCTTCAAAATTTGGAGTCAGAATTGCAAAAAAACAAATTGTTTAACAAGCAGCCAACGTTCGGCATTGACAAGTGCTAAATGTAAGTCTACAATAGACATATGCAGTACCATGACAGACCAGCAGAGGTCTATGTCTGGCCCTGGAATTCTAGGTATAAGCTGAAGTTAGGAGAGCTTTTATTAATTTAGATTACACCCTTATCTTGACCCAGCAATAAAACATAACTGATAGCACCACCCTGAAAAGTAAGGTTCCCCCATTAGTTAGCTGTTTTAATCTCTATATTATGCTTATTAACTACAAGAGGTATTTTATTCTTCTTTTTTTGGTGTCCGTGTTTTTTACTGCTATACATTTTAGTAATATAACATAGCTGAATCAAACCATAGCAAAGACTTTTTTCTTTAGTGGATTGTATAAGCAGAAAAAATGTTTGCAGCAGTTTGTTGTCTACAGGCATGTGACAACCAAGTGACAATGTGTGGTTGAGATGGAATTAAGTTATGTATTTGTGATGTAAATGTTACTAGTGAATGATATGCAGCTAATAAAATATTAATACAGCTACTGTACTGAAGTGGTCTTCCTCCCCATAGGAAAGTCACACTCCCCTCCCTTTATCTGTTAGATGCTTTCACCTCTGAATACCTGAATGTGTGTGGAACATAGGTTGGGATGGAGCACAGAGAACTCCATCTGGCACCCTTTGATGCATACAGAAACACAGTATTATGACACTAGAAAATTCAACATAAACTGACCAAACACATTATTTACAAGGGTTTACATTTTTAATTTGAAATAGGGACCATCACTGCATATTCCTCCAATTGGTCTGTTTGTTAGCAATATTTACTTACTATAAAATATGTAATAATAAAGGTAACTTTCTAAATGAGTAAAATTACTTTTGGGCTTCAGTTCCAGGCAGGGGGAGTGAACAGTTGCCAAAAGTATTTGACTGCTTATGGGACCATAATCCCACATTCCACCACTGAGTGCCACAGAGCTTCAGATCCTGACAGAGCACTTTTGGTGTATTGAGGCAGCAGGTAGTGGGTGGGACACTCCCTTGGTGATGCTATTAGGAACGTCCACCCTTCCCTCTGCTTTGTACCTTATAAGGTGTGCATGAGTGAACGTCCAACCACTCCCTTTGGTCAAAGGAGTAGGCAGCAGGTTGGTGTGCTTAGTGAGTGTGGAGGGGTAACAGTATTTCATTTTCTAAGTGCAAGACTCACTTGACCCTAAAATAAACTCTTTTAAAGAGACACTGTCAACCTCCTTAGGTCTCAACGTGTCCCTAGTTTAAAAAACACATTTTATGATTGCCAACATTTTGTAAAGATTGCTGATGTTGCTGGTAGTTTGATTCTGACTCTTTTTTTCTTAAAAAAAGTGAAAAACAGACTGCCCACCATACTGGTGTTACCAAGCAAACACAGGTTTGTTTACATTCCTTGATCAGCTCCAAATGCATCTTTCCTGGACTTGGGAACACCCACAACACAGTCTAGCCCCTCATGATGTAAATGGAGTTACGAGGCTACTGCCTCGTGAGTGACTGCACTGTTTGGGTGTGTTTCTAATACTGTGGAAATATGCAGTAAGAACAGATCCCGGATTGTAAACAAAACAAGGTTGTTTATATACAGTATGTACATTAGCATGCATTTCAATTCTAAACAAGGAGACAGAAAAAATAAACAGCAACATCAATGAATTTTAGAGAGGGTAAGAAATCGTAAAATGTAGGTTTTTAACTAGAAATAATATGATGAAAAACAGGTTGACAGTGTCCCTTTAAGCATAGAAGCAACATTACCTGTTTGTAATGCTGGAGCATTCCCTCCAGTAACAGAGTGGATCACCTGACTTAGTCTAGCAAGACTTTAAAACCTAAGAGGTAAAATTTAACCTCACTAAGACTGGTAACACTCAGAATGTTAACAGTTTACAGTGATATTTAGACACTGATAATGTGATGGCATCTTGGAAGGAAACTATTATCTGTACAGAATATCTAATCATTGTACAAGCAGGATGTGAAAAGCATAGCGCTTCTATAAAAATGTAACACAGAGCAGAAGCATAAAATGGATCTGTATAATATGAACTTTAATTTGTCAATGTTTTCTCATTTTTAGCTAATGAACATAGAGAGGGGAATAAATGCATAATTGTAGGAGATAAAAGCGAACAATAGCAAGAGAAACAGTTGTTTTCTGACAGGCACCATATCAACATGCAATGTGTAAGCAAGACTAAAGATAACGCTTGTGATTTAATGTTTATAGGATACTTAATGTCTTTAATTTATATAGTAAGGTTTCGAGGACAAGAAACAGGATTTAGCAGACCTGACAAAATATGTAGTCATATAGATCCAATGTGATATAACAAGATTAAGCATATAACTATTTTATTTTACCACTAAGACACACCAATAGGAAAGAGTGTGACAGCACATGGGTGTTAGTAGTAAAAAAGTGATATGTGATGATTCTAAATATTGACATGGTATTATAATTTAACAGGTGACCACAGTTAATACTGTAGGGCTAGATGAAGGGGCCGAGCCCCTAAAACGTCAGCTACATATATGGAAATGTAGCTTGAAATAAAACAGAAGTGGATCAAAATTAATTTGCATGTGCAGTGCGCCCTTTTTTTGGTTTTGTATTTTTCATGGACATAGTTCAGCAAGGGCATCCATGGTACCAAGACTATTATCTTGTCCCAAGCTAGAAAGAGGCAGCCTGGGGAGTCCGACTTCATACATAGTTTGAAAAAATGTGAATTTTCAAAATGTCTAGGGATATCATGAAAAACGTATACAAACATGTTCATTGAAATGTATGCATTAAATTCATAAGTACTTTAAATGATGGTAGTATGTGACATTTTGCCATTCTTTAAAAAAAGTCTTCATTGATTTTGGTCTCTTTGAGTACCCTATTCCCACACTCTGATAATTTGTAATGAAAGATTACAAAGAGAATGGGGTACATGCCATAGATATTAGAGAATATGATGGATTTTTTAGCATTTTACTTCTATTTGGGTCAAATCAAAACCAACACTAAACTAATAAAAGACTTGGCATTTGCAGAGAAAACACTTGTAGCCGGCCCTATAAACATGTGAAGGGGTTTTCTGGACCAGCTTCTACTTTCATGACAATATTGTATCCAGTAATGGTAAATTATTTTTAATAACTGATGTTTTTTTTAACACAACTCCCTTGTGTCATACATCTAACAAATTTATTTCATCAGTAATGTTACAAAATGTCAACTTTGTTGACGCTAGTCAACTCTTGCTTTATTTAGAAGTTGGTGACTAAGAAGCACACTAAGTCAAGGCTTGTTGCCAGGTGCGACTCAAGGAAGGGTTACAGAAATTATAGTAATATTGGGGGTGATCTGGCAACACAATGGGCAAATGAAACAAATTTGAGCAGCAAGAAATACAATGGATGTCTAGGTAGCATGATATCTACAGAACATAAATGGAATATACAAACTACAAAGCCAGAGTAAAAATATGTAAACCCCTCTCTCAATAAGGGGGAGCTTACCTTAAAGCTCCCAGCCAATCAGGGCAACGAACTCTCTTCCCTAACCCAGCTGGCCACCCACATGCTTAGCACTCCCAGTCCACATGGATGGCAGCTGGGGGACTAACCAGCACAGCAGCTCTACTTCAGTTTCTCAAGCCTACACGTGCACACACTTAGTACCACTGCGACTGATGATATACGGAACCGGTGAGGGATGTGACAGCTGGGAGCTGTGCTGCAGGATTCACTGTGAACAAAGTCCCGGGGCTTGATTTTCAAAGCCCCCTGAATGACGCAAGCCCCCGGTGCACTGATCATTTAGCGTACGGGGCTTGCGGCTTCACCTGGCAAGCGATCAGATTTTCGCACTTAAGAGCCAATGTTAGTCAGACCAGGTTTCAGTCTAACTTGCACCATTTGGGGGGGACCAGTTTTATGGGGCTTGCACCAAATCGTGAAAAGTGTCACAGCTGTGCCTGATGTACTAAAATCAGGTGTAGTTGCATCAAAGGAGTTTGACACAGCTACACCAAGGAACGGGGTTGTACAGGGCTTGATGTAAACCCTGCACTGACCTTTGCAAATCGAGCCCCATGTGTTATTTTGGGGCCATATTACTGTCTCACTTAATGCTACTGAGTTATGTTAGTGTGCACGGGAATAATAGTAATGATGGGATGGTGGGTTTCCTAAGGAAAGATCTAAATTTGTTAGAAAAATGGGCAGCAGATAATGGCATGAGTTTTAATACCAGTAAATGTGTGGTAATGCACCTGGGAGCCAATAATAAACAAGCAACATATATATTAAATGGAGCTACACTAAAAACAGTCGATAAGGAAAATGATCTGGGAATATTGATCACTAGTGACCTCCGTTTTAGATCACAGTGCAAGGAGGTCATTAAGAAAACAAATAGAATAGCGGGTTGTATTAAAAAGGCTTTCTCATCTAGAAATAGAGCTTGTATTATGCCACTTTATAGAGCCTATGTTAGGCTGCACATGGACTACTATGCGTCACTTTGGAGTCCATACCTGAGGAGGGACGTGAATAATCTGGAGAGTGTACAGAGAAGGTTAACCAAAATGATAGATGGATTGGGGAATATGGACTATGAATCTAGACTAGATAGCTTACATTTGTTCCCTCTCGAGCTTAGAAGAATAAGAGGATATCTGCTACATATGTACAAGGGGCACGAGGTCATTATGTCGCAAGACAGAATGTCACATGGCACTATCGAGCTGCATGATTAATGCCATGAGGCATCATGTCTTTGTTCTGTAGGGGCATCCGACCCCCACACCTCCCGTTACAGGGGGCTGCTTCCCCTGGACCACCCTCCACTAAAGATTCTCAACTCCGAAAGGGGGTCCAACTCAGGGAGTGCACAGGTCCGGTTTCACTATAATGCCATACGCTATTAAGCATGAGACATTATGACCCGGTATGTGTACAAGGTATCTAGGGATGAAAGCCTAAGGAAAAAGCTAGGATTAGAACTGAATGAAAGAAACATTAACTTAAGAAGCCACAAATTACAATTACATTTAACATTTCCCAAAAACAACACTAGGAGATACTTCTTTACACAAAGAATTATTCCCATTTGGAATGGTCTTCCTAAAGATGTGATAGATGTAAATAGCTTCCAGGCTTTTAAGTTAAGGCTGGCTGACCATCTGACGATTAATAAGGCTAACTACTTGACTCTCTAGAGTGGGAGATATACAGTATGAGTTAGCACCTTCTGTCTATCTTATAGTTCCAGTACTTAATCCAGTACTGAATACTGTAATAACCAGCCAGTTATTATGGGAAATAATAACCTATCATCTCTATAGACAAAAATGATGACCAGGTATTACTGTATTTTTCTATTTTGGATGTATGGAGTGTTAAGTGGGGATTGTGAGCGTATTATTTGAGAAACAAGCATGTCTGTTGAAGTGAGCATTTTATTTGGGTTCCCTATCACTGTGGGTGGGAGGTTTCACTGCCTGTGGGGAAGCACCCTGGCAATGTCTGCTAGAGGGATCCCTATAGGTGTATGCATATGCTATTTATTAGAGCCCGATACCACCCAAACCAGGGCACCATTCACCCAAAGGTTTAGCCAATTCTTCCAATGCACAGGCTTAGTCATGCATGTAATGGCTGGTGGTGGTTACAAATATAATACATGTAAAGAGGCCTCAGGGCAGCAGAGGAGTGTTAGGTATAAGGGGTCACAGCATCCAAGCCTAAAAAAATGGGGCTTGTAGCAGAAGCAGGAGTGAGCAGAAATGTCCTGAAGTAGTTGTTTAAAGGTAAAGGATAAAAGGAAAGAATGGGTAAGAAGGGGCAGGGAAACAAAAGACGGTTGCCTGACCTGCCAATGCCCTAGAACAGGGGCGTAGAAGGAGTGGGAATCAGAGGAATAGAGGGGGAAAAAGAAGTTGGAAGGGAGGAGAATAAGACAGTTAAAGAAGGAACCAAAGTAGAATTTAGAGATGAGGCAGGCACTGTGTGAAATGAGTCTCCCTTCCAGTGACAGCAGGGAGAGATCAATGTAGAGGCAGCAGGGGTGAGTGTAAGAAGGACCATTGAGGACAAAGCAGCAGTAGGAATTATAGCGAGTATCAAGTCTGGCTATGTGGACTTCAGGGTGTCACTGATCATGTCATCTGCATAATTAGATACAGGTGCTGTACGATACTTTTAAGGCTAATCTTGCGTCATACAGAATCATGAAGATTGGGGTTTTAGGAAGCCTGGCAAGATACTTCTTACTGGCAAGGGTCATAGAGACTTGTTTTCTTGGCACTGAGTGTTGGCTGGTTAGAGCAGAGCCAGCACTGAATGCTATTGATATTGTTATTGTGGTTAGCTACTAAATCTGCTGCATGGAGAGACCTCTTGGACACAACTTCCGCTCTTTCCAAAGGTGGTTCTTAAAAGAAAAACTAGTTCTGAATGTCCTCAAAATGAAAGCCATGCTGCTTGGTTTGCTCCAAAAGTCAAATGCTTTTCACAGGACCTTGGATGGTGTCTAATCCAAAGAGGTAAATGAATTTAAATACTTGAGTGTAATTCTTGATCTCGTCTTACTTTTGACAGCCACATGAGAAACACAGATAAGTCTGTTAATCAGAAAATGTGGTTACTATACCATATCCAAAGGCAACTCACAGTGGATACCAGAGTGAGAACTGCACAAAGCAACTTACTCACATTGACTAATAATGGATTCATTGTGGTGGATGCTGCCCTGCCCCAAAAACTGGGCAAAAAAAGAGAGCTCTGCCTCACAAAGTGGCCAAAGTTGCTTCCTCTCAAGGCCCCACATCCCACCCCTGTACCAACTTTGAACAACATGGATGGCTGCTACCAGAATACAGAGCACAAGTAACGTTAGCCCACTTTATATACAAGACCCTAAATGGAAATACACCTCGGTGCCTTTCTGAACTGTATACATTTGTTGATAACCCAAACTGCCACTCCACAGCGAATTTATTAATAACTGTATTTATGCATATGGGTATAGGTCAGAAATCTTTCAGCTATGAAATTGCCTGTCTTTGGAACTCTATTCCATCTTATATCACACTGTCTTCTTCTCATGAAGTTTTCTCTCTTAAAATGAAGGACCACTTGCTAAAACTTAATGTATTCTCATGTTTTATGTAGCCCTTGTTTCTTGTGCAACACTTCAGCTAGCTTACATATTACTATTCATCTTACTGTACAGAACTTCTGCTAATTCTCATTACCTTGTTCTGATACCAAACTGTATACTGTGTATACCTTTCCTTGCATTATGTCCACTATGTTTTACTGTGTCATATCACTACACTATGCAAGGTGTTTTAGTACCCAGGACATGCCTGAAACTTGCACCTGGTGCCACACCTGTCAACTCTCCCTGATTTTGAGGGACGTCCCTCATTTTACCCCTCGAAATTGCTCTGTCTCTCATATTTCCATCATGAAAAAAGTGCTGGCCCCACAGAGAATGTGTGGTAAATACAGATTTTAAAGGATCCCAAAAAAAAAGATGAATTGATACCTTGATACAACAAGATTGTAAAGGAGCAGCTCAACATATTCTGAGATGCTAAATCAAAACTAAACCTTGTACAAGTAAACACTATGGTTTCCACAGTGTTCTGACCTTGTAGCTCCACGTTTGAGGATGTGTCCCTCATTATGAGGGCCACTGTCCACACTGTCCCTCATTTTGAGTGTTCATGTCCCTCATTTCAATGAGAAAAGTTTGAGGGGTATGTTTGGTGCCAGTGCACCTACCCGGGAATAAATCAAAATAACTCAAATGGCAACTGTGGGAAATAAACAGGTTTCATTTTTTGGACTTAAGATGTCAGCAGTGTTGTCTGCGAATTGTTTTTCCATCTAAACAATAAGAACTGTGTGTAGATCCAGCCATTCCTTGGTGGGACTTCCACTTTTTCTAAGTGAGTGTTTTTAGTCATCGCCCCTCTGCCAACCAAATTCTAGAACAGAATGCTGGCAGGCATCTAGATGACAGCACTGCAAATCCAGCACTCCAAAGGAAAGGTTCTCTGTTGTAAAATAATTACTTCTCAGGCCTTGATGTTATCTAGTAGTCTGTTTCACTCTGCAGCAAAACAAGAATATGCCTTCAATAACAAGCATTTGTCAATGCCGAATGTTTGCTTGCTGGCATTGGCAGTGGTAGTGTAGAAGTTACAGAGCTGTAATAGGAATGGCAGTGAAGTATTGAACTGAAGCCAACCCCACCACCACCCTGCAGAGAGTGACAGGCATTGGGGTGTGCCTTTGGGTTGTCAGGCATAACAGTCACGCCATTTTACCACACCCCACCCTGCAGACACTGACAAGTGTCACGGTGTGCTTTGGGGTCTTTGGCCCTTATGCACACCCCATTCCATCAGGAAGTACGGTGAGATGGGTGCGGTACAGGAGAATGGGGTGAACTTTGGGGCCGAAGAGTTCAAGGCATACCTTGATGCCTCTCACTGGCTGCAGGGTGTAGAATGGTATGAGTATTACAGGCAAGAATCCCAAGTTACATTCCTGATGCCCGTCATTCTCTACAGGGTTGGGCGTTAATGGTTGGAAACCCTAATACCTCAGGCATTTGTTGGTATTTTCACTCCAAATTTTCAACATGTTTTTTTTGTGACCCCACCTCATGAACAGTGGCAATATCAGTTTGTTAGCTGAAAGCTGCTTATGCACAACGACTACGGCATTTAGCACCACAGGTGCAAAAACATTCTGAACAGGATGTAAAAAATGACAGCTGTACTGTTCATGGGGAGGTGTAAAAAATGGCAATATTGCAAATCTGCAGTAAAAATATTAAAAAAACTGGTGAAGTCACGGGCGTAGATAGAAACTGTGCAATGCACACCCGTAATGTAATTAGTTTGGGGATTTTTACAGCAGATTGTCAACACAGGCATTTTGGGACCTCCGATCATGAACAGTGTCACTGTGATTTTCTTTTATCTGTCCCGAACAATGATTTCCCACAAATGATTCTGTGCTGGAAAGTGTGAAAACACATTTCGCCATGTTGTGAAAAAATGACAGCTGTACTGTTCATAAGGAAGTGTGGAAAATGCCACTGGTGAAAATCTGGACTGAAAATATTACAAAGTCATGAACTTACAAGGGTGCATGGAAACCGCGCAATTTTCACTCATAACACAGTCATTTTATGGACTTTTGTCACCAAATTTTCAACATAGCCATTTTAAGACCTTTGCTCATGAACCGATAACTGTGATTTTCTTAATCTGTCCCAAACATTGCTTTCACACACCGACTGCACCATTGTGCGCTGCGTCTGGCAAACATTTTGGGTGACATGTGAAAATGGCAGCTGTACTGTTCATAGGAAGTGTAATAAAATGGCAATGTTGAAAAATCTTGAGTGAAAATATTGAAAATTTCAGAACTTCATGAAAGCGCGTGAGGAACCGCGCTAACGACGCTTCATAAAACAGTCATTTTAAGAATTTTTCACCAAATTTTCAACATAGCCATTTTAAGACCTCTGCTCATGAACAGTATCACTGTGATTTTCTTAATGTGTCCCATACATTGATTTCGCACACCAACTGCGCCATTGTGCACTACATGGGCGGAAATATGTTTTGGGCAAGATGTGACAAATGACAGCTATACTGCTCATAAGGAGGTGTGGTAAAATGGCAATGTTGAAAATCTGGAGTGAAAATATTGAAAATTCGCAAACTTACGAGCATGCATAGGAACTGCGCAATGCACGCCGTGAAACAGTCATTTTAGGGATTTTATCGAATTTTCAACATAGCCATTTAAGACCTCTGCTCATAAACAGTGTCACTGTGATTTTCTTAATGTGTCCCATACATTGATTTCAAGACACCGACTGCGCCCTGTGCGCTACATGGGCGGAAACATGTTTTGGGCAAGATGTGAAAAATGACAGCTGTACTGCTCTTAAGGAGGTGTGGTAAAATGGCAATGTTGAAAATCTGGAGTGAAAATATTGAAAATTCGCAAACTTACGAGCATGCATAGAAACTGCGCAACGCATGCTTGTAAAACAGTCATTTTTAGGAATTTTTTCACCAAATTTTCAACATTGCCATTTTAAGACCTCTGCCCGTGAACAGTGTCACTGTGATTTTCTTAATTTGTCCCGTACATTGATTTCGCACACTGACTGCACCATTGTGCGCTACATGGGCGGAAACACATTTTGGGTGAGATGTGAAAAATGACAACTGTACTACTCATAAGAAGGTGTGGTAAAATGCAATGTTGAAAATCTGGGTAAATATGAAAACTTCATGAACTACGAGGCCTGCGTAGGAACTGCGCTTAGCGCACACTCGTAAAACAGTCATTTTTGGAATTTTCCACCAAATTTTCCAAAATGGGCTTCTTGAGAGCTTCCACCTTATGAACACTGGCAGTGTCGCTTCGCTAATTGGTCCCAAAAGGTGATTTCGCAAGTAAGGATCACAAATCACTCCTTCGGACCTGAATAACGCCATGACAGTGACATCATTCATGAGAAGGGTCCCAAAACCCCATGTTGAAAATTTGCACAAAAATCTCAAAAATGCCTGAGATATGCAGCAAGTTGAAAACCCTATCTATCCCATTATACAGCTTATCGGCATTTCTCAGTTCGCGGTCGGCTTTGAAGAGTGCAGACGGTTCCCGGTCCACCAAAGATCGCGCGCTGAGGTCCGGTAAGGTATGGGGTGGGGGGTGGGAGGCAGGGCGCGAGTGGGTGGTGCGGGTTGTGGGAGGGGCAGTGGAGAAGCCGAGGGACAGTTTTTATTTCCGGTTTTTTTTTAAATGACGACGCGGGACATTTGCCACGTTGGGGTGGGCTCCCAGTGTGGCACAGGGCGGCTGGTTGAGGCGTGGAACCGGCCGGGGATTGGGCACCTCACAGCTCAGCAGCATCAGCTGCCACGCCGGTGGCTTCCAGCGTGGCACCCTGTACCTGGGGGCAGTGGAGCCGACGGGGGATTGGGTACCCTGTCAGCTATAGCCGATCGAGGCTGCCACGCTGGGGTGAGCACCCAGCGTGGCATGTGGAAGGCTTTTTGGGGGCGCAGCACAGCTGACGGGATTGGGCACCCCAGCTGTGTTGCAGTGTGCGTAAACGCAGCATGCATGCGTGTGTGTGTGTGTGTGTGTGTGGAGCGTGCATGAGCAGGCGATATCTGATCACTGCTCACTGAAGCGTAGCTCCCTCTTTCAACTGTACTCCACTGCATTTTGGAGCTGTCATAGACAGAACTGTGGCCACGCCTGCCAACACACTGACTGAATTGGAAGAGGGGGTGACACACCTCCGAAAACTTGGGTGATAGCACTATGTTTCTTACACATGCATGCAAGCAAACATAAAAATGCACAGTGTGTGAAATGTAAAAGCAGGGTTTACTATCCAAAATGAAGATCTGCTTCACCCTATAAGTGCATGGAATATAGTTTCACTTGTTTTATTTTCTTAAATGTTATTTTTGCCCAAGCTGCTATCCTATATGGTTTACATGCGAATAGCAGTTTCACATACTGTAATATTGACAGAGCACGTCTCCTCAGTACTGCAGCTGCAAAAATGGTAGGTCAAGGTCACCTTATTAAAACAGAAAAAAAAAACTTTTCAACTCAAGAAGTAAAGACCAAAAAAAAACACAGACATAATTCTGTCTACTAGTATGGTACCACACAGTACACAAAGCACAGATTGAGCTGGGTATGATGTCACTTCTTTTCTTAGTTAGCCTGTAACCTCAGCCTCCCTTCCAAACAAAAATACTGTATTGGATTTCTTATTCACAGACAGCAAAATACAAAAAGAATTCAACAGGGAGCTGGGGCTGCAGCAACATTTGAAAGAACATAGACTATGAGCTACTGATTCTGACTCACGTTAAGGGCAGATGGACACTCATTTTCAAATATCCAAATGATAAAAAACTGCAGACATACCACATTGCAAATCACACATTCCTAGAACTGAAAGAAGATAACCATGGAAAGGCAAAGTAGCTGCTTAGCATACACTAAAACATGCAGAAAGCCACATCCTTCCCCCCCTCCTCCTATCGGACATTAGCAGAAGGAAGTGGAACAGACCCAGCTCTCCATGAAGAATCCTTGTGGTTTGACATGAATTATTGTTATTCTTCTACTGAACACACATTTGTTGTCCTGCCACTCCTGTTTTTTTAAACTCAGATGTTACCCGTTACGCTCATCTTAGGCCTGGAAGTGCAAAAGCTCAATTTTCTAAAAGGTTATTGTATAAATATGTTTGGTCTTCCCCTTCTCAGTTTTCCTTAAGCTCAGAGAAGGATCTATTTTTTTGCAATTTATTTACCCAAGAAGTCAAGACATTAATCAACAGATAACAAAAAATGCAGTACCAAAAGAGTGAGACTGCAGGCTAAATCAATTCTCCAGGTTAAATGCTGATTTAAGCAGATAGTGTTTGAGACCCTTTTTATGTTTGCTTGCACACATGTGCAAGAAACATAGTGCCACCACACAAGTTGTCGTAGGTGTGCCTCCCCTACTTCGAATGCCCTGCTCACTTTTGCAGGCACAGCTGCGCCACGCCAATGAATGTCAGAGCTGTCTATGACAGCCCTTCAAATGCAGTGGCGTACAGCTGATAGCAAAAAAATCGCTGCAATCAGCAGTGGTAATGTGTAGGCAATTTGCATTTGCCATCAGCAGTATGCAAAGTGCCTACACTCTGCCCTGCATCTGTATAGCTGTCTTAGACAGCTCCGTTTTGGTCTACACTTCCCTGTTGGGCAGCACGCCAGAGCCCACCCCAGCATGCACCATGCACTCCGCACACCGTGATGGCTGGACGGGGTGCCCAATCCCTGTCGGCTTCACTGCCCCCAGACTTCTGGTGCCACACTGGGAGCCCACCCCAGCATGGTAAAAGTCTGTCTGGCTGACTGGAGGTGCCCAATCCCCATCAGCTCCACTGTCACGGTCCCCCCAAAATCAGAGTTCCACATGCCTACGCTGAGCCCACTAGCGTGGCAGAAGTCCCGATGGCCGACGGGGTGCCCAATCCCATTGGCTCCACTGGCTCCCCCCTGTGGCCCAGCTGCTATGCTGGAGCCCACCCCAGCATGGCAAAAGTTCCACGAGTCCAAAGAAACATAGAAACACCTGTTAAAAAAAAGGTCCCTCATTGACTGTCTCGTTCCTCCTCCCCAACCTGCACCCACCCTCTGCGCACTCACCTCCCCACACCATCCCACTCCATACTTACCTCCGGAGGCCAGCGCGACAATCTTCGGTGGACCAGGAACATGTCTGCACTCTTCAAAGCCGACTGCGAACTGAAGAAATGCCGGTAAGTTGTATAATGCAATAAATGGGTTGTTTCCAACTTTGGTGCATATCTTGGCCATTTTGGTGAATCTTTTCACCAAATTTTCAACATGGGGTTCTTGGGGATCCACCTCATGAATTCAGTCACTGTCATTTTTGTTATTCAGTCCCGAAAGGTGATTTACATGATCCTTTCATTGGAACCCGTTTTGGGACCTCGTAATGAAATGACAGTGTCAAAGTTCATGAGGTAGGCCCCCAAAAACCCTGTATTGAAAATTTGGAGAAAAAATTCTCAAAAATTACTGTTTTACGAGGGTGCATTGTGCAGTTCCTACGCACGCTCATAACATTGAGAATTTGTTATATTTTCAGTCCACATTTTCAACATTGCCATTTTACCACACCTCCTTATGAACAGTATAGCTATTATTTTTTCATATCACGCCCAAAATGTGTTTTCGCACATGTAGCGTACATTAGCATGGTCGGTGTGCAAAATCAGTGTTCGAGACACATTGAGAAAATTACAGTGACACTGGTTATGAGCAGAGGTTGTAAAATGGCTATGTTGAAAATTTGTTGACAAAAGTCCAGGGGTGTGACTTGGGATTGTCGACTGTAATGTTCATGCCATTTCACCCCCAACCCCACCCTACAGCCACTGACAGGCATCTAGGTGCGCCTTGGACCCTTTGCCTCAGAGTTCACCCCATTCTCCTATACTGTGCCCATTTCAGCATATTTCCTTATGGAATGAGGTGAATGTAAAGGCAAAACGCCCCAAGGCACACCGCGACACTTGTCAGTGTCTGAAGGGTAGGGTGAAGTGAAATGTCATGACCGTCATGAAGGCACACCCCAATGCCTGTCCATCTCTGCAGAGTGAGGGTGGATTTGTTGTCAGTTCAATACTTCAATGCCATTCCTATACTGCATCTGTCTAACTCCTGCACTTCCACTGCTAATGCCAGCAAGCAAACATTCGGCATATACAAATGCTTGTTTAATTACTGGCGTCCACTTTTTTCCATTGGAGAAACCCAGTTATTATTTGCCATAATAACTGGCTGGTTAGCATGGCATACACATGCTGGGTTTCCCTGACTCCGTGCATGCACAAGCTGCTCTCTGCACTTCCTCACTGGACAAATGCCACAACCTCTGCTTGCAGAGATGCCGAAACTGCCACTCGGCGATAAGTAAATCTTTTGACATAAAAAAAAAGAACAAAAAATAATTTTTTGTACAAAACAAACAGCAGTCTTCTTCTTTCTGGGGCACACGGTAATGGAATATTTGAAGTTGGCAGACTGCGCTGAATGCCTACCAGTCCGTGGCCACCAAACACCGATCTCTGCTTATTTTATATAATTGCTGTGGCAAAAAAGCGTAAGCCTACAATTATATAAAATAAAACATGGGGTGGTGTGTAAACTTGAATTTTACACACACCCTCAGTGTTGGATGCCTAGATGAACCCCTCGAGCTTCGCTCTCGGGGTTTATGTGGCATCCAACAACTCGAGAGTGTGCAACATTCTTGTAACACACACCACCCCATATATCATTCTGTATTAAATGCCTCCTTGAGGGGAAACTCCTCAGATGACAGGGTAAGCAGTTCCAAATAAGTTGGGCCACCACTGAGAACAGTCTATCACCAAGCCAAAAAATACTCTTCTCTGGAGTGGAGTGAGTGACTGGGAGCATACTAGGCCTTTTAGTTAGCCCAGTCCTAAAAAAGTTAGATGAGAACCTAAACTAAGAGGAACATCTCACAGTAGGAATCCTGCTATGGTATATATTTTACTTCTCCCTATGGTACCCTTATGATTGTAAGAGTGGTCACATTCACACTCTTAGCAAGTGAGAATAGGGAGTGGTTCACTGAAAGCCCATGACTTGTGTTCAAAGTGCTTGTGCATATTCATAAGGTTTGGTGCTACTTTGGTTCCCCCACTTAAAGAGCCACACAAGGCTTACCTTAGGCTAAAAGGAACCAGACTACCCACAGGGAGCTAACATGACAAAATAGAGGAGGAGAGGTGATAGAAAATATAATTCAATGGACCCCAAGGGGCTAGAGTCACCACCTTTTGTAGTGGCTAGAAGCGGGAATTCTTGAGGCTGCCGAGTGAACTGCGGGCTAAAGCCCTGTCGTTCTAGTACCCTAAGAAGGTAAGTGAGAGCACTTTTATTGTAAAAGTACCACTGAGGTACTGTAGAAATAATTGTATCATAGATTAAGTGTAACTAATATTTTATTAAAATCAACAAAATAAGCCCCCAAATATGCCCTTTTTTCAGGGTAACTGCAAGTAAGGCACTTTTTACAGAATAAGAGTGCCTCACTTGCAAGGAAAAGGAGTGTCCCAATTGGTTAGGAGGGCTCCCTCGATCCTCTGATCAGTGTTACTGCTGTAAGGTCTGGCACACAAAGGTGGAGGTCACATGGCTTGCCAAAGATCATACAGAAGATCAATGGCACTTATAGGGTTTAAGAGGGATAACCTGGTTCAGAGTTTTATGCCTACTAAATTGCACTGCATTTGCCCTCTAGGATGGAAAGAGGAACTGACGGAGGATGCTCAAGTACCACTGAGCTGGCCCTTATTACTGAAACCCTAGCTGATGATAAGGCATGCCAGTGAAGAAGCTTGCAATGGCTCTGCATCACAGTTCTGCCTCTGCCAGTGGATGTTACCTCGGGTACCACGGTTACAATGGCAACACCAAGGAAACAGCCACCCACTCAGATCACAAAACAATCCAAGGTATATTCAATTATTTTATTCACAGAAACATAGATTTTGATGGTAGAAAAAGGCCCAAAGGCCTCTTGAATCTGCAAAGTACCTATTCACTTGCTGCTGTCACCCAACGTTTTACCTATACAGTTTCCTCAGAGGAATGGTGCTCCTATAATTGTACATAAAATTGCATACACATTATAGGTTCTCTGTTCTTTACAAGATTCAGAAAAATATATAGAGAGCATGTTATCAAGAGTAAAAAGCTGACCTTATTTCTGATTCATTTCAGAGAATCGGTAAAGAATAGAGGACTTATATGTATGTAATTTTATTTATGTAATCACAGTGTAAATAAAAAGTCATGAAGAAAATTGTCTTTGCACAACTTCACTCCTATGTAAACTTTCACAGCTGCCTCACCCCTTAGCAGCATGGTTTCAGGAAGGGACCCAGCACTAACACTGCTCTTTTCAGTTTTATTGACCATCCTGACCGTACCTTCTCAGCCGTGGATGATGGCAAACTCACAGCTGCATTATCTGTGGATCTGACAAAAGCATTTGATTTCACAAACCACAACACATATTGGTGTATCCCCAAAGGCTGCCTCATGGATTGGTAACTATCTTTCAGGTAGACCCCAACATGTTTCACTTAGAAACAAACTTTCTGCTACTCTGCTTATAAAGTATGGGGTACTACAAGTATCTATCATAGGCCCCCTCCTCTTCTTCTTTATAAACAACTTCCCTTAAGTCTGCAACAACTGTGACACTCTCCTGTAAGACAATGATCTCATTTTCCAAAGCTCAAAGTCACTGCCCAGTCCCTCTCAGAACTTGAATGATGACTTTTCTCTCATCCAAAGTTGGTTCCTGAAAAATTAGCTGCTACTCCATTTGGTTCTAAATAGAAATTCTCCAACCAGTCCTCCCCCTTAATTTTGTCAGCTTTGATGGTCAGATAGTGGAGCAGATACTGTACATACATTCAAATATGTAGGAGTCACACTTGACCCCTTCCTCACCTACCCAGACCCCATTGATTCTCTGAAGGAAAAGAATGCACCAAAAATTGGGTTTAGCATATACAGACTAAACACCTCCATGACCTTTAAAGTTCTCCACATCATCCTCAGAAGTACTATGCTGGATTATTCCTCTCCCATTTGCTTACAAGTCACTGTGAAAAAAATCTCCCAGGTAAGCACAATTTACAACAGCATTTGCCGATTTTATGTGATAATGGCGAAAGCCTAAAAGCGATCACCATTATCAAGTCAAGAGTGCCAAAAACATTTTTGGCACTCTGACACTACACAGCAAAATGGCACCGGGGATTTAGTTTTTTAATATTTTCTGTGAGGGGCTGCACCTCCATTAAAGGATTCTCAACCCTGAGGAGTGCATGTTGGGGGTGAAAGAGATTAAAAAATAAAGGTTAGGCCGCTAATAAAATGCACAATCGCCCGGGCCTGAATCCCATACCTTGCCAACCAGTGCCAGCAAGCCATCCACCTCACCACGGGGTCAGCTCTGCAACCACCACGGCACAACCCCTCACGTCCCCTCACTGTGCATTCTCACTTCCCCTCCATGCGTGCGTATAGCAACATCCTGTCGCTATACTCGCTGCCCCTCCCAATCTGACTGCCCTACCCTACCATCGCCGTGAGGGATTCGCTGGGGAGCGGGTCACCGTTATTGATGGCTCCCTTTCCCCAGCGCCCTCATCACAGGATACTGCATTTGCCTCATTGGTTCATTTTAGAATGCACCACTATGACCTTTACAGTAATATTGGCTAGCTCTCCAAACAGCCACACAGGGACTTCACCCTCTGCTGCCTAATTGATAAGTCACAATATGCCCTTAACCTCTCTCTTTTGTTGAGGTTCCTAAGGCACAATACACATCCACACAATCTGCATTCCTCTGATTGCCTCCTGCTTGAAATACCAAGGCTAAATTCTAACATGAGAAAATGGCTTTCCCCTCTGCGGGTCCATCCCTCTGGAACACCCAGTGGGACTTACAGCTGCCTTCTCCCACACCCTCTATAAATCACAGCTTCTGGGTCAACTATAGAGTGTATCCCACTGCAACTGTGCAGCATAAGAAACTAGCTGCTGTCTTGTCAGTTTATACTGTATGTCCTATGTTAGCAGCACTTATTGCATTCTTACAAAACAAATTATTTAACTGTATTTTTTGTGCCACTTTGTTGAAACTGTATCCAAAACCTTTACTTTGTTTTTATCTGTAGGTAAGACTTTATTTATATGGCACTCAATTCCAGAGGCTCTGGGCACCTTACAGGAGGTGTAAGACATAGCAGGGTTATACAAACAGTACATACAGGGTCATAAGCAACAAATAATTTAAAATCCATAATAAACAAATAACAGTAAATGAATAACACTAAAATCAACTGCAATTTGTCAGGAACAGCTTCTTTGAAGAGATGGGCTTTCAGGCCCCTCTTAAAAGTCTCCACCAATGGGGCCTCCCTCTGGGCGAGTTCCAGAGGGCTGGGCCAGCCACCTTGAATGCACGGACCCCTGAAGTTTTCAGCCTGACCCTTTCAGAATTGCTAGGAGACCCTCAGTTAAGGAGCAAAGAGAGCGCACCAGAAGGGCAGGGGTCAGGAGGTCACTCAAGTAGCCAGGGCCCAAGCCGTATAGGGCCGTATAGGTGAGCAAGTCCACCTTGAAGATGATCTCCCATCTGACGGGCAGCCAGTGCAGAGCCCGTAGGAGCAGGGTCACATGACAGGATGTGGGCAAGCCTGTCAGCAACCTGGCTGCTGTATTCTACACCAGCTGTAGTCGATGGAGGTTCCCTCCACTGACCATGAAGTATAGAGCATTGCAGTAGTCCAGCCTTGACATAACAAAGGCATGTACCAGCTTGGGGAGGTCACCAGGTGGAACTAGGGGTTTAATCTGGGCAACATTCCTGAAGTGGTAAAAAACACTTTGGATGACGGATGACAACTGAGCATCCAGCGTAAGACCATTATCAAGGATGACGCCCAGATTTCTCCCCCTAGTATATGCCATCGACATAGTGGACCCAAAAATAACCCTGTTACTACCCTAGTAGCATCCACATCATGCCTGCGACCAGGCTCGATCACCAGTACCTCCATCTCATCGGGGCTCAGTCGCAGCCAGTTAGAGGACATCCAGTCTTGGATCTCGGTCAAAAAGTTGTTTAGCACTTTCACAGTGTTATTTGTCCCGGTGGCAAAAGACATCTACAGCTAGGTATCATCTGCATAACACTGAAAACCAAGTCTGTAGCATCTAACAAGTTCACCCAGGAGTGGCATGAACACTGCAAACAACATCGGCGACAAGATCAAACTTTGAGGAACTCTACATGGCAGGAGCTTCGGACAGGAGGAGAAATTCACCATCACTACCCATTGTGTCCTGCTTGTGAGATAAGACTCAAACCAGTTGATAACAATACCAGCAAGTCCATAATACTCTCCAAGGCAATCCAGAAGCACAATGTGGTCCACGGTGTTGAAAGCTGAGGAGAGATCCAGGAGAACGAGAATTAACCAATCTCCTCTATCTTTTGTTCTAAGGAAGCCATTTTGCACACTGACCAATGCCGTCTTAGTGCTATACCTAGCCCTAAATCCAGACTGGAATTGCTCGTAAGGTGTCAAAGGCCACAAGGTGTGCCTCAAGCTGCAGGGCCACCACTTTCTCAAAAACATTCCCCAGGAATGGGAGTTTGGAGACAGGTCAGTAATTCACCAAGATGTCAGGGTCAAGTGACGGATTCTTCAGAAAGGACTTCACCAGCGCCTCCTTCAAGGAATCAGGAAAGAACCCCTCCAACAGCGAACAACAGACTATCTCGGTGAACACTAGACAGACAGACAGACTCAGCGCATCCCACTAGGAAACGAGTTGGGCCCAGGTCCAGTTCACAAAAGGTGAGCCACAACTTCGAGATTTCCTCAACCACTCCCACAGGATGAAACTCCCCCCAGACAATAGGAGTGCCTCTGCTCATGCAAGACCTACCACTGCTGGACTGATCTTGTCCCCCTGGGGAGATTTGACACCGTGATGACACCTTGAGCAAAACCGGTCACAGATCTTGTTGGTGAGGGGCTCCTGTCAGCGTCCTTGTGTGAAAGGTATTTTTTGCTTAAAGACCTTTTTTATTAAATCTTTTATGTACCTGCATTTGGTGTTTGTCTTATTTGAGTTGGTGGTTGGTGCTAAGTTTTTTGTCTGAATCCCCTTGGGAGATCCCAGAACGAATAGAGGACACCCTATCTAAGAAGAACTGAGCAAATTCTTCACACAAAGCAACTGAAAATGCTCTTTTCAGCTATAGACAGGCAGGGTGAAGTAGCCTGTTCACAGTCTGAAAGAGCTGAGCTGGTTTGTTCCTCCCTGCGGCAATCTTTCTGGACAGGAACTCTACCTTCTTATGGTCAATTGTTCTCTGATAATCACCGTAGTGAACTTTCAAAGCCAGTTTATTCTCCTCGGACTGGGTCCTCTGCCATCAATGCTCCACCTTCTGACCCTTGGTCATCATCTCCATGACAGCCCCATCAAACCACGGGGGTCTCAAGTGAGAAGGTCTGGGTCATATATGGACCAGTGCGATGGCATTGAATGCCTTGGAGACAGCTCTGTTATAGGCTGTCACCACCTCGCTAGTGCCAACCACACTTGTAACACTCACACCAGAAAAGTCTACCACTGGCAGAAGTCCTTCTAAGGACAATCCCCTCAATGGGCAATGGCAGACCATCTCTACAGGGAAAGGACTATGGAGGGCCCTGAAAGAGAACTCCACCGTGCAATGATCGGACCAAGTAACTCGATCAGTCCTGAGGTCGGTGACCTCAAGCCCCAATGAGAATACCAAGTCCAAGCATGGCTGTGGTGGTGAATCACAGAAGCAACTGCTTGTGCTAGGCCCAGTGATGTCATTAACTGAAGGAAATCATGCCCAACATGAGAGGATTTGTCGTCGACCCAGGCACTGAAGTCACCCAGAATCAACCATCTGGGCAACTCCAAAACCCTGTCGGCAACAAAGTCCACAACCTCCTGCAGGAAATCTCCCCCACACTCTGGAGGACAGGAAACAAAGAGAATCCTGCAACCTACACCTGGACCCTTACGCACAACCACGCATTCAAATGACAAGGTAGAACCCACTGGGTGCACGGAGAAGTTTAAGCTGGATCTAAAACAGATGGCCAGCCCTGCATTCCCTCCTCAGGCAGTGCACTACAGAGTAACCAGCCAGGACTGACACCTCCAGAACTGGACCTGTGTCGTTCCCCCAACCAGGTCTTCATGATGCAAGCCAGACTGACCAAAGAAATCAAGTCTGCCACAACTCAGTCTTATTCCTCATTGATCTAGCATTGCATAGCACTGCCCGAAGGGGACCAGTGGAGACTACAGGCCCACCGGCTACCTGCCCACTCAGTCCAGTGGGAACCCTGGGAATGGGCGCTAAACACATCTGGCTTCTCTCCTGGCTCCATTTTACCCCAGGGCGCCTCCTACTCCTGACCACCCTAATGCTGCTCACTCCCGCTGTACTCAAAGCGCTCTGCCACCAGCCCACTCATCCCTTCGCAATACACACTTCCTGACAGCATCTTACTGCTGTATCTGGAAGAGGGAGGTCGGTAAAGGGGCACAGGTCACGCAGCAGAGGCACCATGTAGGTGATGCAAAGGGGTCTGGAGCCCAAACACATCCTGTAGCTATTACTCACTAACTAAAAATACCCTACTAAAAACCTCACTAAAAATCTCTCCCATCTTTAACACTAACCAGCCAATATTCAGATCTATAATCCTCAAATAATCTAAATACAACCTACATCCCTATGCATGCGTTCATCATCCACCCACTACAATACAAAGTTATCACTCTAATCACATCTGTACCTTCAGTTAATCTTGAAAATGTATTTTCCAGTTTGTTAATAACCATGTTTCTCTTATCGCCATCCATTTCTTTGCATACCTAGGCCCAGGTAATTCCTAGAAAGGTCCCATGAAAAGGAAGGAAGGAAGGAAGGAAGGATGCATGTATCAAGGTTAGTTTTTGCTTGTGGGGCACCAACAGTGAGAATATCATAATATTCACACTCTAGTTCTTTTTTATATATTTGTAAATTTTTTCCAGAAAAGCACATGTACCAAGCTGTGATAGCTTTTTTCCAGGTGCATCCTGCAGGTAGGCTACATGGACCTGTTTTTATTGATGGAGCAATGTTGGTCATGACATAGAAACATAGAAACATAGATTTTGACGACAGATAAGGACCGCTTGGCCCACCTAGTCTGCCCATTTCCCTACCTACCTACAGGATAAGCTGCAGATCCTAGTTAGCCAACAGCCTATTTCTTCTTACCCCCCCCCCACAGGAATTGCCTTATGTCTGTCCTATGTATTCTTGAATTCTCCCACAGTTTTAGACCCCACAACTTCCTCAGGAAGGCTGTTCCATGCATCCGCCACCCTCTCTGTGAAAAAATACTTCCTCACATTGCCCCTGAACCGCCCCCTTCCCCATCTTTAAATTGTGTCCCCTTGTTCTTGCACATCTCTTTTTCTGAAAGATGCTACCCTCTTGGACTTTGTTGATTCCACTGAGGAACTTAAAAGTTTCTATCATATCCCCCTCTCCCTCCTGGAGAAACTCTGCCACTCTTCTTCAATAAATTCCATAGGATACTTCCACCTAGACAGTGACCAGAGATGGACAGAAGGGACCTCAGTTTAATGTCTCAGCTGTAGGACAGCACCTCAGCTATGCTGGATCCCATAATACTGCACTACAGTGTCAGTTATGGGTATTACCCCAAGTACCTCGTGTAGGTATAGAACTAACAACTTTCCAATCTTCCGGTTTCAGAGGTGAACATACTTCTCTCCTTCCTCAACTCCAGTGAGTACATATGACAGTGACCAGAGATGGGCAGAAGGACCTCATATACCACCACCCAGACATCCCTACAAGAGACCTTTGTGAAACCCCTAAAGTGGTTCGAGACTAACGACCTGAGGTGCAATACCAAAACAACTGTCGTCATGACCTTCGGCTCCTCCCAGTGTTTGACTAAACTATCATCTTCCCCTTCGTTCTACTCCCTGGATGGCACACTGTTAGACATGGTACAGTCCTTTAAGTATCTAGGGGCCTGGCTGGACCCCAAGTTAGATTTCTCTGAACACATCAGTTCCATCCACACCAAACTCGAGCCCAACCTGGGAGCCCTATATAGAATCAAGGACTGCCTCTCACCCCTATCTGAAAAGAACTAGTTACTAAGCTCATTCTCCCCACCTCTGACTATGCCGATGTTGTTTTATAGCTCTGCCCCTCAATCATCCCTCTCCAAACTCGACCCTCTCTACAGCGCTTTCTGTTGCTTTGCCTCTAACTTCCCTTTCCGTGCCCATCACTGCTACCTGTATTCCGTTCTCGCGCTACCCCCTTGCCACCCTCCACCTCGCTCACTGTGCCACGTTCTTTGGCAAGTATTGGTCCTCAGACCTCCCTCACTACCTATCCGACCTCCTCTCCCCTTCCCCTTCATCGGGCTATGGCCTCAGATTGCATAATAGTCGCTTCTTCCATCTTCCGCTTCTGCACTCCCAAGCTGCCAAGGCAGCCTTTTCCTACAGACTACCAGCTCTGTGGAATCAACTTGCCCAATCCACCTGCCTAGCTCCAACTCAGTCCATACTAAAACATCAACTGAAGTGTCTTCCCCCACCACTCTATAGTTGCTCTCCCCCCGGACCACCATTGACAATGTCCCCCACCCCTCACCTCCTCCTCACTTACCACACTAATCACCAGTCTCTGACTGCCTCATTTGGCTACTGACACCTCCCTATCCTATCTCACTATCTCGCCTCTCCACTCCTCTTCTATAATGTTTGCTGTAGTCTCATCAAAAGGCACTGACACATGTGCACTGTACTCCTGATTCACTCGGCACTCCGTGACACCCTCATCGTCCGCTTCTAAATTGTTTATTGCACTATTTATTACTCATATTGTAGAAATGTATATATGGACTCTATTGTCCCCTGTTTTGGGACCACCTGTGTACATATTTGTCTCATCTTGGTACTGTTGCAATGTTAATACTAAACTTTGTATATCCTACTTCCCTTTCCTCCGGGTCACATCTGGAAATGAGCCCCAGCTTAGTGTGCCTTTCCCGGTTGCCAACATTTTAAATAAATAAATAAATAATGTCTAATTTGAAGTATGGCACCTCAACAGTGTAGCACCCCCTCATATTGCACTACAGCATCAGTTATGGGTAGTACCACAAGTATTTGGTATGGAGCAAGAACCCATGACCTTCCAATCTTCCAGCCACAGTGGCAAGCATGTTACCTACTGAACACCTGATACTGGTGGCTCTATGTGGATGACAAAAACAAATATTCTCACTGTCTCACTGTAAGTCGTTTGTAATAGAAGCCTGAAAGCTTTGCATTCCCAGAATTAATTGTTCTCAGAAAGTTCTATTTACAGAAAATGCAGCTGTAATTTCCCTGAGACAGCAGCATATCCAACCATTTTGGCATGCAAACCCATGCAGTTGCATAAATCAAATATGACATGGGCACTATAACAATATGCCTGATATTTCACTTGTGAACTTCGACTGCTGTGACATCACTCATGGCTTCACCACTCATTATGTCAGGGGGTCACAGACTACTCAAAAAAAAAATTAGGCCTATTTTTATTAGGCCCATGCCATATCTGTTAAGTATAATTATAGGAACATCATTCCCCTGAGGAAGTCTGTATGGGTGAACATAGGAGGATGGTTACTATACATACAAGGGGACAAAGCCATGGTGGTTGCACACAAGGGAGATTGTGAAATCTTACCTGTATGCAACTCTGCCCCACCATAGCACCTAGACTGTCCCCCCCCAATCATCTTGGTTTACACCCCACAGAGAAACAACTACAAACACAGGATATCCAACATTGTTTAAGGGTGCCCTCACCCACAATGCTGAACCAGGTGGCAGGAGGCACTCACACAGTTTAGAAAGGCACTGTACTTAACCCATAATCTGAATTTACATGATACCTGACTGTACCATATATGTATGTATGCACATAAAATATTCTTCAATAAAAATATTTTTACAAGAGAGAGAATTGAATATTCCTTGAACTGACAGAAAATCTTCTCAGATTCAATCAAAGTACTGACAGCATCGAGCAGTGCCACGGTACGTTATTTTGTATAGAAAAAGACACATATACATGTTAAACAATGTCTATGCAGATGCTGAACAATACAGACACATACAGGCATGCAAGCACACACATGGACCTCACACACAAAAAAAAAGTATATCCCACACAGTATACAAACTCTGAACTTTAACCTGCTTGGTTCCTGTACTAGGGTCTCTGGAGTCAACATGAGTTTTTGTTAAAAAAAAAAGTCTCATGAGCTATGGTTGATAAGCCTCCATTACTCCCTCTTGTGATTGATAAATCTTGCTAGAGTGGGGCAATTACATTTTCCATGTTCTTCATTTCTGGTCACTAACAGTTCCACGGTCTGAAAACCTACTCAAATCCCTGAAAGCGCTACCTCTGATATCAGCAATGAAATCTAACAATTGTGTTCATACAATAGATGCATGCTATCAATATAAATTGTAGTGAGAAAGTAAAAACTGTTCCCCATTAAGATTTGAAGCCATGCACCTTCCCAACTGCTGTCCTGTTGCTCTGTTAATGTGCTATTGTTCCACACAGGAAGACAGAAGGTTTCTAGACAGAGGTGCATGCTAACATCATAAATTGTAGTAGTGAGAAAAAAAGTTCACAAAATGGGAATCAAACCTTGGTCTCATACCAACTACTACTCTCCAGGTGTTCCACCACTGTGCTATCCTCTACATGGTGAGAGAGGTTCCTAAAGAAGGATGCAGACTAACAACATAAATTGAAATGAGCAAGAAAAAATATTCCCCACTGAGAATCAAATCCAGGCCCACTCCCACCTACTGTCCTGGTGCTGTGCTAGTGTCATTCCACATAGTGAGACAGAGGGTATCTAGAGAGAGACTGAACCATGCTAACAACATACATTGCAGTGAGCAGGAAAAAATGTTCACAACTGGGACTCAAACACAGGTCCCCACCCAACTACTGGCCTGCTGCTCTGCCACTGTGCTATCATTCCCAATGGTAAAACAGATGGTTTCCAGAGAAACCTGCATGCTAACAACATAAATTGTACTATGACGGAAAAAGATTCCCCCACTGGGAACTGAACCTGGACCCCCTCACAACTACTGTCCGGGTTCTCTGCCACTATTTTATCATTCCACATGGTGAGACAAAATGTATTTGGAGGGAGACGCATCCCAACAACATAAACTGTAGTGATAAAGACACATTTTTTCACAACTGAGAATCAAACCCAGGCCCCTTTCAAACCACTGTCATTGTGCTCTGCCACTGTGCTATCATTCCATGTGGTGAGACAGAAGGGGCTCAATTTTCCAAGAGCCACTAGATTGCCACAGTTTGTAGCAATCTAGGGCTGCATTGAACTTCGGGTGCATCAGGGATCCTGCGCTCAATTCCATAAGGACAGGGGTCCCTGCACCAAAATCCCAGGACCTGCCACACCCGCAGGCTAGTGGCAAACAATTAGCACACTAATGGGACTTGCCACAGGGATCCATCTCCCCCAACCCAGCGCAACACTAGAGGGGCTGGGATGGTGGGAAGAGGGTTAAACATACTCATCAGGATGGGTCTGGGGATGAAGGGGCATGGGGCTGCCATGGGGGTGTTGGGGAGAAGGTGGCCATGCCAGGGAGTGATGTGGCACCTGGTGGGGGTGCTGTTAATATAACTGTAGAGCCAATGGGCTGGTACCATGGTGGGGAGGTTGTTCCAGGGACAAACAGTGCCCAAGGCTGGGGCTGCTGCCAGGACTGTGCCTACCTGGGGCCATGGCACTGTTTGTCCCTGGGAGCAACCCCCCTCCCCTGTAGCACCAGCCCATTAGCTTTATAGTTATATTAACAGCATCCCTGCCGGGTGCCACATCACTCCCTGGCATGGTCACATTCTTCCAAACACTTCTATGGCACCCCGTGCCCCTTCTGCCTCTGGACCCCACTTTCAGAGCCTCCCCAATTCACCACCTTGTGTGGTACTGGCGCAAGGGACATAAACCACCTCTTGGCTGGTCTAACTCAAGCCCCTTGCTGTGCCCACAGTGGGGCTTCCAGAATACTAAAAAAGGGGATGTTGCAGCCCCATCATGGCGCAAGCCCCCATGTGACTTGGTGCACCTGGTTGTGTGACACAACCACGGCGCAAGGGGTCTTTGGCATAGCTGCATCAGGATTTGACGCCAGCTGCATTTGAAAATCCCAACTGACGCAGGTTGTGACCCAAATCACCTCTTGAGTTACAATCTTTTTCTTGTGTCAATCTACTGGGCCCAAGGTATCTAGAAAGAGATGCATGCTAACAACATAAATTGTGATGAGAAACAACTGGGAATCAATCCCACCCACTCACTCTGGTGGTCTGCCACTGTGCTATAGTTCCACATGGTGAGAGAGAAGGTTTCTAGAGAGAAATGCATCCTAACAGCATATATTATAGTAAGAAACAAAAAAAAAACATGTTCCCCACTGTAAATCAATCCCAAATCCCTTACAAACTACTGTCTATGTATGTATGTATGTATGTACATATGTACTGTATCTGAAATAACTCCAACAGGAATAACCTCATGAAATGCAACATCTTATTTTCACGGGGTTCCTAGGAGGGGATAGCAGCAATCAGCAGTTTAACATAGTCCAGCAGAAATAGTTACATAAGGCTAAAATATACACAAGGGAAAAACAAATAAGGTCTAAAGATAAGTGCATCCAAACAGTAATCAAAACAAGCTAACAAAGTTTGGTTACAGCAAACAAAGAGCATGAACATTGTTATGCATTCTGATCATGGTCAATTAGAGGGGAATTCTGGAACAAACACAGGGAGTTCCAAGGTAGCTGGACAGATTATACTTGAACACTTGCTAGCTAGAAACATTCCAAAACTGGAGAGGGAGTTTGTTTGAGGTGTCTGGTGCTGCAAATGCAAGGGCCTTTCTACCAAATTCATGCTTTATCCTGGGTATTGAGAAGATAAGTGGTGCTGTTGAATGGAGTGAGCAAGCATGGCCTGACTGTGTGAGGAGGGCTAGGAGATACTCAGGGTTTTTCCCTTGTGCACAGTAATACAACAAAGAAACCCAGTGCTAATCACGTCTGCTTGAAGGACTTGTCCAGTTAAGCTGGTCATATAGCAGACAATGATGGGCACACCAGCCATAGGACAGGATGAACCTGCACATCTTGTAGTACAAACGATCCAGGGGAGGCAGAGTGGTTTTGTTTGCACAGCAGTATATGATGACTTCATAGTCAATAGAAGAGAACAGGAACTGGGAGACTACCAGCTTTCTTACCTCAGCACTGAGGCAGCTTTTGGACCTGTAGAGAAGGTTGAGCTTGGGCCCTATAGTTGATAAGATATGATTGGCATGCCTACTGTATGTCAGTGATACAATAAGCCAGATTCCTAGATATCTGAATATGCTGCCTTGCTCAGTAGTGTTGCCATCTGATGTTATGCTCGTCCACCCACTCAAGTCCCCATCAGATCATTATAGCACACCCCAAACCACACATCCACTGACACCAAGCCAGCTTCCTCTCCTATCATCCAAAGGATACCGCTGAAGTTACAAATTCTCTTGTACCTAGAAAAATAGTAAACTGTCTCCCTCAACAAAGACTAGCCTCTCTCCAATCTTCTTATCAATGGCACATTTACAATGACTCAATGGGTGATGACATGCTAGTAGTAACAGCTGATTGGCTGGCTGCAGTGAACAATCAGCTGTTACTACTAGCTCATCATCACCAATTCATTCAGTGTGAATGAGCCAGTGATGAAGAAAGACTAGTTGCTGCTTGAGGGACAGTTTTCTTTTTCACATGTACAAGAGGATTCTTCACTTCAACTGCAATCTTTGGAGGAGGAGGAGGGTAACTGAGTGCCACTGGATGTGTGGGGAGTGCTATATTTAATTGAAGAGGATTGGCATGGGAAATTGGAATTGATTTGGAGTCGCAGCTGGGGTTGGGAGAAGGGCTATAAAAATGTCATACTATTAAGAACCTTCATTGGGACATTGAGGGAGAGGAGGGAGGTGGGTGCTGCGAAAGTGGAGTGGGAAAACATGATAATTCAGCCAGTGGTGTGGGGGTGGTATATATGCCACATGTAGGGGTGAGTCAACAGAACAGCTGGTTTCTGAGGACATGCAATGGAATGGGGAGGTCGGAAACTGCCTCACTGCATGTAATGCAAAGTTTCCGACTTCACTGCAACTTCGCCAGCAAAGTTATCAATCGTAACACTCCCATGTAGCATCTTGCATTTGGCTACACAGAAACTGATACTCTAGGAGTCTGACCAATCACCCAGATTCAGGTCCTCCCGAAGTTTGTCAACAGCTTCATGGGATTCCAACACCCTGGCTCACTTAGTGTCTTCAGCACATTTAAGCAGCGTGCCGGAGACCCCAACTTCCAGATTGTTACTGAAAATGTAGAAGAGCAGTGGACTCAGCACTGAACTCTGAGGGACACTGCATAGTACCCCTCTATACTTAGAACAGTGCCCCCCCCCCCGCCATCTGCTTCCTGCCTCCAAGCCAATTAGCAATCCAGCTTTTGCAAGCCTCCTGCATACCTCACTGGTGTGCTTTGCCAGTTTCACTCTGCATCAGTTCTGTCCACCTCTAGCTACTTCCTGTCCCTTTGCAGTACAGTGTCCCACCCACCCACGACCTTGAGAATGCAACAGCGCTATATGCTCTGCACTTATGTTGTCCGGGATCCAACAGTGTAAGCACCATGCAGTTTATGCTGAGTTATTTATAATTGTCTTCCCCTCTGTGTTCTTCTCCTCTTTCTCCCTTGGGGAGGAAACTACACTGAGAAGTACATTCCAAGTGAAGCCTTCCAAATAATTTTCCGCTGTACAGATAACCACCCTTTCCCCAACTATACCAAAAATATCTGCATATAAATGCTATACTACCAAGAAGTTAACAAGAAAATTAATTCAGGAAATTATGTTGCAGCCATCCTGGAAATAGAAAATATGAAACTTGAAAGATTACAAAAGTCAGCCCCCACACACACACACACACACACACACACACACACACACACACACAAATCTGTTAGTAACAGTTTAGTTGCTACTGTACAGTACTGTTGGAGACTGACTGCTTAAACAGTTCATTTCTTGATATGATTTGAAACAGAGAAAATAAACAATACATATTTAGTTTAAAGAGATGACATTTACAGAGTAATCCACACCAAATATAAACAGTCTGAATAAACTATAGTTTTCAGTACCTACCGTGCTGTTCTGTTCTTTTATATGCCTGGAACAGTGAACTGAGTAAAGTCAGGATGTAAAGTTCAGTGCTCCTAAAACTGGAAATGATGTAGGAGGGTAGTTTATGCACTTAAGTCTGATAAGAAGATTACCCAATAGTTATTTTTTTCCTTGGAAGCTGAATAAACTGTTTTATCATTAGGAACCAGAGGAGCAATGCATTATGTTGGATTACGAAAAGAATTGGCAAAGGCTCCATTCCTGAATAAACATGTGTCCCAAACTTATTTAAAGATATGCAACCTTGTTTATTTTTTTAACTCTTCAAATTGATTTTCTATTTTTTTCCCATTCTTTGTTTATCCTCTTTCTGTCCCAGCTGACCCCTAGCATTCCAGCTAGCCCCAGCCCCATAACTCCAACTTCCCCCATGTCTTACCTTACCCGTATTCCCCCAGGGCTTACCACCCTGGTGGGGTGGGCGGGGGTTCTGATACCTCTGCTGAGGCATGAATGCAGTCAGTGTTGGCCCCGAGTCATCGGGTGCGGGGCCTGTGGGAGGTCCGGAGTCACCGGGTGCAGGGTCTGTGGGTGGCCTGAGTCATTGGGTGAAGGCTCTGTGGGTGGCCTGAGTCATTGGGTGCAGGGTCTGTGGGTGGCCTGAGTCTTTGGGTGTGGGTGGGGCCTGTGGGTGCCCTGAGTCATTGGGTGTGGAGCCTGTGGGTGGCCTGAGTCATCGGGTGCAGAGCCTGCAGATGGTCAGTGAATCCAGTCAGAGTTGGTCCTGAGTCATCGGCTGTGGGGTCTGTGGGTGACCTGAGTCATCAGGTACGGGACCTGTAGATGGCCAGTGAATCCAGTCAGTGTTGACTCTGAGTCATCGTGTGCGGAGCCTGTGTCTGGCTAAAGTCAATGGGTGCGGGGCCTGTGGTGGCCTGAGTCATCAGGTGCAGGCTCTGTAGGTGGCCTGAGTCATCAAGGACAGGGTCTGTAGGTGGCCTGAGTCAGTGGGTGTGGGGTCTGTCTGTGGTGTGAGTCATCAGGTGTGGGTTCTGCGAGTGGCCTGAGTCATCAGGTGCAGCCCTGTGGGTAGCCTAAGTCATTAGGTGTGGAGCCTGCAGATGGCCAATGAATCCAATCAGTGTTGGCCCTGAGTCATCGGGTGTGGGACCTGTGGGTGGCCCTGAGTCACCAGGTGCAGGGCCTGCAGGTGGCCTGAGTCACCAGTGCAGGGCCTGTGGGTGGCCCTGACTTATCGGGTGCAGGGTTTGCAGGTGGCCTGAGTCATCAGGTATGGGGCCTGTGGGTGGCCTGAGTCATTGGTGTGGGGCCTGTGGATGACCTAAGTCATAGGGTGCAGGGCCTGCGGGTGGCCTGAGTCTTCGGGTGTGAGGCCTGTGGGTGCCCTGAGTCACTGAGTGTGAGGCCTGTGGGTGGCCTGAGTCATCGGGTGCAGGGCCTGTGATTGACCAGTGAATCCAGTCAGTGTTGGCCTTAAGTCATCGGGCGTGGGGCCTGATTGTGGCCCTGAGTCATCGGGTGTGGGGCCAGTGAATGGCCAGTGAATCCAGTCAGTGTTGGCCTTAAGTCATCAGGTGTGGGGCCTGATTGTGGCCCTGAGTCATCGGGTGCAGGGCTTGTGGGTGGCCTGAGTCATTGAATGTGGGGCCTACGGGTGGTCAGAACCATCCTGTTGGCTGTGTGGGAGGACATTTGTTACCTGATTTTCTCTCCAGTCCTTGAGTCAACATGTATGCTATGGTGCAGGCATGCAGCATGACAACACTGCACATACTTGAGTGCCTGCACCCAACCCTCTGAGAAATGGCTGCATGCTGCACCACCTAGACTCCATTAGGTGGTGGTCAAACAGTGGTGAACACTGTCCCACCTCCCGGAAGGTGGAGAGCTGCCCATGGACGTTCAATCCTCCTTTCCCCCACTGGCCCTTAAAAAACCCTGCTCCGTTTCTGAACCAAGGTCACTGGTGTGGTATGGGGTGCCTTAACTCACCGTGACACTGGGCCATTCAAATGGATTTTCAAAGGAGATCCATAAAAACAAAACAACAACATGCTCACAAGGTTTTTTATTGTTTCAGTTTGCTCTCCCACAGACGTACGACATGGTGCCTCTGGAAACCTGCGGGGCTTTCTGCTATTTTGCAGTGGCTTGGCCTGCTGTGTGGAGCAATGTGCTGCAAAACAAGTCAAATAGCTACCAAATGGGTATATTTATGAATATTACACTTCCAGTCCCTTCCCAAGTTTGTGAATGTAAAATGTTTGCACCTTGCAGGAATTTTAGAAAGGCAGTATAGCCTAATGGTTAGAGTGCAGAGCTCAGAACCTGGAGACCCATGTTTGAATTCTACCACTTTACTATATAACTTTCAGGGTCATCATTTAAGGGTAGCCAGGGGTTGCGGTTGCGACCCCTCTGATTTTTTTGCAACCCTTATGTCGTCCACTGCAATCACTAAGAACTCCTAGAAGAAGATTTCCTTGGCATTTATTTAAATAAATTTGGGAGGTGGATGAGTTTTGTAACCCCTGTGATGCTGGTGAAATGACACTACTGGTAACCTTAAGCAAGTCTCTTAACCTCTCCATGCTTAACATCCTCCCTCTCTCTCTCTTTCTCTCTCTCTCTCTCTCTCTCTCTCTGCTTTGTCTTCCTGCACTTTCCTGCTTGCCTAAGTAAGCAATAACAGATGATAGGGTGTGCATCAAGCTAAATGAATGCATGCCCAGGGTATGTAGTAAGGCACTGAGCCACAAGTCAAGTGCCTTCAAACCACCTGGAAAGTGTACTGATATACTAGATGCACCCCCTAGAGTGTGTTATTGAACTTATTTTACACACATTAAAACATTTGAATAAAAAGATTTACATATTTAGAAATACAAGTAATTGTCTAAATGTTTGTTCAATGGCCTATGCAGCCAGTATAGTGTTATGCTTGTGCAACTGTGTTACTTAGGATGTGGCCATTTGCACTCTCTATTCCAGAGGAATTACCACCCTGTCGGGGTATCAAAGGCAAGGAACCCTCTAGAGAGTTCCACCCCTAGAGGTGCTGCAGGACGATTCCCTTGGCTAAAGGTACCTTAGAAAGGATCCCCAAAAAGGAAGTAGTAGTATGAAGGATGAACAATCAGTAGTTGTGAGACATAGTAAAAGATAAAGCATCAGGCAGCTTGATAATGTAATGGGATGCGCAGGTTATACAATAGCATGAGTTTGATGAGTTGCGAGGGAATGAGGGGACTGCCTAAGGAGATAGGGAATGGCAGGGACACCATCCCCCTCCATCCAACAGCAGATCCTGCCTACGGAAACTAAGGAACACTAGCTAAATAACAGTTATGACCTGAGACACGGAGGAGAGAAAAAAAAACCTTTGAGGAGGAAATCTCTGGGGATCCAAGGCCTAGGTCGCCTTCCCTCTAGGTTTGTGATCATTTATTTAGAAACCCACTTAGAGGAGTGGAAAATATTCCAATTTGGAGGAAGGCTCTCACTCTATCCTTCTAACAGGAATGCTGTGGAGGGTTGCAAGCTGCTGCGCTCTGCAACAAGCCCCCTCCAAGATGGGAGGAGGAGGAGGAGAATAATGGCCACCGAGGCACTCACCCAGCCTACCAATCTAAAAATAAACCAGATGAACCAGGGCAGTTATAAGGAGAATAGCTTTGAAGGGTGCCTCCTTGCTCGGGCACTCAAGGGGCCCCCGTGAGATGCCCCAGCCCTTCAGAGCTGAGTCTTAACTTCTACAACTTGAGGTGCCATCGGTACGGTTGACTACTGAAGGTCCACCCGGAGCGAGGATATTCCCACCTATGGACCAGGTGAGAAGGACCCCGCCCCAAGCTTTGCATGCTCAAACTGCGGACTCAGGTGCAGAATGAGACCGTCAGCTGCAGGGGAAACCTGCACCAGAATGGTATGGCTGGTATGACCCAGGGGCTGATGAGGAGCTGAATGAGCATTGAGTGCTAAGAACTTGCAGGGCAGATGGCAGGGAGCATTGAGCAAAGATGCCATGAGCAAGAGTGGCTCTGGACATAGTACAGTAAGGCAGGGTAGTTCAGTGGGGCAGGGTAACATCAGACCTGCACGTAGGTCAGTAAGCAGTAGGAATTTTCAGACCTGCATGTAGGTCTGCAAAACATAGTAGCAATGGTGGGACATAAACATAAGTGGGAGAAGCAGCACTATAATAGTGGGGCAAGCCAGCCAGACATTCAAAAAGCCAATGAAGGTGACAAAAACTCTGAGGATTTTCAGCGGCAGAGACAGGATTTAGAACATAAGTAATAAGCCACATGGGGCCATGACTCCCCAAACACTTCCAAGTCGCCGCCGTAGGAAAAACAAGAAAGTGCTGGAAAGGGCAGAGAACCACATGCAGATATTAAAACCAGTGTACAGCATCAGCGGTAGCTTAGCTGATCTCAGAGTAGAACAGCATTGTAAAAACATAGAACAGCACCAGCACTGAGTAACTAAGAGGGGAAGTATTCTAGAAATATGGAATGGAGGGAAGCACAATGCTCTGACAGCAGCTATGACCATGTGGGAGGCAGATTAAGCTGAGAAGCAGGATTGAGCTACATAGCAAGGGTGCAGAAGGAGCCTGAAGCAGGTGAAAACAATAAGGCATGTAGCATGGTGAGCAGTTTTGGTTTGAGTAGAACACAGGTACTGATTGCAATAGCAATGTTGGTAACTGAAAGCAAGTAGCTTGAGCTCTACATGAGCAAACAGTAGGAGCGTAGGAACCAAGACCCCCCCCCCAGAAAAAAAACAAAACAAAGGCACACAAACAGAGAAAAAACAGGGAAGAGACAAAAGGAACCACACAGCCGGAGGCAAATGTAAACCAGAAGTAAAGAACAAAACACAGAAGTCCAGCAGAGAAGAGCAAGGCAGGGGGGAAGGGTAGGCCCCAGCCATCTGCAGAGGACAGACAAACAGAGCCTCTGGCTAATGAAGAAAAAAGTGCTTCAGAGGGAAGCTGAGGGGAGCTGCTTATATAGCTCAGGAAGTGGGAGTGGCTAGCTGCTTGTCCATCGAACCATAGACAGAGCCTTCCAAGTAAACTATTTCTTCAACTTATTGAATCTTGCTGATATTTTCTGCTTTGCTGTTACTATTTTGGCCAAATTAGGGTACAGTTGTTGTAGTTTGTATCTTGTTTTTTTAATTGTGTGTGACTGCTGACTATCCGCCCCCTTCACTACCATGGTTTTATAGTTCAATGGCCTACGCAGCCAGTATGATGTAATGCTTGTGCAATTGTGTTACTTGGTTTTGGCTGTTTGCACTCTATTCCAGAGGAATTATCACCCTGTAGGGGTACCAAATGGCAAGGAACCATCGAAGATGGTTCCACTCCTAGAGGTGCCGTGGGACGATTCCCTTGGCTAAAGGTACCTTGGGAAGCATCCCAAGCAGAGAGGTGATGCTGCTGGAGGAGGAGGGGAGGATGATGGGTAAAAGGAAAAGTACTTGAGAGAGAAGTTCAGAGGAACTGCTTATGTAGCACAGGAAGGGGGAGTGGCTGGCTGCTTGTCCATTGAACCACAGGCATCGCCTTCTAATTCAATGGCCTACGCAGCCAGTATGATGTAATGCTTGTGCAACTGTGTTACTTGGTTTTGGCCATTTGCGCTCTCTATTCCAGAGGAATTACCACCCTGAAGGGGTACAAAAGGCAAGAAACCCTCGAAGAGAGTTACACCCCTAGAGGTGCTGCGGGACGATTCCCTTGGCTAAAGGTACCTTAGGAAGCATCCCCAAAAGAAAAGTAGTAGTACAAAAGCATGTCAGCAATCAGTAGCTGTGAGGCATAGTAGTAGATTAGGCACCAGGCAGCTTGAAAACATAATGAGATGCGCAGGTTAGCAATGGCATGAGTATGATGGGTTGCACTGGAGATTAAGGAGGCCTCCTAAGGAGAGAGGGAATGGCAAGTAGGGACACCACCCACCTCCATCCAACAGCAGGACCTACCTAAAGGAACTAGGGAACACTAACTATGGCTAACTACTGTTTATGACCTGAGGCACAGAGGAGAGAAAAAAAAACCCTTGAGGAGGAAATCTCTGGGGATCCAATGTCTAGGTCACCTTCCCTCCAGGCTTGGGATGTTTCATTTAGTGACAGCTCTGCTGCTGCAATTTAGAAACCCAATTAAAGGGGGGGTGGGAAATATTCCAATTTGGAGGAAAGCTCTCGCCTGATCCCTCTAATGGGAATGCTGTGGAAGGTTGCGAGAGTGCTCTGCAACATCGGGGGCAACCAAGGCAAGAGAAGGAGAGCAACGACTGATGAGGCACTCACCTGGCCTACCAGCCCTAAAAACAAACCAGGTGAACCACAGGCAGTCACGGGGGAACACAGTGAAGGTGCCCTGCTAGTAGAATACTAGAGCCAAAGGAGATCACTGTAATCACCCTTCACGGTTAGTCTTAAATTCTACACCAGGAGCTGCCATCGAGTCACGAACAGCTAAAGCCTGGCCCGGAGCAAGGACATTCCCAGCTATGGGCCAGATGAGAAGGACCCCACCCCAAGTCAGGCATGCTCAAGATGCGGACTTCATAGGTGCAGAGCGAGACCATTGGCTGCAGGGAGGCCCTGCACCATGGAATGGTTATGGCTGGCATGCCCCAGAAAACAACTGAGGAGGAGCTGAATGAAGCGTTGAGTGGTGGGACCCTCACGTAGGTCAGACATGGTAGTAGTGAGCATTGAACAAATGAATTGCATAAGCAATGAGTGGACCTGCACATAGGTCAGTAAGCAGAGTAAGCAAATGGTCGGACCTGCATGGAGGTCAAGGAGCAGCAAATATGAATAGCAGGGCAAGCCAGCCAGGCCATCGAGGAAGCCAATGAAAGGTAACAAAATACTCAGAGGATTTTAGTAGTGAAAGCAGGATTTAAACATGAGTTAGTATGCCACACGGGGCCACGGCTCCCTAACAACACCTCCAGTCCCCCACCATAGGAAAACTAAGAAATGATGGGAAGGCGCGATGACCCACATGCAGATGCTAAATCTAGTTTACAGCATCAGCGGTAGCTAGCTGACCTCCAGAGAATAATAGCAGTGTGCAAACATAATAGAGCAGCCTCAGTATTGAGTAATTATGAGTTATGGGGTAGTAATTCGAATGAACATAGAATGCAGGGAAGCAACACTCCAAAAGCAGCAAATTGGCTAGGCAGTGCAGTGAAGACATCAGCAATGAGGTACATGGTATAAATTCAGGAAGCAAGATTGAGCTGCATGGTTTAGGGATGGGTTCATACAAAGGCAAAAGTACTGGACTTTAGGAGGGCTGACTTTGTCAAAATGGGTGAGTGCCTAAGGAATGCACTAGCAAATGGGCAGGAAGGAGGGGTGGAAGAACAATGGGGAATACTAAAAACTGCCATCACAGAGGTAACAAGCCTTTGTGTGAAGCAAAATAAACAAAACGAAATGATGTAAGAAACCACTATGGTTCTCAAAGGAAGTGGCAGTGAAGGTTCATGAGAAAATGAAAGCATTCAGGAAGTACAAGGAATCACAGAAGGAGCAGAACAGAGAACTGTGTCAGTTTAAGCAAAAGGAAGTTGGGAAGGCAGTCAGAACAGCAAAGGCCCAAACTGAGGAAAAGATAGCCAACTCAGTTAAGAAGGGGGATAAAACCTTTTATAGGTACATCAGGGAGCGAAGGAAGGCCAAGGAAGGGTTAGTGAGGCTTAATAAAGGAGAGGAGGGGTGGGCAGAGGGTGACTGTGAAAAGGCAGAGATACTAAACAAATATTTTTGCTCAGTATTTACAAAGGAAGAGGGGGAGGTACCTAAAACAAACAGTAGAAACACTCTGGATACAGAAGTTGATACCAGCCCATTTACAGAAGAAAGGGTTCTGAAAGAACTCTTAAAACTGAGGTGGACAAAGCAATGGGGCCTGATGGGATTCATCCCAGAATTCTAAAAGAACTAAGGGTAGAACTAGTGACACCACTGACTACCCTCTTTAACAAATCATGGGAGGATGGGGTGGTACCCGAGGACTGGAGGGCAGATGTGATTCCCCTTCACAAAAGTGGGAGCAAGGCAGAAGCAGGAAACTACAGACCTGTTAGTTTAACCTCAGTGGTAGGGAAAATGATGGAATCACTTCTGAAGGAAAGAATTGTTGAGTATCTAGAGGCCAGAGGGCACAGGACCCAAGGCAGCATGGATTCACAGCGGAAGGTCATGCCAGACAAATCTGATAGATTTCTTTGACTGGGTGACCAAAGTAGTAGATCAGGGAGGGGCTGTGGACATGGCCTACCTAGACTTTACAAGGCATTTAACACAGTCCCACATGAAAGATTAATATACAAGTTAGCCAGCCTGGGAGTGGGTCCCAAGATGACAGCCTGGGTAAAAATTGGCTGGAGAATAGGACACAGAGGTAATAGTAAATGGAGTCCACTCTGGAGAAAGGGGTTACTAATGAGGGTACATGAGGTTCAGTATTAGGACCGGTCCTCTTCAATGTCTTTATAGTTACATTGCAGAGGGACTGGAAGGAAAAGTATGTCTCTTTGCAGATGACACAAAGATCTGCAACAGAGTTGATGCACAAGGTGGGGTGGAAAGGATGAGAAGGGACTTGGCAAGGTTAGAGGAATGGTCAAATGTATGGCAGCTTAGATTCAATGCTAAGAAGTGCAAGGTAATGCACCTGGGAAACAAAAACCCAGGGAAGAGTCACACAATGGGGGTGAGATACTAACAACAACAAAAATGGAAAGGGACCTGGGGTGTCATATCAGATGACCTAAAGGTGGGCAAGCAATGTGAGAGGGCAGCAAGGAGGGCTGGGGGATATTGGGATGCATAGGGAGAGGCATCACCAGTAGAAAACAGGAAGTTATTATCCCTCTGTACAGACAGTTGGTGAGACCCCATCTGGAGTACTACGGCAGTTCTGGAGACCCAATCTCCCACAAAGACATAGATAGGATGGAAGCTGTCCAGAGGAGGGCAACTAAAATGGTGCAGGGTCTGCACCGGAAGACATATGGAAGAGAGACTTTATGGGCTTAATAGCATAGCCTCGAGAAAGGAGGAGAGGGGGGACATGATAGAAACTTTCAAGTACCTCAAGGGAATCAACAAAGTCCAAGAGGGTAGCATCTTTCAAAAAAGAGGTGTGCAAGAACAAGGGGCACAATTTAGAAGATAGAGGAGGCGACAGAGGTAATTTAAGAGTATTTTTCACAGAGAGGTTGTGGATGCATGGAACGGTCTTCTGGAGGAGGTTGTGGAGTCAAAAACAGTGGTGGAATTCAAGCATGCATGGGACAATCATAAGGCAATTCTAGGGGGTGGTGGTAGGAAGAAGTAGGTTGCTGGTTAACTAGGATCTGCAGCTTATCCATTAGGTAGGGAAATGGGCAGACTGGGTGGGCCAAGCGGTCCTTATCTGCCATCAAAATCTATGTTTCTATGTTTCTATGTTCAGAGTGAGCCTGAACAAGGTGAAAATAATTAAGGTGCATAGCATGGAGCGCAGCAGCAGGGAAGCAGCATGAGCTGAAACACACAGATAATGGATGCAGTTGCATTGTGAGTAAATGGGAGCAAACAGCATGAGCTCTGGATTAGCAAAATACAAGCAGTTTAAAAACAGAAGCCCTCCAAAAGAAAGCAAAACAAAAGGCACACAAACACAGAAGAACAGGGAACAAGCAACACAAAGAAGCACACAGCCGGAGGCAAACAATACAAACCAAATGCAGGAGAACAGACAACAGAAGTCCAGCAGAAATAAGCAGAGCCAAATACATCATGGGGGGGCAGGCCCTAGTAGGCTGCAAAGGACAGATGGACAGAGCCTCGAGCTGCAAAGAAAAAGTGCTTGAGAGAGAGAGGCTCAGAGGAACTGCTTATGTAGCGCAGGAAGGGAGAGAGGCTGGCTGTTTGTCCATTGAACCACAGACATAGCCTTCCAATTACTACTGTAAATACATATGCGATGGAGTTTTGGAGACTCAAATGGCAGCAGGAGACAGAGAGAGAGAGAGAGAGAGAGAGAGAGATTCTGATTTGGGAGACCTGAACAGCAGAGGGAGAGCGAGAGAACAACAAATTCAGAGAGACTGATGGTGCACAACAACAACTAGGTTTGTAATCCTTTATACAACTGTCAGACTGACAGTTTCAGTGTTTACAAGGGCAGGACAGTGAGAGTCAAGGTGAAGACTGATTTTGAGGATCGAGGAAGTGATAGCAGTTCTGCAGCTAGGACAGATGTTGACTGTGGAGGGGGAGTAGCACAAACATAATCCCTTCAGACACATTTCAAAGTTGCCAGAAAACAGCCAACTTTTGTTGCCGTGGGAGGATGGTTGAAAATGAGAATACCTATGAATGGTTTGTGCCTGCGGTTTAGTGCCAGGATGATCATACGGTGTGCTGTAGTAATGCATGGTCACCTGACTGATTTCAGCCAATTAAGTGTAACTCTGCTCCTTATTTAGGTCTACTAGGCCTGTCTGAAACCATAGTAGGTCTGTATAACCTGGTTAGAATCTTCTAAAGGGATAATTCCCTGGTGTCTCAGGGGGTTGAGCCAGCTGGCCTGCCCCAGCTTCCTGAGGGGAGGAGCCAGCTGCCTGTGGCTAAAAGAGCAGCAAGAAGTTGAGGCAGTTTGAGGAGGATTAGGAGAGGCATGCAGTAGCTGCTCCCTAGTGGCATGCTAAACCTCTGTTCCATTGTGGAAAGCCCAAAAAGGTCTTGATGAATCGTGGTGGCTGCTGTTGGCAAGGATCCATAGGAAGGGAAATTAACTATTTATCTCATCAATCCAGAGGCTGAGAGATGAGAAGGAACACTGAACTGACAGAAATTTCAAACAGAGAAAGGAAGGAGCTATAAAAAACATTTTGTTTCAGGACTGCAGGGAGCACCTAGCGATGACCCCATCTATGCACTAGGCAGGAGGGTTTAGAAGTATGACCCTGTAGCTCTAGTTGGTCTGGCCGTGTGAATAGTGTGGTGAAGCCAGGCCCAATGGGCACCAGTATTTAAACTGTGCTGAAAACTTGTGTAGTCTAAGTGAATCTAGGGGCCTGGGGTTCCTACCCACTGCCTGGGGCTGGTAGAGGGAAACTGATACCAGGTTCACAGGACATTGCAGCCTATTCCCAGGGCAGCTCTACGGAGTAAAATACCCCATTTCTGCAGAAGAAGGACTGTGCAGGGTGAAGCCTGATGCTTACAGTAGTGTAAATATTATACCCTTTATGTTGGAGACCTTTGGAGTCCAGGCAACAGGGGACCCAGTAGTCTGTGCAGTCCTGGTTAGTTGCCTTGTGATATATCCAATGCGAGTTCAGTCAGTGAATTGAAATGACAAAGGAATACTTGTGTGCCTTTTGGATTGTTGGTACAACCCCCTCAATTCACCGAAATAGGATTTTGCAATGCAAACAATGCCTTTACCATCACTCCTTGGTGACTTGGGGTTCAGATACTGTTGAGTATGAGAGACAGTGAGGGGCTGCAGCCTGCCCTATGGGAGGAAAAGTTTGTGCTTATGAGCAATCACTTAATAAAAGGATCCTGTTTTGAAGTTTATTCCCAAGTTTAGACATTGCCCTTTGTTGGACAGTTGTTCTATAGTGTATGGTGAGGGCTTGTTCTGGATGGAAATCCATCCTAGCTGAAATGTTGTACCACAGTTCAAAGGTCATGGAACGCAGTAATACCATACTGTGGTACAACAACATTTCAGCTTGTTTTCAAAGCACACAAGCTGCACTGTTCAATTGAACAGCGGTGGCAACTGAAACTTCAGGATCAACCAGACAGTACGTCGGGACGGCGGTGACATGATTGATCTCGCAAAAGCGGCAGACAATCAAATAAAATAAGCACATGCAGGATCAACCAGATATTGTTCACTTAAACTAAAAAAAAAATGCAGGATCAACCCGATATTTTAAATTAATTACAGCATGAAAAAACGATAACTCACATTATATCTTCTCTCTTAGCGAGAGATGTGGCGGCTATGTTTTTTTTAAATCCCTTCCATACGCAGCTAGCAACTGATAGAAACCCACGCTAATGTTGTAGGGATGTCTGATCCCTAACGACCACACCACAGACCCTAGCAACTAGCAACAGTACAGAATCAGATGCAGGAACAGAAATGTTTATATATAAAAGAAAATCTAATTATTTTTTATTTTACATTTAGGGGTGCTATACGCTATAAAAAATAGTGGATGGGCAACTCTATGCCCATCCAGTGTGCTGCGCCACTGAGGGGTTCTGATTCCCAGGGACCTCTTGATCTTCACTCTCGAGGTCACAGGGAATCAGAACTCCTCGGTGGCACAGCACACTGGTTGTGCATAAATGCCCATCCACTGTTGTCTATGTGTTCTCCCCCCCCCCCGCCTTGCAGCCTGTATGTCCTGGAGTGCTCAGAGGTCATCAAAGGCCCAGAGGTCAAGTAACTAAGTCAGTGCAGTGTATTCTCTCATCCCTGTAATAACATCAGATATACCCCTAGATGCTAAAGAGTAAGAACTTACACTGGGGGCTCCTTGGGGATTTGGTGTTTCTCCAACTCCCAGGACATGTTAGCAGTGTCCAGTACAAGTTGGAACTGTTTTATCAAAAGTTGCTACATAGTGTTGATTTTCAAGGTGGCGCCATCTGCTCAGCTAAATTTGCGCCATTTAGACTTGTTGATGAGGATGGGGCTTGAGTGACATGTGAAGCTGTGCTGAATTATGAAATCTTTGGGTGGTGTGGCAAATACACAGGGGTGAGCCATGTGCCTGAACATAAACATGCAGATATGTTTTCAGCTCTGCCCTGATGTGTCGTGGAGTTCACAGAGTTCACCAAATGCCCAGATGTCAAGGAAGCGAGTCAGTGAATCATTCTCTCCTTCCTGTAAAACCATCAGACATAACCCTAGACACTAGGAAATGAGGACTTAGGTAGGTTTATGGGAGTTTTAGATCCGTTTTATAAGGGTCAACAGTTCGCAGCTTTATAAAGTGATTTGGGTTACAGTGTGTAGGAAAGCTGCTATATAAAACCATACTCCTTTCCATTTTTTTGTTTCCTTCACTTTTTCCACAGCTGTGCACCACTGAAGCTACAGACTGTCATTTCTGCAGAAAGGTACTACATCTTAGTACTGAGAAACATGCGCAACCTGGTTGCCATTGATGTTGACGGTTACTACCCCTGCCTTGGGGGTTCAAACAAGGTTGAAGGGCCAGGATCGTTAAACTCCTGACTGGAGAATTCGTATCCAAACTGTGTGGTGCCTCCACCCAGAGAAAGATTAAAGTGGGCCTAGTGTCAGTACGGCACAACCTTCAAGGATACAATACCTCTACGAGTGACATACGCCCAAAGAGTTAGTAAGAGCAATTAAATAAGGGCCCAATTCTCTGAGCACCCCTCGCATGCATAAGTTGCAACATGCAAGAGTGCAGTTACGTCAAGGAACCTGCAACTGATTCTAAAAGGGGCAGTGTTCCGGCAGCTAAATCCTGCAACTTGCGACAAACCCACAAGTATGCCAAACAAAGGGCGTACCTGAAGGGTTTGCCGTAAGCCGCAACCCTGGGTGTGAAGAGCGCAAGTGCCCCCCCATGCCCAGATCCCCTCTGTCCAGAATGCCCCACAGGGCTGCCCCATGCCCCCAACCCCGTACATGTTGAAAGCCCCTCAGGGCTGCTGCATACCCCCGACCAAAGTGCCATATAAAACACCCGCATCCTGCAATCTGAGATAATGCCCCCCCCATCCCCGATTCCCTACAATTTGCCAATATAACGGGCATCCCTGGTAGTCAAGTGGCCCACCTGGCACCACCCAACCACCTGCCCTCCCAAGACCCATCTGAGGCTGGCGACAGAGGCACAGCCCACCTCACCACTACCAGTCACCAACTGAACACAGCAGGAAGCGCACTGTACATATGTGCATGCAGCACGCTCTGTGTCATTCAGTCTATGTTCAATCAGTAATTAGTGTCATCCTTGACCTCGAAACATGCTGGGGAAGCCAGTGTCGGGTGCTACTGGAGTAGGAGAAGTGGGCCACTTGCCTACCAGGATGCCCCGGTGTATGGAAGCGGTGTAGAGAATCAGGGATAGGGGGCATTATCTCATTGCAGGATGCAGGTGTTTTATATGGCACTGGTGAGTCATGCAGCAGCCCTGCAGGAGGCTTTCAACATGTACGAGGTTAGGGGCTTGGGGCAGTCCTGCAGGCAAATATACATGTACATGGGGTCGGGGCATGGGGCAGTCCATAGGGTCACATATACATGTACAGGAGGTCAGGGGCATGGGGCAGCCCTGCAGGTCAGATATACATGTACAAGGGTCAGGGGCATGGGGCAGCCCTGCAGGTGAAATATACATGTACAGGGTCGGGGCATGGGGCAGCCCTGCAGAGCAAATATCATGTACAGGGAGGTCGGGACATGGGGCAGCCCTGCAGGCACACATATATACATGTACAGGGGTCAGGGGTATGAGGCAGCCCTGCAAATTCTTGATATGAGGAAAGAAGGTCACCCCTGCAGGAGCAATCGTGATAGGAGTCCAGGAGCAGTGTTGTGGGAAGGCGGCACACTATGGGAGGGATGGGTGGGCTGCACATGTAGAACTCCCCAGGGGCATAAGTACAATTACGGCAGCTATATGCTGGTGTAACTTACGTTGATACTTCTACCCGGGGGTTGTTGTAGAATAGCACCCTGGGGGACTTTGTTGCTGCCCTTACAGAATAGGGCACAACTGCTGCCGTAAAACCCCTATCACCATAGACTGATATACGCCCAAAGAGTTAGTAAGAACAATTAAATAAGGGGCCCAATTCTACAAGCACCCCTCATGTACTTAAAGTTCTGACTATCACAGCCAGATTTTCCTTCACATCAGGACCCTCGGCCAATTCTAAAAGGGGGCAGTTCAAACAGCTAAGTCCCTGGGCTGCGACAAACCCACGGGTATGCCAGAGCAAAGGAGGCGTACCTGAAGGGTTTGCCATAAGCCGCAACCCTGGATGTGAAGGCTGCAGGTGCCCCCCATGCCCAGATCCCCTCTGTCCAGAACATGGGGGGCAGGGCTTGCCCCAGCCCCAACCCTGTACATGTTGAAAGCCCGCCAAGGCTCTGCATACCCCGACCAAAGTGACATATAAAACACCGCATCCTGCAATCTGAGATAATGCCCCCATCCCGAATCCTACAATTTGTCCATACACGGGCATCCCTGGTAGTCAAGTGGCCCACCCCTCCACCCGGCAGCACCGACCACCTGCCCTCCCAAGACCCATCTGAGGCCAGCGACAGGCACAGCCACTCTCATCACAGTGACCAGTCACCAACTGAACACAACAGGAGCGCATACTGTACATATGCATCGTAAGGTACAGTCTGCGCTTGCTGTTCAGTCTGGGCTGGCTGTGGTGGTGAGAGGTGGGCTGCGCCAGTCGCCGGCCTCAGACGGGCTTGGGGCGTGTGGTCGGGTGCTGCTGGGTGGAGGTGGGCCACTTGCCACCAGGGATGCCCGGTGTGGGCGAAGTGCAGAGAATCAGGGATGGGGCGATCTCACATTGCGGATGCAGGTTTTATATGTCACTTGGTCGGGGGCATCAGACACCTGGCAGGGCTTCAACATGCATGGAGGTTAGGGCCTGAGGGCAGTCTCGGGGCAAATATATCATACATGGGATTGGGGCATGGGGCAGTCCCATGAGGGCTACCTACTATACACAGGTAGGTCAGGGGCATGGGGCAGCCTTGCAGGACAGATATACATGTAACAAGGGGTCGGGGGGCATGGGGTAGCCCTGCAGGGCAAATATACATGTACAGAGGGTGGGGCATGGGCCAGCCCTGCAAGGCAAATATACATGTACAGGAGGTCAGGGGCATGGGCCAGCCTTGCGGGACAGATATACATGTACAAGGGGTCGGGGGCATGGGGTAGCCCTGTGGGGCAAATATACATGTACAGAGGGTCGGGGCATGGGGCAGCCCTGCGAGGCAAATATACATGTACAGGAGGTCAGGGGCATGGGCCAGCCTTGCGGGACAGATATACATGTACAAGGGGTCAGGGGCATGGGGCAGCCCTGCAGGGCAAATATACATGTACAGGGGGTCGGGGCATGGGGCAGCCCTGCGAGGCAAATATACATGTACAGGAGGTCAGGGGCATGGGCCAGCCTTGCGGGACAGATATACATGTACAAGGGGTCAGGGGCATGGGGCAGCCCTGCAGGGCAAATATACATCTACAGGGGGTCGGGGCATGGGGCAGCCCTGCGGGGCATATACATGTACAGGGGTCAGGGATATGGGGCAGCCCAGCTGGGCATTGTGGTATGTGGGGACAGAGTTCACCCTGCAGGGCAATTGTGATGGGGTCAGGGCAGTGTTGGGGGGAAGGGCGGCACACCTTGGGAGGGATGGGTGGGCTGCACATGTAGGTAAACCCCAGGGGCGTAAGTACAGTTACGGCAGCTATGTGCCGGTGTAACTTACATTGATGCTTCTCCCCGGGGGTTGTTGTACAATAGCACCCTGGGGGACTTTGTTGCTGTCCTTATAGAATAGGGCACAACTGCTGCCGTAAAACCCCTAACACCATATCGCAGGGGGTTTAGGGTGTGACTGATGGCGTAAATCCACTTCGCTGCAAGCAGCATGCGACATGTCACTGGCTGCTATGCAGAATACTGAATGCCGCATCTCCTGTTGTAACTTACACGATTGTTTTGGCACAAGTCAAGTTACGCCAAGCATATCCCTTTGAGAATCAGGCCCAAGGAGTTTACTGGGCCTCAGAAACAGGTCCTGGGGAAAAGGGATTATGCAATATGCGGCAGCAGTATAGCATGATGACCATTTTTCTGTTGCCCTCCTAGGCACAGTCAAATAATATATTTTCATCTGGACTTTGCTTCCAGTGTCCTGCAAGGCTCAGCCCAAAATATGGTAGCGTGTCCCCAACTCACACTTGCACAGTACTTGCTGTCTGGCTGTACTGTTGGGCACCACTCTCACCCTTCTGGTACCAGTGTATATATACCCTAGAGACTATTAGAGAGCTCCTGGTTCTTCTCTGGGTACCCAGCCATAGGAATAGTGTAGGGCAGATGACATGTCACATGGCTGGATGACTTTGGTGCATGTAAAATAATTAAACAAGCTTCACTTTGTAATTCCTAGTGGCCTAGTTCATTAAAATGTTTTGTTTCCCAAATTTATTAACAAACAGTAGTGACGATTGCAGGGCAAGCCCTGATTTACTCAAGGCTGTCCCAGGCCAGAGGATCTCCCTTGATGTGCAGGGTGTGGTGACCATACCTCTCAACCTCCTGCCTCATAAATCAGGGACAAGTCTTAAAAAAATCAGGGACAATGCATCAAAATCAGGGACACATCTTCAAAACTGATGATATCCACTCAGGAAGCTGGTAGAATAAGGGGCTTAGTATAAAATGCATTTTCTAAGGAAGAACAAGTCTATAATTTGAATGTTTTACATTATTTTATGCTTATGACCCCCACTGTTTGGTCACTGAAACACAATTTTTAGGAGGGACAGAGTAAAATTTTGAGGCAAAATCAGGGACATCCCTGAAGTCAGGGACAGTTGAGAGGTATGGTGGTGACATAGCAGTGAATTCTCCTCTGACTGGTTCAGCTTCATTCTCAGGCCTCAGTGATGACATGTGAAATGGCTCTACACAGACTCTCTGTCAGGCCTCTCTTGATCACCATATGTAGCAGGTGAACCCTTGTCTCCCTTCTCACACAGCAGCTTCAGCCTGTGGGGCCCACACCAGATCACACCAGCACACTATTTTCTGACATTCAAACACTAGTGTGGTACAATGATCATTACTGAACGGTGGTACTGGCTGCACAACTTTCCAGCCACAGAGCTGCTTTCTAACACTGGCCAGAGTTTTAACTGCAGCATAGCAAAGTCTCTCAGTCTCTCTACTTTCAGCTCTCAGCTCATGCTGTTCAAACATGCAGTGACTGCTTTTTCTGTAATGGGAAGAGTTCTGCTTGGCTCTGGCAGACACATGGTCTGTCTCTTTCACTCTCAGATCCAGCTCACTCCAGTCTGCTCCTCACTGTAGTCACATGCAGAGTGAGCGTGTCCTAAAACAGACACTGATGTTCACTGGGAAATTGCAGCTCTGCATTGGTCCACTGAGCTGTCAATCACTCTGGAGCACAGCTGGAGATCAGTCACTTAATAAATAAGTGGCCAGAAACCCATGCCAGGATTAATGAAGTTCTTCTGTATCCCAACACCCCTTTGTGCTCCCATTTGCAGACCATGCAGCCTGAATGAGGTGCTGACCCAGCCCCTCTTGCCATGCTGAGAGGAATCAGGGTAAACAAAGACAGTGGCAAGCCCTGTAGTCCCAAAGGCACTGACCTCAAGTTTTTATTTTACACCCGAGTTCCACCCTTAATACATTTATTGTGTTCCCCTAAGCATCTTGTGCACATAGTGAGGATAAAGAGGAGTGGGAGGGGGTGGAAAAGGGAGAGGAACAAGCAGAAGCACTAAATGAATACTTTTGCAAGGTGTTCACACAGGAGAAGAGGGGGACCACTTCCACCTTGGACTGGGAGGGTGGGGGGAGGAAGAGGTGATGGATGGAATGATTGAGGGAAGTAGAGTGTTAGAGGGACTGAGGGCACTAAAAGTGGACAAGGCACCAGCGCCAGATGGTATCCACCCCAGGGTGTTGAGGGAGATGGCAGAGGTGCTGGGGGAACCACTGGTGCATCTGTTCAGCACCTCCCTGGATATGAGATGTGTGCCTCAGGACTGGAGGATGGCCCATGTTGTGCCGATACACAAGAGTGGCCCAAGGGATGAACTGGGCAATTATCGGCCAGTCACTCTCACTTCCATAGTGGGCAAGCTTATACAGATGAGAGGCTGGTGTTATTTCTAGAGGAAAATTACCCCCAGGATGTGAGGCAGCATGGGTTCATATCAGGGAAATCCTGTCAAACTAACCTAATACAATATTATGACTGGGTAACAAGAGAACTGGATAGGGGCCATGCAGTGGATGTTCTCTACTTGGATTTCAGTAAGGCCTTCGATTCAGTACCTCATGGGTGGCTTGGGGGGAAGCTAACTGGTGTGGGAGTGGGGGCAAAGATGGCAAACTGGATTACAAACTGGTTGCGTGGGAGGCTACAATGGGTGGTGGAGGGGATTCTCAACACTAGACCAGAGATGAGCAGGGTGCCGCAGGGCTCAGTGCTGGGCCCGGTGCTATTTGGGCTCTTCATCTCCAACATCATGCACAGAGTGGTGAGCAGGGTGAGTCTGTTCGCAGACAATACCAAAATAGGTGCAGTGGTGGATGAGGAGGAGGGATGGAAGGGGGGACCTAACCAAACTGAAGGAGTGGTCAGAGAGGTGGCAGCTGGGGTTCAATGAGAAGAAGTGTAAGGTTATGCACTTTGGGGCAAAGAACCCAAGGAGAGAATACTGGTTGGGGAGGTGAAGCTGGGGATCACTGAGGAGGAGAAGGACCTAGGGGTGATGGTAACAGGAAGCATGAACAATTCTGCCCAATGCAGGAAAGCAGCAGAGAAGGTGAACAAAATGCTGGGGTGTACAGCGAGGGGGTTCTCATCCAGGCGAAGGGAGGTGATCTTGCCCCTCTACAAGTCACTGGTCAGGCTGCACTTGGAGTACTCTTTGCAGTTCTGGAGGCCATACCTGAGGTGGGATATCAAGCTACTGAAGGGAGTGCAGTGGAAAGCAATGAGGATGATAGAGGGAATGGAGGGGAGAGACTATGAGAACAGGCTAGGGGAGCTGAATATATACACCCTGGAGGAGAGGAGGGATAGGGGGACATGATTGGACCTTTCAAGTATCTGAGCGGAATCAACAAGGATGGAGACGACATGGTTTTTAAACTGAGAAAGGGAAGGGACACTAGAGGACATGGGCTAAGAATAGAGGGGGGAAGATTTAGGAGGGAGATGAAGAAGCACTACTTCATGGAGAGAGTGGTGTCGCAGTGGAACGCCCTACCAGAGACGGTGATATCATGAAAAACTGTGGGTAGCTTTAAAAGGGCATGGGACAGAGAACAGGGGACAGTATGGGTGTATGAGGCTGAGAACGGCAGAGGGTGGAAAAAAAGGGGAGAGGGATGGGGCAGCTGCAACTTAGGGGAGCTAGCTGCACACTCGAGCAGTCGTTGATAGACCAGGAGGTCTGTTTCTGCTGGCACATTCGTATGTTCGTATGTATGTTCGTATGTTGCACTAGTGTCAGGTTGCACTGGGGCAGTCAGCAGCTGAATGGGGCTATCGTCAAGGGACTTCCCAGTTTCAAGTGTGCAGTCGCCCTCCTTTCATCAGCAGCAGTGGAGCCACCATTGATGTGCAGTGCAGAGCAACTCTTTATGCTGATGTGGAGCCCCAAAGAAATCCTTTTCACTCTCTGTCCCCATCAGCAAGCCTGGGGACCAGCAGGCAACAACAGTCTAGGCTGGGCTTCGTGAAGCCATACAGGTAAGCCCCCAACCTACATCTAGGCTGGGCTTCGTGAAGCCATACAGGAAAGCCCCCATGCTACGTCTAGGTTGGGCTTCATGAAGCCGTACAGGTAAGCCTCCAACCTACAGTAGGTGGTGGTTGTCACAAACGCACTCAGCAGGTCAGACCCTCTGCTCCCACAGTGCCAACCTCAAAGCACAATAGTGTGAACAGGTAACAGACAGAATAACCCTCCTGTCTGCTTTTGGGTGCAAATCACCTTTATTCTCAAGTTCTGGGGGGATTCAAACTGTGAACCTTATACTAGCATACCCAATGTACACCCTCAGATACATACCCTCTTTGGGGATTGCGGTACAATCTTTCACCAGAGGCACCAATTCAGGGTTCCAAAATGAACCCTTAAAACTCTGTAAGAGACCTTAAATATATTCTTACCTTTTAACTCAAGCTCAATAACACCATCAAGCTGTTGAACCATTTTGTCAGACTTAACCCTCTATATGTCACAAGCAAAAATAATAATAATAATAAAACTTTATTTATATCGCCCCTTTCTTAAAGTCAAGGTGCCTTGCAATACCTGACAATATAATAACTAAAACCAATACATAATAATCTGAGCTTCTTAAATTACAGTATTAATTAAAATAAATCTTCGACCACAAATAGGTCTTCAAGGTCTTTTTAAATTCCTCCACGGACACACACTGACGAAGCAGACAGGGTAGAGAATTCCAGAGGGTCGGAGCAGCATACATAAAGGCACAAGTGCCTGAAGATTTTAAAGAAACCCTTGGAATCTCTAGCAACCCCTCATCTGCCGAGCGGAGAGATCACTTAGGGCAGTAGGGAACCAAAAGCTCTTTCAAGTAGTCTGGACCCTGTCTGTGTAGGGCTTTGTCAGTCAAAAGACCAACTTTAAAGGTGATCTGTCACTGAATTGGCAGCCAGTGCAGATCATGCAGCACCAGTGAAATATGATAGGCACGAGACGTACCCATCAATAACTGGGCCGCAGCGTTCTGCACCAGCTGCAAGCGGTGGATATCAACCCCAGGAAGCCCTAGATACAGGGAGTTGCAATAATCAAGGCGTGAGGACACAAAGGCATGGACCAACACTGGCAGATCAGCGGCCGGAATAAGGTGCTTAATCTTGACGATGTTCCTAAGATGGTAAAAGGAAAGTTTGACAACTGCCGACACCTGCAAGCGAAGTGTCAGCTCATTGTCAAAAATCACCTCCAAGTTCCGCACCTGTTCAGAGGTAGGGAGCTGGACACCTCCCAGAAATAAACCTGAGGGAAGACCAGCTCCCATTCCCTCTACCCTATGACCTGGGTCCACAGCCATTACCTCCGTCTTCTCCGAGTTCAGCTTCAGCCAGCTTGAATTCATCCAGCACTGGATTTCAGTGAGGCAGCTATTAAAGACCAAGAGAGCGCTGTCCTGGTCGGGTACAAAAGATAGTTAGAGTTGGGTACTGGCAGAACTGGCAGACACCCAGGCTTAAATAAAAGGTACTTTACTAAAAGATGATAAAAATATGAAAAAATGTAAACACAGAACAATATATAGAAGTGCTCACAATCACATAAAAGAATAAGGGAAAAGTGCAAAACATAAACTCCTACCACAATACATTTAGACCTTTTCTATCTAATGTATTACATCTGTAAGTGTCTATAAAGTTAAATCAGACAGCAGTGTCTCTCTAGAGTCCCAAGATGGTATATATCACAAACAGTTCAGACACAAGTATTAGTTTAACTCTGTCTCTCCACACCCCTTCTGTGAGTCATCTAGCTCCTCCTTTTAGAATATAAAAACAAATACAAGCATGATGTCCCATAAGGAGATATATTAAATAAGGTGACATCAGCAAGAACTCATTTCCCAAATTATGAGTCTTTGATCCCCCAGTTCCTTTGAGGTTTACAACCCTGCAGTCCGTCACCTAGGTGAGATATAGCCAACAGGAATCAGCTAAATGATGTCCTGTCCTGTAATAAAATGTATATTTTAGTTTCCCAACTTCAAAGCATGATGTCATAAAAAGGCCATCAAATGCAATTTTTCAAGGAATTTAATTACATTACAGAGATCTCCTGGGCAGCTTACCTATCCTGTATTTTATTTATTTATTTATTTATCAAGTCTAGGATTACAAATGCCTTTGAGCCATGGCTCTTTTACAAAGGTTCCATGTCAGAGAAATACAAATTATGGGGAACATCAAGACAGGCATTACAACAATGTGGACATTGCAAACAGAGTACAGATTAATACAGTTCAAGGGTAGCATTGTAACAAGGCAGCCTCACGGCATTTGTCAGAAAATAGACAACAGATAAGAAAGTGCCAGAGTCATAGGGAGAGGGAAGAGGTAGGGGGAGAAGGAATGTAGGAAGGTGGCAAGGGGTGAAGAGTGCAGCATTGGGTATACCAAGATGTGAGGGTAGAATCCAGTGAGGAGGGGAGGGAAGGGGGGGGACAACTAGAGCAGAAAGGGAAGTGGAGAAACAAGGTTAAGTTGGGCAGTCACAGGAGCTGTTGATAGTGAGATAGTCCCGGAGCCTAGTTTTAAACGTACCAATAGTTGGGGCAGAGGAGATGGTTGGGCTGAGGCCATTGAACCAGAGTGGCGCTCAATAAGCAAAAGAGCATTGTCCCTGTGAAGTGTGACAGTGGGGGACTTTCAGTAGCTGTAGCGTGGATCTCCTAAGGCACCATTTGTTAATTTGGTGTTGTAACAGAGTTGAGACCCCAGAAGATGCAAGGCCAAGGTAGATTTTTTTCACCATGGAGCAGGTGAGAAACTTTATGTGGTTTGATAGTTGGAGCCAGCCGGTCTGAGTGTACAGGTCACATGTGTGGGTGAGACGGTAAGCACCAGTGATGAGCCAACATGCTTTATTTAAGGTAGTTGAGAGGCATCTAAGGGTTGTGGTTGAGGCCGAGCCATAAATGATGAGACCATAGTCTATTACAGAGATCACAGAGCTCAGGACTGCAACCTTCAAAGCTTCTGGCGTGAGGTGTGGTCTGTGTTTGTAGAGGAGACCAAGCTGTGTATTAGCAGCTCTAGCTACATTATCTACATGAAGTCCATAGGAGAGATTAGGGTCAAGCTGTATCCCTAAGTATTTGAAGGACCCGTACTGATCTAGAGTGTTCCCCTGGGTGGTGGAGATAGCCAAGTGGTGTAGCTTGTGTGGGTTATGAGAGCTGCAGAAGAGCATAGATTTGGTTTTCTTGTCATTGAGGACCAGTTTTTGATTAAGAAATCATGTCTCTACAGAACTGAAACCAAGTTGAAGGTTGTGTTGAAGAGATGCAGGATCTTTGTGAATGGAGAATACAACAGCATCATCGGCATATAGTATGATCTGCTCAGAGCAGTGGTAAGGGAGGGAGTTTAAGAAAAGGCTAAAAAGGAGGGGTCCCAGTATGGATCCCTGTGGGACACCCGAGCGAACAGGCAGGGTGTTAGAAAGAGCGTCCGCAATTTTTACTCTCTGTGACCGGTTTTCTAAGTAGCTTTTAAACCAGAGAGAAGAGTCAGGTGATAGCCCGGCATTCAGTAGTTGGTGTATTAGTAGTCCATGGTGTACTGTATCAAAGGCCTTGGAGAGGTTGACAAAACGCCCCTGTGAGAAGGCCATAGTCAAGGGATTTGTGCAAAGCTCCAGTGAACTCAAGAAGGGCTGTGGTGGTGCTGTGACCTTTCCGGAAGCCGTGTTGTTGTGGACAAGGTATATTGTATTTATCCAAGTGGTCGGTAAGTTGATCAGCCACGATGCGCTCAAGTGCCTTAGAGAGTGGGGGCAGTATGGAGGTAGGGCGATAATTTGAGTGAATCTTCTTGTCCCCACTTTTATGGATGGGTGTCAGGTGGCTGTTTTCCATAGGTCAAGAATTTTCACAGCTGAGAGAGAGGTTTAGGATTTTTGTTAATGGATGAATTACCTCATCGAGGGTGAGCAACAGAAGCTTAAGGTCCAGGGTGTCGCTACTAGATCTAGATTTAGAGATAGCTGCAGTAATATAGCGGCGAGCTTCATTCAGCCTTACCTTCCTGAAGTAGAAGAGGGGATGGTTAGACTGAGGGGGCTGAGGTATTTGGGGAGTAGACCCTGTTTTCGAAAAAGTCATGGGGTAGAACAGCACTAAGGTCTGAAAAAGCCGTGTTAAAGATGTTTGCGATCACCTTGGGGTCAAGGGTTGAGGATCCATCAACCATTAACATGGCCGGAGAGGTTTTTGGCTGCTTCCCTGTGACATCCTTGATATTGTCCCAGAAAGCACGACCATTTTCCCATGTATTGGTGAGAGCATCTTTGTAATAGGTGGATTTCATTAGCCGTATGGCTTTTGTGCAGGCATTTCATGCTTGTTTGTAATTTTGGATGTCCAGTTGTTTGCCAGTGGCCCTGGCAACTGCCCAGAGGTGATCTCTTAGTTTCAGCTGTGAGAAAAGGGCCACGGTGACCCATGGGTTAGAGAGAGATTTTGTTTTGTGCCTTTTAGCAGGGGCAAAGAGGTCGCAGGCTTTGTTGAAAATTGAGATGAAGTGATCAAGAGCCAAGTTAACATCTGTTGCTTCATAGATGGGTAGCCAGTCTTGTAAAAGCAGGTGTTGTTTGAGATGTGGAAGTTTTCCACGAGGAAGGACTCTGCTAGCGATAATTTTGGGAGGGGGCTTAAGGAATTTGTTAGACCACGCACACATGACTGGGGAGTGGTCACTGAGTGAGTCTGGGAGAATGGTCGTATGAGAAATCCTTGTGGGGTGAGTGGTGAGGACCCAATCCAAGAGGGTACTGGTGCCAGTCTTGTAGTTAATCCTAGTAGGGGAGTTTACCATTTGCGTGAGGTTAGCAGCTGAGATGGAGTCTTTATAGGCACTGGCACTCGATGCTAACCAGTTTATGTTGAAATCCCCTAGTAGAATAAGTTCAGTTTCGGGAGGATGTGAGTTGATAAAGTTTAGGACGTCTTTGAATCCATGTTTAGGGTCCCTGGGTGGGATGTATACGGAGACAATAGTCAGAGCTTTATGGTTGGGACCTAGGATGATTTTTATTGGCAGAATCTGGGCTGAGGCAGAAAGTGATGGAGTTGCTACAGGGTGCCAAGACAGGGAGTCTTTGATATAGATTGAGCAACCACCACCTTTTTTGGATATCCGGTCCAGCCTGTGAACATTGTAGCCCTGTATTGTTACTGCTGAGTCAGGAACTTTAGGTGTCAGCCAAGTTTCCACCACTGCAAGGATGTCAGGGTTGTGTTGGCATATGAAGGCTTGGAGTGCATCCAGCTTTGGTAGTAGGCTGCAGATATTAATGGTTGCAAGGATAAGGGCACCTGGAGTTTGTGTGTGGCCTGAGCTTCTAGGGCCAGGATTGGGATGGAAGCTGCCTGAGATGAGAAGGAGGAGGAGTAGGAGTTTTAAGGAGCAGAGTCGCAGCTCTTTGAGAGATAGTTTTGATTCTTGTTTCCTGGAGTAGAAGTTGCAAGGTTCCAGGCGGTGTCCCATATGGACTGCAAGGTGGTACAGTGTAGAGAGGTGGCCACACTTGTTGAGAGTAGTGGTCGGGTTAAGTAACCAGGAATATCCAAACAGTGCACCAAGCACAAGTCTCGAGTGGAAGTGGAGAGTTCCCTTGGAGTAGCAGTGGAAACCAGAGTAGAAGGTGGCGGGGTGGGGTGGGGGTGGGGTGGCTAGGACCAGGGAGAAAGAAGAGGGGGGCCAGGGCAAGGAGGAGGAGGAGAGGTGAGAGAAAGGCAGAGAGAGCCCACATGGCTTACGTACTAGATAAAGAGATAGAGATATAGCCCTCTAGTGGTGAGAGGATATAATCTGCTAATGGAAGCTGTAGCTTCATTGAAACCTGGGGGGGGGAGCACCCTTAGAAGCCCAGGCTGTCTTATGTGAGACAATCACATACTATATTTTTTATTGCAAATATCATAGAATAATCATAACCAGCTGAGCAAGTGTAACAATCCTCCCCACCTAAACTGAATTTGTGGGCTCTATCCCCTGCATGGGTTGAGCTCCCTAAGTCAGTTCACTCCTCATATAGATGCGACAGGCCATCTGAATTCTGACTGGTCACTCCAGCCCTATGTAAGATTGCTATGTCGTACCCTTGCAAGGCAAGACTCCATCTTAATAGTCTACCATTAGTTTTTCCCATTTGTGTCAGCCAAACCAGGGGGTTGTGGTCCATTTGTACCTCAAAATGCTGCCCATATAAGTATGGCTCTAACTTCTTTTAGGGCCCACACTATGGCAAGACACTCTTTTTCCACAGTAGAGTAAGCCTGCTCCCTGGGAAGTAACTTTTTTACTCAGGTACACTACGGGGTAATCTTTCCCTTGGTTGGGTGTCTGACTCAGTACTGCCCCAATACCCATGTCTGAGGTGTCAGTCTGGACTATAAAGGGTCTGCTATAGAAACATAGAAACATAGACATAGACTTTGACAACAGATAAGGACCGCTTGGCCCACCTAGTCTGCCCATTTCCCTACCTACAGGATAGGCCCCAGATCCTAGTTAACCAACAGCCTATTTCTTCCTACCCGCCACAAGAACTGCCTTGTGTCTGTCCCATGCATTCTTGAATTCTCCCACAGTTTTAGACCCCACAACCTCCTCAGGAAGGCTCTTCCATGCATCCACTACCCTCTCTGTGAAAACATACTTCCTCACATTGCCCCGGAACCGCCTCCCCCATCTTTAAATTGTATCCCCCTTATTCTTGCACGACTCATTTTCTGAAAGATTCTGCCCTCTTGGACTTTGTTGATTCCACTGAGGTACTTAAACGTTTCTATCATGTTCCCCCTCCCTCTCCCTTCTTTCCTCAAGGGTATACATATTAAGCTCCTTTAGTCTCTCCTCGTACGGCTTCTCTTGCAGACCCTGCACCATTTTAGTTGCCCTCCTCTGGACTGCCTCTGTCCTATCTATGTCCTTGCGGAGATGGGGTCTCCAGAACTGGACGCAGTAATCCAGATGGGGTCTCACCAACTGTCTGTACAGAGGGATAACAACTTCCTGTTTTCTGCTGGTGATGCCTCTCCCTATGCATCCCAGTATACCCCCAGCCCTCCCTACTGCCTTCTCACATTGCTTGCTAACCTTCAGGTCATCTGATATGATTACCCCCAGGTCCCTTTCCTTTTGTTGTTGTTACTACCTCCCCCCATTGTGTAATCTTCCCCTGGGTTCTTGTTTCCCAGGTGCATTATTTTGTACTTCTTTGCATTGAATCCTAGCTGCCATACTTCTAACCATTCCTCAACCTTGCCAAGTCCTTTTCATCCTTTCCACGCCTCCTTGTGTATCAACCCTGTTGCAGATCTTTGTGTCATCTGCAAAGAGGCATACTTTTCCTTCCAGTCCCTCTGCAATGTCACTTATAAAGACATTAAAAAGGACTGGGCCCAGTACTGAACCCTGTGGTACCCCACTAGTAACCCCTCTTTCTTCAGAGTGGACTCCATTTACAATTACCTTCTGTGTCCTGTTGTCCAGCCAATGTTTTACCCAGGCTACCACCCTGGGACCCACTCCCAGGCTGGTTAATTTGACTATTAATCTTTTGTGTGGGACTGTGTCAAATGCCTTGCTAAAGTCTAGGTAGGCCATGTCCACAACCCCTCCCTGGTCTACTACTTTGGTCACCCAGTCAAAGAAATCCATTACATTCATCTGACATGACCTTCCCACTGTCAATCCATGCTGCCTTGGGTCCTGTGCCCCACTGGCCTCAAGTTACTCAACAATTCTTTCCTTCAGAAGTGACTCCATCACTTTCCCTACCACAGAGGTCAAACTGACAGGCCTGTAGTTTCCTGCCTCTGTCTTGGTCCCACTTTTGTGAAGGGGAATCACATGCTCCTTCCTCCAGTCCTCGGGTACCACACCATCCTCCCATGATTTATTAAAAAGAGTAGTCAGTGGTTTCACTAGTTACCCCCTTAATTCTTTTAGAATTCTGGGGTGAATTCTATCAGGCATTAAAAAGAGTAGTCAGTGGTTTCACTAGTTCCCCCCTTAATTATTTCACTAGTTCCTCCCTTAATTGTTTCACTAGTTCCCCCCTTAATTATAGTCAGGACTTGTCAATACAGGAGCACTGCACAGTGCCTTCTTCAGTCTGGTAAAGGCTTTTTCACAGGCTGGTTCCCAGGTAATTTTCTTAGGCATCTTTTTCTTTAGCAGGTCAGATAGGGGAGCAGCCAGGGCACTGTAACTGGGTACAAATTTCCTATAGTACTCTGCTGTCCCTAGAAAACTCCTGACCTGCTTCTGCATTTCTGGTCTGGACCATGCCTTGATCACCTCTATTTTTACTTGGTTAGAACACAGCTGTTCCTGACCTACAACATGCCGAGGCATGCCACTTCAGCCATGGCCACCTGGCACTTCTCAGCTTTGACAGTGAGCCCGGCCTTCTGTATCCTGCCCAGCACTTCCCTCAGGTGGGACAGGTGTTCCTCCCATCTGGCACTAAAGAGGGCAATGTCATCCAGGTACACCACGGTGTAATCCTCAGCACCATTCAACACATGGTTCACCAACCTTTGGAAAGTGGCCTGGGCATTCTTCATTCCGGAAGACATTACTTTAAATTCAAATAAGCCTATTGGAGTGATGAAGGCCGTACTCTCCCTAGCTCTGTCAGTTAACTCTACCTGTCAATACCCCTTTGTCAGGTCAATAGTCATAAGGTAGGTCACCACTCCCAACTTGTCCAGGAGTTCGTCCATCCGGGGCATCAAGTGGGCGTCTGACTTTGTGACTGCATTCAGTCCATGATAGTCCATACAGAAATGAGTAGAGCCATCTGGCTTAGGCACAAGGACTACAGGTGAGGCCCAGGGGTGGTGGGATCTCTGGATTACCCCTAAATCCAGCATTCCCTCCACCTCCCTCCCTCCTAATGTCCTTTTTGGGCAGCCTCTGACACCCGATATGCTGTCCGCTGTATGGGCATCTGTGTCCCTGTCTCTACATCATGCGTCACTAAGGGGGTTAGTCCAGGCTTGGCACTAAACAGTGGGGCAAAGTCTGCTAAAACCTCCCTTACTTCCTGGATCTTGTCCGGGGCCAGCTGGGGTGAAAATTTAACTGCCTCCACAGAGGACTCCCGGTGCTTTCTTCCAGCAAGTCCAGAAGGGTGTCTCCTTCATCCGTCCCCTTCCAAGGACTACATACTGCAAACACCATGTCAGCCCTATTAGCATATGGCTTCATCATGTTGACATGGTACATTCTTTCTGTATGTCTTCTGTCAGGTAATTCTATGACACAGTTCACATCATTTACCTTTCTAATTACTTTGTACGGTCCTGCCCACTCAGCCTGCATCTTGTCTTTCCGGACCGGAATAAGGACCATGACTTCCTGACCCACGTGTACGAGTGAGCTCTGGCTCTGTGGTTGTACCACACTTTTTGTTTCTGTTGGGCAGCTGTCAGGTTGCTCTGGGCTGTCCCCATAATCTCCTTCAGCCTTTCCCTAAACCTAAGGACATAATCCACTATGGAAGTTCCCTGTGTGGCGTGCTTGCCTTCCCAGTCCTCCCGGATTAAGTCTAGGGGCCCACATATCCGGCATCCATATAAGAGCTCGTAGGGGGAAAATCCTGTTGACTCTTGAGGCACCTCCCTGTATGCAAACAACAGGTTGGGAAGGTATTTCTCCCAGTCCCTCCCATGCAATTTAGCAAACACTTGGAGCACTGACTTCAGGGTACCATTAAATCTTTCCACAAGCCCACTGGCTTGTGGGTGATAAGGTGTCGTGCATCTGGGCACCACCCCACACTTCTCCCAGAAACATTTCATCAGGTCTGACATGAAGGCATGAAGGAACCCCCTCGATCGGTGATAACCTCCTGTGGAAACCCAACACGGAAGAAAATCCTGAGTAAGGCATCTGCCACTTTGTCTGTCCTCAGTGAGGCTAGGGCGACTGCCTCTGGATACCGGGTGGCATAATCCACCACAGTCAGGATGAACCTCTTCCCAGAGGAGCTGGGGGTATTTAAAGGCCTCACAATATCCATTCCCACCCTCTGGAATGGCTCCTCCACTATGGGTAATGGAATTAGGGTGGCTTGGGTTTTCTTACCTGCCTTCCCTATTTCTTGGCACCGGCAACAAGACCTGCAATACTCCTTCACCTGCTGGGTGAAATTGGGCCAATAGAAATTCTGGGCCAACCGCTGCATAGTGTGCATGATTCCCAGATGACCAGACAAGGGAATATCATGTGCAATCTTGAGCAACTGCTCATGATACCCCTGGGGAATGACAAGCTGCCTGCCTATCACCCCTCCCTCTGTCTTCACAGCCTGAGTATACATCAGTCCATTTTCCCAATAAACCTTACGTTTACCGTCACCTCCCTGTGCTCCATCAGATTCTGCCCAAGCCCTCAGCTTCTCTAGACTAGGGTCACTTTTCTGAGCAGCTGCATGCTCCTTATACATTCACAAGGCATGGGATAGATCCCCTTCAGTCTCTAAACTAGGGTCCCCATCTCTAACGTCAGGGCACTCAGGATCACTGTCATCCCTAACCCTCTGACAATGGGTCACCCCATCTGTTACCTGTTTACACTATTGCGCTCTCAGGTTGGCACTGTGGGAGCAGAGGGCCTGACCTGCTGAGTGCGTTTGTGTCAGATTTGGTTGGCATCGGTGCAAAACAATTTAGTAATACAAGCTTTAACTGTTCAGTGTGTCAGATTAATACTGTACTGCTTACTTGCAAAATAAGGCAGTGATTTATTTTTAGAAAAAGTAAACAGAACTATATCATTTTGCTTACAGTCAAGTTCCTACCTGTTTAATTTTTTTTTAAAGTGCAAGTTAGAGTAGCCATAGTTAGGAAAGAAGATGGCTTCCAACTATAGTGAGCACAAAATAGACTACCTGAAGTAGTTGTGCAAGGACAGAGGAGTCCTGCACGAGGGGAGAGCCACCAAGCAGAACCTCATGGATGCCCTGATGGCAGCAGATGCCCAGAGCATTGAGTCACAGACTGTGACTGTAAAGGACAAACCTTGGGCATGGAGGGGCCAGTGGCCAGTGCAGTGTCCAGATCCGTTGAGGAGGACAGCAGGGCCAGTGCATGCCCAGAGCCACAGCAGCAGGGGAAGATCACCAGCATTCTGGAGCCAGAAGTAATCAGGCTGCAGACTGAGTTGCGCAGAATGGAGCTGGAATTCCAGAGAGAGAGGCTGAGCAAAAGGAGTGAGCCACAGAGAAGAGGGAGTGAGAACAGAGAGAAGCTGAGCGAGAGCAATAAGCCGCAGAGGAGAAGAAGAAGTGAGAACAGAGAGAGGCTGAGCGAGAGCAATGAGCCACAGAGGTGAAGAGGGAGTGAGAATGGTGAGAAGTGGACTGTGAACAGCGAGAGGTGGACCGTGAAGAGCATAAGCGCCACAGGTGACATGAGCTGGAGAAGCTACAACTCCAACCACCAGCACCAAAGCAGGTAAGTGGCTTGGGTTTAACTGGAACTGCAGGACTAGGTTACAAATTAAATTCCAAATTGATAGTTGAATTTAAAGAGGGGGAGGATATGGATGCCTTTTTAAATTCCTTTGAAAAAGTTTGTATTCAGACAAAAATTCCTAGAGGGTCCTGGAGCTTCCAGCTAACCCCGTTACTTACTGGGAAAGCTTGGTATGCATTGGGTCAAATGGACAGTGAGGACAGTAATGATTACAGCACACTTAAAACTGCACTCTTAAAAAATGTTGATTTAACTGCAGAGGCATACAGAGCTAAATTCTGTAAGCTCAGGAGAAGCCCTGATATGAGCTATGAGGAGCTAGCCACAAAACAATGTCAATTTTTAAAACATTGGTGGGAAGGAATTGAAGCCAACTCTGTAGACAAAATTGAAAATGCTGTTTTGTCAGAACAGTTTTTTTGGGCATGCCCAGCAGAGCTGAAAACCTGGCTGGAGTACCAAGATCCGAAAACAGTGCAAGAGGCTGCTGAACTCTCGGACCGCTATGCCAAGAACAGACCTGCTCTGAGAGTGAATGGGGCAGGTGTGGCAGCCCAGAAAGGGAAAAGTGTGCCTTCAGGACAGCTAAAACACTCACTGTCTCCACCGAAACCAGTTCGCCCTAGGTTTCAAAGAAAAGATTTTCCTGAGAAAAGAAACAAATGTTGGGTTTGTAAAGAAACTGGGCATATTGCCAGACAGTGTCCCAAAAGGACAGGCAATACACAAAATGGGGCTAGGAAAGAAGTGGGTTGTTTGTGTGTCTCTGGAAGCATGCTTGTGAACGTGAGGGAACACATGCACCCAGTCACGGTGAATGGTGTACAGACATAAGGGTTAAGAGACACAGGGGCATCCCTGATGCTGGTAAAAGGGGATCTGGTTGAGCCTGGTCAGCTTATACCCAATAAATTTGTAACTGTACAAGGGTTCACTGGTGAGAAGACCACATTACCACTCACTAGTGTTCTCCTAAACTGGGGTGAAACAGGAGGAACTGTGCAACAGGTGGCTGTAGCCAAAACCTTAGCAGTTGATGTCATCTTTGGCAACAATCTCAAACAGGGGATGGTGTGTGCAGTTACCCATAGCCAAGCGGCAAGAGAAAATTGTAGTTCCCTGGACCCCACAGAAGCCATTGTGGAAACCACTGGTAGGCTGGTTCCCCAGCTTGTGTCTCCTGATATGGAGACTAATGAAAAGAGGGTAGAAATTTCCCCAGTAGCAGTTAACAAAACAGCTACGGAGGATTACTCCAAAAAAGGAGGGGGTAACCCTCCTGTCTGCTTTTGGGTCCAAATCACCTTTAGTCTCAAGTTCTGGGGGATTCAAACTGTGAACCTTATACTAGCATACCCAATGTACAGGCTCAGATACATACCCTCTTCGGGGATTGCGGTACAATCTTTCGCCAGGGTCACCAAGCCAGGGTTCTAAAATGAACCCTTAAAACTCTGTAAGAGACCTTAGGTATATTCTTACCTTTTTACTCAAGCTCAGTAACACCAACAAGCTGTTTAACGGTTTTGTCAGTCTTAACCCTCTATACATCACATGCAAAAAGAACTGGCAGACACCCAGGTAGTCTTTTAAAAAAAAAGGTACTTTACTAAAAGATGATAAAAATATGAAAAAATGTAAACACAGAACAATATATCAAAGAGCTCACAATCACATGAAAGAATAAAGGAAAAGTACAAAACATAAACTCCTACCACCATACATTTAGACCTTTTCTATCTAATGTATTACCTCTCTAAGTGCCTGTAAAGTTAAATCAGAGAGCCGTGTCTCTCTAGAGTCCCAGGATGGTATATATCGCAAACAGTTCAGACACAAGTATTAGTTTAACTCAGTCTCTCCACACCCCTTCTGTGAGTCATCTAGCTCCTCCCTTTAGAATATAAAAAAAATACAAACATGGTGTCCTATCAGGAAGTATATTAAATAAGGTGACATCAGCAAAAACTCATTTCCCAAATTATGAGTCTTTGATCCCCCAGTTCCTTTGAGGTTTACAACCCTGCAGTCCATCGCCTAGGTGTGATATAGCCAACAGGAGTCAGCTAAATTATGTCCTGTCCTGTAATAAAATGTATATTTTAGTTTCCCAACTTCAAAGCATGATGTCATAAAAAAGGCCATAAAATGCATTTTCTCAAGGAAGTTAATTACATTACAGAGATCTCCTGGTCAGTTTACCTATCCTGTAGCTTCACTGAAACCTGGGGGCACCCATGGAAGCCCAGGCTGTCTTATGTGAGACAATCACATACTATATTTTTGTATTACAAATATGATAGAATAATCATAACCAGCTGGCCAAGCATCACAGTGGTTACACATGTATCTTCATTTGTAGGTCCTTCTGCGGAACAGTTTTACAGCACAGTTACTAAGAATTTATTTATTTTGTATTTACATTTTATTCCCCTCCTGATCATCCTAACACCTTTCTCCTTCTTTGTTCAGCTTCTTCTTCAGGCCTATCCATTAGAATCAAAAGCCTCTCCCTTTGTTCCTGGCCAGACTATTCTCACCTCAGAAACCCTGTGGCAAAAGCCACTAGTACAACGAGCCTCTAGGTTCCAGACCTCAGGATGCAAATCTAGTTCAACATATGTGAGAAGAGAAGCTGGGGAATGGACCTGGAACCCATTATGCTGGGCCATTAGGGGAATCATTCTGAAGAACCAGGTCACTTTCCCCTTTTATAGGACTACTTATCTCCCAACTTTTCAACCGGTCATCAAGCACTGGCCTGGAGGAAAGGGACTGGCAGGACATCATATGGTTGTCTATAACATCTGATGCTATCCATAGCCATTCATAGGAGACACTGCTACAGCAAGCAGACTGCCTCCCTCCCTTGCTTGGATTCTGAGAGTGCAGTGTCTGCAGCACTCCACAGATTAGCCCAGTCCAGGACAGAGAGTCAGGATCATAGCACAAACTAGGGTCTTCCCGATGGAAGCACAGCACTCTACTGCCAATGCCACAATGCCAAGCACTCTGGGGGTTCTTGGCAAGTCTAGAGCCGATTGGCAGTTTGGCACACCAGATTGCAATGACTCTGATTTGATTTCCTACAGTAGCCAATCATTTCCCACCAGGAGAGACCTTTCAGTGATAGGAATACACCTTACAATTTTTAGAAAATTAAATATATAACTGCTTTCCATTAGCATCAATTAGGACTACTGCAATCTCGGCTCGTGGGATTTTGCTAGTAGACCTTCTGCAGCCTTTGAATGATCTTCCAGCAAGGCCAGTATAAGGTTTCTCTCCAGGACTGCTTGGCCTAAATTCTGCTACTGTATTTATTGGTGGGGGTGAACTCAAGTCTCAGGATATAGAAACTTAGAAACATAGAATTTGACAGAAGATAAGGACCGCTTGGCCCACCTAGTCTGCCCATTTCCCTACCTAATGGATAAGCTGTAGATCCTAGTTAACCAACAACCTACTTCCTCCTACCCCCCACTAGAATTGCCTTATGTCTGTCCCATGCATTCTTGAATTCCCCCACTGTTTTTGACTCTACGACCTCCTCAGGAAGGCTGTTCCATGTATCCACAACCCTCTCTGTGAAGAAATACTTCCTCACATTACCTCTGAGCTGTCCCCTCTATCTTCAAAGTGTGCCCCCTTGTTTTTGCACATCTCTTTTTCTGAAAGATGCTACCCTCTTGGACTTTGTTGATTCCTTTGAGATATTTGAAAGTTTATATCATGTCCCCCCCACTCCCTCCTTTCCTCAAGGCTATACATCTTTAGTTCCTTTAGTCTTTCTTCATATGTCTTCTGATACAAACTCTGCATCATTTTGGCTTCCCTTCTCTGGACAGCCTCCACTCTGTCTATGTCTTTGCGGAGATGAGGTCTCCAGAACTGTACACAGTACTCCAGATGTGGTCTTACCAACTGTCTGTACAGAGGGCCAACAACTTCCTGTTTTCTACTGGTGATGCCTCTCCCTATGCATCCCAGTATCCCCCCAGCCCTCCTTACCGCCTTCTCACATTACTGGCCCACCTTTAGGTCGTCTGATATGACTACCCCCAGGTCCCATTCCATTTTTGTTGTTGTCAGTATCTCATCCCCCATTGTGTACTCTTCCCCTGGGTTTTTGTTTCCCAGGTGCATTACTTTGCACTTCTTTGCATTGAATCTAAGCTGCCATACATCTGACCATTCCTCCAACCTTGCCAAGTCCCTTTTCATCCTTTCCACCCCACCTTGTGTATCAACCCTGTTGCAGATCTTTGTGTCATCTGCAAAGAGACATACTTTCCCTTCCAGTCCCTCTGCAATGTCACTTATAAAGACATTAAAAGGACGGCCCCAGTACTGAACCCTGCGGTATCCCACTAGTAACCCTCCTTTCTTCACTGTGGACTCCATTTACTATTACCCGCTGTGTCCTGTTGTCCAACCAGTGTTTTAACCAGGCTACCACCCTGGGACCCACTCCCAGGGTGGCTAATTTGTTTATTAATCTTTTGTGCAGGACTGTGTCAAATGTCTTGCTAAAGTCTAGGTAGGCCATGTCCACAGCTCCTCCCTGGTCTACTGCTTTGGTCACCCGGTCAAAGAAATCAATTAGATTTGTCTGACATGACCTTCCCACTGTGAATCCATGCTGCCTTGGGTCCTGTGCCCCATTGGCCTCTAGGTACTCAATAATTCTTTCCTTCAGAAGTGATTCCATAATTTTCCCTACCACTGAGGTCAAACTGACAGGTCTGTAGTTTCCTGCCTCTGTCTTGCTCCCACTTTTGTGAAGGGGAATCACATCTGCCCTCCTCCAGTCCTCAGGTACCACACCATCCTCCCATGATTTATTAAAAAGGGTAGTCAGTGGTGTTACTAGTTCTTCCCTTAGTTCTTTAGAATTCTGGGGTGAATCCCATCAGGCCCCATTGCTTTATCCACCTTCAGTTTTAAGAGTTCTTTCAGAACCCTTTCTTCTGTGAAAGGACTAATATCAACCCTCCTATCCAGAGTGCTTCTATTGACCGGATTAGGTATTTCCCCCTGCTTTTCCATTGTGAATACTGAGCAGAAGTATTCATTCAGCATCCCTGATTTTTCACTGTCGCTCTCTGCCCAACCACCTTCCTCTTTGTTCAGCCTCAGTATCCCTGCCTTAGTCTTTCTTTGCTCCTTAATGTACCTATAAAAGGTTTTATCCCCCTTCTTAACTGAGTTGGCTATCTTTTCCTCGGTTTAGGCCTTTGCTATTCTGACTGCTTTACCCGCTTCCTTCTGTTTTAACTGATACAGTTCTCTGTCCTGCTCCTTCTGTGTTTCCTTGTACTTCCTGAATGCTATCTTTTTCTCCCTTACCTTTCCCGCCACTTCTTTTGAGAACCATAGTGTTTTTTTCTTTCGTTTTGATTTGTTTATTTGCTTCACACAAAGGCTTGTTGCCTCTGTGATGGCGGTTCTGATGTTTCCCCATTGTTGCTCCACCCCACCTTCTTGCCTGTTTGCTAGGGCTTTTCTGAGGCACTCTCCCATTTTGACAAAATCAGCCCTCCTGAAGTCCAATATCCAAAAAACCCTTATGGTAAATGTCACAAATGCACTCAGCAGGTCAGGCCCTCTGCTCCCACAGTGCCAACCTTCAAGTGCAGTAATATGAACAGGTTACAGACAGGGTAACCCTCCTGTCTGCTTGTGGGTCCAAATCACCTTTGGTCTCAAGTTCTGGGAGGATTCAAACTGTGAACCTTATGCTAGCATACCCAAATGTACAGGCTCAGATAATATTCTCTTCGGGGGAAGGGGATGCAATATATCTTTCTCCTTAGGGCACTTAACCAGGTATCCAAAATGAACCCTTTAAAACTCTATAAAAGACCTTAGGTATGTTTTCACTTTTTCCCAGTTTAGTAACACCATCAAGCTTCTGAACAGTTTTTTTGTCAGTCTTAACCCTGTATACATCACGTGCAAAAAAAGAACTGGCACACCCAGGCAGTCTTTCAAAATAAAGATTTTACTAAAGATGATAAAAATATGAAAAATGTAAACACAGAACAATATATGAAATGAAAACAAGGAAAAGTACAAAACAAAAACTCCTACCACAATACATTTAGACTTTTTCTATCAAATGTATTACCTCTATAGTGCTTATAGTTAGATCAGAGAGCTCTTTCTTGAGTCCCAAAATGATATTTCTCTCAAAAACAGTTCAGCCACAATATTAGTTTAAACTTTGTCTCTCCACACCCCTTCTATGAGTCATCTAGCTCCTCCTTTTAGAATATAAAATAAAAATACAAACATAATGTCCTATCAGGAGGTATTTTAAATAAGGTACATCAGCAAAAACTCATTTCCCAAATTTTAAGTCTTTGATTTCCCAGTTTCTTCTCCCAAGACATTTCAAAGGGTTTTATAGCTTTTTAACACCAGTTGATATTAAATATTCTTCCTCTTAAGACAACATAAAAGTTTGATTTTCATCCTCTGGCAGACTCATAAAGTCCCATTTCATTTCCACTTCAAAGAAGCAACAGGTCATAAAAAGGCTATAAAATGCAATGTCTCAAGGAAGTTAATTACATTACAGAGATCTCCTGGTTAATTATACATCCTGTAGTTTTCACTGAAACCAGGTGGGGGTCACCCAGGAGCACAGGCTGTCCTGTGTGAGACAAATCACATACTATTTTTATATTACAAATATCACAGAACAATCATAACCAGCTGGTCAAGCATCACAGTAAGGACTTAATGCCTACCTGATAGAAGCATTCCAGTATGATACTCTGGTACTCACAAAAAGCAGCTATAAAAACAAGATTTCAATTTGTCATCATTGGTGAGCACTTCTCATACCTATTCAGCAACATTTGGACCCTCCCGAGACCAATTTGGGCCCTACTAATGACATTACTATAGCTATGGGTGAAGCCAGGAAACCTGTCAAAGGTAGGTGCTAAGCACAACCAATGTCCCCCATCCCACTTCATTCCTCTATGTCCCCCCATATCAGCCATATCACCCTTGTCCATTAGGAATGCTTATGTATTCCCAAAATTCGGTCTCCTGACCTACACTATACCAAGGTTGGGAGACCGAATTTCAAAATCCCAACAGGGACGTGTGTTATGCGGGGGTGAACCCTAACTAAAATAATCAACTCCAAGGAGGAGTGGACCTAGGAATTGGTAGTAAAGTTGTGGGGGGGTGCAAAAATAAAAACCCATCCCTGAGAGCCTGCTGGCAGAGCTGCAGGAGAATTAGTGCTCCACACTACGGAGCAGCTTGGGCAGCACCTCGCTCTGCCCTCACAGGGTTATTTCAGGTGGAACCATGTTCCGTGGGCATAACCTAGCATTTCACCAGGCAAAATGCAATTTCACTGTCAGGTAGAAATGTCAGGTATCCCTAATTTTGGGATACCGAAGCCGGGTCCGTGAGTGTCAAGACCCTCAGCTTCGGTATCCTGATAGGATACAGTCCATTATTAAAAACACACCCCAACCATTTCAGCCTCACCACCCTCCCCACCAAGTCCTTATGAGCCACAATGTCACCCTGTGTATTAAAGTGAATGGGTTTAAACAAGTCGAATGCTGCATGAAGATCCTCATCCTCTGCCTTTCACTGTCTGGCCGCAATGCTGGTACTCTCACCCTAGTACTGTACTGCTGAGCACAGAAATACCAACATTTAGGTTGGGCAGTGAGCCACAGAGGGTGAGGGTCGTACCTAATGCAGTACAGACTTGTTTCAAAACATTTATTTTTACAAAAGGGTGACTTGTGGGCCCATGATGACTGGGTGAGGAGGATGGCGGGACTAGATGGACTGGGCACATTTATCACCAATATGGGGGACACAAACGGAGGATATGGGGCATACATGACTGTGATCCCTAAAGATTAGCCCTACACTGTTTTAAAAATGGTGGCACAGACAGCCAACTCTGTGCCTTATGACATGAAGAGCAACCCAAGCCCCTCCCAGAAGATGGATGTGGGTACACATGTCTGTGCCCCACTGAAGACAACTTAAGAGGCTGGGGAACAAAAGTGGGGCTAGAGTGTGTGACTGACCACATGGTGGGGGATGATTAGGTGTTGAAGAGAGGGAGGGGATGTTATCCTAGTGGTTAAGAGCACAAAGTTAAGCACTTCATGTTCTGCCCCTTCAGACTCTGGTTTGAATCCTACTACTGTTACTCACTGTGTGACCCTGAGCAAATCACTTAACCCCCTGTGCTTAACATCTCTGTCCTTGATCTGTGTACTGTTTGATCTCACTGTGCACCTAAAATGACAGCAATATTCTCTCTTCCTCTCCTGGATTGTAAAGTGTTTTGGCATACAGTGTGTATGAACGTTGCTATTTAAACAAATTCCTCTCCTTTCCTTTAGCATTAAGTGAGAGGAGCTCTAGGCAGCAGTTCAGTGGCAGAAGTAGGGCTATGGCTCGTGACGCTGGGGACCCGGGTTCAGGAACAAGCCTGGGTCACCAGGAGCTGGATGCAGGGAGAGGAACTGAGCATCCCAGTTGACACTCCCCCCCCCCCGAGGAAGGCTGTGGTATGCCATTGCATCAACATCACCTGGATGACCACAGGCGGTGGTGGTGCCAGTCAGTGCATCTTTGGGCGTGGGGAGACACTGGCCAATACGGTGCAGCTGTATATTTTGTGGGCATGCTCACACTTAGCATCTCTACCGCTGGTGTCTACAGCAAAGGAATTAAGAAAGTAGAATAAAATGACCTCACCACTTGAAGACAACCCCACCCACTATATCAGAGTCCCACACCTCCATTGCACATCCACTTGATGAGTGGACACTCTCAAGGGTACATCTCCCCACCCCAACCCACCTGCAAGATATTCCAAGGCTACACTGAGACTAGGTGAGTGTGGCTCAGAGAGGTGCAGGGAAGTAAGGAGTGCCATGGGGCTCCTGAGGTAGTCAGACATGGGGGGGGGGAGTATAGGGAAAAAAAATTGTAGAGTAAAAAAAAGTGAGTGGCGTTGTGGAGGGGTGTGCACAGGTCTTGGCCTCAGGGCCCTACATTCAGATCAGAATTTGAGTCTAAGTGTCTGTGCACACTCTTGTGCCCAAACTCTTGCAACAGGTGTCAATTTGAAAAAAATTGCTAACCTAGCTAAATGACTAAAACAAAAAAAGTGGTGGTTAAAAGAAGTCTGGGGTTTAGCAGAAAGGCTAATCATTTTTTGCCTGTGAAGCCAATACTGTGGGACACCCAAGGTGTGCAATATGTTGATAAAAACAAGCATGCGTTCAGTCAAGAAGATTATGGGAGACTGGAATTTGTACTTTTCTAGCATCCAACAATCATCCTTTTAGGCATAGGAGGCAATTTGGTGGCTTTTTCCTAACTAGCTTCAACAATCTGAAGCCTTTATATCCCTCTTAGCATAGAGCCCAGCAGCAGCATTTTATAATTTAAGGAATTTTCTTTCCCCCAAGTTTTGTGCCAGTTATAGACCTATATCTTAACTCAACCTGGACTCACTCTTTCTTAATATAATATATATATATATATATATATATATACACATATTACAATTTGTTTATGCAAGATAGCCCAGATGAGATGCCACATCTCATTCCCAGTGGTACCCTGCTTCTACTCATTTTTGCAGCTGGGGGGACTGGAGCATTAAGACGTTGAATGATTTGCCCAAGGTCTTACAGTGAATATTTGACTCTAGTGGAGTCTGGACATATGATCTCCTGGTTCCCAATCTGGTGCTATAACCACTAGATCACAAAGCTGAAGTTTTAAGCTTTAGCTTTAGTTTGATAACCATTTGGAAAATAATATCAACTGAGGCTGGAGGAAGGGCTTTCTGAAAAGATGGAGTTAAGCAGGTAATATTTGCCTCCTAAGTAACTCAATCCACAGGACTCGTACGCTTTCCACACCTGTTCCAGGACTTTCTCTGTATATGAAGAAAATTCCAAGGTCCATAGCTAGATTATGATAACTATGTCTAAAAAGGCCTTGATCACATTACCAAAGTTTAAAGAAATATCAAATCAAATCAAACTTTATTTTTATAGCGCCTTTCAAAACCAAAGCGCTGCACATAAAACCAAATACATTTATAACTTTGAAACAGAAAAATAAAACACATTAGTCATAAGAGAAGGCCAAGTTAAATAAATATGTTTTTAACTCAATCTTAAATCTGTCGACGGTCAGGCATTCTCTTAACCGACGAGGTAGAGAATTCCACAGGATTGGAGCCAAAAAAGAGAAAGCATGGGCACCTGATGTTTTTAACCGTACCCTGGTAATCTCTAGCAATCCCTCATCGGCAGATTGGAGAGGATGGGGGGGGCAGTAGGGTATCAAGAGGTTTGCAGGTAGCTGGGTCCCTGATCATGTAGGGCTTTAAAGGTTAGCAAACCAACCTTAAAGGTGATCCGCCACTGAATAGGCAGCCAGTGCAGTTCGCGGAGCACAGGAGTAACATGACTGGACCTAGAAGTTCCAGTCAAAAACCTGGCTGCCACATTCTGCACTAGCTGCAAGTGGCGGATATCAACCCCTGGAAACCCTAGGTGGAGAGAATTGCAGTAATCAAGGCGGGTAGTGACGAAGGCGTGGACCAATATTGGAAGATCATCCAGAGGAACCAAGTGTTTTACCCGGGCGATATTCCTCAGATGGTAAAAAGAGGATTTGATGACAGCCAACACCTGAGATTTTAGTATCAGGCCGTCATCAAAAATAACACCAAGGTTACGCACTCGGTCTGAGGTAATGAGCTGTATGCCATCGATCAAAAGACCTGATGCCTGTCCAGCTCCCATACCTACCCCCGGACGACCAGGGTCCAAAACCAACACTTCAGTCTTGTCCGCATTCAGTCTCAGCCAGCTAGTACTCATCCAGGTTCTGATCTCAGTAAGGCAATTGTTTAGCACAGAGAGTGCAGCATTTTGTCCAGGCAGAAAGGACATATACAGTTGAGTATCATCTGCATAGCAGTAAAAACCCAAACTGTATCACCTGATGATATCTCCTAATGGCATCATATACACTGCAAACAACATGGGGGCCAAAATGGAGCCTTGTGGCACCCCATAGGACAGGGAGTAAGTGCCAGAGGAATAAATTCCAGTGGTAACTATCTGAGACCTGTCCATGAGGAAAGAATGGAACCATTTGAGGACTGTACCAGACAGACCACAAAGAATCCGCAGGTGCTCCAACAGCACACCATGGTCTACAGTGTCAAAAGCTGCAGAGAGATCAAGAAGGACCAGAATGGTATGCGTCTTTCGATCTCTAGCCATCAGGAGGTCATTCAATACTCGGCAAAGTGCAGTCTCTGTGCTATGCTTCTTCCTAAATCCAGACTGAAGAGTATCATAGACCTTGTAAGTTGTAAGGTGATCATCCAGTTGCAACGTAACCACCTTTTCAATAACCTTACCATCAAATGGCAGGTTAGAGATAGGTCGGTAGTTAGCTAGACAGTCCAGGTCCAAGGAGGATTTCTAAAGGAGTGGTCAAACGACCGCCTCCTTTAGGGGTTCTGGAAAGACCCCTGTCTCCAAGGACCTCCAGACAATTTCAGCAAGGATCGGGCAGATAACATCAACACATCCCAATAAAAGGGGTGTTGGGCCCAGATCCAAACTACAACTGGTTGGGCGAAGTGTCTGGATGATCTTCACAATGTCTGTGAATTCTGGCTGGCAGAAATCTGACCAGAGAGACCGAGTGCACACCACATCCCATCGATCACCACAATTCCTCGTAGGAGAGATCATGCCGATGCTAGACCCAATGCTGGCAATCTTATCTGTGAAGAATTGAGCAAACTCCTAGCATTTCAGCTGAGAAAAAGCTTCTCTGGGCTGAAGACAGATTGGATTGCACAATCTGTCAACGGTCCAGAAAAGCTGAACTGGTTGATTCTATGCTGCAGAAATCTCCCTGGACAGGAATTCTGCCTTCTTATTGGTGATTTCTAACTGATAGCCATCATAATGTGCCATCAGTTTAAGTCTGTCAGCATCAAGGCCAGACTTTCACCTAGCCCTCCCCATCCTTCAACCAAATCGCCTCAACTCCTTCAAGGAACCATCAAATCAAGGGTTCCTTGGGCAAAGGGTGAGGGACCGAACACAAGCAGGAGCAATCTTGTCCAGGGCATCTCCCACAGCCTTGTTACAGGCTAATACAAGATATATATTCTAACATGGGCTTCGCATATTCTTGTATGGCAAATGTTGTAGCACTGTCCATATAGTGACATTTCAGGAGCCAGGGAGAGTGATGCTCCATAGCATGATGGGAGAAGTGCTGTCTCTGTGCGTCCAAGTGCAATCTGCATTTTATGAAGTGACATGAATGATGACTTAAGGGACCCCCTGAAACTGAAATATTGCATCTCATTGGGACATCCCCCATCTGTTCGATGCAAATTAAACTACACTGCAGTGATTCAGCAGACAACTAAACACAGAGGGCTCAATTCTCATAGGTTGACACAAGGCTTGCACAAGCCCTGTATCAAACCATGCATTGAGCCAACTGCATTGGCACACCTTGCACTCCATTCTACAAGGCTGCAGCAACACTTTGCCCTTTTTATGGCAGCTTGCAACAAATATGTAGCACAAACCCCATAAAATGGTCAGCAAAGTTAGACCAGCAAAAACTGGTCCAACTCGCAGCATGTGGTGCATGGGGGGATAGGGGATTGAGAAACCCGAGTGCCGGTCAGGGAATGATGCAAGCCCCATGCGACATGCATTCAGCGCACCTGGGGTCTGCGGCATTCAAAATCCTGTGAGACTTGAACCCAGTGTTTTTGCAACACAGGTAAGAGCTCAGAGCTGTAACTTAAATTGTGATAGGGTGACGTAGATAGTTGTGACATTATGACAAGTTCTGTTGATAGTCTTGGTACTGTTAGTAGTTTTATTTAAATGCTTATGGAACTGTGCCTTGTGAATGACATGTAAATTACCATTAGTGATAAGGTAAGGCAGTATTAATGCCTTGCATGCTGATTAGGGTACTTTGCATTTTACCTTTCCAATATAGCAAATGTGCACTCATGCATAAATACCTTAGAGCTTCACAAACAGATGGTGTGCACCTCGGTGTCCCCTGCTTCTACCACTTGGCAGCCTTATCAGGTCTTTTGCACAAGTGTGAATTGTGCCTGCACTAGTGTCTGTGACATACACAGCACTGCTCTTAAAGGTGATAGGAAACAGTTCCACTCACAGTCAGTCTTGGAGAGAGAGTGGGGGTGCAGCATGCGAGTACTGCACAACCCGCAGTCGGTGTTCGGAAGGCGGTGGGAGTGCAGCGAGCTGGCTTGGAACAGCAGCAGAATATCGTTGGAAGCCAGGGAGGGTGGGAACATTTTGAATTAATTTGCCTGAGTCTCTTAACGTTTTCCTCACTTGTCTGACTATCGGGGGAGCTGTGGGATGCCGAGAGCTGAGGAGGAATGAACAGGGGAACGGCAGAGGACGGCAGGAGCACCATTGCAGGGAAGTGCCTTGAATTGTTTATTTCTCTCTTGTGCCTATGTTTAGATAAGCTAGTAGCAGGGGACTTGTATATTATGTTTTGTTTTTGTAGGTCAAAGCCAGCAAAGGGAATAGAAGGCCAAACAAAGGGACGGCTACTATTTTGGGGGAGGGGGTTGATTGTCTCGCGAGAGATCGGGGAGTAGGCCCAACCCCACCCTCCCCCATCCCTCCTGCCCCGGGCTACTCTCCATTTATAGGTAGACTGCTGCCTCCTGATTCAAGGGGATGCACTGAGGTGACATGGGAGAGGACTGGATGTAAGCTTGTTTGGCACATTATTTGTAGCAGCCAGTCCTACACTGCACTGACTCAACTGGACAAGTGCATTCAAACTCATTGATCCTTCATGAAGGAGGACAGTTCTAGTCAAAAGGCTAGATTTTGTATAGATACTGCTAATAGTGCATAGACTGCTCTGTAGGAAGCAGCACATTACTGTAAAGGAGTGTAAAGCTTTGTATAGATACAGCTAATAGGGTATAGACTGCTCGGAAGGATGCAACACAAAGATTGTAAAACCATTGGGGTTATCTTGAGGGTTAGAACATCACTGGAGAAAGACAGATGGAGTGGGTCAGGGATGGACACACCAGAGGGTGAGGGGGTTCTAGTGGGGGAGTTGGGGTCAGCGTGGGGGGTGATACAGGGTGTGGCAGGATGCAAGGGAGGATAAGATGGGTAGAATTGTGGGATGCAATGGATGTGGGGCAGAGGTTTGGATGGACATATTTTGGAGGTTAGGAGGGTGCCCAATCTATAACAGGTTGAAGAGGCTGGAGGAGGAAGTGAATGGCTTGGTAGAGAGTTGGAGAGGATGAGGGAAGGGGGGGCCTTGAGGCAGGGGTGTCTCATCTGGGTAATAACATGAGGACACCATATGGGAGGAACAGTGGCTGAAGGGAAGGGATGGAGAAGGAGATCAGGAGCGGAAGAAACAGCAGGTCTAGCATTAGTGGAAAGGCTAGAGTCGGGGGGAGGGAGCCAAAGCACAGCCAGGCAGAAGGGCAGAAAATAGGCCTGCTGTGCTGGCAGCACTGGTGGACAAGGATGGGGTGCGCAATCTCTAGGGGAGAGCTGGAGAGGGACAGGGTGGGAAATCCACAAGGGACAGGAGTCTGTCAGAGGAGGGAGTCAGGGGTGAGGAGGAGAGAAACACTGCTGGTGGGGAGGATGACAGGAGCAGAGCAGAGGGGTGGTCAGGGCAGAGAGGAGGGTTGTGGAGGATAAGAAGGGAGCAGTGAAGGGGCACATGACAGGACAGGGGAGAAGGGGGGACAGAAGGGGGAAGGGTGGAGATAGTGAGGTGGCTTGCTCTAGTAATGGATACCTTGGGAAAGGGTGGGGGCGGGGACAAGGAACAATTAAGGGGTGTGCTAGTGCTGAGGAATTCCGTACTTAAACGGATCAGATGGGGTGGCAGGGGGGAAGGCATAGTAGAATATGGGTGGAGGCTATACCCTGGTTAGCAGCAAACAAGGCGGGGCAGGCGGTTCTTAAGTGCACAAGGAGGGGCAGGAAGAAACCACATGTGGTGGTGCATGTGGGCACTAATGACCTGGCAGGGAGATGGAGGAAGTAGTGTGGAGGAGGTTTGAGGAATTGGGAGGGCTATGTCAGGAAGTGAGGGAATCAGTGGCCTTCTCAGAAGTGCTTCCAGTACCCTGCCCGAGTACGGGATTTAAAGGGAGGACTGGGGAGTTCAACTCTTGCCTGGGGGAATGGTGTTGGTCTAAGGGGTGCAGGGTAGTGGGTGACTGGGGCAGAACCTGGGACAATAAGGATCTATATGCAGGGGATAGGTTGCACCTTAGCAGGGAGGGGAAAGGGGTATTAAAGCAGAGGTTCAAGGGGTACATAGCATCAAAGATAGATTTAAACTATGTGGGGGGGTTGGTGTGAGGAGAGCTAGTAGGCAGGGATCCTAGAGAGGGAGCTGAGCATGTCCATCCCCAAGCTATCAGAGAGGTATTTGGGGTGGGGACACAACGAGAGGTTAGGAGGGGGGGGAACCGGGAGTGGGGGAGAAGACACAGGTTGGAGGGTGGTCTCTCAGAATGCGAGAAGCTTAGGTAACAAATCAGCCAAGCTACAGGCTCTCATTGCTGTGGGGAGGGTGGACATTGGGGACATCACGAAAACATAGGCCACCCAGAAACAGGACTGGGATATGATGATCCCAGGGTAGAGGATATTCAAGAAGGACAGGGCTAGGGGGAAAGTGGGGGCATGGCAATCTGTGTGAGGGAGGGGATAAAGTGTATAAGGGAGGAGGGGGAGGACAGCAGGACAGAGGCCCTATAGACACAGTTTCAGGACCCCAAAAGAAAGACACTGAGGATGGGGGTAGTGTACAGGCTACCAGATCAGGGGGATGACCTGGATAGGGAGTTAGCCGAGCAGATTAGAAGGGTCTGTAGGAAGGGGAACACAGTAGTGGTGGGGGACTTCAACCTCCCAGTGGTGGACTGGAACACCCCAACCACTACGTGTGCAAAGGAGCAGGTATTACTAGATGCATTTCAAGACTGCTTCCTAGTGCAATTGGTCCACAAGCTGTCTAAGGTAGGTAGAACTCTGGAGCTAGTATTAACAAATGGGGAGGCTGTAAGGGATCTTGGAATGGAGGACCCCCTGGCTGGGAATGATCATCACACAGTCTGATTCACACTCAATATGGGCAGGGAAATGGGAGGAACAGGTACCAGGGTGATCAATTTTAAGGGAGCAGACTTTAAAAGGATGGGGGAAATTTTGGTTGAGCATCTGGTGGGAATTCAGGCATGCAAGAGTGCCAGCCAAAAATGGGATATCATTTAAAAGGTCTAGCAGCTGCAACTGAGACTTGTACCAGGACAAGGAGCAAGAAGGGTAGGGCAAAGAAGCCAAGCTGGCTGACTCGGGAGGTCATGAAAGGGGTAAGGGCCAAGAGAAAGGCATTCCAGAGGCTTAGGAAATTGTGAGGGTGAGGGAACAAAGACGAGTATATGAAGAAGTCCAGGGAGGTTACCAGGCTTGTCAGAGCGGCCAAGGCTTCCAGAGAACTGGGACTGGCACAGGGAATCCAGGGTGGGGAAAAGGACTTCTTCAGATACATTGGAGAGAGAAGAAGAAGAAACAAAGACCACATCATGAGGATTAAGAATGATGGGGATGGGTGGAGAAGGGGGAGGACCAGGCAGAGGCACTGAATTGTACTTCTGCTCTGTGTTCACAAAGGAAAAGGGAGAGTAAATACCCCAAGGGAAGGGTGGAGTGGGCAGAGGGGTTCCGGGGGTGACTGATATTGGGATTACAGAGGACAGGGAGCTGGAAGGACTAAGGACACTAAAGGTGGACAAGGCACTGGGACCAGATGGCATTCACAATAGGGTAGTTAGGGAGCTTGCTGAGGTCCTGGCAGGATCACTGGTAGACCTGTTCAGTACATCACTGGACACAGGATGCATGCCACAGGACTGGAGTATGGCCCATGTGGTGCCCATTCATAAATGCGGCTCAAAGGATGACCCAGGCCACTATAGACCGGTGAACCTCACTTCAATCATGGGGAAGCTCATGGAGTCGATCTTAAAAGAGAGGCTTGTGACCTTTTTGGAAGACAATGGTCTCCAAGACAGGCATCAACACAGTTTTGCCTCAGGCAGATCCTGTCAGACATACCTAGTCGAGTACTATGACTGGGTTACTAGGAACCAGAGAGGGGCCATGCAGTGAATGTCCTGTATTTGGACTTCAGCAAGGCCTTTGACTCTGTGCTGCATGGTAGGCTGGGGGGAAAACTGGAATACATAAGGGTGGGAACAAAAATGGTCAATTGGATAACCAACTGGCTGAGGGGAAGGCAGCAAAGGGTGGTGATGGTGGGGGAACTCTCATCACTGAGGGACGTTACGTGCGGGGTGCGCCAGGGATCAGTACTGGAACCAGTGCTGCTTGGGATATTCATAGCCGATATCTTAAACAGGATCTGGAGTAGGATCAGTCTGTTCACTGACAATACTAAGATCAGTGTTGTGGTAGATGTCATAGAGGTGTGGAGGGGCTGCAGGAAGACCTAACCTAACCAAACTACAGCTGTGGTCGGAGACATGGCAGCTGGGGTTCAGCACCAAGAAGTGCAAGGTCCTGCACTTCACAGCAAGGAACCAGGGGAGGAAATATCAGTTGGGAGGGGTACAGTTGGAAAGCACCATGGAGGAAAAGGATCTAGGGGTACTAATAACGGGGAGTATGAACCATTAAGCTCAGTGCAGGAAGGTGGCGGCAAAGGCAAACAAGATGCTGGGGTGCATAGCGAGGGGAGTCTCCTCTAGGTACAGAGAGGTGACCCTTCCCCTGTACAAGTCACTGGTCAGGCTGCAGCTGGAATACTGAATGCAGTACTGGGATCCATTCCTGAAGAAGGACATCAGATTGCTGGAGGGGGTGCAGCGTAGGGCAATGAAGATGATTCAGGGACTGAAGGGAAATTCCTATAAGGAGAGGCTGGGAGAGCTGAACATGTGTTCCCTGGAGGAGAGGAGAGATGGGGGGATATGAATGAAATGTTTAAATACTTAAAGGGACTAAACAGGACTAATACAGAAGGGATTCTTCAGATCTGAAGGGGGAGGAACACAAGAGGGCATCGGCTGAAATTAGAGGGGGGAATCAGGAGACACTTTTTTTCGCAGAAAGGGTGGTAGACAAGTGGAATACTATGCCCAAGAAGTGGTATTGTGTGAGAACGGTAGGAGGATTTAAGAGGGGTGGGACAGAGTGGGGGGTGTTATGAGGAAGGGAGGGGAGGGTGGGGCAGCTGCAAGTTGAGGGGCTAGCTGCACAATCAAGCAGACTTGATAGACCGTAAGGCATATTTCTGCTGGCATTTCGAATGTTTATATGTTTTTACATCTCTAGAAGCCCTCTAGTTGTTCTTTTATTGGCCACCCAGTATTCTAGTATGTTTTTGACCTTTGTTGTTAAATTAATAATCTAATTTTGTTGCCTTCTTAAGGACCCTGAATCCCTCTCCCCTCAGCAGTTGCTACTCTCTCTCTTTTCATACTGCCTGAACAGTCTATGACATCAGAAACACCCATTCCAGGGCATTCAGATGAATAGCATAGAATGGGAGTTTCTGATCTCAAGGAATTTCTTAGAAATATGAAAATCAAGAGCAGCAGCTGGTGACGAGAGTGGAACTCAATGTAGATCTGAGGGCACCCCAAAGCTAGATAATTTATTTATCAAAAAATCATCAAAGCATATCAGAGTACATAACTGGCATGGAAAGGAAGATGGAAGGCAGTTAACTATGTAAAAATCATTTCCTATCCCCTTTAAAGGAGACATATTTAAACTACAATTATATGAATGTATATTGCATTGAGCATGCTCAAGTATACCTCCTCACAGCATTGTGTTACTTCGCATGCAGGCAGGGACTTTGCATAGAGCTGTGGCTGACTTTCCTTCCTCAGTTCTATTGACCTGTACAGTTCTGGAGGTTCATTTTGATGGCCAGCACTGTCAGCATACAGTTCTCCCATCCAGGATAGCCCCAGCTCCATGGTTGTTTATCAAAGTAATGGTAGTTCTGATGGACCATCTCAGAGAACAGAGTGACCGCCTGCACCCACAGCTGGACAATCTCCATATCCCTCCCTTGAGAAAGCCCATTGGGCAGTCCATCAAAGAATCAAGACCCTTCAGGACTTTAAATAGAAATGGAAACATAGGATCTACAGGCAGAAAAAGGCATGTTTGCCCATTCTGTCTGCCCATTCCTACCTAACTTATGTTGAATGAGAGAGCCATAGAGGCTCTTCACTCTATCCTTCCTCCCCCCTCACTTTCGGGTGTGCACTTTACCAAGCCCTTGTATCCATGCCCCCCCCCCCGATTTAGAACAGATTACTACCATCAGCAGCCTATTCGACCTTCCACCACCGTCTCTGTGAAAAAGTACTTCCTGGTGTCTCTTTTAAAGGTGCTAGCCCCCAACCAGCTTCATAGATTTGCCCCAGTGTTTGTGCCCCCACTCAGTCTGAACAACTCCCCGCTATCTACTTTATTTACCCAATGGAGGTACTTGTATGTTTTAATCATGTTACCTCTCTCACTACTAGGCTCAAGCATGTATATGCCCATGTTTGCAAATCCCTCCTCGTAAGTCCTTTCCTGTAGTTCCTCATCATCTTGGTTACCTTCCTTTGCAATGCCTCTGCCCCATCACTGTCCTTTTTACGTTCGCTTGCGTGCATGCGCAAGGAACGTCTTGGGAGAATGGGGACACTTTGGAAGTGTGCCCCTCCTCAGCAATCCCCTGCTCCATTGAGCAGGCGTGGCAGTCCTGCACCAATCGGACGCAGTGCTGTGTATGACAGCGGTGGTCTTCTCTTCAAAGAAAACCACCGCTATCATACACAGCACCGTGTCACGCCGCCCCCCTCAAATATTTTCTGCCACGCTGGGAGCCCACCCCAGCATGGCAAACGTCCCGCGTCATCTGCCGACGGGGGTGCCCAATCCCCCGTCGGCTCACGCCCCCCCCCAGCCATCCTTTGATCCTTCTGCCACGCTGGGAGCCCACCCCAGTGTGGCAAACGTCCCGCGTAGTCTGCCGATGGGGTTTCCCAATCCCCGTCAGCTCCACGGCCCCACTCATCCTTCTGCCATGCTGGGAGCCCACCCCAGCGTGGCAAACGTCCCCGTGGTCTTTTTTTAAACACCATAAATCAAAAAGCGGTCCACGGCGCTTCTCCCAACCCCCATCCCACAACCCGCACCCACCCACTCGCATCCTGCCTCCCCACACCCCTCACCCCATACCACCTCCGGAGCTACGACACGGCGATCTTCGGTGGACGAAGACATCTGCACTCTTCAAAGCCGACCGAACTGAGAAATGCTGGTAAGCTGTATAATGGGCTAGATAGGGGTTTTCAACTTTATTGCATATCTCAGGCATTTTTGGAACTTTGCACCAAATTTTCAACATGGGGTTTTTGGGACCTTCTCGCCAAATGATGTCACTGTCATGGCCGGGCCCAAAGGTGATTTACAGTCACTGCGAGATCGCCCTTCAGGCTAAATAACACATGACAGTGATGTCATTCATGAGAAGAACAAAATCCATGTTGAAATGATCTAAAAAAAATCGACTATCTGGCGTCAAATTCACGCAGTTCCTCATGAGCTCGTAGGATTCGCAAATTTTCAATATTTTCCTCCAGATTTTCAACATTGCCATTTTACCACACCTCCTTATGAGCAGTACAGCTGTCATTTTTCACATCCTGCCCAAAACATGTTTCCGCCCATATAGCGCACAATGGCGCAGTCGGTGTGTGAAATCAATGTATGGGACACATTAAGAAAATCACCATGACACTGTTCATTAGCAGAGGTCTTAAAATGGCTATGTTGAAAATTGTGAAAAAATTCCTAAAAATGACTGTTTCTGGCGTGCGTTGCGCGGTTCCTCCTTTTTCGTAGGTTTGCAATTTTCAATATTTCCACTCCAGATTTTCAACATTGCCATTTTACCACACCTCCTTATGAACAGTATAGCTGTCATTTTTCACATCCTGCCCAAAACGTGTTTCCGCCCTTTGTAGCGCACTAATGGCGCAGTCGGTATCTTGAAATCAATGTATGAGACACATTAAGAAAATCGCAGTGACACTGTTCATGAGCAGAGGTCTTAAAATGGCTATGTTGAAAATTTGGTGAAAAATTCCTAAAATGACTGTTTTATAAGCGCATGCTATGAGTTCCCACGCATCAGAAAGTTCGCTAATTTTCAATATTTGCACTCTAATGACTTCCAAATACCTAAACAGCACATAGAAGCAAGCAACATTCGGCATTGACAAATGCTTATACTTCTTTGTCACTGATTTTTTTAAGCCATGTTCAAGTGCCAAATACCACTGCAAATACCTGCAAGCGAACGTTCGGCATTGACAAATGCTTGTTAGATATGGACTACAAAACTGCACACAGTACTCAAGGTGAGGATGACCCAGTGACATATACTGTACTGTACAGTGGTAGCAGCACCTCCTTTCTCCTCTCTCTACGCACCCCAATATCCTACTTGGAAACAGAGAAACATAGAAACATAGACTCTGACAGCAGATTAGGACCACCTGGCCCACCTAGTCTGCCCATTTCCCTACCTGTTGGATAAACTGCAGATCCTAGTTAACCAAAAGCCTACTTTCTCCTTCACCCCACTATAATTGCCTTATGTCTGTCCCATGCATTCTTGAATTCCCCCACTGTTTCTGACCCCACAACCTCCTCAGGAAGGCTGTTCCATGCTTCCACCACCCTCTCTGTGAAAAAATACTTCCTCACATTGCCCTTAAGCCATCCCCCCTCTATCTTCAACCTGTGCCCTTGTTCTTACACATCTCTTTTTCTGAAAGATGCTACCCTTTTGGACTTTGTTGATTCCTTTGAGGTACTTGAAAGTTTTTTATCATGTCTCCCCGCACCCTCAAGGGGTATACATATTAAACTCCTTTAGCCTCTCTTCGAGTGATTTCTGGTGCAGACCCTGCACCATTTTAGTTGCCCCCCTCCGGACTGCCTCCATCCTGTCTATGTCCTTGCAGAGATGGGGCCTCCAGAACTGTACACAGTATTCCAGAAGGGGTCTCACCAACTGTCTGTACAGAGGGATGACAACTTCTTGTTCTCTACTGGTGATGCCTCTCCTTATGCATCCCTGTATCCTCCCAGCCCTCCTTACTACCATCTCACATTGCTTGCCTACCTTTAGGTCATCTGATATGACTACTCCCAGGTCCTTCCATTTTGTTGTCATTAGTATCCCCCCCCCCATTGTGTAGTCTTCCCTGGGTTTTGTTTCCAGGTGCATTACTTTGCACTTCTTTGCATTGAATCTAAGCTGCCATGCCTTTGACCATTCCTCAAACCTTGCCAAGTCCCTTCTCATCATTTCCACACCCCCTTGTGTATCAACTCTGTTGCAGATCTTTGTGTCACCTGGAAAAAGGCATACTTTTTCTTCCAGTCCCTCTGCAATGTCTGCAATGTCACTTATAAAGACACTGAAGAGGACCGGCCCCAGTACTGAACCCAGCGGTACCCCACTAGAAACCCCCTTTTCTTTGTAGTGGACTCCGTTTACTATTATCCTCTGTGTCCTGTTGACAATTCTTTATCCAGGCCACCACCCTGGGACCCACTCCCAGGCTGGCTAGCTTGTTTATTAATCTTTTGTATTGGACTGTGTCAAATGCCTTGCTAAAGTCTAGGTAAGCCACGTCCACAGCCCCTCCCTGGTCTACTACTTTGGTCACCCAGTCAAAGAAATCTATTAGATTCATCTGACATGGCTTTCCTGCTTTAAATCCATGCTGCCTTGGGTCCTGTGCCCCGTTGGCCTCTAGGTACTCAACAATTCTTTCTTTTAGAAGTGATTCCATCATTTTCCCTACCACTGAGGTCAAACTAACAGGCCTGTAGTTACCTGCCTCTGCCTTGCTCCCACTTTTGTGAAGCGGAATCACATCTGCCTTCCTCCAATCCTCAGGTACCACACTATCCTCCCATGATTTGTTAAAAAGAGTAGTCAGTTGTGCCACTAGTTCTCCCCTTAGTTCTTTTAGAATTTGGGCATGAATCCCATAAGGCCCCATTGCCTTGTTCACCTTGAGTTTTAGGAGTTCTTTCAGGACCCTTTCTTCCGTGAATGGACTGGTATCGACCCCCCCATCCAGAGTGCTTCTATTGTTTGATTTTAGTACCTCCTCTTCTTTTGTAAATACTGAACAAAAGTATTCATTCAGTATCTCTGCCTTTTCACTGTCACCCTCTGCCCACCCACCTTTCCTCCCCTTTATTAAGCCTCACAGTCCCTTCCTTGGTCTTTCTTTGCTCACTAACATACCTTTAAAAGATTTTATCCCCCTTCTTAACTGAGTTGGCTATCTTTTCTTCAGTTTGGGCATTTGTTATTCTGACTGCCTTTCCGGCTTCATTCTGCTTTAACTGATACATTTCTCTGTCCTGCTCCTTTTGTGATTCCTTATACTTCCTCAATGCTATCTTTTTCTCCCTAACCTTCCCCGACACCTCTTTTGAGAACCATAGTGTTTTTTCCTTCATTTTGTTTTGTTTATTTGCTTCACACAAAGGCTTGCTGCTTCTTGGATGGCATATTTGATTCTTCCCCATTGTTCCTCCACCCTGCCTTCCTGCCTAGTTGCTAGTGCATTACTTAGTTGCTCTTCCATTTTGCCAAAATCAGCCCTCCTAAAGTCCAGTACCCTCACTTTTGTATGGCTTGACTCCAGAGCTGTATTTATCATGAACCACACTGTTTGGTGGTCACTTGTTCCTAGATGGCTACCCACTTCTTCTAAATCTGAGATTCTGTCACGATCCCCATTTGAGAGTACCAGGTCTAAGACTGCACCCTCCTGAGTGGGTTCCAGCACTAGCTGTCTGAGGCATGCCACCTGTAGGGAATCGAGAATGACCTTGCTCTTGGATGTGGCTGCAGCAAATGTGCTCCAGTTAACATCCGGCATATTTAGATCCCCCATCAGCAATATTTCTCCTTTTTCTGCCATTCTAAGTATGCCTCCTATCATTTCCCTGTCCATTTCCTTCCCCTGAGATGGGGGTCTGTATACAGCCCCATGCGGATTGTGGTGCCATTTCCTGTCTCCAGGGTGACCTACAGTGCCTCCACTACTTCCTCTTTACCCTTTAGTTCTGTTACCTTGATCCCTTCTCTTACGAAAAGAGCTACTCCTCCTCCTCCTCTTTTACCCTCCCTGTCCCTCCTGTAGACTGTGTATCCTGGTATGTTGACATCCCAGTCATGGTTTTCTGTGTACCATGTTTCTGTGACTGCCACAATATCCAGTCATCCCTCTTCCATCAAGACCACTAGTTCAGGAAGCTTGTTACCAAGATTACGGGCATTGGTACTCATTGCCCTCCATTTATTTGTGGCCTTGCCCCTTTTAGCCCCATCCCTGCACTTACTGTCTTTGCCTCTTTCTCCATTTTCCCCTGCCCTCCTCCCTATCAACCTCTCTACCTTGGCGCTTCTCTGGCTAACTACCCTGTTTTGTGGGGGGAGGCTAGGAATTCCCTGCTCCTTTTCGGTGCATGCATCACCTTCAAGATAGGCTTTTTGCAGTACTTACCCTACCCACCACCCTATTGCCTTGTACTGATACCTTAAGACTGTCTGAAATTATTGTCCTTAAGTCCTCTTTCTCTGTAGAGCATTCTGTTACTATCTCCCCTATTCTATATTCAGTGTTAGGATGTTTTGCGCTTATGGGCATCACCTTCCACTTCCTGGTGTTAAGTCTAGCTGCCATATTTTTGACCACCTTTCCAATCTACTCAGGTCCCCCTTCATAATTTTGAAACCCTCTTCACTATCCACCTGACTCAAGAGAATGGAATCATCTGAGAAAAGCATATCCTGCCCTGAACACCCACCCCATGTCTCAGATAAAGATGCTGATGATGACTGGACCCACGACCAATCACTGTGGCATCCCACTTGTGACCCCCTGACCCTGAGAACCCCCCATTTATTACCACCCTCTGAGTCATGTCAGTGACCTAATTTCCCCCACACAAAATTTTGTCCTGTCCCCTAATCTGAGGTCACGCATCTTCTCAACCAACCATACAAGAGGGATGAAACTGAGGTCTTTACTCAAGTCAAAGTACAATATGTCCATCAAAATAGGCTTATTAACATACAAGGCCCTACGCGGTCTGGGACCTGACCACTTAAAAGAGCTCCTGATCCACCTCCTATGCTCCGTCGAGGCTGGCTTATTGGTCGTACCATCCTCCCATTTAAAAAGATTTGGAGATAAGGCCTTTGAGGTGGCTTCACTGCTGTTGTGGAACTCTCTTCCAACATACATTAAGGCTGCTGGCACGGTGGAGACCTTTAAAGTCTCTTTTAAAACTTATTTTTTGAGAAAAGTTTTTAATCTTCTATGATTAATTTATTTGTTGGGATAGTTATTGCATTTTATTACTATGTTTGTTAAGAGCTCTGAGACCCTGGATAGGGTACTATATAAATAAAATTTGTCTTGCCTTGCCTGTCTCTTCTCCACTAACTCTGTCACTTAAGCAAGGAAATCAATCAGGTTTGTCTGAAATGACCACTACACCACCCTCCACCACCACCAACACCACCTCAAACCCATGTCATCTTTTATTTTGCAGTCCATTCACCTCCAGGAAGATTACTGTCCTTTCCATTAGTATGCACCTTATTTTGCTGTATTGTTTTTTTTTTGTGATGATTACTTCTTGCTCCCCCTACCCCCAGGATGCATCTGGAAATGAGTTGTTAGCAGCTCAGTATGTCTTTTCTGGTAAAACTTTTCAAATAAAATTAAAATAAATAAATAAACAATTATAGTCTGTAGATGTTTACCCACAATAGACATTAGGCTGACTAATCCGTAATTCCCCAGATTATCCCTAGTCCTGCTCTTCTGCAGAGGAACTACTGCACATTTGCCATCCGCAAGTCCCTGGGTACTATCTTTGTCTACAGTGAGCTACTGAATAGCTGAGCTAGTGGTTCAGCTAGGACCTGCCCTACCTCCTTAAGTGCATAGGGATGTAGCCTGTCTGGGCCCATGGATGCACCCAGTTTTGGTACACTTAAGCCCTCCAGTATGCTTTTAAATGAATGGGATCCACACGGACTCCTTCCTCTCCCCTTTTCTGCCCTGATGGCAAGGTCAGGTATTGGTCACTTGCCCTCCACTGGACACAGTCCTAACAGGTAGACCATCAGTGGGCACACCTCCATAGGGCAAAGCCTTGGTGTCCTTGTCAATTGACAGACATTTGAGGCTTGAAGGTCAAGTGCATGTGTTCCTCAGGAAATGTTGGCTTACTGCTTGCTTATAGCCCTTGCATTGTAACTCTTACAGTATGCTAGATGTCCCAAACACCTACTCCTGCTTCAAAGGAATGGCTATAAACCGTGCTCTCCCAGCTGCTTGGAACAAAGGCCAGTCCAGCCTCAAACTTCAAAACCTAATCTCCTTAAATAGTTTCAATAAAATGGTATACAGCAAATTATGTGTCTCCTGTGTGTGTCACTAAGTGTCAATCACCTCACTCCTTATCCCTTGAATAATTAACAAGCATCCCACTCTTTCCTCCTGTTTTCCTTCCTATTATCCTCATCCTTGCCTAACTACTCTTTCCCCACTTCCCTCATCTCCCTTCTTTATTTATTATTTTTTTTTATTATTTATTTAGTTTTTGTTGACCGGGTAAGTGCACTAGACAAATTCTGCCTATTTTCAGGCACGACCCAGGAGAGGGGGATACAGATGAATGCCAACTGACCTTGAACCAGATTAAGCTGTTGGTGGTATTTTTAGTGAATGAGGGAAATTTGGCCAGGAAATTCCCCTACTCTTTTCGATAAGTCCCATGGGATCTTTAACATCCACCTGAACTACCACCAATCCAGGAAGATGGGACCTTGGTTTAACGTCTCATCTGAAAGATGGCACTTCAGAAGTGCAGCACCCCTCTCATGCTGCACTACAGTATCAGTACTGGGATATTAACCCAAATGCCAGGTGTGGGAACTGAACCCATGGCCCTCTGATCTCTCGGCCTCAGAGGCAAGTGTGCTACCTACTGAGCCACTGACACTGACCTTTGCATCACCCTTACCTATCTTGCCCTCACCTACCTACCTACCGACCCCCAGCTCCATGCACTTTCCTTGTCCCTTCTTTGTCAATGCCTCCCTTCTCAGAATGAAATCAAATACCATGCCAACCCCCTTCTGTTTACCTCTCCAATTATTGCTGCTCCTTCATGTAATCTTGTATTAGAGTATTACTTGTAAATATTTTTTCTCTGTTATTTATTTTGGATATTTTTTATATATTGTATATCGTTTATACTGCATATGTTTTATGTGTACAGTTTTTGTCTGTTCAGGACCTCCTTGGAAATTAGCCTGCTCAATAGAGTATCTTCCTGCAAAAAAAACTTGAACTTGAATTTGAAATAATTGGTATTGGCTCAGCCAGGGCATCATGGAGATGATTGGAATACTGGTGTCATGCTTTTTTCTAGTGCTTTGGACAGAGCTACACTTGAGAAGCCTTGGGCACCACTACACTAAGAAACATGCCTAGTACTGGGGGCTCAATTCCCACACACCTTGAGAAGGGTAATGTAGTTGAAAGAGGCAGTGCCTCTCTATTTCTTCACCAATACCAGCAGGACAGGCTGTAGCTTGACTACATGGTTCAGAGTCAGTGGTCCTCCTATGACAAGTGGTCTCATATCAATATTCTGAAGCTCAGGGATGTCATGCTGGCCCTATGACACATCACTGTTTGGATTTGAGGCAGTCCAGTCTTGGTTGTCAGCTACAACAGAGCTGTGACAGCATACATAAACAAGCAAGGGGGCACCAGAAGCAGGACACTACTTCAGGACACATTGAAAATGTTACTATATGTGGAATGCAACCTTTTGTCTTCTGCAGTAGGTTATCTGAAGGGCTTCTTGAATGCCAAGGCAGACAGGTCCTGCAGGAACATCATTCTTCAGCCACAGGAATAGTTCCTACACCTAGCAGTACTCAACATGATCATCAGGAGTTAGTACAAAGCAGAATCAGAAATTGCCCAGATACAGCTCCAGGCTTCAGGACAACAAAGCCTTGAGGATGGATCTCTTCATTCTGAGTCATGTCAATGAACTAATTTCCCACACACATAATAAATGTATCCCATTCCCTACTCAGAGGTCAACCAATGTTTTAATGCAGTTTCTACAATTTCCATCCTGCACAGGATAATTTGGAAACGTACTCAGAACAAAGCATAGATAGTTTTGATGGCTCCTTATTTGCCCATGGGATTATGGTTCACCTCCCTGCTTTGTTTATCTGAGGACTTGCATTGGTCTTTTCCACATCAGAGGGATGTTATCTCATAGGGTCTAGCCAGGCACCACAGTGACTGCAACCTCCGGCTGATGAACTGAAACTTGAACGGTTGTCTTTGAAACAGTGTGTCTGCACTAAATATAGAGTGGACACTCTATTAAAGTCCAGGAGAGAGTCCCAAACAAGATGTATCACTGAATTTGGAGGCGCTGTCTGCAGTGGGGGAATGAATCAAGCATGATGTTCTTTTCCATAGTACCACTGCATTTGGATTTCCCTCAAAGAGGATTCACTCTGGGTCTTAGTCCACCAACCCTTACAATCTATGCTGCTGTCCCCTGTGCTCTCTTATCACCCTCTCAGTTTGCTCCTTAAGGGCTCATCTTCATATTGTTAGATTTTTCAGAGCAATCTTGCTGCAACGTCCTTATGTAAAACAGAGGGTACTACTTGGAATCTGAATCTTGTTGTGAATGCTTCAATTAAGAAACTCTTTGAACAACTGGGCATAGTGCATCTTTGCTGGCTCTCCCACAAGGTGTTTTTTTCTTGTGGCCATTACCTCAGCCAGGAAAGCTGGGGAGCTGGAGCCTAGTCCATTTCTGAACCCTGCTTAATCTTCCATCAGGAAAAGGTTGTTCTTCACGGGTTAGTGTCAATATTGCGCAACAATATTAGCGCTAGTCATTTAAGCACATACATATTAGCGCTAACAGAAAAGAGTGCTATCATTTTAGCGTCAGGCAATACCATGATTAAATAGATGGCACAGCTTGCAGCACTATTTCTACACGCATTTTAATTCTGCTGAAAGCCTAAGGCTGACCAGCTGCCACTTTGCCCTTATCATTGGTGGTCAGTGACTTCCTCCCACCCCTCACATTAGATAAAATTGTCCCCATGCATGCATATATATTTCTTACTCTATACATTGTAAGCCATATTCAATAAATAAAGCAACATGCTTTCAACTAAATTCATTACGGATATTCCTGCCCAAATCCAATTCTTTATACTTATAGGTTTTTTTTTTGGTTTTTTTTGCTGTTGACAAAAATCGGAGGTTATTCTGCCTGCTGTGCACCCTTTCCTGAGTGGCTGTCAGGCAGATTGGAACGGGAGGGCGAAAGTACAGGGCTTGGTGTAACAGCACAAGACTCAATGGATGAACCAACAGAATCAGGGTTGGCGGAAATGGCGAATGTTAACTCTGGTTTCAGAGCGGATCGCTTGCACACATCAGAAATGAAGAAGTGGTTGAAGTCGGTCTGCAAGGCTGATAACGGGTACAGATCACTGCATGTAGTTAGTCACTTCCTCCCTGAAGTGGACAACATAGTACAGTAGAGTGAAGGCTGCTTTCTCAGGAGGAAAGACTGGAGTGAAGTGAACATGAATTTAAAATACATTATTTTGACACTTTTTTTTTTTTTAAACGTAAAGGAGCATGGCTACAGATTCAACAGCCTTAGAAGTTCCAACGGGACAGGTGGCTTTGCTCTTACAACACACATACCACACTGTTCGTTTATGCACATGCAGTTCTGTCTGATGAAGTGTCTTTCCTTATTGTTCGCATTCACTCAAATTCACTGGCACTGTAATAAAATGTAGCTTTTCCTGCGAAAATGCTCCTTTATTTAGTTTTTGTTGACCGGGTAAGTGCACTAGACAAATCCTGCCTATTTTCAGGCACAACCTGGGGAAGGGGGATACAGATGAATGGCAACTGACCTTGAACCAGATTAAGGTGTTGGTGGTATTTTTAGTGAATGAGGGAAATTTGGCCAGGACGACGGGGTAAATTCCCCTGCTCTTTTTCAATAAGTGCCATGGGATCTTTAACATCCACCTGAACTACCACCAATTCAGGCAGATGGGACCTTGATTTAACGTCTCATCTGAAAGACGGCACCTCAGAAGTGCAGCACCCCTCTCATGCTGCACTACAGTGTCAGTGCTGGGATATTAACCCAAGTGCCAGATGTGGGAAGTGAACCCACAGCTCTCTGATCTCCCGGCCTCAGAGGCGAGTGTGCTACCTACTGAGCCACTGACACTATAAAAATATATGCTCTACAAGGAAATTAACTATTTGGACACCCAAATGATTAACATGTAAACTCACCACATTTTAAGAATTTCAGATTCTGATGATAAAAACAGCAATTTGCCTTTCTGTTTATGAAAGGAAGGTGAGCAGTGATTCATTTGGCACACTGGTGTCCTGGGTTCATGCCCTGAGCCTGGGTGTCAGGAGCGACGGCTGGCAGGGAGGGAGTATAGAGTGCCCCTTAAATGTTTCCCTTCCCTCCCCAGGGGTGGGAGGGGTGCTGGTGGGTTTGCCTTTGGCACCTGGAAGTGATTTGGGTGACGTTCTAGGCTGCATGATGCCTTGACATGTCACCGAATGTCCCCACCCCAAGTTGCCATTGCGAATGGCCCATTGAGGGACAAGGGGAGTGGGAGGGCAAAAAAGTGGAAAAACTGCCCGCCAGTTGACCATATGACTGCCATCAGTCCTCATCACCACGAAGCTTGAAAGTGTCCAAGCCAACCACATCATGCCCTGGATACATGTCTGCACTTATGGGCGCTTCTCCCCCGAAGGGGGGAGACCCCTCTGACAAGGGGTTACGTCAGGTTACCCGGGGGCTGTGACACAGAGGGGCGGTGGGTGGTGATGGAGTAGAGTGACGGCAATGGGCTTACGTGGCCCGAAGGAGTGGCTAGCCAGGGGAGCTCAGAAAGAAGCCAAAAAAAAGATAATAAATGTTGAGTTTGTTAAAAGAAGTCAGTTATCACAGCTAGATGGTTAGGTTGGGGTCATAACACTACTAAGGGTGGAATAGGTATGCTCTTGATTTTTTTACATAGGGTAAACATCTTTTGAGAACTGGACTAAAACAGTGTTGCTGAATGAGTTAAGCAATATTATAAAAGTAGGGTATTTTTGATCACCAAATATATTGATGGACTATGTCCATAAAAGTTTAGTGGAGTTTCATGAACTTTCAAGAACCTTTATGAACCATTATGTTCATGGACATTCATGAACACAAGAGTGCCATTGAATGTTGATGCACAGTTAATGAACATTCACGAACAATTTGATGCATGTTTGATAAACGTAAATGAGCTGAATTCATGAACATTCATGAACAGTTTGAGGAATGTTCATGAGCTGAATTCATGAAGTGTTTCTGAATAATTTATGAGCATTTACGAACGGTTCATGATCGTTGAAACTGGGAACATAACTCACGCAAGTGTTGCCCTCCCCCTCTGAACCTCTGAATGATGTAGCCAACGTTTAAATAGTTAAATAATTCATTAGCTAGTCTAAGAAGGAAAGTATACATCCGAATCAGGTTTTTGCTAGGGTCATACGGAGGATAAGTGAAGTCCGTGGGTTAATTACATTTGCTTTTCCGGAAGTGCAAGATGCTTCATAGTTATGTGCTGGTACTGTTAAACACTTTATACTGACCTCCCACGTAGAACAGCAGACTTCCTGGAGATGTGTGGCTTAGCCGGAAAGATACCTCTCTTGCTAAATAACTGTGTATTAGCTTCATCCTGTTGTTCTTGGAAAAAGGCTATTTTTAGTCAGTAAGCATGGGCCAAGATTACAACATCATTTTCCCATTTTTCATTATGTTTATTAGTGAGCTGGTCTGTACTTGTCTATTGCTTTCCCTGTAGTTAGAACGTGACATTCATTCTCAAGCAGTGATATTCTGCAACGTGCTTCTCCTATGCAAAAAACATTTGCTTCAAGTTTTAATCTTTGGGTACTGTCTTGGTACTTGCAGTTACAGCAGTCGGAAAGAAATACAGACTACAAGCTAGGATGCAGGTAGCAATGCTTCTTCACCTTATGTAAAAATCTCCAAGTTCAGTTTTAGTCTGATTTTTTTTTTTACCTGATACTTATATGAAGGGCCCTGCAGCTTACAAAATTAAGAATACTAAAGTAATAAGCCCTGGGGTCTGAGAGCCTTTTAAGGAGGAGAATATTGATGGGATGAGTTAAACTTCCCATTGGGCATTATCCTCGTAGAAAAGCCCATGGATGAAGGCCTTATAGCTATTATAAAACTTGTTTGCATAGAGACATAGGAACATAAGCAGTCAGCTCCATGGTGCCAGGCGATGGGGATTCACCTGGCATGCTGGCGACCCAGGTTCACACTCCAAGCCTGGGATGGCAGGCGCAGAGTCCATCAGGGAGGACTCAGAGCGTCCCATAGATGCTCTCCTCCCTGGGGGGGGAGGGACCAAGCAGCACCGCTCTTAAGGCGGCTCTTGGTGGCCCTTTGAAGCAGTGCACATATGCGGTGCGGGTGATCACGTACCGCAGGTGCATTAGTCCAGGATACCGCAAGTGTGCAGCCATACTTCGGGAGGGTGGGGCAACCTTAAGGGGAAAAAAATGGCTGCCTGTTCATCCAGATGATGGCCACCCACTCTTTTGTCTGCCACAAAGCCAGAGGTGTCCGTGCTGCATCCTCGCTGTGCCCCAGTGAGGAACAAAGAATGTCTGTAGGCATAGAAAATCTTCTCTCCTGGTTGTGACCATGGGAGAGGCCCCACCCCACCCCAACAATGGGATACGTCAGGTCGAATGGGGGGCATGGCACAATGAGGGTAGTCAGGGGTAGGCTTGGTCACTTGAAGGAGTGGATGACCAGGTATGCCCGGGGATAAAAAAAAAACATACACAAAAAAAACAATGACAGAAGAAAAAGACCAATGGTCCATCCAGTCTACCCCATAGGTCCCTATAAAACCCCAGGAACTATTATGCATACAGGGTACTAGCCCTCATTATCCACCCCCTGTTCCCCTTCCTACTACTACCACCCTGAAGAACCATAATACCCTTCACTCTGTCCCAGCTGTACTGGAAACATTTATGGTTTTGGCACCCACCACCTCAGATGGCAGACTGTTCCATGGTTCCACCACCCTTTCTGTGAAATAAAACTTTCTCCTATCCCTCTTAAACCTCCCTCCCATCAGTTTTCACTCATGCTCCCATGTCTTGAACTGTTACTAATGCTAAATAGGTTCTCGCAGATCACCTTGTTTATTCCTTTCAAGAACTTGAAGGCCTATCTCGTGTGGTCTCCAGCGAGTGCATGTTCAGTGCCTTGAGCTAATCCTCATAAGATCTGTCCTGCTGGCCCTGAATCATCCTGGTCACCTTTTGTTGCACTGCCTCTAGTCTGTCCTTATCTTTCCTGAGGTGAGGACTCCAGAACTTGGCACAGTACTCCAGGTGCGGCGTCACCAATGATCTATAAAGAGGTAGTAATACCTCTTTTTTGTGCTGTCAGTACCCCTTGCAACACATCCCAGCATCATATTTGCCTTACTGTAGACCTTGTTGCACTAGCCTGATTGTTTAAGGGGGTTACTAATAATGAGTCCTAGGTCCCTTTCCACAGTCATAGTGTTCAGCTTTACCCCTCCCATCAATACTGTTTCCAGGGGTTGTTGTTCCCTAGGTGCATCAGTGTGCACTTTTTGGCACAGAATTTAACTACCAGTCCTTAGACCACCTCTCTAGTCTTTGCAGATCACTCTGTATTTCCCTAATTCCTTCATCGCTGTCTACCCTCTCACAGAGCTTAGTGTCATCTGCAAAGCGATACAGTTTGTGTTGGATTCCATCTTCAGTGTCGCTGATGAACATTTTGAAGAGGACAGGACCCAGGACAGATCCCTGTGGCACCCCCACTCATGACCTCCCTGTCTTCTGATTTGACACCATTAATCTCAACCCTTTGCTGCCTCTCCTTTGACCAGTTTCCTACCCATCTTACTATGTTCATTGCCATATCCAGATCCCTCCATCTTCTCCAGCAATCTTTTGTGAGACACTGGGCTCGATTTTCGCAAGCTGGAGATTGCTTCAAGCGCCGGGTGCACCAAAGATATGGTGCATGGGGCTTGTGGCAATGTAAATGGATTTTCCATCCCCTGTGGCAGTTGGCGCAAGGTAGATCATCTTTTTGTGGTCTAGCTGGCATCAACACTGGGGCCCATTTTCACGGAGCCTACACCCGACGAGATTTGGCACAAGCTGCCATAAAGTCAATAAACTGTCATAACTGCACTCGAGATTACAAAATTGGGCACAGTTGTGGCAAATGAGTATGGTGCAAAGAAAGGGTTTGGCACAGGGCTTGATGCAAGCTCTGTGCCAGCCTTCAAAAATCTGGCACACTGAGTTGAACGCCTTGCTGAAGTTGAAGTAAAGTAAATCCATGGCATGTCCTCTGTCCAATACCCTCTTCACTCAGTCAAGGAAAACTATCAGGTTGGTCTGACAAGACGTCTCTGCCGTATACCCATGTTGTTTACTATCCTGAAGACTGTTGCTCTCCAGGTAGTCCACAAAGTCCTCTATGGCCAGTGATTCCATCATTTTTCCCATGACAGAGATAAGACTAAGGTGTCTGTAGTTCCCTGCTTGCTCCTTGTCCTTCCCCTCGTTTTTATTTATTTATTTATTTGTTTACCAGGTAAGTGCACTGATTCAAGGGACCATTTTCAGGCACGACCCAGGCCAGGAAGATGGAAAAAATACAATGGGGACAGGTACAGTAGGAGTTTCAAGTATAAAACAGAGCACTGCCTTTTGCAGGTCCTACTTTATTACCCTGCCTCCCTTATAGAGCAGAGCTACATCCACTACTTTCCAGTCTTTTGAAACTACCCACATTTGTAATGAGCTATTTATTAACCCTATTAGGGGTTCAGCCAGTGCTGTTGCCAATTCCTTAGGTACTTTCAGATGTATCCCATCATGCACTGGGGCCTTATCTATCTTTAAGGCTGCTAGCCCTTTCTGGACACTTTTGCTGGTAAATATTGGCTTCCTCATCTCTGGGACCCCATTTATGGCCACCTTGATGCCACTGTCTGGCAGGGGCCTGCAGTCTTCTCTTGTGAAGGCAGAGCAAAAGTACTGTAATCATTAAGAATGGCTGCTTTTTGCATGTTTTCCTTTATTACCCTACCTCCCTCCGATAGCCTAACAATTCTCCCTCCTGTCTATTTTTTTCTCTAATATGCCTGAAGAACTGCATGTCACCCCCCTTGACCCCCTATGCAATATGCAGCTCTGTGTCTGCTTTTGCCTCTCAGACTACCATCTCTGCTTCCTTGGTTCTCAGTTGGTATTCTACCTATTCATCCTCCTCCTACATTTCCTTGTACCTGGTGAAGGCCTTTTTTTTGGCCCGCATTGCTTCCCTGACCCTTTCTGAGAACCATATTGGTCTCTTGCACCATGTCCATGAACATACATAGATACATAGATACATAGACAGTGTCGGCAGATAAGGGCCTATGGCCCACCTAGTCTGCCCATTTGAGCTTGTAAGTTCAGTTTGTTTTCCTAGAAGTCTATTTCCCCTTACCCCTGACCTCTAGAATTCCTTTATGTCTATCCCATGCATTCTTAAATCCCGTGATTGTTTCAGCCCCCACCACTTCCTCTGGCAGGGTGTTCCACTTGTCCACCACCCGTTCTGTGAAGAAATTCTTTCTCATGTTTCCTCTGAATCGTCCTCCCTCCAACTTCATCCCATGCCCTCTAGTCCTGAAACATCTTTTTCGCTTAAAATAGTGTTTTCCTGCACCCTGTTCCTCCCTGTAAGATACTTGTATGTCTCTATCATATCCCTCTCTCCTCCTCTCCTCCAGGAGTACATGTTCAGTTCCTTCAACCTGTCTTCATAGGACTTGTGATGCAACCCATGCACCATCTTTGTTGCCTCCTCTCGAACCTTCTCTCCCTGTCTATGTCCTTACATAGGTATGGTCTCCAGAACTGTACACTGTACTCCAGGTGGGGACCTCACTAGTGTCTTGTATAGCGGAATTATGACCTCCTTTTCCTACTGGTGATGCCCCTGCCTATACATCCCAGCATCCCATTTGCTTTTACCTGATGCCTTGTCACACTGTTTCTACCTTTGAGGTCATCAGAGATGACAACCCCAAGATCCCTTTCCTGCTTGGTGCATGCTATATCTCACCCCCAACTGATATATTGTGCCGGGTTTTGTGCCCCATATGCATATCTTGCACTTCTTTGCATTGAATTTCAACTGCCAAACCCTTGACCATTCTTCAAGTTTCTGCAGGTCCTTCTCATTCTGTCTACACCCTCTGGTGTGTCTACTCTGTTACAGAGCTTTGTGTCATCAGCGAACAGTGAAATTCTGCCTTCTATATCCTGTGCAATGTCACTGATGAAGATGTTGAATAGGACCGGTCCCAGCACTGATCCCTGTGGTACCCCACTGGTCACTCTTCCCTCTGTGGAGTGACAGCCATTTACCACCACCCTCTGTGTCCTGCCACCCAGCCAGTTACCTACCCACCACACTACTGTCCTGCCCACACCCATATTCCCCAGTTTGTGTAATAGTCTTCTATGTGGCACAGTGTCAAAGGCCTTGCTGAAGTCCAGATAGGCCATGTCCACTACCCTCCCCTGATCCACCTCCCTAGTCACCCAGTCAAAAAATTCAATGAGGTTGGTCTGACATGACCTCCCCCTGGTGAAACCATGCTGCCTTGGGTCCTGTAGTCCATTGACAACCAGATGTTCCACCAATCTCTCCTTCAGTAGTGCTTCCATGATCTTCCCCACTACCGAGGTGAGGCTGACTGGTCTGTAGTTCCCTGCTTCCTCTTTGTTCCCCACTTTTGTATAAGGGGACTACATCTGCTGTCCTCCAGTCTTTGGGTACCTCCCCTGTTTCCAGTGATTGGCTGAACAGGATAGCCAGAGGTTCAGCCACCACCTCTCTTAGTTCTTTAAGGACCCTGGGGTGCACCCATCTGGCCCCATTGGCTTTATCAGCTCTTATTACTTCCAGTTCCTTCAGGACCCTTTCTCGTGAAAGGGACTTGTGTCCATTTCTGTACCCATTTCACCCTTGTACTCCCTTCAGACCCATTACCCCCCTCTTCCTTAGTAAAGACTGAGCAGAAATACCTGTTCAATATGTCAGCTTTACTGTTGTCATCCTCCACGCGGATCCCATCCTCCCCCTTCAGTCTCACTATCCCTCCCTTTGTCCTTCTTTTTTCACTTATGTACCTGTAAAAGGTTTTGTCCCCTTTAACCACTGATTTTGCAATGTGTTCTTCTGTCTGAGCTTTGGCTTCCCTTACTGACTTCCTGCCTCCTTTGTTTCTCCTGGTACTTCTCCCTATCCCCTCTGCCTGTGTCTTTGTATTGCCTGAATGCAATCTTTTGGCTTTCACTTTTTTGCTACCTCTTTGGAAAACCATAATGGTCTCCTTTCTTTTCCTCTTGCTAACCTGCTTAATGCATAATTCTGTTGTTCTTATAATCCCCATTTTAAATACTGCCCACTGTTCCTCAATCCCTGATTCCTGTCCCATTCCCTTAATGCCTCTTTCAAGCATCTCCCATTTTCCCAAAGTCTGCCCCTAAAATCCAGGATCGTGTTTTTGTGTGGTTTGCTTCTGCTCTTTCTGTGATTTCAAACCACAATGACTGGTGGTCACTGTTACCCAGGTGCTCCCCACTGTTATCCCCATCACACTGTCCCTGTTTGTGAGCACAAGGTCCAGTATTGTCTTCTGCCGAGTTGGTTCCATGACCAGTTGCTTGAGGAAGGCACCTGAAGGAGTCCAGGATAAATCTGCTCCTAGTTGATGCTGCTGCTGGGATGCTCCAGTCCACGTCCTGGTATATTGAAGTCTCCAACCAGTACTACCTCACCTTTTGTCTGCCATCCTTTGGATGGCTAGCATCAGCTCCCTATCTGTTTCTTCCTCCTGGGCTGGTGGTCTATAGACCACACCTGTGCGTGATGGCTGGCCCATTTTCCTTTCCAGCTTAACCCACAGTATCTCTCCCCATTTTGTTCCTCCTGGATCTGTGTGGCCCTTATGTCATTTTTCACATACAGTGCCACCTCCTCCCTTCCTGCCTGCTCTGTCTCTTCTGAATATGTTGTAGCCAGGTATGGCCATCTCCCAGTCATGGTTATCATTACACCAGGTTTCAGTGATGGCCACAATGTCCAGGTCTGACTGTACCATGACAGCCTCCAGATCTTCCATCTTGTTGCTAAGGCTCCTGGCATTTGCACACATGGCTTTCCATGATTTGACCTCCTAGACTGCTTCACTGTTCTACTCCAGCCCCTTCCTTGGTTGTCATTTATCCTGGTTCTCCTTGCTGTCTGCCCTTCTGCTGAATTTTGCCCCTTTTCTGCTTATCCACCTTTGGACACTAATCTCCAACTTTTGCACACTGCTTTGCAGAGATAGCCACTCCTCTGGTTCACTGGTTCCATTACTAGCTGTGGGGTGAGCAAGTAGGTACCATCCTTGCTGGCTGCACCCTTTGCTAGTTTAAATGCTTGTCAATGTAGCATTTAAACTTATCATTGAGTGCTTGGATTCCCTCCAGGATGGATGCAGGCCGTCAGGCTTGAACAAACCTCCATCCCTCCAGATGGGTCCCCAGTCACCAATGAATCCAAACCCTTCCTCACAGCACCAGTTCTTCAACCATGAGTTAAAGTTCCTAGTGCATGCACTCCTATACTTCCCTTGCCTCTCACAGGTAGTACTTCGAGAAAGTGACAGAAGTAGCTACTTGCTTGAGACCCTCCCAGTTTCCTAAACTCTTCCTGAACTTCCTTTGGCTCCCCATTTGCCAAGTCATTAGTACCTAGGTGGATAATGACATCCAGCTCACCTCCTGTCTTGCCTTCCCAGTGATCCCCAGTATCTTCCTTCCATCCCTCCATGCCGTGGCACCTGGTAGGCACCTCACCTCCCTGTCCTCCCTCCTGTGTTCCTAGCTGGATCCTCTTATGATGGAGTCCCCACCAGGATTCGCTTCCTCCTCCTCTGGGGTCCACTGCTTTCCCCACTGAGGTCACCTCCTTGCCTAACCTCCACATCCTTTCCTTCCACTTCCCTGGGTACCTCTATTTGGTTGTCCTCATTTGCCAGTGTGGCATATGAATTCTTGAGTGGAATAGGATCTGGGATGTGCCTCTGCCTGACTGCTCTAACCCTCCCTGAGCCCACTGTCATCCAAGTGCTCCTCGTTCTCGGCATCCTTTGAGGCAGCTGCTTTGGACTGGGTGGTTCCTGGACAGGGGTGATGGTACTCCTGACCCAGTTTACTTCCGCTCTGAGTCTGGCTACCTCATCCCGCAGTCCCGAGAGATGCATGCAGATAGGGCAGCACCTCAATGTCCAGAAGGTCTGCCTGAATATAGCTGCCCCACAGCCACTGCATTGCACCACTCCCCACATTATACTGCAATTCCACTACTTATCTGCTACTGAAGCTCTCTTAGTTCTCTTTTTATTTATTTACAGTACTAAAATCCTGTAACTGATTCTCAGATATATATTTTTAAGAAAAAGAAACCAGTAAATAAATAAATGAGTCAAAACACTTGTGCTGAGGGTGGTCTTTCCCCTTGTGCCCCTCCTACTTCACACCTCTTACTATACTCCTGTGTTTAGCTCTGTCAATCAGATTTATCAGGGCATATAATTAAGAGTTGGGGAAGGTGGGGGGCGAAAATTTGCAGCAATTAAAGACAGCACAGAATTACACCACCACTATTTTTAAAATTTTCAACAGCCCAAAAACAATTATAAGTAAAGACAACACAGAAAGAAAGTATAGTGTCACTACAAGCCTACAATCTAAGTTTAAAAGAAAAATACCAGTTACCAGTTACTCTGAAGCACTGAATTGAATATGTTTCTTTCCTTCACCTTCTGGCTTCTTCTCAGAACATAATGGTTCATAAAGGTTCTTGAAAGTTCATGAAACTCCACTAAACTTTTATGGACATAGTCCATCAATATATTTGGTGATCAAAAATACCCTACTTTTATAATATTGCTTAACTCATTCAGCAACACAGTTTTAGTTCAATTCTCAAAAGATGTTTACCCTATGTAAAAAATCAAGAGCGTACCTATTCCACCCTTAGTAGTGTTGTGACCCCAACCTAACCATTTAGCTGTGATAACTGACTTCTTTTAACAAACTCAACATTTATAATTTTTTTGGCTTTCTTTCTGAGCTCCCTGGCTGGCCCTCCTTGACATACGTAAGCCCATCCGCCGTCACTCTACCCCATCACCACCCACCACCCCTCTGTGTCACAGCCCCCAGGTAACCTGACGTAACCCCTTGTCAGAGGGGTCTCCCCCCTTCGGGGGAGAAGCGCCCATAAGTGCAGACATGTATCCAGGGCATGATGGGGTTGGCTTGGACACTTTCAAGCTTCGTGGTGATGAGGACTGATGGCAGTCATCTGGTCAACTGGCGGGCAGTTTTTCCACTTTTTTGCCCTCCCACTCCCCTTGTCCCTCAATGGGCCATTCGCAATGGCAACTTGGGGTGGGGACATTCGGTGACATGTCAAGGCATCATGCAGCCTAGAACGTCACCCAAATCACTTCCAGGTGCCAAAGGCAACCCACAGCACCCCTCCCACCCCTGGGAGGGAAGGGAAAATTTAAGGCACTTATACTCCCTCCCTGCCGTCGTGCCGCCCTGACACCCAGGCTCAGGGCATGAACCCAGGACACCAGTGTGCCAAATGAATCACTGCTCACCTTCCTTTCATAAACAGAAAGGCAAATTGCTGTTTTTATCATCAGAATCTGAAATTCTTAAAATGTGGTGAGTTTACATGTTAATCATTTGGGTGCCCAAATAGTTAATTTCCTTGTAGAGCATATATTTTTATAGTGTCAGTGGCTCAGTAGGTAGCACACTCGCCTCTGAGGCCGGGAGATCAGAGAGCTGTGGGTTCACTTCCCACATCTGGCACTTGGGTTAATATCCCAGCACTGACACTGTAGTGCAGCATGAGAGGGTGCTGCACTTGAGGTGCCGCTCTTCAGATGAGATGTTAAATCAAGGTCCCATCTGCCTGAATTGGTGGTAGTTCAGGTGGATGTTAAAGATCCCATGGCACTTATTGAAAAGAGCAGGGGAATTTACCCCGTCGTCCTGGCCAAATTTCCCTCATTCACTAAAAATACCACCAACACCTTAATCTGGTTCAAGGTCAGTTGCCATTCATCTGTATCCCCCTTCCCCAGGTTGTGCCTGAAAATAGGCAGGATTTGTCTAGTGCACTTACCCGGTCAACAAAAACTAAATAAATAAATAAAAATATTTTCCCCCTCCTAAACTGAAAACATTCCTCATGCTTTACAACTCAGTGGGAAAAGCCTTTTGACATGCAAATTAAAAAGATTATGTGCTCAAGGAAAAATGCTGACAAAGGATGTGAATTTCAAAGTATTTTACTTGTAACCACTTGGCTCAAACACAAAAATCCAATGTCTATAACATTCAAAGAACTTTCCTGGTTGTAGCTTCCCCTAGCACCTCGACTCTCCTGAGTCTTCAGTGAAGACTGGGGAGATTTCCTTGAGCACATAACTTTTTTGCTTTGGACATTCCTGTGTGGAGAAAAAAAAAACATCTCCTTGTAGTGCAGCACAGATCAGAGTTTGCAGTTCGAGGTGCCTTTTCTTGGACTTTGACATGCAAATTAGTTAGCAAATTGATTTTTGTCTCCATTTATCATGATCCTTTAAAGGTTCAGCAACTTGATCAACTTTGAATTGATGACCAGTTTATGAATTTGAGACACGAACTGAGTTGAAGTACAGAAGGTGAACTTTGACAGCTGTTTATGGACCATTCATGAATGCTCATCAAAGTTCCTGAGCTGATGAACTTCATTTCACCTGGGCTGAGAAAGACACATATTTTTGGGCAACTGCTAGTCATTACTGAATAGCATCTTCCTTAGTTGGATCAAATACTTTTGAAAGTAACTAGTCCAGCCTGACAGTATTCTTTCACTGGCCTTCAGATCTGATAGTCACATTTCAGTCACAGTCACCGTACCCAGATGCCTTTTTGTATTCATTTCACCCAAACAAGTAGTTTAGAGACTGCTCATAAGTACAGTATTTCAGGCTAATTTGAAGGATTGGTGCTTCAGTTAACTGAGGGTACCTGAACCAAAGAAATCAGCTTTTTCAATGATGGTGGGAGGGATAGAGGGTGGTGATTATGTTGGGATTTGATCACCTTGTCTTTGATTCCAGGTAATCGATCACCGACTCCATCTGCATTTACATGAAGGGCAGCAATCAATGCACCCAGAAGAGAAGAGGTGTACATGCAGGGTAACATATGATTACAAGGTAACTGATTACTATGTAATCAATTTTACCCTGCACGTAAATGGGGTACAAGTTTACTGAGCATGTGTGCTGGATCAGTTCCTGCTCCGCTCGCATCTACATGGCTTTTGAGAACCGATGTCAAGGTAATCAGTGCACTTGTTCAGTGCACTTGGATCGATCCTGAGATCAATCCCAACTGCACTGAAAGCACCGTTTACATGCAAGGTTAGAATCAATTACAAAGTAAAGTACAGTTACGTAAAAACTTACCATAACAGTAGACCTTAGAGAGGAACTCTTACAACAGGCCAGCACCAGTAGGACTTAGCCACCAGGCACCAGGATCACACAGAAACTTTCTAGCTAGCAGTCTACCACGGGGGACTGCCCACCGCTGACGTCACCCTCTGACATCGGCCTATCCTATTAAGGCAGGCAGTCACCCACACCCTCTTCATTTCTCCCACCGCAAACCCAAAGTGGGTGGAGAAAGAAGAAGAAACTGAGGAGGTTCCAGAGAGTCACGAAGGAAAAAGGAAGCAGAAAAACCCATGCAAATGGAAGAGGATACAGTAGAAATAAAAACAGTGGGGAAGCAGGGAGGGAAAATCATGGCCTGCTGCAAGAGCTCCTTGCAAAGATCTACTCTTATCTTAAGTTCTTACATAACTGTACTACCTTACTTCAAGGAACCTCTTGTAGCAGGCCAACACTGGTAGGACTGAGTCCCAAGCAGTTCTGCTAGTATAAAGGAAGCAGCACCAGGAGGACAGACAGCAGCTAATGCCTAAGAAAGAAGGCCCTGCAGAACAGCCAGGCCTAAGTTGACCCTACGTCTAGACGCAATGTCCAGATTGTAATGCTTGGTGAAAGTGTGCACAGAACTCTGGGTGTCAGCTGCACAAATGTTCTCACCAGACACATTTCTGAAACAAGCCATGGAGGTGGCCATACTCCTGAAGGAATGGCCCTTAACTTCTCCTGGAAGGTCCCTGTTGTACTTATGGTAGCAATAAACAATGCAATTGGCTAACCAGTTAGACAAACACTGTCTGGAAACTGGAGTGCCCTCTCTCAATGAAACAAACAACTGATCAGACTTCCTTAAAGTCCTGGTCTGGTGTGTACAGTATCACAAGATTCTATGTACATCCAAAGTATGGAGTAAGCCTCCCCCTGTTTAGAATACTCAGGATAGTAAACCTGTAGATGGATGGATTGGTTTAAAGTAAACTCGGCTACCAATTAGAGAAGAAAATTAGAATTAGTATTTAAAGACACCCCGTCTTTGTGAAAAACCAAATAAGGCTCTTTACACATATGACCCTGAAGTTCGGAAATCATCAAGCAGAAGTAACAGCATCTAAGCAGAGAGCTTTTCATGACAGAAAGTGCAGCTTGCAACTCAGTGCCAGTTCAAAGGGAGGTAATATGAGTTTCTCCAACATAAAATTCAGGTCCCACAGAGGGACCTGGTCCCAAATGGGAGGTTTCAGATGCAAAATGCCCCGCAGGAAAGTGCGAGACACTTCGAGTTGAGCCACAACCCTGCCCTTGATAGATGCATTGTATGCAAAGATGTCAGAAAGATGCACCTTGACAGAGGAGTACCCCAAGCCTAAGTCTGAGAGGTTGAGAAGGTACTCCAACACCTGATTCACAGTAGTAGCAGTAATAGTAATAGTAGTAGTAGATTTAATTTATTTTGGGTGCCCTTCCCCGAAGGCTCAGAGTGCCCTTACAAAGCCCTTCACTGTGCAGGTGAAGGGGTCCAGCTGGCATGAAGCAGCCTAAAGGGTGAAGTGCTTCCACTTCATCACATAGGTAGCCCTGGTGGAGTTCCTGGTGGCCTCCAGGATATCCACAGCCCTAGAGGAAACCCCAAAGCGGGCAATGGCTAAGTCCACAGGAACCATGCATGCAGATGCAGAGATTTTACATCCAGATGAACCAGCGTGCCCCAGTCCTGGGAGAGAAAGCCAGTGCACAGGGGCAAGGGCACTGGAGGTTGCACCACTAGTTGCTGCAGCAAGGGGAACCAGATCTTACAGGGCCAGAAGGAGACTATGAGAATCATCTCTGCCCCCTCCAACTGAAGTTTGAGGAGCACCCTCTGCAGGAGCATGAAGGGAGGAAACGTATACAGAAACCTCCCCTTCCAAGAGAGGGAAAATGCATCTCACTAGAAAACGCCAGGCCTGGGATCGAGCGAGCAAAAAAGTGGCAGTTTTGCATTGAGTGCAGATACAAAAAGGTCCAACTCTGGTCAACCCCATCTGTCAAACAGATCCTTGACCACCAGAGTTAGAAGCTCCCACTCATGAGCCCTGGACCGGGAGTGGCTTAAACTGTCTCCCAGGATGTTTTGGATGCCTGGAACATAAACAGCCAAGAGCTCCAGACTATGTTCGATGGCTCAATACCAAACTTGTATCGCCTCCTTGCACAGGGGGTAAGAGTGGGTCTCCCCTGTTTATTGATGTAATATACCACACACATGTTGTCCATCTGCACCAAAGAGCAGACCAGGGAGGAGAGGAGTCTGGAAGGCCTGCAGAGGATACAGAACCATATGCATCTCTAGAACATTGATGTGGAGACTCTGTTCCACGTTTGTCCAACTGCCGTGAGTCTGATGAGCATCCAAGTGAGCCCCCTAGCCCAATCCCAAGGCATCCGTTGTGAGAATCTGTCGAGGGGCCAGGATCTGAAAGGAAACCCACCAAAACAGGTTGGCTGGTTCTAACCCCCATGGCAGGACTCTTTTGACTGGATCATAGTCCATGACCAACTGGTCCAGGTCGTCTGTGTGTTGGTCCCACTGGACACTCAATGCCCACTGAGGTATCCACATGTCAAGGCAGGTGTGGGAAACCGTGACAATGGCTGCTGCCATGTGGCCCAGAAAGCACAAGAAGACCCTGGAGGGGACGTGGCAACTGGAGGAGACCAGGCAAGCCTGGGCCACCAGGCTCTCTGCCCTGTCCATGGGCAAGAAGGCCATGCCCTGTCCAGTATCCAGGACTGCCCCTATATACTGGAAGCGCTGACAAGGAGACAGGCAGGACTTCGGCTGACTGATGGTGATACCAAGTGCCTGGAAAAGGCAGAAGGTGTACTCCAGGGGCTGGACAAGATAGTCCTGGGAGGAAGCTGTTAGGAACCAATCATCCAGTTAGGGAAATACATAGAAGCCCTGCTGTCTCAAGGCAGCCACTACCACTGCAAGGCACTTGGTAATGACCCTGGGGGCTGAGGACAGGTAAAAAGGAAGGGCCCTGAATTGAAACTGGGCTCCCTGGAAATGAAAGCAGAGGAAGCGTCGATGGGAAGGAAACATTTTGATATGCAGGTAGGCATCCTGCATGTCCAACGAACTGAGCCAGTCTCCCCAGTGCCAGAGGTGATGGTGACCATCCTGAAGCATTTGTATTCTTTGTGAAGGTTTAGAAGACTCAGATACAGGATGGACCAGAAATCCTCGGTCTTTTCTGGGACCAGAAAGAAGTGGTAGTAGTATCACCTGCCCCACTGAGCTTGAGGGATGGGCTCTATGGCCCATTTTTACAGAAGAGCCTGGATTTCCTCACCAATGAGGGACAAGTGATCTGAGTGGTAAGATGAGCTTCTGGGAGGGCTTTCTGGGGGCCACTCAAGAAGCTCTAGCATGTGGCTGTGTTATATGAGCTGCTGCACCTAGTTGTCCAAGGTAACACCCTGCCACCCATAGAGGTGAAAGGAGAACCGACCCCTGACAGCCTCTCCCAGAACTCTTTCTGGGGGATGTCGGCTAAGGAGTCAGAAGGTAGGAGCAGGCACCGGGAGGGTGGCCGTGGGCACTCAATGGGCTCTGGCAGTGACTGCAGATAGGACTGATGCCACTTTGCATTTGTCCTGACCTTTGGTGAGTGGGTGGGCCTGTCTATGAGAGGAGTGGCAAAAGGGTGGGTGCTGACCCATCTTAGGCTGGGTATGGTACAGCGAGTGAATGGACTGGAGGGTGCGGCCTGACTCCTGAAGGGAGAAAATTATATCCTGCACACACCCCCTTAATAGGATGGAACCCTGAAAGGAAGCATCCAAAATGCTGGACTGTACATCAGAGGCAAACCCAGACACTCGGAGCCAGGAATGGTGCAGGATGCAAACACCTGCAGCCTCTCCTCTACCTAAGGCATCCACGGCATCATAGGCAGCCAGAAATATGTGAGTCCCTACATGAAAGCCCACCTTGAAGACCTGGGCGAGCTGAGTTTTAGAGGGGTCATGGGGCAAGGCCTGCACCAGTTCCCTGGCCTGATCCTAGAGGACATTCTGAAATTGGACCATGTGAGCTAAATCATTAATGACCCAGGAGACCTGGGTGGAGGATGCAAAGACTCACTTGTCCAGGTGGTCCAGCTCTCTGGATTCCCTGTCAGGGGAAGGGTGCTGAGGTGCTTGGGCTTCATGGTACAGTCATGCACCACATTGATGACCATAGAGTCAGCTTTGGGCTGACCCAACAAAAAAGACTTACCCGCTGGAGCATGGTGGAGCCTGTTTGCTTTCTTAGGCACCGCCGGAGTTGTGGAGGGATGATTCGAGGCTGCCCTTGTGATATCGTCATAAGAGTCAATTAGGGAAATGACAACCATGGAGAGGGAATCTGGCTGCCTCAAATAGACAGCCAGGTGATGCCACTCCAGGTCCTGTTCCTCCATGCTCCAGCCCATGGTGGCCTGGATGTGCCTCATGATGCCCATGAATGATGAATCATCAAGAGGGGACTTAGAAACTACTTTAATGGGTTCTTCACCCTCAGAAGAATCCCCCGGGGTGGAGGAAGACTCCAAGTAATATGAGTCATCCTCATCCAGCTCATCTGTCTCACTTTCAGCCATCGTGCACCCGACCTGGTGAGTGCCAGAACCAGGCCTGGATCCGCTGGACCCCATCATACAGGGGGTATTGGGACCCAGCCGCACCTGGTCCAGAGGTGGAAGTTCCCCGGTGGAGCACTGAGGGGAAGCTGGAGGCAAGCCCTGAGGAGTAGGGGTCTGCAGCTGCATGAATGACCATCATGCAGAAAACAAGGCATTGTAATCCACCAGCACAGGATAGTTATACACAGGTAGACAAGGGTAGGCTGGCGCCGAGTAAGAAAAAGATGGTCTTGGGGCTGGTGGGGCCAGCATAGGGTACACAAACAGTGGGCCAGCAGGTGCAGCCTGTGGGACTGGTGCTGGGCTCACAGGCTGCAGCAGAGGCAATACTGATGCTGGGCCCACAGGCTGAGGCAGCAGCAGGGACTGGTGGTGGCCCAGCAGGTGTCAGTTGAGGATGCCTGGGATGGGAATCCACCAGCACCTGCAGAGAAGAGACGGGTGCCTGGGGGGAAGGAGACCTCCTTGGTGAAGTCAGAGGCAACATTGGACTGGAAGCAATGCCAGTAGCCTGCTGTGGGTGCTGCCAAGAAGGACTGGAGTCAGACCCTGTAGAGGGGGCCGATGCAAGAAGCTCTGTGGTGGAGGGAGGAGACGATATCAGTCACACGCACACCAGTCAAGCCTCCTGGCTTAGAATCCATGGAAGTGATGAGCCTGAGTGTCAGGGGCCGAGGAGCAGGAGACAAAGTTCCCTGTCCTGAGGAGCCACCGCCCCGAGAGAGATAAGTGTAACCCCCCTGCAAATGGGGGTTCCCAAAAGTCTTCCAGGAATTTGCCTGACTGCTCCAAGTCTGGGCGGTGTTCAGCGTCTGAGCTGTTTAAATGTGGTTCCAAGTGAGTGCTATTTAAGCCTCCACATACTGTCTCTTTAAGAGCTGCCTGCTTGCAGACCTAATTAGTTTGTACTGGGGAACTGTGAATTTAATGCTAGAGTCCCTTGAGCCGCAGAGAAATCGTTCTGTTTCTGCAGTCGCTAAGAGCGCAGAGGGAGCTTAAACGAAACATGTAACTGTTTGCCTGAAACCAGTTAGAGTGTTACGTAAAATGCAGTTTGTCTAACCTGCCTTTCTTGCAGCTGGCACTCTGTGTGTGTTACCCATCCATTTTGGACCTAAACTGCTGTGCTGGGCCAATTGGGTTAAGGGTTCCCTAAAATGGAGCCTTTGGATGAATCAGAACTTGGACTCTTAATTTTGAGCCAGCCACAAGGGGATTGTATCGGCAGTGAATCTGGGAAATGTAGTTTTGACCTTGGCGCCTTTTTCTACCAACAAAGGGAGTCTTATTGTGAGTGACAGCTGAATCAGCCAACAGAATAGTGTGGAGCTAAAGGAAATGCCCTGCTCTGTGACTGGAAACATCAGATCAGTTGTGGAAGTAAAGAGAGAAGGAGCTGTGTGCTTCTGCAGTGTATAGTTTCGCATGTGAGGCCCTGAATTTCGGTCTGCAGCCTTTGTGAGTGCCAGTTTGGACTGAATCTGAGTTGTGAGGAGAAAGAAGCACTAGAAGTGTGGAAACCAGGCTCACCCTGTAGAAGATTGGAGAAATTGCTGAATCGCGCTTGGTCTGTCAGGAACTGAAGCTGCTGTGTGCTCCCAGGTATTTTGCAGTAATTGCGATCGGGATCGAGGAGCAGCCTGCCTGGTATACTAACATACTATTTGCCAGCAGATTAGGCCTTACGGTCTATCGAGTCTGCTCGAACCTCAGATCCCTAGTTGGGTGCCGAGGCCCTCCCCTTCCTTGTGTTCCAGAAACCCCTATCATCCATCCCCACCCACCCCCGGGACACATCCACTTTCTGTGTCTGTCCCACCCTCTCTTGAAGCCCTCCACTGTGGATCTCTGAACCAGCTCGCCAGGCAGTGCATTCCAAGGGTCCACCACCCTCTCAGTGAAAAACCTCCTCCTCTTTTCCCCCCCTCACCCTTCCTCCTTCCAATTTCAAACCATGCCCTCTGGTAATACCTCCCTGCTTTAGTCTAACGATACCCTCCATGTTTACCCTATTTATTCCCTTGAGGTACTTGAAGACCTCAATCATGTCCCCCATGTCTCTTCTCTCCTCTCCTCCAATGAAAACAGGCAGAGCTCCTCAAGTCTGTCCTCATACGTCAAATCCCCTAGCCCTCGTAATATCTTAGTTGCCCTCCTCTGTACCCTCTCCAGGAGCTGTATGTCCCTCTTCAAGTGTGGTCTCCAGTACTGCACACAGCAGTCAAGGTGTGATCTAACCAGTCCATTGTACAGCGGCAAAATCACTTCCTTGCTCCTAGAGGTGATCCCCCTTACGATTCATCCCAACATCCTGTTTGCCTTGCTAGCCGCTCTCCTGCACTGCTCAGAGTTATTCATACATGCATCCACCATGACCCCTAGGTCTTTTACCCCATTGAGGCCTCCAGCACCTCCCCTCCCTGGGTGTACCTGTGTTTAGGGTTTCCCTGCCCAAGATGCAACACCTTGCACTTGGTGATATTGAAATTTAATTTCCATGTGTGAGCCCAGCTTTCCAGGGTGTCCAGGTCCCCTTGCAGGGCCAACCTCCCCTCTTCTCCCTCAACTACTGCTCCCATCTTGGAGTCATCAGCGAAGAGACTCATTTCGCACCCTATACCCTCCCAGATGTCAGATATGTATGCATTAAACAGGATCGGACCCAGGACCGAGCCCTGCGGTACCCCACTACCAACCTCTCTAGGGTTCGAGAGTTCCCCACAGACCACTACTCTCTGGGTGCGTCCAGCTAGCCAGTTTTCAATCCATCTGACAATCATAGAGCCTACTCCTAACACCATCAGTTTCTCAACCAGACCATTGTGGGGGACAGAGTCAAATGCCTTGCTGAAGTCCAAGAATAATACATCCACAGGCTTTCCCCTGTCCAGTTCTGATGTTACCCATTTGTAGAACTCCACAAGATTGGTTTGACATGATCTACCTGGCACAAACCCATGTTGCCGACTATCCAGACCTCCCACCTCCTCCAAGTACATCCCCAATCGTTCCTTTAGTATAATCTCCATTAATTTTCCCACCACTGAGGTCAAACTGATGGGTCTATAGTTACCTGGTACTTCCCTCGACCCCCCTTTATGGATTGGCACCACATGTGCCTCTCGCCAATCCCTAGGTACCCTCCCTGTCTCAAGTGACCTGTTGAAGAGCTCCGCCAGGGGTGCAGCCAGTATGCCCGCCAATTCCCATAGTACTCTCGGTTGAATGCCATCCAGCCCAGGAGATTTGTCTTTCTTTAGGGCCTTGAGGGCTAACCACACCCTTTTGGCCGAGATAGCATCAACCGTCCCCTCCACCTTACTGGCCTTTTTATCCTTGTCCAGATGTGACACCCCTGGGGTACCTCTCCCTCCCTCTTGCTCCATTTCTGTTGCTCCCCTGATCCCACTCACTGCCGCTTCTATCCCCATTGTGCCTTGCTTTGTAGATATCCCATCCCCCTCCCTAGTGAACACAGAGGCAAAGTGCTCGTTAAATACCTCTGCCTGGTCCCTCGCCTCTTCCACCCACCCTCCTTCTGATCTCAATCTGCTGAGATGGCACTTAGATTTTCTCCTCTCCCCAATGTACCAGAAGAACTCCTTTTCCCCTCCATGTATCCCCTGTGCCAGCCACTGCTCTTTACTGGACTTTGCTCCCCTCACCATCCAGGTGACTTTTCTAGACGCAAGATGGTACATTTCCTTATCCCTATCCCCTCTTGTTGTTTTATATTTTTTGTAGGCCACCTTCTTTTCTCTGACACATACCTGTACCTCACTGGACCACCAGCATGGTTTATGTGACCTTGCTCACGTTTCAACTTAGCGCAGATCCTGACTGCCTCATGAAGTCCCCGGTTTATGACCTCCCATCTCCCTTCCACACTTGTCATTGATGTAATCCCCTTCAAGTTATCCTTGAGAATATTTCCCATGCCCACAAAGTCTGCCCCCTGAAGTCCACTGCCAGTGTCCTAGATCTCAACCCCCTCCCCCCCATGCTTATTTGAAACCAAACAGTATTGTGGTCGCTCCCAGTCAGGGGTCCTCTACAACCAGGTCCCTTACCAGATCCCCATCTGCCAGAACCACATCCAGGACATGCCCCTCCCTTGTGGGCTCCATCACATGCTGTGTTAAGAACACATCCTGGAAGCCGCCCAGCAGCCTCTGCTCCTTGGCCACCTTAGAGGACATGGTTCCCCAGTTTGTACCTGGCATATTAAGGTCCCCCATCAACACCACTCCTTCCCCTTTTGGTCCACACTGGGCAATGATGTTGTCCAGCAAACCATCCTCTAGAACATCACTCATCCCGGGGGGCCTATATACTACACCCAGCTTGACCTTATCTCCTGCTGGGGATCGTAAGGTGACCCATAAGGCCTCCATGTTTCCCTCTGCCTCTTCTGCCCTAGCAATTTCTATGTCATCTCTAATGAACATAGCCACTCCACCCCCTCTGCCCTCCTGCTCCCAGTCATGGTTTTTGTTGGCCCACGTCTCCGTGACCGCCGCTACATCCACCCCCCCTCGAACAGCATGGCCTGGAACTCTGGCAACTTGTTTTCTAAGCTTCTGGCATTTACTAACACCAACCCCCTTCCCTTATCCCTGATCCCCTTTGTCGAACCTCCCCCCCAGGTTCCTTATACTTCCATCCTCCCTCTGCTCCTCCTGAAACCTCCACCCCAGTCTGTTTCCCCTCCCCTTGGGTTTGAGGCTACTCCTCATCTGGAGGAGAGGCTTCCAGTCAGCCACTCCTTATCCCTTCCCCTCACAAGTTTAAACCCACCTTTCTTGAATGTAGTCAGCCATCTCCTGTTTAAGAACTTCCTTCCCAAATGGGGCAAGATGAAGCCTGTCCTTGGCATACAGTCCCTTATCCTCCCAAACTCCTTTCCAGTTCCCTAACACCCCCAACCCACTCTCTTCACCCCACTTCCTGAGCCAGTCATTAACCTCTGTGATCTTAATTTTTTTCTCCACTGAGGCCTTTGGTACTGGCAATATCTCTGAAAAGGAAATGTTGCATCCATTACCCCGACAGACTCTGGCAAGTTCTTGGAACCTTGCTTAGATTTCCAAAACACTATTTCCCTCTAGATCATTAGTTCCCAAATGCACCAGGAAATCCGGTTTCCCTCCACAATCCCTAACCAGTTCATACACCATGAACTTTGATCTGTGCACTGTCAGCCCAGAGATACTACTACCTTCACCTGGCTATGGCATCCACCCCCCTGTCCCTCCCACTGGATACCCCTAATCATCGAGTCTCCCAATAACAGAACCTTAACACCGCCATCATCCTTATGGTTACCTCCACTATGCCCTCTCAGCCCCCATCCCCCCTTTATTCATGATCTCAATCCCATGGGAGTCTTCCTGCCTTATTAGAGACCCCCTTGTCACCCTCCCCTTTCTGTCTCCCTCGTTATTTTGCCCACTTAACTCAGACCCCCTCTGTATAGGTGTCCCCTTTAACCCTCTCTTATCCGAACCATTTATCCTGCCTCTGATGGTTTCCCCTTCCCCCACACTGCCATCTTCCCCCCTTGTAATAGTACCCCTGCCTCCAGAGGCTCTCTGTGGGTCCTCTTTAGCTAGGCCCCCATCCTTGGTACTGACCCCCCTGCTGAAGGGGGCCTCCCACCTCCTTGTCTCCCAGTTTCTCTCCAGTCATGCTCTCCTCCCTCATGTCTGCAATATGTTGCATCTCTCCCATCTGCTTAACATTTATGTTTCCCCTTCTCCCTCTGGGACTATTTCTATCCTTTCCATTGCCGGTCTGTGATGCCCTATGGGTATCCGACTCCCTCCCCGGCCTCTGTATCAGTTTCCTCATTTCCACCAACCCCTTCCTCCCCCTCTAGGTTGCTTAGTAGCTCAAATTTATTGTGACACTCTATGTCAGCCTCCATCAAGTAACCAGAGTTTCCCCTGACTGCACCTCTAAGCTGCCCCTCTTCTTCCCCTCTTGCTCTGTTCTCCTTAGGAGCTCCGTTCCCACAGTCTGCTGTTTTAGGCTTCCCCACAACAGCCCCTCCCTTCTCAATGTCTGCTCTACTAGGCTTCCCCACAACAGCCCCTCCTGACTCTTTCCCTCCACTCTCTTTGTATTTGGAATGTTCACCCGTATGCTTTCCCTTAGCGTCAACATCCCTATCTAAAGGGTCCTCTGTCCTAATACCCCCTGCTTGCTGTAACATAACGTCCCTGTAATTTCAAGCGTTGCCCCAGCCTCCCTCAGCCCCACCCTTCTGCTGCCCATATCCACACCCCTTATCCTTGGACACCCCCAGCTCCCCCAGCTTACTCCTTAACCAATATACTTCACTCCTGATACAAGACAGCTGTCTACAGAGTGGGCAGCCTCCCTTTCTCCTGGCCCAATTGAGAATTATTGCCATCCCACAGCCTGTGCAGCCTACAAGCCTTCCGAAGATGCCTGCCATGGTGGAATATGGCCACCCTGTTTGTCCCCCTCTGTTTATAATGGCACACCCCCTTTTCTCAGTCCCTTCCCCCTGGAATACAGTTTCTCTCTATGCTGACTGCAGTTATTTACAAACCCAATTTCAACCTCACCAATAAAGTTCCCAAGTCTCACAAACACATACAGTCCAGTGTGTGTCCAGTCCCACTAACAGTGTGTGTATGCAGACATCAGGTACCATATGATGTCACAGGCCCACCAGTTCCTGTTGCTTCAAATTTCAGTCCCAAACAGAAATACACAGCCCTTCAATCCCAACCCCCAGTGGCTTTTCAGTATTTAAGAAAGCCTACAAAACAGGGTGGCTGGGAGGTCTCTTACCAACACCAGGCAAACATCACATTTAAATTACACTCTAATTATCACTGCCAAACAAGTGTTCCCAAGCCTCAAAAGTTACAATATCACAGCCCAAGTAACAGTTCTAACTCAAAGTAGTAAGTTTTAACACATAGAACTAATTTCGCCCACAAAACTATTCAAATATTTCAGTTAAAACAGAATATAACCCCAGACCTCTGTCCTTACCAGCCTTCTGCTTATGTTCCCAAGTGAACAATCCATCCGATACTTTCCTTTTACATACAAATGTGAGCAATGCTTGTGGGGAATCGCTATTTCAAATCCCCTGTACAGTGAATTGTGTGCTGATGTTGGAAGTAAACCCCCAGCTTAATTCGGACTACATCCGTTTGCTATCAACTGCAGTGGGGTCCAGTCACAAGGACCTTGTCCTCATGCCCTGCTCTTCTGGCAATCCAGAGGGACATTCTCCATCTGATACTCAGCGTTGGTGTTGTGAGTACAAATCAGGGTATTCCCCTGCAGTTTCTTTTCGATCACAAGTGTGTCACCTAATTCTTGTTGTTTCACTGTTTCATGGACTGAGCCCTCTGGCTCCGGATTACAATTGGGTGTTGTGCATATATTTTCTTCTACAGAGCCCTATCCAACTGCACCTGCCGGCAAACCCTGGGCAATGGACCTGGCTAGGCCCCCCAACCTGGGTACCCAGAGTGTGACTTTTCAGACCCTGTATGTGTGCACAGTACTATGATTTGAATGTTTCCAAACCAAATCAACCTGATTGCCCCATCCTTGTTACTGTCCCCTAAATAAATCAGATTTGTTGTCGTTATACTATATACTGTCTGTGGTGTTGGTACTTATGGAAACAGTATTGTGTTTTACTGTGTATGTTGTTTAACCTTACTTTACAGGGGGTCCTCAGAGATGTGCTGCAGAATCAGTCTCGAGGGTAAGTGGTATCTATATGAGTGAACAGTGTGTATACATGGGGTATTGAGGCTGTAACTCCGGTGTACTGTATGAGCCACTAGAGGGAATAAAAGGGGGTCTCAGTGTCCCAGAGGGCTGTGACCAAGCTAGTCTAACCACTACAAACCCTGACCTCCGGGTGGAGGTACCCGCCATAGGACCTAGGCCCCTCAACCCATCCGTAGTCAAACAGGCAGGGGTAGTAGCCCTTGGGATAGCACCACCTAGGGGTTACAACAGGACAAGCAGATCATAAGAAAGCCATATGATGAAATTCAATAAGTTTTATTTCAAGCAACAAAGACTTGAAAAGAAAAAGATGACATGCTGCATAAGCAATTAGCAAGTAATTAAGCAACCGACTCTTTCAAATAAATTTGTACCAGTGCACTCTCATTAATAGAACATGAAATTGCTGATGGTCTTTTGCTTCCCACTGGAAATGGGGGAGGGGTTGCTAGAAAGGTGCTGTATACTCTTTGAACAGTTCCTTTTTAGCTGATACCCTCAGTGCAGCAGTCTCAGTTTCAGCTTGGCATATAACCAGTCCACACAGTGACAGTTTATACAGCTCTTAGCAAGACGTCCACATGTAACCCCCCTACAAATGGGGGTTCCCGAAAAGTCTTCCAAGAGCTTGTCGAATTGCTCAGAGTCTGGTTGGTGTTCAGTGTTAAAGCTGTTTAAATGTCATTGCCAGTGAGCGCTTCTAAAGCCTCCATGTACTGTCTCTTTAAGGGCTACCTGCTTGCAGTCATAATTAGTTTAAATGGGGAGGGGATCTGTGTGTTTCGATGCTCAAGTCCCTCCCGGGCTGCTGAATAACTGCTCCGTTTTCTGCCATCGCTACTTGTGCAGAGGGAGCACTGCTGAAAGATGTAATTATTTTATGAGCATTTGCTACAGCAGAGATGAAAATGTAGTTTGTTCTAACCTGCCTTTCTTGCAGCAAGGACTGTTCAGTGTAGTGCCACCATTTTGGTCCTGAACTGCCGAATTGGACAAATCAGTACTTTAGGACTCTGAAATGGAGCCTGTTAAAGTGGAACTGTGTGGTGCCAGACTCTGGGAATTGTAGTTTTGGACCGTTGGCGCCTTTTTTCACCTATAGAGGGAGCCCTGCTGTGACTGACATCTGAACTGACTAATCGAAGCTTTTGGATCTGAGTGAAAGCTCCTACGCTGTCTGCTGTCAAGCCAGATCTAAGTTGGAAGCTGAGAGAGCAACAGCTGGGAGAGTTTGAGTAGCCATTTTGCGCTGTAGTTCGGGCGGGAGAATCGTGGAAGGTCTCCCTTCTGGCCTGCTGGTTTGTTTCTGCCCTGGGAAGGAGAGAAAAAAGTACTTTCGGACTAAATCCAAGTTTGTGAAAGTGAAAGAAGCCACCAAGGTGTAACCAGGCTCAACCTGTAGAAGACCGAAGATTTTGCTGAATGAGATCAGCCTGTCAGGAATTTCAGTCACTTCTGATCTCCCAGTGTGTGCAGAGACTTGCGATCGTGACTGGGGAGCATTTAGCCTGGTACAGGTAGAATTCTGGTATATAAATGTACTGTGTACTGAAAGGGAATCGCGATTTAGTTTGGCTGCGACTAAGCTGTGTGCTGCTGACTTATACATGTAAATGTGTTGTGTTTACCACTGAGCAAACTGTGTGCTGCTGGCTTGTACATATAAATGTGCTGGAACTGGAGGGGGGTAGTGATCTGGTTTCCCCCCCGAGCTGAGATGTGTGCTGAGATGGAAGTTATACCCAGCTAAATTTGGACTAAATCCGTTGCTGCCTAATGCAGTTAGGCCCTAATTCCTCTGGCAATCCAGAACATCCATCCATCCATCATCTCGACCATCATCCACCTTGTGTTCAGTGTTGGGAACCGTAAGTAACTATCAGGGTAGCTCCCTGCAACCATTTTTCAAATCAAAAGTGTGTCACCTAATTATCTTGTTGTGCTGTTTTCACGAACTGAGCCCTCCGGCTCCGGATTACAAATTGTTTGCGTTTGCATGTTATTTTTCCATCACAGGGCCCCAGCCAGCTGCGACGCCAGCCTACCCTGGGCAACGGTCCTGGCTAGCCTTTCCCTCCATCCTAGGTACCCAGAGAGTGTGACTAATTGGGACTCTGATTGCATGCACAGCAGTGTGATTTTTAGTGTGATTAAGCAAATTAACCTGATTGTCCCCCATCCTTGTTATAGTCCCCTGAATAAATCAGATCTACTTTTTTTCTGCAATTTACATTGACTGTGGTGTCAGTTTATGTTGAAGGTATTGCATTGTTGCTTTGGTATTGCATCATCTTATTTTACAGGAGGTCCCCAGAGCCAAGCTGAAGAAACCAGTTCTGGGGGTAAGTGCCAAGTATATGTGTGTGTGCCAAACCTATTAGGGGTATTGGGAAATTAAATAGTGTGTACTGTGTGGGCCAATAGTAGGAGACAAGGGGGAGGTCACAGTGTCCCAGAGGGCTGTGGCCTGGTTAGTCAGACTAATACCAACCCTGACCTTTGGGTGGAAGCACCCGTTTCAGAACTCAGGCCCCTCAACCTGTTGGTAGCCAAGCAGGCAGGGGTAGTATCCCTTGGGATAGCGCCACCTAGGGGTTACATCTTGGAGGCACCTATGGGATTAGTGTCCTCAAGTGGCCAAACTTGCAAATTACTGTTAAAACTAAATGGCTACCCCAACAAAAGCGGCTGTGCACCAGTTGGTTGGGTGGTGTACTGGACAGGAGATTGACCCCTAAAATGCTATACTTATACTGGATATTCCCCTGGGTACCAATAAGGACACTGTGGAGGGAGTACTCTCCAAAGCTGAATGTTTGCAAAACCCTGTGGTGGTGGGTCGACAAGCTAATCTGCTCACCCACACTTTCATGGCCCTAGTAAAGTATAAGGATCCCATAGATAGCTCCAAAGTGCCACAGACTATTGCCCCAGAAGGAGCCCTCACTGCCTGGGGAGTGATAACTAGAGACAGTAAAGACCCCGGGGAGAATGAGTCCCCCCCACTATCTGAGACTTTCAAGGAGAAATTTGCTAAGTTGTTGCAGGAGGAAGGGAAAATCATAGAGGACCTAAAGAAACTCTTCCTGCCACCTGGGGGTGTGCCTTCCCCAACACCCCCTCCCGCTCCAGCCCTTGTCCTTTCACCAACTTCTATACCTGCCTCTGGGCCAGCAAGTAGTCATGGACCTTACCGCAAGCTCAAGGTATTCTCTGGCATCCACTCTACTCCCGATGGGGAAGTCGATCTGGAGACCTGGATAGATTCTGCTACCCTTGCGGTACAAGCCTGGCAATGCTCAGAGGCTGAAAAAACTGCCCGCCTGGGGGAAAGCCTCCAGGGATCCGCCCAACATACTTTTCACTCCCTGAGGTCCTCTGACTCTGATGCCAAAGCCCAAGAGTACATAGTCACCCTTGAAAATGTGTTTGGGAACACCACTAGTGTTGAAGCCTTGAAATGGAAACTTAAAGATGTTAGACAACAGCCGGGAGAATTGTTATCTGCCTATATCGATTGATTAGAGGGAATCCTACAAACCATTTTTTGGAAGGGGGGCTGGAACTCCAGTGAAGTGGACCAGGTAAGACTGGATCACATACTCTGCTCTGCCTGGCACTCCAGCTGGGTGTTGCTCAAATTGCAACTGCATCAAAGGAAATCTGGTCCCTTGCCCTTCCATGTGTTGATGAAGGAGGTATGGGAAGTTGAGGAGGAGTAAGGTTTTTCAGAGCCCTGCGCAGTTGTAGCTGGCACGACACCTGCTACATGTGTGGGGTCGGCCACTGACGGCCTGGAATCACCAAAATCACATGACAGAATCCAAGAACTAAATGCCAGCCAGAGAGGGATGGCTGCAGATGCTCCACCATGAGATGAACTGCTGAGGGACTTCAGGGAAACAAAAAACAGTCTATTTTTGAAGGCCGCTCCTGCGAGTACAGGCACCGACCCTTATCCGACTGCAACTGCTATGGGGCTGGTGGTGCCCACCCAGGCATCTCCTGCTGACAGCAGCTCAAAACTTGATGTCTTGACTATGGAAGTGAGAGAATTGATGAGATGTCTCCAAATGCTCACCACACCACAGACAGAGGTGGCACCAACGTTTTATTTTGGTAGTACCACCACCCCAGGTCCCAGTGTGATGCCTCGACCACCACGAACCCCAGAAAACATATTTTGCCATAACTGTGGGAAGGATGAGCACATGAAGAGAGAATGCCAGTCCACAAAAGATCTAGATAAAGTTATATACGGGCTTCAAGGCGAGCTTCGGACAATGAATCAGCAGTCAAGGAGTGCCCAAAATGACCGCAGTGAGAGTTCAAGAAGTAGTAACTCAAATCCCTGTGTGGCTAAATCATCTGTCCTGGCCTCTGCTGCTGTCCCTCCTAAATGGTCCGAGGCGGTGGGCCCTTCAATGGAGACCATAGTAAAAGTGAATGGTGTGTCCACCAGAGGCGTGCTTGACAGTGGGTCTCAAGTGACTATTCTGTTTCAAGATTGGTACAATAAGCACCTGCCTGATGTGCCCCTACAACTCTTAGAAGGTTTGCATGTCTGGGGGTTGAGTGAAAAGTCATATCCCTATTCTGGGTATGTCAGCATCTGGCTGTCTTTCCCTACTTTGGTGGCTAGAGTGGCGGAACAAGTAGAGACCCTGACCTTAGTGTTTCCCCCTACTGGACTGTATGATGGAGTTCCCCTGCTAATCGGGATCAATGCTCATATGTTTGGATATGTTTGGAAGACTGGCCCAACTCTGTATGAGAAACAGGGACACCAAACCAGTAGGGCTTTAAGGATTCCTGCATAGATTAAGAGGGCAAATGAGTCATGGCAGAATGCCGAGGAAGTGGATCAAGATGAGCCAGTTGGGATTGTATGAAAGAAGGATCCTGAGTCAATGATCCTGGCCCCCAACACACAGTGTACTCTACAAGGGGAGGTCAGTTTATGACAGGATGTCAAGAACAAGATACTCATGCTGGATGCACCAGGCAATGGAAAGTTGCCAGAAGGATTGCTGGTTAAGCCCAGTATCTTACCCACCCGGGCTCATGCCTATGCTCGACGGGTAATGGTCCAGGTTCATAATGTGTCAGACCGAGAAATTCGGGTGACTAGAGGCTGCACCCTGGGTACCATGCACTGAGCAGACACTGCAGTGCTACCCAGTAACAAGTGCTTAGGGGAGACTGACAGAGTGACGCCCAACTTGTTTGACTTTGGTGACTCCCTGTTGCCAGCTGAATGGAAGACTAGAATCAGCCAGAGACTCGCCCAGAAAGATAAGGTGTTTTTGCAGAAGGAATGGGATGTGGGATGCATCCAAGGAGCGGAGCATCACATACACCTGCATGATGAACGGCCATTCCATGAGAGGTCTCGGCACCTAGCATGAGCAGGTATAGATGATGTAAGAAGACACCTGCAGGAGATGCTTGCGGCTAGTGTGATACAAGAATCCAGAAGCCCTTATGCTTTGCCTATTGTGGTGGTGAGGAAAAAGAATGGGACAACAAGAATGTGTGTGGACTACAGAACCCTTAACAGGCGGACCACCCCCGATCAATACACCATGCCCGTATTCAGGATGCTTTGGACTGTCTGAATGGAAGTAAGTGGTTTGCAGTGTTGGATCTTCGCAGTGGATGCTACCAGATCCCCATGGCCCCAGAAGACTGTGAGAAAACAGCCTTCATCTGCCCACTTGGGTTCTATGAGTTTATGAGAATGCCCCAGGGGATCTCTGGTGCTCCAGCCACTTTTCAGGGACTGATGGAGCGTGCAGTGGGAGACATGCACGTGTTGGAGTGCCTGGTATATTTAGACAATGTTATTGTGTTTGGAAGTTCGTTGGGGGAACATGAAAGACGACTTTTTAAAGTGTTGGACCGACTGGAAGATTTTGGCCTTAAGCTGTCCATCGACAAATGCCAGTTCTTTCAGACATCAATAAAGTATGTGGGGCACATGGTATCCACCAAGGGGATAGAGACTTACCCTAGCAAAGTTGAGGCCTTGACCACCTGGCCCCAGCCCCACAATCTAAAAGAATTGCAACACTTCTTAGGATTTTGTGGTTATTACAGGCAGTTCATAAAGGACTACTCAAGAGTGATTCGCCCACTTCTGAATCTTACCCAAGGTTACCCTCCCACAAACAAAAAATACAAGAAAATGGCCTCCACCGAAACAGAGAGAGTATATTTCCAACCGAGTGAATCTTGCTTCACGCTGGACACCTGATTGTGTACATGCTTTCCGCGAAATCATATATCAACTCACCCACGCTCCTGTCCTCGCCTATGCTGATCCTGCAAAACCCTATGTATTACATGCTGATGCTTACCTACAAGGCTTGGGGGCTGTGTTATATCAAGAGCACGAGAATGGCCTGAAACCAGTGGCCTTTGCCAGCAGAAGTCTGACCTCTTCTGAAAAAAACTATCCTGTGCATAAATTGGAGTTCCTGGCATTGAAGTGGGCCATTGTTGACCAATTCCATGAATACTTGTATGGAGCAAAGATACTGGTAAAGACAGATAATAATCCCTTAACCTATGTGCAGACTTCAGCCAAATTGGATGCCACCGACCATCGGTGGCTTTCTGCCTTGTCTACCTATGATTACGCTGTTGAATACAGAGCAGGCCTGAATCACGTAGATGCTGATGTTCTCTCCAGGAGACCTGTTTCCAGAAGTCATTGGGTCAGACTATCCAAGCCTGACATTCGAGCGCTATGCCAGAAGTTTGACAAGGAGGAGCAAATGTCCACAGATGCAGTGGACTGTCTAGTTGGTTGCTTGGGCCCTCTGACAGTTGTATACCTGCTGCTTACTGCCACTTCTCTGCATTAGATATTAGTACACTGCCTCAGTTTGATAATGACAGTCTCTAGTGGGCTCAATCCCGAGATCCTATGATCAGATCAGCACTTGAAGCTCTCTACGCAGGGAAAGATGTGTCCAAGTTGTGCTCCTCTGACTTGAGAACTACATTATTGTACAAATAAGGCCCTACATTGAAGCTGATTAACCAGTTGCTGTACAGAGAAACAGTAGACTTGGAGGGGGATCTAGTGAACAAGCAACAGTTGTTTTTGCCCACTGTTTTCAGAGACCTGGTGCTGAGGTCCCTACACAACCACATGGGTCACTTCAGTATAGACCGAACCCTTGATCTAGTGCGGTCTAGATTCTACTGGCCTAAGATGGGGGCCGATGTTGAGCATCATGTACAAACTTGTAGTCACTGCCTGCAGAGAAAGGCCTTGTCCCAGAGGGCTGACCCCCTTGTCAACATCACCACCAGCATTCCCATGGAGTTAGTTTGTATTGACTTTCTGAGTTTGGAGCCTGATCAGTGGAGTGATAGTAATGTGTTGGTGGTCACTGATCAGTTTACAAGGTATGCCCAAGCATTCCCCACCAAGGGCCAAAAAGCATCCACCGTGGCCAAGGTACTGGTAGATAATTTCTTTGCTCACTATGGAGCCCCCCAGAGAATCCATTCTGATCAAGGGCAAGATTTTGAGAGCCGCTTAACCAAGGAGATGCTCTCTCTGTGGAGAGTGCGGAAGTCTAGAACCACCCCTTACCACCCACAGGGGGATCCACGGCCAGAACATTTCAACTGCACCCTGCTTGACATGATAGGCACTCTCCACCCAAAAGACAAGCCCAGATGAAGCCAGCAAATTAGCACCTTGGTACACGCGTATAATTATAACTACACCAGAAATTATGCTACTAGCTTTTTCCCTACCGCCCTATGTTTGGGAGAGTGGCTCGGCTGCCAGTGGATGTTTGTTTCGGGGTCTCTCCCGAAGGGGTCCGAGCTGACAATTACCTACAATACGTGCAAAAGTTAAAAGCTCAATTGAATCATGCCTACCAACTAGCTCAGACCATGGCTGCAAAGAGAAATTTGGCTAACAAAGAAAGATATGACAAAAAGGTAAAGGCCCAAGAGCTCCAAGCGGGAGACCATGTATTGTTGAGGAATCTGGGATTGCATGGCAAACACAAAATTGCTGACCGGTGGCACCATCTACCCCACAACGTAGTAGGCAAATTAAACGACTTGCCTGTGTATAAAGTGCGGCCTGAAAACAACTCAAAGGATGTCAAGACAATGCATCATAACCATTTGTTGCCCATTGGTCAAATAATGATTAAATCTGAGCCACCAGAAAGTGCTGCCTCTGAACCGATGACACGGGCTGCTGCAAGACAAAGACAGAGTAAGCCTGCCCCTATAGTCACTGACTTAAGGTTTTCTCTACAGTCAGCCCAGATTGATAATGACTGTCAGTCCACTTCAGATGAGAGTGAGTGTAACTATGGTTATTATCCTTCTTATGAGCTAAGTCAGTTGTTTCATGGTAATCCCCTAGTCAATTATGGAGATGAAGCTGGGCCTTCTGGACTGCCTAACCCCCAAGCTTAATCCTTGGAGTCAATGCTCCCTGAAAGCGAAGTGCAAAGTGTCAAGTCTGATGATATTGAATCACTGTGTATGGTGGAACTGTGTGACTTCCCTGAGGAAGGGACAGATGAGTTAAGACCGACTGGTGACCTACCAGAGTAGGAAGAGTACTTTGAGTGTAATGATAGCTCCTTTCCCATGCCGGAGTGCCTTTCAAGTGAGCAAAGTGCTGTGGAACTAGAATTTGCAGGTCCAGGAACTGACAGTGCCTCAAGTCCGAACTTTACTGCCCAAATAGAGACTCCCATTGCAAGTAAGGAGAGTGCAGAGAGTGATGCTAGAGGTACAGAGACTGTGACTGTTTCCCACAGGAAGACTGATCAAATTGTAAAACCAGTAGTGCGCCTCAGCTATGATTCCCCTGAGAGGCCTGTGGATTTGCCTCTCAATGTGGTCCATAAAGGGGTGTATGTGTCCCAGAGCTCACTGCCCAAACTAAGCATAAGTGCCAAGTCCAGGTTGATTGTTCTGCCCTCTAGGTATGATGCCCCTGCCCCGTACAGCCCAAAGGTAGCTGATAGGGAAGGGCTCCCACTCTCATTGTTCAATGTGCAAGAAGTGATAACCTGAAGCTGTATAGTAGTGTGTGTAAGTTACCCGTGTAAATTGTGCCTGGTGTAATGCAAAAATGGGTGTAGTAACATAAAATGTAGAGAATGTGTATAGTAACGGTTAAGAATGTTGACTGATGTATAAAATGTGATTGGTATAACATGTTAATGGTATAATTGCATAGTATAATTTGCATCTGAAATGACAGTGATTGTACCCACTTGACACGGATGCCACATTTTTTTCCAGGTCAGGAAGGGTGTAACCCCCCCCCACAAATAGGGGTTCCTGAAAAGTCTTCCAAGAGTTTGCCTAATTGCTCAGAGTCTGGTTGGTGTTCAGCATTAAAGCCATTTAAATGTTGTTGCCAGTGAGCGCTTTTAAAGCCTCCATGTACTGTCTCTTTAAGGGCTGCCTGCTTGTGGTCATAATTAGTTTAAATGGGGGATCTATGTGTTTCGATGTCCGAGTCCTGCCCGGGCTGCTGAATAACCGCTCCGTTTCTGCCATTGCTACTTGTGCAGAGGGAGCACTGCTGAAAGATGTAATAATTTGCTGAGCATTTGCTACAGCAGTGATAAAAATGTAGTTTGTTCTAACCTGCCTTTCTTGCAGCAAGGACTGTTCAGTGTAGCGCCACCATTTTAGCCCTGAACTGCCGAATCGGACAAATCAGTACTTTAGGACTCTAAAATGGAGCCTGTTAAAGTGGAATTGTGTGGTGCCAGACTCTGGGAGGTTTTGGACTGTTGGCACCTTTTTGCACCTATAGAGGGAGCCCTGCTGTGATTGACATCTGAACCGACCAACCAAAGCTTTTGGATCTGAGTGAAAGCCCCTGAGCTGTCTGCTGGCAAGCCAGATCTAAGTTGGAAGCTGAGAGAGCAACAGCTCAGAGACTTCAAACAGCCGTTTTGCACTGTAGTTCACGCAGGAGAATCATGGAAGGCCTGCTGGTTTGTTTCTCCCTGGGAAGGAGACAAAAAAGTACTTTTTATTATTGCGCTGTGCTGTTTTTATTTGACTGTTGTACGGCACCCAGAGCCTCCGGGATGGGCGTCTTCATAAATAAAATTTGTCTTGCCTTGCCTTGCCTACTTTCAGACTAAATCGAGTTTGTGAGAGTGAAAGAAGCCACCAAGGTGTAACCAGGCTCAACCTGTAGAAGACTGAAGATTTTGCTGAATGTGATTGGCCTGTCAGGAATTTCAGTCACTTCTGATCTCCCAGTGTGTGCAGAGATTTGAGATCATGACTGGGGAGCATTTGGTCTGGTACAGGTAGAATTCTGGTATATAAATGTACTGTGTACTGAAAGGGAAACGATTTAGTTTGGCTGCGAGTAAGTTGTGTGCTGCTGACTTGTACATGTAAATGTGTTGTGTTTCCCACTAAGCGAACTGTGTGTTGCTGGCTTGTACATATAAATGTTCTGGAACTGGAGAGGGGTTGTGATCTGGTTTTCCCCTGAGCTGAGTCGTGTGCTGAGAGCTGGAAGTTATACCCAGCTAAATTCAGACTAAATCTGTTGCTGCCTAATGCAGTTAGGCCCTGATTCCTCTGGCAATCGAGAACATCCATCTCTCCGTCGTCTCGACCATCATCCACCTTGTGTTCAGTGTTCGGAACCATGAGTAACTATCAGGGTAGCTCCCTGCAACCACTTTTCAAATCAAAAGTGAGTCACCTAATTATCTTGTTGTGCTGTTTTCACGAACTGAGCCCTCCGGCTCCGGATTACAAATTGTGTGCGTGTGCACGTTATTTTTCCATCACAGGGCCCCAACCAGCTGCGATGCCAGTCTACCCGGGCAACGGTCCTGGCTAGCCTTTCCCTTTATCCTGGGTACCCAGAGAGCGTGACCAATTGGGACTCTGATTGCATGCACAGCAGTGTGATATTTAGCATGATTAAGCAAATTAACCTGATTGTCCCCCATCCTTGTTATAGTCCCCTGAATAAATCAGATCTACTTTTTTTCTGCAATTTACATTGACTGTGGTGTCAGTTTATGTTGAAGGTATTGCACTGTTGCTTTGGTATTGCATCATCTTATTTTACAGGGAGTCCCCAGAGCCAAGCTGAAATAACCAGTTCTGGGGGTACGTGCCAAGCATATGTGTGTGTGCAAACCTATCAGGGGTATTGGGAAAGTAAACAGTGTGTACTGTGTGGGCCACTAGTAGGAGACAAGGGGGAGTCACAGTGTCCAAGAGGGCTGTGGCCTGGTTAGTTAGACTAATACCAACCCTGACCTTTGGGTGGAGGCACCCATTTCAGAACTCGGGCCCCTCAGCCTGTTGGTAGCCAAGCAGGCAGGGGTAGTAGCCCTTGTGATAGCACCACCTAGGGGTTACACACACACACACACACACACACACATTAGCCACTCTATAAACCTGCAGCCCCCCCCCCCCAATAAAATATCACTCCCAACCCTTTTATTCTCTTGCCAAAGATGACATGTTGATTAGGGAGTTTTGTTTGGCAAGGATTTGCAATCTTTTACCAACATTTGTTTTTACCTGGCCCATGGGGAGAGTGATGCTTGCTGGCAATCTCTCCCTCGATGGTCTGATACTGTGGTAGATGTTTGGAGATGGTGGGAGTCTTGTTCCTGAGTGACTTGTCACATCTTGATTTTGATGCATGGTAGATAACAAAGGATTCTACATGTTGTTGCCTTTCTCCTGAAGTCCTGTAACTTTAAGTTGCTACAAAAATAATTGTTGCCCACAGATAACATGATGATGGTATCAGATGTCGAGAGCACTACATCTCATGATGGCATCTGATGTTGAGAAATACCATATTTCTTGATGGTATTGTTCAGACGTACCATTGTTGAGGGCATTGTTGGATGTTAATACCATAATTTTCTTGAGAAATGGTTGTATTTTTATGCAGCACATTTTCAGTAAATTTTTGGTTCATAACAGAGGGCTAACTTAAAACCCTACTGAGCATGCTCAAAAAAAAATATTTTAAATCCTAATAACTCTGGAACTTATTAATATTATTCACAAAACCTTCAAAAGGCAGTACTTTGGCACCAGTAACTTCTACCCTAGAAAGTTCGTTAAAAAATTCCATACTGTCTAGGCTGTATGGGACAGCAAAAAAACACATGTAATAAGTATAGGAAAAAATGTTCCTTTTCATTAAAAATCAACATTCCGTCTGACTTCATGGCGTTGAATGGTCGGGCACCCATTTGGCACAGTAGCAACCTAGATTTAAGCCCCAAGCCTGGGATGTCAGGAGTGGAGGCCGGCAGGGAGGGTGATAGAGCATCCATGCAGACTCTCTCCTCTCAGGGGAGGGTGCTGCAGAGCACCACATGGTCAATGACACCTGGTGATATGTGGAACCATGCCTGCATGGGTGACCATACAACAGCTGTCTTTGCCTTCAGGACATTGCGGTAGTGCACGCTGTTGGGGTGTGGGAAGGGGCCCAGAAAACAGAAACTAGCACCCATCTTGGCCTACCAGATGATGGCTGTCTAGTCCTCCCACTCTACAGTCCCCCTAGTGCACCATTCCTGTCCCCACCAACCCTGCATACCTCAGCAGACCCTCCAGGAATGATACTCCCCTCCTCTCCACCAGGGAAGGGACACCCCAGCAGGAATAAGCCAGACACTCTGGGGACAACCTGAGGAGCCAGATGGCAGGAAGCGATAGTGAAGGGTGAGACTGTCAGGCAGACAAGGACATTGAGCAGCCAGAAGGAGTGGGAGGTTGGAGTGCAGGGGAAAGTGCCAAAAAGAATCAACATTCCATATCTCAGAAACCACTCAAGATGCCCTCAGAAAACTTTTCATTTCTTGAGAGCCTGCCAGCCAGACTGTGCATGTCAAATTTTGGGCTATTCCGTTGAACACCACCAAAGTTATTAAGATGCAAAAATTGGGATTTAACATTACACAAGAAAAGCCCAGCTGAGATGCAACACCTCATTTCCAGTGTGATCCTGCTTCTACCTATTTCTACAGTTGAACGGATTGGAACTCTGGGAGGTTATCTGTTTTTCTCAAGTTCACACAATGAGTATTTGGATTGAGCAGGTATTGATCCTGCAATCTCCTGGTTCATAAACCAGTGCTCTACCGACTAGACCACACTGCCTCCAGTATATGCAAGTAGCCATTTTACAGTGTAGGCTGACTCATCCTTCAACAGGATTGCAAAACACCAATAGGTCTAATAATGTGCAAGGACTAACAAAATCACCAGGATTAAACAACTATCTCTGCATTGCTGTTTACAGCCATTGCTTATACTGGGTTTGTTGAATGGGAGAAGGCATATCTTCCCATTAGTACCGTTCTCCGCCTAGCGGGATCATTTCCTTCCCTTATGCAGCAACAATTGATCTATTCTCATTTTGAAACAGTTCAGGGAAGGACTCTGGACCATAAGATTTCGAAGGTCATTCCAAATTCGAGCTGTCCTATTCATAAATGAATAATACCTAGCATTTGTTTTTGCAGTCTCCATCTTGATTTGTAACTTATGTGTTCTTAATCCTTTGGGTTTACATTGTATTGCTACACCCCTCTCTTGAATTAATTCTGGATCCTTCATTATTTTAAATAACAGGTCTCCCCTTTTTCTCCTATGCTCTAAACTATATAAGCTTCGATTTTTGTGTGTTTCTTCATGAGTCCCATCATTGTTGTATGTGTTCTCTGTATTTTCTCCAGTTTATTTATTTCTCCTCTAGCATAAGGATTCCATAGTGGAGACCCATAGTCTATATGTGGTCTAACGTATACTGTATATAATGGTAATAGCAGCCTTTAGTTTTATTTATGAAACTTCCTTTAATGTTTTTAATCACATTATTTGTTTTCTGAATTACTTGCGTCCTATGAGTTTTAAAGTTTAAATCAGCATCTACTGTGATACCACAGTCTTTTTCATTATGAGACTGTTTCAATTGAATACTATTTAGTTGATACGTCTGTCTAGGACTGTTTTTTCCCAGATGCATAACAGCGCATTTTTCAATGCTAAAGGGCATACTATTTTCCTGCGACCACTTTTCTACAACTTGCAGATTTTTTTCTAGACCCGTAAATTGTTCTGCTGTATTAACTGGTCCTCCTAGTTTGATGTCATCAGTAAACTTAACTAGTGTATTTGTCATATTATGGTGGATATCCCCAATATATAAAGAAAACAGTATTGAACCTAACGTGGACCCCTGTGGCACACCGCTGGTCACATTCGCATAGTGAGAGTGTGTCCCTCCAATTCTTACTTTTTGTTTTCTATCCCTCAATCAGCTTTGTACCCAGGCAATTAGTTTGCTATCAGTGCCTATTTTTGTAATTTTTTTGTAGTAATTTGTTATGAGGAACTTTGTCAAAAGCCTTCTGGAAATCTACAAAGAACACATCTACTGACTTATTTTTGTATAGATCTTTATTTACTTGCCCATAAAAACAGAGCTGATTTATAAGGCATGACCTATTTTGTTTAAACCCATGTTGTTTTAGGTCATTATAATTTAATGATTTCAAGTTTTCGTCCAGCCTTCCTTTCAAAAAGCTTTCAGCTACCTTACACAATACTGCTGTTAGGCTGCATAATACTGCCGTTAGGCTTACCGGTCTATAATTTGGCTGTATTGCTTTATCTCCCTTTTTTATGTTGACTCGCGCTTGCGTGCCAGCCAACATATTGCAGTAGTTGCAGATTTGGAGGTGCTGTCACTGTGGGCGAATGCAGGGCCTGCATCAGAAGGTACATCCCTCATTCCTCAACAAGGCAGCATGCAGGTGTCACACCAGCAACACGTAATGTGGTGAGCACATCTAAGAAAAGGTCTGCTGCAATGAGATCCAAGCTTGTCATGCAGCGGCACCTCCCAATGTGCCTTTCCTGGTGAAGCATTCTAGTAAATATGGCGGCAGAGACTGCCACCACCACTGCCAAAATGCTGACTTCAGGGGTGCCCAATCCCACTGTTGGAATGCCCTGACCCAGTTCATGTGCTGATGGGGGAGCCCACTCCCCTTTGACATAATGCCACCCTCCCGCATTTGTTGTGTAATGAGGGAAGGTGCCCATTCCCCCTCGGCTCTAGCCCCCCCATTGGTATGTGCCGATGGGGGTGCCCAGTCTCCCTTTGGCTAGCCCCCCGCAAACACTCAAGTGGCATGCTGGGAGCCCATCCCAGCATGCCAAATGCCCCAGTAAAAAAAAAAAAATCCCACGATGTTTTTTTTTTTTTAACAACCTGTAAAAGAAGAAAACTGTCCCTCGCAGTCTGTCCTGCTACCTCCCTCCCCCATCCTGTGCCCACCCTCTGTCCATCCTGCCTCCCCACACCCCCCCACTCACCCCATACTTACCTCCGGAGTCCAACATGATGATCTTCAGTGGACCGGGAACATGTCTACACTCTTCAAAGCCAACCACGAACTGAAGAAATGCCAGTAAGCTGTATAATGGCATAAATAGGGTTTTTTCAACTTTGGTGCATATCTCAGGCATTTTTTGGAATCTTTGCACCAATATTTTAAACATGGAGTTATTGGGGCCCCTTGTCCTGAATTCAGTCACTGTCATGGAGTTATGCTGTCCCAAAAGATGATTTCGCAGTCACTGCAGGGAATCACCTTTCGGGACCAATTAATGAAATGAAAGTGCCACTGTTTATAAGACAGGCTCTCAAAAAGCGTATGTTACAAATTTGGTGAAAAAAATCCAAAAAATGACTGTTGTACTAGCGTGTGTTGTGCAGTTTCCACGCATGCTTGTAACATCATGAATCTGTAATATTTTTACTCCAGATTTTCAACATTGGCATTTTTCCACACCTCCTTATGAACAGTATAGCTGTAATTTTACATATCCTGGCCGAAATGTGTTTTCGCACTTCTGGCGCAGAATAGCGCTGTTGCTGTGCGAAATCAGTTTTTGGGACAGTTTGAGAAAATGACAGAGACACTGTTCATGAACAGAGGTCCTAAAATGCTTATGTTGAAAATCTGGTGATGAAAGTCCATAAAATGTGTTACAAGCATGCATTGCGCAGTTTCCACGCACCGCTGTAACTTCGCAGATTTGCAATATTTTCATTCCAGATTTTCAACACTGGCATTTTTTCACACCTCCTTATGAACAGTACAGCTGTCATTTTTCACATCCTGCCCAAAATGTGTTTTTGCACCTGTGGCACAGAGTGCCATGGTCACTGTGGGAAATCAACTTTTAGGACAGATTAACAAAATCACAGTGCCACTGTTCATGAGGGGAGGTCCCAAAATGCCTATGTTGAAAATGTGTCTCTTCAGGGTGGGGGGTGAGGTTGGCATCAGTTCAATATTTCACTGCCATTCCTATCATGCATCTCTAACTCCGGCACTACCAATGCCAATGCCAGTGAGACAACATTCAGCATTGACAAATGCTTGTTTTAAATAAAAATAATGGTACCACAGTGGCCTGCATCCAGTCCTCCAGCACCACTCCTATTGCAAAAGATGCATTAAACAAGTATGCCAGTGGTCTAGATATTTGTTTTCTCACTTCTTTGAGTAATCTCGGGTGTAGTAGATCAGGCCCTGCAGATTTGTGAGGTTTCAATTTGTTTAAAAGATTTTCAATTTCAGATATGCTAATTTTTAGATCAAGATTTAAGTCTATATTCTGGCCAATGTTGATGTTATCCTGTAATTTTTTATTGCACACAGAACTAAAATATTCATTGAAATGTTCTGCCATATCTTTAGGATTTGATGTTTCTGTCCCATTTATTACAAGAGGTCCTATCTGGTTGGATTGCAGATTCTCTGTAGGCAGTTTGGCATTGGACAATCTTTCTTAAAGCTAAGGTAGCCTAAATGCCTTCTTGGTAATTATTAATTAATTCATTTATTTAGTTTTGTTATGTATTTATTTATTTAGAAGTGTTTCACCAGGTAGACATACAGAGATATACAGTACAAACAATCTCGTTTCCAGAGGTGACTGGGGGAAGCAGAAGAGGAACAGGAACAAGTAACCAGCAAAAACAAAAAAATGCAATATAATACAGTAGAAAATCTGTGTAGGTTACAATATTCCCAGGTATGTTTAGCAATGAGGGAACAGGTAAACACAACGCATAGCCAGCAAATCAAGTACAGTCACAGTAGGACACAATTACATATTTGAGAAGCAATTTAGCAGAGAGAATACTGGTGGGTGCTCTGTTGAACAAGGTTAGGTTGTTCCATACTTTTCAGAATCTGTACAGTAGCTAAAAGCACATTGACCAGAATTATGTTTATGCCTTGGGACAAGGAATCTGTTAAAAAGTGGAAATGAATTTGGTATGCAGACAGCGCAGCAAGACTGACGAGAGTGCACAAGTAAATTGGGAGCTTGTTGAGCCAGTATTAAAACTGAAGAACACATGTTGTTATACTAGTCCGTCAGTAAGTGAAGGCCAGCCCAGATGGTCACATAGTATGCAATGATGAGTCTAGTATTAGAGTATCTCATTTCATTAACTGGCATTTGGGGGTAACTTTATAAACCATGTCCCCAAAGTCAATAGCTATAAGGATTAAGAGTTCAGCTAGGCATTAGCGCATACCCAGGGACAGGCAGTCACCCACACGATACAGGGCTACTAGCTACCTGTGGGTATTGGAAATCAGTGCATGGATATGTGAAGAAAAGTCAAGGGAATGACCCAGATGCAATGCATGAGGGGGAGGTAAGTTGAAATTTGTGCTTCTTTAAAACCTCTGGAGACACTGAGGTCCTTTTTATCTCTCTCTCTCTCCCCCTCTCCCTTCCTCTCTCCCTCTTTCCTGCTCTCTCCCCCACCACTTCTCTCTCTCTATATATATATATATATATATATATATATATACACACACACACAATATATGTAACCAGAATAATAGATAAGGGACTGTGAATTACGAGGCTATAATACCACAGAGAGGTTCTGGTGACATATAAACTTCAAGAGCAAATCTCAAGAGGTTCCATCATGTCACCAAAACCTCAAAAGGGCATTTCAGCCAAGTAAAACACAGTTCTCTATTTTTTATAATATACTTATTTATTCATTTTAGTCTTTGGTAACTGGGTAAGACCCACTAGACACAAGTGCTTGTTTTCACGGGCGACTTGAGAACACTGGGGAGGTTAAGTGACTTGCTCAGAGTCACACAGTATACAAGTGGAGGTTGTGGGAATCAAACCCAGATCTGTTGAATGTACCAAGCTCATTCATAGCTCATTACTCTAATCTCTAGGCTATACTGCCAGCCCCAGAGCCAAGGAGTTTATAAGTACTCACCAAAATATGTTGCACATTTCTCATTCAGGGTGCTGAAACGACTATGCAAATCTCTTGTGCCAGTAATTTAGGGCAACAAATGGTAAACTCGGAAAATGTCAATAAAAACAAACAGGAACAGCAATGTGTTTAACTGTTTAACTGGACCAAATGTATCACAGTGCATCCCATTTAAACACATACCTTTGGGACCACAAGAAAGTATGTGCTTAAGCAGGCTATTCATTTAACTGATCCTATATTGTTTACATTCTTGCCAAGTTATGTAGATGCTGTTATATGGCAGCTTGTGTTAGACTGTGATTCTATGGCACTTTTATGGGAGCTGGACATGTTTTTAGGTGTTGTAGATGCTTGTGCATTGTATTTGACTGTTAAAAATATATTTTTTTTACTCTCTGCAGTAGTCTTCTGGCTCTTCACTTACAGCTTGAACCTCTATGTAAGATATGTCATCATTTCAGCAATGGTCAGGATTTCATCCTTGAGGTCTACGCTGACCACATTGTTCTCAATGAACTGGTGTCATTTTTATGTTGGCCTGCTGTGCTTGCTCGCAAGTCAACATCTTGCAGTAGTGGCAGATTTTGGAGGTGCGTCAGTGTGGGTGAATACATGGCACGCATTAGTAGGTGCGTCCGGCATTCCCCAATAAGGCAGCATGCTATCGCTGACACGCACTGACACCAACATTATGTAAAGTGGACAAACTTTTGAGGAAAGTGCTGCTGCAATCAGAGACAAACTCCTCATGCAGTGGCACCAATGACACTCCTCCCGACAAGCGCTTCCTGTTTTTACTCCATTGCTGGCTATTTCAATGTCCCTAATTATTTTGAGCTGATATGACATTTTTAGAAGGATCCACCGGATTTTGGTAACATTTTCTGACTTTGCTGCTGATCGTCTTACTGCCTCCACCTTCATGTAACTGAGTTCAAGACCCCCAAAGCTCGTTCTATATTATACAGTAGTATTATAATATGTTTAAATACTGAGCGCTTCCTGCCTACTGCTGATCAGTTTGCTCGGCCTCCTCTCTAGGCTGTAACTGATTTCAAATTCCCCTAAATATTATAATTATGCTGTATTATGAACTTCTCCATGGTGACCCCACACTTATTTGCTTTTGGTAACCGGCTGAGCATACTAGGCAAAATTGCCTATTTTCAGGCACGACCCAGGAGAATACAGTCAAAGAATATATGGCGACACATACAAAGATAGCAGCATCTTTATATTGCTACATATTCATACAGAGATCACAACAGCTTGGAAGTCATACAGAGCTGCTTAACAGATAGCGGTAGCTGTGAGGAATAGTTAGTTACCGTATGCGTAGGCAATTCAACAGCAACTTATAGAAAGACTGCGCGCTGTCCTACCTGCTGCAGCTCCTGTGTTGTTTTTTTTTTTTTTGATCCTCCGTTGTACACTGTCTCCTCGGACTACCACATTCAACAGGCTGCAGCCTCATTAGTTTCTCTACCTTAAGCCACTCTCCAAACGTGAGCGGGGATGGAAATTCTGAGTGGGCGGGGACCGGGGTCTCCGGCATGAAGGTACAGGAGTGACAGACGGGGAACGCTGAGGCTTCTGAGCTTGCCCTGGTACTCCAACCCGTACCCCTACCTGACAGCTGCCTGCTGAAGTGCTGATTACCGAAAATCAAGTAAGATGGGCGTGTGTCCCGTGTAATAATAAATGATGCCTTGTCCAATATGTATTACACCACAGGGGACAGGCGGCATAAACTAGTTTTTATCTAGATTGAACCCTCTTGCATTTAACTGCATTCTTAAGTCTATTCACATTCCACCTCATAATATTTAGTGTGTCAGGCCTAGCTTAGGTCCTACAAATAAACATTTCAACTTTGCTTCAGATAGTGTATGCATGTAATCCACCCTTTTACAGTCTACGTGTGTCATTAATAAAACTATAGCCATGAGAAACATTTAACATTTATAACAACAACCTTGGAAAATTCATCTTTTCCCATTTTTTCCCAGCACCCCCCCACCAGTGTAATACTACCTCCCAAGACACCCCATCCCCCACTGTCAGCATCTGCCAAAAAGACTGACTATAAGCAATATTAAGTATGGACTGATGAAACTCTTGTTTGATTTAGTGATCAAACTTGTCCTCTCCCCTCTGTTAATGATGGCATATGCTCTATGTAATGCACATTGGACAAGTTGATAAACCATTATAATACAACCATACTGTTCTAGGCAGTGTGAAAAAGAAAATATTAAGCCTGAATGGAATAGAAGGAGCGACAGGCTCTCCACTTCTGAAAGTGATATGGTGACTATTATAGTGTTTCAATTGTCAGGATAGCTTCTCCCTATATTTTGCAGGGCTCAGCCAGAAAGGAGCCACAGAACAGAGCAGCATTGAGAATACCCCCCCAGCACGTCATATGAACATACAAAATTGCCAGCAGAAACAGGCCTTTCTGTCTATCAGGTCAGCTCGAGTGTACAGCATGCTGTTTATTAAACTGCAGTTGCCCCCCTCATTGCACTCCTGAATTAGTGCCCCTCCGAGCTTTTTCCCCACCTTCCCCACAGTTTTGACCTCCCTTGGCCTATCCACACGTCTCTTGAAGCTGCCCACTGTCCACAGTGATGCAGCTTCTTCAGGCACACATTCCAACCTGCCACCATCCACTCCATGAAATAATGCCTCTCATCTCCTCTTGAACCTTCCTCTTTCCAATTTCAGACTATGTACTCTGGTGTCCCTCCCCTTTAACTTAAACAAACCCTCAGAATTAACTCTATGTATGCCCTTTAGGTACTTAAATGTCTCAATCATATCCCCCTCTTATCCTTAAGGGTGTACATGTCGCTCCTCAGTCTCTCCTCATATGTCTTTTCCCAATCTCCAGGATCACCGTTGTTGCCTACACTGGACCCCTCCAGTAGTCTGATGTCCCTTTTCAAATAGGGGCACCAAAACTGCACATAGTATTACAAGTGTGGCCTCACAAGGGACCTATACCAGGGCATAATGACTTTCTCTCTCCAAGAGGTGATTCCCCTGGTGATGCATCCCAGCATTCTGTTCGCCTTTACAGCTGCCTTCCCCTGGACAATTATGTCTGTAGTAACAATGAAGCAAGAAAAAGAACAGATCAGAAATGTCTGAACAGACTAATACAGTCAGTTGCACTGTTGGCTTGTTCTCTGTCCAACACTCTGTCACTCTGTCCCCCCTGCTGTTACCTGTGCTCATTGGTACAGTTAGGGATGAGACTGCATTGCTGGATGGAAAGGAACAGGACTGAAACTTGTACACAGAGTAAATCCATACAATGACATATTACAAAGAAGCCCTCTCTTGGCCACAGCACTACTTAAGAGGGGTTAATAAAAAAATCCTTGGTCATGGCACTACTTAGAGGGGTTAATAAAGATATCAGGGGTAGCGTAATATCAAGACTCCTTTGTCTCAGTCATTAAGTCTTAAGAAATTGCATCTGCGGTTAATGTGGTGTTTAGGTCACGTGGTGCCTGAAGGGACTAGGATATCCACATAGGCCTGAGTTACTGATGCCAAGAAAGCCCTGCTATCAGATATCAGGGTATGGATTATTATTGTAGTTAACCCCTTCACTGAGACTGGGTAGGAAAGGAGAGGTCTTAAAATATTAGGCTGAGGGGCGATCAGGAAGGAGCTGAACACGAAGCCATCAAAGGCCCCAAGCAGATGTCCATGAAAGATCTAGTTGTACCAAGGGATACCATTGCCCCCAGAAGTCTGACAAGTACAATCCTCTCAGGAGAGAAAACCAGAGAGCAATTGCATTAATGGTGCTGGCAGGAAGGGAACTGCAGAAGGCTTCTTGATCATTACTGTGGTCTAAGAACATGGGAAAAACACCGCTCAGGACTAAAACTGGAACTAGTACATTTCACCTGTCAGGCTGGCATTTTATTGTTGGGTTATGACCTACCTTCCATAGTGGCCTCTTCTTCATGAATGAATCTCTCGGCTTCATGTGGGTTGTCAAAGAAGCACGAGGGTCTGCCCGACCTGGAGGTCCTGAGTCAGGATGGGTGGAGATGGGCAAACTCACATTCAGAGAAATGCAGGGTGGATTTAATGCCATTGAATTGTCGATGCCAAAGCAGCTGATCTCTTCTGTAGTCCTGTACAACAAACACCTTACCCATTTCTTGCAAGGCTATTAGGCCATTAGTTTTCACTGCTTGAAGTACCTGCTTCTTATCTGTGTCACATAAATACTTGACGAGGAAGTGGCGTGACTTTTCCCCCAGTTAGGGTTTGGGACCAGTCTGGTGTGCTCATTTCCCTTCAGAACTTAGCTCAGGGTCCCCTAGCTTCAAATGTTGTACTAGCTTGTGATGTATTTCCTTACTGGGTCCACTTTCTCAAGGTCCTCTGGCAAACCAATAATCCTGATATTAGGGCAACAGGACCTATTCTCAAGATCATTTGCCTTCTGTTGTACATCCATCAATTGTTTTTTAGATCATTCCTGCCCTGAGCTAGGTCCTCCAGTGTATCCTCAGCCTCCCCAAGATGTCCCTCAGCTTCATCAAGTTAGATTGTGTGAGCAGCAGTTGTTTTGGTTAAGTCCTGTAGCAACCGACTGTAGGGGGGTTATTTGAGCTATAATATTTTGGAAGCCTGCTAGCATTCTGGGTTGGATTATGTAGAGCTAAGTTGGGACTCCAGCTAATGAATTCTTCAGTTTTGTCATCTCCTGCTGCAAAGTTGTGGGCTGTGGGCCCCATGATGCCTCGTGGCTGGCAGGCACAGCTATTTGGCTGTTGCTTGATAGAAAAAGGAGCTTAGATTGTCTGTTAACTACTTTCGTGGGTGTCACTTGAGATTTTCCAGCCATAAGTGTTCCTTCCAGAGTTCAAATTACAATTAAATACAGTTTTCTGCCATATATAATTGATTTAGCCCATGGTGTGCTGTTCTAAAGAGCATCTGCCATCTTGCCCTATAGGCCATCCCCCCCAACCCCAAGCATGCACCTAAGAAGCTCAGTTTTTCTGTGGTGCATTCTGTTCATGTGGATGATATTTACAAGAAGCTTCACCCCAAGCTTGGTGCATGTTATAGAAATAAGTGAAGCATTCCATTTCCTGCTCGCAGAGAAATCCTCACTGGGATGATTTTTCCCATTTTCACTATGGAGACATTGGGCTCAATATTCAAAAAGCCCTTAGATTGCCACAATTTTCAGTGATCTAGGGCTGCAGCAAAATTTGTGTGCATCAGGGACCCTGCACCCAATTTTGTAACATCAGGCATTCCTTTGCCAAGGACCAGAAAGTTGCTGCTGCTGCAGGGCTGCACAAAATATTGGGTGCACCTCCAGAGTTTGAAGGAGGGATCTGTCACCTGGTGCAAGCTTACACAACCTCTGGAGGTGGCGGGGGGGTGACCCTGGATGGAAGGTGGAAAATAGGGGCTGCAGGGACACTGAGGGAGCCACAGGGCTTGAGGGGGGAACGAGGGCAGGTATAGGGAGCAGAGGAGGCATCTGGTAGAGGTGTCATAGAATGTATAAGACAGCTGAGGGGACGAGTTGGGGGGTTGGCATCACAATCCTATTGTGATACAACCCCAGGTGGAGAACAGCCCTGGCATCTGCCCCACAGGAGTGTAGGTTCTATGGGCAGGTGCCATGGCTGCTTTCACCTGGAGCTGTGTCATAATACGATTGTGATGCCAAACCCCCCACCTGGTCCCCTTGGCTGTCGTATATGACCTATGGCACCTCTGCCAGGTGCCTCCTCTACTCCCTATACCTGCTGCCATGCCACCTAGTGCCCTATGGCACCCTCAGTGCCCCTGAAGACCCCATTCCCACCTTCCTGGCCCCATAGCTCATTTGCCAACCTATGAAGCAGTGGCACACTTAGACTACCTCCTGGCTGGTCGAACGTGAGCCCCCTGTTGCAGCTATGGTGGGGCTTGCAAAATTGCAAAAAATGGGTTGTTGCAGCCCTACTATGGTGCAAGCCCCATTGTGACTGGATGCTTCTTGATTTGGGTCACAAGGCTGGTGCAGTGCCACTTTGGCACAGCGGGTCTCCTTTTCAATGCACACCGTGTTTGAAAATAGGGATCGCCACAATTTTTGACACAAGGTGCCACTTGCATCACTTATGTTTGACCCAGGCACCTTGCATCATCCTCTGGGCTTTGAAAATAGAGATCACTGTTTACACTGCTGATCTAAACTCTATTTTAGCTAGACTGGGTCATCTGTTTCACTTCTTCTGTCTCTTTGCTCTTGATAAACTCATGCATATTCCTCACTGTACCTTGTATTCTTCCCTATCCCACCTCTCTCTTGATGGCAGGTGCTTCACCCACTGTGTCTCTTTCATCTCCAGATTTTGGCTTGGTTCTCTCCCCCCCCCCCTCATATCTAATATCCCTCCCACCCCCGCTTTTGTCCTTTTACTCTCTTCATAAAATGCTTGCTGTTGCTCTTTTGTTCTCCCTCACACGAAATGTACTGCCAGCCAGGCTGCCTTCTCATTTCATTTCCCTAAATTTTGGGGTTCCCTTCCTCCTTTCATTCCCTCTGATCCTTTCTTTCATGCTCTTTAAGCCCTCTTCTCACTCCTGCAGTTGCTTCTGATATTTTGTTTTCTTCTTTCTTCTAACTTACCTAATTCTCTGTCCCTCAGCACTTCCCCCACTTCCCAGTAACAGTCATTCCCCCAGTCTCTTATTTTGTTAAACTGATAACTATTTAATTGTTCTTTGTTCAGTTCCACAAGTTATTACATGGTAAATTACTTGCTGTCAATTTATTCTTAGGTATAATTGTCCTTTTTATGTTGGCTTGCACACACATGTGCAAGCAGCATTTTGTGGTCGTAGCACTGTACTAGCACTTTCAAAGGTGTGTCAGTGTTGTGGCGAATCCAAGGGATACTCTAGGTGGTGTGTTCCTCAGTCACCAATCAGTGAGCATGCTGCCGATGACAGCAGTTTCAGAGATTGTCACCAGCCTGAAAGAAATTCACTGCTGCAATGAGAGACAGGCTTGTCATTACAGCGGCAGATCTTACATGCCTCCCCTATATGCCTTGCCTGGTGAAACATTTAAATAAACATGGCAGTGCCTCTTGTCATCTGCATATCACAATCCCTAGGAACACAGCTTCAGAGGTGTCCAACCCCCCATTGGCATGCCCCCTCACCAGTTGAATTTGCTTGCTGACGGGGGTGCTAGTCCCCATTGCATAATGTCCCCCTAGTTTAATTTCTCTGCCGAGGGGGGTGCCCAGTCCCCCTCAGCAACATGCCCTCCCAAACACAGACACACTTTCTTTGCAGATGGGGTGCCTAATCCCTGTTGGCTCCATTCTCCTACCCAAAAAACCCAGGTGGCACATTGGCAGCCCACCCCAGCGTGCCCAATGTACTACCTGAAAAAAAGGAAACCTTCCCCCGAAGTCTTTTTTAATTTTTTATTTTGACCTATGAACAAGAAAATGGTCCCCTGCTGTCTGTGGTGCCCCCTCTCCCAACCTGCACCCATCGTCTGTGCACCCCACCTCCCCACACCCCTTATACCCCATACTTATGTCTGGAGGTCAGCAGGACAATCTTCGATGGAGTGGGAACACATCTGCACTCTTCAAAGCCGACTGTGAACTGAAGAAAAGCCAGTAAGCTGTATAATGGCATAAATGGGGGGGTTAACTTATAGTCGGTGGATATCATGGCCATTTTTTTGACTTTGGGCCCCAAATTTTCAACATGAGGTTCTTGTGACATCACCTCATGAAATCAGTCACTGTCCTTTTGTTATTTGGTCCCAAAAGGTGATTTTGCAGTCACTGCATGGAATCACCTTTCAGGACTGATTAACAAAATAACAGTGCCACTATTCTTGAGGTGGGATCTCAAAAAACATATGCTGGAGGAGGAACATCTGGATATCGTGGCAGTCACAGAAACATGGTACACACAAAACCATGACTGGGATGTAAACATACCAGGATACACTATCTACAGGAGGGATAGGGAGGGTAAAAGAGGAGGAGGAGGAGTAGCTCTTTACATAAGGGAAGGAATAAAAGCAACAGAACAAAAGGATAAACAGGGAGGAGGAGAAGAAGCACTGTGGGTAAATTTGGAGACAGGCAATGGCACCACAATCGCACAGGGGTTGTATACAGACCTCTTCTCAGGGAGGAAATGGACAAGAAAATGATAGAAAGTATACTTAGAATGGCAGAAAAAGGGAGATATTACTGATGGGTGATCTGAATATGCCAGATGTTAACTGGAGTGCAGTTGCAGCTGCCACTTGAAGAGTGGAGTTATTCTAGATGCCCTACAGGGGCATGCCTTAGACAACTAGTATTGAGCCCACTCGAGAGGAGCAATATTAGACTTGCTTCTCTCAAATGGAGATGGAGAGAGGATCACAGATGTAAAGGGTAGCCATCTGGGAACTAGGACCATCGAACAGTATGGTTCACAATAAACACAGCGGTAGAGTCAAGCACACAAAGGCAAAGGTACTGGACTTTAGGAGATTGACTTTGCCAAATGGGTGAGTGTCTAAGGAATGCACTAGCAAATGGGCAGGAAGGAGGGTGGAAGAACAATGGGGAATAATAAAACTGCCATCACAGAGGTAACGAGCCTTTGTGTGAAGCAAATAAACAAAACAAAATGATGTAAGAAACCACTATGGTTCTCAAAGGAAGTGGCAGTGAAGGTTCAAGAGAAAGAAAGCATTCAGGAAGTACAAGGAATCGCAGAAGGAGCAGGACAGAGAACTGTATCAGTTAAAGCAAAGGAGGCTGGAAGGCAGTCAGAACAGCAAAGGCCCAAACCGAGAAAAGATAGCCAACTCAGATAAGAAGGGGATAAAACCTTTTATGGTACATCAGGAGCGAAGGAAGACCAAGGGAGGGATAGTGAGGCTTAATAAAGGGAGGGAGGGTGGGTAGAGGAGACTGTGAAAAGGCAGAGATACTAAACAAATATTTTTGCTCAGTATTTACAAATGAAGAGGGAGATGCATAAAACAAACAGTAGAAACACTCTAGATACAGAAGTTGATACCAGCCCATTTACAGAAGAAAGGGTTCTGAAAGAACTCTTAAAACTGAAGATGGACAAAGCAATGGGGCCTGATGGGATTCATCCCAGAATTCTAAAAGAACTAAGGGTAGAACTAGTGACACCACTGACTACCCTTTTAACAAATCATGGAGGATGGGGTGGTACCGAGGACTGGAGGAGGGCAGATGTGATTCCCCTTCACAAAAGTGGGAGCAAGGCAGAAGCAGGAAACTACAGACCTGTTAGTTTAACCTCAGTGATAGGGAAAATGATGGAATCACTTCTGAAGGAAAGAATTGTTGGGTATCTAGAGGCCAGAGGGGCACAGGACCCTAGGCAGCATGGATTCACAGTGGGAAGGTCATGCCAGATGAATCTGATAGATTTCTTTGACTGGGTGACCAAAGTAGTAGATCAGGGAGGGGCTGTGGACATGGCCTACCTAGACTTTAGCAAGGCATTTGACACAGTCCCACACAAAAGATTAATATACAAGTTAGCCAGCCTGGGATGGGTCCCAAGATGACAGCCTGGGTAAAGAATTGGCTGGAGAATAGGACACAGAGAGTAATAGTAAATGGAGTCCACTCAGAAGAAAGGAAGGTTACTAGTGGGGTACCGCAGGGTTCAGTATTAGGACGGTCCTCTTCAATGTCTTTATGTTACATTGCAGAAGGACTGGAAGGAAAGTATGTCTCTTTGCAGATGACACAAAGATCTGCAACAGAGTTGATGCACAGGGTGGGTGGAAAGGATGAGAAGGACTTGGCAAGGTTAGAGGAATGGTCAAATGTATGGCAGCTTAAATTCAATGCTAAGAAGTGCATGTAATGCACCTGGGAAACAAAACCCAGGGAAGAGTATACAATGGGGTGAGATACTAACAACAACAAAAAATGGAAAGGGACCTGGGGTAGTCATATCAGATGACCTAAAGGTGGGCAAGCAATGTGGAGGGCAGCAAGAAGGGTTGGGGGATACTGGGATGCATAGGAGAGGCATCACCAGTAGAAACAGGAAGTTATTATCCCTCTGTGCAGACAGCTGGTGAGACCCCATCTGAGTACTGTGTGCAGTTCTGGAGACCCAATCTCCAAAGACATAGACAGGATGGAAGCTGTCCAGAGGAGGGCACTAAAATGGTGCAGGGTCTGCACCGAAGACATATGAAGATAGATGAAAGGAGCTTAGATGTATAGCCTCGAGGAAAGGAGGGAGAGGGGGGACATGATAGAAACGTTCAAGTACCTCAAGGGAATCAACAAAGTCCAAGAGGGTAGCATCTTTCAAAAAAAGAGGTGTGCAAGAACAAGAGGACACAATTTGAAGATGGGGGCTCAGAAGTAATTTAAGGAAGTATTTTTCACAGAGAGGGTTGTGGCTGCATGGAGCGGCCTTCCGAGGAGGTTGTGGAGTCAAAATCAGTGGTGGAATTCAAGCATGCATGGGACAGTCATAAGGCAATTCTAGGGGTGGGGGTAGGAAGAAGTTGGCTGCTGGTTAACTAGGATCTGCAGCTTATCCAGTAGGTAGGGAAATGGGCAGACTGGGTGGGCCAAGCGGTCCTTATCTGCCATCAAATTCTATGTTTCTATGTTACAAATTTAGTGTAGAAATTCAAAAAAATGACTGTGTTACGAGCGTGTGTTGCATACCTACGACACTCGTAACTTTGAGAATTTGTAATATTTTCAGTCCAGATTTTCAAACATTGCCATTTTTCACACCTGTTATGAACAGTACAACTGTTATTTTTTGCTTCCTGCCCGAAATGTGTTTTCGCACATTTGGAGCACAATGGCGCGATCTTTGTGGGAAAGCAATGTTCTAGACAGATTAATAAAATCACAGTGACACTGTTCATGAGCACAGGTCCCAAAATGTCTGTGTTGAAAATTTGGTGAAGAAATTACAAAAATGAATGTGCCACGAGTGTGTGTTGTGCAGTTTCTATACATGCTCGTGACTTCGAGAATTTTTAATATTTTCACTCCAGATTTTCAACATTGCCATTTTTTCACACCTCCTTATGAACAGTACAACTGTTAGTTTTCATATCCTGCCCAAAACATGTTTTTGCACCTGTAGCACACAATGGGCGTGGTTGCTGTGCAAAATCAACTTTCGTGACAAAGTAACAAAATCACAGTGCCACTGTTCATGAGAAGAGGTCCCAAAATGCCCACGTTGAAAATTTGGTAAAAAATCCCCAAAATGACTGCATTATGGGCAAGTGTTGTGTGGTGTCTACACACACTCATAAATTTGAAAAATTTTCATATTTTCTCTCAGATTTTCAACATTGCCATTTTTTTACACCTCCTCTTGAATAGTGCAGCTGTCATTTTATACATCCTGCCTGAAATGTGCTTCCGCACCTTTGGCTCCCAATGACACAGTTGCTGTGCGAAATCACCTTTCAGGATTGAGTAAGGAAATGATAGCACCACTGTTCATGAAGTGGGATCCCAAAAAGCCATTGTTGAAAATTTGGAGTGAAAATATCAACAGACACCTGGGGCGTTAAGGTTTCCAACCATACACTCACCCTGCAGAGACTGACAGACATCAGGGATGAAACTTGGATTTGTCAGCCATAATGTTCACAGAAATCTACCCCCGCCTCCCACCCTACAGCCACTGACAGGCATTGAGGTGTGCTTTGGGTTCTGTCACCCTAACTTTCACCCCATTCTCCTATATTGCACCCATCTCAGCTTATTTCCTTATGGAATAGGTGAGCATGAGGGTCAAAGACCCCAATGCATACCCCAACACCTGTCGCTCTCTGCAGGGTGGGGTGAGGTGGAATGGCCTAAGCATTATGGCCGACCCAAAGCCACACTCCCAATGCCTTTCAGTCTCTGCAGGGGTGGGGAGGCTGTTGGCATTACTTCAATACTTCACTGCCGTTCCTATTTTGCATTTATAACTCCTGCATCACCAATGCCAGTGCCAGCAAGCCAACATTCGGCATTGACAAATGCTTGTTTTGGATACAGGCTTTCAGCTCCTCACCTGTTGATATCTCCTGCTCCGGCTCGTCAGCTCACTGTCGGCTCTTCGTCAGTATCTTCATTGTTTTCCCCTTCCTGAGCCCCCTAAATTATTCTGGTAATCTCCTCATCTGTGAGTGTTTACAAAAAAAAAATCAATGTTGTCATCAGCAGCCTTTAGGGGTGAGTTACTGTCATCAAAGCTCCACAGGCAGTATGGTGCAGTGGGTTAAGGCTCTGAGCTACAAATCTGGAGACCTGGGTTTGAATCCCACAGCCCCCTAGGTGCATACTGTGTGACCCTGAGCAAGTCACTTAACTTCCTTGTGCTCCCAGGTTGCACCTGCAAACAAGCTTTCAGCTTAGTGTGTCTCACCTGGTAAAATAATTGGTTAAAAAAAAAAAAAAACTTCATCTGCATTATTGCAAGTTAGTCAGTAGATCTGTGACTGAGATATGTTGAGCTGTCTCACTACCTCTAGTTGGGACATACCACGTCTTGACAGAAGATTAAGAGCTTACACTTTCTTATCCAAAGAGTTTGTTTGTTTGTCTGTTTGTTTTTGCAGTGTCTCCATTGTCTTTCAGAAATGCTGAACTGATTGACAGCGAATCGACTGCAAAACGGCAATCTGATTTGACTTCCAGGGAGATGAGACCACTTCAGTACAGTAGCAATTAGCAAGGAATTAACACTTCTCACAGATCTGGCAGGAATCAGCAGCTACCAGACAGTAACAGAGATTCACACTCTGATTTATTGTGACTAATCTGGTTTCATATACATGTGATTAAACAGGTGGTAATAATGCATTAAAATGGGAATTTAGCACTGAATTAATACAAAAGGATTTGGGATTTTGAAAAAAATATGCATTAAAGGCAGGCTATGCACTTAAAGGGACACTGTCAACCCATTTAGGGCTCATAACTGTCTCTAGTTTAAAAAAATATATTTGTTTGATTGTTTGCATTCTATATAATGTGCTGATGTGGCTGGAAGTTTGATTCTGATTCCTTTTTTCTTTTTGCAAGTGAAAAACAGACTGCCCACCATATTGGGTATCCACGCCAAAATGTGTTTACATTCCTCAATCAACTCCCAGTGCATCTTTTCTGGACTTGGGGACACCCCCAACAGAGTCCAACCACTCTAGATGCAGTGGGAACAGAGCCAACTATTGCATCATGAGTGGCTGCACGGCTTGGGTGTGTTTCTAATGTTCAGGAAGTGAACAATAAGAGCAGATCAAGGATTAGAAACAAAACAAGGTCGGGTATAATTATACAGTTACCATGCATTTCAATTCTACTAAGAAAGGAGACAAATTAAACCTCCAGCAACACCAATGAATTTTAGACAGGGTAAGTAATCATGAAATGTGGGGTTTCCTCTTGAAATAGTATGATGCAAAAAAGGTTGACAGTGTCCCTTTAAACGGTATGCATTTAAGTGGGCTCAACTGTACTTCACTCGGATTCAGAATCAGAGTATGTGACATATCAGCACTTCTTTGGAAAAGGCAGAGTATTGCCAGTGTTAATTGAGATGTCACGAGCTGTAAATCAAATGTGGTGTTTTGACTGTATTTATATTTTCTTTATTTTTCATTAACTACAGTCACTCCTCTCTGGTAGCACTTTTTTTTTGAGAGAGACATTCTTTTTGAGTTTCTAGTCAGCGGTGAGTTGGCTTGTACTGTACACAGAAGTTACATTAAAAGCCAGCTCACACCGGGCATGAGGAATTCCGCAGTGTGTGGTCATGGAGCTCTCTCATAATACTATTGATGACAGCTTGGAATGATAGTATCACAAGCTCTGCATGATAGTATTATGACATTAGATATGTACTATTACAGCAGTTCAACTGTAGCATTAGTGGGATTTTTTTGAATCACTTTCAGTGGTATTATTTGGCTTATTCATATATTACATGTATATAGAGAAAGACAAACAGACAGACAGATGCACATATTGGAAACCACTAGCAGTTTACAAGGTATACAAGTGGAAATAAATGTTGGCCCTCTTTTTAAGTCAACCACAATAGTCTCACAATTGTCATACAAAATTCTGACTTGCGGCAAAATAAAATGAAGGTAGATCATTTTAGTGAGTACAGTACTGAACAGCAGGACTACTAAATGACCAAGCAATAGAGCAACGTGCTGCTTTGCCAGCATCCCATGTTCATTAGCTGACCCGGGACATGGACAACTGAGTGGCCAACTGAACCTGGGGTGAGATGGTGGCACTCTCCACAACAACAGGCACCCCTGACAGTGAAGCAGGGAGTTTACTCTCCTATTTTATGCAGAAAGACTGCTTCCAGGAGCTATGTGCCTGTGACCAAATAGTGAAGTCCAAAATGCAAGCAGTGTCCGTGGTGACTAAGCTCTATTGAGAGCGAATCGTTGGTTGTTGCACTACACTGGTTCTTGTCTGCGCTGAAGTTACACCAGTGAATAACAAAAATCTTGAAAGCCTAGCAAGTTGAAAAGGGTTGTTTTTTTAGTGAGTGATGAGTGCCACTAATACTGCTTGTGTTCTGGAGTTTACGCTCCTGTTGGGGGAAACCGTGTACAAGAAGGCTAGCAATGGTCTGTGCATGCCATCATGGCTTGGGGAGGAAGTAGATAGATGTAGAAACGGTGGCCACTGCAATGAAAGCATCACAGCACTATTGGACCTCACCCTTTCTGCCACTCCCCCTCCCATCGGATTGTATATTGGGAGCGTGGGGGAGGACAGCCCTCCCTCCTGTTCCTACCATGGAGCAGAAGCCACAAACGTACTAGGAGCAGGTAAGACAGTGTCAGGGTTTGTAGAGTTCTGGAAGACCAACCTTGACATGGGACCGCTGGCCTAGAGGTTTGAAAGTTTAATAGAAAAAAAAAGAGAACTGAACTGTGAGTCTGGAGGTTGGAAGTCTGAATCCCACCATAGCCACACACTAACTATGTAACCTTCAACAAGACTTTTAACCTCCAAGTCTTTCAATCTTTCCAGCAGTAAAATTGTGTTGATGCAAAAACCCACTCAGACATGAGATGTTGCATCTCCATGGCCAACCAGAGTGAATAAATTGTAGCAAAATAAACTTTAAGTAACATTTTATGAAAGCATTCCAGCTATAAACAACTTCGTATCTTAGCATTCACCATCTTTCTAACCATGTGTATATTTATACTGTACCTGTACAGTGTAAGTGTACGTGTGTGTACTTTTCCCTTGTGACCACCCACCTTGGATGGAACTACACTAAATAAACTAAGTAAACATTTCTGAAATAAACTAATAAAATGCTTCCGCTAAGAAATCTCCAAGGGACACTATCGAGTGTAATTCAGTTAGGAAATACACACCACCATGGCTGCTAAAGCCAAAGTACTTGAGTGACTGTGTTCTCAAACTTGTCTAGATGTCATACTGAATCAGCAAATTATATTTGCATGGTAACGTATGATTTTTGTAATAAAGAATATGACAGTTAGTGAAAGGTATGCAAACTCTGAATATTAATACCCAAATACCACTAATAATTGGGTACCAAATATTTTCCCTATTTGGGGGATATTCGGGGAAGAATATTTAGGAAGCTGTAACATATCAAACAGAATTTCCTGAATAAAATGACACCACTCACAGACAAAATTATCATTTCTTAATCATATTTATTCATAGAGGCCCGTCTTTACACCAGTTCAACAATGTTTCGTAGTACCCATACTTCCTGAAGTAAGTGAAGAGACTCCTTTAATAAACTTCTTGTTTTATCTGTTTTTCAATATAACTTTCCACATGTCAGAAGTGCTTTCAGTTCAGGACCTCAGTATTGTGTCCCTTTATTTTTTTCCTTTGTCTCTTGAACTTGTCAAAATTGTCTTCAAACAGTTCTATCAACTCCAGCACCTCAATGTTCCTTAACTCTGATGGCAGACTGCCTCTAACTAGATCCTTCTGACTTAGCTTTCATTTTTAGAGAGGAGGACCACACTTCATCCTACTGGCCATAAGCTAAAATAAATAAAAAAAGACTCTACTCCATCCACGGGTGGCCAGAACTAGTCCTGTAGCTAGCAATCATCCACCCTAGTCATGTCTAGCACATGCATGTACACACACACACACACACACACACACACACACGCACCATCTTCCCAGGCCATGATTAAAAAAATATAGGTACCTAGCACTTCTTAAGAGCCAACTTAGTCATTTCAATCAACACCCCACCCTCCCAATTCCCAAAATGTCATTTATTAGATGATGGACCTCCTTCCTGATCTGTGATTCATGATTTATGTTGGGGGCTAGTAGTAGTAAAGTCAAGCTGGCCTGGTACCCCTCTCTAACAGCACCCCATCTCCCCATATTGATTTGGTTAAGATTATCATTCAGACATTGCATGAGGAGTGTGAGAATGGTGGGGGGTGGGGAGGGCAGAGCAATATGTATCAATGTCAGCAAGGCTCAGTTGGAAGCACATCCACCCCTGGGCCAGAAGGTCATGGGCTAGTCCCACTCTGGGACAGGGTTCATACCATAAACTATGGCACCCAAGTGCAGTACTGGGGGGTGCTGTACTGTTGGGGTGTGCCATCCTGCAGATGAGACATTAAAAACAAAGGTTCCTTTTACCCAGCTTTTGTGTTGTCCTAGTGGGAGTCCAGGTGGAAGTAAAAGAACCCAATGCACTTTTCACAAGAGTAAGGGATTTTACCCGGTGTCCTGGTCAGCATTCCCCTTCCTATAAAATCAGTTCATGCAATTGTTCAAGGCTGTATGTGGCTGTTGATGTGTCAAATAGCTACCATTACACATTCAGCGACAGTCATTTCACTACCAGTCTCTTGTCGCTTGCAAAGCGCATTAGAAACATAGAAACATAGACTTTGTATAACACCCCCTTGACTCACTTTTGGCTGTTCTGGGGACCTCGAGGTTCTCACAACACTCGCCTTTGAGGGGTAGGCCTGGGTTAGGATAGGTAGGTGTAAAGTTGTATGGTGCCTCCACCTGAGGAAGTGATAGGTAATACCTGTAGGCAAATAGCAGATTACCACTCCCCAGAAAAATATGTTAGCTGCCCCCCAAACAGTTCCACACACACCTTGATGATATCCCCTTCTGTACAGAACACTCTAGAGCAGCAATTAACATGAACACAACAGTATTTTACTGTAAGGGAAGGGGAGAAAGGGGAAATGAACAGCAACAACAATAAGAACTGACTAAACAATTCTGCCCTAAACAATCTCCAACTAGAGGTGGGCAAGCTAGGAATTTTTCACCTAGAGCCTAGCCAGAGTCGAGCCAGTGGTTAGGTTTGACTCTACGAGCCAAAACATCAGCCAATGCCTGGCTACTGGTGGTTGTTCTCTACATAGGAGTTGAACTTTTCAAACAGTACACTAACCGCTCAAGCTGACAAAAATGTTTACTTTGATCATGATTGGCTCAGCATGACCTTGGCTCTCAGTTGCGTATGGAGGTCAAGCCGAGTCAAGCCGGGCACTATATCTTGAGCCAGGCTCAAGCCTGCTCTGGCTTCTCCACCTCTATCCCCACCTCCCACCTGCAGGTGCACCTGTCTTTCACTTGGCAGCGGCCCAGAAAATCTGTACAGTCTCTTTGGTGGGTACCTCACCACAGCATAGAATTTGCCATGGAGGTCTTTCATTGGGGCCCAACTGTAAATTCAAAACTCTTAACTTGAACTTTCAGGCCTGGGCATAGCTTTAATCTTGGTGCAGTCCTGCCCAGGACTTAACCCCCCTTAAGTGTGACTAGCTAGCTAAATAAAAACTTCCCCAAAGCCGTAGCCTGGGGTACTTACAGTTCAGTAATTCAAGGGTGTGGAAGAAACTGGTTTCACAGTGCCATGCTGGTATAGGAGGTGTTGGTGCACAAAGTAGCATGTGGATGAAGAAAAGTTGAAAGATGGTCTTCACCTGCCAGGCCTTTCCGGTCTTCGCACCAGAGCCTTTGTATGTGGTGTTCACCTGGCAGGCCTCTCAACATCTTCCTTTTTGGTGGTCTCCTCCTTGGTCTGGGTACAGAGCAAGCTGGTGGTTACCCAGTTTCATGCTTGGCACACACTTTTCTCTGTTGCAGATACTGTGGGATGAAGCTACAACATTTACAGTTTCTGTTTCTACTACCAAACTCTGCTGCTCTTTTTGCACTGCAGGGCAGTCAGTTCCCTCTCTCTGGCAGCAGATCTCAACAGTCTTTCATACTAGCTGTGGAGTCTAACTTTCTTGCACACAGTCGCAGGTTCAAATCTCAGCAGTAGCTTTCCATTGTCAGCAACAATTTCACTCAGCTGCAGGTTCAAATCTCAGCAGCTACTTCCAAATTCTTAGCAGCAAACTCACTCAGATGCAGACTCAAATCTCTTCCTGGGAAGGTCTCACACAATCCAGGTCCTTTCCCAGGGGTTATGCTCTTTTCCAGATGCTCTGCAGCTTGTCCAATACTGGGTCAGGCAAGGTCTTTGGATAAACAACCAGGCCTTCAGGGCTAGCAAGTCTACAGCAGTCTGTCTACTCTCTGCACTCTCTGGTTGCTCCCCTTCAGAATCCCCCTTTGTGGGCAAAACAGTCCCTTTTATCAGTTCTCCAGCAGCCCTTCTAATTGGTTGCAGCAGTTGACCAGCTGAACAAATTAATATTCATTTGGCACACTTGACGCCCTATTGGTCCTTCATTTGGGCACCAAGAATTGTCTTTTCTTTTACTCCCAAAGGTACTCTGCACGAGCCTGGCTCCTAGATTGGCTTCAGTTCTCCCACGCTCCCAACCTGCCCTCTGACCTTATTCCCAGCATCCCCCTTGCTTTTGTAGTCCATGGGGACTGCCATGTTTGTTTACATTTTTTTTCCAAACCACCAGCCCCACTTGATACATATGTTACAGCTACAATAACTATGTTTAAACATTCATTTGTTCCAATGCCATTAGTAGCCCTTCTGCCTTTACTCCAGATGCAGAGTTTCAAAGTTTAAATTAACCTCCCGCCTGTCGCTGCTGCCAAAACACTGTTCCCCTAGGCAGCAGACAGGCTTATTGATATTTAAAAGGGGAGTCCTCATGTGCTTATTATTGGAGCTCTTAAAATAAATAATTTCAGCACTCCTCCAGTGCCTTTCCCTTTATCTGGACCCCAATTAGTTGATCCTGGGGTCTGGGAGCATGGAGGGAGCCTTTGTTGCTCCGCAACAGTGGCAATAAAATTGAAATGTGCTATGGCACATGAGCAGACAGCCACTCACACATTCATGCAGAAGCAGGGTGGTGGTTCCTTGCCTTTACTCCGCTGGCCCCATTTACAATGGAAATCACATTGGGGGCTGGACGGAGAGTTTGAGACTGACCAGAACCCAAGCCAAGAGGTAGTGAGGATGAGGGCAAATGGGAGCCCACAAAAGAAGGTAAGCCCTGAATGGGGGGCTTATACACTCCCCTTGCCAAAATGCTTGGCATCCCAACAAGCTATTTAAATCCCAGCATTATGGGCAATAAAACATTTTCAACACATTTCTAACTAGACACCTAATTTCTGTCTAGCACAGCAGATAATCAACATTCAAACATTCAGAACAGAATCAGTATAACATTACCTAACTAGACATCGAATGCCATCTGTCAGAAGGTCACACTTGTGATAGATCCTCACATTCTCTGACATCAAACTTTAACTCAGAGCAGTACCTGGGGACAATGGGAAGGGTATGTACTCTAGGTACAATATGTTTAAGATCTCACTTTGCTGCCACATCTTTAAGCCATGTGCTACCTACCCTATGACATACCCTCCAAAGATCATTAAAGCTCATGCAAATTCTTAGGATCTTTACTTTCAAATCACTGCTAAGACATTCACTGAAGGAAAACTGTAACTGTTATTCATAACCTACCTCACTACTATGAGGAACCTCTTTTGCACTATCTCTTCAGCACCTGTCCTTCTACTCTAGTTGATTGTTGATGCTCCTGTAATTGCCTCCTCCAGAAGGATCCTTGACCCTCCCCTGATATCTAAGCCTTATGTACTCCTTATGTACTCTTCCTCTCACCTCTCACCCTCACTTTCTCCTTCCTTCCTGACAGACATCTGTCCCTGCTCCCTATTCATCAGCTTCCTCACTGACCCTCAGTTTTTACACCCATAAAATTCAATTGTCCTAGCCTAATGTACCTGCTACTATTATATGTTCTCAGATGCATTTTGTTAGCTATATGCAATGTATAACGTATACTGCCACTCATTGTAAAGTGTTCTGCTCTTATCCTGTATTCATAACCCTGCATTGTATTATTCTCTATTTACGTCCTCCCAGGATCACCTTGTAAAAGAGCCTGCTTAATGGTGTTTGTATTCATAACCCTGTATTGTATTAGTCTCTATTTGCGTCCTCCCAGGACTACCTTTTAAATGAGCCTGCTCAATGATATTTTTTTCTGGTAAAATAAAAATTGAATTGAATTGAATTATGGGTGACATACAGGGGGATGTCGGTGGAGGCACCCAGGGTGTTGTAGGTGAGCTTTATAATGGGTTTGTGCTGCCTTTCAGGCCATCTAGGCAGCGCTGTGTATGCAGCTGTCATTTTCCTCAGGACAGGGGGTACTTCTCCTGGTCCTGGCTCCACTGGCATCTCAGAAACATTGTCTGCCAAATCACCATTATCGGGAACTTACTCCCCAGGGCCCGGGTCAACTGCATTGTCCATTTCAATGTCCATCTCTTGTTTCGGCACTGGGATACTGGGCCCTCACACCGGAGTAAAGGGTACTCCATTGGGATTCAAAGTTGACCTTGTTTCAATAGGGGCTGTGCTATTGGAGGGCTATGAATTCCTACAGTCCATCTGCCACTGATCCAAATCTTTGCTTGTCTCTGGCACAAAGTCCCAATATGACATATCTTCACCCACTCAGAAGGATCTGTGTCACTTGAATCAGGATCTGATACAGGCCACTTGGGAGGCTCATTTGGACCAGTATTCAGTTTCAAGGTGGTCCTTTCAGGAGGCATGGAAAAAACAGTATCTCTTCTTGTTGGCCACTCAGAAAGCTCAGTTGGACCAGTATTCAGGTTCAAAGTAGTCCTTCCAGGAGGCCAGGATGAAACAATGCCTTTGTCTTGCTTTTGTTCAGTCTGGCTCTTTGTTCTTGGCCATCTCACAACAGGAGTCCCAGTGTCTGGGGCTGGGGCAGGGACAGTTTCACCGATGGGGAGCAGGTGATTCCTGTGTACTGTCTTCTCTAATCCTCTCCCCTGTTCTTAGTGCATTTTGTACACTAGTAAATTGGGTAACTGTTCCACAACTAAACAGATGTCAGGGGCCCACCAGTCTTGGATCTTATGTTTCCCCTTGTATGCCTAGATTCCAAAGCAAAACTCAATCCCCCACTTGCAGGACTTAATGCTTCACCCATTTGTCATATCTGTGCTTGTTGCCTTGGTTGGCCTCAGCTGCTGCCTCTGCTGCCAGCTAGTAGGCTTTATGTAACTGTTCCCTGAGCTTGCAGATGTATTCAAGATATAACTCCTCTTAGGTGCCATCAGGTGACAAGCCAAAGCAGAGGTCTACGGGCAGCCTGGCTTCATCCCTGAACATAAGAAAGAAGGGGGATCTTTGTATAACATCATATTTTTGTACAATTACAGGCATGGACAAGGTAGCGGACCTTTTGGCTCCAATTAACCCTGTTGGCTGGGTCCAGGGTACCCAGCATGTTGCGGAAAGTCCTGTTAAAGCTTTCAGGCTGTGAGTCCCCTGGGGGTGATAAGGTGTTGTCCTGGACTTCTTTATGCCATAGGCAGTTAAGAACTGCTTCAACAGCCGACTCTCGAAGTCTCTTCTCTGATCAGAATGAATCCACTGTGGTATCTCATAATGATTGACAAACTATTGCAGGATCTTAACAACGGTGCTGGCCTTCTGATCCTTAGTCAGATTTTTATTTATTTTTTTTATTTAAACATTTGTTTACTGGGTAAGCAATATGAGCCAAGGCCCTTTTTCAAAAGTGACCCGGGACCGTTATAACAGTCAAGATGATACATAAATGATTCTACATACAACAATAAATACAATCAGACAGAGTACAAGTCTTAACAATCACATTTCAAAGATTTGATGCAAAACTGTCTTAATAACATCTTTAAAGTCTCCACAATGCTGAAAGTGTAAATTCATTGGTAGGCTATTCCAAAGTATCGGGGCAGAATATGAAAAAGCAGACCCACCCATATTAGTAGTCACCTTGGGAACGGTAAGTAAAAATATGCTATTTGAGCATAAGGCCCTAGCAGTATTTTTTACTTCAAGCAATGAATATAAGGGAGATCACAGGCCCAGATTTAGAACATTATGGGTCAGGGAGTTTAAGCAATAAGAACAATGTTTATTTGGAGGTAACCAGCCAGTTAACCTATATAGAATACAGTGATGTGTTCGAAATGCAACCCTGAGAGCAAACCTGCAGATTGCGTGAAGGGTGGTATTATGTAATTTCATATCTACCTTGGCTAAACCCTGGAACAAGAAGGAGTTATAGTACAATATTGATGACAGTACATTATTTGCAACATCTAATCTTGCTTGCTTTGTTAAAAGGTTCTGTTGTTTAAACAAAGCACCCAACCTTTGGTTAACCTGCCTGCTAACAGATTTTATGTGCAGTGAGTATGACAAACTAGGATCTAACAGGATTCCCAAATATGTAAACTGGTAAGCTTGTTCCAGTTTAACACCGTTAGAATAAGGTAGAATTGGAATAAGGATAAGCCTGGGCATACCTGGTACAATGGTTTGTTATGACAAGAATGCTGGACTTGTTTTTTCTATTGGGCTCCAGAGAAAGGAAGTCCATACACATGAGCCCTAAAGGACCGCTGGTTTGGATGTTAACTAATGGGGCAGCTCGCTTGGGGAGAGTCTTCCTTTTTATACACCTGAGGCAGCCTCTACAGTGTTTCCCGACATCTTTTTCACGAGGAGCCAGTAAAAGTGAGGCCTTACCTGGTCTAAGGTCCTCTCGAAACCCAGGTGGCCCATTTCATCGTGGAGTGATGCCATGACAGCTTTGCGATACTTCCAGGGCAAACCAAGCTGCATCTTGGAGAGGTCAGAGTTATCATCGGCATTTACCCTCCTGACAGACAACCCATCTTTCACAGCCAGCTTGTTTCATTGCCTAAGCAATATTTTAGTGTCAGGGTGGGATGAGTGTATTTGGTCTGGGTGAAGCCCCTTCTCCAAGGCCCAAATTACATCACAGAAGCCGGGCTCCTCTCTTTGTGCCTGCTGGAGTTCGGATTTACTCAGGTGCAGAAGAGATGATATGTCATGCCCCGTGAAATTCAGGTATGCTTCAGGAATGGCATCAGGTGACTCCCCCAGCATGTTGATAGCTCTGTCAGGGTTACTTAGGGCCCCCTCCTCTTACACAGATAATCTGGAGTACAGCATAACATAGAAACATAGACTTTGATGGCAGATAAGGATCGCCTGGCCCACCCAGTCTGCCCATTTCCCTACCTATTGGATAAGTTGCAGATCCTAGTTAACCAACAGCCCCTCACCAGTATTGCCTTATGTCTGTCCCATGCATTCTTGAATTCCCCCACTGTTTTGACCCCACAACCTCCGAAGGAAGGCCGTTCCATGCGTCCACCACCCTCTCTGTGAAAAAATACTTCCCCTCCTTGCCCCTGAGCCTTCCCCTCTCTATCTTCAAATTGTGCCCCCTTGTTCTTGCACATCACTTTTTCTGAAATATACTACCCTCTTGGGCTTTTTTGATTCCCTTGAGGTACTTAAAGGTCTCTATCATGTCCCCCCTCTCCCTCCTTTCCTCTAGCGTATTCGTATTAAGCTCCTTTAGTCTCTCCTCATATGGCTTATGGTGCAGACCTTGCACCATTTTAGTTGCTCTCCCTTGGACTGCCTCCATCCTGTCTATGTCCTTGAGGAGATGGGGTCTCCAGAACTGCATGCAGTACTCCAGATGGGGTCTCACCAACTGTCTGTACAGAGGGATAACAACTTCTTGTTTTCTACTGGTGATGCCTTTCCCTATACATCCCAGTATCCCCCCAGCCCTCTCTACTTCCTTCTCACATTGCTTGCTTACCTTAAGATCATCTGATATGACTACCCCCAGTTCCCTTTCCATTTTTGTTGTTAGTACCTCCCCCCATTGCATACTCTTCCCCTGGGTTTTTGTTTCCCAGGTGCATTACTTTGCACTTCTTTGCATTGAATCTAAGCTGACATACTTTTGACCATTCCTCCAGCCATGCCAAGTCCCTTCTCATCCTTTCCACCCCCTCTTGGGTATCAACCCTGTTGCAGATCTTTGTGTCGTCCACAAAGAGGCATAATTTTCCTTCAAGTCCATCTGCAATGTCACTTATAAAGACATTAAAGAGGACCGGTCCCAGTAGTGAACCCTGCGGTACCTCACTAGTAACCTCTCTTTCTTTGGAGTGGACTCTGTTTAATATTACCCTCTGTGTCCTGTTGTCCAACCAGTTTGTTACCCAGGCTACCACCCTGGGACCCACTCTAAGGCTGGCTAACTTGTTTATTAATCTTTTGTGTGGGACTGTGTCAAATGCCTTGGTAAAGCCTAGGTAGGCCGCATCCACGGCCCCTTCCCGGTCTACTACCTTGGTCACCCAGTCAAAGAAATCTATTAGGTTCGTCTGACATGACCTTCCTACTGTGAAGCCATGTTGCCTTGGGTCCTGTGCCCCTCTGACCTCTCGGTACTCAACAATTCTTTCTTTCACAAGTAATTCCATCATTTTCCCTACCACTGAGGTCAAACTAACAGGTCTGTAGTTTCCTGCCTCTGTCTTGCTCCCACTTTTGTGAAGGGGAATAACATCCGTGTTCCTCCAGTCCTCTGGTACCACACCCTCCTCCCATGATTTGTTAAAAAAGATATCACTTTAACAACTTCACTTGATATCTGTACACTAGGGTCAGATTGCTCATGGTATGGGTGCCTGGACAGGGCATCTGCATCTATATTTGTTTTCCCATTCCTATACTGCAGGGTATAATCGTATGTTGACAGTGCGGACAGTCATTGGTGCCCAGCAGCATCCAGCTTGGCCATTTCGTTAACATAAGTCAATGGGTTATTGGTCCTTACAGCGAAAGGTACCTCATATAGATAGTCATGGAACTTTTCCATCATGGTCCATTTCAGTGCCAGAAACTCCAGTTTGTGGACCAGGTAATGTTTCTCCAAAGGCAATAAGCTGCAGCTTGCAAATGCCACTGGCCAGAGCCCTTCAGGATGCTCATGATACAGTACTGCTCCCAACATGTTCAGGCTAGCATCCGTGTAGAGGATATAGGGTTTGTTGGGGTCAGCAAACACCAGAATGGGTGCTGAGCACAGTCTCTTGATGATCTCTTTAAAAGCTTCTTTGCACTCTGGAGTCCACTGGTCTCCAAAAGGCTCATTCACCTTAAAGTACTTACTCTGTGAGCCATTTCTTTGATTTCAGCCCTTCTTTTTCTAGTTAGTTTGTGGATAACCCTGAGTTAACTTATTCAAGGGGTGCACCACCATTTAGTAGCCAATTACAAACCTTCAGTAATATCCGCAGAACCAAAGAAACGACTAAAGAGCCTTCAAGTTACTGTATGAGACCAAGGCCAGGTGGTGAGATCCTCGACCTTAGCAGGATCTGTCTGCACCCCATGTGCCGAGACGATGTGTCCCACATATTTCACAGATGTCTGGCAGAACTGGCATTTATCTATTGAAACCTTCAAATCAAACTCCTCCAGTCTGTTCAGTACTTACATCAGCTGATGTTTGTGTTCTCTGAGGGTGCTTCCAAAGATGATGAGATAATGTTGTTCCTTGTCCTGCTGCTGAGAGAGAGGGGTAGTGAGGGTGGTCTCTGCCTGGTGGGTCCCCCCAACCCCACTGTTGCCGCCACTGTCACAGCCACAAGTTCGGCCAAAATTGCCTGAGGGTTGAGGTGCCGACTCGGTAACTGGAGTCAGGCTGTCTTCCCCTACCCGCTGTAGCAGTTCATCGTTGCGGGGTAAAGTCTGCTTCCTAAGACTGGTGCCCCTACTGCATAGCAGGAGTTCTTTTGGGCTGAAAGGGATGACGAGGGAAAGAAACTAGGACTGTGTTCCTGTGTGGGAGCTCATAGATATTGAGCAGTTGTCCTGCTGCCTGTGTTCCTGTGATGGAGAGCACGCCTGCCAGCAGAATTTGGAGAGGTAGCTGCTACCTATGGGGTTTAACTTCTTGGATCAGAAAGAGACTGTTGCCATTGGACTGCTGTTCCCCTTTCTTTGTTCTGAAAATCTCTTGGTGCCTTTTTTTTCCAAAAAACTACTGTTGCGCCTCATTGGTCACTGCTTGCTGTGACGTTGCTCTGTCTGTGAAAAGGTGAGAGGAGCGCCAAGCGGTGGCATTGTTCCTTGTCCTGCTGCTGAGAGAGAGGGGTGGTGAGGGTGATCTCTGCTTGGTGGGCCCGCCCTCCACCATTGCCGCCGCTGTTGCCACTACAAGTTTGGCTGAAACTGCCAGAGGGTTGAGGAGCTGACTCGGTAGCTGGAGTCGGGCTGTTCTCTCTGCCCTCTGTAGCCGTTCATCGTTGCAGGGTAAATTCTGCTTCCTAAGACTGGTGCCCCTTCTGCATAGCAGGAGTTCTTCTGGGCTAAAAGGGATGACAAGGGAAAGAAACTAGGACTGTGTTCTTGTGTGGGAGCTCGTAGATATCGAGCAGCTGTGCTGCTGCCTGTGTTCCTGCATTGGAGATCGCACCTGCCGTCAGAATTTGGAGAGGTGACTGTTACCTCTGGGGTTTAAAATTTCCTCCCACCCACCCACCCTGTTCCTTCTCTCATTACGTGAGCTTAAGCCACTCCTACTTCTATGTTGTGCTGTATTTAATGTGTGGATTGGCTGGTTCCTCTGTCTCTAATGGGGCTGACTCTTACTAGGACTGAACTTGAGGTAGATCTGGCCTGCTTTCATATCCCATGGTGTTTGATTAGTACATTGTTTTCCCTTGCACCACTGAGCGTCCTGATCTTGGGTGTATTGAGCCTTACAGCAGAACTTCTATTGGCTGTTGCTAATCCAGTCCCATTCTCTGAATGGTCAGGGTCATGAATATTTTATCTATCTCGGCCAGTAGCTGGAGCTAACCGTGGTCTAGAAAGCTTCTGTCAATTGTGGGTATTAGCCTCTGTGTATTGTGATTATTTTAAATGACTGCCCTTGCTTTTTGTCTTGCTACCTCACTAGGGGCTACTGCTAACTTAAGTTACATAGATACATAGATACATAGACAGTGTCGGCAGATAAGGGCCTATGGCCCACCCAGTCTGCCCATTTGAGCTTGTAAGTTCAGTTTGTTTTCCTAGAAGTCTGTTGCCCCTTACCCCTGACCTCCAGAATTCCTTTATGTCTATCCCATGCATTCTTAAATCCCGTGATTGTTTCAGCCCCCACCACTTCCTCTGGCAGGGTGTTCCACTTGTCCACCACTTCGCTCTGTGAAGAAATTCTTTCTCATGTTTCCTCTAAATCGTCCTCCCTCCAACTTCATCCCATGCCTCTAGTCCTGGAACATCTTTTTCGCTTAAAAATAGTGTTTTCCTGCACCCTGTTCCTCCCTGTAAGATACTTGTATGTCTCTATCATATCCCCTCTCTCCCTCCTCTCCTCCAGGGAGTACATGTTCAGTTCCTTCAACCTGTCTTCATAGGACTTGTGATGCAATCCATGCACCATCTTTGTTGCCCTCCTCTGAACCTTCTCTACCCTGTCTATGTCCTTACGTAGGTATGGTCTCCAGAACTGTACACTGTACTCCAGGTGGGGCCTCACTAGTGTCTTGTATAGCGGAATTATGACCTCCTTTTCCTGCTGGTGATGCCCCTGCCTATACATCCCAGCATCCTATTTGCTTTACCTGCTGCCTTGTCACACTGTTTCCTACCTTGAGGTCATCAGAGATGACAACCCCAAGATCCCTTTCCTGCTTGGTGCATGCTATATCCTCACCCCCAACTGATATATTGTGCCAGGGTTTTTGTGCCCCATATGCATTATCTTGCACTTCTTTGCATTGAATTTCAACTGCCAAACCCTGACCATTCTTCAAGTTTCTGCAGGTCGCTTCTCATTCTGTCTACACCCTCTGGTGTGTCTACTCTGTTACAGAGCTTTGTGTCATCAGCGAACAGTGAAATTCTGCCTTCTAGGTCCTGCGCAATGTCACTGATGAAGATGTTGAATAGGACCGGTCCCAGCACTGATCCCTGTGGTACCCCACTGGTCACTCTTCCCTATGTGGAGTGACAGCCATTTACCACCACCCTCTGTGTCCTGCCACCCAGCCAGTTACCTACCCACCACACTACTGTCCTGCCCACACCCATATTCCCCAGTTTGTGTAATAGTCTTCTATGTGGCACAGTGTCAAAGGCCTTGCTGAAGTCCAGATAGGCCATGTCCACTGCCCTCCCCTGATCCACCTCCCTAGTCACCCAGTCAAAAAATTCAACGAGGTTGGTCTGACATGACCTCCCCCTGGTGAAACCATGCTGCCTTGGGTCCTGTAGTCCATTGACAACCAGATGTTCCACCAATCTCTCCTTCAGTAGTGCTTCCATGATCTTCCCACTACCGAGGTGAGGCTGACTGGTCTGTAGTTCCCTGCTTCCTCTTTGTTCCCCACTTTGTATAAGGGACTACACCTGCTGTCCTCCAGTCTTTGGGTACCTCCCTGCTTCCAGTGATCGGCTAAACAGGATAGCCAGAGGTTCAGCCACCACCTCTCTTAGTTCTTTAAGGACCCTGGGGTGCACCCATCTGGCCCCATTGCTTTATCAACTCTTATTACTTCCAGTTCCTTCAGGACCCTTTCTGTGTAAAGGGACTTGTGTCCATTTCTGCACCATTCTCACCCCTTGTACTCCCTTCAGACCCATTACCCTCCTCTTCCTCAGTAAAGACTGAGCAGAAATACCTGTTCAATATGTCAGCTTTACTGTTGTCATCCTCCACGCGGCCCCATCCTCCCCCTTCAGTCTCACTATCCCTCCCTTTGTCTTTCTTTTTTCACTTATGTACCTGTAAAAGGTTTTGTCCCCTCTACCCACTGATTTTGCAATGTGTTCTTCTGTCTGAGCTTTGGCTTCCCTTACTGACCTCCCTGCCTCCCTTTGCTTCTCCTGGTACTTCTCCCTATCCCTTCTGCCTGTGTCTTTTGTATTGCCTGAATGCAGTCTTTTGGCTTTCACTTTCTTTGCTACCTCTTTGGAAAACCATAATGGTCTCCTCTTCCTTTCCTCTTGCTAACCTGCTTAATGCATAATTCTGTTGTTCTTGTAATCCCCATTTTAAATACTGCCCACTGTTCCTCAACCCCTGATTCCTGTCCCATGCCCTTAATGCCTCTTTCAAGTATCTCCCCATTTTCCCAAAGTCTGCCCCCCTAAAATCCAGGATACATGTTTTTGTGTGGTTTGGTTCTGCTCTTTCTGTGATTTCAAACCACAATGACTGGTGGTCACTGTTTCCCAGGGCTCCCCCACTGTTACCCCCATCACACTGTCCCTGTTTGTGAGCACAAGGTCCAGTATTGCCTTCTGCCGAGTTGGTTCCATGACCAGTTGCTTGAGGAAGGCACCCTGAAGGGAGTCCAGGATAAATCTGCTCCTAGTTGATGCTGCTGCTGCTGGGATGCTCCAGTCCACGTCTGGAATATTGAAGTCTCCAACCAGTACTACCTCACCCTTGTCTGCCATCCTTTTGGATGGCTAGCATCAGCTCCCTATCTGTTTCTTCCTCCTGGGCTGGTGGTCTATAGACCACACCTGTGCAGATGGCTGTCCCCATTTTCATTTCAAGTCCTGTCTTGCTGTATCTGCTTGAAAACTGTTTGTTGGTGGGCCGCATCTATTGTGTAAATAGGTAACCCTGTGGTACATTGCTCTTGGTAGGTGTGACGACTGCAGGTCTAGCTGTCCTCCTATTAGCCTGCTCCTCTGTGCCCTCAGGATGCCTAGCGGGTCTGGACGGCCTTATCCCCTTCTATTCTGTTGGTCCACTGAAGTCCTGTGGTCTGACTCAAGTGTGGGTGTGCACAACATGGGGGCTTCTAAGCATTGCATGAATGGGGCTGAGCCCTTGCCCTACACTAATATCCTCACCATTGGTCTGTTCACAGCCATGTTCCTCCCTCTTCTCATTGTGGACTGTGCCCCCCCCCCTCGGGATGTCCCAGGGTTCACTGGGACTACTTGAAGAGAAGTTTTTTATTTTCTCTAACTTAATAGCCAGTGACAGACAGCCTCCCTGGCCCATCTGCTGCCTTAATCTGCGGAGCTTTCAGTATCCTGTCAAATTGGTCAGGCGTCCTGGTCGCAGGCCGTCCACTAGGGTTGGCTCCCCCCCCCTTTGGGGCATCTCCTCTGGCTATTTTTGCTGACAATAGTCCTTGCAGTGGATGTGGAGTTGAACCCTGGTCCTCCATGCCAAGCCTTTTCCACTCCTGTGGACTGGCTGCTGGCAAAGGGTTGAAAATAGCTCATCTTAATGTCCGCAGCCTTCTGCCCAACCTGGCTGAGCGTCTTGCCTGGGTCACCCATTATAAGCCCATTCTTGGGATAACTGAAACTTGGCTTAAACCCTCTATCCCAGATACGGCCTGTGCACTCCCTGGGTTTGACTTTGTCAGACAGGACCGTCCAGGGAAAAAGAGGGGTGGTGGTATCCTGGTCTATTACAGGAGTCACCTCAACCTGTCGGTGTTGACCTGCCTACAGCCTGTACAGTCTCCATGTGAACTACTGCATACTGTGCTGCTACTTGGTAATGCAAAGAAGCTACATATTGTGTGTACATACAATCCCCCTATGGGGGGTGAACTGGGCTTATCCTCCCTTCTTGGCGCTGTTGGCTCTAGGACTGAGAATAATGAGCTAATGATCCTCAGGGATCTTAACCTAAGCTGGCTTGGAGGTAATGTCAAACAGTATGAGCCCCTGCTAGCAGGCTTCCCACTGTCCCAACTTATTAAGGATCCCACCAGGTGGTTACATTCTGGTGGTACTGGCTCTCTCCTGGACTGGGTCCTGTCCAACAGGTCTGAGAGGATTAGCTCTTCTGGTACCCTCCCAGACTCCATCTCTGACCATGCCCCAGTGTACTGCATATGGAAGGTCTCTGCCCCAAAGATCCCTCTTAAAATCATCACTTCTCCAGGCTTGACCTGGGGTCTTTCCAGGAGGATCTTATGCTCACGGACTGGTCTGCAGTGATGGATGCCCAGACTGCCTCCTCTGCAGTCTGTCATTTCCTTAGCACTTTCGGGGTATTACAGGATAAGCATGCCCCTTTTGTCAGGTGGAGGGTAAGGGGGGCTGCTATGAAATGGTTGCATGGGAGCCTCCTTGCTCTTGTGAGGGCTAGAGACAAGTGCTGGGACAATTTCAAGGTCTTGTTGGACCAGGCCATATTTCAGCATTATAGGAGGCTCAGGAATGAATGCAAAAAGGTGATCAGGACTGCAAAAAGTGAATTTTGCAAAGCTGTCTTACGGACTTCAGCCAAGGACCCTAGGAACCTCTGGAGGAATATAAAAAATATAGTGAGTGGCTCCTCCACCAGTGAGGCTCCTGACATGCTTATTGATGGTGCTAGCTGTAATAATCTGCTAACCATCGCCAATGCATTTAACTCACATTTCTCGGACCTGTCCGCCTTCACCTCTCTATTCTCCTCCACTGGTTGTGATAGGCCTGTCCAGGTCCCTCCATCCCAACTGGCACCTACCTGTCATCCTCTGTTCTATTTTAAGGCTGTGATGGTACAAGAGGTGCAAAGATTGCTCTCTGGTCTCTCCCCCTTTTCTAGTGCTGGCCAAGATGGTATGGAACTCAAGCTTCTCCGCCTTGCTGCTGCCTTCATTGCCTCTTCTGTGGCCCATATCATCAACCTATCCTTAGCTTCTGGGGTTATCCCTACTTATGGAAGGTAGCGAGGGTTGTTCCTGTATACAAACAGTGCGACCCTAGGAGCCTTGACAACTATCGGCCAATTGCCATCTTGTCTGCTATCAGTAAGCTTCTTAAGAAAGTTGTGGTGGGACAACTCACAGAGTATATTCAGTCTCATGAGCTACTGTCTCCCTCGCAGCATGACTTTCGAAAAGGGCACAGTACAACCTCAGCCCTGGTCACTGGCATGTCTGGGATAAGGGCTGCTATGGACCAGGGCAGACTCTCTGGGGCCATCTTTATTGATCTCTCTAAGGCTTTTGATCTAGTTGATGATGTACTACTTGACACTCAACTTAGGTCCCTGGGCCTGTCCCCTCCTGCGCTCAGGTGGTTCTCCAATTACCTTCAGAGCAGGCAGCAACTTACCAAGTATAGTAAGGTGCTCTCGGACGTCACCACAGTGTCCTCAGGGGTTCCCCAGGGGCCAGTCCTTGGGCCCCTGCTTTTCTCCATATTCATCAGTGATCTTCCCTCCTCTGCTGCCACCTGCAGGTCTATCCTGTACACCGACGACCTTGTTATTCTCACTCATTCCCAGGATATTGGGGTCATTAACCACCAATTAAGTGAGAATTTCAGGAGTATCCAGTCCTGGATATCATCCCGAAAGCTGATTCTAAATCTTAAAAAGACTCAGGCCATGTGTTTGGATCCCTGACTAAGATAAAGGCCTCCCCTGTCTCTCTGTGCATCTTGGGTAGTGATGGTGCTCCTGTTCTCATCACTGACTTTATCAGATACCTTGGGGTGACACTTGACCCTCAGCTTGATCTTGGTCACCATATCTACAATGTGTGTTGAGCTGTTAACTGGAAGTTGGGTTTGGAATACAGGGCGAAGAATAATCTTACTTCGGCTGCTTGTCTAGCACTGGCCAGAGGTGTATTTCTACCATCTGTCTGTTATGGGCTATTTCTATTTGCCCATACTTCCAAGGTACACCTCACTAAGTGGACCATTGCCTACAATAACATTTGCCGATTTGAGCAATCAGCCCCTCGCCTTACCCACCATTGTGATCTGTATGCTAAGCTTAACTGGCTCTCCCCATCCAACTATATGAGTTTTGTTTTGGGCTGCTTCACGGGTAAGGTTCTGGGCTCAGTCACCCGCCCCTGGACTGGCGGAGCTCCTTGTGCCTGCTGCCTCCACTGTCTACTCCCTAAGGTCTCTGGGCTCCACTATCCTTAAGGTTCCTGCTAAGTGCACCCAAATGGGGGACAGGGGATTTTGTGTCATGTGCTCCAAAATTATGAGACTCCCTTCCGGTCCAGGTCTGGTCCTCCCCCTCCCAGGCATGCTTACGGACCTCCCTGTGGACACATTTGAAGCTCTCCTCAGTGTGTGATTGTCTTAAACCCCCCTGATTGCCTTGATTACCTTGCTCACCTGCACTGTGCTTGAGCATATCATCTCCTGTACCTGGCTTCCGGTCCTGCTCTGGTTGCATGCCCGCCTGGGTGTAGCCCTGTGTAAAGTGTGTCAATTCTGTGTATACCTGTTTATACTGATGAGCATTGTTTTAGTGACTTTGTATTGATTTTATATTCGACTGTGCCAATGTTGAAACCTGAGTTATCTTACTATGTATGTCATGCTTTTTCTGATTTCAGTGTATCTGCCTTACTTGATTTAAGTTGTACTCTGTATGTACTTATAATTCCTGTACTCTCTAGGGTCGTACCTGAAAATAGCCATATGTTTTGTCTAGTGTACTTACCTGGTTAACAAAAGCTAAATAAATAAATAAATCCAGATACACAAGGACCTCCAACAGGTTCGTATCCCCAACCACCTTTTCCATTAACCTCTGGAATGCGGCAGGCGCTCAAACTGATAGAACTCAAGGGGGCAGATGAAAGTGGTCTTTTCTTTGTCTTCCTCCACCATGGGGATCTAGTTATACCCACTCCAGAGGTCTAATACAAAAAAGCACTTACTCCTGGACAGGCTGGCCAGTGCATCTTCAATTCAGGGTACAGTATACTGCTCGGGGATGGTTTTCTTGTTCAGGGTGTGATAATCAACACACATTTGTACCTCCCCATTCTTTTTCCATGCCATGATGATGGGAGAGGCATAGGGGCTCCAGGACTCTATTAATACCAGCCTCCAACAGTTCTTGCAGATGTTTCCGGACATCCTCAACATTCCCTGGGGCCAATCTTTGGGAACCCTCCCTAAAGGGCCTGTCATCTTGGAGGTGAATACTATGCTCCTTTCACACACCCAACATCCCACTCATGGAATTAGAAAACCTTGCACCTCTTACCCAGCTTTTAATTTAGACTCCACTGATAACTGTCTGAGAGGGGTAAATTCCCTAAGTCAAACATGGCTGGGTCTATTTCTACCTCAGTGGCTGTACTGGGGTCCATTGCAATGGCTGTCTCTGTCTGGAGATGTGGGCTACTATCCAGCTCCTGAGGATAATTACAGGTGTCTTGGGCTCATTCTTCATTCTCATGGCTACCTGCCTGGCCTGAGGAGTCTCCTGGGATGGCAGCAACCCCCTCTGCACCAGCAATCCCTCCGGCAAGCTGTTTTTGGCAGGTGTGTCAATGATGAAAGCATGTCCTTCTGGGGGTTGAGCGAAGTCCGCAATGCTGACCACCTTACATTATGAATTTGGTGGCAACACTAGCTCTTGGGTGTCCACTCTATACACCACCCCCAACGGCTCCTCAGTATGGTTACGTCTTGGTACCATGACTTTCTCATTCAATTTAACTCTCTTCACTACAGCCTTAATGGAGGGGTTGTTCAAGGTTTCCACACTGCCTCATTCTTAGTACAAATCGTCTTGCCTGCTGAACATGTTGGCAATCGTTCTGATTAGTATGGGGTGTCAGTCATCCCCTTGCACTTGGGACATATCAGGGTTATGATTTCCAGCTGGTGTGGCTCCTCCAGTTCCTCGGAGATGAAACCTATCATCACTATGCAATACCTGTCATAGGGGCAATTTGTGTCCCCTATCCCCTACATAGACAAGCCTGATAAGGGTAGGAGCAGCAAGTGCTTCAAGTGTTCATTATAAAAGGCCCAGCAGATGATAGTGACCTGGGATCCACTGTCAAGCCAAGCAATGCATGTACGCCCTCTACAAAAATCTCCATATTAGCCCGGGCCCCAGTTAGTCCTTTCGGCACTCTGCTCCCAGGAGGAATCTCTGACTTGGTCCACTTAATGGCGCTATTTAATTTTAGAGACCCAGTGTGTCCCTCACTGGGCTCTTCTCTAGTTTTCCTGCTGCTGGTGCTGTCTCTTCTCTTCTCTTCCACCAACTGAGGGTTCTCAGGATGGAGACACCCACAGGCTATTTGGCCATCTTCTCCACAATGGAGGCAGAAGGTATTTGGTGGCAGCCCTTGGAGACAGGGAGCTTAGGGGGAAGGCCTGGGTGGCAGCAAGGCAGAAGACTGCTGAGGGCTTTTAACCATCTTCTTTAGTTCCATTAGCCATGCATACACTTCTTCAAGCGTGATGGCCTCAGCAGCTTGAGCCCCAGATTCCAACGGTGGGGCAGCCACTTTCCCACACGCAGGCATACTGAATACCACTGATTCCAACTCCACAGGGGCAGTACCAGACCTGCTCACTTGCTGCAAGACAATTTTCAGTTCTTGGATCAAATTCTGAAATTCAGCAATCGCTCGACAGGCTCCCTCATCTGCCACCTGGATACTAGCAGTTGCAGCCAATGGCTGTTTCCATTGTCCTTATTGCTCTTCAGCAGCTGTAACCCCTCGCAGTAAGGAACTGTGGGAGGGTGGGTCAGTCAGCCTTTTTCTCAAACGCAACTTTAACACCAATAATTTAGAGAACTGGGCAGCTTTCACCACCTGCTTGAGATGCACTTTATTCAGTTCTTGAGCAGCTATTTCTCCCTTCCTGTGCACTTTCTGCAATGCCCTCTCCAATCTATGGAGGTAAGCCGAAAGGTCCTGCCCTTGCCACTGTGTGGTTGTCTTGAATTTCTTCTCTCTTTCTGAATGCACTGTAGAAGGCAGCTAGGTACTCTTCCACTTTGGCCTCTGGATCTGTGGCCCTCAAGGATCGAATAGCATCCAAGGCAGGCCCTTTCAAACTCTCTACTAGCCTTTTCCTCTTCTCAGCCTCCAGACATCGCCACTCCTGGAGCATGAGAACAGCACAGTCTACCCAGGTCTCATAATCATCTACCCCCCACTGGGGTGCAGAGGGTGCCAGAGAAAACCCACAGGTGCCTGTAACAGTCTGAGCTGGCAACACGAGTGGGCCCCAAGTCCACAGGGGTCACCCCCCTCGGCAGCAATGCCTGTACATTCTTAACGGTCTTTCCCTCTACAGCCAGGAAAGACTCCACTTTCTCCAACAAATTAGACTCTGGGACTGGCGAGGGAAAGGTGGACGGTTGTGGGTTGCTCCCCTTGCCTAACCCCCACAGCAGTGAACATGGCTGGCAATTTACTTGCATCCACATCTTTATCACTTTTAAATGGGATCATACTACTCTGAATAACTCAGTTATACCTCATACCTTAAATTTCCCAATCTCGGGTATAGCCTCCAGGGTTTCTATAATGTCCTTTCTGTCCATGCCCTCAGGGTCCCCTGTCACCAAGATAGCTTTTTATGGGACCAGGCATTCCCCTCAGCACCAGTCAAGGAACTCTTGCTGCTCCATTGTATGTCTCCCAGAATCTCACCCTTCAAGGGGTAGCAAATTTTAAAAATTGCACTCTGGTGGGGTAGCCTCTAGGGGCAACAAATCCCAGTGGTGCTTCCAGTTGTAACACCACCTTGACTCACCTTTGGCTGTTCCAGAGCCCCACAAGGTCCTCACAGCACTCAACTTTGAGGGGGCCGGCCTGGGTTAGGATAGGTGGGTGTAAAGTGGTGCAGTGCCTCCACCTGAGGAGGGGGTAGGGAATACCTATAGGCAAATAGCAGGCTACCACCCTCCCCAGGAAAATATGTTAACTGCCCCCCAGAAGTTCCCCACACACTCTGACAATATCCCCCTTCTGTACAGGAACACTCTAGAGCAGCAATTAACATGAACACAACAGCATTTTATTGTAAAAGAAGGGGAGAAAGGGGAAATAAACAGCAACAACAATAACTGGCTAAACGATCCTGCCCCAAACAATATACACCTCCTACCTGCGGGTGCACCCGTCTTTCCCTTGGCAGCTGCCCAGAAAGTCTATACAGTCTCTTTGGTAGGTACCTCATTGCGGTGCATAATTAGATGTGGGGGTCTTTTGTTGGGGTCCAACTGTTAATTCATATCTCTTAACTTGAACTTTCAGGTCTGTGCATGGCTTTAATCTTGGTACAGTACTGCCCAGGACTTAACCCCCCCTTAAGTCTGACTGGCTGGCTAGCCAGCCAAATAAAGCCTTCCTCAAAGCCCCAGCCCAGGGTACTTACAGTTCAGTGGTTCATGGGGGTGGAAGAAACTGGTTGCACGGTACCGTGCTGGTATAGGAGATACTGGTGCATGAAGCAGCATGTGGATGAGCAGGCTGATGGTTACCCAGACTGATGCTTGGCACACACTTTCCTCCATTGCAGATACTATGGGATTAAGCTGCGACCTTTACAGTTTCTGATTTTCACTGCTAAACTCCACTGCTCTTTCTGCACTGCAGGGCAGTTAGTTCCCTCTCTCTGGCAGCAGATCTCAATAGTCTGTCACACTACAGTAGCTGCGGAATCTAACTTTCTTGCACACAGCCTCAGGTTCAAATCTCAGCAGCAGCTTTCCATTCTCAGCAACAAATTTACTCAGCTGCAGGTTCAAATTTCAGTACCTACTTCCAAATTTTCAGCAGCAAACTCATTCAGATGCAGGTTCCACCCCAGCTACATCATATGCCCTTGGACCTTGGTGCTCTTTCTCATATGAAAGAGACTCTCCTTCTGCACCCTGTTAGCCCTGTGAGGTACTTGTATGTCTCTATCATGTCCCCTCTCTCTCTCTCCTCCATTCTAGGGTATGTAACTTGAGTTCCCTCAGTCTCTCCTTATAGAGCTTTTGGTGCAACCCCTGCACCATTTTAGCTGCCTTCCTCTGGACTCCCTCCCTTGTCTATGTCCTTTCTGAGATGTGACCTCCAGAGCTGGACAAAATATTCCAAGTGGGGTCTCAGCAGCAACCGATACAGTGGTAACACCACCTCCCTCTTGCTGCTGGTGATACCTCTCCCTATGTATCCCAGAATCCCACTGACCCTACCCACTGCTTTGTCACACTGCCTTGCCACTTTCAGGTCACCAGATATGATTACTCCATGGTTCCTTTCCTGCTTAGTGACTGCCAGTACCCCTGCCTCCATCCTATATTCAGTTCCTGGGTTCCTATGCCTTAGATGCATGATTTTTCACTGTTTAGCATTGATCCTCAACTGCCATGCTCTTGACCACTCCTTGAATTTTCCATGGTCCCTACTCATTCTCTCCACCCCATCCGGAGTGTTCACCCTATCCCAGATTTTGGTGTCATCTGCAGAAAGGCATACCTTCCTTTCCAGTTCTTCTACAATGACACTTATGAAGGCACTGAAGAGTACCAGTCCCACTACTGAGCCCTGGGGCCCCCCCGCTGGTCACTCTCCCATCATTAGAGTGAGTGCCATTAACCACCACCCTCTGTCTTCTATCCATTAACCAGTTTCTAACCCAGTTCACCACTTTGGATCCCACACCTACGTTGCTCAATTTCTTTATCAGGGAAGGGGATATTTCCAAGCTAAACACCTGGCTAAAGAACTGGTGCCAGGAAAAAGGTCACCACTTTATTGGAAAATGAAAGGACTTTTGGGAATGGGAGTTCTTTAAATTTGATGGCCTACATCTCTCAAAGGAGGGAACCCGAGCACTAGGGCAAAATTCGACATTTACATCGGTCAAGTTAAACTAGTGGATGGGGGGAAGCACAGGCACCCCTAGCACAAAAAGGGTTGCCAAATGCCCCTCCCCATCACCAACTAGTTCAGCACAAGGATGTGCCAATCATATTCAGACCAAACATTGCACCAAACGGACTCTGACCAATCATTTCAACAAAATGACACAGCCAAAACATATTAAAAATGCAAATGACCAAAACAGAAGGGGATGGAAGACAATGTGCGTCAGTGCTCATAGTCTACCAAATAAAATCCCTGATCTCACAGCCATAATGGCAGACACACAATTAGACTGGGTTGCTGTTACGGAAACATGGTTTCCTGGGAACCACTCATTGGACGCCACCATCCCAGGGTATACGTTATTCTGGAACGATCGTGAGGGAAAGAAAGGAGGGGGGGTGACATTGTATGTAAGAGATGACATAGGTGCAACAGAAATCCAGGGAAAACACAGTAAAGCAGAGGCCCTTTGGGTTACACTAGGAGCCGGGCACAAACCCCTATCTGAGTAGGAGTTATATACAGATGCTATCCTAAGAGGCCAATGTAGACAAGGAGCTCTTGGAAACCATCTCGATGCTGGCAGACAGGGGTGAGTTGTTGCTTGTGGGGGATTTCAATCTACCGGATGTGGATTGGTCCTCATACATGGCATCCTCAGACCAGAGAGTTCCTTTTTGCACTAAGGGGAGCAGGTTTGTGTCAACTGGTGAACTCACCCACCAGAGACAAAGCAATATTGGATCTAGTGCTGGCAAACAGCACAAGGATCCCAGAAGCAGAGGTGGGAGCCAGTCTTGGGACCAGTGATCACAGTTCAATCTAGTTTACTGTGAACAATATGGAGGAAAATAGTCATACCAAAATCAAGGTACTAGATTTCAGAAAAGCCAACTTCCCCCAAAATGAGAACTATGATCGCATCCATGCTAGAAGGAGGAATCAGAGGAGATGTAGAGGAATGCTGAATACTCTGAAGGCTGCTCTGCATACACTAACAACTGTATGCTCTAAGTAGATCAGCAAGTGCAAAAGAAGGAAGTGACCTCTCTGGTTCTCTCATGAAGTAACATCTAAAATCAAAGAAAAAAAAAGGCTTTTACACAATTCAAGTAAACAAAACATGAAGGAGACATGGAAGAATACAAGAACAAATTAAAGGAGGCAGGAAAAGCTATTAGAAGGGCAAAAGAAGAGGCGGAAGAGAAAATAGCACAGGGTGTTAAGGAGGGAGACAAAACCTTCTATAGATATATAAGAGAAAAAAAGAAAAACTAAGGGAGGTATAGTCTGACTAGCAACCAAGGAAGGTAAGATGGCAGAGAGTGACAAGGACAAGGCAGAAGTACTAAACAAGTTCTTTTGCTCTGTCTTCACCATAGCAGACAGTGGCAAAGGTCCCACACTGAGCAGAACAAAGGAAGATACCCAAGGAGCAGATACTAGCCCCTTCACAAGGGAGAGGGTCCTAAAAGAGCTTAATAAACTGAAAGTGGAAAAATCCATGGGACCAGACGACATACATCCTAGGATACTGAAGGAGCTCCGAGAGGAACTGGCCGCACCATTTGCTGAGCTCTTCAACAAGTCACTAGACAGCGGGAAAATACCTCAGGACTGGAAACAGGCAACTGTTGAGCCCTTACACAAAAGCAGAAACAAGGAAGAGGTAGGAAATTACCGCCCTGTAAGTTTGATCTCAGTTGTGGGGAAAATGAGGGAGCCACTACCAAAAGAGAGGACAGTGGTGTACCTAACAGATACTGGAAAAATGGACCCAAAGCAACATGGCTTCACAGCAGCACACTCTTGTCAAACCAACTTGATCGACTTCTTCGACTGGGTCACCAGAACATTGAATCAGGGATGGGTGGTGGACGTTGTATACCTAGATTTCAGCAAGGCCTTTGACACCATCCCTCACAGAAGGCTAACCAGCAAGCTGGAACCATACCTCTCAACTGTCACACATTATGAGGTACGTCACTCATTTTACCTCTCAGAAACCCTTTTTCCATCATGGGGAAGGTGATATTCCACATTCCCCACTGAGACTTTAAAGAAGAAATTCATAATAATCTATTATGCTGTTATACAAAAACATTATGAACATTAGTGCACTGATAGCTATAGTGTTCTGAGCTTGCAGTGCCATGTTAGATGATATGTCACACATTTTGCTCATTTGTCACACATCGTCTCACACATTTTGGTGAAGAGAGGTTGAGAGGTATGGCTGGAACATATGGGAGTTGGCTAGAAGACGATCAGCCGGATTAGTAACTGGCTGAATGATAGGGCCCAGAGAGTGATAGTCAATGGATCATTGTCAAGGGAGGGTAGGGTGACCAGAGGCATCCCGCAGGGATCGGTACTGGGACCAATCCTATGAAACATATCTATAGCAGACATAGCGAATGGACTAACAGTGAAAGTGTGCCTGTTCGCAGATGATACAAAACTCTGCAACACAGTGGACACAAGGGAAGGAGAAGACAACATGGAAGCTGACCTTAGAAAGCTAGGGGATTGGACCAGAGACTGGCAGTTACAATTTAATGCCAAAAAGTGTAAGGTAACGCACTTGCAAAAGAGGAACCATGGAAAAAAGCATACACTGGAAGGACATCACCTTGAGGAGACACAAACAGAGTGAGATCTCGGCATAATCATCACTGACAAATTAAAGGTATGAAAACAATGTGAGAAAGCAGCACAGAAAGTGGGTGGCATTCTCGGATGTATAACTAGAGGTATTTCTAGTAGAAAGAGGGAGGTTATCATGCCCCTCTACAGGTCTTTGGTGAGGCCACACTTGGAGTACTGCATTCAGTTCTGGAGACCTCACCTCAAGAAAAACATTGACCGTTTGGAAATGGTACAGATAAGGGCTACTAAGATGGTGCATGGACTGCATCACAGGTCATATGAAGCAAGATTCAAGGGAGCTGAACCTATACTCCCTTGAGCAGAGAAGAAACAGAGGGGACATGACTGAAACATTTAAGTAAGTGAGGGGATTTAACGCAGCTCAGACCGGAAATCTATTTCAAAAGATCATGGCAGCATATACGAGAGGGCATGATATGAGACTGGTAGGAGGAAGGTTCAAAAGCAACCTCAGGAAGTACTTCTTCACAGAGAGAGTGATAGACCCGTGGAACAGCCTGCCCCAGGAGGTGGTAGCATCAAAGACAATCAGGGAGTTCAAACTCGCATTAGACAGACATAAAGGACAAGTTAGGACAAAGGCTGCATAGGGAGGGGGTAGTTTCTAGGGCAGATTAGATGGATCGCATGGTCCCCATCTGCCGACGCTTTTCTTATGTTCTTATGTTCTTCTTGTGTTCTTATCAGTTTCCTATGTTACTCTGTCAACTCTAGGATTAAATCTAGTTCTTGAGAGCTAGGAATAAAAACAATGTCTGGGGACTTTCTACAACAGATCACCAAATATAAATATTTGGGTCTTTGGGTGGACAGCAGTCTGAAGTTTGATTAAAAAACAATTAATAGAAGATGAGGAGCTCTAAGAAGAGTTAAACATTGTATGGATAGGAATGCAAGGCAGACATTAGTTAATCAGATGTTAGTACCTATAATAAACTACGGAATACACGTGTATGGACAAGCCAGTATAACAGAACTGAGAAAAGTTAAGGTGCAAAACCGAAACATTACCTTTAAACTCTCTTTGTAAACCATATATTAATAACTCTTTGCGCTTTCGATGGGCTCCCCAGGGTCTAACATATCTTGGAATTAAAATCATCCCGAACTTAGAGAAAACATGGGAAGCTAATTTTACTCCACTTTTATCCAATATTAGAACCATTTTAGATCGGTGGAAACTACTTAACTTATCTTTCACGAGAAAGACAGCAGCTATTAAAATGACCATTGCATCTAAAATATTTTATCTTTTCGCTAATATCCCTTTATTTCTTCCTGTCAGTTTCTTAAACAAACTTGACAAACTTATTGGCAATTTTATAAGCAGGGGAAACTTCAGAGGTTCAGTCCCACTAATTTGCATCTGCACTGGTCTAAAGGGGGCTTTGGATTGCCCTGGTTTAATGCTTACCTATGGGCCTTCTGTACCACTCAAACCATCAAATGGTTTAGCAAGCATACCCCTCCAATACACCACTATGGGTGGAAATGGAAACCTCACTCAGTGTAAGTAAATGCCCTACAACCTTTATCTATAATGCCCTTCCTCCTACGTTAAGATTTCATGCCACAGTTTCGTCTTCTGTTTACTATTGGAAACAAATCCATAAACAGGTAAAATCTAACCAAACTCCTGTCTTCTGTGTTCCTATTTGGGGCAATCTAAATATTGCCCTCGAGAAATATCCCATCTTTTGTCACTTATAGCATAATAAGGGTGTATCCTTCTTAGGGGATATCCTAATAAAAAAAACGCTCTCATCCTAAAACCTTTCAATGAACTGTGCATTCAATGGGAACTCCCTAAGCAAGACTCTTGGAAATATCTCCAACTCCATACTACATGCAACACCTTTTTTCAACACTTACATACACATGATATTCACGACTAACATATTACCTCATGGATCAGTTCTACCTCTAATTTGACCAGTATCATATATAAGGATATCAGAAATACATTGTCAGCCCAATCCCTAAAAGTTAAAACTAAGTGGAGCCAACTTCTGAACTATGATATATCAGACTCCCAATGGAGTAAGTACTGGTTCCTTATTCACAAAACATTCATGGATACTTGTAGTTCTCTAATCCAGACAAAAATTCTTCAGCTCTGGTACAGAACACTTTCTGTTCTATACTGTATAGGCTTAATTAACTCCAACAACTTCTGGCGTTGCAACAAACCTAATGGGAATTTACTTCATATAGTATGGTACTGTGACCCCGTTCTCAAACTTTGGTCTAAAGTTCAACAATTTGTATCTAAAGTGATGGGCCATACTGTCACTTTTGACCCTAAATTTTCCCTACTTGGAATTCCCTTTTTCTCTAATGTCTCTCTCTCTCTCAAGCTCAATATAAATGGCTTAACTTACTCTCCTTGCAAGTTAAACGACTCATATTAATGTCTTGGAGAACAACAAATGTCCTCACTTTTTCTGATATCCTAAAAAATCTTTCCCAATGTGCCTCTCTTAAACGTAATACCTACACCGCCCCTAATCGGCTTAATGAATATGGTAAATGTTGGCAGGACTATCTTAACTACCTTCACAATGCAAATAACTAACAGACATTTAAAGAAGCACCTTCTAAAACTTGTAACAGTCTCTATGTTATGACCTCTCCTTAGAATTGATGCTGTCTCTCTTTATTTAGAAACTTTTTATTTCTTTTTAGACACTGTTCATGTCTTTATATAATTGTTAGTTTTTGTAGAAATTTAAGTGATACTTCTCTAAGCCTTACTCAGAAAGTAAATAATGTATTTTTTCCACTCACAATATGCTTATACTCCATAACTCTTTTATCAGAACGCAGTTTTGACTTACTGAAGTTTATTACTTTTTAGCTGAGAGAAATATAACTGATAGTTTTTCTTCAACCAGATTTAGCTAAAAAAGAATATAACCTTATTGTTTATAAGACTCTGTCATTTAATATACTTGCTGTGCCTTATATATATTCATACCAGTATATCTGTATTAGGAAGTCTGTTTGTATTCTTAAAATGTTTGAATAAAAATATAAAGTCAAAAAAAAAAAAAGTTAAGGTGCTATACAGTCGTTTCACCAGGTTTGTTCTATTGGCTGACAAATGGACCCATCATTGTAATATGTTGATTGAGTTAAATCAGCTTACAATAGAAAACAAACATAAAAAATATCTAATTAATCAGTAAGAAACACTATAGTGACTGAAAAACACATCTATTTACATGAGAAAATGATAAGGTCAGCTCATTCACATAATTTAAGGAGGGATAAATTAGGGATTATCAGATAAGGACTTCAAGAACTAGATATGGAGAAATGACCTATCTATATTCGGTTATAAAGGTCTGGAATGAACTTAAAATAGTGACGAAAAATATTCTTGATAGCAGAAGAACATTTAACACTGCGTTAAGACAGTTACAGGTGCTTTGACTAGGCAGAGGCCCACTGCTACACTTGAAAGATAATACTTTTAACTGTACGTAGGGTGATTGTGTAATTAATTTATTGTGAAACTCTGTGTAAATTTTGTACGAACCTTAATGTGCAACCTTATGTGAAATTTGGGAGCACCTTGTAAGCAGGACTTATCCTAATGGTGTGAAATGATATCTGTAGCAGACTAGAAATAAAGATTTTACCAAAGTCCAGATAGGTCATATCCTTCTGCCCTAATCTAGCTCACTGGTCACACAGTTGAATAGATCAGTCAGATTAGTCTGGCAAACCCCCCACCGTGACACCACACTGCCTGTGGAATTGTAGTCCATTGGATTCAAGATACTCTACCAACCTTTCCTTAACTGGTTTCCATTAATTTCTCCACCACTAAGGTGAAACTGACCAGCCTATAGTTGCTACGCTCCTTCCTGCTGCCACTCTTATGTACAGGGACCATGTTTACTCTCCTCTGCTTATCCGATCCTTATCTGAACCATTTAGAATAATATGCAGCTTTTTGTTTCCCTTTTTTCCCTGGTGTCTAGCAGACCCCCCCCCAATCCCCGACTGATCCCCTGTATTTAAAAAAATAAATACAATCCTAAAGGTTCCTTTTGAATCTGTGAACCAGGACTCCCTCCCTATCCCCAATGCCTGTTGATTAAATTAAATAACTAAATATCCCCAAATTATTATTCTTCTTCCCTGGTGTCTAGTGAACCCCCACCCTGGCAGGTACTGCTCTCACCCTGCTCCCCCCCACCTGACCCCAAACAGGCAACTGACACAGCCTACCCTCTGCTATGGCCGGCTGCTCGCCTGACTGTGCCGACAATGAATGAGCGCATACTTGTACAAGCACATGCTCATTCATTACTAGCTCCCGCTCATTCTCTGAGGTCCCCTTGGGTGCAGCAGAGATGAGCGGAGGGCAGATGTGGTCACTGTGGGGGGGACTAGATTGGAAGAAGTGGCATTGTGGACCCCCTCCGGGGTCCACAATGCCACTCCCACTTATCCCACCCTCACCACCACCCCCACGGTGGCCAAAACTGCCCTCTGCTCATCTCTGCTACACCCAAGAGGACCTCAGGGAATGAGTGGAGCTGGCTGTCTGTCTGTCAATGAATGAGTGCATGCTAATACAACTACATGCTCCTTCATTGTCAGCTCAGTCAGGCAGGCAACTGGCCATGGCAGAGAGGAGGCTGTGCCAGTTGCCTGCGCGGGGTGGGGAGCAGGTGGGAGCAGTACCAGTCAGGGTGGGGGTTAGGACTAGATCGATCAGATTGGGAGGGAGGTCCACTAGACACCAGGGAAAAATGGGGAAAAAAAAAAGCTGCATATTATTCTAAAAGGTTCGGATAAGGACTGGATAAGCATCCTAACCTTTTTTCCTTATCTGAGCCTTTTAGAACCTCCAAACCTTTTGAGGTTCACCCATCCCTAGTGAGAATTAATATATACTATTTCTTGGAATGTTCTACTCTTGCCAGTGCCTGAGGCCGTGTTTCTGCATGAGGGTATGGTGTAGTCTGAGCGAGTGGGTTGGGATCCTGTGCCACCTTGTTTTTTTCTCATTTTTGTTCATGTATTCTGTTTTTTAATGGATACTTTTTCATGTGAATTTTCTAAGTTTTTAATACTTCAGAAAAAAACTACTATGTGGAGCACCTGCCCGAGGCCCCTTCCCAGTCCTGTGAGATTTCCCTACCCTGTCCCTTGCCAGGTCATGTGTTCCCAGGTGGATAATAACATCTAGCTCACTCCTATCTCCTGGTGCCCTAGTGATCCTCTGGATCCCCTTGCCATCCCTCCAAGTCAAAGAACCACTCAGGCACTTCACTTCCCTCTGTCTTTCCTCCTCCCTGCTGCCAAGTCTATCCCATAACAGTGGAGTCCCCACAAGCAGCTGTCTCCTACGTTGCTTGGGGCCCCTACTGGGTCATTATCTCACACACTTAATTGCGCACGTCAAAGCCACGCAACAGTAACAGTGCAATACAGAAGAGCGAGAGGGTGCAAAACCGAGAAAGGGTCTATGCACAGTAGTGCGCGCTCTCACTCTTTCCAAGCAGAGGATAAGGCCTCTGCTGGGAGGAGGGGCTGGCGAGCAGCTGCTGTGGCTTGACGGGATGAGCCACAGGCAGCAAGGGAGGAAGGCAATTTGTCTGCGGACCGGGTTTTGATTCCCGGTCCCAGACGCATGACATTTTTGTTTTCACACCTTGTGTAATTGAAACTGTTAACCCCCCCCCCCGAGTTGGTTATTTAAGTTGGGGGGGTTCGAGGATGCAGCCCCCCATAACAGGGGGGTGCGGGGGGTGGAGCCCCCTGAAAGACATTCAGAAAATATGTAGGCAATAGACAGCGCTGAATTGACAGCACAGTATACTGCTGCGCTGCAATGTCTTGTAACATTATGACTCCGTGCCCATTGGGGTCTTGTCCTCCCTCCCTGGGGTCTCCCCTTCTGAGGACCTCCACTCCCTCCCTTCCTACTGCTACAAGTGCCTCCTTCTGGCTGCCTCATCCTGCCAGTATGACAAAGAAATTATATAGTGGTACAGGCTGAGAAGTGTGTACCTTTCCCGCAGCCTTGACCCTCCTGGAGCCTACCAATGTCCAGCTGCTCATTCTTGGCCTAGGCATCCTCTGGGGAAGCAGTGACAGACTTGATAGCCCCAGAGTGGGCAGAAGGTTCTCTGTACCCTTGCCAGTTCAACCTGGATTCCAGCAACATGTGCCCTCAATCCAGAGAGGTGAGAACAAATGGGGCAGCACCTCAGTCTCCAGAACGTGTCCCGACCGACTGCGGCTCCACACTTGTTGCACTGATTTGGGACACAATGTGTAAGAAAACTGCCATGTAAATGCTCATTTTTCTTCTTCTTCTTCTTCTCCTTACTATGTTATTTATGACCCACGACAGACTGCCTACCCAGCATCATTAATGAAGCACATTGCTCTGGCCCCTATCTCTCGGTCATTTGCTCCTCACGATGTGTCTAGGGCAACAGTTCTCAAACTTTGACATAGTGGGCCTCCCCTAAGCCATGGAAAAAATCTTGAGCCTCCCCAAAATACTGAAATATTTTTGGGCCTCCCCATAGAAAAATAGCCTACTTTTCACAGTACATCAGGAATAAATTGAAACCTCTGCATAGCTGGCTCTCATGTTATTAAGCTTATTGTAACCCCCCCCCCCCAACAGGACAATCTACTTGCTCCAATATTTTGACTCTCGAACCACTGTTACCCCTTACTGCCATACCTTCATGGGTCAGACTGCTTTTTCTGTTTCCCCTCTAACTGGAATAACCTTCCTGCCAACCTCTGCCTCTCCCCCTCTCACCCTGCTCTTAAGCAACTTCTCAGGGATCATTTTGCTCCCTCCTGCTCTTATTCCTAGTACCTGTATGGTTAACTCTTGTATTTAGACAGTTCTGCTGCCAGTCTAATTGATCAATTTTTCCTCGCATTGTTAGTTTATTGTTCTTAATTTGTGTGCACTTTTATTCATTTTGTATTTTCTTGAATGTTTTGCAGTTACATTTTGAATTGTATTCTCTCACTACCCTTCCCTGGGCACAGCTGAAATAAGCCATGGCTCAGTGTACAGTACCTTCCCTGGTCACAGACTTTATTTATTTATTAAATTTTGATAACCGGGTAAGCCCGCTGGGCCCCGAAGGTCCCTTTTTCAGGGGTGACCCGGGAATTACATGGAATAATACATGACTTGTGACTAAATACATAAATTCACCTACTATTATCCTCTTTCAGTTTGCCTTATCCCTTCACACAAAAATCTATAAAGTTCAAAATTGACTATAATACTTTTTCAAGACTTGCTTGAGCCTCCCCTGGAACAGGCTGGGGCCTCCCCAGGGAGGCTGGCTTCACCATTTAAGAACCCCTGGTCTAGGGAGATGGCATGATGCAGAAGTTGGGGAGCAACTGTGCTAGCCTGGCTTTAGAATCACTCCCCTCCACATCATGAATCTGAGGCCAAGAGAGGTGTTAATATTAAACATACCTCTTGAGATTGAAGGGTTGTGGTAGTGAGGAACGTGGATGTAAATGATGATGTCAGCTCCTGGCACATTGCCAGGAGTAATACTGTTTATTTATTAGTTTATAATCATGGCCAGGGGGGAGTGAGGAAGGGGCTTATAACCTTCAGAGCTGCTCTGATGAAGATGTCAGCAAGACGTCAATACTTTGGCACCAGAATGCAACCAGCCAACATGACCGAGTGAGCAGGGGCACTTTCAGTTTGTTGTTTTTATGGGGTTCAGTGAGACAGCTTGATGCCGCTGAGGGTTATAAACTTGGAAACACATGCCACAGCTGCTGATGTTTCTTTGCTTTGCTGCAATCTGGAAGGCTTACTTTCTCTAGTTGCTTCTGATTACCTTTTGCCCGCCTCCCCAGCTGAAGCCTACAATGAGGCCTAAGGTGCGGTGAGCTGTATCTGGTCACTTGTTTTGTGCTGCATGTTGCACATGTAGTCAGTGTTTAGATCTGGACCATGTTTTTAACAATAAAGTTTATTTGCATAAGATGGTTTTGAAACTCACTACTATATGCTATCCCATTTTCCACAGAATGGAAGCCTCCCAGTAAACGTTTACTTACTCTGTCACTCCTTGGGTAAAGTGCATGAGTTCTGTGAGCTACTAGCACTGTGTTCTGCAGAGGGGTTGGGATAGTATTTGGGTCTTAGCCTTAAACATTTTTGAAGAACTTGAAACAATAATATTTGGTAGCAAAGGTCTCCCTGCCATCATCAAGTCTGACTGTCCCTCTTTTTAAAGTTTTCATCTGGGGTGGTCACTATAATTTTGTTCTGCCCCCACTTCCACACCCATCCATCCCTGTATTATATTTACCATTCATAAATCTCTTATATCCTGTTACACCATATTAAACATGAAGTAATCCCATAACAAGCCTTTTCTCTATTCTGGCCACAAGATGGCAGCAGGAAACCAAAATTGAAAAGAGTCCAAACTGCCTACATGTTTTTCCTTCCCCCGCACTCTTCAGCATCAAAGACTTAGGCTTTTATTTATTATTTATTTATTTATTTGAGTTTTGGTGACCAGGTAAGTCCACTGACAGAACTGCAATCCCTTTTCCAGGGTCGACCCAGGGTCGAGAATTAATACAGCAACAGTACAAACAACAGTAGTATTGACATTCGTAGTCCAGTGAATACAATAATATAAGGCCAGATGTAATTATTACATAAATAACAGACATCAAGTTTAGAGCTATTTACAGGCATAATAGCTACAACAGAACAGTAGTAGAGACAGTGGAATGTGAGAAAGGGCTTACAGATTTTAAAGGTCTAAAGTAGGGAGGGGAGAAGAGACAGGGAAAGAGAAGTAGAGAGATGAAAATATATAGGGGCATCAGCAGAAGCAAGAGCAGGAGGTAGGGGCCACAAGTGAGGCATATAAGTTAGACTTAGATAGAGGAAGAGAGGGACTACACAGTATGTGTGGGGGGAGGGAGTTCCAGTCAGAGACGGCAGAGAATGAGAAAGACCTCCTAGTGGTTGCTAAGCGTAAGTTAGGGAGGACTAGCAGGGGAAGGGAGGCAGAGTGACAGGTGTGAGGCACTTGCATGGAGTGTACCACATCCCTAAGGCGGGGGGGGGGCATGTAGAAGTGTACAAGTTTATACATAAGACACATGGAGGAGTATTTTAGTTTAGGTTCGTAGGGTAACCAGCCCAGGGTGGAGAGGACATCACAGTGGTGTAAGCAGGAATTAGCACCCAAAGAAAGCCTTCCAATTCTAAGGTAGGCCCGGGAGAAGAGAGAGAGAGAGAGAGAGAGAGAGGTAGAGTTAGTAGAGAGCAGAAGAGGGGCACCATGGGTTAAAAGGGGAATAAGAGACGCAGAGGCAATTCTTAGGCAGAAAGCAGCGGTGAGAATGGGCGAATCCGATAGAATAGTTCTAGCTTTTGGTTCATAGTTTTGACAATGTTGGAAACATGAATGCTGAAGGAGAGTGCTGGGTCCAGGGTGAAATCCAGGTACTTGAGGGATAGGACCGTCTCCAGGGTGTCACCTATATTCAACGTGATGTTAAGGGGGGAACAGTCTTAACAGTGGCATGATGGGAGAATAGCATGCATTTAGTTTTCCTTGTATTAAGAACAAGATGCTTACAGTTGAACAAGTCCTCGAGGGAGGCGAAGTCAGAGGCTAGTTCCAGACTGATTTGGTCGATGTTCGGTGATGAACGGTAGATGATAGCATCATCTGCATAAAGATGTACCGTTGCTCCTCCACAAAAACGTTGGAGGTCATTAATAAAGAGCGAGAATAATAACGGTCCCAAGATGGATCCCTGCAGAACGCCATAGATAATGAGCCTAAGTTCTGAAAGGGAACCATCCCACTTGACTCTTTGTGAGTGGCCTGATAGGTAGCTTTTTACCCAGTTCAAGGCATTGATTTTTAGGCCAAGAACTTGTAGCCAATGGAGCAGGAGACTATGGTTTACCAGGTCAAATGCTTTTGTGAGGTCAACAGAGATGGCACCAGTGGCGAAATCTTTGTCCATGGCATTGTATATGTCCATTGTCATCAGGGCCCCTAGTGCTCTGCAGCAGAATTTTCTGATTTCTGCGGCAGGGCTCCTTGGCTTCTGCGGCAGCATTTTCTGATTTCTGCAGCATGATTTATTCATTTCTCTGGCAGAATGCAGTCCTGCCATTGGCTAAATATTATGTGATGTCATCGATGACATCATATGATGAGCATAGAGGAGGGGGCTTCAGGATAAACAAGATGGGAAAGAAAGCCCGACACTATTGAAAAACAGTATATTTGAATGAAAATTAACCAAAAACAATGAATTCTGCAGCACTATATATATATATTCTGCGGCATGATGCTAATTCTGCAGAAAATTCCGCAACCGCAGAATCGCAGAATTCCAGGGGCCTTGATTGTTATTTGTTACTTTTATTAGGGCACTTTGGGTGCTACGATTCCTTCTGAATCCGTGCTGATAGGGGAATAACAGGTCATGTGATTCAAGGTAGTCCTGATGATGGTTGTAGACTATACACTCCTGTACCTTTGCCAAATGGCAGAGTATGGCTATAGGTCTATAGTTGTCGACAATAGTGTTGGGTCCCTCCTTATGCACCGGGACTACCACTGCCACCTTCCACTTATCTGGTACTGAGTTGGACATGAAAGACTGGTTGAACAGGTCTCTAACAGGGCAAGCAAGGGCAGTGGCACCCAGCTTAAGAAATTTTGATTCAAAGGAGTCATGTCCGGATGAGCTTTCAGGATTTAGGTTTGAGAGGAGCTTCGGGACCTCTTTGAGAGTGGCAAGTTTCAGATGGAACTCGGGGTGTTCCTCCTGGGTAGTTGTATGGAGCTGGATCAAGTTTGGAGCAGGGTAATTGTGGTACAGTGAGGTATATTTATGAAGATCTGTAAAGAAATTATTAAGTCTGGTGGCAACGGAAACACAGTTGTTAAGAGTAGTGCCGTTGGCAAGGACCGATCTCGGGGTAGTAACCATTTTCTCTTTTACTAGAGAGTTGACTTGCTGCCAGAATTTCTTAGGGTTGCAGAGGTGTTCCGTTTGGAGGGATTTAAAGTGGTGATGCTTAGCTTTATGCAGGGAATGCTTGCACTTATTCCTGAGATGTCTATAGGCTTGCCAGTCAGAGGGAAAGTCACTCTTTTTGTAGACTCGCCAGGCTTTGTCTCGGTAGGACATTTGCGTCCTGATTTCCTTGGTGTGCCAGGAAGCTTTGATACCCTTGGACCTTTATTTTTTCAGGGGGGAATGTTGGTTAATTATCTGAGTGAAGGTAGAGATAAAGAAGTCTAGGACACGGTTTACATCAGGGAGTGAGTTAATGGGTCGCCAGTCTGTATTTTTGATGGAGGTGATAAAGTTGCCTATATCAAACCTGAACATGTCGCAGACTAAGGATATCATAGGAGGTGGGTTAGGGCAGTTGTTTCTCCATATGTACTGTAAAAGGTGGGGGAATGATCACTTAAGCAGTCAAGGAGTACACCCACTGCTTTGATCCTCGTTGGGCAGTTAGGGACCATCCAGTCCAGCAGCGTATGCTTTTCTGACTTGGTATTGACACGTGTAGGATCCTGGATAAGTTGAGTTAGGCAGGAGTCAGCCAGTGCGGCATGTAGTTTCACTGCGTCAGGGTGTAGCCAGTCTTGGTTTAAGTCCCCGCAGAGTATGAGGTCATGGCCGGGGAGGTTGGCTAAGGAGGCTAGGAGGGAGCACAGGCCGGAGGAAGCTTGACTAGGGGGCATGTATACACACCCAGTGACCAATTTTTTAATATTTCTGAGTGTTAGGGAGGCAAAGAGAGATTCAGTTGTTGGCGGGCCCCCATGAGGGACAGGGAGTTCAGTGACATCTAGATTGGACCTGAAGTAAAGAAGTACACCGCCACCCCTTTTGCCAATCCTGTCTTTTCTGAGACAGCTGTAGCCAGGTAGGGACACCTCATGCTGCTTAATGGCCGGTTTGAGCCAAGACTTGGATATGCAAAGAACATCTGGAGCCATCTGCAGGACCCAGACATCCAGTTCAGCCATCTAGGGGTGAATGCTACGGATGTTCAGGTGAGCAATTCACAGCCCTTTTATCTGTGGTATAGACACTGTAATGTGTAGTGGTGGAGTAAGACGAGGGGGCCCTGGGTTAGTTTCAATGTCCTCTGCACAGACAAGCAGGAAGAGGACGGAAAAGCGAAGCCCAGATGATGCAAGGGAGGAGAGCATTCCTTGGACAGTTGTACCGTGGGATATATGGAGGCCTTTATGAAGCCAGAATCCCAACAGAGCAGTGTCCCATTTAGGGAGACAAGAGACGTAGAGGAGAGAGTAAGAAGACTCAGGCCAGAGATGGCGGGGGGGGGGTGGATGAGGGCTATTCCAGGTAGTATGATGTATTGCCTTTGGTCAATGCAGTAACTAAGGAGAAAGATGCAAGACAGGGATGCTAGGAAGCAGAGGCTTTTCATGTTTTTTTATTTTTCAACTCAAATTGTACAGAATGAGAGATTCCAGACGAGCAGCTGGCTATGTCAAGACAGTGAGTATCAGCGTCAGACTAGGTGAGAGTAGAGCCTAAGCAGAGAAATAAAAGCTCAGCCTGAAAGGGAGAAACAGTACCTGGCACAATGTCAGCTTATGCAAGGGTAGTGCCAGACTATAGTAATGAGAACTCAGTCAGGATCTAGGGAGAAGCTGGAGAGATGGCAGCAACCAATGAGCAGGGGAAGGGCAGGGCCAAAGTGCATTTAATAGAGGCCAGGGTCAGGGTGGGGGGTGGGAGAAAATGTAGAGTTCAAAATGTAGCCCTCAGTCAATAAAACCATAGACCACAGTCCATCGAAAGCAAGGTAAAAGTTGTGGACCAATCCGAAAGAAAGCCGTAAAATCTGCAGCCAATCCAGTGCAGGCTGGAGACCCCCCACATCCAATCAGAGTCCCAGTTTAGTCCCTGGGGCTGGATGCAGTCTTACCCTGACTAGGATGTGCTTTCTGTGGACAGAGGAGGTTCGCAGCCAGCTGGCTTGTCCAGCTGCAGCTGCCTGAGGAAGGGAACATACAGCCCAGTCACGGGCACCTGAAAGTGAGAGAAATAGAGTTGGGATTAGTGTAGATATGGCTAGCTGGGACAAAAAACAGAATGATTAACTAAGTCAGTGGGCGGGGAATATTTTCAGAGAGACAAAGGGTAGTTTGGAAGCGAGGTGGGTGAGGGACGGGCTCACGGGCTGCCAGACAGCAGAAGAGGATAGCTGTTAGGACAGGCACCAGAGGAAAGACGCTAGGCTTGTGTAATGCAGAGGGGGAAGTGGAGGAGGGGGGAGGAGGTAAAGTCAATGAGATTCAGGCAGAAACAGGGCTAGTAGTGAAAGTGTGAAGGGAGATAGAGAGTTCAGACTAACTACAATTCATAGTAAGATCCCCGTAAATAAATGGCTAGCTAGGTTCACTCTGAAGATTTAGCAGTGCAGTCATAGAACATAATACAGTAGTGCTACCGAGTCTGAAATACACACTGAGATCCCCACTAGTAAGCTAATTAAACAGCTGAATTATTACTAGCAAGCAACTAATGCATTTAAAAGCTAACAATCACATTTAGCCCCTTTAGAAGCCTATAAACAGGAGGGAGAAAATGTTGAGTTCAAAATGTAGCCCTCAGCCGATAAAACCATAGAGCACAGTCCATAGAAAGCAAGGTAAAAGTTGTGGACCAATCCAAAAGAAAGCTGTAAAGTCAGCAGCCAATCCCGTGCAGACTGGAGACCCCTACATCCAATCGGAGTCCCAGTTTAGTCCCCGGGGCTGGAAGCGGTCTTACCCTGGCTAGGATGCACTTTCTGGGGGCAGAGGAGGTTCTTGGCAGTTGGCTTGTCCAACCATAGCCACCTGAGGTAGGGAACGCTCAGCACAGTCACGGGCACCCTGGCTAGGATGCGCTTTCTGTGGGTGGAGGAGGTTTGCGGCCAGTTGGCTTGTCCAGCCACAGCTGCCTGAGGCAGGGAATGCTCAGGCCAGTCACGGGCACCCTGGCTGGGATGTGCTTTCTGCGGGCACAGGAGGTTTGTGGCCAGCTGGCTTGTCAGCCGCAGCCGCCTAAGGCAGGGAATGCTTGGCCCAGTCACAGGCACCCTGGCTAGGATGTGCTTTTTGTGAGTGGAGGAGATTTGTGGCTGGCTGGCTTGTCCAGCCGCAGCCACCTGAGGCAGGGAATACTCAGCCCAGTCATGGGCACCATGGCTAGGATGCGCTTTCTGTGGGTGGAGGAGGTTCGCGGGCGGCTGGCTTGTCCAGCCGAAGCTACCTGAGGCAGGGAGCGCTTGGCTCAGACACGGGAACCTGAAGGTGAGGCTTACAGAGAGATTTTTCTCTACAAAGGCAGCAACACAGCATTGATTACAGCAGCACAATAACTTTCTAGGGGAAGAGAGGTGGCTGGGCTGTCAGTTCCCCTCCCCCCAACGGACTTTTAAAAACTTTTTCTAAAGAAAGCAGTGAACCTCGGGTTGAGGCGCCGTATGCTACCTAAGCCAGGTGGACCTCCTCCGAAGAACAGCGCAGTACAGTATTGTTGAAGGACGCTATGGGAGAAAGACGCAGGTGGCTTGGCAGCAAGGGGCTGTTTGCTTTGTTTTTGCCCTGCCAACCAGGATCTCATCTGAGCCCCTGCCCAAGTCATTCGTGGTGCCAAATTTGAAAAAGGCTACTGAGCCTTATTGGTTGAAGAGCCCATGACGCTCTGGCAGCCTGGACAAAAGGCTTGGAGGGAGCGCCGGTGAATCAGCAGCACAATAGCTGTAGGGGAGGAGAGGGTGGCTGAGGCTGCTCATCCCCTCCCCATGGACTTTTGCAAACTTTTTTTCCAAAGAAAGCAGTGAACCTCGGGGTTGAGGCGCCGGTATGCTACCGCGAGCCGGGCGGACCTCCCCTGAAGAACAGCGCAGTACAGTATTGTTGAAGGTCACTACAGGAGAGAGACGCAGGGGGCTCAGCAACAAGGGGCTGATTTTTCGACCCACCTGCTCACCCTCTTCCCTCCTCTCATTAAATGCTCCCTGACCATGCCCACCTCGAACAGGGAGTCAATCAGGGAAGTGGCAGCACAATCAGTCTACTGCCCCTTTCTCACCACCCCTTTTTGTATTTCTCCAACAAGGAAACTTGTTACATTATCTGCAAACAAGCTAACTCCTTAGACGGAGAGCTGGTCAGGTTTAACCCTCATTCTTGCTGAACCTAAGTTAAAGTGTCTAATTTGAACATATACAGGAACAGGGTGTAGTCGCTTTTGGATACTATTGTTACTCTTCCAGTCACAACAGAGGTACTAACAGGGCTCCATGCAATCTTCCTCTCCAAGGGTGAAGTACAGTACAGTGGAGCCCACTTATAAGAACATCGGATATAAGAACATCCCAGTTATAATTACATTTGCTCCATGTACCGATCTTGCTCCATTGTTTCCAATGAGAGGGAAGCCCATTTATAAGAACAGCCAGATCGGTTATAAGAACAATTTTTTTTAGTGACGGAGTGTAAACTGTGTTGTCCTAGGACCTGTTTTCACATTCAGAGCTGTCATTCAATCGGTAATCAGGACCTGTTTTCACACTCAAAGCAGTCATTCAGTCGGTAATCACACTTGCCAGTCACAGCTCATTAAACCCTTAACTGCAGTACCATTTCTCTGTGCATATCTGCTTTCATCTTAATCACCCTGACAGTGTTTGCTTCGGTATCGATGGCAACTAAGTGGCACACATTTAATGCTGATTTAATGCAGATTAGCAGTCAGCATTCATCCTTGGCTGTTAGCGGCGATTTAATTGCAGTTTAAATGCTGTAGCAAACCACAGATAAATAACAGCACACTCAGTTATGACATTCCTCCGTGGCTAGCCTGATTTTGGAAAAACAGATAAATGCTGTCATTAGTTATCCATTGCAAAGCAGGATGCCATAGAGAAACACAGAACTGCGTTGACACTCGCACAAAAAGAATCAGAAGTATTCGATGAGTATGTAGACATAGAGCTCACTTCAGCTCAATTCAGCTCATATCTTGATGAACTGTCACTAGCGAGTGACAAACAGCAAAAGTTCACTATGTTTTAACCTAGTGCTGCATTGTGCATTTTTAAACTTTAAATGAGCCGAGTTTTTAATCGTCTGTGCTGTGCCTTATATACAAGAATTTTGCTATTTCATATTTTTTATGACTGTAGGGGTCAGGCGCCACCTAGCGGTCAGTAGCAGAATTAAAACTAATGTAAGCCCGCTTTTAGTAACAGCCCGCTTATAAGAACATTTTCCTTTGGCAAATAGGATGTTCTTATAAGCGGGCTCTACTGTATATGCATAGACTAGAACTATTGCCTGTTGACCGTATATGCAAGACTAATTAATTTGTAACTACTGTATAGCCTGCATGATTGCCTCTTACTAAGATCCTGATTGTATGTATAACTAGGAAAGCCGGCCCCTCACGAGACCATGGGTGTAGGCAGGCATACTCCAAGCACTCCATGGTGTGCGTAATTTTATTTAAGGGGGTAGCAAATAGGCTCTGAACTGCTTCCTTTTTCCATGAAAACTAACAAAGAAAATACTGAACCTTTCTGTAATTTTATTCATAGGAGTCAAAACTAGAAGGACTGGTCACTAATACTCTCTTTGCATTCCAAAGACAATATAATTTTACAGGCTCTGGGCTGGTATGTGGGTGTCTTAGGGAACAATGCATGGCATTTGTATTTACCCATGCATGGCAACAACCATTGTCATGAGATACAAAAGTTGTATTTATCGTGCCAAATGAGGCAACAAACACGGTCCTGGTGTACATTTGTATATTGTCTGGCTACACCGGGGGCTCACCCTAACAAGGGGGAGGGGTAGCAGTGAGTCCACTTGGTGTGCAGATCTGAAATCCCTGGCTACACCCCTGCATGAGACTCATACCGGTCTCCGAGCAACTTCTCTGTGACAGACTACTGCATCTGCATAGTGTAGACTGATGACATATTGAAATTAACTGACAATTTGCTTATAGGGGCATTGATAGTAACAGGTGGCCATTGACCCGAGTCTGCTAGAGTATTGAGGATCCATTTGCACATGGTGATCCCTGTGTTATAGACGATATTTTAGCCTGTTAGCCCGCCAAATTCCTGATGGCACGTAACTACAGTCAGGAGGCCAGCACCTCAGAATGTACTGCAAATCTCACTTGCTGCTCATGAACAGGCCTACCTACCTTAGGGGGTGAGCGGTACATACCTGTCCTACATTAGGAGTTAATCCCATAGGACCCGGTCTCTCCCCTGATCTATCCCTCACACAAGGGACTCAGTGTTCCACAAGATAGGGGATTGAACAGTAGCGGAGTACCCAGGACATAAGTTGACTACACTAAGACATAAAGCCTTTCCCTCTTTGGCTAAAAAGTCCCTTTCCTACAAGGATGCCTATAAAGCATGGATCACCCTATCTTGGCTGTCCAAACAGAGGGCTACTCCTGGCCACCCTGTACATCCTGTCCCTACTCTGGGTTGATATGCTAATTAGCGCAGAAGACTCGGACTCCAGAAGCCCACCTCCGCCCGAGACCCCACCACGCCCCTACTGGCAATGCTACTCCCCCTCCCACATTAGTACGCAGTCACCCTGACTGCCCATGAATTCTACAGGAAAGGTATTTGTACTCAACCTTACTATTCGCTAAGCGAAGACTCTGCACTAATCTACTCCCCCTCCCTCGTCTCCCCTCACTCTGTCTCATTGCTGCCCTCCTGCTAATGGCAGGTGACATCCAGCCTAATCCTGGACACCCTCCTAACAACCTCCTGATTTCCTCCCCTCAGGACCCTCACTGGGCATCCACGAAGAGCATGTGGATTGCACATATGAACATATGTAGCTTACGATCCAAGATGCATGAAGTACAAGCCTGGCTGGACTGGTACAATCCAGATGTCCTTACCGTATCAGAAACCTGGCTCAAACCTCATGTACTCCCACATGAGGTCGCAGCCCTCGGATACCACTCTTATAGAAAAGATAGAGTGAATAAAAGAGGGGGAGGGGTCCTAATCTACATGAAGGACACCCTTAACTTTGCGCAGGTTAACCTGCAAAACACTACTAGCACGGAAGGTGACTCTGTCTTTGTACACATCACCCTTGGCGCTTGCAAGCACCTCAACATCGGGTGCGTATACAACCCTCCAAAGAATGCTCGTACATCACTCGAGACAGGCCTAAAGGACCTCTCTGAGGAGGTCTCCTCTGAGATACTCATTCTGGGGAACTTTAATCTAAATTGGGCAACAAATGAAAACCATTCCCTAAAAGGTTTGGTACAGGAAGCTAACCTAGTGCAGGTTATCTCTGGGCCCACTCAAATGAACCACAAAACAGGGAACCCTTCCATGCTTGATTGGGTGCTGGTGAGCAAACCTGATAACATACAGGTGGCAGGCACCTTAGCGGATGCCCTGAGTGACCACTCCCCCATATTCTGCATCTAGAAAAACAGGGCTCCCAGATTCCAACCTCGAATCCTGGCAGCAAGGGACTTCACCCATCTACTACCAGAACATCTATCAAGTTACCTAAACAGCATTGACTGGAGCCCAATCAAATTCCTCCCCTCACTGGATGAGGCTGTGGCCTTCTTTCAGCGAACAATCCTTATGGCAGCCGAACTCTTCGTCCCCATGAAGAAACTCCATAAAAACGGTAGCTGCTACAAGTGGATCACCCCCCCTTGAAATCCCTAATGAAAAACCGGGATAAAGCTTGGAAAAAATACAAGCTCTCCAACCTAACTGCAGACCTGCTGAGCTACAAAACTCTCAGAAACAGGTGTAAGCCTTGCCATCAAAGTGGCCAAAACGGAGTATGTCACAGAATTACAGAAAAAGAATCTAGGAAACCCAAGACTTTTCTGGGCACACATAAATGGGTTACTAAAGGGGAATGGCAAGACCAAACACGGCCCCATCGAGGTAAATGGTCAACTAACGAACGACGACCCCAGTATCGCCATGGTACTCAACTGCCATTTCACAAACCTCAACCATTACAAGACTGGACTGCCTACCCTCCACCCGGACCCTAATGAGCGGTCACTCCCTAATCTGGACCACCCAACCTTCCACATCAGAGTGGTAAAACCTAAAGAAGTCCTCCCATTGCTAATGACTCTCAAAACCTCTGAATCTGGGGGACCAGATGGGATTCACCCCAGGATATTGAAGGAAGGGGCCTAGTCCCTAGTCAGACCCTTAACCTGGCTCCTTAACTGATCCTTAAAAGAAGGCGCTATCCCTGAACTATGGAAACAGGCCTACGTGGTCCCTATCCACAAGGGAGGCCAGAGAGAGTCCACTAGCAATTACAGGCCAATCTCCCTGCTTTGCAGCCTGGCAGAGATACAAGAGAGGCTGATCTACGGGCAACTCCGTGAATACCTGGAGTTCCATCAACTTCTGGCACCCTCCCAGCATAGCTTCAGAACTGGGCATGGGACGGACACCGCCCTCACCAAATTCTCTACTGATGTTCTCAGAGAATTGGATAAGGGGATTCTGACTGGAGTGGTCTTTATCGACCTATCCAAAGTATTCGACCTGGTCAACCATAATCTGTTACTGACCAAGCTGAGCAATGTGGGCCTAGACAGCCACTGCCTTTTGTGGTTCGATAGCTACCTAAATGGGCACTCACAGAGGGTAAAATGGAAAGACTCCATATCGGAGCCGCTCCCATTAACAGAGGGAGTGCTGCAAGGGTCTATCCTTGGCCTCCTACTCTTCTCCCTCTTCACCAACAAACTCAGCGAACACTGCGGTGGGAGCTTAGTGGTCCAGTATGTGGATGATGCCGTCATTTATTGTCCCTCCCCTAACCTAGGAGATCTCAGCTCCTGGCTACAGAAGGACCTGAGATCCCTTAAGCAATGGCTTGTCCTCAACAGGATGGTCCTTAACACAAACAAGACCAAAGTCATGCTGTTTGGCCCAAGATCCCTTGGACACGACAGAAGCCAACACCTGCAACTGACCTCTACGTTGGGCAGTAGGCTAGAGGTTGTGGCGTCACTAAAATACCTTGGCCTCACCCTGGATCAGGGTTTCACCCTCAAGGATCACGTGGATCAAGTAACCAAAAATTTACATGCGAAACTAGGCACCTTATACCGGTTGAAAGACCAGCTGATACCAGAAGCCAGGGTCTCCATAGCTACCAGTGTCCTCCTCCCGACAATCACCTATGTGGATCCAGTGGTCTAGGGAGTAGCTAGACAAGAGATGAAATAGACTCCAAGTGCTATATAATAAGGTGGCTCAGTTCTCCGCCCAGTCAAACCCCAGGAACCATCACTGTGACACTCTATCCCAACTAAACTGGCCCTCCTGGGAAGCCCGCCTCCAGTACCCCTTGCTCTGCCAAGCTTTTAAATTAATCAGCCCACCCCCCCCCAGCCTCTCGGGACTTATTACACTAAAGAATAACACTCGGCTCCTCCGCACAACGGACCACATGCTCTTAGCTGTCCCAAGGGTCAGAACAAAGGTGGGGGGTAAGTCGTTCGCCCATACCGCACCCACCTTATGGAACTCCCTTCCCCCAGGAGTCCAGGAAGCTCCCTCCAACAAAAGTTTCCATACGAGGCTTAAAGCACATATCATGGCTACCTCCACGTGCCACTGCTAAAGGTATGGGTCCACCTCTCAGACACCTATAACCTCACAGCCCATAACCTTTCTGCTGTGTGAAACCTGTCTCCGCACATTGCGGCTCATACCCCCCAAGCCAGGGTAGTATCAATAACAAATGCACAAATGTAATGCCGAACTTAGCATATGTAACCAGCTGACTGTACATCTATGTTTAACCTGTATCATGAATGTTTTCTCTACACCTACCGTATTGTGATGTATCTTATGTTATGTATATCCCGGGTCACCCCGAAAAAGGGACCTCCGGGCGCAGTGGGTTCACCTGGTCATCAAAATTTAATAAATAAATAAATAATTATAAAATAAGTAGCTAAAATGGAGAGCTATGATTGGCCAAGACCCATCAAATGACCATGCAGCAATATTGATTAATTTAGTTTGTTAACTAGATACTGTATGTACACGAGACAAGAAACTCTATTTTCAGGCACAGCCTGGGAGATTATAATTTGGCAAACAATAGATAGACAATTGACAACAATATGAACAATTGAGTTGAAAGCAGAGATACATACTGTAGCAACACTACACATTACAAAAACATAACTGTATAACAATAAATCCACTCTGATACATGCTTTTTTGCATGTTTTATTTGTTCAAAAATGCATTTTATAAGTGCAATAACATACTCCAAGAGTTGAGTTAAGCTATTATCGCTGCACCCCAGATGTTATAACGCAGTTATTCTGTGATCTTGTGCCTTACTACCCAGCTGGGATGTGTGGTGATATAGCATAATGCACACCCTGTCATGTGTTATTGCTTACATGATATGAGCACACTCAGAACAGGTGGCTGAGAGCACTTACTTTCTGTGTAAGCCACAAACATTAGTGAATTGCTGCTGTTATTTATATTCTGACTGTCCAGCTGGTGTGACTGGTAGCCTACGGGAGATCTGGGATTCATGTCCACCCGGTCTTCAGAGCATATTGCAGAGGTGACATGCTCAGTCTCAGGGGAGGGGGTCGGAATGCTTACTGCATGCATATCCTCTGGTGACTAAGCAAAATGCATTTGTCCATAGAGTGAAGTCAGGAGTTTGAAAAATTGCATTTATTCACAGAATAAGTCAGTGGGGCGGATTTTCAAAGGCCAGGGAATGTCACAAGATGCTTGCATCGAACAGAAATGATGCAAGAGGCACAATGTGCTGAACCTTGCATCATTCCTGATTTTCAAACTGGGGCCTGTGGCAGAAGCGGGTGGGCATGCACTGGACTGGCATGGACCATGCTTGTGGTGAACTTCCAGCTGCACCATGGTGGACAGGGGGGCCTGCACCACAAAAGTGATGCAGCACCCCCTCCCGTGGCATTCTCAAAGCCTGAAGGTCCCTCCAGTGCTTAGACCAGCCAGGGGAAGGGGGGGGTCCCAATGCTGATGTACAACATGCACCACATAGAACCTCTAATTCCTGTACAGTTCCCCTACATGAGGATGCTGAGGGTCATTGTGCTCAGAACTGAGTGCCATGCCATGAAGTAGACAGCATGCCTCCAAGGTGGAGGACAAAATGCCACACCTCCTGATTATGAATACGAGCTGATCCCCACCCTGTAGTCCAGCTGCCAGGGGATCACAAGTGACATCGGGAAGCACATGATGGTGATGCAGTACTTCAGTATGTTACTGGTTTGTTATGGTGGTAAGAACTCGGCCATTTTGGAATACAGTTTTCCAATTGGCATTAGGCAACAGTTACAGTGTGGCGTGATATGCGGTGCACATGTGCTCCAGCATACCATGTTAATGGACAGCCTATGAATATCCAAGGATCTATCTGTCAGGATGTCACTGGGCACAGCAACTATGATACAACATATTCCATCCTTGCTCCAATCTGGCAGCATGGTATCCATATTGCCCAGTGGGACTGGTGCTGTGGCCTGCCAGAACAAGTCAGTGTCATGGTATAGTTCTTTGTTGTTGTACAGCATGCATTTTGCAGTACACCAACCCAATAGTGTACCACTTTCTCGTGCTGCAAATATCATTTGGATATGCGCCCCTACTATTGGTTAGTTGCATACTGATTTGGTATGAGTTGTGTCTGATGACGGAGGCAAATGGTGACAGGTATGCCCACACACACATTCGAGACTTCTACTGGTCCTTCCGGACTCCCACATGCCAACAATATCAGGCACATCGCTGGCTTTGCCATGGCCTTTATTGTAACTGTTTCCATGATTCTACCTGGCACATTCATGTTAACTGTGCAGGGTGTTTGATGGACATGGGGTGACTGGTTTTGTTTGGTTTCTTTCCCTAGGTGCCATGACAGGTGCTAGCACCACAGCATCTAACAAATCAATCCAGTGCATCCTGTGTTGGATGCAGCAGATCATTTGCAGCAGCTGTGGGAACTTTGCCTCCAGGACAGCTTTTCTTCCAAAATCTGGTGTAGGGCCACTGGCTCACCAGGCTTTGCTGCAAGCTGCCTTTGGGATACAGCTTGCATCGCTTCTTGTCCCTATGAAAATCTGGCCCAGTGTATTTTGTCTGCAGAATGACTTTAGGTGTTTGAAGACATGCATTTAGTTAATAGAACAAATTTGGAAATATGACAAAATGCATTTTGGGCACAGAATGAAGTTATGTGTTTGACAAAATACATTTTTGCTTGTTGTGCAGTGACTATGATTTTAAAGTGATTTTCTGAGATTTTGCAGATGCCTTTTTCACATAGTATGCCATTAACACCCATGCTTCAGATGTTGAAGCTGCAATTTGTTTTGTAAAAAAATCTGTCATAGTTGGGGGGGTGCTATGTTTTATCAGCACTTTGTTTCTGCCCACCCTCCAGTTTTATGTGTGCAGCTACACTCCTAGAATGATGTCATGCAAGGAATCTGTCAATGTTTTACATACAGCAGCAAGGAATTCTGGGTAAGTTATACAGTTGACTTAAATGTTCATTACTCAGAGGTGCAGTCCCTTATTTTGATGGTGGTGACTACACCTAATATGTAGATGTGCATAGCTGGGCATCAAGTTGTTTTCCAATTTCCTGACTGTGAGGTGCAGTCTCATATTTCTATAGTGGATTCAACAATAAAAGCTCTCATATGTTTATTTTCAAAACAAGGCATTGTGTATACTAATTTACATAATGAGGTAATGTGGGTACATTATATAGCAGTCTCCTTGAAATCTTGGATAGCGCCAGTGAGCGGATGCTCGTTAATTGGTTCCACGTCAGTTAATAAGTACAGAGCAACACATAAACATTCAAATACAGAGTGGTTCAGTAACAAATATGCAAACACATGTTATGGTACAACAATACAGATTAAGTTCATGGTTATACTATACTGAGGCATTGTACAATGTATGCTCATGTCAAGGAGAGACAAAAATCAGTAGAGTAGAAAAAGGGAGGAGAAGGGGGGAGAAGATGGAGAGGTAATGGTAAGAGGAAGGGGTGGAGGGGTAGGGGTAGGGAAGAGAGGTGGGGGTGTGTAGCAGCACCATGGGAGAAGGCAGTGGGTCAGTGAAGTGCATGGTCGGGGCTACCCAGTGGAACAGTGACAGGGTTAAGAAGTGCTAGAGGGTAAGTGCAGACTACAGCAATGGGATTACTGACTTGAAGTGGGATTTAGTCGGGGCAGCCAGAGGTAACCATGGTGAGAAGGTGTTGGCACAGTTTATGTTTAAAAGAGCCAATCATTGCTGCATCACAGATGACCTGAAGTAGTGCATTTGTCCAGAGGGGGGCCCAGTACGAGAAATCCTGCTGAGCCAAGGTAGTGTGGCACCTTGGCACATGGAATACCTGAGAGGCAGCGCTTCTGGTTTGCTTTGTGCTCCGGAAAGGGATTAGTAGGTTCCATACTCCTGGTGGTAGAAGGTTTAATCAGGCTTTTTTGGCAAGGAGGCAGGTTTGGTACCTGATTCTTCCACTAAGCTGTAGCCAGCCAGCCATAGTATAGAGATCACAGGTGTGCATGAGTCTAGCAGCACCTGTAAGGAGACAGCAGGCTTTATTCATTGCGGTTGAGATGCGGTGGAGGGCTGTGTCTGTTGCAGATCCATAGATCACCAGCCCATAACCAATAAGTGAGACAATTGAGCTATTGATGGATGTGCTCAGGGCTTCATGTGTGAAACAGTGCCTGTGCAAATACAGGATCCCAATTCTGGTATTGATGGCCCTTGCAGTAATGTCGATGTGCTTGGCATATGATAGGGTGGAATCGATAGTGATGCCTAGGTATTTGAAGTGCCAAACAAGTTCAAGAGTGGCACCTCCAACGTTCATAATTGCAAGTGGAAAGGCTCTGTGTTTGCCTTGTGGGGTGGAGAACATCATGGTCTTGGTCTTTTTATAATTTAAGACCAATCTATGGTCCTTAAACCACTGCTCCGCGGATGCAAAGCCACTTTGTACATCCACCTCCAGATGTTCAGGGTGTTGGCTGCTGGTGAATAAAACTGCATCATCTGTGTAAAAGAGCATTTGACATGAGCTAGCGGTTGAGAAGTTATTTAAGAATAACATGAACAGCAGTGGTCCTAATATGAATCCTTGCAGTACACCAGATCTAATAGGTCTGCTGTCAGAGATCACATCCCCGATCCTAACCTGCTGATAGCGGTTGCTCAGGTAGCTAGTAAACCAGCCCAAAGTTTCAGAGGAGAGCCCAATGTCAGCCAGTTGTTTGAAGAGGAGCCCGTGATGCACTGTTTCAAATGTCTTTGATAGATCAATGAATGTGGCTCCTGCCAGGAGGCCTTGGTCTAATGCTTGGTGGATGTATCCCATAAATTCTAGCAAGGCCGTGATAGTGTTGTGGCCATACTTCTCAACCTGCCAGGACCAAAATCAGGGACACCCACCTAGAAAATCAGGGACAAAAGACCAAAATCAGGGACACCATTTTTTGGACAGCGTGGCAGCGGGCGCAGGCCTCGCGCCCACACGTGTGAACTGCATATTAGTCAAAATACTGAAGAATAACTTTTGAGGCATAGGCATGTATATTAAAACTTTATTGAACAACAGTGAAGCCATCTTTACAAGTTCAAAATATAATTTCATAGAACTGTAATCTAGCACACATCTGTATGTATTACATTATTGCTACAGTACAAAAAAAGACTATACTTTCATACCTTTATCCACCCCACACATTGCAATGTTAAATTAAACACCTACACCTATCCTCACCCTTAAATATAAAAAAGCACACCAAATTCTATAGAGTCAATCAATTGATCAGTCTATAACGTACACACATAGCAGAGTCATGCAGACACATCTATATTATTTACATTATTGCACAAACTGTAAAAAAAAAAAAACTTTTATTCCCTTCCCAGTCCCATCCAGCCCACATAACCATTTCGGCTGAGGTTCACATTGCAATTAATGTCACATCATATTCCCACACTTATTGCACTCCATACACACATCCCTAATGGGTAAACTGATGTTTTTCTTTAGTGCCATTTTGAGGTGCCATGTTCTCAGTTATAGGAGTGTGTTGCCTTCTTAGCTGCTTCAAGGACATCCTTGGAGTGCTGTACATCAAAACATTCTCTGTCTTCATTAAACTTTATGGCAAGTAAGGAATTTAGAGTTTTTGTGTTTAAAGAATGTCTGAGTTCTGTTTTCACCTTACTTACCATGCTGAAAGCACGCTCTGGTTCTGCATTTGAGTGTGGTAAGCACAGCACTGTCTTCATTAGCCATCTGAACATTGGTATGTTTTGTTCAGACATGCCAGTGAGTTGGCAAAGAACCTTCCCCCAGTATTTTAGAGCAGAGGCATTGGTGGCAAATGTTGGCTGTCCTCCTTGAAATGTTTCAGCAAACTGATATATGCCAAACTCATCTAGGAGCTGGTCACTTTCAGTTGATGTAGTGCAAATGCCCAGCTACCTTCCCAAGTCCACAACAGCCACCCCTGACATCTTCAGCTTTAAAGATGGATTGAGCAGAGTGGATATGCTTTTCAGGAGCTTGCTGTTCAATGGATATTTGGTTAGCATTTTTTTCAGAACTGCTATGTAGAAAGCTCTTGCCTTCCTGTATATGTTGGTTTCAGCTGCTGTTCCAACAATAGTATCCTAATTTTCTTTGATGAAATCTTCCACTTCTGGTCCAACACGAGTTTCCTGAAGGGGGAGAAAATTCTCTGCCTTATCAAGAAATGTACTTTTGCATTCATTAAAAAAAATGACTGCAGCTTCGGGAAGAAGAAGTCTGCTAGAATACAACTGAATAATTTTGCTTATTTCTCCATGAAGAGTCATAAGCTGACTCTCGTTGCTCTGCAGCTTTTTGTTAAATTGGCATAGGGGCCCCATTGCATATTTTAAGAAAAGAAAAGTCATCCTCATTTCCTGACTGCTTAACCGCTCTGCTATGAGTTGTACTTTTGCACCTCAGGGCTCACATGACATAAAATAGGACAGCAGAGCTGGCCACATGTCCACCATTCGCTGCACAACTTTGCTAGAGCTGAGCAATCTTGTAGACACATGTTTGATCATTTTCAAGGGCTCAATGTCCACAAACAAACTGAACTCCTTTAACTGCTGTTGCCTCTGGGAACTTGAAGAAAGATGGCAGTAAATGTCTGAAATTAACTCTTCAACCGGTGAGTGCAAGGTGCATATCAAGAGTGCAAGGTGCATATCACTGTCATATCCTCTCTAGCACACTGCACTGAAAATATAATCATACACATTGTATAATATATATATTTCTATATAACAAACCAATCACACACACAAACACACACACACAAAAAAAAGTAGATAAACATGTGTGGAGTAGTGCAATGTAATGGCTGTGGGGCAGCAGTCTTCCGGGAGTCTTTCTGGAGGCTGAGATGCTTCCCTATTTGCAGACAACTCTCTGCCCTGAGGGAGGAAGCGTTCTTCAGGCACACTGGCAGTAGTAAGGAACCTTTCCCCGGCCACACTAGACAGTAGGAAGGGAACCTCCCCATCCAGGGAGCACCAGAGCCACCACCACTACCTCAGAGGTTGGCAAGAAAGCACAGCAGTTGGACCACAGTGGGCTCAGGTAGGGTGAGGATGGTGGAACAGAGGCACACCCAGTCAGTTGTTCCACTCCACAATCCATACGCCATTCTGGGGGAGCATAGCTCCCCTATGGATGCACCCGCAGAGGAGACTGATGACAACTGTCACAAGGGAGGCCCACAGGAAGGAGGCAGAGGACACCACAGGGAAAGGAAGCAGCTCCTGGTAGGGGACTCAATTATTAGGGGGATAGAACTGGGGGGAGCAGGGAAAACTGAAGTCAGGTGCTTGCCTGGTGCCATGGCTTGGAGGGACAGGAACCGCATCCTCAGGATCACAAGAACAGCTGCACGAGAGTCTGAGCTGGACGTTATTGTCCACCTAGGGACAAATGACTTGGCTCATCATGAGATTAGAGTAGTGCAGGAGGACTTTGTAGAGTTAGGGAAGGGTCTAAGACAAGTAGCACACACAGTATCCTTCTCAGAGGTGCTGCCTGTCATTGGCATGGGTGAGGCGAGGGTACTTTGCACCATGCAGTTTAATGAATGGTTGAAAAAATGGTGTGGAGCACAGGGGTTTGGCTTCATTGGGGACTGGGGTTCCACCTAGAGGGACACCAGCCTATACTGGCAGGATGGTCTGCATCTGTCCAGGAAGGGAACAAGTCTTTTGAGCAATCAGTTTAAATGCTTCATTGGCAAGCTTTTAAACTAGTCAAGGGGGGGGGCACTGATAAGCAGCAGGAAAATCCCATCCTCCCCCTACAAAACAGGGTACTAAATGAGAAAAAGACCAAGGTAGAAAGGTCAGTGGGGGATGCTGCAACAGAAGGTAAAGCCATCAAAAAATGGAGAGCAATGAGTATCAATGTCCGTAGTCTGGGTAACAAACTTCCTGAATTAGTGGCCTTGATGGAGGAGGAACATCTGGATATCGTGGCAGTCACAGAAACATGGTACACACAAAACCATGACTAGGACGTAAACATACCAGGATACACTATCAACAGGAGGGACAGGGAGGGTAAAAGAGGAGGAGGAGTAGCTTTACATAAGGGAAGGAATCAAAGCAACAGAACAAAAGGGTAAACAGGGAGGAGAAGAAGCACTGTGGGTAAATTTGGAGACAGGCAATGGCACCACAATCCGCATAGGGTTAGATACAGACCCCTTCTCAGGGGAGGAAATGGACAAGGAAATGATAGAAAGTATACTTAGAATGGCAGAAAAAGGGGAGATATTGCTGATGGGTGATCTGAATATGCCAGATGTTAACTGGAGTGCAGTTGCAGCAGCCACTTCGAAGAGTGGGGTTATTCTAGATGCCCTACAGGGGGCATGCCTTAGACAACTAGTATTGGAGCCCACTCGAGAGGGAGCAATCTTAGACCTGGTTCTCTCAAATGGAGATGGAGAGAGGATCACAGATGTAGAAGTGGGCAGCCATCTGAGAACTAGCCACCACTAATAGTATGTTCTACAATAACACAGCAATAGAGTCAAGCCATACAAAGGCAAAAGTACTGGACTTTAGGAGGGCTGACTTTGCCAGAATGGGTGAGTGCCTAAGGAATGTACTAGCAAATGGGCAGGAAGGAGGGTGGAAGAACAATGGGAATAATAAAACTGCCATCACAGAGGTAATGAGCCTTTGTGTGAAGCAAATAAACAAAACAAAATGATGTAAGAAACCACTATGGTTCTCAAAGGAAGTGGCAGTGAAGGTTCAAGAGAAAAGAGAAGCATTCAGGGAAGTACAAGGAATCGTGAGAAGGAGCAGGACAGAGAACAGTATCAGTTAAAGCAAAGGAAGCTGGGAAGGCAGTCAGAGCAGCAAAGGCCCAAACTGAGGAAAGATAGCCAACTCAGTTAAGAAGGGGGTAAAACCTTTATAGGTACATCAGAGAGCAAAAGGAAGACCAAGGAGGATAGTGAGGCTTAATAAAGGAGAGGAGGGTGGGCAAGAGGGAGACTGTGAAAAGGCAGAGATACTAAACAAATATTTTGATCAGTATTTACAAATGAAGGGGGGTACTTAAAACAAACAGGAAACACACTCTGGATACAGAAGTTGATACCAGCCCATTTACAGAAGAAAGGGTTATGAAAGAACTCTTAAAACTGAAGGTGGACAAAGCAATGGGCCTGATGGGATTCATCCCAGAATTCTAAAAGAACTAAGGGTAGAACTAGTGACACCACTGACTACCCTCTTAACAAATCATGGGAGGATAGGGTGGTACCGAGGACTGGAGGAGGGCAGATGTGATTCCCTCACAAAAGTGTGAGCAAGGCAGAAGCAGGAAACTACAGACCTGTTAGTTTAACCTCAGTGATAGGGAAAATGATGGAATCACTTCTGAAGGAAAGAACTGTCGAGTATCTAGAGGCCAGAGGGGCACAGGACCCTAGGCAGCATGGATTCACAGCAGGAAGGTCATGCCAGACAAATCTGATAGATTTCTTTGACTGGGTGACCAAAGTAGTAGATCAGGGAGGGGCTGTGGACATGGCCTACCTAGACTTTAGCAAGGCATTTGACACAGTCCCACACAAAAGATTAATATACAAGTTAGCCAGCCTGATAGTGGGTCCCAAGATGACAGCCTGGGTAAAGAATTGGCTGGAGAATAGGACACAGAGAGTAATAGTAAATGGAGTCCACTCAGAAGAAAGGGGGTTATTAGTGGGTACATGAGAGTTCAGTATTAGACGGTCCTCTTCAATGTCTTTATAGCTACATTGCAGAGGACTGGAAGGAAAAGTATGTCTCTTTGCAGATGACACAAAGATCTGCAACAGAGTTGATGCACAAGGTGAGGTGGAAAGGATGAGAAGAGACTTGGCAAGGTTAGAGGAATGGTCAAATGTATGGCAGCTTAGGTTCAATGCTAAGAAGTGCAGGTAATGCACTGGAAACAAAAACCAGGGAAGAGTACACAATGGGGGGTGATATAACAACAACAAAATGGAAAGGGACCTGGGGGTAGTCATATCAGATGACCTAAGGTGGGCAAGCAATGTGAGAGGCAGCAAGGAGGGTTGTGGGGATACTGGGATGCATAGGGAGAGGCATCACCAGTAGAAAACAGGAAGTTATTATCCCTCTGTACAGACAGCTGGTCAGACCCCATCTGAGTACTGCGTGCAGTTCTGGAGACCCAATCTCGCAAAGACATAGACAGGATGGAAGCTGTCCAGAGGAGGGAACTAAAATGGTGCAAGGTCTGCACGCGAAGACATATAAAGAGAGACTAAAGGAGCTTAATATGTATAGCCTCGAGAAAGGAAAGTCCAAGAGGTAGCATCTTTCAAAAAAGAGGTCTGCAAGAACAAGGGCACAATTTGAAGATGGGGGTGGCTCAGAGGTAATTTAAGGAAATATTTTTCACAGAGAGGGTTGTGGATGCATGGAACTGCCTTCCGAGGAGGAGGTTGTGGAGTCAAAACAGTGGTGGAATTCAAACATGCATGGGACAGTCATAAGGCCATTCTAGGGGGTGGGGGTAGGAAGAAGTAGGCTGCTGGTTAACTAGGATCTGCAGCTTATCCAGTAGGTAGGGAAATGGGCAGACTGGGTGGGCCAAGCAGTCCTTATCTGCCATCAAATTCTATGTTTCTATGTTTCTATGATGAAATTGCTTTAACAGCAGATTTGGTGTAAAGGTCTGCCAGATGGCAAAGACATCCCATGTTTATAATATTTGGACAGACCTGCTTCAGCCTAGAAAGCAGAGAATTGTTTTTCCCAATCATAGCAGAAGCATTATCTGCTAAGAATGCAGTCAGATTGGTCAGTGGGACATGAAAGTGCTCTAAGGTTTTCATCACAATGTCAAACATTGCCTGCCCAGTTCCGGATACACAAGAAGGCATGTCCAGGAAGCGAATGACATTTGTTTCCAACTTCATGTCATAAAAGCCCACCAGAATAACCAATAACTTTTTATCCCCCATGTCTGTGCTTTGGTCGACATACAAGCAGAATGGAAGCTGGCGACACTGGGCAGCTGCATCCTCCTGAAACTTTGGCCCAAGGACTTCTCATGCAGTGCACGTAGATTTGGTTGATCCACAGGTTATATTTTTAACCACTTCTTGGTCTGTGCAGTGCTTCCTCATAAATTTCAAGATGTGGTCAGCACAGGAAAAGGAGAGAATGTCTTCTGCCAAAAGACTGACAAAGGCCACCTCAGCCTCCACAACCTTTGTGGAACTTTGTGCTTGAAAAAAGTGGCTCAGCTTCTTCCCAGAAGCATGTTTCACATTCTGCTGGTGCTTGTGTGATGATTCGTGGCACTGTATATCATTCCTTCCTCCATGGCTCACACTGATGTCAGATGCACACACTTTGCAGAATGCATACAGGGGCCCTTTTCTGCTGGCTGCTACCCATTCAAATGTAGTCTTCCATGCAGTCTGGAACACAGCATTTCTCTTTGACTTCTTGGGTTGGGTCACGTTACCTCCACTGCAGATGTCATCCTCGGAGAAAGTGTTGTCATCATGATCCATTTTCTAATAAAACTGCAATAAAGACAAAATGCAGAACAAGTTAACCTCAGGTTCAGGACCTCCCTTTAAATTAGAGAAATCTCCTGCTGGCAACTCAGGCTGAATCAGCTCTCCAGAGTCCACTTTTATGTTTTCCAGCTGGGATACATTATCCAGGCTGATTCTTAAACTGTTGTGCTGTCCCATAACTTCTTCCATTATGTGCATATAAAGACTTGCTAATGTATCAGGTGTGGTCTGAGCCTTTCTTCAGTTCTACAGCTGTACCAGATGCATACAAACAGTGAGCTACTAACGAGTCTGGAGTTATCTTTATCTGTCCAACAGCTTATGCTAAGAAAATTAAGAAGCTATTAATGTTGCCTGAATGACACATTCAATCACAGTACTTACAAACCCTCCCCATACTTGCTGACTGAGGCTTATGTAGCACAGTGGTTTACCTAGGTTACATTTTATATTAAGCTGTCTGTGTGGCATGCCATGCCAGTACCACTACCACTACTGACTGACCCCCCCCCATACACACACACACACACTAAAAGATAATGCAGTTCCAGGGAGAGAGCAAAACTGAGTCAGATTCCTGTTTTTTTTTCCTGCCTGCAGCAATCCTTTCACCCAAGCACAAATTATATAACAATATCTTTTGTCTTTTAAACAGTGCCCACAGGGGAGGTCTTTGACGCAGCGGCACTGCTTCTTACCAATGCTCCCCTAAGACCACTGGGCTCAGTCAGCTCAGACTGCTGTCTGCAGCAATCCTTTCACCCAAGCATACATATTTCATGTTACATAACACACACACAAACACACACACACAAACATATTTTGTCATTTAAGCAGTGCTTGCAGCAACCAGGAGGGCTTTGATGCAGGAGCAGTGCACCAGTGTCCGTCTAGAACATCCACACATTAAGCTGCCATTAGACAATATTCACATGGAGGTGATGCCCGGGTCTACCGCTATCTGTATTTATAAACAGTAATTAAACAGTAATTATTTTGATCCCGGTTATCTCACTCATATCATTCATACTGTTTTAGGTTTCTATAAAAGTAAGGGATTAGTTGGGATCAGATGACAATTAAGACCACTTGTGCTAATATACAGCTGATTGAAGTGAGGTGAGGTAGCGGGGACGAGGTCAGGAAGTGGTACAGTACTATTGTCAGGCTCCAGATCTACAATTATTAAGTAGCAAAGGAAAAAAAGGGGGGGGGCTTTGTCTACCTGAAGAAAGAGGGAGGTTGTTTACTGCTGATCAGACAAAATGACAAGACAGACAAGTGCTGCTCAAGTGCTCAGTCAGTGCTGTGGCTGCCCAGTCTCAACACTCCACTGCGCTGTGGCTGCTCCTCGGTCCAATCTTCTATACTTCCTCTGCAGTCATTTCAAGCCAAGAGAAGCCATGTGGTGGTGAACAGATGCTGGGTTTGCTGGCCGCTGCTTTTTACAGTTTACTTTTCACTGATACATCAGTGATACAGCTCTTTTTGGGGTGATTTGTTGCAGCAGCAGTCCCGCAGCTGGCCTGGCTGGCTCCCTCTGAGTGATTGCAGCCCACATGGCTCAGGCTCCGCTTGACAGACATGCGATGGGCACCTTGAGTGGTGTACTGGCTAGCATCTCTCTGCCTAATCGCAATTTTCTCTCCAGTGCTCTGGAACTCCGGAGGGCTTCTTTGATAGTTTGATTCTCCAGCCTCAGACCCATGAAAAGACACAAAACTTGAGGTCCGTGGGTGCCTTCGTTCTGACTGAGTTGCACTGACTGTCTGATACAAAGAGTAGTACTGTCTACGTTATCTTTAAAATAAAATAAAGAGTCCTTGGCAGACAACTAGGAGTATTCTTTGATAGCCGCACAAGAGTGCATATACTGACTGAGTACTAGTGTTTGTATTGCAAAAGAAAATAAAAATCCCAATAACTTCTACAGAAATGCCTTCAACAATTGTGCAAGCCAGTCCCATCACACAACACTATCACTATCTTTGATAAACATCTTGGGAACCTACTTAACACCAAAGACTACAGAATGCATATATCTGCAAATTCTGCAATGCATGTATGCAATATAAAAAATATAACCAGCAACATAGACTGAGGAGGGTGGACTGACTGACTGACTGATATACAAGAAACACTGAGGACCAGAACCCCACTGGCACTGACCTAATAAATGAGCTAGAACTGGCATGACAGAAACAAAATGCAGCTTGTATTTGAAATACAGTGACACTAGTGTCCCCACATTCATTTGACAGATTTCCTGTAACTCCACAGCAATTTTTCTGTCACTGAGCATGACACTGACTGAAGTGAACGGTTGACTGCAGTGTCTAACTCCATAAAATATTTTTATTTAGAATACCACCACAAAGCACAAGTTACAACTGGGAGTAGACAGTACACCCAAAAATCAAGTTAAGCTCCCCTCTAATGTGCTCCAATTTAAAAAAAAAAAAAAACATCCACCAACCTGATAGATGATTAAGGGTCAAACGAGCTCTGTGCAACCCTGAGCAACTCAATTAATTTTCTTCCTAGTACTGTCTGAAAATATTTGTGTGCAAAAATTAATCTCAGATCTGGCTGGCTGCTGCTGGCTAGCTGACTTAATTCCTGACCTGCCTGAAGATAATAGTACCTCTGTAAACTCAGAAAAAAACTGACCCTCCATCACAGTACCTCTGTAAACTCAGTGCAAAATGGACCCTCGTCACAGTACCTCTGTAAACCTGGTGCAAAACAGACCCCCCCTTCCACAGTACCTCAGTACCTCTGTAAACTCTGTGCAAAATGGACCCCCGTCACAGTACCTCTGTAAATTTGGTGCAACATGGACCCCGCCCATCACATGAAAGTAAGTAATAAAATACCTCTGTACACTCAGTGAAAAACTGATCCTCCATCAGTGTATTTCAAAAATGTTTGGCTTAAGTGCTTACCTCAAAAGGTCTCCTTCGGTGCACTATATCTGGAAGATCAGGAAGTCAAATCTCTCTGGCAGCAGGGTCAGTCAGTCAAGCAGGATGCAGGATGGAATTCTGAAATAAACTAAATGGCAGTGTGGCACTTCATGGAGTTCTTGGAGTCATCAGTCACTCGCCTCAGTCGGCAAATGAAAAATTGGCTTGCTGCTGCCATTTTCTCTCTGGGGCTCTGGAACTCTATTAGGCTAAGAGTGCCAAGAGCTGCTGGAGAGCTGCTTTTAAACAGTACTTGTGGACCTGAGTGGGGAGGAGACGTGGGAGTCGGGGGACTCAAATTCTTGTCTGAGGTGGGCAGGGGTGCCAGAACAGCAATGGACCAGGAATGCAGCCCATGATTGGTGGACTAGTCACCGACATCACCACGTGTGATGTATACAGGCTCTGGTGGTACAGCACTAAAAAATATCTCGGGGAAACAGTCGGCTTAGACCATGTGGCTGAGAGGAATTGGCATGGAGTTGGCGTTTCGGGACAATGGCGCGGGGGTGCAGGATGGCAGAACAGTCAGCTCGAAACCGGGACTTCACGGACAATCCAGGACACTTGAGAGGTATGGCTGTGGCCACCCCTGAACCCATGCTGTTCAGGACACAGTAGTTGATGGTGGCTGAGGTACTCCACAAATTGATCTGCCACGATCCGGTCTAGGGACTTGGAGAGTGGGAAGAGTATCGAGATTGGTCTATAGTTATCGTGCAGAGTCCGATCACCACTTTTGTGCACCAAGGTAACTGTCGCAGATTTCGAGCATTAAGGGAATTGTGGATGACAAAGCGAGAGGTTTATAATTTGAGTCAGTGGACTAAGAACTTCCTCAAGTGCCAGGCTAACAAATTTTAGGTCTAGAAAGTTCCCACTGCATCTTGACTTCCCTAATCTCCTATTTCAGTAGTGTAGATGTCTACAATACCAAGATGGCCCAACAGAAGTCTTTGTTTCGAAACAGTGCTTAAAGAGCAGGTTTTTACTTCTAATATATAGAAAACTATTTTATTTATTGCATTTTGATGTGTTAGTAATTACTTTCTGCTTGTATGATAAAATGTTTGTTAGTGCAGTGAAACAAGTGGATTCTCACCTTTGCTTCTCACGCTGCTAGTAAAAAAGAAGTCAGTAGAGTTCTGGTATTTTGATGTCAGAAACTGCCAGCTAATTAAAATACCCAATGTATTTCAATGAGAAACTAAATATATTCTTCTATCCTTTTCAAAATAAATTGATGCTTATTTCATCAACAAACTTTGTCTTTTATGTGTTTGCACTATTGTGCTCCCTCTGTAGGATTGTATGTTTCTAAAAACAATAATTAGTTTCTCTTTTCCTCTTTCTACATAAAATCTGGTTATGAAGAAAATATCACCTGCTAAATTATAACAAAAGACCACATGTCATTATAAATCACATATTTCTATTTTATATATGTAATATTTTTGTGGCAGGAAGTGTTAATTCTTCATAGAATTCTGGAAACAGATTTGTAGTTTCCCATTAAAATACACTGGCAGCCTTGCCAGTAAAGAGTTTCTGACATCATAATACAAGATTTCACTGGATTCTTTTCTCACTAACAGTTTGCAAAATACTAAAAAAATTATGAAAAAGTAAGTAAAGAAACAAATAAAAGCAAACTGAATGACTGCAGAGGCATCTTAAAGTTCTAAACCTTCATTCTTTACTAAGCATTTGCTCTTTAAAAGCTTTGTTCCCTTTGCATGATGTCACAGTTGGGGGTTGCAGCACTGAGAAAAAAAGGGGCAGGTTACGCAAAAGAAGCAGAGCACAGAAATAAAAGCATTTTTTATTGGAAAACAGCACATTTTGGCAGTTTGAATGGTAGGAGATTGAATCTCAGCTCCTACAGGTTACTACTCCCATGTGTTATGGCAAACCTCAGAAAATTACTTTAAACAAATAACACTCTAATTTGATAAAAAAAATATACGTGAAAACAAACCCGCATTTACGTCAGTCTCCAAACAATTTCATCATGAAACATCCAAGTGTGAGAGCAGGGCTCAAAATACAGATGCAGCAGGTACTGGGTTGCCAGCTTCACAGAGTCAAAACACAATCTCTCTTTCATTTTTATGTTTGCTTGCACGCATGTGCAAGAAACATAGTGCCATCATCCGAGTTTTCTGAGGTGTGGCAGCCCTCTTCCAATTCAGGCAGTGTGTTTGCAGGCGTGGCCGCAGCTCTCCAATGCCTGCTCGAGCTGTCTGTGACAGCTCCAAAATGCAGTGGAGTACAGTTGAAAGGGGGAGCTACGCTTCAGTGAGCAGCGATAAGATATCGCCTGCTCATGCGCGCTCCCCCTATACACACACACTCACACATACTGCGTGCTGCCCCCCCCACGCACACACTGTATAGCCGACGGGGGTGCCCAATCCCCAGTCGGCTGTGCTGCGCTCACCCCCAAAAGCCTTCCACATGCCACACTGGGTGCCCACCCCAGTGTGGCAACTCATGGTATAGCTGACGGGGGTGTCCAATCCCCCATCAGCTCCACTGTCCTCCCCCCCCCAGAGTACAGGGTGCCACGCTGGGAGCCCACCCCAGCGTGGCAACAGATGCTCTGGCCAATGGGAGTGCCCAATATCCTGTCGGCTCCATGCCCCCAAACCAGCCATCCTTGTGCCACACTGGGAGCCCACCCCAGCGTGGCAAATGTCCCGCATCATTATTTAAAAAAAAAAAAACCTGCAATAAAAACTCCTCGGCGCTTCTCCCTGCCCTCCCACAACCCGCACTCCACCCACTGCACCTGCCTCCCCACACCTCCTCACCCCATACTTACCTCTGGACCTCGGCGTGATGATCTTCGGTGGACCAGGAACATGTCTGCATTCTTCAAAGCCGACCGTGAATTGAGGAAATGCCGGTAAGCTGTATAATGGGATAGATAGGGTTTTTTCAACTTTGCTGCATATCTCAGGCATTTTTTGGAATTTTTGCACCAAATTTTCAACATGGGGTTTTTGGGACAACTTCTCATGAATGCTTTCACTGTCATGGCGTTATTCGGGCCCGAGGCGTGATTTTGCAGTCACTGCGCGAAATCACCTTTTGGGACCAATTAATGAAACGACACTGCCAGTGTTCATAAGGTGGGCTCTCAAGAAGCCTATTTTGAAAATTTGGTGGAAAATTCAAAAATGACTGTTTCTGGCGTCGCGTTGCGCAGTTCCTCAGCGCGCTTGTAAGTTCGCTTCATTTTCAATATTTTCACTCCAGATTTTCAACATTGCCATTTTACCACACCTTCTATGAGTAGTACAGCTGTCATTTTCACATCTCACCCAAACGTGTTTCACCCATGTAGAGCACAATGGCACAGTCGGTGTGCGTAAATCAATGTATGGGACACATTAAGAAAATCACAGTGACACTGTTCATGAGCAGAGGTCTTAAAATGGCTATGTTGAAAATTTGGTGAAAAATTCCTAAAATGACTGTTTTACTATCATGCATTGCGCAGTTCCTACGCACGCTCGTAAGTTCGCAAATTTTCAATATTTTCACTCCAGATTTTCAACATTGCCATTTTACCACACCTTCTTATGAGCAGTACAGCTGTCATTTTTCACATCTTGCCCAAAATGTGTTTGCACCATGTAGCGCACAATGGCACAGGCGGTAAAGGAAATCAATGTATGGGACACATTAAGAAAATCACAGTGACACTGTTCATGAGCAGAGGTCTTAAAATGGTTATGTTGAAAATTTGGTGACAAAATTCCTAAAATGACTGTTTTATGAGTGTGCTATGCAGTTCCTAAGCACACCTGTAAGTTTATGAATTTTCAATATTTTCCTCCAGATTTTCAACATTGCCATTTTATTACACTTCCTTATGAACAGTACAGCTGCCATTTTTCACGTCGCCCAAAATGTGTTTTCGCACATGTAGCGCACAATGGTGCAGTCGGTGTGCGAAAGTAATGTTTGGGACAGATTAAGAAAATCACAGTTACACTGTTCATGAGCAGAGCTCTTAAAATGGCTATGTTGAAAAGTCCATAAAATGACTGTGTTACGAGTGAGCATTGCGCAGTTTCCATGCACACTCGTAAGTTCATGACTTTGTAATATTTTCAGTCCAGATTTTCACCAGTGGCATTTTTCCACACTTCCTTATAAACAGTACAGCTGTCATTTTTCACAACATGGCCGAAATGTGTTTTCACACTTTCAGTGCAGAGATGCGTGGTCGCTGTGGGAAATCATTGTTCAGGACAGATAAAGAAAATCACAGTGACACTGTTCATGATCAGAGATCCCAACATGCCTGTGTTGATAATCTGCTGTAAAAAAATTCCCAAACTAATTACATTACAGGTGTGCATTGCACAGTTTCTATGCACGCTCGTGACTTCACCAGTTTTTTTTATATTTTTACTGCAGATTTGCAACATTACCATTTTTTACACCTCCCCATGAACAGTACAGCTGTCATTTTTTACATCCTGTTTGGATTGTTTTTGCACCTGTGGTGCTAAATGCCATAGTCGCTGTGCATAAGCAGCTTTCGGCTAACAAACTGATATTGCCACTGTTCATGAGGTGGGGTCACAAAAAAACCATGTTGAAAATTTGGAGTGAAAATACCAACGAATGCCTGAGGTATTAGGGTTTCCAACCATAACGCCCAACGCCCAACCCTGTAGAGAATGACAGGCATCAGGGGCGTGACTTGGGATTCTTGCCTGTAATGCTCATACCATTCCACACCCTGCAGCCAGTGAGAGGCATCGAGGTATGCCTTGGACTCTTCGGCCCCAAAGTTCACCCCATTCTCCTAAACCTGCACCCATCTCACCATATTTCCTGATGGAATGGGGTGCGCATAAGGGCCAAAGACCACAAGGCACACCGTGACACTTGTCAGTGTCTGCAGGGTGGGGTGTGGTGAAATGGCAAGGCTGTTGTGCCTGACAACCCAAAGGCACACCCCAATGCCTGTCACTCTCTGCAGGGTGGTGGTGGGGTTGGCTTCAGTTCAATACTTCACTGCCATTCCTATTACACAGCTCTGTAACTTCTACACTACCACTGCCAATGCCAGCAAGCAAACATTCGGCATTGACAAATGCTTGTTTTTAAAGGGCAATAATGGAAAAATTAGAGGATTTTAGAGCCAAAATTCAAACAGTTAGCACTGCCCAAACAAGGTTTGAGCCGCGCTAACTGTGTATTGCATGCTGCAGTGCATGGCAGTCCATCAAGTGCCATATTGGAAGGCACAGTTAGCGTTGCACCAAGCTGTTAGTGTTCAAACACTAACTGGTGACTAGCACATATGCAAATGAATAGTACAGAGCTGCAAATGGTCACACTGCCTTATTCAACTGTTGTCAGATGCACTATCAGGCTGACAGGGCCATGCTAATTAATGCTGCCAAAACTCCACTGTTTAGCACTACGTACAATGGTGTGCATTCACCCCTCACCCACATTACTGGTTCCAGAGTCAGTATATGAAAATAAGTATCCCTGGCTTTAGTGGCACCCCCACTCCAATTCCCTGTTCCCTGTTCATATAGCACAATGAAAAAATTCTAACATTGGTACTGTAGTTCAGTACCTCCTTCTAATTCCCTATTCCCATAGCCAGGGCCCTTGAGAGGCTGGAGAGCCGGGGATAATTCCATGTACCAAAGAGGGGCCCAGGCCACCCAGCATACTACTATATACAGCTACATAGGGGCCCCAGAGTCTGAACTTTTCCAGGGGCCCAGAATTCCTCTCACAGGGCCTGCCCATAGCATAATGAACAAATAATAAAACACTGCTAATCCAGTGGTAGTCCCCTTCTATTACCTGTTCCCATAGCATAAGAGAAAATAATAACACTGATTGTCTGGTGGTACCTCCGCTGCCCAGCTCCGAAGCCACAACCCCACCCCACCCCAAGATGGATGCTGGTACATACCCACTGCTCACCTCTACAGCCATCTGCCATCTGCCTCACATAAGTCTAGTGTTGCTATACAAGCATGTTTAGCAGTACATTGCCTGAAGATGTCTTATAAATATCATAGAGCTTCCTTAGAAGGAGGCAAGGCTATCTGTGCTTTTTTTGCTTTTTTTATTGCTGTTTATTCTCCTGTTTGCTGACCTTCCCCTATCTGACCAGCCCCCCAGCCCTGTAACCCACCTTCCCAAGGAACATACCTCATCCTCCATGCCTTATGCCCCCCCCCCATAACAGGGCTGTTGGTTGCCCTTACTCCTTCTGAGGTCAGGATTACTTGGGGGAGGGTGCCTGGCCAGTGGTGCAGGCCGACAAGAGACTAGCTGTCATCCTGCACAGCCAGTGGGTTATCCTCTGTTTTTTCCCTCCCACAACACCAAGTGGCATACAAACATGGGTGTGTGTGAGGGGGAGCCATGCCTTGGCTGTGAGAAGCATAACTCTGCTGGGACTGCAAGGTTCCCAGCCCACACAACAGCACTGCAGTGAGCCACCTCCCTCCTCCCGGCTGGGACAGACTGCTATCATCAGCACTGCCACCCAGACTGGCCACCTGAATGCTGGCTCCTGAGTTCATAGCTGAACCCGTGTCACTAGAATAGAAGCATGATACACTTCCTTTGGCCCATCGGGCGGACCCTTTGTTGTTTTTTAATGGTTTCGAATGATGGGTGCTCCTCAGTGGTAACCGGCTGAATTCGGAAGGGCACTTAATCTTAGTTTTCTACTTGAAATACATTATGAAGCATGGTTCAGTGCAGTGACAGATCCAGCATTAGTAAAGGTCCTGTGGCAGCAGGACCCTTTTTTGACCTTTGCATGGAAAAGAAAGGAGTCCTGCATATTTCCAACACAACTAAAATTAATTGTATCATGGCCCACTACCAATAATTAACATGTTCAGTACAAGATAATAAAAACAGAAGTTTTCTGCCTGCTTGCTGAAAGTCAAGCCCCTCTTAGTCTATCATTTTTATGTTTCTGTTACAATGAACTGCGTTTCAGAGGTGTGTCATTGTCGAGTCCAGTGCAGCTCAGGCTACAATGGGCTCGGCAGTGACAGCCCAATGATCAGTGAGGCTGATGCTGTCACATTTGTCTTTTCACTGGGAAGAAACTTCTTGTAGTTGAAAGGAACCAACCACTCCATACACAGAGCAGCTGGCTCCTTTCATTTACATAAACCCGCCCACTGCCTTCTAGGCTAGAACACTGCCATCAGTTAGTATGATCAGTAGTTTGGCCATACTGTAAAAATATGTAAAAGATCTCGAGGGAGTGATGAACATATAGCAGTGGCAGCAGCAGCAGCAGCAGCAGACAGGCAGGTGGACACCAATGGTCACCAGTAGATGCAGCAACCCCTCCTCCCCCCACGTCACATGGAGCTGGCAATTTTTCCTGTTCTGAACCATACATCCTACCAGTTTCTAGCTCTCCAGGGGAGGTTGTTACCACAGCAAATTTTCATTATACTGTAAGAAATTTGGGAGGTGGTGTCCTCCCCCCCACCACCCCCCAGCGAACAGCACTCCTCAGGTCTGTTTTGGTTCAGTAGCTAGAACTGGTACAGCTGCTAACTGGAGAGTTTTTAAAATCTTATCATAATAATTATTAGGATTCTTACCAGATCCTTATGGTTACTTTGTGGAGCACCGGTTCGACACTACCCACAGAAGGAGTCTGGAGATCCAAGATTTGGTGCACAAGAAAAAACTTTCATTATTGGTGATCATGATCTACTCATTCCACTTGTATGCACCATCAGCATGTTGGAAAACTGTGCAGCCTTCCACAAGAAAAATGACTAGGAGCAACTTCAACCAATCAAATAAGTAATGACTGAAAAAGTCAGCATGGAGAAATTCATTCGAGTGCTACCTCAACCCAGTAACTTAAACAGCCACTTCGGAATTATTTACACTGGTGTCCCTATTGTGCCTCATTGTGGCACTGGCAACTAACAGTAGGTGATAATCACCTCTATGTTTACTGTGGCTAAGGGAAGTCAAATAAACTGAATAAAATAAACAGAACAATCACCACGTTTACATGTCAGGCAGCTATCAGATTTCTGATATTTGCCCCACGGCTACCCCCATTCTAGTAATACTCTTGCAGCTACCAAACATTGTGCCGTACAACTACCCTACTCCACAGTATCCATTGCACAACTACTCCCCTCTACTAACACATTTACAACTATACTATATTCTGCTTGCATCCACCCCAAGCCACAGTATTTGCCCAATAGCTGCCACAGTGTAGTATCACTTTCACAGCAGCCAAATATTCTGTCCTGCAACTACCCCACATTTCATATCTGCCCCACAACTATCTCTACTCTAGTAACACTCTTGCAGCTGTCCAATATTCTGGCCTGCATATACCCCACTGCCCAATGTGTCCCACAACTAGCCCACCTCCAGTAATACACTCACAGTAACCCAATATTCTGCCTTGCAACTACCCCACACCACAATATATGTCACAAAACTTCCTCACTGAAGTGACATTCTCACAGCTTCCCAATATTCTGTCCTGCAACTACCCGCACATCACCATATCTACCCCACAACTACCCCCTTCGAGTACCACACTTACAGTAGCCCAATATTCTTTCTTGTAACTACTCCACACCGCAATATCTGCCCCACAGTTCCCCACTTAGTAACACTCATGCAGTTACCCAATATTCTACCTTGCAAAAACCCTATAACCTAATATCTGCTCCAGAACTACCCCAGTCTAGTAACACTTATAAATGTACCACACATTCTGCCCCACAACTACCCCAAACTTTAGTATATGCCCTGCCTCTATTCCTTACCACTATATCTGACCCATAACTGCCACACACCATGGTATCTGCCCAGCAACTACTCCTTTCACATATATCTGTCTAACAACTGCTCCCAATTCCAGCATCTGATCTAAACTAGTACACCACATATTGTACTAGTACAGTACCCACCTGAAATCATAGTATCTGCCCCACAAATATCCACACCCTGTTATCAGCTTCAAAACTCTCCAGTAATATGCTAACAACTACACCACACCACAGTATCTGCCCTGCAACTACCTATCAATGTATTTACCCACAGCCTACACATACCATTGTTTCTGCCCTTTAATAACCCTACACTATGGTACCTGATAAGAAATGACCCTTTGTCCCTATATCTGTCACACAATTACACCGCACCCCAATATCTGTGTGAACCACCCATATGCGTATCTGCCCACAACCACCACAACACCCCAGTACTTGCTACACAGCTACCAAATATCCATCATCAATTCCTGAACTAATCCTCACTTCTCTGAACAGTAGTACAGAGTCATCTACTGGGGTGTAAGATGATTATGGGTAGGTGCTGCCCTCATCCTCCCCCCTAGTCCCTCTGGTTCCCCCACCCACTCTCCTAATCAGCACCCCTTGCAACCTCTTTGTGCTTCTATCTCCCCTTCCACTTACACTAGTCGCTGTGTCACCTGTCAGCATCTTCTTTTATACCCCCTACTATCCCTCTTTCATCTCCCTTCCCTTTTCTCTGCCTTTGTAAACCTACTGTTACAGCCCCCGAGCCCCACAAATTACCCACAATGCACTTTATTTTCATACTATATTGCACCCCATGCAGCTACTTGAACAACTTCTAATCAAACTGTATTTGTATTTGTTTGTAATTTACTGCGACCTGTAATTGTTATTTGTTCGCACCTATTGTATTTGTACTTTCTACTATTTCCTTGTCCTCCTTTACCCCCTCACCCCCCAGGACACATCTGTAAATAAGCTGTTACTCAGCTCAGTAGGCCTTTAACTTTTGAAATAAATAAATAAACACACTGGAGTGTAATAGCTGTGAGTCGAAAACAAGGGTAAGGCAATTTGCAGAGCAAAAACTGAAGTGTGATAGTGGTTATGGGCATAATCTGGGGTCTGTGGTGATTCTTGGCATATATTGGGATAGTGTAGCTGTGGGGTAAATTCTTGGGTGTGGGAACTACCTTACACCTATATGTTCATCAATTACCCAAAATCAAGATATCTGCCCCACAATGGTTCCTCTCTTCAGTGGGAGGCCACGAACTTCCAGACATAGAATAGGGACTTCAGAAGCTAGAGGCCAGAAGAATCAGACATTGGTGGAGGTCACAAGGGCCTGCTTCCTTATATATTAGGTGACTTTGGCATTTTTTCTACAAGGGTGTGATATATGTATAGATAGATAGACAGATAGATAGACAGACAGACAAATAGATAGATATGCTCGGGGGACTGGGACAACTGGGCCTTGGGGAATCTGCTGGTGGCTGGGTCAGTAGTTATCTGAGGGAACACCCCCTCAGGATCAGTTTTGGTGGTGCTATCTCACAAACTAGGTTAATGGAAATAGGGGTATCCCAAGGGTCACTTTTGGGGCCCCTTTTGTTTTCTTTGTACATAAATAAACTGCCTTCTTTGTTAAAATACTCGCACACTTTAATGTATGCAGTTGATATCATTTTGTATACTAATTTCTCTTCTGTGGATTACATAAACTCAGCTTTAAATACTGACTTCTTGATCCTTGATACACGGTTGAGTGAACAGCGATTGCTATTAAATAGCAAGAAAAAAAAGTATGCTTTTTGGAACTAGACAGCACATCACTGGGAGTGACCCTATTATAGTTTAAGATACTAAAGGGACTGTATTGGAACAAGTCTCCCAATTTAAATATCTGGGGATCACTCTTGATTCTGGATTGTCTTATTCGCTTCACATAAATTTAATATGCAGGAATATTAATCAACAGTTGGGAGCTTTGTTTAGACTACAAAATCTGCTTACTGAACAAGCACGACTTGTTACTACTAACAACGTCCTGCTGTACATACTGAACTACAATTCTTTTTTGTTTCATGGTTTGGCGAAATCTGACAAGACCCTACTTACAACAGCTTTTCATGTGATATGTAGATTTGCATTAAAAAAACCTTTTCACACACATCATTGTATACTATATCAACTAACTGGGTGGTTGCCTCTGTCTCAGAGTTGTCCTTATAGTCTCAACTGTTTGATTCATAATGTACTGGGTTTAAGCCCTACTTCCCACTTTATTCTTTGTTACATCAACGAAATACAGATAGGAATCTTTGTTCTAATACTTCCATTTCACTTACGGTCCCAAGGGTGAAAACTTGTACTGGAAAACAAGCTTATTCTGTTTCTGCTCCCTTTTATTGGAATAATCTACCTTCATTTATACAACACTCACAGAATCATGAAAGCTTCAAAACTCTCTTAAGAAATTTTATGCTGATACTCTTATACAGTATGTGATTGTTAGTTTGAATACTTGTATCTTGTATTGTATGTAATCTATGTACTTCTTGTAACATTATGACCATATTTTATGGTCCCGGGTCATGTTTGAAAAAGGGCTTTGGCTCATAACACTTACCTGGTTAACAAAAGTTGAAATAAAAAAATATATATATATATATATATATATATATATATGTGTATATACATATATACACACACAATTGTGATGCAAATCCCTCACCAGGGATTTCCAGTTCACTGCCACCACCTGGGTTTTTTACCAACAGGGCCCAGGAAGCCTTGCTTGGCAGGGACTTTAGGCTGAGGGGTGGAAGCAGGCCTGCTTGTACCCCATCTGCCTCTCCCTCTAAAGAACCCCCTCTAGGCATAAGCAGAAGAGGAGGCCTGGGCTTGGTTAAAAGGCCTATGAAAAGGCCTGCCCCACTTTGAACAGGAGAGGGAAGGGGGGAAAAGCATAGAGAAACTTCCCTTCCCAATTGAGAACTAAGGCATCCAGAGGGACTGAGCCCAACACTGGGGGCCTGCAGCAAAAAAGGGGAAGTTGGTGATTGTCTGGGGCTGTTTCTGACTTCCTCCTTTGCACAAGGTCAGGAAGGTCAACACAATAACTGTGGGTAGAGTGCTGTCTTGGAGATGGACTGCAAACAGAGTCCAGTAGACATAGAATTACCCTTTTAAATAACACACAAGCCATTGGTGCTGGAATGGTTTAAAAAGTGGTAGGGCCAAGGATGTTAGGGGAAAATTCTCCCCTATTAAATACATTTGCATGATTTCAAAAACTGATAGGGCCACTTATGAAAGTGTTAGAGCCATGGCCCTAGTGGCCCCCCCGTTCCAGCACCTATGACACAAGCAGTCACTGATTCTATAAAAATAGACTCTTTACTAGAATATTACAAGTATTTACAACAGGATGTATTTACAGCAAACAAAACGGTTCCACATTTATTAAGAAGCAGAAAATAAAATTACATTAAAAAGACAGGTATTGTACAGCAGAAGTCTAAGCTATCCTCCCCTACAAATACTTCACCTGCCCTAGCTAAAGAAGCACTTTCCCCTCACTGTGCTATCTTTTTTTTAAGTATATAATTGATATCTGCTATCTACTTATCTATTGTTTACCTTGTTTTGTTTTTGTACTACTGACGTGGAACCTTTGTAAATGAATTGTATTGCTCAAAGGTGTTGTAATCCAGACTCAATAAATGAATAAACAATCTTACCTCAGCTAGTCTTTGTAATGGCAGGGGCCATGGTCTTTAGATGTTTCAGACCCAGAGAGTGAGCTTGTTTTAAGCCCCTCAATATATTGCTTTGCTCCAAGTGGGGAGGGTCCTACTCACGTTGAGTGACAGGCACAGGTTGCCCAGCCCTCTTAGTGTGTGTGTGTGTGTGTGTGTGTGTGTGTGTGTGTCTGTGTGTGAGCACCCACCCTTCAGCACCTCCTTGCTACCATGATGTCCACCTGGGTTCTTTGTTCAGCATGGGAACATCTCCAGGAAGGACACCCCCACTGGGTTTATTGCTTTATTGCCTCTTCCCTGGCTTTCCTGTTAAGTTTCTCATGAAAACCATCAGACCTGTAATTTAACTTTCCATATACACTTGTTCATGTGATCTGGCAACCATCTTGTCTGAAGAAGATGCATATTCAAAAAGAATAACTTAATCAAAAGAATACCAGGTTCTTGTCCCCTTTCCTGTCACAACAGTATATATATATATATATATATATATATATATATATATATATATACTTGTAAAACTCTATTAATGCATCAGTTGGGGTTGTTTCCACACCGAAAAAAGTATGGAACTTCCACGTTAGGGTTACCATCCCTACCACCCTGCCACCACCACCCCACCCTCCATACACCAACAGGCATCAGGGTGTGCATTGGGGTCATTGGACTAACTCTCACCCCATTCAGTGTGTAAAGAAGCTATGGTGGTGCAGTATAGGAGAATGGGGTAACAGTTAATCATGACAACCCCAACACACACCCCAATGCCTGTTGGCGTGTGGGGAGTGGGTTTGAATCCCACAGCCCCCATTTGCATACTGTGTGACCCTGAGCAAGTCACTTAACTTCCCTGTGCTCCCAGGTTGCATCTGTAAACAAGCTTTCAGCTTAGTGTGTCTCACCTGGTTAAACAATTTGAAGAAAAAAAAAAACAACGTGGAATTTCCACACTTTTGTCGGTGTGGAAACAACCCTGACTGATGCATTAATGGAGTTTTTACAAAGAATTTCCTTTCTTTTTTTTAAAGTGTAATATAAGTAGTAAATGCAATGTGATGGTGGGAGCACGGGACCCACCAAGCTGCCCAGTTATCATAATGATATGTATCTGTGGGAGCATGGGCCCTCTAGGCCCTGCACTCCCACTTACAGATAAGTAAGGAGCCAAACAGCAGCCCTATAAGGCAAGGAGCCCTTGTAACACTAATTTGCCCATATCTCGGGAACCGTAAAAGCTAGAAATTCAAGTGTTGTTGTAATCGTGAGAGAGAGAGAGAGAGAGTAGTTCTCACAGCATAGGTCAATCAAATTTTATCGTGCATTGTTTATGAGACATGGGCACCAAAAAGTACTGTGAATGCTAACGCTGAGGGCATGATAGTGGCCTACGCACATGAAAATGAGCAATTGGAACACTAATTCACAAATATCTCAGGAACCATACAAGCTAGAAAAAAAATTCAAATGTTATGGTTTTCATGGCTTTCCAACCTACTTCTGTACTTGGTCTCCTTGTAGGGGGACTAAGTATTTTTGTGATGAAAAGTCATATCTCGAACCGTTTTAGAGATACAGGCCCCGAAAGTCATCATGGGCGCTGCGATGTTATCCTATGGGAAGATTTATGAACTTCAGAATGCTGTAAATATGGACCTGTTCAATGTTTCCATACCAAACCACCACAAGGCACATTTGAGGGACTAGGGCTGTCCACCCTGAAAAGTTCAGCCCAATAACGCAATCCACGTTGACACAATGAAGGGACAAAGAAAACAACCACCGCAATGTTATCCTATAGGGAAATTTCTTAACTTTGGAATGGTGTAAGTATGGGCCTGTTGAATCTTTTTGTACCAAACCACTGAAAGGCACATCAGTGGCACTAGGTCTTGCCACCCTGAAAACTTGATCTTTCTATATTCCAAATTTCAAGCAAATCGGGCAAACCGTTCAAACGTTATTACAGTGCAAAATTTGAGGTTTAACATAGAAATGGCTATGCAACCCTAACTATAGTGGCACTACCGTTGCCACTATAATATCTATAAATATATATATATATATATATATGCACACACACACACACACACACACACACACACATATACAGTAGACATATATGTAACCCCTAGGTGGCACTATCCCAAGGGCTACTACCTCTGCCTGCTTGGCTACTAACAGGTTGAGGGGCCTAGGTCCAATGGCGGGTGCCTCCACCCAGAGGTCAGGGTTGATAGTGATTAGATTAGCTCAGGTACAGCCCTCTGGGACACTGTGGCCCCCCCTTTGTTTCCACTAGTGGCCCACACAATACATGGGAGTTATCTTCCCAATACTCCACAAATGTACTCTTCTTACACATACAGTAACACTTACCCTCAGGACTGATGTCTTGCAGCACATCTTTGAGGACCCCCTGTAAAACAAGGTTAGGCAATATACACAAACACAATGCAATGTTTTTTCTACCTATACTGACACCACAGACAGCATATAGTTCAATAACAACAAATCTGATTTATTAGAGGGGGCATTAAGAAGGAGGGGGCAATCAGGTTGATTTGGTTTGGAAATATTCAAATCACAAAACTGTGCATGCGTATAGGGTCCAAAATGTCACTCTCTGGGTACCCAGGATGGTGGGGGGCTAGCCAGGGTCGGTGCAGCTGGTTGGGGCCCTTTGATGGAAAAATACATGCACACACTAATTGTAATCTGAAGCCCTGGGGCTCAGTTCATGAAGAAATGAAACAGCAATAATTAGATGACACACTTGCAATTTGATAAACAGATTGCAGGGAGCTACCCTGATTTGTACTCACTGACTCAATACTGAAAACTGGATGGATGCAGGTTGTCCTGGATTGCCAGGAGAAACAAAATAGCTGGCCCTGCCCTTGTGGCAGGACTCACTTGCATTTGAAAAACAGGCGGATTCAGTCTGAATCAAGCTGGGTTCTGCTTCCAGCTTCAGCACACAATTCACAGTACAGGGGAAATAAGATTGCAATTCGCCACAAGCGCTAGACACATTTATATGTAAAGGAAATTACTATACCAGGCAGGCTGATCCTTGATCCCGATCGCAATTACTGCAAAAATACCCAGGAGCACACACAGCATCAGCAGTCCCCGACAGGACGATTGCATTCAGCAAACTTTCGGTCTTCTTCTGGTTAAGCCTGGCTTCCACACTTCTGGATCCTCTTTCTCCTCAAAAACTCGGATTCAGTCCGAACTGGCACTTACAAATGGCTGCAGGCCAAACTTCAGGGCCTCCCACGTGCTTCCCGTGCAAATTACGCACTGCAGCAAGAGCAGGGCTCCTTCCTTCTTCACTGTCACTACTGATCTGGCTCTCCAGCAGACAGCCTGGGGCTTTCTTTCAGATCCACAAGATCCTGGTTGGCTGATTCTCCTTGTCAGTCACAACAGGCTCCCTCTATTGGTTTAAAAAGGAGCCAGAACTCTAAGAACTACATTTCCCAGAGGCTCTCTCCATATAACCCAGTTCAGGTAGGCTCCAAATGAGAGTCCAAGTTCTGATTTGCCAGCAGGCTCCATTTTAAGGACTCCCTCCCCACTGATTGGTCCAATTCAGCAGTCCGGGACCAAATTGAAAGAGCTACACTACACAGTCCTTGCTGAAAGGAAAGCAGGTTAGACAAACTGTACTGTTATTATTACTCTAAACAATTCCTGGCAGACAGTTACACCTTTCAGTAAAGCTCCCTTTGCGCGTTTAGTGATGGCAGAAATGGATCGAGTAGCCAGCAGCTCGGGCGGGATTCGAGCATTAAATACACAGTCCCCCCCGTGCAAACTAATTAACTCTGCAAGCAGACAGCTGTTAAAGAGATAGTACGTGGAGGCTTAAATAGCACTCACTTGGAACCACATTTAAACAGCTTAGACACCGAACACTGCCCAGACTTGGAGCATTCAGGCAAGCTCCTGGAAGACTTTTGGGAACCCCCATTTGCAGGGGGGGTTACACCCTTTCTGGCCTGGAAAAACTTGACGTCCGCGTCAAGTAAATATTCCCACAAACTTCAATACAAAACCATATACATTTACATCACTAATACATTAGGCTTATACGTGTAATCATCAGTCAACATATCACCTTTGCCATAAACACATTTCTGATACTTTTCAGCACATTACCTTTGCACAGCATTAGACACACATTGTACCTTAACTCAGGTTATTACCTCCTGCACATGAAACCTGAAGAGAGGGGGCCCATCCCTATCAGCTACATTGGGGCTAGATGGGGCAGGGGTATCATACCTGGAGGGCAAAATAATTAATCTGGAGTTAGCACTGATGCTCAGTTTGGGTAGTGAGCTCTGGGATACATACACTCCTTTATGGACCACGTTTAGAGGCAAGTCTACAGGCCTCCCAGGAGAATCATAGCTGAGGTGCACCACAGGCCTTACAGCTCGACCAGTCTTTCTAGGGGGAACTGGTACAGTCTCTGCACTTTTAGCCTCACTTTCAGCACTGTCGTGACTTGCCAGGGGAGTTTCCATGGGGGTTAAAAAATCCAGACTTGGGGTACTGTCAACCTCTGGATAGGCAATTTCTGATTCCATAGTACTTAACTCATTCATAGAGCACTCCAGCACTGTCAGGAAACTATTATCACATTCCACAAATTCTTCAAGTTCTGGCATGTCACCAGAATGACTCATATCAACAGCCTCTCTCGTACCAAATAATTTTGTTCCTATACAGAGCAACTCAAGATCATCAGACGTGACACTCTGCACTTCACTTTCAGGGAGAGGCTCCATGGATAAAGCTGGGGGGTCAGACAGTCCAGAGGGCCCAGCTTCATTTCCATAATTGACCAGGGGGTTACCTTGAAACAACTGACTTAGTTCATAAGAAAGGTAGTAACCAGAGATGCACTCACTTTCATCTGAAGTAGACTGACAATCCTTCTCAATTGAGGTTTGCTGTGGAGGAAACCTTAGGTCAGAAACCACAGGCGCATGCCCTTTCTGCCTCAGTATTGCAGCAGCCCTAGTAGACACTCTATTTACTTTCGCCGTCATCTCCACTGAAGGGCCCACTATTCTGGACCAGTGGGTAGAGGCTGTAGCAAGTGCCAGGGTAGATAATCTAGCCACAATGGGATTTGAATTAGCATTTCTTTGATCCTCACTGTGGACATCATGGGTACTCCTCGACCATCGACTTGCTTTTTGGAGTTCCCCTTGAAGCTGGCTCACCACTTTCTCCAAATCCATCTTAGACCAGCATTCCGTCTTCATATGGCTATCCTTCCCACAGCTGTGACAGATAACAGGCTCTCGGGTCATCCTTGAGGAAAACATTGCACAAGGAACTGAAGTAGTAGCAGGGGGTGGGGATCCCATACCTACTGGTTGCAGTAAGAGGGGCACAATGTACCTCAACAGTTCCCTTAGAGCGGCAATCAATTCCTTGAACTCAGCCAAGAAGTCACCTTCATTCCGGGTCTCAGATTAAACAACATGCATTCCCACTCCACTCTTATTCTCCAGTGCCTGATATAAATCAGGTTCTCAAGCTGCATCAGTCAATTCTTTAATCGATTCTCTCAACTGTTGGGCCTCATCTGAATCACTCCTTTCAGGGGTCTGACAAGTGTTCACTGCCCCAGCACAGGGCTCCCAGCCCTCTTCATCAGTTTCAATCTCACAGATTTCTTTCCTTAAATGACAGTACTCTGGAGGGCTTGCCCTCCTGTCTTGCAGTTTGAGCTTCAATGTCATCACACTCGAAAATCTAGCTGACTTCAGGATGTGATGTCTAACCTGATCCTTGGCAGGCACTCCCCCTTTCTTGTGGGCTCTCTGCAGGGCCCTCTCAATCCTTGTAACAAAGGCTGACAACTTCTCATTCTTCCACTGTTTAGTGGACTTGAACTTCCAGAAAAAATGATCCCCTGACTCAGTGCTGCCAAACACCCCCTCCAGTGCAAAGAGATATTCTGCTGCAGTAGCCTCCGGACTAGAGACACATAGAAAATGGATGGCTTCCAGGGCAGGGCCTCTCAAACTTTCCATCAAGCGCTTTCTCTTTCCCCCTCTGAACACTGCCATTCTTGCACTAATGGGGTGGCATAGTCCATCCAGGTCTCTAGATCATCCTCCCCCGAGGGCACTGGGACTGTGCCGGAGAAAAGTCTGAGCTTTCGGTAGCAGTCCAGCTGGATCAGGGGAATTATGATGGGGGAGGGGCCACTGGAGAGCTCTTGGGGGGAACTGGAGATGTACCTGGGGAATGCAGGGGCATGTGGTCACCGGAGAGGTCTAACACCTTTACCAGTTCCTGAGCAGTTCGTCTCTCAGATGCTAACAATTTGAGCAGTTTCTCTTCAAACCCATCTATATTTGGAGACCCACCCGGGGTGGTCAGACCACTAAGTAAATGGATGACCCTCCATCCCTTCTGGGTGCCTTCAGGCAGAATAACAGGGGGTACCTTTTCTGGGTCCACAGGGGAACTGCACTAGATCAGCACTAGCATAGTTTGTTCAAATAAATCAGCATCTCTTCCCCTTGCTTTTACCTTGCCCAAGCCCTTGACATGCTCTACAGTGGATACAATATCAGCATTACTCGTTCCTAAGGGGATATCCAGCAACAGAATGGCCCTGTAGGGGTCTATCACCTCAGCTTCACTCCACCCCATCATTCTGTGCACCATTAGCTTATGGGGGCCAATTTTTAGCTAAGGCGTAGTAAGCTTCTCCATTTTCCCTCCTAAACTGAACATACTGGGATAATTTCTTCACGTGGCCACTAGAGGACGCTAATCCCAGCAGTGCCTCCAAGATGTAACTCCTAGATGGCGCTATCCCAAGGGCTACTACCCCTGCCTGCTTGGCTACTAACAGGTTGAGGGGCCTAGGTCCAATGGCGGGTGCCTCCACCCAGAGGTCCAGGTTGATAGTGGTTAGACTAGCTCGGGTATAGCCCTCTGGGACACTGTGACCCCCCCTTTGTTTTCACTAGTGGCCCACACAAAACACAGGAGTTACCTTCCCAATACCCCACAAATGCATTCTTTTTACACATACAGTAACACTTACCCTCAGGACTGATGTCTTGCAGTACGTCTCTGAGGACCCCCTGTAAAACAAGGTTAGGCAATATACTCAAACACAATGCAATGTTTTTCTACCTATACTGACACCACAGACAGCATATAATTCAATAACAACAAATCTGATTTATTAGAGGGGGCATTTAGAAGGAGGGGGCAATCAGGTTGATTTGGTTTGGAAATATTCAAATCACAAAACTGTCCATGCATATAGGGTTCAAAATGTCACTCTCTGGGTACCCAGGATATACCTCTCAACTGTACCACATTACGAGGAATGTTCCTCATTTTACTTCACAAAAGGCCCCTGTTCCATATTGTGAGGACTTGTTCCACATTCAAAGCCAACATTTTAAAGCAAAAATCCATAGTAAATGATGCAAAAAAATATATTACTGAATTAGTAACAGACTTTCTGAACATGAAAGCAACATTTTAACAGTGTTTTGAGCTTCTTAGGTAAACATTTGATTAAGTGTTCCACATTTTGCCCATTTGTTCCACATTTTGACAGGCAATGTTCCACATTTGGGGGACAAAAGGTTGAGAGGTATGACCCAGGATGGTGGGGGGCTAGCCAGGGTCGGTGCAGCTGGTTGGGGCCCTTTGATGGAAAAACACATGCATACACTAATTGTAATCCGGAGGCCTGGGGCTCAGTTCATGAAGAAATGAAACAGCAACAAATAGATGACACACTTGCAGTTTGATAAACAGATTACAGGGAGCTACTCTGATTCGTACTCACTGACTCAATACTGAAAACTGGAAGGATGCAGGTTGTCCTGGATTGCCAGGAGAAACAGAATAGCTGGCCCCACCCTCGTGGCAGGACTCACTTGTATTTGAAAAACAGGCGGATTCAGTCTGAATCAAACTGGGTTCTGCTTCCAGCTTCAGCACACAATTCACAGTACAGGGGAAATAAGATCGTGATTCCCCACAAGCACTAGACACATTTATATGTAAAGGAAATTACTATACCAGGCAGGCTGCTCCTTGATCCTGATCGCAATTACTGCAAAAATACCTGGCAGCATACACAGCATCAGCAGTCTCCAACAGGCCAATCGCATTCAGCAAACTTTCAGTCTTCTTCAGGTTAAGCCTGGCTTCCACACTTCTGGATCCTCTTTCTCCTCACAAACTCGGATTCAGTCTGAACTAGCACTTGCAAACGGCTGCAGGCCAAACATCAGGGCCTCCCACGCACTTCCCGTGCAAATTATGGTTTTCCAAAGAGGTAGCAAAGAAAGTGAAAGCCAAAAAGATTGCATTCAGGCAATACAAAAAGACACAGGCAGAAGGGGATAGGGAGAAGTACCAGGAGAAGCAAAGGGAGGCAGGGAGGCCAGTAAGGGAAGCCAAAGCTCAGACAGAAGAACACATTGCAAAATCAGTGGGTAGAGGGGACAAACCTTTACAGGTACATAAGGAAAAGAAAGGCAAAGGGAGGATAGTGAGACTGAAGGGGAGGATGGGAATGTATGGAGGATGACAACAGTAAAGCTGACATATTGAACAGGTATTTCTGCTCAGTCACATTGAGGAAGAGGAGGGTAATGGGTCTGAAGGGAGTAGAAGGTGAGAATGGTACAGAAATGGACACAAGTCCCTTTACACGAGAAAGGGTCCTGAAGGAACTGGAAGTGATAAGAGTTGATAAAGCAATGGGGCCAGATGGGGTGCACCCCAAGGTCCTTAAAGAACTAAGAGAGGTGGTGACTGAACCTCTGGCTATCCTGTTTAGCCGATCACTAGAAACAGGGGAGGTACCCAAAGAATGGAGGATAGCAGATGTAGTCCCCTTATACAAAAGTGGGAACAAAGAGGAAGCAGGGAACTACAGACCAGTCAGCCTCACCTCGGTAGTGGGGAAGATCATGGAAGCACTACTAAAGGAGAGATTGCTGGAACATCTGGTTGTCAATGGACTATAGGACTCAAGACAGCATGGTTTCACCAGGGGGAGGTCATGTAAGACCAACCTCGTTGAATTTTTTGACTGGGTGACTAGGGAGGTGGATCAGGGGAGGGCAGTGGACATGGCCTATCTGGACTTCAGCAAGGCCTTTGACACTGTGCCATAGAAGACTATTCACAAACTGGGGAATATGGGTGTGGGCAGGACAGTAGTGTGGTGGGTAGGTAACTGGCTGGGTGGCAGGACACAGAGGGTGGTGGTAAATGGCTGTCACTCCACAGAGGGAAGAGTGACCAGTGGGGTACCACAGGGATCAGTGCTGGGACCGTCCTATTCAACATCTTCATCAGTGACATTGCGAGGACCTAGAAGGCAGAATTTCACTGTTCGCTGATGACACAAAGCTCTGTAATAGAGTAGACACACCAGAGGGTGTAGACAGAATGAGAAGAAACCTGCAGAAACTTGAAGAATGGTCAGGGGTCTGGCAGTTGAAATTCAATGCAAAGAAGTGCAAGATAATGCATATGTGGGCACAAAACCCTGGCACAATATATCAGTTGGGGGGTGAGGATATAGCATGCACCAAGCAGGAAAGGGATCTTGGGGTTATCATCTCTGATGACCTTAAGGTAAGGAAACAGTGTGACAAGGCAGCAGGTAAAGCAAATAAGTTGCTGGGATGCATAGGCAGGGGCATCACCAGCAGGAAAAGGGAGGTCATAATTCCACTATACAAGACACTAGTGAGGCCCCACCTGGAGTACAGTGTACAATTCTGAAGACCTTACCTACGTAAGGACATAGACAGGGTAGAGAAGGTTCAGAGGAGGGCAACAAAGATGGTACATAGATTGCAACATAAGCCCTATGAGGACAGGTTGAAGGAACTGAACATGTAATCCCTGGAGGAGAGGAGGGAGAGAGAGGATATGATAGAGACATACAAGTATCTTACAGGGAGGAACAGGGTGCAGGAAAACACTATTTTTAAGCGAAAAAGATGTTCCAGAACTAGAGGGCATGGGATGAAGTTGGAGGGAGGATGATTCAGAGGAAACGTGAGGAAGAATTTCTTCACAGAACGGGTGGTGGACAAGTGGAACCCCCTGCCAGAGGAAGTGGTGGGGGCTGAAACAATCACGGGATTTAAGAATGCATGGGATAGACATAAAGGAATTCTGGAGGTCAGGGGTAAGGGGCAACAGACTTCTAGAAAAACATAAACTGTACTTACACGCTCAAATGGGCAGACTGGGTTGGCCATAGGCCCTTATCTGCCGACACTGTCTATGTATCTATGTATCTATGTAAATTACGCACTGCAGCAAGAGCAGGGCTCCTTCCTTCTTCACTGTCACTGCTGATCTGGCTCCCCAGCAGACAGCCTGGGGCTTTCTTTCAGATCCACAAGATCCCAGTTGGCTGATTCTCCTTGTCAGTCACTACAAGCTCCTTCTATTGGTTTAAAAAGGTGCCAGAACTCTAAGAACAACATTTCCCAGAGGCTCTCTCCATATAGCCCAGTTCAGGTAGGCTCCAAATGAGAGTCCAAGTTCTGATTTGCCAGCAGGCTCCATGTTAAGGACTCCCTCCTCACTTATTGGTCCAATTTGGCGGTCCGGGACCAAATTGAAAGAGCTACACTACACAGTCCTTGCTGATAGGAAAGCAGGTTAGGCAAACTGTACTTTCATTATTACTCTAAACAATTCCTGGCAGACAGTTACACCTTTCAGTAAAGCTCCCTTTGCGTGTTTAGTGATGGCAGAAATGGAGTGAATAGCCAGCAGCTCGGGCAGGATTCAAGCATTAAATACACAGTCCCCCCATACAAATTAAGTCTGCAAGCAGACAGTTCTTAAAGAGACAGTACATGGAGGCTCAAATAGCACTCACTTGGAACCACATTTAAACAGCTTAGACACCGAGCACCGCCCAGACTTGGAGCATTCAGGCAAGCTCCTGGAAGACTTTTGGGAACCCCCATTTGCAGGGGGGTTATATATATATATATAAATTTATACAAGAAGGGTGGTTGCTTACAGAGTGTGGTAAATGGAGATATCATCACTGGAGTGTGATAAATGAAGATGACATCAGTACTGTGATGATAAATGCCGTTTATCCATACTGTGCAAATGTTACCACTCATTCACTACAACCTGCATTCTAATTGAAACTGCTTCAGTTTCTCTTTTTCTTTCTCACTGAGGCCTGCAAGTTACTCAATTAACATTGCAAAGTACATTCAGCTGTGTGCTGTAGTGTTTCTGAAACTCCCAGCCCATTAATGTGCTGATGTCAGCTTCACAGCCTACATTCTAAATGGAACTGTTTCAGTTTCTCTTTCTCACTGAGGCCTGCAAGCTACTCAATTACCATTGCAAAGGAAACTCACCTATGTGCCATGATGTTTCTAAGACTCCTAGCCCATTCAGAAAAACTCACACACACTCACACCACACACAGAAAGAGCAGAAAGCACACAGAAAAAGGACACAGAAAAAATATTTCAAAAGCTCCCACCCCTATTGTATAAATAGCACACATGATGTGCAGATTCAGGTCTATGGAAAATATTCTCACTCCTGCAGAGTGAGCTCTGGATACTCTCACTCATACCTTCAGCACTCGTGAGTATCTAGATTACCTGCAGGAGTGAGAATATTTCTATATCACACTCCTGCCCATCATGTATCATATATATATATATATATATATATATATATATATGTAATAGATAACCCACTGTAAGGTGTGTAGTCGCACTCTGATATATGCACGCCTTGGTGTGCATTGTTAGGCATCAGGCCACAGGCTGAGTGCATCAACCTTCCAAGGTGTGCGTATATCAGAGCGCGACCACACACCCTAGAGTGGGTCATCTATCTTATAAAATGGCTAAATAGTTTTGGAGGGGGGTGAAAGTGTAAGTGTGTGGTCATGCTCTGATATACGCAATGTCATGTGATGCGTTTTAACCAACCAGCAGAGATAATTTTTCCTACCCATTTTATAAATACATAAATATATATATATATATATATATATATATGAATTACTAAAAGAAGTGAGAACACATGAAGTGCTATATCCGAAATTTGAACTGGGGCAGCTCTGAATACCATTCTGCTGAATAACCAACTGTGTCACCGAAGCAATTGGAAACTTGTGACTGTCAGAAATACCCACTCTTTCTCAAATACACAACCTGGTGCTACACAACTTTTAGTAACCCCCCCATGTGACCCAGACATCCCGCCTACAGTTGTTGGCAACAGAGGCATGACCTTAACAGTAAGACAGGTTTTGTGATGATGGTGGTTGTCATACTTGCAGGTGTGGAGGTTTACAGCAGTTTTATCACCTCCCCAAGTAAAGCCAATTTAAATAAATGGATTATGTAAAAAAATATTACAAATGTTTCACTTCACATATAATACAAAGAGCAGCGAGCTATTTTAAAATCACAATAAGCCACTTCAGATTGTGCATTAAAGTATATGAAGGCGGTATAGCGCAGTGGTTTAAGGCTCTGAGCTGCAAATCTGGTGACATCCAGCAGACCAGACCTGGGTTTGAATCCCACAGCTTCCACTTGCATACTGTGTGACCCTAAGCAAGTCACTTAACTTCCCTGTGCTCCCTTGTCACACCTGTAAAAAAGCTTTCAGCTTAGTGTGCTGCTCCTGGTTCAACAACTAAAAAAAGAAAAGAAAAAAAAGGCACTTCTCAGGGCATAAGGACACTTGGCCTTCAGCTTTGTGCTGCATGCCCCAGTGGTGTGCATTAAATATAGAATAAAGTATGGGGTGTTGTGTGTAACCAGAAGTTTACACACACCCAAGGGGTTAGATGCTACATAAACTCCAAGAGCGAAGCTTGAGGGGTTTATGAATAGCATCTTACCCCAAGAATGTGTGTAAACTTCGAGTTTACATGTAACACCCCATATTTTATTTTATATAATTGCTGGGTCTTCCTTTTTGGCCACAGCAATTATATAAAATAAAAATAGAACAGATGTCCCTGACATCTGTGCAGCTGCAGTGTCACTTTGGTTCAAATGTGCGGTCCCGGCCATTTTTATTCATTTATTTAAACATTTTCAGTGTTCTTTTGTTCCAGCTCACAGGCAGAAGTTGTTTTTTGGTTTTTTATTTTGTTTGCGGTGACTTACAGCGGAGTCTCAGTGTTGGTTCCGTCTTTTTAGAGGAGGTGGTCGGTGGCCAGCACTCCAGGAGGAAGTGTTGTGGTAGGCACATGTGCAGAATGAGGAAAATCATGCACGTGTTTGCTGTAATAAACACTCCTTTATTATGGCAAATGACGGCACAGGTTTTCTTAAGAAAAAATAAGACCCAATTATAATCCTTTAATTGCACACCTTGTCATGGATTATTGCTTTCTTAACAACTATATTTGTTTTTGAAAATTACTTTTCTCTTGTATTCCCTTCCAAATATCTTCCTAAATATTGTCCCAGCCAGTATACCCCCACCCTGTTCCCCAAGTACTGTTTTATTGTGACTAACACGAACTAGCATACTGCAGAGCAGGCACTGCTCACTGTCCGTAAAGGACAATATTTGGATATAAACTTCTGAAAATACTTCTGTAAACTTGGTCCGAGTCACATTAAAAAGGCTACTTCTTTTATTATTTCAAATGTAAAACAAAGAGCTAAAGCAGACCCAAAATTTGGAAAGAAGGGTATCATACAAGACAGGAGGCAAGGGTCAATTTAAAATGGAATAAGAAAGTATAGCTAAAAATGTTTATTGTAACATGCACTGCTACTTTCAGAAGAAAACAATATATATTTTTCCATCAGAAAGCATTATTTCTTTCTCTTTTAGGCAATTTAACCAAAATTCTAGAACAATGTTCATACACATACGCATCCATCTTCTACGTGTAAATCACCTAACAAACCTATCATCACTCCCTCCACAACAAACAAGCCTTTTATTGTTCATGCAGGCTTTGCCTGCTAAAACTTCAGAAGATAATATTTATTAACAAAAATAATACTACTGTATTTGAAAATGCCTTTTAGTTTTTCATTCATTATGCCCTTTTACTCACAATATTGATTTGTGCACTGCAGACAGACTGGGAGACATTTCATGCAACCAGGCATGTGCAAACATGCCAACAATCTGAAAATAATACCAGATCTGTTTACATGAGCCAGTAACCAGATTTGATAAAGAAAACCCAGGTATGACTATCAGATTTGTACAAATTCAAGTAATCTGATTAGAATAAGAATTATCCTGTTTACATGGATCTGCATAATCTGATTTGGTAATCAGATTTCTCAGTAATACAATTCCAATCAGATTACTAAATGCATGTAAACATGGTGAATGTATCCTGGTGCTGTTTTGGTAAATGAGACACACGTCCTGTTCTGTGGCGTAAATATTTGTCTTTGTTAAATTGACATTCTCCTTACTACCACATAATACTAATACAGACGATATACGCCCTGGGACCATACAAAATAAAACTGAAATAAAATGAAACAGAGCAATGTATATCAGACAAACGCCCTGTTCAGCAGTGTGGATATTTGACTTTGTGAACTTGCTAGTCTTCCTACAACCACATAATACTTGCAATATATGTCATGGGACCATGTAAAATAAAAATCAAAATAAATTAAAGAGACAGCAAAATAAATAAAACAATTTCATCTTGAAACTGTTTTACTAATTTGTGGCATAACAAATACAGCATGCTATGCCATCCGCTACAACAAACAGGCGACACGCACCTCAGGAAACAGAAACCAACAGCTCATAACCAGCATCTATAGGAAACCTCATGAAACCAACACTTTATTGCATTAATATAGCTGTCATCATCAGTCACAATTGGAAAAAATTATAATACGGTTCGAGAATCCTAGAACCTGATTGGTCAGCTGGGTTATGATGGGATTTACCCACTGGTAAAATTCCAGCCATCCCAGCCAACTGTTGCACAAAAACAAGGAACTACTACCCTTACATCATAGAAACATAGAAACATAGAATTTGACGGCAGATAAGGACCGCTTGGCCCACCCAGTCTGCCCATTTCCCTACCTACTGGATAAGATGCAGATCCTAGTTAACCAGCATCCTACTTCTTCCTACCCTCACTCCCTAGAATGGCCTTATGACTGTCCCATGCATGTTTGAATTCCACCACTGTTTTTGACTCCACAACCTCCTCTGGAAGGCCGTTCCATGCATCCACAACCCTCTCTGTGAAAAAATACTTCCTTAAATTAACTCTGAGCCATCCCTCCTCTATCTTCAAATTGTGCCCCCTTGTTCTTGCACACCTCTTTTTTTGAAAGATGCTACCCTCTTGGACTTTGTTGATTCCCTTGAGGTACTTGAAAGTTTCTATCATGTCCCCCCTCTCCCTCCTTTCCTCGAGGCTATACATATTAAGCTCCTTTAGTCTCTCTTCATATGTCTTCCGGTGCAGACCCTACACCATTTTAGTTGCCCTCCTCTGGACAGCTTCCATCCTGTCTATGTCTTTGCAGAGATTGGGTCTGTCATCAATCTCCAAAAACAACTGTGTTTCCCAAACAGACCCCAAATCTTCTTTCTGCAGTGTAAAATTACTTTTCTTTTTCCAGTAGTTCAAGTTTAACTAAAACCACTCAAACCACCTCACATGTCGTTCGCTCTCAGCCATGTTCCCATTCTCTCTCTCTCTCTCTCTCAGCTGAAGCTGTCCCACATCCCACAAGATCGTCACCTGTCTCCTGTATCTCCTGTCACAAAGGCACCAGTGTCACCGGCGGTGGCAGCAGCATTAACTGCAGGGCAAATCATTCTCTCCTAACTCAGTCACAGTAGCATGGCAGCATTTGAGGGAGCTGATCGCCCTCTCCAAACCCTGTCTCTCTCTTTCCTCACTGAGAGCAACGCGCAGCATCATTCAAACTGCAGTGACCCTTTGGGTGGCAGCATTCAGTGCCCCTCACTGAAACCATCACACACTCTCTCTTTCTGTCTTCTGTCTCTCCCCAGCAGCAGTAGCAGCATTAATCTAGGTACTAGAATGAAGTATACAATGTGGACCGAGAATCCTAGAACCTGATTGGTTAGCTGGAGTTATGGAGGGGTCTCAATATTCTATCTAGCAACACGGAACTGTTATTTATGGCATAAGAATACATTTAATAAAATGTATTTAAAATACAAAAAATTTGTTTTTCTTTATTTTTCTTTTATACAAAAACTGAAGGGGGACACTGTATAATCACAATAATCCACTCCAGGATGTGGGTTATGGTGGGATTTATCCACTTCTTGTGTGGTTTACTCACTCAGTCTGCAGTATCCTGACCCAACCACCCCAGAGGTGAGTAAATCCCACCATAACACACACCCTGTTGTGGATTATTGCTTAAATATACTAGTGGAACAAATGCTGAAAAGACAGAAAAAGTACACTAGAGGATGACTTTGAATGGGAAGCAAACATCATGAGTACAAGATTGTAACCGAGGGTATCACCTGAAGTGATATAACAAGGGCTAAAAAGAAACACACACAAACTTACCTGTTACAAAAGAAACAAAAAGATGACAGTCTACATCAGATCACATTCAATGTCAGTTTATTTTTTATACTGGAAAGGCATGTGAGTAAAATTGCCTGTTTTCACAAGTGTCCATTCTGAACTGTATTTAGCCCAGAAATTTACCATGTAAACACAGCTATTCAAAAATACTGGGATGTTTTCCTGAGCAACAAAACCCGTTCACATTTAAGGGAAAATTGACCAAGCTCACATTACTGGAGGGGCCACAATATTAGAGATAAGTTGATCAACAGTCTTTACTAAGAACCTCAACAAACAATTTTGCTCACATCACAGAGAGAAATTTCAGATGCAAGACACTGTCCACAAGATAAGCTTTCCAAGACAAACATTACTACTCACTGACTGCATTACAAACTCTCTCTTACTATATGTAAGCCCCCCCAGCCAAGCGCTTATGTAAGGTGGCTGGGGGGCTCCCGTTGTCCTGGGGGTACTCGCACCTGGTCCATTGATGTGGCTGAACCTGATGCAAGCCTAGCTGTTACTGTGATTATTGTTGGTGCTAGTTAGGAAACCATGTGTTTAACTAGAAAAGTGCATGTTACTTGGTTTGGGTTCCTACAAAGAGAAAAGGCAGCTCTACCCCTCCCCCCTCCAAAAAGCAAGAGAGGAGGAAGACTCCCTGCAGGCATGGGAGGCTTTGGCTACTCCTCCCCCACGGCAGGAAGAAGAAAGGGGTGGTGAAAGGCAGGGCTGGCGAGAGAGAGGAGAGTTTTGAGAGAGAGAGAGGAGAGTTGGGAGGGGAGAGGGAGAGAGCAGGGTGGAGGAGCAGGAGGAAAGGGAATCGCAGGCCCCCAAAGGGAACCAGAGGGCTGTTTTGGTGGTTTTGCCTGGCAAAAACTCTGGGGCTGCATCCCTCTCCACCCACTCTCTCTCTCTCTCTCTCTCTCTCCCCCCCCTTCAATCATAAGGAACAGGAAGGAGCCAGACAGCCCCTGGGGCTGTGCAGGAGGGCCCCTCAGGTTGGTTGCTGAAAAGTACTGGGGCAGACTGTTTGGCCTGAAGGTACTGCGACCTCCAGCCTGGGGTGTCTGGGAGCAGGGACAGATCTTCCTGCCAGCGGAGAAGCCGGGGAAACTAAAAAGGTACTGGGGGAGTTGAACTGCTGTGACCCCCCCATTGCAAAGATCAGAGGAATCATGGAGAGAAGGACAAACAGTCCTGCCTGATGAAAGCCATATACAAAGGCCTGCAGGCGAAGCTATAAAGGCCAGGCAGTTGAAGAATTATGCCACCCATTTCTTGGGAGACGACGTGCTGTGGACTGCAGGGGTTGTCGCCCTCTCCGGGCACTGTGAGTACCCCAAGCTGCAGCTCAGGGGAGACCATTGCTTTCTTTACCAGGAGGGTCAGGAGGGAACCATCCTCTTCTACACCACTTTATCTTTGTTTCTTGGAACTTGTGTGAGTGTGTAAGAGCCCCAATGGTAAACAGCAGGCCTGCAGACTAGGGGAGTGTGAGGTACCCACTAACTGACTGGTCTGGGTGCACCCAGGGGAAAGGGGGGAAGTGAATGTGTGGTAAACAGGAGGTTTTGGAGGGGTAGCCCACTACCTCCTTTGTATTAGCTTGTAGTAATGAACTGGATATTTATTGTTCATCTGTTTTACCTGCTGTGTGTGTAAAACCATTGTGGGGAGTGATTGTGGGTCTGGGGGGTCATCACGGGCAGTCAATAGAGGGAAGTCCATTACTTATCCTGGGGAAATGTTCTAACCTGTTCTACCCACAGGAGGCGACGCAGGGGCCCCAGGTGGAGGCACTAAGGCACCACAGAAACTACTGGTAAGGACTCTGGCCCAGTCCCTCGGGGAGGTATTGCTGAGCCCCCGGTCCCGCCGAGGTAGCTCAGGTAAGTAAAATTATCAGGGGGGGGGTTACATATAGTACCACTCTACCTTCATCATTTTCCACAACACAGCCAAAACCTACTTGATACAACATGCATGCAAACATTTGGCATCGACAAATGCTTGTTATAATCCTGGATCTGATATTGGCTGAAAGTAAGATTAATCTTGTTTTATCTTGAAATGTGTGCTCCCTACTAGTCTCTCCAAGCAGAGGAGTGGGAATAAATGCATCATCACTGGCAACATTGGACCTGTGCTTTGAATATGTATGTTACACATCATGGGTATGCAAATGCATAGAATAAACTCAGATTATGATTTGTCTTGTCTTAGTAGTAAAAGAAGGGCTCTTGTCTCAATGCTACTATGCCACAGAGCGCAATGTATCTGCAATCACACCATGGTTCTGTCTACTGTACTAACCTAACAAAACTGTTCAGTAAAGCTGAGTTATAAAAAAAAGAATAAACTCAGATTGAATCTGGTACAGGGTCATTGATTCCAAGATGGTGAACCAAGGGGATCAGTAGTAAGTAGCAGCAAGAATAGATTTACAACCAAATCACAATGCAGAGGGCACAATTCATCATCACCAGGTTAGCTGTAAAATCAAGTTGTTCTCATCAAACTACGAGATCTAGAAACCTTGTGTATTCTTTAATTGTTGAAAGTTCAAATCTTGAACAGGCCTGCACATCCAGTAGCTCAGATGCCCTCCCACTGCCATAGCATTGGCTCATAGCTCATTAACCCACCAGAATGTAGAGTCAACAGAGTCGGCCAAGGTCAGAAATACTGTGGCGGATATTCATAGTGTGATTCTTTTTAAACTTGCTTCACAACAACTTAGCCAAAAGGTTAAAGGTATCATGGAGACTAGTTCCTTTGCACTAGGCAGGTCAGGTCTGTTTGAGTTTCATTAAAACTGGGAACTGAAACAAGCATGTTGTCTTTCATTTCCCTCTGTAATACAGTACCTTTACTTCTTATGCTGTCTACTGAAGACTCAAACAGCCTGAAGTGGATGCCTCTCTGTTATATACAGTCAGGTACAGAAGGATTAACCCTTTGTGCACAGTATTAGTGCCTTGCAAACTGCAATATGGTGGACTATTTATAACATCCTAAATCAGAGGAAGCCTTGATATGGAGCCCTGTGATACTTTGGTGGAATATCTTGCTGCAATAATATCTGGTTAAAACTATCCATTCCTTCCACATTGCTGTTTCCATTCTTATTTCTTAGAGATAGAATACCTTTCTGGCCACATTCCTGTAGGCTCTGGGAGTGAAGGTGACCCCATGGAAATTAACCCGAAGGCCTGCTACAGCACCTATGCTCTCAACTTAAATTCCCAACATTAAAAAGAAAGGCATAAGCATTATGAGTGGTCATTCTCTCAGTAGACTGACACAAACAGCTCTGTAGTTACTTTGGTTGTAGAATATGGTTAATTTATATAGACACATTTGAATAATCATGCAGTAAGCTGCTATCTTTGCATCCAGCTCATCAGAGCTAGATTAGCAGGGTCCACACAAGAAAGTGGGGGTTGACTTAAATAATACAGATATGTTCAGAAGACTGGACCAAAGGCCTTCACTTACACCCTCAATACGTAGAAAAGGCTTCCAACTCAGTTTTAAATAACTTGAAAGATTGTTTATTCTGGACTGTCAAGTTAGATGGTACTCTACGTCACTGGAAAAGGAACGCATCAGTATGTAACAGGCCAAGTCAATAAGTACAGACAAGCTTCTACTACAAGATGGCAGGTAACACACAAAGTGCAATCTAAGGCATTTACAGTTACAAAACTCAATGTAGTCTAACAGACACACACGCATGCACACGTATATACACATACACACACACTGGCCAAGGGGCCTCAAAGAAAAGTGCCCAGTACTGCCTACCTAACATAACTCCAAGAGGGGATGGACTTCTAGCAGAGTGTCCACCTACCACAGGAGAGAAGCCTTCCCCTTAAAGAGACTGGTCTGAAGCAGTTCTGGGCCTTTGCAGGCTGTCTGTGTCCTCTGTTTTTTCAAGGGTCAACCCTATCAAACAATTAACTGTTTAACACTGCAACATCAGTTATGTTTCATGAAAATTCTATACATGTACTGGAAAGCACGCAATGTTAAGTAATGGAAATTAAAGCAGTAGCATGAGGAAGAGATTTCATATGGTAGGGATTGGACCCAAATGTGTTTTGCAGTATTATTAGTGCAATAAGGGAGGCTCATGGTATTTCAAAATCTGATAGTTTTAAACCTCGCTCATGTACATGACAGTGGCCAGTCAACCCTGCCCATTATGCTTTAATCAGGCAACACCCCTTTCCTCATATGCCTGCTTCCATTAAGAAGCAATGGAAGCTAGTATGAGAGGAAAGGAGCACAGCCAGGTTTAAGGGCAGAAACTGCAGGAGTTAATGGTGGTAGCCATATTTCCCTGCATCAGGAGATTTTCTTGTACTTTGATCTGCATCTGTTCTGGTCACCATCCTCCAGAAAAGATGTATTTATGCTGAAGAGTGTAAAGAAGAGCTCCAAGAAAGCAGATTGTATGGAGGATTTAAAATGGAAGATAAACTGGAGTTCATTTGAAAGTTCTCATTTTCACCTCAAACTCGGGAAAACATAATCCCAGCCATTTTTTTATCATTAAAGGAAAACTGCACTGAACCTGTAAGTCATTTTTCCTGTAGAAACACATTCTTAAATGCTGGCTCCAGTTTTGTTACTGTTCCATCACTACAGTCTTCTTAGTTAATCTAGTGGGTGCTACTGATCTACACAGAGGCAGAAGGCCCCATTCAAGAATTGCATGATCTTGTTCAGCTCGTGAATTGCTGGTATAACGTACCAATGTTCTACTAAAGATCTCTGTGATTGAGAGGGACTTCAACTACATCATACAGTTCTAAAATGCTACTCAACACCAGTGTGTAAATCAAAAACATCCACTGAGTTTACTACTAGGTCCATATAGCTAAAAGGGTAACAGAAGTGGAACCAGTACTTAAAAACAAATTCTACTGGAAAAAAATGACTTAACAGGTTCAGCGCAGTTCACCTTTAATGGACAATTAAGACATCATTTTCAGGTCATCATCTACAGCTACATTAAAAAAGCTGCATGTGGCTAGTCCAAGAGCCACATGGAAGGGCACTGCAATGACAGCTGGGTGAATGGGGTTTATGCATGAGCCCCCAAAGTCTCACACTGGGACTCTTGTATTTGTATGCACTCTGCTGACCAAACTCATAGAGTGTCACTGCCATCAGCTGCAAAGAAATACACGCACCCACCGAATCTGCTAAAGAAAGGGTGAACACTGTGGCAGGGGGTAGTTCAAAAAGAGATAGAAAAAGCAGTAAGAAAAGCTGTATGTAGTCTTAGTATTCCTTTTAGCAATTTATTTTCCCAGGATTGCACAGCTCAGATACAGCATGTCATTTCCAGAGGGGTCCTGCTTCTATCCATTTCTTCAACTGGATAGATTACAGCACTAAGCCCAGGGTCACAGAGTGAGTATTTGACTCTAACGTGGTTTAAATCTGCAATCTACCAGTTCCCAAGCCAGTGCTCTAACCACTAGACCACACTGCCTCCCAATTTTCAATTTCAAAGTAATGTTGTATAAGTTCTCTGGAACCATGTGAGCCTCCTGACCACCACTGACAATTCCTACGATCTCATATCGCAGTTAAATCATGCATTATGTGTAGCACGCATAATTGAGACTTGTTACTAATCTGACCTACTAGTCTCATCATTGGGAACAAGATAGGTTAGATGGGTAGTCATCTTATCTCTGCATACAGTGAGGCAATGGTACTGACTTTTCCAGTCAAAAATTGCAAATAAAATATACAGACAATAATTATACTATGTCTGTACCCTTTCTATTTCAGCAGATGCATTTTCAGCCCTTGCTGGCATCAAACCTGGGATCCTGAGTCTCAAAGGCAGCAGCTCAAGCCATTCAGCTAAAGGCAAAGTTCCCCTAACTGGGAGGTGAAAGTATTCAAATTGACTGTTATGTTTGCTATTCCATTGACCACCATCAGATTCAGTAGCGGCATTGCTTCTGGCCATTTTTCACAGCTCTGATTACTAGGTGGCACTGATGTGCACTGCTGTGCACAGGCTGCATTTTCTCATACTCAACAGTTTTCAGCAATAAAGTAATGCTAGGTGAATTCTTCCACAGCCATATGCACTGAGGACCATCAAGGGCAGCGCCTATAATCTCAGATCGCAGTCAGCTAAGTCTTGGTAAGTTAGGTTATACTAGCAACAGCTACAAATGCAATTAGTCACTCTCTGACTTTGTAACAAATTTCAAAAGGACATACAACTCTCCATGCTAGTGTCCCTAAGGGAGTTTACGTTTGCTAAGACAAATATATAACTGAGACCTTTGGCCACTGAAGCCCATCCTAGTCATGGTTATTACCATTGTGCTCTCTGGTCTCCTGAGGACCTTTGCAATGGGGACCATGAGCAAACAGGATCCCTGTAACTTCTTTGGTGCTCAGTGCCAGCCTGACCTCAATAGTGTGTAAGCTTATGGAGTCAATAATAAAGGAGGGGCTGGTGAGGTATATGGAGGGCAATGGCCTACAGGACAATAAACAGCACGGGTTTGTGGTGGGCAGATCATGCCAAGCAAACTTAGTGGAGTTCTTTGACTGGGTCTTGAAGTCAGTGAACATCATATACCTAGACTTTAGCAAGGCCTTTGATTCGGTGCCGCACCAGAGGCTAATCGCAAAACTGAGGGGACTTGGGGTAGGGGAAAGAGTAGCAAGAAGGGTTGAAAACTGGTTGGGAAGGAGAACGCAGAGGGTAGTAGTAGGGGGGAATCCTCTAGTGCAAAGGAGGTCACCAGTGGGGTCCCCCAGGGGTCAGTGTTGGGCACCGTACTATTTAATGTCTTCATAAGAGACATCAGGGAGGGTATTCAGGGCAAAATGTGCTTGTTCGCTAACAACACCAAGCTCTGTTGGAGGGTGGATACACAGGAGGGGCTACAAGAGCTGAGGCGAAACTTAGCCAGACTGGAGAAATGCTCAGGGATGTGGCAAATGGGGTTCAGTGCCAAGAAGTGCAAAGTGATGCACATTGGGGCAAAGAACCCACGAGCAGAGTACTACTTGGGAAAAGTACACAGCCGAGACTGAGGAAGAAAAGGACCTGGGGTTATAATTACAAGTGACCAAAAACAAACTTCTCAATGCAGAAAGGCAGTGGCAAAAGCAAACAGGATGCTGGGATGTATAGCAAGGGGGTTTAGCAGCAGGAACAGCAAGGTAATCATGCCTTTGTATAGGTCACTGGTGAGGCTGCACTTGGAATATGGAGTGCGGTTTTGGAACCCATACCTAAAAATGGACATCAAGCTGCTAGAAGGGGTGCAGAGGAGGGCAACTAAAATGATCAGGGGACAGCATGATAAGTCATACAAGGAAGGTTGGAAGCGATGGGGATGTACACCCTGGAGGAGAGAAGGCTGAGGGGGACATGATTGAGACCTTCAGATACTTGAAGGGTATAAATAAGGTTGAGTGCGAAGGTCTCTTCAACAAAAGACAGAACACCACTACAAGGGGGCATAGTCTCAAGCTTGTGGGGGGGGGGAGATACGGAAGGGACGTGAGGAAGCATTTCTTTACAGAAAGGGTGGTGACAGCCTGGAATGAGCTGCCTGGGGAGGTGATTATGGCTAAGACAGTCGGACCTTTTAAAAAAGGCCTGGGACAGGCACAGAGGGAAACACGGGCGCAGGAACAGTGAAGGGAGAAAAGGGGAGGACAGAGGGGGAAGGGGGCATGAGGCACTGGTGAAAAGCCAGGTCTCATCAACAACATGATCAGACTTGATAGGCCAAGTGGTCTCCTTCTGCTGGCAACTTTCTTATGTTCTTATGTATGAACCTCCTTGTTGTACTGCTGCTTAAAAGTAAAAAGAAAGTAGCATGGGGAGCAAAATTAGCAAGATAGAAAAGGAAGAACAGTGGTAAAGGTGAAGAAGAGCTGGGACAGAGACAAAGTAGTGCCAGAGCTGCAAGGAGAGAATTAGGTACAGGTAGTGTAAGGTTTCAGACAAAAACACAAAGTACAGAATGTGCCATGCTGCGGAACAGAAGAGCATGCCAATAAAGCCAAAGGCCCAAACATATGAAAAATGAAAATCGGAGCATGCCCACTCTCACAGCCAATCAAGGCTCAGAACTCAGAAGAGTATAAGGTTTAAGCCAGGGAGCAGCAGGCAAGGGCAATGGAGAGGAGATACATTTCAAGGACGGATCTGAAGTGGTTGCAAGACAGAGTACTTTGAAAACAGGAGTGGAAGCTGTGCAAAATGGCAGAGACACGGCACACAGAAAAGCATGGCCACCAGTGGAGGCACAATCAGCAGGTAACTCAGGAAGCAAACCAGCCAATGCCAGCAAAACACAAAGCACAAGGGAGAGTGAACAGCAATCAGTTCTGGGAGACACTCCATTCAGGCAGTGGGAGGTAACGTGCTTCTTGGGGATAATGGAAATCAGAATGCTGAGAGGGCATGCAAACAAAAGCTAGAATTGTAAGCTGTGTTAAGGTATAGCCTGGAGGGAGGCACTTTGGTCAGAAATGAATTGCAACAACTGAGGCATGGTGTGACAAAAGCACGGGCAAATATTTGGGCTAAGAAGGCATCAAGGGAGGATGAGATACAGAGGATGTAAAAATGGAGAGACACTTCCAAAACCCATCAGCCCACAACCTCTTAAAAGGGAAGGAACTTTTACAGGACCTCTTAAAGTCTGAAATTACATAAAACGCTCTTTCAAACAAAGTACTGGGCTTACCTGTAGGTATCAGCAATTTGGAGATATTCATAAGTAAGGCTGTAAGTTTTTCACAATGGAAATTTATATTTTTCACAGCTGCTTCATGGCTTAAAATGCCGATTTCATGAAAAACACATCCACAGATATAGAAGTAACAAATGTTTTATTTCATTTAAAATCAGGTGAACCACTAAATGCAAAACATTAATCGAATACTGTATTAACTTTGAAAAAATAAATAAACAAAGCAGTTTAAAATGTCAGTTTTGTTGAAGCATAGAATACATGCACAAGTTAGACGGTTTGATGCTGCGTCTGTTGTCTTGGAGCATCGCACTGTAGTGAGAGAATGATCTCTCCACACTGGCACTATGTACCGGAACACTGAGGCAAGATAGGGCAATATTAGACAGGTTTGGGAATCGATCCCTGCAATCTAGCCAGTACTTTAAAACATCTCTGTCTCTGTCATTTGCATTTGTCTGTGTTTCGTTTATGTACGCTCTCAGTTCTGCTTTTGCAGTTAAATTGTCCTCAAACCAGGGAATGCAATTTGAGATGTCAGTTTCAATCACATCATCGGAAACATGAAATACCCCATTTTCATATTGCTTGCAGCGTTGTTTGGGAAACACATTGCCGGTTTTGGATGCTGAAAGTGGTTTCAGTAGCACAGACATTGCGGTTTGCCCAGCATCTTACAGAGTAGTGGTCTCAAGCAGAATGAAAAGCAGCAGTTACTACAGCTCACATTCAATGAGCCAATTTGGAACACTTGGTGGTAAGATTGTAATTGACTGATTAGCAGGTGATAGTTGTCAGGTAATTTGTTTCACTGATCTTTCATTGACCTTGTAATGCAACCTTGTAATGTGATACCCCACATCGGTCACAGCAACAAGATAAATTACAAGTAGAACAGAATACCTGGTAACTATGTTTCTTTTAATTTTATTAAAATAAGATTTTTTTTGTTGAAAAAAACTTATTATTTTACGTTATTGCAAATTTCACAATCTGTTTCTGTTTTTGAGGGATTCGTGAAATCCGCACAGTCCGTGAAAAACTTACTGCCTTATTCATAAGTAGTCGTATACTGAAACAATGCAGAGGCCACATAATAAAAACTTAAGACAAAAAGAGATTTAAATAGGCAAGTGGCTATTGTATTAATTGTGTTTTAATGTATTAGTAAAAGACTTTCTACTTTTGTCATAATTCCAATGTGCAATGAAACTAGTGCATTTTCACCTTTGTTTTTTAAACTGCTAGTAAAATTAATTCAACAGAATTCTGGTATTGTGTATGAGAAAATCCCAGCTACTATGGAGACCAATGAATTTCAATGAGAAACTGTAGATTTATTTCAGTCTTTCTCAAAGAAACAGACACCTCTTCAACCATAAATTTAATTGCATCTTTGTATGTTTGTAGTGTTGATGTCCATCTTCATAATTTTAGATTCACAAAAGAACGGTTATCATCTGTTTCTTCTTCTCATGTAAAATCTGGTTAAGAAGAAAATATCCCCTGCTACAGTAACTCAGATCAAAACCTCGCAGATTATCAAAAGTCACAAATTTCAAGGCCAACTCCATAATGCTGAGCAGTGGGGGACTTGCTCTTTAAACATAACTTTTCCAACCAGGACATCACTTCTTGCATCAAATTCCCATGATAAGACTGCTGCTTGAATTAATTTATTAATGATCTAGCTATGAATACCTTCAGACTGCTGGCACCTACAGGCAAGCCCAATACCTCAGTTTAAAAGAGATTTTCATGGACTTTCAAACTTTAAGAGGACCTGAAAACTTCACTTCCCCTTTACAAGGTCCTGCAAGCTGTAGCTCCCCTTTCAGAGGTCCTGCAAACTTTAACTCCCCTTTAAGAAGGCCTGCAGAATTTATTTCTCCTTTAAGAGTCCAGCGACCTTCACCTCCCCTTTAAGCCCAAAGCCAACCCAGGGCAATATATTAAAGCTCAGGAAGACCATGCTGATGATATGGACAGCAGACAAATAGTAATACAGTGTATAACGTTAATGTAATGTGAGACTCGAGTGGCTGACGATGTTGCTGAACGTTGAATAAGATGGAAAAAAAAATATTCCAAATACCCTCCCCCACCCCATGATCATTCTATGATGGATGAATCATTAGAAAACTTGAACCAATTAGTACTGTAAGTATTAATCACTGTTGTCAGCAGTTCCCACCAAAATAAATTCAATAAGCTGTTGAACGCATGTGAACAATAGCAAGTATTCATCACAGAGTAACCGCTACTGCATAGTATCATGAATGCAGCACTCCTCAGAGTGGGTGTTCATTCAGTTTATAACAAAACAAAGTCTGTCATCTGATGGCATAAAGGAAATATGAGATCATGAAATGTGCCTGGTCCGAACAGGGATGCAATTTCTATGGAGGAAGGAGGGGAAAAAAACAGAGAAAATATGAAGTGGTTTGAAGCATTCTGTTTGTAAATGCATTTGTTGCAAATCTCCACACAAGGTTTTGTTAAAGAGCAGCTCGGCACTACAATGTGTGGTTTTATGAACATGTTTTAGCTATTATAAGGGACTCGGCAATGCATTTTTTTTCAGTTTTAGTTTTCCTTTCCCGAGTTTAGAATATATTTTAGCAGCCCATCAAAAAAGTCTGTATAAGAAGAATGTGCCTGTCCTCAGTTGACCTCACAGTACCTTTGTCTATGACATCACAGTGTTCACCATGAAAACAGAGTGTGATGTCACAAGCACAGCAATTGTGATGTGAGGTCAGTTGTGGGCACTCAGATGTCTTTCACAGACAGTGAGATCATATTGCATTATCATTAAGTACTGGTAAACTCAGTAATGTAATTTTATTATTTTTTGAAGTGGTCACACCTACAAATAAGCTTCAGATCAGTGTGCCTTTCCTGTACAACAATCTGAAATAAATAAATAATCTATCTGAAATATTTAGCATGCCAATAAAAGAAGAAAGTAAAACAAAATATAAACACTAATCTTCGAAATAATTGTTGTAAATATAACCTCTGTGCATAGCTTTTCGGGTCTCCAAACCCTGCACGAATTTATTTTGCCTTACTGCACATTGGTTATAAAGGGGCTACTTCTCAATTATGAGGAGTGCCCCAGCTTCCTGGCAGTTCCCTGCCACAGCTCTATGCACAAGTTTTCCAGGGTCTGCTTAAAGTAAGGTCTGCCAACTTCACTGAGATGGGAATGTCCAACATAGAGCCCAGCCAGTTGGGACTGGCAGTATAGCAGAGGTTAAAGTAACAAGTTGTGAATGAGCTTGGTACATCCCACAGACCTGGGTTTGATTCCCACAACCTTCACTTGCACACCGTGTGAGTCTGAGCATGTTACTTAACTACCCCAATGCTCCTGGGCTGCCCCTGAAAACAGGCGGGCTTACCTAGTGAGCCTTACCTGGTTAACAAAGAATAAAATAAAGATTCATTCCATTGAATGTGGATCTCCAACAAGACGGAAAAACAAAACGCTGCTTGTATATTATGTACACACTCAACCTGCTTGCCGCTCATCTAAATATTACAACTAGCAGTCACTGGCTTTTTCAGCTTTTTTTTATATTTTTATTGAGTTTTTGTTTCACAATATCATATACAGTACTACATTCCACACATACATTTATATAACATGACAATGTGCAAACAACTGATTCCTCTTATTCCTTCATGGTTGACTTAAATCAGTGTGCTGACACAGTGAGAAGAGCTGTACTAACAAAAAATCTCTAGTCAATGTACAGTAAAACAAGATAAAATAAACTGAACAGGGATATGAGTTTTGACATTCCTCCAGAGATTTCATATAGCCTACTTCTGGTATTTCTTCAGGGAGTGGGCATATGTTACTAATGCCCCCCTCCTACCTAGCATGTTTGGGCCCATCCAGTATGTACTCCAGCACTCCATGGGCAAGTAATAAGAGACCACCTTATTCAGGTCATCCACTAGAAGGTGCCTTGTCTAAACAAAGCAGCCTCCGCTACTGGAAGTGCATCCAAGAATTTCCCCCAGCTTCTAAGAAATATTTTTCCCAGTCAGAAAGGACACATGTAAGTCTTTCCTGGGCTACGGTTTGTATGTTCAGAACTTTGCACTGTCCCATTGTAGGCGCTACATGGGACACCCAGGTATTCTGGATGCATTGTCTTGCAAGAATCAGGATTACCATGATTGCTCTGGGATATGGCTCCCACCCCTCTTCTCCCATACCCTCCATACCATACAAGAGCGATACCAGAGTATCCACTATGGGTCTAGAAAAGTAATGAATGTCTCCTGCACAATAGCTACCAAGAGAGGCCGAATCTCCTGACACCCCCAAAAATAGTGCAGGTAGGTACCCACTTATACGTTACACCTTCCACATATGGGGGATATTGTCAGGTTAAACTTGTGAAGCCAATTAGGTGGCAATAAAGTCTGTGAATAAACGTAACTTGTGACTCCTTGTATTTTTTGTATATCAACAGCACATATGGGTTCGTAGAACCATTTCCCCAGTTTTCTTCTGAGATTTCCACTCCAAAATCCTTTACTATTGCCTTCTCACTTTTCCAGACAAGTCAAGGAATCTCTCTCTGTCCTGCCAGACCACTCCAGCAATGAGACCTTTTGGAGAAGCCCTCACTTCCAAGGTAACCTGTTCCAAGGAACAGAGTGGTGACCCCTCCAGGAGATCTCTGTTAAAGTTCCTGCCTAAGGCCCTGACCTGGAAATACTTATACATGTGAGGGGAAGTATCTGAAACTGCTCCTGCAGCTCCTTCAGAGATCTAACCCCATCCCTTGTATATAGATCCCCCATACACAATGCTCCCTGGTTCTCATACATTTTAACTCCTGTGTCCTCCAGTCCTGCAGTGAAGACTGGGCTGTCTGCTATCTGCACAAGAAGCATTTGGTCCTCATCTGCTCCTCTCCTTTTCCACACCAGTTCCCATGCTTTTTTTTTTTTTAATTTATTTTCATATAGGAGATGGTAATGCAAATCAAGGCATGGTTTACATTTTCATATAGAGAAATTAATTGTGGATCATTATGTTATAAGTAAATATAATACAATTCTTTCTTACACTGGGATTAGAAAATAAAAAAATAGACAAGAAATAAGTACACAGATAAACAAGATGGGGGTGAGCCAACAGAAACAGAAGCAATTCCTTCGGACACATGATAGTAGCTTATGCATAGCATGGTACAATTAGAGTCACATTTCCAAATAAATGTTCTCTTGACCTGAGTTCTGAATATCTTCTATAACAGCTCTAGCTTGTTTCATATTTTTTTAAGATACTCCCAAACTGCTTCCAGGTTTGGTCACAAATGGGACTTTTATCCATATAGTAGTAGTGAATTATTTTGCTGTTATGTAGGTCTACCATTAACATGTACCAAGTCCATATTTCTGGTGGGTTTGTTTCTTTCCATGCCATCAGTATACATTTTTTGGCATTTATCAGTCCTAAAGAAATTAATTCCTTTGATGTTCATTATATTCATAATATAAAAAGTCCTCCACCCAGGGTCATCTTAATCACATTTTTACAAATAGACTGCTTCCTCAAGTATACCAATGAACCTATCCAAGAACTTGGTTAATTTTTTACATGTTAGAAACATGTGGACTAATGAACCTTATGAGTTTTGACATCTGGGACCACATATTCAAAACTTTGTCCAGTGGGGCAAAGGGAAACTCTGCCATCTTCCCTTACTTGTTTGCCCGGGATTGCACCTGACAGCAATATTCAAAGAGGCTGTGGCATGCACTAAAAGGGTTAGTGAGTGCACAAACTAATAATGCATGCGGTGGGAAGAGGAAGGGGCAGGGACAGGAATCCTGGTGCAGTGCAATATTCAGTGCATTAGTGCTGTGCAAGGGGAATAGTGCAGGCCACCATGCACCACCCAGTTACCGCCAAGAAGAAGCTTGACTTACTCCAGGGAACCCTAGAGCAGGCAGAGCCACAGCAGCCAACAACCACATTGGTTGTTGGGGAACCATACCTGCTCCCTGGCACCTTGTTGTCCCCCCCCCCCGATCCCCAACGCTGGCAAAAGTGAAAAGTTTCCTGGTGACCAATGGTCCCGCACCATCCAGTTGCCTTCCCGGCAAATGAAAAACTCTTCTGCAGTGTCCACTTCTGCCCCCTCACCTCCTGATCACAGTCCAGTAAATGAAAAAATGTCCCTGGTATCAAGTGTTTCCTCATTCTGGTCACCTTCCTGGTAAATGAAAAACATTTCCCTGGTGTCCAGTAGTCCCTTTTACACTCTGATCATTGGCTCTGGAGCACATCATATATTCTCTGGTGTCTAGTGGCACCCCACACTGACCAATTCCTGTCCTTGTATCAGCGTAAGCTTCCCTGGTGTCTATTCCCCCCCCCACACTGATGGCACTGACCAACCCACCCTGCCACCTTCCCTTACCTCATTCACCAGCACGGTGGGAGCCAATACTGCAACTGGCACAGTCCTCCTCTCACCACCTCGGCCGGCTGCCATATGTGATGAGATGACAGGGAGTGTGTCTCCCCTGTACTGTAAAGAGAGTGCAAGGTACTTCACAGCAGAGGGTACATGTACTCTCTGTCATCGCATACGGTGGTCGTATACTGTGAATCATTAAAGTGACAGAGCTCAAATTAAAAAAAAATATGAATACAAAACCGTAAAACCTATGTAAGTGATAAATATGAAACATTAAAATAGCACTGATATGCACACATACTTCTTGCATATTCAATTAGCGAAATTATCTGTTTGAAGAATGCCTCACTAAATTCATGAGTTCATTTGAAAAATGAAGAGAAACACTGCATTTAAGTTATGTAATCATACAGACAAGCATCACCTCAATTCTCTTAATTAAAACAATGACTGCACTAGCCACCAAATCAAATATATATGCCATATGTAGTAGTCAACCAATGGAAACCACTTGGTGGCAGTACTAAAACTTTTACAAATTGGAAAACAGTCCTGCATCATACACCAGCCAGTTAAGAGCAAAAAGGAACCATTAATAGTCCAAAGTGTCCACTGCTTCGGACCCACCCACATATTGCAATTAATCCAATGCTAAAGATAATTGGGGCTACAAATGTGCTCCATGGAGGTACTGGGTCAGTATAGCACTGCTGAAACAGCACATGAAAATTGCGCAGTCTATAGCATGAAATGTATTACAATGAAGGGGTATAATAATGGCAGGACACTACTGCTACCCCTGTTGCACTCTGCAAACTCAAAGAAGGTCTGAAGAAGACACAGGTGCTATGCCTGGTCGAGCTGCCCCTGTGGTAGAGTGGCTAAGATACATGCACCTGGTGTAGTGGTGTCCCGGGGATCAGGGCTTGAGTCTCCATCCTCCAAGATTTTTTTGTGTGTTCTACCAAAAAATAAAACCCAAGTGCCCCCACTCCAAGTATTCCCTTTTCCGCTTGGTCCGCACTCCCCTCAGAGTTAGTTATATAAGTTTGGGGTGTGGCAGAGCAGAACCCCCTGCATGAACAAATGTTTCCTGTTGTATCTTTCTGTTTCGTAGTAAGGTTGTTACCAGACCTTATTTTGTCAAGACTATTTTCTGTGCAGCATTGTTGTGATGCACAGTTTTGTTTGCAACATTATAACACCATGTCTAAATGGCTACCAATTAATATATGCATCAAATTGTCTCATCTGGCAGCCATCACCATTCAAGTGCCTATATGATGTCATCATGCAGTATACCATTATCATGGACCAATCAGAGGACCGAATTCAAGTAAAGAACAGAGTCTGGTTCACCTGCCTGACTATCCCAGATAAAACTGGGACATCACCATCCAAATAAGAGCAAAAAGGAACCATTAATAGCCCAAAGTGGCCATTGCTTTGGACCCACCCAAATATGGCAATTAATTCAATGCTTAGGACAATTGGGGTTATTAAATGTGCTAAATGGCTACCAATCTCCTCTCCCCGATCATACGTGTTACGCACCCCCAATCCCACCCCGTACTTAATTCCCCACTTAGCTCACGTCCCACTTAGTTCTCAGATACTGTCATGTCACCCACGGCTGTCCCTACGTAGCCCGTTATACCCTCTGTAAGCTTTCCTAGTATGCCTTTTATTCAAATCCTCCCTGTACTTATCTCCACTGAATTATTTTGTGCTATTAAGTCGCCTGTTACTGTCTTACTACCCAATTACCCTGTATGTACCAATACCGTACTGTTTTTGTACTTTTAGTTATTCTACTTATTGTTGGCACCTGCTGTCATTCCCTGTGATGCCTGGTATTCTCTGTATCCTGCACTGACTGTAATCCCTGTGATGCCTGTTATTTTCTGTTTGATGCATTGTCCTCCTCACTGTACCTGTACTCACCTTACTTGTAACCCTCCCGGGTCGCACCTGAAAATAGGCACTTGGCTGTCTAGTGTGCTTACCCGGTTAACAAAAGCAAATAAATAAATAAATTAACGCATACATCAAATTGTCTTATCTGACAGCCAGCACTCTTTGAGTGTCCATATAATGTCAGCAGGAAAGCTGCATTCAGGGAACATCCAAGCATACAAGGAGGAGACTGGAGGGCCAAGGTGGAAATCAAGGTACAATAGAAACACCTATCCAACAGCCCAGCACATGGTACAAGAAGTCACAGAACAAAATGAGGAAATAAATCAAGCTATTAATATTATCAGCTTGTCTAGCTTGGAAATGAGTGATGCCCAAAAATAAATCTTAAGTAAGGGACTCAGTTTTGTTCCAACTACTAATTTCAATGAGTCTGACCTCTTTATTGACTTTAAGAAATTTATCAGAAAGCTTCATTTGAAATCATTTTGTGGCAAGAAAATGGGAGGTCTTGATGCTATTATTTATTTATTGAATTTTGATGACCGGTTAGGCCCACTGGGCCGCGAAGGTCCCTTTTTCAGGGGCGACCCGGGAATAACAATACAATAATAATTAAACAGTAGAACATAAGCAGATACAGGTTATCATGGGTATACAGTATTCGGCTGTGTACACATAGCAGTTGTAATAATGGTTTCATATATGTAGTTGAAAAGTTGTTATTCCATTCCATTACATTACAGTCTTCTTTGTCCTACATATTAGTGCGACAGTACTGGAGATTAGTTAGGTATAATAGTTCTGGAGCATCGGGAGGGTTCAGAGAGGGAGGAAAAGTTAGTGCTACCTTGTGGGGAGGGTTAGAGATTTTGGTTTGGTAAGTAGGCAAGTTGTGGTCAGTAGTAGTAGTGTCCAGGTGCGGTGGCACTGGCATCGCTTGTTGTCATAAGATAGGTCTTGGAGTCTTGGGCTCGGCACCAATTGGTTTCTCTTACCTCCAGAGGAAGGTTGCTCCAAGGCAGGGGCAGCATGCGTGAAAGAATTCTGACCTGCCTTAGTCCTAACCTTGGTACCTCTAGTAACGTTAGGCCCGAGGACCTTAGGCTGCACTGGTTTCTTTTACTGTGAGGAGTCCCACTAGACTCAGGGAGGCGTGGTGCTAATAATCTTCTTGATCAGACAGAGCACAGGGTAACTGAGGCAGACTTGAAGGATGGCCAGTTTAAGCTTAGCTAACGTCTCACAGTGGTGACTCCTGGAATGGGATAAGGTGGCAAGCGGCCACTTGTTGTATAGATTACATAATTTCCTGTACTCCAGCTTTGTAATACCCTGAATGACTGGGGCAGCATATGTTAGTGTTGGAAGTAAGAACACTGGCTGCAATAGCAGTCCTGGCTTCTGGGGTTAACTGATCCTTAATCTCGATACAGTAATCCGAGTTTTGTATGGATTACTTTGTGACTTGTTCCACATGTTGTTTTAAGCGTGAGACCTTAGTCGATGGTGAGGCTGAGGTACTTTGTCGAGGGACTACTTCCAGCTTGTTGCCTCAAGGGATGAAAGTTGGAGTAGTTGTGATCTATCTTGTCCAAGGGCTCTTGGTCCGAACAGCATGGCTTTGGTTTTGTTGGTATTGAGGACCATTTTATTCTTGATGAGCCACCTCTCCATGGCAAGAATATCCTCTTGGAGAGAAATGCAGAGGTCATCCAGGTTATCCGAGGTTTTGTAGATAACAGCATCATCCGCATATTGGATTAGGTTGGTGCTTCCACAGTGTTTGTGCAGTTCATTTACAAACAACGAGAACATAAGAGGCCCAAGTATAGACCCTTGGGGTACTCTGTCCATTAGGGGCTGTGGATTGGAGAGTTTATCCTGCCACCTAACCCTTTGTGTGCGATCTGAGAGGTAGCTTTCCACCCATTTGAGGGAGTGGCGTCTAGGCCTGTAAGGTGGAGTTTTGGAGGAGTAGTCTGTGATCCACCCCGTCAAAGGCCTTGAGAGGTCTATAAAACCGCCCCTGTATTGGATCCGAGTCTAGGTCTCTGAGTACATCAGAGGAGAATTTGGTCAGGCAGTGTCTGTCCGTGGTTAGCTCTAAAGCCATGTTGTGAAGGAGACAACAGCATGTGTGCCTCAGATATTCTCTAAGTTGGGCATAGACCAGTTTCTCCTGTATTTTGCCAGGGTACACAGCAAGGAGATAGGCCTTAGTTCTCAATTGGTTCTTCAGGCCTCCCTTATGAATCGGTACCACATCGCCTGCTTCCACAGCTCTGGGACCGATCCTTCAAGTAAGGACCTATTGATCAGCCAGGTGAGTGGCTACGCGAGTGCCGTGGCCCCCATCTTTTAGCAATCTAGCTTTGAGTCCATCTGGACCTCCTGAACCTCTTTGTTTTCAGGGTTTTCAGGATGGCCAGGACCTCTTTTATTTTGCCAGTCTCAGGTGAAAGGGTGGGTGGTTGAGCGTACAGGGATCCAGCTGAGCGGATTGGTTGTTGGATACCAATGACCTGCCTGATGTTTATCAGGGTTTGAGAAGTATGTATTGAGGACTCGGCAATTAGTGCCTCATCATGTAGGACCTGTCCATTAGCTGTGATAGGCCCATGGCTGTCTTTTCCCCCTTCATCAGTTCATTGATGTGGGACCAGAAGGTCCTTAGGTTACAAGGTTTGCTTTCTGGAGGTGGATGAGATACTCCTTTTGCTAATTTGGTGGCCTGTTTACATTGGTTTGGAGGTTCTATAGATGACCCGGTCTACTTGGAGACCGTGTCCTTGAACTTTTCAGGCTTTGTCCCAGCTCGTCATCAGAGCCTTTGGGGGGGGTAATCCACTTGTAGCAGTGGCCCTTTACTCTGTAAGTTTTAATTGGGGCCAGGAGATCAGCGGCCCACAAGAGAGACCTGTTAAAGTAGTCAACCGCCCCTTCCAAGGTAGGGAGACTTCTTATCGGGCTCCAGTCCAAGTTGCATAAGAGAGTGTTGTAGTGCTCCAGGGAGAACTTTGAGTAGTCCCTGGAAGTGAGTATTCTGGGGGGATCTTTACCGCTTTGTTTTCAAACACAGAAAGTGGGCGGTGGTCACTGAGGCATCTGCCATGGTGCCAGCCGATTGCACGTTATTTGGGTTGGACACCAGTACCCAGTCGATGATTGAGTGGCTACCCATTCTGTAGTTCAACCTTAGGGTTGGGTGATTATCTGGAAAGGTTTGCCTCTTGTAGCATACCTATAATTGACGCCTAGCCTCTTGGCCCAGTTCAGGTTGAAGTCTCCAGGATGATGAGTTCAGATGCAAACTCAACTGTTAAGTTTTTTGTGAGAGTATCGAGGGATAGGAGAGCATCCTTTGGTGGACTATAGACACACCCCACGTTAAGGTGTTTGGCACCACCGAGGGTGATACGCACAAAGATTGCTTCGATTTTAGGGGGCAGTGTTATTTGCAGGTTAATACGAGCAGAGACCAGGTTAGCCTTCATGTAGATGAGAACTCCACCCCCCCTTTTGTGGATTCTATCCTTGCGGAAACAGACATATCCTGGGGTGGCAAATTAGTGTCTAGGATCGAGGTTTAACTAGGTCTCGGGGACTGCAAGCACATCAGGGTTATAGAGGCTATGCGCTTTTACTTCCTGAGTTTTTGGTCTAAGGCTACAAGTATTCATGTGTGCTAACCTCAGGCCCTGGCTGCCATCAGTCGGGTCTTTGGAGGAGGAGATATGGGTATTGTCAACACCTGGGCGAGAGGTTAGGTTGAATGTCCCCGCGTGTAAAACTGTTAGCGGGCTGAGAATAAAGTTAAGGGTGGGCATCTAATTTTTTAGGTTTGTTGGTCATTAGTAAGATAGCTCTGTAGCAGATCCCACTCCTGCTAAGCTTGGCAGCAAGTAGGAGGCTGAGTTGTCGGTAGGGGGTGGGCCATGAGAGTGCCAGGTCTGGTGTGGTGCTGGTCCGTTAGGGGGCTGTGTGACGGGGGCTTGTTTACCAGCTAGCCAGTCGACCCATAGTATTGCGGTGATGTACAGGGCAGCAGGGAGGAGACCCTTGTTTGGCCTGAGCTGGCTCGAGATACTAGTCTTCGGGGACCCTCTGACTGGCATTTTAACCTTATGTGGCATTATTAGGCTGGAGGAGCTTTGCCTTGTATTAAGGATTAGGGTGAGTTGAAGAGGAAAGGCTGGGTGCTGAGGGGAGCCAGGACAGTAAACTGTCTTGAGCCTAGTCAGATTATATCTGTTCTATTACTTTTACTATCTGCGTTTCAAACCTTTAACATTCAGCAACTTGTAGGATTATTAGAGGTATTGGTTACTAACACTGACGTGTGAGAGCACTAAAGCAACAGTACTGTGTAAAAGCCTCTCAGGGTGGTACCTGTTAAATGACTTTTACTGTCTTAGTTACAGATCCTAGACATTCAGTATACTTTATGATAATAGTATTGGTTACTAACTCCGATAAGGACTTTATAAGTAAGAGCACTGTAGCAACAGAAAAGTCAGCACGAGAATAACCCAGAGTAAAAGTCAGCTGGAGATAACTCAGTGACTGTATTGCTGACTAGAGAAAAGAAACAAAAATAAAATAAAAAAAAAAACTATTAGTGTGACATTACAGGAAAATACAATTCAGTATGAGAAGGGGGATCCCAAACTGATCTCTAAATACTGCCTGAAAGCTCTATTACCCACCCTCAATAAACTCCTAGAAAAACTTGTTCACCACCAGGTCTCTGACTTTCTGCTCAAATATAATCTTCAATCCTCAGCTCAACGTGGGTTCAGGACTGCACACAGTACTACTACAGCCCTTGCACAGTTCACAAGTGAAGTTAAAAGTATTATGGATAAATGTCTGATTACAGAGGCAGTCTTTTTTGACTTTACTAAAGCATTCTATTTCATCAATCACCCCCTCCTCTTACTAAAGCTAGAAACCTTGGGAGCATCCCATTCAACTCTATCATGGTTCTCAAGTTACTTCCACAACCACTCTCAGTCGATCTCTTTCAATAAGATCCCCTCTACCCCCACCTCTATAACCCTAGAAGTTCCCCAAGGCTCCATACTAGGACCCCTACATTTTCTATCTTTATTAACAACATACTACCTCTCCTTCCAACTGCCCTTCCCTTCTGTATGACAATGACTTTGCACTCTATACTGCCTCTAGGTCTATGGATGATAGTAACTCTCAACTTACTTCTGACCTTCATAGTATCGAATCTTTACTTACCTCAAATTGCCTGGTCCTAAATATCAGCAAGACCCAAGCTATGCTTTTTGGCCCCCCCAAAATGTCTCGCACCTTTTCTCAAGAATTGCACATCCTATGCCTTGATGGTTCTCAGGTCTCTGTAGCCCCCTGTTTCAGATACCTTGGTGTCACGCTTGACCCAGGCCTGGATTTCTCCCTCCACATAAATTATGTCTGTAAATCCGTCAACTCCAAACTTAGGATGGCATTTCCAGTCCGCTATGCCCTCACCCCAGCAGCTAGGGTTACAACTGCCCAGGGTATATTACTTCCGAGGCTATGTTATGTGCTCCCTGTCTTTTCTTAGGCCAATGCCAATTTCTATCATAAATGGAACATAGCATACAATAACATCTGTGGGTTTGCTTTGTCTGCCCCTCGTGTCACCCATCACTGAAAGTTTTACTCTGCATTGCTTTGGCTATCTCCCTCCTCCCAGCGACTTTACATTCTTGGATGCCTAATTGGTAATATTATTAGGTCCTCTCAACAAGACTCATTGGCCTCAGTGTTTGCCCCAGTTGAATATTCTCACCAACTTTGGTCCTCTACCCAGGTCCTCCTGGTAATACCTAGCTGTGCTACCAAAATGGGATAACAAGCATTTGCCCACTTTACTAACATACTAAAATGCCAGCAGAATAGGCCTAACGGTCTTTCGCGTCTGCTTGTTTGGTCAGACCCCACCCTGGGAGCTGACCTTGCTGCCCCCCTCACCTTCTCTGGATTCTCCCTTCCCAGTTCCGGATATTCTCGCTGCATTGGATTTTGCTTCCAGAACCCTTCCACTGTACCTGTCCCACTCCCTCTTGAACTCCACCGTCTCTGCCTCCACCAGCCCCCTAGGCAGCACATTCCATGGCTCCACCACCCTCTCAGTGAAGTAGCACCTCCTCCTTTCTCCCCTGAATCTTCCCCCCTCCAGCTTCCACCCATGCCCTCTAGTGGCCCCCTCCTCCTTCCTTGAAGCACCCTGACTGTTCCTCCCCATTTACCCCTTCATGTACCTGAAGACCTCTATCATATCCCCCCGGTCCCTTCTCTCTTCCAATGTGTACATATTTAGCTCTTCGAGCCTCTCCTCATAGGTCCTGTCCCCCAAGCCCCAAATCATTTTGGTTGCCCTCCTCTGGACCCTCTCTAGGAGTTTAATGTCCCTTTTAAGTGTGGCCTCCAACACTGCACGCAGTACTCAAGGTGCGGCCTCACCAAGCAGTTATACAGAGGGAGTATCACTTCCCTCCTTCTGGAGGTGATCCCCCTAGCGATGCATCCCAGCATCCTGTTGGCCTTGGCTGCTGCCCTCCTACAAGTCTCTGAGTTGTTCATCTTGACATCCACCCCAGGTCCCTGTCAGCCATCGAGACTTGTAGCATTCCCCCAGGGTGTACACTTGGCCCGGGTTTCTGGCCCCCAGGTGCAGTACCTTGCATTTCCCTGCATTGAACCTCAGCTTCCACTTTCTAGACCATCTTTCCAGAGCCTCCAGGTCCCCCTGTAGGGCTACCCTCCCATCCTCCCCATCCACCACCACCCCCAGTTTTGAGTCATCCGCAAAGAGACTCATCTCACTCCTGATACCTGTCCTTATGTCAGAGACATAGGCATTGAACAGGGGGCCAAGGACTGATCCTGTGGGACCCACTAATGACCCTCCTTGGGGATGAGACTATCACCACCACACTGGGTACGGTCCTGGAGCCAATTGCCTCATCCATCTGATCATCTGGTTCCCACTCCCATTTCTCCCAGCTTATCCAACAGGCCCACGTGAGGAACAGAGTCAAATGCCTTGCTGAAGTCTAGAAAGAGGACGTCCACTGGTCTACCCAGGTCCAAGGCACTCATCACCCAGTCATAGAACTCCACAAGGTTTGTCTAACACTATTTCCCCGGGATGAATCCATGCTGTCTATTGTCTAGGCACCCTGACTTTTCCAGGTCCCCCCCAGCCTCTCCTTGACAATGCCCTCCATCACCTTGCCCACCACCGATGTCAGGCTGATAGGCCTGTAGTTCCCTGACACTTCCCTTGATCCCCCCTTGTGGATAGGCACTATATGCGCCACCTTCCAGTCCTGAAGCACCCATCCTGTCCTCAGAAAAATGGTGAAAAGCTCCACCAGGGGTTTCGCCAGGACATCCGCCAGTTCCTTCAGCACTCTGGGATGTAATTTATCTGGCCCCGGTGCTTTCTCCATCTTAAAGGACCTGAGGGTTTCCCTCACTCTCTCTGCTGTGATTTCCACTTCCGCTACCTCTTCTCCTTACTTAGCCTTCCCCCCTCCTGCCAGTGATGCCTCCCCCTCTTCACAGACCCGCCGATCGGTAAGGGTCCCCCCTTCCTCAGTATCACTGTCTCCTCCCATGTATGATGCAGCACCCCCATTTTCCTTGGTGAAAACCGAGGTGAAGTACTCATTTAGTACCTCAGCCTGCTCCACTGAGTCTTGTGCCCATCTCTCCCCTGTTTTAATCCTGCACAGGAGGCAGTATGGCGCAGTGGATTAAGGCTCTGAGCTGCAAATCTGGAGACCTGGGTTTGAATCCCATAGCCCCCTAGGTGCATACTGTGTGACCCTGAGCAAGTCACTTAACTTCCTCGTGCTCCCAGGTTGCACCTGCAAACAAGCTCTCAGCTTAGTGTGTCTCACCTGGTAAAATAATTGGTAAAAAAAAAAAAAAAAAAATATCTGCACCTTCACCTTCGTTTTCCCCAGTGTATCTAAAGAACCCTTGTTCCCTCTCCTAATTTCCCTGGCCAGGTTCTGCTCCTTCCTTGCCTTAGCTGCCCTCACCACCTAGTGGCCCTTCTAGCCATCAGCTCATACTCCCCTCAATCCCTTTCACTCCTTGAGCACTTGAATTGCCTATAGGCTGCCTTCTTTCCTGCACCACCTCCTGGACCTCCCTGGTCCACCAGCAGGGTTTCAGACCTACCGCATTTTCGTCTTACTCTTGCACAGGTGCTGGTAGCATCCTGCACCCCTCTCCTGATGATTTCCCACCTACTATCAGCGTCCATGTCTGACTCAATCCCATCCAAATGCTCCTTAAGGATCCTTCCCATTTCGTTAAAATCCGCCCCTGAAGTCAGTTACCTCCGTCTTTGTGCAGCCTTCTACCCCTCCTAGGTCCAGGCAGAACCGGACTGTGGCATGGTCACTCCCTGCCAATGGGTCCCTTACTCCAGGCCCCCAATCTGGTCACTGTCTGCCAGGACCACATCCAGTACCCGCACCTTCCTGGTCGGTTCCCCCACCTGCTGAGTTAGGAACGCGTCTTGAAAGACATCCAACAACCTCTGTTCCCTAGCCACCGAGGATGTCATAGTCTCCCAGTCTGTTCCTGGCATGTTTAAGTCCCCCAACACCACCACCCTTCCCCTGCCCAGTCTGCAGTGTCTCTCAACATCTGCCACCAGACTCTCCTCCAGCTCCTCTGCCAGTGCAGGGCAGGGGTGTCACCAGAGGTGTAACGTTGGCGGGGCTTATGCCCTTCAGTCAAAATCCTAAGAAAACTAGAGGGGTCCGGGGGCATGCCCCCGGGTAAATTTTGGAAATGTTACCTTCAAATGGTGGCTTTTCCTGCATTTTAATGGTGAAATATGTGTTTGAAAAGCCTTGTTATCATGACATCTATTTAATGTTACATGTGGAAAAATGTGGTTACTGGACCACCAAGAACAAAGGAAAGAGTGACACCATTTCCCAACAGATTTGCTGGGAAAGTTACAGGACCCAAGAGCAATTAAGACACCATCCAGACACCATTATCCCAGCAGATCTGCTGGGAAGTTTACAGGACCCCAGGGCAAGTATGAGACCAGCCAGACACCATTATCCCAGCAGATCTGCCGGGAAAGTTACAGGACACCAATGAGGAAAAGTAAGAAAGTTTAGAAACTAAAGTGGTTAGGAAAGTTGTGGCACTCACAGGTTGGCTGTGAGCTTTTCAGTTAACCCTGACCCAGCAAACACAATGACCCTCCCTTGTTATCAAGGTGACCCAAATTGCCTCCACGGTTCCCTCCGCCTCTTCTACTCCCCCTATGCCAATGCAGTTTTTGACTATCATTGCTACCCCTCCTCCCCTTCCCTCCCCCCCTGCCCTTCCTGAACATAGTGTAACCCTCCAGGTTCAGGTCCCAGTCATGTCCTGTGGTGGCCCAGGTCTCAGTAACCAATGCCACATCCACCACTCCCTCAGTTAGCATCGCCTGGAGCTCAGGCATTTTATTGCCCAAGCTCCTGGCATTTAGCAGGACTACCTTCCACCCTTTCCCTATACTTCCATTTCCCCTGCTCATGTTCCTATGGGGATTCTGTTTTCCCCTGGTCTGCACTTTACCAGTCGGCCTTTTCCCGCATTCCTCCTGCTCCCCAGGGGGGTGGAGACAGAGTCCCTCCTTTATCGGCACCCCCTCGACAGCCTTTTCTCCCATCCCCCCCTTCACAAGTTTAAACCCCACTTTTCACCAATGAACCCCTCTATTTTCAACTTAAGGATTCCCCTCCCATCCAAATTGAGATGGAGCCTATCTCTAGCATACAGCTCCTTATCCTCCCAGGTCTCCCCCCAATCCCCCATCAACCCATACCCTCTGGCCTCACACCACTCCCTGAACCACTGGTTTATCTCCCTAATATTCCTTTTGTGTTCCCCACTAGCCCTTGGCACTGGCAGGATTTCTGAGAAGGAAACTGTGCATCCTATGTCATGACAGACCCTGGCAAGCTCTCTGAATCTTGCCTGTATCTCTAGCTCGCTATTTCCCTCAATGTCATTTGTACCTAGGTGGACCAGTATGTCTGGGGAACCCCCACAATCCTTTGCCAGCTTATATACCTTGTGCTTGGCCCTGTGCACCATTAATCCAGGGAAGCATTTTGTTCTAACTGGCCAGGCTTCTCCCTCCCTATCCCATTTGATACCCCTGATCATAGAATCCCCCAACAGGAGCACTCTGACCGCTCCTTTTCCTCCATTTCTCCCCTTCCACATCCCTCATCCTTTCTACCGGCCCCTCCACCCAGCCGGCTCCTTGTTCCTCCCCCTATCTGGGAGTCACATGCCACCCCTCCTTATTTACCCTGGCACCCCCTCCTCCAATCCTATGCCTCTCCTCCTCCTGAGTATCCTTCTGTACCTCTACTCCCTCACTGCTCGCGACTGGTCCTTCTCCCCATCCGCTAAACTAGCCTGGCTCATCCTCCTTCCTTCTTGTCTCCATTTAGTCCCTCCTTGCTTGTCGTGCTCCCTGGCCTAAACCTCAGCTCCCTTTACTGTATCCTCCTTGTACTTCTGGTCCTTCTCCTTGCCCTTTCCTCCCAACTGGTCCTTCTCCTTGCACTTTCCTCCCTCTTCCCCTGTCCCTCCTGCTCTGATTCACTGCTCCCCATTTCCTTCATTCCAGGTTCCCCTTTTCCTCCTGCTATCAGCCCGCCTCCTGCCCCCCACTCCCTTTCCATCTCTAACCACCCCTGTCGTGGCTACATCACCCCCCTCATCCTCAAGCAGAAGAAGAGAATTGAAGCGGTTACTGAGCATAAGGTCTGATCCACCTCCCCTCCTTGCTTCCTTCAGTCCAGCCCCGGCCATCTGCCTACTTCCCTGAGAATGTTGTCCCTCTGGCCCCCCTTTGTGAGGGTCCCCAGTTACCTGCCAGCTTCCTTGGTAGTGTCCTCCTTTTGGGCTCCCTCTGCCAGGGTCCCTATGTGACCACCGAGTATTCTCCTGCACTCCTTTTCCTATGCCCCCGCCCCTAGTGCTTGGTGCAACCCCGTGGGAGATCCCCTGCCCCCTGCCCCTTCCCAACCATACCTCCCCTTCCCCAACTGTCTCCCAATCCCACCTTCCTCCTAAGCTGTGCCAGCTGGCAGCACACTGGGCAACCACCGAACTTCAAGCCCAGTCCAGTATCATGGCTGCTCCACACCCTGTGCACCCCACCACCCTCCCAAAGATGCCGGCCCTGCTGACATGTGGTCCCATCCCCCTTCAAGTAGGTTTACTTGGGTGAGCCACCAGGTTCCCCACTAGTCCAAGATATACCCCTACTGCCTAATCAGGTCACCCACTAATCTTAGATACAGTCCCACAGTAAACCGGTAAACCTGTTACTAGGTGCAGTACAACACAGTAAACTTATAAGGAGTGAACAACTCCCTAAGCTCCTCTCTCCCAGCCTTTAAATCCAACCCCAGTGGCTAGAACTACATGGCAGTACCTGCAGCCTTTTCCTCCAATTGCAGGGCAGGTGTTCCCCTATAAATTAGCAGAGCTCTGGGAGGGAGGGTAGGGAGGGTGGGTCTTGGGCTCACACCTGACTCTCGGAGAGAGTGTATCAGCCTGTGTCTGCCTCTCCAAGCCCGGCAGCCAAAGAACCAGCCCAAGCAAATCCCACCAAATAGGTTTTAAATCAGAAGAAATAGGCTCCACCAGCGCAGCCTGTTACACAGTGAAACATCCAACAAATGAGCCCACTTACAGCCACCAAACCAGTTTTCAAACTTCCAACAGTCCCCAAAACAATACCCTGCTAGCCCCTTAGAAGAAAGAAAGAAAAGAAATAGCCTTCTACCAAGTAAAATCCACAAGAAATCCTGTAAAAACAACAAGAAGCAGCTACTGTCCTGGAACACAACTGATCCTGTCCCCTTCCAGTTCCTGTTTGAGGAGTCTGGGATAATAATAATAAATCCCCAAAACTTTGAACTCCTCTCCTTATCACCTCAAGATCTCTAAATCCCACTATTTATTCAAAAAAGAGCTATTTTCTTACCTAAAAACTTTAGACATTTGCTCCTGCTCATGACTGTTACCCTATCCTTCTCACTTCTGCTCTGCTCTGCTCCCTCCCTCCCACTGCCAAATGCTGTTTCCCTACAACTATTCTGCTTTAATACAACACTAACTCATCTTTGGTGGTATCTCAGTCATCAGTTCACACTGTGGGAACTTCACATTCGGTGAAGCAGGATCCACACAGAAGACTTTCAGCAGTACAACTGGAGCCACCCAAGCCAATGTCATGTGACGATGTCACCAACCCTATAAAGGCCTGAGTGACCCGCTCCCTCCTCAGTTCTTTTCCACCATTGACTTGTTCACACAGGTCTCTGTGGAAGATCCATTGCAGTTTCACATCTTTTTTGCCTACAGCTTATTCTTTATATACTTACCTTAGAATCTCTTTTTTAAAAGAGATTCCTTTCTTTTAATTGTCAAGAGTTAATCCTTTGACCTCTCTCTACTATCACTTCCACTGCGAAAAGAAGATTGCCTCCACAGATGAACACTCTCTCTGTGTCTGCTGTCTTGGGCCTGACCACAAAGTCTCTGACTGGGACCTCTGCCAGAAATTTAATCAACCAACCCTCAGGCAACATAAAAAGGCTCCTAAAAAATTTCCTAATGGAGCAACAGGTAGCCAGTTCTGGGCAGGGGTCCTCCAGGGTCCCAGTCTCTCAGTCACCAGCAGGGTAATCAAGCTCCCAGGCCTCTAAGGCCCAAGACAAATCCTTAGGAAAAAGTCACAAAAAGGACCGAGATCAGGACTGCTCCCCCAGCAGCAGTCTCACTCCCCGATGGCCTCCTCTGCTGCATCCAGGGGTTCTTCATCAGCTGTGGCTGCACTGATGCATAGGTCCATTGTCCAGGTCTCTGTGTCCACCAGACCCATACTGACAGCTCCTCCACCCGTTACCCAGTGTGGCCGGTCATCAACCTCCGGCTGTCAGACTCTCTTTCATCAATGACAGACTCGTCATTGACGGTTCTCCTGACAATGCCTGAACCTACCCCAGACCTTTGGGCTGCAGGCTCTTCAGGTCTTCAGAGCCCCTCTGATGGGTCATCGCTCCCTGCATTGTCAACCCTCCCCCCGTTGATGGTCATCAACCTCAATGAGATTTTGACTAAATTCACCTTGATGATTGTTCGCCAGCTTGGTACTTTTAGTCCTTGATCGCAGACACCATCAACGACAGCTTCATCATCGACTCCTCCTAGGCAACCACGTGACTTTCCTTGCGGGCCATTTTCGGTGCCTCATACATTGGACCTGGAAGAGGTTGATATCGAGGAGGAGGAGTGCCATCCTGATCTTCCTGATGAGGAAGAAGAGGAGGAAGACCACCTCTCTTCTGACAGATCCACTGCTTTCTCTATTGGACTATGTCAAGCGTACCCCTAGGTCACCTCCATAGGACCCTACCTTCTTCAATATTATGAATCAGCTGTCCTCAGCCATGAGGTTCCACACTGTGAAAGAGGATGTCACCAGGAAGGATTTGGTGAATTTCCTGGAGATTCTATGGTACCAAGCATTCGGTGAATGATTGTATGATGATATTAGTGATTTTATATAACTTATGTTGTTGAGATGTTTGATTTGTGATTTTAAATTTGTTAGGTGCCTTGGCATTTGAAAGGCACCATATAAATAAAGATTATTATTATTATCCCAGAGACTCCTCCCAAGCTCATTCCTCCTATTTTACCTGCTCTGAGGAATAATACTACTACTGCAGCCTGGCACAGGCCTGACATGGTGCCAGCAATGCTCCTCAAGGAGTTTCCACATTATGCTGCCCAGCCTGAAATTGATTCAGTGGTCATAAAGGCAGCTCATGATAGGTCTAAGGCATCCAAGCACCTTAGCTCCCTCCCCTCTGACAAGGAGTCATGTAAGATTGACTATTGGGGTAAGAAGGCTTATGCCTCCTCCACTTTCAGGCTGAGGATTGCCGGTTACCTGTCCCATATGGTAAACTACAGAATACCAACTGGAAGAAGGGCAAGGTCACTGCCCAGGCCATCCCAGAAGGTACACAGAAGCAGGAAATTCTCAAATGCTTGCAGGCCACTGAAGATGTTAGCAAGCACCTCCTGTGAGCCCTCTATGACACAGTATCTCAGATACTATTGCCAGGGCTGCTGCCACTGGCATTTGCCTCTATAGGCATTCCTGGCTGAGGGTTTCTGGCTTTGCTGCTGATGTTCAGCAGAAGGTGCTTAATGTCCCTTTCAATGGCTGTAAGCATTTTGGTCCAGATGTCCAGGACATCATTAATGGCCTGCAGGCATCCGGCAGGGCTCTAAAATCTGTCCACTCTTTCTACCATGTGCAATCTAAGAGAAGACAGTGCCATCCCTTTTCTAAAGCATCCAATGGCCAGGACCAGCCTCTCAGCCTCAAGGCAAACACAGAGCCTTCACTGCCTTGCCTGCCCCCTCCACTGCCGGAACCATGGCCAAGCATCCCAGAGGTGATGGACCAGCTTCAGCAGCTGGGTCCACCCCCACTTGACTCCTTCCCAAACCCCCCTTTTCTGGTCCCCAACCAAGAGGTGGTGGTCAGAGGTCAGTTCTCCCTCCATCTCAATCGATGGAGAACCATTATAGAAGATGCTTGGATTCTAAAAATCATAGGGGTCACATTCTGGAGCTCACCGAGCAACCCACAGAGTCTCCCTCTCTGCCCTCCAACTATCCCCCCAGCCCACCTTACTTCTTCTCCAGGAGGAGGTATAGTCCCTTCTGCACAAACAGGCCATAGAGCCGGTGCCCAGGCACCAGAGAAATAAAAGGTTTTATTCCAGGTTTTTCCTGTTCCCCAAAAAGACCGGAGAACTGATGCCCATCTTAGACTTAAAGGACCTCAGTCTGTATGTCCAGCAGAAAACGTTTTGAATGGTAACTTTGTCATGTCTGATGCCCCTTCCCAAGCAAGGTGACTAGCTATGTTCTCTGGACGTGCAGGATGCATACCTGCACATCTCTGTATTTTCTCCTCACAGGAGATTCCTCCAGTTTCTTTTTCAAGGTGAACATTACCAGTTCAAGGTGCAGCCCTTTGGCTTGTCCTCTGTGCCACGGGTATTTACCAAGTGCTTAGCAGCAGTAGCTGTGGCCCTCAGATGGGAGGGAATGTACATGTCCCCTTATCTGGATGATTGGCTCCTAAAGGCCCTATCCAGAGAACTGGTCCTGAGGACCTTAGAGAGAACTCTCCAGTTGTTTCCCTCCATGGGCATTACTGCCAACCTGCCCAAGTTGGTCCTGGTTCTGTTGCAAAGGCTACGATACATAGGGGTGGTTCTATACTCAGTGCAGGGGAAGGCCTTTCTGCCTCAAGCCAGGATGGAGTGCCTTATTGCCCAGACTCAGGAGGTGGCCCAGAGCCATTATATCCCTGGCAGGGTGTACCTGAGACTGTTGGGTTTAATGGCAACTGCCATACCCACTGTTTCACTGGCCTGGCTCCACATGTGCACTCTCCAGTGGACTCTCCGGGTACAGTGGGACCAGTCAACAGATGGTTTAGATCAGTTAGTGCTGGCGTCTTCCCCAGTCTGCAGAGTGCTCCAGTGGTGGATGGATCCCCTAAACCTACTGCAGGGAGTTCTATTCCAGATCTTATCTCCACATCAAATCCTCACCATTGATGCCTCCATCTGGGTCACTTTCAAACTCAGGGTTTTTGGTCTCAGATCGAAACCTCCCTGTATATCAATGTCCTGGAGATGTGGGAGGTTCTGTATGCCATGCAGGCTTTTCAGCACCCCCTTCTTCCGGGCCAGTTGTTGATTCAATCAGACAACCTCAGTGCAGTGTACTACATCAACAAACAAGAAGGAACACATTCATACCGCCTATGTAGGGATGCCATGAGAGTGTGACATTAAGCATTGGACCACAGCCTGATGCTCTTGGTGGTCCATGTCCCTGGAGTGCTAAACACTCTAGCGAACAGCCTCAGTCGACTCAGTCCAGCATGCATGAGTGGGAACTTCTCTCATCCATCGCAGAAGACCTATTTGACAGATGGGGTCATCCAGATCTGGACCTTTCTTCATCCCCGCTCAACACAAAACTGCCCAATTTCTGCTCACTAGATCCAGGGCCTGGAGTTTTCTGGTGAGACACATTGTCCCTCTGTTGGAGTGGGAGGTTTCTTTATGTCTTCCCCCCCATTTCCTCTAATTCAGAGGTTACTCATACTGCAGATGGAGGGGGTCCACTATGATCCTGGTACTCCATTCTGGCCTTGCTAGATATAGTTTCCTCTTCTACAGAAGCTGGCAGAGGAACCTCTGGTCCATCTCCCCCTCTGCAGGAATCTATTGACCCAGGATCAGGGGAACCTGGTCCATCTCAACATCCAGGATCAGGGGAACCTGGTTCATCCCAACATCAGGTCCTTCCATCTGCACACCTGGCTGCTGAGGACTGAGCCAGCACCAGAGTTGGAGTTTCTGATAGAGTGGCGTATGTCCTAGTGGCCACCCAAAAGTCTTATACCCGAGCCACTTCTGCCAAGAAGTGGAAGCGGTTTGCCATTTGGAATGCCAAGCATAATTTGGACCCTTTCACCGGTCCGGTGAACCAGATTCTGTACTACCTGATATTTCTGCCTGACTCAGGTCTCCAGTACTCCTCCCTCAAGGTGCACCTTTCGGCTATCTCAGCCTTTCATGAGCCTGTGGGTGACCGTACAATTGCTCTGCATCTGAAACCCCCATTATTGACTTTCGAAAGGCATTTGACTTACTCCCTCATAATACACTACTACAAAAACTAATTTCTGTCAGATTTGATCATACTATAGTGGGATGGATATCCAATTGGATAACGGACAGGATGCAGCGAGGTTTGATTAATGGGCAACACTCAAGTATGGGGCAGGTTACCAGTGCAGTGTCTCAGGGGTCCGTTCTGGGCCCTTGTCTTTTCCAGATTTTTATAGCTGATATAACTAATAAGTGTTACACAAACACTATTACCTATGCAGATGATATTAAAATTGGTAGTTTGTGTTCCAGTATTGAGCAGATTGCATCCATCCAAAATTATCTGGATTCTATTACAAATTGATCAATAGTTGGGGGATGAAACTGAATCATGAAAAATGTGGGATTATGCATCTTGGTCCGAACATTCCATCTCATGATTACTTATTAGACAATAGATTGCTGACCAGTACTAACATGGAAAAAGATCTAGGGGTTTTGATATCTGCTGATTTTTTGCCTGTATCACAAATTAACTCTGCTATACTTAAGGCTAATAGAGTTACTTGGTCTATCAGGAGAAACATAAAATCTAGAGGTAGTAACATTTTAATGCCCTTATATATAGAGGGCTTATGTTCATCCACATTTGGATTTCTCTTCCCCAATATGGTGCCCCTTTTTGAAACAGGATATTTTACAATTAGAGAGAGTACAGAGATGCTATGCTAAACTTGTCAGTGGAATTTAAAAGTTGTCATATGAATCTAGGCCGGACTCATTAAACTTAATGCCCCTCACTACACGAAGGTTAAGAGGTGATCTCCTTTTTATGTTTGACGTCATGCAAGACCCATACCTTTTAACTAAATTGGGGCAGGTGTTTAAAGATTCTGATCACAGTCTCAGAGGTCACCCCCTTCAGCTTCAATATAGGAAATTCAACTTAAAGCAATGGAAATTTTTCTATACCCTATGTATTACTAAACCCTGGAATGCTTTACCAATTGAGGTGATTACTAGCAATTCTAAATCTATTTTTAAATCTCGATTGGATAAATTGATTCTTTCTGGTACTCCTTTTAGTTATTATTAGACTCAAGGAGCATTTAAGGGCCTTGTGCCCTCTGGCTTCTATTCATTTTTAGTATGCCTCTTAGTATAAGCCATTCCCCTGTCCCAGCTTAGGATCTGAATTTTGTTTTGGAGAATCTGACCCTGTCTCCTTTTCGAGCCAGCTGCAACTTGCGAGCTACACTTTCTTTCCTGGAATGCATTTTATTTAGTTGCTATTACTTCTCCTTGAAGAATTTTAGAGTTTCAGGTCCTCTGGTGTGAGGAGTCTTATTTGATTTTTCACAAAGGCACAAAGTTTCACAAAGTGTGTCTTTGCGCATGAATCCTAAATTTCTTACTAAGGAGGTGTCTGACTTTACACTAAACCAATCTATCCACCTTCCTGTTTATTTTCCAGAGAATGCCAATCCAGGGGGAAGCACTGCTCCATACATTAGATGTGCACAAAATTTTGAAATATTACCTGTTCCAAACCAAGGAATATAGAAAGTCAAAGCAGCTGTTTGCTTCTTTCACTCCAGGTAGAGAGGACATTCAAGTTTCCAAATGGTTGGCTAAGTGCATTGTATTATGCTACAATAAGTACAGCAAACAAATGCATGGAGCTGTCAAAGCTCATTCCACAAGAGGCATGGCTACCTCTGTGGCTTGTTTCTGAGAGGTCTCAGCCGCTGACTTTTGTGCGGTTGCCACCTGGACTACCGTCCACACTTTTACCAAGTACTACAGTCCAGACATTGCCTCTGGAGCCAATGCAGGATTTGGCAGACCTGTGCTGCAGGGTCTCCTGTTTTAAGTTTAAGATTGGCATTCCTCACATACTATTTGCACCTGTAACTGCTTGGGAATCATTTCTATGGTGTGACATGATGACTGAGATACCCCTGAAGAACATAGTACAGTTACGTAAGAACTTACCATAACAGTAGCTCTTTGAGGGGATCTCAGTCATCAGGTCTGCCTTCCCTCCCACCATCCCAATTTTGGGAGGGGGGCTCTTTACTGGAACTGGCTATCTGGTGTATCAGGCCTTTTTTATAGGCCTGGGCACCTCTCTCTCTCTCTCTCTCTCTCTCTCTCTCTCTGTCTCTCTCCCCTCGGTTCCTCATGGCTAGAGCTATGCTCCCTTTGTCTCTGGGGACAAAGAACTGAGGAAGGATCAAGGCCACTCATGCCTTTATAGGGTTGGTGACATCATCACATGAAGTCGGCGTGCGCAGCCCCAGTTGTACTGCTGAAAATCTTCCATGCAGATCCTGCTTCCCCAATAGTGAAGTTCCTACAATGTGACCTGATGACTGAGATCCCCTCGAAGATCTACTGTTATGGTAAGTTCTTAAATAACTGTTCTTTCTTGTGGCACTTATTATCTGCTGCTCCACCTAATACTATTCTACTTCTTCGTAGGTTTACTATACTTTCTCTTTTTTCCTCAGACAGTCCCAAGCCATTTCTGTACTACACTTGAACTTAGCTAGCCTGTACCTATTTTCTTAACCCTGCCCCTTTCAGTGGTTGTAATCTAATGCACTTTATTTATTACTGACCTTAGCCTCCACTACTCTGTAATTACTGTAACTACCTGTATAGTACTATAGTCCTAATTTCGGTATTCCTGTTTAACTGTTGTATTGTAATTTTGTCTCAATCTCAGTCTTCGCTGACTTTAATTGCTAAACAATATGTATGTAACAATGTAATATATCTGCTAAACTGGCTATTGCAATTGCTGTTGTTGTTCTACTACACTTAATCCCTTACCACTGTAACTCCTTGTATTTTGCACAATATCCTGTCTACTGTAATGTTCGTGTTGCCTGTAATGTACTCTCCCAGGTCGTGCCTGAAAATAGGCAAGTTTTTGTCTAGTGCACTTACTCGGTTACCAAAAGCAAATAAATAAATAAAGTATCCATTAATTCAATTGACCAGATTGAAGGGGGTTCATACTCAGAATATAATCATCTACAAACACTGAACACCATGAATTTAAGGAGACAGTCTCTGTTTAATCCAGTCTACGGTCAGAGTGTGGTCATTTTCGGAAATGCCTGTATTGGGGACTGTGAAGCTTTGTTCTGGGAACAATATACAGTACATGGGACTATGGTATTGTCAGCAGAGGAGAAGAGGAAGCTTTACAAACATTAGAGAACAATAAGTCTGAGACTATTAAACCTGCAGATGGGGGTTGAGTGTCTGTGGTAATTCTTGATACACAGAAATATATTGAGGAAATTTTGAGACAGCTCTCCAACAGTGTATTTTATGCTAAGCTTAGAAATGATCCAACTAATGTTTTTTTTTTAAATAAAATTGATATGCATCTGTTTGATGCTTACCAAAATGGAGTCATTAGTAAGCAGGCATTTGACTTTCTGATGGTCCCTAATCCTGTACTACCTATAATATATATTCTGTCCAAGGTCCATTAGGGACTCAGTGATCCTCCAGGGCACCCTACAGTGGAAGAGGTAGGGTTACTTATGGAGCCTTTTTCTCAATCTGTGGACTCCTTTATTACAAACATAGTAAGGACCCTACCTTCCTACTTGAGGGATACTACTGAGGTACTTAACATCCTCAGAGAGCAGGCATTGGAACCAGATTAGTATCTGGTATTTATGTACACAGAGTCCTTTTCATACTAACACGCCCCATGGTGGTGGCCTTGAGTCACTACATCATTGTCTTAGTGAGGATTCCACTCTCAGTAACACTCGGGTTGAATTTCTTACAGATTTAGCAAGATTTGTTTTGGAGAAAAAATTATTTTTGTTTCAGGTGTGCTTCTACCGCCAGGTTAAGGGTACAGCAATGGGTGCACATTTTGCACCCAATTATGCTGACCTGTACCTTGGCAAGTGGGAAGTAGATGTTGTCCTAAATGCGAGTACAAATTATTTCTTTAATAAAATCAAACTGGTGACACTTTATTGATGTCCTGATGGTGGGTAGTGGAGAAGTTGCATGCATTTAAGGCATTCTTGGAACAGAGTAATCCAAATTTGAGATTGCAAATGGTATATGGAAAGTCAAGAATCCATTTTTTGAATTTGGAAATTAGGAAATCTGTGAATAACCATTTGATCACTGATCTTTTTAGCAAACCAACCAATTGAAATTCATTTCTCCATGCAAGCAGTTGCCACCCCTCCACACCATCAAAAACTTACCTAAATCTTAAAATATGTGTATAAAGAGAAACTGTTCTGTTGAGAGTGACTACACTGTGAGAGGTACAGAGATGAAACAGAAGTTCCCGTTAACGGGCTATATAGTAGGTCCCTAATGTCCAATGCTAGAAGTACTATGGATAATATGGAGCTGAGTTACTCAGATCCAAGGACAGATATGATAATGATACAGGACAACTTAATTTAATTACCACATATACACCGAGATTTGAAGAAGTGAAATCTGTATTATTATAAAATTAGCAAATCTTAGGAACAGATCCCACATTAGAAAGTGTACTTCATAATCCTCCTAGGGTTGTTTTTAGGGGAGGTAAAAATCTTGGTGACAGACTTGTACTAGCTTCCAGCTCGTGAAACGTTACACAAAACCTACTTGGTTACAGGATCCGCTGGTTGGCTACTGTGCACATGGAAACTGTAAGTTCTGTCCAAATATTAAGAGAACTGAAACATTTGGCTCTGTTAATACTGCACAAACCTTTAACATTCGTAGTTTCATGAATTGTTCAAGTGTGCTCATTATTTATCTAGCCACCTGCACATCTCTAGCGTTCTATGTGGGGAAAACAAAAAGGGCCTTAAAAGTAAGCGTGGGGGACCTCAATAATGCATTGGCTAAGCATTTACTGCACTCAGAGAATCAAAATGAACCTGCCTGTAATTTTTGTGCCATCGAGATGGGTAAATTGAGCCTACAGGGTGGCAACTTGGAAGCATTGACATTGAGGAGAGAATCATTCTGGGGTTTTAAATTAGGAGCCCATAGGCACCCAGAACACAGCAATTCTGTAGAACTATAGCTTTCTTGAGCAATGGTTAGAAGTCCAAGTTTTGCTTGACCATATTTTGTGATCTGCCCTCTTGGCAGTCCCCTATGGGGAATAATGAGTAGAAAGAGAGAGAGGTAATATTGCCCCTGTATAGGTCACTGGTGAGGCCTCAGCACGAGTATTGTGTTCAGTTCTGGAGGATCCATCTCAGTAAGGACATTCAACAGGTGGAGGCAGTGCAGAGAAGGGCTAACAAAATGTCCAGGGCATGCAATAGAAAACTATGAGGAGAGGCTCAGGGAGTTGAACATGTACTCACTGGAGGTTAGAAGGGAGAAGGGGGACATGATAGAGGCATTCAAGTATGTCAAGGGAATAAATAAAGTAGAGGTGGGTAGTTTATTACAGAAGAGGAAATGCACAAGGACAGGGGGGCATGTTATGAGGCAGGAAGGGGGCAGACTCAGGGGGAATGTGAGGATGTATGTCTTCATGGAAAGGGTGGTAGAACCCTGGAACAAGCTATCAGCAGAAGTGGTGAAAGCAAGCACCGTAGAGGTGTTCAAACACACATGGAATAGGTACAGATGACTTGTGAAGTCAGGCAAGGGGGGAAGTAAGGTCACAGGGGGACAGGATCTGAAGTAAGCATATGGGAACTAATCTGTAACAAGGGCAGGATGGACCAGTAGCTATTTTCCTGCTGACAACTACTACATAACTATGTAACTATGTCATTTTAATTGGATTGGCCAGGAACACGTTTGAACAGTATTACTGCGTTAGCACTGGTTTTTGGATGCCACTTTTGCCTTATGTCCCAGCTTTATCTGGGATAGTTGGGCAAATGGTGCTGGCTGCCAGATAAGACAATTCGATGTATATATTATTTGGTAGCCATTTAACACATTTGGTAGCCCCAACTGTCTTTAGCATTGAATTAATTGCCATATTTGGGTGGGTCTGAAGCAGCGAACACTTGGGACTATTAATGGTTCCTTTTTGCTCTTAATTGGCTGGTGTATGATGCAGGATTGTTTTCCAGTTTGTAAAGGTTCCAGTACTGCCACCAAGTGGTTTCCAGTGGTTGACTACTACATATGGCATTTATATTCAATTTGGTGGCTAGTGCAGTCATAGTTTTAATTAAGAGAAATGATGTGATGCTTGTCTGTATGATTACATAACTTAAATAGAGTGTGTCTCTCCCCTTTTTAAATGAACTCATGAATTTAGTGATGCTCTCTTCAGATAGATAATTTGGTTAATAGAATATGCAAGACATATGTGTGCATATTAGTGCTATTTTAATGTTTAATATTTCTATCACTTACATAGGTTTTAGTATTTTTGTATTCATGATGTTTTTATTTGAGTACTGCCCCTTTAAAGATTCACAATACAAGAGATCACTGCAAATTGTACACGACTCCCTGAAGAGGCACACAGCAAAACTGGCTAGGCTTTGCAACAGTTTTTCCATCAACGCCTGCTCTCTCAGAAGACTACACTTTACAGCAAAGCACTTTCTGAACTGCCATTGGCCCTTTTATTTATGGCCTTCAGACACTAGAGCTTGATATGAAGAAGCTTCCTGAATTGGTGGCCTTGATGGAGGAGGAACATCTGGATATCGTGGCAGTCATAGAAACATGGTACACACAAAACCATGACTGGGACGTAAACATACCAGGATACACTATCTACAGGAGGGACAGGGAGGGTAAAAGAGGAGGAGGAGGAGTTCTTTACATAAGGGAAGGAATAAAAGCAACAGAACAAAGAGGATAAACAGGGAGAGAGGAAGCACTGTGGGTAAATTTGGAGACAGGCAATGGCACCACAATCCCACAGGGGTTGGGGAGCACAGACCTCTTCTCAGGGGAGGAACTGGGACAAGAAATGATAGAAAGTATACTTAGAATGGCAGAAAAAGGGAAGATATTGCTGATGGGTGATCTGAATATGCTAGATGTTAACTGGAGTGCAGTCTGCAGCTGCCACTTCAAGAGTGCAGTTATTATAGATGCCTACAGGGGCATGCCTTAGACAACTAGTACTGGAGCCCACCTGAGAGGAGCAATATAAGACTTGATACTCTCAAATGGAGATGGAGAGAGGATCACAGATGTAAAGTGGGTAGCCATCTGGGAACTAGCGATCATCCGAACAGTATGGTTCACAATAAACACAGCAATAGAGTCAAGCCATACAAAGACAAAAGTACTGGACTTTAGGAGGCTGACTTTGCCAAAATAGGTGAGTGCATAAGGAATGCACTAGCAAATGGGCAGGAAGGAGGGTGGAGGAGAACAATGGGGAATAATAAAACTGCCATCACAGAGGTAACAAGCCTTTGTGTGAAGCAAATAAACAAAACAAAACGATGTAAGAAACCACTATGGTTCTCAAAGGAAGTGGCAGGAAGGTTCAAGAGAAAAGAGCATTCAGGAAGTACAAGGAATCGCAGAAGGAGCAGGACAGAGAACTGTATCAGTTAAAGCAAAAGGAGGCTGGAAGGCAGTCAGAACAGCAAAGGCCCAAACCGAGGAAAAGATAGCCAACTCAGTTAAGAAGGGGATAAACCTTTATAGGTACATCAGGGAGCCAAGGAAGACCAAGGGGAGTGATAATGAGGCTTAATAAAGGGAGGGAGGGTGGGCAGAGGAGACTGTGAAAAGGCAGAGATACTAAACAAATATTTTTGCTCAGTATTTACAAGGGAAGAGGGGGATGTACATAAAACAAACAGTAGTAACACTCTGGATACAGAAGTTGATACCAGCCCATTTACAGAAGTAAGGGTTCTGAAAGAACTCTTGAAACTGAAGGTGGACAAAGCAATGGGGCCTGATGGGATTCATCCCAGAATTCTAAAAGAACTAAGGGTAGAACTAGTGACACCACTGACTACCCTTTTAACAAATCATGGGAGGATGGGGTGGTACCGAGGACTGGAGGAGGGCAGATGTGATTCCCTTCACAAAAGTGGGAGCAAGGCAGAAGCAGGAAACTATAGACCTGTTAGTTTAACCTCAGTGATAGGGAAAATGATGGAATCACTTCTAAAGGAAAGAATTGTCGAGTATCTAGAGGCCAGAGGGCACAGGACCCAGGCAGCATGGATTCACAGCGGAAGGTCATGCCAGACGAATCTGATAGATTTCTTTGACTGGGTGACCAAAGTAGTAGATCAGGAGGGGCTGTGAAAAGGCCTACCTAGACTTTAGAGCAAGGCATTTGACACAGTCCCATACAAAAGATTAATATACGTTAGCCAGCCTGGGAGTGGGTTCCAAGATGACAGCCTGGGTAAAGAATTGGCTGGAGAATAGGACACAGAGAGTAATAGTAAATGGAGTCCACTCAGAAGAAAGGAGGGTTACTAGTGGGTAACTGAGGGTTCAGTATTAGGACTGGTCCTCTTCAATGTCTTTTAAGCGACATTGCAGAAGGACTGGAAGGAAAATGTCTCTTGCAGATGACACTAAGATCTGCAACAGAGTTGATGCACAGGGTGGGCGGAAAGGATGAGAAGGACTTGGAGGTTAGAGGAATGGTCAAATGTATGGCAGCTTAGATTCAATGCTAAAAACTGCAAGGTAATGCACCTGGGAAACAAAACCCAGGGAAGAGTACACAATGGGGGTGAGATACTGACAACAACAAAAATGGAAGGGACCTGGGGTAGTCATATCAGATGACCTAAAGATGGGCAAGCAATGTGAGAGGCAGCAAGGAGGGCTGGGGGATACTGGGATGCATAGGGAGAGGCATCACCAGTAGAAAACAGGAAGTTATTATCCCTCTGTACAGACAGCTGGTGAGACCCCATCTGGATTACTGTGTGCAGTTCTGGAGACCCAGTCTCATAAAGACATAGACAGGATGGAAGCTGTCCAGAGGAGGGCACTAAAATGGTGCAGGGTCTGCACCGGAAGACATGTGAAGACATGTGAAGAGAAACTTAAGGAGCTTAATATGTATAGCCTCGAGGAAAGGAGGGAGAGGGGGACATGATAGAAACTTTCAAGTACCTCAAGAAACAACAAAGTCAAGAGGGTAGCATCTTTCAAAAAAAGAGGTATTGCAAGAACAAGAGGGCACAATTTGAAGATAGAGGAGAGGGCGGCTCAGAGGTAATTTAAGGAAGTATTTTTTCACAGAGAGGGTTGTGGATGCATGGAACGGCCTTCCGGAGGAGGTTGTGGAGTCAAAATCAGTGGTAGAATTCAAGCATGCATGGGATAGTCATAAGGCAATTCTGGGGGGTTGGGGTAGGAAGAAGTAGGCTGCTGGTTAACTAGGATCTGCAGCTTATCCAGTAGGTAGGGAAATGGGCAGACTGGGTGGGCCAAGCGGTCCTTATCTGCCGTCAAATTGTGTTTCTATGTTTCTATGAAGTGCATTATGTTCTTGGCTCCTAAGGCTGTGAGTAAATCAATCACTTCTCCAGTTTTAAGCTGGTGTTGTGGTGCCTTTTCTTTTTTGTTGCTGCATTTCAGGATTGCCTGCCCTTTCCCCAAAGTAGTGTATGCAAACATTATTTGGCTTGGTGGCTCTTCTTGGGGTGGTTTGTGTGCAATGCCTGATGTGCCCTCACAGTCCTGACTTCCCCCTTCACCTGTAGTCTCAGCAGTTGGAGAGTGTCCTGGCACAGATTTATTCCACATTAGCCTCCTCCTTACCCTCTGGGAGCCTCGCAGCCAGAGATTGCTTCTGTTGTAATTTTCTTGGTAGTCAAGCTGCTCCCAGATGTCCTCTAGTTCTATTTCCAGGTGAGTCACTCTGTCTGGCAAGGGGTTCACTTTGTCCTCTGTTGTTGACACATGATGCTTTTCCTCTGTGCTTGCCCTGCTGCTTGGTCTGTTAGCTCAGCCAGTTTTCTGACCACTACATCCAGCTTTGGGGTTACGGTCTCCATCACGTGCTCTGTGACAGTTTGAGCGAGCACTGCTATCTCCAAGGCCGACAGCATGATTGTGCCAAAGCCTTCACTCTGCCCTTCTTTGGATTTTTCACAACTCCCTTCAGTAGCTTACCAGACGCTGTGGTGATAAATTCTTCCATGGTAAGTAGTTCTGTCTGGTCACGTATTTTGGCCTGACTTTGAGTGCTGAAAGTTTATTAGTTTTAAGGTTAAAAATGAGTGGAAACAGAGCTCTAGGGGAGAAACATCTTGCACGGTTATCTGCTCATTAACACCCCTTCACAGCTTTTTCAAAGTTTACCATTTGTGATCTTTTAATTAAAAAAAACTTTAGAACCCCCGCCCACCTGCTGATACATTCAAGAGGTAGAGGTAAGATGTTCATTATCTTGGTCATATTTTACTAATGTACTTAAAAATTCTATGCATAATTTAAAATTATGTTTCTTCCCTGGCCCTGTGGTGCTAGGGTTAGTACACTGCACTACCATTTGGAATATCTGCATTTGTGTTTCCAGCTTGACTCCCATGCCTTGGCTTGGAGGGGTCTAGGACATGCTCCAAAGGCATTGCTCTCAGACTTCAGTGGAGGGTGCCACCCAACCCGCTGCTTAGGTACCTTCTTCAGGGAGATGTGGAACAGCCTTAAAATTGTTGGTGACCACTCAACATTGGCCCCCCACCAAAAGGCCTGGTGTAGCTTGGGCAGTCCCATGATGTGGAGGAAGACAGGGTCTAACAGGCACAAAATAGCACGTACCAAAGAAGAATGACACCCTCTTCTCCCCATGTACCAAAAGCCTGCCGGTGGCCTCCTGGACTCAACATCCCTACACTGGTTTGTGTGTTGTAGAAAGACCTGCTGTGGGGCAAAGCTACAGAAATGGCTGGGGGAGACATAAAAAGGAGGCCCTGTTGTGACTATCAGTGGTGATGGTGCATGAGTTGCTAAGAGGGAACAGGAAATGCTAGATGAAACGAGACCATGGGCCAGTTGTGTTCATCTCTTGCCATCTAGTCATTTGCAGCATTTAATACTACATGAAATACCTGTAGCCTGTTAAATAAGAAGTTGTGCCAGTAGATTGCATGAACTTTGGCACTGTGAAGAGGAAAACTGTCAGGGCTGGAAACCTCTGGGAACCGAAGTCCAAGTGATCCACAGTTTACTTCAGGCATACTAATTCTGCTACAAAGCTCTTCCAGGCCCTTCTTTCTCCAAGGAATTTAGGTGCAATAACCGGCAGTATTGTTCTTCATGAGAACAGATCCAACCTGAGTCTAAAGAAGCCAACCCTCCCCACTTGCATTGTGTCCTTTCGGAGCTTTTAACATGGGTTTACTAATCTAAGGACACAAAAATGACAGAAGGTAGGTACAACCTGACTGAGAGAGAGAGAGAGAGAGAATTAGAAAAATATTGTTACTTGTTACATGTCTTCTTATCAATCACGCTTGTATCCCCAGCCACAAGGTTGGAAGAAAGTTGTTTAAAGAATCTTTGCAAGAAGATTTCTGTTCCCTCCAGGAACAACACCAAAGCTCTTGCCCTAGGCTTTGTGAGCTACCAGGACTTTTCCTGACAGAGGGCATAAGTCACCTGAGGCCCTGAGTGAGTGCATGCTCCTTGGAGGTGGGTGAAGGTAAGTCCCTTGTAGGGTGAAGAGGACATCGAAAAACCAGCAAGGCCCACACCCCTCGCCACCTGGATGTGCGTTGGGTCCGCCGCACCTATACCATCGCCTGCAACTGCAACCCTGAGGAAGACCTCCTGACAGAGCCAGCCTGCAGAGTCTGCTAAGGTTGGAAGTACTAGGACAATACCCATTCATTTCTTCTGCTAGTCAGTAACAGATAAGAGAAATTGCTTGGCATTTCTGCGTTCTTATTATTCAAAGCCCATTTATACTACAACAGCCAAGAGCAACTAGCATATGTGCTAAATAATTTATTTGGGATTCCAACCACCAGCCTTCAGTCCGTACTGCACCATGGTCCAATATCAGGCCTGCAGCTGCCCAATGTGTGCACACAACTAATGGACTGCACATGCAGCTCACAAATGACTTTGGGGTACTAGTGAAGCAGTTGGGGGAAACAGTAAAAATTGTGTGGGTACTCACCAGAAGTCAGTGTTGTTTGGGGTATGATCTCAGATTTGATTCTTTGCATTTAATCCATTCCATTTCCCCACCCAGTGTCTGTTTCTGTTCCCCTAATAAATATCCATTATGTTTAAATTGCAATTTATTGTGTTTTGCATATTGTTGTGTTTGCATGCATAGAGCATAAGTTGGGGGCCGTGTATAATCATAAAGGTTCCTTGTCACGAGGATGTGGGTTGCATTCATTTACTGTGGGGCAGTACCTTGGCAGCCATCTGTTAAAAAGATCCTCACAGGTAGAGGCACTAAACCACCTTTTTATTACCTCCAATACCAACCAAGCCCAAGCGCCATTCACCTGAAGGCTGTATAGACTGTGTCCAGATATTATCTGACGGTTGTAGTCTCAGACCTGCTGGTGGGTGTGGTTATACACGTATGGACACAAGATTTATGGACAATGGGTGAACAATTAAATAATGTAGCACAAACTTCACCAATGAACTTCTTCAAACCAAAGATAAACCAGACAAATGCTGCCAAACTAGGGTCATCTCCATCAGACCCACCAGATTGTAAGGAACTGAGAGATCTTAAAAACTAGTTTGCACAACAGATGTATGTACCCCCCACATTGCCACTGTGGGTTGGCTAAGCAAATCCAAGTAACTCCACAACTCCACCGAAGGGGACAGCCACCATTTGGTATGGCAGTGAGCCATATATAGATATATATATATATATATATATATATATATACAGGAGGAGGAGAGAGGTGAGAGAAGCTTGCAGGTCAGCATAGTAGTGGTAGGGTGCATTATGTGGGTGGAAAGGCCTTTTGGTCTGAGGTGGCTCAAGGCCCCAGGTCTGGTTGGGGCATCGGATTCACTACTGTAACCAGACCCAGAGTCGCTAGCCCAGAAATAGCCTGAGAAGCTAGATACGTAGAAGTTGACAGCAGAAGAAGGTTCTTGGCCAGTCTAGTCTGCCCTTCATACCTAACTATTCTGCCTTGCCCTTGTGCAGTCCTCCCATTTCCTACAGTACCCCATATTTCTAATTAAACCCACCAGCCTGTCCCATCCCCGCTTGAAAATGTTGATCGATTTGGCCTGTACCAATTCTTCTGATAGCTTATCCCACTTATCCACCACTCTTTCCATGAAGAAGTGCTTACAAACATCTTTTTTTAATCTCCCCTCCGCCAGATTCAATGAATTCTCTCCCATCCATGTGTTTGAACTCAGGAGAACAGTTCCTTGATGTGTACCCTATTTATCCCATGCAATTATTTGTATGTCTCACTCATGTCACCCCTTCCTCTCCTTTTCTCAAGGGAGTACATGTTTAAGTCCTGCAACCTCTCCTCATATGTCATATCCCCAAGGCCATGGATCATATTAGTTACCCTGGACTGTGTTGCCTCCTTCTTGTTGCAGTCCTTCCTCACGTGTGGGCTCCATTATCTTGCATAGTATTCCAAGTGTGGCCAGACTAGTGACCTGGACAATGGCAGGATCACCTCTGGACCACTACTTCTTATCCCCCTTCCTATGCAGCCCAGCATTTTGTTTGCCTTACTTACAGCCCTGTTGCATCTGAGATTGTGTGGTGAGTAGATACTCCATGCTTGGCAAAGCAAGCTCCAGGTACCCTGACAGACACTGGCCTCTGCAGGCCTTAAGGTATTTCCTTAAGTGTTGGGAGCAAGTCCTGCTCCATGTGTGGACGGTCCCATCAGGGACCTGGGGGACAAAAAGAGGGTAATACAGGGCCCAGAGGTTCTATGCAAGCCAGAGGTAATTCTGTGTGAGTGTTCACCCATGGGATAAATCCCCAAGACCAGAGTGCTACCAGAATGCCAGCAAGCTCACAAAAGTGAAGTCCCACAGCATACAGCCACAACAGCCCAAATCAGGATCAATGTGTTGAAGAGATGTCCTTATAGTTACATTCTGTTATGTGAGTAGAAGGTATACAATAGCTCCTCAGAGGGAGAGATCATCAGTGTCCAGTCCTGTCTCCCTTTGAGCAATAACCTAACATGCTGGGGTGGGAAATCAACTGCTGAAGCATGTTCCACTGTTTGGGAATAAACAAGTTACAGTTTGAACTGGCTTTTTGTGTTGGAGTAAATAAATAAATATATAAAATAAAAGCAAGGGATAAGGTTCTTCAGGCAGCCCAAGGACATCGGCCATTAGAAGCAGCAAGAGGACTGGTACACCTATTCCTCAGTGTGTGTTATACAACATGATTTTAATGGGCTCAAAATTGAATCAAAATCATCCTCAATTCCCTCTGTGCTGGACTATGGAATTGTGTTCTATGGCTCAGCTGATAGCACTGCTTTCTGTTGCATCAAGACAGCACTAAACAAGGCCTGTCGCCTGGTGACAGGCTGTGATAGAACTACCCACACTTGTGACCTCTACAGTCGCTCTAACTGGCTAAACTTTGAATATCACCTTAAGTACCACACATGTCTCTTGGCAAAGAAAATACAGTGGAATTTCACCCCACCTAGCCTACAGGGCCTCATCCAACCCTCCTTCCCACAAAGATTCACCAGAAGTACCTCCAAGGTCCCCTTCTTGGTCCCCCGCTGCAGGACATCTATGGGTCAGACAGCCTTTTATCACAGGGCTCCAAGCTGGCTAAATGACCTACCTGTTGCTCTGACTGCTGGTACAAAAATTGGCCCTTTTAAAACCTCACTCAAGGTATTTCTCGTTAACAACTCTACTTGCGACTGCTCCTAGTAGTACTATACTAACTCAGCCCCTGCCACCTCCCTCACACTGTTTTTACAATCTGCATCTTGCTTTCCATAATTTTTGCTGCTGTTGTTGCACACGACTCTGGGCTGTCTCTGCCCTCTGCTAAGGAATGTTACTCAGTTCTTTACTGTACCTACTAATGTAATATTTGGACTGATTGATGTCTTGCACCTGTTCTTGTGATGTTGTGCTATCTGCTGTTTTTGCGCACGACTCTGGGCTGCCTCTGCCCTCTGCTATGGAACGTTACTCAATTCCTTACCTTACCTGCTAATGTAATATTTGGACTGATTGATGTCTTGCACTTGTATTTGTGATGTTGTACTATGTCTACTGATGAGGAGCATTTGCAAAAGAGTCTTTGACTCAAAGGGTGTAATTCTGATTTCTCAATAAATAAACAAATAAAAATCAGGACTCAGAAGAGGAGGCAAACTGGCTTTTGGAAAAGATCAAAGAGGAGAAGCATGAAGCAGACCAACAGAACTTGGGGTAAAGAATGGCCCTTATTGGTATGCTATATAAGAATTATTCTAGTAGTAAAACATTTGGAACAATTCATATGACTCCAAAGTGAGACTCTTCTTGGTAATTGTAATGTTGTTGTCTTAGTGAGCAGGCTTGGAGGTACTACATGATGTTCTGGGGCTTGCTGCGTATTTTAAGATGACATTTACCACTCAGCTCTTTTACAGCAGCCTTATGGGCATGGTTTGGGAATATTCTCCAGCAGGAACAGGGTGGTGTCTGTCTTCTTTTCCGACAACATTTTTGTGGGCATGTGTAAATCTGTTCCCTTAGGATATCCATCTATAGATAATATTATGCTGGCTTGTGCACAATTCTGCATCACTTAGAAACATAGAAACATAGAAACATAGAATTTGATGGCAGATAAGGACCACTTGGCCCACCTAGTCTGCCCATTTCCCTACCTAACGGATAAGCTGCAGGTCCTAGTTAACCAACAGCCTACTTCTTCCTACCCCCCCAACCAGAATTGTCTTATGTCTGTCCCATGCATTCCTGAATTCCCCCACTGTTTTTGACTCTACAACCTCCTCAGGAAGACTGTTCCATGCATCTACAATCCTCAACTCCCTTCCACTCTCTGACACTAAGTCTACCAAAATTGGACCCTTTAAAGTCACTTTCAGTAACCACCTCTTTGGCGCCCGAAGCCGTAGTTGCCCTTAATCAACCTAATGTTGGGGTCCCTCCCCATTTCTTGCCCACAGCCTTGACAATGTCCGTTGGACTGCTCCCCCCCTTTTTCCTTTTTTTTTAATACGATTGCTATTTACTGCATGTAACTTTATCCCGTAAACCACTGTTATATTGTGTTCTTTTTGCTATCTGTATTGCACATGTATGTCACCACTGTTGTATCTCACACTGTAACCATGTCTACCCTCCCTGTGATGAGGCACCCTTGTAAATGAGTCCCTGACTCAAAGGTTGTAAATCCGACTTTCAAAATAAATAAATAAAAAATAAATCTCTGTGAAGGAATACTTCCTCACATTACCTCTGAGCCGTCCCCCCCTCTGTCTTCAAATTGTGCCCCCTTGTTCTTGCACATCTCTTTTTCTGAAAGATGCTACCCCTCTTGGACTTTGTTGATTCCCTTGAGGTATTTGAAAGTTTCTAACATGTCCCCCTCTCCCACCTATACATCTTAAACTCCTTTAGTCTTTCTTCATAGGTCTTCTGGTGCAGACCCTGCACTATTTTGGTTGCCCTCCTCTGGACAGCCTCCACCCTGTCTATGTCTTTTCAGAGATGGGGTCTCCAGAACTATACACAATACTCCAGATGTGGTCTTACCAACTGTCTGTACAGAGGGCCAACAACTTCTTGTTTTCTACTGGTGATGCCTCTCCCTATGCATCCCAGTATCCCCCCAGCCCTCCTTACTGCCTTCTCACATTGCTGACCCACCTTCAGGTCATCTGATATGACTACCCCCAGGTCATTTTCCATTTTTGTTGTTGTCAGTATCTCACCCCCCACTGTGTACTCTTCCCCTGGTTTTTGTTTCCCAGGTGTATTACTTTGCACTTTTTTGCATTGAATCTAAGCTACCATACATTTGACCATTCCGTCAACCTTGCCAAGTCCCTTTTCATCCTTTCCACCCCACCTTGCATATCAACTCCGTTGCAGATCTTTGTGTCATCTGCAAAGAGGCATACGTTCCCTTCCAGTCCCTCTGCAATGTCACTTATAAAGACATTAAAAAGGACCAGCCCCAGTACTGAACCCTGCGGTACCCCACTAGTAACCCCCCTTTCTTCACTGTGAACTCTATTTAGTATTACCCGCTGTGTCCTGTTACCAGCCAGTGTTTTACTCAGGCTGCCACCCTGGGACCCACTCCCAGGCTGGCTAATTTGTTTATTAATCTTTTATGCGGGACTGTATCAAATGCATTGCTAAAGTCAAGGTAGGCCATGTCCACAGCCCCTATCTGGTCTACTACTTTGGTCACCCAGTCAAAGAAATCAATTAGATTTGTCTGACATAACCTTCCTGCTGTGAATCCATGCTGCCTTCGGTCCTGTGCCCCACTGGCCTCTAGGTACTCAACAATTCTTTTCTTCAGAAGTGATTCCATCATTTTCCCTACCACTGAGGTCAAACTGACAGGTCTGTAGTTTCCTGCCTCTGTCTTGCTCCCACTTTTGTGATGGAGACTCACATCCACCCTCCTCTAGTCCTCAGGTACAACACAATACTCCCATGATTTATTAAAAAGGGTAGTCAGTGGTGTTACTAGTTCTTCCCTTAGTTCTTTTAGAAATCTGCAGTGAATCCCATCAGGGCCCATTGCTTTATCCACCTTCAGTTTTAAGAGTTCTTTCAGAACCCTTTCTTCTGTGAAAGGACTAATATCAACTCCCTATCCAGAGTGCTTCTATTGACTGGATTAGTATCTTCCCCTGCTTTTCCACTGTGAATACTGAGCAGAAGTATTCGTTCAGTATCCCTGCTTTTTCACTGTCGCTCTCTGCCCAACCACCTTCCTCTTTATTCAGCCTCAGTATCTCTCTCTCTCTGCCTTAGTCTTTCTTTGCTCCCTAATGTACCTACAACAGTTTTTATCCCCCTTCTTAACTGAGTTGGCTATCTTTTCCTCAGTTTGGGCCTTTGCTATTCTGACTGCCTTCCGCGCTTCCTTCTGCTTTAACTGGTACAGTTCTCTGTCCTGCTCCTTCTGTGTTTCCTTATAATTCCTGAATGCTATCTTTTTCTCCCTTACCTTCCCTGCCACTTCTTTTGAGAACCATAGTGGTTTTTTCTTTCATTTTGATTTGTTCATTTGCTTCACACAAAGGCTTGTTGCCTCTGTGATGGCGGTTGTGATGTTTCCCCATTGTTGCTCCACCCCACCTTCTTGCCTGTTTGCTAGTGCTTTTCTGAGGCATTCTCCCATTTTGACAAAATTGGCCCTTCCGAAGTCCAGTACCTTCACTTTTCTATGGCTTGACTCTACAGCTAAGTTTATCGTGAACCACACTGTTTGGTGGTCGCTTGTTCCCAGATGGCTACCCATGTCAAGATCGGAGATCCTCTCTCCATCCTCATTTGAAAGTACCAGGTGCAAGATTGCTCCATCCCAAGTGGGTTCCAAAACTAGCTGTCTGAGGCATGCCCCCTGTAGGGCATTGAGAATGGCCCTGCTCATGAATGTGGCACCAGCAAAGGTGCTCCAGTTAACATCTGCCATATTCAGGTCCCCCATCAGCAATATCTCCCCTTTCTCTGTCATCCCAAGGATGCCTTCTATCATTTCCTTGTCCATTTCCTCCCCCTGAGACGGGGGTCTGTATACAACCCCTGTGCAGATTGTGGTGCCATTTCCAGTCTCCAGGGTGACCCACAGTGCCTCTTGTCCTCCCTGTTTACCCTTTAGTTCTGTTGCTTTGATCCCTTCCCTTACATAGAGAGCTCCTCCTCTTCTTCCCTCCCTGTCCCTCCTGTAGATAGTGTACCGTGGTATGTTGACATCCCAGTCATGGTTTTCTGTGTACCATGTTTCTGTGACTGCCACAATATCCAGGCATCCCTCTTCCATCAAGGCCACCATTTCGGGGAGCTTTTTACCTAGACTACAGGCATTTGTACTCATTACCCTCCATTTTTTTATGACTTTATTTCTTTTTGCCCCATCCACGCCCTTACTGTCTTTGTCTTTTTCTCCATTTACCCCTGCCCTTCTCCCTATCAACTGCTCTATCTTGGTGTTTACCTCACTAACTACCTTGATTTTGTTTGGGGAGGCTAGGATTTCCCATCTCCTTTTCAGTGCCTACCCCCTTAACTAGTTTAAATGCCTGCCAATGAAGCATTTAAACCTATCACCTAGGATTCTGGTTCCCCTCCTGGATAGATGCAGACCATCGTTCCTGTATAGGCCTGCATCCCTCCAGGTGGAGCCCCAGTCCCCAATGAAGTCAAATCCCTGAGCTCTGCACTGGTTTTTCAACCATTCATTGAATCCCATGGCACAGAGTACCCTAGCCTCATCCATGCCATAGACAGGTAGCACTTCTGAGAAAGTTACTGTGTGCTACTTGTCTAAGACCTCTCCCCAACTCCACAAACTCCTGTTGCACTGCTCTGATCCCATTCTCAGCCAGGTAATTTGTCCCTAGATGGATAATGACATCCAGCTTCCTCCCCCTTGCAGCTGCTCCCACGATCCTGAGGATTCATTTCCTGTCCCTCCAAGTCATGGCACCAGGCAGGCACCTTAACTCCCTTTCCCCTCCCTCCCCCAGTTCTACTCACCAACAATTGAGTCCCCCACCAGGAGTTGTTTCCTTCCCCTATGGGGTCCTGTGTCACCCTCCTGTGGGTCTCCATTGTGGAGGTTCTCAGCATCCTCCTTGGTCTCCTCTGCGGGTGCCTCCATAAGGGAACCATGCTCTGCCAGAGTAGCGAATGAATTGTGGAGAGGCACAACTGGAGGGATACGCCTCTGTTACACCAAACTCACCCTCCCTCAGCCCACTGTGGTCCAACCAGTCCTCTTTCTTGGCAACCTCTGAGGTAGTGGCAGTGGCCTGGTGGTTCCCTGGGTGGGGAAGCAGGTTTCCAGAATCCTTGCCAGGTCAGCATGGAGATGAACAACCTCCTCCCTCAGACCAGAGAGGTGCCTGCAATTAGAGCAGTAATGCAGTCTCTAGAATGTCTCCCGGAAGACTGCTGCTCCACAGCCAGTGCATTGCACCACTCCCCACATGTCTGTGTCCCTTCCTGTTACAGATGCTTATCTTTTTTTTCTTTGGTCCTCGTTTTAGTGTGTGGAAGCTTGTGAGTGTCTCTACCCCCTATTCAGTGTGCTGTGCCTGTAAGGATATGAACAGGTGTATGTTGTTAGCAGTTTTGGGAAGTGATGTCAGAACCCCTGCTATAAAGGAAGTTATGCAGGTGGGGTGAGGTGCAGGGTGGGTGGGAGTAAACCTATGCCCTCCAGAAACAATCAACTACAACTCTGACCCTCCACCCCAGGGAGTGCCTTCCTTTCGGACACCTATTCCACAGAGGTTAAGTAACAGGTTTAGTCACAAATAACTGCAGATCTCTCCCAGCTACAGTTCCTCCCTGGCAAATTAAAGTTAAACTAAGAAAAGTCAACCCCAAGAACAGAATCAATACTAGTTACTCACACAGGTCCAAAAAGTAATAATTCAATTCAGTGTCAACTTGTGCTGAATACATCCACAGCTATTAATACATGGACATATTGAATGCCTTGTCTTTGCGTGGTATAAAGTTGCATGTAAAAGCAGGATCTACTTCACAAAGTATTCCCTTGTGCTTGACTAAGTTACATATTTGTGCTCCTAAAGCTAAGGCTTCTGTACTGCTTAAAGCCCATAGCATGTTTGCAACCTGCCTTTTGACCATCGTGGTCAATGTTACCATCAGCAATGTTAATCTTTGGGTTTTATATTTAGGTATTTGAATACCTTTGAATTCTGTAAATTGTTAGTTCACAGTACACCTATACAGACCCCACCCCCCTTCCTCATGTTATCTTGGTTTAATGTAGTAGATAATAAACTGTAAAGGGTCCCTTCTGGGATATATGTACTGTATACAGAATGTGTCACCTGCTATCGTCATTTTAACTGAGTATTGGTGCTGCTCATAGGACCGTTTTCTGTTCTCTGTTTATTGTTATTTGCACTTCCATCTTGATGAAATGTTCACTGTTTGCACTTTTTATTCAGGATTTTTCTCTACTGTTATTTTTGGTTTATTGTATCCCTTTCCCTTTTCCTCGGCTCGCACCTGCAAACGAGCCCTGGCTCAGCACACCTGTCCTGGCTACCAATTTCAAATAAGCAAACAAATAAAGATAAAATGCACCAGTTTCATATTAAATCAATAATTAGGCCCCATCCAGTGCTGCATGAGCCCAACCCACCACACCGGGCAGGCGGAATCTTGAGGACATGGCAGAGGTGGCCTTTCTTGATTCTGGGGGAAACCTTCCTGGCACTTGAACACCTCCTGCTGGAGCTGGGGCAGCACTGAACATCAACATTTATTGATTGATTGATTTAGTTATTCATTTATTTAGTTATTTATTTAATAATTTGGTTATTTATTTAATAATTTAGTTATTTATTTAAATTCATGGACTGAGAGAGCAAACTGAACCTGAGCTCATTTTCAGGAGTGACCTGGGGGAGGGGTTATGGGCAGGGGTGTAGCAAACAATAAGTGATAAAAGCATTGTGCTACAAAAACAGTAACAAAGTGAAATACAAATTTTTTGATATTTACAGTGTACTGTTGCAAAGGCTGCTGAGGTAATCTGAGATAAGTCAGTATGTCATTTTTAAAATACATTAATGTATTGAAGTTCCAAAGCAGACTAGACTCATTGAAATCAAAGTCTCATTTACAAGAGCACGCTGATTAGTTATGGTTGGCTGCAGCTGCAGGTTTTGAGAAGAGTGCCAGCAAGAACAATTTAAGAGGGATTGAAGATGAGCATCAGATAGGAGAGGAGGTTATTCCACAGTTATGGAGGATGGATAGAAAAGGAAGACTAAGCAGCAGTAGATTTATAGTAAGGAATATTGAAGGAGCAAACATCAGATGATCAGGAGAATAGGAAGATGGGATGGGGGAAGGATACAAGACAGATAAGGAGAACAGTAGCAAGTCAGTATTTAGGCCAACAGGAAGAGCAGTGCAAGAGATGATGGGCTGCTAGGGAGCAGAATAAGACGTTAGCACAGAGAACACAGTGATGTGTATGAAGTAGTGCATCAAGGACAAAATGACAGAAGGAGTGAAAAATGGGGTCCAGTCTGGCAAGAATGTACTTCGAGTGGCACTGTGAACCACATCTGCATAGTCGAACACTGGCATAATTATCAACATGGTGATCTCACAGTGGACCATGAGTGGAAGACAGCATTTACAGTGCACCAAACTTAGGGGGTTTCTGCACGGCATCAGTATGGGTGGTGAAACTGAGTTTTTGGTCCAGCAACACACAAAGATAATTGCAGGGTATACCATTTCAAGTGGGTTGCCATCCAGAGTCAAGGTTGACCACACAATGATTCCCTCCATGGGGTCAGGCACTGACAAAGATAGGTTCAGCAGTAGGGAGGAAGGTTGGCCATATAAGGGAAGATATACTACCAACTGGTGTACAGTACCTGTTAGTCTCCTCCACCACTCTGATGACTGGCCTAGCTCCTCCCACATCAGCCATTAACTAGAGTAATCCCAGGGCATTTAGTTCCAGAACTTGCTGTGGGACTCTCCCTGTGGCATACCAGGAAATGGTTAGTCTTCCAATGTAACAAGGAGTCTAGTGTCATGAGGCTGATGTGAAGGGTAGCTGAATGGCTAAAACAGGACAAAGAAAAGTTAATTAGTGACTGGGTTAAAAAGAAAATAAAAACAAAGGGAAAAAACTCTGCTTTTGAAGATCAGTGTACACATGCACCACACTGAGGCCTTCTGAGGATGGAGCTTATTGTGGTGGTGAGGTGCTGGTCTGCAGAGAGGAAGGAAAAGGGCCACTTGGTATCTGTGCTCCCTATACCTGCTGATTGTAGAGCGGCTTTGTTGTTAACTGTAAGGTAGGCGCTCACCTGCTATGCCAGCCAGAGAAATGTTGCAAACACTGTGGCTTGACTGTCATGGTGGGGAAAAAGGAAGATGAGAAAATGAGGGGGAAGGGACCTAGGTTTATGGTCTGCAGCCAGGAAATTCGAGGTTTAAAAACTCTAGCCCACAATGCTACAAGAAGAAGAATCAGCATTTATATAGCGCTTTTCATACACAGTATCCCAAAGCGCTTTACAAGCAATGCTAGACTGGTAGTGAAGTGACTGAATGTGTGGTGGCAGCCATATCACCACCCACACACAGCCTGGATAATTGCATGAACTGGTTTATGAGAAGGGGAATGTTGGCCAGGACACCAGGAATGCTCCCTGCTCTTTGCGAAGAGTGCTCAGGGTTCTTTACTTCCACCTGGACACCCACCAGGACAACAGCAGGATGGGCAGAAGAGGGCCTCAGTTTAACGACTTATCGAAAGGATGGGACACCCAAGCAGTACAGCACCCCCTACTGCACTTAGATGCCAGCAATTTTAGGTGCAAGTCCAATCCCGGTGTGGGGACGAGAACCACGACCTTCTGGTCCAGAGCGGATGTGCTACCAACTGAGCCACGCTGACACCTACAAATGGGGCTTGCCCTCTTTGAACATGACTCAGTGCCTCATAATCAGCCCACAAGCTCTGCTCCTAGACAATGTATGGATCATACAGGCTGTATGAAGGGCCAATGATTTCTAGTCTCACCCACCCCACTTCACACACATGCACACACCACAGAACCACTTGTCTGCCTAGGATTCAGGATTCACAGTTCATACCAACATTTCTTCCGGCCACTAACAAGTTGGTATATAGAGTCATACACCAAGATCTTTTGCAACTATTTCAAGGGCATATTGTTGACTTTGCTTCAATTCAGATTACACACTGTGCATGAGATGCTGTTAGCATCAACCACCTACCATGATATATTTGCATCTCACTGACCCACAGTGTAAACAACCAGAAGAGGATAGCAAAGGACACTGTCAACCTCCTTAGGTCTCAAAGTGTCCCTAGTTTAGAAAAACATTTTATGATTGCCAACATTCTGTAAAGATTGCTGATGTAGCTGGCAGTTTGATTCTGACTTTTTCTTTAAGAAAGTGAAAAACGTACTGCCCACCATACTGGTGTTACCATGCAAACACAGGGTTTGTTTACATTCCTTGATCAGCTCCAGCTGCAATGCTTGGGACTTGAAACACCTCCAACACAGTCTAGACCCTCATGATTCAGTGGGAGTTTAGGAGGCTACTGTCTCATGAGTGACTGTACTGTTTGGGTGTGTTTCTAATGCTCAGGAAGAATGCAGTAAGAACTGATTCAGGATTGCAAACAAAACAAGGTTGTTTGTAAATATGCATTACCATGCATTTCAGTTCTACTAAACAATGAGACAGGCAAAACAAACAGCAACACCAATGAGTTTTAGAGAAGGTAAGCAGTCATAAAATGTAGGTTTTTAACTAGAAATAATATGATGAAAAACAGGTTGACAGTGTCCCTTTACTATTCAGCAGTATTTCATTGTACAGTAGGGCTCTTCTGTTACACCTGCACAGAAGACACAGAGCAGGCTAAGCATTTGGAAACATTACAGCACCCTGTCTGTTGTGGGTTTTGCTGGCTGCTAGTAATTAACCTTTGGAGATTGCCATACTGAAGCAGTAACTCTCAAAGCACACATTTCAAGGGATTAACACCTAACTGGGAAGCATTTTCGAGAGCCATTTGCCACCCCATCGAGGTGTTAATCCCTCTACATACCCACTTGAGGGACAGTGATTATAAGTCTAGTCATGTGTTGTTATTTAAGAAATGTAATTCAAAAAAAAGAAACCTACCCTGTGCAGAACAGTACTCTGTGTCTCTTTGAGCTGTACTGGGCATTTCTAAGAGATTAACATCTGGTACAGAGGTCAATCACAGAGTATGCCGACCTCATGAAGAATAAGAATAAAAGGCCGGCTTGCTGGCACAGCAGTAGGGCTCCCGCCTGCAATGCCGATGCTCGAATTCAGAAACTGACCCAAGAAGTTGGAGGGCCGGCTGGGGAGAGGAGGATCAAGCATCTCATAACTGTTCTCTCCTCCTGGGGGGGTAGGTTAGTGCCTTCGGCACAGGATCGACCATGGAGGCCAGGGGAGGAGTAGCAACTACAAAAGCTAAAGCTGGTAGGGAGGCATGCCAAATGTAATGCTTGGGTGTCTTACATCATTGTACCCACTCCTCCCCAGAGTCATAAGCATCAAAAATGCCAGCCTGCTGATGATTTCCTGCTTTCTGGTCCGCTGCACCTGCAGCACCCTCAGCTGGTGACCGAGTTCAGTCTTCTGTTGAGAATGGCCTAACCCCCAGCCCGCCCTCTGGAGGTAAGCCAGGGAGGAATGCTGACAGAGGTTGGAATGCCGGACACCTGGATGCCAGTCTCTAATGGGGGATGTGCCTACTTTGTGGCCACACCCTGGGAGGTAAGCCCGGGAGGATCGCCAGCTAGAGGTAAGTTCCAGGGGGTGAGCAGGGACCAGAAATGTGGGGGCTGAGCTAATGGGGCTGTGGCACCAAAAAGAACAGAAAATAAAAAATAAATAATAAGATTTAAAAAATGGATACATAAAACAGAGAGCTATGATTGGTCAAGACCCATCATATGACCATTCAACTATGCTAATTAATGCACGGTCACAGGTTTCACTTTCCTTTTTTTTAGTAAATTGTTTATCCACATCACTGGTGCAGCCCTTGTCTGCTCAGCTGCTCCCAACCTCATCCTTCCTTTCCCTGGCTCTTACTGTACTTCATACTTCCAGGGGCTCCATGGTTCAACTCCTGCATCCATGGTGGTCTCCAGCAGGGGTGGAATAGCAACTCCCATTTGGTCCATCTAATGCGCGGAGGTGGAATGGCTAGTCAGGTTGAGGCACAAGGAGTGCCAGTGCACTGCTGTGTGCTTGCCAGAGCTTTTCCTCATTAGCTCCCCAATATAGGTTAGTAAGGCATTATGGAGTGTGCACATCTAACATGCTCATGCTCTGACACAGCTGACATCCTCCCTGCCATCTCTGCTCTGACTACACCACCAGCTGTGATCACCCAGATGGGGTACTGCAGCACAACATACAAGCTTCCTCCCAGTGGAGAAGAGCATCCCGTGGATGCTGATCCTCCTCCCTGAGCAGGTCACTGGAATCACAAGCAGTAGCCCTGCCGTCTGCCAACGGACTGACCTGTTTAGATTTACTTTTACATTTTTTTTCACAGAGCTTTTTCCTCCATTGCCACCTATGCCTGCCATCAGGCCTTAACCTGACAGCCCTCGGCCATGTCTGCCGCTCCCCCCACTGATCTGCACAGAGCAGAGCCCAAGAACACTGGGGGCTGTCATATATGGCAACGGAAAGATATAGGCATTTCTATGTTCCCCCCGATCCTGGAGCTGTGGCAGCATGATGGGCATATACACATGGAGGTGCACATGTGCCCCCAGAATCATAGCCTCCATCCACACTCCCAACATTACTTCAGCCCCCAAGACCTCTGCTCTGACACCCAACCTCCAGCAGGATTAGCTGAGAGCAAGGAAACTCATCAACTCAGGTCGGGAAATGAGAGCTGCCTAGTGGCCGCTAGATCATCTCCCAATCCTCCCCTCCCCGGCTGAGCCCTGGTGACCAGAGCTCATTCCCAAACTCAGGTCACCAGCATGGCATGAAAAAAGACACTTGTACAGTGCCTCAGCCCTCAGCGCCACCGGGCTGGCCTCATATTTTTGCTTTTAAAAAAACATTTTATAAGTGCAATAACACAGTCCAGGGTGTGCATTAAGCTACAATTGCTACACTTCCCTACTGGCTGAAGGTACTCAGGCTGTGGCCTAATGCCTCACATGCCGCCAGGATGTGTGGTACTATAACTTAAGTACACTCCCTGTCCAGTGTTATTACTTACTTATAATACACCTAGAAGCTGAATCCTTACATGTTTTAGTTCATCAACAGTTCAAATGTTGCTACCACTGTGCTCATAGATTTACAAATCTGATAGAAGCTGCTTCTGTCTGTCTCAAAAAGAGGAGGATGAGTCTAGAGCCCAGCAGTCAATCATGGAAACCCATGAGATACATTTGCCAGTCTGTAAACCAGAAAAAAACACTGGTGCTGTATTGCATGCCCATACCAACTGGTTAAAGAGCTACCCAACAACTTTATGGAAGCCCTCTATCCCCCCCCCCAACATTCTCAAACAATGGCATGGCAAAGCAAACCTGTATATATAGTAGCTTGGCTAGCTACACTGCCCCTTGGTTGATTCAGTGGCTAACCACAGTAAAACTCCACAGCAGTTCCTGCTACCACAGATCTCGATTGTTCTCGAGGAGATGACAGTCGGCATTTAACTGCTTCAGAAATCGCTTGCACAGGCAGTACACTTAAAGCACTTAGTCAACACAGAAACAGAAAAGTGGCAGACAGAAAAAGGCATGAACAATCCATCTAGTCAGTCCCAAGAGACAGCCAAGTAGTTCATGTTTTAGCATGAAAAAATTGAAGCATCTGAACTAAAACTGTATCTTCAAAATCTAGTTTCAGACATAGGGCACATACCTGTGTGAGAAAGCTTTGTCGAGGTCTAAATTGGTTGTACTATTTTAACATAAAAAGAAAGCGAGTCAGTAAAAAAGGCAGTGGGTGTGACAGTAGACTTAGTTTTTTTTTTTGAATGCCTGTCCTTTTTGTGTTCGATGACTGTACCCAAATAAACTGGTTGCTGTTCTGTAGTCAGATTCACACTTCAAACACAGGCATGTGACTGGAAGAGCTGGCAAGCCTTCACTTGTATTAAGAACAGTAATTGCCTTCAGTAGCCAAAAAGTAATGTATCATCTAGCTCCCAGCACCTGCAGTGCTAAACTGAATATGGACAAAGAACTACAATGTAGAGTTCCTCCATTGTATCAGTACGGATCCAGTTAAACTGGAAACATAAAAGAGACATCTGCCAACAGAGCTACTGAATAGTCTCCATTAGCTCCCCTTGTATAGCTCTGCCTTATAAGCCTGTAAAACCTCAGCTGTCAGTTTCAGTAACTACACATCCTTTCATTTCTTGTTTACCATTATTTTGGTTTTCCCTATTTCCCATTTTACCCCCTACCCTGACCATTGTGGGGGAGAGGCCACTGTGGCTATACCCTACCTCTGGCTTTGACTTACATGTTTGAACTGCCAGTCCCAGCCCACGAGTACTGGAACTATCATGTTAATAAGCCCAAGTTATACCCAAGAGGAGGTGGTTTTGAAAATGATATGTTCTACAAAAAGAATATGGAGGACCCTATCACTGGTATATGTAACATGGGTGCCACCTCCCAACAGGCTACTACCCTGCCTGCTGCTACAAAAGCAGGTTGAGGGACCTGGATTCTGGTCTGACTGATAACAGGGGCTTCTTTGCCAACAAGAATGCTATTTGCACGGTGCCTCCGCCCAGAGTGTTCTTTTAAGTGGGTTCTGGGAAGTTGTACCTACACACCCCAACCAGTGGTCCCACAAATGGATTTGAGCAAAACACTTTACTCGACTTTCAATGTTACAATTATTATAATATGCTCATGGTTACCACTCTTACCAACAGGATGAGGACTTCCTGGATACACCTGTACACCTGTAAAAAAGATTTGCAGTAGCAATAAGAAACCGCTTAGCTTTTCTATTAACCCAGCACTTAGTAATAATATGCTCAAGAATCAGTTTATCATTCAAACAATAAACTGATTTCTTTGAGGTATTGAACAGGGGACGGGAATGCAAATCAGAGTTACTTTAAAGGAATTATTAGGCTTTGGTGATAGAGAAAAATTCACATACATTTAACCCCTGACTAGGTTTAGTCACTGCAATCTGGGTACCCAGGGTCTAAGCTGTTGCAGGCCTGAGCATTGCTGCGGGATGGCTGGCGTTACAGCCGGTTGGGCCCTTAACAAATAAATGATTATTATCTCTTTCACTTTTGGCTGTTCCAACATTCATAAACACTTATTACCCAGGGAATTATAATCCTCAGGCCCGATAGCCTGCAAAACAGTTAAACCCGATGAGAACTTGGAAAAACAAATCAGATGGCAAACACTTCTATTTTTGTGTTGCAGGGACAAAAATTGTTTACTCACTGCACCAGGACCTCGGGATCTGGGATGAATTCAGGCTGGTTCCTCTCAAGAAATGGCTGTCTGGTTGTTGGCTGCAGACTGCAGGGCTCTTCTTTCTGGCAGGACTCAGGATACAGAGACTAGGCTTGCACGACTCACCCCCACGTCAAGACCTTTCCCCCAACAGTGGCCGCAACCTGCAATGACCTATTCCACAGAAGCTGACTCCCCAAACCAGTCTCTCAGCAGTTTGGGAAGGATAGGCATCAACAGTCTCTCAGTAAAGCTGTTTAGCCTCACAAGTTTTAATTCTGGTACAGTCTTAGATAGGCCGCTCAGCTTACCCACTTGCAAACTGCAGTCCTTGAAATGTAAACTGGCACAATAACACTCCAGGTCTTCCCTTTTTAGCAAACAGGCTGGAGACAATTCTGGTGTCCCCAAGCTTCAGTTGTAGGCCACGATCTCTGGTACAACCAGGCCTCTCACCGGCACACAGCTTGAGGATCCTTCAGACACTTTGACCCCCTTTCAATTTGGATGTTTAGCTCTGAGGAAAACACTTTTCTTCTCCCCTTTGGAGGCTTTCAGATTAGGCTGCAGCACTTGCAGTCCTAGTGATTCAAACAGAAGCTCAGGCCTGGAAGAGGTAAAGCAGGCTGCTCCCCAAATTCCCCGAGCTGAGATCAGAGCCTCCTCACAGTACAGAAGCTCATGCCAGACTGATTATTCAGCCGTTTCTTTGGACTGACTAACAAAGGAAAACTGCAGTCTGGTTGGCTGCCCAAGCTGTCTGTCACAGATCCAGCATCCTGATTGGTTGAAATGGGCACCAAGCACACAGTCCACAGTTTCTCCCAGCAGCCATAGTAAAAGGACCCTTTTAGGCCCCCCCGAGTTCCAATTGGCTCAGAAGCAGGGTCAAAGTATCAACATGGCTGCTGTATGAGTAAAGTGTAAATAGTCCCAACATTAGAGTTCATTTTAAACAATAAACAGTTACAGCATTCAACAGGGCTGCATCTATACATATAAACAACTGTAGAATGAGACTTATTGGGGTGCTGCCTGACCGGACACGAGCTTCGTTCTATTCGTATCCAGCACAGGCTATATGCAACCCATGCCCCAGCCAAGAGCAGCATCTGGAAACTGGGACCCCCCTAACTTATACACAGACATGGCAACAGGCCACAAGTTGGCAAAAATAATAGGCATCACCTCTAGCTATGGGGCGAATACCTGGGTTTGCAATCTAAAGGGGTCAGGGGTTTAGGGTACAAAATAACATTTATAGTTACTCCAGGTTCTGGGAGAGAGGTGCCAGGGCTACTCTAGGTCTAACTTCTGTGGGGGCCTTATAACAATTCACACTCTGGAAGCACAGATGTAATGTCCACTACTGAAAATGGGATTGTACAGTATGGCTTTATTCACACAAGCTGGAAACAAATGCAGAACAGAGTGGTTCCTCCAGGTTTGGTACTGTCTACACAGGAGCAAGGTTTTCTTTCCAGAACAACAACTGTTTGGTCACTTTAGAACAAACTTTTCCTCACACACATTCGAACTGTCCATCCCTCTGTAGTAGGAATCTTTGGACTTTACATTTTCTGAAAAGTGTATACTGTGGTTGTTGCCACACACTTAAAACACATTTCAAAAAATCTCCTGGTGCAATGACATCCGTTAATATGCCCAGTTTAACCTGGTGCCCATACGTGAACCAGTTAGCCCTGACTGAGGAATCAAACTGGGGTTATGTCCAATCCTACCGCATGCCCAGTCTCTGCCATTCTTTCCAGGTTACACCAACATGGATCCTCCAATACACCTGGATTGCAAAGGAATCCCAAACTTTAACTTGAAATATTCAACACATTTGTAGTGCAACAGGGGCCCTGACATGTGCACTCTAGCCTTATCTCTGGGCACATACGCCTCAGACCAACCCCCAAGAACAGTCCCATGAATCTGTACTCACGACTTTCTTTGTTCTTTTGATACAGACATGGAAACATAAAGGAAAACATCCTCTTCCCTTTACAGGTAGCTTGTCACAACTTCAACTGCACACACTTTCTCTCTAGGCAGCTGACATTCTTCAGGATCTTTAGGGGACTGCCCCTTGGACCCACTGAAACACAGTCCAAACCACATCGTTCTGTGGAAAATAACCCATTGGGGTCCTGCAGACGAACAGTCTCCACCACTTTTTCTGGTACTGCTGGGTCTCACACACTAGGGTGAGAAACTGCTGGAGGTCCTTCACCCAGTCTCACAGGAGACTGGCAGGCCGCCCCACACTCTGAGCACTGCTGCTGCTCAGAGCTCCACTTCATACTACTGCTGACTACAGACACACACTGACTCCCATCTGAACATTCTAAACCAACCCCTGAGCAGCCGATTCCAAAGTGGCTTGTGCTCCTACAAGAATTTTAAATGACACAGTCCATTCTCTGCTCAGCCTAGCTGAGCAAACAATGATGTCCTCTTGTAAGGAGTTTTTTACAACATCCCTACAGGCTGCCCAGTACCCTGCCTGGCACTAATACTGATGGGATTCTAGTAACCCCAGGTGACTGGGTGGTTACATATGCACTGCAAGGGCAGGGCTGAGCCTCTTAAAATCACAGTGAGGCATCATCAGTTTGCACATACGGAACCAGGAATACAGCAATACTTTACACTTGGACTTGTATTTACATTACTGGATACTTGCCAGGCTCTCTGGAGCAGAGGACCAGCTGGGGCCCTTCCAGGCAGGAAACACTGCAGTGTCCAAAGAGATGATCAAGGTAAGTCCACCATTTTGGGGTGGGTTACATGTGCTTAAAGAGAGCAGAGGTACATAGATACATTGAAGGTGACAGCAGAAAAAGATGTGAAGCCCATTCATTCTGCCCTTGCTATTGTTAATAACATTATCATTATTATTATTATTATTATTATTAAACATTTGCTGTAAACTGTCAGTCTGTATAATCCTGTCCATCCCGGACCTCCTTTAAAATGAGCTTGCTCAATGGAGCTTCTCCTGGTGAAATAAAAATAAATAAATATTATTATACTGTAGTTTTACCCCATACGAGTCTAACTTCCTTCCCCCACTACCCCCTTTGTCCTTACCAGGCCACTAAATCTGTCCCATCCGACCTTGAACCCCTTTACCATCTTTGCCTCTACCACTCCCTTAGGCAGCTTACTCCACTGCTCCATCACTCTCTTGTTGAAGAACTACTTCCTGCTGGCCCTCTTAAACCTCCCTACTTCTCCCTAGTTTCCAGTCGTGCCTCCTAGTTGCCACATACCTGTACCTAGTGAACAGATCCTTCCTATCCACTTTATTTACATCCCTCAGAAATGGGCATGTCTTTATAATATCTCCCCTCACCCTCCATGCTTCCAGCAAGCACATATTGAGGTCTGCTAGCCACTCCTCATATGTCTAACCTTGCTTTCCCCAGATGATTCTGGAGGCCTGCCTCTGTACAACCCCCAGCCAGGGATGAGATTTCACTGGATTCAATCAAGTTTTCCACTCTGCTGAACCCAGAAAAGGGAGTATACATTGCATGGGTGCTGCAAATCTTTAAGGCTCTGGTCACTTCAAAACTGGGGTACACAAACCCAGCAGAGCATGAGGGAAGCACAGTATCATATGTACCTGTTAAACAAAGTACCTACAGGACCCCTACTAGTGTCAGAGACTGTGAGTCTGATTTTCATTAGAACCTGGCACAGCCCAGCCACTAAATCCCTGTGTGCAACTTACTGGTGAGGGAAAATCCCCACATTGACAAAAATGCTATCTTCATTATTTTCTGCACACTGGCATCATTTCCTTTTTTTTCTTTTTTTGGTGCAAATGCTAAAACTGGTAATACCAGTGTACTACCTGTGCAAAAATAATGTCATAATCTGCTGTTACTAGGTATAAAGGTCACAAAAACATAGCTTTTTGAAAATTGCACGCATGTAGCAGAAATGGGAACTATGCAGGAGGGCCCCTTCTTGCACAACTTTTTTACAGCAGACGTGCAGTTTCTTCAGTTTAAAAATCATGCAGCAGATGCACAAAGACATAGTGCAGATGAGACAAATGGGGGTGATGCAGGAATCTGAAAACCGTTGGGCTACCCCAGTAGTCCTGATCCCAATAAAGGAAGGGCCTACCCAGTTTTGTGGGAATCAGTGCAAAGTGAATTCCGTCACAGTGGCCAGTGCATACCATGTGCCCAGAGCTGAGGAAATCTTGCAATGCTGAGAGGGCACAAAGTATCTCACTACCAGTGATCTAAATAAAGGATAATGGCATGTGCCATAACAGAAGCCCAGGAGCAGTCCACATTTGTCAACCCTTTGGGACTGCATGAATTATTATTCACATCCTTTGGGCTAAAAAAAACAAACACTACAGCAACTTTCCAAATCTAGAGGGATAAAATCCTGAATGAGGATGAAGCGTTCACAGCTGAGTACATGGTTGGTATCAATATCTAGGCACAGCAGGGCAAAACATAGAAACATAGAAACACGCCGACAGAAAAGGACCCCTTGGCCCATCCAGTCTGCCTGAAAATACTTCCCCCTTCTCTGTCTATTTCATCTTGCCCCTCTGTACCCTACCCCTCCACTTTTATTTAGCCCCATGTAGTCATCCTAGGCTCTTTTGAATTTGCCCACAGAATCCACCCCCACAACCCATTCTGGTAGCCTGTTCCATGGAACCACAACCCTCTTTGTGAAGAACTGCCCCCTCACATCTTCCCTAAATCTGCCTCCTTCCAGCTTGAATGCATGACCCCTGGTGGATTTGTTCTCACTCAGCCTGAAAATGCTACCTTCCCTCACTCTGTTTATCCCCTTCAGATATTTCAAGGTTTCTACCATATCCCCCCTTTCCCTCCTCATCTCCATTGTAGACAAGTTTTGTTCCTCCAGCCTTTCTTCATATGACCTCCCATGTAGCCCTTGAACCATCTTGGTTGCTCTTCTCTGCACCCTCTCCAGCTTATCCCTGTCACTTTGTAAGTGTGGCCTCCAAAACTGGACCTGGTATTCCAGTTGTGGTCTGACCATTGTTTTGTAAAGTGGCATGATCACCAGCATTTTTTTTGTGTTGAATTGAAGTTGCCACTTCCCTGACCACTCCTCCAGTCTGGTCAGATCCTCTCTCATTTTTTCCACCCCCACCCAGTGTGTCCACCCTGTTACTGACCTTTGTGTCATCTGCGAACAGACACACCTTCTCATTTAGGCCCTCTGCAATGTCCCCAATGTATATGTTAAACAGTATGGGTCCCAATACAGACCCCTGGGGAACCCCATTCATCACCCCCCTTCCTTTCAGTGTATCCCATTTACCACCACCCTCTGAGTTCTCCCCCCTAGCCAATTTTCCACCCAGTTTATTACTTTACTCCCCATGCCCAAACTATCCAACTTGCTTATTAGCCTCCTGTGTGGGACTGTGTCGAAGGCCTTCCTGAAGTCCAAATAGGCCACATCCTCCACCCTTTTCTGATCACATATCACCGTTACTCCCTCAATGAATTCAGTCAGGTTGGTCTGACATGACCTTCCACCTGTGAACCCATGCTGGTTGTTGTCTAGGAGGCCCTCCTCCTCTAAATATTGCACCAGCATTTCCTTTATAAGTGCTTCCATTAGTTTTCCCAAAACGGAGGTAAGGCTAACAGGGCGGTAGTTGCCCGGCCACCCACCCTTGTGTAATGGCACCATCTCCACCATCTTCCAGTCCCCAGGACTCTCCCATGTCTAGAGACAGATTAAATAACCTTGTGAGTGGTACGCCAGTTCCTCCTTTAACTCTGAGTACCCTGGGGTGGATTTGATCAGAGCCCATTGCTTTATCCGCCTCAGTTTTCTTATTTCCTCTAATACCCTACCTTCAGTAAATGGGCTTGTGTCCATTTCCCTGCCCTCCCTCCCCCTGCTTCTTAACTCTGGCCCTGTCTTTTCTTCCTCAACTGTGAAGACTGAGGTGAAGTAGTCATTCGATAGATTCACCTTTTTTCTCCTCCCTCTCTATCACAGTTCTCCAATCCACTTTAAGTGTCATAATCCCCTGTTTGCTTCTCTTTCTGTTACTCACATACCTGAAAAACTTCTTGTCTCCCCTTTTGCCCTTTCTCACTATTTTCTCCTCCATATCCGCTGTAGCTCTCCTGACTATTTTCCCAGCTTACTTTAGCTTCTCCATACAAACTTCTTTGCCTGCTATTCCCTGAAAAGTTTTATAGTCCCTGAAGGCCTTCCTTTTCTTCCTGACTGCTTCCCTCACCTCTGTTGTAAACCACAGTGGTTTCCTCCCTCTTTTACATTTGCTCACTCTCCTGATGCATTGCTCTGTCACCATCAGAATTCCTCTTTTAATCACTCCCAACAGCTCCTCTATGCCTTCTAGGTTCTCTTTCCCTTCAAGTTCCTTCTGTAAAATTTCCTTCTTCTTTTTAAAATCTGCTTTCCTGAAGTCCAGTACCCTAGTGGTGGACCTGCTCTTTTCTGACCCCACCCGAAGGCTAAACCTTACCATCCTGTGGTCACTATCTCCTAGATTTTCCCCAACCTCTACATCCTTCACACTGTCCCTATTTGTAACGATCAGATCCAGTATGGCCCCTCCCCAGTCGGTTCCCTGACCAGCTGGTGAATAAATGCTTCCTGCATGGTTTCCAGCAGCTCCTTACTTCTTTCTGATGTAGCTGTTGGGATTCCCCTTTCCACATCGGGTAGGTTTAGATCTCCTACCACCAGGATCCCCCCTTTGCCAGCCATTCCTTTTATTTCCCTAGCCATCTCCCTATCCACACCTTCCCTTGGTTTGGCGGTCTGTAGACCACCACTGTCCTTACTGTGTACCCTGTTCTCTTACATAGTGTGACCCAAAGGATCTCCGCTGATCCCTGCCCATCCCTGCTCCCCATTGCGCTTATCCCATCTCTTACATGCAGGGCTACCCCTCCCCCCTTTTTACCTTTTCTGTTTCTCCTATATAGACTATACCCCGGTAATTCCACTTCCCAACTGTGGCTTTCCATCCACCATGTTTCAGTTATCGCTATCAGATCTGGGTCATCCGTCCCCACCACTGCCTCCACACCATCTTATTCCCCAGACTACTGGCATTTGCCAGCAGTCCCTACCATCTATCCCCTCCTTTTTCAATCTCCTTCCTTCTCTGTCCACTTCCCCCAGCTGTGGGGGAGTGTGAGTTGGGTAAGTTCCACTAACCTCTTTTCCTAGTACATCCCCCAACTTTGTACTCCCCCTTTCTTACTGTAGTTTAAATCAACCCCCAGCATTTTGTCTATGTACCACTGCAGTTCCCCCTTAGCAGTCTAGCTCCCTCATCATTTAAGTGCAGCCTGTCCGTTGTGTACAGGTGTTCATCTACCCATGTGACCTCCCAGTCTCCTATACATGTGTATCCCTTCCTTCTGCACCACTGCCTCAGCCAATGGTTAAAATCCTTTATTCTTAGCTGCCTAGCCATATCGGTGCAGTGCACTGGCAGGACTTGTGAGAAAGCCAGGGAACTGACTAGCCCTTTACACCACTTTGCTAGGTCCCTGAATCTCCTTTGTACCTCATTCACCTCCTCCCCAGCCATGTCGTTTCATTCCGAGGTGCAGTACTAGGTGTGGTTTACCTCCAACTAACCTAATGTACTCCTTTATTCTCGTTAGCACCCTACTTGTCTCCATCCCTGGGTCATAGAAAACTGATCTCCCCTTAAATGCTACCCCCTTTCTCAACCAATGGCTCCCTTTCATGACTGAGTCTCCATATACCATCACCGATTTTGCATTTACTATCCCCGAGGATGCCTCAGCAACTCTTTCCTGGCTCATTCTTGATTTCTGTATGCTTCTACCCTGGTCACCCTCCATCCCCACCCCTGCATGTGCCATATCAGTCTCCTCCTGTCCTCCCCCATGCTGCCCTGCTCCCTCCCCTCCCACTCTGTCCTCCTCTCCTTGATGCTGCCAGTTTCCCTTTCCTTCCCACTTTGGTTATCCTCCCTGTTATGATCCCGACCCCAATGCAGTTTCCCTTTACCTGCCTCCCCCTCCCTCAGCCATTTTTTCCTCTAACCCTTCACTTTTCCCCTTCCTGTTCTTGGCATCTTCCCCTCATCCTTTTTGTCTTTTCCTGCTTTTACTGTGCCACCCCTGCCACTCTTTTACCTTCACAGTGTGTCCATCCTTTGCCCCTGGATCCCTATGTTTCCCATAGCTCGGCTCTCTGTTTTCCTCTGCTCCTCCCCCTTCCTCCACCACCTCATGTTCCAGCAACCCGGCTATGGGCCAGTACCTGTTGAACCCTCTGTATATCTTTTTATGTTGTTGCTTGCCTTGGTGTTTGTGCGCCCTTGTGTTCTGCCCCCCCCCCGTCCTGACCCCTTTATCCCAATCCACCAGTTTGACCCCCTCTTCCATCCTCTTGTCCATTTATGTCCTTCTGCCTCCTGTCCACTACTCTGAGCCCTTCTACTGCCTTTCTCTCCATTACCCTTCTTAGCCATACCAGTTCAGCTTACAGCCTCCCAAGTTTTTGACAAATTGAGCACTCTCCTAACTTTCATAGGGTGTTCATGAGTACAGCTGCCCCACATCTATTACACCCCATTATCCTCCCACTTCTAGGTCCCCTGCTGCCCACCCTTCCTCCAGTGTACCCCCCTGCCACCAAGCTTCTCCCTGTTGTTCCCCTCTACCCTGCCACCACCTCCTTCCATGATCTTCCCCCCTGATCCATGTTGGCTCCTCTCTTGTGCACCACATTTGTGTCAGCCTCCTAGTAGGGTCCTATGTATTCCACTCAAAAGTCAAAAGCAGTTGTCCTTCAACAATTTCGAAATCAGCTTGCCCCTATTTTGTGTAGTTTTCCCTCCTAGCTCTTCCTCCCACCTCAGGCTGTCCCTAGAGCTTTAAACTTCCTTAGCATTTAAACAAATTGTCATGAAAACATTTAAAAGGTAGTTGTTCTTTAGCCAGCTTAAGAGCCCCCTACCTCCCCTCCTATCTCAGCTCACCTATCTCCCCTCCCCTCCTATCTCAGGTAGCCCTTTAACCTTTCTTTGCAAATAAACAATTTGACATTAAATCCATATACTTTTATAAGAAGCAGCAGTCTCAGTTTAGTTTGACCCTCCCTTGTCCCAACACCAAATCAGTTTATTCTCAATTCAGTTTGTTTGCACTTTGGCCCTCCTTAGTCCCAATACCAAATCACTTTGTCTTCAGTGCAACATTTCTTCTTTTGAGCAGCTATCCTTCAGGTAATTGCCCTGCAATTCAATAGCCTGCCCCAATATCTGCTGTTAGTTCCCTTCAGAGCTGCTTCCCCTCTGCAGATTCTTCCGTTTCTCCTGGGTAGCCATCCACCAGAGGGTGGTGAAGTCCAAAGCGCCTCCACCTCTCCTTGCCTTCCAGTCCCTCCAGGCGATGTGGTCCTCCTCGATGGCTCAGCCTCCTCTGGGTATTTAATAGAGGTAGGGGCCAGGTTGGGTGGGCAGGAAAAGCTAGCAGAATACCTGTGTGGCTGCAGTGCTCCTTCCTGGGCTAGTGAGCGGTGAGCGGCAGCGGCTGCCTTTGATTTGATCCTCGGCAAGTGGATCCATAGCGGGGGGAGCAACCTAAAGTAGCTAGCACTGTTCTCCAACCCCCAAAGCTCTTCTTTGTCCAGCGGCAGTGGCTTCTTGGTGGCCGCAGATGAGAGATCCTTTTATATGTTGGCAGTCAAAGTTTAGATTTGGCTCCAGCTCTTTGTCCTGCTTGTGATTAGTCAGCTCTTTTTTAGCAGGCAGGGCAACAAATGAGCAAACCAGCAAAATCCCTGTGTGGCAGTGGTGCTTTTTTCTGGGATAGTGAGTGGTGAGTGGCTACAGCCACCTTTGATCCGATCCTTGACAAGCGGGTCTGTAGCATGGAAGAGCAGCATGAAGTATTTCAGGCAGGTACTGACCAGGCTGCAAAATGCAGGGCTGACAGTCACACACTGAATGGGCCATGGCCACCTTTTCTGGAAGCTGAGTACATCCCCTGCATGATGCCACTGATCACCAGTCAGCCCCAGTGTAGGGTATTCTTTGGTGCACATGTACATTCCTGTCTCACAGGTCTCAGGATAATGCAATGCCACTCCACCAGTGGACCGGCCCTTATTGAATCATTTCTAAGTCCTCTGCTATGGTTGAGCGACTGTGGTGCCAGGTCTGTGTCTCATTTTGGGTGCCATAGTGAGAATCACTGGTCCCTGACATTAGCATTGCAGAGGCAACGGGGCTGATGTAACATCCAGAATGAAGTGAATTAACTGAGGACCCCAGCTCCAGGGTCCTATAACTTATGAAGTTCTGAGGTGATTCAGCTGAATTTGTCCCATGCCTGGGAGTAGCCAAGGAGTCCAGCCTGTACTCAACAAATCTATATCGCTTGACAGGAGGATTTGTGTGGATAAAGAATTTGCTGACATGCAGTTTAAAGTATTTAAGGGGCCCCTTCTTCCTCAAGTGATGTGGTCCCACCAAAGAGACAGTAAAAACCCTAGCTAAACCTCTCCCAAGGAGAAAGGCTCCATGGTACCCGGCTGTCAGGGGTAGCTTCAATAAATTCTAAACAAATATAGATCTTGGGGCCCAGTCTTCGGGGATCACAGCCATGTGTGTCCCTCCTCTATTCATCCCCCACTCATCCACCAATTCCCATTAATTTCCAATTGCACAGGATACCTTTACCAAACGCCCACCTCCAGTATGCATCAAAAATGACACTTCAGTGTCTTCCCCTGAACCTTGCTCCTGGCTCTTGTTTCTTTGGTTCCAGCTCCTAGCAGCACCACTGAGCATGTTCTACTCAGTTGCATTATGATAATTACTATTCCAAGTAAATATATCTACAGTGCAATTAGATTCAAAGTGAAAATAAAATAGCAGCAGACAGCATTCGGACTGCTCTTCACACTACTGGAGTTGCTGCCTGTAACCAACAGTTCAATGTGTTTACACAACTGGATGAGATGATGCTTGTGTAACCTGATTTGCTTTGTGGCGTTCTGCCTCTTTATCCATGGGATATACCACCCTGTAGGAGTACGATGCAAGGAACCCTAGAGGAGGATTCCCCCCCTTCCCACAGGTACCGCGGGAATGATTGCATCGGCTAAAGGTGAGTTAGGAAGAAGCCCACAGGTAAGAGAGATAAGCCACTGGAGGAGAAGGGGAGGATTGTGGGCAACAAAAAAACGAATCCTGGTGAAGCCCAGGATGTGTGACCTTTTAAGCTCGATTGGGGGAGTGATGTAGTTGCTCCGCCCATTGAACCTCGGGCTTAAAGCCCTCCCATTCAATGTGCTTACGTAACTGAATGAAATGATGCTTGTGTAACCTGATTTGCTTTGTGGCTTTCCACCTCTCAATCCGCGGGATATGCCACCCTGTAGGGGTACGACGCAAGGAACCTGAGAGGAGGGTCCCCCCCCCCCACAGGTGCCACAGAAATGATTGCATCGGCTAAAGGTAGGTTAGGAAGAAGCCCAAAAAGAATACCCAAAGGTGTCAAACATCGAAGAGGCAAGGATGATGAATTAATTCTGAGAAGCTGATAAGGGCGGACTTCCTAATGAGAGATGGGAAAGCCGAGGACCACCATCCGCTTCAATCCAACAGTGGAACCTAACTAAGTAACCTAAGAAAGCACTAACTCTAACTAATGTTAAGACCATTGGCACGAAGGAGAGGAAAAACTCTCTTTCAGGAGGAAACCTCTGGGGATCCAAGGCCTAGGTCGCCTTCCCTCCAGGCTGACAACGTTTGATTTGAGGACAACGTTTGATCGGGGGAAGTATTTTATTTTATTTATTTTTTATTTTATTGAAATCTAGGATTACAAATACCTTTGAGCAGGAACTGCTCGTTTACAAAGGTTCCACGTCGAAGGAATGGGGAGTATACATACAAACAAAGGTCAACATAATAATACATAGTTACACAATAAAAAGTAGCAAGAGACTGAGGCTTAGGAAATTCCAGTAATTCAAAATGTGCCAAATGTTAGGTAGCATGACATACCAGCCAAGGACAATCTTAGAAATAAGCACTGCAGGTGAGAGAGAAGGGGGTATGCAGGCAGGAAGGCCATTGTCGGAGAGTAGAGGTGAGGTAAGAGCCTAAAGGGAGGGAGGGGAGGATAAAGTCAGGAAATGCCTGGGGAGGAAAGGAAGAGGGACAAGGGATAGGCAGGTAGAAGGGGGCAAGGCGGAGGAGGTTGCTGTCAAGACTGAAGTGGAGGGCAGTGAGTGGTGGGCCCCTGATTAGGCGAGGCAGTCTAGCGACTAGTTGAAATGAGATGAAGTCAGAGTTGTCTCTTAAAGGGCCAAGAGCAGCAGCAGTAAGAGTTTCTTTGTTAAGAGTATTGTACCACTGTGGTGCTCTGTGGGCAAAGGCCCTCTGACCCATGGTAGTCTGGCATCTGGGGACAAGGAAGGTTAGTTGTTGTGTACTTCTAGTTCACTGGGTGCTGTGGTGGTCAATGAGGAGCTTTTCAAAGCCCAGGGGCATGACCCTGAGGAGGACTTTTTTGGCTAAGAGGCAGGTTTGATACTGTATCTGGCTGATGAGAGGAAGCCTGTGTGTAAGTCAGTCTGCTCCAGCTAGCAGCCTGCATGCTTTGTTGAGTGCAACTGTAATTCTGCGGAGGGCAGAGGCGGAGGCAGAGCCATAAATTGCTAGCCCGTAATCGATGATGGAGGTGACAGAGCTGTTGATAGCCAACCAGAGAGTGTCAGGAGTCATGCAGTGTTTGTGCCTGTAAAGCAGGCCTATACAGATGTTGGTGGCTTTGGCAACAGAATCTATGTGCCGATGGTAGGAGAGTGAGCTGTCCAATGTGACACCTAGGTATTTAAAATCAGGAACATGTTCAAGTAAGGTCCCTGTTTGGTTTAGAATGGTGAGGTCACTGGATTTGTACTTGCTCCTGGCATTGTAGAAGGTCATAACCTTTGTTTTCTGTAGTTCATGACCAGTTTGTGTGACTTGAACCATTCTTTGATGCGCATGAATTCAAGCTGTAATTACTGTATGTCAGTAAAGAGAAGGATTTGTTAAAGAGAAGGATATGAATAGGGAAGATGATGATGGGATAGGGGAAAAAACCCAAAAGAAGGCACAGATAGAAGAAGGAACATGAGGCAGCGATGAAGACTGATGATGATGATCGCCGCAGGAGGGTCCACGTAGAAGGCAGAAGAGCAAGGGATATCCAGATGTGCTCAAGAGGAGACTCCAGATGTGCTCACAAGGAGACCGAGGATAATGCAGACTGGCTTGAGTGAGCAGACACTGAGGCTGATGAGGCATACTTGATTATGTGATGTGAATGATTAGACCCTGAGGTTGTAGTCGATGAGGTAACATAGGATTCAATGATAGGAATGCTTGAGTAAGCGATGTCAATAAATAAACCTTGAGGTAAGGATGACTGAATGATGACTGGAGTTATGAACCCGATACTTGCGGCATGATGGCCGTGGGTCGATGAGGTGGCATAGGAGTCATGATAGGTATACCCAAAAAAACATTGATTGCAAGCCTCGACTAGAGTGAATCCTTGATGGCCGGTACAGAACAGGAAGAGGAGGAAACAGGAATTAACTTGAAAATGAACTTGTACAAAGGTAAAATAAATATCAAGTGCAGGCCAGACAGAGTCTGCTGAGATATGCTGATTAGTCAGCCGAGACAGACAGATTGACCGAAGGAAATAGATGAGCAGGTCAGTGCAAGGCATCATAGAACTGAGAGGGCTATGCGTAGCTGAGAGTAGTATGAGTAAGTAGGCCCCTCAAGAGGAAGTAGACGATGGGCGGGAGAAGACAGATGGGCTTGATGGCTGGTACGAGATAAGAATTGAGGAATGATGAGGAACCTGATAGATGCAGCAAATGGGCCATGGGTCAATGAGGTTGCATAGGATGCATGATAGGGATGCCCAAAAGAAATAGCAAGTACAGGCCAGACGGAGTCAGCCAAGGCATAGCAATAGGCCTGGATTGGAGAGACTCCACAATGGCCTAGACGCCCCGAATGGAGCCAGTGAGCCAGAGACAGCCGGAGGAGTCGAGGAGCAGATATCAAGGTGATTCAAGTTAGCAGGGGCCCCAGGACACAGGTACCAAGATGCCCTGAGCACGAAGGTGAGAGGAGGATACGAAGAAGGAAGATGACGGCAGGTGGCCATGAAAGCTCAGACATGCAGCCCCACCCCCATGGTAAAGAAATCAAAACTTAAGAAAACAGGAATGGGGGGGCAGGAACACTAAATAGGCCAAGTACCAGGCAACAACACAGACTGCGGCAGCAGTACTTGCACGGCAGTACATGCAGTTTATGAAAATGGCACAAATGCCATATATGGACAAAGATCCCATAACATGTAATGCACCAAAGCAGCACAGCAGATCAAATTGACCCCATCCCATTGGAAATTAAAGGACATCTGATGCCGGCAAGGGAAATAGCATACTCCTACTGAAGTGGACAAAAGCAAAACGGGAGAACAAGAATCAGAAGAACATACCAATGCTTCCTGGAGCAGTAGCAAACTGTGAAGCAAAGCAGCCAATCTGATGCCCCAGGCACAGGACAGGAATCAGATGTGGAAACCAGCCCATGAATCATAGACAGGAAAACATTTTAAAACAAGAACATGCTATGCAGCCCAACCCAGAGCTAAGATTGCTGAGGGCCAGTGCAAAGGCTTGGAAATGCTGAGAGGTCGAGTGGTATGCTCAGCAACAGGAGCAAAGAGCAATCGTGATAGCAGAAACAATGAAAAGTCAAACATACCAAAGTGCTCCGAGCCATGTCCAGAAAGCATCATAGGTTCTAGGAAAGGGAAGAGAAGTAGATATGGGCTAAACCAAGGGGTAGCTGGAGGATGTAACAATTTCAGCTGCACCGGTCCTCAAGTAGGAGCCAGAGAGACTGGATAGGAAAAGGAGCCGCCGAAAACGGCTCAAGCATGCTGAATGAGTCCCTGTGGAAGGAGGAGCCGCAGACTGCAGAGAAGGAGGAACAGCAAGACGAGATGCAGGAAGTGAATGCCTGGAAACGGTTGGCGGGTGAGTAGCAGCAACGGAGGACTCCGAGTGGCAGCTGCAGATGGAGGGGCGGGGAGGAAGCAACAACCAGGAAAGAGACAGGACGGTGCAGGCACATACGCCCAGGGAGCAGAGGAAGAGGATGGCGGCAGGAGCAGGGTGGCAAAACCAAACCAGGTCAGCAGGCAGTAGGGAGCGAGGCAGCCAGCCGTCGCACAAAGAGCAGAAGAGAAGAGTGCAAGGGAGGCGAGGGACGAAAGGAGGGCTAGAGAAACAAACGGGCAGCCAGAGACAGGAGCTGAAATGGGGAAAAGCAGGCAGGAGAAGGCAAGGGAGGAATGCAGGAGAAAGCCAGAGCAATGGGCTGGAGAGCAGCGCCTCTGGCTGCAACGATAAAAATGAATCCTAGTGAGGCCCAGGATGTGTGACTTTTTGTGCCCGATGGGGCAGTGACGTAGTTGCTCCGCCCATTGAACCTCAGGCTTAAAGCCCTCCCATTGTCAATATATAGTCTTTTTTTAAGTTTGCCATGCGTGCATGCACAGAGAACTCCTTGCTGTAAGAGTGACTTTTGAAGGATGTGACACTGTCTGTCCAATGCAGAGTGCTCTGCAAAGGGCGAGACAGTGCCACACCAGTCGTCAGCCAGACTGATTGTAATGCCGTCTTTCCTTGATGGGTGGAAACTTTGTCTACTTGAGAAGAAAAAGCCAAACCAGTCATATGGTGGCTTTTTCTTTTGATCTGCAGGATACCACCCAGCAAACAGCTGTTCAGTGTCCTGATCAGCCTGGCTGATGTCACCCCAATTCACTCGTTCCCTGGCTGAGGAACCAAGGGACACAGGCTGCCATTAAAAGACGTGAGGAAGCGAGAGATGGGCAGCTGGAAAGAGCTGCCTACTGTCACCAGTGTCTGTCAGGTTTGCCTGTGCCCGATCCAGTGTGGTGGTTGTTGTCGGAGAGAGAGAGAGAGAGAGAGAGAGAGAGAGACTGCTGCAGTGGCCTTTCTCTGTGTGTGGCCATCAGAGATGTGTGGTAACCCCTGCATAGAGGTGTCAGCTACAAATTTCACTGTCTCTCTCTCTCTCTCTCTCTCTCTCTCTCTCTGTATGTATGTATGTATGTATCTGTATGTAAGGGGAGGGGCAGGAATCAGGGGTTGAGGAACAGTGGGCAGTATTTAAAATGGGGATTACAAGAACAACATAATTTTGCAATAAGCAGGTTAGCAAGAGGAAAAGGAAGAGGAGGCCATTATGGTTTTCCAAAGAGGTAACAAAGAAAGTGAAAGCCAAAAAGATTGCATTCAGGCAATACAAAAAGACACAGACAGAAGGGGACAGGAGAAGCAAAGGGAGGCAGGGAGGTCAGTAAGGGAAGCCAAAGCTCACACAGAAGAACACATTGCAAAATCAGTGGGTAGAGGGGACAAAACCTTTTACAGGTACATACGTGAAAAAAGAAAGGCAAAGGGAGGGATAGTGAGACTGAAGGGGGAGGATGGGGGCCGTGTGGAGGATGACAACAGTAAAGCTGACATATTGAACAGGTATTTCTGCTCAGTCTTTACTGAGGAAGAGGAGGGTAATGGGTCTGAAGGAATACAAGGGTGAGAATGGTGCAGAAATGGACACAAGTCCCTTTACGAGAAAGGGTCCTGAAGGAACTGGAAGTAATAAGAGTTGATAAAGCAATGGGGCCAGATGGGGTGCACCCAGGGTCCTTAAGAACTAAGAGAGGTGGTGGCTGAACCTCTGGCTATCCTGTTTAGCCGATCACTGTAAACAGGGAGGTACCCAAAGACTGGAGGACAGCAGATGTAGTCCCTTATACAAAAGTGGGAACAAAGAGGAAGGGGAACTACAGACCAGTCAGCCTCACCTCGGTAGTGGGAAGATCATGGAAGCACTACTGAAGGAGAGATTGGTGGAGCATCTGGTTGTCAATGGACTACAGGACCCAAGGCAGCATGGTTTCACCAGGGGGCTCATGTCAGACCAACCTCATTGAATTTTTGGCTGGGTGACTAGGGAGGTGGATCAGGGAGGGCAGTGGATATGGCCTATCTGGACTTCAGCAAGGCCTTTGACACTGTGCCACATAGAGACTATTACACAAACTGGGGAATATGGGTGTGGGCAGGACAGTAGTGTGGTGGGTAGGTAACTGGCTGGGTGGCAGGACACAGAGGTGGTGGTAAATGGCTGTCACTCCACAGAGGAAGAGTGACCAGTGGGGTACCACAGGGATCAGTGCTGGGACGGGTCCTATTCAACATTTTCATCAGTGACATTACGGAGGACCTAGAAGGCAGAATTTCACTGTTCGCTGATGACAAAGCTCTGTAACAGAGTAGACACACCAGAGGGTGTAGACAGAATGAGAAGGGACCTGCAGAAACTTGAAGAATGGTCAGGGGTTTGGCAGTTGAAATTCAATGCAAGAAGTGCAAGATAATGCATATGGGGCACAAAACCCTGGCACAATATATCAGTTGGGGGTAAGGATATAGCATGCACCAACCAGGAAAGGGATCTTGGGGTTATCATCTCTGATGACCTCAAGGTAGGAAACAGTGTGACAAGGCAGCAGATAAAGCAAATAGGATGCTGGGATGTATGGCAGGGGCATCACCAGCAGGAAAAGGAGGTCATAATTCCGCTATACAAGACACTAGTGAGGCCCCACCTGGAGTACAGTGTACAGTTCTGGAGACCTTACTAGTAAGGACATAGACAGGGTAGAGAAGGTTCAGAGGAGGGCAACAAAGATGGTGCATGGATTGCATCACAAGTCCTATGAAGACAGGTTGAAGGAACTGAACATGTACTCCTGGAGGAGAGGAGGGAGAGAGGGGATACGATAGAGACATATAAGTATCTTACAGGGAGGAACAGGGTACAGGAATACGCTATTTTTAAACGAAAAAGATGTTCCAGGACTAGAGGGCATGGGATGAAGTTGGAGGGAGGATGATTCAAAGGAAATGTGAGGAAGAATTTCTTCACAGAACGGGTGGTGGACAAGTGGAACACCCTGCCAGATGAAGTGGTGGGGGCTGAATCAATCATGGGATTTAAGAATGCATGGGATAGACATAAAGGAATTCTGGAGGTCAGGGGTAAGGGGCAACAGACTTCTAGGAAAACATAAACTGAACTTACAAGCTCAAATGGGCAGACTGGGTGGGCCATAGGCCCTTATCTGCCGACACTGTCTATGTATCTATGTATCTGGCAGCCCCCCCCCCCACAACAGCAGCCAAGACACCTCAGGATGGCATCAAGCGGTGTACTGCTGTTACCTGTGGGTGTCCATCCCCAGTGCAGCAAGGCAGTGGTATTAACCCAGTCAGAAATGGCATAATGCAGTGGGGCCAGTGAGAGAGACACAGAATGTCAGCAGAGACTGACTGTGTTGGTGGTGGTACCATGGCCTCCCAAAGCAGTTGGTGTGACAGCATTATACCCCCCTCACTTTCTCAGCTGCCCACTCGCACCAAGAGACAGAGAGTGACATATCAGTGCAGTGAGGGATGCACACAGACGGGGAAACAGAATGGCTACTTGAGGCGGAGACCCCTCCCTGCCCCCCCAACCATGATGTCTGGCAGTGTCCCCTGCCATGGTCATTCAACCGAGCAAGAGACAAGCAGAAGGTTCTTCGTTTGGCATGCTATGTCAGTTCCACTGTTTCAGGTGAAATCCCAGTGACAGGTCCCCTGATGGTCCCCACCCTGTGCATACAATGTACATGTATGGAGAGAGACATTTTGCTTTTGGGGGTGTATAGCAGGTCACAACCAGGACAGAGAAAGACAGTGGCAGCAACAGACAGTGTCCTGTGTGTGTGGATGGGGAGAGAGACATAGTGTTTTCGAGTTTGTGGTGCAGGTCGCAACCGGCAGACAGAGAGCGAGAGAGATAGTCCTGCTGCAATATCCTTTGTGTCTGTCTTGAAAAGGACATTCCCCTGGGTGAGATCTAGGGAGGCACAGAGACAGTCATATTGCAGGAGGCACAGAGAGCCACTCACTGGGAGAGAGAGACACAGAGAGAGAGAGAGAGAGAGAGAGAGGGAGAGACAAGAAGTGCCATGTTCCCCAGCAGCAATAGCTCTACCAGTAAGCCGTGGAGTGTGAGAGACAGAAACAGTGACAGCGAGAGTGCGGAGCAAAGTGCTGCAGTGTCCCCTCTGTCTGTGTGTGTGTCTCTGTACAATGTGTGTGTCTCTCTCTCTCTCTCTCTCTCTCTCTCTCTCAGTGTTGTGCCTGGTCTGTGTGCTGTGCTGTCTTGGCAAAGTTCTGTACTGCCCCACATGGTACAATAGCAATACCAATGGTGAACTTTCGGCATTGCCAAATGCTTGTTTAGAATGCTATTCACACTTCCAGAGTTGTGATGTTGAAAGAAAAGGATGTTCCAAGCTTGTACCACAAGAGGGCACCCTCTGCACATCCATTATGGAAACTCCCAGCACACTCTGCAATGGTTCCTGGAGCCCTTGTTCACAATCTCATAATGGCCATTTCCCGCGTGAATGAAGCATAACCCAGATTTGTAGCTGCTGCACTGCACTGTTACAAACACATCTGCCCATGAACCAGTTCACTCTTTGCTATACAAGACAATGAAAATACAATTTATTTAATTTTAAATCGCATCGGCGGAGGGCCCAATAGTCTTTAGCTGTCCTCGTCTTTTATATATAAATTGTATCTTAAAACATTTCAGAATGACAGCGAATGATGCAGTGGACACTGTACTATACTACAAGGTTGGAGGCAAGATAGTCTAGTGGTTGGAGCTCAAACTTGGGAACTGGCAGGTCATAAAATCCAAGCCCCAAAAGAGCCAAATACTCCCTGTGTAACCTTGAGCAAGTCACTTTAACTCCGAGTGCTGCAATCTGCCCAGCTGCAGAAATAGATAAGAGCAGCACCTCATAAACAAGATGCTGCATTTCAGCCAGGTTATCCTTAGTAAATGAATTGTAAAACAGAGACATACCAAGCTGCACTACACAGATCACGTCTCTGACACTACCAAAAGCTACACAACAAAGACTACCTGTAACTGACACTACACCATGCTACACTACAGGGATTATATGTAATTCACACTACACCATGCTACAGTATACAAATTCCATGTAGCTGACACTGCACCATACTACGCAACAAAGATTACACGTAGCTGACACTACGCCATGCTATACTACAGAGATTACATGCAGCTGACACTGCACAATTGTATACTACAGGGACTCTATTTATTTATTTTTATTTGTTTTTTTTGACCGGAAAAGGAGGGCTAGACCATTCTGCCTTTCAGCCTCGTGCCAGCGGAGGGGGAAAGATACAGATGGTGACCAACTGAAACTGAACCCGATTAGGCTGTTGCTGGTATTTTTAGTGAATGGGTGAAATTTGGCCAGGACACCAGGGAAATTCCCCTGCTCTTGTCGAGAAGTGCCACGGGATCTTTAACATCCACCAGAACAGATAGACAGGACCTCGGTTTAATGTCTCATCCAAAAGACGGCACCTCAGGAGTGCAGCATCCCCCTCATGATGCACTACAGTGTCAGTACTGGGATATACCACAAGTGCCTGGTGTGCGGCATGAACCCACAACTTTCCATTCTTCTGGCTTCAGCAGTGAGTGATCAACCTGCTGAGCCACTGACGGATAAATGTTGCTGACACTACACCATGCTGCAGTACAGAGATTACATGTAATTGACATTTCACAATGCTGCACACTAGAGATGATAAATATCTGACACTACTCCATGCTACACTACAGGGATTACATGCAGCTGACACTACACCATGCTACACTACAGAGATTGCATGTAGCTGACACTACACCATGCTACAGTACAAAGAATGCATGCAGTTGACACTACACCATGCTACAGTACAGAGATTGCACGTAGCTGACACTACACCATGCTACAATACAGAGATTGCATGTAGCTGACACTACACCATGCTACAGTACAAAGAATGCATGTAGTTGACACTATACTTGCTACAGTACAGAGATTACATGTAACTGACACTACACCATGCTACAATACAGAGATTGCATGTAGCTGACACTACACCATGCTACAGTACAGAGATTGCACGTAGTTGACACAACACCATGTTACAATACAGAGATTGCATGTAGCTGACACTACACCATGCTACACTACTGAGATTACATGTAACTGACACTTCACAATGTGACACACTGGAGATTATATGTTTCTGACACTAAACCAGGCTACACTACAGGGATTACATGCAGCTGACATTACCCCATGCTACAGTACAGAGACTGCATGTAGCTAACACTACACCATGCTACAGTACAGAGATTGCATGCAATTGATACTACACCATGCTACAGTACAGAGACTGCATGTAGCTGATACTACACCATGTCATAGTACAGAGATTGTGTGTAGCTGACATTACACCATGCTACGATACAAAGATTAGATCTAACTAGCACTACACCATATAACATTACAGAAATTATATGTAATTGACACTACACAATACTAAACTATAGAGATTACATGTCACTAACACTATGTCACGTTACAATACAGAAATTACATGTAGCTGACACTATACTATGCTACATGACAGAGATTACAAGCATCTGACATTTCTACACCATGGTTAACTTCAGGGACTGAATGTATCTGACACTGCACCGTGCTACACTACAGAGAATAAATGTAGCTGACCCTACACCATGCCACACTACAGGGATTACATGTAATTCACACTACACCATGCTCCAGTACACAGATTCCATGTAGCTGCCACTACACCATACTGCTCAACAAAGATTACATGTAGTTGACACTACGCCATACTACGCTACAGAGATTACATGCAACGGACACTAAACCATGCTACACCACAGAGACTTTATTTATTTTTATTTTAGTTTTTGTTGACTGGGAAAGGAGTGCTAGTCGATTCTGTCTATTTTCAGCCTTCTGCCAGTGGAGGGGGAAGATACAGCTGGTAAACAACTGAAATTGAACCAGATTAGGCTGTTGGTGGTATTTTTAGTGAATGGGGAAATCTGGCCAGGACACCGGGGAAATCCCCCTACTTTGCCGGTAGGGGGCTGTGCTGTTTCATTCTGGTGTCAGTCTCCATCTGAGTCAGGATGGAGACAGACGTGGTGGAGCCTGGTGTGCAGGCTGAAATTATTCTGGGAGACCTCAATGCAGCTGATAACTTTTTTGATGCTGAATTGAGGCTTGATACAGTTACTGGTGGTTCTGGTGATGCCTTGGTCTCCTCTGCTGTGTTACCGATTTCTGCACTCGACTCTGGACCTGATACTCATCACCCTGCTACGGAGGTAATTATGACTTCAACCTCTTCTGCTTCTGCTGTTTTGCCTGCTGTCAGCCTTGTGGAGACTTCTGTCCCTAGTGTTCCGCAGACTGTGTCAAATGCTGCTGCCCCGGAGTTGCATTTTTGCTGGTAGCCCAAACGTCTCTGTTGTGTCTGGTGGGAGTTGTCAAGGGCCAGACCCGAATACTCTTGCGACAGGTGTGCCGGGTGATCAACTTGGCTGTCCGATCCCAGGTCCCTCTGTCATTTTTCAGACTGAGCTTCAGACGCAAGATAAGGTGTCTGTTTTTTCATTTATGGCGAAAGGCTCTCCTGCCTATACCCGTGCTAAAACTGCCTCTTCTCAGTGAGAGCGTGGGCTGATTCAGAGATGTCTGAAGTGGAGCCATGGTCTGTGGAGAAGTCTTTGTGGGTGGCTGGCTGGGTGAAATCTCCTGCTTCCCAGCAATGGACTTCAGGGTTTGTACCTATTTGGATTCCTGGGGTTAGACTACATGCTGAGCTGCCTATTGTTGGTCCATCGGTACTACCTGACTCTAATGGGACACTTGATACTGATTTGTAGCTTACTCCTAACCCTGCCCTGAATTTTGAACATATGGCTCTTTTGGGTGCTCAGGGATGGCTTCCCCGTCCTCCTCAGTGTACTTTGGACTCTGCTCCTGTTGTGACTGATTTATCTTCCCATGGGGACAATGGGGGTCCTGCTTCTCCTCAGGACAAAGAAGGTGGGTCTCGTCCCAGGACTTATGCCTCTTTTTTTCAGAAAAAAGTTTTGCCAGCCAAGAGACATAATGCCATTCGTATAATCTAAAAGGGAGGTTTGGATGTTTACCCTAATAGGGAATATGTGGGGAAAGTATTGTTGAAAACAAATTTACACTTTAATGCTGCTGAGCTGTATGCTCTGATCCATGTGTCAGGGGAATGCTCTTTGATGTAAGTTTTAAATTGCAGAGTGGTTTGGAAGCTTTTTGGTTCTGTTATCGTAAATTTAAACACACTCCAGTGTGGGCTCCCTTTGATGTAATTCCCCTATCTAAACCTGCCCAGAAGTCTGTCACTGTCTTATTTAGGAATGACGGGGTTAGAGCTAATGATTTGCTTTATTGGTTGAAACAGTGCTGTACAGTGTTGGGTCCCCCGGTGAGGGTGCTTTTGAAAGAGGTGATGGGGTCTCTGCAACATTTACCCAACTCCTTTGTTGGGGGGGAGACAGGGGAGTCTTATTCTATCCAGGGCAGCCCAAGACCTGCTACAAGTGTGGTGCCCCTGGACATATTAGTAATGCTTGCGACAAGGTTCATTGTTCTCTTTGTGGACAGTTGGGGCATATGTATTCTCAGTGTACTGCAGAACTTTGTTGTAATTTGTGTGGTCTCTCTGGTCACTCTTATACGACATGTGCTCATACTGCATTTGCTAAATCTGGGTCAGGTGACCTTCAGGAACAGCGGCTATTGGTTGCTGTGGCTAAAAGGGAACATGTTAAATTGAATACCAAGTCATTGCAGTCTACAGGCTCTGAGATCTCTGGGGTGGACCCCTGTTTGATTCTCCTACCCTGCCCCCGAGTTTTGTTCTGATCCTCCTTTGGAGGTTGCTCCGTTCAGGTTGTGTCGCTGGCAGTTCCCGAAGAGGTGTCCTATCCTCCTTTCGGGGTTCCTCCTCTGTCTGACCAACCTAGTGATTCTTCAGCTGTAATGCCCCCCCCCACCACTGGCTGTTCCTGTGGTGGATGTTGAACAGCGAGTGACCCAGCGTAGAAGCTGGAGGCAGGCTGCTTCAAAGGTTCAGAAGATTTCAGAGACTCAAACTTCTAATAGATTCCAACCTTTATTTCAGGATTCTGGTGACCTGGGACATGACTCTGAAATTTCTTCGGAGGATTCTCACTGTGTGGGGCCTTTATCTGACTCTGAATCAAGTGAATTGGGGCAGTGTGGTGATAAGGTTGTGGGTTCTAGAAAGGGCACCCCCACTAACAAGGGCAAGAAGAAAAAGGTAGTGGGTCTGGGTAAATCTCGGGCACGTAAACCCCCTTGAACACACTCATGTGTCAGACAGCTAGGTTGTCTTTGTTGACAGTCAATGTTAATAGCATTAAGAATGCTAGGAAGAGGGGAGGGTTTTTTCACATCTTCTGTCCTCTGCTGCGGATGTGATTTTTTCACAAGATACCCGGCTGCACACGCCTGCTGAGGTGCATCCGTACAACCTGAATGGTATAAAGGACCATCTTATTGTTCTCTTGGTGTGGGTCTTTGTATGGGGGTAGGGATTTTATTTACCCTACACATTCAGCTCCTTAAATTAGTAGATCTGATTCCTGGAAGGGTTTCGATTCTCGACATTAAGTATCAACATTCTTGCTATAGACTAATTAATGTTTATGCACCTCAGTCGGAGGCTGAAAGGGTTGATGTTTTTCTTCAAATCTGCCCTTTTCTGTTTTCGGCTCAGTGTGTGATTTGGGGAGGTGATTTTAATTGTGGTCTTATATTTCTTGATAGGGGTAGTGGTACATCTACAAAAAACGTTTTCTGCAACATGACCTTTTTAAAATCCACGGTGCAATTGGCGAATCTGGTGGATGCTTATACAGTCTTTCATAAGCTGGGGACCCCGACTTTTCAACAAGGAACACACACCACAAAAATTGACTTCTTTTTTGTGAGTAAGGGTCTCCATATTACCACTGCCTGAGTCACCTCTGTGGCATACTCGGACCATAAAGAGCTGTCTGTAGTACTGGGGACTCCTGCATTGTCTTATGGCCCTGGTATTTGGAAATTGAATACTTCACTTCTCCAGGAAGCTTTTTTGAAAAGCCAAATTTTGTCTGTTGTAGGGGGCCAGAAAACTTTGTTTAAGATGTTCGGCACCCCCTTTCTTTGGTGAGACTGTTTAAAATCAGATCGTCATAAGTTGTTATTATCCCTGAGTAGAATGAAATCAGATTCAGATAAAATTCAGTACCAGCAACACAGGAAGCATTTGCAACTTTTGATGGGCTTGGCTAAAACTACTGGCCATGATTTTGGAGCTCAAATAAATGTAGTTCAAAACTCTATGAGGGGTTTTCATGAGCACCAAATGGCATCTCTTACTATGCAACAACAATTTGGGACTAGTGGAAAGCTGGACACTATATGTCCCTTTCTTAGTTGTTGAAACAGAATTCTGAAAAAGCAAATGTCGGCAGTAAGGGATTCTGCAGGGGTGACTGTTTCCACAACGTCTGGCATTCTGGAGTTGGTTTCACATTATTTAAGACACCAGTTTGATAAGTCCACCACTGATTGGATGGCTTTTTCTCGGTTTTTTGGACTGTTGAATATTCCTCAGTTCCCTTCTGAGGTGCTGGATCCCTTGATTGGGGCTATCTCCTAGGCTGAAGTTCTGGAAACGGTGTTGGCTTTACCCGAAGGAAAGACTCCTGGTTTGGATGGCCTTCCAGCTGGACTGTATAAATGAATTGTTCTGATGATTTTGCATGAACTGGCGCAGGTATATACTCATATGTTGGACACAGGGCCAGTCTCTTTAGATATGGCCCTTGGTGTTTTGACACTTTTGCATAAAAGAGGTGTTAAAGATGACTTAGAAAATTGGAGGACCATTTGTCTTCTTAATGTGGATTTTAAGATCTTAATGAAAATTCTGGCTCGTAGATTGTCCAAGGTTGCCTCTCTGGTACTTTCACGGTTTCAGTCTTGTTCCATTCCAGGGAGGGTGATTACTAATCAATTGTTAGTTTTACATGAGGTTTTTGAGTCTGGGATTTTTCCTGGTACCAATGGTTATGTAGTTTCTCTTGATCAACAGAAGGCTTTTGATTCTGGTGGTAATAATTTTTTATAGTTTACTTTACAGTTTTATAGCATTCCTGATATTTTTATCAGTTGGCTGTAACATATTTATGGTTTGGCGATTGTGAAGCCTTTGGTTAATGGCTTCCTGGGGCCCTTGATTCCGGTGCACCGAGGGGTTCGTCAAGGTTGCCCCTTGAGCCCTTTACTTTTTGGTTTTTGTATTGATCTCTTACTGCACCTTTTGAATGATATTAATTTTTTCATTCCAGTTTTGGCTTCCGGGCATCGTTTGCCATGGACAATGGCTGCCTATGCTGAAGACATTTGTTTAATTCTTAAATCCTCTGAGGATATTGTACGAGCTTTTGATTTTTGTTCCTGTCATGGTGCTGCTTCTGGGGTGAACTTAAACAGGTCTAAATGTATGATTAAATGTGTGGGGATGGGAACCCCTGCTCCCTGTGTTGCTGGTATCACAGTTCAGGATGGGCCTCTGGAGGTTTTGGGGATTATGTCTGATTCTGGCCATCAAGACCTACTTAATTGGGACTTAAAGCTTGAGCAGGGGAGAACTTTGGTGGCGGGTTGGAATAAGTATCAGATGGGTAAGTTGAAATGTGTCCATTTAGTCAGGTCTTATCTTCTCCCACTTTCCATATATGTCAGTCAGGTGTGACCCCCCTGAGAGTTAGAGATGCTGCCCTTTATGGTTTGTTTTTCCAAGCTGTCTGGGGGAGCCGATTGAATTCCCTCAAGTGGAATACTTTATATCTTATGGTTTCTGATGGGGGTCTCATATGGTAAACCCTGTATAATTTTTTTCCTAAACTTTTTGTTTCTGAACCTCCGACCACTTTGTCTTAAGAAATCCACTTGGTGGATGGTACTGTGGAATGTGAAACTTTATGCATGGTATGGAGGCTGGGTGTCTGGGACGATGGAAGACTTTAAATCTGTTTTATCTTCTCCATCTTATTATAGGGAGATGTTTGTCCATTTCAAGCAATGGGGTGTTTCGTTTGAATCGGTGGTTCATAAATTAAAGAAATTGTTATATGCACAGGTTCTAGCCACGCATTTTTCTGATCCTAGTACTTTCCCTTTATGTCCCCAGGCCTTTGTTCCAAATGTATTACGACTTCTTCAGAATGAACGGATCCCGGTTAAATACTGGGATGTGTTATGGCTTTGCTGTCATGACAAATTGAATGTAAAGACAAATTAAAAACATAAAGCCCTTCTAGAAAGGCAATGTGCTAGACTTGATTGTTCAGCTCAATTGGAATCCATGCAACACCTATTTTTTACTTGTTCGTGTATTCATTCTTTTTGGAATTACCTGGCTGCCTGCTGGGATATGCCTGTACTAGCAACTCTTTCATATGACACTTTGATTTATGGGGTGTTTGGTCAAGCATGGTCACGTTGGGATAGTTCTACATTAAATGTCATATTTGTTGTTATCAAATGGTATGTCTGGAATGCCAGGTGTTTGTTTACATTGCAGCAAAAACTGCTCTCCTATGAGGATTTTCATGGCTGTATTTTGAAAGAGACTCATACTATTTATTTTCAGGAGAATTCTTTACATAATACATTATATATTGCCAATGTTTGGAAAAATCTTCCATGTGTGACTGATTCAGATATTCCGGTCATGTGATGATTTGTGGATTTTTTGTGTTCTTGTATTTTTGCATTTTGTGATGTTTTTGTTGTTCTGTGTTCATATCTAATAAAACAAAATTCCCCTACTGTGCTGTAGGGGGAGCGACCATCTGTGAGCTATGGCCACTTCGAGTGGAGCTCCGGAGGTGATGGACGTCCTTGAAGAGGAAGAGCGGATCCAGCGTTCTACCCTTCAATCCATGGATACCATTGTACCCCATGAGCATAATCTGGAAAGCAATCAGCATGAAAATGCTGAGATTTTTGTGTCTACCCAAGATTTGAGCAAGACGGGAGCAGATAATGAGGAAATACCTGTGGAAAAGAGTACCCTTACATCTGAGGAGGTGCTATGTTTACAGATTCACAGAGAACTGGAGTTGAATGAGAGGGAAAAGGAGCATTTGCAAGAGAAACTGGCATTGTTAAGGGCTGAGAGTGTGGCTGTAAAACCTGTGAGGCCCCTGTCAACGGGTCTGACTCTACGGATGATGTGGCAACATCACAGAGAACAGTGTGGTTGGGTGAGTCAACTGGTCTTCCCCCTGTTATTCTAACTAGTGTTGTGACATCTGCACTAATATCAGAGGCTGGCAGTTCTGGAACCAAAAAGGGTTCATGCCTACAGCCTGAGAGAGAGGTTGATTCCTCTGTAAAAGTTGCTCCCTTGAACTGTGATGGAGGTAATCTGTTTCACGGCCCTAGCAGAGTGAGCACTGGTGAAAACATTCAGTCTTGTGAAGTTATTCCTTCTGGGACTACTACTCTGTCTAGAACCTCGGGGTTTGTCTTTCATGGGGCTCCACATGATTCTCCTGTACAGGTAGGAGTCCCATGGGCCAACTTGATTTTTCAAACTATCCGGGCGATACAGGAAGAAGTTACTGAATTCTCCTTCTCCAAGTGAAGCTTGCCACAGCGAGTGGGGATGGGGGAAGAGAAGAAAGACAAACGTACTGCCGTTACATTGGCAAATAGACATTTGTGGAGAAAACCTGCTCTACCAGAGACTCTTGTGTCTGATCCTGCTTACGGAAGGGTGCCAGTATTGCAGCCTACTGTTACGGATTTGCAGACTGCATCTCCTGCTCTAGGCCCTGCTATATCTTTCATAGAGCCCTGGTTGCCTCAGAAGGTTTTAAGTTAGGCAGGCTGGACACAAACTAAACAAGGGACGTGGCTTCCCACCCCAGATTGGGACCCCAAGTTAGATTTCTCACAGAATACACCTGAATGGTGGCCCACAGGGTTGTTTGCACAAACAAATCCTGCAACCCCCCTCCCACTGTCAGGTCCAGATCATCCTGGGGTGCATCATGATTTCCAGCAACAAGGAGGTGGCCCAGCTATTTCTGGCCCAGCTACTGGGGTAGCCACAGACTTTCCCACTGATACAGAGGGAGACCGAACTATCTTCCCCCATTAAAGATATGACTCAGGGATCTTCAGATTTGAATAAACCTTCATTGTCTGACTTATTTACAAAAATTAAAAAGGAAGCTGTACCACAGAGGAATGTGGTTCGGATACGTTATAAAGGAGGACTGGATGTTGGGCCTGATCAGCACCATGTTTGAAGATTTTTGTTAAAAGAGTCTCTGTACTTCTCCATGAGAGAGGTCTTTGCTTTTATAAATATCTTAGGAGAAGATAACTTTGACATCAGTTTTTGTTCTGCTTATGCACGAGATCTTTTTTGGGAGCAGTACAACCAAGTTAAGTTTTCTCCCACATGGACCCCCTTTTTGGTTATTCCTTTATCCAAGCCCTTGATCAAGTTTGTTACAGTCATGTTTCAGAATGTAGGGGTACACATGGAAGGTTTCACTTATTGGTTGTCCCTCAAATGTGATATGTTGAGTCCCCCTGAGGCTATTCTTGACACCGAACAGTTTTGGACTGGGGGTTGGCACTACAAAGTGAAACTTAGACAGACTGAAGCAGGAATAGAACATATTCCCAACTCTTTTATGTTGGGGCATGATGGGGAGGGGTTTGTTTTTATGCAGGGCAGCCTTGGGCATGTTATAAGTGCGGGTCTCGAACCCATTTATCCAGCTCTTGTGACAAACCACGATGTGACAACTGTGGGGAAAAAGGCCACATCGCATTCCAATGTGCTAAACAAACTAAATGTGACCTCTATGCAGACACTGGACATGTCTTCACTGAATGCTCTTGGGCAACCAAGAACAAAGCCTCTTGTATTAGTCCGGACCTCTTAATTCAACAAGCACAGGATTCTGTCTCTTGCTCTGATCAGGATCAAACTGAACCTAACCCGGGTCCTGCCAAGGCACAGCCTTTCCTTCCTATCCCATTACAAGATGAATCATTTAAGCATGATGACCCCCCTCACCACCTCCCCCTCTTCCTGTACCCCCCCTTTTGTCACTGGTGTGTTACACAGACCAACAGGTAACAGATGAACCTGACCCACTCCCTGCACCTTCTGTGGTTGTACCGGTTCGACGATCAACCCAAAACATTAAGCCCACTGTGGCTCCAGCCCCTGCAGATATTGAGTCTAGTAATTCTTTTGTGGTTCTGGCCACACAATGGGGGGATTCAGATAGGTAGTGTGGTGATTCCGACTCCCTGTCTTCTAAGGTAGACCCACAGACCCCACTCCATCCTCAGGAGGGGAATAAAGGGGAAAAGGAAAAGAAGAAAAAAAAGATTGTTGATTATTTCATTACTTTAAGACCTGGCTTCTTTCTGTGTGGGTTCTTTGAATGTACATAGTATATTGAACTTCAGGAGAAGACAGGTTGTTTATGAGTATGTTCACAGAAATGCTGTAGAGCTTTGTTTTCGCCAGGAAACATGGATGTTTATGAGTGATCAGGCACGGATTCTTCCAGAGGGAGTGGAATTGGGGCCATTCTTATTGGTCTTTTGGTACAGAAACAGCCGATGGGGTAGGGTTCATTTTTAATTCTTATGATTTTTCTTTAATTAAACTGATTGCTTTACTTCCAGGGAGATTTTTTATTTTAGATGGCCTTTGGAAGCACACGGCTTATAGATTTATTAATGTGTACTGTTCCCAGGTCAAAGCTGAAAGGGTGGCTCTGTTTGCTGCTGTACAGCCTTTCTTGCTTACCTCCTATAAAAAATTTTTTACGTGGGGACTTTAATTGTGAATTGAAATCTAAAGCACAGGGTCCCGCAGGGCAAGGGAAAAAGATTTATTGCGATTCAAATGCCCTGAGGCAACTGGTAGACATGGCAGGTCTACTGGATAGCAGACATAATCAAATAAGTGGACCTAAGTTTACTTATAGGCATAATAAATATATTTCTACCATAGATTATATGTTTCTTTGCAACAATCTTCACTCATCTGGCTTTAGTACTAGTCCAGTTGCATTTTCAGATCACTTGTTTTTGCAATGTATTTTTTCAATAACCCCATTACAGTCACCACATAAGCCTAGGTGGAAATTGAACTCCTCTGTTTTGGCTAATCTTACTGTGCTGTCTAAAATTAAGGAACTGTTGCTTGCTAGACTTTCTGTCTCCTTCTTGTATGACAATTTAGGAGACTGGTGGATGGATTCTAAGGCAGACCTTAAGGTTCTGCTTATGAGCCAGGGTAAGTCTGGGGAGAATGTTAAGTTTCTTCATTATCTTAAATTACGGCAACAATTACAATATCTATTTTCCATGGCTAATACTTCCAGACACGATTACACAACCCAGATAGATAACATAAAACAACATATGCAGGAGTATCAATATGATAGGGTCAATACCATGAAGGCATTATTACAAAATGGAACTAATAAATCTCCACAGGGAGATCCCTATGAGGCCTTTAAAAAGTTTAAAGATGTGACTTTTTTAGAATCTTTGTCACATCAGGATGGACACATAATGCATTCTACAGAAGGTCTTTCTAATGTTATTAAAGACTTTATGTTGTCTCATACTCCCTTGGTACCCCCTAGGGAGATGGATATTACTTGATTTTTACAAACTATAGATTTTCCAAGGGACCCAGAAGGGGCCTTAGGGATGACACAACCTATTACGGGGGCTGAAGTTGAGGGAGCGATTAAAACCATGAAGAGTGGGACATCCCCGGATCTTGATGGCCTTACTAATGAATTATACAAGACTTTCCCCAAAGAATTCTCACTATGCTTAGAAATAGTATTTAATTCTTTTTTATCAATGGAAAGTTTCCCTATTTGGTTTACGGAGGGATTACTGATTTTATTGTTGAAATCTGGCGATAAATCTTCTTTGGACAATTGGCATCCAATCACTATTTTAAATTCTGACTATAACATTTTGACTGGTATTTTGAATGCTAGGCTGAGGGTTATGCCTGTTCAGTCATTTCTTCTTTGCAATTCTGTGGTCTTCCAGGTAGAAAGATTCAGCATGTCTACGGTTATCAGAGATTTGATTGAACATTTTTCCTTGCAAGGGACATATGGGAGTATTATTTCAGTGGATCAACAGAAGGCCTTTGACAGGGTGTACCACCCCTTCTTATTTTTAACCCTGGAAGCATATAGGGTTCCCATTCAAATGATTAGATGGGTACAGTCCCTATATACCATTGCAATAGTACACCCTCTGATCAAAAATGAAGTCACAGAAGGGTTCCATATAATGACCGGGGTTCTGCAGGGATGCCCGCTAAGTCCCCTTTTGTATATTTTTACCATCGACCCACTAATTCGGTCTCTGTCTGATTCTCCTCACTGGATGGGGGTTTTAGAGGCGACCATGGAAGAGACATGTATTTACAAGCCTATGCAGATGACATTTGTTTATTTTTTTCTGATCACACTCAAGTGACTTCTTTTTTGGAATTTATGCAAACTTTCTCATTTGTCTCCAATTCCAGATTAAATGCCCAGAAGAGTAAAGACCTATTCGTGGGCACTGGATATCCTGATCCAGTCACGATACAAGGACTTCAGATTTCCTCAGCACCTTTAAAAATGTTAGGGATTCTTTCTGGACCCCAAAATATCCCCTCCCTGAATTGGGAAAACACCTTGGCCATGGTTGATAACAAAGTCCAAAGGTGGAAACATTGGAAGTTGGCTAAACTCAAATGCATACAAGTAATCAGGCAGTTTATTATCCCTATGATTTTATACATAACAATGATGTTTCCCCTACTGCTTCATTTGGAAACTACATTATACAGCCTTTTTTCCAAATGCTTTGGGGAAACAGACTTAACCCCATTAAAAGACAATACACTTACCTGGCAAAGGACAAAGGTGGTTTAGGTATGGTTGACCCTGTTGTCTTTTTTCATACCCTTTTCTTTTCACAGACCATTAGAGACGGATTGGTCCCTACATCTTCTCCACATAATGTTTTAATAAAAACAACTTTGTCAAGATACTTTTCAGCATGGCACATTACTCACCCCAAATGTTCGGTGCATCTACATGTGTAGCAGTTTTTTAGGCCTGCGGCCCAAAAGCTTTATAAATGGGGCCTAACTGAACAGCTTTTGAGGGACACTAAAGGGCCAAAGTTATATCAAGCAGTTATGTCAGCACTCTACCCTGTGGAACCTGGTTTTAAAAATTGTCTTCTTCTCTGATTCCAGGGGTGCTATGGCAACTGAGTAATAATAGATTACCTGTCCAGATGTGGGAATTTTTGTGGCTTGCTATATATGGAAGGACTGGTGTTAGGGGTAATGCCAAGCATACATTTCGAGAGGAAAGAAACTGTCCCTTTGCTGCTTGTATTAATCAGGAGGAGTCCATGGAGCATTTTTTGTTCCAGTACTCCTATGCCAGTTCCCTCTGGAAGTTCCTAGCCTCGAAATGGGAAATGCAGTGGTTGAGGAGGTTAAATTATGATAATTTGGTTTTAGGAAAATTTTATAATATTGGGAACCTTTATCATACAGATACATTAATGATCTTTTGCTGTTGTTTAATGTATTACTTGTGGCAAGCTAGATGACAATGGGTATTGTAACAGAGGCTTCTGCCTTATGAGGCGGTGGGATCATTGATTCAAGTGGCAATGGAGAAGGTTTATGTTAAAGACTCTGAGGTCAACACCACTAAGAAGGTAGATAATTGGTGGAAAGGATTTTCTGTGTTTATCAAATATAAATGAGTGTCCAAAATAAGTTCCTTATGATTTTCACATGTTTTAGTGTGTTCTTTTTGGTGAGAAAGAAGTTGGTGTTGGTGAAGGGTGGCACTGCTGGGTTGGAGTTTACAGCTTTGGGATTTACTGGTTTTGATTCTTGGTTTGTGTGACTGAAACATTGTATGTTATGATTTCTTTTCTTTTGATGTTCTTTAATAAACAAAAAAAAAATTCCCCTGCTCTTGTCGAGAGTGCCACGGGATCTTTAACATCCACCTGAACAGCCACCACCAGAACAGGTAGACAGGACCTCGGTTTAATGTCTCATCCAAAAGATGGCACCTCAGGAGTGCAGCATCCCCCTCATGATACACTACAGTGTCAGTATTAAAATTTTACCCCAAGTGCCTGGTGCGGGGCATGAACCCACAACCTTCCACTCTTCCAGCCTCAGCAGCGAGTGATCAACCTGCTGCGCCACTGACATGGATAAATGTAGCTGACACTACATCATGCTGCAGTACTGAGATTACATGTAATTGACACTTCACAATGCTACACACGGGAGATGAAATGTATCTGACACTACTCCATGCTACACTACAGGGATTACATGCAGCTGACACTACATCATGCTACAGTACAAAGAATGCATGTAGTTGACACTACACTTGCTACAGTACATAGATTGCATGTAACTGACAGTACAACATGCTACAATACAGAGATTGCATGTAGCTGACACTACACCACGCTACAGGACAGAAATTGCATGTAGCTGACACTACACCATGCTACAATACAGAGACTGCATGTAGCTGACACTACATCATGCTACAGTAGAGAGATTACATGTAACTGACACTTCTCAATGTGACACACTGGAGATTATATGTATCTGACACTAAACCAGGCTACACTACAGGGATTACATGCAGCTGTCACTACACCATGCTACAATACAGAGATTGCATGTAGCTGACACTACACCATGCTACAGTACAGAGATTGCATGTAACTGACACTACACCATGCTACAGTACAGAGACTGCATGTAGCTGACACTACACCATGTTACAGTACAGAGATTGCGTGTAGCTGACACTACACCATGCTGCAATACAAAGATTAGATCTAACTAGCACTACACCATATAACATTACAGAAATTATATGTAATTGACACTACACAATACTAAACTACAGAGATTACATGTGACTAACACTATGACACGTTACAATACAGAAATTACATGTAGCTGACACTACACTATGCTACACGACAGAGATTACAAGCATCAGACATTTCTACACCATGGTAAACTACAGGGATTGAATGTATCTGACACTGCACCATGCTACACTACAGAGATTAAATGTAGCTGACCCTACACCATGCCACACTACAGGGATTACATGTAATTCACACTACACCATGCTCCCATACACAGATTCCATGTAGCTGCCACTACACCATGCTACTCAACAAAGATTACACATAGCTGACACTACACCATATTACACTACGGATATTACATGCAACTGACACTACACCATATTACACCACAGAGACATTATTTATTTTTATTTTAGTTTTTGTTGACTGGGAAAGGAGGGCTAGTCGATTCTATCTATTTTCAGCCTTCTGCCAGTGGAGGGGGAAAGATATAGCTGGTAAATAACTGAAATTGAACCAGATTAGGCTGTTGGTGGTATTTTTAGTGAATTGGGGAAATTTGGCCAGGACACCAGGGAAATTCCCCTACTTCCTGCTTCCTGTGAGCAGGGGGGACCCATTTTCTGGTGGGACCAAGATGGCGGAGGAGGAGGACGTCTGCTTGGTGGGAGAGCTGGCCTCTGCTCCCACTGTTAACTCTAAGGAGGCTGTCTCCGCTAATATTGTGGATATGGACAATGATACCAAGTTTCAGGATGCATCGTTTCTTTGGGAGGATTCAGTTACTTTTGTTGAACACCAAGAGGAGAAGTCATTTACTTTGTTTAAACCTGACAATGTACAAGAACTTGGTGCTACGAAGGAAGGGTCAGAGCTCACGTCAGTACCAGTGAAGCTTGATATGCATTTGACGTGCGCTACATTCCCCCCTGTCAGCAGCGAGGCTGCTCCTGTAATACCTACGGCTGAATTAGCTTCTTAAAGAGGCTCCGAGGAGCGCTGTGAGTTATTGACATCTAACATGGATATTTTGGGTCTTACTGATGCTGTTCTTGTGACGACTACCAAGGGCTCTGCACTCCAAAGTGAATGTTTATGGCTTTCAGAGCTTCATCCCCTTACCAAACTAACTCCTCTTGTAAAAGTAGCAGGGATGTTAAATGAGGCTTGCTTACCAGAAAATAGTGTGGAGCTTCAAGCGACTGCAGAGTGTTTACCAGATAGACTCCAGCAGGAAAAATAATGCTTTGACAACAATAACTCAACTTCTGTCAAACTCTTGACTCCAGTATTAGACTCCAAAGGCCCTGAGGGGTGTGGTCACATTCCAGATAATCTCACTCTCATTCCGGGAGTGTCTGACTCTTCAGCTGCTTCTCTGCAGGCTGGCAGTAAAATCGCGAATATTAGTGAGTGCCTACAGCCTGAGAAGCCACTGCCTGATTTGAAAGAAAAAAGCCTCTTTACTCTTAAACAACAAACTTTTCCTTTGGATTTTCTTCCACTGCATTCACTCAGAACGAGTCTGCACCTTTAAGCAAATCAGCTGGGTTTGTGTTGAAAACCCTATTGCTGTGGAAACTCAAGGGCAGCCTAATATTATCTACCAGTCCTCAGCCATCTCCCAAATTGGGCGACTGAATTTTCTTTTCTGATAAGACTATATCTAAACAGCCAAAACAAAATATTACACAACCTACTGTAACAGTCTCTTCCTCTATAACTAGTGAAATGACTCAGGAGTCCTGGTCTCCAGACAAAGCTCTTATGAGGGCAAGCTGACGTTAGGCTCAACAGGCGCTTGGAAGCCTGATCGGCCTGGGATACAGATTTTTCCCTTTCACAGCACTCCCCTGAGTGGAAACCAGTTACCCAGCAGAAGGTTTTGACTAACAGTTTCCACGTTATAACAGAAGTGGCTGAGACATCACGACCTCCTTCTGCTGTTGAAATTCCTGTGGTACAGGCTTCAGTACCTTCCACTTCAAAATTAGACTTAACTCCCCGGGAGAAGGATTCTTCATCACAGACGTCCTCCTTACCAAAACCCCCTTTCCAGAAACCTCTTATGTCAGAACTGTTTTCCACCTCAAAGAGGGAAGCAACACCTCGACGGAATGCAGTCCGTATATGTTATAAAGGGGTTTGGAAAATAGGCCGACAGATACTATGTGGGGAAAATGCTACTAAAGATTCTCTGCATTTTACTCCACAGGATGTTCCTTTATTAACATTTCTGGAGAGGACAACTTTGATATCAGTTTGGACACCTCATGGTTTGGATTTGTTTTGGGATCGATATAGTCAGGTGAAGTTCTCTCCCACATGGACCCCTTTTGGTTATACCTCTCTCTAAGCCGTTAATAAAATTTGTTACAGTTATGTTTAGGAATGAGGGGGTCCATGTGGAAGACATCACCTTCTGGTTATCTCAGAAATGTGAGGTATTAAGTAGCCCGGAACCTATTTTAGATTCGGAATGTTTTTGGACAGGGGGCTGGAAATACAAAATTAAGCTGAGGCAATCTGAATCTGGGGTGGAACACATTCCGAATTCCTTTTTGTTGGGAAGAGATAGGGGGGTTTGTTTTTATGGAGGACAGCCCCATGCTTGCTATAAATGTGGGTCTAGGATACATCTTTCAAGTGTTTGTGATCAGCCACGTTGTGACAATTGCGGGGAAGTGGGGCATGTAACCATGCAATGTGTTAATAATTCTAGGTGTGATCTCTGTGAAGAGTCTGGCCATGGTTTTCGTGAATGTTCTTGGGCTGCTAAGAACAAGGTGTCTTGCATAAGCCCAGACCTTCTAATTCAGAAGGCCCAGGATGCGGCTGCCCCCCGCCCCTCCCCCTTTTTCTTCCTTACCGCTGTTACCATCTCCTTCCCTTAATAAAAAAGAGTCTACTGGTACGGATTCTACCACCTTTATTTCTTACAAGAAACCTGGCAAAGTAGTACAAATACGGACTCTGGACCGGTGGAGGAAAAAACTTGCATGGGTCCACCTGGCCCTTTAGAATTTCCTCCAGTATGCTACACTGAGGAGGTATCTAAGGTTGCTGGAAAGGAGTCTGGGGTTCCAGTCCCTGGGTCACCTTGCCTCAGACGAAGATCAGCTCGAATTTGCATCCCAAATCTCCCCATTCTGCTCCCATCATAGAAACCAGTAATTCAGATGTGCCTTTTACCCCATGGGGGAACAGAGATGGAATTGGGAGATTCAGACTCTCAAAATCTTTTCTCCACTCTGTCACAAACAGTGAATACTTATAAAGAGAAGAAAAAGAAAAAAAGGAAAAAATAGAGGGTCTGACTATATTTTTGTAACTTACAATGAGTTTTTTCTGGGGCTAAATACTCATAGCTTGCTAAATACCGCTAAAAGGCAGGCTCTTTTTCATTATCTACACGATCAACATATATCTGTGTGTTTTTTACAGGAAACATGGATGCACTCTGTAGAACAGTTAACTTCTTTCAAGTGGGATTGGGTTTGGGGACCTTCCTTTTGGTCCTTTGGAATAGATAGAGCAGATGGCATAGGCATTATTTTCACTTCATTTCTTTCACACTGCATAATTTAATTGACCTTATACGGGTAGGTTTTGATATTGGACGGAAATGGCATGAGTACGTGCTATCGTTTCATTAATATTTATAGCCCTCAAACAAAAGCCGTAGAGTGACCTGTTTCAAAACCATACAGCCTTTCTTGGTGACATCTGTTAAGGTGCTATGGGGTGGGATTTTAACTGCACAATTACTGATTTGCCCAAACAGAATAAAAAATATATTGTGATTCACATGCGTTAGTTAACATTGTTAAATTGGCGGTCTACTCAACTGCATTTCTTTTCTTCCAAGGACCTCAATATTCCTTTAGAAAAGGGAACATTTTTCATTAATAGATTATATGTTGGTTTCCTTCTATGCAATTAACTCTTTTGAAATGATTCCTTGTGAATTCTCGGATCATTCCTTTTTATTATGCAAATGCCAGTTACCAGGTTCCCTTGAGCATAGGCAGGTTAGATGGAAACTTAATAATTCCATCCTAGACTTACCCCATATACAGTCAGGGGTGAAATATATCTTAAAAGCCAGATTGTCAGTGGTCTTCCTTTATTCTGATTTAGGGGACTGGTGGCTGGAGACCAAGGCTGATTTACGGAATTGGTTTAAAAAACAAGGGGTAAAAACGAAAAATCATAATTTTTTAAAATACTTGTCTCTTAGCAGCTCCAGAGACTCACTACGATTGCATATACTTCTCAAGGTGACTATTCTGATCAAATTGTTAAGTTGCAGGAAGAAATGAGGGTATTTCAGTACAATAGAGCTAAGACGTTGCAAGCTATCCTCACTAATGGTGTAAAAAAATCCCCTATGGGGGATCCCTTTGAAGCTTGTAAAACCTTGAGGGATTCCTCTAATATGGACTCATTAAAGAAGCCTGATAATTTATGGCTATAACTGTTCCACAGTTAAGGAATTAATTATAAGTCATTTTGGTCTTTAGAACCTTCCTCCCGATTTTGGATAAATCCATGCTTTCATATTTGAGTGTCATTAACGCTCCTCTGAGTTAACAGAAGCCTCTAAATTATTGGAACCCATTTCTCAGAGGAAATTTTAACGTTATACTGAATTTAAAACCAAGCATTTCACCAGGAATGGATGGCTTATCAATAATTTGTATAAAGCCTTTTCTATTGAGCTGGTTCAATGTCTCTTTATTTTATTCCAGTATTTTATTAAGAATACTGTGTTTTTTCCCTCATTTTCTGACGGATTATTAGTTTATTTATTTAAATCAGGAGATAAACATAATATTAAGAATTGGCGGCCTATTACCCTCCTTAATTCAGATTACAAAATCTTTACCAGTATTTTGAATAATCGACTAAAAAACTATGCCAGGTTGGTGATTTCCCGCTTCCAATTTAGTGGGATACCAGAAAGAAGGATTCAATCAGCACTAATGATTGTGCGTGATGTCATTGAACACCTCTCTGTATCGGGCATAGTTAATTGTATGGTCGTAGCAGATTTAGAAAAAGCTTTTGATAGAGTACATTTACCCTTTTTGTTTTAACCTTAGAACATTATGGGGTTCCAGCGTAAATAATTAATTTAATTAAAATGTTATACAAACATAATGCGGTCTTTCCCTTTTGAAAGGTAGCACGCTGAAAGTTTTTATACATACAGGAGGCTCAGGGTTGTCCTCCTCAGCCCTCTGCTTTATATATTTTCATTAGATCCACTATTGCAGAAATTAATCACTGTTCAACAATGGACTGGAATTTCAGATAATTTATCCCAGGATCAGCAACTCTTATTACAGGCCTATGCCGATGATTTAATTTTGTATTTTCTGATCCGACTTCTGAGCATATGTTTTTAGAAGCTTTTGATGACTTTTCAAAAGTGTCTAATGCCAAATTGAATTTGCATAAAACAAAAGGGTTGTTTATTGGAGCAATGGGTCCAGCTGAGGTTATGCAGGAGGGTATCCATATTACACGAACCCCCCCCTTAAAATTTTGGATATCCTGTTTGGTCCTCAGAATATGCGGTTGAAAACTGGGAATCGGCTCTTCAGGTTGTGGAAAATAAGGTAAATAGATGGAAGAAGTGGAAACTTTCAAAACTAAAATGCATACATGTGATTAAACAGTTTCTTTGCCCTGTCTGCAGTACATAGCCATGATTTTCCCGCTCCCAGTTAACTTAGAAACAAGGATTTATTGTTTATTTTTCAAATGTTTTGGAAATTCACTTGAATCCGTAAAGAGATGTTATACCTATTTGAATGTAAAACAGGAGGACTTGGGATGGTGGACCTGTTGTTTTGTACATTCCCTATTTATTATGTGTACAGTTAAGAGTGGTTATAAGGTGATAAAGGGATTGAGGAAAATGGTTTTTAGATCTCGGGCAAATATTTTATGAATTGGCATATTTGGCCCCTAAATTGCACCTCGTATCCCTATTCTACATTATTTTCGGCCAGCTGCAAAAATTGTACAGGTGGGAATAACAAAGAGTTAATTTTGAATAATAACATGAAGGGATTTTTACCAATTAATAATGGTTAACTTGTACCCTCAAGATCCGTGTGCTTTAAGAATTGTCCTTCAACCCTCAATTCTAAGGTATTGGCCCAGTTGAATAATTTCAGATTGCCTCATATACAATGGGAAACGCAGTGGTTGATTGTTTATGGCCACTTGAATGTTCGGGGTAATGCCAAATATAAGGCAATAGAAGAAAGGAACTGCCCCTATCTGGACTGCATAAATTTGGAAGAGTCAATGGAGCATTTTTTCCTACAGTGTTCTTATTCCAAAGGTTTGTGGACTTATTTGGCAACTTTGTGGGACTTCAAATGTCTTACCTTCTTTCATATGATGTTTGATCATAGGATGTTATCCTGCAAGCCTTTCTTATTTTCATGAGGGATATTGTCTTTATTTTTGTTGCTTACGGTTTTATTTATGGCAAGCTAGATGCCAATGGGTAATATACCAAAGGAAAATGCCTTATATTTGTTTTAGCATCTTGGTTACAAATGAACTTTCAAAAATTTATTCCCAGGATGCACAGAGGTTAGCTCCTTCTACGCTCCTGAAGTGGTGGAAAGGGTTTCTTCATTTTATAAAGTTTAAGTAATGTTTTGTTCCTTTCTAATGAATTTCTTTTTGCTTTATAGGATTTATTGCTTATTTTTGTGTTTTTCTTCACAGTAGCTTAGAAACATAGAAACATAGAAACATAGAATTTGATGGCAGATAAGGACCGCTTCGCCCACCCAGTCTGCCCATTTCCCTACCTACTGGATAAGCTGCAGATCCTAGTTAACCAGCAGCCTACTTCTTTCTACCCCCACCCCCCAGAATTGCCTTATGACTATCCCATGCATGCTTGAATTCCACCACTGATTTTGACTCCACAACCTCCTCCGGAAGGCCATTCCATGCATCCACAACCCTCTCTGTGAAAAAATACTTCCTTAAATTACCTCTGAGCCACCCCCATCTTCACATTGTGCCCTCTTGTTCTTGCACACCTCTTTTTTTGAAAGATGCTACCCTCTTGGACTTTGTTGTTTCCCTTGAGGTACTTGAAAGTTTCTATCATGTCCCCCCTCTCCCTCCTTTCCTCGAGGCTATACATATTAAGCTCCTTAAGTCTCTCTTCATATGTCTTCCGGTGCAGACCCTGCACCATTTTAGTTGCCCTCCTCTGGACAGCTTCCATTCTGTCTATGTCTTTGCGGAGATTGGGTCTCCAGAACTGCACACAGTACTCCAGATGGGGTCTCACCAGCTGTCTGTACAGAGGGATAATAACTTCCTGTTTTCTACTGGTGATGCCTCTCCCTATGCATCCCAGTATCCTCCCAGCCCTCCTTGCTGCCTTCTCACATTGCTTGCCCACCTTTAGGTCATCTGATATGACTACCCCCAGGTCCCTTTCCATTTTTGTTGTTGTTAGTATCTCACCCCCATTGTGTCTCTTCCTGGGTTTTGTTTCTCAGGTGCATTACCTTGCACTTCTTAGCATTGAATCTAAGCTGCCATACATTTGACCATTCCTCTAACTCTTGCCAAGTCCCTTCTCATCCTTTCCACCCCACCTGTGCATCAACTCTGTTGCAGATCTTAGTGTCATCTGCAAAGAGACATATTTTCCTTCCAGTCCTTCTGCAATGTCGCTTATAAAGACATTGAAGAGGACTGGTCCTAATATGAACCCTCGGTACCCCGCTAGTAACCCTCCTTTCTTCTGAGTGGACTCCATTTGACTATTACTGTCTGTGTCCTATTCTCCAGCCAATTCTTTACCCAGGCTGTCATCTTGGGACCTACTCCCAGGCTGGCTAACTGTATATTAATCTTTGTGTGGGACCTGCCAATGCCTTGCTAAAAGTCTAGGTAGGCCATGTCCACAGCCCTCCCTGATCTACTACTTTGGTCACCCAGTCAAAGAAATCTATCAGATCTGGCTCTGGCATGACCTTCTGGCTGTGAATCCATGCTGCCTAGGGTCTTGTGCCTCTGGCTCTAGATACTCGACAATTCTTTCCTTTAGAAGTGATTCCATCATTTTCCCTATCACTGAGGTTAAACTAACAGGTCTATAGTTTCCTGCTTCTGCCTTGCTCCCACTTTGTGAAGGGGAATCACATCTGCCATCCCCAGTCCTCGGGTACCACCCCATCCTCCCATGATTTGTTAAAGAGGGTAGTCAGTGGTGTCACTAGTTCTACCCTTAGTTCTTTTAGAATTCTGGGATGAATCCCATCAGGCCCCATTGCTTTGTCCACCTTCAGTTTTAAGAGTTCTTTCAGAACCCTTCTTCTGTAAATGGGCTGGTATCAACTTCTGTATCCAGAGTGTTACTACTGTTTGTTTTATGTACCTCCTCTTCCTTTGTAAATACTGAGCAAAAATATTTGTTAGTATCTCTGCTTTTCACATTCTCCCTCTGCCCACCCTCCTCCCCTTTATTAAGCCTCACTATCCTCCCTTGGTCTTCCTTTGCTCCCTGATGTACCTATAAAGGTTTTATTCCCCTTCTTAACTGAGTTGGCTATCTTTCCTCAGTTTGGGCCTTTGCTGTTCTGACTGCCTTCCCAGCCTCCTTTTGCTTTAACTGATACAGTTCTCTGTCCTGCTTCTGCTGCATTCCTTTGTACTTCTGAATGCTTTCTTTTTCTTTGAACCTTCACTGCCACTTCCTTTGAGAACCATAGTGGTTTTACATCGCCTTGTTTTGTTTATTTGTTTCACACAAAGGCTCATACTCTCTGTGATGGCAGTTTTTATTATTCTCCCATTGTTCTTCCACCTCCTTCCCACCCATTTGCTAGTGACATTCTTAGGCACTCACCCATTTAGCAAAAGTCAGCCTCCTAAAGTCCAGTACTTTTGTCTTGTATGGCTTGACTTTATTGTTGTGTTTATTGGAACTATACTGTTCGATGGTCGCTAGTTCCCAGATGGTCACCCACTTCTACATCTGTGATCCTCTCCATCTCCATTTGAGAGTATCAAGTCTAATATTGCTCCCTCCGAGTGGGCTCCAGTACTAGTTGTCTAAGGCATGCCCCTGTAGGGCATCTTAGAATAACTGCACTCTTCGATGGCAGCTGCAACTGCGCCCAGTTAACATCTGGCATATTCAGATCACCATCAATATCTCCCCTTTTCTGCCATTCTAATATACTCTATCATTCCTTGTCCATTTCTCCCCCTGAGAAGAGGTCTGTGCTCTAACCTAATGGATTGTGGTGCCATTGCCTGTCTCCAAATTTACCCACAGTGCTTCTTCTCCTCCCTGTTTACCCTTTTGTTCTGTTGCTTTTATTCCTTCCCTTATGTAAAGAATTACTCCTCCCCCTCTTTTACCCTTCCTGTCCCTCCTGTAGATAGTGTATCCTGGTATGTTTACGTCCCAGTCATGCATCTATATTGTATGATTAGTTTTTAAGTTTACTGTGTTGCTCTGTTATGTTTGTTATTTCAATAAAAACTCCCCTACTCTCCAGTAGGGGGACCCTTTGGCCATCGAAGGATGGTTGAGTCAGTTGCTACGCTGCCGAGCAAGGAGATGGAGGGGCAGCAGGTCATGGTCTGTGCCTCCTCCTCAGCTCCAGATTTGTTGGAACCAGAAGAATTCTTTGATGCATCTACTGTCTCACAATCTGCTGGCGAAATGGATCTCACATGTGGTATTATTTGTGACCAGGCCATGGATTTACAAATGCTAACTGAGGATGACCCTACTGTTCCGGCTGAGTCCCACTGCTCTTTGGAACACCTTCTGCTCTGTGAAAATGCTGAACATCGACAGAGAATTAAGGACTTGAAGGGCCGTTTTTCCTCACCCATTTTGGTGACCGCGGAGAGGCCGAGTTCTGAGGCTGAACCTCTGCTCACTTAGGTTCCTATGACTACCATTCCTGAGGCTACTATTCCTGAGGCTACACAACAGAATTCACGGATCATTTTTTCTGATGGCACAGTACAGGACTCTAAGGTCTTCTCTTTCCAGGCAACTATCCCTTTGACTGACCATATACTCAAGAAGAGAACCCCAAGTAAGCTTTTACTGGGCTGATACTCCATCACCGGAGGTTGGGCCATGGTCTGTTGAAAGCTCCCTTGCAGCGGCGGGCTAGGTCCGCTCTTCTGACACTGAGCGTTGGATTTCTGGGTTCGCTCCGATTAAAATACCTGGAGTTTCTTTGCTTTCTCAGCACCCTATTTCCACAGTGAGTACTGCTTCTGCGTCTGCTTCTCCTGTTCACCCTTCTCCTGACTTGTTGGTACCTCATGTTTCTTCAGCCCAGTGTTCTGAACCTGTGGCCCAACCTGTTCAATCCCCTTTGCAACTACCTGAAGAACTAGAGCTGACCCAGCATCCTGTTTTGCCCAATACATTACCTGTTAAACCTCTGGATTCTTTTCAAGACACTCTTGAAGATGGTATGAGTGATATTTCTGATTTTTCAGATATCCCTAGGCATATTCCTGCCGATGTCAGAAATAGACCGGTTCCGACTGACCCCATTCAACCCCCCAGGTCCCTACTCCAAACCAGAAGTCTTATGCCTCTTTTTTTCAACAAACTACTTACCGGCTAAATGGCATAATGCCATCTGACTTCTTTATAAGGGTGGTCTGGATACCTTTCCTGACCGTGTCTATGTGGGGAGAAAGCTTTTGAAGGACTGCCTCCAATTTAATGTATCTGAATTTTATGATTTGATTCATGTTTCGGGTGAATCACCTTCGATATTAGTTTTAAGTCAGGGAGTGGATTTGATAAATTTTGGGCCAGATACCATCAGAAAAAAAATACACCTTTATGGGCCCCCTCTGAGGCTGTTCCCTCATCTAGACCTGCACATAAAACCATCATTGTCCTATTCCGTAATGAGGGGGTTAGTGTTATTGATTTTATTTTTTGGTTGAAGCAGAGATGCACGGTCACCGGGCATCCTGAGGCTATCTTCGATTCAGAAGGTATCTGGACAGGAGGTTGGAGGATAAGGGTTATTCTAAGATCTGATTATGATGGGTTTCAATGCCTCCTTAATTGTTTGTTTTTTTGGGAAGGGACCAGGGAGTTCTCTTTTACCCCAGTCAACCTAAGACCTGTTATAGGTGTGGACAAATGGGACATGTTAGTAATGCCTGTGGTCTCAGTAAATGTTCTTTCTGTCAAGAGACAGGGCATACCAGTGCTCAATGAAGTAATTCAGTGAGATGTAACTTGTGTGGGGCTTTGGGTCATGCTTATGCTTCTTGTCCTAAAACAGCACATAGGAAGCCTGCTTCTGCGGATCCGGAGGAGCAACGACTGTTAATTACCACTGCCCAAAGAGAATTCAATAATCAGAAGTTGGTTGAGGTCCCATCTTGGGTACCCCCACAGCCTGTTGGGGTGGTGGGTGATTATGTCACAACTGTCAGAACCAAAGCACGATCGACTACCTTTGTCCCAACCCCCATGCCCCCCCAGCTCCCCCCATCCACGCCTTCAGACCTCATTGTTGCCATGCCTTCTGTGGTGTTGGAGCCCCCACCATTAGTGCAGAATTGTGATCTGCAACCTGTTATGCCCCCTCCTCCGAGTGTTGAGGAATCATTTGGGGGGGATGGTTACTAGGAAACGGCAAGCTGGGTCCCAGCCCAACTCTAAAGATCCAAAGTCGGCCCCTCCTACTTCTAATAGATTTCTGGCTTTGTTAGACGATGTGGTCTCCGATGCTGAATCCCTTGCCTCTTCAGTTGATTCTCATTCTCAAGATACTGCCAGTGAGGTGGTCCCTTCTGCTGTCCTTGACACTGGACAAAAATCTACTCCTTGGAAAGGCCGCATTAAAAAGAAAAAAACGTAGCTAATGCTTCTTTTCTCTCTTGCTCTATCTTTCTTTCCCTCTTTATTCTTTTTGACGTCTAATGTCAACAGTGTTAAAAATGATAGGAAACGGAGAGCTGTTTTTCATCTCCTCCATTGTCATCCTCTGGGCATTTTTCTATTGTAAGACACCAGGATTCATTTGGTCCCTGAAGTATCTAAAGTTACCTCAGAATGGACCTCAGGTGTCTCTTTCTGGTCCCTTGGTCCTGAGTGTTGCTCTGGGGTTAGCATTCTCTTTCACCACCTCCAACCTACTGTGACCAAACTCCTGGATTTAATCCCTGGTAGAGTGCTTTTATTAGATTTTCGGCTCCATGATATCCCTTTTCACGTCATCTCTATCTATGCCCCCCCCCAAACGAAAGCCGAGCGTACATCTATGTTTCACCTTCTCAGTCGATATTTACATGTTGCCCATTATATTATCTGAGGTGGAGACTTTAATTGCAGGACTAGTAAACTTGACAGAGGGTCTTTAACATCCACCGACAAGATTTTTGGAGACATGACTGTTCTGAGTTCCATTACGTGGTTGGCTGGCCTGAAGGATGCATTTCTGGACTTTTCAGGCAAAAGAGAGAGAACTTTTTATAAGGGAAACTTGTCTACCAGAATAGATCGTATGTTTATTTCTAAATCATTAAGCATCTGTCAAACGTCAGTACAGCCCGTGGAGTATTCTGATCATTGTACTCTGTCTCTTCTGCTTGGGGATCCTGTGGCTCCTCTTGGTCCAGGCTACTGGAAATTGAACTCGACTCTTCTAGACCGTGGTTGTGTTTCCCAACAGATTGTCCATTTTTTTGGTTTGTAAAAAATCTCTCTTTGATCTTTACGAGACTCCGATAGCTTGGTGGTTGGACACTAAAACCGAACTTCGGTCCCTCTTCATAAATGCCAGAAAGTATATCTGCTCTGCTGAATATGTGGATTATTTAAACACTCATAAACAATTGCAATACTTATACTCCCTTTCCCGTTCCACTACCCACAATTTTTCGGACCAAATTTCCCTTGTTAAACAATTAGTGTTACAGTATCATACTGCTCAGAATGCCGGGCTTCGTTTTAAGCAGCGGTACTGTATGGTTGGCTCCTTTTCTAATAGTTGCCCCTTTCTTACTAACCAAGATTACCTTGCACAGAAGGTCATTAAGGCTCTACGGGACCCAGTGTGGATTGTTCATTCTTCCAGGAATGAGCTCCTTCAGATTGTATCGTAGCATGCTACTTCCTTATTTAGCAAACGACTTCTACCCGGACTGACTTTGACTCTTTGTTTAGGCAATTCCCGATTCCTTCCTTGCCCCAAGATTCCCTTTTAAGCTTTAACTTCTCCTGTTACTGTTTCTGAAGTTCCGACTACTATCAAATCTCTTGCTCTTCATAAAACTCCTGGCCCTGATGGTTTATCTGTGGAATCATTTGCAATCCTGGGACAAGAGATTTCTATAGAACTCACTGCGGTATTTAACTGCCTTTTGCAGCAACATTTTTTTCCTTTAGACGTTGGTAATGGTGTGCTCATCTTTCTTTATAAAAAAGGTGACAAATTGAATATTTCCAACTGGAGACCAATCAGTCTTTTAAACACTGATTTTAAGCTACTTGCTAAACTTCTCAATAATAGACTTCTGGCTGTGGCACACCATTTGATTTCCCCGGCCCAATCCTGTACAATCCCGGGTGGCTCTATCACTGACCCTCTCATTCTCCTTCCTGAGGTATTTGATTGTCATAATACCTCTTCAGTGGATGGTTTAATTCTCTCTCTGGACCAAACGCAGGCCTTTGATAATGCTGACCATTCTTTTTTATGGTGTACCTTGCAACGTTATGGAATCCCTGAAACTTTTGTTGATTGGCTGAAGATTTTGTATAGGACCGTGACAGTAAAACCTTGTGTTAATGGACATTTGGGTCCATATATCCCCATTCATAAAGGAGTACATCAAGGATGTCCTCTTAGCCCTTTATTATACACTTTTAGCATTGACCCTCTTTTGCAACTTTTAAATTCTGCTATTGATGTTTCCCCTATTTGTTTGCCTGGCCAAGTGGTTCCTTATGTTTCCCTTGCATATGCTGATGACCTGGTTATTTTGACTAAGGACGTCGCCTCGGCTGAAGGTGTTGTTCATCAATGTACTGAATTTGGGTCCTTTTCTGGGTCTTGCTTAAATGTCACAAAAAGCCAAGGGATATTTTTGGAGGCTCCTGATACTTCCCTTCCTACTGTGGCAGGGATTCCAATTACTTAGGAGGTCCTTCGTATCTTGGGGATTTTTTTTGGAGGGGGTTCAAATGGATGTTCTAAACTGGGATAAGAAACTGTTGTTGGGAACAAATTTGATGAACTCTTTGTCTAGACAGAAAATGTATTTTTGTAAAAAGGTTTATTTGATAAAAACTCATCTTGCCCCATTTTTTTGTTTCTCAGTGCCATCTTCCCTGTGCCCAAATCTACGGAAGCTCGGCTTTATAGTCTTTTTTTTCCAATCATTTTGGGGTAGTAGGTCGAACCCCTTACATCGAAATATTCTTTATTTATCTTTACGGGTTGGGGGACAAAATATGTTGAACCTGATTCTTTTTTTTTCTGCAAGTTTCTACATGCAAATTTTAAACCCTTGCTACTTTTCCCAACTAAGTATTGGTGTCCTAGTTTATTGCATTTGTTAACTCCTTGGTATGTTGATTGGCTGTCTGGTCATCAGAGACAGCTTAGGAATTCCAATCCAACCTTGGCATATTTTCGTGAGATCTTTTTTAAACTTAAATTATGGGGTCTCACTCCAGCCTTAACATTATCCAATTCAAATAAACAAATATATTCTCTTGTTCTTATGAACCATTTCCACAAATTGGATTTGTTTCCCAAATGTCCACAGACTTCCCATATAGCATTGCAACATTTCATTACTGAACGTAGAATACCTTTCAAGTTGCGTGATGTTCACTGGTTGGTATGCCATGAACACTTGAATGTGAAGGCTATCCAAAAACATAAAAAGGTGGAAGAGCGGATTTTGCTCGCCCATTGTGTAATTCGATACCTGAAACTCTTGACCATTTATTTTTTTCTTGTTCATATATTTATTTTGGAATTTTTTGTTTGTGCAAACTGGCAAGTCTAATTTTCGAAAGATTTCTTATCCTAGGTTGCTTTATGGGATTATCCACTTACGTGGACTCACGGGGACAGAAGTACATTGAATGTTGTGTTTGTAGTTATCAAATGGTATAGCTGGAATTCCCGATGTCTTTTTACCTTGCAATCAACTAAATATTTCCTATGAAGTATGTTTTGGGAAAATTTTGCATGAATTGAAACAGATTTATTTTCATGAACTGAAAACTCAGGATCGCACTAAATTATTGCAGTTATGAAGGAACTTACCTTGGATCCCTGATAGTGATGTACCTGTTACTTGAATGTTGCATGTTTGTTGCTTATATCTGTTATAGTTTTTTTACTGATTCTCTTTGGCATGTTTCATTGTATGGTTTGCATGATTTTCTAATAAAAACTTCCCCTGCTCTTGTCGAGAGTGCCATGGGATCTTTAACATCCACCTGAGCAACTACCACCAGAACAGGTAGATAGGACCTCGGTTTAATGTCTCATCCAAAAGATGGCACCTCAGAAGTGCAACATCCCCCTCATGATGCACTGCAATGTCAGTATTAGAATTTTACTCCAAGTGCCTGGTGTGGGACACGAACCCACAACCTTCCACTCTTCCAGCCTCAGCAGCGAGTGATCAACCTGCTGAGCCACTGACAGATAAATGTACCTGACACTACACCATGCTGCAGTACAGAGATTACATGTAATTGACACTTCACAATGCTACACACTAGAGATTATATGTATCTGACACTACTACATGCTACACTACAGGGATTACATGCAGCTGACACTACACCATGCTACAGTGGAGATATTGCATGTAGCTGACACAACACCATGCTACAGTACAGAGATTATATGTAGCTGAAACTTCACAATGCTACACACTAGAGATTATATGTATCTGATACTACACAGTGATACAGTGCAAAGATTGTATGTAACTGACACTGCACCATGCTACGGTACAGAGACTGCATGTAGCTGACACTACAACATGCTACAGTACAAATATTGCATGTAACTGACACTATACCATGCTACTGTACAGTACAGAGACTGCATGTAGCTGAAACTACACCATGCTACAATACAGAGATTGCATGTAGCTGACACAACACCATGCTACAGTGCAGAGATTGCATGTAGCTGACACTACACCATGCTACAGTACAAAGATTGAATGTAGCTGACACTACACCATGCTACAGTACAGAGATTGCATGTAGCTGACAGTACATCATGCTACAATACAGAGATTGCATGTAGCTGACACTACACCATGCTACAGCGCAGAGATTGCATGTAGCTGACACTACACCATGCTACAGTACAGAGATTGCATGTAGTTGACACTACACCATGCTACAGTGCAGAGATTGCATGAAGCTGACACTACACCATGCTGCAGTACAAAGATTGCATGTAGCTGACAGTACACAATGCTACAATACAGAGATTGCATTTAGCTGACACTAAACCATGCTACAGTACAAAAGTTGCATGTAGCTGACACTACACTATGCAACAGTACAGAGATTACATGTAGCTGACACTTCACCATGCTACAGTACAGAGATTACATGTAGCTGAAACTTCACAATGTTACACACTAGAGAGTATATGTATCTGATACTACACCATGATACAGTACAAAGATTGTATGTAGCTGACACTACACATGCTACAGTACAGAGATTACATGTAGCTGACACTACACCATTCTACAGTACAAAGAATGCATGTAGTTGACACTACACCATGCCACTATACAAAGATTGCATGTAACTGACACTATACCATGCTACGGTACAGACTGCATGTAACTGACACTACACCATGCTACAGTACAGACTGCATGCAACTGACACTACACCATGCTACAGTACAGACCGCATGTAGCTGAACTACACCATGCTACAGTAAAGATATTACATGTAGCTGACAGTACATCGTGCTACAATACAGAGATTGCATGTAGCTGACACTACACAATGCTACAGTGCAAAGATTGCATGCAGCTGACACTACACCATGCTACAGTGCAAAGATTGCATGTAGCTGACAGTACACAATGCTACAATACAGAGATTGCATTTAGCACTACACCATGCTACAGTACAGAGATTACATGTAACTGATAATTCACAATGCTACACACTGGAGATTATATGTATCTGACACTAAACCAGGCTAAACTACAGGGATTACATGCAGCTGACACTACACTATGCGCCAATACAGAGATTGCATGTAACTGACACTACACCATGCCACACTATTGAGATTCCATAAAGCTGATACTACACCATGCTACAGTACAGAGATTACATGTAGTTGACACTAAACCATGCTACAGTACAGAAATTACATGTAGCTGAAACAGTACAGTACAGTGATTACATGTAGCTGAAACTACACACTAAAGATTATATGTACTGTATCTGACACTACACAATGCTACACTACAGGGATTACATGTAGCTGACACTACACCATGATACACTACAAAGATTACATGTAGCTGACACTACACCATGCTCACTACAGAGGTTACAGTTAGCTGACACTACACCATGCTACACTACAGGGATTACATACAGCTGACACTACACCATGGTACAGTACAGATTGCATGTAGCTGGCACTTAACAATGCTACACACTAGAGATTATATGTATCTGACACTAAACCAGGCTACACTACAGGGATTACATGCAGCTGAGACTACACCATGCTACAGTACATACCATCATGCTTACTGCACTGAGTAACATTGAACTTGATAGTTCTGCCATTAAATGGTTCACCAGCTACCTAACCAATAGGTTACAACAAGTCAAAGCCATGGGAGATCTATCCCCACAAAAATCCTTGTTATGAGGAGTCCCACAAGGCTCCATCCTGGGCCCTATCCTCTTTGCAATATACATCAATAATCTGGACTGCAGCTGGCCACAGCAAATGTGTACTTATTCGCAGATGATACTGTACTCTATACCACAAATTCATCCTTGGATCTGGCCCATGAGTACTTACAGAAAGACTTTGTCACCCTCCAATACAACCTTCTCACTCTTAAGCTCCTCCTCAATGCCAAAAAAGACTAAAGCAATGATTCTCTCACCAAAGTCTACTTCCGGATGTCCACATATCACACAGATCCGAACACTCTTAGATGAACCCCTTGAAGTAGTTGATACCTTTAAATACCTAGGATTCTGGCTGGATAACAAGCTCAACTTTCTGTGCCACTTAAATGAAACCTCGAAAAAACTAAGACAGCGATTAGGTTTATTCTATCGCATTAAACACCTACTCTCATTAGAAGCCAGAATGAGATGAGTACAAACTACATTCCTACCTATACTGGACTACGCTGACTTCCTTTACAGTCATTGCCCATTAACAATGCTAAACAAATTGGACACCCTTTACCACCGGGGCTTTAAGATTTATCTTAAATCTACCCCGTAGAACACATCACTGTCATCTATACCAGGTTTTGGGATGGACCTCACTCTCAACTAGAAGAAAAAGGAATGCTCTCCTCTGGTTTTTTAGAGCATTATCTGATAACCTCCCTGCATACATCTCGAACATCTTCAAACGGGCTAAAGGTTCCTATAGCCTGAGATGCTTCTCCATAATCTGTTTCCAGATTCCTAGAGTGAAAACTACCCTTGGCTCAGCAGCAATCAGCTTCTCACTTCTATCACTCTGGAACACTATGCAAGACTCATTAAAATGATCCTCACTTCCAAGCATTTTCACATTCAAAGCTCTATTAACGGATTATCTGTAGGAATCATGCAACTGTTTCAGATGCCGATGACCCCTAAGCCCCGGGTGCCACTCTCAAATCCTACGCCTAAGTATCTCATCCACCCCACATTCCTAACAACAGAAACCTAGGACTTACAAGCCTAGTTCCCTTAATCCAAGATGGCCCTGCCTATTCTCTACCTTTTACCTATTCTGGCCTCCCTTGTGGCTGCCTACTTTTCACCCCAATTTCTACCCTATTCCTTAATACCTCCTTATTTTTTATCATTTTGGTCTGAGCTCTTACACAGCGGAGACTGTATGGGATTGTTGTTTCTTCTCATTTCAGTAAAGCTTATCATTATGTATCTTTGCATGTTAATTATGTTGACCGGTATGTATAGGCCCATATTGACCGGCATCTTCACAATGTATTTTTCTTTTTTTTTTTTTGCACTGTTTTCCACCATAATTGTAATCTTATGAAGTGTACTGTATTGTATTAATGCCCAGGACCACCTTGAAAATGAGCTTGCTCAATGGTGTTTATGCCTGGTTAAATAAAGTGATTGATTGATTGAATGAGTACATAGATTGCATGTAGCTGATGCTACACCGTGTTACAATACAGAGATTGCATGTAGTTGACACTACACCATGCTACAGTACAGAGATTACATGTAGCTGAAACGTCACAACGCTACACACTACAGATTATATGTATCTGACACTACACTATGCTCATTACAAAGATTACACGTAACTGACACTACACCCTGCTCACTACAGAGATTACATGTAACTGGCACTACACCCTGTTCACTACAGAGCTTACATATAACTGACACTACACCATGCTGACTACAGAGATTACAAGTAACTGACACTACACCATGCTCACTACAGAGATTACATGTAACTGACACTACATCATGCTCACTACAGAGATTACAAGTAACTGACACTACACCATGCTCACTACAGAGATTACATGTAACTGACACTACATCGTGCTCACTACAGAGACTACAAGTAACTGACACTATACAATGCTCACTACAGGGCTTGCATGTAACTGATACTACACCATGCTCACTACAGAGTTTACATGTAGCCCACACTACACCATGCTAACAACAGCACTAGATGCTGGACTGCAGAGACATCAAAATCAGAACTTGGATGCAAGATAAATTGTAATTCCAAACAGGCTAATTCAGCAGTACACTGAGGCTCCAGGCTTTCTCCTTTTGACCCACCTGTTTGGTATCATTGCTCCTCCTCCTCCTCCTTCTACACCATGCTACATTACAGGGATTGCATGTAGTTCACACTACTTCATTCGACACAACAGAAATTACATATATCTGACACAACACCATGCCACACTACAGGGATTACACGGAGCTGATACTACACCATGCTACATTACTGAGATTACATGTATTTGACCCTACACCATGCCACACTGCAGGGATTACATGAAGCTGACACTACACCATACGACTCTACAGGGATTACATGTAGCTGACATCACACCATGCTACAATCCTGAGATTACATGTTTCTGATCCTACGCCATGCCACATTACAGTGATTACATGTAGCTGACACTACGCCATGCTACATTACAGAGATTACAAGCAGCTGACACAACACCATGCTACACTATAGAGATTGCATGTAGCTGACACTACACAGTAGTCACTACAGAAATTACATGTAGCTGACACTACACTATTTATTTATTTATTTAAGAGTTTTACCAGGAAGGCATACTGAGTGGGGTACCACTCGATTCCAGACGCTTCCTGGGGGAAAGGGACATGGAGCATACAGACAATAGTCACAGTAATGTACAAGATATGCTGATACAGATATATACAACAGCTGATAGACAAAAAATTATACAGGAGTGACAGGCAAAATACAAAGTACAGCCAATAATACAGAATGCAGAAAAATAGTCTGGGCATAGAAAGGTGCAACAGAACAGGAGCAACTATATAGTTATATGCATGGCTAAGTAAGGTGGAGAATACAAATACATTGCATGAAAAGGAATTAAAACAGTGAGCACTAGACAAGTAGCATAGGGTGCAGCACATTTAAGAGTCCCCAAGATAGGAGAGGAGGAGCTGGGGCACCAGCCCTTCGGAGGCCCTCTGTGCAAATGCATGTTGAGGGGAAATGTGCCTTGAGGAGGTGATTTAGATGGGAAGTATTGGTAAACTCCTGAATGTCTGCAGGAAGTGCGTTTCAGAGCTTAGGCATGAGGTATTTGAAGGCTCCTTGGCCCTTGGCAGTAGACATGCATGGGACATGGAGAAGCCGGGAGTTTCCACTCCTGAGGGAGTAAGAGGGCTGCGACAGGACTGAGAGGGCAGATTCAAGGTAGGGGGGGAAGAGATTTAGCCCATAATTTTGCTGTGGTCCTAATGCAGTAGGTGTGTCTACAATCCTGGAGTGATGTTAGGCCAAGGGACTTATATAGGTTGCAGTGATCAGTCATAGGGGGACAGTCAAGGGCAAAGCAACAGAAGGAGTGAAAAAGCGGATCAAGGCTGGATAGGGCAGACTTGGGTGCAGCGCTGTAGACTACATCACCGTAGTCAAGTATAGGGAGGATCATCTTCTGAACAATTTCCTTATGGGTAGCCAGAGGGATGCTGTCCTTGTTCTGATATAAGGCTCTGAGTTTTGGGCACAGTTTCTTGTGGATCGAGTCAATCTGAGTGGAAAAGTCAAGGTGCTGGTCAAGCCAGACTCCAAGGTATTTGAAAGAGGTGCAAATCTCTAGAGGGGTTCCCTCGAGGGTGAGGAAAGTAGGGGTAGAACAGAGCCGGTAGATCCTTTGTCTCGTTCCAATCGTTAGGGTGACTGTTATCTTGGAGTTAAGGAAGAGCTGGTTGGATCAAAACGAGTGCTGTACTGCATTGAAATCATTCTGGAGTGTACAGGCCACTTCCATGGAGGAGGGGCCTGATGCATACAGTATGGTGTCATGCTGCACTACAAAGATTACATGTAGCTGGGCCGGCCTAGTGGTGCTGAAGGTTGAGGTGCTGGACAACACATCTCACTCCACACTGGTGACCCAGGTTCAGGAGTGAGCTCGGGCTACCAGAGGTCGTGGGGGGGAGGAGCCAGGATTGAGCAGCCGCCATGCAGCTCTCCTCTATGGGGAGGGTCGTGAGGTTTCTCCAGCTCTTGGCTGCCACCCGGTGGAGGCTGGGTTGCAGTGCCAAGCCAGGGAGGAACCTGGCACTAGGTCAGGAGGGAAGAAGGGTCCATCACTGGAGTTGCGGAGCACATGCGCACCTCCACGTGCATGCACAACCGCGATCCAGGGTCCCAGGAACAAGGGGAGAAAACAGAAATGCCATGTCTCCCCCATTACCAGTGAGGCTGGAGGGCTGATGGGGGAGCACCATGCTATGTAAAAAAAAGATTGCATGTAGCTGACACTACATCTTGCCACACTACAGGGATTACATGTAGCTGACATTACACCATGCTACATTACTGAGATTACATGTAGCTGACACTACACCATGCTCACTATAGAGATTACATGTAGCTGACACTACACCGTGCTACAGCTACACTACAAAAATTACATGTAGCTGACACTACATCATGCCACACTACAGAGATTACATGTATCTGACAATACATCACACCACACTACAGGGACTACATGTAGCTGACACTACACCATGTTCACTACAGAAATTACATAAGGCTGACACTACATAATGCCACTCTACAGGAATTACATATACCTGACACTACAGCATGCTACACTACTGAGATTACATGTATCTGGCACTACATCACGCCACACTACAGGGACTACATGTAGCTGACACTGCACCATGTTCACTACAGAAATTACATGTGGCTGACACTACATAATGCCACTCTACAGGAATTATATATACCTGACACTATAGCATGCTACACTACTAAGATTACTTGTATCTGACACTACGCCATGCTCACTACAGAGGTTACAGGTTGCTGACATTACAACATGCTACACTACTGAGATTACACGTAGCTGACACTGCACCATGCTCACTACAGAGACTACATGTAGTTGACATTACACCATGCTACACTACAGGGATTACATGTAGCTGACACAACATCATGCCACACTACAGAGATTGCATGTAGCTGACAACACACCATGCTACACTACTGAGATTACATATATCTGATACTACAACATGCTGCACTACAGGGATTACATGTAGTTGACACTACATCATGTGACACAACTGAAATCACATGTAGCTGACACTACACCATGCTACACCACTGAGATTACATGTAGTTGACACCGCACCATTCTACACTATAGAGATTGCATATAGTTGACACTACACCATGCTTCACTATTGAGATTACGTTTATCTGACACTATACCATGCCACACTACAGGGATTCCATGTAGCTGACACTACACCATGTTGTACTACAGAGATTACATGTATCTGCACTATACCATGTGACACTACAGAGATTTCATGTGACAGACACTTCCCAATGCTACTCTAGAGGGTTTGCAAATAGCTGACATTAAACCATGCTACACTACTGAGATTATACGTAGCTGACACTACACCATGCCACTCTATAGGGATTACATGTAGCTGACACTACACTATGCCACACTACAGGGATTACCTGTAGCTGACACTACACCATGCTCACTACAGAGTTTACATGTAACTCACACTACACCATGCCACACTACAGAGATTACATGTAGCTGACACTACACCATGCCACACTACAGGGATTACCTGTAGCTGACACTACACCATGCTCACTACAGAGTTTACATGTAACTGACACTACACCATGCTCACTACAGAGATTACAAGTAACTGACACTACACCATGCTTACTACAGAGATTACATGTAGCTGACACAACAGAGATTACAAATAACTGACACTACACCATGCCACACTACAGGGATTACCTGTAGCTGACACTACACCATGCTCACTACAGAGTTTACATGTAACTGACACTACACCATGCTAGCAACAGCACTAGATGCTGGACCACAGAGACATCAGGACATCAAATCCAGAACTAGGATGCAGGATAAATTGTAGCTCCAAACAGGCTAACTAAACAGTACACTGAGGCTCCAGACTTTCCCCTTTTGAGCCACCTGTTTGGTTCCATTGCTCCTCCTGCTACACCATGCTACATTATAGAATTGCATGTAGTTGACACTACTTCATGCAACACAGCAGAAATTACGTATATCTGACACTACACCATGCCACACTACAGGGATTACACGGAGCTGATACTACACCATGCTAAATTACTGAAATTACATGTGTTTGACCCTACACCATGCCACACTACACTGATTACATGTAGCTGACCCTACACCATGCCACACTACAGGGATTACATGTAGCTGACATTACACCATGCTACACTACTGAGATTACATGTATCTGACCCTATATCATGCCACACTACAGGGGTTACATGTAGCTGACACTACGCCATGTTATATTACTGAGATGTCAAGTAACTGACACTACACCATGCTACACTATAGAGATTACATGTAGCTGACATTACACCATGCTACACTACTGAGATTACATCTATCTGACCCTACATCATGCCATACCACAGGGATTACATGTAGCTGACACTACACCATGCTTCATTACAGAGATTACAAGTAGCTGACATTACACCATGCTTTACTATACAGATTGCATGTAGCTGACACTACACCATGCCACACAGCAGGGATTACATGTAGCTGACACTGCACCATGCTACACTACTGAGATTGCATGTAGTTGACACTACACCATGCCCACTGCAGTGATTACCCTTGGATACCCCCCACCTACAATACCTCTCTCTTATTACCCTACCACACTCTACCTCTCCTCTCCTCCTACCCCCTTCCAGTTACCATAGCCTAACACAGGCCTACCCCTTCACTCAATTCAGCACTTATAACCTACACTTATACCCCTCTTAAATGCACTTTAGTCCACCCTGTCATCTCTGTTTGCCTTGAAAATCATGTTCTGACTGCATCTCTACATACATTTCCTTTCCCTTCTTCCATTCTACCCTCCGCAGTTTTTTGTTCCCTCCTTCCATTCTTCCTCTCTTTACTCCAATCACTGTAAATCTTGAATATCTATGTTACACTAATGGCTACCAATTACTATTGGGTCACTTTACCATCTAGTGCTACATACTGTTGCCAAGTTATTATATGTGTTCCCAGTGTTACCAACTGTCACCAACTGTTGCCAATTTGCTATATGTGTCTTCATACAGTATCTACTATACTTAGCTGTTGCATTGTTAGCCAATGTTATCCAACTTTAATCCCTCCTGCTCTCATTGTATTCAAGTAAGAAAATTGTATTCCAACATTGTAACATTTCTCTGTATTCTATCCCATTATTCCCTACCCCCAGGTAGCACCAGAAGACGAGCAACCTGCTGCTCAGCGTGCCTTTCTGGTGAAACATTTCAATAAATAAATGAATAAAATTACATGTAGCTGACACTACACAATGTTACACTGCAAAGATTACACGTAGCTATGTTCACAGGCCTACTGGCTAAACGTCTGCAGAATAAGATCTCCCAGATTATTCATGAGGGCCAGACAGGCTTCATCTCTAAGAGTTACCTTTCTGATAACAAATTGGAAACTGTTAAATATTATTTCATCCCAGAAGACACACAGAGAGTTCCAGACAGCCATCTCTATGGATGCCGAAAAAGCATTTGATAGGATAAATTGACATTTTCTGAAACTATCCATGGAGAGGATGAATTTTGGCCCCAAATTCTTACAAATAATTACCCAGCTGTATTCTCATCCAGAGGCCATGGTCAGAATTAATGGCATTAGCTCGAAGCCCTTTATAGTCTATAGGGGAACTAGACATGGATGCCCCTTGTCACCCTTGCTTTTTGCAATCAGTCTGGAGCTCTTGGCAGCCAAGGTCTGGCAGACCCTGACTGTCAGGGGTATCATGGTGGGAGGGCTCGAGCAAAAATTATCACTATACGCAGAAGATTCCATCTTTTTTCTGTCCTCACCAGAGGCTTCCATCCCCCCTCTTATGGAAATTTGACATTCTTTTGGCATTATCTCAGACCACACGATTAATTTATCGAAGTCGGAGGCCTTGGTGGTGAACGGCATTCCCCCAGGCCATTTCAGGGCCACATTTCCATTTACTCGGGCTCCAAACAATCAAATTAGATACCTGGGCATACAGGTTCCTATTGACCTCACAAAACTTTTCCAGCCAACTATGAGAACCTCTGGAGGGTGGTCGAACTTGACTTGGCTAGGTGGCGTCTCCTCCCCCTGTCACTCGTGGGCTGCATAGAAGTGATAAAAATGAATATTTTACCTCATTTACTATTTTTATTTCAGTGCCTCCCAATTCGAATCCCAAATAATTCTGGGCCAGGGTTAACAAAAACCTCTTACAATTCACCTGGAACTATAAGAGACCCAGAATTGCCAAACAGATCTTGCACCTTCCAAAAGAGGTGGGTGGCTTGGCTCTGACGAACCTACTACTCTGTTGTTTAGTGGCCCACGGGGCAGATCTTATGACTTGGGCTAAGCAAAGGTTATCTTCACAATGGTACTCACGCAAAGACGCAGCTCTGGGGGACAGACCACTGTTTTCCTTGGCTCTGTCAGATTGTACACGTAGAATACAAAATAGATGGGTTAGACATGGCCTGAATATTTTAAAGAAAATCCGCAAACTTCTAAAACCCCATCAGGACTAGGCCCCCTTTCCCTCATTAGATTTGAACCCACTTTCCTACCACCTATGCTAGATCTGGGATATATCAGCTGGGCTTCCCATGAAATTACCAGGTTTTTACAGTTTTTTTTTGGGGGGGGGGCACTGCAACTCCTTCCAGAGGGCAAAAGAAAATTTCCACTGGGCAAACACTGAATTTTTTCATTTCATACAAGTGCGACATTTCATTAACTCTGAAGATCACCGTCTTCATTTTTACACCCCTATTCTAGCTGAGAGGATTTTGTATATCGGGCTGTCTTTATCGCAGGTCTGGACAGGTTCATCTCAGTGTTATACAAACTCCTATATCAGCAATCTAAGGATCTCCTAGAAACATGTCGCAGGGTGTGGGAGAGAGAGGTGGGCACCTCCATATCAGAGGCAAGCTGGCAACATAGCCTGAAGTGGGGTTAGAGGGTGTCCTCCTCTCCTTTATGGAGAGAATTCTTCCGGAATATTCTGGTCCGGTTCTTCTGCACCCCCACTGTAACTAAACATTATACAGCCGGCTCAAGTGATGCCTGTTGGAGAAAATGTGGACACACTGGGAGCCACTGGCTCATTTTTTTGGGAATGCCGGTCCTAAGAGGATTTTGGGGAGAGATTCAAGAAGCTGTTGTCAGTATTTCAGGAGTAAACATTCCCCTACTGGGGAAAATTGGGTTCCTGATACCCCCCACTATTACACACTTGAAGGGAGAAATGAGGAGGATGACTCTTATCTTAATTACAGTCGCCCTGAAATGTATCACAGGGAACTGGCTATCTGAAAATCCACCTACTTTGGGTGAGTGGGTCAGAAGGATGAAAGAAGTGGTCTTGATGGAATCTATTACAGCTAAAATAAGACTTTGTGGGGAAAAACACACTGACAGATGGAAGGGAGACATAGTTACAGGAGTGCACAGATTTACAGTGAGGGGGGAGAGAATGAGGGAGTCATAAATGGTGGTGGAACAGGGTAATTAACTGCACGGAAATGTTGTTCAATGCAAGAATTCTCTGAATCAGACAGAACAGAGGAGGAGAATCCGAGCTGGAACATCTTTGATACCTTTGTCCAGAAAATACTGGTCCGGGGGGAGGGTAGTAATGCAGCCTGACTGGGGGCCATGTTGGTAAGGCCCACAGTGAAAGGGACAAGTATTCCGGTTGTATTTTAGTTATTTTTATTAATGTCCCTATGGTCACGGTAACAAAAAGTCAGATTGCAGCTTTAGTCAGTTCTTACATCATTTGATGTGTATTCATTGATTATACAGAATAAAGTTACACATATCAATATTTTAAAGCTATTATAAATATTCCCCTCCTTATGGGGGTATCATCCAGTTACTTTGTCAGACAGAAGGCTTATACTTTATATTTCTGGGACACAATATATTATGAAGTGTAACCTGTAATGTATGTCATTATCCATATGCTTCGATAAAGCTGATTTTCAAAAAAAAAGATTACACGTAGCTGACACTACACCATGCAACACTATAGAGATTACATGTAGCTGACACTACACCATGCCACACTACAGAGATTACATGCATCTGACACTACACTATGCCACACTACAGGATTACATGTAGCTGACACTACACTATGCTTCATTACAGAGATTACAAGTAGCTGACAATACACCATGCTTCACTACAGAGATTGCATGTAGCTGACACTACATCATGCCACACACCAGGGATTACATGTAGCTGACATGGCACCATGATACACTACTGGGATTGCATGTAGCTGACACTACACCTTGTTACACTACAAAGATTACATGTAGCTGACAATACATCATGCCACACTGCAGATATTACATGTAGCTAACACTACACCATGCTACACTACAAAGATTACATGTAGCTGATACTATATTAAGCCACACTACAGGGATTACATGTAGCTGACACTGCACCATAGTCACTACAGAAATTATGTGTAGCTGACACCGCACTATGCTGCACTACAAAGATTACATGTAGCTGGGCCGGCCTGGTGGTGCTGAAGGTTGAGGTGCTGGATGCCACACCTCACAATACGCCAGCGACCCAGGTTCGGGAGTCAGCTGGAGCCACCAGGGGTCAGTGGGAGGGGAAGAGCCAGGATGGAGCAGCCGGTATTCAGCTCTCCTCTTTGGGGAGGATCAAGAGGTTTTCCCGGCTGTTGGTTGCCACCTGGTGGAGGCTAGGTTGCAGTGCCAAGCCAGGGGGGAACCTAGCACTAGGTTGAAAGGGAAGAAGGGTCCATCACTGGAGCTGTGGAGCACATGCTCACCTCCATGTGCATGCACGATCGTGATCCAGGGTCCCAGGAACAAGGGGAGTAAACAGAAATACCATGTCTCCCCCATTGCCAGTGAGGTGGGAGGGGTAATAGAGGAGCACCAGGCTTAGTAAAAAAAAAAAGATTACATGTAGCTGACACTACATCATGCCACACTACAGGGATTACATGTAGTTGACATTACACCATGCTACATTACTGAGATTACATATAGCTGACACTACATCATGCTCACTACAGAGATTACATGTATCTGACACTACATCACGCCACACTACAGGGACTATATGTAGCTGACACTACATCATGTTTGCTACAGAAATTACATGTAGCTGACACTAAATCATGCCACTCTACAGGAATTACATGTACCTGACACTACAGCATGCTACACTACTGAGATTACATGTAGCTGACACTACACCATGCTACACTACAAAGATTACATGTAGCTGACACGACACTATGCTCACTACAGAGATTACATGTAGTTGACATTACACTATGCTACACTACAGGGATTACATGTAGCTGACACTACATCCTGCCACACTACAGAGACTACATGTAGCTGACAGCACACCAACCATGTTACACTACTGAGATTACATATATCTGACACTACACCATGTCGCACATCAGGGATTACATGTAGTTGACACTACATCATGTGACACAACAGAAATCACATGTAGCTGACACTACACCATGCCACACTACAGGTATTACATGTCGCTGACACTACACCATGCTACACCACTGAGATTACATGCAGTTGACACTGCACCATTCTGCACTATAGAGATTGCATGTAGTTGACACTACGCCATGCTTCACTACTGAGATTACATGTATCTGACACTATACCATGCAACACTACAGGGATTCCATGTAGTTGACACTACACCATGTTGTACTACAGAGATTACATGTATCTGACACTATTCCATGTGACACTACAGAGATCACATGTGACAGACACTTTCCAATGGTACTCTAGAGGGAATACATATAGCTGACATTAAACCATGCTACACTACTGAGATTATATGTAGCTGGCATTACACCATGCCACACTACAGGGATTACATGTATCTAACTACACCATGAAACTCTACAGGGATTACATGTAGCTGACACTACATCATGCCACACTACAGGGATTACCTGTAGCTGACACTACACCATGCTCACTACAGAGTTTGCATGTAATTGACACTACACCACACTCACAACACAGATTATGTGTAACTGACACTACACCATGTTCACTATAGAGTTTACATGTAACTGACACCACACCATGCTCACTACAGAGATTACAAGTAACTGATGCTGCACCATGCTTACTACAGAGATTTCATGTAGCTGACACTATGCCATGCTGCATTACAGACATTGCATGTAGCTGACACTACACCATGCCACAATTAGGGATTTCATGTAGCTGACATCACACCATGCTACTCTAATGAGATTACATGTATCTGACCCTACACCATGCCACACTACAGGGATTACATGTAGCTGACACTACACCATGCTTCATTACAGAGATTACAAGTAGCTGACAATACACCATGCTTCACCATAGAGATTGCATGTAGCTGACACTACACCATGCCACACACCCTGGATTACATGTAGCTGACACTGCACCATGCTACACTACTGGGATTGCATGTAATTGACACTACACCATGCTCTCTACAGAGATTACATGTAGCTGACACTACACCATGTTACACTAGAAAGATTACATGTAGCTGACAATACATCATGCCACACTGCAGATATTACATGTAGCTGACACTACACCATGCTACACTACAAAGACTACATGTAGCTGATACTATATTAAGCCACACTAGAAGGATTACATGTAGCTGCCACTACACCATAGTCACTACAGTAATTACATGTAGCTGATGCTACACAATGCTGCACTGCAATGATTACATGTAGCTGGGCCAGCCTGGTGGCACTGAAGGTTGAGGTGCTGGACTCCACACCTCACACCACTCTGGCGACCCGGTTGGGAGCACACTCAGGCCACCAGGGGTCAGCGGAGGGGGGAAGAGCCAGGATTGAGCAGCCACCATGCAGTTCTCTTCTATGGGAAGGGCCGTGAGGTTTTTCAGGCTCTTGACTGCCACCTGGTGGAGGCTAGGTGGCATTGCCAAGCCAGGGGAGAATTTGGCATTAGGTCAGGATGAAAGAAGAGGCCATCACTTGAGCTGCAGAGCGCATGCACACCTCCAAGTGCCTGCATGACCACAATCCAGGGTCCCAGGAACAAAGGGAGAAAACAGAAATACTATGTCTCCCCTGTTGTGAGTGAGGCGGGAGGGGTAAGAGGGGAGCACCAGGGTAAGTAAAAAAAAAAAAAGATTACATGTTGCTGACACTACATCATTCTGCACTATAGAGATTGCATGTAGCTGACAGCACACCAACCATGATACACTACTGAGATGACATGTATCTGACACTACATCATGCCGCACTACAGGGATTACATGTAGTTGATACTACATCATGTGACACAACAGAAATCACATGTAGCTGGCACTATACCATGCCACACTACAGGTATTACATGTAGCTGACACTACACCATGCTACACCACTGAGATTACATGTAGTTGATACTGCACCATTCTACACTATAGAGATTGCATGTAGTTGACCCTACACCATGCTTCACTACTGAGATGACATGTATCTAACACAATAGGATGCCACACTACAGGGATCCCATGTAAATGACACTACACCATGTTGTACTACAGAGATTACTTGTATCTGGCACTATACCATGTGACACTACAGAGATTACATGTGACAGACACTTCCCAATGCTACTCTAGAGGGATTGCATATAGCTGACTTTAAACCATGCTGCACTACTGAGATCACATGTAGCTGACACTACACCATGCTACACTACAGGGATTACATATAGCTGACACTACACCAAGCCATACTACGGGGATTACCTGTAGCTGACACTACACCATGCCACAGTACTGAGACAACATGTAGCTGACACTACACCATGCTACAAGACATAAATTACATGTAGCTGACACTACACCATGCCACACTACAGGGATTACATGTGGCTGACACTACACCAAGGAGGGACGAATTAACTTGAATGGTGTCCAGAGGCTGGAAACTTCATGTGTCCTACCTACCCCCCCAACATGGGCTCTGTTCAGGGATGGCAACAATGCATACAGTACCGTCTTTTTGTTGTTTACATGAGTCCTGAAGAAACTACCTTTTTCACTGCACCACTTTGCCCACAGCTTTTGTTCTTTGTTTTGCTTATGGATCAGGTTTGTTACTATAGCTCCATCTCAGAGGACCAGTACCGTGCATTTTTCTGTGTTACAGGCTTTGGATATTTGGCATCTCAGCTGCCAAATCAAATGCCATTACCATGGTTTCTGCCTGCATACTAGCTGCCTAGCTAGAGCTCAACTGGTCGCCTTTGCACAGAACAAAGTTCAGTTTTATTGCTGTGGGATTTGGTAGTTTCTTTACTGATTTGTTAATCGGCCAGGAGTCTCTTCAGTATTTCAGTAATCGCTATCTCTCCCTTGTGTGCAACGGTTGTTTGAAAAGCCATTGGTACAATTTGCATAAGAACTGCTTTATTTCTGCCTTTTTTGTTTTGCCTGCCAAGACAAGAGCACTGACTCTGATTCAAAGCCAGAAATTGTGGAGGAAACATAACAAGAACAAACCTGGAGCATAGGCAGAGACTTTGAAAGGATAGTAGCATCTATTAGATGGAGGGATTTTCTCTGAGGATTTCTAAGTCAGCCTCAGCCCTGAGTTGCCTGAATCAGTGAAAGATCAGTTTCATCAGACTAAAAAAAGCTGACAATAAGTGAAACTAACTTATTACAGTTGTGGCTCACTGAAGAAATACATGGAAAAGCAATGGATTCCCAGTCAGGTCCGTGCAGTGACAAAGGACCATTGGGTGGCTTTTGCAAGGATAGTTAGTACAAATCGAGGTGGGGAGAGGCACTTGAACTTTCCTCATTCACTGAGCCTGATCCAGGACATTTACACAAGGAGTCAATTACTTTAGTGAGTCACCTCTTTGAATCCTTCGATATTTTCACTTACCTGACCTGAGCGAAAACCCAGCAAAAAAAAATCAGATCTCTTCGTTCTGCTTAGTACTCCCAAAAAGCAGAAACACTGCAGTCGGTCATCGGTGCCAAGAGTTATGTTTCTGAGTCTCAACAGTGCTGATGTGCTGCAGCTCATTTGAACTGAATCAATGCTGAGTCACTGTCCGAAAGAAAGAAAAGCTGCTTGAAATACTGCCTTCTTATACACCGTGCACATCCAGCCCAGCATTCCCTGGCCACTCTAAGCAATTTGGTGCCAGTGGGATTTTGAAATCCAAATCTGTCGCTGATTGGGGAGGTTCAATACCACGTCAATGGATGACAGACAAGGAACGGGAGGCAGGGACATTTGCTGCAAGGGGGGGGGACAAGCGAAAACTTAGCTTAAGCATTTTTTCAGTGGAGATGGGGAGGAAGGTAGTAGGGAGGTAGGGGAGCCAAACGATGGCCGGGAGTCAGGATGGGTTTTGTTGTTTTTGCTGGAGTGGACACCGACTTATCATGCTAGTTAAACCTGCACTGTGAGTGTGTGTGTGTGTGTGTGTGTGCGCGCAGTGTGCTGCAAAGCCAGGCTCACAGCACTCAGTGGACTCGGGCAGTGTCAGCAGTGATAATGAACAAGCAGTCAAGTACATGCAGTATATCTTAGTGCCTTATTCACAGGAGCCCCTAAACAGCCGGTGCCCCTAGGCTGCAGCCTACTTAACCTATGTATAAAAACTGCCCTTACACTAGAGATTACATATAACTGATACTACACCATGTTACACAATAGAAATTACATGTAATTGACACTACACCAAGGTTATAGGTATTACATGTAACTGACACAACACCAAACTCACTAGAGATTACATGTAACTGACACTACACCATGCTACACTATAGAGATTACATGTAACTGACACAACACCAAACTCACTACAGAGATTTACAAGTAGCTAACACTACACCATGCTTTACTACAGAAATAACATATCTGACACTACACCATGTTCATTACAGAGATAACATGTAGATAACGATACACCGTGCTACTACACTTCAGAGATTATATGTAAATTACAGTACACTATGCTGTTCTACAGATATTACATGTATGTGACACTACTCTGCAAGTACCCAAGAAAATAAATATACTGTATCTACCAGGGTAAATGTAAGTCAGATATTAAAAACAAAGAGAGGAAGAAACTGGAGAAGCAATCTATAAGTTAACATCAATCAAAAGATGTTATTTCAGGGGAGATTTAAATATGAATTTAGGCCCCAATCTAGGAAAGCATTCACTAATGCATAGGGCAGTTACATGCAGCAAGATGCCCCCTTCCACACGTGGAGCACCCAGCAGCATCCTTGAACCCTTCCACACATTCACAGTCATGCCCCCCCTTCCCACAAACACACAGATCCCACTCCACTGTGTAACTTACACTGGGGTCTGGTCGGGAGGCAGAAGACAGGCACTCCATGCAGCATGCCTAAAGACCCCCTAATGAAGCAGATGTGTCCCGTTATAAGAGGGGGTGCTCAGCCTGTCTTTACATCACTTATTTTACCTTGCTGCTGTTCTGTTTTGTACTCCATTTAAAAACAAATATTTCTTTTATTTTGCTCTTGTCGAGTACTCTGATCTTTGCGATTGGCTGAAGTCAGATACTCTTGGCTTTGGGCATTCAGAGTGTAGAGATGATGTGTGGGGGCACCCTTGAAATAAGCAGTCTGTGTCCTCCTGCTACATCCTTCTGAGACCCTTCAGCAGCCCTCTCTTTATGCCCTAGTCCTCCTCTGAACTACAGGGGACTGAGAAAGGGTAAGAAGTATCTACTGATCTAAAGAAAAAATTGACAATTCTTTCAAAAGGGACATGTCAATCCTTGCCAGATTGTCATGCACTATGATCTGCTGCTCCTGCAGAGCACTGGGATCCATTCCACTGCTGGCCCGGGCTTCCAGTTGGCAATCTGGTGTCTGTCCAGCTTTGCATCTGGAGCATTCCCTTATTCCTGCAAGGAGCTCCATGGTTTCAGCTAGAAGCACCCATGCCGATGGGCTCAGGAAACAGCACTGGGGCATAGCCAGAGACAGCCACATTCATAGAAACATAGAAACTGATGGCAGATAAGGACCGCTTGGCCCACCTAGTATGTCATATCTTTGGATCATGGCTATAAAGATTTTCATTGATGATTCTTAATAAAATATTAACAGCATCCAATTACTTGCCTTCTATGAAGAGTTAAAACTACTTTCATTGCTCCACACTGGCCACTTGTAAGGTGACAGATGGACTTTAAGGTTCTTTTAATTTATAGAACCTTGAACAGACTAGGAACCCTATTGTTAGTTGCAAATTCTGATGTTTAGTGATCACGACAGCCATTTACCAGTGTTTGTGACTGTGCAGACTAGCCAGTGTGGGGGGGGTAGCTGCTGTACAGATGCTCTGCAGTGCTTTCCTCAGAGCATGGCAGCCTTTACAGTCCCTGTTGCAGTCTTCTAGGACCCCGTGGAATTTATACAGGCCAGCAGGACAGGAGGTTACAGTGCTGCAACAAAATTTCAAGGGATCCAGGGAAAGGGTGTAGGTGGATGTGGCAATCATGCAACATCCCTGTGGAACAAGGCTAGAGGGAGGGGGTTCCACCAGATTCAAAGGGACAATTGTGGATATGGGGAGTGAGTCAGGGGTGAGTTGCCCAGACCTGTTCACAGATCCAGTGAGATGGAAAGCTCCCCCCCTTTGTTTGCTCTGCTTTTTACATCAATCTTTTAAAAATGATTTGAAAACATACTTGTTTAGGCCAGCATTTACATATCAGAATTGTGACATAATGTACTATGTTTTAAGGTTTATTTGTATGGTTTTATTTGTACAGTGCTTTGAGTACTAAACATTTTTTAAATAAGTTTTATGGGGGCAGGGGCTTGCTGACCAGCAAATTAATGCCTTTTACTTGAGCTCTCTTGCAGGACTAAGTGATATTAAACTTTTCTAGGGAATGTTTTAATCTCCAGCTATGCATATAGATCAAGGAGCTTTAAAGTGATTTTGATGAAAATGGGGCAGAAAACTAAAGAAAATTAAACAGAATTTCTTTTCATTCTGGTGAGCCCTCTGGACAGCCAAAACAGCAGCCAACCACCTGATCAGAGGAAGACACCCAACCAGTGACCATAGAATACCTGCAGCAATCAATCTCTGTCCTAACAAAACTGGTGCAGAAGACCTATAAGAAGCTGAACTCTGACTGTGAAAGGCAGAATTCATTGCACGGCAGAGTGGATGGTATGGAAGAATCACTCAAAGATGTCAATACTCACTCCAGCAAGGCATCTGCAGCAGCAACTACATCCATTAAAGAACTGAACCCCCTGAAAGTCAGGCTCAGATGTTTAGAAAATTGGGTACATGCCACTAATGTCTGCATCCTAGGATGCCCCAAAGGGTCCAAAGCGTTTGTCTGGTGGGGTGGAGTGGAATGGTTGCTTTTCTGGTGAAGTGGACTGCATAACATTTTTCAATTTGCATCTAAACATAATGCACCAGTTCTGCTTATTTACAAAAGCAGTATGAACAACAAAAATAGGTTTGATATACAGTTTAAAGATTTATGCATTAAATCAAACAGACATACATAGACTACGTACATTCAAAAAATGTTTTGTAAATGTGTATGTCAAGTCAAGTCATTCTTTATTTGTAAAAAGGAACTTTTTGAATGTCAAAGCAGCTGTACAGCCAACAATCATAAAACAGTTTCAGACAGTTAAAATTCCAGAACCATAACAATTAAAACAATATAAGTAGCATCAGGGAATGCCAACTCAAATAAATGTGTCTTCAAGTCCAACTTAAATGACTCGGTGGACAGGCATCCACTCGCCCGATGAGGTAGAGAATTCCACAGGGTCAGGGCCACAAAAGCAAAGGTTCTGGCCCCCAAGCTCTTCAGACAGACCCTGGGAACCTCCAGCAATCCCTCATTAGTGGAGCAGAGTGGGCGGAAGGGGTAGTGGGGACAAAGGAGATCTTGCAAATAACGCGGTCCCAGTAGGGACAAATGAGGTCTTGACGACAGCTGACACCTGAGATTTAAGTGTCAGCTCACCGTCAAGTATAACACCAAGATTCCGTACTCATTCTGCGGTCCTCAACTGTATTCCCCCCAGTATAAGCCCAGATGGCTGACCAGGAGGTAATCCCTCTGCCCGATGACCTGGGTCCACTACCAACACCTCAGTCTCATCCGGGTTCAATTTCAAGCAGCTGGCACTCATTCAGTCCTGAATCTCAGCAAGGCAATTGTTAAAGACCGAGAAACAATGGATATTTACAGCTGAGTATTATCTGCATAGCAGTGAAAACTCAGCCCATACTTCCTTATAATGTCTCCCAACAGAAGCATATACACTGCAAACAACATGGGGGACAACACAGAGCCCTGTGACACCCCACATGACAGAGGGAGAGGGGCAGAGAAAAATCTGCGACACCACTCTCTGAGATCTGCCAATGAGGAATGAATGGAACCATCTTAGGACTGTACCCGACAGTCCACAGATCAGCTGCAGGTGCTCCAGCAATACTCCATGGTCCACAGTGTCAAATGCTGAAGAGAGATCAAGAAAAACCAAGATGGAACGGCTCTTCCGATCTCTCACCATCAGGAGATCATTTAGTACCCAAACAAGGGCTGTCTCGGTACTGTGCCTCTTCCTGAAACCAGACTGGAGAGGATCATAGACATCGTGGGTGGTAAGATAGTCCTCCAGTTGCAATGCGACTACTTTCTCAATAACCTTACCCACAAAGGGCAGGTTAGAGATAGGTATGTAGTTTACGAGACAGTCTGGGTCGAAAGAAGATTTCTTTAAAAGAGGTGTCACCACCACCTCCTTCAAGGGGCTTGGGAACACACCCTTCTGCAATGAGCACCAGACAATCTTAGCCAGGACCAGTCCAATGACATCCACGCAGTCCGCCTGTAGATGGGTGGGACCAGGGTCCAAACCACAGCAAGTCGGTCACAAGCCTCAGGCAGTCTTCACAATATCAGTGATCACCGGCAGATCAAAATTCATCCAGATGGACTGGGTGCTTGTAACCTCCCACTGACAGTCACAACACTCATCAGAATGTGTTGGCTGGATCTCCAACCTAATTAATCACACAGCATGTACAATTTCCTCATCCACTATTCGTATATGCTTTAAGGCAGTATATTGTGGACTATGCAAATTTTGCGATGGCAAAAAGGATGTTTCTATGTGTATTGTTTAACAAAAGAAAGCCTTTTTGAGAAGTATTCGTGTATTGTTTATCCAGAAGAAGTGTTAACCATTTTTTCTAATATGATACTAAGAGGGACATTCAAATAAAACTTGTGCATAATGATGAATTTTACCCCACATTCAGCTGGAAAGGGTTTACTCTTTCATTTCTACCCTGTTATTGTGATTTATGTAAGGGTCAAAATCATGATTAAAACCCATTCTGGCCAAGATTTGTATGTGTTCTGAATTTTCAAGTTTTTCTGAATGAGATTTTAACTTAAACTGTGATTTGTAATGTAAACTTCTGAATAAATATAATTTTGCAGTAGAAGAATCAGACAATTTGCCAATATCCAGCTATTTAACAATGTCAAGATACCTAGTGACTGCATTTTTAACATACCACTCAATGTTTATATAGTTATTGGGTTTTAAAATAGATTTCAGACCCATCTTTTTTAGGGCTCCATCTAATTCAGAAACCCATGAATAATAATGATTTTTTTTTGTGAGGACAGGTGAATTATTTCTTGCCAACAAGCAAAGACCAATACATTACCAATTTATGTAACCATTATTTGCCAGTATTTTATCAGCCTTTTAAAAGCTAATAAAGTTAAGGGGAGACATCCTGTTTCTAATCTGAGATAATCTATAGGAGTTATCTGAGGTAATCCCAAAAATAGTCTAACAAAAAAAGTTCTGAATGGGTTCTACTATTTTTATGTTTAGTTCAAAACCCCAAACATCTATCACATATAGAATATTAGACAAAATATTTGTCATGAAGGAATGTTTCTTAGCTGCAAAAGAATTGTTTGCAAATATTTTGCCAAATTTGTGTATTTCTAGAATGGCTTGCCTTGACACCTTTCTTTGTTTCTGCATGAAGATACAATATTTTTTCTTTTTTTTTTTTCAAATCAAAATACCAAGATACTTAAAGGTCTCAACCTCTTTTATCATAGAACTGTTAAAATGCCAGTTATAGCTCATCACATTGTGTTTTGTGAACTGTATGATTTTTGTTTTGTTGACATTCAGTTCTAAATCCAATGTATGAATGGCTTCACAGACTCTCTACAGTTTTCTGAAGAACCACTGCATTCCTTGAAATGACAACCATGTCATTTGAGCACACTATTACCCCAATATTTATGTGTGCTATCTTAGGTGAGTCAGCAACATTTTGCAGTTTGGATCTAAACATAATGCACCAGGTCAACAAGGTTTACCAGCTAACAACTCTGGAGGGCCTGCACATCAGAAATGGGGCTGCACACCCTCATGCTGACCACAACAACAGCATGAACCAGAGACCAGATCGTTAGAGTGGTCAGAGAAAACAGAGGTCAAAGGGTCTAATCTCTTACTTTTCCTGGACCTATATGATACCACAAGCAAGTAGGGCAAGGGACATGACATGATGAAATGAAAGCTTCAGGATCTGGAAGTCTCTCACAGCCTTCTATTACCAGCTCTGATACAAGTTACTCTTCTGAATAAGCAGTAAGTCTATACCAATCGTCTGGAAGCCAGGAGGCTGGCAACCATGCTGAAAGCTAAACATGATCAAGCTGAGTACAGAGATGGCTCATCAGGAGAGGAAGAAGGATGAATGTGGAGACTGTTTCTGCTTGCCTTGAATTTGATACCTGTATAGTTTACAGTACATCGTTCTAGTTGAGAGTTTACCTATTAATGTTAGACTGTTAATAACAACAAAGACTAATAGTATATACAGAACTGAGTAATGTGATTTGCAAACCAATCTGGTGCTGAAGCTGATGTGTTCGTTAATTGTTCTGAAGATATATTAGATAATCCCCTGTTAATCTTGTAACAAAAGAGATATGACTGACCTTCTGTCTGTATACATTTGATCAACGTAGCTAATGTATTGCACGTTTCTGGACTGCGGTTCTTGTCATGTTTAATGCATAAAACCTAATAAACAAAATATTTAAAGAATGCATTTTACTTAATAATGCTTCACATTAATTATTTCATTTTTCCTCTTGAGAAATATAGTTTCCAGTAGATCGCTCCAAAATCCCATACGAGGTCCAGACTTCATCTGCAGAGTAACGTGAGCTGCTGTTGCAGACAGCCATGTTCTAGGGGTATGTGTCCTGCCATGGAGTGTGTGTGTGGTCTCAGAGAAAACCCACCAAAATCTTCATTAAGAAAAATAAAATAAAAATTATAACTAAAAGGATAGTTGTAATACCTCTAGAGTGCTAAGTTGTTTTAACAATTTACTGTTGATCACCACTGAAATAGGTAAACAACTTGTAAAGAGGACTGTTTCTCTTCAAGCAATATCAATCATAAATGTAAATTGACACTACATTTCAATGGATCATTTAACATACATAAATGCATATGTTTGAGTTCTCAGTTTATTCATTGTTTGCATCTCTGCCTGTCTAAGGCTACTGCTAACTACTTTGACTTATCGCACATTAGCCAGCCTCCCAAGCTAATTCTTTAAAGTTAGTTTTCTTTAATTTTTGTCAAGTTAGTGTTTCAATTACTTTGTGTTAGTTAAAGAGGAAGAAAACATTGCCGGGGTCACTCAAATTGTGAAAGCCCAGCCATGAAAAGATCTTTCAAATGAGGTATTTTTTATTTATTTTTTTATTTACTGAGATCTTGGAATTACAACTGTTTGAGTCAAAAACTCTTTTGTAAAGGCTCCATGTGAGACTTACAAACAGACAGATTACAAAAAAAGTTACAGGAGATTAATACAGTACATTATACATAGGATGCGATTATACTAATGATACAGTACATTACACATAAGTGCATCATAAATGAGGGTGGAGTGCATGGCAAAGAAACAAATACGGTGAGTAGATTTAAAATAAATAGGATACAAAACATTACAGGAGATTAATACAGTACATAAAACATAGGATAAGAGTGTACAAGTAACGCAGTGCATTATAAATAAGTGCATCATAACTGAGAGCGGAGTGCATGATAATAAAACACACATGGTGCAGGCAATGCTAGCTAATGGAGTAAACAGATAGAAAATTAAAGAAAAGAGCAGGAGACCAGAAGGAAGTCAGTTAAGGAGAGTTGTGAGACAGCTGAGGGGGGTAGAGAGAAAAGTTGAGTAGAGGGATGTAATGTGTAGAGAATGATGAATAGGAAAGAGTGCAGGTGAAGGATGAGTAAAGGGCAGGAGGGGAACTGAGTGGGGAGAGAGAAATTAGACCAAGATAAGGTGGGAGGAGCAGGGGGAAATTGAGGGACAAGCCATGAGCAGTCCCAGATTGACCAGTAAAAGCTAAGAGTAGTCACAACTATTCACAGAGAGTAGGTGCTGGTGAAGTTTAGTTTTAAAGGGGCCCAATTTAACTGTAGAGGAAACCAGAGGAGGTGGACCACTGAGCAGGACAGGGGCCCTGTGGAAAAACACTCACTGCCCTAGGGATGTCTTACAGAAAGGGACTAGATAAAGGGCCTTATCAGAGCTCCTAGTAGAACGAGGGGTAGGGGCAGGGGAGATGAGCTGCTGGACCAAGGGAGGGGAGAGCGAAGTGGTAAGCTTCTTGGCCAACAGGCAGGTGTGATAGTCAAATCTACCCTAAAAGATTAGCCAGTTCACTTGACTGTAAAGCTCACAGGTATGGGTTAGCTTTGGTGCTCCTGTTATGAGGCGACATACTTTATTGAGGGAGAGTTTTATCTTTTAATAGCAGTGTCAGATGCAGATCTGTAGATTACTATATTATAATCCACTAGTGATAGAAAGGAACGAGTGACAGCCAGGTGGAGGGTGTAGTTTGTCAGACAACTCTTATGCCTGTAGAGAAGGCCGATTCTGGTGTTTAATGCTTTGCAAACCAGATTACTAAGTTCTTGGTAGGAGAGGGAGGAGTCTAAGGTGATCCCAAGGTATTTAAAACTCCTAACCTGCTCAAGTGATGAGAGTTGACTGTTTCAGATGTCTAGTGACACTTCTTTATGTTTATTCTGGGAGTTTGCAAACAGCACTACTTTGGTCGTTTTGTAATTGATGATAAATTTATGAAAGGAGAACCAGGACTTGATTTGTGTAAAGCTATTTTGCAGGCATTGTTCAAGCATAAGGGGTTCAGGGTAACTAGAAAAAATAACTGCATCATCTCCATAGAGGAGTAGGTTGCCAGAGCAGGCTTGGGGAAGGGTATTTAGAAAAAGACTAAACAGAAGTGGGCCAAGAATTGAACCCTGTGGAACCCCTGAGTGAACTGGTTTACTGGAAGAGAGGGTATCTAGGATTTTAACCCTCTGGGACCTCTCAGAGAGATAATGATCAAACCAGGTGGTAGCATCAGAGGATAGTCCCAGCCCCAAGAGGGAGGCAGAGAGAAGGCCATGGTGGACTGTGTCAAATGCTTTTGTTAGATCTATGTACACAGACCCAACCAAGTGACCCTGGTCCAGAGCTTTATGTATAAAGCTAGTAAACTCCAGGAGGGCTGTGGAAGTATTGTGGTCCTTTCTGAAGCCATGTTGTTAGCTATAATGCAGATTATACTTGGCAAGATATTCAGAGATTGGATCATTCACTATTCTTTCAAGGGCTTTAGAAATAGGGGGGAAGGAGAGAGATGGGGTGATAGTTACCATGGGCAGTCCTGTCACCACTCTTGTGAACAGGGGTGACTATCGTAGATTTCCACAGGGAAGGAAACTGACTAAGACAAAGAGGAAGATTAAGAATTTTGGTGAGGGGTTGGAGTACTGCATCAAATATTAAATGAAGTAATTTTAGATCAAGAGAGTCGCCACTGAATCTGGACTTGCCCAAGACTCGTGAAGGGTAGGATCTAGTTTCACTTGGAGATATTACTCTGAAGTGAAAGAGAGGGATGCTGATGGGGCAGATGACAGAAGGGGATAGAGGAGTTAGTGGGGTCACTGAAGAAATCTGAAGGGAGAACAGTACTTAGACCAGTAAAAGCATTATTGAATGTATCTGTTAAGAGCAGTGGGTCTTGGGTAGTAACTCCATTGACATTTGATGCGGTGGGGTTGTTTTACCTGTTAGATCCTTAAGATTTTGCCAGAACTTAGTCTCATTAACCCAGGAGGAAGAAAGGCAGGTTGTATAGTACTCGGCTTTAGCACGTCTAATTTTCCGAGTACAGACATTTCTGGCTGCCCAACAGCACTGTCTATCTGCAGGAAGTCCAGACCCCAAGGCCTTGTCCCAAAGGTTATCCCGGTGGGACATTGATTTTAAAATGGCCGGGGTTACCTAGGGACTGTCACGGTTTTTCACCTTATGTGTCATGAAGGGGGCAAAAATGTTGCATGCAGAGTTAAAAGTGGAGATAAAGTATGTAAGAGCATCATCAATGTTAGTGGCAGAGTCAAGAGGGGACCAATCAGAGTTAAGGTAGGTTTGGAATTGACCAATCATGCCTTTCTTAAGACTATGTTGAGAGGACGAAATAGGTGGGATTTTAATGGAACCATTCCACCATTGGCAGAGGGTAGGGGAATGGTCGCTTAACGAGTCAGGTAAGACTTCAATGCAGGAGAGTCTTTCAGGACAATTAGTGAGTATAAGGTTAATGTGAGTGCTTGTTGCTGTTTTATAGTTGATCCTAGTGGGAGAGAATATGATCTTCAACAAGTTCAGGGCCGCAGCTGCATCCCTAAAAGAAGCCATGGCAGGGGCTCACCAGTTAGTGTTGAAGTCACCGAGTAGGATAACCTCAGACCAAGAGGGGAGATGGGAAACCCACTCCAGGACAGAATGAAACCCCAGCTTTGTGGAACATGGGGGGATATAGACAGAGAGCACAGTGAGATTTTTTCCACTTTTAACAATGGCAATTTTAATTGCCAGGACCTGAGCAGTGTTGCCAGGTAGGGAGCAAGGGAGCATTTGCCCTAGTAAAGAGCTGGCTAGGTAGATGGCACATCGCCCACCACACTTAATCAACCTATCCTCCCTGTAAAGAGTGTAGCCATTAAGGGCCACTGCTGTGTGGTGTGGTTTGCCCTCAAGGCCCTAAAGAAAGACAAATCTCCTGGGCCGGATGGCATTCATCCGAGAGTACTATGGGAATTGGCGGACATACTGGCTGCACCCCTGGCGGAGCTTTTCAACAGGTCACTTGAGACAGGGAGGGTACCTAGGGTTGGCGAGAGAGGCACATGTGGTACCAATCCATAAAGGGGGTCGAAGGAAGTTACCAGGAAACTATAGACCCATCAGTTTAACCTCGGTGGTGGAAAATTAATGAGAGTATACTAAAGGACGATTGGGGGTTTTACTTGGAGGAGGTGGGAGGTCTGGATAGTTGGCGGCATGGGTTTGTGCCAGGTAGATCATGTCAAACCAACCTTGTAGAGTTCTATGAATGGGTAACATCAGAACTGGATAGGGTAAGCCTGTGGATGTATTCTTGGACTTCAGCATGCTTGACTCTGTCCCCACAATGGTCTGGTGGAGAAACTGATGGGGTTAGGAGTAGGCCCTTGATGGTCAGATGGATTGAAAACTGGATAGCTGGATGCACCCAGAGAGTAGTGGTCTGTGGGGAGCTCTAACCCTACAGAGGTTGGTAGTGGGTACCACAGGGCTCGGTCCTGGGTCCAATCCTGTTTAATGCATACATATCAGACATCAGGGATGGTATAGGGTGTGAAATGAGTCTCTTCGGATGACTCCAAGATGGGAGCAGTAGTTGAGGGAGAAGAGGGAGGTTGGCCTGCAAGGGGACCTGGACACCCTGGAAAGCTGGGCTCACACATGGAAATTAAATTTCAATATCACCAAGTGCAAGGTGTTGCATCTTGGTCGGGAAACCTAAACACAGGTACACCCTGGGAGGAGGTGCTGGAAGCCTCAACAGGGAAAAAGACCTAGGGGTCATGGTGGATACATGTATGAATAACACTGAGCAGTGCAGGAGAGCAGCTAGCAAGGCAAACAGGATGTTGGGATGCATCGCAAGGGGATCACCTCTAGGAGCAAGGAAGTGATTCTGCCACTGTACAATGGACTGGTTAGACCACACCTTGAGTACTGTGTACAGTACTGGAGACCACACTTGAAGAGGGACATACAGCTCTGGAGAGGGTACAGAGGAGGGCAACAAAGATGATCATGAGGGCTAGGGGATTTGACTTACGAGGACAGACTTGAGGAGCTCTGCCTGTTTTCATTGGAGGAGAGGAGAGAGGGGACATGATTGAGGTCTTCAAGTACCCCAAGGAATAAATAGGGTAAACATGGAGGGATCTTTAGACTAAAGCAGGAGGCATCACCAGAGGCATGGTTTGAAGTTGGAAGGTGGAAGGTGAGGGGGAAAGAGGAGGAGGTTTTTCACTGAGAGGGTGGTGGACCCTTCAATGCTGCTCCTGGTGAGCTGGTTCAGAGATCCACAGTGGAGAGCTTTAAGAAAGGGTGGGACAGACACAGAAAGTGGATGTATCAGATGATGGCCTGTCCCGGGGGGGTGGGGATGGATGATAGGGGTTTCTGGAGCACAAGGGATGGGAGGGTCTCGGCACCCAACTAAGGATCTAGGTTCAAGCAGACTTGATAGACCATAAGGCCTAATCTGCTGGCAAATAGTATGTTAGTATGTTAGTATGCTGAGTCAGGTATAGTGGGGGACAGCCAGGTCTCTACCACAGAGAGGACATCTGGTTTGTGAAGTACAACCCAAGCCTGAAGTAGGTAAAGTTTTAACGTCAGGCTAAAGATATTTACCGAAGCAAGCTTTAGCCCACCTGCAAGGCAGGTGGAGGAACAGGGCACTGAGCCCAGTCCCGGGTTAGGGTGGATGTTACTGGAAAGAAGAAGTAGGAAGAGACCTATGTGAACTAACACATGTCTAAGCAATTTAAAGGGGGTGGTTGTATTTTAAGGTATGGGGCTTCCTAGTAGGTATCAAGAGTCCTGAGATACAAATATCTAAATCATCCATAAATCAAAACAAGGCAGTAGCCATTTCATGGAATTTTGAAACAGAAAGTGATGCCACTGAGGGGCAAGTTGTAATTAACAACATTCAGTTTGCCCCTCAGTGACATAGCTTTCTGTTTTAAGACTGCCTAAAATGGCTGATGCTTTATTTTGATTTACCAATTATTTAGATAATCATATCTCAAGACTCCTAGCCCATACAGGTAAGCCCAATGCCTTGTATATAAGATCCCTGAATGGGATTTCACAATTTGAGTGACCTGAGTAATATTTACTTCCCCTTTAAGTTGTTTATTTTTAAATTGTAATAATTGTTGCAGTTTCTCCAGTTCCTGATCAGGTCCCAGAAACTGGAGAAGGCTGCTTTATAACGCAGTACCTACCTGAGTGCACTAACTGTATTTGAGTAAAAACTTTAAAACTTTTACATTTTTATTCACTTAAAAGTGTTTTTTATGCATTTTCAGATTAAGATATTTTTATTTTATCACTTTTGTGACTGGGAACCAAATACTTTATTTTACAGGTATCAGTTTTTGGCATGACTGATAATCCTAAAAGGAGAACAAGCCCCACAAGTTTTAATAAACTTTGGCCAGAACCGATAGGGCTGCAGGTGAGGAATTTGGGGCAAAAATATTGAAAATTGCCAAAGTTATGAGCCTGTGTTCGCAAAATGTAAAACAGGCTCATAAATTTGTTGTTTTGTAATATTTCTACATCAGATTTTCAACATAACCTTGTTATGACCCTGCTTCATGAAGAAGGGCAAAGAAAATGTTCAACTCCTGGCCTAATGGTGATTTCGCAGAGGGACTGCAAAATCAACTTTCAGGATGCAAAGATACATTTTTGGGCAGGAGTTGAAAAATGACAGCTGATGTGCTGTAAAGAAATGGCTATGTTGAAAGCTTGGGATAAAAATATTGAATATTATCAAACTTATGAGCCTGTGTTTGCAAAATTCAACATACCGTAGCTTCATAACTTTGTTCTTTTAAAATATGTTTACACCAAATTTAGAACATAGCCTTCTTATGACCCCACCTCATAAACAAGGGCAGAGAAAATTTTCAACTCCTGTCCGAAAGTGATTTTGTGCAAGGACCGCAAAATCACATTTCGGGATGTAAAAAACAGTTTGGGCATGATTTGAAAATTGACAGCTGTCACATTCATGAGGTGTTGTAAAGATATGGCTATGCTGTAAATTTGGGGTAAAATATTGAAAATTACCAAAGTTACAAGCCTGCTTCGCAAAATTCAATGTAGGCTCACAACTTTGTTGTTTTTTAATATTTTTACACCAACTTTTCAACATAGACTTCTTATGACCCCACCTCATCAACAAGGGCAGAGCAAAATTTTCAACTCCTGCCCAAAATGTGATTTCACACAGGGACCACAAAATCATGTTTTAGGACAGATTTGCCTAATGTCAGTGCAACTGTTCATGAGGTGGTGTCCCCCCAAAAAAGCATGTTGAAAATGTGGGCCACAAATATGCAAACTTGCCCAAGTTATGCCACGAAGTTTAAAACACCATTGAAATACATTGAACCGCATACCTGTTTCTTCAGTTCGTGGTCCAGCTTTGAAGAGTGAAACCATGTCTGCGGTCCAGAGAGGATTATGACGTTAGACCCCCAATTGGTAAGTAAGGGCTTAGGGTGGGGTGGTGGGTGCTGAGTGGGAGGGTCAGGTGGGAGGAGTCTAATGGTCACAAAAGACATCGATGGATGGTTCTCTTTTTACAAGTAGAGTATAAAAATAAAAAGAGTGAGGATTCCTGCACTGCGGGATTGTGCACCCCCCAGTGTCACTGTTACATTTCTTGGGGAGGGAGTGGGGTGGTGGGTGCTGAGAGAAAGGATCGAGTGGGGTGGGCAATTTACAAAAAAAAACACAAAAAAACAAATAACCATGCACATGGTAGTGGAGGGGCTCACCCAAAAACAGGACAGGTGATCACGACATTGGGCACCCTAGTGTCACTGTTGTTTATCTTGGGGAAGCTGAAATGAGGGTCAGGTGGGGAGAAAAATCCTTATTGCAACACTGGGATTGGGCACCCCAGTGTCACTTATTTCTGGGGGTTGGGTTGGGGTGGGTGCTGAGAGGGAGGGTTGGGTAAGGGAATAAGTACAATAATAAAAATAATCGGTAGTCACGACGGAACACATCACAACCTGCCATGACCAAGATGGCTGCTGCATTGTACTGGGCATGCGCTTGTAGTCGCACATACGCAATACAGTTTGGCAGCCATCTTGGACACAGCGGAGTGTGCCGTTTTCTGCCGTGACTGCAGACACAGAAAAATAGTGAAGTGCTACTTCCAATTGAGACAACAAGTGGAGTGCTTCATGGATGCGGAGGCGACTGTGGTGCAACACCAGCATGTTGTTCGATCAGAATGAATGCACTGAGTCCCTTTCTCATAGCAAGAGGTCTGCAGGGCTATACCCACTGCAGCCCTAAACATTGAATAAAGTGTTTTAAGCACCTGGCAAAGGCAGCCTACCATGAGCTGTGTTTAAACTGCCTGGGTCCAGATTATGATTTTACTAATTGTGAACGTTGTACAAAATTTTGCCCTAAAACACAAAAGAAAGGAGCTTTAAAAAGAGAAGGCAGTATAGCGCAGTGGTTTAAGGCTCTGAGCTGCAAATCTGGTGACATCCAGCAGACCTCAGTATTCACAAAAGAAGAGGAGGGGGAGGTACCTAAACCAAACAATAGAAGCACTCTGGACAGGGGGGTCCATACGTCTCAACCTTTTGTCACTGAAATGAGGGACATGGACATTTTTGGACACTCAAAATGAGGGACAATGAGGGACACAGACCCTCAGAATGAGGGACCCGTTCTCAAATATGGAGATACAAGCTCAGAACACTGTGAAAACCATAGTGTTTGCTTGTACAAAGTTTATTTTGGATTTACTATTTTAGAATATTAAGAGTTTCTGCTTTAAAAATCTAAATTAACAGCACATTCTCTGTGTGGGCAGTACCTTTTCCATGAGGGACGGATGAGGGACAGAGCAATTTTAAGGGGGCCAAATGAGGTATGTCCCTCGTAATGAGGGTCACTTGAGAGCTATGGGGGGGGTCAATACCAGTCCATTCACAGAAGAAAAGGTCCTGCAAGAACTCCTAAAACTGAAGGTGGACAAAGCAATGGGGCCTGACAGGACTCAGCCCAGAATTCTAAAAGAACTAAGGGGAAAACTAGTGACACCACTGACTACCCTTTTTAACAAATCATGGGAGGATTGTGTTCTTACTCAAGGACTGGAGGAGGGCAGATGTGATTCCCCTTCACAAAAGTGGGAGCAAGGCAGAGGAAGGAAACACAGACCTGTTAGTTGGAGCTTAGTGGTAGGTAAAATGATGGAATCACTTCTGAAAGAAACAGTTGTTGAATACCTGGAGGCCAGTGGGGCACAGGACCCAAGGCAGCATGGATTCACAGTGGGAAGGTCATGTCAGATGAATCTGATAGATTTCTTTGACTGGGTGACCAAAGTAGTAGACCATGGAGGGGCTGTGGATATGGCCTACCTAGACTTTAGCGACGCATTTGACACAGTTCCACACAAAAGATTAATAAACAAGTTAGCCAGCCTGGGTGTGGGTCCCAGGGTGGTAGGCTGGGTAAAATATTTCTAGACAACAGGACACAGAGGGTAATAGTAAATAGAGTCCACTCTGAAGACAGGGGGGTTACTAGCGGGGTACAGCAGGTTCAGTACTGGGACCGGTCATTTTTAATGTCTTTATAGGTGACATTACGGAGGGGCTGGAAGGAAAAGTATACCGCTTTGCAGATGACACAAAGATCTGCAACAGAGTTGATACACAAGGGGGGTGGAAAGGATGAGAACGGACTTGACAAGATTGGAGGAATGGTCAAATGTATGGTAGCGTAGATTCAATGCAAAGAAGTGCAAAGTAATGCACCTGGCAAAACAAAAACCCAGGGGAAGAGTATACAATGGGGGGGGCCGTACTAGCAACAAAAATGGAAAGGGACTTGGGGTAGTCATATCAGATGACCTAAAGGTAGGCAAGCAATGTGAGAAGGCAGTAAGGAGGAATGGGGGGGATACTGGGATGCATAGGGAAAGGCATCACCAGTAGAAAACAGGAAGTAACCCCCTTAACAAATTCTGTAGACTTCTCACTGGTGCAGGGAAGCATACGCATACCGGTGATCTCTACAAGCAATCCAACTGGCGCAGTCTAAATAGTAGACTTGCCTACCAGACCTGCCTATTGGCAAAGAAAATTTGTCTTAACCCTTACACTTCCTGCAACTCATGCCTTAATGTTGCCTGCAGTCACTGCACATTTTACATACAGTTCCCTCAAACCAACATTTATCGTTCTATTCTGCCATTCCAACCAGGCTCAATGAGATTTCCACACCAGGGCCCCCCTGTTGCTAAACAGCCTTCTCCCTGAAATCGCAGCTAAAAGCAAGCTTGGCCCATTCAAACATAAACTCTGCCAGCATCTCACTGACCTCAGCAGTTGTGATTGCTCTGCCTAGGCTTGCGGCTTTGTTTCACCTCACTCTCCTCTTCTCTCCTTCCTTGCTACCCTCCCCACTTCTCTCCGCCCCTTCATCCCCTGCTACTTCTCATCTTTCTCCCACCCCCACCTACCATTCTACCCCCTCTCACCTCCCACCTACCATTCCACCCCTCTTCTCCTGTCTCCCTCCCTAATACCCTATCTCTTGTTGCTCCACCCCAGACTACCTAGCACTTCTCTTTCTGTTCTTGCACTTAAGACAATGTCAAATCCTTGACTGCCTACCCCTCTTTCCCCACCCCTCCCCCCTTATCCCCTTGCTCCACTTATGTCACTCCTAGGATGGTTTTCATTTGTATCTGTGTCTTGCTATATACACTCGTATTGCTAATTGTGCATTGATATTTGCCACTGACTGTTTGCTATTATGCTGGTCTATACACATGTACTGTCTTTTGCTACTAAGTTAACCTCCTGACCTGTGTTGTATCTTACCTCTACTTACTTCTAAGTTAACCTCCTGACCTTCTATTGTATCTTACCACTGTTTTGCTTGCACCCATTGCTGATGTGGAACCTTTGTAAATGAACCCTTGGTTCAAAGGTATTTGTAATCGTAGTAATAAATAAATAAATAAATAAATAATAAAGTTGTTATCCCTCTGTACAGGCAGTTGGTGGCATGGGTGTAGCCATGCATACTCCAAGTACTCCATGGTGTGGAATTTTATTTAAGGGGGGTAGCAAATAGGTTCTGAACTGCTTCCTTTTTCCATGAAAACTAACAAAGAAAATGCTGAACCTTTCTGTAATTTTATTCATAGGAGTCAAAATTAGAAGGACTGGTCACTAGTATTGTCTTTGCATCCCAGGGACAATACAACTTTATAGGCTCTGGGCTGGTGTGTGGGTGTCTTAGGGAGCAATGCATGGCATTTGTATTTACCCATGCATGGCAACAACCATTGTCATGAGATTCAAAAGTTGTACTTATTGTGCCAAATGAGGCAACAAACACGGTCCTGGTGTACATTGGTATATTGTCTGGCTACACCCCTGGTTGGTGGGACCCCATCTGGAGTACTACATGCAGTTCAGGAGACCCCATCTCTGCAAGGACATAGACAGGATGGAGGCGGTCTAGAGGAGGGTAACTAGAATGGTGCAGGGTCTGCACCAGAAGCCATATAAAGAGAGAGATTAAAGGAACTTAATATGTATACCCTCGAGGAAAGGAGGGAGAGGGGGGACATGATAGAAACTTTCAAGTACCTCAAGAGAATCAACAGAGTCCAAGAGGGTAGCATCTTTCAGGAAAAGAGATGTACAAGAACAAGGGGGCACAATTTGAAGATAGAGGGGGGGATGGCTCAGGGGCAGCGTGAGGAAGTGTATTTTCACAGAGAGGGTTGTGGATACATGGAACAGCCTTCCTGAGGAGGTCGTAGAATCAAAAACAGTGGGTGAATTCAAGAATGCATGGGACAGACATAAGGCAATTCTAGTGGGTGGTAGGAAAAAAGTATGCTGTTGGTTAACTAGGATCGGTGGCATATCCAATAGGTAGGGAAATGGGCAGACTGGGTGGGCCAAGTGGTCCTTATCTGCCATCAAAGTCTGTTTCTATGTTAACCTAGATTTACCGGTTATAAAGTAGTCGTGGTGTACTGTGTACCATAAATGGGAAATTAATTTACCAAGATACACTCTGTTCAGGAGAGACAGAGAGGAGAGGGGAGGAAAGGAGAGGGGTTATATTATTATTTGTGAAAAAGGGTATCAAGGCCACTGAGGTACATGGGCACAAACAGGGGAATGAGGAGCTGGAATTAGTATGGGTCAAACTGGAGACAGAATCTGGGTATACTAACAATGCTGGAGTACTGTATAGACCCCCAGCACAGGGCAAGGAGATAGATTAGGCACTTGGGGAAGCCATAAGCAACATAGCAAGTAAGGGGGAGATGCCACTAGTTGGCAACTTCAGTCAGTTAGACATGAAGTGATGTCTTCCAACTGTGACTTCTGCAAAGAGCAGGGCCATCCTTAACTCATTGCAAGGGGCTTTTCACAACCAGTTAGTCGAATGTAACACTGACCTCCCTACTTGTTACTCAGACAAGGCAACAAACCACAAGTGGCAGAAAATAGGTATCACCCCGGCATTAGGGCAAATACTTGACTTGGGCATCTTAGAGGTCAAGGGTAGAGCACAAAACATTTCTTTTTTTTTTTCTTCTTCTTTTTGGGGCCAGGCTCCCCTAGCCCCACAAACGGGCTCGCCTGTCTCCCGGTGACCTTCGCCCTCATACTCAGGGAAGCCCCCCCCCGAGTGGGGCCGCCATAGGTGGAACTGTCATGGCCAGAGGGGACAGGCACCAGGAGTGGCTCATACGCGATGAGCCAGCATTTTTCTAGGATTGCTCCTTCCGGAGCCAAGTGCGTGCAATGACGCAAGCGAAGGAGGAACCCGCACGCTTCCGTGCACGCTCCCCTCAATGCATCTCCACTTAGCTCCTCCATGCTCTCACATGGGGCCTTGCTCCCCAGCCTCCACCAGTGGGCAACCAGGTGCCAGTGCTGCACATCCCGCCTCCCCGGAGAAGGAGAGCAGTCCTCTGGACGCTCAATCCTTCCCCTTCCCTGCCGACCCCCGACAGACCATGCCCGTTCCTGAACACGGGTCGCCAGCGTGGTGCGAGGTGTGGCATCCAGTGCCTCAACCCTCAGCGCCACCAGGCCAGCACAAAACAACATTTCTATTTTACCCAGGTCAGGGAGAGAGGTGCCAGGGCTAAGGTGTGTCTTCTACCTGTGGGGCACCAAAAACATCACACAAGTCACTCAAAGATGGGTTGTCCGCAACTAGGAGTTTGGGATGTTACTGTATGGCTTTTATCCCTAACATAGTGTTAACAACAATGGTGGTACCCCCAGGGCTTGTAACTGTAAATTACAGATGACACTTTTTGTAGCAGGCAAAAACATTTCCAACCTCTTGCAGGCAAGCTGACTTCTTTCACAAACATTTCCCACAAATATTCCCTTTGTTTCCTCTACCTTAGCCACTCCCAACCCCCTGCTTTCACCTGTTCTCCCTTTCCTCTCCCACTACCCCACCGTGGGTCTTTTCCTACATAAGCTACATTGTGGCAGCTCCCTCCTTGCTCTTATTTTGCTCCTTTCACTCCCCCAGTTCGCCCTCTGTCCTTCACTCCCTGTAATCTCTTCCACCCCTCTTCAGACAAGGCTACTGGCTGTACTTGACGTAATATTTATCTTGCCATATTATTATTTTGTTTATGTAATTACTTTCCTCATGTTGTACTACTTACTGAAACCATTGTAATTTGTTATTCTTGTGACTTGACATGGAACCTCTGTAAAAGAGCTCTTAGCTCAACAATCTTTCCGATTTGTTAAATAAATAAATAAATAAAATAAATGTCCAGCCCTATTTCAGGAGTCATGGAATTATGAAAAGAACATTTTCCACACATGTCCAGCCCTAGTTCAGGAGTCATGGACTTACGAGCACCACTAGGTGACTGTAGTTAACACCTAACAATATTCCTCTGGGTAACTAGTGAGGTCTACTTGAACCCTGGAATGAGGGGATAGCTCACTCTGGCCAAGCTAGACTCTCTCCACTATTCCTTTAGGAAATATGATTCCCTAGCCACACAGGGGCTACAAGGGACATCCTACTGCACAAATGTTGTGCCAGGGTCCTGTGTGCCCGTATCTGACAAGGCATCAGTCAACCCTATTTGAACATTGTAGTTGCTACATCTTGTACCCCTCAGGACACTTGCAAAGAACATTTTAAACACTTGGATTCAGTTGCCTGAAATCTGCAAATCTCACACAAAATCCATATTTTTAAATTGTACACACACAGTCTCTACATTTTGGGCAGTGTTGATATCTCTTACAGTCTCTTGGGGGGTGCCCCAAAGTATTCACTGACCCTTCAGTTCCATTCCTTCCTTCCTTCTGTGAAGAATCTTCAGCCCCTCATGGCTTCACAGGATCTGGTAGCCACCACTTCCCAGGAAACTGGCTGCTCGTTACTGACTAGGGTATAAAATAACAAAACAGAGGATCCTTCCCTCTTGACAAGAGTGCCAGCAGGCAGCTCTTGCCCTGAGAACTCTCACTGAACAACTGACTCACAGACTCACAGTGGCAGGCAGCACAATACAGTGGTTTATGCTACTGTGAGAGTACTGAACAACATTACATCATCCCCTACCCAGCAGATCTGAGCAAATGGTGATGTAATGTTTTACAGAGAGCTTTTAAACCCTCTGATATTGCCCAAGCTATCTGCCTGATCTAAACTGATGGGATTCTAGTAACCCTAGGATTTGGTCGGTTACACTAAGAACCCACTAGGGATAGTACAGTGATTGACCTGGTGCTTACAGACAGGGACAGCACTAGAGGAGTCACAGTGGGCAGTTCCATTGGTACTAGTAATCACCATACAGTGTGGTTCAACATAAATAAATGAGCACAGACAAACTGCAAAAGAATGATGGGTTCTTTACTTTAAGAGGACAGACTTTAAAGAAATGGATGACTGGAGTTGCCTAAGTGGGAGGGAGGAGTGCCAGGGAGAAGTAGAGGCACAGTGGGGGACGATAAGGGTGGGGATAACTGAACTAACTGATCTATGTGTGAAGAAAGGAAGCACAAACAGAAGGAAAAGGAGACCATTATGGTTTCCATGGAAGTGGCAAAGGTGAAAAAAGGAAAAAAGGATTAGTCCGGCCTGGTGCTGCTGCAGGTTGAGGTGCTGGATAACATACTTTGGGCCATGCCGGTGACCTGAGTTCAGGAGTGAGCTCGGGCCAGCAGGGGTTGGCAGTGGGGAGGGCTGGAAGATGATAATAAAGGCCGCTGGGCTGCTCTCATCTTCTGGATTGAGGAGGCAAGTTTTCTTGCTCTCAGCTGACACCCAGTGGAGGCTGGGTGTCAGAGCAGAGGTCTGGGGGACTGACGTTACATCGGGAGGGTGGAGGGAGTTGTGGTTTTGGGGACGTGTGTGTGTGCACCTCCATGCACACCCGCCTGCCATATATGCCACAGCTCTGGGTCGTGATGGGAAAAAACATCGAAAAGTCTGTCTCTCCTTTGCCTTGTGTGATGGCTCCCGACATCCTCAGACCCTGCTCCTTGTGGATCCCCACCGTAAGAGGGTGAGGGGAGAGGCTGATAGGGTTGGATGATGAGGAGGCCTGATAGCAGGCATAGGTGGCACCGGAGAGCAAACAGCTCTATAAAAAAAAGATAAAGAAAAAAGGATTGCTTTCAAAACATATAAGGAAACAGAGAGGAGGACAGGGAGGTATATCTAGAAAAACAGAAGGAAGTGGCACGGCAGTAGAACTACCACCAGCCATGCCGGCAACCCGGGATCAGGAGCGATCTCAGATTGCTAGGCGTCAGTTGAGGGGAAGGATAGGGCACCCGGTGGACTGGTCTCCTCTCCTGGGGGTGAGGGTTGCCAGCTCCACTGCATAACTGCCACCAGGTGGCAGCCTGGTGTTAGTATGGCACAGCGAGTGACATAAAGAGAGGGAGCTGCAGGACTCTGCAGAGCGTGCATGCCTCCATACACACATTCCAATGCTGTGCATCTCAGCAACAGGAAAAGGGAGGAAATGGAAAAGCACAGGAGCGGGCTATGTGAAGCCCTGCCTGAGCAGAAGCAGCCCTCCCTGCCGCCCAGTCCAAGGCATCAGGATATGTGCCTGGAAGGCAGGATGACCCACTCCCCTGGCCCCACTGCAGGGGGAATCCACTGAGGAACAAGACCCTTGGCTGATGGAGGTAAGGGATGGCTGCTGCTCATGGGGACAGGGTTGGTAAGCCACCCACTTTGCATCAGGAGGATAAAAATTGTTATGGCAACAGAAAAAAAAGACAGAAGGCAGAAGGCAATGCAGTGAGGAGTGTAAAAGCACAGAAAGAGGAAAGGATTGCCAAAGGGGTTACCAGAGGGGATAATATGTTTATCAGGTACATAAGTGAGAAGAGGATAACAAGGGGAGGGATAGTAAGAATTAGAAGAGTAGAAAGGTAGGACTGCAAAAGGAGACCCAGAAAAATGCTGTTTTAAACAGGTACATCTTCTCAGTCTTCACACCAGAAAGTGAAGGGGGACAGACTTCAGGGAAAAACAATGATAGGGTGTGGGGGCTGGATACATGGTCCGTTTTGAGAGGAAAGAGTGCTGAAAAGACTTGCAGCTTCAGATGGACAAGGCAATGGGACTGGATGGGATTCATCCCAGGGTACTAAAAGAGCTTAGGGAGGTTCTAGCTGCCCCACAATCAGCCTTGTTTAACAACTCACTGAAAACAGGGGTGGTTCCAGAGGATTGCAGAAGGGCTGATGCTGTCCCTTTATGTAAGAGCGGTAGCAAGAGGGAGGCTAGCAACTATAGTCCAGACAGTCTCACTACAGCGGTGGGGAAACTGATGGGAATACTACTGAAACAAGCATTTGTCACTGGTGAATGTCTGCCACTGGTATTGCTGTTGTACTGGGTCTTGCTTGTACATATTTTTACTATATATATTTACTCATGATAGAGCAGATGAGGTGCAATGTCTCATTTTCAGTGTTGTCCTGCTTTTATGTATTGTCAGATTGTAATTACCCAGGACAGGGCAGCTGAGAGGCAATATCTACTTCTAAGTCAACTCCCACATTTTGAACCCAAATGTCCAACAGTCTTTTTATGACCTGATGTTATGATCAAGACAGGTGGAGTTTTTAAAATCATATCTGAAAGGTGATTTCGCTGTGCAACTGTGGAAATAAGTTTTGATGGGATTTGGAAAATGACACCTGCCATATTCAGGAGGTGGGGTAACACAAGGAATATGCTGAATACAAAGGACCAAAATCTGCAAAAAATAGTTATGTGTGGTTCAGAGCTCAGTGCTTGTGCTACTTATGGTAGCTGGATTAGGTAGGTTGTGCTTAGATACAGAGGCGAGACCAGTAAGTAGGACAATGCTGACAAGGTATTAGTTGTATGAAATGATTAGTGCTTAGGTACTTCAACATAGACATGAGCAAGTCAGTGATTATAGTGCATGTGGCCTGGATAGCATGCAAGATGCTTAGATTCTTGAGCTGATGAGTAACTTGTTATGACTTGATGTTTTGGCCTTTCTCTGTATCCCACCATAGGAAGGATGTTTAGTCAAGTAGGATGAGACCCCCCAGGTGGGATAAGAGCGCCAGAGGAGGAGGAGGTGGAAGGGGAGGATGGAGGGCGAGTGCGACTCACTCTAAGCAGAGCAGCTGTAGCCTGTTAGTTTAAGTAGGATGTGGGGGAGGAGCTCTTGCTCTGGCTGGGGCCCCCCTCTCCCCACAGGAACCGCAAGCTCCAACCGCCGAGCCAATCTTGGCCCTGGACTGACGGCTCTCCTCAAGCCGCTGCCCGAGCCCTCCTGCTGGGATCCACAGCCTTCCAGCTGCCCCCCAGGGACCGCAAACTCCAACCGCTGAGCCAATCTCAGCCCTGGACCAACGGCTCTCCTCAAGCTGCCACCCGAGCCCTCCTGCCTGGATCCACAGCCTTCCAGCTGGGCCCCCCTCCCACAGGGACCGCATGCTCCAACCACCATGCCAATCTCGGCCCCAGACCGACAGCTCTCCTCAAGCTGCTGCCTTAGCCCTCATGCCCTGATCCATAGCCTTCCAGGTATGGCCCCAGCTGCCAGTCAATCAGAATACAAGCACCTATCCAGGACCCGCTACGATTGGCCCAAAGCTCTCCATAGACTCTGCTATCTCAAAGCCGCCTATTCAGCGGATTTTCCTGAAAATTTAAATTGAAATGTATGCCAAGCTACAACTTGCTAGAGTTTAAGATGCAAAGTGTTCTAAAATGGGCTGTGATTACAGTTCTCTCTGTGTAATTGTGTTGCTCCATCTGACTCCGACTTTTTGGCGCCCAAACCAACTGCTCCTATTGTTGTGCTAATTGGGCTCCCTGCTGGACTGACTGCGCCTCTTGCTCTCGGCCAGCATACTTAAACCTCCCCTCTCTTCTCTCTCCAGCTGGGCCCCCCCCCCCGCAGAGACCGCAAGCTCCAACCGCTAAGCAAAGTCTCGGCCCCGGATCGACGGCTCTCCTCAAGCCGCCGCCCAAACCCTCCTGCCTGGATCCACAGCCTTCCAGATACAGTTGTGCCCCACTGGCACTTTGCGCCAGCTCCCCACCTGACCCCCATCCACCCACCCAAGCTTGAAACTTATATCTACTGCTAGTCACTTGGCTCGCATTTTTTCTATCTACCCAGTTCCCCATTGGCTGCTTATATTTTGCTACCACTAGAGGTGTCTGCTAGCAACGACCCATTCATGCGCTTTCTCTCTGTCTCTTCAAATCCCTTCCCAGTGTCTCTCACCCTCTCTCGCTTGCACTATGGAGTCTTGGTCTACTTTCAAATTATGGTAACTACCTCTGGTGCTCTCTCTATTAATACTTCTCCCACTCCGTACTGAGCTGCCAAGAATCAAACCGAGTCTGGCAGTCCTACCAACGGTGGATTACAGCACAGTCTGCCCCACTGGAACACAGCCCTACCAGGCCGCTACATTTCACCCTCACTGCCCCATATTCCCCTGTGCCACTGTCACCTCAGTGGCCATTCAGATGATCAGATCATTACCCTCCTTAAGTTAGTATCCTCTCCCATTATTCAGTCGCTCCTCCCCCAAAGCTGCCAAATGCCTACTCCATGGCTCATCCAAGGCAGCAAGCTACTACAGCTCCATATTCTCTTGCTCCTTGTAGCATCTGGTGACATCCACACAAACCCTGGCCCTGACCTTGCCCAACTGCCAGCTGGTGCCCACCCAGGCACTTCTCCACTCTCTCTACAAAATGGCCTCAAAATTATCCACCTAAACATAAGAAGCCTTGTTCACAAAATCTCCCTACTGCAACCCTGGGTTTATACCTATGCCCCCGACATCATTGTTATCTCTGAAACTTGGCTGTCCAAAAACATTCCAGACCATGCTATCTCTATCCCTGGCTTCACAGTATCAAGACAGGACAGGTCTGGGAGAGGTGGCGGCATGGCTATCTATACCTCCTCCTCACTCCAATTCACTACCCCCTTCACTACCTCTGTCCAGTCATCCCACAAGGCTTTCCTTTTAAATAACTCCCTTCCCCTCACTGCCCCCATCTTCATCGATGGAGTTTACTGTCACCCTAGTCAGCCACATTCAAACGTCATAGACCTGGTCACAAATCTCTCCTCGCTTGCCAGCGGCAGCTAACTATTCATCCTGGGTGATCTAAACCTAAACTGGCTGGCCCCATCTCTGGCTAATACTCATTCCACCATCGAAGCCTTTTAACCTCCACCAACTGATATTGGAACCTACTAGACTAAACTCTAAAACACTAAACCACTCCCTGCTTGACCTTGTCCTCACCTCCCATCCCCATCTTGTAGTGGCCTCCGGGCTACTACCAGACTCTATCAGTGATCACCACATGACCTTTGTTGTGCGTAAAATTCATAGAACTAAACACCCAGCAAAAACTATCCTCACTAGACCCTTCGCAACGCTTGACCTGCAATTATTGCTCCACAACCTCTCACAAGCGGACTGGTCCTCCCTTTCCACAGCAACCTCAGCTGACAAGGCCCTTGCTTTCTTTACGTCTAAGTTTCTGCAGATTTGGAACTCACGTGCACTGTTCCGTAAAACTAGGGTCTGTGGTGGGCACCTCCCCTGGGTCACCCCTGAGATTCTGGCTTGCCAACCAGCTTGCTACCTTGCATGGCGTAAGGCCAAAGTCTTTAACTGCCCATGTGATTTCCAGAGGTACCATGAACTTCGGAATAGCTGCACTATAGCAATCCACTTTGCCAAAGCCGAGCACTTCAAGTCTAACTTCCAGTCCAATATAAACAACCCATTCAAATTCTGGAAGGTCATACACTCCCTCTTTTCACCATCCTCGAACCCTCTGCCACCTACCCTCAGGCTAAACCTCACTGTCCTGTCTGAACTGATAGACATCGCTGAATGCTTCAACTCCCACTTCGTCACCTGCACTTCTTCTCTGCTACACACCCTCCCAAGGCCCTCCCCTGCTCCGACGGCCCCCTCTCGTGCCCCACACCCTGTCCCTCCCTCCACTACCCCTACTCAAGCTGTCCCCACCCACCCTGCTCCTTTGCTCCTTCCTCCTCCTCCTCCGTACCTCTTCCCCCCCAGTTCTCCTTCTTTCCTGTCTCTCCCGATACTACCCTCCTAGCTCTCCTGGCACTAAACCCTACCAAAGGCTCCTCGCCTGATGGCCTGGACCCTCTCTCTCTCTGCTCCTGCTATTGCCTATCCTCTCTCTCTCTTATACTTGACCTATCCTTCGAGACTGCCACGGTTCCCTCAGTTTGGAAACATTTCCACTATACAAGACACTAGTGAGGCCCCACCTGGAGTACACTGTACAGTTCTGGAGACCATACCTACGTAAGGACATAGACAGGATAGAGAAGGTTCAGAGGAGGGCAACAAAGATGGTGCATGGATTGCATCACAAGTCCTATGAGGACAGGTTGAAAGAACTGAATATGTACTCCCTGGAGGAAAGGAGGGAGAGAGGGGATATGATAGAGACATACAAGTATCTTACAGGGAGGAACAGGGTGCAGGAATACACAATTTTAAGCGAAAAAGATGTTCCAGGACTAGAGGGCATGGGATGAAGTTGGAGGGAGGACGAGTCAGAGGAAACATGAGGAAGAATTTCTTCACAGAACGGGTGGTGGACAAGTGGAACCCCTGCCAGAGGAAGTGGTGGGGCAGAAACAATCATGGGATTTAAGAATGCATGGGATAGACATAAAGGAATTCTGGAGGTCAGGGGTAAGGGGCAACAGACTTCTTGGAAAACATAAACTGAACTTACAAGCTCAAATGGGCAGACTGGGTAGGCCATAGGCCCTTATCTGCTGACACTGTCTATGTATCTATGTATGTATCTATGCAGTAGTCCTCCCCCTTCCCCTCCCCCTCCCTAAGGGGGGGGTGATTCCTACTCACCAGAGAACTATTGCCCTATCTCTCTCCTGCCTACCTTAGCTAAACTACAAGAACACATAGCCCTTAGCCAACTCTCTTCATTCCTCTCTGACTCTGACTTTTTCACTCCTTTCCAGTCTGGCTTCAGGAAATCCCACTCTACCACCACCTCACTGCTGAGGCTAATTGAGTCCATTTTCTCTGGCTTTGACAAAGGTCACATAACCTCAGCTTTCTTTTTAGACCTGGCCAAACCCTTTGACACTGCCTCGCACCCCCCCGTCCTGCACAGCCTTTTAGCTGCTGGACTTTCCCTTTCTGCCATAGGCTGGTTCAGTGCCTACCTGTCCGGCAGGTTGCAATCAGTGAGAATAGCTGATGCTACTTCTCCCCCCTTGCCTATAAACACTGGAGTTACCCAGGGTTCAGTGCTAGGCCCCATTCTGTTCTCTATATTTTTAAATGATCTCCCCCTGGTTTGCTCTGCATCCAGCATCCACACGTATGTGGATGATACAGTGCTGTTTACCTCTGGCAAATCTGTCTCTGATGTCACTACCAGCTCCAGTCTGACTTCACTAATGTTCAGCTCTGGTTTACTTCTCATCAAGTTTTCCTCAATGCCAAGAAGACAGTCTCCATGTCCTTTGGCACAAGGGTGAGACTCGCTAGGCTAAATCACCTCTCCACCTTCCACACCTTTGATGGAACTGTTCTTGAGGATGCCTTCTCATTTAGATATCTCAGCATCTGTTTGGATAGATACCTTGACTTCTCTGTTCATATCGATGCCGTTCTGAAAAAAACAAGGCCCAAGCTTCGGGCTCTTTACAGAAATTGCAGCTGCATCCCGCTCACTGCCAGGCATGAGCTTGTACAGAAAATGATCATGCCCATTTTTGACTACTGCAACATAGTCTATGGTGGCACCTCACAGTCCTACCAGTCCAGACTGGACTCTGTCTTCAATTCATTCTGTCATTTCGCTCTTGATGCCCCTTCCCGCGCTCACCATTGTGATCTCTATTGCTCCCTCAACTTCCTTCCCCTCCACTCCTGGCATGCGCTACATGATGCTAAATTCATCTCTAAATTCTGGCTTGGATCTCTCCCATCATATATCTTTTCCTCTCTTGGCACCCCTACTCACTCCACATATTCTCTGAGATCCAATGCTGACTCAAGTATCCTCTCAGTGCCCAGCAGAGCTACCGCCGCAGACCAAAAAGCCTTCTCCTACCACCAGCCTAAAATGTGGAATGCACTCCCTCCTCAAGTCCGCCACTCCTCCTCCCTATTTTCCTTCACCTCTGCACTACACAATTGCCACACACCTAGCTGCTCCTGCTTCTGACCCCTTCCTTACTCACATGCCTCCCTCTCCCACTCTTTCTCTCTCCTTCACTCTCTTCTTCTCCTCAATCCCCTACTTCCCCATCTGCCCTTATACAGCCCTGTATAACCTAGTGCTTTAAAGGTGTCTTGATCCTATGCTGCACCCCTGCAGCCTATGCATCACCCTTGTACTGCCTGTACTGTAACTGTATGCTCTTGTCTACCTAGAATCCTATGCTTTGTCTCTGTACTGCTCTGATTGTATGTGTGTAAGCATCTCAGATGTAACTGCCAGAACTGTAATGTACCTGTTGTAACTGCCATTCATGTAATGTACCTGTTGTAATTGCCCACTACATTTTAGTTTTGTTTTTTTTTTTTTTGTTGACCAGGTAAGTGCACTAGACAAGTCCTGCCTATTTTCAGGCACGACCCAGGGGAAGGGGATACAGATGAATGCCAACTGGCCTTGAACCAGATTAAGCTGTTGGTGTTATTTTTTTTTTTAGTGAATGAGGGAAATTTGGCCAGGACACCGGGGAAATTCCCATACTTCCTGCTTCCTGTGAGCAGGGGGACCCATTTTCTGGTGGGACCAAGATGGCGGAGGAGGAGGATAGTGGAGGAGCTGCACATGGGGCTGCGATAGCCCAGAGTAATTCCTCACCTGTTGATTTCACCAAGTCTGGAAATGCTGAAATGGTGGCTGGGATGCACCTGCGGTGGCCAGCAAAACGCCAACTCAAGTGGTCCTTCAGTTTCTGTTGCTACGCTGGGGCTTAGTTTTTTAGAGAAACAACGCTGTTTGGAAGAGGAACTTCTTTGTGTGAGTGCATTATTGGTACAGGAACGTAGGAACCTTGCTGTGGAGGACCACAGGAAGTGGAAGAGATCGGAGGGTTCCCCAAGCACTGCAGCAGCAGAGGGGCCCAGCAAGTTGCATCCGGCTACTGAAAGGCCAAAAGTCAGCAAAGTTTCGACTTCTAAAGATTGGGGAGATCTGGTAGATGAATCCTGGTCTCCAGAGCATGCGCTGCTTGGGGCTGGCTGGATTCCGATTTTGGGTGATTCATAGAAGCCGGCTGATGGATCTTCAGCACTACCGGAGTCTGCAGAAATAAGTACTGTGGCTTTATCAGTCCCTTCTCCTGTTGTTTTAGTCTCTGAACTTCCAGCCTCCCCTTTTCCTAAATCTATTACTGATTCTGGACTACCCTTGGACAGCCTGTCAGTGGAAATGGCTGCAGATGTCATGACTTCCTCTGTCATACAGGGGCCAGCTTTGGAACCTGTGGAAAAACCTTCCTATGCCAGTCATTTTAGGCAACCTCTAGAATTAGCCAAGCGGCTAAATGCCATTCGTTTATGATATGTTGGCCCGAGGGATAATCCTGATAGGTTTTATGTTGGAAAAACTTTATTGAAGAAAAGTATGGGTTTTTCCCCTTCTGAAGTCTACGCCTTGATCCATGTTAATGGAGAGTTTACATTTGATGTCAGTTTTCGCACCCCAGCTCTTTTGGAACTATTCTGGAGTCGCTATTTAAATCTAAAACTAATCCCTATGGTCGGACTTCTATTGTACTGCCTCTTTCAAAACAGGCCTTTAGGGTCATTACGATCATGTTCAGAAATGAAGCGGTTAATGTTGTAGATATTGTTAACTGGTTATCTAAGAGATGTGAAATGCAGGGGAATCCTGTTCCTATCCTGGATGCAGAGGGATTTTGGAATGGGGGTTGGAAATTTAGGATTAAACTCCACTCTACTGATTCTGATTTGGTGCATCTCCCCAACAGTTTTTTTTTGGGAGGGATAAGGGGTTCCTTTTTTATCCAGGTCAGCCAAGGGTTTGCTTCAAGTGTGGGTCTCGGACTCACATAAGCACCTCTTGTAATGTGCTAAAATGTTCTTATTGTGGGGAGTCTGGTCATCCTAGTGCTCACTGTTTCCAAACCTCTAAATGCAATCTTTGTGATGTGGTGGGTCACACATTTGAACTTTTGCCCTTTGGCAGCTAAAAACACACCAGAAGCTGATTTTGGGGTACAGGACCATTATATTAGGGAGGCAGTTCGACTTGGCATTCCTACTGGAGGAAGGTTGGATCCCAGCACCTCTGGGACTAGTCTCCCTTTGCCCGTGTCAGGTTTGATTGATAACTCTACCTCAAGCACAGACTCTATAGATATACCTGAAGTGGTGACTCATGAGGTACCAGAGATAGGACAAGGGGGAGGTTATTTGCCAGGATTCGGTATTGTCTAGTTTGGATCCCTTGGTAGATGGTTTTACTATGGTTAGTGGCAAGAAAGGGAAATCTGTTAAAGGAAAGGGGAAGGTGGGTAGGAAAACAGCTTTACCTTCCATGCATGGTTCTATTGCTGACCCTAATACCTTTGCAGTATTGGTAGAGGATCCAGAGGCGGTTTCCGACATGTCTCTGCCTTCTGCACCCCCCCAAGGCCTGAGCCCTTGGAACCTGCTGAAGGACAGATTGGCCTAAGCCATCAGATGGGAAAAGTGGAAGGGTAACAAGAGCATCTAGCAAAGTAAAGTGACTTTACCTTTCATTAACTCATGGTTCCTTTTACTTAGAGTGGCAACTTTAAATGCAAATAGCATTAAATCTCCTGTTAAACGTCAGAGCACTTATTCTCATTTTTATATGAAAATCTGGACTGTGTTTTCCTGCAGGATGTTTGCTTGCATTCTCCTACGGAGATAGAGGCTGCCACTACTGGTTGGGGGGAGATTGTTTTGGTCTTTGGGAAGTGATTTATGTAGTGAGGTGGGAATTTGTTTTTCATTCACATATAAAAGTAATTCATCAGATAGAGATTTTAGCCGGTGAGACCTTGGTTTTGGATGTTGAGTGGGGTTCCTTACCCTTCACCAGTTACTTAGTATTTATGCACCTCAATCTAAATTTGATCGAGTAACCCTTTTTAATTCATTATACCCTTTTCTATGCACCTCTTATGTTACTATCCTTGGGGAGGACTTTAACTGCTCCTTGCCTTCCAGTGTTTCTTCTGGAACAAGGAAGAAAGTGTATAGTGATATGACAAGCTTGTCAAAACTTCTTGCAGATACTGGTTTAAATGATGCTTTTGGGCCTACCTCTAATGGGTTTGGAAATACTTATTTTTATGGAACTAGAGCTCCAGAATTGACTATTTTTTCTTTCACCAGGGGTTGTAGTGCAATCACAGTCCTTGCAGGAGGTGGCCACATCAGATCATAAAATGCTTAGATTAGTGTTATGGTGATGTGCCTGAAGTTCGGAGGGGCCAGGTTTTTTGAAATTAAATGTTATCTTATTAGATATCCCTGGTGTGGCTGATGGTCTACATTCCTTTTTTAGCACGTCAGTCTGTTTTCTTTCTATATGAAGATTTAAATACTTGGTGGGAGGACACGAAATGTGAAGTCAGACTCTATTTTAAAACCATAGGTCATTTAAATGGGAGATTCCGGCATGATGGACTTCAATATCTTAGAGAACAACTTCATTTTTTGTCTACCTTCCACCAGTCTTTGGGATCTGCAGGTCTGGATCAAATTAAAAAGGTAAAGGAAGAGTTGGCTAATTTACAGTCTCAGGTTTTGCAGGATTTGGAGAGCAAGCATAAATATGGGATTAGTGGTACAAAGAAGGATACTTTACCTTTTGAAAATCTGAAACTTCTTAAACACTCCCGAGCTATGATGTATTTAAACACCTCAACTGGGGGGTGTGTTACAACAAATACTGGTATTTTAGATACGATACATGACTATGTTACTGCATCCTTTAAGAGTAGATTGCTCCCTGAGATCCCCATTAATGATTGGTTTCTTAGAAGACCAGTCCGTGTTTTGTCTATAGATGAGCAGTCTACTTTGGTCCAACCCATTACGGTAGATGAACTAAAGCAACAGTTCTCAAACTTTGTCATAGTGAGCCTCCCCTAAGCCATGGAAAAGATCTTGAGCCTCCCCCAAAATAATGAAATATTTTTGGGCCTCCCCATAGAAAAATAGCCTACTTTTCACAGTATATCAGGAATAAATTGAAACCTCTTTGCATATTAAGCTTATTGTAACCCCCCTCCCAACAGGACAACCTACTTGCTCCAATATTTTGACTCTCAACCATTGTTACCTCTACTGCCATACCTTCATGGGTCAGACTGCTTTCCGCTTGCCCTCTAACTGAAATAACCTTCCTGGTGACCTCTGCCTCTCCCCCTTGCCGTTAAGCAACTTCTCAGGGATCATTTTGCTTCCTCCTGCTCTTAAATTCCTAGTACCTGTATGGTTAACTCTTGCATTTGGACAGTTCTGCTGCCAGTCTAATTGATCAATTGTTCCTCGCATTGTTAGTTTATTGTTAGTAATTTGCACTTTTATTCATTTTGTATTGATTGTTTCGCACTTACATTCTGAACTGTATTCTCTCACTACCCTTCCTGGGTACACCTGAAATAAGCTATTGCTCAGTGTACAGTACCTTCCTGGTCACAGACTTGTGAATAAATACATAATTACCTATTATTATCCTCTTTCAGTTTGCCTTATCCCTTCACACAAAATATATAAAGTTCAAAAGTGATATATAATACTTTTCCAAGACTTGCTTGAGCCTCCCCTTGAACAGGTTGGGGCCTCCCCAAGGAGGCTGGCCTCACCATTTGAGAACCCCTGAACTAAAGACTGCAATTTGGTCTCTGAAGTCGGGAATTACTCCAGGTGCTGAAGGATTGTCCCATGAAATCTATAAAAGTTTGTGGGAAGTTCTGGGTACTGACCTATGTCGAGTATTGAATGCTGGGTTACAGGCAGGGTCTCTACCTAAAAGCATGTTACAGGGTGTGTTGCTTTTACTGTATAAAAATAAAGGGGAGCGTGGGGATTTAGATAATTGGAGGCCTTTGTCTCTTTTGAACACTGACTATAAGATCTTGATGAAAATCTTTGTATTAGATTATGGGGTGTATTGGGTTCCTTATTACATCCATCACAATTTAGTGGGGTGCCACATCGAAGGGTTCAGGATGCACTGATCCTACTCAGGAGCTTATAGCTAAAGGAGCATCTGGAGACATGTTTGGGCATCTGGTTTGTCTTGACCAGGCTAAAGCTTTTGATCAAGTAGAATATAGTTATCTGTGGGAGAGTTTGAGATGGTATGGGTTTCCCTCACAATTTATAAACTGTCTACGTACCTGCTATACAGACATCACTCTGATACCTAGCATAAATGGATGGTTGGGAAGAGATATTGAGGTACATAGGTGGGGTACGGCAGGGGTGTCCACTAAGTCCCCTACTCTATGTCTTATCCTTGGACCCCCCTTTTGCATGCTTTAAATAATACAGATGTTGGATTATCAGTTGGTTATATGGACCCACAGATAGTGACAATAGCATATGCAGATGATTTGGTTTTAGTTCTGTCAGATAAAGATTCTGCTGTTGCTGCACGGACATTATTGTACACCTTTTCAGCTATGTCTGGTTCCTCTATTAATAGGTTTAAAAGTGGGATATTGCCTTTGGGGTATGGGGCCACCAATGTGGCATTGATTTGGGACATGCCTATTAAAACTGGGTATAGGAAGATTCTTGGTGTTTATTTTGGAGGTGTGGACGATCATCAGTACAACTGGGAGAGTCAATTATTGGAGGCACATAATAGGGTGTTACTCTGGAATAAGGGCCGAATGTCTAAAGCGAAGCAAATTTATTTGATTAAAACTTTTTTGTTGCCATATTTTTTGTTTATAGCTGCAGTTTTTCCCCCTCCTCCTTCTTTAGAAACCTCTCTTTATGATGTATATTTTCTTTGTTTATGGGGTAATAGATTAAATCCGGTGAAGAGAGGTATCACTTATTTACCTATCGGCAAAGGAGGTTTGGGTATGGTGAATCCGGTTGTATTCTTGCATAGTACAGTATATTTATCTTTTATAATTTAGTTCCTTTGCTCAAGGGGGTTGTTAAGATCTGGTCCCCATAGGTGGCTGATAGTATAGATCCCCTTCTTAGGCATTGGGTTCAGGATTCCTTTTGGCCTGCAGGTACGGTTATGTGCATTGACTAGTCACTTTATACGACAGTTTCAAAGTTGAAATCCTGGCATGTTGTTAGAAAATCCTTTCTTCTTCAAACACGTCAGCAATTCTATAGCACTATATTGCAGGATTACTTTTTTGTGAATCCTTGGTTTCATGATTTACCAGTTTCTGAGCAACATTCCAAATTACAATTATTAGTAAGCAAGAGGGTACCCCGCTACATGTGGGATTTTTTATGGCTATGTCTCCACAAGAGATTAGGGGTAAAAGGCAATATGAGGCATAAAGAACTCTTGGAGAGGTTTTGTCCCAGGGAGGAAACTTGCTTAGGGGTGGTTGAAACTATGGAACATTTTTTTGTGGATTGTCCCTTTGTAGTTTCCTTTTGGTCCCAATTTCAGGATGTGTGGTCTTTAACTCCTTTTCAGGATCCTACATCACAGATCTGGGTGGAACGGGTTCTGCCGGGCTCCTGGGTGACTTACAATGTAATCACTATGCGCCTGTTAATGGGTCACGTAGGCCTTCAGCTGTGGCAAGCACGGTATAAACTGACACTTTGGCAGAAATTACTCTCTGCATCCCAGATTATTTATAACATTAAGAAGGGAATACTTAGCTGGAGACTTCAGGAAAAAGAAAAAATGCATCCTGAACTGTTTCGATTGTGGTGGAGGAAAATGAACTGGCTTGGCACAGGGTAAAGGTTATGGTGCTATATCCAGGCTTTCTTGAAAAGTGCTGGGTATCCCTGCTTGCAAGGCTAGAACTACATTTTGGGGTAATTTTGGTGGGGACTGCTATTTTCTGCCTACATGTAAGTTTTGTTATAGACCCACTTCCTCCCTCTAAGGGGGGGGCATTTGTATCTTCTGGTACTATTTGTTTTTTTAATTTTCCAATCATTTTATGATGCTGTTTTGTTGTGCATGCTTGGTTTCTATGCTTTCTGTACATCCCATTTGTATGTTAGTATACTTGTTTTGTTTCCATTTGTTGTGCATTATGATTTCTACTGTATATATTATTGTTTGATTGTTGCTTTTTAGTTGCAATACTCCCCAAATCCTTTTTAGTGGGGGGGGGATGTTTTCATATTATTTCTTTTACATTGCTCTGACATGGTATGTTGACAATACTCATTTGTTTTGTTTTCTATATGATTTGTTTATTATTTTATGTTACATACCACAGTTTATATTTCACTTTTGTTCTACTGTTATGATAATAAATAATTCTCTACTATTTTAGTAGAGGGAGGGGAGTTGGCACTGGTTAGTTTTTTGGGTCGTTAAACTGCTGCTGATTTTTGAATGTATGATGTAATACTTATTTCTGTTAATCCTTGTTTTATATTATGATTTTGTGTGCTGTAAACACTATTTTGTATGTTTTGCTTTCTGGTTGTAAAAAAAAATTCCCCTACTTATGCTTTCTGTGAGCAGGGGAACCCTTTTCCTGTGGGACCAAGATGGCGGCTGACAGCAGTGGAGGTCAGATGGTTGCTGTGCATTTGCAAGAATTGGTTTGCGAGGGGGAAGGTATGGCTGGAATGCATTCATGAGATGGCCAGCTTAACGTACCTATACCCTCGCAGCAGGCGTCCCCGTTTCACGATGCAAGAGTCATCAGTAATGAAGAAATGGGTGAGGGCCCAGTTTATCGGGCGGAGCCTGTGAATCCAGTTTTGAGTCTATCAGAGGATGTTCTTTCTATGGTGCCTCAGGACCAGTCAGCATCTTCCTCTTTGGTTGTTGCTATGCAACTAGAAATCAAGCATCAGATTTTGGAGGTCGCTTTAGCAGACTACCAGCAAGCTCAGCTTTCTGTGGAGGAGGAAAAAAACACAAGCAGCCCGAACTGGATTCCCCCTCGGGCCCTCCAGGTAACACTAGTAAAGTGTTAAGAAGTTATTCTAATACACAAAGTGAGGATTTGCACCCACCCCAGTTGTCTTCTTCGGGAGATACATGGTCCCCTCAGCGGGCTTAACAGCAGGCAGGCTGGATAAGGTCCAAAACTGGCATTTGGGTCACTGACCCTGAGATCCTGATTCTGGAGGTTCCTGGGGTTGGAAAGCCATCAGCATCTGCAGATACTCCTTTGGAGGAGTTTTCTGTTCAACAAGATCCCCTACCCGCTGATGTTTTGGTACGGGAAACAGCACTTCCTGCCTCTGGAGCCACCTCAAAAGTGGTTAACCCTGATCCCTTACAGAATACAAACATTGCATCTCAGGACTCTGTTCTCATTGATGGCTTAATTTCTCTCTCCCCCCTTACTGATTCGCACCTTCACGATGACTCAGGCCACAGGAGACAGTATGGGATGGCGGGATTGTTGAACATAACAAAGAACCTAATGGTTTGCCAGAGCCTCCTGCTACATTTGCTAGTCTATTTAAGAAACCAGTGACACTGGCTAAATAACGGAATGCAGTTTGCTTAAGGTTTTTGAGAACTACCGAAGATATGCCTGACCGATTTTATGTTGGCAAAGTTTTGATTAAACAGTTATTGTTTTTTTCTCCGGGTGAAGTTTATGCTCTTATTCACTCCCCTGGGGACAACAAGTATGATATTAGCTTGCACACCCCTGATTTATTAAATAGATTTTGGATGAAATATGCTTTACTTAAAACTAACCCTGCTTGGTCTCATTTTCAGGTGATTCCACTGACAAAACAATCCTTTGAAGTTATAACTGTATTATTTAGGAATGAGGGGGTAAACGTCAAAGACATTACATATTGGTTAGAACACAAATGTATGCTCCAGGGTAACCCTGAGCCTATATTGGATTCTGAGGGGCTTTGGAATGGAGGGTGGAGGTATAAAATTAATTTACTACAGACAGAGGATGACTTACAGCATTTGCCGAGTTGTTTTTACCTGGGTAGGGATAAAGGTTTTATATTCTACCCAGGCCAACCACGGCATTGTTACAAATGTGGTTCCCCTAGGCACCTTAGTAGGACCTGTGATACTGTGAAGTGTGTGCAGTGTGGTGAAAGGGGACATGTTTTTACTGATTGTCATCACTCAGTGAAATGTTCTCTTTGTGAGGATGCTCATGCTTTCATTGACTGCCCTTTTGCAGCCCAAAATAAATCTAATGGGGAATTTTATATACAGGATTTTTATGTTAATACTGCATTTAAGGCTGTATTGAGACAACGGCCTCCCTCCCAAACAGGAGACACCACAAACGTTTTGGGTACAGGAGCAGCCCCAGGTATAGATTTTTACTGAAGCTGATATGTCTGTTGTAGACCAGGCTCCTGTGCCAGCCTCTTTGCCTCCTGTGGCATACACTGTTGTAACCCCTATATCAGTAGATCCTATGCCCCCACCTATGCCTCCTGAAGGGGACTTTACAGAGGTTTCCACTAGGCGCCGTAGTCTTCATTCTCGGGGTATGGAGAAACCTGTGTCAGATATTGAACCCTTGGTTTTACAAAACAACTACCAGGTACTTTTGGATGATGGTGGAACAGAGTCTGATTCTACCATGGTTCTCTCATCTCAACCAGAGGGTGCCTCTGATGTTGACCAGCCCCTGATGCAACTGGATACTGAGAAAAAAAGGACTAAGTTAGGGATGAGGAAATCTACAAAAAAAAAATGATGATTTTTTTAGGTTGGCTTGTTTAAGAAAATTGTTATGTTCATTTGGATATTTTTGCATTGGTATTTATTTTTTTTTTTCTTTTTCTGTATATGTCTGTGTCTTATAATCTTTCTGTGGCCTCTCTGAATGTTAACAGTATTCAGTCAGAGAGGAAGAGGTTGTTGATTTATTCTTTGTTTGAAAACGAAGATTATGATGTGGTATTCCTCCAGGATACTTGTTTATATTCCAGGGAAGATGTGAATAAGGCAACAGTTGGTTGGAGGTGGGGAATTGCATATTGGTCCCTGGCTGATGTATTATGCAGTGGCATTGGTATTGCTGTGAATACTCCGATGGCTAAATTAATTCACCTGGTAGATCTCTATTCTGGGCATGTTTTGATGTTAGATTTAGAAGTGAATGGATTACAGGGGCATTTCATAAATGTGTATGCCCCACATACGAAATTTGACAGAGTTGGCCTCTTCAAATTAATTTTGCCATATTTATTTACATCACAATATATTTTTCTGGGTGGAGACTTTAATTGCAGTAGATATCAGAAAGATTGTGGCCTTCACACAAACGAAATTTTTTTGTGATGCTCATTGTCTTAGTGACCTATTGGCACAATCTGGTTTACAAGATGTTATGTCAGCTCAAGTTCCACCTGCTAAAATATTTTTCCAGGGTACTAAAGCTACCCATATTGATTTTTGGTTTCTCTCTGATTCCTTGAATGTTATTCATACTAAAACTATAAAACTATTCCTATGACACCTTCAGATCATGCCGTTATAGAGGTTACAGTTTCCAGTCATACAAAGATGCATCGTGGTCCATGTTACTGGAGATTAAATTTAGACCTACTGCTTATTCCTATGGTTGAGGATGGTTTTCTGGCTTTATTAAAAGCTAGGACATCGGTTTTTTTGCCTCTACGATTGTTCTTGAGATTGGTGGATAGATACTAAACAGGATATCCAACTTCATTTTTCATGTATTGGTAAAATAAATGGTAAATATAAAACCAATGAATATGCCCTTCTTAGGGCACAATTTCTAGATGCACACTTTCGAGTAGTACAACGGGATGTTTCTATTCTCTCCACTTTACATATACTTTGAGAACTATTGAACAAAATACAATTTGATCGGGCTAAGTCCTTGGAGACTGAACAACGATTTGGGACTCAAGGGGATAAAGCCTTTATGGATGCTTCTCCTTTTTTTGCTTATCAGAGGCAGCAAAAATACATGTCAATAGTTAAAAATCAGTATGGGCAGAGATGCACAAAAACAAAAGATATTCTTTCAGCTGTGGAGTCCCATATACAATATTTATTTAGTCCACCTGAAACACCTGTGGTTTCACATGTCCCTTAGTTGGCTCAGTGTGTGTTGCCCCATTTATCTGTTCATGATAAACGGATGTTGGTTTCAGACATCATCCCATTGGAAGTCACCACTGCCTTCTCTCAAACGAAGTCTCGCTCAGCCCCAGGCTTGGATGGGCTTCCGAATGAGTTATACAAAATGATTTTTTCTATTTTATTATCAGAATTTACTATGATGTTGAATGATGCTTTACTTATGGGAATTTTGCCTTCTAGTATGTATGAAGGATTGGTGGGTTTTTTTATATAAAAAAGGGGATCAAGAAGACTTGTCAAATTGGAGACCTCTTACATTGTTGAACATGGATTTTAAAATTTTGACAAAAATTTTGAACAACCAACTATTAGTACGTGCTGGATTTTAATTACATCCTTCCCAAACTTGTTCAATTCCTGATAGGCGCATTACTGACAATTTGATCCTTCTCCGTGAAATTATGCAAAAAGGAGCAACTGGGGAACTCACAGGTTCAATATTTAGTATGGATCAGAATAAGGCTTTTGATAATGTGAGGCATACCTATTTATGGGACTGCCTGGAATCCTATGGTATTCTATGCATCTTTGTACAATGGTTACGGGCGTGTTATGCTCAGGCTACAGCCCAAGCTTACTGTAATGGTTGGTTGGGTAAAATGTTTCCGGTTTTAAGGGGTGTGTGTCAAGGTTATCCCTTAAGTGCACTTTTGTACTTATTTACATTGGACCCATTAATTAGAACTGTACACGGTTCTTCTGATATACATGGTGTTTCATTTTCTAGTAGTGACCCCGAAATTAAATGTACAGCATATGAGGATGATATTTGTTTTATTATTAGTGACATCCCTTCTGCACATTGCGTAGAAATAGTTTTGCATGAATTTTCTTTATGTACAGGTGCTGTTATAAATTATAATAAGTGTAACTGTATACCCCTTCAAGTTTTAGATATCTCAGTTGCGCATGTAGTAGGTATTACAGTTGTACGGGAAACCTGTTTGATTCTTGGCATGCATTTTGGAGCGGGTTATTTGGATTATATCAATTGGAAAATTAAATTACAGGAAGCTCAAACTAAGGTAGACATATGGAATAAGTGGCGGTTATCCAAATAAAGAGGGTTTTTATGGTTAAAACCTTTTTGTTACCCCTGTTTTTATATTTAAGCTCAGTTTTTAGTCTCCCCTTGAGTCTGGAAACACAGATTTATAGTTGTTTTTTTCATGCATTTGGGGTAGCAGATTAAATCCTATAAAACGTAGTTTACTTCTACGAGATTGTAACCAGGGAGGTTTAAATATGATTCAATCTGTTATATTTTCTTTTACTATGTTTCTGTATATAAATCTACGGCCTATAATTAATAGAATTCCCAAATTTTGGACACCATGGCTTCAGGATTCAGTGGGGGAGATGATAACTATTTGGCCAGAGAATGCACCAATTCCTAAACAACGGTCTATAGCTGCTCTTTCTCCCACTATGAGAGTATGTTTTGGGAAAATAAAATTATGGGCAATTTCCAAAGGCTCCTTTATCCAATTTTCCAGAAAGAAATTGTATGCATTTATAATACAACAATATTTTCAAGACATAGCCCCATTTGATATTTATGCTCCACATCAACGTTTGGCAATTGCATGTTGAAAATTTGGGGCAAAAATATTCAAAAATGACCAAGTTATAATGACAAGTTCAATACCCCATTGAAATACATTGAACCATGTAGCTGATTTATTCAATTTGTGGTCTGGCGTTGAAGAGTGAAGACGTGTCTGTGGTCCAGAGAGAATTATGATGTTGGACTCCCAGTAGACAAGTAATGACTTGTGGAGAGTTGGGCGCTGAGTGTGAGGGTCAGGTGGGGGGACAGCAATGGCGGTGACAGCAACAGACATCAATGGACAGTTTTCTTTTTCACAGGGTGTATGTAAAAACAAAACTATGAAGAATGGTTTTCTTTATTTCAGGTCGCAACATGGGGGATTGGGCACCCCCAGTGTCGGTATTATGTTTGGCAGCATTGGAAATGAGCTTCCTGGTGTTGCAGAAGCAAAACAGGCAGGGTGAGGGGTAGCAGCTGGTACTGGAGATTGTGCACCACATGCTGGAATAATAACATGCAGGAGTTGGGATTGGGGGTGGGGTGGGGTGGTGGGTGCTGACTGAGAGAGTCATGTGTGGGGACAGTTCAGTGGCAGCAACAGATATCGATGGATCGGTTTCCTTTTTTCTAGGGTGTATTTAAAAAAAACTATGAGGAATGGTTTTGTTTATTTCAGGTGGAGACACTGAAGATTGGGCATCCCAGTGTCAGTGTTATGTTTGGTGGCACCAGGGGTGGGTTCCCCGGTGTCACAGAATAAAAATAGGCAGGATGAGGGGTAACAGCTGGCACAAGGGATTGGGCACCCCATGTCGGAATATTAACATGTGTGGGTTGGGCTTGGAGGGGGAGACAGTTACAATGATGGCAGCAACAGACATTGACAGACAGTTTTCTATTTTACAAGGTGTAATTAAAAAAAAAATAAAACTATGTGGGACAGTTTTCAGCTGGCTGATCATGACAGATTAGCTGTGCTTGCTGAGTGGCATTATGTAGGTCAAAGAAAAGAGCCTCCCCATGATTGGGTCAGCTCTTTCCTTTGAACTACACAAAGTTTCCACCCAGCAAGCCAGAACAGTGTTATGATTAGCCTGGCTGATGATTGGTGTAACGCTGTTGAGCCTCTTGCAGACCATTCTGCATTGGACTGACAGTGTCACACCCCTCAAAACCCACTCACCTAATAAAATGTTCACTGTGCGTGCATGCGCGCATGGTGAACATGAAAAGGATGATTCAATATCTTGAATCTAATGGGCTGCAAGATCACAGACAACATGGATTCATGGGGTGGAGGGGTCATGTCAAACAAATCTAATAAGAGTTATTTGGGTGACCAGGGAAACTGATCAGGGTAGAGCAGTGGATGCAGCTTACTGTATTTGGACTTCAGCAAGGCCTTTGACACAATGCCACACACAAGGCTGGTGAGGAAGTTGACCAAACTAGGCATGGGATCCATAGTGGTAAACAGTACTAGAAACTGGTTAAAGGATGGGAGGCAGAGGGTGGTAGTAAACGGCACTCATTCTAAAGAGAGGAGTGTGATGAATGACAAGGCTCAATATTTGGGCCAGTCTTCTTTAATGTCTTCATGGGGGACATTGCGTAAGAGCTGGAAAGGAAAGTGTGCTTTTTTGTAGATGGTACCAAAATCTACAATAGAGTGAACATTCAAGAAGGGGTGGAAAAACTGAGCAGTGATCTTGAGTAACTCAAGAAATGGTTAAAAACATGGCAGTTCAGTTCAGTGCAAAAAGTGCAAGGTAATGCACCTAGGACATAAAAACCCCAGCGCTGAGTATAAAGTGAGGGGAAGAATAGCAACAGACACTAAACAAGAAAGGGACTATGGGTTATCATATCTAAGAATCTCAAGGTGGCAGGGCAGCATGACAAAGTAATGGGCAAAGCTAGTGGAATGCTGGACTGCATAGCAAAGGGTATCTCCAGCAGGAGGAGGAGGAGGAGAAGGGAGGTGGTTTTGTCATTATATTGCTCACTGGTATGGCCACACTTGGTGTACTGCATTCAGTTTTGAAGACCACACTTGAAAAAGGACAGACAGACTAGAGGCAGTCCAGAACAGTCCTATAAAGAGAGAGATCACATGATCTCAACTTGTACACCCTAGAACAAAGGAGAGAGGGGTGTGTGTGATAGAGACCTCCAATTACCTCCAAGAAGTGATTAGGGTACAGGTGGTGAGTTTCTTTCAAATGTATTTATTTATTTATTGCTAGGATTAAATATCTTTGAACTAAAGGTTCTTTTACAAAGGTTCTGCATCAGATACAGATAGGAGGCAGTATAGCGCAGTGGTCTAAGGCTCTGAGCTGCAAATCTGGTGACATCCAGCAGACCAGACCTGGGTTTGAATCCCACAGCTTCCACTTGCATACTGTGTGACCCTGAGCAAGTCACTTAACTTCCTTGTGCTCCCAGGTCACTCCTGTAAAAAAGCTTTCAGCTTAGTGCGCTATATCTGGTTAAACAACTAAATAAAAAAAGATACAAATACAGAAGTTGTACATAACAAATTTGAAATTGTACATTACAAGGCAAGAAGGTAGACAATTAACTACACAACAATGGGTGCATAAATACTCAGTTACAGAATAGCATGCTAGTTGGTGTACAAAGTACAATGTATGCTACAGTAGAGATTCAGTCTATAGGACAAATGCCTGAGAGGCAGAATAAGGAGATGTGAGAGTGTGTGGGGGGGTGCAGTCAGCTAATTATGACTTTGTCTGTCAGGGGCTCTGAGGGAAAGGACAAGCAAAGAGGGGAGAGGAAAGGAAACAAAGAAGAGGAGAATGGAAAAAGGGGGTGAAGCAGGCAGCAGGTGTCTTTGTCAAGTCAGATTGAGATAACTGGGAGTAAGTTGGGGATAGGTGGAGAAGGTGGAGGGTGTTGAAGGGTAGGTGGGGGAAGGGGTCGCTAGCTAGGTGAGGCAAGAAGGTACAATTCCAGAGCTAAGCTCGGTTTGGCAGTTGGGGGGGCAGTCACAACTGCTTTGTTGGGGAGGTGCTACGTAGATTAAGTTTAAAGGGGCCCAGGGAGGAGATGCTGAGATTCTCTGGGAGAAGGTTATTTAGACAAGAAGAAGCTCTATAGCGAAAAGATCACTGACCCTGGACAGTCCGGCAGTAAGGGACCAGGTAATTTACTGAAGATGCTCTACGTGTGTTGCAGGGATTAGGGGCTGGCAGTAGCAAGGACAGGGCGCTTGGTGGAGCTTTGCCTCAGGGGTGAGGCAGTTCTGGTGCCTGTAAAGGGTGCCAATGTGAGAATTTATTGCTCTAGCTATTACATTGATGTGAGCAGAGTAGGACAGGGTGCTGCCTAATATTTGAAGTCCTTGACTTGCTCGGGGTTGTTTGTTTAGTATGGTTAGGCAGGTTGATTTGTGACGGCTATGCAAGGTAGTAAAAAGCATCACCTTGGTTTTTTTTGTGGTTCATCAGCAGTTTATGGTCCTCAAACCAGAATTCTACCTCCTCAAAACTGGTTTGAAGGTCACTGGTGAGTATGGTGGGGTCAGTATGAGCAGAGAAGAGGACAGCATCATCTGGGTACAAAATGATGTTGTTAGGAAATGCTTTTGTGAGTGATTGAGAAAGAGGCTGAACAATAAGAGTCCAAGGATAGAGCCTTGGGGAACTCCAGAGCTTACCAAGTGGCGGCTAGAAAGTGTGTCATTAATTTTAACCTGCTGTGACCTGCCCCAAGATAGCTGGTGAACCAATTGGTGACCTCATTGGAGAGATGAATGGTCTGAAGCAAACAGACTAGGAATGAGTGGTTCACAGTGTCAAAGGCCTGGGTGAGGTCAAGTTTAGATTGACCCCACCAGCTGACCATGGCCGAATGCACTGTGTAGGAAGTCAGTATACTCCAGCAAGGCAATAGTAGTGCTATGTGCTTTCCTAAAGCCATGTTGCTCCGCATATTGGAGGTTGTATTTGGTCAGGTGTTCCGTGAGTTGGTCTGTGACAATATGCTCTAGCGGGAAGGATAGAGATAGGTTGATAATTAGAGGGTTGGGTCCTGTTGCCTGTTTTATAGACGGCACTATGGAGGTCGATTTCCAGTGCTGAGGGAATTGTTGACATGAGAGAGAGAGGTTGATAAGTGTGCTAAGGAGTCTGAGGAGAGAGTCAAGGGCGAGGCTGAGGAATTTAAGGTCCAAGGAGTCACTACTGTGCTTGACATTTCCCAGTATCCTTTGGAGGTACTTCTTCACCTCATCTCCATCATAGGAACTCTTTTAAAATAAAATGGGGGGGCTGTCAGGAGGAGGGGAATCACTGGTACTAGAAGGACTAGAACTCCACATTAGGTAGTCAGGGGGGAGTATGCCAGAAAGGTCGGTGAAGGCCTTATTTAGTGTGTCCACTATAGTAGTGGGGTCTTGTGTAAAGACACCATCTGCAATGATCAGGTTTGGGGGAGCTTTAAAGGGCTTCCTAGTGAGGGTTTTAATGTTGTCCCAAAATCACCTTCCATTGCCCCATGAGTTCGAGAGGTCTAGTTTCTAATGCTCTCTTTCAGCGCAACGTATTTTGATGGTACAGGAGTTTCTTGCGGTTTTATACCATTGCATGTCTGCTTGTCTCCCCAAGGCAGTTGCAAGGTGCCACAGATTATCCCTATCTCCCCAAGGCAGTTGCAAGGTGCCACAGATTATCCCCATCGCGCATCTTTTTTAATAGGTCAGGGGTGATACCTCCTTTAACTTCTTTTATCAGAAGGGGGCATAGATGTCACAAGCTTTGCTGAACTGGTGGATAAAATAGTCGAGGGCAGTATCAACACAGTGTGTGTTGTACATAGGGGACCGGTCAGTGTGCGCAAGGAGATGCTGTAGGTGCTTGAGTTGCCCTTTCTTGAGCAAGCGTTGGGACTGGATTTTGGCAGGAACTTTGGGGGCTTTGTTTGTCCAGTGGCAGATGACTGGGGAGTGGTCACTTAGCACGTCTGGTAATACCTTGGTGAGGGTTATCCAGTCTGGGTGGGTGGTAAGGACAAGGTCCAGGAGTGAGCTATTACCAGTCCTGAAATTGATCCTAGTGGGGGTAGTTACAAGTTGTGCAATGTTGACAGCTGCAATGGCATCCTTGAAAGGGTCAGCCTCAGGGGCCAGCCAGTTAATGTTGAAATCCCTAAGGATGACTATTTCATTGCTAGCAGCTAGGTCAGCTATTTAATCAAGGACCAATTGAAAACCCGCTGATTAATCTTGGGGGGGGGGTGTAGACAGAAAGTATAGTTATTGATTTGCCATTTTGGCCGAGTATGATCCTGACAGGTAGTAATTGGGAACTGCTTTCAGTAGCTGGATGGGGTAGGGCTTGCCCTTTGAGTAAATCTTTAATGTAGAGCGCACAGCCCCCTTCCCCTTTTTCCTGTTCTGTCATGCCTAAATAGAGTGCAACCTACTAGAGAGACGGAGGTGTCTGGAACATTAGGGGAAAGCCAGGTTTTATTAACGGCTAACATGTCAGAGTTGTACTGCATAATCCAGACCTGAAGGTCGTCCATTTTTGGTAAGAGGCTTCTGATATTTATTCAGGCAAATTTTGGGGAGCAGCTGTTCCTTATGGTACAGGGGACCACCACAGGTAGGCCAGGGTTAGGGTGTATGTTACCTGACAGGAGAAGGAGGAGGAGTAGGAGGAATCTGTATAGATAATGCTGCAGTTTCCAGTGTGTACTATGTTGCCTGGAGCCAGTGGTCGACTTTGGTAGAGGGGTTGCAGGAAGGGAGGTGAGGCAATGATGGAATGGGTAGCATAGTGTTAAGTGATATACGCTAGCACAGGTGGCCAGAACTGAGGGAATAGGGGGGCATCTTTCAGATGTGGAAGTGATGCCAGTGCCCTGAGTTATTTCTCTTGTTCCCATGAGCAGGACATATAATGGGGGGCAAGTGGAGTTCGGGCAGCTAAGGGGTACTTGGGATAGAAAAAAGGTAAACACTGCCAGATATTGAAGGGGCTCCATAATAGTGGCACAAGGAGAAGGTAAGTTTTACTAGCCAGGGGAAGCAAATGTGTTGAGCGGGTTTGCGAGACAGATAAGGATTGCAGTGTAGGTGCTAAGCTAGTTTAGTGGGAGTACTTAGTGATTGCCAGGGTTAGGGGGAGTTTGCCCCTTTAAGATAATAGTTGAGCCTGATTGGAGAGGGGGGCGAGGGGCTGTTTAAAGAAGGTGTAGTTAATAGAGGATTGGGGCAGGGGTGGGAAGTTGGGAGAAAATTCTTCCTCGCTAAGTGAAACAAGGTTAATCCGAGGCAAGTATAGAAAGATAAATGGCTGAGAGATTGTGGCTAAGCTTGCAGCAAGCAGAAAGGAGTTGGGGAGCCAATTGCAGTCTTCACGGTCATGACGGTGACTAATCAGTGGAGCGTTGAGCGTGGGTGCCAGAAACTGAATTTTAGTGCTATAGATAACTGCACCTTGGGCTCGATCCTGGGATTGCAGACTGGTGAAGCAGGCAATGGTAGATTGAGGAGCCACACCACTAGGATGTGCACCTGGTCAAGGGCTCAGATCTTGGGCTCGATCCTGGGATTGCAGGCTGATGAAGCAGGTGGTGGCACACTGAGGAGCCTCACTGCTGAGATGTGCACCCGGTCAGGAGCTCAGATCTTGGACTCGATCCTGGGATTGCAGGCTGGTGAAGTGGGCAGCGGCAGATTGAGGATCCACACCGCTGGGATGTGTGAGTTGTGAGAAGAAGCACCAGGACCAGGAGCATGCACTGAAGCTGGGGTGGGGTCAGGTGGATTCTAGAGCGATGTCAGAAAATACTTCTTCACTGAAAAGGTAGTTGATGCCTGGAATAGATTGCAGGTGGAAGTGGTGAAGGCCAAAAAAGCGGAGGGCTTCAAGCATGTATGGGACAGACATTGAGGTATATTAGATAGAATGAGTATACCATTATCAATCAATCAATCAGTCAATCAGTCTTTATTTTTATAGCCACTTTCAAAGCCAAGGCACAGCACAAATATAAATACAGTAAAACAATAATAAAAGCATTTAAAATCAACTCATTCAAGTCATTCAGTTAATCCTGGAAGGCCAAGGAGAAAAGATATGTTTTCAACATAGATTTAAAAGTATTAATGGTCAGGCAGTCTCTTAACTGATGAGGTAGAGAATTCCACATAGTCGGTGCTGCAAAGGAAAAAGCACGGGCTCCAGATGCTCTTAGACAGACCCTGGGAATCCCCAGCTATCCCTCGTCGGTGGATCGGAGCGGGCAAGTGGGAGAGTAGGGAGTCAGAAGATCTTTGAGGTAGTCGGGTCCCTGTTCGTGTAGGGCTTTAAAGAGGAGCAAGCCTACCGTATAGGTGATCCACCACTGTACTGAACGGTGAATGAATTTTGTTGCTGCAGTTAGGGTGCCACAATAAGGGCAATGATGACAGGAGTGATCTTGATTTTAGATCACTCCTCAGTCATGCCGTACTTTGCACCCACACAATTTCTGCCCCTTCCAGAGCATGCCCCCACAAAACATGACTATTTCCTGGGATGGGGCTTTGGCACTCTCCATCCTGGAAGCCACAATGCCTGGTGCAGAAGTGCCAGGCGGCATATTGCCTGTGCCCATATCAGTGTTGACAAAATGACTGTCAAACCGATATGGGTGAACCGATAGAATGCAGGGAGTTGGGTGGATCGATGGCGACTACATAGGGTGTTTGGAGATAGAACAGGTAGGGAACTTCTAGGATGATGGGTATGCGAAGCAGTCTTTTCTGCCATCAAATTCTGCTTTTATGTTTCTTACCAAGGGCAGTGCCTTAAGCCTGGAAACAGGGACCTTTGTAACCATAAACCAACTACTTTACAGTCATTAAAGTCAAAGAATTCTTCCAAGAAACCAGCAGTGGATTTAGGACAGCAGTTAACGAGAGCAAGTGTTACACCTTTAAAGAGGCTAACCATCAGACCTTCAAAAGATTTAATGAATTCAAGTGGCATATGAGAGCCAATCGAAAAGGATCTAACTAATACAGCAATCCCCCCACCTTTCCTATTTGCCGTATATTTGGCTACAAAATTAAAATCAGGGAGACAGGATTCTAGCAGTGTCAATTTATCATGTTTCAGTTAAACATTTTAACTTTGCATTTTTCTCATTTAGATAACTCCTGAAGAAGGCCTACAGTCAAAACATCAGTTCTAACTCTATTTTCTCTTTTCATAGAAACTGCTGGCAGATAAGGACCGCTAGGCCATCCAGTCTGCCCGAAGGCCCTATACATTGTATGTGACCACTGACCCTATGTGATCAAAGACTTTTTATTGTTTTCAACATGTTTAACACTGCCTTTTGTTTTGCTTTCAGTTAAACACAGAAAGTCATGGGAACGTTGTTGAATTGAGTAAACATCAATAGATTTAGAGGATGGTGATGTTATAGTTAATAACCCCTTCACAGATCCTGAGTTTTCCTTTTAAAAAAAGACAACTAACTCAGATTTGACAGATTAGAACCTCCAGTTCAATCCTTCAAATGAACAGAAGCACAGTCATTAAAATGAGCATTTATCCTAGTAGGAATGAAAGACTGTGGTTGTCTTCCAGTCAGAGTTCTCCTCCTTCTAGCATGGTAAATCTTCCTTATCGTACCCACAGATGTACAGTGCCCAAAAATTAAAGCAACAAATTTCAGTTCAAGAGGATTTGATCTAATAGACATTGAAAACATAAGAGGAATAAGTAATCATTTTGAAAATATGACCTACTGTATCAAACACAATAGTAATAAAAAACAACAATGGCTCTAAGAAATAAAATAGCACAAAAGCAGATAGTTTTAAATCCAAAACCAGGTGTTTCCAGAACTGAAGAAATTAGAAGTTAAGATCGTTTATAATCCAAAGGAACTGTTCATTTACTGTCGCAGGGGAAAAATCCTCCCAACCAGAGTTTTAAAGACCACTGATGAGAAACAGCAATACCCAAGAGAGGGACTCAAGGATGTAAAACCAGGACACATGTATGGTAGAATCGGTTTAGGCAGAGAACTCCCAAAATATAAGTTAGAGCTGCATGTAGCAGAGAAATTAGGAAACCCCTCAGTCGCTGGGTAGACCTGCTCCTTAAAGAAACTGCACCCTCATATCTTCTAAATGTCATTCGTTTCCATGTCAAAAGACAACTCTTTTCGTGTAGCTGTTAAAGATGTATGCAACTGCATCAGTTAGTTTTCACACTTCATACTAGGCCCTGTCACTGTCCTGGGAGGATCCATTTTGTGGTTGTTGAAATCTCATTGTTCCTGAGAACTGCATTAGCATATGAGAATGTGATGCATAATCAACCTCTAAACTCCCCAGTATGTCTGTTATCTTCAGTAGTTTTAAAAGCAACAAGCTGCAAGAAGGTGTGAAATATCACATTTACCTTCAGTGAGTTTTACAAGCTATGCGAGTTGTAATGCAGGTTTTTTCCACTTTAAACTCCATTCAGTTTAAAAGTTTCCAGAGAGTTTTTGCAGGGTATTTGTTATTTCAGCACAGAGATACATGATATAAATGGTTGATCTGACATCATGTTCTTTTATGCTAATGCAGCTCTTGGGGACAATGAGATTTAAACAACCATGAAATAGACCCTCCCGGGACAATGACAGGGTCTAGTATGAAGTGTGAAAACTAACTGAAGCAGTTGCATACATCTTTAACAGCTACATGAAAAGGGATGTCTGTTGACATGGAAACAAATAACATTAAGAAGATATGAGGGTGCAGTTTTCCTTTAATTAAATTTTAGCAGCTGCTGGGGAGTTTCAGCCCACACAGAAATATTTCTTTTAAAAAAAGGTTGGACCAGGAGAATGGCTCCCAATTCAAAACTAAAAAGCACAGTAGTAACTACTCTCTAAAAGGGAAAATACACTCCCAAATGATTACTTGTAGTCAGAATATTATGAGCCAGGCAGAAAAAGCCAGAAACTGCTGCTGGGAAAACCCGTTTGCAAGAGAAAATGCTCTTTACTTTGTTGTAGCCATTGAGGTACTCCATTCCCAGAAAACACTGTAAGTTGATTTCATCCCCAGCAAAGACAGAGACCCACACCCTTGGATGGCTGCAGAACCACTGATTACGCGAACATCCACCAATACTATATTATCAGGTTCTTTTCCCCCAGGTGCATGACCTTGTACTTTTTGGCAAGGCCCATTTTCTGCATTTCTGCTATACATGGTCATTTCCTCAAAGATCGAGGCCAGATAAAACATTTGAGGCTGGTGGTTCAATTTGGGGCTGGCTGCAGAAATTAAACAGAAACTGACCCAGTAAGTTAGACAGAGACTGACCCACTCCTTTCTGCCCATTACTCTGCCTGCATGTAGCTTTATAAAGACTAAAATTCAACCCCAACCATCTGAATCCCTCAACCCCCCATCCAGCCCTGACAGCCCCCTTCAGTCACCCTATTTTTACATTTGCTTGTGCATGCACAAGAAATGTTTTATTACGCTTAATGGCATTTCAGAGGTGTGTCACTGCCAAGTCCATTGCAGCTCAAACTGGAAGGGGCTCAGAAGTCCAGACCACTGACCATGTATTGTGGTCATGACGACACTCGCTGCTTGTGGGGCAGAACTTTCATTTAGTTGAGAAGACTGAAGTGCCCCAATCAGAGGGGACTTTGGTCTTTTCATTTGCATTGTCAGTCAGCAAGCAGCTGATCGGCTTTCAACATAAGGAACCTGCGTGATCCTGCAATCAATCAATCTATCTGTCTATCTATCTATCTATCTATCTATCTCTCTGTTTATCTATCTATTAAGTAGAGTGGGGTGCCTACTCCTGCTACTGCTTCTTTCTCCCTGTCCTCTCCACATTGCTCACCTGCCCACCCTTCCCAATCGTTGTAAACATTTTTAAAATCTAAGTGGACTGGGGTGACCACCCCCAGTACCATTTCTCTTGACCCCCTCCAGGTCACTCGCCCCCATTCACAATGAGCTCGACACAGCGGTGCCCAAACCCAGTGTCATAATATCTTTAAAGTAAAGAAAACTGTCCCTCAATGTTTTTTTTTACCCTGTAAAACAAAACAAGTCTCTCACTAATCTGCCTCACACACACACACCATCCAAACTTCCTACTCATCAGTCACCACCCCACACCCCCCACATACCCCCATATACACTCATTCACCTAAGCAGGTCACAGTGTGAAGATCTACTCTCTGATCAAGGACACATCTTGCTGCTGGAACTGTCTACTGCAATATGAGAAATTAAGGTAAGTGCAGTTCAATGTATTTCAATGGGTTTTTGAACTTTTATTCATAACTTTGTCATTTCTTCATATTTTGTCCCCAAACATATGCTTTTTCAGATCCCCATGATCAATGGTGGTGGAATGATGCAAATCAGGCCCGGAAGGTGATTTCGTGGTCACGTTGCAAAATCACCTTTCAGGCGGGATTTGAAAAGTTACACCAGCCTTGTTCATGAGGTGGGGTCATAAGAAGGCTTTGCTGAAAAATTTGGGGTCAAAATATGAAAAAATTGCAAAGATATGTGCATATGTTGAAATTTTTCTACGCTCATTTGTAACTTTGGTAATTTTTAATATATTTACCCAAAATTTTCAATTCAGCCATTTTTTCACACCAACTCCTGAACACGATAGCTGTAATTTTTCAAATTCAAGCCAAAATGTGTTTTATCACCTGTGGCACAGAATGGCATTTCAGTGGCGTGGAATTATGTTTTGGCAGGGATTTAAACATTTTCACCTACTGGGTTCATGAGGTGGGGTATTACGACCGTTATGCTGAAAATTTGGTGTACAAATATGGTATAATGCCCAGGTTATGACTGAACGTTACACTGGGTGACTGTGAATGGGGCACGGAGTTTGCTAACCTGACAGATCAGCTCTGGTGCCCGAGGAGAAAAATGTGAAACATAGAAAAAGAAAGCAAAGGGAAAGCTAAGTAAACAACATTGCTGGGACAGGAAAAGAATGAGAGAATACTGGATAGACTGAAAAAATTTAAAAGACGAAGCCAAGATAAGAAAAGTGAAAAGCCAACGCTAAAGATTATTTATGTGAAATGTGGAAACTAAATAAGGGAAGAGAGAAACAAACAGAGAAATAAAGAAAAAAATCATGATGACACTGCAGGTGATGCATTAGCATTTAGACTTTTTAATATTTATATGCTGCTCTGGGATAATATTATATATGTACTGGTACAAAATGGAAGGGTGGATGAGGGATGTGCTGGCAAGACAGATTTCAACCTCATTGCATTTCATCTAATAATGTCGCTGAGGGACAAGTACATTTACCGGAAGAGCACCAATGCAGTTTCAAAGTTTTCTTGAAAAGCATTAATAACTTGACCTTTCAATACAGTAGTCAAAGTATTCAAATAATTATTTGAGGATGGGACTTACTTGAATAAACACATCAAATGTCAGCTCTTTATAACTGACAGCCCTATCTCTTACACTTCCATAGTGTAATGACCAGCACCAGTGTGTCAACATTCTGTGACGAAATTGTTTGGAGAGCATTGCAAATGCTATCCCATTTCTTCGTGGGGTGGGTGGTAGAGCAGAGAAGGGTGGGGTGGGCTTCACTGCATGGGTGGGCACCTAATTGGCTGCAGCTAAGTGAGGAGGCAAAGTGAATTCACTGGAGTCTGACTGGGGAGTGGCTGGCTCTGAGTTGGACTGTCCATTAAATGAACACCAATGGCATTATTGCTGACCTCCTGCTAGTGTGCTTTCATGAATATTTACATCGTTTTGCTGCTGTTTGTCATGCAGTCCTGAAAGAACTGTTGTCAAGGCAACTATACACACAGCTGCACACAGTGTATGATTAGCTGACTGATTTGTTCTGCTGTTACTGTTGACTGCTACTTGTTTCGCTGCACACCTGTTTCTGCTCCATAATCTTCTTCAGGATCCAATCACGACAGTGGCAGCATCATCAAGAGGAGGAGCAAACCGTGTTTAAAAGCACACCTGCACCTGAAGCGGCAGCATCTAAGAGGATGCGGCTAAGTGAGGAAGCAAAGTAAATTCACTGGAGTCTGATCAGGGAATGGTAGGCTCTGAGTGGTATCCCATAATATGGGTGAGTCAAATTGAGCAACGCAAATTGGTTGACTCAATTTGAGCACCTGTGGGAACAGAAAGTGTGAAACAATAGCAAGCATCAGTATAAAACCAATGTTATAGTGAGCTACTGTACACCAGCTGCATGAGGCTATAGGGCTTTGTTCAGTCGGGCAGTTCCCATCTGGCTGTTCACTGTAGTGGTTTCAGTCACTGCCTCTGTGACTGGTGGGCCTGGGTTCGGGTCTGACTGTGGGGGATATTTTTGTTTGTTTAATATTTTTTTTATTAACTCCCATTTCCCCACCCTCATGACTTTGTTCTCTCCCATCCGCAGGTTGTTCCCCCCCCACCAGAGTTGCCCTCTCTTGAGTTTTCCCCTGTCCCTCATTGTCATCCCCCACCAAGTTCACTATATTATTTATGGGGGTAAGGCAGTCAAAGCCCCCCCACAAAGGGGTGTGTGGGTGGTATAGCCCCCAGCATAAAAAAAGTGCAGATCACCCCCCACATAGAAGATAAGGAGACGTCACTGTTTTTAATGTTTCTGAAGTGCACATCGCCATTTTGCTTTTCGGCAGTGTGCACTCACTGTTTTTGTCAGCGCTGTTTTTTCTCACCCTCATCACATATAATCCTCTGATTTGCACTGTCCAGTAAGTGAACACCTATGGCGTTATTGCTGACCTCCTGCTAGTGTGCTTGCATGAATATTTACATCATTGTGCTGCTGCTTGTCATGCAGTTCTGAAAGAACTGTTGTCAAGGCAACTATATCCATAGCCGCACACAGTGTGTGATTAACTGACTGATTTGTTCTGCTGTTACTACTGACAGCTACTTGTTTAACTGCACCCCTGCTTCTGCTCCATAAGCTTCTGCAGGGTCCAGTCCAATCATGACAGTAGCAGCATTGTGAAAAGGAGAGGCCATCTGTGTTTAGAAGCACACCTGCACCTGAATCAGCGGCGTCTAAGCAGCAGCAGCTAAGTGAGGAGGCAAAGTGATTTCGCTGGAGTCTGACCGAGGAGTGGCAGGCCCTGAGTTGGGCTGTACAGTAAGTGAACACCTGTGGCATTATTGCTGACCTCCTGCTATTGTGCCTGCATTCATTTTTACATAGTTTTGCTGCTGTTTGTCATGCAGTTCTAAAAGAACTGTTGTCAAGACAACTATACACAAAGCCGCACACAGTGTGTGATTAACTGACTGATTTGTTCTGCTGTTACTACTGACTGCAACTTGTTTCACTGCACACCTGGTTCTGCTCCATAAGTTTCTGCAGGGTCCAGTCATGATGGTGGCATCATCATGATGAGGAGGGGCTATCTGTGTTTAAAGGCACACCTGCACCTGACGCAGTGGCATCTAAGTGAGGAGGCAAAGTGAATTCACTGGAGTCTGACTGGGAAGTGGCAGCCTCTGAGTTTGACTGTCCAGTAAATGAACACCTATGGTATTATTGCTGACCTCCTGCTAGTGTGCCTGCATGAATTGTTACATCATTTTGCTGCTGTTTGTCATGCAGTCCTGAAAGAACTGTTGTCAAAGAAACTATGCACATAGCCACACATCTGCAGCTGCACAGAATCGACCAGCTCAGCTTTCCTGGACTGTGGACAGATTGTGCAATCCAATCTGTCTTCAGCCTGGAAGTGCTTTTTCTCAAGAACAGTGTGAGGAGTTTGCTCAGTTTTTTTCAGATAAGATTGCCACAGTCAGGTCTGGTGTCCGCTTGACCCTCCCTAATGGGAGCTGTAGTGGTTGGCAGGAGATGTCGGACACCCAGTTTGTGCGGTTTGACTTCAGCCTTCCCACAATCGATGACATTGTGATGATCATCCAGTCATTGCGTCCAACCAACTGTAGTTTGGACCTGAGCCCCACATGTCTCCTAGTGGGCTGTGTGGATAAAATCAGTCTGGTCCTTGCCGAGATAGTCTGGGGGTCTTCGGAGAGTGGGATCTTTCCTGATCCTCTGAAGGAGGCCATGGTTCAGCCCCTTCTTCAGAAGTCCTCCTTTGACCCGGATTGTCTGGCTATCTACAGGCCTGTCTCTAACCTGCCCTTTGTGGGTAAGGTTATTGAGAAGGTGATCGCGTTGCAGCTGGATGATCACTTGACCAGCCACAAATGTCTATAATTCTCTCCAGTCCGGATTTAGGAAGAGACATAGTACTGAGACAGCTCTTGTCCGGGTACCAAATGACCTCCTAATAGCGAGAGATTGAAGGACCCATTCCATCTTGGTCCTTCTTGATCTCTCTGCAGCATTTGACACCATGGACCATGGTGTGCTATTGGAGCACTTGCGGTTCATCTTTGGGCTGTCTGGTACAGTCCTCAGTTGGTTTTGATCGTTTCTCAAGGGTAGAACTCAGAAGGTAGTGTCTGGGATTTTTTCCTCAGCATCACTCCCCCTATCCTGTGGGGTGCTGCAGGGCTCCATTTTAGTGCCCATGTTGTTTGCAGTGTACTTGCTGCCATTGGGAGTGATTATTAGGCGGTACGGCTTGAGTTTTCACTGCTATGCAGATGATACTCAGCTGTATATGTCCTTTGTGCCCATCCAAGATGCTGCCATTTTGGTCTTTAACAACTGCCTCGCCGAAATCCAGGATTAGATGAATGTGAGTTGGCTGCAGTTAAACCCAGAAAAAATTGAGTTGTTGGTTGTGGACCCAGGTCGCCGGGAGATGGGTTTGTTGGCAGGATCACCTTCAGATTTATTGCTTGGGGGTGTTCAGCTAACTACCTGAGACTTGGGCGTTGTGTTTGATGACTGTTTAACACTTAAATCTCAGGTGTCGACAGTTGTCAAAGCCTCTTTTTACCATCTGAGGAATATCGCCCAGGTGAAGCACCTGGTTCCTTCCGACGATCTTCCAACTTTGGTCCATGCCTTCGTTGCCTCCCGTCTTGACCACTGCAACACTCTTTACCTTGGGTTACCAGGGGTTGATGTCCGCTGCTTGCAGCTTGTGCAGAATGTGACAGCCAGGCTATTGACTGGCTTGTATAGGACCAGTCATATAACGCCTGTGCTCCGCGGACTGCACTGGCTGCCAATATGCTGGCGGATCACCTTCAAGGTCAGTTTGCTGACCTATAAGGCCCTACACAATCAGGGACCTGGTTACCTGAAAGATCTCCTTCATCCCTACTGTCCCTCCTGCTCTCACTGATCCACTGACAGGGGATTGCTAGAGATTCCCAGGGTTCGTTTAAAGACATCTAGGGCCCAGGTCTCTTAGTTTTATGGCTAACCCTGCTTGAAATTCTCTACCTCATCAGGTGCTAGATTTCCCAACCGTCCAAAGCTTTAAAGTAGCATTAAAAACACTTCTTTTTAGCCTAGCATATAATGACTTTTAATGTAGCTGTTGTGAATTTTATTTTATTTATGGTTTTAAAACTGTTTTATTTATTGATTTATTTTATTATTTTATGTGCAAGCACCTTGGTTTCGGAAAGGCACTTTTTATAAATAAAGCTGAATTTGATTTGATTTGATTAACTGACCAATTTGTTCTGCTGTTACTACTGACTGCTATTGGTTTCACTGCACACCTGTTTCTGCTCCATAAGCTTCTGTGGGGTCTAATCATGATGATGGCAGTATTGTGAAGAGGAGGGGCCATCTGTGTTTAAAAGCACACCTACACCTGACATGGTGGCTACTAAGTGAGGAGGCAAAGTGAATTCACTGGAGTCTGACCTCTAAGTGACAGGTTGTGAGTTTGACTGTCCAGTAAGTGAACACCTATGGCATTATTGATGACCTCCTGCTAGTGTACCTGCATGAATCTTTACATCATTTTGTTGCTGTTTGTGGTGCAGTCCTGAAAGAACTGTTGTCAAGGCAACTATACACATAGCTGCACACAGTGTGTGATTAACTGATCAATTTGTTCTGCTGTTACAGCTGACTGCTATTGGTTTCACTGCACACCTGTTTCTGCTCCATAAGCTTCTGCAGGGTCCAATCACGATGGTGGCAGCATTGTGGAGAGGGGGGACCATCTGTGTTTAAAAGCACACCTGCACCTGATGCAGCAGCATCTAAGTGGCAGCTGCTAAGTGAAGAGGCAAAGTGAACTCGCTGGAGTTTGTCCGGAGTCTGATCGGAACAGATCAGGCCACAGAACTCTGTTTTTAAAGAACTGTAAGGCTATATTATTTATAGGGTTGACATCATTTTTATTACTTAAATATTATATTGTGTACATTAGGAAATGGCTGTACTTGGTGTGTTTGTAGGGATACTGTATATTTTAAGCATTTTAGGCACTGATGCTGTAATTTTAAGATGCTACTTAAATGAACCCATATACCAGTAATGTTCTAGAAATGTCCTCAGGTGGTATCATATGTGATTATAAACTGCTTGCATGACCAACAGACTTTTGAGGCAAATGAAACGCACTTTTGTTAATCGCACTGAACAATGCCTTATTCCATTGTATAGGGCATACATTAGACTGTATCTAGACTATGGCTCCCCTTTCTGGAATCCAAACAAAAAAAAAGACATAGCAATTCTTGAACAGGTTCAAAGAAGAGTAACTAGAATGATTCCAAGATTAACAAACTTGGATTATCAGAACGGATTAAAAGCTACTGGTCTCTTCTCTCTTCAAACTAGAAGATTAAGAGGTGATGTGCTTATGGTTTTTAATTTAATAAATTCACCAGATCTAATGGAAAAATGTGGTCTAGCACTCTCCAAAAGGAGACATGTTCCGAGACTGCATAATAAACAGCTTGAAGTAAAAATTTATAAAACCAGCAAAAGGGGAAATTTTTTTCCAGTAAAAGCATCCATTGTATGGAACACCTTGCCACAAGAATTGGTAGAGGCAACTAATGCCACTGTCTTTAAAAACAAATTAGATGTTTGGTTGAGGGATAATAGATAAATAATTGTGAGGAACAGTCTTGATGGGCTCTTGTCTTCTGTTCTTTCATACCAAGTAATACAAAGTAAACTGATGCAACTTCAAATTATAGGGGCTACTAACAAGAAGCTATGATATAATCTGGGGTATTCTGTTAAGGGTCGATTTGGAGCTCTCATGATGTTAAAGCTAGTTGCTATAGTAAGTACTGTATTTATGATACTACTGGCGGGAGACATTGAGATAAACCATAGTCTCCTTACCAATGATTTAGCTGATACTGTATTGGTTATTTTAAGGCTTCACCACAAGGCTTACAAATAATATGCTTCAATGAATGCTCAAAGTCTGCTGTCTAAGTTTCACAAAATTGAAGCCTGGATAACTGGTTATAACCCTGATATGCTGGCTGTTGGCGAAACATGGCTACAGTCATCTGTCATTAATAGGGAGGTAATTTTACCTGGATATAACAATTTTAAGAAGGACAGGTCACAGGGGAAGGGTGGTGGAGTATGTTTTATGTTAAAAATTAATTAATTGCAGAAAAATGCTGTATCATGAGCACTCCCCTAAGCTTTTGAGAACTCTTAGCAATATAACTTAAATTGGGTAGCGTTAAAAAACTGATGATTTCTTGTGTTCATGTTCCATCTAAAACTAACATGGAAAGATTGTTAGAGTTTTCCAGTTTCACTTACTTAGAACACTGTGAGTGAGCTCATAGTATTAGAAAATTTCATCTCAAGCTGGTCTGGGGCTGAGACTGTCAAACTTAACAGTATTCTTATGCATATAAAATTGCAGCAACTAATTAACCTTCCTTCTAAGTTAGACTTGAAAACCAAAAGACACACAGTTCTTGACTGGTTATTAACAAAAAGGCCTAATCACATGCTTAGCTGTGGGCTGACTGCAAAGTATTTGAGCGATCATCACCCAGTATTTTGTATATGAAAACATCCAAGTAATAGAAAACTTGAACCTAAGGTGTCTGTGTTCAGGAATTTTTCTGCGTTTGACCTATCTCTGTTCCGAAAGAGTCTACAAAATTTAGATTGGTTTTACTTAAGGTTAATCCCAGATATAAACTGCGCACTGGATTACTTTACTTGTGAGTTTACAAGAGTGCTGGATTTACATGCCCCATATATTAAAAGGCATACTAGAGGTACAGAATCTTGATGGTTAACTCACCATCTTTTTAAATTAATGAAATAAAGAGATAAAGCATGGTTAAATTACAAGCAAAATGACTCTTTGGCAAACTTGCAATATTATCAACATTTGAGAAATAACTATAAAGTCAAAATAAAACTGGCAAAGGCTGAATATTTGAAAAAACAGCTAACAGAAGACTGAACAGAATCAAAAACATTTTGGAAAACTGTTAATGATCTTATTAATCCCTTATCACAAGCAAATTTGGCTATGAAGAAAATAAGTTAAACAATAACATGTCCTCTGACCATAGCAAATTAATTTGATAAAATATTTTCTAATCTGGATAACTATCAGCAAAATCTGAAAGGTTGCCTACCAGACATGAATATTGACAAGCCCCTGGGCAGATCACATTTCTATCTGAGAGCTGTCACAAGGCATGAAGTACATAAACTGCTATATAAAGTGAAACCTGAAAAATCTAGTGGATTTGATCATTTGCCCCCAAAATTACTGAGGATGACTGCAGCTGAGATAGCCAATCCAATTAGTGTCATATTTAATCTATGTTTTTCCCTAGGTCAAGTATCAGATTTGTGGAAATATTCTTATGTCATACCTATACATAAGTCAGGTCCCTTTTGTGAATTTAGCAACTATAGACCAATCTCCAACTTGTTGGCTCTTCGAAGATACAAGAAAAGGTGGTCTACAACCAGCATCTTGAATACATTGAAAATGATGGCGTAGTGTGACAAGATCAACATGGGTTCAGGAGAGGGCATGGAACCAAGACTGCCTTAGTCGAGTTCAAGAACGTAGTCCACGAAGACGTGGAAAAGAGATACCTGTCTGGTGCTGCGTTGGTGGATTTGAGCAAGGCATTTGATTGGGTTGATCATACACTCCTAATAAACATATTAAAACATCTAGGACTTGAGAAACCAGTCTTGGGGTGGTTTACTGACTACTTAACTAGAAGGTACCAGGCTGTTATATATGGAGGTTGTATATCTGACAAGTCTGAGGTAAAATATGGAGCCCCACAAGGCTCTACATTAGGGCCCATATTATTCTCCCTATTTTTTGTTCCAATAGCAATGGTCACTAAAGGTACACACTTAACACTGTACATCAATGATGCAGTGATTTATTCCTTCAGGTTGTCAACTGTTGATCTAAATAGGATTTTAATAAAAGAATTGTGCTTTATACAGAAATGGTTGAGGGATAACAACATAGTGCTAAATAAAACAAAAACAAGGATATTTGGAACCCATGCCAGACTGAAGGAAAAAGGTAACAGCCTGTAGGTGGCATCACAAGATGGAACCTTTTATGAAAATGTTTCCAACATTAAGTATTTGGAAATTTTGCTTGAACCCACTTTAAACTTTGGCCCTTATACAAGTAATAGCTTCTAAAATCCATACAAAAATTGTACTATTATATAGGTTATGCCACTATTTAACTGCAGAGACCAGACTGACTATTGCCAATCAGGGTTTACTGCCAATAGTAAACTATGCATCAATCATAACAGATAATGCTCCATGAAGCACTTTATCTAAAAAGTCCATTTTGATATAAAGGATAGGAAAATTTGCACTGCTTGCTCCAAACAATATGCACCATTGTGATGTCCTTAAGAAACTGAGGTGGCTACCAGTCCCTTTGTTCTTTAGGTTAGTAATGTCCAGGTTTATCCACAGGATTAAGGAGGCAGGTACCTCACTTAGTCTGAGTAATCAATTGAGAGACTACAAACCCAATTATTGCTCTCATTCTTTAGACAATCACTCCCTCTTAAATGTCCCTCTGATACATACATCAAATGGGCAGTGTACGTTTGCTTTTTCTGCATCTATTACTTGGAACGAATTACCACCACAGATCCAGTGCCTATTAAGCTATAGTACTTTTTCAAGTATGTTACTATCCCATTTTAAAGAATTGTTTAATTGTGAATGTTCTTAATACATCTCTATGAATAATTTTTTGTATTTCATGTTACGTGGAATTTTTATTCCTATTTGTGAAGTGTAATGTATAATGTAAAATGTACTGTAATATATGTTCTGAGACCTCATGTCATAACTGTAAAAGAAATTGTACTCTAGTGTACCTACCTGATAAATAAATAAACAAACAAACACTGGATTTTAAAAACTGGGATCAGGCAAAGCTGCCGGTGGGGGGAGCAGGATCATGCAATGGCGAGGTTATCTCCCCCTACAGTTGCTTCTGATATTGTGGTGGACCTCTGTCAGCTGCCTTCTACCTTGTACTGACACTAGTACAGCATCTCTCCCCCAGTCACCAGCCACTACTCTCCCTGCTCCTCTTATTATTGTTTTGTTGCTCACTGTTTAATGTCCCTTTACTTGTTCCACAATGTGTAGTATGCCAATTGTATTCTTGAAGCATTTCTTGTAATTTGATTATTTTGTTATACCTATTTCCTATTATTGTATTTATTTTTTTTATGTTTTACTTAGTATCTCTTCTATTCTCTACTCTTCCCCTTCCCTAGGATGCATCTGGAAACAAGCTTTTACCAGCTCAATATGACTTTCCTGGTAAAACTTTTGAAATAAATAAATAAAAAGGAGAGAGAATCTTGCTGTCATTAGATCCAGGGTGGGGGTAAGTTGTAAAGAAGATTACTACTATTAAAGAGAAGGGGGAGAAGAAAGACCATTGCTGCCATTAGGTCTTGTGGAAAAGAGAAGAGCTCATGGCTGCCATTATGTGGACTGGGAGAGGAGAGAGCATTGTTGTAATTCGGTAAGTGTGGATGGGGGAGGAGAAAGTGTTTGCTTAACTTAGTCGAGGAGGTGGAGAAGACAGCTGAGAACATTGTAACCTTTTGATGTGGGGTAGAGAAGAGAGCTTTGCTGCCATTATTTCCTCGGGGGGGGAGCTCTGTCTGACATAGAAACACAGACTATGAGACTACATGGGACAGAAGAAAAAAGTGAAAATAAAAAAAAAACTAGCTGAGACCCCCTGATAGGCCAGTGGTAGTGCATCTAGATTCCATGAGGGCAACTTCATGTTTAGGTGTGATCATCGGATCACCTGCTCTAAGACAGCCCATGGTAAGACAGCACTACAGATATCTGGGCTTTCAGGCTAGGAGAGGGAAGTTCACGTGAAGGAAAAGGAGGAAAAGATGAAGCTACGGTAAGAAAGATGACAACCAAGCTAAAGATTCTTTATTAAAAATGTGAAAACTAGAAACATAGATGGTGGCAGAAAAAGACCACAGGTCCATCTTGTCTGCCCGGAGTTTCCTATCTGCCCTGGGACCTATTGTCGATGCAGAGTTTGATTCCTCTAGGTCCATCTCCCTGCTCTTCTCTCCTCTCGACTTCTGCTTACCTGAGCAAGCACCAAACCCTTCACTCTGTCCCAGCCATGCTTAAAAACATTTATGGTCTTGGCACCCACCACCTTCTCTGGCAGACTGTTCCACAGCCCCACCATCCTTTTTGTGAAACAGAACTTCCTCACATCCCTCTTAAACCACTCCCCTGCCCAACGCAGCTTCCACTCATGACCTCAGCTTCTTGGCTCTATACTAATGTTAAAGATTTCCCCCTTGTTCATCTTGTTTATTTCCATCTGTAACTTGAAGGCTATCATATCCACCCATTTTGCCTGGTCCTGAATCATCTTGGTCATCCTGCATTGCACTGTCCCCAGCTTGTCCCTGGCCTTCCTCAGGTGAAGACTCCAAAACTGAGTACAGTATTCCAGTTGCAACCTCAACAGTGACTTATATAGAGGTAGTAGTACCTCCTTTTTCCTGATGTCAATACCTCTTCCAACACACCCCAGCCTCTTGTTAGCTTTATGTAGACCTTGTTACACTGGCTTGACTGTTCGAGGGAGTCACTAGTCCTGACTCCCAGGTCTCTTTCCTCTGCTGTAGTGCCCAGTTTAACTCGTTCCATCTAGTACTCTTTCCTGTTATTTTCCCCTAAGGTGTATTTCCTTGAATGTTTTGGTGTTGAATTTCAATTGTCAAACCTTAGACCACCTCTCTGGCCTTTGTAGATCCCTCTGCATCTCCCAGATCCCTTGTCACTATCTATCCTACCGCATTGCTTCATGTCATCTGTGAAGAGATAAAACCTACCTCGGATGCCCTCTCCAATGTTGCTGATGACCATACTGAAGAGAACAGGACCCAGGACAGAACCCTGAGGCACCCCACTCATGAGCTCCCTATCTTCAAATTTGACCCCATTTACCACCACCTTCTGCTGTCTTTCCTTCAACCAGTTTCCTATCTAACTATGCCCCTAGCCGCACCCAGGGCCTCCAGCTTCTTCCATAATCTTCTGTGTGGCACCAAGTTTAAAGCCTTGCTGAAACTGAAGAAGAATAAATCCACAGGATGGCCTTTATCTACTACCTGTTACCCAGTCAAAGAAAACTATTAGGTTGGTCTGACAAGACCTCCATCCCATGCCGTTTACTATCCTGCAGGCTGTTTCTCTCTAGGTCATCCACAAGGCCCTCTTTGATCAGAGATTCCATCAGTTTATCTTCTACAGAGGTAAGGTTGACAAGTCTGTAATTCCCTGGTTGCTCCTCCCCCCCCCCATATGGAGGGATTTCATCCACTACCCTCCAGTCTTTCAGAACTAACTCTTTTGGAATTGAGCCATTGAATAGCACTACTAGGGGTTCAGCCAGTTCTGAAGCCCATTCCTTGAGCACCCTTGGGTGCATTCCTATCTGGCTCTAAACAAGAAAAAAGTGAAACAAACAGAAAAAAGAGAAATGATCAAACTGACACTGCAGATGTTTATTTTCATTTATTTAGAGATCAGAATTACAACCTTTGAGCTAAAAGTTCATTTACAAAGGATCATCATCGGCATAGACAAACAAATATATGTGTAAGGAGGAGACATTAGCAGCTAGCAGCATTGTCTGATAATATATCTTTTTTTTTTTTACCCTTATTTGTGATCAACTTGCACCTATAAAGGGCTCAACACAGAGGGTGGAACCAATACGTTAAATGATTAAGGAGAGATGCCACCGCTGGCTGGGGCCCCATCAGTCAACCTGCCTGTTTTTCCTTCTACTTGAGATCCTCCCTGCTGTATCCCCAGTTTCCCATTGCCTGTGACACACCTGAGGAGAAACTCCAGTCCACACCCCCTGGAGCGGGGCTGCCATCTGCTCCTCAGCACTCCCTCTTCTGATGTTCCTTGGGCAGAGGTGATTGGTGAGACGATGTCCCAGTGGGCAGGATCTGGTGATGGAGGTGGAGGTAGACAATGTCTTCCTCCCAACCAATGGGAGTTTCCTGTGTTCATGAGCATGATTCCCCCCTCCAGGATCATGGACGTGCAATGACATCCGGTGTGATCAGGCATGATCCTGCACCCGTTCTGAAGATGTCCGCCGAGGCTCCTCCCCATAACCAACATGATCCCTCTGGCTGTTGCACTCCCAGCCTCTGCTGGGCATCACTAATGCTAGGAAATCATCCACCCACCTTCCCCAGGAGAGGAGAGGAGAGCAGTCCTCCATACACTCTATCCTCTCCTGCCCCGCCGACCCCCTACGGCCTAAGCTCATTCCCGAACCCAGGTCGCTGATGTGGCACGAGGTGTGGCGTCCAGCACCTCAACCCTCAGCACCACTGGGCCGGTCCTGATAATACTTCTTGTGGAGGACAAAGGACATACCACAATACATTTGAACAATATGGGGAAAATTGAGAGGTCTGTATCACAGGTACTACAGTCTCACAGGGGACAGTCATCAGGTTAATGTTTTATATGTTTAATGTATGGCAGTTTTTGGGTGTGGCAGTACAGGGAGCCTATGTGTTCTCCAAAAGCCTACCACCCCCAGTTGCAGCTATTATAGGGCCCCTGATATGCGTTCAGAGTTTACTTTGCTGTCAGCAGGTTGGGGGGCCTGCCAGTTAATGTTGTATGAAATGACAATAAGCCCTAAAAAGATTTAGATAAATACAGAGAGCTAGAATAGCTGCTGTAAATGATAAAACTGGAGGATTGAGGGAAATTATGTAACCTAAATTTATGTGGTGAGAGTTAGGGGTCATCCTCACAGTCCATCATTGCTGGGTTCTCCAACACTGTAGTGCTGGTTCTGTATTATTGATTTAATTAGTTAGCTAGTTAGTTAATTAGTTAGGTGCTGCAGAACTTTAAACCTTGCCACAGAACTTGTTTTAACAGTTCTGCCAAAGTTCAGAGTCCCTGCTGCAGAAGTGATATTTACAGTGCCACCAAGAATGGGGGGGTTGCTTTTTGGCATTCAATTTGAGTTACCAGATCCTGGACCACTTTTCCATTTTCTCTAAATTGTCTTTCATGGCCCTAACTCTTTTCTCACTGTCCACCCTGCCACGCGTCTTACAGTCATCCACAGTTAGAAAAGCCCAGAACCCAGCACCAACCTTTGAGGCACCCCACTGTTTACCCTCCTAACCTCAGAGTGCCATCCATTTAGGACTACCCTTTGAATTCTTCCCCAACCAGTTCTCTGCCAACCTTGTTACATCTGCCATTGCCCCCTGTCACCAAAATTCTTCACAAGACATCTACGGGGCATTGAGTCAAAGGCCTTGAGGAAGTCCAGATACAGGAGGTCCTTCGACCAGCCTTTGTCCTCTGCCTGAGACACTACATTGAAGAAAAATGTTAAAGTTTCTATAAATTTTAAATAAAAGCCTATCAGTTTAGTCATCAATGTTTTTAAATGAGAAATGTAAATATCCTTTGTGTACTGTGTATGTGGTATGCCTCCATTTGACCTTGCACACTGATTATTACCCAAGAGCATTCCACACTACTGTAGGAGGAGCCCTCTACAGGAACATTGACTGTATGCCCTTCACTGCTAGAAAGATAATGATGGCTACTTATTGTGGACTATTGGGACGAAGTATATTCTGCTTTTGTTGACTATAGGAACAGGCACTAGTTTACTGCACCACTCCTAAAACATGTTTTAAAGATTGGAACGTGGGGTGGCCCAGCGTCATGGTTGATGTACAGCGTGCTGCCACCTCCATCTGGGAGATCAGGGTTTGTGTATGGTCACTGGAATCTGACACCGATGCTGGTTGGAGACTGGATATGCTGAAGAGATGAGGCCTATGACTGTCAGTGAATGACAGAGGGACTGAACTGCCCAGCATTTCTGCACTACCTGCCAGCCATCCAAGGAGCAGCAGTGGTGATGGCCATTAGAGTAGCAGCTTACAGGCCCTCCCAACTGGTGAACAAGTGCAGCCATGGGGACTCCTGTCATTAGGGTGTGGGATGGGGACAAAGGAGCAAAAATGGGTAAGATTAGGCTGCCCAATGACCTAGTGGGTAATGTGCTGTGCTCCCATGCCAGTGACTTGGGTTCATGAACAAACGTGGGACCTGAGTCCGACAGCTGAGGGACTGGGCTGGCACTGCCATATCGCAACACCTCCAGCCAGGGAAGGATGGCACTGTGGTTCAGGTGCCACAGCAACCCCTGCAATGGGCCATAGAGCTTGTCTCCTTGCAGTGATGTTGCTGCATGTGCACAAGGAATGACTGAGTACCACCCATTGTCTGGGAGGTGGGTGGCATTCAGAAAGTGAGAGAAAAATATAAAAAGTCTCATGTCTCCCAGGCCACCTCTGTAATGGTCACTGATACTCTCAGACCCCAAACCCCATGGATCCTCAGTGGCTTTGACAGTGAGTGACAGAGTGCGACAGTGGAAGGTCAGTAGCATAAGGGCCAGTTGGCAGGAAAAGGAGGCAGTGGGTAGCGAACCGCTTTTTTTTTTACTTTCTTTTTATTTCAATTATAAGTGGTTCACACATTACTGTACAACATCGAGGCATATTGGACAGGTTCAAATAAGCAACTGTGCAGCCCAGGCAACCAAAATACTGAGAACATTACCTTGAACATGGGGAACATTAGGAGAGGAGACACAGCGCATAGCTAAACCAAGTGTTTGAGGGGACTCCTCTTCAAACCAGTATCTGATTAAGACAATATTAATCCAGTGGACAAACTGGACTAGACTACTAAATACAACTCCCCCCTTCCCTTCCCTTCAAGGATCAATATCTGATTGATGTTTAGAAACATATAATAACCAAACAGTCCATCTGTTCAGCAGGATGGGAAGCATATATTGTACCCAGGCCATCATACGTTCCATGATATAAATATCATAAATAATATCCTCCCACTGTTTCACCTGTGGTGGGGAAGATTGCAGCCATAATTTAGTAACTGCTTTTTTAGTTGCTGCAAACATAATATTGAGTAAATAAATGTGATGCTTCTGTTTGATTTGGAGGGGGTAATGTAACAAAATTGCCATTTCTGGTGTTAAAGACCCCAGTTCAGGAAACATTTCCATCACTGCCTCCTGTACTGCCCAGGAAAAGGGAGTTAATACTGGACATGACTAGAGCACGTGTGTATGCGTGACCACCTCACAGCCGCAGCTCCTCCAATAAGAGAAGTCCCTTGAAATATGAAATTTAGCTGTTATTTGTGGGATGCAAAAGTAACGGGTCACGACTTTCCATCCAAACTCACGCCAGATGTAGGAATATGTTGTTTAATGTTGTCTATGCCATATCTCTCTCCAACGTTGCGGCGTGAGTTCCATTGAAAGTTCCACCTCCCAGTTTGAGTGAACCACCTCCATTATAGAAGTGGGGACATCATACAGGGCATAGTAGTAGCCTGAAATAAAGTGGGAAGGGGAAGTCTCCCTCTGCACCACAAGGAGCAATGAAAATAGGTGTAATAGTTTGGGAATCAACCTTAAGGCAAACTGTACTGCCCATAAAATACCTGCGATGGCGATACCTATAATAATCTGAACATAAAAGTTGAAACTGAGTTTGTAATTGCTGAAAAGTCTTAAAGACCCCATCATGGAAAAATTGGTGAGTCTGGACAAGTCCCAGTCTTATCCAGGAGTGGATTCTATGATCCAGATTCGCAGGATGGAAGACTAGGTCTAAAGACAGGATACCAAGCCAATGCACTCCAGCCACATTTTCAGATTTGTTCAGATAGGCCCTCCATTGCCTTAATACACCAGCTGTATAAATAGACAGTTCTGGGACCGGGTTGCCTCTGTTTGGTTGAAAGATCAAATGATCATCTAGGGCTGCCTGAGCCAAAGTGCACTCAACTTGCACCTATAAAGGGCTCAAGACAGAGGGCGGAACCAATATGTTAAATGATTAAGGAAAGATGCCATTGCATAACGATGCATACTGGGCAAAGCCAACCCTACCCCCAAACTCGGGTCACTGTAATTTGGTAACAAACAGCTTGATGGAAAAAAAATGGGTAAAACTACATTTTTCTAAAAATGGGATGCAATCTAGAGCTTACATTGCAGGTTTACACATAGAAAAATAGAAAGGTATTGACAGAAAAGGACTCACAGTCCATCTTACTGCCCATTTTTCTACCTGAGCTATACCAACATAACTCTTGGTCATGCCTAGACTGAATACCCATGGTAGTTCATCTCCTGTCCTCCCCTACTCTCCACCCCTTTGCTGTCTTAATTTTCACCAGTTCTTTATAGCTGTCTATTGCTGTCTTAAAACCTGTCACCATCTTGGCATTTACCGCCTCCCCTGGCAAAACTTTCCATCTACCCACCACCCTTTCTGTGTTGTGAAGAAATATTTTCTTGTGTCCCTCCTGAATCTATCCCCACAATGTTATACACTTGTCGTCTAGTTGCTGATCCCTCTCCAGGCTTAAAAAGGTCATTACCACACTCTACCCTGCTTATCCCTTTCAGATACTTAAAGGTCTACCTCATGTCCACCCTCTCCCTTCTGGCCTACAGCCTGTACATGTATCATCTTTATAGCCTGCCTCTGGACAGATTCTGTGTGTTTTTTATCCTTTTCCATGTGTGGACTCCACCACTGGGCATACTTCTCCAGGTGTGGCCTCACCAGTAATCCACAGAATGGCAACAGTGCCTCTTTTCTACTACTGGAAAACCCTCTCGTTATACATCCCAGTATCCCCTTTGCTTTTCTGAGTGCTCTGACACACTGGATTATTGACTTGAGTCTATCACTAATGATGATCCCCAAATCCCTTTGCTCAGTGGTTTTTCAAACCCAAGCCAACAACTTGTCTTTGGGTTACCTTTGCTTACAGGCATAACTTTGCAACTCTTCACCTTTAACTGAAGTTGCTATACAGTACCTCAGACCAACCCTACATCTTGTGTAGATCCCTCTTCATGTCACTGACCCCCTCCTTAGAGCCTACCCTACCACAGAGTTTAGTGTCTTTAGCAAAAAGGCAATTTATTCCTTGATTCCTTCTCCATGTCACAGGTGAACACATTAAACTGTACTGGTCTCAGCATCAACCCTTGTGGTACCCTACTTCTGATCTCCCTGATTTCTAAATGTTCACTATTTACAATCATCTTCTGAGTCCTGCCACTTAGAAAAATTGTTACCCATCTCGATGGCTTTGCCCCAGAACTTAGTTCCCCTTAGTTTCTTAATAAGGCATCTATAGCCTGTCTCTATATTGGGGGAGCTAATCTGAGCACGAGGTGCAATGAGTTCACTCTGTTCTTTGCAAAGTGTCCACTATCAGAGGTGAGATTTCGGCCAACACCACTCGGGGATCTTGCAAGGGATGGTCAGAGATATACAGATGCCCCCTTATTGCTTGGGAGTAGTTTGACCCGGTTGGGGTGGATGAGGTGGTTGGGATTGTCCTGGAGCTCCAGCCTACCTATTGTGATCTAGACCCAGGTCCAACCAGGCTTTTAAGTCAGTTGTGTGGACCTGATTGGTCCTGTGACTTCTGAGATTGCCCAGAGTTCTCTGTGGAGTGAGGGTTTTCTGGCAGTTCTAAAAGAGACACTGATGAAGCCCTTTTTGAAGAAACCCTCACTGGACCCGGACTGTTTCAGCAACTACAGACCAGACTCAAACCTCCCATTTTTAAGGAAGGTTTTGGAGAAAGTGGTGGCCACTCAGCTCGAGGCCCACCTCACCGCTTCACCCATCTTTGAGTGTTTCCAATCTGGGTTTAGAGCTGGACATAGCATGGAGAATGCCTTGTTCAGAGTGCTAAATGATCTTCTGATAGCAAGAGATCGGGGGGGGGGTACCAGACTTGTCCTCCTGGATCTCTCTGCGGCATTTGATACCGTGGATCACGAGGTGTTACTTAACCAACTGTGAGACCGATGTGGATTGGCCAGCACTGTCATCAGCTGGTTTAGATCCTACATCACAGGTAGAGTGCAGAGGGTGATGATAGAATTATCTTCTTCTAGCCCAATGCCTCTACATTATGGTGTCCCACAGGCTTCGGTTTTGTCACCTCTTTTGTTCACAGTATATATGCTGCCATTAGGAGACTTTATCAGGAAGTATGGTCTGGGGTTTCAGTGCTATGCAAATGATACCCAGCTATACCTATCCTGTGCACCCAATGACCTGTAGGCTAACTCCATGTTTAAAAACTGCCTAGCCGAGATCCAAAGTTGGATGACTCAAAACTGGCTCCAGCTTAACCCAGGCAAGACTGAGGTACTGGTGGTTGAGCCTGGTCACCACTGGGATGGAAGAGGGTTGGGGATGAATCCTGGCTTAATGCTAGGGGGAATTCCTTTGACCCCATTCACCTGGGTTAGGGATCTGGGCGTGATCCTTGATGACAGTCTGAAGCTTGATGTGCAGGTGTCAGTCGTTGTCCAAAGTGGGTTCTATCACCTACGGAATATCACCAGGATCTGCTCTCTATTACCATCAGAGGACCTGGCCACCCTAGTGCATACCTTTGTTACACTAAGACCGGACTGGTGCAATGTTCTCTACCTAGGGCTAACAGAGGGCAATCTCCACCGACTGCAGCTGGTCCAGAACGTGACAGCCAGGCTTTTGATGGGCATTAGTAGGTTTGATCAAATTACACTTGTTCACTGTGAGCTGCATTGGCTGCCGATCAGGTGGAGGGTTGCCTTCAAGGTTGGGTAACTGATCTATAAAGTCCTACACGGCCGGGGTCCGGAGTACTTGCAAGACCTTCTGGTTCCTTACCGCCCATCTCACACTCTCCATTCCGCTGAGGGGAGCCTCCTAGTGATTCCCAGAGCTAGGTTGCTGTAGTCAGGGGATAGAGCCTTTTCAGTTGCCACACCAGCCCTGTGGAATTCACTGGTAGCTCATCTAAGGGAGGTTTCCTCGGTGGAAGCTTTTAAATGAGGGCTGGAGTCTTATTTATTTAATAAGGCCTTTAATAGCGGCTAGCTACTGTTGCTGTCTATTAATAGATGAATCCAGTTTAATGAAATGTCATTACTGGCTGTGTTTTTATGTGTATTAATGTTTTAGTGTTCAGCACCCTGAACATCAGGGAAAGGGGCACCATAGAAATAAAATCTCTCTATCTATCTATCTATCTATCTATCTATCTATCTATCTATCTATCAGGTACTGAGTCGAATATCTTATTGAAATCTAGATACAGCACATCCGGGCCCCTGGCCACTGCACTTATTAGAGTCAAGGAACTCAGTCAGGATAGTCTGACACAAGGTTTCCTTTGCAAAATTGTGCTGCCTTGTGTCTTGGAGCAGTTACTTCAAGAAACTCCACCAAATGCTCCTTGATGAGTCTTCAGGAGTATTCCCACTATAGTTTCAAATGAATTGATCTATAGTTTCCAGGCCCTGTGTGCTCCATCAATGGGTTCCAGGTCCTCTGTGCTCCAGCTACAGTTTCCAGGTTCTCTGTGCTCCAGCTGTAGTTTCCTGCTCCTCTGTGCTCCATCTGTGGTTTCCAGGTCCTCTGTGCTCCGGCTATAGTTTCCAGATCCTCTGTGCTCCATCTATGATTTCCAGGTTCTCTGTGCTCCATCCATGGTTTCAAGCTCATCTGTGCTCCATCTATGGTTTCCAGGTCCTTTGTGCTCCAGCTATAGCTTACAGGTTCTCTGTGCTCCATCTATAGTTTTCAGGTCCTCTGTGCTCCCACTCATTTATTTATTGCAAGAGTTTTACAGGAAAAGTCTATTGAGCCTAAATAGCTTATTTCCAGAAGCATCCTGTTGGTAGGGGCTACAAGGGAGAAACAGTTCAGTAGCACTTATACATGACAAACATTACGCAAGGTAACAGAATTAGGTGTGGGCAGTTCCGCCCCGATGGTGATGGTAGCCTAAGACAACTGCTCCGATCCCCCTTCTGAGAAAATCCACCCTCTTACATCCAGAATCCTCAAAATAATATGAATACAACATGCACAAGAGGGGGAACAAAGGTCCTACATCTATAAAATTAAAGAAAATGGATGATGTCGTGGAAGATGATCCCAGACCGGAGTCCGAGATCTCAGAGTCTGAATAGGTTCAGCCGCAAAACGTGCCATCGTCTGCTAGGGCTACCCAGCTGGAGTATCGCACACCAAAGAACAGAACAAAAAAAATTAAACTAGATATGATATACCACGAACTATGTGCATTCAAGGCAAACATTAAACAGCTGTACTCAGAAATACGAAGAGATGTGCAGCAATTGGAACAGCGAGCAGACGATTCGGAGCACCAAATTACAGCAACAGAGAATCGAGTAGATGACTTGGAAAATGCAATGTAACAAATACAAGAACAACAAGGCCTCTTAGAAGCACGCCAAGAAGATGCTGAGAATAGAGCACACCGTAAAATATTCGTCTTTATTGTATCCCGGAGGGAAGTGAGGGCTTTAAAATAAAATAATTCGTATCTGGCCTACTCCGCTCAGCTTTAGACCTCCCTGAGAACTATCAATTTGATTTTGAGAGAGTACATAGAGCTTTGGCTCCAAAACCCTCCATGGTGACTGCTGCACCCAGATCCATAATTGCCAGATTCAATAAATACACAGTGAAAGAATATATATTGCTGACAGCTTGACGCAAACAAAAGATCTTTGAAAAAAACAGATTCTATGTGGATCATGATTATGCACCTCAGACAGTGAAACAACTAAGGGCCTACCTTCCGTTGCTCCCTACTATGCAAAACCAGAGCATCAAGTTTCAGACCCCTTATCCAGTGAAGCTCGTTGTCTTCATGCCTGAGGGAAAGATGGAGTTCTCCAATGCTGAGGAAGCCCATGAGATACTAACGGCGAAGGCTCTGACATTCCCAGAAAGGCCGCAGCCTGGTGTATCCCGCGCCACACAGCTGTCGTGCTGGCAAACAGCACAACCAAAACCGACTGCCACAGAAGAAAAGAGAAACCAGATAAATATAAAGGACTCTAGACAGTAGTTGGCAAAGTTTGTTCAGGGCACCACTACTGTTCTGGAGAAAGAAGCCTGAAATTTTTTAAAGGTACTTTTTGGTGACATCATTCGCGTTTAGTCGCGAGTGGCCCTGGGGTGGGTGGGGGGCTGGAGGTGAGACAGAAGCTGTGAGGAACTAATTTGGATACCTCCAAACTAGGCCTGGAGGCTGCCCTTGACTCTAGCTCCTAGTGTTTAGCCCTCTAAAATCTGGGCGACATTTGGGCACTTGTCAGTGATATGTGGACGTCCTTGTTCCCGCTGCAATGCTTTTCCCTTAGCCCACCCTTCCCAAACAGACCCTGGGAAACAACATAATTGAGCCCCAAAGTGGGCATTCCATGCTTCCAGATGAACTCTCTGCAAAAATTGATACTACGCAGATTCGAGAGGAGGCACAAATTAAGGTTACCCCCTGTAACTGGCCGAATCCTGCCTCTCTCCCTGTGGGAAGCACATATGGCTGAATTATGCCCATATCTATACTTACTTATTGGACATATCAACTAACTGTCCTGGGTAAAAGAGTGCTTGAAAACAGACCAGAAGTACTGTTAAAGACTGGGACTAGTATATGAAGACGGGAGGGGATTGGTGTTTGAGAGTTGGACTTTGTACAATATCCCTATGGGACGACCATCAATTTACTTTTTATAAATTGGGACCTAGTGTTTACAATTTTTTTTGATTTGTTATTACATATTTTGTCCCTCTTTTTTATTTGTGGGCCTTAACAGCTCACGGAGGGCCCGAGGCAAAATATGCCCTGATCTTAACCCTCCGGCTGGGTTTAAGTCTTATTGCACTGACACACCCAGTACTTAAAGGGAAATGGGTAATAGTTTCCCCTACCTTGGAAGTTTATACATTTTTTATGTTTATATTATTTGTAGGAAATATGGCAAAAGAGATAACTGCTTTTGGTCAGTCTGTGAAAAGCCCTAATAATATTGACCATACTAAAAGTGATTTTTTTAGGGTTAATGAGGTTCTTAATGTTTAATCATGCCCTGATGGCATGCGAGTTATGGCTTAAGGTTCGACAATATGCAACACAGCTTATTAATGTGTCAGGCAAGAGGCCTAATATTTCTATCCTGCTCAGAAAGAAATTGCTAGGAGCCAATCGAAGTGATAAAAAAAACAACTTCTGGGAGATTTATATCTAGGCCCTATACACATCAGAAAAGTCAGGATTGTGGATCTATGTTAGGGCTGGAGAGACAAAAAGGGGGAGTTTCAGTTCAGAAAAAGATTATTTTCTTTATAAGTAATTATGGCTAACTCTGCTCTTATTATGTCATTTAATGTAAATGGCATTCACAATCCGGTAAAACGTAGAAGATTACTACGTTATTTTAAACAAAGTAAGCTGGATGTGATTATGCTTCAAGAGACTCATCTTTCTAAATTGGAACATTCAAAATTAAGCGCGTGGGGGTTTGATAAAGTGGTGGCCTCAGCCCATGCCTCTGGACGGAGGCGAGGTACTGCAATCCTAATTCCACATGGTACGCAGTTACAGATGCAAAAACAGATCATAGGCACAGATAGAAACTATGTAATTGTTGTGGGTCAACTTTATTCGAGGCAGATCACGTTAGCCTCACTCTACCTTCCCCCGGGGAGTAAAGTGACAGTGGTGCGAAGATTCCTGGATACCTTATTGCCAACCATTCAAGACATGTGTGTTATTGGAAGGGATTTAAATATCACCCTGAATATTAAGTTAGATTCATCTAATCCTACTAAACATCGGCAATCAGCTATCCAGAAATATTTAAGACAAACCCTCCCTGAACTGTGACTCATAGATACTTGGGGCCACTTTTTCCCTTTGGAAAGGGCTTTTACGCATTACTCGGCCAAAACTAATACCTCAGCATGACTAGATTATTTTCTAACCTTGATTGAACACCTTGCATATGTTAGGGAATATATATATACATATATATATATATATATATATATATATATATATATATAGGAGGTCCCTTTATCAGATCACACTCCTGTTTTCTTAAAAATAGATGTGGAGAGAACTAAAAAACCAAACTTTTGAAGGTTTAATATAACCCACTTGCAGGATCCAGAATTCGTTCAACTGGTTAAGTCCCGCATACCAATTATCCAGGCAGATAATGCGTCTCCTGATACAGCAGCTACTATTAAATGGGACACTCTCAAAACAGTGTTCAGGGGTGATATTATCAAAGATGCTTCTTTGAAAAAAAGAGGTAGAGAAAAAAGGGAACAGGAATTGCAAGAGGCTTTATCGAGGCTACAGGCTAAGTTATGTCAGGGTAATAACTCTGTTTAACCTGAGATGTTAATAATTAAGCAAAAACGTCAACAAATAACTGACCAAAAAATAGAGCAACAACTGCTATACTTGAAACTAAATTCGTGGAAGGGGGCCCCAGGGAGCCAGGAACTTGGTGAGACGTCTTTGAGGGTCCAGAGGCAGGGCTGCAGTTGCCAAACTTCGGCATCCACGAACTAATCAATTATTGTCCCATCCCACTGCCATCAGACAAGCTATAGCTGATTTTTACAAACTTTTATATACTGAAGATAATTCCCCGAGCCCACATCAACTGGCCACATATCTCCAGAGCATTAAATTACCACATCTAAATGTTCACCAAGCTGAGTCCCTGATAAGCCCTATTACCAAGCAAGAGATTATAGCTACCCTTAAGTTGACCAAGACACAAAAGGCCCTGGGACCAGATGGATACCCGAATGAGTTTCTTAAACAATTTCAGAAATTACTTACAGTATACCCATTCTGTTACCGGCTTTCAGAGAAATACAGGAGGGAGGTCCTCCTCCCACATCCTGGCAATATGCTGAAATTACAGCTATTCCAAAACCTGGAAAAGACCCAATCCTGGCCACTTCCTATCGTCCCATATCTAAATTAAACTGTGATTGTAAAGTTTTTATGTCTATTCTGGCTCACAGATTGGAAAGATTTCTACCTCAGCTAATTGATAGAGATCAAGTGGGATTTATTATGAATCACCAAGCCCATGATGCAGTACGAAGGGTTCTACTATTAGTTGAAGATGCCACTCAAAGAAAAATTCCTTTAATTTTACTCGGACTCGATGCCAAGAAAGCCTTTGATAGGGTGTTGTGGCCCTTCTTATGGGCTACCCTTAAATAATTTAATTTCCCTGAAAAGTTTATATCCCAAATCCAGGCCATGTACTATTTCCCAGTGGCCTATCTGAAACTAGACAGCTCAATTTCTTCACCATTTACTTTATGCAGAGGTACACGACAAGGGTGCTCCCTATCCCCACTTCCTTTTGCACTTTATTTGGAACCCCTAGCTGCCAAATTAAGGGAAAACAGTAACATTCAGGGGATCCCATTAGGAGGCAAAATGTTTAAATTATCCCCTTTTGCAGACGATATTTTGTTGACCCTGACTTCCCCAGAGACATCTGTCTCGGTGGTATGGGAACAATTTCAGCTTTTTAGCACCTTATCTGGCTATAAAATAAATTGTTCAAAAACAGAAGTACTTAATTTTTCCTTCTCCCCCTCCAGACGAATGAAACTGGAATTTCTCTTCCACTGGCACAGACTTGAGATGAGGTACCTAGGGATAAAAATCCCAGCCAAGCTAATATACCTTTAAATGGTGAATATGGAACCAGTTATACAGCAAATCACTTCCGATATGTCTAGGTGGACACAACTCCCCCTGGGTCTGATTAATCGAGTGGAAATAATCCAACAAAATATTTTTCCTTGTTTATTATTTTGCCTACAAACATTGCCAACTGTTCCCTCAGACTTTTATTTTCAATCCTGGGATAAGCTCATCTCTAGGTTTATCTGGGGAGGACCCCCCCCCCCAGGGTAAAATACACCTTATTACAACTTTCTAGGACACAGGGAGGGCTAAATTTACTTAACCTGAAAGAATATTCCAGAGCAACTCAAACCCTTACAGCCCTATTACTCATTAATCCCTCTTACAAGGCACACTGGAAAACAATAGAGATAACCTTAAATGGACTGGAATGTTTATCAACATACCTACTGGGAGACCTCACCAGGTGCTATCCCCTGACCCAGTTTCTGAAAATGACTACAGAATTTTTAAAAAGCTGGCTTTATGTGACTTGGTATAGGTTAACCTCGCAGGAGAAATATTTTTTAAATGCCTTAGCTTCTAATAAAGATCTTTTCCCTTCCTCGCTGGAGACAGATCTATTAAGATGGGAGCGTTACTCCATCAGATATGTTTCCAACTGGTGGGCCCTTCAGGAATTCATCCATTCACATATTTACAATCCTCATATGGATTACCCCAGAGAGATCTCCCAACTTATGGGGCACTACATGCTGCTCTACTTGAAATAGTTGACTCTTTAACTGGAATAGCAAAAACCCTGTCTAAAAAGGTACAATTGATTATCCAGGCCATAGAAGGTAGATCACAGGAACACGTTATTAATAATATATATCAGGCAATGTGCCCTGTGTCTACACAGGAACATGACCAAGTGAGAGCTAGATGGGTAAGGGAACTTAAATTAAAACTAGACCCAGATAGATGGCTACAATCCACCTACTTTTATTTAAAGAATTCATCAACGTCTTATTGGAGGGAATTTGCCTGGAAGACCAGGGTTAGATTCTTTAGAACTCCAGATATCCAGGTAAAATTGGGGGCACCAGACAGAAGTCTTTGCTGGAGAGGATGTGGATGTTCTCCTGCAGGCCAAGAACATACATTATGGGCTTGTCCCCTCCTATCTGATTATTGGAAGGATATCATAGTGAAACTTAACAACATTTTTGGCACCCCTGATCTATTTACCCCAGGATTTATCCTGACAGCAACACCACCACAGGATATACAGATCAACTAGTCTCAATATAAACTTGTCACACTTTTAACCTTAATAGCTAAAAAAGTTATTACCAGACTATGGCTCACTAAAACGGCCCCTGATAAAGCTTCTTGGAGAAACCTCACCTATGAAGTATATAACTTGGAACATCTCTCATATAGGATAAACAACAGGATAAACACCTTTAATACTAGATGGGGACTATGGGTTGCACATCAGTTAGAGACCTATCCAGATTTTGTACCATGAAACAAAGAGATGATTATCCTGTGATTTTCAAGTTAATCATAGTTGGGATAGTATATTATCTTGGAGGCTTTGCTGATAAGGGGAGGAGACCCAAACCGAGAGGGACGTTGATCTGGAAAACATGGGAGGGGGAAGCTAGGGGAACAATATTTATTTAAGACTACAGTCTATAAGATCTTATTCTGATCTATTTACCAAACAGAGAAATATAGTAGGATGCTACTACAGGGATATGTTAAACAGTCCTATGTGTATAAATTAAGTGCCTGTAAATTAATTACCTGTATATGCTGTAACAAGGAACCTCAACAACTAATATGTTGCGTAAAATGTGATTATGTAGGTGATATCCTTTCTCAAAATAAAATAAAAAGCTATATTAAAAAAAAAAAAGAAGTAGATGTGGAACAGCAACAAATATACATTTCAGAATTCCAGGTTACAGTATACCTAAATTTACAGTATTCAGTCCAGCAATCAAACAAGGTGAGTTTAGAGATTAAGACAGATGTAACAAGGTACACTTGGGTGAAAATAATTTAACATACATACAGTAATGTACCAGGTTCAGTGTAGGTCCAAGTTCAAAAAAGGTAGATTAAGGGCAGGTGCAGGTGTGAGTGGTGTGCATATTTAAAAGAGCCTTCAGAGCAGCAGGATCACATCTGCACTCCTGTAATCCATTGGGGCTATCTAGGGCCATACAAGTTCCTGCCCCAATCCCATCAGTACTCTGGGGTGTTATCCATCTGGTCCTGGATATTTATGCAACCTAAGTGTCCTTAATCCCTTAAGTACCTGATCCCCTAATACAGGTCCCAAATTCAGTTCCCTCCACCACCCCCTCCTATAGCCTGCCTACTGCAGTTAGGAATGGACCCCCACCTCTAATGTAAATAGTAAGCAAAAATGCTCAGTGGTGATGCTGGGCTTCTTCCCATCCTCCTCTATACATATATTTCCTGATTTAAACCTCACAGCTCTTTCTGGTGTACCTCTTTTTTCTGATATATCTAAAAAATACCTTTTCATTTTCCTTTACTCCTCAGCTATCCTCAGTGACGTCTCTGCCTTTCCCCTCCTTATGATTCTGCTTGCTTCCTACATTTTTTCTAAGTATGCCCCTCTGTTACCCTCAGATTGATTCCCCCTTACACTTGTTGAATGCAGCCCCCTTTGCCCAGATTGCACCTCTCACTTCCACAGAGAACCAGAGTGGATTCTTTGGTTTTTTGTTTTTACTTACCAGCTTCAAACAGGATTTATTCACTTTCAGAAGACTACCCTTAATGAGCTGCCACATTTCCTCAGTACCCCGTCAAGTGAGCACTACCAGAACAGCACAGTGCTATATGGTGTTATATGATAAGTGCTCACTCGGACAGTGAGGGGGGATTTACAGAGCACGCTGTAAGTGCTCCCCTGGTCACTGTCCCTGGTGCTGGCAATGCAGAAGAGCACCAAGAGCCAGGAGAATGGCTGAGCTGCTTCTGTGGCATGGAGGGCTGGGGCATTAAGAAGCTCAGCCAGTGCCATTGGAGACCAGGGTTCTATTCTTGGTCTCCAAACATTTTACTGCACTCAGGATGTACGTTCTGATATGTGGGGCTGTAGAAACAGTATTCCACAGCCTCACAATTTTAACTTTCCCCAATATGCAGTCCCCCTTGAGTTAGAATCACTTAGTCCAGGAGATGTGGAGGGCATAGCCCCCTTTAAAAGAAAAAAAGGTACCTTTATTATCGAGCACATCATGCCAACAGTTTTTTGTCTGTGCTTCTGTCAGTGCCCATTTCCTCTACTTCCTGAACCCTTTTTGACCCTCCCTCCTCCAGTTTGTCTTGGAGGTCTCCCCCATTCTTCTAAACTCAGCCTTCCTGAAATTTGAGCTCTTTGTCCAAGACTTTGTCTTTTGGTCATCTAGTGTCAAAGTGAACCAAACTGGACTCTGATCACTTGTGCCTGGGTTTCCTTACCCAAACCTTTTTCATCATATCCTGGTTCCACAAAACTAGATGATAGATGGCTCCCTCACTGATTGTACTAGGAATCTGGCTTCATGAATATCTAGCTGTTGATGGTTTCCAGTCCACATCAGGGAGACTTAGATTGCCCCTTAGTACCATGTTCCCTAGGATGATAGTCTTTTCTGATTTGTTTCCGTAACTCCCTGTCCCCCCAATTGGTTTGGTGGTTTGTAGGCCACTCCCACTCTTAGATTCATGTTTTTAACCAGCAGCTGCACCCAAACTGTTTCTATCCTCCATCCCCACCCGGGCCCTTGCTTCTAACACTTTTATATTGCCTCTGATGTGAAGTGGCACCCCTTACCATGGGCTTTACCACAATCTTTTCTGGCTAGGGCATACCCTGGGATAGCAAGGTCCCAGTCATGGTTCTGTGTTGCCCATGTTTCTGTGACTGCTATTAACTCTAGTTGGTCTTCCACCATCACTGCTTGGAGGTCCTCCATTTTGTTCCCCAAGACTCCTAATGTTAATGATCCCTTAGGTTAACCCTCCATGGTTTGTTACAGACCTGGACTCCTCCTCAGGTTTGTCTGTATGACAATTTGCAGTTCACTGAGCCTCTTATCCTCAGTTCTTCATAACGGCTTCTTCTGTTTATTGCTGTTTTGTCATTTTAATACACACATTCCACATATATAATTGTGGCCTTGTTGCTGTTGATTTCATATCACTTATGTGTGTTAAGCTTACTACAATGTGCTGTATATATTCTTTTCTCTGTTTTGCACTGTTTGCTACCTGCATCATTTTGTGTTTATTTGCACTGTACTTGACCAGCATTGTTTTGCACCTGTCTGAATTAATGCCCCTCATCACCTTCTGCAGACTGCACCTAGAAACAAGCCTCGACTCAGTTTGCCTTTCCCAGTCACCAATTTCTAAGTAAATAAAAAAAAATTAAAACTCTCTCCCACAACCTAAGTTTGTCCTTTCCCCTGTGACTGCTGCCCCCTCCCTTCCTCCCCTTCTCTGCCCTCCCTGTATTTTATGCACCCTATTAATCTTCCCTCAGTGTCTGTCATTGTCCAAAGAACAGACATTGTTTTATGTTAAGTGGAAGAGCCACTGCAGCTCTGTAGGTTGCGCCTCTTTCTTGAACCCGGTGATCTGCACACATTAGTGCAAGCTTTTGTCACCTCTTCAGTGACTACTGCAACATATGAGGTGGGCCTCTTTCAAAGGACAAAGAGCACCAGTACTCAGGGGCATGCTACGAAACTTGAGAGGGGGGAGTTTAAGAGGGATGTGAGGAAATATCGTCTTCACAGAAAGGGTGGTAGACACCTGGAACAGCCTGCCAAAAGAGGTAGTGCGGGTGAAGACAGTGGGCGGCTTCAAACATGTGTGGGGTAGGCATGTGAGTATTATAAGTAGGGGTAAGGGAGGAGGGAGGAACACCTGTGACTGAGTAGGGTCCAGGGTGTAATGTTAGGCAGGGAAAATTGGGCAGACGGGGTGGGCCTAGAGGTCCTTTTCTGCCAACACTGTCTACGTTTCTCTATGCTTTATTATGGCCTTACAGCTATTCAGTTTCTCTGACTGCAGCTGAATGAGAATACAGTAGCCAGATTATTGAGTGGCGTGTCAGAGATGGAGCACATTACTCCTGCCCTTCTTGAGCCACACTAGCTGCCAGTGAAATGGCAAGCTGAGTTTAAAATATTATCACTTATTTTTAAGACCATAAGTGTAATGGGCCTCCTCTACATTTGAGAGCTACTTGCAACCCTCCAGAAAGATCTAGGGGGAAATAGATACCTTCCTTCTTCTGATACACAGGGACTCTTAAAGGTTCTCCTTCAAGGCTTTAATCAGCTAGGAGCCAAGCTTTTTTGGTCATCTGGAATGCCATGCCTAGATCTATACATACTGCCTCCTCTGTAGAAGTTTTAAAAACAAGTTGAAAAGCTGGCTCTTTGAAATAATGTTTTGAGGTAACTGAGTCCTTTGCTTTGTAAGCTGGAAGATAGTTTTATAATTAATGTTCTAGACATTGAAAACTGAGTATAAATTGTGACAATTTCTCTGTATTTGTATGTATTTAATATTACATTTTCTGTTGCATTTTTAAATGTGAAACACTTTGGGCTCAAAAAAGCACTATATAACTAAAATTCACCGAGTCACTGAGTGACTAGTGTGTGTGTGTTGTGTGTTGTGTGCTGTGTGTGTTGTGTGCTGTCATATTTTAAAAACCTGCTAGGTCCCACATCTAACTTCCTCCCCTGTGTGATAGTTGCATTCCTGCACAGATGCATCCCATTTCTGACAAGCAACCAGGGCTTCCCTCAAGACATTCTCCAATCCCCCAGACAGTAAAATCTGTCTTCCCCACACCAGCCCTTTAGCCATGTGTGGAACTCCCTTATTTTCTCCTGTCTATCTTTGCCCTCACATGGCACTGGTAGGATCTCAGAGAAGGTTACCATCGCTGCCTTTACTCTTAATGTTCTGCTTATTCACTACCCTAGATGGTACTCCTCTTGAAGTGGTTCCTTACTTCCAACACCTTGATGTCTGGCTTAACAGATGACTGGACTTTTCTAACCACAATAATGCCATCCACAAAAAAACTCTGCCCCGAGCTTGTCACCTATTATCACAATACCTCTTGCATGCCTCTCCCAGTTTGCCATGAAATGCTCACCAAGATGATTTCTCCAGTGTTCAGCTATACAGATGTGGTCTATGGTGCTCCCCAAATTCTTCCCTCACCTAAGTGGATACACATTTCTATGTTTTCTGTCACTTTTCTTCTAACGCCCCGCACACACCATTGCTCCCTGTACATTAATCTCTCACTGCCACCTATTCCTTCCTGCCAGTTCTAACATTGTGCCTCCTTTCTCTCTAAAAACTGGTTCTCCTCCCTCCCTCCTGATCTCTCCTCGTCCCCATTTCTTCCTTCATGTACTGTCTCTGTTCTATAGATTCCTGTACCTACTTTGCCCCTTGTTGCAAATCTTCCACTGGACCTTCTCTGTTCCCCTCTATCAGTAGTAACCTACCTCCCCACCACCATACAACCTCATCTTACCTCTCCCTAAAACAAATACTAAAACTCCATTTTACTCCCTCCTGCTCCTGCTCTTGCTCTGAACCTGGTTAGGCCTTTTGACACCCTTCCCATAACAGAGGCATGCCTACTCTGCTTCAAAACAGGATCATTTCACCCTAATACACTCTAAGTTGATGCTTAGCTGCACCCTTTTCAACCCCACTGCTTATTTTGTATCTCATTTATCCCCATGTTTTTATTCAATTATTACATTTATGTTATTTATACTTTGGTTTTAACAGCCCCACTCTGTTCATTTGTATATTATTGTATTTAGTTGCACTGTTTCTCTCTGTATAGGTTTCTGCTGTCTGTATTTTACATCCTATACCCTTCCCCCAGGTCACACCTGCAAACAAGCTTTGACTCAGTGTGTCTTTCCCAGTTACCAGTTTAAATAAAGTAATAAATAAACCATGAAAGCTGCCCTTCACCCTAACTATGCTGCTACCTGCCAGGTCATCGGTGCCAAACTAAATTACCACATCTGCTTCCCATCCCCATCCTTGATGTACTTCTCTAGATGAGGGAGCACCTTGCTTAGTGTTGCCCCGTCAAGCAGTGGACAGTTCTTTTCTCCCACGTGATGGTGCATATCAACTTCCCCATCCCTCTGGCTGTAGTGTCCCAGTACTAGAATCCTCTTTTTGCTCCTGCCACGTTTCACCTCCTTCTGTGCACACTTCTCCTGTCCCAGGGATTCTGGTACTGATTCCTATTTGGGTTCAACAGCCTAAATTAGCAGCCTGAATCAGTTCTGGCAGTGATGCAAATCATTTCCTGAAGTACCACCCACCACACCCCATCCTACCACAGTCCATCCACCAACACTGACCCTGAGGGGCCTCTGGGGGAGTAGAATTACAGCCCTCATGACACCCTGCTATCAGATACTCCCCAGAAATCTCACTTCACTCCCTTAGGGCAGTGACTTCACCACTGAGGACCCCAATCCTGGGCATCCTCCATTCATCCAGGACAGTCTCTGGAAGACAACAGCACCTCATCCCCTACAACTGACCAGCTCTCCCTTCCAGCCACCTGCCTGCACAAGCATGGTGTTAACATGCACTGCTGATTTGTGCGTATGTGAACTGCAATGCACTTCTCTCAACCTACTGCCCTCACCTAGTGCTGTTTTAACACCTTTGTCTAGCAAATTGGCCAGCCTTTGCCCCTCATATTCAGTGCAACTGTTTCCTCGGCTGTATACAACATACCTGCAGCATGAAAGCAAATGAAGGTGAGCACAGGGGCAGTGGTGCCTCTTCTGAAGTAGCTCACTAGATGCAAAGTAGAGGATGGCACTCACCAATTATCTAACAGCAGAAAAGACACTTGAGTCAAATTGTCCCTTCAAGTTCATTTTATTCCAGAAAGTGCCATAAACAGGTGCAAAAAAATATAGCAACAGCAGACAGTAATGAGCAAAGGATGCTCCTGCACCTACCAACCTAATGTTTCGCCCCAGCCAATCAGGGGCTTTGTCAGAGATAGCTTCAGCTAATCCCTAAGCTCCTGCTTGAACAGTACAAATTTGCATATTTATATTTACAGAAATGCGATTGGCTAAGCTGTGTGTTTAAACTAAAGAAGGCAGTTGACAGCATTGTGAAAACACCCCTAAGTGACATAACAGTAATGTATATGAAGAAAAACGTCCCAAAAAATCCTCTCTTGTTTCACACTTCATCTGCTTTTCACAACGGAGCATTCTTGGTGTTACTTCACAGCTTCACTGTAAAAATTCTGGTCCATATCTGCAAGAATTCAAACAGATAAAAACAAGAAAGGATTTTTGGTGATTTTTTCTTTATATATGTTACTATTATGTCACTTAGGGGTGTCTTCACCATGCTGTCAATCAGCTGCCTTCGCTAGTTTAAACACACAGCTCAGGTAATTATATTCCTGTAAACATGAACATGTAACTTTGTATTGTTTAAGTAAGAACTTAGGGATTGGTAAAGCTACCTCTGACAAATTCCCTGACTGGCTGGGGTGAAACGTTACATCGGCAGGCACAGGAGCATTTGCTGCTCATTATTACTTACTGTTGCTGTTTTCTTGCACCTGTTTATGGCACTTAGAAACATAGTACCATAGAAACATTGAAATTGCTGGCAGATGGGGACCATTTGATCCATCTAATCTGCCTATGGTTTCCTACCCCCCTTAGCTTTCTCCTTACTGTTTGACTGCTTGAGTATCATACAATGTATGTCCCATGCCCTCTTAAATTCATTCACTGTCTTTGTCCCCACCACCTTGTCAGGCAGGCTATTTCAAGGTTCCACCATGCACTCCGTGAAGAAGAACTTCCTCATGTTGATTCTGAACCTCCTCCTTTTGGGCAAAGGTCATGCCCGCTTGTCCTGTTGCAATCTTTCACCTGAAAGTGGTTATGCACATGCACCTTGTTTATTCCCTTTAGGTACTTGAATGTCTCTATCATATCACCCCGATTTCTGCACTATTCTAAGGAGTATAAGCTGAGTTCACTTAGCCTTGTCTCATATCGTTTTTGATGCAAACCATGCACCATTTTACCACAGATGTTCCTGCGCCCACCAACCTAACGTTTCACCTCAGCCAATCAGGAGCTTTGTCAGTGGTAGCTTAAGTTAATCCCTAAGCTCCAGCTTGAACAGTACAAATTTGCATATTCATATTTACAGAAATACAGTCAGGTGTACTTAATTTATTATAATACATTTTAACAGTAACACAATGATAACTCAAAGAATCAGCAATAAGACCAATGAAAATAATAGAACCTGTGAACCTTTCTAGAATAAAATTAATTGAAGGGACAGTTCCATCTCAAGTGTCTTTCCTGCTATTAGATGAGTGGTGAGTACTATCCCCTACTTTGCATACCTTCAGCATGATTGGCTGTCCTCATCAAACAGAATTTTTTAATTATTTTATAGTGCCCTCTCACAGGGCAGTACAGCTGAAATTCCATATCTTGTTGACAGTGTGACCCAGCTTCTGGCCAATTTTACCACCGAGAAGACTTGTTGATGGCCAAATTGACCAATGGTTGTTGTGAGATTAAAGCCTGTGATCTCATGTTTCATACTTCAATAACACAGTATTAGCACCAGACTATGGTACTTTCCCCACAGGTCTATCTGATGTACCACAATGTAATGTTCACTGCATCATGCAATGTCTTGTGCAATACCATCAATCTGCTTACTGCTGCCGCCAGTGTTTCTACATCAAGGTTTCCTTTGTTAAAGGTTATACAGTATAAGGGATAAACTACACCCAATGTACATAATAAGGGTGTAAAGCTATCAACAAGTTCTAGTGACATTTATAAACCACGAAGCCAAAGGCTAAGTAGTTGGTATTTGTCACCAGAACCCCAAGATAGATTTACACTCATATTTTTTGTGCAGTCAGGTGTACTTACTTTATTATAATATAATTTAACAGTAACAAAATGATAAAACCTGTGAACCCTGTTGCTGCGATTTCTGCCATGACTGCCTTAAATGAGGAGCCCCCCCTTTTTTGTTGTCTAGTGATAATATCTTGTATGCTTGTAGCAGTAGTAATAAAGACTTTTATTTTTATGTAGGATATACAGTAACTGTTAGGGCTAGAGGCCCTGTTTACAAAATTGTCCTGCTGCAATGATGTTGCTACATGGATCTTATCATGGTACAGAAGTAACACACAGATTTAAACAAGGTCGAGACAAACACTTACATAGATCTAAACAAAGTTAACACAAACACTTACATAGATCTAAACTAGTCTGAGACAAGGCTTTAAAGTAAAATCACAAATCAAACAATTTTGCATGTATTAGTGGGTACAGAGTTTCTAGTTTATGCACAGTAATTCATGCCACACTGCTTATTGTTAATACATTTGCACCGAGCACTGCTGCACTATTTGGACGTTAGTAATTTTTTCTGCCCATGTCTGTTGTAGTGGTTTGCTGATTGCTGTCTTCCAATCTCCTCACCCAACACCTGCTTCAGGTTTCCAGTTTTGGCAATCAAAAGAGCAGTGAGGCTAAGAGAACAAAAGATCAAGAGAGCCATAGGCAGGGAGATCATGGCAGCTGTGAGCAGGACAACAAGATGCAGAGGCACTAGGGCAGCAAGCAGAATATAGAGACACACACCAGAGCAGAAAAAGTAAAAAGGTCAAAAAAAGTAGCATTGAAGACAGTGATTCAGCAGGGAACGCACAAGATAAAATGATAGTTAGCTTAATTGTGTTGCTGTGTAGTGTGGTGGAAAAACATCTATGTTCGAACTATTCTTTTGAGGCAGTGAATGGAGCAGATGCCTGTGAAGTGTTGGAGCAGCAAGTGTTTCAATGATTTATGTTAGATACAACAATGAAAGTAAGAGTTTGGGTCAAGTGAAGTCATATTTAGTTTAAGAAGCTATTTTAAAAATGAAATATGAAGGGCTGAAAACAAGATGTTACTTGTGGCTTTGTAGACTGAGCATGAAAGTCACTATTGGGACTGTTGCTGACTGAAGCTAAGGCTTGTGGCATTATAAATAAAACAATGTACTCAATGCCTGTAATTAATAGATTTTAGTAACTACAGTTCCTGTTTACAAGCTGCCTGCAATGTCCTGTGTTTTATATAAGTGTAGAAACATAGAAGCATAGACTTTGACAGCAGATAAGGACCTCTTGGCCCACCCAGTTGGCCATTTCCCTACCTATTGGATAAGCTGCAGATCCTAGTTAACCAACAGTCTACTTCTTCCTATCCCCCACCAAAATTGCCTTATGTCTGTCCCATGCATTCTTGAATTCCCCCACTGTTTTTGACCACACGACCTCCTCAGGAAACCCGTTCCATGCATCCACCACTCTCTCTGTGAAAAAATACTTCCTCACATTGCCCCTGAGCCATCCCCCCCTCTATCTTCAAACTGTGCACCCTTGTTCTTGCATATCTCTTTTTCTGAAAGATGCTACCCTCTTGGACTTTGTTGATTCCCTTGAGGTACTTGAAAGTTTCTATCATGTCCCTCCTTTCCTGTAGGGTATACATATTAAGCTTCTTTAGTCTCTCTTCATACGATTTCTGGTGCAGACCATGCACCATTTTGGTTGCCCTCCTCTGGACTGCCTCCATCCTGTCTATATCCTTGTGGAGATGGGGTCTCCAGAACTGCATGCAGTACTCTAGAAGAAGTCTCACAAACTGTCTGTATGGAGGGATGACAACTTCTTATTTTCTACAGGTGATGCCTCTCCCTAAGCATCCCAATATCCCCCCAGCCTTCCTTACTGCCTTCGCACATTCCCTGCCTACTTTTAGGTTGTCTGATATGACTACCCCCAGGTCCCTTTCCATTTTTGCCGTTGTTAGTACCTCTCCCCCCCCATTGTGTACTCTTCCCCTGGGTTTTTGTTTGCCAGATGCATTACTTTGCACTTCTTTACATTGAATCTAAGCTGCCATACTTTTGACTATTCTTCCAACCTTGCCAAGTCCCTTATCCTTTCCACCCCCACCCCCGTGTATCAACCCTGTTGTAGATCTTTGTGTCATCTGTAGAGAGGCATACTTTTCCTTCCAGTCCCTCTGCAATGTACTCACCGAGTATATGCGAGCTTACAATTTGTTATGCAGTGAACAACATGGCTTTAGATCAGGCCATAACACAACCACTACCCTCATCGAATTCTCCTCATCAAATTCTCCAATTTCATCCACTCTGTCCTTGACCATAAACATCTGGTTGGAGCCATCTTCGTGGATCTCTCTAAGGCCTTTGATATGGTCTCCCACCCCCTCCTCCTGGACACACTCCACCATACTGGTCTATCACGTGGACCACTCTGTTGGTTTAATAGCTACCTTAACCTCCAGATCCCAATGTGTTAAGATAAATGACACACTATCTTCCACCCTGCCTGTCTACTTGGGGGTCCCCCAGGGATCCATATTGGGCCCCCTACTCTTCAGTATCTACTTGAATGCACTACCCAAATCCTGCTCAGGTAACCTACTGCTATATGCTGACGATGCGGTTCTCTATGCCACACACCCCTGCCCTGACAACCTACAGTCCTTCTTCTAACACTCGTTCAACCAGATCAAAAGTTGGTTCACCAGTCGCAGACTTGTGATCAACATCAAAAAAACAAAAGCTATGCTATTTGCCCACCGGTACAGCAAGGCCAAGGACACTGAACTAAAAATCCTCTCCGATGTTCACCTCCCTCTGGAACAAATACTGACTTATAAACACCTCGGCCTTACCTTTGACACCTCCCTATCCTTTCATGCCCACATTAACTTCTTGACCTCAGCCATTAATACCCGCATCAGCCTCCTATACCGGCACAAAGACTGCCTGACACCAGAGACTCTTAACCTGACTGTCACCTCTTCTGTCCTCTCTCTCTCATTGACTAAGGGCTCCCTATCTACTCTGTTGCAGACAACACCACCCTAAACAAAATTCACATAGCCATTAATAAAGTGTGCCGACTCCTCCTAGGCACAGACAAACGCTCCCATACTTGCATCCTCTATGCTGTTACAAACATCTTCACCCTTGAGGAAAGACTACAATATCAATCCTGTCTCCTCACAAAAAAAATCCACCTAGGGTTAACTCCACTGGGGGTCTCAGCCTGACTACTCTCATGTTCCCACATTGCGACCACTCATTCTGCCAACAAGCATCTGTGGACCATGCCCAGGGTTAGAACCTCCCTTGCTCAGAGATCATTCCCCTATAGAGCTCCGGCCTGGTACAATGAGCTCCCCCCAGCCATAACCTCCATTCCCAACCTAGGACACTTCAAGACCATCCTAAAAAAACACATTCTCTCCTTGCGCCAATGCCAGTGCAGCTACTAATCCTCCTAACTGACCTGCACAGAGCTGCACTATGGCCGCTCCCCATTGACATTGCCACCAATTGAATAGGACTAACTGTATAGGACATCTCTGCTGCTGATCTCTGTCTCTGCTATATGACAATGCCCTAGAGGCTGCACCTACACTGTAACTATACCTTCTTCACTAATACCAATACCCTAGCTACTAAATGTATAGGTCAACAGCCACCCAGGCTACTATATGTAAATACTTCCTTAAAACTGTGTTGTCTCCACTATTGTATAGATCACTGTTACTACTATATGACAATGCCCCAGAGGCTGCACTTGTAATTGTTCCACTGTAATAATATCAATACCTTAGCTACTACATGTATAGACTTTCAGCCACCTTGGCTATTATATGTAATTACTTGAAATGTGATGTCCCACTAATGTACTATCTCTGAATGTAAGACTATGCTGACGCGGAGCTTTTGTAAATGAGTCTATGACTCAAAGGGTTGTAATTCCTATGATTGAATAAATAAATAAATAAATAAATACAATGTCACTTATAAAGATATTAAAGAGGACCAGCCCTAATACTGAACCCTGTGGTACCCCACTAGTAACCCCACTTTTTTCGGAGTGGACTCTGTTTACTATTACCCTCTGTGTCCTGTTGTCCAGCCAATTTTTTACAAAGGTTACCACCCTGGGACCCACTCCCAGGCTGGCTAACTTGTTTATTAATCTTTTGTGTGGGACTGTGTCAAATGCCTTGCTAAAGTCTAGGTAGGCCATGTCCAAAGCCCCTCCATAGTCTACTACTTTGGTCAGCTAGTCAAAGAAATTTATTAGATTCATCTGACATAACCTTCCACTGTGAATCCACGCAGACTTGGGTCCTATGCCCCGCTGGCCTCTAGGCACTCAACAATTCTTTCTTTCAGAAGTGATTCCATAATTTTCCCTACTACTGAGGTCAAACTAACAGGTATGTAGTTTCTAGCCCCTGCCTTGCTCCCACTTTTGAGAAGGAGAATCACATCCACCTTCCTCCAGTTCTCAGGTACCACACATTCCTCCCATGATTTGTTAAAAAGGGGTAGTCAGTAGTAGACACTAGTTCTCCCCTTAGTTTTTTTAGAATTCTGGGGTGAATCCCATCAGGTTCCACTGCCTTGTCTACCTTGAGTTTTAGGAGTACTTTCAGGACCCTTTCTTCTGTGAATGGACTGGTATTGACCACCTATCCAGAGTGCTTCTATTGTTTGGTTTAGGTACGTCCCCCTCCTCTTCTTTTGCGAATACTGAACAAAAGTATTCATTCAGTATCTCAGTCTTTGTACTTCATCCTCTGCCCACCCCATCTCCCCTTTATTAAGCCTCACTATCCCTCCCTTGGTTTTTCGTTGCTCACTAATGTACCTATAAAAAGTTTTATCCCCCTTCTTAACTTAGTTGGCTATCTTTTCCTCGGTTTGGGCCTTGCTATTCTGATTGCCTTCCCCCACTTCCTTCTGCTTTAAAGCAGCAGAACTACCTAACCAGGAAGTGATCTGTTTTCAATTTTGTAGCTCTGCAGTAAATATGGCGGCTGCATATAATACTGCTGCTTTCAATGTGGCGGACGGCAGAAATGTAAACAAAAACAAAGAATAACTGAGCAAATTACAGGGTAATAGTATAATGCCAGTGGGAAAGATTACCAGCAGAGCACAGGGAACAAACTGCCGAAAAAGTGCAATTTTTTTTTACATAGTACTGCTGCTTTAACTGATAGAGTTCTCTGTAATGCTTCTTCTGTGATTTCTTATACTTTCTGAATGCTCTATTTTTCTCCTTAACCTTCCCCGCCACCTCTTTTGAGAACCATAGTGTTTTTTTCCTTCATTTTGTTTAGTTTATTTGCTTCACACAAAGTCTTGTTGCCTCTGTGAGGGCAGTTTTGATTTTTCCCCATTGTTCCTCCACCCCTCCTTCCTGCCCTATTGCTAGTGCATTCCTTAGGCATTCTCCCATTCTGCCAAAGTTAGCCCTCTGAAAGTCCAGTACCCTTGCTTTTGTATTGCTTGACTCTATGGCTGTGTTTATTGTGAACCAGACTGTCTGGTGGTCGCTCGTTCCCAGATGGCAACCTACTTCTAAATCCAAGATCCTCTCACCATCGCTGTTTGAGAGTACTGGGTCTAAGACTGCTCTCTCCCAAGTGGGTTCCAATACTAGCTGCCTGAGGCATGCCCCCTGTAGGGCAGCAAGAATAACTCTGCTCTTTGGATATGGCTGCAGCAAATGTGCTCCAGTTAACATTTGGCATATTCAGGTCCCCCATCAACAATATCTCCCCTTTTTCTGCCATTCTAAGGATGCCTCCTATCATTTCCTTGTCCATTTCTTCACCCTGAGATGGGGGTCTGTATACAACCCCTGTGTGGATTGAGGTGCCATTTCCTGTCTCCAAGGGGACCCAGTATGACTCCTCTCCTCCCTGTTTATCCTTTAGTTCCATTGCTTTGATCCCTTCCCTTATATAGAGAGTTACTCCTCCTCCTCTTTTACCATCCCTGCCCCCTCCTGTAGATTGTGTACCCTGATATGCTGACATCCCAGTCATGGTGCTCTGTGTACCAGGTTTCTGTGACTGCCACGATATCCAGGTGTCCCTCTTCCATCAAGGTCACTTGTTCAGGAAGCTTGTTACCCAGACTAATGGCATTGGTACTCATCGCCCTCCATTTCTTGATGGCCTTACCCCCTTTAGCTCCTTCCCTGTACTTACTGCCTTTGTCTTTTTCTTCATTTACCCCTGCCCTTTCTCCTTTAATTCACCATGTATTACAAATAAATATTACAGCACCCATGCTGAGTCTTGAAGTCAGAACCTTTGGCTCTGCATGTGTAGAACTTCCTCCAGTAGAGTTAAAGGAGATATTAAAATGGCTTGGATAAATGAAACTATCTGATTGGCTATTAGATGTGTGGTCATTTCCACACCCACACATCTGGAACCAGAGCCATCTTTTTTAGATATATTTTCAGCTTTTCTCGTGTGGCCATTTTATAAGCACAATAACACTTTAGGGGGTGTGGTCACTGCAGTATACACACGATTCTCAGTTGGGTCCAAAGGCACTTAGTTGTACCTTGTGTCTTACAGCACATCCAAGGTGTGCATACATCCCCAATGATGGTACCTCATGTGTTTTATTGTTTTTTGATCTAATAGTTATACATCTTTTTTTTATATTACATCCTTTATAACCAAGATAGTCCAACTGAGATACAACATCCACTTCAGTGTGGTCCTGCTCTGTCACAATCAGTTTATAGAACTGGGAGGATGAAAACTCAGCTATGTCAAATGGCTTCTTCAAGGTTAGACAGTGAGCCAGTGACTGTAGTGCTAATTAAAGGAGAAAGGAACTGTGTGCTAATTTGCAACACTTGGTACTATTCCTGTTTTTAGAAATGAAATTCATACCTTCAAATGATCCATATTTAAAGGAGAACAGTCAGCACTAAAAGCCCCACACCCAGGTGTGGGGAAGGTCCAATTTGTACTTTGCATGCAAAAGCATTTTTTTACTGTCTACTGCAGTATAGTACATTGTATCAGACTGCTCCTGTTGACTCCCAAGCGGACATTTTCTGTAGCTACAAATCCTAGAATCCCCTGCAGCTAACATCAGAGCAGGGCTGCAGCAGTGGGAATTGCCTGCAGTGCATGTTAAGTTTTTAGAAGCTCTGATCTTTTGTTTGCTGGTCCTGCTGTCCTCCCTGGGCAAAGTGCAGTCACAGAGGACTGTAGTTAGCCCCGGGAGAACAGTAGGACCAGCAAACATCTGATCTGAACTTGAAATACTTACTGTACATAGAAACATAGAAGTTGATGGCAGATAAGAACCATGTGGCCCACCTAGTCTGCCCATTTTCCCTACCTAATGCAATACTGAAGTCCCTTGGTGATCTGCGGCTTACCCTCTCTTCCCTATTGTGAGGGTACTCATGTCTATCCCATGCATTCTTGAATTCCCCAACTGTTTTTGGCCCCACCACCTCTTCAGGGAGGCCGTTCCAAGCATCCACTACTCTCTGTGAAAAAGTACTTCCTCACATTGCCCCTGAGCCTACCTCTCCTCTAGCCTCATGTCGTGCCCACTTGTTCTTGTAGACCTTCTTTTCTGAAAGATGTTCCCCTCCTGTACCTTGTTTATACCCCTGAGGTACTTGAATGTCTCTATCACTCTCTCATCTCCTCCAAAGGAAAACATAAAATACATATTGAGGTCGTCTAGTCTTTCCCCATATGACTTTTGGTGCAGTCCTTGCACCATTTATGTTGGCCTTCTCTGGACAGCCTCTATTTTGTCTATGTCCTTCCAGAGATGTGGCCTCCAGAATTAGATACAGTACTCCAGATGAGGTCTCACTAGTGTACTGTACAGTGGTATAACCACATCCCTTTTTCTGCTGGTGATACCTCTCCCTATGCACTCTAGTATCCCACTTGCTCTCCCCACGGCCTTCTCACATTTTTTGATTCTCTTTAGATCATTAGATATGATTACCCCAGGTCCCTTTCTTGATTAGTGGCTGTCAGCACCCCTCCCCCCCATCTTGTTCTCCTCCCTTGGATTTCTATGCCTCAAATGTATGATTTTGCACGTCCTTGAATTGAATCTTAGCTGCCACACTCTCGACAACTCCTCAAGCATGTTAGGTCCCTACTCATTTTTTCAGTCGCCCCTGGAGTGTCTACCCTGTTGCAGCTCTTAGTGTCATCTACAAAGAGTCATACCTTCCCTTCCAGCGCCTCTACAATGTCGCTTATGAAGACATTAAAGAAGACTGGCCCCAGCACCAATCCATGTGGCACCCAGCTAGTCACCCCCTCTCCCCGGATTGAACACCATTTACCACCATCCAAATCTAGGTAGGCCACATCCACCACCCCTCCCTGATCTAGCTCCCTAGTCACCCAGTCAAAGAAATCTATCAGATTTGTTTAACAAGACCTTCCCACTGTGAATCCATGCTGCTTCGGATCCTGTGCTCCACTGGATTCAAGAAATATCACAATCCTTTCCTTCAGCAGTGACTCCATTAATTTCCTCACCACTGAGGTCACGTTGACTGGCCTGTAATTGCCAGCCCCCTTCCTGTTCCCACTTTTGTGAAGAGGGGCTACATTTACTCTCCTCCAGCCCCCTGGAACCACCCCTTTCTCTATCTATTTGTTTATTAGGACTGTTAGTGGTGCTGCCAGCACCACTCTAAGTTCTTTTAATATTTTGGGATGTATCCCATCTGGCCCCATAGCCTTGTCCCTTTTCAGATTCTTGACTTCCTTTAGGACTCTTTCCTCTGTAAACAGAGTGGCGTCCACCTCTCTCTCTCCTATTGGGGCTCCTGTCACACAGTAGTGGTCCTTCTACTTTCCCTTCTTCTGCAAATACTTAACAAAAATAATTGTTTGGGATTGTTGCTTTTTCTAGGCCCCCATCCACGCACACGCCTCCCTCTCTTTATAACCTCACAATCCCACCACTGGTCTTTTTTCTTTCACTAATGTACCTGTAAAAGGTCTTGTCTTCTTTCTTAATTGCCTGGGCTATTTTTTCCTCCATTTGAGCATTTGCGCTCCTGACCGCTTTAACTGCCTCCCTCTGCTTTTCCACATGCAGTTCCCTGTCCCCCCCCCTTTATGTTTCCTTGTACCTCCTGAAAGCTAGCCTTTTCTCTCCTACCTTCACTGGCCACTTCCTTTGAGAACAATAGTGTTTTTTCTTTCTCTTTGTTTTGCTTAGCTGCCTAGCACAAAGGCTTCTTGCTCTGCTGTAGCTCCCTTAAGGTTAGCCTATTGTTTCTCTACATTTCCTCCCTTCTTCTTCCCCTGCCAGGGCTTCCTTGAGACATTCTCCCATTTTTGCAATGTCAGCCCATCTGAAATCCAGGACCCTTGCTTTTGTGTGGTTTGACTCCTCCGCTGTTCTCACATTAAACCACACTGTACGATGATCACTGGACCCCAGGTGGCTCCCCACCATTACATTGGTGACTCTGTCCCCATTGGTGAGTACCAGGTCCAATACTGCTCCTTCTCGGGTGGGTTCTGCCACAAGCTGCTTTAGGCACACCCCATGCAGGGCATCCAGTATGCCTCTGCTCCTCGCTGCAGCTACAGCCTGGGAGCTGCAAACAACATCAGGCAAGCTTAAGTCTCCCACCAGCAGCAGTTACATAGAAACATAGGAGTTGACGGCAGATAAGGACCTCAAGGCCCATCCAGTCTGCTCATTTTTTCTACCTTATGAATGTGCCATAGGCCTGTACTCTGTCAATGGCCTATCTATTCATACTCATCTTTATTGCTCCCTTAGTGCCTGTCCCATGTCTGCTTGAAGCCCTGTACTGTATTCCTATCCAGCACTTCCTGATTTAGGCCGTTCCATGCATCCACCACCCTTTCTGCGAAAAACTTCCTCACATTCCCCCTTAATCGGCCTCCCTCTAATCTCATGCTGTGTCCTCTTGTCCTGCTAGTTTTCTTATACTGAAACATGTTAGACTCTTTCACCTTGTTAATGTCCTTAAGATGTCTGAATGTTTCGATCATGTCACCTCTCTCCCTCCTTTAATTTAGGGTATACATATTGAGCTCCGTTAATCTGTCCTCATATGTTTTCTGATGCAGTCCCTGAACCATTTTGGTTGCCTTTCTCTGGACTGCCTGTATTTTGTTAATGTCCTTGTGCAGGTGCTGCCTCCAGTACTGCACACAGTACTCCAGATGGGGCCTAACCTGTGTCTTGTAAATAGGGATTATTACCTCCCTCCCTCTTATGACTTGTGATACCCCTACGAATACACCCCAACATCTCTCTATCCTTACCTACTGCTTTAGTGGTCTGCTTGGATGATTTTGGGTCATCTGTGATGATGATGCCTAAGCCTCTTTCTTCCCTTGTGATTGCCAGCAACTCCCCTCCCAACCTATAGGTGGCTACAGGGTTTCTCTTCCCTATGTGCTTGATCTTGCACTTCTTTGCATTAAACCCCAGTTCACCTTTGGCTGTCATTTTGTGGATGGCTTCTACTAGTACCCTGTCCATCTCATCCCCTTGTGCTGGAGATCTGGAGATCATGCCAGTGCAAATGGCGGTGCCATTTCCTGTCACCATGGTGACCCACAGTGCTTCTGCTCCCACCTACATTCCCTGAACCTTAGTTGTTTTAATTTCCTCCCTGATGTGAATAGCCACCCCTTCACCCTTTTTTCCCACCCTGTCTTTTCTAAATAGAGCGTAACCTGGTATGGCTATATCCCATTCATGGTTCCCCATGTACCATGTCTTGGTAACAGCAACAATGTCCAGGTCTGCCTCTGCCATCGAAGCCACTAGGTTCAGGATTTTGTTTCCCAGGCTGTGGGCATTCACGCACATTTTTTTAAAATTTATTTATTTAAATGTTGGTAACCGGGAGAGGCACAGTGAGCTGAGGCTCATTTCCACGTGCAACCAGGGGGAAGGGGAACGAGGAGGCACATTACATATCTGCATAGCATTAAGCAGATTGCAATGACACAAGGCAAAAATACATAAGTACATATCAGGCAGGTTACAAAATTGCCTGGGTAAGGGCCAAATACATAGGTACATATGGCCATACAGTGAAACAGCAATGCAAAAAGCAAGGTATCACAAAATGTGGGCAGCTTGGACAAAGTGCAGGTGTCAAGCAGGGTTGTGGGACATAGTGTGAGCACAAGTGAAGAGGATCATGTTACCATAGGATGATTGGGACTTTGGAGGCATAGGACTCTGGTAGAGAGTTAGTCAAATTGGAGGCACAAGCGGGGTAGAAGCAGCGAGTGGTAGAGGGTCAATTTACAATGGTTTAGCGATAACAGCATTTGGAGTGAAGAGGGAAGGGAATTCCAAAAGTTGGGGAAATGGAAGGAGAAAGCAGCCTTTCCAGAGTTAAAAAGAGGTCAAGGAAGGGCGAAAGGCTGGAAGTCAGTGGAGCACCTCCTGGGCTATGACTGGGGAGAGATGAAAATCATTTGGGTAGAAGGAGATGGAGGTGTAGTGGTGGGGGTTAGTGGGGGAGACAGGAGTTGGAGGACTGGGCCGAGGAGAGGAGGGATGGGCAGGGGTGAAGGGTAGGGCACAGGTAGTGAAAAAAATTGTTAAGGGTGAAGGCAACAGTGAGAGAGTCAGAGACTAGACTGTTGTTGATGAGGAGGGAGGGGGAGGAGGAGTTGGGTGGTGGGTTAAGATGGGAGGAGCGTGTTTGCCAAAATTTATGGGGGGAGTTGAGATTTTTATGTAGTGTGTTCTTGAAATAGTGGGATTTAGCTGCCCCTAATAGCTTTGGTACATACATTTCTCAGAGCACAATAGGTTGAAAGGTCTTTAGGGGATAGGGATGCTTTGTAGTGTGGCCAAGCACAGTTGCGCGTGTTGCAGAGTTTGATGATGTCTGCTGAAATCCATGGATGGTGGAAATGTCTCATCCTATGGTGACATGGTGGGACGCGAGTGTTTCAGACATTTAGTATCTGGCAGAAGAGAGAGAGAGTGCCGTGTTGATGTCTTTTGAGGCATAGAATAGGAACCAGTCTGAGGAAGCAAGAGCATGCAGGAGATTTGAGGTGTTTAGAGAGCATACGGCACATTTCCAGTGGTACGTGGGGGGAGTGGGGAGCTGTAGTTTGTAAGTGTAGTAAGTCATAAAAGTGGTCACTAAATACGTCAAGGAGAATACCAGCGTTGGAGATTCGATGTGGATGTGAGGCCAAAATCCAGTCCAGGAGGGTGTGGTTGTGGGAGTGGAGGTTGGGTCTGGTGGGTTCATTGATGAGCTGATGTAGGTTTAGAGACTCTATTTGTTGAGTGATAGGTTTTAGGGCAGGGGAGACCCAGTTCAAAATTAAAGATGCCAAGTAGTATGAGTTCGCCAGAGCTGACAGTGGATGAAAGGGAGGCAATGGTGTTGATCATAGAGGAGGGGGAAGCTTTTGGGGGGGAGGACTAAAGCACTCCAATGAAGATAGGGAGAGAGGATGGTGTTAGCAGCTTAATAAGGAGGAGTTCATGTGGGATAGGGACTGCCTTACTAGTAATAAGAGAGATCGGTAGGGTTTGGCGGTAATAGATTGCTACTCCATCACCTTGCTTGGAACGGTTTTGCCGTAGGAGGTGGTAGTCGGGTAGAGAGTAAGGTGTCAGAAATTCTGCACGATAGCCAAGATTCAGTAATGCAGAATTTGTGTGGGGTGTGTTGTGACACCCAGACTCTGAGGAGGTCTATCTAACAAAGTAGCCTCCTGGCTTTGAGGTGGAAGATGGTAAGGCCTTTCGAGGGTGTGGAAGATGTTAGGGTTGATCCAGAGTTGAGTTGGATATCTTGTCTCTAGCTAGTAGGAGGAGTATGTAGAGGAAGACGAGTTTGTTTGTGAATTTATGTAATTTCAACCTATTGCAGTGGATACTTTGGTGAGTACATGTGTGGGTGAGGTGGAGCCTGTGGTTGAGCTCCAAGTTGAGAGAGGGTAGCAATAGGATGCCAGGAGGGAGGATTGGGAGGGAGGTGGGTATGGAGAAGGTGTTGCAGGGCAAGGGAGAACTAGTTGTGGGTAACGGCCTTAGGTAGTTGTTTATAGCATAGGGAGCAGGGAGTGAATTAGGGGGTGGAGGAAGCAAGGTGGTTGGAGGTGGGGAATAAGAGGTGGATGGGAGTGTGGAGGGGGAGAGGGGAGAAAAGGGGGAAGGAGGGCTATTACAAGCAGCCAGGTATGCTCACTTAGCATGATGCAACCTGGGAGTGGTTACTGGTGGGTGTGTGTAAAGTACAAAGGCTCTATATGTTGAGTGATAGTTTATAGGGCGGGGGAGTGAGAGACTGAGTAGGTACAGCTGTTTTAAACTGAACAGCAAGGTACAAGCCAGGGAGGAGATTACTTCATTAGGCTTCTGAATTTAGTAGTGGTGGGAGGCACCACTGCTAGAATTTGGGGGACCAAGAGTTCAGTGAGTAGGGTTTGGATCGCACAAGCATAAGTATCATGGGGGTGTAGAAGTAGACTGATTGGTTCTGGCAACAGTGGGTTGCCAATAAATGGAGTTCCACTCCTGGGTGGGAGGGTGGATGTGGTGGGGGAGGTGGATAGAATTTGTGCGGCGCTGACCTAGCCCTTAAGGTAGCTGCCCAAGATGGCACCGCACTCTAGGAACGCGCTGCAAGGAGGACTGGAGCTGCTGTTCCTGTAAGAGATGAGAAGATCGTCCAAGGGTCCAGGGGGGTTAGACCGGGGAAGGAGGGCTCCGGTGCTTCTGCCCTCAGTGACTCAGCAGGCAGGTCTGGTAGCACTGGCCAGAGCTGGGGAGGGAGCTGGGGAAAAAGAGAGAAAAATAGTAATGAGCTGCAGAGGGAGTGAGCCAGACACATTGGGGTGAGTAGCCTTCCAAGTTTTGCAACCTCCCCTTCTATCCCCATGCCCTCCCTCCCTTTCCCTCTTGTTTTTACTCACATTCTTCCTTATCCCTGCCATTCTACCTATCTCGGTTTTAGTTTTTCATGTTGATTTCCCAACCCTAGGGTCCTCCCTATTGACTGCTTCATCCTATTGGGGGTGGAAGTTAGATTCTTCCTGTCTACTTTTGCCTCCTCCCTTGACCTAGTCTATTACTTAATTGATTCTGGGCCAGTACGTAACCTCACGTGCTCGTCATTCACACTTCTCAGTTCTAAAATGTCCGTCATGGACCTCTGTAGCATTTCCCTTTGTAGGATTTTCAGAATCACAATTTTTTCACCTTTCCAAATAATCTCATCTACCACAGTTAATTGACTCCTGGAGTTCCAATACTCTCTGATATCCACCAGCCACTTGTTTTTCTGTCTGGCCACCCATTAACAATCATATCTTTCAGAACTTTGGGTGACACCTCCTTCTCCATTTATTCCTTGAACTGCTTTAACCTGTGCCCCACTGATGGCATTGCATCAGCTACCAAATCTACATACAGTATCCTGACAAAATCCTGACATGTTAATTCCCAGTACACAACATCCTGATTCCATTTTCCCAACACTCAACTGCCCGACAAGTGTAACATCCCTACATGTCACTGCCCAACAGTAGAAGTGTGAGCATTGTGGAGGTGATTATATTTTAGTTATGGGGGTTGGGGGTGCGGAGGGAGAACTAAAATACAATCACCTCCACGGCAGTTACACTTCCACTGTCAGGCAGTGTCATGTCGGGATTTTATGCTTGTTGGGCAGTTGAGTGTCAGGAAAGCGGAGTCAGGATGTTGTGTGTCAGGAACTTACATGTCTGGATTTTGTACTAGACCCACTACAAACACCTGTATATCTCTTTCAGGCTTAGATTCCAAAGGATCATTTGGATTTACTGCTCATAACAAGGCATCTGCTGTATACATCATTTACCAGGGTATATGATACATGTAAATCAATCCTCTGCAGTTTTATCATCATCATCCACTGGATTCCTAAAGGACATTCACTCAAAGGTTTGCAGAACAATGGTATTAGAGGTTTGTGATCAATTTCTGCTCTGGCACACAGACCATATATGAACTGGTGAAAACATGTACATGTGAAAGTTATACCCAAACGTTCTTTCTCTATTTGAGCATACCTTATTGTGTTGCCTGTATATCCATGACACTCCCACTCCTTACCTTAGAGTTATGTATGCCTGATAGACTGCTAATGCACATGTGACCCTCATATCGGATTTTGATCTACCACCAAGCCCCTCTGTATCCCATAATCCTCAGTTTCAACTTGTGCATCTGATCTGGCTGCTGCACCTCACCAAGCTCCAGTGCCAGAGTTATTAAGGATAAGGTAATTATACATTTTATTTAGCACAGACAGTATTTATAAAAGTAAGGAATTCTGAGTATAAATACAGTATTACAGGGATATTAATGTAGCCCTTTGGGTAGCATCCACTCAGAAAGAGAGTTAGAATAAGGTATTGTATTGCTTTAGCAAGTTGGAAGCCAAGGCTCTGCATCTATTCTGCAGAGTTTTTTACCTCAGATTAGCAAGAATTAAGCTACAGCCTACTACCATTACAGCAGACTTGCAGTTCTGATTAATTTGAAATTGACACCTCCCTTAGTAATTCCATCATGACTACAGTCCCTGCTTCAGCGGCTGCAGAGTGTAGGTACTAGAAGACAGAGCTGGTTAAGTCCCCTAAGCTCTGCATGCCGTACACTCTCCTCACATAGTGGAGTACACTGGTGAGTGCCCAAGAACTGTATCCTGCCCTGGTACACTCCCCTTACGTAGCAGAGTGTGCCAGCAAGAGACTACAACTACTAGACACTCGCTCCAGTGATTAAGGAGCTGTATGGGGTATTGCTGGCACAAGGGGATATAATGCAGCAATATTTTGGAGACCTACCCTTTCTGTACTCAGTCCCCGGTTCTGGCAGTATGGGTTGACTTTGGCCCCCATGGTCTCCTGATGCACTGCTTTCCCATTCCATGTGTCGAAGGACCATGCGGCCATTTAAAAATGGTCATGGCTCTCGTGTTCTTCTTTAGCCTTCTTCCTCTAGGATTCTGCTAGTTGCGCATGCATGCTGATGTGCCTCATCCATGCATGTGCTCTTTCACACTGCCATTTTACGTATGGCTCTAATACCACGTGCATGCGTGGCAGGGATCCAGAGACGCGCATGAGCACTTACTATGCCGTCATCTTACAAATGTCACTTGCAAACAGAGTGACTTGCTTCACGCTCGCTCCAGTTCCCAACTCCTGGCTAGTGGTGGGTGAAGTGGACTCAATTCGATTTGCAGAGTGAAGGCGGATTCACAAAGTGCTCCGCAGTGCAAAGCGGAGTACTTCGCATTATAAGAGGCAACACGAAGTCCATTGAAAACAGTTACTTCATGTTAGTCCGCCTTACCCAAACCACTACTTCACAAATTTTAAGGTGAAGTACATTGAAAAGAATGTACTTTGCCTCACTTCACTTTGTTTTAAGTTCCAAAGGCAAATTTTGCAGTGATTCATGGGATTTCAGGTCACATGGGCTCTAGATTGTTCTGCACAGTCTCAGTTCAGAGTAGTATGTGTAGGAAGCTGTTGGAGACAGTCTGCCCTGAGACCTCTCTGCGATTCAAACCTTGTAAAAGCTGTTAAAAAAGCCTTTTTGAGTCATTTTTATGTTTGCTTGCATGCATGTGCAAGAAACATAGTGCCATCATATGAGTTTTCCAGAGGTGTGTCAGCCTCTTCCAATTCAGTCAGTGTATTTGCAGGCGCGGTCGCAGAGCACCAATCACTGCTCCAGCTGTCTATGACAGCTGAAAATGCAGTGGCATACAGTTGAAAGGGAGAGCTCCGCTTGAGTGAGCAGAGCTCCCCCCACACACACACGCCGCGCACGCATGCACACTGCGTGCTCATGTGCCTCCTCCTCCCCCACACTGTACGGCCGACGGGGGTGCCCAATCCCCTGTTGGCTCCACGCCTCAAAGTATCCAGGTGCCAAGCTGGAAGCCCACCCAGCGTGGCAAAATGATGTTATGGCCAACTGGGGTGCCCAATCCCTGTTGGCTCCACTGTCTCCCCCGAGTACAGGGTGCCACGCTGGGAGCCCACCCCAGCATGGCAACAGATGCCATGTCTGACGGGGTGCCCAATCCCATCGGCCCATGCCCCCAGCTGTTCTTCTGCCACGCTGGGAGCCCACCCCAGCGTGGCAAACGTCCCGCTGCTTCGAAAAACAAAAACCTGAAAAGCAAAACGGTCCCACGAGTCTCCCTGCCCCCCACAACCCGCACCCACCCACCACGACCCTGCCTCCTCACACCCCTCACCCCATACTTACCTCCGGAGTCCAGCGCCGATGATCTTCGTGGACCAGCAACACGCCTGCACTCTTCAAAGCCAACCGCGAACTGAGGAAATGCCGTAAGCTGTATAATGGGATAGATAGTTTTTTTAACTTTGTTGCATATCTCAGGCATTTTTGAATTTTGCACAAATTTTCAACATGGGTTTTTTGGGACCCCTCCTCATGAATTCTTGCACTGTCATGGCGTTACTCGGGCCCGAAGGGTGATTTCGTAGCCACTGTGCGAAATCACCTTTCTGGAATGATTCACAAAATGACACTGTCAGTGTTCATAAGGTGGGCTCTCAAAAAAGCCTATTTTGAAAATTTGATCAAAAAATTCCTAAAAATGACTGTTTTATGAGCGTGCGTTGCACAGTTCCTAAGCACGCTCGTAAGTTTGCGAAATTTCAATATTTTCACTCCAGATTTTCAATATTGCCATTTTACCACACCTCCTTATGAGCAGTACAGTTGTCATTTTTCATATCTTGCCTACAACGTGTTTCTGCCCATGTAGCGCACCAATGGCGCAGTTGGTGTGCGAAATCAATGTATGTGACATGTTAAGAAAATCACAGTGACACTGATCATGAGCAGAGGTGTTAAAATGGCTATGTTGAAAATTTGGTGAAAAAATTCCCAAAAATGACTGTCTTAGGAGCGCATGTTGCGCAGTTCCTACGCAAGCTGGCAAGTTTGCGAATTTGTAGTATTTGCACACCAGATTTTCAACAGTGCCATTTTACCACACTTCCTTATGAGCAGTGCAGCTACCATTTTTCACATCTCGCCCAAAATGTGTTTGCGCACATGTATAGCACAATGGTACAGTCGGTGTGCGAAAACAATGTTTGGGACAGATTAAGAAAATCACAGTGACACTGGTCATGAGCAGAGGTCTTAAAATGGCTATGTTGAAAATTTGGTGACAAAACTCCATAAAATAACTGTGTTACAAGTGAGCATTGCGCAGTTTCCATGCACCCTCGTAGGTTCATGAATTTGTAATATTTTCAGTCCAGATTTTCACCAGTGGCATTTTTCCACACCTCCTTATGAACAGTACAGCTGTCATTTTCCACAACATGGCCGAAATGTGTTTTCACACTTTCAGTGCAGAGATGCGTGGTCGCTGTGGGAAATCATTGTTTGGGACAGATAAAGAAAATCACACTGACACTTTTCATGATCAGAGGTCCCAAAATGCCTGTGTTAACAATCTGCTGTACAAAAATCCCCAAACTAGTTACATTACGGGTGTGCGTTGCACAGTTTCTATTCACGCTCGTGATTTCACCAGTTTTTTTAAGATTTTCAGAGCAGAGTTTCAACATTGCCATTTTTTAAACCTCCCCATGAACAGTACTGCTGTCATTTTTCACAACCTGTTCGGAATGTGTTTTTGCACCTGTGGTGCCAAATGCCATAGTCGCTGTGCAAAAGCAGTTTTCGGCTAACAAACTGGTATTGCCACTGTTCATGTGGTGGGGGTCACAAAAAAAATGTTGAAAATTTGGAGTGAAAATACCAACGAATGCCTGAGGCGTTAGGCCCTCCGACCATAACGCCCGACCCTGTAGAGTATGACAGGCATCAGGGGTGTGACTTGGGATTCTTGCCTGTCATGCTCAAACCACTCCACCCTCACCCACACCCTGCAGCCAGTGAGAGGCATCAAGGTGTGCCTCAGACTCTTCGGGCCCAAACTTCACCCCGTTCTCCGATACTGAACCCATCTCACCATATTTTCTGATGGAATGGGGTGCACATAAGGGCCAAAGACCCCAAGGCACACCATGACACTTGTCAGTGTCTGCAGGGTGGGGTGTGGTGAAATGGCATGGTCGTTATGCCTGATGACCCAAAGGCACACCCCAATGCCTGCCACTCTCTGCAGGGTGGTGGAGGGGTTGGCTTCGTTCAATACTTCGCTGCCATTCCTATTATGCAGCTCTGTAACTTCTACACTACCAATGCCAGTGCCAGCAAGCAAACATTCGGCATTGGCAAATGCTTGTTATGTTTGCTTGCATGCATGAGCAAGAAGCATAGTACCACCATACGAGTTTTTGTAGGTGTGGCACCCCGCTTCCAATGCCCTGATCGTTTTTGCAGGCACGGCAGCAGGGCAACAATGAATGTCTGAGCTGTCTTTGACAGCAGTTTAGATGCAGTGGCGTACAGTTGAAAGAGAAAGACTGCTACAATCAGCGGTGGTAACGTGTAGGCAATTTGCATACTGCCATGCCATCAGCAGTATGCAAACTGCATACACATCACCACCTTAGCAGTTGTTCTCTTTCAGTTGTACGCCACTGCATCTCCTGGCATGATGCCCCCCCATTTGTTGTGTGCAGAAGGGAAGGGGTGCCCAATCCCCCTCGGCACATGCACTCCCCCCCCAAGCACTCTGTATGTCTGACAGGGTGCCCAATCCCCATCGGCTCCAGTGCCCCCAAAAGCAAATCTCAGGTGCCACACCAGGTCACACCCAGCGTGGCAAAGTCTCGCATCCTCATGTGCTCCCCCCACACTGTATGGCCAACAAGGGTGCCCAATCCCCATTGGCTCCACTGCCCCCCAATCAACTTCCAAGTGTCACGCTGGGAGCCCATCCCAGTGTGACACAAGTCATGCGTCATCTTTTTTTTTTTAAAATCTGTAACAAAAGAAAACAGTCCCTCGTTGACTCTCTTGCCCCCAACCCACACCCACCCTCTGCGCACCCCACCTCCCCACACCTCCCACACCCTATACTTATCTTTGGAGCCCAGCATGACGATCTTCAGTGGACAGGGAATACATCTGCACTCTTCAAAGCTGACTGTGAACTGAAGAAATGCCAGTAAGCTGTATAATGGAATAAAAAGGGTTTTTTCAACTTTGGTTCATATCTCAGTCATGTTTACAAATTTTTGCACCAAATTTTCAACATGGGGTTCTTGGGACCCCATCTCATGAATTCAGTCACTGTCATCTGGTTATTCAGTCCTTAAAGGTGATTTCGCCGTCACTGCGTGGAAACACCTTTTGGGACCGATTAACAAAAAGACAGTATCACAGTTCATGAGGTAGGCCCCCAAAAACCCTATGCTGAAAATTTGTGAAAAAATTTCCAAAAATTACTGTTTTTCAAGCGTGTGTTGCACAGTTCCTACGCACGCTCGTAACTCCAAGAATTTTTAATATTTTCACTCCAGATTTTTGACATTGCCATTTTACCGTACCTCCTTATGAACAGTACAGCTGTCATTGTTCACATCTCACCCAAAATGTGTTTTCGCACATGTAGTGCACAATGGCACGGTCGGTGTACGAAATCAATGTTTGGGACATATTAAGAAAATCACAGTGACACTGTACATGAGCAGAGGTCTTAAAATGGCTATGTTGAAAATTTGGTGACAAAAGTCCATAAAATGACTGTTGTAAGTGTGCATTGCGCAGTTTCCACGCACCCTTGTAAGTTCACTAATTTGTAATATTTTCAGTCCAGATTTTCAACATTGCCATTTTTCCACACCTCCTTATGAACAGTACAGCTGTCATTTTTCACACCATGGTCAAAATGTGTTTTCGCACTTCTGGCACAGAATAGCACGGTTACTGTTGGAAATCAGTGTTCGGGACACATTAAGGAAATTACAGTGACACTGTTCATGAGTGGAGGTCCCAAAATGCCTGTGTTGAAAATCTGCTGTAAAAAATTCCCAAATCAATTACACAGTGGGTGTGTGTTTCACAGTTGCTACGCATGCTCGTATCTTAACCAGTTTTTTTTATATTTTCACTCCAGATTTTCAACATTGCCATTTTTTACACCTCCTCATGAACAGTACAGCTGTCACTTTTCACACCCTGTTTGAAATGTGTTTTCACACCTGTGGCACCAAATGGCGCAGTTGCTGTGCAAAATCACCTTTCAGCTAACGAACTGATAGTGTCACTGTTCATGCAGTGGGGTCACAAAAAGCCCATGTTGAAAACTTGGAGTACAGATACCAAGAAACGCCCAGAGCGTTGGGGTTTTCGACCATAACGCCCTACCCTGTAGGGACTGAAGGCGTCCGGGTGTGACTTGGGATTGTCAACAGTAATGCTCATGCCATTCATCCCCACCCCCACCCTGCAGCCAGTGAAAAGCATTGAGGTGTGCTTTGGACCCTTTGTCCCCAGAGTTCACCCCATTCTCCTATACTGCACCCATTTCAATGTGTTTCCTTATGGAATGAGGTGAATGTAAAGCCCAAACACCCCAAGGCACACCTCAACACTTGTCAGTGTCTACAGGGTAGGGTGGGGTGAAATGTCGTGACTGTCATGGGAGACAACCCAAAGCCACACACCAATGCCTGTCCATCTCTGCAGGGTGGGGGTGGAGTTGGCGTCAGTTCAGTACTTCACTGCCATTCCTATACTGCATCTGTCTAACTCCTGCACTTCCACTGCTAATGCCAGCAAGCAAACATTCGGCATTGGCAAATGCTTGTTTTTGCTGAAACTTTAGTTCATCAATTGTAGGAAATCCTCCTGTGCTCATATCATCCAGCGTTTATTGTTTGTGTGTGGATTTTGAATGTTAATGTACAACATTCAGTCTGTGCACTGAGAGACAGTGGAAGTGTGCTTTGGGGAGGGGTGTATCTGTGGTGTACTTACACTTAAGTAGGAGAAATAGAGAGTTCTTTGTGTTTTGGTTATATTTTTCTTGCATAGCTGACTGGGTTAATGTACACACGTAATATTTTCAGTAATTGTTGACATTTTTCTGCCGATCGTGTGTGTTGTGGTCTGGACCTGGTGCAGCAGTGCATAATTTCAGCTTGTTTAAAATACTGTATATTACTGAAGTGTTCAATTTGCTACACATTACTTGTAAACAAATTGTGTGAGTGTGTGTGCGGTGCGTGGCATCAAATAATATACCTTTTATTGCGCCACAGTGTAATTGCAGGTGCACCAATGTGAACCTACTATCCACTGCACCTACGTGATTTTGTACTGTCATTGTGGTATCTTTTCTTGGTTTTGCACTGCTGTGATCTGCAGTCAGTGCTCCCCCCACCAGCAAAATATATTGTTTTCCAGATTGGATTGTTTGTGACTTGAGAGCACCACTGGTTAGTTAAGGTGTTGTTGAACTTGATATGACTTTGTATCTGTATCTGTTGTTGAAGCCACAGTTGTTTTTTTGGCTTCACATCCAGCGCCTCCCCCACTCCGGCCCCCATCCAGAGTGAACATTCCAAAATCTAAATTTTTTTAGAACATTTTTGTTGATACCCCAAAATACCCACAAAGAGATGTGCAAGCAAAGCTATTTCTCACCATGGCACTGCTGCCAGTGGTAAGATTGTCTGTGGGCGTGGTAGTACACAGTCAAAGAAGTGCATTGCTGATGTGAGGAAAGGTATTTCTCCTTCAATGTTTTTTACAGCACAATCCGTAGCTTCACTCATAGTTGGAGGAGATTATGTTGTCCCAGCTGGTGGTGTTAGTGCAGTTGCTGGTGGTGGTGTGAGTATTGCTGCCTCAAGTTACACTTCTGACCAGTTTACCATGTCCAAAAATATAGAGGAGTGTGAAACAGTGCCAGTGAGTGACAATGAAGATGATGTCATACTCCCCAGTAACATCCCAGTAACTGAACATGAGGATCCTGATTGTCTTGTCAATGATAGCACACAATGTCACATTCCTTCCACTGTGGTTCAGGTCATGCATTTGCCATGCAGTGATTCAAAGTGTGGTAAAAACATTTCGGGTGATGGTGGTGCTGATAATGATGATGTTGCTGTGGTTGCAACATGCAGTCCATATGTCAGCATCCAAGCAGAAGATGTAGATGATGTTTATGAATATGATGATGATGTCAGTGACCCCTGTTGGGAACCGAAGAAAAAGAAATTCAAGGTAGCTGTGTCTGGGTCTGTTTGCATCCTCCCCCCCCCCCCGTTAAAAGTTGTGATTTACCAGTTTCAGTTGATGATGATGAGCCAGTAATAATGATAGGTAGTCGTGGTGGTCAGTTGCAGTCCAAGTATGTCCTGCCTGAAAAATCATGCAGCACACCCCCACTTCATGGCTTAAAAAACTAGAGTCCAATAAGCAGCATCGGGGGACATGTTAAAACTAGAGCATCACAATCCCTTGTTTGGGAATTTTTTTGTGCAAGATGCAAATGATGAGTCTGTTGCAATCTGCCAGGTTTGCCAGGTGCGTGTGAGTCGAGGTATAAAGGGGAGCCATCTGGGCATGGGAGGACAGCATATTCATCTTAATAACAGGCACATGGCACTGTGGACCCAGCACAAGATGGCAGCTAATACCTGTACCACAGTGGGGTGTTCACCCTCATCAACCATAACGAGCATGTTATCCCTTCCATGACTGTAACATCAAGTAGAAAATTAAATGTGTGCAGTAGTGATTAAATAACAGTAGAGGATTATTACAGGCATGATGAGGTGGAGGAGCAGAATTATTTTGAAATCTTGTCCAGTGGTGGTGAGAGGTAGCAGTTTTGGTGGTAGTGGTCAATGCAGTACGTGTAGTGCACGTGGTACATCATCCCCTGTTGGTAAATCTGGGAAAATAACTGCATTTCTGGGCTTGTCATCACCTGTGTGACCATCTTCATCACACATCCACACTCCATTCCCTGCGACTTGCAGAGCAGAACCATTTCTCATCACACCCCATGTAAAACGTTTGTCAGCCCATGTTACAGAGTGTTTTTGTGCATAAGCTGAAGTACCCCCCCCCAAATCATACAGTGTCACGTGAACTTAATGCTGCTGTAGCTGAAATGCTGAATAATCAGTCTGGCATGAGCTTCTGTACTGTGAGGAGGCTCTGATCTCAGCTCGGAATTTGGGGAGCAAGCCTGCTTTACCTCTTCCAGGCCTGAGCTTCTGTTTGAATCACTAGGACTGCAAGTGCTGCAGCCTAATCTGAAAGCCTCCAAAGGGGAGAAGAAAAGTGCGTTTTCTCAGAGCTAAACATCCAAATTGAAAGGGTCAAAGTGTCTGAAGGATCCTCAAGCTGTGTGCCGGTGAGAGGCCTGGTTGTACCAGAGATCGTGGCCTACAACTGAAGCTTGGGGACACCAGAATTGTCTCCAGCCTGTTTGCTAAAAAGGAAGACCTGAGCGTTATTGTGCCAGTTTACATTTCAAGGACTGCAGTTTGCAAGTGGGTAAGCTGAGCGCCTATCTAAGACTGTACCAGAATTAAAACTTGTGAGGCTAAACAGCTTTACTGAGAGACTGTTGATGCCTATCCTTCCCAAACTGCTGAGAGACTGGTTTGGGGAGTCAGCTTCTGTGGAATAGGTCATTGCAGGTTGCGGCCACTGTTGGGGGAAAGGTCTTGACGTAGGGGTGAGTCGTGCAAGCCCTAGTCTCTGTATCCTGGTCCTTGGCCAGAAAGAAGAGCCCTGCAGTCTGCAGCCAACAACCAGACAGCCATTTCTTGAGAGGAACCAGCCTGGAATTCATCCCAGATCCCGAGGTCCTGGTGCAGTGAGTACAACAATTTTTGTCCCTGCAACACAAAAATAGAAGTGTTTGCCATCTGATTTGTTTTTCCAAGTTCTCATCGGGTTTAACTGTTTTGCAGGCTATCGGGCCTGAGGATTATAATTCCCTGGGTAATAAGTGTTTATGAATGTTGGAACAGCCAAAAGTGAAAGAGATAATAATCATTTATTTGTTAAGGGCCCAACTGCTGTAATTCAGCCATCCCGTAGCAATGCTTGCCTGCGAACAGCTTAGACCCTGGGTACCCAGATTGCAGTGACTAAACCTAGTCAGGGGTTAAATGTATGTGAATTTTTCTCTATCACCAAAGCCTAATAATTCCTTTAAAGTAACTCTGATTTGCATTCCCGTGCCCTGTTCAATACCTCAAAGAAATCAGTTTATTGTTTGAATGATAAACTGATTCTTGAGCATATTATTACTAAGTGCTGGGTTAATAGAAAAGCTAAGCGGTTTCTTATTGCTACTGCAAATCTTTTTTTACAGGTGTACAGGTGTATCCAGGAAGTCCTCATCCTGTTGGTAAGAGTGGTAACCATGAGCATATTATAATAATTGTAACATTGAAAGTCGAGTAAAGTGTTTTGCTCAAATCCATTTGTGGGACCACTGGTTGGGGCTGTGGGTAGGTACAACTTCCCAGAACCCACTTAAAGAACACTCTGGGCGGAGGCACCGTGCAAATAGCATTCTTGTTGGCAAAGAAGCCCCTGTTATCAGTCAGACCAGAATCCAGGTCCCTCAACCTGCTTTTAGGGCAGCAGGCAGGGGTAGTAGCCTGTTGGGAGGTGGCACCCATGTTACATATACCAGTGATAGGGTCCTCCATATTCTCTTTTGTAGAACATATCATTTTCAAAACCACCTCCTCTTGGGTATAACTTGGGCTTATTAACATGATAGTTCCAGTACTCGTGGGCTGGGACTGGCAGTTCAAACATGTAAGTCAAAGCCAGAGGTAGGGTATAGCCACAGTGGCCTCTCCCCACAATGGTCAGGGTAGGGGGTAAAATGGGAAATAGGGAAACCAAAATAATGGTAAACAAGAATGAAAGGATGTGTAGTTACTGAAACTGACAGCTGAGGTTTTACAGGCTTATAAGGTAGAGCTATACCAGGGGAGCTAATGGAGACTATTCAGTAGCTCTGTTGGCAGATGTCTCTTTTATGTTTCCAGTTTAACTGGATCCGTACTGATACAATGGAGGAACTCTACATTGTAGTTCTTTGTCCATATTAAGTTTAGCACTGCAGGTGCTGGGAGCTAGATGATACATTACTTTTTTGGCTACTGAAGGCAATTACTGCTCTTAACACAAGTGAAGGCTTGCCAGCTCTTCCAGTTCACATGCCTGTGTTTGAAGTGTGAAATCTGACTACAGAACAGCAACCAGTTTATTTGGGTACAGTCATCGAACACAAAAAGGACAGGCATTCAAAAAAAAAAACTAAGTCTACTGTCACACCCACTGCCTTTTTTACTGACTCGCTTTCTTTTTATGTTAAAATAGTACAACCAATTTAGACCTCGACAAAGCTTTCTCACACAGGTATGCCCTATGTCTGAAACTAGATTTTGAAGATACAGTTTTAGTTCAGATGCTTCAATTTTTCATGCTAAAACATGAACTACTTGGCTGTCTCTTGGACTGACTAGATGGATTGTTCATGCCTTTTTCTGTCTGCCACTTTTCTGTTTCTGTGTTGACTAAGTGCTTTAAGTGTACTGCCTGTGCAAGCGATTTCTGAAGCAGTTAAATGCCGACTGTCATCTCCTCGAGAACAATCGAGATCTGTGGTAGCAGGAACTGCTGTGGAGTTTTACTGTGGTTAGCCACTGAACAACTAAGGCAGTGTAGCTAGCCAAGCTACTATATATACAGGTTTGCTTTGCCATGCCATTGTTTGAGAATGTTGGGGGGGGGGATAGAGGGCTTCCATAAAGTTGTTGGGTAGCTCTTTAACCAGTTGGTATGGGCATGCAATACAGCACCAGTGTTTTTTTCTGGTTTACAGACTGGCAAATGTATCTCATGGGTTTCCATGATTGACTGCTGGGCTCTAGACTCATCCTCCTCTTTTTGAGACAGACAGAAGCAGCTTCTATCAGATTTGTAAATCTATGAGCACAGTGGTAGCAACATTTGAACTGTTGATGAACTAAAACATGTAAGGATTCAGCTTCTAGGTGTATTATAAGTAAGTAATAACACTGGACAGGAGTGTACTTAGTTATAGTACCACACATCCTGGGCATGTGAGGCATTAGGCCACAGCCTGAGTACCTTCAGCCAGTAGGGAAGTGTAGCAATTGTAGCTTAATGCACACCCTGGACTGTGTTATTGCACTTATAAAATGTTTTTAAAAGCAAAATATGAGGCCAGCCCGTGGCGCTGAGGGCTGAGGCACTGTACAAGTGTCTTTTTCATGCCATGCTGGTGACCTGAGTTTGGGAATGAGCTCTGGTCACCAGGGCTCAGGCGGAGGGAGGATTGGGAGATGAACTGCGGCCACTAGGCAGCTCTCATTTCCCACCTGAGTTGATGAGTTTCCTTGCTCTCAGCTAATCCTGCTGGAGGTTGGGTGTCAGAGCAGAGGTCTTGGGGGCTGAGTAATGTTGGGAGGGTGGATGGAGGCTATGATTCTGGGGGCACATGTGCACCTCCATGTGTATATGCCCATCATGCTGCCACAGCTCCAGGATCGGGGGGGACATAGAAATGCCTATATCTTTCCGTTGCCATATATGACAGCCCCCAGTGTTCTTGGGCTCTGCTCTGTGCAGATCAGTGGGGGGAGCGGCAGACATGGCCGAGGGCTGTCAGGTTAAGGGCCTGATGGCAGGCATAGGTGGCAATGGAGGGGAAAAAAGCTCTGTGAAAAAAAAATGTAAAAGTAAATCTAAACAGGTCAGTCCATTGGCACAACGGCAGGGCTACTGCTTGTGATTCCAGTGACCTGCTCAGGGAGGAGGATCGAGCATCCCACGGGATGCTCTTCTCCACTGGGGAAGGAAGCTTGTATGCTGTGCTGCAGTACCCCCATCTGGGTGATCACAGCTGGTGGTGTAGTCAGAGCAGAGATGGCAGGGAGGATGTCAGCTGTGTCAGAGCATGAGCATGTTAGATGTGCACACTCCATAATGCCTTACTAACCTATATTCGGGGGAAGCTAATGAGGAAAAGCTCTGGCAAGCACACAGCAGTGCACTGGCACTCCTTGTGCCTTGCCAACCTGACTGGCCATTCCACCTCCCGCACATTAGATGGACCAAATGGGAGTTGCTATTCCACCCCCTGCTGGAGACCACCATGGATGCAGGAGTTGAACCATGGAGCCCCTGGAAGTATGAAGTACAGTAAGAGCCAGGGAAAGGAAGGATGAGGTTGGGAGCAGCTGAGCAGACAAGGGCTGCACCAGTGATGTGGATAAACAATTTACTAAAAAAGAAAGTGAAACCTGTGACCGTGCATTAATTAGCATAGTTGAATGGTCATATGGGTCTTGACCAATCATAGCTCTCTGTTTTATGTATCCATTTTTAAATCTTATTATTTATTTTTATTTTCTGTTCTTTTTTGGTGCCACAGCCCCATTAGCTCAGCCCCACATTTCTGGTCCCTGCTCACCCCTGGAACTTACCTCTAGCTGGCGATCCTCCCGGGCTTACCTCCCAGGGTGTGGCCGCAAAGTAGGCACATCCCCCATTAGAGACTGGCATCCAGGTGTCCGGCATTCCAACCTCTGTCAGCATTCCTCCCTGGCTTACCTCCAGGGCGGGGCTGTGGGGTTAGGCCATTCTCAACAGAAGACTGAACTCGGTCACCAGCTGAGGGTCGCTGCAGGTGCAGCGGGACCAGAAAGCAGGAAATCATCAGCAGGCTGGCATTTTTTGATGCTTATGACTCTGGGGAGGAGTGGGGTACAATGATGTAAGACACCGAAGCATTACATTTGGCATGCCTCCCTACCAGCACAGCTTTGGTTGCTACTCCCCCTGGCCTCCGCCAAGGGTCGATCCTGTGCCGAGCACTAACCTACCCTCCCCCCAGGGGAGGAGAACAGTTTATGAGATGCTTGATCCTCCTCTCCCCAGCCGGCCCTCCAACTTCTTGGGTCAGTTTCTGAATTCGAGCATCGGCATTGCAGGCGGAAGCCCTACTGCTGTGCCAGCAAGCCGGCCTTTTATTCTTATTCTTCATGAGGTCGGCATACTCTGTGATTGACCTCTGTACCAGATGTTAATCTCTTAGAAATGCCCAGTACAGCTCAAAGAGACACAGAGTACTGTTCTGCACAGGGTAGGTTTCTTTTTTTTAAATTACATTTCTTAAATAACAACACATGACTAGACTTATAATCACTGTCCTCACAAGTGGGTATGTAGAGGGGATTAACACCTCGATGGGGTGGCAAATGGCTCTCGGAAAATGCTTCCCAGTTAGGTGTTAATCCCCTTGAAATGTGTGCTTCTTTGAGAGTTACTGCTTCAGTATGGCAATCTCCAAAGGCTAATTACTAGCAGCCAGCAAAACCCACAACAGACAGGGTGCTGTAATGTTTCCAAATGCTTAGCCTGCTCTGTGTCTTCTGTGCAGGTGTAACAGAAGAGCCCTACTGTACAATGAAATACTGCTGAATAGTAAAAGGGACACTGTCAACCTGTTTTTCATCATATTATTTCTAGTTAAAAACCTACATTTTATGACTGCTTACCTTCTCTAAAACTCATTGGTGTTGCTGTTTGTTTTGCCTGTCTCATTGTTTAGTAGAACTGAAATGCATGGTAATGCATATTTACAAACAACCTTGTTTTGTTTGCAATCCTGAATCAGTTCTTACTGCATTCTTCCTGAGCATTAGAAACACACCCAAACAGTACAGTCACTCATGAGACAGTAGCCTCCTAAACTCCCACTGAATCATGAGGGTCTAGACTGTGTTGGAGGTGTTTCCAAGTCCCGAAGCATTGCAGCTGGAGCTGATCAAGGAATGTAAACAAACCTGTGTTTGCATGGTAACACCAGTATGGTGGGCAGTACGTTTTTCACTTTCTTAAAGAAAAAAAGTCAGAATCAAACTGCCAGCTACATCAGCAATCTTTACAGAATGTTGGCAATCATAAAATGTGTTTTTTTCTAAACTAGGGACACTTTGAGACCTAAGGAGGTTGACAGTGTCCCTTTAAGGCAATGTAGCCCCTTCTGGTTGTTTACACTGTGGGTCAGTGAGATGCAAATATATCATGGTAGGTGGTTGATGCTAACAGCACATCTCATGCACAGTGTGTAATCTGAATTGAAGCAGAAGTCAACAATATGCCCTTGAAATAGTTGCAAAAGATCTTGGTGTATGACTCATATACCAACTTGTTAGTGGCCGGAAGAAATGTTGGGTATGAACTGTGAATCCTGAATCCTAGGCAGACAAGTGGTTCTGGTGGTGTGTGCATGTGTGTGAAGTGGGGGTGGGGTGAGACTAGAAATCATTGGCCCTTCATACAGCCTGTATGATCCATACATTGTCTAGGAGCAGAGCTTGTGGGCTGATTTATGAGGCACTGAGTCATGTTCAAGAGGGCAAGCCCCATTTGTAGGTGTCAGCGTGGCTCAGTTGGTAGCACATCCGCCTCTGGACCAGAAGGTCGTGGGTTCTCGTCCCACACCGGGATTGGACTTGCACCTAAAAATTGCTGGCATCTAAGTGCAGTATTGGGGGGTGCTGTACTGCTTGGGTGTCCCATCCTTCGGATAAGTCGTTAAACTGAGGCCCCTTCTGCCCATCCTGCTGTTGTCCTGGTGGGTGTCCAGGTGGAAGTAAAAGAACCCCGAGCACTCTTCGCAAAGAGCAGGGAGCATTCCTGGTGTCCTGGCCAACATTCCCCTTCTCATAAACCAGTTCATGCAATTATCCAGGCTGTGTGTGGGTGGCGATATGGCTGCCACCACACATTCAGTCACTTCACTACCAGTCTAGCATTGCTTGTAAAGTGCTTTGGGATACTGTGTATGAAAAGCGCTATATAAATGCTGATTCTTCTTCTTCTTCTTGTAGCATTGTGGGCTAGAGTTTTTAAACCTCGAATTTCCTGGCTGCAGACCATAAACCTAGGTCCCCTTCCCCTCATTTTCTCATCTTCCTTTTTCCCCACCATGACAGTCAAGCCACAGTGTTTGCAACATTTCTCTGGCTGGCATAGCAGGTGAGCGTCTACCTTCACAGTTAACAACAAAGCCGCTCTACAATCAGCAGGTATAGGGAGCACAGATACCAAGTGGCCCTTTTCCTTCCTCTCTGCAGACCAGCACCTCACCACCACAATAAGCTCCATCCTCAGAAGGCCTCAGTGTGGTGCATGTGTACACTGATCTTCAAAAGCAGAGTTTTTTTCCCCTTTGTTTTTATTTTCTTTTTAACCCAGTCACTAATTAACTTTTCTTTGTCCTGTTTTAGCCATTCAGCTACCCTTCACATCAGCCTCATGACACTAGACTCCTTGTTACATTGGAAGACTAACCATTTCCTGGTATGCCACAGGGAGAGTCCCACAGCAAGTTCTGGAACTAAATGCCCTGGGATTACTCTAGTTAATGGCTGATGTGGGGAGGAGCTAGGCCAGTCATCAGAGTGTGAGGTGAGGGAGACTAACAGGTACTGTACACCAGTTGGTAGTATATCTTCCCTTATATGGCCAACCTTCCTCCCTACTGCTGAACCTATCTTTGTCAGTGCCTGACCCCATGGAGGGAATCATTGTGTGGTCAACCTTGACTCTGGATGGCAACCCACTTGAAATGGTATACCCTGCAATTATCTTTGTGTGTTGCTGGACCAAAAACTCAGTTTCACCACCCATACTGATGCCGTGCAGAAACCCCCTAAGTTTGGTGCACTGTAAATGCTGTCTTCCACTCCATGGTCCACTGTGAGATCACCATGTTGATAATTATGCCAGTGTTCGACTATGCAGATGTGGTTCACAGTGCCACTCAAGTACATTCTTGCCAGACTGGACCCCATTTTACTCCTTCTGTCATTTTGTCCTTGATGCACTACTTCATACACATCACTGTGTTCTCTGTGCTAACGTCTTATTCTGCTCCCTAGCAGCCCATCATCTCTTGCACTGCTCTTCCTGTTGGCCTAAATACTGACTTGCTACTGTTCTCCCTTATCTGTCTTGTATCCTTCCCCCTCCATCCCATCTTCCTATTCTCTCTGATCATCTGATGTTTGCTCCTTCAATATTCCTTACTATAAATCTACTGCTGCTTAGTCTTCCTTTTCTATCCATCCTCCATAACTGTGGAATAACCTCCCTCTCCTTATCTGATGCTCATCTTCAATCCCCTCTCTTAAATTGTTCTTGCTGGCACTCTTCTCAAAACCGTGCAGCTGCAGCCAACCATAACTAATCAGCGTGCTCTTGTAAATGAGACTTTGATTTCAATGAGTCTAGTCTGCTTTTGGAACTTCAAATACATTAATGTATTTTAAAAAATGACATACTGACTTATCTCAGATTACCTCAGCAGCCTTTGCAACAGTACACTGTAAATATCAAAAAATTTGTATTTCACTTTGTTACTGTTTTTGTAGTACAATGCTTTTATCACTTATTGTTTGCTACACCCCTGCCCATAACCCCTTCCCCAGGTCACTCCTGAAAATGAGCTCAGGTTCAGTTTGCTCTCAGTCCATGAATTTAAATAAATAACTAAATTATTAAATAAATAACCAAATTATTAAATAAATAACTAAATAAATGAATAACTAAATCAATCAATCAATAAATGTTGATGTTCAGTGCTGCCCCAGCTCCAGCAGGAGGTGTTCAAGTGCAGGAAGGTTTCCCCAGAATCAGAAGAGGCCACCTCTGCCATGTCCTCAAGATTCCGCCTGCCCGGTGTGGTGGGTTGGGCTCATGCAGCACTGGATGGGGCCTAATTATTGATTTAATATGAAACTGGTGCATTTTATCTTTATTTGTTTGCTTATTTGAAATTGGTAGCCAGGACAGGTGTGCTGAGCCAGGGCTCGTTTGCAGGTGCGAGCCGAGGAAAAGGGAAAGGGATACAATAAACCAAAAATAACAGTAGAGAAAAATCCTGAATAAAAAGTGCAAACAGTGAACATTTCATCAAGATGGAAGTGCAAATAACAATAAACAGAGAACAGAAAACGGTCCTATGAGCAGCACCAATACCCAGTTAAAATGACGATAGCAGGTGACACATTCTGTATACAGTACATATGTAACCCCCCTGCAAATGGGGGTTCCCAAAAGACTTCCAGGAGCTTGCTTGAATGCTCCAAGCCTGAATGGTGTTTGGCATTTAAGCCATTTATCAGTGAGTGTTTTTAGAACCTCTGGTACTGTCTCTTTAAGAGCTAACTCGCTTGCAGACATAATTAGTTTGTATGGGGACTGTGTGTTTCTTTGATTGAGTACCACTCAAGCTGCTGCCAATTCACTCTATTTTGCAGTCACTAGGAGTGCAAAGGAACCTATCTGAAGATGTAACTGTTTGCCAGAAATTATTTAGAGTAATAATGAAATTACAGTTTGTCTAACCTGCTTTCTTTGCAGTCAGAACTGTGACTGCTAGTTCCCATTCTAGTTTTGAACTGCTGAACTGGACCAATCAAGTGTGGGTAAGCTAGCTCTAAAATGGTGCCTTAGACGAATCAGAACTTGGACTCATAGTCTGGACCAGCCACAAGAGGATTGTATGAGCAGTGACTCTGGGAGATGTAGTTTAGACTTCAGCACCTTTTGGACCAACAGCAGTCTATTGTGAGTGACAGCCAATCCAGTCAAGAACTGGGAGGAACTAAAAGGAAGTGCCGGTTTTGTCGGTTGGAGTTTCAGTTGAGCTTTGGCAGTGAAGAAGGAAGGAGCCCTGTGCTTTTCAGTGTGCAGTTTTAGTCAAAAAACGTGTGTAAGGCCCAGAGTTCCGGTCTGCAGCTTGTGTAACAGCTTGTTAGGACTGAATCCGTCTGTGAAAAGAATCAAAGGATATCTGAAGAGTAGAAACCAGGCTCACCCTGTAGAAGACTGGAGGAATTGCTGAAAATTGCACTCTGTCTGTCAGGAACTGAATCTGCTGTGTGTTCTCCGGGTATTGTGCAGTAATGCGATCGGGATACAGATGCAGCCTGCCTGGTATAGTGCTTTCTTTTATATGGATGTGTGAAGAGGTTTGTGTACCTCAAGTGAGCCCTACTGACATTGAAGGACCCTATCTTATTTGGAGAGTGTGAGTACTAATTCAGAATTGCTCCTGTTGAATTGCCACATTAAATCCAAATGGAATTACTGTACTGCTGACTGTTTAATTCTCCTTTTCTCTGTGTGAAAGGGGCCCCTACCAGCTACCACCAGTTTGGACTAGCCACTAGGGCTTAGGTACCCAGGGACAGTAACTGATAGGGATAGGCCTGTGCACACAGAGCCATAAGTAGATTATTAGAGTGATAAGCTAATTAACCTGATTTCCCCTGTCCTTGTTATATCCCCTAAATAAATCAGAGCTGCTTGTTTCAGCAAAGTTATACTGCCTGAGGTATTTGTCTATGTTAAAAGTACTGTACTGTGATTGTTGCACTGTATCTCATTTCACAGGAGGTCCAGTGCGGAACCAGACCTGGGGGTAAGTGTATACTGTGAAGGTAATTCTGATATATTGTGTGGGCCACTAGGTGGGAAGAAGGGGGTTGCAGTGTCCCAGAGGCCTGTGACCAAGTTAGTTTAACTATTGCAAACCCTGACCTCTGGGTGAGAGCACCCGCCATTGGATCCAAGGCCCTCAACCTGTTAGTGGCAAATCAGGCAGGGGTAGTAGCCCCTGGGATAGCGCCATCTAGGGTTACATCTTGGAGACTCACCGCTGGGATTGTGTGTCCTCTAGTGGCCATATTTACGAACCACTGTTAAGAAAAAATGGTACCCGACAGAAGTGGCTGCACACCGGCTGGTGGAGTGGTGTACTGGGGAGAGATCGCTTCAAATGCTATATGCTTATTCTGGACATCCCCTGGGTATCAATACGTGACATTATGCAGGAGTACTTTCCAAGGTGGAAGTTTACAAAACCTGTGGTGGTGGGTCGGCATGCTAATCTGCTCACCCACACTTTCCTGGCCCTAGTAGAGTTTGAGGATCCCTAGAGATAGCTCCAAAGTGCCACAGACCATTACCCCAGAGGGAGCCTCACTGCTTGGAGAGTGATAACTAAGGACAGTAAAGAACCGAGGAGAATCAGCCCCCACCACTATCTGAAACTTTTGAGGAGAAATTTGCTGAATGGTTGCTGGGAGAGGGAAAACTGTGGAGGACTTGAAGAAACTATTCTTGCCACCTGGGGTGTTCTCCCCAACACCTCTCCTGCTCCAGTGCTCCCGTAATGGTGGCTGAACCAATACAGACTCCTATTTCTGCACCTGCCATTAGTCACTGACTCTTACCGAAGAGTTGAGGATCTTCTCTGGCACCCTCCCCACCCCCAAGGGAGGATGACTGGGAGACCTGGATAGACTATGTTGCCCCAAGTGCTAGGAATGGCAATGCTCGGAAGGCGAAAAAGCTTAAAGAGGTTAGGAGCCTCCGAGGTCCTGCCCTGGCTACCATCCCAGTCAACGGGCCAGTAACCCTAGAGCGACTGCACAGGCCTATCTTGAGGCCTTGGAGAATATGTATGGGAGCCCAGATTCTGATGAGGACCTATGGTGGAGAGTGAAAAAACAGCAGTACCAAGGAGATGTTGTCTGTGTATGTCTCTCGCTGGAAAAATTGTTGCAAGAATGCCTCAGAAAGGGTAGTTTGCCAGCGATTGAATCCGGACCGAACCAGACTGGACAGAACTCATAAGTCTGCTCCCTTCTCAGAACTGCTGTTGCTTCCAGTTACGCCCTGGCAAATCGACTGGAATCCCCACCCTCCCATGATGAGTTAATGAGAGAAATTCGAGGAGTTGAGAGGCACACCTCGGAGGTACCTGCACCAACAGCTGTGGCTTACGAATTCGAGTGACTGAGGGTGACCCATCAAGTGAAGTTCAGAGGCAGAGGTTGACAGTCAATGAGTGCCTCTGACAAGGAAAAAGATATGCCATACCAATAGAGGCGCAACTGTTGAGAGAGATCCGGGAATTCAAAACAGTCCCTTTATGAAGCCACGCAAGCACAGACCCTGACCTATATCCGACTGCATCTGCTATGGGGTGGGGTACCCACCTGTATCTCCTGCTGATAACAGCTCCAAACTCAATTACCTGACCATGGAAGTGGAGAAACTGACGAGATCTTCCAAATGCTTATCAGCACCAAGAGACAGAGATGTCACTCCAGGTTTCCAGTTAGTAATACCCCTCACGCTTCCTGGTTCTAGTGTGTATCGGCCAGCTCAAACTCCAGAAAGTGTTTCTGCTATAACTGTGGGAAAGATGGGCACATGAAAGGAATGCCAGTCCCAAAAGAACCAACCAAAGTTGCATATAGGCTACAAGGAGAAACCTGGAGAAGAAATCAGTGGTTAAGAGGTGAACGACATGATCCCAGTGAGGCACCCAAAAATGCTAATTCACGTCTCTTGTGGCAAAGTCAGTTGCCCAGGCCCCACCACCTCTCCAGACTGGTCCAGAATAGTGGGTCCCTCCATGGAGACCACTGTAAGGTGAATGGAGTGTCTACAAAGAGCTGTGTATTAGACAGTGGCTCCCAAGTGACAATTATGTTCAAGATTGGTATCAGAACATTTGTCAGACCTACCACTTACAACCATTAGAAGGACTGCATGTATGGGGGTTAAGTGAGAAGGCCTACCCCTATTCCGGTATATCCGGAATTTGACTGTCTTTTCCACCTCCTCCATGACTGGAGTGGAAGAACAAGTAGAGAGACCCTAGCCTTAGTGTGTCCCCCACTGGACTGTAAGATGGTGTCCTTTGTTGATTGGAACAAATGCTCATATGTTCGGAAGGCTGGCACAGCCAGGTTATGAAAAACAGGGGGTCAAAGAGATCAGTAGAGCTTTAAGAGTTCCGGCTTTAATTAAGAAGGCCTATGAGGCACAGAGATGCTGAAAAAACAGAACCAAGAAGAACATGTCGAATTGTATGGAAGAAGATCCACACTGGAGTCTCTCGATCCTGGGCTTAAACGCCCAGTGCAAAATCTTACAGGGAGAGGTCCGTGATCAGAAAGGATGTTAAGAATAAATATTAATGCTGATGCACCAGGCGATGGAAAATTGCCAGAGGGACTGCTGGTCAAGCTTCCAGATGGCCCGGCTAGGGAGCCCAGTTTACATGTCCAGAAGGGTAATGGTCCAAGTTCATAATGTGTCTGAAAGAGACATTCGAGTAAACAGAGGTTGCATCAGCTAACGTGCATTGTGCAGACACTGCAGTAGTACCCAACCAGCAAGAGTTCAAGGAAATGACGATGCTTGCCCGACTTGTTTGATTGTGCTCCGCTGCCCAGCTGAATGGAAAGTGAGGATCAGTGAAAGCTCGCTCAAGAGAGACCAGGTGTTTCTTTAAAGGAATGGGATGGATGCGGCAAAGGAGCTGAAGCACAATATCCGGCTGCATGACGAAGACCATTTCGTGAGAGGTCTCAGGCCAGCACCTGCTGACATAGATGATGTGAGACGGCATCTGCAAGAGATGTTAGCTGCAATGGTAATACAAGAACCAAGCCCTTATGCTTCCCCATTGTAGTGAGGAAAAAGAATGGAACAGTAAGGATGTGTGTGATTATCGACCTTAAACCGGGCGGACTATCCCTGATCAGTACACAATGCCCGGCATTCAGGAGGTCTTGACCGCCTAGCGCGAGCAAGTGGTTCTCTGGCAAATGGATCTCTGAGTGGGTACGCCTACTTATGATCCCGACGGCCCCAGAGGACCGTGGAGAAGACGCCTTTATTCGTCCGGCTATTTCTATGAATTCATGAGGATGCCTCAAGGCGATTTCAGGTGCCCCAGCCACTTTCAACGCGATTGATGGAGCGTGCAAGTGGGGACATGCGAACCTTACTAAGAGTGCCTGGTATACCTAGATGATGTTATTGTGTTGGCAGCTCACTGGAGGAACATGAGAGCAGATTATTTTAGGTATTGGACCCACTGGAGGACTTTGGCCTTAAACTGTCCATTGATAAGGTCAATTCTTTCTCAAACACGAGGCAAGCATGGGACACATAGCATCCAATCGAGGGAATAGAGACCGACCCAAGTAAAGTTGAGGTCTTGACTACTATCACAGCCCAAAAAATCTAAAAGAACTTCTTAAAAGATTCCTGGATTCTAGGAGCTTATTATCGCGCTCATCAAGGACTATTCAAGAGTGATCCACTTTACTTAACCTTACTCAAAGGTGTCTCAACCCAATAAAAATAACTAAAAGTCAGCCGTCCTCAAGACTGAAAGAGTGTATTTTCATCTGAGGAAGTATTTAGGCCTGCCGGACCTCTGATTGTGAGACTGCTTTTCATGAGATCATATATCAACTTACCCATGCTCCAGTGCTGGCCTATGCTGATCCAAGAAAACCTTTCACGTCCCAAGTAACACTGATGCTAGCTTGCAAGGGTTGGGGCTGTGTTGTACCAAGAAAACGAGAATGGCCCTGAGACCAGTGGCCTTTGCCAGTAGAAGCCTGACCCCATCCTAAAAGAACTATCCTGTTACATGATTAGAGTTCCTAGCTTTGAAGTAGGCTATTGTTGACCAATTCCATGAGCACTTATGGGGGCTAAAATACTAGTAAAAAACTGACAACAATCCTTTGACCTATGTGCAGACTCAGCTGTTGGATGCCACTGGCCATAGGTGGCTTTATGCATATCTCATATGACTATGCTCTCGACACCGAGCAGGTCTGAACCACATAGATGCTGGATGCTCTCTCCCGGAGGCCTGTTCCCCCAGAATGATTGGGTCCATTGGCAGAACCTGACATTCGGGCACTCTGCCGGAAGTTTGACAGGGAGGAACAAATGTCCACGGACACAGTGGACTGCATGAGTGGATTGCTTGGAAGCCTCTGAGAATTGCATACCTGCTGCTTATTGCCACTTTTCTGCTAGACATTGGTGCACTGCCTCAGCTGGACAATGACACAGTATCGGCGGGCTCAATCCCACGATCCCATGATCAGCAGCTTTAGCAAGCCCTCTATGCAGGAAAAGATGTGTCCAAATTACGCTCCACTGATTTGAGAACTGCACTGTTATACAAAGAAGGTCCTAAGTTGAAACTGATCAATAAACTGTTATACAGAGAAACAGTAGACAGAGGGGACAAGTAGACAAACAACAACTAGTGCTGCCCACTGCCTTTCGAGACTCAGTACTGAGGTCCTTGCACAACCACATGGGGCACCTTGGTATGAGACAGAACACTTGACTTGGTGAGATCCAGATTCTATTGGCCTAAGATGGGGCTGATGTGGAGCAAACATTCGAACCTGTAGTCGCACAAGCTACAGAGGAAAGCTTTGCCAGAGGGCTGCCCCCTGTTAACATCTACCAGTGCACCCATGGAGCTGGTCTGTATTGATTTATCTAAGTTTGGAGTCAGATCAAAGAAATATCAGTAATGTGCTGGTGGTCACTGACCATTTCTGCCAGATATGCCCAAGCTTTCCCCACCAAAGACTAGAAAGATCCACTGTAGCCAAAGTACTTGTAGAAAACTTTTTGTTCACTATGGGGCTCCACAAAGAATCCATTCTGATCAAGGAGAGACTTTGAGAGTCGTCTGATCAAAGAGATGCTTTCTCTGGCAAGAAGTCCGAAAGTCCAGAAACCACCACCTTACTACCCAGGACCCGACACACAGCCTGAACGTTTAAACCCGAAGACTTTCACAGATATGCTAGGCACCTGCACCCAAAGGACAAGCCCAGATGGACAACAAATTAGCAATCTCTGGCACATGCTTATAACTGCACCAAAGTGATGCCACTGGATTCCCCCTACCGCCTGATGTTTGGAAGAGAAGCTCAACATCACCAGCAGATGTGTGTTTGGGTAGTCTCTCCTGATGGGGTCTCAAACTGACAACTATTTGCTACAGTATGTGCAAAGTTAAAGGCCTCAGCTAACTCATGCGGCACCAACAGGCTCAAACCATAGCTGCCAAAAAGAAATCTGGCCAACAAAGAAAAGGTATGATAAAAAGGTGAAAGCTCAGGAACTCCAGGAGGGAGAATCGGGTTTTGCTAAGAAATCTAGGACTGCATGGCAAGCAATACATTGCTGACAGATGGCACTATCTCTCACATTGTAGTGGCAACTAGATGATCTGCCAGTGTAAAAAGCAAGGCCTGAGAATAATTCAAAAGATGTAAAAACAATGCATAGAAATCATTTACTGCCCATTGGACAAATCTTAATTGAGTCTGAGGCCCTAGAGATCCCCACTCTGGACCAGTGACTAGAGCTGCTGCTAAGAAAAGATCAAGAAAGTCTGCACCTACAAACCAAGAGTTAAAGTGTTCCCCTCCACAAGTCCCAGTTGAGCATGACTGTCAGTCCATCATCGGAAGAAAGTGAGAGTGACTTTGAATACTATCCTTCATTGAGAACTGAGTCAATTGTTTGCGGGCAATCCCTAGTCAATACTGGAGATGAAGCTGGGCCTTCTGGACTTCTAAGCCCCCAGCTTCATCCCTGGAATATGCTCCAGAAAGTGAAGTGCAAAGCATCAGATCAGATGAAATGGAATCTTGTACATGGTTGAACTGTTTGAGCTTTCAGGGGAGAAAATAAGTAGATTAGGAAAGACTGGTAATCGCCCGAACAAGAAGAGTATTTTGGAGTGCCCTGACAGTCCACTGCCAGTGTCAAAGCTCTCCATGCGAGCCAAATGTTGTAGACTCCAAACTAATAACTCCTGGAGCTGACAGTGCCCCAAGTTCCTAGCCTCTCTACCCCATGGAGACTCCCCTGACAAGTGAGGACAATGCAGAAAATGAGGCTCAGAGTGCAGAGACTATAACAGTTCCCCCTAGAAAGACTGGTCGAGCTGCAAAAGCCTGTGGTGCACCTCAGTTATGATTCACTTGGGAGGCCTGTGGACTGCCTCTCAATGTTGTCCATAAAGGAGTGTATGTGTCCCAGCTCATTTACCCAAACTGAGCATCAGTGCTAACTCCAAGTTAGCTTGTGTTGCCCTCTAAGTATGGTGCCCTTGCCCCATCCAGCCCCAAGGTAACTGATAGGAAAGCCCCCTCTTCAGGTTTCATGTACAAGAGGTAATAACAGCGATTTATGGTACAATATGTATGTAATACTGTAGCAAAAAGTGATCGTACTGCAATATTTCGAAATGTGTTCTTAGTGAAATGATATATTGACTGATGATTACATCTGGAGCCTAAATGCAAATGTATATGGTTGCAGATTGAAACTTATGGGGTACTTCGCTGGCCCGCGGACGTCAAGCTTTCCCCGGAAACCAGGAAGAATTAACCCCTGAAAATGGGGTTCCCAAAGACTTCAGGAGCTTGCTTGAATGCCCAAGCCTGAATGAAGTTAGCATTTAAGCCATTTATCATGAGTGTTTTAGAACCTCTGGTACTGTCTCTTTAAGAGCTGTCTGCTTGCAGACATAATTAGTTTGTATGGGAGACTGTGTTCTTTGATTGAGTACCACTCAAGCTGCTGCCAATTCACTCTATTTTTGCAGTCACTAGGAGTCAAAGGAACTATCTGAAAGATGTAACTGTTTGCCAGAAATTATTTAGAGTAATAATAAATTACAGTTTGTCTAACCTGCTTTCTTTGCAGTCAGAACTGTGTCTGCTTAGTTCCCCATTCTAGTTTTGAACTGCTGAACTGGACCAATCAGTGTGGGGTAAGCTAGCTCTAAAATGGTGCCTTGGACTGATCGAACTTGGACTCATAGTCTGAGCCAGCCCACAAGTGGATTGTATGAGCAGTGACTCTGGGAGATGTAGTTAGACTTCAGCACCTTTTGGACCAACAGCAGCAGTCTATTGTGAGTGACAGCCAATCCAGTCAAGAACTGGGAGGAACTAAAAAGGAAGTGCCGTTTTGTCGGTTGGAGTTTCAGTTGAGCTTTGGCAGTGAAGAAGGAAGGAGCCCTGTGCTTTTTCAGTGTGTGCAATTTAGTCAAAAGCGTGTGTAAGGCCCAGAGTTCCAGTCTGCAGCTTGTGTAACAGCTTGTTAGGACTGAATCTGTCCTGTGAAAAGAATCAAAGGATCTCTGAAGAGTAGAAACCAGGCTCACCCTGTAGGGAATGGAGGAATTGCTAAAAATTGCACTCTCGTCTGTCAGGAACTGAATCTGCTGTATGTTCTCACGTATTGTGCAGTACATTGCGATCGGGATACAGATGCAGCCTGCCCGGTATAGTGCTTTCTTTTATATGGATGTGAAGAGGTTTTGTGTACCTCAAGTGAGCCCTGCTGACATTGAAGGACCCTATCTTATTTGGAGGTCGTGAGTACTAATTCAGGGTCGCTCCCTGTTGAATTGCCACATTAAATCCAAATGGAATTACTGTACTGCTGACTGTTTAATTCTCCTTTCTCTGTGTGAAAGGGCCCCTACCAGCTGCCACACGCTTGGACTCAGCCACTAGGGCTTGGGTACCCAGGGACAGTAACTGATAGGGATAGGCCTGTGCACAGAGCCATAGTAGATTATTAGGTGATAAGCTTATTCAACTCTGATTTCCCTGTCCTTGTTATATCCCCAAAGCAAATCAGAGCTGCTTGTTTCAGCAAAGTTATACTGCCTGAGTGTATTTGTCTATGTTAAAGTACTGTACTGTGATTGTTGCACTGTATCTCATTTCACAGGAGGTCCCAGTGCGGAATCAGACCTGGGGTAAGTGTATACTGTGAAGGTAATTCTGATATTATGTGGGCCACTAGTGGGAAGAAAGGGGGGTTGCAGTGTCCCAGAGGGCTGTGACCAAGTTAGTTTAACTATTGCAAACCCTGACCTCTGGGTGGAGGCACCCGCCATTGGATCCAGGCCCCTCAACCTGTTAGTGGCAAATCAGGCAGGGGTAGTAGCCCCTGGGATAGCGCCATCTAGGGGTTACACATATATCCCAGAAGGGACCCTTTACAGTTTATTATCTACTACATTAAACCAAGATAACATGAGGAAGGGGGGTTGGGTCTGTATAGGTGTACTGTGAACTAACAATTTACAGAATTCAAAGGTATTCAAATACCTAAATATAAAACCCAAAGATTAACATTGCTGATGGTAACATTGACCACGATAGTCAAAAGGCAGGTTGCAAACATGCTATGGGCTTTAAGCAACAGTGTGGGAAGGTGACAGCAGCAGGGGCAGGGAAGGCCCACAATTTTCGCCCTTTCAGAAAGGCTGCCAAAACGGTCAAGACCGGAATATTAAGCGTTGGTCAACTACCCAGACAGGGTGTCCACTCGCTCTTTGGCAGCAGGATTCAGGGAGGGTTTTGTATACCTTACCATAGCCCAAGGAGGGCATCAGAGGCTGACAACCTGCGTCTGCCAAAGAGCAACTGGAGGTCATGCAGGTCAAACTATAGAAGGAGCTGGCCACAGGTCAGGTCAGCTGACCTTCACTTCCCCCCCCGCGTCTCAGGGTGTCTCCCATTGGCTTAGTCCCCAAAAGGTGCAGGCGGTTCCAAATGATAAACCACCTGATGTCCCAGAAGGGGATTCAGTCAACACCTACATTGACCCAGTCGACACCGTGGTGTATTACACATTGTTCAACAGGGCAGTGGAGGTGGTGCGGCAGGCGGGCCGGGGGGGCACTGCTGGGGAAGGCTGATATAGAATCAGCATGCTGCCTGTTGCCAGTATACCTGGCAGATAGGGAGCTATTGGGCATGAAATTTGATGGATACTACTACATTGACAACTGCATGCCCATGGGGTGTGCGGTGGCATGTGTGGTTTTTGAGCAATTCAGCACATTTCTGCACTGGACCATGGCACAGAAAGCCAAAGTCGACCACATGGTATACTACTTGGATGACTTTCTGTTTGTGGGAAGGGCTGGCTTGGGGCAATGCGCACATATCATGGCAGCATTCCACGAGGTGTGCACCAAGCTGGGTGTATCACTGGCCCAGGACAAGTCGGAGAAGCCATGCACAAGGCTTTCCTTCCTGGGGTTCGAAATCAACATGAGTGAACAAGTGTTCTGGCTCCCCCAAGACAAGCTGGTGGCCTTGCACAACCAGCTGGACTCTGTAATGAGGGCATGTAAAGTCACGTTACCGGAGCTCCAGCAACTGGTAGGCCACCTCAACTTGGCCTGCTGGGTAATGCCCATGGGCAGGACATTTATGAGGCACCTGGAAAGCATTGGGGTAGGCTGTACAAAACCGCACCATAGAAACCATGTCACAGCAGCAACGTGGGAGGACCTAGGCATTTGGCAAACATTTCTGCAATGTTTCAGTGGGGTATCGATGTAGCCAGTTCCAGTGTCCAGCAAGGAATTGGAACTCTTCACAGAAGCCTCAGGGGGCCTGAGCTTTGGGGCTTACTTGCAAGGTAAGTGGTGTGCAGGGCAGTGGCCTCCAGAGTGGATCAGACAAGGCATTACGAGGCAGACAATGGTGATGGAATTCTTCCACATTGTCGTGGCATTGGTGATCTTGAGGGGATGTGCTGAGGGACAAGCACATCATATTCAGGTCTGACAACACCGGAGTGGTGTATGCAATAAACAAACAATTGGGGGAAAAGGGCCCGATGGGCAACCTCATGTGGATGTTTGTACTGAAGTGTTTGATGTTGAATATCAACTTTAAGGCAGTGTACATACCAGGTATTGAAAATGGCATCACTGGTGCTGTTTCTTGTTTACAGTGGCAGAGGTTCTGAGAATTGGCACCAGCGGCAGACCTACAGCCCAGGGAAGACCTGCCATTCCTATGGGAATTGATAACTCAGAGGCCTGGGAGTTGATTGAGAATGTCCTGGCACCAAGGATGCGAATAATGTACCAGAGGAGGGCCAACTGTTTTCTGGAAGTGCAATACACACGAGGGTGGGCAGTGACATGGCCGATCCCAGTGGCACAGCTGTGCGAATACATACTGATTAAAAAATGTGCGGGGGCCACTCAGGCAACAGTTGAGCAGCACATGGCTGGCATTGCCTGGTTTCAGAAAGCCAGGGGCTTCCCCAAATCCACGAGGGCATTTGCTTTCCAGAAGATGCTGAGGTTGGGCGCGGGCAGCCACGAGGGGCACGGACAACAGAACCCCTACCAGCCCTACCATATTCAAGCACATCTGGTCATGTTGCCTAAGGTATGCTCATCCTCTGATGAGACAAGGCTCTTCTAGACAGCGTACTTGGTAGCATTTTGAAGGGCATTCCGGGTGTCAGAGCTCATGCAGACCCAGCAAGGCTACTGGGAGACCATTAGTGTTGGCAGAGGCCGATGTGGAGGTCACAATGCCTGGAGTCTTTGTTCACATATGAAAGAGCAAGATGGACTAGCTTGCCCATAGGTGGTGGTGCCGACTACCGGCGCCCCACTGGCTCCAGTGGGATGTGGGAGCATGGGTACAGGATTATATAACACAGCACTCAGCAATGGGGAGGGACATCTTCCATCATGGGGTTGGTGGCCCCCGACAGTGTACCAGTTTAGGCACGTGTTGCAGAAGACCTTGCGACTGCTGGGTATCCCTGCAGAAAACTACAACACGCTGTCCTTTAGGATTGGCACAGCATATCAGATAGGACAATACAGGGCTTATCAGATAGGACAATACAGACTTTGGGTAGATGGAAGTCACAGGCTTTTGAAAGATATATAAGACCACACATGTTATAACTCTCTCTTGCTTTGTTTGGACAGGTGTTGCAGATCAAGCAGAGCAGATCTGGATTTGTGGCCACTGGTACATCCATTGGGTGCCCTCAGGGATAGGCAGTATCCTGGAGGAGAAAACCTGTTGCTGACACTCAAGAGGGCAGAGAGGCATTGGTTGGGATGACGCAGGATGCACTGGAATGAGTTACTGGCAACACTGCAAGCAAAAGCGCAAAAGAGGTCGCAGCCTAATGTTTTAGTAATTCATTTGGGGGGAAATGACATAGGGGTTATACCTGTGAGAGATCTTAAAGAGAGGGTCAGACAGAACCTGGCAAGAGTGAAACAATGGCGGCCCCAGGTGCATATAATTTGGTCCAATATGGTGCAGCGGCAGCAGTGGCGGCACACCCGGAACATTAGGTCAATAGAGAAGGTGCACCAGCTGCGGAATGCGGCCATGCGACTGATTATGGACTCCGTGGGGGGGTCCATAGCAAAGCACCTGGGAGTGTCTGTAAAAAAGCCAGATCTGTATAGAAGGGAAGGTGTACATTTATTAGAGGAAGGTATAGACCTGTTTCTGAATGACATACAACGGGCAGTGGTGAAAGTATTAGCGTGAGGTGCTTGTGGGGGGTGAGTTGGTGAGAATTCACCTTGTGGTTGCTTGGTAGTCTTGGAATGCTGTGGGAGGGGGTAACAGGGGATCATGTGTCTTGACCAGTCAAATCTCCCTGAGGTTGACAGGGGGACGGGTCTGATGGATGGAGTCCAGATGGCGCCCTCTTCGGGCAGCGTCCCATGGCATGGCGGATCCTCTGATGTGGAGGAGCTAGCCGCAGCCGGTCATAAAGCTATCCCACATGTCCCGGAGGTTGTTGCCCTTGCGAGGTCCTGGTTGATGGTAAGGCGGCCCTCCCCTACGGGGGAGGGTCAACAATCACTGATCTAGTTGCTCCATGGTGAGCTAGATTCCTTCCAAGGCTACCTAACTGCGCACATCACGCTGAAGGAAATGTATATATGGATAATTGGTTTATCAATAAACACATGGCTTTGGCCATTTCTCCAAAGCTCGTTGTTGTGTTAGTTTGTTCAGGTGAATAAGGTATATGCCCTTAAAAGACAATGAAGGAGCCTGCAAGGTATTGCAGCAGGCGAGGCTTTATCTGGGGGCAGGGCCTGGGGCACCTGGACAAACAATAGGAACCCAGGTAGGACCACCCAGAAAGGACTGGGGGGGGATAGGGTTCCCGGGGGGAGGGAGCTTGTGACCAGGGACAGGGAGGAGCTAAGCCTTTAAGAAGTGCTGCACAGGAAGAATTCCTCCTCATTTCTCCTTGTCCCAGGTTGCATCCCACCCAAACCTCACCCTCTTAAAAGCAGGGGGGTATAGGGAACTTGCTGTCCCACTAAGGGGGATTGCCTTAGGGCCCGAGAAGGAATTTCCCTTTTTTTCCCCACTGGGTTTTCTGGGGTTTTGCCTTCTCCAGCAAGGTGGGAGTAATTCCAGTTAGCGTAAGCTAGGGATTAGATAGATAGGTGTCACAGTTATGAACCTTTGTAAGTGGTGGCTTGGTGGTCTTGGAATGCTGTGGGATGGGGTAACAGGGGATCACGTGTCTTGACCAGCCAGATCTCCCTGAGGCTGACAGGAGGGTGGGTCTGACAGATGGAGTCCAGATGGTACCCTGTTCGGGCAGCATCCCGTGGCATGGTGGATCCTCTGATGAGGGAGGAGCTAGCTGCAGCCAGTCATGTAGCCATCCCTCATGCCGCAGAGGTTGTTGCCTTCGTGGGGTCCTGGTTGATGTCAAGGCGGCCCTTCCCTGTGGAAGGGGGTTGACCATCAATGATCTAGTTGCTTCATGGTGAGCTAGATTCCTTCCAAGGCTACCTAGCTGTACACTCACGCTGAAGTGAATGTATACGTGGATAACTGGTTTATTAATAAACACATGGCTGTGGCCATTTCTCCAAAGCTCATTGTTGTGTCAGTTTGTTCAGGTGAATAAGGTATATACCCTCAAAAGACAAGTGGAGAAGGGTCCTGTAGTAATTACAAAAAGAAACCATGATTGCTTCCTTTCTAACTTTGCATGCATTAAAGGGCACTTTGAATGCTCGTGCGCAAAAGTGTGGGGGAGGGCTACCACACCTCCTTGCCCATATTGTAATCTAGCACCTAGACTAAAATAATTGCAACTCAATAGTAAAACAAAAGTGCCATGTATTACAAACTATTGTATGATGTAGTGTAAAGCTATTGGTATAAGGTAATACTATTATCATGTGATTTTTAGAATTGTTGTACTTACAGTGCTGATTAAGAAGAGCAACTATTTTAACAAGTGATATGTTTTTTAATAGAACTTGATTAGGCACCCCAGTTATCTGCTTATTTTTTTTTTTTCTTTCACCAAAATTAAGTAGCTGTTAAACAGGCTTCATTATTTTACATCTAGAAATTGGCAAAGTAAGTTGTTTCAGGATTTATTCAAGACTGACTGTGAATTACTAAATAAAATCTAGTTAGCACTGCATGCAATAGATCAGAGGTTCTCAAATGGTGAGGCCAGCCTCCCTGGGGAAGCCCCAACCTGTTCCAGGGGAGGCTCAAACAAGTCTGAAAAAGTACTGTATTTAAATTTTGAGTTTTATATATTTTGTGTGAAGAGATGAAGCAAACTGAAAGAGGATAATAATAGGTGAATGTTATGTATTTATTTATTAATAGGTGACAAAGGAAGGTGAATGAGCCAAGACTCATTTCAGGTGTACCAGGGGAAGGGTATGGAGTGAATACATTTCAAAAGGTACCTGCAAACAATCAAGAAATACACACTGAACAATAGCACAAATGAATATGAACAATAAACTAATAAAGAGTGGTGGTAATCAATCAATTTGTAGACTGATGGCAGAACAGCCCAAATGCAAGGGTTTAGCATAGAAGTGCTAAGAGCAATAGCAGGAAGGAGTAATGTTTCTTATGAGCAGGGACAGAGGGGGAGAGGCAAAGTAAGTAGGAAGGTTATTTCATATAGAGATGAAACAGAAAAGTAGTCTGACCCATGAAGGTACTGCAACAAAGGGTAACAATGGTTCAAGAATGAAAATGGCGGAGCAGGTAGGCTGGCCTGTGTATGTGTGAGTGTTGGGGGGGGGGGGTTACAATAAGCTGAATAGTAATATTTGTTTATTTTATTTATTTGTTATTCAGATAACACCTTTGAGTACAGGAACTCTTTTTCAAAGGTTCTATGTCAGTATAAGGCAAAAAACTGAATGTGTGCCAAGTACTCAGAGAGATTTCAATTTATTCATGGTGTATTGCACAAAGTACAGTATGTTATTTTTCTTTGGGGAGGCCCAAGATTATTTCAGTTTTTGGGGAAGGCTCAAAATCTGTTCCATGGATTTGGGGAGGCTCACTGTGACAAAATCTGAGAACCATTGCAATAGATGGATTGATAGATAACCAGGGTCTTTAGATTTTCGAAGACATGCCACACAATGATTAATTTGCAATTCATTTTGAAAACACAAACCTGTCAGCATACTGAAAGTATATACAAGTAGCAATATATTTGTCCAACAACTTATGCAATCAATACATACTTCAGGAAACCACAAAGATCTGTTAGGGTGCACTGAGGAATGTGGGATGTATAATGAACCCCCCACGATTTCTGGGTAACATTTTCTGCAATTTTCCAGTAACCCTGCTTGTTATAAATCTCATCAGCCTTTTCCTGTCTCCTCCTCCGCCTCCACAGGTTATTAGGGCAGGATTCTCAAAGAACAGCAAGAATTCCGTAGCTGGGGGAAAAAAGTCTGCAGCACTGTGGAAATGCAGTTGCGTGATATTCTTAAAGAAAATCCGCAGCTGAGGGAAGTCCACAAAAAAGTCCCACAGCTGTGGAATTGCAGCAGCTGCGGGAATCCCGCGCAAGTGCTGCGAATCTGCAGCTGTGGAAATGGCTGAGGAGGCACAACAATAGTAAATCTATGTAGCTGAAGCAGCAGACTTTAACATTGCTGCCATAATATGAAGCTGACAGCACACACAAAGAGACCTGCAACCAGTCCCTCAACTGGGACCACTGCAGCACCACAGGTACCAGCGATACCATGGTACCACAGTGGCTGACTGTCACTGCTGGTTGTCCCTCCCTGGGGTGTTCCTGTGGCCTGTGGGGGTAGCACTTGCTGCAGGCTGGTCAGGCTCTACTGCCTGTGGGGCTCTGTCATGGGCTGCACTGGGTCTGGTGGTTGTTGCCTGTTGCCATATCATGGCAATTTGTGCTTTGTTGCAGTAACATCAGCCACTGCTATAGTATCTGGGATGCTATACACTGTGCCTTACCTCCACCTTAATTGATTCCAATTGTTGGGGGCACTACTGCAGTGTGCCGAGGAAAAGTTACACCTCATTCCACTGTGTCTAACATTCTTTCCTCAGCTGCGGAAAAAATGGCTGTGAATAGCCTTTCAGGGACTGTGCCTTACTCATCTCACACCTTTTGTCCTGAGGGACTTCTGCAGCTGCACTTTTTCCACAGTTCATAGTAGCTTTTCTGCAGCTGTGGAGGGTTTTGTGAATAGCACTTGGAGCAAACTCTCCTTTTTTCTGTAGCTGAGGAAGTTTTGGGGACTTAGGGAAGGTTTTGCACCTTCTGAAAGCTTTGAGAATCCTGCCCCAGGTATACTGTATGGCTGAGCAAAACTGATGGATATAGCTTAAACAATATTATTACCAAATATCCCAATTTTCCCAAAGGCTCATGAAACTCAGCTTAAGTACTGATGTTATTTTATAATTGTTGGCAGCTTACAACAATAGATATCCTTTAATCAAGAGATTAAACTGTTGACACACACAACCTTATTTTTAAGGTCTACAAATCTACAAAACTTAGTGACATGACATTCTCTAGCCTCCCAAAGGCTTCTAAAGTTACAGGGGTTTGTACTTTTACAATTTACATACTTTTAAAATTTAAGTTAAAATGATTAATGTATGAATGAATGACTGGGGAGCAGCCCAATGACTGGATCTTGAGGAGGAGGGATGCCCAGGGTGACTTTCAGCCTACTTAGGCTTGGGAGGGAAACCCAGATATGATCAGGTGAGGTATCCCAACCCATTGGTCTGCTTTGTGTTGGAGGCTTGGGAGGAGACAGGAAAAGAAGACAAGTGGAGGCAGATGATACAGTACACTGTTAGTGCCACTCATGGACAACCCAGGCTTCCTCCCTGGCTTCCAGGAGTGGGAGAAGAGGAGGGTGTGATGTCTGGGAGACCTTTACTCTAGTGGGGGGGAGGTGCACTCATTTGGGGAAATTCAAGTGCAGCTGGAGCTACCCCAAGCTCACCACTTTAGTACTTACAGGTCTGGGGCCATGCCAGTGGTCTAGACAGGGATCCAATAGAAACCTTCCAGGCAGCACAAATGGAACAGGTAACCTATCAGGTCAGGAAGGATGCTAAGGGAGGTTATTGAAAAATTGTCCAGACAGGACAGACAACACCTGCTGGACCTATTGGCCAAAGTTAAGGCAAAATGGGTACAGGACCAAGGAACAGAAATCACAGCTGAGAACTGGGTGACTGTACTAAGAACTTATATGGTGCTACTATTTTGTAATAAGTAAAAGGAATCCCAGTACAAATTTCTACACCGCCTGTACTGTCCACCTACTATAGTGCATACATTCAAACCTATCATTTCCCTGATGTGTGATAGGTGTAAGGTTGCACTTGGTACATATATTCATAGGTTAAGCATAACAATGGTTAGGAGCATTTACATACATTTCTGTCAAAAGGTATTGCTTTAAACTGTTTTTAAATAACGTCTATGTCGGACACTGGACCAAAGGAACTGGCAGGCTATTAAAATGTTTTACACCCTATATGAAAGGAATATTGTCCTTGGGTAGTGTGACAGAATGGAACTGAAAATGGGTAACCAGAGGTAAATGTAGTAGTCTGTGAATTGACAGGCCTCTGAGAAATGGAAACAATACCACTTGGCAAGCGACCATAGAGAATTTCTTAAACAAAAGTCAGAGTTTTACCTTTAAACCTGTCCTCTAATGACAAGCAATTACTGTAGCTGCCTTGTAGAAGTCGCAATGGTGGGTTCTACTAGGAGTCCAGTGACAAACCAAATAATGTTGTGGTATGTTGCCCTTAATTTACAAACATTTTGGAGAGGGAGAGGAGGAGTAAAACCAGTGAGCCGTAGTTAATTAAGTGCAGCAGGAAACTGTTTGCTAATAGAGCTCTAGTTTCAGGTATCAGAAATTGTTTCACTCTGTATAGCATTACTGAGCCTTTGGTGAACTTTTTAATCAGCTGACTGACATGATATTCATAGGTTAAGTGACAATCAAGGTACATACTGAGATATTTAAACTCAGTGGGCCGATTTCAAAGCACCCTTAGAGCTATGCAAGTTGAGTCACTCTAAGGGTTGTGGCAAACCCCAGATGTGCCAGGGACCCTACACCCGAGTTTACAAAAGCAAGGGCCTTGTGCCAAACTTCCTGGGTTTGTCCCAAATGACTAGCTGCACCAAACAGGTGGCACATCTGAAAACTTTGCCACAGTGATCCGACTCCCCACCTGGCGCAACACCTGAGTGGCCGCAGGCATAGTGTTGGGGGACACCATGCCAGGATGGGGCCAGGGGTATCAGTGGCATGGGAGGTTGCAGGTATGCTGTCAGGGCAAAGCTGGCCATCACCAGCAGTGACATGGCACCTGGCCAGGTGCCACTGATGTCTGGCGCCAATATTATTATAATTGATTACAGCAGCTGCCCATAATATACTGGCATCACTGATAGTCTAGTGCCCCCTGCCATGATCCCCAAGTGTCATATAGTCCCTTGTGGTATAGTGCCAATCCCCCCACCCCCATGGTCCTCGATCTCCCAGTATGTAAAAAAAAAAAAAAAGTCCCAGTCGTGCCCACCCTGATCTGATCTGGTAACACTGCAAAATAGTCCCTGGTGGGCTAGTGGCACCCTCACTCTCCCCCACCCTGTCTGACATCACCCAACAACCCGTCCCCTCCTCACTGTCACCAGCATGATCCTGTCTCTGGCACAGCCCTCTGCACACCACCACCACCTGCGCTAGATAAAGACTACTACTCCTCATGTCCATCCTCACATCTGAGGCCTCTTCTTCCCTGACTAATGAACCCACTGGTAACTCTACTACTTCCTGTCTCCCACCCAAACTCAATCCCCCCCTTTTTTCCTGTCCCCTCTCACTTACTCTCCCGCTCACCACCTTTCCCTCCTCTCTAGCCTCCTTTTGGCCTAATGATCACCCTCTCCCTGGAAGTTTCCTTAACCTCGAAATTGTCTACTCGCTGAACCTGTTATAGCTTGTTTTTCTATGAAACTTAAAAACGTTACTGCCTTAAACTGTTAATAGCAAATTTATGATGTAACTTTCCTGTCTGGTTTTACCTGTAATGTGTATTGTGCTTTGTTAAATGTTCTTTGTGACGTGGAACCTTTGTAAAAGAGCCCTGGCTCAAAGGTATTAATTCCTAGAGTAATAAATTAAACTAAACTAAACCATGGCTAGCTGTAGAATGCGTTCACAAGTACTGTGTACTTACTGATAAAGTCACAGCATGGGTTCAGGGCTTGCCACTACACTGAGACTACCTGAAGTCCATAAACTTTATTGATAAGGCTAATGATGAAGGGCTCTTCACTGGCTTGGGGATGTAAAATGAATGTACTAGGTTTCATAGTAGGTGTTGGAATGGAAGAAGGCACCATGGTGCATTATACCATTCCCTGTACTGTAATTGTAGAATAAGTTGTTTGTATTCCTTGTCTGTCACCCAGGTTGTTTTTACCTGTTGTATAGACTGGTCTTTTTGTATATTGAAACCAATAAAAATATACAAAAAAGTTAAAAACTACTTTTAACTAGATCTCCTTTAAAGCTAGAGACTTGAAACATAGCATATATGTGTGTGTATATATATATATATATATATATATATATATACAATATATATAATGGTATAGGAGATTAAAAATTTCAAAGTTGGTGAAATTTGGACATGTTGTTTAAAATATATTTATTTCTTGTTAACTGGTAAGTGCACAAGGCTGACATAGCCCATATTCAAAGTTAAATCATATGGAAATAACTGACAATTTTGGTTTTTTGATAAAATGTTTGGATGCCTAAAACTTAGCCCACTTCAAACCTGATGCCTTAAACATGGTACACATACCCATGTGATATAGTTCTTCAAAATGCAGATGTATGGAAACTTGTATAAGCAATTGTAAAATTACATAGAAACTGAAATTTAAATGTTAATGAAATATGTGGCTGCCTATAACTCAGCCCCCTTTAAAGCTCAGAACCTGAAACTTGGTACACATACAGAAATGTCAAGGAACATCAAATGCCACTAATTTGGTGAAATATGGATTAGTAGTTTTAAAATTAAAAGGAAATAACTGATATTTAAATGCTGGTGGAATTTACATATGAACATATGAATTTGCAAGCAGAAATAGGTCACCTGATCTGTCAAGTCTACTCGAGTGTGCAGCTAGCACCCTAACCTTGCAGCTGCCCTGCCCCCTGCCCATAGAAACATAGAAACATAGACTCTGATGGCAGATAAGGACCACTTGGCCCATCTAGTCTGCCCATTTCCCTACCTACAGGATAGGCCGCAGATCCTAATTAACCAACAGCCTATTTCTTCCTACCCCCCACAAGAATTGCCCTTCCCAATTACCCACCCCTACCTTGTCCCATCCCTTTTGAAACTACCCACTGTCTTACAGGCTACCACCTCCTCCGGTAGAACATTCCATTCCGCCACGACCATCTCCATAAAAGTGTCTCCTCATTTCCATCCGAATTATGGAAATTCCACATAATTTCAAGGAACGGTCCTACCAGCACTCCACCATCAAAGTTTTACATTCCACATAGCTATAATTTCTATCATCTTATACTCAATTAGGCACATAAGGTACCTTATTTCTTTCTCACTAACATAGAAACATAGAAATTAGCGCAGATAAGGACTGCTAGGCCCATCTAGTCTGCCGTATACCCTGCATGTATCAGTTTATGATTTAAATTGCTTAGCAGTGTGGCTAATACTGCACTAATAAAATCTGGTTGGCACATAAATTAAATCACTTTGAAAATCCTTCTAATTTTAGTAGGCAAAATCAGATCTTCCTTATTTGAAGGATGCTGACATGGTAGCTCTGATATTGGCTGACATATAGCATGATACATTTGTGTGGATAATCAGGCTTGTGTATACATGTAAAACATGCGCAGTCTCCTAACCATACCCCCTGCTCTTTATGCAATCACATAAGGAGAAGACTCTGACTATAGCACTCACATTTAACCCTTCTGCACCTGCTGCCTTGTACCAATTATGCACCAAAACACATGTAGTAGTGCATGTAGGCATTCAGAATTGATACATTTTTATGGGGTGTCAATGGGAAACCTGGATCACTACCTGTTTCCCTCACAACTTACTGTTAATCACAAATTGGCATTCTGCATCTCATTCTCTTCCACATTTTCTCAGCCGCCCTATCTCATCTTGTAAATTTAATTGACTGATGCCACAAATAACCCCACCCCCAGAGAAATCCCTGAAAACTAGATTGGTAGGACAATCTGCTTGCGTATGTCTTGAACTTGCATCTTTCTTTGCAAGGACTAAGTGAAGTAAATTGGGTCAAAGCACCATCTCCTGCCAGCACAGCAGTAGCGCTACTGCTTGCGAAACCAATGACCTGGGTTTGGAAGTGAATCTGGGGTGTTGGAGGGCCAGCCGAGGGAAGGGGATCAAGCGTCCATAGGACTGCTCTCCTCCTCTGGAGGGGGGAACAGAGGACAGAGCCAAGCACTTGTGTGGCCACTTGCAGAAGTTGGGGGAAAAGGCAGCCAGGGCCAAGAAGGCAGGGAGGCATGACAGACATTGGTGCATATTGCACAAGAGTGTGTGGCGTGCACCGTGGCGTCCTTGCATGCCATGCCTCCTCGGGGGATTAAAACTAGGAAACTTACTGGCAGCAGGATGAATATGAGTGCCTGCTGGTTCCGCACCTGACCAGCTGGGTATACCAGCCTGAACTGGATCCCTGCCAACCACACCAGGGGCAGCACAAGCCCTGGGGGAAGAGAACTGGCAGGTAAGTCCTAGCAGATGTTGGGATGACAGGGCTGGGGCACTTGTAGGTAGGAAGGCCGACTGGGGTAGGAGGCAAAAAAAAAAAGCACCATCTCCTATTGTTATGTCATCATAGGAACAGGCTGACATCAGTTTACAATAATATCAATGTAAGAAAGAAGCATTTTTATGTATAGAAATTAGTTAATCAAGTCAACATCCTGAAATAAAAAGTAATCTCATTTATAACTGTGACCAGGGAAAGAGGCACAGATGGTTGAAGGAATAACTTTATCAAAAATTTATTAAAAGGGTAAGGCTATCAAAAGTGGAGGTGATGAGTACCAATGCTCGTAGTCTGTGTAACAAGCTCCCTGAACTAGTGGCCTTGATGGAAGAGGGTTGCCTGGATATTGTGGCAGTCACAGAAACATGGTACACAGAGAACCATGACCGGGATGTCAACATACCAGGATACACAATCTACAGGAGGGACAGGGAGGGTAAAAGAGGAGGAGGAGGAGTAACTCTCTATGTAAAGGAAGGGATTAAAGCAACAGAACTAAAGAGTAAACTGGGAGCAGATGAGGCACTCTGGGTCACCCTGGAGACAGGAAATGGCACCACAATCCGCATGGAGGTTGTATACAGATCCCCATCTCAGGGGGAGGGAATGGACAAGGAAATGATAGAAGGCTTCCTTAGAATGGCAGAAAAAGGGGAGATATTGTTAATGGGGGACCTGAATATGCCAGATGTTAACTGGAGCACATTTGCTGCAGGCACATCCAAGAGCAGGGTCATTCTTGATGCTCTACAGGGGCATGCCTCAGACAGCTAGTATTGGAACCCACTTGGGAGGGAGCAATCTTAGACCTGGTACTCTCAAATGGGGACGGAGAAAGAATCTCAGATTTAGAAGTGGGTAGCCATCTGGGAACAAGCGACCACGAAACAGTGTGGTTCACGAAAAACACAGCCATACAATCAAGCCATACAAAAGCAAAAGTATTGGACTTTAGGAGGGCTGACTTTGGGAAAATGAGAGAGTGCCTCAGAAAAGCACTAGCAAACAGGCAAGAAGGAGGGGTGGAGGAACAGTGGGGAGTAATCAAAACAACCATCACAGAGGCAACAAGCCTTTGTGTAAAGCAAATCAGTAAAACACAACGAAGGAAAAAACTGCTATGGTTCTCAAAAGAGGTGGCAGAGAAGGTTAAGGAGAAAAGGATAGCATTCAGGAAATATAAGGAAACACAGAAGGAGCAGGACAGAGAACTTTATCAGTTAAAGCAGAAAGAGGCTGGGAAGGCAGTCAGAATAGCAATGGCCCAAACCGAGGAAAGGATAGCCAATTCTGTTAAGAAGGGGGATAAGACCTTTTATAGGTACATTAGGGAGCGAAGAAAGACCAAAGGAGGGATACTGAGGCTTAATAAAGGGGAGGAAATGTGGGTAGAGGGTGACAGTGAAAAAGCAGGGATACTGAATGAATATTTCTGCTCAGTATTCACAAAGGAAGAGGAGGGGGAGGTACCTAAACCAAACAAGAGAAACACTCTGAAGACAGGGGTCGATACCAGTCCATTTACAGAAGAAAGGGTTCTGAAAGAACTAATAAAATTGAAGGTGGACAAAGCAATGGGGCCTGATGGGATTCACCCAAGAATTCTAAAAGAACTAAGGGTAGAACTAGTGACACTGCTGATTACTCTCTTTAACAAATCATGGGAGAATGGGGTGGTACCCAAGGACTGGAGGAGGGCAGATGTGATTCCTCTTCACAAAAGTGGGAGCAGGACAGAGGCAGGAAACCACAGACCAGTTAGTTTGACCTCAGTGGTAGGGAAAATGATGGAATCACTTCTGAAGGAAAGAATTGTTGAGTACCTAGAGGCCAGTGGGGCACAGGACCCAAGGCAGCATGGATTCATGATGGGAAGGTCATGTCAGACGAATCTAATAGATTTATTTGACTGGGTGACCAAAGTAGTAGACCAGGGAGGGGCTGTGGACATGGCCTGCCTAGATTTTAGCAATGCATTTGATACAGTCCCACACAAAAGATTAATACACAAGTTAGCCAGCCTTGGAGTGGGTCCCAAGGTGGTAGCCTGGATAAAACATTGGCTAGACAACAGGACGCAAAGGGTAGTAGTAAATGGAGTACACAGTGAAGAAAGGAGGGTTACTAGCAGGGTACCGCAGGGTTCAGTACTGGGACCGGTCCTTTTTAATGTCTTTATAAGTGATATTGCAGAGGAACTGGAAGGAAAAATACGTCTCTTTGCAGACGACACAAAGATCTGCAACAGGGTTGATAAACAAGATGGAGTGGAAAGGATGAGAAGGGACTTGGTAAGGTTGGAGGAATGGTCAAATGTATGGCAGCTCAGATTCAATGCAAAGAAGTGCAAGGTAATGCACATGGGAAACAAAAACCCAGGGGAAGCGTACACAATGGGGGTGAGATACTGGCAGCAGTAAAAATGGAAAGGGACCGGGGATAATTATATCAGATGACCTAAAGGTGGGCAAGCAATGTGAGAAGGCAGTAAGGAAGGCTGGGGAGATACTGGGATGCATAGGAAGAGGCATCAATAGTAGAAAACTGGAAGTTGTTATCCTCTGTACAGACAGTTGGTGAGACCCCATCTGAGTACTGTGTGCAGTTCTGGAGACCCCATCTCGCAAAGACATAGACAGAATGGAGGCTGTCCAGAGGAGGGCAACCAAAATGGTGCAGGGTCTGCACCAGAAGACATATGAAGAAAGACTAAAGGAGCTTAATATGTATACCCTTGAGGAAAGAAGGGAGAGAGGGGACATGATAGAAACTTTCAAGTACCTCAAGGGAATAAACAAAGTCCAAAAGGGTAGGATCTTTCAGAAAAAGAGATGTGCAAGAACAAGGGGGCACAATTTGAAGATAGAGGGGGATGGCTCAGAGGTAATGTGAGGAAGTATTTTTTCATAGAGAGGGTTGTGGATGCATGGAACAGCCTGCCTGAGGAGGTCGTGGAGTCAAGAACAGTGGGGGAATTCAAGAATGCATGGGACAGACATAAGGCAGTCCTAGTGGAGGGTAGGAGGAAGTAAGCTGTTGGTTAACTAGGATCTGCAGCTTATCTGTTAGGTAGGAAAATGGGCAGACTAGGTGGGCCAAGCGGTCCTTATCTGCCATCAAATTCTATGTTTCTATGTTTCTAAGACAAAGTACATGCAGCAGCAACAACACCACCATAGTAGTGATACAACAAGAAGAATACATTATTAATCAAATAGCTACAGCAAATACAATAAGCACGTGTATAGCACTCGGGGAATAAAACATGTTCAAATATTATACACAAACAAAAAAAATATGATTACAAAACATACCAGGGACTGTGTTAGACCCATAACTTCAATACTGTAACTACAACACAGCAGTTAATAGGCATAAAAGCAGATAAAGACAAATGTATCTTTAGCTTTTGTTTGGCAGCTTGATGGCCGGAGAAGCCAATATTATCAGGCATTATGTTTAACAGTTATTAGTTTTTATGTTTGCTTGCACGCATGTGCAAGAAACATAGTGCCATCATCCGAGTTTTTGTAGGTGTGGCACCCTGTCTTCCAATTCAGTCAGTGTGTTTGCAGGTGCAGCCACAGTTCACCAATGAATACTGCAGCTGTCTATGACAGCAGTTGAAAATGCAGTGGTGTACAGTTGAAAGGGAATGATCGCTTCAGTGAGCAGCGATAAGATAGTGCTGTTTAGCATATTGCGTACTCATGTGCTCCCCCACACATACACGCTGTATGGCCGACGGGGGTGCCCAATCCCCTGTTGGCTCTGCTGTGCTTCCCTCCAACAGAGTTCCAGGTGCCACGCTGGGAGCCCAGTGTTGCAACGGTCTGTAAGGTCGACAGGGGTGCCCAATCCCCGTCAGTTCCACTATCCCCCAACAGACTACCGGGTGCCACACTGGGAGCCCACCCCAGCATGACAACAGTCCATATGGCCGACGGGGGTGCCCAATCCCCCATCAGCTCCACTGGCCCCACAAACAGCCTTCCAGCTGCCATGCTGGGAGTCCACCTCATTGTAGCACAAGTCCTGCGTTGTCTATGAAAAATAAAATAACCTGCAAGAAAAAACATTCCGTTGCTGACTGTCCTGACCCCTCCCCACCCGTGCCCACCCTCTGTGCACCCTGCCTCCCACCCCGCCTCACCTATACTACCTCCGAGTCTGGCGCTACGATCTTGGGTGGACAGGAACATGTCTGTACTCTTCAAAGCTGACCGCTGAAGTGAGGAAATGCGGTAAGCTGTATAATGGAATAAATAGAGTTTTTCAACTTTAATGCATATCTCAGGTATTTTTGGGAATATCTTCACCAAATTTTCAACATGGGGTTTTTGGGACCCCACCTCATGAATTCTGGCACTGTCATTTTGTTAATCGGCCCGAAAGGTGATTTCGCAGTCACTGCGTGGAACCACCTTTCGGGACTCATTAACTAAACAACAGTGTCACAGTTCATGAGGTAGGCCCCCAAAAACCCTATGTTGAAAATTTGGTGAAAAAATTCCCAAAAATGACTGTTTTGCGAGCATGCGTTGTGCTGTTCCTATGCATGCTTGTAAGCTCATGAATTTTCAATATTTTCACTCCAGATTTTCAACATTGCCATTTTATCACATCTCCTTATGAGCAATACAGCTGTCATTTTTCACATCTCACCCAAAATGTGTTTCCACGCATGTAGCGCACAATGGTGCAGTCGGTGTGCGAAATCAATATTTGGGACAGATTAAGAAAATCACAGTGACACTATTCATGAGCAGAGGTGTTAAAATGGCTGTGTTAAAAATTTGGTGAAAAAAGTCCATAAAATGACTGTGTTACGAGTGACCATTGTGCAGTTTCCATGCACCCTCGTAAGTTCATGCATTTCTAATATTTTCAGTCCAGATTTTCCCCACTGGCATTTTTCCACACTTCCTTACGAACAGTACAGCTGTCATTTTTCACACCATGGCTGGAATGTGTTTTCGCACTTCCAGCGCAGAAATGTGTGGTCGCTGTGGGAAATCACTGTTCGGGACAGATTAAGAAAATCACAGTGACACTGTTCATGGGTGGAGGTTCCAAAATACCTGTGTTGACCATCTGCTGTAAAAAAAATCCCCAAACTAATTGCAGTATGGGTGTGCGCTGTGCAGTTTCTACGCACGCTCATGACTTCACCAGTTTTTTTAATATTTTCACTGCAGATTTTCAACATTGCCATTTTTTGCACCTCCCCATGAACAGTACAGCTGTCATTTTTCACATCCTGTTCGAAATGTGTTTTCGCACCTGTGGTGCCAAATGGCGTAGTCGCTGTGTAAAATCATCTTCCGGCTAACTAACTGATATTGCCACTGTTCATAAGGTGGGGGTCACAAAAAAACCATGTTGAAAATTTCAAGTGAAAATGCCAATGAACGCCTGAGGCGTTAGGGTTTCTGACCATTACGCCCACCCTGTAGAGATTGACAGGCATCAGGGGTGTGACTTGGGATTCTTGCCTGTAATGCTCATACCATTCCACACCCTGCAGCCACTGTGGGCATCGAGGTGTGCCTTGGACTCTTCAGCCCCAAAGTTCACCCCATTTTCCTATACAGCACCCATCTCACCATATTTCCTGATGGAATGGGGTGAGCATAACAGCCAAAGATCCCAAGGCACACCATGACACTTGTCGGTGTCTGCAGGGCATGGTGTGGTGAAATGGCGTGGCCGCTATGCCTGATGACCCAAAGGCACACCCCAATGCCTGGCAGTCTCTGCAGGGTGGTGGTGGGGTTGGCTTCGGTTCAATACTTTACTGCCATTCATATTATGCAGCTCTCTAACTCCTACACTACCAATGCGAATGCCAGCAAGCAAACATTCAGCATTGACAAATGCTGTTTTCTTAAGCCTTTCTGGTGACCCATTTTCTATACACAATAAAACCTCTAGGTGTGCACTGTGCTGATCTAGCCCCACTTTCTGTGGCTGAAGGCACTCTGCCTGTGGCCTCATGGTTTGCTACAGCCCTGAGCATGGGGTTAGTGCAGCACAATGCACACCCCTTTGTGTCTTATTGATTACACATCTTAAAGACTGCACAACACAAACACACCAGCATTGAAGCAGTTAATTAAGCAATAAGACATGACAGGGTGTTTGTTATTGTGTAATAATGTCACACCTTGGGTGGTTGAAGCACAAGGCCGCAGGCTGAGTGCATTCAACACCCCCAAAAAGTGAAATGATTATAGAATAACACACCCCTGAGTGCCTTATTGCTATTATACAATGGGTCATTGAAAAAATAAAAAATAAATGGGGCTTTTTTTCCTTTTTTGTGTGGCAGTATATGTTTTTTAAAAAGTCCACTTTTTGTTTTGCCCACTAGATGGGGCTTTGAGTATATACTGCCGCCTGTTTCCTGCCTGCAGGTTTCTTTCTTCCCTGCACATGCCTGTGTTTTCACAGTGGCATAACAAATGGTGGCTCCAGTCTGCCACCCTGCCACGTAACTTTGTTTTTAATTATCTTAGAAATCTAGCCATTTAAAGTCAGGTTGTTTATCATGTGCTCCAGGGAGCACAGCTGCTAAGTTGATCGGTAAGTGCTGCAGACCTCAAGCTTATTGGGGAATGCAGTTACTCAGGGCTATGTTATGTATGAGAAAGTCGATTAGAGGTAACGGCTTTGTGTTTCATTTATTTTTCTTTCTGTGTGTGTATCACAATATGTAACACAGGGATGTGGGCACAGAGTCCTGGATCAAGTGTGGTGCTGTAGTGTGCATGCACTACAAACATTGGGGGACTGTAACTAAGAAGCTGCTGTTGTGGCTTTATTTAAGTTTTCTTTTAGGAGCTACAAGATGACAAACTTACGCAGTGCTATGTTTATACTATGAAAATTGTGGAAACGGCTGTTTTGGGATTTTTCTATGTAGTAGGGAATACTAATCCATGTTGGTGGAACTGACTGTTTCAGAACTTTTCTGCATAGTGGGGAATGTGAAGTCGTGTTGGCTTTGGCGTACTTTACCAGGGAGGGATATCTTTCACAGTGTTGTGGTCGTCTATGTGCCTGCCCTAGATATAGTGATGTTATTGTTCAGTAACATCACTGTCTCTGATGGTTGTCAGCCAATCAGGTTGCTAGAATTTTTCTTGCCATTGTATAATCTCTAATAACATTTACTTGTCAGGAAAATATTATGGTATATGTCCCACTAGACTGAATGCAAGTTAACACACATATGTACAGTTATACAACCCTCTTTGAAACAGCATCAGTAAAAAGTCATCTTATATCCCAATTGAATACGGCACAATTGGCCTTTAGTTGGATATTTTTTTTTATGTTCAGTTCAACTGCGACTTATTAAGATGGCTCTGAACTCTGCCTTAACAACCTGAACTTTGCAACTGAAAGCTTCTCTCACCTGAAGACTCTCTCACTGATGTGTGGTTATTGACGCGATAAACGGTGAGAGATTGTTGCTTCTAAAAACGGATAGCCTCTAATTATCCACAGATGAGGAATAGTGTATACTGCTTCACACATTACTGTGCCAGTTGTGACATGGACAGTCAGTTCTGAGTGCTGCATCATTTTCGTAATATAAAAATGTGTTATGGACTGTCTCTCATGAGACATGCTGAAACAGCACGTGAGTATGACACACACACAAAAACACACACACACACACACACACACACACACACAGGTTTTAGATACAAGGTGTTACCTGGAAAGTCAGAAGCTAATTACAGGCTAGAAGATACCTAACTGCCAAGATAGATCATAAACTTTTATAATGCTTAGAGGAAGAAGAGCAGGTTGTGACGTTTTAGTGCGAAGTCATAAAAGATGCTTTGATGTCCCGGAAAGGGGAAGCTGATCATAAGATCAAAGAAATATCATTTGAAAAAGAAAATCCATTATGCTGAGGTTACAGAATTTAATACTTGGAAAAGACATCCTGTTTTTATATAGATATATGTTTTTTATATATTCTGACAGGGAGGAGCTAGGTGACCTCATTCAAAGAGGTGGGCAAAGCCAGCTTTTTAAACAGTATTCTGTTTTCCATTTACACACAAATGTTTGGACTCTGAAAGCTACAACATCTACAGCACTGTGAGATAAGAATACCTTAGAATAAACAATTCTAAGTGTACTAGTGGTAGGAATCTGCACTTTTTTAAAACCTTATTCTTTTAAGTGATTTGTATGTTTTGTGATATATGGTTCTGTATTTACATGTTACATATTGTTATCTATTTTAGTAAAACTCTATTTTTAGAGCCTACTTGGTCTGTCTTTGATTTTCTTTCTTTAATAAGTAAAGTATATATGGTTAAAGCAGACACTGTGCATAAGCTTGAATGGTGATACCAATCTGAAAAAAGGTAGAGTTAAATCTGAGGTCTTTTATTAGAGTTTTTAAGGGTTCATTTCTGTACACCTGGTTAGGTGCCCATAGGCAAAGATATTTGGCCCCTCAAGACAGAATTATCATGCCTGTACATTGGGTACGCTTAGCAAGAGGTTCACAGTTTGAATCCCTCCAAGACTTGAGACCAAAGGTTGATTCGACTTCACAAAAACAGACAGGAGGGTTACCCTGTTTCTGTTAACTGTTCAGAAGACTGCGCTCGGAGGTTGGCACTTTGGGAGTAGAGGTCTGACCTGCTGAGTGGGTTTGTGACACCAATGTTCTTCAGAACTGACCTGGGGTGTATACCACGTACCACGGCAAGGCCACTGGTTTACTGATGGTTAATGATATTTTCTGGTAAAACGGCTGTAATTTCAGAAAATAATATTGGTCCAAATCATGAAAAGTATGGAACCCTCTCTTGGTTCTTCATAGCTGGGAATGTAGACTGGTGCAAAATACCAGAATCCCATACTTTAGAAAAGGATTTTGGCTTCGTCAGTCACTGTAAATCAGTGTTCCTGGGTACCAATCTCAATACCAATCTCTGTTCATGTATTCTGATGCCCTTGGAACAAAGGCTGTCAACTGTGTTGAACTGTACTAGTGCCTTGTGATGGGGTGACCTCTTGTTCACTAGGGGAACTGAGCTGATACTGTCAGACTCACTTCACACATGTCCCAAGCCAACATTTGAACCCCGAACTCCAGTGATGACTGTTCTGTGCCGCGGCTACTAGGGTATCCAGCTCCCTTTAAAGTGAGTTTACCAAGTTTAGGACATTGTTAAAAAACATAATAGGCATAATTCATCTGATATGTTAACATTTTTCAGTTTTTTTATTACATTTATTTGTCATTACTACTGTTATAGTAGTTTCATTTACATGGGAACTAGATCTTTTATGCAATAAAGTCCATCAGCTCCTGTTGTTTACTACTTTGCTGAAGTCAGACTCCTCCATTTGTGGCATCGTAATAGTTCTCACAGCTACAAACTGTGATGCTGTGACGTCACAAACAGAAGATTATTATTACAGTAAAGGATCAGGCAGCAGGTGATGATGAATTTCTACAGGCAGATCATGCTTCAGTGCAAATCAACCTCGCAATGAAGCAGAAGGGCACAGAAATGCAGACAATAAAATACAAGCCAGATTGTGTCTAAATATTTTTTTTAAGAATTCTCAAAAGGGACAAATCCACTTTAATATAAAATGGGCTATCAAAATTTTAGGACAAAGTTTTTTTCAGACAAGATTGGCATCAGTTACCAGAATGGTTGCTACTGTGTTTTTCTGCCAGCACTGGAACAACTGTAGCAGCATCATGAAGAGCTGACTGTGTACTGAAATCATACAGAGTCTGTTGTCCCTACTTTTCTCCCTGATCCACACCTGTTTTGCATCTAGCCCTCCTGCCTTGGATCAGTAACCTGATAGATGCAGACCTTGGATGGTGACTGAGGGAGATGGATGGTGGTTTACCATTGCTCCTGTTTTGTTTATCTTATGCCGTGATGTAAAGGGAGCTTTCCCCAATGTATAGAAAACAAGCACATAAATGGCTACCTGCAGGCTTCTTACAGAAAATCCTTCAGCACTGAACCATTTCTTTAGACCTTGGCCTTGGCATGCGCCTACATTTTCAGATCAGTCAACACACATCAGCAGCGTTAAATATCTTTAAATGTGGAGCTCAGTTTCTTAAGCCAAGATATATGAGAAAATTTCATTTAGAACCCTCCTCACCAGTTTGTTTTAATTTTTAATTTATTATGCAAAGGTAGTGTCAGTGGCTCAGTAGGTTGCACACTCGCCTCTGAGGCCAGGAGATCAGAGGGCTGTGGGTTCAGTTCCCACATCTGGCATTTGGGTTAATATCCCAGTACTGACACTGTAGTGCAGCATCAGAGGGGTGCTGCACTTCTGAGGTGCCGTCTTTCGGAAGAGATGTCAAACTGAGGTCCCATCTGCCTGGATTGGTGGTAGTTCAGGTGGATGTTAAAGATCCCATGGCGCTTATCGAAAAGAGCAGGAGAATTTCCCCAGTGTCCTGGCCAAATCTCCCTCATTCACTTAAAATACCACCAACAGCTTAATCTGGTTCAATTTCAGTTGTCATTCATCTGTATCCCCCTCCCCTGGGTCGTGCCTGAAAATAGGTAGGATATGTCTAGTGCACTTAACCCGGTCAACAAAAACTAAACAAAAATAAATAAATAAAAACTCATACATAAGATGCAACATCATACAAAACATTAGGTTTGAAGGAAAAAAAAAGATTACTTACTAGGTGGCCATGGGCACGTGTCTTAACCTTCTTTTGCTTCAAAGCCACGTGCCCATGGTCACCTAGTAAGGTGATGGCTTTGCTGGCATTTGAGCCAGAGTTTCCTGGATTATATACCTTAAGCACTAAACACTAGAGCACAGCACACTGCCTCCTCCTCTATGCCTGCCACTGTGGTCTAATTATTGTATCCCTGGATCTATATCCAGGATAAAACCCACAGATCCCAAACTTCCTGAAATGAATACGTCTGGTTTTTATTTTGTTTCTATTTTTAAGCTTGCTTAGCTGCTGGGTAGGCTAACTTTATTTAAACATGTTGTTGCTTTCCTGGATAGCTCCATAGGAAGAAACATCTTGTTTTCATGAGGGTCCTGTGGCAACATTCACTTTTCACATCAAGTACGCATAAAGCCATAAGTACACAATATAAATTAAAAGTAACATGATTACATATTCATGGTAAAAATAGCAAGTACAGATTAATCACAAATGAAATGACTTTATCTAATAGATGTAACAAGCCTCTCTCCTCAGTCAGCTCAAGGCAGACATTACTTTCCAATAAGCTTCATATGAAGTCCAAACCATCCATCGCTTAAGCAGACACAAAGTGGCTCAGGACATAATGAGTTAATAGGGTGCACTTGAAGGATTAAGCCAGACCCTGGGAGCTGTTCTCTGGGGCAAAGTGCCTGGAGACAGGGGGCTAGATTTTCAGATGTTCCAGGACTAAGTCCCACACAACAGCTACCAGTGCAGGCCAAAATTTCCACACCTGAGGAGATTTGTATTTTCAGTGGGTGCAGCTGGGGGATATTATGCTGGTCCCTCCCCTGAGACACTAACAGTTCTGTGCAGCTGTGCTGAAAAAATAGATGCATGCTGCTGTCAAATCATGGAGCCAGTTATAAGCTGGCCCGCTTTTGAGAATACCGCAGCGGCAGCAAAAACTGCGACTCTGCAAGTGGAGACCCACCAGCGCCAGTTTTTTTTTCCTGTAGCTGGGTGGATCTCAGGGACTTTGAAAATCTAACCTAGGCTGTCTGGGTGTTAATGCTGTGAGCATACTTCCGAACCTTTTGTCACTAAAATGCAGGATACTAAACCTCGAAATGAGGCACAATTATAGACATCTCCTCAAACTTGGAGATACATGTTCAGAACACAGTGAAAAACATTGTGTTTAGCTATACAATGTTTATTTTGGATTTAGCATATTAGAATGCCAGGAATTGCTGCTTTAAAGTCAACATTTATAGCACATTCTCTTCATGGGTAGCATCTTTCCATGAAGGATGGATGAGGGACAAAGCAATGGTAAAATGTGGGTCATCGCTCATAATCAGGGACAGTTGAGAGCTATGGCTCTGAGTGACTTGACTTAGCTAAGAGCAGGAAAATATAACATGAACTGTATAGTTCTTTTCCTTCCTCCCAAACTCTATATAAGAGGAAGGTACTTGGGAGTTTGGGTTTTGGCCAGCCAGAGTTAGAGCCTGGGAGAGAGAAGAGCAGTCCAGCCTCTCTAGCTGTGACTGGATCTTGGGGCTTGCAGCCGCAGGGATGGTGGCAGGGTTACTGGGGTTGGGTGGCACTGTTCCTCTTGTGCCTGGTCTCCAGAGAAGGAGAATACTTGGAGGAGGCCCTAGGGACTCACCATGAGAGGAGTGGAGAACATCATCTCTGAAAGGCACATCAGGGAAAGCAGTGGATCACCCCTCAAGGGAGGTCTTCGGAACTCTTGAAGGTGCACTCCTGGTAGCAATAGTGATAGAGAGTGAGAAATGGGAGAAGTCTGTGTTCAGTGTAAACTATAAGTTAACCTTGCTAAATAGAATGCTCATTGTACATAGTCCTAGGTAGTTCATATTTAAACCCCTGGCAGGTAGTCAAATAAATGAGTGTCAGGTAGAAGGAGACCTGGCAAGGGTTGGGGTTGATAACTCCCTATGTGAGGTACCAGACATGAAAGTCTGCTTTTTGGGACTTGTGCTGGCAGTGTAGTGTTGAATGGAGGCACGCACAGCTAGACCAACCATGCTTTATACACTTAGCAGTGATACAATGCTGATACACTTTGCATAATTGTTGGCTTACTGGGCACAATGAGACACATGCCAGCTCAGCTTGCCCTGCCTGATGAGTGTGTCACTGCACAAATGGTAACCTGTCAAAACAGCAACTGAACTTGAGTGACTTGGATATGAGTGACTCAGGTTCAATGCTTGTTATGTGAGTTACCCTGAATGGGTAGTGATGGGTGAATAGCAAGGCAACCAGAAGCACAGGACGGGGAACAGAAAAGGAGGGAAGGTATGTGGGAGGTAGTGCAGTGAGAGGCTGCCAAGCTGGCTGTATGGTGTGGTGGTGAGGGTGGCTGGCTACAGTGGGGAGGGTGCAAGGTTTGGGGCTGGGGAGGAGCACAATATTTTGCATTTTGCATGTGGGAGTTACTATTATTTTACAAGGTTCACCCCTCCCGACGTGCCCCCCCCCCAGAGTTCAGAATCTTTTTAAAGGGGGCTGCGTGTGGCACAGTCCCCTGCATAAATAACATAAAAAACATCTGTTTTCACTGGTGTTGCCTCGCTGGGAGTGTACATCACATTCTGTTTTTTAGGCGACGTGCACTTGCTATAACAGCGATCACTATTTGGCTATCACCGTTATGACATGGAACCTGCACAAATGGTCTTGTGATTTACAGTGCTCCAGGAACCTCACAAAGGAGGTTAAGGGTTTGTAAGGTTGAAAGAGACCTGTGTACTTCATTGCAACTTATAATTGTACCCCTTTAGTTCAGGGAGTAAACCTGGAAAGTTACATAATCATATGGTAAGCAAAAAGGCCCCAAGCAGCTGGGTACCTTTCATCCACTGTATAGAAGCAGCAGTATTATTAGATGCATACTAGTGGTGGTGGTGGTGGTCGAAATATGTGAAAGCCCCAGGAATATAATGAAGTGGTGTATGTGTAGCGCATGGTCCAAGTAAAGAAGTTGTAATATAGCGTGTACCATCATGAAAGAAAATAAGTTATATGGCCATGGAAATGCCTGGAGAGCTGTGTACTGCCTAGGCAACTACTAAATAAATACCACCTTGCTTGATCCCAGCTCTGGTATGAATAATCTAGTTTGTGTGTGGTCTCATGTTAATGGTGCCCCATGGTATGGTTTAAGGTGCCCCTGATCTCCATCACTGCTGTTCCATGATGGTAAGGTGACTGTTGTTGGTACAGTACTGGTATTCATGGTGTAAGGCAGGTGTTCTCCTAGACAAGATGCCATCATATACCCAAGATGAACAAGCCATTACATAGCTATTATAAATTGAGAGCATGCATGTGGCATCTGTCAAGATGCAAGTGTAGTACATTTGGGGAAGTACATTTGATACTGCTCTGTCCTACTTCTTTATTTGACTTACCCTCATGTTTTTCTTCAATTTCATTTTAAATACACTTATATTTGTTAAATTAAACATCACAAACTATTGGCAAATTGGTAGAAACTACTTTCTGTTTTCTGTCACTGACATTACGGCAAGGTGAGAGAATGTCTCTTTTAATGGGAAAAATGACTGACAGCACAAAAACAGTACAGAAGGCACCACACATAGCAACAGTCATGACAACAGATCAGATCTTCTATTTATTAAGGACATGCTGGCAGAAATTAAAACTGATATTACTGAATTTAAAAACTCTATGGGCAAATTACTGAGAGACACTGAGGAAGCAACAGGAAGGGTCAACAGGAACAAAAAACAGATAGAAACATTACACTATGGCATTTCTAGAGGGGAAAAGTCTGAATTTCAACACAAGCAAACTAGCTATTTAATGTATGAAATTGATGACTTAGAGAATAGAGGGAGGAAGAATAATGTCAGAATACTAAGAATACTGGAGGGGGCTGAAGGAAACAATACAATTAACTTTTTGGCATGTTTTGCCTGAAATTCTTGGATATCAGTGGCCCTGGCCACTTAAAATTGAAAGGGTTCATAGGTCCCTTGATCCATGTCCACAATCAGTGACTAGACCAAGACCCATCATAGCCAGTTTCTTCAGGTATTCCATAAAGGAAGAAGTGCCAAGAATTACTAGAGAAGGGAGGCATATTTTCTGGAAAGGGGAAATAATACTTTTCTTTCAATACTTTTGAGCGAGGTGGTAAAAAAAAAAGAAAACTTTTATTGATGTTAAACATAAACTGCATAGTGTTGGGCCATCCTACTACTTTAAATATCCAGGTACACTTGTAGTGTCCAAACCGAATGAAAACAAAAACACAATTTTAAAACAGCAGATGCTGTAGAGCACTCTTTATCTGGCAAATTGGAAAAGCATAATTTCAAAACCAACCCTCTATCACTGTATGGAATGCTAAACTCAAAGCAGGTTGTGTGGGCACTGAAGAAGTGAGGCAGCTGGAGACACAGACACATGTGTTACAACTGATAAAAACACAGAGCACAGTTACAATTCTAGGGCATGCAGATATCCTAAACCAAACACCACACCATCTGCCCTATTTTTGTATTCCATGGCTGCAAAAACAAAGGTAAGTGCAAAACAACCTGGTCATTGAAAAAGCAAACCTCTGACGATCTATGAGTCTTCTCCCAAAACCTGTAAATCCCCAAGAAAGAAATAGATCATGATGTAGGGAAAGACATGGACTTTTACTGAACTGTTCCTCTAGGTCCTCTCATGAATTTGAGCAACACATGCAGCAAAGCCCAACCTGATTGGATGCAAACTGACTTTTGTAATCTAGCAATCAGAACTGCTTTAATGGGTGAAACTGGAATGAAGCTTTTGGTCTCATCTTGCATAGAGAGTCTCAGAGACATCCAGATTAGCAAAAGATTTGCAAGATCTACCCATGGAAGACAAAATTGATGGCACCAAGTGGTTTATTAAGAGGCTTAATTACCAAGTGTGCGTTACTCTAAATGCTCAAATTGACATACCCTTGTCCAAACTGAGCCTGCTAAATCAAACATTGTCTCAGCCACTGGACTAAATTCTGATCATGAGTCAGTAGGATTTGGATAACATTTGCTATCTAATTTAAAATATTGAAATGCTATAAATGTTCAATAACCTAGTAAAACATTTCTTAAACAGTACAAACACAGAAAAAATCATCATTACAAATCACTATTTACTCTTTCAGCAATATCAAACCTGACTGATACATATATAAACAACTTCTAGTTAATTTGAAAGTACAACAATATCTATAAGCAACTTTCACACTTTCTTCCAACTTTTAAATCATAGTAAATGGTATTAGCTAATATCTTCCTTATTTAAGTATTATACTTGTTTTTATTTAAGTGTAAATTCACATTCACACAATTGGTTAATAAGTATACTGATTATGGTCTTTTCACGTATTTCTGATCTGAACCTAAATATTTTGCTGAATAATTAAATACCTATATAGCATATAATTTAACTACATTTGTAGTATAGAATACACTCCAACATTATTCTCCAAAGTGAATAACACCATACTATATTAACATATCTTAAGGGTAATGAAAGTGTTTCTTTTCATAAGGTAACTAAATGGTTAGATTATACAAACTAGCAAACTTCCAATCATTGTGTGAGAATAAGAAGAAATAAATCTAGTCTTCTGCTCAATTCATATGAATATAATCATTATATAGCTAAGTAAGCAAATCTGATACTAGCAACTGAGCTGTAGAATATACCATTATAGAAGCTGTAAGGTAAATTCAAATATTTACAATGTGATTATATGCCTGATAGAATTTATTATCAAGGCTGAGATAACTAAGTACCCACACATTCAACTATTTAAAGTATGAAGATAAGTCTTGAACATATATTTATAGACCTTCTAGGCAGAAAAAGCTATTCGTTATTTATTATCTCATGCCGTGAGCCTTGTAACTAAAGATTATTTAATATTCTCATAGAATATAATATACCACATGTTTAGATCTCTAACCTTTCTAAATCTGGATAACATTAACACTAGAAAATACAAAATACATACCCCACAATGCAAAGCGTCATGGGCTACATATGCAATCACCACAGAATGTTATGCTGGTCAACACAGCAGAGTGCATGGTGCGGAGGCCCTCACACAGTTTCCTTTGCAAACTGTGTGAAAAGACTTCATCTAATCTAAAAAAATAAGTCTTTATTCTGTATTACATATAAACCATACTCATAAGCAAACAGAATGTGTTGTAACCCCTAAACTTTCACCCCAATAAATGCCTTTGAGGTAACCCTTGCCTAGGTGTTTGCTGAAGTTCTTTATCTATTAACACTAGAGCTGACTCTTGAAAGCCATCTCTTTTTTTCTAAATTAAAAAAAAAATCAAACAGACACAGGCATATTGGTTTTAATATTTTATTGACATGCCAACACCTGTATGGAAAGAAAAGGAAAGAAAACTTTAATTACCAACATAAACAACATTTGCTGCAATATGTGGCTAGAGCTGGCATACTGTCTTTCTGCCTATTAAAGTAACAACTCAAACTAGCTATAAACACCTTGGACATAGTCTGGAGTTAATAGTACACCAAAGTAGAATACCGCCCTACGTAGTAATTTAGAGTCAAATAAATTTATGTTTATGACTTTTCTCCTACTGTTATCTTAAACACAGCTGAATTCTAACTCACATCAGACCTGTAATCTATTTAACATAATCCATTAGAAGCAAAGAATGTAATATTTAATATAACATTGCTGTTAACGTCTAATTATCTCTGAGATTTATTCATACTTTTGGATAGTGTAATTATTCAATTGTGTGGCTCCATTTTTATTTTTTATTTTTTTCCTAGCGTGCAGTAGTCAAGTATAGACAGGTTAGTGCTAGAGTATCTTTTTTAGTCTAGAACCCTTTTTCTATTTCCAGCTAGATAACTCATACATTTAAACCCAAGCTCTAATATAATTCCATATAACTTTATTTCATGAATGCCAAGGGTTTGGTTCACCTGCCAAAAGGAAAAAACATATTGGGTCACATTTTTAAATGAAGTTTGATGAAAGGTGCCTGTGCCAAATGGGTATGATGCAAGTGGCACCTTGTGTCAGACTTTGCAGCAGTCCTGATTTTTGAACTCAGACTGTATCAAAATAAGGAGGCCTCATGCCTAACCCGACCTGCACCACCCTTGTGGCAACAATGCTCCTGCACCAGGTCGCAAGGGGGCTTGTGCCATGGCACGGATGCACCATCCCCTTTTTTGGGATTTTGCAAGCCCTGCCTTGGATGCAGCAAGGGGCTCCACTTACCTCACCCAGGAGGTGGACTAAGGGACTTGTGCCAGTGCCACACACTGAAAGTAAGCTGCCATAGGCTGAAGGGGCATGGGGTGCAGTAGGGGACATCAGGGAGACAGTGGGCATATGAGGGGTGATGTGTCTGTAGCTGGGGGTGCCTTTTACATAGCCATAAAACTGATGAGATGAGACCATGAGGGGGAGGGGGTTCTAGGGACAGGCAGTGTCATGGCCCCATGTGGGCACATCTCTGGAAGCAGCCCCATAGATGACTGGGGCTGCTGCCAGGGCTGTGCCCACTTGGGCCATGGCACTGTCTGTCCCTGAACCCCCCCATGATCTCTTCCCATTGGCTTTATGGCTATGTAAACAGCACCCCTTCCAAGTGCCACATCATTCCCTCACTTGTCCAATGCCTCCCCAATGCCCCCATAGCACCCCATGCCCCTTCTACCTTTGACCCCCTCCTGGCAAGTAGTTTCAACATCCCTCCAACCATCCTGGCCTTTAGTGTTGTGCCAGGTGGAAGAGACAGAGTTCTGTGTGGCATTCCAACAGATGCACCAATTATTTGGTGCTAGCCTGCTGCTGTGGCAACCCTGATTTTTGGTGAAGGGACCCCCTTTATAAAATTGAGCAGGGTCCCAGATGCACCTTGAGAGTTCACTGAGCCCTCAGAGCAATGCAACCTGCATTGCTCTAAGGGCTCTTGAAAATCAAATCAGCCCATTCTGTTACCTGAGCAAGAAAAAGGCTGATGCTGAATTTTTATAAGAAAATCCCCTACAACCATTAGAAGCAGAAAAACTAAAATGAGCATGGGTGGGTTAAGTGGAATTCAGTACCTTCAAGATTAAAAAAAAAAGTGGTAGTAAAGTAGTAGTAAAAATCTTTATTTTTATTCAGGATAAGCTGGAAATTCACATCATTAGGACCTGTCCTATTTACAAGATGGTCCTGTTATTCCATTGCATATGCAGATTTTCACATAAAACAAATTACAAACACAAAATGCAATTGCACCATAAAACAAGACAGTCAATGAATTTGTAATAGAGTAATATCAAAATGCAATTTAACCGCTACACATACAACGCATCTCTTAATTCATGCTTCAAATCCCGTGAAAGATTTAATACTGTTATGAACTTTGCCATAGTTTTATATATTAAATTCCACACTTAAAATGTGATTGCAGCAAAGCACATACTGTATTTCCATATTTGTTTGTTAATCTAGGAGTTATAAAGCCTTGTAAATTTATTTGTCTCAAATTATGCTGGTGTTGTGTGTTTTCAAGTTTTTCATATAAGTAAGCTGGCCTTTGAAAATGTAATACTTTATACATTTGGTTTGCCCGGGTTCATTTTCTTTTATTTTCTGGGGTCAGCCATCCAAGTTCTCCAAATAGTATACAGTAGTGGGTTTTATAACTCTCATAAGATACATCTTGTTAGTCTATTATACACATCTATTTTAGACAAGATCCCTTATTTGTTAAAACATAAACATGGCTGCCATAGTCAAAGACTGGTATCAATAACTGGTTTACTACTACAGCCCTCATCTGTTTATTTATACAGGACCTTGTATGTCTGAAGGCTCCCAGTGTTTTATTTATTTTGTTATGGTGTCTTCGATATGATAATCAAAGTTTAAACATTCATCGATCCAGACACCAAAGTATCTATAGACACTTTCTTGATATATGATTATTATTATAAAAAGAGGCACAGCTACCTTATTAGAAAGAATGTAAAATTTGTCTCTAGCACCAATATCTCTGATCCTGAGGGCAGATTTCAAATTCTAACAGAAACCTTAGATGGACAGAAAATATTGTTATGTAATATTGATGCACCTAATACTAAACAATGGGATTTCTATAACACAATAACACCAGAGCTAAATAAATTTGCATATTTTAAATGATTCTTTGCAGAAAAACTGCATGCAACATTTATGGTTCAGGTTAAAGCTAAAAAAGTAGGGAAATGTGGTTTTAGGATTTCCAACCCTAAAACTCTACCGCCAGCCCTAAAACAAATCAGGGGTGCACTCTTCCTTGGGGTTGTCAACCATAAAGCTCACGCCATTCTATACACTCCAGAAACACACACTTCTAATGGGATGGGCTTTAGGGCTGACAGGCTCCAAGGAAAAGTTTAGGGGTGGCGGTGGGGTTTTAGGTTTGGAAACCCTAAAGCCACATTTCCCTACATTTTTTTTTGCTTTAGCCTAAACCCTAAATGTTACATAAACACTTTTTTTTAATTCAAGGCCCCAAAATAGATAATGTTGAACATCACATTAGTTTATATGTTTATATGTGGATGACACCATGATTTATGTGGTCAATATGAACCAGAGCCTTAAACCAATATTGGATGTTCTGGACCAGTTTGGAGCTATTTCTGGCTACAAAGCCAATTGGTCCAAAATGGAAATCATGGAAACTAATCATCATTTGGATCCTTCGAACCTTCCCCTCATTTAACTACACAAATTGTCTCCAAAATTAAATACCTAGGCATCATCATAGATAAAGAGCTAAATAAAATACAAGCATTAAATCTGGACCCTATCATCCATAAAATCAAAGATATGCTAAACCAGTGGCAAACATTACCACTTACCATGATAGGCTGAGTAAATGTAATCAAGATGAATACCCTCCTAAATTTTTTTTTTCAAAACCTATCAATTTGGCTGAATGATGATTTTCTTAACCATTTGGATACTACCATTAAAACAATTTTTATGGAAAAGGAAAAGACGCCGACTAAAACTACAAAAATTAAATATATGTATTATGGAAGGTGGCCTGGCTTTACCTAATCTCAAATATTATTACTACACTGCTAACCTAGGAGTTGCCCAGTGTTGGTTTAATATGAACCAGTCTGTTCCCTCAATACAAATTGAAACTGCAAACATTCCATACACCAATGTAAAAAATATTCTATATGCAGTAACATATTGGAACAAATTGAAAAACATTTCAATTTGCACCTATACCATGGTAAAGATATGGAACAAAGTAATTAATAACCCCTCAAAACACAGCACATGCTCAATACCCCCCCACACACATATTTAAATACTAATCTCATTCCCTCAGTAACTGATTCAATATTCAAAATTTGGTATAGCAAGGGGCTTACTGAGATTAAATTATTAATGGATGCAGATCAGGTTTTGGATTAAAACCTTGAAAATAAAATATGGATTAAGCAATGCTCGATTTTATTTGCTCCTGCAAATCAGAAACTATATTTCTAAACATTTTAATAATTAAAACAATAACAACCCTTTTCTACTTTATGGAACAGATATTTTCTATCCCAAATCCCCCAAAAATAATTTCACAAAATACAACCTTATTTATACATTATGATGCAAATTTGATCCCATTAAATTGGTTTTCTGTTTGCCGTAACAAATGGGAATAGTAACCTGTAGGAGTTGTGAATCAGTATCCTACCATTCAAACAGCCAAAAAGTGCTGTCCCACACAAAAGATTACTATACAAGTTGGCCAGCCTGGGAGTGGGTCCCAAGATGGTAGCCTGGGTAAAGAACTGGCTGGAGAACAGGACACAGAGGGTAATAGTAAACAGAGTCCACTCTGAAGAAAGGGGGGTTACTAGTGGGGTACCACAGGGTTCAGTACTAGGACTGGTCCTCTTTAATGTCTTTATAAGTGACATTGCAGAGGGACTGAAAGGAATAGTATGTCTCTTTGCAGATGGCACAAAGATCTGCAACAGAGTTGATACACAAGGTGGGTTGGAAAGGATGAGAAGGAACTTGGCAAAGTTGGAGGAATGGTCAAATGTATGGCAAGTTGGATTCAATGCTAAGAAGTGCAAAGTAATGCACCTGGGAAACAAAAACCCAGGGAAAGAGTACACAATGGGAGGTGAGACACTAACAACAACAACAATGGAAAGGGACCTGGGGTAGTCATATCAGATGATCTAAAGGTGAGCAATCAATGTGAGAGGGGCAGTAAGGAGGCTGGGGAATACCTGATGCATAGGAAGAGGCATCACCAGTAGAAAACAGGAAGTTGTTATCTCTCTGTACAGACAGCTGGTAAGACCCCATTTGGAGTACTGCATTCAGTTCTGGAGACCCAATCTCCATGAAAGACATAGACAGGATGGAGGCAGTCCAGAGGAGGGCAACTAAAATGATGCGGTTCTGCACTGGAAGACATATCAAAAGAGACTTAAGGAGCTTAATATGTATAGCCTTGAGGAGAGGAGGAGAGGAGGGACATGATAGAAACTTTCAAGTACCTCAAGGAGTCAACAAATTCCAAGAGGGTAGTATCTTTCAGAAAAAGGGTGTGCAAGGACAAGGGGCACAATTTGAAGCTAGAGGAGGGATGGCTCAGAGGTAATGTGAGGAAGTATTTTTCATGGAGAGGGTTGTGGATGCATGGAACTGCCTTCCTGAGGAGGTTGTGGAGTCAAAAACAGTGGTGGAATTCAAGAATGCATGGGACAGTCATAAGGCAATTCTAGGGGGTGTGGGTAGGAAGAAGTAGGCTGTTGGTTAGCTAGAATCTGCATTTGATCCATTAGGTAGGGAAATGGGCAGACTGGGTGGGCCAAGCGGTCCTTATCTGCTGTCAAATTCTATGTTTCTTTGTTTTCCATGAAAAAAATGTTTTTATTTTTGTGCTCTGCTTCATTTGCATAACCAGCCCCTTTTTTCTCAGTGCTGCAACCCCCAACTGTGACATCATACTAGGGAAACTAAGTTATAAAAGGAACACTGTCATGTTTTAGTTTTAAATAAAAAAACAGCTATGTACTGTACCCACAATGCCTCACTATGTAAATAAGTATACAGGCTATTATATTTCTGTGCTCACTGCAGAAATAGGAGACTACATCTCTCAGTATAGAAGTCTTATAGCTATATACTGTATGCACAATGCCTTTTTTTTACAAACAAACATACACGAGCTTATATCATTGACACCACTACAGAAACATGAGACTGCATCTCACAGTAAGGAAACTGGAAAACAGCATTTTATTTGACCCACAATTCATTGCTATGGATATTTACATATTAGGTGCTCACCACTACCAACATACGAGACTGTACTTCTGAGTGAGGCACATTTAAGTTAACATTATACATTTCCCAGAATTCCTTGTTTCTGTATGTAAAACATTGACAGCTCCCCTGGTATAACATCACTCTGGGAGTGTGGCCACACAAAGAAACTGGAAGGCAGCCAGAAACAAAGTGCTGATAAAAATATAACAATAAAATTACTATAATAGATTTTTTTACAAAACAAATTGCAGCCATTGTTTACTCGGCTTAGGCCATCCCACCCTATGTGCTACCTGCGGAGGGGGGTGATCAGGCCCCCTCCTATCATGTGCGAGCACAGGCAGGCAACATTAAGGGCCTAGAGGCCTTTAGCTGACATAGCAGCCTCTACTCTACCCATTTACTATGGATGCCTAGTGGCTCTGGTAGAACTGAACTGTCCAGAGCATAGCCCTAATAGCTCAGCACTGCAGTCCCTATGGTCATTCAGGACCACAGCCTGTCTATCCCCCCCAGCCCTCTAGGGAAAATCTGTCTGCCTCTAACTTAGCACCCCAAAATAAAAACAATCCGGGGACCACCCCGACCTTGGGCATCCTGTAACCACACAACAAGAAACTAATACCACACCATTACATTACTTTACTGCCTCCCTACCCCCACAACCACACCTGTGGAAGGAAAGGGTTACTACAGTAACAGCAACAATAACAACCACAGTACTTTAAATTACTACACACTAAAATACTAGTGAGGAACTCCAATGAGCCCCTCCTCCTCTTCTTGTCTTCTCTTCTATCTTCTTCAGGAACACCTGCAAGAAAAAGAAAGACAACACACACTCCTAATCTGCATACACAGTCTACCTAAACCCCTACCATCAAACACTGGAGAATCCCAAAAAGATTTTTTTTAGAAAAGGTAGAAAAACAGTATATACACTAGAAAACAATAGAAAACAATGACATTATTTACAATACACATTTGTGGGGATGGAGTGCCCTAAAAGTCCCAACTAGTGACCACAGTGCCTGAAGGTTAGTCCATTAAAGTGTCTCTCCTGGGCTGGAGCCCAGTGAAGCACAGTTCTAGCAGGCCAAAGTCCCGAAGGGGAGAGTCCTTGAGGACAGTTTACACATTCTGGAGTCTGCTAGTGTAGGGTGTGTACTGCAATGTCATAAAGATAGAAAAGTTCGGACTTACCAGCCTTGTAGAACAAAAATCTGCACCGACCTGCTCCTCAGCCAAAGACTCTCCCTGGCAGCATTTCTTCTGATACAGCAGTGGACATCTTCTGGAACTACAGGAGGCACATCTGGGAACTTCTGGGCTGATGTCATCTCTGGAGATGGAACCTTGGAACAGGAACAAAAGGAAAACAGCTGGTCTGATGTCATCCAATTACCAGGCGATGGATCAGGATACAGCTGGGATGGTGTTCTCTCTGGATTTGAGGTCATCTGGTGGGCAGTCGATGGATTCTGGAAAGGCCAGTACACTGCAGAACTAATGAATGTGGGGCACCTGAGTCCTGGATGTTCATACTGGCAAATCAGTAAAGGCACTACACAGGCTGGTGTGGCAGTATTGACTACCACTGCTCAGCTTTCCATCTGGTAGGCACAGGCACATTTGCTGGGAGGTCCTTGCATTGAGGCCAATAGTACAGGGGTCAGGAGCTTGATTATTACCCTGTCTGGGTGCACATAATTCACACAGTGGAAGGTTCACGTCCCTCTCAGTCCACTATTGCACTCTGTCCATAAACAGTGTCCTGCCTCTCTTCCACAGGAGTATATTTCTCATGAAACAGTCTGTTCTTGACATGCTTTGCACCAGGATGTACACATTTCATTGCTTGGCACAGATCCAGGATTTCCTGCTGTTCTCAATCTCCTCCAGACACTCCGAGGAAAGGTAGGAAAGGTCATCCCATAGATCTCATTCGCCTTCCTATGAACCAGTCTCTCCTCTTTACTAGCTTTGGTCAACCTGAGACCGCTGGCCTGGCTTGGGGGTGGCCAGTCCTGGTTCTGCTAGGTACGCATCCTTAACGAGATTAAAAACGGATCCATGACTTCTTCTTCTTGCATAGCCAGGGCAGTGGCATCACCACTCTCTTCCATGCATTCCTCCAAGGCAAGAGCTTGAGGCTGTGTACCCGTTCCTTTTTCACAAGGCCACATAGGTTCCCCCTCATCTTCTTCCTCACTGAGGATCTGAGCCCAGGAGTGAGCAGTCGACCTCTCTCCTGAGACTATCCACTCATCACTAGGTGCGGAGGTTGACACCTCCCATTCAAAGGCCTCCCGCATCTCATTTTCTCCTATGAGACTTGGGCTAGGACCCCCCCTCCAGGAGTCTACTGATGCTTTGTCTGAATTTTCCTTCTGTGATACAGCATCCAAAACATCAACATCTGGTTCTGTCTCTAAATCAGCACCCTCTAGCTTTGTGCCACACTCCCCCGAGGGGCCTTCTTCAACAGGCTCTGCCTGGTGCTGTGTGCTGCCAACTACAGATTCCTGAACCTTTGTCCATGTGGGAGCCAAACGAATCTGGGGCACTTTATACAAGTCATATTTTTCTAGGCACCCAGAACAGTGAGGGATCATGAAGATGTCCCTTCCAGTGTTGAAGCAAATTTGACACACGTACTGGATATCCAAGAATTGCCACATGAGGAGGCAGTTGTCCTCCATAATAACACCTTTCAATGTCCCTTAACCTATTTACTACTGCTGTTACTGCAGCCCGGGCATGATCCGGGTAGCGAGCTGGTCCTGAGGCCATAACTGCAGGGAAAACAAACAAAAGCTCACTGTTACTGGAAGTCCCACTTTACTGAACACCTTCTTTACTTTTAAAATGGCTCCTCTGCTGCTGTGTTTACTTTACTACCCCACCCTGTAATGGAGGCGGCACTCCTGTATCAACATTCAGAAATTGGGTCAAGCCACCGCGCATCCGATTTATACACACTACTGATAACTTTTGCTCAAACTGCACAAACTTGCACTGTTCTTTTTCTAACACATTTTACATGATTTTCCATGGACTTTTCACTTGCTGGAAACATTACTTTAACTCACAGTCCCTTAAAGCTTCAGGATTTTAAGCACAGGATTGCATGTAAACTAGTGCTACACATTTGGTTACAATTCACAGTCTCTCTCTGGCTTTAAAACTTTAAACTGATGCTGAACTCATAACTATGCACACAGTCAATGGCCTAGCAGACTTGCACTTGCTGGTAGAAGTTGACACAGTAGTTATTTGCAAAGCGACTACACTGCTGCACACATATTCAGCTGGCTTTTGGCAGAAAATCACTGTTTGAGCAACTTTTACTGTTGGTACTTACTGTTATCAGTAGTTGTTAGCTGCGATAGAAAAACGGCCTGCAGCCAATCTTGGAGGCCTCAGAAAGAGAACAGGTGGGCAGTCCTGCCGATCGTCTCCTCGATCACCACACTCGCAATCCAGATGATCGAGATGTGGGATGAGCCCGATTTTGAACAGACAAGTCTATTTTTAAGTTTTACAGCATTTTTTAATCACTGCGATGCTCCTCCACAAGCCAATACACGCACTCCACTCACACTCCCTCTCGAATGCTGGGCATTCACTGTAGAGCTGGCTGAGGGGCGGGATTGATTGCAGCCTCACCAATCACACAACGCCATGCAAATGAGCCTCTTCTTCCTCATGAGTGCTCTTCTCCTCATGGCGATTGTCGAGCAGGCAAATTTAAACTGCAGAAACCACTTTTTTTTTTTAACTGACTCCACGGCGGGAGCCCATTTTAGCCATTTAGTATGGCCATTCACACTGCAAGTTTCCCAGTTCATTCAAAAGCATTTCCAACATCCAGAGCATCCAGGGCACAATTTTCCTGTTGCTACCCTTAGTCTTCCACACTTTTCTTTAACACCACAGTTCTTTTAAAAAAGCAGGCAAAAATGCTGTAAACAATTGATGCAGTACAAGGGCACACTCTTTTAGCTTTACTGCTCCTTGGTAAACAGTTAGCATTTTAACAGCAGCATAAGATCCACAGCACACAGTGACACACTAGTTAAATTGCTTCAGTTTTTTGGGCTACCCACTGCCAGATAGCCAAAACATAAGCCCCTTGCCTGAGCACCTTTCCTCCCAAAAAGTGGTGCCTCCATTTTGTAACCCTCAGACCCCTGCCTTTTTGCAAAAAGACAGGTGGCATGCTGTTGAAGCTGACAGCAGTACCTGGTGGGGACTGGGTTCGGGGAGGACTAGGTTACTCGGCACAGGGGGCTTAGGTTTGACTATTCTGCACAGGGGCACCCAAGTAAATCTGAACACAGGAAGCAACAACTGTAATGTCCAAAACCAGGAATGGGATTCTAAAGTGTGGCTTTTATTCACATCCAAACTGAACAAACAAAGCATAGATGGACCCCCAAGTGGCTACATTTCTGTAATGCAGATTAAAGATAAAAGAACACTTCACATTTCAGCCCTCAGGCTCTGAACCCACCAGGCACACAGCCTTGCATGCAGCTTTGGGTACACAGCCCGACTTGTACACTATTTGGGTTTTCCCCATGACCCGGCTCCCCCGCTGGCCACTTGATCCGTGGTCCATATGGGAATGAACCAGTTTTCCTATTGGTGGCTCCCCAAAACCACTTACAGCCTTCAACTCCTAAAGGGAATTGTCCTTCCATCCCACGTCTGGGTACTTCTCATCACTGGCCAAGTGCATGAGGCAAAGTAGAAATCCACAGAGCAAATCCAGAGGTGGACCTGGTTACTAATGATGGGGGTTTCCACCTCCAGCTCCCACAATCCATACCCGGCCATTTCTCTGGAAACTAAACAACTCTTTTGAAAGCTTGGCAATGTAGATTACTGGGTAGACGTATGTCACATCTCCTCTACATGTCCTGACTTCTCCTATGTGCTGGACTTGAACATACTTTTACTTTTGGCTAAGCCTATTACTCTAGGCCTCCCACTACTTCAGTAGTCCAATCCCCACTTTAACAATGTTCAGGATGAAACATGGGCCCTTTAGAAAGAGCAGAACTCACCCTTTGGTTGCAGGTGCCCCACAGGTGAATCACAAAATCTTCTTGTACCCCACACACGTGGACAAAATAAGGCAGCTTCTTTCTCCAGCAATGGCCAGGGGGTTGCTCTTGGAATAGCAGGCAAACCTTCCTGCCCATCCCCTGAGGAATGGGGCACAGAGACCCAAATCAGCGGTCTCCACCACTAAATAAACAACTTACTCTGTCTCTCTTTAGGCGGAAACACACACCTTTCCCTAAATGTAGCCCTGTTTCAGGGCTGAGGTTCCAAGAGCCTGAGCACAGAACTGCTGTTCTCTCTCACAACAATCTCCAAGCTCCAACTGAAACACACTGACTGTTCAAACCTCCAAACATTCTACTCTAACTCCCTTCTGCAGATTCCATTGTGGCTCACGCAGCTGTGATAGTTCTATGGTGATGTCATCCCTCAGTCTCAGCTGAGACTGAGAACAGAGTGAGACAGTGTGAAATCCATTTAACTGGAGTTTCACGAGCTGCCTTCCCTGCCTACCACTAGATCTTACTGGGATTCTAGTAACCCCGTGTAACAAGGGGGCTACAACTTAAAATCATAAATGACAAATTTTGGGGACTAAAATCATCCAAACTTCAACAAATACAGTTTAATATAATCCATCTTATCTGCTCTACACCTCATCATCTAACTATCACGAATCCTGCATGTTGAAATAAATGCCCCAGATATAACAACTCAGCAGGCACATTGGGGCATATGCTGATAGAATGCCCTAAATTAAATGGATGGTGGCAAGGCATTCTAGACACTTTGTCATAAGCAGCTGACAAACTCCTCATTAAAAATACCTTCTGGATGGTGCTGAAGAATGGAAGCCCACTTAATGGTATGACTTATAGAACAAAATGCCTTGTCAGAATAGGCATAAATTTAATCACAGCTCATAAACCCTGCTGCAAAAATGTATTTATTTATTTGGTATTCGAAAAGATCTTTGAGTGCAAGCTCTTTTACAAAGGTTCCACATCAGGTTAACAAAAACAGAAGACGAAATTACAGTATATAACACATTGAAAAATGAAATTGTTACGTAAGTAATAACTGATAGGGTGGGCATTATTGGGATATAATGGACTGCCCAGGGGCGTAATGAGGCCTGATGCCACAGGCGGACGGTCTTATAGCCTGGAAGGTCCGTTATATCCCATAACACCCACCCTGGAGGGTATTATTTCACTTAGATAATGGGATATAGATGAAATGTTTTAGAAAACTATATAATAAATATTTGTATATAAAAATTATATAAAAAAAACAAAAAAAAAAGTAAGTGTTCTAGTAAAGTAATCCCTGCAGTACCGGAATGGCCACAGGAGGGCGCTGCCATGTTTCTATGAGTGCCATGAGATTATGCTGTTGCTTTCTTTTTCCACACAGTGCAACAGGAGAGCTGGTTCTTCAGCTTGTCAGCTCGATTTCTGTCTCACGTGTCCCTCAGTGAGAGACAAACAGATGAGTCCTCTTTATTTTAGTTCGTATTGCCTGATTATAGGTGTTTTGAGATAAGTATCTCTTTATTTTGTTGAGCTGACATGTGGCGCCGTCAACTCTGGAAGTCGCTGTACAAAGTATTTTGAGAGATACTAGCCGCTCAGTAAAGAAATGTAGGTAATTAAGAAAGAAAAAACGTTTAGTAAAGTTCTACATTTCTTTGGACTGTGCTACGAGACTGTGTAGAGAAATCAGTGAGGCTAAGCAAGTGGAGGAAAATGTCAGGTGGCAGGTTTCGATTTAGGGTGCCCAATGATAGCGTTAGTCATAGGGCAGTGCCAAGTGGAACTTGTTTATCAGCTACCGTTGTTAAATAACGGTTCGGTGGAGGCTGTTTCAGCCAATCAGGAAGCCAGTTTTACTTTCCCCATTATCTAAAATACTATAGTATATATCGCTAGACAAGTACAGTCCATGACACAGTTATAATACATATATTTACTATTCTTTAGTGAGTATAATTGGTTTTGTGGGTTTGGATCTGCAACAGTGAGTGAGAGAGAGAGCAGTGGTGAGAGAACATGGGGGGGGAGCAGCCTCACACTAGGGTCTTGTTCAGATATGGGGTTGAAAATGTGGCTGTTGATGAGGGGGTGAGAGGTAAAGGGGGCACCAGGGTGGAGAAGTGCTAGACTAAGGGCTAGGTAGGGACATGGTGTGGTAAGGTGCTGGAACTAAAAGCACTCACAGGACAAAATGTGAGAAAAGTGGGGTAAGCACATGCTGAAGGAGTATGGGAATCTATTACGGTGGGTAGACCCTAGCAGATCAGTGGGGAGAGGTGCTACAGTCCTATCTTAATACAAACTAGGAGGGCTGTGGAGTCAGGTGGGCTGACCATCAGAGGTAGTCGCACTCTGTAATTGATTTAAGGTGCTGTCAGAGGCCAGTTTTGAATTGAGCCAGCCATTTGGAGGCCATGATCGGTGCAGGGATTTCATTAAAACACAAGGAGGCCTGATAGGCGAAGGCGCATTGCCCAAGCACGGTTCAACGGAAAGGTGTAGATAGGGCCCCTCTCATCCTACCTCTAGTTAGGTGCAAGGTGGTGGTCAACACAAAAATGTTAGTCACACAGGATGGGGTTTTTCCCAGTAATGCCTTCTTTCCCAGGAGGCAAGTTTGGAACTAGATAATGGTCCCCCTGTAATGTCTGTATGATTAAAAGCTATGATATCTATTTTTAGAATTGAACAGGTACACTACCAATCACTCCATCAGTCAAGAATCTTTGATCAAATATGGACTCCTTTTAGGAATGTTATGAACTCCCCGCACTTTCACATACTGACAAATAATTCTTGTACATCAGTTTAACCATTCTGTATGAACCTGGGTGAAGTTTTCAATATATTCTGTAATTCCTAACCATTGGACTAATGCAGTTTATGACTATCTATGCAAATATCCTATTATAATTGTGACAAATTAAATATAAAACATAACTTTGTTTCTTAAGACTATAGCTGAATTATATTGATTTTGATAGGCTTAAGAAAATGAGTATAAACAATGCTGATTATGTTATTTGTTCAGAAAAATATTTCTGATCATAAAAATGTGTGCATAAATGTAATCTGTATATGTACTGTATGTTTGCATTTAATAAAAGATTGAAAAAAAATTTTTGAAAAAGAATTTCCTTACTTTTTGAGATAGTATAATCGTATCCTTATTTGCCTGTGGGAACACAGGGCAGTGGTCCCTGCCCAATCCATCCATACTTCTTTAGACAGTGTAATGGCATCCTTATTTATCCTTATTTGCCTGTCAGAGCACAGGGCCTATGGGCCTTGTGTCCCATCCATCCATACTTTTATATATAAGCGTAATCATAACCTTATTTGCCTTGCTGGGAGCATGGGGCTTCGCATCCATCCATAGTTTTGAGATAGTGCAATTGTTCCTTTATTTGCCTGTGGAAGCACCTGGCCCTCTGGCCCTGCACTCCATCTGTGAGGACAAATCAACCAAATTATCAGCATAACCTTCTTATTACCCCACCTCATGTACCCATTACTGAAAATGTTTAAATCCTTGCCAAAACATGATTTCACACTATTATAACATCACTCCACATCACAGGTGTGAAAAAAAACATTTTGGCCAGGATTTGAAAAATGACAGCTGTCACTTTCATAAGGTGGTGTAAAAAATGGATATGTTGAAAATTTTTGGTAAAAATATTTAAATTTACCAAAGTTATGAGCGAGCATAGCAAAATTCAATGGATGTACATAACTTTACCATTTTTACATATTTTGACCTCAGATTTTCAACATAGCCTTCTTATGAGCCCATCTCACGAACAAGCATGCTGAAAATGTTCAAATCCTGCCTGAAAGGGAATTTCACCAAGCGACCCTGAAATTGCCTTTAGGGATGGATTTGCATAGCTCTACCACCATTCTTCAAGAGTTGGGGTACTAAAAATGCCATGTTGAAAATTTGGTGACAAAATATGCAAAAATGGCAGCATTATGCATCAAAGTTGAAAACCCCATTGAAGTGCATTGAATCGCACTTAGCTTACTTTCTCATAGTGCAGTCGGCGGTTCCAGCAGCAAGACATGCCTTCAATTGGAGTGTGGATCTTCACCCAGGGACCTGTACAGGTGAGTGAGGGTGTGGAGGGTGTAGAGTGGCAGTTGCACACTGGGAGGTCAGGGGTCAGATCAGCTAGGGACCATTTTTGTTTTACAGTTAAAAAATACATTGAGTGACCATTTTTATGTTTGCTTGCATGTGCAAGAAATAGTGCTATCATCTGAGTTTTTGTAGGTGTGGCACCTGTCTTCCAACTCAGTCAGTGTGTTTGCAGGCATGGTCACAGTTCACCAATGAATGCTGCAGCTGTCTATCACAGCAGTTGAAAATGCAGTGGTGTACAGTTGAAAGGGAGAGACCGCTTCAGTGAGCAGCAATTAGATAGTGTTGATTAGCAGTCCTGCTTGTATATATCTCTGCTTTCTCTTCCTGGAACATAAATTCGGTTTGAAGTGAACTTTTCCTAGGACTATCTTTCCGGGAGGAGGCAAGTGACTAAAATGACATCCTTGGAATGTTTCCAATTAAAGATCTAATTGCCATCCTTGGAATGTTGAGTCAGAGTTCAGGGTAGGAGCAGCATTGAGAAAAGCAGGAAAACAGAACCCCAAAGAGACTGAAAAAGTAGACGCAATTGTCATCTGTTGGCGCACCTGATCAGTATTGTAATAATATTCCCAACCCTCTGAGTGTTTCTGAATAGCGCCCCCGCCAGCCCGCACACAGTATGGCCGACTGGGGTGCCCAATCCCCATTGACTCACCAACAGAGTTTCTGGTGCCAGCTGGGAGCCCACCCAGCATGGCATAAGTGAGAATGGTGAAGGGGTGCCCAATCCCATCAGCTGAATTAACCCTGCCAAAGAAACAGACTTCTAATTGACATGCTGGGAGCCCACCCCAGTGTGACACACATCTGTATGGCTAATGTGGGTGCCCAATCCCACATCGGCTCCACTGACCCCCCAAAACAAAATCTTCCAGCTGCCATGCTGGGAGCCCACCCCAGCATGGCACAAGTCCCACATCATTTTCCTAAAAAGAAAAACAACTGAAAAGAAAAAAACAGTCTCTCGTTGATTGTCTTGCCCCCCCAACCTGCGCTCACCCTCTGCGCATCCACCTCCCCACACCCCCACCTCACCCCATACTTACCTCCGGAGGCTGGCAAGGTGATCTTCAGGGGACTGGGAACACGTCTGCACTCTTCAATGCCGACCGCGAACTGAAGAAATGCCGGTAAGCTGTGTAATGGGATAAATAGGTTTTTTTTCAACTTTGATGCATATCTCAGGCATCTTTTGGAATTTTGGCATCAAATTTTCAACATGGGGTTTTTGGGACCCCTTCTCGTGAATTCTGGCACTGTCATGACGTTAATCGGACAAGAAAGGTGATTTTGCGGTCACTGTGTGGAACCACCTTTTGGGACTGATTTGTGAAAAGACAGTGTCACAGTTCATGAGGTAGGCCCCCAAAAACCCATGTTGAAAATTTGGTGAAAAAATTCCCAAGAATGACTAATTTATGAACGTGCATTGCGCAGTTCCTACGCATGCGTGTAGGTTCGCGAATGTTTTATATTTTCACTCCAGATTTTCAACATTGCCATTTTGCCACACCTCCTTATGAGCAGTACAGCAGCCATTTTCACATCTTGCCCAAAATGTGTTTCCGCATGTAGTGCACAATGGTGCAGTAGGTGTAAAATCAATGTTCGTGACAGATTAAGAAAATCACAGTGACACTGTTCATAAGCAGAGGTCTTAAAATGGATATGTTAAAATTGGGTGACAAAAGTCCATAAAATGACTGTGTTACTTAGCGTTACCATTGCGCAATTTCCACGCATCCTTGTACTTCATGAATTTGTAAGATTTTCAGTCCAGATTTTCACCACTGGCATTTTTCCACACTTCCTTAAGAACATTACAGCTGTCATTTTCACACTATGGTCAAATGTGTTTTCGCACTTCCAGTGCAGAAATGTGTGGTCGCTTGTGGAAATCACTGTTCGGGACAGATTAAGAAAATCACAGTGACACTGTTCATGAGCGAGGTCCCAAAATGCCTATGTTGACAATCTGCTGTAAAAAATCTCTAAACTAATTACATTACAGGTGTGTGTTGCGAGTTACTATGCACGCTCATGACTTCACCAGTTTTTTATGTTTGCTTGCACGCATGTGCAAGAAACATAGTGCCATCATACGAGTTTTCCAGAGGTGTGTCTTCCAGTTCAGTCAGTGTATTTGCAGGCGAGGTCGCAGAGCACCAATCACTGTTCCAGCTGTCTATGACAGCTGAAAATGCAGTGGCATACAGTTGAAAGGGAGAGCTCTGCTTGAGTGAGCAGAGGTCTCCCCCCCCACACACACACACGCAGCACGCGCACACACGCACACCGCGTGCTCATGCGCCTTCCCCTCCCTCCATCAGCGGCTGACGGGGTGAACAACTCCTCGCCGGCTCCACGCTTCTCAGCTATCTCTGCCACGCTTGGGAGCCCACCCCAGCATGGCAACGCCCCTGTCGCTTTTTAAAAACAGTAAAGAAAAATGGTCCTCGCAGTCTCCCTGCCCCTCCTCAACCCGCACTCCACCCACTGCGCACCCTGCCTCCCCACACCTCCCTCACCCCATACTTATCTCCAGAGTCCGCACAACGATCTTCGTGGCCCGGAACACGCCTGCACTCTTCAAAGCCAACTGCGAACTGAGGAAAGTCGGTAAGCTGTATAATGGGATAGATAGGTTTTTTCAACTTGTTATATCTCAGGTATTTTTGATTGGCACCAAATTTTCATTACGCGTTTTGGGACCCTCCTCATGAATTCTTTGCACTGTCATGGCACTACTGATTTGAAGGGTGATTTTGCAGCCACTGTGCAAAATCACCTTTCCAGAATGATTAATGAAATGACACTGCCAGTGTTCATAAGGTGGCTTTCAAAAAGCCTACTTTGAAAATTTGGTGGAAAAATTCCTAAAAATGACTGTTTTACGAGCGTGCATTGCGCAGTTCCTACGCATGCTCATAAGTTCGTGAATTTTCAATATTTTCACTCCAGACTTTCAACATTGCCATTTTACCACACCTTCTTATGAGCAGTACAGCTGTCATTTTTCACATCTCACCCAAAATGTGTTTCCGCCTATGTAGTGCACGATGGTGCAGTCGATGTGCGAAATCAATGTACGGGACATTAAGAAAATCACAGTGATACTGTTCATGAGCAGAGGTCTTAAATGGCTATTTTGAAAATTTGGTGAAAAATTCTAAAAATGATAAGTTTTATGAGCGTATGTGCAGAGTTCCTATGCACACTTGTAAGTTCGCGAATGTTCAGTATTTTCACTCCAGATTTTCAACATTGCCATTTTACCACACCTCCTTATGAGCAGTATAGTTGTCATTTTTCACATCTCACCCAAAACGTGTTTCTGCCCATGTAGCGCACAATGGCGCAGTCGGTGTGCGAAATCAATGTATGGGACACGTTAAGAAAATCACAGTGACACTGGTCATGAGCAGAGGTGTTAAAATGGCTATGTTTAAAATTTGGTGAAAAAATTCCCAAAAATAACTGTTTTAGGAGCGCACGTTGCGCAGTTCCTACGCATCGCTGGCAAGTTTGCAAATTAGTATTTTACACCAGATTTTCAACAGTGCCATTTTACCGCATTTCCTTATGAGCAGTGCAGCTACCATTTTTTCATCTCGCCTAAAATGTGTTTCCGCATATGTAGCCATAATGGTACAGTCGGTTTGAGAAAACAATGTTTGGGACAAATTAAGAAAATCACAGTGACACTGGTCATGAGCAGAAGTCTTAAAATGGCTATGTTGAAAATTTGGTGACAAAATTCCATAAAATGACTGTGTTACGAGTGAGCATTGCGCAGTTTCCACGCACCCTCAGGTTCATGAATTTGTAATATTTTCAGTCCAGATTTTCACCAGTGGCATTTTTCCACACCTCCATATGAACAGTACAGCTGTAATTTTCCACAACATGGCTGAAATGTGTTTTCACACTTTCAGTGCAGAGATGCGTGGTCGCCGTGGGAAATCATTGTTCGGGACAGATAAAGAAAATCACACTGACACTGTTCATGATCAGAGGTCCCAAAATGCCTGTGTTAACAATCTACTGTAAAAAAATCCCCAAACTAGTTAGTTTACGAGTGTGCGTTGCACAGTTTCTATGCACGCTTGTGACTTCACCAGTTTTTTTAAGATTTTCAACATTGCCATTTTTTACACCTCCCCATGGACAGTACCGCTGTCATTTTTCACATCCTGTTCGGAATGTGTTTTTGCACCTGTGGTGCCAAATGCCATAGTCACTGTGCAGAAGCAGTTTTCGGCTAACAAACTGATATTGCCACTGTTCATGAGGTGGGGGTCACAAAAAAACCATGTTGAAAATTTGGACTGAAAATACCAACAATTGCCTGAGGCATTAGGGTTTCCAACCATAATGCCCCACCCTGTAGAGTATGACAGGCATCAGGGGTGTGACTTGGGATTCTTGCCTGTCATGCTCATACCATTCCACCCCCACCCACACCCTGCAGCCAGTGAGAGACATCAAGGTGTACCTCGGACTCTTCACGCCCAAACTTCACCCCATTCTCCTATACCACACCCATCTCACCGCATTTCCTGATGGAATGGGGTGCGCATAAGGGCCAAAGACCCCAAGGCACACCATGACATTTGTCAGTGTCTGCAAGGTAGGGTGTGGTGAAATGGCGTGGTCGTTATGCCTGATGACCCAAAGGCACACCCCAATGCCTGCCACTCTCTGCAGGGTGGTGGTGGGGCTGGCTTCAGTTCAATACTTCGCTGCCATTCCTATTATGCAGCTCTGTAACTTCTACACTACCAATGCCAGTGCCAGCAAGCAAACATCCGGCACTGACAAATGCTTGTTTTTATATTTACACTGCAGATTTTCAACACTGCCATTTTTTACACCTTCCCATGAACAGTACAGCTGTCATTTTTCCATCCTTTTCGAAATGTGTTTTCGCACCTGTGATGCCAAATGGTGTAGACACTGTGCAAAATCAGCTTTCGGCTGACAAACTGATATTGCTACTGTTCATGAGGTGGGGGTCACAAAAACACCATGTTGAAAATTTGGAATGAAAATACCAAAGAACGCCTGAGGCGTTAGGGTTTCTGACCATAACACCCCACCCTTTAGAGACTGACAAGCATCAGGGGTGTGACTTGGGATTGTCGCCTGTAATGCTCATACCATTCCAACCCCACCCACACACTGCAGCCAGTGAGACGAGACCTAGGTGTGCCTTGGACTCTTCGGCCCCAAAGTTCACCCCATTCTCCTATACAGCACCCATCTCACTGTATTTCCTGATGGAATGGGGTGAACATAAGGGCCAAAGACCCCAAAGCACACTGTGACACTTGTCAGTGTCTGCAGGGTAGGGTGTGGTGAAATGGCGTGGCCGTTATACCTGATGACCCAAAGGCACACCCCAATGCCTGTCAGTATCTGCAGGGTGGTGGTGGGGTTGGCTTCAGTTGAGTACTTCACTGCCATTCCTATTATGCAGCTCTGTAACTCCTACACTGCCAATGCCAATGCCAGCAAGCAAATATTTGGCATTGACAAATGCTTGTTTTATTTGAGACAGGACAGTGATCAGAGGGTGGGGTGGCACTTGTCACCAGGAAAAGACAAAATTGTAATGTGGATGGTGATATGAGGGTTGGGAGTATCACTAGATGCCAGGGAAAGACAGAAGTTAATGGGGAGGGCAATTGGAGGGTGGGGGCCACTAGACACCAGGGAAATATTTAATCATTATGGGGACGGTGACTGAAAGGTGAGGGGTGCCACTAGACACCAGGGAAAGGCTAATTACCATATTTTATATTATGTTTTTTTTATCAGGAGGCCAAAAATATGAAAACACTTACAGGTTCCATTATTTTGTCATGTTTTCATTAACCTCTGTAATATGAGAAATCAATAACCTTGTTTGTTGCAGCATAGTTTCAAAATATTGATCTATACTACTATTCAACAGCTTAATCTGGTTCAAGGTCAGTTTGCATTCATCTGTTTCCCCCTCCCCTGGGTTGTGCCTGAAAATAGGCAGGATTTGTCTAGTGCACTTACCCAGTCAACAAAAACTAAATAAATAAATAAATCATCTCTTTTATGCAATACATGGAGTAATTTTGCATTATAGCAGTCCAGATTTGTAGTTTTACTTCATATTTAAAGCCATCTTATTATCCCAACTCATGTACCCGAGCATAAGATATTTGTCTAAATACTTACCACTGGGGGGTGGGAGAGATAAAATGAGAGAGGTCTTGTTATTGTGTAACCTAAGTGCAAGGCAGTTTTATTCTCAACATAGAGAGGATAATGGATGGGCATCAGTTAACAACAACATTGTATTCACTTGAGAAGTTACCATAACAACAAAGTAAACCTCGAGGAAGCGGCTTTCGAGTTCTAATTGTCAAATAACCTCAAAAAGTTAATACAACGTTGTTGTTTAACTGATGCCCATCCATTGTCTTGTATAGTGTATGGGCATCAACTAAAGAACACTGAATGTTTCTTGAGCACCACTGTAAATAATTCACACACTTAATGACCGCTGTGGCACTGCTTATGTACCCCCTCACAACAGGAAGAAGCCCTGCTCGATCCACGTTCCCCCTCATACAGAAAAGATTTTTTTTTTTTAAATATGGGAACACACACCTTTTAGCAGTGCTGATGTCTTTCGGCAGAGATCTCACCACAGTGACCATTTCTGCATCGTGATGAGAATAGAGCTCACTGCCGTGGCCGTTTCCACAGGCACTGAGGATTTCCTAACGCGCATGTGCGAGGATGTTCCATGCTGTTGTACCATTGATGTAACATACCACGATGGTACAACAGCTAAACTACGTCACATCGATGGTACAACAACCCTGGTAAATGTTAGATTTTTACTGATTATAGCATTCTAATATACACTATAGAATTATTCTTTTATCACTTATTCCTTTAAAGGGCCATTCAGAACACACAACACTGGCAAAATGTGAACATGAAATTCATTCTTTGAACAGGTACTGAAAATTAATCACCACAGTTCAAAGTAATTTTATTCTCTTAACAGAGTTAGTCTTTTATAACATATTACTTTACAGGGCTATTCAGAGCACACCTCATTGATACAGAGTGAACATGACATTCATTTCTTGAACTGATATGTTTTTATTCAGAGTAGAACATTATGATCTACTGTTTTGTACTCAGTTTTTATTTCTTTAATATGTTTTTTTTCTGCATTCGTTATAAGCTGCAAAAGCCTTTATAGCTCATTGCAGAAGTCCAGGGTGCCTAATTTATAACTTAGAAAGGAAGGAAAGTATCATATATACAAGCATTTGTCAATGCCAAATGTTTGCTTGCTGGTATTAGCACTGGAAATGCAGGAGTTAGACAGATGCAGAGTAGGAATGGCAGTGAAGTATTAAACTTCACGCCAACACCACCTCCGCCCTGTAGAGATGGACAGGCATTGGTGCATGCATTTGGGTTGTTGCCCATAACATTCATGCCATTTCACCTATCCTGCAGACAGTGACAAGTGTTGAGGTGTGCCTTGGGGTGTTCAGCTTTACAGTCACCTCACTCCATAAGGACATACGTTGAAATGGGTACAATATAGAATGGGGTAAACTGAGGGGCCGAAGAGTCCAAGGCGCAGTTCGATGCCTGTCAGTGGCTGCAGGGTGGGGTTGGAATGGCATGAACATTACAGTCAGCAATCCAAAGGCACACCCCTGACACCAGTCAGTCTGTACAGGGTGGGACATTATGGTTAGAAACCGTAATGCCTCGGGCATGTGTTGGTATTTGCAGTACAAATTTTCAACATGGGCAGTTTGTGGCCCCCACCTCATGAAAGCATTTGGGACCTCTTCTCATGAACAGAGGCACTCTGATTTTGTCAATGTATCCCGAAATTTGAGTTTCCACAGCGACTGTGCCATTGTGTGCCAGATGTTCGAAAACACAGATCTGGCAGGATGTGAAGAATGACAGCTGTACCATTCATAGGGAGGTGTGAAGAGATGGCAATGTTGAAAATCTGTAGTGAAAGTATTAAAAATGCTCAAACTTCTGAGCATATGTGGAAACTGTGCAAGGCATGCGTGTAGCACAGTCATTTAGTGGAATAATTTCACCAAATTTTCAACATAGGAATTTTGTGACCTCTGCTCATGAACACTGTCACTATGATTTTCTTAATTTGTCCCACACATTGATTTTCCATAGCAACCGTGATATTCTGCGCCAGATGTATAAATGCATATTCCGGGCAGGATGTGAAAAATGATAGCTGTACTGTTCATAAGGAGGTCTTAAAAAATGGCAATGTTGAAAATCTGGACTGAAAATATTACAAATTTGAGAAGTTACGAGGGTGCATGGAAATTGCATCACACATGCTTGTAACAGTCATTTTATGGACATTTGTCACCAAATTTTCAACATAGGCATTTTAGGACCTATGCTCATGAACAGAGTCACTGTGATTTTACATATGAACATATGAATCTGCCAGCAGAACACACCAATCGGTCTGTGTAAGTCTGCCTGAGTGTGCAGCTAGCACCCTAGATTGCAGCAGCCCCAGCTCCAGCGTTCTCCTCCTCAGTACCTCCCCTGCTTGTCCCAGCCCCTGCCCCTCGAGTCTTCCTCTTACTTTATCCCACTCCTCCTTAAAGCTATTGACTGTCCTACATGTTACCATCCCCTCTGGCAGTGCATTCCAACTAAATACTACCCTCTCAGAGAAGTAGTGCCTCCTCATTTCCCTCTTGAAACGTCCCCCTTTCAACCTTAGTCCATGCCCACTCGTCTCTCTTCCACTCCTCAGTTTAAACGCCCCCTCAGTGCTAGGTTTAGTTACCTCCTCAGGTATTTAAACACTTCAATCATATCCCCCCATCCCTCCTCTCCTCCAGTGTGTACATATTCAGGTCCTTCAGCCTAGCTTCATATTTATTTACTTCCATCCCATTTAACACTTTTGTTGCCCTCCTTTGCACCCCCCTCCAGTAACTTTATATCTCTCCTAAGGTATGGCCTCCAGTATTGCACACAGTACTCTAGATGCAGTCTGACCAATGATCTGTAGAGAGGTAGGATCACATCCCTGTGTCTGGATGAGAACCCCCTTGTGATGCACCCCAGCATCCTGTTTGCCTTCGCTGCTGCTCTCGTGCAGTGGGCTGAGTTGTTCATGCTCTCAGTTACCAAGACCCAAAGGTCCTTCTCCTCCTCTCTGATCCACAACCAATAGTCCCTCTTCTAGTTCTTAGCCCTGAAGTGCATCACCTTACACTTCTTTGCATTGAATCCTAGCTGCCACTTCACTGACCATGTCTCTAGTTTGGTTAGGTCTGCCTGCAGTTTTCCCCATCCATCCTGTTCATCCACCACTGCCCCCAAGTTGGTATAATGCATGAACAGACTTACCCTGCTCTCCACTCCATGTGCCATATTGGAGATAAAGGCACAAATAGCACCAGGCCCAGCACTGACCCTCGCACTTCACTTGTCACTGCTGGGTGCCGAGAGCTCCCCCCCATCACCCTCTACACCCTCTCCTGTAACCAGTTCTCTAACCATTTAGTCAGCTTTTCCCCCACCCCCACTGCCATCAGCTTCCTCCCCAGTCTCCCATGAGGCACTGTATCAAAGGCCTTACTGAAGTTCAAGTACAGAACATGTACTGCATGGCCCCTGTCCAAATCCCTTGTCACCCAGTCACAATTCTCTGTTAGGTTGGATTGACAAGACCTCCCTGAGACGAACCCATGTTGCTGCCCATCTTGGAGGCCATTACTGTCTAGGAATGTCACCAGCCTCTCCTTCAGTATTGGCTCCATAAGCTTACCCACTATGGACATAAAACTTACTGGCCAAAAATTTCCTGGCTCCTCCCTAGGCCCACTCTTGTATATGTTCACCACATGGGCCACCCTCCAGTTCTGGGGCACACACCCTGTTTCCAGGGAGGTGTTGAACAGATCGGCCAGTGGCTCAGTCAACAGCTCCGCTATCTCCCTGAGCACCCTAGGGTGGATGGCATTAGGATTTGGTGTCTTATCCACCCTTACTGCCCTCAGCCCCTCTAGCACCCTACTTCCTGTGATCACTTTGTCCGTCACCTCCTCCCCCTCTTCCCCACCACCCCAGCCCATTCTGGTAGTGGGCCATCCCTCTCCTTAGGGAAAACGTAGCAGAAGTACTCATTTAGAATTTCCACTTGCACCTCCCCCTTTTCCAGGCAATCCCCTCCCCGCTTTATTCTCACAGTATGTTCCTTGCACTTCCTCTTTTCCCTGACATACCCAAAAAAGTCCTTTCCCCTTCCTTTTATGCCCTGAGCGGAACTTAATTGCCTGGAGGCCTTAGCTTTTTTCACCCTCCTGGCAACCTCCCTTGACCAACTCCTGAAAGCCTCCTTATCCTCTGTCTTCCCTATTCTCCTGTACTTCCGGTACGCAGCCGTCTTTGCCCTCACACCTTGTAGCACTTCCTTGTTCAGCCAGCATGGTTTTTTGCCTCTGCTCTTCTTACTCCTGGCCCTGGTACAGGCTACTGTGGCCTCTGTTAGCCCAGTCTTTATGACTCCTCACTTTTGTTCTGCATCCATCCCTGGCCTTATATCCTGGAGTCTTTCTTGCAGTATTGCTCCCATCCCCCCAAATGTCCACCCTAATAAAGTCCAGCACCTTAGTGCCCGTGCCTCCTGTCTCCCTGCCCAGCGTGACAACAAGCCACTGTTTGGTGGTCGCTACCTGCTAGTGGGTCCTCCAGCCTTACCTCACTCACCACCTCCCCATTTGCCAGTACTAGGTCCAGAGTGCTACCAAGCCTTGTAGGCCCACTTACCAGTTGCATGAGAAGGCCATCTTGGAATGCATCAAGGAACACCTGTTCTCTGGCACTGCTAGTGATGGGGTGCTCCAGTCAATCCGTGGTAGGTTAAAATCCACCACTATCACCACACTCCCCCTTCTACACACCCTCCTTATCTGCTCTGCCAACTTCCCATCCAGTTCCGTGGATTGGGCTGGTGGTCTGTACACCACTCCCAGCCTCAGCTTTCTGCCCTTGGAGTCCAGGAGCTGCACCCAAAGCGCCTCTGTCCTCTTCTCCCTCATCCCTTATGCATTTAATCCCTTCCCTCACATAGAGTGCAACCCCCCCCCTTCCAACCCCCCAGTCCCTCCTGTATATCCTGTATTCTAGGATTGCCAAACCCCAATCATGGTACTTGGTGGCCCAAGTCACTGTCACTGCAGCAGTGTCCACTTTTCCTCTTAAAGGAGCACCTGAAGCTCTGCAGTTTTGTTCCCCAGGCTTCTTGCGTTGAGAGAGACCACTTTCCACCCATACCCCTCCTTCTCCTCACTCTTCTCCTCCTTGGCCTGTGTCCCTCCTCCTGGTAGTCCGCACCCTTTCTCCTCCTTATTCTTACCGGGTGCTGATGTCTTCTGTCTTATACTCAGACCACTCTGCCCACCCCTCCTGGGGTTACTATGCCTCCAACTTTACCTATATCTAGGAGATGAGCTCATTAGGCTCCCCTGTCTGGACCTTTCTACTAACCTCAGTCTTTTGGTCACCCCTCACTAGTTTAAATCCCCTTAGTAGAGCTATACCCCTCTAATCCTGCCTTTAATACTCCCCTCCCTTTCCTGCTCAAGTGTACCCTGTCCCCCGCATACAAGTTTCTATTTTCCCAGACTCTACCCCAGTTAGTCACTAACCCATATTTTTGGTGTTGCACCAATCCCTCTGCCCCTCATTGAACTCTTCAATCCTACCCTTCCTCCCCACGCTTGCACATAGTACAGGGAGTAACTCTGACAATGCCACTGACTCCCCCACCCCCTCACACTGCTTGCCCAACTACTCAAACCTAATCCCTCACTACTTCCACAGTCTTCCCCGCCAAGTTGTTTGTACCCACATGCAACAGTAAATCAGGTTTCTTCCTCCCCCTTGCTGCACACTTGAGCAGTGCATGCCCTGCCCCTCCTGCAGTCAATCTGAGATAGCTTCAACCAATCGACTGTGCCTTCCACCCTTCTGCCCCATCTCACCTTTCAGTATACAGTCCCCAGGATGAGTACCCCGTCCCTTAGCTCCTTTCCTTCTAATGCCTTCCACCACCCCAATATTCAATCTTCCTGCCCTTTACCCCCACAGCTACACCTTCTGTGACTTCTGTATCTGTACACTACTTCTGCCTCACTCCTTTTCTCTGCCTTATTCCTCCCATCCCCTGGAACCCTTCCAGCCTTCCTACTTCCTACTGAGCTTCCCATGTCAATGTCTCCTCCTCCCCTGCTGATTTCCAACCACTCTCCTATCCCCGCTGTTGTCAATTTAGAGCCCCTATTCTCTTCTACCCGCCTAGTGATGCTCCTTCCATCCTTCCACCTTCCGTAGCTTTCTCTCCCCCAGTCACCACCCCCTTCTTCCTTACTAGCCCACCTTCTATCCTTTCATCCTCGCTATCTCTTCCCCAGCTGTTGCTATCCCTCTCATGCCCCGCTTGTCCTCTCCCCTTCAGTATGTTCCTGCTCCTCTCTCTCTCTCCATAGCAGACTTAAATCTATTCCTAGATGATACCCTTCTCACATCTCTTCCCCTATCGATTCCCCCTCCTACTTGTTCCCCTCCATACCCCTGTTCCCACACCTGGTCCCTCCCAACTTGCAGCCATCTGCTCTCTCCCTGGTACTCCTCGTGATCTCTTCCTCCCCCAACAGGGGCCCCCTTCTACCCTTTCATCATTACTATCTCTTCCCCAGCTGTTGCCATCCTCTCATGCCCCGCATGTCCTCCCCTTCACTATGTTCCTGCTCCCTCTCTCTCTCTCTCTCCCATAGCAGAGGCTCAAATCTATTCCTAGTTAATACCCTCTACATCTCTTCCCCTATCGGTTCCTCCCTCCTACTTGTTCCTTCCGTACCAGCCTGGTCCTTCCTACCCAGCCATCTGCTCTCTCCTGGTACTTAGTGGTCCCTTCCTCCCCCAACAGGAGGTCTCCCTCACCTCGGGAACCCCTTCCCTTGTCCTCTCTTTTCTGCTAGTGCCACTGATACCGGGTCAGTTCCAGTCCCTAGTTGTTCTTCCTCTGTCCCCCATTGCCATCCCCTATTCCCCTCCCCCAGCCAAGATGCCTACCATACTCATCTGCCCTGCCACTTAGACTCCTCCCTAACCTCCACAGTTCCTCCCTCAACCTAGCCAGTTGTCTACAGACCATACACCCCCCATCCTCCAAGCCCAGTCCAGGATCATGGTGGACCCACACCCTGTACACCCCTCCACCCTTCCAAAGATGCCCGCCCTATTGACATGTGGCACCTCTACCATTTTGGCCCTCATCTTATGTTACGGGCTGTTACTCTCAGGTTCTGTACCCTACTACAACTGTTAGACCCCTATTTAGTCAAATTCCTGTCCCCCCCCCACACTAGTCCCCCTACTGGCCCCTTGCCTACCGGGTTAATTTAGTCTCAAATCTCATCTGTTAGATACTGTATTATTGTATTACTGTAGCAATTCTAAAGCCTCCTTGTCCATTTTTCACCCGTCAGCTACCATACTTTTTGTTCTCAGCTCTCACATAGTTTCACTTAGCCACGTTGGTGCCTTTTCTGCCCACAAAGAAATCTGCAGCAGTCCTGACAGAGCTCCATTGGGCTCGCTCACTCCCCCTCTCTCACTCGCTCATTCTGTTTCTCCTGGCGCTACAGGCTACCCTTCTGTACTGGGCTCCTGCCTGCACTGGCGCCTTTTTCTGCCCACAAAGAAATCCACAGCAGTCCAGACAGAACTCTGTTGAGCTCACTCACTCCCCTCTCTCATTCGCTCATTCTGTTTCTTCCGGCGCTGCAGACTGCCCTTTTGTACTGGGTTTCTGCCTGCATTGGCACATTTTTCTGTCCACAAAGAAATCTGCAGCAGTCCCAACAGAGCTCCCTTGAGCTCACTTACTCTCCCTCTCTCACTTGCTCATTCTGTTTCTCCCAGCACTGCAGGCTGCCCTTTTGTACTGGCGCCTGCCTGCTATGATCAGCTCCTTTGCCCACAAAGTTCACAGCTGTCCCAACAGAGCTCCGATGAGCTCACTCATTCCCCCTCTCTCACGCCCTCCTTCTTTCTCCCAGCGCTGCAGGCGGCCTTTTGTGCTGGGCTGCTGCCTGCATTTGTGCCTTTTTCTGCCCACAAAGGAATCTGCAGCAGTGCTGACAGAGCTCCGTTGAGCTCGCTTACTCCTCCTCTCTCACTTGCTTATTCCGTTTCTCCCAGCACTGCAGGCTGCCCTTTTGTACTGGGCACCTGCCTGCATTTGCACCTTTTTCTGGCCACAAAGAAATCTGCAGCAGTCCCGACAGAATTCCATTGAGTTTGCTTACTGTCCCCTTTCGCTTGTTCTGTTTTTCCCGCGCTACAGGCTGCCCTTTTGTACTGGGCTCCTGCCTGCATTGGTGCCTTTGTCTGCCCACAAAGAAATCTGCAGCAGTCCCGACAGAGCTCAGTTGAGCTCGTTCACTCCCCCTCTCCCACTCACTCGATCTTAATCTGTCCCAAACACTGATTTCCCACAGTGACCGCACTATTCTATGCCAGAAGTGCAAAAACACATTTCGGCCAGGATGTGAAAAATGACAGCTGTACTGTTCATAAGGAGGTGTGGAAAAATGCCAGTGTTGAAAATCTGTCGTGAAAATATGACAAATTTGCGAAGTTACAAGGGTGTGTGGAAACAGTGCAACACACGCTTGTAACACAGTCATTTTATGGACTTTCATCACCAAATTTTCAACATAGGCATTTTAGGACCTCTGCTCATGAACAGTGTAACTGTCATTTTCTCAATCTATCTTGAAAACTGATTTCCCACAGTGACTGTGCTATTTTGGCCAGGATGTGTAAAATGACAGCTGTACTGTTCATAAGGAAGTGTGGAAAAATGGCAATGTTGAAAATCTGAAAATATTACAGATTTGTAAAGTTACAAGGGTGCGTGGAAACTGTGCAACACACACTCGTAAAACAGTAATTTTTTGAATTTATTTTCACCAAATTTGCAACTTAGGCCTTTGGAGAGCCCACCTCATGAACAGTGGCACTGTCGTTTCATTACTCAGTCCCAAAAGGTGATTCCGTACAGTGACTGTGAAATCACCTTTCAGGACCAAATAAAGCAATGACAGTGACTGAATTCATGAGGAGGGGTCCCAAGAATCCCATGTTGAAAATTTGGTGTCAAAATTCCCCAGAATGCCCGAGATATGCACCAAAGTTGAAAAAAAACTATTTATGCCATTATACAGCTTATCGGCATTTCTTTAGTTCACGGTCGGCTTTGAAGAGTGCTGGGCTATGGAGGTAAGTATGGGGTGAGTTGGCAGGTGGGGTGCGCAGAGGGTGGGCGGGTTGGGGGAAGGACACCAAACTCTACAAGGGACTTTTTCTGTTTTACAGGTGTTAAAAAACACATTGTGGTACTGTTTTTTCTTTTCAGGGACATTTGGTATGCTGGGGTGATCTCCCGGTGTGTCATCTGAGTGTTTGGGGGTGCTGTAGCCAATGGGGGATTGGGCAACCCATCGGCACACACCAGTGGGGGAAAAGCCAAGGGGGATCAGCAAACTGGTGGGTGGGGACATTATGCTGACAGGGAGTGGGCTCCCTTGTCAGCAAATTGAACTGGGGGGGACTGAAGCCGACTGGGATTGGGGCCCCTGTTGGCAAAGAAAGACTGTTGGGGGAAGCGCATGCTGCCGAGGGGGACTGGGCACCCTCTTGGCATACAACAAATGGGAAGGGGGCGTTACAGTGTACTGACTGGTCACTTCCTCATTACAGTGAAATGGCTGATGCAGCAATGATGAGGCAGCCCCTGATTGCAGTGGCAAAAACATTTTAACTTGGTGGCACTTATGCTGAACCAGTGTCATCAAGACACTGGGCCTGCATTGGTCCACCAGGGCAAAGCCCTCAAATGCAGTGCCCCCATTGGCTGCCAGAGTGACGCACCTCCACAACCCACTTCTCTCCTAAGCTGCCGCATAATGGTTCTTGTGCATGCGCACAAGCAAACATAATAACTAATGAAGACATTTATGTCTCTTTTACATACTGATATACTGTACTCAACCCACTTTCAAGTTAGGAGTACATAAAAGGCTATAATCTAGACTCTGAACAATAGATTTTGCCCCCCCCCCACCACCAAGTGCAATATTATTTTGCATGCATACCATTTGCAGAAAGTCACCCAGGGTGCGTCATCTAAGTCTTCATCTCTTAATTAGCTGAGAGTCTGACCGGAGCAGGCACTAAAGGCCAAGCTGGACTAAATTGTTGGAGAGGGCACAGTAGAGAGTTACCTTGAGTTCTAGAGCATGCACAGGTACTGGCAGTGAATGGTGGTGAGGGTCCTGGGACTGGAGCAGCTAGCAGTCATTTAAAGCAATAAATCCATGTAACTCAAAGGGCATTCGGTGATCCATGTCTGACACCTGCCTTTTCATGAGTGTTTCACACTGACTAGGCCGCAGTGGAGGGGCCTTTATTTGCTATAATACCTTTGTCTCCTTCTTTCTGTATCCCCCCTTTTTTTGTAATGGCAGCCGACTGGCTGCTTGTAACTTTTTTTGCTAACGTGAGAGGCAGGAGGTGCAGGCCACTGATGGAGGATACTGCAGGCACTGTACCTTCAAAGGGATATGCAGCATAAGAAAAGGCGTTCAATTGTATTTATAAGACAGACAAATGTTGAAATCATGTAAGGGAAGGGAATTACCTTGGTGTCAGAGAATAATTAACTAGTGATCAACTGCTGACTGCACTTGCATAAAAGTTAGATTGACATCATCTGTCTGCACAACCGGTGTATAATCATTTCTTTCAGCAGGCCAATACAATAAAAAGGTGAGATTATGAAAGGGATTTTTTTATGTGTTTCTTGAAATTAGCTTTTCTAACTTCAGCACTCAAAAGTTATACCTGAGGTAACATAGTGGGGTTCACATTTTTTCATTACCAGAATGCAACTTGTTGCTTTCATTACACTCCTTACCAACATTCATACAGAACCTACACATAAGGGTTTTTTGATTCAGAGTAGTGAGATTGGAATCTAGCGAGGGGAGGGTTAGGCTCTTACAGTTTTATTACTTTTTATAATTAGTGGCCATATGATTTTTTTTTTGTTATTTGATCTGGGAGCTGAACCTGTTAAATGGGGTAGCAAATCACCCATTATTCTCACAGCAACTGTGTTCATGTCATATTGATGCTGATAATAGGACAATTCCTTTGCAATATTAGTGTAATAGAGAAGTGTATATGAAAAAGTCAGTGCTGTGATGTTGGGAATGAGACTGCAATATCGGCACTCAACACTCGCAGTTATTACAAGTACCTTATACTATAATTTCTCAGTTTCTGAAATAAAAAAGGTAAAAGTTACTCTATGTCATGTGGTTATTTTTTTTTGTCAAAGGGAGCTACATATGTAACACTGTGGTTGATCCCTCTCGAACTATATTACTTTTATTGAGACTATCTTTAGACCTGCTATGGTGATGCAAGTCTGTTTATTTAATATTAACTTGTCACTTCATTTCATCCAAATGTGAACATAAATAATGAAATGATATGCAAATGTCACTACTCTTTTCCTACTATATTTTATTTTATTTATCTATTTATTTATTTAGTTTTTGTTTAACGGGTAGGTGTGCTAACCAGAAAGGCTATTTTCAGGCACGACCCAGGAGAATACAGAGACAAACTTCAAAGAAACATCATGATACAAAGTGCAAGGTACAGGAACATTATGATACATAGTACAAGTTACATCACTGCAGTAATGCAACAAAGAATTGGTGTAGTTAGACCAACATAAGCGTTTAAGTTAACAAAAAACAGAATAGGAAATTGAAGTAGTACGATCAAGCACAGCATTACTATTTTCACAAGAAAAATACAGTAGGGTCAACTTACACAACCTGGCAACTATACAATTAAATAAGAGAATAGGGTGCTGTGAGAGCGATAGCCACCAAGCCAAAATTGATAGGGGAGGAGCTTGGGAGAAAGGTGGAGAAAGATGATAGTTACCTGGAAGAGAGAAGGAAACGGAGGAATGGAATGATAGAAATGTGGAGGTGAAAGGGCCCCTAGGTTCCATAGATGATGACAGGAGGAGGGTAGGGTTTGAGAGTAAGGGCTAGCGTGGTTTGATGCAGGAGCACATGTAGGAGGAGGAGAGGAGGTAATGTCGAAGTTCTTTGTTAAAGGAGTTATGGGATACAGATTGACATATGGTTATAGGAAGTGAGTTCCAGTAGTAGGGTGCATGGCAGGCAAAAGCACAACCACCTTTATTAGTGCGATGTCTCGGGATTAAGACAGGGATATTTGCAGCAGAGTGCAACACATAGTTGGTTTTCTGGTAGGGAAGGAGACAGACCAAAGAATGTGGGATCCGGGATCTGATAATGTTATCTGTAATGGATCAGGTGTGTAGGACCTTAGTTCAAGTGGTGGAAGCCATCCTAGATCTGAGTAGAGGAGACAGTGATGTATGAGCCAGGGAGAGCTGGATGCAAAGTGACAGATGTTATTGTAGGTAACATCCCACTTACAAAGACTCGAAGTGCTGGCAGAGGCATATGTAGCGACCCCGTAAGTGAGAGAGGGAATTAAAATCCCACGGGCTATAGTGAGTCTCGCTGAGGGAGTGGCGCGTAGCTCGTCCGGTAGGCGATCCCGAGTTTGGAGTTAACCTGCTTACAGATAGTATGAATGTGGAGGTCAAAACTCGGGGATGGGTCAAGAGTGATCCCAAGATACCTAAATGAGTTAACCACTCCAACAGATATGCCATCAGAGGAGGAGACTTTAAAGTGTGTTTGGGAGTGTTTGAGCTTGAGACTGGAGCTGAATAACATAGCTTGGGTCTTTGCTGTGTTCAAGACTAGTTTGTGATTTACAAGCCACTGTTGTAAAAGCTGATAGTCACAGGAGAGTTTTGTGTTAATGTCCACTATGTTATTAGAACTACAATACAGGACAATGTCATCCGCATATAGTAGGGAGGAGGTTTTGAGGAGATGCGTGGTAATGCTATTTATGAAAATAGTGAAAAGCAGAGGCCCTAAGATAGACCCTTGAGGTACACCAATGTTGACGGTGGCCTTGTCAGAGAGGGTGGAGTTGAATTTCATGTATTGAGACCTATCCACTAGATAGCTATCAAACCATTTTACAACATTTTGTGCAAAGCCTAGTGAGTGTAGGGTAGCAATGAGGATGGAGTGGTCAACAAGGTCAAATGCCTTTGTCATATCAATAAAAATGGCCCCGGTGAGCCAACCAGAATCCATGGCCACTAGGGTGTCAGATGTGAGTTTGAGTAGGACAGTGGAGGTACTATGACCCTTGCGGAAACCATGTTGGGCGTCGGTTAAGATGTCATGTTTCAGTAGGAAATTGGTGGTCTGGGTGGCAACTATTTTTCTCAAGAATTTTACTTAGAACTGATAGGATGGCAATGGGACAGTAATTTAGAGGGTCAAGTGGGTTGCCTTTTTTGAAAACGGGGGTGATTCTGGCCATCTTCCAAATATCCGGAACAGTACTTTGGCACAAGGAGAGGGTAAAGATTTTAGCAAGGGGAGCAGCTATATGAGGAGAGGCCAATTTTAGGAGCTTAGGTTCTGGGTTATCAGACCCAACAGCTGTGTGCTCCGAGATGTTACATAGCAGACAACCGTACCAGTGGTTCCCCTCTCCTCCACCATGAACTATATTCCACTATCCATTAACATTGTATTTAGTACAAAACCATATGAACGTGTCTGATTGTTTAGATTTGCTCTTTAACTAACTTGGTTAGTACATAGAAGCACTTCAGTTAGAAAAATAGTTGGCACTGGGGTGCAATCATATTCTGTATTACTGGACACACAATACTAAATCCCTGCTATCATTACTCCATCTTTTGTACCCCTGATTATGCTGCATGTTTATTTTTCTTTTATTGTTCTTTCTTATTTTTGTTGTCCGTTACATTACGTCATCCTCCTGCTAGACATGCAACTTGGCCACCGATCATCACTCAAATTTCCCTCCAATATTTGTCTTATTATTCATGATATGTTTTTGTTTGTTTCCTAGTGCGACTGATGTCAGTCTTTACCTCTTAGCCTGGTTTGTACCACAGAACAGCTTCTTTTCATTGTACAGTGCTATAGTTTGTTTATTAAGTATACTTGTCTACCGTGCTGATTCTGTTTTTATAATTTGTTATACAACATCGGTACGATAGAATTGTGAAAGTTTTGTGGTGGGAGTAAGATCAGAAAGAGTGGGAATAAATCACTGTCAATGCAAATTTATATTGAGGAACAAATACTTCAATTGAGGAGGGAGTGAGATCTCAATTTGGTAGTGGGGGGGATGAGAAGATGCAGCATTTACAATAATTACTTATTTTATATTCTGATTTTTGAATAGTTTCTTGCCATTGAGTATTTCAGTGAATGCAAGTTCTGTTTACAGTAAAAATCTTGTCAGCATATAAGCTACATTTGGGATCTGTAACCCCGCCTCCCCCCACACACATCATGTGGCACCCCACCCTCAATTGCTGTCCCCTTATTTTTGACATTTTCCTGGTGTCTAGTGGCACCCCAATCCTCCAATTGCCAGTCCCATATTTTAGTGCCTGTAATAAAGAAAAACTTCCCTCAATGTCTTTTTTCCTGCAAAAAAAGAAAACAGTCACTCACCGATCAGACCCTCCCCGACCTCCCACTGAGCACCCACTACCCAACACACCCCAAACCCCCATACACTCTAACTCACCTGAACAGGTCTCAGGGTGAAGATCCCCTCTCTGATCAAAGACATGTCTTGCTGCTGGAACTACCAACTGCAATATGAGAAACTAAGTTAGCTGTGGTTCACACTGAACCTTACTTACCTTAGTTGCTCATATTGCAGTCAGCGGTCCCAGCAGCAAGATGTATCTTTGATTGGGGAGTGAATCTTCACCCTGAGGCCTGTTCAGGTGAGTGAGTGTGTGTGTGGGGAGGTGGAGGGTGTGGGGTGATGGGTGCCTCAGGGAGGTCGGGTTGTGATGTCATATCTACGAGGGACCATTTTCTTTTTCCCAGGAAAAAAAGACATTGAGATAAGTTTTTCTTCATTACAGGTTCTAAAATATGACCTCAGTGATTGGAGGGTGGGGGGATGCCACTAGACACCAGGGAAAAGATAAAACAAATACACTGATAACAATCAGAGGGTGGGAGTTCCACTAGACACCAGGAAAATACTTAATAATTGGGGGGGCAGCAATGAGACATGGGGGGGTGCCACCAGGCACCAGGGTAAATGACAGAACTATGGGCATGGTGATTGGAGGCTGGGGCCACCACTGTACACCAGGGAAAAATACAAGAAATATGGAAACAGTAATCAGAGGGTTGGGGTGCCACTAGACACCAAGGAAAATTATAAAAATTACAGGGATGATGCTTGGAGGGTGGGAAGGGGGGCCACCAGACACCAGGGAAAACTTAAACAAATGAATGGGATGGTGACAGGAGGGTGGAGGATGCCACTGAACAGCAGGGAAAATTCAAAAAATTACAGGGACAGCTCAGAAAATCCTTTTTTCATTTGAAGGAATTCTTTTCCATATCAAATGAAAAAAAAATGAAAAAGGATTCCTTGAAATGAAAAAGGATTCAGCAGAAAACTAAGTCCAAAATCCTTTTCTGTGACAAGGGATCCCTTTTTGTTTGAATGAAAATATTAAATGAAAAAGGATCCCTTGAAACAAAAAAAGAATTGGAAAAATGACTAAGTCTGAAATCCTTTTTTTGTAACAAGGGATCTTTTTTTCGTTTAAACTAAAGAAGTCAAATGAAAAACCCTGTAAAAAAAACTAAGTCCAAAATTATTTTCCATGAAATGGGATCCTTTTTCATTTGAACCAAAAAGGACTCATGGAAAAAGCGTTAGCGAGTGACAAGGAAGGATTTAATATGTTTAAATAAATATATTTTGGGGTTATTCCTCCAACAGTAAACTTCAGAATCTAAGTAATAGAGTTCCAAACAGCAAGATACATGTTTTTTTTCTGTCTGCAGGATGCCATTTTTGGGTGCTTTGACATTTTTTTTAAATAGAAAACAAGACGGTGGCAAATGAAAAAGGAATTTTCTCTCATGAAAAAGGATTGGCCCTAAATGAAAAAGAATCCTTTTTCTTATGGACCAAATTCCTTTTTTGTTCCAAACATCTATCAAAACGACAATACTGAGCATGCTTAGAAACCCAAATTTTAAAATGTAATAACTTTGGAACAGATTAATATTTCTTTACCAAACAAGTGAAAGGTACATCTGTGGCCCAAGTCCTTTTTACCTTGAAAAGTTCAGACCACTATTCCAAACTGCCTTGGCACAAGGCAATGACAAAAAAATTAAAAAAAAAATAGGGAATTTTTACATTTTTGCCTTATCTGCAACTCAGAATTCACAAATCTGACTGGAAAAAAAAGTCAAGAGATCTACTCTACAAGACCATGCATGCAAAATTTCATGCAAGTTCATTGAATGGTTATGAAGTTATTAAAGTGCAAAAATTGGGGTTTAACATTAAAGTGCCTGCTCAACCCAAAATAAAGGGGGGGGGCTACAGCACCCCTATTATAATTGGGGTGATTTCAGTGAAGCTTTTGATCCCATTCTGGACAAAAATTCACACAAGAAAGTTCTTATAGAAACAAAATCTGGATTATCCTTCAGAAAAATGATGGAATATTTAGGGTTAATAGACTTGTGGAGAATAGTATACCCACAGGGGAAGGATGATTCTTTCTTCTCCAACAGACACAGAGTATATGGCAGACTAGACTACTTACTAATTTCTAAAATATTAGCAAACTGTCTTGCTTCAGCAGAAACAGAAACAAACACAACTGCAGCAGCACTCCACAAGAAAATAGAAATGCAGCATACTGTGAATGCATAAAATCCAACTTTATTTTATGAAAGCATGGCACTGAACCCCAGCAGTTTGCCTTCTGGATGTGAGGCTTCATCAGGGGGCGTGACTTAATTAGCGAGAACAGTCTTAATTAAATAGTATGATCTTAAAGATACAATTACAAGTTAGAACATTCTCATTCACTTCAAAAAGCACATCACTTTAACAGCCCATATTGCACAGTACCCACAGTGAATAAATGCATTTACTATTATTTTGCAAGAAAAGCAACATCCACTTAAAGATATAAAGTTGTATTGCAGATTTTTATTCCACTGACTTCAGTTTAACAAAAAATCCAAAAAAGGAGCCCAATTAAATTAACTAGATATTGTTGTTTTTGCAAAAGGCTTCCCAATCACCTCTTTACTTAAACATATTTACAAGCTTAAATTTTAATGTAAGCACTTTTTATAGAGATTGCATAACCAATGATGTTTGGGTCACATCTGTTCTTTTGTTTTCCCTCCACCCCTTTTTTTATTTATTTCTTTCTTTAATTTTTGTTATACTTCTCAGCTATGGGACCCAAATTATTTAGGATAATTAGTATTAACTGCATCCAACTTATATCCTTTCATCATTTTGGTCCCGTTATGTATTGGCTGCTTTTTGGTTTTGCACAGGATGTTTACTTTTTCTCATTTATACTGATGGTGTTTTTTTTTTTCATTTTATATTATATTTATTCACTGGGGGTGCTGTGCAGTACATGCTGTTAAACTGATGTACTTTTTGAAGTGAGAATGTTTTAAACTGTAATTGTATCTTTAAGATCATACTATTTAATTAAGACTGCTCTAGCTGATTAAGCCATGCCCTCTGACAAAGCTTCACATCCACAAGGCGATGTGCTAGGGCTCAGTGCAGTGCTCTCACAAAACAAAGCTAGATTTAATGCATTTATGCTGATTGTCTTATTTTCCTGCTGAGTGCTGTCACGGTTGTGTTTGCTTCTGTTTTGCTTCAGTTCAGCTGGCACCCTCTTGATGGAGAGCATCTTGTTTAGTGTTACACCTACTTCAGCTGAAATAGACCAATAATTATTTCTGACCACATACTTAGCCATACCACATTGTGGTTTGGAGAAAGAAGCCCTAAATCATTTAGACAGAGGCTTACAGTTTGGTTTAAGAAAAGGTATTGTCTAACTGGATTATAAAAGAAAAGAATACTTTACAATAAACAGCAATGGGGAAGTATCAGGGAGGTGTGTTTGGGAAGCATTTAAAGCCTACATTAGAGGACAACTCATACAATTCTCCTTAGCCAGTACAAAGGAAAGAAATAAAAGATTTGATTTGGAATCGGAAATTAAGACACTTGAAAATCAAATGAAGACAACTAAGGCACTGAAGGAACCCCTTATACGCAAACTTACTTCACTGAAGTTTGAATTTAACAAGCTAACATCATGGCCAGCCTGCTGGCACTGAGGGTTGAGGCAATGGACTCCACACCTCGTGCTAAGCCAATGTCCCGGGTTCAGAAGCAAACTCGGGGCGCCGGGGGTCAGCGGGGGAGGAGAGGACTGAGCATCTGGAGGACTGCTCTCCTCTCCTGGGGTGGGTTGCTGGGTAATCCCCACCTCATAGCAGCTACTGGTAGACACTGGGAACACTACAGCAGCAGGAATGTGAAAGGGGAGAGGTGAAGGTGGACGTCTGCAGGAGGGGGTGGGCAAGCACCCTCCACGCTCTGACATCATTGCATGTCTGCACCTCAGGGAAGAAACAAGTGAGGAAAACCCAGGCTCCCAGGAGGATAATGGTAGACCACAGGGAATGGCACACACACTCACCAATGGTACTGACCCAACTAGCTCTTACGGATCCTCTCCTCTGTCTAGTGCTGTGGTGGGAGAGGATTCTGTCCATGATTTCCTGGTCAGAGGGACTCAGACAGGGTGGTAGCAGCCACTCAAGTGTATCTCACGTGAGGGAGTTCCTGGCAGCTGGTGACCAGTAGTGAAACAGAGTCGACAAAAAAATAAAAAACAAGCTAACACCAGACAAAGCAGAATATGCAATCTTCAGGATGTAACAAAAGATACTGGGTAGCAAGTGAGAGGACAGGGCAATTGCTGACTTATTGGTTAAAGAAAATACACAATCAAAATATAAAGCGTAAGCATTAATCACCGACAGAGGAGGGCTCTACTGGTGGATTAATGCCCTGCTGGGGGTTGGTGCAGGCGAAGGCCAAGGGCTTCCAACAACCCAGTGGGCATTAATCCCCGTTGGAGCCCGACGCTGGAGGTGATTAATGCGCTTGTAATATGGCAAGTGCAACGGGTATATTGTGCGAGAACTAGATGAGTCAGAAATAGACAACACCTGCCGAAAGTCATACTGCTGCTTCCTACAGTGTGCTAGTTTTGCTTGCATTCCAGTCAGTCTGATGATCTGACAGCATGTGCGTTCACGATGCACGCTACATAAACTTTTACATAGTGGCACCTATTTCTCACCCGGCACCAACAGAAGATTTCTCTCTGAAAGAGACAACAATGTTACATTTTTTGAATTCTTAGCGAGGTCTTCTATCATTTCTCATTAGACGTTATATACCGATCCCCATTGAAGCAGTCCAGTATGGGAAAAGTATTCCGTGCGAGTAAGAAATATTGAGACACTTACTATGCGTTTACTGCACCTACGTACCTTGTGTATTTCTCTGCCACGATACCTCCATGTTTAACATTTGTTTCCCTTCTTGACACAGTTCAACAACTCCCATCCTGTCTCTCAGATCCTCCAACTGGGGGGGGCGCCGCATGCGACTCTGCCATTGATTTCATCGCTCCTTGATGAATGCTGCCATCTACAGGCTTCTGTGCATAGCTACTGGTCCTGTCTCTGTGTACCACTGCTCCCCGGCGTGCTCCTGATGGCATCTGTACCCTCTTCATTCCCACCCCAGTGCTGCACCCTCTGCCTGATGGACAGTCTAGGTACTACCCCAGTGGGCTCTAATGAGTGCTGCTTGTGTGGATACTAACCTAGCGGGATCTACTTCTGGCTTAATCACCGCTGGGACTCAATCAGGTGGTCCATTTGCACCAATCACTGTGCTCCATTTCAGTGCTCTGTCCAGATCCATGTTACAAATCAGTTATAATGTTAAATGTTACAAAACATGAGCATTCTGAGGGGTCCTTGTTTTTGGGGTTCTTTTTTTGTTAATGGTTAAACATTATGAAGGCTTCATTCATAGTAGGTGGCAATATTTTTTTTTGCTTCTTGATCAACTGAATGTAAATGACCAGAAATTACTGATTCAATAGATTTATAAACATGCCCAGTAATCCATCTGAACTAGGGGTCTTTCCTGTAGATAAGTCCTTGGTGACTTGTTTGACCTCTTCTAAAAAATGTTTCCCCAACATTTTCTCTTTCTTTATCAGTAAGGGTAGGTAGATTAAGAGATGCTAAAAAGTTATTAGTTTAATCAGGTGAATGTATTTGCTTTTGAGTATATACTTTTTGAGTACAATCTCTGAAAGCTCTTTTTATGTCTGAATTACTAGTTACTGTATATCCTTTTTGTTTTTAATACTAGTTGCAACATGGCTCTGGACACAGTAGTGAAATGGAGCTCACCGATTGGCGCACACGCATCATCTGACCAACTGCCAGCGGTGATTAAGCCAGCAGTAGCGCCCGCTACGTTAGAGCCTGAGGTGTCCACAGGGAAATCAACCATTAATGCCCGCTTGCGTAGTACCCACAGTGTCCATCAGCGACAGGGTGCAGTACTGGGATGGCAATGAAGACTGTGCAGAGTGAAGCAAGTGCAGTACTGGGAGCACATGTGCCTCATTATACTCTGCTACCTTGCCATCGTTTAAAAGCCAGGACCATGTTCTTTACTGAAGATTTTTTTTTCCTTTTCTATATTTAGCCAAGATATTTTGTGTAAGCATTAATCACCGACAGAGGAGGGCTCTACCGATGGATTAATGCCCTGCTGGGGGGTTGGTGCGAGGCTGAAGGCCGAGGCTGCTCACCAGCGAGCATTAATCCACAGAGCCCGATGCTGGAGGTGATTAATGCACTTGTACATGGCAAGTGCAAGGGACCATTTTGCTCACATCGCAGTCTAACCTCGAACACCACAGACACTGACGCAATCATTATTCGTGCCGCACAGCTGATGCTACGGGCTGTGGTGTCCAGTTGCTGAAAATGTATCTGAGGGTGTGGCATAGAGCTTGGTACTAGAGTAAGAGGACAAATGTATTAGTGCTAATCCTTACCACTAGTGTGCGAAGATGTAGAAATGTGTTCCACTGCAAACCATTATGTATTTTACTGTTTAGTTTACTCTTACAGCTGATTTCCTCTATACTGCAAACTCTAACTGGCATATTCTCTGTGTTTCAAGTGGAACTGCAGTAGTATGTTCTAAGTAAGCATTAATCGTGTTATTTTACACTCAAAAACACACATTTGTTTTTTTGCGTATTTTATTTATTGGATTTGTAAGCAGAACTTACAGTCTCTCATTGAGGGATAACAGCATTACGATTGCCAGATAACACAGTTTTCTTACAGAAGAGAATAAGACACCCTCACCTGAGTTTCAAGATGGGAAGCAAACCACAGAATTAAAACATTATTTCTCCGACTGTACAGAGCCAGAGGGAAGTTGAGGGGAATCAAAGACAGGATGGTAAGCCACTAAGCTCTTACTTCCAACATGACTGTTCAGTCTAGAGATTCCACTGATACAGTAGGATATATATAATTGTAACATGGCTCTGGACACAGTAGTGAAATGGAGCTCACCAACTGGCGCACATGCATCATCTGTCCAACTGCTAGCGGTGATTAAGCCAGCAGCAGAGCCCGCTAGGTTAGTACCTGAAGTGTCACAGGGAAATCGAGCATTAATGCCTGCTTGTGTAGTGCCCATAGTGTTTATCAGTGACAGGGTGCAGCACTGGGATGGCAATCCAGACTGTGCAGAGTGAGGCAAGTGCAATACTGGGAGCGCCCTTGAAAGCGGTGTAAAAAAGGACTCACGGTGTGTTAGTGTGGGACGGGACTGGTGTCTCCTCAGTTCTTCAGAAGTGCTGCACACTAGGCAAATATGTGTGGTGCAGTGAATGTGCACGCACCCTGGGATACATGTTCAACGACTGGACACCACAACCCCGCAGCATCGGCTATGCAGCGCGAATAATGATCGCATCAGTGTCTGTGGTGTTCCGAGGTAGACAGCGATGTGAATAAAATGGTCCTTGCACTTGCTATGTTACAAGTGCATTAATCACCTCCAGCATCGGGCTCTACCGTGGATTAATGCCTGCTGGGTGGTTGGAAGCACTTGGCCTTCGGCCTTGTGTACCCCCCCGCAGGGCATTAATCCACCGGTAGAGCCCTCCTCTGTCAGTGATTAATGCTTACATCTTTAATGAACAGTGACTGCAAAATACTTACAAAATATATCTAAAAGGATATTACTATTGACAGAGTTTGGAACTGTCTGATTTTGAAATCAGCACAAGGAAAATCACAGAGTTTGGAACTGTCTGATTTTGAAAGAAGCACAAGGGAAGTCACAGAGTTTGGAACTGTTTGATTTTGAAAGCAGCACATGGGAAGTCACAGAGTTTGGAACTGTTTGATTTTGAAAGCAGCACAAGGGAAGTCACAGAGTTTAGAACTGTCTGTTTTTGAAAGCAGCACAAAGGAAGTCACAGAGTTTGGAACTGTTTTTTTGAAAGCAGCACAAGGGAAGTCACAGAGTTTAGAACTGTCTGTTTTTGAAAGCAGCACAAGGGAAGTCACAGAGTTTGGAACTGTCTGATTTTGAAAGCAGCACAAGGGAAATCACAGAGTTTGGAACTGTCTGATTTTGAAAGCAACAAAGGAAATCACAGAGTTTGGAACTCAGTGCTTTGGCTTCATAAGGAACTAGAAGTGGGACAAGATCAGATCTACAGTACAGTAGCTTCTTGTTGTTTTACATTGTTTCTTGTGGATTCTACTTGGTAGAAGGTTATTTCTTTTCTTTCTTACTACTAAGGAACTAGCAGGGTATTGTTTGGGGCTGTTGGAATTTTGAAACCTGTTTTGGTAGCTATAAGTTGGCTCATTTGTTTGATTCACTGTGTGGCAGGCTGCATTTGTACAGACCTATTTCTTCTGTTTTAAAACATAATTGGTGTGAATTAGCTGGGTCTGTTTCTTTGGATTGGAGACATACATCTTCTAATTCCAAGCCTATTTTGATTTGTTGTTGGTGAAGCTGTTTGAATTGGAGTCTTGTTTCCTGGTGTAGCAAACTTATTTTGGGGCTTTAGTAGAATTGTGATTCATTGTTGCTGGCTTCACTAGCTGCAAGTTTGAGTGCAGAGTGGGGAAGGGTGCTAATGGTCTGAACAGAGGCCTCAGCTACCTGATTGTTTCTGGAAGACTTGGGCTGGTCCCACCCTTGGTCCATTATTTCCTTTATAACCAGGGTTCTGACATCACTTCCTCAAACAGGCAAAGGATATGCACCTGTCATAGCAAAAGCAGACATCCAAGACAGGAACAGCAGCAAGTGAAGAGGTGACTGCTCTCTCAGTGGAAGGGAAGTAAATGCAAATCTAGTAGCTTTCATTATTACTTCTTTGCATTGATATTGCATTGGGGAAAGGAGGAGTAGGAGTTTGAAGAAGGTTGTGCAATGGCTACTTAAAGTCTGTTTTTGAGTGTAGATAGGAAGGATAGGAATATAAAAAGCAGTTGCTCAATATATCTAAACGTGTGCAACAAAGGAGGTAAGGGAAATAAAGAAAATGTTTTGCACTGATAGAGGAGGAGAGGGAGACTTGGGGAGTGTTTGGTATCCTGCATCTGAAGGGTGGGGTTGCAGTCGGCAACGACAGCAACAGGTAGGGTGGTAGGCTGCAACAATCAGCGGTGCACCAATCTTTCTAAAAATTGCCTGGAGTGTGGGAGGATGTTTAGTGTGCAACCACATAGAAAAACTTAGAAAGGAGATTGAGGGTCTGCAGGAGGAACTAAGACAGGCAAGGCAGATTGGGGGTGGGTTTAGCCCAATACTGGAGGGAGGAAGAAGGGGAGATGAGGGAGGGCGATTTAAGCCAACAGTGGTGAGGAGAGGGTCAGAAGAAGGGAAGTAGAGACAAAGGGGCCCAGGCCAGGAAGAACAATTCCGCGGAAACCAGGTCAGGAGACAAAAGACAAATGGAAGGAGGAGATAGGGACTTGTGAGGGAGGGAAGAAGTGGCAAAAGTCATGGAGTGGAAAGGAGAGAACAGGTTACTATGAAGAGAGGAGGCGGGCATTTGTGAAGGGCCTTCAGAAAATAGTTGTGCACTGCTAGAGAGGAAGAAGGTGGAGGAGGGAAATGATGAAATTAGAGGAGTAATTGATAAAATGCCTGGACCAAACTGAGCGGGGGAAGTTCTGCTGGGAGAATTGCAATAGGGGTAAAGGGGGAAATAATGTGCAGGAGGAAGAAGAGGAGCTGGAAATGAGAGAGGAGTAGATGAATGGAAGCAAGCAGGGAGTAAGAGGGTAGAATCTTAGTGCTGGGGACTCAATACTAAGAGGAGTTAGGTGGGGTAGCAAGGGGGAGAGGCATAGTCGCATTTGGGTGGAGGCCATGCCAGGAATGACAGTGGAAAGGGTGGGACAGTCTGTTCTGAAATATGCTAGAAGGGGTAGGGACAAGCCTCATTTAATTATACATCTTGGGACAAACGACCTGGCTGACAAGACAGTAGATACAGTCCAGAGGACGTTTGAGGAACTAGCACAATTATGTGAGGGGGCAGGAAGATCAGTAACTTTTTCAGAGATACTTCCGGTGCCAAAGGCAAGCACAACAAGAAAGCTGAGAATAGAGGAATTTAACGGATGGCTAAGAACCTGGTGTTGTGCTAAAGGGTATGGGCTGTTGGGGGTGGGAGGACCTGGGAGGACAGTAGTCTCTATGCCAAGGACAGACTACACTTGAGTGAGGAGGGAAGAAGTGTTGAAACAGAGGATGGAGGAGTACATAGAGGAAGTTGGGAATTTAAACTAGGAGTGGGGAGTGGCAGTTGGGGAAGAGATATGCAGAGACCACAGGTTGGGAAACCATATGAGCTTACCCCCCATAACAGTGACAAAGGACAAATGGCAAGTACTATTGGTGATGCTAGGAAAGGATGGCAGGATGGGGGGAAAGGGTGGAAGGTGGATACCCTTAATGCTAGGAGCCTTAGGAGGAAAACTGCAGAGTTACAGGTTCTCATGGCAGAGGGAGAGGTGGACATTGCAGTCATCATGGAAACATGGGCCACCCAATACAATGATTGGGACCTGTCTGTACCAGGTACAGATTATTTCGTAGGGACAGAGTGATTGGGAAAGGAGGGGTGGCACTATATGTGAAGGAAGGACTGAAGTAAGGGAGGAAGGGGAGGAGTAGTATGGAGTCACTTTGGATGCAAATCCAGGATTCCAAGAATAGGATTCTTAGAATGGGAGTGGTGTACAGGCCACCATCTCAGATGGAGGAGTTAGACAGGAAACTAGCGGGACAGATCAGGAGGACCTCAGAGAAGGGTAGTGTGGTTATTGTGGGGGACTCTCAACATGCCAGGGTGGACTGAGCACCCCAACAACCAGGAACAGAAGGATCAGGTACTGCTGGATGCCTTCCAGGACAGCTTTCGCTGCAAATGGTCAGTGAACCAACCAGGTTAGGAAATACCCTTGACCTTGTGCTGGCAAATGGGGACTTTGTGAGAGAACTTACAGTGGAGGAACCGCTGTCAGGGAGTGACCACCGCTCAGTATGGCTGACATTGGATATGGGCAAGAAAGGAGTGGAATCTGGCACAATAGTGCTGGACTTCAGGAGGGTCAACTTTGGGAGGATGGGAGAACTGGTAAAAGAGTACCTGGCCAGAATTCAATCTAGTATGGACACTAACCAGAGGTGGGAGCTCATAAAGCTGGGGATAGTGGAGGCAACCAAAACCTGCTGCAAAGCCCAGAGCAAGAAGGCTAGGGCTAAGAAACCGATCTGGTTGAGCAAGGAGGTCATGGAAAAGGTAAGGAGGAAAAGAACTGCCTTTAGGAAGTACAAGAAAACAGGGAGGGGGAGGACAGGGAGCAGTACTTGACAGAATCGAAGGAGGTGACAAGGGCAGTAAGGGGAGCCAAAGCATCTATGGAACTCAGGCTGGCACAAGGCATTAAGAGGGAGAAGGACTCTTTAAGTACATCAGGAGAAAAGGAGCTGTAAGGACCACATAGTAAGGATTAGGAAGGAGGGGTTGGGTGGAGCATGGTGAGATAAAGGCGGAAGCACTAAATAGTACTTCTGCTCAGCATTTACTAAAGAGAAGAGGGGGGTGACACCCAAGGTGGGAGAAATGGCAGAAGCAGGGGGGAAGTGGTGACAGATGGGGAAATCATGGAGAGCAGAGTTCGAGAGGGTTTGAAGGCACTGAGGGTGGACGAGGCTCCAGGCCCAGATGGCATCCATCCCAGGGTACTGAAGGAGCTGGCAGAGGTCCTTGCAGGACCTTTGGCAGACCTATTTAATGCCTCAGTACATTCGGGGTGTGCACCTCAGGACTGGAAGATGGCTCATGTGGTGCCCCTCCACAAGAGTGGCCCCAAGGATGAACCGGGAACTACAGACCAGTGAGCCTCACATCCATCGTGGGTTAGCTAATGGAGACTATCCTGAAGGAGAGGCTGGTGGCCCTCCCTAGAGGCCAAGGACTACAGGACAGCAGACAGCATGGCTTCATACATGGCAGATCCTGCCAAACCAACCTGGTCGAGTTCTATGACTGGGTAACTAGGGCAACTGGACAGGGGCCATGCAGTGGATGTCCTGTATCTGGACTTCAGTAAGGCATTCGACTCAGTACCACATGGAAGGCTGGGAAGAAAGTTAGTAGGCACAGGGGCGGGTGCAAATCTGGTGAGATGGGTAGGAAACTGGCTGCAAGGAAGGCAACAGAGGGTGGTGGTGAGTGGGAGCTCTCACACCCAAGGGCAGTGACGAGTGGTGTTCCACAGGGCTGTGTTGGGACCAGTGTTGTTTGGGATATTCATTGCAGACATATCATGGGACATCAAGAGCAAGATCAGTCTGTTTGCTGATGATACCAAGGTAGGCGTGGTGGTGGATGACCTAGGGGATGGCAGGGGTTGCAGGATGATCTGGCAAAGCTTGAAACCTGGTCAGACACCTGGTAACGGGCTTTAATGCCAAAAGTGCAAGGTGCGCATTTTGGGATGAAGAACCCAAGGAGGAGTTACCAGCTAGGGGGTGCAGCTAGCTCAGACAGAGGAGGAGAAGGATCTGGGTGTGCTCATTACAGAGTCAATGAACAACTTGGCACAATGTAGGAAGGCAGCTGCAAAGGCCAACAAAATGCTGGGTTGTATTGCAAGGGTATATCCTCGAGGAGGAGGTGATTCTGCCACTGTAGGTCATTAGTTAGACCACACCTGGAGTGCTGCGTGCAGTACTGGCGTCCATATCTGAAGAGGGACATTAAGTTACTGGAGAGGATGCAGCGCAGAGCGACAAAGATGATCAAGGGGCTGAGGGACTTATCATACAAGAGGAGGTTGAAGGAGTTGAACATGTACTCACTGGAGGAGAGGAGAGACAGGGGTGACATGATTGAAACCTTTAAATACATGAAAGGAATAAACAAGACGGGTACAGAGGGGCTATTCAAAGTAAGGGAGGGGAGGGCCACCAGGGGCCATGATATGAGACTGGAGTGAGGAAGGTTCAGGAGGGAGATGAGGAGACACTTTTTTACAGAGAGGGTGGTGGCTGGGTGGAATGCGTTACCTGCTGAAGTGGTATGCAGTAGAACAGTGGACTGCTTCAAACGAGGATGGGACAGGACAAGGGGGAGGGTTAATGAAGGGGAAGGGTGGAAGGGAGGGGCAGCTGCAGAATAAGGGGTGCTAGCTGCACATGCGAGCAGACTTGATAGACCTCTAGGCCTTTATCTGCTGGCAAATTTCGTATGTTCGTATGTACTAATCCGACAGAGAAAGAACAAGTGGAGTTCATTAAAAATAGGTCAGGGATGGATAACATTAGGCACCTCATAAATTTCTTATAGTGGGCAAACAAATACAGAGACCCTTATATGGCCATATCTTTAGATATAAGTAAAGCATTCGATTCCATTAATTGGGACTACCTAAATCAAGTATTACTAACCTTTGATTGTGGTGAACACTTTATCTCCTGGATAATAATGATCTATAACATACCTATGAAATAATAATACCTAATGGAACTCTTTCACCCACCATTTCTCTAACATGGGTGCTAGACAGGGATGTCTGTTATCAGCTTATCTCTTTGTATTAGCTTTTGAATCCCTGATAAAAGCTATTAAATTGAACCAAGGTACTGTATACAAGTGGTTTAAAGCTGGCAAACAAAATCACAAAGTCTTTGCATTTGTGGATGGCATTTTGATTACTTTAAAGAAACCAATACAATCCTGTGAGAACCTTAAAAAGCTATTTACAAACTTTGAGAGACTATCTGGTCTCTCAGTTAATGGGGAAAACGCAAGCACTACACAACAAAATACCACATAATATTGATAGGGGTTTGTTGGCGCTTCTAAAAAAAAATTGGGTCGAGGACAAAATAACATATGCAGGCTTAAGAATTACTAATAAGTTGGACAAACTATGAGGTATTAATTTGTCTCCACTCCTGAACGACACAGAATTAGATTTAGATGGAAAAAAAGCTAGCCTTTCTATTTGGGGTTGAGTCATTGCTATGAAAATGATAACAGCACCCAAGATGTATTTATTTATTTATTTAAAGTTATTAACCCAGGAGAGGCACATGAGCCAGGGCTCATTTCCAGGTGCAATCTGGGGGAAAGGGAGTTAGGACAGATTACACTACAGCAGTGAAACTGGCCACACAGAGTACATAATACTATGGTACAGATAGCAATGTTATGCATGGAGTACAAGTTCACAAATAAAATGCAGTAGTACAACACATAATTGAGACTAGCAATACACAGTGCAAGTCCTAGCGTACAAGAAGCATAGCATACATGAAATACAAGTTTAGATCAATAAAATGCAGTAGTACAAAGATGTAGGAACATACCAGCATTGACCAAACAGAGTTGCCTAGGTGGAGAGAGATAAAGGAAGAGGTGGGAAGATAGCAAAGTGCCAAGTGGGAATAAATGAGAGTGGGATAAGCTGACATAAGTGTTCAAGAGTTGCCTGTAAAACTGATCTAGGGGAGTGAAGGAGGGCGGGAAGGGAAGAGATCAGCCTTGGCATGGGCAGGAGTCCAGGAATATGGAAGAGTGGGATAGGGCACTTTTTAGGAGAGAAACGAAGGGGGAGTGTCTGATGTGGGAAGGAAGGGAGTTCCAGAGTGAGGACAGCCTGTAGGAAAATGCAGCTAAGCCAGAACAGAAGGAGGGCCAAGAGAGGGAGAAAGTACAGGTGTCTCTAATTCTGAGAGGGTAGGAGGCCAAAGGAGAGTGGGGCAGAGGAGAGGTAGAATGTTAAGAAACCATGCCAGAATTTAGAGATGAAAAGAGAAGAGAAGAGTGGAGTAGGTGTCGGGGGGGAAGAGAGGTAAGTGAAAGAAATGAATAAAGGGAGCAGTGATGTGTGCGAGGAGGGGTGTTTAGAGCAAAGTGGCAAAAAGCATTATACAGGGAATCAAGCCTGGCAAGGGAGAAGGCTGCAGCAGTGCCATACGCTACATTAGCATAGTTGAAAGAGGGGATTATCATCTTTGTTAAGACCTGACACCAAGTGATTAGGGAGAGTGTCTTTGTTTCTATACAAGGTGCCCAGTTTCGGGTGAAGTTTTACATGAATGTGCTCAGTATGCTTAGCATAGTCAAGCCGGAGTCATCCATACCCCTAGGTATTTGTAGTGGGGGACTACATCGAGTGTGGAGCTGTCCAAAGTGGTAAACATAAGAGGGATGGCGGTAAGTTTTTGCGGAGTTCCAAATGTCATGGATACAGTTTTGTTGGCATTTACTTTGAGAAGGTTTTTTTGGAACCAGTGGAGGACCATATGGAAGTCACCTTGGAGCTGGGACTGAACTGTAGGGTTAGGGGGCTAGAGGTGAAAAGGACAGTGCCATCAGTGTACATCTGAATTTTGGCCACAAGCATGAAGACAGGAGATCATTTAAGAAAATGAAGAATTGTATGGGACCTAAAATGGAGTCTTGGGGAACACCAGCATGGATCATGAGGAGAGAGAGAGGCACCACCAATAAAGACTTGTTGTGTTCATCCAGAGAGATAGGAGTTAAATCAGTTTACAGCTGCAGATGAGAGGCCTGCAGAAGAAGGCTTATTCAGAAGGAGAGGGTGAGAGACTGAATCGAATGCCTTGGCAAGATCAATGAAAATGGTGGCGGTTATGTGGCCTTGATCCATGCCAGAGAGGATGGAGTTTGTGATGCAAAGAAGTGAGGTAGTGGTGGAGTGATTTGCCCAAAAGTCTGATTGAGAAGGGGAAAGAAAATTTGAGGAGTGGAGAAATTCAATGAGATGATAGAGGACAAGGGAATCTTGAGGTTTGGTCCAAGTAGGGAGCATGGATATGGGGAGATAGTTTCCTGGAGTGAGGGCATCCCGGCCTTTATGCAGGGGTAAAACCTAAGCATCCTTCCAAGCCTGTGGGACTGTGCAGAGGTGGAAAGAGTGATTTAGGATGTGTCTGACAGGAAGTACTATTACAGGGGCAGAGATACAAAGGAGGCAGGGGTCGAGACCATCAGGGCTAGACTTTTTGGGACTTAGGGAGGCTAGGACATGGAGGACTTCATGGGCAGAGATAGGGTGGAAAGAGTCGCCATGAGGAGGAGGGATAGTGAGAAAGGGGCTGGGAGGAGGGGGTGGTCGATGGTAAAGCACAAGTAGTAAAGTAGGAGTTTAGAGCAGCAGCTACAGAGGCTGGGTCAGAAACAGACATGCCATTTATGAATAAAGTGGGGGGGGTGGATTGGGCTGGGAAATCTAGAAGAGAGTAGAGGGTAGTCCAGAAATTGGCAGGAGATGTTTGATTTGTGTGCAGAAGAGTGCGAAGTACGTGTCATAGCAGTCCTAATAGCCTTAGTGCAAGTGTTTTTAACACCTTGTATTTGCACAGATCAGGAAGTGCTTTAGTAGCTTTATGATGCTAACCAGGCTTGGTCACGTGATTTACAAAGGCTGATGAGGTCAGCAGAGACCCATGGGAGGTGGAGCTGTGTTACCCTGTGGTGATGAAATGGGGCATGGTGATTCCAGACTTTGTGAAAAGTGTTTGTGAATAGGGAAAGGGCTGTGTTCACATCTGGGACGGAGTACACCACAGACCAGTCTGTGAAATGTAGGTCATGTTGCAGCGTGTCAGCAAGTGATATGTAGGAGACAATCCCACTGTAGGCAGGGGTAGAACAGGGAGAGTGGATTTTGTAGACACAGGTAGTAATGAGGTGATCACTGAAGACATCTGGAAGACTGCCCGCAGTGAGGATTATGTGACAGTGAGAGAAGAGTACATAGATGAGCCTCGCAGGGGTGTAGCCAGACAATATACAAATGTACACCAAGACCGTGTTTGTTGTCTCATGTGACACGATACATACAACTTTTGTATCTCATGACAGTGGTTGTTGCCATGCATGGGTAAATACAAATGCCATGCATTTCTCCCTAAGACACTCACATACAAGCCCAGAGCCTGTAAAGTTGTATTGTCCTTGGGATGCAAGGACAGTATTAGTGACCAGTCCTTCTAGTTTCGACTCCTATGAATAAAATTACAGAAAGGTTCAGCATTTTCTTTGTTAGTTTTCATGGAAAAAGGAAGCAGTTCAGAACCTATTTGCTACTCCCCCTTAAATAAAATTGCACACCATGGAGTACTTGGCATATGCCTGGCTACACCCATGAGATGAGGAGTCAGTGGTTCTGGGAGTAGGGGTTTGGGAGGGTGGGTTCTTTGATTAATTGCTAGATTTAGGGATTCAATAAGATCAGTGTGGGGTTTGTGAGAAAGGGAGGCCCGGTTCAGGTTTAAATCTCCTAGTAAAATTTGTTAATTTGAGGATGCCTGGGAGACGAGGGAGGAAATTATGTCAATGAGGGAGAGAGGAGAGAGTTTGGGGGAGGCATACAAGACATTGACCAGGAGTGGAAGAGGGGATGGAAACTTTATGGAAACTGAGAGGTACTTGTGGGAAGAGGCATGAAATTCCGAAAAGGAGACACTGTAAGGGATGTTTATGTGGCCAAAATGGCCACACCATCACTACGCTTACTGCGGTCTTGGGAAACACACGGTAGCCTTTTTTACATTTTACATTTTTCAGAATATCCCAAATCTAATGGACAAATCTCATATATAAAACAAGCATTTGTCGATGTCGAATGTTGTCTTGCTGGCATTAGCATTGATAGTGCAGGAGTTAGAGATGCATAATAGGAATGGCAGTGAAGCACTGAAGTGACGCCAACCCCACCCCGACCATGCAGAGACCAACAGGTATTGGGATGTGCCTTTGGGTCGTCAGCTATAAAGCTCATGGCATTTTACCTCACCCTACCCTGTAGTCACTGAGAAGTGTTGTGGTGTGCTTTGGGGTCTTGGGCATTATACTTACCCATTCCACATTGAAATACACTGAGGTGGGTGCAGTATAGGACAATGGGGTGAACTTTGTGGCCAAACACTCCAAGACACACCGCAATGTCTGTCACTGTTTGCAGGAGGGGGGGTGGAACAGGAAGCATTACAGCCGATGATCCTAAGTCACACCCCTGATGCCTGTCAGTCTGCACAGGGTGGGGTTTTACAGTTGGAAACCCTAACGCCATAGGCGTGTGTTGGTATTTTCACTCCAAATTTTCAGCATTGGCTTTTTGTGACCCCACCTCATGAAGAACGGCACTATCAGTTTGTTAGCTGAAAGGTGGTTTTGCACAGTGGCCATGCCATTTGGTGACACTGATCCTAAAACACATTTTGGGCAGTATGCAAAACATTTTAAAAAACTGTGACCCAGATATTCAAACTGCTCCCAAAATGTGCGCAACAGCAGGAGCAAGCACAAATCAATTACGCATATGCGCAACAGACACGATATTCAAACATGGAGCAGAACAAATTGCGCAAGCAGCCAACATTTGAATATCGCACAAACTGTGCTATAGCGCAACCAGGAAGGGGAAGCTGAGCAGAAAGATTGCGCCATAGTGCAACAAGGGCAGCACAGCTGAGCAGTCCAGAGGTGCCATAGCACAAGCAGAGCCCCAGCAGAGCAATGGAACTGCACAACCAGGGAGGCAGGCTGGGGCCCACCGCCAGCCATGCCACACATGGGCACAGGAACACTGCAGAACCAACAAGACACCTGCACACCCCAAGCACAGCATCACTGGGGTGGGACGGATGATCTACTGGCCCATGGGGACAAGCAAACAAAAGCACAACAGGGCCATGACGTCCCAGCACCACCACTGGCAGGCTGAGACTGCCACACAAGGGTTGACAACCACAGTGCACATCAGCCCCCATACGCACAGCACACCCTGCACTGTGACCCCAAGACACCAACCATGTGCAGTGACTGGCACTGCAGGAAACACCATGCATCCCCCGGCACACGCCAACCCCCTGTAGCAGAGAAGCATACAAGCAGACCCACCTGTGCACCCAGCAGTGGGTGGCAGCAGATGGCAAGACCAACAGAAAGTCACTGTCACACTGGAGACACCTCCCCATGCACACACACGTGCACACACACACACACACACACACACACACACACATACCCAGGACCATACCACCCCAGATGGCATGCACACCATTGCAACCGAGCAACCATAGCCAGCTGCAAATCAGAGACCAACACAGTATTCATATCAAAATATATATGTATTATAAAATGTAAATTACTAAATCAACAACAACAAAACTATTTACAAGGGGTGGGGTACAAGGTAGGGGTGGGCAAGGGGTAGGGATGAACAACTTGGAGAGGGAAGGCAGGGTGGGAGGGATGGGTGAAGTGGGAAGGGGAATCCGGCCTAAGGCCTAGCAGGCTGGTCCTCTGCCACCTGGTGCCGTCGTGTCTGGCTGTGCCTCCTCCGTAGGCCATGGCGCTGGATGTTGTTGAGGATGGTCCTTTTGTCCATGGACACCTGGGTGAGCTGCTGCAGTGCCCGCTCTATCCTCCGGAGCACAATGAGGCCTAGGAAAATGGGATCACAGTCAATGGCTGTGACTGACCACAACCCTGAACATCACCCAAACTGCAAGCCATATAGCCCAATGTCCCGCACCTGTGATGGTATGCACCCACCCACAGTGACCATGCACATGGCCAGCCCAACCAGGCGGCACCAGCTATGTGCACCATTGCACACACACACTGCCCATGTCCATCAATGCACAAACAAGGCTGTCAGTGGCGTGGCAGTAATGAGTGCGATGCCAGTTCACAGCCATGTGCCCAGTGCATGCAGTGGACCACCAGTGGCGCCACACACAGACATGCAGTGACACTGGACAGTGATGAATGTCGCCTGTGTCGTGCATGGTTATATTGTGCATGGCTGGTGGTCATGCCCACCCCTCCAGCATGCAATAGCATCCATGATGTAATGATACTCACACTCCACAAGCAGCTGTGGCTGCTGCTGCTGCTGTGGCCCACCCCTCGCAGCACCACCGACCGGCACTGGGGCCCTGCCACGGCCCTCCTCACCCCGTGCCTTCATCCTCTCTGCCCAGCCTGTGGGAGACAAATGTTGAGAAAACATCAGTGTGACTCAAAGCAGACTGCCCCTGCCCCAGTGAGAGTGCCTGCCCACACAGCCAGACCCATGCATCTCACACCTGCACACACTGACACAGCCAACCATGTCAGAGCCATCACCCATGCACAGCCACCAAAACACACTCACACCCCTACAGAGAATACAGGTGCAGAGATGGTACACCCACCTGGCCTAGGCACCATGCCCTCCTGACGTGACCTTAGCCGCTCATGCAGGTCATGCTCCCTCCTGGGAGGTCACTGTACCTGTGCTGGCACTGCTCAGCAGACCCGGCGCTGCCCAGTGACCCCACCAGGTCATTGGCCACTTGCAGCCAGACCTGGGTTCTAGCCATGGTGAGGGCTCCTCACCCATACAGTGCCCATAGTGGGGCTCTACCAGAGCCACCAGGTTGGCCACCTCCACGGGCTCCATTGCACTGCCCTCCTGCGTCCATGCTTCCAACTTTACAGCAGGCAATGGCGCCCTGCAACGCAGCAACCGCATGGAAATGTTGTGCAATAGACCACCATAGGTTCCAATCCGCTGTTGATACCGCGTGGATCCACATAACGCTCGTCACCAGACAGCGCAATGGAACATAGCACATGGCAGCCGAACAGTGCCAGGGGCAAAGGTTGGACACCAGGTCAGGGTCTATGGCGCAAGGCCACGCACAGCGCCATCTGATGTCTACACATCCTCGCGACCGACCACCTGCGTGACAGTGCCACAGTGGACTGTTGCGCAGTAGCGCCTAGCGCCATATAGTGCCCAGTGCTGTCAGCACCACTGGCACAATGGTGGCCATGGCCTGAATTGCCGATCGACACAGCACGTCATCAGCACGGCAGATGCCTGTGTAGGCTACCTGGGCATGCGCACGCAGTGTACCGCACAGTCACAGATCTGCGCTATTGGCTCAGCGGCTCAACCATATGCAAGCGCCCAATGGCGCGATATTCAACCGACTACATGCAAATCGTCTGATCAGCCATTCAATGGTGCAGTGGCGTTGCATCTCATTACAGTTGCTCACTCCTAATTTGCATGCATTGTGCTATAAAAGTCCGACAGTGGGATGCGCTGGCCAGATTCGGTTACTGCAGGTGAGAGGTGAGTTGCATGCTGTGGGATGTTCTGGACAATGGGCATGGTATAATGCTGTAGACTGCACAGTGACAGGTGTCCACTTCCACCAATACAGAATGCCATGACCGAGCAGAGCCAGGGTGAGGGTGAGGATGGTGGGCGAAGGAGGAGGAGGCCCAACTTCACCATGGCAGAGACTGAGGCCCTCTTCCAGGCCTACCTGGAGGAGGAAGCACTACTGAGTGGATGGCAGGGCACCCCTCAGGCCCATGTGGCTGCATGGGAGGGGGTAGCCCGGGCAGTGAACCTGCAGGGAAGCCACCAGCGCTCTGTGCAGGAATGCAAAAAGAAGATTGGGACAGACTGCAGGAGGGTGAAGGAGAAGGTGGCAGTCCTTAGGGCGGCATGTGCTGGCACTGGCGGGGGCCAGCCAGCGGTGGTGGAGCTGACCCCGGCTGAGGACCGACTGGCTGCATCAATGCAGCGCAGTGCTATTGAGGGCATACCAGGAGGTGGATTCCAGACTGGTGGAAGCCCATCACTGCACAGTATGACATGGTGGTGGTGTGGGGAGGGAGGTTGTTCACATGCACTCACATGTCCTCTCTTTCTGTTACAGATCCTGTTCGTCTTCAGGGGACGGTGGTGGTGGGTCCAGGCAGTGAGGATGACCTGCTGGACATGGAGGAGGGTCCATCCACCTCTGTCACCAGCCAGCATGCACTGCACCAGCATGCACGCTGGGCTGCCAACTCTGGTGTCGGTGAGTCGGGTGTGGGGGGTGCACAGCCTGTGTCTCAGCAGTCTGGCATGCAAGTATGCCAGCACGCTGTGACTGTGGCTGTAGCTCATACCTGCACCATTGATCATGCAAGGACTGCAATGGGCAGTGACATGTGTGTGCCCCATGACAGACACACAGCAGGCCAGCACGTGCCCCTGGGCCTTGCTGGTTCCGACTTGTATGCCAGCATGTCGGCACAGTCCCAGGCTGTGCCTGTCAGCACCGGTGGGGCAGCACCGGTGGCTGTGCAGGTGTCTGGCACTGTTGCGCCACAGCGGTGGAATGAGTGGTCCCTGGGGAACAGCGGTTGGAGGGGCAGCAGCAGCAGTCACCCACCAGGTCTGGGGGTGCAGTGTCCAGTGGTGGCACATGCCGCGGCGCTTTGATATGCCCATTCCTGGTCCTGGCGAACAGCGCCCACCTCAAGGGTGTTGTGCATCAGGACCTTCCACACCCTGGGACAGGATGCCGTTGTGGCAGAGTACCCATTGGACGGAGCACACCGCCTGCTGGGGAATCAGCACAGCAGAAAAGGCGGGTTGCAACATCTGTGGAGGCACTGTGTGCAGCTGTGGGCGGCACAGCAGGGGTGTGCTCTGGACTGTGCAGAGATGGTTCATATGCAGATGGATGTGACCGCCGCCATTGACAGGCAGACCCAAGCATTGGTCGCTATCGTGGCTGCATTGGGCACACTGCGCAGGTGCTCCTGTACTCGCGCACCTACACAGTACACTCTCACTCCCCATTCCCAGCGTCGGGCGACACCAGGCCTGTCGGCGCTGGGTTCTATGGGCATCCCAAGCACCCCTGGTGCAGTATGTTTGGCATCCTACAGACCCCAGTGCGGACAAGGTCGCGATCGCGCAGTGGGACCCCTGGTGGTCCATCGGTGCCACCCCATGTGGCCCCTGCTCAGCCTGCCAGTGCTGATGGGTCACAGCGGGGCCACTCACGCATCCGCAGTGGCCGTGGAATGGTGCAACATGACTGACCTGTCTCCCAGTGTGGGCCCTGCTGCCCTGTGTGCGCTGTGCGTCATGGTGGGCAGTGCATTGGTGGGTGCCCTGCCCATCACGTCGACATACGGACCACCTGTACACCATCCCGACTGCTGTCCACAGGTGCGTGTGCATGATGATGCGTGCATTGTACTGTACACCAAGGTGCAAGGGTGCCCAGCACCTGACACACGTGCTTGGACAGTACAGGTGGTGGGTGTGGTCTGTGGATCTGTGTGTTTGCCATGTCTGTTCCTGCTCTGCTGTGCACCTGCCCATGTACGCTTTGTGCCTGGTGTGTTTGTGTGTGTGTATGTGTGTCCATATGACTGTTCGCCCCTCCCTGATGGTGTGTTTGTGTGCCTGGTCCCTTCCACCCTCCTTGCCGTCATGCACCCGTGGTGTGTTACTCTGTGTGCCTGTGGGTTGCGCCAGGACAGTGTTGTTTGCACATGGCCCCTTGACTTACCTGTGTTGTGCATAATGCTCCTCCATGATGGTGTCCCGGTGCAGCTGGGCCTGCCGGATCAGTCGGGGTCCCGCCCGTCCAAGGGGGGGCTGCACATCACCATCAACACCGGCGCCGCTTGCGTCCCCATCGCTGTCCCCTCTCTTCAATCCTGTCGGCTATCCCACAGTCATTGGCCATGTTGTGCAGGATACAACAGGCCAGGAATATCCCACAAGCCTTTGAGGGCTGTACTGTAGGGCACCGCCCGGACGATGTCTAGGCATCGGAAGCATGCCTTGGAGCATCAAACACCGGCTCAATGATGTTGTGTGTGGCGGCGTATCATTATAGCGTTGCTGCAATGGGGTCATGGGGCGCCCGGTACAGTGTGAGCAGCCAGGGACGGAGTGGGTATCTGCTGTCATCTGTGTGGAGATAGTGGAGATCAGTCATATGTTCAGGTCCATATTGCCCATATCCCTGTGCCACTACCATGGCACCTGTGGCATTCCACCCTTGCCCCGAGTTTGCATTCCCTACATGCGTACTCACCCACTAGATGGCCTGTGGGGATGTCCCCACTCTTGAATCGATGGCACAGTGTGGACTGATGCCATATAAAGGCATCATGTGCTCTGCCAGGGTGTGTGGCACAGACATTGATTATACGCCCAGTGGCATCACACACCACCTGGCAGTTGACACTGGGGAAGCCATTCCGATTCATATAGGTGGCCCCATCAGGGCCAGGTGGCGTGTGAATGGCCACATGGGTGCAGTCTATGGCCCCTAGCATGCCAGGCATACGTGCTACCCTGTGGAACGCCTGCATGTTTGCTGTACGCTCTGCCACAGTGCTGGGGAAATGGATGTGCTCCGCAGCATGTGGCAGCAGTGCGCTGAGGAATTGGGTGAGGATGCGTGACGTGGCCGACTGTGTGATGCCTGTGGTGTCCCCTGTTGGCCTCTGGAAGGTGCCCGTGGCGAGCAGGCACATGCAGGCTGTCACCTTGGTCTCCACTGACAGAGCATGGCTCCGTCATGAGGGTGCCTGCATCACATCACTGCACAGCTCACAGAGCCGCCTCAGTATTGCCCTGTTCAGGCGGTACCGGCCCACGATCTCTACATCTGTGTACAACTCAAAGCTGATGTGGGCACGGTACTGCCTGTTGGGGGCGTACCGCTGACGGGCCCCTCCATGGCCACGTCCACCTGCACCTTGCATTCTCACCCCCCTCATTACATCTTCCATGTGGAAGCTGGCACTGTCCAGCTCCCTGGCTTGTTACCCCCACTGTCCTGACTGCTACTTCCACTGCACCGGGCACCCCCCCGCTGGCCTCTGCAGCCTATGGCCCACACTGCTTCCCTTGCCTGCCCTGGCCTGTCACTGTCTGTCTTTCTCTCTCTCTTTTCCCCACTTGGCATCCCTGTGGTGTTCTTGCACCAATTCCTTGAGCCTTTTTATTTTGGCTCATTTCCGCTGGGGCGCAACTTCCGGCTGGTCTGCTGTTGCACATTGCGCAAGTCTTTGGATATCACATTGCGCTCTTTATGCATGGATCCACCCCCTTCGGTTGCGCATGCCGTCATTTGCATTGCGCTGTTGCTCAGCATGTTTTCGGTGGCGCAACTGCCTCCTGCTGAATATCGCAGAATGGCGCACTTTTGGACTTGCGTAGGCGCAACCCTATTGTGCATGGCGCAACCCTTTTGAATATCCCACCCTGTATGTATTGTTCATGAGGAGGTGTAAAAAATGGCAATGTTGAAAATCTGGAGTGAAAATATGAAAATTGGCAAAGTCATGAGCATGTATAGAAACTATGCAACACACATCCATCCTATTATTTTGGAGATTTTTTAACCACATTTTCAACATAGGAAGTTTGGGACCTCCCTCATGAACAGTGGCAGTCAATGATTTTGTTAATTTGTCCCAAATGTTGATTTCCCACAGCGACCACGCCATTTATGAGCCACAGGTGCTAAAACATTTTGGGCAGGATGTGAAAAATTACAGCTGTGCTGTTCATAAGGAGGTGTGAAAAAATGCCAGTGTTGAAAATCTGGCATGAAAATATTGCACATTTGCGAAGTTACAAGGGTGCTTGGGAACTGCGAAAAGCACCCTGTAACACAGTCATTTATAGACTTTCGTCATCAAATTTTCAACATAGGCATTTAGGACCTCTGCTCATGAACAGTGTCACCATCTTTTCCTCAAACTGTCCTGAAAACTGATTTTCATGGCGACCATGCTATTCTGTGCCAGATGTGTGAAAACACATTTTGGCCAGGTTATGTAAAATGACAGCTGTACTGTTCATAAGGAGGTGTGGAAAAATGGCAATTTAGAAAATCTGGAGTGAAAATATTACAGATTCACAAAGTTACGAGTGAGCGTGGAAACTGCACAATGCATGCTTGTAAAACAGACACTTTTTCCAACAAATTTGCAGCATAGACTTTTTGAGAGCCCCCCCTCATGAGCAGCGGCACTGTCGTTTCATTAATCGGTCCCAAAAGATGATTCCGTGCAGTGACTGCAAAATCAACTTTTGGGACTGAATGATGCCATGACAGTGACAGAATTCATGAGGAGGGGTCCCAATGACTCCATGTTGAAAATTTGGTGTCAAGATCCCAAAATGCCCAAGATATACCAAAGTTGAAAAAACCCATTTATGCCATTATACAGCTTACGGCATTTCTTCAGTTTGCGGTCAACTTTGAAGAGTGCAGGCGTGTTCCGATCCACGAAGATTATCGTGCCAGACTCAGTCATTATAGGGTGAGGGGTGTGGGGAGGCAGAATGTACAGGGGTGGGTGCGGGTTGGGGAGGGGCAGAAACCACAATGGACTGTTTTCTGTTTTACAGATGAAAAATTAAAAGGGAACATCGTGGGATTTTGTTTTTGTCAGGGACATTTGGCATGCTGGGGTGGGCTCCCCAGTGTACCACCTGATTGTTTTGGGGCTGTAGCCGACGGGGGATTGGGCACTCCATCAGCACATCTGAAAGGGGGCAAGAGTCAAGGGGATTAGACACCCCCTCGGAGTGGGCACACAACAGATGGGGAGGGAGACATTATGCCAACAGCAGTGGGCTCCCGCAACAGCAAAATAAACAGGGAAGGGGGACTGTAGCTGATGGGATTGGGCCACCAGTCAGCAAAGAAGACTGTTGGGGGGCGCATGATGCCGAGGGGATTGGGCACCCCTCGGCACACCTGGGGATCATTATGCCGACAGGAGTGGGCTTCCTTTTGGAAAATTAAGTTGGTTGGGACATGCCACAGAAGTTGGGCACCCCTGAGTTGGGCGGCGATCAGTGCTGCCATGTTTACGTCCGGGGAGGCATGTTGTGCTGCTGCAATGAGAAGTATGCTTCTCATTGCAGTGGACATTTCTTAGATCTAGTGGCCACTTCCGTATTGCTGTGTGGCACCTGCATGCTGCCTTATTAAGGAATGAGGGATGCACCTACTGATGTGTGCCCTGCATTCACCAACAGTGACTGCACCTCCAAATCTGCTACTACTGCAATATGTTGACTCGTTCGCAAGCACGAGCCAACATAAAAACTAGATATAATTATTAGCTGTTCTTTTTGTTATGGAAAACCCTTAAGACTTATTATTAACAAACTAAGGGCAAACCATACTGTGGGTGACTTCAATCTACCATGGTGGGAAAACATCAAGAAGCATTTCTCTTTACAAACACCCTTTGTCACCTTCCAAGGGACTTAATAACTATAGCAATGTCCCCTATGACTTTCGATAGGAAAATATATATTATCGAAAACAAAACAAAAACCTTATTGGGCTTTCTTTACATTCCCATCCCTAGCAGTTTAAGAGATAATCCATGCATAAGACAATCAGTCAAGGTTACTAAAAAAGTAAACAGGAATGTTAATCCAGACAACACTCCTCTGAACATGATGCCACTATGGTCAAACCCTTTATTATCATTTAAATGTTCCCCCCAATGAACGACGAATGGAGCACAGCAGGCATCAATCAGGTAATTAAAGAGAAATATAATTTACATAAATTTCAATTCTAATTTCCAACTAAGAAGTGTACTACACAAAACATTTCTACTCTCAGTTATACTCCCCAAAATGTTCAGAATGGGTCCAAGAGATTAAAGTGGGAAAGTTTAAAAAGGGAGTTAGACTAATACTGGCAGATAACCCTACTCCCTATCTCACATCCCAAACTAAAGGAAAATTGGAATTGGAGTTCCAGACCACAATATCTCTAAAAGAATGGGCATATACCTGTACCTTGGCTTATCATAGCAGTAGACAGCTACAAGGTAAGCTCATTCAGTACAAGATACTACACCATTACTAGATGTCTTCCCAAAGGCTAGAAAATAGAGGTCTTACAGACAATAGTGAATGCTGGAGATGAAAAAAGCAAATGTAAATTTAGCATATATGCTCTGGTCATACCCACAATATTGTAATGGGGGTGGGGTGGGGGCTGGGGGTGTCACTGTGTTCATTAGGTTTGTAAAAAGTGACTGGGATAGATACTCCCTTCTCTCCTTTAATTTTTATACAAACATACAAAATTGCTAACAGAAACAGGCCCTTATGATCTATTGAGTCTGCTTGAGTGTGCAGCTAGCCCCTCATCTCGCAGCTGCCCCTTCCGCTCCCCCTTCCAAGTTTACCTTCCCCATGCCCTGTCCCAGCCCCTCTTGAAACTGCCCACTGTCTTACAGGACACTATTTCATCTGGTAAGGTGTTCCATTTGTCCACCACTCTTTTGTGAAAAAATGTCTCCTCATCTCCCTCTTGAATCTTCCCCTCTCCAGTCCCAGTCCATGCCCTCTTGTGTCCCTCCCCCTTCTCATCTGAAAAATCCCTTCTGTGTTGGTCTTGTTTATGCCCTTTAGATACTTAAATGTCTTGATCATATCCCCCATCTGTCCTCTCTTCCAGTGAACATATATTCAGCTCCCTCAGCCTGTCCTCATAGGGCTTGCTCTCCAATCCCTAGATCATCTTTGTGGCTCTTCGCTGCACCCCCAACAATCTGATGTCCTTCTTCAGGAGTGGGTGCCAGTTTGGTACTATTAGATCTGTCATCAGCATTTGGCACCATTGACCATGGGGTCCTACTTGAGCGCCTGAGATGTATTTGTGGGCTTTCTGGGATTGTTCTCAGATGGTTCACTTCATACCTCACCGGAAGAACTCAGAGGGTGGTTTCAGGGTTTTTTTCCCTCTGATCCCTTCTCTCTGTTTTGTGGGGTTCCTCAGGGCTCTATTTTGTCCCCTATGTTGTTTGCGGTGTACATGCTTCCCCTCGGAGACATTGTGAGATGGTATGGGCTGAGGTTTCTTTGTTATGTTGATGATACCCAGCTATACCTGTCCTTTGCATCCGACCAGGAAGGAGCTATCTCAGTATTTAACAGCTGCCTCAATGAAATCCAGGACTGGATGAGGTCGAGTTGGCTGAATTTGAACTCTGGGAAAACGGAGATGTTGGTTTTGGATCCGGATTGTCAATTAGGGAGACCTGGGGCTGGCTTCCCATCTGGACTTTTGGGGGATGTCGAGCTACAGGTCTCTAAATGGGTGCGAGACCTGGGTGCGATATTAGATGTGGGGCTGACTCTTCGGTCCCAGGTGTCAGCGATGGTTGTCATCTTTCTACCATCTAAGAAACATCACTAGGATCAAGCACCTTGTTCTGTCCGGTGATCTGACAACCTTAATCCATGCCTTTGTGACCTCGCGCCCTAGACTACTGCAACTCGCTTTACTTTGGGCTTCCGGGGGTTGATATCCACTGCTTGCAGCTGGTGCAGAATTCTGCAGTATGGGTGTTGGTGGGTACTCCTAGATCTTCTCATATTACACCGGTGCTGTGGGAACTGCACTGGCTGCCAGTTCAGTGGCCGATCACCTTCAAAGTTGGATTACTGACTTTTAAAGCCCTGCATGATCTGGGCCCTGATTACCTGAAAGAACTCCTGATCCCTTACCATCCTGTGAGATTGCTTCGCTCAGCTGATGAGGGGTTGCTAAAGATTCCAAGGGTGATTTTAAAATCTGCTGGGGCCCATGCTTTTATGTTTGCAGCCCTTCCCTTTGGAATTCTCTATCCCTTGATTAGAGGTGCACGACTGTGGGGAGTTTTAAACAGGCTTTGAAATCTTTCCTTTGTGAAAAAGCCTATGGCTGTACTGTTTCACTGACTTGATTCTGTTTGGTTTTATAATGTTGATTTCTGTATTTTTATCTTATTGTACTGTGCTTTGATATTCGAAAATGTGTACAATAAATGAAGTATTATTGTTATTATTATTATTATTATAATTACTGCATGCTGTACTCCAGGTGATGCCTGATGAAAGACCTATACAGGGCAGGATAACCTCCTTCCTTTTGGAGGAGAGATCCCTCTCACAATACACTCCAGCATTTTGTTGGCTTTTGCTGCCACCTTCCTGCACTGAACAGAGTTGTTCATTCTCCCCGTAATGATCACTCCCAGGTCTTTCTCCTCTGTGGAGCACCCCAACTGTACCCCATTCAAGTGATAATCCCTCCCCCTGGTTCCTGGCTCTGAAGTGCAGAACCTTGCACTTCTTGGCATTGAACCCCAACTGCCATGTTCCACCCACTCCTGAAGCTTAGTCAGGTCCTCCTGCAACCCCTTCCACCTCTCTGCGTCATCAACCACAGCTCCCATCTTGGTATCATCTGTGAACAGACTGATCTCGCTCCGGGTCCCATGTGAGATATCTGCAATAAAAGTCCCAAACAGCACCGGTCCTAGTATCGATCCATGTGGCACTGCACTCATCACTGCTCTTGGTGATGAGAGGCCCCCCCCCACCACACTTTGCTGCCTTCCCTTTAGTCAGTTTGTGATCCACTTCATCATTTTTGGTCCGAACGCCCACCTATTCCAGTTTCCCCCCCCAGCCTCCCACGCAGCACTGAATCAAAAGCCTTGCTGAAGTCCAAATACAGAACATTCACTGCATGGCCCTTATCCAGCTTCTGCATCACCCAGTCATAGTACTCTACAAGATATATTGGGTATTTGTAATTTTTATATTGACCAACAGAAATTATGGGTAATCTCAACAGCATTATGCCTTAGGTGTATTAGTCTAAGTAACTGGAAAAAAAAACTCCCTCCCTCCCTCCCTCAACTGAAGAATGGTATAATCAAATGAGCTATGCGGCAAACAATGAAAGGATTAGTTATTTACTGTCAGACAAAGGAGAAATGTTTGAAAAAATGTGGTCTCCATTCTTGGAGATTAATTACAGTCAAGGATAAAGCACATCTTCACTATTATAGTAGACATCAAAGGAATAGATTTGAAGAATCCTTGGCATCTTGTTTTCTAGGAATCTGTATAACTGGAATGTTATTAATTATTTTTCTTATTGTTCAATGAATACCTTTTTCAATATTGTTGTGCTTTGGAAACAAAGTATTATGGAAAAAGTAGGTATAAATTTAAACAAAGGTCTGGGCCGTATTACTTCTGCTTCTGCCTTGCTTGATTTTTATTTATAAATCAGTTTATTTGCAACACTTGTGCCAATAGTGTCCTGTTTTGTTAATAGCTTCTTTATGTTTAATTGCAGTGTTATATGTATAAGTCTTTGTGTTATTAAAACATTGCAGTTCTTTTTTTTTTTCCTAGTATGTGTTTCTTCCCATCTTCCAACCAGACCTTTTCTGGCAACCCTTCCCGGCCCAGTCATCAACTTTCTCTAGGACTTATTTCTTATTTCTCTGATGAATTGCCTCCTCAGAGTGGCTCAGGAGAGCCTCCCCCGAGACAGGATCTGGTGATGGTTCCCATTCAGGGCTGCCAGATCTGTGGGAGGGCCACCTTGATTCTCCACCCAGGAGTGTTGTTTTCCATTGCTCTTACCTGGTGGATGTTGGCATGTAATGATGCAATATACTTTGACAATATCCCCACCCTTTCTGGGCCTCCCAGCTGTCCTAACACCCAGCCTCCTCTGGGTGTCAGGTGGTGAAGGCATGACCTATGCTGCCTGGGAGAGGAGAGCAGTCCCTCTGGATGCTCAATCCTCTCCTCCCCATCCTGGCTAACTCCAGGAACTCGAGGTTTACTACCAGACATGGGTTGCCAGTGTGGCAGGCAGTAGCTTTACTACTGTGGCACTGTGCTGGCGAACTGCAGTTCTTTATGTAAACAAATTTATCCTCAGATTTCTGACATCTGCATGATGTAAGTTCCAACCAGTCCACTAGGAGCAGGTTCTCTTGTCACCGAGAACAGGGCTGAGTTGACCATCCAAGAGGTGCTAGCCATGTCTGTTTAGAGATGGGAGGTTCGGAACTGCTTGCAACAAAAGTATCCACACATGTGCTTGGAAGTTGGCCCTTTCTATGTGGTGTTTAAGGCTGTTGGATGTAGGTGGCAGATTTTTATTTCTTTGTTGCTTTTGACAGACATGCCAGTATTGGGTGTCATCAGCTGCATTACCAACATTCTTTGAGGCATACATGGCACATTCAAACTTCTCACAGGACTTCACTTTATCCATGGACAGTTCCACATGTTCCCCAAGGTGTGCCAAGCTCTGTTGATCACATTCGGATTTCTTCAGCAGTTAAAAAGGTTTTTTCTTGCGTAGTCCAGAGAAATCACTAGTGGTATCATAGCCTGTCAGTGAATGAAAGCTTGGAAGGGCAGAGTACAGTGTTAGACCTAGCCTTTCTGCAATGTAATGCATTGGTATGTAGTGTAGCTTTTCTTTTATTCTCGTGCGAAACCACAACTCAGGACAGTGAAGTGAACTACACACTTAGTACAGCAAGATCTGTATCAGGGGACTGTATTACTACTCTTGTGTGGTCTTCAGAGGCATGGAGTGCATGCAGCATCATGCGCGTGTCTGCTTCCTCATGATCAGATCTGAGCTCACCTAGAGGCTATGACCGAGTTAGAAAAAATCAAACCAGCATCCATACCATCCTTGAATCTGCCAGTGAGAATGATGCTCTTGCCAGCAAGCAAAATCTCAGGACCAATGTTACACCACCTTTCACTGAGGAATGCGGCCAGATTAGCCTTGTTGACCGGATTGCTAATATACTTCCCCCGCTGCCTTGGGACAGGGGTGTTCGCTCCAGAAAGCTTTACTTCAAGCGCAGCCGATGATCCCCTTTTGGTATGCTCCTCTGCTTTTACAGACCGCTTTTCTGTCATATTGGTCAAAACTATGTTAACTTTGCAGCCCTTCTGACTGAGTGGCGCTATTAGGATCTTCTAGTTCTTATCAGCTAAGTCTCAAATGTAGTTGCAACTCCAGTTTTGACTATTTGCACAGTGGCCATGTCATCCACAATATGGGCTGTAGAGACTGGCCTATCTGAATGGGGAGCCTTGGTGAACTTCAACTTCCTTCTCAAGTTCAGGCAGCAAAGCACTCGTAGTGTTCTTTCTCAGAGGTCCATCTGATGGTGCCATGGCGAAGGGAACAGCAGAGTGCATAGATCAGAACTTCTTTTAGATCAACATTTCTGGACTTTGTTGCAACAATCAGTCTTCCAAAAAGTTCTCGGTCAGCATTAACAGTTTGTACTTTCTCATCTCTGACTTTGACTGTTTTTTTTTCTGTACTAAAGTTGCAGAAGTTTTCAATTTCAGGTGTGGAAGGGTGTCCCAAAAATTCTTTGTGCGAGTGTTCAATCGTTCTTGGATAAATCTCTCTGTATGCTCCCTACTAGAATCTTAAGTGCACACAAGACTGCGTGTTATTTCAGCTGGTATTACAACTCCAGTTGCAGTGTTCACAAGTGGGAGACACTCGCTGTCATAATCTGGAAGAGTGAATGGGTTTGGCACTAGTTTCATTGTGAACACCAACAAAAGCCTCTACACATCAGCTTCTTCCCTCTTCACTCGCTGGGTTCCTAATTCCTTGTGAGTGTCAACTGTTTCACTCTCCTGCAAGCCACACAGGTGCTTTGGTGGCAGTTGTTATGGTTGCCCTCTCATGGCTGGTGAGAAACCATCTCTAGAGCTCCTGGCTTTGAGTGATTCTGATGATGCCCTCTTGTTTCTTGGACTCAAGGTTAACAGACTGCTCTAGGGCCATATCTGTCCATACCTGACTGAATGGTTGACTTGGGCAACTGACTGAGTGATTTCCTTTCATGAACTCCTCATGCACCTGGGATTGCATACTTGGGAGTTGGTTCATGTCTGCAAGATATTTGGGCAGCAATCTTGCATAATTGGTTCTGTCCATGGAGAAGAAGTATGGCACCATTCCAGCAGTGGAAGACAAGTGCAACAGCCAGATCCCATTTCTCTCAGCTCGAATGAACATAAGTAAAAGTTGTACCATCTGACTTTACGAGTTCCAGAAACCAAAGAGATGTGATTTTGAGCTAGCTTCAGCTTTGAAAAGGCGTGAACTAGCTGCTAAAGCTCATTCAGGTCTGTGCAAAACTTACCAAGTTCTCACACAGCATTTTGCCCTTTCAGCGCTATTTCTGCACACCTTGATTTTGCTGTTGAGATTTTCCACTTCGTGGCATTCAGGCTGCCCTGATGCTCTCCTATCTTGAACCCATTCCAAGAATGACTGCCATTGCAGGTGGAACATTGCTTCCAGTACCAATTTGTGGGCTCTACCCTCGATTATATGACTTTCCTTTAAGCAGATCAGAAGCTGTGCTACTGCCATACGTGTTGGACTCTATGAGGATGTCTTCTAAGCCCATGTCTTCAAACCGCTTCCTATAAGTGCTAAGTAATTTAGGATGATGTGAAAGCTCACATTCTTATCACAGTGTCCTTGAACTGTTCTGCATACCGCCACTGTATCTCCTTTGCTTTCATATAAATGGCTAGGTCAGATGTAATGACTGAATCCTTCTATCCCAGTGCCTTCATCATTGTCTGAACTTGCTTCATGACTGTATACACAGAAATGAATTCAGTTGGAAACCTGCAATCATAGGACAGTAGCCAGTCCGTGTAAGAGGTGGGTTAGCCTCAGACACAAGTGCATTGAAAGCACTCCAGCTGGGTATGGTCTGTCTCTCTGGGTTTGACAAGGGTTCGAGATCTACCTCAAATAACTTTGTGGGGCACATTTGAACAATAGCCCATGCAAAGTCCACGTTTAAGGAATCGTCTTGGAGGGGCCTGTCACGCTCCACCACTCTCTTACAACACTGTCAATGAAGAGGATGTTACAGCTGGTCTCTTCCCAGACACCCCACACTCCATAATATGCTGTACATGATCTGTTGTTTTCAAAGCTCTTCTTCTGATGGAGTGTTCTGCATGCACAGTGACAACACTTTGGTTTTGGATCAAATTGTCTCCTTTGATACATAACCAAGGTAGTGGAGTGGGTTGTCTGTTTACCGTCCAAAATTTCTTTGATGATATTGTTATGTGCTGCTATTTGAACAAACATATTTGGAACAATGTTTGTTGGGATAACAACAAAATAGTTTTCTGACTAAGATAGTACTTCCAGTACAAGTCTTGTATCTACCACCCCAGTATCGTCATAAGAGGAACTATGTCCCATGTAGTTCAGAATGGTGATAGCCTGTTTGGAACCTGTAAAGTGTCTCATTGACATAGCTAAGCTGAGGTGCTTTGGCCTCTTTTGTCTTTCATGTGATGCATAGTGTGCAGTGTCCTGACTTATGATTATGTGCCTTTCATCTGTTTCATCCTTACATTCTGAGCTGAGATCACCAAACTGTTCTACATCTAGATCCTTTTCTGTAATGATACATCGCAGAAACCAGTAAAGACTTTGTGGAATAATGTCCTTTGACCTTCTGAGTGTGAGATTTTCAGTATTGATTGGTTTGATGTTGATTCCCTTGCAGTTCTCCAAATCTGCCTTCTGTATCTGTGCTGCATGAAAGAGCACCTGAATAGGATTGGATAGGATAGGATTGTTGTCCTTCTTAGCTCCTTTGCCCTCTGCAGATTCTAAAGTCACCAAGGACTGTGATTTCCCAGAGCATGCAGTGGAAGCTGCATTAATTACATCTTGTAAAGATACGTCACTAGAGTAAATGAGTTCTGATTTGGAAAGATTCGGTTGCTGGTGAAATGCCAGTGAATCCTGAAAGTGAATCTGCAACCTGCTCTTCAGTTGCTGGGAGCGGTAATTGTCTGCTGCAGTACCCTTCTTGTCTAGATAAGACTTGAAGCCACCTAACAGAAATGTCATGGTATAAGCATTTCCTGCATTAATACCTGGTTGTACCTCTGACACTAGCTCATGGAATGCCTGTGAGTCAGGGGCATAGCCAGCTTTTTTCATAGAGGGCAAAGACTGATAAAAGTCTTGGTTGTCCTGAGAAAGACTAAACCAATAGGCTGGGGGTCTGGGGGCCGTCTAGGCCCCCCGTAGCTATCAGGTTTTTGATGCGTTCGGGTGCATTTTGAGGGTCATTTTAAAACTTTGGGCTGCTTTTAAAGCACTCTTTGCCTTGTTGCAAGCAACAGATATCATACCAAAATGACTAACTTCACTGTGACTAGGGTCATCACTTTTCTTGTCCCCTTTGAGCAGGTGATGGGCAAGTAAAACTTTTTTTTTTTATTTTTATCGTATCACAATTTTTGCTCCCCAGCCAGTCGCCCCCATCTGACTGACTCCCCCCCCAGCCCCGTCTCCCAGAATCACTGGCTTTACCTGCCCGCCCAGGAGCGATGCCTGTGGGGTTGATCTTCACCCTGCCAACTGGCATTTTTCCACCGATTTCTATCCCAGAGGTCCCAGGAGTTGGCGCGCATGCTTGTGGAGGCATGCATGCGCCAAACAGCCCCGGTCACGGCCTCCTTCCCCTACCCCTGGCCTACTGCCTAGGCCCCCCTCCGGCCCGAGCTTCCTCCAGCCTCCACTGTGGGTCACCCATCAGCCGAGGGACGCCACGCTTCCTCCCCGGAAAGGAGAGCCTGCCAGTCAGCAGCACAATCCAGCTTCTCCTCCCACCCCTACCAGCCTCCGGCGCCCGGCTCATTCCCGAACCCGGTAGCTTGCATGGGTCGAGGTGAGGCGCCAGCGCCAGCCCTTCACAGCAAGCAGAACTTTAATACATCAGCAGCTCATTAATTCTCAGAAACTGCTCTGACTAGAACATTTTCCCTTACAAACTGCTTCCAGTGCAAAAAAAAAACAAAAACTGTTTAAACAAGTGTGTGTGTGTGTGTGTGTGTGTGTGTCTGTCTGACTGTCTGTGTTTATGTCTGCCTGTCTGTGACTGTATGTGTGTGTCTGACAGTGTTTATGTCTGGCCTGTCTGTCTCTGTGCATGCGGTAAGAAGGCCTGAGAACTAACAGGACTTGGCTGCAAAGCATTCATTCCATTCAGCTGGTAAGACAGCAAGTTTGTTTCCTGTCAGGCTGCCAGTGCCTCACCTAACAAAAATGTTCCCCCAATAGGGCTGACTGGGCTGAGACATGACTGGAAAATCTGAATTTAAAAAAATACACAATTTATCAGAAACACTCCTGTCCTCCATGATTTGTAATTAGAGGCTGGGACTTGGAGGACAGGATGTTTTGACTAGTGTTGTCCCCCAGCCAGACATATACCAAATTAACCCACCCCGCACTACCACCACCAGCATTCACCAGCAAATCAAGCACAGCAGACCCTGTTGCCTACTTGTCTTTAATGGTGCAGACAAAACACCTTGAAGACTCATCCCTGTCCTCAGTAAAGAGACAGTGTGCATCACAGAGACCTGGCATGCGTGACTGTCATATAACACTGGTACACCACTCAGATGAATTTTATTATTCGCCTGCACCTTTTTGATTTTCTATGAAAACATCAACTATTTGCCTGCCTTAAAATAAACTGTGCCATGTGGTAAATTCACAAGCATGAAACATCTGCTGCATCCACAGAAACGTGCCTTTAAACTGCTAGTCGCCTTTCACTTTCGAAATTGTAATTTGAATTCAGCACATTTATAGCCAGAATTATAAAAAATCGCTCACAACAAGCAAGAGAATCAGAATTTCAGTCACACAACATTTATTCAGCACTTAGCCTTTGCGACTGCAGACGGCTCGACAGCTCTGCTTCATGGCTTACAGATCCTCATATGACATCAAGACGCGGCTGATGCACAGTTTTGGCACTGTGCAGAAGCGAGCATGGAAGTGCGACTCACATGTTTCTATAAAATAAAGTGATTAGTATTGCATTTTTAAAATCAGTTGCGATCAAGCTCAGCATCTCCTCCTCAGTCCTACACAGATAGTGGCTGTTTTGTGCGGTACATGCTGACGGCAGAAAGAAGTTTTTTTTTGTTGGTTTTTTTTTTTAATGCAACCTGTTACCCCATACTGAACACTTTTTCAGCACTTTACATAGAAATTCTAGAATAATGATCTGATGCTAACCTGGTCTAGTCTGTGCTTGTTGAGTTATTGGTGCTGCAGTGCATGGCGCAGCACACTTCTCCCAACTCCTGACCCATAGCGCAGTAGCAGTATACACTTCTCCTGACCCATGGCGCAGTACAGTACACTCACTCCTCCTGACCCATGGCATGTGTGGTTGGAGGAGCAAACAAAATGGAGCTGGCTGTCTTTTTGATGGAACGCTGCTCATCGTGGCATGTAACCCACACCACCACTGGCTGGCCACTATTGGCTGATGATGAGCTGTTGCAGCCAATGACGAGAAATCATTCAAAAAGGAGCTTGTGTCCATCTCACACTCCCAGGACCATTACAGGGGAAAAAAAACGCAGGGCTTCCGCGACGGCACTACCATTATGGAAACAAAACAAAAAAAACCTCAGAGCTTCAGAAGTCCTGCAAGTCCCACTCTGATTGCTTAGGGGAGGCAGCCTACCCCCCGTCCCCCATAATCTACTCCAGTGCTGCGTGTACAAGTCCTCATCATCAGGTTCTTTTTATGACTTAGAGCTCACATTTCGCTTTGCTACATACAGAGCTCTGCATATTTTGTGATATTTTGCCTCTGCAGCAATTGGGTCAACATCCCGAATTTTGGTGAGCATTTCAGCATCTCCTTTTTCCTCTGCAGCTTGCTGTATAGTCTTGCATGCAGAAAATGTAGCAACTCAGGGCTTCTGTCGTGGAAGCCCTGAGTTTTTTTTCCCCCTCTAATGGTCTCAGCAGTGCGGGGTGGACTCACTGAGTGATCATACACCCATTACCAGCACCTTGCAAAACAACTTCAGCAAGCAACTGCCCAGAACCATAACCAACTGCGTACTCCTCAAAGGGCACCTACCACAGCTCGAGGCAGACCTTCAAGGCCTAGACTGGTCAGACCTACATGAAACAAACGATGTAGACATTGCACTCAGATGCTTTATCACAAAATTTAATGCCACTTGTGATAAACATGCCCCCCCGAAAACAAGAAAATCTAAAGCTCCCTGCAGCCCCTGGATAAGGCCAGAACTAATGCTACAACTCCGTGCTTGGGACCAACTCTGAATAAAGGCCCACGCACATGGTACAGCTGCCAATATCCAACTATATAAAAAAGCTAGAAACAAGTGCACAAAAGCTATCCACCTAGCAAAATGCTCCTACTATAAGGAAGCTCTCCCCAACTCCTGGAACTGCAGCAAATCCTTCAGGGCCATCCTCCATGACATTACTAGCAAGGATCCCAAAACAGCCGTCTCCATGCTCTTGGTCAATGATGTACCAACAGTGGATCCTCTCCAAATAGCAAATGCCCTAAATACTGCCTTCCCAGACCTAAGTGGAGTGCTTCCAGCAGACTACTTTGACCCTCCAGTCCAGAAGCACCCAGTGGATGATCAATCCCCTATGGGGAACCGTCCCACTTTACTTTAAAGAAGTCAGCACTACTGAGGCTAGAAAGTACCTTGAGAAGGTGCTGGGTGAAGTCGAGGCACAGTGGCGACACTCTGGACCTTAAGTTTATCACTATGGCACTTGCAGAAGTACTAAGCCCCCTGACCACCATCATCAGTCTATCCCTCCACCATTCTCAGTTCCCCCAGCTCTGGAAGTTGGCTTCTGCAACACCAGTTCACAAAAGTGGAGACCGGGCACTACAGAACAACTGCAGACTGATCTCCATACTCCCGCCACTCTCCAAAGCACTTGAACGGATAGTGGCGGATCAGCTTGTGGAATACCTAAACATGCATCAACTTCATGCCCAGAACAACATGGGTTCCGAGTGGGACACAGCACTATCACAGCCCTGTTGGAATTCACTGGTTATATCCACCAAGCCCTAGATCAAGGGTAGCTAGTGGGGCTACCTTCATCGCTTACATACACTGTTTGGGTGTGTTTCTGTTGAAAGCTTTTGATACGATTCACCACACACCCTCCTTGAACAGCTAGCCGACACTGGTCTCTCTTCTGATACAGTTCTATGAGGTTAGTATGTGACTGAAACTATTTTCTTTTTGGTATTTCACTTGGTCCAGCTAGGGGATGCTCTTTGAAAGCAGAAGATGAAGAGCCACTTCATCGTCACAGCTATTATCACTGTCCATCTTTAGCTAATCTGAAAACAGAAAAAAATGTTTGTTAAAACCGTGTGTTATGAAAATGTGTAATTACAATTGTAACAAATACTACATTTTATCCTCTTGTATTTTGAAGACAGTGTACATTGCCTTATTTAAATGTGCACCCTTACATAGATGGCAGTCATTAAAGGTTTAGACCCGCAACATTTGTGTATTCTACAAAATATGCTTGACCTTCACCCTTACCCTTTGACAGTTGACCATTAATGTTTTAGCACCAAATATACAGCTCATCTAGGAAATGTCAAGATGAACATGCATATCAAATTTTGTGATTCTATTATCAGTTATTGAGTTATAATAACCCTATGATGTGTAGCTGATCTTAACCTTTGACCTTTTGACCCCAGATGTGTTGTACAGCCAGAGTGTGTCAAGATGAATGTGTACGACAAATTTGGCGATCCAGTTGCAATTGATTTTTGAGTTGTCATTTGGAAAGTCCCATGTACCGAGACCGTTATGCACACCGTCCAATTCATGCCATTGTAGCCAAATCATAAATTCATAGTACAACAGGTCTAGAAATGTTCTTTAGGTGCTCCCCTAGCTGGACCAAGTGAAAGACCTTCTGAATACTGGGTGTGCTACGATATCTTTTTTGACCTAACGTTAGCTCCTGGTCTAACTCGTTTCCTGGTTTTTATACCTGGTTTCAAAAGACCTGGTATAGACATTTTTAATGTACGTCCTAAATGCTGAAGTGTTGCCAAGACTGATTTCGGGACTTGTGTTCAGTTTAGTGTGCTGTAAGGTGGCCACCCTGTACTTGGTTCTAAAACCTACGTTTGTATCTCAAGCCGTGTTTTCACGGCAGTTTTTGCCCTATTGTAGAACGCCCTCAGCACTGCCCAACCTCCCAAGGCAATTCATTTGTGTGTTTACACGTCCTATCTCGGCAACAATTCAGAGGCTTGGAGAGGCTGAGGAATGCTGGGAGGCACTGCTGTGAGGGTCCATTCTGTGTCTCAGCAGCGGTGCAGCCTGTCCACATGGCTGCTTACACTGCACACCCGACTTATGTTCCCAGGATTGCTGTGGCTCCAGAATAGGTGCAGTGAACGACTTACTGTGATCAGTAAGTGTCCACACCGCCACTTTTGTACTGGAGCAGCCTAAGCACTTGAGTTGCTGTGTTGCAAAAGCAGCCATGTAAACGGTCCTTTTGACTTTGAAAGTGCTCACTAAATAGGCACTTAAATATGCATGATGACAGCTGGGGGTCAAAACATGACATCTGTAGAAATCTGGTGCACAGAAATGCATGCTGCCTTAGTTCTTACAGTAGTTTATGCACATGCATGAATCAGCATCATTAGTTCTAAGACAGTGAGACTCACAAGAACCTGTTAAAAAGTGCCTTGCTTACCAGTAGGGAATTTGCAAGGTAGACAAAAGAATTGAAGAAATTACATTTTTTTATTTTCCGAGTGCAACCCTCTCAACTTGGCATACAACTTACAAATTATGCAATGGACCTTTACAGCAAGTGAAGCAGCACATACATACACAAAGGATAATTTCACCAGGGTGGTGTGTTGAGTGCAGATCACTTGTGTCAAACAAATGTGAATAATCTGATCCTGGCAGTGTGGACTAAACGTCTCAAGTGAAAGCAGTTGACTTGTGGAAAGCATTTCCTGTACCCTAATTGCAGCACTTGCATGCTGAGCAGTTGGGCTTGTCCTTACTTTGTCTCTACAGGATTTGTATACTACTGCTGCTATATAGTGGCAGTCAAGGCAAGCTCTAGTGCAATGTATGGCTCAAGCTCAGCTCAACCTCTATGAGCAGTTGAGAGCCAAGCTTGAGCTAAGCCAGCTTATAATCAAAGCAAGCATTTTAGTCCGCCTGTGCACCTAGTGCAGTGGAATCAAAGACACTGTCAACCCCTTTAGGTCTTAAAGTGTCCCTAGTTTAAAAAACACGCTTAAGGGATCACCAACATTCTGAAAGATTGCTGATGTAGCTGGTAGTTTGATTCTGACTTTTCATTTTCTTTAAAAAGCGAAAAAACAAACTGCCCAACATACTGGTGTTACCACCGCGAATGCGGGTTTGTTTACATTCCTTTATCAGCTCCAGCTGTATTTTTCCTGGACTTGAAACACGCACAACACAGTCTAGTCCCTCATGATGCAGTGGAGTTTAGGCGCGCTACTGCCTCATGAGTGACTCGCACTATTTGGGTGTGTTTCTAATGCTCAGGAAGTATGCAGTAAGAACAGACCCAGGATTGTAAATGAAACAAGGTTGTTTATAAATATACATTAGCGTGCATTTCAGTTCTACTAAACAAGGAGACAGATAAAACAAACAGCAACATCAATGAATTTTAGAGAAGGTAAGAAATCATAAAATGTAGATTTTAACTAGAAATAATATGATGAAAAATAGGTTGACACTGTCCCTTTAAACTTCTTTTGTACAACTCATGAAGGACACTGTCAGTATTGCAGAGGACAGCCTGCAGTAGCCATGGCTGTTCTTGTGCTTTGGCTTGTAGAGTCAAACTGGCCCCTTGACTTAGCTCTGGCTTGGCTCTAGGTTAAACATTCATAGCTTGCCCACCTTTACTACTTATTGTCCATGATGTTTTCTTTGAGGTTCTGGGTTTTCATGTGTTAATACATTTGGAAGAGAAACACTAAATCTAAACCCATTTTCACATCTTACTCGCACAATTCGGCTACATCAGTTCAGACCAAAAATGCAAAACTCCAGGCGGAGTTGCTGGATTACTAACTTTATTCCAAAACAGCTGACGGCTTGGACAGTCCTGAACCACAAACAGTTGAAGGTTTCTGCACCTGTGCAGACTCTTTGTCAAGACCTGATGTCAGCTGCTTACCCATCCATTTAAAAACATTGCATTTAAAGTGACAATACATATATTCTATGTTAACGTAGATCAACGTGCAAAAGTCATAATACAAAGTGCAGAGTGCAGATACGTACATTGGCATCCTATTGCACCAACCTAATATGTGGAAACAGTGTGTATACCATAGTCATAAATAGATAATGACTAATTTTCACATCTGCTCTCTGTTTATATCCAGCAAATTGCCTCTTGTATACTACCCGCGACTATCCTGAATGTCCCATTATTATTATTGTACAGCCCTTTACCCCCATCTTTTGTGATAGCAAAAACCTGTATATATGTATATTTGTGTTTGCACGTACCGTATCATAGTTCTTTCTGTCAGTGATATCTTACAGAATCCTGCAGGAAGACAATGTCATCCAGTTGCAGTTTCTCTGATATTTGTCACATGCAGAAAAGTGAGACATTTTTATCCCAGAGTGCATTATCCTGATGGGTGGCACTGTATGTACTAATATATATGTGCACAAATGTATGTATTGAATATGTTTATGAATGGATAAAGACAGCCTTTGTTCTTCAACAGTTGTGATGAATATTTTTTATATGTTTTGTGTGTGTGTGTGTGTGTGTTTCTAGCTATGTATGCATTCACAGCAGTGCTAGCCCGGATGCAATGTAGCACTTGCAGTATTACTGTAGATTGCTGCAGTATGCTGCAGGGAACAGTGCAATTCAGTGGCAGTTCAGTCTTTTGTTACATATTTTGTGACATGTCATTTACCTCAAGGTCATGCATTGCATCCTGGCTGGCATCACTGTATGTATGTATGCATGTATTATTTCTATGTATAATAGCATTGTGTATGTGTTTCTGTGTACCGTTTATATTATAGTGGCGCTACTTAGGGTTGAGCAGGGTTGTCTATGTTAAACCCCAGATTTTGCACCTTAATAACTTTGCAACTGTTCAATGGATTTCCACCAAATTTTGCATGTGCAGTCTTGTTTGGTAGATCTCTTCATGTGCCAACGTTTGTTTCTGTCAGATGTGTGGATTTCGAGACGCGGATAGTGAAAAAATGTAACAAAATCGCTGTTTTTTTGCAGTTTCTTTCTCTTCGCCTTGCGCCCAGATGGTTTGGAATTTTTATCTGAAATTTTCAGGTTAGAAAGAGCCTGGCTTACAGGTGTGCCTGGCACTTGTTTGGTGAAAAATATTCATATGTTCAAAAGTTATTACATTTTAAAATTTCCATTTCAGTCAGTGGACAGTACAATCTTTTGGATAGCTTTCAGAACGAAAAAGTAATTTGGTCCTCACAAAAGGATCCTTTTCATTTGGGGACAGTCCTTTTTGTGGAGGAAAATTCTTTTCGCTTGCTGCCATCTTGTTTTCTTTTTTTTTTTTTGTATTAATTTGAAAAGCCACAAAGTGACATTCTGACGAGACAACAACACATGTATCTTGCTAGTGGGACTCAGTTAGCTGTATTTTGCTGTTATCTTGTGCAAAAATGACCCTGTAAAATTTTTTTTTTTTTTATGTTTTAAATCCTTTTTCGTAACTCACTAATGCTTTTGTTGTTCAAATGAAAAATTATCTTTAGATACGAAAAAGGATTTCAGACTTAGTTTTTCCTGCCTTTTTTCATTCATCCTTTTTCGTTCAAATAAAAACAGAACCATTGTCATGGAAAAGGAGTTCAGACTTATTTTTTTCCCCCAATTCTTTTTCCATGACAAGGAATCCCTTTTTGTTTGATATTTTCGTTCCAATGAAAAATTATCCTTTGTCTTGAAAAAGGATTTCAGGCTTAGTTTTTTTTCCCCCCAATTCTTTTTTCGTTTTAAGGAATCCTTTTTCGTTTGATACGGAAAAGGGTTCTTTCAAACAAAAAAAGTGTTCCCAAAGCCCTCCACATAATTCTGTGAATTTTTCCGTGGTGTCTAGTGGTGCCCCCCCTTCCATCACCGTCCCCTTAATATTTTTTTTGTCCCTGGAGTCCAGGTGGCACCCTCCCACCCTCCGATGCCCTATTGTGTCTTGCTGTACCTGTAATAAAGAAATCAGAAGGCTATGGTGACAATTTCGTTATTGTTGTCTTACAAACAGCAGCATACATATATGCGTTTTTTGGAGGGATGGGAATACAGGGCCTGAGGGCCGTGGACTCCCACAGGCAAATAAGGACACAATTACATTGTGTGAAAAATTATGGATGGATGGGAATGCAGGACCCAGAGGGCCCTGCACTCCCACAGGGAAACAGCGATATGATTATGTTATCTCAAAAAATAAAGAAATTCATTGAAAAAACCTTAGTTAATGAACTAGTTAAGGTTAAAGTGAAAAAAGTAGCGAAATGTGGCACTAAGGTTTCCAACCTTAATCTCCCACCCCCACCCTGCAGGCAGCAAACCAGGTGTGATGTGTGACTTTGGGGGTCTCAAGCCTAACGCTCACCCCATTCTTATACACTGTACGCATCTCAGCTTCTTTACAGATGGAATGGGATGAGTGTTAGGCTTGAGAACCCCAAGGCACACCCCATGCCTGGTTTGCTGCCTGCAGGGTGGGGGTGAGGTGTTAGGGTTGAATCCCTAATGCCATATTTCCCTACTGTTTTTGCTTTAACCTTAACTACTACATTAAAGAAAGTTTTTTGCAATGAATATTATATATCCATATGTATGTATGTGTGGTTTTTCAGTGGTATGTAGTCTAGCAGCATGATCAAAAAACACAACTCCCTGAAGGAATCATTCTGAACCACAGGACACTGAGAAGCACCACCCACATGGTGTTGTATTGTTCTCCTTTTTTTTTTTTTTATTGAGCCACAGAGTTCTTGTTTCAGGAGAAACCTCCTGTTCTGAGGAAGGAATTGTCCTGTGGGTGCTCATGTTATGTGTGTGTGTGTGTGTGTGTGTGTGTATATATAAGAGTAAGAATGTGGCATGGGTTCCAGTGGATACAAAAATTATCTCAGCAGTGAGAGGGGGGACCAGATAACTCCAGTTGAAAACCACAATTGCATCTTGCATACTGTATATTGGTTAGACAACCCATTAATTTGTTTTTCAGGTTTAGTTCTTTATTGAAGAAAGTATATAGTCAAAACATACAACAGAGACATATTACAACAAACATTTAGGGTACCACCCTATACAAGGGGACAACCCATGAAACTATGTATATTTCATGGACTGTAGGACATTTAAGCCTGTGCAAAGCAAGCAAGCAAACAAACAAATTCTTTTAGATGAGGTATTGCAGTAAGGTGAATACAGTGAATTGTGATATCACAAAATGCCTTTGATTGATGGATGATGTAATGTTTAGAAATAGCATGTTTTACCTGAGGTTATTAGTGACCACATACATATGATATGTGTGTGCATATCAGTCTACAGAGAAGCACATGCGCTATTCTCATACATTTTGTGCAGCTGAACAAGGGATCGAAGAAGCTCTGACAGCTTTATGAACATTTCTGTAACTTGACAAGTATTAATGTCAAACCTGCATTTTTGTTGTAAGTAACACTTAAGCACCCATCAAGGATTCATCAGGTACCTGAGAAGATAATAAACTTCTGGGGTATAGAGGAACGTACTCCGTTCTGACCTTTAAGTTGCCACCATTTAAGTTACAGTTAAAAAATATATGCTCCTTCCAAAAGAGATGAGGCAAAAGTGCACTCTTATTACTTTTCAAACTCAGTGGTCCAGAGCTCAAAAAAGTGCTGCTTCCACTTAAGCTACCCAGCAGTGCCCAAGGTCATAGTTCCCCCATTTGTGGCATGTCTCCTTGTTCCTCTTCTCTGAAAACTGAGGCAGGGTACCATTTAACTGGTCTGCTACTCCCACACTGTTGTCAGCAGAATCCCAGCTATTCTTAGATAAAATACACACTACAGGTGATGCCATCGCTACTGACCTCCCTTTGCTTTGTGTGGGATGGAATAGTCCAGTTAGAGAGTACTGTTGGGGGGGGACACCCAATGGCATAAACACGCTGCTGTGCCAGTGACCCGGGTTTGAGAGCGGACTAGGGAGCTAGCTGGAATGACACAGGGGAGGCTGAGAGGCGCATCAGTGCTGCCAGTCAGGAAGGGCTGGCACTGGGTTCTGGCATCACAGCGATTTCCTGTGGTGGGTCTGGGTAGCTGGCTTCCCTACAGGACTGCTGCATGGCATTGCCGGAGGAAAAGAGGGGGGGAAGCTTACAGATCCTGTCTTGATGACAGTCGCAGCTGGCACACGTGGGCCCACCCCATGAAGTCCACTGCCTGCCCCAGATCCTAAATACAGTTACCGGTTGGGGTTTGGGGGACAGCTCCACCACAAGAAGCCTACTGCCTGCCCTGGAGCCTAACAACAGTTACTGAGTGGGGTTGGGCGGCAGCCCCACCCCTGAAGACCCCTGGCATGGAGGGAAGAACCGTGGGGAGACAGCAGCGGTGATATCACTGGTAGATGCGACTTGGTGGTTGCCAGAGAACTGCAGAAATAAACCATGGGAATGGTTAGGGAGGAAAAAGCTTGATTAAAGAAAAAGAACCCTGTGACACTCTCAGGCCTGAAAGTGTTTTTTGTTGTTTAAACAAGATGTGGATTTGGCTGTGTACAAAATACAAAATGTATTTCTTTGTTTACATTTCAGAATTCTGTTTTCCGAGCCAAACATTTCATAAAAGGCCGGCAAACCTCCATAAATTTGGACTTCATTAAAATAAAAGCTCATACAGTACTGTTGATTTCAACGACACACACAATACTAGCCTTTTGTTTGTTTAAAACATATACACACACACACACACACACACACACAGTTTTAGAAACACTAAGTATTGCAGTTCATTTTGTTGGATTCACATCATCTTATTGGTTGCAAAGTAATTTGATACACACTGTCCCAAAAGTGCTTTATGTAGGAATAACATTCCCTCTCCCTGGAAGTTTCCTTAACCTCGAAATTGTCTACTCGTTTGAACCTGTTATAGCTTGTTTTCTATGAAACTTAAAACGTTACTGCTTTAAACTGTTAATAGCAATTTATGATGTAACTTTCCTGTCTGGTTTTACCTGTAATGTGTATCGTGCTTTGTTAAATGTTCTTTGTGACGTGGAACCTTTGTAAAAGAGCCCTGGCTCAAAGGTATTAATTCCTAGACTAATAAACTAAACTAAACTAAACACATAAGGGCATGCATTCATTGGGCTATATAGACACTCCTCTGATGTTTGCTGTGGCACAAGGTGGCAGGCCAAGTGCTACTCAGTACATACTGGAGGTGTGCCTATGCTTTCCAACAAATGCATCACTTTGGAGTGTGTTAATGCACAAAGCATGGCCTAGTGTTATAAATGTTGGCACAAAAAAATGCAGCAGTGTGCATTTGTGAGTACATATAGGCACAGCAGGTGACTTGATTCGGCCCAGTTAGACAGCATTATTTGTGTGTGGCCATCTTGACCCATTTTGTAAAAGCTATTATACAGTGTGTTCTGAGAATCCTCCAATCTTATTGGCTGTTACAGCCTGAAAAAGTATGTGATTTTCAGAATACATCCTCACAGGTATGGCATTTTTATGGCACCTTAACCAAAGTGTAGTGTTAAAGCACTTCACCTGTGTCACAAGCACGTTAGTGTTTCGTGGAACCTGAACTACGTGAACACTAAAACAAACAAAAAAAAAAAACAGTTCAAACATCTGTCTCTCTCCTTTTTACTTAGCTTTCTCTTTTTGGCTCCTTGCAGTATGCATGATATAAGTGTAGTAAGACACTCCCAGGTGCGCGTTATTGCGTACTAAACTGCTGCAGCAGCCATAAGGTGCCGACATGAAGGGTAACTGAGAATGAGGGAGGTTAAATATTGAGAGGTGGAGTTACTTGCGGCAGTGGTGGGATTCAAACTGAGTCTCAAGGTTCTCATCTCTGTGCTGTAACCGCTAGGCCAGACTACGTGGAAAAGGAATGCAGCGCTGGTTTTGGGTGAAGTTGGGGTTTTAGATGAGTAGGAGTTGGTGTAAGGAACCCTGTGAAGCAGATAACTGTTAAGGGACGCATGATGCCAAAAAAGGCAATTCCTTTCTCATACATGCTGGCTAAGTAGAATATGTTTAGAACTCTCAAATGTTTTTCAAAACTATTTAAAGAATGCATAGCCTTCTATCATGTTGCATGTAATAGTTTCTCATGGTATTCTGGTTTGTGAGAAGCTGGACCTAGGGGCTTTATTTACAAAATCATACTAGGAGGCAATTTGTAAACTGATTGGTGAAAATCATAACTGGTCTTTTTTTAAACTAGTTTTTGAGTTTTGACACTTGCGCTACTATTATCTGAGTTACCGGCTTGCAGTAGACTGGGTTGCTCATCATTTGTAACAAAGCAGTTGGGCAGAAGAAATCTTGATGAGTTTTAGTAGCTAAGCTGTAATGCCTTAACTCTGAGAGGATCTTTATTAGTGCCCAGATGAGTAATCCCCTCCGTATCTCATGCTCTGTATAGCAGAGTGCAGGTCACCTGGGATTACCCTTGGCAGCCAGATGTATTTCATGGAAGGCATACCAGAAGTACACTGTAATATGACATCAGCAAAGAAACATGGACATCTTAAATATATTAACATTGCATTCTTGCTTTCACTGTTTTTTTTAATGCATATGTCATCTACATTTTTAATAAAACACGAGTGAGAATTGCAAACTCATGAGACAATCGTCAGCATCTTGTATTAGGATCATACATCACAGTGCACGTTACATTTTCGCTAACAGGAGAGAAATCCCCCACTGTTCCTGCATTTGGGGCTAAAATTATTACTATTTTTAACACATTTTTTTTTTACTTAAAGGAGAAATGAATGTGTAGCTAATTGGCAGAAGTTAATAATGTTCCTATTTATGTACAAAAATTAAATTTACACCTTCAAATTATCCCTATTTAACTGTATCTGAATAAACACTGATGTGAAAAACTTGTTTTCAGTTGTTTTCTTTGTATGGACATCATTCTGCCCAGTTCTCTTCATGGAACCAGTAATTTGGAGTTTTTACTGTGTCAGGGTTTATGTCCAGAATGGTAAGCGTGTGCTGTTAACCTATCAGAACCATGCTTCAAGTTATGTACACAAACCATGACGCAATTAAAACTCCACATTACTGGTTCCTTTACGAGAACTGTAACAGAATGCTGCCCATAAAAGCAAAATTATACCAAATATAGTGTTTTTTAGGTACTGTAAAACAATCGATAGTTTAGAGGTACAGTATGCATATGATTTCTAAAAAAAAGGAACATTGTAAATCGCTGACAGTTAGAAATAATTTTCTGGCCTCTAATTCAAAAACAAATCAGGGCATACAGAGACTCAAAAGCTATATGTTTTGAGCAGGTGCGGTATTGCAGCTTTAGCAGTTGCTATCTGCATTGGCGAACGTGGTAAATATCGGATCAGGTGTCTTTCAAACCTCATTTCCCAGAGTACAGTTCGGAAATATGTTTGTAGATGATGATAATTATTTATTTTTTATTTCAAGAGTTTTACCAGGAAAAACGTACTAAGCTAAAGAGCTCATTTCCAGATTTGTCTTGGAGTGAAGGGGATGAGGAGAGTGCAGTAATAAGTGACATCAATCACGTTACAGTTATAATAACAATAATAAAAAGCACATGGCAGACAGTTAAGGGGAAGCACAGTGTTCAAGCAGTGCAAACATAGCATATCTATAGCAACCATGCAGCAAAGTGAGGGAAGGAAGGGAGACGGTGTGTACATCGGGGACAAGTCCAAGGTGGGTAGGGAACCAGTAAATCTGGGCAGGAGGGGAAGGGAGTCATATGGTGGGAGGAGCAGTGAGATCATCCTAGGATCATCGACAACTGCTGGTGTGGGTTGTGAAGTCACGGAGGAGGGATTTTACTGATAGGGAAGAGGGAACATTGTGTATAGTAGCAGGGAGGCTGATCCTGAGTTTGGGGAAGCGGAATGAGAAAGCAGTTTGACCAGCAGAGAATTTTACGGGGAGGGGATGGAGAGTGAGAGAGTGGTTGCCAGAGCTGGGAAGGGAGTAGGAGGTGGAAGGAGGAGAGGAGGGAGGACAGGTGTTGGGGTGGGTGGGGGGCAGCCAGAATTTGGAGACGAAGGTGGCACAATGAGCGAGGCACTTGGCATCAAAGGAGGGCAAGGAGAGGGAAGAATACAGGGAACAGTGATGGGTTCTGGGGAAACAATCCAGGGCAAAGCAGCATAAGGAGTGAAAGAGGGGATCTTGCCTGTTATTGGTGGACTTGGCAGCAGTGCTATATACAGTGTTGCTGTATACATTCAGACACATTAATAAGTTTCACTTGCTATATCCGAGCAGTTAACTCACTGTCAGACCAGAGAGTGTGTAAATAGTTCAGTCCACAGAGGGGCTGCTCAGGTTCTTATGTGGTGCGTATAACAGTGTATCTATTTTGTGCCAAAGAGTTTTCCAGAAGACGGGGAAGTACTGCATGGTTGACACCATCTTTTATTAAGTATAGAGTTGTGTTAATTCCACTTTTCCTATATGCCCTATCAGAAAGAGACTTAACAACTGCACTGCTGAGAAGAAATCAGGATCAGTCGCACTTTCTGTGAGCTCCAAAGCTATGATCAGCAATATCCTTATATTTTACATTATTTAGCTCCGTTTTTTGCAATTCATTTTTACTGGGGTAAGTGGAGTTACCGTGAGTCGTGATGAGTTCAAAAAAGAATCAACAGCAGCGGGGAGTAAAGGCTTTGTTTTTGACTTCTACATCCAAGCAGGTGGCTTAGGAGACTGGGCCTACACAGCACTGAGGTCCTGCCAGAGATTTACAGGCGGCTCCGATTTTTTGCTGAAGATGCAGGCTGTGGGGGGTGAGACCAACCAGAGACTGGCGGTGGTCGAACTGAAGCTGGGTAATCTCGATGGTCACATAGCTGAAAACGAGACTAGCGTGATTTCTGACTTGGTCCAAGGCATGGAGTGGCAAACAACAATTAATACCACACTGATAAAAGACATTGCCTTTCTTCTTGCAGAAATTGAGACCCTTGAAAATGGCCATTGACAGAGCAATATCAGGATTGTTGACGTCCCCCCACGGCTCGCCAGCCATGGAGTGCTGCTTTCAGCTTTGGATCGGCAGATTTTCACAGACCTGGCCTTATCCCTTCGGACTTAGAAGTTAAATTGTGAAGGCCTTTGCTATCGGGATCAATTATAGGTCTAGGAGGAGATGACACAGAGACCTCTGACAGCAACTGCCTATGCTATCATCACCTGAAGCTTGCATGTCTTCTCCTGCAGGCTTTTAGAAAACTTGGTGATATCACCTTTGGGAGGGGCAAACTTGTTTTATTCCTGGTTGTATCAGTGCAGACTCAGGATGGAAAGCACCAGCTCCAGGCTATTAAAAAATTCCTACTGGAAAAAGGAGCTGATGCACAGTTACTGTTTCCTGCACATCTTCAGGTGCAACACAGACATAAAACTCGGATTTACATGGACCTGGAACAGGGTCTGCATTTTGCAGAGCAGCTGCAAACTCCTGACCAACCAGACAATCAGAAGTCTGAGGATGAACCTTAGTGACTTTCTGTAATGTACTCTTTCTCCTGTTACGATGCTGACTTTTTGTTTGTTTGTTTTAAAACATGCAGTGAGTCTGTTACACTATTTCTGCACGTGTTGAAATATGTAATTTGTAATGTTATAAATACCTGATAGCTACTTTAATAATAGTATTGTTACAGTTACAGGTTATTCTCAGTAGGGTCCTAACTCCAGGACACCTAGAGCCACTCGGATCACACCTTCAAAGCCAGGATTGGTCACTGCTGGACTGTACCAATGACATTGACGAGGCACTTGATTTCTTCATCGACCGCTTTAATGCTGCGTGCAATATCCACGCCCCTCCTAAAAAAGCAGAAAGTTAAGGTGTAAACCCTTGGATAACACCTGAACTACTGGGACTTAAAAAGACTAGTGACCACCTCTGGCACCGGGCCAAAGCCAGAGACAATCAAGTAGATAGTCAGGCTTATAAAAATCCAGAAATATTTGTACCAGAGCCATCTGTTTTGCAAAAATTCAATACTTTAGGGAAGCACTGTCCAAGTCCTGGGGTGACAGTAAAATTTCTGGAGCAACATAAAGGATGTCACCAGCAAAGACATCAAGAGGCACCCACCATGCTTAACATTGATGGAAGCCCGACTGTCGACCCAATGGCCACAGCCAGTATTTTTAACAATGCCGTTACAGACCTCAGCAGTGTCCTCCCACTGATTTATTTTCACGGTTTCTGCCCCTGCCACACCCCCAAGTCTGTGATGCTCAGCAGCAGGCTCCCCCCCTCCCTTTTTTTTTTTTTTTACTTCAAAGAGGTTACTAAGCATGAGGCTAGAAAGTACATATGCAAAGTACTCGGTAAATCAGGATTCAGTGCGGACAATCTAGATCTCATATTTCTTCCCCTCACTCTTGAGGAAACTCTTACACCTCTTACCAAGATTCTGAACCTTTCTCTAAGACTTGGGCAATTCCCCCAAAAATGGAATGGGCCCTAACCCTGGTGCTCAAAGATGGATGGAGACAGGGCACACAATACAAACTACAGGCCAGTCTCCATTCTACCTCCTCTATCGAAAGCACTAGAGTATATAATTACAGATCAGCTTGTGGAATACCTGGACAAATACAATATCCAATGTCCCCAGCAGCATGACTTTTGTAAAGGTCATAGTACTACCACTGCACTATGGGAATTCACTGGTTTCATACATAACACACTCGACCAAGGCCATCTGGTATGGGCTGGTTTATCGACCTGATGAAGGCCTTTGATACTGTGAGCCATTCACTGCTACTCGGGCAATTATCACTCACAGCGGTGTCGAATTATGCTATCAGCTGGTTCAACAGCTACTTAGATGACCATTCACAGCAGGTCAAGATAACTAGTGTCCTCTCTTGAAGGAAGCTGGTCTGTTTCGAGTGCCTCAGGGATCTATGCTAGGGCCCTTTCTTCAGTATCTTCTTGAGTATCCCCCACTAGCCTGTCATGAACAGATTCTGTTCTACACAGATGATGTCGGGATCTACTGTAGTAACCCTGACCCTAAAATCTCCTGGATAACCTTCAACACAGTTTCTCAGAAGTAGAAAAATGGTTCAGCACTCAAAAACTGGTGCTAAACTATAAAAAGACCAAAGTGCTGCATCTCAGTAGTGCCCATAAGGAAACACAAGTCCAAACCCTTATTCATCACAAACTGCATTGGCACCCCGCTTAAACAGATTCACTCCTTCAGATATCTAGGGGTCACTGCTGATAGCTCACTCACCTACTCACAACATATTGATATTGTAGCTTGAGCTGTCAACATAAGGATTGGCATACTCTACAGGCAGAAGCATAGCCTCACACCCGAGGCGCTAAAAATGCAATTTTGTCATTACCTGTCATTACCGTTCGCCGATTATGGGGTGGTTGTTTACTTGCCTCTGCTACATCCCTTCACAGGATCACTGTTAAGCCCTCACAGACACGTGTGACCTACAGTACATGCTCAGACTGGGTGGCTTCAATTATTCAGCTGGATCCAATATCAAACCTGCTTACTTGCCAAGAAGGCACACCTTGGTTTGGTACTCCCTGGGGTCCAACAGCTCCTTAGTCCTTGTCACAGTACCCAACTTACTTGCAGCTCAGCAACTCAGGTCTTTACTGTTCCCAGATGCCACACCACCTTAGATCAGTGGTCTTTCACTTATAGAGCCCCCTCTGGCTCAACTCCTGGTAGGGACATCTCTACTGAGTCAAAACTCGGCCCTTTCAAACACAAACTCTGGCAGCATCTATTAGCAAATAGTAAATGTGACTGCCGCCATTAACAGCCTTCTGCTTATGTTATGATTGTACTTACACATTTTGGCACTTTTAACACTTGGTACTTCATTTTAGTCCTACCCTGAAGCCTTTTCCCTTCCACCCCTCACCCCTGCTTCTTCCCTGCTCGTGCATCTTCGAGCTCTTCCTCTGCTCCTCCTCACCTTCCCTCTTCCACCCCTCACCCATTCTCTTATCTCATGCCACCTCTTTTGCAACTTCTTGCCCTCCTTCCCCCCTACATTTCTCTCTCTTACCCCTCTCTCTCTCTCTCTTGGGTTTTGGAGAAGGCGTGCTAGGCTCCCCCTCCCTGGCTAAACATCACCTCTTCTCCCTCTACTATTAATTTGTCTTTCTCCCCCACTTCACCAGCACTCCCCTTCTCTCTGCAATCACCCATTTCCTTCCATCCACCTCCCCCTCACCTCTTTATCCCCATTACCTCCTTTGCAACTCTGCTCCGCCTCCTGTGCAACTCATCTCCTTCTCCCTCTTGTTTCTCCTATCCCCACCTTACACCCCATTACTTCTCTCCTAGATTTTGACAAGGCCTTCTAGGCTGCCCTCTCTTCTAGCGCACTCTACTGTATATTGAGTAACATCCAGTGTTACTTTGATTGCTTTCGATGTATTAGTTTTTTTTAAGTATATTCTTGATGTCCGCTATTTACTTATCCATTGTTTACCTTGTTTTGTTTTTGCACTACTGACGTGGAACCTTTGTAAATGAGTTGTATTGCTCAAAGGTGTTGTAATCCAAGACTCAATAAATAAAATAAATAAAAAAATAAACAGTTTGATATTACCCATGTAGAAATAATCATGTCACTATGAGAGCAGTGCTTTTTCATAAGGTGTGTAAATACACACGTCTCAGTGTGTGGACTTTCATATTTCCTGTTGCATCGATTTCCTGTGCCCTGCATGGTGTCCTTGTTTGATACCTAGGAGTGCGGGGTGAAAGTATAGCTTAATTGAGTTTAGGCGATCATTATCATATTTGGCTTTGCTCAGTATGATAGTTGGCCCTCCATCAACAAATAATCCTGTGAGGAGTGGGAGTTCCATTACAAACCTCTGTTCTGTTTCATTTGTAGGTGAGAGTGGGATCTGCTATGGACTCATCTGTCTGGACTGTTCACTCTGTCAAACTGAACTGTGAATACAAATCAGTATTTTAGCATTACTTTCTCTTTGTACTGAATTGTTAATTTTATATTCTGAACGACTTTGGCTTGTATTTTGACCATTGTTCTAATTGATATGTGCTGTGCTTGTCAATAGCATAATTTATAAGTAAAAGTAAAACAAAAAAAAAAAAAAAAGGCGACTAAACCACTGTAGACTCTATCCCTGTGATAGCTTTCTGCTCAGAGTTACTGATCTGATGTGTACCACTCCTTTGCATCGTTTGGGTGGAACTCGGTTGCAGTTTTGAAACTCAACAATTTGCATCTTGGTGTCAGTAAATTGAAAGGTCTTTCCTTCATAAGTGATGCAAAGCACCGCGTAACACTAGCAGGGAGTGGACAGTCCCTTACAGTACTGTCTTAACTAACCCAAGACTGCATCAAATTGTTTATGGCGAGTTCTGGTTACAAATGACCAGTGCGGGTTGAAATGTACCTCTTGATCCTGGTATTGGAGCCCCTGGTCAGAGTTTGTATTCGAAAGTGATCCCTAATTTTAATTCCTAAAGTGACAAGGAGGATTTTGCTTGCGGTACTAGAGCAGACCCTGCATTTTATTGCTGTATAGCCCAACCCTTCTCCAGATGTAAAGCTGTGGGAAGCCAAGTCTGGAGAAAGTCCAAAATATGATTTCCCCTCTGCACCTTTAGGGAGGCAGACAAACTATACATTGGGGCTCTGGCTCGGTTCTCTGTGATCTCCAGGCAGGAACTGAGATACATATTTTCTTGTGTCCGTCATTGTCTGCGATGAACGTTCATTTGCTGTTTTGTCTGACACTTTAGTTTGCTCTGTATTTTGTTCTCGAGAGCCCATTCTCTCCTGGATCCATTCTGTCTTGTGATCCATATCTCTCATGGTGGCTAGTACAGACTCCCAAGGTGGGGGTTTGCAGCAGCATCAGGCTAACTGGTTCTAGTCCTGCACTGGCCTTCCCTTGGAACTTGCCATTGCTTTGGGCCGCTGCCTGCTGTAGTTTTGAGCATCCCATCTTTTATCTGCAGGTCCAGAAAACTATCCAAAATACAGATATGCAAATTTTACACCCTTTAACCAAAATTATAAGTAAAATGTTATTTCAGTTTGAGTATTTTATGTTCTGTGGGAGCCAGTGTGAAGGCTGTCTTGACTCTGATCTGGCTCTCTGGTTCCTGCCTTGCCGCTCTTTTTCTGCTTTCACTCTTATGGATGAATTGTACAGTAACAGTTTGTTGTTGTTGTAAAGCAGAATGCTTAAAAGCTTTTTTTATTCACACTGCTGAAAAAAAATGTTGATGCAAGTATTTTCAGCGGAACCATGTATTTGTAGTGGGTGAACATAATTTCCTAATGCGACCAACTTCTTCATTAAGTTCTGCTTTGTTTTGACCACATCCAGTATGGTAGGTGACCAGATGCTCGTACATGGTCTGCTTATTTGTGTACTATTTAAAATAACTTCAGTACTCATGAAAGAGAGGGGAAAATGTCATTGGAAATGGAAGTCCTCTATTTCTGTCTACTGTGCACAAAGTAAGTGCACCTTCACACTGATCTGAAGGGGCCACATCTCTGAGCTCTGCAGCCTTTTAAGCAACATCTATCGGCAGAGCCAAACCGAGTGTGCTGGTTTTGTGAGTTTGTCTGCTGAATCCATTTCACTGGTGAACAGAGTTGAAGAAATACACTCACTCTTCTCTGGTGAAACTAACTTCTATGCTACATGTGTTTAATAAACAAATGGGTTAATGGACAAAAAAAAAACAGTGACGCAGAGGCTTAGAGGACTGTTGGGGTACAGATCTAGAAATACTTTGGGGGGGATGCTGTCCAAGGACAGGAGGGAAATTTTAAACATGCCTCTCCCACTGAATGTTTTATGTATCTTGGTGATTTTTATCCATGGCCTGGGTTCTACACACTAAAAAAGGCTTACTAACTGCCGGTGTGCCCCTCTGCCATTTGAAAAGCCCTTTTCACAACTAATTACTTCCCTTACTGATAGTTACCTTGAAAAGGGCAACAGTGTTTTCCCTGCTGTGACCCTCAGTAGTGCTGAAACTTGACAAACTAGGGATGTCAACAGAAGTAATAGAGTGGTGAAAGCACTAGACAGGGACACAGAACATAGAAACATAGAATGTGATGGCAGATAAGGCCACTGGGTCCACCCAGTCTACCCATTTTTTTTTTCACCTTCATTTTTTGCTGCAGACCCTACTTGATCCACAACATAATCTCTCTCTCTCTCCCCCTTCCTTACCTCTACAATTCCCTTGTTGCTGTCCCAGGCAGTTTTGAACTGCACCAATGTTCTTGCCCCACTACCTCTGCTGGAAGGCTGTTTCAGGCATCCACCACCCTTTCTGTGAGTACTTCCTCACATTCCTCCAGAATTTACCTCCTCAACTTCATAGCATGCCCCATTGTTCTAGAGCACCTTTTTCTCTGAAAGATGCCCTCTCCTGTACTTTATTAACCCTCATGACATATTTAAAGGTTTCTATCATATCCCCTCTCCCTCATGTCCTCCAGGGTGTATTTGTTTAGTTCTTTTCGCCTTTCTGTGTAGGGCTTTTGATTCAGACCCTGCACCATTTTTGGTAGCCTTCCTCTGGACTGCCTCCACTGTGTCCTGCCTGAGATGTGATCACAGAACTGGACACTGTACGCAAGGTGGGGTCTTACCAATGATCTGTATAGGGGAAGTACCACCTCCTCCTTCGTGCAGGCAGTACCCCTTCTTGTGCACCCCAGCATTCCACTAGCCCTTCCAACTGCCTTGTCACGCTGCCTGGCCACCTTTAGGTCATCCGATAAGATTACCCCTAGGTCTGTTTCCTGCTTTGTCTTTGTCAATATCACTCCACCCATTTTGTTCTCCTCTTCCGGGTTTCTATGGCCCGGGTGCATTTCTTTGCACTGTTTTGCATTAAATCCAGTTGCCGTATCCTTGACCACTCTTCCAGTCTTTTCAGATCCTGCCAATGCTTCCCACCTCCCCAAGTGTCCACTTGTTGCAGATAATTGGTTTCATCCACAGAGAGGCAGACCTTCCCTTCCAGTTCCTTCACTATGTCACTTATAAAGACACTGAAGAGTACGGTCCCACCACTGATCCCTGAGGGACCATTGCTGATCACCCTACTTTCCTTCAGAGAACACTCCATTTACCACTACCCTCTGCGTCTTATCCGCTAACCAGTTTTTTACCCAGGTTACCACCTCATTGCCCACTTTAAGTTGCCCATCTTACTCACCTGTCTCCTATGTGGAATGGTGTTGAAAGCCTTGACAAGAAGCTTTTTGAGAGAATGATGGCTGTAACAAAATATACACTGTTTGCAAAACAAGCAGCATCCCTATTTGACAACAAAACACAGCAGTTTGAAATATACTATAACATGTGTTATACTTGAGGAAACTGACTAAATAGGCTCCAGCTCATCGAGCACAATGTTATAAGTGTGACCACCCATCCAGTACTGCTTGCTGTTCAAGTGAAATGTATACTAATAACTGCCTTCTGCTGGTCTGTATCAATGAATCTGCTTCCCAGCCTGGAGGACCTGCCGATCAGATGTGTGCTGATAGGAAATGTATTTCTGCTTCACTTAATGTCCAGCAAAAGGTACAGCTCTGAGAACCTCAGTTATTGAATACACATATACTTCTTTAATGGCTTGATAAGAGAACCCCTTCATAAGGCCTCATTCTGCAGTTGCTCACTGAAGCCCTAAAAACCTAGAGATTAAAAAAACTAGCACATGGCATCCACAACTCATCCTGAACGTACCATGGAAGATTTAACACCGTAGAAACCCTGAATGCCATCCCCAACAAATGGTAATCCATTTGCATACAGAATACATCTCACTCTCAATATGACCTAATCCCACCTGAAAGTATCTGGCCCATGAATTCCTCCCACATCACTTGGCAACCATGGCACCTGGGCTGACCTCTCTAGCACCTATTGAATACACTTATACCACCAGCACATATATATTGATACTTAGAATGAATATGGTAGCACCCCCCAAGACAGTCCCTGCATACTAGAAGAAAATGAAATTGTTTGTTTTAGAACTAGCTGGCCAGTAATGTTATAGCAGAATGTTTAAAGTGCCCTTGGCCCACGCTGTTGTGACACTCTGAAAAAAATTTACTATTTGAGACATAGTTCAGATTATAGTTTGTATTCGCTTTTTGCAGTCCTCACCCTTATGTAATCATTACTAGAGACATTTGCATGAAAACAGGATCTCTGACTTATCTGCTCTGGCTGCTTGTCTGCATCTGACATTCATTTCATTTCATTTTATTTTGTTAACTAGGATAAGGCACTGGAACTAGTTCACTTTCAGGCCCGGCCCGACCAATGTTTACAAACATGGACATAAAATAAGTTGTCAGTGTCAGTGGCTCAGTAGGTAGCCCACTTGCCTCTGAGGCCGGGAGATCAGAGGGCTGTGGGTTCAGTTCCCACATCTGGCACTTGGGTTAATATCCCAGTACTGACACTGTAGTGCAGCATGAGAGGGTGCTGCACTTCTGAGGTGCCGCCTCTTCGGATGAGACGTTAAACCGAGGTCCCATCTTCCTGGATTGGTGGTAGTCAGGTGGATGTTAAAGATCCCATGGCACTTATCGAGAAGAGTAGGGGAAGTTCCCCGGTGTCCTGGCCAAATTTCCCTCATTCATTAAACATACCACCAACAGCTTAATCTGGTTCATGGTCAGTTGGCTTTCATCTGTATCCCTTCCCCCGGGTCGTGCCTGAAAATAGGCAGGATTTGTCTAGTGCACTTACCCGGTCAACGAAAACTAAATAAATAAATAAGAACATTACAATGCAATAACAATAACAAATTACAAAAACGATTAGTTATCCACACTTTAAATATTGTTTAAACTTTGTTTTGAAACTCAACAATGAAGTGGATGCAATCAATATTACCAGGTAAAGCATTCCAAAACATAGAGCAGCCACAGAAAATGACCTAGAACCGTCTTTGGTCTTATGTGACTCACTGTTCTGTTTATGACCTCATAATCTCTTGCTATGAAGAGAAGTATGATCAGAGACAACAGCCCTCATCCTGAACATCGTAGTGTAGACTGAAACATGGTTACAAAATGGATAGGGATAGGGAAATCTGCATCCTGATTGTTGGCACCTGTGTCTTGGCTCTGCCTAATGCACAGGTGAAAACAAAGTGGTGTTAATCGGGACACAGGACACTAACTATATTGATGCCTTTTTCAAACAATCCTGATTGCCAGTACAAAAATGCTGTCACCTTTACTCACTAAAAATCATTTAGCTTCTGAAAGAAATTGTCAAAATAACAAATTGATTAAATGTTATTTTATGTTTCCTACCTTACCCACATACACAATTAAAAAAAATGAAGTACTACTCAGTTTTATTTCTGAGCTTATTTTCTGACTATGCCCCCCCCACCCTTTCTACCTGCCTGCCAGGAAATATTTGCTGCTTGATCCGCTGCAGATAAAGCGGAATCCTCGACTCCGGTGCCATTTTGAATTAAGATTAAGCAGTAGCGTCCTCTGACTTCAAAAGGTTCTATTGAAGCCAGTGTATGAGGCATTCTGTTGTATGTGTTTTTGTTGGGGAGGTGAATATTCAGCCAGTAGAATTCTGCAGAAGTTTGAATTCCTGCATATAATGATAAACATTCCATCTACTGAAATTGGGAATGCACAGAAACTTATTTATTTATTTCATTTTGTTGACCGGGTAGGCCCACTGGGCCCAAATAGACCCTTTTGATACCTGGGGAGATACTACTTTTTACTAGGTACTTTTAAATGGAGAAAAAATTTTTTTTTTTTTTTCAATATTCTCCGCTTACCCATTTTAAAAGAGCAGTGAGACACTACAAGATTTGGGTTGTTATATAAAAACTGCACTTTCAAGTGCCTTTATGTCCCTGGGTGTGCAGTTACATCAGCATAATTCACACCCCATCATGTCTTATTGCTCATTTAGAGGCTTTGGAAAGCACTCATTATACTAATATGACTTCCAGTCCCATGGTGTCTTTTTTTGTTATATGTTTATGCCCTTCATCTCCAGTCCCCAACTCGATCCATATCCTAATGGTGCAACCTTTGGTGCTCCTACCTAACCGTGTGATGCGCTTCCATACTGCTTTTTGGATTACCACCCAGGTGGGTTTAGGGTGGGGATTTACCTCCGAGCACACTATGCCTGTCAGGAGGCATGCAACCAGCCAGGCGGAGTTCAGCCTGGGATGCTTTTGGGGTCTTTATCTCAAGCACCAGGGCCATTTTGTCTTGTTCTGTCCTCCCTCTGGGAATCCGCATGCATTGATGTCAAGGGACATTCACTAGAGCTGATTTGGTGACATCTGATGCCCACGGAATCCTGCCCCTTCCCCCGGGCCCCCCAACTGCACAGCCACCTGTGGTCACCCATGGGGCAGTATTGCAACAGAAGATGGGAACCCACCCTCCCTGTGGAGGGAGAGTGTCCTGTGGGACACTCAATCCTCCTCCTCCCCTGGGCCAGCTCCCGATGATTCTGTCTCATTCTCAAACTTGGATTGCTGGCATAGGGAGTGGTAGTGCTACCGTCTCGCCAACAGACCAGCCTCACAGTGTGTCTTGACACATGGTTACAGTGATATGGGAAATGACTCACTATATCAATATCATGACTTCCAGTGCTATGGTGTTCAATTAAACCATGACATGTGCAGTGGATAGGAGGCTGACGATGAATATGATAAGATGAAGTGATGCTGGAGTGGATGTTCAGTGATGCAATTTGTACAAGGTAGTTATATTCTTTGACATTTTACCAGCTGCAGAGTCGAGATGTCATATCCTTTCACATTTAGATTCTGGTGAAGTACAAAGTATTACTTTCAATTTTGTTGTTTATTTATATGTAACCATTATTTTACCAGGAGGGCCATCGAGACAAATACCTTATTTTCAAAGGAGACATAGACAAGTTGGCAGAAAACAGTCAGACCTTTAAATACATGGTAGTCATGCCTGCTTGTATCGGTGTGCTGTAGTAAGAGGTCAGCATGGCTCTGTTGGTACCATCCACCTCTAGGCCAGAAGATCATGGGTTCTAGTCCTTCATTGGGCTGCGCTCATACTAGAAATGCTGGCACCCATGTGTGGTGCTAGGTGGGTGCTGTACTGTTGGAGTGTGCCATCTTTCTTACTTATTTTTTTCTTTGGCTTGTCTTTTCTCCCTTGGTTGGCTCTCGTTAGGAGGGCACCCCAGTCCTGGCCCCAGACAGTCACAAGAGTTATCACCAGCGCCTTCCCCAGGGCTTGCCCTCCTGGTGGAAGCTTTGATGGGGTCCCCAGGCCCTACCAAGGACCGACAGAAGTCAGCTAGTCTGGGAACGGGACCTATGAAAGTGCCCACCTTCATCCAGCTGCCATCATTTTCTGGTGTTCTGGTCCCTTGGAGGTGTGTACAGTGACATCAGGGCCATGTGCACCGACGGCTCACCCCATCTCCCAATCTGCTGGCCCGAGTTGCTCTTCCATTTTCTGCTTATATAGGCAAGCTGTGCTTGCTAGTCAACCATTCCCCAGAGGAGGAGAGCAGTCTATTGGACATGTAATCCTCCTCTCCCTGGCCAACCCCTGATGCCCCAAGGTTGCTCCCGACCCCTAGTTGCCAGCGTGGTGGCAGGTGAGACTTAGTACCTCAGCCCTCCGTGCCACCGGGCCAGCTAAGAGTGTGCTATCTTTCAAATGAGACATTAAACCACGGCCCTGTCTGCCTTTTCTGGGGGCTGTTCAGGTGGACGTTAAAGATCCCATGGCACTTCTCGATCAGAATAGGGGAATTCAGTTGTTGTCCTGGTGAAATTTTCCACATTCACTAACAGAGTTGTCATGGTTTCACAGTATACTGCGGTATCAGAAGTCACGGTATTGATACCATGGGCAATTTCTGATACCACGATAACTGTGATTCATGGTATGCCACAGTATTGAGACCTTCAAAAGTCTTTTGCATTTTCAGGAACTGTCCTTTCACGCCAACTCTTCCTGATGGAAGAGTTCGAGGAGGCTTCTTTTGTGCAAAATTACTTGTTCTGCAATATGACAGTAACTTACTGTATTACATGTGTTGGTTATCATACCATCAGAATTTCATACTGTGACAAGTCTATAACTAAAATACCACCAACGGCTTAAGCTGATTCAATTTTCAGTGGATTTGCATCTGTACCCCTAAAAAAAAAAAAAACACTCTGGGGCAAGGCTGAAAATAGGCAGTATTATCTAGCCTCCTTTCCTGGTCAACAAAACAAAATAAATAGTTAGCAGACATTCAGTTTAATATAAATCAGTACACAGTATAAGTATGGTAACATTTCAGCATGGATGTACATTAGTACTCAAATTTTGGGACAGTTGTAGCAGGAGGGGCAGGCAAGATGGGCACTCAGTTAACTACTATATGTTAGGAAATACTCCTGCTATTCTTACAGTCTGACTGAAAACAGTGACAGTTTTAGATGTTCTGTAAGTCTATGAAGAACAGCAAAGCGCAACAGGATTGTGTTTGCTGTAATGTGGAAATAAATAGAAGTGTCAGACATGTAGTGGTGTCCCCCAGTAAGTATTTTTTTGAGACTTAACATCCCCTAATGACACACTAGTGTCATTTTCTTTACCATCATGCAGTAGTTTACACTGTGGGCTCATTACAATCTACAGTGATACTCGATAACTAAAGGAAAAAAATGGAGCTGTCCAAGGCTTTGGCAGACTTTTGAATGCCAGAAGTCTTCCAAAGACACTAAATTTGAAATTATGATTTCATGCTTAAGAATATTTATTTTTGTGGTTAGTCTTGTTATTTATTTTTTTGGCTTCTAATGTGAAAGCTAAACAGTGTTCCTGGATACCATAATTTCACCACACTTTGAATGCTACAGTATGTAAGCAATAAGACATGACAGGGCGTTGGTTGTCAGGGGTTAATGCATGCCCAGGTGCGTATTACAGATAACCAACAACATGGGTGTCTTATTGTGCTTATAAATTGTGAACCGAGGAACAATTTAAAAAACAACCAAAATGCTACTTTAAAAAACAATAAAAAAAAAGGGTATTTTATTTTATTAAGAGTAACTAGTCCCACCTGTCAATCATTTATGTTTCGTGCATTCAGTAGATGGAATGTTTGTTTATTATGGAACACAGGAATGCAAACTACTGCAGAATTCTGGCAACATGTTTACCCCTAACTGAGGCCTTAAAGAGCAGCTGACATTGTTTCTGTATCTGTAGTTATCTTCATAATCGTATCTTTACTGCCCTCTGCTTGCATTCTGTTGTATTTAGCTATTTCTTTCAATATGTCAAAGTAATATTTTCCATTTTAAGAAACACTATATGAACGCATCCACATCCCACTAGTGCTTCCTGATTCTGTGCAGTGGCTGCATTTGTGAGGTCAGGTCTGGATCCCTTACCACTACTGCTAGTGGACTGTCTTTCATTCACAGTGACTAGGCAGGACTTTGCCAACATTCAAATTAAGTCGTGCTAACAAAAAATGTATAGCGTGGAACTGCTGTCAGACATTGAAATGGGCAATGCTTTTTTATTTTATACATGCACTTACTTTTCCCGGCCACCCTCCCCGCTTCGGCACAGCAAACATACTTACTATTTATTTAACTTAGTTTATGTGTGCATGCCGTACGCCAGGGTGAGAAAATCTGTAGCAGTTTTCTACTAATAGCAATTTCTACATAATACTAATAAAGAATAAAAGACAGTTTGCTCCTCTCATCTCTCAAATGTCCCATATTTTCTTGCATGTACCTGGTTTATCCCTCACATTTCTTCTGTCCCTTCGAAAGCAGATCCGTTTGCCACTGAAAAGTACAGGGGATTTAAAGGCATAGAACAGCGTCCGACATTAATGTCATAGAGCAGCTATGCCTCAGAAAATGTTTACACCAACTTGTTTATTCTCACAACTTCCCGAGTTACTGTCATACTTTTGGTGTGATGTTCCCTGTTCCTCTGTGGACCACAGGCATGAGAATACATCTTGTTTCTGTTCCTCTTCGCCATATTTAATCCAGGAAGTATGGGCTCCTTACCAGTTTCCTTGGAAACATGATTTATAGATGATTTATAGACTGAGGATTTATCATACTACCATGGTAGTGCCAGTGTATTATGGTTAAGTGAGCAGTTTAATGCTAAAATCCCATTATTTTCACAATAATAAGACCGCTGTTCCTGGACCAATTAGCTGGAAATTCAGCATGCGGGAGTGCGGCAAGTATCTCAGTATCCTGTAAACTTGATAGTATTCAATTTAGAAGGCTAAAACACAATAAATGTGGATATTAACACTTACATTCTCACTGAATAGCACATAAATGACTGGGAACTGAAACCTGAAACTTTCCGGTTTTTTGAAATGTTGGCCTGTTTCAAGGTAATTTTCCTTTCCTGCACGCTTTAATACTTTAAAAGATACCACCCCTCAAACATGGTCACATTAACTCAATTACAGATGATTACAAAGATTAATTGCAAAATAATCATCTTATATGGCTATCCCGATATAAGAAATTCTAACTAAGTGACTAACTCCTCATATGGAGTGTGTCAGCTTGCTTATATACCCTTGTGAATATTGTGATGGGACTAGCTAACAGACGACACATATAAGGTTGTACATATCTCGGGTGGACATCAGAGCTTCTGATGTCTGATGAGAGATGGCTTGCTAAATCGGACAACCACAGCCATTCATAGTACATATTTTCTGAAAGATTTTGTTTTATTTTGAAGTTGATAACACATAATAGCCCTTAGCTGAGATGTGCCAAGTGTAACTTAGGGTTACCACCTGTTAAGAAGCCCAAACTGGGACATTTCTTACTGAAACATGTTTTTTCGCAGAACAATATGTATCCTCGACCGATGCAACAGACTTGTTTTCTCCAAATAATCAGAATTAAGACCAAGTGTTGTAGTTTTTTTTAGTTGTTTCTAGTGTTTATCATCTTAAAGTGTTTTAGTTAAGGTATTATAGTTTTTTGCAACATTTTAGAGGAAAGTCAGAAAATATTTTTTTCTACTGTAATGTCAGGACGTGTAGTATTTTTTATTTCTTTTTGCAGGACACAGCTGCCCAAATCAGGACTGTCCTGCAAAAATCGGGACAGGTGGCAACCCTAGAGTAACTGCTAAAAGGACAATATAGTGCAGGGAGACCAAGTAAAACTGCTCGTAGGCATCGTCAGTTGTGGAGGGATTCGAACCTCCGTTGGTTCCTGTGCTCTGGGCAATACAGTACCTTTCTTCAATGTGTGGAAATGTGAGAGGCTAAAAAGTAACATCCATAGGAAGGGCAGTTTTGAGCATTGCTCTTTGAACTCAGTTGCGATGTGTGAATGAATGAGATTTGTTTAAGTTTGGGAAATTAAGTTATTATTAAAAGAACTTTTTTTTTGTTTGTTTATTTACCTGTACAGGGCATGTTTTGTTCAGCTCTTTTAGCTCATTCATTTCAATAAAAATAGCCTGATGTGTTTGGTTGTGAATGAAAATGATGATATGTACATGGAATGAATATTATTCACATAAAGTGATAGAGAGGCAGTGTGATCTAGTGGTTAGAGCATAGGCTTGAGAACCTGGAGTTCTCAGATTCAAACCTTGGAGCCAAATATTCACTGCGTGACACTGGACAAGTCATTTAATCTCTTAGTTATAAAGTCCACCCAGCTACCGAAATAGAGGGTGCAGGACCCTACAAAGGAATTTTATTGTATTTCAGCTGGGCTGTTCTGTGGAAATACATTGTAAAACGATGTTTATCTGAAAATGAAGGAATTTGTCTTGGTAAGTAGTACACATAATTATATATGGGCATTTAGTTGTGTTCTATCTCCATTCTTAATACTGCACAGTTCTATTTTCTTTTGTCTGGATATTTGCTTATAACTAATATTTTGCCCCAACATACCTCTATAACTTTTGTCACTAGAATGTGGGGCAAATGGCACTGAGTATGGGACACTGTCCCTGAAAAATCTGTAACTCATCACCAAACGAGATACTAGCTCAGAACTTTGTTTTCAAATAGTATTTATCTGTGCAAAGTTTAGTTTGCATCCAGCCAAACATATCATGATGAATTTCTGCTTTAGTCAGAGTTTGCCAGAGTGAGATAATACCTTCTCCATGTGGGACGGAAAGGAACTCTGAGATATCATCTGTAGTCTTTCTAAATGTTGGTATAAAGATCACAGAAAAGCTAAAACCACTGCTTGATGTTTATATACATGTGGAATGTGGTTCTTCTTTGAGTTTTACCATACATTTTCAAGGTGACTATTTCCCAGAAGAACAACTTGCCTGTTTCTTGTTTTATAGTAACTCAAAGTACGTGTAACCACCCCACCCCCTTTTTGTAAGGGAGCACCCCTCTTTTCGTTACTCAGACAAGGCAACAACCACAATTAGCAGAAAAGGTTTCACCCCTGGCATTAGGACAACACCTGGCTTGGGCATCTCAGAAGTCAGGGGGAGGGTTACAAAACAACATTTCTATTTTTACCCAGGTCCAGGGGAGAGGTGCCAGGTCTAGGGTGTGTCTTCTATCTGTGGGGGCTCCATATACTTCACTCAGGTACTCAGAGACGGAGTGTCCGCAACTAGAAACTTGGAATTTTACTGTATGGCTTTATTCCTGAGAGTGTTAACAGACAAATACAGTGGTGCCCCCAGGGCTTGTAGCTGTACAATATAGATGGCACATTGGTAGCAGGCAAAAACATTTCACAACTCTTTCAGGCAGAACTGAGACTTCTCACAAGAACATTTCCCACAGACGTCCATCCCTTTGTTTAGGGATCTCTGGACTTACCAGTGCATTTATAGTGGATCTTACCGCAGTACTGAATTCGAGCACCACTACATAGAAACATAGGCTTTGACGGCAGATAAGGACCGCTAGCGACTTAGTCTGCCCATTTCCTAGCTACAGGATAGCTGCAGATCCTAGTTAACCAACAGCCTATTTCTTCCTACCCCTACAATAATTGCTTTATGTCTGTCCCATGCATTCTTGAATTCTCCCACAGTTTTAGACCCCACAACCTCCTCAGGAAGGCTGTTCCATGCATCCACCACCCTCTGTGAAAAATACTTCCTCACATTGCCCTGAGCAATCCCCTTCTATCTTCAAATGTGTCCCTTGTTCTTGCACACTTTTCTGAAAGATGCTGCCCTCCTGGACTTTGTTGATTCCACTGAGGTACTTAAAAGTTTCTATCATATCCCCTCTCCCTCCTTTCTCAAGGGTATACATATTAAGCTCCTTCAGTTTCTTGTATGGCTTCTCTTGCAGACCCTGCACCATTTTAGTTGACTTGCTCTGGACTGCCTCCATCCTGTCTATGTCCTTGCAGAGATGGGGTCTCAGAGCTGACACAGTACTCAGATGGGGTCTCACCAACTGTCTGTACAGAGGGTTAACAACTTCCTGTTTTCTGCTGGTGATGCCTCTCCTATACATCCCAGTATCCCCAGCCCTCCCTACTGCCTTCTCACATTGCTTGCTAACCTTAAGGTCATTTGATATGACTACCCCCAGGTCCCTTTCCCTTTTTGTTGTTGTTACTACCACCCCTCCCCCCATTGTGTACTCTTCCCCTGCGTTTTTGTGAACTAAGTTAACACCTTAGACCATTCCTTGTAACCAGTTAGATCCCTTTGAAGCCAAAAGTGAGTGGTCAGTTCACTATGGCTAAAGCTAAATTCTCTCTGCTATTACCTTTAGGAAAAACAGGATTCCCTTACCACACAGGGGCTACAAGAGACATCCTTACAGCACAAACTTTGTACGAAGGTCCTGAGTACCTGCATCCTAGCCTTGTTGGGCTCCTAGCCAGGCACTAGCCAACTCACATGAACAACAAATGAACCTTGTACTTAGAGTAGCTTGTTGTGCCCTCCAAGGCATTTAAGAACACGTGAATGCCATAGTTCTCACACAAAATCCATAATTTTTAGGTTTAAAACCACACAGTCTTTACATTCTGGGCAGTTTTGTTAGTTCTCACAGTCTTTTGGGGGGTTGCCCCAAAGTACTCACTGAACCTTCAGTCCCATTCCTCCTTCTGTGAAAAATCTTCACCCCCTTGGGGCTTCACAGGATCTGGTAGCCACCACGTCCCACAAAACAGGCCGCTGGTTTCTATACTAAGGCAGAAAATAACAAACTGTGGGTCCTTCCCTCTAACAAGTGGCCTTTGGTAAAACACCACTTGCATGTAGAACTCTCAACCCCAAACTGACTCACAGTTCAAAACAATATCAGAGCACTGTGGCTTATGCTGCTGCAAGGGTTTTAAATTCCATTGTAAAATGGGCATTAAGGAAAGGTCAGATACTGACACGCCATTGGTCTGAACATGTCAGCTGACCATTCATTAATGCCCTGGTAGAGGAACAGTTGGCATGAGGATCTTTTCGGCTGGTACATAAAGCCGAATGTAAAAAAAAAAAATATATATATCAATGCCTTCACATTCTCCCACTGCCATTGACAACAGCAGGTGAAGCAAGAGAATGTGAAAAGATGGAGCAAGCACAAGAAATATGCAGAGAACTTGACATTTTCGAGGGTCTGATGATAAAATTACTTACAACTGAGTCCCTCTGTAAACTCTCGCTTAACAAGAAATATGACCGCCATGTATTTTATTTTCAAAAACCCATCCATACATGATTGGCAACCAATGAGAGCCAGAGCTATACAAGAAAACCTTTTTTTTTGTTAAAGAGACCTAATTTTTAAAGTGGACGGACAAAGTGCACCAAAAATAAAATTCTGAACGATTTTAAAATTTTTGAGAGTAGTTAAAACACTTGCAAAACATACCATTTATAAGTGCAATAACCCTCTAGCCCCATGGGTGTATTGGGGCATTAAGGCACTTCCCGGCTAGTTGAAGTCACTAGGGCAAGCCCTTGTGCCTCACAACGCACCCAGGGCATGCGTTAATGCCCTGATACACCCATGGTCTGTCGTGGGTTATAGCATACTGACATCATCCCCTGACTCAGCAGAGCAAAGCAGGTGGTGATGTAATGTTTTATAGAGAGTTTTAAATCATCAGACACTGCCCAGGCTATCTGCCTGATCTAAAACTGATGGGATCCTAGTAACCCCAGGCACTGGTTGGTTACATACGCGATAGGCAGCCACCCTTAAAAATAAATGCTTTGAATAAACACCCAGAGAGTAAAACTCCCCAAACCAAAGTGATATACTGGTGCCTGGAATTTACATATTCTCCTTTGTCCTGTTTACATTTACCAAAAAAAAAAAAGCTACAGTTGTAACTGTATTAGATTATAGGTATGGATGAATACATTATACTGTTCGAACACACCATCCATCACTTTCATCAGATTCATCAGGTATTTAGCAATATAATAGTAGTAAACGTTTAGAAATTTGGTTAACCTCCTGCTTCGTTCCTTTTAACATGCGCAGTAAAAATGACCCATATCAAATTATGCCCGCAATGTTTTTTTTTTCCTGAAATCCACGACTTAGCCTCTTGGACTAATTCAACAGAAATAGAAAGATTTCTGTTCAAAGTTTCTAAGAAAGGAAGTCCGATGGGGAAATTACAGGATGTATATTGCTGATGTCATTGAGAGAACAAAGTTAAAATGACACTGAAGTGTTTTAAAAGGACGTCCCAGATCATTTAAAAATACTTTGAGTTGCAGGCATGAGCGACAGCTGTGTTTTTTCAAATTTTAGAAAATAATTTGTACTGCAAGGACATGGTAGCATACTTAACCCCGTGACCATTGCAGATTGGAAGCAAAATTAAACTGCACTTACAAGATAAGGAAAATACTGTAACATAATCTCTACATCTTAGATCTACAGAGTGCTAAAACCGAGGGACAGTTTATACTAATGCTGTACATGATATTAGCATTTGCAGTTTAGAATGTGGGGGGGGGAGAAATTAAATAGGGCACCAAATGCCAAGAAATCAAAAATAGACAAAAACACCCAGCCACATTAATATCATTGTAAATACCCACAAAATGCCGTATCATAAATTATATTTCATCACTTCAGTCTGTCAGAAATCAAGCACATCGGGCGGGGGCAGAGCCAGCTTCTGGAGAGGAAGCTTTTGAAGAACTCCAGCACAGTAATGTATTTAAACTTTATAAAACTAAAATTCACTACAAGCTACATCTTTTGATCGATATCCTGCAATTCCTAAGACCTAAAGGAACCAGAGGATACTAAACTTCACTATGGTGCGACAGAAGAACCAGTCATCTGACCCACAGAAGCCTATCATGCCACAGCCTGCTTTGGATGGAGGAAAAGAATGGCCAGGTGGGAATAGTCGCCCCATCTTCCTGTACACCAGCATGGCAAATGCTTTTGGCGTTGGTCAAAGCTATGGATGCTAAAATAGAGAAGACCCTCTTAAAATTGGAGATTCATGATGTGGCTCTGATCGAGCTCCGTTCTACAGTGACTGTGACCGACAAAAGAAGTCTCACTACCCAGGCAGCAATGACTGCCGTCACGAAGGAAAATTCAGCCATGAGAAATCGACTTGAAAAGTTTGGAGAATGAGCTGCGGGCTGGGAATTTGTGCCTGGTGAGCATACTGGAAGATGCAGATGGCACCAATTTGCTATAATTCTTAAAGGACTGGCTGGCTAGTTCCGTGGAAGTCCCGGAGGATTTTGACTGGGTCCAACTGTGGAGGGCCTATTGAGTGAATCCACATGTTAGGCCCTTGAACACCAACATACTGTTCTTCTCCAAACATCGGGGCAGGAAACTCGAGATTTGCTGCTTTCAGCTGCACAGGCGGCTAACCCTCTTTCTGTCCAGGACCAGGATGTAAAACTCTTTCCTCATCTTTCCTTCCAGACCAGAGCTCTGGCCGAAAACAGTTTGATGCAGTTCGGCAGTGTCTTTGGTCTCTGGCATCGCCCATTCCTTTCTCCTTCCTGCCAGACTCCACGATATCTGTGGAGGGAAATCATGACAGTTCTCTGACCCCAAGGATGCGGGTCGGTGGATGGAATGCACTGAAGCAGAATTTGCGGCCCGATCCAGATCTGATCAAGTGGATGCTGAATTAGAAGAAGATAGAGGTTGAGGGACAGATTTAGCAAGTCTTAACTTTAGTTATTGACTCTCCTACATATTCTCGAGGGGCTGTAATGATGTGCTAGGTGTTAACCTATGTTAGGGTAATTAAGGGGAGAGCTGGCTATACTAAGATTGTTTTTGACTACCAATGGGCTTAATTTCATAATGGCTTAGAAATCTGAATATTTTGGGAACTTTGGGACACTTGTGTGTTTTGCTTCTGGCCTATAATATAAAAATAATGGGACACTTATTCATTTTGGATATATGCCAGCAATATTTGTATAGGAGAGGGACTGTATTCTAGTTGAAGTCTTCTCTGTTTTACTATCAGTTCCTGTTAGCTTGCAGCTATACATGTAGTTTCGGACTAACTGCTGTGTTATATGGCTACAGTTCAAAAGCCTAACTTCCTTGTATGTTTACCCTGTAGACAGACTATATATAGCACTCTGTTAGTGCATTTAAAACTTAACTTTGCTTCTCTCTAGAGGACACCGCTCATGCCATTGAAGTGACTGGCATTTATGGACTATTTCATGGACATTAATTTGTTTTATAGAATTCTCCATTTCCTACTGTACCAGAATGCAGGGCATTGATATAATTTACTTTCTCCTAAATCCTGTTTGGTATGTAACCATGATCTATGTAGAGTTCCTGCACGAGAAGTATGTATACTGTATTTTTATTTTTCTAAAATAGCAATGAACAGAAAGTATATAAAAAAAAAGAAATCAAGCATCGAGAGCTTACAGTAGCATACAATGGCTTTGCTACTGTCAAGCAAGCCTCTTTAGATGCTGCACATAACTCTGCTGTTGAAACACATCTTTTAACTATCATCCAGAACGGAGACCTGCAAAGCAAACTGTGAACTCTGCAGTAAATAGAACAAATGTCCAGTTATGTCAATAAATGCCTCATCAACAGTGCTGAATCATGACTTTACACTGGTACTTCATGCTGTAAACGGCTGTCAGCTGCCGTAGTTCAGAGCTGTATCTGTACTTGATGTCAGCGCATCATTCCAGCAGGAAGGAAGTGTAGTACAGCTGCGGGTGTGCGCTTCGGGGCACAGCACACAGTTTCACTAAAAATAGGATATTTTGAGATTTTAAATTGGCGATTCACCAAGATGAATACCTTCTAGAAGGGGCAAGATATCATCAGGAGCAAGGTACTGCTTTTCATGTCAGCTGCTCTTTAAATGGAGCCACAGTCTCAAAATCAAATCATATCATTTTTATTTATAAAAAGCGCAATTCCTTAAGTCAAAGCGCTTATACAAGGTAAAAGCGTAAAAGCAAATAAAATACAAACAAAGTCATATTAAAATACAGTAATACAGTCATTAAAATCCTAATCAGTAAATTTACAAAGATTTGGGAAAGCTAGCCCAAATAAGTAAGTCTTGAGAGTGGACTTAAGGCTCTCAATGGTCAGGCACTCTCTCATCCGATGAGGTATAGAGTTTCACAGGGTAGAGGATGCAAAAACAAAGGAATGGGCCCCAGTGGTCTGAAGTTGGACCCTGGGAACCTCTAGCAATCCCTTAGCGGAGGGGGCGGTAGTGACAAAGGAGATCTTGCAAGTACCGCAGTCCCTGACCATGAAGGCATTATAGGTCAGTAACCCGACCTTGAAGATGATCCGTCACTGTACTGGCAGCCAGTGCAGGCCATGGAGCACAGGCGTGATATTGGCATGATCTTGCTAAACTAGTTAACAGCCTGGCCGCCACATTCTGCACCAGCTGCAAGCGGTGGATATCAACCCCCGGAAGCCCTACGTAGAGGGCATTGCAGTAGTCAAGGCGGGAGGTCACAAAGGCATGGACCAACATTGGAAGATTGCCAGGTGGGACCAGATGCTTTTTCCAGTTGATATTCCTCAGATGGTAAAAGGAGGTCTTGACAACGGCCGACACCTGAGACTTGAGTGTCAGACCGTCATTAAAGATAACGCCTAGATTCTGCACCAGTCTGAGGTTGCCAACTGTGCCACCGAGCCAAAGCTCGGAAGGCTGTCCTGCTTGCAACCCCATACCTCTGACAACCTGGATCCACTACCAACACCTCAGTTTTATCCAGGTTCAACCGCAGCCAGTGGGCACTCATCCAGTCCTGGATCTCAGAGAGCCAGTTGTTAAAACCGAGACAGCTTCACTCTGTTCGGGCACAAAGGACATGTATAGTTGAGTATAATCTGCATGGCATGAAAACTCAATCTTTAACTCTTATTATGTCTCTAACTGCAGCATCACACTGCGAACAGCAGGGGTGACAAAATGGAGCCTTGCAGGACCCGCGGGATAGGTGGAGAGGGCGCAAGAATAAATCCGCACCACTCTCTGAGTCCTATCTGTGAGGAAGGATTGAAACCACCTGAAGACTTTACCCAAAGTCCACAGATCAACCGCAAATGCTCCAGTAACACATCATGGTCCACAGTGTCGAATGCTGCAGAGAGATCAAGGAGAATCAAGATCGAACGGTTCCTCCGATCTCCGCTATTAGGAGATCATTAAGTATAAGTACCAACCAGTGCTGCCTCGGTACTATGCCTCTTCCTAAATCCGGACTGGAGAGGATCATAGACATTCTGTATGGTCAAGTGATCCTCCAGCTGCAATGCAATCACCTTCTCAATAACCTTACCCACAAAGGGTAGGTTAGAGACGGGTCTGTAGTTGGTCAGATAGTCCAGGTCGAGAGAAGGTTTCTTAAGGAGAGGTTTCATAACCGCCTCCTTCAGGGGGTCAGGAAACACCTCTGTCTCCAACAAGCTCCAGATTAACTCAGCCAGGACCAGGCCGATCACCTCAACACATCCCACAAGGAGACGCATTGGGCCCGGGTCCAGACTACAGCTACAGCAGGTTGGTTGCAAACTCTGGATGATCCTCACAATGTCCATGATCGCCGGCCGGCTGAAGTTGGACCAGGTAAACTGGACACTTGCAACCTCCTGCCAACCTCCACAACACACGACAGAGGGAGCAAGATGGATCTTGGACCTGATGGTGGCAATCTTATCTGCGAAGAAGCGAGCAAACTCATCACACTTAATTTGTGAAAATGCTCCCCAAGTCTGAAGACGGATTGGATTGCGCAATCTGTCGACAGTCCGGAAGAGCTGAGCTGAGCTGATCAATTTTGCACAGCGGCAATCTCCTGGACAGGAACTCTGCCTCTCTTGTGGGAGACTGCTGCTTGATAGTCCTTATAATGATCCATTGATCTAAGTCTGTCATCAGTCAGGCCCGCTTTTCTGCCAGCACCTCTCTAACCTTCGATCCCATCACCTCAACTCCTTCAAAGTCCCATCAAACCAAGGGGACTTGGGGTGAACACAGACAGGAGCTATGGAATCCAGGGCCACCATCACTGCCTTCTCATAGGCACATAAAAGATCCCCTGGCTCCAGGCTTTCACTTGGCACACCCAATAGGTCCAGTTCCACCATCAGACCGTCTGGGGTCACACCCCTTAAAGGGCAATACTGGACCATCTCCGTAGGGGCAGGTTTATTAGGGGGAGCCACGAAACTGAACCATGTGGTGTGATGGTCAGATCATCTGACCGGTTTCACCACCGGATCGGAGATCTGCAGCCCCAGAAGTAACAGCAGATCCAGTGAGTGACCATGATTGTGGGTGGCAGAGGTAATTACCTGTGTAAGGCCCAATGAGATTGTAAGTTGGAGGAAGTCTTGACCAAACTACGAGAGTTCATCATTGACCCAGGCATTGAAGTCCCCCAGAATTAACCATCTGGGGGACTCCAACACCATGTCAGCAATGAAGTCCGTGACTTCCTGCAGGAATTTCTTCTCACCACTGGGTGGACGATAGATGAGAAGTATCTTGCAACCTACCCCTACCCCCACATTACACTCAAAGGATCTGGTTATCTCACTGAAACATTCACAAGGCCCAGTTCTGATGTTAAAACAGATGGCTGCACCCCTGCTCCTATGATCCACCTCGGGCAGTGTATCACAGTACCGCCTGGAACTGCTGATGCCAGTACTGGGCCAGCATTTTCATCCAGCTAGGTTTCGGTGATGCCGCCAGTCAGTAGTACCAATAAGATCAGCTATCACAGCAGTCTTGTTTTTTATAGACCTGGCATTGTACAACACCGGCCAAGTAGGATGGGTAGACGAGGAAGACTGTGTCACTTGCCCACGTAAAGTAGAGCCCTTGGGTATGGGAACCAGGAAGGGAGAACCCCTATCCTGGTCTCATTTTGCCCCAGGGCATCTCCTTGTCACCACAACCCCAATCCACCCACTCCCCTCCACTCCCTAACCAGGCCTGGTGCCACCCCACGTCCTCCTCCTCCTCCTTCTAGGTATCCCCAAAGCACGGCAATGTCTATATGCCTCAGCACATAGAGGGAGACAGCTAAAAGGGTGGAGGTCCCTGAGCCTGGTGGGAGAGTACTACCTGACCGTCTGCCCTCTGCCAACACATACTAAACTAAAGGCAGCCAAACAGCAAACAAACAGTGCACAACATAGAAACATAGAATTTGACAGCAGATAAGGACCGCTTGGCCCACCCAGTCTGCCCATTTCCCTACCTGCTGGATAAGCTGCAGATCCTAGTTAACCAGCAGCCTACTTCTTATTACCCACACCCCCCCCAGAATTGCCTTATGACTGTCTCATGCATGCTTGAATTCCACCACTGATTTTGACTCCACAACCTCCTCCGGAAGGCCGTTCCATGCATCCACAACCCTCTCTGTGAAAAAATACTTCCTTAAATTACCTCTGAGCCCCCCTCTATCTTCAAATTGTACCCTCTTGTTCTTGCACACCTCTTTTTTGAAAGATGCTACCCTCTTGGACTTTGTTGATTCCTTGAGGTGCTTGAAAGTTTCTATCATGTCCCCCTCTCCCTCCTTTCCTCGAGGCTATACATATTAAGCTCCTTAAGTCTCTCTTCATATGTCTTCGGTGCAGACCCTGCACCATTTTAGATTACCCTCCTCTGGACAGCTTCCATCCTGTCTATGTCTTTGTGGAGATTGGGTCTCCAGAACTGCAGCAGTACTCAGATGGGGTCTCACCAGCTGTCTGTACAGAGGATAATAACTTCCTGTTTTCTACTGGTGATGCTCTCCCTATGCATCCCAGTATCCCCAGCCCTCCTTGCTGCCCTCTCACATTGCTTGCCACCTTTAGGTCATCTGATATGACTACCCTCAGGTCCCTTTCCATTTTGTTGTTGTTAGTATCTCACCCCCATTGTTTACTCTTCCCTGGGTTTTGTTTCCCAGGTGCATTACTACACTTCTTAGCATTGAATCTAAGCTGCCATACATTTGACCATTCCTCTAACCTTGCAAGTCCTTCTCATCCTTTCCACCCCACCTGTGCATCAACTCTGTTGCAGATCTTAGTGTCATCTGCAAAGAGACATCCTTTTCCTTCAGTCCTTCTGCAATGTCGCTTATAAAGACATTGAAGAGGACTGGTTCTAATACTGAACCCTGCTGTACCCCACTAGTAACCCTCCTTTCTTCTGAGTGGACTCCATTTACTATTACTCTCTGTGTCCTATTCTCCAGCCAATTCTTTACCCAGGCTGTCATCTTGGGACCCACTCCCAGGCTGGCTAACTTGTATATTAATCTTTTGTGTGGGACTGTGTCAAATGCCTTGCTAAAGTCTAGGTAGGCCATGTCACAGCCCTCCCTGATCTCCTACTTTGGTCACCCAGTCAAAGAAATCTATCAGATTTGTCTGGCATGACCTTCCGCTGTGAATCCATGCTGCCTAGGGTCCTGTGCTCCTCTGGCCTCTAGATACTCGACAATTCTTTCCTTCAGAAGTGACTCCATCATTTCCCTGTCACTGAGGTTAAACTAACAGGTCTGTAGTTTCCTGCTTCTGCCTTGCTCCCACTTTTGTGAAGAGAATCACATCTGCCCTCCTCAGTCCTCGGGTACCACCTCATCCTCCATGATTTGTTAAAAGGGTAGTTAGTGGTGTCACTAGTTCTACCCTTAGCTCTTTTAGAATTCTGGGATGAATCCCATCAGGCCCCATTGCTTTGTCCACCTTCAGTTTTAAGAGTTCTTTCAGAACCCTTTCTTCTGTAAATATACAACAGTATATCAAACACACTCACACCTTCCAACACACAATCCACAATTAACCCATTATCTCCCACCAAATAAACAGCACAACCCCTTCCCTATAAATAACAAAACCTATAACCCCAAACTAACCAAAATACATAACAAACACAATAAACAACAATAACACAATAAATGATAATAAATAAGGGTAAAAGTCTTTAGGGCAGTTTTATATCAGCTCTCCACAGCTCAACAAGAATCACCAGTTCTCTTAAACAGTCTCATAGCAGGCGCTGGAACTCTCACCTCCTCGGGCCGATAAGTCCCAAAAAAGCTCCAGAGTATTGTTAAACTCTCACTAAAACTCAACAATGAAGCCGGCCCAGTAGCACTGAGGGTTGAGGCGAGACATCACACCTCGCTCACGCTGGTGACCGGGTTCAGGATCGAGCTTGGGCTGCTGGGGTTGGTGGGGAGATAGGCTGGAGTGTCCGATGGCTTGCCTTCTCCGTGGGAGGGAGGGTTCTATGTCGACAAGTGGCAACCTCTGGCGGAGGCTGGGGGCACGACGGCAAGTCGGGGTCCTAGGGGCTGGATTGGTTGAGGACGTAGGTCAGCAACCAGTCAGCCTCTGGACTATAGGGAGGGGGGAGGGACATTGCCGACATCGGCATTTGTGCCTTGACGTACAGGGCCCGCGACGTCCTGCAGGGAGAAAATTGGAAATACCCCCACTTGAGCTGAGAAGATGGAGTGCCGAGCCAGGGTCTCTATGTGCCAGAGCCAAGCCTGCAACCCCGCAGACCCTGACACTTGCAAGATTCGGGGGATTGCCCCACCCTGACCCGCCCTGGGGGTATCCGTGGCAGAATAGAGGGACCTGGGACTGACAGATAAGGCTCCGGCAGAGACCAGGCTTAATGGGTGACTCTCGATGATGCGAGTCCAGTGGGTAGTAGGTGGGGATAAACTGTGGGATAAAAACAAACAAAAAAACTCAACAATGAAGCTGTACAGCTTTAATAAGGCATGAGTACATGCAAGTCACTCTCACTGCTTGTAAGTATTTGAATAAAATTACATACGCCCAAAACCTGACCAAATGGGTGGTAGATCTTAAGTCCTTTCCTTGAGTATCACAGTAGGTATTCCTTCCTTAGCCCATTCTCCTTGACAATGATTTTCTTCAATTCTGGGATGTTAGATGTTAGCCTGCCACCCTGTGCAGGATTCCTCAGCAACTGCTACCTCCACAGCCGACGCCAAGGCTCCGCACAGACCGCAGGCAGGGGCACAGGTGAGAGTGAAGATAGAGCCCCAGAACACCCACCCTCGGTAACTACCCCAGCCTAAATGATCCTCTACCACATCCCCAGGGCAATGGTATCTGAAGCTGTGTAAACAGCAGAGATTGCCCTGGCAAGCTGCAAGGATAGAAGTGAAATTTCTCATGGTCACCAGTGAAACTGCAGGAATTACAATTAAATAGTGCTTCATGTTTGTTTGTTTAGTTATTTCTTTTTAAATTTAAGGCAGTTTACTTTTAGGGCATTGTTGAAGGTTTTCAGTGAGTAAAGGTAGTAGCCATGTTTGTAATGGCAGTCAGAGGTGAGTGAAAGTGGCTCATGGACTTAATTTAACATTTCAGTTTTTTAAATTCACATATCGACTATCTGAAGCTAGCTTAAAATTGGAAAAAGTTACTGTCAAGTGGCATGAAAATTGGAACCATGAGAAAGCAGAAAAGGAGAGGAAAGGACAGTGACATTGAGGAGGCACTGCTCAGGTGCTTCTGTAATGTGAGAAGGAGGCTGTGATTAGTGGCCACTTTTAATGCAGAAGGCTGCTCATCTTGCTGTGGCTCTTGGAAGGCCTTACTTGTCCTTTCACTCTTAGGTGGTGGCACCAGGTGGAACTTTCACAATATCGGGTACAAGACAGCAGATGGAGAGCAACTTAATGTAGGCATGGCAAGCACTGAGCAGTGCAGGATGTCTTGCCAGATGTTCTCAGCTGTTATACCACACATGCGGTCTTCAGCTGTGACCAATTTGTTTACAGGTGTTGGGGCCATGGCACCTTGACATTTAAAGCTGAGACTCCATTGGGCCAAAAGTAAGTGAAGAAAAGACTGTCAGTTCTCTGCTGATGTAATAGAGTGGAAAATTCTGAACTCCATTTTATCTGTAAGTCGGCACAACCCCAGTGCTTCAGGGTAGTCCACCTTTTATTGGCTCAGTATCGTACGAACAGACCTGTCTGGGTGAAAGAAGAGATTTTTAACAACTGACTTCGTGATTAGGACGAAAGGCTTCGCACATGTAAAATTGCGTAGCTGTTGGACAGTTCACAGGCCATCCCCATATTCTGGTTTAAAGAATATCAGATTGATTTTTCTACCACTGAAAACAACCTGCATATTACAGCCCCTGGACTAGGTTGTTATTTACACCTTTAGACGGCACTATGTGTGTGCACGCCATAAAAGCGATTGTGCTCAAATTGCTTGACACCACAGCTGATCTCACTGCTCCCACGTGCGTGAAACCAGGCCACACTCCTAGACACTGTCAGATTTATGGATCAAGCCTGGGATAGCATAGCATAAGAAACTATTGGACACTGTGACAAGTCAAAGTCTATCTTTAAATACCTTGGGGTACTACTCGATGAAACACTAGACTTTGACCAACATATCCAGGCCACCTGCAAGGCAGTAAAAAGCAAAACTGGGGTTGCCTACAAAACAAGTCATGCACTTACTCCCTCTACTATACTGGCCATTGCACATGGTATTCTATTACCATTACATGCCTATGGTTCCGTCACCTACATTAATACCTCTAAAGCCTCCCTTCACAAATGGGACACCACCTACAACAACATCTGCTGATATGCCTCTGCTTCCCCTCAGTTAAAACACCGCTGTCAACTCTATGCTGACCTCAACTGGCCTTCCTTCCTCCTCCGCCCATCGGCTCCTCTCTCTCTGCTCCCTGGTGACAACATAATAAGGTGCAACACCCCAATGTCACAAAACACCCTTCTGATGCCTCACTCCCCCACCCATGGCCCACGCTCCACTGACCTAGCCCTACCACACATGTCCAGGTGCAAAACCACAAAGGGTGGCACTGCTTTCTTTCATCGGCCCTAAGCACTGGAACTCCATATCCATGAAGCTCTTATTGCACCCACACACCATCTTCAAACACAAACTCGCAGTTTCCTCATCAACCCTGAATCCTGCATCTGCTTTAAACCTCCCCAATCTTCTCAAGCTGCATCCCTATCACTCTCATCCTATTCTAAACACCCACCTCCCTTTCCACCTGGATTATAGCCTCCCTCCCTCCCTACTTTGCCTATCTCCTTCCCTTTCCGCTGTTACTACCACTGGGTTTACTCACAGTACTTATGATGCTATCTGTAAACCAATTCTTATGCCATTTAGCTCTGTTTTTGCCCAGTTGGCGCTGAGTCAGTGGTGACTCATGTATATATTTATATATACTGGGCTGGCAGTACAGCCTAGAGGTTAGAGGAATGAGATGTGAACGATCTTGGTACATCCAGCAGCCCAGACCTGAGTTTGATTCTCACAACCTCCACTTGCATACTGTGTGACTTTGAGCAAGTCACTTAAACACCCAGTGCTCCCAGGTCGCCCATGAAAACAGGCACTTGTGCCTAGTGGGCCTAACCCGGTTACCAAAGACTAAAATAAAATAAATAACATGGCCCTCTGCTGACAACTGTTATAGCACTTGCCTTAATTACTGTGTCTGCCTATTGCTTTGTATTACCATTTGTTTTTTAAATCCTGCCGCACAATTTTTGTGATGTCAGTTTTTGTTTGTGACCAAATGTAATTGTTAATTTGTATACCTTACCTTGCTATACTATCGTATGTACTTTACTGTGTTGATGCTCCTAATCTGAAACTGTATTACTTTGATGTAACACTGTTTGTAATTTTGTAACCTCCGTATCGTGTCTGAAAATAGTCACAGCTTGTGTCTAGCATACCCACTCGGTTATCAAAATCTAAATAAAATTGTTTCACCATGGGAGGATTTACTAAGGAACTACTGAAGTCAGACATTGAGATGGACAAGAACAGCATTCACCACCTGATCTGAGGCGGGACCAAATTCTGGATGTTTATCACCACAGTAATCATGCCGAAGACCACAAGGGCACTAATTGATGATATAGATGCAGTCGTGGCTGTGATGTCTGCAGAGGTGAAGCTGATCCTGAAACTGAGGAGGACACACTAGCACAGCTGAAAGTGCAGAAGAGGTGAGGTGATCCCCAAGCGATGTTCGAGCATCCTGCTCACGTTCAGGAGACAACGCAACAACAAGATGATAGCCGAACTGGAGCAAGATGTCAGCTACGAGCATATGTGTTCGCACTATGCCAGGTCCAGTACCCACCAGACCAGCATAACCAGTTTACTAATTTTTCTCTTCTTACATACTTCCTGCATGTTAGGAACACCCTTAAAAAATGCAGCCACTTTCGGTGGCCGGTGGCGCTGAGGGTTGAGGCGCTGGACGCCACACCTCGTCCCACGCCAGCGACCCAGGGTTGGTAGCAGACTTGGGCCGCCTGGGGTTGGCTGGGGGTAGATAGGCTGGAGTGTCTGACGACAGCTCGCCTTTTCTGGGGGGAGGGACGGGATCCAACCCGGCATGTGCTGACTCCTGGCAGAGGCTGGGGGCATGCTGGCATGTCGGTACCTCTGGGGTTTGATTGGCCACAGGCCGAGGTTTGTGGACCATTCAGCTCCGGGGGTTGCACCATTGAGGGCAGAAGCTGCAGACGTCAGCGTTCACACTTGGATGTCTAGGCACACAGCTTCCACATAGGAAAAAGGGAAAAATACCCTCTGGAGCTGGGAAGATGGAGTGCCGACCCAGTCCTGATGTGCCACCGTCTGCCACTGCCTCGGGGACCTGACCTGATACTAAGATTCGAGGGTGTCCTGCCCAACCCCGACCCCACCTGGGGGGCAAACCGCAGCAGGATGGAGGGACCCAATCAGCAGGTAAGATGGTGGCAGGGATGGGGTTCATGGGTGACTCCTCATGCGGTGGCTCCAGTGGGACATAGGGGGATAAATAGAAATTTAAAAAAAAAGGTGCAGCCACTCATGATGCAAGTGTCTCCTCTTCTCCCTCTGCATTATGAGTAGCTAGACTGAGTTGGGGATGTTCCCAATTCCAGGGATGATCCAGTAGTAGTGGATTAAGGACTGTAAACAAACATGTTTTGGTATGGTAACACCAATATTGGGGGAGTGGGTTAGTCTGTTTTTCACTTTAAAAAGAGCAGTCAGAATCAAACTACCAGCTACATCAGCAGTAGCTACAGAATTTGACCAATCATAAAGTGTTTTTTTTTTAAGCTAGAGCATTTTGAGGACTAGGGGCTTGACAGCGTCCCTTTAAAGAGTTACTGTACACAAGCACTACACCACACATCTTACCACAGATTTGTGGGACTGCGTATGAAAACAGCTGATCCCTCCCCTCATTCCCCTGTTTAATGTACAATTTGTCAGACGGACACCCATTATAGCAGACATTAAGCGTCATGGAGTAGTCTGCTATAAGAATGTTACACTGTATGTCTGTCCATCCATCTACAAGCCTGTCGAGGCCCAATTATATTTTCAAATCCTTTCCTACACTACTTCAAGGAGTGATCCAAATCTAGTAGTGATGCGGAAGGGCAACATATAGGAACTGACCAGTCCAGAAGACCATTTTCCAGTTTGTAAACCAGGCTCACAGCGGGACTGTTCTCATCATCCCCTACAGTTTGCTGCAGCAGATTTTTTACAGCTGTTCCTTTTCTTCAAGAAACATCCTGAAATATTTAGCTCATTTAGACTGCACCACATCCTTTTCTAGTCAAAGACCCCTTTAGGATGACAGGCTTTGTACATGGCAGTCTTTTCACTTACTTACAAACGTGGGAAGGAGTGCATACATCCCTGAAGTTCTCATTCCCTGAAAACCCCTGAAGAAAAGATCTGCAAAAGACTGCTTGGGTGGCATGTTGAGAAATAATATAACAACACACTTTAAAAAACATAATCTGATTTGAAACCAAAATCTACACAGTTTTGAAGTGAACAGTTTCATTAAAAAACAAACAAAAAAAACACTGGGACGTAAAGGTCTTTTCTGGGTGCCCACTATCTCCAAGATTCCTACTCTCTGTTCCGACACAACCTGTTGGGTCCAGGGACAGTGGCTGCTGTGACCCCCTGCATCTTAAATCTGTGGGGATTGGCCTTTGTTGAGGCAGGCCCATCCTCATGAAATGCAACACTGGTTGACTCAAGTCTTTAAACTTTAAGAGAAAAGCTGTATGCTGTCTTTTAAATCAGTCATTCTTCTACTTTTGACAGCTCTGCATTTCATAGGATTCCGGCTGTTCATGTATTCAGAGTTTGCTACAGCTTTAGAAACAGAGAAACATAGTCTTTGACAACAGATAAGGACTGATTGGCCCACCAATCTGCCCATTTGCCTACCATTGGATAAGCTGCAGATCCTAGTTAACCAACATCCTACTTCCTCCTGCCCCCACCAGGAATAAGCCTTTGTCTGTCCCATGCATTCTTGAATCCCCTACTGTTTTTGACCCCATGATCTCCTCAGGAAGGCCATTCCATGTGTCTGCTACCCTCTCTGTGAAAAAATACTTCCTCACATTGCCCCTGGGCTGTCACCCGAATATCTTCAAATTGTGCCCCCTTGTTCTTGCATCATCTCTTTTTCTGAAATATGCTACCTTCTTGGACTTTACTATAGATTCCCTTGAGGTACTTGAAAGTTCCTGTCATGTGTCTCCCCCCCCCCTCCAATTTCCTCTAGTGTAAACAAAGTAAGCTTCTTTAGCCTCTCTTCGTATGGCTTCTGGTGCAGACCCTGCACCATTTTAGTTGCCCTCCTCTGGACTGCCTCCATCCTGTCTATGTCCTTGTGGAGATGGGGTCTCCAGAACTGCATGCAGTACTCCAGATGGGGTCTCACCAACTGTCTGTACAGAGGGATAACATCCTTCTGTTTTCTACTGGTGATGCCTCTCCCTATGCATCCCAGTATCCCCCCAGCCCTCCTTACTGCCTTCTCACATTGCTTGCCTACCTGTAGGTCATCTGATATGACTACCCCCAGATCCCTTTCCATTTTTGTTGTTGTTAGTAACCCCCGCATTGTGTACTCTTCCCCTGTGTTTTTGTTTCCCAGGTGCATTACTTTGTACCTCTTTGCATTGAATCTAATCTGTCATACTTTTGACCATTTCTTCAACCTTGCTAAGTCCCTTCTCATCCTTTCCACCCCTCTTTGTGTGTCAACCCTGTTGCAGATCTTTGTGTCGTCTGCAAAGATGCATACTTTTCCTTTCAGTCCCTCCACAATGTCACTTATAAAGACACTAAAGAGGACCAGTCCCACTACTGAACCCTGCAGTACCCACTAGTAACCCCCTTTCTTCAGAGTGGATTCGTTTTATTACTTTGCACTTTATCTTTGAACTGTATTAGAGTTGTGCCTTTTCTCAGCTTTGCAGTTTGTTCTTGTGATGTTACTTGATCTTTGCATTTACCCATATTCTCCCCCTATATTTCCTGTAAAACTGTATAAGTTTGGCACTCTGAGCCCCGGAAGGGTGCCTAGCAAATACAACTACTGTAACTAAAGTAAAGCATTTCTCCATCAGCACACAGATGATAAAAACTGAACAAAACATGATGGCCTGACTGAGTTACAGTGTGCAGAGTAAATTTTTCTACTGCTAAATAATAAAGATTTGTTTATTCCAGCCTTACTAAATGTCTTCTATGCCGAGTTGAGACCCTTCCTTCAGATATAGCAGTGATCTGTTTTCTGTTATATTCCCTGTGGTGCTGGAGTCCTTCCCTTTTCCCTCCATTTTCCCCCATTTCAAGCCCCAACAGTGGCAGGGGAACACCATGGCTGTACCGCCTGTGATTCAGAGGGTGTGCACAGCAGCTGCCTTCACAACTGATGACATCACTACTCCTTGCTTGGCCAGCAGGTGTGAGCAAGCACAGTGTGCTGCTGCCATGCCACTGTGCTGAGTCATCATCCTTTTAGGGCTGGTGTTTGGCGTCCTCCCAACCCTGACTACCACTATCCCCACAGGATTGCGCCGCAGAGGTCAGCGTGGTGCAGGGCTGTGACAGCACCAAGCTGCTCATGTGCTGCTTGACCCTGCCACCTCCTGTGCAGGTGATGCCTCTGCTGACCTCATAGATGCAGAGTGCACCTCATTGAGAAACTCAGCTCCACACTGCAGGGGTTGCTGTGGTGCTGGAACCGATGACCTGCTGTAAGTTACATTGGGGCTCCAACCTTGGCTGCCTGATTCTGGCTTCCTGAATCTGCACCCAGAACTGGGTTGCCAGCATGGAAACACTGCATTGCCCACTGGGCCATCAGTCGACCCCCATCATCCTCTTTTTTTTTTTTTAACAACGTTAGCATTTTAAGGAAGGAAAGGCATGGAATATGATTTTATATGCTCCTCCATATAATGTGCCAGTTTCTCTGCAGCAAGGTGTGAGTTTTTTTTTTTACACTTTCTGTTTTTGCCACATTTCTCTTCACTAGCTTCCAGGTCCTCCTTCCACCTGCAAAGCCCTTCTTCTTGTCGTAGAGTCCTCCTATATTCCAACTTGCCACAAGTCCCTGCTTGACGTCCTCAGAAACCCCAACCGTGAACTCCACAGCTTGTTTCCTGTGGGTGCAGAAGGACTCTAATGTGGTGTGGAAGGGGTTGGGGCAGCTTCATCTGCCTGGTACCGCTGGATTATTTCTATGTCCTATGCAATGACAGGACAATGAATATTGGGTTACGCTTTTCACATTCGGGTTCTAATTGCAATTTGAATAATGTTTCCACATTGTCTATGCTGGTTTGATGCTGTGTTATAAATATTTTACTTGCATGTGGCCAGAATCATTTTCATCTATGTACCCTAGCTGTAGCCAATGATGTCTCTTAGGCTCAAGGATTTTAGGTTGGGGTTTGTAGTTCTCAGGTAGTGGCTCCTTGGAGGAGCAGCTTGTATTCATTCAATCATGATCAGTTTGGCATAGTCACATCTGTTCACGGGCTCAGACCAGGTACCCCAGCTTTTGGCACATCTTACATTGATACAGCTTGAACGGACAGTGGTGTATGTAGTGTTTGCTTTGTCCTGTTGCACCAGTAACAGGTGACTTTTGAGAGTGCTGGTTTTGTACTAGCAAGTGTTGCCCTTAGTGATTCCAAGACATATTTTCTAACTTGTATCTACCAATGAAATTGTTAAAAGTTGTGACTAGTTGCTTCAAAGATATTGGCCATTTAGAGTGCTTGATGCCAGAACTGCATTTCTTTTTTTTTTATAAGTAAAGTTTATTGAACTCTTCAGACAGTATTACAAGTACTTTTGGTTAAATAACCAATCAGCTCTTCATTCTGTGTAAATAGGAGAGGAAGGGAGAGAGAGAGAGACAGAGACAGAGAGATACAGAGAGAGAGAAAAGGAAAGAGAGGTTTTGGTGCATTCAGTAAATGATGCATCCAAATTTAACATTCATACTGTAATATATTATACCTTCTTTATATGGCTTTGCAGGATCTTCACAAGGAGAGCCGAGAGCCAGCTGAGGATTTCCACAACATGAGGGGATTCTTTCCATACACAGACAGGGGCTCTTGCCAGTCTGTGGGAGAGTTGGCTTGTCAATTTACTTTATGGCACAAGCAACATGTCTTTCTGCAAAATGTAGTCCACTCATCCGTTCCATCAATTAATGCTTACATATATCCTGCCTGAGATCCAAGTTGTGAGTTTTTTTTTTTCCAGCCGATATATTATGGTCATTAGTGCGTGCCATTGCCATACCTCTCAACCTGCTAGGATCAAAATCAGGGACACTCCCCCCAAAAATCAGGGACACCATCTTTTATTCAGCTTGGTGCTGTGCCATTGCATGCCATTTACATCATATGATGTAGTACACTACCACATATGTAAAGTAACTTTAGTTTATGCTTTTTGAATGTCAAATTCGATAACATACTACCAAATGGCACAATAAAAAAACACAGGCAAATGTTTTGCATGTTTCTCTTGTTTGGTACTCTTGGAACATCGGCACTGCTAGAGAAATCTCTCTCTCTCTCTTTTTTTTTTATTTTAGGCTCCAGTGTTAGGTTAATTTCCAGGCTTTTAAGGTTCCAGTGTTGTTAATTAACATATGTAACCGAACAGAAATATACTTTACTGGTATCTGTACAGAGTAGGCTTTTTGGGTTTCTAGGCTGCACCAAGCCACCACATAACATCTATTTTACAACTCACACTGTTCTTGCTTGTTCCTTCCTATGTAGAGCAGCACAATGTGTATACTGTTTTCAATGCAACAGCATACTGCAATCTTATTAGTGAAAAGCAACCAGAACATACAGTAACAGTACCTCACTAGCCATTAAAGTAAAGCAGGCAACATGAAATAATAATTGGCTGAACTGCTAAACACAAAAATAACCGTAGTTGTATGTTCATTGTGCAGAGCTACAGCCAATGGGCATGTAGTTTATATCAGACATGATAGTTCAGATTTGTGAATGATGTTCATTCGACAAATCTGACTGTCATGTGTTAGTTGGCTGCACGCCCATTGGCTGTAGCTTTGCACCACTGGGCGGCAGCCCTCCACCGACAGTCAGTCGGTGGGCGGCGGGCGGCAGGCGGGTGGATGCTGCCGCCCGCCGCTGCCGGGGGAGCAGGGTGGAGGGGCTTCGTGGGTGGGTGGGGGACACTAGACACCAGGGAGATGTTTGGGGGTTGTAACTTGACATTCTTCCCACGATCGGGCATTACGGTCCACTGGACCACCAGGAGATATTCGGGTTGGGGGCTTTTTACATTCTGCCCGCGATCAGGTACTGGGGGTTGATACACGCTCTGCCCATGATCGGCTTCGGAGATGTGTGGGGTATAGCATTGTATGCCCGCGATCGGGCTTTGGGAGATGTGTGGAGGGGGGCCATGTTACTGTATGCCCGCAATTGGGCTTTGGGAGATGTGGGCAGGGGTCATAAGTTATTGTATGCCCGCAATCGGCTTTGGGAGATGTGGGCGGGGGTCATAGTTATCGTATGCCCACAATCGGGTTTTTGGGAGATGTGGGCGGGGATCATGTTACTGTATGCCCGCAATTGGGCTTTGGGAGATGTGTGGGCGGGGGTTGTTTTTACGCTCTTCCCGCGATCGGGCTGGTGGGGGGCATAGGGACTGAGTTGGGGCCAGCCAGGGTGGCAGCTGCTGTGTTGCGCCCTGCAATACAGCAGCTCACCTGTGGTGGCCTCAACTGATCCTTTTTTGGCTCAGGTTGTGCAGGCGCAGGTTGGGGTTGCGCATGCACAACTCTACCTAACCCGACTGAATATCGGGTCATGCGAGTTTATGCATGGTTCCTCCTCCTGTTGAGCATGCATTCATTTGCATTGCGCTGTTGCGCAACCTGTTGTCAGTGCGTAATTGCCTCCGCTGAATATCGCAGAATGGCGATTTTTGTTTCCATGACAGCAAGAACCCTGTTGCGCATGGCGCAACCTTTGAATATCTGGGCCACTATATATATATATATAATAATATATATATATATATATATATATATATATATACACATATACATATACATATACACATACATACACATATACATACATACATATATATGTATATCACCAAGGTTACTATTAGTGTACATACAAAGGGCACCCTTCCATCCAGTGAGGTGATCTCATCACATTTGCAGGAATCACAGCACACTTTGAACCAGCAAAAGTTCTCTCGCGGTCATCATTTCTGATGGAACACTGAATTGATTCATGTCATGTTATCCCTCCTTCACACCATTTGGGAAGACACTGTGCATCATGACATCATCATCACAGAGTATGTAAATTTTCTGGACACAAGACAGTTGCATTTTGGGGATGCAGAAAAATTCTGGGGGCTCTGTGACCACTGTGCGCACGAGTGACTGTGCAATAAATTCTGTGGGACTTTGCATGTGGTGTAACACTTTCATTTCACTTTGTCAGCACTTGCGAATTTTCTGGACACAAGACAGCAGATTCGTTGAGTTTTTACACAGACTGACTGTGAAGAGATCGCTCGGTTCTTCGTTAATAGGGTGAAAGACATCCGGAGGCAGTGTCCCCGACCTCACTCTAAGGTTGTTGCAGTTGACCAGTGTTTTGTTGTGGTGCCTGGAATTTCCTGGAGTACTTTTGACCTGCCGGATTTTGTAGACACTATGAGAATTGCCTGCTAGATGCGCCCAACATGCTGTAGGTTGGATCCGGGTCCTACTTCCCTGATTTTGGGATGTAGTGAGGTTATCGGCCCGATCCTTGCTCGGATTATCCGGTGCTCCTTGGAGATGGGAGTTTTCCCTAGTTCTCTGAAGGAAGGGGTGGTGACTCCTCTTCTGAAGAAAACTTCCATGGACCCGGATGACCTAGCTAATTACCGCCTGATCTCTAACCTCCCCTTTGTAGGGAAGGTTATTGAAAAAGTTGTGGCGACTCAATTAGACAACCATTTGACCATCCATAGTCTATAGGAACCTCTCCAGTCTGGTTTTTGTAAAAGGCATAGCACCGAGACTGCTCTGGTTCGGGTGCTCAATGATCTCCTGATGGCGAGAGATCAGACACATCATTCTATTCTTGTTCTCCTTGATTTGTCATCAGCCTTTGATACTGTGGATCATGGGGTTTTGCTCAAATGCCTGGGGTCCATCTGTGGACTTTCAGGTATGGTCCTCAGATGGTTTTCATCTTACCTCGAGGGGAGAACGCAGAGAGTGGTCTCAGGATTACATTCTTCCGGGGCTTTCTGTCTGCCCTGCAGGGTTCCACAGGGTTCAGTGCTTTCCCCCATGTTATTCGCAGTATATATGCTACCCCTCGGAGACATTGTAAGACGGTATGAGCTGAGGTTTCACTGCTATGCTGATGATACCCAGCTCTACCTGTCTTTTGCACCTGACCAGGTTATTGCTGTCTCGGTGTTGAATAAGTGCCTTGTAGACATCCAAGACTGGATGAATTCCAGTGGTTTAAAGTTGAATCCGGGAAAGACTGAGGTTATGGTTGTGGACCCCGGCCACAGGGTTGGGGGTTTGGGAGTGGGGTCCCCCTTCGGAATAGTTCTAGGGGGCGTCCAGATCCCCATTTCTGAATGGGTGCATAACCTGGGTGTAGAGCTTGACACAGAGTTGACCCTTCGTTGTCAGGTGTCCTTTTTTGTCAGGACTGCATTTTTCCATCTGAGAAGCATCTCCAGGATTAGGCACCTGGTTCCCCCTGGTGATTTGCTGGTTTTGGTCCATGCCTTTGTGACATCTCGCTTGGACTACTGTAACTCCCTGTACCTAGGGCTTGCTGGGGTTGATATCCGCTGCTTGCAGCTAGTGCAGAATGCAGCAGCACGTTTGTTGTCTGGAGTTTCAAGAAGATCTCATATTACCCCTGTGTTGCGCTCTCTGCACTGGCTGCCTATACAGTGGCAGATCACCTTTAAAGTAGGTCTTTTGACCTACAAAGCTTTACATGGGTACGGTCCTGACTACTTGAAAGAGCTTTTGGTGCCTTGCACCCCTTTGAGACAGCTTCGCTTGGCTGACGAGGGGTTGCTGGAGATTCCAAAGGTTAATTGAAGTCTTCTGGAGCCCATGCTTTTGGCTTTGTGGCTCCATCCCTTTGGAATTCTCTACCCCATCCACTCCGAGAGAGTACAACAGTGGATATTTTTAAAGGGGCTTTAAAGTCCTTTTTATGGAATAAGGCCTTTTCACCCATATTGTAATTGGTTTTATTTGTTCAAATTGCTGTTCTGTTTTATTGTATTTACTGCCTGGTTTTATGAATTGTACAGCGCCTTGAAAATTTGAAAGGCGCTAAATTAAATACATTTTATTATTATTATTATTATTAAGACAGTTGAATTTTGTGTGTTGTGAGCACATAATGTCATAATTAAATTATAAATGAAAGCAGCAGAGCAACAATGTGGTGAAAATTTTGACCTTTACTTTTTTATGCTATTTTAGATTGCCAGCCACTTACCTCCTGTCTTGTATGATACCCTTCTTTTCACAGTTTGTTTCTGTGTTAGTACTTTTTCTCATGTCTGAAAAAATAAAAGGAGCACTCCTTTTAATATGGCTCAGACCAGGTTTTCATCAGTATTGTGGCTGTTTTTAAACTTATATTGTTCTGTGAGGTCAGAAAACACTGCCTACTGCATAATTGATAATTTTACTCACGACAGAAGTGATATATAAAAAGCAACTGATGGACAAAAACAGCAGAAAATACTGATGAAGACCTGTTCCGCACCACATTAAAAGGAATGCTCCTTTTATTATTTCATACATGAAAAAGTACTAAAGCAGGCTCAAATACTGGAAAGAATAGTATCATACAAGTCAGGAGGTAAGTAAAGTGGTAATGTAAAATAGCATAAAAAAGTATAGGTCAAAATTTTCACCAGATTGTTGCACTGCTGCTTTAACGTCTACTTCAAAAAAGAAATATTTCTGCAGCCTCAGTAATGTTTACTTTGTGACGGGACTTGTGACGGGACTCGTGAAGTGTTTGTCAAAAAACAGGACTGAGCAGTGCAAGTATGATGTGCTAAACTGCATGTGTGCCGTCAGTATTCTTTCCTGTGTGTGCAGACATTATCCAGCTTTGTGCAAACATATATATGGTGTGACTTGTTGCAGTATGTAAAGAATAAAGATAAGAAAGAATATATGACATAGTTTATTTGTACCATCAGCACCGGCGGAGTAAGTGATATGATATTTTTTCGGAGGTCTCGGGTCACTGTGCACCTCAGCCACTCACAGTGCACACATGACTTTGCAGAGATAATAGCATGGAACACACATGCTCACCTAAAAGTCATATGTGCAGTATGTGATTAAGGTGCACTCTGGCCAGACACCTCTGAAAAAATATCATGTCACTTAGTCTTCTGATGATGATGGTGACAATAAAATATATGTTATATATTCTTGTCTCTATTCTTTATACCATAAACACTGCAATGAGTTAGTATATATATGTTTGCAAGAAGCTGGAAAATGTCTGATGTCACACACACACACGAAACAACACTGACTGCACATATGCAGTTTAGCACATTATACTTGAGCTGCTCACTCCTGCTTTTCCACAACCACTCCACAACAGAAAGTAAACCTTACTGAGGCACCGGATTATAATAACAGGTCAGTAAGGAGCATGTATGTATGTATGTATGTGTATGTGTATGTATATATTTAAAGGAAAGCCGTCAGTAACATGAACTCCCTCCCCCTGCAAGGCTTACCAAGCCTTTTAAGTATGTTGTGGCATTTTTCTCTCACCGCAACATACTTTATTTTAACAAAGAAAAGTCCATGACCCGGAAGTATGGCAGATGCTATGGGGGCTTCATTATATGTAAAGGTGCGGTGACACACCATGTACTTTAATACAAAAGTATTGAAGCGCATGGTGCGTTGCCACACCTTTACATATAATGGAGCCCTCATAGCATCCGCCATACTTCCAGGTCACTGACTTTTCTTTATTAAAATAAAGTATGTTGCGGCATGAGAAACATGCTGCAACGTACTTAAATGGCTTAACCTGATGGTAAGCCTTGCAGGGGGCAGGAGCTCTTGTTACTAACTGCTACCCTTTAAACTACTACTGTGGCCTTCCCTCTGTCTGTTATTAAACAAAATACAAAACACTACAGCGGTGGGGGGGAGGTGTACTGCAAAAAAAAGCTAATGGGGATCCCCTGATGGTCAAGCAGCAGATGGAGCATTGACACAATCTGTAACTGGTGTTGCTCTATCTGCTCCAACTGCTGCTAGACAGCACCCACCCTCTCATTGTTTTCTTCCACTGCGGCCCACAAAAGCCCACTAAGTCTGCCTGAGTTGCAGGCATTGTGGGGTCCACTGGTGGTGGTACACCAGGTAGATGTGGTGGTGAGGATGGTGCTGGTGGTGGTAGTGGACCAACTGCTGCTGTGGCCCTCCTCCTGCTGCAATGATGCACAACAGCAGCACCCTCTGCCACCGCCACAGAAGGGCCAGCAGGTAGAGGCCTGGCCCATTCTATGGCAGCCTGCCACTCCACCTTCTGGTGGTTCAACATATGGGTGCACTGGCCCTCAGTCTTCAGATGTGTCCCCCGGGGACCACAGTGCACCTGCACCCCACAAAGCAGACATACCACAAGGCCGCTGTCCCCCCCAGCACAACTGAAAAACTGCCAAACTGGGAAGCTGCAGGGGGAACAGACATGGGAGGGGCAAATGCAGTGCTGGCAGCATGGTCACAGACCTGGGGCTTGACCTGCTGATGTGGAGGTGGTGCTGCTGGAGCTCCTGCAGCTGCCACTGGTGGTGGTGGTGGTGGTGGCGGATTTGGTGGATGTGGCACTGGTGGTGCTGCTGCTTCTGGGGGAGGAGGACCAAAGACTCTTCAGCAGTCCAACACCATCCGGCTATACCCCCCACGCATGCGCACTACTCCCCTCCTGCCACCAGCCACATCCTGTCCCTGCTCCATTGCAAAAAAAAATCACTCTTTTCCTCTCCGACAACTTTACACACACTCACACAACACACGCACACACACAGTGACACACACACACACAAACCAAAACTTATAAAACAAAGAAATTGTTCACCACAAGACAAAATTAACTGACAAAACAGTACAAAAAAAAACGAAACTGTTAGCTTTTAAAAAAGTTTTTGGGTTTTGATCAAGCATTTTAGAACAAAAACAATCATCTCCTCTCCTACACAAAATGCCTCCTCTCTCTACCGCTGCATAGGAGAAAGTGAAAGTATCTGCTTGTATGATTTCCTTCCTTCCTGCCTGGCTAAAGCATGTGACTTACAGTACTGTAAGCCAAGTGATGTGTGGAGGGGCTGCCTATATTGTTGTCATTCCGCCTTACTTCGCATTCAGGTGGAATGACAATGCAAAGTCATAATAACAAAGCGAAATGAGCACTTTACAATGGTCGCTCCACATAGCGCTAAGACAACGTGAAGTGGTAGCTTCGCGTTCACTTCACCACAGAATTTAATTTCGCTGCATCTCTACTCCTGGCATACCCACAATAAACCAGAAACATTACTGCTGTACAAGCAACAGTTTTAACAGGGAAAAGAATTAGCGTTTCAAAGTGTGGGGGTTATATAGGCTACCCCATAACAGTATATGGGAATGCCCCTTGAAGGGAAGTATCTTTATACTTCTAATGCTGTGTAACTAGCACAATCCAAGGGAAGGCGACATTAGGCAGACTGAATTCTTATACGTTATAAAGAAGAACCTTTTGCAAAAAATGTTTCTGTTTAGATAAATATTTATAACAATTAAGAGGGAGACTGCACTTCCCAGGGGTTCTAAAGGGTTTCCTTTAATACTTTCAGATGTCCAATTCAAGAAACTGCCTGACCTGCGAGTTCCCCCTACTGCCACATCAAAAGGGGTTCACTGCCCCAGTTGTGAGCAGGATTACCCAGAACATGAAATGGAAACCCAGGACTTAGAGGGACCAGGGTCAAACCTGCCGAGACAAGCATGGCAGGTCGACCCATCTACGGTCATCCTCCAGAAGGCCACAGTGGCCATGATGGAGAGCCAACATACATTCATGCTAAAAGTGCTGGAACACATGATGGCCATGAGCAACACCAACCCACCCAACAACTTGCCATCAAAAGTGGTCCCCTTGAGACAGGCTAAGTGCATGAGCATCACCCAAACGCAATTGCAATCACCCCTCAATAACATATATGACGACTCAGAGGACTCCCAAGATGAACTTGACTGCCACGAAGAGGAGGAGTCGGATGCTCCTATTGGCAGCAAGCACAAATCCGATCAAGAGTCTCATCATGAAGCCCCCGCAACCCTGAGGGCACCTTCATAACATCAAAACTGTTCCCTATAGACAGTGCCCTGTGTTTACTGTGACAAAGTGGACCTACATTTTGCGGCACGACTTCATACTTTCTGCGGCAGAACAACTGCTGATTATGTGACCATTCTGCAGCAGATAAACTGAGGTTAAACAGCATACCTTCAAGCGGATTAAGTCTTAGTTAACCCTTTGACTGCCTTCATGCAACCACTCCGCTACACTGAAAGTGGAACAGCAGGCCATTTAATAGTATGTAGTCTTCTTATCACAAATATTAAACTGCAATAACCCAAACCTGGTGCAGCCATGGGCATCAGTGTTCTCTTTTAATGACATTTCCTTGCCACCCTAAATTTGAAGGCTCATCTGTTCCTCTTCTGGAAATTGGTAGCCTTTGCTGTTCTCCTAGGTTATAATCAGAGGAGAACATGCACACTCAGCTAAAACTATACAGACGGCAAAAACTGCTTGGATTTCTTCTGGTTTATATTTTAAGTTAGCAGATATAAAGAGAAACTCCAACTTGAAAGCCAGTTAAATTTTTTTTTCTGATTTTGATCATTGTTCTTTTAGATTATTATTTTTTAAGCTAGGAATACCACAACTGCCTCGCGACAAACATGTTGTGTGCAGTGTGCAAATCTGTGTCTTGGGAGGGTGTAACTTGCAGTGTCTGTAGGATTTGTTGACTCCTGATCTTTCACATGCAAAGAAGTCATTTTTATTAAGCTGGTGTAACCTTGGTTAGCATGTTCTCTTCTCTCAGCAACTCAGGGGGTGGTGGTGTTCTTCAGTAAGTGATCCTCATTTCACTTATGTACAGCAACAATCAATACAACTCTCCATCCCAAATTTTTTCCTTACCTGCTTGCTCCAGTCCTATGTGAAAGAGTGCCGTGTAACCTCCAAACTTCTGCCTATTTCTAGTGTATTAAGCCTACTGCAGTAGCACCTTTTGTCTCTCATTTCTATCCTTTCCTTTCTCCATACTTTCATTTCCCCTTTTTCGAGGCAGGCCACCTGGGAAATAGGCCTCCGCTATCCCTTTATTCTTTATTTCTATACCTTGGGCAGGCACCTGGAGATCCAGTACTCTGACCGCCCCCCCCCCCCTCAAAAGAGGATACTGTTTGTAAGCTGGAACAGAGAAGCTAGAATCTCTGTTAGCTTGAGTCTGCCTTTCCACTTGAATGGGTTTGTAAAGGCAGAGGCATCAGAATTGCACTAGTGAGAGGTAGAAAACCATTGCAGTGCATTTTTACAAACATACAATGTTGTGTAAGTAGTTTTCAGGTACTGCCAAAATGTAGGAAAAAGATTAACACTATGAAAACGGTGGCCCAATCCTGGACCATCTTATTTAGGGACTAAGACCTGCAAATACACCCAGTTATTGTGTTTGACTAACAGTTATATTTCTTTTATGGTTTATAAAGAGGCTTAGTGTTCCTAAGTATAGCACAAGAATTGCAGTAGCTTGTTTGTTCAAGTACATCTGTGCTACACGAAAGCTTGCTATGCTGAGCATTGAGCAGAAAGGTTGCAAAGCAGGAAATACTGAAATAAAACTCATGAGAAACTGCTAGACAAAGAGACAACAATTTTAGAATTTCTATCAGTTCCATATAGTGTTTCATTTCCTTTCGGTAGTCCTATGTCTCAGTTACAATAGAAAGCCAGGAATGTTGAAAAGGCCAAAGGCTTACCTTAACTGTTCCCCATTCTGGAAAGTTCTCTGTGGTGCTCAGTATTCCTGCTGCTCCAGCTATGTCCTTAGGAGGCAGTCGGCCCACTGTTCACCCTAGAAGTACTATAGACAGGTAATGGGAGGGGCTAGCTCAGGCAATACGCTGTTTTTGTGTTAACATTGGGAATTATTGCATTTCAGGGATATGTATATACTTGAATAAAGATATGTAGACTTTCCCTGTATGTAAAAGTAAATAAATGTGTGTTGTAAAGGTGTTCAAGGGGCGGAGCTAAAGGTAGTCCCCTGATGGTTCCCAGGTATAAAGGGAGCTCATTGTGGTAACCCCTTCAGATTCATTCTGGGATCAGCTAGTTACTGATCCCTGAGTGGAGGTCTGCACCTATTCAGACCTAGACTCCATTTGTTAAAGAGAGGTGATGATTGTTAGCTAGACCTCTATACAGCAGGAGTGTTTTTTTTTCATGTGTTTTCTTATTTTGCCATTTATCAGTTAGTTGTAATTTTGACTTTTGTTTTCTCACCATCCTTTGTGCTCAGCACCCATGATAGACTCCAAAATTGCTGAACTAAACAAGAGAACCATAATCCCAGCAGTGGGGACAGCCACACTAAAGGATCCAGTGGATAAGAGGATGGAGGACCTACTTAAGAAAATATATGAGTTCTCCGGCCAGGCAGTCAGGGCAGCCACTACGGAATTTTATACCTCCAGAGCCCAAATAAGATGGCTGGAGGAGAGAAGCAAGAAACTTGCACCAAAATCTCATGAAGTCAGACTTTTACAGTATTCACATATGGCAGCCAGATACTTGGGGGACATGTCCATTGACTCATTAAAGATCAAGACAAGATCCGCAACAGTCGCCAACAGGGCCAGATGAGCTCTATGGTTAAAAATATGGGATACAGATAATGAATCCAAGGCCAGACTGCACAAGCTACCCTTCTAAGGAGAACGGGTATTCAGAGAGGGCCTACATGAATTTCTAAGATGAAGAGGCCAAGGCAGGGACACCAATATTGACAGGGGCTCTGGCTATCTGCCATCTCACATAGAGCATTCATACAGACACAGGAATACAGGTGATAGAAGGTTCAACAGTAATTTTTGTGACAGAAAGAATGCCACCCAAACCCAATTTAACTATTAAAATAAGGGGACGCCTTCATACCACTCCACAGGAGGATACACAAAGTGTAAATTTACAAGCCAAAGAGGGAGAAATTCCAGAAGATCCACCCATTGACTACCTCAGGAACAGAACCCAGGACATCTAACTACTCCAGCAACCAAGCTTATCATAGAGCATAGCCATAGGTGGTTACTTGCAACAATTCAGCAGAGTATGGGCAAAGACAACTTCGGAGTGGGTGAATAAAGACATCACACAGGGATATGCTATTGAATTCTGGGAAAGACCAGTCAAGGAGAGATGCTTAATCTCCCCACTTGTCAGTAGAGAGTGGTCAGCACAACAAATACAGAACATCTTAAACAAACTGCTAGCCTCAAGGGCGATACAACTAGTACCACGAGAGGAGTCCAGCAAGGGAATCTACTCGATCTTCTTTTTGGTCCCAAAAACAGACAGGCAACCTACGGCCAGTGATAGATCCCAAACTAGTCAACAGATAAATCATAACAAAGAAGTTCAAGATGGAAACCATATGATTCATGCTAAGAACAGTAGAACAGGTGATTTCCTAACGTCAAGCGACCTCAAGGATGCATATTTGCACATTCCAATGTGACCCACACACAGAAAATACCTAAGGTTCCAGATACTAGGGCATCACTTCCAGTACAGGTCACTAACATTCAGCCTGGCATCTGCACCACAAGTATTCACAAAGATCTCAGTAGTACTAGCGGCAAAACTATGAGAACAGGGCATCCGCATCATACCATATCTCGATGACTGGCTAATAAGGACAAGGTCCCTACAGGAATCTGAGAGGGCCACCAGAAAAACACTACAAGACCTGATGGACCATGGCTGGGTGGTAAACCACAAAAAGAGCTGCCTAACACCCACCCAACTTATAGAACATCTGGGGGCGGGCACAAAACAGGGGCTGGTCAGACCCACACAAGCAAGAATAGACAGCCTAGTCTCTGAGACACAGAATCTGATGAAAACACTGGACCTAACCATAGCCCAAATATCCATGGTCTTGGGAAAGATGTCCTCATGCATAGATCTACTTCCATGGGCAAGATGGTACATGTGCCAAGTACCCAAGTACAAGCATTACTCCTAAAGTACGGTTTACCATCAGAGGAAAACTTGCGAGATCAGGTTCAAATGATGGACAAAGTCAAGAAATCTCTCACATGGTGGACATACAGGGAACACCTGAACAGGGGCAAACCCCTGGAACCATCACATGATGTAACCATAGACACAGACGCCAGTGTATGGGGATGGGGCATCGATGGGCCACAAATCAGCCCAGGGCAGATGCTCTCCCACAGAGAAGAGACTCCAAATCAATCAATTGGAAATGAGAGCAATATGCAACGCACTGAGATCATTCAAGACTCACCTCATTGGGAAGACGGTACTAGTCCGTTCTGACAACAGGGCAGCAGTGGCTTATATCACCAAGCAGGGAGGCACCAAGAGCAAGAGATTACAGAAGGAAACTCATTCAGTCATGAATTGGTCACAGAAGAACTTGCAACATATCACTGTCATTCACTTAGCAGGCAAGCTGAATACAACAGTGGACTGGCTCAACAGAGAACAGTCAACTCAACCCGGAGGTATTCCAGATGATCCAACACAAATGGGGGAAAATAGCCATTGACCTGATACCCACCAACAGGAACAAATAGTCAACGAAGTTTTTCTCACGGTTCAAGGAACCCCAATCCATGGGAATCAACTCCCTATCAATACCATGGACACACGCTTACTCATACGTATTCCCACCATTCCCACTCATACCACAGGTACTTGCGAAGATCAGACAATCTCACAGAATAAAAATATTGGTCGCACTCTACTGGCCACAGACAGCATGGTTCACCACAATAATAGCTATGACAATGGACAGTCAAACACTACTGAAAAGACCAGACATACTAATACAGGGTCCAGTCATGCACCCATGACCAAACACCCTCCAGCCCACAGCCTGGCTCCTGAAAGAGAGAGACTGTTAAACGCTCGTTACCACAACTCCATCATAGACACCATGTTACAATCTCGATGTAAGACCACAACAGTAACCTATTCTAGACAATGGAACATATTCGTCAGAAGGTGTAATGACAGATCAATATCTCCCCTACAGGTCTCCACATCAGGGATTCTGTTATATCTATAACAAGGCCTAGATAACAAACTAGCACCCTCCTCACTTCTGGTAAAACTTTCAGCTATTGGTGCAGCAGTGGGCAGCTTCAAGGGGATACAACCAGGTTCTCACCTGGACATCATACGCTTTCTGAAAGCTGCGACCAACATAAGACCCCACAACAAATCGAGGGTACCACCTTGGGATCTGACTCTAGTTCTCAATGCCCTCACAAGATCACCATTTGAACCAACTCCAGACATCAACATTTATCGGCTGGGACAAGACAGCCTTCCTGGTGGCGATATGTTCAGCACGCAGCCACTGAACTCTAAGCATTATCATGTAAGGAACCTTTCACCTTCTTCACGGAAGAGGGGGTGACACTACGCACTGTACCATCATTCATTCCCAAAGTAGATTCTCAATTCCAGCTAAGGCAACCCATAGAACTACTTATATTCTATGAAGAGCATACAACAAGCTACGAGAAAACTCTACATTCACTTGACGTGAAGAGGTCACTCAGGACCTACATAGAGAGGGCAGCCTCGATACGTACAACAGAAAGACTATTTGTCATATCGGCGAGACACAAGAAGGGTGCTCCAACAACAAGAGCTACCTTGGCATCATGGCTGAAGTAGACAATCACAGAGTCCTACAACTCAAGCAACAAGGTGCCACTGATGGGAATAAAGGCACACTCCACAAGGGCGGTAGCCACATCCTGGGCAGAACGAAATTCAGCAACAGCCCAGGAAATATGTTTGGCTGCCACTTGGTCTACCATCCACACCTTCAAACATTATAGGCTGGACACGATCATTCCAAAGAAAAACTCATTCAGGCAGAAGGTCTTACTGACTGCCACCTGGCCTAACATCTCGAACAATGGCTCCCCCCCACTCTAGGAGATAGGATACTGTTTTTTAAATCACCCTAAGGTAAGGAGTGGGAGTGCTATGGAAAAACAGGCAACACAATGGTAGTTTACTTACCTGGTAAAGGTGATTGTGGTACTGTATATCCATGGCACTCCAGCCAACCCAAGGGGAACACAGATGGAGGACAAGAGTATACAATGAATATAACCTCAAAGTAAAAAGTATTAAGTAGCAATCGTATGATAGAGGAATTGTAAAAACGACAGTGGAAGTAGTATAAGGAAATTAAAGTAGTTGTATTCGATAAATACATTGGTGGTCACAAGAGTAATGTTACACTGTCTGTGCATGCAACTAACAAGATTTTTCACAGCTATGGAAGTTTCAAAACTGAGGATTATGGGATACAGAGGGGGCTTGGAGGTAGCTTGAAATCCGATCTGAGGGTCACATGTGCATCAAGCAGCCTATCAGGCATACATAACCCTAAGGTAAAGAGTGGGAGTGCTATGGATATACAGTAACACAATCACCTTTACCAGGTGAATAAACTACCATTTCTGCATCTATTACAGCTCTCAATGCATAAGCAATGGGTTGCCATTTATCCTCGTACGTTGCAACAGTATTGCTCCAAGCCTGTGCTGTGAAGCATCTGCAGAAACATTCACTGGTTTTCTTGGGGGCATAAAACCTGAGTATGGATGCTTTTGTAATCTGCGTGTTTAAATGTTGCCCCACTGCTTCCTCTTGTTCGTGATTCCATGTCCTGTGATTTTTCGTCTAGCAGGAATCTAAGTGGTGCTGATTTCTCAAAAGTTTAGGTATAAATTTACCCAAGTAATTCACCATGCCCAGGAATCTCTGCACATCGTTTTGTGACTGGGGACATCGCATGTGTAGCATTGCTTCAATCTTCTGTGCATCAGGTCTGATTCCTACACTAGCTATTACATTACCAATGTAAGTCAGTTCCTGAGCTCCAAAAAACACATTTCTCTTTGTTCAGTTTCCAGTCAGCTTTTCTGGCAACCTCAAGCACTGTTCTCAGCCTACAGTCATGTTGTTCCTTGGATGTGTGCCACACAATATTATCATCCATGGAAGTGTCCACACCTTTGAGGTGCTCATGTTACAACATATGAATAGTTTAGTGGTACACCTCTGGAGCTGACCCTGTTCCAAATGGAAGTCTTAAAAATCTGTATCTTCCAAAAGAAGTTAAATGTGCACAATTTTGAACTGCTGTCAAATAATTTCAGTTGCTAAAATCCTGCTGATGCATCAATTTGCTGAAATATTTGGCATTGGCAAACTGAGCCATTATTTCTTCCCTTGCTGGTAACTTAAAATGCTCCCTTTTCACAGCTCAGTTAGGGTCTCTGGGATACCATTCTTCTTCTATACAATCATTAGTTAAATGACTTATTCCATTAGTTCATCAGTTGTTATAACTTTGTGTGCTTCCATGTGACCTAACTCTGCTTTCAACATATCACGCAGGACAAATAGTACCTTTCTGCATGGGTGAATCAGAGGCTGTACATCCTTATCTACTCTGATTACATGCTCTCCAGGCAGGCATCTCAAACCTTTAAACACATCTTGTTAATCAACTACCAGTGCATCATGCTTTTTAGTACCCTACGTCTCCATGGCAAGTACTCTCTTCACCAGATTTAGCTTTTCACATGTTCCCGATCCTAAGATCAGTTGAACTGCTTTTATGAACTTGTGAGATGTATTTTTATGCTTCACTGTTGCAGTTTCACTTTTATATGTTAGCTCTTGAGTATTCTGTCATTAATCATAATGCTATGCATATGTGATCTGAGCTCTAAATCCATGTAGTCTTGCTCTCAAACATAACATTAACTTGGGCCCAGTTTAAATGGTATGATGCTATCATTAAAGAGCAGCTTCATAGTGGCATTGTTTCTGCCCCTCTATACATATGTCATAGCCTACCTGACCCGGAGTGTCCTGGTACAAAAATGTCTACATATTGCTACCCTGTTTTAAAAATATATCACTTGTAACTTTAGACCTCTAAGAAAATATTGAAAATGCAGCCAGTTCTCGAACATGCCGACACGTCCCCACGCACACATGTTTGGTGATGTCAGTAAACAAACAGTATGTGTACATGCCCCATAGACATCAAAGGAGACTATTTTTATAGACATATTATTAGCGTTTAAAATTACAATTATAACAAATCAAAGCAACTGCTTGACTAACAGGGACCCTTTCAGTCACGTGGTTGCTTTGATTTGTTATAATTGTAATTTTAAATGGTAATAATATGTCCTTATAAAAGTAGTCTCCATCGATGTCTATGGGGCATGCACACGTGCTGTTTGTTTGCTGACATCACCAAATGTGTGTGTGTGTGGGGGCATGTCGGCACGTTCGAGAAGTGGCTGCGTTTTCACTATTTTCTTAGGGGGCTAAAGTTACGAGTGATATATTTTTAAAACAGGGCAGCGATATGTAGGAATTTTTGTACCAGAACACTCCGGACCAGGTAGGCTATGACATATGTTTGGAGGGGGACTCAGCAGCTGTTCTTTAACTACTAAGGGTAACACCCATTCACTTTCATTTGCTTTTGTTACCGTCACCAAAGCTACATAAAACTCGCTTTGGGAGTTCTCTTCTAATATATGCACTCTGCTCAGACTCGCAGGTGACTGGCAGCACCTTGCAAAATAATTCCTTTTTCCACATTTTTTACAGTCCTTTCTGTAAGCTGCATATCTCTTTTGGGATATGCTGCATCCCACATCTACCACAATGTTTCATACTATCAAACTGCTTTTTTGCTTGTCCTCTCTGCAATGGTGCTTCTACTTTTTGATAGGCAGTTCATCTATTCTTTTTCCTTGATAACCCATGTACTGCTCCACTTTCTTCCATGTTTTTCTCCTTCACTTGTGCTCTAGTGGTTTCTGTAGCCCTGCAAATCTGCACTGCTTTATCTAGCACCAGATCCTGCTCTCTTAACAGTCTCTCTTTGACCAGCTGGTCAGTAATCCCATATATTATTCTGTATTTTATCATTGATTCAGCTAGATCTCCAAATTCACGTGTTGTAAGTTCTGTTCCATATTGATATATGGACTCTGCATGCCTCTGTGTACATGTAAAAAATGTATGCCGTTCATAGGTCACATTCTGTTTTGAGATACAGTATTCTTCCAACTTTCCCACTAGAGCAATGAGGTCTAAATTCTGACCTGCCTCAAATTGAAAACTATTGTAGACATCTTATACTTCTTTTCCCACCACATGTAAGAAAATAAAGGCTTTTCCCTTGTTTGTTTTTTCAACTGCCCCAACTGCAGTTAAATATACTTGGAATCTTTGGTAAAACTTATTCCAGTTCTTTGCCAAATTACCACTCATTTGTAAGCTGGGATGTGGTGGACATTTATCAATGTTGCAGATTCTCTGTACCTCATGCAGTTGGCTCCTTTTTGGTTCGGTTTCACTTGACAGTCTACACGTGCTTTCTTTTCTCTCTTCAGTCTGCAACTCTGAGTTTTCAGTCCTGTTGCTTCTAAAATCACCGTTTTTACTTCCTGTTACCAGAATCCCATTCTGACACCATGTTATTTTTATGTTTGCTTGCACACATGCGCAAGAAACATTATGCAGCAGCTTAGGAGAGAAGCAGGTTGTGTAGGTGCGGCACTGTGGCAGCCAATGGCAGCACTGAATTTGGGGGCTTGGCACTGATGGACCAAGGTTGGTACACTGTGCTGATGTCATTGGTTTCCAAAAGTGCTACCAAGTTGAAACGATTTTGCTGCTGCGGTCAGGGGCTGCCTCATCATTGCAGCGTCAGCCATTCTGCTGCAATGAGGGAGTGACCCATCATTGCAGGGTGGTACCTTGCCATCTGCATGCCCACGACCCAGTTCATTTGCTGACAGGGAAGCCCACTCCCTGTCGGCATAGTGTAACCTCTCCCCCATTTTTTGAGCATAGGGGGTGCCCGATCCCCCTCGGCATCATGCGCCCCCCCAACTGTAGTTCTTTGCCAACTGGGGGCCCAATCCCTGTCGGCTTCATTCCCCACCCTTCCCAGTAAATTTGCCAATGGGGGTGGCCACTCCCCATCAGCATAATGCCCCCCCAAAATTTGTTGTGTGCCAAGAGGGGTGCCCAATCCCCCATCAGTTACAGACCCTCCAAAAAAAACACTCAGGTGGCACACTGGGAGCCCACCCCAGCGTGCCAAATGTCTCTGTTAAAAAAAAAATCTCACGATGTTTTTAATTTTTTTTTTGCTTTAAACCTGTAAAACAGAAAAAGGTCCCTTGTTGAGTCCAGTGGCCCCTTCCCCAACCCGCACCCATCCTCTGTGCACCCGGCCTCCCCACACCCTCCTTACCCCATACTTACCTCCGGAGCCCAGCGAAATGATCTTCGGTGCACCGGGAACACGTCTGCACTCTTCAAAGCTGACTGCGAACTGAAGAAATGCCGATAAGCTGTATAATGGCATAAATAGGGTTTTTTCAACTTTGGTGCATATCACAGGCATTTTTAGGAATTTTGGCAACAAATTTTCAACATGGGGTTATTGGAACCCCTCCTCATGAATTCAGCCACTGTCGTGGTATTATTCAGTCCCAAAAAGTGATTTTTTGGTCACTGTGCGGAATCATCTTTCTGGACCGATTAATGAAATGACAGCACCAGTGTTCATGAGATGGGCTCTCAAAAAGCCTATGTTGTGTTGGTGGAAAAAAAAATAACTGTTTTACGAGTGAGCATTGCGCAGTTTCCACGCACCCTCGTAAATTCATGACTTTGTAATATTTTCAATCCAGATTTTCAACATTGGCATTTTTCCACACCTCCTTATGAACATTACAGCTGTCATTTTCACATCCTGACTGAAATGTGTTTTTGCACCTCCGGCGCAGAATAGCATGGTTGCTGTGGGAAATTAGTGTTCAGGACAGAATAAGAAAATGACAGTGATGCTGTTCATGAGCAGAGGTCCTCAAATGCCTATGTTGAAAATTTGGTGATGAAAGTCCATAAAATGACTGTGTTACTTGCATGTGTTGCGCAGTTTCCACGTATGCTCAAAAGTACAAGTATTTTTACTATTCCCACTACAGATTTTCAACATTGCCATCTCTTCATACCTCCCTGTGGATGGTACAACTGTCATTTTTCACATCCTGCCTGATCTGTGTTTTCATACATCTGGCACAGAATGGCACGTTGCTGTTGGAACTCAAAGTTTGGGACACATTAACAAAATCACAGTGCCACTCTTCATGAGAAGAGTTCCCAAATGCTTTCATGAGGTGGGGGTCATAAAAAGGCCATATTGAAAATTTGTAGTGCAAATACCAACAAACGCCTGGGGCGTTAGAGTTTCTAACCATAACATCCCACCCTGTACAGACTGACAGGCATTGTGGTGTGCCTTTGGATTGCTGACTGTAATGCTCATGCCATCCCATCCCCCCAGCCAGTCACAAGCGTCGAGGTGTGCCTTGGACTCTTCAGCCGCAGAGTTCACCCCATTCTCCTATACTGCACCCATTTCAGTGTATGTCCTTATGGAATGGGATTACTGTAAAGTCGAACACCCCAAGGCACACCTCAACACGTGTCAGTGTCTGCAGGATAGGGTGAGGTGACATGGCATGAATGTCATGGGCGACAGCCCAAACACATACCCCAATGCCTGTCCATCTCTGCAGGATGGAGGTGGGGATGGCATGAAGTTCAATACTTCACTGCCATTCCTATTCTGCATCTGTCTAACTCCTGCATTTCCAATGCTAATATCAGCAAGCAAACATTCAGCATTGACAAATGCGTGTTTTTTAATTGTGGGTTCTTAAATAACAAGCCACAACTGGTGACTTAAAACTTTTTATTACTGCATCACACTGGCTTGCAACTATATACTTCTAATAACACACATATTGTACTTAGGTAGTGTCTACCAACTCTTAACTTTGATTAACTATCATTACAGACACCATGTGACTACTCTTAGACAACCAGATGGCCTTTTCAACTTGCTGTATAAATCTACATGAATATGTGTGTGTATCTGTTTTTAATCTCATGTCCTTATATACATTTAGTGACTTTCTAATTTTTTTCAGTTGAAGAATACTAGAGGAAATGAGTTGCGACATTAAACTAAGAAATTCAATAAAAGCATCAGTTGTTTCCTATCAACACATAGAGCCTGCTGAGTCTGCCCACACGCTGCTAAAGTACACAGTCAAAAAGATATCTCCAAAAGCACATAAATGTTTAGAGGCTCTAAACCCTGCCACTGGTACAGTAATTACAAAAACAGAACCAAGCATAGCTGCACAGATGAGTTAGTGATTATCATTTTTTTAAAACGATTAAAAACTGCTATACTTTAACCCTGGGAGGGCATCTGACAACCTACACGATGAGTGACTTTTTTTTTTTTATTTATTAGGCACCTATCTCCCAGGTTAGGCTCAGCTCTCTGCATCCTTAGCACTTATTCCTTCTCCTTTCAACCTCACAAGCTTACCACTCATGGTGGGTCCCTCCTCCCTCCTCCAGGGGGTAAAGTCAGGAGAATCCTGGATGGAGAGGGCAGAAGTCAGGGCAAAAGCACACCTAGGATCATCCCCCTCGCTCCAGGGTTTATCCTTTGTTTCATGTCCCACTTCCTCAGGATGTTTGACATGTTAGGAGATCCAAGCATGAGCACGGAAGTGTGCCAAGCAGAGCCATTCTCCCACCTCTGTGTCCCTTGCTGCATTACCACCTGTGGCCCCTAGGTGGCAGTATATCAGCAGCGATCATATCCTTCCATCCCTGAAGGAGGAGAGTGTCCTCTGGGATACTCAATCCTCCTTGCTCCAGCCAGCCCCCAATGACTCAAGCTAGTTCTTGGACTCGGGTCACAGGTATCACTATCAGAAGTGCTAATGCTGTGAACACAGGCCAGACTGATGAGTAAGTTTTTAATTATGAACCTCAAAAGACATTGAAACCCCAATTTTGGATTAGTTCACTAGTGGTCCTTAAGCCACAGTTAATGGACTTCTTGTGGAAACAGAATGGTGGGAACTCTTCCCACTAAGTGACCAATTATTCTGGGCACACATTTTTTTTGTAACTCAGCTTTATTTATTAAAAACCTTCAATACGAGGATCACATGATGAACTAGCAGGGTTCAGAAGTCTCTGAGACCGCTCTCGAGTTTTGGCAAATAAAATATAAGACTTAAGCGTTTTGTGACCCCTTAAGCTCGTTATTGCGAGGATCCCTTATGACTAGACGAGCGCTGCATTGCAGCGATTGTCTTAGGTTTAATTGCACAGAATAGATCAGCGTAGCACCAGTGGGTCCAGTGGGTGAAATGGCCGAACTGGAAAATAAAAGCCCCGAGCCTCTCGCAGCAAGAGCACCAGCGGTTAAACACTCCAAGCCCCACTCCCCGACTCCAGAGGAGGCCGAGGATTCGAGAGCAGAAGTTCAAGGGGGGCATTCAACTTCACAGGATATCAGAGAGATTAAACAACTTCTGCAAGGGTTAGTTGCTGACTTTACTATACTGAAGCCGGCGTTACATGCCTTAATGCAAAGGGTGGGGGATGTAGAGGCTACAGTGGCTTCACAGGAGAGAAAAATGGGAGCCATAGATCTGGAGATGATCGGACTTAAAGGCAAGTCAAAAAGATAGAAGATCGCTTGGAGGATCAAGAGTCACGTAGTCGGAGGAACAACTTAATAATGGCAGGCCTACCTGAGAAAACGGAAGGCTCAGACTGTGTAACTTTCATGCAGGAGCTTCTCCTGAGGCTGTTTGGTCTGACGCCGTATGGCAACTCATACAACATTGAGAGGGTTCACCGGTCATTGAGAGAGACCCCCCCACCTGGAGCTCGACCTCGAGTTCTTATTATGAGGTTCTTGAACTACAAGGAAAAGACTCATGTTCTGAATAAAGCTAAAGCAAATAGAACCTTGCAGTGGAATGGGGCTTCAATTTGGATCTTTCAAGACTTAGTATCTTGGTGAGAGAGAAACAGAAAGAATGCCGGAGATAAAAAGAACTGTACCTGGCGGGTTTGAAATTTCGACTGCAATACCCAGCTATACTGACTGTGAAATTACCAAAAGGAGACAAACGTTATCTTACAGCAACTGATGCCCTGGAAAGCCTCAGAATGGAGCTACCAGAATTATTCAAGTCGGTGACTTGAAGGAAAGAGGAGTTCGGTAAGAGGCTGGCAGCATAGCGGCCGAATGCGACCAGTAACATTGGGGAAGTATTGACAGCTGGCAGAAATAGCTCATTCCTAATCTTAACTGACTTTTGGACTTGGGAAAAGAGATTGGCTGCTTTCCATCATGATTTTCCTTCCTCGTTTGGGGCTATTTTAGTTGAAAGTTTCAAGAGGGGGTGAAATGAAGCCCCTCTGTTGACCTTTTAGCGTGACTTTATAGCTATTCCCCCCCCTCCTTTTTTTATCTTTTTTTTTTTTTTGCAGCGCATCTACCAGATATATACCAGATGAATATAGCCTCCTAGTATGGAGAGGATAGCTCAAAGCAGCATGAGTAATACAGGGCTAGATGGTTTTGGACTGTAATGAGACAAAGGTAAGGGAGTGGGGGGCCTGCTTCATCTTGGATAAAGGGGTTAGCGAAATAGAGAGAGAAGGTGGGTATCACCCTAGAGAAACAAGAAGAGGATCATCTATCCCCCCCCTTTTTTTTTCTAGGTTTCCTTTTGCGGGGTTTTTTGATTCCTTACCTCAGGGGTATTTTTATTTGGACAAGATACAAGAGTAAACCGTTAGGTTGAGGAAGGCTGCTTACTTGTTACTAAGCTGTTTTATGTATTGGTGGTGGGGCCATTAAGCTCTTTGTTTCTTGCCACTGATCTAAAGTTATAGAAGGTGGTAGGTAAATTTAAATTCAATGTTGGGGTTGGAAATGTTTGGGGGGTCTCTCAGTGGGCGATATGCTGAGACTTGAGGGGGGTTCGGTGACATCTTGAGGGCTGACTCATACACGTTTCATGAGGATTGTGGAGGGCGATCGAAGGATTGGGGAGGTAGGAAGAGGAGGTACTGGGGGGAAAGGAGTGAGAGAGAATCCATAATGCATGACGTAAAGAAGACACAACATATGAGAGTGAATATCTGGGGTTGTGGCACAGAAGATGGTAACACTTAACTTTCTTTCATGGAATGTGAAAGGTCTCAGGGGAGAAAAAGATTGGTTATACTGCAGTATATAAATCAATTGGGGGTGCATATTGCTGCACTCCAAGAAACCCATTTATTGAATGAGGAATTATATCTTCTCAAGAGGGGATGGGTAGGCAAGGTAGTAGGAGCTGGGAAAACGAAAACGTCAGGGGGAGTGGCAGTACTAATCAGGAAAACGTGCCCATATGTAGTCGAACGAACCCAGTCAAGAGAGGATGGTAGGGGGTTATATGTGACGGGCTCGATCTTGGGATGCCCATTTTCTTGTGCTTCAATTTATGGCCCTACTCCAGCTAAGTCAGAATTTTTTGCTTCACTGGAAGCTGATATTACTACGCTCCCCCATAGCCCATTTATTATGGCAGGTGACTGGAATATCTGCTTTGATAACAGGGTGGATAGGAACCTTGCCTCAAACAGACCACCTACTCCCCCACAGAGAGCCTTAAATAGATTTTTGGAAGCGGCAGCATTAGTAGATCCATACAGAATGTACAAGAAAGGGGATACAGAGATGACTTTTTATTCCGGGGTCCATAAGACGCATACGAGGATTGATTTGTTTGTGGTTAACAGGGAAGTGCTGAGGGGTATTAAAGGTTTGAATACTTATAACAGGGTATTATCTGACCACTCGCCAATCCAGTTGCTATGGGAACTGAATAACATTCCCCCAAAACCATTTAGATGGCGACTGGATGAAGGGATATTTGCGGCTGACAGTATGGTGTCTAAACTAGAGGATACACTTAAGGGGATCATTCAAGCTCAAATCCCAACACTAGTGGACAAGAAACTAGCTTGGCCTGTCTGTAAGGTACTATATGCAGGAATGGCGCAGGAGTATACCTCTAGGTGGAATAAATTAAATAGAGCATGGGAAGAGTTTCTAATTGGGGCCATTAAGTCATTATTACCTTTAGAAGGTTCATGCACAGAATTGGACAAGGAGTTAGGGGACTTAAGAGAAGAATATAGAGGTATATTGAACCTCAGGGCTGATCGTTGGCTGGAAAGATTAAATACTAAATATTTGTTGCAGGGGGATGTACCTGGCCGCATATTGGCTCATAGAATTAAGGAGTGGGAGGCGGAAAGAATGATCATGGCAGTGCATTTTGGGGGAGGGACTATTACAGAACCGCAGAGAATGGCGGATGCTTTTGCGGATTATTATACAGGGATATATCAAGAGAGGGGTACTAGCACAGAGACAGAAATCAAAAGGTTCCTTGATAAAATACCATTGCCCAAACTGGAGTTAGAGCAAGCCTGGGCATTGGCCACCCCAATCTCGGAATTGAAGATCAGGGAGGTAATCAGGGACCTGCCAAATGGTAAGGTGCCAGGGCCGGATGGGCTGTCAGCAAAATTCTATAAAGTCCACCTAGGGATAATAATGCCTTTATTGAAGGACCTATTCTCGAATATTATGAACGGCGAGGTTCCCCACCCTCCCTTATACCAAGCCTATATTATCTTGATTCCAAAGCCGGATAAACCCAAGGACCTACCAGGTAATTATAGACCAATTGCTTTAATCAACCAAGATATCAAAGTACTTACAAAGATTCTGGCCAACAGGGTTCTGAAAGTCGCTCCTTTATTAATTAGTCGGGACCAAGTTGGGTTCATGCCAGGAAGGGGGGCACATGATGCATTAAGTAAGATGCACCATATTTTACATAGGGCTTCCTACTCAAAATCCACTATGGCCCTGATAGCACTTGACGCCGAGAAGGCATTTGATAAGGTTTCCCATGATTTTCTATTTTTTACAATGGAGAGAATGGGTTTCCCAAAGGGTTTTCTCAGATGCCTCAAAAATCTTTATAAAGCCCCCACAGTCCTATGTAATGGTTATTTATCTAAAGAGTTCCTCTTGCGAAATGGGACTAGACAGGGCTGCCCCTTGTCACCAATTTTATTCAATATCTATTTGGAACCTTTGTTAAGATCACTTAATATGGAGCCCAGGGTTCAGGGATTGAAGTTCAAGGGATGGAGCTTAAATTCACTGTATTTGGCGATGATTTTATTTACATTTAAATAACCCGCTGCTAGTTTTCAAAATGCTTTGGAAGTCATCGGAAATTCTGGAGTATCAATTATAAATTAAATTTAAGTAAAACTCAAGTTCTCCCACTTACTGCTATCGCATAGAGCAGATTTCCAGCACCTCAAGCTGAACTGGGCCCGAAAAAATTAAATATTTAGGAATTTGGATCACTTCTAGGTGGAGGATGGGGTGGAGGAAAATGTGGGTAACTTGTGCTTCTAATTAAAACCGACATTTTAAAGTGGAATAAACTTCATCTAAACTTTACTGCTAGACTGGGATTGATTAAAATGAATCTCCTACCCAGATTATTATACCGATTCATCTCTTACCTATAGCATTCAAAGGAAGGTTTAACAGTATTCAAAGGGTAATTTCAAATTTTGTGGGACTCAAGCTTCCTAGGAGGAAGCACACTGTCTTACGCCTTCCTTATTTTAAGGGAGGGATTAAGCTTCTGGACTTATTACTATACTATGTGGCAGGACAGCTTGGTTTGATGGGGCAGTGGACTAGGAGTGGGGAAGAAGGGGGATACACTCCAGCGTGGCTTCAACTTGAACAGCTTATTCTAAAGTTTAAAACTATCCCCTGCTGCAATGCTGTTTATAGACCGGAGGCTCTGCGGAGGAAAGCATCACCAATTTATAAATCGGTTAAAGCGTGGTGGGAGTTGCTAAACTTGGCACAGAGGAAGACGCAGAGGGAACCAGAGATCAGCCTATAATAGGAAACCCTAACCTTCGCCTAGGGGTGCAAGTAATTAGTGGTCAATGGGCACCACAACTGTCTGACTTGAACCTGTCAGATTTTATACTAGAAGACAGGGTGGAACTACCAGTGCAAGCCAGGGCATGGGATCCTTTTAAAAAGATCCAAATTGCAAATCTAGTACAGAAATTTATCTGAGGCAATAAAGAAAGGGACAAATACCATTTACTTGGGACCATTTGAAGAGATTGACCTCTTACAACACCCCTCAAAAAGTTTACAGGGTGCTGTTGGATTTTATGAGTTTGGAATTTAAGGCTCAGATAGCGTACTGGGAAAATTCTATCCCCCTGAGGCCTGAATGGAAGTAAATTTGGAAAAATATTAAGGTCTTGCCTATGCAGTATAAAACTATGCAGTTTTTATTTGTTCAAACATCTACTATACTCCTGTTAAATTATATTTCTAGAAAACTCAGACAGACAGACCTGTGTTTCAGATGTGGAACAGAATCAGGGGATCTGCTACATGCAATGTGGAGCTGTCCCATAATTCAGCCATTGTGGGTTCAAATTGGTCAAAAAATTGATCCGTTACTAAATTATTCTGAGTATATTAAACCAGAGATATGTCTGTTGGGGGACATGCAAGTGGTAGTGAGGGACTCAGCCAAATATCATGTGTCTCTGATGTCCGCCTTGGTTAAAGCATTTGTCCTCAGACACTGGAAGAATGATAGTATTTACAGCTATGACCAATGGGTTAGTGACCTGTTGCAAGTCTTGGACAGACTTAAAAGACAAATGGTAATAGAGAGGAAAAAGAAGGTATATGATAAAAGATGGAGGGTGTTAGAGGCAGTGTACTCAATACAGCTGAGGAGTGCTCGGACACAGATCTGTCTGTCTGAAGGAGTTTAGCTTGTATGGTGTTTTTTTTTCAGGAAAATGTGAGAAGGAGATACGACTGTGGAAATATAAGATTCTGTATAGGGTATCTCTTTTATTAAATGAAGCATAATACTCTCATGAGAGGTCTCTATCTGGATTAGCAGGTTTTTATTTCTGGGGGTCAGGATGGATTCTCTCGCTCTCCTAGGGACACAGTTATTAGAGTTCTGTCCGGAGAAGATACAACCTGCCTTGAAAGTTGGGATAACACTGTTAAGAAAATTTGGGCTAAGAAATAGATTAGATTAGAGCCAACTTTTAAGGAATAGTATTGAATGTAACATTAGGCAAAACGGACCTAAGCTCTTGGCCTTAATAAAATATAACTGTGATTGTAAGTAGTTGTGGGGATGTATATAGTATCCATATCCAGTTTGGGGATGTGGGCCAGGGGTCAACCCTGGGATATGTGTGTGTATGTATATTGTTGGATAATATAAAACTTGCAATAAAGAAGTTTAAAAAAAAAACCTTCAATACAGTTGCAGCATTTTCATACAGAACATATTTATTTATTTATTTAGTGATTTGGAAAAGACCTTTGAGCGCAAGCTCTTTTACAAAGGTTCCACATCACAGATTGCAAAACAAAGAACAATAGGAGAAAACAAAGGTACATTACAATGAACGATACAGCTTGAATTCAGAACTTACAGAATAACTCAAAACATAGGTACAGGTTAAAATAACAAAAAAAAACACTTTATGAGGGTGGGGGGAATAAGCAGCCACAAAGTGCTTTGTCAGTAGTTCAGAGGGAAGGGGATAGCTGGCAGTGGGGTGAAGAAAAGAGGTACGAGAGAGAGATGTATGTACTGCAGTGGAGGTGAAGGGTTGGGGAAGAAGGGCGATAAGGTATAGGGAGAAATGGTGGGGTGAGGGGAGGCTGAGCAGAGAGGACATGCTAGAGTAAAATAGTGAGGTGTGAGGGGGCGTGGTCAGGCAGCCTGCATTAGTAGTGACTGTTAGGGAAACTCATGGGACTGTGACAATATAGTGGTTACTATAAAAGGTAAAAAGATAAAAAAAATAAACTTATCCAACAAGGATATATAAATAACACAAAGAGATAATAAGCAATGAGGTCACAGATACAGAAATTAGCCAAGTTAATATTCAAGATAAAATAAAAACCTTTAGTTCACGTAGGATGGGGAAGGCAGTAAGATTAAGCCCAGTGTTTAAGTCTTTGTCCCTGGAATGGGTGGTCCCCTTATATACAGAGGTCCCGTGGGTGCCAAAAGTCCATGAAATGTTCTAGGCATAAGTGTAGCTTAGCTGTGAGTCTTTCCATCTCTTGAATTTCATTTACCTTATTTATCCATGTGGATACCTGTGGAGTGACATCTAACAACCAAAGAAGCGTGATATATTTCCAAGCAGCAGTTAACAACATATAGAATAACCTTCTAAGGCTTTCATTTCTAACGGAGGTTGGTAAAATACCTAAGGCCAGACTGATGAAATTAAAAAGTACCATAGCCTGTGTTATTTGTTGTAAGCTATCCCAGACTGCAGACCAGAAATGGTCAGTCTGGGGCAGGTCCAGAATATATGGACATGTGACCCACAGTCCCCACACAACCTCTCAACATGCTTCAGTGTTAGTCATCTGGTAATGTTTGATAATTGTGGACACGTAGAACAATCTGACCAGAACCTTCCAGTGGAATTCTCTCCACATTGGGGAGGAGGTGACTTTCCAACTGTCTGGAAGGAGGGAGTTATATGTTCCCCACTCTCTTGTTCCCATTTAGTTCTTAGTTTCTCCATAGGAAGGGTTGTTTGTTTCTGAAGGATGGAGTACACATCTGAAATGTAACAGAACCTCGCTGTAAAGGTTGCTCCCAAATAAAAGAAGTCTTCAAGGGAAGTCAGCTGTCTAGTCAAATCTTGACCGTTATTGTGAGATTGAATGAAGTTTCAGACCTGATGGAATCAGAGAAACTCAGTCCAAGGTAAATGAAACTGTTGGGCTAGTTCTTGAAATTTCTTCACATGTACACCCTGTAGGCACAGTGTAAGACAGATGATGCCCCTCTGTTCCCACGATTTATAGCCATTGTCCTCCCAGTGGAGTTCAAACTGTGGGGTATGTCTAATTAAAGAAAGGAAACCCAACATATTGGGTGTCTGCATACACCTCTGCAGTCTCAAATGTGTGTACGTAGTGAGTACTTGACCCAGGGTTGGTGACCCTTTTGAGGAGCATTGGGGTAATGGGGCTGATATTTGTGCGAAAGGTGAAAGCCCGGATTCATTTTCATATTCCATTGAGTACCATCGTGAATCATTCTGCTGTTTGGCCAATGTTACCAATGATGCAGCTTGTACAGCTAAGTACTCAGCCTGGAGGTTTGGCATGGCCAACCCACCCTTATCTCTGGGATTAGTTAGGTATAGTTTGCTCATTCTTGGTCTTTGTCCTCCCCATATGAATTTAGTGATATCTTTGAGCATTAAAGTCCAGGAAGTTGCAGAAATTGGAATCAGTAGTTTGAAATAGATATAAGTACACAGTCATGTCACCCAGAATGGCCACCATGCAGAAATCCTGACCGCCGAGAAAACATTCTCCCTAATCAAAAATGACCACATTCTGAAGCATTCTTTCCCATGCCCAATTGATGGTATATGTTCTAAGATCCCTTGTGTCTATCCCATGCTTCCTCGAAACCTGTAATTGTTTTAACCCTGACCTCCCACTACTCTTTCTACAAAGAAGTACTTCCTCACATTTCCTCTCAGCCTCCCTTCCAGCTTCATGGTGTGATCCCTTGTGTGACGTCCTGCTTCCCTGTTCATTGTATTTTTGTCTGGTAAAACATAGGTATTTCTCAGGTACTTCAGGTCAAATATCTGTCTAAGTCCAGGCGGGCTTAGGCCCATTCCCTTTTTAACCTAGATGCATATTTTATAGTTCCCACCACTGGACCACCACTTTCAAGCAGCCCCAGACCATTCCTTGGGTGCTATCTGTGTCTTGATGGTCCCTAAAATAATTCTACGATATCATCTGCATAAGTTAATGATAACCTGCCTTGATAAGCAAACCTACATTCAGTCACCAACAAGTATTTCATATTACAGAGACCAACTCGATGTGAATTACCAGAGGTGCATGGTCTGAGATTGTAAAGTTTTTGGTTTCACTAGCCATCAAGATATGAACCCAGCCTGATAAAATGAAAAAATAGTCTATTCTGGAATATGCTTTATGACATGCTGAATGACAGGTATAATCTTTTTCATTAGGGTGCATGTAGTGCCAGGCTCTATCAGTGCCAACTCCTGTGATAGTCTTGAAAGAAGCTTGTCAGAGCCTGACACCACATGCACACCAGGGCTCTTGCAGTCCATAGCTCCTGACATGGTGGAGTCAAAGTCCCCCCCTCCATGATGTGCAAATGGTCAGGATGGGTAACAGTCTCCAGGAACATATGTTTCAGAAAGCCAAGTCTATCCTTCACCTCATTTGGTGCAGATATGTTGAGCAATGTGCATTCCGTGTCCCTGTATGTATAATCCAATTTCAAGAACCTCCCCTCCTTACCCTGCATAACCTGCTGGACCTGTAGGGGAAGATCACTGTGGACAAGGATCACTATTCCTTATCTACTGGGATGGGCATCAAAAGTGGAGGCATATACCTCCCCCACCCAAACTCTGCGTAGCTTAAGGTATTCTTGTGAGGTCAAACGGGTTTCTTGTATAAAGGCAATAGAGACTTTGTCCCTGTTTAAATCCTGCAATATACAAGCTCATTTTACCGGGCTGTGAGTTCCCTTGACATTGTAAGAGCCTATTATAAGACTCTCCATGATGCAATACTTAAAAGAGATGTACCCCCGGGGTATCTCCAGCACTTCTGTCTCTCATCCCACCTATGTGGGATTCATTCGTATTGTTCATCTCTAAATAACACTGGGACCCAGCAACAGGTAGAGGTCTATAAAACACCATCCGAACAATGCAAAGGCTGGTTACCAATGAGCACCTTGATTCTGGAGGGAATAAATGTCCTTGCTATTTGCCAGTGAGTAGCCGGATCTTGGCAGGGGGTGAGTGCTCTGGCTTTTTCTTTATTGACTGCCTGTTTGCCCGTGAGCACCCAGACCCTGGAGGGAGTGAGTGCTCAGCTTGTTTGCTAGTGATCACCCATATCACGGAGGGGGGTGAGTGCTATGCCTGTTTGTCATTGAGCACCTGAATCCTGGAGGGGGTTACTGTTCTGCTTGTTTGCCAGTGAGCACCCAGATCCTGGAAGGGTGAGTGCTCTACCTGTTTGCTGGTGAACAATCAGATCCTGGAGGGGGTGACTGAGTGCTCTGACTGTTTGCCAATGAAAATCCAGATCCTGGAGGTGGTGAGTGCTCTGCCTGTTTGCCAGTGAAAACCCGGATCCTGGAGGTGGTGAGTGCTCTGCCTGTTTTCCAGTGAAAACCCGGATCCTGGAGGTGGTGAGTGCTCTGCCTGTTTTCCAGTGAAAACCCGGATCCTGGAGGTGGTGAGTGCTCTGCCTGTTTGCCAGTGAAAACCCGGATCCTAGAGGTGGTGAGTGCTCTGCCTGTTTTCCAGTGAAAACCCGGATCCTGGAGGTGGTGAGTGCTCTGCCTGTTTGCCAGTGAAAACCCAGATCCTGGAGGTGGTGAGTGCTCTGCCTGTTTGCCAGTGAAAACCCAGATCCTGGAGGTGGTGAGTGCTCTGCCTGTTTGCCAGTGAAAACCCAGATCCTGGAGGTGGTGAGTGCTCTGCCTGTTTGCCAGTGAAAACCCGGATCCTGGAGGTGGTAAGTGCTCTGCCTGTTTGCCAGTGAGCACCCAGTTCCTGGGGGGGGTGAGTGCTCTGCCTGTTTGCCAGTGAGCACCCAGATCCTAAAGGCAATGAGTGCTCTGCCTGTTTGCCAGTGAGCACCCAGATCCTAGAAGGGGTGAGTGCTCTGCCTGTTTGCCAGTGAGCACCCAGATCCTAGAAGGGGTGAGTGCTCTGCCTGTTGCCAGTGAGTACCCAGATCCTAGGAGGGGTGAGTGCTCTGCCTCTTTGCCAGTGAAAACCTAGATCCTGGAGGTGGTGAGTGTTCTGCCTGTTTGCCCATGGGCACCCAGATCCTGGAGGCAGTGGGTGCTCTGCCTGTTTGCCATTGAAAACCCAGATCCAGGAGGTGGTGAGTGCTCTGCCTAGTTGCCAGTGAGCACCCAGATCCTAGAAGGGGCGAGTGCTCTGCCTATTTGCCAGCACCCAGATCCTAGAAGGGGTGAGTGCTCTGCCTGTTTGCCAGTGAAAACCCAGATCCTGGAGGTGGTGAGTGCTCTGCCTGTTTGCCAGTGAGCACCCAGTTCCTGGGGGGGTGAGCGCTCTGCCTATTTGCCAGTGAGCACCCAGATCCTAGAAGGGGTGAGTGCTCTGCCTATTTGCCAGTGAAAACCCAGATCCTGGAGGTGGTGAGTGCTCTGCCTGTTTGCCCATGGGCACCCAGATCCTGGAGGTGGTGAGTGCTCTGCCTGTTTGCCATTGAAAACCCAGATCCAGAAGGTGGTGAGTGTTCTGTCTGTTTGCCAGTGAGCACCCAGTTCCTAGAGGGGGTGAGTGCTCTGCCTGTTTGCCAGTGAGCACCCGGATCCTAGAAGGGATGAGTGCTCTGCCTGTTTGCCAGTGGAAACCTAGATCCTGGAGGTGGTGAGTGCTCTGCCTGTTTGCCCATGGGCACCCAGATCCTGGAGGCAGTGGGTGCTCTGCCTGTTTGCCATTGAAAACCCGGATCCAGGAGGTGGTGAGTGCTCTGCCTGTTTTCCATTGAAAATCCAGATCCTGGAGGCGGTGAGTGCTCTGCCTGTTTGCCATTGAAAACCTGGATCCAGGAGGTGGTGAGTGCTCTGCCTGTTTTCCAGTGAGCACCCAGTTCCTAGAGGGGGTGAGTGCTCTGCCTGTTTGCCAGTGAGCACCCGGATCCTAGAAGGGATGAGTGCTCTGCCTGTTTGCCAGCGGAAACCTAGATCCTGGAGGTGGTGAGTGCTCTGCCTGTTTGCCCATGGGCACCCAGATCCTGGAGGTGGTGGGTGCTCTGCCTGTTTGCCATTGAAAACCCGGATCCAGGAGGTGGTGAGTGCTCTGCCTGTTTTCCATTGAAAATCCAGATCCTGGAGGCGGTGAGTGCTCTGCCTGTTTGCCATTGAAAACCTGGATCCAGGAGGTGGTGAGTGCTCTGCCTGTTTGCCAGTGAGCACCCAGATCCTAGAGGCAGTGAGTGCTCTGCCTGTTTGCCAGTGAGCACCCGGATCCTAGAAGGGATGAGTGCTCTGCCTGTTTGCCATTGAAAACCCGGATCCAGGAGGTGGTGAGTGCTCTGCCTGTTTTCCATTGAAAATCCAGATCCTGGAGGCGGTGAGTGCTCTGCCTGTTTGTCAGTGAAAACCCAAATCTTAGAAGGAGTGAGTGCTCTGCCTCTTTGCCAGTGAGCACCCAGATCTTGGAGTTGGTGAGTGCTCTGCCTGTTTGTCAGTGATCACCCAGATCCTAGAGGGGTGAGTGCCCTGTCTCTTTACCATTGAGGACCCTGATTCTAAAGGGTGAGTGCCCTTACTATTTGCCAGTGAGCACCCGGATCTTGGCAGGGTGTGAGTGCTCTGGCTTTTTATTGTTGATTGCCTGTTTGCCAGTGAGCACCTGGATCCTGGTAGAAATATTTACAAACCAGGTGAGTGCATAACACAAAAGAATAAAGGGCTATGCTTTGTGAAAATGTGGCAGCCCACACTATTTTAATTTAAAACAAGCATTTGTCAATGCCGAATGTTGTCTCGCTGGCACTGGCACTGGTAGTGCCGGAGTTAGAGACGCATAATAGGAATGACAGTGAAGTATTGAAGTGACGCCAACCCCACCCCACCCTGTAGAGACTGACAGGCATTGGGGTGTGCCTTTGGGTCATCATCTATAATGCTCATGGCATTGTACCTCACCCTAACCTGTAGACACTGACAAGTGTCGTGGTGTGCTTTGGGGTCTTTGGGCATAATACTTACCCCATTCCAGAAGGAAATATGCTGAGGTGGGTGCAGTATAGGAGAATGGGGTGAACTTTGTGGCGAACAGTGCAAGGCACACCATGATATCTGTCACTGGCTGTAGGGTGGGGGTGAAATTGGAATAGCATGAGCATTACAGCAATGATCCAAATTAAGCACCCTGGCATATCAGTCTCTGAGAGTGGCTAAAATGGAAACCCCTAACACCATAGCGTGTTGGTATTTTCCTCCAAATTTTCAACATGGACTTTTTGTGAGCCCACCTCATGAAAAGCGGCACAATCAGTTTGTTAGCTGAAAGGTGGTTTTGCACAGTGGCTATGCCATTTGGCGACACTGGGATGAAAACACATTTTGGACAGGATGTGGAAAATGACAACTGTATTGTTCATGAGGAGGGGTATAAAAATGGCAACATTGAAAATCTGGTGTGAAAATATGAAAAATTGGTGAAGTCATGAGCATGCATAGAAACTGCGCAACACACGTCCGTAACGCAATTATTTTTGGGAGTTTGTTAGCTACATTTTTAACATAGGCATTTTTGGACTTCTCCTCATGACCAGTGGTGCTGTGATTTTGTTACTCTGTCCCAAAAGTTGATTTCCCACAGCGACCACGCCATTGTGCGCCACAGGTGTGGAAACACATTTTGGGCAGGATATGAAAATAACAGCTATACTGTTCATAAGGAGGTGTGAAAAAATGTCAGTGTTGAAAATCTGGCATGGAAATATTGCAAATTTTCGAAGTTACAAGGGTGCGTGGAAACTGCGCAACGCACGCTTGTAACACAGTCATTTTGCGGACTTTCGGCACCAAATTTTCAACATAGGTATTTTAGGACCTCTACTCATGAACAGCATCACTGTCATTTCCTCAAACTGTCCCAAAAACTGATTTTACATAGCGACCGCACGATTCTGCACCGGACGTGAGAAAACACATTTTGGCCAGGATATGTAAAATGGCAGCTGTACTGTTCATCAGGAGGTGTGGAAAAATGGCAGTTTGAAAATCTGGGTGAAAATATTACAAATTCATGAAGTTCTGGCGTGCATAGAAAACAGTGTACATGCAAGCTCAAGTAAAACAACCATTTTGGATTTTTCACCAAATTTGCAACATAAGCTTTTGAGAGCCCCCTCATGAACAGTGGCACTGTTGTTTCATTACTCAGTCCTGAAAGGTGATTCTGCGAGTGACCACAAAATCACCTTTGGGACCGAATAACGCCATGACAGTGACAGAATTCATGAGGAGAGGTCCCAATAACCTCAAGTTGAAAATTTGGTGCACAAATTCAAAAATGCCCAAGATATGCACCAAAGTTGAAAAAGCCCTAGTTATGCCATTATACAGCTTATCGGCATTTCCTCAGTTCACAGTCGGCTTTGAAGAGTGCAGACGTGTTCCCGGTCCACCGAAGATTGTCGCGCCGGACTCCAGAGGTAAGTATGGGGTGAGGCGGGGTGTGTGGGGAGGCAGGGTGCACAGAAGGTGGGGGTGGTTTGTGGGAGGGGGGCAGGGAGACGACGAGGGACCATTTTCTTTTTTCACAGGGTTTAAAAAGAAAAAAACCTCACGGGATGGTTTTTACTTTTCAGGATGATTTGGTATGCTGGGGTGGGCTCCCAGTGTGCCACCTAAGTGTTTTTTGGGGGGGATGCTGTAGCTGATGTGGGATTGGGCACCCCCATCAGCAAACAACGAAAGCAGGGGGAGCGAGAGCCGAGGCGGATTGGGCACCCCCTCAGCACATAACAAATGGGGGGTGCATGATGCCAACGCGGAGTGGGCTCCCCCGTCACCACATACATTGTAACAAGGCATGCCAACAGGGGGATTGGGCACCCCCAAAGTCGGCATTATGGCAGGCAGTGTGCCGCCATGTTATGTACTTGTTTCACCAGGGAAAGCACGTCAGGAGGTCTTCTGCGTATGATGAGCTTTGCTCACATTGCAGTGGACCTTTCGTTTGATGTGATCACCATGTTAAGCATGCATGGTGTGGTGCAGGCATGCAGGCTGATTGGGGAATGAGGGACGCACCTACTTATGTGTGCCCTGCATTCGCCCAACAGTGACTGCGCCTCCAAATCTGCTACTACCGCAATATGTTGGCTGCACATGTGCGAGCCAACATAAAACAAGCATTTGTCAATGCCGAATGTTTGCTTGTTGGCATTGGGATTGGTAGTGTAGGAGTTAGACAGCTGCATAATAGGAATGGCAGTGAAGTATTGAACTGGAGCCAATCCCGCCACTACCCTGCAGATATGGACAGGCATTGGGGTGTGCCTTTGGGTCATCAGGCATAATGGCCACGCCATTTCACCACACCCCACCCTGCAGACACTGATAAGTGTCACGGTGTGCCTTGGGATCTTTGGCCTTTATGCACACCCCATTCCATTAGGAAGTACGGTGAGATGGGTGCGGTATAGGAGAATGGGGTGAACTTTGAGGCCGAAGAGTCCAAGGCATACCTCGATGCCTCTCAGTGACTGCAGGGTGTGGAATGGTATGAGCATCACAGGCAAGAATCCCAAGTCACACCCTGATGCCTGTCATTCTCTATAGGGTCGGGCATTATAGTTGAAAAGCCTAATACCTCAGGCATTCGTTGGTATTTTCACTCCAAATTTTCAACATGTTTGTTTTGTGACCCCACCTCATGAACAGGGGGAATATCAGTTTGTTAGCCGAAAGCTGCTTATGCACAGTGACTCTGACATTTAGCACCACAGGTGCAAAATATTCGAACAGGATGTAAAATTGACAGCTGTACTGTTTCATGGGGAGGTATAAAAATGGCTATGTTGCAAATGTGTAGTAAAATATTAAAAAAATGGTGAAGTCAATGATACATAGAAACTGTACGCACACCGTAATATAATTAGGTTAAGGATTCTTACAGCAGATTGTCAACTCAGGCATTTTGGTGCCTCCGATCATGAACAGTGTCACTGTGATTTTCTTTATCTGTGCCGAACAATGATTTCCCACAGCTACCATGCATCTCTGCACTGAAAGTGTGAAAAACACTTGACCATGTTGTGAAAAATGGCAGCTGTACTGCTCATAAGGAAGTGTGGAAAAATGCCACTGGTGAAAATCTGGACTGAAAATATTACAAAGTCATGAACTAACGAAGTGCGTGGAAACTGTGCAATGCTCACTCGTAACACAGTCATTTTATGGACTTTTGTGCAAAATTTTCAACATAGCCATTTAAGACCTCTGCTCATGAACAGTGTAACTGTGATTTTCTTAATCTGTCCTAAACATTGCTTTGCACACCAACAGCACCATTATGCGCTACATGTCTGCTAACATTTTGGGTGACACATGAAAAATTGCAGCTGTACTGTTCATAAGGAAGTTTAATAAAATGGACATGTTGAAAATCTGGAGTGAAAATATTAAATTTGCAAACTTACGAGCATGCATAGGAACTGTGCAACGCACGCTCGTAAAAGTCATTTTTAGGAATTTTTTCACCAAATTCTCACATAGCCATTTTAAGACCTCTGCTCATGAACAGTGTCACTATGATTTTTTTAATTTGTCCTGTACATTGATTTCGCACACTGACTGCGCCATTGTGCGCTACATGGGCGGAAACACATTTTGGGTGAGATGTGAAAAATGACAGCTGTACTACTCATAAGAAGGTGTGGTACAATGACAATGTTGAAAATCTGGAGTGAAAATATTGAAAATTTGCGAACTAACGAGCGTGCGTAGGAACTGTACTACGCACACTCGTAAAACAGTCATTTTTAGGACTTTTTTCACCAAATTTTCAACATAGCCATTTTAAGATGTCTACTCATGAACAGTGCCACTGTGATTTTCTTAATTTGTCCCGTACATTGATTTCGCACACCGACTGCGCCATTGTGCGCTACATGCGGAAACACATTTTGGGTGAGATGTGAAAAATGACAGCTGTACTACTCATAAGAAGGTGTGGTAAAATGGCAATGTTGAAAATCTGGAGTGAAAATATTGAAAATTCGCGAACCTACGAGCCTGCGTAGGAACTGCACAACGTACGCTTGTAAAACAGTCATTTTTGGGAATTTTGGCACCAAATTTTCAACATGGGGTTTTGAGACCCCTTCTCATGATTGATGTCACTGTCATGGCATTATTCAGGTCAAGGGTGATTTCGCAGTCACTGCGCGGTCACTGCGAAATCACCCGCCGGGCCGAGATAGCCATGACAGTGCATCAATCATGAAGAAGGTCCCAAAACCCCATGTTGAAAATTTGGTGCAAAATTCAAAAAATGCCTGAGATATGCACAAAGTTGAAAACCCCTATCTAGCCCATTATACAGCTTACCGGCATTTTCTCAGTTCGCGGTCGCCTTTGAAGAGTGCAGACTTGTTCCCCGTCCACCAGAGATCGTCGCGCCAAGGTCGAGAGGTAAGTATGGGGTGAGGGGGGAGTGGGGAGGCTGGGTGCGCAGTGGGTGGAGTGCGGGTTGTGGGAGGGGCAGGGGAGACTCACGTGGGACGTTTTTCTTCTGGTGAAAAAAAAAGCGGACAACGGTAGGACGTTTGCCACGCTGGGGTGGGCTCCAGCATGGCACAAGGCGTTGGGGCGGCCGTTCAGCCGACGGGGATTGGGCACCCATGTAGGCCTACGAATTGCTTGCCATGCTGGGGTGGGCTCCCAACTAGCTACTGGGGGGGACAGTGCAGCCGACGGGGATTGGGCACCCCGTCGGCTATATGATTAGCTGCCACGCTGGGGTGGGCGCCCCAGCATGGCATTTTGTAACATTTGGGGGAGGCGGAGGGCATGGCACGGCCGGCAGTTGGGCACCCGTCGGCTTATAAGCGTCATCTTTGTGCGTGCGGGCGCGTACGCCTGCGTCCGTTTTTGGAGGGAGCTGGCGTGAGCAGCCTTATCTTATCGCTGCTCACTCAAGCGTAGCCCCCTTTCAACTGTATGCCACTGCATTTGGAGGCGTGTCATAGACAGCTCCAAAATGCGATGAGTTACAGGGGCAGCGCCTGCCAGCACACTGACTGAATTGGAGGAGGAGGTGACACACCTCCGAAATCTCCGATGATGGCACTATGTTTCTTGCACATGCGTGCAAGCAAACATAAAAAGAGATTGTTTTTAAGTTTAAAAAATGTAACCCCTTTCAGGTAAGCAAGGGGTTTACATTTTGTGCAAACAAGGCTAGAAGCATCAATTTCATCTTTTCTGCAAAAACAGGTACCCAGCTGGGAAATGATGTGCTAAGACCCAGCCAGGTCTGCTGTGGCCATGGGGTGCAAGAGGGGAACCTGGGGAAATTAGAAGAGTTTAAGGATCAGGGTTCAGAACAAGAAAAGGAGGAGACATCCTTGTGGAGCCCATCAGTGTTCACCAATCCATGGCACTGGCTGCAGCTGATGGTGGTGGGACCTGCCAGGTTTATGTTTTTGGCACTTGGAACCCTGAGTCTGACATGTAGCAAAGGTCTCCTGTTGGGTCCGGTCCCCAGCTGCTGGATCCTGGAGAGATGGAACACCACAGGAAGAAGATGGGCCCATAGTAGAGGTTCCCCCTCAATGGTTTCTTTCATATGGCTGCACTGTGTGTTTTGGCAGTTTAAGCATTAAGCAGAGGTTCAATGTTCCAAGGTTCCAGCTGCTTTGTAGGACTTGGCAGCATCCAAGGTAAATGCTCTCCCCTAGCAAAGGAGATTGTATTCTATGTGTCTTTCTGTGAACTGATGGTCTTCAAAGATACTTTACATCTGTTTTCTCAGTTTTGCCTTCCCAGTAAACCATGGTGACCCTCTGAGAACAGTCACGTCTCTGACTGAAGAGTTGGGGCACTTTTTGTTATGCTCCTGTAACCCCTAGGTGGCGCTATCCCAAAGGATACTACCCCTGCCTGCATGACTAAGCTCAGGTTGAGGGATCTGAATTCTGTGAACGGGTGCCTCTACCCAGAAGGTTGGTTTAAGGGTAGCATAGCTGCTCTGGGTACAGCCCTCCGGGACACTGATATCCTACTCTAACCCCTCTACTGGTCAGCAATTACACAGTTACAATGAACACCAGAATGCAATGTTGTACCCACACTTGGCACACTTCCCACCAGGGCTGGATCAGCTGCACTGGCCTTGGAGACCCACTGCAAAACAACACCTGCAATGGAGAAAGGTAATAGCAACACAGTATCCCCACCAGAAAGGTACACAATAGCCAGTATAAATGCAAAAAGATTTATATCTGATTTATTGGGGGATGTGAACAAGGGAGAGGCAGTAATCTGGGATTTGATTCTCGATCTGATTTAATCAGGCTAAGCATGTATGCCTCTAAGAGTCCCTCTAACACAGTCACACACACTCTGGGTACCCAGTTGGCCTGCAGGCTAGCCTGAAGCATTGCCCAGGGTAGGCCAGTGTTGCAGCTGTTGTTGGGGCCCTTAGGAAGGAAAAACACAACATGCACTTGAACCCATACTTTGTATTCTAGAGCCAGATGGCTCAGTTCGTAATGATTAATCAAAACAATTAAATCAGGTGACACACTGATTTGAGCTTTGTTGCAGAGAGCTACCCTGATGTTTACTCACGCTACCCAGACCAGGAGGCAGGATTTATTTTATATATTTAATAGCTGTTCAGAAAGACCTTTGAGCCAAAGGCTCTTTTACAAAGGTTCCACGTCGAAAATAACAGTGACAAACACAAACAACCATACAGTTCATGTAGAGTACACAATTGAAAAAGGACCACCATACTAAGATAAATAATCAAACAGTGGACACAGCTTTAACTATGAACAAGCAAATTGATAGCAGCAGAATGAAAGTTGGAAGTCGAGGGTTTATATGCGGTGCAGAGAGATGTGCAAAGAGAGAGAGAGCGCCCCTCCCAAAAGATGTTAACCGATCCCAAACTGAGCTATAAGGGAGGAAAGCCTGGAGAGTGTGAGGAGATGAGAAAAAGTGAAGAGCAGCCTGAACAGGCTTTGTCACCAGTACACAGTGGGGTGGGGGCAGGGGAAGAACTGGTGGGCCACAGGGAGGAGGTACGAGAGAGGGGCAGGTAGGGGTGGCAGGGTATGGGAGGCAAGATGAGGTGGGATTACCAGGATGGGAGTCGAAGAAGGAGTAGGAGCCGAGGGGGGGATCATATGCAGTATACGTATGAGGAGCTCGCCGAGTCTGGTAGCAGGTTCCCAATAGGTGGTTGTGTTAGGTGTTCAGAGAGCAGGCACATGTATTACAAGAAGTAAGGTAGTGCTTGAGTTCAGACTTGAAGAAAGAGAGGCTTTTCGTATTGTGAGTGACCTCAGGAATCTCATTTAGCCAGAGGGGGGGCTCCATAGGAAAATGCACGTTGACCAAGTGCGCAAGGATGGACGAAATGAAGACCTCAGTATGATTTGCTGGTTTGGTAGGGGAAGCAGGTCCCACATGACGCATTGGAGTGGTCGAATCCTGTTTGATGGTGTTGAGCAGGGAGCCAAATCCCCAAGCGGGTCTTTCGTTGGATGATTCTCTGCAACGTGAATGGCAATCTAGGCCGAGATGGTGAGGCCCAGACCAGGTGAACAGTTCGGAAACAGTTCAGTAAAGTGCTGGATACAGCTTCCAGCTAGCGTGACACATTCAAGCAATGTGGGGAACCAAACTGCGACCCACACTGTACATTCAGCACAATTATAGTAAAGGATAGACAAATACCACAGTTTGGATGACAGTCCGGTTGCAATCAACAGTGTCTCTGCACAAACCGTATGCTCTGCGGTGTCTCAAGTCCTGACATGCTGATCACACCAAGGCAAATCTTCGGTCCACACCAGGCGAATTTCACTTTGTCACAATTCAGGATTCTGGTCACAATCACAGCAAATTCAGATAAAGTCCGAGATATTAATGCAGACTCCTTCACTCGAGAAGATGATAGCAGGAAGGCCAGACACAGCCTTCCCACCGATTCCCCTGCACTACTACGCATAAGCAGTTGCTCGAATTACTCAAGCTGTTCACTTTCTCAACTCCAACTACACACTGCCTCACTGCTGCAAGCAGCTCTGGGACTTCCCAGTGATCCAAAAGGTTCAGTTGGTTGATCCATCTGTCTGTCACAGAAAGGGCTACAGAAAGTCACTCCCATAAGACCCCTTGGGGCAGTCTCCATTTTAGGGTCCCCAAAGGTACTGATTGGTCCAAACTGGCAGTCCAGAACCAAGATGGTGGTGCAAAACAGAAAGTCCATGCTGCAAAGGAAGGCAAGTTAGATAAACTACTATACCATCCCTATTAAAGCAGACAATCAGCACACAATCACAGATTCTAGTAGGGCTTCCTCTGCGCAATTAGCGATGGCAGAATGAAGCAGCTATGTTGCAGCCCAGGCAGGACTCGTGCCTGAAACCACTCGCCCCCACCCACCCAGAATAATTATAACCCATGAAAATGATGCCTCTTAAAGAGACAGGCACAGAGGCTAATAGGGCACTCACATGCAAGCACTTTTAAACTGTTAGAACACAGAACACCAGCCTGGCAGTGGGCATTAGGCAAGCCCAGGAAGACATTTGAGGAACCCCATTTATGGGGGAGGGGGGTTACACTCCCTTGTTTGCATGGTATGTTAACATTTCACACAGATTTAAATGTCAGCACTTGGTGCTTTGTAGAGTATATCTCTGCCAGTCATTTATTTTTACTTTTACTAGTACCACTCTCCTTTTTGGTCTGTCAGTATGCTATGGTGGGTCTGAGCTGTTGCAAAGAGCTAAACCCAGACAAGAGTTGTCTTTTGGCTGGTGTCAAGTCTGGGGTGAGACACCTGTGAGGTATATTCTCAATGGCCAGGCCAGCGATACTGCCAGTATGGATCCTGACAGTAAGACAGGTAAATCCCCCAAATATATCAGAAGCCTGTCCCTCTTACAACATTGAAAAACATACACCCAGGGGTGAGTAAAAGTATGAAACAGGAATATGGGAAGGTACTGGGTGCCAATGGCATCAAGAGAGATGGACTCACATAGTTAACCTACAGGAGGTCTGTGGGTGTGCAGAATGAGTAATGATATCCAGTCTGTGAAATAAATGGTGTCCTGAATCCCTGAATGAGAAAAGACAAAAAGTTTCCTGTGTAATTGTCTACCGACTGAAGAGAGAAGTGTCAGAGCTTAAATCTGCTAAGGGATTTTGGTTTCATCACTGTAAGCTGTAGCCCTAATGGGTGTGCTGACTCTTATACTTTGTTCACAAATATATTTTATTATTATGTTAACTGCCTTGAGATGATGGAACTGCCTCCTGTTCTGTAATTGCCAAGCCTTTAGCATTTGACCTGGGATACTCATTTTTCTATTCTAGGGTAAATTCCCCAGTAAGACCTTTAAGTTATTTTTGATCATGTCCTCAAATAAGAGTGCTGGCAGTGATGGACTTGTCCCCAATTTTCTAGAATTGGTAGCCAGTTCAATCACCTGTCAGCTCATAAAAATGTTTAATCTTTCTTTAACCACACAGACGATGCCTTGTATTTGTAAACTGGCGAGGGTCACACCTACTTTGAAAGGATGCCGTTCAACTCTGAATAATAATTATTGGCCCATTTATATTCTTCAGTTAGTAAATTACTAGAAAACATCAGGCTTGATTTTCAAAGGGCGATACAGGGTTTGCATTAAACCCTGCGTCAAACACTTTTTTTTGGATACAGCTGGCGCCAATCACCTTGCTGCAACAGCGCCTATTTTGCAGGTCAGGCGTAGTTGCGACACTTTACCCGATTTACAACAGCTTGCACCAAGACTCTGGCACAAGCACCAAAAAAAGGATCCAGAAAAAGTTGGTCTAACTGACGGCAGTTGATTCATGGGACCAAAAATCCCGATCACCTGCCAGGTGATTGCCGCAAACCATGTGCACCATATCTTCGGCACATCCGGGGCTTGCGGCAAACGTGGGCTTTTGAAAATGGAGCCCAGTTACTTGCCAAATAGCAGCATCGTTTTAGGCAGGGGCATGGTACCAGTAATACCTGGGTCAGATTTACTGACCATGAGCAAAGTGATGGTTCTTCAGGTATTTAATGGGGAGAAATCATCAGGTTAGATTCAGAAATGCAGTTTCTGGGCCATATACTGTTTATGATGGCTTCCCTCAAGGCTCCATCCTTGGATCTCTATTATTTTCACTAATTATCAATAATTTTCCAACATCATGTCAGCATAGTAGTACACTGTTGTGTGCAGATGATTTACATAGATACATACATAAATACATAGGTGGTAAAGGACAGAAAAAAGGACTGTTAGTCCAACAAGTCTGCCATATTGTTCTTGGGTAGCTTTACTCACCCCTTACAGAGCTTTCCCTGCACCCTACCACCCTTGTTTTTGTGTTTACCCATAAAAACTATCCTGTTGGAGTTTGAACCCCAAGACCATCTTAGCATTTATTCCATTGCTGAGTACATTGCTGCACCTATCCACCACCCTCTCAGTAAATACATATTTCTTGACGTCTTTCTTGAGTTGCCCCCACCCCATTAGTTCAAGGTTATGGTGGTTGTCTTGTTTCTTAGTTTAAGAAAATCTGAGAAGTCTATCTTATTATACCCCTCTACACATTTGTTTCATGTGCCCCTTTTGTCCAGCAAGTACATATCAAGACTCACCAATCTTTCCAGATAGAGCTTGCCTTGCTGACCTTGGATCATTGTTGTACAGTAGCTTACCACTGAATAGTTACCTAGCTACCTACCTACCCTTTCTTTCTTTCTTTCTTTCTTTCTTTCTTTCTTTCTTTCTTTCTTTCTGTCTTTCTGTCTTTCTCCTTTTCTCTCTTTCTTTCTTTCTCCTAAAACTATATGAGGTACTCCAGCTGTGATCTTCCAGCCGAAATGCAAACATGCGATCTACTGAGTCACTGATACTGCCTGTGCCTATTACAGGTTTCTATTGTAGCAAGTCACTGTAAAGGGTTATTACAGTATTTAATGTTTGCCATCGGTTACCTTTTTTTACTGTTGTTATGATTTAATTACAAGTGAGGGTTTCAGAGAAGCTGACAGTTTTATGCCTTCATGGCGTCAAGGTCCGAGGTATGAAACAAACTTTAAACATGGGGGGATGATGCATGTGATCTAAGTTTGTTATTGCATTTTAAATGCAGATAAGTAAACAGCATGGTTAAACTTTACTTTAAACAATGTTTAGGCTTGGGGAAGAATGCTTACTGATACTGGCCCTCAACTGCTGAATGAAAAGCTGCAGAGCAAAATATGTCTTGGGAAGGGACTTTTGGTGTTGCAAGAAGGTCTCGAGTTGTTTATCAAAATGTACCTTTGTGGCTCAACGAGTTTGGGAACATTTGTAGATTTTATTTTCCTGTGTAAGTTGCTGGGATTTTTGTGTGCAGCAAAGAATTACCAGTCTGGTGTTATAAGTGAGCAGAGTAGTAGGTATGATTTAAGTACTATATGTAGTTCTCACTGTCCTTACTCCTATACCGGGGAACCCTGTTAACTCTCAATTCTTTAGAAACAGGTTTTGAGAGTTGGAAGGACAATGGTATTCAGCTGTTTGGCCGCTTATATGAACATGGACATTAACATTCCAGCAGTTAGTGACCAAATATGGGATACTAAGTCTGAATACTGTGGGTTCAAATATAAGCAAGTCTGACATTTTTGGGCTACAAAGGAAGGCCTACCATTAAAATTACAACCCCATCTTCTATTGCACGTCTACTAGAGACAGCAATTTTGTCAAACAGTGATCCTGCCTGTCCTATGATTAAAGCTAGATGGCAAGAATGGTTACAGTGTAAAATCACCGATAAAGAGCAGCCTAATATTCACAAAGGGATACATACCCCAGTACAAAGCAAATATAAGCTCATTCACTATCTGTTCATCCAGAAAACTTATTAGCCACCAGGGAAACTTCAGGAATTTTCTTCGCTATATGATGTCAAATGTCCTAGATGCAGGAGGACAACCACCAACTCCTGCATATGTTTCTACACTGCCAGACTCAATCCATATTGGGCATCAGTCCTCCAAACTTTAAATATAATCCTGTAAGTAGACATATAGGGCTAGATATTCAAACGAGCACCAGACAATGGCGTAAGTGGTTGCTCAGCGAACAAAGGTATATATTCGAAAGAGATGTGCCGTGGCGCATCTCTTCTGAATATATCAAATAATATGCACGGCTCTAATACAATGCACTGGTGCATCCCTCAGACAGGCCTGCATATCTGGAATGTGAATGCACCAGCGCAACTGGAGATGCGCCGGGTGCAAGTTCTAGATATTCAGACCTGGATATGCAAATGGAGCTATTATAGAAACATAGAAACATAGACTTTGACAGCAGATAAGGACCGCTTGGCCCATCTAGTCTGCCCATTATGCATGGGTATCCTGTGATAAGAGAGTCTGCCATTGAGCGCTTACAAAAAGGGTGACTCAATGGCGGCACCTATTCACAGGGTTACTGGACGGGGGGACAAATATGGATATAGTGACATCCTGTTGCTATATGTACACACGTGAGGGGGGAGCGAGCATGCTGTGTGATGGGCGGAAGGGGAGGGAGGGTTTGTGAGGCATAGTGTGGTGGTGGGTTGCCGAGCTGGCCCTGTGGCATGGTGGGTGGGTGGCAGGCTAGGGTTGCGAGAGTGCTGGGCTCAGTTCTGGGCGCGCATTTGTTTTGTTACAAACCTGGCTTAAATTTTTTTTTCCAGTTTTGCACCCCCCCCCGAAGTTGAGACTCCTTTAGTAAAGGGGTGTGTGGGTTGAAGCCCCCCACATAAACAAATAAAAAACAAGTCCCTGGTGCTCTTTTGCCATGCACCAGAAGTGTACATCAGCTAAACTGATTTTTGCCAATGTACATTTGCCCTAACAGCAATCGCCTTTCCGCGATCGCCATTATCACATAGAACCTTATGCATGCAAGGTGCAAATGGGGCCATTTGCATGTCATTATGTCCCCATTTGCATTAATTCTACAGGGACGGCCAGCAAAATGCACCTGACACCCTGCACAGCATGCATTGCTGTCAGTGGAGGTACGGTGGTTCCTCCCCCCACCCATAACTCTGATCACTGGTAATGTTTAAAATAAAACTCCCTGGTAGTCTAGTGGTAAACCCCCTTCCCGCCGACAACCGTGATTGCCATGGGCGAGTGGTACCCCCTCGTAATCCCTGACTGCCCGTAATGTTTAAAACAAAACTCACTGGTAGTCTAGTGGTACCCCCTTCCCGCTGGTAACCCTGATCACTTTGGAAATGTGACTTACCATTCCCTGGTGTTCCAGTGGCACCCCCCCCCACACCCACCAGGACCCCCAGCCAATGCAGCTCCCCCCCATCTTTGGCGGGCAGCAAACCCACCCTCATACCTCCACAGCTGCCCACCAAATGACAGCTTACAGTATCTGCTGTAAGCACATTGGTCCACACTGTGGACCAATGGCCTTGCAGTGCATACTGTAGTAGACATGCACAACTGTGTGGGTGGGGGGTGAGGGGCAAGTCACATTTCCACTATGATCGGGGTTTTGGCGAAGGAGGAGGTACCACTGAACTTCAGGAGAGTTTGTTTTAAACTGAAATGGTGGTTGGGATTACGGGACGGAGGGGAGGGAGTACCACTGGCCCAAAGGGATGACAACACGTATTTATGGCGATCAGGATATGGGAGGAGGGGGTACCACTGGCCCACCAGGAATTTATGTGGGTGCTTGTATACGGTGTTCTGGGGAGGAGTCACCCACGGCTGGCAGCTGCTGTGATGCACCTTGCATTACAGCAGCTCACATGTTGGTGGCTTCCACTTGAGCATGTTTTTACCATGCTCAACTTTATGTCCAGGTATGCAGCACATCTCCAGGATGTGTCGGCATATGCACCGCACATCTCGGCGGAATATCAAGATGTGCCACATATACATGGGCTCGCCCCCTGGAGATGTGCTGCATACATTATATTTGTGCCCCGGCGCATCAGAAATTGCGATGTGCAATTCCCCCTTTTGAATATTGCCCAGGGTGCATTTCTAGGGTTGCACTGGTGCAACTCAGTTGCACCTGGCTCAACTCCTTTGAATATCTCAGCCATAATGTACTCCTAGAGCTATACTGTTAGGAAATATGGATGGAGTTCCTGACCTCTCTGCTGCACAAAATAAATGAATCTTTTTAGCACTCTCCTGTGCCAAGTTGGGTTTACCTAAGATGTGGAAAAGCAGTCAACCCCCATCATAACCGGCCTGGCTCAATAAAATATCTGAATATGCTGTGTTAGAAAAATTAGTATATAGTGTTAATGGCCACAAAGTGGGTGTGTGAAATTCAGACACTATCTACCAGTGTTCCATAACTAACCCGGGTCACCCCTGAAAAAGGGTCTCCATTGTCTCAGTGGATTTACTTGGTTAACAAAATTCATTAAATAAATAAACTATATTACTCTGGCTCTAGCTGCTCCTCAGGCTTCTCATGGTCATTACCACACATACACACACACACACATACACACACACGGTATAATTTGGGGGTATAAAATTTAAGATAGTTAACACAAATGACAACTTAATCCAGATGTAATGATGTGAAAGATTAATCAATTGTACTGTAAAGCATGTTTTACTGCTATTTGTCCTTTCATCAGTAGGAAATTAATAGTATAATTTTGAAAAGGATGCAGATCTGGTAAGTTGTTCTGCTGATATACGTAAATAACCAAATAATCATGGTTGCGAGAATGGAACATAGATTTTTTTTATACACAACACAAAACAAATGGCAAAGGAAGTAATCTAATAATAATAGTCAGTTCCAGGATCAGGAGTATGCAAAAGCTGGAGTTTTCTTCTCAGCGGGAGGGTAAGGCTTTTCATGAAGGCAATGCTGACACTCAGTTCCAGGGTGCTACAATTAGTCACAGCCGTATTGCAAGCCCACCATTGACAGTGGTCCCTGAGGGAAGAGACAGCAGTCTTTCCCTCTAACCAGGGGTCAGACGCACATGCTGATCACTCCATTTGAATGATGGATAGAACAACTGGATGCTGCTCATTAGACCTTAGGCAAACCTGTTCTTGGGGGCCTGGAAATGGCATAAGGCATCACTACTCTGGTGCAGGACAAAACCTGGAGCCAGAGTGTAGTGCCCCAGAGTTCCTGGTGCCCTCCAGAAATGGGCATCAAGGTGCTCCAGGGCACTGTTAGGGGATAGGTGCCCCAGGGTAACATGCCCCTCTTTTTTTAAAATGTTTTTTCTACTCATTTTCCCTGTCTGCTCCTCTTGTTAGAACCCCCACTCCGAATTGCCAGGAGGGAACCTGTGCTCATGGTTCCCGGGTGCGTGAGCAGGCAGGCAGGGTCGGGTTTGTGAGGATTCCGTAACGGTATCCTCAGCCTGATTTGAATGGCAACAGTCATTCAATTCATTTGTAGGAGCTGCAAGTGCAAGGGGTAGCATTTGGTCAAAAAGGGAGGGAAGTACCTGAAGTTCCTGTGTCCCTCCTGGTGTTCTGGCCAGTCCAGCAGCTCATCGCTCCCTCTTCTGTCCTGGATGGTAGCAGTCTGGTGGCCCGTGGTCCAGCAGCGGTGAAAAGTCCATCAGGAGGGGTGCTGTCAGAAAAAGGATGGCCCCTCCAGCAGGAGTAGCACCAGTAGTCCGAGGAGACCTGTGGGAGGACGTGGGTCCAGGCTGCCCCACCAATCCCGTCCAGTAGTCCTAGCCCCGAAGTACATGAAGCGGGCAGCAGTGTGAATGGCAGCAGCACAACGTCCAGGTGCTGGCTGCCAGGAAATAAGGGAAAAGACTGTTTTAAGAAAAAAAAAAGGAACATTGAAATGAACTTTTGCACCTTCTGGTGCCATCCATAGCAGCACGGCTGTTTGGGCAAGCCAGGACCTTCTACATGAACCGCCAATGGGACGGAGTTCAGCAAACTGCTCCATGGGTAAGCCCCGCCTTTAGGGTGGGATTTGGGACTGAGCTCCATAGGAGCTAAAACAAAGGGGCAGGACTATTTAAATTAAGAAATAAATATGTATGAAGGCACTAGAAGGCCAGATTTAAAGAGACAGTGTACCTAATTTATGAACTGTCTACAATAAATGCATTCAAATGACTGCTAATGTTTTGGAGCCACTATAGTTCAACTGTTATCTGCCCTATATCTGTGTGCCCACTTAGAGACTGCTTAACTGCTCCATGAACTGTGCAACAGCCCTACTGCCCCAGCGTCAGTGTTTCCAAGCTTGTGAACTGATGGTACTTGTAATGCTGTCTACTGAAATAACCATCACCACAAATGTTCTCAAAAAGAACTTTATTGAACTGCCACTCCTTTCTGCAGTTGGTATCCAGTGTGTTCTGATGTTCCAGACCATCTGATCCACCACATTTCCTCCTGGAGGGTCCTTCTTCATCCTTGCATCCTGGTGACCCAGGTATGGTCCAAAAAGGTGGGAATTTTCTTCCTTCTTCATCCTTGCATTCCGTTGACCCAGATGGGGTCTGAAAGGGTGGGGACTTTTTTCCTTCATTGTCCTTGCATCCCGGTGACACAGGTTTGGTCCAAAAAGGCCGGGGACTTTCTTCAAAGCTTTCTTCAAGGGGTGACCCATATCAGTGGTCCGATTGTGACCTGTTGCCAATGATCCTCAGTGCCTCAGTAGTGTTCTGCAGCCAAGAATCCTTGAAACTGACCTTTCTTTCCTCTTCTGCTTGAGTGTGCCTCCTGGAGAAGAAACTGTCTGGACAAAAAGAGGGACTTTTGACCTAGCTTCTCTTGGACACACATAGTTGCGGCTGACGCAGTAGTGGTTGATGCAGTGGTGGCTGGGGGCATGTCTTCTTGAATGTGTTACAAAATAATTTAGAGTTTAGTAATAAGTTGGCTAATGTTACAAATATTGAGAGCATAGAGCCTAGAGCTAAGTATTGCTTTAGTGAGGTTAAGAATATTTTAGAGTATAGATATTTAGCATACGGGTTGTGTTATTTTAGATATTTAGTATAGGTGTTATGTTATTTTAGGATTGTCTAATAAAAATATTTTGATTGCACTCAAGTCGGTTTCACGCCTCACTCTTGTATGTTCCAGCTGGTGGCAATTGGCCTGGGTTCCCTTCCCCTAAATTCCCCAATGCTCGCTTGCTGGGCGTCACCCTAGAAATCCACCTCTGGGTGGTTGGCGTAGTTGAATTACACTTTCCCATCAAGATGTAGCTGGGTGGACCTGCGCCCTGACCTGACCTGTCCTGTTAGAGTTCGGTCAGTGACAGCAGCCCTTCCACTCATTGCCCGTTAAAAAACATGGCATAGTCAGCAGGATGAAAAAGGAAAGGAATCCAAAGTGTGAAGTGACTCAGAGTAGGATGCAAATCAAAGTATAGTGTATAGTTAGAGTGTTTAGAGTTTTAAGATTTAGAAAATGTACAGTACATAGAATTTTAAGTTAGCTATACATGGGGACATGTATGTTTTTGTAGGGGAGAATCTGTAGGGTCCCAAAGTTCCTTGTACCCTCAAGAAATGGGTATCCAGATGCTCAAGGGCTCTGTTAGGGGATAGGTGCCCCAGGGTAAGGTGTCCCTCTCCTAAAATAAAGTCCCAGCAGGGCTTGTTATAAAATGTTTTTTCTGCACCCTGACCTGTCCTGTTGGAGTTTGATCAGTGTCAGCAGCCCTTTCACTTGTTGCCCATTACAACAGATCCTTCATGTGACAAGATGCCAGTTCCAACTCCAACAAAATGTTGTGGATAAAGATAATGGGGGTCAGGAATGAGTATCGAAAACAAGGCTAAAGAGCCAGCCCAGTAGTTTAGAAATGGCATTCTGTGCTGCTACCTGGGAGGCCAGGGTTCTCAGGCATGTTATAGTGTCCTTCCCTTGTCCAGCAGGTGCCACATGTGGTGCAAAGATGAGGCAAAAGTGCATCCCTTTTGTTCAACTAAAAACAAATCAGGGAAAATCCCTTGAGTAAAAAGAAAGAAAAAAACAAGATTGTGTAAGCTGGAAAAAAATGTTCCCTGGTTATCCCGGACCTCCATGCAATAACCTACTGTATCAATTTATGTTACCCATTGGGGTGTGAGTGAGGCTGAGACTTATCCAGTGATATAGCAATACTAGATTATTTATCCCTAATAAATTCTGTGGCCAAACAGTAGTATAGATACATGCTGTAGGACCTAAAGGGAAAGGGAACATTGTTTAACCAGGGATAGCACACTAAGCCGAAGCTTGTTTCCAGATGTGACCTGGGAGCACAAGGAAGTTAAGTGACTTGCTCAGCATCACACAGTATGCACCTGGGTGGCTTTGGGATTCAAACCCAGGTCTCCAGATCTGCAGCTCAGAGCCTTAACCCACTGTGCTATACTGCCTCCTAAACAGGAGTAGTGAAGTTTGTTTCTTCAGAATCTTCACCTGTAATTTTGCATTTAAGAAACCTATGCATTGTGGCATTTAAATAGGAACTATGACTCAGAGATGATGAATTATAGTACATAACTATTTCATGATGTTGAATCACATAGAACAGAAAAAAAAAGCTGATATGGACTTGGACTATTCCCTAGTATTCATTATCTAGGATATGGGTGTTCTCTTAAGCCATAAAGTATGATCAGGGCCAGGGTTTGGTTAACAGTGTGTTAATCACTCCCTAAGGGTGTTCTGAGGTACAAAGTATAACCAAGTGCCTTAATCCCCTAAGGGGTGACTAAATGACTGTGAACCTAACTCTGGAGTGCCATAAGGCTATTGTTAAAATGGGATCAGCCATTTGTTTGTTTTTAAGCACATTAATATATTTATATTTTGTTTGGTAGTATGCACTATGTGTGATTCTGTATCAAGGGTAAAGAAATCGCTTCTCCTGCTCCGTTTCATTTTCAGAATGTTTTGTCTTGAGAGTTCAGAAGAATGGGGGGGTGATGCGCTGATGCATTCAGTGTGGTTAGCAAGCTGGCATTTCTGGGGACAAGAAGGTGGTGGCTGAAAAACAGTGGCTATGATTGCATAAAATGAATTTTCAATCATGAGGGGTTGGACAGGCACATTTAGAGAATGACAAGGCAAAGCAGATAAAATGGTTGCTGTGACTGGGTGAAAACTATTGCTTTGGATGTCTGGCAGAGAGATCAGAGTGAGTTTGAAGCAATGATTCACATGCTAAGAAAAACAGCAATGCCATAGTTAGCACTCGTAGTAGTGTTGTGAAGTACAGCTATAGTGCAAGCTGTACATTTAAAAGCAATGTTCTACAGGTGGGATTCTTTTTACGGCTGCTGTGGGCAGAGCCCTGCTGACATCATGCTATTACAGTAGAGGAAGGGAGCTCTTCAGACTCCTAATGGACTAGATAAAATTGAAGCCTTAGTGTAATCACTCAGCTGCTGTGTTCATTCATCACCAGACTATTTTGTGGTTACTAGCATGAATTTGGGTACTATTCTCTTTCAAGAAAGATTCATAGCTCATAAACATGTCAACTCAACCTTTCCCAGCCACAAACTAGGTGATTTGATACCTTTTATTGGACCAACAAGAGGAATGACAGCTTGTTTACTAGAGCTGCCTTTTAAGAACCCAGAGTAATATTAGAAAAAAATGCTTATACATCAGTGTAACAGAGTAGAGTAACAGTTAGCTAAGAAATACAACCAAAGAGATAAGGAAACATCCCTTAAATACGTAGGAGGAAGTGGGTCAAATGTCTCAGAATGGAATGTCCATGCAGTAAATTATCTGATATTAAAGAGCAAGTGCTTAGTTAAGGATGCATACCTTAAAAAATGAAGGTTTGTGCCCATTGCTGCCTCTACAGCCATTCAGTTTGCTATTATTTATTTGTTTCTTTACTTACCTTTTCATCATTTTATTTAATTTTGCCAACTGCTAGTGAAAAAAGAATCCAATGGAATCCTTGTATTAGGATGTCAGGAACTCTTTACTGGCAAGGCTGGCAGTGTATTTCAATGGGAAACTGCAAATCTGTTTTCAGATTTTTATGGAAAAATAATACTGTCTACCTCCAAAATATTGTATATTAATAGAAATATGTGTTTTTGATAACCTGTGATCTTTAGTTATAATTTAGCATGTGACGTTTTCTTCAAAACCAGATTCTGCTTGGGAAGAAGAAAGAAAAGCTAATTATTGTTTAAAAAAAATGAAAGTCATACAGATGGACCATAATATTGCAAACATAAAGAGCAAAGTTTGTTACTGAAATATCTATTTATTTTGAAAAAAGATAGAAAATATATTTAGTTTCTCATTGAAATACACTGGGCTCCTAAACAGCTGGCAGTTTCTAACATAACAATACCAGAATTCTATTGAATTTTTTTTTTACTAAAAGTGTGAAAACTAAAGGCAAAAACCTATTTGTTCCACTGCACTAACAAATATTTTGTTACAGAAGTAGAAAGTAATTACTAACACATCAAAATACCAGTGCTCCCAGATGAGGCAAAGCATTTTCCTGTAGTGCACCCTAATTTTCCCTGTAAAACTGGGATGAAATTCCTGTAGATTTTCCTGTATGCACAAATCAATGTAAGTACGCAATTGGTGTCATTATGCCAGTCAATAAAATCACTAGGACAAATGTTCAGGCTGTTTTATGTGTTCTTATTTATTTTAAATATAAAAAATCACCAACAACATAGCACATAACAACTCTACAACTAGAAGAACTTTATATGTAACAATATAATACCATCTTGAGGTTCTGGGGACATGTTGGAACCTATAAAGCTCAGTTCTCAAGGTTCACATGTCTCCAGAACCTCCTAAAGGTTTTATAACCTTGTAATAATACAGTCCCTTATACAGTATTCTATTTGTAGTATGAAATGCCTTAACTTCAAATTTACCCTTTAATCACAGACTGATACATTTTGTGTTCTGCTCACAATGCATGAAAGGGGCATAGGGATGCACAAAATGTGCATATCCCACCCTTGCCCTTGCACCCCGCGGACAGATGCACCCATACTGGCATTCACCAATGCTGACCACCTATTCATGGCTCCTCCCCCAACGCACAGGACTCTGCAGGGTGGCCGAGGAGGAGTTGTCCCAGGCAGACATCCAATGGGATGCCCCCCTGGGACCAATAGTGGATCTCACACATAGGGTGGCATGGGTCTGGGGCTGTGCATGCCAATAGCATGCACCCGGACCAGCGTGGCACCCTCCTGTCCCAGTGCTGCCTCATATAAACTTTCTGGGTGATCACCCATACAGCTACCCCTGCTGCCTCCTGCTGCCCAGCAGTCAGGAGCAGCACAGTGCATACTGTCCTGGTCCCCCAGTGACCAAATACCTGTGTTCGTGGGGGCATGCTGTGGGTTATGGCAGGGTCTCCCTGGTGTACCCTGCATCACCCTCTGCATCCATGCAGCCAGCACTATGTGGGTTAGTGAATACACGTAGTGTTGGTACACCCCTGGAATGTCCCCATTGCGGAGCTGTCTGCAGACATGGGAGATCGGGTGCGGTGGATCTGCATGTGCCCCCTTTGTGCATGCCATGTGGGGGGCACGGGGATGTGGAGTAGCTACTCGCCCCAGATATGCGTACATAGCCACTGCACACCAATCGTGCATTGGGCCTACAGCTCTGTGTACCTGTAGTGCTCCATTAATAAACATTGTTTCAGTGTTTTGTTGTGTTTTTCATTGGCATGCTTAAGCACCCCCCTACACACATATATACACACACACACACACACACACACAGCTTTGTGCACTGAACTCTCAGAGGTAAAAACAAATATTCCTTTTTTTTCATTTATTTTACTAATCTTAGGCCAGACCAGGGTCTATGGGTCCCTTCTGATCTCACACATATAATTCATAACTCCTGCTTATCTTGATGAAGACATCCCCATACCTTTCCCAGGCTCACAATTAAATAGAAACACTGTCTAATTTTTTTTAAAATAACCTCAACCTCTAGGCTGGTCAGAAGAAGTACTGCCTTAGTAATCTTTTTAAAAACACAACTCTGCTTTGTGCACCAAAGAAGCCAAGTAGCACTTAAGCACTCTTTGTGTCCCCGTCACCCTTTAAAGCCCACCATCATCGAGTCTCTTGTCTGGCTCGCTTTTTGCACTTCATGTGTTTAAAATAGACAAATTTGCAAAACAGAAGGTTTGTTTGCTTTGGTGGCTTGGGGCACTGCTTCCCTCAAGCAACACTTAAGCACTCTTTCTTGCACCCCCCCCCCCCAGCATATCATCATCATCAAGTGGTCAGTCTTTTGTCTGACTCATTTTGCACTTAAAATGAGTTTAAAATAGACTACCCTGAGGCTGCCCACAAGAAGGCTAGTTTATATTCAGTGGCTTAGGCTGTCTGCCAGTCCAGAACAGTGGCATTTGAGATGCAGCTCGGCTGACTCAACGGTGTTGCTGTTTTGAGTGGAGCCACATGGCAGGTGTTTGGATCATGCAGCAGCTCTCTGGTTCTTGATCAGAAGATCTGAATTCATCCTCAGAAGATGCACTGCCAACACATTACCTTACTACCCCAGAGAAACACAGGCTGCAAATGGACCAACAGAATTGCTTAGTGTAGCAAAGTCAGTAAACTGAGCACCAATTGGAGTGCTCTGTCTGGATCTTGGCAGCCATGAGATTCATAGTGGGCATTTTCCCGTAGTGTTTGCTCATTTCCCCTGATATTTTAAAAATAAAATATTTCCTTCCCGTATCCCATTTTTGTAGTAAAGCTACCTTAAAATACAGGAATCCCTGTAGATCTGGGAGCACTGAAATACAATAGATAAAATAATAATTTGTCTGTTTTCTAGAAGTAAACACCTAGGGCAGGATTCACAGAAGGGATGCAACCAGCGTATCCGAGATGCACCGGGGCATCCCCAAGATGTGCCCAAGGGCGATTCTGGCAGGGTGCCGAAGCGCCAGCAGAACCCCGATGCACCAGGGCATCCCAGATGCACCGCATACCACCAGTAATGCTATGTAGTGCATCTGGAGGGGCTGTGATGGGGGGGTGTGCCCATGCATACCAGGCGCAACCCCATTCATAGCCCTATTCTGTGGCGCAACCCCGGGGCAAGTCTGGGGATGCACCACAGAAAGACAAGTCTAGAAAATCTAGACTTAAGTAGGTGGCCACCTACAGGCAGGCTGCCGCACTGCAGGCAGCAGCATGGCAGTCCGCCCACCCTGGCAGTCCAGTGGTGCCCCCACTCCCAAGCCTGTGCGATGCCACTCCCGGTGGTGGTGAATGAAGATGACCCCCAAGCCCCGTGCGATGCTGCTCTCGGCTGCAGTAAATGAATGGTTGACCCCCAAGCCCTATGCGATGCTGCTTCCGGTGGCAGTAAATGAATTATTTCCCCCGAGCCCCATTACAATGCCACTCCCAGTGGCGGTGAATAAAAGATGAAACCTCCTCCCAGCCCCAAGCCCTCGGTAAAGCCACCATCTACAGCGGTCAGTTGGTGCAGACATCCCCCCAAGTACCTCAACCCCCCTCTCCCCCCACCCCAGCAGAGTCCCACTGTCAGCAGGCAACTCAACCCACCCGCATACCTCAATGGCCGCCCGCCGACAGAGCTGTCTGAGAATGACAGCAATCATACAGCCTGAAGCATCAGGCTATACGACTGCTGTCATTCTCAGACAGCTCTGACAGTGGGCAGCCGTGGCGGTATACAGGTGGGTTGAGCTGCCCGCCAACAGTGGGACTCTGCTGAGGTGGGGGAGAAGGGTGAGTTGGGGGTACTGGGTGTCTGCACCAGCTGACTGCTGTGGATGGCGGTTTTACTGAGGCTTGGGGTGGGGAGAAGGATTCATCTTTCATTCACCGCGCTGGGAGCGGCATTGTCACGAGGCTCGGGGTCAACAATTCGTTACCACCAGGGAACAGCATCGTATGGGGCTCGGAAGTGTCATCCTTCCTTTACCACACCAGGAGCAGCATTGGATGGGGGCTTGAGGGGGTCATATTTTCATTCACTGCCGCCGGGAGCGGCATTGGAAGGGGGCTGGGGGGGTGCATCATTTCTTTTACCGCCACTGGGAGCGCCATGTCTTGGGTTGGGGCGAGGCCAGGGAAGGGAGGTGGCTACAGGCAGCGCATTCTGCTGGGGCATCCCTGCAGGCGCAATGCAAATGGGGCTATAATGGCAAGCTAATGGCCCCATTGCGCCGTGCATGCCTAATGGCCTCATTTGCATGCCCCTGGCTGTGAATCACGTTTTTGGGCGCAGGGCATCCTGAGATGTCCTGCCCCAATGGGTTCACAGCCTGTCATGGGGGATGTGCCGGGGCAGCCTGGGATGCTCCAGGGCATCCTGGGCTGGGCGCACCTGTGCTATTCAAAGAGGGGATGCACTGGGGGCATCTCCCTGCACCTCCTCTGTGAATTGCCCAATATGCACTCAGTGCATCTCCCCTGCGCTGGGGCAGCCGAGATGCACTGAGCACATATTCTTTGTAAATCTTGCCACTGGTCTTTAAATGTCTTACTGAAAGTAATTAGGAAGTGTGTGTGTGTGTGTGTGTACTAGAAACAGCAGGTATGCTGTATGAAACTAAAGTCTATGAACCCATCACCCACCAATTAAAATCAAACCTCTAACACACATAGTTTAATAAATTAGATAGAACCATTTGTAGCAAACAGAGGCTGCACAGGGCTGGGGTGCAGGGACAAACCAGGAAGTAAACAATAGCAAACAAAGTCCTGCAGTCACCACCCAAATAACAGGCTGCTCACAGGTATCCATGGTGCTTCATTTTATTCGAAGTGCAAATGTGCAGAAAGTGTCCTGATGCATTTCGGGATTACATATTCTTTTCTCAAAGGATCTGACCTGTGAGCAGCCTCTTATTTGGGTGGTGAGTGCGGAACTTTGTTTGCAATTTTTTAGATAGAGTCATCTCATATATAAGCATATTAAAATATGTAAGACCAATATCTGTCCATGTATTGTACCTGAAATAAGAAGGAAGCAGGAGCACAGACATGATATTAAAATGAAGATGACCGAAAAACCAGTGGGACAACATTTCTCTCAGGCTGATCACTCCATCTTTGACCTGGTGTCATGTCACCCGGTTTAACCATGTTCAAGCAGTGCTTCTGAGCATCTCTCCCAGTGCAGGCAGTCCATTACCTTTTGCCAGCTCACAGTACACAAGCATTCTGGGTGCCATGTTGTACCACTGTGTCCATGCAGTGCTTCTGAGCATTGTTGTTCAGTGCAGGCAGTCCCTCATCTTTCATCAGCATGCAGCACACCACTGTGATTGGTGCCACGTTGCCCCACTGTGTTCAAGCTGTGCTTCTGAGCATCACTCCCTTGTGCAAGCAGTCCTTTGTCTTTCACCAGCACACAGTACATGAACATGATGGGTGCCATGTCACCCCATTGTGTTCATGCAGTGCTTCTGAGCATCACTCCACAGTGTAGGCAGTCCCTCACCTTTCACCAGCATGCAGTATACAGTTCCTATGGGTGCCATGTAGCCCCTCTGTGTTCGTGCATTACTTCTGAGCATTGCTCCCCAGTACAGGCAGTCCATTAGCTTCAGCACCATACAGTACGCAACAGGGATCGGTGCCATGATGCCCCACTGTGTTCATGCAGTGCTTCTGAGCATTGCTCCCCAGTACAGGCAGTCCCTTAGCTTTCACCAGCACATAGTACACAACTGTGATGGGTACCATGTTGCCCCACTGTGTTCATGCAGTGATTCTGAGCATCGCTTCTCAGTGCAGGCAGTCCCTACCCATTCACCAGTCCACATTACACCTCCATGATGGGTGCCATGTCACTCCATAGTGTTCATGCAGTGCTTCTGAGCATCATGCCACAGAGCAGGCACTCCCTTACCTTTCATCAGCACAGCACACAGTACCCTACCATGATTGGTGCCATGTCACCCCACTATATTCAAGCTGCGCTTCTGAGCATCACTCCACAGTGCAGGTAGTCCCTCACCTTTCACCAGCATGCAGTACACCACATTGATATGTGCCATGTCACCCCACTGTGTTCATGCAGTGCTTCTGACATTACTCCCTTGTGCAGGCATTCCTCATCTTTCACCAGCACCACTGTGATGTGTGCCTTGTCACGCCAGAGTGTTCATACAGCACGTCTGAGCATTGTTACACAGTGCAGGCAATCCCTCACCATTCACCAGCACACATAACAAAACTGTAATTGGTGACATGTTGCTCCACTATGTTCATGCAGTGCTTCTGAGCATCATTCCTTAGTGCAGGGAGACCCTACCCATTCACCAGCATGTATTACAGCACCATGATGGGTGCCATGTCACCCCACTGTGTTCATTCATTGCTTCTCAGCATTGCTCCTCCATGCAAGCAGTCCCTTACTTTGTTCATACAGTGCTTCTGAGCATCACTCCATGGTGCAGGCAGTGCCTCTCATTTCACCAGCACACAGTACACCACCTTGATGGGTACCATATCACCCCACTGTGTTCATGCATTGCTTCTCAGCATCGCTACTCAATGCAGGTAGTCCCTTACCATTCACCCGCATGCAGTACACAACTGTGATGAGTGTAATGTCACCACACTGTGCCCATGGGACAAAGCTGTTTATCTCCTTTAGCACCCTGACATTCCCCATCTGGGCCAGTCTTCCCAGCCCCATCACCCACCTTCTCTGGGACTTACCTTTTCTGGTTGTCCTATCACAGGACCTTGGATCAGAGGTGCCTAGTCATTGGAGTGGGGCCTGCTAGAGGGCAGGCCATCACTGTTCTGTAGTTGGAGGGCTTTTCATCCTATTTTCCCCCCTATTTGGCCCAGACATGTGTGTACTCAGCCTCCATGGAGACACCTCAGGCATCCAGGTGTGGGGTCACTTCCCATGCCATCCCATGGTGCCACCACCTAGATTCCTCTCCCTGTCCTACAGATGTGCATTGTCCCTTCCATTCCAGTCCCCAAGTGACCCAGGTCTGTTCTCAAACCTGGGTTGCTGGCATGGCAGTCAGTGGCTAAAAGCAATTCAGTCAGTGCCTAAAGCCTGAAACAGAAATAGGTAGGCAAACCTAGAACTGGAAAACAGAACTACACAGAGTAATGGCCCCATATTAAAAAGTATCAGTCTGCCCTGGTAAAGTCCCTTTCCTTAGTGCAACTTAGAACAGTTCATTAAATTTGCTATACTCAAACAAGTTTAGAGCAAAGTGCGAGTATCCCAAGCATGTTTGAATATAGCCCCCAAAGCAAAAATGAGGCACTAAAACATGCACTCAGCACAGTTCGCATCCTCCTGCTGGCCAATTAGTTCTCTGTTGGTTCAGCCCCCATATCCACTGTTCCCTTCCCCTGTGGCATTTGCCCCTGCCTTTCCCTGGTAAATACAGAGCAGAAGTAGTCATTGAGTGCTTCTGCTTGCTCCACCCTGCTCTCAGCCCATCCACTGGCCACCTTAATCCTGACTATTTGATCCTTATAGCTTCTTTTCTCCCTTATGTATCTGAAGAAATCTTTCTCGCCCTCACCTATCCCTTGGGCCAGCCTAAGCTCCCTTGCTGCCTTGGCTGCCCTGACCATTCTGCTCACCTCTCTTGACTTCTTGTACTCCTCCCTGTCTTCTGCTTTTTCGGATCTCATGTATTTCTTGGAGGTTGCCCTCTTTTCCTTAACACTTGCTAATACCTCCCTGATTAACCAGCTCCACCTTCTTGATCTGGCCTTCTTGCTTTGGATCTTAGAACATGAGTTTGTGGCCTCTTCTAACCCAGTTTTGATAATCCCCCATTTCTGACTGGCATCCATGTGTGGTTGGATTCTGGTGATATGTCTCTCCAGAATGCCCTTCATTCTTCTAAAGTCAGCTCATCTGAAGCCTAATACCTTTGTTCTTGTACTGGTTGTCTCCTTACTCATACCACGTGAAAACATACTGTGTTGTGGTCACTCCCTGCTAGGGGATCCCACACCTCCAACCCCTGTATCTTCTCCCCATTTGTCAGCACAAGGTCCAGTATATTTCCTTCGCTGGTCAGTTCTCTTACCAAATGCACCAGGAAGCTGTCCTGGAAAGCTTCCCGGGAGACCTGTTCCCTGTTGTTTGAGGTAGCAGGAGTATTCCACTCCACCCCTGGCAGATTGAAGTCCCCCCATTATCACGATGTGACCTTTTGCACAGATCCTCCTTATCTGCTCCCCCAGCTCCCTATCAATATCTTCACTTTGAGCTGGTGGTCTGTACACCACCCCCATCCTCACCTTCCTTCCTTTCAGATCCTGTATCTGTACCTGACATGAAAAAAAATTTTCTTACATGAATGTATTTATAAAATCTACATCAACACACTATTTCTATAAATGAACAACACTGAGATTTATTTTATATTCATTAAACAACCCTATGTTATACAGTTAGAAAAAATCTGAGTTTTGATGAGAAAGAACTGAAAGCTATGACACAGACAAGCTGATCTCTCACAGAGAAAAATTTTCACTACTTCAATTCAGCACTGAATCTCAAATTATCAACTCTTATAAGAAGAAAATGATAGATTTTAAGCTAATCTATCTAAACACAAACCACAGATTGAGTTTGTAAGAGACCTGGAGAGAAAATCATTAACTGTTCAGCTAGCCTCTGACTGGGAATCTGAAGCAGCAAGCTACAGTATTCCAAGATGATGACATTGCTCTCCAAGCCTGACTGAAAGAGATAGAAATACGTCCACTGTTTTCTGCCACTGTAAAGCAAGTTAACAAATGCTGATTTAAAGAAACCACAAAACCAAATAGCAAGAAATTTTTAGGAAACATTAATCATCATGACACATGGACTTGAATTCAAGCTTTATTAACAATATGCAAAAACTTTTGCACATGATCTTTAAGCACATGGAAAATTGGTAATCCCCTAGTTACCAATGTCCTGAAGTGCCCTATTGTGATTATGCAATATCCCACATGTAAAATAAATGTTAAAATGTGTTTAATTATGTTTTCTATAAATGTCTTTTCTCAGCCGTGGGTTATTGCAGGTCTTTCTCTGTTTGTTGTTTCATTGTACGGCACCGACACATTGGTAAATCACATGGGAGAGCTTTACATTTGTGGGTCTGACCCTTATGACATCCTGACACCACAGTGTGCTTAATTTTCTGCAACAGACTTTACAATATTACTTCAGACATTGTCATCTTTCTTGGGTGAAATGGTTTTAATGTGTCTTTTTATAAATTTGCAGGTGCATTATATTATGTACAAAGTGTGCTTATTTATTTATTTAAAAAAGCTAGTAATACATACAAGCAAGCAAACTTCATATATAAATAAAAGTCATTTGTAATTTATAATAAAATATTGACTGCAAAAATAGAACAGTCTCTGTCTACTTACTTTTCATTTCATTATGACAGGTAAGTTTAAAGTAGTGGCACCGCTTGTAAAATATAGGAATCACAATACTTTAATAAACTACTTTTCTAAACAATTTTCTTATGTCTATTATTAACTTTTGCTTGTAGTGAGCAACCTTTCACCACCACACAAGAAACTGAAGCAGAGCTTATTATCTTTTGGTACAAGTACTACAAGTAGGCGCTACAAGGGGTCCATTTCTTCTAAGCCAGCTGTTTCTGACAGTCAACTTGTCCCTAGTAAAATCAATACTGTACAGGACTCTTCTGAAATGGATTCTAGCTCATCCTTCGCAGTCACGGATGCTACCGTTGTTACTTCGAGTGCCGTTAGCATCACCCTGGTTGGAACTGAAGATTCAATCAGTGGATCCTTAATGCCTCCCATAGCCACATCAAGCACTGCAGATGACACCTCCTGGCCTAAGATTTGGTCATTTAGTCAGTGGAGGAGATGGAAAGAGATGTATAATTAGCTTGTATGCAATGATGGTATGCTTGGCTGTTCTAGCTGCCATCAGACTAAAGTATTTGCTGACAAAAGCCAAGGTGTCCACCTTTCAGAGTGGTGCGATAATCTAGTAGAAGCAAAAATGACAGAAAGCAGAAGGACAAGATTTACAAAGACAGAGATTCACAAGCAAATAAGATGTCAATGAAATGTTTGGAAGCACACAAAAGGTGTCAGATTGGAAGCATGCATTATAGATATCCAGTCAAAACAATTCAATGAAACTGAGCACATTTTTCAGATAGCTTATGCCATTGCCAAACTTAATATTCCTTCTCCAAACAGCCTTATCTTGTGAAACTGCAGCAACTAAATGGAATCAACATGCACAACGGTCATCATTCAGACCATAGCTGTACAACCAGTCTCCAGTTTATTGCTTACTGCGTGAAAAGGAGCTGTTACACAGCCATCAAAACCAGGAACCATATGTGGCTATCATGCTGGATGAAGTCACACTCTACAATGTAAGTGTGATTGTGCTATAGCGTCACTGCAGTCTTCAAGGTAACCCTCAAACCTTTGGTGTGGAAAACATTCTCCTGGGACTCTTAGAAGCAAAAGAAGGTACAAATGCTAAAGGTATAATGAGCATTGTGGAGGAAGTGCTAAGTCAAGCAGGATTCAAAAAGATTGGCTGCGATAGAAACTGATAGCAATATGCACAGATGGAGCATCGGTGATGATGGAGTACAACAGTGGATTAGTTGCACTGTTTAAAGAGAAGTGCAGTGATCACATTTATTCATTTTATTGCCTGGCACATTGCCTTGAGCTTGTTGTCAATGATGCATTGAAGTCTGTGACATCTACTAACTATTTTCAGGCATTCATGTTGGTTCCATGGCAGAATATCGACAACAATGTTGTTGACATCCTGCACAGCAATGGGAACAATGCTCGACAGTCGGCATTGCTCCTATCAGGACTAAGTGCAAAGCCCCCCACGCACCCCCATCTCTAAATCACCAACTCCAAGTTGGAGTTGGTTTGGAGTGGGGTGCAAAACACTGGGAGTCGCAGCGTCAGCAAGCAGCAGACCACCACAGCAACCTGGCAAGATTTGTCGCTATGGTAGAATTCACTGTGAAATTGTCGGTATGTTGACGTGATACCATTCATCTCAACGCTATATGCTTTGTACAGTCAGTCACCTAAGAATCAAAATCAGCTTAATCAGCCTACTAAAGAGACTGAAACTCAGCTTCTCTGTATCAGTCCTATCTACAGTGTAAGATGGGGGGCAAACACTTTTTGATCAGTAAGAGCTGTTTGGGCAGCCTTTTCAACCCTATCCAAACACTTAAGTGATGCCTTAAAAGATGTGACACATTCTCACAGAGAGAAAATGAAGTACAAAGGACTTTACAACAGTCTTGTCACTGTGTCATTTCTGAAAAGCTTGGCTGTGATGAAAGATGCACTGCATGAGCTACATTATCTGTCATTATTCCTGCAAAGAAATAACACCAGCATAAATGATTCCTTCGTAGCTGTACAGCAAACAGTTTATGTCTCAGAGCCATGAAGAATGAAGGTGGAAAGTCATCTCAAAAAAGAATTAAGCCAGGTAGAGATAACCAACCTACAGCCACAGTTCAACGGTGTGACACTGCAGCCAGGAAAAGGTGGAATCAACTCTGCCCAACTGCTCCAAGCATTAATTAAAGCAATCCAGAGGAGAGTGCCCGACTCTCGCCTAGTGAAAGACATTAGCGCCCTTGATTCCAAAACATGGCCTGACGGTGATGATCATGTGCTTTTTGGGGAAGACAGTGTTTTTCATCTTGGTAAGAATCTTGAACTTTCATCAAGAGCTGTTATTGAGCAATTTAGAAGTTTCAAACTTGATGGCAAGGAGCCAAAATATGAATTATATCAGGAATATGAGGAAAAGATAGCCAACTCAGTTAAGAAGGGGGATAAAACCTTTTATAGGTACATCAGGGAGTGAAGGAAGACCAAGGGAGGGATAGTGAGGCTTAATAAAGGGAGGAGGGTGGGCAGAGGGAGACTGTGAAAAGGCAGAGATACTAAACAAATATTTTGCTCAGTATTTACAAATGAAGAGGAGGTACCTAAAACAAACAGTAGAAACACTCTGGATACAGAAGTTGATACCAGCCCATTTACAGAAGAAAGGGTTCTGAAAGAACTCTTAAAACTGAAGGTGGACAAAGCAATGGGGCCTGATGGGATTCATCCCAGAATTCTAAAAGAAATAAGGTAGAACTAGTGACACCACTGACTCTTTTAACAAATCATGGGAGGATGGTGTGGTACCTGAGGACTGGAGGAGGGCGGATGTGATTCCCCTTCACAAAAGTGGAGCAAGGCAGAAGCAGGAAACTACAGACCTGTTAGTTTAACCTCAGTGATAGGAAAATGATGGAATCACTTCTGAAGGAAAGAATTGTCAGTATCTAGAGGCCAGAGGGGCCCAGGATCCTAGGCAGCATGGATTCACAGCGGGAAGGTCATGCCAGACGAATCTGACAGATTTCTTTGACTGGGTGACCAAAGTAGTAGATCAGAGAGGGGCTGGGGCTGTGGACATGGCCTACCTAGACTTTAGCAAGGCATTTGACACAGTCCCACACAAAAGATTAATATACAAGTTAGCCAGCCTGGGAGTGGGTCCCAAGATGACAGCCTGGGTAAAGAATTGGCTGGAGAATAGGATACAGAGAGTAATAGTAAATGGAGTCCACTCAGAAGAAAGGGGGTTACTAGTGGGGTACCGCAGGGTTCAGTATTAGGACCGGTCCTCTTCAATGTCTTTATAAGCGACATTGCAGAGGGACTGGAAGGAAAAATATGTCTCTTTGCAGATGACACAAAGATCTGCAACAGAGTTGATGCACAGTGTGGGTGGAAAGGATGAGAAGAATTGCAAGTTAGAGGAATGGTCAAATGTATGGCAGCTTAGATTTAATGCTAAGAAGTGCAAGGTAATGCACCTGGAAACAAAAACCCAGGGGAAGAGTACACAATGGGGGGTGAGATACTAACAACAACAAAAATGGAAAGGGACCTGGGGATAGTCATATCAGATGACCTAAAGGTGGGCAAGCAATGTGAGAGGGCAGCAAGGAGGGCTAGGGTATACTGGGATGCATAGGGAGAGGAGAGGCATCACCAGTAGAAAACAGGAAGTTATTTTCCCTCTGTACAGACAGCTGGTGAGACCCCATCTGGAGTACTGCGTGCAGTTCTGGAGACCCAATCTCCGCAAAGACAGACAGGATGGAAGCTGTCCGGAGGAGGGCAACTGAAATGGTGCAGGGTCTGCACCAGAAGACATATGCAGAGAGACTAAAGGAGCTTAATATGTATAGCCTCGAGGAAAGGAGGGAGAGGGGGGACATGACAGAAATGTTCAAGTACCTCAAGGGAATCAACAAAGTCCAAGAGGGTAGCATCTTTCAAAAAAAGAGGTGTGCAAGTACAAGAGGGCACAATTTGAAGATAGAGGGGGGGTGGCTCAGAGGTAATTTAAGGAAGTATTTTTTCACAGAGAGGGTTGTGGATGCATGGAACGGCCTTCTGGAGGAGGTTGTGGAGTCAAAAACAGTGGTTGAATTCAAGCATCCATGGGACAGTCATAAGGCCATTCTAGGGGGTGGGGGTAGGAAGAAGTAGGCTGCTGGTTAACTAGGATCTGCAGCTTATCCAGTAGGTAGGAAAATGGGCAGACTGGGTGGGCCAAGCAATCCTTATCTGCCGTCAAATTCTATGTTTCTATGTTTCTATGTTTCTAGTTAATGACAGCAGTGAGAACATACCCAGTATCGACAGCAGAATGCGAGCAAGGGTCCTCACTCATGAACCTAATTGCCACAGATTGCAGAAATAGTCTAAAGCAATCAACAACCTTAGACCTAATGTTCCTCCAGCTGAATGATCCACCTTTGGAAGACTTCAATCCATTTCCCTTCATTCAGTCTTGACTTGCACAAGGTTGTTCGCTTCCTGGAAGCCTGGTCCAGATCCTTACGACTCAACCGTCCAGTCCAAAGAGTTAATTCATAAGTTTACTTGTCAGTACTAAGAATGCAATATTTGTAATATTTTTAGTTGTATTACTTGCCATTGCTGAAAATGAAATTGGTATAGTATTTTCAGTTATATTAGAAACATATTAAAAGCATTTGAATTTCAAACCTTGGTTCTTGCTTAAGTATTGGGAAGATATATGAGAAATGGAGTTGGTTGAGCCTAAAACAGGAACTTGGACTCGTGTTCTAAAATAGGTTTACTTTTTTCAATATGGGCATAGTCATGGCAGGGGTGGGGGGCAACCCTGGCCCTGCCCCAACCCCATTAAAAGTCATCATCCAACCAAATTTAATAATTATTGTTTTGTTTTTTTTTTAATTTGGGAGTTTGCTGGACTCAGCCAGGACTGGGGTTTGGATGGGAGCAGGAGGGCATTCTGTGTGTCAGTGTGCATTGTGCAGTGGTTCAGGATGGGTGTCATGGCTCGCTGCACATGGAGAACATTGCTGGTCAATCACATACACACTCATCGTGAGGGTCAGGTGTGAGAATGTTGAAATAATCATCATGGAAGAGCAAAGAGGTCCTCCACAGAGTGGACCCCATGGCAATGGCAATTGCGAAAGCTGCAATAATTTGATCATCCTCCTAACACAGGGCACTCCATCCATGCCACTCACTGGACTGACTCTCAACACCAGTGACAGACATTTTCTGTTACTAACTGTACAAGTAGATGGCATGGGGGATTTGTGCTGCATGTATGCTATTTTATTCATTGTCACTGTTGTGTTTATTTTAGCATTGTGACCTTTTAGACTAAGAGCAGCAAATAATGAAAACAGAGGGGCCCCAGTCCACCCTGAAATTGTGTTTTTATATGGGCGCAACTTATGTTTTTAATTTGTCCCTTAACAGTAGCAGACTGTGTCCCCTCCCCTCTGTTTTCATTGCCTGCTGCTCTAGTGCTCTGCTGCTGTGTCCCTTTTTTTCTTGCGCTCAGATCAGAATGGCAGCTCATATGATAATAATCATTTGCATAAGTTGCATTGCTTGTCCACTTCGTATGACTGAGGTATGGTGTGTAACTTGCAGGCAGTGGGCTGGCAAAAAATCATGGGGAGTTGCTGTTCGTGGAAGAAAGGGGTAATTAACAAAGGGGATAAGTGTGATCTGGTGGATCTGTTTCACAGAGCGTGAGAGAAATGGGGAGTGAGAAGCAATCCACTTTACAAAAGAAGCAAAGAATGCAATTTCATAAAGTTTAATATTTAAAACATTCTTGCAAGAAACAGTAACATCCTAATCACAGAATGTTTCACCCTAGTGGGCTTTAACATATCTTACTTAGCTCTAAAATGCAGGAGAATGCACCATTTACAGTGATGTTTTAAAAAGTTTCCTGGGTGGGTGGGTAAGCCCCCATTCCCCCCTAGCATTATGAGGATTTCCCCTACCTTTTCACTGACTCTGCACACGCCTCTGAATATGGGCCATTGGGCCCCCCTTATTTTTTTATCATAATTCGAGCACTGGGAGCAAGAATAACATAGAACAATAAACTTGTACAATAAAACATCATACAGAGATATAAAATAAACAGTACAAAACGAACATGAACGAGGTTCATCAGGCAGGTAAAATTATACGCAAAACGTTTACAAGGACACAGCGGGGATCCTGTCCCATGGGTACAAGCAATAGTACTTTTCAACAGTGAGGATGCCAGGGGATAGGACACTGAAGGAAGGAGCACAGATGGGGGGGGAGGAAGGGAAAGTGCAGACAAGTGAGGGAGGAAGAAGAGATGGGGAAGGGTTGGTGAGGTGGGTGGAGGGGCAAGGAGGAGGAGAAAGAGGGGAAGATGGTAAATTGAGGAGCATGGAAAGGCTATGACTCAAGGGCAGCCACAGGAGGGAGCGGTGTGGTCATGGAGAAAGAAGGAAGGGGATAAACTGAGGAGTGGGGAAGGGCTATGACTTAAGGACAGACAGGAGGTAGTGGTGTGGTCATGAAGTAGAGAGGAGAGAGAGTGTTTGGAAGAAGCAAAATAAATAGTTGGGAGTAGAGAGTTCTAAAGTTTAGGAAAGCAGAAAGAGAAGACAGCCTGACCAGCGAAAGATTTTACATTAGAGAAATACAACTAAGTCTCACATTAATTCTATATCTCTTCTGTATCAGTCATTCCCCTTGTTTTTTTTTTAGTATTTTTTTGTACAGTTGTTAACTATTTTTGTTCTTTGGTCAGTTCCACAATTTATTGCTTGGTAACTTATTTTTGTCAATTTATTCTTAAGACCAAATTGTCATCTTTATCTTTGTTGCATTTATTCAATTTCTATGAACTTTATATGCTGTATTTTTGTATCTGTTATCTTTTACCCTTTCCCCTTCCCCAGGACACATCTGAAAATGAGCTGTTACTAGCTCAGTATATCTTTCCTCATAAAGCCTTTGAAATAAATAAATCTCTCACCACATTAATGTATTGGCAGCCATGGTGAATCTGACCAGAGGTTGCTTATTTTTGTTGCTATGCAGGTGTCTAGCTAACCATATGATGATATGTAACACATTAACATAAGGATATTGGAATGCTGTGATCAAAAGAAATGACAGACCTCTTTTATGATACCCTTCATGGGGATGGAATAGGAAGGGGATCTTTACATCTCGCCATTCCTGTTGCTCCAGTACCTCACAAATGTAAGTGCAGATGCTCACTACCTTCCTCTCCAAGATCATCTTCATCTGCAGAAGTATCATATCTTCTGGGGTCAGATACTGAACACTTTGCCCAGTGGGCAAAGTGATTATGTCCTGTTTGCCTGGGGTTTGCCTCCATACTCAGCACTCACAGGGGGGCTTGTGCATATGCTAACAGGGTTAGCGCATGCAAAAACGCATAATGTATGTGGTGGGCAAAGAGAGGGGTGGAAACAGGAATAGCAGCACTGCATGATGAGTCACTCACTCCACTCATGGGTCCTCTGTCCCCATTTTATGCATTTTGTGATTTAGTGTGGAGTGGTCCCTGGATCAACTGAACTGCTGACTGCTTTGTTGTGTTCCCGATCCTCCATTGATCTCAATTCTATCACCGGGCATTGAGTAGATAATTTAATAACCATGTTTTACTTAAACCGTACCTCCTATCTACATTTATATTTGTAATCCATTGCTGTTTGGTCGGGCTGGGTGCGAACTGTGGTCCATAGTTGGACTGGTTCGCCTAATCTGCCCCATTTGGACCATAGCGAACCAGTCAAACCAGAGGTTTTACTTCTCTCTCCCCTTAAAGTTTGCCACGGTCTGAAAGAATCAAACACCCAAAGTTTGAGGTGTTCGATTCTTTTATAGACCCAAACTTGCAGCCCTAATGGAAACTGTCAGTATCATATAACAATATATAAAAAGTGTATCGCTATGTGGTGGCAGAGTGAAAGATTTTATATCAACACATGAAAACAGAGTAAGAAACGATATTTTGATGATACCACCAAAAGTCAAAATTGAATATACAGTATTGGTGTATGATGTTTGTGTAGGTTTCGTATATCGCTAAAACAAAATGTTACATGATTTATAATTTTTTTAATTAAGTTACTATATTGATCATATAACGATATGTAATGTTGTCACACTCACTTATACCATAATGTTCAACATTTCTGTTACTGCTCCACTTAAAACAACTTCAGATTGTGAAGACATCATTGAAAACCTGATATATATTATGTCAACTCTTGTTGTAAGAATAGCACTTTTTAAACACAGGCACAAAAAAATTATATTTAAAAGCAATGAATTTTCGACATAAGAAAAAGTTGAGTTTGGAAGATACAGTGGAACTGGAAACAGCAGAAGAGAGGGAGGATGGATAGCGAGGAGTAAAGGGAGCTGTGGTGAGTATGAGTTGGTAGCAAAGCGGCAGAAGGCATTGCAGAGGGTGTCCAGTCTGGTGGGGGGGGTGCCATAAACCACAGTCACATAGTTGAAAACTGGGTGAAACATTTTAGTGACCAGCTCCTGGTGGGCCTGAGAAGAAAGGCAGTCCTTACTGTGGTACAGGGGACTGAGTTTGGGATGGAGTTTGGCAGGGATGGCATTAATGTGGGCAGAGAAGTCATGCCTGCTATCTAGCCACACACTGAGGTAGCTAAATGCTGGGACTACTTAAAGCGGTGTGCCATCCAGCATGGAGAAGACTGGGGGGTGAGCCAGGCCAGCTTCTGCATGGGAGCAAAGGTCATAGACACCTTTTTTGTGTTAAATCAAAATTGGCTGGACTGGAACCTGCGCAGAACATTGTGAAAGTCTTGCTGAAGTGAAACTTCCAAAGATGAGGTTGAGGGATCAGAGGTATAGAGAACTGTATCATCTGCATACATGTGAATATGCGAGTTAGCACAAGTGGAGAGGAGGTTGTTTTGGAAGAGGAGAAGAGGATTGGACCCAGAATAGAGCACTGTGGAACCCCAGTCTGGGTAGGGAGGAGTGGGAAGATGATGCTTCCTACCTGTACTGAATGTCGACAGTCCAAGAGGTAAGAATGGAACCAGTCGACAGTGGGAGTTGAGAGACCAGCAGAGCCCAGCTTATCAAGGAGGAGTAAGTGGGACACCAAATCAAAGGCTTTCACCAGATCAATGAAAACGACAGCTGTGATGTTCTCCTGATCCATTACTGAGAGGATGAAGTCAGTGACCCTAAGTACAGAGGAGATGGTGGAATGATCCTTCCTAAAGCCAGACTGGAAAGGGGGAGAGGAAGCTACAGGAGTGGAGGAAGTCTGCAAGCTGTCAGCAGATTAGAGTCTTCTCCAGCTTTGCAAGAGAAGGGAGAAGGGAGATAGGGCAGAATTTGCCAGGAGTGGATGGAACATCCCCTCTGTTGAGGGGGAGAACTTTGGCAATCTTCCAAGACTGAGGGACAGTGCAAGGGTGAAGGAGAGATTTAGGAGGTGAGTAAGGGGGAGACAATGGCAGGAGTTGATAGATGGAGAAGTTCAGGGTCCATGCCATCACAGCTAGATTTGGAAGGGTTACATAGAAACATAGAATTTGATGGCAGATAAGGACCACTTGGCCCACCCACTCTGCCCATTTCCCTACCTAATGGATAAGCTACAGATCCTAGTTAACCAGCAGCCTACTTCTTCCTATCCCCACCCCCTAGAATTGCCTTATGACTGTCCCATGCATGCTTGAATTCAACCACTGTTTTTGACTCCACAACCTCCTCCGGAAGGCCGTTCCATGCATCCACAACCCTCTCTGTGAAACAATACTTCCTTAAATTACCTCTGAGCCACCCTGCCTCTATCTTCAAATTGTGCCCCCTTGTTCTTGCACACCTCTTTTTTTGAAAGATGCTACCCTCTTGGACTTTGTTGATTCCCTTGAGGTACTTGAAACTTTCTATCATGTCCCCCCTCTCCCTCCTTTCCTCGAGGCTATACATATTAAGCTCCTTAAGTTTCTCTTCATATGTCTTCCGGTGCAGACCCTGCACCATTTTAGTGCCCTCCTCTGGACAGCTTCCATTCTATGTCTTCACGAGATTGGGTCTCAGAACTGCACACAGTACTTCAGATGAGGTCTCACAAGCTGTCTGTACAGAGGGATAATAACTTCCTGTTTTCTACTGGTGATGCCTCTCCCTATGCATCCCAGTATCCCCCCAGCCCTCCTTGCTGCCCTCTCACATTGCTTGCCCACCTTTAGGTCATCTGATATGATTACCCCCAGGTCCCTTTCCATTTTGTTGTTGAGTGAGAAAAGGGTGAACAGGGTCTCCTGGGGAGTGACGGGAGGAATCAATCCCCAGAGAAGAGTAAGGTAAGGAGGATGGAGGAGAAGGGGGAAGAAGAGTGGAGCCATTAGGTGGGAAGGAGGGGAGAGCACAAGTAATAAAAAAACTCATTGAAGTGAGTAGCAACTGACGGAGGTCAGACAATGGTGAGCCATTAACCATAAGGACAGGGGGAGAGGACAGCTGGTGGGTCAAAAAGGAAGTAAAATCACCTTCCAGAATTTGGCTGGGAAAATAAAAGATTATTCTGGAGGTTGGTCTTGAAGTAGAGGGACTTGGCATTATGAACGGCCTTAGTGCAAGAGTTTCTTAGCACCCTATAAGAGAGGAGGTCCAACAGGAAGCGGGATCGTTTATACCTGGCCCAGGCTTGGTCACGGGTCTTTGCATAAGTTAATGAGATTGAAGGTGAACCAGGGTGGTTAGAGGATTCAACTCCAGATTTCCTGATGGGGGCATGGTTGTCCCAGACAGAAGTAAATACTGAGTGGAAGAGGAAGAGGGCCATATCACTGTCTGGAGCAGTGGGCATGGGGGACCGGTCAGTTGCAGTCAGGTCACTCAGTAGAGATTTTTTGTTTAGAGACTGAAGGGACCTGGACCAGCTGTACTTTGGGGAGGAGAGAAAGAGAGAGAGACACACACTTTTCTGACACAAAATCTCATGCAGTGGTCACCGAAGGCATTCGGCAATATACCTACTGCAGCAATGAGGTGGGGGTGTGAAGCAAGAATCCAGCCCAGGAGGGTATGGTCTGTTGAGTGGGGACTGAGTCGTGTGGGTTCTGTGAGCAGGTGAGAAAGGTTAAGGGACTCAGTCCTGTGGGTAGTTGGCCTGAAGGTCAGGGAAAGTCAATAAAATGTTGAAGGGTTTTACTATCGCGTGGTGACATCTACTATGTCGACATCCCCGACAGCAACAGACACAATGCCAAGTGTCGGCATTGTACCGTCGAGGATATCGGCATATTTTCAGGGGCTACACCCCCCAAACCCCCCATGTGGGGGACTCCACCTCCCACACCCTCGGTCTCTAATTATACAACTCCGAGTCAGAGTTCATAGGTCATAGGTACTCAAAGCACTATAAAGACCGAGGTCCATTTGGCTCACCTTATTTATCTAATAATACCCTGCTATATTTTTATCACGAAGATTATAATCCAGGGAATGCTTAAAGGCTTGCATTGTTTTACTTCCTGCCACTTCAATGGTCAGTTCATTCCAAATTCTAACCACCCTTACTGAGAACCAATATTTCCTTGCCCAGGTATTAAATCGTACACCTTTTAGCTGTAAGGGATGAACCCGTGTATTTTATATCTGGCCTCCTAGTTCAAGTCCTAGTAGTTCCCACAGTCTATGATCTGACAGAGCCTGGTAAACCAGGCACATCTCCTCTTAATCTATGGTACTCCAAAGAGAAAAGGTCCAGCTTTTTTAATCTCTCCTCGTATTTCATTCCCTGTACTTCTCTCATTTTTCTAGTTGCCCTTTTCTGAATCTTCTCGAGGGCTTTTATGTTACCTTTATTCCCAGGGGCCCAAAACTGCACACAATATTCAGTATGTGGCCGCATTAAGGAGGTATAAAGAGGGAGCAGAACCTTTTTACTTCTACTCTTAATGTGTCTGTGGATACAGCTCAGGAAACCCTGTCTTTTTAACCACCTGGTTACAATGTAAGTTAAATTTAAGATTATGCTGATACTAATTCCCAAATCACGCTCTTCATGTACCACCCTAAGCACCTGCTCCGCCAATATATACTCCACCTCTAAGTTTTTCTTGCCCAAGTGGATTACTGTACACTTACCTGTGTTAAATGTTGCCCCATTTTGCCGTGTCCAGGTCTCCAGATCTCTTAATGCTTCTTGTATTTTTAATGCTTCGGGTTGGTTGTCTATTGGAAAACCTATGCGCGTGTCATCCGAAAATTTAGAAAGCCAGATTTCCATCTGTATTTTCATGGTCCAGATATACAGGTTGAACAAACATGGCCCCAACACAGAACCCTGTGGTACCCCACTAGTAACTACCATCCACTCTGAGAGTTCCCTCAATACGCTCACCCTCTGTTTTCTGTAGGTCAGCCAATCCTTAATCCAATGTAGTAGACCCTATTTTTTTCGATATTTTATACTTAAAACTGACCATGTAGTGATCGCTAGTACCCAGGGGAGTTTCCACTACACATTCATGGATGTTATCTGCTATGTTACTTAATACTATGTCCAAGATATGATTTCCCCTTGTATTTTCTAGAACAAACTGTTCCAGTCCAGCCACCAGAAAGGACTCCAGGAAACTAGCCTCAATCCTAGAAGTCGTTTGGGCTAATTCCCCGTTAATACCAAGTAAATTAAAATCTCTCATTATAATGACCCTGTCCTCCTGTGTAATATTTTTATTTTGTTTTGGGGAAGGGGAAAAACACCAGGAGATGCACCACCGGTGTCAGCAGGGACCATCACAGCGACCTGACGCTTTCAGGCAAATTCTGTAACTGATGGTCTTCGCTGTAGTGGTGTCGCTGTATGATCGCTACACCATGTTGAAGACACCCAGGAGGATGAGCTCACCAGCAGAAGAGTGTGAGAAGAGAGTGGAGGGGCAGTCCATTGTAGATGACTGGGAAATTCTCAGGGAGGCATTGAAAACACCAGTAAAAATGGGTAGTGAGGAGGGAAAGAAGAGTTTAACTAGAAGAAACTCATGGGAGGAAGGTGCAGCCTCCCTGAGAGTGACGGTGCAGGAGAGGATCTGGTGGACAAATAGGGCAACCCCAACCCCTTCTTTACCCCTATCCTGTTTAAAAAGGTGGTAGTCTGGAATGCCCAAGCTGGAATCAGGAACCCTGGAAGAGGAGGAAACTGAAGCACTAAGCATTAAAAAGAGAAGGGGAAAGGAAGGGGGCAAAAAGAAACAAGCATTTGTCAATGCCGAATGTTTGCTTGCTGGTATTAACATTGGAAATGCAGGAGTTAGACAGGTGTAGAGTAGGAATGGCAGTGAAGTACTGAACTTCACGCCAACCCTACCTCCAACCTGTAGAGATGGACAGGCATTGTGGTACGCTTTTGGGTTTTCGTCAGTAACGTTCATGCCATTTCACTTCACCCTGTCCTACAGACACCGACAAGTGTTGAGGTGTGCCCTGAGGCTTTCGGCTTTACAATCACCCCACTCCATAAGGACATACGCTGAAATGGGTGCAATATAGGAGAATGGGGTGAACTCTGGGGCAGAAGAGTCCAAGGCACACCTCGATGCCTAGAACTGGTTGCAAGGTGGGGGTGGGTTGGAACAGCATGAGCATTACAGTTGGCAATCCAAAGGCACACCCCTGATGCCAGTCAGTCTGTACAGGGTGGGACGTTATGGTTAGAAAGCCTAATACTCCGGGCATTTGTTGATATTTGCACCACAAATTTTCAACATGGCCTTTTTGTGACCCCCATCTCATGAAAGCATTTGGGACCTCTTCACATGAACAGTGGCACTGTGATGTTGTCAATGTGTCCCGAACTTTGAGTTTCCACAGCGACCATGCCATTGTGCGCCAGATGTACGAAAATACTGATTGGGCAGGATGTGAAGAAAGACAGCTTCCCTATTCATAGGGAGGTGTGAAGAGATGGCAATGTTGAAAATCTGTAGTGAAAATATTAAAAATACTCAAACTTCCAAACATACGTGGAAACTGCACAACGCATGCGTATAACACAGTCATTTAATGGAATTATTTCACCAGATTGTAAACACAGGCATTTTGTGACCTCTGCTCATGAACTCTGTCACTATGATTTTCTTAATCTGTCACAAACATTGATTTCCCACAGCAACCGTGCTGTTCTGCGCCAGATGCGTAAATGCATATATCGAGCAGGATATGAAAAATGACAGCTGTACTGTTCATAAGGAGGTCTGAAAAAATGGCAATGTTGAAAATCTGGAGTGAAAGTACTACAAATCTGTGAAGTTACGAAGGTGCGTGGAAACTGCACAACACACGCTTGTAATGCAGTTATTTTATGGATGTTTGTCACCAAATTTCAACATAGGCATTTTAGGACCTCTGCTCATGAACAGAGTCACTGTGATTTTACATATGAACATACATACGAACATATGAATCTGCCAGCAGAACAGACCAATCGGTCTATCTAAAAGTTTGCCCAAGTGTGCAGCTAGCACCCTAGATTGTAGCTGCCCCAGCCTCCTCCCCCTCAGTTCCTCTCCCGCTTGTCCCAGCCCCTTCCCCCTTGACTCTTCCTCTTGCTTTATTCCACTCCTTCTTAAAGCTATTGACTGTCCTACATGTTACCACCCCGTCTGGCAGCGCATTCCAACTAGACACCACCCTCACAGTGAAGTAGTGCCTCCTCATTTACCTCTTGAAACGTCCCCCTTCCAACCTTAGTCCGTGCCCCCTCGTCTCTCTTCCACGCCTCAGTTTAAACACCCCCTCGGTGCTAGGTTTATTCCCCCCCCAGGTATTTAAATGCTTCAATCATATCCCCCATCCCTCCTCTCCTCCAGTGTGTATGTGTTCAGCTCCTTCAGTCTAACTTCATATTCCTTTCCTTCCATCCCCTTTAAAATTTTTTTGCCCTCCTTTGCTCCCCCCTCCAGTAACTTTATATCTCTCCTCAGGTATGGCCTCCAGTATTTCACACAATACTCCAGGTGTGGTCTGACCAATGATCTGTAGAGAGATAGGATCACATCCCTGTGTCTGGATGAGAACCCTCTTGTGATGCACCCCAGCATCCTGTTTGCCTTCTCTGCTGCTCTCCTGCACTGGGATGAGTTGTTCATGCTCCCAGTTACCAACACCCCTAGGTCCTTCTCCTCCTCTGTGATCCCCATCCTCACCCCCCAACCAGTATTCCCTCTTCTGGTTCTTGGCCTCGAAGTGCATCCCCTTACACTTCTTTGCATTGAATCCTAGCTGCCACTCCACCGACCTTGTCTCTAGTTTGGTTAGGTCCCCTGCAGTTTTTCCCGTCTGTCCTCTTTGTCCACCACTGCCCCCAATTTGGTATAATCTGCGAACAGATTAACCCTGCTCCCCACTCTTTGTGCTATATCAGAGATAAAGAGCCCAAATAGCACTGGGCCCAACACTGATCCCTGCGGCACCCCGCTTGTCACTGCTCTAGGTGTCGAGAGCTCCCCCCACCACCACCACCCTCTGCACCCTTCTGTGTAACCAGTTCTCTATCTATTTAGTCAGCTTTTTTCCCACCCCAACTGCAGTCAGCTTCCCCCCAGTCTCCCATGAGGCACTGTATCAAAGGCCTTACTGTAGTCCAAGTGCAGGACATGAACCCCATGGCCCCTGTCCAACTCCCTTGTCACCCAGTCATAATACGCTATTAGGTTGGTTTGACAAGACCTCCCTGTGAGTGACACCCATGTTGCTGGCCATCTTGGATGCCATTACTCTCTAGGAATGCCACCAGCCTCTGCATCAATATTGCCTCCATAAGCTTACCCACTATGGATATGAGACTGACCGTCCGATAATTTCCTGGCCCGCTCTTGTGTATGGGCACCACATGGGCCACCCTCCAGTCCTGGGGCACACACCCCATTTCCAGGGAGGTGTTGAAAAGATCTGCCAGTGGCTCAGCCAACAGCTCCGCCATCTCACTTAGCACCCTGGAGTGGATGCCATCAGGACCTGGTGCCTTGTCCACCCTTAGTGCCCTCAGCCCCTCTAGCACCCTACTTCCTGTGCTCACTTTGTCCGTCACCTCCTCCCCCCTTCCCTCCCACCCCCAGCCCATGCTGGTAGTGGACCATCCCTCTCCTTAGTGAAAATGTAGCAGAAGTATTCATTTAGAATTTCCGCTTGCTTCTCCCCCTTTTCCACACAATCCGCTCCCCGCTTTATCCTCACAATATGTTCCTTGCACTTCCTCTTTTCCCTGACATACCTAAAAAAGTCCTTTTCCCCTCCCTTTATGCCCTGTGCTAACTTTAATTCCCTGGAGGCCTTAGCTTTTTTCACCCTCCTGGCCACCTCCCTTGACCAACTCCCGTAAGCCTCCTTATCCTCTCCCTTCCCTGTTCTCCTGTACTTCCGGTATGCAGCCCTCTTTGCCCTCACACCTTGCAGCACTTCCTTATTCAGCCAGTATGGTTTTTTGGCTCTACTCTTCTTGCTCTTGGCCCTGGTGCAGGCTACTGTGGCCTCTGTTAGCTCAGTCTTTATGACTCACCACTTTTGTTCTGCATCCATCCCTGGCCTTGTATCCTGGAGTCTCCCTCGCAGTATTGCTCCCACCCTCCCAAAGTCCAACCTTCTAAAGTCCACCACCTTGGTGTCTGTGCCTTCTGTCTACCTGCCCAGTGCGAGAACGAGCCACACTGTTTGGTGGTCGCTACCTGCTAGTGGGTCCTCCACCCTTACCTCCCTCACCACCTCCCATTTGCCAGTACTAGGTCCAGAGTGCTACCAAACCTTTAAAAACAAAATACCAGTGCACAACCCCCCCCCAAACATGGTACATTTTAATATTTAAACAATTACATGGCCACTGGCTGTACTTACTTTAAACTTCATGTAAAGAAGGGGGTCCTCTTAGTTTTCAGATTGGAATTCCAAAGTGAGCAAGCTATACCACCACTCCACAGTGGGACCCTTTCGGTATAGTCCCTACACTAGCTTAATAGCTCTGAAATGCCTGCAGTGGCTACTCACAAATATAGAGTGCTGCCTCAATTGGCCTGCCTAATTAACTCCTTAAATAAGGTGCTTCCACCCAGGACCATTTACAGGTGGTGTAAGGGAGCGTGCTGTAAGGGGTGCCACACCTTCCCCAAATCCGCATGCTCCACTCTGCATTGCCCACAAGTGTAAGTCACATTTCTGCTACGGGGTGCTACTGGGTTATGGTAAATAACAGCAGTTCAAAACAAAATACCAGTGCACAGCCCCCCCCCCCCAAACATAGTACATTTTAATATTTAAACAATTTCATGGCCACTGGCTCTACTTACTTTAAACTTCATGTGAAGAAGGGGGTCCTCTTAGTTTTCAGACTGGAATTCCAAAGTGAGCAAGCTATACCACCACTCCACCACTTTTGGAAATTCCTGGGTGGAATCAATTTTAGGAGCCAACAAGGCCATGTGACTTAAGCCAATTTAGGCAGCTCTCTATATTTGTGAGTAGCCACTGCAGGCATTTCAGAGCTGAGAAGCTAGTGTAGGGACTATACCGAAAGCGTCCCACCGTGAAGGGGTGGTATAGCTTGCTCACATTGGAATTCCAATCTGAAAACTAAGAGGACCCCCTTTTACATGGAGTTTAAAGTAAGAAAAGCCATTAGGCAGTTCAAATGTTTGAATGTTGAATATATGCCATGTTTCTTTGGGGGTGCACTGGATGCCACACACCAGCAGCACCCTTCTCCAGAAATGAGAACTGCATTTTGAGCAATGCAAAGGTTTTGAGCATGCTATTTGGTTGTTGCTGCCAAGCCTTGTAGGCCCACTTACCAACTGTGTCAGAAGGCCATCCTGGAATGCATCAAAGAGCACCTGATCCCTGGTACTGCTAGTGGCCGGGGTGCTCTAGTCAACCCCTGATCAGGGCCCTGTGTTTTCTGCGATTCTGCGGTTGCAGCAGTGGCCACAGAAATCAGGGCTGACTGCAGAAATCAGGACTGGCCACAGAAATCGTGGAAAAACAGCCATATGGCTGCAGAAATGCTAACTGTGCTATACAATGACACAAGGCAAGGGCATAGCTACTGATATGTTAAGTATGCCATAGCATACATACTCATTAGAAGGGGCAACAAACTGATGCCACCCACTACAAAGCCGAAAAGCCAGTGACCGCATGGCATCTTCACTCATGCTGGCTCTTGTTACATAACTCCGTTCAGACAGTGTTGTGGGTGGGAGACTGACGCAAAAGTAGCAGAGCTTGATTAAGTCCACAGCAGTTATGATTTGCTGCTGTGTAGGTGTAGGTGTGGCTAGCTCAGACATGCTAATTTTTCATTGTGAGGCTGCTCACAGTGCATGCTGAATCCCTGGAAGATGAATTTGGAAGGAAGAACTGGTAGGCGAGCAGTAGACACGAAGTGAGAAGATTCAGTGGTGTCCGTGGAGGTGGACTCAATCTTGGTGTGATGGCAGGTATTGGAGGAGGAGCTGATTACAGAAACATGTGGCTGGCAGCAGACTGAGCAGAGGGCTCAGTCCCCAGTGATGGACATCGATCACAGTTTTAATTTGTGGGCTGCAGATCTGTACCTGCAAGTGTGAGAGTAATTTCTTGGCAGATCTGAACCTGCAGCCCAAGTGGTGGCATCAAGCTGAATTCTTAAGGAGGGTCAAGTTGCCCAGCTGCAGTAGAGTTGGGGACCAGGGTATACTAGAACTGGAGCGAGCAGATAAGGAAAAAAATCAGAATGGAGAATTGTATTGATTGCTGCTATACATAAGTGAAATGAGGATCACCGACTGAAGAACACCACCACCCGCTGAGTTGCTGGGAGAAAACATGCTAACCAAGGTTACTCCAGTTTAATAAGAATGACTCATTTGCATTTTTTAGTGGGTTCTCCAAAAGAAAAATCAGGAGTCAGCAAATCCTACAGACACTGCAAGTTACACCCTCCATCACTATTATAGGAAGACAATTCCACACACACACACACACACACACACACAGATTTGCACATTGCACTCAATATGTTTGTTGCAAGACAGTTGAGGTATTCCTAGTTTAAAAAATATATAATCTAAAAGAATGTTGATCAAAATCATAAAAAAAAATAAAATGGCTTTCAAGTTGGAGTCTTTCTTTATGTCTGCTAACTGTAAATATAAACCAGAAAAAATCTAAGCAGGTTTTGTCTTCTGTATAGTTTTAGCTGAGTGTTCATGTCCTCCTCCAATTATAACCTAGGAGAACAGCAAAAGCCACCAATTTCCAGAAGAAAAGATGAGCCTTCAAATTCAGGGTGGGAGGAAAAAGTCATTAAAGAGAACACCAGTCTTGGGTTATTACAGTTTTAATATTTGTGATAAGAAGACTACATACTGTTAAATGTCCTGCTGTTCCATTTTCAGTGTAACAGAGTGGTTGCATGAAGGCAGTCAAAGGGTAAACTAAGACTTAATCCCCTTGAAGGTATGCAGTTTAACCACAATTAATCTGCCACAGAATGGCCGCAGAATCAGCAGTTGTTCTACCGCAGAAAGTATGAGGTCCTGCCACAGAATGTAGGTCCACTTTGCCACAGTAAACACGGGCCCTGCCCCTGGTAGGTTAAAATCCCCCACTATCTCCACACTTTCCCTTCTACACACCCTCCTTATCTGCTCTGCCAACTCCCCATCCAGTTCCCCGGATTGGGCTGGTGGTCTGTACACCACTCCCAGCCTCAGCTTTCTGACCTTGGATTCCAGCAGCTGCACCCAAAGCACCTCTGTCCTCTCCACTTCTCTGTCATCCCTTATGCATTTGATCCCTTCCCTCAAATAGAGTGCAACACCCCCACTTCCAACCCCCTGGTCCTTCCTGTATATCCTGAATCCAGAGACTGCCAAGTCCCAATCATGGTACTCTGCAGCCCAAGTCTCTGTCATTGAAGCAGTGTCCACCTTCCCCTCTGAAAGGAGCACCTAAAGCTCTGCAATTTTGTTCCCCAGGCTTCTTACATGGAGAAAGACCACCTTCCACCTGTACCCCTCCTTCTCCTCACTCTTCTCATTGGCCTGTGTCCCTTCTCCCAGTAGTCCACACCCTTTCTCCTCGTTATTCTTGCCGGGTGGTGGTACCTTCTGTATTACACTCCGAGCACTCTGCCCGACCCCTCCCAGGGTTACTATGCCTCCGCCTTTACCTACATCTAGGGGGTGGTCGCAATAGACTGCCCTGTCTGGACCTTTCCACCAACCTCAGTCTTTTGGCCATCCCCCCCCCCAACTAGTTTAAATCCACCTTAGTACAGATATATACCTACAATCCCACCTTTAATACTCACTTCCCGTCCCTGCTCAAGTGTAGCCTGCCCCCTGCATACAAGTCACTATTGCCCCAGACCCTACCACAGTTAGTCACTAACCCATAATTTTTGGTGTGGCACCAATCCCTCAGCCACTCGTTGAACTCCTGGATCCTACCCTTCCTCCCCATGCTTGCACATGGCACTGAGAGTACCTCCAAGAATGCCACCGACTCCCCCACACCCTCACACTGCCTGCCCAACTACTTGAACCTCCCCCTCACTACTTCCACAGTCTCCCCCACCAAGTCATTTGTACCCACATGCAACAAATGAGGTTTCTTCCTCCACCTCACTGCACATTTGAGCAGTGCCTGCCCTGCCCCTCCTGGAGTCAACCCGGGGATAGCTTCAACCCATGAAATACGGCTGTGCCTTCCACCCCATCTCACTCCTTTCAGTATATAATCCCCCAGGATGAGTACCCCCCATCCCTTACCCCCATCTCTTACCCCCTTTCCCTTCTACTGCCCCTTCCACCACCCCAATATTCATTCTTCCCTGCCCTAACCCCCGCCAGCTGCACCCTCTGTGACTTCTGTATCTGCACCCCTACTTCAGCCTCACCCCTTTTCTCTGCCTTATTCCTCCCATTCCCTTGAACCCCTTCCCAGCCTGACTAATTCCTACTGGGCTTTCCATGTCGACCTCCCCTCCTCCCCTGCTGGTTTCCAATCCCTCTCCTATCCCCGTTGTTGTCAATTTAAAGCCCTCATTCCCTTCTACCCCAATAGTGATGCCCCTCCCATCCTTCCCTCTTCCCATAGCCTTCTCTACTCTGGTCACACTCCTCCTTCCTTACTAGCCCCCCTTCTACCCTTTCGTCCTCGCTGTCTCTTCCCCTATCTGTTGCCATACCTCTCATGCCCTGCTTGTCCTTCCCCCCCTTCAGTATGTTCCTGTTCTCCTTCTCTGTCCTATAGCAGAGGCTTGAATCTATTCCTAGTTGATACCCCTCCTACATCTCTGCCCGCTATCAGTTCCCCCCTCCTACTTGTTCCCCTACGTGCCTCCCCCCAGTTCCACCCATGGTCCCTCCCTACCCACAGCCATCTGCTCTCTTTCCCCTGGTACTCCTCGTGGTCTCTTCCTCCTCCATCAGGAGGGGCCCTCCCCTCGCCTCGGGCACCCCTTCCTTCTCCTCTCTTTTCTGCTAGTGCCTCTGATACTGGGGTCGGTTTCAGTCCCTGGTTGTTCTTCCCGTCCCCCTTGCCATCCCTATCCCCAGCCAGGATGCCTACCATACTCATCTGTCCTGCCACTTAGACTCCTCTCTAACCTTCACAGTTCCTCCCTCAAACTAGCCAGTTGTCTATAGACCATGTACCCCCCTCGAGCCCAGTCCAGGATCATGGCGGACTCACACCCTGTACACCCCACCACCCTTCCAAAGATGACCACCCTATTGACGTGCTGCACCTGCCCCATTTTGGCCCTCTATCTTATGTTACAGGCTCTTACTCCCGGTTTCTGTATCCTACTACAACTGTTAGGCTCTATTTACTCAAATTCCTGTTCCCCTCACACTAGTCCCACTACTGCCCCCTTGCTGACTGGGTTAATTCAGTCTCAAATCTCATCCGTTAGATGCAATATTATTGTAGCAATCCTAAAGCCTCCTTGTCTGTTTTTCACCCCTCAGCTACTGTACTTTTTGTTTTCAGCCCTCATAGTTTCACTTAGCCCAGTTAGAAATTGTATTGCACTTCAAGTATTATTCAGCTCAGAGAAATAAACAGAACAAATACATCTGTATTATTACAGCAATCTTAAAAGTATCCAGTCATTGCTTTGTTTCCACCCCAGAAACCCTGCTGTGATACAGGACCACACAGGACCCTGGGCGGTTGGGTGGGCAACTCTAAAGTCCCAACAGAGCTCCATTGAGCTCGCTCACTCCCCCCCTCTCACTTGCTCATTCTGTTTCTCCTGGTGATGCAGGCTGACCTTTTGTACTGGGCTCCTGCCTGCATTGACGCCTTTTTCTGCCCACAAAGACATGTGCAGCAATCCTGACAGAGCTCCGTTTGAGCTCGCTCACCCCAATCACTGTTCTGTTTCTTCCAGCACTGTAGGCAGCCCTTTTGTACGGGCTCCTGCCTGAGTTAGCGCCTCTTTCTGCCCACAAAGAAATCTGCAGCAGTCCTGACAGAGCTCTGTTGACCTTGCTCACTCCCCCTTTCTCACTTGCTCATTCTGTTTCTCCCAGCGCTGCAGTCTGCCCTTTTGTACTGGGCTACTGCCTGCATTGATGCCTTTTTCTGCCCACAGAGAAATCTACAGCAGTCTGGACAGAGCTGCACTGAGCTCGCTCACTTCCTCTCTGTCACTCGCTCATTCTGTTTCTCCCAGCGCTGTTGGTTGCCCTTTTGTACTGGGCTCCTGCCTGCGTTGGTGCCTTTTTCTGCCCACAAAGAAATCTGCAGCAGTCCCGACAGAGTTCTGTTGAGCTTGCTCACTCCCCCTCTCTCACTCATTTGTTCTGTTTCTCCCAGTGCAGTAGGCTGCCCTTTTGTACTGGGCTTCTGCCTGTATTGGCGCCTTTTTCTGCCCACAAAGAAATCCGCAGCAGTCTGGACAGAGCTGCACTGAGCTCGCTCACTCCCCCTCTGTCACTCGCTTATTCTGTTTCTCCCGGCGCTGTAGGCTGCCCTTTTGCACTAGGCTACTGCCTGCGTTGGCACCTTTTTCTGCCCACAAAGAAATCTGCAGCAGTCCTGACACAGCTCTGTTGAGCTCACTCACTCCCCCTCTCTCACCCACTCATTCTTAATCTGTCCCAAACACTGATTTCCCACAGCGACCATGCTATTCTGCGCCGGAAGAGCAAAAACACATTTCAGCCAGGATGCGAATAATGACAGCTGTACTGTTCATAAGGGGTGTGAAAAAATACCAGTGTTGAAAATCTGGCATGAAAATATTACAAATTTGCGAAGTTACAAGCGTACGTGGAAACTGCGCAATGCACATGCATAACACAATCATTTAGTGGAATTATTTAATCAAATTTTAAACATAGGCATTTTGTGACCTCTGCTCATGAACACTGATCACTGTGATTTTCTTAATCTGTCCTGAACATTAATTTCTCACGGTGACAACGCTATTCTGCGCCAGATGTGTAAATGCATATTTCAGGCAGGATATGAAAAATGGCAGCTGTACTATTCATAAGGAGGTGTGAAAAATGACAATGTTGAAAATCTGGAATGAAAATATTACACAAGCACAAAATTATGAGGGTGCGTGGAAACTGCACATTGTAGGCTCATAACACAGTTATTTCATGGACTTTTGTTACTAAATTTTCAACATAGGCATTTTAGCAACTCTGCTCATGAACAGTGTCACTGTGATTTGCTTAATCTGTCCTGAACACTGACTTCCCACAGCGACCGCACTATTCTGTGCAAGAAGTGCAAAAAAACATTTTGGCCAGGATGTGAAAAATGACAGCTATACTGTTCATAAGGAGGTGTAAAAAAATGCCAGTGTTGACAATCTGGAGTGAAAATACTACAAGTTTGCGAAGTTACAAGGGTGCATGGAAGCTGCACAACGCACACTTGTAAAACAGTCATTTTATGGACGTTTGTCACCAAATTTTCAACATAGGCATTTTTAGGACCTCTGCTCATAAACAAAGTCGCTGTGGTTTACTTAATCTGCACCAAACACGTACTTTCCACAATGACCATGCTATTCTGTGCTAGAAGTGCGAAAACACATTTCAGCCAAAATGTAAAGAATGATAGCTGTACTGTTCATAAAGAGGTGTGGAAAAATGCCGCAATTGAAAATCTGAAGTGACAGTATTACAAATTTGCAAAGTTACGAGGGTGTGTGTGGAAACTGAGGAATGCACGTTCGTAACACAGTCATTTTATGGACTTTCATCACCAAATTTTCAACATAGGCATTTTAGGACCTCTGCTCATGAACAGTGTCACTGTGATTTTTATGTTACTTGCACGCATGTGCAAGAAACATGGTGCCATCATCGGAGATTTCGGAGGTGTGTCACCTCCTCCTCCAATTCAGTCAGCAAGCTGGCAGGCGCGGCCCCTGTAAGCTAATGCATTTTGGAGCTGTCTATGACACGCTCAAAATGCAGTGGCATTCAGTTGAAAGAGGAGCTATGCTTCAGTGAGCAGAGAGATCAGAGATAAAAGCGTAGCTCCCCCGACACGCAGGCGTGCACGCCCACGCACTGTGTAGCCGACGGGGTGCCCAATCCCCATCGGCTGAGCTGCCGCCTCCCTCGCTATGGGTGCCACACTGGGGAGCCCACCCCAGAGTCGCAATCGAGTCCATAGCGGACGGGGTGCCCAATCCCCCGCCGGCTGAATGCCCCTCAACATCCTTGTGCCATGCTGGGAGCCCACCCCAGCGTGGCAAGCGATCCCAGCGTCTTTTTTATTTTGAACCTAAAAAGCTAGACGGTCCGCGGAGCTCTCCCGACCCCACCCACTGCGCACTCCAGCCTACCCCCCCCCTCACCCCATCACCTCTGGACTCCAGCGCGACGATCTTCAGTGGACCGGGTACACGTCTGCACTCTTCAAAGCCGACCGCGAACTGAGGAAATGCGGTAAGCTGTATAATGCCTAAATAGGGGTTTCAACTTTGTTACTCTCAAGGCATTTTAGGGATTTTGCAAATTTTCAACATGGGGTTTTGGGACCCTTCTCATGAATGATGTCACTGTCATGGGTATTGGATTTGGGCCGAAGGGTGATTTCGTGCAGTGACTGCGCAGTGACTGTGAAATCACCCTTTGGGCCTGAATACCACCATGACAGTGACATCATTCATGAGAATGGGTCCCAAAAACCTCATGTTGAAAATTTGGTGCAAAAATTCCAAAAATGACTGTTTTACGAGCGTGCATGTTACGCAGTTCCTACGCAGGCTCGCAAGTTCGCGAAATGTCAATATTTTCACTCCAGATTTTCAACTTTGCCATTTTACCACATCTTCTTATGACTAGTATAGCTGTCATTTTTCACATCTCACCCAAAATGTGTTTCCACCCATGTAGCGCAGAATGACGCAGTCGGTGTGCGAAATCAATGTATAGGGCAAATTAAGAAAATCACAGTGACACTGTTCATGAACAGAGGTCTTAAAATGGCTATGTTGAAAATTTGGTGAAAAAATTCCTAAAATGACTGTTTTATTTAGCCGCATGCTATAAAGCAGTTCACAAGACGTCAGAATTCGTAAATTTTCAATATTTTCACCCAGATTTTCAACACTGCCATTTTACCACACCTCCTTATGAGCAGTACAGCTGTCATTTTTCACATCCTGCCCAAAACGTGTTTCCGCCCATGTAGCACACCATGGCGCAGTCGGTGTGCAAACTCAATGTATGGGACACATTAACAAAATCACAGTGACACTGTTCATGAGCAGAGGTCTTAAAATGGCTATGTTGAAAATTTGGTGAAATAATTCCTAAAAATGACTGTTTTACGAGCGTGCGTTGCGCAGTTCCTACGCACGCTCGTAAGTTAGCAAATTTTCAATATTTGCACTCCAATGACTTCCAAATACCTAAACAGCACATAGAAGCAAGCAACATTCGGCATTGACAAATGCTTGTTGTAATGTGTCCCAAACACGGATTTCCCACAGTGACCGTGCTATTCTACGCCAGATGTGTGAAAACAAATTTTGGCCAGGATGTGTAAAATGACAGCAGTACTATTGATAAGGAGGTCCGAAAAAATACCAATGTTGAAAATCTGGAGTGAAAACATTACAAATTGGCGAGGTTACAAGCGTGCATGGAAACTGTGCAATGCATGCTCGTAAATCAGTCATTTTTTGGATTTTTTTTTCACCAAATTTGCAAAATAGGCTTTTTGAGAACCCACCTCATGAACAGTGGCACTGTCGTTTCATTATTCGGTCCCAAAAGGTGATTCCGCACAGTGACCATAAAATCACCTTTCAGGACCAAATAACACAATGACAGTGACTGTATTCATGAGGAGGGGTCCCAATAACCCCATGTTGAGAATTTGGGGGCAAAAGTCCAAAAAATGGCCGAGATATCAACATAGTTAAAAAAAACCTATTTATGCCATTACACAGCTTACTGGCATTTCTTCAGTTCGCAGTCGGCTTTGAAGAGTGCAGATGTGTTCCCGGTCCACTGAAGATCATCACACTGGGCTCCAGAGGTAAGTATAGGGTGTGGGGAGGTAGCGAGAGTGGGTGGGCACGGGTTGGGGGAAGGGGCACAAAAGACAGCGAGGGACCGTTTTCATTATTTCAGGGGCAAAAATAATAAAAAGGACATCACGGGAAGATTTTTCCTTTTTCAGGCTTCATTTGTGCACACTGGGGTGGGCTCCCAGTGTGCCGTCTGTGTTTTGGGGAAGGGGGGTCATAAGTCGATGGGGATTGGGCTCCCCATCAGCAAATAAAGACTGTTTGGGGGGGCATGATGCTGAGGGGGATTGTTCATCCCCTCGGCACACAACAAATGGGGGAAGGGTACATTATGCCAACAAGGAGTGGGCTCCCCGTCTGCAAATGAACTGGGTAGGGGTCATGCTGACAGGGTGATTGGGCACCCCCATCAGTCGGCTTTCATGGGGCTCTGAGGAAGCCACCGCCATGTTTAGGGAAATGCCCAGGGGAAATGTTGCACCAGGCAAAGTACTGCCCTGCAATGATGGGTCGCTCCCTCATTGCAGCGGGATTGCTGATGCTGCAATAACGAGACGGCCCCTCATTGCAGCAGCCAAATCATTTCAAGTTGGTGGCACTTCTGCAGAACCAGTGTCATCAGGACACTGGGCCTGCATTTGGTGCACACCGCCAAGCACACAAATGTAATGCTGGCATTGGCAGCCACACTGCCGCACATCCACAACCCGCTTCTCTACTAAGCTGTCGCATAATGTTTCTTGCGCATGCATGCAAGCAAACATAAAAAGGGGGACAACAAGCAGAGTTCTAACAAAATCTAGAAGGCCAAGTGTGCTAACGCTAGAAGTCTTGGAAATAAGATTCCAGACCTAGAGATCATCATGGCAGAGGCCAACCAGGACACTGTTGCCATTGCCAAGTCACGGTGCACTGAAAACCATCACTGGGACATAGCAATACGAGGCTATACTCTTTTCAGGAAGGACAGGGTGAAAAGGAAAGTCAGGGGTGTGATGCTTTATGTGAAGGAAAGCATAAAAGTGACAGAGATACAAGGAATTAAGGGTGGAACAGAGGTACTGTGGGTCCCTTTGAGTCCAGGAACGGAGCCAATATTCGCACAGGTGCGATCTACAGACCTCCGGCACAGGGGAGGAGCTAGATAAGGTACTGGTGAAAACAATTGGCAAAAATTTCAGAAATGGGGGAGGAGGTGCTGCTGGTGGGGGACTTCAATCTACCAGATACAGATTGGAACCTCCCAACTGCAGCGTCAGCTAGTGGCAGAGACATCTTAGACTCCCTGCAGGGGGTGTTCTGCAGGTAACTAGTCAGTGAACCCACTCATGATGGGACAATACTGGACCTGGTTTTCACTAACAGGGACAGTGTTGCAGCCGTCAAGTTGGGGAATGCCTCGGGGATGATCTGGCAGGGAGGATGACCCGTGGGGGGGTGGAGGAACTGTGGGCCAAACTAAAAGGGGGCATAGTGAAGGCAACAAACCTCTGTGTCCAATAAGTGAGCAAAAACAAGAGGTGACAGGAAAGGAAAAGGCTAAAAGGGTTGCATTCAAAAGGTACAAGAAGATGTAGAAGATGGAGGATAGGGAGGTGTATCGGGGAAACACAGGGAAGCAGGGAAAGCAGTAAAGAGCACAAAGGCACAGACTGAAGACAGAATAGCCCAGGCAGTATCAAAAGGGGATAAAACATTTTTAGGTATGTAAGTAAAAAAAGGAAAACAAAGGGAGGGATTGTAAGATTCAAAAGGGAGGGGAGGATTTTACAGAGGGTAACCATGACAAGGCAGGCATCTTGAACAAACTCTATTGCTCAGTGTTCACAGAGAAAGGGGAAAGGAAGGGACCACGAAAAAGCAACAGGAGCTTTGACATTGGGAAGTGGACATACTCCTTTTTCAAAGGAGAGAGTCTTGAAAGCAATAACCTGAAAGTGAACAAAGTTATGGGGCCAAACAAGGTTCATCCAAGGGTGTTGAGGGAGCTCAGGGAGCCACTGGAGACTGGACTGGTTCTAGAAGACTAGAGGAGGGCAGATGTACTCCGATGTCACAAAAGTGTACTCCAAATTCACAAAAGTGATAGCAGGGAAGAAGTTGACAATTACAGGCCTATCAGCCTGACATTGGTGTGGGAAAATTAATGAAAACACTGCAAAGGAAAGGATTGTGGAATATCTTGAATTGAATGGGTTACAAGATCTGAGGAAGTATGGATTCACAGGGGGGAAGTCATGCCAATCAAATCTGATAAATTGATTTGACTGGGTGACCAAGAAGTTAGGTCAGGGAGGAGTGGTGGACGATGCCTACATACATTTCAGTAAGCCTTTTAATACCGTTCCATATAGGAGACTAGTAAGCAGCCTGGGTAGCTATGGGGTGAGTGACAAGGTGGTAAACTGGGTAAGGAATTAGTTATGGGATAGGCAAGTGAGGCTGGTGGTAAACAGAGTCTGCTCCAAAGAAGGGAAGGTGACCAACAGAGTACCTCAGGGTTCAATGCTGGGACCGGTCCTCTTTAATGTTTTTATAAGTGACATTGCAGAAGAGCTGGAAAGGAAGGTCTGCCTCTTTGTGGAGTTCTGCAACAGGATGGACACTCCGGGGGGTGGTGGAAAGGATGAAAAGAGATCTGAGAAAACTTGAGGAGGGGTCAAGGGTATGGTAGCTGGGTTTTAATACATAAAAATGCAAAATAATGCACTTGGACCATAGAAACCCAGGGGTTGAGTACAAAATGTGTGGAGTGGTATTGACAACAGCCAAGCAAGAAAGAGACCTGGAGGTTATTATATTGGATGACCTAAAGATGGCCAGGCAGTGTGACAAAGCAGTTAAGAGGGCTAGTGGGATGCTGGGGCGCATAGGAAATGGTATCACCAACACAAGCAGGGAGGTAGTGTTGCCCCAATATAGATCTCTGGTAAGACCCCACCTTGGGTACTGTGCCCAGTTCTGGAGACTGCATCCAGAAAGGACATGGACAGAGTGGAAGTGGTCCAGAGGAGGGCTACCAAAATGGTGCAGGGTCTGCATCAAAAACCCTATGAGGAGAGGCTAAGGGAGCTCAGTATGAACACCCTAGAGGAGAGAAGGGAGAGGGGGAATATGATAGAAATCATTAAATACCTTACAGTGGTTAATAAGGTACAGGAGGGGAGTATATTTCAGAAAAAAGGTGCTCTAGAACAAGGGGACATGCTATGAAAGTGGAGGGGGGAAGATTCAGAAGAGATGTGAGGAAGTACTTATTCACAGAAACAGTGGTGAATTCCTGGAACAGCCTTCCAGCAGAAGTAGTGGGACGAAAACAGTGGGAGGTTCAAAAATGCCTGGAATAGGCACAAGGAAATCTGGTGGGCCAAGCGGTCCTCAATTGCCATCAGATTCTATGTTTCTTGGGGTGATTAACAGGCTGTTGATATAACCCCTGGTTATGCCTTATTGTGTAAATTTCTAAGATAACATGCCAATAAGAATATTCTGAAATACACCCCAATTTTGTCTACTGTGGTCTTGGGCTACAATTTAATTCCAGCAGCTGTGACAGAAGTATTGGCATCCTCGTCCTGAACTATCATTTGCCTCCCACCTAAACACTTGCAAATCCTCCTATTCCACCTGAATAACACTGCCCAAATTCTCACCTGCCTCGTCTCCCAATTTGGCCAAACTATTACCCAGGATTTAGTCACATCTTGCTTCTACTATTTCAACTCCATCCTCTCTGACCTCCATAGCTGTCTTACAGCATTGGTACAATATATTACAAGTTCTGGTCAGAGTCAAAATGGCTGCTAATGCATTAACCTGAGAAGAGATATAGAATTAAACGGGAACAGTCAGCACTGAGATACCAAGGGTGAAGCTGGTCTCACACTGCACTTTGTGTGTGACACATGAGAGAGGAGGAAGTAAAAGAGGGACAGGCTGAGACAGCCAAACTACTGTCATAGTAGGTTATAGGCAGGGCCCCTGGTGTTCTGCGGCAGAATTTTCTGATTTCTGCGGCAGGGCTCCTTGACTTCTGTGGCAGCATTTTCTGATTTCTGCGGCATAATTTATTAATTTCTCTGGCAAAATGCAGTCCTGTCACTTGTCACTCCATCTGTTATACTCAGTAACATAGTTCCTTTTAAAGAGAGATACATTTTGTTTCTGAAAATAATCTTTAAATAACTCATAGAAAAAACAGAACTCACTCGCTGACAAAGGCTCTTACCACAGAACTAGAAGAGAAAGACTAGAATGGCCACGCCCCCTTCGGAGGCACGTAAAGCACGTCGCCATGTTGTGGATGTCCAAACCCGGATGTGGGCTCATCGACATCCACACATGCTGAGCGCCGTGTTCAGTTTAAGTTTAATTTTTCAACTGCCTTAAATAACAACATGGTCAGTCTGGGTGTTTTTCTCTGGACTGGACTCCTGTTGTCAATCGACAGTGGTTTTGGAAGGTGGATATACTTTTTGGAGCTAATGAACACGTTTCAAATTAGCCGTGGATTGGCCATGCAGGGATTAGGGTTGCAGGGGGAGGGCAGTTATTCTGTGAGGGATTTGCAGTGGAGGGCTACTGGCCGCAGTGATGCTAACTGGAGCAACTGGGGGTGTCTGTGGTAGATGTAGGGTTATTTACTGGGCACAGTGGCTGCTGGTAGGGACCGCTGAGGCATACTGGCAACCTGTGTGTGCAGAATGCCTAAAGTAAACATGCTGTATGTTTTCCCCAGTGAACCTCTCACACCTCTCTCCCATGGGCTAACTAAATTTTATTTATTTAAAAGTTACACCATGAAAGACATACTGAGCAGACATGCTTCTTTCCAGATGCATCCCAGGGGAGAGGGGAAAAGGACCCTAAAGGGGTCCCCAAGCACCCTATCATGCCCTGTCTGAGGTCCCTGGCAAGCCTTTGTTTCAGTAGGGCTCCTATCTTATCCCCACCCCACAGAAGGAACCCATCCCCCATGGACAAGCTACCCCCTGCAGCTGCCACCGACCCCCATCGGGAGAGGCCCGGGAAGTGGAAGATCCACAGCAGAGAAATGCTGCTCGCTATGTGTGCTGGGAAGGGGGGCTGCTTGGGGAAGGGGTCCAGACCCAGAGACTGCTCTGATTGAGGGAAGCTGGTGCATGTCTAGCAGTGGTGCAGAGTGGCTGATGCAGACAGATACCAGCACCACAAGGTATTAGATGACATCCTCGAATGGCATACATACCTCTGGCTTGTCTCACCTGCAATCACTCCTCTTGTGCGCGGTGTGAACAGCCAGTGGGGAACATGGAAAAGGATGGGGTGAGGGTGCGGGTTCCTGTAGGAGGGGGAGCGGTCTTGAGTTTAAAAGCACAAAGTCAGCCCAAATAACAAAACCTTTTTGTCACTTAAATGAGGGACAAAGACCTTCCAAATGAGGGACAGTGTGGGGTATAGCATCAAACTTGGGAGGGGGGCTATCTGCCATACCTCTGACCACTCTTCGAATTCTTTCAGGTCTCTGCACATTCTTTCCACCCCGCCTCACCCTGCCCCCTCAGGAGTGTCCACTCTACTGCAGATTTTAGTGTAATCCACAAAGAGGCAAACCTTCCCTTCCAGCTCCTCTGTAATGTCACTTATTTTTCCCCTTCCCCTCCTCCCAGACAGCCCTCCTTCAGAGGGGCACCCCAGCACCACCACCACTCTCACATCCACCAGGGTTTACATTTCCGGCAGTCTTCCCTCAGAGTATGACCCCCCTGGCCAAGTTCCCTAAGCCCCACTGGAGAATGGATCCAGTTCAAGCCGGCATGCCCAGCTGTTTGGGTGCGGGGCCTGTGTGTACTCCTCTTCATCCTGCAGCCAGACCCCCCCCCATTATCTCCTTCTCCACTGGATCCCTTGCAGGTGGCTTCAGCCCTCATGATGGAGGGACTTTCTCTCTGGTCCCTCTGTTCCTATACTTTGTGGTCCCCAGTAGTTCCCCCACAGATTGCCCCCACAGCAGGGCCAGGAGGAGGTTGCTGTCTTCTCCCACTCCCAGAGATCCAATCCAGAGATGGTCCCAGGAAAGGTGAACCATCATCAAGCCTGCCAGGCTCATTTGCCTCCATTTTTCACCCATCCTCCCTCCCCTCCAATGTTAGAACGTCGGATCAAGCCTCCCGACCTGTACTGCCCTCCGGCCACTGCAAGAGGGCTGTCAACAAGCGGGACGACTAGTCTCCCTCCCACTGACAGAGGAGAGCAGTCCTCCGGGCACTCGATCCTCTCCCTCCCCCCCCGCCAACCCCCGGTGGTCCATGCTGGTTCCCAAACCCAGGTCGCCAGTGTGGCGTGAGGTATAGTGACCAGCACCTCAACCTCCAGCACCACAGGGCCAGCTGCATCCGGACTTTGACTTCATGGTGCATGTACCAACATCTGATACACCTCCCAACTTTCTGTCCCAAGCTACCTTTACCCCAGTTTCCACCAGGGGCCAGACAAAGCATCAGGCTCTGCCCACCTTCCACCCAAAAGCAGTTTTATGGATACTCAGTCCTCCTCCCCCTGGCAGGCCCTCTGACATGCCAGATTCACTTCCAAACCCAGGTTGTCAGCATCGCCACTGATCCAGTGGGCAGCCTGCAGTGTCATGTACAAAGTCATTAAAGAGGACTGGTCCCAGCACTGATCCCTGAGGTACCCCGATAGTCATCCTCCATTCCTCAGAGTGAATGCCATTTACCACCACCCTCTGACTCCTATCCCTTAACCAGTTTCCTCTTCAGCTTAACACCTTTGGATGCTCTCCTAAGCTATCCAGCTTGCTTACTAGTCTCCTGTGTGGAACCGTGTCAAACACCTTAATGAACTCTAGTTAGGTCATGTCCATCGCTCCACCCTGATCTAGTTCCTTGGTGAACCAATCAAGTCTACCAGATTTGCTTGACGGTATCCCCCCCCCATGAATCCATGTTGCCTTGGGTCTTGTAACCCACTGGATTCAACATATTCCAAAATCCTTTCTTTCAGAAGTGACTCCATTATCTTTCCCATCACTGATGTCGGCTGACTTGTATATAATTGCCAGTCCTTATCCCTGCTACCACTTTTGTGAAGTGGGACTTCATCTGCCCTCTTCCAGTCCTCTGGAACCACTCCTGTTTCCAACACTTAAAAGTGTGCACAAGGAATGTGGTGCTCCGAATAAAAACTAAAAATCCATTTCCATAGAATTCAGGTACACACAGCCCATTAAGAGGGGTGCCAGAGCTGCATTTATAATAAAAACATGTATTTGGAAATGAATAAAATAAACACCTGACACGTTTCGGACAGTGCTTGTCCTTTCTCAAAGTTGCTGAGAAAGGACAAGCACTGTCCAAAATGTCAGGTCCTTATTTTATTTCCAAATAAATGTTTTTATTATAAATGGAGTTCTGGCTTCCCTCTTAATGGGTTGTGTGTACCTAAATTTTATGGTAATAAACCACTCCTGTTTCCAGTGAACTGGCAAATAGGAGTGTTAATAGGAACAGGTGAGTAGAACTAAATTTGGATGCATACAAATGACAAAATACAGTGAGCATGGAGTAGCAATAAAAATGCTACACAAATTCATTTGTGTCATTTGTTTTCATTTATTATTTTGTTTTTGCCACCTATTGCAGGGTTAGATTAATAAATAGCACAGCTGAGCACTTCAGAGCTGAACTTTGACTGCGCGCAGGCACAGTGGTAGAGCTTCCACATGCAATCCCTATGTCTCGGGTTTGGAAGCAAGCCGGTGATGTCAGAGAACTGGCCGGGGGGGGAGGAGGATTGATGACTGCTCTCCTCTGGGGGGAAGCGTGGGGAAGCTTCTGGTGTTTGACCGACTCCTGGTGGAGATCAGGGGTCTGACAGCCAGTGATCAAGATCTTCGACAGGCATGTCGGATGTCCGGCAATCTGCTTGCCACTACATCATTGCATGCCATGCCTCCTTAGGGGACAGAAAAAAAATTATATGCCTATGCAGGAGGACATCTGCCCTCCACCAGACCCCATGCAGCCAAATGAGGTACTCCCCCAGATCATGAACTAGTCTCCATTCGTGGGGAGCCCATCCTTGACCACTTATCCTGGGGGGGTAAGGGGGGGTATGTCCCAGGTGATGGGTGGCAGGGACAGACAGATGGTGACCAGCCGACAGCCAAAAAATAAATCAAAATTGCACTTTGCAGCTTATTAGGTTTTGCGTGATTTTTTGTTTTCATATTGGTTTATCTTTTCAGAGGATAATTGTTGGTGGGGCTTCTCAGGCCTGTCCCTTTCCCTACAGACCAGTGCCTGCCTCCCCTGGGTCCTAACACACAGAGGAGCACCACCACGGATTCCCCCTGTGGCGGAGTCAGGGGAGCAAGGGCTGTCCTCCCACCCCTCCAACCTGAGATACAGTCTAGTTCAGACAGTGGTGGTCAGGGTGGCATTGCAGGTCAACAGACAAGTGTGCCATCTCTGGGGTTCCAGTACCCCTATATTATGTCTCCCTGAGTGTAACCCTTTCATTTAGGCATAATTTTACCATGCTCAGTAAAGCCATAAACTTTTATAATGCTTCTACTGTTTTTTTCCTCATCCTCACACCATGTTTAACCACAGTGCCCACGTCACTCAGAGTTCTGTTCTCCCAGTTATGTGAGGAGGCAAATAGGGGAATACATCTCTGTGGGGAGTGTGTGAAATGGGGGCCTCTTTTGTGTGTGTACAAAACACAAAACTCCAGGTGCCTTTGTACAGTGTCTTTTTCTCTTTTTTTTTTTTTTTTTGGTTAAGTATCTCTATTCGCCCGAACAGCTGCCATAGCGAGTTGCAGGCAGGACTGCTCATGCTCATAGTACTGGCTATGCAAATTATTTGGACATTGTGAGAGAAACAGTGAAGCACCCAAAATAAAAAATAAAAATTTGTCTTGCAGCGTCCACGTGTATTTCTGAAGTATCATTGTTTGATAGTATGCTTGACAAGGTCATCCTGTGTGTAGTTGCTAAGATGAAAAACTGTGGCAGTACTTAATTCATGAGTCGCTTGCCTACAAAGTTGAACTATCCAACATGAGAGCAAGCTTCACACGTGCAGGAGACCTAAATAAACATAAACAGAGAAACAGTGCAATGGCACTGACCGGAAGGAATGCTACTGGATGGAGAGTTCAATTTTGGAGGCAAGCGTTGAAGAAAGTAAATACTGCCACTGTTTTTCATTTTAGCCACTGCACAGAGGACAAACGTGTCAAGCATATCACCAAATAATGATACTTCAGCAATACACTGGGACACTGTGAGAGACATCTGGTATTTTGGGTGCTTCACTGTTTCTCTCACAGCATCGCACTAGTTTGCACATACTGAGTTAGGTCACTGTGCGGATGCTTCGGTAATAGCAGATGTTGCTCTCGACTGCTGCAGCATAAGACTTTGCCTTCCCCACAAACACAAGAGGCTCCCCGTTCATGCACTCCCGCATGGAGATGTATTCCTGTATTCGCCTCCTCACATCACTGGGAGAGCAGAACTCTGGGTGATGTGGACACTGTGGGAAAACATGGCACGAGGAGGAAAACAAACAGTAGGATCATTACAAAAGTTAATGTCTTTACTGAGCATGGTAAAACTACGCCGAAATGAAGAGGGTTTACTCTGGTGGACACAGCCTTGCCTTGCTGCAGCAGCACAAAGCTAAAAGTCCTTTTAATGACTTTGGGGATAATCCTCTAAGTGAAGCAGGTAGGCAGATCAAAATCATAACACGCATTTGGCAAAAAAACGTACAAAATGCTGTCATGAATCTTTCCTTGCCTTGAGATCCTGGCAGCCTGACCATGCATGCCAAATCTTTGGTTATTTCGTCAAAGAATGCAAAACTTAAGGTGCAAAAAATGGATTTTAACATTAAACAGGCTACTCGGCTGTACACATATGGGGTGAAGTGATGACATTCCAGGCCGGTCCATTGCTGCAATGCTATGGCCTTCTGCCTCTGACACAAACATCCCAGGTTTAGGAATAGACCCAAGATTCACAGGGCCAGCCATGGCAAGAATGAGTGAGCATCCAAGGGACTGCTCTCCTTCATGGTGGAGAGGTTTGGTGAGTGCCTGGCACACTACTAACCACTGGTTGTGGCGAGTGGGGGGAGAAGCACAGTGGGACTTGGAGAGGCTAACGGAGGGGGATCAGAAACACTGGTTGCAGGGGGAGGATCAACATTGAATAACTGTTGTTGGGACAGCACTTGTGTGCAGACTACCAGCATCTTTTAGGCTCTTGGAAGCAACTTTTAAACTTTGTCCAACGGTATTGTACCTGTGTGGAGGCATTCCTGATCCCCCGCTCTACAAGGGGACAGGAACTTGAACAGGCACCTGGCTTCTGGTGCTTCGGGGAGGTTGCTTAAGCCTGCTTGAGTGTTGGTTGGGCTGCCTTTTTAAAGGCAGCACATATACATTGTTCAGCCCCGCAGGGAGGTAGCTCTTGTTCTGAGTGAACGTTGACATAGCAACCGGAGACATGTATAGCTCACTACATTTAACACTCGGCTCCAGCGAGCACTGTAGTGTGAATAACTGTTGTGGGGACAGCACTTGTGTGCAGACTACCAGCATCTTTTAGGCTCTTGGGAGCAACTTCTAAACTCTGTCCAATAGTATTGTACCTGTGTGGAGCCATTTCTGACCCCCCACTCTATGAGGGGACAGGAACTTGAACAGGCACCTGGCTTCTGGTGCTTTGGGGAGCTTGCTTAAGCCTGCTCGATTGTTGTTTGGGCTGCCTTTTTAAAGGCAGCACATATACATTGTTCAGCCCTTAGGGAGATACCTCTTGTTCTGAGCAAGCGTTGCCATAGCAACCGATGACGTGCATAGCTCATTACATTTAACACTCAGCTCCAGTGAGTGGAGTCGAGCGCAGAGGCGACGCGGGCAGAGGCCAGCAGTGTCTGATGGCATCAGAGGGGGAAGTACGGGACTACAGGTGAAGCATGCTGGAGTACTCATTGTGATAGCTGTTCAATGACGCCGTAACATATACCAGATAGCACAAATACTCAGGTTTTTAAAAATTGTTTCAAACTGTTAGTGTTATTGTCAGGGTATTTAGTGCCTATCCCACGTGTTAATGAGGTTAGGGAGAAGTATAGCATCAAGACGTGGATCTAGCAAGGAAGTAGGTAATATTCTGTCGGTTATAACCGTTGCTACAGTACATATAGAACTCTGCTGGAGTTATCCAGTTCTCTACCCCATTAAATGTCTAATAATTAAAATACATAATAATTGTAGTATTTCTGTGAGACGGCTTAGTATATACAAGAGTACAATGTTGTGGATTCCAAACTTATTTTGGTACATTACACTGAACACCCAAGATGAATGCTTGCATATTCACCAAAGATAGATGTCAATTAAAATAATGTGTGCCATGTTCAATGTACAAGTTTATTGAGGAATGTGAAATTCCAGGTGCACTTGCTTGCTATAAGTGTAAACAAAACACTGACATGTTGAAAGAAATAAGTACGTTTGGTGACAGGCTTAAAGCACTTAAACAAAGTCAGCAAGAAATGATTAAAAGGTATAATGAACAATTAGTTGATAAGCCATTTGAGGCAGATAAAAAACAAAGAGTCAGGATTTACAATCACAGAACCCCCCCCCAGTGCAATCTGAAAAAGTAAGCACAAAAAATAAGCACGGTGCAAACATAAACTGGGAAACAAAATAAAAAAAGAAGTATGGAGTCCGACACTGGTGATGATTTAGAAGATAACTGGTACTTAGTACAAGCTTCTAAAATGCCAAAGAAGGGAAGAAAGGCTAATCAATTCCAGATTCCTTTATTGAATCATTTTGATCCCCTCACTAATATAAATGAAGAACCAGTAGCATCTAGTAATACTATAACATCTGATGCTACAACCACTCCCCAGCATAACTTAGGAGAAAGACAACCCTTATTACAACTTGAAACAACTAACGTTAGTAATAATTCTCAAATTAAATCAGGAGATGAACAACCTCTAATACATTTTGAAGCTGAGCTTAGTACTACAGATATGATTACAGAGCAATAAATCGAAACTGAGATTTATGTACTAGGATACTCAATTATAAAACACTTAGACAATATTATATGTGAGCCAAATAAAGCAACTAGAACCTTGTCTAGCTTTGGAGGAGCCAAGATACAGAATATTACCTGTATGTTGCATAACGTAATTAAAGATGTATCAGCAAACACCTTAGTGATTACCCTTGTGGGAGCTAATAATATATTTCACAAACCATTACAGAACATAAAACAGGAGTTTGTCAATCTGACCAACAAAGTAATTCAGCTTGGCTGCATCCCAGTAATTTTAGAAATTCCCCCCATACCAAGAGCTTTATATTGGCAATATGAAAAACTAAAAAAAGTAAATAATTGGCTCAGGGTATGGTGTACTAAACAAAATATACAATGTATAACACATTGGGAAACTTTTGATGACAACAGCAGCCTCTATTGTTGGGATGGGCTGCACTTAAAGAAACTGGGTAATAAATTATTGGCAGAACATTATCACAGAGTGCATTAATTTAAATTTAAACGGATAAACAGGGGGGTACAGGCAGTTAACAAATCCATTGAAAATAAACTACCAAATTCTTCTATAACTTATACAAACTTTTCATATGAGGAAACTAATAAGTCGACAAGACAGTTATTAAGGAAAAATGTTATTACCTCATATAATCAATTAAGGATATTATTCCTTAATGCAAGAAGCCTGAGAAACAAAATTGAAGAACTTAGATTAATCTTAAACCATTATGATATTGATATATGTGCTGTTACTGAGACCTGGTTCTCTGAGGGCAATTGGAATACTAACGTAACTGGTTATAACTTATTAAACGAAAACAGACCTACTACTGGGGGTAGAATTGCTTTGTATGTGAAAGATACTATTTTGGTAGTAGAATTAGACACTAATACTACTAATTCAAGCCTTGAATTAGGATGGTATCAGCTAAAAACAACCACCAACCTACTCAACGTTGGTCTAGTTTATAGACCCCCTATTTATATCCAAAATGAAAATGATTTACTTCTGACAGCATTAGAAAGAACAGATCTAACAGGAGAGACTGTTTTGATAGGCGATTTCAATTTTCCTGGTATTTGCTGGAAAACTAATACGGTACTAATTCTGTGGAAAAAGGCTTTATGGAAACATTAGCACTATTAAATCTAGATCAATTAATAACTATGCCTACAAGAGGAAATAATATCTTGGATCTGGTACTTACTAACATGCCAGAAAATATTAATAATATAAAAATTTTACAGTGTTTGGTATACAGCGACCATAATATGATTTATTATGAGTATGCAATTAAACAACAAATTGCCAAAGGTAAAACTGAGTTTAAAGATTTCAAAAATGCAGATTACAATAGTATGACATTACTTAAAATCTTGGAATTGGGAACAGGAACTAAGCAGAAAAGATCTAAAAACAATATGGGCAATATGTCATAAACAGATAAGCCAATGCATTAAAAACTGGGTACCTACAAGAAGTAAATACCAAAATTCAAAAAGAATTCTGCTCTGGTGGAACCCCAAAATAAAAAAACTAATAAGAAAGAAACAAAAATATTATAACAAATATAAATCTTTGCCCACAGCTTTAAACTGGATGAAGTTTAAGCAATTAGCCTAGAAAATCAAAAACATTATTAAGAAATCTAAAACTAATTTAGAAAGAAAGTTAGTCGAACAAGTAAAAGATAATAAAAACATTTTTTTCCTATGTAGGTTCATTAAAAAGCAAGCAAACATCCACAGGCCCCTTTCATACACCAACCAGAATTATCAATAATGAAATCGATATGGCAAATACTCTGAATGACTATTTTATTAGTGTATATAATCCCAAAGGATAGCATGTCATTACAGATCCCTGAAGCTACAACACCTCCCATTCTTTTTAACGTTCAAGAAATTATAGATTGTATCCATAATTTAAAGACATCAAGTGCCCCAGGACCAGATGGTCTAACAAATTTATTCTTAAAAAAGTTAGTTTATGAACTTGCTGGGCCTCTTACTTTACTATTTAATAGATCTCTATTCGAAAGCAAAACACTAGAAAAATGTGACACCAATATTTAAAAAAGGAAATAAGGCCCATGTGGTTAATTATAGACCAATCAGCCTGACATCGGCACTGGGTAAAATCATGGAGAGATTATTAGTTAAACAAATAATAATACATATAGAAAACACAGGCAACAGGGGATATTACACAACATGGCTTTGTCTCCAGAAGGTCTTGTTTAACCAACCTCCTGCATTTCTTTGAACCAGTAAGCACAGCATTGGACGCCGACATACCAGTGGATGTGGTGTTCTTAGATTATGCTAAGGCCTTTGACAAAGTCTCACATGCAATACTATTAGAACAAATGTGTAAATTGAAAGTGCATACAAAAATAATTCAATGGGTTGAGTCCTGGCTGACAAACAGAACTCAGAGAGCATCAGTTAAAGGATACTACTCAAGACTTGGCCTAGTTACTAGTGGAGTCCCTCAGGGCTCAGTTTTGGGCCCAATTATTTTTAACATTTTGATATCAACCTTACAACCAACAAACACCATCTGGATCTGAAAATATGCAGACGATTGTAAGGTAGGCAGTTATGTAGCATCATTAAATGATGTTAAGTTGTTTAAAAAAAATATAGATAAAATGGCTACCTGGGCAAAAACAAACAAAATGGATTTCAACATCTCTAAGTGTAGAGTTATGCACTTCGGGAGGAAGAACCCTATGTACACATATACAGTCGACAATATTAAACTAACAGAAGTTGAGGAAGAGAAAGATCTTGGCGTGCTAATCACCAAAGACCTGTTCTTCACTAGATATAATGATGATGTTGTTAAGAAATGTCAAAAGATTACAGGATGTATATTAAGTAATATGAAGAGTAGAGATAAAACCATAATATTACCACTCTATACCACTCTGGTACACCCACACATGGAGTATTGTGCACAATTCTGCACTCCACAGGATGTTAAATCTAGAAAATTGATAAAAAAAAGTCCAGAGAAGTCTTACAAAAAGAATCAGGCAATGTTCACATTTTGATTATGGTATAAGATTGGAAATGTTAAATTTATACTCAATCCATTACAGAAGTATCGAGGCGACATGTGCTTGATTTTCAAGTACGTACATAATCCAAATGAATTATGTAATATTGGCCTAATTAGACACATTGGTACAGAACAGACTAGATCACATAGATTGAAACTATTAGGTGATCGCTTAGTTACAACAAGAAGTAAATTCTTCACACAAAGTTATTAATAGATGGAATACCTTGCCTAAAGATATTGTCAATAGTAATACCAAGGACACATTTAAAATATGACTAGACAGGTTTATGGGGAACCAAAACTATTTCTTCCACCACTAAGTGGTGATGAGTTCATTAAAGGACCTTGGTTCACTGAACTCGTACCTCATCTATGAATCTATGAATCGGAAGCATTGCGTGTGTGGTGGGCTGGGTGGGTGGATGTTGGGGGGTGGTTGACAGCATGTAAGTGTGTTTAGCCCATATGAGATAAAACATCTAATTTTCTTTGTGGTTGTGTTACTGCCTGATCTGGGGGGGGCAGCTGCGGGGAGGATGGTCTGCAAAGGGGGGGGTGGTCTGCTGGAGGGGAAGGGGCCAGCTCCAGAGAAGGTGCTCTGATTGAAGGAAAGTGGTGCTTAAACTGGCACAGCAATAAGGCATACTGGGTTCGGGAATGGACCCGTGAGTCGGAGGGCCAGCCAGATGGAGAAGGATTGATGTCCGCAGGGCAGTTCTCCTTCTCCAGCAGGGAGGGGAGTGAGTGTCCAGCATGTCAGCAGCCCCTGGTGGAGGCTGTAGGATCCACAAAAAAATTTAATAAATGACCAGCGCCAGGTTACATTGGAGGCGGGACAGACACCAGACGCCATTGCATGTCCCACCTCCTGGGGGACAAAAAGAGCATCTCAAAATCCCTGTCCCCAAGGCATGATGCCCTGCTCCGCAACTGTCTCCTCTGCCCCGATTGTCTGGCTGGGGAGTCCCACTCCCATGGTCCCACTCAGGGGGGTAAGCCAGGGTTCGATTCCATGTGACTGTTGGGGGGGATTCCCGCCCACCAGCCCCACCCAGGGGGATAAGCCTAGACTTGGTGGAGAGGTGTGCAGTGTGGTGGCTGAGCTCCCAGTTGGAAATTGGGGACTGAGGGGGAAAAAAGGAAACTGGTGCTTGTTCAGCATGGGCGTAGAATGGCTCATGGATGCAGATACAGACACCTCAAGGGACTAGATGTCATCCTCAAGTGGTAGCCACTGTCCATGGGAGCAGACCACTTGTATCACTAGGATGTCCCACCTGCAACCACCTTATCACACATAAGGGTATGTACTTGGCCCTGGTGTAAGGCTCTGGAGCCCATCCACTCTGGTGGGCAGCCTCCGCTATGTCCCTCCCTTAGTGGAATCAACACCACCACCCAATGCTAAAACCAGCCACTGCCCATCCTGACCACCTTTTCAGTTAGACCACCCCCAAACCTCCATGCCACTGGACCACCCTTCAAGGACATTGACCATCCTCCACACCTGATCACACTCCATGCAGCTTGAACACCCCCACAACACTAGTTTCCCCTCCTTAGCTCATATCTATCCATGCAAGTGGACCAGCCTCCTTACTACCCTCCCTGTAGAAGAGACCCCGCCACTGCCCCATACCAGGAACAGCCTCCAACCCCCAAACACTCCCTACAACTGGACCAGCCCCACGTCCAGTGTTACTTCCTCCCAATGCTGGCTTTCTGAATTTTATTGCAGCCATAAGAATCAGAGTGTCAGAACAGTTCGTGAAGAGAAGGTGAAGTGCTTATCGTTGTGTTTAGTGGGAGTACAACTGCTCACCATGGATCATAGAAACATAGACAATGATGGCAGAAAAAGACCAGAGGTCCACCCAGTCTGCTCAGGTTACAGCATCTCCCCAACTGTTGTAGCATGACAGGCCCACTCTGCTGGCAGACCCTGCACCTGCTGATCTAGGCTCCCTCTCTGCAGCCTTGCTGCACACCATCTTTAGTTCCATGGACATACCATAAGGTTCATACACTCGCTGAGTACACTTGCTGTGCTAGTAAATCTTTTAGTTCTTGAAATATTTATTTGAATGTCTCTCTCACCACCTTGTCCTTTCTTATTTCCATAGAACATTCATTACTGTGTGAAAACCCTCATGTTCCTGCTAAAGCCACAGCAAGTCCATCTGAACTGTCAGCATGCCCCGCACCACCACTGAACCTACCCCTTCCTACCTTCCCTGGCATGGTATCACACATGTACCTTCACCAACCTCACCAACCCTGGCAGTGTGTCTCCACATACTGTATTCATGACCACCCATATAACTACCCTGACACCATCCATGTACCTCCCCCTGTCCACCTAACATCCATGTGCACACCCAATCTTTCACTCATCACATGTTTCCATGCACATGTAGTCCCATGTACCTGTCCCACCCCATCACCACCTACCACTGCACCCTCCACGTACACACATGACCCTTTTAGCACTTGTGTTTCCATGCATTTATACCCCCATTGCCCCCTGCAAATAGCTCTATCTTCACTGAGAGGCTGAATAATTTAGCTTCTTGCTGCCTCAGACATTTCTAGTGCAGTGTCTAGTAAAGAACAAAGCAAACACAAATCCTTTTTTTCCCTAGCCTGTAATAAATATGGGCTTGCACCCTCAGCATGCATATCCCTGCACCCACATCACACACAAAGCACCCCCTTCCCACAGAAGGGCTTGCATCACACCACCACATATAGGGGGCTGTAAACTCCTCATTCCATGTATGAACCCACACCCCACCACCACACACAGGGATCTGCCACCCCCATACTCATGCAGGGGCCTGTACCTTCACATCCCCATGCAAGGGCCTGCAGTCCCCACTGACCCATCACAGGGGCATGCAGTCCCACCACCACCACATGCAGGGGCCAGCAAACCCCTCCCCCCTCCACATATGAGCCTGCAGTCTTTCTTCCCATGCAGAAGCTTGCAACACCATTGCCACCATACAGGGGTCTGCACCCCACCTTCCCACAGAATGGCCTTACCCCGCCTCTTCATGTAGGGGCTTGCAACTATACAGGAACCTGTACCCCACCCTCCCACAGACTGGACTGCATCCCACCTTCCCATACAATGGCCTTCCCCCTCCTCCCCATACAGGGGCTTGCAACCATACAGGGACCTGTACCCTACCTTCCCACAGAGTGGCATGCACCCTTCTTCCCCCATGCAAGGGCCTGCAAAATTAAATAAAAATTCAGTTAAGAAGCAGATAAAAAGGCACATGGCAAGCAGATGGGAAGAGGAGACAAATCTGGTTCTGGTGCCAGTGCGAAGAGATTTGTATTGCTGGTGCCAAGGTTCATGCAACTGTTGCAATAACCTAATTTGTAATTACTAACCCGGATATTAAGAGGCGCAACACCCAATTTGAATCCACTAACACCTGGCAGTCTGATGTTCATTATGACTTAGTTGTGGTTGGGAGTGGCACTCCTCTCTCCCTTATGCGACAAGAATTAACGCATAGCTATACATCTATGCAGCCATCTATCTGTCTATCCATCTTTGTATCACGCTTTTCATACACGCTGTATCCCATATTGCTTTAGAAACAATGACAGACTGGTAGTAAGATAACTGTAAATGTGTAGTTACAGCCATTTTGCACATTGGTACCAAAATACAGCCATGAGCAAGTGTCTAAACTGGTTTTATGGGAAGGGGAATGTTGGTCAGTACACCAGTGAAAAATGATCTACTCTTGCAAAAAGTGCATTGTACTCTTTTACTTCCACCTGGACACTCACCAGGACAGCAGCAGAGATGGGCAGAAGGCATTGTGGTTTAATTTTTCATCTGGAGGACAGCACAATCCAACAGCATAACAACCCCCCCCCGAGTACTGCACTAGAGTGCTAGCATTTATGATATGAGCCCAGACCCAGCTGTGGAACCAGTACCCACATCCTTCTGACCCAGTGGCAAAAGTGATCCCAACTATGCCGTGCTGACACCTTTGAATGCAGGCTTGAGAACACCTAGCCCTGGTGACAGACTCCTGAGTCCCCCAGCCACAGATACTGCACTGTCACATGCAATGCTGACACACTGCTGTGCCATGGGCATTGCTGTCACTATGCTGTGCTACATGCACTGCTGAATGCTCTGTGCCTTACACTGCTAACCATAATGAGCCATATGCACTGCTGTCACTGTTCTGTGCTATGTGCACTGCCAATACTGCAATATGTCATGTGCACTACTGGCACTGCACTGTCACAGATACTGCAGTCATGTGTTATACTTACACTGACATCACTGAGCCGTTCCATGTGCAATGGGGACACTGCACTTTACCACTTGCTCTGGCATCGCCACACTGTGCCACATACACTGGCATCATGGCACTGTGCCCTCTGTATTGCTGATACTGCACTGTGCCACATGCAGTCCTGACACTGCAATGTGTAACATGCACTGCTGACACTGTTATGCCATGTGTGATGCCGACACTGCTATGCCACACCAACACTGCTATGTGAAACACTGACATTATACTGTGCCATGTGCACCATGGACCACCCTTCCTGTTGACTGACCAGTAGCCCCACCACCTGTTCTGCAGCTGGCACCCCCCACCCCATTCATAGAAGCAGGGCATGTTAGTGTGCCTGATGACTTTATTAGGACCCATTTGACAGTGGTAGTGCAGAAGTGCACATTTTGGAGCGGTAGCTCTGATTTGGCAATGGGCTATACACCCACCCTAGGAAAGGATCATGGCTCCAGAGGAGATAGCGGAACCAGGAACAAGTGTGTAACACACCATCAGGTGCATAATAAATAAGTCTCCCAACTCAGAGCAGGCAGCAGGCTGGAAAGGAAAAGGGCTATAGTGTCATGCACACATGGGGAACAGTGGCTCCAGCAGCCTCCCAGATCATAGCCCCTGACTCAACAAATGGCTTAGTACCAACCAAGCATATTCCTGCCTCAGGACAGTCAACAGAGCCAGGACATGATAATAGCAACATGGGGGGACTTAAGATGAAATGGTAGCATGATGCCAAAGCTAGACTCTATATGTAGACAGAGATGACAGCCCCCATGACTTCACAGCCTGCAGAAGAAGGTTATTTGGTCTATCTAGTCTACTCCCAATTGCAAGGTCCACACTACTCCTCCCATCCTGCCAACCCATGATCCTTACCTTCACCCTATGCCTATCCCAGCCTGTCTTGAAGCTGCCCACTATCTTTAACAAGATCACTTCTTCTTTCCAAACTTGGAAGGTTAGTAATGGAAGCGGGGTCAGATCTGTCATATTTTGAGATGGGGCCAGGGGTTTTACACATAGAGCCCAGGTTCTGCCATGAACCTAACCCAAACCAAACGCAAACTGTTGGATTTTCCAACTAACCAAACCAAACTAGAATCCTTGAATAGAAACCCCAGTCAAACCCGAACTAAACTTGAACCCTATAACAAATTCTCGATGTACTATAACTGCAACTGCCTCATCTTACTTTGAATTTTAAGCTAACAACAGACAGTTGCTCCTATCCTCCCAGATCCCTTTGTAGCTCCTTTTATTACCTTGCTGCTGGTATCATCCTGCCTCTTCTTTGCTCCTTACAGAGCAGTTAAGAAGTGTAGGAGTATGTGCCAGCCTGGTGGCACTGAGGGTTGAGGCACTGGATGCCACACCTCATGCCACACAGACGACCCGTATTTGGGAATGAGCATGGGCTATTGGGAGTTGGCAGGGGAGGGAGTGGATCCAGCATCCAGAGGACAGCTATCCTCTTCTGGGGAGGGAGGACTGGCATTCCTGCCGAATGACTACTCCCAGGTGGAGGGGGCTGTGGGACTGCAGACACACGTACACTTCTACATGTGCACATCCTGCGTGCATGCCCCAGCACAGGGGATGGGAGAAAAACAGAGGAAAACCACCTCCAGCTGCAGGATGATGACCGACCTCCCACAGGCTCTGCACCCATCGACCATGCAGAGGTAAGTCCTGGTGATACTGGGGTGATGGGGCTGAGGGGGTCAGTCTGATGGGAGAAGCTGGGGGCAGAGCAGGTGCATACAATTTATACAGTGTAGGAGTCTGCCAGCCCGGTGGTGCTGAGGCTTGAGGTGCTCGACACGACACCTCACGCCACACCAGCAACCCAGATTCGGGAATTACCTCGGGTCATCCCGGTGCCAGCACGGGGGGGGTGGGAGCAGGATTGAGCTACGGCTGTCCTCTCCCAAGGAGGAGGAGGTTACCCTTCCACAGTCCTGCCATCACCAAGTGGAGGCCCAGCGGATAGCAGCGACCAGTAGCTGGGGGGGGGGTTGGGCTATGAAACAAGGCATTCCAGCTGTACCTACCCCGACACCATCCATGTACCTCCCCCTACCCACCTAACATCCATGTGCACACCCTATCTTTCCCTCATCACATGTTTCCATGCACATATAGTTCCATATACCTGACCCACCCCGCCACCATGTACCACTGCATCCCCCACATACACATACATATATGATCATTTTAGCACATGTGTTTCCATGCATATATACACCCATAGTCCCTGCACCTGTGCCTGACCACCTACCATGGCAAGGAGTCTCCTCATATCCAGGACTGCATACATACCTCCCCCACATCCCTACCATGATATTGCATCTCCATGTACCATCCATGTACCTACTACTCCCTACCCAACCTATTCTGGCACCACTCATGTACCTCCCACTCCTCACCTAACCTGGCACGATGAATATGTATCTCCCCCACCCACCTACAATAGCAGGGTTTCTCTACGTACCCTACACCTCACATGTGCCTGCCATCCCCGCTGCCCTGCCTATTCTAGCACCACTCATGTACCTCCCCTTCCTCACCAACCATGGCAAGGTTAATATGTACCTCCCCTACCCCTCCTACAATGGTCCAGTGTCTCTGCACATGCACACCACCACCCCACACCGGTACAGTGTCTCTACATATCTGAGACCAACCATGTCACCACCCACTCTCCCCACCTACCCTAGCATGGTGTCTCCACATACCAGGCACCATGCATTTATTCTACATCCACCCTCCTCCTCACACACACATACATGGGAACACCGTGTATCTCCCTGTCCATCCTCCTATATATCCTGGACTCAATATTTACCTTCCCCACCTCACCTACCATGGCATGGTGTGTCCTCATCCCCGTGACTACACTTGAACCACTACCAGTCCTTCTACCCTGGAACAGTGTCTCCACATACGCTTCACCCACCACACCTACCTTGATGCCACTCAAGTACCCCTCACCACCTACCACACATATATGTACATACACATTCCTTCTAGAGTCATGTGTTCCCATGCACATACTCTGGCAAAGTGTCTCCTCATACCTTTGAACACCCATGTACAGTACCTGTCCCCCCAAACCTACTGCAACATCACTGATGTAACCTCCTCCCCACATACCACCCATGTGCACACGTTGGTTCTACAGTCCGGTGTTTCCATGCCATATCCTGGCAATATCCTGGCACAGGGATGTGCATCGTGCAATATTGGGACTGTACTGTCACATGTACTCTGACACCACACTGTGCCAAGTATGATGCCAGCACAATACTATGCCATGTACACTATGGCACTGTGCTGGGCCATGTGCACTGCTGATACCATGCTATGCCACATACACTACTGACACTGAGCTGTGCCAAGTGCAAGTCTGACAGAGTGAAACCATGTCCCACAGTGCCAGAACCCCAGAACTAGAAAGAAAGACCACCCTCCTTCAGCTACACTACACCTAATACTCCACATTGCTCAATCACCCTTCAAGGCCAAGGCCATGGCCAGCCTCTGCCTCCCCTGACCAGCCTACATATAGCTTGAACACCCCCACATTACCACATGCCCCACCTTGGCTGGCTGGCTACTTTCTCTGAAGCTGAACCAGCCTCACCACCCTCCCTATAGCTGAACCATCGTCCTACACATAGGCCACCCTCTACCTCCTTCCAACAATCCCACAGTCCCTATAACTGGACCAACACCAAGTTCAGGATCCCTCCAGTCAATCACTCTCTTTGTAGCTGGATCCCTCCCCCACAGAATAGTCTGAATCTATCCCATCCCCACCCCACGTTGATGAAGCCACCCCCTGCAGGTGCCCCACCACTATTCAGCAGAGGGCCAGGAAGCAGAAGATTCACAGCACAGAACTGTTGCTATGGTGCTGCCTAGGGTCCCACAGTAAAAGTTCTGGCAGACAAAAAATGCACACACACCCTTCCCCAGCTAACACACTTATATGCTCTATTTGCAATCATGAGCAATGATCCTGCTTTCCTGTTTTGACATGCATAATATCTGAGCACGCTTTACGTACTCATGCTTGTTAGCACTGACAGGCACTGCCATTCAAGTATTTCTTTTCTAGTTCTATGGCCTAATTGCTTTCCACAGAACTAGAAAAAATACCAGAATGCCAGTATCTTATCAGCCGAGCACCAGTACATGAAGTGGACAGTCATCATGAGGCTGTCAAAACCCAGAAGCACACTCATTGACTTCTGCAAGATTTTCATGGAGGGCTTCAATTAAGTTTAATTTTTTAACATTATAAGATGGGGTTTTCTTGTGTAGACTGACACTGGCAAAGAATAATGCCGACAGTGTGAGACAGTGCTCTGGCTAAGAAGATATGGCAGAGTAACCTAGAGGGAAAGGGGAACTTGTTTAACCAGGAAAGGCACACAAAGCCAGAGCTTGTTTCCTGGTGTGATCTGGGAGCACAAGGAAGTTAGGTGACTTGCTTAGGGTCACACAGTATGCAGGTGTTGGCCGATGGATTTCAGATTTGAGTAATGAGCTGTGAATCAGCTTGGTACATTCAGAAGACCTGGGTTTGATTCCAACAACCTCCACTTGCATACTGTGTGACTCTGAGCAAGTCACTTAACCTCCGCCAATGCTCCCAGGTTGCCACTAAAAATAGGAACTGGTGCCTGTCACAAATGCACTCCCCAGGTCAGGCTCTCTGCTCCCACAGTGCCAAATCTCAAAGTGCAATATGTGAACAGGAGACAAACAGGGTAACCCTCTTGTCTGTTTTGGGTCCAAAAACACCTACTAGTCTCGAGTCCTGCAGTCAAATATGAACCCTTTTTCGCAAGCACACCCAGTTAACAGGATCAAATATCTCACCCTCTTCAGGGAAATGCAGTGCAATACTTAACCCAGTGGGCACCCAGCCTGGTTCACAATTCTTCCCTTTTGACTCAATTTGAGACCTAGGTTATTTCTTAACTTAGCAAGCTAGTAACACACTTTTAAGCCCTTAACAGTTGTCAGAATTATCAACAATGTTCTAGCATTCACATGCAAAAGAAAATGAGAAAAGATATAGGCAGAATTTCAAGAAAAATAATGTTTACTAAAAATTAAAAATAGATAAAATGCAAAACGCAAAACATATACAATTGAGTTTACAGTCTTTTAAAGTAACTGGATAATTATACAAAACAAAGCCTTATTATTGAATTTCTACTGCCCTAGGTTTCAAGTAATAAATAGGTGGTTGAATTTACCTAAAGTGCTGAGAGAGTTTGTCAGGAGTCCCACCTTCAAAATCAGAGGCAAAATGCCAACAACCAAAAACCAAATTCCTAAGTTTTACTCCCAGCTGCTGGTAATATGTTTGTTTCAAAACTCCTCCTCCCTGATGGCACAGCTCACAGATGCTGGCTGTGAGGTCACTCAAACCTGAGAACTTGAATTAATTTATCAGTCACATGTCTCAGCCCACTGCTCAAACATTCCAATAAAAAAATATATATTCTTCTTAATTAGTGAGGCTTTATGTCGGACATAATTAACCCTTTGATGTCTTCAGAAGTTTCCTGAGGAACTGGGTTCAACTACTTGTGAAAGTTAACAGAAATCTGTTAAAATGGCCTTTTCCTCAGAGGTCATAAATTGCATACTTTGTCCCTGCGTTTCAAAGTAAAGGGATAGTTTACAACAGTTATAACCTGGCCTTTGAAGGAAGACTTTATAGTCACAGGAAGGCTTGTAACTATGTGTCAACACAGAGAAGGAAACTAGCTCTTTAGCTACTGTAGCAACGATTTTGGGGTCAAAAGGTCAGGCCTCTTTAAAAACTACTGTCTTCCATATAGCCTGCTGATCCTGCTATATCTTATAAGCAGAAATGTTAAAACATATGTTTATAACAAAACTATACACATAGCTAGTAAATGGGTATCATCTTACAAATGCCTAGTGAGACTTACCCAGTTGCCAAAGACTAAAATAAAAAAAAATAAAGTTTTGTGAACTTGAGCAGGTGATGTTACCCACTCATGCAAAAGCTGGCAATTAGACTCCAGGGTGCAATATTGGAGGGGGGGGGATGACACTACACACCAGGGAGAAAGTCATGGTTACAGGGACAGGTGACCACGGGTCGGGGTGACCACTAGAGACCAGGTACATCTGTAGAAATATTGCAGTGGGTGATCAGAGGCTGGTGGGGACCAGCGGACACCAGGATAATTCATATTAATAAAGCTGTGGGGCTGATTGCTGTGGTGCGTAGTGGCACCACTCACTCTCTGATGCCCTGGCCCAATATGCTGAGCTACTCCCTTGTGTTTACTGTTGCCCCTCTCCCACTAGACACCCATCCCGATGGCGACATGCCTCCCCAGTGACTAGTGACCCCCTACCCACACCAAGAACATTATCCAGCCATCCCACATACCTCAGTAGCATTTGGCACAGCTCTACTCTAACCTTCTCAGCTGGCCACCTTATGTGAGGACAAGGAGCACACGTACACTCTACAGTATAGGGTCCCACTATAAACCAATGACTAACTAAGCATGTCGGGCAGGGGGCATCAGAGGGCAGGGGTGCCAATACACACTAGGGACAATGTAATGGGGATGGGTGTTCATTGGTCATGGGAGGGCACTAGACAACAGGGACATCTATAGTAATATGCCAATGGGCGATCAGATGGTGGGGATTACCTGTGGAGACCAGGACAATCAGTACTGAGAAATTTATAAGGATTTCTACTTATCTTTTTAGTTTGAGATCTAAATAAGTTGTCACAAATAGTATGTGGACTACAAAAAAAGAAATGGCTGCCATATTATTACAGATGTACCTGGTCTCTAATGGTCACCATTGACCAGTAATCACTCATCCTGGTAACCATGACATTGTCCTTGGTGTGTATTGGCACCCCCTGCCCTCCAGTGCCCCTGCCTGACATGCTTAGTTAGTTGCTGGTATCTATGGTGGGGGGGGTGGCTGGATAATGTGCTTAGTGCAGGAAGGGGGCTGTTAGCTACAGGGGAGGCACAGTGGTACCAGGAAGGGTGTCTAGCAGGTGAGGGGTCACATTAGACACAAGGGATTAACTCAGCATTTTGGGCCATGGTATCAGAGGGTGGGTGGTGCTACTACACACTGCAATCAGCATTAATATGGTGGTGGGTCACAGGAGGGTGGGGGATGAGACTAGACACTAGGGAAATCACTGATGTTGCAGTGCAAGACAATTGAGGGTGGCAGAGGGTGCTAGAGGGTGCCAAGAGACAACAAAGAAATCTAAATGATTATGGCAGTGGCCAATCAGAGTGTGTGGAATGCTGCTACTGGACACCAGGGCATCCACAGGGTCAATGTGCCAGGGTCGGGGGGCTAGATGGCTGCCGTGTTTGCTTTTCAATATTGTGCCCTGGGGTTTGATTGCCAGCTTTATGAATGAATGCAGGAGTAATACCACCTGCCCAAGTGGCCAAGTGCACAAAACTGGCATTTTTGAGACATGGCTTCTTAGCCAAAGCACTGCTCAGTTGACTTCTTAAATTAAATATAATAGTAATATTATATTAAAAAATATTTGAGATTACCTTGGATAAACTCTGTTTATTGAACTCCAGTAATGTTTATAGCTACTGTACCTTTAACATTTATTTCCAAAGCTAGACAGCAGTTAATCCATTGTGTACAGTTGCTGCAACGAGTGCTGCAATTAAAAACAAATATATGGCCATGGTAAAGTAATGACAGTACACACTGGCTGGATATTCAGAGCAGTTGTGCATGGCACAAATGAGATGCTCTGGCGCAACTACAGACATGCGCCGCTGAGCAATATTCAAAGACAGCAGCTGCGCAGCACAAGTCACACTGTGCCATGGCACAAATGCAATGTATGCAGCGCAATTTCAGGGGGCGCTCCCATGAATAAGTGGCACAATGGTATATTCAACCACAAACCATGGTGCAAGTCCAGAGCAAAACCCAAGATGCACCACCTGGACCTGAGCCTATAAAAACCTGGCTCAAACACACATACAGGGATGCACAACTCTGTGCCCAGAGAGAGAGAGAGAGAGACAGGAAGCCAGTTGATACACAGCCAGAGAGAGCTGGATTGTGCACCGTTCCTCATGGAGGTGGTAATGAGGGGTGTGAGGAGACATGAGGAACACCAACATGGCCAGCGAAGGGCCCAGTGGTGATATGCTTGAGAACTATAGTGATACAGAGATAGTGGACTGGTACTGCCTGAACAGGGCAATTCTGAGGCAGCTCTGCAAGCTGTGCAGTGAGGAGATGCAGGCACCCACCACACGGAGTCATGCCATGTCAGTGGAGACTAAGGTGACTGCAGTGATGCACTTGCTCACCACGGGCACCTTCCAACGACCAACAGGGGATACCATTGGCATCACCCAGTCGGCCACATCCTGCCTCCTCACAGTTTCTCAATGCTCTGCTGCCATGTGCATCGCAGTTCATACATTTCACCAGCACACAGGCAGAGCATACAGCAAACATGCTGGACTTCCACAGGGTGGCATGCATGCCAGGCGTGATTGGGGTCATTGACTGCACCCACATGGGCATCCACATACTGCCTGACCCCGAGGGCCCAGTCTACATAAACCACAAAGATTACCCATCAGTCAACTACCAGGTGGTGTGTAATGTCACGGGGTGCATCATCAATGTCTGCGCCACACACCTCGGGAGTCCACATGACGCATTCATCTGGCACAGCTCAGCTCTGTGTCAGAAGTTTGAACATGGGGAGATCCCCACAGGCCACCTAGTGGGTGAGTAGGGCATGAGCCAGGGGGCTGGCACGGCACAGCCATGGGGGGAGGGAGGGCAGGCAGGATGGGCATGGTGGAGTGATCAGTGAGTGATAGAGACAAGGTGGTGTCACAGCACAGCAAAGGGATAACCATGTCCATTCTCACACAGGAGACAGCGCATACCTGCTGAGGCCTTGGCTGCTCACCCCCTACTGGCAACCATCATCCCTCACAGAGGAGAGATACAATGAGGCACACATCAGCATGTGCAGTATCATCGAATGTGTCTTTGGCATGCTAAAAATGCATTTCTGATGTCTAGACAGGTCAGGCAGTGCCCTACAATACAGTCCATCGAAAGCCTGTGGCCTATTCCTGGCCTGCTGCATTCTGCACAACATGGCCATTGACTGTGGGATAGCTGTCGAGGCAGATGATGGCAACAGTAGTGGGGACGATGGCAGGAATGGGCCGGAGGGTGGTGGGCAGCCACCACCAGGAAGACAGGACCCTCACCTGGCAATGCAGGCAAGGTGCAACAGGGATACAATAGCAGAGGAGCATTAGGGAGAATGCTGGTAAGTGCACTGACACACATGCAGGGGCCACACAGAGCAGCACACCACACACAGCCCTAGACATGCACAGCGGGAGGCATGCAGGGATTGGGGTGCACAGCAAGCATGGGGAGGCACTGGCTCACAGACGTGAGCGCACACACACACACACACACAAACACACAGCACAGGCATCCACACACACACATACAAACTGTGGACCATAGCATGGATCAGAGGCATGACATCGGTGCACAGGCACAACCGGCATTGAGCATAGTGGCCATCATCACACCCATGCCACATGGCCCAGCAGCATGGTCAGTATACATGGGGGGCCTGCAGCACAATACACATGCATGCAAACACATACAAGCCACACCACCACCACCCACGGGTACATGGGGCAGCAGCAGCAGATGGCATGGCAGGGCAACACGCACATTAGGCCAACCACATGATCCCTCAGCCACCACAGCCACATGGGTGGCCACTCTGGGGCTGACCAGCAGATGCAGGCTGCTCAACGGCCACAGGGGGGTGTGTCCAATGGCCCCCAGGTGCTGATATCCGTGACCGTGTCTGTGCAGGGGTGTGGAGGTGGCCAAACAGGCCATCCCCTGGGGTGCCTGGGATGCCTACATCAGAGCCCTGTGTCTGCTGTGATGGGGTTTCCAGATGCTGAGACCATGGGGTGGACAGTGCACTGAAGGGGGTCATCTGCCCATGGCCAAGCCCAGTGGCTGCCACCAACACAAGCCCTGCCATGATGGTACCAGTCATGCATTCCATTGCGCCACAATGGCACCAGACATGCAGTCCATGGATGCAGTTGTGGCCTCCCGCATCTGGTGGAGCACGTCCATGAGCTGCGCATTGCCCCAGTCCTGCTGCTCGGCCAGCTGGCACACCTCCACAAGCAGTGCACACACCTCCATGGCAAGCATCGCCTGGTTCTCTACAGATGCCCACAGCAACTGGGTGTGCTCTGCCAGCCGCTCAGCATCCTGCACCTCCTGGCCAGGGTGTTGGGCTGCTGGTAGTGATGCAGCATGCTGCCCAGCCTCCCACTCTGGTGGACGCTGCACAGGGGGCCATACTGGGGGTACAGTGTTGTCAGGCACCCTGACAGCGGGCCCCATGCCATGCTGCCTGGTGGAACCCGCATCCTGCTGCTGCTCGACCGGCCGCTGGGCAGTGCCATGTTCTGCCGCCACATCAGCACCACCACTCCTGTTGGGCACGGTGGTGGCACCACACACCGCTGCACCTATGGGGATTGGAGGCAGCTGTGCAGCCACAGGCACAGAGCCATGCCCTGATGCCACCTGTGATGCGTCCAAGGGTGTGTCAGGCAACACATCCCCTATGCTGTCCAGGATCAGCGTTATGTCATCATCAGAGTTGGACATGGTCCCTAGCTGGGTCTCCACATACAGCACACTCAGGCTGTCATCATGCAGGTACCCAGCCAGGGCATCGTCCAACCCCAAGCCAAGGAGATCCACCTGCTCCATGATGCTCACCCACAGCCTGTCCAGGCCACGCATGCCGGTAGAGGTGGATGATCCATCCACCATGGCCATGGCTGTGGCTGCCCCCACTCCATCCTCCCCATGGAGGCATGATGGTTCTGCAAGAGAGAAACAGTGGGTTAGTGGTGCAGTAACATCCATGCGGTGGGCCCCCCCAACATTGTGCATGCAGCTGATGCCACATGCCACCTTGTTGCCATGCACGGCAGCGGCAACGTGCACAGGTGGCATGCAACACTGTGGCAGGCACTTCCAAATGTCCAATCCCACCCCAGCTGGACATTTCAGTCATGTGCATATTCATCATGCAGGGTGGGGCTACCACCTGTCTGGAATCCTCCACCAGGCACACCCTCTACTGCTGTGCATCTGATGGTGGCTGCCACCAGCTCTTCAGTAGTTGACAGGGTGGGCGCGGTGGATGGGCCACCACCAGTCACACTGCGGGAGGCTCATATAGTCGCCACCTTCTCTTTGATCCTCCGCCTGTCGGTTCCAACCTTTTTGCAACACTCCTGTGCACTGTGCTGGTGCCGTCCATGCTGGTTCACATATGCTGCCCTCTCATTCCACTCTGCCAACTTCTCCTGGGGTGTGCCAGTGGCACCGCTAAGCAGTGTCTCCCTGTTGATGTATGCCTCAAACAGGGAATTCATCTCTACCTTGGTGAAGTTGGGCTTTCTCTTCTGGGCAGGCCCATGTCCCTCCTCATCTTCATGTCCCAACATGTTGCTACCTGTGAACAGTGACAGCATGGTGGGTCAGTGTCAGCATGGTCCGTGGCATTTCCCCATTGCAGTGTTGAAGCAGGCTTCTGTTGCCCTGCGGCAGCATATACTTACATATTGGGGTTGCAATACCGGTCCATGGCTTGTGCTGTCCGGTGGTGCTTATCAAGCGCATCACATGCAAATGAGCTTGTGTGCAACGGTAATGATATGCTAATGCAACCCTATGGTGCTGTGAATTGGCTGATGAGGTGATTTGCATATGGCAGCTGAATATCGTGAAAATGCGCTGTGTGCAATGGAGTTGCGCCAGAGCAACCCTGTGGTGCATGTCTGGCGCATGCATGTTTGCACGTTCTCACAGTGCGCACGTGCACACAGCACAACACAGCACATGGCTATCGTGCAACTGGCGTCCCTTGCACTGTGTGGTGCCATTGCACTGTGCATGATGTGGCATGCAGCACATGTCAAGCACATGTGTCATGGTGTGTACAGGGTCATGACCCTTGACCCCGTGCACCCTCCGGGCCAGGTCATTATGCGCATGTCCTGGAATGTGCAATGCACCCACATCACACATCACCATGCTGTGTGATTGCAGCATTCCATTCTCAATCGAGCATCCTACACTGCTGCCACCACATGCTTGATCTCGCCGCCATTCACCCCGGCATAGTGAGCCATCAGCAGCCATGGTGCAGGGGAGAGTGTGATGGGCACTCAACTGGACCAACATCGGGTTAGTCAATTTGGTTGCAGTGGTGCAGCCTTTTGAGGGGCAACTGTTTGGTCTGGTGCCACTACTACAGGCCAAGGGTGATTTATGGTAGCAGGTCTCCAGTGACCTAGAGAGGCACGCAGGAGTGGTCAGGACTGCAGAGCAATGCCACCACCATTACAGGGACCTGAGGTGCAGGGATCCCAAGAGGCTGTGAAGGATGAAAGTGCATGTGCAGCGTGGGGCGGTGCCACAGCCAGGTAGGTGTGCACAGGTGGCATGCATGCCTGGATGCTCATCAGTGGTGGGTGCAGGGCTGCATGGCATAGTCCACAGCTGGGGTTCAACACAGTTCTGTCGGCAGCTGCACTTCAAGCATGGCTACTGCACGTGTTGCAGTCATGCAGGCATAGGGGCCACAGGACAGTCCCAGACACGCCAGGCGACATGTGGGTTGTGCAGTGGCAGGGGGCTCTCCACACGTTCTTGTGTACTCATGTCCTCCTCTCTCTACATCCCTCCCACAGGGCCAGAGGACCACAGGTGGGCCAGGGAGGACGTGGCAGGGGTGAGGGGCCATGCTAGGCCACTGAGAGCAGCACCGGACGGACGCCACATGGCAGGTAAGTGTGGCCACATTGCCATTTCATGTCCTCATGGTATTGCAGTGGGGACTTGGTCCAGGCATGGTAGCCACGGCCATGTGTCTGCACAGCCATGGTCAGTGCACCACCCATTGTATGTGCAACTGTTGCGCGTACCTTGGCGGCATTGTGCCAGCCAGTGGGTGGGACGTGCACACAGCCTCCACCATGTGTGCTACGACAGTGCCATCACTCTGTGCCATGTGCCTATGCTTGTGTGCACATGGGCACACTGCCCTCCACTATCTGCTTGGCTGCTCCATTGTGGTGTGCTGTGTGGATGGCTGGTGTGGCTCCCCAGGCATGGGTCCATTGCGGACACCCAGTGGTGTGTGCCCCCACAGTCCAATGCACACTGTGGGTGGGCAGGGGTTTTTGGGGCATTGCACTGATTGGCTGTCCTGTCCCTTCCCCTAGGTGGTCGCAGGATGATAGCTGGGAGGGCTGCACACCTCTGGTTCCAGGCACATGGATGAATCCTAGCACTACAACAGAGACTCCTGGTGCTGCAGTGAAGGCAATTGCAAGAGATGGCAGCTTTGAAGTGGGCCACCCAGTGTCTGCAGCAATCTGTCAGGGGACAGCTATTGGCCACATGTATAGTGCCCCCTGTCGTATATAGCCCCCATTCCTTAGCCACACCTGTTTCCCTGCTGTCCCACATCATGATGTATAGCCCCTACACTCTGTCCCCTTCCTCCTCTCCCCCTACCCATCCCTGCCCCTTGCTTTATGACTGTCTTGTATATATCTTTTTGATAAAGCTTTTGTTTTTCTACAGCCCTGTGTCTGTGTCTGCTTTGCAGGTATCATGGGGTGCCATGCTGCAGATGTGTGGTCATTGTGCATGGTGTCCCTGCAGGGGCAAGTCAGAGCATGGGCTGTGTCTCCGTGGGGTCTGTGTTGTGTCCAGCACTGTTTCACATGTCCATGGCGTGTATGACTGGGGGCCTGATGTGTTTGGTGTGTCACTGTGTGGTCAGTGTGTGGCTCTGTACTGGGGTGGGTGACCAGGAGGGGGTGGGCATCTCTGCACAGGGACCCTGTCTTCTTGGAGCCTGGTCCACCTGGTGGCACATGGACCTCAACGTGCACAGGTGCACTCCCATGCACATGGGGAAGGGTCACCTGCCTGTGCCTGATGACCTGGGAGGTCTTGCACTGGTGGTGACAGGGGTGATGGGGACCTGGGTAGTATGGTTTCCAGGGACATATGTGTTGCTGGACACTGCGAGCAGACAGTGGCCATGGCTGGCATGCTGTTGGGCTGCACTGGGTGGGTGTTCACTTGCAGTACGGGAGGGTCATTCTCCCCATTTCCCCAAGGCTGGTCAGGCTGACTTTAGACTGTGGGCTGTGGTTCTGGGGATTATTCCTGATGACACGCCATGGACCAGCTGGTGGTGTGCTGACTGGTGGGACTCTGCTGGTGGATGGGCCCCGTTCTCTGCAGTGTGGGGCTAGCTTGTGCAGACTGTGCTTGTACTCACTGGACCATGGACGTGGCAGGGGGGATGTGCCCGGCACTATTCATTGTCTGGGGTGGTTGGACAGGGGGACGGGGTGGCCATCCTGGGCCACGGGGCACTGTTGGCCTGGGGGCATGTGCAACTGGTGGTGGATGGCTGGTGTCGGGGACACATCTGGTGGCTCATGTCACTGACAGGGTGTTGGATGGCTAGTATGTGCTCCTGGGGGTGGTGCTGGGGGCGGGCGCCATACAGGGTGTTGTGTGTGCATGGTCAGACACATGGGACTGGTATCGGGCAGGGTGCTGGAGAAGGGGTGCCACAGGATTCTGTGGGTTGATACGCCTGTCCTGCCCATCTGCTGGCCACCTTGGGTGGTCCTGCTGTGCCTGGAGGTGATTTTCTGCCTTCCTGTTTCTGTGGTTCTGTTTGTCTGTGTTCCTACCCCTGTTCTGCTGTGTATTGCCATGGCTCTGGTTGTCCCTCCCGTCCCTGTGCCATTTCTCCAGGGGTCACTGGGAGTGTGGGACTTTTCCTTGCCCTGTGCATGGCCCTGTGTGCCTTTGTGGCTGGTGTCTGCCCATGCACTTGTTCACCTGTCCACCTGGATTGCCATCTGCTCATGGGGGTACACATGTCCACTGCGGGCAGGGCTGCGGTGCCTCTCCCCACTTTGGCGGGTGCCCTGTGTGGCACTGGGTGGCCTCTGCCTCACTGGCCCCTGGTCACCTGCTCTTTGTGTTTGCCTCATCCCTGGCACCATGCAATCTGTGCCCTCTGGGCCTGCCTGGTGGGTGTCTGTTGCATATCTCTGCCATTGGCATGGCTGGGGTGGCAAGCCTTTGGATGAGGGAGTGTTCCATGGTTGGTGGGCTAGAGTTGTCTGTGCACCTTTCCCTAGTGCCCTGTGTGTCCTCCAGGTCCGTGCATCTGTGTACATGGGTGTGCCCTGCTGGGGGTGTCCTGTGTCCATTGCCCTATATGTCCTTGGTTATGTGTCCCTGCTGCCTGTGGCTCTTGCCCTGCTCAATGGGCTTGTGCTCAGGTTTACTCCGCGCATCCATGGTTGCACCGGCGCATCTCTGGTTGCGCCATGGCGCATCTTTGCCATATTCAGCCAGCTTGTGCTGGAGCATTCTGGGTGGCGCATCTTCTGAATATGGCTCCCAGCTTGTCATGGCACATCTGACTTGCGCTGCGCTGGACTTGCGCTGGCCTTTGGTGCATTTCTGAATATCCAGCCCACTGTCGTCATTATTTGCCATGGAGTCCAGTCTACACATGAACACCCCATATAGACATGGTTAGGGCTTGGGGTGTTAAAAAATTAAAGTTAAACAAAGCACCCCCGGAAAATCCTGTGGATGTCAATGAGTGGCTTTCATGATTTGACATCCACAAGATAGCAACGCGTTTTACGTACTGGCGTTCAGCAGCACTGATAGGAGCTGCCATTCTAGTCTTTTGCTTCTAGTTCAATGGCTCTTACATCCAGTACAATATCTAGCGTTTAACAAATTTTGGAGCAACCAGAACAATTTAAATGACAATACAAGCATATAGAAAACATAGACACATAGAATATGACAGCAGATAAGGACCAACTGGTCCACCTAGTCTGCCCATTTCCCTACTGGTTTGGCAATCCCTACACTTATCTGGACTGCCGTTCCCCCACTCTGCTGCACAGTAGGGTGCCTTTATGCTTATCAAATGCACTTTTGACTCCCCATACTGTTTTCACTTCCACCACCGCCACTGGTAGGCTGTTTCATAGCTCCACCATCTTCTCTGTGAAAAAATACTTCCTAGCATTCCCCCAAGCCTCCCTCCCTACAGCCTCATGTTATGTCCCCTTGTCCTTGTGTACTTTCTTCTCCAAAATATGCTCCCCTCCTGTACCCTGTTTATTTCTTTAAAGTATTTGGAAGTCTTTATCTTATCCCCTCTCTCCCGTCTTGTGAATAGATGTTAAGTTCCCTGAGTCTTTCCTCATAAGACTTGTGGTGCAGTGCATGTATCATTTTTGTAGCTCTTCTCTGGACTGCTTCCATTCAGCATTCAATATACATTTTGAGGGAATATCACATATAAAACAAAACAGAAATTGCTCTTTTCTAGCAGTCAGCACAGCCATCAACCTGTATTTACCAATCTTACTTCGAGAAACAGCTCTTGCAGCAGGTTACACCATTAGGACTGAAGCTGGCAGATGCCAGGACCCCATGGAAATTTTCTAGCTAGCAGTATTCAGCGGGGACCACCATCGATGTCGGTCCCGCCCCCGACGTCAGGCATAGTACATAAGGGGGCAGTCCCCCATAATCCCCCGTTCTTTTCCCGCCATCGACTCGCCAGCATTGGTCTCTCGGTCTCTACCTAGAACACGATGACTTAGAACTTCCAGAGTTTCTACATGACTAATGTCCTCTCCAACCCCTTCATTTGAGGGTCATCTTTCAAAGCGTGCCTGCGGAAAACAGATCCCTTTCAAGGATCATCATTCCTCCTGCGTGCATTGCTTAGGCCCGGACCACGATACTAAGGCCTGCACCTTTTGCCAGGGGTTCAACAGCCGCACCAGGATCCACCATCAGAAGGCACTTCAGGCTTACCTGCTAGAGGAAAAACTTAATAGGATGGACAAGGAATCTTCCTCCAAGGGCGATTCTTCCTCCAAGGTCCACAAACACCAGGACAAGCACCGAGAGAAGGCAAGGTCCAGATCCCCAAACCGGGCCTCAGACTCGCGGAGCTCAGGCTCCACCCGATTGGACCGCTCTCCCTCCAGGGCTAGGTTTTAGCCCCCTCCGGTCAAGGTCCGGGCTTCCAGTGGTTCTTTGACTCTTCAGCCCATTAAGACCTCCAGGCCCTCAGCTTCCTCTACTCCCTCTCGGGCCTCTTCAAAGTCCTCTGAATGCCACAAGTCTTCCTCTTCCACCCGACATTGGGACCACGACTCCAGGTCAGTCTCCCAGCCCCCTAGGGGCCCAGATCCTCCACCCAGGAAGACGAAGGACCTGACGTCCCTCAAGCGGACGATGGACCTGACGTCGGCCAAGCACCCGATGTCGGCTAGGCATTTGCCGGAGCCGAGAACATCAGCCAAGCACCAGATGCCAGCCAGGCGTTCACCGGACCCGAAGTCGTCAGCCGTCAAACTCACCGGAGCCGAAGACCACTCCCCAGTCACTGGTTGACACCAATCACAGGGACTGCATGAAGGAAGACACCGCATTTGCCCGAAGACCAGGCGGGTGACACAGAGAAGACCGGGCTTTAGAGGGAACATTCGCCCACCCTGGAGACACCTGAGGACCCAGACACCCGACCCTGGTGACAGACCACCAGCGCCAGACCCATCATCGGGCATGAATATTCAAGAAGTAAAGGAACTCTATACTTTCTGGTGGGACACCATCCGAAAAGATGTGGTCCCAGTGAAACCTCCTCCTCCCCCTCCTCCTACTCCTTCACCTCCTACACCTCCTCCTCCACTACAGGGGCCAGCAGGATGACCACCAACCCCCAAGACACAGACCCCACCTCCTAGGGGTAGATCCCAGGATTGGAGAAGGCCTCCCTCAAGATCTCCATCAGGGTATCCCAGCCCCAAGCGACACAGATGTCAGCGGTGTATCCCGTCGGGGGAGGACTCCAGATCGGATACCTTGGATTACTCCAGATCTCCTTCTCCATTCAGCATTTCATCACCTGACCCACATGACCTTCCCAGGTCTCCTCCGGATGACCCCTCTTTCTCTGAGGACATGAGGCACATCCAGGACAACATGGGTGGGATGCTGAAGAACTCGACCCTGAAAGACAGCGTTTTGCCCGTTATCTTTGGCAGAAAGACCCAAAGCCTGTGGTAGTGCCACCCTTGTTGGACACCTTCGTGGACATCACCAAGGCTGCATGGAAACGTCTGCATCCACTCCTGCGGTGCCAAAGAAAGTTGACCACCTGTTCAAGGCCCCGAGAGAGGACCAGTACTTGGCTCAACAACTTCTGGCAGACTCCCTGGTCATTACAGCCTCACATGACCGGTCCCAAAGACCGCAACACATGAGCACACAGCCACCGGACCAGGAATCCAAACAATTGGACACCCTGGGGAGACACGTATGCAGCCGTTACATGCTCCATCAGGTCCCTGAACTACCTAACCCACATGGTACAGTTTCAGAATGCCCTAAGGGAACAGGGCCAGGACCTGGTCGATAAACTTCCGGATGGTGAGCAGAAGGTGGAGCTCCTAAACCTCCTCCGCACAGGGTCTGATGTGGGGACCCAGGTACTATGAGCTGCATATGATTCTGTGGACTCATCTGCCAGAGCTGCAGCTTCAGGCATCTGTCTCCGGTGACACTCTTAGCTCCGTGTCTCCGGCGTCACCCTGGACATACAGAAGAACATTCTTGACGTCCCCTACAACGGCGAAGTACTTTTTGGTGAACCCTCGGAGAGGGTGATCACCAAACTTCAGGACGATGGGAAGGCAGTCAGGTCTGTACAGGCCATGTACAGACCCAGGCCTGGTTCCTTTCGTAGGAACCAGAGCCATTTTTGCAGCCAGCAACAAAGACGGCAGCCACATTCCGGCCAGCAACAAAGGGGCTCCTTTCAGCAAAAAGGCCGGGCTAAGTCGTCCCCAGGCAGAGCCCAATGTTACACTAAACCGGCCCAGCCTGCAGGGACCAGTGCTGCCACAGCATGACTCCTTCCCGGCCCCCACCCCTCCTCCGGATCAACAGGAGCAAAAGGTCTGGGGTCGCATCGCTCGCCACTTTTCAGGGTGACAGTCGATCACCACCGACTGGTGGGTTCTCCAATTGGTCAAAAAGGGCCATTTCATAGAATTTCTTGACCACTCACCAGCAAGACCTCCCCTGCTTTCCCGTTACTTGGTCAGCACGCCCTGCTTATATGGCAAAGATGCTCACACTCCTGGAAAAAGAAGCGATAGAGCACGTTCCCCAGAACCTGAGGGACGCAGGATATTATTCTCACTTCTTTCTGGTTCCCAAGAAAACAGGGGATCTCCGTCTGATCCTGGACCTCAGCGACCTCAATGAGTCGGTCCTGTACAAATGCTTCCATATGGCGACCCTCCCAGGTCTGATTCCCATGCTCAAGCAGGGTGCCTTTCTATCATCTTTGAACATGCAGGACTCCTACCTGCATATACCCATCGCTCAAGCACACAGGAAGTTTCTGCACTTCGAGTTCCAGGGCCACCATTATCAGTTCCGAGCCCTTCCTTTCAAACTGTCATCCGCAACTCGGGTATTCATGAAGTGTATGGCGGTCATAGTGGCGACTTTGAGGAGGCAAGGCCACTACGTGTTCCCCTACCTGGAAGACTGGCTTCTCATGGCCCCCTCTCGGGAGGCCTTGGTGTCTGCCATTCACTATACTCAGTCTCTGTTCGAGACGCTGGGTATCTTGATCAATCAAGAGAAGTCTTGTCTGGTTCCATCTCAGACTCTGCAGTTCATAGGCACAGTTCTAGACATCATCCAAGGGAAAGCTTTTCTTCCCCAGGACAGAGCGGAACACATCAGATCCCTCATCAGGGACATTTCAGCAAAGACCGTTCCTGCCAGATTGGTCCTTTGCCTGCTCGGACACATGGCTGTGACCATTGCAACTGTCCCGCTTGCTTGTCTCCACATGTGGGTCACTCAGTGGATGTTACGGGTCCAATGGGATCAAAAGCAAGACCATCTGCAGCTTCCAGTCTGGATCATGAAGACAGTAATCCAGGATTGGCAATGGTGGCTAGATCCAAAGAATCAATTGGCAGGGGTCCCCTTCGTTGCACCATCTCCAATTGTGACACACTCCACAGACATCTCAGGGCGTGGATGGGGAGCACACCTCAACAGTGTCCGGTCTCAGGGCTTGTGGACTGCCCAAGAGACTCATCTCCACATAAACATCCTGGAAATGAGGGCAGTTCTTTACGCCCTGCAGGCCTTCCAGTCGGAGATTCCATCAGGTACTCTTCTGTTACAAACAGACAATTCCGCTGTGATGTATTACCTCAACAAATAAGGAGGCACCCATTCCTACCCGCTTTGCAGGGAGGCCATGAGGGTGTGGGATTGGGATTTGCAACATGGGGCAAACCTCATTGCTGTTCATGTCCCAGGAGTGTACAACGTTATCGCAGATGGCCTGAGCCACTCTCCGGTCAGAGTCCACAAGTGGGAACTACTCCAGGAGGTAGTAGAGGATCTGTTTCACAGATGGGGTACACCAGAGTTAGACCTTTTCGCGTCCCCACCCAAAGCAAAAATGCCCAATTTTTGCTCGCTAGATCCAGGGCCTGGTGTTTTCTGGTGAGATGCATTGTCCCTCTCCTGGGCATACAGATTCCTGTATGCCTTCCCCCCCTTTCCATTGATCCAGAGGGTTCTTCTGAAACTTCGCAGAGAGCAAGCGACACTGATAGTCATCGCGCTGTTCCTGCCCAGGCAGATCTGGTTCCCTCTGCTACACCAACTATCCTGGGAACCTCCGGTGCCTCTGTCAATCAGTTCTCACTTGTTGTCTCAGGAGGAGGGCTCTTTGGTCCATCCGGACCTTCGTTCACTGAGCCTGCACGCTTGACTCCTAGAGACATAGCCATTTTGCATCACGGGGTCTCACATGAGGTAGCTGACATTCTGGTAGCCATGAGAAAACCGGCCACTCATGCTACTTACGCCATGAAATTGTGCCGTTTTTGCCTATGGGCTCAAGCGCGAGGGTTTTCACCTCTAGACTGTCCAGAAAAGTCAGTCTTGGACTACCTCCTGTCTCTTTTTCAGACAGGCTTGGCCTACTCCTCGATCAAAGTACACCTCTGTGCCATATCAGCCTATCATTGTCTGATAGGCCAATGCACCATATCCCAGTTGGACACAGCACGAGCCTTCCTGAGAGGTATACTCCACCTTAGACCTCCAATTAAGGATCCAATTCTACCATGGGATCTACCCTTTGTCCTGGAGCAGCTCACGCTGTCACCCTCTGAACCAGCCGTGGATTGTGAGCTACATCTTCTCACTTGGAAGACTTTGTTTTTAGTTGCCGTTACTTCGGCCAGAAGAATTTCTGAACTCCATGCACTCATGTGCAAAGAGCCTTATTTGGTTTTTCACCAAGACAGGGTATCCCTACAGACTAATCCCAAATTTCTGCCTAAGGTGGTCTCAGCTGTCACCCTTAATCAAGACATCGACCTACCAGTGTACTTTCCCAATTATTCAAATCGAGGAGAAGCCCTGTTGTACACCCTGGATGCGGCATAGGTGTCTCCAATACTACCTGACCAGAACCAAACATCACCGAAAATCGGACCAACTTTCTGTCTCCTTTGCCCACAGGATGCTGGGAGCTTCTGTTTCCAAACAGTCGCTGTCCAGGTGGCTCATTCAGTGTATCACGTTCTGTTACCAGAAGCGTAACAAGCCCTTACTGGGCGCAGTTAAGGGTCATTCCACAAGAGGGGTGGCTACTCCCTTTGCGGCCCTTAAAAATGTGTCCACCTCAGCCACCTTCACTGCAGCTACTTGGAGCTCTGTGCACACTTTCATCAGGCATTATAGCCTGGATATTGCATCGAGGTGAAGAGCAGGTTTTGGTCTATCAGTCCTTCAAGGACTTCTGTCCTAGGCTTTGATTTCATTAAAGATTTCTACCTTCCTTCCTCCCAATGGTGTGAAATTTCCATGATTGCTTGGGAATCAGTCCTAGTGGTGTAACCTGCTGCAAGAGCTGTTTCTCAAAGTAAGATAGTACAGTTATGTAAGAACTTACCGTAACAGTAGCTCTTCGAGAACAGCTCTTGTAGCAGGTACTTTCCATCCCACCATCCCCGCTGGAGGTAGATTCTAGTTCCAACATCCTTCTCCTAGGATTAGGTGTTTCAGCATCTCTCTGACTGCCATTTGATGGAGGATCCTCAGTCTCCTCTTCTGATGTCATCCAGCGGTCAGGAGTCTCTGGCGGGAGAACTGGGGATTATGGGGGTCCGCCACCTTATGTACTATGTCTGACGTCGGGGTGGAATCATTGTGGGGTGGTCCCCACTGAATACTGCTAGCTAGAAAATTTCCATGGGGTCCTGACACCTGCCGGCTTCAGTCCTAATGGTGTAACCTGCTGCAAGAGCTGTTCTCGAAGATCTACTGTTACAGTAAGTTCTTACGTAACTGTACTTTATAATTTCACTTGCAGCAGACTTTTCAGAAATATTTATTCCAGTACTGCATTAAGCTATATTAATCTCAGGATGAAAAAGTGAAAGCCAAGCAGCAATTTTGTGGGGTGTTCCTTTATGTAGAACATGTGGGGAGATGTAAAAAGCAGAAGATCAAGTGAAAAGTATGTCAATGCGGCAGCTTCTGACATCTGATTACAATGTTTGTGTTTGTGCAGTGCCTTGCTATCAAAACTGCTTTTCCTGTAGAATCAATGTTTACAAAAGCTGTTTGCAGGATTTCCTGGTAGGTTGGTATTCAGGACACTCAGCACCTGATGCAGCTATAGCTACTAAATTCAAATACTGTACTCTTCGTTTCACAGATACCCTCCCCACCCACCTCCATTCAAGCACAGATGCTAAAAAATTGTAATTCTATCCAGGGCATTCCCATCCAACACCATTGATTGTTCTTTCAACAATTTTCCTATAGAAGAAACTACACCCTGAATGTGTTATACTAACTAATTCCATAGGCTGTATATGTCCAGTACAAGTAAAACTGGTAGAGACAGGCAGAGAAGTGGAATTTGGTACGATTATAGTCACATTATATTATTATACATTATAGTACAATAAATAGTCAGTACAGAACCCTTTTGTCATGAAAACACATACTGCAGTATCTCGTTATGCCATGTTGAACATTATCTTTGGTACTTTTGATTTTAAGTTATCAAGACACTTTTCATCCTGGTATAACTACACAGCATTAATAAAAACACCAACCTAAACATCCTGTCAGTCTGTTTAGTTATACTGTTATTTATAATCCTCTCTTCATTTTTTGTTTTCAGCTCTTTTGTTTTCATCCTAATTTCCTGAGAGATCAGCCAACAGATCACGCACCCACTTGCTTTGTCTCCCTGCTCACTGCCTTAACCTGCCTCCGCCCTAATTCCCTCACTCACTGAACAGTCTTGCAGTGTAATCCACATCCCAAATTGCCTCCTCAATTAAGGCAAACTCCTGACAAAAACAAGGATCAAAGCTGTCCATCAGTACCAGGCACACACCGTCCCAGTTCAAATCCTGGTCCAGGGCTCAGTGGCAGAGGAGCAGCACCACGGCAATATTTCTTTTTCCTGCTGTGACACCCACTAAGTGAGTACAACTGGGATGGCTTGCATGTTATACTGCCCAGATGACAGACTGCAATGAGGGCTGAGTGGAGAGAGAGCATGGGGTGTGGGGCCAAGATGGAGAGTGGTTAGGGCCAGGCAAAAATGCAGTGTGTGAGGCAGAGACAGAGACCAGGCAGGGCTGCTAGAATGAGGAGAGCGGTGGTGATGGGGAGATACCAGACTGAAAGTGGGAGCTGCTTGAGCTGGGTGGTGAGTGACAATGTTGGTAATGGATTCCCGGGGTAGAAATTAACTTCTGTCATGCAAGTGACCCTGCATGAGCCTTTAGGGTGGCTGCAGGACATGGGCAGGACCAGGCTGACAGGAGAGCAGGTGGGAGGCACCAGGCTAAGAAGGGGAGCTGGCTGAGGCAGTGAAAGAAACTAGAGAGAGACCCACTGTGATGAAACACACCAGTAGCCCTACAGCAGTTGGTCAGCTGGTGTCCACATCAACCCTTTTTATGAGGGAGGCAGGACACATTGTGACCACTCGAACCAGCGATTCACTCACTGTTACTAAACCTGAAGGAGTACTGCCGAGCATAGCTGTGATGCGAGGGGAGGTGGAGTGGGAAGTAGTGTTGCTCCATTGCTTGGGGAGCAAGTGGGCAAGGAGTAACACAAAGCATGGCTGTGATATGTGTGTGTGTGGGGGGTGATGAGCAGGAAGTAGTGTCACCAAGTGCCATTGCCTTGCTGGAAGAAACAAGTTAGTTAAAGATAGTTGTTCTCACTAAAGGATTCCTTTTCATAACATTAAGTTTATTAGGGACACACAAAGTCTAACTGGCTCTCCTGATAACATAACAAAAAGGTTCAATAACAGGGAAATAGCAAGAATTTTGAATGCTGGACTGACAGAAATTACTTTTTTATTTTCAAACTGCCTCAATAGTCATTGATGCTGCTTCTGTTTGACAGAAACGGCATTGATGACTGTTCAGGCAGTTTGAAAATAAAGAAGAAAAGAAGCTGTTTCTGTCAGTCCAGCATTCAAAGTTTCTATGGTCGGTGTTATTAGTTGCCATTTCCCTGTTGACTACCTCTGCAAAACACAGTTACACAGATGTGTGGCTTTTCTGTACCCTAGTCCTCTGCCAGCAGGGCCATAGCAAGAAAATAGTGTGGCAGGGGAAGGGGAGGGAAGAAGAAGCCCCACTGTACCAAATGGAGAGGACACAGAGAGATGTGATTCAAGTCCACTCCATGGAAGGAGACAGGCAGTGCTGTGTTTGCAAACATTCCAGACATTCCAGAGCCCTCCTTCTCTACTGACATAATTGCAATATGTCAGCTTGACTCAGGCATGCAGCCATAAAAAACACTGCTGCGTGCATCTTCCTAACCCAAACAGGCAGGCCAACAAAATGTTACTTTAATCATTATGGACCTTCACTTACTCCATCCCCTCCTAGAGAACTGAGTTTGTGTCCTCTCTCCTGGTGCTGAAAATCATCCATGGGCTCACCATATCACAGCTCTCTGCCCTCACTGCCAACTGCCCTACACGTCTTGCCTTCTCCAGCCTGCCTTCTCACAAGCCTTCCCATCCATCATCTCTACCATGTGGAGCTGTTTTTTCTCTGGACTTTGTCTTACTAAATCCCCTCGGCTATTGGCCTTGACTACTGTATTGCCAATGATGACCACCTACCCTCCTAAACCCCATCACCCCTATTCACCACATCCTGTATTTTTATTACATATAATTTTCAATCATGTACATGCTGTTTCTTTAAACAAACTGTACAGTTTATGTACTGCTGATATCTAGAGCATTATGTTCCAATGTACTGCTGATATCTAGAGCACTATTTTCCAAAGCACTTAAAGATGCTTCATATAAGAAAGGTGTGATATAAAAGCAAATTCCATTTCAACTTTTTACACAAAATGCAAGTTATTACACTGTGTTGAAAATCCACACTGTACCCGTAGTCCACATACTGTGAGACCAGTTAATAGCTGGTGAGACAGGTCTGGCTACAGTGTTCAGCTGCATGGAGTACTGTGCAAAACGAGTGACAGAGGTGCTTATTAGGGATGGGGCAAACCAGGAGAATGGTGTAATTTGTGGTCCTTAGAAAGAGGAAATGGACTACAGCCTTCTGTCTCTGGCACCACGGTGCTGCATTAAAGAAAATCACAGCCGGGGAAAAATTGATTGTGATTGCCAGCCCTTTTAAGGGCTTGGGAAACACTACTAGCTGAAAGTTTTACTAAATTGTGGGATTTCTTTGTGAAGGGGGAGAACATTACATCATGAGGTCATGTGACCTGGAAGAGTCTTCCGGTGGTGACTGGATAAATTGAACACCATGCGCGAGTGGGGTGAGCTCAGAGTGGGTCGCCATGTGCGGAGATGCACGCTGAGACACATGCATCTGTGCATGTTAGGCATGTTAAGAGGGATGAGGGATGCAAATAACATAGACTACACAAACTGCAACTGGGTAAGCCCATAGTAATACTGATAGATACAGTGGTCTTGAGCAAAGAAAGGTACAAGCTAAATAATGGATACAAACATTGTAAAACTGGAGGATGGCACACTGGGACTGAGATGTCTAGTGTGTAAAATGGTTAGTACAGATGTAGCAAATGAAATGTTAATTTATACTTGTGAACAATGCAATAGAATTAAAGAGTTGCAGGAGAAGCTGGTGGAAGCTGAAAAAGAGTTAATAATATGTCAGCAGAAACTGGTGTTAAATGAAGATGTAAACAGTACTTGGATTGATCAAACCTATGAGGAAATAAAAGATAGTGACTCTAGAAAGAGAAAGCGAGAAAGAGATCAGGAAGGGGAATGGGTTGCAGTAGAAAGAAAGGCTAAAAAGGAAAAAAGACAGAAGACGAGCTATGAGGTTTTCAGTGGAATGCTCAAATAGTTTTGAGCCTTTGGTTATGCTGGATGATGCCTGTGAGAGGGGAGAGAATAGTCATCACATAGATGATGACACCAATAATGAAATAACAGTTATTGTCGGGGATTTGATAAATGTACCTAACATACCTTGTGACACAAATTTGGGTACCAAGAATTTACACTTGGAGGAGGAAATGGAAGATTGCATAAGAAGGAAAATGGCTGACAAAGCGGGAACATCTGCCTTGGGACAGATAAGTAGTAGGAGCCAAGTAGGAATGAAAAAGGAGGGGAGGAGGACTGAAGATGAACAAAATGGCGGAGAATGCCAAAATAGTTCCAAACATGAACAGGTTAATATAAACACAAATCTAGGGGATATTAGCAGGAAGAGGCAGGATGATGTGATAGATGGCTGTGGGGAATAAATGGAGCAGGAGAAGATCAAAGGGAATTTTTACATATTGGAGATTCAATATTGAAATACATGGATAGATATACATCATGGGGTAATAATGAGAGTATAACTACAAGTTATTTCTCGGGGGCCAAAATAAGGGATGTAAAAGGAATGTTAGGAGATATTGTTAAAGAAAAGGAAGGATCAGCAACTCTGATTTTGCATTTGGGGGTTAATAACATTAGACACCAGGAATTGGTGAATATACAGAAGAATTTGAAGAAATAAGGAAGGAAGTAGAAAAGTTTCATTGTAAGGTATATTTCTCAGAAGTTTAACCTGTACCAAGAGAAAGTAGTTTTAACAGCATCAAAATGAAAAAAATAAATAACTGGCTTAGACAGTGGATATTACAGAATAATCTGGGATGCATAATGCATTGGGAGAATTATGCTTATGAGCCATCATATTTTTGTAGAGATAGACTTATTTAAGTAAAAAAGTTAGTAGAAAACTAGGGATGGATATTAAACTGGTGGGGGACAGTAATTTAAACTAAGAGATAAGGGGAGAGGGGACAAAAACATATCCAAACACGGTACAAGGGACTGGAACTATGATCCAAAACAAGTTAGGAAAAGAATGGCAATGTCTATATGGTCATTTAATGCTAGACGCTTAAATATTGATCAAAAGGCTGAACTAGAAGTAAAATTAGCTAGTGAAAATATAGACGTGTGTAGTAACCGAAACCTGGTGGGACCCAGAAATAAAATGGAATTCCAGTATTGAGGGATATAAGTTATACTCCAAAGCAAGAAAGAACAGAAAAGGGGGAGGAGTGGCTATTTATATTAAAGAGGAAACACAGAGCAGTTTATGTAAGGAAACAGATAATGAGGGAATTGAATCATTATGGATTAAAGTAATAGGGGGAGTGGATAAAAAAAATTCTATTTGGTTTATATGACAGGCCACCTAACAATAGTAAAGAAATAGATACAGTAATGAATAAGGAAATTGAACAGATGACCATGGAGGGGGAAGTTGTTATTACAGGAGATTTTAACTACCCTGATATAAACTGGGAAAAGTATAACAGCAAAAATGCAAATAGTAGGACGTTTGTACAGTTATTAGAGACTGTAGGGTTGGAACAACTAATATATAAACCGACCAAAGGAGAAACTACTCTGGATCTATTATTAGCAAATAGATCAGATATTATTAATAGGATAAAAATAAGAGAGCAGCTGGGAAATAGTGATCATGCCATCATAGCTTTTTATGTTAAACAGAATGTTGTATGTATAAAGGGAAAGACAGTTGTAAAGAATTATAATAAGGCTGATTTTCAAAGAATTAAAGGACAATTAATAAAATAGAATTGGAGACAGAGTTTTGGAGGTAAGAGAGTAGGGAAAATGTGGGAGGAATTAAAAAATAAATTATTAACTCTGGAAAGAAAGTATGTACCAGATAAGAAAATGTACAATAGGAGAGGAACAAAACCATTATGGTGTACTAATAAGGTAATAAAATTATGTTTAAGGAAACAAAAAGCATTTAAAAGGATGAAATTATTTGGGGACAGAGGAGGCTATATCACATTATAAAAATTGTTTGAAGAATGTGAAAAATAATATAAAGAGAGAGAAAGAAGAAGGTTAGAGGCTAAGCTGGCATATAGGAAGGACAATGGTAAAAGTTTTTATACATATATAAATCAAAATAGAAAGGATAAACAAGGTGTAGGGCCATTGAACATCAAGGGTAAGGAAATTAAGAACTCTGAGGAGATGGTTAATGCCTTAAATGATTTTTTTGGATCAGTATTTGAAAGGGATGGGGAGGTGAAAAATGTGAATGTGACTAGAAAACATCAGATATTGAGATTATTAACATCAAAGGAAGAAATGGAAAAGGTAATTAATAAAGTAAAAGCTCATAAATCTGCAGGACCTGACCTTTTGCACCCAAGATATATCAAGGAGGTAGCACCACTAATATCAGAAGCGTTAGCATGGATATTTAATGAATCTTTCAGAACAGGGGAGGTGCCTGAGGATTGGAGGCAGGCTTTTGTTGTGCCATTATTTAAAAAGAGAAATAAATCAGTAATGTCTAATTACAGACCTGTAAGCCTTTATTTGTTTATTTATTTGTGAAATCAGTTTACAACCTTTGAGCCAGAGGCTCGTTTCCAAAGGTACCTCGTCACATTAAAGACATACATAGAGTTTTAGGTTACATAGCACAGGTTTGCTAAAAATAGGCGTTCATCAGAGGCGCCACGTCACACTGAGGTCAGACAAAATACATTTAGGTTACAGGGTACAGTAATTGAGACAGGTGTTACACAAGTTGGTATCAAAAATTGAGCAATCTAATTGGCCATACCATAAAACAGCAGGCACTCGCTTAGTTAGACATAGGGTAATGTTACCGGGAAGAGGTGGTGGGTATGGTGTGGAGAGCCATCCGGGTGGGCATTGTCATGAGAAGTCGAGGTGGAGGCCTGCAGAGACAGGAGCAGCTACGAAGTGTTGATGAGTTGGTTTTGAAGGGTGGTTTTGAACTTGGAGATGGTGGTGGCATTGGTGATGGGGGCAGGGAGAGAGTTAAACCAGGATGGGGCTCTGTAGCAGAAGGACCTCTGACCACGGCTGGTTCTTGATCTGGGGACCATTAGAGTGGTCTTGTTGGATGACCGTGTTGCAATAGTGGGTGGGGTCCGGTGGATGGATGCCGCCACCCCAGGAGGGGAGAGCCCGAGTAGGGTTTTTTTTGTGAGGAGGCAGGTTTGATATCGGAGCTGTTCATCCAGGGTAAGGAGTTTAGCCTAGTCATACAGCTGACAGGTGTGTGTGAGCCTGGGGGCACCAGTAATCAGTCTGCAGGCTTTATTCAGGGTTAAGTGAATATTTTTGAGTGTAGTCGTGTCGGTAGCACCATAGACTGGTAGGCCATAGTCTACAAGGGACAATACGGAAGACGTAACAGCGAGCCGGAGCGCATTTGGGGGAAGGCAGATTCTATGGCAGAAGAGGATGCCAAGCCGTGTGTTAGTGGCAGATGCTAGGGCATCAATGTGGTCATGGAATGTGAGGGCTGAGTCGAAGGTAACCCCAAGGTATTTGTAGGAGCAGACTTGTTCCAGTGGCTGTTTGGTACTAGGAAGGATATGGAGTGGGTGGTTGCTAGCTTTGTTTTGGGGGTGGGAAAAGAGCATAGCTTTGTTTTTTTTAAGATTAATGACGAGTCTGCGCTCCTTAAACCAGGCTTCAGCATCATTGAAAGACTGCTGTAGGGTGTCTTGAAGGGAGACGGGATTGCGGTGGGTGGCAAAAATGACAGCATCATCTGCATACAGAAGAATTTTGCCAGGCCATGCACTGGGCAGGGTGTTCAGATAGAGTGAGAAGAGAAGGGGGCCCAGGATGGAGCCTTGGGTGACCCCAGAGTATATGGGACGGGTATCAGAGAGTATCCCATTGATTTTAACACACTGTGATCGAGCGGCTAGATAGCTTGTGCACCATGCTAGGGGGCCAGCCGAGAGACCAGTGTGGCAGAGAGCATTCAGCAGAAGAGGGTGGGAGACGGTGTCGAAAGCTTTGAGAGGTCGATGAACACTGCACCAGCTAGGGAGCTGGTATCCAGGGAGGAGTGTAGGAAGTCGGAGAATTCAACTAGCGCAGTGCTGGTACTGTGACCAGCACGGAAGCCATGTTGCTCTGGGCATAAGATGTTATGCTTAGCCAGATATTCAATGATTTGAATGGCCACCACTTTTTCCAGGGCTTTAGAGAGGGAGGGGAGGATGGAGATTGGCTGGTAGTTGTTGGCTGACGACCTGTCGCCCCCTTTATGAATGGGCATGATTATGGCTGTTTTCCAAGCAGTGGGAAATTGTCCCAGGCAGAGTGATCAGTTAATTAGGCTGGTGAGTGGGGCAAGGACTTCATCTAGCACCAGCCTGAGGATACTGGGGTCCAGTGAGTCACTGCTGGGACTGTTGCTATTCAAAGCTTTGATTAGGATGGGTCTGGCTTCCGGCAGAAACCTTGCGGGTGGAAGCTGGGGTGGTGGAGGACAGGGGGAGGTTGGTTGGGGGGAGGGTCAAAGAAATTACATGGGAGGACTGAGCTAAGGTCAGTGAAAGCAGTGTTGAGCCAGTTAGCTATGATGGCAGGATCGGTGGAGGTAGTGCCATCACTAGTGAGCTGGGATGCGGCAGGGGAGCGTGATTTTCCATTTAGCTGTTTAATATTATCCCAGAAAGTCCGGGCTGAACCCCAGGAGGAGGTAAGGGTGGCCTGGTAATGGTCGGCCTTGGCTTTCCGGATGGCCCAAGAGCACTTATTCCGGGCTGCATTGTAAGCTTGCCTATCAGACAGCCGACCCGTTTCAGTGGCAAGGTGCCAGAGGTTATCCCGATTTCTTAGCAATTGTAGAAGGGCAGGGCTAACCCAGGGTGCATTCTGCTTTTTGGATCGGATTTTGGTGAAGGGTGCAAAGAGATCACAGGCCATGTTGAAGGTGTGTGAGAAGAAGGCAAGGGCAGTGTCAATGTCGGATGCACGATGAATGGGCGACCAGTTTATCTGGGTGAGAAACTGTTTAAGTTTTTGCAGCCCACCAGGGCGGAGGCGCCTGCGGAGGGTGGTCTGGGCTTTGGGTTTGGGATTGGGGACTGCCCAATGAAATAGGATAGGGGAGTGGTCACTTAGGGAATCTGGTAGGACCTGGATGTTTTGGATTTTTTGGGGTCGGTTGGTGATAATTATATCCAGAAGTGTGCTGGTTCCTCTCTTTGGGTTTATTCTAGTGGGCTGGGTGATGAGTTGTGTCAGGTCTTGGGCAGCAAATGAGTCTCGGATTGTGGAAGAGGAGGTGCTGAGCCAATTTATGTAAAGGTCCCCAACTAGGATTTGTTCCGCCTTATGGTGGAGGGAGGCCAGATAGTCAGTTAAAGATACCAGGGCCGGGTGCTGGTTCTTTGGGGGAACGTAGGCAGTGGTGAGATAGAGAGGGCCCCTAGAGGGGTCCGGGGTGAGTTTGAGGGTAAGAGCCTGGGCTCCATTTACAAGGGCAGGGGTGGGGAGCGCGTGTCCAAATATTGTGTCCCTAGTGTAGATTGCACAGCCTCCCCCTCATTTGCCTACTCGGTCCTCCTGGTATAAGGTATAGCTTGGGAGGGAGACAAATGAGTCGGGGTGGATTTGGACAGCCAGGTTTCAACCAGGGCTATGATGTCTAGTTGATGAGCCATGGCCCAGTACTGGAGGGCGTCAAACTGCAATCCTGGGAAAAATGGCTGAAAGTATATTGAAAATAAGAATAGAAGAAAGTTTGGAAATATTAGGATATACTGATGAAAAACAACATGGTTTTAAGAAGAACAGAGCTTGTGGTACAAATTATTTGTGCTTTTATGAAAGCATAAATGAGAAATGAAATAATAATATACCCATAGATGTAATATTTCTGGACTTTCAGAAGGCCTTTGATAAGGTGCTTCACGATAAGCTAATTAAAAAATTAGCAAAAATGGGATTGGATAGTCGTAATGTTATATGGATAAGGAATTGGTTGAGTGATAGAACCCAAAAAGTGAGAATAACAGGTGAACTATCTAAATATATCAAAGTGGAAAGTAATGTCCCTCAGGGATCTGTACTGGGGCCTATCTTATTTTCTCTATATATCAGCGACTTACATGATGGTATTACCAATCAGAGAGTAAAATTTGCAGATGATATTAAGGTGGGAGGTCCAGTTAAATCAATGGAACAACAAAGAGTGCTAAGAGCAGACTTGGGGAACAATCAAAGCTTCGACTAAACTTAATAGAATGAAGTTCAGTATAGATAAATCAGGAGTAATGCATTTAGGTAGGGAGACTAATAATAAGAATAGGTACACACTGGATGGCAAAGAATTGAATGAGGTAGAAGAAGAAAAGGATTGTGGGATACTGATTGAAAATAAACTGAATTTCAGCAAACAGCGTACTGTGGCTATACAAAAAGCTAATAATATGGTGAGGAACATAAAACGTAGTTTTATGAATAAATTAATGAGTTGTATGGTACCAATATATAGGGGCTAGGATTGCAGGAAAAAACAAAAGGGTTGAGAGGGCATGAGAGGCAGATTAAGTTGAAAATAGTAAAAAAAGAATAGGGTATACTATGCATTTGTGAATAGAGCAGGGAGAGTTTGGAATACTTTGCCAGTGGATGTAGTAAATAGTAAAACATCCACAGAATTCAAAGGAAGGATCGACCAGCTATTCATAGGGAACAGGTTAGTATGTACCCGCTAAGGTGGGGAACAGTTTATATGGACCAATGGTCTCCTGCTGTTCTAGCCCAAGTATAAGAACCAAGTATATACTGTACAAGAACACTGAGACTGTTTTGAACCTGTAAGAATTTTTTGCTGAAGCTGTTTTTCCATTCTGTTATTGTTCTGTCTGAATTTACCTTTTAGTGAACCCAGTGGGTGTTTCCAAAGTCCGTGCTAGTGGTAAGGACCCTTTTAGAACTGCATGATTTAGTTTACTTTATGTCCATTCTATAACAGTTCACAGATGCACTGTGCCAATGATGTGAGAGCTTAACAAGGGCATACATTACATCAGTTCTAAAATGGTCCTTACCACTGGCGTGTATATCAGAAGCACAGACTGAATTTACTAAAAGTCCAATAAAACTAGAAAAATAACAGAATGTATCTGTGAGTAAACCCTTAAAGCCATCCTGGAACCAAGCTGATGCAGCTTAGTGAAGCTGTCCTAAGGCGAGGAAACCCAAAAGTGAGTGGAGAAATTGAGGGAATTAAACTTGACTAGCATGTCTCTGTAGTGCAGATTCACTCCCTTTTCAGATTTTTTTTATACAGGTTTTTCTACTCAGCGGAACACCGGAGCAAGCTGGCAGTGCTCCCCACCTCGAGAGGCCTCATTTCAGCCCCTGTTTCATATCGGGAGGCTTCACGTGCCTGCCCCAATGCTCCTTTTTCCGTTTTCTCCTGTTTTTCCCCTTAAGTCCCCGGAGCCGTAGTGCAAGGATGTTACATGCATGTGGAGGCATGCACATTACCTTGGCCTGAATGGCCCCTCTCCTGCCACGCATGGCCTAGTGCCTAGCCCCCCTCTTGGCACCCGCACAACCACCGTGCCTCCACATGATGGCAGCCGAAGGCCAGGTAGCCTAACCTCCCCAAACCAAGAGAGGAGAGCTGCCAAGCGGCCGCTCGATCTTCACCCAGCCCTCCTCCCTGGCCGAGCCCCAGCAGCCCATGGTCGCCATTGAACACGGGTCACCAGTGTGGTAGGAGCTAAGGCAAAAGAGGCCTCAGCCCTCCACGCCACTGGGCCGGCTCACTGCCCTTTCTGTTTGAGTCTTCCAGTGACCTGCAGTTACCTAGAGGATCATCAGCATCAGAAGGGTACATCTCATTGGGTTAGCAAATTGCCAACTGCATGAGACTTCTATACATATTGGGTTCTGCTGTTTTGGACTCCTGCAGATACAGTAAGTGTGTGTGTTCAACAGACATGGGGATGGACCTTTTTGTGGCCTGTTGCTCATGATCTTTCTGATTGCACAAACACTTCCACTTTCAGATGGAATGAAAAGGTTATTTTTACTAGAACAGAAAGCAATAGTTGAAAAACAGGAAATACATTCTTGCAGGATGCAGTTCTCCTTAAGTGATAGGAAACCATTTCTTACACCTTTAGATGCCCTCCTGTTTTCTGTTTAGTGTCTCCAATAAATTGATATTACTGTTATTTTTTTTGTTAAATTATTAATCTAGTTGTTTTACATTTGTAACTTCTCTGAATTCCCTTCTCCTCTGCATCTACTGCTTTCTGTTTCTATATTGTCTGAACCTGCTATGACATCAGTAACACCATTCCAGGCCATTCAGATGAATACTATGGAATGGTGTTACTGATGTCATGGAATGCCATATAAATATGAAAAGAAAGAGCAGTAGCTGCTGAGGAGACGGAAACAATATGCACAGCTGAGGGCAAACCAGAGCTGGATTATTTATCAAAAACTTGTCAAGGCATGTCAGAATACATAACTGGCATGGAAAGGAAAATGGAAGGGCATGTAACTCTGTAAAAATCATTTTCTATCACGGGTGAGAGTACTGCAAGTTTTGCTTCTACCAAAGAATCAAACACCTCAAACTTCAGGTGTTCAATTCTTTCAGACGGTGGCAAACTTTTTCCTCCCTACCCCAAGTTATAGTCCTGCTTTTCCTTGATAGCACTGTAACTACTGTGGTTTCCGGTTCACAAGGGGAACAGCGTGACCCTAAATCAGCTGCACCATGGACTGTTGGCAAGGAGCACGGTTCTGTAGTTGTTTTAAGTTGTAGCACTGCTGCTGCTGTTTTTTCTTCCTTTTCCTCCCTCCCTACCCCAAGTTACAGCACTGCTGTTCAGTAAACTGCCTAACTGAACTTTTAGTGGTGAAAGAATTAAATTTCCTTTTTTACCTAGCTAATCTAACTAGATTTGTACAACTCCCCACCTGAGCTACCTATCAGCTCGATGTCAAGTGCCTAGTCTGCCTTCCTTGAGTGCACTGTAACTGCTGTGGTTTGCAGTGCTGCAGCTCACAGGCTTACAGCAGGCCTCTGAGGGCTGGAGCTTGCCTGACTGCTGGTGGGACTGGAGGAGGAGTGTGCTTTTGGCTGGGCAGTGGGCGGATGAGGCAATTAAGGTGGCAGTCTGCCAGTGTCCATTTTTTGTTGCAGAAATAGCATTTTAGCAGGGCATTATAAGCCCCCGGCAGAATCCTTTTTGGAGTTGCTCTGATGGACTTTTATTGGGCTGGGCAGTAAGTGTGTGCCAGCCGGAAGCAGGATAGTGCTTGGACACAGGTAATTGGCATGTTGGTGGCATCCTCTTCAGTTTCAATTTTTTGGTGTCAGTTTTGTAGTCATTAGTCTTTCTCCTCCTCCTAAGGCCTAAAGCAATATTTTGCAGTGTGATCTAAGCAGTGGGCAGTGACTGTATGCCAGCTAGCAGTCTACCAGTGCCCAGCCCCTGGCAGGTGGCACCTTGGTGGCATCTAATTAAAAAAAGTTAAACAAAACTGTTACTTTCTCCTCCTCCTCCTGAGTCATGCAACAGCCTCTTTCAGTGTGATCTGGACAATGAGCACCAAGTGTGTGTCAGCTGGCAGTTAGCCAGTGCATGTCCCCTGGTAGATGGCACCTTGGTGGCATCCCATAAAAAGTAAAACAAAAAATAGTTCCTTTCTCCTCTTCCTCTTGAGTCCTGAAGCAGTCTTTTGCAGTGTGATCTGGGCAGTGGGCAGCAAGTGTATGGGCCAGTGCCCAGCCCTTGGTAGGCAGCACCTTGGTGGCATCCCATAAAGAAAAACAATTCTCCACATTCCTGAAGTTTCTTCCTCCTCCTCCTCCTCAGTCCTGAAGCAACATTTTGCAGTATGATCTGGGTGGTGGGCAGCAAGTGTGTACCAGCTGGCAGTGTGCTAGTGCCCGGCTACTGGTAGGTGGCACCTTGGTAGCATCCCATAAAAAAGTAAAAAAAAAAAAAAAAAGAAAAGAAAATAATTCTCCACATTCCACAAGTTCACTCCTCATCTTCCTCTTCCTCCTGAGTCCTGAAGCAGCCCTTTGCAGTGTGATCTGGGCAGTGGGCAGCAAGTGTGTACCAAATGGCAGTGTGCCAGTGCCTTGCCCCTGGTAGGTGGCACCTTTGTGGCATCCCATAAAAAAAGACTGAAAAAGTTCCTTCCTCCTCCTGCTGAGTCCTGAAGCAGCCTTTTGCAGTGTGATCTGAGCTGTGGGCATCAAGTGTTTATCAGCTGCCAGCATGCCAGTGCCCAGCCCCTGGTACGTGGCACGTTGGCAGCATCCAATAAAAGTACAAAAATGAATACATTTTAAAAAATTATCAACATTACTGAGGTTCCTTGCTCCGCTTGAACCCTGAAGTAGCCTTTTGCAGTGTGACCTGGGTGGTGGGCACTGACTGTGTGTCAGTTGACAGCGTGCTGATGCCCAGCCTCTAGTAGGTTGCACCTTGGTGGCATCCCATGAAAAAAGTTAAAAAAAGAAAAAAATTCTCCACATTACTGACATTCCTTCCTTCCTCCTCCTCCTCCTCCTCCTCCTGAGTCCTGAAGCAGCCTTTTGCAGTGTGATCTGGGTGGTGGGCAGTAAGTGTGTGCCAGCTGGCAGTGTGCCAGTGCCGAGCCCCTGATAAGTGGCACCTTGATGGCATCCCATAACAAAAAAGAAAGAAAACATTTGCCACATTACTGAAGTTCTTTCCTCCTCCTCCTCCTCCTCCTCCTGAGTCTTGAAGCAGTCTTTTGCAGTGTGATCTGGGCATATGATCTGGGCAGTGGGCAGCAAGTGCATGCCAGCTTGCAGCATGCCAGTGCCCAGCTCCTGTGTCAGCTGGTAGCAAGTTGGTACCTGGCCTGTAGTAATTCTTGGTGGCATCCCATTGATAAAATAAAAATAATAATCACAAAATTTAATAAACTGTAAGTCTTCATCATTCTCATCACCCAAGTGGCTGAGTCCAGTAGTAAGCATTAAGAAATAGTTGGGATTTTGGTTAGATCCGACAGGTTCAGGTAATCCAGACATGGAAAAACTGATTGCACAGAAGGAACAAAATTGTCTTGACTCCAAAACAATCAAAAAAATAGTCTAGGTTCAGGATTTCCCACTGTCTGATTACGCAGCTGTTTTGTATGACTATGCTTCAAGTGATAGGTTACACAAGCTCATGTATAATCACCTTGCCAGATTGATCCTTAGGTGTCCCAGGAAGACTCTTCACTGTGACCTTTATTTTAGGTTAGGGTGGATTTCTCTGTCTAACAGAAGGAAATGACATAAATTCCTGTTGGGATATAGAAGTGTTTTGGGCCTAGTACCAGATTATCTGAGAAACAGATTCTCTCAGAAGAGAATTGATCCCTCTTTGAACTCAAGTTTAGAGAAATGGTGGTTCCAAGAAAAAAGTCAAAAGATCTATGCACTTTCTAGTCAGTTTGTACATACTCTGTGCAATCAACTTCCAGGTAAGGGGACCCACCTGGAGGGATGGAGGTTTGTTAAAGCCGGACGGCCTGCATCCATCCTGGAGGGGAATCCAAGAACTCAATGATAAGTTTAAATGCTACATTGACAAGCATTTAAACTTGCAAACGGGGGTGGCAGGCCAGCAAGGAGGGTACCTACTTGCTCACCCCCCCACAGCTAGCAGTGGAACCAGTGAACCAGAGGAGTGGCTATCTGTGCAAAGCAGTGTGCAAAAGATGGAGATTAGTGCCCAAGATGTGGATAGACAGAAAAGGGGCAAAATTCAGCAGAAGGGCAGACAGCAAGGAGAACCAGGGATAAATGTCAACCAAGGAAGGGGCTGGAGTAGAACAGCAAAACAGTCTAGGGAGGTCAAATCATGGAAAGCCATGTGTGCAAATGCCAGGAGCCTTAGCAACAAGATGGAAGATCTGGAGGCTGTCATGGTGCAGTCAGACCTGGACATTGTGGCCATCACTGAAACCTGGTGTAATGATAACCACGACTGGGAGATGGCCATACCTGGCTACAACATATTCAGAAGAGACAGAGCGGGCAGGAAGGGAGGAGGAGTGGTACTGTATGTGAAAAATGACATAAGAGCCACAGAGATCCAGGAGGAACAAAATGGGGGAGAGATACTGTCGGTTAAGCTGGAAAGGAAAATAGGGACAGCCATCCGCACAGGTATGGTCTATAGTCCACCAGCACAGGAGGAAGAAACAGATAGGGGGCTGATGCTAGCCATCCAAAGGATGGCAGACAAGGGTGAGGTAGTACTGGTTGGAGACTTCAATATTCCAGACGTGGACTGGAGCATCCCAGCTGCAGCATCAACTAGGAGCAGATTTATCCTGGACTCCTTCAGGGTGCCTTCCTCAAAACTGGTCATGGAACCAACTCCGGCAGAAGGCAATACTGGACCTTGTGCTCACAAACAGGGACAGTGTGATGGGGTAACAGTGGGGAGCACCTGGGAACAGTGACCACCAGTCATTGTGGTTTGAAATCACAGAAAGAGCAGAACCAAACCACACAAAAACACGTATCCTGGATTTTAGGGGGGCAGACTTTGGGAAAATGGGGAGATACTTGAAAGAGGCATTAAGGGGAATGGGACAGGAATCAGGGGTTGAGGAACAGTGGGCAGTATTTAAAATGGGGATTACAAGAACAACAGAATTATGCATTAAGCAGGTTAGCAGGAGGAAAAGGAAGAGGAGACCATTATGGTTTTCCAAAGAGGTAGCAAAGAAAGTGAAAGCCAAAATGATTGCATTCAGGCAATACAAAAAGACACAGGCAGAAGGGGATAGGGAGAAGTACCAGGAGAAGCAAAGGGAGGCAGAGGAGGTCAGTAAGGGAAGCCAAAGCTCAGACAGAAGAACACATTGCAAAATCAGTGGGTAGAGGGGACAAAACCTTTTACAGGTACATAAGTGAAAAAAGAAAGACAAAGGGAGGGATAGTGAGACTGAAGGGGAGGATGGGTGCCACGTGGAGGATGACAACAGTAAAGCTGACATATTGAACATGTATTTCTGCTCAGTCTTTACTGAGGAAGAGGAGGTAATGGGTCTGAAGGGAGTACAAGGGTGAGAATGGTGCAGAAATGGACACAAGTCCCTTTACACGAGAAAGGGTCCTGAAGGAACTGGAAGTAATAAGAGTTGATAAAGCAATGGGGCCAGATAGGGTGCACCCCATGGTCCTTAAAGAACTAAGAGAGGTGGTGGCTGAACCTCTGTCTATTCTGTTTAGCCGATCACTGGAAACAGAGGAGGTACTCAAAGACTGGAGGACAGCAGATATAGTCCTCTTATACAAAAGTGGGAACAGAGCACCCAGCCTCACCTCGGTAGTGGGGAAGATCATGGAAGCACTACTGAAGGAGAGATTGGTGGAACATCTGGTTGTCAATGGACTACAGGACCCAAGGCAGCATGGTTTCACCAGTGGGAGGTCATGTCAGACCAACCTTGTTGAATTTTTTGACTGGGTGACTAGGGAGGTGGATCAGGGGAGGGCAGTGGACATGGCCTATCTGGACTTCAGCAAGGCCTTTGACACTGTGCCACATAGAAGATTATTACACAAACTGGGGAATATGGGTGTGGGCAGGACAGTAGTGTGGTGGGTAGGTAACTGGCTTGGTGGCAGGACACAGAGGGTGGTGGTAAATGGCTGTCACTCCACAGAGGGAAGAGTGACCAGTGGGGTACCATAGGGATCAGTGCTGGGACTGGTCCTATTCAACATCTTCATCAGTGACATTGAGCAGGACCTAGAAGGCAGAATTTCACTGTTCGCTGATGACACAAAGCTCTGTAACAGAGTAGATACACCAGAGGGTGTAGACAGAATGATAAGGGACCTGCAGAAACTTGAAGAATGGTCAGGGGTTTGGTAGTTGAAATTCAATGCAAGGAAGTGCAAGATAATGCATATGGGGCACAAAAACCTGGCACAATATATTAGTTGGGGGGTGAGGATATAGCATGCACCAAGCAGGAAAGGGATCTTGGGGTTATCACCTCTGATGACCTCAAGGTAGGGAAACAGTGTGACAAGGCAGCAGGTAAAGCAAATAGGATGCTGGGATGTATAGGTAGGGGCATCACCAGCAGGAAAAGGGAGGTCATAATTCCGCTATACAAGACACTAGTGAGGCCCCACCTGGAGTACAGTGTACAGTTCTGGAGACCATACCTACGTAAGGACATAGACAGGGTAGAGAAGGTTCAGAGGAGGGCAACAAAGATGGTGCATGGATTGCATCACAAGTCCTATGAAGACAGGTTGAAAGAACTGAACATGTACTCCCTGGAGGAGAGGAGGGAGAGAGGGGATATGATAGAGACATACAAGTATCTTACAGGAGGAACAGGGTGCAGGAAAACACTATTTTTAAGTGAAAAAGATGTTCCAGGACTAGAGGGCATGGGATGAAGTTGGAGGAGGACGATTCAGAGGAAACATGAGGAAGAATTTCTTCACAGAACGGGTGGTGGACAAGTGGAACACCTGCCAGAGGAAGTGGTGGGGGCTGAAACAATCACGGGATTTAAGAATGCATGGGATAGACATAAAGGAATTCTGGAGGTCAGGGGTAAGGGGCAACAGACTTCTAGGAAAACATAAACTGAACTTACAAGCTCAAATGGGCAGACTGGGTGGGCCAAAGGCCCTTATCTGCCGACACTGTCTATGTATCTATGTATCTATGTAAGCATTAATCCCCAATGAAGGTGGCATCTAATGGGGAGTTAATGCATGATTGGGACTGTTGTGGCCCGAGGCTGGAGGCCGAGTGCGTACAGCGGTCCAACCATGCTTTAACTCCCCATTAGATGCCACCTTCATCGGGAATTAATGCACTTGTAACATGGCACCTGCGACTGTACTACTTCTCAGAAGGTCTTTCCCGTGCTGTTTAACAGTAATCACCAAAAACACTTATATAGCGCTTCCAATTATGGTACATCTCTTGTTACTTTTCCTGCCTTTCTGCTGCTGGATCAGTGCACTTGCACGTTGATCGTCCCACCTCCAGTAATATAGTGGCAACTACTTTTTTTACTGTTTGAACTCTGCTCTATGTTTCACTATTCGCATGCTACTCTGTTTCAACCTGCGACTTTGGTACTTCTGCTGCTTACTGCAGTTGACTACCCTCGTTTGTTTTTTTTCATCCCTGCTCTACTGCATGCTGGGCAATATGTCCCTGCATACCTTGATGATCTCCCAAACCTGACAGTTGTCTTCTCCGCTCCCTGTTCACCTGTCGATTATGACCAATAAGTGACGCTTTCAGAGCAGCATGGCAGTTCTCCTCCATTTCCCTCTTCATGTATTTTTCAGCACGGCTTCTATTAGCGGTCACATCTGCTGCCACTACCGTTCTGTGCCTCGCAACATTCCGCACAGCCAGTTTGTCCTTCTACACCTCTTTTCTGCCACCCATTGCTCTCTCCACTATTTCCCACTTCACAAGGTTGCCCACACAACTAATTGTCCCTCAACTCTCCCTCGTGCGTCCGACTTACAGGTGGCACTTTCTCACCTGTTGAGAGCTTCGCGCCGATCTCTTACTCAACTCTGCTGTCATGTGCTCTTCTCCATCCCTCAGCTACTTCAACAATATGCCCTCACTCGCTCACTACCTCCAGGACTGCACACTTCCCCATTGTCTGCTGTTTCCCGTTGACTACGGTGCCCGCACCGACACAGGCATTTCTCCTCTTCCTCTTTTCCCCTGCCGATACCCTGTCCTGCTGTGTTACTCGAGTCACCTATTGGTGGACATATTTTTAACAAATTCACTGCTTCCCTACTTCAGTGAGCGCGTTCACGCTCTGCACAGGGGATTATTTGTCTAAGTGTTCTAAATCAACACGGCATTATCGTGCCATAATGCTGTGTTGCTCTTGGGACACCTGACCCTGTTAGACCTATCACCTTCCCTCCCTGGAGTCCTCATATTTCTGCCATGTTACAAATGAATTTAGATTACTGGACTCAAAACCTCTTCCAGCAGCAACCTTGAAACATTGGTGTCTGCATGTCATTTCAGTACAGGGAGGCTGTTGTACTGTATAATCTGTCTATACAAATGTTGAATTATGGGCTCAAGTTTCAAAAGCCCTGAGAATGCAGCAAGCTCCTGGTGCACCGATTGTTTGGGGCATGGGGCTTACGGCATTCTCCTGGCCACCCATCAGAATTTTCAATCCTGAAAGTCAAATGCCATAAGTTAGACCAGGTTTCCCTGGTCTAACTTGTGCCATTTGGGGACCCTTTACGGGCTTCATGCTAAATATATGGTGCAAGCTGCCATAATGTGTGAAACTGTCGCAACTGCACCCACTGTACTAAATTGAGTGCAAGCACAAAGGAGTTTGGCGCAGCTGTTACAAAGAATGGGGTTGATGCAGGGCTTGACAGAACCCTGTGTCAACCTTTGAAAATCGAGCCCAATGTGTATAACTTTTAAAGATCATTGGCAAATTGTGTTCATTCTGACATTGCCCAGTGCATTCACTAACTGCATTTGAAGTAAATTTACAGAATCACAACTGTTCTGCAAATGTATTTACATTGCTTTGGGCATATTTAAGCAATGAATGTGCACAAGTTTGAAAAGCCACCTGTTTTATATTCAGAGTCTGGCTGAGCCACCTGGTCAAACATATCAATATGTGCATCATAGGTGGTTCTAATTTGCATAACTGTCTCCATGGAGACAATTTGTTACTGGGTGCAGACTCTGTACAGTATTCTATTAGCGTAGCTGTCACCGTGGGAAACAGGAACTTGCGATTGCTTGCTTTTTAAAATTATTTTTGTGACTGGAATGTTCATTTACTAGAAATGGCTGATGAAAGCAAAGGTTCTCAGAGTATTTCCACTCATTTGAACCCCTGCTCATCCCAGCATTCCCGAGTCTGCTACTCCTGAGTTGACAGCCAAGGAAGGGATTGGCAGCAGCTACTCTCAACCATTTGAATGGTATTTTTATTCAGCATACTTCATCTGACAGCATATGTGTGACTGAATGGAAATGTACTGCTGTTTTATTTGCACTAAACATTGCTATGATGAGGGCACTTACACACCTGCTTGCAAGCCAGTTTTGCACTGTACCCTGACATTTAAAACTGTGAATTAGAGTTGATACTTTTTCAATTACGTACTGAACTGTTATCTAAAGTACATGCAGTCTGGTTAAGATATTAAAATGTATCTTGATTTCACAGGGTAGCTTCTCATGTCAGTTGTGTTAGTAGTGGGAGTTGGTTGGGGGTATGGTGGTGATCTATGTACTTTGGGTGGGGGTATGGGGTGATCTATGCAATTTGGGTGGGGGTATGGTGGTGATCTATGTAATTTGAGTGAGGGTATGGGGGTGATCTATGCAATTTGGGTGGGGGTATGGTGGTGATCTATGTACTTTGGGTGGGGGTATGGTGGTGATCTATGCAATTTGAGTGGGGGTATGGTGGTGATCTATGTAATTTGGGTGGGGGTATGGTGGTGATCTATGCAATCTGAGTGGGGGTATGGTGGTGATCTATGTAATTTGGGTGGGGGTATGGTGGTGATCTATGTAATTTGGGTGGGGTATGGTGGTGATCTATGTAATTTGGGTGGGGGTATGGTGGTGATCTTATGTAATTTGGTGGGGTATGGTGGTGATCTATGTAATTTGAGTGGGGGTATGGTGGTGATCTATGTAATTTGGGTGGGGTATGGTGGTGATCTATGTAATTTGGAGTGGGGGTATGGTGGTGATCTATGTAATTTGGGTGGGGGTATGGTGGTGATCTATGTAATTTGGGTGGGGTATGGGTGTGATCTATGTAATTTGGGTGGGGGTATGGTGGTGATCTATGTAATTTGGGTGGGGGTATGGTGGTGATCTATGTAATTTGGGTGGGGGTATGGTGGTGATCTATGTAATTTGGGTGGGGGTATGGTGGTGATCTATGTAATTTGGGTGGGGGTATGGTGGTGATCTATGTAATTTGGGTGGGGAATATGGTGGTGATCTATGTAATTTGGTTGGGGGTATGGTGGTGATCTATGCAATTTGAGGGGGTATGGTGGTGATCTATGTAATTTGGGTGGGGGCATAGTGGTGATCTATGTAATTTGGGTGGGGTATGGTGGTGACCCATGTAATTTGGGTGGGGGTATGGTGGTGACCTATGTAATTTGGGTGGGGGTATGGTGGTGATCTATGCAATTTGAGCGGGGGTATGGTGGTTACCTATGTAATTTGGGTGGGGGTATGGTGATGACCTATGTAATTTGGGTGGGGGTATGGTGATGACCTATGTAAGGTTCGCTCTATGTGTGGGTGCACAATAAATGCTGACAGACATAGTTACAGACTACATTTTTAGAACTATAAGTAAGCTGCAGGAAATGAAGGAAGGATGCTCTTAGGTGCTTGGCTGAGACATGCCCCAGCACTTCTATAGGCTGGACTCTCACCCTTCACGCCAGCATCCACAGGGATGGGGTTTCAGGGACCAAAAATCAACAGGAAAAAATACAAAATAAAGCCCCTGCTGCCACGCAGCATGATCTCCAACAAACTGGAGGGGGGACTGAGCATGGATGGTTGGTATTACCATCACTGAGCCCCACCAGCACCGGGAGATAAAATGTGCTATAAAAAAAAGGACAAAAACGTCAAGTTCAAGACACAGTCGCCATTGAAAACAGCAGGCAATATGAGGTACTGAGGTCCTTGTTTTAGAGCATGAATGCCATTCAGTGTTATGCATGTCAATTCTGCTATTGAATAAAGGCTGAATAAAACATTTAAATAACATTTACCAATTACCTTTAAAAATTGTAACATTTTTGAATTTATATTGTTTTGTGATTGTATGTTTGTAATATGCTTAATACAGGTCACTTTTGTAAATGAAGTATGCTTAATAGTTATAACAGGACAGGTGAGGAGAGGAGTGGGGAGGAGAGGGGAGGAAAGGGGATGGGTTGGGAGAGGAGGGGAGGGAAGGGAAGGGCAACAGCATAGTGGGCTTGGTCATAGACTCTCTGCCTCAGTGGAAACTATAAGTGTAGTGGAAGATGACAGTAGTGGCTGGACAGTCCACAGAGTATCACACATTGTAGGAACCAGTCGCAATGGCACTGCAAGGGTTGCAACATGAGTAATTATTGTAAAAGAAAAAAAAAGAAGTAAGAAATGAGTGTGTCAGGACTTCCAACGATGGTCAGGGTTGAATGGCAATGTAATTTTCGCGCTCCTTGGGGCACGGGTGAATTAAGTTTAAAAACAGCATAATGATCTACTGCTCAAACTTTGCTAATCTTATTCTGAAAACTCAGAAAGTGATGGCTACAAATTGGAACACTAAAAATCACACTCAAGTGGCCAAAGTGAAAGCATTAATGCTGGAGGATGAACATGCAGATCCTATGTTCCAGAGTCGGACTGGATCCCTGATCCATGGTATAGACAGCCGAGATGCAGAGGGAGGATCAGAGCAGAACCTGGTCATAACCAAACTGGATGGAATAATGTAAGCAATTCATTGCCTGGAGACATTGGTAGCAGATCTTAAAGCTGATGTAAAAAAAATAGATGCCCGAACTTCAGCTACAAAGTCGACAGTTGGAGAGCTTACCAAGAAAGCAGGACTCCATGACCAGGCTATCCTGTACCTCCTGAACTGGGAGAGAGAGGGAGGGACATGGAGAAAACTTTCTCTATGATGGGGGAGTTTGTGTAATATATTCTTCATTCTGTTTTGAAGATTCCTGACACTACTGCTTTGTCAGTCAAAAGGGCCCATCTATCTCTGCTGCAACAAACAACTAATCAAAAGGCATGGCCCAGCTCAATTCTACTTTTGAATTCACCACGCCGGGGGACATGGAGAAAACTTTCTCCACGATGGGTGAGTTTGTGGAATATATTCTTCATTCTGTTTTGAAGATTCCTGACAGTACTGGTTTGTCAGTTGAAAGGGCCCATTGATCTCTGCTGCAAAAAACAACCAATCAGAAGGCATGGCCTCACTCGATTGTTGTCTACATGTTGGGATTTCCGAAACAGCAACTGATCTTACAGATGGCCTGGAGTTGCTTCTGGATGGGCAACAAATTTTCTTCGATCAGGATTTTTCTGACCTCCTCAATGAAAAAGGGAAAGCAATCCACAATGTCATCAAACAAGCAAGAGGAAAAACAACCATATTCAATTGAATTATCCTGCTCGACTCAGCATCTACACGGAATCTGGATTCCAGTCTTTTGATTCTTTTGATGAAGCATCCCATACACTTTGGAAATTGGACAATAAATGCACCAGGATGGAGAGGGAAACATTGGAACACCAACTATCCCTGATAGCATGGAGGAGAGCCGGACAACCTGAGCGAGTAAATTTGATGGCAGGTTCCATTTTGGAACAGCTTACTGCAGATCTACATATACTTCCTATGGAGGAATCCCACTCCATAAACTGTGAAATTACAGCTGATGTGATCAGGAATGCCAGGGCAGTTCCCACGGAGTAAAATATTTAGCTAAGTTATTCCTTTTTATGCATCTTTTTAGATGGTGATGGGTATTGTTCCCCTTTTTCATTTTTATCCCACATGCCTTTCTTTAATCTCAGTCTCAAGCATTGCCCCTTTTTTCTCTTTCAGTGTACACTTAGTATAAGAGCCATGCTCTTTGTAATCTGGAAAGGGCACACTGATAAACTGAACAGTGGCTCAGCTTAGTTATTGCCAGGCTGCTTACTATTATATAAAGCCACTTCATCACATCTCCCTTCTTGGAGACTGCTTGTCTGACCACTGTTTGCAACTTGCTCAGAGAGCTGAGAGCTCCATAATCCATGACTATATGGAATGGGGGCATAATGTTGGTGGGATTTACCCCCACACCCCAAATTGATAAGAGCCTGTTAGAGCTTTTGCTACTTTTCCTTTCCCTTCTCCTGCATTGTTACTACTCAGTAGCTCTTCCCCACCCCACCCCACCCCGTAGAAAGTTGATCGGGTGAAGACATCAAAACTTGTGGTTTAGAGGGTTTCAACCCCTTGTCTTGATTCAGATGGATCATAGGGATAAATAAATGTAATTAAATGCTTCTCAAATGTGAAAAAGGTTAAATGTCGATCTACTTTTTACCATTTTAATGGTTTCTCCTTTCAGAGATTCATTGTTGAAATACATGGAATCATCTGATAGTTCACTGTTTAGATTGTTATATAACTAACACCACTGAACCCTAATAGAGTAGCTTCCCTTTCTTATAGCATAGGGTGGGGTATAGCAGTAGAGAAGTGGGTATAGAGCTTTGACTTTAATCAGCCCTGTAGGACTCCTGCGTTATTCTTTGGGGGCAGACTGATACAGCTCAAACCTGAAATCGCACAGGGAAGTTACTGATGGCATGTATGGCTTCAAGACTCTTTAGACTCCATCAGGTCGGACATGGTCTATTCTACTGTATGAACTTTGGCTCGTGACTACATGGAGATGGAGCTTTCACCCATTTAAGAGAGGATTGATGGCATGTTCCCCCAGACGACCTCTCCTTTCTCTTCCCTCTCTTTTTTCCCCCTTATGGGTTTTTGATGTTCTTCTGTTTTGTTTTATTATTAGTATTTTGAATCAGGGCTTTTGGAAACAGTTTATCAGGTGAAAGATATGGTAAGGAAATTCGACCTATTTGGAAAATGACCAACACGTTGTACCCTTTTACACCAACACCTTCGGGCACTTTTAATGAGTACTGCCCATGGCTCTGGGACCCAGCTAGGCCTTTACAACTGCCTCAGATAGCTAGTGGATTCCCCATTAGGCCTCAACACGAGCCTATTACTGCCCCACCTTTACAGTGGTCAGGCTTGCTTATCAATGGAAGTAACACATCTAACTAGCTATAATCTGCCTTTTCTGGAACAGGCAGGTAATGTTTCTCACCTAGGAAGCATCACATATGATATGTTTTCCATTGCTCCTTCTACTGTGTAGATAGTTGCAGCTGTTGTGTTTTTTGCAGATTTACATTTTTTTTTCCCAGTACTATTAAATTCTATATTGGGAGTGACATTGATGCAAACTACAATAAATGAAGGCTGGTTAACCAGGAGAGACACACTAAGCTGAAGGTTGTTTACAGGTGTGACCTGGGAGCACAAGGACGTTAACTGACTTGCTCAGGGTCACACAGTATGCAAGTGGGGGCTATGGGATTCAAACCCAGTTCTCCAGGTTTGCAGCTCAGAGCCTTAAACCACTACACAATCCTCACTAAACTTACACGGCATTAATTCAGTGGTAAAAAGACCAAGATTCTAACACAGCTCAGACAACTTAAATGTGACGTTGTCTTTTTACAGAAGACCAGACTCTCAGACACTGAACATGCAAAGCTCCGACGGATGTGGGTGGGGCAAGTCATTTCAGCCTCCCATGACTCCAGTAAACAAGCGGGGTCACCATTCTGCTCCAGAAAAATGTTCCTCCCAATATCTTTCATACAGAACAACTAGAAAATGGACGGGTGGCCATAGCTTCAGGACAGTTTTTTGGATACAGAATTCACCTCATTAATTTATATGCACCAAACATTAATACCCTGGCCATCTTTAACAGACTTTTTCAAAAAGTGGCCTCTATGGCATGGTTGTAATAGGGGTGATTATAATTGTGTCTTGAATCAAAAAATGTACCAAATGTCTGGCTGTGGGACCACGAACAAGCTCATGAGCAGAACGGTCCAGGCAGGTATGGAGGAACTAGCACTCACTGATATCTGGCAAGAATTGCACCCACACCTACAAGACCATACTTTTTATTCGGTGGTGCACCACTCCTATTCTCACCTGGACTTTTTTCTTATTTCCAAGATAGACTTGTATAAGTTTATGAACTGTACTATCCATCCTAAGGTGCTTTTTGACCATGCTCCTGTTTCTGTAGATTTGCGGCTGGAGGTTTGGTTCAGAACAACTTTTTGGAGATCAAACACCTCTCCACTTAATGATGCAGAATTGAAGCTTCTCATGGAAGAAGCTATCCATAACTTTCTCTTAGATCACCAAAACTCAGAGACTAAGATAAAATGGGTCTAGAATGCTTTAAAAGCTACTCTCAGGGGGGGAATTATTTCCTATGCTTTAAGGCTGAAAAAGAGACGTTCAGAGAAACAATTTACTATAGAAAAGACTGTCAGGGAACAACAAGAAACCCTCAAACAGAGGGGGTCCCTAGAGTTTTATGAACAGCTCACAACTAGCTGAAGGGAACTCCAATCCTTATTGGACATCAAAGCGGAAAGTAGGCTTCGGTATCTTAACCAAACCTATTATGAGCATGGCAACAAGGCCAGTCGCCTCCCAGCCTTTCGTTTACATATGCAACGAGCCGATCAATATGTCAAAAAATTACAACATCCTATGTCAAACCAAGCTGTTTACACACCAAAAGATATTGCATCACATTTCCACCACTATTATATATTCCTGCAGACCACCCGCCAGTGTAGCACAGAAGTATACAGGATTTCCTATGTAACATTGATCTCCCATGTCTTTCTGAGGAAGACACCCTTAGGCCAGAGAGTACTATTTCTCTGCAAGAGGTGGAGCAAGTAAATATGGAGATGAAATCAGGCAAGTCTCCAGGTCCGGATGGTTTTAATGCTGAATTTTTTTTAAACCTTCAAACACCACCTGGCCCCATTACTAATTAAAATCCCTAATACCTTTGAGGATTCAGCAGACATCCCTGATTCTTGGCAACAAGCTTTTGTCACAGTAATACCTAAATCCAGTAAACTTGAGGACAAATGTGATTCTTACTGCCCCATTTCCATCCTTAATGTAGACTCAAAAATATTCATAAAAATATTGGCAAATAGGATAAACACATTTCTGCCTCAGCTGGTGCGTCCTGATCTATCCGGTTGTATCTCCCAGAGACATCTTACGGATAACATACAAAGATGTTTAAATATTTTTCAGGTTGGTAAAATAATCCTGAAACAACAAATTGCAATTACAATTGATGCTAAAAAAGCCTTTGATAGGCTGGATTGGCAGTTCTTGTTTGCCACCCTAACTAAATTTGGATTTGGAAACACATTTATTACATGGCTTAAATGTATTTACTGATGTCCAATGGCCCGAATCAAAGTAAATGGCATGTTATTAGATCCAGTTAGGATAAGAATAGGAACTAGACAGGGCTATCCTCTCTCACCTATCTTATTCACCCTGAGTATTGAACCTCTAGCAACTCGGATCAGGGAGCATCAATCACTGGAAGGCATGATGATGGGTGGGGTGGAAAACCAAATTTCCATTTATGCTGACAATACCATACAGTATTTACTGTACATAATCTAGTCTGCACTTTTCCAATCCTACAAGTTTTACAGACTTATGGCCTTGTCTCAGGTTATAAAATAAATAAAAGTAAAACAGAAGTAGTTATTTATTAGTGGAACTCAAACCCTGCAGCTATGTCAATTGATACCATACAAACGGGTTACTACCCAGATCCATTATCTGGGTATTTATATCCCAGTGGGATTCCAGGAACTATATCAAGCCAACTATGGGAAATTAATCACGGCAGTTAATACTGATCTTAAGCACTGGGAATTGCTGCCATTGTCCTTATTTGGAAAAATAGAGATCATTCGAATGAATATATTGCCATGTTTTTTATTTCTTTTCCAAACTTTACCATTAGGAATCCCCAGATCAGAATGGATTAAAATTAACAAAGCCCTTAATCACTTTATGTGGGGAAACAAAAAAGCCCATCTTAAATGGACCATTGTGCAATGAACAAGGTTAAAAAGAGGAGCGGGCCTTCCTTATTGAAAATTATATTACCAAATGGCACAACTCCTACTCTGGGTCGAATACAAGAAGGTAGTGCACAATGGAGTATGGACCACTAAGGAACTTGGTAGTAATCTCGGCCCCCCCCAGTAGAAATTTTTTAGGCCCCCTTACATAAAATTATACCACACGCAGCCACCAATCCTTGGCTTAAGCAACTTTATACCATCTGGAGAGGGGTCAGGAATGACCTTGGCATGACACATTCTATCTCCCATTATACCTTGATTGATAAATGCATAGATTCCCCCATTCCCCCTCCCCCAGTTTTCACACTTTTGGACCATGGACACATTAAATCGTTTGAACAAATTCGGAGGTAATTTCACTTATGGAGTTCAGGGTTTCTTTTGTTATTTACAAATTACATCTTTTCTCTGAGAGGGTCGAGGCAGTGGTAGTCACACAAGTTGTGAGTACAGGGTACTACCTAGGTATACTGAGGCTAATTTGCATTCACTGTAATATGATTCTGCCTCAGTATACCTAGGTATACCTCAGTACTGAGCAACTTTTGTATGACTACCACTGTACAAGACATGACAAGGGCCCCTCACCCATTAATAGAAATAACTGAGTATACGGGAGAAGGCATTATTCAGAACAAACACATCTCTCACATGATAAAGGAATATTTGAGAGAGTTAGGGATGGATGCCACCCCCTTGCACATTCATTCCGTATGGGAGGTGGAGATGGGTTATACTCTAACTCCTCAAGAATGGGCCACAATTTGGTTTGGAGTATTCTGTACCTCGGCATCCCATAATTGGCAAGAATTCCACTGGAAGGTGGTGTCTTGGTATTTTCTTACCCCATCCCAGATAAAGTACTACTCTTGAGATCAGTCTGACAAATGTTGGACAGGTTGTGGCTGAGTAGGCACTCCATTCCATGTTTTCTGGGAATGTCCTATTCTACAACTTAGCTGGAGAGAGCTTGGCCCCAAACTGGAGCAGGTGGAAGGCACCAGGGCACAATTAGATTTCAAAGTGTTACTCCTGGGATTATGGCCCCCTGCTTACCAATAAAACTATCAGAAAGCAATTCTGGGTATTCTGTTGACAGCAGCTCATAAATTAATTACAAAATGTGGGTTATCACAATCCTGCCCTACCTTGTTAGATTGGGTTGGGTTGATTAAAAACATTTACAGAGTGGAAAAACTGACAGGAAATTTGAGGCTTCAGCCAGGTAAGTGTCTGGGAGTCTGGTTACCTTTCATGCACTTGACCAAAGACCTACAAGGAAGATCTGTGCTATCCCAACATGCAGAGGGTTACTGAAACATTTAAATGAGTTAGTGGATTCACCTCAACTCTGGATCATCGCCTATTATTATGAATATCCTGTAGTAGCTTCTTCTCTGCGTTAAACTGTCACTCCTAAGTTCTGTTACAGTTATATGCTGTTCTTTATTTTTATTCTTGTTTGATGTGGTTTGTTGATGAAGTCATATCTACATACCTAAGCAATCAAGTTTTTTTTTTTTAATGTTGCCCTGGTGCATTCTTCTTTTTCCTGAGTTATGGCAGCCTAGCTGGCAACCAATTGATTGCAGTCACAGCACTCATTGACCTTTAGGTATAGACACTTTAAATAATACCATTGTAATAAAAGAGATCACCTCTGTACAGCAAAAAGCAGATACTGACGAAATAAGAGATCTCGGGCACTATTGGACTTCAATTTTTCCTATCACAAGTGAGATGATATAATTCCATTTGAAGTTAGACTTCTCTACAGGGAGAAGTGGACTTGATTATTGGCTATTTTAGCAATACGCAATTGAACACACATTGAGTATCTCTTCGTAACTTTAATGGAATGTCACAGTCTATTTTGATATGACTGTGTTAGTAAAGAAGTTTAAAAAAAGGAAGGAATGTATCAGGCAGTGACACAAGCACAGGAGGAGGAGAAAAGTGATTTGGCAGAGCTTCTTGGGGACAAAGATATAGATTGTGATTATTTACCCAATCAAAATGATAACAGCAGCAGCAGTTCTGGGGAGGAGGAGGAGGAGGAGGAGGAGGAGGTGGAAGAGGTGGGAGTTCAACTCAGGAGAACACACAATGGCAGGCAAATATTCATATAGTGGGATTTCACCCTCGTCTTGCTGGGAAGTCAGAGTTACTACCTGCTATCAAAAGACTGCTCTTTGCTGACCTGAATTTACTGCCAGAGTATTCAAATGTTGCCAGTATTAAAGCCTTTGCAATTCTGATGAGGGCTCAACCACGAGGGCTGGAGGAGTTGTGATCTTTCACAGCCATAGCTACTTTATCCTCATCGAAAGCTCGTATCTCCCTTCTACAAGCTGCTCAAGCACAGGGTGAAATTATCTGGGAGGGCAGCAAACTTGCTTTCTTTCCAGACATTTCCTCGTAGACTCAAATGAGGAAGAAAGCACTACAGTTGACTAAAAAAGTTACTTGAGCAAGGGGTGCAAGCTCAGCTTTTCTTTCCAGCTCAGCTACAGATCCGTTATAAGAATAAAACTCACATATTTACTGCCCTGGAGGCTGCTAGCTCCTTTGTGGCTAAAGTCCTGGCAGAACTTGCCCCCGATCATGAAGCTGCAGGAGATGCGGAAGACGACAATGACTGAAGCTTGTTGGTTTATTACTGACTTTTTCCTTTAGACCTGTTGCCTTAATCTGGCAGGAATCATGTTTGTATATGATATGCTCACTGTGAAGCCTTAGTAGTGTTTACATATTTCATGTTTGCCTAGCTCCTAATGTAAAATGTTAAGGTTACTGAATCTTTGTTGTTTCAATAGGTAAGTGGTTGGTTTTCAGGTAGTAGTGCAGGTTCACTCCACTCAGTTTGTGAACTTTGAGAAATGTCCTTATTCATTTCCTGTTTTTCCACATGGTCCATTTGTGAGCCAAAGGTTGTTGGGGTGAAAAGCAACATAACTGAGCACGCAGCTTCTTTAGCATCTCCTTATTGACCACTGCCTATTGCTACCCATCTCCCCCCCATGTTAGTTCTGCAAGGGGTGGGAACTGGGGAATATTGGTGAATTGTTATTTGTACTCAACTCAACTTTATTTATAAAAAGCACAGTTCACCAGGGTATCAAAGCGCTTGTACATAATTTCAAATTCTAAAATTCAAAAATAAAAAATAATATCAAAAATCTACTTCTGCAGTTCATCCAAACTCGGAGAAAGCAAGACTAAAAAGGATGTGTTTTTAATGCAGATTTAAAACTCTCCACAGTCAGGCACTCCCTTATCCAACGAGGTAGAGAGTTCCACAGGGTAGGTGCTGCAAACACAAATGCCCTGGCACCTGAGGTCTTCAAATGGACCCTGGGAACCTCTAGCACTCCCTTATTGGCAAAGCGGAGTGGGCAGGGAGGGCAGCAGGAGTGAAGAAGATCTTGCAGGTAGCACAGTCTCTGTCCATGTAGGGCTTTATAGGTCAGCAAACTGACCCTGAAGGTGATCCACCACTGAATAGGCAGCCAGTGCAGGCCGTGAAGCACAGGTGTGACATGGCAAGATAGAGGTAATCCAGTCAACAACTTTGCAGCCACATTCTGCACCAGCTGCAAGCAGCGGATGTCAATCCCCAGTAGCCCTATGTATAGGGAGTTGCAATAGTCCAGGAGGAAGGTCAAACAGGTATGGACCAATGTTGGAAGGTCATTGGGCAGGACCAGGTACTTGATTCAGGTGATATTCCTCAGATGATAAAATGAGGGCTTGATGATGGATGACACCTGAGATCTAAGTGTCAGCCTCTCGTCCAAAATAACGCCCAAATTTTACACCCGATCAGAGGTCATCAACTGGCTTTCTCCAAGCCAAAGTCTGGAAGGCCGCCTAGCTGAAAACTCATCTGCCTGATGATCCAGGTCCACAACCAACACCTCAGTCAGGGTTCAGCTTCAGCCAGTTGGCACTCATCCAGTCTTGGATCTCAACGAGGCAGTTTTTAAATATAGAGACAGCTCCATCCTGCTCAGGCACAAAGGACATGTATAGCGGAGTATCATCTGTGTAGCAGTGAAAACTCAGCGTATACCACCTTACAATGTCTCCCAATGGCAGCATATACACTGTGAACAACATGGGTGATAAAACAGAGCCCTACGACACCCCACAGGACAGGAAGAATGGGTCTGAGAAATAAATTCCCGACATCACTCTCTGAAACCTGCCAGTTAGGAAAGAATGGAACCACCTGAGGATTGTACTAGACAGTCCACAAATCAACCACAGGCACTCTAATAACCCATCACAGTCCACGGTGTCAAATGCTGCAGTAAGATCAAGGAGGACTGAGATTGAACAGCTCTTCCAATCTGTCACTATCGGGATATCACTGAGTACCCAAACTAGGGCCGTCTCAGTACTATGCCTCTTCCAAAATCCGGACTAGAGAGGATCATAGGCATCGTGGGTGGTAAGATGGTCCTCCAGCTGCAGCGTGACCACTTTCTCAATAACCTTGCACACAAAGTGAAGGAATGAGACAGGTCTGTAGTTAGTGAGACAGTCTGGGTTGAGAGAGGATTTCTTAAGGAGATGTGTTACCACTGCCTCCTTTAGAGTGTCAGGAAACACACCTTTCTCTAACGAACACCAGACTATCTCAGCTAAGACCGGGCATATGACATTAACGCACCCCACTAAGAGGTAGGTTGAGCCAGGGTCCAGACTACAGCAGGTCGGCTGCATACTCCAGATGAGCCTTACAATATCTACAATCACCATCCAGTCGAAGTCAGATCAGACAAACTGAGGGGCTGCAGCCTCCCACTGACCGTCACGTGAGTTCTAGGTGAGAGCAGACTATTCTACAGTATTATCCTGCTGGACTTTATCTCCGTTAATTGTCATTTGTGGACTCTCAACTGTGAAACGGACTTGTGTTTTACTGGGACTAAATCTGTATTCTGTTGGTGCACTGTACATTTACAGTGGGGTCAGCGTACCTCCTTCTGTTGGTTTTATGATATGTTCTACATATTGCATAAAACTTGATAAATAAAAAGTAAAAAAAAAAAAAGCACTCAGCTCTCATTGGTTGAGTCCCTGCAAAAGGGCCAGAAATATAAAGCCAACAGATCAGTGGCAAGAAAGTTAGCAAACGCAATTGTGGAAGTGCTAGCCACCGACTTGCTGCCATTCTCCTTTGTAAGCAATGCTTTTTTCTGTCGTTAATGCAAGTTGCAGTGCCAAGATATCAAGTGCCCAGCTATATCTTATTTTCCACAGTGGCTCTTCCTGATTTGTATCAGAGTGTCTACAAGACTGTGTAATGTGTCCTGAAATCATCATTTGTTCCACTTGTTCACATACCCACTCACATGTAGACTAGTAGTCAGACTACAGATTACATGGCAGTGACCCCCCATTGGATCAGTTTCCCCTCTTCCCTCCCCTTCTCCTCCTCCTCCTCTGGGTTAAGTACCAGCAGCAGTAGTAGCAGTAGCCACAAGTTACTGGGGTCCGCCAACCCCCACAAGAAGGCAGCTTTATGTATTGCTGGCTTTGACAATGACCATCATGCAGAACACTTGTTACATTTACTTTCAACAGAAGTCTGAGGCGTGGCTTACACCACATTCATTGACACCAGGTTTTATGGTAACAGATAATGCAAAGAGCATTGTAAATGCAATTGGTAATGGCGATTATACACATGTTCCATGTTTTGCCCACTTTATAAATCTGGTTATTCAGGAATTCCTAGATGAGTCTGGCCAAAAACATTTGTGGTCCTTTCATTCATTCTGTAAAGGCACATAAGCTGTTACGTAACATTCAGCAACATACCCACCAGCCCCTCCACTACCTGAAACAGGACATGGCAACACAATGGAACTCCACCTGTTACATGATGGAATGGCTGCTAGAACAACAGAAGGCTATCCACCAGTATGCCATGGAGCGTGGTATTGGCAAGGGAGACATCAACATCAGCCCAAATCAGTGGTACCTGATGGAGACCCTCTGCACTGTACTGAAGCCCTTTGTGGTGGCCACAAGGATGGTAAGTGCTGATGTAGCTGGACTAAGCCAGGTACTCCCTTTCATTGCCCTCATTAACCTGCAACTTCTTTGTATGAAAACTCAGTATGAGGAAAAGGAGGACACCACTGCTGTTAGCCTTGCAGAAAGGATAAGACCACAATTCTGAATTGACACACAAATTTCAAAAATACGTACAGATGACCACTACATCCTGGCTACTCTTTTGGGCCCTCGATTCAAAGACACATTTGAGACATTCTTTGATGCACAAGAATGCAGTTAGGCTCAGCAGATCTATAAATCCTGGCTTATCCATCTGGTCTCTGTACATATGGCACAAAACAAGAACAGGAACACAAACAGAGCAGAACAACACTCAATCGCACTGACAGGCCAGATGGAGGAGAGGGATAAAGGAGGATCCCAATGTGTTTCTACTGTTATACTGTATACTGAACATCACAGGAGTCACTCATTTTTGTCTCCAAGTCAACCTGCTGCTACTGATGCTTCATTCCCCCCTCCCCCCCCAGAAAGACAGCTATTGATGACAAACCACAACTGTCTGACTATGACTTGATGAAAAAGCATGGCAGGTCACTTTCTGACATAGTGGTGCCTGAGATACCAGTAAACAAAATGGTGCAGGATTACCTGGATGGGAATGTGCCAGTAGCAGAAGGAGACAAGCCTCTATTGTACTGATACCAAAAAAAAGACAATTTGGCCCTTTTTTGACACAGGTAGCTGCTGAGCACCTCAGCTGCCCATCTGCAAGTACATACTCAGAGAGTTTTCAGTGCTGCAGGCAATATTGTCACCAACAGGAGAATGTACCTTTCAACTCAAAATGTAGCCATGCTAACTTTTTTAAAAATTAACCTGTCCCTGGCTGGCTCTATGGTGCCAGGCGATAGGGGATCACCTGGAACGCTGGTGACCTGGGTTCGCATCCCGAGCCCAGGGTGCCAGGAGTGGAGGCCAGCAGGGAAGGCTCAAAAGCATCCTCCAGATGCTCTCCTCCCTGGTGGAGGTCATGGATGCACCACCCTTTGGCGGCTCCTGGTGGGCGAAGTTTGGCATTGCACTTTGCGGCGTGGGTAACCACACGCCACATGTGCGATATGCCAGGACACTGCAACATGCATCCAAAGTGGGTGAGTATGCATAACCAGGAAAATGGCTGCTTAGCCACCAGAAGATGGTTGCCCATCCTCCCATAACCACGGTAGCCTGGGTATGCCCCATGTTGTGTCCTTGTCACTGGCAACGAATGAAGAAGATGCCTACTGGCACTGGAAAGTCTCCCCTCCTGGTTGTCCTCCATGGGTAGAAGGGGGGCCCCCCAATGTAGAGATACATCAGGTCGGCTGGACGGCAAGATAAGGGGCAGCGGTCAGCAAATGGGAGGATCATAGCAGCAGGTGCTGGTTTGCTGAAGGAGAGGTCGGCTATTCTGGCACGGGAGAGGAGATAAAAAGATAATACAAAAAAAAAATTAACCTGTCCCTTTTTCCAAACACCTTTTTGCAACGGTTTATGGAGGATGAATCTCCTACACTTCCAGCTAGGCCAATAGAGGAGGAGGAGGATGTGGATGGGGAAGGCTTCTACGTCCATTAGTTTTTAGTTTATTTTTTTGGAACCAGTAGCCTACACACACAGTGGGATGCTGCACTGTTGTCTTCTTAACTTGAACCTTTAGTTTCAAGTCATATATACGTTCCTTCAGCCCCTGAACATATATGTGAGTCGAAAAGTTACATGCTTAACCTTATTCAAAAAATGTCTGCTTGAGGTTGAATGAGTTTTAATGTTTGAATTTTTGACAGGCCTACACAGGCCGCATACATAACCTTTGGAGCAACACTGCCCATGAAGTGTGTACAGCACTGATCTATGGCAGAACTGGATGCACTGTCCATGTGTGGTACTGTCTCAATGGGCGCACTGTGTTTGGAACCAGTAGCTCACACTGTGGAATGCTGCACTGTTGTCTTCAGTCCATCTTTAATGTTTGCTGAATTTTTGAGAGGCCTACACTGGCTAAATAAATAATTTTTGGGCCATCATTGCCCTTGTGAAACCATGGCAGAGTGGGTCACCTTGTTCATGTGTGCCACTCTTCTCCAACGGTGCACAATTTTTGAAACCAGTAGCTCACATTGTGGGATACTGCACCATTGTTGTCAGTCCATATTTAATGTTTAGTAAATTTTTAACAGGCCTACACAGGCTGCATGCATTTTTTTGGGGGGTGGGGCAACATTGCCCATGGAACCACCATTGCCCATGAACGGGGTGCACTATCCATGTGTGGTACGCCCCAGTGGATGCATAATTGTTGGACTGAGTAGCTCATGCTGTGGGATTCTGCACTGATATTTTGTGGGCATACTTATAGGCCTTACAATTATAAACATTTTATTTTTTATTTGAGCATTGTTACTTAGCCACATACTCTTGTTTAATACTACTAGAATTGTCCGTGTTTGTCACTGACTGAAAGGACACAATTTTTGGAACCTATACCACTCATTGTGGCCCACTGCATCATCCTGCTGTTCTGGGTGCTTCATCATCTGAGTCATTTATGATATTCAGCTTGTTCATTCTACCGCATGCTTTTTGATGTCTGAACCAGTGCGAACTAGTTTGCCCTTAAGAGAATTTTGGCAAACTTTAAGTGGTTTGATGGTCAACGTTCACCAGGCTGAACTTCATAAGGTTCACATCGCTCTACTGGATCGGCAGGGAGGAGTGTATTTTATTGCATTCAGTGCCTTTCTAGGGCTCAAAGTGTCAGAAATACATTACAAAATAGGCAAGACAGGGCATCATGACAAATAGTGTTTTAACTCAGACAATCAGTTTGTCTAGTGTACCTACCTAGTTAACAAAAACTAACTAAATCAAATAAATAGCTAAAAAGCAGCCTCTTAAAAATTATTAATGGTGGACATCAGGTGAGTCTCCTTAGGAAGGATGTTCTGAAGCTGAAGGGCAGCGACTGCAAATGCTCAGCTGTCCACGAACTTTAAATATGATGTTAGAATACTTACTTGCGCCTGACCTATGGAATGAATGGCTCTCCCAGGTGCATGGGGGATCATGAGTTCACAGCTACACAGATGGCCTAGTTCATTCAGGGCTTCATCTGTCAGTATCAGTACCTTGTGACCAATTTGCTGCCTAACAGGCAGCCTGAATAGTAACCATAGCAACGGGGTAATATGATCTTACTTCAGCATGATGTCAGAAACCTCGCAGCTGCATTCCGGACCTGCTGCAGGTGACAGATCACACCACAAGGCAAGCCCTCATACAACACATTGCAGTGGACAAGCCTACAATTGACTGTGAATCACAAGAGCCCACAAAATACAGTTTCAGCATCCTTCCCCACACAATCACAGTGCCAGACTGGGTCACATGGGCCTTATGGTCCAATCAAAGTTGAACTTGCCTAGACCAGTTCCTTGGTGAGCCTTAAGATCTGATGAGCAGTTTCTCAAATGTGCCCATTCTCATACTATAGCTTTACAGCTAACCAAGATCTGAGGAGCTGTAAATGCACTTCAGGACTATTTTTAGTGCAGAATAATACTTTTTTCTTTTTAGATGTCATCTGCAGGACTTCCGGTGACGTCATGGACGGGGTAGCAAATTAGACAGACAGCTCCCTCTTCACATCAGCAATCACCCACTCCTTACAATCAGGAATTTGCAAAATAAAATGCTAAATGGCAGCGAAAGAAAAAGGAAATCAAAGAGGCTTGTGATCGGGCCCCAAAAAGTTTAAATCAGGCAAGGCTGGATCAAGATACAGGATTCTGGCAGATGACCGCAGCCACAGTGCCTCACCAGCTAGTGAGTAAGGCTGAGGATATGATACGGATGTCGAGGAGGAATGGCTCACTAGGAAAAGATTCAACAAAATGATAGCCGAAATACAAAAATCAAGAGCAGAGACCAAAGCGGACATTACTACGCTGAAAGAGCAGTTTTCAGTTTTTGAGAATCTGCTGGCAGAGACGGAAAAAACGGTTGCGATAGTTCAAATGGACCAGAGACAAACAGGGACTGCAATGGAAGCACTTTTAACAGTCGCTGAAGCACTACAAGAAAAATGCCTGGATCTGGAAGCCAGATCCAGTAGGGACAATTTAAGAATTGCTGGGCTCCCTGAAGACAGTGAAACTCAGCACATGTGTGCTTTCCTACAAGAAATGTTAAAAGATGTGTTATCACTGCCCTCAGATTATGAGCTGAATATAGAAAGGGCAGACAGAGCTTTATACCCCAAACCAACTGACTCAAATGCCAGACCCAGGTCAGTGATCCTTAAATTCTCCAGTTATAAGGTAAAAGAGGATTTCCTGAAGCAGGCATGGTGGCAGAAAGTAGTGAAATATAATGGCTCCACACTATACTTTGATCAGGATTACCCTCAAGAAATTCAGAAACAAAGAATGAAATACCTGGATATGGTGAAAGCGTTGAAAACAGAGTGAATCAAATGCCAAACACCATATCAACCTAAATTAAGGGTGAACTGGAAGGAGGGGACAAAGATCTACAGCACACCGGAGGAGGCGACGAAGGCCTTGCAGGAGCACAGGATCTCATTACAGCCGAGACCCAGGCCATGAGGAGGCATCGAGCAACAAAACAGAATGAGAAGACAGGGAGAAGCATTGAGGGAGAACTTCCAGCTGACCGGACGAGGAGCAGCACCTGCAGCAATGGAGGAGATCAGGAGAATGCTGCGCACAATGGTAAGAGGCAACAAAGAGGAAAGTCATGGAGGAGAAAGGGATATTTGAACCAGACTAGTTGGGAGAGACTTCCAATTGGATATTTGAATGAAGACTGCTGGACTACTCCTTGAATGGAGAGCAGTCAGATGAGTGCTCAAAACTTTTTTTTTCCTCTAATTCCTCCCATTAGTTGTTTCATGCACTGCTTAGCTCTCAGAGGGATGGGGGATTAACGAGGGGCACAGCACAACTAAAACTGAAATCGATGAATGGGGAAATGGCAAAGGGGGGTACTTGACATTAGAGGAGAGAGAGAAAGGGAGGTACAGAAGGGGGAGGAGAAATCAGTGGGGGGCGACAAGGGGGCTGGGGAGGAACTGCAAACAGGAAGATTAACTCGGGTCTACAAGCGGGAGGGAATACAAATAGCAACTAAAAGATGGCAGGAGCATATTAGAAGGACAAAGAAGGGGAGGATGAAAAGGGGGGCCATGGAACAATCTAACAAAATCAAGGCCATATTAATATGGAAGAAGGGAAGCAGAAGGCAATTTGGCTAATGAAATTTTAGAAGGGAGAGACAGGGTCATAAGAGAAAGGGAAGGATGGATGCTAGTGATAATTGGAGCAAGAGAGGGGAGGCAGAGACCCACAGACTTAAAACACAGCTGTAAAGGGACAGACCTTAAAGGGAATACAGATGAAGATTGGTAGGAATGGGGGATGGCTGCCTCTCCCACAAGACACAAATGTATGTACCCTTGATGCTTTTCTGTTTTTCTCTCTTCTTTTTCAGGTGATCTCGAAGACCAGGGGCAAACCATGGTTCTGAGGAGATCGATCCAGCAAAGCGATGCGAGGACACCAGAAGCTGGGGAGATGCTGAAGGAACAGGGAAACCAGATGCAAAGGTGCAGAAACCACTGCAACACCAATGCATAAGGAATGAGGGGAAAGGGGAGAAGGGGCACACAAAGATCGTTAAAGGGGGGTTGACAAGACTGAAGGGTAATAAAAAGGGTATAGTAGCTGGTCAGAGATCACAGGACAAGAATTGTTGTAAGCCAGAAAATAAGGTGATACAAGGACCTGAAGAAACACAAAGAGAAACAGGAGGGGAAAAACACTGAAGGGGCCAAAAGAAAGAAAGAAATAATGAAAGAATGGATATACAGGGTGTTTCCCGGATTGGGGGGGGGCAGCGAGGAAAGGGAAAAGTTGCTGAGCTGATACCTAGTCTGTGAGTGGATACAGATTTGAACTCTGGTCGTAGGGGACAACAGGAGGAGCAGGGCACACTCCAAGTGACCCAATGACCAAGACAGTGGTCCCCAAGTATAGGAGACGTGGCACCACTGTTACTCCAGACATAGAGGGAGAGTCAAGGGGAACTATGTCCAGGGACAGGGAAAGTAAAGGTGTTTTCCTCAACCTTGGGAAACCACACAGTTATGTTGCATATGTACAAGTTTGTACACCAGTTAGTCAGTATGGCTTGTTTATAAATATGTTGCAGTTGCAGAGCCATAGAAATGCAGAAAGTAAAGAAGAAAAGAGAGGTAGGAAAGGTCAATGAGCTAGAGCTTAGACACTGTAGGCCACCCACAGGGAAAAGGTGGTCTAAACATACTAAAGGGTTACATCAGTAATTTTAAAAGCATGAAAATTGTAACATATAATGTAAATGGCCTGTCATATCCCATAAAAAGGAAGAAGATCATGACAGTAGTGAGACAAATGAAAGCAGAAATTATATTTCTGTAAGAGACCCACCTTACAGAAAGAACACCAGAAACTGAAACAGTTTGGGTATGACAAGGTATACGCTTCCTCATATAAAACAGGAAGGAGAAGGAGTAGCGATACTCCTATCCAAAACAACCCCTTTTGAATATATACAGAAAGAAGTTGACAAAGAGGGTAGATATGTGATTTTGAAAGGGAAAATGCATGGACAAATTGTCACGCTGCTGGCAGTCCATGCACCCCTAGGGTCCAAATATGACTTTTACAAAAAATTGTTAATGAAGGTGACAGAAAAGATGAAAGGTATGCTGATATGTGGAGGGGATTGGAACCTTACGCTGGACCCAAGGGTTGACAGTACAACGGGGATACCTAGATCTACACATAAAGTTGCCAAACAGGTAAAGATATTGATAAATCACTTAGGGTTAAAAGATGCTTGGCACTTCTTAGAAGGTTCCAGCAGAGGGTACGCACACACTACTCTCAGATATACAGTGTGTACTCCAGATTGGATCTTTTCCTAATCCCCAAAGAGACAATAACTAAACTGATAAGAACGAGTGTAGGGACGATGGGAGTATCTGATCATGCCCCGCTCACAATCGAGATACAAACGCAAGAGACACCCAGAAACAACTTCTGGTGACTGAACCTAGCATTACTAAGGGACAAGGAGGTCAAGGAACAAATACTGAAACTTATAGAACAAACACTAGCAGAAAACAATGACCCAGACACTAGTACAGGAATGATATGGGATCTATAAAAGTTAAAAATCGGGTCTTCACAACCAGAAAAAATGGAGGGGAGGGTTGGGTGGTACCAGATGTCACAGAATACTGGCTAGTGACTCAGTTGAGATGAGCCTTACAGTGCGGCAACCCAACAGTAGATGCCCAGTGGTGAGAGTTGGAGGAAGTGGGAGGAGGGAACATACCCCTAGAAGAGCTGATTTTTAACATAAAACCTGCAGCAGGTTTGGAAAGAGAGAATAATATAGCACTAAGGGTGACAGCTGGGGCACTCCAAAGATGGCAAAGATATGAGAGGTTCAGGAAAAACAGATGGAAATACATATGATAGACACAAAACAGAGTACACACCAGGAAGAACAGATCAGTGGTATGGATGCCAAAAACGTAGAGAATGTAGGGCACCTAGGGATATTATGAGGGGAGACACAATTCTTCCATTCAAAGAAGGGAGAACTAAGTTTGAGTGGAAAGAGGCAGACAAACGTAGATACTACCAAATGACTGGTTACATACAAAAGCAATAAAATTGAGGGGGGCCATCACATATTACACTGGATGGGGAGGTGACTTTGGACCAGCTGATCAACCATCAAGACTCGAAGGGAGCAATCACCTTCATCTATCAGTTTTTATTGGCACATGAAGGATCGGAGACAATACACATAGTAAAGAGATGGGAGACTGGAACAGGGATACACCTATCAGAGCTGGAGTGGAATATGATATGGGAGGGGGGTTTCAAAGTGACTGCCTCTCCATTCTTGAGAGAATTTCAATGGAAAATCACTACTAGATATTTTATAACACCACACATGAAAATAGGATGGGGAGGAGGAAGGGACACAGGGTGCTGGAGACAATGCAGGGAAAAGAAAGCCATGCACGAGTATATATTCTATTTTTACCCTAAAATTCAAGAGTTCATAGGGGAAACAAAGAGCAAACTCAAAGAGCTATTCCAGATACAAGGAGAGTTGTATATCCAACACAGTATTTGGGGTTTGCCTCCCATAGAAGTAAAAGGGCCAGATGCCAAATATTTGTGGCAGGTATGTGTAGCAGCACTTGGAAAAGCAATTACAAAAAAGTGTCTCAACCCAGAACCCCTGACTACAGAAGATGGAAAGGTTAACATACCAAGTACAAGATAAAACTGAAAAGTTTGGAGAAAGGTGGATGAGATGGGTCATGGAAATGGGGTGGCCCCCGGAGAGAATACAAGACTAAAGGGCAAAATGGGGGGGGGGGAATAAGGGGTGGAAGGGTGGGCGAAGGGTAGAGCCGCAAGAGATGGAGCACACTGAACTCATGAAAGAACGGAACATACTATACAGGGAAAATCCGAGTAGACTTGCCCAGGGACCTCAAGGGAATAACAGGTACAAAAGTAGAGATTTGTGTAGTTGTAAGACTCTGTATTTTTAGTTAAGTTAATTATATTGTGTGTTGTTTTACTATAGTAAGGTATAAGGAGAGAAGAAAGAGAAAGGTTCAAAGAATTTTCAAAATATGAACTGTGAAGAAAGATGTTTTTTACTATGTACAAAAATGAACAGTAATAAGAATGACTACATGTATGTATCATGAATAAGTCTAAATAAAGTAAATATAAAAAAAAAGAAGTTATCTGCAAAGTTTTGCACATCCTGTCTCACGCTAATTACAGGGTTACAGTGTAGAATCAAGTGTAAACCAGCACTAAAAAGGAAATATGCAGAACCATCAATTTACTAACTACGTTTAGTTATTTTTAGAAAAAAGTTAATGCTGAAACAATCCTCTTAAGCAATACCACTTGTGACACAGACGCTTAACTTTTTGCATTCATAATGACATGACATAAGGCCTGCTCCTAAGAATACTTCCTTTTTTTCTGTTTTCTTTTATTTCTTTTCTTCAGGCGAATGAATAAGTATTTAAATCTGACTCAGGAGGGCTATGTTTTTTGTTTATTAATCACTCTAACTGTACTACATATGGCAAGATAGGTAGTTTTATTTTTTTAACATTAATCTCCTGATTCTCCATCCCAGCCTCTCCTCACGCAAACTCCTGTAAGTCCCCTGAGCCCACACCTTACCTTATCACAGCCATCCCCCATGTTGCCTAGGTTCTGCCCCTGGGTAAGTACCGTGGTGGGGGAGTGAACCTCTGATCATGTGCAACATCGGGCAACTGCGATGGTGGTGAGGCAGTTCCTGGATATACCAGGGTCCCACAGGGGAGCCGGCACTGGGGCAAGGCTTTTTCCCACTAGTATACCCCTGGAGACACTGGCACACGTAGGGGGACCAATGTGCATGCACACGCAATGTGTGCAGAGTGCAGGTCTCCCAGCCGACATCTCCACGACCCATGGTGCTCTCAGCTGTACTGCCACCTAGGGTCGCACAGCTGGCAATATTGCAGCAAGTACAGTGACTCTCCCTTACTGGAGGAGAGTGCCCTCTGGGATGCTCAATCCTGTCCACGGATGGCCGACAGCGTCCTGGGTGTGCTCCAAAACACCAGGTAGCCAGCATCATTAACAGTGGCTCTACTGCTGCACTGATGACCTGGCTGGCAAGTTAGATATTTAAAACTGATGTAGCAGCACTACCATTGTGATAAGCAAGGCACTATACGAATGAAAGTAAGTTCCTCTGCAGCTTACACATGCCAGTTTTCTGAGATTCTGTGCACTATATTCCAAAATACTGCACAACATATTGTAACTTTCTGCAACATTATTGTTTGCTATTTACAGCATAATTTTACATTTTTTTCACACCAGATATTTTGTTTTCAGGTTAGATATTTACCCAAGAGTAAAACAAATAATCATAGGTAGCACACGTTCATTTCAAGCCAGTGGAGCAATTTGCCCTTTCAGGTTTGCCATTTCTCAGTGGAAAAATCTTTGAGCCTTGTTATGTGAAAAGTGTATGTCAAGGTATTTTTATGGCTGTGGGTGGAGCCTACAGCCATCTTGCTATCTGTAGCTTGAAAATGGAGTATCGTGGAACACATTTTTTGGACTTTACAATGTATCCTCCCACATATACAAATCACTGTGGCAACTAAAATAAAAAATCCCTTCTTTCTGTTTAGAATGTTGTAGACATAACTCCAAGCTGCTTATCAGAAGGCCATTAGGAAACTAAAACAGCTTGTTAAATATTGGTTGCCTATTAAACTGGAGATTTGTTTACCCCCTTCGAAATGCAACAATCTGCACATTTAAATGCCTAGCATTTAAACCTGTTTTGCTGTTAACTTGAGTTGGGCATGAATATCTTTCAAGAAAGATCTATACCTCAGAAATGTTATGCTTTCCCAGCAAATTTATAAAGATTTACACTGTTTTTAACCTCTCAAGACCTATCTGATAAAATGCCAGGTCTTCAGCAAGGGATGCGCCTGCTTCCCTAATATAACAGATAAGAGCTACTGAGATCTCATATGGTAAGTGTGTAAGTGTGTGTGAGAGAGAGAGAGGTGGAGAAACAAACTACTGGCAAGGGAGACCTCATCTAATGAATTAACTGCAACAAACCATGAGTGAGAAATTCATCTGTATAATTATCTGATTCCTTATGTTCCCATATAGAGTTATAAATTAACCAGGAAAGACACGCAGGGCTGCATGGACAGGGGAAATTGTTTGACCAGGAAAGACATGCTGAGCTGTGCAGCTGAAGAGCTCGCATTTCAAAGGACAGAGCCACATACAGCCCCCTCAGCAAAACAGTGTCATCAGGACACTGCCTGCTGATTTGCCATTCAGAGACTGGCTCCTGCAGCACTGCTGGTCATTGGGCTGGCACCCCTCACACCCCTGTGTAGCTACTCTCATACCAACAAGTTTGTTTGCATTTGCTCACTCAACAAACTTAAAAATTAACCAAAACAATTGAGAAAGAAATTTGTAGGGGACAACAGTTGAGTTTTTCTTGTGTTTTGGACCTTCAGCTCTAGGCTGTGGAACATAAATGTATTGTTTGTGGTTGGAATGAGCAATCTAAACAGTAAGAAGGTCTGAACAGTAATATTTTAATTTACAGTATTAGTAATGTAATTGTGCATAATTTCTATAAATAAATTTGAGGTCTGATAATGTAGCCAGGGGCTGGGATATTCAAAGGGGTTGCGCCTGGCACAACAGTGTTGCGCCATGGCAACCCCGCATTGTGCCCTGGTGGGATATTGAGAAGGCTGCCTGGCACAGTGCAAATCTCGATGCACTGGGGTGCAATGCTAATGTATGCAGTGCAAGTACAGGGGGCATGCCCATGCATATGTGGCACATCCCAATATTCAGCCCGGGATGTGCAGTGCATATGCTGGCACAACCCTGCATTGCACCACATGGGGGGGCTCAAAGTTGAGCCCCAGAAAAGATGGCACAACTCTTGGCCACCCACAGGTGAGCTGCAGTATTTCAGGGCACAACACAGCAGCCCAGCCGTGGGTGGCCACCCGCCCAACCAGAACACCGTTGGCAAGCACACACACACCCTGGTGGTCAAGTGGACCCCCCGCCCATAGCCACGATCGTAGCAATGTATACCAAACAAGCGCCGGTAGTCCAGTGGCCCCCCTCCTGAGTCCTCAAATCCCCGAATATTGTAATGACAATCCATCCCTGGTGGCCAAGTGGTTCCCCCCTCCCACCTGAGTCCCAGAGTAACGTCAGATGACTGTCCCCGGTGGTCTAGTGGAACCCCCCCGCCCCTAGCCATGATCACAGTAATCCTTCATATGGAAAAGCACTGGTGCTCCAGTGGTACCCCCACACCAAAGCCCTTGCTCATCCCGCCCCCCCCATCATCGGTGGGTGGCTGCAACCTGCCCATACTGCCCGGCCACCCACTGAATGACAGGTACAATGGGTTGCGGCCCGTGGTCCCCAGTGTGGACCCAATGGAAGCACAGGAAGCAGTACCTAGACAGTTCCAATTATGTGAATTACTTCATTCACATATGTGGGACTGTCTAGTACAGTGAGAGTGGTGGGGGGGTGCCACTGTAGCACCAGGGCTTTTCCGTACGGAGGATTACTGTGATCGCGGCTAGAAGCAGTATGTGGGTGGGTTGCAGCTAGATCACCAGGATGGTCATCTGACATTACTTGGGGACTCAGTGGGAGGGGGATCACTTGGCCACCAGGGCTGGTCTGTCACTACAATATTCACTACAATATTCAGGGATTTGGGGACTCGGGGGGGTGGACCACTTGACAACCGGGGATGGTCTTTCATTACAATATTCAGGGCTTCAGGGACTTATGAGGGAGGGCCACTAGACTACCAGGTCTTGTTTGGTATACATTGGAATGATCACGGCTCTGGGTGGGGGATGCCCCAAGATCCCCACTGCACGTGTCATGCTGTGCAGGGCACCAGGCGCAAGTCATCAGGCTGCCCTGTGCAAGGCATGCAAATGGGGCCATAATGACATGCAAATGGTCCCATTTGCACCTTGCATATCTTATGGCCTCATTTGCATGCTCTCTGCTGAATATCGCAGGTGATGCACCTAGTGCAACTGCACTTGAGCTGGCGTGTCCCTGTGCTCCTTTTCTGTGGCATGCGCTGGCACAGTGCCACTGTGCCATGCACAGTTTGTGCACCAACTTTGTCATATTCAATGGTGCTGTACCATGGCGCATCACTGTTGAATATTGCCTGGTCCTGGCCCCGGCGCAGCCTAGTTGCGCTGCGCCCAGGCTTGCACCATTGCCTGGCGCAGTCTGAATATCTGGGCCAGAGTATGTCTTAACTTGCTTTGATCTCTCACAACATGTAGTAGTAGTAAATATTTTATTCAGAAAAGGATAGTCCAATTGAGCCAAGGCTTATTTTCAGTAGGGTCCCAATGTATAAAATAAACAGTTACACAGAATATGTACATGAATACAAGCATAGCAAATACAATATACAACCTGTATCAAAAGACACAATGCTGTACATGACAGACATGTAGGTGTTTCTTAATTAATTACAACAAATGTTAGGCATTTCAGCACTTTTTAATAAGTCAAGATCTTATTTGACGCCAACATGAAGGAGATAATGACTTGATATATAACGTGCTATTTTTGAGAATGAAAGAGATCATGTCATTTATTAGGAGGAAAATTATTGTTTAGATACATAGCTACATAGGCACTGTCAGCAGATAAGGGCCTATGGCCCACCCAGTCTGCCCATTTGAGCTTGTAAGTTACCTTTATGTTTTTCTATATTATTATTTTTATATTTTTGGAAGTTTCCTGTAGGCTTGATATTATTCCTGAAAAGTCAGAGATCTTCCTGGGGAACTTGCAAGATACTGGTATATAGCTATACCATTTATAAAATTCTTGATAAAACAACTGGAAACAGAAGACTGTTTTTTGTCATTTTATAATATGACGTACTGAATGTGTATTTACAGAGTTGCTGGATCAGGGCCTTGAAGAAAATAATATTTACTTAACTCATTTAAGATTCCATCAGGTGGACAGAAAAAAGTCTATCAGAATTCGTCTGAAAACTAACAACTATAAGATGCAAAAATAGCATCTGTGTGTGTATGTATGCATGTGTGTGTGTGTGTGTGTGTGTGTGTATATATATATATATACACAGTACATATATATATATATATATATATATACACTGTATATATATATATATATATATATATATACACATATATACAGTATATATACTGTATATATAGATATATATATATTATATATATATATATATATATAGGAAAATGTCTCTATTTGCAATACATTTGTTTGCAGGCATTTCTAGTATCTTTTGAAAGATTGTCTGATTTATGATTACTAATTTTGAGTATAGTTCATGAAATAATGAGTGTGATGTTTGTTATTTCATATAGTCCCCTATTGTGCCTTATGCATGCCATGTAAATCCAAATAATTCCAAGGCCATCTTGACATATAATATAGAGCTCTTTTCCTGATAAAAGGCTGATGATATAATAAATAAAGAACAAAGTCATAAATAAGGAACCAGTGGCTTATGGAAAAATTTGCAGGGATTTATACAGGGATTTGATTCTGCCATTGTGGGGAAAACACAGGAAAATAAGGGCTTCTTACAGGGAAATGGTTATTTGTATATGGGAGCACGGAATAGTTTTTATCCTATTTTTGTAACCTGGATAGGGCAGGGGAGATGCTACATCTCGTTGTCATAGGGATCGTCATTGAAACATTTTTGCACTGTATTTACTCAGTCTGTCCCAGATTAGATGCAATATGTTGTTTTCAGTAGGGTCATGATTTTACCATTTTTATAGTGTATTTATTCAGGGTACCTAGTCCAGGGCCCCTGTATTCAAAGGAGATGCACAGTGTGTCCTGGCAAAAAAGGAAGATGTGCCACGCAGCTCCAACAATGCGCAGCACAGCAGCATGATATTCAAACATGCAGGATGCGCTGGCCACAAGGGAATGGGCCAGGGCACACACAGATGGTATGCCGTGCAAGTTGAGGGAGCATTCCCATGCATATGCTGTGCTGCGGTATATTCAGTGGGAATGAACCCCTCACAGTCCAGAATGCCGTGGCCCACAACTATGCCATGAATAACTGGCCTAACTCAGCCAGCCACCCACACACCCACAGGCGGGCTGTGGATGTGCACCCAGGTGCACAGCAGCCTGGCAGCACTGGTGGACTAGAGGTACCCCCTTTCCATCCCCAGTCTATCCAAATCCATCCCTGAAGAGCTCCATAGTGTAGGGCCCCCCAAGACCCGATCACACCAGAGGAAACCATGGTCCATATCCATAGCATAGAGGACCCTCACCCACTGCCCCTGTATACAGACACCCTCACTCCCCCTATATCTGACCTGTTGTAAAGACTGGCACTGCCCTTCACACCTGCCATGCCCAGATGTTGACAGCACTGAACCCAGGCTGGGGACCTGCACTCTGGAATAACCCAACTGACTGTACCATGAATTAGGGCACCATGCAAGCTGCAGACCCACCAGTGTATGCAGCCATGTGTATGTCCCTGGCAAACCGTAAGAAGGAATTGACATACCTCCAATGCATGCCTTGCTGATGCTGTATCTTCCTGCTGTCATACACTTCTGCAAGTCCACATGCTCCCCCATTCCCCTGTGTAACATGCCACCCTCTGGACTGCTAAGGTATCCCGGGTGCCATGGGGTGCAGTATCCTGCAATGCCATTTGCAGTGTACGCTTCAAGCTATGGATAGTTCATCCGCAGTTCCTCAGTTGTAGAAATGAATGGGAGGTCAGCTGTAACATGCCTGTTTTGGGACCTGTGTGAGTGGGTACAGCATCAGCCATCACCGGCACTAAGCAGTGCAATGGCACCGGGATGATGGATCTGCATGCGAATGCCTGAGGTGTATGGCCACTGGGCGTTATCACCCACACACAGCTCATGCCTATGTATAACACATTCCAGCATTCTATTGTGAGTGCTTTGCCATCCGCCCGATACAGTGGTATGATCCCATCACAGAGCCAGTCGTCGCAATAGGATGGGCTGGGGGCAGGGAGGGGTGTCTGTGCACCGTTGAGAGGGAGTGGGGGGGCCACTACACTATGGACGTGGACTGTAGGTGTATTCATGTGCAATCAGGGATGGCATCAGGGTCCCTACAGTATGGAAATGATAGAGCCTGGACTCTGGTACAATCAGGGCTGGTGGAACGGGTGGGGGAGTGCCACTTTACCACCAGAGACTACAGGGCCTGTGCCACATGGGAGCGATCGGGGTCAGGGCTTGGGAGCGAGAGCTGCTCCGGTGCATTCATCCCTGTGCCAACATGCAAATGGGCTGGTAATGAGTATGCATAAGGCCCCTTTGTGCCCTGCATGCTCAATTAGTTAATTTGCATTCCTTGGGTGAATATCACCCATGGGGGCTGCGGCACATACCGGTATGTGCCACACATTCCCTCTTGAAGGTATTCAGTTGGGGTCACCCTGAATGTGCCTTACTTGGCAGCTGCCTGCACTGCGACTCCCATCCAGGGTCACATTTTCAACAAGTACAGTATGCACACCCTGTACCAGTGGCACATTCTCTTTGAATAATGTATCAGTGCCAACTGGCACACCCTCGTTACGCAACACATCTTTCTGCTCGTGCATTGGTCCAGCACTTAATATGTCCCCCCAGATGTAAAATATTGTTTTCAGTGCGTTCTGATTTTACACAATGCAGCATAATATTGTGTTGATGTAGAGCTCCACTGAAACTAAGATGCCATTTCTTCTGTGAACTATCCAGGCTAAATATACAGCAACCAGCAGGCATATTCTAGGAAAACACATTGTAAAAATGTGAAAAGGAAGACCACATTGAAACTGCCTCTCCACAGATCTGCATTGTGCAAATTCATTAGAAATAATGGATAAAAGCATCCCAAGAGCTCTCCACAGCGATATCGGCTCTGACCAGAGTTTGTTTTTAATACATTCATGTTGCTGCTTACTACTATGTCTGCTGGCATTAATGTTAAGCAATACTGAAGTATCTCTAAACAACAAGACAGTTTTCTGATTTCCTCCTGACATTGTGTTTCTGTGTTTTTTTCCTTGCCGTATCTGACTTCCCAGATACCTTTTTATTGTTTTAGGCCCATAACAGCTTATTTATGACTACTTTTGCAGCATTCTGCACCATTGCAAAAATATGGATTTTTTGTGTCATTTTCTTTGCTGTGCAGGAAAGTAGAAAAGTGGCACGAGTGCCCGGCTTTCTGCCTTTGATCATCTCTGCTTGTGTTATACCTGCTGTGACATATACCGCTGGTGCGCTGTAATCCCCCATTGTAGCTATAAGACAATAGTACTGTTAGGCTTCCTTAGAGCAGTTTCCTGTTGGTTGCAATAGGAGCAACATGTCCCAGCTTGATAGTGCAGTGCTGTTTTTCCCTCTCTAGAGGAACTTCTCTAGGAAGTAAACAAATCCAAGTAGCACGCACAGCTGCCTGCTCACACATAGGTACACAGCACTTCATGGTTTGCAAAGTCCCTGTGGCTTACCAGAACATGTTTTCTCTGATAGAGACAGAAGTTTCTCTAGTCATAATTCTAAAGCATTTTTCTAGTATCCAAGAACACTTTTTAAAATATCACATTTATAGTATCTGCAATTCAACTTATTTTTCATTAATCTACTGTATAAAAGTACATAATGTTTTATTACTGAAAATATTTGCATGCAAAAAGTATCCTCCCTCCAGCAGACTTCATCTCATGCTCCTGTTCAACCCCTACTGAAGGTATCATTCACGATTTGTGACATCATAATCTTTTGCTGTGAAAATGGTTGTTATCTCACAAATAGATGATTATCACCTCATCAGAGGAAAGGCCACAAGAGTGAGAGGAAGTCTGAAACACAAAGATCCTGTTTTCATGCAAATGTCCGCAGTATTAAAGAATGAGGGGACATAAATAGAGGAAATGAATGAAATATAAGTTGAATTGTATCTGAATATTGGATTTTAAAAGGCATTCTGCAAACAGGCAAAATGCTTTTACACTACGGATTACATTTGTATTGCAGAGTACCTGTCATTGACAAACATATTTGGACACTTCATACAGCATAAAAAGGCAGAGTTATGCTAACAGAAAACCAAGTCACACATCCTATGTCCTCAATGAAGATCTGTCTTGCTAAAGCCTAAATACAGTATCACACTACTAGGACTGGGCAGAACTGTGAAATGCAGTTTTCGCCAGAATTCTGTGGCATTTCCTGATTTTCACAAAATTCCACCCAAAAGAATCAGCAGGACGCTGCCATTTTTCCACTAAATATGGTGACAATTAATCCATCTACATTGCTGTCTACTATACATATGGAAAATGGTGCAGAAAAATCCTGCAGATTATATTAACTTCAGCAACAACTCTGCAGTTTACACTGATGTCTTTTTTTCAATATACTCACAGTTTATGCCCCTGTCAGACTCTGGTTCCCATTTCTCTTGGACTACCAAGGTATATGCTGACTCACCTCACAATGTCTGTTTCTGTTAGCCCCTCCATGAAGCTGTGTTTTTTTTTAACCCCTCAGCGGGATCTGGGGTAGGGGGATGTACCCCAAAATATTCACTGGTTCGTCAGGTGGCCAGCATGGCGAACATCAAAAGGGCCCAGATACATCAGGGTCCCCTCGCCTCAGGTACCAGAGCTGGTCTTTTACCTGGCTTCATCCCATTGGATGATGTCACACAAGGGCTTGGGTGTACTCGTGCATGCACAAGGTGCGTGGCATGCGAGTCAGCCATTATCCATGGCCTGACCTGCTTACCTCTGCTGTGCTCCCACTCATGGTCACCTTGGTGGCAGCAGTACAGTGGGGGCAGCGACCCTCCCTCACTGGAGGAAGACAGCATCCTCTGGGACACTCAGTCCTCCTCCCCGCTGGCTGACCCCCGATAGCCCAAGCTTACTTCCAAACCTGGGTCATCGGCGTCACAAACAGTAGCACTATACCTGCGCCAACAGACCAGCCTTGTTGATATCTATTTTATTATATATGTGAAAAAAAAATGTGGAATCAAAATCTACTGCTTACACTAACATTAGTAAAAATGATTTCAGTTTGCATCAAAAATCCTGCTGTTTATTTATTGACAGAAATGTTATTGAATATTTCAAAAGCATCCCCTGACAGAATTGATAACTTTGCACAGTGTTACACCCGCTTGCCCACCTCATGTATACCAGTCTTCCAGCCTAAGTCTTCTAATTTGTTTGCCACCTCAAATGTCAAGAAAGTGTTTGGCAGCTCCTCCTATGTCTTGCTGGGCCCTTCAGTCTTGAACAGTCTCTCAGATAATGTGAAAACGACAGAGAAACATAGAAATATGGAAACATACAGTAGGCTCTGTAGGCCATCTTGTCTGCCCATTAGACAGTGCTAACCTCTTTTTGTTAACTCTAACTATCCACCTGAGAAATATTTATTCATGTTTTTTCCATGTTATTTATTCATTCACTTTATTAATAGCCTGTCTTTGACATAGGGTTGCCACCTGGTCGGTTTTCAATCGGCATGACTGGTTTTTTGATTACACTGTTCCACTGGCGACCAGCATGGCAATCTGCCATTTTTTTTTACATTGCCCCATTGAGTCTGTGTCTGCACCTGTGTGCCACCACATGCAAGCACACTGTGTAGTGTTGTCATGGCAACAGACTGTTTGCTTGGGTCAGCAAGCAGCTGCGAGCAGGAGAGAGTGAGCAACAAGGCGACAGTGTGAGGTGCGGACCCGATGCAAGCAAGCATTTTAGACAAATCTTTCTTTCTGTCATAGGTGCCCCTCATCCCCTGTTAGTGAACTGCCAGGAGAGACAGCACAGCGGGAAGGAGACATGCAATGTGTTGCTTTGATTTTTGACAACTCTGACAGCTGTTCTGTTAGTGACAGTACCAGGGTGTCAGCATGGCTCAGCTGGTAGCACATCCGCCTCTGGATTAGAAGGTCATGTGTTCTCATCTCACACCAGGATTGGACTCGTACCTAAATGCTGGCACCTGACAGCAGTATTGTGGGGGTGCTGTACTGCTGGGTTGTGCCATCCTTTGGATGAGATGTTAAACTGAGGTCCCTTGTACCAAACCTGGTGCTGTCCTAGTGGGTGTCCAGGTGGAAGTAAAAGAACCCAGGGCATTCTTCACAAAGAATGGGGTACATTCCGGTGTCCTGGCCAATATTCCCCTTTCCAAAAAAATGGTTCACGCAATTGTCCAGGCTGTGTGTGGGTGCTGATGTGCAATATGGCCACCACTACACATTCAGTCACTTCACTGCCAGTCTAGCACTGCTTGTAAAGCACTTTGGAACACATTGTGTATGAAAAGCACTATATAAATGCTGATTCTTCTTATTCAGCGTGAGTGTGACAGGTCTAACTCTAGCCGTGCAGTCACGGGAGTCCAGCCAGAATTCAGCCAGAGCAGAGTGAGTGAATGGGGTGGGCAGTGGGGAGAACGTCACAAGGGCCCAGATGCACCAGGGTCCCCTCGCCTCAGGTACCAGGACTGGTCTTTTACCTGGCTTCAGCCCATTGGATGATGTCACACAAGGGCTTGGGTGTACTTGTGCATGCACAAGGTGCGTGGCATGCGAGTCAGCCATCATCCATGGCCTGACCTGCTTACCTCTGCTGTGCTCCCACCCATGGTCACCTTGGTGGCAGCAGTACAATGGGGGCAGTGACCCTCCCTCACTGGAGGAAGACAGCATCCTCTGGGACACTCAATCCTCCTCCCCGCTGGCTGACCCCTAGTAGCCCGAGCTCGCTTCCAAACCTGGGTCATCAGCGTCACAAACAGTAGCACTATACCTGCAGCAACAGACCAGCCTTGTTGATATCTATTTTATGATATATGTGAAAAAAAAACGTGGAATCAAAATCTGCTGCTTACACTAACATTAGTAAAAATGATTTCGGTTTGCATCAAAAATCCTGCTGTTTACTTATTGACAGAAATGTTATTGAATATTTCAAAAGCATCCCCTGACAGAATTGATAATCTTGCACAGTGTTACACCCGCTTGCCCACCTCACGTATACCAGCCTTCCAGCCTAAGTCTTCTAATTTGTTTGTCACCTCAAATGTCAAGACAGTGTTTGGCAGCTCCTCCTATGTCTTGCTGGGCCCTTCAGTCTTGAACAGTCTCTCAGATAATGTGAAAACGACAGAGAAACATAGAAATATGGAAACATACAGTAGGCTCTGTAGGCCATCTTGTCTGGCCATTAGACAGTGCTAACCTCTTTTTGTTAACTCTAACTATCCATCTGAGAAATATCTGTTCATGTTTTTTCCATGTTATTTATTCATTCACTTTATTATTAGCCTGTCATTAACGTAGGGTTGCCACCTGGTCAGTTTTCAATCGGCATGGCTGGTTTTTTGATTGCCATGCTGGTCGCCAGTCGAACAGTGTAATCTGCCATTTTTTTTTACTTTACCCCATTGAGTCTGTGTCTGCACTTGTGTGCCACCACTTGCAAGCACACTGTGTAGTGTTGTCATGGTAACAGACTGTTAGCATGGATCAGCAAGCAACTGCGAGCAGGACAGAGTGAGCAATAAGGCGACAGTGCAAGGTGCGGACCCAGTGCAAGCGAGCATTTTAGACAAATCTTTCTTTCTGTCTTAGGTGCCCCTCAGTTCCTGTTAGTGAACTGTCAGGAGAGACAGCACAGCGGGAGGGAGACATGCAGTGCATTGCTTTGATTTTTGACAACTCTGACAGCTGTTCTGTTAGTGACAATACCAGGGTGTCAGCATGGCTCAGCTAGTAGCACATCCGCCTCTGGATCAGAAGGTCATGTGTTCTCATCTCACACCAGGATTGGACTCTTACCTAAATGCTGGCACCTGAGAGCAGTATTGTGGGGGTGCTGTATTGTTGGGGTGTGCCATCCTTCAGATGAGATGTTAAACAGAGGTCCCTTGTACCTATCCTGGTGCTGTCCTAGTGGGTGTCCAGGTGGAAGGAAAAGAACCCAGGGCATTCTTCACAAAGAGTGAGGGACATTCCCGGTGTCCTGGCCAATATTCTCTTTTCCAAAAAAAAGGTTCATGCAATTGTCCAGGCTGTGTGTGGCTGTTGATGTGCAATATGGCAGCCACTACACATTCAGTCACTTCACTACACTATCAGTCTAGCACTGCTTGTAAAGCACTTTGGGACACATTATGCATGAAAAGCACTATATAAATGCTGATTCTTCTTCTTCAGCGTGAGTGTGACAGGTCTAACTCTAGCCGTGTTGTCACGGAAGTCCAGCTAGAATTCAGTCAGAGCAGAGTGAGTGAGCGGGGTGGGCAGTGGGGGAGACAAAGTCTTGAATTTGAAGTTGCAAAGTGCACCTCAACGAGACAGCAGTGAGTACAGAGTCAGCATTTGATTGCTTTACCCAGTGACATTCTCAAAACTCAGATTACTGTGCAGTTGCAGACGCAGTTGCACATTTACAAAATGATATCAGACAGGTTACAGGTCTCAGTCACAGGAATCCATCCAACTTGGTGGTGGGAATGGTGGTGGTTGTGGTAGCATAGCGGGGGTTGGGGGTGTCACAAACCCACTCCTGGGGGGTCAGGTCCAGTGAGCTCACAGTGCCCACCCCTAAGTGCAATCTGTGATGGGGGAACAGGAATACCTACCTCGTGTCCTCCCAGAGTGCTCACTAAGTTCACAACTGAACACCCACCATGAGGTCCCAGTGCTTCCTCTCTCTAATCTGGGTAAGGACATAGTACAATCTTAAGTCTGTAGCCAGGTGAGAACTCTCCTTGGCTGCTGTACTAAGGGGGGAAGACCCAAGCATTACGAGCTCTTCAGGATTTACCCTCGTAACCCTGATTTCATCCTGTCTTACAGGGTGTGCAGCAACTAGTTCCCCTTTACAGACTCCTCCCAAGACCTGAGTATCTCCCCCACATAAAGGTACCTAGACTTCCCTTTTTAGAATCCTAGTCTTGGTAGTGAAAGGTGGCACTTTAGCAACTACAAGTTGGTCTCAGAATTGAATAAACCTTTTTTTACCTCTACATACACACAAAATCAGTCACAGGCAGTTTTAAAAGCAAAATGCTTTTATTAAAATCTAAATGACTATCATGCAAACTTTACAAACAAAGGATTTAGGAATGTGGTTACAGAATAACAAAAATAAAGATGGAAATATACAAACAAAACACACTGTAAACTTTTAGCTGTCCAGTTTCTACCTTGTTTGTGTATGATGGAAGTCCAGAGAATAAATGGGTTTGCAAAAGTTTAAGTCCTTCTGTAGCATTCACTGGTTCTTCAGTATGGCTTGGTGTGTGACAGGAAGAGTGTCCCTTGAAAAAGTGCCACGTGCCCTGCTCTGAGGACTTTAAATACCCTCTGTTCAGGCAGTCTGTAGCCTTATCTTTTTAGGTCAGCAGGGGTCTCTCTTGCTCTGTCTAAGATTTTTAAGTAAACTATATTATTGATTAGTTGGATTATTTTACAGTTCCACTATCCTGTGATTGTTCCTCATCCTTTCTGCCTCCTCATAAAATGATAGTTCCTGGAAATCTAAAGCACTTTTCCTTTGAAGTGTAAGTTTATGATGAGAAAAATAGTTTTCTCCCATCAAGAGATTTGTTGCATCTGGTTCCCTACAATTAGCTAACCAAGGACATTCCATTCCTATCATTTTATAATACCCTGCCTTTGAGATGTAATTTTCAGCTTCCTGGCAAGTAAGCCTTTCTCAGATCACAGGATACCAATTTTCTCTGCATGTAACCCTTTAAAAACAAAAAAACAAGGGCATCTTTTGGCAACCCTTAATTCTGGCCTTTGTGGAACTTTGAAACATAACCAAGTTCCTCTGCATGCATGGGGTAACCCTTACCTCAGTGCTTGCGCACTATGGTTCTTAGTCTTTTAACTTGTTTTTTTGGTTTTATTGGGCTCACTACAACCCAAACCTGACAGACCAGCTTAGGGTAGCTGGTTCATTCCACTGGGTTGTCATATTGACGAGGCACACTGATGAGTCCTGGTAGGACAAAACACATGTCTGTGTCTTCTGTTGGCACCCTTTGCAGAATATATGAGAGGCCTTTTGGCACCATACATTCCTGCTTAAAGTTGAACCAGCATAATATTTTGTGGTGGTTTGCATGAACAGCCCATGGTGCTTTACATTATGGGGGTATGTGTGCCTTTGTATTTCTCTGAAATTTTTCTTCCCGGCCCGTGCCCTTTGGGGTAACTCTTGCCTCAGTGCTTGTGCTCAAAGGTTCTTTGTCTTCCTCTGCATGTAACCCTTTTTAAAGCATAAACAGAAAAAATACACAAAAACAATATTGTCTACAATATTCCAGCAGTTGGCAAATTGAATTTATGGGAACATGCCCCTATTGTATGGTAGAGCTTCCATAATTCTGTTCACAGTTCTAACTGGTGAGATAGGCCATCTGTGTTTGCGTTGGCTGACCCAGCCCAGTGTGTGATTGTCATGCCGTAGGCCTGTAGGGCAATACTCCATTGAAGTAGATGTCCATTTGTTTTACCCATCTGATTTAACCACACCAGGGGGTTGTGATTGGTCTGTACTTCAAAGCGTCTCCCATAGATGAATGGCTCTAATTTCTTCAGGGTCTGTACCAGTGCAAGGCATTTCTTTTCAACTGTGGAATATGCCTGATCCTGTGGAAGTAACTTCTTACTAAGGTACACTATCAGGTGGTCTTTTCCCTGATTAGATGTCTGGCTGAGGACTGCTCCAATCCCCACATCCAAGGCATCTGTCTGGACTACAAATTACGTAGTATAATCTGAACTGGCCAACACAGGGGCACTGCACAGTGCCTCTTTTAGCCGTGCAAAGGCTCATTCACAGGCTGGCTCCCACTTTACCCTTTTTGGCTGTCTTTTCTTCAGCAAGCTAAATAGGGGGGCTGCCAGGGTACTGTAGTTGGGCACAAACATTCAGTAGTACCCTGTAGTCCCTAAGAAACTCTTAACCTGTATCTGGGTTTCCAGTGTGGACCACGCCTCTATTGCCTCAGTGTTTGCCTGATTATGATGAAGCTTCCCCCACCCCACTACATGGCCTAGGTATGCTACCTCTGCCATAGACACCTGGCATTTTTCAGTCTTTACAGTGAGCCCTGCCCTCTGTATCCTGCCCAACACTTCCTTCATGTGGGACAGTTGTTCCTTCCAGCTGGTACTGAAGATGGCAATTTCATCCAGATAACCCACTGCGTACTCTTCAGTACCATGTAACACCTGTTTGACCAACCTTTGGAAGGTGGCAAGGGCATTCTTCATTCCAAAAAGCATTACCCAGAATTTGCATAATCCTATTCAAGTGATAAAGGCTGATTGTTCTCTAGCTCTGGCAGTTAACTCCACCTGCCAGTACCCTTTCATCAAGTCAGTGGTGGTGAGGTAATTCGCCCCTCCCAACTTGTCTAATAGTTTGTCCATCCATGGCATTGGGTGGGTGTCAGACTGCCTGACTGTGTTGAGTCCACGATAGTCCACACAAAAGTGAGTAGAGCCATCTGGCTTGGGAATGAGGACTATGGGTGAGACCCAGGGACTGTAAGATTTCTGGATTACCCCTAAATCCAGCATTTCTCCACCTCCCTCCTAATGTCCTTTAGGACAGCCTCAGACACCCGGTAGGCTGTCTGCTGTATGAACGCTTGCATCCCTGTGTTTATATCATGTATCGCTAAGGGAGTTCATCCAGGCTTGGCCATAAACAAAGGCGCAAAGTCCACTAAAACCTCCCTCACTTCCTGGGAGTATTCTGGGGTCAGCTGGGGTAACAGTTTGATTGCTGCCAGAGATGACTCCCACTTGCTTTCCTCTAGGAAGTCCAGTAGGGGGTCTTCCTCATCCGTTCCCTCCCCAGGACTACACACTGCAAATACCATGTCAGCCCTATTTGCACATGGCTTCATCATGTTGACATGGAACATCCTATGGTTATGTCTCCTGTCAGGCAGTTCCACAACATGATTTACATCATTGACCTGTCGGACTGCCTTTTATGATCCTGCCCACTCAGCCTGCAGCTTGTCCTTCCAGACTGGAATTAGGACCATTACTTCCTGACCTGCACTGTATGAGTGAGCTCTGGCTCCACAGTTGTAACAGATGTTTTGCTTCTGTTGAACAACTGACAGGTTGCTTTGGTCCACCTCCATAAGTTCCTTCAATTTCTCCCTAAACTTAAAGACCTACTCCACTATGGGAGTTCACTTGGTGGCATGCTTGCCTTCCAAGTCTTCCCGGATCAAGTCTAGGGGCCCACACACCCCACGTCTGTATAGGAGTTCGAAGAGGGAGAACCCTGTCAACTCTTGGGGCACCTCCCTGTATGTGAACAACACATGGGAAAGGTATTTCTCCCAGTCCCTCCCATATTGTTCAGCAAATGCTTAGAACATCAATTTTAATGGTACCATTAAAATGTTCCACAAGCCCATTGGCTTGTGGGTGATAAGGTGTCATGCATCTCTGCACCACCCCACATTTCTCCTGCAAACACTTCATCAGGTCCAACATGAAGGTACCCCCTTGATCAGTGATAACCTCCTGTGGAAACCCAACATGGGAGAAAATCCCTAGCAAGCCATCTGCCACTTTGTCTGTCCTAAGTGAGGAGAGGGCAACCACCTCTGGGTATCGGGTGGTGTAATCTACAACTGTCAGGATAAACATTTTCACAGAGGAGCTTGAGTTACACAAAGGTCCTACAATAGCCATTCCTACCCTCTGGAATGGCTTCTCCATAATGGAAATAGGGCAGTTTTGGTTTTACTACCTGCCTTCCCTTCCTGTTGGCACCGTTGACAAGACCTGAAATATTCCTTCACCTGCTGGGTGGAGTTGGGCCAATAGAGATTCTGGACCAATTGTTGCATGGTGCGAATGATGCCCAGATGTCCAGACATGGGGATGTCATGAGCAACCTTGAGCAATAGCTCATGATACCCCTTGGGAAAGACAAGCTGCCTGCCCATCACCCCTCCCTCTGTCCTCACATCCTGTGTATACAACAGTCCGTTGTCCCAAAATACCCTATGTCTCATGTCACCTCCCTGTGTCCCATCAGATTCCATGAAAGCCCTCAGCCTCTCCAAACTAGGCTCAGTCCTTTGAGCAGCGGCAAATTCCTTGCATTTTTCTAAAGCATGGGACATGTCCCCCTCAGTTTCTAAACTGGGGTCCATACTTCTAGCATCAGGGTACTCAGAGTCACTACCATCCCTAACCTTCTGACCATTGCTTACCCCACCTTCCTCAGAGTAACCTTCTGTAGCTGTTTTGTGAACAGCTACTTGGGGAAGTCCTACCTCCCTTTCACTACTCTCCATGTCAGGAGACACAGGCTGGGGGACCAGCCTCCAATTCTTTTCCATAGGGATTTCTGTGGAATTCAGGGAACTACAAGGGGCCTTAACTGTCTGACTGTTGATAACCCCACATACCACCCTCTGCTGTAGAGTATTCCCTATAATCACATCCAGGGTGTGGTTGTCTGCCACTGTCACGTTTTGCACCCTCTCTCTTGTCTCACCCCAGTCCAGGAGAACACTAGCTAGTGGCAGAGTTTAGTCCTACCCAGTGAATCCCCTCACCGTTACAAACTGATTAGGTATAAGCTGTTCAGGCCCAAGCAAATCCCCTTTTACCAAGGTAAGAGATGCCCCTGTGTCCCTTAACCCATGGGTCTGCACCCCATTTACAGTAACCAAATGTATGTGCTCTCTCATGTTTACAGGCATGCTTTCAGAAATGCACAGTGCATGTACCCAACTCTGGTTGAGCACCACTTTATCCACTCTGTGCCTTTTTAGGACACTGTCTGGCAAGATACCCTGGCTGTTTACAAAACCAACAGTCATCATTTCTTTTATCTGAGAAATCCCTTTTTGGTAACTTGAGGCTTCCCTCTTTTGGTGGAGGCAGTGAGGGTTTTAACTGCCCTGAAGGCACGCTTATCCCTTTCTGCCCTGCCGCATCTGCCACACTTCCTTTCAGAGCAGGCCTGCTCCTGGCATAGGGATCTGAGAGCTCAGCAGATTGCTGTGCTGTTTTTGGATCTCAGTCCTCTAGCCAGGTTTTCAACTCTGCTGGGCAAGCCCAAAAGAACCACTCTAAAAGTACAATCTCAATTTCCCCGCAGAGTTTGTTTTCTCCCCCTTCCTCCAACATTTCAAAAACTGACATTGCTTTGTGGTGAGTTGCTCAAAGCTCATGGCAGTGTTTTTCAGAGTTTACAGAATTTAACCCTATAAGCCTCTGGAATTAGTTCATACTTTTTAAGCAAAGCAGCTTTAAGTTTCTCATAATCTTGGCTATCATCATTGCTCACTTGGCCTAGTGCCTCACGCCCTTTACCAGTAAGTAGTAGGGATAGCTGGAAGCTCCAGGACCCCCTGGGTATTTTGGCCTTGATACAGACCTTTTCAAACAAATTCAAAAATGCATCCATATACTCCCCCTCTTTAAATTCGGCTATTAATTTGGAGTTTAACTTATACCCCAGCCCTGGAGTTTCAGGGTCACCCCTGTCACTTACCTACTCTGGTGCTGGTCATTGGAGCCTTAGCTTCTCCAGTTCAAACTCTCTCTGGTGTTGCCTTTCTTTTTTCTTGGCCTCTCTCTGGTGCTGCTTTTCTTTTTGATATATCTCCAGTTCAAACCTCTTCCGCTCAAACTTCCTCTGTTGCTGGGCTTCAAACTTTTCCTGCTCGAATTCCAGCTCCAATTTCCTCAACTCCAGCTGCTGCCTGATACCTTCTAGCTCCAACTTTGTGGTGTCCTTCTCCTGGTACTGTGGACCTGGGTTCCCTCTAGCCTCACTGTCCTCCTCCCTGGGACTGGACACTGTGACATTCCTTGGCTCTCCCATGCCCAATGTCTGGTCCCTTTCAGTCACTTGTTGTGACTCGAGGTTTGGGGCAACCCCTTGCTCATCAGCTGCCATGAGAGCCTCCACGAGGTTATTTTTATTTATTATATTTTTTTATTTATTTCTTCATTCGGACATAACCTTTGAGCAAAATGCTCTTTTTCAAAGGTTCCATGTCTTGACAGGAGGACAACACAGAAAGATAGTTACAGAGTATGGGTACACAAGTACACAGACAAAAAATTCAAGAAATAGCAGCAATTGGTCTATTTACAATTGTAAGTTATCTCATATAGAGGTACAGCATATTGCAGTTAGTACAGCTCAAGGTACATGGTGAGTGCTGTGGGTTTAAGAAATTAATTTAGCAGGAGTTAAAGCAGCCAGGGGAGGCATTGTCATTATTTCATATAAAGTTGGGGGGGTGAAAGACTCAATATAGGCTTTCGCACCTTGTATGTTAATGTAGCCAAAAGAGGCTTTGTCATTAATTCAAGTCAAGGGTGGGGGGGGTAATTTTCTGTGTTTTTTGTTATTCACCCCTCGTGCTAGACCCCTCTTTCTTGACACAACTGCCTTAGGTGGTCTGCAGTGTATTTACTGTAGTTGGAAGCCATCTTCTTCCCTCACTACTGCTACACTAATTTAAACAAAAAAAAAAACAGGGTAAGGAACTTTATACTGTAACCAAATAGTTTTTTCCAAATCTCTGCCCTGTTTGTGTGTGTATTGTTTCAGTTTATCAATCTGATACACTGGCCTTGATTCCAGCTTCTATGCCTGTGCTACCAATATCCCTCAGATTGCAACATTATGCCACCAGATCTCTCGGATCCCACCACTGTGCAACAGATCTGTCATGAACCCAGTCCTGGGGGGCCAGGTCCACTGAGCTCACAGTGCCCACCCATAAGTGCAATCTGTGATGGGGGAACAGGAATACCCACCTCGTGTCCTCCCAGAGTGCTCACTTAGTTCACAACTGAACACCCATGATGAGGTCCCAGGGCTTCCTCTCTTGAATCTGGGTGAGGATACAGTACTTTGGTTGCTGTGCTGAGAGTGGAAAACCCAGGCATTGCAAGCTCTTTGGTATTTTCCCTTGTAACCCTGATTTTGTCCTCTCCTACAGGGTGTGCAGTAACTAGTTCCCCCTTATAGACTCCTCCCGAGACCTTGTATCTCCTCTATGTAAAGGTACACAGACTTCCCTTTTTAGGATCCTAGTCTTGGTAATGAAAGGTGGCACTTCAGCAACTACAGGCTGGTCTCCTCAGAACTGAATAAACCTTTTTTTACCTATACACACACAAAACTCACTCACAGGCAGTTTTAAAAGCAAAATGCTTTTATTAAAATCTAAATGACTCTCATACAAACTTTACAAACAAAAGATTTAGGATTGTGGTTACAGAATAACAAAAATAAAGGTGGAAATATACAAAAAATGCACTGTAAACTTTTAGCTGTCTAGTTTCTACCTCATATGTGGGTGATCAAAGTCCAGAGAATAAATGGGTTTTCAAACATTTCAGTCCTTCTGTAGCATTCACTGGTTCTTCAGTGTGGCTTGGTGTGTGACAAGAAGAGTGTCCCATGAAAAGTGCCACATGCCCTGCTCTAAGGGCTTTAAATACCCTGGGTTCAGGCAGTCTGTAGCCTTATATTTTTAGGTCAGCAGGGGTCTCTCTTGCTCTGTCCAAGATTTTTAAGTGAACCATATTATTGATTAGTTAGATTCTCTTACAGTCCCAATATCCTTTGATCTTCCCTCATCCTTTCTGCCACCTCGTAAAAATGAGAGCTACTAGAAATCTAAAGCACTTTTCCTTTGAAGTGTAAGTTTATGATAGGAGAAGATGGTTTTCTCTCATCCTGAGATTTTATTGCACCTGGTTCCCTATAATTAGCTAACCAGGGACATGCCATTCCTGTCATTTTACGATACCCTGCATTTGAGATGTAATCTTCAGCTTCCTGGCAAGTAAACCTTTCTCAGAACACATAATGCCAATTTCCTATGTATGTAACCCTTTTAAAAAAACAAGGGCATCTTTTGGAAACCCTTAGTTTTGGCCTGTGTGGAACTTTGAAACATAACCAAGTTCCTCTGCATGTAACCCTTTTTAAAGCATAAACAGAAAAAAATATACAAAACAATATTGTCTGCAATATTCCAGCAACTGGTAAACTCACCACAGGGGCAGGGGGTGGGGGGGCAGGTGGCCTTTTTATTTTTGTATTCCCAAGATGGCAACCCTACATTGCAATGTTGCTACTGTTGTGCTCAGCCTGCTCATAAGCTATATGTGTATGCCTACTTGGAGCTGTATCCTTATGCAAGACTCAACATGGCTCTCTTCTATCATTAGTTTATTTATTCATTCATTCAAAAGCTTTACCAGGAGAGACATATTGAGTTGGTAACAGTTCACTTCTAGATGCATCCAGGAGAGATGGGGAGTAAGCAGTACAAGGTGTGCAAGTGAAAATAACATACTGTAAGGTTCAATAGTAATAAAAATAAAATACAATAAAAATGTAAAACACATATAGTTGTGCAGTCATGAAGTACAGACAGCTAGTCAGGGAAACCTAAAATAACCTGAAATAAGGATTTATGCACAATGCACTGAGGTACAAGTGCAGTACGGTACTTCTAGCAAACACCAGTTAAGAAGCAGATTACTACTGTTCAGACTGCGAGGGTGCGGGAGTTGTCAATGCCAGTGTAGTCAGGTGGGTGCAGGAGTAAAACATTACCAGATGAGAATAACAGAGAGGAGCAGTATTAAGGTCACACAGGCTGGGGCCTAAGGTAGGTAGAAAGTTGCTCATAGCAGTGGAGGGACAGGGGGACATCAACAACTCAAGGAGAGTGGAACACAAGTGAACACAAGGGTCTGTGGTCAGGTACAGTTGCAGGAGGGGGTAGTAAAGTCACAAAGAAGGGACTTCAGGGAGTAGAAGATGGAAGCTGAGCAGATAGACAAGAGATAAAAGGCACACAGAGGTTTTCTTGGAGAGGACGAAAGGGCATAGGAAGCAGTGTTCTGGAGGGGGGCACAGAAAGGAGGGGAGGAGAGAAGAGGTCAGAAAGGTAGGGAAGGAGAGAGCCAAATCAGAATTTGGAGGTGAAGAAGGCACAGTAGGCAAGGTGTCTGGCATCAGGGGAAGGGAGAGGGAGGCATAAGGAAAGCAGTGATGTGCACAAGGAGGGCATTTCAAGGCAAAATGGTAGAATGAGTAGAAGAGGGGTTAAGTCTCACAAGGGTGGACTTGGTGGCTGCACTGTAGACAATATCACCATAATCTAAGATTGGGAGAATCATCTTCATGACTAGCTTTCAACTGGCAAAGAGTGAGATGCTGATTTTGTTTTTAAAGAGTACATCAATTCTGGGGTGAATGTGAGGCATTCTGATAAGTCATTGTGATGGTCCAGCCAAACAAGGAGACATCCTCAATCACAGTACCATCAAGGGTGTGGGAGGAGAGGAGGGACGAGCACCTGGTGAGCCTCTGCCAAGAGCCAAAGGTTATGGAGACCATTTTCTTGGCATTGAGGGACAGCAGATTAAAACAGAACCAGCACTGAACACTGTCAAAATCTGGTTGGAGACAAATGGCAAGCTCAACAGTAGAAGAGCTGGAAGAAAACAGCACACCTTATCTAGGGTCTGCTTAGAAACAAGTGGTTTTATACCTTCAATGCATTTTCACAGGGAAATACTTTAATAAATGAATTAATGAAAATGAACCTAGCAAAGAATTTCAAAACCATAAAACAGAGCAGCACAAAGCCTTCAACCCAAAGCTGACAAACTGAACCATCCCAATAATCACCAAGCATAATGGACTTGCATACTACAGATATTTGCATAGAGTATTTCCTGAAAAATTCCCTATCTTCTAGGAGGATGAGCTAAGATCTGTCTTTGTGGGAACTTGCAAAACGTAATTGCATTGCAACGGAATCATAACTGGTGTTATATGTTAAGGAGTTACAAAAAATAGATCTCATTGCTTTGCTTTGCTTGTGCTTTTTGTGTACAGTACAGTGAAGACTAAAATATACAAATGTTCCACTAGCCTTTGATGGCAGTCCTTTCATAATGCACACTGTGTTATCCTCTTTGCTCCTGTTATACTCCACCTGCTGATGTGTTTTTACAGCTCCAGTGCGGCAGCGTGGCTATGGTCCCAAATGAGCTGCAACAGCTCATTTGGAGATCCTGATTCTGCACAATTTTAATGCTGGTGGGACTAAAGCACAGGGATGCCATTTGAGTTGTTCAGGGTCACACTGTGAGCAAGAGGCTTTGGGAGAATTTCAACCTGGGCCTCTCATTTGACAGTTCAGAACTCTAACCACTAGACCACAGCTGTTTTCCTAATACATGCCACCTTTTACAGTATCACATTGCATCCAAGCTTCCTGTTGGGTTTGCTGCTGCAGGACCAAGTAAAAGTGATACAGAATCAAGAGTATTTTGCATCTTTTTTTAAGTACAATTACACTCTGACTAGCAAATAGATTGTACAATTAAAAAGCATTTAAAACCTCTAGGAAAACATTTAGAACCCTAATATTTGGACAAAATATAACAAATAATTGACATATTTTTAAAGTAGCAGTGAAATGAAAAATGTTTTCCAACAAAACTAGTTTCAACTATAATTAATTAGAAATATTAGCATAACTGTTAAATCTACTTCTCTACATATACCTCCCATTCTGTGCACTATCGTTATTTTTATTTTCTCAATCCTAACCTTTACCAGGTTGATATTTTTAAGCCAAATGGGATGACCATCTTTTCTTCATGAGAAGAAAATTGAATTAAAGCAGCAGTACAACAAAGTTTTCCCAAAAAGCAAGTTTCTGCTATGATTAATAAAAATATTAGCATACCTGTCAAAGCCACTTTCTACCTACCCCCTGTACTGCTCACCGTGAGTTTTTTTTTCTCAATCCTAACCCTTGTTAGTTCTACAATGCTATAATTACAATGGCCATCCTTTTTTCTTGAGAAAAAATTAAATTAAGACATTCATAAAATACTATGTTTTTGGTGGAACTAGAACACTTTACTACCAGAGAAAACTAGAAGACGCCTGGAATCTTTGATAGTAAGAAAAAAAGCATATGGCAACATTTTCTGCCAAAATTTTATTGCACTGCTGTTTAAAAACAATACAAAAATTTTGGGGCATGGCTAGGCTGAGCTGAAGATGGCTGCTTAATTCTGCTACTCCTGGGATCACCAACTATCATCATCCATCCACTCCTACCCAGACATTCATTCTTTGCCAAATACTGGGTCTTTATTCTACCTGCATCACAGCTCAGCTCTGGTATAGTATTTTTGCTATCTTGCAGTTATAGTATTTTATATCTGCAATCAGACAGTTGCTCTATTTCTGGCCTGCAATAATGGCAGACCAACCTTTGCAAAGCAGCTCTCTCAACAGAATTGAATCAATGTTTCAGCAATTAATCAATGAGTTAAATGACTTAAAAATAACCTCACAACAAAATGTTACTAATGTACAATTGCTTGACCAAAAAATCTCTGCTACAGAATCTAAAACAATTCAAAATGAAGGCTCTATTTTGGATCTGAAAGCTACAATTAGGGAACAGGATAGAATTATTAAAAATCTTCAGGACAAAATTGATGACATTGAAAACAGAAACAGGACGTAACAATCTTAGATTTCTGGATTTCCTGAAGGTGCAGAGCTCGGGATACCAGTGCACTTCTGAAACATGCGCTCCAATGTTGCTTAAACTTCCTCCCAACCAAGACCTCACTATTGAGAGATCTCATCGTACTCTAAGCCCAAGGCCTGGTTCTACTCAAAAACCAAGGCCCATCATCACCAGATTCCTGAATTATGCTCACACAGAATTAATCATCCAAAAAGCAAGGCAAGTGGGTACGCTTATTTGGCAGGATCAAAAAATATCAATTTTTAGAGATTTCTCAAAAGAACTATCTAATAAACACAGACTTTATAATCCTATCAAAACTGTTTTGCACCAGCGGAGTATTAAATTTGCTTTACGCTACCCAGCCACAATGTGTCTATTTCTGAATGATTCATTTAAAGATTTCCACACACCTGAAGCTTTATCAACATTCCTCAATATACCTCAAACTACACATACTATACCTATTGATTGTGCTGCAGCTGACCTAAATATTGATCCGAATTCCTTCCAAGAGGACCGTCAATCACCAGTGAACGTCTTTGAAACTAATCCAAAAACCATAGAGAAGCCTGCACAAACCGCAATTAAAACTTCAGCTCCTGCCAGAGTTGCAATGCTCATACAAGAAAAAAAGTCTGTTCAATCTCTGCATACTAAACATTTATGCTGCTCGAATGATACTCCTTCTATGTCAGACCTGCAAACTGAAAAGCATGTTGACTTCTCCACTCCTGTTGTGTTGTCTAATAAATATACTCCACTATGTGAAGATTCACTCTTTTCTCATGAAGAATGCCGAGAAGATGATTTAGATCCACCTGCTGATACCTATGCGAATGCCCTGCCTAATACCAATTCACCTGACTCCTCATGAGCAGAGCTGGTATCTAGTTCCCTATCCAAATCAGCAGAACCTCCCAAAAAGAAAAGAAAGGGGAAACTAAAGAACAGAATCCATAATACTGCTTCTCAGATAAATAATCATCACAAGCACTGACTGATAGGAGGTCCTGATAGTATTTGCGAGTATCTATATTAAGTCCCCGTAATCTCATATTAAAATATGTAACACTATTACTCCCAGCCGGTTTGGTTTGAGTAAGGCTGTAAATCACATTGAAATTTCAAGGGCTGTATTTAGAGCTTCTCTTTTTTTTCTTTGCTTACTTGAAGTGCATCTGCATTTCCCAACACATCTTGAAATGCACCCATCACATCTGTTAATAGTGATGCATTAGATCTAATTATTGCCCTGAATCCCTCCTAGGTGGACCAGCGTTTTTTCCCGCTAGCGCCTATATAAATGACATGTTTTAAGAGAAACCTGCACAGTTTACATCTAATCCAACCGCTCCTACCCAAGCCTCTACGCTTATGAATATGAAAGGAATTTTCTGGCTTTCTATATACGAGTCATTAGCGACGCTGGAATAACATCTCATTATCGTTTATTACTTGGAATTTGTAAACAGGTCAGTTCTTCCACTCTGCTAGCGCTAACAGGTGTGCTCCACTTCAAAATGTTTCTCTACCACCTTCGTAGAGCACTTCGTGAAGAAGTCTAGGAGCCACTGACTGAAGCTCTCACAAATCTGCGGTCTACATTTAATTCCCCTGTTTCCTTCTAGGCAAATCTGGTGACTGATTCCTTAAACCCCCTGAAAAAGGAAAACTAGGGGAGATTGAAGATCAGCGTAATTATCATTGTATACTGGGTGCAGAACTGTAAGGTTCATTGATTGCCATGTATCTCTGACTTTGTGCGTGAACATTTATGTGTAGCCCTTCATTTTAGTACCACTTTTGGTTACTCCTTTTTTTTCACTTTTTCTTTCGTTCAAATGCGTTGCCTAGCTTAACCTATTAGAGCTTTCACACTCAGCCGATTTGGAAGTATTAAGGCTGTAAATCACGTTTGAAACTTGGGGGCTGTGTTTCTTTCATTCAATTGAATTTATAAGCATATTCTTGCTAAAATTATCTAAATGTGTAAACCTATTTACCCGGATATATACCATTTCCCTTTTTTTTTTTCTCTTTCAGGTTTTTTCCCAGGCCCATAGGTGTGCTACTAGTCATCAGTTTATCAGTAAAATAAAAAGTGAAACATAAAATATAACATATTGCCATGTATGTTTACTACATTTAAAGACTTATTTTACTTTATGGCAAGTGCTATATATATATATATATATTTATAAAATGGTGTGGTAAAATCATAAAATCCCAGTGATACAATTGGCCAAAACACATCACATGACCGTGCATTATTTCCCAATGACTGCACACCTTCACTACGACCGCATGCGCCTGAACTACTTTCCACTCCTCAAAACCTCTTCACCAGCAGCAAGACCACTCCACACCTGGTGCAGCTAGACACCCACACTAACACATGCAACTGACACCCACACCCGTAAATAAATATACCAGTAGTAGCACCACACTGTAGAAACAGATCTGTTCATCCTACCATTAATGTTTACTGAAAATTTAATTTAAAATCAAATCCTGCCGCCATGTTTACAGTGTCACACTGTACAACCACTTTTATTACTGTAACCACTGTGACCACTCTCACTAACAGAAACCTAACTCTATATAAAAACTATAACATACATTCCTTTGTATTCTTCTTTCATTTATTTAAAAAGATGCCTTTCCACTCACAATACATGATCCTGCAGTACTTTCACTTTCAATAGGGAAATGTAGCGTGACAGCGGTGCTCATTTAAGTATGAGAAGCTATTCTGAAGTCAAAGTAAGGCGTGGTGTGTTTAAAAATCAGAAAAGTGACTGCCTTTTATTATTTTGTGCGGTTTTCTAATATTAGCTCCATATGCGATGAGGAAGCAGCGAGGATAAATCGGCGACTTGGTCATTAGAAAGCGTGAAGCGGAAGCAAGGGCGAGTGTTGCCATGGCAACACGCTCTCGCTCCGTCTCGTTCAAGAACCGACTCACTCGATCCATCGCTGCTTCGCATCACGTATGGAACTAATATTACGGAGAAAACCAGCACAAAAATAATAAAAAACGATCTCTGATTTTAAACACCTGCATCTACTGTTTCTGAAAACAACTTCTCACTCTAAAATAGCACCGTCATCTATCCCATTGAACAATAAAGTGACACTGCTTCTGAAATACTTTTTTCACACCAAAATGACTACGTAAAGTTAAAATCATTTACAAATACAGTTTTCACACCAAAAGTGTCACCTCTGCCAACATATCATTTAATTACTAACTACACAGAAGGACTACTTCCGCCCCAAAAAAATCTATAGCCATTTTATAAGATAGATATACCACTCTGAGGTGTCTTGATTGCGCTCTGATATCATACTGCGCCTTGTGCGGTTCAGCCTTTTCGGCCTTCGCGACCTCATCGCTGACAACGCACACCAAGAGCGTGCGATATCAGAGCGACCGCACACCTCATAGAGTGGTATATCTATTACATATATATATTTACATACTGATTGTCTATATATTTTTTATTTTTATTTTTGTTTTTTTTTATTCCACCTACTACTTTAAGCTAATAGCACACATATATCGCATATCCATTCTTTATTAAGCTCATATGGATGTTTATATGCCTTATAAGCCTTTATCTTTTGATTATGCTATTCAGGGATATGTGATGTTATTTTGCATATTATTCTTTTTTTATTGAACTAATTTGATATAGTTCAACATGATTATTATGTCTGGTTTAATTATTACTTTAAAAATGTTTTATGCATTGTTTTGGTATGATGCTTATTGGTTTTTCCAGGTTCTAGCTTAAATATTTGAGTGCTAGTCATAATAATTACTTATAAGATATTGTTACACATAGTTAATAACTTAGGAATATTAGTGTAACCTTTTCTTAAGTGTTTTCTACATGTTTACACACCTTGTAGTGTGGCAAGAGAGTCTCAGGTATGTGTACCGACTCCTATGTCTCTACACTTCACAAATGTTCTTACTGTAATATACAAGTTTTCGTTGTTTCTAGGAATATTCTCTCTACTATTCTATTCCTCTGTCTCTCTTTAGTGAGACTCAATAGGCATATTTATCATATTATTCTGAATCCATATGTTCTAAGGATCCTGCTCACATTTGCACAACCTACTCATCTGCCTTTAGAACCTTTGACACCCTCTGACTTAGTTTTTTATGAGTCCCTCCTTCCGATTTGTAACTTCCTATTTTACTGTTTACCATTATGAGTGATTTGATATTACACTCAAGGAATGTTAAGGGACTCAATTCTCCTTGTAAGCGAAAACAAATACTTACCTACCTTAAGAAGCACAAAACACATATTGCTTTCTTTCAAGAAACTAAACTTATGTCAGAGGATGTTGACAGGTTAAAAAAGGATTGGGTCGGTCAAGTATTTGCGTTCTCTGCCTCCTCTAAAAAACGAGGTGTCGCTATTCTATTACATAAGTCTCTTAATTGGAGCCCAAAGAAAATTATTATGGACTCGGATGGCAGATGGATTATAATTCAATTATCTTCCACTACAGGTACATTTATGTTAGTTAATGTTTATGCCCCTAACTCTGATTCCCCCTGAATTTTTTCATAACTTGGCTCAACAAATTATGATTAATAATAACAACAACTCACCTATTCTTATGGGTAGTGATTTTAATTTAACCTTAGAAGCATACCTAGATAGAAGTAATAAATCATATGGTGCTCATCCATGAAGCATTAATGCCTTGACATTGCTAATGAAAGATCTGGGCCTTTCTGACATCTGGAGACTTTCCCACCCTAGACAACGTGGCTATACATTTTATTCCCCATTACACAAATCTTACAGCTGTATTGATTTTTGGCTTTCATTCCCTCTTATTACAGAAAAAACTATTAATACAGACATCCTTCCAATTACCATATCAGACCACTCTCCTATTAGCTTACATCTACTTTGGGGTCCACCCCCCTCTAAATCTCCTTCTTGGCGTTTAGATCCACTTTTACTGAGGGACCCAGAATTTATTCCTTGGATTACAGCCCAGATTCAAGAATTTCTCTCATTTAATGATACCTCTGAGGTATCTCAAGGCATGGTTTGGGAAGCATTAAAAGCAACAATTAGAGGCAACATTATTAGTTTCGCAGCTCATAGGAAAAAGCTAAGAGAGCAACAACTAGCAAATTTAGAGAATTCCCTTAAAGTAAAAGAAACTCAGTACTATAAAACAAAAAAAAAAACAATCACGACTCACCATTACATCTCGAAATCCTCCAATTAAGAATTAAAATAAATGAGTTAATATCCAGGAAAGCTGAACTTGCCCTTTTAAGGCTTAAACATCGCTATTGGGAACAAGGAGACAGATGTGGAAGTTGCTTTCTTATCAGCTTAAAACTCAGCAGATGGAGAGATATATTGCTGGTTTGAAAGACCCATCAGGCCAAATTTATACAGACAACCTTACAATAAATCATATTATGCGTTCTTTCTACCAGCAACTATATTCTCATCCAGATTCCAGTTCTTCTAATCAAATACATGATTTTCTCAATAAACTGCATCTTCCTCACCTCTCTCATCAAGATATGGCCATACTGGATGAACCCTTTACCCTACAAGAGATCCAAACAGCACTATCATCTTTAAAAAATGGTAAATCCCCTGGGAGTGATGGTTTCCCTGTCAATTTCTATAAATCCCTATCTGGTACTCTTTGCCCTTTACTGCTTAAGGTCTATTTGGAAGCATTTTCCAATGGTAAACTACCCCACACTATGACCGAGGCTATTATTACTGTTTTACCAAAAAAAGATAAAGATCCTTCTCTTCCCTCAAGTTACAGACTGATATCACTACTCAATACAGACGGGAAAATCTTTTCTAAATTATTAACCCTCCTCTTAGATTCATTAATTTCAAAACTTATCCATCCTTCTCAAGCTGGATTTATTAAACATAGAACTGGTTCTGATCATCTTTGTTCCTTGTTTAATTTAATCTACAAAGCAAAAACTCTTAAAACACCAGCCACGGCTATAGCCATTGATTTTGAGAAAGCATTTGATTCCCTTAATTGGAACTATTTATACCAAGTTTTATCACATTTTGGTTTTACTAATAACTTCTGTGCCTATATCAAATTATTGTACACTCTCCCTTCTGCTCGAATTCTGACTAACACAACTATATCCCCCTCCTTTCATCTTGCAAGAGGCACTAGACAGAGATGCCCCTTATCACCGTATTGGTTTATACTTGCCATGGAGCCTCTCTCTGCAGCTCTTCATCAATCCTGCAAAATTAAAGGCATCCCTATCGGTAACTCTCACTACACTTCACTATTTTATGCAGATGATTTTCTTATTATTCTCCTAGAAAATCTCCAATCTTCAGGGCAACCTTTAGTTAAACTTCTAAAAGAATTCACCTTTATCTCGGGACTAGCTCTAAATCTTATTAAATCTGAAATGCTACCATTAAGCACCCTCTGTAAATCCTATATGAATGATCCTTTGGGCTACTGCTGGGCTCCCCAAGGTATCTGATATCTAGGTATTCGGATCATCCCAACATTGGATAAAGTTTGGGCTGCTAATTTCTCTCCTTTACTAACATTAAAAATATATTTGACAGATGGAAATTGCTTAATCTTACTTTTAATGGGAAAATTTCTGCTATTAAAATGACAATAGCTCCAAAAATATTGTATCTTTTTTCTAATATACCTCTAAAACTTCCCTCTTGCTTCCTCATTAAAATCGATAAATTAATAGGTAATTTTATTTGGGATGGCAAAATCCCCTGATTTAGTCGTAATAAACTTAGATCACATTGGTCAAGAGGTGGATTTGACCTCCTTGGTTTCAGGCCTACTTTTGGGCTTTTGTGCAGCCCAGACTATCAAATGGTTTATTCAGTCTGCGTGAATTCACCTTTATGGGTTAACATGGAAGCCTCTCTTTGTGCTAACAACATTGCTACTTCTTTTCTTTATAATCCCATCCCCTCCAAATTAAAATCTCACCCCACTATAGTACCATCCATGTTCTACTGGAAAATAATTCATAAATATCTCAAATCAAATCCTACCCCTCTTGTTTATGCTCCTATCTGGGGAAATAGCCAAATATCTCTCGAAAACCATCCAATCTATTGTCGATCCTGGAAAAATAGAGGCATACTTTTATTAAGAGACATACTTGAACCCCATATGTTAAGAATAAAACCCTATTCTGATCTATGCACTCAATGGAATCTTCTCCGCCAGGATTTTTGAAAATATCTACAGCTTCTCATAGCATGCACTTATTATTTCTCACTTATTACGAATCAATCCTCACATGATCAACACATCTCCAAATGGATAAAAACAACATGTAAATTGAATAGTGTCATCTATAAAGTTATTAGAGAATCACTACCGGACCAGTTCATTAGTGCAAAAAAAAAATGGAGCAACTTATTACACTATAACATTACAAATGAGCAATGGCATAGGTGTTGGCTTTCTTGCCACAAATCTTTTAATGATAAATGTAGCTCACTCATTCAGACTAAAATTCTTTATTTATGGTATAGAACCCCAATAGTATTGCATAAAATGAGATTAACGGATAATGACAACTGCTGGCGATGTAACTCGCCTAATGGCGATTTACTTCGTATTTTATGGGATTGTCCCTCCATATGAAAATTTTGGCATCAGATTCATATATTTGCAATGAAAGTGACTGGTCAACCCTTTGTATTAGATCCTAAACACTGTATACTTGGTATGTTTGACCCTCATCCCTATAATATTCCCCAATCCTTGAACAGATGGTTAACCATACTTTTTCTTCTAGCTAAACGTAGTATACTTATGAATTGGAGATCTAATATAATACTCACTCTCCCTGATATTCTTAATCATTTATCTCAATATGCCTCCCTGGATCGTATGACACACATTTCACTCAACCGACTCAACATATATAAAAAACGTTGGCAGGAATATTTTAAATATTTGGATTCATCTAGCCAATCTGGCACTTAAAGTATGGATTGAAATACTTTATATAATATCTCTCTCTCTCTCCTTTTATTGATATCCCCCATTTCCTCAGATAGTGGTCTCGTTTTTTCTCTACTTACTTGATACTCTCTTCTTTTTGCTATTTCTTCCTCTTCTCTTGTTTTCTTAATCTTTTCTATATAAGCTTTAGTAGCACTCTAACGATATATACATTGTAGTAATGTACAACTATGACTATTCATATCTCCTCTTTTACCTTATACTTCTTCTATTTTTACAAAATCACACATGCCCCCACAATGCAAAGCATCATGGGCTGCATATGCAAATCACCATAGAATGTTATGCTGGTCCAACTTTAAGCAGAATTGCATGGTGTCGAAAGGCCTCTCACACAGTTTGCAAAGGGTGCTAACAGAAGACATAGACACGTGTTTCGTCCTACCAGGACTCAACAGTATGCCTCATCTGTTTGACACCCCAGTGGAATGGACCAACTACCCTTAAGGCAGTGTGCCTTGGAAATATTGTCGTGAACCCATTAAAATAAAAAACTATTTAAAAGACAAAGAACCTCTGTGTGCAAACACTGAGGCAAGGGTACACACTGCCTTAAGGGTAGTTGGTCCATTCCACTGGGGTGTCAAACAGATGAGGCATACTGATGAGTCCTGGTAGGATGAAACACGTGTCTATGTCTTCTGTTAGCACCCTTTGCAAACTGTGTGAGAGGCCTTTCAGCACCATGCAATTCTGCTTAAAGTTGGACCAGCATAACATTCTGTGGTGATTTGCATATGCAGCCCATGATGCTTTGCATTGTGGGGGCATGTGTGATTTTGTATTTTCTTGAAACTTGGCTTCCCAGCCAAATGCCCTTTGGGGTAACCCTTGCCTCAGTGTTTGCACACAGATGTTCTTTGTCTTCTATTTTTACTGTATGTTATGTAGTGCTAAGCCTTTTTCCTTTTCATTATAATATTGTAACTGTTCTAGTTTAGGTAGTTAACCCATAATGATTCTATTACCATTGAATAGTCTTTTTTTCCTTCTTTGTTAGATGTTATGCTAGTTAGTTTATCATTTATATAACCTTATATAGTATTGTTATAGGATATACTTGTTGTTTGTTTGTCTTTTAAATACTTCAATAAAAAGATCAACTGCAAAAAAAAAAAAATAATTGAACGTTTTACAATCAAATAAAACTGGAAGATGCCTGGAATTTTTTTTTATAGTAAAAAACAAAGTATGGTCAATTTTCTTGCCAGACTTTTCAAACAGACATACAAGTTAGACAATACATACAGGGTACATACTTCAAAATTCAGGGTGAGGATACATAAAGAATAAATATGGGAACACACGGCTTAACTAAATATACACATGGCTGGCCTTAATCATTCTGGACCCCTGTGCAGCCCCCTGCCGGCCCCCCCCACTCCATTCCCTGTGGGCCCCCTCACACATCCAACATTTACACCTAACTAACCCTCCTATCCTGTATTAATAAAGCAGTAGCAGGTCTACTAGTTTAACCAGTATCTTTTAATTAGTGCCACTGACTGCACTGAATTATTTGACTTTACCATTGGAAATGAATCTGACTGAGCCTGGAGCCAGAACTTAAGTAAGTATGGTACTACTGCCGTATTAATTTCTCTAATTAATAAATCATGGGAGGATGGTGTGGTACCCGAGGACTGGAGGAAGGCAGATGTGATTCCCCATCGCAAAAGTGGGACCAAGACAGAGGCAGGAAACTACAGACCTGTCAGTCTGACCTCTGTGGTAGGGAAAGTGATGGAGTCACTTCTGAAGGAAAGAATAGTTGAGTACCTAGAGGCCAGTGGAGCACAGGACCCAAGGCAGCATGGGTTCACAGCGGGAAGGTCATGTCAGACAAATCTAATAGATTTCTTTGACTGGGTGACCAAAGTAGTAGACAAGGGAGGGGCTGTGGACATGGCCTATCTAGACTTTAGCAAGGCATTTGACACAGTCCCACACAAAAGATCAATGGTCAAATTAACCAGCCTGGGAGTGGGACCCAAGGTGGTAGCCTGGGTAAAACATTGGCTGGACAACAGGACACAGAAGGTAATTGTAAATGGAGTCCACTCTGAAGAAAGGGGGGTTACTAGTGGGGTACCGCAGGGTTCAGTATTGGGTCCAGTCCTTTTTAATGTCTTCATCAGTGACATTGCAGAGGGACTGGAAGGAAAAGTATGCCTTTTGCAGATGACACAAAGATCTGCAACAGGGTTGATACACAGGCGTGGAAAGGATGAAAAGGGACTTGGCAAGGTTGGAGGAATAGTCAGAAGTATGGCAGCTAGGATTCAATGCAAAGAGTGCAAAATAATGCACCTGGAAACAAGAACCCAGGGGAAGAATACACAATGGGTGGGGAGGTAGTAACAACAACAAAGGAAAGGGACCTGGGGGTAATCATATCAGATGACCTTAAGGTTAGCAAGCAATGTGAGAAGGCAGTAGGGAGGGCTGGGGGTATACTGGGATGTATACGGAGAGGCATCATCAGCAGAAAACAGGAAGTTGTTATCCCTCTGTACAGACAGTTGGTGAGACCCCATCTGGAGTACTGTGTCCAGTTCTGGAGACCCCATCTCTGCAAGGACATAGACAGGATAGAGGCAGTCCAGAGGAGGGCAACTAAAATGGTGCAGAGTCTGCAAGAGAAGCCGTATGAGGAGAGACTAAAGGAGCTTAATATGTATACCCTTGAGGAAAGAAGGAGAGGGGGACATGATAGAAACATTTAAGTACTAGTGGAATCAACAAAGTCCAAGAGGGTAGCATCTTTCAGAAAAGAGACTTGCAAGAACAAGGGGCACAATTTAAAAGATAGAAGGAGGGCGGTTCAGGGCAATGTGAGGAAGTATTATTTCACAGAGAGGTAGTGGATGCATGGAACAGCCTTCCTGAGGAGGTTGTGGGATCTAAAACTGTGGGAGAATTCAAGAATGCATGGGACAGACATAAGGCAATTCTTGTGGGGGGTAGGAAGAAATAGGCTGTTGGTTAACTAGGATCTGCGGCCTATCCTGTAGGTAGGGAAATGGGCAGACTAGATGGGCCTAGCGGTCCTTATCTGCCGTCAAAGTCTGTGTTTCTATGTTTCTATGTTTCTAAGGACAGGGACATCATCACTGGACACTCACACCTCAGATACTCTGATTTGCAAACAAGTTAAACAATTTAATTTTTCTGGAGGTGTGAGAGAGAATATAGAGGATTATCATAGGAGGCAGTATAGTGCAGTGGTTTAAGGTTCCGAGCCGAAAACCTGGAGACCTCGGTTTGAATCCCACAGCCCCCACTTACATACTGTGTGACCCTGAGCAAGTCACTTAACTTAAGCGTTCAGCTCAGTGTGTCTCTCCTGATAAAAAAATAAATAAAATCATGAGACACCTGTAAGGTTGCCACCTGTTAGGTTTTTTACCTGGTGATCAGGTTTTCAAGGCCCCTATTGGGAAATCCAATTTTGATCTGTGCTGGTCAGGTTTTTGAGCCATTGTGAGCAGGGGTCAACCTTAAACCTTTTTTGCACTAGCCAGCAAGGCAAGTTGATTCAAAATTGCACTAGCCCGCAGATGGTTGCACTAGCCCTCACTTATAATGGTCAATTTTGATAACTTATATAGGAAACAATGCAAGCCAAGAAATACTCTGATTGCACATTTATCCTGCTACCACATTGCTTCCAGCTCCCCAGCAGAAAAAAAGACTGAATGCCATCACACACAGTGAGCCCCCCCATTGTTTTGTACCACAGCCTCCTCTCTTCCTCTTCTGTTTCTGCACACACACACATACACACACACACACACACACACACACACACCAAACCAGTGGATATCACGACAGCAAATGTTCAATCAACAGTCCTAACTCTGCACACACACAATAGGTGACATCATCATGCACCTCACCACACTGTCACCACCACCCCCCACAGGGCAATGAACAGAATCAGGCAGAGAAAGGCACTCTCAGCCCCCACCCGATAGCCAACTGGAGACCTGCACTTCTGGAAGTTTTTGTACTGTCTCAAGTGAGCCAGGAGTACATCTAAGATTTCTTTGGGTGGGGGCTACACAAACCTAAAGGGCTTTGGAAATAGAAAACTATGAGATTTTTATTTTTAAAAGCATTGATTTTAATATGCTCTGCACCAACAATAACAGATTTTTCTTTAACATTGTCCGTTCATTGGCGCAGAGGAAACAGTACACAGGCATAATGCTATACTATAACTATTTCTGTATAGCAGTTGCTCTCAAATGGGGAGGCCCCAAATTGTTCCAGGGGAGGCCCAGTCAAGTCTGAGAATGTACAGTATTTAAATTTTAAGTTTGGGCTGTTTTGTGTGAAAGGATAAAACAAATTAAATATGGATAATTGCAGGTGAATTTCTTTACTTATGCACAAATATTTGACCAGGAAGTCCCCATTGAGTCAAAGCTTGTTTATAGGTGTGCTTATGTAAATTAATGCCTGGGGAAGGCATGCTGAGTCGAGGTTCATTTCTACAATAGGTATTTATATGCAAATTAGTAATCTGGAAAGGCACACTGAGTCAAGGCTCATTTCTATAGTAGGTATTTATATGTAAATTAGTGACCAGGAGAGGCACAGAGATCCCATGCATGTTTTCAGGTGTGACCTGAGGTAAGGGTACAGGAAGTTGCTTAACAACAGGGTAAGGGAAGGAGAGATGAAGTGGCTAGGTGTGGCTGTTCCAGATAGAGATGAAACAGAGTAACAAGGGCTCAAGAATCAGAAAAAAGGAGTGACAAGTATAGCCTGGGGTGCCAGGTCAGGGTGGAGAGCAATAAGTTGAATAAAAAGAGAATATACTCAGTCAACTTTATTAGTTTCACTTTATTCCAGGAGTACTGTGCAAAGTAGGACTTATTTATTTCTGTGGAGAGGCCCAAGATTTTTTTCCAAATTTGAGAGAGTCTCGAAATCTTTTTTATGGCTTGGGGGAGGCTCACTATCAGAAAGTGTGAGAACTAATGCTATATAGGATGATCTATGTACCCCAGGAATGCCTATTTTAAGCTTTCAAATTATGTATTTTATTAAAGTTTATTTTTGTACCATACATGATCCGAAGTTTTGTTTTTAGGATGAAATGACATGCTGGGTGGGATAAGGGTGGGATTGCATGGATAGTGATGGCTAGCATGGCCCATTTAGAAAAGCTGGAGACCCCCCCCACACTTGTCAGTAATGGCAGCTATGGATCTGTGGATGGTCATTTCAGAGTCTGGTCTGCAGTGGTGTCCAGGGAAAGAACAGAGTTAAGAGATTTGGAACAGAGGGGGAAGTTATGGTGAGGCTGGGATAAAACCCACCACCTGCAGGGCTGACTCTGTATACCTCTTCGCATTTTGTCACTGAATATTGGATACAGACACTCAAAATGTAGGGAAATGAGGGGCACTGGTCTTATTAATATGGTACAAATTTTTTAGACAGAGACAAATTCAGAAAACTGGAAGCTAGTGACTTAACAGCACTCTACCCTTGATCACACTCTAGACAATAACTGAAAGTCTTAACAGTGGAGTGATAATGACTCACATTGAGTCTTTTGTGGGATCCACCTCTTGAACTGCCAGATAATTGCAGCTCTTAATGAGCTGTTAACCACACCAGGCCATCTGGAACATTGAGTAAGATTAGCATGAGGACCAGAGCCTGCTAAAGTAGACTATTTTAACTTCATTAACAGCCATGAAAACCTGCACTAGTCAAGATGGACAAGTAGAGAGTTAGCTGCATTAGCCCTGGACAATTTGCACTAGTGTTTGGGCTAGTAAAACAATCTTAAGATCGACCCCTGATTTTGTGCTCACATACCTTTGAAACAGATTTCGTCATATCATTCATTGTTTCAGCTATATGTCCAGGTTACAAACAAGTTCTCTTGTCAATATAGCTCTTTGTTTGTGAAAGCAATCAGCCTGGGAGGTGTAAAGTATGGCCATTAACACCATTAGCATTTACTTAACCTAATCTTTTCCACTGCAGCAAAGCTGTCCCCACCTTCTGTAACAGTAGCAGCGCCAGTTGTCTTCCACTTTGATTTGCTGGTAAACATTTTCATCTATAACAAAATGTTGGCATTTTTAAATGTTTTAAAATATTTTCCTCAAGAAAAAAGTATGGGCCCACAAGCTACAAGGGCACAGTTTGCAACATAGCTAAGGCTGGCCCTGAATATACAGTAACATACAATTTTTTATTTATTTATTTAGTTTTTGTTGACCGGGTAAGCGCACTAGACAAATCCTGCCTATTTTCAGGCACGACCCAGGGGAGGGGGATACAGATGAATGCCAACTGACCTTGAACCAGATTAAGCTGTTGGTGGTAATTTTAGTGAATGAGGGAAATTTGGCCCGGACACCGGGGAAATTCCCCTACTCTTTTCGATAAGTGCCATGGGATCTTTAACATCCACCTGACCTACCACCAATCCAGGCAGATGGGACCTCGGTTTAACGTCTCATCCGAAAGGCGGCACCTCAGAAGTGCAGCACCCCTCTCATGCTGCACTACAGTGTCAGTACTGGGATATTAACCCAAGTGCCAGATGTGGGAACTGAACCCATAGCCCTCTGATCTCCCAGCCTCAGAGGCGAGTGTGCTACCTACTGAGCCACTGACACTAATCCAACCACCTATGGTGACTCTTGTATGGTCTCATCAGCAGTTCATCCACATTTCATCTTTCTACAGCGCAGTTCATATACAACATTGTTACCAGAACCAATATCCCCCATCCCCTCTGCAGCTGTAGTGAATTAATTCTATTTTGGTAGTTTTACCTCTGTAGAATTTGCCTCTCTTCCAAACTATTTCATAGTAGCTCTGCTATCTGATCTAGTACCATATGGTTTGTACATTTCTCCATGATGGAGAAATAAGGGAGCCATCTTGCCTTCATCTTATCCGTAGTATGTCTAAGCTTGGCTGTGATCCACTCCATTGTCAGGATGGTTTTACAATTTGTCAATCAACATTCCTTTGATGGTGAGGATGCCACCAACCATTTTTGGGTTATTGCCTTTGTAGCCACAGCCACCAGTGCAGAAAATAAATACCTCTGGTGCTAACTGTGGATACTGCTCAGTGGAAAGCCCCACACCAGATGTTGTATTTTGTATGGTGCAGCCATGTTAAATATATCCCCCCACCTTTGGCCACTTCCTCCCAATGTGGCACCAGTTTGGAGCACCCCCAGAACACATGTTCATGATGAGCTCTTTGGTGGCATTCCCTCCATTACTTATCTGAGTATGAGAAGCCAAATAATGCTGTTATAGTGGGTGACCTAGAATGTCTGCTGAGCACTCCCCACCTATGTCCTTGGCATCCAATGGATGCTGTGGTTCTCTGTGCCTGCATCCAGCAGAATAACTATTTCTTGTCTTCCATGATCAGTCATGCCTCTGCCTCTCATTTTTGTTGGATATCCTTTCTCTGCATCTCAGTCCCCCGGGACATATTTTATAAAGTTGAGACATGAGATGCTTAGCTTCTGATGTCTACTGAAAGATACCTATAAGCTGTCTGTAACCAGCCAGTTCCTGGGGTTACTAGATTCCCATCAGTTTTAGATCAGGCAGATAGCTTGGGCAGTGTTCAGAGGGCTTAAATGCTCTCTGTAAAACATTACATCATTATCTGTCTGGCTCTGCTGAGCAGAGGATGAGGTAATGCTGCTCGGAACTCTCGCAGCAACATAAGCCACATTTGGCTAACAGCTGTTACTGGAGCTGTCAGAGTGTGTTCTAAAGTGGAATTTGAAGGGAGAGGAGCTCACTGAGAGTTCTGAGGGCAAGAGCTACTTGTGACACTCTTGTCAAGAGAAAAGGATCCTTTGTTTTGTGTTCCTGCCATAGTACAGTAATCCAAAGGCTGGTTTCCTGGGATGTGGTAGCTACCAGATCCTGTGAAGCCTCAAGGGGTGAAGATTCTTCACAGTGTAGAAGGAATGGGACTGAAGGTTCAGTAAGTGATTTGGGGAAACCTCCAATTGACTGTAAGAACTATCAGCACTGCCCAGTTTGTAGAGATTTTGTGTGTACAAGTTAAAGAAATGGACTTGTAAGAGATCTGAGGATTTAAAGTACTTTCCAAGAGTTCTGAGGGAACAAAGTGTGTAAATGTAGACTGCTTAAGCAGGGTCGTCTGGTGTCTTGTCAGATACTTGGTGCCATGGACCTTGAGGAATAAGTTTGAGAAATGTAAACTGTTTAAAGGGAGGTTTTCTGGTGTCTGTCCGATACAGGTGCCATGGACTTTAGCACAACGTTTGGAAGTAGAATGTCTTTAGCAGCCCAGTGGGGCTGGACAATCCAGAAGTCCTAAATTAATGGCAGAGATAGCATAGTCTATTTTGTGGCCTGAGTGAGCTATCCTCTCATTCTAAGTGCAAATGGATCTAACTGGTTACCCAGAGAAAAATGCATGTGTCGGTGTTAACTACAGTCACCTAGTGTGCTTTAAATAAGCCAGGAATCTGAAATAGGACTGGTAGTAGATTTTGTAAGTCTAAGGTCCTTGAAATAGGGCTGGGCAGCAGTTTCATAGAAGTCTGGGAACCCTGAAATAGGGATGGACATAGTGTGGTAAAATGTTTGTGGGAAGAGAACAGCTTACCTGAAAGAAAGTGTTGGAAATGTTTTGACTGTTAAAGTGTCATCTGTCATGTACAGTGCAAGCCCTGGGGACACCACATTTATTCACTGGTAACACTGTGTCAGGAATAAAAAAGCCATACAGTAACATCCCAAATTCCTGGTTGTGGATAATTCATCTTTGAGTGACTGAATGATATTTTTGGGGCCCCACAGATAAGAGACACAGCATATCCCTGGCACCTCTCTCCAATATGGATAAAACAGAAATGTTGTTTTGTGCACTACCTCTGACCTCTGAGATGCCCGAGCCAAGTATTTGCCCTAATGTCAGGGGTGATGCTTATTTTCTGCCCACTTGTGGTTTGTTGCCTTGTCTGAGTAACAAGTAGGGGGGTCCTGGTTGCAAGATGGTGGTTCTTGGCCAGGGCGTAGTAGTGTTACATGTCTAAGGGGTCCTATCTTGTTTCCTAGCCCTTGTTTTTTTGCTTTGGTAGTGATGTAGTGCTGAATCTGTAATAAAAATCCTCGTTGGTAGATTAAATTAATTCTGAACCATGGCAAATGATTTCACTGTGTCCCTGGTAGTAATTGTCCTCTCTGCCCTAGTCATTGTCTTTCCCATCTGTAATATGTGGGATCCACCCTTCTGAGGGTGAAATCCTCTGCTTTTCTAATTGGAGTTAATTCACATGTTCCTGAGGGGGTCCCTTCTTGGCACAGTAGTTGTTGCCAAGCTAACAGTGTTGTCTATGTCCAGGAGTTCTCTATGTTTTTGACTTCTGTTGTATTCAATTTTTTGAAGACCAGTGTTTTGACTATGCCTGCTCTTTCAAAGGCTACCCACCCTGGGGGCCCCTCTGCCCTAAGAAAGACATGTAACTGTTGTACTTGGCAAGCCCAGTAACAGAGTGGCTGGTGTAGCATTCCCAGTCCACCCTCCTGTCTATCTATCTAGCAGTAGCAACTTTGACCACTTTTTTTTTATTTGACCCACGTTTTTGCCTGAATCTGAATAGGCAGAGAAGCAAACAAATAGAGCAACCCTGGCAGGATGTTCATAAGTAATACCTTTAGCCTGCCCATGAACAATAGGGGGAGAGCAGCCCATATTTTTAGATCCTCCCCCAGTCTTTGCAGGAGGGGTATATAGTTTATTTCAAACAGTCTCTTACAGTGTGCCAGGATCTAGATACCTAGATAATGGAAGTGTGATTCTACCCATTTTAAGGAGCAAACTCTCTGCAGCTTGGCTGTTCTCTTTCCACTTAGCAACATTATTTCTGTTTTATCCTTATTCGCCTAGAACCCTGACACCTTCCCAGAATCTTCAAATATTTTTAATAGCTTTGGGATCCCTGGAATTGGGATTTTAACAGCAATTAGCATGCCATCCATGTAAAGGTGATTCGTACTTCTTTCCCATTTAATCTTATACCCTCCACGATGCAAGAGCTTCTTATTACCACTGCCAGAGGTTTGTTGATGAGGGCAAAGAGAAGAGGTGGCAAAGGGCACCCCTGCCTTGTCCCTCTCACAATAGGTATTAGTTGAGAAAACATGCAATTGACACTCTCTTTTGGCCAATTTCATTGCACTGCTGCTTTGATATCAGTATTCCCTTGTTCTTTCTTATTAGTATATTGGCATAGAAACTGAGTCCTTGTAATTTAGAGTTCATCTACCACTGCTGTGCTTTCCCCACTTGAAGGCATAATCCTCTGTGATGTCACAATCTGCTGCCAAGGAACTGACTGTGATGTCACAAGCACAGGATCATGACTTCAGACAGGGAATCAGCAGCCACAGTAGATGAAATCTAATAGACAGAAGTGCTGTTTACAAGGAAATATACCTGGTAAGAAAGAACAAGGGGCACAGATACAAAATAGAAAATACATGAAATATAAACTGAGTTGTGTCTAAATATTATGTTTCAAAAAGATTTCCCAGAGATGACATTGACTTTTGAAGAACCTGAACTGATAAAAATAACCCACAGAGTAATCTCCTAGTGGTTTTCTGTGTAAATCATGTGAATGAAGCTACAGGGCCAGGTTGCTTAGATTATTTCAGATATGAATTTGTGTAGGTCATTCTGTTTCTTAACAGACTTTCCCTTGTATATCTAGACAGAGTCATAGCCACAACTCCCTACACTGACAGACCTATTCAAAGCAATTTCAGTGTTGTGGCAGAAAAAGGCACAGTAGACATAAGCTTAACCAGCCTAAAAGGTCATGGTGCTTTGCATATACAGCCCATGATGCATTGCATTATGGGGGTATGTGTGATTTTTTTTTTAATTCCTAGCTGTGTTGACAGGGCCAGAAAACCAAGTTGCAGTAAATACAGAGGGTTTCTGAATTTTTATTTGGGGGTGTTTGACCAGAGGGAAGGTCTGTTGTAGTTTCCTGTGGGATCTAGATATTAATAGCAGTTCCTTGCCATTCAAGCTAGGTGCTCTCTGGACAGGGATCATGCTTGCAGAGGTTTGTCTTGCCTCTATGTTCTAATCACAATGCTGATGGTTGGTGTCTCGGTGATGGTATGCAGAGATGGTCAGGTAATTGGGTGTTACATTCTTAATTTATTTAATTATTCATTTGTTCACTGCGTATCATCACTGGAAAAAATAAGTTTCTGTTTTACAGACGTGACATGTACAGTATGTCATTACAACAGGTTGACAGAGCATGTGGTAGGACAAGGCCAAGTAAGGTTCTGTACAATGTACATAGAAAACATGTCAACTATAAAAGCAAGTACATTTTACATTAGGGAGATCATTTTTGTAGTTTGTTGCGAGCAATTTGTTGGAGCCAGAGTTGTGCGTGTCCAAAGGCAAGTCATTCCACACTTTCACAGTACATAGGGAGAAAAAAGGGTGTCTAAACAGAAAAATATATCCATAGTAATTATCCTAATGTATAATAATATATATTAAATACTTCTAAAAAACAAAGCTTGCATGGGCAATGTTATTGGCTTATAAACTTTAGGACATTCACATTTATGAATTCGGTAAAGGTTACTAAATAATATTGCCCTAATTCTTAACAGTTGCCATATGCAGAATTCCTGCCTCAAGCCGTGACCTTATGTACTCCAAGCCCCAGGAGAACAGTACCCTTACATGTGTGGTTATTGTTCCAGAACTGACTTCACTCTCGAAAATCCTCAGGAATTCCATGTTTTGTCCTCATTCACAGCAGCTGTCTTGTAAATAGTGCCTGAACACTCAGCTTCACAGTCTGAGCTAGCAATTGTTAAGCCACTCTTTTAGGGGAGTGAGAGAGAGAGAGATCAGACAAAGGGACTTTGTGTCTCTTCCACTGGTATCCAGACAGTTAACACTCTAAAGTGCTCTGCTTTAGCTCTGTTGATTAATTTCATTGAATGTATTGTCTGCCATAATATGCATAGTTATTACAAAAATAACATTAAAAGTGTTAGACATGCTTCCTTATTTCACTGTCAATAAGATGCAGAATGCTGTGAAGGTGAAGTTCTTTTCCGAAAGGTTCACCTCCAAAACACTTTTGTAGACAGAGGTTGTTGACTTTATTGACTCTGCAGTAACATTTTCATTTTAATTTGCAACTTTCTTACAAAATATACCTCAAAATGCTTTACAGCTGTACCAGCCAAGGCAGATAAGATTTCTTATGAAATGGCTAGGATATTTTAAGAAAGCCGATTGGATAATAGACATGGGTTAATATGTCTGATACACACAAAAAAGTGCAGGTAATAAGCTGGGCATTAATACTGGTGAGGGTGTCCACATCAGAACGCTGGAAAAAACAAATGCAGCCATCTTCTTTTTTTCTTTACTAGCATTGCACGGTTCACTTCTCCCAGGCTTATTAAAAGCACAACCTGCATCCTTAAAAAAAAAATTAAAACTAGCACAATAAGAAACCTAGCCCACCCGCTCACTGTACGGCTGAAAAGCTTATCTGCTTCCTGGCAATCTGCCCACCTGCCCGCCCACTGTCTCGCGCTATCTGTAACTTCACATCGAGCAGGCGGGTACTCAGTACTTCACTCCCTTAGTGCCACACTGCTCAACAAAATACAGGTAGCATAACAATTTTTCCCATGTAAAAACCAATAGAATCTGTCCCACAGACAGCTAGCTTAATCCAGCAGTTATAGAAGTCTTTCACTGTCTTTCTTCGCTTCTGCACGGTGTAACGGCTTTCTCCTGTGTCCTGCAAAGAAAAGCAGCGTGTTCTGCATAGTGCTACCAGTTAATTTACAAAAAATGTAAAAAAAGATGGCATAATTTCATATTCAAATAAAATAAAGTCAAACTACAGCTAGTTGGGGATGCCATGACAACTACATAAATACAAATAAGGATGTCTTAGGGGCTCAAAAGTCCTCAAGTAAAAAAAAAAATACAGGCGGAGGAACTATTTTATTAAAAATTAAGACAAACATGTAAATTTTTCACTATAAAATATGATGCATTTTAGTTATCACATACATCTGTATTTTACATAGCCATTTCATAAGCGCAATAAGCCACTTCAGGGTGTGTGTTAGACACATTAACATGGCTAGGAGGCTGGACGCACTCGGCCAGTGGCCTCATGCCTCACTACACCTCCTAGCCGTGTGTTAAAGTGTCTAACACACACCCTGTCATGTCTTATTGCTTACTTAAGAGGTAGAACAAGTGTATCTTTTAGTACTGAGATGGAACTTTAAGCTGAGACATTCAGAAAAGACAGAGCCAAGTAGAAAATTCCTATCAGTCAAAAGTTTTCGGCTGTGTCTCAGCACTGGAGGAGGATCATAAAGGTGATGGGTCTGGACTAATGTAGGAGAACATAGCCTTATTTATTTTTCTTTTTTTTTGCAATTGTTTAACCAGGAGTAGCACACTGAGCTGAAAGCTTGTTTACAGGTGCAGCCTGGGAGCACAGGGAAGCTAAGTGATTTGCTTAGGGTCACACAGTATGCAAGTGGGTGCTGTGGGATTCAAACCCAGGTCTCCAGATTTGTAGTTCAGAGCCTTAAACCACTGCATTATACTGCCTCCCTAAATTATACAGTATTACAATAGATAATTCAGTCCTGCTATGGTATAATAAAACAGTGTCAGTGGCTAAGCAGTGTCAGTGGCTCAGCAGGTTGCACACTCGCCTCTGAGGCTAGAAAATCAGAAGGTTGTGGATTCTATCCCCACACCAGGCACCTGGATTAAATCCCAATACTGACACTGTAGTGCAGCATGAGGGGGGGTGCTGCACTCCTGAGGTGCCGTCTTTCGGATGAGACGTTGAACCGAGGTCCCATCTACCTGTTCTAATGGTAGTTCAGGTGGATGTTAAAGATCCCATGGCACTTCTCAAAAAGAGCAGGGGAATTTTTATTAGAAAAATAAAGCAAATTTTATACAATGGGGCTCGGATATTCAAAGGGCTTGTGCATGGTGCAACAGAGTTTATATTTATTGAATTTTGATGACCGGGTAGGCCCACTGGGCCCCAGAGGTCCCTTTTTCAGGGGCGACCCGGGTGAGACAACAAATTACAGGTAACAGATCTGTGCAGTCATGTAATTGTAAAGTATTTAACAGTAAGAATACATAGGTTTACAGGCGGCAGGTAGTGTAAGACATGCAGACAGTAAGGACATAGAGGCTACACATAATGAGACCGTTTTACATCCCAAGTTAGTGATTAGGTTGAGAGTGCTCTGGTAGGCAAGCAGTAGCTAAAAACCTAGGGTTAGCTTCTTTGTGGGCATATTGGAAGGGGGATAAGAGGGACATAAGTGCACCAGTGCAACCCCGGATTGCTCCCTGGTATGATATTGGAAAGGCTGCCAGGCAAAGCACAAATCCTGATGCACGGGGTGCAATGAAAATGTATGTGGTGTAGATGCATGGGGTGTGCCCATGCATATGTGGCATATCCCGATATTCAGCCCGGGATGTGCGGTGCATATTTAGTTATTTAGTTGCTTTTGTTAACCGGGTTAGCACACTGGCCAGCTATGTGCCTATTTTCAGGTGCGACCCAGGAGAGTTACAGGTGTCAAACATCATACATTAACAGTTACAGAATAGGAAAAGTACATAGTACCAGGCATTTCAGGGGTGGCTCTGAGTTGCGGAATTCAAGGGAAATACAAGAATACATAGGAAATAAACAGGCATGGCAGGGCTAGCTCTAGAGCACGGATTGGTAGAGTTTACATTTAGACAGTTTGAGGAGACAAGAAAAATTACCTAATATAACAAGCGTTTCAAGGCTAGCTCAAGGACAAGGTAGACACTATGCATAAACAATAGCAGAGACAATGGTAAGTGCTAGTGGGGAGGAGCCATAGGCAGGGGGGCTGCACCAGGTTGCTGGGCCGGAACTAGAGGAGAAGTGCAAGTAGGGCTGAGGCGGGGGATGAGGATGAGGCCCCCAACCAACCGGGATGGAGGAGGGAAGGGGCAAAGGAGTAGGCTACGGGGCACAGGGACAGGGGGAAGAAGGTTTCAGGAAATTCCAGAGGGAAGCTTTAAAGCTTGGATGGGAGGAGGAGGCTCTGATTAGTTCAGGGAGCGAGTTCCAGAGTTTGGGGGCATAAATGTGGAAGAGCCGATCTCCCGCAAGGGTGCGGGACCTAGGAACCAGACGTTCCTGGGTTGTCCCAGGTCTTAGGTGGTAGGATGGGGCCCCAGGAATGAGGGAAAGGGCAAGGGTGGGAGGGGAGCTAGAGCGGACAATGTTGTCAATGAAATTACCTAGAACGAAGGAGCGGTGCTTCTCTGGGGGGAGCCACTTTAGGCGGTTGTAGAGATCACAACGGTGGGTGAGAGGAGGAGCGGAAAGCACAAAGCAGCAAAAGTTGTTGTAGGCCATGTCCCATTTTGATAGGCTGGTTTTGGGAACTGGGGCAAAAGTTACAAGACCGTAGCAGAGTGAGGGGAGGAGGACCCCCCGGGCGAGGGCTAGGCAGGCGGCGGGGGGAGGCAGTTACTGGCTCGATAAGCTAGGCCAAGCTTACAGTTAGTGGCTTTGCAAATGTTATGGATGTGTAAGGTAAGGTCCAGCTGTGGGTCTAGGGTGACACCCAAGTACTTGGCGGAGGTTACCATCTCAAGGGAAGAGCCATCGGCCCCAAGGAGCACGGCAGGATTTAATTTTGTTCGAGGACCCAAACAGCATGGCTTGAGTTTTTTTGAGATTGAGGGTGAGCCTGTGGTCCCCCAGCCAAGTATGGATGCATTCAAAGTCGGTGTTAAGCTGGGAGTTTATAGTGCAGATGTCCCGAGAGCTGGCCAGGAGGATGAGGTCGTCTGCGTATAGGGTGGTGTGTGGGCATGGGTAGTGACGGAAGGTAGGTCGTTGATAAATAGTGAGAATAGGGTCTGACCAAGGACGGACCCTTGAGGTACCCCACAGAGGACTGGTAAAAGTTTGGAGAATGTCCAACTGAAGTTGGTGTATTGCTGTCAGTTGGAGAGGTAGTTTAGGAACCAAACATCGGCAGAAGGGGAGAACCCGAGGGATAGGAGCGTGGAGCCGAGGAGGGAGTGGTTAACCCTGTCAAAAGCTTTAGACAGGTCCACGAAAATGGCCCCAGTGAGATTGCCTTGATCAGTACCTGCCCTGATCAGTGAAGTGACAGTGGCAAGGGCGGTGGATGTGCTGTACCCTTTCCTGAAGCCGTGCTGGGCAGAAGAGAGTATATTGTAGTCATGGATGTATTGGGAGAGCTGGGAGGCAACGGCTTTCTCAAGCAGTTTACTGGAGGCGGACAGAATGGCGATGGGGCGGTAGTTCTGAGGATCCTTAGGATTCCCCTGTTTTAAGACAGGATCAACTTTGGCCACTTTCCACAGGTCGGGAATGATCCCAGTGTTAATGGAGGAATTGAATAGGTGCGAGATGGGTCTGGCAAGGAGGGGGGCCCCCAGCCTGAGGAGTTTCAGCTCAAGTCTGTCGTGACCTGCTCCGCTGTGGGGAGAGAGGCCTGAGAGCAGCTTCTGGGTCTCATTAGATGTCACTTGTCTCAGTTGGAAAGGGGGTTGGGGTGGAGACCGGAGGGGAGCCAGGGGGCAGACAGTGGGGGCTGGGGAGGAGGAGGGGCAGTTCGGAAAACAAGGAGTTGAAGGTGTCAGCGATGGTGTGGGGGTTATTGCAGCTGATTCCACCGACAAGCAGGTCAGTAACCTGTGCTTTAGCTGATCCCCCAATAGCATTTTTAATATTTTTCCAGAAACTCCTCGGGTTGCTGCTGGAGGAGAGTAATGCAGTTTTGCAGAACTCGCTTTTTGCTGAGCGGATGGCTCTTTTACAGGTGTTTCTGAGGTGCCTATAAGCCATCAGATCATGATTGTTATGGGAGGCCTTGTAGGTTGCCCAACATTTATCGCTGGCCTTCATAAGGGAGAGTAGACCCCCATTTAGCCATTTGGTGACGGTGCCCCTCACCCGTCTCCTAGTAAGGGGGGCATGTTTATTCTGAAGGGGGATCAGCTTGGCTAGGAATAGATCCAAAGCTCATGAGGGGTCAGTGGAGTTGGTGACGCTTGTCCAGTCAACAGCTAGGCGGTCAGACAGGAAGTCATGGGGATTAAATTTGGAATAGTCCCTCAGTTCGATGACTTTGCTAGGGATCTTAGGCGGGGAGATGCCCTCGACACCGTAGATAGGGGAGTGGTCAGAGATGACATCTGGAAGAGTGCCTGAGGATAAGATATTGGCAGGCCTGTTTGACAGGATCCAGTCAATAAGGGTTCTCGAGTTTCCCCAAGAGGAGAGCCTGGTGGGTTCGGTTATGACTTGGCTTAGTGTAAGACCCGAAAGCAGAGGTTCATACAACTTGTGATTTTCCCCCAACCAGTTGAGGTTGAAATCACCTAGTACGAGAGTGTCGCTGGGACCCACTTTATTGCCGATACAGTCAAGCAGGGAGGAGAGTCCCGGCAGACCATTCTTAGGTGGGATGTAGGTACATATCAAATGAATCTTCTTAGAGTGACCCAGCAGGAGGAGAGCGTGCAGGAACTCACACGCAGGCAGGTTGGTTGGAGAGTGGTCAATGGGGGACAGGTTTAGGTGCGCCAGGTAGTAGAGGATCACTCCGCCACCCTTCATCTTACCCGGTCTGTCATGTCGGAGGTGGTTATAACCCGGGAGGGAGCACTGGTCATCGGGTATATGGGGTTTAAGCCAGGTTTTGGAAAGGCCCAGGTTATTCGGCTTGTGGAGGGCAACCCAGGCTGTGAGCTCATTTAGGTTGCGTAGAAAGCTAAGCACGTTCAGGTGGGCAATCTTGAGCCCTTTCGAGGAGAGCCAGGGGGAGGAGTTGGGAAACGGAGGGGTGGGTAGCAGATGAGGAGGGTGGGCCATGGCCCTGGTAGGTCCTATGAGCAGCAGGGGAACTTAAGACCGAGGAATAGAACAGTTACCGTGGACTTGGGTGGAGTGAGAGAATCCAGAATAGATGAGCAGGAAGTTTGGGGCTTAGACCATAAAGGGATTCTGCCACTATGTATCGGTGCCTAGCTCGCGTGGACTGTGCAGGGAGAGCAGAGCACAGTGTGATTAGGTAGAACAAGGGGGAAAGAGGGGAAAAAAAAGAAAAAAGGAAAAAGTAAATGAAGGAGGGTGAGCTAGATTAGGAAGGGATTGCAAGTGAGAGAGAGTGAACTTAGGCTGATATTGCAGCCACTAGTGGAGATAGGATAAAACCTGCAGATGGCAAACAGGGCTGATAGGTTATTTCCTGCCCCACGTGGTTCACCACAGCCTATATAACAGAGAGCCGACCAAGGGTGGTGGTGGGGGCGGTGGGGAGCCGAACGCAAAGCGTTCGGTGGGGCTAATGCTCCTTTACCGCAACGGAGAGGCTCCTGCAGTTTGAATTTGGCACCAAGGCGGCTGCGCCACCGGAGGGAGAGAGCGAGTCCAAGGGCTGTCCAATTGCTTCCACTAAAAGGGCTGTAATTACCTGGGCGATGGAGGATCTAACGAGGAGTCCTGCAGGGCTGCTGGGGGAGGGCCGTGACCGAGCCCTCATGACCACCGGGACGTCTTCAGAAACAAGGAAAGCAAAAGGCATTAAGTCGGGTAAGGCGGGGGGGGGGTTCTGAACAAATGAGAAAGGAGGGTAAGGGGGGAGGGGAGTTGAGCATAGAGGGGCTCAAAGTTGAGCCCATGAATAGTGGAAACAAATCCTGGTCACCCAGAACACCGTCCACAAGCATACATAGCACCCTGATAGTCTAGTGGTACCCCCCCATTACCCTGATCATCGGTAGCAGTACTATTAAACATTCCTTGGTAGTCTAGAGGCACCCCCGCTCCCTTCTGTTACCCCGACCATCAGTAGCAGTAGTATAAAACATTCCCTGGTAGTCTAGTGGTACCCCCCCCAACCTGTTGCCACAGTCATGGTAAATCTCCATAGAATACATCCCTGGTGATCCAGTAGCACCCCCACCCCTCCCACCCATGCAGCACCCTTGCCCACCCTGCCCCCCCATCATTGGCAGGCAGCTGCAAGCCGCTCGCATACCGCCTGGCCACCCGCCAAATGACAGGTTACAGTATGGGCTTGCAGGGCATACTGTACTAGACAGTCCCAAATCTGTGAATGACTTCATTCACATATTTGGGACAGTCTAGTACAGTATGCCCTGCAAGCTCGTACTGTACCTGTCATTCGGTGGGCGGCCGGGAAGTATGCAGGCGGGTTGCAGCCACCCGCCGATGATGGAGGGAAGCAGGGCTGGCAAGGGATGCTGTGTGGGTGGGAGGGGTGGAGGTGCCACTGGATCATCAGGGAAGTATTCTACAGAGATTTTCCATGATAGTGGTAATGGGGTACTACTAGACCACCAGGGAATGTTTTATACTACTGCTACCAGCGATTGGGGTAACAGGATGGAGGGCGATTGCCACTAGACTACCAGGGAATGTTTTATACTACTGCTACTGGTGATCAGGGTAAAGAGAGGGAGGGGGTATCACTAGACTACCAGGGAAGTATTTTACGGAGCTTTACCGCAATCGTGGCTATGGGGCGGAGGATGCCCCGGGACCCCGACTGTTCATGTCTCATGCTGTGCAGGGTGCCAGACACAATTTGCCGGGCTGCTCTGTGCAAGGCAGCAAATGGGGCCATAATGACATGCAAATGGTCCCATTTGAACCTTGCATATATTATGTCCTCATTTGTATGCCCTCTGCTGAACATCATGGGTGATGCACCCAGCACAACTGCGTTTGCACTGGTGCATCCCCGTGCTCCCTATCTGTGGCTTGCACTGGCACAGTACCTCTGCGCCATGCGCTGTCCATGCCATAGTCAATGGTGCTGCACCATGGCACATCACCGTTGACTATCACCCAGTCCTGGCTCTGGCGCATCCCAGTTGCACTGCTCCCAAGCTTGTGCCCCTGCCAGACTCAGTCTGAATGTCCAGGACTGGTAGTGTTAACATCACACAAACCATAATTCATTAAACAGTACAATAATGGGATAGGGAAAAAAAGAAAATCTTACTGAAACAGGAAACTAGAAAGCAGGGGGGAAAAAACAAAGGTAAGGGGAAAAAACGGAGAAAATTTCTAATACATAATACAGATTTATACCAAATCATGATCACGCACTATTTACACATACATTTATATATAATCAATTTAGAAAACCCCTTCCACCATCTCAACATTTTATTCACTGTGTGCATATTTTTATCCCGAAGATACACCTTTCCCAAAGCCTGTGTAATCAAAACACGAACAGTATCATACGGCATCATTTTCTGCTACAGTGTCCATTGGCAACTGGCCTGCCATAAGTAATATTTTAAACAACAGGAAAAAACAATTAATGTATTCCTTTGATATGTTTTTTCTAATACGGCATATTGGCCGAGAACGAAAGAGTCATATGTTAATGATGTCAACCAACCCATGTGCCATTTTGTGGCCAAATAAGCCCACAGATTTTTAGCATAGAAACAGGTGAACAGAAAATGATCCATAGTTTCTTCAAGATTTATACACTCATTGTATGGGCAATGCCTTTCCTCAATGACCTGATGCTTGTGATTGCCTCAGATGTTAAGTCTCCCATAAAGAGACAACCACAATGTTTCCCACATATGCAAGGGGATTCTGTCATTTTTCAGCTGTCTATACACAGTGTTGTTTAAGGCTTCCGGACAGTTTTTAAAGACTGGTACCACTGGGTAGATTTTGGCCATAACTAAAGAATATAATTGTGTACTCATGTTTTGTTTAGTTAATCCCCATTTATACAGTTTTTGAGCTGATGATTTAAAATACCCTGGAACATATAGATATTTTAATAAGTTAGGAGTGACTACTGTCCAGGCTTGAAAATATCTAGCCAAATTATAGGCTACCCACTTCTGGTGTATTTTGTCTGACTGTAAAAGTTCACATTTCACTGTCTGTGAAAGGAATAAAGAATGAAAAAACACCACTGGTTCTATCATTCCTAGACCTCCCTTATCCTTTGCAAGATAGGTATAACATCACTTTATTGGATTTAATCGATTTCCCCACAGCATCTGAAAATACAAACTGTATAATCTGGTATCTAACTGAGGTGGTGGTGGTGGAAAGATCATGGCCACATATAGTAAGCCATGTATTAGGAACTGTTTAATAATCTGAATTCTTTTTTAAATCTGACAGTTTCCAGTGTTTCCATCTTTGTATTTTAATGTCCACTTTTTGTAAAGAGGTTTCCCAATTGACTAATGGAATATTCTGTGGACCAAATACTAAGCCCAAGATCTTTAGGGGGTCAGTGGAAATAGTAATCCCTGCAGTGTGAGATGGAGGAAAAGGACTGGATCCCACCCATGGACCTCTACTTTTACTAGCATTGATTTTAGTATTTCATACTAAAGAATATTGGGCTAGATATTCAAAACGTTGCCTCAGGGCTAAATTAGCACTGCCCGGTGGGCGAACTTATCCCGGAGCACAAAGCAAGCTATATTCAAAAGAAATAGCCTGGGGCAAACAGCTTCTGAATATAGCATGGGAATGAGGCCGGGCAAACTGGGCTGGGAGTGAAGGGCAAACGTAGCCCTGGAATAAGACAGCACTGAATATAGCAACCAGGAAGTGCAAACCACAACAACAACACAGTGCACAGCAACGTGAAGGTAGGTAGAGGTGAACTATGTGGCCAACATGTGTGCCAGCAAATGCATGGACCCAGTACAGCTGCAGGCAGCAGTGCATATGAAAGAACAGTGTTCAAAACTGCATAATAGTCCCCGACCAGTTAGCGCCGTGCTAAACACGTTTGCGCGGCTTTAGCGCGGAGCTAAGCCATTTGCCCAGTGCAAACACGTTTGCCCGGCACTAAACTTTTCCATTTTCAAAAAGGACACGCAAATGAGCCTACTTAGGTAGTCTCTGGGCAAATATCCAGATTAGCATCTCATTATACCCTGATTTGCATGCAGTTTGCCCAGCGTTACTGCAGAGTCCCACAGCTCCACCTGTAGGTCAGTCTGGAAGTACAGGGGGCTGGCCAGGTCTGGCCGCAGCTCCACCTGTAGGTCAGTCTGACAGTGCCTGATGGTTGTCGCAGGTGACATATATGCAGTACAGCATAGCATTGTGTACCCCAGGGGACAACACAGCATAGGCACAGGCAGTGGCAGTGATGCATGCAACTGTCACACTGTAGGCATGCTACAGTGCACAGCAAACACCACAGTAGTAAGGAGGCCAGTAGTGTGAGGGACACAGCAATGCCTATGGTGTGTAGGATAGTGATGGCCATTGCCCTGTACACTGTGACAAGCTCACTTTGCAGGTGTGTACTGCCAGTGGACAGTACTGTCACACCAGAGGCGTCATGCAATCAGAATTCTGGAGGAGCACAAAATCCCAACCTCTCTAGGGGGGGTCTGGGGGCATGGCCCCCTGGGAAAATTTTGAAAAAGTAAAGTCAAATGGTGCATTTTAGTGACTTTTAGCAGTCCAGAAAGCTGTTGCCAACAAGCTAAATACAATAAAACTGATATAGGTTACAGTGAAGAAACCATTCCTTATACATCTGCTGAAACTATCTGGCATAGGGTTCACACTTCATATGGTAGGGGCTGGAGCTCCATTCATCCCAGCCTCACACCTGTATGGGGTCACCCACCACCAATACACCCAGAGTTCCCGACTGATCCGGGCTTTAAATATGGGAACTGTTACAGAGAAGAGGTATTAATTCGACATTATAGTAATTTATACACCACTTTACCATCCAGCTATAAACCAGTGAACCAAAAAAATCACACTGAAGGCTCTACTAGGCTAATGCTATCAAAAAACTGCAAATGCATCTGGGAAAAGACATGCGAAACAAGGGTGACCACTTTGAAAAATAGAGTAAGGTGCAACACTGCATGAACGTTTTGGTCTGTCCTCAAAATCTAATTTCTGCACAGCTGTTAAAGGGCCACTGTCAACCTGTTTTTTATCATATTATTTTTAGCTAAAAACCTACATTTTATGATTGCTTACCTTCTCTAAAATTCATTGATGTTGCTGTTTGCTTTGTCTGTCTCCTTGTTTAGTAGAACTGAAATGCATGGTAATGCATATTTACAAACAACCTTGTTTTGTTTACAATCCTGGATCTGTTCTTACTGAATACTTCCTGAGCAGTAGAAACACACCCAAACAGTGCAGTCACTCAGGAGGCAGTAGCCTCCTAAACTCCCACTGCATCATGAGGAGCTAGCCAGTGCTGTGGGTGTTCCCAAGTCCAGAAAAGATGCAGCTGGAGCTGATCAAGGAACGTAAACAAGCCTTTGTTTGTGTGGTAACACCAATATGGTGGGCAGTCTGTTTTTCACTTTTTTAAAGAAAAAAAAGAGTCAGAATCAAACTTTCAGCAACATCAGCAATCTTTTAGAATGTTGGCAATCATAAAATGTGTTTTTAAACTAGGACACTTTGAAACATAAGGAGGTCGACAGTGTCCATTTAATGCATCTAAACATTTTGTAATTGTCATGGGCCTGCAGCAAAGGTTGTATCTTTCCTGACGTCCTACTGCTTTTGAGAATTAGTGCCTTGCTCAAGTATACATTTTTGTGTGAAACATACCTATATGAGAAAGCTGATTTTTCTTTTACACTGATGAATTTAGTGCTTTCATGGTCAGGGATTTGCAAAATAGAAGTCTCCCACAGATCAACAGGTCAGCTACTCTGTTCTGTTAATGCACAGCACTAGTAGCTGGAAAGGATCATCTCCTCAGTACCGGGACCATAACAGCACTTAATGTGACATGCATAAAAGACAGCAAGGAGGGATGGCTAGTAGGCTAAAAAGTTTCACATTGTACCATAAGGCAGTTGGAGGTTAAAGTGTATATGGTGCCTGAGCCTCTATAGTCATGGTGGCTAAATTTAGGCATGCATTTCATTAAGAATAATTATTTGCTAATGTCTGATGACTTAGAACTTATTATAGAAGTGTAATAGGGGCTGTGTGTATCCTGGAATGAGCACGCTTTCTCTTTAAATCAAATCTGTTGCAACAGTAATTCTTTGTCTTGTACTATTCTAATTCTTCTCCCTGTGTTCCCCAACTATCAGGAAGGCCACCTGTAGTTGTTCTGTGTATCCCTATTTTCTTTCCTTCTTTCATTTCTTCTTGCTCTTCCATGTGTGCACTGTGCCCCTGATTACACCTTTAAATCATTTAGCTAGGACAAACCCAGTGAAAACAGCCCTTATTTGCCTTCTTATGTAGCTTAGGGTTTGAAACTACAGGGTGAAATGAAAGACAAGCTGAGTGTCTTTCTGGCTGCTTCTGTCACCCTCCTAGCAAAATAAACTGCAGAGATGATTTTTTAACAAAATAGAATGTGTGCACAAAGTAACCTGTAGTTTGGTTCTTCAGTTAATGTTACCTGCAGTTTAAAGTTCAGTGTTAAAATGAGGCTGCTTGGTGCTTGCTATTTTCTGTGTGATAGACTGAAAATAAGCATGTTTGTCTCCTCAGGCTTTTGCAGCCCATTTTGTTTTGTTTCTTTTTAAAACACATTTCTTTCTGAAAAGAGACTCATGTATGTTAACAGACTTATGCTTTGTATGCTATGTTTTAAGTAAAAGAAAACTTGTACTGCTGTGCTAGAAAATATAGTCTTACCTATTTAGTGTTTCTTACAGCCTGGGCTCTCCTCCATCCCTCTGACTCTGTTATAGGGCCAGGCAGCCATTTTCTCAGTTTGTTTATAGTCAGAAGTGATGGGAGGAGCCTGACTGTTTGGAAGTGCACACATAGAAAGGATTTCCCTTATTATTATTACTACTAGCTTATGTCATTGTGTTTCTAATAAACTATTGTAGGTTTTCTTTAACTCTAATCTAAAAAGTAAATGTTCTGGAAGATTTTAGTCTTTAGTTATAAAAAGGGGCGGAGCCTAGTTGGTCACCTGATCCTACTCCTGTATAAAAGGACCAGGTCTGGGAGCATTTGTTTAGTTGGTGATAGGGTGCTGACCCTATCAGACCCCTAGCTCTTTTCTAGGTGGGATTTTGTTTCCATTTGAAGCTATACTGAACTGTTATGCCTTTATTTGATGTCTTCTTGTTTATGATTATTTTCATTTGACGAAATCAGTCCGCTTTTGTTTATTTCCATTGTATGAATAAATACTTATTTTATTTGGCATCCTGACACTGTGTTAGACCTCCTTACTATCCACGTTTACAAGAAGCAAATGGAGCTTTGCCTTTAGAGTACCTTCAGTCTGAAACGGTTTACCCAGACTGGGTACTGTTTCAGACTGAAGGTACTCTAAAGGCAGAGTTCCATTTGCTTCTATATTATGTTCTAAGTTTTTTCAGACATTTTAGATCATGAGGTAGGATGACCATCATGACCTAACATAGCACACTATAATAGTTTTGGGGTCCTAAGTACCAAGAATAATGATAGAATGACTCGGAGACTCCACACAGGCTTTTCTGTACCTCAAAAAGTATACCAAAACACTGTTTACATGTTCTGAACAGCCACTGCCACAGGGCACAGCAGCCACTCACTGAGGTGCTGCTTTATGTGGCATTGAGCAATGGAGGTCAGTGGTCACTGGAGAAATAATGTTCTACTTACTATCTTCTAAAGTTCTACCTTAGTTAGTCAGAAAAATCAAACCTCAACTTAAATTTTCATTGGTGGAAAACACACCAGTTTGCTTCGCAGTACGCTTTTCGACATCATCGTCACTTTCCGATTGGAGGTTGCGACTGCGAATTGATATTTCAAGCTCCCAGTGATTGGCTGCACAATAAAACCCAACAGATACTTGTGGGGGGGGGAAGTAGAAGTGACTGGCAAGTGTATGCTGATTGTCAGCATGGACGACTACTTCTACCCAACCACTGTGTGTGCCAGGTGCCAGCAATGTAAGAGGGCATTTTTTGAAAGTCGGCCCATGCTCGTACAAGTATCCGTGCAAGTTAGCCAACCAATGCTTGCTAGGGGCAAGTCACTTATAGTCCATGACCCAGAAGTGGCTTTCCCAGGGTCACGGAACTTTCAAAAATATAGCTTTTTTTACCCCAGAGATATAAAGTGCTAAAAGCCCTAGCAGGAGCTTATTAGTAATAACAAAGCCGCATTCAGCTAAAATATTTTAAAATTGAGCCCCAGAGTAGAGTTATAGTACAGAGAAGCTTCCCTGATACTACAGTACCCAACAAACTTCCTGTACTGCAATTTTGGTCAGGAAGCCCTCTGCTTCAGTCTCTGAGATGTGCAAACAAAAACTGCTTTCAGTACAAGGAGAAGCCTGTGCAAGCTCTGTGGCACCACAACTGCTCACATACAGCAACATTAACACATTTCAAACGTTGCTGTTGTCGTACAGTATACATCAAGCATCACATGTGTTACACAGCATTAATAAAATCCTGACTCCGTGGAGTTAACCCCCTTGAAGCACAACACTAAAATATACCAGAAACATCTATCAAACAGTAACGTATTGCAGCTTATTCTATATTTATCAATAAACAGGGTATTGGTAAAGGAATGCATCTGCATAAAAGAGCTAAATGCATTTAGGTCAGTGAAATGGTGACCTTCATCTGAAGGTAGGATTAAGAGTCATGCCTTTTCACAGTACTGGAAGAGGAGACGGGAGAATGGTAGGGGGATCAGGGCAATCTTTGGAATGCTGCAGGCCTCTCAATGATTGACTGCTAGTTCATTGGGCATTGTACCTGGGGGGGGCGGGGTAGCTGGGTAATGGAGTTGGGTAGGGTATAGATGGGTTATGCATGTAGTACCCTTGTGGCATTTGACATATAGTACATCAGAGCAAAGGGACAATCCTCAGACATCCGTGAACTCTGTCTGCTTTTCACACATTGTGTAATGTGTTCATTCAAAGCTGGCTATTTTGCCTAACTCCTTGAGCCATTCCGATATTACAGGTGGATTTTGATCCTTCCAGTGTCTGAGCAGGACCCTCTTAGCTATTATAAGGGAACCAAGCAACCATTTTTTGGAAGCAGAGGGAATTGCTGAGTTGACATTCTCACAGTCCAAGATGCCTGGCATCAATAGGCATGAGATGAGCTTAGTAGAGGTGTTCACCAGTCAGAAGCAGACTGCCTGAACCTCTTCCCAGTAGATCGTCAGTGCCTGGCACTCCCATAATATGTATGTGATGGTGCCTGTGGAGGTTAGGCATCTCCAGCATTTATCAGTGTTGGACAGACCTCACTTATGTAATTTTTTGGGGGTTCTGCACTAGTGATGTGGATTTTAAACTGTGTGAAGGGGCTCCTGATGTCCCTGGCATATAGTTTTAAACCCCTCCAACATGTCTGCCATTCTTGAATGGAGATATCTTGGCCACATTCCATGGAACATTTCACCTGGAGTGATTCAGTGGGATCAGCCCACAACTCCAGCAGCTGGTTACATATATTAAAAATGCACTTAAGGCACATTTATTCAGCGTAGCCTATCCTGGTTTTTAAGTCATTATTGAAGAGTAATTTACTGTTGGAATATTTGTAAATGTTTTTATTTTTATATTATGTACAGGCACCTTGGATTTGGAAAGGCACCTTTTAAAAATATAATTTTGATTGATTGATTGATGTCTCTGGGGGCTCAGCCCACTCCTTGAAGTGGTGCCAGAATGTCATCTAACAAATTTAGATCTACCCTTTTAAGCTCTGAGCCTAAGAGTGCTTGTATGTTATGTCTAGCCATGCAAGGAGCAGCCCTGAAATGCAAACTGGCAGACACCTACCAGAATGAAAGCAGGTATAAGCTAACAGAATAAACAGAACTGTAAACATTTGCATGTATTGAGCATTAAACAATAAACTGTGCAGAAAGCTGTGAACAAACAAAAACTATATCATCAGACTGAGACAAAAGGGCCAGGTTCCCCTACCCAGAAGGGAGTGCTTACAAAATCTCTTATAGACATTGGAGCTTCACCCGCGAAGCCCCACTCCCTGCATAAGATTTTTACTATATTGCTTAGTGATGGATGTAAAGTTTGTACGAATTCCAGACCCACAAAATTCCGACAACAAAAATCCCGTCACAGAAAAATCGACGATTGAAATACACGACCAAATGATTTTCCGACACAGAAAATTACGACATCAGAAAGTGGTGTCCTGCATAAAAAACTTTAACATTTAAAGCCCCAAACACAATTATAAATATTAAGGTACTCTAAATTTACTTTTGTCTCTCAGTTTACCGACATCAAAAATGCCTGACAGTTTAAATTCTCATCGAGCAAGATCAGATACTCAGGTGCTCAGGAAGGAAGTGCTACAAACAAAAATATAAATTTTACCAAAACAGTCTAAGCATCGAAGAATACATGGCTGACATGGGAAGGAAAACACAAGGGCATTTAACTGTAGAAAAATTAGTTCTTATCACCTATAAAGCACTGACTGACCTCTGTGACATGAAACAGATCATCTGCTTCAAAGCAGTAATATTAGCTACAATTAACTGTCACCTGATTATTTACGTGCTCCCGAATACATACCATTTAGCCTGTTGAAATAGTTACCAGGGCAGAGCGCGGCACTCAGGGCAGTTCAGGCAGTTGGGTCATGAGTTAACATTTTTTTACATTTAATTTACTTAAGTATTTTGAGCCCAATTATTTTCATTCTCCAGAAGACAGCTACTTTTGTCCGTTTACCAATTGCACAGTTGCAAGCGCTGAGCGTGAGACTCAGGGCAGTTCGGTGAGTGCATTTAAACAGTTAACAATGCACAGTGTAGGGATTGTTTGCTGACAGGCAATGTGACAGTCGGGATAATGTAAGTCAGGATTGCGTGCCTAGCTAACCGCCCCCCCCAGGAAAATACCGATCAGAACCCTGCCTGACCACAACCCCCATCCCCTACACCAAAGACTTAAAAGAAAACATTGATTGTTTTTCAGCCCTCCTTCCACATATTAAAATAAAATTAAATGAATGATTTTTTCCCACATTACACCAAAATATTAGGGGGGCACATGCCCCCTCAGGCCCTATGGGCATGATGCCACTGTGTCACACTGATGTGTGACCCACAGATGCTTCACCTCTGGCATGGGATGCTCATAGTGACAGACATGGCCGGCTGTGTGTGCTATGGTGTATGTACAGCTGTGCAGTATGTGACTGGGGGGGGGCATGTATGATCAGACAGGCACACTGGTATTGGGGTATTCACAATACTGGCCCATGTGCACTGTGCACTGTGTCCCAGCCTTGCGGCTGCACCCAGCCTGTGGTGAGGCCTGGCCACCCGCACACCCTCACTTCAGCACCCCCCATGCCCACACTGCTGCATGTGTGTGCTGGCATCTGTTGGTCACCACAGACGTATGGTCTGCAGGTGTGTGCTGTATGGCCACACAACCATGGTGGCCCCCGAGGACCTGGTCACCACATACTGCCTGGCATGGCTGGGACTGGTGGCAGCAGTTGGCATCATTGTGGTGCCATCAGTGAGCAGCATGTTTCCTCCATGTCTGGCCTTTTCTCTGTGTCATAGTCATATGTTAGGGTAGCGCAAGGCAGCGCTAATGCTGTGCAAGGCCACAACTTCATGCAAAGCTGTTTGCCCAGAGTTAAGACCAGCTTTTCCTGGGCGGTAATTTGTACCACGCAAAAGGCCGCATTAAGTCACGCTAAACTCCTTAGCACGGCGCTAGTCATGAATATCCCATAGCTCTTGTATTCATGTTCAGTTTGCCCCTTGCATATAATTATGGTTTGCCTGGCGCTAATGTGGCTTGCGTCGGCGCTATTTGGCCTTTGAATATAGCAGACCCACGCCATCCTCAAGGCTTAAACCCGCACAAACGGGTTTGTGCACCGTGCAATGCTTTGACTATCTGGGCCATTGTCTCACGCCCTCCAAAAAAAAAAAAAAAAAAATTGTTGATAATCTAAGAAAAACAAACAAATATCATCGGCATAGGCTTGTGCATATACTGTCATATCACTAGTGTCTCCCAATATACTTTGCCATTTGGGGGTCTAATTTAATGTCCTAAGTAGGGTGTCAAAGGCAAAAATATAACGAAGAGGACTTAGGGGGTATCCTTGCCGCTCCCCAGTTGTGATAGATCTACTATCAGTTACCTGTAACTGTAATATAGGCCTTACTGTGCCACAATCATAAAGCGATTCCAACCAATCAATAAATTGTGGGAGAATACCATACACCCTCAATGTGGCAAACAAAAATGGATGATAAACTTTGTTGAAGGCTGCTTTATATTGATCAACTGAAATGATACAACCTTTCTTGCCATTTAGGGAGAGAGGATCAATGATATCGCAGATAACCATCAAAGCACTCTGAATCTTTCTGTTTTGAATACCACAGTATTGCTGTGGAGAAATAACTAAAGCTGCATACCATTTCAATCTACTGTTTAACAGACTAGATAACATTTTGAAACCTGAATTCAAAATCGTTATCGGTCTCCAATTTTTTATGTGTGATTTATCTCCAGATTTGTAAAGAAAAATGAATAACCCTTCTGAAAAGGAAGTAGGCATAACATCACCTTGCAAAAAAAACTGTAAAACAATAAGCAAACATTTTGCCTATTCCTGTGCAAAATTTTTATAGAATTCGTTTCAGAGACCATCTAGACCAGGTGACACTCCAGGTTTTAGAGAAGTAAAAACTAATTCTACTTCAGAGGCAGTAATGGGTACAAGCATGTCCCTTGCATCATCAGGAAAGGTTGGTGTATTGATGCCTTGCAAATATGAATGGATTGCATCCATACTAAGGGCTGGGGATGGAGCGTGTGTCTTACAGTACTGGATAATGATGTCATGAAGTCCCTCAATAGAGTCTGTTGCAACCCCATCATTATTTACTAAAGAGTACAATGATATAGCATCCTTCCTAGCTTTACAAAATTCAAATGGGTCTCCTATCGGGGAATGTTAAGTATTATATTGGAGTAGAGGTAGCATAGTATTGGCTCTATTATATTGAAATTACTTCATTTCTGTTTTCAATGTTTGAATCTGTGAAGAATAATCATTTTTAGTAGTATATGAAAGGGTGAAGAGATTTGGAAGTTGTTTACAAAGTTTTAAATAAGTCAAAAAATGATTGTTTGCTTTTTGTTTCCCATATCTTTGGAGCCACCATTTAAAATATTATTTTGAATCCTCCCCCCAGTCCCCAAGATTATCATAAAGAAAACTCATTGAGAGTCTAGCTCGTATTAGAATATTAATGCTTGCATGTACATCTGGCTCTGTTAATATACAGTAGCAGTGTTTACTTTCCATCAGTTCTTGAGTCTCTGTGCCTGAGGTGTCTCCTCAAAGGAAACTGTCAGTAACAGATGATCTGAGAATTTTGTTGAAAAAGTCCTAAACTGTGCAGGTGGCATATGGTTGGAAAAAAAATATGGCCAATTGTTGATGTAAGGTTTCCCTTTCTGTAAGTATCGGGAGGGCCTTGGACCTAAAAATCTTTACATTCTACCAAGTCTGCCATTTCTGTTGTTTTGGTGAGAGCATTGAAATCACGGTAAACCATTCTATCTGTTCCTCTTTGCTGTACTGGCCGAGTTTTGTTGTTGCAATTAAAATCTCCACATAAGAATATTTCTTGTAAAGTCACTAAATAAGGCTGACTGGCTTGCAACAAAGCTACTCTATCCACCTTTGATTGTGGGCCATATACATTAATAATTCTGCAATGAACTGTCTGATAGCCTCCTTCTAAAATAAGCACCCTACTGGGAATCAGGTCTATTAATTTGTGTAATGAAAAATCAAAGGAATTAAAAAGAATACCTACCCCATCCACACTATCCGGTCCAAAGGACCAGTAGGATGATCCCCATCTCCATTCTCTCTGAAAGGTTCTTAGTTGGTCACTGGAAAACATCCATGTTTCCTGCAGTAGACCAACATCAATGTTAGCAGTACAGATGTAATTATAAATAGCATTTCTCTTAGTCACGTTAAGTAGACTGTGGACATTAAAAGTATCTACAGTGAACTTAGAACCAAGGTTTGTTTAGGACATTTTCTTTCTCTTCTTTTTCTTCTTCCCTTTATCACCTACTAGTTCTGGGGAGTATGCAGGGGGTTCCTGCCCTGTTGTTTGTGAGTCCATATCACCTTGATCCATATCTGAATCAGTTGGAGGATAAGGCAGCAAAAGGGTTCTCAGATTCTGTCCCCACCACCCCATTCAGGAAAAGTCTAGGTTTGATGTTACGGGAGGAACATCTCCTCAGGAGTGGAGGAGGGGATGAGGAGGGAGGCACCATCCTCTGGTTTGACTCCTCTGCAGGGTCTCTATAGCAGACTGGGATTCGGTTGACTACTGGGAGAGCCTGGTGTAGTGGGGGATCTGTTATTTGAATGTCTTGCTCAACTGTTTGTGCTGTACCTTCCTGAATTGGTTCAGAGGAATGGCTATTGGGGAAGTGGGGGTGGGGAGGTGGGAGGGGTGGAGTTTCCTTATCACTAGCTATAGCCAAATTCTGAGCTTTTTGTATCAATAATTCAGGACTCATGCAGGAAGCTTTGTTCTTGGTGGACAAGAACATTCAGCGAAGGTGTGACCATACTCTTTGCACAGATCACATCCCGTGTGGTTTGCACATTGAAGAGCTATGAGGCCAATTTCCCCACAGTTGTCACACTGGGGTTTATCACAGGAGCCTGAGAAGTGAGTACGGGAACCACATCGGTAACAAGCACGGGGCTGACCTGCATAAAAACACATACCCCTATCCCTACCCACAAGAAAAGCATTAGGGATATATTCTACTCCCATGTCAGTCTACTGCAATTTCACTTTATATTTACACCCCCCTAGTCCAAAATCTCTCAGAGTCAAGTATCGCTTCAGGAGGTGAAAGAACGTCACATTTCTGCGATAACCAGTAAGTGATGTCCCCCACATGGACCCCCTCATTCCTAAACATTACTGTGACAAATTTTGTCAGAGGTTTTTATAGTGGAATAACTAAAAAGGGGGTTCATATGGGGGAATACTTCACCTAGTTGTAGCATTCCCAAAACATATCCAACGCATGTGCTGTACGAAAACTAACATCGAAATTGTCTTCACCTGAAATATTGATAAAGGCAAAGATGTCATTTGGGGAAAAATGCAATGGGTCCTTCAACAACAATTTCCCTACATAATGCCTATCAGGCTGAATCTCCAGTCCACCCTTGTATCGGACGCATACAGCATTTCGTCGTGGGGCAGCCTCTTTTTTGGTTTTAGTGAAGAGTTCCGAAAGTAAAGGTTTGGTTGGCCTGGGTGGGACTTGTTTGCTGTCTTCTTTTGCTGAGGTAGTTCCTCCGGTGGAGACGTAAGGGCTGGGTCTGATCACAAGGGCACTGGAGCACAGCCACCAGCAGCCATCTGTGGGACCTGTCTAATGTCTAGGGAAGGTGCATCTGTTAGTCTCTTTTAGGATTGTCCACTGTATCCAAGAGGGTATTCAGTGCAATTGAAATAGGGCACCAGTCTGGCATAGCTTGTGTAAACCCTGTAGTTGGGTTCCATTTAGGGTCAGGCAACCAGGCCACGCTGGGCACCTTCTTCCAACCCTGCTTCAAGTAAAGCTTTCTGTGCAGACAATGCCTCAGCTGGGGAAGGGAGAGGCTGTACCACAAAAGCTTGCTGAATGGCAAGTGAAGTAGAAATGTTCCCTGTATTCTGTGGTTGTTTTAAATCAGTGCTCAGAAACATAGAAAAACATAGAAACATAGAATTTGATGGCAGATAAGGACCACTTGGCCCACCTAGTCTGCCCATTTCCCTACCTAATGGATAAGCTGCAGATTCTAGTTAACCAACAGCCTACTTCCTCCTACCCCCCCACTAGAATTGCCTTATGTTTGTCCCATGCATTCTTGAATTCCCCCACTGTTTTTGACTTCACAACCTCCTCAGGAAGGCTGTTCCATACATCCACAACCCTTTCCATGAAAAAATACTTCCTCACATTACCTCTGAGCCGTCCCCCCTCCATCTTCAAATTGTGCCACCTTGTTCTTGCACATCTCTTTTTCTGAAAGATGCTAGCCTCTTGGACTTTGTTGATTCCCTTGAGGTACTTGAATGTTTCTATCATGTCCCCCTCTCCCTCCTTTCCTCAAGGGTATACATATTAAGCTCCTTTAGTCTCTCTTCATATGTCTTCTGGTGCAGACCCTGCACCATTTTAGTTGCCCTCCTCTGGACAGCCTCCACCCTATCTATGCCTTTGTGGAGATGGGATCTCCAGAATTGCATGCAGTGCTCCAGATGGGGTCTCACCAACTGTCTGTCCAGAGGGATAACAACTTCCTGTTTTCTACTGGTGATGCCTTTCCCTATGCATCCCAGTACCCCCCCCAGCCCTCCTTACTGCCTTCTTACATTGCTTGCCCACGTTTAGGTCATCTGATATAACTACCCCCAGGACCCTTTCCATTTTTGTTGTCAGTATCTCACCACTCATTATGTACTCTTCCCCTGGGTTTTTGTTTCCCAAGTGCATTATTTTGCACTTCTTTGTGTTGAATCTAAGCTGCCATACATTTGACCATTCCTCCAACTTTGCCAAGTCCCTTCTCATCCTTTCCACCCCACCTTGAGTATCAATCATGTTGCAGATCTTTGTGTTGTCTGTAAAGAGATATACTTTGCCTTCCAGTCCCTCTGCAATATCACTTATAAAGATATTAAAAAGGACCAGGGCCAGTACTGAACCCTGTGGTACCCCACTAGTAACCCCCCTTTCTTCAGAGTGGACTCCATTTACTATTACCCTCTGCGTCCTGTTGTCCAGCCAATGTTTTACCCAGGCTACCACTCTGGGACCCACTCCCAGGCTGGCTAATTTGTTTATTAATCTTTTGTGTGGGACTGTGTCAAATGCCTTGCTAAAGTCTAGGTAGACCAAGTCCACAGCCCCTCCCTGATCTACTACTTTGGTCACCCAGTCAAAGAAATCAATTAGATTCGTCTGACATGACCTTCCCGCTGTGAATCCATGCTGCCTTGGGTCCTGTGCTCCACTGGCCTTTAGGTAGTCAATAATTCTTTCCTTCAGAAGTGATTCCATCATTTTCCCTACCACTGAGGTCAAACTGACAGGTCTGTAGTTTCCTGCCTCTGTCTTGTTCCCATTTTTGTGATGGGGAATCACATCCACCCTCCTCCAGTCCTCAGTTACCACACCATCCTCCCATGATTTGTTAAAAAGGGTAGTCAGTGGCATTACTAGTTCACCCCTTAGTTCTTTTAGAATTCTGGGGTGAATCCCATCAGGCCCCATTGCTTTGTCCACCTTCAGTTTTAGGAGTTCTTTCTGACCCCTTTCTTCTGTGAAAGGACTGATATCGACCCCCCCATCCAGAGCACTTCTATTGACTGGATTAGGTACCTTCCTCTTCTCTTCTTTTGTGAATACTGAGCAGAAGTATTCATTCAGTATCCCTGCTTTTTCACTGTCCCTCTCTGCCCACCCACCCTCCTCTTTATTTAGCCTCAGTATCCCTCTCTTTGTCTTTCTTCACTCCCTAATGTACCTATAAAAGGTTTTATCCCCCTTCTTAACCGAGTGGGCTATCTTTTCCTTGGTTTGGACCTTTGCTATTCTGATTACCTTCCCCACTTCCTTCTACTTTAACTGGTACAGTTCTCTGTCCTGCTCCTTCTGTGTTTCCTTATACTTCCTGAATGCTGTCTTTTTCTCCCTAACTTTCCCCGCCACCTCTTTTGAGAACCATAGTGTTTTTTTTTCTTTCGTTTTGATTTGTTCATTTGCTTCACAAAAGGCTTGTTGCCTCTGTGATGGCAGTTTTGATGTTTCCCCATTGTTGCTCCACCCCTACTTCTTGCCTGTTTGCTAGTGCTTTTCTGAGGCACTCTCCCATTTTGACAGAATCAGCACTCCTGCAGTCCAGTACTTTCACTTTTGTATGGCTTGACCCTACAGCTAAATTTATTGTGAACCACACTGTTTGGTGGTCTCTTGTTCCCAGATGGCTACCCACTTCTAGATCTGAGATCCTCTCTCCATCCCCATTTGAGAGTACCAGGTCTAAGATTGCTCCCTCCTGAGTGGGTTCCAATACTAGCTGTCTGAGGCATGCCCTCTGTGTGGCATCAAGAATGGCTCTGCTCTTGGATGTGGCTACAGCAAAGGTGCTCCAGTTAACATCTGGTATATTCAGGTCCTCCATCAGCAATATATCCCCTTTCTCTGCCATCCTAAGAATGCCTTCTATCATTTCCTTGTCCATTTCCTCCCCCTGAGATGGGGGTCTGTATACAACCCCTGTGCGGATTGTGGTGCCATTTCCAATCTCCAGGGTGAACCACAGTGCCCCTCTCCATCCTGTTTACCTATTAGTTCCATTGCTTTGATCCATTCCCTTACATAGAGAGCTACTCCTCCTTCTCCTCTTCTACCCTCCCTGTCCCTCCTGTATATTGTGTACCCTGGTGTTTTTACATCCCAGTCATGGTTCTCTGTGTACCATGTTTCTGTGACTGCCATGATATCCAGCCATACCTCTTCATCAAGGCCACCAGCTCAGGGAGCTTGTTACCTAAACTACGGGCATTGTACTCATTACCCTCCATTTTTTGATGGCCTTACCCCTTTTTGCCCCATCCCTGTCCTTACTGCCTTTGTCTTTTCTCCATTTACCCCTGCCCTTCTCCCTATCGACTTCTCTATCTTGGTGTTTACTTCTCTAACTACCCTGATTTTTTGGGGGAGGCTAGGATTTCCCTTCTCATTTTCAGTGCCTCCCCCATTGGCTAGTTTAAATGCTTGCCAATGAAGCATTTAAACCTATCACCTAGGATCCTGGTTCCCATCCTGGACAGATGCAGACCACTGCGCCAGTATAGGCCTGCATTCCACCAGGTGGACCCCCAGTCCCCAATGAAGCCAAATCTCTGAGCTCTGTACCAGTTTTTCAACCACTGATTGAATCTCATGGTGTGGAGCACCTTAGCCTCACCCATGCCATAGAAAGGCAGCACCTCTGAGAAGGTTACTGTGCGTGCTACTTGTCTAAGGCCCTTCCCCAACTCCACAAACTCCTTCTGCATTGCTCTGATCCCTTTCCCAGCCAGGTCATTTGTCCCTAGGTGGACAATGACATCCAGCTCACTACCCTATGCAGTTGCTCCCGTGATCCTGAAGATTTGCTCCCTATTCCTCCAAGCCATGGCACCAGGCAGGCACCTTACCTCCCTCTCCCCTCCCTCCCCCAGTTCTACCCTCCTAACAATGGAGCTCCCCACCACCAGGAGTTGTTTCCTTCCCCTGTGGGGTCCCATGCCACCCTCCTGTGGGTCTCCTTTGTGGAGGTTCCCAGCATCCTCCTTGGTCTCCACTGTGGGTGCCTCCACAGAGGAACCACCCACTGCCAGAATGGCATATGAATTGTGGACAGGTACAATTGGAGGGATGTGCCTCTGTTCCACCACCTTCACCCTCTCTGAGCCCACTGTGGTCCAACTGCTCCTCCTTCTTGTCAACCTCTGAGGCAGCGGCACTGGCCCTGGTGGTCCCTGGCTGGGAATGGAGGTCCCCTGAATCCTGGCCAACTCATCCTGGAGTTGAACAACCTCCTCCCTCAGCCCAGAGAGATGCCTGCAGATGGGACAACACCACATCTTCGAGAACATCTCCCAGAAGACTGCTTCTCCACGGCAACTGCACTGTACCACTCCCATCATGTCTTATTTGTGGCCCCTTAACTGTTGTTTTGTATACTTACACTTTCCTCTCTGTTTATTTTTTTTATATATAGTTTTTTTTTCTCCCTACTTTCCTACTGCCTCCGTGCCCTTAAAGTTTATGATCTTCCTGTTCTGGGACTGGAAGTTCCTATATTCCTCCATAGCCTCTTTCTTACTTGCTCAGAGTCCGACCTCCAGCAGCTGGGGGGGGGGGATGGAGAGCTACTCTTTTCCTTCTAGGATGGTGAGTCTTTTGTACCTCTGTGATCACTCACTTCCTGCTCCCAAACAGGAAGTTCCTGTTAGTCAAATCCTGTGCCTATAAAAGTAGAACTGGCTAAGGGTAGGGGTGTGTGGAATAGAGGTATGGAGGGCAATATATTCCCAGTAATGTTCTAACAGCAGCTCCTTCCTCTTGCTCTTCTCTGCCAAAAGCTATCTAGGTCAGTATTTAAATGCAATCACCTGGCTTCCTTCTGCCTAAGCCACTCCCCCTAATTCACAGTTTCTTTCTTCACTTAGCTAACTGCACAGATAACAGTTCCTTCACCCAACTCAGACAAACACACTGACTCTTTTCTTTTGTTTTTTTTTTGTTTGTTTTTAACCTAAATTGCAGCTCCCAGTAGTAGAGTTCTAGGTCTTTAGTCCAGTAGAGTAGTAAAGTTCTAACAGCAGCTCCTTCCTCTTGCTGTTCTTGCAGTTCTTGCCCATGCATGCTTCTCAAATCTGAGATAGCAATATGTCTTTTCACAAGTGTTACTGCAGTTCTTTTCTCCTTGCTATCATCCCCCATGCCTGTTTTTGCAGCCTGATTCCTTGCTCTAAAAGAAAACACCATATTGCCTTCTTGTGAGGTATTATTTGTTTGATACTGAACCTTAACACTAGTGGAAACAGGTGAGTCAGTAACTTGGTCTTCTAATACATGCCTGAAAACAAGCCCCACTGTTTTAGACAGGTGAGCAGAAGTAGAGTGTGGTAAAGCCTGCATCTCTGCACAATCAGGGGAAAGTTTCTGAGGCAATACACAGTCGTGCAACTCAGTTTCAGAGTCTGTCGGCAGCGGTATCACTGATAAGACATTGGTTGAAAGATTGTCTACATTCTGCAGCTTTAGGTACTCACTATCCTTAGCGATTTTACTGCCAGCTGATTTCACCAAATGCAATAACAGTTCGAAAGTAGTTTCTAAGGAGTGTGACTCACCTCACTCAGCAGCGTGTCCTGGTGTTGCTGCATCACACTCCGGAAGGCCCCATTTGACAGTGCTGTCAATTTCACTGACAGCGGCATCCTTTGTGGTTAGCTGAGCCAGATGCTCCTTTAGCTTTTCCTGTATCAATAAATGCTTTTCTGTTTCAATTGCTATCTGCACCAGCAGTGCTTCAATTTCTGTTTGGGGTATAACTTCTTCAGCAACAGTCTCCAAATTAACAATTTTTCTAATATATTCTGTAGAAACATAAATCTCAGGTCCTGATTCCTCATTTAGATCTCCTTCTCCATCATGGATAATAGCAACCCCTAGGCAAGCAGGGGCAGGGGAGGAGGTTGGCTCACCTACCACATATACTTCCATGTCCTCCATGCTCACAGAGTGGCCATTTTGGAACAGCCAGCATTTCCCCTACAAGAGAGTAGGGGAATTTCCCCGGTGTCCTGACCAAATTTCCCCCATTCACTAAAAATACCACCAACAGCTTAATCTGGGTCCTTGTCACTTGGCATCCATCTGTATCCCTCTCCCCCAGGACAAGGCTGAAAATAGGCAGAATTGTCTAATCCTCCTTTCCCGGTCAACAAAAACTAAATAAAGTTAACAGCAGTTAATGGCAGAAGTTGGCACAGGTGCTAGGGGTTGTAGGTGGGGTTAGATTCATAGGCCACAGAAAAGACTGAAAGCAGTATTTGAAAAGGGAATGGTAGTCCATGAGTTGAAGTTTTCAGCAAGGAGCTGTTTCAGATAGTGGGGGCAGAATTATAATGCAGTTATGTACAGTAGCACAACCCATGTGCACTTGACAGCTCTGCACGTGCATCCCAGCTATGATGAAGCCAACTGAAACAACCTGATCAAAGAATAGGTCTGTTAAATGAATAGTTCGAATGTGTGCTGATATGTGTCTGTCTTGAATGAATATCTGGAAAATAGACCTGTTAAAGGACCCAAACTGCTATGCCCAGAAAGCACAGTTAAAAGGTCAGAAAGCCGGGCACTTGTGCATTCCAATCAGGAACCATACACAGATATATATATAGTGCAGTTACCTTTTTTGGTGATCCAAAATAAGTTGTTCAATATAGCACAAACAGTAGGAACTCATCCACCACCATTTCACACTACTAGACAGGCACTTTCTCAGGGTGTAGTACCACACTCTGGTGTTGTACGTTATAGCACTACATTAAAGGCATATTACCAGAAATACAGCTTTAAATCTAAATGTACAAAAACAAAATACCTGTATATGATCTCTGCCACAGAACCAAACAGTTATCTGACCCCTCCACCCCTGGCATTCTTACCTTTCTAGGTGATAGACTGGCACAGCTAGAGTCTTTCAAATACCTAGGAATATAGCTAGACAATAAACTTTCTTTCAGTACCCACATAGATAATTTATTTAAGAAGTTTAGGCCTAGACTAGGTTTCTACTACAGAAATAAATTCAATTTTCCCTTAGATACTCATAGAACCCTAGTCAGGGCTATGTTCTTACCCCTGCCTGACTGTGGTGATTTTAGATACGGGGTTGCTGCTGTTGGCCAACTTGCCAAATTAGATGTCCTGTATCATAAGGTACTTAGATTCACTGCAGGGCCACCCACAAGAACTCATCACTGCACCCTCAATGCAGCTGTTGGCAGGCCTTCACTCTCCACCAGGTGCCTCAAAAACCTTTACCTGTGGACCTACATATCCCTTGGGTATTATGTACCCACAATATACAGTATCTCGGACACGCTCTGTACAGTCTCTAGCATTTACAACTTGAGAGCATGCAGCTATATTTTGCTAGAAACACCACCAATTGCTTCTAAATATGGAAAAATAGCTTTCAGGTGTCTTGCCCTAACTTACTAGAATAAAATTCAGGGCTGCCTCAAACTGAGTTCAATTGTGGGTTTAAGTACCTTCAAATCTTTAATTGATCTCTACTGCTTTGATAACTGTACATGCTCCTAGTATGTCATTATTGCTATTGAGTTAGTTTGCTATGCTGCTTTATTTGTGTATAATATGCCTGAGATATGTTTTTGCCTACATATTTTCCCGTTCTGTACTGTTATCTTAGTTATGACCTAGCAGATTATATACTATTGTAATTTATATTATTCCTTAATATGTACACCTATCACTGCTGTTTTGTTTCTGTATTGTACTGTCCTAACCAGGACCTCCTTGCAAATGACCTTTGCTTAATAGAGCTTTTCCTGGAAAAAACAAATAAATGAATGAATGAAACTCTTAACTCCATGTCAACACAATGTGTTAAAAAACCGAAAGTGTTGCCATGTAACATGAAATAACAATACAGAATTCCACCTCATTATTTTGTGTTAAATGACAATGAACAGAAAGCAAAAAAAACAAAGTGTTAAGTGCAAAATAAATATGTGTTTAAAAGGCAATAATACAAATAGAGTAAAACATCTGCTTACATCAGTAATAACAGGAGGAGGAGAGAAAATGACAGATGGGGAAAGGTGAGGAAGGCGGAGGACAAGCACAAAATTTATTCTACAAGAAAAATACCACCAATAAATCTTTTTTAGAAGCTGAATAAGTTGGCCATTCAGATACAAAAGTCCCAAAGGAGATCAAAAAATGCTTATCACTTCTATAATGATATTAGGATATTAGTAATCTCTGTACACAATTATCAGCATCATATAAACTTACAAAAATTATTAAATAGCCTCTTTGGAAAGATGGGTGCTGGTCACGTGCATGTTAAAGGGCATTGAACTCTTAATTGGGTCCGTATATGCACCCAAATATGGCCTCTCCCAGAATTTATTACAAATGAATGCAGATCAAATTGTGGTGGGGGAACATACACATATGCTTAGATCCCAAAATTAATGGTGGGCCATCCCCCAGGGTGAAAAGGTCCAGAGAAGTACAATGCCTAATGATGAGAGACTTGGGCCTGCAGGGTGCATGGCAAATCACTTTCCCAGTGGCTAACAACTACACATTTTTATTTGCCCCACTCAAGGTTTACTCAAGGATGGGTTACATATTGTTCTCAGGGTCCGTAGAATAAAAGCTATTTGACACCAAAATCTTGGAAATAGTGATATCTGACCATGTCATCATCAAGATCACTTTGCCAGAACATAGGAATGTGATGGCAGATGGGGATCACTTGATCCATTTAATCTGCCTGTCTGTTTGTTCGACTAACCCCCCCTGGATATACTTCATTGTTTCAGGGATTTATGTGATAACAGTGACCGTTGATCAGCAATCGCTGTTAGGGTGACGGCACATTGCCAAAAAAAATATTTCAGTGATGTACTCTGACACACAAAAATAGCTCAGGGTTAGATTTTCCACTAATGCGGGCCCCTGCACCCCTACTTAAAGAAGGATTCTCAACTCCAGGGGTGCATGTCGGGAGGGTGCAAGCGGAAAAAATAATTCAGGCCGGGCACAACAAAACATACCTGCACCCGGACCCGAGCCAACACCATTCCCACCCCAGCCCTGAACCCACCCACACACCACGGAAGCAGCTCGGCAGCTTGCCATGGTGCCACCCCCTACAACACCTCTGTCCCCTCCTACCCCACGCTCAGCGTGCTCGCTCCCCCCGCGGTGCACGTAGGCATGTAGAAACAGGATGTCGCTATTTCTTCCACCCCCCCATCCAGTCACCCACCTTCCCCAGTCGCCCTGATGATAGGCACCACCATTGAGTCGCCCTTTCGGTAGGTGCCCAATTGCAGTCGCCAAAGTGACAGGATACCTTGTTTCAGAGTCCCACAATGCCTATCCCAGGATAGTTTAAATTCCCTAACCATCGTTGCATTCACCACCTCCTGTGGCAGTCTGTTCCAAGGCTCCATGCTTCTTTCTGTTAAGAAGAACTTTGACATTGCTCCAGAATTTACCCCTTACCAAACATCTGTTGTGCCCTCTGGTGTGTGCCTCTCTATTCTCATTGAAGAGACTCTGCTCCTGTACTGAGTTGATTTCCTTGAGGTATTTAAAAGTCTCTATCATGTCTCCCCTCTCTCTCCTTTGTTCCAAGGAGTGTAAGTTTAATTGCCTAAATCTAGTCTCATAGAGTTCATGGTGGAGGTCTGGGACCATCTTTGTAACTCTTCTTTGCACCGACTCTAATCAGCGTATGTCCTTTTTAAGTTATGGTCTCCAGAACTGGATGCAGTATTCCTGATGAAGCCTCACCAGGGACCTGTACAATGGGATCATCACCTCTTTCTTTCTGCTTGCAATGCCCCTGCCTATCCGGATGCTCCTGGCTTTCTGTGCCACCGTCTCACATAGCCTTCCCACATTCAGGTCATTTGATACCATGATTCCAAGGTCTCATTCAAGGTTGGTGAGAATTAATGTTTCACCCCCAATGCATATTTTGTCCCTGGGTTTCCTTTTTCCCAGATGTATGACTTTGCATTTGTTTGATGTTGAACTTCAACTGCCAAGTCTTGGACCATTCTTCCAGTTTCTTTAGGTCCAACCCCATACTTTTGGTCCCTTCCTGTGTGTCCACCCTGTTACAGACTTTATTGTCATCTGCAAACAGGCATACCTTTCCCTCCAATTCATCTGTGATGTTGCTGATGAATATGTTGAAAAGTATTGGTCCCAGCACCAACCCCTGCGGGACCCCACTGGTTACGTTCCCTTCCTGTGATACAGCGCCATTTACTAAAACATTCTGGGTCCTCCCCTATAGCCAGTTTCTCACACAATTTATCATCTAACTTTCTATACCTGTGTTCTCCATTTTGTTTATGAGTCTTCTGTGAGGGACAGAGTTGAAGGTCTTACTGAAGTCTAGATATACAACATTTACAGCCCTGCCCTGGTCTACTACTTTAGTTATCTAATCAAAGAAATCCACCATGTTTTTTGGCAAGATCGTCCAGATGAAAAGCCATGTTGTTTAGGGTCTAGCTTCCTGCTGGCTTCCAGATATGCCACAGTCCTTTCCTTAAGTATAGATAACATGATCTACGATGGAGGTGAGGCTAACACGTCAGTAGTTTCCTGCTTCCTCCTTACTAAAACTCTTATGTAGGGGCACTACAGTTGCCTTTTTCCAGTTTTCTGGTACCTGTCCATTCTCTAGTGATTTGCTGAAGAGTGTGGCCTGTGGCGCAGCAATTTTTTCTCTGAGCTCTTTTAAGACTTGTGGATGAATTCTGACTGGGCCCATGGCTTTGTCCATCTTTAATTTGTCTAGTCCCTGTAGGACTCTGTCTCTTGTAATGGGGCTATTGTCTGCCTCCTGGGTGTGGTGTCCATTTGTACTACATGTTGAACCATTTCCACTGTCTTTGTGTGTAAATACTGAGCAGATGAACGTGTTAAAGACTTCCACTTGTTCAGCATCCTCTTTCACATGTCGACCCTTATTGGTCTTTAGTCTGACACTGCCCCCCTTGGTCTTTCTTTTCTCCCAGATGTACCTAATAAAATGTTTTGCTGCCTTTTTTTATGTCCCCTGGATAACACACAGAACTTTTAGATGGCATTAGAATCCCCAGGATAACACACAGAACCTTTAGACGGCATTAGAATCCAGCCCTTTTACAGGAGAATAAGTTCAAAACTTAGTTGTCCAATTAAAGTAATATATTTGACACAGTATCCAGTGATAAGGGCACTCGCTATTGAGTGCTCAGAAAGAGGGCAACTCAATAATGGCACCTTATCAAAGGGCTACTGAATGGAGGGGGCAACTGTAGGTATAGCAACATTCTGTCACTATACACATGCACGTTGGGGGGTGAGCAAGGCAGAAGGGGAGAGAGGGTTTGTGTGCTGTGTTGCACCGATGGGTTGCCAAGCTGTTTCTGTTGTGAGGTGTCAGGTTTGGTCTGGTGCCATACATTTTGTTGCTTGGCACTAACTTCTTTTTATTTGCACCCCCGACTTGGAGAATCCTTTTAGAAGAGGCAGAAGGCAAAGCCCTGTGGTGGGTGAAGCCCCACATAAATGTAAATAACGCAGTCCCTGGCGCCCCTTTTGCCATGCCATAAAGTGCACAGCGAAACTGATTTTCACCGATGTACAGTTGCTGTAACAGTGATTGCCTTTGTGCGATTGCCGTTGTCACATAGAACCATTTGCCACCACAAAAAAAAACTTTCAAAGCCAGCAGGGTCATCTCATGATAGGCCTTTAAGCAGCACATGGGTAAAGCTGAGACTGTCTGACCTCGGGGAACTCATAGCCAAATGACAGGAGGCCAAGCAGCTACTGAAACAAATACACAAGGTGCAGCAATTGCCACTGCATGGGATTTCAAAATACAAGTTTGAAATCAATAAACTACAAAGTCAAAAACCAAATTCCTCCCTATAGCATGCAAGACAAAGATACAGGGAACCCGTCCTAAAGGCTGACTGATGGCTGGCCTACAGATTCCAGTTACAGAGGAAGGGGAGGGTCATACAGCCCATCAGACCTGGAACTGGGCAACTGCCATCTAACCCCCAAGAAAGAACAATATATTCAGGGATTTCTACATGGATAAGTATAGATCCAGGAGTGTGGAAGAGGAGGGGCATAAGTGACAGTCGGTATTTCAGCAGATCGAATTACCAAAGTTATCTAACCAGGAGAGGGAAGAAACAGACAGACTTGATATTCACAAATGAGATTTGGGAAGCTATTGCCAATCTCTCAAATGTGAAAGTGCCTGGCAGGAATGGCATAACAGCTGAGCTTTTAAAATCTTTAAACAAGAGTTGGTGGGTCATCAAAACAATGTGTACATGGAAGCTTTGGTTGGGGTGTCACTTCCATCCTACAGTACGTTACAAGAGGCAGTTACCACCATTCTTCCAAAATGGGAAAGGATGTTACTCAATGTAAGAATATAGACCCATTCCACTCTTGAATGTTGATGCCACAATTTTTGCAAAAGTGCTGGCCACCAGGGTAAACAAGGTGGTGGAGAAACTCATTAATAAGCATTAGGTGGTATTCCCTTTTTGAAAAGATTCATATAACCTGAGACACCTCATTGACATAATCTGGGAGACCAGGGACCTGAGGAGCTCAGAAGCAGCCTTTCCATTGATGCTGAATGAGCTGTTGACTCGATAGAGTGGGGTTATCTGGAAGGGTACTGAAGTGATTTGGTTTTGGAAACAACTTTCAGAACTGGGTCAAGACAGTGTTTATCACAATAGTGGCAGCAGTCTTGATGAATGACCTGGTATCAGAGAACTTCATTCTGGAGAGAGGTACAAAACAGGGGTGTCCCCATTCCCAGTACTGTCTGCCCTGACCATTAAACCCTTGGCTCAAGAACCAAGAGAGAAAGAAGAGATCAAAAGCATATGAGTGAGACCCATGGAGCAAAGGTTATCAGTATATGCCAATGACTTACTCTTGGTACTGCAAAATGTACTAAAATCATTTCACATGTTACAGTCATGCTAAATTGCTTCTGACAGGCATTGAGATTGTGCATCAACTGCCGCTCAAAAATTATTGAAGACAGGACTTAGTTACAGAATGGGACCTCAAATGGGTGGTGCAATCTCTCATGTACCTACAGGGTAAGTATTAAATTCTTCCCTCATATTGCTAAGGTTGTGGCAGCAAGCATTGAGCTTTATATTAGCCTCCCTGCAAGCATGCCTGAATAGACTGTCATCTCTAAAACTGTCCTTGTGGGGAAGCAGACTACTCAAACATGCCTGTGAACTTATCAGAACACTGTTGCAACCACAGAGCTATTTATGCCTATAAGACGTTTGAGACACAGAGCAAGTACTGTTTGTCTAGTGGTCAGGCAAAGAATATAGCCGAAAGCTATTTACACAGAATTTATCTTAGCAAACAAACTACTGTTTAGGCAATCTCCCGAGGAAGAATATACATCAAGGTAAAACACAGAGGGTGATGTTTATGCTTATTTCAAGTGACAGTAAATAAATTACACTTGGGAAGAACCAGACTGCAGGCTTGGTAACTTTTTGCACTCCCCACCTCCCCACATAATTTACCTATTGAATGGAATTGCATCTGGGGGTGGCATTTAGACTTTATACCTTGCATCAGTTTACCATTTCCTGTAGTGCCACCTTACAAAGTAAGGCCCCCTTTCTCTGGGAAGCATTCTAGCCTTTCAGATGGGGGCAGCTCCTCACCTCTTTTACCTAAACATAGAAACATAGACTTTATCAGCAGATAATGACCGCTTGGCCCACCTAGTCATAGAAACATAGAAACATATGTAACCCCCTTGTTACCCGGGGTTACTAGAATCCCAGTAAGACCTAGTGGTAGGCAGGGAAGGCAGCTTGTGAAACTCCAGTTAAATGGGTTTCACACTGTCTCACTCTGTTCTCAGTCACAGCTGAGACTTGAGAGATGACATCACCACAGAACTGTCGCAGCTGCATAAGCCACATTGGAATCTGCAGCTCAGGGAGTGAGTTAGAACTTTGGGAGTTTTCAAAGCCAGTCTTCTGTTTCCCTTCAAGCAGGAAGGAAGTGTGTTCCTGTTTACCTTTTGAAAGTGGTAGAGACCGCTGTCCAAGTCTCAGTGCCCCCTTCCTCTGGGGGGGGTGGAAAAAAGTCCCTTTGTGGGTTCCAGGGGCAATCCTCTATTTCCACTATAGGAAGAAACCTGCCTGTTTTCAGTTCCTGTTTTTGTATAACAGTGGAAGAAGTGATACTTAGCCTGGGGGGCACCTGCAACGAAAGGGTGAGTGTTGTGCTCTATTGGAGAGGGCAAACAAATTGTTTTCTTCAGTTGGAAAATGGATGTGAACTACTATTTGGGAGGCCTATTGTACTAGGACAAACAAATGGAGTAGTTAAAGGTCAAAGTCTAAATGGATTTCAAGTACTGTTGTAGAGGGGGGGTGTTTCAGGTCATCCACCGTTAATCTACATTTCAAAGTTTTAAGTTTATGTTTGTCCAGAGAAATGGCCGGGTATGGGCTGTGGGAGCTGGAGGTGGGAAAACCCCCCATCTTTAGTAACCAGGTCCACCTCTACGGATTTCTTCTGTAATTTGCTACTTGCCTCATGCGCCTGGCCAGTGATGAGGTAGGTATCCAGACGTGGGTCGCAACTTGGAAAATCTCTCTAGGAGTCGCAGACTCTAAGTGGTGTGGGGAGCCACAGCTTGGGAAATCTACTCCTTGTTAGTCGGGGAGTTAGAAGGAAGTAAGAAAACAAATCTCTCTAGGAGTCACAGACTCTAAGTGGTGTGGGGAGCCACAGGATGGGAAAACATACTCCTTGTTAGTTGGGAGTCTCTCCAAGTAAAGTTGGGTTCATTCTTTAAATGGACCGTCAGTTAAGTGGCTGGCAGGGGAGCCAGGCCAGTCAGGCTGTGTATCCAAAACGCATGCAAAGTCCGGGCTGAGTGCCTGGTGGGTCCAGAGCCAGACAACAGTAGAAATGTGTTCATTCTTCAAGTGGACTGCCTTGTAGTCTCTAATCTACATATACAGTGAACGTAGCGCCTTGGGGGACCATCTATGCTTTGTTTATGTTCAGCTAGTTTATGAATAAAGCCACACTGAAAAATCCCAATCCTGGTTCTGGACATTACAGTTATTGCTTCCTGCAGTTGAATTTACTTGGTGCCCCTGTGCAAATAGCCAAACCTAGGTCCTTTGTGCCAGGTAACCTCATCCTCCCCGAACCCAGGTCCCCACCAGGTATTGCTCCCAACACCAACAGCATGCCACCTGTCATTTTAGTAAAAAGGCAAGGGTGAGGGGTTACAAAAATGGAGGCACCGCTTTGGATTTGTTCAGGAAGGAAGGTGCTTGGGCAAGTGGGCTAGCGTTTTGGCTATCTGGCAGTGGGTAGCCCAAAAAAGTTGAAGCAATTTCCCTAGTGTGTTGCTGTGTGCTGTGAATCTTGTGCGCTGTTTAAAAAATGCCAACTGTTTACCAAGGAGCTGTAAAGCCAAAGAGTGTGCCCTTGTCCTGCATCATCAAAATTGTTTACAGCATTTCTGTCAGCTTTTAAACTGAATTTCTGTGAAGAAAAGTGTGGAAAACTAGGGATAGCAACAGAGAAATTGTGCCCTGGACATTTAAAATGCTTTTAAAATGAATTTCTGTGAAGGAAAGTGTGGTAGACTAGGGGTAGCAACAGAGAAATTATGCCCTGGACGTTGGAAATGCTTTCTGTGTGAAGAGAGACTGCAGAGCTAATGGCAATGTTACATGGTTGAAATGGGCTCCCGCCGTGGAGTCAGTTGAATAAAAAAAAGTGCATTTTACAGTTTAAATTTGACTGCTCGATGATCGCCGTGAGGAGAGGAGCCCTCGCGAGGAAGAAGAGGCTCATTTGCATGGCGTCGTGTGGTTGGTCAGTTTGCCATTGGTCCCACCCCTCAGCCAGCTCTTCTGAGTCTGCCTCAGCATTCGAGAGGGAGACAGAGAGTAGTGCGTGTGCTGGCAGTGGAGGAGCGTCGCGAGGATTCAAAGAACTGTGAAACAGTTCAAAAAAGTGACTTTTAAGTTTAAAACTGGGCTCAACCCACAAATCGATCGTGGGATTAGTGAATTTTGTGTATAAAACGACGAGAACTGCCTGCCTGTTTGCATTCCGAGGCCTTCAAAATCAGGTTGCAGGCTGTTTTACCCCATCGCAGCAAGTTGCTACAATAACAGTGAGTAAACAATTTAAAACTGCTCAAACAGTGATTTTCAGAAATGCCATATAAAATGTGTGTGTGCAGCTGTATAGTCGCTTTGCAAGTAACAACTGTGTGATGTCCTGCTAGCAAGTGCAAGTCTGTAAAGCCATTAAATGTGTGCATGGAAGTGAAAAATAGCCTCAGTTTAAAGTTTGCAGCCAGAGAGAGACTGTGGGTTGTAAAAAAGTGCAACACTAGTAGAAGCAGGCAATCCTGTGCTGAAACCTGAAGTTTTCAAGGGACTGTAATTAAATGAATGTTGCCAGCATGTGAAAAGTCCAAGGAAAATCCTGTAAATGTATGAAAAGCCAGATCAGAGCAAGTTGTGCAGTTTGAGTAAAAGTTACCAGTAGCTGATGTAAATCGGGTGCGCAGTGGCTTGACCCAGAGTCTAAATGTTGATGCACAGGAGTGCTGCCACCGCCATTACAGGGTGGGGTAGTAAAGTAAACACACCAGCAGAGGAGCCATTTTAAAGCTACAGAGTGTGTTCATTAAAGTGGGACTTTCAGTTACAGTGAACTTTTGTTTATTTTTTCTGCAGTTATGGCCTCAGGACCAGCTCATTACCCGGATCATGCCCGGGTTGCAGTAACAGCAGCAGTAAAGAGACTGAGAGATATTGAAAAGTGGTGCTGTGGAGGGCAACTCCCTCCTGATGTGGCAATTCCTAATTATCCAGTGCGTGTATGCCAGATGTGCTTGAGTGCTGGAAGGGATGTCTTCATGATTCCTCACTGTGCTGGATGTCTACAAAAATATGGCTTGTATAAAGTCCCTCCAATTTGTTTGGCTCCCACATGGACAAAAATTCAGGAATCTGCAGTTGGCAGCACACAGTATCAGGTGGAGCCTGTGGAGGAAGGTCCCTCGGGGAGAGTGGCACAAAGCTAGAGGGTGCAGAGTTAGAGACTGAACCTGAAGTTGAAGTTTTGGATGCTGTATCTCAGAAGAAAAGTTCAGATAAAGCATCAATAGACCCCTGGGTGGGGGAGCCTAGCCCAAGTCTCGCAGGTGAAGATGAGATGCAGAAGGCCTTTGAATGGGAGGTGTCGACCTCCGCTCCTAGTGATGAATGGATAGTCTCGGGGGTGAGAATGACTGCTCACTCCTGGGCTCAGATCCTCAGTGAAGAGGAAGATGAGGGGGAACCTATGTGGCCTTGTGAGAAAGGAACGGGTACACAGCCTCAAGATCTTGCCTCGGAAGAATGTGTTCAAGAAGGTGGTGATGCCACTGCCCTGGCTTCACCAGAAGAAGAAGAAGTCAGGGATCCATTTTTAATTTCATTGAGGATGCGAAGCTGGCAGAACCAGGACTGGCCACCCCCAAGCCAGGCCAACGGTCTCAGATTGACCAAAGCAAGTAAAGAGGAGAGACTGGTTCGTAGAAAGGCCAATGAAATCTATGGTATGACCTTTCCTACCTTACCTCGGAGAGTCTGGGAGGAGATTGAGGACTGCAGGAAATCCTGGATCTGGGATGAAGCAATGAAACATGTGCATCCTGGGGCCAACCAGCATGTAAAGAATAGACTGTTCCACGAAAAGTATACACAGTGGAAGAGAGGCAGGACACTGTTTATGGACAGAGTGAGAATAGTGGATGGAGAGGGATGTGAAGTCTCCCACTGTGTGAGTTATGTTCACCCAGACAGGGTAATAATTCAAGCCCCTGACCCCCAGTACTATTGGCCTCAGTGCAAGGACCTCCCAGTAATTAAGCCCGTGCCTACAAAATGGAGAGCCGAGCAGTGGTAGTCAATACTGCCACACTAGACTGTGAAGTGCCCTTATTGATCCACCAGTATAAATAACCAAGGACTCAGGTGCTCCACATTCATCAGTCTACAGTGTACTGTCTTATTCAGCAACCATCTACTGGCCCACCAGATGACTTCAGATCCAGAGAGGACACCAGCCCAGCTGTTTCCTGTTCATTGCCTGGTAATCGGATGACGTCGGACCAGCTGTTTTCTTTTTGTTGCTGTTCTAAGGTTCCTTCTCCAGAGATGACATCACCCCAGCTGTTTCCAGATGTGCACTCCTGTGGTTTCCCGGAAGATGTCCGCCCAGCTGAATCAGAAAAAATGCTGCCAGGGAGAGTCTTCAGTAGGGACAAGGTTGGTGCCGTTCATATACTTCAAGTGGCTGGTAAGTCTGAAAAACATTTTTTTTGTATCTTTATGACATTGCAGTACACACCCTACACTACAGACTTCAAAAATGTGTGAACTGTCTGCAAAGACTCTCCCCTTTGGGATTTTGGCCTTTTAGAACTGTGCTTCATGGGGCTCCGGCCCAGGAGAGACTCTTTATTGGACTAGCCTTCGGGCCTTGTGGTCACTAGTTGGGACTTTTAGGGCACTCCATCCCCCCAAATGTGTATTGTAAATAATGCCATTATTGTACTCTAATGTAAATACTGTTTTTCTATCTTTTTCTAAAAAATCTTTTTGGGATTGTTTAGTGTTTTTTTTTCCTGTATGGTTGGGGTTGTTGTTGTTTAGATAAACTGTGCATGCAGATTAGGAGTGTGTTTTGTTTTTGTCTTTTTCTTACAGGTGTTCCTGGGAAGACAGAAGAGAAGACAAGAAGAGGAGGAGGGGCTCATCGGAGTTCCTCGTTAGTGCTTTATAGTGTAGAATTTAAAGTACTGTGTTGTTATTGCTATGGTTTATACTGTATTAACCCTTTTCCTTCCACAGGTGTGATTGTGGGGGTAGGGAGGAAGTATTAATTGGTATTTTAATGGTTGTAGTTGTAGGTTGCCCAAGGTCGGGGAGGTTCCCGGGTTTTGTTTTTGTTTGGGATGTTATGTCAGAGGCAGATAGGTTTTCCCTAGAGGGTTAGGGGGGATGGACAGGCTGTGGCCCTGACCTGCAGTAGGGACCGCAGTGCTGATCTATCAGGGCTATGCTCTGGATGGTTCTACCAGAGCCACTAGGTGTCCACAGTAAGTGGATAGTGTAGAGACTGATACGTCATCTATAGGCCTCTAGGCCCTTAGTGTTGTCTGCCTGTGCTTGCACATGGTAGGAGGGGACCTGATCACCACCCTCCATAGGTAGCACATAGGGTGGGATGGCCTAAGGCTGGGTGCATAATGACTGGGGACAGTCATTTTCCTGGTCAAGGGTGAGTGTAACCCCCTTGTTACCCGGAGTTACTAGAATCCCAGTAAGACCTAGTGGTAGGCAGGGAAGGCAGCTTGTGAAACTCCAGTTAAATGGGTTTCACACTGTCTCACTCTGTTCTCAGTCACAGCTGAGACTTGAGAGATGACATCACCATAGAACTGTCGTAGCTGCATAAGCCACATTGGAATCTGCAGCTCAGGGAGTGAGTTAGAACTTTGGGAGTTTTCAAAGCCAGTCTTCTGTTTACCTCCAAGCAGGAAGGAAGTGTGTTCCTGTTTACCTTTTGAAAGTGGTGAAGACCGCTGTCCAGGTCTCAGTGCCCCCTCCCTCCGGGGGGTGTGGAAGAAAAGTCCCTTTGTGGGTTCCAGGGGCAATCCCCTATTTCCACTATAGAAGAAACCTGCCTGTTTTCAGTTCCTGTTTTTGTATAACAGTAGAAGAAGTGATACTTCGCCTGTGGGGCACCTGCAACGAAAGGGTGAGTGTTGTGCTCTATTAGAAAGGGCAAACAAATTGTTTTCTTCAGTTGGAAAATGGATGTGAACTACTATTTGGGAGGCCTATTGTACTAGGACAAACAAATGGAGTAGTTAAAGGTCAAAGTCTAAATGGATTTCAAGTACTGTTGTAGAGGGGGTGTTTCAGGTCATCCACCGTTAATCTACATTTCAAAGTTTTAAGTTTATGTTTGTCCAGAGAAATGGCCGGGTATGGGCTGTGGGAACTGGAGGTGGGAAAAAAACCCATCTTTAGTAACCAGGTCCACCTCTACGGATTTCTTCTGTAATTTGCTACTTGCCTCATGTGCCTGGCCAGTGATGAGGTAGGTACCCAGACATGGGTCGCAACTTGGAAAATCTCTCTAGGAGTCGCAGACTCTAAGTGGTGTGGGGAGCCACAGCTTGGGAAATCTACTCCTTGTTAGTCGGGAGTTAGAAGGAAGTAAGAAAACAAATCTCTCTAGGAGTCACAGACTCTAAGTGGTGTGGGGAGCCACAGGATGGGAAAACATACTCCTTGTTAGTCTGGAGTCTCTCAAGTAAAGTTAGGTTCATTCTTTAAATGGACCGTCAGTCAAGTGGCCGGCAGGGGAGCCGGGCCAGTCGGGCTGTGTATCCAAAGCGCATGCAAAGTCCGGGCTGAGTGCCTGGTGGGTCCAGAGCAAGACAACAGTAGAAATGTGTTCATTCTTCAAGTGGACCACCTTGTAGTCTCTAATCTGCATATACAGTGAACGTAGCCCCTTGGGGGACCATCTATGCTTTGTTTATGTTCAGCTAGAGCCACACTGAAAAATTCCAATCCTGGTTCTGGACATCACAGTTATTGCTTCCTGTAGTTGGATTTACTTGGGTGCCCCTGTGCAGAGTAGCCAAACCTAGGCCCCTTGTGCCAGGTAACCTCATCCTCCTCAACCCAGGTCCCCTAATTTCAGGCTGCTAACGCCAGCAGCATGCCACCTGTCGGTTTAGTAAAAAGGCAGGAGTGAGGAGTTACACATAGAAAATAGAAACATAAAAACATAGACTTAGAAACATAGAAACATAGACTTTGACAGAAGATAAGGACCGCTTGGCCCACCTAGTCTGCCCATTTCCCTACCTAAGCAATGACAACAATACAGCTCCTCCGTGTTAAGAGAGTGCGAGTGATAAAGAGAAAATGCAAACCAACGAAAAAACCCTGATGACGTACTGTGTACGAAACCAGTTGGGATCTGAGTGAGGCATGTAGCACCATGTTTGGTTACAGTGGCCTGTTTTATTATTATTAAAGCCCCTTTTTTGCAACTGAGGAGTGTGGTTTTTGTTGGTTTCCATTTCCCTACCTACAGGATAAGCTGCAGATCCTAGTTGACCAACAGCCTATTTCTTCTTACCCCCAACTAGAATTGCCTTATGTCTGTCCCATGAATTCTTGAATTCTCCCACAGTTTTAGACCCCACAACCTCCTCAGAAAGGCTGTTCCATGCGTCCACCACCCTGTCTGTGTGAAAAAATACTTCCTCACATTGCCCCTGAGCTATCCCTCCTCTATCTTCAGAGTCTGTCCCCTTGTTCTTGCACATCTCTTTTTCTGAAAGATGCTACCATCTTGGACTTTGTTGATTCCACTGAGGTACTTAAAAGTTTCTATCATGTCCCCCCCCCCTTTCCTCAAGGGTATACATATTAAGCTCCTTTAATCTCTCCTCGTATGGCTTCTCTTGCAGACCCTGCACCATTTTAGTTGCCCTTCTCAGGACTGCCTCCATCTTGTCTATGTCCTTGTGGAGAAGCGGTCTCCAGAACTGGATGCAGTACTCCAGATGGGGTCTCAGCAACTGTCTGTACAGAGGGATAACAACTTCCTGTTTTCTGCTGGTGATGCCTCTCCCTATACATCCTAGTATTCCCCCAACCCTCCCTACTGCCTTCTAACATTGCTTGCCAACCTTAAGATCATCTGATGTGATTACCCCCAGGTCCGTTTCCATTTTTGTTGTTGTTACTACCTCCCCACCATTGTGTAATCTCTTCCCCTGGGTTTTTGTTTCCCCGGTGCATAATTTTGCACTTCTTTGTATTGAATCCAAGCTGCCATACCTCTGACCATTCCTCCAACCTTACCAAGTCCCTTCTCATCCTTTCCACACCCACTTGTGTATCAACCCTGTTGCAGATCTTTGTGTCGTCTGCAAAGAGGCATACTTTTCCTTCCAGTCCCTCTGCAATGTCACTTAGGGTCTGCACCGGAAGACTTATGAAGAGAGACTTAAAGAGCTCAATATGTATCGCCTCAAGGAAAGGAGGGAGAGGGGGGACATGATAGAAACTTTAAAGTACTTCTAGGGAATCAACAAAGTCCAAGGCGGTAGCATCTTTCAGAAAAAGAGGTGTGCAAGAACAAAGGGCACAATTTGAAGGACAGGGGCAGATCAGAAGATGTCTAAGTATTTTTGCAGAGAGGTTGTGGATGCATGGAATGGTCTTCCAGAGAGGTTGTGGAGTCAAAAACAATGGTGGAATTCAAGCATGCAGGACAGTCATAAGGCAATTCTAGGGGGTGGGGTAGGAAGAAGTAGGCTGCTGGTTAACTAGGGTCTGCAGCTTATCCATTAGGTAGGGAAATGGGCAGACTGGGTGGGCCAAGCGGTCCTTATCTGCCATCAAATTCTATATTTCTATGTTTCTATTAAAAAGGACTGGACCCAGTACTGAACCCTGTGGTACCCCACTAGTAACCCCTTTTTCTTCAGAGTGGTCTCCATTTATAATTACCTTCTGTGTCCTGTTGTCCAGCCAGTGTTTTACCCAGGCTACCACCCTGGGACCCACGTCCAGGCTGGTTAATTTGATTATTAATCTTTTGTGTGGGACTGTGTCAAATGCCTTGCTAAATTCTAGGTAGGCCATGTTCACAGCCCCTCCTTGGTCACCCAGTCAAAGAAATCAATTGGATTTGTCTGAAATGACCTTCTCGTTGTGAAGCCATGCTGCCTTGGGTCCTGTGCCCCACTGGCCTCTAGGTACTCAACAGTTCTTTCCTTCAGAAGTTATTCCATCACTTTCCCTACCACTGAGGTCAAACTGACAGGTCTGTAGTTTCCTGCCTCTGTCTGGCTCCCACTTTTGTGAAGGGGAATCACATCTGCCTTCCTCCAGTCCTCAGGTACCGCACCATCCTCCCATGATTTGTTAAAAAGGGTAGTCAGTGGCTTTACTAGTTCACCCCTTAGTTCTTTTAGAACTCTGGGGTGAATCCCATCAGGCCCCATTGCTTTGTCCGCCTTCAGTTTTAGGAGTTCTTTCAGAACCCTCTTCTGTGAAAGGACTGATATCGACCACCCCTATCCAGAGCACTTCTATTAACTGGGTTAGGTACCTTCCTCTCCTCTTCTTTTGTGAATTCTGAGCAGAAGTATTCATTCAGTATCCCTGCTTTTTCACTGTCCCTCTCTGCCCACCCACCGTCCATTCTATTCAAACTCACTATCTCTCCCTTTGTCTTTCTACACTCCCTGATGTAACTATAAAAGGTTTTATCCCCCTTCTTAACAGAGTAGGCTATCTTTTCCTCAGTTTGGGCCTTTGCTATTCTGACTTCCCTTCCTGCTTTCTTCTGCCTTAACTGGTAGAGTTCTCTATCCTGCTCCTTCTGTGTTTCCAAATACTTCCTAAATGCTATCTTTTTCTCCCTAACCTTCAGCGCCACCTCTTTTGAGAACCATAGTGGCTTTTTCTTTCATTTTGATTTATTTGCTTCACATAAAGGCGTGTTGCCTTTGTGATGGCAGTTTTGATGTTTCCCCATTGTTGCTCCACCTCTACTTCTAGCCTGTTTGCTAGTGTTTTTCTAAGACACTCTCCCATCTTCCTAAAGTCAGCCCCCTGAAGTCCACTACCCTCACTTTTGTATGGCTTGACTCTGTAGCTGAGTTTACCGTGAACCACACTGTTTGGTGGTCGCTTGTTCCCAGATGGCTACCCACTTCTAGATCTGAGATCCTCTCACTGTCCCCATTTTAGAGTACTAGGTCTAAGATTGCTCCCTCACGAGTGGGTTCCAAAACGAGCTGTCAGAGACATGCCCATTTCCCTACCTATTAGATAAGCTGCAAATTCTAGATAACCAGCAGCCAACTTCCCTCTACCCCCCACTATAATTGCCTTATGCCAGTCCCTTGCATTCTTGAATTCCTCACTGTTTTTGACCCCACAACCTCCTCAGGAAGGCCGTTCCATGCATCCAACACCCTCTCCATGAAAAAATACTTTCTCAAATTACCCCTGAGCCAACCCCCCTCTATTTTCAAATTGTGCCCCTTTGTTCTTGTGCATCTCTTTTTCTGAAATATGCTACCCTCTTGGAATTTGTTGATTCCCTTGAGGTACTTAAAAGTTTCTATCATGTCCCCCCCTCTCCCTCTCCCTCCTTTCCTCAAGGATATACATATTAATCTCTTTTAGTCTCTCTTCATATGGCTTCTAATGCAGACCCTGTACCATTCTGGTTGCCCTTCTCTGTACTGCCTCCATCCTGTCTATGGCCTTGGGGAGATGGGATCTCCAGAACTTCACACAGTATTCCAGATGGGGTCTCACTAATTGTCTGTACAGAGGGATAACAACTTCCTGCTTTCTACTGGTGATGCCTCTCCCTATGCCTCCCAGAATCTCCCCAGCCCTCCTTACTGCCTTCACACATTGCTTGCCTACCTTAAGGTTATCTGATATGAGTACCCCAGGTCTCTTTCCACTTTTGTTGTTGCTAGTACTTCCCTTCCCCTGGGTTTTTGTTTCCCAGGTGCATTACTTTGCACTTCTTTGCATTGAAACTAAGCTGCCATATTCTTGACCATTGCTCCAACCTTGCCAAGTCCCTTCTTATACTTTCCACCCCCCTTGTGTATCAACCCTGTTGCAGATCTTTATGTCATCTGCAAAGAGGCATACTTTTCCTTCCAGTCCCTCCGCATTGTCACTTATAAAGGCATTAAAGAGTACCAGTCCCAGAAATGAACCCTGCAGTACTCCACTAGTAACTCCCCTTTCTCCTGAGTGTGCTCCGTTTACTATTACCCTCTGTGTCCTGTTGTCCAGCCAATTTGTTACCCAGGCTACCACCCTGGACCCACTCCCAGGCTGGCTAACTTGTTTATTAATCTTTTGTGTGGTACGGTGTCAAATGCCTTGCTAAAGGCTAAGTAGGCCATATATATAGCCCCTCCTTGGTCTACTACTTTGGTCACCCAGTCAAAGAAATTGATTACATTCATCTGACATGACCTTCCCACTGTAAATCCATGTTGCCTTAGGTCATGTGCCCCGCTGGCCTCTAGGTTCATGACAGTTCTTTCTTTCAGAAGTAATTCCATCATATTCCCTACCACTAAGGTCAAACTAACAGTTTGCAGTTTCCAGCCTCTGCCTTGCTCCCACTCTTGTGAAGAGGGATCACATCCACCTTCCTCCAGTCCTTGGGTACCACACCATCCTCCCATAGTTTGTTAAAATGGGTAGTCAGTGGTGCCACTAGGTTTCTCCTTAGTTCTTTTAAAATTCTGGGGTGAATCCCGTCAGGTCCCATTGCCTTATCCACCTTAAGTTTTGAGACCTCATTCAGGACCCTTTCTTCTGTGGTATCAACCCCCTGCCCAGAGTGCTTCTCTTGTTTGGTTTAGGTACCTCCCCCTCTTCTCTGGTGAATACTGAGCAAAAGTATTTGTTCAGTATCTCTGCCTTCTCACTGTCACTGTCTGCCCACCCCCTTCCCTTTATTAAGCCTCACTATCTCTCCCTTAGTCTTTCTTCGCTCCCTGATGTATCTATGAAAGATTTTATCCCCTTTCTTAACTGAGCTGGCTGTCTTTTCCTCTTTTTGGGCCTTTGTTCTCCTGACTGCCTGCTCCTTTTTCCTCTGCATTAAATGATACAGGTCTCTGTCCTGCTCCTTCTGTGATTCCCTATACTTCCTGAATTGTATCTTTTTTTTCCCCTAACCTTCCTTGCCACCTCTTTTGAGAACCATAGCAATTTTCTACTTTGTTTTGTTTTCTTTATTTGTTTCACACAAAGGCTTATTGCCTCTATGATGGTAGTTTTGATTTTTCCCCATTGTTCTTCCACCCCTCCTGCCTGCCCATTTGCTAGTGCATTCCTTAGGCATGCCCCCACTTTGCCAAAGTCAGTCCCTATGAAGTCCAGTACCCTCTCTTTTGCATGACTTGACTCCACGGTTGTGTCCATTGTAAACCACACTGTGTGGTGGTGACTTGTTCCCAGATGGCTACCCATGTCCAAATCTGTGATCCTCTCTCCGTCCCCGTTTGAGAGTACCAGGTCCATGATTGCTCCATCTTGAGTGGGTTCCACCACTAGTTGTCTGAGGAATGCCCCCTGTAGGGCATCGAGGATGACCCTACTCTTGGATGAGGTTGCAGTAAATGTGCTCCAGCGCACATCTGGCATATTCAGGTCCCCCATCAACAATATCTCCCCTTTTTCTGCCATTCTAAGGATACCTTCTAACATTTCCTTGTCCATTTCCCCCCCTGAGATGGGGATCTGTATACAACCCCTATGCAGATTGTGGTGCCACTACCTGTCTCCAGGGTGACCCACAGTGCATCCCCTCCTCCCCATTTACCCTTTAGTTCCATTGCTTTGATCTCTTCCCTTATGTAGAGAGCTACTCCTTCTCTTTTACTCACTCTGTACCTCCTGTAGATTGTGTACCCTGGTATGTTGATATCTCAGTCATGGTTCTCTGTGTACTGTGTTTCTGTCACTGCCACGGTATCCACGTGCCCCTCTTCCTTCAAGGCCACTAGCTCAGGAAGCTTGTTACCCAGACTATTGTCATTGGTACTCATTGCACTCCATTTTATGATGGCCTTACCCTTTTTTGCTCCATCCCTGCCCTTTATGCATTTGCCTTTTTCTCCATTTACCCCATCCTACTCCCTAATGGCCCCTGTACCTTGGCGTTTTCCTCAGAAACTACCTTGTTTTGTGGGGGGAGGCTGTGAATTTCCTGCTTCAAATCAGTGCCTCCCCCTTGGTTACTTTAAAAGCTTTCCAATAAAGCATTTAAACCTATCAGCTAGGAGCCTGGTTCCCCTCCTTACCTGTTTGCAGATCTTCCACTACACATTCCTTGGACAGTCTTGCATGAGCTGGATTCCATGATTAAAAAGATTATGCGGCAGAGGCAACAACCCAAGTACAGAATGACCAGGCTTCAGCTGCACAGATGTAATAGGGGGCTTCGGAATGCCTTAGCTACAAGGATATCAACTGGCTTTTCATGCATTACAATATGAGGTTTGGTTTCAAGCAAAAGATGACCCCAATGCTCCCAAATGAAGCAAGCTGCAATCAGTAATAGCTCATATTTGTTTACCTATTGGATTGCGTGTACTGTATAAAGTACTAACCCCATGGTTAGCAGGACATCCTGTCATAAAACATACAGCAGATAGTGCACATGGTTTCAGCTCAAAACAATGTAAAAATGGGGACCATTCCCTCACAGCCCTGTGCTTCTTTGGAGAAGAAAAGATGATGATCACTGGGAGACCAGTTAATAGTAGGGTGTGGGAATGTTTAGAATAAGAAATTTTCTGACTAGGAACAGTAATGCTTTAATGTCCTTTAAGCAACTGATGCAAATATATCGTATAAACAAGCAGCAGTTCTGGCTTTATCGCCAGATATGCCAAGTGTTTGTACCTTTTTACTCCAAGGGGCTCTGAACACCTTCTTGTAATGAATAGGAAAATATGCCGGCCCTAGTTGGTGAAGGGAAAGGAGGGACACACAGAATTTACCAGTTCCTTAAGGCTGATAGAATGTGAGTACTGGATAGACTCAGGGTACAATGGGAGTAGGACCTCAATTGACAAGGGTTTGGCAAACCCTTGATGTATATCCTTTCTCTCCCTTTTTTTTTCTCATTCTTTTTTTTTTTCTTTTCCAATTGATGCTTTGCAGGTTTTAAAGGGTTTCTCAGTTAGTGCTAGCCCTACTTTAAAGGGGTTGAAATCTCACTAGAATACATTCATTGCAGTGAGTGCAGTTGAGGATGGTTTGAGACAAAGTTAATGTTACATGAATTGTGTGTGTTGCCATGCTAGAAGAGCACTGAGATACTGTGTAATAACTACCAGTCATGATATTATATTTACATAACAACTCGCTACTACCAGTAGGGGAGGAGTTTGTTCACCTTACATGTCCAGACTGAGACTCACTCTATGGTGCCAGGTCTCCCAATGAAGCTGTGGGGGAGGAGTTAAGAAATTAAAAGTACATCATCAGTCTAGCCCAGGCTGAGACAGTGACGGTGACAGTTGGGAACAGGCCACACCACCAACTGCCAGACCTGCAGAGATCCAGAAGAGGCCCAGATCTATTTTTTATGGCTGCATAGGGGGAGCTATGTAGACATATTGCAAATGGAGGAGGAGAGAATATAAAGGGTCTGGAAGGGTGTGACCGGATACTGAATGCATCACATGCTTGCTCTGTGCAATGGAGTTGAAGCACATAATGAGTATGCATGAATCAGCGCACTTCACCTCTTTCTCTCTCCCTCCCCTCCTGAAAAAAATAAAAAAAATGCCACCTCTTCCCTGAGCTCCACAATTTCATTTAGGAAGAGGCTGATAAGTAAGTTCCCATTCAGAAAAAGTTGAGATTCGAGAATGTGGTGGCTGAAGCACGGTGGCACTTACTTTTTTTTGCAATTGTTTAACCAGGAGTAGCACACTAAGCTGAAAGCTTGTTTACAGGTGCACCCTGGGAGCACAGGGAAGTTAAGCGACTTTCTCAGGGTCACACAGTATGCAAGTGAAGGCTGTGGGATTCCAACCCAGGTCTCCAGATTTGTAGCTCATAGCCTTAAACCACTACGCTATACTGCCTGCTTGTAAGTCATTTGTTTTTCCAGTAGGAGTTTAACATGCTTTCTTTCTTCTCGCATAAACAGCGGTTCTTACAAATATCTTTGACAGCTTTATGGTCTTATGTTTTAGAAAGGAACCGCAATAAAAAAAACCTTAGCAACAAAACGCAGTTCAGCATTTTTATCGTTCAGTGTTGATTTTAGCTGCAGCACCTACTATACATTCAAGCCTCAAAAGATGAACAAAAAACAGGTCCCATTAAAATTAATGGTGATACAGGCAGGGTGGCACTGAAACAACTGTTTAATTCTATAACAGTGAAGCCCGCTTAAGTGCACACCCTCAGGATATGACATTTTTGTGCACTTAGGCGGGCTGTGTACTTATCCGGACAAAACACATTTTCCAGTCAAAACATACAGTTTTGTACTGCGGTAAGCACTTTATTAAATTAAATGGGTGCAGTCATATAAAAACAACAAATGGTTAGCAAGTAAACAAGCAAACAAGGAAATCAGATTATTGTGGGAAAAAATCGGTAATTTTTTTTGTTTTGTCGATTGGATTGCCAAACTATTAACGTAACTGACAAACTGAAATAGCAAAGCAAAATCACTTTTTTCTTTGTTAAAACAAAATGCCTCACAGTTTCCATCGCTGTGACAGTGGCTGCTGCGGTCACTGGCTCATCATCACAATCCTTCTCGTCCTTGTCCTCCTGGTTGACAAACGATATCCCCCTGACTTCGTTACAGAGTTCCTGCTCATCAAGAGCACCCTCAGTCTGCAATCCAGCATCGATGTCCACATACTTGAGAAACTCCCGTGTCGACATACCGGGCGGAAGATCAGTCTCAGACACAGTGTCATCCTGCTCTAACTCAGCGTCTGACTTTGACGCAGAGAACCCGGCCTTCTTGTAGCAGTTGATTATTGTTGTTACGGCAACCGATGTCCAGGCAAAGTCTAGCATTTGTATGGCATCCAGCACATTGAATTTCTTAGCCATTTCGGACACTGTGTTAGCTCCAGCTGAAGATCCTGAATCAATACACACCCACAATTTTTCAATGATCTACAAGAAATAAGAAATCAGAAATTTAAGCTTAGTGTGAACACAGTGCTCGAAGTGCATTGAGGTGTTTCACAGCTTACCTTCTTCCTGTATAAGTGCTTGACATTACAGATAATGCCCATATCCATGGGCTGGATTAAAGATGTTGTGTTCAGGGGAAGAAAGATAAGTTTAATGTGGGACAAAGGCATATTCGGGTGGGCGCTAGAGTTGTCAAGCAGCATAGCGATTCTACGGCAACATCTTCTCATTTGGCAGTTTACACTGTGGAGCCAACGAGTAAAAATCTCAGCCGTCATCCATGAATTCGAGTTGGCTTCGTAAACCACAGGTAGTGCATTGACTTCAATACCATTGAAGCAGCGAGGCTTCCTTGACTTCTCTATGACAACAGGCTTCAGTTTTTCAGTGCCTGACATGTTTGCACACAGCAGCACAGATATGCGCTCCCTTGCCTTTTTCCCACCGGGTGCTGCATCTTGTTTAAAAGCTAAGGTGCCTTCTGGCGTGGCCCAAAAGTACAGACCAGTCTCATCACAGTTAAATATGTCCTGGGTGCTGTAGTCTGACAAAATTTGTGGCAGTATGTTCTTTATCCAGTTGCCAGCTGATTCTGTGTCGGCGTCTTTTTTTCCTGCGTGACACCGTTTATAAATTATGCCATTTCTCTCATTTCATCGGCATAACCACCCGTTCGTGGGTGTAAGTGGCACTTCCATAATGTCAGCTAGTTGCCGAGCTTTTTGCATCAGAATAGGGCCATTAATAGGTGCATCCACAGAACGGCTTGCAGTGAACCACCTGAGCAGTGCCGTTTCAACTGTATCACTTTTTCCCATTCTTTTCCTCTTTCGCCCTAGCTTCTCACCGCTTTCCCACTCTGCCAGCAGTTTTTCTCTAGAAGCGTAAATACAGGGAATTGTAGAAACATCTACACTGTACTCTTTTGCCAGGTCAGCACATTTAACATCAGGCTGTGACAACTTATTCAGAACAATGATTTTCTGCTCCAGGGTAAGTGTATTTTTTTTAATTTTATCCATGTCGTAACGCTGAACTGAGCACTGCCTAGTTCAGTGTGCTCTGCTCTGCTCTGAGTAGTCTTTATAAGCCAGCACTAAAGAGTCCAGTGGTCATTTACAGTACTGTAGGTCCGGTTTCTAAGTGAGCAATTGATCATTCAGTTAAGCAATCATCCATGTAAATGTGCACTTACACAGATTCTGAGCCCAAAAATTTGACATTTTCACAACGAAAGCTGCGCATTTATCCGAAATGTGCACTTATGTGTAGTGCACTTATCAGGATAATTTAACATTGATAATATAGGAAATAAATCAGGATATTGGCTTTCTGTGCACTAAACCGGGATGTGCACTTATCCGATGTGTACTTAAGTGGGCTCCACTGTACATGCTTTCAATCGACTGTCCTCATTCTGAAAGGTTCAGGCTATAGATCTCATAATTAAGTCAAACTGCCATTCTAAACAATGTTTTCATCCCAGCGAGACCCCCAGCAGCAGCAGCTTTACTGCCTACTAACATGCATCAGAGCTGGAGGAGCAATCCCTATAGAGAAAGCAGAGGAACCCAAATGTATGCAGCAATACTTATACACAGGGGGACTTGGAGATCCTTTGTCTTTCATAAAGCCCACAGTTTGGCATTCTGTAGAGATGGGATCTGAACCACAACCAACATTTGCCTTCTTTCTCCTTATCTTTTTTAAAGGTAACGCTTGCAGCAAAGAGACTTGCAGGGTTTGGGATGCCGAATCCAAGGGCTGTATTTTGGCTGTTAACAAGGATTATCTTTGATGAAAGATGAAGGTTCTGCTGGTTTTCTTCTCTCTCACGCGTACTTGCTCAGTGTGCAGTGAGCTTGAATTGAGAGGGGGGTTGCATAGAAACGTAGATTTTGACAGCAGATAAGGACTGCTTGGCCCACCCAGTCTGCCCATTTCCCTACCTATTGGATAAGCTGCAAATCCTAGTTAACCAACAGCCTATGTCCTCTCTTACTGTATACACAGCTGTGAAAGATGATATCATGCCCTTGCAGGAGCCATCAGCATTAGTGTGCTGGATTGATTGTATTGCTATCACTGGGAAAGCATGTTTAGCTGTGGTCTGGGCTCACTCTTAAAGGGTAAGTCACTCCCCAGCTAGACTGAAGGACAGCAGCATTTAGGAAAGCTGTGAATATTTTTCTTTTTTAGTTGGACAGAAGTGTCATATGTTTAGAAGCCATTAGACAAGTGTTATCGGGCATACCAGAAATAACTTGCAAAGTAAGTATTTCATGGACAATAGTTCACCACAGGGCAGTATAAATTGGTTGCAGTCTAAGAAAAGGTTAAACTGTCTGATTAAACAGAATGTTTTTTGTGGATTCAGCAAAGTGAAAACCTATGTTTACGGGATCTCTGTGACATGCATTCGGTTAATCCTTCACTTGAGCCTCGTGAGCCTTGGTTAGTTCTCTGTTGTAGGAGAACTTCCTCGCAATGCTTGCTTCTTCTCAGTGGGTTGAATATGGAGTGGAAAACTGGAAAAGTGCATAATGTGCCTATAGTGAATTTGTATCATGGTGTTTTGATTCTAAATTATGGGAACATTTCATATGTTCCATTCCATTTTATTCATAACTGTATCTACCTTCTTTGTATTACAAAACAATTGTTGCGAGAGAGAGAGAGAGAGAGAGAGAGAGAGAAGAGAGGGGTGGGGAGCAGTTTAGTGTTAAGTCTCATGAATGTTATCTGGGTTTACAGTACATGAATATTCATTTATAAGCATTTTATTCTCCTCTCTCTGATCCATTTTACAAATAAACATCACGTCACCTCTAAAAATTCGATTTGGCTCCAGACAACAGTTTGTGCTGCTACCTAGTTAGCATTTGTTTTGCAGAGTAGTTTTCTGTTTTACTTGGCTGAGACAGAACACCCAAGGAGTTGAGGTGAACCTGATAGCCTACTCCTTTTTATGGCTGCATAGCAAGAGCTATGCTGACGTATTACAAACAGAGAAGAGAACATTGAGGGTCTGCAAGGGCGTGACCGGATACCGAACCCGTCGCATAATGTTAGCTCCATACAGTGAGGTTGAAGCACATAATGAGTATGCATGAATTAGTGTGCTTCCTCTCTCTCTCTCTCTTTCTGTCTCACATTCCACTCCATCCTTGGTTTCCGTAAGCAGCTGACAGTGTTGCCACTGGCCAGGGCAGCTCCTCTAATATTCGTTGAGCTGAGCAGGCTCTTTTTGTCACACTCCTTGGTTTCTCAGCCTTCTCCAGCAACTTTTCCAAGGTGACCTGCCTGACTGTCAGACAGCCCAGAGACCCACAAGCTTCTCTGCCCTGAACAGACGCATGCTTCCAACCTCTCCCCATGGGAACTGCACCTTCTGTGGAGGCTCTTCCATGGCGACCCGCCCGACTGCCAGACAGCCCAGAGACCCACAGGCTACTTTGCCCTGAATGGGCACATGACTCCAACTTCTCCCCATGGGAGCTGCACCTTCTTCAGCGGCTCTTCCACAGTGACCCGCCTGACTGCCAGACAGCCCAGAGACCCACAGGCTACTCTGCCCCGAATGGGTGCACACCTCCAACTTCTCCTTGTGGGAGCTGTGCCTTCTCCAGCAGCTCTTCCACAGCAACCCACCCAACTTCTAAATAGCCCAGAGACCCGCAGGCTACTCTGCTCTAAATGGCACATAATTCCAACTTCTCTCTGTGGGAGCTACACCTTCTCTGGCAGCTCTTCCATGGTGAACTGCCCAATTGCCAGACAGCCCAGAGACCCACAGGGACACAGCCCAACCCTTGGAGCCGCTGCCAGCTAGAATCTTGGTGCTTTCTGTCTCCACTGGCTGATTAGTGCTATATCTCAGTGAGTTCCTCAGCCCTGATTGAACACTTCGCTTTCTCCAACCTTCCTATTACCAACTGGTTTCATCTTCCTAAGCTGCTTTCATTGCTCTAACTTTTATATTATTGGTTGAATTTTGCTGCTGTGTATACCGCATAGATTTCAGCAATTTATCTGTTTTTCATCAATGCCTAGAGTCAACATTACTGTGATTTAAATTGCCAAATACTGTTAGAATTTTAGACTGTATGCTCCTCTCTGCCCTGTAACTCTCCCTAAGCCGACAGAGTAGCGTTAAGCACTTTTTTTTTCATTTTACTAGGTGTCCACTCCACCATAAGCAGGTTATAAGCAGCTGCCAATAGGGGCTCCTATCCTATCTGGCATATCACACACTCTGTTCCCCAGCTGTTATCATCACAATTCTATGTACATTTGTCTGCTTCCTCTGCCTCCTTTAAAACCAGGGCTACATGCAAGCTCTTCCTCCTATGAACATGGACTATGTCACCTCCTTCAATCCCTCTCTTTCATACTGCTGTAGATTCTAAGCAATGGCACTTCACAAAGTGATATGCCAGTTCCCCTATCCCATACCACTATTGAGCATAATTTTCATTATGACCCCTGCTTTATCACAGGTAATGTTAAACTGTTAACCAAGGGTCACTGGTCCTGCCACTAGCTCCTGCTGCCTCCACAGGGGTGGCTTACTGCTGGGGGCCCTCCCTCATACCCCCACACTATTTACTCCACTTAAGCTCACAGTATTGCACTTGGAACACAGAAGGCGCCTCAGTCCCAGAAGATCCAATAAGCTTTTCTACAAACAGCTTAAAGGAAGCTTGCTCAGAATCATCCTGCTTTTACTGCTTATGTCAGGCAACGTTCACCCTAACTCTGGCCCTGCTGGACCTGCATCCACACATGACTGACCTAAAAATGGAACTATTAAGTTGGCAACTGTCAACATCTGCAGTTTGCAGCCTAAATTGGATAACCTCCAGGTATGGGTCTTGCAACATAGCCCTGACATTCTGTTGGTGGAAACATGGCTTCACCTGGGTATACCCTTTACTGGCTGGATAGGCTCACCAAGGGAAGTGGTGGCTGTGCCATCTACCTGAAAGAGACACTTAAAGGATACACCCTACCTGTGGTCAGTCTGGGCTGCATGGTCCAGGCACTAACCATCAAAGTACTGCTTGGGACCCAAAATAAAGCTCTGACAGTAATCTCTGCCTATGTTCCTCCAAAAGACAATAGGACAGGCTTCCACAGCTTAATGGACTACATTTGTAGCCTCAACCACAAATCTGAAACTTTAGTACTGGGTGACCTAAATGTCAGCTGGTTATCCTCTAGTGCGTCTCCATACAAAGATGCTATCTCGTTGCTCCACCTTGCCCAACTTGTTACATCCCCAACAAGGGCTAACTATAAGATGGGAACAAGTATTCTTCTGGACCGAATACTCTCCAGCCACCCACAACGAATCTCCAATGTGGCAGTACACAGATTCTATGAGTGACCACTCCCCTGTTTCCTGCAGCTGGTCCAATACATTCTGCAAGCCGCCATCTTAAACTATCTACAGTAGATTGTTAAAACATGGACATCTGGAACATCTAAAAAATGACCTCAACAACATTGACTGGTCCCCTCTTGATGCCTTTGATGATGTCAGCCTAGCACTGGATTATTTCATAAAATAATTCAACGATGCCTGTGATACCCATGCTCCCAATAAGAAAATGAAAGTTTGTGGCAGTGTAACCCCCTGGATTACACCAGAACTCATTGCTATGATGAAGTACAGAGATCACCTCTGGCACTGTGCCAGGGTGTCAGGCAAACAAGAGGCTGTTCAGAAATACAAGAAGGCGAGGAATGCCTGTACATGTGAAATCCATACAGTGAAATCCAAACATCATAGGGAAATGCTCACCAATACCCGGAAAAACAGCAAAAACTTCTGGAGCAACATAAAAGATGTCACTGGGAAAGACTCTAAGGTCTCACCCTCTATGCTCAGTATCGATGGAATTCCAACCCTGGACCCACTAACTATAGCAAACACATTCAACAACGCATTCATGGACCTATCCATTGTCCTCCCTCCAGACTTCTTCATGGATAATGACTCACCCAGTACCTACTGTCCTGCTAATAACCCCCTTGTACCACCTCCTTTTTACTTCAAAATGGTCTCAGCATGAATGGTCAAGAAATACCTTACCAAAGTGTTAGGTAAATCATGGCATAGTAGTGACTCGCTGGATCTTTAGCTCATAGCTCTCACTCTTGAAAAAGTGCTGATGCCCCTCACTAAGATCATCAATCTATCGCTACAACTCTTACAATGTCCTCAAGTTTGGAAAACAGCACTAGTAACACCACTGCACAAGAGTGGAGATAGGACCCATCACACAAATTACAGACCCATAGCTATCCTCCCACCAATATCCAAGGCACTTGAGAACATTGTTGCTGACCAACTGGTGGACTACCTTGAAAAATACTCTATCCAATGCCCACAGCAACATGGATTCCAGAAGGGGCACAGCACCACCTCGGCCCTCATGGAATTCACTGACTTTATTCATCAGTCTCTGGATCAGGGCACATTAGTAGGCACTGACTTCATAGACCTCACTAAGGCGTTTGCTACTGTCCATCACTCACTACTCCTCCAACAGCTTTCCGCTACTGGCCTCTCCTCTGATACAACACTTTGGCTCAAAAGCTATCTTGAAGACCGCTCTCAATGGGTGAAAATAGCCAGTGTTGTATCTGAACGACAGACCATCTACTCCAGCATGCCACAAGGCCCATTCCTGGGGCAACTCCTATTCAGCATCTTCCTTAATAACCTTTCTCATTTCTGCCATCAAAGGAGCCTCCTCTATGCAGATAATGCAGTTATCTACTCCTGCAGCCACGATCCCAAGCAACTGGAACTTTACCTTCAGAGTGGGTTTGCAGAAGCGGAGGACTCGTTCTCTAAACATAAACTGATCCTCAACTACAAGAAAACCAAAATAATGTTGTTCAGCAGCACCAGAAAGAAGCAATAATCCCAAACACTTACCCTCAGAAACTGTCTTGGAGTTCCTCTTGAACAAATACGACATTTCAAATACCTGGGGATCACCTTAGACAGTTTTTTTTTTTTTTTTTTTGAGGAGAGACACTAAGCTGAAGCTTGTTTACAGGTGTGACCTGGGAGCACAAGGAAGTTAAGTGACTTGCTTAGGGTCACACAGTATGTAAGTGGGGACTGTGAGATTTAAACCCAGGTCTCCAGGTTTGCAGCTCAGATCCTTAAACCACTGCACTATACTGCATAGGAGTTGTCTATCCTATGCAAAACATACAGATAATGTAGCCAGGGTTGTCAATGTCAAGACTGGTCTCCTACATAGACATAAACACTACCTTACTCCAGAAGCCCTCCGACTTGCTATATATAATTCTGTCATATCCATTGTCGACTATGGTCTTGTAATCTATGGAGCAGCTCCCATGTCTTTGTTGCATTGGATATCGTTGCTCTGAACAAGGCATGCAAACTACTCATGGGGTACACACGTTTTACCCACACCTGTGATCTTTACGCTGAGACTGGTTGACAACAGCTCTCTGGGAGGATCAATACCAAACCTGTCTTTTGGCCAAAAAAGCACTTCTCGGCCTCCTGCCATCAGGCACTTCAAACTTGCTAAGCCCCCATTGTAGTTACCAGCATAAGCAATGCTCAAACAGCCATCATCTCCATGTTTCTAGATGCCAGACAGCCCAGGGGCAATGCTCATTTACCTACAGAGCACCTCACTGGCTTAATACTCTTCATAGAGATATAACTACCCTACCTAAATTGGGACCATTCAAATTGAAGTTGTCAACATCTCACGACCAACAGTTCTTGTGACTGCTTCACCTGAGACTCCCATCTACTAGCATTCAGTCTTCTCCTCACAACTGGATAACCCTGTATCTCCACTGTTACCTGCTTAATCTGGTTCAATTTCAGTTGTTTACCATCTGTATCCCCCCCCTTCTCCCCCCCAACGGTTGCCCCTGAAAAAGGGACTTCTAGGCCCAGTGGGCTTACCGGGTTAACAAAACAACAAAACAAAAATTAAAAATCTCAATAATTCTGAGACTACCCACCTTTTTGCACTTTGACAAGGCCCCTGGCTACCCCCCTCCACCTCACCACCCCTGCCCCTCCCACACCAGCTTGACAAGGCTTATGGACGCCACTTTTTACCTTTCTTACCCCGCATCCACCTCACCCCCTCTGCCCCTACCCCCTCCCACACCAGCTTGACAAGGCCTATGGTTGTCACCGCCTACCTTTTTTACCCCTTCACACCTCACCCCCTGCTCCTACTCCCACACCAGCGTGACAAGGCCTATGGCTGCCACTTCCTACCTTTCTCTCTCTCCCATCTTTATCCATCCCCTCTCATCTACATCATACTCCTATTAGAACAATAAAACTGCATATAGATATATATATATATATATATATATATATATATATACTCACTTTATTTTACTGTTTTTGGAAACATTGTACTTTGCCTCCTTTGTTTGTTTTGTCTCCCCTCCTCATAGACGTGGAACCTTTGTAAATGAGCTGTCTGTGCTCAGAGGTATTGTAATCTGAGAATGAACAAATAAAATAAAAAAATAAATGGCACACGAGTCTCTGCTCTTCCTCTGTTGCTACTCACCTCAATGAGTTTTTTTACCACTTGTGCTCACCCCTCTTCACTCTCTCCTAGTTCATCTCTCCTCCTTTTGTCTCCACACTCCACTCCATCTACCTCTTCCTTGGGGTTTAATTTCCCTTCTGTATCTGTACAAGAAACCCTGCTTGCTCTTCTTCTTTCACTTAACCAATTCAAACCAGCCCTGACTGACTGGACCCCAAACTCTGTCATCTCTCAGCTCCTGCTATTGCCCCCCCATCACATCTTTTTAACCATGTCTTCACCTTAAGTGCTGTCCCGTAGGACTGGAAGCTGGCCACAGTTCCTCCCCTCCATAAAGGAGGTGATCCATCCTTTCCTGGACACTACTGTCCTATCTCCCTCCTCCCCTCTCTTGCAAAGTTGCGAAAGAAACTGGTAAACTCATGATTGTCTTGACTTCCTACGCTCCTCCAACTTCTTCTCCCCCTTTCCAATCTGGTTTTCAGAAGCACTATTCCATTTTTCACAGCTCCTCAAGGTGTGCAATTTCAATTCTCATATGGCCCAGACATAGTGTGTTCTATCCATTTAAGTATAGACAGTATTCCCCTTGTATATTCTGTTCTGTGACTGAACAGATAGCCATTTTATTGACAATTTATTTCAGATCCCACCCACTGCCAACTAGTTTGTCACAGAATTGTTCTTTTCCAGAGCTCAGTCTGCACTGCTACCAGTTTTCACAACCCTTTAGATGCCTTGAAGGTTTACTTTGGAATGCACTCACCACTCAGCTGCAACCTTTGTTGGGTATCTCTAGGTCCAAGTCCCACTACTCACCCCGTACAGTGCTCTGACCCAGTTTACGTATAGCACTGCATCAGCTACTGGACCGACATTTCCGACAGTGACAGACACAATGCTGAGTGTCGGCATTGTACTGTCGGGGATGCCAGTGTGTTTTCTATGGGGGGGCTCCACCCCCCCCCACACACACACACACCCTGGTCTCTATTTATGCAACTCTGAGTAGGAATTGTCTCGGGGAGGGGGCGAAACACCAGGAGATGCACCACTGGTGTCTGCGGGGACCATCACAGTGATCCAACTCTTTTTGTCGAATCCTGTCACTGTGATGGTCTTCACGGTGGCGGTGTCAATGTGCAGTTGGCATATTCTCTGACCCAAAGGGCAAATAACCTAGTTTTGTCATGCAGTATTTTCTATCCTTAATTCAACAACCATGCTGTTTAGGCTTAGCTCAGCATTCTACATATTAAATGTATGTACAGCAGAGCCAGCCACGATGGAACGCAGTAACCTACAGTATGTTACATGGCACAAAATATTGTGTGACAAAAGGGCTTAATTGCCATCAAATTACATTGTTTCCTGCAGCATACCACAGCATTTTTCAGTAATACTGCAAGGTACTGTTTTGCATCCTGGCTGGTGCCACTGTATGTCTGTTTAAGGATCTCAACCACTATGTACATGATGGTCTTGTATATCGTAAATGAAACCTGTTGTTATCTTATGAATATGTAACATATATAATAGATAAATGGGTGTATCAGATGACCCCATGGGTGATTTATACCCACCTCCACACACACACACACACAGCTACAGGAAACCCATGCAATTAGAACATACATCCTACATTGAGTGCAGACCCTCCCCCATACACAGCTACAGTGGACTCTGGTAATGAACACTTTGCTAGCTTGAAATTGTGCTTCCAAGAAAGTTGCACTGAAACCTAGACAAGCCTCAAAGTATCAGCCAGAGCTATTTAAGTTGACTGCAGTAAAGTAACAGTTTAATATTCTAAAATGTCTGCCTCAGACTTTACTGAGACTCTTATCACTGACATCAGAAACAACATCTAACAATTTCTCACACAGTACATAAATTGTAGTGAGAAACAAAGAAAAATCATTCTTCACTGGTGAACAAATCCAGGTACCCTTCAACTACTAGCTTAATGCTCTACCACTGAGTGCTAGCATTGAGTCACAGGGTGAAACAAGTTTTTTTGACAAGAACCCCATGCAAGGAGAATGCACATCCTGCACTGAGTGACTGCATCCCCTCCATACATAGCTATAGTGGAATTTACTAATGAAAAAGTTAAATAATGAATCTTTTGCCAACTTAGAGTAAAGCTTACCACTAAGTTGCAGTTATACCTAGACAAGCCTCAAAGTATCAGCCAGAACTAATTAGGTTGACTGCAACAAAGCAATAATTTCATGTTCTGAAAGTCTGCTTAAACTTATTGAAACTCCTATCATTGACCTCAGCAATGACAGCTAACAATTAACTCATACAACTTTGATTGACTGATTGATTGACTGATTGACTGATTGGTTGATTGATTGACTGATTGATTGATTGATTGATTCTGATAACTGGTAGATGCATTGGCTCCAGGCACCTTTTTCAGCCGTGACCCAGTTACAGTAGAGTACAAGCCAAGACAGTGGCACAAGATACAAGTATTTAAAATACAGAAATACATGATACAAGATAAAGTAACATGGTGCAGTATAAACATTCAGTTATACAGTGGCTCTACAAGATTGGTAAATTATGTAAAGCATGTACAGGCATTAAACTGCTGGAGATGTTCCTTCAGTTGATCAGCAAAAGCTTTAGGAGTAGGAACAGTTCTGATTAAGGGCAGCATGGTATTCCAGAAAGACAATGCTTTATTGCTGAAAGAGCTTTGGCCCATGAATCTGTGCATGAAAAAAACCTTTAATAAGTTTTTTGTGGAAGAGCAGGAGGAGGGGTTGTCCACAAACATGAAAGGTTTGGCATTGGGGTGCACTTCCATGTAGAATTTTAAACATAAAATTTGCTAAGGTTAACTGAGCTCTGAGTTCAGGTCTCAGCCATCTGAGATGTTTGAAATTTGTACAGTGGTGGGACTGTAGGCCCTGGGAGGATGGAAATTTAGCAACTTTGGAGGTTAAGGGAAGACACTTTTTTTGTTTTGTCCTTACTGTAAGGGGTGAGGCTTCCATCACAATAGAGCCATATTCAATCACTGGGAGAATGCAGCTTTGGGCAATTCTGATTCTTGTGTTAGGTGCTAAATACTTTGAGGTGAGGTATAGTAATCTCAGTTTGTGATATACAGTTCTAACAGTATTGGTCATATGATTGCTGAAGGTAATACATGGATTAATGGTAATACCTAGGTATTTGAACTCCTTAACTAGTTCAAGTTGGACACCATCTAGGGTTGAGATACTGGAGTCTTGGAAGTATCTTTTGACCTTTGAGGCAAAACCGAGTAGCATAGCTTTTATTTTGGGGACATTTAGGACCTTTTTAATGAACAAACCACTTATTTTCAGGAACTGAAAGTTGTACCCAAGGACATCATTAATAGTGTTAATGTCTTTCCCATGCATGTAGGTGACTGCGTCATCTGTGTTGAGCAGAGTTTGGACAGTATTGCAGATCTTTGGTTGGCTGTTAATACAAGTAGTGAATTAAAAGAGGACCTAGACTGGATCCCTGCAGAACATCAGAAGTGACACAGTTTGCTCTGGATGTGACTTTGCCAGTTTTGACAGTTTGTGGCCTGTTGTGCAGATAATTAGAAAACCAAAATGTGCTGGCCCATTGGCACAGTGCTACCGCTCACAATGCAGGCAACCCAAACTCTGGTACAAGCTCGGGTTAACAGAGGCTGGACAGGGGGAGGAGGATTAAGTTTCTCAGGGGTTGCTCTTCTCCTCTGGGGAGGGTGGGTTACCATCCTCACTGCAATACTGCCACCCGGGTAATCCCAGGTGGCAGTACAGTCAAAGATGGAACAAGGAAAAAAATCCACTGCCAATGCTGGTGACAGCCCAGGTGGACCGAACATGGACTGCACCAGGAACCTTCAGCATCCACCTGACAAGGACTTTGTGCAGGTAGGAGGTGATCCTGCCACTCCTTCCCTGCCTGGTTGGGTCCAATATTGGGAACACAAGGAGGCTGGAAACTGTAGGGGACTGGCTACAGGCACAGCCAGACACCTTGGGGACCCTGAGGGACAGCAGAGACAGCAATGTTGAGGGGACATAAACAAAGAATTAAAAAAAAAGTAACTGAGTCCCCCATCCCTAATTCAGACAACTTCCAAATGAGAAGATCATGGTCCACCAGCTGAAAGGCTTTGGTCAAGTCCACGAACACAGCACCAGTCAATAAGCCCTTGTCCATGGCTTGGTGGACCATATCCATGAAACTGGCCAATACTGTGCAGGTTCTGTGGTCCTTCCTGAAACTGTTGCTCTGCACAAAGTAACCTGTTCTGTTCCAGATAAGAAATAAACTAAATATGTGCTATCCTTTCCTGTACCTTGGCCAAGGCCAAGAGGATGGAGATAGGTCTGCAATTTGCTTACCATTTATTTTGTGCAGCAGTACTACAGAAGCCAGTTTCCAAACATCAGGGATTTTCTTGGACTCAAAATATAAGCTGAAGATATTTGCAATGAGGAGAGCAATTTGGATAGCAATATAAATTGCAGTGAGAAAGAAAAAATGTTTTTCACTGGTGATTGAACCTGCGCCCCTTTAACAGCTGACTTAGTGCTCTACCACTGTGTACACTGTGTGCTACCATCTCACATGGTAAAACAGAAGGTTTTTGACACAAAATCCATCGAGAAGAACTCGCACATAGCCCCGAGTGCAGCCCCCCCCCAACATACGCAGCTGCAGTGGAGTTTACAAATGAACATTTTGCCAACTTGAAGTAATGCTTCCAACTAACTTGAATTCAAACTTATGCAAGACTGAACATATCAACCATAACTAATTAAGTCAACTACAACAAAGTAACAGTTTAATATTCTAAAAGTCTGCTTCTAACCTTACTGACACTCTTACCACTGATATCAGCAATGACACCTAACAATTTCTCTTATACTTCATAAATTGTGCTGAGACAGAAAAAAAAAATTTTTCTCTGGTGATGGAATCCAGGCCCACTTCAACTACTGGCTTAGTGCTCTATCACTGTGTGCTACCATCTCACATGGTGAAACAGGAGGTTTTCTGACAAGAACGTAGAACTCACATCCTGCATTGAGTGCAGACCTCCCCCACACATACACAGCTGCAGTAGGGTTTACAAATGAACATTTCACCAGCTTGAATTGATGCCTCCTACTAACTTGCATTCAAACCTATACAAGCCTGAATGTATTAGCCATAACTAATTAAACTGACTGCAACAAAGTAACAGTTTTGTATTCTAAAAGTCTGCTTCAAACCTTACTGAAACTTTCATCACTGATATCAGCAATGGCATCTCACAATTTCTCTCATCCTACATAAATTGTAGTGAGAAAGAAAAGATGGTTTCACACTGGAACTCAAACCCAGGCTTGTGTAGGTCTGAAACTCTATGCCATGACCTAAAAGCCCTATCATTGACATCATCAATGAGGTAATGCAGATGGATCGCTCAGAATGTAAGTTTAAACTTGACTGAACACAAAAAAGAACACACACGATGAAGCTCACTAGCTTATGCTGGCTTGTGCTTAAAAAGCATGCGACACAACACAAAAACAAAGGGGCGCGGCACAAAAGCATAAAGGATCAAAACAAATGTATGGGGGCTGTACATGAGAACATTGCTGCTTACCACACAACATGGGGCTCAGCACAAAAGCACTGGGTTTAACACAAAAGCATATGGTTTAACAAAAAAGTATAGGAGCTCAAGAAAATAAGAATGTGAGTCGACACACAAGCATGAAAATCAACACAAAAGCATGAGATTCAACACAAACATGGGGCACATCACAAACACATGGGGCTGATAACAAAAGCATAGGATTTAACACAAAAGCATGGGGCTCAATACAAAAGCATGGGCTCAACCCATAAGTACAGGGCTCTGCACAAAAGGTATAGGGGGTTCAACACAAAGGCATGGGGATTTAACATAAAAGTATGAGGTTTCAACACATAAACATGGTGTGCAACAAAAAACATGAGTGCTGAACCCAAAAGTAATGAGACTCAAAACAAAAGCATAGGGGCTCAACACATAAACATGGGGCTTAACCTAGAAACATGGGGGCACAACACAAAAGCATATGACTCGATACAAAAGTATGGGGTTCAATACAAAATAGGAGTACTCAATGCAAAAACATGGGGGCTCAACACATAAGCATGGAGCTTAATACAAACGCACAGCACTCAGCACAGAAGTACAGGAGCTCAACAGAAAACCATGGGGCTCAACACATTAACATGTGGCTCCACAAATAAACATGGGACTCAACACAAAAGCATAAGACAACACATAAACATAGAAGTCAACATACAAACATGTCTCTCAGGGACTCAACACAAACATGGGGCTCAACACAGAAACATGGCTGCTAACACAAAACAATGTGGGCTCAACACAAACACCGAGTTCAACACAAAAGATTGGTGCTTTGTACAAAAGCATGGAAGCGCAATACTAAAGCAAGGGGACCAACACAAAACATTTGAGTCCAACATGAAAGCATTAGAGCACAGCACAAAAAGCTTGGAGTAAAAAAATAATAATAATAACTGGGGCGCAACTTAAAGCATGATGCTCAGTACACAGTGTTGGGCACCCCCCCATGTATTAATTAATTTATGGGCATATGCTTCCCATGATGCTTTGCATTATTGGAGTATGTGCAATTTGTGTTTTCTTTCAAATTTAGTTATGGCCTATATACTCTGGGATAACCCTTGCTCCAGTGCATTTGCTCTGGGGTTCTTTTGTCATTCTTTACCCCCCATATATAAATACTTTAGGGGAAACAGTGGAATTTCACAGGTTTCTACTATACTGTAACATCAATGTGCTCTCTTCTAGATGATAGCTGAAGGGCAATTCCCAGCTGTTCTAGTGCTACAGACGACACTAGCGGGAGTAAGTAAGGCACTGACATGGGAGCACATACAGTTAATTCCATTTGTATGCCTTTCAGATGTATGCCTTTTTCGTTTATATGCCTTATTCTCTGCGGTCCCGATTTTTTCCATATCTGAGTAATGTTATTCATTCTGATGGTATGCCTTGTGTTTTTGAGTTGTATGCCTTTTTTTCATTCCCAAACTGAGCAGTTTAGTGATTGTTAGCTGTGTGCAGTTGGTATAACGAGGTGCTAATTGATAGCTTGTGCCTGTTAAATAGCATTGCCTAACACCTGCACATTAGTTCCTCTATCCTCAGTAAGCTTGGACGGCCCTGAATGCTTCAAAATGGACAAAAGCAAGAAGAATGTGCTGTCTCTTGCTAAAAAGTTGAGCTGATAGAAAAGGCTGGTGTTTCCAGTGTGTCCTGAAAAGAACTCGCCTTAGAATTTGAGGTTGACATCTTGACTGTCAGCAGGTTTCTGAGAAACCAAGAAAAGATCCTGCATGAATGGAGCATGAGTGGGAACACAAGCAGGAAAAGAAAAAGGGAGGGTAAAGACCCACAAGTGGAGGAGGCTCTGCTCCAGTGGTTCTCTGCCTCCAGAGATCGAGGCGTTCCAATATCGGGGAACATCTTATTGGAGAAAGCCCGAAGTCTCTCGCAATCCCTCGGTGTGAGTTTTGAGCCGACAGCCGGCTGGCTGTCAAGGTGGGAAGAGTGCAACAGCATATGCTACAGACGGATTCATGGTGAGAAGGCAGAAAATGACACCACTGCAGCTGATGACTGGATAAGGAGTGTACTGCCCACAATGTTAAATGACTATGCTCCACCCGATATCTTTAATGGTGATGAAACTGCCTTGTTTTTTCGAGCCACCCCAGATGGGACCCTATCATTCTGCAGCCAGACACCTGCTGGTTACAAGAAAACAAAAGACAGGGTATCAATAATGGTTTGTGCTAATGCCACTGGAAAATAAATGTTACCCCAGCTAGTGATTGGTAAATCCAAGAAGCTTAGATGTTTTAAAAACATTAACATTGATGCACTACCAGTCCAGTACCATAGCAATTCCAATGCCTGGATGACAGCAGAACTTTTTAATGAATGGTTAAAAGATCTCAATAAGCGAATGAGAATCTGTAGATGAAAAATTGCAGTGTTGGTTGACAATTGCCCCACTCACAAGCCAATCACACTTTTACGCATTAAACTCATTTTCCTCCCCCCAATTGCACTTCCCTGATTCAACCCATGGATCAGGGGGTCATCCACAATTTAAAAGTGCACTATCGAAAATCAGTTGTTAGTAGGCTTCTGGATGACATTGATGGCTCAAATGAAATGTTTAATGAGAAGGCAAAAAAGATGTCAATTTTGAATGGCATCCACTTAGTCCATTACGCATGGAAAGAGATAAAGCCACAAACCATAGCGAACTGTTACATTAAAGCTGGTATTATAGCAGGGGAGGAAGTGGACACAGTGGAAAGTGGTGCCCCACCAGTAGGAATGCAGGAAACTGAATTTGCCAGCTATGTCAGTGTGGACGCAAAGGAGCCGATGTCGGGCAGTTTAACAGAAGCCGAGATCCGTGAGAACATCCTGAATTGAAACATGGGTGCAGAGGATGATGAGGATGAAGAGGAGCCTGAGGAGCCTGTCCCTTCCACTTCAGAGGTATGGAACATGATGGGAAAAATCAAGCGTTATATGGCAGCAAGGGAATTTAAAGAGTACGACTGGTTCTATGCATTCAAAAAGCAGATTGAACTGTTAGCATGTCAGAGAAAAAAGCAGCTTACGCTTGAGAGCTGGTTAAAACAGGAGAGCGGAGAGAGGGGACAGTCTGCAAATGATGCGAGTCAAAGTTTTTATTATGAAAGTTTTTCCACTGAAACTGAAACTTTGCCAGACATTTTATTTCAAAATGATGCTGTTACCAGTCTTCTGGAAAGTTTTACATTAATGCTCACTACAACTGAAGCTGACACTCCTAACAGTGACTGTGACTGAAATGTTAAAGCTGGACATTTAAAATTGAATTTATTACAGTATTTGACATTATAGTGCAATAATTACAGTGCAATATTTTAATGTTTCATTATTAAACAATTTTTTTCAGAATTTCTACATCTGTGCCATGCCAGTTTCTTCACTGCTACCACATTTCAATGTGCAATAATTTCTCCTGCTTGTATGCCATTCCGCTTGTATGCCATAATTACCGCGGTCCAGTTGATAGGCATATAAGCAGAATTGACTGTACTTGGAGAATTGGAAGGAGATAAACAGGAGGACAAGTTAAATTAAAAAGAGTATACAGAGTGTATTGTGATGCAGGAAGTCCTTCTATACTATTTGCTTCATTAGAAGCAAGTGTGACAGGAAGTTCCTGCAACTCTTGAGGACTGATCTTTTCTTAAATCTGTTGCAAAAGTTCTTCTATTTCTTAGCCTAATCTATCCTTTACAATTTCTAGTCCATAAGGTTGGCCACCTATGGGCACCCCCTTCCCTTTCTTGACTATGCTATAGTGTCTTCTTTAATTTTCCTTTTCCCTCTCAGGTCCTTGTGCAGGGAGGTTATTGTGGTGACCTCCAAGTGTATGTAAAACAGGTTGTGTTTATCATTGTTGGATTTAGTATGTAATAGCACTATGTCATAAAATACCTTGATATATATACTTTATGTTTATGAAACCTGTAAGTGTTGAAAATACCATGACACTAAGTGTTTTTGATAATGGTAAAAAGCACTAGGTGACTATTACAGAAAGTAAATTAGTTGTGCTGTTTAAAATGCATGTAAATTGCTGTAAACTGAACAACTTGAAATTTCATGGTGATTCGCATATATCCCATGATGCTTTGCATTATGGACATATGTATGATGTTATATTTCTTTGAAACTTGATTTCTTGCCACTGCCTTCTGGGGTAACCCTTCTTGCAGTGATTCTGCATTGAGGTTCTTTGTCTATAGCTTTTTTTTTTGTTTGTTTGTTTTCATTTTGACCCCCACTACCCAAGCAAATGGGTCCCACATAGGGATGAAGGGTTTTCACTGAAAAACTGCTAGATCAGAGATCAGTGTCAGTAGGTGCTGGCTAAGTGCAGAGAAAGGACATACATAGTTTGTTGCTGCAAACTGATGTACTGAAAAAGGAATATACTATTGCTGAAGCTTATGTCCTGTATTCTGAATAAACATCACACAGAGACTGTGTGTTGAACCTGAAGTTTGGTGTCTGATCCATCTGTTATCCCACAACCCCTCCACAGCAAGATGGTGTTAACCCTGTCATGTGTAATGATTTTTAGGCATTCTCATTCCCTGAGATTTTTCGGTACAGTTTAACAAAGGTGTTCAAATTCATAGCTACTGTATCAGAAATGTGTCCACCATAACCATAACTTTTTGCAAGTGTGTTATTCACAAAAGTCACACTCATATTATCAGAATTCATAAACAAAACAGAATCTGTATCTTGGTATCAGAAAATGTTTACATAATGCTCTCCTTACAACCTAAATTGTTGTTCTTTACTGAAACAGCTATGCAATAGCAACCACCTCCTACAAGAAAAATGTTTGTGTTTACTTGAGAAGGTAGAAGCACCATTTACTTTTTTTTTATAATCATATTTTATTAAATTTTACAGATACAAACAAAATATGGTACTCTAAAACACTATATAAAAATTACAACAACTCCAGCAGAGGGGTACGGTTAAAAATTAACAATATACCCGCACTCCTTATACATTTTATGCATCCATCAGGACCTAGACTTGTCACCAAATAGTTCCAGACAATGCTATACAAATTGAGTCTGGAGGATACCAAACATTACTATATGGTCTCTTCTAATTTGCTGCCACCACCTCCCCCCTACTATGGCACACACTGAGAGTCAGAGTCCATCATATAATGCACCCATCTTGCCCAGCAATTTGAACACATTTCCATTTGCTGTCTGACTGAAAAAGTTAATAATTCCATATTATAAATACAATACCCTTTACCACTTGGTGCAAATCTGCTAAAGTAGGTAGATCTTTTGTCAGCCATCTTTTGTGATGCATTTTTTGGTAGCAACTAAAAGCACACCCATAAGATATCATTTTACCCTATATTTCTCTGGGACCTGCCTATAGGAAAACAAAAACAGCAAGTCTATAAATTGCAAGTCTGGGGAGAAAATCAAATGCAGAGCTCTTTCTAAATCTTTTTGGAATGGAAGTGATGCGGGACAGCCCCACATTATGTGGTAGTGTGTAGCTTGCAGTTCCCCACGCTCATGCCAAAAGGATAAAGTGCGAGCTGTTCCAGAATGGACTTGTTGGATGGCCATCAGGAAAAATCTACTAAGACACTTTCAACTGTACTCCCTCTATGCCATAGAGCTGATGGCCTTATAAGTAAGGTAGCATATCCTCTTCTACTTCTGTAAGGAAACGGGATATCCCAACTCCTTGTTCTAGCTGTCCAAAGCCTACGTCGACACTGGGGGTCCCTGCAGCTGGAGGACTTAGTATAGACTAGTTACAAGATTCTGCCTCAGGTCTCCTCCTAAGGCTTCCATTAGGGACAGAAGAGGGCTGAGGCAGGCAGGGGAATAGGTCATCGGAGACAGTCTGGGTAAGCTCTCATATGGAAATACCTGAATTGATCTGAGTTTGGGGGTCCCATGGAAGTCCAAAGATTCTGTAAGGATACCACCCCTGGATCATGCAAACATATTAGGGGGTAGTGAAGGCACATCCTATGCCATCTTTTATAGCCTCTGTTTTGTTGAGCCAGAATGAAATTATAATGAAGGTGCAGTGGCAATAACCAAATAAGTTGGCCCTCCAGTCCTTAATTGTGGAGTATACAGTACCATGTCTGAATGACCACTTGTACATGGGGAGATGCAACACTAGTATGAATCTGCAGCATCCCCCGAAGAAAGAGAGCCTCCTCGGGGGAAACTATAGTGAAGGCAGGTATTTCTAACTGAACCCACTCTTGGGTAAGAGAGTTCTGGAGCCAGCATAGCACCACCTGTAGTTGGGCTGCTTCATAATATCACACATATTAGGGGAGACCCGTGCCACCCAACTGTTTGGGCATGCATAGGGTAGAAAATTGTATTCTTGGGGTTTTACCATTCCAGATGTACCAAGACAAGCTGCAATTCCATTTTGCACAAGTAACTTTATCCAGAAGCAAGGAGAGAGACTAGAAAAGATATAAGTATTTCAGAAGGATAATCATCTTAATAGATGCTATCCGATACTCATAAGAAAGAGGGAGATGATTCCATTTATCTAAATCTTGTTGATTTGTCTCTGCAGTGGGATAAACTTTGCCTCATAAAGTTGTATGGCTGACTGTGTAAGATTTACTCCTAAGTATCTAACTGAACTGAGGTCCCACCAAAAAGGGACCCTTTGCCTCAACCGTATATATATATGGCCAAAACTTCAGTTCTGTGCTCATTCAGCTTACACAGAAGCAAAACCTGGGCTCAGCTGCTGCACCGCAGTGAAACATCAGAAGGCATATACCATGTTAAGAAAAATGTTATTATAAGTACATGGTTAAAAATGCATAAAGCTGCACTGGTAGAAGCTGTATACCCAACAGTTTGTGTCTGTGCATTTTGGCAAGGGTTGCTGGCTTCATAGCCACTTGTCATGCCTGTGACCTGAGTTCATGCCTTGAGTCTGTAATGCCAGAAGCTGATTGGCCAAGATAGGGAGGGTGCCCATTTTGGATGCCTCCTTTTTTAGGAGCGGGTAATTACTACTAGGATTACTACTAGGAGTATGGGATGAAAGGGAACAACTAGGCCCATCATGATCATCCCCCACACATGTGGGCTGTACTAAAACCATTTCTGATTTTGAGTAGATAGTCCTATCTAATGTATTTTTAAATTCCATCAAATTTTTTTTACCTCTACTACTTCCTTAGGTAAGCCATTCCACGCGTTAATAGCTCTAATAGTAAAGAAGTTGTCTCTTTTAGATGTTACAGACTACTAGTTTTCTAGCATATGACCTTTTACTATTCCGTGAATTACTAAACAAAAAAATTACACTGGTTACTTAACTCCTGGGAATGCAGCAGTTTATACAACAATAAAAGATCACCTCTTTCCCTCCTTTGTTTAAGTGAAAACAGACCAGTTTCCTTTAATCTAGTAGTGTATGGAAAATTTTTAACCCTAGGAATTAACTTAGTAACTGATTTTTGGACACCTTCAACCATACTTATATCTTTACATAAATATGGAGACCAAACAGGAGAACCATAATCAAGAATAGGCCTAACATAACTGTTATCAGTAAGAACAATAAACTGCTCAGACTTACAAACAAAGGAACAATTCATTTTTCTAAAAAGTCCTCTAGCTTTGGTAGTGATAAGTCTGCAGTGATCAGATGATTTAAGACTATTATTTATTTTTACCCCAAGATCAATTTCAGAAGTAACAGCACGCAGAATGGAACCATTTATGATGTATGTATAAGGGCGTTCTCTCAAATGGAGATGGACAGAGGATCACACATGTAGAAGTGGGTAGCCATCTGGGAACTAGCGACCATCGAACGGTATGGTTCACAATAAACACAGCAATAGAGTCAAGCCATTCAAAGGCAAAAGTACTGGACTTCAGGAGGGCTGACTTTACCAAAATGGGTGAGTGCCTAAGTAATGCACTAGCAAATGGGCAGGAAGGAGGGGTGGAAGAACAATGGGGAATAATCAAAACTGCCATCACAGAGGCAACAAGCCTTTGTGAAGCAAATAAACAAAACAAAATGATGTAAGAAACCACTATGGTTCTCAAAGGAAGTGGCAGTGAAGGTTCAAGAAAAAAAGCATTCAGAAAGTACAAGGAATCACAGAAGGAGCAGGACAGAGATTGTATCAGTTAAAGCAAAGGAAGCTGGAAGGCAGTCAGAACAGCAAAGGCCCAAACTGAGGAAAATATAGCCAACTCAGCTAAGAAGGGGATAAAACCTTTTATAGGTACATCAGGGAGCAAAGGAAGACCAAGGGAGGGATAGTGAGGCTTAATAAAGGGGAAGGGGTGGGAAGAGGGTTACTGTGAAAAGGCAGAGATACTAAACAAATATTTTTGCTCAGTATTTACAAATGAAGAGGGGGAGGTCCCTAAAACAAACAATAGAAACACTCTGAATACAGAAGTTGATACCTGCCCATTTACAGAAGAAAGGGTTCTGAAAGAACTCTTAAAACTGAAGGTGGGCAAAGAAATGGGGTCTGATGGGATTCATCCCAGAATTCTAAAAGAACTAAGGGTATAACTAGTGACACCACTGACTACCCTCTTTAACAAATCATGGGAGGATGGAGTGGTACCCGAGGACTGGAGAAGGGCAGATGTGATTCCCCTTCACAAAAGTGGGAGCAAGGTAGAAGCAGGAAACTACAGACCTGTTAGTTTAACTTCAGTGATAGGGAAAATGATGGAATCACTTCTGAAGGAAAGAACTGTTGAGTATCTAGAGGCCAGAGGGGCACAGGACCCAAGGCAGCATGGATTCACAGTGGGAAGGTCATGTCAGATGAATCTGATAGATTTCTTTGACTGGGTGATCAAAGTAGTAGATCAGGGAAGGGCTGTGGACATGGCCTACCTAGACTTTAGCAAGGCATTTGACACAGTCCCACACAAAAGATTAATATACTAGTTAGCCAGCCTGGGAGTGGGTCCCAAGATGACAGCCTGGGTAAAGAATTGGCTGGAGAATAGTACACAGAGAGTAATAGTAAATGGAGTCCACTCTGAAGAAAGGGGGGTTACTAGTGAGGTACTGCAGCTGCAGGGTTCAGTATTAGGACCGGTCCTCTTCAATGTCTTCATAAGCAACATTGCAGAGGGACTGGAAGGAAAAGTATGTCTCTTTGCAGATGACACAAAGATCTGCAACAGAGTTGATGCACAAGGTGGGGTGGAAAGGATGAGAAGGGACTTGGCAAGGTTAGAGGAATGGTCAAATGTATGGCAGCTTAGATTCAATGCTAAGAAGTGCAAGGTAATACACCTGGGAAACAAAAACCCAGGGGAAGAGTACACAATGGGGGTGAGATACTAACAACAACAAAAATGGAAAGGGACCTGGGGGTAGTCATATCAGATGACCTAAAGGTGGGCAAGCAATGTGAGAGGGCAGCAAGGAGGGCTGGGGGGATACTGGGATGCAAAGGGAGAGGCATCACCAGTAGAAAACAGGAAGTTATTATCCCTCTGTACAGACAGCTGGTGAGACCCCATCTGGAGTACTGCGTGCAGTTCTGGAGACCCAATCTCCACAAAGACATAGACAGGATGGAAGCTATCAGAGGAGGGCAACTAAAATGGTGCAGGGTCTGCACGGAAGACATATGAAGAGACTTAGGGAGCTTAATATGTATAGCCTCGAGGAAAGGAGGGAGGGGGACATGATAAAACTTTCAAGTACCTCAAGGGAATCAACAAAGTCCAAGAGGGTAGCGTCTTTCAAAAAAGAGTGTGCAAGAACAAGGGGCACAATTTGAAGATGGGGGCAGCTCAGAGGTAATGTAAGGAAGTATTTTTTCACAGAGAGGGTTGTGGATACATGGAGCGGCCTTCGGAGGTTGTGGAGTCAAAAACAGTGGTGGAATTCAAGCATGCATGGGACAGTCATAAGGCAATTCTAGGGGGTTGGGGTAGGAAGAAGTAGGCTGCTGGTTAACTAGGATCTGCACCTTATCCATTAGGTAGGGAAATGGGCAGACTGGGTGGGCCAAGTGGCCCTTATCTGCCATCAAATTCTATGTTTCTATGTTTCTATAGTGCATGACAGCACATTTCTTGGCATTAAATTGCATACCATTTCGAATAGACCGCTCCATTAACTTATTTAGATCATTGACCAAGGACAGATGATTGCAGAAGGTATCCACTTCACCACTAAGTTTACTGTCAGCAGCGAATTTGATCAGATTATTTGTAATACCCTTTTGTATATTGCTGATGAAAATACTAAATAGTGTAGGGCCCAAAACAGAACCCTGGGGGACTCCACTTGTCACTTTTTGTTCATCTGATAAACATCCATTGACTTTCACACACTGTACTCGATCATTTAGCCAGTTATTAATCCACTGCACCAATATAGGACTGAAACCAGAGTTATGTAGTTTCTTGACTAAAGTAAAGTGGGGGACCTTATCAAAGGCCTTGAAGAAATCTAACAATATAACATTGGATAGACAGCCTTTATCTAGAATCTAATTAATCTGCTCATAAAAAATTATTAGATTTGTAGTACAAGATGCACCCTGTTTAAACCCATGTTGAAGATTATCTGTGATATTTAGATTGTACATTCTTCTTCTGGTCTCTTTTTTAAGAGCCTCTCCATGATTTTACATGGGATTGAGGTCAGGCTTATAGACTTATAATTATCAACCTTTGACGTTGCCTTTTTTGAAAATTTGAGTCACATAAGCTATCCTCCAATCATATCGGACAACCCCACTTTCCAGAGATTTGTTAAAAATGATGGTTAAAGGATAAGATAAAACATGAGCTGCTGCCTTTAATGGTTTCGGGTGGATACTGTCTGGTCCGGGACTGGTAGTAATCTTATGATTCTATAATTCAAATTCTACCTTGGCTTTGGAAAAACTATACACATTATTATGATTTAGTGCCAGTACCTCACTGTTCGCAACCTTTGGTTCAAAGACTGATGCAAAGTAATTGTTAAAACAGACTGCCACTTCGGTCAGGTCGCTGATAGAAGTGCCATTATAATATAGGGGATCTATGTTTGGAGCAGATTTATTGGCATTAAGATAGGAGAAAAACAGTTTGGGGTTTTTGTAGTGGGCAATTTTAAATTCAGTTTCGAATTTTGCTCTTTTAATCATATTTTTTAAAAGTTTTTAGAAAGTGCATTTTGGAAGAGGTGGTTGGATTGGTTTTATATTTCCTAAAAGCTTTATGTTTAATTTGTAGTTTTTTTTTATTCCAGAGGTCATCCATGGTGGAATTTTACCCACTTTATTATATTTACTTTTCAAGGGGACTAGTTTATTTTCAGCAGAATTTATAATCACTTTAAAACTGCTCCAGGATTCATCTGTATTCAAGTTGTTTAGATGTTCTTACTTAATATTTTCTAAATGTTTGATAAGGCTGTTTAAAGTTTTTTGAAGTATGGTTCCTATTTTTTGTTTTAATATTAGAAGGTTTGATGTTAGTATTAAGACTACACAAAATCATATTGCGGTCACTAGATCCCAAAGGAGGTAAAGTAGATGTAACACTTATGATATCACTAACATTAGTTAGTATTAAATCTAATATATTCTCACTTCTGGTCGACTCAAACATCAGTTGTTCTAGTCCACAATTTATGGTCATATCTAAGAAATTTATGTCATGATTAGATGAAGCTTTGAAATTACTCCAATCTATTCCGGGATAGTTAAAGTCACCCACAATTATCGTATCACCCTGATCGCTGGCTAATTTTAACTCGTGTAATAATGCATTATTAACTTCTGAATTAGAACCTGGGGGCCTATAACAGTTACCAATTGTAATAGATTTTAGTCCTGGTAGCATTAATTTAACCCATATAGTTTCTAGGCTATCTACTGCTATATCAGGTAACTGTACTAATTCTGAAGATATTGAGTTTGAGACATAGATGCAGACACCACCTCCAGCTCTATCTATGCTATCTCTATTGTAAAGTTTGAACCCTGAAATATTCTTTGTTCAATGAGAAGTATTATACCACCATGTTTCGGTTATAGCAATTATCTTAATTCCAAGTTGGTGGATTATTATTTCAAGCTCAGCCTTCTTCACAGTATTGAGGCTTCGTGCATTTGCTATTATCATATTGTAGCCATGTTTACTGCATAATGGGTATGATGTCACAGTACCTTTAGTTGGGACAGAACACTTTAAACCCTCCCCCCACCTATCTAGTTTAAATTCCTGTTAATATGTGTGAAACTCCTACAATCTAATAAATTACTCCATCGTTTACTAAGATGCAAGCTGCCCCAACAAAATAAGTGTGGATGGTTTACAAAATCTTACCAATGCATTAAACATGTGAACCTTTTAGTGAGGCACCAACTTCTAAGCCAGTTGTTAATATATTTAATTTTACTAGTCATTAGCATTGTGGCTTGGGGTACAGGCAGGATCTCCGATAAGGAGACCTCACATCCCTTGGCAATTAGGAGATCACTTAAGATAGTGAAATCCCTTTTTATTTCAGTAACACTTGAAACATTGATATTATTTGTTCCAATGTGCAGCACAACTAGTGGCCTATATCCAGCCTTTTTAAAAATTGTATTTGTCATAAGAGTCAAATTATAGATTTTGGCTCCCCTGTAACTGCTACAGGTACAATTTGTTTTATCAGGGTTACAAATGATATGGTCAATATGCTTTATCATCGAGTCTCCCAGAATGAAGATTTGGTGTTGGCTTTGTCCTGCAGGACAGTCAGCACTGCAGTTGTGTACTTCTTGGAATGTCCTTCCCATAATTTGTTCAGTTTCAGTCTGGACTTGTCTAACATGACCTGAGGATGACAATGTTAATGGCGAAGCTTGGGGTGTACCTAGTGGTGTAGCTAATTCTGGTGGATTATCATTTAGAGTTTCATTACTAGTGATAGACAATGTTGGTCCTACTCTCCCTGGATTAGCATTATCTGCTAGTGTAACACCTGTTCTTACACTCCTATCTGAGACTAGATTATTGGGACTTATATCAGAAACTTAATGCTGTACTGGGGTGGTGCTGTTTACTATAAGACCATTTGGACAAGTGTTTGCCAGTGTACCTTGGACCTTATTTTGGTTTTCACTTTTGCAAGCTTCCATAAAACTAGAAATATCTCTTGCAATATATGTATTTGGATCACTTTCTTGGTTATTTTCTTGTAGTGGTAGACAAGAAAATCTGTTATGCACAGGGATATTAAATTCCATTGCTCTACGTCCTTTTTTTGGTCTCTTACTACCCTCTACCACAATTCAATCCACCATGTTGTCCATATTATCAGTTTTGAACTGAAAACTATTGCTGCCCTCTGGTGGTCAGGGGGAAAAGAGCTGTTTGGGAAGGAATTTGTGACTCTTCTGGAGAACTTACATTGGTGCACATCTGTTTGACTTATGCACAGTGCAGAGGTGTCATGCATCCAGATTGGGGTCAGCACTGGAAAAGTGAAGGTGGGACATCTCATCCTCCCTCCAGTGCCCCCAGCAGATATTCTACCAAGCTCCTCCTACTGGCTATGCCCCTTGTGGTAGGGATCAGGGATAGACTGGACAGAAAACACACAACAAGGCAGATGAAGTCTACTGCTTCCCAACCCCCTTCCCTAACAGAGGACTGATCATCCCCCAACCCCTACTCACCAGCTCCCCCTAACTGACTCCATTATTGAATCATCTCTGCCCCTGGAGATTTGGTCACCCCTGGGTCCCACCCAAGGGAGGCAAGCTGCAGGTTACATTACAGTCAAGATCCCAAAGGGAGTAGTGAAAGACTGGTAGGGAGGCATGATCCCAGCCTGCTCCTTGTGTGGGAACAGGGACTTGGTAGATAGAAGGAAGACTTGGGGCAGGCATGAAAATAGAAGAGGAAAAATTAAAGTATAATAAAAAAGGTTTCAATGGTTGCAAATTCAAAACAAAACAAAAAAACTTAAAAAACATTCCAGGGGTGTCCCAAGTATATCCCAGAAGCCTTTAGGATGTATTGAGACTGTCCATTCAAATTGCATACCTTGCATGCTGACTATTACCTCAAGTTCACACCTATGCTCAACAATAAATTTTTCCAAAACTTTTCCAGTTTGAATTCAAACTTATTTAAACTTCCTTTATTTTCTTTTTTTCTTTTTACATAAGAGTAAGGCAAAAAAACACTGTAAATACAATTAAGTAGGTGGTGTTCAGAGATATGACTCATAGAGTCAATACAAAAGATAACAATTGATAAATATATAGAGCAATGTTCACACTACATGGTTCCCAACATAACTCTAGACGGAGTTGAGGAATGTATGGGATTTAAGCTTTTCCACTGCATTTTAAGATAAGGAAGATTGTATTTCTTGAGATTTCAAGAGGCTAGCAAAAGGAAACTGTATCTGTTCCTATGCTTTCATAAGTCTGCAGGAATAATAAAGGACCTGCTCAAGATAGTGTTTGGCTACCATGGCTTTAATCCAGGCCACATATTGAGGAGGCTCACTGTCTTTCAATTTTTGCAATGTAAGCTTGAATGCTGTGATGACCCCAATACAAACCAAACACCTTGATCTTGGAAATACATTTTGAAGTGGCCTGCCATGTCCCAACAGCATCCAGAAAGTACTTTTAGGTAATTATCTGACAATCACTTGTGACAGCATGTTTAAAATTGATTGCCACCACACCGTTAAAGTGGGGCAAGTCACCAACATATGCTCAAGAGTGCCCACAGAATTTAAGCATTGGGACATAAATTTGAGCATGAGGGATTCATTAAATTTAGACAGTCTGGGGTATAATATAAATGGTGGATAATATTAAAGGGTATTTGTTGCAAACTCATTGATTTTAATCCTAATGAATTTATATTAATAATTTTGCCCCAAAGAGAGTTAGGGATGGTCTGATTTAATTTCCCTTCCCGCTTTTACTTATGCTGGGTCAGGTTATAACCCAGGTAATGAAACATTAATTTATATAGTTGTGAAATCTTTTTTAACAGAGACGGACAGCTTAAGATCTGTTCCATTTCTTCCAGAAAGTCATTATTTCATTTGATTTTTGTAATAAAATCTCTTATCTGAAGAAATCCTTAAAATTGGGTGTTTGGCAGACCATACCTCTGTTTTAAAGTATCGAAATCCAACATCTGGTTATAGTCTAAGAATTGATTGACTTCCTAAGACCTTTTTCATATGATAAGTTAAATGTATGGTCTGTTAATGAGGGCTTGAAGTTGGCATTTAGATAGACTGGTGAATGGGGAGTACGTAGTTCTTTGTCAAGAGATTTATTCAGTACGAGATGCCAGATATGTACTAGTGTTTTAATACAGAGTCAGGGCCAGATATTCAAAACTCTGTGCTGGGCGCAAACCATTTGTGCCAGGTTTGTGCTGGGTATGCACGGGTCCCCTATATGTAAAAGGCCAAATAGCACAGGCAAACTGCATTAGTGCTGGGCAAAGGTATAATGTATGCAATGTGCAAAGAGAGGGGGCGTGTACATGAATACAGGCGCTATGCTTTGTTCAGTGCATTAGCGCCGCACAAAGTGTGTTTGTGTGACTTTGCACAACACTGCATGGTGCAAATTACAGTTCAGGAAAAGTTAGTCTTAACTCTGGGCAAACCAAGGATGGAGAGCATGGACACAGCAGCAGCAGGGAACAAAGCTGTATGCAGCCAATGAGGAGGCAGTGTGAGCAGTGGGCCACCCTGGGCCACTCCATATGCACAGGCAGCCAAACTGTGGAATACAATGTAGTAATATTGCTTAGAAGCCAACCATCCTGTCATTGATAGAACTGAGATGATACAGCACCTGCAGCAGAAATGGTTTGCGATGTGACACTATGTTGTACATTATGAAACATAGAAACATAGAGGTTGACGGCAGATAAGGACCGCAAGGCCCATCCAGTCTGCCCATTTCTTTTTCTACCTTATAAATGTGCCATTGGCCTTTGCTCTGTCAGTGGCCTATTTACACATACTCACCTGTATTGCTCCCTTATGCCTATCCCATGCCTGTTTGAAGCCCTGCACTGTATTCATAGCCACCACTTCCTGAGGTAGGCCGTTCCATGCATCCACCACTCGTTCTGTGAAAAAGAATTTCCTCACATTCCCCCTTAATTGGCCTCCCTCTAATCTCATTCTGTGTCCTCTTGTCCTGCTATTTTTCTTATATTTAAACATGTTGGACGCTTTCACCTTGTTAATGCCCTTAAGGTGTTTGAATGTTTTGATCATATCACCTCTCTCACTCCTTTGCTCAAGGGTATACATATTGAGCTCCGTTAATCTGTCCTCATATGTCTTCTGATGCAGTCCTTGCACCATTTTGGTTGTCCTTCTCTGGACTGCCTCAATTTGGTTAATGTCCTTGTGAGGGTGTGGCCTCCAGTACTGCATGCAGTACTCCAGATTGGGCCTAACCAGTTTCTTGTAAAGAGGGATTATTACCTCCCTCTTACGACTTGTGATACCCCTACTAATACACCCTAACATTCCTCTAGCCTTACCTACTGCTTTAGAGGTCTGCTTGGATGATTTCAGATAATCGGTGATGATGATGCCAAAGTCTCTTTCTTCCTTTGTGACTGCCAGCAACTCCCCTCCCAGCCTATAAGTGGCTTCAGGGTTTCTCTTCCCTATGTGCATGATCTTGCACTTCTTTGCATTAAATCCCAGTTGCCACTCTTCTGACCAGTTTGCTAGTTTATCCAGATCTTTTCCCATTCTGCCCACCCCATCTGGATCATCTACTGTGTTGCAGATCTTGGTGTCATCTGTAAACAGACAAGCCTTACCCTCTAGTCCATCTGCAATGTTACTAATGAAGATATTGAAGAGGACTGGCCCCAGGACTGATCCCTGAGGTACCCCACTTGTGACTTGCATCTCTTCTAACTGTATACCATTTACCACCCTCTCTGTTTTCTGCCCATCAACCAGTTTGCCACCCAGTTGACCAACTTCTGACCCACCCGAGCCTACCCAGCTTATTTATGTGGAACAGTGTTGAAAGCTTTGCTGAAGTCAAGGTAGGCGACATCAACTGCTCCCCCTTGGTCCACCATTCTGGTTACACAGTCAAAGAAATCTATGAGATTAGTTTGACAGGACCTTCCTTTTGTTAAACCCATGCTGTCTTGGATCCTGTGCCCCTATGGATTCCAGGTGTTGCACTATCCTTTCCTTAAGGAGTGCCTCCATAATCTTGCCCACTACTGAGGTAGACTGACTGGTCTGTAGTTCTCGCCTCCTCCCTACTACCACTTTTGGAGTGGGATCACATGAGCCCTTCTCCAGTCTTCTGGGACCTCCTCATGTGCTCAGAGACTCACTAAACAGCTCTGCTAGTTCCACCCTTAGCTTCTTAAGTACCCTGGGATATATGCCATCGGGTCCCATTGCCTTGTCCACCCTGGAGCTTAAAGAGCTCTTGTGGGACCCTTTCTTTTGTGAAGGGAGTAGTGCTCACCTCTCTCCCCGTGTCCATGGTGCTGAGCTGTGGGCCCTGCCCTACCTTCTCTTCAGTAAATACTGAGCAAAAGTATCTATTTAGGATAGATGCCTTTACAGGATCCTCCTCCTCACATGCCCCCTTTTCTCCTTTGAGCTTAGCAATACCCCCTCTGGACTTTCTCCTTTCAATAATGTATCTATAGAGAGTCTTGTCACCTTCTTTTACTGTTCGTGCTAGTGTTTCCTCAGTTTGGGACTTTGCCTGCCTTACTGCCTTCCCTGTTTCCCTTAGGGCAGTTTGGTATGCCTCCCTATCTTCATCCCACTGTGTTCCCTTATATTTCCTGAAGGCCAGCCTTTTGGCTCTGACCTTTTCTGCTACTGTATTTGAGAACCAAAGTGGTTTCCTTCTTCTTTTGCACTTCCTTTTCTGTCTAACACAGTGGGATGTTGCTTCAAGTATTGAATCATTAATGCTTGCCCACTTTGCCTGTACCCCCTCACCTGTGTTTCTTTTTGCCAGGGCTAGCTTAACTCTGTTGGCCATCTTATCAAAGTCAGCTCCTCTGAAGTCCCATATTTTTGCCTCGGAAATGGATGATTTAGATGTAATGGCCAAATTGAACCATACCATGTGATGGTCACTGGCCCCCAGGTGACCTTCCTCCTGGAGATCTGTGATCCCTTCCCTGTTAGTCAGTACTAGATCTAGGATAGCCCTGTCTCTTGTGGGTTGTTGTACCAGTTGTTTGAGGCCCTTCCTGCAGGGAATCCACCATGTGTCTAGTTCTGGCAGATGTTCCTGCTGGTATTGATCAATCTGTATCCAGCATGTTGAAGTCTCCTATTATCAGAACCTCCCCTTTAGCTGTCATGTTTTGTATATCTTCTAACAGTAATGTGTCTATGTCCTCCCCCTGGTCTGGGGGCCTGTAGACAACTCCAGTTCTTATGGCTGTCCCATTTCCTGTTTTCAGGGTGACCCACAGTTCTTCTGGCTCCTTATGTGTATTCTGAATTTCTGTAGCTTTGATATTTTCATTCACATACAGGGCCACTCCACACATGCTTTTTGCATCTCGGTCTCTTCTGAACAGTACATAGCCAGGTACTGAAGTCTCCCAAGTGTGGTTACTGGTAAACCACATCTCACTAATTGCTACTATGTCCAGTTTAGCCTCTGACATTATTGTCTGCAGGTCTGGGATCTTATTTCCAAGGCTGTGAGCATTTGTGTACATGATTTTCCATTGGCCAGATTTCAGTGTGTTACTTGTTGGGTGAGGTTTGGCATTTCCCGTAATGGTCGTATGGGAGACAAACCTTTGTCTTACCTGGTGATGCAAATGAACTGCAAACATGCTGAATCCCTGTTTGACCACTAGCTGAGGGGGAGGGGTGTTCTTCCCATTTGACGTATGGGTGCTGCACCCCTCTCCCCAATTGCTAGTTTAATTATTCTGCAAAGACGTCAAACTTCTGCCCCAATGCACTGACTCCCTCCTTAGTCAGATGCAGTCCATCAAATGTAAAGAACTTTCGCTCCCAAAACTGTTGCCAGTTCCCTACACATCTGTGTCCTTGTTCCTGGCACCAGCCCTTGAGCCACATGTTTAGCTCCCCTATCTCCCCTTCTCTGACCTTCCGTCCATCTGCCCCCCTCTCCTAGACTGGAAGGATCGCAGAGAAGGAGATGTTGGATGAAATGGATGACAGTTTGTCACCCAGCCTGGTCAGGTGTTCTTTGGTCTCCACAACTGACCGGCTGGCAAGATCATTAGTCCCTATGTGTACCAGGATGTCAATGTTTTCTCCTGCTTTGTGAACAATTTTAGCAATTCGGTCAGTGTATCTCCACACTGATGTACCTGGAGACATCTGACCATTACCCCTGGCTGGAGATGGGTATCAACTCCCCGAATCATGGAGTCTCCTACGATCAGAGCTGAGCCCTAAGATCTCCAATAGCCCAGCATTTAGGACAGTGTCCTAAATCCTGTAAGACTGTTCTTCTGAAAAGTGTTCCACAGTACCTGCAGTTAGTGATATCCATTCCAGATAAGTTACTGGGTTTATAACCTGGTCAGAGTAATTAGAAGGAAGAAAATGCGAGTAATGGTTTGATTTTGTGCTTTGTTTTCATATAACTTGTTATAACAAGTTAAATTACTAATGCCCCAGTAAATGAGCTCACCTTGTGGATGCCCTACTGATCTGCCCCTTCCTGCTTTGCCACAGGAAATGTCACAACTGTATGAATTGTGTGTTGTTGTTAATGATATGTGTTTGGTGTACTCTGTATCATCTCAGCCACACATGTAGTGGCTCTGGGTGATTACTGACAATGTACCTGAGTCCAGTGAGCTTACCCGGACAACAAGGTGATAAAATATAGAATAATGCATGGAGAAGTATAGTTAGTGAGGATTTTATACTCACCCGAGGTGTGTGATGCCCCATAAACCCCGAGGGCGAAGCCCAAGAGGTGTACCTCTGGGCATCACACACTGAGGGTGTGCATAAAGTCCAAGTTCCCTGACTTCCCCATGTTTTACTTTTTATATTTACTGGTCGTTAGCGCTACTCAAGTCAGTTTGCATGACTGTGTGACTTTGCGTGACACAGAACCGTGGTTTATGGAACTCCGTAATTCACAAGTGTGAACTATGGAGTTTGCGAGGGCCTGCTAGCAATGGTTTATTGACCCTAACCAGTACAGTAAATATTAAACATAGAAAGAAACTAGACATGGAAGAAACATGCTGCACACAGATGGCACCTCCTGTGTTGCTATCATCTAGCACCAGTCCCAACCATGCCAGGCATTAATGGGTGCCCCAGCACCCAGTGGACACCATGGTAGTGTGTCCATAAAGCACACATCTCCAGTTCCCCATTGGGGTACACCAACACAATCCAGCACACACATGCAGCACTGTGGGTGTGGAGGGTGTTGAGGGGAGGGTGTACAGGTGGCCAGGCTGCACCACATACTGGGTGCTGCCACAAGGCTGGGACCATCCACACAGTGCAAATGGTCCAGTGTAGGGAATACCCCAACAACTGTGTGCCTGTCTGATGGTATGTGCCCCTCCAGAGCCATGTACCACACATCTGTACAGACACCACAGCACACACAGCCAGCCACGTGTATGTCACTGTGAGTATCCCATGCCAGTGATGCAGCATCTGTGGGTCACATGACAGCATGACAGTAATGTCCACTGTCACAACACACCTGCCAGATGGGCCTGTCACTGTGTGGAGTGCAGCAGTCATTGCTGCCCTACACACCACAGGCATTAGAAACATAGAAACATAACTGTTGACAGTAGAATGAGACCGCTAGGGCCATCTAGTCTGCCCATTTGTTTTAGACCTATTTTGACACTGTAGTTGCCCTTTGTAGTCAGGGCTCCCTTGTCTCTATCCCATGCAATCTCATGCATTGCTGTGTCCCTCACACTACTGACCACCTTGTTATTGTAGCATCTGCTATGCATTGTAGCAGTTCGACTATTGCATGCAGCACCACCACCTGTGCCTGCACTGTGTAGTCCCCTGGGGTGCAATAGTCTATGCAGCTGTGTACAAACATAGCCTGCAGCTACCACCATGCTCTTCCTGACTGACCTACAGGTGGAGTTGTGATCAGACCCAGCCAGCTCCGTACTTCCAGACTGACCTACAGGTAGAGCTCTGAGCAGATTCGGCTTGCTCCTGTACTTTCAGACTGACCTACAGGTGGAGCTGTGGGACCCTGCAACAGCATTGGGTAATCTACATGCAAATCAGGCCATAATGAGATGCTAATATGGATGTTTGCCCATGGACTGCCTAAGTAGGCTCATCTGCATGTCTTTTTTGAATATAGCAAACTTTTGCCCTGGCAAAACGTCCTAGCCCTGAGCAAACGTGTTAGCCCTGTGCAAACGCTGCACAAATGTATTTGCACCTCACAAACCTGTCTGAACCATAACACAGTTCTGCAGTATTTGACCTGCACTGTTGTTTGCAGCTTTAGCGCATCCACTTCTTTGCTAGCACACACATTGGCCACGTAGTTCACCTTTACCCTCCTCCACATCTGTGTGCACTGGGCTGCTGTTTTGGTTTGCACTTCCCGGATGCTATCCTCAGAGCTGTCTTATTTGCTGGGCTATTATTGCACTGCACTCCTGGCCCTGTTTGCATGGCTTCATTTGCACGCTATATTCAGCTGCTTTAGCCCCAGCTCTATTCCTTTGAATAGAGCATGGTTCCGGGCTAATTTAGCACTTGTGCAGTGTTAATTTTGCCCAGGACTAAGTTTTGAATATCTGGCCCCAGATGTTATTAATTTTTTTCCTATATTGTCCCACATATAGTAGATGTTTAATTTTATAGTAGGGGGTCCAATGAGTTTCTATGAGGGCAGACATATTATAAGCATCATTTTAAAACCAATTATGGGCAAGAGCTAGATTTTTGGCCTGTTAGTAAAGCTTCACATGAGGAAGGGCAAGACCATCTTCCTCCCACAGCACAAATAGCTTTTGCACCTTAAGTCGGGGTTTTTTGGCCTTCCATAAGAATTTTTTAATGATCGCATCTAATCATTAGAAAAAAAAAACTTTTAAGAGTATGGGAACAGTAGCGTAGCAAATTCCCAGACGGCCTGGGTGCAAGAGTATGTTATAGGGCCCCCTTGGTTTTGAATAGACGTCAAAATTATGATTTGGGCCCCTCAAACCACATGGGCCTGGGTGCGACTGCACCCTCTGCACCCTTGTAGCTACGCCCCTGTATGGGAATGTTTTGGGAAAAAATAAAAAATTGGGAATGAACATTCATTTTGACTATGTTTATGCTCCCTATCAGTGTTTGTGGGAGAGATTCCCAGTGAACTAAGTGAAGTTTGGTTTTATGAACTAAGGGGTCAAAACAAAGTGTTCTAAGATTCATAAGTTCATTATCTATAAAGATCCCCAAGTACTTTATTTTGGAAACTACCTGTATGGGGGTTTGACTGGGTGGATTAAAGGGGTCCGAATGGCTTTTAGTTTCCACTATCTCCATCTCGCTCCAGTTGATTTTATATCTGAAGGCTGAGCCAAAGCACTTTAATATGTCAAAAAATATCTGCATAACTATGATTCATATTTTGTACATATATTAACGCATCATCTGCATACAAGCTAACAATGTTCCACTCCTGCTATCTGGGGACCTTGGATCAACCGAGAACCCTTAATTGCCATTGCAAGAGGTTCAATAGCCAGAGTGAAGATCAAGGGGGACAGTGGGCACCCCTGACTAGTTCCTCTTTGTAGTGTAATAACGGGTGAAATATTATACTTTACCCTTGCCACCAGATTGGAATAGCGTACATCCACCCAGACTTTGAAATTGGTACCGAAGCCAAAATTGTGGAGTATCAACTTAAAATAGTCCCAATCTATTTGGTCAAATGCCTTTTTGGCATCTAAAAGTAAAAACGAGAAGTCTTGCTCTTTAAATTTATCCAATATATTAAGAGTTCTTCTAATATTTGTTGTTGATGTATGATCCTTAATGAATCCGTTTTGGTCTGGGTGAATTAAATGGGGTAATGCCTTTTCCAATCTGATGGCAAGGATTTTGGCCAGAATTTAATATCTGCGTTAGTGAGCTTGGTTTCAGAGAGTCCTTATCCTTTTTTTTTTTTTTTAAAGTAAGATCTGAGCTTTTTTGAATGAAGGGGGAAGTAATCCAGTATCAAATATACGATAAAATGTTTTTTTTTCACTTGTATAGCTAATATTGAGAAGTACATTTTATAAAAGTCCACTGTAAGGCCATCAGGGCCAGGTGCTTTACCTGCAGACAGACGTTTAATAACAAGAATTATCCCAGTTATTGAGATTTCTTCTTCAAGTATTTGGCAGTTGGACTGGTTGACTGTTGGAAAATTTAAAAACTGAAACTGCATAATATTCTCTCGATCATGTAGATGTTCAGATTTATAAAGTTCTAGATGGTACTGGTAGAATGTTTCATTAATATCGGCAGGCAAATTGACTATTTGACCACTTGAGTTTTGGATACTAGTTATGAGAATATTTTAGTGTGTTTTAAGTTGCCATGCTAGTAATTTATCAGGTTTGTCCCCCGTGGTGTACTATTTGCTTCTGGTAATAAGTACTTGTCTCTCAGCTTCTTCTGTAGCAAGTCTATTATAACAGATCCTGTAAGTCCTAAGGGTGTTTTGAATATGTATGGATTATTTATTTATTTATTATTAATAAGGTTTTTCAATTTCTGCATCTTATTTTGTCTTTTTTCTTTCATTTCACAGTATAAGTGGTAATACCATCCCGTATGTAAGCTTTAAAGGCTTCCCATATTATGCAAATATTAGTTTCTTCTGTGGTGTTGTTTTAGAAAAATATTTCAATATCAGAGTGCATCTGGTCACAGAAATTATTATCTTGCAAAAGAATATCGTCGAATCTGAAAACAGATGATTTAAGACCCTCAGAACATGTTAAGATTACAGATAGTGCTGAGTGGTCAGAAATAATAATATTACCATGTACCATATAGTTAATTTGGTAATAAATAGATATTGAGACTAAGAAGAAATCTATTCAAGAGTATGATTAATATACGTGTGAAAAAAATGAGTATTGCTGTATGTCTGGATAATTGTGTCTCCAAGGGTCTATTACATCAAAGTCTTTCATAAACTGAAGAAGTTTATTTGCTGCAGAGGAGATCTTATCTGATTGAGTACCAGATCTATCTAGAATAGAGTTTAAAATTAAATTAAAGTCTCCCCCAATAATATATGGTGCCAGAAACGTAGCCAATTCAAGGAAGAGATAGTTAAAAAAAGGAGGAGGAGTTTTTATTCGGATGGTATATGTTGCAGATAGTATATAATTGGCCTGAGATTGATATTTCACTGATTATACGAACATACAAAATTGCCAGCAGAAAAAGACCCACAGGTCTATCAAGTCTGCCCGACTGTGCAGCTTTTAGTTTCATATCACTACAGCTGCCCCAAACCCCTTCCTTCCTCCTCTTTCCTGTTCAGTCCCCCCCCCTTTGTGTTCTTGTCTGTACTAACCCTGCCCTTGACTCGATCCCAAGCCCACTTAAAGCTATTCACTGTCCTTTGAACAATTAACTCCTCCGGCAGTGCGTTCCAACCCACCACCACTCTCTGTGAAGTAGTGCCTCATCTCCCTCCTAAACCTTCCTCCTTCCAACTTCAGACTGTGCCCCCTAGTGACTCTTCCCCCCTTTAAGCAGAATATTCCTTCCTCCCTGACTTTGTTTATGCCTTTCAAGTACTTAAAGGTCTCTATCATGTCCCCTCTTTCCCTTCTCTCTTCCAGTGAGTACATGTTGAGCTCCTTCAACCTTTCCTCATATGGCAACTCCCCTAGTCCCATGATCATTTTTGTAGCCCTACACTGCACCCCCTTCAGTAATCTCCCATCCTTTTTTGAGGTATGGGCACCAGTACTGTACACAGTGCTCCAAGTGTGGCCTCACCAGTGAACTATACAATGGCAGGATGACCTCCCCCTTTCTAGAGGTGATCCCTCTTGCAATGCACCCCAGCATCCTATTTGCCCTTGCTGCCAGCCTCCTACACTGTGGTGATACCTTCATGTCCCCTGTAACTATTACCCCAAGGTCCCTTTCCTTCTCTGAAGCTGTTACCTGCACTTCCCCCAGCCAGTAGTTGTTCCTGGGATTTCTGGCTCCGAGGTGTATGACCTTGCACTTCTTAGTGTTAAACCCCAACTGCCCCTCCCTAGACCAGTGTTCGAGTTTAGCTAGATCCTCTGTAAGGGCCTGCTTCCCTTCCATTGTCCACTTTTGCACAAATCTTAGTGTTGTCTACGAACAGGCTGATCTTACTCTTGACCCCCTCTGCAATATCTCCAATAAAGACATTGAACAAAACAGGTCCCAGCACTGAACCCTGCAATACCTCACTCATTACTGGCCTTGGCTTGGATGTCTCCTCATTGTAACTACTCTCTGTTGTCGTCCTGCAGCCAGCTCTCCACCCACCCCACCAATTTTTCCCCCATCCCAATGTCCCTCAGCTTGCTGATTAACCCTCCTGTGCAGCACCGAGTTGAAAGTCTTGCTGAAGTCCAGATACAGGACATTCACAGCATGGCCTTCATCAACCGCCCTAGTGATCCAGTTGAAGAAGTCAATCAGGTTAGTTTGGCAAGATCTTCCCATGACAAACCCATGCTGTGTCTCATTCTGCAGACCATTGCTATTGAGAAAGGTTATCAATCTCTCCTCCAGAATGGTCTCTATCAACTTCCCCACTATGGAAGTCAAGCTCACCAGTCTGTAGTTGCCTGGTTGGTCTTTGGGTTCACTCTTGTGAAGGGGCACCGTATGAGTCATCCTCCAGTCCCTGCGTACATTCCCTATCTACAAGGAGGTGTTTAACAGGTCTATCAGAGGGTCTGTCTACACCTTTGCCAGTTCCTTCAGGACCCTTGGATGTAAACCATCCGGTCCTGGTGCCTTGTCCACCCACAAGGCTTTAAGGCCCTTCTGAACTCTGTCCTCTTGGATGACCCCATCTGTTATCTCTGCCCCCCCCACCCTTGTCCCTTTCCCCTTTGGTATTGGGACATCCCTTTTTTTCTTGAACACCAGGCAGAAATACTCATTGAGTGCCGCTGCCTGATCTTCCCCTTGTTCTGCCCATCTCCCTTCTCTCTTGATTCTAACAATGTCATCCCTACAACTCCTCTTCTCCCTTATCTACTTAAAGAACCCCTTTTCCTTCCTCCTTTCTGATCCCCTGAGCCAACTTCAGCTCCTTTGCTGCCTTGGCTGCCCTGACTGACCAGGTCATCTCCCTAGATGCCTTTGTGAACACTTATCTTTCCTCATCACACCCCAATTGTTTGAACTTAATGAAGGCAAATCTTTTTTCCCTCACCTTCCCCTCCACTTCCTTGCTGAGCCAGCTAGGTTTTTTTTTTACCTGGACTGATTACCCTAAGATTTGGCACACATGTCCGTGGCCTCATTCAGCCCCTTTCTAATGATTGTGCACTTCTGTTCAGCATCCATCCCTGGGTTAATTTTAGCTAAATACCCCTCTAGGATGCTGCCCATTCTGGCAACATCTGCCTTCCTGAAATCCAACACTCTTGTCCTGGACTTAGCTGACTCCCTCCCTGTGTTGAGGAGGAACCACACTGAGCGGTGGTTGCTTCCTGCTAGAGGGTCCTGTACTACGACATCCTGAACCTGATTCCCATTTGTTAGCACCAAGTCCAGTATGTTCCCCTCCTTAGTAGGATCCATCACCTCTTGTACTAGGTAGGTGTCTTGGATAGCCTCCAGCAGTACCTGTTCCCTGGCGTGTACTGTAGTTACTGTCTGCCAGTCAACCCTAGACAGGTTGAAGACTCCCACTATAAATGTATTACCTTTGCCACTGACCTTCCTGATTTGTTCCCCAGCTCTCTATCCACCTCCTTGCTCTGTGAGGGTGGCCTGCACACCAACCCCATCCTGAACTTCTTACCTTTAGGGCTTTGGAGCAATACCCATATAGCTTCTGTCCTCCCCTCATCCCCTCTTCCCTGGTACACAGTATCCCCTTCCTGACATAAATAGCCACCTCTCCCCCTTCCTCCTTTCTGGTCCCTGAGGAACATATTGTATCCTGAGATCGTGAGATTGCAGTTATGCTATTGGGTGGCCCAGGTCTCTGAGATGGTGGCAATATCTACTTCTCCCTCAGCCATCACTGCCTGAAACTCTGCCACCTTGTTTGCTAAGCTCCTTGCATTCAAGGATACTACAATCCACCTTATGTGTTGCCTCTCTTCTTCCACTCTCTCTCCCCCTTCCACTTTTGTCTTAGTAACTTCCCCTCATTTTCCTTCTCCCTCTCTGGAGGGATAAGGCTTTCTGGTCTCCCCTGGAAGGTGCCTCCACCCTGCTATCCGAATCAGTCCTCCCCCTCCACAGTTGAAATCTATGTTGTTTTTAATGTACTTCTCCAGCCCCTGCCCCAATGCTCTTGTACCCTCAATGTTGAGATGCAGCCTATCCTTGGCAGAAAGCCCCTTATTGTTCAATGTCTCCCCACACTCTCCTACTATCCCATACCCCATTTCTGCACACCACCTCTTCAGCCACCCGTTAAACTCCTGTATTCTTAGTTTCCTCGCCGTGCTTGCCCTGGGTACTGGGAGTATCTCGGAGAATGTCACTGAGTTTCCCACTTGTTTGCAGATACCCCCCACTTCCCTGAAACTCTCCTGGATGTCTTACAGTGCACTGCCCTCTAGGTCATTTGTTCTTAGGTGAACAATGATATGAGGCTTCGTTCCCACCTTCTTCACACATTTCTGAACGCACTGCCCTATTTCCATGCTGTCATACCTGGCATACACTCCATCCAGGTTTGGCTCTTCCTTGCTCCCTTACCTCCCCATCTCACCCCCCCAAGCATAGAATCTCCTAATACAAGTACTCACTCCCCTATCTCTTGCACTTCCTCCATGGTTTGCCCTCCTATGAGCCCTTTTTCCTTGGTATCCTCTCCTTTCATACCCTGCCTTTTTCCCCCTCCCTTCTCTTTCAATTGCACCTTCACCTGCTCTCCTCCTCCTTCATCCTTTCTGTGCTCACCCCCTTCCACAACCACTTCCCCTCTGCTACTTTTATGTCCTCCCACTGCCCCCTGCATTGTGCCTCCCGCTCCCCCTCTCCCAACATGTTTTGGCATTCCTCCCCATTTGCTTACTGTGTTTGTGCCAACTTGACCTACAGTGCCTTCAGAAAGTATTCACCCCCCCCCTTAGATTTTGTCACATTTTGTTGTGTTACTACCAGAATTTTTTATGCATTGAAATTATTTTTTTTCCCTTGATTCACACAGCATACTCAACAATCTAAAGGGGCAAAAATATTTTTATTGTGTAACAAAAATTAATGAAAAATTAAAAACTGAAATATCTTGTTTACTTAAGTATTCACCCCCCTGAGTCAATACTTTGTAGAAGTGCCTTTGGCAGCAATTACAGCTTTAAGTCTTCTTAGGTATGCTCTGTATCAGCTTTGCACATCTGGATTTGGGGATTTTCGCCCATTCTTCCTTGCAGGTTTGCCCAAGCTCTGTCAAGTTGGATGGGAGTGCGGTGAACCACATAATCTTTAAGTCTTTCCACAGATTCTCAATGGGATTCAAGTCTGGACTTTGGCAGACCACTCAAGGACATTCACCTTCTTGTTCTGAAACCACTCCAGTGTTGCTTTGGCTGTCTGCTTGGGGTCGTTGTCCTGTTGGGCGTAAATCTTAGTCCCAGTCCAAGGTCTGTGCAGACTGATGCAGGTTCTCCTCAAGGATGTGCCTGTTTTGGCGCCATTCATTTTCCTCTATCCTGACAAGTGCCCCAGTCCCTGCCGTACGAAAAGCATCTCCATAACATGATGCTGCCTACCATGCTCATGATAGGGATGGTGTTACACAGGTGATGAGCTGTGTTCGGTTTGCGCCAGGCATAGCGCTTTGCATTCAGGCCAAAGAGTTCAATTTTTGTTTCATCAGACAAGAGAATCTTTTGCCACATGGTCTGAGAGTCTGCCACATGCCTTCTTGCAAACTCCAGGCATGCTATTATGTGGCCTTTTCTCAGGAGTGGCTTCCGTCTAGCCACTCTCCCATAGAGGCTACATCTGTGAAGTGCTGCAGAGATTGTTGTCCTCTGGACAGGTTCTCCCATCTCAGCCATGGAACTCTGTAGTTCTGTCAGGGTGGTCATTGGGTTCTTGGTCACTTCCCTGACCAAGGTCCTTCTTGCCTGGTTGCTCAGTTTGGGAGGACAGCCTGCTCTAAGAAGAGTCTGGGTGGTTCTGTAATCTTTCCATTTCTTAATGATGGACTTGACTGTGCTCCTGGGAACTTTCAACACCCTAGAAATGTTTGTATACCCCTCCCCAGATCTATGCCTCCTCACAAGTCTATCACGGAGTTCTACAGACAGCTCCTTGGTCTTCATGGTAGAGTTTCTGCTCTGACATGCACTGTCAACAGTGGGACCTTAAATAGACTGGTGTATTTCCTCTGAAATAATGTCAGCCATTTGAACTGACCACAGGTGGACTCCATTCAAGTTTTAGAGTGATCTCACAAGGAAATTGGATGCATCTGAGCTCAATTTGGAGTGTCTTAGCAAAGGGGGTGAATACTTATCAAATCAAGACATTTCAGGTTTTTATTTTAAATTACATGTACAAAAAATTCCAGAAGTTTCATTCCACTTTGACATTATAGAGTAATTTGTGTAGATACATGACAAAAAAAAATCCCATATAAATGTATTTTAATTTGAGTTTGCAACATCACAAAATGTGACAAAATCCAAGAGGGGTGAATACTTTCTGAAGGCACTTTGTACTTCCCTGCCCCTTCCTGCTTTTAACCCTCAGTCTTCCCTCTCCTTGCACCCTGTATTTCCTCCCTCCATTCTGGTCCATTTGAGTCTAGAACATGCTTACCCAGATTAACACTTACATTTCTTTTGAAGAAAATTGAAACACCTTTTGAGTTATTTTTATATGGGGTATTAAGTCCAAAGCCCCATTTCTTTGCATAAAAGAGAAAATCAGTATGCATAAGATGGGTTTCTTGGAGGAATAAGCAATTGGCCCCTTTTTTATCTACCTAGTTAAATATTTTTTTAACTTTGGTTTTATCCTGAATGGCCTTCACATTCCAGGTAATGAATTTTAACATACCAGACATAGTCTCCTATCAGTCAAAAAGGTGCCCTGTATAATCTTTAAATCATTTTTTTTAACCCTGTTTATCCTCCTCTTTCACTGACCCCCAGACTCTCTCCGGTGTGGTTTCTCGGTTCCCACCGTATCTCACCCTGCCTGAAGCCCCAATCCTACCTTCCGGGGGGGTTCCCCCTCACTCTTTGGGCCCTTCTGACCCCCCAATCTAAGCCCCTTGGGGTGGGACCACTGACTCCTCTGGCAACCTTTCTGAAGCAATCTAGGCAGAGGACCAGGAGCTGAGGAAGCACTGGAGGCAGGCCAGAAGACCCAGCGTTGGGTGCGGAGGTAGGCCACTGGACCCACCCTGACCTACTGGAGGACAGGGTACTTTTTACGTGTTTTCTCCCTTTGGTTCCAGAAGCACGGCATGCAGTGACTACCAGCGCAGCATGGGCACACTTCCGTACCCACCTGGAGGATGACTGCCACAGTTCCCATACCCCTTACCATTAGCCCTGCAAGCTGCTATACCCGGTCACCACCAGGAGTCACCAAAGCTGCACTATGCTTCCAACCCTCCCCGGGAAAGGAGAGCTGCAAAGCAGCAGCTCAATCCAAGCCCACACCCTTCCCTCTGCTGACCCCCATCAGCCCAAGCTCACTCCCAAACCCGGGTCACCAGCATGGCACGAGGTGTGGCATCCAGCATCTCAACCCTCAGCACCACTGGGCCACCTCTTTAAATCATTATTATATGTAAAATGTTCTGAACACAATTTATATTTGTTATTAGAGTTTGTGCCATTTCTAAACACTCTATACCCTAAAAGCTTAAACACCCCACCCATCCCCAGTGACCCCATATCCATTACAAAGATAGTCTGAACCACAATGCCATATATAAACCTAACCCTCCTCCCCCCACCATATCCTCCAAAGATAGCCCAGTCCTCAGATTTAAATAGGCACACAAAGTCTCAAGCAGGTTATGCCTTTCTGTTCCAATAACAAAGTTTGTTTGAAGAGATAAACCCAGTGAGACCGATTCCTACTCTGAAAACAAAGGTTCCATATTACCCACCCTCCTCACTAGCCCCTGTTCCATCGGCCCAGGTGACCATTTTGGAGCCTACCACCGAAAGCCACCATCCCAACCCCTGACGTCCTGCCTGCACTTAATTATTTCTAAACTTCTGCATCCCTTACAGCCAAAGCTGTAATAAAAAACAAAAACATTTATTTACTCCATGACCTGCATCATTTCTTCTTCTCCCGAGTATCTTGCTCCTTATTCAGCGATAATAATAAAAAAAAAACACTTAATTGCTGAAAAAAAACCTTACCAATATCACCAATGTTTAGATCATAAATCAGACAATAGCCAAAGAAGTAGTTAGGATATAATTTAAATTATGCTGAAGAAGTAGATAATCTGTCCATGAGTAAATATGGTAATCGCAGTGTTTTGTTGGTCTGTTGGATGGTAGAGATATTATCTGCTTTTATGTAATGGGAGAGGGCTCAGAACTCATTGAATAAATCAATTTATCTTCACAGCCATTGAATAAATAAAATGTATCCATATAGTATGGATGGAATGGAGTTTGGGAAGATAAGGGACTATATGCCAAGGACAGGTTTCATCTTGCCTCATTAGGGAAGGAAGTCCTTAAACAGGGGATGGCTGACTACATACAAGAAAGATGGGGTTTAAACTTGTAAAGGGGTAAAGGGATAAGGGAGGGGCTGACCAGAAGCCCTCTCCCCAAATGAGGGAGTAGCCTTCAAGCCCAAGGGAGGGGAAACAGACTGGAAGTGGAGGTTTCAGGAGGAGCAGGGAGGATGGAAGTATAAGGAATCTGGATGGGGTTCGACAAAGAGGATCAGGGATAAGGGTGGGGTTGGTGTTAGTAAATGCCAGGAGCTTGGGAAACAAGTTGCAGAGTTCCAGGCCATGCTGTTCGAGGGGTGGATGTGGCGGCGGTCACGGAGCGTGGGCCAACAAAACCATGACTGGGACCTAAACGTACGGGGCACACTACGCTAGGAAGGATAGAAAGGAGGGCAGAGGGGTGGAGTGGCTATGTTCATTAGAGATGACATAGAAATTGCTATGGTAGAAGAGGCAGAGGAAACGTGGAGGCCTTATGGGTCACCTTCGATCCCCAGCAGGAGATAAGGTCAAGCTGGGTGTAGCATATAGGCACCCCGGGATGAGTGATGTTCTAGAGGATGGTTTGCTGGACAACATCATTGCCCAGAGTGGACCAAAAGGGGAAGGAGTGGTGTTGATGGGGGACCTTAATATGCCAGGTGCAAACTGGGGAACCATGTCCTCTAAGGTGGCCAAGGAGCAGAGGCTGCTGGATGACTTCCAGGATTTGTTCTTAACACAGCATGTGATGGAGCCCACAAGTGAGGGGCATGTCCTGGATGTGGTTCTGGCAGATGGGGATCTGGTAAAGGACATGGTTGTACAGGACCCCCTGACTGGGAGTGACCACAATACTGTCTGGTTTCAAATAAGCATGGGGAGAGGGGGGGTGAGATCTAGGACACTGGCAGTGGACTTCAGGGGGCAGACTTTATGGGCATGGGAAATATTCTCAGGATCACTTGAAGGGATTACCTCAACGACAAGTGTGGAAAGGAGATGGGAGGTCATAACGGGGACTTCATGAGGCAGTCAGGATCTTGCTAAGTTGAAACGTAAGGAGAAAGGTCATATAAACCATGCTGGTGGTCCAGTGAGGTACAGGTAGCAGTCAGAGAAAGAAGGCGGCCTACAAAAATATAAAACAACGAGAGGATAGGGATAAGGAAATGTACTAGCTTGCATCTAGAAAAGTCACCCGTATGGTGAGGAGCAAAGTCAGTAAAGAGCAGCGGCTGGCACAGGGGATACATGGAGGGGAAAAGGGGTTCTTCTGGTACATTGGGGAGTGGAGAAAAACTAAGGGCCATCTCAGCAGATTGAGATCAGAAGGAGGGTGGGTGGAAGAGGCGAGGGACCAGGCAGAGGTATTTAACGAGTACTTTGCCTCTGTGTTCACTAGGGAGGGGGATGGGATATCTACAAAGCAAGGCACGAAGGGGATAGAAGCGTCAGTAAGTGGGATCAGGGGAGCAACAGAAATGGAGCAAGAGGGAGGGAGAGATACCCCAGGGGTGTCACATCTGGGTAAGGATAAAAAGGCCAGTAAGGTGGAGGGGACGGATAATGCTATCTCCACCAAAAGGGTGTGGTTAGCCCTCAAGGCCCTAAAGAAAGACAAATCTCCTGGGCCGGATGGCATTCATCTGAGAGTACTATGGGAATTGGCGGACATACTGGCTGCACCCCTGGCGGAGCTTTTCAGCAGGTCACTTGAGACAGGGAGGGTACCTAGGGATTGGTGAGAGGCACATGTGGTACCAATCCATAAAGGGGGGTCGAGGGAAGTACCAGGTAACTATAGACCCATCGGTTTGACCTCAGTGGTGGGAAAATTAATGGAGAGTATACTAAAGGAATGATTGGGAGTATACTTGGAGGAGGTGGGAGGTCTGGATAGTCGGCAACATGGGTTTGTGCCAGGTAGATCATGTCAAACCAACCTTGTGGAGTTCTATGAATGGGTAACATCAGAACTGGACAGGGGTAAGCCTGTGGATGTATTATTCTTGGACTTCAGCATGGCATTTGACTCTGTCCCCCACAATGGTTTGGTGGAGAAACTGATGGGGTTAGGAGTAGGCCCTTTGATGGTCAGATGGATTGAAAACTGGCTAGCTGGATGCACTCAGAGAGTAGTGGTCTGTGGGGAGCTCTCGAACCCCAGAGAGGTTGATAGTGGGGTACCACAGGGCTCGGTCCTGGGTCCGATCCTGTTTAATGCATACATCAGGGAGGGTATAGGGTGTGAAATGAGTCTCTTCATGGATGAATCCAAGATGGGAGCAGTAGTTGAGGGAGAAGAGGGGAGGTTGGCCCTGCAAGGGGACCTGGACACCCTGGAAAGCTGGGCTCACACATGGAAATTAAATTTCAATATCACCAAGTGCAAGGTGTTGCATCTTGGTCAGGGAAACCCTAAACACAGGTACACCCTGGGAGGGGAGGTGCTGGAGGCCTCAATAGGGGAAAAAGACCTAGGGGTCATGGTGGATGCATGTATGAATAACTCTGATCAGTGCAGGAGAGCAGCTAGCAAGGCAAACAGGATGTTGGGATGCATCATAAGGGGGATCACCTCTAGGAGCAAAGAAGTGATTCTGCCGCTGTACAATGGGCTGGTTAGACCACACCTTGAGTACTGTGTACAGTACTGGAGACCACACTTGAAGAGAGACATACAGCTCCTGGAGAGGGTACAGAGGAGGGCAACAAAAGATGATACGAGGGCTAAGGATTTGGTATGAGGACAGACTTGAGGAGCTCTGCCTGTTTTCATTGGAGGAGAGGAGAGCAGGGGGACATGATTGAGGTCTTCAAGTACCTCAAGGAATAAATAGGATAAACATGGAGGATCTTTAGACTAAAGCAGGAGGTATCACCAGAGGGCAGGGTTTGAAGTTGGAAGGTGGAAGGGTGAGGGAGAAAAGAGGAGGGTTTTTCACTGAGAGGTGGTGGACCCTTGGAATGCACTGCCTGGTGAGCTGGTTCAGAGATCCACAGTGGGGGCTTCAAGAGGGTGGAACAGACACAGAAAGTGGATGTATCAGAGGATGGCCTGTCCCAGGGGGGTGGGGATGGATGATAGGGGTTTCTGGAGCACAAGGGATGGGAGGGTCTCGGCACCCAACTAAGGATCTAAGGTTCGAGCAGACTCGATAGACCGTATGGCCTAATCTGCTGGCAAATAGTATGTTAGTATGTTAGTAGCTATGTCACAATCACTCCGGAACTCATTTAGAATGTTCAGCCTCAGTAGTAGTACTACCAATACTCAAATGCAAACAACTTTAAAATGAAAAAGGTAGCAGGGTACTGTGAGCATGAAAGTTGTTCAACACAAAATTATCTACAAAATGAGTAGTGTTTCATTTATAGATACCTTATAGATTTTTTTTATAATTAGCAAAAAAGAGCAGAAAATGCCATTTTTTGTTCACTTTTTTGACAAACGTATACAAAAAAAGATAAGCAATCAAAAATCAATGTTATTGCACTGACAGAAAGCATCCCTATTGCATAAATGAAGTATACAATGGTGAGCTGTCAGATAAATGATTTATATACACTTGTGCTGTTTGACCTCACACACTTCACTAAGTGGCATCGCCACTCGGCAGGGGATTACCGGGGTCAAGACGGCGCGTATGGAATAAATCATTTATCTGACAGCTCTCCATTGTATATCCTATATATAGCGTATTGTAAGGTGTCGTTCTCTATAGAATCAGAGCATTTCAAAATGTTTTTGTACCACAATTCAAAAGGGTGTGGAATGCGATTGTACCACAGTGTGGTACAACAACATTTTGAAAAGCTCTAGAGGTCCTCGCACTGTGCTGTGAGCCAACTGCATTCTTTAGGAACTCCTGCTGCTGCACAGTACTGACAGAGTTAACCGCATAGAGATAAGCAGTATGCCGGCAGTGGTGTTTTCAAAAGTTTATGACAAGTGAATATTCGATAGTAAAAATGCATCTAAGAACTCTTGTTTCAATTATTTTCTTTATTGGGAGGTAAGGTTTATAATGCAGAAATAAAAACTGTTGCCTGAAATGCAAGTCACGCTCATCTCGCTTGGTGAGACATTGGGCCGCCATGTTTTTGTTTTTTTTCTGAAGTTCCACCCAGATGCAAATTGCAGCCAATAGCATCCCAGGAGCAGACATTCCATTCCCTAACAACCACGTCAATGCTCTGGCAACTGCACATTTTAAATGAACTGCCCAACAGTTTTTGTTTTCTCGATAAAAACTAAAAACTTATTTGGGGGGAATACTATACACTATAACAAATATTGGATGGGCAACTCTATGCCCAACCAGTGTGTTGCTGCCATAGGGGTTCTGATTCAAGGACCTCGAGCTTAGCTCTTGAGGTCACCTAATCCCAGAATCCCTCTGTGGCACAACACACTGGCTGTACATAGTTGCCCATCCAGTATTTTCTATGTAATTCATATCTTGAATAAGAAAAAGTGGATGTCAATGTTTCTGCTTCAGTGTTCAGTGCAGGTCATAAATCCAGATTTGTTAGAAACAGCTATAGTTTTGGGATCCATAAATGATTGCATTTTCCCATGAATAAAGAAACAGAGATGAGCTGGAGGTAGTAGAGAAAATGTTACATCATTCTGTCGAAGCAAATCCTTAGCTCTGTCAAACAACTTCCTAGTTTGGAAAGTGTTTTTACAAAAGTCTGGGAATGCCAAGAACTTAACGTTTTCTGTCATAAGGCCTATGTTAATTCAAGCAGTTCATAGGATTAATTTCTAGTCTTGGAAATAATGAGGCTTTACAAAAATCTGGCCTAGTGGTTCTTCGACGTTCTTCTCCTGTAGATATGTTTCCCTCAGGTCGCTCCCTCACCTATGAGCTCTGTCCAAAATGATTTTCTTTTCCACATATTTGTGACCGAGAGCAATGGTTATGTTTTTCAAAATAGGGGAGGGGATCCCCTCTCCCTTCCAACCTCTCTGGAATGGCAATTAATTTGAATGGGTGCGAAACCTGGGGGTAATCTTTGCCGAAGGGCTGACACTACATTCACAGGTGTCAGCCGCTGTCAAGTCCTCTTTTTACCATATGAGAAATATCTCCAGGGTTCAGCATCTTGTTCTGTCTGGTGGTCTTCCCACGCTGATCCATGCCTTTGTGTCCTTGCACCTAGATTACTGCAACACCCTGCACCTAGGGCTACCGAGGTAGAAATCCACCACTTGCAGCTGGTGCAGAACGCAGCGGCCTGGCTTTTGACGGGAACCTCCTGGTCCTGTCACATTTCCACAGTGCTGCACGGACTGCACTGGCTGCTAGTACAGTGGCAGATCACCTTTAAAGTCAGTCTTCTGACTTATAAAGCCCTCCACAGACAGGGCCCTGACTACCTGAATGAGCTTCTGGTACCTTACTGCCCTGGGTGATCGCTCCGCTCGGCTGATGAGGGGTTGCTAGAGATTCCAAGGGTATGCTTAAAATCTTCTGGGGCCCAGGCATTTATGCATGTGGCCCCTTCCCTTTGGAATTCTCTACCCCATCAGTTACAGGACTGCACAACTGTGGAGGGATTTAAACAGGCCCTAAAGACACATCTGTGGTATCAAGCATTTGGTGACTGACTTATATTCTTTTTAGTTGTATTATCTGTTTTATACTCTTTATGATTATGAAATTTGATATGTCATTTGAAACGTTGTTAGGTGCCTTGACTGCTGAAAGGCACCACACAATAAAGATTGTTATCATTGTATTATTATTGTTATTATTAGAATTAATTTTACATTGTGACATCCAGATCTGTCTTCTAAGTCACTGATTTTTTGTTTAAGCTGTTTCAGAATTTCATCATGATAGGCCTCATTGTTCTGGATTGGAAGCATTTTATCTTCCAATTCACTTATTCTCTGTTCGGTACCTGACATCCTAATGCTAAGAGCTTCCATTTTGTTATTAAGCTCTGAGAATGTTTTTGATAAATTGTGGAGAGCAGACATAATAGTTTTAAACCCCAGTTTAATTTCGTTGCATATCGCCTCCTGAAAATGTTTAACTGTTTCAGGATTAACAGAAACTGGAGCTAGAATTGTGTTGGTGTACGTATTGAGGGGTCCAGATGAAGTGGTCTGTGACACAGGTGTGGCTGGTGCATTAACGTTTGTCGAATCTACTGCGTCTGAATTTTTTGCTTTGTCGTTAGCATCTGGGCCCTGGTTTTCTGTCAGAATCATGATATTAGGTAAGCTAGTAGTAATAACATTTTGAATTAAAGCATTATAAACAATGTTATGACCTCAATAGGCAATGTACGTCTTACAAGTTCCTCCATTATGTCTGAGGTTAAAACGTTCTCCAGTGTGGGATTATGTCTGAGGTTAAAACGTTCTCCAGTGTGGGATTATGTCTGAGGTTAAAACGTTCTCCAGTGTGGGATTATTGTCTTCGTCATCAGTGGCTGTATAGTGCTGGGCCTCTCAACTTGCAGTGGCAGAATTGCCAGAGGTTTGTAAAGTTGTCTGGATTTCTGGGGGGGGAGGGTGGAAAGGTTTACCCATAAAAATAGTTGGGCTTTGAGCAAAGAAGTTCAGTTTCTGCTGTTGCAGACCAGTTCTACCAGTTGCAATGGCTGAAGTTTTAGAAGTGGAATCTTCCTTAGTGAGGTCATCAGCAGCATTGTATTTTTTCCTTTCCTTTTTTTCTTTTGTTCACAGAACTGTTCCATGAGGTCTTTGGAATGTCGGTTTCTCTGGGACATAATCTTTCAATTCCATAGCCCACGAATTCTGCCCACAAAAAAATATGGGGTTTCATTCACCATACCCAATGAAAGTTTCAGTTGTTTGAGTTTAAACTGGTAACTAGGGACGCAGGGGGCACAAAAACACTATTGCATGCTTTGCAGGAGAAGCACAATCAGGCCCACAGCTGACAACAGGGTTACACATGGCCATCTAGGATCTGCCTCCCCCCCAACTTATTTAAACTTGAACCACAAAAAAGTTCAAGCGTCCCTAGCAGCAATCCAGTTCAACCACAACACAAGATTATTTTCCAGTATGGCATTATTTGTGGTGCTGCTGTATGTAACAAGTGCCTGTTTCTCAGTCACTGCTCCCACTCAGTACCTATTATATAATAAGAAGTAACAAGCAGATGAAAAATGGATCACTTCAAGCTGAGTGGAGCTGTAATATATTGTAGTGGAGGTCATGGATTTGTCTTGTGACTGCAAAAGTAGATAGACAGCCTGTAGAAGAGCAGTATGCACCATTTCTCCATGTGACCAGGAAAGAGATCTACAACTTTTTACAACTTTCTGTCTCTCCCAGAGTAGGAACAAGAGAAAAAGGTACTTTCTAAAAAAAAAAAGTTCAAGCATAATTACAATCCTAAGAAAAATGCAACATGTGAAAAGGTAGAATTATAATAGTTGTTCCCAGTGCAGTACTGAAAGTGTAGATCACTATATAACCCAACCAAATTTGCAGGCACAGGCATGTGGAGGCATTAGGAGGCAGTATAGCGCAGTGGGTTAAGGCTCTGAGCTGCAGATCTGGAGACCTGGGTTTGAATCCCACAGCCACCTTGGTGCACACTGTGTGATCCTGAGCAGATCACTTAACTTCCTGTGCTCCCAGGTCACATCTGGAAATAAGCTTCAGCTTAGTGTGCTACTCCTGGTTAAACAATGTTCCCTATGTGCGTATCAAGATTTGTATGAACCACTAAGGAGACGATGGAAGGTTTGATACCTTGTATTGGACCAACAAGTGTCTTGTACAAAGATGGAATTATGCACAAGCTTTCTGGGTCTCACAGGTCCTTTCTTCAGCTGAACAGCAAAACTGAACAACATAAGCAGTATTTATATCTACGGAGCAATTTAAAAAAAAATAGCAGGAAGTGAAGTAAGAAAGTGATAAAAGGAACCTAGAGATGAAAGTCTTTTTGAGATGCAAAGTAAAAAAAAATGATGTATGAGAAGAAATGGGGGGGAACTAGGTAGGAACAGGTAAGTAGGAGGTAAAAGAAAGCTTGAAAGGGAAAAAATAGGACCAGACAGGAACACAGATAAGAAAGATCTGAGATTGGAAGTTTGCTGTAAGGGTAGAATAGACAGGAGATGCCTAAGAAATGCATGTAAGTCAAGAAATTAGAAGAAACAAAAGAACAAAGGCCCAGATAAACAGAGTATGAGGTAGCATAAACAGTGAGGTGTGAAAACAATCAGGGAGTGGGCAGAACTGAGCTGAAGAGTTTGTAGGAGAGGCAGGGAGGATGTAAGGTGCAGGTAACAAAAGCAGAGTAGGCAGGAACTCAGAAAAAAAATGATAACATGAGAAATACAGAACCAAAGTGTGATAAATAATGTCATGATTTAGTCCACAATAAAAAGAGAATTACAGTTTAATAAATCCAATGTCCTGATTCAGTCCAGAAATGTTAGATATAAATTGTCAAATATATTTCACTTCCCGTGTCCTTCTGCCCTGTGTGTTTTTGAAGTTGCCTCTTAGTAACAAGACAGATAAATCCAAGAGACAGTGATCTGTTTGTGAAAAATGTTTTCCTACTGGTGTGCTGCTAACCTGGCTTACTATTGTATGATAGTGATGATTCATCCTGGTTTTCAGTGGTTTACTAGCTTCCCCAATATAGCATCCACTTGTGCACTTCTTGCACTGAATTAGGAAAACCACTTTGCTGGATTGACATGTGTAGGATCCATTAATTTGTATTATGTTGTTCTGGCTTGTCTTGATGGTGGCCTGTGTACATATATGGGTGCAAATCTTACATCTTGCCATGTTGCATGGTGTTGTCCCTCTTGTTTCTCGATTATTATGGTCTGCTGGGAGTTTGTTATGAATTGTTATGTTTGAGAGGCTGGGGGGCTGCTTATAGGCAATACCAGGTGGTTCAGAGAAGATGTCTTTCAGTGTTTCATCTTCTCTCAGCATGGATTGGAGCTCTTTAATAATTTGCTGAAGGGGTTTTAGTATGGGGCTGTAAGTGACCACTAGGGGTGTGTAGTCAGTTTGATGTTTTTGCCTGTATTCCAGCAGATTGTCCTGTGGTATTTCCTCAGGAAACTGAAGAAAATTGGACAACTGCCACCTAACACTATCCTAGCCACAATGGATATCACTGCTCTATACACTAATATTCCATAGGGAGGCAGTATAGCGCAGTGGTTTAAGGCTCTGAGCTGCAAATATGGTGACATCCAGCAGACCAGACCTGGGTTTGAATCCCACAGCTTCCACTTACACACTGTGTGACCCTGAGCAAGTCACTTAACTTCCCTGTGCTCTCAGGTCATAGCTGTTAAAAAATTTCCGGCTTAGTGTGCTACTCCTTGTTAAACAACAACAAAAAAAAAAAATACCGTGAAGATGGCATAGCAACATGTCATAAATTTTTAAAGGACAACACATCTGCAGAAGACATTCCAGGAACCACCATCAGCACCCTAATAAAATTCATTTTGACACACAACTTCACCTTTAATGACAAGCACCTTTTACAGATCATGGGGATGGCCATGGGCACTAAAATGGCACCACAAGATCCCAATCTCTTCATGGTCTGTTTAAAGGAGGATTTTTTTTTAACACCCCCCTATAAACCATCTGTCTACCTCCGATATATCGATGACATATTCCTGATTTGGACAGAAGGTGAAGACTCTCTCAAAAAATTCCATCACAATCTTAACAACTTTCATCACTCTATAAATCTCATTATTGAATACTCCACCACCAGCATACATTTTCTTGACACCACAGTCAGTATCACTAAAAATGGACATATACAAACTGCTCTTTACAGAAAACCCACTCACAGACACCGCTACCTGCATAATTCCAGCTTCCACCCAAATCATACAAAAAAATCTGTAATCTACAGTCAGGTGATTCAATATCATCAAATCTGCTCTGATGACAGAACAAGAGACAGACAGCTCTCCTCACTTCTGAATTCCCCAATTCAGCAGGGCCAGTCTCCAAGACAAATTGATACAGAATTTGAATGGGTCATACAAATACCATGAGACAATTTGCTGGAATACAGGCAAAAACATCAAATTGATCACACACTCCTAGTGGTCACTTACAGCCCCATGCTAAAACCCCTTCAGCAAATTATTAAAGCGCTGCAACCCATGCTGAGGGAAGATGAAACACTGAAGGACATCTTCCCTGATTCACATGTTATTGCTTATAAGCAGTCCCCCAGCCTCTTGAACATAATAATTCATAAAAAACTCCCAGCAGACCATAATAACTGAGAAACAAGAGGGACAACACCATGCAATATGGCAAGATGTAAGACCTGCACCCACATATGCACACAGGTCACCATCAAGACAACCCAGAACAACTTAATACAAATTAATTTATCCTACACATGTCAATCCAGCAAAGTGGTTTACCTAATTCAGTGCAAGAAGTGCACAAATTGATGCCATATTAGAGAAACTAGTAAACCACTGAAAACCAGGATGAATCACCACCATCACAAAATAGTAAACCCAGTTAGCAGCACACCAGTAGGAAACCATTTTCACAAACAGATCATTGTCTCTTGGATTTATCTGTCTTGATACTAACAGGCAACTTCAAAAACACACAGGACAGAAGGACATGGGAAGTGAAATATATTTAACAATTTAAATCTAATATTTCTGGACTGAATCAGGACATTGGATTTATTAAACTGTAATTCTCTTTTTATTGTGGACTAAATCATGACATTATTTATCACACTTTGGTTCTGTATTTCTCTTGATATCATTTTTTTTCTGAGTTCCTGCCTACTCTGCTTTTGTTACCTGCACCTTACATCCTCCCTGCCTCTCCTACAAACTCTACAGCTCAGTCCTGTCTACTCCCTGATTGTTTTCACACCTCACTGTTTATACTACCTCATACTCTGTTTATCTGGGTCTTTGTTCTTTTGTTTCTTCTAATTTCTTGACTTCCATGCATTTCTTAGGCAGTGTTCTATGGCTCAGCTGATAACACTGCTCTCTGTCGTATAAAGACAGCTCTAAACAGAGCCTGTCACCTGGTGACAGGTTGCGATAGAACAACCCACACGTGTGACCTCTGCAGTCGCTCAAACTGGCTAAACTTTGAAGGTCGCTTTAAGTATCACACTTGCCTCCTGGCTAAGAAAATTCAGTAGAAACTTACCCTGCCTAGCCTCCATAATCTTACCAAACCATCCCTTCTCCAAAGAGTCTCCAGAAGGTCCTCTAATGTTGCCCCCCCTTTGGGTCCCCCATTACAGGACATCCATGGGTCAAAGAGCCTTTTATCACAGGGCCCCCTAGTTGGCTAAATGGCCTACATGCTACTCTGACTGCCGGCATTAAAATTAGGCCCTTTTAAAACCTCACTCAAGGGATTTCTCACTAAGAACGTAACTTGAGATGGCCCCTAGTGTCCCTACAATAATTCAGCCACTGCCTCCTCCTTCCCCACCTTCTAATTTCATAGTATTTTATGTTATATTATTTGCATTATGTAATTATTTACATTATCACAGTTAATCTCCCAACTGTATTATTCTCTGCATTGTAATCTTTTGACTATGGTGAAACTCTTGCCTTATTACTGTATTTTTCTGTTTTGCACACAACTCTGGGCTGTCTCTGCCCTCTGTTGTGAAATGTTGCTCAGCCTTCAACCTTCCTTCCAGCACTCCTAATGTAATATGTTGATTGTTGTCTTGCACCTTCCATTTTGCTCTTCTGAGTTCTTGTTGTCTACTGTGTTACTGGCAAGGAGCCTTTGCAAAAGAGACTATTGACTCAAAGGGTGTAATTCCAATTTCTCAATAATTAAAATAAATAAATCTCCTGTCCATTCTACCCTTACAGCAAACTGCTGATCTCAGTTCTTTCTTATCTGGGTTCTTGTCTGGTCCTTTGTTTTCCCTTTCAAGTTTCCTTTTATCTCCTACTGACCTGTATACTTAGTGCCCCCATGTTTACTCCCACATCATCTTTCTACTTTGCATCTTATAAAGACTTTCAACTCTAGGTTCATATTAAGGTTCATACTAAGGTTTTGTAAGAGCTAGGGGGCTTTTGTGCCCGTAATGCTCCTGAAGGTACTAATAATAATCAATTACAGGTCCCTTTTATCACTTTCTTTCTTCACTTCCTGCTATTTTTTTAAATTGCTCCTCAGTAGATATAAATACTGCTTATGTTGCTCAGTTTTGCTATTCAGCTGAAGAAGGGACCTGTGAGGCCCTGTAAGCGTATGTATAATTCTATCTTTGTACGAGGCACTTGTTGGTCCAATAAAAGGTATCAAACCTTCTATCATCTCCTGTTTTCCAAGGATCAATATGGCTGGAATCTCTTTTTACAAAATATGAACCACTTATTAATAATCAAGTTGTGTGGGGCTTACAGGCAGATGAACTTCAAACAGGGCTGGTAGAGAGAACTGCCTAATGCTACAAAAACTTTTAAATATCTGCATGGAGCTACAGAAATAATGAAAAGTCAAAGGCAAAAAAAAAAAAAGCCTGAACGTGACATGCTGTAAAACTGAAAAACCTCATCAGATCCAAGAGTGTGAGTAATATAGAGACTTTTAAGGGAGAACTGTGTGTAACACGTAAGCCATTTTTCCCAGTAGAAGCTTTTTTTTAAATTTTGGTTTCTATTCTGTCACTGTCCCATTCTTACTGGCCTCTTAGCAAATCCAGTGGGGGGTTCTGACTTACACACTGCTGATGAGTACCATTTTGAACTGTACAGTGTAGTTTATGTCACTTGCAACCACAGAGTTCTAAGTAGAATACAGATGAATTGTGACAAGAGTGGAAGAGTTTAACAGGGACAGAAACTAGACATCAAGTCTAAAATGGTCCTTACTAGCAATGTGCAAATTAGCAGCACTCACTGAAGTTATTCAAAGGCCAGTAAAGATTGAACAGTAATGGAACTGGAACTGGTATTTAAAAATCATCTTCCACAGACAAAATGGCTTGTAGCTTCATTGCAGGTCTTAATGCAGTTCTTTTTTTAAAGAAAAAAGCCTTTACAGGTCTATGTCCTGATGTGATTCCATAGCTCAGGCCATAATGCTGTGTTTGAGACATCACAGTCTGTTGCTATGGAACCAACAATGATGTCACAAGATGAAGATTATGGCCTCAGCTCCTGAATATCAAAAGGGCAAATGAACTTTTTTTAACTATCTTTTTATTTAGTTTCAACATTAGTATAGCCAATGTGTCAACCTTTGGTTCCACGGCATAGAAATAGTACATCAATCTAATAACTATTATATATATATATATATATATATATGTAAGTCCCCCTTGCAGGAGGGGCTTATGCTCCCATTTGGGAACCCCTTTCCCCCTCCTATCCCCCCTCAGAGCTAGGGAATTCATTAGTGCTCTGAGGGTAAATATCTGCTGGACGCCTCAAGGTGGCAGCAGATGACAGGTTAGGGAAGGTATATAAGGCTGGAGACAGGAAGTTTCAGGACCTTTTCCAGCCCGGGCATTAGTTCTGGGGCTGGAGAGAGCAGCTGGAGGAGCAGAGTAGTCAGGCAGGAAGGGAGTTTGGTGGTCCAGGTGGGCCTGTGGGGGGAACCCTCCAAACAGAGGCAGATAGGGATAGCCTCTGAAGTGACGTGGCATTGAGGAACTGGGAAGGAAGCTTTGTGGGGAGGATGGTTAGCCAGGTGTCTGTATCATCGGGAAAAGGGAGGTGCAAGTGGTAGGATGATGCCAGAATAGGCAGGAGCCTGAGAGATCCTGTGAAGTAGTAGCTCAGGCCACCAGGGCTGTGGGGACAGTGGCAGGGTCTCCATAGGGGGGAGGCCAGTGGCAGTGGTTCTCTCCTGTACCCAGAGTGGCAGGGTGGCCTGAGAAGTAAAGGGAACCAGGGGGCCCTTCACCCATATCAGAGGACCTGCATGGGGGGGTAGGTCCTTGGGCACTGGCATTTAAAGGGCCAGGTGGGTCACAGGTCTTAGGACAGGCCTTAGTGGGTGGCCTCTGGCAGAAGCTTACGGCAAGCCCAGAATGTGTTGGCAGGGATGTGAGCTTGGGGCTGTTGTACCCTCACAAATGGTCATCTGGGAGTGCAGAAAGGAATTTTGGGCACCATCCGTGGAGAAGGGAGCTGCTCTGGGGGTCTGGGTGGTGGTAGGGCTCAGAGCCCTCCTGTGGCAAGGTAGCCCAATTAAGGTAGCTCAGGTACTGGAGCAAGGCCAGGTTTGAGGGCCGCTGCACCAGTAGAGAGGGAGGGAGGGAGAGAGAGAGAGAGAGAGCTGAGCCATAAGTGTGGGGACTGGTGCTGTGAGTTTGGGAGCACCAGCAAGTTTAGATTCCATGTGAAACAAGAGAAATTGGGTTACAGGTCCTGGGTCAGAGTGGAAAAAATCCTGGTATCCCTCAAGAATTGGGCCAAGACCCAAGGGCCAGATGGGGGGGAAGCATCACGTTTTCCAGCACCGGAGATAGGGTAGCCGACCAGTGCCAGACCAGACAAAGAGTGAGGAAAATGGGTAACCCAGAATAGGAAAAGAGAGAGAGAGAGAGATTTGGCTTACCAGCGCCAGTGAGCCAGGAGCCTCCGGGTCTTTTCTAAGTTAGGGAAGTTCCTTGGGTAATTCATTCAAGATGTCAGAGTGAAGAAACCCTGCTTGTACTGCCTGTAAACTACTTATGCTGCTTGAAATGTCCAGCCTGGGTAAATGGTAAGAAGTTCAGATAGCCCCATGGAGCTGCTTTATTTATCCAAAGAAAGGTAGGACACCTGTATTCCTGGATTCATTTGGGGTACAAGAACTTGAATAAAGACGCTAGTGGTGAAAAAACTTGGCAGTGATTCTTTCTTTATTTAAATTGAAAGTGGGAGCCAATGAAATTAAAGAACCCCCCTTTGTATTTAATTCATTTCATAAACTGGCTGGACAACAGGACACAGAAGGTAATTGTAAATGGAGTCCACTCTGAAGAAAGGGGGGTTACTAGTGGGGTACCGCAGGGTTCAGTATTGGGTCCAGTCCTTTTTAATGTCTTCATCAGTGACATTGCAGAGGGACTGGAAGGAAAAGTATGCCTTTTGCAGATGACACAAAGATCTGCAACAGAGTTGATACACAAGGAGGCGTGGAAAGGATGAAAAGGGACTTGCAAGGTTGGAGGAATGGTCAGAAGTATGGCAGCTAGGATTCAATGCAAAGAAGTGCAAAATAATGCACCTGGAAACAAGAACCCAGGGAAGAATACACAATGGGTGGGAGGTAGTAACAACAACAAAAAGGAAAGGGACCTGGGGTAATCATATCAGATGACCTTAAGGTTAGCAAGCAATGAGAGAAGGCAGTAGGAGGGCTGGGGTATACTGGGATGTCTAGGAGAGGCATCATCAGCAGAAAACAGGAAGTTGTTACCCTCTGTACAGACAGTTGGTGAGACCCCATCTGAGTACTGTGTCCAGTTCTGGAGACCCCATCTCCGCAAGGACATAGACAGGATAGAGGCAGTCCAGAGGAGGGAAACTAAAATGGTGCAGGGTCTGCAAGAGAAGCTGTATGAGGAGAGACTAAAGGAGCTTAATATGTATACCCTTGAGGAAAGAAGGGAGAGGGGGGACATGATAGAAACTTTTAAGTACCTCAGTGGAATCAACAAAGTCCAAGAGGGTAGCATCTTTCAGAAAAAGAGACTTGCAACAACAAGGGGACACAATTTAAAGATAGAAGGAGGGCGGTTCAGGGGCAATGTGAGGAAGTATTATTTCACAGAGAGGGTAGTGGATGCATGGAACAGCCTTCCTGAGGAGGTTGTGGGGTCTAAAACTGTGGGAGAATTCAAGAATGCATGGGACAGACATAAGGCAATTCTTGTGGGGGGTAGGAAGAAATAGGCTGTTGATTAACTAGGATCTGCGGCCTATCCTGCAGGTAGGAAAATGGGCAGACTAGATGGGCCTAGCGGTCCTTATCTGCCGTCAAAGTCTATGTTTCTATGTTTCTATGTAAACTGTAATTCCAGAAGGTGTCCATCATGTTGTTCAGGATCGAGGGGCTTTGGGGCTCAGAAGAGATGGGAGGTTGCAGTTTGGAGATCCTGTGCTAGTGGTCAGCATTCGGGGTGAATCCAGGTTTGGAGGTGAGATCGAGAGTGCACATGGGCATGAAGACTTCGGAAGGCAGAATAGCCATTTTCCTATTTTACTTGGTGGTGCATTGGCTCAGGTGTTGCACTTATTGTAGTCCTCTCTCATGCCTCTTGGACCATCTGCAATTTTAAGTTATGCCCCTAGAAGAGGGGGATAGTGGAGGGGGTCACACATAGAATAAAACACTTATCACCCTTCATTACTCATACAGGGGGTACACCTGTAATATAAATTGTTACAACATTTTCAAGATGGCCTTTACAGTAAAACCATGGACTATATACCTATAATATAAAACCAGTAAGACCTGGCGTGGAAGCCACTCTTAAAGTGTCTGAAAAGACATTCAAAGTCCATGTGGATACTAGAACAAAAAACAAGCATTTGTCAATGCCGAATGTTTGCTTGCTGATATTAGCAATGAAAGCGCAGGAGTTAGACAGATGCAGAATAGCAATGGCAGTGAAGTATTGAACTGATGCCACCCCACCCCCACCCTGCAGAGAGGGACAGGCTTTGGGATGTGTCTGTGGGTTGTCGCCCATAACACTCATGCCATTTCACCTCACCCTACACTGCAGACACTGACAAAAGTCAAGGTCTGCCTTGGGGTGTTCAGGCTTTACACTCATCCCATTCCATAAGGAAACACACTGAAATAGGTGTCATATAGGAGAATGGTGTGAACTTTGGGGCCGAAGAGTCCAAGGCACACCTTGATGCCTGTCAGTGGCTGCAGGGTGGGGGTGGGGGTTGGGGTAGAATGGCGTGAGCATTACTGTTTACAATCCCAAGTCACACCCCTGACGCCTGTCAGTCCCTACAGGATAGGGCGTTTCTTGGTATTTTCACTCCAAGTTTTCAACATGGCCTTTTTGTGACCATACCGCATGAACAGTGACACTATCAGTTTGTGAACCAAAAGGTGATTTTGCACAGTAATTGCACCATTTGGCGCCACAAGTGCGAAAACACATTTTGAACAGGATGTGAAAAATGACAGCTGTACTGTTGATTAGGAGGTGTAAAAAATGGTAATGTTGAAAATCTGGTGTGAAAATATAACAAAAAATTGGTGAAGTCATGAACATGCGTAGAAACTGCGCAATGCACACCTGTAATGAAATTATTTGGATGATTTTTACACCAGATTTTCAACGTAGGCATTTTGGGACCTCTGTTCATGAACAGTGTCACTGTGGTTTTATTAATCTGTCCCAAACGTTGATTTATCACAGCGACCGCATTATTCTGCACCGTAAGTGCGAAAACACATTTCGGCCAAGATGTGAAAAACAGCTGTACTGTTCATAAGGAGATGTGGGAAAATGCCAATGTTGAAAATCTGGAGTGAAACTATTACAAATTTGTGAAGTTATGAGGGTGCATGGAAACTGCGCAATGCACGCTCATAACAGTCATTATATGGACTTTTGTCACCAAATTTTCAACATAGGCATTTTAGGACCTCTGCTGATGAACAGTGTCACTGTGATTTTCTTAATCTGTCCCGAATACTGATTTCCCACAGCAACCGCGCTATTCTGCACCGCAAGCATGAAAACACATTTCGGCCAGGATGTGAAAAATGACAGCTGTACTGTTCAAAAGGAGATGTGAAAAATTGCCAATGTTAAAAATCTGCAATGAAAATATTATAAATTCACGAAGTTACGAGAGTGCACGGAAACTGCACAATGCACGCTCGTGACACAGTCATTTCATGGACTTTTGTCAACAAATTTTCAATATAGGCATTTTAGGACCTCTGCTCATGAACGGTGTCACTGTGATTTTCTTAATCTGTCCTCAACACTGATTTCCCACAGTGACTGAGCTATTCTGCGCTGGAAGTGTGAAAACACATGTCGGCCAGGATGTGAAAAATGACAGCTGTACTGTTCATAAGGAGGTTTGAAAAAATGGCAATGTTGAAAATATTAAAAATTTGCGAACTTACAAGTGCGTGGAAACTGTGCAATGCACGCTTGTAAGTCAGTCATTTATTTGGAATTCTTTCACCAAATTTGCAACATAGGCTTTTTGAGAGCCCACCTCATGAACAGTGACACCGTCACTTCATTAATCAGTCCCGAAAGGTGATTCCGTGCAGTGACCACAAAATCACCTTTCACAACCGAATAACCAGATGACAGTCACTGAATTCATGAGATGGGGTCCCAAGATCCCCATGTTGAAAATTTGGTGCAAAAATTTGGGAGAATGTATTTATTTATTTATTTGCTTTTGTTAACCGGGTAAGCACACTAGACAGTCAAGTGCCTATTTTCAGGTGCGACCTGGGAGATTACAAGGTACATTACAAGGTACATACATGAACATCAGGCAAATACAAGTGGAGGATTACATTACATAGAATTAGCACAACAGGAACTTTACAAGCATCAGATTTCATCAGGCAAATAGTAGTGAAGAGTTAATATAAAGTGACTATAACACAGGGACATTGTAAGACCACAATACCAAAACAGGTATTACAATACAGTATTAAACATTGCAGTCAGTAGGAAGAAGTGCAGTGTGAATTCATCGCTCCAGGCAGCAAGTTGTAAGGCTAGCAGTTAGAATAAGGAGGAGTCACAGTTGGGATAGAGTGGGCCCAGTGCGAGAGAAAGGAGTGCACAGTTATAGTGCTCACCCTGTTTTGCCGGTGGGCCTAAATGGTCCATATTTATATATGCTGTGAGAACAGGAGGAGTATGACAGAGTTGTTCTCTGCCCAAGTCGTAATGTTTAGGTAGCATCTCAGTTAGTTGGGGCATCTCAGGCTGAGAAGGTTTGTCTAGTACAGAGACAGGTGGCAGCCGTTTTGAGAAAACCCCAGAGGAAGGCTTTAAAACTCTGGTGCGAGGGAGAAGAGCGAGTGCTAGTTGGAAGAGAGTTCCAAACCCTGGGCACATACGTAGCGAAGGCTCGGTCACCCATTTGTTAGATACCAGGAGTGCATGGGAGCCACTGAATTGTAGGTTGTAGGAGGGTGTAGCAAGAACAAGGGTCTCAGCAAGGTTTTGAGGGGTGGCAGTTCTGACAATATTGTCAATGAAGTTGCCCACGACATAAGAGTGGTGAGTTTCAGTGGGAGCCACTCAAGCAGGGTGTAAAGCTCACAGTGGTGAGTGAGGTGGGGGTCTGAGAGCGCAAAATGGCATATGTTGTTGTACACTGAGTCCCACTTTACTAGACTAGTTTTTGCAACATGGGCAAAGGTGATTAGTCCTTAGCAAAGCGTGGGTAGCAGGACTCCGCTGGCTAGAGCAAGACGGGCAGCTGGAGTTAGACAGCTTTTTGCTCTGTAAGCCTGACCCAGCTTGCAGTTTGAGGCCTTGCATGTATTTCGTATGTGCAGGTTCATATCCAGCTGCGGGTCAAGGGTCACCCCCAGGTACTTGACCGAGATATCCACATAAGTTGAAAAAAAACATTCATGCCAATGTACAGCTTACCTGCATTTCTTCAGTTCTCTGTCGGCTTTGAAGAGTGCAGATGTGTTCCCGGTCCACCGAAGATTGTCGCGCCAGGCTCCGGAGGTAAGTATAAGGTGAGGAGGGGGTGTGGGGAGGTAGAGTGTGCAGAGGGTGGCTGCAGGTTGGGGAGGGGCATTGGACTCACTGATGGACCATTTTTGTTTTCAGGAAACAAAACAAATCAATAAAACAACACAGAAGGTTTTCTACATTTGCAGGTACTTTGGTACGCTGGGGTGGACTCCCAGCATGCCACCTGAGTGTTTCTTGGGGCCGGGTCTGTAGCCAATGGGGATTGGGCACCCCCATCGGCAGAATGTTGGGGAATGGGTGCATCAGCCGAGGGGTCAGGCTTTCTCGGCACACAACAGGCAAGAGGGCATGTATTGCAGAATTATACATTTTTAAAAGGGGCTGTAATGCTGAATGAGGGAAAGTGTAAAACTATGCCTATTAGCTGCACAAATCACAGCTGAAAAGCTGAGCCATTACGCTCTCCAAGTGGCTATCATGTCTCCACTTTTCTTCAGTGATTTCTAAATGAATGGGGAATAGCCATGTAGGAGACAAAACGGTACTCTTCCCTTCCACTCGGCTTCAGGGTCAAGCATTTTTGTTGCTGTCTCGGTCTGTTACATGTACTAAAACTGACCCCAAAACATCCATCCTGTGCCACAATGTGAAGCAGCCAAGCCAGCTATGCCGGCGGACAGGTGTGCTGCCGGGTTGTTTTTTTTTTTGGTTTTTTTTTGTAATTTATGTTTATTGAGTTTATGCATTAATATACATACATCTCCTGTAGGACAGTACAATCTATAACTTGACATTTTACAAGATTTGATCTTTCAGTATTTATAGCACTCCTATCTTGGTACTACAAATGAGGGGTTTCTAAATAATGTTTTAATCATTATTCATACAATACAAAGGCTATCCACTGCCATGAGTGAGGGTATATATTCAAAAAACACACCCTGAGATTGGTGAATTATATCCCCATTACCATGCTATAAGGGAACAAAAGAAAAAAAAAAGTAAGCAGATCACCTCCTACAACTCCACACAACTCACCTCAATGCTCACATTAACAATGTAGAGTACAATAATTAAATCTGTTACGCTCTATTAAAAGTTTCAAATTTTAAACTTGAGCAACTGCACCAAATTGGCTTCATCTGAGATCCCAAGAAGAGGGATCCCAACCTGTGTATCCTTAAGCTGCTATAACATGTCAGTGTTTAGAAATAAACTGCGTCATAACCGACGCTAGAAATCACTACAAAATTACTCCTCACATTTAATAAAGCAGTAGCACTATGCTCCGAAACATAGAGACATAGAATTTGATGGCAGATAAGGACCGCTTGGCCCACCTAGTCTGCCCATTTTCCTACCAAACAGATAAGCTGCAGATCCTAGTTAACCAACAGTTTACTTCCTCCTACCCCCCACTAGGACTGCCTTATATTTGTCCCATGCATTCTTGAATTTCCCCCACTGTTCTTGACTCCACAACCTCCTCAGGGAGGCTGTTCGATGCATCCACAACCCTCTCTGTGAAAAAATACTTCCTCACATTACATCTGAGCCGTCCCTCCTCTATCTTCAGAGAAACATAGAATTTGACGAAACATGGATTTTAACATGGATTAGTTCCCAATACTCAATGGGAGTAAGAAAGTCCACAGTTCATGTTCAATCAAGCAGCATCAACTTAGGTGAACTTACAACTAATTGTCCTTAGAGACTTCAGGTTTCTTCCTCTCCCTCGGAATCCGACTCTTGGCATTGTGCCGCACAATCCAACTCAGTTCTGCCTAGCAGCTTACTCACATCCACAGGATCAGTAAAATGGAAAGTCTTGTTTCCATACACCACCTTTAAACTTGCTGGCATGAGAAGTGTGTGATGAACACCCAGCTGACAAAGTTTTACTCTGACCCCATCAAACGCTTTGTGCCACTGTCTTGTGACGTAACTCAGATCTGGGAAGAAGTGCACAGAGGCCTCCGGCCACCTGGTAGGACCTTGCTTCCTTGCCACTTGCAGAATGTTGTCTCGCTCCCTCACGGCCAAGACCGCGCATGTCGGAGGATGGGCCTAATCCTCATGTAGCCGGGCCCCATGTGTATTCACTCGGTAAGCCCGTTGAATCGAGATCTGTGTCCCCAACTGCATTTGCTTAGGGATACCACTGCTCCAGAAAGCTACACAGCTCCTTGTCCTCTCCCATCTCCGTTAGACCGATTATCCTTATACGGGACACCCACGCCCCATTCTCAAGATTTTTGAGGTGTCGGTGGAGTAGAGTATTTTCCTTCACTATGCCCATTGTGGCAACTGCTGCTTTCTCTGCTGATTTACTGGCCCCCTGTGCTACCTCCTCCACCATAGACAATTGTTTGCCTCCATCTCCTCCCATAGTCTTTTTTTGTGCAATCCATAATATTAAAGAAAACAATTCTGGTATGCTCAAGGTCCACTTTGAAAGCTGAAGCTAGATTTAGTACTTCGATTAACTACCTTTTTCTGCTGAAAATTAGTAAATTAAGGCTGATAGATGTGGAGCTGTCTTGGAGTGCTGCTTCCAGCTTGGCTGCTAGCCATGCTCCCATCGGGCTGCCGGGTTTTGATGAAACACTGCAGTAATGGGGACGAACTGCAGAACTGACCACTACAATCAGGAATGCCCCGGCATCATAGCTGATTGTTCCGTGATGAGACGCTCCCTGATTGCAGCGGTCAAATCCTTTGAGCATAATGGCCTGCTCATTAACTGCAGCGTGCTCCTCTATTGGCATGGAAGAGACCAGCCCCAGAATGCACTGCTGCCATTCACCACAACACTGCTGCACCGCCACAACCCATTTGTGAAGAAAGCTGACGCAACGTGTTTGTTGCACATGCGTGCAAGTAAACACAACAATAGTGCCTCCCAGCACTTGCAGCTACAGTTCCCTCTACTCCTCCCCCCAAACACCCCAACAATAACCAAAATATTAGGAAATTATCTAAGAATCCTGTCTAATCATTAATTCACCGAAGTCTTGGAAAAAAAACATATCCCATTAGGAGTGCATTATCAACGAAAGAATGACGTTTCAAACAGCTAGAATGATATAAATATAACTGGTAAATAACACACTACTTAAAGCATCATTGTAAACAATGTTTTTGTTTAACCTGCTCAGCCTCACCACTCATCCTAGCGCTGCCTCGTAATAGGGTGGATTAAGGCTCTGTGTTGGGTGCTAGGTGCAACATGTATATAGCACCATCACAGATGGCCATGCAGTCTCAGCCATTTTATGAGTCTGGGCTTCACCAACAGCTCCCAAAAGTGGACTGTTTCCAAAGGCATATAGCCTAGCCTACACTAGTTTGCACCAGCACCCAATAACTAAAAAGTTCAAAAACATATTCACTTCAAAAGCCATCCATACTCACTGGCTCAGTCATCAAGTCCACAATAAAGACGCAGTAGTTCAATTACTGTACCCAATAAAAATGATATAATACAATCAGAGAGGGCGGGCAAGGCACTAAAAATAAGTTTGGGTTACACAAGTCCTTCAGTCCTCCCTCAGAATCTGGCTCTGTGTTATGGGCAAAGTCCTCTTTAATTTTCAGTACTCTCTTGCAAACTTTCACTTCATCATTAAACAAGAAATGCTTACCGGAATATGCAATCCTTAATATGGCTGGCAAGAGCATCGAATGCACGATCCTCCCCAACTGCTTAAGTTAAAACTAAACCATGTTAAAGGACTTGTGACATTGCCTGGTAGCATAGGAGAGGCCCAGGAACAAAAAGAACCTGGTACCATATCCAACTGCAACTGTCCTTTGGCTTTAGCTGCCTGCAAGATGCCATCTCTGAACTGTGGCCCAGAGAAGGATGACGGGATAGATTTAGTAGTGTCTGGCTCAGCATTTCTATGGTGGGCTGAAATGCAATACTCTTTCTGGATCTGGCCTCCAGTCTTTCTAGCCAGGTGAGTATAGAGCAAAGTTTGTACAAAGCTCATGATGTCTTGGCCTTCTCTTCCTTCTGGAATGTGCAGAAGATGAATGTTAAATGCCAGGGTGCCATTCTTTTAGGGCTGTGCAAACCTCTAAAAGTTCTACCTTGCAAACTTTGAAATTCAAACTCCCAAAAGTTCTACCATGTAGAACTGGTAAAACCAGGTTCTACCCCACCTCCCGCCAATAGCTGATCCCAGCTCACTGGTGTCTAGTGGTCCACCCCCCCCCGACGATTGCCAGCCCTATGAACAGTTAAATTCCCTGGTATCTAGTGGTCCCATCCCCCCCCATCAATCACCAGCCCAATAAACAAATTCAATTAAATTCTCTGGCGTCTAGTGGTCCCCCTAACTCCCCACCGACGCCTATAGTCGATCACCGGTCCACTGAATTAGGAAAGGAAGGGAAAGAGGAAATTGTTTAACCAGGAAATGCACACTAAGCCGGAGCTTGTTTCCAGGTGTGACCCAGGAGCACAAGGAAGTTAAATGAATTGCTCAGGGTCACACAGTATGCAAGTGATCGCTGTGGGATTCAAACCCAGGTCTCTAGGTTTGCAGCTTAGAGTGCTAAACCACTGTGCTATACTGCCTTCTAATAAATTGATTCCCTGGTGTCTAGTGGTCCCCCCCATCAATCACCAGCCCAATGAATAAATTCAATTAAATTCCCTGATGTCTAGTGGCCCCCCCACCTCCGCAATAGCTGATTGCCAGCCCATTCTATTAAATTGATTCCATGATGTCTAGTGCTGATCACCGGCCCAATGAACAAATTAAATTCCCTCATGTCTAGTAGTCCTCCCACCCCCCAACCCTGGCAGGTGGTGCCCCACCCTGCCCCACCCCAGCAATGAGCAGGTGACCGGCCCAGCCCTCCCTTTCCACCAAGCTGGTCATCCAACTGAGCTGTCAATGAATGAGCATCTAGGTTCCCTAGTGTCTGGTGGTCCACCCCCCTGACAATCGCCAGCTCTATGAACAGCTAAATCTCCTGGTGTCTAGTGGTCCCCCCCCATTGACTGCTAGCCTGCTAAATAAATTCAATGAAATTCCCTGGTGTGTGGTGGTCCCCCCAACTCCCCACCACTGCCTGTAGTTGAACACTGGTCCATTGTATTAAACTGATTCCCTGGTGTCTAGTGGTTCCCCCCCATTGATCACCAGCCCGAAGAACAACTTCAGTTAAATTCCCTGATGTCTAGTGGTCCCCCCTCTGCCAATAGCTGATCGCCAGCCCATTCTATTAAATTGATTCCCTGTTGTCTAATGGCCCCCAACCTCCCGCTGATCACCAGCTCAATGAACAAATTAAATTCCATCATGTCTAGTGGTCCCCCTAGCCTGGCACATAGTGCCCCCCACCCTACTCCCCCCCCACCCTGACAATGAGCTGACACCAGCCCGACCCTCCCTTTCCACCAAGATGGCCACCTGAATGAGCCTGTCAATGAATGAGTGTGTACTTGTACAATCACAAGCTCATAATTGCCTGCTCGCCCCCTTTCATTGAGCTCTGTTGGGGGCACAGACAAAAGCTGAGGGTGGTTCCGAGCACTGGTGGGGGGATGGGGAAGAGCATTGTAGACCTCCCTAAGAACTCAAAGAATGGGGGTTAGCTGGCAATCAATGAGCACGTGCTTGTAAAAGTGCATGCGCATTCACTGACAGCTCAGTTGGGCAGCCAGCATGGTGGAGATGGAGGCTGTGCCATTCACCAACTCAGATCAGACTTGGGGGGCAGGGTGAGGCACTACCTAATGATGCGAGGGACCACTAGGCACCAGGGAATTTAATTTGTTCATCGGACTGGTGATCAGAATTTAATACAATAGGCTTGTGGCTATCGGCTATCAACGGGGGGCACTAGACACGAGGGAATTGCTGGCAATGGGCCAGCAATTGGGTAAGAGAATCAAAGTTTACAAAAATAATGAAGAGTTCAAGGGTGGTCTTGACCCTTTGAACAACTGGGGTTCAACCTTTTTTGCCTTAAGGTCGAACCAAACTTGCAGCCCTACATTTTTTAAATGTTCGAGACCTATTCTCCATCAGTTTTCCTGCACAATGCCAGCCACCATGGTCATTGCCTTTTCTGCTACCACGGAGGCCTGTTTAGCTTTCATGGATACCAGTTCAAATTTAGTTTCAACAACCTCTACTCTTGCATTGAATGTGTCAATTTACATCTAGCTTTTTAAACAAGGTTTCAAGGTCTTTCACAACTTTTAAAACTGCTATTCGGCAGCTTGGCCTCACCTCCAGGTGGCTTACCCCTTGCTTGGGCCAGGCTCTTGAGCTTGTTGTGGTTTCCCCATTGCAGGAGTGAACACATGTCTCCAAATTAAACTGCCTGGCAAAGTTGCAGATATTGAGGCAGGAGTGGGAGCGCGACAGAGATGCGACTGAATCGTCGGCTGCTGGCCATGTCCCCCTGGACAAATTAATTTTAAAGGACATGGATACTGTTTTGATGCATATATCCTTATTTTTAAAGACAAGAATGGTTTGAAATTCCTTTTTCTTTTTAGACTGTTGCAAGCAATGTAATGCTGCGTTCCGGGACACAGGTAAGCTTGATCACAAATACTACAATACAGTTTTATTTATATAGTGTCTGTCATATAACCACATACCCAGATACTTCACATTGGGAAAGATACAGTGACATCAGAAAGAAAATATGCAAATACTGCCATCCCATAGCTGCAGTGGTAGGGTTATGACTTGCGACGCTGGTGACCTGGGTTTGGGACTGAGCCCACGTTATCGGGGACCAGCCGGTGGAGGAAGATTGAGCACCCCAGAGGATTCCCTCCTTCTCCTCCTCCAGGAAGAGAGTCACTGCCTCCAGCACAATACTGCCACCTGGGTGACCACAGGTGATGGAGCAGTGGCGGTACTGCAGATGGTGGGGAGAATGCTGGTCAGAGTCAGTGGCTCAGCAGGTTGCACACTCGCCTCTGAGGCCAGAAGATCAGAAAGCTGTGGGTTCCATCTCCATACCAGGAACTTGGGTTAAATCCCAATACTGATGCTTTAGTGCAGCATGAAGGGGGGTTCTGCAGTCCTGAGGTGCCATCTTTTGGATAAGACATTAAACCGAGGTACCGTCTGCCTGTTCTAGTGGCTGTTCAGGTGGACTTTGAAGATCCCATGGCACTTCTTGAAAAGAGTAGGGGAAGTTTATTATGAACAAAAGGCAAACAATACAAAATCACAAAAACCTTGCAGAAGTAGGTGATCAAATAATACAGTGTAAATTAGAACAATATGAAAGAAACAGTTAATCTGAGAATAGGAGGGACAAGGGAAACACCAGGGTACAGTACGTTCAGTGCAAAGTCAAAGGGTAGAATGAACAGGGATGAATGCGTGGATGGTAAACCAAGGCAAGGGGGAGACAGGTGTCAATCTAGGGTAGAAAGGAAGGAGAAGAGGTGGAGTGAGTGGAAAACAAAACAAAGAATAAACTAAAAAAAAAAAAACAATCAAGGTCACATGCATATGCGTAAGCATTAAACCACGACAGAGCAAGTTTCTACTGTGGATTTAATCCATGGTTGGGGGTGGTTGGGGCAAGTGCCTCCAACCACCCAATCATGGATTAAATCCACAGCAGAACCATGCTCCGAAGTGGTTTAATAGACTTGTAACATGGCAAGTGTATGAAGGGATAAGCAGATGTATGGTTAGTTATTTTGCAAAGAAAGACAGAGACACCGTTACGATTTTACTTATTTTAAAGCCTGTATTTAATGCACACATTCTGCTGAATGCAGCCTTCTTCAGATACATTGTGGGTGTGCAGAGCTATAATTAACATATTTTTTAAACTCACTCCATGGTGCTAACACTGTTAATTCAGGTAATCCATGTCTGCATTTAATAATATGGTACTTTTTCTCCTAATTTACTGTCAGGATTGGTGCTAGGTACTTCAATTTTTGTCTGCATGTATTAAAAGATATGGGTAGCACTGCATGATGGGATATGTGCTAGGGAAGATGTTTATTTATTTGAAAGTTTGTGACTGGGAGAGGCATACTGAGCCACAGCTCATTTCCAGGTGCGACCAAGGGGGCAAGGGAAGGGGAATATTTGTACAGATGTAGACTGACTTACAGAACCAGATTAAGCTGTTGGTGATTTTTTGGTGAATGGGGGGAATTTGGCCAGGACATCAGGGAAATATCCTTACTCGACAGTAGAAGAATTGCTGGACACTTTCAAAATGGACACTTAGTTGGAGTCACAGGAGGATATGGACGTTACTGAAGTAGGGGAGCCATCCTCCTCCCCTGCACTCACTTCTCAAGAAGCTGGTGAAGTGAGATCTATTACTGCTGAAATTTTTGAGGATGATCCGGTAACAGAAGTGTTTGCTTCAACTGAAGATTTGACTGATTTAAATGAGGGTGCCCAGCTCAATGTGATGGACTTAAATATAGAAGAAGATATTCTCTTACCAGAGAATAAGGAAGATGCCCAGAGAGAAATGCTGCTCATTATTGAAGCAGAAGAATGGAGACACGCTAAACACAGAATCCAGCTGCAGGCAAAACTGAGTGCACTTCATGGAGAAAGTGGCCCTGTCAAATCATCCGACCCGGCTGTCAGGACTGTCACACCCACAACTTACGTAAGAGCATCAAAGAGTTTCACCGCTCCAGTGAACCCAACCTCTGTCGCTCCGCAGGTAATCGCATCCCCTCTGATGTATAATGTTAATGAAATGGCTGGCAGTGATAGCGCTGAGTGTAGTGGATGCCGAGAGCCACAGGAGGAAGCTCCTGGACTTAAAATGAATGTACAGAATGTTACTGCTAAAACTGTTGTTCTACAGACAGGGGTTGTGGTGCAGTGTAATAATGGAACAAACACTAAACATGATAAAGTCCTTCAAAATGAATAGGCTGAGATTACGGGGAACCTGTTGCATATTTTTCCAGACAAACCTAATCCTTCTTTGCAAACAACACCTGAAATTAGTAACCAGACTGAGACTATGGATCAAACAGGGGCTATAGTGTTTTCTTTTTCTGCCAGAAACCCAGGATCAAAGAAAACTTTGAAAGAAGACTCAGAAAAATAAAAGAGCTGCTATAACCTGTGCTAAAAGAAATATCCCATTAGAGCAACAAAATAGTGTAAACGTGGAAACTGGGGGAATACATCTCAGAACTATACAGAACCTATAGACCCCTGCAGAAACTGTTCAAACTGCCTTTACATTAAAATCTATTAATGCTGACCCATTTATGGAATGGTTCCCTGAAAAAGCTCTCTTAGAGGCCGGATGGAAGAAAATGCCAGATGGAAAATGGTTGCCTGATGATAATTGGAATGATACTCCTGTTCTTACCCAGGACTCCCCAAAATGGTGCCCAACGACTCAGGTACCTGCTACTCAAGAAAAAGAAATCTCTCACTCTACAAACCCAGGAACTGGTCATATGGTACAGGAGGCAATTACCCCTGGCTCGAACAGTGACTTACTTGAACCCCTTCCCCCATCAAGATCAAACTTTCTGTTTCTGAGACTATAGACCAAGAACCTTCTAATAGTCGGGGGGACCTCCCTGAGAGACCTTTGTTGTTAGAATTGTATTCTAATAACAAACAAGTAGCAGTTCCTAGGAGACATGCTGTACGTATTAGGTACAAAGGGGGAATGGAGGTTAGACCTGACAGGCAATATGTAGGTAGGAGATTGTTAAGTGAATCACTGCATTTTTCCCCAAAGGAGGTTTTTGCATTCATTAATATATCTGGAGAAGATAATTTTGATGTGAGCTTTAGGTCACCATATGCTCTCGAACTCTTCTGGCAGAGGTATAACCAGGTGAAATTTTCCCCCCTTTGGTCACCCTTTTTGGTAATCCCCCTAACTAAGCCACTGATCAAATTTGTTACGGTAATGTTCAGAAATGAAGGAATACATGTCGAATATGTCACCTACTGGCTCTGACAGAAATGTGAGGTCTTAAGCAGTCCTGGAGCTATACTTGACTCCAAACTTTTTGGGATAGGTGAGTGGAAGTATAAAGTAAAATTGAGGCAAAATGAAGAAGAAATAGAGCACATCCTTAATTCCTTCCTGTTAGGAAGAGATAGGGGAGTATGTTTCTACTGTGGGCAGCTGAGGGCCTGCTATAAATGTGGCTCTAGAACAACCTTTCTAACATATGTGACAGGGCCTGATGTGACATCTGTGGAGAAATAGGTCACATAAGCCTCCAGTGTGCTAACTAGACCAAATGTGATCTTTGTGAAGAGTCAGGTCATAGGTTTTCAGACTGCCCCTGGGCCGCAAAGAACAAGGCATCTGTTATCAGCCCAGAACTCCTCATACAGAAAGCCCAGGAAGCAGCAGAAGGCCCTTCCAAAACCCCTATTGAGAATCCCCCTTCCCTTCCCCCCCATCACAGGAACTAGACCAAAAGACAGTGAGTAATGAGAAGAACCCCTCTCAGGAGATAGTGTTTCAGGATCTTCAAAGTGTAAAATGATAGTCAGGACTTTCCTCCATTGTGCTACCAAGACCCCCCGAAGCCCTTAAAGTGGAAGTCATCCTAGCCAAACCCCCTGCTGTGGTACCTGCCCCCTTACCTAGGAGACGCATGACAAGGAATTCTAAGGTCACAATAGCAATCACTGACATGCCTGCTATTGAATCTAAAAACCCCTATGAGGTTCTAGCTACCTCTTGGGGTGAATCAGATGTGGAGATATGGGAAGGAGACTCTCTGCCACAGACTGCTGATCCCCTCCCATTCATAAGGAAGTAGCAGATTACAAAGGGAAAAAAAAAAAAGGAGGAAACAAAACCCACAGTCTGCACTCCCCAAGGTTGAAGGAAGGAACTATGTATAGGCTCAATAAACTCTTGTAGCCTGCTGAATAATAACGGGAGACAAGCCATCTTTCAACTGGTAAATGATGATAATATAGATATCTGTTTCCTGCAAGAAACGTGGATATACTCTTCAGATCAAGTTCACCTCTTTGAGACAGAATGGATTTGGAGTCCTTCCTACTGCTCATTTGGGGCCAATAGGGCAGATGGGGTTGTAATATTGTTTAGTTCCTTTTCATTTACCTTAACAAAACTTATTGATTTAATTTTAGGGTGACTATTATTAGTAGATGGTTTATGGGTGAATACAGCATTTAGATTTATTAGTTTATAGACCCCAAACTAAGGCATACTGTGTGACCCTGAGCAAGTCACTTAACTTCCCTGTGCTCCCAGGTCACACCTGTAAACAAGCTTTCAGCTTAGTGTGCCACTCCTGGTTAAACAACTGAAAAAAAAAGGTTGAAAGGGTTTCACTCCTCTCGGTAGTTCAATCATACCTAATGACCTCTTCCAATATTATACTAGGAGGAGACTTTAACTGTGAATTGCCTAAACCAGGGAAAAAATGAAAGGGAAAAACATACTGCAACTCCAATCCACTAAAAAAATGCATTGGAGTAGCAGACCTGTTAAATTGGGCAGAATATCAAAAAAAGGGACCACACTACACCTATCATAGAGGGAAATTAACCTCCTATATTAACCATTTCTTACCTCAAAAAATCTGCCCCCTCATGCTAGAGACTAGACTTCTAGAATTTTCAGACAGCCTTTTAGTATTATTAAGGTTTCCAGACTCTCCCTCTCAAAAGTATTAAAGAAATAGGTGGAAGTTAAACTCCTCAATTATTTCCAACTTGACTGTCCAAAGGAAAATCTCACAGCTATTATGGGCAAGAGCTTCTGTAAGTGATTTATACAATGATATGGGAGATTGGTGGGCTGACACTAAAGAAGATATCTCTAGATACTTCAAAAATTTTGGGAAACACCATGCGAGGGAACAATTCTTTAAATATCTACAGCTAAAAAATAATTTACAATATTTATATACTCTTGAGTCTACTACTAGAGACAGTTATTCTGCTCAGATTGAGAAAAGAAAACTGGAAATGAAAGAGTACCAATATGATAGGGCTAAGACTCTTTGGGCAGAACTACAATATGGTACTCAGTAATCCTCCTTAGGAGATCCTTTTGAAGTCTTTAAGGCAAGAAAAGAGAATATGTCTCTTCAAAGTCTGCTCAGTGACCAAAACAGAATAGTGGAAACTGATGAGGGACTACACTCCATTATCTCAAAACATATACATTCACATGCTACAAGAAGTGACCCCCACATATCTAGGATACATGCTTTTTTTCAGACAGTACATAGACCCTCTCTACCAGGTACTGTGCAAACTCTTACCCTCCCCATCTCAAGTACAGAAATTGAAACAACCATAAAAATTAAAAACAGGAACCTCTCCTAGACTTGATGGCCTACCAGATGAGTTTTATAAACTGCTAATGAAATAGCACGTTGTCTCGAAAGGGTCTTTTCTTTCTTTTTTCAATCTAATAAAATCCCTTCCTATTTTTCACAAGGCGTATTAGTCTTTCGATATAAGTCAGGGGACAGACAGAAGATAATCAATTGGAGACCAGTCACAATACTAAATTCTGATTTGAAAATATTATCTCAACTTCTAAATACTAGACTAAGAAAAAAAGCAGGATATATGATCCACCCAGCACAATATTGTGGCCTACTGGATCAGAAGATCCAACATGCCCTGTCTATTACAAGAGATGTGGTAGAATTTTACTCCACTGAGAAAAAGAGGGAGCAATCATTTCTGTAGACCAGTTTAAAGCTTTTGATAGGGTTCCCAGTGCTTTTTTGTTTTACACCTTAGACCAGTATGGGATTCCCCAAACTTTTATTAAATGGATAAAACTTCTTTATTCCAGGGCAGATGTATTTCCAGTTATTAAAGGACAGATAATGGGCAGCATATACACTATAACTGGAGTCAAGCAAGGCTGTCCTTTAAGTCCATTATTAAATATATTTACCTTAGATCCCCTCATTTGGAAAATACATAATTCCCCTAGATTCCAAGGGATCACAGGGACCAGTAAGATGGACACCCTTAAAATCCAGGCATATGCTGACAACATATGCCTGTTTCTTACTGACTACTTACAAATACCTGAAGTACTATCTATAGTTCAAGAATATTTGGAAATATCAAATTCCAAACTGAATATTTATAAAAGTAGAGGTTTATTTATAGGCCCCCTGCAACATGGTCCAACAGACATTGAAAGAATAAACATATCTTGAGAACCATTGAAGATTCTAGGAATCACTTTTGGACCACAAAATGACCCATATGGAAATTGGTATATGGCTTTAAAAATAATGGAAAATAAGGTATTCATACAGAAAAATTGGAAACTGTCTAAAATTAAACGGGTCTCTATTATTAAAAAGTTTATTACACCATGTTTTCTGTATATTGCCATGATTTACCCCCTCCAACTCTTTTAGAGACAAGACTATATGCAAGTTTTTTTCAGATGCTCTGGGGGAGCAGACTGGACCGAGTGAAACAGTGTTACACATATTTAACAAAAGCTCAAGGGGGTTTAGGAATGATAGACCCCATAACTTTTTTCAGGCTCTATTCATAACTCAAAACATAAAACAAGTTTTAAATATTACCAACCTTTTACACCACCTATGGTTGCAGAATAATCTGTCTGACTACCTGCATAAGTGGGGAGAGACTCCCCCTAAGATAACTTTAAGATTACAAATACCCCAAACCTTTGGCACCCTCCCAATAGACATACCTTTCAAGGATTGGAAAGATTTAGAGAAGGACTTGGCTAGTTTCATCTGGGCAGGAAAAAAAAACAGGATTAAGAAGCAAATGTTGTCAATACCTAAAAAGGAAGGGGGAGGGGGTATGCCACACCTGCAGACATATTACTATGCAGCCCAAATGATGCCACTCTTGAAACTCTTAATACAGGATGAACCCCCGAATTGAGTGGAAATGGAAAGGAAAGCCCATATAAGTCTCCCAGTGCAGGTTCTCCTGTGGACCATAATGAAAGCAAACCTGACCGAGGTCAGGAATAGCTGGACGAGACAAACTCTTGGGGCATGGCTCCAGATTAGACAAAAGTGGGAAATGCCATTACCGATATTGCGGAAAGTTCCACTGGAATATATACCAACTATAGTGGGAAAGAAGGGTTTTGTTTTCCTTGAAGGATGGGCTAGGAAAGGTGTATTGACACTGGCCCATTTGGTGGAGGGGGAAGGGGTGAAATCTTTTATGAAGTTACAACAAGAATTCCAGTTGCAACAGAAGGAATTATTCAGATTTTTCCAGTGTAGAAATATAATAGTGGGGGAGACAGGAGTGGCAGAAGTGGCTCACCCCCTAACGGAGGAGGTAGTTATGATACAAAACAGAATGACTTTAAATGATACAAAGGGGATAGTGGCACAAACGTATGCTCTGTTGTGCAAAGGAGAAGGCAGGGTATATAGGGAAAATACACAAGCAAAATGGGAGAAGGAGATGGGGTATAAAATCCAAGTGGCAAGATGGGGGGGGATTTGGGAGGGTATACAGAAAACTACTAGTCTACAAAATTGGAGAGAATTTAGATGGAAAGTGGGCATCAGATTTTTTAGGGTCCCAACAATAACTAAGCACTATGATGGACAAAACTCAGACAAATGTTGGAGAGGTTGTGGGGGAGCGGGCTCACACTTCAATATCTTTTGGGGATGTCCAATATTAGCTGAGTACTGGGCCCACTTGAAAGAAATTATAATGAAGATGTTTGAGCTACACCTACTTCCTCAGTTTGAGAATCTGGTCTTAGGCCTCCCCCAGTAGATCTGATAAGGAAAGATAACAGATACTTATATCTGTGTGGCGGCACAATTACACAGAAGTGGCTTACACTGACTTCACCCTCAGTAGATACATGGGAACACAATATGGAAAGAATCAAACAGTTAGAAGGCATAGTAGCAAAAGTCCAGCTAAAGACAGAAAGGTTTAATGCCAGAAAAAAACCAAACTCCGGTACTGAACCAATACTTAATGTAGAAAAGGGTTGGAGAGGAGGAGAGATAGAGAGAGGAGGAAATAAGAAAATAAAATAGAAGGAAGGAGAGTAAGACGTGAATAGCAACTGTCGAAAGATTGGGGGTATTCCGAAGGTTGATTGGGGAAGGGGGAATTAACTTGTGGACACATCCTGCTGAAGGTTATAAAGTTGATTTTAGTGTATTAGATAAAATGGTAGTTATTAATAAACTTTAAGTTTGAATATAAGATGTGTAGACATGGTACAAAGAAACGGGAGACTCCTGGAGATCCAAAGGCTGATTAGAGAGATGGAAGGGTGAGACCTAATAGAGAAAGAAAGAAAGAAAAGATAATAGGTCAAAGTTGGGAAAATTAAAACCCTGGACTTTAAGGATACTATCAGATTGTGTCAGGAATGATTTAGACATGAAGAAGAATAATAAACTAACATGATTTGGAAATGATATAAGAAGACTGTAATGATTACAAGGATGATTTTAGACCTTACTTTCTTAATGTCTTAAGAACTGAAGATGTATTCACCTGTAATGAACAGACTTTGTATCATGATTATTATCTTTTAAATAAAAAGACAAGTTACAAAAAAAAAACAAATACCCCAAACCTGTGGCTCAGAAACTTGTTAAATGGAAACTCACAAAAACAGTGGTGAATCAAAATACTGGGTCCCAGTTATATTATTTTTTTTGTTAACAAAGCATAAGCCTTCGGATCCTGAATTAAAAAAATGTCCAACACCCCAGAATACACTGGTATTAAGACAACTAAACAATAATAGAATTCCATCACAGATGTGAGAAATATTATGGCTCTCTGTCTATAGCAGATTGCGTGTAAGAGGCAATAGTAAACACAAGGCGCAGGAAGAAAGATAATGCTCTTATAACGAATGACAGGCAACAGAAGAATCCATGCAATACTTCCTGTTTGAGTGTTCTTATGTTAAGCCCTTATGGAGATTCATTGCAGATAGGTGGGGGCTAAAATGACTCCAGAATCTGGCTTATGAAATATTAGTTTTAGGGATCCACCCCTTTTTAAATAGTAAATATCACCCTGAAACCCTCTTGGTACTTTTCTGCTGCCTGAAGTTTAATTCATGGCAAGTAAGGTGTCAGTGGGCAACACAACAAAAGATTATGCAACATGACACCGCTTCCATTTTAGTGGGACAAGCAATGCATGTAGTGTACAGAAAGGATAAAACCTTTTTTTACCTCTGATAAAATACGGAAATGATGGAAGGGTTTATCTATATTTATCAAATATAAGTAAGATCTGTTTCCCGAAACATAGCTAGTGAGACAAGGCACCAGAGTGGGATTATGTGGAAAAAGGGGACTAACAGAGGTATGATTCCAGGGGAAGAGGGGGTAGGAGATGGTAAAAACATATAGGATGGCAAAATACTGTTTTTTTTTTATTCTTAGAGATGATATGTGTTATGATAGTTCAAATATAATGTACTAGAACTATTGTTTTCCCTCTTTTCTTATAATTTTTGGAGTTACAATTTTTGTATCCTGTGTTTATCTGTTTTGTATTATTGTAATTCTGGATGTGTTTTTTTTTTGAGTTGTTATGATGCGATATTAATAAAAAATTCCCCTACTCTTTTCGAGAAGTGCCATGCGATCTTTAACATCCACCTGAACAAACACCAGAACAGGCAGACAGGACCTCGGTTTAACATGTCATCTGAACAATGGCACCTCAGGAATGCAGCACCCACACAAAAGTTCACATTTAAATTATCCATTGCTCTCCTACTATGATTCACTTCTGAATGGTGATCTGCTGGGGTGTGTGTGTGTGTGTGTGTGTGTGTGTGTGTGTGTGTGTGTGAAAATCAGGGAATTCTGCTATCTATCTTACTGTGGTTCATAATGGTATTACACAAGCAACCATGGTTCTACTGTGGATTTAATCCATTGTTGCAGGATGGTCAGCTGATGTACTTTATCCAATCAATGTAAGTAATTTGTGTCTGTTGCTTAGAGCCATGTTACAAATTTCATTACATTCATGAAGGGATTAAACAGCATCAGAAATGTAAACTAAAAAGAAAATAGTCATGGAGCAGCCTCAATTTGTGGGTCCAGTTAACATATACAAGTAACAAGCTGCTTAAGCAGGGGTAAAAAGAAAAATATAATCCTGACTCAGGGGGGTTGAAATTTGTGTGAGAGATATTTCCATTTCAGAATGATGACACAATTTGTCTGTTCTACATTCTGAAGTATAGATCGAAGTCAGTTCCCTCACAATCATCTGGAACTGCACTTTAGGGGACAGAGTCTTCTATTGGAGGAGGACCACACAGCGTGATTACCACAAGTAATATTTAATTGTGGTAAAACACAGTCTGATTGTAGAAGGGCTATATGCTGCTGTGGAGGGCAAAACTCCTACCCCCCAGGCCATGTCATGCCAAGATACAGTAACTGTGTTCCATAAGTGGTGAGTGTAGGAGCAGGATAAATAAGTGTTCTAGGTTCTCAAGTTGCATGTGACAGTCAGGTCTGGGGTAATATCTTTCCGTTAAGCTTTTGTGTTTGGAGTTTGCTTTGACTCCTAGGCATCCATGACAGCTTAGCCAGGCAATGTCCCCATTGTGGGCGGAGTCCGTGCATCCATCAAATATTCTGTCACCCTACTATAGTTCAGAGGGGGAATATCTTTGTAAATTACTGGTTCATTATAATTAGTCTCCACCATATACTGGTATAGTGCCTTCCTATTCAGGGTCTGTACATGGGTGTAGTCTAGTTTCCATTGTCTAATTTTGTCTGGGAAAGGAAGAATGTAACCCAGGAACACAGGAGATTTATATAATCTAGTGATGTTCGTGTTCCAGTAGTCTAGAAGGGGAAGGGTCTATCGGTCGGTCCATGGATGCCAAATTTTAGGGGTACGCTGGACATAGCTGGCCAGATTCCAGGCAAAGAAATGACCATAGAAAAAAACCCAATAGGATTAATGATATGAAGGCCTCCCTGGGAAACGGGGCGATATAGAATGCTACTTTTAATGGGGTTCAGTCCACTCCCCCAAATCAACTGAAACATGTTGCTGTACATGGTTACAGCCAACATCTTGGGTAACAGGAATACCATAGACAGGTAAGTAAAGTATGGCAGGAGGAAGGTCTGTAAGATAGTCTTCTTCATTTTTTTGGACTGGTGCCACTGTTTCCAAACCTGATCCTTACCAGAACATTGTATCAGCTTGGAGTTACAGTTAGTAAAGGCTGAGTCAGAGTCTCCAAACTTGATGCCCAATATCTGGATAGGAGAGGTATCCACCGTAATCCCACCAATGAATGAAACTATAGGTGTACTACATCCAAGAACAAAGCCATGACAATTATGTGGGTTTAGTCTGGCTCCCAAATATGGTTCAAAGGATATGAAAACATCCAGGGCCGCTTGACTTGATTCAAAGTCATGGACAAATAAAATTACGTCATCTGCATATGCAGTAGCTGTGACATGGGCCATGTCCCCCAAATTCGCAATACCCTGAATCTGAGGATGTGTTTGCAGTTTGCGGAGGATGGAGTCAATACAAAATACATACAGCAGGGTGCTTAATGGACGTCCCTGATGAACACCCATTTTAAAAGGTAGTCATTTTCCCAAATGACCATTGATGTTACGGATAACTGTCACTGAGGAGTATAGGCATCATAACCAGTCACAAAAGGTAGGAGGAAAACCATAATTCAGAAGGATGTCAAAAAGGTAACTGTAAGAGTCCCTGTCGAATGCCTTCTTCTGGTCTAATGAAAGAATGTACAGTATGTTACTGACTCAGAGCAGCTCCCTAGTTCAAAAACTTCTCTGAGCAGGATTAAATTATCCAAAATAGTGCGCCCTTGAATAGCGCAAGTTTGGAACTTAATGATCACTACATCTGCTACCGTAGTCAGTCTGGATGCCAGTACTTTCATAAGGATCTTCATGTCTGTGTTAAGCAGACAGCGGGAGTGCCAGTTGTCTAGGTCTGCAGGGTCTCCCTTTTTAAATAAAAATATCTGTAAAGCCTCACACAAGAATAATGGCAGATGATCAGTAGCCATGATCTAGTTATAAAGGAGCACCAGATCATCCACCAAAACAGCCATAAAGGTTTTGTAGAATTCTGCCGTAATGCCATCTGGCCCAGGGGCCATGTTCTTATGCAGGGAACATATGGTCATCCAAATTTCTATGGAACTAATGGGACGAGTAAGGGGTCCTAGCAATGAAGGGGAAATTCTGGGCATTGGTGCATTGTCTAGAAAAGAAAGCGTAGAGCAACATGGGGGGGGTTGGAGCCAAACCTTGTAAGGAGGTAGCGGTCCACCACCGCCTGAATGTTAGGCATGCCAGTAGCCAGGTTACCATGTTCATCATGTACCATGTTTATATGTTGTCTTTTCGCCCTCTCTCAACAGCTCTGAAACACTGTACCACTGCCTAGTTTTCCTGAGTGCCACAATGATGCTCCAACTGTAGGGAAAGTGCTCTATTATATCATACAGGCCTTCACATTTGATATCTGGTTGTTATAGTCCAGACCGGAGGTATGTGCCAAAGTCAACAAGTGCAACAAATGGGAGCAAAGGGACAAACAATCCATGAGGGACTTCTGTCATTTGTGAGTGGTATAAGACCATGTCATTCCCTTAATATCTGATTTCGTGTCTAGCCACCAGACCCCCGGGTCCTCATATAAGCATGTGATAGACTGGCGTGCTGATAAAAGGGCAGTGAGATTCGTGGTAAGTGGCACTTCAGTGAGGACCAAACTATTAAATCCCCATGAGGGAGTCTGCTGTTTACAGCAGTAGTGGCCCAAAAGTACCCCCCAACAACAAGTGATCTGAGGAGTCATACAACAGGAGGGCTACACTTTGCATTACAATACATGTACAGTAGAAGTAGAAATAAAATCAATGCAGGTGGCAAGGCAATTCCTGCAATATGTAAATCCATTCAAACTATATTTGGACCTATAGGTATCAATGAAATTAGCATCTGTGATCATCTGGTTCAAACAAGATGTGTCACAAAACAACTTTGGAGTTTTTGCACCATGGTCCAGTGTGGTCAGAAAACAATTAAAGTCTCCACCAAAAAACAAATATCTGGTGGTGTAGAGGTATGGCTGAATTTTCCGGAATAAATCCACTCGATCCTTTTTCATCTGGGGTGCATAAATTGTAATGAAACAATTGTGAGGCATGAAACATCAAGCAGCAAGGCTATACCAGGCTTGATGTCCACCAAGGATTACAGCATAAAAGAGGAGCCCCAAAAATGTATCCCCATTCCATCACATTTATCCTGGCTAAAGGACCAAATGGATGGACCCCACAATGAATTACGTTGTGCTTGTCTGATGTCATTGGTGGAGTCAAAATGTATATCCTGAAGGAAGAAGATGTCACAGGAGGAGTTTGTCAAGGTTGTGAAGAGTGAGCTTCTCCTGCTGGGATGTTTGATACTGTTAATATTAAGTGTGAGTTCGAGGGTGGGATCCATGACTGAGGCAGGAAAGAGGAGTCACCATCCATTATGCAGGGGGTCTTGTTGACTGGTGCTATGAGTGTTCATTCTTGTCTTCTTCCATTGTTTCGGTGTGAGTTTTTGCTTAACATCTCCCAGTTTGGCAAGAGGTGGCAAGGTATGAACTGGTATAGGCAATGAGGAAGGTTCTGAGTCTAGACGGTCATCCGTATCACACGTCTCTTGATCAAGAGCTTGATATTTGTTCCCAGGAGGCAATGAAGACTGGAGCCGAGTAGGGGGCTGGAGGGCACTCGGAGATCGTAGGTGGCACAATGACCTCTTCCTGGTGACCAGCATCATGTCTGGTGGTGGCATAATCTCATCTTCCTTCCAGGACTGGAGGTTGATATCCATGTCATCCTTCTGAGGGTCAGGCATGGGCACATCTAGCAACAGAGTATTCGTAGAGGCCGAATCAGGTAGCGAGACAGGGGTGGGCAAGAAAGGGGGGATCCCATGGTGGAGAGCATACAGATTGTTGGATAGGCATCAGATCTGGGGAGTCCGGCTCATGGACCAACAGATGGGCCAGAGTCTGATGTATCTTCTGTTGTATAGTGGTTTGGGCAGCATGCAGTGAGCTATCCAGAATGGAGACCTCTTCACAGTTATGTGCTGCCCATTTGCAGGCATGGTAGGCATGGCCATTCTCCTCACAAAGGTTGCAATGAAAGACGTTGAAACAGTGTTGGCCAAAATTATCAAAGTCCAGGCACAGATTACATTGGATTTTGTCACACACATTGCTGAGGTGGTTCTCAGATCTGCATTTGAAGGAAGTCTTTGGTTGGCCGGGATAGAAGAAAAAATTACTCACCTTAGTAATTGTGTTTCTTCTAATGGAGTCTTGCTGTATTCTGACATGTGCAGTTAGCCCCAGCACTTGAACTGCTCCAGAGAGGAAAGAGTTAACTCTATGCAGGAAGCATAGAACGTTGAGCTCGAGCTCGGTTCAAACCTCTGTCTGCGGCACTTCAAAGTGTAACTGTCAGATTCTGACAAGCTAATACTAACTAACTACACTTCTAAAAGTGGAAATTGTAAAGAACATAGCCAACAGGCAACACATCTTTGGTTCACCCAAAAGACTCAAGTCAAGAACCCAAAATAATAACCAGGTAGTGAGCCAACATATAGCTACCAAAACAACATAACAATAACCCACTCCTCCTTTCCAGAAAGGAGGCATGCCAAGTACACCCCTGAGGTGCAGCACTGTACCTGCCAACTCACTTCCCAAAAACAGGTTCTGAGAGGGGAGGCAGGGAAGGAGGTCAGAATACAGCAAGACTCCATTAGAAGAAACACAATTATTAAGGTGAGTAATTTTTTTCTTCAAACAACATGAAGTCTTGCTGTATTCTGCATATGCAGACTACCAAGCAGTACCGCCATGGAGGGGGGTACCGAACCTATTTTGGGAATAGGCTCTGCAGTACTGCTGTTCCAAACCGAGCATCACTCCTAGCCGGGATATTCCGAGAGTAATGCTTGGTAAAAGTATGGACAGTTTTCCAGGTGGCTGCTTTACATATCTCTAGTAAATGTATATCCCTGGCAGCAGCCAGAGAAGCAGCTGTACCCCTGGTCAAATTAGCCCTCAAGCCTGAGGGGGGATCTTGCCTAGCTTTTCATAGCAGAATTGTATCCAAGAGACAATCCACCTGGCAATAGTTCTCTGTAGTAGCAGGTTTACCTTTTCCCACTTCAACATAAGTGAGAAACAATTGAGGACAGTCAAACCTAAGTGCCTCAGTATGCTCAATGAAGTAGCTAAGTGCCCTCTTAACATCCAAAATGTGTAATCTTATTTCTCCTGAAGAAGAGTGATCAGTGAAGAACACAGGAAGAGACATGGACTGGTTCAGATGAAAATCTGAAACCACTTTGGGTAAGAACCTCCTATTGATTCTAAGGACCACCTTATCTCTGTGGAATGAGATGAAATCCGACTCCACTGACAGAGCTTGTAATTTACTAATACGCCTAGCAGAAGTAATAGCTACCAGGAACACAGTTTTCCATGTCAAATACTTGAGTTCCACTGAAGCCAATGGATCAAAAGGGGGTTGCATAAGCTGAGCAATGCAAACACTAAGATCCCAAGCAGGGGTAGGGTCCCTAAAGGGAGGGCTGGTATGAACCAAACCTTTAAAGAACTTACAGAAGACAGGATGAGATGCCAGGGAGGAAACTTTCCCCACTGACAGCTGCTAAATGAACTTTCAGAGTGGCTGGCCTGAGGCCTAAGCCATTGAGATGAACCAAGTAATCCAGAACTGTGGCCAGATCAGCAGTATCTGGTAAGACATCCTTATTGGAGCACCAAATGCTGAATATCTTCCATTTGGAATTATAAGTTTTTCTGGTGGCAGGCTTTCACGAGGCTTTGATAATATCCAGAACCCCCTGAGAGAGGTGCAAACTTGCATACTCTAATTCTTCAAAAGCCGAGCATTGAGGTTGAGAGACCAAAGGTTGGGGTACCAGATTCTTCCCTGAGAGGAGGTTAACAGATTATGCTTCTTGGGAAGAGACAGGGGGAGATGGACTGCTAGGGACATCAATAGAGGATACCAAGGCTGTCTGACCCAATCTGGTGCAATCAGGATCACCTTGCATGGTTGTGACCTGATCTTGACCAGTACCTTGAATAACAGAAAAAGGAGGAAAGGCATACAGGAATTCCCCCCCCCAATCCAGAACCAGAGCATCCAGTGGAACTGTGCCCATGACTGGAGGTCTGCAACAGAAGAGAGGAAGTTGATGATTGTCTGCAGCTGCAAAGAGATCTATCTCTAGAGTGCCCCACCTGGGGAAAATTACTTTCAATATGAAGGGGTCCATGGTCCATTCATGATGGCCCTGAGAGATCCTGCTCAGGGAATCCACAAGTACATTGTCCTTCCTTGGAAGATGGACTGCTACTAGAGATGCTTGCAGGGCATACTGTAAGTCAGAGACCATAGTTTCATGGTTTCCATGCACAAGACCATGGACTGAATGCCTCCCTGCTTGTTGATGTACCTCATGATGGTGGTGTTCTCTGTCCTGACCTGAACCACCTTGTTCCTTACTGAGTCTGAGAAAGCTAGGAGAGCCAGAAATACTGCCCTGAGCTCCAGAAGATTGATATGAAGTAGAGACTCCTGGGGGGAACATACCCCTTGTGCTGTGAGGGCTCCTACGTGAGCTTCCCAGCCCAGGAGAGAGGCATCTGTGGTTAACACCACTGAATGAGTTTGACTGATGAATGGGACTCCTTGTCTGAGACTGTCCTGATCCAACCACTATTGGAGAGCTTGGACCAGAATCTGAGTCACTGGAATCAATTTAGTTAGAAAATCTTTTTTCTGAGACCAAAACGACCTCAGACGGAACTGAATGTCCCTCATTTGAAATCTGGCTCACTGTACCACTGCAGTGGAAGCTGCAATGTGGCCCATGAGCTGAAGAAAATGTCTTGCTGGTCGAGACACCAGAAGACAGAAAGAAGAAGCAAGATCTGTAAGGGCCTTCACCCTTACCAAGGGAAGAAATGCCTTTACTTGGACAGCATCCAACTCTACCCCTATGAAGGTAAGGTGTTGTACTGGTTCAAGCGTTGTCTCTGTGGCACAATTGGGTAGTGCATTGGATTCTTAATCGAAAGGTTGGTGGTTCATGGCCACCTTAGAACACTTTGAGAAGAAGCCAGAAGGGGAAGGAAACATATTCAATTCAGTGCTTTACAGTAATTGGTAATTGCTATTTTTCTTTTAAAATTAGATTGTGGGCTTTTAGTGACACTGTACTTTCTTTGTTGTCTTTACTTAGAATTGTTTTTGGGCTGTTGAAAATGTAAAACATGGTGGTGGTGTATTTCTTTGCTGTCTTTAATTGCTGCAAATTTAGTCTTGGCTTGTCTGACTTGCCCTGTAGTTTGGGTGAGGGGTGTTAATTGTCTGGCCTCTGACCTCAGTTACGCTGATAACGGAGGTGGGGCTTAGTCAGAGTTGAGGTAGCAAGTGAGTTTTATTTTCTCAGAAGAAGCCAGAAGGGGAAGAAAACATATTCAGTTCAGTGCTTTACAGTAACTGGTAATTGCTACTTTTCTTTTAAACTTAGATTGTGGGCTTTTAGTGACACTGTACTTTCTTTGTTGCCTTTACTTAGAATTGTTTTTGGGCTGTTGAAAATTTAAAATGTAGTGGTGGTGTATTTCTTTGCTGTCTTTAATTGTTGCAATTTGCCCCCTCCCTTCCCCCAACTCTTAATTATATGCCCTGTTAAATCTGATTGACAGAAGCTAAACACAGGGTATAGTAAGGGGTGTGGAGTAGGAGGGGCATAAGGGTGAAGAAGCCCACCCTCAGCACGTCAAGTGTTTTGATTCATTTATTTATTTCTTGGTTTATTTTCTTTTTTTAAAAAGAAAAGTATCTGAGGATCAGTGGCAGGATTTTTAGGACAGTAAATGAATAAAAAAGGAACTAGGAGAGCTTCAGTAGCAGACAAGCAGTGGAATAGCCGTATAATTACAGTATAATCTGGGGAGTGGTGCAATGCAGTGGCTGTGGGGCAGCCATATTCAGGCAGATCTTCTGGACACTGAGGTGCTGCCCTATCTGTATGCATCTCTCTGGACTGTGGGATGAGATAGCCAGACTCAGAGCAGAAGTAAACTGGGTCAGGAGTACCATCACCCCTATCCAGAGACCACCCAGTCCAATGCAACTGCCTCAAAGGATGCCGGAGAATGAGGAGCACTTGGATGACAGTGGGCTCAGGGAGGGTTAGAGGTCTAGGCAGAGGCACATCCAGATCCTATTCCACTCAAGAACTCATATGCCACACTGGCAAATGGGGACAACCAAATCGAGGTACACAGAGAAGTGGAAGGAAAGGATGTGGAGGATAACCAAGGAGGTGACCTCAGCGGGGAAAGCAGAGGACCACAGAGGAGGAGGAAGTGAATCCTGGTGGGGGACTCTATCATAAGAGGGATCCAGCCAGGAACACAGGAGGGGGAGGACAGGGAGGTGAGATGCCTACCAGGTGCCATGGCATGGAGGAATGGAAGGAAGATCCTGGGATCACTGGGAAAGCTAGACGGGAGGGTGAGCTGGATGTCATTATCCACCTAGGTACTAATGACCTGGCAAATGGGGAGCCAAAGGAAGTTCAGGAAGAGTTTAGGAAATTGAGGAGGGGTCTCAAGCAAGTAGCTACTTCTGTCACTTTCTCAGAAGTACTACCTGCGAGAGGCAAGGGAGAGCATGGGGTGCATGCACCAGGAACTTTAACTCATGATTGAAGAACTGGTGCTGTGAGGAAGGGTTTGATTCATTGGTGACTGGGGACCCACCTGGAGGACAGAGGTTTGTCTAAGCCTGACGGCCAGCATCCATCCTGAGGGAATCCAAGCACTCAACGATAAGTTTAAATGCTACATTGAAAGCATTTAAACTAGCAAAGGGGTGGCAGGCCAGCAAGGAGGGTACCTACTTGCTCACCCCCACAGCTAGCAGTGGACCAGTGAACCAGAGGAGTGGCTATCTCTACAAAGCAGTGCAAAAGATGGAGATTAGCACCCAAGAGGTGGATAGGCAGAAAAGGGCAAATCCAACAGAAGGGCAGACAGCAAGGAGAACCAGGGATAAAGGACAACCAAGGAAGGGGCTGGAGTATAACAGCGAAACAGTCTAGGGAGGTCAAATCATGGAAAGCCGTGTGTGCAAATGCCAGGAGCCTTAGCAACAAGATGGAAGATCTGGAGGCTGTCATGGTGCAGTCAGACCTGGACATTGTGGCCATCACTGAAACCTGGTGTAATGATAACCACGACTGGGAGATGGCCATATCTGACTACAGCATATTCAGAAGAGACAGGGCAGACAGGAAGGGAGGAGGAGTGGCACTGTATGTGAAAAATGACATAAGGGCCACAGAGATCCAGGAGGAACAAAATGGGGGAGAGATAGTATGGGTTAAGCTGGAAAAGAAAATGGGGCCAGCCATCCACACAGGTGTGGTCTATAGACCACCAGCCCAGGAGGAAGAAACAGATAAGGAGCTGATGTTAGCCATCCAAAGGATGGCAGACAAGGGTGAGGTAGTACTGGTTGGAGACTTCAATATTCCAGACGTGGACTGGAGCATCCCAGCAGCAGCATCAACTAGGAGCAGATTTATCCTGACTCTTCAGGTGCCTTCTCAAGCAATTGGTCATGGAACCAACTCGGCAGAAGGCAATACTGGACCATGTGCTCACAAACAGGGACAGTGTGATGGGGGTAACAGTGGGGAGCACCTGGGGAACAGTGACCACCAGTCATTGTGGTTTGAAATCACAGAAAGAGCAGAACCAAACCACACAAAACACGATCCTGGATTTTAGGGGGCAGACTTTGGGAAAATGGGGAGATACTTGAAAGAGGCATTAAGGGAATGGGGCAGGAATCAGGGGTTGAGGAACAGTGGGCAGTATTTAAATGGGGATTACAAGAGCAACAGAATTATGCATTAAGCAGGTTAGCAAGAGGAAAAGAAGAGGAGACCATTATGGTTTTCCAAAGAGGTAGCAAAGAAAGTGAAAGCCAAAAGATTGCATTCAGGCAATACAAAAAGACACAGGCAGAAGGGATAGGGAGAAGTATCAGAAGAAGCAAAGGGAGATAGGGAGGTCAGTAAGGAAGCCAAAGCTCAGACAGAAGAACACATTGCAAAATCAGTGGGTAGAGGGGACAAAACCTTTTACAGGTACATAAGTGAAAAAAGAAAGGCAAAGGAGGGATAGTAGACTGAAAGTGGAGGATGGGGTCTGTGGAGGATGACAACAGTAAAGCTGAAATACTGAACATGTATTTCTGCTCAGTCTTTACTGAGGAAGAGGAGGGTAATGGGTCTGAAGGGAGTACAAGGGGTGAGAATGGTGCAGAAATGGACACAAGTCCCTTTACACAAGAAAGGGTCCTGAAGAAACTGGAAGTAATAAGAGTTGATAAAGCAATGGGGCCAGATGGGGTGCACACCAGGGTCCTTAAAGAACTAAGAGAGGTGGTGGCTGAACCTCTGGCTATCCTGTTTAGCCAATTACTGGAAACAGGGGAGGTACCCAAAGACTGGAGGATAGCAGATGTAGTCCCCTTATACAAAAGTGGGAACAAAGAGGAAGCGGGGAACTACAGACCAGTCAGCCTCACCTCAGTAGTGAGGAAGATCGTGGAAGCACTACTGAAGGAGAGATTGGTGGAACATCTGGTTGTCAATGGACTACAGGACCCAAGGCAGCATGTTTTCACCAGTGGGAGGTCATGTCAGACCAACCGCGTTGAATTTTTTGACTGGGTGACTAGGGAGGTGGATCAGGAGGTCAGTGGACATGGCCTATCTGGGCTTCAGCAAGGCCTTTGACACTGTACCACATAGAAGACTATTACACAAACTGGGGAATATGGGTGTGGCAGGACAGTAGTGTGGTGGGTAGGTAACTGGCTGGGCGGCAGGACACAGAGGGTGGTAAATGGCTGTCACTCCACAGAGGGAAGAGTGACCAGTGGGTACCACAGGGATCAGTGCTGGGACCGGTCCTATTCAACATCTTCATCAGTGACATTGCGCAGGACCTAGAAGGCAGAATTTCACTGTTCGCTGATGACACAAAGCTCTGTAACAGAGTAGACACACCAGAGGGCGTAGACAGAATAAGAAGGGACCTGCAGAAACTTGAAGAATGGTCAGGAGTTTGGCAGTTGAAATTCAATGCAAGGAAGTGCAAGATAATGCATATGGGGCACAAAACCTGGCACAATATATCAGTTGGGGGGTGAGGATATAGCATGCACCAAGCAGGAAAGGGATCTTGGGGTTATCATCTCTGATGACCTCAAGGTAGGGAAACAGTGTGACAAGGCAGCAGGTAAAGCAAATAGGATGCTGGGGTGCATAGGCAGGGGCATCACCAGCAGGAAAAGGGAGGTCATAATTCCACTATACAAGACACTAGTGAGGCCCCACCTGGAGTACAGTGTACAGTTCTGGAGACCATACCTACGTAAGGACATAGACAGGGTAGAGAAGGTTCAGAAGAGGACAACAAAGATGGTGCATAGATTGCATCACAAGTCCTATGAGGGCAGGTTGAAGGAACTGAACATGTACTCCCCTGGAGGAGAGGAGGGAGAGAGGAGATATGATAGAGACATACAAGTATCTTACAGGGAGGAACAGGGTGCAGGAATACACTATTTTTAAGCGAAAAAGATGTTCCAGGACTAGAGGGCATAGGATGAAGTTGGAGGGAGGACGATTCAGAGGAAACGTGAGGAAGAATTTCTTCACAGAACGGGTGGTGGACAAGTGGAACACCCTGCCAGAGGAAGTGGTGGGGGGCTGAAACAATCACAGGATTTAAGAATGCATGGGATAGACATAAAGGAATTCTGGAGGTCAGAGGTAAGGGGCAACAGAATTCTAGGAAAACATAAACTGAACTTACAAGCTCAAATGGGCAGACTGGGTGGGCCATAGGCCCTTATCTGCCGACACTGTCTATGTATCTATGTATCTATGTATCTATGAGAATTGACTTTAGTAGATTGAGAAGGAACCCTAGGGAAATGAGCAACTGTTGTGTCACTTGTAGGTCTGACTTGACTTGGTCTGGAGACTGTCCCACAATGAGCCAGCCATCCAGATATGGAAAAATGGAGATATTCTGTCTCCTGAGAAAGGTCACTACTACTGCTAGGCATTTTGTGAACACCCTTGGAGCTGATATTAGGCCAAAGGGCATTGCTCTGAACTGATAATGGCCTGAAGGCAATTCAAACCTGAGGTACTTTCTGTGGGAGCACCTGATTGGGATGTGAAAGTAGGCATCCTTGAGGTCCAGGGAAGCTAACCAATCCCCAGCATTAGAGAGGGAAGAATTACTCCCAGAGTCACCATTTTGAATCTTGGCTTTAAAAGGTGCTTGTTTAGGTATCTTAGGTCTAGGATGGGTTGCCACTCCCTTGTCTTTTTTGTGGTAAGGAAGAATCTGGAATACAGACCCTTGCTCCTGTACCGAGTAGGAACCCTCTCTACAGCCCTGAGGATTAGTAGAGAAGACACCTCTGCTTCTACAGCAATGGTCTCTGAAGGGTTTGCAGGTGGAAAGGATTTGGTCCTCAATTTTGGAAACTTTGCAAAACTGAGAGCCAATCCCTGGCTTGCTACCTCCAGGACCCACCTGTCTGAGGTAACAGACTTCCAGACCTGGAAGTAGTAAGCCAGCCTGCCTGCTACTGGGATTGGGGAGTCGACCCGGGCTGACACATCAGGGTGTCTGCTTGGCAGGAGCCCCGGACTGAGAGGAGGATGCAGCCCTGCTCATCCCCCTTCTGCCTCTCCCTCTGAAAAATCCCCTCCAAAGAAAAGGCGAGGAGGCCTGTATCTGGTAGAAAGGCCTGTGAAAAGGCCTGCCCCTGCCCCTAGACTGCTGCCTCTGAGGAGTTGTCTGCCTTTCCTTGGCCTGTGCACTCCTGTAGGTGCTCCGGTACTCATCCATTTTCTTCATGTAATTCTCTGTCTGCTCCCCAAACAGAGAATTACCCACCACAGGGAAATCCTTGGCCTTAGCCTGAGTGTCCTGTGAGAGGCTAGTACATCAGAGCCAAGCAAACCTCCAAAGAGACACAGATGTAGCCATGACTCATGATGCCACATCATTTGAGTCCACAGCAGCATGAAATTGAATCTTGGATGCCTTGATCCCATCAGCAGCCACCTCCTCCAACTCTTTGGCTAGCTGGGGAGAGGCCTGTTTATCCAGTTCCAGAACAGTATGCCATCAGAACTTCTGGTATCTGGCTGTGTAGGCCATATAATTTGCCTGCCTGAGTCGCAAGGAGGATGCAAAGTACTGCTTTTTGGCCATAGCATCCACCTTCCTAGAGTCTTTATCTGGGGGGTGTGAAACCAAAGGTATGTTAGCCATGTCACATGCTGCAGCCTGCATTACCCCAACATGGCTGCATTGGTGGAACAAGAACTCTGTACCTGACCCTGAAAGCATATACCTCCTGTCCATTCTCTTATCTACAGGAGGTAAAGAATTTGGAGTTTAAAGAATTTTCTGTGTCTGTTTCCCAACAAATTTATGGAGGGGAATAAGCGACCTTTTGGACTCTGGGATGTCCACCATTTCCACAAAATCAGGCTCCTCTTGTTCCTCAACAGCTTCAACCAAGGCAAGCTGCAGCGTGTCAGTCACCTTCTTGTAGAACAAATAGTGGGATGGGGACTCAGAAAGCCTGGGAGGGAAAACATTAGAAGGCCTATCTGGGGAGATGTCCGGATCAATGAGCTCATCCAGACCTTCATCATCATCATCGTCATCCTGTTCTTCCTTCCCCTCCCATTCCGGTTCATAAAATTCATCTGGAACATATTCTGGAACCAGGGGAACTGACCAAACCGAACGCCTACCGAGAGGCGCCTTACTGGGTGGAACCGGATGGAGCAATTCTACAATGCTATCGCCCTGGCTATTTCTTCGGCAGTTGGACGCTGCAGTTCTGGATCCGAACTGGCTGACTTCCTTTTTTGCTTCACTGGAACCGATCCCTCAGGATTGGATCTCCTCTTGCCCGAGGGAGTATTGCCCAGGTCAGTGGGCACTCCCTCAGGTTCAGTCGGAACTGAACTGGGCTGGCCATCCGGATTAGCGGACTTCTCCCCCTCCTTTTCCCTAAGCCTACCCAACTTCTTTTCTAGGGTGGCCTTCAGGAAATTTTTACAGATTTTTCAGTCTGAATCGAGGTGGTCAAACCCCAGACAATAAACACAAGTGGTGTGAGGGTCTGCTTTAGCAAAGGCATCCCCACACTCACCACAGTGTTGAAACCCAGTGGGCCTGTTTTTTTTCTTGGGTTTCTCAGACATGGCCAGGCTACAAACTTACCCTTTACAGCTTAATAGTCAGGTAAGACCCTCCTATCGGTTACCAACCATGTTACGGGTCATGGAAAAAAATGTATAAAATGCCATTTTTTTGAAACCGATAAGAACCGGTACCTCACACTACAGAAAAGAAAAATAAATAAACCTTAACACAATCGGTTCCTAACTGGACCGATCGACAGGTTTTACAATTTCCACACAGAAAATATACACAAATAAACCTATAGTCCACTACCTACAACACTTACTGTACTGCAGACAGAGATATGAAGCTGAAAAATTAACAAAATCAGTAGTTAAACTGACGGATTTTTAAACCGAACCGACTAGCGAAGGAGCAATCTCCTGAGCGACTGTTCAGTTAGGCAGAGTAAAGAATCTGATGGTTACACTTTGAAGTACTGCAGACAGAGGTTTGAACCAAGCTCGAGCGCAACGTTCAATGCTTCCTGCATAGAGTTAACTCTTTCCTCTCTGGAGCAGTTCAAGTGCTGGGGCTAACTGCATATGTCAGAATACAACAAGACTTCATGTTGTTTGAAGCACTGGCCCCAATCCCGACTGAGAAAAAACACACTAGGTAAGTGCTGTAGTCCTGACATACCACGTTTCAGCTTGACTTTAAACTTCCAATTACCAATACAAAGTTCCTCTGTATCCATTATTGCTGTAGGGTCACCTAGTGCCTCACAATGTTGAGCCAACCAATACTTCACATCGTACACATTTACACCTTCATTACATAGCAGTATAGTCATTGTACAGAGGGCTGGCTTTGTCAGGGGAATGCCCTGGAAAGGCATCCATAGTGGAGTAGCTTTCAGAGAGTTGTACTGGGACTAAAACCAGTCTAGGTTGGCTGGGGTTTTAAAGCTGACATCAAAATAATGGTCCCGCAGTGAATGTATTAAAGCAAAGATTTCACTTGCCAAAAAGTGCAGAGTCTTTTAGCAAAGGTCTGCCCACACATTCCCGATATGGGGGAAGGGGTATCAAAACCCCCTACAAACAAGAGAAAGACAGCATTGCGTCTTTGTGTGGGAGCTGGCTGTGGAGTAAAAGTATCATTTTTTCTTTAAATAATTGCCATTTACAGGATGACTGCATTGTCCCATCTGAGGTCCAATGAGGAGTTTCAGTATCAGGAGGGGTAGGTTCTGAAGATTCCACCTTGTCTGTCTGGGGGGACAGGTCTGTGACATGTGGCTCAGTCAGAAGTCAGGGAAGGGTGTGCTCCATAGTGGGGGGCTCAGTCCCACAGGGTAGGATGACCTCCGAAGACACATGGGAGTCAGAGACCAAAGGATCTGGGGTTACTGTAGGAACTGCTGAAATTTGTGGAGCAGGGCTTAGCAAGGGAGCAGAAAGCCTCAGAAAGTCTGAGTTAGTCAAAGGCAGAAGGTTTGGTGTCAGTGGTGAGCCAGCAGCCGGAATACCTGGGGAGGGGGTCACCCAAGTCCATCCAAAAAGAATCATCTGGTAAGTCAGCAACAGTGTCAGGAAAGGAATACTCAGTAGAAATAACAGGCAGCAGGAGCTTACCATAGGTGACAGTAGTTGTGTCCCTGGAAGTAGGTAGAGGGAAGCGAGCTCCAACATCCCCTGTCATCACTATTCCCAGCCAGCACTGTTTAAAGCTACCTCCTTATTCCAATTGGGAGGGAGGGTAGTCTGTTGTGTGATTCCTGTGTTGACCCCAGTGGGAAACGTGCAGAAATCTTGTTGGAATGGGAGACCAGGGTATAGGAGCAGGAGTTAGTATGGGTATGTGAGTCAAGCCCAGATTTGAAGCAGGCAAACTGCCAGAAGTTAGGGGAAAAATTACTCAACATGTATTGGAAGCCAGTCTCACTGCCTCTGGTGTAAATTCAGGGGGCAAAGACATAGAAGGGGACTGGATGTTGGTTGGAACTGTATCTGGAAAAACAGGCAGAGAAATCCACAGTATATACTGTACATTTGGGCTGCACTGTCCGGTGGAACATCAGTCAGCAATGGCAAGTCCTTTGTTGTAGTGATGTCACCCAGCCTGTCAGTTTTGGCTGGAATGACAGGCCGGGGTAGATGTACTTTCCAAGCGGCGGTTCCATATGTCTTTGCCAGAGTCTGGATTTTTTTAGTAAAAAAGTTTCCTTTTCTTCAGCAAGGGGTACTGACAGATATTTCTTTCTGGAGTCCAGTGACTGATGTAAAACTTCCTCTGCTATAGCAATCTGCATTTCAGGCAGTGGAGTAGAATCCATGGAGCTGCATGCATCAGCCATGAGCAGCAGAGGCATCTCAGTGTCTAGGTGATTCAAGGTAAAGTTTACTCTGTCCAGTGAATCCACTATTGGTGTCTCCTTTGGATGGGTGCAGGGAGCAGGGACACTCTTCTCCTGACCTTCTGCAGCAGCTCTAGTCTGTTCTGCGTTATCCACCATTGCTCCTTACAGCCAGTGGAGTCCCCTACTGCAAAGAGTAGGAGAATTTCTCTGTTGTCTTAGCCAAATTTCCCCCTTCCATAAAAATACCATCAACAGCTTAATCTGGTTGAGTGTCAGTTGCTTTCTATCTGTATCGCCCCTCCCCTGGGACAAGGCTGAAAACAGGCAAAATTGCCTAATCTTCCTGTTCCAGTCAGCAAAAAAAAAAAAAATTAAATAATAAAAATAATCTGCACAGCCACGCTTTTCATACACTTAGATCCCAATGTTCCTAGTGTGCCAACATTCCACAGTGGCCAGGAGGAACAAACAGGGATGAAGGGGCACACTCGGGCCATTGCCTGACCAATCAGCCACCATATCCTGGAGGCCAGCATATTTGATGGGTAGATGTGGCCAGACTCAAAATTTGCATGTTATCTTCAAGTGTGCAGATGCAGGACTGTAATTCATGCATGGTAGTGCCACCAGTGGGTTATTTAAGTCCTACCTCCTCTCAGATAATAATAAATTACACATTTTTATTCAGATATATATTCCTCCAATCCTGCTCTGTTGACAATGATTTTCTGCACTGCATTTGTTGGCATTTGTGTGTCACCTGCATTACCATTCCTTGTAACCCTTCCCTCAGGGTCCACCTGGAAGCGAGCTTCAGCTCAGTGTGGATTTCCTGGTCACCAAATTTGAAATAAATTAATAAAATAATTTATTTAAATAATACCTCATGTATTATAATTAGAACACATTACATATACTTGTGTTTACCAACAGTCAGTACAAATACACAGTAAGGATCCAGTACGTTTGGTTACGAGACAAAACAATAGTATGAGCAGTTAAAAACTCAGATCTAGTACTTATTAACAGCTTATATTACTAAGATCAAAAACTGATTTCGAAAAAGGGTTCCCTAGATGGTAAATATTCCTAAATTCTCATTAATGGAGGGAATAAATGTATATGTTCCTTCCATGCTGTACTCATTATATCTTTAGAGTATTCAATACTGAACTATAATTTTTTGAAAGACAGGGTCTCTCTTAAGATGTGCCACCATTTTTTACTCCAGGAAAGGGGTTCTGATTAATAAATAAATAATATTATGTAGCCTATTGTTAGGTGCACCTTTAGGAACACAATGTTTACAGATGAGACTGCACACAGGCCAAGTCAGAATTAAATATAAATTAGTATGTAGCTGAAAAGCTTTCCAGAGCTTGCTTACAGGTATGTGACATTGTAGTGACTGAAAAATGCGGTGCCTAACCATATGATGATGACAGACTTAGTGGCTGATGTTGACACTCAAGTGCACATGGTGAATAGATCTTAGTAGCTACAGAAGAGAGGCTGAGTCAACTTCAAGTAGTGATGGTCGGACAGTGACTAAAACATGCAACAAGTAAACGCTTTGCTGAAAGGTGGCAGAGCACACAATTTGGAATCAAATAGTACTTTAATTTCAGAAAGAAAGTTAATCATGCAATGGATTTGCTGCTCTGCATGGGACAGCTACATATACCAACATCACAAGTCAACTACAATGTTGCAAATGCACCCTCACAGTAATTAGAGAATAGAAAACAGAAAATGGAGAGCAAGAGACATTGTTATACAACTTGGAATACTGGCTCAGATGGATGGGATACTTTTAATGTTTGGTGTGTATGAAAACAGAAAACTGCCCCCCCCACCAACGCACACACACACACACACACTCACACACACATTCCTTATCCCTCTCCTCCCTCTCACAGTCCTCCCTTTCCCCTCCCACCACATTTATCTTATTGTTTCTTCCCATGTAGAAGTCTTCTACCTTCTGCTGCTCTCCCTACTCAGATAGAATAGCGGTCTGTACAGCGCTACCCTGGAGAGCGATAGGGGATTAACAGCGCTATGTAGTAAGTGCTCCCCAGGTCGCTGTCTGTGGTACTACTGAAGACCACAAGGACAGGAAAAATCAAGAAGCTGCTGAGCTTCTCCCATGGTGTGGAGGGCTAAGGCAAAAGCAGTTTAGCAGAATGGGGGTGGAGACCTGGTCTCCCTTGTGGGGTCTTGTGTTTTTTTGTTTTTGTTTGTTTTTTACACGAGGCCATGGAAACAGTATTCCATGGCCCCCACGTATTTCTTCTTTCCCCAAGATCCGCTTCCCCTGGAGTTGGAATCCTAAAGATCGGTGGGTGTGGGGGCAGAGCCCCCCACATAAATGAATATTTATTTGTGTGTTGGCACTGTGTTGCGCGGCAGCATTCTGTAGTGCCACTTTTCTGGAGAGCACTGTCAATAAGGCAATATTCTGGTCGGCGCTGTTATTGACCACGCTCTTCTAGCCTAGTGCTGCTGCCCTCAACCTTGAAGCCCTGTGAAGAACTATTTCCTACTCCCATCTGGCTTTCTCTCTGCCCTCCTCTCCCCGTCTTCTTTACTGTAAAACCAGCATCCCACTGAAGCTTATCATTGCCCTACTGCTGCAGATGCTGCTGCTGCTATTGTTGCCAGATGATGTTGAACATAACCTTGACTTGTCTCCCTCTCTCTCCCTTCCTCCCTCCATAAACTGACATCTCTTTAATCTCCCTTGATTGCTGGTGCCAATCTCCTGCGAGTCATTCTTCTGTAGTAATGTATTTTCTATCATTGTATTTCCAGATTGCACTTTGCATATCATTGTTGGTGTCCCATTGCATCTGTTTGGAGTTGACCTGTTCCAAAGTGCACTAACTTTATTATTTGCTTGTACTTCTTGCTGTAATCCCCCTTCCCCCAGGTCACACTTGGAAATGAGTCTTAACAGTGTGCTACTGCCTGTCATCCATGACTAAGATAAAACAAAGTCTGGTCAGATCCACCACAGCTGCATAATGAAGTTAGTGAGGTTATGTGGAACTGTTCAGGAGACATGGAGAAACAACACAAAAATTTTTAACTAGTAAGATTTGTTTTATTTTGCATTCTAAGCAAGGCAGACACATTATAGGAAAAGATATGGAGGTGTAGATTTCAATGGAAGGAATGGTAAGCAATATAAGTTTGACAGGTAGACTAGGTGGCAGTACATGAAAAAGTAATGGCTGGCATATGTTCAGTCTTGGGATTATTTACACAGTTTTATAGATAAAAACAGGGGGAGTTGTCCATGTGGTGATGAAAGTTATATTTAAGTAATGTGTTGATGTCAGGCAGTCAGGTGTAATGATGGACTTCATTAGGAGAGAAAATGTGATAGTAACTTTCATAAGGGGTCGACCTGAAATCATCCAAGCAGGCCACTAAAGCAGTAGGTAAAGCTAGGGGGATGTTGCGGTGTATTAGTAGGGGTATCACAAGTCGGAAGAGAGGGGTAATAATCCCTCTTTACAAGAGACTGGTAAGGCCCCATCTGGAGTACTGTGTGCAGTACTGGAGGCCACACCTTCACAAGTACATTAACCAAATCGAGGCAGTCCAGAGAAGGGCAACCAAAATGGTGCAGGGACTGCATCAGAAAACATATGAGGACAGATTAACAGAGCTCAATATGTACACCCAACAGCAAAGGAGGGAGAGAGGTGATATGATCGAAATATTCAAACACCTTAAAGGCATTAACAAGGTGAAGGAGTTTAACATGTTTCAATATAAGAAAAATAGCAGGACAAGAGGACACAGCATGAGATTAGAGGGAGGCCAATTAAGGGGTAATGTGAGGAAGTTCTTTTTCACAGAAAGGGTGGTGGATGCATGGAACGGCCTACCTCAAGAAGTGGGGGATATGAATACAGTGCAGGACTTCAAACACGCATAGGATAGGCATAAGGGAGCAATACAGATGAGTGTGAATAGATAGGCCATTGACAGAGCAAAGGCTGATGGCACATCCATAAGGTAGAAAAAGAAATGGGCAGACTGGATGGGCCTTGCAGTCCTTATCTGCCATCATCTTCTATGTTTCTATGTCGCTGTTGATAAGGTTAAGGTAGTTATACCTGTGATAATGGGAATATCAGGACAGTATGAGGTCTATACAGGAGTGGAGTACAAATATGCACTTTATCATAAGTACAGTATGTGTTCAGAGTGCAGGCAAATGCGATATGCAGGTTTATTTTATATATACAGTAAGTAAAACTAAGAATAGATGCAATTGATAGAAATATAGATAATTACATAGACATACAGATAGACAGAGAGAGGGAGAAGTTATAGTCATGACAGTCTTTGGAGGGGTAACTGCCCCTAGAGTCACAGTCATGTTCATTAATTTGGGTTGAACTTTTCAAGCAGCACTATTTTGCTGTCAGTAATCGCCTATGGAATTAAGCATGTATTGGAATGTCTTAAAACAGTTGTAGTACAGGAAAAACATTGAAAGCAATTGTGTTACAGTTTAGTACTGAAACATACACGTAACATATATGTTGCCACCTTGCTCCAATGAGCACTCTCCACCAAGCAGAGTGCCAGTCTTAAAGAGCATTGGACGCCTTCAGGATAAGTGAAAGAAAACATACTATTTAGACACAGATCAGTTTATATTTCACATTAGTTCTGTATTTTTCCCCCCATTATTTTTTACTGAGGCCATTTGCATGAAAAGAGGACCTCTGCTCCTGAAGTGTTCATATATTCCTGGTGCTTTCTCCCTACCTTAGGTCATAATACATGGCTTGTGACATCACAGTTACTCCCATGACAGCAGACTGTGAAGTCACAACATAGCATTATGACTTGAAGTAGGGAGTAAGCTACACAGGCAGATGAACTCTAATAGATAAAGATCATATATTCATCCAAATTTCCTCTGTAATAAAAGATAGGTAGGAGAAATCTACAGAATATATTTAAAACGTAAGCTGAGTTTTACCAAGTTATTAGTTTTTTCAAAGTTTTCACTGTGGCATCAGCAGCTCTGATTACAAAGAGGAGACCTGAAAAAATGTGTCTCAAAGTAAGTGCAGAATCATTTTTCTTAAATCTGTTTCAAGATATTAGGCCTTTCCTCTTTTTTTTTTAATTTAATGATAAAAGAAAGTAGCACCTTTCTTCTGACCAGACTAATGTAAATTATGACAGTCAGTGGTTTGGGATGTGCTAAGTGTCCCCAGGAGCAAGGTGTGCTCCTTCGCTGGCTAGACAGTAGGCTGTTATAAAAAAATAAAAAAAATGAAAAAACACACAGATCAGTCATTCTGTCATTCTACTGATGAGACATGCAGAGGTACAACAATTGGGGGGGGGGAGGCATTGTTTGGGACTGCAGCTTCCATTTTTGAAACGGAAAACATTTAATGTTGATCTTATCTCCTGTTCTAGCCTGAAAAGAACATATTTTAAATGCCTGTTTTAAGTGTGTATAATGGACTGTTTTACTATTTAGGAGCCAAAGAATGAATGGGCAACAGGTGACATTATGGTTACCTAGCAATTGTATGGCAAAGCAATGTAGGCAATGTAATTAAGAACTGAATCAATGGAAAGCCATTGCCAGGTTATTATACACACTGGCAGAACTTAAATTATAGCTAACAAATTGCTGCACAGTACTTTGAGGATGCGTAAAGTGTAAAACATCAGTTGGGAATTTTAACAGCTGGACACTGAGCTGGTGTCTTAAACAAATATGTAAGAATTCTACATGGATGTTATTTTTTCTAGCTGCTCTTTATCATCTTGTATTGAGACACCTATATTTTCAATAAAGAGCTGTCTTAGCACTAGTATCATAAGATGTGCCAACGGTAATCACTGAACCCACATAAATGGAAAATGAAGGAGCCCTGCTTACTCCATTGAAATGAGATGTGTGCTGTCCCACTGTGTGTCATAGGAGCAGTTCCAATTTTGAACTTAGCACCACCACAACAGAGAGTTCTCTATTTCTTCAACAACAAAAAAATTAAAAACACACTTTATCATCAAAGTCTGTGTTTACCATGTACTGTGCCCAGGATTAAAATAATTTGGACCCTTCTCCCCCCAAAAATGTGCCCTGACATGAAACTGCATGTTTAACTGTAAAGACAATTAAAAATGTATTTCTAAATGCATTACTAAAACCAATGCTTCGTGGTTAAAATAATTTGAAACCCCCTCCCCCGAAAAATGTGCTCTGACAAACTGCACTCTGGTAAGATAGCCTGGGACAAGAGGCAATAAAAAATCTGAATAACAGGTTTCTGGGAGTAAATGTTAACATCCTGTTTCTAGTGTCCCTGATAAAATGAAATAAAAAATACTGTTGAGATTTTTTTTTATGTTAGCTCTGTTCAGAATAGCTTTTAAAATCACCAATTGTTTTCTTGTTCAATGTTTTCTAATACATACTTCTCAAACTTAAAAGAAAAAACACACTTTATCATCAACGTCTGTGTTTACCAAGTACTGTGCCCAGGATTAAAATAATTTGAACCCCTCCCCCCAAAATGTGCTGTGACATGAAACTGCATGTTTAACTGTAAAGACAATTAAAAATGTATTTCTAAATGTATTACTAACACCAATGCTTTCAAAGTTTTGAAACTACAAAAAGATAAATTATGTATAAATTATATATTGAATATGGTAAACAAATATTGTTAATCCCAAAAGCTGAACTTTATGTTTTTAGTATATAAATGTTTATGAAAACCATGTGGCTCTTACTTTCACTTGCTGTCTTCTTCTGAGGCCACAGGTAGCTCTGATAATCATTTGTTCCAAAGGTTTTTTAAGTCAGTTTGAAGACATTAAATATCTTCTGTTCTCCTAGTCCTTAATAAAGGCATTAAGTATCTTCTGTTCTCCTAGTCCTTAATAAAATGCAGGGACTCCACAACTTCACAGACTTGTTCTGTTACTTGATACAGGTCCCAAACTAGTGTGTCTTGTTACAGCATGATACAGCCACCTCATGCCCCTCCCACATGAATAAAAAAAAAGTTGGGTGGATCTTTAGGAGCTTCTCAGGTGGAGGGGGGGTGGATCTTACTCAAAAAAAAAAAACTAATGCTGCCTCCCACTACTCAGGTTCCAGTTCTTGTACCACCCATTTAAGAAAGAAAATAGTACCCTACAATCATTTACTAACATGAAAGCATATTTATTTGAGGGCAGAAAACATTGCTTGGAGGAGGGTAAGGTGGAAGAGACTATTTACACCTTCAGTTAGTTCCACGGACAAAAACATGACATCACTCCTTTTGTACATGCAAAATGTCTGCAGGCTCCACCTACTGCAGCCGTAATAAGGCAAATGGAATTCCTACTACTTGTTGAAACTGTAAAAGACAAATAACCAAAAAGGGAAGCAGTAGAAGAAAATAAAGGGACAGTTACAGTACACTGTATCTTGATTGTAGATAACTAAAGAATATCTCAGGAACCCTTAATCTGCAAGACCTGAAGAAACAAATTTCAATCCCACCACTGCCACTGGCTCACTCTGTGAGCTTGAACAAATCACTAAACTGCACAGTGCCTAACCATTTTTATGTTTGCTTGCACAAGTTTTCATAGGTGTGCCTCCCCCACTTAAGAAACATAGAAACATAGAATTTGATGGCAGATAAGGACCGCTTGGCCCACCTAGTCTGCCTATTTCCCTGACTAACGAATAAGCTGCTGATCCTAGTTAACCAACAGCCTACTTCCTCCTACCCCCAATAGAATTGCCTTATGTCTGTCACATGCATTCTTGAATTCCCCCACTGTTTTTGACTCTACGACCTCCTCAGAAAGGCCGTTCCATGCATCTAGAACCCTCTCTGTGAAGAAATACTTCCTCACATTACCTCTGAGCCATCCCCTCTAACTTCAAATTGTGCCCCCTTGTTCTTGCACATCTCTTTTTCTGAAAGATGCTACCCTCTTGGACTTTGTTGATTCACTTGAGGTATTTGAAAGTTTCTATCATGTCCTCCCTCTCCCTCCTTTCCGCGAGGCAATACATCTTAATCTCCTTTAGTCTTTCTTCATATGTCTTCTGGTGCAGACCCTGCACCATTTTGGTTGCCCTCCTCTGAACAGCCTCCACCCTGTCTATGTCTTTGCGGAGATGGGGTCTCCAGAACTGCACACAGTACTCCAGATGTTGTCTTACCAACTGTTTGTACAGAGGGCCAACAACTTCCTGTTTTCTACTGGTGATGCCTCTCCCTATGCATCCTAGTATCCCCCCAGCCCTCCTTACTGCCTTCTCACATTGCTGGCCCACCTTTAGGTCATCTGATATGACTACCCGCAGGTCCCTCCATTTTTGTTGTTGTCAGTATCTCAACGCTCATTGTGCACTCTTCCCCCGGGTTTTTGTTTCCCAGGTGCATTACTTTGCACTTCTTTGCATTGAATCTAAGCTGCCATACATTTGACCATTCCTCCAACCTTGCCAGGTCCCTTTTCATCCTTTCCACTCCACCTTGCATATCAACCCTGTTGCAGATTTTTGTGTCATCTGCAAAGAGACATACTTTCCCTTCCAATCCCTCTGCAATGTCACTTATAAAGACATTAAAAAGGATTGGTCCCAGTATTGAACCCTGCAGTACCCCACTAGTAACCCCCCTTTCTTCACTGTGGACTCCATTTACTATTACCCACTGTGTCCTGTTGTCCAGACAGTGTTTCACCCAGGCTACTACCCTGGGACTCACTCCCAGGCTGGCTAATTTGTTTATTAATCTTTTGTGTGGGACTGTGTCAAATACCTTTCTAAAGTCTAGGTAGGCCATGTCCACAGCCCCTTCCTGGTCTACTACTTTGGTCACCCAGTCAAAGAAACCAATTAGATTTGTCTGACATGACCTTCCTGCTGTGAATCCATGCTACCTTGGTTCCTGTGCCCCACTGGACACTAGGTACTCAACAATTCTTTCCTTCAGAAGTGAATCTATCATTTTTCCTACCACTGAGGTCAAACTGACAGGTCTGTAGTTTCCTGCCTCTGTCTTGTTCCCACTTTTGTGAAGGGGAATCACGTCCACGCTCCTCCAGTCCTTAGGTAACACACCATCCTCCCATGATTTATTAAAAAGGGTAGTCAGTGGTGTTACTAGTTCTTCCTTTAGTTCTTTTACAATTCTGAGATGCATCCCATCAGGCCCCATTGCTTTATCCACCTTCAGTTTTAAAGAGTTCTTTCAGAACCCTTTCTTCTGTGAAGGGACTAATATCAACCCCCCTATCCAGAGTGCTTCTATTGACTGGATTAGGTATCTTCCCCTGCTTTTCCATTGTGAATACTGAGCAGAAGTATTCGTTCAGTATCCCTGCTTTTTCACTGTCACTCTCTGCCCAACCACTTTCTTCTTTATTCAGCCTCAGTATCCCTGCTTTAGTTTTTCTTTGTTCCCTAATGTACCTATAAAATGTTTTATCCCCCTTCTTAACCGAGTTGGCTATCTTTTCCTTGGTTTGAACCTTTGCTATTCTGACTACCTTCCCCACTTCCTTCTGCTTTAACTGGTACAGTTCTCTGTCCTGCTCCTTCTGTGTTTCCTTATACTTCCTGAATGCTATCTTTTTCTCTCCCTTACCTTCCCCGCCACTTCTTTTGAGAACCATAGTGTTTTTTTCTTTCATTTTGATTTGTTTATTTGCTTCACACAAAGGCTTGTTGCCTCTGTGATGGCAGTTTTGATGTTTCCTCATTGTTGCTCCACCCCACCTTCTTGCCTGTTTGCTAGTGCTTTTCTGAGGCACACTCCCATTTTGACAAAATCAGCCTTCCTGAAGTCCAGTACTTTCACTTTTGTGTGGCTTGACTCTACAGCAAAGTTTATCATGAACCACACTGTTTGGTGGTCACTTGTTCCCAGATGGCTACCCACTTCAAGATCAGAGACCCTCTCTCTTTCCCCATTTGAGAGGACCAGGTCTAAGACTGCTCCCTCCTGAGTGGGTTCCAAAACTATCTGTTTGAGGCATGCCCCCTGAAGGGCATCGAGAATGGCCCTGCTCTAGGATGTGGCTGCAGCAAAGGTGCTCCAGTTAACATCTGGCATATTCAGGTCCCCCATCAGCAATATCTCTGCTTTCTCTGCCATCCCAAGGATGCCTTCTGTCATTTCCTTGTCCATTTCCTCCCCCTGAGATGGGGTCTGTATACAACCCCTGTGCGGATTGTGGAGCCATTTCCAGTCTCCAGGGTGACCCACAGTGCCTCCTCTCCTCCCTGTTTACCCTTTAGTTCTGTTGCTTTGATCCCTTCCCTTACATAGAGAACTACTCCTCCTCCTCCTCCTCCTCTTCTTCCCTTCCTGTCCCTCCTGTAGATTGTGTACCCTGGTATGTTGACATCCCAGACATGGTTCTCTGTGTACCATGTTTCTGTGACTGCCATGATATCCAGGCATCCCTTTTCTATCAAGGCCACCATTTCAGGGAGCTTTTTACCTAGACTACGGGCATTGGTACTCATTACCCTCCATTTTTTATGGCTTTATTTCTTTTTGCCCCATCCCTGTCCTTACTGCCTTTGTCTTTTTCTCCATTTACCCCTGCCCTTCTCCCTATTGACTGATCTATCTTGGTGTTTACCTCACTAACTACCCTGATTTTTTTTTTGAGGGGGGCTAGGTTTTCCCTTCTCCTTTTCAGTGCCTCCCCCTTGGCTAGTTTAAATGCTTGCCAATGAAGCATTTAAACCTGTCACCTAGGATCCTGGCACTTCCAATGCCCTGCTCCTTTTTGCAGGCATGGCTGCACCACACCAATGAATGTCTGAGCTGTCTATGACAGTTGTTCAGATGCAGTGGTGTACAGTTCTGAGAAAAACACTGCCACAATCAGCAGTGGTAACGTGTAGGCAATTTGTATACTGCTATTGGCAATATGCAAATTGCTGTCACGTCAGCACTGCATCTGAACTGTCATAGACAGTCCGTACCGCCCCATGAACACCTACATAGCATGCTGGGAGCCCACCCCAGTGTGCTCCTGTGATCCCCTCCACCCCCGCACACTGTATGACCTAGAGGATGCCTAATTCCCCGTCGGCTCCACTGCCCCCCCAAAAGCAAACTTCCTGCTGCCACGCTGGGAGCCCACCACAGCATGGCAAAAGTACCACGTCCTGTAAATGCTGGGAGCCCACCCCAGCATGCTCATGTGCTCCCCTCCACCCCGCACACTGTGTGACCGACGGGGGTGCCCAATCCCCCATCAGTTCCTCTGCCCCCCCAAAAGCAAACTTCCTGGTGCCATGCTGGGAGCCCACCCCAGGGTGGCTGAAGTCTGTGACCCACAGGGGTGCCCAATCCCCCATCAGCTCCACTGCCCCCACCCCAACAAACTAGCAGGTGCCACGCTGAGAGCTCACCCCAGTGTAGCAAAAGTCCCACATCGTCTTAAAAAAAAAAATAGAACAAAAGAAAATGGTCCCTCATTGACTCTCTTGCCCCCTCAACCCAACCCACACCCACCATCTGTGTACCCCACCTCCCCACACCCCTCTCACCCCATACTTACCTCCGGAGGCCGGCGTGATGATCTTCGGTGGACCAGGAACACGTCTGCATTCTTCAAAGCCAACAGCTAACTGAAGAAATGCCGGTAAGCTGTATAATAACATAAATGTGTTTTTTTTTCCAACTTTGGTGCATATCTCAGCCATTTTGGGGAATTTTTTCACCAAATTTTCAACATGGGGTTCTTGGGACCCCACCTCATGAACCCAGCCACTGTCATTTTGTTATTCGGTCCCAAAAGGTGATTTTTGCGGTCACTGCACGGAACCAACTTTCAGGACTGAGTTATGAAATGACAGTATCACAGTTCATGAGGTAGGCCCCCCCCAAAACCCTATGTTGAAAATTTGGTGAAAAAAATTACAAAAATGACTGTTTTACATGTGTGCATTGCGCAGTTCCCACACACGCTCGTATCTTCGAGAATTTTCACTATTTTCACTCCAGATTTACAACATTGCCATTTTACCACACCTCCTTATGAGCAGTATAGCTGTCATTTTTCACATCTTGCCCAAAATGTGTTTTTTCCCATGTAGCGCACAGTGGCGCAGTCAGTGTGTGAAATCAATGTTTGGGACAGATTAAGAAAATCACAGTGACACTGTTCATGAGCAGAGATCTTAAAATGGTTATATGGAAAATTCGGTAACAAAACTCCATAAAATGATTATGTTACGAGCGTGCATTGCACAGTTTCCACGCACCCTAGTAAGTTCACGAATTTGTAATATTTTCAGTCCAGATTTTCAACACTGGCATTTTTCCACACCTCCTTATGAACAGTACAGCTGTCATTTTTCACACCCTTGCTGAAATGTGTTTTCGCACTTCCGGTGCAGAAATGTGTGGCCGCTGTGGGAAATCAGTGTTTGGGACAGATTAAGAAAATCACAGTGACACTGTTCATGAGCGGAGGTCCCAAAATGCCTGTGTTTACAATCTACTGTAAAAACTTCCCAAACTAATTACATTACAGGTGTGCGCTAGCAGTTTCTACGCACACCGTGACTTCACCGATTTTTTTATATTTTCATTCCAGATTTTCAACATTGGCATTTTTTACACCTCCCCATGAACAGTACAGCTGTCATTTTTCACATCCTGTTCAAAATGTGTTTTCGCACCTGTGGTGCCAAATGGCATAGTTGCTGTGCAAAATTAGCTTTCGGCTAACAAACTGATATTACCACTGTTCATGAGGTGGGGGTCACAAAAAACCCATGTTGGAAATTTGGAGTGAAAATACCAATGAACTCCTGGGGCATTAGGGTTTCCAACCATAACACCCTACCCTGTAGAGACTGACAGACATCAGGGGTGTGACTTGGGATTGTCGCCTGTAATGCTCATGCCATTCCACCCCCACCCACACCCTGCAGCCAGTGACAGGCATCAAGGTGTGCCTTGGACTCTTTGGCCCCAAAGTTCACCCCATTCTCCTATACAGCACCCATCTCACCGTATTTCCTTATGGAATGGGGTGAGCATAAGACCCGAAGGCCCCAAGGCACACCGTGACACTTGTCGGTGTCTGCAGGGTAGGGTGTGGTGAAATGGCATGGGCATTATGCCTGATGACCCAAATGCACACCCCAATGTCTGTCACTCTCTGCAGGGTGGTGCTGGGGTTGGCTTCAGTTCAGTACTTCACTGCCATTCCTATTATGCAGCTCTCTAACTCCTACAGTACCAATGCCAATGTCAGCAAGGTAACATTCAGCATTGAGAAATGCTTGTTGTCTTTCTTGCTCCGTGCTTAAACTCTGTGAATTTTCCTTACCTTCCCTTGGTCTTGCTTAACCTTCCTATGTGCATCTGATGTCTGCTGCCCTGCTTCATAGATTGTAAATCACTTTGGGATACAGTCAGTACAAAAGGCACTATATAAAACAACTTTCCTTCATTTCTTTAAGCAGTTATGAAGTGCCACAAATTGTGGTAACTAACATTTGCACTGAAAATGACCAGAGTCTTTTTGATAATTATTATCACAATACTGTGGAATCTGTCAGCTTAACAATACAAATGCAGGACTGTGGCAAATTCCCTAAACTCTGTCTCTGCCAGTCATGGGACACCTCCTGTTATGAAATCTGACAATGGACCTCAGTTCAGCCATACAGAGTTTTAGAAACTAGCCAAAGAGTGGGAACTAAAGCGTGTCATTTCATGAGTAGTCGCAATTATCCTGAGTCAAATGAACTTGCAGAAAGAATAGTCCATAGTCTGAAAAAATACTTATAAAAAGATGATGGCAGTCACTTTTATCTGAGCCCTCTTCATTACCAGAGATCCTCAGATTATGACATTGGATCTGTGCATCTGCTGATGAGCCATCAGTTAGTGCACCAAAGTTACCAGCAACTCCTCCCCTTGTACAACCTAGGGGCCCTATCCACAAAACAGTGGCTCCCATTCTCTGCCTGCGGCAAAACTCGTTTGTGAATTGGGCCATAAGGCACCGGACTCAAAGTTAGTTCAGGAAACATGTAGGAAAAGCAAGCAAAATTAAAGCAATACTGACATGCTAAGCCCTTATCTGTTTTGAAAGAAGGAGAAAGGCTCAGAGTCCAGCAATGGAAAAATGCAAACCATCTGTGTGTAAATAGCAAAGAATCCACTCCAAGGTCTAATGTACTGTAGAGGGAGGACTGCATAAAAGAAAGTGGAGGCATCTAGTTCAGACTAAAGAGACTTCACTAACTGTGAAGGATTCACTGGCTGACATTTCTTTTTGGCTTCCAAGTACATTTTTATGTTTGTTGTGCTTGCGCACCCAACTTTATGTGGCAATGATAGGGGATTTGGGGGGGTCACTGCCAAGCCCACTGCTGTTCACAAAAGCAAGGGCTTTGCACTCAACACCAATGACAACGGGCTGTGGTCCTGACACCACTCTCTGCTTGGTGGACTGAAACTTTGTATATTTCAAAGGACTGAAGCCGCTCCAATCAGAGAAGGCTTCGGTCCTTTGATTTGCATGAATCCGTCAGCAAACAGCTGAGTCACTTTCAAAGGAGTCTGTCAGTCTAAAACACAACCATCAATGTCTGTTTCTGCCCTGCCCCAGTAACAGGCCCCCACCCGACCCTCTCTCTCAGCACCTACCATCCCAGACCCCCCCAAACATAACACTGACACTGGGGGTGTCCAATTCCCTCAGTGTCACCACCTCTTAGTGTTTTTTCTTTATTTTATTTATTGTTGCCTGTAATAAAGAAAACTGTCCCTTGATGTCTGTAGCTGGCATCCCTGTAACTGCCCCCCCCACTCCCCCAACAAACATAACACTGACATTGGGGGTGCCCAATCCCCCAGTGTTGTCATAGTTTTTTTTTCCTTTTTACTGCCTCCCCAACCCCCATAAACGTAACACTGACATTTGGGTGTGCCCAATCCCCCAGTGTCATTACCTGCAATATAGAAAATCATCACTCATCATTTTTTTTTTTAACCCTGTAAAACAGAAAACCATCCAACGACCTCTATTGCCTCTTTAATCCCCACACCTGACCTTCCCACTCAGCACCCACCACCATACCCCACCCCACCCTTCAAGCCCTTACTTACCCAGCAGGAGTCCAATACCGTGATCTTCTCCAGACCACAGAGACATCTTCACTCTTCAATGCTGGACCGCGAACTGAGGAAATCAAGTATGCCATTCAATGTATTTCAATGGGGTTTTGAACTTAATAGCATAACTTGGGCATTTTTCAATATTTTTGCCCCAAATTTTCAACAAACCTTTTTTGAACACCACCTTATGAACAATCCAAATGACGTTAGGTAAATCTGACCTGAAAGGGGATTTTGAGGTTGTTGCACTAAATCACCTTTCAGGCAGGAGTTGAACATTTTCTCTGCCCTTGTTCATGAGGTGGTGTCATAAGAAGGCTATGTTGAAAATTTGGCATAAAAATATTAAAAAACAACAAAGTTATGAGCCCACATTGAAGTTTGCAAACGCAGCCTTGTAACCTTGGTGATTTTCAATATTTTGGCTGCAAACTTTCAACATAGCCATTTCTTCATAGCACCTCAAGAATGTGACAGTTGTAATTTTTCAAATCCTGGCCAAAATTTGTTTTCACATCCCAAAAGGTGATTTCACAGTCACTGCCTGAAATCAGCTTTCAGGCAGGAGTTGAAAAATGTCCCCACTATTGGTCATGAGGTGGGGTCATAAGAAGGCTATGCTGAAAATTTGTCATAAAATATTAAAAAACAACAAAGTTATGAGCCTACATTGAAGTTTGCAAATGCAGCCTTGTAACTTTCGTAATTATCAATATTTTGACCCCAAATTTTCAACATAGCCATTTCTTCACAGAACCTCACGAATGTGACATATGTCATTATTCAAATCCTGGACAAAATGTGTTTTCATATCTGAGGCACGAAATTATGTTTTGTCAGGGATTTGATCATTTTCACCTACTGCATTCATTAGGTGGGCTAATAGGAAGGCTATGCTGAAAATTTGGTATACAAATAAAATAAAATGCCCAGGTTATGACTGAACGTTACACCATTTCAATGTTCACTCATAACTTCACTCATTTTCAATATTTTGACTCCAAACTTTCAACACAGCCGTTTTTCCACACCACCTCATAAATGTGACATGTCATTTTTAAAACCCTGGAGGAGATGTGCGAAATGACATTTTGGCCAATATACTATAAATGGCACATGTCATGTCTATAAGGTAAATCCTAAAACAAGTATCTTCAAAACTTGATGTCAGAATTGCTAAAAACAACATTCAGCATGGACAAATGCTTGTTTAATATCACCTCTCTCTTCCCATCTCATCTTGAACCTCCTTCAACTCATCCACTGGGCCCTAGACTAGTTAACCTTGTGGAAAGTTGCCGCTAGCACCATGCCACCTTTTCCACCTCTCTGAGCCCCTGACTGTGTCCCTATCCAGGTAAGCTCTATGATTCTTAATTAGAGAGGCCTTCTCCAGAGCTCACAGTTCAGTTCCTTACTGTGCCCATTAAGAAGGCATCAAGAATGGGAGTGGAGAGGAGAAGAAGCCAGGGGTCCGTGCACCACAGATGGGGTGACAAGAGGATATGGCAGCTTAATTTAAGGAGAGGGGAACTTTTCTCTCTTTTTTCTCCCTGGTCCCATGTTGGAGCAGTGTCAGAATGCAGGACTGCTCACAAGTAGATGAACAAGGCATGTGCATCTCCCTATCTCCACAATAACTGGTCTCAACCAGGTGTCACTAACACAACTGATGACACTTACCACCCTCCCTAGAGCTGGAACTTTTCCTCTGTGATGCTCGATCCTTCTCTTGTCCAACCTACTGGCATCCTTGGCTCAAGATATGAACCTGAATCAGTACTGTCCAAAGCAGGCTTGTGCAGTCTGATATACCTATCAACAAAGAATCACTGTCTCAGGATAAACAGGCCTCAGTATTAAAACTCGGACTAATGTGAGAACCTTAAGTGGTGAACTAAAGGCTCCCACTACTAATGAACAACAATATCTAAGGACTGGGGAAGGGTAAATGTATTGTGTGTTGATGCAGTATTTATCTCTTGCAAGGGGTCATCTATTGAACTGGATAGTGATTATGATGCTGGTATAGGGGCCGATATTTTAAATAATTGCACACTGAACAACTTGTCAATTATGGGACCTTTATATAAGACCTTAGCTTATAATACAGGGGTAGCTGTGTATAAACAGAGGGATTTACAGGTAGTATTATACTTGTTTGCTTATATGCCTGGCCTTGTTGTATCAATTTTATTGATGGCTGGTGACACTGAGATAAATCCCGGGCCAGAAGCAAACAATTCGGCAGATGTTGATTATTTTAAGTTAAATTACTTAGGGCTGCAAATTATTCATTTTAATGTTCAAAGTGTAACATCAAAGTCCCATGAAGTTGAGGCTTGGGTTGAATTATATTCTCCAGATGTTTTGGCATTAAGTGAGACTTGGTTAAAATCTGATATCACTAACGCCGAGATTAGTCTTCCTGCTTTTAACATATTTAGGAAGGATAGGCCTAAAGGTCGAGTGGGTGGGGTCATGTTTTATATAAAAAAGGAGTTTGTGACAACTGAAATAAGTTTCTTGAATGGGCTCATGGATTTTGTAGAACATGTTGATATTCAAGTTACGTTTGGTTCAGTTAAAAAAGTTAATTATTTGTTGCATCTACATTTCACCTAAACACCATAAAGAGGGCTTACAGAAATTTGTAGATAATGTTAAAATGGATAATTTAGGTGAATTTATGGTGCTAGGTGATTTCAATTCAAATTGGGTAGGACATCATATTGTTAGACTATCTGGTATCCTGGGTCCTTCTCATTTATATCAACTCATTTCTTTGCCCACTAGGTTAAATAATAAAACAAACAGGCATACAGGCCTATACTGGATTTTGACTAATTCACCTGGTCACATCCTAAAGTGTGGTGTGATAGCTGACTCATTGAGTGATTACCACCCAGTCTTTTACATATGGAAACATAAAAGTCCCAGGAAACCTACACCCTATATAAAAATTGTTAGGAATTTTACCAGCTTTGTTTTACAGGGATTAAGGGCAAAATTATGTGATGTTGATTGTTCTTTTATGCTTTCAATACCGGATATAAATTGTGCCTTCGATTTTTAATTACTGAGTTTATGGTAGTTTTAGATTGTTTTGCATCTTATATTAAAAGACGCAAATCGGGAAAAAATCAGGATGGTTAACCATACCCTTGATAAAACTAATGAGAGAACATGACAAACTTTGGAAACAGTATAAACAGGATGGCTTACCTGCAACTTCTCATGAATATTGATCCACACATAACAAATGTAAAGCCCAGATTAAACTGGCCAAACATAATTATTTAAAGCAAAAACAAATTGATGGGCTACCAGACCCTAAGAAATTTTGGCACACAATTAATGGCCTGATTAAGCCTACAAATGGGACTGAACCTCATATGAAAGATGGGCCTGAAGTTGTTGCTAATAAGTTTAATAAAAAATTTACAGATTTCGGTTCTTATTTTACCAAACCCAAAGCACCCTTTAAGAACGACTCAGCTGTTGACATAACTGGTAGACCCAAATTCCATTTAAGAATTACTTCACCTCAGGAAATATTAAAATGTTTGCAACAGTTGAAATGGACAGTTCAGCTGGTTATGATGGATTACCACCCAATTTATTGCATGAGGCAGCTAAAGAGTTGGCGTATCCTGTTTGTATATTATTGAATCTGTCCTTTATTACTGGTCAAGTTCCTAATCTTTGGAAACATTCTTTAGTTGTACCAGTTCATAAGTCCAGTCCAGTGTCTGATTTTGGGAATTATAGACCAATTTCCATTTTGTCTGCCTTGTCTAAAATACAAGACAGAATTGTTTACAAAAAATTTTTATTGTTTTATTTATTTCATAATTCAGATTTACAACCTTTGAGTCAAATACTCATTTACAAAGGCATCTCGTCACAGGAAGGGTAGACAACAATTGGTGGTGGAGTACAACAATGGAGCACATTACAGGTGAGATACAATAAAAGAACACACAAATCAATTCCAGTAATACAAAGGTGTACAAAGGCTTCAATTAGTTACAATTAGCCTAGTATATAAATAATAAGGTACCACTAGGGGTTCTAGGGAGCGATACCTGGGGGGGCAGGGGTGGTTGCTGGGGGAGAAGGCAGTCCGGAAGGATGTTGTCTGTAAATTAGGCCAGGCGGAGCTCTAGATATGGGCCAGTCAGGGGCATTTACAGCTCCGAGTGTCAGTGAGGTGAATTTATTGACTATATTTCTAGATATGCACTGTTATCCCTGAATCAGCATGGTTTCCAGAAAGGACATGGAAGAGAGACTGCCTTGGTCAAGTTCATGAACACGGTCCTAGGAGAAATGGAGAGGGGTTGTCTAAATGGGGCCATGTTCATGGACTTGACCAAGGCATTCGACTTGGTTAATTATGAGTTACTGATGGCTAGATGTGAGTGTGGTGGGATACAAACTTGACATAGCAGGCAGAGTTCAGATGCATAAAAGACACTGGAAGGCACCTGTCATTTTATTAAAAATCCAAAACATTTCCAGAAAGGGGAAAAAAAATTAATTAGTTCAATAACCAAAAGAAAATCTCAGGTCTCTGCTTCCCTCGCAGAGCCTGTGGCTTAACTCTAGCCAATTTCGTGTAATAAACCTCTTACACTGACACAAATAACTGTGTGAATTGATCAGCACACAAATAGGTCCTTCTCCTTCACAGTCAGCACTCCAACTGACTCGACTCTACTCTTGTCCCCTAGTGGTGAGCCCTATTTATAGCCATAGGGATTACATCACTCTCTGTGGGAAGTTCCCATTGGCCATGACATTACATAATAGGTGGTTTCCATATTATTCCATGCCTTAACATGCAGGGGCTTTTTATTTGGCCCTTTTTGCCAAATATGCTTTATTTTACAGGCAGCCCCAGTTACAACCTCTCTGGGGCTGTCACACCACTGTTTTAATTTTTTTAAATATTGGGGACACTACAGGATTAAATCAAAGTGCAGTATGCACCATTCATCAGCCCTTTATTCTGGGTTTTCTTTAAACTCTAGCACGCCATGTGCATTTTACATATCTCCAAGATGGGAGATAGTTTCTAGTCCAATGTGCAAGGCAAGGGGGGAATTTTGAAAAGAGGACAACAAAGAAAAGGTTAGGATTTTTTTAAGTTAGCCAACCTGACAAAGAAACAAGAAGTTATTCTTTATTCTTTATTTCCAGGGTCTGTATACTAATAACAGGTAGCACCCTGTTACACTAGATTAGAGTCCTTGGGTTTAAGTGATTCTGCTCCGTCCTGTTTTTCAGATTATCTTCATAACAGATATCAAATGGTAAAATTTTGAGGAACCATTTCTGAAAAAAGCCTTAGTTAAGTGTGTAGTCCCTCAGGGCTTCATACTTGGACCAATACTCGTCCATACTCGTACCTGCAAGCAGAAGCGGAGCACCGGGGTTCTCCCCCACCCCCCGAAAGGAGCTCCGAGCTCCAGGAGGTCGCAAGGGCCTGTGTAAGCCAGGGACTCTCCCCCAAACACGCCGCAAGGAGCGTCGCGCTCCACCAGCAGAGAGGGCTTGACTGCTACTCCTCGGAAGCCCCGCAGTCGCTGCGCGACTGCTCCCCGCCTGCCCCAATACCCTCCCACCCTTGGCTGGTGTTACCTTTATAGCGTAAAATCTAGCGATATTTTTGCTGCTATCGCATTTTTTCTATCAGCCTACTTCTCCATTAGCTCCTTATACTCATTGGGCACTAGAGGGAGCCTGATTACTAACTGAATATTTCTACTCTCTCCCTAAGATTGAAGCCAATTTGCATTCATTGCTGGAGCTCAAAACTTGGGCTGCACATCGTTGATTGGCAACTGACCTGTTCTCACTACCCTTCACTACTTATTCCTCCTACAGAATGCCCCTCTCACCCCTGTCGGTTCTCCTAATGGGGACACTTTGTCTCCTGCTTCTCTCTGCGCTCACATGTCCTAACACTCCTACCTCAACTATCACTGCTCACTCACAAGATGCCTTTTACTACTCCAACATTATAGCTGCGGCCGCTCCCCCGTCTCTTCCCCCAGCTGCTCTCATCAGTAAGCGGATGTGGCCACTTGCCAGGTACCTCAATTGGAAATTGAAGCTCTCCATTAGAATTAAAGGCAGGCTCTGCTGTTCCATTTCGATCTGGATCTTTCTGCGGTTACTCTTGCTAGCCGGGGACATAGAGGTCAATCCGGGTCCGCCTCATGTTCCCTTCCATTCTCTGCCACCCCTGGGTACCTCTCTTCCTAAATCCTGTGGTCTGACTCTTGCTCACATTAACACCAGGAGCCTACTAGCCAACCTCCCTGACCTTCAGGTCTGGGTGAGTACAAACGGCCCTGACATCCTTGCCTGCACCGAAACCTGGCTAAAGCCTGCTGTCATCGACTCTCAGTGTTCCCTCCCAGGATACAACATGCTACGTACCGACCGACCTGGGGCAAAAAGGGGTGGTGGCCTTGCCCTCTACTATAAGAAGCACCTTAACATCACCCTCCTTAGGAACCCCACCCCATCTAACTGTGAAATCCTTCATTCCCTCCTTCTTCTGGGGGGAGTCAAAAACTACATATTTTTTGTATATATGTCCCTCCTAAAAATGCCAGACTAGGTCTGTCTGAACTCTTGGAAAACCTATTTACAACTACAGGCAAAAATGACATTATCTGCCTTGGGGACTTTAACCTTGACTGGTCCAAGAACAGTTCAGCCAACCTATCCTCCATGATTAGTAAGGCAAATCTATCCCAGATCATACAGGTACCCACCAGAGTCTCACAGGGCGGCACCTGTGCCACCCTAATTGACTGGATACTCACAAACAGAAAGGAATACGTTACTTCGGTGGGAGTGCTCCCTGACACCATTAGTGATCATTATCCTGTTTACTGCATCTGGAACACCGTCACCCCCTCCTTCCCTCCTAAAATAGTCACATTTCCTAAACTCTCCCATCTAAATGCTGATGCTTTCATAAATGACCTCAGTCTGATTGACTGGTCTCCTCTCTACCAATCTGAGGACATTAACTTCGCTACTGACTATTTCAACTCCGTCCTCATAGCATTACAAAACTTACATATCCCAGTCACCACACACCGGGTGGCTGGGATAGTAACCAAGTGGCTAACGCATCCCTTTCTTCAACTCCTAAAAAGTAGAGACAAGCTCTGGGCAGTGTGGAAGGTATCCCATCTTCGCACTGACTATGAAGCCTATCGAGCCTCGAGGAATAAATGCAAAAGGGAAATTCACCGTGCCAAAAGTACCTACTACAAGAACCTCCTTAAATCCTCTTCCAAACACCCGCATAAGTACTGGGCCCAAATAAAGGAAATTCTTGGCAATGAAAAGCATCAGTCCCCAACAGACATGAACATTCAAGGCGTACACTGCAATAACCCAAGTACTATTGCCAACGCCTTCAATTCCCTCTTCTCAACGCTTCCAGGTGCATCCCAGACTAATCTGCCTCAAGATTACCTTCATCAGGACCCTTCCTCTTCTCACACTCCACCTACCCTTGTGCTGGCTCCAACATCTTACCGAGAAGTACGCAAGCTGCTTAACTTGCTCCCAGCAACAGGGGGCAAGGGGCCAGATGGTGTCCTTTCTGGTATCCTCAAGCGGTTTGCACCATGGCTGACCCTGCCTGTCACGTGGCTTTTCAACCTCTCGATCCATATGTCCACTGTTCCATCTATCTGGAAAACGGCCAGAGCCATCCCAATTTACAAAAAAGGTAATGTCAAACTTATGACAAACTACCGACCAATCTCCCTTCTACCTACTCTCAGTAAGCTCCTCAAGAAAATAGTCCATCGCCAACTTGCAGAACACATTGCCAAGTTTAATCTCCAAACCCCCTCCCAACATGGGTTTAGACCAGGCCACAGTACCACTACGGCTCTGATTCAACTTACCAGTGACATAAAATGCAATATGGACCATGGACTTCTCACCGGAGCCGTCTTCATTGACCTGTCCAAAGCGTTTGACATGGTTCATCACCCAATCATGCTAAAGAAGCTCCAAACTATTGGTGCATCAGACCCGACTCTTTCCTGGTTCCGCAGCTACCTGGGCAATCACACTCAGGCGGTAGCTTTCCACAAGACTCTCTCCTCCCACATAACCATCTCACGTGGAGTCCCCCAGGGGTCCACACTTGGTCCTCTCCTTTTCCCACTTCCCAATGATATCCCTGTTCTTCCCAACACAGCTGCACCCTTATGTACGCTGACGACCTAGTACTCTACTCCGGATCCAAATCAATAGATGTCATCAACTCCACACTGTCGAACGACTTGCAGGTGCTTCAACGCTGGCTCTCGAACAACCACCGAAACCTTAACCAGGATAAAACTCATGCTATGCTCTTCGGATCTACAAAAAAACTACCTCAACCGCCCCCAGACTCTCGGTTCTCTGTCTAGATGGCTCCCCCATCACCAACACGGCATCCGTAAAATACCTGGGGGTCACACTTGATCCCTCCCTCGACCTGTCTTTACACATCAGCATGGTCTGCCGAGCTGTCAATGCAAAAATTGGTGGCGCTTATCGTGTACGCCACTCCCTCACTCCCTCGGCCAGACTCGCAGTGGCTAGGGGAATTCTCTTACCCCAGCTTCAATATGCCCTTCCCATTATCTATTCTGCCAACTCCTCTGTACTTAGTAAATGGGACACAGTATATGACAACATCTGTAGATTCACCTTAACTGCCCCTCGCCTCACTCATCACTACCTCCTCTACTCTGGATTAAACTGGCTATCACCCAAGGATCTAAGGGCCTACTCACTGGGTTGCTTTATTGACTCACTGACTAGACCTCCTAGCCCTGACAAACTGGCAAACCTGCTGACTCCTGCCCCCCATACCCGATCCCTCAGATCCTCCACTGTCCCTATGCTCTCTACCAGACTTTGCACTACAAAAATGGGCGAACAGGCATTCTCTCACTTTGCTCCTAAGTTCTGGAACTCTCTCCCCCTACACATTAAAAACTCTGCCTCCCACCGGGAATTTAAAAGCTCTCTGTTCTCTCACCTGCATGACAAGGGTAACTGCAAGTGCTTGTAACCTATTTCACCCTATTGCTGGCCTGTGGCATGGACTCAAGCCTAGTCTTGTTCTGCATGTAACCAATTATGTTTGTATTTGAAGGAGATTATTGCTTACTACTCTAATAACCTACGTTGCTGTTACTTCTCCTGCTGTCCTATGTGTACCTTATTGTCATGTTGTGCTACTGTAAAATGTATACATTGTCCTGTACTCTCCCGGGTCGTGCCTGAAAATAGGCAGGTTTGTTGCCTAGCACACTTACCCGGTTACCAAAAGCTAATAAATAAATAAATAAATATTATTTTCCTTATTTTTTGATAAAATCTCTTCAGTATTACATACCGATAAAGCTACTTTTTATGCAGATGATGCAGTAATTTATTTGCATGGGTCAACAACAAGTGAGTTAAATCTTGAGTTCACAACTGAAATGTCTAGGTTGTACCATTTGTTAGCCTCAAACAAACTGGTGTTGAATAAAATGAAAACCAAAACTATGGTATTTAGGACTGCACCTAGATTAAGGGATATGGGATGTTCTCTTAAAATTGTGGCCCCTAATGGAACAATATATGAGAATGTAATGTGTTTTCAGCATTTGGAGGTTACATTGGATCGTACTTTGACTTATGATTTGTACTTGGCTAAAATAACTTCCAAGCTTCATTCTAAAATTGCATTGTTACACAGACTAAGGTCATTTTTGATTAGTGAGACTAGATTGGCAATTGTAAAATTGTGTTTATACCTATTAGTTAATTATGCTGCCATAATTATAGATAACGCTTCCACAAGTTTTGCACTAAAGAAATCTGTTTTGCTGCAATCTGTTGGTAAGTTTGCACTTTCAGCTGATAGGCACACATATTATCGTGTGATTTTACATGATATGGGTTGGTTACCCATCCAGTTAAATTATAATTTTTTGTTAGTGAAATTTCCACATAGGTTGATGCATGGTGGAGCTCCTCAAAGTTTGTAAAATTATTTTCAACCATATAGTCTCAGTACTACTCTAGAGTTAGGTCAGTTAATAATGTATTTAAATTCCCTCTCATGAGGACTTCTTGTGGGCAGCAGGTGCTTGCTTATGCCACTCCTAACAATTGGAATGAGGTCCCTACTGATATTAGGAACATAGGATCAACTGCTCTTTTTTCTAGAATGTTGTTTCAGTATTTTTTGTCTCTGTCTGAATGTAAGTGTTATGACTGATTTGGACTTATTTTATTTTTTACTCTATGTTATTTAGTGTAATTGTTGCACCCCATGTATATTCATATGTCTTGTTTTGTCTGAATTTATCGGGTCGCACCTGTAAATGGATTCACTGTCCAGTGTGCCTACCCGTTCAGCATAATAAACAAACAAACAAACAAATGTGGTCCCTCTTCACAAAAGTGGCAGCAAAGAGGAGGCTGGGAATTACAGGCCAGTAAGTCTCACATCAGTGGTGGGCAAGATCATGGTGACACTCCTTAAGGAACCAATTGTGGAACACCTGGAATCCACAGGGGCACAAGATCCGAGGCAACATGAATTCACAGCAGGAAGGTCCTGTCAAACAAATCTAACTGATTTCTTTGACTGGGTGACAAAGGTGGTGGACCAAGGTGAGGCAGTGGATGTTGGCAGTATCCAGTGATATAAGCGAAGCAAATTGAGAGACTCACATTTGTGTGACTCAGTTTGAGCACCCAAGGAAGTAGTAATCGTGAGAGGATAGTGATGGGAGGGAATAGCGAGTCAGGAAGAATATCACAGCAACAGCAAATGACGGGGGGGGGTGTCTAGAGGTGCCGGATTAGTGGAGCAGTGCAGCGTGCTGCTGCCATGCTGGCTGCCTTAGAGTAGTGGATATGGTCCCCGGTTAGCGTGGGAATGGTGCAAGGTTCAGGACCACAAGTAGGTAATTCTTTTAAAGCGTGTTTTGGAGGATAAGGGTTTTATTTTTTATTTTTGTTGTGTCCATCCTCCCCCCCAGAGCTGATTATGTTTTTTTATGTGGTCCCATTTTGTACTGCATAATGCGATCGCTGTCTTAACTGTCGATGTGGTTGTTGTATTGCCGATTGTGGTTTCGGCAAAATTTACTCACTGTTGTGTAAGTCGCTGCGATATTTTCGCTATGACATGGAACTGATGTTGCCTACCTAGATTTCAGCAAAGCCTTTGATACCATTCCACATAGAAGATTGGTAAACAAGTTGGGTAGTCTGGGGTTGGGCCACAAGGTGGTGAACTGGGTCACTAGCTGGCCGAGGGATAGAATGCAGAGGGTAATAGTAAAAATAACACAGTCTGAGGAAATGGAGGTGATCAGCGGAGTAACCAGGTTTCATTTTTGGGGCCAATCCTCTTCATTGTCTTAATCAGTGACATTGCAGAAGGACTGGAAGGGAAGGTTTGCCTGCTTGCAGATGACATCAAAATCTGTAACAGGGTTGATACACCACAGGGAATGGAAAGGATGAGAAGAGACCTGGAGAAGTTGGAAATATGGTCTGAGGTGTGGCAGCTAAAATTTAATGCAAAGAAATGTAAGAACATGCACGTGGGGAGTAGAAACCCAGGAGAGAGCTACAGGATGGGGGGGGGGTGGCAGCTGTCAGTCACCAAGGAGGAACGGGATCTGAGAGTCATCATCACAAATGACCTGAAGGCCACCAAGCAGGCAGCAAAGGTGGTGGGGAAGGCCAGTGGGATGCTGGGTTGTATAGGAAGGGGTATCACAAGTTGGAGAAAGGAGGTACTGGTTCCAATGTACAATACGTTGGGGAGACCTCATCTGGAGTACTGCGTGCAGTTCTAGAGGCTGCACCTTTGAAAGGACATAGACAGGATGGAGACGGTGCAGAGAACAGTGACTAAGATGGTGCAGAGACTACAGCATAAGGCATACGAGGATAGATTAAAGGACCTCAATATGTATACACTGTAACAGAGGAGTTAACGGGGTGACATGATTGAAATGTTCAAGTACCTCAAGGGCATAAACAAGGTGAAAGGGGAAAGCATCTTCCAGTATAAAAAGAGTACTAGAATAAGGGGTCATGACGTGAGATTAGAGGGGGAGGCATAAGGGGAAATGGGAGGAAGTTCTTTTTCACTGAGAGGGTGATGGCTGCATGGAATGACCTGCCCCTTGGGGTGGTGGGAGCAAGCACTGTGGCGGAATTTAAACATGCATGGGATATGAATAAGGTGGCCATAGAGATAGGAAGAAATGAATTAAGCAGGTGACCAACTATTGGCACCAGCCACCATTACAGGTAGGAAAGACGGGCAGACTGGATGGGCCTGACGGTCCTTTTCTGCCAACAACTTCTATGTTTCTATAGTTATTATTATTTTTTTTTATAAGCTTTATTTTAGCAAGCAGATGGTACAGCCTATTTATTGAAACAACAGCTAGTACACATGGATGCAAGAGTACAGATGAAGGGCCTGGGGCCCACAGCTAGGACAGAGGTAATGCAACATAGTTCTTTGTTAGTATATACTTAGGTTACACGTATGCATGCAGTATAGCAAAATTGCTATTGACTCCATCTACAAACTCTCCTTGTCTAACTTTTGGAGTCTGAAATGTCAATATGTTTTTCCCTCTGTGCTTAGGGTTTTGACCTTGTAGCTATCTAGTGATCCACTGCTTCCCTCCCATTCCTCCCCCTTCAGTCCTTACCCCCACCTCTCGCCCCTCTTCATTATTATGGAGTGCTTGATCCCCCCCGGTATGTTCAGTAGCTGGGAAACCATCTTGAGCCCAGGGTGTTTTCCAAGAGGTCCCACACTCTCCTATACTCATGGTTCCTCCCAAGGGCTGCATATTGTGCTTGCCATCATTTCATACACCCCACTAATGCTGATGCTATAGATGGTGGGGTATCTTGCTTCCAACATTTTGCTATACGTTTCTTTGTAACCACTATACCCAGTCCACAGTGAGTGTGTAATTATTTTAATTTTGGGGCCTCTTGAATGCACACCTAATAGAATACTTTTACAGTCCCAGGGGCTGGGAGGTCCAGGGTTCGGGCGAGTGCAGTTTTGACTTCTAACCAGAAGGGCTGGAGTTTGGAGCAAGCCCAGGCCATGTGTATGAAGGTGCCTGTTGTTGCCTTGCATTTTGGGTATGTGTCAGGTATATCTGGGTCTATGCAGTAGGCCAGGACTGGAGTGAAGTAGGTCCTGTGAAAGAAGAAGTAGTTGATCTGCCTCAGTCTGTTGTTCACTGAGCAGTAGAGTGACCCTCTGACCACCTGATCACAGTCTCCCTGTGTCCAAGTGCCAATGCCCACATCCCTCTCACACCAATTCCTTGTCTTTCTTAGGTCATCTGGCAAGCTGCCCAATTGAAACTTGTAGAATTGCTGCAGGGACCTAGCCAACAGTCTGGGATCCAGTAGTATTTCTTCCCCTGGAGATCTATGGGGGGGGCATTAGTGCAATTTAGTTCACACCTGCAGGTAGGCATAAGACTGCCCAGGAGGACAGGAAAAATCAGCTGCCAGATCCTTGAAGGAGAATGTGATCCCCCTTGGAATAGGTCCCCATGTATCTCCATTCCCCCTAGACCTTTCTCATGGGGTGTGAAGGAGGGTCAGCTTCCAAGAAGGCAGCCTGGATATCTGCTTCTGCCGAGATGCTTGTGGGGTGACCTATGTCTTTGTGTAGCTGTGGCTATAATTTACAACAGTTTCTTGTGAAAGGGTTTTTGAGTTATCTGGGCTTCTCTGACTCCAGAGCTGGGGACAGCAATGCCTGCAGCATGCCACCCCCCCACGCGATCTGTGGATTCCATCTTCACCCATGTCAGCCCCTGCAGAATTTGCTTCTGTGAGTCCTTTAAGAAGGCCAATTGCATAGCTATATAATAAAACTTGAAATTTGATCATTCTAGGCCTCCTTTGTCTTTTGGGTGCCAGAGAGAGCTCTGCTTTGTCTTCACCCTACCCTATGCCCCTGCCCAGGGGCTGGGAGGTCCAGGGTTCGGGTGAGTGCAGTTTTGACTTCTAACCAGAAGGGCTGGAGTTTGGAGCAAGCCCAGGCCATGTGTATGAAGGCGCCTGTTGTTGCCTTGCATTTTGGGTATGTGTCAGGTATATCTGGGTCTATGCAGTAGGCCAGGACTGGAGTGAAGTAGGTCCTGTGAAAAAAGTTGTAGTTGATCTGCCTCAGTCTGTTGTTCACTGAGCAGTAGAGTGACCCTCTGACCACCTGATCACAGTCTCCCTGTGTCCAAGTGCCAATGCCTACATCCCTCTCACACCAGTTCCTTGTCTTTCTTAGGTCATCTGGCAAGCTGCCCAATTGAAACTTGTAGAATTGCTGCAGGGACCTAACCAACATTCTGAGATCCAGTAGTATGTCTTCCCCTGGAGATCTATGGGTGGGGAGCATTAGTGCAGTTTAGTTCACACCTGCAGGTAGGCATAAGGCCTACAAGTCCCACACCGACTCCGTGACCCAGGCCACCCACCAAAAACTTGGTCTCCTCTACCGGCTGGGGGACTCCCTATCCTTGGCTGCATGATGGGCAATTGATAGCTGCAATCTTCTCCCCACCATTCTATATGGTGCTCCACTACTGCAGTTCCTCCGAGAGTCGGAATTCAACAAACTATCCGTACTCTATAATCGAGTGGCACGGTTTGCCACAAGCTCCTCTCCTAGAAGGCATCACTGCGAAGCACTTGGGTAACTTAATTTACCCACTCTGCGACACAAACTCGCGTACCCCGTCACTTGCCTTACCTTCAAGTTCTCTACCCTGGGTCCCCCTTCCCATCTTAGAGGACTACTCTCCCCTAAAGAACAAACCAGAACCTTGAGATCATCCGAAAAACACCTACTGGACATCCCTCGGATGCGCTCCAACCAAGGCAAGCGCTCTTTCAAATTTGCTGCCTCCCACCTATGGAACTCCCTTCCCACTAGTTTGACTGACTCTCCCACCCTCAACCAGTTCAAGTCTGGACACAAACTTTATCTACTCAATCTCAGTCTCTGTGGCTGCAACCGTTAGCCCCCAAGCCTTGGTCTCATGCCTGCTGAACTGCTCTGAACCTCTGTACATCCTGTCTTTCTACCTAGCCTCATCTGTGCTGGCTAACACACTCTAACTGATGGGTGCCAGGTGTCTGAACATGAAAGAGATGTCTACTACTGTATGCTGTTTACTAATGTCTATCTACGAAATTAATGTTATAGCTGTAAATCATGACTGAAGTCTAGTTGGGAGCCTAACTGTCCTGACCCTGTATGCTGTTGTAATGTTTATGTGTGTACAATATGTAATTGCTGTAAATATTGCCTATAAATATCTCTTTATGTAACTAATTCCGGGTCGCCCCTGAAAAAGGGACCTCTGGTCTCAGTGGGCTTACCCGGTTACCAAAATCCAAATAAATAAATAAGACTGCCCAGGGGGAACAGGAAAAATCAGCTGCCAGGTCCTTGAAGGAGAATGTGATCCCCTTGGAATAGGTCCCCATGTATCTCCATTCCCCCAAGACCTTTCTCATGGGGTGTGAAGGAGGGTCAGGGTGTGAAGGAGGGTCAGCTTCCCAGAAGGCAGCCTGAACATCTGCTTCTGCCGAGATGCCTGTGGGGTGACCTATGTCTTTGTGTAGCTGTGGCCATAATTTACAACAGTTTCTTGTGAAAGGGTTTTTGAGTTATCTGGGCTACTCTGACTCCAGAGCTGGGGACAGCAATGCCTGCAGCATTTATTTTCATTTATTTAGTTGGTTTTTGTTAACCAGGTAAGTGCACTAGACAAATCCTGCCTATTTTCAGGCACAACCTGAGGGAGGGGGATACAGATGAATGCCAACTGATTTTGAACCACATTAAGCTGTTGGTGGTATTTTTTAGTGTATGAGGGAAATTTGGCCAGGACACCGGGGAAATTCCCCTACTCTTTTCGATAAGTACCATGGGATCTTTAACATCCATCTGAACTACCACCAATCTAGTCAGATGGGACCTCGGTTTAACGTCTCATCCGAAAGACGGCAACTCAGAAGTGCAGCACCCCTCTCATGCTGCACTACCGTGTCAGTACTGGGATATTAACCCAAGTGCCAGATGTGGGAACTGAACCCACAGCCCTCTGATCTCCCGGCCTCAGAGGTGAATGTGCTACCTATTGAGCCACTGACACTGTTGTATGCCACGCCCCAATCTGTGGATTCCATCTTCACCCATGTCAGCCCCTGCAGAATTTGCTTCTCTGAGTCCTTTAAGAAGGCTAGTTACATAGCTATATAATAAAACTTGAAGTTTGATAATTCTAGGCCTCCTTTGTCTTTTGGGTGCCAGAGAGAGCTCTGCTTTGTCTTCACCCTATGCTCCTGCCACAGGAAACTGGTAAGGTAACCCCTGACAATAGTGAAATATTTAAGTGGTACATGTATCAGGAGTGTCTGATACAAGTACAGACACTGTGGTTGTATGTACATTTTGACTGTATTAACTCTGCCGATCAGTGTTCAGTGATGGAACTGCCATCCGTCATAATCCACTTTTAATTTTTGCATAAAGGCCTTAAAGTTGAGGGTACACAATGTAGACAACTTCTTAGGGACGTAAACTGTTAGGTATTTCAAATCTGCTCCCAGTTGAACTGTTATGTACAGTTTTGTACATTATTTTATATTGTTCTCTATTTTTATTGTACAGCACCCAGAGTCCATAGAAATGGGTGCTTTTATAAATAAAATATCTATGTATCTATTTATTTATTTTAGGGAGGAGACTGGTTTCAGCACTACCCTTGCTACACTCAGAGGGTCGCCCACCCCCACAGGGAGCCATTCACACTTGGTCTAATTAATTTTGTTGCCTGATATTGGACCAAAGACATGGACAATTTCCCAGAGGGCTTCTATGGCTTCAGTAGGGTTTGCTAAGAACTGCAGCACATTGTCTGTAAAAAGCGATACTTTCTGTTGGACACTGTTAGGGGGCAGGCCCTGGATTCCTTGATGCTCTCTTATGGCCACCACCTGTGGCTCAATAGTGAGTATCTAGAGCAAGGGAGATAGGGGTAACCCTGGCGTGAGCCTCTGGTCAAGGAAAATGAAGCTGAAAGATGCCCATTTGTCAGTATCTGGGTGTGTGGGGAGTGGTACAAGGCAGCAGTCCATGATGTAATTGTAGGACCCAGGATCATCTTATCCAGTACTGCAAACATGAAGGGTTACTCGACTCAGTCAAAACCCTTCTCTGCGACCAGTGCCAAAAGACCAGGCTGAGCCCCCCAAACCACAGCCACATGATGTGCACAGAGCAACATATGTTGTGCCTAGCCTGGTGGCCCTTCACAAAGCCACACCAGTCTTGATAAATTAGCTCTGGCAAGACCCCCTCCAGCTGGCCTGCTAGGAAAGCAATAATCTTGTACTCTGTGTTAGGAAGAGAGACAGGATGATATGAGCCACACTGAGTGGGGTTCTTGCTGGGCTTAGGGATGACATTAATGGTAGCTAGATACTGTGAAGGAGTGTAACTCTTTCCAGTGCCTCAAGGATTATATTTGCCATGGGGTCTATAAAGTCCTCCCAAAACACTTTATAAAATTATTTTGGGAGATCATCTGAACCTGGTGTTTCCCCAGATTTATACAGCACATTGCTTTGGCTATGTCATCCTTCGATGGAGGTCCATCTAGCCTGTTTTCTGGTTGGGCCAAGGTGCGCAAAGATGGAGGAGTCAGGAATGTTTCTAGGGCCGGGGTATCCACTTTCACCTCCAAGCTATACAGTTTCATATAGAAGGTTTTGAAGGCTCAGCTAATGCCTGCCTGCCTGGTTGGGGGATATGGCCCTATCCATGCACTTGAGCCCCATTATGGCTTTGCTGGCCTCCTGGGCTTTTAGTTTCTAAGCTAACCAGTGGCCTGCTCCATCTACCCCAAAGAACTCTCCTACCCAAGCTAAGATTTCTTTCCAGACATGCTGAAACTATGTGATTCAACTTGGCCTTGACGGAACGCAACTCCTTCAGCTCTTCTGGCACCATGGCCACCATCAGTTCCCTCTCAGGGGTGGACACCCTAGCATCCAACTCCCTTTCATTTTTTAGCTTCTTGCTTAACGTGGTGCACTGCAAATGATATGGAGGTCCCTCGAACAAAAGCCTTCATGGTCTCCCACCTCATGGTCTCCAAGATGTCCCCCTGCCTATTAAAGAGAAGGAATTGCTGTAGGGCCTCTCTTCGGTGCTGTTTATAGGCTTCATCTTTCAGGTGTCTGGGGTCCAGTCTCTTTTTTCTTCATTTATTTCATACTTGTAGGCATAATGAGCATGTCTGCCCATGTTCATATGTGACAAGTGTACATATACACATAAAAAAGCATATTAAATATAGAGTATACATACAAACATATTAAATACAAAGCATTCATACAATCAATGAGTCAAGAAACATCAACAATAGACATCATACTTTTACACACAACAATTACATTCATCATTATCAAAAAACCAAGTCCACAGAGATTTTTTGAAAGAGAATAGTGAAGTGCAGTTGATAATATGGGGGGGGAGTTAATCAATCAGTCTTTATTTTACCAAGTGGAACACCCTTGAACAAGCTCATTTTCAAGGTGGGCCTGGGTGAATATACAAATACAGTACAATAGTAGAACAGGAACACTTGTAGGTACAGCAGTAAGAAAGAACAAAGGTATAGAGAAACATAATGGCGTGAAACAACATAGATACAACAATTATGTAGAAATATGCAATAAACTCTCATAAAGATAACAATATGCAGTAATTGTACAATATAAAATTAAACTCACCTTACTTACTGCTCCCCATCATGTTAAAATGATGGGGAGCAGTAAATAAAAATGCCCTCTGGCCAATGGATTTCCTATATAAAGGTAATGAAAAGGTTAACTTACTCTGAGTCTGGGTGCCATATTCATTTAAGCTCTGGGAAGAAGGGCAGTGATGGAGGTGGGCAATAAACCCAAAACACACTTAAACAAAAATACAGCTAATTTAAAGTATTCACTGTTTGGGTGGTAGCACCCAATCCCCCATAATCACTAATAAGGGAACATGGTCTGATTGGATCAGTGGACCATCTCGTGGAGGGCTCCCCTCAAGAGTAGGACTGCATCTATGTGAGTATATAAGCCAAGGGCATGAGAGAAAAAGTAATATTCTCTGTCAGCCGGGTGCAAGAAGTGCCACATATCTATCAGCCCCTTTTTATCAGCCCACTGCCTGAGTGCTGCAGATCAATTCAATGTACTGTGAGTTAGGGAGACTGATTGTCCATTATGGTGACCCAGTGGGCATTATAGTCCCCCCCTCATGATGACATTGCTTGGGTAGTCTGCCAGCATGACTACCAGCTTGTGAAAAAAATCAGGGCACTCAAAATATGGCCCATACACTGCTACCTGTGACCATCTTTCCCCCCCACCTCCAACTCTGCCACCAAGAACCTCCCAAGTGAGTCAGCTTCATGTCTTTGGACCTTGATTGGGAGGCCCAGCTGGAGCCAGATAGCCATCCCCTAGCCTCGGTGGTAAAATTTGCTGTTAGTAGTGTGCCCCCCCCGAGGCTTTTGCAAATGCATCACCTCCTCCAGGATCACATAGGTCTCCTGAAGTATCACAACGTCCCTGTTGATTTTTCTAATATAAGACCAAACCCTTTTTCTCGTCATGTGGTTTTCAAACCATTAACATTCAGTGCCAGTACACTCGGTAAACCCATCTGTACCAGTCTGCAGCAATCCCCCCCTCCCCAGCTGTGGTCTCCCCCTTCCCTACACTGTTCTGTCCCCATCAGCTTGCTAGTTTTCTGTGTAACCAAACTCTTACTATGAACCCCATATTGAACACAACCTCGACTGGTCTCAACTGACAGTTTTAAACAGTGCTGACCCAGTCTATTCCACCCCCCCAGGAGCTGTTCTGACTTTCAATGCACAAATAACACAGAAATAAGTTGAGTATTATCCCTTCCCCCTGCTCCCTCTCCCCTCCTCCCTTGATGGGCAACAGGCTCTACAGACCTTGCTGCAGCAACCAGCTCAACAGCACTAGGGTTCCCTCCCCTACCACCCCCCTCAGACACTATCAGGTCCAAGTTACCCACTTTCTTTAAGCAGAGCCAGGATGAACCTTCATTTTTTTACTGACGGCACTGGTTCACATATATGTGCCATCCATATGTGCCACAATAAATTGCATGACCTTGGATGGTCCAGCTCTACCGGTCAAGTGTGGAGGCTCCAAGGTTAGTTCTCTCACCTCCCATTTGGGTGTGTGTGTGTGTGTGAGCTTCTCAGGCAGCCTCCCCCCCCACCCCCACCAGTGCACAGTGATGTGACTAGGGTATATCTGCCAGGCTCAAAACCATGTTACTGATAGAGGTTCATACTAGGTGGACTTGTCCTGAGTGAGGATGGGCACCGTCTGCTTGTCCCCAGAGGCAACTGCCTCCCCCCGCCTCGCTCTCTCTATCTAATGCTCTGCTCAGCTTGCAATCAGGAAATTTAAAGCAAGTTGGCTGAGCCCTGAGTCAATGCTACCAGGCCCACAGGCCAATACCAGTTTGATCCCCCAAACAGTTAGGGAATCCAATGTCCATACATTATAGTAATAATAACAAATGTTAACAATATAAAATAACACCAACAGTTATGCTCTCATTCGTTTCTTTTGTCCTCTTTTTAAATTTTTTTCCCCTTTTTCCTACTTCTGTGGTGAGTGAGAAGTGTGGATCTCGAGTGGGGAGCTAACCAAGGCGATATCCAGCCCCGCTGCCTCACCCACCCTATCTACCCTGTGTTTGGCCGAGTGGTTTTCAGTTGGATCTGCAAGCACCCTCCCTACTCAGCTCTATGTTCACCATGACAATCACTTGATTACTGTGTTGTGGTATTGGCGTGGGGCACAGATAGTGGGTCGCAGAGAGTCATACTGGAACAGTCTGGGCAGGAAGCTTACTTTTGCACCCAGCCAATGCTTGGGGACCTGATTCTGAGCCAAGCACCCAGACTCAGACCAGGACAATAAGAACCTACCTTGCCATTCTTGCTCAGGAATGTAACTGGAAACAAGACTGTACTCTCTATGTACCTTCCCAGTAATCAGTAAATAAAACCAAAAATTAGGATACAGTGCAATTCAAAGAAACTCAAGTGCATCCTCAGCTTTATTTATTTATTTTATTTATTTATTGAACATCAATTTACAACCTTTGAGCCAGGGGCTCATTTACAAAGGTACCTCGTCACAGAGAGGACAAAACAGTACAAACAAGCTTTTACAATATAACAGCGTACAAAATTTGGAACAACATGAGGATATAAAATGGTTACTATTTTAAGGTTACAGGATTGGCAAAGCACAAGTAGGTTTAGAATAATTTGTACATCAGGCAAAACAGAGGAGGGTCTATACAGAAATAAGCCTTGTAGAGACAAGCGGAGAGGCAAATAGGACCATAGATAGTGGAGGTAGTAGGTTGGGTGCAGCCACTCGGGGAGCTTTGCCAGAGCGATTGAGCAAGAGTAAACTTAGAAATAGCCACAGCAGCGCGTATTAAGTAGGTGATTACGAAGGGAGGTTTTGAAACGAGAGATTGTGGAAGCATCAGTGATTCTGATGGGGAGGGTGTTATACCAGGATGGGGCACGGTAGTGATAGGCCCTTTGTCCTTGTGAGGTTCTTGCCCTTGGTACTAACAGTGTGGTTTTGCAGGAGGTTCGAGTTTGCACCAGTGAGTTTGCTTGGTGGATACAGGCAGTCAACCCAGGTGGGGATAGGCCAAGGAGAGTTTTTTTTTGTTAGGAGGCAGGTTTGATACCTAAGACGCTCGTCAAGATCGAGCAGATTAGCCTGGGCATATAGATGGCAGGTACTGTATGTGTAACTCTGGGAGCCCTGGTGATTAGCCTACAGGCCTTATTTAATGTGAGGCGGATTTTGTTTAGTGAGGTCTGGTCAGCGGCCCCATAGACTGGCAAACCATAGTCCATTAGGGACAATATAGAGGACATGACCGCGAGTCGGAGGGCATCGGGGGGGAGACAATTTTTGTGGCTGTAAAGGATACCCAGCCGAATATTGGAGGCCAAGGCTAGGGCAGAGATGTGGGCATGGAATGTGAGGGCAGGGTCGAAAGTTATCCCAAGGTACTTGTATGTGTAGACTTGCTCGAGTGGGAACTTGGAACTGGCAAGGACCTGAAGTGGAAAATTACTAGCTTTGTTTTGGGGTGGGCAAAAAGCATGGTTTTTGTATTTTTAAGATTTATTACAAGTCTGTGCTCTTTGAACCAGGCGTCCGCGTCATTATAAGATAAATTCAGGGAGTCCTGGAGGGTGTTAGGGTTACGGTCGGAGGCAAAGATAACAGCGTCATCTGCATAAAGTAAGAGTTTACCAGCACAAGCACCTGGCAGGGAATTGAGATTTAGGGAAAAGAGCAAGGGCCCAAGAATGGAGCCCTGGGGAACACCAGAGCGAATAGGGCAGGCGTTGGAGAGTGTCCCATTAATTTTAACACACTGGGAGCAGGCAGACAGATAGCTGGAGCACCAGGAGACTGGCCCGGCAGCAAAGCCTGTGTGGCTGAGTGCATCGAGCAGGAGGGATGGGAAACAGTGTAGAAAGCTTTCAACAAGTCAACGAACACTGCGCCCGCTAAAGAGCCAGAGTCCAGAGAGGAGTGAAGAAAGTTAGAGAACTCAAGGAGGGCGGTGTTGGTACTGTGACCAGCACGGAAGCTGTGCTGTTCAGCACAGAAGATGCTGTATTTGGTTAGATACTCTGAGATTTGGGTGGACACTATTTTTTCTAAGGCTTTTGAGAGCAGTGAGAGGATAGAGATTGGCCGATAATTACCAGATAGGGACCTATCACCACCCTTATGAATAGGTGTGACTGTGGCAATTTTCCAGGCAGCGGGAAATTGCCCCAGGCAGAGAGATTTATTAAAGAGGCTGGTGATTGGAGCGATAACCAGGTCCAGTACCTGATGAAGGAGATTGGGGTCCAAGGAGTCACTGCCAGTAGTATTGCTCTTTAAGGCCTTGATTAGATACGGTCTGACTTCATGGACAGTAACCTGGTGTAAGTGGAACCAAGGGCATGTGAGAATAGGGTCAGGTATGGGGGGGTCAAAGAAGTTGCTAGGGAAGACAGGGCTAAGGTCAGTGAAGGATTTATTGAGATAGTTGGCAATGAGGGTAGGGTCAGAGGAGAGGGACCCATCAATGTTGATTTGGGAGGGTGGGGGAGAATGTGAACCCCCATTTAGTTATTTGATATTGTTCCAGAAGGTTCTGGCATTCCCCCAGGATGAGGTGAGTGAGGCCTGATAGTGATCAGCCTTAGCCTTGCGTATGGCCCAGGTACATTTGTTTCGGGCAGCTGCATAAGCCTGCCTGTCTGCAGGGTGGCCAGTTTCCCTGGCAAGGTGCCACAGGTTATCCCTGCACTTAAGAAGTTGGAGCAGAGGAGGTGTAACCCAGGGAGCATGCCATACTTTGGAACGGAGTACAGTTAGAGGTGCGTAAATGTCACAGGCTTTGTTAAACATTTGGGTGAAAAAGGTTAGGGCTGTATCAATGTTGGGGGCATTCTGTATGGGAGACCAGTCAATTTGGGCTAGGAATTGCTTAAGGCCTTTCAGCCCACCTGGTCTTAACCGCCGCCGTAGGGTGGGCTGTGCTGTGGATTTGGGTAAGGAGGTTGACTAACAGAAAAGAATAGGAGAGTGGTCACTAAATCCATCAGGAAGGACTTGTATATTGGAAATTAGGCTAGGCCGGTTAGTGAGGACCACATCAAGAAGAGTGCTTGAGCTTTCATGGGATGCAGTTGAAGAATTCAAGACCACAGACTGGATAGTGAAGGAAAAATAATAGGAATGTAGTCATGCATTGAAGTATTGCCTAGGTACACTGTGTGAGCCTTGAACATATGCCATGCATCCACTTGTTGGAGAAGATACCACTTGTCTTGGCCAGAATGTTTTTTTGTCTTCTGGCATCATGCACCATATGCAGAGATCCTTGTCCTGTAGAGGACCACTGTGTGAAAGTCTAGCAGAAGGGCCAGAAGCATTTTCAGGGGAACTGTCATGCTCAAATCGGGATACGAGGATTTCTTGCATCTGCTGTTTCTCTTTCCTAGTTTTGGCTTGCTGAAGCTTCCTTTTACTCGTGAATCCAGTCTTACACAATTTTTGAAAAAACATGCCAGTTGGACCATCATCCTAGTTTACTTTCTCAAAAACATTTCCTTAGTTATCCAACCCCCTCCATTTGTCGGCCGTAACTCTCACCCCATTCCATGTTTAAGAAAGCTGACATGGTACAGTATAGGAAAATGGGGTGAGAGTTAGGCCCAATGACCCCAAGGCACACCCCGTCGCCTGTTGATCTGTGGAGGGTGGGGTTGGGATGGGGTGGTAGGTGGGGAGTGTTAGGGTCTCAAACCTAACACCTCATTTCCCTACTTTTGTCACTTCAGCCCTAACTGATGCATAACAAAGCTTTTGCAATGAATTTCCTTACTTTTTGAGAAAGTATAATGTTACCGCTATATGGTGTTGGTGCTCCTATAATATCAGATTTTTCATAATGAACTGTCATCTTCCTGTGGGAGCGCAGGGCCCTCCCAGTATGGAATAATGGATCACCCTGCAGTGTCATTATTGCATAATGGTATCCAGGGGTGCCAGGCTTTGAAAAATGTTGTGGATGCTCAGGGTCATTATAAAAGGCCGGGGGTCTGGGAGCCGCCTAGGCCACCAGAAGCCATAGAGTTTTTCATGCTTTCTTGTGCATCTTGGGGGGGTATTTTGATACATTTTGGAATGAGTAAGCTACCATCACAACTACTCCACTGTAGAGGATACCATGATGCCATTGTGGGCTCTTTGATGTCTGAGCAAGTGCTAAGATCAATAAGAGAGTGCCCTGGAAGGATCTTTCATGCTCTCAGTTTTGCAAACATGCCAGAATACTAATTTTAGATTGCAGTGCCACCACTCATCAGTGTGCAAGTGTAAGAGTGCCCTGAAGGGCTATTTGATGCCTCCAGTTAAGGACCCATGGAAGAGTGCTCTAGTGGGCTACTTGATGCCCTCATGTGCTTTAAGGATGCCCATAGTGATGGTTACAGTGTCACTACTCCACAGGGTGCAAGAGCACCCTGGAGGGCTCTTTGATGTCTCCAGATGCTCCAAGAAGACATGAAAGTGTGCCCTTGAGGGCTCATTGATGCCTCCAGCAAGGTGTTGCAAGAAGACATGGAAGAGTGCCCTGGAGGGCTGTTTGATGCCTCCAGCTCCAGGTGCTGCAAAAAGACATGGAAAAGTGCCTTGTCTTCTTGCAGCACCCAGTGTAGGCAAACTAAAATCTCAAAGGGCATCCTTGTACAGCACCTGGAGGCATCAAAGGGCCCTCCAGGGCACTCTTGCACCCTGTGGAGTGGTGGCACTGTCTGCAACCTAAAATCATAAAGAACATCCTTAGAGCACCGGGGGGGCATGAAAGGGCCCTCCAGGGCAATCTTCTATGTCTTTTTGCAGCACCTGGAGGCATCAAAGAGCCCTCCAGGGCACTCTTCCATGTCCTTTTTCAGCACTTGGAGGCAATAGAGAGCCCTCAAAGGCACTCTTGCACCCTGTGGAGTGGTGGTGCTGTATCCTAAAGTCACAAAGGGCATCCTTAGGGCACCTGGGGGCATCAAAGAGCCCTCCATGGCACTCTTCCCTTGGAGGGCTCTTTGATGCCTCCATGTGCTGCAAGAAGACATAGAAGAGTGCCCTGGAGCACCCTTTCATACCCCCAGGTGCTCTAAAGACATCCTTTGTGATTTTAGGTTGTAGTGCCACCACTCCATAGGGTGCAAGAGTGCCCTGGAGGGCTCTTTGATGCCTCCAGATGCTGTAAGAGGTTGCCCTTTGAGATTTTAGTTTGCCTCCACCAGGTACTTGAAGAAGACAAGGAACTTCCATGTCTTCTTGCAACACCTGGAGGAAACAAAGAGACCTCAAGGGCACTCTTGCACCCTGTGGAGTGGTGGCGCTATACCCTAAAATCACAAAGGGCATCCTTAGAGCACCTGGGGGCATCAAAGAGCCCTTCATGGCACTCTTCCCTTGAAGGGCTCTTTCATGCATCCAGGAGCTGCAAGAAGACATGGAAGAGTGGCCCGGAGGTCTCTCTGATGCCACCAGGTGCTCAGATTCACTTAGCATATGTCAGTGTAATGGCATTAGAATTTTTATAGGAGCTGCCAGGTCAAAAGCAACCTGTAAGTTGTTAGAGACATTTTCTGATGATTTTCAACAGTAAACATAACTGACAATGCCATGGATTATTACACATTATTTGACCATATAGAAGGTGTTCTTGCGAACTGTTGCTCTGCCAATAAACTCATCAGCTATTTTGTCCATGTCTAATGCATCAGTGTGTTCCTGATGAATGTGAAGCAGAGCCACACTATTTAACCGTCTCTGTGACATTGTCGATCTAAGGTATATTTTCAGTTTTCTTAGTCCCGAAAAAGAACGCTCAGTTGTGCAAGTTGATACTGGTACTGTCAGTAAGATCTGAATACATTTTACAAATGCTGCCAGTAAATTACAAATGGATTGCTTTCTGTGATGACACAGTACACATCTTGCAGTGAATCAACAGTTTTCCCACTAGCTTTTGCAATGTCAATGAACATGTCACAGTGTAGTTGCAGACGCCCGACATCTATGTCATTGCTATAAAAATCAGATATGGGATCTACTGGACCTTGTCCTATTGCACATTTTTCTGCTTCTAACATGAGCTTCTGAGCTGGAGACTGAAATCTATCTTTGAGTGAAACAAGAACCCAATCAATCACTTGGGAAAAATATTCTCCTGAAGTGGTCTTTTGGGGATGCATCAGTAGCTGATAGAGAGCCACCATCTATACATTGTGGAACTTTGCACTGACATGGAAGAACTGGTTCATTGAACTGCAGTTCCTCCGCTCTTCCTTCCACAGTATTCCAGAAGTTGTCAAACTGCCCTCTGTATTGTTTTATAGTAGCAAGAATAGTTTGAATCATACCATTAGCTTTTAGAAATTGAAGAGAGCTTGCCTGAAGGGCTGTGTTTACGCTGTCACAGTGAGAGAAAATTTTTAAGAGAAGACTCAGGAAGAAAAATCCTTTAAATGATGGTAGCAGTGCCAAGAACCCTCCTGCTTTCGCCCCATACTCCGGAGTATGCTCTGAGGACACACACTGTCCAGAAATTCCAGTATCACTGTATTGTTTTCTAGAATCGAATTTAAGCTAGCTGCCCTGACTGTCCACCTTGTTGGAGCAAATGGTAGTAAAGAGACAGGCCAACTGTCTTCCATGCCACTTCATTTGTTTTCAAAAAAAGTTAGCCATTTTGGAGTGTCTCTAATGAATGTTTTGAGTTCCCATAACTGATTTAGCATGTCTCAACATTCATTTATTTTGCTGATGCAGTCCTGTACTACGAGGTTCAAAGAATGTGCCAAACAATGTACGAAAAGGGCCCTAGGCTCCACATCATTTAGCCTAACCTGCACTCCAGAATGAATCCCAGCCACAGTAGCAGCCCCATCTTAACACTGACCCCGGCATTTATGTACAAAAAAAACAGTATATCTAAGTCAAAATGTAATGGAAGCTGGCCCGATGGCACTGAGGGTTGAGGTGCTGGACGCCACACCTCGCGCCACGCCGGCGACCCGGGTTCGGGAACGGACTTGGGTCGATGGGGGTCGGCTGGGAGAGGGAGGATTGTGCGTCCCAATGGATGCTCTCCTTCCTCAGGGGTGGGATACCAGCGGTGCAATATGCACCCGACATCCTGAGAGAGCCAGTGGGAACACGGGCACTCGAGGGGGCTGGCGGCTCCGTTCACGGAGTCGGGGAGGGGAGATGCTGTCAGGTGCTTGAGAGAGACATGCGCCAGCACACGCCTCTCTGATGTTCGCCTGCGCCACTGCTCAGGGCTGGGTTAAGGGGGCACAGAAAATGGATAATCCCCTCGGTGGTCCTAGATGATGACTGCTCCACCCAGGACCACCAATTCTGGGACAGACCCCGCTGTGCAGGATAGGAGGGAGGAAGAAGCACTCTAGGGACAGATCCTGGAGCAGTGGTCCGGCGGGCATGAGCAGTCCGAAGGAGTGGACACCGAGGTAGGAAGGCGGGATAAATAAAGAGTTAAAAAAAAAAATGTAACGGAACATCTTTCAGGATATTGAATAGTGTAGCAGCATCTACAGCTGGTGTTTCATAAAGTCCTAAAAATGCTTCTTCAATGTAAAAATCTTCGCTGACAAATTGAAAACATACAGTACTGAGACTTGCTCATGAACAGTAATGGCCGTCGTCTCATCCATCATTATGGCAAAATACTGAGCTGCTTTGTGTTTTGGAAACAATTTTGTTTTGCACATCCTGTCCCATAATGTCCAGCATTTCATTCATTATGTCATGAGACAACCATCTGTAGCTATCCCTTACCAACCACTGCTGCAACTGTAGACAATCAGTGGATTGCACCTTTAGCAGTTGCATGTAATTTGAACTCTCATTTGAATGGCCCCTGAAAGCAAGTCCTTGTCGGGCCAAGAATCTTAAAGATGTCATCATTTTCAAAAGTGCAGTCTTTGCATCCACTGCTCGCTGCCTACTGGGCATCAGACATAATATCACACATTTTGCTTGATCTGCATTTTCGTTACAGCCTCACTGTGATGGCCAGTTTTCTCATTTGATTTGAATCTTTCTATCACCTTACGCCATGCACTATAACCAGTAACTGTGAATGCTTCATCGGCTTTTGTGGAAAATGTCAGCAGTTTTTTCTCTCTTGCTTCTTTTCACACTGAACAGTAGGCCTTTTTGTGATTTGAGTCATACATTAACCATTTGAAGTGGTCATGCAACCTTTCTGGAAAGGTTTTGCCTTTTTTCCTTGGAGACTACTAATGATTCCTGTCTGGATTTGTTTTTTACAGACGAAGTGCTGCTGCTGTTACATAGCTCCTCAACATCGACCACATCCCTCCTCAACATTGACCACATCCCTAGCAGCATGAACTTGTGCAGCTGCTGTTTCCTCAGCTTCAGAACTTGCTACACCACTTGGTGCTGCTGTACTGCTGCTTGCTTCACTCTGCTTAGCCCATCTTTTAATAAACTTGTCCACTTCATGTAGCAATGTGTATTTTTCTTGTGTCGACTTAGAGCAGATTTCACTGTTAGTTGCTGGACAGAATGTGATAAAAATATTACTGAGACGAGTCGGAGGGGGTCAGTATAGCACTGGACAACCACTTTACTTCACGTTGTTTTGACGCAACAGACCTCTCTTAAATACGTACAGTCTGACTTTATCTTTATTTTATTTGCATTCTGTTCTTGGTTTTTGGATGGACAAACACTTGTAAGGACAGGAGGACTGAGACAAGCTGGATAATGAGACTCAGCTGCTCACCCTCACACAGAGTTCACAGGCACCCACAGACCACCACTGCCTAGTCACTTGAATTATGACACAGCAGACCCCTCTAAAATTCCACGGTCTGTGATGGTCTTTTTTTTATACTTTATGGATGGACAGACACTTGTACGGATTGTACGGACAGGACAGGAGGACTGTGACGGGCTGGATATTAAGGCTCAGTTGCTCACCTTCACACAGAGTTCACAGTCACCCACAGACAGAGCACTGCCTATTCACTTTAGTTATGACACAAGAGACCCCTTTAAAATCCACACTCTGACTTTATTTTGTTTGTATTTTGTTGGTTTTTGAACAGACAGGACAGGAGGACTGTGACAGGTTGGATAAGACTCAGCTGCTTACCCTCACACAGAGTTCACAGGCACCCACAGAGAGACAGACCACTGCTGCCAAATATTGTTTTTTAACCCCCAGTCCCTTCTATTCACTTTGCCTTGCCACAATAGAGACCCTCAATCCACTACACACAATCTGGGCAGGGCAGGCTATTTTAAGACTCTGCTGCTCACCTTCACATACACATGAGGTCACAGCCACAGACTATAATACAGAGCAGAAGACCAATGCTTCTACCAAGTTTTGTTTTATGTTTACCAAAAATCCTATCCTACCTAGTATTTATTTATTTGACTTTATTTTGGGAGGGTTGAGGGGACAACTGGTGGGAGTGGACACACGGTGCAGAGGAGAACTAGCTGGACATCACAGGACTGCAGCCTGCCACAGCAAACTCAGCAGCCCTTCCCCTCGCCTCTCCCCCGCAAGCCTAGACCCAGCCCCACACACACAGACTCTCCACACACACACTGGCCTGAGACTGGACGGCTAGACCCACTGCAGATTATTTATTTATTTTTTGTTGTAAATATAAAATTAAATGTGTTTGCTCACAAATTAGTACAGTACTAGTTTACCTGGGACTGTGGTGGTCACAGCCTCACAGTGCCACTGCAGATTTTGTTTTGTAAGTATAAAATTTTAAATTAAATGTGCTTGCTCACAATAATTAATAATGCACAGAGACATTAGTACTAGTCTATCTGGGACTGAGTGGTCACACTCAACAATTTCGAACTTATATGATGGTCGAGTCTATGCTGTCTGCCTGTTAACCCCAGCCACACTCTCTCTGAGATTTTTTAATTAAGTATGAAAAAAAAATTATTATGCTGTCAGAACTTTAGACCACAACAGGGGTGTAGCCAGGAATTTCTGAACTGCACACCAAGTGTGGTGTCACTGCTACCCCCCGTTAGGGTGAGCTACCCCTCTCCCATCCATACCCCCTCACCCAACGTGTCAACCCCACCCTGTTAGGGTGAGCTACTCCTCCCCCATCCATACCCCCTCACCCAAGATGTTATTTTCTGTATTATATACCAGCACACCACTAGCCACACCACCAAAAGGTGTGGCAGACTGGCTTTTGGTTACAATATTTTACTGTGACCATCCTCTACCTCATCAAGGTACCCAGTCCCACAGAGGTCCATTCCCACCACACCAGACATGCCGCACCAACAAGTTTCAGACTAACAGACTGATTTTTGGTTACAATATTGCATTGTGACAAGCATCTGTTCCACATCAAGGTAGCCAGTCCCACAGAGGTCCATTCTCCCACACAGCACACCACACCACCACCAACAGGTGTCAGACTAACAGTCTGGTTTTTGGTTACAACATTGCATTGTGACAAGCCTCTGTACCTTGTCAAGGTAGCTAGTCCCTCAGAGGTCCTTTACACACACACACACACACACACACACACACACACCACCACCACCACCGCCAACAGGTGTCAGACTAACAGACTGGCTTTTGGTTACAATATTGCATTGTGACAAGCCTCTGTACCTTGTCAAGGTAGCAAGTCCCACAGAGGTTATTCACAAACACACACACCACCAACAGGTGTCAGACTAACAGACTGGCTTTTGGTTACAATATTGCATTGTGACAAGCCTCTGTACCTTGTCAAGGTAACCAGTCCCACAGAGGTCATTCACACACACACACACACACACACACACACACACACACACACACACACCAACGGGTGTCAGACTAACAGACTGGCTTTTGGTTACACTATTGCATTGTGACAAGCCTCTGTAACTCATCAAGGTAGCCAGTCCCACAGAGGTCCATTCTCCCACACACCACCACCACAACCAGGTGTCAGACTAACAGACTGGCTTTTGGTTACAATATTGCATTGTGACAAGCCTCTGTACCTCATCAAGGTAGCCAGTCCCACAGAGTCATTCACACACACTCACACACCACCAACAGGTGTCAGACTAACAGACTGGCTTTTGGTTACAATATTGCATTGTGACAAGCCTCTGTACCTTGTCAAGGTAGCCAGTCACACAGAGGTTATTCACACACACACACACACACACACACACACACCACCAACAGGTGTCAGACTAACAGACTGGCTTTTGGTTACAATATTGCATTGTGACAAGCCTCTGTACCTTGTCAAGGCAGCCAGTCCAAAGTGCCAAAGAGGCAGCTGACTAACACATTTTACTGTCCCTGCATGGTTATGGATGTGAAAAAGTCACCAAGATTTGTCCGCAGTACCAGAGAGAGGGAAAGGTTTGGGGCAAGGCTAAGGTAGCTTTGTTTTCCCTGCCTATGACTGAAGAACCATTTTAGTGAGTTGCTGTGAACATTGTATCGCTCAGCACCTCAAGTTACACAGGCAAGAGGAAAATTTGGGTGGCCATGGATTATGCCATGAGGTACCCAGAGACCGTACCCTTGCCCTCCATTTAGGCAGATAAATGGACAGCAAACTTCTAAGGATATTAAGCAGGGTTTTTTTTTCCAGAAGATTCTGTTGGACCAGGGCACCAATTTCATGTCCACCCACATGGATAATCTTTAGAAGAAGTGTGGGGTGAGGCAGCTCAGGACCTCCCCATACCACCCCCAGACAAATAGTCTGTTCCAGTGATTTAATACACCTGTTAAATCTTTGTTAAGAGCCTTCAGTGAAAAGCATACAAGAGAGTGAGAAAAGGATTCACCCCAGCTTTTATTCACATATAGGGAAGTTGCCCAGGAGTCAACCGCATTCTCACCCTTTGAGCTACTCTTTGGCCATAGTGTAAGGGAACCCCTTAATTTGGCAATGGATGAATAGGACGGTGAGCTTATGTGTCATGGGGAATCTGTTGGTTGTAGAGTACATTCTGAATTTCAGTTCACTGCTTAAGAATCTCATGTTGTTTATCCAGGAACATCTACCCACTGCACAACAGAGCCAGAAGATGTGGTATGGCCATGGGGCCTGATGGTGAAATAAATTACAGGTGACTTAGGAGGATCCCTACTTGGTGAGCAGGAGGGTGGAAGATGTTAAATATGTGGTGGGGCTACCCAATAGAAAGCAGAAACAGCATATCTACTATGTAGACATGAGGAACCCCTACCATGTCCAGGAAAAAGTGATGCTGTCTGTGTGTCTGGCCATCCAGAGAAGGAGCAGAAGCAGACTAGTAGATCTCATAAAAGAGAGGTTAAGGGACAATCCCAACTAGAGGTTGTCACTCCCTCAGAGCAGCTGAAACTCACACAGCTTGCCAAAATGTATGGGGTGCTGCATACATTTGGAGAAATGTTCATGGTGAAACCAAGGTATACCACATCAGGAGGACCACATGGATACAGGGTTCAAGCCTCACTGAGGCAGCTACTCTACAGAGTCCATGAGAGAGTGAAGCATACCATTGTGGGGAAGCTCAAAAAATGCTGGCTCTTAAACTAATCCAGGAGTTTTGTAATCCCTGGACCTCCCTAGTGGTACTAATCCCAAAGGAGGATGGGATCATGAGGTTCTGCATCAACTACCACAGGCTCAACAGCTGTGTGGAGTCAGATGCATACCCAATGCCAAGAATGTATGCAGTCCTAGACAGGTTAGGAGGAGGCATGTCATATAAACTTAACAAACATGGCACTTGAGAAACCACAATATCCATTAAATTGCAAATGTCATTAAGGACACACATGGATGCCTACTGTCCACCCCAGTGCTTTGAACAAGAGGTTTTTATCAGGGGGCATGGTCAGACACCCAAAACTCCATCACCATAAACACCATTGTATAGTAAGGATATAAAACACCTGTGTGAAACTTAATGAATAGCAGAAATATTAAATGGGACAGCTCTTATTTCTCAATATTAGTTGACAACAACTTATTCAAAGTACTTGAGCAAATACAAGGATCCAAATTCCATGCAAATTGTACATTCACAAACATTGATAGTGGAGCCTTTGGAAATTAGTCTATGACTCAAAGGGTTGTATTTCTGATTTCCTAAATAAATAAATAGTTTCAGGCATTTCAGGAAATTACTAAATAAAGATAACCATTATCTTTTTTTATACCTATCATACATTCATCCCCCCTAATATGGATATATCCAACTTATACCTTTAAGTGTGTGCATGTAAAATCAAATTTGCCTCCTTATTGTAAATGTATAATTATATTAATCTCATGAAATGTACTTCATTTATAAATCTTTGACTTACTCTTTATAAAAAAGCGGCTGTGATGAGCCATCACACCTAAATCCCCACCCCTATTAAAAAATCATACATCTTTTATTCATATTCGGAATGAGGGCGGTGTTAAAAAAGGGTGAAGAGAGAAGGAGAGAAGCAAAATCCCCAGGAGGAAAACATTAGAGGAGGGGAGAAAAAGTTAGAGGAGTGGAAAAGAAGGAGAGTAGAAAATAAAGCTAACCATAAAACTTAGTGGAAGGGGAACAAAAAAAATCCCAAAATGTTTTATTCTAGCAAAGTCAACACAAATCCAACATTCCAGTAAAGGAATAATGGATGGAAAACTCGTCTCTGACATAAACTGACTATCCAAATTTTTCATATCAACTCATATTTTGATGTACAAAAAACTGTTTCAAGATAATATCACATACTATTATAACAATATAATAAAAGTATAAAATAAATATTTAAAAATATAAATATATAGGTGATAATATAAATAGAAGGAGCCATGCACCTAACAACCATAAACCTCACAATGGGCTATTAGCAGGTACTCCTAGTCCATAAAGTCAGACAGAGGTTGGCCTTTGCTGGGGGACCAGCTCTGAAAGGTGCCCCAGGGATTGCCCACAGTGGCAGGGCCAGAAGAAGCAGGGCCAACCCCCAACCCCGCCAAGCCAGCAAAGGTAGGGCCATGTCCATGAGTCAGCAGATGAAGGACCATCCACCCTTTCTTGACCCAGGAGAAGCAGGGCCACCCCCCCCCAAGGCAGAAAAAGCAGGGTCATCCCCTCTGATCCAACAAAAACAGGGAAATCATTCCCCAGGCCAGAGAAGTAGGGCCACACCCTGAACAAGAAGTAAGGCCATGTCCCCCAAACCATATCAATCAGGGCCTCCGCCCTGAACTAGGACAAGCAGGGCCACCCCCCCAGTCAGGAGAAGCAGGGCCATCCCTGCCTCCCTGAACCAGGACAAGCAGAACCATTCCCCCACCCGCCATGAACCAGCAGCAAGCAGGGCCATCCCCTCTGAGCCAGCAGAAGCAAGGTCAATCATTTCCCTTAACCAGGAGAAGCAGGGCCATTCCCATCCCTTTCCAGCAGGGGTCCACCTCCCACAACTGGTCCCCCATGGATTGCCCACAGCAGCAGGGCCAAGAGATAAAGGGCCATGCGTTGCATTCCTCCCCCCCCCAGTACTGACTCATTTCCAAACAAATAAATAAACATCCCAAAAAACAGCCACTTCAAAACAAAAACCCAAACACAAGCAGTCAAATCCCTGTCTCAGTTGGTTATTCTGAGCTACGCAATAGTGCCAAACTACCAACATTCAACAATGCTCCCAAGCCCCATCCCACTACTCCTTTAGTTTCCCTTTTACTCACCAGACACCATGCTAGCTGCTGCTGCTTCCTCTAGACTAATGAAGTCTTCCCTATTCAATCTGCAGGGCTGGCGTGGTGTGCAAAAGCTCCCTCCTCGTCGATTCCTCTCAACTAGCAGAGACAATCAGTACAGTCACTGTCTCCCTCAGCGCCTGCGGATGGCAGTTCTAATTCCCCTCACCCGACATGAGTTGTGACTAACTGCTAGTAGTAGTAACACTACAGACAGTCACCTCACCACAAGCCAGGACCGGGCGTGAGAAGGTCAGGTCCCACTCAAGACAGTCCAGACATAATCCAGGCCTCCTCTCACTCTCAGGCTCAGCTAGACAGTGATACAGACTCAGTGGTCCATGATTGATTTACAGTTCTTTCACTCTTGTCTTCCAGCCAGTAACCTGGAGTTGGACCTATCATGACCTGGAGGATGGGCCGACCCGAGTCCCGAACAGCCCTGACCTGTCCCTAGCCCCAAGCAGCCTGCTGTGTGTGTACTAGTAGTAGTACGACTACGCCTCAGCGTCTCTGATGGCACTCTTCTTGAACAGTGACTGACTGGACCCGACTGTCTCGGGAGAAGCCTACTGCTGCTCTCAATGCTGTGTCGCCACTGAATAGTCTCTACTGGTTCCCTCCTTACCTCCGCTCCATCTCTGGCACTGGTAGTCGCAAAAATGAAAGCAACTTAAGCTGCAAACAGCAAGCACTTGCTCCTCCGCTCCACGTCATCCCCACGTCTCTCTCTACTCTCGAGTCGGAAGGACTCACAGGCTCAGGCACTGCAGACAGACAGCAACACTAACTTGCCGAACTCCCAGGCTAGTTCTCCAGCAGTGCAGTAACAGTTCAAATTCAATCCACTGTAGATAACGAGGAACTGCCTCGAAGCAAGGGCATAGCTCTAAGTGAAAAAAATGGCCTAATGCAGTGGGCATTTAAAGAGCCCGTGCAACCCGCCCTTTACAAGTCATGCCTTCATTTTTTAGAAAGCGGACCTGATTGAGATGGCAAAACATATCTCAATCAGGTCGCTGTGTACAACATATGTTTAGACCCCCACCCCACCCCACCTTTAAAAAGTAAAAGGCTTGACGGCAGCTGGAAAACCTGAGGAAAAACCTACAGCAAACAAAAAAAAAATACACGCCCAGTCTGCTCCCGCTACCATCCCGCTGATCTTCGGCATGCCATCGCGTGTCTGGCGTAACGGTAGCTACACCCTTGGACCACAACGAGTCTAGCACTGTCTGACTGAGCATTAACCCCACACTCTATTCACTGAGATTCTGAGATTTTATTTTTAGTAAAGTAAATATTAAAAAAAAAATTTTCTCTTTAAGATTTTTTTATTATTAAATGTGAAAAAAAATGATATGCTGGCAGAACTTTAGAACACAAGTCTAGTACTGTCTGACCTGACCGAGTGTTAACCCCACACTCTAGTCACTGACTGAGATTGCTGGCTAAACTTAGACGACGACAAGTTCACAACACAAATGAAGTCTAGTAAGTGCTATCTGACTGGTGGTAACCCCACCACTCTGTCTGACTGACTGAGTTTTTTTATTAAAGTAAATATGAAACAAAAAAATGATATTGCTGACAGTGACACAGCACTCAGTCAACTTAGACCACGACCTGCTCTGTGTGAGTGTGACCTTTAACCCACTGTCAATGACTGGCCAGTCAGTGGTCCTTACTCCACTGCACACTCTCTGAGTCTGACTGACTGACTGACTCTCTTAGATTGTTTTAGTAAAACAAGTGAGTAAAATATGAAAAAAATAAATTATGCTATGCTGCTTGTTTTGTTTGATGAAGGACAGAGGACGGATGGACGGACGGTCATCACAAATTAAATTTCTTCAGTTCAATCAGACACACAGACTGACTGACACGCACCACCACGGCACCACACTGCACCACAGGACACATCACACTATTTTCTTTTTTGAGATACAAAATAATTAAGTAAAGAAAAACAAGGAAGTTAGAACAAGTGTATTCAATTAGTAGCAATTCAAATTCAAGACGACGACAAGTTAGTAGGATGGACAAAGTATAATAGCACACGCTGATCTCTGACTGACTGACTCCAACACACTTCTCAGCAGATGGAGTGAGTCACAAGTCAGAGGATTCTCAACTACCCTACGCAGGTGTACTGGCTCTGGGAGAAAGAAGCTGATGTCTGCCTGCATCACATGACTGTCTCCTTGTCAGGTCATGTGTCTCTTGGGCTCAGCTCAGGCTCAGTCTTCTTCGTTGGGACAAAGGATTGCAGGAGCCAACTCAGGGAGGTGGAGCCTTGCCACGCCAGGAGTCAGAGACTTGGGAGTGTGTACTGCCTGGTTTGCATCCTCGCTCTGTTGTAAATTCAGCATTGGCCAGTGGGGAGCACAGCTGAGCTGCGACGAGATGGATCATCATGCACACCAGCAGAGGGAGAGAGAGGGCATTTAAAGTGCTGTGTTGCTGAGATGTCAAAGCAAAGTGAGTGAGCTATGGAGCGGGGGGGTGGAACAGGGCATGGGCTTTCGGTACACATTCTACACATTCACAAGGAAGGATTGGGCGGGGTGGGGGGAGCAGTCGGAATGGATGGAGCCCTTCAGTTTTGAGGGTGCTCATTTAAACTTTGTGGGTGCTCAAGCACCCGCGCTGCCGGCACCTATGATGGTATCCATATGTGGGAGTGCAGGGCCTGGAGTGGCCCTACACTCACATGCAATCAGTTTTTTGGAGTGCAGGGCCCCCATCTATCCATAAGTGCACACACATTGTAATGAGCTGTCATCTCCCTATGGGAGCGGGGCCCTGCACTCCCAGTATTGCATAATGAATGGCCAGAAGTCCCATTACTATATAATGGTATCCATATGTGGGAGCACAGGGCCCCTATAATTGTAGAGATGCAGCACAGGTCTAGACACATTCCAAGTAATGATTGTGCTGCAAATGGTGCAATATATCAGTAACTGTAGCAACCTTGGAAAAATGTCCACTGTGGTTGTAATCATGGACTGGTAACCTGCATGTGTGGTGTACTAAGCTGTGCTTAGCGAAAAATCTGTATTGCGAACTGTTTTTGAGATATAGGCACTGAATGGCACCGCGTTCACCACAATGTTATCCTATGGGAAATTTCTCAACTTTGGAATGCCATAACTGTGGAACTGATATGAATTTTTACAACAAACCATCATAAGTCACATCTCTGGGATATCCCCTTTCTACCCTGCAAATTTCAAGCCACAAGTCCTAACTGTTTCTTTGCAGTGAAGTGGCAAAGAAACAGCAACCTTTAAAAATTCCTGCTCGTAAGCTGTCAAAATCATTGTTCGTGAGCCGAATCCCTGTTCATGAGGTGTCATAATCCCTGTTCACAAGCCATTCCCTGTTCGCAAGGTAGGGCGATCTATCATCATCTCACAAGCAAGTATTCTGACAGCTCACAAACAGGGACCAGCTCACGAACAAGGATTTTGACACCTCACGAACAAGGATTTTAACAGCTCACAAACAAGATTTTTAGGGCCATCAGGTCATCATCTCACGAACAAGGATTTTGACACCTCATAAACAAGGATTTCTCATGAACAGGGATTTTGACACCTCACGAACAGGGATCTTGATTCGTCATGAACAAGGATTTTTTTTTTTATAATCCCTGTTCGTGAGGTGTCAAAATCCCTGTTCGTGAGCCGAATCCCTGTTCATAAGGTGCCAAAATCCTTGTTCGTGAGAAATCCCTGTTCATGAGATAGGACCATCTGGTTGTCATCTCAAGAACACGGATTTTGTCAGCTCACGAACAAGAATCAGTTCGCGAACAGGGATTTTGACACCTCACAAACAAGGATCGGAAGCAAGTCACGAACAAGGATTTTTGAAATACAAAACAGCTGTTTTTTGAGAAAAATAAATGGAACGAAAGCCATGGGGGTTTGTAGAGGGTGTTGCCCTGAACAAAACCCATACTTCAATCTCCACAGAAGATGTCCGTGAAGCAAGTTACAACACCTTGTTTGTTTGCAAAAAATGAAAACAAGACTGCAGCTCGCAAACAGGGATTTTTTCATACAAACAGGGATTTAATGAATCCATGCTAGTGAGCTGTCAAAATCCCTGTTCGTGAGGCCAAATCCTTGTTCGAGGCTGTGCAGCTATCCCAAAGACTGAACTGAGCATGCTCAGAACCTGACATTTCAAAATTGAATAACTTTGGAACAGGTTAATATTGTTTCACCAAACCAACACTGGCTTGTTCTTTGGGGCAAGCTCTTTCTACCCTGAAAATTTCAGGCCATAATCCCAAAAGGTGCAGCTGCAGCGTGATGAGGAAAAATCAGCAAAAATGGGTGAAAGAAAGTGAAAAACACACTTTTTTCACGATGCACTGCACAAATTCTGCACATTAGATCAAAATGAAACTTGGCACATCAAGTGATCTATTCCATGGGACCATGCATACCAAATTCTGTGCAAATCCATTGAACAGTTGCAAAGGTATTAAAGTGCAATATATATATGTATATATACATATATTGCACACAACTTGGTTAATGCAGCAGTTAGGGTGAATACCACAGTGACAAAAGTAGGGAAATGAGGCATTAGGGTTTCCACCCTAATGCTCCCCCAGGTTCCCACCCCTGCCCACCCCACCCCATCCCTCTCACCTCCACACACCAATAGGTGTTGAGGTGTGCATTGGGTCATCAGGCCCAACTCTCACCCCATTCCACATGTAAACAAGCTTACAGACTACAATATAGGACAATGAGGTGAGAGTTAGGCCTGATGACTCCAATGGCACACCCCAATGCCTGTTGGTGTGTGAAGGGTGGGGATGATGAGGGGTGGCAGGGGTGGGAACCCTTGGGGTGGGACATCAGGGTTGTAAACCCTAACACCTCATTTCCCTACTTTTGTCACTGTGGCATTCACCCTAAGTGATGCATTAACAAAGTTTTTTGCAAAGAATGTCCCTTCTTTTTCATATAGTATAATTGTATCCTCATTTTACTGTGGGAGCACAGGGTCCTTTGGACCCTGCACTCCCATCCCTCAGTGTGTCAGCGTGGCTCAGTTGGTAGCACATCCACCTCTGGACCAGAAGGTCATGGGTTCTCGTCCCACACCGGGATTGGACTTGCACCTAAAATCGCTGGCATCCGAGTGCAGTATTGGGGGGTGCTGTACTGCTGGGGTGTGTCGTCCTTCGGATGAGACGTTAAACCGAGGTCCCTTCTACCCATCCTGGTGTTGTCCTGGTGGGTATCCAGGTGGAAGTAAAAGAACCCAGGGCACTCTTCGCAAAGAGTAGGGAACATTCCCGGTGTCCTGGCCAACGTTCCCTTTCCCATAAAACTGGTTCATGCAATTATCCAGGCTGTGTGTGGGTGATGATGTGCGATATGGCTGCCACCACACATTCAGTCACTTCACTACCAGTCTAGCATTGCTTGTAAGTGCTTTGGATGTATGAAAAGCGCTATATAAATGCTGATTCTTCTTCTTCTCCTTTCAGATAGTACAACAGTGTCCAAATGTCATGGTGGGAGCACAGGGTTCTTTGGACCCTGCACACCCATTCCTCCATCCATATAGTACAACATAGTACAACAGTATCCATATGTCATGGTGACAGCGCAGGGTCAGAACCCTCCATCAAGATAGTACAACACTGTCCATATGTTACGGTGGGAGCACAGGGTCTGTCTAGTGTAGTTACCCAGTCAACAAAAATGAAATAAATAAAAATAAAGATAGTACAATGTGGTATTCACCCTAACTGGCAATGATTCATTTTTGAAAATGGCCATTAATTTTATGTTTATGTGACAGTCTATATCTCAAAACTCACAATACCCATCCACACAAAATTAAGCAAATAAAGACACCTACCCCTGGAGATTATGCATGCCAAACATTGTGCAAATCCATTGAATGGTTCCAGAGTTATTAATGTTCAAATGTTAAACAACTTGGTTTAATTTTTGCAAGCAATAATTCATTTTCAGAAATGGCCATTAATGCTATGTTTTTTGACAGTCCATATCTCAAAAACTACAAAGCTCATCCACACAAGAGACCTGCTCCTAAAGATTATGTATACCACATTTCTTGCAAATCCATTGAACAGTTCTTGAGTTATTAACATTCAAAATTTAAACAACTTGATTTAATTTTTGCAAGCAATGATTCATTTTCAGAAAGTGCCATTAATGTTATGTTTATTTGACAGTCCATATCTCATAAACCACAAACCCCAACCATACAAAATTTGGCATGTCAAGAGACCTATCCCTGAAGTTAATGTATGCCACACTGTGTGAAGATCCATTGAACAATTCGAGAGTTATTAAGCTTCAAATTGTTGAGTTGCATTTTCAAAAATGTGACCTTCCATTTTTGAAAATGATCAATTTTCATGCTAAACACTTAACTCTGCCCATAGGAAATAATGAGAAATTTAAAACTTTAATAACCTTTGAACTGAATAATATTTTGTCACCAAACTGTCAAAAGGCACATCTGTGACCCAAGGGCTTTCTACCCTGAAATTTTCAGCCCACAACATAAAGCCATTTCTGAGAACCAAGATGACAAAGAAATGTCAAAAAAACTCAATATTTCTGTTTTTAACACTATATATATATATATATATATATATATATATATATATATATATACACACACACACACACACATATATATATATATATATACAGAAACAACTTGACAGATTCACACCAACTTTGGCAGGTCAAGAGACCTATCCCTAGAGATTATGCCTGCTAAATGTCATGTAAATCAGATTAACGGTTCAAAAGGTAATAACCCTCAAAGTCTGAGCTTTAACATAGAAGTGCAGTTCACCCTAACTATACTGGTGAACTGTATTTGACTTCAAGAAAGAACATTTTTATTATAAGAAATTAATTCCTTGACCCTCAAAACCCAATTTAGACACCAAATACAGCTTTATATGACAACTATGAGCTTAGATATGCCATTATAGAGATTTTTGGTGGCTATCTTGAATTTGGCCACCTTGCAGCAAATGCCCACATTTCTGAATGATCCCCCAAGCCCATCCTTTTTTAGCATCATTAATTCATATAAATACCACCTTCAAAACCTTTGTCACTGTAAACTGGTCACAAACTCCTATAATTTTTCCTTCACTAGGAACCAGAAGTGACCAAATTGATTACAGTCCTTTGAAACTGTAGTACTGTTATGAATGAACCTTTACCAGATATTCTCTAAAGAATTTCAATGTGCTGTATGTGGCAAATCCTTCATTAACAAGAAGGATGTAGTGATGAACGGTGGTGTTCAGCAAGGATGTATATCTTAAAGAATACAGTGTCCTTTGGATAATTATGTTCTTGAACAACTTATATGCAATGAAATGGGTAGGATTCCCACATGGATTAATAACAAAATTCATAGGATGATAAAATCCAAGAGTAAGGCGTTTAAGAAACATAAATATGAGGTCTCAACAACCACATGGAATTCATGTAAGAAAAAGTAAAAAAAAATGTAAACAAATGATCAGAAAAGCCAAAAAAGACTTTGAAATAAATTTAGCCACAAAGGCACTAGATAATAAAAAAATGTTTTTTAGTTACATTAATAGCATGAGGGGAGGCCATCAAGGAACTGGACACTTGAAAATAGATACTAGTATAATTAACGGGGAGAAGGAAATGGCTGATGCTCTAAATGATGACTTTCTGGGGATTTGCCAATCAAAACAAGAGAGCACTAAAGTAAAGAGAATTATTAATAATACTCTTGTTGAATATCATATCACACCTGATGAAGTGAAAAGTAGGCTGGATGTTTTGAATGTGAATAAATCTCCAGGCCCTGATGAGGTGCATCTGAGGATGCTGAAGGAATTATCCTCAGAACTGGCTGGTCCATTGGCAGTATTGTTCAGTTGCTCTATTTCTCAAGGAATTGTTATAAATGAATGGAAACAAGCCAGTCTGACACCAATCCATAAAAAGGTTTCAAGAAGTGATATGGTTAATTATAGGCCAATTAGCTTAACATCAATAATGGGTAAAATTATGGAAGGGTTTGTTAATGACCTTATACAGAAACATACTATGGACACTGGTAACATAAATATATATCAACATGGTTTCACCAAAAATAGATCCTGTTAAACAAACTTATTTCATGTTTTTGAAATGATTAGCAAGGCACTGGATGAAGGCTTTGAGGTCGATGTAATATATTTGGATTATGCCAAGACCTTTGACACAGTGCCACATAAAGAGCTTATGGAAGGACTTGCTAATATTGGCCTAAACATCAACATTGTTAGTTGGGTGAGTTTGTGGCTATTAGGGGACATTGCTCAGGATGGGGAGATGTCAGCAGTGGGGTGCCCCAGGGGTCAGTCCTTGGTCCCATACATTTCAACTTGTATGTGTCCTCCATGAAAATCTCAAGTAACACCTGGATTAGTAAATATGCTGATGATATGAAACTAGGAGCTTTAGTAAATCACCCTCTGGCATGTGAACAGTTACAAAAAGATATGGATACAATATCAGACTGAGCAAAATTGCACAAACTCATGTTCAACATAGCCAAATGCAAGAACTATTATATTGATGGTATATTACTAGAAAAAAGCAATAAGGAAAAAGATCTGGGGGTCACTATAACTAATGATCTAACTTTATGGAACACACAAAGCAAGTGGCCTCTAAGGACAACAGAATTTTGGGATCTATTTTTAAGCATATTAAAAGCCAGGATAGAAAGGTTATTATGCCATTGTATGGAGCATTGGTTAGACCACAGCTTGAGTATTGTGGGAAATTTTGCTCACCATACACTATTAAAGATGTAGCAACCCTGGAGAGAATATAGAGGAGAACAACTAAAAAGATTACAAATATGACATCGCTCTCTTAGGAACAGAGGATAGTTGAATTAAATCTTTACTTCTTGGAATACAGAAGATACATGCGGGCTTATGTATGGTTTATAGGGCAATGAAAAATCAAGATTTATTTGAATACCTGGGACTAGAATATAAAAATACTGACATAAATCTAAGGAGACATAATAAACAGTTAATAGGAGATAACTTCAAAACCAAAATGAGGGGGGAGTGGTTTAGTGAAAGGGTAGTTACAAGCTGGAATTCACTGTCACAGGATGTAGTAGATGATAACTCCATGGAGGCATTTAAATGCTCACTGGACAGGTTTTCTTGTTACCAACCCAACATTTAAATGTTGCCGAGTCTGTATGCCAATTTTTTTTGCTTTTAACTCATATAAATCCTATGAATCCTTTAGATGCCTTTGCAGTCATTCATGGAATCATAGAAACTTGGCAGCAGAAAAAGACCCACCAGCCCATCTAGTGTGCCCCTTACACCTCATTATTCACCCCTGTCCCCTCTGGAAGCCCCCTTCCCTTGCCATACAGCCCTATATGACTGTCCCATGCTCTCTTGAATCCCTCCACCACTGCAACCCCCATCAGCTCCTCTGAAAGCCTTTTCTTTGCCTCCACCACCCTCTCTGTGAAGAATCATCCTCTCACATTGCCTCTGTATATTTCTCCTTGAAGTCCTAGGCTTTGCCTTCTAGTTACAGCCCCTTCCTTTCTTTTAAGTAAACACCCTTTCTTTACTTTGTTGATCCCCTTGACATATTTAAAAGTTTCAATCATGTCTCCTCTCTCTCCCTTCTAGTCTCCAACATGTGCAAATCCAATTCCTTACATCTCTGCTCGTATGTCTTCCCTTGCATATCCCGCACCATCCTGGCTGCCCCTCTCTGAACTCTCTCAATCCCATCTATGTCTTTTCATAGGTGTGGCCTCCAGAACTGTACTCTGTACTCCAGGTGCGGCCTTAATATGGCTTTGTAGAGGGGTATCAATACCTCCCCACTTCTGCTAGTGATGCCCCTGCCAATGCATGCCAACATCCTGTTGGCCTTCCCCACCACCCTGCTACATTGGTTTCCCACTTTAAGGTTACATGATACTATAATCCACAGATCCCTCTCTTATTCTGTATCTTGATGTCCTCCCCACCAAGGATGTATCTTGCTTTGGGGTTCCTGCTCCCCAAGAGCATCACAGAACACGTTTTGGCATTGAATTTCAGTTGTCAAGTCTCTGACCATCCCTCCAGAGTCTTCAGGTCCTGCCTCTTGTCCTTCACCCCCCCCCCGTGATGTCCACCCAATTGCAGATTTTTGTATTATCAGCAAACAGGCACAACTTTCCCCATAGCCCCTCCACTATATCAATGATGTAGACATTCAGTTTGATTGTGTTTCTTTACTTACCTTTTCATAGTTTTATTTATATTTTGTCAACTGCTAGTAAAAAAAAAATCTAACAGAATCCACATATTATGAAACACTTTACTGGCAAGGCTGGTAGTGTATTTCAATGGAAAACTGCAAATCTGTTTTCAGATTATGGAGAAATAACATTTTCTACCACCAGAATATAAAATATTCAATAGAAATATATGATTTTTGTTAACCTGCAATCTTTGTTATAATTTAGCAGGTCACATTTTCTTCATTACCAGATTTTACTTGGGAAGAAGAAAAAAGAAGCCAATTATTGTGTTAAGAAATTTTGAAATCATATAGATAGACCACAATAGAGAAAACATATAAAAGGCAAAATTTGTTACTCAAAGAAGTATCTATTTAAATGTAACCCCTTGTTACCCGGGGTTACTAGAATCCCAGTAAGACCTAGTGGTAGGCAGGAAAGGCAGCTTGTGAAACTCCAGTTAAATGGGTTTCACACTGTCTCACTCTGTTCTCAGTCTCAGCTGAGACTGAGGGATGACATCACCAATAGAACTTTCACAGCTGCATAAGCCACATTCGAATCTGCAGCAGAGGGAGTTAGATAGAACGTTGGGAGTTTTCAAAGGGAAAGTTCAGTTTCCAGTTTGTCTTCAGTAAGAAGGAGTCAGTGTCCAGTTTGTCTTGAGCAAGTAAGGAGTGCTCAAGTGGTGGGAGACCGCTGTTGGATCTCAGTGCCCCTCCTCGGGAGATGTAAGGATCACTTGCAGATTCCTGGGGCAATCCCTTAATTCCTGCCAAGAGGAAGGAAAGCTGCCTGCTCAGTTCAGCCTTTCTTTGGAAAGTTGGAAGATCTGTGATTCGCCTGTGGGGCACCTGCAAGTAAAGGGTGAGTGTCTGCTCTGACAAAAAGGACAAAATGTTTTCTTCATCCTGGGACATGTGTGGGAATCTAGGAATTGAGCTACATTTTGGGAAGCCTATAGGACTAGGCCAAACAAGTGGAGTAGTGTCAAATGCTAGAGTGCTGTGTGATTCAAGTAATATGTAGAGGAGATGCACCAGATCATCTACCCTTTAATCTACATTCAGAAGTTCCAGTTTTCCCAGGGAAATGGCCGGGTATGGGCTGTGGGAGCTGGAGGTGGGCAAACCTCCCATCTTTAGTAACCAGGTCCACCTCCACGGATTTCTGCTGTGGTTGCTACTTTGCCTCATGCACTTGGCCAGTGATGAGGGAAGTACCCAGACGTGGGGTTGCAAAAGGGAAAATCTCTCTAGGAGTCGCAGACTCTAAGTGATATGGGGAGCCACAACAAGTGTAAAGAAGAATTCTCTTTGTGAGATGGGGAGTCAAAAGAAGTAAGGAAGAAATCTCTCTAGGAGTCGAAGACTCTAAGTGGTGTGGGGAGCCACGACAGGATAATTGGTTCATTCTTCCAATGGACCATGAATCAAGTGGCCAGCGGGGGAGCCGGGCCAGTCGGGCTGTGAACCCAAAGCGCGTGCAAGTCCAGGCTGTGTGCCTGGTGGGTCCAGAGCCTGAAAACAGTATAATTGGTTCATTCTTCCAGTGGACCGCTATAGTCTCTAATCTGCATTACCAGGAAATGTAGCCCCATGGGGGTCCATCTATGCTTTGTTTTGTTCAGCTAGTTTGTGAATAAAAGCCACACTGAAGAATCCCATTCCTGGTTCTGGACATTACAGTTATTGCTTCCTGTGTTCGGATTTACTTGGGTGCCCCTGTGCAGAGTAGTTAAACCTAGGTCCCCCTGTGCCACGTAACCTCATCCTCCCCGAACCCAGGTCCCCACCAGGTGCTGCTGTCAGCTTCAACAGCATGCCACCTGTCGTTTTGGCAAAAAGGCAGGGGTGAGGGGTTACATAAAAAGACAAAAAACAGCAAAACAAACACAGTTTCTCACTGAAATACATTGGGCTCCTAAGTAACTGGCATTTGCTGACATCACAATACCAGAATTCTATTGAATTATTTTCTTTTCTAGCAGCATGAAAAATAAGGTGAAAACACAAGTGTTTCACTGCAGTAACAGTTTATTATAAAAGTAGAAAGTAATTACTAACACATCCAAATACAATAAATAAAATAGTCAGTTGTCTATTTGTTAGAAGTAAAAACCTGTTTTTTAAGGAATAGTTAATGTCAGTGACTGTTCATGTAATCAGTGCAGCATCTTGTGACTATCTGCAAGCAGAGTAATAAATATGGCTACCTCTAAGTTCTGAGGAAATAATTTTTTTAACTGGAACTACAAAAGGTTTGTTGCCACCCCTTTGAACCATCAAATCAAAGTTTCTCCAGGAGTGTGTATTTTATTTTATGTGGTATAACTGAGACAGGGCTGGTTGGGTCCTGTCCCATTTGTGATGTGTAGAGAGAGTTTGAAGCAAGGATTCTGCCTACTGTCTCTGGGCCTGATTCCAAGACAGCGATTAGAGTAGTGTGCAAAGTACACCAATGTGGAAGATACTTCAAAATCCCTATGACATGCGCGTTGCGCCAGATTCCAAGACAGCCGCCAGATGCACCAAGAAACATTGGAATACATATGTTGCAACTAACGCCATTAGTGCATGTTGCAGCCCACAAGAGCAGCACAGCACTATGCATGTCACAACTCTACGACCATAAAGGTGTGTGCAAGTTGCAGGCATGTCGTAGGAACTATGAGATGGCAGGTAGCAGGGGAGAGGCTGCAAGTGTGAGCAGGAAGAGGAACTTCACATTCAAAGAGACTGATGTTCTCCTAGAGGAGCTAGAGGCAAACCCAGACCTATTGTTGGGGAAGGGGGGCAAGCAACAAGAATGACTCCAGAGGAAGGCAGCATGGGATGAAGTTGTGTAGAAGATCAATGTAGTGGCATATGCACGCCGCACCATGCACGACCTGCAGAAGCAATACAGTGACCTCAAGTGCCACGCCAAGGAAAAGAAGGCATTCAACAAGCGGCAGGCGATGGCCATAGGAGGCAGGCCACAGGATGTGCAACCCCTAAGCACACATGAAGAGAGGGTGCTGGCATTTGTGAGCCAGCACAGTGTCCCCAGGGACTCAGAGCTGGACATGTTCTGGGTGGACGCTGGGACGGGTAAGTGGAGGTGCGAATCATAGCAAATCAAACATGTAGATGTAATGCAATAATGGGTAAGAGGAAGTGTGACATGCTGTGTGCACAGGCAGTGTGCCGCAGCACAGTGGAAACCGTGAAGGTGGGGCACAGCAACGCAATGTGGAACAGTGCACAGACGGTGGGGGGACAATGTGGGAATGTAGCCTGGCATGGCGCACAGCCATGTGAACAGCAGGCGGTGAAGCCACCACATGGGCAGGCAGCACTGACGCACTGTATCCTCCCCCCCCACAGGTGCTGCTGCAGCGGACACGAGGCAGGTAAGGTGGTGGCCAGCACTGCCCAACATGAGGTACACAGTGACACAGGGGCAGGGTTGGTGGCACGCATGTTAGGAATTGACTGTTGTGGTAGCACTAAAGCACTGTTGTTAACTCCACAGGTGATGAGCCAGACGACACAGGGGAAGGAGAGCCAATGGCCGACTGCGCCACCGCCCTGTGGGATGGCGCTGCAGGGTAGTGGACCATGGCAGGCATGGGCATCATGTAATGATACAGCAACACTGATCCTCTCACATTGCCATACAGGTGCAGAGACAGATGGCAATGGGGCAAGTAAGGACATGGCCAGTGGCAACACCAGTGCGTGGGAGAACAATGAAGGGGTGGGACGGTAGCAGGCATGACACTGGATGTAACACTGATGCACTGAAGTCTCCACACAGGCACAGCAGCAGCGAACACAGTGGTCGTGGACAGTGTGCATGACACCACAGGGCAGGGCCTACAGGACACAGCCGAGACACCAGCGGTGGAGGAGCAGCAAACGGTTGGGGACAAGCTGCAAGAAGAGATTGGGCTGGATCTCAGTGATTACCTCAGTTGTGGCAGCCTGGGGGATGACATAGCACAGGACCTGAGTCCTGCATCCTACCAGAGGCTGGAGGAGGGCCTGAATGGGACAACGACACCACCCAAGGTGAAGAGGCCGAGGACCCTGACTGAATACTCAGGGTTCTGCCAGACCCTGGTGACTGCCCATGCAGAGTAGGTGGAGATGCTGGGCTGCATAAGACTCAGATGGATGCCCACCAAGTGGCACAGCAGGAGCAGATGACATCACTCATAGGGGTGCTGAAGACTGGGGTACAGACCACCGCTAGAGCCGTGGAACATATTCTGGGGGCCATGAGCTGCAGCACAGGCCGATGCAAAGGCACAGATGTGTGCCATTACTCACCTGGCCGTGGCCATCGAGGGGTCAGTGGTGCAACAGGGGAGGCAGGCCAGTGCCCTTGTGGCCCTGCTGCAGGCCACACCAGCAGGCCTGCAACCACAGATCACTGCTGGTCGTGACCCAGCCACACAAGTGGCACCGGAGGAGGAGCAGCCAGTGCCAGCCCTGCATATGGTGCCAGGAACAGGCACAGAGTCCACAGCATCACTGTCAGAAGCACCTCCATAGGCAGTGCCACCAACACCCCCACCACTGCCTCCTCCAGCACAAACACCACTGCCACCATCAACACCAACACCAACGCCACATCCACCACCCCGCAGCCGTGACACAGCAGGTGGCATCAGCACCACAACCACCGACACCAGTGCCACCATCCACACCACAGGCACTGCAGCCCCCTGTGCCACCAACACCCACAGCAGTGGGGCGACATCGGCCACCAAAGGCAGCTGGACATGCACCAGTGGCAGCACAGGCTGCAGTGCCAAAGGCAAGAAGGCAGCAGCAACACCTTCCGCCAGGGGCATGGGGCAGAAGGTGTTGGGTACTGGGCTCTGGACCATTCGCTCATGGCAGGAGGCAGCATAGGCAGTGGCATGGAAGAAGGCCAAGGAGAGCAGTGAGCCCAAGGGGAGTGGCCGAGGGACAGTGCCACAGCGTGCGCCACCTGCATCTGGGAGACGCAGCAGTACCTGGAGGACAGTGGTACCAGTGACACCCACTGACAGTGGCGGCACAACCGTGGTGCAGTGTATGCAGGGTAGGATGAGTGCCACTACACAGTCCGCAATGTGGAAGAGGACTGGGCGCTACCGACAGGCACAAGACAGACGTGCACCCATGGCACAATGCTGCCAGTGGTGGGCTGTGGGGGCGGACTGCACACAGGGTGGGCATGGGGTGCATCTAGCAGCTGTGTGTGCGGGGTGTGCATGTGCATGAGTGTGTGGGCACGGGGCCACCTGTGGGGTCACATATGTGCACTGCACGGGCACTGGGTGATGGTATGTGTGGGGGTTGTCATCTGTAATGAACTGTATTGCACTGTGCCACCCATGTGTAACACACCTGTCACGAGTACAACACTCTGCACCTTACCTCTGCATGGTGTCATTCATTATCACTGCTGTAACAGGACATATGTCAGATCGCATACTGCACAATGCAGAATGCATATGCAGTCATGCATGCCGCAGTTGCGTGCATGCCGCATGTGCGTTCCGCAGTTGCGTAACTGTATCATGCGTCGCGCATGCTGCATTCACGTGGTAGTCCAGTACACCACACATGTGGCCTGTACAAGAAACATAGTGCAAGGACACCATCGACAAGTGCTAGGTCGCAAACCATGCTCACCTGATACAGTGGAGATCCTAGCAGTGGTGGAAGAAGACTGGGCATTCGTGGAGTGGAAGAACAGCCTGACATCAGTGCTCACCCTGTACAGCCATCTGTTTGGTGAGTACGCACATCTGTACTGCTATGGATTCAGCATACCTCTGTGAGGTCTACATACATATATACCCTTGCCCTGCATAGGTGTACAGTTGCTCCTCAGGATGGCAAGGCCCTTTCTGGACACACAATCCATTACATCATTGTCCTACAGTGACAGAGACAGGTCTTATCACCATCTATATGGTGCCCACTATCTGTAGACATGTTAATGTACAGAAAATGACATTGCCACACATACAGGCCCTTTGCTATGATATGTGAAGGGCAGTGCTATGCTGTTGGATGCTGTAAGGTGGAGGGGAATGGGTGGGCACATGGGCATTGCTCAGCCTGCACATATACTGCACTCTGTGTCCCATGCAATTGACACTGTACTGTACATTTATGCCACACCAGATGAGACACAATGGCACTCAGTAGGTACTGTGACAGTGCAGTACACGCACCTCTGGGAGGGTGAGGGGCATTGCACATTCTGATGTGCTGCACAGTATGCATGCAGCATGTGGTACATGCAGTCAGTACTGCAGCCTCCCATCGGTACCCGCAGGTGTGGCACACATGGAACAGTGGGAGGTGGGGGGCCTGAGCAGCAGCACCACCACTCATGCAGCAGATACCGATGAGACCTGTGCTCACTGCCATGCTTCCTCTTCCCCATCCAGGTGCTCCACAGCTGCTGTCCACAGGCCTGCCATCAGGGGTGTATTTGGAACACAGTGAAGGTAGGTGCCTTGCCCAGGGTGATTGTGCCTTGCCAAGTGTACAGCCACAGCTGGTGACCCTGTCATGGTTATGTTGCAGGTCATGGATCACCATGTCGTGCAGCAGGGATGTCAGCCTGAGCGGCCGCGCCCCAAACTACATGCCAGAGGAGATGGTGCAGCTGACGAACCACTTACAGGAGTGGCACACCACACTGTTACCATCTGGCTGCAGGTGCTGCACAACCATGGAGCGGGAAAGAGCATGGCATACCATAGCAGCTCACGTCAGTGTGGTCCATGGCATATCCCGCAGCACTCTTCAGCTGCAACACAGGTGGCAGGACCTGGCCAGGTGGGAGCCAGAGATGCTGACACACCTGCTTGACATGGCGGCGCAGAGGGACCGGGAGATGCGGTCTGGCAGTGGCTGCACTGAAGGTGGGTATGATGACATGTTTCATGCCACAAACACTACTCCCTGAGGGGGCGCTGTAGAGCCTGAGCAGTTCGGTCGCATTCAGATGGAGCTCCGAATATTACTTTAAGAAATAGGCAAAAAAGTAGTTAATACTCTCCCAGCTATATAACAAAAGGATTGGGACATTGAGTATGTGTTGTTGGACCATAATGGGAAATCCACAGAAGGAATAAGCTATAAATGAGGGTGCCAGAGCAAAAAATCCCTCAGGAACACTAGCCACGCGGTCTCAGCAAGGTCAGAGCTCTGAAGCAACAGAGGTACAAGAAGGAACTTTACAAACTCTTGGCCTTAAGCTGAATAGACTAATTGCTTCAGTAGCGGGGCTCTCTGACAAATTCGATACCCTGACCAACCAAGTAGCAGGAATCGAAGCAACAGTTGAGGCGGTTCAAGTAGCTTCGGCAGATGAGGTAAAAAAGGCTGATGCAGCAATGGGAGCAGTGATGGTGGTCATTAAAGAAAACACTCACCTGAAGACCCAATTAGAAACCCTAGAAAACCAAACAAAAGCTGCAAATATTCGCATTCTAGGGCTAATAGAATGCTGCGAGGGAAATCATTTGCTCCTTTTCATGAAAGAATGGCTAATCCAGCAACTCGGAGAGGAGATCTCTTTGTTAACCCAGCACATCCAAAAAGCATATTGGGTGACACCAAGGGGTAGGCCTGATAACCCCGATTCGCCCCAGGTCATGGTGGTGATAACAGACAGTATAGGCTCCAGGGATTATCTACTGGCACTGGCAAGGCAAAAGAGACCGTTACTTCAGGATGGAGAACCTGTCTGAATATTTCCCGACATCGCACATGCGACTCGCCAGAAATGGAAGAAATTTGACGGTACAAGGGCGCTGTTGAGGGAAGCCCATATTCCACATGCCATCATCTTCCTGGTGAGACTTCGGATCGCCCACCAGGGAAAAGTATTTATTTTTTCAGACCCTCAAGAAGCTTCTAAGTGGGACCAGAGAAATATTGAACCCCGACGGAGACAAATTGATCCGGAGGACTCAGCGTCGAAAGACAAGACCACGCCATGAGGACTTGGGGTTGCAGACCTGTGGGTGAGGAAGTCTGAGGCCTTGTCTCAGCCGGAACAAACCTTCTCTCACTCTGATATATCGCTGTTAGCAATTTGATATAACAAATACAGTTAATTGTTGAAAGAATGTTAAGTTCCTCTGTTTAAATTCCAGTACTTGTGGCCTAAGTTTACATCGCACAGTTTGACTAATATCTAGTTACCCTCCTATGACTTGAATAGCGCCTAGTTTCTGGTTATCTTTAAAAGCTATATATAATAGAGCTCGATCTGGAAGCTTTTTCTTTAATCATATGGATTACCACATAGAGTGCTTATAATACAAGCTTATGCGTGGTATGTACTTCCCAAAGGGGAGTAGGACTGTGGAAGCCAATTTGTTAGAGGTTTTAATATAATTCACGTGGCTCATGGACTCATTACACAGTTTTTAGTCATGGATTTATTTTATATTTTATTCTGTTTCTATTTGAACCCCTAAGGATGTATCACTAAGCATATGATAAATTTTCTTTGGTTATATTAAGAGGAGTGGCGCCCTCCTGGTATGTATATCATAATGTACCGATATTCAATGCTTGTATAGAAACTATATGTTTGTTTTCAAATAATAAGAAACATAAAGTTAAAAAAAAAACCACTACTCCTCAATCTATGCATGTCCCTGCTGTGGCGTACCTGTATGACAGTGTACTTCCCCAACACAGGTGCAGGTCCCAGCCAGCATGGACAGCGGGAGCATCCAGCCCTAGTGCGCTAGCATGGCCACCGGCGGTGGGGGACCCATGGCCACAGGAGGTCAGGTAGGTGCCATCACAGGCCAACGCACAGCATGCCCACAGCAAGGTGGCTGCAGGGGGGTGGGTGCCTGTGTCGCATGGACATGGTCGCATGTGCAGTGGCAGGCAGCTGCACTCCACTATGTGGCCTAGGTGTAGCCATGTGCACCTGCAGTGACTGTGGCCATTGTGCAATGCCAGTGTGCCTGTCACCATGCAACATGTTGCAGATGGTGTGTGTGTGTGTGTGTGTCTGATACTGCTTGTGGTGTGCGCTGTGGCAGGCTTGCATGTGCGCCAATCTGTACAGTGTTTCCTGCTGTGACTCTTGCCCTTCTCCCTTGCAGGTGGTGGGAGCCGCCTTGCCCCATGGCATCGGGCACTGCTGCAGGCAATGGCCGACCTGAAGGCCCGGGATGTGGTGGAGTACCACCGTCGCACACCATGAGGGTATGCACAGTACCGCCTACATCGGACGAGGAGGTGGGGGGACATGATGGCTGAGGGGGACTCCCTCGACAGTGGGACTCAGGGGTCTGAGGGGGCACCATGCAGCAGTGCTCATGGTGGAGCAGGCTGTGGAGTATCCAGGTGCTGTGATGTGCCCCTGGAAGCCGTGCAGGTGGAGGAGTGCCTGGTGGAGGTGGAACACTCTGCAGGAGAGCAAGAGGTGACAGTGACAGCCGGAGGGGTGCCAGAGGTGGAGGCATATGGTGCGGCAGTGCAGGGGGTGGGGGCACAGTGCCCTGCTGTTGGGCAAGCTATGGTGGAGCAGCACCCGGTGGTGGAGCAGGTGATGGAAGACATGTCCCAGGATGCAGGTGCTGTCCACCACTCTGGGCACAGTGTCCTTGCCCCTCAGCTGCAGGTCGGCCATGGCGCTGCTGATGAGGCACCCAGGGGACAGGCAAGCCTGCAGTTGAACCTGTACCCAGTGCAGGGCCCCGTGTTTACTGCGGCAAAGTGGACCTACATTCTGTTGCAGGACCTCATACTTTCTGCAGTAGAACAACTGCTGATTCTGCAAACATTCTGCAGTAGATAAATTGTGGTGAAACAGCATACCTTCAAGGGGATTAAGCCTTAGTTTACCCTTTGAATGCCTTCGTGCAACCACTCCACTACACTGAAAATGGAACAGCAGGCCATTTAACAGTATATAGTCTTCTTATCACATATATTAAACTGCAGTAACCCAAACCTGGTGTTCCCTTTTAATGACTTTTCCCTCCCACCCTGAATCTGAAGGCTCATCTGTTCTTCTAGAAATTGGTGGCATTTGCTGTTCTCCTAGGTTATAATTGGAGGAGGATGTAAACACTCGGCTAAAACTACACAGAAGGCAAAACCTGCTTGGATTTCTTCTGGTTTATATTTACAGTTAGCAGAAATAAAGAGAGACTCCAACTTGAAAGCCATTTTATTTTTTTTCTGATTTTGATCAACATTCATTTAGATTGTCATTTTGTTAAACTAGGAATACCCCAACTGTCTTCCGACAAACATGCTGAGTGCAGTGTGCAAATCTGTGTGTTGGGGGGGTCTTCCTATAATAGTAATGGAGGGTGTAACTTGCAGTGTCTGTAGGATTTGTTGACTCATGATTTTTCTTCTGGGGAACACACTAAAAAATGCAAGCAAGTCATTCTTATTAAGCTGGAGTAACCTTGATTAGCATGTTTTCTTCCAGCTACTCGGGGGGGGGGGGGGTGGTATTCTTCACTCAGTGATCTCATTTCACTTATATATAGCAGCAATCAATACAATTCTCCATTCTGATTTTTTTGCTATTTGCTTACTCCAGTTCTAGTATGCCCTGATCCCTAACTCTACTGCAGCTGGGCAACTTGACCCTCCTTACAAATTGAGCTTGATGCCACCACTTAGGCTGCAGGTTCAAATCTGCCAAGAAATGACTCTCTCACTTCACAAATCAAAACTATGATCGTTGTCCATCAGTGGGGACTGAGTCCTCTGCTCAGTCTGCTGCCAGCCACATGTTTCTGCAATCAGCTCCTCCTCCGATAACTGCCACCACATTGAGATCGAGATCGATTCCACCTCCCCGGACGCCACTGAATGTTCTCACTTCTTGACTACTGCTCACCTACCAGTTCTTCCTTCCAAATTAATCTTCCAGGGATTCAGCATGCACTATGAGCAGCCTCACAATGAAAAATTAACATGGCTGAGCTACCCACACCTACACAGCAGCAAATCATAACTGCCGTGGACCTAATCAAGCTCTGCTACTCTTGCGTCAGACCCCCACACACACACACACACACACACAATACTGGCTGGACAGAGTTATGTAACAAGAGCCAGCATGAGTGAAGATGCCATGCAGCCACTGGCTTTTTGGCTTTGTAGTGGGTGGCATCAGTTTGTTGCCCCTTCTAATGAGTATGTATGCCATGGCAAACTTAACATATCAGTAGCTATGCCCTTGCCTTGTGTCATCGTATAGCACAGTTTGCATTTCTGCGGACATATGGCTGGTTTCCCTGATTTCTGCAGCCAGTACTGATTTCTATGGTTAGCCCTGATTTCTACGGCCACTGCTGCAACCACAGAATCGCAGAAAACATGGGACCCTGACCCAGGGCAGCTGGCGCCTGGCGACCAGCACCTGGTGGTGCTCATCTCTGCCATTATGGTGGATGTCGCATGCCTGCACAGCTCACTCAGAGCTCTCCTCTCTGCACTGCAGAGGCACTAGTCATGTTGGTGCATAGACTGGGACCATGGACAGTTGGGGTGTGCACTGCCTTGGGAGCCGGGAACATATTGTGTGTCCATTGGGGTGGGGTGGGGAACCTGCATTGTATCTATGGGATGGGGGGGCTTGTGGACTGTGTTTCCTGATGCACAGGGGGCCACCCATGTGTGGGTGTCTGTGTTGGACTGCATGCCTGGGTGGGTGGCAGTGGTTGCTGGTGGGCTACCATCTGTTAGGGGGGTACAAATGGGCCCAGTCCGTATCCTACACTGCTGCTGTTTGTACTGGGTACGGGGGATGGGGAATATTTCCCATTGCTATTGTTGTTGTTGTTGTTATTGTTGATGTCATTGTTGTTGTTGCTGTAGATGTTCTTGTTGTTGCTGCCTAGTGTTCATTCCATGCTATTGCATTAAATGCCTTTTACACACCCATGTCTCTGTGCATCTGTCTGTGGTCTGCGTGTGCATGTGTTTGTGTGTGTGTGTCTCACTGTGCCCATGTGGGCACACTTGTGGCGGTGCTGCACCATCACGTGTGCGTCCCCAACGTGCACATGGTTGCTGTGTGCTGGCTGTGCACCTCACAGCCATGGGTGCGCACGGGTGGTCTTGGCTGCATGGTGCCCTGTCTACAGCAGTGCACCATGCCAGGTCTGGGCCACATGCCACCACACATTGCATATCCTAGCTGTGTGGTGGCCTTGGGCCTGTATGGCACCCTTCCGCCAGGGGATCCAATGTACCCTGTGAGTGGCACCAGTGGCACAAGCATTGGTGTGTCTCACCGCCATCTGTCTACAGGTCTGTGCCGCACGGTGCTGTGTCAAGTTGTGGTTGCACTGTTTACATGTATCAGTGACCATGGCAGGGACATTGTGCCTGGTGGTGCCATCGTCCCAGCGTTGTGTTATGACCTCTGTGCACCCTTTGCCTCCTATGCCACCCATGCCATTGGCACATGCGATTGCTGCCCCTTTCACTCTGTCTTCTGTGTACTAGGCACGTTGGCTTGGGTGATCCACTGTCTGCACTATGGTCCACCTTGAGGCACTGCTGTTTGTGTGGTGTGATGCTGTCTGACTGGGGGGTTGTTCCCGTGGCCTGTGCACTGTTATAGGACAGCTTTTGCCTGTTCTAACTTACGTGACCATCATCTACCGCATCTCTGTACGCCATCTGTTTTGGAATAGCAGTTCGGTCGTGCTGGTGTGTTACGCCTGTCGTAGGCATACGCATTTTCTGTCATATCTGCATTGTATCTTGCAGTATTCATAGCAGTTGTGGGGTGCGGTGTAAGTGCTCTCTTGGAATCACGCATATCACAAATCACTGGTGTAACTTGCAATTTGCACTGTCAGGCCTGGCGTGCTACGTTTACGCCTGCCGTAAGTGTCTTGGAATCGGACCCCCTGTCTTTTCTATTGGACTGCACAGTCAACTCTTGCCTCTATTTGCTGTTCTTTCCTTTTGCCTTTTTGTTGTCTCTATCTTGCTTATATATAGTTACAAGAAATATACATGAAACTGGGTTCCCTGATTTGTATACTAAATGTAGTTATTGTGGTTGAAATGATTACAGAAATATTTCTTTGAGTTTACTAGCAAAGTGTAACAGAGTGTGACCTTTTGACCTCAGGCTGGAGGAATCTGTCAGTAAAAGAGGTCAGCTTGTAGCTAGGTCACAATGGTCTGGAAGCAAGAATCTGACAAGGTTCTGAAGTTCTGGGTCACAATGCTCCGGTGGAAGCTAGAATCTGACATATATCACTTATGGTTCAATACTACTCCAAGCTCTGCTGATATTAAAATATTTTGCATAATACAATAGAGACAGAAAATACAACAGCAGAGCTGCACTAGCTTGAAACAGAAAAGACAGTATTATAGTATCATGGTATGCTAAGAGACAGTGTACCAAGCCTTGTTTGGCACATCAGGACTACTGGAGTACCCAACTGCGCCAGAGTTCATGGACCTTTACTTTTTCTGACGCTGGGTTAACAGGTTATTTGTTGATGTCAGAATCCATTTCTGCAGTCTTTCAGTCATGGCTTTTGCAAAGTCTGTTTGTCACGAACACAGGACAGCTGTGAATGAAGTGACGTGGGGGCTGGGGAGCTTCCTAGTATTTCTTATGACATTTCAGTGACAGGATAGTTGAAAACAAGGTGAATTTGTAATATTTCTCAATTACGTTTCATGTTTTCTACTGGTCAAACTACATTATATTATATTGTATTATATTAAATGTCAGCATACTGTTTTGTAACATAATGATATTTTATCTATTTTTGTTTGAATTATTTTAGCTTCCTTATGAGCGCAGCAAAGAGACTGAGAAAATTGGTCAGATTTTAATGAAAAGGGCTCAGTGTTTTACCGGAATAATAAAGAAAATAAACAGCAATTGGACAGTTGTGATAATATTAATCATTGTGACTAATCTGAAGCAGAGCTGCCACATCATTTCCTACTTTTCCTTCCATTGTTTCACTCAGCGTGGTATAGTGTCACCCACCCTCCAACATGCACACATTCATCAGATCAGTTTTTGCTCTTCTGTCATAACTAGCACACTATAATAAAAACAACGTTTTTCCTTGATTAAATGTGATCCGCTTTAATATCTGTGTTCAGAAAAATGTTTATGATGTAACTGTGTGTATGTTGGCTGAACTGTATTAATTATTAAATGCAGAATTCTTATGTGAAACAAATAATTTGAGGAACTCTGTCAGACCAATAAAAAAGGTCTCACTTTGCTAGACTTCTATCACTGGAAAAGTAAGATAGTGAAATACTATATACATTCTTTTTAAAACCTTGTGGCTAACTGAATATCGCATTGCTATTTTCCTCCAATGGTATAATGAGCATGATAGTGATTGTAGCTTATTCCTCCTTCCAATATCAGCAAATGTCTTTCTTGAAATGCATGCCAGATCTAAGATAAGCTCAGGTCAGACTCTAAAGGGAATGAGAAGGCAATGTGTATGCACTCAAAAAAATTCTGGAGGAAATTCGGTTTACCAGTTTGAACTGTGTTTTGGTTTTCTTATGCTGGGATCTAATGTCTGCGCTGTAATACTACAAAAAGAAATGCATCTTGTAGTGATGTATTTTTGTCTGTTAGCTGCTTTTAAGGATCTGGGACTTTAAATGTGTGCTAGATGAAATCTAGTATGGTATGGCAGTTTTTTCATTTGCCTGTGCACAGTCCCATCTCTAAACTTGGAAATCGGATCACTGAGATTGGGCTGGAAGTCTTAATAACAAAAAATGCCATTGTGTGTACCCTGCTGTTTTTTGCACATTTCCAACTCATATCGGGGGATAGTCAAGTCCCTGCAAGCTAAAAGTACTGTAGTTTCTGTCAGATCTGTACTAACTCATTTATCAATCATTTTTACATTAGTAAATGAGTTGTACCTTAATAGGACTGTGTAAGCAAATGTGTGTACTCATACTGGGCTGGTTCGTAGCTGAACTACAGTGCAAAAAGATAAGAAATAAACTATTGAGCTTAGCTAATGGTCATATTTACTATGTGGTGTAAATTACATAGTGCCTGGACCAAGTGTTTCCTTTGGACCAAGTAAAAGGTACCCATTTTTCATTTACAACGTAAATCCATTTCTTTGTGATCATCTCTTTGCAAAGAATAAATATGAAACTAAAAGGCTGCATACAACATATATATATATATATATATATTTTTTTTTATTATTTATGCTACCCTGCACTCCAGTCAGCCACTCCTTCAGGCCATCTGGACCACCCCAGATCCGCCCGATAACCCCTTCCACCATCCCACCTCCCTCTGTCCTTGGCCCCAGTTTGTCCGACGTATCCCTTTGTGGGGGGAGGGTGGGAACTAGGGAGTGGAGTGTTGCCCACAGGCATTGTAAATCTGCAGGGGCTCATAAGGGGATCGGCATGGGCACTCTGGGCTGCACAGTGGGTTGGAGGATCGGCCGCCATCATCTGGCCGACCGAGCTGGCATTTTCTACTTTTTCTGCTGTGATCCTCCCTCTCACAAGATGGCCACACACAAGCAGCGGCCTGGCTGGATGCATCATGGTGCATGGTCACCCCCTCTGCAAGATGTGCTGCTGAAATGGCCACTAGGAGCCGCTCAATGGTGATGCAGGCTCTGACCCCTCCCCAGGGGAGGAGAGCATCCCAGGGATGCTCTGAGTCCTCCCCACTGGCCTCCACTCCTGTTGTCCCGAGCTCGGATGTGAACCCAGGTCATCAGTGTGCCAGGCGATCCCCTATCACCCAGCGCCATGGTGCCAGCAATTGCATCCAATATTGCTGCATCCATATACCACACATCATTTTGACATGGCACACAAAAAAAAACAAAAATTGTTGAAACTCAGAATGGAAAAATACAAGCACACCGACTATATCAATTTATCCGTGAAAGAAAATCCAGTAACAAACCTTTATACAGTAGGCTCAAGCAAATAATTAAGAGTTTTAAAAGCCAAAGGAAAAAAAAGCTAAACAGGAAAAATCCAAGCTTCAATCTTTCATTTATAAAGAAGAAATATATTCACGTATCTAAACAAGTTCTAGCAAGAGCCAATACAGCTGTGGTGAGCTGCCAAATGACCAAAGTTACACATGTGCACAGAAAATTTTGAATGACCGGGTGTAACTCGGACATTATTTGGAGTTGTTTCACCAAATTTTCCACATGGCCTTTATGGGACACCACCTCATGAAGAGTGCACTGTCATTTTGTTCACTTGTCCCGAAAGGTGATTTCGCATAGCGAACGTGCCATTCTGCACCACAGGTGCAAAAACATGTTTTGGGCAGGATGTGAAAAATGACAGCTGTACTGTTAATAAGGAGGTGTGCAAAAATGGCAATGTTGAAAATCTTGAGTGAAAATATAAAAAACTGGCAAAGCTAGGAGCGTGCGTAGAAACTGCTCAATGCACACTCGAAACATGGAATTTTTTGGAATTTTTTCACCAAATTTGCAACATGGGGCTTTGGGACCCACCCATGAACAGTGGCAATGTATTATTAGCTCTCGTCCTGAAAGGTGATTCTGTGCAGCGACCATGAAATCACCTTTCAGGACTGAGTAACGAAACGTCAGTGACAATGTTCATGAGGTGAGGTCCCAAGAACCCCATGTTGAAAATCTGGGACCAAAATTCCTAAAAATGGCTGATATATCAAGATAAGTTGAAAACCCCATTGACTACCATTATACCATGCTTACCTTTGATTCTTCAGTTTGCGTTGGGCTTTGAAGAGTACAGACGTGTCCCAGTCCAGAGAAGATGATAGCGCCGAACTCCGGAGGTAAGTATGGGGTGTAAGGGGAGGTGTAGGATGTGGGTGCTTAGTGGGAGGAGGGGATGGGGAGGAAGGGACTGGGGCGGCGATTAGGGACCATTTTCTTTTTTACTGGTAAAAAAAATGATGTCAGGGGACAGTTTTCTTTATTTACAGGAAAAAAAACATAAAGTCGGACACACTGGGGTGGGCTGTCAGTGTGCCATATGAGTTGGGGGGGAACATGATGCCAACACGGGGACTAGGCACCCCCGATGTCAGTGGGGGGAATGAAAAAAATACATTTGGGCACACTGGGATTGGGAGGTATGTGATGCCCGACATGGGGATTGGGCACCCTGATGTCGGCGTGGGAGATAATAAAATTAAAAACATAAATTTGGGCACACTGAGTTGGGCTCCCAGTGTGCCACATGAGTTGGGTGGTTAGATGATGCCAACATGGGGATTGGGCACCCTGATGTTGGCGCGGGGACAGGAAATGGAGGGAGTGTGGAGGACAGCAGCAGTGGGAGGGAGCAGCAGGGTTTTATTACCCACAGATGCTGGGAGGGAACAGAGGGAGTGGGGAGGACAAGAGTAGTGGGAGGGTACAGGAGGAGTGCCATCCACAAGATGGCAGAGGCGACACAACTGTGCATGCATTGCATTCGCGCATACAAAGTTGCGGTGAATGGCATTCTGCTATTCACAAGATTGAGGTGCCAGCAGAACTGCTCGTGCGCGCCGCAGTTTTTGTCCCGGAATACGGAAGTAACAGATGAAATAGTGCAGCTGTTACTCCGTAGCGGCCTATCGTGGTGGAGTGTTACAAGCTCTGTTGGACTTTTGGAAGGATACTTCCAAAAGTCCAATGGAAGGTGCCATGATCGGCCATTTTAGGATCAACAGATTGATCTCAAAATGACTGTAAGCTCCACTCACAGCTGTAGAAAATGATAGCAAAAAATAATCAAAGGACAGAATTAAAAGGGCTCTGAACAGCATAGTTTTGAAAATTTATGACACAAGGGACAACTGTGTCAATTTGACGCACAAGTCCTAGCTTCACAGTTAACTGACTTTGACATGATTCCACCCATTATGTCACATTCATGGCTTGCAGCAGCAAATAGCACCAGACACAGCTTGAAATACAGAAGCAATGTAAAATTATAAAAAAAATAATGAACTCTTTATCAAACAGCTAAATAACTGCAAAACCATAATACAGTTGACAGCTGCACAGCTTGGGATAAGTGCAATGCTATGATAATTCACTTTCGGTACACTAGGGCCCAGATATTCAAAGTCCACATATCTGGACTGATTAGTGGTATGGGCTGCCCGCCCATTGGCTCATGCTCTGAACCAATGGGCGTGCAGCCCTACCAACTGTCAGTCAGCGTAGCCGGGCAGGCGGTGGTGGTGCTGCCTTCGCCGGCTGATGGGGTGGGGTGGTGGGCCCAGTGGGCAGGTGGGGTGTATACTAGATCACCAGGGATATCGGACTTGGTGGGGGTGATGACTGATGCCCGCGATCGGGCTCCGTGCGGTCCACTGGACCACAAGGGACATCGGACGTTTTTTGTCCGTTACAGGACGTCCCATGATCGGGCTGCAGGGGGGGTCAGTCCCCGACAGCTGCTGCCTGGTAGGGCGCCAGGTGCAAGTTGTCGGGGATCGGTGCACCTGCATGCTAATGGCATGCGAATGGGGCCGTAATCAGATGCAACTGGCCCCCTGTGCGCCTTGCATAAATTATGGCCCCATTTGCATGTCCCTCTTTGAATATCGCAGGTGCTGTGCATGGCGCAATGGCACTTGTGCCACTGCATCTCCATACTCCACTCTGACCACTTGCGCTGGCACAGTGCCACTGCACCATGCACAGTGGGGGTGGCCAGGGTGCGATATTCAAAGCAGTTGCACCACAGTGCAGCTCTGTTGAATATTGCCCTGGCCACACCCGTGCGCAACAAAGTTGAGCTGTGCCCACGCTTGCGCCACAGCCTGGCACAGTTTGAATATCCAGGACTAGGTCTTTAACATGTTTGTAACATAGCCTGCATGTATAGCATTTCTTTAGGTATGTCAGTAAATATTTATGTTTGAGGAATAAAGTCTGGTTGTTTCAAAATTATATAAAGTACCCTGTGCCTCCATCTTAGTTCAAAAGCGAGGTAAATATGACCCAGATTCACTGTTATTTTCTCCATCATGTAGATATGGTTCCATCATGTCTCTCCAGATTTCTGTTTTTTGAGAGAGAGGTGTTAATCATTGCTTTGTAACAGATATTATAGTTAATACTATTGCTATATTAAGCAGTTTCTGGTCTCAAGATCGCTATACCCCTCTGGGACATGTAAAAATAGAACTACCTGACTATTTACATCAATATTACCCCATAAGTATTCCTGTAATGCTTACTGCAGGGTGTTATAAAATGGCTCAAACACTGGGATCGACCAGAGGACGTGTCCATGTATGGCATTTGTAGCACCATAGTTCTTCCAATAAAATGTTATTTATGAGGTTGCTATTTAACCTATTAGGGTTGATGAAGAAATGGATTACCATTTTCCAGGAGTCGACTCAACTTTTTAACTTGAAAAGGAGCCAACTAGTCAAAAAAGTAAATATAAGGGCCGATTTAGTGGCCCAGAGGGCTGAGGCACCAGCCCCTCTCCTGACGCTATACCGGCAAACCAGGATCAGTGACAGACTCAAGCTGCTGAGGACTGGCCTGGGTGGGGGAGGACTGAGTGTCTTCAGACTGCTCTTCTCTTCCTTTCACATCTTGGACTATTAAGTTTTTAAGGACTGCCTACAAGTTGAAATGTTATTAATTTTACTTACAGGAGACACGTTGACTTCCTGTGAGATCATTTGTTAATTTTATAAATCAACTATTTCTTACTTGTATGTTGCATATGTGCTATTGAAAGACATCACATTGTCACACTGTACTAGGGATACTCCTATATTTACCCTTATGTCTTTGGAACAGCTTGTTAAATAAACTTTAAGTTACAAAAACAAGACTGCTCTTCTCTCCCGGGGAGAGGAGACTTGCCACACTGCTTGTACACTGCTATCATATGGAGGCATAGTAGAAGACCAGCGTAACACAACAGCATGGGATCAGCCAGGAGCCTTTAGGTAATACACGTGTGCTTCCATGCACACATATAACTTCGTAATTGCCTGCCACCAGGCCAGGGAGGAAAACAGGGAAATTAGGAGCTGAGCACTAGGAAGCCCCACTCATCTGCTCCAACCTGTGCCATCACCCTGGGATCCTGCTGATGAATCCGGATTTGTACTGGGGGGGTACAAAGGCCCGTCGCCTCCTGACTCCACCACAGGGGTAAAACCATGGGGAACTTCAAGGCAGGCAATTCCTGGGGGAAGATGGTAGCTGGTCAGGCAGATGAGCTGTAGCTGAGAGTCCTAGCAGCACTTCATGGAGCTGTTGGCTGACAGAGTACAGGCAGAGGCAGGGCTGACCAGAGGGGCCGTTCCCAGCACAAAAAAAATGCTTTCTAGAAAGAAAAGGTAAATATCTAAGGGCTGTAGGGATGTGATATAGATCTGACTCCTGTTTCTCTCTAAGCACACACAACAAAATACACTGCACAATTACTAATTCCAGGAATTGGTTATGGTGACATCATTTAACAAAACACAAATAAATTATATTCTGTCTAGCTAGATAAGCTGTTCAAAAAACTCTGTAGATTCCAACTTCCCTATCCATTTCAAACCCAGCTGTGAGATGTACAGTAAAATCAATTGGACAAGTCTCAGCACTAGAAAAAAAATCACAGTTTCCTGGTGCTGCACGAATGTAGCCATGGCATACCTGACTGAATCTGTGTTACCTTTCTGTCTCAGAAGTAATGACTCACCACCTTTCAATGTTCCCAGTACAGGAAAATAAATGTTTCATAAATGTTTGGCAGATACCTTGTACCCCAGACTTGGAACTTACTCGCACTTATTCTCATTACCCCTCCACTCAAATCGTTTGTCAAAAGAAAGACGTTTGCACTTGTTAGGTAATTTTAATAAGTATTGAAGTACTGTAAAATATTAATGAAGCAAATCTTCCTTTGTGTGTTTATGTTGTCTGAATGTAACACCTATATCCTGCTGCCTTCAGGAGCCACTAACAAAAGCTTTTTTTTTTTTATCCTGATTAAAAAAACTGAGATAAGTAAAACATCTCAAAGAGATAACACTGTCTGACCAAATTAAGTTCTTCAGGATGCTAAAGGATGAAATGACAAGGGGACACTCAATGTCACTGAAAAGGGAAAGATTCAAGTGAAACATGAGGACCAGCTACTAATGTGTGGTGAACATCTGAAGTATACTTCAAGAGCGAGTGGCATCAGCTGACACTGGAACAACCTTCCAACTCCTCATCAACAAGTACTTTAAAGAAAAAGTGGTAACAAGGTATTCCTATTGAGCTGGTTAGAGGGATGAACTTAATTGATCAGTGGCCTTATTTCCTCCCTAAAGATATATAGTGCATAATATATGGGTACAGAAGAAAGGGTTCTGAAAGAACTCCTAAAACTGAAGGTGGACGAAGCAATGGGGTCTGACGGGATTCACCCCGGAATTCTAACAGAACTAAGGGGAGAACAAGTGACACCACTGACTACCCTTTTTAACAAATCATGGGAAGATGGTGTGGTACCTAAGGACTGGAGGAGAGCGGATGTGATTCCCCTTCACAAAAGTGGGAGCAAAGCAGAGGCAGGAAACTACAGACCTGTTAGCTTGACCTCAGTGGTAGGGAAAATGGTGGAATCACTTCTGAAAGAAAGAACTGTTGAGTACCTAGAGGCCAGCGGGGCACAGTACCCAATGCAGCATGGATTCACAGTGGAAAGGTCATGTCAGATGAATCTAATAGATTTCTTTGACTGGGTGACCAAAGTAGTAGACAGGGAGGGGCTGTGGACATGGCCTACCTGGACTTTAACAAGGCATTTGACACATCCCACACAAAAGATTAATAAACAAATTAGCCAGCCTGGGAGTGGGTCCCAGGGTGGTAGCCTGGGTAAAAAATTGGCTGGACAATGGGACACAGGAGATAATAGTAAATGGAGTCCAGTTCGAAGAAAGTTGGGTAACTAGCAGGGTACTGCAGGGTTCAGTATTGGGTCTGGTCCTTTCTAATGTCTTTATAAGTGACATTGCAGAGGGACTAAAATGAAAAGTATGCCTCTTTGCAGACGACACAAAGATCTGCAACAGGGTTGATACACAAGGGGGGATGGAAAGAATGAGAAGGGACTTGACAAGGTTGGAGGAATGGTCAAAAGTATGGCAGGTTAGATTCAGTGCAAAGAAGTGCAAAGTAATGCACCTGGGAAACAAAAATCCAGGGGAAGAATACACAATGGGGGGGGGTACTAACAACAAAAAAATGGAAGGGGACCTGGGGGTAGTCATATCAGATGACCTAATGGTAAGCAAGCAATGTGAGAAGGCAGCAAGGATGATTGGGGGGATACTGGGATGTATAGGGAGAGGCATCACCAGTTGAAAACAGAAAGTTGTTATCCTTCTGTTCAGACAGTTGGTAAGACCCATCTGGAGTACTGCATGCAGTTCTGGAGACCTCATCTCTTCAAGGACATAGACAGGATGGAGGCAGTCCAGAGGACAACAACTAAAATCGTGCAGGGTCTGCAACAGAAGCCATATGAAGAAAGGCTAAAAGTGCTTAATATGTATACCCTTGAGGAAAGGGGGGGGGACATGATAGAAACATTTTTTTTTTTTAGTACTTTATTGATTTTCCTTTTTTTCTCCTGTACCCGGGACCCTGGCAGACACATATGTGTATGTGCGTGGACGCGCACACGCACGCCGGGTACCAACTCAGCCATTTCCTCCCCACCCATGGCTATTGTCACTGCACCTTCACGCCTACACGTCACACCGGACCTCCACCCAGTGGGAGCGGAACTACAGAGGGTGCAGGCATCCACCCCAGGAGGGGAGAGCCACCTTGCAGCTGCTCAATCCCGCTCTATGCCTCACCCCCATGCCGGCTCCCTGATGACCTGAGGTAATTCCCAAACCCAGGTCACCAGCGCAGTGCGAGGTAAGGTGTCCAGCACCTCAGCCCTCAGCTCCACCAGGCCAGCTATGATAGAAACTTTCAAGTACCTCAAGGGAATCAACAAAGTCCAAGAGGATAGCATATTTCAGAAAAAGAGATGTGCAAGGACAAGGGGGCACAATTTGAAGATAGAGGGGGGATGGCTCAAATGTAATATGAGGAAGTATTTTTTTATGGAGAGGGTTGTGGATGCATGGAACAGCCTTCCTGAGGAGGTCATGGGGTCAGAAACAGTGGGGGAATTCAAGAATGCATGGGCAGACATAAGGCAATTCTGGTGGGGGGTAGGAAGAAGTAGGCTGATGGTTCACTAGGATCTGAAGCTTATCCAATAGGTAGAGAAATGAGCAGACTAGGTGGGCCATTATCCTTATCTGCCATCAAAGACTGTGTTTTGATGATGGAGGCATAATTCCATTACCCTCCTGCCCATCAGCAGTTTAGCCAATGACCGTAAAAGTGCAACTTACTGTGAAAACTGTTGATGCTATTCCTTTCATGCCCTGAGACAGGTAGGATTTCAAGGGAATTGTGCGAACCTGAAGGTTTTCAAGGACAGCAGAATGGGACCTGTATTACAAAAAATATGATCACCAGAGAGTTTCACTGTAAAGAAGCAATGTATGTCAGCCATCAATATGTATCATGTGAATAAATGGGGAAGGGCTTTATGTTAACATGATGGAAACGTTTTCTTTCTTCACTTTGTTGGTCGGTTGATATTAAGTTTGTAATTTTTCTTTTTTTTTTTTTAACCAGGAAAGGCACACTAAACTACAATAGCTTGTTTCCAGCTGTGTCCTGAAGAGTGGGCTGTATGTACCAGTTTTATTGACAGGAGGAATGTTGGCCATGACACCGGGGAAACTAACATAATCCTCTTCAAAAGCACCATGGGATCTTTAACTTCCACCTGGACAGTAACCTAGGTGGGCAGAAGGGACTTCGGTTTAATGTTTCATCAAAAAGACAGTACCCCTACAGTGTTGCACCTCCCTCATAGTGAACTATGGTGTCAGTTATGGGCATTATTTCAAGTACCTGGTGTGGTACGGTATGTCAGTACAGGTGTATTGCTGCCTGGGATACAGGGGTTTGCAGTCGAGCCTCAGAATCCTACACTGGCTGGGAGCCAAGTATAGAGAAGAGAGGGCAGGCTCAGGCCAACTGCCATTTACACATCCCCCTGCCAGTTAACAAAGAATGGGATCATTTTTGTAATATGCTGTTTATTGAAGGATTTTCTATTAACAGATCACTCTCTATAATACAATGTATATCCTCTCGAAGGGTGAACTGGATAATCACAGTTCACTAAGATAAGAGGGGAAACAAAGGGAAGGGGGAGACCTTATACAGTGTAGACAGAATGGAGCAATCACCTCCTTCCATGAAAGAATGTGACTTAATACAACTTGAATGTAATTACTGTGAAGGCAGCTACTCACCTGCTGTTCTGGTGGTGAAACGTTGCAGCCATGAAAACCGACAATCATAGGGGTGGGGGGGGGAACGGAAATAATCATTTTTTTTAAATGGTTTGTGAAATATTTGATTATCCAGACTAAATCTGCACCTTATCATGATACCCCACTTGTTGATTCCTGCCTATTCACCCCAGCCTCCTCCATAGTTGCCTGGCAGCACTTGTCCTCTGGCTAGGACAGTGAGGTTAGCAGCTACAGCACCTTCAGACAATGTAACTTCACGGCTGCCAGACAGGAGTTGTTCCTGTAGAGGATGACCACTATTCTTTGCCAGCAACAATGCTGCACGTCAGCTTTGATAGAACCAAGCTTTGGTGTCTGATCCCATCCTTAAACTCCTGCAGCCACCAGTATTAGGTAATATTTGCTTATTTATTTCATTCGTTTCCATCGAGCTTTTTCCGTCTCAGCCACATCATTGTTAGAGGTATACCCTGTTCAGGCCTAACGTTCCCCCACCCTTAGAGTCCAGCTGACACCCAAAAGCTCCCAGGGCTTCCCTTCCATGGGTAGGGCTCTGGGGAGAGGGTTGTACTCCCTCTTCCCAAGGCAGTTGTTCACCAGGCGGACAGAATTCAGTGTCAGGGCACTAGAACCCAGAGGAGTCAAGAATATCAGCCATCATGTGGACTGTCATGTAATTTTCTCTCCCTTTCCCCCCAGTCCACCCTCTTCCCCTGGCATGGGTGGAGTCTTCTGCTGAAGGACTTACACACATGCAGCAATGTCTGTGGAAGAGCAAGCTCCCCAGGCCCACCACAGGAGATGCTGTGGCAGTGGGTGCATGGGTCCCTTCATCCCAGGTTTCATGTCATAATGGCGATCACTAAATAGTGAGCGCCGAAAAGCAAAATGTACCCTCCCCAGCAAGGACAGAAACAGTGAGGAAAATGGAGTAATATATGGGCTTCGCCCCCCACATCCTTCTTAATTTAGATTCTCAACTCAAGGGGGGTGCATGTCGTGGAGGGTGAGTAACTAAAAAAAAGAGTTAAACTCTTGCACACAACAAAAAATACTGTACCCCTACCCAGCCCCAAACCCTGAACCTTTTACACTGCAGCCAGCCACCCTCACCACCACACCACAAGGGCAGCTCAGCAACACCTTGCCACACTACTTCCCACATACCGCCTCCATTATCCCCTCCTCTTCCTTTTGTCCTGCTGCATACTCACCATTCTTCCCCCTGATCTGCAGTATAACCACACCTCGCTACCCTTTCAGGGTAGCTCACATAACAGGCGATCAAACTGAGTCGCTCAAAACTGAGTTGCTCAATTTGAGTCACCCATATGATGGGTTACCGTCATCCCAACAGCAGTGCACTGCCAATTGGCAGCTGCTGCAGTCTGGCTGCCTCCTAATGCCACAATGCAAGTTCACTCCCAAATCTGGTCATCTGCACTGCTGCTGAGTTCTCTTACAGAAATACAAGTGTGCTGCATGTGTGCAGCATGCATGCCTCATGCTTAATAAGCATGCAGCACGCATGCTACACACTTGTATTTCTGTAAGGGCTATCATGGCAGTCCTGCTCATTTATATTTTTGCTTTCAGTTTTAGTCCTCTATACCTGGTGGGCCTGGCTCTCCTTCTATCCTTATGTAAACCCAAGATCCCACACCTACTAGAGCAGTCACCATTGTCCCCCAGCTAACCATTACCAGTCCCCTCATACTCTGTTCCAGACGTACCCCTCATGGTGGGGTTAGCAGGCCAAGAAGAAAGCTGAATGTTCCATCAGTCCATCCAAACCAGAGGGGGGCGGAGGGAGCACTGAGGTCTGCACAATGTAACTGAACAGGGAGATCATAGCGGCATCATCTGTCTAACTACCAATATTGTTTCTATATGTTTTTCATCCCCCTATTCCCACTCCAGCCCAACCCACTGAGGCATGCCCCAATATGGTAGACCTATGTGGTCAGTCACAAACAGGCTGGGACATCGTGCTCCCACCAAACTCTTAACTCTAAACTGATACTCGCTGGAACAGCACTGGATGTATGATGCCACAGCATCCTATGTCTGTGTCCTATATCATGCCAGTAGCATGATTTCATCCCCATCGGCACCTGTGTATTCTGGTCCACAACACTCCCTCCTGCTGGGCTAGCTAGCGGTTAGTTGTGTAATGGCAAGATCCACCCTTCCTCCCCAAGGCAGGAGGTATCCAAGACAGCACTCCGCAACCCAAGGTGTGACAACCCAACCCTGGGACTAGAACCCGGTCATCAGCATGGTATACCTTTACACTTTGCCATTAAGTCATCAGGCCACCCATCCCTTCCGAGTTTGTATTTGTAGGCTTTGTTTACAGTATATTTGTTTGTTTGTTTGTTTGTTTTTTTACCTTATGTAGTTATTATGATTAACTGTTTTCTTTAAACTGTAATAGCTCTGCTGCTGTAATTTCCCCCAGGGCCTACCTAGAAAATAGGCATTGCACCTAAATGGGACTATCAGTGTGCAAAATTCTACATAAATAGTCAGAACAAAGCCAATCTATACTTATAGGTATAAGACTACTTGACAGAATTCTCAGAAGTTTTATAAGCACTCAGTTTTCCCTGGCCTACATTTCTTGTACACACACACCATTTCATGCTCACCTTTTTAGGGCTGGTCTGCTGTACAGACCAGTTCCTTTTGCAATCATACAGAGGAATCGGTAGTCACTATGCCACAGCAAAAGCATTGCAAGGTGGTACAGGTGGAATTTTATTTTATTTTTTTGATATTATTTTCTCCCCTGTCCTGGTCGGCCCTTTCTCTTTGCCATCCTCCCAGTCCCATGCCCCGAACATCAGCCCCCTCCCATCTTCCCCCCCCACAGCTTACCCTCTGTGGCAGGGTGGCAGGGAGCCCCCCAACTCAGCCTGCCAGGTCTGAATCCAGCATCAGAGAGGGAGAAGAACAAGCATCTGGAGGACAGCTCTCCTCTCCTGGGGAGGGTGGGGAACAGAGACCGACACCTGCCTGACACCTAGCAGAGGCTAGGTGTTGGCATGCGGGGTCCTGTACAATGGAACGTGGAGGAGGAGGAGCTGGCCGGCATGCTGCGTGTGGAAGCATGCACAGCTCAGCCATGGTCAACACTGCATGCTCCCCTCTGCAGAAAAAGCAGAAACTGGTCCCAGTTGCATGGCATGGCAAGCCGTTCTTCGTAGGCGCCGCCCCTGAGAAGACATGGAAATTTTATAGCCCAAAACGTGTGGGTGCTGGGTGATTTCATTTGTTGATCATTGTGATTTTAAAAGCGGCAAAAACATTAATTGGTTGTGAAAAAGAGAGAGCGGAGAAACCGTGGCGAACCTCTCCAGAACTAGCACAGTGCATATGTCTGAGTATGGTTTACTGCTTTTAGTTAGTTTTCAAGCTGCAATATTGCACTCCTACCCCCACCCCCACGCACAATGCTAGTGAAGCATCAACAGCTTGACTTTTTTTTTAAGTTACATTATTTTACTATTTATCTACAAATCTCAACAGTCAACAACAAAAAAAATCATCCCAACTAGGTACAATAAAGTGAGAGCATTAAAAAAAGGTACTATTAGAACATTGGATTGTGCTACACTAGGTAGCTACTAACGCAGAACAGCCTTTCATTCTGCGTTAGCAGCTACATCACAATGCAAGCATCCCCATCAGTGCTGTTGATAGGGCTAGCAGCAGTTGAAGGGTAGCACAAGTGAGCTGGCCGGCAGGCAGTTGGCAGTGAAGTATGGGCTGCGGAAAGCAAGGACAGCTTTTGTAAGCACAGAAAGTAAGCGATTTATTGCTGGTTTCACCATACACGATACAGAAGTGTATGGCAGCCCCAATACACAACCGTGCTCTTCTTACACCTTGTGGTTACCGTGACATCAAAAGGGCCTCTTGAGCTTTAGTCTCCAGGTCCATGACGTCATAGTAACCACTCGGCATAAGAACAGTGCTGTTGTGTATGGGTTATCCTACACTATCCTATATCTAGTCCTCAGGCATGTAGACAAACAGGCTGGGGCATTTGACATTCAGTGAGTAGGAGGTAGCTGTGATGCATCTGAGGGAAGGAAAGGCAATGCCCATCACAGTCAGCAAAATATGTTAAAGAAGAATATAAAGCTTCTGTTTTTTCAGAGTCAGTAAACAGGATCCCAAAAGGTGACAGATTTCCTGTCCACAACAGCATCCAATCCACTGCTAATTAACTTAATTCACTTTTCTCTGGCAAAAGAACTTTTGTGTAAACTAAGTTGACTGTAATTAGTTGAAGCATGGAATCATAGAAACATAGAAACATAGACTTTGACGACAGATAAGGACCACTAGGCCCATCTAGTCTGCCCATTTCCCTACCTACAGGATAGGCTGCAGATCCTAGTTAACCAACAGCCTATTTCTTCCTACCCCCCACAAGAATTGCCTTATGTCTGTCCCATGCATTCTTGAATTCTCCCACAGTTTTAGACCCCACAACCTCCTCAGGAAGGCTGTTCCATGCATCCACTACCCTCTCTGTGAAATAATACTTCCTCACATTGCCCTGAACCGCCCTCCTTCTATCTTTAAATTGTGTCCTCTTGTTCTTGCAAGTCTCTTTTTCTGAAAGATGCTACCTCTTGGACTTTGTTGATTCCACTGAGGTACTTAAAAGTTTCTATCATGTCCCCCCTCTCCCTTCTTTCCTCAAGGGTATACATATTAAGCTCCTTTTAGTCTCCTCTCATCGGCTTCTCTTGCAGACCCTGCACCATTTTAGTTGCCCTCCTCTGGACTGCCTCTATCCTGTCTGTGTCCTTTCGGAGATGGGGTCTCCAGAACTGGACACAGTACTCCAGATGGGGTCTCACCAACTGTCTGTACAGAGGGATAACAACTTCCTGTTTTCTGCTGATGATGCCTCTCCTATACATCCCAGTATACCCCAGCCCTCCCTACTGCCTTCTCACATTGCTTGCTAACCTTAAGGTCATCTGATATGATTACCCCCGGTCCCTTTCCTTTTTGTTGTTGTTACTACCTCCCACCCATTGTGTATTCTTCCCTGGTTCTTGTTTCCAGGTGCATTATTTGCACTTCTTTTGCACTGAATCTTAGCTGCCATACTTCTGACCATTCCTCCAACCTTGCCAAGTCCCTTTCATACTTTCCACGCCCTTGTGTATCAACCCTGTTGCAGATCTTGTGTCGCCTGCAAAGGCATACTTTTCCTTCCAGTCCCTCTGCAATGTCACTGATGAAGACATTAAAAAGGACTGGACCCAACACGGAACCCCGCGGGTACCCCACTAGTAACCCCTTTCTTCAGAGTGGACCCATTTACATTACCTTCTGTGTCCTGTTGTCCAGCCAATGTTTTACCCAGGCTACCACCCTGGGTCCCACTCCCAGGCTGGTTAATTTGACTATTAATCTTTTGTGTGGGACTGTGTCAAATGCCTTGCTAAAGTCTAGGTAGGCTATGTCCACAGCCCCTCCCTTGTCTACTACTTTGGTCACCCAGTCAAAGAAATCTATTAGATTCGTCTGACATGACCTTCCCGCTGAGAACCCATGCTGCCTTGGGTCCTGTGCTCCACTGACCTCTAGGTACTGACTATTCTTTCCTTCAGAAGTGACTCCATCACTTTCCCTACGCAGAGGTCAGACTGACAGGTCTATAGTTTCCTGCCTCTGTCTTGGACCCACTTTGTGAAGGGAATCACATCCGCCTTCCTCCAGTCCTCGGTACCACACCATCCTCCCATGATTTATTAAAAGAGTAGCCAGTGGTTTCACTAGTTCCTCCCTTAATTCTTTAGAATTCTGGGTGAATTCCATCAGGACCCATTGCTTTGTCCACCTTCAGGTTTAGGAGTTCTTGCAGAACCCTTTCTTCTGTGAAAGGACTGGGATCGCCCCCTATCAAGAGTGCTTCTGTTAATTGGATTAGCACTTCCTCCTCTTTAGAATACTAAGCAGAAATATTCGTTCAGTATTCCTGCTTTTTCACTGTCCCCCTCTGCCCACCCACCGTTCATTCTATTCAGCCTCACTATCCCTCCCTTTGTCTTTCTACGCTCGCTGATGTACCTATAAAAGGTTTTATCCCCCTTCTTAACTGAGTTGGCTATCTTTTCCTCAGTTTGGGCCTTTGCTATTCTGACTTCCCTCCCTGCTTCCTTCTGCCTTAACTGGTACAGCTCTCTGTCCTGCTCCTTCTGTGTTTCCTTATACTTCCGGAATGCTATCTTTTTCTTCCTGACTTTCACAGCCACCCTTTTGAGAACCATAGTGGCTTTTTCTTTCATTTTGATTTGTTTATTTGCTTCACACAAAGGCTTGTTGCCTCTGTGATGGCAGTTTTGATAATTCCCATTGTTGCTCCACACCTCCTTCTAGCCTGTTTGCTAGTGCTTTTCTGAGGCACTCTCCCATCTTGCAAAGTCAGCCCTCCTAAAGTCCAGTACCCTCACTTTGTATGGCTTGACTCTGTAGCTGAGTTTAATGTGAACCACACTGTTAGATGTTCACTGTCCCCAGATGGCAACCCACTTCTAGATCTGAGATCCTCTCACTGCCCCCGTTTAGAGTCTGAGGTCTGTGCTCCTCACAAGTGGGTTCCGAAACTAGCTGTCTAATGCCTGCCACCTGTGGGGCACAAGAATGGTCCTGCTCTTGGATGTGGCTGCAGCAAATGTGCTCCAGTTAACATCTGGCATATTCAGGTCTCCCATCAACAGTATCTCCCCTTTCTCTGCCATTCTAAGAATGCCTTCTATCATATCCTTGTCCATTCCTTCCCCTGACATGGGGGTCTGTACACAACCCCTGTGCGGATTGTGGTGCCCTTTCCAGTCTCCAAGGTGACCCACAGTGCCTCCTCTCCTCCCCATTTACTCTTTTGTTCAGTTGCTTTTACCCCTTCCTTTACATAGAGAGCTACTCCTCCCCCTCTTCTCCCCTGCCTGTCTCTCCTGTAGGTTATATACCCTGGTATGTTAACATCCAAGTCATGGTTCTCTGTGTACCATGTTTCTGTGACTCTTACGATATCCAGGCATCCTCTTCCATTAAGGCCACCAGCTCAGGGAGCTTGTTGCCCAGACTACGGCATTGGTACTCATTACCTCCATTTCCTGATGGCCTTACTCCATTTTGCCCCATCCCTGTCCTTCTTGCCTTTGTCACTTTCTCCATTTACCCCCTGCTCTCTCCCATCGACACCTCATGTTGGTGTTTGGCGCACTTACTACCGTGATTTTTGGGGGCTGAGATTTTCCTGCTCCTTTCCAGTGCCTCCTTGGCTAGTTTAAAAGCTTGCCAATGAAGCATTTAAACCTATCACTCAGGATCCTGGTTCCCTCCCGACAGATGCAGCCCATCATGCCAGTAGTAGGGCTTGCATCACTCCAGGTGGACCCCAGTCCCCAATGAAGCTAAACTCCTGAGCTCCACACCATTCTTCAACCACTGATTGAATCCCATGGTAGAACATCTAGCTTCCTCCTATGCCATAGATGGGTAGCACCTCCGAGAAGGTTACGTGTGCATACTTGACTAAGGCCTCCCCAATTCCACAAACTCTTCCTGCACTTCTCTAATCTCTTCTTAGCTAGATCATTTGTCCCTAGGTGGACAATAACATCCAGCTCCCTCCCCTGTGCAGCTGCTCTGGCAATCCTGAGGATTCGCTCCCTGTCCCTCCAAGCCATGGCGCCAGGCAGGCACCTTACCTCCCTCTCCCCTTCCTCCCCCAGTTCTACCTTCCTAACAATGGAGTCCCCCACCAGGAGTTGTTTCCTTCCCCTGCAGGGTCCCCTGCCACCCTTCTGTGGGTCTCCTTTGTGGAGGTTCCCAGCATCCTTCTTGGTCTCCACTGTGGATGCCTCCATAGAGCAACCACACTTTGCCAGAATGGCATAGGAATTGTGGAGAGGTACAATGGGAGGGATGTGCCTCTGTTCCACCACCCTCACCTTCTCTGAGCCCACTATGATCCAACCGCTCCTCTTTCTTGGCAACCTCTGAGGCAACGGCAGTGGCACTGGTGGTCCCTGGATGGAAGAGGAGGTCCCACAAATCCTGGCCAACTCAGCCTGGAGATGAGCAACATCCTCCCTCAGCCCAGAGAGGTGCCTGCAGATGGGACAACACCGCATCCTCTAGAACATCTCCCGGAAGACTGCTGCTCCACAGCCACTGCACTGCACCACTCCAGTCATGTCTTATTTCTGGCCCCTTAACTGTTTGCAATCTTTACTCTTTCCTCTGTTTTTTTTTTCTCTCTCTCCTTACTTTCTGCCTGTGTGCCCTTTAAGCTCCTGATTGTCCTGTTCTGAGACAAGAATATCCTATATTTCACAGTAGACCACTTACTTGCTCAGAGGCAGACCTCCAGCAGCTAGAGGGGGCCTGAGAGCTACTCTTACCCTTCTAGGATGGTGGGTCCTTGGTGGTTCTGTGATCAGTCACTTCCTGCCCCTAAACAGGAAGTTCCTGTTGTCAGTTAAGTCCTGTGCCTATAAAAATAGAACTAGCTTGGGGTGGGGGGTGGAGGGAGGGAGGAAGGAGGGCAATATAGTCCCAGCAGAGAAGTTCAGTCACACAGCAGTCCTTTCTCCTGGTGTCTTCTGCCAAGCTATTAGCAGAATCTTTCTAAGGCAGTCTTTAAATGTAGCTTCCTTCTAGCTAAGCCTCCTCCTACTTACCAGATCTTTCTACAAGTAATTTAAACCTCACAGCAGTTAAGTCCTTTCAGTCACCTGAGATTTACACCTAGATAAGTCTTCAGATACCCATTCAGTTCGGTTAACCCAAACACACACTTTTTTTTTTGTTTTTGTATGTTAGTTTTTTTACCCTTAATTAAAGGTTAAATACAAAAGTTCTTCTACTGTAGTCCCAGCAGAGAAGTCCAGTCACACAGCAGTCCTTTCTCCTGGTGTCTTCTGCCAAGCTACTAGCAGAAACTTTCTAAGGCAGTCTTTAAATGTAGCTTCTATCTAGCTAAGCCACTCCCCCTACTTACCAGATCTTTCTACAAGTAATTTAAACCTCACAGCAGTTAAGTCCTTTCAGTCACCTGAGATTTACACCTAGATAACTCTTCAGATACCATTCAGTTCAGTTAACCCAAACACACACTTTTTTTTTGTTTTTGTATGTTAGTTTTTTTAACCTTAATTAAAGGTCAAATACAAAAGTTCTTCTACTATAGACCCAGCAGAGAAGTCCAGTCACACAGCAGTCCTTTCTCCTGGTGTCTTCTGCCAAGGTACAGTGCAGAGCAGGAAGGAAGCTGCGGAGATAAGAGGGGATAAAACTATCCTCCACCCCCCCAAATTAGAGATCATCATACTAATAAAACATATTTGGATTTGCACAGCCCTAATCATTACTTTGGCAGGGGCTCAACTCCCATATTAAACTGTCATGCACAAATTACAGAAAATCTAGGGCATCTGATCAACCTGAGTCATCCACTTGACATTCCATTGGCAGATGCTTATTGCAACTCATTCCTGAATTGTGAGGAATTCTCGTCATAGCTGTAGAGTCATATACTGTCAAGTCTGACATACTCCTTTGTAGACTGATGCCAGCTGACATAACCTGTCATAATGTGTCATTCAGATTCAAACTTACCGGATCAGGAAGGCCTGTAAACAGCAAATGCGGATTTCTACAGGCATCCTCAGCCAAAAGCACTACAAAAACATTTACAGGAACTAATACAGCAACACATTCTCATGATACATCAAATATACCAATCCATGATCGGCTCAGTAGCGTGGAGGGCTGAGGCACTGGCACCTTACCTCTTACCACACTGATGACCCATGTTCGGGAACGGACACAGGCCATTCGGGGATCAGTCAGGGAAGGGAGGATTGACTATCCTAATGGATGTCTCTTATCTCTTGGGGAAGGGGTAGTGTGGCCTGCTGCTTGCCTACCACCTGGAGGTGTCTGTTGGGTACACACAGCACTGACCAATCACAGGCATTTGAGGATGTCTCCACAGAGGTGACGCTCATCACTATACCATTGCATGTTGTGCAGTCTAGGGGGAACCAAGAAAACAGGCAAAAAAGTGGTTGGCACAGGCTGCATGAAGCCCTGCCTGCCTACCTCCATACCATGCCATCGCCTGGTCTCAAGCCCAATCTAGATGCTGTTCTCTAGGTGGGAAGAAGACAGCCCTCTTCCTGGCCCCACCATGGGAGGCAATCCATGGGGGGATCCTGGGCCCGAGATACAGGAGAGACGGGGTGCCAGATGAAAGGAGGCGGGGACTACCTTCCCTGCCTCCCTTAGCTTCTCCTGATAACTTTCTTTATCTTCTTCCTTCTGTGTCAGCTTTTACCTTTTGAATGCCTGCTTCTTTTTTTTGTAATTCATATTTTTTTGAATATTCAACAGTATAGAGAAATCAATGCAACAATGACTAACAATAAATATACGCCAACAATAAGACATGACGAGGTATGGGGTTATGGTCTGATAAGAGCACATACCAGGGCATGAGGCACTTGCGCCAAGTGCCTTTAGCAACTGAGAAGTGCTCTTATTAGGCCATAACCCACACCTCAGAGTGTTGTATTGCGCTTATAAAATGCCCCATCCAGTGAAGAACTTAATTTAAAAAATGCACACAGAAAGTGTAATTAAAAATAGTAAAAATAAGGCAATATTAGTAGAAAAAAACAAAAAGTAGTCCTTGTCCTTGGCTTGGACTGTAGCTGTTTAGTTACAGTCACTACAAGGGTTGGTGTCTGTCTCTCCACTACCCACCCGCTCAACCACACACAGCAACACATAAAATGTACAATGTTCTTATTTTCAGGGGGGTTTTCTTTACATTTTTTCATCTGTCTCTGAGACTGCCAACTCAGTTTCAGTAAGTGAGCTGGAGTGAGCTTCCGAGTTCGGCTGCTGTGTGATGTCCCCCAACCCCCACCCACACAAATCATTTTTTTTTATTTCATTTTTCTTTTTTTACATATTTGTGCCTTATTTCGTTTACCTTTTTCATTCACACTTAGAGTCCCATTTGGCTTTGAGCAAGCAAGTCTTCTTGCAGCTGCCGTACTGAGTCGTTTCCTTATTTGCGGTTTTGAAACCGCAAGTGACAGTGCAGTTGGAGATTTTTTTTTTTTACTTAATACTTTCTTTGGTTTCTTGTTTTGTGAACCAAGGTGGGGCTGGAGATTGGAAACAGTAATTGTGACAATGGGATTGGAGAGCAGAGAAGGTGACTTTTGCTTTTGTTTCTGTTTAAAAGAGGTTATGAGGGCCGACCCGGTGGCACTGAGGGTTGAGGCGCTGGACGCCACACCCTCGAGCCATGCCAGCAACCTGAGTTCGGGAGTGAGCTCAGAGCACTGGGGGATGGCAGGGGTGGGAGTGGATTGAGCACCTGCTCAGGCTGCTCTCCTTCCTGGGGGGAGGTTGGGGATCGCTCGGCACATCAATGGCTCCTGGAGGGGACCAGGGGTGCTGTAGCTCACTGAGCAGCACATAGCTGGCATGCCAAATGCAGGCAGGGGTTGCCATGCACCATGCGTCAGGATGTACACACATTTGGGAGGGAGGGGAAGGAAGCTTACCAGAACAGGGAAAATACCAGTCTGTGGGGTTGGCGATGGCACCTGCCCCCAAGCCCACAGCCGGGTCCTTCCTGTCTGGCCTTCCAGGTTCCTCCATCTGGGTCCTCTGCCACATCAGAGCTGATTGTTGAGAGCTCCCAAAAGAGGAAGGGCAGCCCAACCCAGGAGGGGTTAAGTTGGGGGTACCGATCATGTCTAGAGGAGGGGGAGAGAGGAGGCACAGGTAGGAGGACTTCAGGTGGGGCAGGAATAGGCAGGATGCCCGAGAGAGGCTCTGCAGACCGTGACCGGAGGTAAAAAGATTCTAAAAAAAGAAAGAGGTTATGGAGGAGAGGGTGTGTGAAGCAGTGAAAAATGGGTCAGACTTTTGTTTTTAAAAGTTTCATGGCCATCTCATCATGCTGTACAGTTCGTACAGAAATACAGTTTGTCTGTGGGGAGTGGGGGGTTTTCATGTCAGGCTGGTCCAGTGGTACGGCAGCTTTGAAGATCCCACTCGTCTGTCTACCGTGAAATGCTGAGGAGCTGCAGTGAGAGAGCAGTGGCAAGGATTGATTTTATCATGTGGTGTAGTTTGGTTGGCACAAATAGTGACCATTGAATGATTATGTCCTGATAAGGACACGGCTGAAAAAGGCTTTCAACCAATCAGCTTTCATGATTTGTTTGCCTATTTTATAATGAGCAATACGGTTAAATGTCATGAAACTTAAACAGATTGCTTAGTTATTATTAAAGAACAGTCTTGTAAATAAAACTGTCATGAAAATGAGGAAGACTATAACTTCATTTAGCATATACAGTATATAGCTATAAAACAAACTGCTGTAGCTATTTGAAACAAGTGTTATTATAGCTTAGCTTTAAGGAATGGGTCCAAGATGTTATGAAATTTATCTAATCTGTTCGTAGTCACATAAGATTACTCTTTGAAAGGTAGCTCTAGTGGAGAAACTTTGCAACCATTCACTCACGGGGCATATGTATTCCTCCAATGCCTAAGTATTACATTTTTGGCTATAATCAAAGCTGCATGTTATTGGTTCACAAAAAAGGGGCATAGGCTTGCACTTATGAACATTACAAGGTGGTCAGCTAATTTTGCGCAGCTTGAGGCCTGGATTGCTCACAACTCCCCTGACGTCCTAGGTCTAACCGAGTCTTGGTTAAAACCCCATATACCAGATTCATTATGTAGGATCAATGGATATAAACTTCACAGATGTGATTGTCCAAATGCTAAAAAGGGTTGTGGTGTTTTGTTTTATACCAGACAGGACCTTGACATTACGGTCCTCCCAGTCAACACTACCTGTCTATGTGAAACTATTCATACAGTCATTACCTTAGGATTCACTAAGAAGCTAAATGTAGTGTGCATCTATAACCCTCCTAAAAATTGACTAACAGGCCTGACTAAGGTAATTGACCATCTTTCCTTGCTAAAGGGTAGACAAGAGCTCATTGTTATGGGGGACCTCAACCTGGATTGGCTAGGTAAAAACTCTAATCTCTATGCTGCTGAACTCAGCAGGTTACACCTGTCTCAACTGGTCACTCTCCTGACCAGACAGGCTAGTAACAGCAATCCCCAGTCTCTTCTAGACTGGGTCATCTCCAACAAACCTGAGAGGATCAGTGCTGTTGGAGTTTTACCAGACTCAATCAGTGACCACTCCCGAGTTTACTGTGTTTGGAAGGCTAGGGGCCCCTAAATCACCCCCCAGAGAAATTCTTTCCAGGGATTTTTCAAAACTGGATAAGACAGCCCTAATTTTGGAGCTACAGAGCATGGACTGGGCACCTCTATATAATACTTGTAATACGGAATGTGCTGCTCAATACCTCCTTACCACGCTCTTGAACCTTCAAGACAAATATATCCCAGTAAAAACGCATCGTATCCGGGGATCTGCTACCCGCTGGTTCAATTCTTCACTCCTGTCCTCTCTCAAAAAGAGGGATAAAGCCTGGAACAAAGCTAAGCTAACGCAGTCCCCATCAGATTGGGTAGAGTACAGAACACTCCAAAACCTATGTAAGGTTTCCATCAGATCTGCTAAGGGCAGTTACTACCGTCAGCTCCATAGTACCTCTGTCTGTGACTCTCATGGTTTTTGGAGTCATGTTAACACCATCATGGGGAAAAACAAGTGCAATACCATCTCTGATATGGTCATAGATTGTTGTAATTGCAATAACCTGTTCACTATCGCCGAGGCTCTTAACTCCAGATTCACTGACCTCTCCTCCTATACTGTACCTCCTGGGCCTTTACCTGTCCCTGTGCAGGATAACCTTAAACCTTCCAACCCATCTTTCACCCTTCACCCAGTCTCTGAGAGTGAAATCTTATGCTTACTTAAGTCCATCTCTCCTGCTGGATCGGCAAGGGCAGATGGACTTTTACCAAAATTCCTAAGAACTGTTGCACCATCTATAGTCTGTCCAGTGATTAGACTTTTCAACCTGTCTCTTCTTACAGGACATGTCCCTTCTGTTTGGAAGATTGCTCAAGTTGTATCGGTCTACAAAAAGTGGGACACCAATAATCTGGATAAACTACCACCCTATTGCCATCCTCTCCACCCTCTCTAAAATACTGGAGAAAATTGTTGCTGCCCAGGTCTCAGATTATCTCTACTCCTTCAGACTCCTCACCCCTGACCAACATGGTTTCTGACATGGGCACAGTACATCCACTGTTCTCATACAGTTTATAAATGATGTCTGACTCACTATGGACAAAGGTTCTCTCACTGGGGCTACTTTTGTTGATCTTACAAAAGCTTTTGATTTAGTTGACCACCCGCTGCTCATATCAAAGTTGTCATCCCTAGGCTTCTCTACCTCCATCTACCTCCATCACTGCTTGGTTCCAAAATTATCTTTTGAAGCATCAACAATTTGTCCAGATCGGAGATGCTAAGTCCCCTTTTGCTCCTACTTGGATCAGAGGGTCCCAGGGTTCGATTCTTGGCCCTCTCCTGTTTACAGTCTTCATAAACAGCATCCCACCAGTCACTGGTGCTTGCTCAGGTCTGCTGTATGCTGATCTTGTTCTTTACTCATCCTCCTCAAACCTCTCAGATGTCAACCTGAATCTCAATAGTAACTTCAATACCTTTCAGAGCTGGCTATCGCAAAACAAGCTTGTCTTAATAAAAATAAAACGGTGACTATGTTGTTCGGTTCAGGTTCAAAAATTCAGTCCTGCACCCAACCATTAAGTATCAGAGCACTTGATGGCTCTCCCCTTAACACAGTTACCTCTTTTAAAAACCTAGGAGTAACCCTTGATCCCACCTTGGATTTTGACCTGCACCTAACCTAAGTCATTAAATCCATCAATATTCAACCTGAGCTGGCATAAAAGGTGAGGCATAGCCTAACATCCACGGCAAGGATGGCCATTGCACAGGGGATCCTGAGACCCAAATTGGTGTATGGGTTAATAGCCTTTCCGGCAACTACTGGAGGGCTCCTCCAAAAGTGGGATGTCTGCTACAGCAGCATTTGCCGTTTTGCTCTGTCTTTTCCCAAACTTACTCACTGATGCACATTGTACTCCAGTCTGGGATGGTTTACCCGCTCAGCCTTCCGTCAGTTTACTTCCTACTATTTTATAAAGAATATAATCTCCTCACAGATACCTGACAAATTGGCTCAAACCTGTGACCTCTGCCTACAACTGACATCAGCTGACAAATCCCTTCTTGTCCAACCGAGATGTAAAACCAAAATGGGGGAGAATGCTTTCTCTAGCTTGGGCCCCTAAACTATGGAATTCCCTTCCACTGAGTCTAAGAATCTCCCTTTCTCCACAAAGCTTCAAGCAGGAGCATGGCTCTTCTAAACTCTGAACCCTGCTCCTGTTCTCTATCCACCCACTATTGTACTGGTTCCTCCTAGTTGCCTACCAGCTCCAGCCTCCACTAATCTCAAAACCTGCCTGGAAATCTTGCTATTTCCTCTCATTTAGCACTTACTCACTAGTTGTATGACTTATGACTGTTAGTTATTTGCACTTATATTCCTGTTTTGTTACTATATATAGATTCCTGCAAATGTACTGTCATTGCTGAAAATTTTGTAGAAGTGTACTATGTCTGACTTCTACTTGTTCCCATTATGTTTTTTTGTATTTACTATTGTCTACATGCCTTTTGTTGTAATCTCCTGGGTTGCTACCTGAAAATAGGCTGCTATACTGTCTAGTGTACCAACCTGGTTAACAAAAACTAAATAGATGAAGCCAGAGTGTTTGCGTCTCTGTGCAATTTACTAGATCTGAGTCTATACCCAGAATCACGAATTTAGCTGAATGACAATCTGAGCATTAGTAACTTTATTGCAAAATGAGAAAATATCTTGCCAGAAGGATAAAATAAATGGGCAGGACCATAATGTATGTGAAAGTGTTCCTTTTTCTGTAGAACATCTCCAGCTCCATTTGTCTGTTGCTACACCCATTATAACTAGCTTACAAGGGGTATGTTACCACCTGTGAATGATTTTATATTGGATGAGCCTACCCTTGGCTTCTCTGCATGCTTTTAAGGTTAGGTTCCAAATGCCACCCCGTTCTTCAGGGGAGTTTATAATCTGTAGATCTTCTTGCCATTTAGATATCAGTGTGTCCACCGGATTGTTTTTAGAGTCTCTCAACATTTTATAAATACATTTGTGACAACAATTTGTTGTACAAATGTCTAGAATATGAGTAGAGGGAAGCTTACATCCTTATTTAAGGTAGATTTAAGAATGTCTAAGCTAAATGTATCTGTGGAATTCTGTTCTGGGTAGTTTATATTTCTGAGTTATTTGAGAGAAGGACATCAGAGAAGCTAAAGAGGGTCAACAATATTATCTAGGTAATGCCTGCTTCTTTAACTTTACTTTGTCTGCTACTTCCTTGGAGAACTATTGCTCTTTCTAACCTGCCTGACATAGAGGTTAGTTGTCTTCTTAACAGCCCTCCATATTTTTGCCCACTTTTCCTCTCTCCCACCCATTTTGCCTGTTCCTGCTAGAGCTTCCTTGAGGCACTCTCCCATTTTCTTGAAATTGGCATTCCTGAAGTCCAGGACCCTCAGTTTAGTGTGATTAGATTAGGTTCATAGGTTACATAAGAGCATAGAAGACATGAGTCCATATAGCTCGCTGGTTTGTTAACAATACCCATGAATACCTTTGTTAATTAAATAAGAATCCAGCCTATTTTTAAAGGTATTCATAGTAGGACTTGACACTACTTCATTTTGGTAGTGTATTCCAAATTCCTGTTATTCGTATACTAAACCAGTTTCCCCTTTTTTTGGTGTTATATTTATCTTTATACGATTGATAGGAATGAGTCCTAGCATCATAAATTTGTTTCTTAATTTTTATATCTAGTTGCTCCCATAATTGCTCATCACTGAGTGCTCTATATGTTTGGCACATATCTCCACGTAGTCTACAGTACTCCAAGGAGTATAATCCAAGTTTTTCTAATCTCTGTTCATATTCCAAACCCTGAACCTCCTTCATGCCTTTGGCTGCCCTTCTCTGCACCCTCTCCAGGGCAACAACATCCTTCCTATAGCCTGGTGCCCAAAACTGGGCACAATACTCCATGTGGGAGCACACCAGTGAGGTGTACAATGGCAGCAAAACTGCCTTTTCATGACTTGTGATATGTTTGCGTATATAGTGTTGAATACCACTTGCCTTCCTTACCACCTGGATGCAATGTAGTCCAAATTTTAGTTCATTATCAACCCTTACTCCTAGATCCTTTTCATCCTGTACAATCGTTAATTCCCTATTGGCTAGTTTATATTTGTAATGCAAGTTGTTCCTGCCCATATGCATGACAACACATTTATCAATATTAAATGATGATCCCTTGTTATTTGCACATTCTTCCAATTCTATAAGTGCTGACTGCAAAATAATGGCTTCATTTATATTATTGAATGAGTATCCCAGCCGCGTGTCATCCGCAAACTTTGCTAGCCATACTCCATTACTTACATTCATACTAGAAATGTATATATTAAAAAGGCATGGTCCCAACACCGAACCCTGCGGTATTCCACTTGACACCTCCGCCCACTCAGAGCATGCTCCTCTCACACATACCTTCTGCCTCCTATCTCCCAGCCAAGTCTCCACCCAAGAAGAAAGTTTATCATGTACTTCTATTTCCCTGAGTGCTCCTATCAATTCCACATGTGGCACCTTATCAAATGCTTTTGCAAAACCGAGGTAAACAACATCCACCGAGTTGCCTAGATCCAAGGCTTTATTGACCCTGCCAAAAAATTCCAAAAGGTTTGTCTGGCACAATCTGCCCCTGGTAAACCCGTGTTGTGACCTATCAGTAATACCTTTAGTCCTCAGAAAGTCAAGGATTGATGATAGATTCCAAGATTTTTCCTAGGACCGAGGTCAGGCTAATTGGGCGATAATTTTCAACTTGTTGTTGAGATCCCTTTTTATATATTGGTATGACAAGTGCCTATCTCCAATCATCAGGCACAACTGATGTATCCAGGGATTTTTGGAAGATGTAGGTTACTGGCCCTGCCAATTCTTGTGCAAGTTCCTTGATTACTCTTGGATGTATCCCATCCGGACCTTGTGCTTTGTTAGGGTTTATATCCTTAAGTCTTTTTAATACATCAAAAATGTTTAATGTAATACTAGAACCCTGTGTCATATTTTGCTGTTTTGTTGGTATTGGTTGGCCTTTATTAAAGACTGATGCAAAATAGACATCACACATATCTGCCATTTCCTGATTGTCTGAGGTTACATGTCCATCTGGGTCTTTCAAGGATGTAATACTGCTGTTGGTGCCTTTTTTAGAACTAATGTATGAATAAAAGGATTTATAGTTGTTTTGTACTTTATTTGCTAATTTATGTTCATATATCTTTTTTGCTAGGGTTATTGCTGCTTTAGTTTTTTTTAAGTACTTTTAATATAACTCCCAACACATCTTGTTGTTACTTTTTTTTTGCCCTTACGTATGCTATATTTTTAAGCTTAATTAGTTTCCTAACTGGGAGGGTCATCCATAAGGGAAGTGCTTTTTTAAATCCATTATATTTCCTTTTAATTGGTACATGCCTATGGACCAATGGACCAACCATATTACTCAACATACTCCACATTTCTGATACAGATATGTTAGCAAATACTTTTGCCAATTCCAGGCTGCCATCTCATTTTTCATTAACCCAAAGTGTGCTTTATCGTACATGTGGATGATTGTGCTACCTGTATGTTTTCCCAAGTTTCCCAAGTATTCAAAACTGACCATGGCATGATCGCTTGAGCCCAATGGAGGTAGTGTTATACAGTTATGAATACTATTACTCAAATTACTTAGCACCAAATCCAATATGTTATCCCCCCTAGTGCTATCAATTACATGTTGATTTAATCCAGCCAGTGTAAAAATTTCTAGATAACTGGTTTCCATAAGTGATAAGGTTTCTAGTGTATTCCATTTAATTCCCGGTAAATTAAAGTCCCCCATTAATATAACATTTTGTGTTACAACCAGCTGCTTAATGAAATCTAATAATATAATATTGTCAGAGTTAACAATGGATAGTGGTCTATACACTAACCCCAAATTGATGGTAGGATCATTGGGTGGTGTGATCTTAATCCATAATATTTCTGAATTACCCCATCTGTCTGTTTCTATATTCGTGGATGTGATACTATCCAAAATATATACTGCTACCCCACCCCCTCTGGATGATTTTCTATCCTTTGTATACAATGTATATCCATTAATTTCCCTACCCCAGGTTTCTTTTCCATTCCAACAAGTCTCAGTAATAGCACATATATGTATTTGGGAAGTTTGTAATATTAATTTTAATTCATCCATTTTATTAGTTAAACTTCTGGCATTGACTAATAGAAATTTCCAGTGTGTTTGTGTATCTTTGTTTGAGATAATGGGCTTCGGGTTTGAGATACCCCCTCCCCCCTCTGAAGGCAGTTTAAATAAATATCTACAATGTATCTCAATTTTTGGGCAAGCACTCTTTTACCATGCTTATTTAAGTGCAATCCATACTGTGCAAACAGGTGGAAGTCCCTAAAAACTTGCCATTGATCAATGTAGGCATGCCCTTCCCTGTAGCACCACCTTTTTAACCATCCATTAAGTTGCCCAGTCTAAATGTTGAGTCACACCATCCAATGATCATTGGTCCCCACATGGCTTCCCACTGTGATGTCAGTGACCCTGTCCCCATTTGACAGAACCAGGTCCTGTATCACCCCCCATGAGTGGGTTCCTTAACTAGTTGCCTGAGGAACGACCCTAGCCAGGAGTCTAGGCTTTCCCTACTCCTACCTGTTGCTGCAGCAGGGAGGCTCCAATCCACATTTGGTATATTGAAGTCCCCCAGTACAATACTTCACCCTTCTTAGCCATCCTTCGGATGTCTTCTATCATATCCTTATCTCCCTCCTCCCCCTGTGCTGCAAGTCTGTAGATCACCCCTGTTCAAATAGCAACCCCCCAAGTCTCCAGGGTCACTCACAGAACCCCTGCTTCTCTCTGCCCCCCCCATATTTCCATGGCCTTTGTGTTTTCCCTCATGTACAGAGTCACCCTTCCTCCCTTCCTACTTACCATGTCCCTCCTGAATACAGAATACCCTGGAATGACTACATCCCAGTCCTGGTTTTCATTGCACCAGGTCTCTGCAATTGCAACTGTGTCCAGTTCTCATGCTGACATAGTGGCATCTAGGTCTGCCATCTTATTGCCCAGACTTTGAGCATTTGCACACATGGCTCTCCAATTTGTACTTCCACCTCCCCTCAGCTTGCCCCTTTGTCCTCCCCCATTTCCTCCACTATTTTCATTCCTCTTGTCACATCCCTCTTACTCTTGTTTACCTATTTCTGTTTGTTCCTTTTGGTACTCCTCACCCTCGGGATACCAAGTGCTGACCCTGTAAGTGTGTGGGAGGGGAATGGATGATGTCCTCCTGCCTTCCTCCTCCTCCTCCCCTTTTGGCTAGTTTAAATACTTACCAATGTAGCATTTAAACCATTCACTGAGGATCTCAGTTTCCCTCCTGGAGGGACGTAGGCCATCCCCCTGTACATGCCTGCATCCTGCCAGGTGGAGCCATAGTCCCCAGTGAATCTGAATCCCTCTTTTCTGCACCATTTCCTCAACCATAAGTTGAAATCCCTGGTATGGAGCCTCCTGTCCTCCCCTTTGCCATGGACAAGTAGTACCTCCAAGAAAGTAACTGATTGTGCTACTTGCTTGAGACCATTCCCCAATTTCCTGAACTCCTCCTGGACTGTTTCTGGCCTCTCCCAAGCCAGGTCATTTGTCTTCAAGTGGATAATAACATCCATCTCTCCCTCCCTCCATCCCTGCCTCCCCAGCAATCCTTAGGATACTCCTTCCATCCCTATGAGCCATGGTGCCAGGAAGGCACCTTACCATCCTCTCATCAACCCTATCTGTCCACAGCTGTACCCTCCTTACTATCGAGTCCCCCACCAGGATTTGCTTCCTCCTGCTCCGGGATCCTCTGTTACCCCACCCCTTGAGGTCTCCACTATGGAGGACCTCATCTGCCCCAGCCACTACTTCGGGTGCCCCTGTGGAACAGTCCCACACTGCCAGCATAACATAGGAGTTCTGTAGTGGCATGGGATTGGGGATGTGCCTTTGTTTCACCACCCTAACCCTCCCTGAGCCCACCACTGTCCAGCCACTCCTCCTACCCGGCACCCTTTGAGGCAGCGGAGGTGGACTTGGTGGTCCTTGAGTGAGGAAGTAGATCCTGCTGACCCAAGCCAGTTCAGCCTTAAGTCTGACAGTCTGTTCCCTCAGGCTGAGCAAGGGGCAGATAACTGATGAGGGCAGGATATGTTTGTGGAAAGCAAGTCATGGAATGGTGAGACAGGGTGCTAAGTGGAAAATGTGGGGGCAGTGGAGCTGAGGAAGGGTAGATAATGGAGAGAAGGTGCAGGACATGTGTTGGGGCAAAGGTTATGTGACAATCAAGTAGGAACAGGGGGATGGCAATGAAAGGAGGGGCCCTGGTAATGTATATGTTTGTATCTACAGTATATCCCTTATCAGGTTAATGCATTAGAAGGACTTTTATTGTGGCTGGCAGCACAATTTATAGGACAAACAGAGATCAAGCTACAAGAACAGTACTGACCAAGATTAAAAGGGGAGGGGAAAAGAGAGAGAGAGATGATCAGAGTGGTGAATGCACAGAAAGGGGGGAAGAGAAGAGACATAAAACACTGGAAAAGGCAGAGAAAGCAAGAAATGAAAAAACAAGATACATAACACATTAAACAAGATGAAACAAGAGGTAAAAAGAGAAATGAGAAAGGAAAGAAGAATGAAAGGAGAAGGAAGGAAGGAAGGAAGGAAGGAAGGAAGGAAGGAAGGAAGGAAGGAAGGAAGGAAGGAAGAAGGAAGGAAGGGAAGGAGGGCATGCTGAGAAAGTAAGAGAAAGTAGCACATTAAAACAGATTTACCAGTTAAGTATTTATACCACATGTCATGGTGCTTACCTGTAGAAGTGAACTGACTTTATATGGCAAAATTAGCTGCTTAATTTAATAGTGGAAGGGATCGTAAATTTCTTCAGAGTTGATCCCTTCCACTTCCGCTCTGGGAGCTGCTGAAGTCAGCCCCTGCGCTCAGCAAAGATTGCTGACGTGTGCCCAGGAGAGTTCGAGACACGCTCCATTATGAGCTATACAGATTTTTTCTTGTTTGAATGGTTACTAGGTTGAACGCACTGGGTCAACTAACAAGGGCCTTGTTTGTTGACCAGTGCTCACGTTTCATCACCAAGTAACCATTTTAATATAAGAAAACAATCAGAAAGATGCCCCCCACAGCCTATAATACAGCATGTGCCCGCACTCTCCCTGGGCACACATCATACCTTTGCTGAGTGCAGGGGCTGGACTTCAGCAGCTCCCAGAGTGGGAAGTGGAAGGGATTGGATCTGAAGAAATTTATGATCCCTTCCACTGTTAAATTAAGCAGCTAATTTTTGCCATATAAAGTCAGTTCGCTTCTGAGACAGGTAAGGCACCATGACATGTGGTGCAAATCCAGTTTAACGTAACTTGGTAAATCTCTTTAAAGACTAATAAATTACTAGCCAAAATGATTTGATTGATTGCTAAACAAGATGATTTAGAGTAGAAACTGTCACTGATTGAAGTTTAAAAACTAATTTATGCATTGACTATATTGCCCTCCTTCCCATCCACCCCTCTCCCCCAAACCAGTTCTACTTTTATAGGTACAGGATTTGACTGACAACATGAACTTCCTGTTTGGGAGCAGGAAGTGAGTGAGTGATCACAGAGCCACAAAAGACTCACCATTCTAGAAGGAAAAGAGTAGCTCTCCGCCCCCCCCCCAGCTGCTGGAGGTCTGAATCTGAGCAAGTAAGGAGACTACTGAGAAATATAGGAACTTCTTGTCTCAGAACAGGAAGAGTGGGAGCTTAAAGGGCACAGAGGCAGTAAGCAAGTAAGTAGGGAGAAAAATAAAAAAATAAACAGTGGAAATAGTACATATTCCAAACAGTAGTTAAGGGGACAGAAATAAGACACGATGGGAGTGGTGCAGTGCAGTGGCTGTTGAGCAGCAGTGTTCCGGGAGACATTCTGGAGGATGCGGTGTTATCCCATCTACAGACACCTCTCTGGGCAGAGGGAGGAGGTTGCTCATCTCCAGGCTGAGTTGGCCAGGATTTGGGGGACCTCCTCTCCCACCCAGGGACCACCAGGGCCACTGCCGTTGCCTCAGAGGTTGCCAAGAAAGTAGAGCAGTTGGACCAGAGTGGGCTCAGGGAGGGTGAGAGTGGTGGAACAGAGGTGCAGCCCTCCAGTTGTACCTCTTCACAATTCATATGCCATTCTGGCAAAGTGTGGTTCCTCTGTGGAGGCACCTGCAGTGGAGATGAAGGAGGAAGCTGGGAACCTCCACAAAGGAGACCCACAGGAGGGTGGCATGGGACCCCACAGGGGAAGGAAACAACTCCTGGTGGGGGACTCCATTGTTAGGAGGGTAGAACTGGGGGAGGAAGGGGAGAGGGAGGTAAGGTGCCTGTCTGTCACCATGGCTTGGAAGGACAGGGAGCGAATCCTCAGGATTGCTGGAGCAGCTGCACAAGGGAGGGAGCTGGATGTCATTGTCCACCTAGGGACAAATGACCTGGCTGAAAAAGGTATCAGAGCAGTGTAGGAAGAGTTTGTGGAGTTGGGGATGGGCCTTAGATAAGTAGCACGTATGGTAACCTTCTCGGAGGTGCTGCACGTCTATGGCATGGATGAGGCTAAGGTGCTCCACACCATGGGATTCAATCAGTGGTTGAAAAACTGGTGCAGAGCTCAGGGATTTGGCTCAATTGGGGACTGGGGTTCCACCTGGAGTGATGCAGGTCTATACTGGCGTGATGGTCTGCATCTGTCCAGGAGGGGAACCGGGTTCCTAGATGATATGTTTAAATGCTTCATTGGCAAGAATATAAACTAGCCAAGGGGGGAGGCACTGGAAAGGAGTAGGTAAATCCTAGCCCCCAAAAAATCAGGGTAGTAAGTGAGGTAAACACCAGGACAGAGATGTCAATAGGGAGAAGGGCAGGGGTAAATGGAGAAAATGGCAAAGGCAATAAGGACAGGGATGTGGCAAAAAGGGGTAAGGCCATCAAGAAATGGAGGGTAATGAGTACCAATGCCCGTAGTCTGGGCAACAAGCTCCCTGAACTTGTAGCCTTGATGGAAGAGGGATGCCTGGATATTGTAGCATTCACAGAAACATGATACACAGAGAACCATGACCTTGTACAGTGTCAGTGGCTCAGTAGGTAGCACACTCGCCTCTGAGGCTGGGAGATCAGACGGCTGTGGGTTCAGTTCCCACATCTGGCACTTGGGTTAATATCCCAGTACTGACACTGTAATGCAGCATGAGAGGGGTGCTGCATTTCTGAGGTGCCATCTTTCGGATGAGACGTTAAACCGAGGTCCCATCTGCCTGGATTGGTGGTAGTTCAGGTGGATGTTAAAGATCCCATGGCACTTATCGAAAAGAGTAGGGGAATTTTATTGAAAAGTGGACTTCTTTACAAGAAACAAACAATAATCAATAATACAAAAAATACAATCAATATGGACAAATGTTAAATAGTAAATCACAGTTGCGCCACATCAAGTCAACATGGTGTTTGTTATAAACATGATAATCTTGTTTTTTAATGGAACATAAAGCTTTATATATATTGCTAATAACTTCCTGTTTATGTATAACTTTTTGATGAAGAACAAGCATACACCTAGCTTGCCATAAGTAATACTTAATTAAGGCAAAATTACATATAACGTTTCTAAATGATATTTGCATTTAAACAAACATTTGTACAAAACATAATATGTTCATAAGACAAATGAAGAAAAGAAGGTTCTGACCATGTTTTAGCTAAAGTAAACCAAATCCAAGGAAAATGGACACTAAGAAATAAGTGTTGTTGTGTTCGGGAACATCAAGACAGTCAGTTCTAGGGCATAACATAAATTTAGAGCTTTATGTTTATGATTATTTTTAACCCCCAATCTATCGTAATTACTTAGCCATACCATATCCCAAACGTAGGGGGGTAAGCGAGGGTTACGTAGTTGTAAAAGAACCCAAGAGCGCTGACTAATAGGACAGAAGGGAAATAGCACCTCTTCTTGGGCCTCTAATCTCCAGATTCTATCATATAAAGATCGCCTAGATAAAGTACAAAAATCTGAAGGAAAAAGATTCCAAGATAGGGCCAACTTAAAACTTTCTTTACCATACGAGGGTATTTCTAAGGAACGAGAGAGTATGTTTTTCCCAGTAAGATTCCATGTACTAATACACAGAAAAAAACAGTCCATAAAATATGGTCTCCAAATTAAATCCCCAGGTTTAAGAGCATAACCAAAATTATAATGAAAAAACAGACTATAGAAAAAAGCAACTGGATGTATCATATTGATACCTCCTTCACTAATAGGTCTATATGTAATGTTGCGTTTTATAGGATTAAGCCTAGATCCCCAAAAACCTTTAAAGAAACACCCAAACAATTTAGTGAAAAGAGAAACAGGAGGTGGAAATATGTAGCTAAGATATAAAAATAAAGGAATAACCAAAGATTTTATTAAAACAACTCTTTTTTTTTCCAATAAGGGTGGATTTCAACTTTGACTAATCTGTTGGCTTTATTCAAAACTGCAGTCCAATTGTAGTAAGCCATATTTGGATGTCCAAAATAAATTCCTAGATATTTAAAGGCATCCAGTGTAACAGGAATCCCTGCATAAACCCCATTTTCCGGAAGAGAGTCATGGCCAATCGGAATCCCTGTACTTTTACTGAAATTAATGGTTGAGCCAGATACGGCTGAAAAGGAACTTAATAACTGGATAAGATCCTCCTGTTTCGTTTTCATATCTAATGTTAAAACCAAGTCATCAGCATAGGCTAATAATTTGATAGATGGTGAGGAAGGAGAGCATGACATACCAATAATTTGAGGAGAAAGTAAAATGGCTCTTATTAAAGTGTCAATATAAAAATTATATAGTAACGGGCTTAAGGGGCATCCTTGCCGCACTCCTCGAGATAATGGAATAGGATTACCTATCCATCCATTAACATTGGGAAGTATAATAGCATGTTTGTATAAAGAAAATACAAAATAAAATATTTCTGGAAAGCCATAGGCTTTTAAAACTCGGAATAGGAAATCATGAGAGACTTTATCAAAAGCTTTCTCTTGATCTAAACCTAATATCCAACCAGAAATCCGTTTTTTCTCTCCTAAAACAAACAACTCTATTAAAAGAACAAGATTATCCTGCTGACGCTGTCCTGGTATGCCACATGTTTGAACAGGGCTGATATATTTAGCAACTTTGAGGGTTCTAGCTAATAAAATCTTAGCCAGGATTTTGTAATCAACATTTAGGGTCTAATAGGTCTCCAATTAGAAATATCAGTGAATCACTTTTTTATATACAGAAAAATTAAAATGGCCTCGATATAGATTTAGATAGGGTTCCTGAAAATAACAATTCCCAAATAATAGTGTTAAAGTGGGGTTAATTCCGCGAGAAAGTTTTATAAAATTTTGCTGTAAGGCCATCAGAACCAGGAGCTGAGGTTGAACATAAAGAATCAATGGCCTGTTGTACTTCCCTTTCAGAAATGGCTGCAGACAATATTTCCTTTTCAAAATTCGAGAGCTGTGGCAAGTTTAATGAATTTAGAAAAGGATCAGCGTCCTTATAAACTGATGAACAACCAAAAACAGAAGAAACATGTTCAACTATTGTGACCAAGGCTTCAGGGGAAGTCATAAGTTCACCCGTTGGTGATCTGAGGGATGGAATTAGTTTAGAATCCACCCTACCTTTACAGGTTTTAAAAGAGTCCAGGGAACTTTTGGTAGACTGGGAACCAAAACGAGCTTCTTGGTCCAAAGAACTGGCTCTGTCATATTGAAATTGTCTCATTTGAGCGCAAATATTTTCAATTTGTTTACCATAATCTAAATGATTAGAATCAGCCAAGGAAATCAAATGCTGCAACTGTTGTCAAGAGACAAATAAGTCAGGTATTTATTATTTTGTACAACTGCAGCCTTTTTTTAAAAGCCAATTTCCAACTCAACTTAGAGTCTTCCACCAATCAATAATGGAGTCATATATGTCAAAGACTGATATGCGAGCCTTAAATTCTTTACGCAAGAGTATAAAAAGATGGGATTTCTAATAAAGAGTCATTTAATCGCCACATATTTTTTTACAACGTAAGCAGAACCTCAAGTAAATGTGACTTGAAGAGCCACATGATCAGAAAATTCACAACCTACTGTCTGACATGAAAGAATTGACAAGACCTGAGACAAAAAATAAAATCAATTTGGTCCGTAAGGGACCTTTGAAAAAGGTGAAACCTCCAGTTTTATGACAATACCTATAGGCATCTACTAAAAGGGCTGTGGATGTGATTTCCGTAAGGCAACTGAATCACAAAAAGCTTTGAGGTTTGTAAACCTCTATCTGACTGATGTAAACTACAATTAAAGTCACCGACCCATAAGAGTAATCTAGAAGTATGTAAAAGGGCCTCCACGGTATGAAAAAGGGTCACTCTTGTGCTTTAGTTTGTGGAGCATAAGTACCTATTATGTAAATCGTTCTTGTTTATAAGAAAATCCAATAGTAGAGCTCTACCAGATACAATATCTACTAGTCTAGAAACTTGAAATGCTGTGCTAGAAAACAGAATACCAATGCCATCACAGGTATCCAGGCCAGTAGACCAAAAAGAGGGGCCACTAGACCAGGCATGAGAAACTTGACGAAGTTCAGCATGGGTTTTCAATCTAGTGTCAACCAAACAATAAATATCATTTTTAAGATCTTTAAGAGTCAAAAACACCTCTAGCTTTCTCTTGCCTTTAATGCTGTTTACATTTAAGGAGCAAATGGATAGGAAGCCATTTATGAGCCGTTTGGAGATTTACCTCTGAGATTGTCGGTACGCCTGGCAATGGGGTCGGTGTCAGTGCCTCCTTCCAAATCTGGAAAGGAACGAACGGAAGAAGTGTCCGTGTCATCCCACCAGAATCTTTATCAGAAAGGTCCATAGATAAAACAGCGAATTTATTATTGGATTGCCAGGTAGGGCCTACATTTTCTTTAGTTCGACAAATCACAGCCTGACCTTTCCTAGTCCTTCTAAGGGTAACAGGAACAAAATCTGAGTCAGGAATAGAAGGTGGGGGAGGAGGGGGAGGAGGCATTATAACATCAGGTGGCTTAGCATTACTTTCCTTAGGAAGGTCATTAGGTTCGGAAGAGACAACAGCTACCTCCTGAATATGGTGGCCAGAAGTAGAGTGTGAGGTAGAATCTGTAACTTCAGAAACAAGCATAGGAGGAGGGTCAGCACGGAAGGTGATCTTTTGTGCCTGTAACTGTTGTGCAATTGTAATTAACCCACCATGTGGGGGGCAGTCTTCCCTGTTATGAGATGCCCAAGGACAGCGACCATAAGAATGGCCGACTCCTTCACATAAGTTACATTTAAAAGAGTTAGAGCATGTGGAGGAATTATGTCCATATTCAAAACAGTGACTACATTTTAAAATATCACGAGCCGAACTAAGATGTGTTCTAGAACCGCATTTGAAACAAAACCTTTATCTTTCCCCAGAAAGAAAAAGTTAGGCAAATGTCTCGGCCCAGTATTAGTGGGGAATAATTTAACCCGAACCTTCCAACTGCCATCCCAAATCTGTTCGCTATCTAATGTAGGCGTAGGTCGATTTAGAACTTCACATCGTTTATTAAGCCAAAAGAGAATATCTTCAATATTGACCCCCTCATTTTTGAAAACTATAGTGACATTTCTAATTGCAAGTTTAGTGAGGGGGTGGCTTGAAAAGAGGACCAAATAGGTGAAGACTGTAATTTATCATATTGAGCCCAGAATCTATCCAGACCTGAGATTTGTTTAAAACTAACATCAAAATTAGAGTTCCCTAGATGTATTAAAGCAAATATTTCAAAAGCAAAAAATTTCATAGACCCCTTTAATAATGTCCTGGCTATGTAAACCCTATCAGGAGGCACGTCCAGTCCACCTTTGTATATCAAGCGGACTGCATTCCTCCGTGGAGCAGGTTCACCTTTAGAGTGAAATAGGTCAGTCAGTTTAAAACCGGCTGGCCGACCTGGAAAGGAATTTGTGTCAGTGGCCAATAAGGGAGTAAAAGCAGTAGAGGGTGTAGCAAGAACAGTACCAGAAGCATTATTGACCTTATCAGAATAAACAACAGTATTATCAGAAGTACCAGAATTAACAGTCTTATGTTCAAAATGCAGTCCACTATGAGAAGGTGAATGGTCTTCACCCCGGGGTTCGTGGAGCTTTTGAAACAGATTGCAGCATGTTAATGTAAACAGGATCCTGGGAGTCTGGAGACCAAGTCCTCCGTCCCTTTCTCCCAGCCAGCGTGCAAGGGCTATTTCAGGGGACCAAGTATCCTGGGGAGCAATATTCTTAGAAAAGGGGTTTTCCTAAAGTTTAAATAAAGTACCCCCGCTTGGACCAACCAGGTTTTTGTCTGCATCAAAAGAAACACTTCGCTGTAGAGGAAGTCTTTGGGCAAAACTGTAATTTTGGAGAGAGAGCAGGACTTACAGTGTCAACGAGATGATTTCGATCCATTAGACCTTCAGTTTGCAAGTCGAGTCTGGCTTTTGTGCACGGCGAGGAAACCTCGAAAAACTGCCTGCCTGTATGTCTGGAAGACGCTTGTCCTGGAGGTTCACTGAATTCCGCGCAGCAGTGACGCTTGTAGGGTCCTAGCCGGGCGCTATGATCGCCTTTTGGCTGTTCAATTATTGCCTGGCTGATTTCTGCAAGCGCAGTCGATGGAGTGTAACTGAAGGGCAAGAGCAGCGTTGCTCAAGGAGCTCGAACGAACTGGGGTGAGCTTATTTCTTCTTCCGCCTCGCTTCCACCACTGTATCAGCATATCCATGCGCCACGCTAAACGCCTCGTTGGCCTCTAAGCGAAGTGAGCACTGGGGAGGAGGCCCACTCCCCAGAGCCACCGACGCCCATCTCATCCGAGGGATTGAGCAGACTGGCCATCTTGTGACCAGCAGCAAGGCTCCACCTACGCAGAGTAGGGAATTTCCCGTGTCCTGGCCAAATTTCCTCATTCACTAAAAAATACCACCAACAGCTTAATCTGGTCAAGGTCAGTGGCATTCATCTGTATCCCTCCCCGGTCGTGCCTGAAAATAGGCAGGATTTGTCTAGTGCACTTACCCGGTCAACAAAAGCTAAATAAAAAAATAAATAAAATATAAATAAATAAATAAAATAAAAATGACTGGGATGTTAACATACTAGGATACACAACCTACAGGAGAGACAGGGAGGTTAGAAGAGGGGGAGGAGTAGCTCTCTATGTAAGAGAAAGGATAAAAGCAATGGAACAAAAGAGTAAACGGGGGGAGAGGAGGCACTGTGGGTCACCTTAGAGACTGGAAATGGCACCACAATCCCCACAGGGGTTGTATACAGACCCCCCATGTCAGGGAGAGGGAATGGACAAGGATATGATAGAAGGCATCCTTAGGATGGCAGAGAAAGGGGAGATGCTGTTGATGGGGGACTTGAATATGCCAGATGTTAACTGGAGCACCTTTGCTGCAGCCACATCCAGGAGCACGGCCATTCTCGATTCCCTATAGGTGGCATGCCTCAGACAGCTAGTTTTGGAACCCACTCATGAGGGAGCCATTTTAGACCTCATACTCTCAAATGGGGACAGTGAGAGGATCTCAGATCTAGAAGTGGGTAGCCATCTGGGAATAAGTGACCACCAAACAGTGTGGTTCATGATAAACTCAGCTACAGAGTCAAGCCATACAAAAGTGAGGGTACTGGACTTCAGGAGGGCTGGCTTTGGCAAGATGGGAGTGTGCCTTGGAAAAGCACTAGCAAATATGCTAGAAGGATGGGCGGAGCAACAATGAGAAAACACCAAAACTGCCATCACAGAAGCAACAAGCCTTTGTGTGAAGCAAATAAACAAATCAAAATGAAAGAAAAAGCCACTATGGTTATCAAAAGAGGTGGCAGGGAAGGTTAGGGAGAAAAAGATAGCATTTGGGAAGTATAAGGAAACACAGAAGGAGCAGGACAGAGAACTGTACCAGTTAAGGCAGAAGAAAGCAGGGAAGGAAGTCAGAATAACAAAGGTCCAGACTGAGGAAAAGATAGCCAACTTGGTTAAGAAGGGGATAAAACCTTTCATAGGTACATCAGGGAGCATAGAAAGACAAAGGGAGAGATAGTGAGGCTGAATAGAAAGGACAGTGGGTGGGCAGAGAGGGACAGCGAAAAAGCAGGGATACTGAATGAATACTTCTGTTCAGTATTCACAAAAGAGGAGGGGGGTAGGTGCCTAATCCAATTAACAGAAACACTCTGGATAGGGGGGTCGATCCCAGCCCTTTCACAGGAGAAAGGGTTCTGAAAGAACTCTTAAAACTGAAAGTGGACAAAGCAATGGGGCCTGACGGAATTCACCCCAGAATTCTAAAGGAATTAAGGGGAGAACTAGTGACACCACTGACTACCCATTTTAACAAATCATGGAAGGATGGTGTGGTACCTGAGGACTGGAGGAAGGCAGATGTGATTCCCCTTCACAAAAGTGGGAGCAAGACAGAGGCAGAAAACTACAGACCTGTCAGTTTGACCTCTGTGGTAGGGAAAGTGATGGAATCACTTCTGAAGGAAATAATTGTTGAGTACCTAGAGGAACATGGGGCACAGGACCCAAGGCAGCATGGGTTCACAGCGGGAAGGTCATGTCAGATGAATCTAATTGATTTCTTTGACTCTGGTGACCAAAGTAGTAGACCAGGGAGGGGCTGATGACATGGTCTACCTAGACTTTAGCAAGGCATTTGACACAGTCCCACACAAAAGATTAATAATCAAATTAACCAGCCTGGGAGTGGGTCCCAGGGTAGTAGCCTGGGTAAAACATTGGCTGGACAACAGGACACAGAAGGTAATTGTAAATGGAGTCCACTCTGAAGAAAGAAGGGTTACTAGCGGGGTACTGCAGGGTTCATTTCTGGGTCCAGTCGTTTTTAATGTATTTTTTGTAAGTGACATTGCAGAAGGACTGGAAGGAAAAGTATGCCTTTTTGCAGATGATACAAAGATCTGTAACAGGGTTGATACTCAAGGAGGCATGGAAAAGATGAGAAGGGACTTGACAAGGTTGGAGGAATGGTCAGAAGTATGGCAGCTTGGATTCAATGCAAAGAAGTGCAAAATAATGCTCCTGGGAAACAAAAATCCAGGGAAAGATTACACAAAGGGGAGGAGGTATTAACAAAAAAAAATGGAAAGGGACCTGGGGGTAATCATATCAGATGACCGTAAGGTTAGCAAGTAATGTGAGAAGGCAGTAGGGAGGGCTGGGGGGATACTGGGATGTATAGGGAGAGGCATCACCAGCAGAAAACAGGAAGTTGTCATCCCTCTATACAGACAGTTGGTGAGACCACATCTGGAGTACTGCATCCAGTTCTAGAGACCCCATCTCTGCAAGAACATAGACAGGATGGAGGCAGTCCAGAAGAGGGCAACAAAAATGGTGCAGGGTCTGTAAGAGAAGCCATACAAGAAGAGACTAAAGGAGCTTAATAGGTATACCCTTGATGAAAGGAGGGAGAGGGGGGACATGATAGAAACTTTTAAGTACCTCAGTGGAATCAATAAGGTCCAAGAGGGTAGAATCTTTCAGAAAAAGAGATGTGCAAGAACAAGGAGACATAATTTTAAGATAGAGGGGGGATGGCTCAGGGGCAATGTGAGGAAGTATTTTTTCACAGTGAGGGTGGTGGATGCATGGAACAGCCTTTCTGAGGAGGTTGTAGGGTCTAAAACTGTGGGAGAATTCAAGAATGCATGGGACAGACATAAGACAATTCTTGTGGGGGGTAGGAAGAAATAGGCTGTTGGTTAACTAGGATCTGCAGCTTATCCTGTAGGTAGGGGAATGGGCAAACTAGGTGGGCCAAGCGGTCCTTATCTGCCGACAAAGTCTATGTTTCTATGTGGTAATCAATTCCACTCATTTCTTGTGAAGGAATCATTCACTTCTGCTGTGGTTGCATAGTAATCCTGGACATGTCAGGGAAAGGGTTTGTCTTTGAAAGAATTTTGTTCTTTTAAAGAGCTGCTGATGCCTCAAAGAAAACTTTAAAAAACATAATATTTAGATATGATTCAGCTTGCACTCTACATACATTCTATAGATTTCTTTTCCCCATTATTTATTACTAAGGATATTTGCATGAATACATGATCTTTCTCTTTTAGAGTTCATCTGCCTCTATAGTTGACTCCCTACTTCACATCATAATCTTCTGTTGTGACATCACAATCTGTTGCCCTGCGAGTAACTGCAATGTCACAAGCAGTGCATTATGACCTCAGTTAGGGAGAAAGCAACAGGAATAGATAAAACTCTTTAGGAGCAATCATCCTCTTTTCATGCAAATTACCTCAGTAATAAAAAATGGGGAGGCAGAATAAATAACTAATGTGAAATACAAGCTGGACTGTGTCCAACTAGTATGTTTTGTGAAGATTCTGTTAATGGTGTCAGCTGCTCTTTAAAGTGAGTATCTTTTTATCATACTGTAGTAGTGCACTGACTTTTTTTGTGTGGAGCCAATCATTTTACTTCCTAGCCTCTACCCCAGTCCTTGGGGTGATTGGCACATCCAAGCCTGGATCAGTTAACACTAAAGATGATCCATTAGTCTCAAATGCATGAACTGACCGACAGCCAGCACTATCCTTACCCGAGGAATGGAGTGCCTCACCTACACCTTGCAGCTGGCCCCCGTCTGGTCTCTTCATCCTCCAGGTGGCAGCACAGAGCACTGCCACTGGATCACTGAGCTGGCCAAGTATGTTATTTGACCAAGCCTTAGAAATAAAAATTAGCAATCTGTAGCAGTATTCAAAGTTTCCATGAGGCATATTCCCTGCAAGTTGAAACTTGCTCCTTTCAAGGGAGATGATAATAATTTTCCCTTTAGTATTCCCTTCTGGGCATATTTCACAACTTTTCATGGTACCTGAGTGACTGATGAGTCTAAATGAAAGGTAAATGCAGTAACTGGAGGACACTATGTTGAGACTACAGAATTGTTGTATTTCAAAAGTGAATGTTACTGCTATTTGAATACCTTGATATACAAAAAAAAAAACAAAAAAACATTCAACCTCCCTTTGAAATAGGATCTGCTGCCCAGGGCTTACTGATTTGGAGGCAGCAAACAGCATAACATTAGGCAGGGGGTCGGCAGCTTGGGGCTGTGTGGCAAACCCACAGGAGAATTTCTACAAGTATGATTTTTCTGTCTCCATACCTATGAGATAACACACGTTTAATTTTTTTTAATTTTTTATCATTTCACAGTTTTCACCCCTGCAGCCACTGACCTGTCCTCATACTCCAGCCACCACTCCAACTCCACCACCGACCCTGAAGTTGCATGCCCAGCTGGCATATGCAAATATACCTCTAAGAGGGGCATCCCCTATTGCCCCCGTGCCAGACAAGGAACCAATACTGGTACTCACTGTCCAGGCATCGTCGGCTGATGGAGTAGTGGTCATCAAGCTGCTGTGGTCTGTGCTGCCATTTTTCTATGTTCTGGTAGCCCCAGGAGTGCGAGTGTGAAATGACTTTATGGAACATATGTGCCAATGTCCGCCACTCTCTATACTGCTGCTCTGTCTCTAGCAGTGCCCCCCGGTTGTCAACAGGGGCAGCTGCAGAGCGGTGGCACCCTGGATCCCTCCCAGGGGATAGGAGAGCAGTCCTCCAGATGCTCTATCCTTCCCCCCTCCGCCAACCCCTGACGGCCCGGGCTCCCATCTGAACCTGAATCACCAGCGTGGCACAAGGTGTGGCGTCCAGCACCTCAACCCTCAGTGCCCCCAGGCCAATAACATGTGTTTTAACTAGAGCAGACCAAAAACTGATTAAAGTCATTTTATCAGCCAAGAATGCAAAGGAGTGGGGACAGCATTTTGCCACAAGCTTTTTTCCTAGATTTCTTGACAAACACATGGCTCCAGATAACATTTATAAAATTAGGCTATGCTTGTGCCTCTTCATTGATGTCACAGGAAGACATCTTTCTGTCCTCAGCATACGTTCCTAACCACTAGTGTTGCTGCTGTTTTTCTCACACCCATGTTGAAAGGCACATAAACAGAAGGTGGCATTGAAGTACTTATGCAAGTGAACAAGCATGTGTGGGATAGGCACATGGATATAATAAATCAAAGTAAGGGAGGAGAGAGGGACACCTGTGACCAAACAGAGTCTGGTGTGTAGTGTTAGGCAGGGAAAATAGTGCAGTCTAGATGGGCCATCCATCTCTTTTCTGCCATCCCATTCTATGTTCCAAAGTTTAATAAGGTAAAGATTGGAGGATTAAAAAAAAATCAAACAAATAACTAGTGATGAACAGAGACAAGACATGGGGCACTATGTCAAAACAGTAACAAAAATTGCGAAGACAATAACAGTGTATGAAAATCAGTGCCAACAAAAATAGCAAGGAATAACAAGAGTGAGCAGTCAAAACTGTGAAAATCCCAGCGAGAAAAAGAACTATCTGACACAAAAGGTGCAAGGAGGGGAACAGCACTTCGGAGGGGGGGAGGTCAGGGGGAATTTTAATTGTTTCACTCTGGGGTGCAACTTGGGGAGGGGAACAAAGTCAGGAGGGGCAGATTAATTATTCTCACTCTGAGGAGGACACCACTCAGGGATGTGGACAAAGTGGGGGGGTTATTATCATAACTCCAGGGGTGCAGGACCCCAAGGGGGGTGCAACGGCAAACCAAAAGAAAAGGAACACAACAGACTGAGACTGAAACCCTGGTCAGCTGGATGTACCAGTGCCATTCACAGCTTGTAATTCTAACATCTAAGCCACACTGCCAGGATGATGAAGCTTACAGTGCTTGGCCTCACTGACAGATATTACCTACATTGCTGAAATAACCATGTGCTGTAATGTCCCCTTTGCCAATATTACATTTGCTATTTTTCATTCGCTGTCATTCATTCACTGTTATTGCTTCACTATTTTGACAGGATACCAAGACGGGATGACTGACACAAGTTACGTGATCAGGGAGTGAGCTATATGAGAGGAAAGGGCTAGAGGAAAATTTACAGTCATCAAGTGACTATAATAACCAGTGTTGTGGATGTCTTGTGACCTTTTGCTCAACTGTGTGAACAAGTTATCTAATAATTTGTTGGCCATATCTAGGTAAGTCAGCAATGTGCTTCTTAACTTGACTTGCCTGAAAGTGATTGGAGTAAAGAATGAACCATTGGTTTGGTTCAAATCATATTTAGAAAATCAATCCCAAATGGTATCAATAGGAAAAATAAGTTCTGACTTGGTCTCAATAACCAGGAGCATACCCCAAGGTTCTATAACGGTACCTTTGATGTTCTTGGTGTACATGAACAGCCTCCCTAGTTTTGTACATAATACATATATATCATTATATGCTGATGACACTGTAATAGTTGCAGAGGGAATAACTTCCCAAGCTGTTGAGTCTGAACTCCAGGCTGACTTTGATTGTTTGGAACAGTGGTTTGCATCTAAGGTGTTGCTTATGAATTTAAAACAGACCCAAAGCATGTTATTTTGTACAAATAAGGGGAATAAAATAAATTTCCCTCAAACTCTAGAAATCAGGGCAAAAGATATCTGGATCCTATCCCACGTACAAAGCTGTAAGTACCTGGGAGTTGCCCCCATTGGGCTGACTCATCCCATTCCCAATCGATGAAGAAACGAATCAGGAAATTGAAGCCATCATGAATAGATGGGCTATTCTGGACATTCCACTAAGGGACCCTCTGCTGGACATTATAAATGAATTCTGAGCAATGTCAGATAAAGTCATTCTTTGCTTAGTGTGTTTTAAAATGTAATAGACTAATACATAGGTTTTAAGCATTAACACCTTGTAACTTGGGTGTACATCCTCCCTTGCCAAGACATAATTACAGTTATACTTAAACTTAGACATATGTTTTTATTAATGATTAATTACTTACAATGAAATTTTATTTATAGTCATGGGTTGAATTTAAATATTTACTAATAGGACTTTGGTTCTGTATTTTTAGTAATACTTGCTAACATGAATACTGAGGGCCGGATATTCAAAAGGGTTGCGCCATGCGCAATAGGGTTGCGCCTGCGCAAGTCCAGAAGTGCGCCATTCTGCGATATTCAACAGGAGGCAGTGACAACACCGTAAAACAAGCTGGAGCAACAGCACAATGCAAAATGACGGCATGCTAAATCAAGGGGTGGATCCATGCATAAAGCGCGCAATGCAATATCCAAAGACTTCATGCACGCGCAACAGCGAACAGCCGGAAGTTGGCGCCCAGCGGAAATGAGCCAAAATAAAAAGGCTCAAGGAAGAGGTGCAAGAACGCTACAGGGATGCCAAGTGGGGAAGAGAGAGAGAAAGACAGACAGTGACAGGCCAGGGCAGGCAAGGGAAGCAGTGTGGGCCAGAGGCTGCAGAGGCCAGTGGGGGTGCCCGGTGCAGTGGAAGTAGCAGTCAGGACAGCGGGGGTAACAGAGCAACATCAGCCGGGGGTCACAAGCCAGGGAGATGGACAGTGGCAGCTTCCACATGGAAGCTGTAATGAGGGGGGTGAGAATGCAAGGTGCAGGGGGACGTGGCCGTGGATGGGCCCGTCAGCGGTTACACCTAACAGGCAGTACCGTGCCCGCATCAGCTTTGAGCTGCACACAGATGTAGAGATCGTGGGCCGGTACCGCCTGAACAGGGCAATACTGAGGCGGCTCTGTGAGCTGTGCAGTGATGTGATGCAGGCACCCTCATGACAGAGTCATGCTCTGTCAGTGGAGACCAAGGTGACAGCCTGCATGTGCCTGCTCGCCACGGGCACCTTCCAGAGGCCAACAGGGGACACCACAGGCATCACAGAGTCAGCCACATCACGCATCCCCACCCAATTCCTCAGTGCACTGCTGCCACATGCTGTGGAGCACATCCATTTCCCCAGCACCGCGGCAGAGCGTACAGCAAACATGCAGGCGTTCCACAGGGTAGCACGTATGCCTGGCATGCTAAGGGTCATAGACTGCACCCATGTGGCCATTCGCGCGCCACCTGGCCCCGATGAGGCCGCATATAGGAATAGAAAGGGCTTCTCCAGTGTCAACTGCCAGGTTGTGTGTGATGCCACTGGGCGTATAATCAATGTCTGTGCCACACACCCTGGCGGAGCACATGATGCCTTCATATGGCATCAGTCTGCACTGTGCCATCGATTCAAGAGTGGGGACATCCCCACAGGCCATCTAGTGGGTGAGTACACATGTAGGAAATGCAAACTCGGGGCAAGGGTGGGAATGCCACAGGTGCCATGGTAGTGGCACACAGGGATATGGGCAATATGGACCTGAACATGATACTCATCTCCACTATGTCCGCACAGGTGACAGCGGATACCCGCTCCATACCTGGCTGCTCACACTGTACCGGCGCCCCATGACCCCATCGCAGCAACGCTATAATGAGGCACATGCTGCCACATGCAACATCATTGAGCGGGTGTTTGGGATGCTCAAAGCACGCTTCCGATGCCTAGACACCTCCGGCGGTGCCCTACAGTACAGCCCCTCAAAGGCCTGTGGGATATTCCTGGCCTGTTGTATCCTGCACAACAAGGCCAATGACTGTGGGATAGCCGTACAGGTTGAAGAGGGGGACAGCGATGGGGACGCCATCAGCGCCGTGTTGATGGTGATGAGCAGCCTCCCCTTGGACGGCGGGACCCCCGACTGATCCAGCAGGCCCAGATGCACCAGGACACCATCACGGAGGGCATTATGCACAACACAGGTAAGTCAAGGGCCATGTGCAAACAACACTGTCCTGGCACAACCCACAGGCACACAGGTAACACACCAGGGGTGCATGGCTGGCAGGGGGTGGAAGGGACCAGGCACACAAACACACCATCAGGGAGGGGCGAACAGTCATATGGATACACAGACACACACAAACACACCAGGCACAAAGTGTACATGGGCAGGTGCACAGCAGAGCAGGAACAGACATGGCAAACACACAGATCCACAGACCACACCCACCAACTGTACTGTCCAAGCACGTGTGTCAGATGCTAGGCACCCTTGCACCTTGGTGTACAGTACAATGCAGGCATCATCATGCACACGCACCTGTGGACAGCAGTCGGGATGGTGTGCAGGTGGTCCGTATGTTGGCGTGATGGGCAGGGCACCCACCAGTGCACTTCCCACCATGACGCACAGTGCACACAGGGCAGCACCAGACAGGGCCCGCACTGGGAGACAGGTCAGTCATGTTGCACCATTCCACAGCCACCGCGGATGCGTGGGCGGCCCCGCTGTGACCCAACAGCACTGGCAGGCTGAGCAGGGGCCACATGGGGTGGCACCGATGGACCAGCAGGGGTCCCACTGCGCGATAGCGACCTTGTCCGCAGTGGGGTCTGTAGGATGCCAAACATACCTGCACCAGGGGTGCTTGGGATGCCCACAGCAGAACCCGACATCGACAGGCTTGGTGTCGCACGACGCCGGGAACGGGGAGTGGAGAGCGTACTGTGTGGGGTGCGCGGTACAGGAGTACCTGCTTGTGTGCCCAATGCAGCCACGACAGTGACCAATGCCTGGGTTTGCCTGTCAACGGCGGCGGTCACATCCATCCACATATGGACTATCTCTGCACGGTCCAGAGCACAGTCCCTGCTGTGCCACTCCACAGCCACACACAGTGCCTCCACAGACATTGCAACCCGCCTTTGCTGCTGTACTGATTCCCGCAGCAGGTGGGTGTGCTCTTCGAATGGGTACTCTGCCACAACGGCATCCTGTCCCCCAGGGTGTGGAAGGTCCTGATGCTCAACACCCCTTGAGGGTGAGCACTGTTCACCAGGACCAGGAATGGGCGTATCAAAGGGCGGCGGGCATGTGCCACTGCTGGACACTGTACACCCAGACCTGGTGGGTGACTGCTGTTGCCCCTTCAACCGCTGTGCCCCAGGGACCACTCGTTCCACTGCTGTGGCGCAACAGTGCCAGACACCTGCACAGCCACGGTGCTGCCCACCAGTGCTGACAGGCACAGCCTGGGACTGTGCCGACATGCTGGCACACACGTTGGAACCAGCTAGGCCCAGGGGCACGTGCTGGCCTGCTGTGTGTCCGTCATGGGACACACACTTGTCACTGCCCATTGCAGTCCTTGCATCATCAATGGTGCAGGTACGTGTTACAGCCACAGTCACAGCGCGCTGGCATGCTTGCATGCCAGACTGCTGAGACACAGGCTGTGCACCCCCCACACCCGACTCACCGACACGAGTTGGCAGCCCAGCGTGCATGCTGGTGCAGTGCATGCTGGCTGGTGACAGAGGTGGATGGACCCTCCTCCATGTCCAGCAGGTCTTCCTCACTGCCTGGACCCACCACCACCGTCCCCTGAAGATGAACAGGATCTGTAACAGAAAGAGAGGACATGTGAGTGCATGTGAACAACCTCCCCCAACACCACCACCATGTCATACCGTGCAGTGATGGGCTTCCACCTGTCTGGAATCCACCGCCTGGTACGCCCTCAATAGCACTCCGCTGCATTGATGCAGCCAGTCGGTCCTCAGCCAGGGTCAGCTCCACCACCGCTGGCTGGTCCCCGCCAGTGCCAGCACGTGCCGCCCTGAGGGCTGCCACCTTCTCCTTCACCCTCCAGCGGTCTGTCCCCATCTTCTTTTTGCATTCCTGCACGGAGCGCTGATGGCTGCCGTGCAGGTTCACTGCCCAAGCTACCCCCTCCCATGCAGCTGCATGGGCCTGAGGGGTGCCCCGCCGTCCACTCAGTAGTGACTCCTCCTCCAGGTAGGCCTGGAAGAGGGCCTCTGTCTCTGCCGTGGTGAAGTTGGGCCTCCTCCTCCTCCTCCTTCACCCACCATCTTCACCCTCACCTTGGCTCTGCTCGGTCATGGCGATCTGTATGGGTGGAAGTGGACACCTGTCACTGTGCAGTCTACAGCGTTATCCCATGCCATTGTCCAGAACATCCTACAGCATGCAACCCACCTCTCACCTGCAGTAACCGAATCTGGCCAGCGCAGCCCACTGTCGCACATTTATAGCGCAATGCATGCAAATTAGGAGTGGAGCAACTGTAATGAGATGCAAATCAAGCCACTGCACCTTTGAATGGCTGATCAGATGATTTGCATGTGTCTGCTGAATATCGCGCCGTTGCGCTTTGCGCAATATGTTAGAGCCGGCTGAGCCAATGGCACAGATCTGTGACTGTGTGGTACACTGCATTGCGCATGCCCAGGTAGCTTACACAGGCATCTGCCACGCTGATGACGTGCTGTGCGCAATCGGCAATTCAGGCCATGGCCACCATTGTGCCAGTGGCGGTACAGCACTGGGCACCATATGGCACTGTGGCGCTACTGTGCAATAGTCCACTGTGGCACTGGCACACAGGTGGTCGGTCGCGCAGGATGCGTAGATGTCAGATGGCGTTGTGCGTGGCCTTGCGTCATAGACCCCTGACCTGGTGTCCGACCTTTGCCCCTGGTGCTGTTCAGCTGCCATGTGTACGGCCCTATTGCGCTGTTTGGTGACAGCGCTATGTGAACTGACGGCGCTGTGCAGAACAGCGATTAGAACCTATGGTGGTCTATTGCGCAACATTTCCATGTGGGGTTGCCACGCTGCGGAGTGCCATATTGCCTGCTGTATAACTCCAACTATGGCACACAGGAGAGCACCCCAATGGAGCCCAGTGGAGGTGGCCAACCTGGTGGCCCTGGTTGAGCCCCACTATGGGGCACTGTATGGGGGGGAGCCCCACACCATGGCTCGCACCCAGGTCTGGCTGCAGGTGGCCACTGAACTGGTGAGGGTCACAGGGCGGCGCCAGTCTACAGAGCAGTGCTGGCACAGGTTCAGTGACCTCCGCGGGAGGAGCCAGATGTGCTGCACGCCTACGGTCACGTGCCAGGAGGGGCGTTGTGCCTAGGCCAGGTGGGTGTACCATCTATGCACCTGTATTCTCCGTAGGGGTGTGAGTGTGTTTTGGTGGCTGTGCATGGGGGATGGCTCTTCCATGGTTGGCTGTGTCAGTGTGTGCAGGTGTGAGATGCATGGGTCTGGCTGTGTGGGCAGGCACACTCACTGGGGCAGAGGGCAGTCTGCTTTGGAGTCACACTGATGTTTTTCTCAACATTTCTCTCCCACAGGCCTGGCAGAGAGGATGCAGGCACGGGCTGAGGAGGGCCATGGCAGGGCCCAGGTGGTGGACGGTGGTGATGCAAGGGGTGGGCCACAGCAGCAGCAGCAGCAGCCACAGCTGCTTGCTGAGTGTGAGTATCATTACATCATGGATGATATTGCATGCTGGAGGGGGTGGGCATGACCACCAGCCATGGACAACACAACCATGCACGACACAGGTGACAGTCATCACTGTCCAGTGTCACTGCACGTCTGTGTGTGCGTCACTGGTGGTCCATGCATGCACTGGGCACATGGCTGTGGAACTGGCATCCCACCACATTGCCACGTCACTTGACAGCCTTGTTTGTGCTGTGATGGACATGGGCAGTGTATGTGTGTGCAGTGGTGCACATAGCTGGTGCCGCCTGGTTGGGCATGTCATGTGCATGGTCACTGTGGGTGGGTGCATGCCATCACAGGTGCGGGACACTGGGCTATTTGCCTTGCAGGTTGGGTGGTGTTCAGGGTTGTGGACAGTCACAGCCATTGACTGTGTTCCCTTTTCCTAGGCCTCATCGTCCTACGCAGGATTGAGCGTGCCCTCCGCCAGCTGACCAGGGTGTCCATTGAGAACCATGACATCCTCCAGGACATCCAGCGCCATGGGCTCCGGCGATGGCACAGCCAAACAAGACGGCACCAGGAAGCAGCAGACCAGCCTGCTAGGCCTTAAACAGGCTTCCCCTTCCCACTTCACCCATCCCTCCCACCCAGCCTTCCCTCTCCCAGTTGTTCACCCTACCCTTGCCCACCCCTACCTTGTACCCCTACCTCCCCGTCTTGTATATATCTGTACATAGTTTTGCTATTGTTCTTGTTGTTCTACTTTCTATTTTTGAATTATATATATATTTTGTTATGAATACTGTGGTGGTCTCTGATTTGCAGCTGGCTATGGTTGCTCAGTTGGAGTGGTGTGCATGCCATCTGGGGTGGTATGGTACTGGGTATGTGTGTGTGTGTGTGTGTGCGCATGTGTGTGTGTGTGCATGGGGAGGTGTCTCCAGTGTGGCAGTGCCTTTCTGTCGGTCTTGCCATCTGCTGCCGCCCACTGCTCGGTGCACAGGGTGGGTCTGGCTTGTATGGTTCTATGCTACACTAGGTTGACGTGTGCCAGGGGGGATGCATGGTGTTTCCTGCAGTGACAGTCACTGCACATGGGTGGTGTCTTGGGGTCACCGGTGCAGGGTGTGCTGTGCAGACGGGGGCTGATGTGCACTGTGGTTGTCAACCTCCTGTGTGTGCAGTCTCAGCCTGCCAGTGGTTGTGCTGGGCGTCATGGCCCTGCTGTGCTTGTTGGCATGTCCCCATGGGCCAGTGGATCATCCGTCCACCCCAGTGATGCTGTGCTTGGGGTGTGCGGTGTCTTGTTAGTTCTGCAGTGTGTTCCTGTGCCCATGTGTGGCATGGCTGGTGGTGGGCCCCAGCCTGCCTCCCTGGTTGTGCAGTTCCATTGCTCTGCTGGGGGTGGGGGGGCTCTGCTTGCGCTATGGCACCTCTGGACTGCTCAGCTGGGCTAGCCTTGTTGCGCTATGGCGCAACCTTTCTGCTCAGCTTCCCCTTCCTGGTTGCGCTATGGCGCAGTTTGTGTGATATTCAGACGTTGGCTGCTTGCGCAATTTATTTTGCTCCATGTTTGAATATCGCGTCTGTTGCGCATAAGCGCAATTGAATTGTGCTTGCTCCTGCTGTTGCGCAAATTTTGGGAGCAGTTTGAATATCTGGGCCTGAGTGTAAACTTAAAAAAAACCATTTGTTTCTGTTTACAGTAAAGCACAAAGAGACCTTTGTCTTGTAACTAGCCTAACTGCAAAATCAACTTCCTCTTAAACAATTTAAAATAGACATATTTTATAGCTTAGTGTCTGAACAGACACTTTCAGTATTATGTTCATGAAACGTCCACTTATGATGAACTAACACACCAAAATAGGAATATCTTGTCTGGATGTGTGCTTTTGATTTAAACCCTTTAAATGTCAGGCATTACTTCCTTTTACAATAGATTAAAACAGAAAATGTTTCATAACTAACAATTTTTACTTATTTTCAACACTAAATCATATTCAGGGCTTACTGGCCTCCCTATTACCTTGTGTGGAAATGTTGAACTAAATATGGACTCTTTTAATAAGTATTACATGCTTTACATAGATACTTTGCAGTAGGAATCATATGCCTGTCCTTCTTGTATAATGTTTAAACTACCAGCCAGACAATCAGATGTCTCAGCCAGACAATCAAATGTCTCAGCCAGACAATCAGATGACTACGTGAAGCCCCACATCTCTAAAGTACTGTAAAAATAACTTACTACCCTAGCTAAGTGTCTGCTATTGGTAAAAATAAACTTATTTTTGTATTTGGCTGAAAATCCCCCAGTCTTACTTGATGGTCACACTACATGCTGTAGTATGATGTCAAATTGTTAGTGACAGCCCATATCTTTACTTAACAAGCACCTTCTAAATCAGATGCTTCGAGTTATTGACAGCTTTCTGATATAGAAAGTTAATAATTGGTGATCTTCTGACATATAAAATTACTTTCTAACACAGAAGACTATTGCTTTAAACCCAGCCCATAAAATAGAAACTACAGAAGTACCAGCCCAATTGTTTGCCTTGGCATACAATAAAGACCAGCAGAAAAATAATTTCAGGTAAGAGCAGACAGCAGGAAGACATTGAGTCATCCTAAGCTCCAGGGCCTCATTCCTTGGCATCATTGGTATATCTGGTGGGGTGAGTTTTGCCTCTCAACCTAGGTATTTGGAATTGGGTACAAAAAATAATGCTTGCATAATATTTCTTTTTCTTTTATTGTGGCTAATTTTTATGCATCAGGACATTTATATATTTTTCTGCTTGCACTGCTGTTCAGAGAAATTAATGTCTTTTTACTCATGTTACTGATAAGATTACTGTGTGATTTTTGAAATTGATATTAAGTAAAAATATTTCTTGAAAACATGAATTCCAGAAGTAGTGGTGGTGCTTCTCATCTAAGCTTAATACAATTAAGGGCCCTTGACTTACAACTTCAAGATTAAGGAGTAAATCCGAATTTGACATCTGTTTCATTGGGCATCAGGGAACATTAAAAATTACCATCCAAGGTTACAGTCATGTAATTAACTGTGCAGATTTAAGTTGTCCAGAATTTATGCATAAATTCCTTGGGTGGTGCCACATAGATACTGTTAATGTATTGGTTCAGGCTGCATTATAATCCTACATTCCAATATACAATCTTAGGTCATCCTAAATCATGGGCACATTAATCTATCTATAACTAGTATAGGATGAACTCCGCTGAAAAAATAACACATATGTAGCAAAAAAAGCTCTTTTATTTCATATTTTTCCATACTGAAAAAGTCCAGGCAACAGTTTTGTGGCCAAATACCACTTCATCAGGCCCCAATCTGCAGTGTTGAGCTCTAAATACAAAACATACAAAAAATATCATAAATATACAATTTAAAAAACATTTTTACTTAAAACTTGTGACTCTACCCTCCACCACCTTATTATATTTGTATAGTATATACATTCATTTATTAAATTCATCATATACACTCTTCACTTATTTCTTAACATGCGCCCCTAGTTAGCACTGTTTCACAGTGTTACATATACATATTTAAACAAAAACCTTTTTGTTCTAAATAACTCTTATTTCTCTCTCAGTGTAAACATCTCTTGTTACGTTTTCAGTATTTCATCCACAAAGCAATTCCTCTGAACATCTATGATGGAAGAAAGGAGTACTATCATTACCCTATTTTCAATATAATATATATCAATTTATTTTTTTATAGTCCGTTTCTTACTTTATTCTTCTCTTACCGCATTTGTGTGGCATCTTACACTTTTAAAATGCCACCCTTTCATGGCTCCTCTAGGTAGTCTCTCCTGTTTTATAATTCATCTTCCCCTCACTGTAAGAATATCATAACATTACTTCATTTTGTTTTTTAAGGGGTTCCCCCTTTCATTTCATAAACATTTTACCCCTATTTCTCTCATTTTTAAAGTTTTTTTTCTCTCTGTATCCATTTCATGTTCCATTCCCTCAACTTCCTTACCTCTATTACTATGTGTACAAACATTTCAATGTTAGCAACTCACTCGTTATTTCTACAAATGGGGAAAGACAAAACACACTTATCAAACCCCCCCCCGTGCTTCTTTACCTTGCTCAAACCAAGTAAAAATGCTTATAACAAGTATGCTTTCATAAAAATTCTTAGCAACACTCACCAACAATGCTCCTGGGATCTGGCCTTCTTCCTGGTTGCAGAAGAGACTGGGCTCTCGCACATGCCCAGTTTAAATACCATGGGACAGATGTGGGGAGTCTAACGTCAGTTAGTGATGTCATAACCCCTCCTGCTTAGGGGTTAGCCTGAAATCTCTCTTTGGGCATCAAGATGGCTAAGTCCCTCCAGTGGCTGAGTGGGTTAAAGTGGGGAAAAACTCAACCCTGGACAGAGAGGTTGGCGGTTTGCACCCCCCACCCTCGACTACTTGCCGAAACAAATTCATTTTTCAATTATAACAGTATCTGACGATACATTAAATGCCTTCTAGATTTGCCATTCATGTCCTTTTACTGTTATATTTAATTCATATTTCTATGTCTCTCATTTCATCACTTATTTCTTACAGAATCCAATACGATTTTCCAATCTTTCAATAATAGCAACAATTTTTCAATGTCACAGGCCACCGAAGAAGCATACAACAGCAGAGTATTCCACTTTGTTAGCGATTCCTTCATATAAGAATGTCTTCAAGGTCCAATCAAAAATTTTTTGTTCAAAGTCCCAGTATATTTCTGATGGATCACATATACCACATGGAGACAGCATCCATGGAGCAGTCAGAGGTAGGAAGGGCAAAATCTCTTTTCATCCTTGTTGTATAGCCATATACAACTGTTTTGTCTTCACCAGTACAGACTCCCGTTGCATGTCTCATTCATACTCATTCTTGGGTTCATGCAATCCATTTTAAAAATCCAGAAAATTTCCCTTTTTAGTAGATCATCCCAACTAATGTTTCCCCCTGCAGGTTCTTCTACCCTTTCTAGGCCCCAAAACCCAAGAGATGTGGCTGAGTGCCCCACTCCATTAAAGTGTTTTGCTACTGAATAATTCTGGTCCATTAATCTAATGTCACTTTGATGTTCACCGATGCGATTATGCAGCTACCACTTTGTTTTTCCTATATATAACCTGTCACATGGACACTGTAGAACATAGATGACATGGTGTGATTTACATGTAATTTAAGTAGCAGGATTGTCATGGACATCGAAGTCCAGGTCCTTAGTAAGGGTTCATCTTTTTCTCCAACAAGAGGTTTAGATACCTTTCAGTTAGAAGTAGATTTGCAGAAATTTTATAGAAAATTGTGACTAACTGATTGATTCAGAGATAAACAGGAAGAGCAGCGAACTAGAAAACAGAATTTACAAAAACCATTAGGAATCAAATCTAGCTTCTCTTTTTGTATGTTTTGTATTTAGAGATCAACACTACAGATTGGGGCCTGATGAAATGGTGTTTGGCCACAAAACTGTTGCCCAGACTTTTTCAGTGTAGAAAAATATGAAATAAAGGAGTTATTTTTGCTACACATGTGTTATTTTTTAGTGGAGTTCATCCTATACTAGATATAGATGGTGCCACATAGATACCAATAAGACAATTAACTGCGGAATTTTGAACTGTCCATGACATTAGGAGGCATGAGATTTTAAAATACTAGTATGAATATTTGAAGAATTAGGCCAGGTCCATTGTCCTATGGCAGCTAGTCATGGTCACGATAGTACTGTGGACTATAATGAACATACAGTATTTATTCATCGAGATCAAACAGTCTTGGTCAGTAAAGTAACTGATAAAGTGGTACTGACATAAAGACTTATGGATCAAGAAACAGATTTCCCTTTGCCTACTCTGTGCATTGAAGGTCCAGCCAGACTCTACCCAAGCCTGTCCAACCTCAAGGAAGGTATGGAAGGGTTGTCAGTCTCTGAAGATCAAGGTGATAACCTCATACATGATATTGGTCCAGGGAGTCATGCCAGGGGGTTCGAAATGAGCCCTGGGAATTCGACCATCATTTAAACTTTGAGCTTCACATTGACTCCCTGGTTAATAAGGTGGGGAGAAAGTTGGGAGCCATGAGATGTGCGTCCCATTTCCTCACCAGGAAAGATTGTATGATGGTGGCTAAACAGCTACTGGTTCCCCTCTTAGACTATGGTAGTCATATATTTAATAAAAATACAAAAAAATCACTAGGTAGGCTAGATGTGACTTATCACTAAATAGCCAGATTTGTGCTAAAAAGTGGCTTTAACATTCGCCACTGTACACGCTATCATGATTTAACCTGGAGTTCATGTCAATGAAAAAGAGATAGCCAGCTCAGTGGTGCTGAGGGCTGAGGTGCTGGATGCCACACCTTGCGCCACACTGGTGACCCATGTTCGGGAATGAGTGTAGGCTGCCAGGGGTTGGGGGGAAGAGATGGATCGAGCATCCAATGGACAGCTCTCCATCTCTGAGGAGGGAGGGTTACCTGCAGTTGGCACATGCCTGACCCCTGGCAGAGGCTGGGACTTGGCACTATGCTGCCACAAGACAAGTGGGGCTGGATCATGACAGATGCTTGGTGGGGCCATGCATGAGTGCATGCACAAGTCTGCCACAGGTGTCATTGCATGCCTGGCTCCTGCAGGGGGAGGAAAATGAGAAAAGACCCTGGTGGCTGGTAATTGCAGTTTGAAGGCTATTCCTGTCACACTCTGTCTCCAGAGGTAATACCTCGAAACTAAAACCTGTCAGTAGATGGGGGTCCCTACTGCTCCTCCATGGGGGTTAGCCATGGCGGTTACAGGGGAGAAGGCCTGAATGAACGGAGGCTATGGACGGCAGCCGGACAAGGGCCAGGGGTGGGGCAGAAATAAGAAGCAAAAAAAAGAGATAATGCATGGGCTATCCTTTTATTCAAATGTTTAAAATCTGGTGAGCCTACCAGATTTGTTAGCCCAATTGAGTGGACAAACCATAAATTTTCCCTGAGGGACAAAACTTTGTGCATGAAGATTCCAAAAACTAGAAAAAAATTTGGGGAATTGACTTTTAAATATCGAGCAGCAACTGCCCGGAATAATTTTCCAAGCCAGCAGAGAGACCTGACTTTGTCTGTTGTTAAATGTAAACAATATGTTAGATCAAAACTGCACGGACATCTCTGTCATTAGGGGTTTATATTATTTTATTTTGTTTTTGAATCAAATTTCCAGGAACTTATGTTGTCTGTTACCTAAATTACTAATCTGTAACTGTACTTGAAATTTAATCTATATCCCTGTGCTGTAACTTATTTGTTAAATACAGGAATGCCTTGAAAACAGGGCCTGTGAGGCCCTATGGTGTAATATTTGCTTGTTTGATACTTGCCTATATAAATAAAGTTGTTTTACTACTACTACTACTTAATGGAACATTCCCACCTCCCAGAGCTGTCTCTTTTGCTTACAGAAGTGATGTGACTAATTTAGACAAGCATGTTAACTCTACCCTACCTATAACTTTATTCGGTTTATATTGTAAATCCTAATCCTATTATACTGATCTACCTCTAGCTTTCCCTTTCAAACTACCTAACCAATTCCCCACTATATTGTTCTCCCAAATCCAAGTCTTCTGCCTAGCCCATCAGCCCTCAAACCAAATGCAAAACTAGCAAGAGCTGACTGGTGCCAAAAATGATTGCCATGTCTTTGTAGAGACACACAATTGCAAATATATATAGGGACACACAGGTATAACAGCACAGGAATACAAACACACACACATTTTCCCTTACCTTTACTCTCTGTTGCTGGGTCTGGCTTGGGTCTGGCTTTGCAAGTTTCATTAAGACCAGCACTGATAAAATGTGCAGGTGGCCTGGGATAGGCTTCAGAGGTGACATGACTATACTAGAAGCATCGGTCAGGAAGTATAGGCAAACCAGAAGTTATAAAATTCACGAGTAGTATTTTATTATTATCTATAAGAATAAAATAAAATAATGTGCAGGATAGCTTTTCACAAAGGCAGTACAAAAAAGTATTTTATCCGAGAATCTCTTTTCAATTTAAATCTCAATGTTCCTCTGTAGTTCCCCAAAGAAAACATTACTCTCTTTTTATACATTGTTTTTCCCTGGCAATTGCATTCTGCATCTTGTTCTTGTTAAGCTACGTGTCCTGTTTTCACACAATGTAACAACACTTTGTCATTGTCCTTCCTGTGACAGCCTGAAAAGTACATCTAGACTTCTTAACAGGTATCACCAATTAATATGTTTTGTCCAAGGCTGACTTCCTGCTGACAGCTCTTTCAACAAGCTTGTGAAGGTCAAAATGCATCACACAGTTAACTCCCTGTGTTCTTGATAAACCCAAATACCTTTCTGCAATCATTTCAAACAACATAATACATACATTTGCAAACCAAGGGATCCCAGTTTCACATAAAGATTCACATATATTTTTTAACCACAGAGGAGCAAGGGGAGCAAGAAATAATAGAAACAGCAAGTGAAGGAAGGGAAGGAGATAATGGGAGAATAGTGGGACATTTGAAGGGGCCAGTTCCTAGGTACCATAAGGAACATATGATTGTGCAGTCAGACAGGCAACAGATACACAAGTGGTAGAATAGCAGAGGACAGAAGAGATCCTTGTTTAAACTCTCTCTCTGCATAACAAATGGGACAGGGTCTTATCCTAACCTTATCACATACCCCCTCTTTAAGAGGGGGCCTGTTTTTTTCTTTTAAAAACAGGTTTCTAAAACCTTCTCTTATTATTCTTTTAACATTACCTTATGACACTTACAGTTCTTTGCATAAGCAATATATTTTTTTCTCATGACACCTTTTACAGCAAACATTTCAGTGAAGCACACACTTTTTTCAACCTTCTGACTTCTCAGTTCATGAACCATATCTTGACAGAATATCAGCACTGAAATTATTTTCCATATGTGTACATCACTTTGAATTTAAATAGCTGTAGTGCAAGGTACCACCTTCTGGGGTTGCTATCCTTCTTTTGATTAAGCCAACAGAGAGGGTAGTGATCTGTTATAAGTACCTTGTCAGCTCCTAGTAGATACAACTTAAGAGACTCCATTGCCCATTTCACAGCAAGGCATTCTTTTTCAATTGTGGAGTACTTTTTCTTTCTGTCATGTAGTTTCCTACCGATATACAGAATGGGATGTTCCTTCCCATCTATATTCTGACTCGGGACTGCACCTAGACATACCTCTGATGCATCTGTCTGTAACAGAAATTGTTTCTCAAAGTCTGGACTTCTCAAAACAGGGGCTGAACATAATGCAACCTTGATGACCCCAAAAGCCTCATCATACTCTGGGAACCATTTCACATTATTCTAGTACCATTTTTTCTTGAGTTTAGTGAGGGGAGTAGCTAACTGGGTAAAGTTTGGATCAAATCTCTGGTAGTAACCAGCCAGCCCTTAAAATTACCTAACATATTTCTTTGTTTTAGGGACAGGACTATTAGCTATTGCTTCTATCTTGGAAATCTCTGGCTTTACTTCTCCATATCCCAAAATATAACCCAAATATCTGATTTCCTGCATGCCTAATGTACACCTGGTAGGATTAATGGTTGGACAAAGTAAGCAGCACCATAACCAGTGTGAGGAGCTAGAATTACATACATGTAGCACTGGAATGCAGCGGGTGCTCCATGTAAGCCAAATTTATTTATTTATTTAAGAATCAGTTTACAACCTTTGAGCCAGAGGCTCGTTTCCAAAGGCACTTCGTCACATAAAGACATACATTGCGTTTCGGTTACATACCAAATGGCATGGTGGTGAACTGATAGAATCCAACTGGAGAGGAAAATGCATTTTTGTCTCTGGATTTTTTAGCTAGGGAAATTTGCCAGTAACTCTTGGTGAGATTGAGGGTACTAATGTACTTGGCACTTCTCACTCTGTCCACCAAATCATCTATCCTAGGCATAGGATAGTTGCCAAATACAAACACTTGGTTAAGTCTCCTAATATCAAGACAGTTTCTTACACCCCCTTCTTTTTTATTTATAATCACCACTGGTGATGACCAAGCACATCTCGATTCTTCAATGATACCCAACTCTTTCATTTTTTGTATTTCCTTAACCATATCTGCTCTTAACCACTCTGGCAATTTGTATGTCTTTTGTCTGATAGGTCAAGTATTCTGTTACTATTACAGGCTCAACCCCCTTTTTGCTTGGCCTGGCACTGAGGTAAAAATACTTCTAAATGTCTTTACCAAGTTAAAAATTTCTGTAGTTTGCTCTATGGATCAGGAAACATTCACCTTTACAGCATAAGAAGTTACAGTTTGTTCCAATATGTCATAAGCTATATACATATTGTCTTAGCAGTTTCTGGTAATACTAACAAAGCAATATTTGGTGTTTTTTCAACCCATTTCTTCAAGAGGTTAGCATGGCATATCTTGGTAGAATTTTACCTATCAGGGGTCTTAATCTCATAGTTAACTGTACCAGTAGGTCTAACTACTTTATACATCCTTTGCCACTTCATTAACAGTTTGTTTTTTGTAGTGGGTAACAGTAACAAGACTTTTTCACCTGGCTCAAAAACCTTGGGAAGGCTATAGCCTGAGGTTCAAGGGGTTGGGAATATCTCCTCCTACATCTCCTACATAATCCTTAGTGCTTCTGCTGCTCAACTTTGAGTGTTTTGGAAATGCTTGTGTCCTTGCCTGGCTGCTCCATGGTTCTTGTGGCTGCTCCAAGCATCTGGTTCTCTCTGCTCCCATTTTGTCTCCTGTTCTCCTCCTGCCCCTCTCTCTTGGCTGCTGCCATCACTGCTCTAAATCCTTGTTCATCTCCCCCCCATGTTGTGTGCCAACATCCCCTTTGCTTGTCTTCCCCCAGCCCCCCTCTTCCTTGCTGTTCCCTCTTCCACTTCTTTCTCCTCCCACCCCCATACCTCTTGTTGTCCTCTGTGTTCCTGGTTTCCCCTGTTCTTTTTGGCTTTGCTTTCTTTCTGCTTTCCATAGCAGCCACTCCATTCCCTGTCACCTTCTGGGTTTGTTACTCCTGATGGGTCCTAGCTCAGTTCTGACTGCTACTTGGGCTACTCCAACTCAGCTTCAAACTGCACTCCACTGCTTTCCCAGCAGACTGCCTCTCTCTAACATCCTATGGCTCCATTGTTTCACTGAGAATCTATCACTACCATACCCCTCCTGCATTGCTACAGACTCATCTGCTCGACACGTGAGTCGGAACCTACATTTGAGGATCATCTTGCCTATGGACAGTACGATTTCAGCAGCACACCCATTCATGCCATTCTCTATCATCCGAGATGCCTGTGACCTTCGTTCATGTTTTCTGTTCTGGATCTAGGACCTTACTTTTGTTCATCTGCCATCCTTTTTATCTCCACCAACAACTGGGATGCACTTGGAACGCAGGGCAGACTGAGGAGCCAAAGTGCTCCTACAAGCCTCTCTCCTTGCTGATCTTTAATTTGCTCTGGACACTGCCTTTCATAATGAGGGCCACATCATCAACCATGGAGATACCAGTTCAGCACACTGTGGAAATCATTGCTTTTAGTTTTCACAGTTTAACATTTATGGAAATCATTGCTTTTCTTTTCCACAGTTTAACATTTAATTACCATTCTTACAACATTCAGACTTGCTGCTTTGAAGTTTAAATTTAGGGCATGTTCTCTGTGCATGCAGCCCTTTTCCATGAGGACCAACTGAAAGATGGGGCAATTTGGGGCATAATACGGTTTGTCCTTCATAATCTGGGACACTCTAGGGGTCATGCTGCCTATCCTGGATAAGATTATTCTGCTCCTCCTTGGGTGGACCTATGTGGGGGTCCTGCCAGTCCAGCTAGTCTATGTAGAGGCCTAGCTTGGTTCACTCACTTCTACTCCCTCCTCAGCAGACCTACATGGGGATTTTGCTGCTCTAGCCAGCCCACTTGGGGGCCTAGCTTGATTCACTCCATACTACTCCTTCCTCAGGCAGACCTACGTGGGGGTCCTGCCAATCCAGCTAGCCTATGCAAAGGCCTAGCTCAACTCACTCACTTCTACTCCCTCCTCGGGTAGACTTACGTGACAGTCGTGCTGGTCCGGCTAGCCTATGTGGGGGCCTAGCTCAACTCACTCACTTCTACTCCTTCTCAGGCAGATCTACATTGGGGTCCTGCCAGTCCAGCTAGCATACACAAAGGCCTAACTCAACTCACTTCTACTCCCTCCTCAGGCAGAACTACATGACAATCCTGATGGTCCAGCTAGCCTACGTGGGGCCTAGCTCAACTCACTTACTTCTACTACTCCTCAGGCAGATCTACGTGGGGGTCCTGCCAGTCCAGCTAGCCTATGCAAAGGCCTAGCTCAGCTCACTTCTACTTCCTCCTCCTCGGACAGACCTATGTGCCAGTCCTGCCAGTCCAGCTAGTCTAGGTGGGGGCCTAGTTCGACTCACTCGCTTCTTCTCCTTCCTTGAGGCAGGCATACAAGGGGGTTTCACCACTCCAGCTAGCCCATGTGAGGGCCTAGCTTACTACTCAATCACTTTACATGCTGTCCTTTAGTGGACCTCCATGGAGTCCTACTAGTCCAGCCTGGCCCACATGAGGGTCTCATTCTTTGGCATGTACACTCTAGCTTTGATCCATTCCAGTTCAAGTTTATTCCACAGGACATCACTGTTCAGCACTGCTCATCTAATCAACAGTCCCGAGATAGTTTAGGTATCTTCCTAGCAAGGTAATCAGTGGTATATAATTTCTACTGAAGCAGCAGGACAGTATCAGCCAGATCTCTTAAGTCGCTAAGACCTTGACCATTCATACATGGTACGTCTACTTGCTCTCTCTATGACCTCTTTGCAACTGGCCCATGTCCGAGCAAAGCTATCCGGCCATCTCAGCCTGTATATATCATTGACTTGTCAATGCCTACAACTGTGACCAAAAATCCACTGGCCGAGCGAACCACAAACGAACTTTGTGCAGCTTCCTCTCGCGAACCCCTCGAGAGGATCTCACCTTCCAGCCAATCTACACAAAAGCCTGATTTACAATTCTATTATTCATCTCCCTTCTTTTGTGATCCTGCACAGGGATCCTGCTGGCTTAGCTCAGCCTACATGGCTCCAGGCACTCCAGTGACTCATCTTACCATCAGACCACCTGCGGGGGCCTGTCCTCACCACTTCCTCCATGCTACATCTGGATCCCCAGTTTCTGAACTGTCATGGACATCTCGTACATTCTTAAGTTCTCAGGAAAGGATCTCTAGCAATGTCTTGCATGTCAGTTTCTTTGATTAAGCCTTCTCACCCAGCCTGCATGAGGATCCCACCTACCTTCCTAGTGTTAATCAACCACTGAAATTGCATCCTTGCTGCTCATCGCATTGGACTGCCTTCAGAGAACTGAGTAATCTCACTCTTCCATGTCATGACAACCACAACATCAAGTGTCTCATGCCTGCATTTCAGTGGATTCCTCAGATGCTCTTGCTCCTGTATCTGCTCTTCCTTCCTTCAACTATAACATCTCTGGCATCCTGGCTTGAGTCCATGCCTTATCTATGCAGAGGTCTCAGCTGACACCATATCAGGACCTCCGTGAAGGACCCTACTCTCCAACTTTCATTAACGACTTTCTCCCACTTGCTCAGACAGGGCAATACTGTCGAATGCTCGACCATCCTGAGACTTTGCTCCTTGGATTATCCTTATCTTTAGTTTACAATTCTTCATTCCTATACAGAAACCCTGGACATGGAATAATACTCCTTCCTCATCTGGACATGCATCTGAATTGGACTCTTCTTCATCTATCTGAATCTTCATACTCCAGTATTGACTTTCTGCTCACCACCAAGATTCAGAGGGCATGACTCATGGGCTAGCAGGATTAGGATTTAAACTCTTGGAAATAACCAGAACCAAACATCAGCCCTCATTTAGGATTAGCTCCTATTAGTATGCCCAGAGGACAGGCAGGTCAGTAGCCATTGGTCCTCAGAGGTTTCTCCCATGGGGGGTCCTCTCCTGTGTGCTACAAGTCACACTCTCCTGAGTTAGAGAAGGTAATCAAAATAGTAACAATCTTTTGGGCCTTAATTTCTACACCTTTCCAGCATTCCACTGAGGGTGGGAAGCAGAGAAAAGCCAAAGTCTAAGTCTATAAACATCAAGAACATAACATTCAAGCTCATAAGCACACACAAGCACTAAGCTATGTACCACACATTGCATGGGAAGGCTATAGCCTGAGATTCAATGGGTGAGGAATAGCTCCTCCTACATCCCCTACTTAATCCTTAGCACTTCCGCTGCTCAAATTTGAGCATTTTGGAAACACCCCCATCCTCCCCAGCCTCCTCCTCCTCCTCTGGCACTCTTATCTTACCCTCAACGCTGGGCCGTAATTCCTACCCCTTCCCAGCATTCCACCGAGGGTGGGAAACAGAGAAAAGCCAAAGTCTAAGTTTACAAACATCAAGCACGTAACATTCAAGTTCATAAGTATACACAAGCACTGAGATGTATCACACATTGAACTTCTTTTACCCCACGGTCATGATATACATGTTGTTTTGGGGCTTCTTCCTGATTGCTGTGAGCAATTTCAACATATTTTGCCAGTTTCTTTCTCAGTGCACACATATTAGATGACATTGATTCTTTCTGAGCAGGGCTATCTTCCCATGTTTCTTTTATTGCATCTACTGCCCCTCTAGGTCTTCTACCATACAACATTTCAAAGGGTGAAAAACCTGTTGATGCTTGAGGCACTTCTCTGCAAGCAAAACGCAGGTGTGGTAAATATTGGTCCCAATTTTTTCCTTCACAATTCAAAAATCTTTTTAACACGCATTTTAGGGTTTGATTAAAACACTCAACAGGACCATCTGTCTGAGGGTAATAAGGGGAGGTTTTTATGGCAGTGATCCCAAGTAGCCAGTACAGCTCCTTCAGTAATGCAGCACCAAAATTACTACCTTGATCAGTAATAACCTCTTTAGGTATGCTGAAAATGTTGACAGACTCTGCTGCCACTTTTGGGGCTGTGACAGTTCACAACTGGAATTGCTTCTCGGTATTGAGTAGCATAGTCGCATACTAACAAAATGAATCAATTACCCTTTTTATTCTTGTCTAAGGGGCCAACAACATTCATTGCAACTCTCTCAAAAGGCACATCTATCAAGGGTGGGGCATCAGGGGCACCTTGTCTTTTTTAGTTACTGAGGCTGCTTTCTGACATTCAGCACAAGAACTGCAATAGGTAGCAACATCTTCATAAAAACCTCCCTTTTCCCTTATCCCTCCTTTCCTCCAGTGAGTAAACGTTCAACTCCCCCAGTCTGTCCTCATATGGCAACTCCCCCAGACCTTGAATCATTTTTGTTGCCCTACATTGCACCCCTTCTAGCAGCCTAATGTCCTTTTGCAGGTATGGGCACCAGTACTGCACTCAGCACTCCAGGTGGGGTCTAACCAATGACCTGTATAAAGGCAGACTCACCTCCCTTCTTCTTGAGGTTATGCCCCTTGTTATGCATCCCAGCATTTTGTTGACCTTTGCTGCTGCTCTCCTGCATTGTGTGGAATTTTCAAAGTCCCCGTGATGAGCACCCCCAGATCCTTCTCCTCCTCTGTGACTTCTAGCCTCACACCCCCCAGATGGTAGCTTCTCCTTGGATTCTTTGTTACAAACTGCATCACCTTGCATTTTTTTGCATTGAACCTGAGTTGCCATCTGCCCGACCATGCCTCAAGCCTTGCCAGATCCTCTTTTAGCCCCTGCCATCCCTCCTGGTCATTCACCACTGCCCCCACCTTGGTATCATCTGCAAACAGACTAATCTTGCTGCTGATGCTCACCAAGATATCTATACTAAATATGCCAAACAGCACCGGCCCCAACACCGACCTCTGTGGGACCCCACTTGTCACAGGCTTGGGAGATGAGAACTCCCCTTCAACCACCACCCTCTGCTGCATATCCCTTAGCCAGTTCTACACCCACCCCACCAGTTTTGCTCCTGCCCCTGTGCCCCATAGTTTACTTCCAAGTCTCCCATGTGGTACCAAATCGAAGACCTTACTGAAGTCAAGGTACAGGACATCCACCGCATGGCCCCCATCAATCTGCCTAGTCACCCAGCCATAGTAGTCCACTAGGTTAGTCTGGAATGATTTGCCCTTGATGAAGCCATGCTGCCTCCTGTCCTGCATCCCATTGACCTCCAGAATTGTCACTAGCCTCTCCTTTAGTATGGTCTCCATTAGTTTCCTCACTATGGACATCAGGCCTACTGGCCTATCGTTCCCCGGTTAGTCCTTGGATCCACCCTTGCGGAGGGGAACCACATGAGCCAGTCTCCAATCCTGCGGTACACACCGTGAGTCTAGAGATGTATTAAATAAGTCTGCCAAGGGGCCAGCCAGGACCTCTGCAAGCTCCTTCAGTATCCTTGGATGCACCCCGTCTGACCCCGGTGACTTGTCTACCTTCAATACCCTTAACTACTCCCACACCCCCTCCACTGTGATTTCTCTATCCATCACCACATCCTCTTCCATCTTTGTCTATCCATCCTCCTACTATGGGTAGCCGCCCCTTGTAAAGACTGAACAGAAGTAGTCGGTAAGCACGCCCGCCTTTCCCCCCACCCCCCTTCCACCCATCCCTTTTCTTCTTAACTCTCACAGTTTGGTCCTTGCAACTTCTTTTCTCCCTGATGTACCTAAAGAAGTCCTTCTCCCCTTTTATGCCTTGCGCCTGCTTGAGTTTCCTTGATGCCTTGGCTGCTCTTACCTCCCTGGTCACTTCCTTCACTTCTTTCAGATACACCTCCCTATTCTCCTCTCTCCCTGATTTCCTGAATCTCTTATATGCTGCCCTTTTCCTCCTCACCCCATCTAACACCCCTTTGCTTATCCAGCTGGGTTTCTTCCCCCTAGCCCTTTTAGTCTGGGCCCTGCAGCAGGTATCCGTTGCCTCCACTAACCCCCCTTTTATCAGGTCCCACCTTTGGTGTGTGTCCATATTTGGCTGAATTCTGTCCAGAAACCTTTTATCTACTCTGGAATTAAATCAAATAAAACTGTAATGGCTTGGCTTATTACAGTTATAGCAAATAAAGTCTTTGGGTGCAGATTTGTCGCCCACATCAGAGTTTTTATCTGCTCTGGATTTAGACTGGGAAACAGAGGGTTTTACTCTTCCTTGGCTGTTACTTCATTGCTGCAGTGTCTGTCTGGTGATCTGATAGTCCTCAGCCAGAGAAATAGCCTTTTCCACACTTTCTGGTCAGTGTTCTTTTACCCAAAGCTGCATGTCTGTAGGAAGGATGTTGCCGAATTGCTTTATTGCAAATATGTGATGATTTGTGGGACTGTTTTGCCTTCTAGTTAGAACCATTTAATAAGGAACTCTGAGTCAGGTGAAAGCTTCTCAAGGATTGTCGACTGAGTTGTACTTCATGTACCAGAATCTCTGCCTGTAGGTTTCTCCTGAGATGTCACATCTTTTAAGGATTTCTCACGTCATAGTTTTCTGAGTGCACAGTGTCCATATTTCTGTAGGTAAGTTGTGCTTTACCTGTCAGATAAGGTACCAGCCTGATTGTTCATTGCTGTTTTGGCCATTGGCAGGCTCTGGCTACCCTTTCAAAAGTTGTCAGTTATGCTTCAATATCATCCATGGGACACAACTCTGTAAGTTTAATGTCTTCCAAGTTGTTTGTGTTTTGCCGATCTGCTACACCTGTACCAGATCTTCCAGATTTGATAGCTTGCAAGGCATCCAGCCATCACTGCTCCTGTCGCTACTCCTGTTTTCTTCTCTGCTGCTTCTCTTCTCTGCTTCTCAGTCTTCTTTGTAGTATAGCCCACCATTTCAAGAAGGCAGACATGCTTTCAGGTTTTGTCCCTGCCTATTCCTCTTTCATCAGAGGTGCCGGCTGTACAGTCTCAGTTTGGACTTTTGTTTCTGCTTCTAGTTTGGCTGCCATTCTTCCGGTGATCACTCCTGGGCCTTCTGTTGCAGAATCCATGCCTTTCTTTTATGCTTCCCTGGTATCAGGTCTAATATCCACGCACAAACTCCTGAAGCAGAGTATGCATGGTGTAAACCCCACCTTGACACCAAATGTAGCAGAGGCATAGGTCAGGAAGCATAGGCAAACCAGAAGAAGTTATAACATTTGAAAGTAGCATTTTATTATCAATAACAATAAAATAAAAAAAGACGTACAGTATAGTTCTTCACAAAGGCAGAACAAACATACACACACACACACACACACAAAAAAAAGTCCTTTATCTGAGAGTCTCTTTTCAATTTAAATCTCAGTCCCCCACTGTAACTCCCCAAAATAAAGCACTGCTTTTTTTATAAGTTGTTTTCCCTGGCAATTGCATTCTACATCCTGTTCTTGTTTTTTTTTTGTTTGTTTTGTTAATTCTTTTTACCCCACCATAGCAGGTCATCAACCCATCAGCCAACCTACCAGACTTGGGAGTCATTCAGGGGCTTCTAGCACTTTGCATGCTCCAGCGGAACTCCTGGAGCCAGCCTGGAGGCTTCATCCTTGGTGACCCCCACATTTTTCCTCCATTTTCATGCCCTTAGTTACCCGAGACCCTGGAAGTGGTGACACATGTGTGTGGAGGCACACATGCATTCCACAGCTCCAAATAATGGACCCTTCTGCCCTTCTTCAGCCTAGCACACCAGTGTTCCTCAGATGCGATGCTGCCACCCAGTCTCCACCAGGGGTCAGCCAAGCTCTGAGGAGACCTCATCCATCCTCCCGAGATGGAAGGTTGCCTGCTGGCAGCCAATCGACAGCCTCTCCCCCCCTCTGCTGACCTCCGATGACCTGGGCTCATTCCCAAACCTGGGTCGTCAGCATAGTGCGAGTGTGGCATCCAGTGCCTCAACCCTCAGTGCCACCAGGCTGGCTATCCTGTTCTTGATAAGCTATTGCCTCCTGTTTTAACACAATGTAGCAAAACTTTGCCATTGCACTACCTGTAACCAGCCTAATGAGTACACCTAGACTTCTTAACAAGTGTCACCAATGAACTAATTCTGTCCAGAGCTGGTTTCCTGCTGACAACTCTATCAACAAACTTTTGAAGGTCAAAATACATCTCAACCTTAACCCCCTGTGTTCCAGATAAAACCAAAAAGGCTTTCTGCAGTCATTTCAAACAACATAACTATATACATTTGCAAACCAAGGATTGCAATTTCTTCATATAAAGATTCACATATCTTTTAACTACAGAGAAGCAAAAGGAGAAAGAAAGTACAGAAACAGCAAATGAAGGAAGGGAGATAACAGGGGGAAATTGTGGGACCATCGGAGTAGCCAGTTCCTAGGTACCATGAGGAAAATGTGATTGTCCACTCAGGCAGGCAAGAGATATACAAGTTACCTTTGTGCTGAGCACATAAGGAAGGCATGCATCAGGTAGGGTCTGGATTAAGAGAGCCACTGCAATAACTCTATTTTATAAAGGTTTATTGTAACAACAATGTGCAAAATTGTGCAAACCAACAGTGTTTTACAGCACTGCTAGCCTTGCTTGTAGAGCAGAAAGCAGCTAACTAAAAGAAGCTACATTTTCTTATTAATTTAAAACTTATATCTCAGCAGGAGTCAGTGTCTGTTAAGATTAAGTAGACAGCTACTTTATTAGAAGTAGAAGGGGTCTTATTTAGGTTTAAAAAAAGAAAGAAAGTTAGTGTGTGTTCTGTGCTGGGAAGGGTACTGTATCAGCTGACTTTGCTAAACCAGACGTAAGAGAGCTTAATTGGGGGCGTGGCTTAGACACTATAAAAGCAGGTGACTCAAATTACAACTTCCTGTTACTAGCCTTGCTTGTAGAGCAGAAAGCAGCTAACTAAAAGAAGCTACATTTTCTTATTAATTTAAAACTTATATCTCAGCAGGAGTCAGTGTCTGTTGAGATTAAGTAGACAGATACTTTATTAGAAGTAGAAGGGGTCTTATTTAGGGTTAAAAAAGAAAGAAAAAAGTCAGTGGCCCAGATATTCAAAAGGGTTGCTCCATGCGCAACAGGGTTGCGCATGCACAAGTCCTACATTGCGCCATTCTGCGATATTCAGCAGGAGGCAGTTGCTCCACTGGCAACAGGTTACACAAAAGAGCAATGCAAATGAATGCATGCTCAACAGGAGGGGGAGGAACCATGCATAACCTGCGCAACCTGATATTCAGTCGGGTTGTGCAGAGTTGTGCATGCGCAACCCCCAACCTGTGCCTGCACAACCTTGAGCCAAAAAAAAAAGGATCAAGTTGAGGGCCACCCACAGGTGAGCTGCTGTATTGCAGGGCGCAACACACAGCTGCCACCCCTGGCTGGCCCCAACTGGTCCCTGTGCCCCCACCAGCCCAATCAGCGGGGCATCACAGTTACATGAGACCCCACCCCACACATCTCCCACAGCCCGATCATGGGCAGTACAAACCATGAACCCCCACACAACATCTCACACAGCCGATTGCGGGCGGTACCATCCCATGAACCCCCACACATCTCCCACAGCCCGATCGCGGGCGGAACCTGTATGAACCCCAGTGCCCGATCGCGGGCAGAATGTCACAACACAACCCCAAACATCTCCCTGGTGTCTAGTGTCCCCCCACCCACCCACAAAGCCCCTCCACCGCTTCCCCGTGGCGGCGGGCGACAGCATCCCACCTGCCTGCTGCCCGCGCCCGCCGACTGCCGACACAAATCTGGACTGTCTATGCGGTATGGGCTGCCGCCCATTGGCTGTAGTCGGCACCAATGGCGGCAGCCCACCGACAGTCAGCTGGCGGGCGGCAGGCGGGTGGATGCTGTCGCCCGCCGGCCGCGGGGAAGCGGTGGAGGGGCTCGTGGGTGGGTGGGGGACACTGAACACCAGGAGATGTTTGGGGGTTGTGTTGTCATATTCTGCCTGTGATGCTCGTCCACTGGACCACCAGGGAGTTATTGGGGGAGGTTACATTCTGCCAGCGATCGGGCACTGGGAGAGTCATACAAGTTCTGCCCGCGATCGGGCACTGAGGTCATACAGGTTCTGCCCGCGATCGGGCTGTGGGAGATATGTGTGGGGCGCATGCGTGTTCTGCCAGCGATGTACTGTGGGAGATGTGGGGGGTGTCATGTAACTGTGATGCCCGCGATCGGGCTGCATTGTGCGTCGGTCCCCGATGGCTGCTGCCTGGCAGGGTGGCCAGGAGCAAGTCCTCGGGGATCGGCGCACCTACATGCAAATGGCATGCAAATGGGGCCATAAATAGATGCAAATGGCCCCCCTGCGCCTTGCATAAATTATGGCCCCATTTGCATGTCACCTTTTGAATATTGGAAATTGCGTATGGCTAATGGTACTTAATATACCGCAAGTTTAATGCTCAACTCCTGGCAGCTTGCGGTAGGCGCAGGTTCCACTGCGCCATCGCATAGCTCTTTAATAGCTGGGGTGATATTCAGGTTGCTCAACAGCGCAACTCCTTTGAATATCACCCCGGCCACACCCCTGCACAACTATTTTGAGCGGCGCAGGGGCTTGCACCTCAGACTGGCGCAGTTTGAATATCTGGGCCAGTATGTGTTATGTGCTGGGAAGGGTACTGTATCAGCTGACTTTGCTAAACCAGAGGAAAGAGAGCTTAATTGGGGGTGTGGCTTAGACACTATAAAAGCAGGTGACTCAAATTACAACTTCCTGTTGCTAGCCTTGCTTGTAGAGCAGAAAGCAGCTAACTAAAAGAAGCTACATTTTCTTATTAATTTAAAACTTATATCTCAGCAGGAGTCAGTGTCTGTTGAGATTAAGTAGACAGATGCTTTATTAGAAGTAGAAGGGGTCTTATTTAGGGTTAAAAAGGAAAGAAAAGAAAGAAAGTCAGTGTGTGTTCTGTGCTGGGAAGGGTACTGTATCAGCTGACTTTGCCAAACCAGTAGGAGGAAAGAGAGCTTAATTGGGGGGGGGTGACTTAGACACTATAAAAGCAGGTGATGCAAATTACAACTTCCTGTTGCTAGCCTTTTTTCTTACTAATTGCCCTCCATCCCACACACCCTAAGCCAGTTCCATTTTTATAGCCACTGGATTTGACTGTCAACAGGAACTTCCTGTTTGGCAGTAGGAAGGGAAGGATCATAGAGAAACACTGGTTTTGTCAACCCTAAAGGAAAAATGCAGCTCACTCCCCCAGCTGCTGGTGGTCTGACATTGAGCAAGGAAGAAAGAGGCTACTGAAGAAGATAGGAAGTTGCTGTCCCAGAACAGGAAGGGTGAGAGTTGTAAGGAGAGGAGAGAGTAAGCATACAGAGAAACAGTAGAGGGGACACAAAATAAGAAATAATAGGAGTGGTGCAGTGCAATGGCTGTGGGGTGGCAGTGTTCTGGGAGACATTCTGGAGGCTGTGATGCTGCCCTATTTTCAGGCACCTCTATGGTCTGAGACAGGAGGTAGCCCATCTCCAGGCTGACCTGGCTAGGATTCATGAAACCTCCTCCCCCACCCAGGGACCACCAGGGCCAATGCCACTACCTCAGAGGTTGCCAAGAAAGAGGAGAGGCTGGACCAGGGTGGGCTCAGGAAGGGAGAGGTTGGTGGAACAGAGTTGCATTCCTCCAGCTGTATCTCTCCACAATTCATTCACTCTCCTGGTGGATAGTGGTTTCTCTATGGAGGCACCTGCAGTGGAGACCAAGGAGGATGCTGGGAACCTTTACAAAGGAGACCCACAAGTGGGTGGCATGGGACCCCACAGGGGAAAGAAACAACTCCTGGTGGGGGACTCAGTCATTAAGGGAGTAGAAATGAGGGAGGAAGGGGAGAGGGAGGCAAGGTGCCTTCCTGACACCACGGCTTGGAAGGACAGGAAGTGAATCCTCAAGATCGTGGGAGGAGCTGCACGAGGGAGGGAGCTGGATGTCATTGTCCACCTAAGGACAAATGACCTGGCTAGGAATGGGATCAGAGCAGTGCAAGAGGAGTTTGTAGAGTTGGGGAGGGGCCTTAGACAAGCAACACATACGGTAACCTTCTCGGAGGTGCTGCCCATCTATGGCAAGGGAGATGCTAGGGCACTCCTCAACAGGGAATTCAATGAGTGGTTGAAAAACTGGTGTGGAGCACAGGGTTTTGGCTTCATTGGGGACTGGGGAGTCACCTGGAGGAATGCAGACCTATACTGGTGCGATGGCCTGCATCTGTCCAGAGGGGAACCAGGATCCTAGGTGAGAGGTTTACATGCTTCCTCGGCAAGCATTTAAACTAGCCAAGGGGGGAGGCACTGAAAAGAAGCAGGGAAATCCCAGCCTCCCCCCACAAAACATGATGATTAGTGAGGTAAACACCAAGGTAGAGAAGTTATTAGGGAGCAGAACAGAAGTGAATGTAAAAAAAAGGCAAAGGCAGTAAGGACAGGAATGGGGCTAAAAGGAGTAAGGCTATCAAAAAGTGGAGGGTGATGAGTACCAATGCCCGTAGTCTGTGTAACAAGATCCCTGAACTAGTGGCCTTGATGGCAGAGGGTTGCCTGGATATTGTGGCAGTCACAGAAACATGGTACACAGAGAACCATGACTGGGATATCAACATACCAGGATACACAATCTACAGGAGGGACAGGGAGGGTAAAAGAGGAGGATGAGTAGCTCTCTATGTAAAGGAAAGGATCAAAGCAACAGAACTAAAGAGTAAATAGGGAGCAGATGAGGCACTCTGGGTCACCCTGGAGACAGAAAATGGCATCACAATCTGCATGGGGTTGTATACAGACCCCCATCTCAGGAGGAATGGACAAGGAAATGATAGAAGGCTTTTTAGAATGGCAGAAAAGAGGAGATATTGTTGATGGGGACCTGACTATGCCAGATGTTAACTGGAGCACCTTTGCTGCAGGCACATCAAACAGCGTCATTCTTGATGCCCTACAGGGGGCATGCCTCAGACAGCTAGTATTGAAACCCACTCAGGAGGGAGCAATCCTAGACCTGATACTCTCAAATGGGGATGGAGAAAGAATCTCAGATTTAGAAGTGGGTAGCCATGTGGGAACAAGCGACCACCAAACAGTGTGGTTCACGATAAACACAGCCATACAAACAAGCCATACAAAAGCAAGAGTATTGGACTTTAGGAGGACTCACTTTGGGAAAATGAGAGAGTGCCTCAGAAAAGCACTAGCAAACAGGCAAGAAGGAGGGGTGGAGGAACAATGGGGAGTAATCAGAACAGCCATCACAGAGGCAACAAGCCTTTGTGTAAAGCAAATCAATAAAACTCAACGAAGGAAAAAAACGCTATGGTTCTCAAAAGAGGTGGCAGGGAAGGTTAAGGAGAAAAGGATAGCATTCAGGAAATATAAGGAAACACAGAAGGAGCAGGACAGAGAACTTTATCAGTTAAAGCAGAAAAAGGCTGGGAAGGCAGTCAGAATAGCAAAGACTCAAACCGAGGAAAGGATAGCCAATTCTATTAAGAAGGGTGATAAGACCTTTTATAGGTACATTAGGGAGCAAAGAAAAAACAAACGAGGGATACTAAGCTTAATAAAGGAGAGGGAATGTGGGTAGGGGGTGACAGTGAAAAAGCAGGGATACTGAACAAATATTTCTGCTCAGTATTCACAAAGGAAGAGGAGGGGGAGGTACCTAAACCAAACAAGAGAAACACTCTTAAGATGGGGGTCGATACCAGTCCATTTACAGAAGAAAGGGTTCTGAAAGAACTAATAAAATTGAAGGTGGACAAAGCAATGGGGCCTGATGGGATTCACACAAAATTCTAAAGAACTAAGGTAGAACTAGTGACACCACTGACTACTCTCTTTAACAAATCATGGGAGGATGGGGTGGTACCCGAGGACTGAAGGGGGGCAGATGTGATTCCTCTTCACAAAAGTGGGAGCAGGACAGAGGCAGGAAACTACAGACCAGTTAGTTTGACCTCAGTGGTAGGGAAAACGATGGAATCACTTCTGAAGGAAAGAATTGTTGAGTAGCTAGAGGCCAGTGGGGCACAAGACCCAAGGCAGCATGGATTCACAATGGGAAGGTCGTGTCAGATGAATCTAATAGATTTATTTGACTGGGTGACCAAAGTAGTAGACCAGGGAGGGGCTGTGGACATGGCCTACCTAGATTTTAGCAAGGCATTTGATATAGTCCCACACAAAAGATTAACACACAAGTTAGCCAGCCTTGGAGTGGGTCCCAAGGTGGTAGCCTGGATAAAAAATTGGCTAGACAACAGGACGCAAAGGGTAGTAGTAAATGGAGTACACAGTGAAGAAAGGAGGTTACTAGTGGGGTACCACAGGGTTCAGTACTGGGACCAGTCCTTTTAATGTCTTTATAAGTGACATTGCAGAGGAACTGGAAGGAAAAGTATGTCTCTTTGCAGACGACACAAAGATCTGCAACAGGGTTGATACACAAGATGGAGTGGAAAGGATGAGAAGGGACTTGCATGAGGTTGGAGGAATGGTTAAATGTATGACGCTCAGATTCAATGCAAAGAAGTGCAAGGTAATGTACATGGGAAACAAAAACCAGGAAGCGTACACAATGGGGGTGAGATACTGACAACAGTAAAAATGGAAAGGGACCTGGGGGTAATTATATCAGATGACCTAAAGGTGGGCAAGCAATGTGAGAAGGCAGTAAGGAAGGCTGGGGGGATACTGGGATGCATAGGAGAGGCATCAATAGTAGAAAACAGGAAGTTGTTATCCCTCTGTACAGACAGTTGGTGAGACCCCATCTGGACTACTGTGTGCAGTTCTGGAGACCCCATCACCGCAAAGACATAGACAGAGTGGAGGCTGTCCAGAGGAGGGCAACTAAAATGGTGCAGGGTCTGCACCAGAAGACATACAAAGAAAGACTAAAGGAGCTTAATATTTATACCCTTGAGGAAAGAAGGGAGAGAGGGGACATGATAGAAACATTCAAGTACCTCAAGGGAATCGACCAAGTCCAAGAGGGTAGCATCTTTCAGAAAAAGAGATGTGCAAGAACAAGGGGGCACAATTTGAAGATAGAGGGAGGATGGCTCAGAGGTAATGTGAGGAAGTATTTTTTCACAGAGAGGGTTGTGGATGCATGGAACAGCCTCCCTGAGGAGGTCGTGAAGTCAAGAACACTGGAGGAATTCAAGAATGCATGGGACAGGCATAAGGCAGTCCTAGTGGGGGGCAGGAGGAAGTAAGCTGTTGGTTAACTAGGATCTGCAGCTTATCTGTTAGGTAGGAAAATGGGCAGACTAGGTGGACCAAGCAGTTCTTATCTGCCATCAAATTCTATGTTTCTACAAGAATACACAGACCTTACCCCAATCCAACAGTCAGCCACAATTAACCCCAACGCTTCTCCGCAAGGCTTCCTTGGGGGGGGGGTGGCTTTGATACCCAATGTGATTTTTATACTTTTAACAAAATGCTCATGCTAATTTTAAAACTGTTAAATTACTTAATTAGTTAACATCCATTACAAATAAACAAATTTTGATCTCAAGAAAACCACCCATACAATATCAATAAATATGCATTTGTATTCAGTCTAGATCAATTATTTCATAGGTATGTCATAGACTTTTATAATCTTTTTAAATTAGTATGCTTTCAGTTAATTTAACTTAATATAAAAAAGTCCTTCATCAATTTCTTCAATACATCGGACAGTCAAAGCAATTTAGATCATTTAATTTTCTCCCAGGTCCTTAAGTTTCTATGATTCAATACTCTGAGGCTCATTGCTTTGTCTTTATAATGCAAACTGCATTCCAGGGCCAACTATTTGAGACAGTTTCTCTTTGTGACATACTGTAAGAGATGCAAACAACAATTATAACACAAATAAAAATGAATATAAAATATAAGACAAATTACAAAATAAAGGCAATATACAAGGATTTGGGGTTTTTAACTCATACAACTTTTTGTTACTATAAATAAGATTTCAAATCCCAAATATCATTTAGTCCAATAGGTTTTAAACTTTGTAAACGCCATATCCAAGCAGTCTCTAGTTGTGGCAGTTTGGTATCTAAAGGTATTGTGTTTTTCTTCCCATTTCTAGTGCACTCCAGACCCATATATCTCAAACCTTTAGGGTTTGCATCATACATATCTCAGAAATGTACTGCAACTGGACTATTGATATTCACATTTATTATGTTTCTTACGTGCTCCTGAATTCGATTTTTGACAGCTCTTTGTGTCATACCCACACACTGTATATTTTGTAGCATGGACAAACCAATCCATATACAATGTATGTAGTGCTGCAAGTTATACATTCTCTAATCAAATACTTTTCCAAAGTGATTGGATGTATAAAATAATTCCCTTCAACAGCATATTGACATGCATTACAGCGTTTGCATTTTCTGAAACTTTTTGGGAGTGGGGGTAACCACATAGATTCATTTTTACCTGTTTTGGACATAGCCTTTGATACTTTTTGCCCTTCGAAAAGATGTACGTGGTCTATCTCCCAGAGCAGCTGCCAATTGCGTATCATTCAAGTATAGGCCAGTACTTATACACTACTTTTCCCACTTTGCCAGACAAAGAGTTGTATTCTATGCTTAATTATTTTTGCCTTTTTATCTTGTAGTAACTTCAAACTATACCGTCTGTCCAAAAAGCATTCAATACTGATCAATACCCTTCAGCCAGATGCTCTAACTGAGGAGAAACTGTAGCAGTACCAAAGACGTTGGGACTCAGTTGGAGCATATGATTGAATGCCTTTTGGACAGAGGGTATAGTTTGAAGCTACTACAAGACACGAAGGCAAAAGTAATGAAAAGAGAATGGAAGGCTTTATTAGTCACATCAGAAAAATGTAAAAGTATACAGGAATCAGTGATTTCAAGCATGGAATACAACTCTTTGTCTGGCAAAGTGGGAAATGTAGTGTATAAGTACTGGCCTATACTAGAATGATTGAATGTTATGCCTTTTGGCCCATACCCTTGTGTGATACCCAGCCTTATTTCATAGTATTTACATTCCATACAAACCTACCCTTACTTCGTCTCATTCACCTGTCTCCTTTCCTATCTTACTTTATTCACTGTGTGTCTTGCCGTGCCCTCTCTAACAGGGAATTTGCAACTTTAAGAATCTTCTTGTAACCTTTGGCTAAACTCATCTGCCTAGCAGCTCTTTTTTTAAGACTGCCTAATCTGGTTTTAAAGAAAACAGTAATCTTCTGATGTGATTTTCCGAATCAGTGAACATAATAACAAATGCAGAGCTGGTATAATTAACTTTGAAATGTCAGAGCTAGGAGCCTGGCTATCATCTGTTTTTTTTAAATACATTTATTGAGTTTTTCTTAAAACAACGCATACATTAATACACTATCCAATAAGCTTGAAAGTACACGAGCCCTGTATACAGTTCTAACCAACACAGGCAATCTGATAGTGCAAAAACTCATAATGACAGATTTGGAAAAGAAGACATGAGTTGCAAGCCCAATAAAACATATAAACAGAAACACGGGGTTAGCATTGCCCCGGAGCACTTTAGAACACTGTTATATCAGGACATTTAAAAACACTAAAGGATTACCATATTAGGACTTACTTATGTGTAGGAGAGTCTACTACACACTGTACAGGTTTCAGCACCTATAGATTACCCTGTTGGAATTTATCAGAAGCATTGCTGTAGGTACACCCTAGCCAATACCTGACCTAATCAAGGCTGCTCATTGAGGGGGAGAGAATCCAGATAGGGGCCTCAAACCTGATCAGATATGTCCCCTTGTGTCTCTGAGTATGAAAGTTGCCTGTTCAAGAGGAAGAACATTCAGTATGAGGTCTTCCCACTGCAGGGTTTTAAATAAGGATTTTCGATTGATTAGCACTTTTGCGTGGAAAAGTGCTGCTTAATGTTGTTAATGTGTAGCAGCTGGATCGAATTGATTAGCAAAATGAAAAAGTTATCATATTTACTAGAACCATTATAATTGGTTTTATTTCTCATTTGCAAAGCACATTTTTGACTTCCTTTGATGTGTGGAGCAAAAGGGAAAAAAAATAAGACTAGGAATAGAAGTGCACAGTCACCGACTTACCTTTATTCCATTTTTTTCAGTTTCAGTGTCTGAAACAGACTCAACTGCAGATTCAGTTTTTTTTGAAGTTATAAGTATTCTGCAAATAACAAACTAGTAACATACTGTCATTTTACTGTTTCTTTCCACTTGTCAACCCTTCTCAAAAGCCTGCTCCAGGCCGGCCCAGTGACACGGAGGGTTGAGGCACTGGTCGCCACACCTCGTGCCACGCCGGTGACCCGGGTTCGGAAGTGAGCCTGGGTTGCCAGGGGTCAGCAGGGGAGGTGGAGGATTGAGTGTCCGAGGACAGCTCTCCTCTCCTGGGGGGAGGGGGATCCAGACTTGGTGCTTGACTGGCCCCAGGCGGAGGCTGGGGGCACAGCAGGCACTGCAGTCGACATCGGGGATGGGGAGTGGTGACCCCAGCAGTGATGCCTTGGTGTGGGGTGCATGCCACTTTCCAGTTAATGCAGAAATGACTGCAGATGCCGGGGAGATGGGGCACTGGAGCAAGCCTCCTGTATGCCCTTGCCTGCCTGACTACACCTGATCCGATGCTACTTACAGTTTTGGGGTGTTCGCTGGCCCACCTCGACCCTGCTCGGGGGGAAAAGCCACAGCTCCATGAGGACCGAGGGTTAGTATTGGGCAAGACAAGTGAGGCAGGAGGATGACTCCTAGGCACTTCCGATGGGTCGGCATCCATGGGACGTAGGCGAGGATAAATAGTAAGTTCAAAAAAAAAAGCCTGCTCCAATGTGACCTTAAAGTCAACAGCACAGCAGTACTTAGGGTACCGAACCGTACTTACTGAGAATAAGCCAGAAGCTTGCAGCTGCACCCTAAACTGATGACAGAACTCCTGACTACTGTTCCCAGCCTCCCATCCATTTGGATAGAGCATCTAACTTAAACGGTCAATTTTAACTGGATAGGGTGGTTGGGAACAGTAGTCAGTTGTTGTCTCTGTAAAAATCATTAACTATCTGATTTACAAATGACAGCTCTGACTGTACTCTGTTCCCACAACCTCCCATCCATTTGAACTGAGCCTCTAACATGAACGGTCAGTTTTAAGTGGATGGCGTGGTTGAGGGAACAGTCAGTGTTGTTGATTCTCTGTAAAAATCAGTGATTATGGTGCAAAGCAGCTGCTTTCTCAGTAAAGTACCTGAGATCCTTTTTTTTTCCCCAAGTTCTACACTAAAATGTTACAGTTTTTCTGACCAGAGGTCTAAGCCTCTGGTACAGTGTGATGAGTCATGTTGCACATGGAAATGTAATTGCACTGGGTGGTTGGGAACCTCAGGGTCCATGTCTCATGTACAAAAAAGGCAAGTGGTGCAGCAGGTAGTTCCTGCACTTGCAAACTTCCCAAAGCCAATGTGACACCAAAGTAGGAAAGCAGCTGAGAGAGCAGTCTGGTATGCTAGCTGGGTACTGAGAATAAGCAGCTGCAGCTGCACCCTAAACTGATTTACAAACTTTACTGAGACAACCGTAACTGTTCCCAACCACCCATCCATTTGGATTGAGCCTCTAATTTAAATGGTCAGTTTTAGAAGGATGGGTGGTTCGGAACAGGAGTAGTCATCTCAGATGTTTGTAAATGGTATACCCAACCAACAGCGACTTTTCGACAGTGAGGTCTCCTACAGTGACTACAGCACCATGCTGCTGTAGGGAACCTGCTGGAAGCTGGCACTGTCTGTCAGGGCTCCTGCACCCCCCCCAAAATCAGCTCTGACTCAGAGTTGATAATCCTAAATGGGGGGGTTGGGGCAAAACACCCCCCCCCGAAGAAAACACTTTGTGGCACTGGAAACCAGCAGTCAACTGCAAAATGAGGTTGACCTGCCGGTTTCTCTGACGGGGCATTTGACAAAAATTTTTGTCGAACACCCATCGTGGATCCTTTGTAAATAACTAGGGTGTAGCTTTAGCTTATTCTCAGTACCAGCAGAGCATTGATGTTCACTGACTGACTATTTTGGGACTTTGGGAAGTTCTGGCAAGTGGAACACCTCACAGTCAAACAACTTAACTCTGCTACCTGACTTTAAAGTAGCTGAGTAGTCTGTGACTCAGCCCTGTAGACCAGGTTCCTGATGGCCATGCATTGTGATGCCACTAATTTTACCTTACAAGTGATGTGCAGACTTACTATTAGATAAATTACAGAACAAGCCAAGGATAGGCAACAAACATTGAAGTGTATGGCATTAAATTTTCTTTCGACTTATTTCTAGCCAGAGAGATAACACAAAGAAGATGACAACTTATTGTGTACCACAGAGGCCTACTCATACAGTTCCCTCCCCACCCAGCTGAGCCATACACTACAGGGATTTTTTATTTGTTCAACAATATAAGAACTTCAGACTGCAGTTTTCAGGCAGACAATCTCACCATGCAAACATGAAGAAATGTAAATGTGAATAATTAACAGCTATAAACTAGTGTGACTTAGTTGAGCCACTGAAAAAAATGGCGGTCTCCACCAGCTAATGGAAGACTTTTTGCCCTTAAAAGTCCAACTAAATGGAAACGTAATCCCAGCAATTTAGTCACTTACATTCTAATGCTTGTAAGCCAGTACCCATACTTCACTAAGCGACTCAGATCAATGTCCCATACTACAGACACAAGCTTCAGAGCTCAGCAGAATTTAGTTGTGATGAAGTCAGCACATGAAAAAATTGCTTGTATAAATTTAAATTGGTGACATGGTCATCATGTCATGGTTAGGTTGGTGCCCAGACTATATTGCAGGTGGTTGCGGAACTTAAGACAGGGCAGCCCATTTGCTGAAGTGAGTAGTCCTGACCTGTGTGGATTGGTAAGCAGAGTTCTGAAAGAGTAGCCTACTTCCCATGACCTGAAATCTGGAGTGCCTGATGGGATACCCAGGTATTTTGAGTGCAGTGTCTAGCTAGAACCAATAATAGCTGAATATTTCCATGGTATAGCATCCAGTCCTCCCCTCCTGATCATCAACTCCCATTAAGAGAGCTAATAGGGTACAGGGAATATGGCAGTTATAGATCTGTCCCACCTTGGGTACTATTTCCTTCCAGAAGGACTGCAACTTCTCACACTCCCAGAAGTAGTGAAAATAGGTCCCCATCTCTGTAGTACAGTTACCACATGTGGGAGAGATCTCCAGATGAAACTAGTGAACAACTTGAGAGGAGTGGTATAATTGGTTAAAGAATTTGTATTGTGCCTCTTTATACATATTATAGGATAAAAGCCCATGAGTGCGGGGCATAATGTTTGCCAGGCTTGGTGTGGGATCTGATATGCCAGATTGGCTTCCCATCTCATTCTGCTTTTAACTGATGGGTTGAGCCCAAGAGCTCTGCTCGGTTTCACCACTTCTGAGATCATTTGCACGGTATGTTGCCACTTGGTAACAGTGAGTTTCTCCAGAGGGCCTATATTTGCTGCAGAAGACTTATTTCTACCCAGCCGCCAAGGTAAAGTCATACATATCAGTAAAAGAAGTGCTGATTACAATGGAATCCCACTGTTGCTGAATCCCAGCAAACAAGCGCAGCCCCTTTTCTGTCATTAAATCACCCAAGCACTGGATCCCTCTGTTCTGCCAACCCTTGCCTACCCCTCCACCTGTACCTGGCAAAATCCTGAGTTACTGGCCAGGAGCACAAGCAGTGTGTTTCCATCTTGTCCTTGTCACCCTTTACATACAGCTTGCCATGCCAATAAAGTCCATTCCATCAATGGGTTTCTTCCCCATAGTCCCGTCTATGCTCGAACCCCATCATCTGCCAAATAAACATGTACAGGATATGGGGCACTCTCACATTCTAAGTCAAACCATTGGATCCTATCCAACTGAGCCACCTAATCCTGAATAAGCCTGGTTTGGGCTGCCCAATAATATTAAGGAACACCTGAGAACTTAAGGCCTCCCTGTAGATCATCCCTCTTTAACTGGAGAAGACTCATCCTAGCCTATGGCCTGCCCACAGGAATCTGGTGCAAGCATTTCAAACACTCTTTCTCTCAACCCTGTTTAATCCCATGGGAAGCATTTGCATTGAGTAAAGCAGCCTTGGGAGCATATTCATTTTAATCAGACTAAAGACGGACAGCCAGGTCGAAGGTAGACCCTGCCACTTTTCCAAGTCCACAAGCAGGATGGTCAGCAGTGGCTTGGAGTGCTAAGGGTACAGCTCCTCAAGTGTGAGACCCACCCTTAACTCAAAAAAGGTGATGCCTCAATCTGCCACTGAAAAGGGCATTTGGCACACCTTCCCCCCAACCCTGCTTTTAGCAGGCACTAGACACCACAAACAGGATTTTTGTGTGTTAATTTTATGTCCTGAAAAGGATGAAAAATTTGCCAGTGTAGACAGAAGGGCAGGTATTGTTGTCCCGGGTTTCGTGACATACTTCAACATATCGTCAACATTTTGTGAATCTTGCCAGACTGTGTCTGAAGACCATAAATAGCCACCTGCTGAAGAATTCTGATGGCCAGAGGTTCAATTACAAATGTAAAAAGGAGTAGAGAAAGGGGGCTCCCTGCCTAGTTCCATGATAGATTAGAAAAGGTGCCAGCCTCTCCCATTCACCAGCATGTAGGCAGTGGGGCCATGGTACAGCACTTAGTCATTTCAATGAAGAGTTGTCCAAGACCAAACCTCTCAATCACCTCAAATATATAGTCCCATTCAATCCTATCAAACGCTTTCTCAGTGTCCAGATAAAGCATGACTCCCCCCCCCCATGCCAAGTCTCTACATGGACTGCATAAAGCAATTGTCTCATGTTATGGTAAAAAAGGCGGTCCCGGACAAACCTGATTGGTTGGGATGGATCACATAGCCCAGAACTCAATCAAGTCTAGTGGCTAGTACCTTTGCATCGCTCTTGTTGTCATAATTCAATAGAGAAATGGGACGATAAGACTTAAATTCTTGCGAGTCCTTCCCCACTTTTGGTAACACACAAATCACAGCCTCCGCAATGGTTGATGGCGATGTACTCTCAGTGTTCACCTCCATGTATACCCAAGACAGACACTCCACTAAAGGGTCACTGAGACGTTTAAAGAATTCTCTGGAATAACCATCCAGTCCATAGGCCTTGCCCGTTTTCAAGGTCTGAATGGCCCTGCTGACCTCTAGTAGGGTAATGTCTTTTCCCAGGCAGCAACTTCAAAATCTAGCCAGGAGGAGCACATAGCCAGATCCTGTATTGTAATCGCTGTGGCCCTCTTAACCACTACACACAAGCCACGTGAGCAAGCTGCTGAGTAGCCATACAGTAAGCGCTGAAACCACATACTGAATTGGTAAGCACCTTTTCTTTATGCTTTGAAATAAGATTAAATGTGAAACAATTTAAATACATTTGGTAACCTCTTTTAAAAATGCAACAAGTATTTATCATATTGAATTTTTATCTGAACATACACTGTACATATTTTTAATTCAAAGGACCACTTCTCCTTGAAAAAGCTGGCAGGAGGCCAACAAAACTGCTGGGGCAAGCAAATTCAGTGGCCGGTATGAAAATAAAGATGAATTTGTGAAACGAAATCTAAGTCTAAAGCATGGTTAACTGGTTGATAGAGCTACTCTGCTGTGTTTTATTGAATTTCAACTGCCAAACCTTATGCTATCTCCATCCTTTGCGGGTCACTCTGCATCTCCCTAATTCCCTTGTCGCTACCCACCCACCCACAGAGCTTAGTGTCATCTGTGAAGAGACACAGCTTGCACTGGATTCCATCTCCAATGTCATTGACGAACATACTAAAGAGGACAGGATCCAGGATGGATCTCTGTGATGCCCAGCTCGTGATCTCCCTTACTTCTGATTTGACACCATTAATTACAACCTTCTGCTGCCTCTCATTCAATCAATTTCCTATCCATCTTGCTATGTTCCTTGCTGAGCCCAAATTTTTGATCTTCTTCAGCAATCTTCTGTGAGGTACGAGTCGAAAGCCTTGCTGAAGTCAAACTAGAGTAAATCAGAGCCAGGTTAATTTAGCACTGCAATAACAGCACGGTATAAACCATGCTGTAAAAAGCTTGAAAACAATGAAAGCGACAGGGGTAGAATAATGTTAGTAAATTACCACTACCCCTGATACTGTCCACAGAGAGGAGAAAGGGCTGAAGTTGCTTCAGGTATGCTGCTAGGTTGAGCTACTCCTGTGGTGGAGTGGCTAAGGCACTAGCACCTGGAGTGGTGGAGACTACGGTTTGGTTCCCCGTCTTCCGATAGTGGACTTTTTTTTTTAGAAACAAATGTTCCCCCCCTTCCTAAGTTTCTCCCCATCTCCAAGGTCCACACACCCTCAGAGTTGATATATTAATTTTTTTGGGGGGGTGGAGTGCGTAGCCCCTCCCCACAAAAATCTAATGTTTTCCTATGTGGCTGTATTGTTTCTGTGGCATTTTGGTGTTGGTCGGTATTTTCACCGACTTTATATTTGTATTCAGCGTTTTTCCTGTGGGGTTGTTAACTACACTATTTTTGTTTGCAGGGTATTGACTCTGTACTGAGTAAATCCTTGGTGTGTCCCCTCTCCAATACCCTTGTCACCCAGTTAAAGAAAACAATCAGGTTAGCCCCTTCCTGCCACAATCTCATGCTGTATAATATCCTTGAGTCCGTTACTCTCCAGGTAGTCCACAAGGTCTTCTTTAACCAGTGACACCATCAATTTTACCCACAACAAAGGTAAGACTGACAGGTCTATAGTTCCCCACTTGCTCCTTGTTCTCCTCCATGAAGCGGAACCATGTCTCCTACCCTTCAGTCATTTGGAACCACCCCAGTCAATTCTGCTGCCAGTTTGTTGAGTACCCTTGGATACATCCTATCAAACCCTGGGACCTTATCTATCTTTAGAGCTGCTAGCCCTTTCCAGACCCTTTTGCCGGTAAATACTGGATGCCTCATCTCTGGAACCCCCTTTATGGCTGCCTGATGCCACTGTCTGGCAGGGAGCCCTCTGTCATCCCTTATGAAGACAGAACAAAAGTAATCATTAAGGATGGCTGCCTTTTGCAAGTCCTCCTCTATTACCCTACCTCTCTTAAATACACTAACAATGCTCCCTCCCTCCTTTCTTTCTTTTCCCCTAATATACATGAAGAACTGCTTTTGCACACCCTTGATGCCCTCTGCAATAAGCAGCTCAGTGTCTGCTTTTGCCTCGCTAACTGCCATCCTTGTTTCCTTATTTCTCAGATTTCTCCCCATTTTTCTTCCCCCTGCATTTCCTTGTAAATGGTGAAGACCTCTTTTTTGGCCTACACTGCTCCCTGATACCTTCTGAGAACTATAGTGGTCTCTTGCACTTGCTTCTTTTGGTTACTATTCTCATGCATAACTTAGATGCCTTTATAATGGCCCCCTTAATTGCTCCCACATCTGTCCTCTGCATCTCCAGTGCTGTCTACCCTGACTAACTTGTCCCAAACCAATTCCTTCATCCTGATGAAGTCCATCCTTCCAAAATTAAGGACTTCTGTCCCCAGCTAGGGCTTTCTGATTCCAAGGGTCAGCTTGCACTAAATAGAGTTCAGGTCGCTGGACCTTAGCGACTCTCCTACCTGCACACTTCTTACAATGTCCAATTTGATGGTAACCATATCGAGAATGGCAGCATGCCTGTTGAGTTCCTTAACCAGATGCACCACAAGACAGTCCTGGAATGTATCCAGCAGGGCCTGCCTTCTGGTGCTCCTGGTAGCTGGAACATCTCAATCAATCTCTGGCAGGTTGAAATCACCCACCACCACTACCTCCCCCTTTGCCACTCCTCTTCCTAGTTCTTCCCAAAGCTCCCTATCCCTCTTTTCCACTTGTCCTGGTGGTCTATAGATCACCCAACCGTAGTTTCTTGCTGAAGGCCTTCATGAGTTGCACCGACAGTGATTCTGTCTCCCCATTACTTACCCTGATGTATCCATCTTCCACAACCTCACTGCCTTCTCTGACATATATGACTACACTCCCCTATTACCTTTTCCTCTGTCCCTGCTAAACATTGCATAACCAGGACTTGTCATGCCCCAGTCATTATTTTCTGAGGTCTAGGTTTCTGTGAGGTCTATCTCAGTGTCTGCCATCATTGCCCAAAGATCACAGATTCTATTACCCAGACTCCTGGCATTACCTTGCCCTTCATGAAGTCTTGTGATGCTGTGTAGGGGTGTTTGCCAACCAGATGGGTAATGCAACGTAAATAAAAAGATTAGCAGTATCCACCATGTTGTGTGTGTCTTTTTCAGTTTTGTTGTTCTACGGTCTATGACCAGTAAAGGTAGTACCTTTAGCTGCACAGTATGTGCAGTTTTGTATGACTCCTGGTGTTAAGACAGACCTTTTTACATCAAACTCCAGATCCCCTTTTGCTTTTTGTTCAGATTTCTCACTTATTTCTCCCTAGTCCCCTTAACTTCATTGTTTTTCATGCTAATTGCAGGGTTTGTGAGACTTCCTTCTTTGATCTTGCCCAGTTTGAACCTCAACCTTATGTTTGCCCACTGTGCTGCTACAAGTTCCCACATTAGGGGAAGTACTATCTAGCTTCCCTTTCCACTCTCCTAGCCTCAGTCTCCCCTGCAGTCAGTTTAACTGTCCAGTGATGACATCAAACTTCTGCCCCAGTGCACTGGCCTCTTCTCTTGTCAGGTGAAAACCTGTGAAGAGCTTCCTCTGTCAAAGGGACACTGTCAAACCCTTAGGCCTCCATAACAGATGTAACATTTAGGAAAGTTGTTTTTTTTATCATCTTACTAGTTATGTTGCTTATAAAATATTTTAGTTGTGAGATGTATGGAGAGAATTGAAGATTACCACATATTACAGACACAGGCTGTGCTTTGTGAGCATTCCTGGGTTCCCATAGAGGTTGGGTGGGGGCCACAACAGTTCCCGCCCTGTAAAAGGATTTTCTTTCAATTGAACATCCTGAATATCTTTCATAATAAAACAACACGTTATGTGTGTAAACAGGACCAAAGCAGAGTGAGATGGAACCCCACTGATTTAGCCAGCCAGGATAACAAAATGAAAGAAAACAAAAAAGCAGCGATGACACATGAGAGCTTAATATGAAAAACTTTTATTCTATATTCACTGGGTTCCCCTGCACTTCAAGGGGGCAATCCATCTTCATCAGGGGGTAATGGTGGATGAAGTGGCCTCAATTCGCACCGCAAAGTGATTTGCGGAGCCAAGGCTAACTCGCGGAGTGCTCCGAAATGCGAAGTGGAGTAATTCGCGTTATAATGGGTAACGCGAAGTCCATTGAAAACAATGACTTCATGTTACTCCACCATCCCAGACCACTATTCCACCGAATGTTAAGGCAAAGTGCATTGATATCAATACACTTCTCCTCACTTTGCCTTGTTTTTAAGCTCCGAAGGCAAATTTTGCAGTGATTCATGGGATTTCAGGTCACATGGGCTCTATATTGATCTGCATAGCCTCAAGTTCGAGGTAGTGTGTGTAGGAAGCTGTAGGAGATAGTGTGCTCTGAGAGCTGCCTGTGATTCAAACCTTCTAAAAGCTGTCAAAAAAGCCTTTTTGAGTAACTTTTTTTGCTCAAACTTTAGTTCATCAATTGTAGGAAACCCTCCTGTGCTCATATCATCGAGCATTTTTGTTTGTGTGTGGATTTTCAATGTTAATGTACAACATTGAGTCTGTATAGTAAGGGACAGTGAAAGTGTGCTTTGGAGAAGGGGCGTATCTGTGGTGCAGGTAGATGTAAGTTGGAGAAATAGGGAGTTCTTCGCTTTTTGGTTATATTTTTGTTATATGACTGTGTTAATGTACATACAGTAATGTTGTCAGTAATTGTTGAAATTGTCTTGCTGATTGTGTGTTGTGTGAATCTGCTGCATCAGTTCAAAATTTCAGGTTGTTTACAATACGTGGAATATTACTGAGCTTTTCAATTTGCTACGCATTACTTGCAGACAAATTGCATGTGTGTGTGAGTGTGTGTGCGGTGCTGTGTGGCATCAAATAATACACCTTTTATTGTAAACACAGTGTAATTGCAGGTGCAGCAGTGTGAACCTGCTATCCACTGCAACTGCATGATTTTGTACTGTCATTGTGGTATATTTTCTTTGTTTTGCTGCTTGCACTGCTGTTAAAATCTGCAGTCAGTGCCCCTCCCCACCACCAGCAAAGGAATTGTTTTCCAGATTGGATTGTTTGTGACTTCAGCACCACTGGTTAGTTAAGGTGTTGTTTTCACTTGTGAATTTGCGTCCATATCTGTTGCTGAAGCCACAGTTGTTTTTTTGGCTTCACATCCAGCATCCCCCCATGCAGAGTGAATGTTCCAGAATCTAAATTTGTTTAAAATATTGTTGTTGATCCCCCAAAATGCCTGCAAAGAGACATGAAAGCAAAGCTGGTTCTCGCCATGGCACTGCTGCCAGTGGTAAGATTGTCTGTGGGTGTGGTGGTACACAGACACAGAAGTGCATTGCTGATGTGAGGAAAGGTATTTCTCCTGCAATGTGTTTTACAGCCCAATTAGTAGCTTCACTCATAGTTGTAGGAGATGATGTTGTCCCAGCCGGTGGTGTTAGTGCAGTTGCTGGTGGTGGTAGTATGAGTATTGCTGCCTCGAGTTCCACTTCTAATCAGTGTACTGAGTCCAAAAATATAGTGGAGTGTGAAGCAGTGCAAGTGAGTGGCAGTGTCGATAATGTCATACTTCCCAGTAACATCCCAGTAACTGAACCTGAGGATTCTGATAATCATGTCAATGATAGCATACAATGTGACATTTCTTCCACTGTGATTCAGGTCACACATTTTCCATGCAGTGATTCACAGTGTGGTGAAAAAATATCAGGTGATGGTAGTGTTGATGATGATGATGAATGTGATGATGACGATGTAGCTGTGGCTGCAACATGCAGTCCACATGCCAGCATCCAAGCAGAAGATATGGATGTAGGTGATGTTAATGAATATGATGATTTAATTGACCCCAGTTGGGAACCGGAGAAAAATAAATTCAAGGTGGCTGTGTCTGGGTCTGTTTGCATTAATCCCCAGTAAAAACTTGTGATTTACCAGTTTCAGTTGATGGTGATGATGACCCAGTAATAATGATAGGTAGTCATGGTGGTCAGTTGCAGTCCAAGTGTGTTCTGCCCGGAAAATCATGTAGCACACACCCCACTTCAGTGTTTAAAAGAACTGAGTCCAAGAAGCACCATCATGGGCATGTTAAAAGCGAGCATCACAATCCCTTGTTTGGGAATTTTTGTGCAAGATGTAAATGATGAGTCAACTGCAATCTGCCAGGTCTGCCATGTGTGTGTGAGTCAAGGTAAAAATTGGAGCCATCTGGGCACAGGAGAACAGCATACACATCCTAAGAACAGGCACATGGCACTGTGGACCCAGCACAAGATGGCAGCTAATACCACAGTGGAACATTCACCCTCGTCATCAACCATAGCATGTTATCTCCTTCCATGACTGTTAATTCCAGTAGGAAATTAAATAGGTGCAGTAGTGAGGAAATAAGAGCAGAGGTTTACTACAGGCATGATGAGGCGGAGGAGCATAATGATTTTGAAATGGTGTCCAGTGCTGGTGAGAGAAGCAGTTTTGGTGGTGGTGGTGGTGGTGGTGGTGGTGAATGCAGTATGTCTAGTGCAAGTGGTACATCAACCCCAGTTGGCAAATCTGACAAAATTACTGCATTTGTGGGTTTGTCATCATCACCTGTGCAACTGTTTTCTTCAAACGTCCACACTAGACCCCCTGCCATTCACAGAGCAGAACCATTTATCATCACACCCCATGTAAAATGTTTAAGTCAGTCCACGTTACAGAGTGTTTTTATGCATAAGCTGACGTACCCACAAAATCATACAGTGTCACATGAACTTAATGTTGCTGTAGCTGAAATGCTGGCAATTAATCTTTTGCCCTTCTCCTTTGTGGAGAATTCTGGGTTCCGGCGGTTTGCTGCACGTGCCTGTCCAAAATGGAAAGTCCCATCCAGGACATACTTTTCAACCCGTGCTGTCCCTGAGTTGTACCATACTGTGTCCAACTCAGTAAGACATGCCCGTCAACATTCCTCCTCTCCATTCATCCATTTAAGTATGGATATCTGGACAAGTGACAAAACAGTGGGGAGTTCATATTTGTGTATAACTGCACTCTGGGCGCAGGTGTCGGGGGTTGTTTGTGATGTTGGTAGTGTGAATAATCAGTGCAGTAACGTGGAGTGTCGTGTTAGTAATCTTCCAGGAATTCGACAGCATGCAATGATTGCCATGCGAAATGTGACCTGTTCACACACTGGTGAAAACATGTTGGATGTGGTACTGACTGAAACTGACAAGTGGCTGAACCCCCTGTCCCTGAGAGCTGGGTTCATGGCAAGTGACAATGGGTCAAATGTTGTGAAATGCATCACAAATAGTGGCTTTTTTCATGTTCCATGCATGGCCCATTGTTTACATCTTGTGGTGCAGGAGTTACTGGAGCATCCTGATGTAAAGGAAATGCTGACAGTTGTACGCTGTATCTGTTCTCACTTTTCACGATCTTCAAAGGCCCGTGACCAGCTTCAGCAGTTGCAGATGTGAAACAGCCTCCCTCAACGCCGCTTGGAGCTTGAAGTTGTCACCCGGTGGAACTCCACTTTATACATGGCAGAGAGGTTGTATGAACAGTACAAAGCCATCTCAGAATATCTTGTGATGCACACTAGCCATGACAGTTCCGGGATCTGTAAGTCTATTATGACTGAACAGTGCCACCTCATGGACTCTGTAATAACAATTTTACGACCTTTTGAACATGCCACACAGGCAGTGAGCAGCGAGTCTACCTCCATTCGCCAATCAGTTCCACTGCTGCAGGTGCTGAGGCAGACATTGGTGAATGTACAGCATGGCCTTCATGTTGCCAGAGACAGTGCTAGCAGTATGTTGCTGAAACACATACTGACAGTATTTGACCAGAATCATCACATTTTGAGCATTCAGCGTAGTGACAGCTTTGCCATAGCAACAATGCTGGACCCACAATACAAACGTGGAATTGTCTCAGTATTGGAGGGAGGGCCTAAACAGGTGAAAAAAGTCAGTGGGCAACTGGTGCGCTTGGTTGATGGGGCACAGAAGTCAAGTGCCAAGTTTAGCAAACCTCAGCAGCATAATCAGGCAGAAGGTAAACCTGGAGGAGTATCAAGCATATCCTGTAAGGGGAAGGGGACTGCAGTTCCAGGTGGTCTGTCATCAAAAGCGGTCAGCGACAACCCACTTTGGGAGGCTTTGTCTCAAGTGGGGTTTTGTGAAGTAAATGATTCCAGAGAACAGGATGATGCATCAACCACTGGACTTAGTGCGGCACAGACAATGGTTGAGTCATATTTGTCTGAAAACAAGCATCTGTCAATAACTGATTATCCTATTTTGTACTGGAGTGGAAATGTCAGTGAATGGCCAGAGCTGACTGCAGTGGCACTGAAGTACCTCACATGCCCACCCTCCAGTGTAAATGTTAAGAGGGTATTCAGCTCAGCAGATGCAATAGTCAGGGATTGTCGGACAATCCTCTCTCCTGCAAATGTTAGTTTGCTAATATTCATAAAAATGAATGAGAGGCACATACCAGCACATACTGCAACCTCGGTATTCGTACCCCGGCCTAGTCATGGTGGTTTTGGTGATGTAGAAATGGACCATCCTGGTGGCACTGGCAGTGGCAACATGAAACGGCCTACCACTGATGTAGATGATGACACAATGGAGAAAGAATTTCCCAGTGGTCAGACTTCAGACATAGATGACTGTGAGGGCAGCTTTCTTTATGAGGATGATGATGTGGTTAATGTTAGCAGGTTTTAACTGAAGTTGTTAAAAGGTGGTGACTCTTGCTGTATGATGCATGTTTTCTTTTTTGTGACTCTGTGTGCCCCCCTAGACCACCACCACCAGGATCGATGCTAGCCACTGCCACCACACAGAAAGACTTTGTCTGCCCCTGGACCAAAACTACCAGGACCAAAGTTAGCCACTGCCACAACAGGGAATGACTTTGTCTGCCCCCCCCTTGACCACTACCACCACCAGGACTGATGTTAACCACTGCCACCACAGAGAATGACTTTGACTGCCTCCTAGACCACCACCACCAGGACCGATGTTAGCCACTGCCACCACAGAAAATGACATTGTCTGCCCACCTGGATCACCACCACCAGGACCGATGTCAGCCACTGCCACACAGAGAATTACTTTTTCTGCCCCCCGGACCACCACCACCACCAGGACCGATGTTAGCCACTGCCAACTCCACCAGATGCAGGAAGATGTCATGGGGAATGTCATCATGTGCCGTAGCTATCACCACCAGCACCCACCGCCATTGTCATTCTGACAATGTTTCCCCATAACATTGACCATGCCAAGGCAGAGGGAGTCGAACAGGAGACCACATACATCAGCCACAAGCTCAAGGCTTTTTAATCTTAAAACTATAAAGTATGTGTACTAATGTTTTTTATGCTATTTAATTTCCTTTAGCTGTATGTTTTCCTTTCTGTTGCATTTCTGAGCTGCAATGGTCAAACGCATACGGTAAACTTATTTTTTTTTTTAAAGGTTAACAAAAACTCTCCTTTGCTGAAAGTCGGTATCAATGGTACTGCAGCAGTACCATACACAGGAACCTATGGAATATCCATTTCAAATCTATACTGGAAAGTGTCAAGATTTTATTTCATCTGTTCATTTTTTTTTTAAAAGAGTGCAACAAATGTGACTGAGGAGGATTCCTAAACTAGGTGACACGTGTGCGTCGCCAAAACTATTTTTGCAAGCTATCATGCACTGTATTCTGAACTTGCAGCTGTGCACCATGACAGTGTTGAAAAAGTTGCACACAGGTTGTGTTACTTGACAAGATGTGGTTTTGAAATGTAACTTGAGTTTAGATTGAAAACCTGGGACACTGGCACAGTGCTTTTGTTACACAGTCTAGTACTAAATTAACTTGTGACTGATCTGCTGATTGCAGTGGGACAGTTTACTATCTGTGTTAGTAATCCTGATACCCATGGAACAGCCATGGCTTAAACATAATGGGCCGGATATTCAAACTGCACCCAAAATGTGTGCAATAGCAAGAGCAAGCACAAGTCCATTGCGTACATGCGCAATAGACGTGATATTCAAACATGGAGCAAGGCAAATTGCGCAACCAGCCAACGTCTGAATATCGCACAACCTGCACCATAGCGCAACCAGGAAGGGGAAGCTAAGCAGATATGATGCAGTATAGCACAACAAGGCCAGCCCCAGCTGAGCAGTCCAGAGGCGCCATGGCGCAAGCAGAGAGCCCCCCAGCAGCAGAGCAATGGAACTGCACAACCAGGGAGGTAGGCAGGGGCCCACCACCCATGCCACAGATAGGCACAGGAACACACTGCAGAACTAACAATGAACCCATACACCCCAAGCACAGCATAACTGGGGGAAGGACGGAATATCCACCGGCCCATTTGGACAAGCCAACAAAGCACAGCTGGGCCATGGTGCCCCAGCACACCCACTGGCAAGTTGAGACTGCCACACAAAGGGGGCGGACAACCCCAGTGCACATCAGTCCCCCCCTGTGCACAGCACACCCTGCACTGTGACCCCAAGACACCACACATGAGCAGTGACTGTCACTGCAGGAATCCCCATGCATCCCCCCATCACACTGCAACCTCGTGTACCACAGAACCATACAAGTCAGACACACCAGGAGCACCCAGCAGTGGGTGGCAGCACACGGCAAGACCGACTGAAAGCCACTACCACACCAGAGACACCTCCCCACGCACACACACACATACCCAGGACAATACCACCCAGATGCCATGCACACACCTGCAACTGAGCACCTATAGCCAGCTGCAAATCAGAGACCACCACAGTATTCATAACAAAATATAGATTTATCTAATTAACATATGAACAATAACAACATGAACAGACAGAACTATATACAACTATATACAATACAAGGGTGGGGGTACGGGTACAAGGTAGGGGTGGGTAAGGGGCAGGGGTGAACAACTGGGAGAGGGAAGGCAGGGTGTGAGGGATGGGTAAAGGAGGGAGGTGATGGGCAGCTACTGCCTGCCAACCCGCTCATCAGCTGGCCGCTGCTGGTCCCGGTGCCTCCTCCTGCACCTGATCCCATGGCGCTGAAGGTCCCTCAGGATGTCAAGGGACTCCATGGATAGTTCAAGGAGCCGGTGGACCGCCCGCTCGAGTCGCCGCAGGATCCGGACACCTAGGACAAGGGATCAGAATCAATGGCTGTGACTGTCCATATCCCTGAAGCCCACCCAACATGCATGGCATACAGCCAAGTGCCCCGCTCCTGTGATGGAGTGCACCCACCCACAGTGACCATGCACAAGACATGCCCAACCAGGCAGCAACAGCCATGTGTGCCACTGCACACACACACCACCCGTGTCAAGCACAGCACAACCAAGGCTGTATAGTGATGTGGCTACGCAGTGGGAAGGCAGTGCCACAGCCATGTGCCCATTGCATGCATGGACCACCACTGACGTACTCCCAGACATACAGTGCCACTGGACAGTGCTGACTGTTACATGTCGCGTGCATGGCAGTGTTGTCCATGGATGGTGGCCATGCCCTGCCCCCCCCCACAGCATGCAATAGCATTCAAGATGTCATGACACTCACCCTCATCATACTGCTGCTGCTGCAGCTGCTGCTGCTGCTGCTACTGCCGTGGTTCGACACCACCACCACCAACACCATGTACAGCCACCGCTGCCACCCCTCGCTGCGCTTCAGCCTGGGCCCTCCTCCGCTCTGCCGCACCTGTGGGAAACCAAAGGTGAGAAACACATGAGTGAAATCCCAAAGCAGACAGCCCCCTGCCCCAATGAGTGTGCCCACCCACCCAGCCAGACCCATGCATCACATATCCTGTAAACACCGCCACAGCCAACCATAGACCAACCCTCCCCCATGTGCTGGTCACAATAGACAGTGCTACCCATACAGACAATACAGGTGCATAGATGGCTCACCCACCTGGCCTAGGCACCATGCCCCTCCTGGCACGTGAATGAAGTTGTGCCAGTAGTGCCTGCTCCCTCCTCCGCAGGTCACCGTAATGGTGTCTGCACTGCTCTGCCAAGCGCCGCCAGCCAGTGGCCTCCTCCAGTGCAGTGGCCACCTGCTGCCACACATGTGTCCTTGCCACATTCAGGGGTTCATCCCCAAACAGTGGGCCATGGTGAGGCTCCACTATGGCCACTAGGTTGGCAAGCTCCACCGCACTCCATTGTGGAGCTCTCCTGCATGCCATCCCTGCAGGTATGTAGTAGGCAATATGCGCTCCGCAGCGCAGCAACCCCATGTGAAAATGTTGCACAATACAACTCCGTTACTCCCTATCACGCTGTTTGTATAGCGCTGCCAGGCCCTATCGTGCTGTTACCGAACAGCGCGATAGAGCTGCGGGCCTGCCATACGTACAACGCGAAGAGGCAAAGGTCAGGCACAAGGTCATGGGTCTCTGGTGCAAGGCCACGCACAGCGCCATCGGACATCTACATGTCCAGTGCGATTGGTCACCTGTGTGCCAATGCCACAGTGGAGTATTGAGCCATTGTGCCACAGCGCCATGTGGTGACCATCGCTGTAACGCCACTGGCACAATGGTGGCCGTGTCCTGAATTGCCTAACACGCACAGCACGTCATCAGCATGGCAGACGCCTGCGTAAGCTACCTGGGCATGTGCAGTGCAGTGTACTATGCAGTCACAGAACTGCGCCATTTGCTCAGCCGGTACAACTGTATTGCACAAAGTGCAACAGCGCGATATTCAGCTGTCATATGCAAATCATCCGATCAGCCATTCAATGGTGCAGTGGCGCGATTTGCATCTCATTAAAGTTGCTCCAGTCCTAATTTGCATGCATTGTGCTATAAATCTGCGACACTGTTCTGCAGTGGCCATATTCGGTTACTGCAGTTGATAGGTGAGTTGCATGCATTGTGCTGTTCTGGACCATGGCGCCAGAGAATTGCTGTGTACTGCACAGTCACAGGTGACCACTCTCACCCATACAGGCTGTGAAATGACCGAGCGAGGACTGGGTGAGGAGGATGATGGTGGGCGGAACAGGAGGCCCAACTTTACAAAGGTGGAGACAGAGGCACTGTTTGAGGCCTACCTGGTTGAGGAGCCACTTTTCATTGGACGACGGGGCACCCCTCAGGCCCATGCTGCTGCATGGGAGGGGGTGGCACGTGCCATAAACCTGCATGGCAGCCACCAGCGCTCTGTGCAGGAGTGTAAAAAGAAGATGGGGACCGACAGGAAGAGGGTGAAGGAGAAGGTTGCAGTCATCAGGGCGGCACGTGCTGCAACAGGCGGTGGACAGCCAGAGGTGGTGCAGCTGACCCTGGTGGAGGACATGCTCGCGCACCACCATTGAGGGTGTTCCTGGAGGTGGCTTCCAGACAGGTAGTAGCCCATCACTGCATGGTATGTCATGGTGGGGGGGGGAGGTAGTTCACATGCACTAATGTGTCCTTCCTTTCTGTTACAGATCCTATGCATCTGCAGGGGTCAGCAGTGGAGGGCCTGTCCACTGCGGACAGCCACCCGGAGTTGGTGGAGGGACCATCCACCTCCGCAGATTGCCGGCGTGCACTGCGGCAGTGTGCATGCCCAGCTACCTTCACTGATGTTGAGACAGGTGTGGGGAGTGATCTTTCTGTGTCCCAGCGGTCTGGCATGCGAGCATGCCAGAACGCTGTGGCTGTGGCTGTGGCACAGACCTGCACCATCAATGATGCACCGATCACTATGGGCATTGAAATGTGTGTGTCACAGAATGGACACACAGCAGGCCAGCTCACGCCCATAGATCTAGCTTGTTCTGACGTGTGTGCCAGCATGTCAGCACAGTCCCAGGCTGTGCCTGTCAGCACCGGTGGGGCAGCACCGGTGGCTGTGCAGGTCACTGGCACTGTTGCAGCCACAGCAATGGAACCACTGAGCCCATGGGCACAGCAGGCAGAGGGGCAGCAGCAGCAGTCACCCACCGGGACTGGGGGTACAGGGCTCAGTGGTGCTGTAGGTGCACCGCCTGTGGACATGCCCATATCTGGTCCTGGTGAGCAGCACCCACCCTCAAGGGGTGCTGTACATCAGGCCCTTCCAGACCCTGAGGGACAGGTTGCCGATGTGGCAGATGACCTCTTTGATGAGCACACCCGCCTGCTGCAGGCATCAGTACAGCAGCAGCAGAGGCGGGTTGCAACATCCATGGAGGCACTGTGTGTGGCTCTGGAGCGAGTCAAGGAGTGACACAGCAGGGACACTGAGAGGATCCTGTCCCGGATTGACCATTTGCGGGTGGATGTGACCACCGCCATTGACAGGCTGACACAGGCAGTGGTCAGTGTCATGGCCACAATGGGCACACAGTCAGATGCCCCTGTGCCACTCACACCGCACAGTACACTAGCCAGTCCACGTTCTCGGTGTTGTGCAACACCCACACTGTCGACGCCGGGTTCAGCTGTGGGCATCCCAAGCACCCCTGGTGCAGGTATGTTCGGTATGCTGCAGAACCCTGTGTGGACAAGGTCATGTTCATGCAGTGGGACTCCTGGTGGTCCACTGGTGCCACCCCATGTGGCCCATGCTCAGCCTACCAGTGCTGCTGGGTCTCAGCGGGGCCGCCCACGCATCCGAGGTGGCCGTGACACTGTGCCGCATGACTGAGCTGTCTCACAGTGCAGGCCTTGTCTGGTGCTGCCCTGTGTGCAATGTGTGTTTTGGTGGACAGTGCACCAGTGGGTGCCCTGCCATACATGCTGACACACGGACCACCTGCACACCCTCCCGACTGCTGTCCACAGGTGTGTGTGCATGATGATGCCTGCATTGCACTGTACACCACAGTGCAAGGGTGCCCAGCATCTGACATACATACATGGACAGTACAGGTGGTGGTGGTGGCCTGTGGACGTGTGTGTATTTAATGTCTGTTCCTGCTCTGTTGTGCACCTGACCCCTTTGCACTTTGTGCCTGGTGTGTGTGTGTGTGTGTGTGTGTGTGTGTGTGTGTGTGTGTGTGTGTCTGTCCATGTGGCATGTTACTGTTCACCCCTTCCTGGCTGTGTGTGTGTGCTTCTGTGCCCTGCCACTTCCCTCGCCGTCATGCACCCCTGGTGTGTTTCCCTGTGTGTATGTGGGTTGTGCCCTAGTCACTGTTGGTTGCACATGGCCCCATGACTTACCCATGTTGGGCGAAGTGCTCCTCTGTGATGGTGTCCCAGTGCAGCTGGGCCAGCCGGATCAGTTAGGGGTCACACCGTCCAAGGGGGGGCTGCTCATCCACATCATCACCAGCGTCACCAGCATCCCCATCGCTGTCCCCCTCCTCGACTTGTACGGCTATCCCACAGTCTTTGGCCATGTTGTGCAGGATACAACAGGCCAGGAATATGCCACAGGCCTTTGAGGGGCTGTACTGTAGGGCACCACCGGAGGTGTCTAGGCATCGGAAGCGTGCCTTCAGCATTCCAAACACCCGCTCGATGATGTTGCGTGTGGCAGTGTGTGCCTCATTGTAGCATTGCTGCAATGGGGTCGTGGGCCGCCGGTAGGGTGTGAGCAACCAGGGACAGAGTGGGTATCCACTGTCACCTGTGTGGAGATAGTGGAGGTTAGTGTCATGTTCAGGCTCATATTGTCCCTAACCCTGTGTGCCACTCCCATGGCACCTGTGGCTTACCCACCCTTGCCCCTGATTTGCTAATCCTACATGCATACTCACCCACTAGATGTCCTGTGGGGATGTCCCCACTCTCGAATCGATGGCATAGTGCTGATTGGTACCATATGAATGAATCGTGTGCTCCACCAGGGTGCGTGGCACAGACATTGATGATGCGCCCACTGGCATCACACACCACCTGGCAGTTGACACTAGAAAACCCCTTCCGATTATGATAGGCAGCCCCATCAGGGCCAGGTGGTGTGCAAATGGCCACATGGGTGCAGTCTATTGGCCCTAGCACGCCAGGCATATGTGCTACCTTATGGAACTCCTGTATGTTTGCTGTACACTCTGCCACGGTGCTGGGGAAATGGATGTACTCCACAGCATGTGGCAGCAGTGCACTGAGGAATTGGGTGAGGATGCGTGATGTGGCCGACTGTGTTATGCCTGTGGTGTCCCCTGTTGGCCTCTGGAAGGTACCCGTGGTGAGCAAGCACATGCAGGCTGTTACCTTTGTCTCCACTGACAGAGCGTGACTCCGTCGTGAGGGTGCCTGCATCACATCACTGCACAGCTCACAGAGCTGCCTCAGTATTGCCCTGTTCAGGCAGTACTGGCCCACAATCTCTACATCTGAATACAGCTCAAAGCTGATGTGGGCATGGTACTGCCTGTTAGGGGCGTACCACCAACGGGCCCTTCCACGGCCATGTCCCCCTGCAGCATGCCTTCTCACCCCCCTCATTACAGCTTCCATGTGGAAGCTGGCACTGTCCATCTCCCTGGCTTGTGTCCCCCCCAGCTGTTGTTGATCTGTTACCCCCGCTGTCCTGACTGCTACCTCCACTTCACCGGGTACACCTACTGGCCTCTGCACTCTGTGGCCCCACACACTTTCACTTGCCCCTCTTCTGTCCTGTGCACTCCCTGGCCTGCACTGTTTACTGCTCTGGCCTGCTCTGTCTCCCTGCCTCATGTGGCTTCCCTGTCCCGTTCTTGTGCCTCTTCCTTGAGCCTTTTCATTTTGGCTCATTTCCACCATGGCGCAACTTCCGCCTGATCCACTGTTGCGCATTGCGCAAGCCTTTGAATATCACATTGCGCACTTTATGCATGGTTCCACCCCCTTCGGTTGTGCATACCTTCATTAGCATTGTGCTGTTGCTCAGCATGTTTTCTGTGGCGCAACTGCCTCCTGCTGAATATAACACAATGGCGCAATTCCGGACTTGCACTAGCGCAACCCTATTGCGCATGGTGCAACCCTTTTGAATATCCCACCCAATGTGTTACTGCTGCAATCAAGTTGTAAGAAGTCCTTCATTTCTGTTTTTTAGGAAACTTCCAGATGCTTTGTTGTGGCATAGTTACCTTATCCAAAGAAGTTCTTCAACATCAGGCACCCTCCCCCGGGCTGGGGCAGACTTGCAACACGCAGAAGTCATTTCATTTGATGACCATGACCATCATTACCAACCAGACTCGAGAAGGATGCCGATGAAATCTGTGAAGAAGTAACCAAATACAAAATCATTAATAAGACTTATCTGCAAATATGCTTCCCCCCCAAAAAAACTTATCTTCATTGGCTTGAGAGTTATCCATTTCCAATCTCAATGCAAAAAGTTCTCATCAAGCACTGGAATGTGCACACCAACAGTATCTGTGACCTGTGATACAAAACAATACAATGAGTACATGTCTATATATGTCAACCCCCCCCCACCTACAAAATACAAAAATATATTTATATCAACTCACCAAGGCTACTATTAGTGTATAGACAAAGGGCATTCTTCTGTCCGGTTGAGATGATCGCATTGCATTTGCGGGAATCGCAGCACACATTGGACCGGCAACAGTTCGCTCATGGTCATCATGACAGGACTTTGCATGTCATCTAACTTTCCCATTTCACTTCGTTACCACTTCACAATTTTCCGCACACAAGACAGGTGCATTTTGGGGATGCAGAAAAATCTGGGGACTCTGTGTGAGTACTGCGCGCATGACTGGTGCACCATTAATTCTAGGGGACTTTGCATGTGGTGAAATGCTCCCATTTCACTTAGTTACCACTTCTTAGTTTTCTGCACACAAGACAGATGCATTTCGGGGATGCAGAAAAAATCTGGGAACTCTGTGTGAGTACTGTGTGCATGACTGAGTGTGCCATTAATTCTGGGACACTTTGCACGTGGTGTAACACTCCCATTTCACTTTATTACCACTTGCCACTTTTCTGGACACAAGACAGATGCATTTTGGGATGCAGAAAAAATCTGGGGGCTCTATGTGAGTACTGCCCACATGACTGACTGTGCCATTAACTCTGGGGGGCTTTGCATGTGTTGTTAAACTCCCATTTCACTTCATTACTACTTGTCAATTTTCTGCACACAAGACAGATGCATTTTGGAGATGCAGAAAAAATCTGGGGACACTGTGTGAGTACTGCGCGTATAACTGAGTGCACCATTAATTCTGGGACAGTTTGCATGTGGTGTAACACTCCCATTTCACTTCATTGCCACTTGTCACTTTTCGGGACACAAGAGAGATGCATTTTGGGGATGCAGAAAAAATCTGGGGACTCTGTGTGAGTACTGCATGCATGACTGAGTGCACCATTAATTCTGGGTGACTTTGCATGTGGTGTAATGCTCCCATTTCACTTAGTTACCACTTGTCAATTTTCTGCACACAAGACAGATGCATTTTGGGGATGCAGAAAAAATCTGGGGATTCTGTGTGAGTACTGCTCACATGACTGGGTGCACCATTAATATTTAATTTGTGAAAACAAGTCAGGATGTAAGTAAAGAGGCAATGTAAAATAGCATTAAAAAGTATAAGTCAAAATTTTCAACAAATTGTTGCACTGCTACTTTAAAGAGATTCACCAAGTTACATAGTTATTATGGTGTTGCACCCAATATATGGGTACCTTACCTCCAGGGGAATCTTTCTTGCTCCAGATGTCCTTACATAGTGCAATACTTTTCTAGCAAAAACACCTGTAATTACATTAAAGTGGGTCACGGAGGACTTCCCATTCTGAAGAAGTCTCTTATTACTAGAAATGAGCACACATTTCCCCCACAAACTCACCATTATATCATAAAGAAACATTCAGAAAGCTGCTGAATATTCAGTATAATGCAGCATGCCCCCCTGCTCTCCTTGGCATCATGTCATAACGTTGCTGAGAATGGGGGGGGCAGAACTTGGGCAGCTCTTCAGAACAGGAAGTCCTCTGTGACCCACTTTAATGAAATTACAGGCATTTTTGCCAGAAAAGTATTGCACTATGTGAGGACATGTGGAGCAAGAAAGAGTTCCCGGAAGTAAGGCTCTCATATATCGGGTGCAATGCTGTAAGTTGGTGAATCTCTTTAATGTCAATTTCATAAATAAAATATTTATGGAGCCTCAGTAATGTTTCCTTTGTGTTGGCACTCATGATCTGAAGTGTTTCGCAAAAAGCATAACTGAGCAGTGCAAGTATGTTGTGCTAAACTGCATGTGTGCCGTCAGTGTTCTTTCCTGTGTGTGCATACATTGTCCAGCTTCATGCAAACATATATGGTGTGACTTGTTGCAGTATCTCAAGAATAAAGATAACAAAGAATACATGACATATATTTTATTTGTACCATCAGCACCAGTGGAGTAAGTGATATGATATTTTTTCACAGGTATCGGGTCACTGTGCACCTCAGTCACTCACAATGCACACATGACTTACCAAAAAGCACATGCTCTCCTAAACATCATGTGTGCAGTATGTGACCAAGGTGCACTCTGGCCAGACACCTCTGAGAAAGTTTCATATCACTTAGTCCACTGATGATGATGATGGTGACAATAAAATACACGTTATTCTGCTTACTGTTCTTTCTACCATAAACACAACAAGTCAGCAATATATATTTTCAAGAAGCTGCACAAAGTCTGATGTCACAGACACACACACACACACAAAACAACTCTGACTGCACACATGCAATTTAGCACATCATACTTGCACTGCTCACACAAGCTTTTCCACAAGCACTCCACAACAGAAAGTAAACATTACTGAAGCACTGCATTATAACAAACGGGCAACAGGAGCATGTATGACTGTCTATTATTTAACATAAAAAAAATCACAAAACACTACAGCAGTGGGGGGGGGGGAGTCCAGAAAAAAATACATTAATGGGGGATTCCATGGTGTTCTAGCATCAGGTGGCGCATTGACAGTATCTGCAGCTGCTGTTGCTGGATCTGCTCCACCTGCTGCTGCATAGTACCCACCCTCTCATTGCTTTCCTCAAGGGCCACCCACACCAGTGCAATGTCTGCCTGTGTTGCAGGCATTGTGGCAGGGTCCTCTACAGCAGGAAAGAAAGGTAGTGGTGGTGAGGGTGGTGCTGGTGGCTGTGGTGGTGGCAGAGCAGCTGCTGTTGTTGCCCTCCTCCTGCTGCAATGGTGAGGCACAACACCCCCAGTACCCTCCTTCAGTGGCAGCCTGTCACTCCACCTTGTGGCAGTTTTCCATGTGTGTGCACTGGCCATCAGTCACCAAATGTGTCCTCCAGGGCCACGGTGCACCTGTACACCCCATAAATGGCAAACCACAATGGTGCTGTCCCCCCCACACAGTTAAAAAAATGCCAGACTGGGGAGCTATGGGGGGGAAACAGGCACAGGAGGGGCAGATGTACTGCCGGCAGCACCGTTATTTGCCTGAGGCTCTACCTGCAGCTATGGAGGTGATGGAGGGGGTGCTGCTGGATCCCCTGCAGCTGCTACTGGTGGTGGTGGTGGCAGACTTAGTGGATGTGCCACCACTGCCAGTGGCACTGGTGGTGCCTTTGCTGCTTCCAGAGGGGGAGCGGCAACACCAAACAGTCAGGAGCAGTCCAATGACACCCAACCACCTCCACATGTGCACACTCCCCTCTGCCCATGCCCACTGGTCACAGATGCTCCTCCCAGGTCCATCATGCAGAACTAAGTCCCTCTCTGACTGACGCCTCAAAAGACTGCTTCACACACACTCACAGTCTCACACACATGCACAAACACAGTCACACACACACACACAAAAAAACAAAACTTACAAAAAAAAATCAGTAGCAAAAAACATCTGAAAAAAACAAACTAAAGATTTAACTTTTAAAAAAGCTGTTTTTTTTTTTTCTGGCAATTCGCAAGATACCACCAAACTCTCCTCTACACCCAAAATGCCTCCTCCTTCTACCACTGCAAAGGAGAAAGTGAAAAAAAGTGCTTGTATGACTCACTTCCTTCCTGCCTGGCTAAAGCATGTGGCTTACAGTACTGTAAGCCGTGTGATGTGTGGGGGGCTGCCTATATCGTGTCAGTGTCAATGGCTCAGTAGGTATCACACTCACCTCTGAGGCTGGGAGATCAGTAGGCTGTGGGTTCTATCCCCACACCAGGCACTTGGGTTAATATCCCAATACTGACAGTGTAGTGCAGCATGAGGGGAGGTGCTGCACTCCTGAGGTGCCATCTTTTGGATGAGATGTTAAACCGAGGTCCCATCTGCCTGGTCTGGTGGTAGTTCAAGTGGATGTTAAAGATCCCATGGCACTTCTCAAAAAGAGTAGGGGAATTTCCCCAGTGCAATGGCCAAATTTCCTCCATTGAAGAAAAATACCACCAACAGCTTAATCTTGTTCAAGGTCAGTTGGCATTCATCTGTATCCCACTCCCTCCCCCCCGGTCATGCCTGAAAATAGGCAGGATTTGTCTAGTGCACTTATCCGGTCAACAAAAACTAAATAAATAAATAAATATTCTTGTCGCTTCTCCTTATTTCATGTTAAAGTCGGATGGCAATGCAAAGTCATAATGGGAAGGCAAAGAGAGCACTTTCCAATGACCACTTCGAGTAGCATTATGATAACGCAAAGTGATCACTTCATGTCCACTTCGCCAGTAGATTTTAAATTTGCTGCATCTCTATCAGGAGGGTGGAGTCCCTTTAACCCATAACCTTAGTTAAATAACACATCAAACATGACATCACACTTTTTAAATTTCAGTGACTGATTATAACAAGTGTATAATTTAAAACAGTATCAAAAATGTATTTCACAAAGCACATACCATTATGATCCATATATTCACAATATATTATGTATATCAAATAGTCCAAGTATATTTCATTCAGCATTTTAAATAGATGTTCATAAATATTTATAAATATATTTGTGAAGATCAAGTAATAATATTGTTGCATATCCACATAGAAGGTCCATCAAGTAACGGTTTCTATGAAAAAAAATATTGTATTCAAAATATGTTGTTTATAGTGGATCAGCTAGAAAGTGATCTCAAAAATTTGTAATTAGCCTTTATAAAACTTGAGGGATCATATAGATAAGAAATAGAAAAGTGAAAAGTAGAAAGAGGAAAAATCTGGAGGGGGAGAAGAGAAAGGAAAAAACAAGTAGAGTAGGATTTGATAAAAACAAACATATTCATATATAGCAAAATTAATATGGTAATACACATAGTACAACAGTGCAGAAGGAGATCACTAGCAGCACTTCACAAAAAACACTGAGATCCAGTTCTCTGTTCAAGTCCTTAGGTGTCAGAGTGTCCAAAGTAAAAATAACAAAATGACCAGGCTTCAACCCACAAAACCAGCTTGGGCCCATTCTGGATGAGGATAGTCTCCAGAGATTTAAACAAAAAGAAAAAAAGGTCCTGGGGCATGGCCAGCAGCCGACCAGGAATGATGCAGAATTGAGCAGCTCCCAAATCTTGTGCTTAATATAAATAAAAATACCTTTAGAAGTGATGCTTTTGACTTCAAACCAAGTTTAAAAGAAAGTACTCACCATGAGAAAATGGCATATATAAATTTAAACACACACTGAGATGGGCAGACCTCAAATGACCGCTCCTCAGGAAATTGGGAAAAGGAAACTGCTGAAGCCAGCTGTAAGGCTGGGGCAAGCAGCTCCCACATCGAGCATGAAGAGGAGGGAGAGCTGTCCAGCTTGGCACTCCTGAAAATGATCTGAGAATTGGAAAAGAAAGTAGAGCAATTGGGAACAAAATTTGCAACCCTGGAAGGGAAACTTTAAATTGTGTCTGATAAAGTGAAAACAGCCACAGGCTCAGTGGGTAAGTCAGCATCAGCAGTGGCAGGAGTCATTGCTGAAAATATATCAGCAAGGTTGAGAATTGAGCACTTAGAAAATGGTGCTCAGATAAACAACGTAAGACTCCTGGGGATTCCCGAATGGGATGAAGACAATGACTTATGAGGACAATGACTTACCTTACTTTCTCTTAAAAGTTTTGAAGACGCTCTGCAATTAGACCTGAAAGGACTGATTATTAAATCTTATTGAATTAACCTGAGATGCAAACCAGCAAATGCAAAACAACCATGCATGATTCTGGTTATTACCTTTGGGGCAGAACATGAAGGATAACATCCTTCTTGAAGCCAAAAAGAAAGGATAATTACAACTGTCAGATGGAACTGCCTGTTATTTATTCCCTGATCTAAGTTTTGCCACAAGGCAGTGGCAGAAAAACCTGAGGCAGTTAGGAAAGCCTTAGAACACCAGGAGGGTTGCACTCATTATTCTCTGCCCATCTATGTATTATACAGTATATGCAGGTAAAACCTATTCACACACTGATCTTTCTGAAGCAGGCAAAGACTTGACATCATAAAGCAGGACTTTGTCCATTGGGACACTGAAAATGCTTCTGGAGGTGAAGGGGAAGATGGATAGCTAAAGCATGAATTTTTGGAGTATCACTGTAACAGCTAAGTAACATGTCAGCAACTCTTAATAGGATATTCTTGTTTTCACTGTTTAAAGGGGGCAGCTGTGGGTGCTGCTATAGCTGGAAAGCAGTAGGTGTTACTGAGGCTATGTCAACATTTTTGATAACATTTTTTTGCAATTGGTTATGCTTGGTACGAAACCTGAGACTCACAAGGGAAGCTGAGTAGGTCAAAATGGCCATTGCCTTGAGGTAATGTAGCACACTATATGAGTGTGGCGGCTAACCTTGTAACATAAAGTGATCAATGGTAGAGAACCCAGCAATTAAAGCTGACCCAGTTTACAATTGTGTTACAAGACTTAAATGCCCTACAATTTACACTCATGCTGTACAAAAGGTAATTTCACATTTGTTTGTTCCTGATTTGCTTAAAATGCTTACAAGTGACCATTTATATTTGACTATCCATACTTGCATGATACAACGCTTCTTAGTATTCAAGTCTGAGTTAGTTTAATCCACAAGTTCTTGGTAAGGATTTTCTGTTGATAATAGTTTGGTAAGAGCATATGCACTATTCAGTGTTCCTACAGTAAAGCTGGACATTATTTCATAATCTGCTGGGTCTCATAACATCACATGTGATGTTTCTACATTCCAGTTGCATGGTATGAATTTTCTGGACTTATTAATTGACTGTAGACCCTGTAATTTCTGTAAAGGTCTATTAAGGACTTCATTTAGTAAATGTTTCAGTACATGCATGTCTTGATTGTCCCCTTAAGTGGAAGCAATGGATGAAAAGTGTTCAACTTATGAATGTTATAATGTAGTACAAAAGCTGTATACTTGGAGCCAAGATTTGTTTCATACTGTATGTACAGCATATGCCTGAAAATCAATAAAAATAAATTTAAAAAAAGTCTAGTATGTAATGTCAGAGAGACATGTAAAAATGATGCTGGTGTAGAGGGCCAGCCAGCTGAAGATATATCCAGTGTGTGTTTGCTCTTGGAGTTAAGTTATGTTTAACGATTTTGAACTAGCAACATCACATGTTTGAGTCTGCCATAACTTACCAAGTTCCCGTTGAGGATAAGCTTCTTCTGCTCTACTTAGAATTTAGATACCATTGAGTTTTCTCTGTAGAAATACTGCATTCCCCATAGTGTTTAGTGTGTATTATCCTGTAACATGGGTAAATATTGTGAAGTATTAAATGTTATTTTTATATACTTAATGCTTTCCATGACTGAGTTATTTCATATATATATATATATATATATATATATATATATATATATATATATATAAACCAAGACTAAATTGACAGATCTGTGATCTGTTTCCAAAGAGATAGGCTACAGTTACCATATCTAGGGCAAAGTGTTCTCAGCTGTAACAGAATGAGTGGGAAGTTTGCCATTTGAGTAAGGAGCACTGAGCTGTATGATCAGTGGCTGTGGTGGGATTTGAATCTGGAGATACCCCTAGTGAGATTGTAGCTGAGTGGTGGCAGTATACCAAGGTAGACCTTGCTTTGTCACACTGAACTGCCACTTTGAGGTCATCAGATATGATAACCCCAAGGTCCCTTCCTGCTTAGTGACTGTCAGAACTTCCCCTTCATCACCTTCTACTCAGCCTCTGGATTCCTATGTCCTAGGTGCATGATTTTGCACTTTTTGGCACTGAAAGTCAACTGCCATGTTCTTCGTTTCTCCACAAATTTCCAGAGATCCCTATACATTTTCTCTATCCCCTCTTGAGTGTCTACCCTATTACAAATTTTGGTGCCATTTGCAAAAAAGCATGCCTTCCCTTCCAGTTCATCTGCAATGTCACTTATGCAGACACTGAAGAGGACTGGTCCTAGTACTGAGCCCTGTGACACCCTGTTGGTCACTCTTCTGTTGTTACAGTGACAGCTGTTAACCACCACCCTCAGTTTCCTGTCCGTGAGCAAGTTTCTAACTTAATTTGCCACTCTGGATCCCACCCTGAGGCTGATCAATTTCTTTATCAGTCTTCTGTTAGGCACATTGTTCAAGACCTTGCAAAAGTTCAGATAGGCCAAGTCCACTGCCATCACATGATCTATTTCAGTGGTCACCCAGTTAAAGAAATCAATCAGATTCATCAGGCATGCCCCCCCCCATGAATCCATGTTGCCAGTGGTCTTGCAGCCCACTAGACTCAGGATACTTCACCAACCTTTACTTTGAAAGGGTTTCCATTAATTTCCCCACCACTGAGGTGAGACTGACTGGCCTCTAGTTGCTGGCCTCTACCTTGCTGCCACTTTTGTGTAGAGGGACCACGTCTGTTCTCCTCCAGTACCTAGGGACCACCCCTTTGGCCATCAAGTAATTGAATATGTCTGCAAGTGGAGGTGCTATTACGTCCATATCCTCCCAGAGCATCCTAGGGTGTAAGCCATCAGGTCCCATAGATTTGTCTAATTTTAACCCTTTTGGCTTCTCCGACACCTCTTCCTCCATTATTTTGAGCATGCTGCTTGTGGGCCCATCTCCTTCTCTAGCTCAACCTAGAGGACAGGTTACAAGCTGTTCATATTGACAACATACATTCCCCTTCCTTTACTATCTGCTCAGGCATCACTAAGGTTCAGTCCTGGTCTCCATACTCTTCTCTATATTCTTAAATGACCTCCCTTCCACCTGTTCCTCTGTGCCCATCCACGTGTATGCAGATGACACTGTAATGTCTGCCTCTGGTTCCTCTGCTGCTGACCTTACTGTCCATCTCCAACAGGATTTTGGCAGTGTGCAGCACTGATTCCATTTAAACCTTCTGTCCCTCAATGCCAAGAAAACCGCCTCCATGAGCTTTGGATCCTGGCAGACAGAGACTCTCTCCCTAACTTCCACACTCTTGATGGTACTGAGATTGAGGATGTCTTCTCCTTTAAGTACCTTGGGGCTCTGGCTGGACCAGCACCTCGACTTCTCAGTGCACAGTGATGCTATCCACCTCAAGCTTCACTCAAACTGGGTTTGCTGCATAGAAAAAAGTCAGTATCCTTCTCCCTGCCTGCCAGAAGCTAGTCACAAAGAAAATCCTTCCCTGTCTTGACTACGGCAACATTGTCTACAGCACCACTCCCAAGTCCACCCTTGTCAGACTGGACCCCTTCTTTCACTCTTTCTCCATTTCACCTTGATCTGCCCTTTGTATACACCACTGCTCTCTCAACTCCTCCCTCTCCCATCCCTCAATGCCACATTCCTCACCTGTTGTGCACCTTCATCTCCAAATTCCGGTTTTGATTCTTTCCCTTCTACCTTTCTGCTCCCCCTCCTCCTACCACTTTCAAATCACTGCTTCCCATTCCCTTTCCCTCTCTTCTAGGAAAACCTCTGTGGGCTAAGCTGCCTTCTTGTATTGTTTTCCTAAGCTCATGTCCTCTGTCCTCATCTGTTCACTCAGCCTAGTACTTCTTCTCCCTCAAATTGCTTCTTCATGACATTGCCGCCCCTACTGCAACTGTTTCTGATCCTTGGCCCTTGTGTTTCCTCCTCCCTGTGTGGCTGATGTCCCCCTTGCCCCCTGGGTTGTGAGTAATTATCTATCCACCCAGGTCTACTGTCTCTGAACCAGTTAATCATATCTGAAACATGCAACTGGTATTCTTAAATGGACTCTGAGCTTGAGAAACTGAAGCAACCCACTCCAGCACCTTCCCTCGCTGTGCTGTAACAACTCTGTATTTGTTCCCTCCCTGACACATCCTCTCCCACTCCCCTGTTCCACTGCTACCCTCTCCCTCTCCCCTCTACTCTGCCTCCTCATACTCCTCACACCCAACCTTCCCACCCTTCTTCAGCACTTACTCCCACTGTGTTGCGACATTACTGTTCATGGTCCCTCTCTGACACACCCTCTCTCTGTCCATCGCTCTGAAGACTCCTCTTCTGACTCCTTCTACTCTACCTACCCATGCCCCTCTTGCCTTTTTCTCTCACCCAACCCTTGGTACTAGCTACATCTTCTAATTACACTGCTAAGCGGTGTCCCCTATCCCATTATATCTTTGCCTTCACCCTCTCCCTCCCTACTCCACCACTGTCTCTGCATCTTATCCTCGACCTCCTGCCTACTGCCCAACTTCCAATACCCCTGCCATGTCTCTGTATGTTGTTTGACATGACAATTTGTACCCTTATTTCCTGTATGTAGTCTGAATTTTGGCTAGACATGTATGTATTTATGAACGGTTCTCATGCACATTGTACCTTGACACTGTTGACCTTGTGACATATGATTTAACCCTTTTGTATATATCCTGCACTGTATTTTTTGTTGTATTTTTCACTGTATCCTTCTTTATACTTTATACTGTATTTGCCACTTTAAATTGTCTGCCCAGGGCCACCTTGTAAATGAGCTTGCTCAATGGTGTTTTCTCCTGGTAAAATAAAGATTAATTGGTAATATTCTACTTCTGAGCCTATGTCCTGCACTGGCTTTGACAGTTCTCGCACTTTAGAAGTCTGGATGGTGTTAATCTACTACTATCTATCATTGCTCCCAGTACTTTACTGTACCTGTACTTTAATTTGGATTGTTATTCATCTTTATTTTGTTGTTATCCTGACTATTTGCCTGTAAACTGTGACTGTGCACTGTTCTTTATTTTCATAGCTGCAGGGCGGTGTTCTGCATGCCATCTTGCTATCATTGAGAGGAAGAAGGCACATCACAATTCTAATGAAACACACACATTTTTGGAGTTATAGCACAATCCCTCTGCTAGTTGAAGCACTCCACTGCTTCCATTAAGTAGACCACAGTGCTGTTATTTTGTCTCTGCCCCCCCCAATAACTTCCTAAACCCCTTCTACAAACCAACAGTTCTGTTCCCTGCAGCTTCCCTCCTTCTCAAAGAAACAGCTGTCCTCTGAAATGTAATTGTTTCTGTGATGTCAGGGCTAAAAGCTTGCTGTACTTGGGCTATCAGTCCTGTTAGTGTATCTATTTCTGATTATGCTTCTCCATTCATTTTTATAAAAAAAAATGCCTTGTTGATCAAAATGGAGTTTGTAAAGGGATTGCATTCCTGTAACAGAGGTTCAAATTACATTTCTCTCTCTCTCTCTCTCTCTCTCCTGTGTGTGTGTGTGTGTGTGTGTGTGTGTGTGTGTGTAGTCTGCAATGATTTACTCCTGTCTGGAGGGTTTATTTATGTTAACCCTTTCAGGACCTAATTTGTAGTGGTATTCTATTCAGTTTGTTTCAGACATGAATTATTCTCATAACTATTCACACGTGTCCTTCTAGGGGGAAGTGATGGGGTTAGGAACTAAACTGCATTATACAGGGAAATGCTGAAAACTGAAGATGACCAAACATGTAACTTAGTTGATTTTTTTTGTCAACTTAAATTTTTTCATTATTTCCCAGTCTTTTTAAATGTTAACATGTTCTGCTTAGTGGCTTTCAATTTGATGCAATAAATACCATAGTGTAGTCTAAGACTGCAACTGGTAAATTGGGGATATTTACAAGGTGGAACTCTCATGACTTTATATTTGTAGAAGGAGTAGCTGTACTCTACAGGAAGGTGGGACCTTACCAGTAGCAGATGATCAATTCTGCAGAATTATAGGGACTGCAAAGCTCCTCTACCTGTCACATTTTACATATATAAATGCCAGGCAACCCACATTTTAGGGGTTTCCAGGGATTGCAAGGGGCATCATAGGGAGTTACAAAGAAATCATAGGGATGTCAACTGCAATACCTGGCTACCTCAAAATGCATACCTCTCACCCTGCCAAGACCAAAATTAGGGACACTGCCCATTAAAATCAGTGACACAGGCTCAAAATCAGAGACACCATATAGTGCAGCATCACAATTTTTACATCTATTCAAATGCACACCACAATCTGTCCTAAGGGTAACATTGTGCCACTGCTTTTAATACATACAGAACTCTCTTGTAAAAGGCATGCATAGGTAAACCAAAAGTTAATTGGTTGAACCGAATTGCACTACTGTCAACATTAAGGTCTGAATCCACTCCTGGCCTAGCATCTTCTTGTCATTCGAAAATGCAGGTCAAACCATTCTTGCAAGTCTGCTGTGTATACATTTTTTTTTTATTTGCCACATTGCAAGTGATTTCCCAAAAATGAATATGGTGGTAACAAACAAAACAAACACAAGGTTGTAAATTGTAAGGAGCTACTGTGTAGACAATGTCTGGATTATTTAAAAAAACAATAAAATAAAATAAAATCCCATATTGTAGCTAACTTAACATTGGTATACAGCTGGGTACCATCGTAATACAGTAAATCTATACAGTGTGCACCTATCATGGTGTCACCACTCTATGAGTAGTATATTGTTTACATGTGTTCCCCTTGATTTTTTTCTCCCTTGCTCAATGCATATATTATTTCCCATTTGATTATCATGTCTGTGTAGCATAGTACAACATGAATATTGTGTGCTACACAGTTTACAATATTGACATTTTGCATATTAATAATTTTACACTGTATACATTTGAATCTCATAACCTGTCATATATAAACACTGATGGCAGATAATGACAGCTGGGCCCATGTAGTCTGCCCATTTTTAATTAGGACCACTTTTGCTGTAGACCCAACTTGATCTACAGCATTGTCTCTTTCACCATCTTCCATCCTCCTAGGATTCTGTTGTGCCTATCCCAGGCATTTTGAAATCCACCACTGGTTTCACCCCCACTGTCTCCCATGAATGGCTGTTCCAGGAATCCACCACCCTTTCTGTGACTAGGTACTTCCTCACATTTCTCCGAATTTGCCTCCTTTCAACTTCATATTATGACCCCTTGTTCTACTGCACCTTTTTCTCTGAAACATATCTTTGATTCCCTCCTGTACCTTATTAACCCCTTTGAGGTATTTAAAGGTCTCCATCATATCCCCACTCTCCCTCCTCTCCTCCAGGATGTATGTATTGAACTGTTTCAGTCTCTCCTCATAGGGTGTCTGATGCAGACCTTGCACCAAGTTGACAGCCATCAAATCTCTTGCTGCCTTCTCCTTTTCCAATTGTTCCCCCTTCCTCACCTTTCTCCTTGGACAGCTCCTTCCCCCTTCCTTCTTTGCTAACCCCCTGCTTCCTTGAATAACTTGCATCCTTGTGGGACTCTCTCTTCTTGGGATCTCCATACTTTCTATCTCAGCCTGTCGTGGCCCACTTTCTTCCTCCCCATTTCTTCTGTCACCTCCCTTGGCTACTTTAAATGTTCATTGAAACAACATTTAAACTGTTCGCTGAGAACTATGTTCCCCCCCCCAGACGGAAGCAGGCCATCACCTTGATATAGGCTGTTAACCTTCCAGGTTGGACCATAGTCCCCAGTGTAGCCATACCTCTCCTCCCTGCACCATTCCTTCTACCATTACTTGAAGGCCTTGGTGCAGAACTCCCTCTCCTTCCCCTACAGTATAAGACGCACTCGCTGCTCACATTTTAAACACATGGGAAACACAGTATCAACCAGATAAATTATCTAACTATCCTAAAAATGAATTTTACACACAGAGCTCACTATTGCAATTAATCTTTATGTTTAATCCCATGAAACACCCTTATCAAGTTAATACATTAGTAGCCATAGTGGTTCTGACCACTGAAGCACTGTACAACTGCCTGGCTGAGCTCAGTGACTGGATGTCCTCTAATTGGTTGAGACTGAACCCTGACAAGATGGAGGTCCTGTTGATTGAGCCAGATCATGGGCATGATGGCAGTGCCTCCAGAGTGGCTACAGGATTGTACCTGGGAACCACTCCATTGATGGCCTCCCCTAGGGTGTGGGATCTTCACATTATACTGGATGACTGATTGACATTTAAAGCTCAGGTGTCATCTGCAGCCCAAAGGGGTTTCTGCCACTTAAGGAATATCAACTGGATTAAACCCCTAGTTCTGCCCGAGGACCTGCTGTCACTAGTACATGCCTTTGTTACATCCAGGCTTGACTACTGTAATGTTGTTTACTTCAGGGTCACAGAAGGGACCCTCCACTGGAGTCAGCTGGTGCAGAACGCAGTGGCCAGGTTGCTGACAGGCCTGTTTAGGTCTAATCATGCAACACCAGTCCTGCGAGGTCTGCACTGGCTGCCTGTAAGGTGGAGGATCATCTTCAAGAGGGGCTTGCTCACCTACAAGGCCCTATATGGATTGGGCCCTGGCTATCTGGCTGATCTTTTGACACCTGCCACCTCAGTCCACTTCCACTGCTCCTTGACCAGGGGCTTCCTCGTTGTTCCAAGATCCAGCTTAAACACTTCCAGCGACCATGCTTTTGATGTCACTGGAATGGCCCTTTGGAACTCCTTTCCAGTTTCTGTTAAGGAGGCCCTTGCAGTCGAGATGTTTAAAAAGGCTCTAAGGCTTTTTTATTTCACTTGGCTTTCCCTGATGAACATGAATGACCAGAGCTAGTTTAATCTTTGATATTATATTATTATATTTATTATTAATATTTATTGCATACTGTGTGTCTTTCTTGTATTTATTTGTATCACCCTATCTGTTTTTATGTAAGGTGCCCAGAGTCTCAGGGATTGGGTGCCATATAAATAAACATGCCTTGCCTTGTTACTTACAGTACATTATATGACTTTTCTCAATGAGGTTGTGTGCAAGCGGTTTTCTGCCGTGTTCCTGCTCCCCCAACCAGCACATGTCTCTCACAGCCACTGAGTTCCCTGTAGATTGCAACTGTTGTGGGAGAGGGCCATCCCCCCCTTCCCCATGCACAAATCCAGAACTGGTGGCTATGTGATGGTGCAAGGCAAAGGATAATGGGCATGGCTTCATTGAGACCACCCCACCTCTTTTTTCCATTTTATAGGCCTTCCTCTTAGCTGTGATGTGCAGGCCAGTGTGTACATGTGGAGACTTGCATGCACTGTGGAGTCCCACAACTACATCTCTACTTTGCTGCTCCCATCCCATCCTACCACCTGGTGGTAGTCATGCAGCAAAGCCAGCAATCCTTCCACCCTGAGAAAGGACAGCAGTCTCATGGGTGCTTAATCCCTTGGCCCCCCCGGGTCAGCCCCAGCTACCCAAGATCGCTCCCGATCCCATGTTGGTGGTGTGGTGAGCAGTAGCACTACCACCAGGTCACTAGGCTGGGCAACTGTATGTAATTTTTATTGTATCATTACTACAGTGCCTTCCATTATACAGTATGTTTTCACTTGCATAGTCTGTGTTGTACACTCTCCTTCCCCCATCCCCCCAGGATGCATCTAGAAACAAGCTGTTACAAGTTCAGTCTGTTTTTCCTGGAAATGATGAATAACTGTTGCCTTGCATGATGACAGTTTGTATTTTAATATTTTAAAGTGATTTTGTCATGTCTGCCATACCAAATGACAGCAGTGACCTGTAGGAGATGTGACTCAATCTCCTACCATTCAAACTGCCAAAAAGTGGTGTTTTCCTAGAAAACAATGCTTTTATTTCTGTGCTCTGCTTCATTTACATAACCATGACCCTTTTTTTCTCAGTGCTGCAAGTCAAAACGGTGACATCATGCAAGGGAAACAAAGTTTTTAAGCACTGTGTTGAAACAGAGACCTCTGTTGGTCAGTCTTGGTATTGCAGACCTCTTTTTTCTGTCACAATTTTGGACTTATAGCAGAAGCTGGACACCAAAGAAAAAGAAAAGTAGTCGGACCCATAATTATACTACTGAACTACTTATAGTCATTCGGGCCCTATAACATAACCATAGAAACATAGAAGTTGATGGCAGATAAGGACCACAAGGCCCATCCAGTCTGCCCATTTCTTTTTCCACCTTATAAATGTGCAATCTGCCTTTGCTCTGTCAATGGCCTATCTATTCATACTCCTCTGTATTGCTCCCTTATGCCTATCCCATGCCTGTCTGAAGCCCTGCACTGTGTTCATATCCATCACTTCTTGAGGTAGGCCATTCCATGCATCCACCACCCTTTCTGTGAAAAGAACTTCCTCACATGCATCTCAATTGGCTTCCCTCTAATTTCATGCTATGTCCTCTTGTCCTGCTGTTTTTCTTATATTGAAACATGTTAGACTCTTTCACCTTGTTAATGCCATTAAGGTGTTTGAATGTTTCAATCATATCACCTCTCTCCCTCCTTTGCTTTAGGGTATACATATTGAGCTCCATTAATCTGTCCTCATACATTTTCTGATGCAGTCCCTGCACCACTTTGGTTGCCCGTCTCTGGACTGTGGCCTCCAGTACTGCACACAGTACTCCAGATGGGGTCTAACCAGTGTCTTGTAAAGAGGGATTATTACCTCCCTCTTCTGACTTGTGATATCCCTACTAATATACCCTAACATCCCCTTAGCCTTACCTACTACTTTAGCGGTCTGCTTGGATGATTTCAGGTCATCAGTGATGATGATGATGCCCAAGTCTCTTTCTTTCCTTGTGACTGCTAGCAACTTCCCTCCCAGCCTATAGGTGGTTTCAGGGTTTCTCTTCCCTATGAGCATGATTTTGCACTTCTTTGCATTAAACCCCAGTTGCCACTCTTCTGGCCATTTTGCTAGTTTATCCAGATCTCTTCCCATATTGCCCACCCCATCTGGATCATCTACTGTATTGCAGATCTTGGTGCCATCTGCAAACAGACACATTTCACTCTCCAGTCCATCTACAATGTCACTGATGAAGATATTGAAGAGGACTGACTCCAGGACTGATCTCTGAAGTACCCCACTTGTGACTTGCATCTCTTCTGACTGTATACCATTTACCACCATTCTCTGTTTTCTGCCCGTCAACCAGTTTGCCACCCAGTTGGCCAACTTATGACCCATCCTGAGCCTACCCAGCTTATTAATCAATCTTCTATGTGGAGCAGTATCAAAAGCTTTGCTGAAGGCTGCTCCCCCTTGGTCCACCACTCTGGTTACCCAGTCAAAGAAATCTATGAGATTAGTTTGACAAGACCTTCCTTTTGTAAACCCATGCTGTCTTCGATCCTGTGCTCCTATGGATTATAGGTGTTGCACTATCTTTTCCTTAAGGAGTGCCTCCATAATCTTGCCCACTACTGAGGTAAGATTGACTGGTCTGTAGTTCCCTGCCTCCTCCCTACTACCGCTCTTCTGGAGCAGGATCACATGAGCCTTTCTCCAGTCTTCTGGGACCTCTCCTGTGCTCTGAGACTCACTAAACAGTTCTAATAATGGCTCTGCTAGTTTCATCCTTAGCTCTTTTAGCACCCTGGAATGTATGCCATCAGGTCCCATTGCCTTGTCCACCCTGAGCTTATTGAGCTCTTGTAGGACCCTTTCTTTTGTGAAGGGACTAATGCTCACCTCCCTCCCCCTGTGTCCATGGTGCTGAGCTGTAGGCCCTGCCCTACCTTCTCTTCAGCAAATACTGAGCAGAAGTATCTATTTAGGATAGATGCTTTTACATGGTCCTCCTCCTCACACATCCCGTTATCGGCTTTGATCTTAGCAATACCCCCTCTGGACTTTCTCCTTTCACTAATGTATCTATAGAAAGTCTTGTCATCTTCTTTTACTGTTTGTGCTAGTGTTTCCTTGGTTTGGGCCTTTGCCTACCTTACTGCCTTCCCTGCCTCCTTTAGGGAAGTTTGGTATGCCTCTCTATCCTCATCACACTGCGTTCCCTTATATTTCCTGAAGGCCAGCCTTTTGCCTCTGACCTTTTCTGCTACTGTTTTTGAGAACCAAAGTGGTTTCCTTCTTCTTTTGCACTTCTATTTCTCTCTAACACAAAGCACATCTTCTTGACCTGGAAGGGCACTACTTCTTTATTCAGCTGTGAGCTGTGTGGGAAATTTTGTATTACACTTGATATCTGCAACAACGTGCACTTTTGATCAATTCGGTGGGAGGTGAAACTAACTACCCTTGGTAATTGCTTCTTATTTACATATTTATTTAGTGTTTAACCCAGAAGGAGCTTGCAAACTCTGTTTATCTTGTGAGTAACTTCAGAAAGATTTAAATACTGCATTTGGGTAGACCCTTGGAGGTAGCCAGATTGTCTGCTAGGATTTTCTGACAGTTCAACTATTTTTAAATAAATTACAGGTGGCTGAGGAGTGAATAAGGAGCTTGCAAACTCTGCTTGCTTGGAAGTAACTTCACAAGGGTTTGAATACTGCATTTTGGTTGTCTCTTGGGGGCAGCTGGATTGACTACTAGGATTTTGGGAAACTATTTTTAAATAATGTATAGGTGCGTAAGGATTTTGTGATAGTTAAACTATTATTAAATAAGTTACTGTGGTTAAGGAGTTGTCATAGCAAAACCTGTAGTGTGAATTGAAACACAGACAACCTCAGGTGCAGGAAATTATTTGCCTCATTGTTTTCAGACCACAAAGTGTTGTACTGGATCAGGAAAGGTTGCATCATAACCATTGTCAACCAATTGCCCTGGGTGGAGACTTTCAGACTTGATCAGATTACTTTAAGCTACTGGTGGCTGCAATATTTAGAGACACAAAGCACATCTTCTTGACCTGGAAGGACACTACTTCTTTATTCAGCTGTGATCTTTGTGGGAAATTCTATATTGCACTTCATATCTGCAACAACTTGCACTTTTGCTCAATGCTGTGGGAAGTGAAACTAACTACCCTTGGTAATTGCTTTTTATTTACATATTTATTTAGTGTTTTACCAAGAAGGGGCTTTCACACTCTGTTTATCTTGTGAGTAACTTCAGAAGGATTTAAATACTGCATTTTGGGTAGACACTTGGAGGTAGCTAGATTGTCTACTAGGATTTTCTGACAGTTCAATTATTTAAAAAAAAAATTACAGGTGGCTGAGGAGTGAATAAGGAGCTTGCAAACTCTGCTTATCTTGGAAGTAACTTCACAAGGGTTTGAATACAGCATTTTGGTTGTCCCTTGGGGGTAGCTGGATTGACTACTAGGATTTTGGGACAGAAACTATTTTTAAATAATTTACTGGTGTGTAGGATTTTGTGATAGTTAAACTATTTTTAAATAAGTTACTGGAGGTTAGTTGAATTACTCTAAAGGGCAGTACTCACCAGGGTGGTGGAGCAGTGGTGTATTTAATTGTTTCTAACAGTCAACTGTGGTTGTGGACTACCCTCCTTCCCACACCCCACACCCCCAAGGCGTGGCATTTCCTTTATAACCAAAGTTCTGACATCACTTCCTCAACATGTCTTGGGGCAGATCTATCATATTCTTAATAAGTCATCACAGTGCATAAAGGGTAAGTACACACCACCAAAAAAAAATGTTTATATATATTACATACTGCATATTATAAGGGAGAGGGACATGTGGGGAGTGGTGCAATGCACTGGCTGTGGGGCAGCAGTTTTCTGGGAGACATTCTGGAAACTGCAGTGCTGTCCTATTTGCAGGCAACTGTCAGCTCTGAGGCAGGAGATCGCCCACCTCCAGGCTGAACTGGCAAGGACTGAGGAGGCCTCCCCCAACCAAACAGCACCACTGCCACAACCACTGCCTCAGATGTTGCCAAGTATGAAGAGCAGTTGGACCACTGTGGGTTTTGGGAAGGTACGGGTGGAGGAACAGAGGCAAAGACCCCTAGTTGTACCTCTACACAAATCATACAGCAGCCTGGCAGAGCAAGGTTCCTCTATGATGGCACCCTCAGTGGAGACCAAGAAGAATGCTGAGGACATCCACAAGGGAGACCCACAAAAGGGTGGCAAGGGACACTACAGGGGAAGGAAACAGCTTCTGATAGGGGACTCAGTTGTTAGGGGGTAGAACTGGGGAAGGGAGAGGAGAGAGAAGTAAGGTGTCTGCCTGGTGCCATGGCTTGGAGGGACAAGAAGTGAATCCTCATGATTGCAGAAGCAGCATCACAGGAATGGAAACTAGATATCATTGTCCACCTTGGGACAAATGACCTAGCTAGGCATGGAAGCAGTGCAGTGCAGGATGAATTTGTGGAGTTGGGGAGGGGCCTCAGACAGGTAGCAAGCATGGTTACCTTCTCAGAGGTGCTGCCAGTCCATGGCAGGGGTGAGGCTAGAGTACTGCACACCTTGCAGTTTAATGAATGGTTGTAAAACTTGTGCAGAGCACAGGGCTTTAGCGTCATTGGGGACTGGGGATACACCTGGAGAAATGAAGGTCTGTACTGGCACGATGATCTGCACCTGTCCATGAAGGGAACCAAGCTCCTACATGACAGATTTAAATGCTTCCTTAGCAAGCTTTTAAACTAGCCAAGGGGGGAGGTGCTGATAAGAGGCAGAATATTTCAAGCCTCCCCCACAAAACATGGCAGGTAGTAAGGTAAACACTGAGGTACAGAGCTGAACAGAGGGCAGGACAGGGGTAAATGGAAAAATAGACAAGGGCAATAAGAGCAGGGATGGGAGAAAAAGGATAAAGCCAACATTAAATGGAGGGCAATGAGTACCAATGCCCGTAGTCTGGGAAACAAGTTTCCTGAGCTAGTAGCCCTGATGGAAGATGAAAAATTGGATATTGTGGCAGTCATGGAAACATGGTACATGGAGATCCATGACTGGGATGTCAACATACCGGGGTATGCAGTCTACAGAAGGAACAAGGAAGGGAAAAGAGGAGGTGGAGTAGCTCTATACATAAGGGAAGGGATCAAAGCTACAGCACTAAAAAGTAAAGTGGGAGGACAAGAGGCAATCTGGGTCACCTTGGAGACAGGGAATGGCATCACAATCTGCACAGGGGTTGTATACAGACCCCTGTCTCAAGGGGAGGAAACGGACAAGAAAATGATAGAGAACATTCTCAAAATGGCTGAAAAAGGGGAGATACCATTGATGGGGGACCTGAATATGCCAGATGTTAACTGGATGACATGTACTGCAGCCACATCCAAGAACAGAGTCATTCTCAATGCCCTGCAGGGGGCAGGCCTTAGACAGTTAGTGTTGGAACCCACTCGGGAGGGAGCAATACTAGGCCTGGTACTCCCAAATGGAGAGAGGATCACAAATTTAGAAGTCAGTAGACATCTGGGAACAAGTGACCACTGCACAGTGTGCTTCACAATAAGCACAACCATGGAGACAAGCCATACAAAAACAAGGATACTGGACTTTAGAAGGGCCAACTTTGGCAAAAATGGGTGAATACCTGAGGAATGCACTACCAATGGCCAAAAAGGAGGGGTAGAAGAACAATGGAGAAAAATCAAAACTGCTATCATAGAGACAACAAGCCTTTGTGTGGGACAAATAAAGAAAACAAAGCAGAGTAAAAAAAACACTATGGTTCTCAAAAGAGGTGGCAGGGAAGGTTAAGGAGAAAAAGGCTGCATTCAGAAAGTATAATGAATCACACAAGGAGCATGACAGGGAACTGTATCAATTAAAGCAAAAGGAAGGCAGTCAGAATAGCAAAGGCCCAAACCGAGGAAAAAATAGCCAACTCTGTTAAGAAGGGGGATAAAACCTTTTATAGGTACATTAGGGAGCATAGAAATGTTAAGGGAGGAATAGTGAAGATTAATAAAGGAGAGGGGAGGTGGGCAGAGGGAGACAGTGAAAAGGCAGAGATACTGAATGAATACTTTTGCTCAGTGTTCACAAAAGAAGATGAGGAGGAGTTGTCTAAACCAGATAATAGAAGCACTCTGGGTAGGGGAGTTGACACCAGTCCATTTACAGAAGAAAGAGTCCTGAAAGAACTCCTAAAACTCAAGGTGGACAAAGCAATGGGGCCTGACGGGATTCTCCCCAGAATAATAGATGAACTAAGGGAGGACCTAGTGACACCACTGACCACACTTTTTAACAAATCATGGGAAGATGGGGTGGTACCTGAGGACTAGAGGAGGGCAGATGTGATTCCCCTTCACAAAAGTGGGAGCAAGGCAGAAGCAGGAAACTACAGACCTGTAAGTTTGATCTCAGTGGTGGGGAAAATGATGGAATCACTTCTGAAAGAAAGAATTGTTGAGTACCTAGAGGCCAGCGGGGCACAGGACCCAATGCAGCATGGATTTACAGCAGGAAGGTCATGTCAGATGAATCTAATTGATTTCTTTGACTGGGTGACCAAAGTAATAGGCCAGGAAGGGGCTGTGGATATGGCCTACCCAGACTTTAGCATGACATTCAACACAGTCCCGCACAAAAGACTAATAATCAAGTTAGCCAGCTTGAGAGTGGGTTCCAGGGTGGTAGCCTGGGTAGCAAACTGGCTGCACAACAGGACACAGAAGGTAATAGTGAATGGAACACATTCTGAAGAAAGGGGGGTTACTAGAAGAGTACCTCAGGGCTCACTACTGGGTCCAGTCCTCTTTAACATCTTTATAGGTGACATTGCAGAAGGTCTGGAGGGAAAGGTATGCCTCTTTGCAGATGACACAAAGATCTGTAATAGAGTTGATACACAAGGGGGGTAGAAAGGATGAGAAGGGACTTGTCAAGGTTGGAGGAATGGTTAGACATATGGCAACTTAGATTCAATGCAAAGAAGTGCAAAGTAATGCACCTGGAAAACAAAACCCAGAGAAGAGTACACAATAGCAGGGAGGTACTAACAACAACAAAATGGAAAGGGACTTGGGGGTAGTCATATCAAATGACTTAAAGGTGGGTAAGCAATGTGAGAAGTCAGTAAGGAGGACCAGGGGATACTGGGATGCATAGGATGGGGCATCACAAGTAGAAAAAGGAAGTGGTTATCCCTCTGTACAGATAGTTGATGAGACCCCATCTGAATACTGTGTGCAGTTTGGAGACCCCATCTACGCAAGGACAGTAGACAGGATGGAAGCAGTCCAGAGGAGGCAACTAAAATGGTGCAGGGTCTGCATTAGAAACCATATGAAGAGAGACTGAGAGAACTTAATATGTATACCCTTGATGAAAGGAGGGACAGGGGGACATGATAGAAACTTTCAAGTATCTCAAGAGAATCAACAAAGTCCAGGAGGGTAGCATCTTTCAGAAAAAGAGATGTGTAAGAACAAAGGGACACAATTTAAAGATAGAAGGGGATGGCTCAGGGGTAATGTGAGGACTTTTTTTTCATGGAGAGAGAGTGGTGGATGCATGGAACCGCCTTCCTGTGGAGGTTGTTGGGTCTAAAACAGTGGGGGAATTCAAATTTGCATGGGACAGACATAAGGCAATTGTAGTGGGGGTTGCAGGAAGCAAGCTGTTTGTTTACTAGAATCTGCAGCTTATCCAGTAGGAAGGAAATGGGCAGAGTGGATGGGCCAAGTGGTCCTTATCTGCCGTCAAAGTCTATGTTTCTATGTAACACAATAGGATGTTGCTTCAAATATTGCATCTTTAATGCTTGCCCACTTTGCCTGTATCCCCTCACCTGTATTTCTTTTTGTCAGGGCTAGCTTAACTCTGTTGGCCATCTGATCAAAGTCAGCTCCTCTGAAGTCCTATATTTTTGCCTTAGAATGGAATGATTTAGTTGCAGTGGCCAAATTGAACCATACCATGTGATGGTCATTGGCTCCCATGTGACCTTCTACCTGGAGATCTGTGATCCTTTCCCTGTTAGTCAGTACTAGATCTAGGAACATACTATAGAAAAGTATCATCACGTTCCCACATTTTGACAGGAGCTGCCACTTCAGACCTGTCACTTCACCAGCAGGCAGTAAAAGTCAAACATCTACACAGATGGCAAATTATCTTTCTGGCCTATCTGCATCACAAAAACAGTTTTCCAGAAACGTTTCTACAGACTGTATTATTGTAAGTACTACCGACATAGGAGACTGCCCTTTGATAATGGAAACAGAAAATCATTTATGTACTTGCACCACATGTACTGCAGCCTTGTTATATATATATATATATATATATATATATATATATATATATATATATATATATATATATATATACACACACACACACATATAGAGAAATAAATTTAGTTTACTTGTTAGTTGTTCTGATTAGTTGAATAAAGTAGGGTTGGTGTTGAGGGACCCCCACCTCAGCGCCCACCTCCTTTGTCAGACAGGCAGACATTGCCGGGCCCCAACTTCACCCCACTCATGTGTACAGAGGTATAGGAGAATAGGGGAGAGTTAGGACCTAAGATCTCAATGCGCACTCCAATGCCGTTGGGGGTGGGCTGGGGTCCAAGGGGTTTTCAAATCCTAACACCGAATTTCTGCCTTTTGTCACTGTGGAACAACCCAAACTGATGCATTAAATGGATTTTTTTGCCTCTAATTTCCTTCTTTTTGAGAATGATATTGAGAAATAGTGAATGTGCTGCATGGAGGACCCTGCACTCCCACCACGTGATGTTTTGTGACATAGTAACAGGAACAGCAATGCAAACAGAAGCACTAACAGTGGCGCACATGGTAACACAAGTGCAAATGAGAACAGAAAGGGTAATGCACACGGTGGCATAGACGGGAATGGTCTGACACGTGATGTCTTGTCACATAGTAACATGGTACCCACAAACACAAATGGTAATGGACATGGTGACACAAAGCAAAACAGAAAGAGAAACAGTACTGTAGACAGAAATGGTAAAAAAATAATGGAAACACAAGCGCAAATTAAAACACAAAGGATAACGCACATGATGGTGTAGACGTGAACGGTAAGTGAAATGGGTACAGAACCACAAGCAGAAAGGGCAACGGTAACAGTAATGGAAGTGCACAGGCTGGTTTTCCCCAAAAGCTTCATAGAGAAAGACAGTGAGTACAAAGAATGTATGCATAATAATGAGTCTCGGAGCAGAAAATGAGGAGTTGGAATACTAAATTGCTTATATCTCAGGAACCGTATGACGTAGAAAAAAAATTAAAAGTCATGATTTATGACTTTCCTGGCTAGTTTTGTACTTAGACCTTGTTAGGGGGCTAACAAATTTTCTGACCAAAAGTCTGTATCTCACACCGTTTCCGAGATACGGGCCCTAAAAGGCGCAGTGAATGCCGTAATGTTATCCTATGGGAAAAAAACAGAAGTTCGAAGTGCCATAACTTTGGCTCCCTGTAATATTTTTTCACCAAACCACTAAAAGGTACATCTGTGGGATGTTGGCTGTCTCCCTTCCAAATGTCAGCCCAAAGGACTAAACCGTTATTTTGCAGCAGGGCGTCAAAGGATTGCTGCAATGCGTCGGATGCTGTAATGTTATCCTATGGGAAAAAGTATCAACTTTGGAGTGCCGTAACTTTGCCGCCGTGTAATATTTTTTCAACAAAACACTGAAAGGCACATCTGTGAGATGTTGGCTGTGTTCCCTCCAAATTTTGTCCTAAAACACCAAACCATTCGTTTGCAGCGGAGTGCCAAAGAATTGCTGTAATTTTCCTACAACCTAGAAAAGTACTGTCGCAATTTGCGGAAGCTTTCGCAAATTCATTCGACAGTGTCGCAAGTGCGAAAGTACTTTTTCCAGAAATGTGAAAAACATATTTCTGGGGTGTTTTACCCCAAAATAAAGACATGGCTAGCATCCTCAGGGTTCAACTAGGTGAATACAAAAAGAATTAGGTTGCTAGAGGGTCCCAAATTTAAATGCCAAGCAGTTTACTGATCACCAACTGAAAACAAAATGGTGGATTTGCAACAGTAAAAGGGACATTTGCGAAAGTAAAAACTGCATTTGCGACACTGTCAAACTTTTTGTTAACTTTTCCCACTGACTTATAATGGGAACTTTTTTTTAATAACTTTTGAACCGTTTAATATTTTTTCATGAAATCTTCAAAAAGCACATCAGGGACTCCAGCCGCATGTCCCTGAATATTTGGGATTGGTCACGCAAACTGTGTGACCTATAGGCGCGACCATAGAATTCCCACAAAAGCGTAAACGCATGCGCAGATCATGCTTAATAACTCAGCAGCCATATATCCGACCAGTACGAAACTTGGCAGATCCCAAGGCGTATGGGTCTTGATCATGTATTCCAAAGTTTAGGCAAATCCATCAAATGGTTGCAAAGTTATTACGGTGCAAAATTTTGAGTTTAACATGTAAATGGCTCCTCAATCCTAACTATGGTAGCACTACCATGCTATATATATATATATAAATGTATATATAGACACGTAGATGTTGACAGCAGATAAGGGCCTACAGCCCACCTAGTCTGCCCATGTGCACACATACTTAGCTTCTTCAAGCTTCTGTGGAACCAAGTTATATGTCTACATATTAAGTGCTGTTCTGCAGTCCCCACTGCCAAAATAGGGGACTGCACCTCTGAGCAACAAACATTTGACTGAACTTTATAATTTACCCAGAAGTTCTTGTTGCTTTATGTAAAACATTGACAGTTCCCTTGCATGAGATCATTCTGGGGTGAAAGCAGACGAATAGTTCCCAGACAATATGTCATGGACATAATATTGTGGTAAAAACAGTGAATGCTCAAAATACTGTTGCTCGTTAAAGTTGCGTCTCTCATATAGTCGCGGTCGAAATGTCACCCTGTGTTTTTTGATCGCTCTGCGCTTTGGCACATTCCCATTCGAACTTCTGGGCACCGGAACTGGTTCTCTCTCCCTTCTTCCCACAGCCCACTCGAACATCTAGGTTTGCTCAGCTCTGCACACTCCCTTTAGCATACAGCCCATTTGAACTTGACAGTGCTTATTTGGAGTTTGTGCTTTAAAAACTGTTAAAATCCTTACAATCTGTGGTGCTACTGGATTAAGTATGGGTTTATTAAAATGGTTCTAACTTAATTATTGGTTCTTGTGCTTTGTGCATTACATATTTATTTGGAGCTGGTGCTTTAAAAACCTTTTTAAAATGGTTCTAAGTTCAGGGCACTCGAACTTGATTGTTTTGTGATACTGGATTAAGTATGGGTTCTTGTACTTTGTGCATCACATATTTATTTGGAGCTGGTGCTTTAAAAACTTGTACTGGTTCTAGTGCTTTGAGCTTCACACTGTGTGCTAAAATCAGTAAAATCATAAATACAATAAAAGCTTTATTAAAAATCCTTTAAACAAAATTTATTTCGAGGACACTTGTTATGTCAGAAAGGTATTGTTTAGGTTCACGGCTTGCGAAATCACCGCAGATGTGTTTGTAAATTCTGTCCAGCCTCAAGCATCTCACATCTCCAAATGATCTTATTTTCTGATCCATCCTACTCTTTTGTATACAAGAAATTATCAAGAGCAAGCTTTGGCTTTCCTTTCTGACTTTGATTAAACTCCATTTCGAAAATACCTCAGCAGTGCTTTGAGACCGTAAGTAGCATATACACAGGTGAGACTAATGCTCAGATTAGATAAATCATTAGATAGCAGGTTCTATCAGGAATTCAACTACCAATTACCAATCACAGGCAATCAATTATGCTGCTACTATGGTATATGATTGAATGTCAGCGATCTGGTGCTTTAGCAATAATGCTCGCTCAGGTATGGTGCTATAATTGTGTAAATAGGAGCTTCAAATTGAGCGGGTGCTTTCATGCTGTGGAACTCGATATGACAATGCTTAGGCAATTGGAAGGAACAGCAGAAACACTCTGCCAAATACAGATCTATTACAGTACCAGCATGTGTCCTCATTTCCCATATCATACTCACATACGCATGACCAAATAGCAGAACCTCACCCCAAGTTGGTCAACATAAAAGGCAGCTGTTTGATTCAGAACCCCTTCTGGGAGTCAGCGGTGATGAAATTTAGAGGAAAGGTGGGGGTTCAAATACAGAGAGAGGGTATGAAAAGAACGACATTGCTAATCATAATGATTATGTGATCCACTGCAAGTATAGGGATACATCGGACAATACGTCGACGATTTAAACTCGTGGCAACATTTGTGCGATGTTTACTCCTGGGACCAGATGATCTGATGACATTTAAACCACAACCAGATGCCCGCGGTCTTACATCCAGCAACTAATCGTCCTAGTGCCTTCTGGGGGTATGGCCACACACAGAAAACTGGATAAAGGGCAGAAACAAAACATACAAAAAAAGATTATGACAGATTTTTTTTACAAAACAAATTGCAGCTTCAACATCTGAAGCATAGGTGGCAGTGGCATACTATGTGAAACAGGCATTTGAGGAATATGACTAAATCATTTTAAGTATCAGTTTTTACTTCTGTTATTGTATTTTATAAAGCTCAACTAACTACATGCATTAAAAAAATAGAACTATTTAAAAAAAATAGGACCCAAAAAAGAAAATCATATGCATGTCGATATTCCCACTTCCTGTTAAGTCTCATGTTCACTTCTTTTTCCGCTGTTTCTATTGGTTCACCACTGACAATCCTCCCCCTACCCACCACTGTTCCCTCCATCTTACCTCTTTCTGCCCTCACATGTGTCCCAACCTCTCTCATTGCTCTGCCTTTCTCTCCAAATACTGACTCTTCTTCCTCCATAGCTACCTATCTACCTCTTTTCCCTCCTTCCTCACCATTCACCAAATCCTTTGCTTTGCTGACTCATGTTCCTTGTCTATCCTTCTCTGTGAGACCTCTGCCAGTCAAAGTTTTTCTATCTGCCTCCCCTCCCTTTGGCACAATCTCCCTCCCAAGTTCCGCCTCTCACCTCTGTTTCAAACAGCTCCTTAAACCTCACTTTGTCCCCTTCCATTTCTGCACCCAGTCCTGTTCTAAAGCCTCACTCTCCCTCCTCTCCCCTTCTCTCACCTCCTTAGTGACCTACTCCTCCCAGGCCTATCCAGCCATTGGTTACTCATTGTACATTTTTTTAGCTGCACATGGTGCCTTTGATACATCTTTTGGTTCTTCTTGCTGCATATTTTATATTTTATTACAAGTCACATAATTTTGGTGGTTTGCCATTTGCCTGCACTGATTTTATCATCACTGAATTGTATTATTTTGCCTGTTGATGCATTTTTCTCCCTTGTACCCCCTCACCTGGCTCTTTCCTAGAAATGAATCTCTGACTGTGTCCCTTTCCAGTTGCTAAGTGTTCACACAATAAAAAAATAAATATTAACAGGAAAAAAACTTACAGCAGAATTTGTTTTTTATATACAGTAGCATGGTAGGTGCATGGAAATAAAAACTAACATGTGAATTTGGTATAGCAGCTTGGGTCTCAACTCATAATTCCTTGAAGAACATCTAAAGTCCTAAAAAAAGGCTTTCCAGAAAGGGAAAGAGTCAAAGACCTTAACACTCATTAACTCCAGTGAAAGTTAAAAGAACACAGTTCAGGCACTCCTGTTTATTTACTTGAGCAACATGTAGCTCAATATGTTTACTTTTGCAGCAGCTGTGGGTGCCAGGGTCACTGGAACAGAGGTGGCCTTACTGGCCTCTGGGTCAGTCTCAATGCCTGAGTTAAGCAGATTGAAATGTCCCTTCAATTCTACCTCTAACAGACATATGTTACCTCATTGTCACAACTAAAAATACAAGCCTGATCTGCAAATATTACACTCAACTTTGTCAGATATAACAGATGTACAGTAGCTACAGCCTCAGTGATGGATGATTTGGCAATGGTGCAGTGGTGGTGGGAGCAGCTTGCAAAATAGGTTCAAATTCTGAGCTTGGACAGTCCAGAAGAACCAGAATGAGACAGGTTGAGTGTTCCACCAGACACTCTCGTCCTCCTGGTGGGTGGGTAGCATCTTCCACTGTCAGACTGCCACCTTGGGGACCAGAGGTTACAGTGCAATCAGAAAGCACTAGCGGACTGGAGGTTGCATGTGGTACAACCAGTGGTTGAACTGGGCAGGAACTCAGTTTCCTCCATTGCTTAAAGATTTTATGAGAACTGCCTGTTCTTCATCACCTTTCTCTATTAAATATTATGTGAGACTAATGATTTCGTGGAGTAGACATGACACCTTCTAACACACAGCTCTAGAGATGAGAGTTCCCACTCCTAAACATTTTTTTTTATTTCTTTAAGATTAGGATTTACACCTTTGAGCCGGGTTGCTCTTTTACAAAGGTTCCAAGTCAGTTTAACACAGGACAAAACATATGGTATAGGCAAGTTCGCACGGACAACAAAACAGTAATAAACAGAGATCCAGATTATCTGTCATTTATAAAGTGCAAGAGGTATACAGCAGCACTACAACAGATGTGGTACAAAGCTTGTTTGGCACAGTACATAGCTTAATTAAGAACACTTGAAATATGCTGCACTGTGACGTCACAAACACAGCCTCACTTGGCACATTTAAACGTGAACTGCGGCAGCTCCTTGTGGCTCATGTCACTTGTGATTGCTTCACATAAAACTGCTGAAGACCACTACCATTCAGCCTTCATCCTATACTAGCATCTCCACCCTTTACCCCCACACCCCTTTCACACCCACAGCCACCCCTTCATCTCCTTCCCCTCCTATACCCCTCTCCATTATTCTCCATCCACCTCCCCATTCCCCCACCTCCTCTCCTTATTTCCCTCAGTGTCTCATTGACTCTGTTCCATCTCGAACAGCACCCAAACACTGTATCTACTCCCCCTTCCCCTCCCCTCTCCTTCCTCTCTACTCCATCCCCTCTCTCACTCATCCCCCGCTCCGTATCTCTCCCTGTTACCTTGACAATGCCTCTAGGCAGCATCTACCCAACTTGCTCAGCTGGAGCTTTGCAGCACTTGTACTATTAAACTCTTTTATATTAGGACACATTTTTGTTTTCTTAGACATTAGTGCCAGGCAAACATTGTCCAATGCCTGTGTACAGTTTTGGTTACTCAATATTATTTTTTTTCCTTTTGTTATTTGACTAGGCCTTAGGACTGCACTTATCATATGTACAGTGTGAATGTCATGTTCAATTCTTGCAACTTGTTTATTTAGCTCTAGTTTATTAATCTCTAGTCATACATTTGCTTACAACCTGTTGCTCAGATTATATCTTTTTTTTTTTTTGCATGCTAAATTGTATTTCATGTGCAACTGTCCTTCCTTTTATAATATGGATTGTACCTGTCTATGTACCTTGACATGGGACCTATGTAAAAGAGCCTCAGGCTCAAAGGTGCTGATATAAAATTAAATAAATAAATAAACAAAAGTGCAAGGTAGATAGCAGCAAGATTTTGCAGTATAGTGTGTGGTATAATGCTTGTTTAGGTACTTGTGCGTTAAATAGGTGCTAGTTAAATAAAGCAGCAGCATAGCAGTAGAAGCTGTGAAACTCATATAGTAGAAGGAGCAGTAAATTCCATATAGATGCAGACCAGGTAGTGTGCGTTCCATTACTAGGTGGGTTGACTTAGGTGTAGCAAAAGGAGAGATTTATCAGGGGCGTTGGTGGCTGACTCAGTAATGGGGGTGGTGGCAGCCTGAGATGGCTTTGTCAGGAGGAAGGTAGCTGGCAGGACAACGTCGCCAGGTGGTAGGCGGGGAGGTGGGATCTAGGCGTAAGCTTGGGAGGGGGTCATTCATGTGAGCTGATCAGGAGCTGACTGTGGCTAGGTGGGGCAATCACAGTTATTTGCTTGGGATAGGAGAATATGGAGCTTTCTTTTAAAGGAGCCCAGCTTTGTAGTGTCGATGAGGGAGGCAGGGAGGTCATTTAGCCACTGAGGTCCTTGGTAGGATAGGGATCTTTGGGCAAAAGTGGTGCACTTAAACAGGACTTGGAGTGCACTCTAGGGTCCTTGTTTTTGAGGATTGCGGACGTTGGAAGATGCTTGCCATGGATTCAGTGGTGAGTCCAAGTAAGGCCTTTTTACCTAGCGGGCAAGCCTGGTATCTAGCCATAAGATGATGTGGGAGCCACCCAGTAACAGTGTAGAGTCTGCAGTGTGTGTCAGATAGTCTGCCCCAAGGACCAGCCTATAGGCCTTATTTAAGAGCACTTTTATCCTCTTCAGGGCAGTGTCAGTGCCAGCGCTGTAGATTACCAGCCCACAATTAATAGTGGACAGTACTGAGCTGCTAGTTACTAATCACAGAGCCTCAGGGGACATTGCATGCCTGTGTCTGTAAAGGATTCCAAGCTTTACATTCGCAGTTTTGATGATGTGGTGATGTGTGAAGTGAAGGACAGGGTGTCATCCAGGTGTATTCCTAAGTATCTGAATGAGATAACTTGTTCCAGTGTTTCCCCTTTTTGGCTTGAGAATGATTTGGGAGGCAGTTTTTTTCTTGGTCTCAGTAATTGTAAACAGCATGTCTTTAGTCGTTTTGTAGTTAAGAAGAAGTCTGTTTTGTTGGAACCATGTTTCACATTTTTGAAAGCTGTCTTGTAGTGCTGTGGTTATTTGGGTCAGTTGCTTGCTAGCAGCAGAGGTCATGGCATCAACTGCATATAGCAGCATGTTTGCTGGGCAAGCGGAGGGTAGGGAGTTTATGAACAAGCTGAAAAGCAAGGGACCAAGTATAGCCCCTTGGGGGACTCTAAGGGTCACCTCCCTTAGGTCAAATAGTGTTCCGTTTATTTTCACACACTGTGTTTTGAGTGAAAGGTAGCTACCAAACCAAGATACAGTTTCGGGAGACAGGCCAAGAGTCAGTAGGTTAACAAGGAGGAACTAATGGTTCACTGTATCAAGTGCTTCTAACTTAACCACTGGGTACTCTGTTTCCTCGTGGACAGGTAGTCCAGGTCTAGAAGTTTGTAGTGGAGAAATAGAGAAGGGTTTTAGAAAGATGTTGTTCCAACATTCCCCTTGGGGCACAGCTCCATCTCTTTGGTCTGGTTCCCAGCTTAACAGAATCCTTCCTCCTCCGCCCATGTGGCTGGATTTCAGTGACAGAATCAAGCACTAGGAACTGAACCCCTCCACGGCAGGAAAAGGAGGGGGGTCAATAAACATAAAGACAATTCAAGGCTGCAGCAGTTCAGTGGCTGGGGGGATACATACAACAGAGTAGTAATATACTTCTTAGGTTCCCAATCCCACAGGCCCTGGGTGCCTTACATAACAAGAAAATACAAATAATAACAGCATCAGGTAGAACATTCAATTTTACTGATACAAGGAACTAATTAGATTATAGTGCGGTAACAGAGGATACCAGGAGGGAGTGGCAGATTTGCAATAAAAAAATTGAAAATATTTCATTTCGAAAAGCTGCCTGTATACTTGTATTTGTGCCTCTGAGCGAGGTTGTGATAAACAATTGTGTATAATACTTTTTATTCTTTAAATAATTGTGCTTGCCTGTTAGTGGGCACCTTCCCTTTTGCTGCAGATTGTCAGCAAGCAGCAAGGGATTGTGGGGTTCTGGAGGACCTAGCTTCTAGCCTCCAGCATTCCCCCTTTAACTAGGCACTTTAAAACCTTGTTTTTGTACCTTTTTAGGTACAAGTGCACAATACTTTAGCCCTTAGACTCAGGGCAAGCCTTTTGAAGGCTTTTTTTACAAACGCTAGACCAAGAATTGCAGTGCAAAACTGGAAGTAGCATGATTAGCACATCCGGTTTCAGCTGCATATAGACCTGCTCTAACGAAAGGGGGTGAGCATGCGCTGGCTGCGGCGCGCGGAGACGCGCGAAGAGACATGCGCGTCTTGCGTGTGTCTATCGTGTCCATCGGGAAGAGAGGGATGAGGTGGTCAAAATTGGCACTGAACATAACAGGTAAATTATTACTTGTGCTTTCAGATGGTAATTCACAGGTTTTACTGTATTAAAAATGAAACAAGCTAATAAATACTGTTCTACATGCAAGATGTACGCACTTGGTAAAGTAACACCTAATTTCACCTGTGAAAAATGTGTTTTGATAGATGAGTTACAAGCAGAAATCACTCGACTACAGCCCAAAATGTCTTCCAAACTAGAAATAAAAGCATTAGAAGACTATATCGATCAAATGTCTATTCTGGTAGAAACAAATAAATCTCCAACAAAAAATGTGGATGAAGCTAATTATCAAGAGCCTTATTTAGATACACCACTAGCCCCTGCATCAAAACATCAAATTATTACTTCTACACCTTTAACCACAGCCGCTAGTTGGCAACAGTTAGAAACAACAAGTAAAAATGACTCTTGGACCGTAGTTCCCCAATCAGGGCTGAAAAAAATTACAAAAAGCACCCTTCCCGCTCCTACAACATTCCAGATTCCAATACACAACTCCTTTGAACATTTATCACAACTGGTAAATGAAACTGTGTCAAGGAGTCCAGCCCATGTTAAGAATGATGAAAACATAGTAAATTCTATTCATAAATCAAGTGGGCAATCACTCGATTCCCAGACCTATTCTCATAATATCCATCCTATACCTACACATCGGGACAGCATCTAAAAAAGAAGTATCTGTGTTGGATGACTCAATCATTAAATACATTGATCATATGATTTGTAACCCAGATAAAGAACATCATACTTATTCTAGCTATCAGGGGGCAAGGATTTCTGATATCTCCTCTATGTTGACACCTATCCTTAAATCAGCCGGTATCAAACCATTGGTGGTTATACATGCAGGAACCAATGACATTACGAAACAATCCCTGCAGCAAATAAAACAAGACTATGTATCCCTTTGCAATTTAGTGGTTGAAAAAGACTGTGGCATATGTTTATCTGAAATTCTACCAGTCCCATGAACCTCAGAACATACTACAGCTAAAATAAAAGCCCTAAATGAATGGCTTCACAAATGGTGTCTCAGACAAAATATTCCTTGTCTGACTCATTGGGAAGAATTCCACCAAAATCCACCACTCTTTTGTTGGGATGAACTACACCTTAGTAGGCGAGGAAGTACATTATTGGGCCACAAAATTGCTTCTTTCATTCAGTCCCATTTAAACTAATAAAAAGGGGGAGATTGGGATTCATACCAATTCTCTTATTACTGGTATTAACTCAAATCAACAAAAACTAAAAATATTGTGTCTTAATGCCCATTCTCCAAATATTCCCAAATTAGCAGAATTGGAGCTTAAAGCTCAAAACCTTGATTTATCTGTAATAGCTATAACTGAAACTTTGGGCAATACAGATAAAGTATGGATAACAGAAATCCCAGGATTCAACTATTATTCCAAAAATAGACCAGATAATAAAATGAGTGGTGGAGTCTGCCTCTACGTCAGAGATAGCATCCCTTCGTTTCAATCTTCTATGAACATCATGTCAGAAAGTGTATGGGTATATATACAGCCTAAAGGTTCTTCCCAGATCCTGATTGGGACTTGCTACCATCCACCATCATCGGACAATAATCAAAACTTATTGCTGACCAATGAAATATCTCAATTAGCAAAAAATGGTTCAGTTTTAATCCTGGGTGACTTTAATTTCCCAAGTTTAAACTGGGATACTTTAACTGGTTCGAGCCATCAGGACCAAACATTTCTCAAAACCATCATCGATTTAGGATTTTACCAATTGGTTAAAGAGCCAACCAGGGGTAATAACATTCTAGACTTAGTTATAACCAACATTGAAATTCCGGCAAATAATTTATCTCTATTAGAACCACTTGGGAATAGTGACCATCTATCTTTATTCCTTACTATCCCTTTCTCTCAACCCTCTATAAGGAATAGGTATAAAATCAAACAATACGACCGGGCCGATTTTCAAAAACTTAACCATTGTTTAGGATCACTAAATTGGGATGATATTCTCTCCCCCCCCTTACCATCAATGAATCAAGGGAATTCTTAAAAAAACAAATTCATGATCTTGAACATCAGTTTGTTCCGGTAAAACATAAATACAATAACAAAGGTAAAATTCCCCCTTGGTTTAATAGTACTATAAAAAAACAAATTATCAAAAGCAAAAATTATTCTCATTAAAAAAATGCTCACTAACACAAAAAGATGAATTATTAATTAAATGCAGGGAATCGGTTAGAATATTAAAAAATTCAATTTTGTTAGCAAAACGCAATTTAGAATTTCGTATAGCACATACTAAGGATTCCCATAAAGCTTTTTATGCTTACCTAAACAGTAAAAAAAGGGAACAACAGAAAAATTGGGTCATTAAATAGAGAATAATGGATAGACAAGTGTGCATTATGGATTTTTTTTACACACCCACGGTGTGTGATGACCCATAAACCTCGAGAGCCAAGCTCTAGAGGTTTATGAGAATCATCACACACCTAGGGTGTAAAAAATCCACAACACACACTTGTGTATCTTTATTTGTTATAATTACTGGTGCAGGGAGTTTTTCAAGCAGTGCTGTCAGAGAGTGAGAGAGAGGGAAAGAGAGAGACACACACACACACACACCAGCTAGCTGTGTCTGTCAGCCTTTCTCCCTCTCTCTATTCGCTTCTCATCTCTTCGCTGCAATTCAGACATACATATTTTTTTATTTGTTTGAAACTGCCAATACGTTTTAAGTACAGCAGGACCACAGTGAGAGTAGTCAGTCACTGCGGTCCATTCACGATCAGAGAGGCTGTCTCCCGAGTCTTTGACAGACTCCTAATAAGTGCAGGATTGACCGCATACTTTTTTTTTGTAAAGGCAGGATCTACCACATAAAACCAAAATAAGAAACTGGTGTCTTGCCTGTGAGGAGGGTGAGAGGGAAGTCCGGGCGATGGCTACGGGTCCTTGGGAAATGGGAAGCGGAGACTTTCTTTCCATTTCATGGCATCGGCCCTTCCACACACAAAGTGACAGCCAGTTAGGTGGTGCGCTGCACATGAGTGACAAAGACTGCAACTAGCTTTAGAATGTAATAACCCGGGATTTCGGGTTACGGCATTTGAAAGTACTAGAATCGTTGTTAAATTGGGTCACCAGTAATTATTTATAAATAATACAACAATCACTTCAGACTCCAATATTGCTATAGCTTTAAATAGTTACTTTTTATCAGTTTTCATGCAGGATCCACCTCAAATTCATTTTGATAGTTATTTTTCTAGTCATATAAAACCTCCAGTTACATTGAATGAAGTCTATGACTTATTATTAACCTCAAAGGGAAAAACCAGTCCAGGTCCAGATGACATATGTGCTAAATTTCTACTAGGAGTTAAAGAAACTATAGTCTTACCACTAACTATAATCTTTAATAAATCACTGTATGAATCTAGGGTACCTTCTGATTGGTTAACAGTAACAGTTACTCCCATTTTTAAACAAGGTTTTTACTCTAGAGTAGATAATTATCGTCCAATCAGTCTAACTTCAATTCCTTGTAAATTAATGGAAAGATCAACTAAAAATCTTCTTGAAAAAGAAATGGAATCTCTCAAAATATTTGATACAACCCAGCATGGATTCAAATCTGTTTTTTCTTGCACTACAAACTTTCTATCATTTTATAATTATATCAGCATGAAGCTTGATCTAAACATACCAACTGATGTTATTCTATTGGACTATAGTAAGGCATTTGACAGAGAATCACAAGATATTCTGATTAAAAAACTTATTCACCTAGGATTTTCATTACCATTGGTTTCTTGGATTGGGAGCTGGCTGAGTAACCGCACTCAAATGGTGCGAGTTAGTGGTGCTTTGTCAGATTTAGGAAGGGTGACGAGTGGAGTACCTCAGGGTTCTGTCTTGGGTCCCACACTTTTTAGTTTATTTGTCAGTGATATGAACATTTTTTCCCCAAACATACTTATGAAATTTGCTGATGATACCAAATTAGGTGGTATGGTTAACAACGCCAGCACAATTCAAACACTATTATCAGATCTTGCTTCTATCGAACATTGGGCTGTTATAAATAAAATGGACTTCAACGTAAAAAAATGTGCAATTCTACATATGGGAAAAAAATAACCCCAGACAGGTATATACCTTAAATAACATAACCATTAGAGTATCCTTGCTGGAAAAAGATCTCGGGGGTAAAAGTAAATAATAAACTTTCGTCATCTTCCCATTGTAATAAAATAGCAATCCAAACTAATACTCTTTGCATAAGATTAAAAGTACATTTGTTTCAAAGTCTGAACATTGTATTATGACCTTGTACAGATCCCATGTCAGACCTCACCTGGATTATGGCTCCTCCTTTTGGAGTCCCTACTTAGCATCAGACATAAATAGAATCGAACAAGTACAACATAGGGCAACAAAAATGATTCCACATTATGCAAATTTAGATTACGACACCGGACTTTAGAAGATAGGCCTATATTCACTAAAACAAAGATGAATAAGAGGTGATCTCTTACAGATACACAAAATTATGAAATCTCCTATTCTAATGGAACAATGTGGCTTATCATTATCTAACGGAAAAATTGTTGCTAGGATACATAATAAACAAACTGACATTAAAAAGTGTAATACCAATAAAAGACAAAAAAATTTTACCATTAGAACTCCAATGTTATGGAATTCATTACCACAAGATATTGTTGATTCTCCCACTATTATGACTTTCAAAAATAAAATTGACATTTGGTTATTAGGAGGGCCCCTAATTCAATGATCCACACTTGTGGAGGACAATCTTGATGGGCTACGGCCTTCTTTTGTCCATTCTACCAAGTACCAAGTAAATTGTTTGTCAGCTGCTTTTTTCTAAAATTGATGGTCAGGACAATTTCTCCAAAGAAATTAGATTTTTACACAGTCCTCCTGAGTACTCACAGAGAGTGTCACTGCAGCTTCCTCAGCAAAGATGGGTACTGATTCTACTCATCCTTCAGATGATATGTTAAACCAGGGTCCCTTCTGTTATCTACTGTTGCTGCCAAGGTGAAAGTTAAAGATCCCATGGTACTTTTTCACATAGATGTTTATTCCTTCATTCATGCACTACCCGCATGATCAGCAGCTTCCCATCCTTGGCACCATGGTACAGCGCCACTTGTGATGCAGGGCTTGAGGTTACCAGTGCCCATCTTTGGTTTTCCCCCTGCTCTCTGACCTCCTATTGGCATGGCAGGCAACATAAGTCATATAAGGCATCTCCCTAAAGGAGGCTGACCCCCTTGGCCCACCACTGGGATTGCTGCTATAACACAGTGTGACTATCAGGATAGCCAACACTGTGGCACTTTTTGAAAGAGTAGGGAACTTATCCCAGGTGTCCTGGCTAACACTCCCTCTCTCAGTAACACAAATTCTAATGCATTATGACTGTGTGTGTTATCAGTGTGCATAATGGGTACTACATGTGAACTGCACACAGTCTCTACATTACCAGTATCTAATTTGTGTATAATGGGTGCTATTTATTATAAAACAAATTCTACTGTCTTCTATTTACAGTATATAACTTACCTGTAGGAGGTGCTCATGAGCAGCACATTCTAGTTTTGTCTCCCTTTTACTTTTCTATGCCTCATTACTCACACATCTTCCTAATAGCTTTCCATTAAGAGCATGCCAGAGCAGTGTGGATGTCAGTAAGGCTGGTTAAAAAAAAAACAGAGCATTCACCCCCTCTAAAGAGTATGGTGAAGCTGCATTGATCAGGTAAAAGGTTTGCAAAGTTTATTGAAATGACACAGGCATATCAAACACTTAAAAAACTCCTTCCAGCTGGCCCAGTGGCATTGAGGGCTGAATCACTGGTTGGCACATCACCTGCCACACCAGTGACCTGTATTCAGAAATGTCCAGGGTTGCTCAGGAGCCAGTTGGGGAAAGGAGGCTTGAGAGTCCATGAATGGCTCTTCACTTTCAGGGAGGAGAAACAGCTCATGCCACTGCTTGCCTGACCCGTAGCAGAGGCTTGGTGGTGAAGCAACAACGGCTACTTCTCATCGGGCTGGGCACAAGTGCCAGAGTACTATGGCACCTTCAAGCCATATTTCCACACCAGTTCATGTACTCTGTCTTTGAGGGTTTGGGAGAAGAGAAAAAATTACTCACCTTAGCAATGTTGTTTCTTCTAATGGAGTCTTCCTGTATTCTGACATATGCAATTAGGTCCTGCCTTTCAACTGCCCTGGAGAACAAAGAGTTAAACTTTCCATGACCAGCATGGAATGTTCACCACGAGCTTGGTTGAAGCCCCTGTCTGCTGTTGTTTAAACTGCAACCGTCAGATCTTTACGAGCAAAGACTCACTAGATGTTCTGTGTGCAAACTGTAAAATTCTTACTAGCCAACTGGCAAATATATCAATATAAAAAGTTTTTCTGGTTTCAAAGGAAGACTCAAGTCAGGAAACCCAAAAACAAAACACATCCAAAACACAACCTCTCATCCAAACCAAAAGAGGGTGAAAAAATGGACCCCCCTTGGGTACCAACACTGCTCCTGCCCACCCACATCCCAAAAATCTAGGTTCTGAGAGGGGAGGCAGGGGAGAGGTCAGAATACAGCAAGACTTCATTAGAAGAAACAACATTACTAAGGTGAGTAATTTTTTCTTCAAACAACATGAAGTCTTGCTGTATTCTGACATATGCAGACTACCAAGCAGTACCTCCATAGAGGAGGGACAGAACCTACTTTGGGAACAAGCTCTGAAGTACTGCTGTGCCAAACCGAGCATCACTCCTAGCCTGGATATCCAGAGAGTAATGCTTGGTGAAAGTATGGACTATTTTCCAGGTGGCTGCTTGACAAATTTCTAAAGAGGAATATCCCTGGCAGCAGCCAGAAGTAGCTGTACTTTAGTGGAATGAGCCCTCAGGCCTGAGGGTGGAGTTCTACCCAGTTTTTCATAGCAGAATTGTATACAAGAAACAATTCACCTGGCAATAGATCTCTTAGTGGCAGGTTTGCCCTTACCAACTTCTCCATAAGTAAGGAACAACTGGAGGGATTCAAACCTGTGACCCTTGGTACGCTCTGTGTAGTAGCTAAGGGCTCTTTTAACGTCCAAGCTGTGTAGCCTCCTCTCTCCAGAGGAGGAATGGTCAATGAAGAAAACAGGGAGAGATATAGACTGGTTGAGGTGGAAATCAGAAACCACTTTAGGTAAGAACTTTCTGTTAGTTCTAAGGACCACTTTATCTCTGTGAAAAGAGATTAAATCAGATTCCAGTGACAGGGCTTGCAATTCACTGATATGTCTGGCAGAAGTAATGGCTACCAAAAACACAGTTTTCCAAGTCAAGTACTTAAGCTCTGCTGAGGACAAAGGCTCAAAGGGAGGTTGCATAAGCTGAGCAATGCAAACATTAAGGTCCCACGGAGGAGCAGGATCCCTAAAGGGGATTGGTGTGAAGCAATCCCTTGAAAAACTTACAAAATACAGGATGGGATGATAGAGAGGAAGGCTTGCCTACTGACAAGAAAGCAGAAACAGCTGCCAAGTGTACTTTAAGGGTAGCTGGCCTAAGGCCTAGGCCATTAAGATGGACTATATAGTCCAGAACCGTAGGCAATTCAGCAGAGTCTGGAGAAATATTCTTCTTAGAACACCAAATGCTGAATCTTTTCCATTTGGAGTTGCAAGTCTTCCTGGTGGAAGGCTTTCGAGAAGCCTTAAGGATATCCAGAACCCCTTGGGTAAGATGCAGATCTGCAAACTCTAACTCTTCAAGAGCCAAGCCTTGAGATTGAGAGACTGAAGATTTGGGTACCAAATCCTCCCCTGAGAGGATGTCAACAGGTTGTAATTCCTGGGAAGAGACAGGGGAAGGTGGACTGTTAGGGACAGCAACAAGGGATACCATGGCTGCCTGGCCCAATCTAGAGCAATTAGAATCACTTTGCATGGTTGTGACCTTATCTTGGCTAACACTTTGAACAGGAGAGGGAAGGGGGAAAGGCATACAGAAATTTCCTTTCCAGTTCAGAATCAGCACATCCAGGGGGACTGAGCCCAAGACTGGGGGTCTGCAACAAAAGAGAGGAAGTTGGTGATTATCTGGGGCTGCAAAAAGATCTATCTCTGGTGTGCCCCATCTCAAGAAAATCACTTTCAAATCTAGAGGATCTAGGGCCCATCCATGATGGCCCTGGGATATTCTGCTCAATGCATCTGCTAAGACATTGTCCTTCCCTGGGAGGTGAACTGCTATCAGAGAGGTTTGCAGGACATAGGCCAGGGACCACAACTTCATTGCTTCTGTGCACAAGGCCGTAGACTGAGTGCCTCCTTGCTTGTTGATGTACCATATGGCGGTGGTGTTGTCTGTCCTGACCTGAACCACCTTGTTCTGTACAGATTTGGAAAAAGCCTGCAGTGCCAGAAACACTGCTCTGAGTTCCAAGAGATTGATGTGAAGCAGAGATTCCCTGAGGTGACCACAGTCCTTGGGTGGTAAGATCCCCAAAATGGGCTCCGCAGTCCAGCAGGGAAGGATCTGTGGTGAGTATCACTGAATGAGACTGAGTGACAAATGGAACCCCTTGTCTCAAATTGTCCTGATCCTGCCACCATTGCAAGGCTTGGATCAGGGTTCGAGTCACTGGGATTAGTTTGGTAAGGGGATCCTTTCTTTGGGACCAGAAGGCTCTTAAGTGGAACTGAATGTCCCTCATCTGGAATCTTGCCCCTTGGACCACTGCTGAGGAAGCTGCCATATGGCACAGAAGCTGAAGGAAATGCCTTGCTGGTCGATACACCTGAAGGGTGAATGAAGGGGCCAGTTCCCTAAGGGTCCTCGCCCTTTCCAGGGGAAGGAAGGCTCTTGTCTTTACTGTATCCAGTTCTGCACCTATGAAGGTGAGGAGCTGTACTGGTTTGAGAAATGACTTTGGAAGGCTGAGAAGGAATACTAAGGAATTGAGCACTTGCTGGGTCACTTACAGATGTGACTTGACTTGGTCTGGAGACTGACCTACTATGAGCCAGTCGTCCAAGTATGGGAAGATGGAGATCTTTTTTCTTCTTAGGAAAGCAACTACTACTGCCAAGCACTTTGTGAAAACACTTGGGGCTGATGTTAGGCCAAAGGGCATTGCTCTGAATTGATAGTGGCCTGAGGGCAACTCGAATCTGAGGTACTTTCTGTGGGAGCACCTGATGGGAATGTGAAAGTAGGCATATTTGAGGTCCAGGGAGGCTAGCCAGTACCCTGGCCTTAGAGAGGGAAGGATAATTCCCAGAGTTACCATTTTGAACTTTGGCTTCAAAAGATGTTTGTTCAGATATCTTAGGTCCAGGATGGGCCGCCATTCTCCTGTCTTTTTGGGGGTTAGGAAGTACCTGGAGTACAATCCTTTGCCCCTGTGTAGGGTGGGAACCCTCTCTACAGCTCTGAGAGCTAGGACAGAAGAAACCTCTGCCTCTAGGGCAAGGGCTTCTGAGAGATTTGCAGGTGGAAAGATCTGGTTCTCATCTTGGGAAATTTTTTGAAGCTGAGAACCAGTCCCTGGCTTACTACCTCCAGGACCCACTTGTCTGATGTAAGAGACTTCCAGTCCTGGACAAAGTAAGCCAGTCTGCCCCCTACCGGTATGGGAGAATCGGCCCGGGCAGACCCATCAGGCTATCTGCTTGGTAGGGGCTTTAGGCTGAGGAGTGGATGCAGGTCTGTTCACCCCCTTCTACCTCTCCCACTAAAGAATCCCCTCTGTGAAAAGGAAGAAGAGGAGGCCTGAGCTTGGTAAAAAGGCCTTTGAAAAGGCCTGCCCCTGCCCCTGGACTGCTGCCTTTGAGGAGTTGCTTGCTTTTCTTTGGCCTGAGCACTCCTGTAAGTGGTCCTGTACTCATCCATCTTTTTCATGTAGTTCTCTGTCTGCTCCCCAAACAGAGAATTACCAATTACAGGAAAATCCATGGCCTTAGCCTGGGTATCCTGTGAGAGGCTAGTACATCTGAGCCAAGCCATCCTCTGAAGAACCACAGATGTAGCCATGACTCTTGATGAAACATCATTGGAGTCCACAGCAGCATGAAACTGTACTTTCGATGCCTCAATCCCATCTGCAGCCACCTGCTCCAGCACCTTGGCAAGCTGGTCGGGGGCCTGTTTAGCTAGCACCAACACAGTGTCCCACCTGAACTTCTGGTATCTGGCTGTATAGGCCACATAGTTAGCCTGCCTGAGTCCCAAAGATGCTGCCAATGTACTGCTTCTTTGCCATGGCATCAATCTTCCTGGAGTCCTTGTCCTGGGGGGTGTGATGCCAAGGGAATATTTGCCTTATCACAGGCAGCAGCCTGCACAACCCCAACATGGCTGCATTGCTGAAAAAGGCACTCCATGTCTGAGCCTGAGAGAGTGTACCTCTTGTCTATGCGTCTGTCCACAGGAGGTATAGAATTAGGAGACTTAAGAATTTTATGTGTCTGTTTCCCAAAGGATTTGTGGAGGGGAACAGACAGTCTCCTGGACTCTGGGATGTCCATCATCTCAACAAAATCAGGCTCCTCCTGATCCTCTACTGCTTCCTCCACAGGAAGCTGGAGGGTCTCAGCCACTTTTTTGTAAAACATATAGTGTGAAGGGGATTCAGAAAGCCTAGGAGGAGAAACACCTGAAGGTCTGTCTGGGGAGATGTCCTGGTCAATAGGCACATCCTGACTTTCACTATTACCATAATCATCCTCATACTCTCCCTCCTCCTCCTCCGGTTCATAAAATTCTTCCAAAGTATAATCCGGAACCGGGGGAACCAACCAAACGGAGCCCCTGCCAGATTGTGCTGGTTCGGTCAGAACCGAACTAAGCGACTGCACAATCCTTTTCGCCTTGGCTATCTCACCGGTGGTCGGAATATGAAATTCTGGGTCCGAACTGGTCAATTTATCTTTTCTCTTTCTTTTTACCAGAACCGATTCTTCGAAATCGGCTCTCCTTTTGCCCAAAGAAGTATCGCCCTGGTCAGAGGGCACTCCTTCTGGTTCGGGTGGAACCGAACCGGGCTGGTCATCCGGGTCAGTGGACTTCTCGGCCTCCCTTTCCCTCAATCTACCTAATCTTTTTTCCAGGGTAGATTTTGGAAAATTCTTGCAAATTTGGCAGTCTGAATCAAGGTGGTCAAACCCCAGACAATAAACACAGGTGGTGTGGGGATCAGCCTTGGCAAAGACTTCCCCACACACACACTGCAGTGTTGAAACCCAGTGGGCCCAGTTTTTTTCTTGGGTTTCTCAGACATGGCCAATCCTAACCAAAAACTTACCTTTTTTTCGACAATCCACCAGGCAAGACTCCCCTGTCAGTTCCTGACTGTGTCATGGGTCTTGGAAAAAAACATAATTAAATCCGTTTTTTTTAGAACTGACACGGACCAGTTACCACACTCTAAAGTAAGCACAAGATTTTTACCTCATACTGATCGGTTCAGCTGTACCGATCCACAATTTACAAGTTCCACACAGAAACAAAACAAAAAACCTATCTAGTACTCACAATACCACAGACACAGACTTGAACCGACTAAGCGGTAACAGCAATTCGGTAGAAACCGACCGAAAACCGACACTTCAATCGACTTTTTGAACCGAGCAGCAGAAGAAATCTCTGGAGCGACTGTTCAGTGAGGCGGAGTAAAGAATCTGACGGTTGCAGTTTAAACAACAGCAGACAGGGGCTTCAACCGAGCTCGAGGTGAACATTGCATGCTGGTCATGGAAAGTTTAACTCTTTGTTCTCCGGGGCAGTTGAAAGGCAGGACCTAACTGCATATGTCAATACAGCAAGACTTCATGTTGTTTGAATAAGAGGAAAATCAGCCCCATGCAGCAGTTTGAGGATGGCAATGCTGCAGGTTCTGCACTACAACTGGGGGCAGCCCCTCACACATAGTGGTAATTATTGGGTAAGGCCCGGGACGATGGGTAACAGGGCAGGGGGTCACCATCAGAAGGGGACTGCTCAGGGGGAAAGGGGAAGAAACAAAGAATGAAAAAAAAATATCATTCTTAGTTCACACTTATTTCCCAGTCAGTGAGGTCAAGGGTCAGTGTTACCTTTTTGTAAGAAAACTATTTTAAAATTTCAAAATAAATTCCACATACTGTTTGGTATTATAATGTATTGTAAAACTTTAAAACAGAGTAAGGGTTGCTTTTTCTATGCTATTATCTGCCACTGTGATACATACCATATAAATCTATGTAATGCTGTACACAACACCTGCACTGCTAGTCTGCAAAAAAGAGTACCGAACTGCAGCATGATCCAAATAGGTCCATATTATTATGCTACTACCTAAATTAGTTCCATCTTTGTCTACATACAGTCCCTGCACTATTCAATTTTGTAATCCAGGGGCCAGCCTTAAGTCTTTGTATTTTACTGACTAGCACTAGAGTACTAATGCTGTAGGTAACAACAGCAGTATCTCAAGTGGTATGCAAGTGTGGTGCCCCGAAGGTGATAAAATGGATGTTAACATGTGCTGGGTTTCCACATCAATAAAAAAGAGGTAAATAAAGCAACCGTGTCGATGATACCAGTAACTTGCACACAAAATAATAGGTGGATGGTGGCACCTGACAAAGAGAGGCGGGAGTCAGAAATAGATTCCAAATACTGCTCAGGATTGTATTCATACAAAATGAGAAAAGGGAACACAGTCACAGGAAACACTTATCTCTACTCTCCTGTACAAGGAGAACTCTAGATCCAACAACTGTAACAGCTCCGCTTTATGAGCGGTCTATACTCTATACCCTGTACGAGGATGACTCTATGCACACTTGCAATTATAAACTGAAACAGCTCTGCTTTACGAGCAGTCTATACACTAAGATCAGCAATTCACTATGCAGTTTTCTAATACTACACTGAGGTGCTCCTCTACCTAGGGCCTATTACCTGGAGTATTCCATTTTAAGGAACTCTGTAACATATTACTACAAGACTCTACATCAGTTGTAAAAGGCAGTTTGTGCACGGATGAGCTTTCTCTGTCGCTGAGAAGAAACTGAGTTGCAGGATATGAAACACAAGGAGAACACTTGGCTGACTGGGCTAAGAACTAAGGATTTTGAACAGGCCATGAGTTCTCGGCCACACCCCACCTCTCTATGGTTGCCAGAATTTCAGAACAATGCAAAGACTTCCTCGGCTCAAAACCCACTGAGGGCCACCGGAATTGAAACACAACAGATCCAGCCATAGCCCACTTCTGGACTGCTGGGAGAAGAAGAAAAAGATACTGCACAACTGACCGCAGCCTGCTTCTGGCCTGCCAGGAGAAGAACAAGGAGATACTGAACACCTAGCCACAGCCCTCTTCTGGACTGTCAGGACATGAAGAAGGTACTGAACACCCAGCCACAGCCCACTTCTGGACTGTCAGGACATGAAGAAGATACTGAGCACCCAGCCACAGCCCACTTCTGGCCTGTTGGGAGAAGGAGAAGAAGAAGGAGATACTGAACACCCAGGCCACAAACCTCTTCTGGACTGTCGGGACACGAACAAGATAATGAACACCCAGCCACAGCCCTCTTCTGGACTGTCGGGACACAAAGAAGATACTGAACACCCGGCCACAGCCCATTTCCAGACTGTTGGGACATGAAGAAGATACTGAACACCTGGCCACAGCCCACTTCTGGCCTGCTGGGAGAAGAAGGAGAAGAAGTTAGTGAGCACCCAGCCGCTGCCCTCTTCTGGACTGTCATGACACGAACAAGATACTAACACCCAGCCACAGCCCTCTTCTGGACTGTTGGAACACGAAGAAGATACTGAACACCCGGCCACAGCCCACTTCTGGACTATCAGGACACGAAGAAGATACTGAACACCCAGCCACAGCCCTCTTCTGGACTGTCGGGACATGAAGAAGATATTGAATACCCAGTCACAGCCCTCTTCCAGTCTCAATTCTTGTTGCAGTGGTCAATTATACAGTCTCAATGTCTAAACCACAGTAAATATACAGGCAATTCACTTTTCTGGGTGAACCCTAGCTCTGGTGGACCTAACTAACAGGGTCCCTCTAGCTAGATCGGGTTCTTCTTGTTACTGCAGTTCTGTATGGCTAGCTAGACTCCCAAAACATCCAGGGTCACTAATGCTGTTGGGCCCCTATAACACCTGGGGAGTCTAAATGGCTAGCAGTGGGCCTAACTTGCCCCTTTTAAATAACAGTGCAGCGTGGCAGTGGCCCTGACCTACCGCTTTTAATAGCAGTGGCTCTAACTTACCCCTTGGGCCCTGGGTTTCCTATTACCCTTTTAAAGGAAAACTCCATGTTAAAATCAGAAAAAGATATGTAGTAGTCTTTTTTTCTGTGTTCTAATCAGTTCCCAGCATTTTCTTTTCCTCTGGCTGTGAGAGATGTTTTTTCTAACTTTCCCTAACTGTTTTATTGCCCTTGAAGGTTGCCATTCTGGTTTCTTTTATGGCCTCTAGTCTTCCCAGAGTGCCCTTTGGTGTGATGTCTAGTTGCCCCTGCAGTAGTGTCTTGTTACAGGGTCTGTCACAGTTCAGCCACAGAAAAAATACTTCTTCCAGAGAAGACAAACTGCTAGATTTTGGGTGAGTGTAATCATTATTTTTTGATATCAATACATTGTCCTGCTGTGCTGTGTGTGTGTGTGTGTGTGTGAATCATGTCACTGTTTACTCTATTCCTCTCAGTCACTTTCAGGTTTTGCACCAGTACTAAGTAGCAAAAACTGAACATCACCTTATAGGTTGTAACATAGCAGAACAAGGTACTAATATAAAAAAATAATAATGATTACACTCACCCATATTGTAGCAATGTGACTTCTTCTCTGAAAGAAGTATTATCTTTGTGGCTGAGCTGTGACAGACCCTGCTAAATCTAGGGGCATAGTTACATCACTGTCACATGAACCAGGGTGCATCATAGGAGAAAGAAAGCCAATAAACCTATTTGTGATGGAGATCCCCAGGGGTCGAAAAACTACCATACAGCTAGCAGGCTAATTTAGGAAAAACTCCAAATAGCAGACAGAGGGAAGGACACAGTAGGACTTAACATACATATCAAAACACTCTACATAACATATGTTTTTGCACATTCTGGGTGGGCTTCTCCTTTAAATCACTGGACCTTTCTGACTGAGCCCGTTGAGCACTGGCGCATGCCTATCTATAGGCCGCTTTAAATCTTGGGCCTAGATGCCCTCACCAAACAATCACTGGGCCTCTCCTGTATAGGCCCCTTTTAAATTCTGGGCCTCCCTTAAGCTGGGCCCCTATAAACTGCAGAGCCTCAATTAGGCTGGGTCCCTTTTAAATCTACTGACCCCTTTCTGGACAGGGCTCCTTTAAACCACTGGCCTCCCTTCTGGACAGAGCACCTTTAAATCACTGGGCCTATTCCAGTCTAAGTCCCTTTTAAGTCCTGGGCCACCTTCTCTTACTCTGGCCCCTTTAAATGTGCCGATCCTCGATCTACATGGGGTTATCCCTCCCCTTTAATAAATATTCATAAGCCCCCTCTGTGCTCTCACTGCTGGGCCTCTCCCCTGGGCATCGCCACACCCAGTGAATATGTATTTATTTAAATTCAGGCCTCCGATGGCCTTTCCTCTGCGGTTCTGAGCCGCCCTGAAGCTCTTTTGCACCTAGCGCTAATGAAATAAAAAAATAAACTTTTCTTTCTTTGTTTAAGGTGGGCAGCACATTGCAGTGTGCTGCCACCGACTCACTGCACCACCAGGAGACAGAAGATGAAGACGGGAGGTGGGAGCTGTTGCTCGCAGAGGGAGGGAGGAGTTGCAGGCAGGTACTGGACAGCAGGGGACCTTGCAAGGTCCTGGCAGCAGGAATGATGCTGCAGCACTACCGCTGCCTCTGTGGGACCGAAACAGTACATTTAAATTAAATTAACAAAATGGAGCACCAAGCCCTCACAGGGAAACAGCAGGACATTTCAGTTCTTTCTGGCAGCTCACCATAGCACCGTGGACCAAATGACACATACAGGTAGCTACTTTTTAGTGACTGGAGGCAGGGGGCACACAGGAAAGCCCTCAGGGACAGTTTCAGCCCTCCTGGCAAGCTCCTCTTTTCCTCCTCACTTTTTGTGTCCTCTTTCCTCCATAGTCACCATGATTCTCTCTAACAGACAAGTGTTTTTTAAAACTGTAGCACTCTGGGTTCTAATTCTGGAAGGCATGGCAGATGTCACACAGTGGGCATTCCAACTGCTCAGCCTGGCATTCTAGTTGCTGCAACATGGCATTACACTTAACTTTTGCATCATTTTCTGAACTATTTATTATATTTTAGACAGGGTTTGAACATGTTTTGATGCTGGCATCTTAAACTGGGCACCTTGGCATGTTTGGGGCACCTTTCTACTGTACTGAGGCACCAATTAAAGCTGAGCACTTTTCTGTTTTTTTTTTCTGTGGTGCCCCCAACTCTGGGGCACTACACAAGGTTAGCAAGGGATGGTGCAGTAGGGCAGTAATGGGAATTCAAACAACAACAAAAACAAAAGTTAAATGGGAAAAATGTAAACTAGAACTGAAAAAGCAATAAAGACCTGCACTGCACTTTCTGGCATCAGGTCTGTCCTTACTTTTTTAGATTGGAAAAGAGATACGTCCAGCTGTCTGAAGGTGTTCTGGTTTTAGATACATGATCTCATCCAATGGGAGACTCTGATGATGTCATCTTATCAGGAATTTATTACATTTATGAAGTCTTTAAGTACACACTATGATACAATATCTTCTACCACATTGGGCACAGTTCTTCCCACATTGCCAAACACTGGCACTTCAACCACTTTACATTTCTGCTGATGCATTTTACATTTTAATACCCAGCCTGCTCTGGCACCCCCCGCAGACACAGCACAACCAACACAGCAGGCCACACACCTACAAGGTTCCATGCAAGTGAAGGTTAACCAGTAAGTAAACAAGAAGGTAGGTGATGGGGTTGCAGGGATGCCACCAGGCCCAGAGACAGCAGGAGGGAAACAAAGCATGGAAAAATAAATGTTTTGTTAATACATTTTGAATTGACTCCTGAGGCTAAGATCAAATTTATAGGGCTTAAAAAAGTGCCAAGGGATAGCTACACTGAAATGTGTGTTCAGTTGTGCAGTATGCTGAAGAGATGGTTGGAGGGTCCAAAAGTACTTTCTGCAGAGTAAATAAAAATGTGTTGCTGCTGGAGCAACTTCTCTGGAGGCTACTGAAGGAACTGTGCATGTGGCTGTTAGACCAATGTCCAGCACTACTAAAAAGCAGCAAAACTAGCCGATAATTTTGCATCCAGCAAGCCACATATCCAGTGCAAACACAACAGGTGAGGGACATCTGGTAGTAAACGAACCTCAGCCTGAACCTGAACCGAAGGTAAGAAATAATGCTACCAAGCCTAAGGAGCTAGGCAAGCGAGGCACTATATATAAATTCGGGGATGTATCATACAATTGCCCAAAGAATAGAAATTAGGAATAAGTGGCAGAGTGCAAAGAGAGAATAACCCGGGGAAGCACCTAGTGGCCAAGGCAGAGAATGCAGTCCTTGCTAATGCCACTGTGCATAACACTCTGGCTTTAATAATGGTAAAATATCACAATGGTTAAGAGATACAGGTGCTTCCCTTTCCATGATGAAGCAATATTTAACTAAAGAGGAACAAACTCTTTCAGGTCAGTTTTCCTGGATTTGGGTAGTGACCACCCCTGTGGTCTCAGTGCCTTTAGCAAGGGTCTTCCTTAGCTGGGAAGGCGGACAAGAGATTCAGAAGATGGGATCTCTCTGTGGATGTTATCAAGGAAATGATTTCAATAGCAGAACAAATGTTGTCTAACCACTGGTGGCTAAGCAAAGAGGCCAGCTACTGTGGAAAGAAAGGGGCACTGCAGCCTGAAGCAACCCCTACCCCAGCAGCTAAGAAAGTAGCCAGCACAGCTGAGGGACTAGCTGGGAGGAGCAGTTCTGAATCACAGCCACAGACTGTGGAGACTCTAGCCATGAGCAGGTCTCCTACTGAAGAAGGATGTACCTTACTGGTAGTTAAGCTCAGCATTGTTACCCAGCCTTACAGAAACTGAAGCTGTGTTTACAAGGCCACTTTCACTGTTGCTGTGCTGCACACTAGTGCTGCCTCAACCTCCAGAGATGATAGCCTTGTGCATTCACACGGCCCCTCTCACCACCAGTGCAAGACATGCTGAAGAGAGGCCATCGGCTGCCCTGTGATGCCCTCCAATTGCTATGCCTTCCCCTCCTAAACAGGAAGTGCTGATGATGGCCTTTGTTTGCAGCCACACAGCACTTCTGTTTAGCTGAGAGCAGTATGAGAGCAGCATGATCAATAGCCCAACTTCCGATGGGGTTTCCAAACTTTTTTATAGCCCCAATAGGTTTCACCACTTACTATGTTAGCACTCCATGTCTGCCACTTCCTTGTTATGGACAAGGGAATTACAGAAGGCAGAGGAGGATGCTGGAAATGACTGCATGGCTGCTTACACCGCTCACTCCAGAATGCATCCTCCGAATTCCAGCGGCTCCAGAAGAGGCTCAGCAAATGACTTACTATAATCAGGTAAGTGTCTACATGGCTGCTAGTGGGTTGATGTGGTGCAAAAGCAACTGTGTAAATGAGCCTTGGGAGAACTGGTAGCCAAGCCAGTAGTGCTGACAGTGACTCTCGGGGAGAAAGTAAAAAGGAAATACGCTAGGAGAATGGGCTACTGTACCAAGAGTGGTACCTATGGGAGGACTAGAGGAAGGAGTACTCCAGCAGAAAGTAGTTACTTGAGAATATAGGAAGCATCTCCTGGCCCTAGCTCATGACAGTATTTGTCTGCAGTGCCAAAGAGTGAGAAAGGTAAGGGACAAGGCAAAGGTGGCTTTGATTCCCCTACCTATAATCAATGAACCCTTTTAGCGGGTAACTGTGGACATTGTTGCACCAATAAGCATCAAGTCACACAAGCAAGCTGTAGATACTGGTGGTCGAGGACTATGCAGTCAGGTACCCAGAGGCTTGTGGACATGTCATACATGGAGGCAGGTAAAGTGGCTGATGAATTTCTGTGGATACTCAACTGAGTGGGATTTCCCTAGGTATTCTGTCAGACAAAGGCTCCAATTTTATGTCTGCCCTTATGACCAGGCTATGGGAGAATTATGGAGTGTGGCAACTCAGAGATTCTCTTACGACCCTGAGACCCATGGTTTGGTTGAGTATTTTAATTCCACAATTACACCTACACTAAGAGCATTTTCCAACCAGCATAAGAGGGAGTGACACAAGTATTTACACCACTTTTTATTCACATATAGGGGATGGGATGTCACACAGCAGTCCACTGGATTTTCACCTTTTGAGCTCCTGTTTGACCATAGGGTGAGGGGGGGCCCCTAGATCTGGTAAGAGATAAATGGTAGCGTGAACTTGCATCCCATGGGGATCTGTTGTAGATTACATCCTTTATGTCACAGCTCAAGGAGCTCATGAGACTTTCCAAGGAGCATCTAGTCACTTTACAGCAGAGACAGAAAACATAGTATGACCATGGGACCAGAACACGGGAGTGCATGGTCTGACACAATTTGATGGTGCTTATCTTGGTCCAACAAAATAAACTGCACGCTGCCTGGGAGGGGCCACTGTGGTCAGAAAGGTAAATGAGGTGAATTACGTGGTGGAGCTGCCCAACAGGAAATGCAAACAGAGGGTAGAGCATGCAAACGTGATAAAACTCTACCATGACAGAGAGGAAATGGTCCTGGCAGTATGCAGCTATCCAAAGGGGGATAATGAGGTGGATCGATTAGCAGAGCTCTTAGGAGAATTTCAGGGAGAATCCAGTATGAATACCATCACCCTTCCAGAATAGCTGATGACAGCCTAAACAGTAGAGAGTGGTGCTGCAACCATTTGGAGAAATATTCACAGGGAAACCAGGGTGCACTACACTGGTTGAGCTCCATGCGGACACAGGAGCCTTGGCCTTGTTGAAGCAGCCACCATACAGAGCTCCAGAGAGAGTGAAGCAAGCTATAGGGGAGGGGCTTAAGGAGATGCCAATTCTGGGTCCTTCAGGAATCCAGAAGTCCCCAGGGCCTCTCCTGTAGTGCTAATTCCCAAGACAGATGGGACCATTGGGTTCTGTGTTGATTACCACAGTGCTCCCAGCATCAGCCTAGGTCAGCGGGGTGTAGTGTCTGTGGGCCACCCAGAGCCATCTTAGTGCGTGGTTACATTTTTTCTGGCAATTTTCCTCCTCATCCCTAAGGGACACTGGCTGACAGAGGCAAGCAAAGCGTCCACATCTGTCCATCCAGTCAGCTGTCCTGATTCCACTGACTGCACTGCGGCCTTCACCACCATGTGTGGGCAACCAGCTAGCAGTTATGCAGTAGCAGGGATCCCCCCTCCTCCCTCACCAGAAGAGGAAAGCATTCTATGGGACACTCATATTTACATACAAAATATGCAACAGAGATGTAGGCAGACCTAAGACATATCCATCTGTCTACTTCCTTAGTGGTGCAGTCCAGATCAAGGTCTGATTCCAAGATTCAGTTAGGAGGAGCATGGTCAGACACAACTTACTCCTACAACAGAAGCTCTATTAGCCCAGCAGCTGGTCAACTTAATACTGTATGCTGAAGTGCTTTTGTAGCTCCCAAGAATTCTTATGACACTTAGAAATGGGATGAACAGAGCTCTTTTGATACTTACTGTTCCATGCGAATGAGGGAACATGATCCGGTACAGTGGTTTTCTGTCTGTCAGGTTAAAACACAGAGGACAGTTGCTTACAAGGTACTACCAAGCTAGCACTACATGCCAGCTGGATCCTGGTTGATGTTGAAAAGGCCCACAGCAGCTTCACAGTCCCACTGCCAACAGTCGGTGCTGATGTGCACTGGTGGTGACTATGTGCCACTACAGACGGATAGAAACAAGTGTGTGTGTGTGTGTGTGTGTGTGTGTGTGTGTGTGTGTGTGTGTGACACAATGTGTAGCAGCAGTACAAATGCACTTCTTGATGATGTTGAAGTCAATGATATCCCACTGGGCAACTGTGGCAGAAAAACACATATCAATCAGTAATGCAATCCAAACTGTATACACAAAAAGAAAACGTGTTGTTATAAAAAAAGATCTGGTGTCCTCCAGCAGGACTCAGGCACGTGCCCTGCAGCTCAGAAATGGTGCATTCAGGGGTAATATTGGAAAGCACTTCTTCTCCCAGAGGCTGGTAAACCTACAAAACAGCCTACCAACAGAGACAGTTGATATGAAGATAGAAGAATCCCGAAAAGCCTGGACATTGTTCTGTTTACAAATGGTAACCCAGGGCAGTAGTACAGAAGGTGGGGTGGAGAAACCCTATAAACTATTACATGTTGTTAGCATACTTACTAATCACTGCTTGTGAAGCGGGGGGGGGGGGAGCAGACCTGCTGGACCGTGAGTCCCTTCTAAAGTTAAATTGCTGTATTACAGCTGGCTCAATAGAGCTGAGCAGTGAGGTATCTGCTCAGCATGTTGCCAGCAAGGGCTTGTGCCATGAGCCCAGACACCAGGAGCACAAGCTGGCAAGGAGGATTACAGAGTGTCCGCACAGATGCTCTTCTACACAGAAATGGTTGCAGCTGCCCATCAGCTACTACTATTGGTCAGCCTGGAGTAGTGCACATGACATGCATGACTACCCACTGAGGGTGCTCCTGCCCCAGGATGCTGTAGTAGGTGCATCAGGTGGGGTGAGCAGGGCCACACAGAAAACAGATAATGGCCTGCCCAGCATGTCACATGATGGCAAACTCCAGTTCCCACCCATGTCACCAGGCTCCTCCTTTCATTGGCTCCACCTTGGCCATCCTGCCAGACATTCAAAGGGGCTTCTCCCCCTGGTGCTTTTTGATGGGCATCAGAAGGTCCCAGCAGGCATAAGTCCTCCTAGTCTGGGCTGCACTAGGGAACCTCGAAGTGGAAGCCCAAGATATGAATCCGGTGGGCAGAATGGGGATGCTAGGAGGCCTAAAGGAGTGAGGTGCTGAGGGGTGCATGTGAGAAAAATATATTACAGTGTTACTGAAAGAAAGAATAGTCGAGTACTTAGAGGCCAGTGGAGCACAGGACCCAAGGCAGCATGGGTTCACAGCGGGAAGGTCATGTCAGACGAATCTAATAGATTTCTTTGACTGGGTGACAATAGTAGTAGACCAGGGAGGGGCTGTGGATATGGCCTACCTAGATTTTAGCAAGGCATTTGACACAGTCCCACACAAAAGATTAATAGTCAAATTAACCAGCCTGGGAGTGGGACCCAGGGTGGTAGCCTGGGTAAAACACTGGCTGGACAACAGGACACAGAAGGTAATTGTAAATGGAGTCCACTCTGAAGAAAGGGGGGTTACTAGTGGGGTACCGCAAGGTTCAGTATTGGGTCCAGTCCTTTTTAATGTCTTCATCAGTGACATTGAAGAAGGACTGGAAGGAAAAGTATGCCTTTTTGCAGATGACACAAAGATCTGCAACAGGGTTGATACACAAGGAGGTGTGGAAAGGATGAAAAGGGACTTGGCAAGGTTGGAGGAATGGTCAGAAGTATGGCAGCTAGGATTCAATGCAAAGAAGTGCAAATAATGCACCTGGGAAACAAGAACCCAGGAAGAATACACAATGGGTGGGGAGGTAGTAACAACAACAAAAAAGGAAAGGGACCTGGGGGTAATCATATCAGATGACCTTAAGGTTAGCAAGCAATGTGAGAAGGCAGTAGGGAGGGCTGGGGGTATACTGGGATGTATAGGGAGAGGCATCATCAGCAGAAAACAAGAAGTTGTTATCCCTCTGTACAGACAGTTGGTGAGACCCCATCTGGAGTACTGTGTCCAGTTCTGGAGACCCCATCTCCGCAAGGACATAGACAGGATAGAGGCAGTCCAGAGGAGGGCAACTAAAACAGTGCAGGGTCTGCAAGAGAAGCCGTATGAGGAGAGACTAAAGGAGCTTAATATGTATACCCTTGAGGAGAGAAGGGAGAGAGGAACATGATAGAAACTTTTAAGTACCTCAGTGGAATCAACAAAGTCCAAGAGGGTAGCATCTTTCAGAAAAAGAGACTTGCAAGAACAAGGGGACACAATTTAAAGATAGAAGGAGGGCGGTTCAGGGGCAATGTGAGGAAGTATTATTTCACAGAGAGGGTAGTGGATGCATGGAACAACCTTCCTGAGGAAGTTGTGGGGTCTAAAACTGTGGGAGAATTCAAGAATGCATGGGACAGACATAAGGCAATTCTTGTGGGGGGTAGGAAGAAATAGGCTGTTGGTTAACTAGGATCTGCGGCCTATCCTGTAGGTAGGGAAATGGGCAGACTAGATGGGCCTAGCGGTCCTTATCTGCTGTCAAAGTCTATGTTTCTATGTTACTATATATTGGTTGCCCCTGTTCCTCAGTGGTTTACAATGTTTTTATTTGACTTTTCAGCCCCACTATAGACTTATTTCAGCATCACCTAGTTTTTAGGAGGGTCCTAGGGTGGTATTTAGAACAGCCAACAAGAGGTAAAATTACATGCATGCTGAAAATAGAAAATAGAGTTAGAATCAATGTTTTGACCATAGGTCTTCTTCAGGGATTGTCTAAAAGAGAATTAGAAAAGTAAATGTACAAGAGTGCTCCAGCAAGAAGCAACCTAACCATTTGGTATTTTGCATTCCTCCAGATCTCCCTGACACAAGATGAGTGCTCTCTCCTCAGCAAGGGTTTCTCTTTTGTGACCACACCTAGACATCTTGATGTACCTCAGGTTCAAATTGCAGTGGTTCTATCGCAGAGCACACCTTTCAGCTACTTTCAGCTACTTTTTCTGATGGGACTTCTCTTCTTGCAGACAATGACATTAGCAAAATAATCAACGACAGCAATCATCAATGGAGATCATGGACCCCACCTCCAGGACATGTCACTACTGTAGATTATTTTGTTAACAAATGTATGAAAGACATAACTTCAATTTTCATTGCAGGTGCTAGAACTCTAACCTGACAGCTGATGAACTTGCAGCCCTCAGATGAATGACATTGTTACTAAACAAGGCAATAAGAAGGGAGCTGTCGTGGTCTGGCATAAGGAGCTATATATTAATGAAGCCACACAGCAACTCTCTGATACCACTTTTTACTCTCCTCTTCAACAGGACCCCACAGCCAAACTGGTTTTTTTTCTCCCCCCTCCCCCATTTAGATTATTCCTAAAGACCTATGATCAAAATGTTAATTCTTTAATATTACCTTTTTGGTTTGTTTTCAGCCCAGATGCTGACGCAGTACTTTGTTTTTTTTTTTTTTTGAGGGGAGGGGTTCTTAGATTTAAAACAGAAGTAACAGCAGCAAATTTTACATACATTACTTAGCTTACATACCGGGCCCAATTTTCAAACTTGTTAGAATGACACAAGAGACTTGCATTAAAAAAATTTGATGCAAGGGGCGACTTGCGTTACAACTTACATCAAATGCAATTTTCGTAAGCAGCCTGCATCAGAACCTGACATCACTGCGTGAAAGTCCCCTTATGCCAAGGCTGTGACAAATAACTAGGCGCACCAGGCTGCAAGAGGGCTTGAGCCGCAGCGGGGCTGCAACATCCCCTTTTTTGCGATTTTACAATCCTTGCCATGGATGTAGCACTGGGCACCATTTAGAACAGCCAGGAGGTGGTCTAAGGGGCTTGCACCAGTGGAAGGGGATGTGACAGTGGGATGCTGGCTCCAGAAAGGACATAGAAACAGAGACATTGATGGCAGATAAGGACCGTAAGGCCCATCCAGTCTGCCCATTTTTTCTATCTTATGAATGTGCCATAGGCCTTTAATCTGTCAATGTCCTATCTATTCACACTCGTCTGTGTTGCTCCCTCATGCCTATCCCATGCCTGTTTGAAGCCCTGCACTGTATTCATATCCACCACTTCATGAGGTAGGCCATTCCATGTATCCACCATCCTTTCTGTGAAAAAGAACTTCCTCACATTACCCCTTAATTGGCCTCCCTCTAATCTCATGCTGTGTCCTCTTGTCCTGCTGTTTTTCTTATATTAAAACATGTTAGACTCTTTCATCTTGTTAATGCCCATAAGAATTTTGAATGTTTCAATCATATCACCTCTCTCCCTCCTCTGCTCAAGGGTATACATATTGAGCTCTGTTAAACTGTCCTCACGTTTTCTGATGCAGTCCCTGCACCATATTGGTTGCCCTTCACTGGACCGCCTCAATTTTGTTAATGTCCTTGTGCAGGTGCGGCCTCCAGTACTACACACAATACTCCAGATGGGGCCTAATCAGTGTCTTGTAAAGAGGGATTATTACCTCCCTCTTATGACTTGTGATATCCCTACTAGTACACCCCAACATCCCCCTAGCCTTACCTACTGCTTTAGTGGTCTGTTTAGATGATTTCAGGTCATCTGTGATGACGATGCCCAAGTCTCTTTCTCCCCTTGTAATTGCTAACTCCTCCTCTCCCAACCTATAGGCAGCTTCAAGGTTTCTCTTCCCTATGTGCATGATCTTGCACTTCTTTCTGTTAAACCCCAGTTGCCACTCTTCTGACCATTTTGCCAGTTTATCCAGATCTCGTCCCATTCCGCCCACCCCATCTGGATCATCTACTCTGTTGCAGATCTTGGTAACATCTGCAAACAGACAAACCTTACCCTCCAGTCCATCTGCAATGTCACTGATGAAGATATTGGAGGACTGGCCCCATGACTGATCCCTGAGGTACCCCACTTGTGACTTGCATCTCTTCTGACTGTATACCGTTTACCACCACTCTCTGTGTTCTGCCCGCCAACCAGTTTGCCACTCAGTAGACCAACTTCTGACCCACCCCGAGCATACTCAGTTCATTAATCAATCTTTAATGTGGAACAGTATTGAAAACTTTGCTGAAGTCAAGGTAGGCTACATCAACAGCAACCTCTTGGCCCAACACTCTGGTTACCCAGTCAAAGAAATCTATGAGATTAGTTTGACAGGACCTTCCTGTTGTAAACCCATGCTGTCTTGGATCCTGTGCTCCTATGGATTCCAGGTGTTGCACTATCCTTTCCTTAAGGAGTGTCTCCATAATCTTGCCCACTGCTGAGGTAAGACTGGCTGGTCTGTAGTTTCCTGCCTCCTCCCTGCTACCATTCTTGTGGAGCGGGATCACATGAGCCCTTCTCCAGTCTTCTGGAACCTCTCCTGTGTTCAGAGACTCACTAAACAGTTCTGATAAAGGCTCTGTTAGTTCCACCCTTAGCTCATTTAGTACCCTGGGATGTATGCCATCTGGTCCCATTGCCTTGTCCACCCTGAGCTTAGCGAACTCTTGTAGGACCCTTTGTTCTGTGAAAGGGCTTGTGCACACCTCCCTCCCCACTGAGTCCATGGTGCTGAGCTGTGGCCCTGCCCTACCTTCTCCTCAGTAAATACCGAGCAAAAGCTATTTAGGACAGATGTTTTTCCTTAGTCTTCCTCTACACACACACATCCCCTTATCCCCTTTGATCTTAGCAATACCCCCTCTGGACTTTCTCCTTTCACTAATGTATCTATAGAAAGTCTTATCCCCTTCTTTTACTGTTCGTGCGAGTGTTTCCTCAGTTTGGGCCTTTGCCTGCCTTACTGCCTTCCCTGCTTCCCTTAGGGACATTTGGTATGCCTCCCTATCTTTGTCCCCCTGCGTTCCCTTATATTTCCTTAATGCCAGCCTTTTGGCTCTGACCTTTTCTGCTACTGTTTTTGAGAACCAAAGTGGTTTCCTTCTTCTTTTGCTCTTGTTTTTCCCCTAACACAATGGGATGTTGCTTCAAGTATTGCATCCTTAATGCTTGCCCACTTTGTATGTACCCCCTCACCTGTTTTTCTTTTTGCCAGGGCTAGCTTAACTTTGTTGGCCATCTTATCAAAGTCAGCTCCTCTGAAGTCCTATATTTTTGCCTTGGAATGGGATGGGATGATTTAGTTCTAGTGGCCAAATTGAACCTTACCATGTGATGGTCACTGGCCCCCAGGTGACCTTCTAAATGGAGATCTGTGATCCTTTCCCCATTAGTCAGTACTAGATCTAGGATAGTCCTGTCTCTTGTGGGTTGTTGTACCAGTTGTTTGTGGCCCTTCCCTGCAGGGAATCCACTATGTGTCTAGTTCTGGTGGATATTCCTGCTGGTATTGACCAATCTGTATCTGTCATGTTGAAGTCTCCTATTATCAGAACCTCCTCTTTAGCTGTCATGCTTTGTATATCTTCTAACAATAATGTGTCTATGTCCTCCCCCTGGTCTGGAGGCCTTTAGACAATCCCAGTTCGTGTGGCTGTCCCATTTACTGTTTCCAGGGTGACCCACAGTTCCTCTGGCTCCTTATGTGTATTCTGAATTTCTGTAGCTTTGATATTTTCATTGACATAAAGGGCTACTCCCTCCCCCCCCTTTTTTGTGCCTTGGTCTCTTCTGAACAGAACATAGCCGGGTACTGAGGTCTCCCAAGTGTGGTGACTGGTGAACCATGCCTTGCTAATGGCCACTATGTCCAGTTTAGCCTCTGTCATTGTTGCCCGCAGGTCTGGGATCTTGTTTCCTAGACTGCGGGCACTTGCGTATATGATTTTCCATTGGCCAGATTTTGGTGCATTAGTTGTTGGGCGAGGGCCAGCATTTCCCCTGCATGTCATATGGGGAGCTGGACCTTTTTCCTTACCTGATGATGCAAATGAACTACAAACATGCTGAACTCCTGTTTGATCACTAGTTAAGGGGGGGATGTTCTTCCCATTCGATGTATCGGGTACTGCACCTCTCTCCCCATTGGCTAGTTTAAAGATTCTGCAAAGATGTCAATCTTCTGCCCCAATGCACTGACTCACTCCTTAGTCAGATGCACTCCATCCAATTTAAAGAACTTTCGCTCCCCAAACTGTTACCAGTTACCTACATATCTGTGTCCTTTTTCCTGGCACCAGCCCTTGAGTCACATGTTTAGCTCCCCTATCTCCCCTTCTCTGACCTTCCATCAATCTGCCCCTCTCTCCCAGACTGGCAGGATCTCAGAGAAGGAGATGCCAGATGAAATGGATGACAGTTTGTCTCCCAGCCTGGTCAGGTGTTCCTTGGTCTCCACAACTGACTGGCTGGCAAGATCATTAATCTCCATAGGTACCAGGATACTGATGTTTTCTCCTGCTTCCTGCACAGCTTTAGCTAGTCAGTCAGTGTGTCTCCATGCTGATGTACCTGGGAGACATCCGACCATGGCCAGCCACCCAACTGATCCGTCACTGAGAGTATAGTGTATACAGTACATGCTCACTGACTGACAGCCCATAGAGCTATCAGTCACTGAACATGTACTGTATACAGTACACACTCAGTGACAGATCAGTCAGGTGGCTGACCACAGTGAAGAGCAGAGGGCTGTGCCGGTCACTGACTGGGGTTCAGGCTGGGGGGGAGTGGTGTGGTGAGGTGCTGCCTGCAGGGGGGTTGGTGGGGGTCCACTAGAGATGGGAGGGTGCTATACTACCAGGGAAGATATATAACTATTTCTGGGGACAACCGAGATAAGGAGGGTGTCCATTAAACCACCAGGGATGATATAACATTATTTACAAGGGACATTGGAGATTGGGGGGCCACTAGAACACCAGGGAAGATAACTGTATGGTACATACAGTACAATGCAAATGCACCCAATGGGTGCCATCACTTCTGCTGCTGCCCAGCTGTCTCTCCCGCCCCATGACATCTCCCATGCCCCTTCTGCACCCGTCCCTCTCCTGTCCAGCAGCTTCACCCTCCACTACCATCCTGTCCCCGCCAGTGTTGCGCCAAGCAGGGGGGGACGGACCCCGTGGCAATTCCCACAGTAGCTCCAACTGTTTGGCGCAGTGGTTGACTTGTGGCACACCCAGAGGGTTTGGCGTTGGGACCTTGATTTTTATGTAACCCCTTGTTACCCGGGGTTACTAGAATCCCAGTAAGACCTAGTGGTAGGCAGGGAAGGCAGCTTGTGAAACTCCAGTTAAATGAGTTTCACACTGTCTCACTCTGTTCTCAGTCTCAGCTGAGACTGAGAGATGACATCACCATAGAACTGTCACAGCTGCATAAGCCACATTGGAATCTGCAGCACAGTGAGCGAGATAGAACTTTGGGAGTTTTCAAAGTCAGTTTTCTGTTTACCTCCTTGGGAGAAGGAAATGTCTTTTGTTTACCTCCTGTGTGAGAAGGTCAGTGTCCAGTTTCAAGTGGTGGAGACCGTTGTCCAGGTCTCAGTGCCTCCCACCCTCCTGGGGGGGAGAGTAAAGTATCCCTCTGTGGATTCCAGGGGCAATCCCCTAATGTCTGCTAAAGGAAGAAAGCTGCCTTTTTTACAGTTTGTGTTTGGTCTTAAAAGTGGAAGAAGTTGTACTTTGCCTGTGGGGCACCTGCAACGAAAGGGTGAGTGTTTTGCTCTAATTTGAGAGGGCAAACAATGTGTTTCTTCAGTTTGGAAAATGTGAAGAAGTATGGGATTTGGACTACTATTTGGGAGGCCTATTGTACTAGGACAAACAAATGGAGTAGTGTCAAAATCTAAAGTCTGTATGAATTCAAGTAATGTCGTAGAGGGGGTGCTACAGTCCATCCACCATTTAATCTACATTTTCGAAGTTTTAGTTTCTCCAGAGAAATGGCTGGGTATGGGCTGTGGGAGCTGGAGGTGGGCAAACCCCCCATCTTTAGTAACCAGGTCCACCTCTAGGGATTTCTGCTGTGATTGCTACTTGCCTCATGTGCCTGTCCAGTGATGAGGTAGGTACCCAGACGTGGGTCACAAATGGGAAAATCTCTCTAGGAGTCACAGACTCTAAGTGGTGTGTGGAGTCACAACTTGGGAAAAGAATTCTCCTTGTGTGATGGGAGTCAGAAGAAGTAAGAAGAAAATCTCTCTAGGGGTCGCAGACTCTAAGTGGTGTGGGGAGCCACAACAAGTAAAATGGGTTCATTCTTTAAATGGACCGTCAGTCAAGTGGCCGGCAGGGGAGTCGGGCCAGTCGGGCTGTGTATCCAAAGCACATGCAAGTCCAGGCTGTGTGCCTGGTGGGTCCAGAGCCTGAAAACAGTAGAAATGGGTTCATTCTTTAAGTGGACCGCCTTGTAGTCTCTAATCTGCATTATCAGTAAACATAGCCCCATGGGGGTCCATCTATGCTTTGTTGTGTTCAGCTAGTTATGAATAAAAGCCACACTGAAAAATCCCAATCCTGGTTCTGGACATTACAGTTATTGCTTCCTGTGTTCGGATTCGGTGCCCCTGTGCAGAGTAGCCAAACCTAGGTCCCTTTGTGCCAGGTAACCTCATTCTCCACGAACCCAGGTCCCCACCAGGTATTGCTGCCAGCGCCAACAGCATGCCACCTGTCATTTTAGTAAAAGGCAGGGGTGAGGGGTAACATTTATAAAATCGGGCACAGGGTCCCTGGCACACCGTTCTATTGGCTCCTTGAAAATCTGACCTAATGTATTTACAATTGCTTACACTGGATCAATAATTGAGGTTCCATTGATATAAAGGTATAATGCATACATTATTTACAGAGCACCACAGTTACATCTCACATGCACAATCACACAGCATTGGGGGGTGATCTTCATAATGGTTTCATATATGATGCAATATAGGTGTGTTGGGGAGGGGATTTTGTATTTTTCAAGATATTGTGAATAACTAATCTTTAAAATTGTTGGACTTTCCACCATATGTTAAAAGTTCTTCTCAGAATCTGAAGCAGATCTGGTTGGTTTGATGAAAAAATCTTGAAAAATAGGGCAGTCCAGAGACCTGAAGCTAGGGATATTTTTTCAGCCAAAAATCTCTGAATTCCTCACATGCTTTCCTATCACTGGCAGCTGTCTCAGAAACAGAGCAGCTCATTAACTAAGATCCATACAGATCAAACTACGGGTGACTCAGACAGCTGAAGCACACACAAATTCCCACAGAAAATCCCCGGTGCGAATTTTCAGACAGAAACTTAATCTAAGAAATCCCATGAAGGACCTCATGGTTTACAGACCCTTATGGAGCAAAATCACCATCAACACCACTATTACCATAAATCAGTAAAGAGATACAGATGGAAACCCACTTTTCATTTCAGAGCTATATTAGTCATAACATCTTTATTCAGAGCAAAAGTGAAAGCATTAGCACATGCAGATTGCCTGTGAGCAATATGGAAAAAATAGTGCATGAAAAGGGGTGTATTGTGATTTTCTTTTACACACCTGAAGTGTGTGATGGACATAAACCTTGACAGCGACGCTCGACAAATTTATGCAGCTATCACTCACTGAGGGAGTGTAAAAAACATGAATTGTGAGAGACAAGCCAGTAGTCCAGCTGGAAGAAATGTTTTTGGTGAGCCCCATTTCTGAAGTCTTAATTTTTGATATTTTTTATCCCTATCCTGTGTAAACCTTCAATAAACCTACCTAGATCGAGAGAGGAACTCAAAAGGAGCATTTTGGTACCAAATTCAGGGGAAATGCTGAAGCGAAAACCTTCCAAACAAGACTTTTTTAACCCAAGGGAAGGACAGTCGAGCAGCCCGATGCAGCAGAGCAGGCCCCACAAGCAGCAACTTTGACAACTGCAACACTGGCTTCGCTGCAATACTCGTTGTACATACTAACTAAATCTGTCCAGAAAATGGACAAAAAGCTGGAGTCAGTAATGGACAGCCTCACAACCACCGAGCAGGGAGCAGATACAATGGTAGATTCAATACAGGACTCAAACAGCACAGTGGAGAAAACAATGGCAGTGGCAACTAGGGCAGTCAAAGCACAACCTGCAGTTAACACCCACCTGAAGCAGATGGAGAATTTAATCCCATCTGTAAAGGTCCAGTCAGTGGGTCTATCTGAAGAGATCGAAGGCCTTGATCTGAAAGCATTTCTTCAGTGATGGATTGCAGATTAGATGGCTGCAAGGACTTTCAGCTCCTCAAAGCTTACCATCTTCATTCTCTGAGAATCAGGGACTCTACTGAAGGTCCTAGGACTCTACTAATGACAACAGTATCATCTGTGAATGAGATACCTTCCTCTAAGCATCATGAAGAAAAGGAAATATACAGGAGGGGAACTCAAAAGTGATACTATTCACCGATCTAGCCTATGCCACTAGGACCAGAAGGAAAGCCTTCGATGGGGTGAAGTGGCAACTTCGTGACCTGGACTTCATAACTGGGCAATACCCTTTAATATTCCCAGGACACTTACACCTCTCCATAAACAATAAAAACTACGTTTTTACTGATCCAAAAGAGGCTGGCAACTGCCTATAATGTCTAGAAACTGGTCATCGTGCTACCAAGGGGAGCAGAAGCATCAAAGGGGGGAGGTTTGACTGAATGTTACAGGTCGGATTTTCTTTTTTTGCCATAAAGGTTTTAATTGACTTTTATCATTTTAAAATGCAACAAGCTACACTGAATACAAGCCAGAGAAATACAGCTGGGATGCAGAGTGTGGAACATACAGTGAATTGAGGTAACATATAGGTAACTGATATACATGTAACCCCTAGATGGTGCTATTCCTATTCCAAGGGCTACTACCACTGCCTGCTTGGTTACTGACCAGCTGAGGGGCCTAGGTTCCATGACAGGTGCTTCCACCCATAGATCAGGGTTGATAGTGATTAAACTAACTTGGGCACAGCCCTCTGGGACACTGTGACCCACCCCTTTGTTCCCACTAGTGGCCCACACAGTACACAGGAGTTACCTTCCCAATACCCCACATATGAACATGTTTTACACATATAGATACCACTTACCCTCAAGACGAATTCTGCAGCACGTCTCTGAGGATCCCCTGTAAAACAAGGTTAAGCAACATACACAACACAATGCAATGCTGCTTCTATATGTACTGACAACACAGTTAGTATATAGTTCAATACCAACAAATCTGATTTAGTTAGGGGACAGTTACATGGGAGGGGGGCAATCAGGTTGATTTGGTTTGGCAAGGTTCAAATCACAGTACTGTGCATACGTATAGGGTCCAAAAAGTCACACTCTGGGTACCCAGGATGGGGGTGGCTAGCCAGGTCCGTTGCCTGGGATTGGCTGGCTGGTGCAGCTGGATGGGCCCTGTAGGAAGAAAACACATGCACAACACAAACTTGTACTCCGGAGCCGGATGGCTCAGTTCGTAGAAAGAAACACAACAAATCAGATGGCACACTTTTGATTTACAAGCTGTTGCAGGGGATTGCCCTGAATTGTACTCACAATACCCCACACGGATTTCAAGCTGGAAGATTGTGTTTCTGGATTGACAGCATTCAGCACACAACTCACAGCAGAGGGGAAGTAGGATTGCGGTCCCCAGGAGCACTAGACACATTTATATGTGTAGGAAATTACTATACCAGGCAGCTGCTTCTCAGGCCCGATCGCAACACTGCAAAATCCTGGGAGCACATGCAGCACCAGCAGTCTCTGACAGGCTGAGCACTCTTCAGCACAACCTTCGTTTTTCTTCAGGTTAAGCCTGATTTCCACACTTCTGACGTCCTTCTCCTTCCTCCAACTTGGATTCAGTCCGACTCCCACTCACTAATGGCCGCAGGCTGACTTCAAGGCCTTACACATGCTTCCCGTGCGAACTACACACCACAGAAGCACAGAGCTCCTTCTCCTTACTCAGTCAACTCGCATCTGGCTTGCCAGCAACAGTTAAGAGCATTTTCCCTTGATCCAAAATGGTTCCGGTTGACTGATTCCTTCTGTCAGTCACAGCAGGCTCCCTCTTTTCAGTGGAAAAAGGCGCCAGGGTCCAAACTACACTTTCCAGAAGCACCTGTCATACATCCCCCTTTGTGGCAGGCTCCAGGTGAGAGTCCAAGTTCTGGCTGGCCCAAGCAGACTCCATTTTAAAGGTTCCCCCCCCCACACTGATTGGACCAATCTGGCAGTTCAGGTCCAAAATGGAGGGGCAAAACACACAGAGTCCTAGCTGCAAGAAAGGCAGGTTAGACAAACTGCATTTTCGCTAACATCCTAACTAGTTTCAGGCAAACAGTTACATCTTTCATTTAGGCTTCCTCTGCGCTCTTAGCGACTGCAGAAGTGGAGTGATTAGGCAGCAGCTCGGGAGGGATTCGAGCATTAAACACAGAGTCCCCCCATACAAACTAATTGGGCTTGCGAGCAGAGAGCTCTTAAAGAGACAGTACCAGATGATCTAAAAGCACTCACTGCAGTGTCATGCAAATGGCTTAAGTGCCAAACACCATTCAGACTGGGAGCATTTAGTAGGCTCCTGGAAGACTTTGGGGAACTCCCATTTGCAGGGGGGTTACACACAGATATACGCATATGCAACATATAGACTGTAATGTCATCTCTAAACAGAAAGGTGACACAAATGTAACTGACCATTTTCTGGGATTACTAGAATCCCATCAGTTTTAGATCAGGCAGATAGCCTGGGCAGTTAGAGGGTTTAAAAATTCTCTGTAAAACATTACATCACCATTTGCTCAGTTCTGCTGAAGCAGGGGATGATGTCATGGAATTTAGAACCTTCGAAGCAGCATAAGTCACACTGTGCCTGCAGCTGTTTTGAGCTGTGAGTCAGTTTGAAGTCAGAGTTCAAGTGGAGAGTTCTAACAGCAAGTGGTGCTCTGCCCAGAGATCACTTGCTAGAGGAAAGGACCCTCATTTGTTATTTTTCCGCCATAGTACAGTAACCAACTGCTGGTTTCCTTGGAAATGGTGGCTACCAGATCCTGTGAAGCCCCAAGGGTGTGAAGATTTTTCACAGAAAAAGAAATGGGACTGAAGTGTCAGTGAGTACTTTGGGGCAACCCGCAAAAGACTGTACAAGCTATCAGAACTGCCCAGAATGTAGAGACTGTGTGAGTAAAATTTGAAAGATATGGATTTTGTGTGAGCTCTTCAGATTTCAAGTGTTCGTTGCAAGTGTCCTGAGGGTACAAGATGTAGCAAGTACAATATTCAAATGGGGTTGCCTAGTACCTTGTCAGATATCAGGACCCTGGCACAAAGGTTGCACAGTATGGTGTTCCTTGTAGCCCCTGTGGAGCTACGGAATCCTATTTTCCTAAAAGTAATGGCAGAGAGAGTGCAGCTTTGGCCAGAGTGAGTTATCCCCTCATTCCAGGTCCCAAGGAGACCTAACTGGTTGCAAGAGGAATGGTCTGAGGTGTTAACTTAAGTGACCTAGTGGTGCTCGAAATAGTCCACGGACCCCCAAAATAGGGCTGGACATTCGTGGAAACTGGATTGGGGTTGCACAAATGTAGACACAGAAACAGAGAAACATAGACTTTAATGACAGATAAGGATCACTTGACCCACCTAGTCTGCCCATTTCCCTACCTATTGAATAAGCTGCAGATTCTAGTTAACCAACAGCCTACTTCTTCCTACCCCCTTCACCACAATTGCCTTATGTCTGTCCCATGCATTCTTGAATTCCCCCACTGTGTATAATCCCATGACCTCCTCAGGAAAGCCGTTCCATGTGTCCACCACCCTCTCTGTGAAAAAAATACTTCCTCACATTGCCCCTGAGCCGTCCGCCCTCTATCTTCAAATTGTGTCCCCTTGTTCTTCCACTTCTCTTTTACAGAAAGATGCTACCCTCTTGGACTTTTTCTATCATGTCTATCAAGATAAAGAACCAGCATGTGTATACAGCGCAAAAAATAGCGTATCTGTTCCAACAGGTTGCTGCCCTATCATCGTGTTAAGCTAATCTCAGTCTTAGAGAGCAGCGATAACATACAGTGGAAAAAGAAATGTTGAATAATGTTCAAACAGGTCAGATTTACTGTGATTGGAATTAATGCACTTTCTCAAAGGTCGCCTAATTAAAGCCATTCTGACAAACTTACACAGAATAATATCTTACTGTCCGGCAGGGAGGAAAGAGTGTTTCGGGACTTGATGATTAACTTAAAATGGACCTGTTTTACTGTTCAAATGTTTTGCTGTTCAAATGTCAACTGTTTGACAGTTTAATTGTTTATAATGTATGGACAGTGTCTATTAACCCCTGTTTTCAATCAGTTTACAATCTGATAATCCCATCATTATGACATCAGTATGCTGTAAATCTTGCTTAACTATGTCATAATGATGGAATTACAGGATAGAATGTCACCACCTGTCAAAATTCTTGGAAAGAAAAGGTGATCTGCTGCTTGGACATTCTTTCAAAACACACGCACATTCCATTAAGACAGTTACAGACCTGTTGCAGTATAGATCACAATTGCTAATTTCAGCACTTCAGTTGCTCAAAATACAAAGCAGGAGGCATTCATAGCTGAGCAGGAGAACAAACGCACATTCAAAAAAAAACTGTTTTTTTTTTTTGCCACAGTGGCTAGTTTTTCCATACACTATAAAATATAATGCCCGAGTAACGGTGGTCAACCATGGACATAATCACCTCTTGTAAAACATAGAAACATAGAAGTTGACGGCAGATAAGGACTGCAAGGCCCATCCAGTCTGCCCATTTCTTTTTCTACCTTATAAATGTGCCATCGGCCTTTGCTCTGTCAATGGCCTATCTATTGTACTCATCTGCATTGCTCCCTTATGCCTATCCCATGCCTGTTTGAAGCCCTGCACTGTATTCATATCCACCACTTCCTGAGGTAGGCCGTCCCATGCATCCACCACCCTTTCTGTGAAAAACAACTTCCTCACATTACCCCTTAATTGGCATCCCTCTAATCTCATTCTGTGTCCTCTTGTCTTGCTATTTTTCTTACATTGAAACATGTTAGACTCTTTCACCTTATTAATGCCCTTAAGGTGTTTGAATGTTTCGATCATATCACCCCTCTCCCTTTGCTCTAGGGTATACATATTGAACTCTGTTAATCTGTCCTCATATGTTTCCTGATGCAGTCCCTGCACCATTTTGGTTGCCCTTCTCTGGACTGCCTCAGTTTGGTTAATGTCCTTGTGAAAGTGTGGCCTCCAGTACTGCAAGCAGTACTTCAGATGGGGCCTAACTAGTGTCTTGTAAAGAGGGAATTTTGCCTCCCTCTTCCAGCTTGTGATACCCCTACTAATACACCCTAACATCCCCCTAGCCTTACCTACTGCTTCAGTGGTCTGTTTGGATGATTTCAGGTCATCGGTAATGATGATGCTCAAGTCTCTTTCTTCTCTTGTGACTGCCAGCAACTGCCTTCCCAGCCTGTAGGTGGCTTCAGGATTTCTCTTCCCTATGTGCATGATCTTGCACTTCTTTGCATTAAACCCCAGTTGCCACTCTTCCGACCATTTTGTTAGTTTATCCAGATCTCTTCTCATTCTGTCCACCCCATCTAGATCATCTACTCTGTTGCAGATCTTGGTCTCATCTGCAAACAGACAAACCTTGCCCTCCAGTCCATCTGCAATGTCACTGATGAAGATATTGAAGAGGACTGGCCTCAGGACTGATCCCTGAGGTACCCCACTTGTGACTTGCATCTCTTCTGACTGTATACCATTTACCACCACTCTCTGTTTTCTGCCCGTCAACCAGTTTGCCACCCAGTTGACCAACTTATGACCCACCCCGAGCCTACCCAGCTTATTAATCAATCTTCTATGTGGAACAGTATCGAAAGCTTTGCTGAAGTCAAGGTAGGAGACATCAACTGCTCCCCCTTGGTCCACTACTCTGGTTACCCAGTCAAAGAAATCTATGAGATTAGTTTAACAGGACCTTCCTTTTGTAAACCCATGCTGTCTTGGATCCTGTGCTCCTATGGATTACAGATGTTGCACTATCCTTTCTTTAAGGAGTGCCTCCTGCCTCCTCCCTGCTACCACTCTTGTGGAGCGGGATCACCTGAGCCCTTCTCCAGTCTTCTGGGACCTCTCCTGTGTTCAGAGACTCACTAAACAGTTCTGATAATGGCTCTGCTAGTTCCACCCTTAGCTCCTTTATTACCCTGGGATGTATGCCATCAGGTCCTATTGCCTTGTCCACCCTGAGCTTATCAAGCTTTTGTAGGACCCTTCCTTTTGTGAAGGGACTAGTCCTCACCTCCCTCCCCCCTGTGTCCATGGTGCTGAGCTGTGGGCCCTGCCCAACCTTCTCTTCGGTAAATACTGAGCAGAAGTATCTATTTAGGATAGATGCTTTTGCATGGTCCTCCTCCTTACACACACCCTTATCTCCTTTGATCCTAGCAATGCCCCCTCTGGACTTTCTCCTTTCACTAATGTATCTATAGAAAGTCTTGTCACCTTCTTTTACTGTCTGTGCTAGTGTTTTCTCGATTTGGGCCTTTGCCTGCCTTACTGTCTTCCCTGCTTCCTTTAGGGAAGTTTGGTATGCCTCCCTATCTTCATCCTGCTGTGTTTCCTTATATTTCCTGAAGGCCAGACTTTTGACTCTGACCTTTTCTGCTACTGTTTTTCAGAGTCAAAATGGTTTCCTTCTTCTTTTGCACTTTCTTTTCTCTCTAACACAATGGGATGTTGCTTCAAGTATTGCATCCTTAATGCTTGCCCACTTTGCCTGTACCCCCTCACCTGTATTTCTTTTTGCCAGGGCTAGCTTAACTTTGTTGGCCATCTTATCAAAGTCAGCTCCTCTGAAGTCCCATAGTTTTGCCTTGGAATGGGATGATTTAGTTCTAGTTGCCAAATTGAACCTTACCATGTGATGGTCACTGGCCCCCAGGTGACCTTCTACCTGGAGATCTGTGATCCTTTCCCTGTTAGTCAGTCTAGATCTAGGATAGCCCTGTCTCTTGTGGGTTGTTGTACCAATTGTTTGAGGCCTTCCCCCTGCAAGGAATCCACTATGTGTCTAGTTCTGGCAGATTTTCCTGCTGGTATTGACCAATCTGTATCCGGCATGTTGAAGTCTCCCATTATCAGAACCTCCCCTTTAGCTGTCATGTTTTGTATATCTTCTAACAGTAATGTGTCTATGTCCTCCCCTGGTCTGGGAGCCTGTAGACAACCCCAGTTCATATGGCTGTCCCATTTCCTGTTTCCAGGATGACCCACAGTTCTTCTGGCTCCTTATGTGTATTCTGAATTTCTGTAGCTTTGATATTTTCATTGACATACAGGGCCACGCCACCCTGCCTTTTTGCACCTCTGTCTCTTCTGAGCAGTACACAGCCAGGTACTGAAGTCTCCCAAGTGTGGTTATTGGTAAACCACATCTCGTTAATTACTACTATGTCCAGTTTAGCCTCTGTCATTATTACCTGCAGGTCTGGGATCTTGTTTCCCAGACTGCGAGTATTTATATACATGATTTTCCATTGGCCAGAATTCAGTGTGTTAGTTGTTGAGTGAGGTCTGGCGTTTCCCCTGTGCATTGTATGGGGAGCAGGACCCCTTTCCTTACCTGGTGATGCAATTGAACTGCAAACATGCTGAACTCCTGTTTGACCACTAGCTATAGGGGGAGGGGTGTTCTTCCCATTCGATGAATGGGGTGCTGCACCCCTCTCCCCATTTGCTAGTTTAAATATTCTGCAAAGACGTCAAACTTCTGCCCCAATGCACTTACTCCCTCCTTAGTCAGATGCAGTCTATCAAATTTTAAAAACTTTTGCTCCCAAAACTGTTGCCAGTTCCCTACAAATCTGTGTCCTTTTTCCTGGCACCAGCCCTTGAGTCACATATTCAGCTCCCCTAGTTCCCCTTCTCTGACCTTCCGTCCATCTGCCCCCCTCTCCCAGACTGACAGGATCTCAGAGAAGGAGATGCCGGAAAAAATGGATGATAGTTTGTCACCCAGCCTGGTCAGGTGTTCCTTGGTCTCCACAACTGACCGGCTGGTGAGATCATTGGTCCATATGTGTACCAGGACATCAATGTTTTCTCCTGCTTCCATAACAATTTTAGCAATGCGGTCAGTGTCTCTCCACACTGATGTACCTGGGAGACATCTGGCCATTACCCCTTTGCTGGGGATAGGTATTAACTCCCCGAATCATGGAGTCTCCTATAATCAGAAGTTTTTTGGATTTCATTTTTGCTTTTTTTGTTTTGGTTCCTGTTTTGGGTGAGTTTTGTTGTGCTAGCTCCTGTGCTGCAGTGTCCTGCTCTGCAGTGTTCTCTGCCCCTTTGTTTGATTTCAGAGATAAAGGCAAATACCTGTTTGTAGTTTTTATATGGTTTGTGAAGGTAGTATGTTGGAGAGCACCGAGTGATGGGGCACCCAATTTGCCCCTCCTAACCACCTGCCAACCTCCCGGACCAACTACCCTCTGCGAATGAAGTGCTTCTGTTGGATGTTGGGGAAATGGCAGGTGGTTCTTAGAATATATTTCCTCTTGAATATGAAATTTGAGGCATGCAATCTCTGCCCATGCTGCCTGGAGCTGAGCCCTAAGATCTCCAGTGGCCCAGCATGTAGGATAGTGCCCTAAATCCTGTAAAACTGCCCTTCTGAGAAGTGTTCTGCAGTACCTGCAGTTAATGATATCCATTCCATATAAGTTGCTGGGTTTATAACCTGGTCAGAGTAATTAAAAGGAAGAAAATAAAAGCAAAAGTTTGATTTTGTGTTATGTTTGTTTGTTTTTGTAAAACTTGTTATAACAAGTTAAATTACTAGTGCCCACATAAATGAGGTCACCATGTGGATACCCCCCTGATCAGCCCCTTCCTGCTTTGCCACAGGAAATGCCACAACTGTGCTACCCTATAAATGGAGTGTAGTGTGGGGTGGTTGGGGATGGGGAGGGTGGCTGGGCCCTTCCTCTGCAGAAAAAGAAGAACCACAGATGAAAGAAACAAGGAGGTAAGAGCAGAAACAGTCAGCAACAAATGCAGTAACCCTGAAAGCTTATCCTAATGATAGATAAAACTGTAAAACCTTTAAAGCGCCACCTGTAATAATTTCACACAAGATATACCCTGTAAGAAACACGTTGCTACAGAGAAAAATAAAGCAGTAACAGAAGATAAACCTTGCAAAAGACTATTTGAATCAGAAGATTACAGCAGTAATCTGTTAGCACACACCTGTAGGCACACCTTGTAATAATGCAGCAGAAGGTATACCAAGCAACAACAATTTGAATCATAGAAACATAGAATTTGATGGCAGATAAGGACCGCTTGGCCCACCCAGTCTTCCCATTTCTCTACCTGATGGATAAGCTGCAGATCCTAGTTAACCAGCAGCCTACTTCTTCCTACCCCCACCCCCTAGAATTGCCTTATGACTGTCCCATGCATGCTTGAATTCCACCACTGTTTTTGACTCCACAACCTCCTCCGGAAGGCTGTTCCATACATCCACAACCCTCTCTGTGAAAAAATACTTCCTTAAATTACCTCTGAGCCGCCCCTCTATCTTCAAATTGTGCCCCTTGTTCTTGCACACCTCTTTTTTTGAAAGATGCTACCCTCTTGGACTTTGTTGATTCCTGAAGTACTTGAAAGTTTCTATCATGTCCCCTCTCCTCCTTTCCTTGAGGCTATACATATTAAGCTCCTTAAGTCTCTCTTCATATGTGTTCTGGTGCAGACCCTGCACCATTTTAGTGCCCTCCTCTGGACAGCTTCCATCCTGTCTATGTCTTTGTGGAGATTGGGTCTTCAGAACTGCATGCAGTACTCAGATGGGGTCTCACCAGCTGTCTGTACAGAGGGATAATAACTTCTTGTTTTCTACTGGTGATGCCTCTCGCTACACATTCCAGTATCCCCCCCAGCCCTCCTTGCTGCCCTCTCACATTGCTTACCCACTTTTAGGTCATCTGATATGACTACCCCCAGGTCCCTTTCCATTTTTGTTGTTGTTAGTATCTCACCCCCCATTGTGTACTCTTCTCCTGGGTTTTTGTTTCCCAGGTGCATTACCTTGCACTTCTTAGCAATGAATCTAAGCTGCCATACATTTGACCATTCCTCTAACATTGCCAAGTCCCTTCTCATCCTTTCCACCCCACCTTGTGCATCAACTCTGTTGCAGATCTTTGTGTCATCTGCAAAGAGACATACTTTTCCTTCCAGTCCCTCTGCAATGTGCTATAAAGACACTGAAGAGGACCGGTCCTAATACTGAACCCTGCGGTACCCACTAGTAACCTCTTTTTCAGAGTGGACTCCATTTACTATTACCTCTGTGTCCTATTCTCCAGCCAGTTCTTTACCCAGGCTATCATCTTGGGACCCACTCCCAGGCTGGCTAACTTGTATATTAATCTTTTGTGTGGGACTGTGTCAAATGCCTTGCTAAAGTCTAGGTAGGCCATGTCCACAGCCCCTCCCCAATCAACTACTTTAGTCACCCAGTCAAAGAAATCTATCAGATTTGTCTGGCATGACCTTCCCGCTGTGAATCCATGCTGCCTTGGGTCCTGTGCCCCTCTGGCCTCTAGATACTCGACAATTCTTTCCTTCAGAAGTGATTCCATCATTTTCCCTACCACTGAGGTTAAACTAACAGGTCTGTAGTTTCCTTCTTCTGCCTTGCTCCCACTTTTGTGAAGGGGAATCACATCTGCCCTCCCCCAGTCCTCGGGTACCACCCCATCCTTCCATGATTTGTTAAAGAGGGTAGTCAGTGGTGTCACTAGTTCTACCCTTAGTTCTTTTAGAATTCTGGGATGAATCCCATCAGGTCCCACTGCTTTGTCCACCTTCAGTTTTAAGAGTTCTTTCAGAACCCTTTCTTCTGTAAATGGGCTGGTATCAATTTCTGTATCCAGAGTGTTTCTACTGTTTGTTTTAGGTACCTCCCCCTCTTCCTTTGTAATACTGAGCAAAAATATTTGTTTAGTATCTCTGCTTTTCACAGTCACACTCTGCCCACCCTCCTGCCCTTTATTAAGCCTCACTATCCCTCCCTTGGTCTTCCTTTGCTCCCTGATGTACCTATAAAAGGTTTTATCCCCCTTCTTAACTGAGTTGGCTATCTTTTCCTTGGCTTGGGCCTTTGCTGTTCTGACTGCCTTCCCAGCTTCCTTTTGCTTAAACTGATATAATTCTCTGTCCTGCTCGTTCTGTGATTCCTTGTACTTCCTGAATGCTTTCTTTTTCTCTTGAACCTTCACTGCAACTTCCTTTGAGAACCATAGTGGTTTCTTACCTCATTTCGTTTTGTTTATTTGCTTCACACAAAGGCTTGTTACCTCTGTGATGGCAGTTTTTATTATTCCCCATTGTTCTTCCACCCCTCCTTCCTGCCCATTTGCTAGTGCATTCCTTAGGCACTCACCCATTTTGGCAAAGTCAGCCTTCCTAAAGTCCAGTACTTTTGCCTTTGTATGGCTTGACTCTATTGCTGTGTTTATTGTGAACCATACAGTTCGATGGTCGCTAGTTCCCAGATGGCTACCAACTTACATCTGTGATCCTCTCTTCATCTCCATTTGAGAGAACCAGGCCTAAGATTGCTCCCTCTTGAGTGGGCTCCAATACTAGTTGTCTAGGCATGCCCCTGTAGGGCATCTAGAATAACCCTACTATTCAAGTGGCTGGTGCAACTGCACTCCAGTTAACATCTGGCATATTCAGATCACCCATCAGCAATATCTCCCCTTTTTCTGCCATTCTAAGTATACTTTCTATCATTTCCTTGTCCATTTCCTCCCACTGAGAAGGAGGTCTGTATACAACCCCTGTGGATTGTGGTGCCATTGCCGGTCTCCAAATTTACCCACAGTGCTTCTTCTCCTCCCTGTTTACCCTTTTGTTCTGTTGCTTTGATTCCTTCCCTTATGCAAAGAGCTACTCCTCCTCCTCTTTTACTCTCCCTGTCCCTCCTGTAGATAGTGTATCCTGGTATGTTTACGTCCCAGTCATGGTTTTGTGTGTACCATGTTTCTGTGACTGCCACGATATCCAGATGTTCCTCCTCCATCAAGGACAAGGACAAGGAATCAGAGACAAATAAAGCAATAAAATGTTAGCAACAAACAGTAACAATCCCTGTGAGTACAAAATAAAAATAACAACACACACTAAATCTGCCTAGCCAAAAGAAGTCTTAATCCTTTCCCTTGCTCTGGTAAGGCTCTTTGATCTGTACTTTCAAGCAACCTAGAAGGAAAAAGCTCAGGTGAAGTTAGGTGCCTTGGCCAGGAAACCTAGTCTTATGGTTGCCATGGCAATTGTAAACCTCTCGAGCTGCACTCTTGAGGTTTACTTGGTTGTCCTGGCAACTGCTTGAGGTGATTACATTGTGTTTAACCACTGTTACTCAGGCATTATCCTCTATCTCTTACATGTTTGTGGGGAGAGCAGTCCTATTGGTTTCATTCTGCTTGTATCACAAGGTTCACTGGGGCAGTTAACTAATACAAAATTCACTACTTTTACATGAGGATACCTGTTTTGGTAAGAAAATAAAATACTGTCTGGCCACATGGTGGATAAGATGGTGACCATGCAATAGGGTTAGACATTCATGGAAAATGTTCTTTCAGTAAGTCCAGGAACCTCTGAATAGGGCTGGACATCTGTGGACAATGTTTGTGTAAAATGGCAATACTGCCTGAAAGAGGTTGGAAATGTTTTTGCCTGCTACCAAAGTGTCACCTCTGTCTATATGGCTTCAGGCCTTGGGGGCACCACCATTTCTGTTAACACTGTGTCAGGAATAAAAGCCATACAGTTACATCCCAAATTTCTGGTTGCAGATAATCCATCTTTGAGTGACTTGTGTGATGTTTTTGAGGCCCCACAGATAGGAGACACAACTTAACCCTGGCACCTCTCTCCACGACATGGGTAAAATAGACATGTTGTTTTGTGCTCTGCCCCTTGACCTCTAAGATGCCCACGCCAGGTGCTTGCCTCAATGCCATGGGTGATACCTATTTTCTGCCACTTGTGATTTGTTGCCTTGTCTGAGTAACAAAAAAGGGGGGGGCTGGGGTTACAAATCTGGGGGCTTGTGCTAGGATTTTGGGATAGAAAAAAAGGTTGCCATGCAGAGGGTATGGCTATGGTCATTCTGCCTGGTGGTGGTGGTGCACCATGCCAAAGGATTGTTTTGTGAAAGAAAAGTTGCAATTTGCCAAGAAAAATGCCTTTTGCATATTGTACAGCTTGAGAGTGGACTACAGTATGGAACTTTGTGAACAAATGTGCTGTTATGGACTGCTTAGTGGAACTGAGAAACTGTGCTGTGAAAGTGCTTAAAACTGTTTAAAATGGTAAAAATGTCAAGCTACAAGTGATTTGGGGCCAAGAAACATTTATTTACTGTGGATATAGTTTTTCCCATGCCTGAGGAGGAAAGTATTGCAGTCATTGCAAAGAATTGTGTTCTAAATGTCAAAATTCAGTGAAAGTGCTGTTTTGGACTGTAAGCACAAACTGTAAAATAAAAAAGTCAATTGCACTTTAAAATTGGGTCTCACAGCTCGAGGATCAGTGTGGAGAGAGAGAGAGAGAGAGAGAGAGAGGAGAAAGTGCCCCTAGCCTATTTGCATGGCGTTGAGTGATTGGCTCTCTCAGTGAAGCCCTGCCTCCTGGCTAGATCTCTGTGGACTGTGCAGTGTTCATAAGGAGAGAGAGAGAGAGAGAGAGAGAGAGGAGCATGCGAAGCATCAGGCCTACAGAAAGGAGTATTGTTGGTGGACTGTTGAGATTTTGCTCAAAAAGTGCTCAAAACAGTAAAAACTGGGTTTCTCCCATGTTAGCAGTGAAAGCGATCATTCCGGCAGCTACTGCAGTGTGTTTCCTTGCTGGCTGTTGGGCAGGACAGTCCAAAAGGTGACACAAGTGCCATCGACTGGTTTGCAGGCCGCAGCCATAAAGTTGAAGCAAGCGACTTCAGTAAGTACCAACAAAACTCTTAAATGCAAAGCAAAAAAGTTTCTGGGCAGTGTTGTGCAAGTTAACAAAGTGTTTGAGCAAGTAACCAAGTATGTAGCAAGTGAACAAGCAACTGAGCAAGTAAACAAAGTGAGAGTAAACCAGTGTGGCCCAGATATTCAAAAGGGTTGCGCCATGCGCAATAGGGTTACGCCTGCACAAGTCCGAACTTGCTCCATTCTGTGATATTCAGCATGAGACAGTTGCGCCACAGAAAACATGCTGACATAGCCGGTTTTAGGCACCAGCGAACCCTGCGGTTGCTGGGAGCCCCTGCTCATGGGGGCCCCCAATCAGAGAAGTTTACCTTATTCATTTTTAAACATTTTTTTATCTTAATATATTTTTAAAACATCATTAAAGGACTGTGCAGATCCTTCTGGTTATGTCATGAAAAACCTCCGGTCAATAGGAGGTGGATAGGCAGCAATGGATGGGATGGGAAGCATAGCCAAAAGAACTGACACTGCTGTGTCCTCCTAAATTTTTTTTTTGAAATACTACTGGTTATACTAAAGCTATACATAGACACAAAGAAATATTAAATTTGCCGGCAGATAACTACTGCTTGACCCACCTAATCTGCCCATTTTTCCCTGCCTATAGTATCACCACAAATAAAATCCTGCACTCATGAGCTACAGTAAAACACATGGGCTAAAGGTGGGCCAAGTAGAGAGGCCCCATGACTTCACTAATTCTGCTGAGGGCCCCCAAAACCCTAAAGCCGGCCCTGCATGCTGAGCAACAGTGCAATGCAAATGAATGCATACTGAACTGGAGGGGGAGGAACCATGCATAAACTGCCAGCCAGATATTCAACCCGGGCTGTGCAGGGGTGTCTGAGTGCAACCCCAACCTGCGCCTGCACAACTCTGAGGTAAAAAAAAAAAGGTTTAAGTCGAGGTCACCCACAGGTGAGTTGCTGCATTGCAGGCTTAAACACAGCAGCTGCCACCTGTGGCTGGCCCCCCAACCCACCCCTGTGCCCCCTGCAGCCCGATCGCCGGCAGACGACTGTAAATCCCCACCACCCCCACTGGCCCGATCGTGGGCATAGTTTAATCCTCCCACCAGCCCGATCGCAGGCAGCAATGTGGCCCCCGAACATAACCCTGGTGGTCTAGTGGACCGTAAATCGATCACGGGCAGTAATGGTTTAATAAACCCCTCCTCCTGATCACATCCCTGGTGGTCCAGTGACCGAAAAGCCCGATCGCGAGCAGTAGTTGTTTAACAAACCCCCTCCTCCCGAATTCATCCCTGGTGGTCAGTGGCACATCCCGATTGCAGGATGTAAAAGTTGAACAACCCCCAAACATAGTCCTGGTGGCTAGTGTCCCCCACCCCACCTACCCACGAAGCCCACCACCCGCTCCCCGGCAGCGGTGGGTGGCAGCATCCCGTCTGCCACCCTGCGCCCACCGACTGACTGCCCGGTAGGGCTGCATGCCCATTGGTGCAGAGCAAGAGCCAATGGGCATGCAGCCCATACCGTACAAGACAGTCCAGTTTTGTGAATGAATGAATGTCCCCGATGGCTGCTGCCTGGCAGGGCGCCAGGTGCACATCCTCGGGGATCGGCGCACCTGCATGCTAATGGCATGCAAATGGGGCCATAATCAAATGCAAATGGCCCCCCCTTCGCCTTGCATGAATTATGGCCCCATTTGCATGTCACCTTTTGAATATGGGGATTTTGCACATGGCGCAATGGTACTTGTGCCACCGCACCGCAAGTTGAATGCTCCACTCTAAAAACTTGCAGTGGCGCAAGTTCCACTGCACCATGCACATTGGCTGTGGCCAGGGGGTGATATTCAAAGGAGTTGCTCAAAGGCACAACTCCTTTGAACACCGCTCTGGACAAACCCCTGTGCAACTATTTTGTGCAGTGCAAGGGCTTGCGCCACAAAATAGCGCAGTTTGAATATCCGGCCCTGTGAGTCTTGTAGTGATGCAGTGGAAAATGCAGCTGCCATGCTAGGGCAGGGCACAAATGAAAAAAGTAACAGCAATGCAGCAAAACAAAATGCAGGTCACTAAATAAAGTGGGCAGGCTAAAGGAAACACTTTAAAAAGTGTTGAAAAGCAGTGAGAATTTGTGCACTTTGTAACAGCGATTTTTCTGGATGTATTTTGCAGAAAGTTAAACATAGCAAGTGGAGGCAAACCATATATATTGCATGTTAAGACATGGGTGGCACAGAAAGAACAGGAATTGAGAAAGTTTGACGAGGAGTACGGCTGTGTAGGAGCTCCCCTCGACACAGCACTCCCTGGATATCCAGTTAGTGTGTGTGCAGTATGCTTAAAAGTTGGATGAGATGTAATAGCTGTCCCCCACTGCCAGAACTGCAGGAGAAACTTTGGCATGAGTATAGCTAGTGGCCCTCCAGGAGAGACTGTCCAATGTGTCCAGCTGGGCCCTACATGTGCCCTCAGAGCAGAGCAGAGCTGTGAAAGACAGGATGGTACACTGTGTGAGCAGGAGGAAGCAGAAGATTTTCTTTTTTTTCCATATGTAATTTCTGGGGTTTTGTGGGTTTTCTCCCAATCCCTACACCCACACGTCTCCGACGTAGCGTGTGCATGTGGAGGCAAGCGCACGTGCCATTTGGGATGCCCCTTCCTTCCAGTTGTGCCATTGCCCACCTGCACCAGCACTGAACCTACATTTGGTGATGGGGGACTATGGGCAGGCTTGGCGGGTGATCACACCCCTTACCGAGGAGAGCCAATGCTCAGTCCTGCTCCCACCCGCCCACCCATGCTGGCACCCCAGTGACCCGAGGTCATTCCCAAATCTGGGTCACCAGCGCAGCACGAAGTGTGACATCCAGCACCTAAACCCTCAGCACCACCAGACCATTTTGAGAGTTTGGCTGAGTGCAGCAAAGAGGTGCAAGCAGCAAGTAGCCCCTTGTCCAAGGAAGAGGTTGAGAGAGGCATGGCAGTGGCAGGATTAAAACCTGTGAACCTTCAGGCAGAAGGTCTGAGTCCAAGTGTGCTTGGGGAAGATGAAGAGCTGGAGGACCTCATCACCTGGGAGGCCCATGCCTCTGGCAGCAGTGAAGAATGGGTGTTCACAAGGGTTGAACCAGTAACCAGCTCCTGGGCGGCCCATATGGAAGTCTTGTAGGAGGTGGAGGTGTCTGATTTTGAGACTGAACCATCAGATACAGCAATTGAAAGTTTGGAGCCCTCAGCAGAAGGAAGGGACTCCAGTGTGCAAAAGGTGGTGGAGGACACAGGAGTTGACTGCCTTTTACCTGTGTGGAACAAAGATGCATGGCTGAACCAGACCTGGCCACCCCCAAGCCAGGCTGAGGGCCTACATCTGCCAAAAAGCAGCAGAGAGGAGAGAGTTATCAGGAGGAGAGCTGAGAAGGAATTTGGAGTCAAATATCCATTTATAAAAACTAAAACAGGGTGTTGCATCAGCATGTGGTCTGTAAGCAAAACAAAATTGTTATATTAAATGCACAGAGAAAAAAGAAAATAGAGTTAAAAATTGATATTTCGACCATAGGTCTTCCTCAGGAAATATCTAAAACAGAAAAAGCAAAGTTAGTTTAGAGGAGAGGTAAAATAAGGAATATATATATAGGGAAAGAAAAAGGGGGGTGCTCTGGGAGAAGAAGTGATAAATAGCAAGATGAAGACAGAATCTGGAAAACAAAAAGGTGATGAAGGAAACTTGTAACAGAACTCCCTGCTACACCTGTAAATTTATTTCTAGTGCGACTGAAATTTGGGGGGCCACATAGGTTTTTCACATCACCAAGGAGTCCTCATGCATCTCCACTAATGTAGTATATTGTATTGTTTGCAGGAAGTGTTCAGCTATTTACATCAGAGAAACTGATAGACACCTTGCTGACTGTTTCAGCGACACTACAGGGCAGTCAGGGATGGAGATACTAGTAAACCTATTGTATCCCACTTTATCTTGAGGGACCACAGTGTTAATGATCTTTCTGTTTGTGTCCTTCAGCAGGGCTTCTGGGATTCTGACCATAGCAGTGCTCCCAGATGAGGTAAAGCATTTTCCTGTAGTGCACCCTAATTTTCCCTGTGTTTTCTCAGTAAAACTGGGATGAAATTCCTGTAGATTTTCCTGTACGAACAAATCAATGTAAGTACGCAATTGGTGTCATTATGCCAGTCAGTAAAATCACTAGAACAAATGTTCAGGCTGTTTTATGTGTTCATTTTTATTTTAAATATAAAAAAATCACTTACAACGTATCACATAACTACTCTACAACTACAATAACTTTATATGTAACAATATAATACCATCTTGAGGTTTGGGGGACATGTTGGAACCTATAAAGCTCAGTTGTGAAGGTCCACATGTCTCCAGAACCTCCTGAAGGTATTATAACCTTGTAATAATACAGTCCCTTATACAGCATTCTGTTTATAGTATGAAATGCCTTAACTTCAAATTTACCCCTTAATCACAGACTGATACATTTTGTGTTCTGCTCACAATGCATGAAAGGGGCATAGGGATGCATAAAATGCACATACCCCACCCTTGCCCTTGCCCAGCAGACAGAATTGCACCCATACTAGCCTTCACCATGCCAACCACCTATCCACGGCTCCTCCTCCGATGCACAGGACTCTGCAGGGTGGCCAGGGGAGGAGTCGTCCCAGGTAGACATCCAATGGAATGCCTCCCTGGGACCCATAGTGGATCTCACACATAGCGTGTCATGGGTCTGGGGCTGTACATGCCTATAGCATGCACCCAGACCAGAACGGCATCCTCCAGTCCCAGTGCTGCCTCACATAAACTTTCTGGGCACTCACCCATACAGCTGCCCCTGCCACCTCCTCCTGCTGCCCAGCAGTCAGGAGCAGCACAGTGCGCACTGTCCTGGTCCCGAAGTAACCAAATACCTGTGTTCATGGGGGCATGCTGTGGGTTATGGCAGGGTCTCCCTGGTGTACCCTGCACCACCCTCTGCACCCATGCAGCCAGTACTACGCAGGGTAGTGAATACACGTAGTGCTGGCACACCCCCAGAATGTCCCCATCATGGAGCTGTCTGCAGACATGGGGGATCGGGTGCAGTGGGTCTGCATGTGCCCCCTTTGTGCATGCCATGCGGGGGGGCACAGGGGGTGTGGAGTAGCTACTCGCCCCAGATATGCGTGCATAGCCACTGCACACCAATCGTGCATTGGGCTTACAGCTCTGTGTACCTGTAGTGCTCCATTAATAAACATGGTTTCAGTGTATTGTTGTGTTTTTCATTGGCATGCTTAAGCACCCCCCTACACACACACACATATATATACACACACACACACACACACACACACACACACACACACAGCTTTGTGCACTGAACTCTCAGAGGTAAAAACAAATATTCTCTTTTTTTTTTTCATTTATTTTACTAATCTTAGGCCAGACCAGGGTCTATGGGTCCCTTCTGATCTCACACATATAATTCATAACTCCTGCTTATCTTGATGAAGACACCACCATACCTTTCCCAGGCTCACAATTAAATAGAAACACTGTCCTCAACCTCTAGGCTGGTCAGAAGAAGTGCTGCCTTAGTGATCTTTTTAAAAACACAACTCTGCTCTGTGCACCAAACAAGCCAAGTAGCACTTAAGCACTCTTTGTGTCCCCGTCACCCTTTAAAGCCCACCATCATCGAGTCTCTTGTCTGGCTCACTTTTTGCACTTCATGTGTTTAAAATAGACAAATTTACAAAACAGAAGGTTTGTTTGCCTTGGTGGCTTGGGGTGCTGCTTCCCTCAAGCAACACTTAAGCATTCTTTCTTGCACCCCCCCAAAGCATATCATCATCAAGTGGTCAGTCTTTTGTCTGATTCATTTTGCACTTAAAATGAGTTTAAAATAGACTAACCTGAGGCTGTCCACAAGAAGGCTAGTTTACATTCAGTGGCTTAGGCTCTCTGCCAGTCCAGAACCGTGGCATTTGAGATGCAGCTTGGCTGACTCAACGGTGTTGCTGTTTTGAGTGGGGCCACATGGCAGGTGTTTGGATCATGCAGCAGCTCACTGGTTCTTAATCAGAAGATCTGAATTCATCCTCAGAAAGATGCACTGCCAACACATTACCTTACTACCCCAGAGAAACACAGGCTGCAAATGGACCAACAAAATTGCTTAGTGTAGCAAAGTCAGCAAACTGAGCACCAATTGGAGGGCTCTGTCTGGATCTTGGCAGCCATGAGATTCATAGTGGGCATTTTCCCGTAGTGTTTGTCCATTTCCCCTGATATTTTAAAAATAAAAGATTTCCTTCCCGTATCTCGTTTTTGTAGTAAAAATTCATTAAAATACAGGAATCCCTGTAGATCTGGGAGCACTGCCATAGAAAAAAACATGGAAACCAAGCTGATCATCTGCCTTGGCTCCCAGCAGCCCTCTGGTTTAAATGATAGACTTATTTTCTACTAATATCTTTCAGCCACCCCTTCTTTTCCCTATAGTCTGTTTGTAACTTTACACATCCATTTTATTTTTCCACAGATGTCTCCTTCCCCCACATTTGTCACCTTTCAGCCTTCTTACTAAGGCCTGCTAATTAGTCCCCACCTGGGGACTTCTCTAGCTCATTCACTGCTATTATGCCTTATCACTCCCATCACCACCTTTTTGTTTTCCAGATTCTGTCTTTATCTTGCCATTTATCACTTCTTCTCCCACAGCCTCCCCCCTTTTTCTTTCCCTACATATATATTCCTTATTTTACCTCTCCTCTACACTAACTTTTACTTTTTCTCTTTTAGATATTTCCTGAAGAAGACCTATGGTCGAAATATCCATTTATGCCAAGGTGGACGAGAGAGGAAATTGAGGACCGGAGAGAGAGCAGTGGTTGTTGGAGGAAGCCAGGGTATCTAAAAGTGAACTTTGGTGCTGGACGAAAGGACTTGAACCATCTAGCAGAGAAAAGGTATGCCAAGATAAAATTAATTCTTGGAAGGTGGGTCACACCCTCCACCTCGACTCAGTAATAGTAACTGATTGTAAAGGCAAAGAGACAGTGCATTCAGTAAAGATGACTCGTTCAGATGGGACAATCATTTGTGGTCCTCATCCCTGTTGGTACTACCCCTGAAAGTACCTGGAAGATCAAGCAAACTGTAAGCCACAGTCGGTGGACCAAACAATCAGCAGGCAATCAGCCAAAGAAAGAAGATCTGGAAGGTCTGCATCGCCCCGGGAGCAACAAGGAAGTTGTGGCTGCAGTTTCTTCTTTGGTCAGCAGAAACCAGATCTAGAGGTGTCATGGAAGAGTTTTGATCTGAAGACCTGTCTTCAGCCTGAGAAGAGAAGGTATCTCGAACAGTGAGGTGATGCAGAACAGTCAGACTGCACTTCAGAACTGGTATTGCAAAGTTTCTCTTATTTTTCTATTTGTATTGATGTCTCCTACAGTTGTAATGCCCTACTACCTTGGTCCAGTGGACATCTGGTCTGGACATTTCCAGTAGGACTTGTGCCTGCTTACAGAAACAATTCTGGGATTGGCTTCGGCCATTATCCATAAGAAACTTTTCTTGTGTGTGAGTGCCCCATGCACACAGGATATTACATCCTTAGAAGGACATTTGAGGGTTCCCCTCCCCCCAAAAGTGTTTTGTATGTATTATTTTGTACTTTTATACTGCCTTTTGTAGAATAACCCTTTAAAAGGTTTTGGGATAGTATTGTATCTGCTGGTGGGAGGTTTGTTGCTGTTGTTTCTATTGCAGGTTTTCTTTTACAGGTGCGGCTGGAAGAAGAAAAGAAGATAATTTGTGGTTCAGCTGGTGTTTCAAAGAGTGTGATTTAGAAATGTGTAAGTATTTTTTAATTACAGGTGTAAAGTGTGCAGTGTTGGATTTGGGAAATGCATAGCAATGTCATATGTATGTTTCTAAAGCCATGTGCAATGTGAAATGTGTGTGGGTACAGGTTGCCCCTTGAGTAGTGTAGTGGATAGATAGCTTTTCCCTACTGGGCTAGGGGGTTGGATAGGCTAGTGTCCCTAATCCGGGTAGTGGACAGCCAGTCCTGTCCTGTCAGGGTGTGCTTCAGGTTGTTCCTTTGGGACACCATGGAGAGTGGTTTCTTAGCTAGTTTGTCAGGTGGGGCTGAAGTTTGCTTCAGCATGCCTCCATGTTCCCTGTGGTAACCTACCTACGTTAAGTCATAGGTAAGGGAGGGACTGGCCACCCCTCCTCATAGAGCGCCCAGGGGTTGGATGGCCTGTGTTGCAGCCCAAAGCCCTTGCTGTAAACAGCAAGCTTGTCTGGTGGCAGTGAGTGTAATCGACCAGTTCCTGAGGTTACTAGAATCCCATCAGCTTTAGATCAGGCAGATAGCCTGGGCAGTCAGAGGTCTTAAAAGCTCTCCGTAAAACATTACATCACCATCTGCTCAGCTCTGATGAGGCAGGGGATGATGCCATGGAATTTAGAACCCTTGCAGCAGCATAAGCCACACTATCCCTGTAGCTGTTTTGAGCTGTGAGTCAGTTTGAAGTCAGAGTTCAAGTGAAGAGTTCTAACAACAAGTGGTGCTCTGCCCAGAGATCACTTGCTAGAGGAAAGGACCCTCATTTGTTATTCTTCTGCCGTAGAACAGTAACCTACGGCTGGTAGTGAGCCTGGATTGCTGAAGGGCCAGCTGGGAGGAGAAGGATCGAGCACACATTAGGCTACTCTCCTTCACCAGGAGGAGAGGGTTGCAGACCTCGATGTTATACCGCCACCTGGGTGACCACAGGTGGTGATGCAGACGAGGGAGCAGTACAGGGAGGGGCAGATGTCATGCGAGGTCCTGAGCAATAGCACATCTCTGAGTGCCTTCATCTCACTGGCCCTCCCTGTGTTCCAACATCTTCATGGGGCGAGACCAGAAATTGGAAAATCCCCACAGCAGCACCTTTAGATGGGTCCCTGCACCAATCGGAGGGTTTGAGGCAGCTTCTGGTGCATGTTCACCTTTAAGGATGGAGGGGAAGTGAGGACTCTTCCACCCCACCGGGGCAAACCTGAGGCTTGAGAAACATTGGAGAGCGGGACACTCATAAGGAAGCCAGTGCCTCTCAGCGCCTACCAGTGCTAGCTGTATGGCACATTGGGACCCCGAAGAAAGGGGTTGCCATGGAGTGTAGGGGATAAAAGAGTAAGTTAAAAAAAAAAAAAAAAAGATCTGCGGATTTCAAGTGTTCTTTGCAAGTGTCCCGAGAGGTACAAGATGTAGCAAGTACGATGTTCAAATGGGATTGGCTGGTGCCCTGTCAGATACAGGTACTCAGGACCCTGGCACAAAGGTTGTGCAATAGGATGTCTCTTGTACCCCTGTGGAGCTAGGGAATCCTGTTTTCCTAAAAGTAATGGCAGAGAGAGTCTATCTTTGGCCAGAGTGAGCTATCCCCTCATTCCAGATCCCAAGAGGATCTAACTGGTTGCAAGAGGAACGGTTTAAGCTGTTAATTTAAGTGACCTACTGGTGCTCAAAATAGTCCAGGAACCCCTGAAATATGGCTGGACATTCATGGAAAATGTTCTTTTTGTAAGTCCATGAACCCCTGAAATAGGGCTAGACATTTGTGGAAAATGTTCTTTTGGTAAGTCCAGGAACCCCTGCATAGGGCTGGATGTCTGTGGGAAATGTTCGTGTAAAAAGTTAGTACTGCCTGAAAGAGGCTGGAAATGTTTTTGCCCACTACCAAAGTGTCATCTCTGTCTGTACAGCTTCAAGCTCTGGGGGCACCACCATTTCTTTTAACACCGTGTCAGGAATAAAGCCATACAGTAACATTCCAAATTTCTGGTTGTGGACAATCCATCTTTGAGTGACTTGGTTGATGTTTTTGGGGCCCCACAGATGGGAGACACACTATAAACCTGGTACCTCTCTCCCCGACCTGCATAAAAATAGAAATGTTGTTTTGTACTTTAACCCCCGACCTCTGAGGTGCCTGAGCCAGGTGTTTGCCCTGATGCCAGGGATTAAACCTATGTTATGCCTCTTATGGTTTGTTGCCTTGTCTGAGTAACAGTCAATGGGGGCACAAAGATAAAGAACCAGCATGAGTATACAGAACATTCCCAGCATATACAACAAATAGTGTATCCATTCAAATACTGTAAGTTGCTGCCCTATCACCATGTTAAGTTAATCCCAATCTTAGAGAGCACAGATAACATGCAGTGAGAAAAGAAAGGTTGAATAATGTTAAGTTCGAACCGGTCAGATTTACTGTGATTGAAATTAATGCACAGACTTTCTCAAAGGCTGCCTAATAAACGCCATTCTGACTATCTCACACAGAATAATATCTTAATGTCCGTTGGAGAGGAAAGAGTGTTTTTGGACTTGATGATTAACTTAAAATGGACCTGCTTTGCTGTTTAAATGTCAACTGTTTGACAGTTTAATTGTTTCTTTTATATGTTTGTGGGGAGACAGGACCTATTGGTTTCATTCTACTTGCGTTACAAGTTTCACTGCAGCAGTTATTTTTATTTATTTATTTATTTATTCTAGGATTACAAGTACCTTTGAGCCAAGGCTCTTTTACAAAGGTTCCACGTCCGAAATAACAAACAATAAGGAAGCAACAGTGAAATAACAGTAAACAATTCATGTACAACAGTGCTATTGAAAGGGGTCAATTATAGGAAGAGTAAGGTGTAGAGGAGGAGGAGGAGAAGTGTAGGTAGTTAACAGAGGCAGCTATAGTAAGATGGTGAACACAGCTAGGACACATGTGCCCACAGGGAATGGGTAGGGTCAGGTGCCTGGGGGTGGCAGAGAAACAGGGATGAGAGGAGAGGGGGAGGATGAAGATGCAGCCGGAGGCATTTGTCAAAAAATAAATGGGAAGGAGTGATAGAAGAGAAAAGGGGGCAGGGTGAGGGGGATAAATGCTATAATTGGGCAAGGGGAGACTAATGAGGTGATATGATGACCTGAGATTTGAAGTGGCACCTCAGGAGCTGGGGGGAAGGGGACTGGGGGCCTGGGGTCAAGCAGTATATAAGTTAGGATTAAAGTTGTGTAGGTCATCATCTAGGAGAGGCAGTCACAGGAGCTAGAGGCAATGAGATGGGCCCGGAGCCTGGTTTTGAACAGACTTAGTGATGAGGCAGAGGAGATGGTGTGGCTGAGACCATTCATCCATAAAGGAGCCCTATAGGCGAAGGAGTGTTGGCCCTGCGTAGTTCGACAGCGAGGAACTTGTGGAATCTGGGTTGTTGAGCTCCTGGTGTTCTGTCAGTTGTGTTTTGATGTAACAAGGCAGTAACACCAGGAGTTGTGAGGCCAAGGTTGATTTTTCCCACTATAGCACATCTGAGATACTTTATACGGTTGGAGAGTTGGAGCCAACCGGATTGTTCATAAAGGGCACAGGTGTGGCTGAGGTGGTGGGCACCAGTTGTGAGTCAGCATGCTTTGTTAAGTGCAGTTGCTATACATCAGAGGGTGGACATCGTGGCGGAGCCATAGATAATGAGGCCATAATCAATAATTTACACCACAGAGCTCTGGACGGCAATCTTCAGGGCCTGTGGAGTGAGGTGCTCCCTATGCTTGTAGAGTAATCCAAGGCATGTGTTGGCATCTTTAGCCACGCTGTCAATGTGAGACATATAGGAGAGACTGGGGTCAAGCAGAATCCCTAGGTATTTGAAAGAGTAAACTTGTTTGAGAACAGTCCCCTGCTTGGTGGAGATGGCAAGGGAGTGTTGTTTGTAATGGTTATGTGAACTGCAGAATAGCAATGACTTGGTTTTCTTGTGATTGAGGACTAGTTTATGATTGGTGGTGAGATTGGAGAACCATGTTTCAACGGCACTGAATCCAAGTTGGAGGTTGTGTTGTAGTGGTAAAAGTTCCTTGTGCGTAGAAAAGACAACAGCATCATCCGCATACAGGATGATTTGTTCCAAGCAGGAATGTGGAAGGGAGTTTAAAAAGAGGCTGAAAAGGAGAGGGCCCAGTATGGACCCCTGAGGGACTCCGGAGTGGACAGGCAAGGTGTCCGAGATAGCACTGGCAATTTTTACTCTTTGAGAGCGGTTGTCAAGGTAGCCTCTGAACCAGTGGGCTGAAGCTGAAGTAACTACTTGTTACTTGAGGATACCTGTTTTGGTAAGAAAATGAAATACTGTCTGGCCGGATAAGATGGTGGCCATGCACTTTGGTGGAGTGTGCAGTATGGTGCCTATTTTGTGTCATCTGTTTACTGCCTTGGCTCTGGTGCTGGTAAGTCCAGCAATGTTTGTGGGCTACTGGTGTTCAACACACATGAAAGGGGGTGCTTTCGAGGGTGCTCAGGCAACCTCCTTTACCCCTGCCGCTTAGACAGATCAGACATGGTACATCGGGTAACAAGTATATGTAGAGACAGTCGCATCCCTCTGAGCATGTAGTCAGCCTGAAATACCCAAATTTACTGGACCTAGGCATGGGAGAGTCACTGAATGTATTACAAGTTTGAATTAAGCCATGTTGCTTTGCAGGGTTCCTGTGATGTGTTTTGTTTTTGTTTAAATATTGACAAAGGAAAGTGAAGTTACCAAAAAAGGCTCAAGAGGTCTCCTGAAAGTCAAAACTGCACACTGCACATTTCAATGGACCTTACAACAGGACCTATGCTCAGATCGGTTACTAAATGTTATTAATTACATGTGCTTCAATATTTAATAGCATGACTGCAAGAGGCCTACGTGTGGTATTCTTTTGATGGGTACGTATGAATTTGAGAGGAGCTGTCAACAAGATGTAACAAATGTGTGGTTACTTGTAATGCCTTTATAATGTACTCTCTGCAAAAAAATGTAGTACTGCAATTTTACAGGATGCAAACTGTTTGTAATGTCAAATTTTACAAAGTTAACAAAATGACTTGCACACTCCTTCCCATATTTTATTTTTTATAATCTACTGGTTCTGTGGGTTTTGATGAAAAATGATAAAAACACTTGAAGAGATGAGTAAAACTCTCTAAAAGCTGATTTGCAACTACATACAGTACATTGCAGTGTTGAACACTTGCTCATGTAATCCTAGTGTCTCTAATGGGGTTACTAGAAGCCTATATAATGCAATGGGGTTTTAGTCAGTCTGGCAGCAAACGGTTAACTTTCAGGTCTCCCCTGAAATTCCTGTTAGTCATCTGGACAGAGGTTACAAGTGGGAGGAGCTTTGCAACATCATAAACTACAATGGAATGTTGCAGTGGGTGTCAGTTGCTCACTCAGAACTTTGAGTCAGATTGACAGAGGAGGGCCTCAAGAAACGTACCAACTCTTTACTGTCCTGTTTCAGTCCCTAGTGTGGTCCTAGAGTGGCTGAGCATTGAGCCATGGTGGTGGCATTCTCCTGTGATGTACCCCAGTGTGGGGTGAAGGACTTTAAAGACATCTGGTCATAAGAACTGTGAGTAAAATGTGAAAAATGTCCCTGAACTGTGATAGACTATTTATTTGTGGTGCTGCCCAGTGCTGACTCACCCAGGATTTTCCCAGTGGGAATGCCTGCGGGTTTTGGAGGGACTAAACTCCAGTCTGTAGGGCAAGATGTTCGAAATATAACAGGCCAAATGTTGCCTCTTTGGCACAGTTTCTCGAGGTGATAGAATGAACCAGGATACTACCTCTCTGACCAGAAGATGGGGAATGGCTCCCATACTGCAAAGTGTTTTACATGTCACAGAAAAGTGTGTTTGCAAGTAAAAGGCATCATTTATCTCTAAAGTGTTCAAGACTCTGAGAAGAAAATGAAGTGTGCTTCCAAGTGAAGGACATGATCTGTCCCTAAAGAGTTTCTGCATTTGAGGAAAAAAATGTGCTTTTGGTGACCCCCTAACTGTGCAAGTTCTGTTGTAACATGGCTCTCTGCAGTACATGTAAATAATAAAATCTCATTGGTTCAATAATAACAGGTGACTAGAAAGCGACCATGGATTAATTCCACAGTAGAACAATGGTTGCCTGTGTAGTACCTTTATGAACCACAATAAATATTAGCAGAATTCCTTGCTTTTCCCACCCACCCAGTTGACCACCGTTCATCTGTGAATATTCGAAGGAGAGCAATGGATAATTTCCATGTAAACATTTGTTCCTGTGGTGTTGTGGCATCACAACCTGGGTAAATCAGCACTATGGAAACAGGACTGTGAAAGTGTACCTTTACAAAAACCAGCAACTGAGAGAGTAATTATGCATGGGAAGGAAAATGCAGCCATGATGACTGCAAACAAACCCCCGAAACAGAATGGGGAAAAAAGAAAAGAACAGCAAAGAAAGACACTAACCAGACTACAGCAAAGAAGTATTCAAAAGGTGAAAGCAGTCAGCGTCATGTTCTTGTGTCACCTGATGAATTAGATAACTTTGAGAGAAAGAAAACTGAAATAAATATAGAGAAAAACACTATGTGGTCTATCAAAATATTCACAGATTGGCTTAACTCTATTCATTTGGATATAAATCTAAAAACTTTCCTAGCAGCTGAGTTACCATAGGTAACATTTTGTATGTTTCTATGCAGCAGTGAGGACAGAGGATGGCAAAAAGTTCAGCATCAGCTCATATATAGGAATCCATGCTGGCTTGAACCAGTACGTAAACAGTGTTGAATTGAACAGAAATATAAACATTACAACAGATACTGAATTCAAGAGTGCTAACAATGTGGCAGTTATTAAAGAGTATAGGTGAGAAGGAAAAGATACTGCCAAACACCATCCTTGTATCGCTGACACTGACCTTCACAAAATTCGCACGTGTCAGAAATTGAGTCCAGAGTCTGCCTATGGCCTTGTTTGCAGACTCTGGTTTGAATTACAATTGGGGTTTGCAAGACGTGGTCGAGAAGGCCTAAATAAATTAATCCAAGACTCTTTCATAGTACAAAAGAAAAAAATACTCACCTTAGTAATGTTGTTTCTTCTAATGGAGTCTTGCTGTATTCTGACATATGTAGCTAGGTCCTGCCTTTCAACTGCCCCGGAGAACAAAGAGTTAAACTTTCCATAGCCAGCATGGAATGTTCACCGTGAGCTCGGTTGAAGCCCCTGTTTTTTTCCAAGACCCGTGACACGGTCAGGAACCGATAGGGTAGTCTTGCCTGGTGGATTGCTGAAAAAAGGGTAAGTTTTGTTTAGGATTGGCCATGTTTGAGAAACCCAAGAAAAAAACTGTGCCCACTGGGTTTCAACACTGCAGTGTGTGTGGGGAAGTCTTTGCTAAGGCTGATCCCCACACCACCTGTGTTTATTGTCTGGGGTTTGATCACCTTGATTCAGACTGCCAAATTTGTAAGAATTTTCCCAAAGCTACCCTGGAAAAGAGATTAGGTAGACTGAGGGAAAGGGAGGCAGAGAAGTCTGCTGACCCGGATGGCCAGCCCGGTTTGGTTCCGACTGAACCAGAAGGAGTGCTCTCTGACCAGGGCGATACTTCTTCGGGCAAAAGGAGAGCCGATTCTGAGGAGTTGGCTCTGGTAAAAAGAAAAAGAAAAGATAAATCGTCCGGTTCGAACCCAGAAATTCATACTCTGGCTGTCGATGAGATAGACAAGGCGATAAGAATAGTGCAATCGCTTACTTTGGTTCCGGCCGAACTGGCACCATTTGGCAGGGGCTTTTCGGTCGGTTCCCCCAGTTCCGGATTACACCTTGGAAGAATTTTATGAACCGGATGAGGGAGGAGGGAGAGTATGATGATGAGGATGATGATGATGATTATGAAAGTCTGGATGCGCCTATTGACCCGGACATCTCCCCAGACAGACCTTCAGGTGCTTCTGAGGCCCCTTCTCACTTTATGTTTTACAAAAAAGTGGCTGAAACCCTCCAGCTTCCTATGGAAGAAGCAGTAGAGGATCAGGAGGAGCCTGGTTTTGTTGAAATGATGGACATCCCAGAGTCCAGGAGACTGTCTATTCTGCTCCATAAACCCTTTGGGAAACAGACACATAAAATTCTTAAGACTCCTAATTCCATACCTCCTGTGGACAGATGAATGGACAAGAGGTATACTTTGTCAGGCTCAGACACGGAGTTCCTTTCCCAGCAATGTAGCCATGTTGTGGTAGTGCAGGCTGCTGCCTGTGATAAGGCAAATATCCCCTTGGCATCACAATCCCAGATAAGGACTCCAGGAGGATTGATGCCATGGCAAAGAAACAGTACATGGCAGCATCTTTGGGACTCAGGCAGGCTAACTATATGGCCTACACAGCTAGATACCAGAAGTCCAGGTGGGACACTGTGCTGGCTCTGGCTAAACAGGCCCCTGACCAGCTTGCCAAGGAGCTGGAGCAGGTGGCTGCAGATGGGATTGAGGCATCCAAAGTACAATTTCATGCTGCTGTGGGCTCCAATGATGTTTCATCAAGAGTCATGGCTACATCTGTGGCTGTTCGGAGGATGGCTTGGCTCAGATGTACTAGCCTATCACAGGATACCCAGGCTAAGGCCATGGATTTCGATGTTATTGGTAATTCTCTGTTTGGGGAGCAGACAGAGAACTACATGAAAAAGATGGACGAGTGCAGGACCACTTATAGGAGTGCTCAGGCCAAAGAAAGGCAAGCCACTCCTCAAAGGCAGCAGTCCAGGTGCAGGGGCAGACCTTTCCAAAGGCCTTTTTTACCAAGCTCAGGCCTCCTCTTCTTATTCTCAGAGGGGGTTCTTCAGAGGGTGAGGCAGACGGGGGATGAGCAGGCCTGCATCCACCCCTCAGCCTAAAGCCCCTGCCAAGCAGACACCCTGATGGATCTGCCCGGGCCGATTCTCCAATACCAGTAGGGGGCAGGCTGGCTTACTTTGACCAGGACTGGAAGTCTCTGACATCAGACAAGTGGGTCCTGGAAGTAGTAAGCCAGGGACTGGTTCTCAGCTTCAAAAAATTTGAAAAAATGCTGGCCATGGAAAGTTTAGCTCTTTGTTCTCCAGGGCAGTTAAAAGGCAGGACCTAACTGCATGTGTCAGAATACAGCAAGATTTCATGTTGTTTGAAAGACGAGAGTGGCAGAGAATATCTTACAGTTTCCTTCAATGAAGGCACAAAGAACCACAATGAAATAAATGAAACCAATCTTGAAGTATTTTGCGGTGTTATTTTTTTCTCAACCTGACAATCCCAACTGTCCTGTGGCGCTATGTAAAGAGTATATACTGTATTTCATTGTCCTGAAAATGCCCCTTCTTTTTATTTGCATGCTAAGAAAAAAGCTCAGAAAGCTCTAAATGCAGAGAAAGTGTGTCACGGCAAACAACCTATGGGAGTTAATTACTTGGGGGATATGATGGCCCAAATTTCCATCGATGCTGAGCTCAGTCATTGGTACACTAACCATTCAATTCAGAGTTCAGCAGTGCATTTGTTATCCAAGGACGGGCTACCATCGAGGGAAATAATGAGCATAACTGTGCATTGTTGAGAGACCAGCTTGCACAATTATTGGTCTTCAACAATTTAAAATTGCAAGAAATGGCCACAGATCCTATCTAAACCAGTTCGAAGTGCTGAAGAAACACTCAGTAAAAATACCTCCTCTTCTGGTCCCAACAATGTGCAATGTACCAAAATAAATGCAGTCAGTCCTCCCATATCCACAAACATAGCTGATACAGAAAATAGAGAACAACAAAAACCTAACAAAAGCGACCCCAATCTCAAATGACAAATGCACAAATTGCACTGAAGAGCAGCAACAGAGTTCAGCCAGTGTCACAGAATCACTGGGAAAAACCTCAACAAGCATCACACCAGAACATCTTGTCATCTAATCTGCCAGTTTTCAGCCCCTTTCACTTGTCAAATCTGACCACAAATGGTCCTGTACATTTTAGTTAGTTTACTGGTACATTGGAACCAGTCCTCAATGTAGCTGTACTAAAGTAACCTGTTTCTTCAATCAGCAATGTTAGAAATGTGGCAGCAGTGTTCCATTGCTGCAAGTTTATTAAATGTTAAACAAATCAACTTAGTTGAAAATAGTACCTTAGTAGAAGGTGTTTCAGAATTTAATTCTCTGTATACCGTGTAAACAAAGGTAGCCATGTGAAAACGTGTATATTAATGAGGTGGGAAGGGCCGGCCCGGTGGCACTGAGGGTTAAGGCACTAGACGCCTCACCTCACTCCATGCCGGCAACCCAGGTTCAAGAATGAGCCCAGGCCGCCGGGGGGTCAGCACGGAAGGGAAGGGATTGAACGACTGAGGACAGCTCTCCCTTCCTGGGGGGGGGAGTAGGGCTTTGCAGCGCTCCTCAGTGACCTCTGGCACTGGTCAGGGCTTGCGTGAAACTTGTGTCACCGCCGCAGGGCAATAGGGAGCTCGGTGGACACTGGACATCATTGCATGTCTGAACTCCAATGGAGGGTGGGCTGTGGAGGAGAGTAAATTCACCAAGAAAAAACTCTCTCTGTCCCTGATAGGCGATGGCTCCTACAGGGCCAGCCATCACACACCTAACTCCGGGTCTCCATCTCCACCCCTTCAGCCTCCTCGCTGGGCTAACTGGGCACTGTAGATTGTAGCAAGAATGCCAGAAAGTGGAAAGGTGGCCATACCACAGGGGGCTCAAAGATGGGGGGACTGTCCAGTCGGGACTGCACAAGTGGGACAGTGATATATATACATATATATATATATAAGGAACAGAGGCCATGGAAGGCAGTAGAACAGACTGGTGAGTTAGGTAGCCCGAGAGAGTTCGGGGATGCAACAGAGGAAATAAAAAGAGTTGTACAAAAAAAAAATGAGGTGGTATGATGCGTGCAGTCCCATAATGCTGTGCTGTAACTATAAGGAAGTACAAATGCACGCTTAACGAGTAAGATTTCTTTAGTTTGACAAGATATTTTTGGGAAATAACTCAATAATTGTTACCGTATGGACTTCCTGTTCACAGTAAATTGTTTATTACTGAGCCAACTCACCCATAATATATGTAAGTAGCACTACATTGGCACAGGTGTCTTTCATAAATTAGACTGCAAATCAAACTGAGTGTCTGTTTTATTATTTGAGAAGAGCTAAACAACTGTTCATACTTATAAATAGTGGAAATACTCTTGCCATGTTACAAGAGCATTAAACCACTCCAGATCATGGTTCAACTGTGGAATTAATCCATGGTTGGGTGGTTGGAGGCCTCCACAACCATGGATTAATTCCACAGAAGAATCATGGTCTGTCATGGTTTAATGCTTACTGAGGACATTCACTGTCTTGGCTCTGATCTCAGAAGAGGGATGGACAAAGTGACCTTGCTTGATCCCCAATTTGGTGTGACCAACTAGACTTTGTGTATAGTATTCTGTATTGTGTACCTTATGTGTCTTCTGCACCCACAGCCCTCAGTGGGGCAAAACGTCTGTCTGGTTAACATCTTACAACAGAATAAAACCTCTTACTTGATACTTACTAACAGAAGCCATTCCTTTGTGCTTACTGTGTTTTACTTGTTCCTCATCATGATTGTGCAGGTCCCCAGTTCTATGGCACACCTCAGGTAATGGGTTAAAATATAAATGTTTTGTGTACCCCCCCCCACCCCGAGCCATGCAGGTAACAACCCTTAGCGAGGCGGGGTGGCTTACACACATATACCTTTTTGCAAGCTGAGATACAGTTCAGGAGCACAGAAACAGTGAATGCTGTTTGTAATGCAAACTGGTATGCAGGCTTGTGCTCTAAATGTTTTTGTTACATGAGGACATTTTTAAATAAGAACAGCTGAGTGTGAAACCTGGTTATGAGCAGTGTATTATAATGTCTGAAGTTGTTGAAATCAGGATATTATTTTGTCTAACCAGTAATTATGCAAGCAATAACTCACAATGTGGTGTGCATTAAGTATGAAATAAAACACACCAGGGTGTGTGATTATGGAGGGACAATTACACGGCTCAAATGTGTTGTTAGGCACAAGGCACTTGTGCCAAATGCCTTCAGAGACTCAAGAGCAAGTGCAAATACTCCCCACCCCTCGAACTGTCTTAGAGCTGCACTTATGCAGAGAAAAATGTAAAAGGGGGATAAATCGATTGAAGCAATTTTTGGCTTCAAAGCAGGTAACTTTAATTTATTTAGCAGTTGGAACATAAAGTAATCCCTGATGAGAATGGTTTAAAACTCAAATAAATCAGAATATTTCATTTAGCATTTCAGAACAAGACCATTTTCTTTTAGTCCTTATTTAAATTTAAAAATGATATTGCCTGTTATGGCGCAGATTTGTATCTCGGTTCTGTTCGTGCTTGTGCTTTTCAACAATTCTGAGTGAGTAAGAGGGAGGAGCTCTGCTGTATATGCACTGATTCTTTCATGTAGTGCCCATAATGAGGTTAGCACAGAGACAGAAACTAGTACAGGAGTGTAACTATGAGCTAATACTTATATGCCTTTTTGGGGTGTTTTAACTAATCAGATTACTCAGATTGTTATACTTTCCACATGTTATAAAGTATTATAATACCTAGTGACCCCCTATAATGACTGGATATCAAGTCTTGATGAAACACCGCAATACCCTTCTGAATTTCATAATAACTCGATAGCGGGTTATCACCACATTTTCCTCTTCACGCTCTCACTTCACTGAAGTGTGAAATAAAGCACACTATATTTGTGCAAGTACAGCGGCTGCAGAGGGACACGCTCGCCCGTACAAATACAAGTTACAGTTTTTCTCTCTGAAACCTTGCACCAGTTGTTATAAAGAATAATGCCTGTGCAAAGTTTGTTTTATGAGGATTTTTTTACACACGATTAGTGCGTGTTAATATTTATTTTATTGAAATTTTGTTAACTGGGTGGACCCACTGAGACTAGAGTCCCTTTTTCAGGGGTGACCCTGGGTTAATTACATGGAAACTGTTGACAATTACAAAGATATTTGTATACACTTTGAATGTAATATTACAAAATAATAGTTATACATACAGTGACAAATTGTGAGTTACAAATGAATAAGCACATAAGGTATTTTAATCATGGAAACTATAAAGGCCAAGTAGAACGGTAGCGAGGCTCAGATGGAAATATATCATCAATAACAGCTGCAGGTGCTTAGCTCTAACAGATAAGCCTTTAGGACTTTCTTAAACCCATCTAGAGATGAGCATTCTTTTACATTGTTTGGGATTTCCTTCCATAGGGTCAGAATGCAGTGGGAAATGACCTAGTACCTGCAGTAGTCTTGGTTCATGGGACTTACAGCTGGGGTCGGTTGGCAGATCTGAGTGCCGTCTACTAGGTTTAGCTGTTAACAGATATTTTAGGCTGGGGGAGTGCTGTTTAGTTGAAGCTTGTATGCCAGACATAGGGGATGGTAAGCTAATTTCCCTTCTAGTGTTGGCCATTTTAGTGAGTGCAGGACGTTGCAGGACGTTGCAGTGGTGCTCCTTGGGTGGGACTGCATAAGCGAAGCAACCCTCTCTATGGTAAAGGGATTTTAGCTTATGCAACTCTGTACTCATGAGGGGGCACAGAACTGTAGACCCACACAGCAGGGTAAGGAGAAGGATGCTGTTTGCAACGCAAAGCCACAATTCCATAATAAGGAAGGGAACCAAGAGTTACAAAAGACCTAACTTTTGATTCAGAGATTTAGTTAAGTGGTCAGTATGAGTTTTGAATGTGCAGTCCTGGTCAAGATATATTCCTAGGTACTTAATGGATTCAACTACTTTGATTCCAGACCCATTTAAGAGCGTGGGGTGAAGATATGCATTCTATTAGGACCTGTGATTTGGGGGCTGAAGAGGATAGCCTTAGGTTTTCATTTTGGCATTTAGCATCAGTTTGTTGTTGTGGAACCAGGACTCCAAGGCCTGTATGTCACTTTTGAGTAGGTTTGTCAGTTTGAAGGGATCATGAGAACTCCTATACATGACTGTATCATCCGCATACAGGATCAGATTGGCGCCCCTGCTGTGCTCATGTTTATGGAAAAATCCTCATAACACACACCTGCACAGGCATTATTCTCGATATATAAAATGGGTAAGAAAAACAAAGCCACATGATTAGCTTACAGGCCTGCCACAGTTTGAAACTATGTCACCATAATGGCATACCTTAGGACTGGGGCTTGCTGCTGACCTGCCATTACAAAAATGGTTGCTACATTTACTCACCACAAAGTTTAAAAACCTTCAACTTGACCCTAAAAATAAAACTACCTTCAATAAAATATGCATTAAATGTTGTTACCCAGATCATCATATTCTCCTTACACAAATAAAAGAATTTTAAAAATGAAAGGCTCTGTATAGTTTTTATTACTTCTGACTGTTCGCTTGATAACCATGAAAAATCCTCCCCCTCTCTTTACCTGCTTACCAGTGAAATATCAGCTGCTCACACTGGCACAGATTAAACCGAGGCTACGGCTCCACATCAGGCCTTTGCTGTGTGTGTATGTTGGGAGACATCTTACCAGTGGAATGTGCAGAATTTTGAATTTCTGTATTCCATGGTAAACATTCCACTTGTTGAACGTGGGAGAAAGAGAGAAAAAAGAAACAGGATGAGGAAGGTAGGCAGTAATATAAACCAAGAGGGGAAAGGTGGGAAACTGCTAAAGGAGAGCTACCTGGAAAAGTGAAGCCCCAACCACTGCACAGATCAGGGCTTCAACTCTCCTATCCCCCCCCCCCCGCAAGCACTACAAGAAATTATGTGTTTATGTACCTCATCATTCATAAAGTTGCAGCGAAGCTCTGATGCAGCCGGCATTTTAATAATGGCGCTCCTCCACACCACCCCACCCCGGGACCTTGCTGGTAATACCACGAGATGATGATGCTGCACTACCCCTACCATAATACTTCCCTCATGTACAGAAATAAAAGTATACTGTATGCACATCTCCAATGCTCAGAGCCATTTTTACTGATTCTGCCTAAATCCCACTGGTATGGCAGGCATACCCACAAGATTTAGGCACATTCAGCAAAAACTGGCAGAGGCAATATAGCACAGTGGTTTAAGGCTCTTGAGTTGCAAACCTGGAAACCTGGGTTTGTATCCCACAGCCCCTACTTGCATACTGTGTGACCCTGAGTAAGTCACTTAACTTCCTTGTGCTCCTAGGTCGCACCTGGAATCAAGCTTCGGCTTAGTGTGCTACTCCTGGTCAAACAATTTCCCCTTTCCCCTTTTGAACTGACTTAAATGGGCAGAGACAGAACTAAACTGCTTGAAGAAAGTACACAACAGCCGGCCCAGTGGCCCTGAGGGTTGAGGTGCTGGACACCACACCTCACACCACACCGGTGACCCAGGTTCAGGAATGATCCCAGATTGTCGGGGGTTGGCAGAGAAGGATGAGGATCGAGCATCGGCAGACTGCTCTCCTAGTCCTGGGGTGGGCTAGGGACATCCACCACACTGTAGTGACCTCTGGGGACACCTGGAGGTACTACCAGCATTGGTGTAAGCATGGGGGAGTGCAGCAGACATCAGCACGTTATGCCTGGACATCATGGCATGTCTGTGCTCCAAGGGGGAATTAAATAGGAGGAAAATGGGCTGGGTGCGACCGTGCAGCCTGATGGTCGTGCTCTGCGCTGCCCAGAGGACTTGTGAGGAGTCCCGTCGGGGAGGATTCCAGGGCTGTCCTGGCTGGAAGAGGCATAGGGGGACCCTCCAGCAGGATGGCAAAATGGCCCTCCCCGGATCCTTCTGGGTGTGGTTTGAGCCACCCAGCTCTTCAGGTGGGCAGAGCCAGCGGCTGGATGCCCCATACCGGACATGCCGCAGCAAGGCAACAAATACAGTTGAGATAAAAAAAAAGAAAGTACACAACTTCATAAAAGCGCATCCATTTAAAGAATCAGAATAGGTGAACCTGTTCAGTAAAAATCCCTGCCCCCCAACAACTTGGCAGTTTTAGCAGTTCTGCTGGATATGAAAATTAAGCAAGTCATGTCTGTTTTTTGGTTTTGTTAAATATATTGCTACACAAGGGGCTGGATTTTCAAAGTGTGGTGCAAGGCTTGTGACAAGCCCTGTGCCACAGCACTTAGGATCTGGTAGTGCGCCAAACCCTGTCACCGCAACTGTGCCCAGTTTTACAATCTCGAGTGCAGTTGCGACAGTTCCCACTATTTACGGTAGCTTCCGACACATATCTGGTGCAAGCTCCGTAAAAAAGGTCCTCAGGATCACCACTAGCTGGCCCACAAATAGCTGGTCAAGCTTGTGGCAATTGCCACATGGGAGAGGAAATCCTGACTGCCGGTAGGCAAATGCTGCAAGCTCAGTGCACCATGTATATACAGCACATGCAGGGCTTGCAGCATCTACAAGCATTCAAAAATTCTGCCCAAGGTCTTCAGTGACTTTTATTGTTTTTAGCTACCACCCCACCCCACCCAGTTATCAGAATATGAACTTTTTTGCTTTAATTTTAAAATGGAAGCTTACGGTAGGTCAATGAGGGGTCTTTATTTTCTTTTTAAAAAATTTCTTATTTCTGTTCATCAGACATTTCTAAGGCATTTTATAAGCACACTAAGCCACTCCAAAGTGTGTGATCCACTACTCTTTGTACCTAAAAATGCACCTGAGATGTGCAATTATGTAAGCAATAATACCCAACAGGGTGGGCAGTATTTGGCAATACCGGACCGCCCAGGGGCTCAATGAGGCCCGACAACACAGGCAGAGGGCCTTATAGCCCCTGGAAGGTTTGGTATTGCCCAATACCACCCATTCTGGAGGGTATTATTGCGCTTAGAAAATAGGCATCTATGTCATGTTTAATTACGTAATGCAATAAGAGAGGAAATTAGTTTAAAATGAATAAAATGTCTAGAAAAAAACTGTTGCTGGTAAAGTAGTCCCTCCTTTTTTATGCTGTTCCAACTTGTGCTGCTCCTCCCCAGAGAGCCATTCTATTGCAGTTACCCCCCCCACACACACACACACCTTCCATATAAAACTGCAACTGGACTGCAACCTGAACCCCCCATCTTATTTGTAGCAAACTACAGTAGTAGGCTTGTCCATACTTGCCTCTCGTAGATCGGACTGCGCCTCACTTTCCCTCCTTCAGTTGTTCACCAATGCTGTTTAGATTTAAAAATAAAAAAAAGAAACACTGTAGCATTTACTTTTGCGGTCCTGGAGAGAGAGAAAGTTCATCCTTTCTCCCAGTCACAGCCATATCCTATGGCAGCAATCTCCCAATTGCGCTCTCGCATTGTATGACAACCGCTGCACTTCTAAATTAATGCCGAAAGTGCCAAAATTAAAGAACAGTTGTGGCTGAATGGTTTGGGTTTTTTTGCCTATTGACTTCAGTTTGAAGGTATGACCCCCTCCCCCGCCAATCCCATCCCAAATGTATATATTAGCCTGTGGTCGGGCCTCCGGTGCTGAAACAAGTCATCAGCGTGATGATTGTGGTGGGCTGTGGGAAGACTCTTGACAATGCATTCATTTTAAAAATAACTTTTTTTTTCTTTTTGTTGCCAGACTGGGGAGCGAGCAGCTCAGTGAGAATGGCGCGATTTGGTATGTGGCGCTACAACCTACTGGACTCCGACTGCTACTGATGCTTAGAACTTTGAACTGAGCCACCGGCTTTCATGGGGTGAGACAATGTGGTTACGTGTTGATGCTGTGCAGCTATTACTGTGAATACAGGTGATTGCTAGGTTTGTGGATCTTGTACTTTACTTTTTGGGATACGATATTGCTTTTTTAGGGAAACGTGACATACTGCTGGATTTGGAAGGGGGGGGGGTGAAGGCCACAAACTCTCCTGCTAGGCAGAGAGAAAAAAACATGGCAGCTTTATAAAATACAGTGTTCTAACTGCTTGATGATCTTGGTGATGAGGTATGTGGCAAAGCTGACACTTTTAATGCCCAGGCTCTGTTGCCTGATAGACGCCCAGCTTGCCAGCGTTATCAACCAATCAGAGTCTGGGAATTTTCTTGCCCATTTTCTGAATCACCATAATGTACAGCTTGTCATGTCTTATTACTTACTTAAAGAGCAACTGTCTATTATAACAAAGAGCTTAAAACTCTATATTTACACTCATTGTTTTAGCTTTATTGATCTCTATTTATTTATTTTACTTTTTCCTGCTGCTGGTCTGCTAAATATTGTACATAATGGAGCAATTATTTCATTGAGTCTTTCAAACTGTATCTGACTCTCCCCTGCTAACCACACAATTGCTGTTTGTAACATCACAGTCTGTTGTTATGGTGAGCACTATGATGTCACAAAACCAAGGCAGTGTGAGATTAACAGGGGAAAGGCAAAGGTTTTTAAATGTTTTCTATACAGACTTTTTAGCTAGACTAAGAAAGATGTGCTGTAAATTTTGGAAAGGAAATTCGAAACTGAAAACAATGCATTCTCTAGTAAATTGTAACAGCTGAAACATCTTATTTATAAAAGCACATGTTTAAGTGCAGAATTCCTCTTTAATGCATGGTTATGGGACATGTTTCAGCCAACCATTTCTGTGGATTGTCCAGTGCCATTTTATAAATACTTGTAAGTCATTTTCACACATGAACCACGATTAGTGAAGTTGCAGTAGGTGGGCGTAGGTACAAGTAAGTTAGATTTCCTTCACAGCCACAATAATTCAGTCCGAGTTAAAAATAAGGTTTGCCTACTTTTTTTAAATGAATGATGCAGTTGATAAGTGCAAGCAGCCAGCTTCCTCTTGGTAAGCGCAGCCCATTATGCCAGTTTTTTGTCAGTTAAAATGAACTGCTGCATTTCATATTTACTTTATTTTACAACTTCTTTACCACAGATACCTCAGCTGAGATGTAACATCTTGGGTCCAGTTTTCAAAAGCCCTGAGGATGCCGCAACCCCTGGTGTGGCATGTGCCAATCATATGGCACAGGGGGCTTGCGGCATCCTCTCGGTGCTGATCAAGATTTTCATTTCTACACTAAATGCTGCAAGTTAGACCAGACCCCACCCCCCACCCCATCTGACTTTCACTATTTGGGGACCTTTTTACAGGGCTGCCATAAAGTGTGGAAACTGTCGCTACTGTGCCCAATATCCTAAAATTAGGTACAGTTGTGACACAGGACCTTAGCACAGCTGTGCCAAACAATGGGGCTGACGTAGGACTTGACGTAAGCCCAGCATCAACTTTTGAAAATGGGCCCCTTCTCTCCAGTGGAGTCCTGTTTCTACACATTTCTGCAGCTGAGTGGGTTGGAGCACACTGAGAGCTTAAGTGACTTGACCACGGTCACAGTGAATATCCTAACACTAATGGTGTTTCAACCTGCCATCTACTGGTTTCCAAGGCGGTACTTTTTTTTCCTTTTTTTATAAACAAACATATCATTATATGAACAGTTTTAAAAAAACTATTTTGGGTCTAAAATCCTAATTCATCCCACAGTATGATTCTGTCCATGGGTGTAGGAAGATGTACTCCATATACACGGTGTACTTTTATTTTGGGGAGCGACATCAGCAGCAGCTCCACTCTGCCGCCATTGTTTCCCAGCTCATAGCATAGGGCCAGCTGATCCATTCTATAATGGTATTCTTTGTGGTCAATAACAGGACAGTTACAGGGACTGCATCAGCACTAGTAAATTTAATTATTGGGGGTCACTCCAGAAAATCTTGGCGTTACAAAATTACTGGAATGTCTTTGTACTATTTTTCTGCTAGTGATCTAGATGCAAATCTTTCAGTATTCTGGGTCAGGCAGAAACACTGATTTTATATTTGTGCTTCAAAAATCCCATTTGGGGACATTAGTAGTGGGTTAAAGGAAGCACTGTGATTGGCCAATGAGACTCTCTTTGTATCATCTTTAGAGACCCTGCCATCAGATGAACTGTTGCACTGGCCAGGAAGATACCATATTACAGGATCTGCGAGGGTGGTATGTGGGTGCCTGAGGGAGTATTATAACTTTTTAACAATGAGAGCAGGTTGGAGAGGGCAATACATAGTGCCACAGTGTGCAAAAACCTGTGTGCAAATGGGGCAACAAACACAGTTATGGAGTTCACATTTTTACTGCACTACTACACCCTGATTCTGTTGTTAAGAGTATGTTATAAAACCCTACAGCACTGTTTACCTGTTAGTATCACAACACACTGTGCTGCTGAGTATATAAACTAGTTGACTTCTTTTGAATGAGCATACAATAGTAACAAAGCAGCAGACTTTATAAAATATTTAAATGAGGGCCAGCCTGTCAGCGCAGCGGTAGCACTACTGCTCACGATGCTGGCGACCTGGGTTCGGGAACAAGCCTGGGAAGCTGAAGGGCTGGCCAAGGGGAGTAGGTTTGAGTGCCCACAGTGCTGCTCACCTTCTCAGGGAGGGAGGGGGGACAAGGCTCAGTGCAGGACTGACCTCTGGTGGAAGCCAGAGGTACAGCCAGCACCAGCCATAAGAAAGAGGGGAGGAGCATGATGGACGTCGGCGCTTGCGCCTTGCCATCCGAGTCATGCTCCACAGAAAAATGGGAAAATCAGCCTCCTACATGCTGGGAAGATGGAGTGCCAGCACTGATCCCCAACCTCTACCTCATGGTAACCCAATGAAACACTGAAGATTTGGGATGTATGCCCCACCTTGGAGAATAACCACAGCAGGATGGGGGTGTACCAGAAGTAAGAGGGGCAAAAGATGCCTTGGCGACTCCCAAGGAAGTGGAGTGTAGGAGGCTCGGGGGAGGAGAAACAGAAATATAAAAAAGTATATTTAATTGAATATTTTAAAACACGTTATAATAATTAAACTGGAAAAAAGGGTATGGTCCTCATTTTTTAATGCCCACTAGTATCTTCAGCTGAAGTGGCTAATATTTTATCAAGTGCTTCCGTTTCATAATTTTATTATTATTCCATCAAAATATAAGACTATGGGAAATTATTTAAATAAAATGTTAAAAAGGTTCATCAAGCCGGCCCAGTGGTGCTGAGGGTTGAGACGCTGGACGCCACACCTTGCGCCACGCCAGTGACTCGGGTTCGGGAATGGACTCGGGATGCCGGGGGTTGACGGGAGGAGGAGGAGAGGATTCAGCATCCGGAGGACTGCTCTCCTCTCCTGGGGTGGGTTGGGGAGATTGCTTTGCTCTGTAGCGGCCACTGGTGGAGACCGGGTACACTACAAAAGCAGCGCAACAGTTGGGAGCCAAGAAAACCAGAGAAAATGGTGCCCCAATCAACCGGATGACGGCCGCCCGGACCCTCACCACCACGGAGCCCCCAGATAGTAGGGACCAACCTCAGCAGCACCCAGGGCCAAGAAAGGTAAGCTGCAAGGCATTTTCTCCCTGGAAGGAGAGAACCCGTCTGACGAAAGGATACATCGGGTTACCCTGATCCAACTGCAATATGAGGCAGGAGTTGGTGATGGGGGTTTCCGGGGTGGTGAGGCAGTGCCTGGTGGCCCAAAGGAGAGGCCGGTCATATGCAGGGGGTGGTGGATAAATAGATAATGCAAAAAAACAAAAAGGTTTATCAACATATATCAATACAAATTTATATATACAAACACGTGTGTGCTGATAAATAGCAAAATAAAAAATATCTTGACCCAACATGCAAAGATATATGAAGTTGCTCACTGAGCATGCTCTGAAATATATTTTCGCATGTGAGATCCCTGATATCTTTTGAAGCTGCTCAGTGAGCATGCTCAGAAATATATCTTCACATGTGAGATCCCTGATATCTTTTGGTTGCCACTGCCATTGACTGTGAGCTTTCAAGTCATCATTTCCTCTAATGCTGAACCACTGAACTGAGGGGAACACTTTACGTTTTGTACTTTTTTAACTCTTTGCTATTTCTATCTCAAAACCATCCAAACATGTGTTGTATAAACAGAACATGACATGCCCTGACTAAAGATATTGGGCCCAATTCATAAAGCCCTTACAATGATGCAAGGTGCCTGCATCAAAGATGAATGACCCAAGTGGCACCCTGTGCCAAAAGATGCCCCATGAGCTATTCAGAAAGACAACCTGCATCAAAGGGGGCTTGCACCAGCCTTGCCCCAAAAAATGAGTTGCAGCATGGAGCTAGGGGGGCTTGAGGAAGAGACAGATTGCCATATCCCTGATTTCTGTATTCACAAAACCCTCCCAGTGGGCTACATTCTAAGTACCCTTATACCAGCCAGGGTTCATTTAAGGGTACTTAGAATGGCCTCTGGCAGGGTTTTGACAGTTGTGGCAGTGTGCCGCACCCCCCCAGCCCAGATTCCTGTTAGGATTATTAAACAAAACAACAGCTTGGTGGTTTAGCAGACCCCCAGTCATCCCCAATCCCTGATCTGTATAGTAAAATAAAACCTGGTGGTCTAGCAGTCCTGTTCCCCCGTTGCCCTGATCACTGTTAGAATTATTAAAAAAAATAAACCCTGATGGTCTAGCAGTCCCCGATCATCCAAGATCCCCGCCGTGTGTAGTAAACATACACCCTGCTGGTCTAGTGGTCCCCAATCATCCCCAATCCCTGATCTGTATGGTAAAAATAAAACCTAGTGGTCTAGCAGTCCTGTCCCCCATTGCTCTGATCACTGTTAGGATTATAAAAAAAAAAAAACCTGGTGGTCTAGCAGTTTCCCAATCATCCCAGATCCTACCATGTATAGTAAACATAAACCCTGGTGGTCTAGCAGTTCCCCAGTCCCTGCCATGTATAGTAAACATACACCCTGGTGGTCTAGCGGTTTCCTGATCCCTGCCATGTATAGTAAAAATAAAACATGGTAGCCTAGTGGTCCCCTCCCCCCCATCCCGTAGTCCACTCCCCACCATCACCACCAACCAAAAACAGAGCCGGCAACCTGCACTGCCCTCCTCACACCACGTCTGTCAGCCGACTGAGCTGTCAATAAGGATGGCGTATTGTTACACCCTCCTTACTGACATCTCAGTCAGTGGCCAGAAGTGGTGGTGTGAGAAGGGTAGCACCAGTCTTTGGCTCTGTTTTCAGTGGTAGTGGGGAGTGGAGTGGTGGGACACTGCCTGCCGGGTTGGGGTGGTGGGGGATCAATAGATCACCAGGGCTGTATATTTCTATGGGATGGGGGAAGGGACCACTAGACCACCAGGTTTTATTTTTACTATATATTGCAGGGATCAGGGATGATTGGGGGAGTGCCAGACCACTAGGTTGTTGTTGCTTCGTCTAACAGTTCTAACAGAGATTGGGGCTGGGAGGGCAATCACCACCAGGGACTGCTGTCCATGGTGCTATTGCTGCACGTCTGACCTGTGGCTTGTGGCACACCTTCAGGATGCACCATCTGTTTGGCACAATGCCAGGGTTGGTGGAAGCCATGAGACTTTGACAACAGGACCCTACCTTTTTTTTTGTTAACTTTGTTTCTGCACCGGGGATCGAGGCATCCCTCAGGAGTGCCCTCTCGACTCCAGCCTCTACTCTCTGCCTGAAACCACCTTCTAACTGGGGAGTACAACTGCTGGGTGCCCTCTCCCTGAACCCAACGACCTTCCAGTCCTCCCAGATCACCCCCCCGGGGGAGGACCCTCCTCACCTACCTGGCGACTTTCTGTCGGTAGAGGGTCGGTCCTTGGGTCAGGTCGAGGGGCCCAGGAGAGCCCAGCTGAAGGATAGTCCAGCCTTGGGATGTGGGTTGCAGCCACTGGAGACTTCATCACCTCCCCATATCTTTTGGAGATTGTTTCCATGAGTTTCCCCCTGGAGCATGGACGTGCAATCACGTCTGCACCCTGCCAGTGCTCTCTGACAGTGCTCCTGATCTCCATTGGGGGTCACTGGAGAGTGATGCAGCCCCACAGCCCACCCCAGGGAAGGGATAGTAATTCTCCAGATGCTCAATCCCTTCTCTTCCCTGCCAACCCCTGACAGCCCGAGTCTGCTCCCGAACCCTGTTTGCCAGCATGACATCTAGCGCCTCAACCCTCTGCACCATCAGGCCAGCTGACAGGACCCTACCTGATAGTGAATCAGGCACAGGGTCTCTGGCCTTTGCCGCTCATGAGACATCATATCATTAGCCTCTCCTGAAGATAAATATATCATCTTCAGTCAGGCCTTGTCATATCCCCTAAATATTTCGATACAATGAGTCACAGTGTTGACAACAAGCTTTTATTTCAAAAAAAAATTAAATCCCTAACCCTAACAATTCCAGAGTTCTCACTTCTTGAAGTAGTTATCTTCAGAAAGGTTTAACTTGGAATCATTTGGGCTAGAACTTTTCTTTTTAATAAAATCATGCAGTTAGCACTGAGCCAGTCTATATATATACACACATATACATGATGGGCATGAGTGTGATATGGAAAATATGTTCACTCCTCTAGAATGACCTCTGAATACTCAAGAGTGGCGAAGCCATGAGTAAGGTTTCAGAGGTCACTGTACAGGACTGAACATATTTCTCATATCAAACAAGTACACATCATGTACTGTATCTTATTTATACAATGGGGGACTCATTATTACAAAATGTACAATTTGCGTGGCTTGCGCAGGTTTAGCGCGGTTTGCGTGGGTTCAGCACAGTTTACAGCTTGCAACAAGTTTACGTGGGTTTACGTGAGTGTAATAAATGGCATTTAACTCCGCTGATGTCATCAGGATTTATTTCACTGCTGTGAAAATAACTTGTTTTATCTCACTGGAATATGTCTCACTCCCATTGTATAAAAAAAAAAAAAATATATATATATATATATACACACTTATTTTTTAAATAACGTCACAGACAAACATATAGTGATATATATTTATGTTATACATGGATGGGATGCTTACACCATAGAAAGCCCAGTCATTAGGACCTGGGCTTGCGCTGCTGTACAGCAGCTCTCCCGACCTTTGAGGGATAATGTTCAGTTCCTCTGCTGCAGAGACACCTGCAATGGAAGCTAACCTTCTCTGCAGGGATATAGCTGCATGTGTGTAAGGCCTAATGGGGCACCTCCGAGAAGGGGCTTATGAGAACCATGGGGGGGAACCAGAAATTCCTATGATAGCTGTCTTGTGAGGAACAAGAAGATTAGAAAATAATGCTGTGAACATGTGCCAAAAATCAACAAGGAGGTCATCATCTTTATTATCCCTGACTCCTGAACACATGGCAACAGGATCAGGAGGCAGCCCCGAAACCAATCAAGGCAAGCTACATTTATTTGTTTAGTGTTTAGTTTAAGGAATAACTTGGAAAATCAAAGGTAGGCAAAGCAATGGGGCCAGATGGTTTGCACCCAAGGGTTCTTAGAGAATTGAGGGATGAGTTGGTGACACATTTAGCAAAGTTATTTAACTTGTCCCTAGATACAGGGTGTGTTCCGAGTGACTGGAGAACAGCAAATGTAGTACCACTACACAAGGGGGGCTGCAAGGAGAAGGCGGTGAATTAAAGACCTGTCAGCCTCACATCAGTGGTGGGCAAGGTGATGGAGGTGCTAATAAAGGAAAGAGTGGTAAAATACTTAACGGACAACAAACTATTAGGTGAAAAGCAACATGGATTCACTAGTGAGAGAGCTTGCCAAACAAATCTGATAAAAATTTTTGATGGGGCAATGAAGGTACTCGAACAAGGAGGGGCAGTTGATGTTGTCTACCTGGACTTCAGTAAGGCCTTTGATTCTGTCCCTCACTGCAGGCTGGTAAATAAGACAGAGAGCCTGTGGGTGGGACAGAAAATAACTAGATGAGTGGAAAACTGGCTGAAGGATAGAAGTCAGAGGGTGGTGTTAAATGGTGTACATTCTGGGGTAAGGAAGGTTAAGAGTGGGGTTCCTCAAGGGTCTGTACTAGGACCAGTCCTTTTTAACATATATAATAGTGATATATCAGATGGAATTGAAGGGAAATGTGTCTGTTTGCAGATTATGCAAAGTTATAGAATAGGGTCATGAGGAGGGATTTGTGTACACTAGATTAATGGTCAGAAACATGGCAGCTGACGTTCAATACAAAGACGTGTGCGGTGATGCATACAGGGTGTAAAAATTGATTGGCCAAGTACCCACTGGGGGGACAGCAGATAAAGCAAACAGAACAGGAAAGAGATCTGGGGATTTTAATATCAAACAACCTTAGGATAAGTGACCAATGTAGTAAAGCAGTTGGCAAAGCTAATAGAATGATGGCGTGCATAGGAAGGGGCATAACTAATAGGAAGAGGGAGGTGCTGATGCCATTATATAAGACCATGGTTAGAACACACCTGGAGTACAGAGTAGAGTTCAGGAGACCTCATTTAAGAAAAGACATAGATGTAATAGAAAAGGTTCAGAGAAGGGCAACAAAGATGGTTCAGGGTATGCAAGGGAAACCATATGAGACAAGACTGAGAGAATTAAATCTGTAACTGCTGGAGTTTAGAAGAGAGAGAGAGAGAAAGAGAGAGAGAGAGAGAGAGAGAGAGACATGATACAGACATTCAAGTACATGAAGGGGATAAATAAAGTGAGGGAAGGAAGTCTATTTAAAAGGAAAGTCAGAGTTAAAACAAGAGGTCATACTTCAAGATTGGAAGGAGGAAGATTTAAAGGTAATGTAAGGGGGTGTTATTTCACTGAGAGGGTGGTTAAACCCTGAACCAGATTACCTGAGGAGGTGGTATATGTCAAAACGGTGGAGGGATTCAAAAGATTGTGGGATAGTCATATGGGGTTGGTTAGAGGACAGAGGAAAGGCTGGCTCCAGGTGCACCAATGACAAGTAGGGGAGGGGGGAGATGGGCAGACTTGATGGGCCAGGATGGTGCTTTCTGCTGACACATTACTATGATACTATAATACTAGTGCCTATCCCAAATGGCTCTGGGTGCCATACAATAAAACAACAGATCACAATGATCACAATAATATCAGGAGGTTAACTTAAATCATCTGTAATAAACAAACTATCAATTAATCAGGTACCATTTGCATAGCCAGACCCAAAGGAAGACTAGAAAGGTAAGTTTTTAAACAAACTCTTAAAAATATTTACTGATGGGGCTCCTCGAATTTTTGAAAGGAAGAGAGATTCACATCAGTGATGCAGCAACCCAAAGATCAATCCCCAGGGTACTTTAATCTGTAATGGGAACAATGAGGAGACCCACATCAGAGGAATGAAGGGGACAGATGGTAGTGTATGAGGATGATATGTCTTTCAGATAGTCAAGTCCCAGATCATGTAGGGCTTTGTATGTCAACAGCAGATCATAAAGCAGTACAGTTGGTGGACCACCAACGTGACATACTTAGACCTAGAGGTCCCAGCAATCAACCGGACAGCTATCAGGTTCCAAGAAGCTTACAACAGAGCCAAATGGCTCATGGACCATAGGAGGACATCATTAACTTTCCCTGGAAATTATGGACAACTGATGTCAAGTAAAGCCAGAGCAATACACTGATCAATAGGAGTGCTGGAGTCTCAGTGGTGAGACAGGAACTTTGCAGCAGCAAGTAGTGGGCTCCAGCCTGTGCCAGAGGCTAGAGATGTCTGTGTGAGGGAAAGATAAAAAGTAGGCCTGCTGTATGCGCAGTCATCTTTGGATATAGACCTGTGTTTTATAGTCACAAAGGAAGACATTTCTGAATGCTGTGGAAGAGAACAGAGGATGATTTCTCACAACTCAAGAGGGTCAGTCTCTCACAAAGAAGAGATTTCTGAATGCAGAGGGAGAGAAGAGAACAGAAAATGATTTCCCACAACTCAAAAGGGACAATCTCTCGGGGGGGGGGGGCATGGCTAGCGGCTGACTGCATCAGACACACTCCAGAGAGCTCCTTCTATTCAGCTTTTATATACAATTAAAACTTATCTTTATTGTGAGCTAGCACTCAATTTAACTTCACCACAGCTTGGATTATGATCCTGGGAGCTGCCTGGGTTAACATCATTAGCTGGCATTATGTGGAACCCCAGAAATACAGCGCAGACTGATTCCAGCAAGGGAAAGCAAGGCAAACAACAGGATAACGTTGACCATAGTGGCCTCATGGCTGGAGCCAGTGGAGGCCCAGAATCCTCAAACAGTATCGTCTTGCAGCTGGTCAAGCTCTGGATAAATTTATGAAAACCTTGGATGCAAAAATGGAACTCATTAACCAATGGGTTAACTTACTTGAAAATAAAGTGGAAACTGTTATCTGTGGAAGCCCATTTGGCGAAGGAATCAGCAGACAAAACCTTTGCAGTTACTGCTGGGCTGGTTTCTGAAAACAAGTTACTTCATCTCTGTTTGGAGCATTTAGAAAATGGAGCCCGACTAGCCATGTGCGGTTACTGGGAATCCCCGAGGGGTCAGAGGGGGGACGATCTGAAGCTGTACACTCATCACTTACTGCAAAGTGTCTTGAATCACAACCTCCTAGAGTTTATCTTTATGGTTTACTGCATTACACCTAGGAAGCAAGCCTTGGAACAGGATACACCATGGACCATCCTGAAGTCAACAGCCAGTCAACATATTCAAGATCAGACCCTCCAGCAAGCAAAATCTAAAGGCCCCATCTAACTGCCAGATGGCCAGCACATTTTCTTTTTCCCAAATCTCAGTTTTTCCACCTGCCAGCAATGGAAGGCTTCTGATGTGCACAACAAACTCAAGTCTCTGGGTGTCAGTAGCTTACTTCTGCTACCTGCGAAGTTGTGAATGTTCTATGCAGGTAAACTTTTCCTCTTTAATGATCTGGTGGAAGCAGGAAAAAACTGATTTTCTGAGGGGGGGGGGTGGTGGCACCTGAAGAGGCCACAGACAGCTGAACTGCTTGTGACTTTGCTCTCACTTGGCCATGCCTGTTTATTATTCTGGCTCCCTATTTGACTTTCTTTCTGGAGTTCTATAGCACCACCAGTGATTTAAGCAATAAGCACAAGGGGTGTGGGTTTTGGGGATTTACTATGACTGGAGTGGTTTACTAGTAGGTAAATCCACACGCAACTGTAATGCCCGATAACCCAGATCCCCCGAGAGGCTTATTGCGATTATACCAAGTACTGCTTTTCTTATTATTTAAAAAAAAGCAGTACTTGGTCAATACTAAATAATCCACTCAGTATTAAAACAGTGTTTTTATTTTGTTTTGTTTCCCTGATGTACGGAGCTGCTGTTTTATGGTCTCCGCTTAGCGGGGAAACAAGATGGCGGTCACAGTTCCGTGATTTCGGCATGGGATTACTTTTTTTAAAGATGCGGCTGGCTGCCACCTTTTGCTGTGATTATTAGAGGATTTACAATGGAGGTAAGGTGCCAGCCTGCCGTTTTGACTGGTTGGTGTCCGAGGTCCATGGTATAATTGTGATTTTTACACTCACGCGTTTACAGTGCATGCTCATTATCTACTCTTTAAAGTTTGTAGTCGACTGTTTATTAGCTGAGGTATGGTCTCAATGGTTTGCCTATATTAACGGTTATATTACTGTTTTTATAATTCATGGGACATTATATAAGTCTTTTCTGACTTATTGGGTTGTGTACCCCGGGACTTTTTGGAACATTCTTATGGTGGGAATTTAGTCCATGGTCTTGGCTGTGATTGCTTTTGTTACTATTACTCTTTTAAACTGTTTATGCAGTTGATCGTCCCCTCCCAGGATGTAACAAAGGGAGATAAGTATCATATCCTGCCTTATTATGTGTGTTTCAATAATACTTTCTATACCTTGGAACCTTGTATCTACTTATGTCAGCTCTTTATATAATGAATAAAAATTAAATTAAAAAAAAGGGACAATCTCTCACAAAGGAAGAGATTTCTGAATACTGAAGGAGAGAACAGAGAAGGATTTCCCCCATCTCAGAAGGGACAATCTTTCATGAAGGAAGAGATTTCTGAATGCTGAGAGAGAGAAAAGAACGGAGAGCGAGTTCCCACAGCTCAAGATGGACAGTGTGTGAAGGTAAGTCACACTTTGACTGTTCTCTTTATAGTTTACTGAGAGACTTTGTGCCGATTATTGATGTAAGGGGCCACAACTGCAGAACACCACAGTGTTCCTGAAAATAATTAAACATGGCCACCATGCCTGGTATGCCTGACAAAGTTGTGGAGGCAAAACCAATAGCAGAATTCAAGAGGAAATGGGACACGTATAAAGGACTTATTAGTCGGGACATGAGGGAGAGGGATGATTGGGAAGGATGATGGAGATTAGACCATCTCTGAGAAGAGAATCTTGGGATAGATTTGAAGGATTGTTCAGGTCTTTTTTTGTCTGTCACTTTTCTATGTTTCTGGTGACTGGCCCACAGTGCTCAGAGTTGCCTTGAGGTATCATTGGTCTGAGAGGTGGGTTCTCCTCAGTAAGCACTTTATTCCAAACTGAGAGATCTACTGGCATCATGAGAAGCTAAGTCCAAAGGAGAGAAGGTGAACCAGAGATTGCAGCCTGATAGCTGGTAAATCCAGTAGGAACTGTATTGCCTGGGATGCTAAGTAGCTGAACAAAGCCTTGGTCCTGCAACAAGCTAGTTGGTATAGTCAGTTAAGGGTTTTATTCTGACTGTTTGGGATTTAAACTGCCTGGTAAAGTTTTCTTTTGGATTATAAATAGAACTCATTGATTTGATTGCTCCTTCAACTATCATGTGCAATGCAGGTGTTGAAAGGCCTACATCAATTCAACAGCTGGTACCCACTGCCCAGCTACATTACATTGAGCTCTCTAAGGAATTAGAAGTTGCTTGACACTGTTACTAGTGGGGATGGGGAGAGGGGTCTCTACAGTACAGTAGTTTGTTTATTTCCTAAACTTAACCATTCCATCCCAGAGCCTGTTCCACTTCCACAATAAATCCACATTGCTAACTGCATGTTAATTAGTGCCTGTAGGGTCTTTACGAGTGATCGCCTTGCAAAGACCACTGACAGCCAGAGCCCTTGTGGCTCAGTTGCTTGGAGTGTCCCAGCACTAGCTCCCATAACCAATCATACCAGACTCCCCCTCCTTATGAAAGGTTGTGGCTCTGCTACCATGGGTGGCCAGCAGCATACAGAGACCCAGTGAGGTGCATCACAATGCTACACTGTAGTAGTATATTGTTTTGATACTGTACTAAAAAAAGGGTAATAAAATAATGTCTATTTCTATAACCCCTGTCCCCCAGGTGTGGTGCAGCTCAGTATCACTTGCAGTGGGCTGGAACCTTCAGGCCTTGGGACAGCTAGCCCAAGGTCAATGAATGTTAACTGGAGTTTGTACAGATAACACAGTGCCTCCACCTGGCAGCAGCTGGCTGACTAGATGGGGGTTCGGTAACACAGGCTTCCCACCAGGAAACTAGAAATACTGCATCACCCACCTCCACCCAGTACATGAGAACTAACACAAAGGTTAACCACCCCCAAAATCCCCACCTTCGCCCTGGGCTCTCTGCCCAATCGGAGCTGCTCCCCAGCCGCTGTCTGAAACTTAGCTGCCCACCTTCATCCCGGGCCCTCTGCCTGATTGGAGCTGCTCCCTGGCCACTGCCTGAAACTTAAGCTGCCCACCTTCGCCCCGGGCTCTCTGCCCAATTGGAGCTGTTCCCTGGCCACCGCCTGAAATTTAAAGTACGGAGTGTAAACCTCTGGCACCCTGCCCGGTCTAATTTGTCCTGTTTCAAACTTGGGCCATTTCCATCTGGCCTCCTGTGATTCACTTCGGATCTCAGCACCTCAGATGCTGGTTTCCACAGTCCTAACCTGGTTCTAATTATAATTGTAAACTAGTCCAAACCTGGCTCAGACTTTAACTTTAAAATTATTTTTTTTAATTCATTTTAAACCCCCCAAGGGCTACGGACTGCTCATATTAATTTTAACAATAAACTACTGACCACAGAGTGCTGCTGATCTTTAAAGTACTTTCTACCTTTGGGCTGCATTTGTAAAGTGCTCTGGGCTGTATTTGTAAGCGCTCAGACTGCTGCTATTTTTTTACAACATTTACCTGTAAGCAAAGAGTCTGCAGTTCCATTCCATATGATCTTAAGAAGCCCGTTTGCCAGCCTGCAGTCCTACGACCAGGTTTCTGTCTCACTGAGAGTGATCCCTGATGCCTACTGCGTCTCCCCACCCACTCTATCTGGGCATTTACTTAAATAGCCTGATTTGACCAATCAAGAACTAGTTCTTCTCCTCACTTTTCCATTGGCTTGTTATACTAACTAGCCACTGGAGGGCCTCCTCAACTGGTTCCTTCTCTTCTTAAAACTTTTTTTTCTAAAACAGCATATAAGATTTAAAGTCTACAGCTCCTGTGCCTGTACTGCCTTCTTAATGTTTATAGTGCAGAGCGCGTTTTGCTGAAAATGATACTGTGCTTAAGAATTACAGTCTATAACTGCATTGGAGTCATCGTCTATAGCATCTGTGCTTGCACTGCCTTCTTGACTGTTTAAAAAATGCACAGCTCTTACCACAACATTTTAAACTCACACACAGTGCTGTAGTTTGTAATTGCTTCATTTCATCTGACATACTGATAGCCTGAATTCCATTTAAGCTTCTAGGTTAGTGATCGCTCTGAATGTAGATAAGTTACAGTCTTCTAAAGTAATAAGTTTCAGCTGCCATATCACTGATCTCCAGACTCACCCCTCCACTTTATCACCCCGTTGTGATGCTCTACTCTTACAAAATGGCTAGGAAAATCCTATTAGTGCTACTGTATCTCTCAGCCTGTTTCTGCTATTCCTGAGCAGTTTCACAGTTGTTGATAGCTATGATCGCCACCAACATGGGAGCACGGACCCAAACAATTGCACCTACTCTAATATGTTAATCCTACCGGATAGATGCTTTGATGTTACCCCTGCACTCCTCCCTGGATTCCTTATTTTTCTCTGCTACCATGTCTGTTGCCAAATGGTGGCATCTCTTCATTTGTCATATCCCTCCTTTTGCACCCTGTAATTTATGGTGCCTAATATTATTGGCGCTTATGCTGTCTGGTGACACTGAATTAAACCTAGGTCCTATGCCCAGTCAAGTAGCTGTGAATTGCACTGGCTATGACATGAAAGGTCTGCACATTGTCCACCTTAATGTCAGGAGTCTACTCCACAACCATGCAGAACTTGAAGCCTGGGTGGCAAACTACCACCCTGATGTTCTCTGTGTATCAGAGACCTGGTTAAAGCACCCAGATACATGTTGCCTTTTCCCAAACTACAACCTCCTCAGATGCAACAGGCCACCCCCAAGGTGTGACAGTCTACTTCAAAAATAACCTTAACCTATCCATGGTAACTGACAAACGTAACCCTTTGTGTGAGTCCCTCCATGCCATACTCAATCTAGGAGTCAAGACGCTTCACATTATTTGTGCTTATAATGCCCCCAAATGTGGGCAATCTGGCCTAGTGGAATTGCTGGACCACACGGCTGCTACTGCTGAGCAAAACAAACTCATCATCCTCAGGGACATGAATGTAAATTGGCTGAGCAAATCCCAGGATACTTTCCAGCTGAAAACAGCTGATCATCTTTCAGTGTCAGAAGCCTGTCAGCCTTTCTCTTTCTTGTCTGTGTGTTAGCCATTCCCCAGCAGTTGGTGTTCCTTCTCCTTCTCCCCAGCCCACTCCACCCACCTGCTCCTCTTTTTGGTCAGCATGGCTCAGTTGGTAGCACATCCTTCTCTGGATCAGAAGCTCATGGGTTGTCATCCCACACCGGGATTGGACTGGCACCTAAAAAATGCTGGCATTCGAGTGCAGTATTAGGGGGGTGCTGTACTGCTCGGGTGTGCCATCCTTTGGATGAAACGTTAAACTGAGGTCCCTTCTACCCATCCTGGTGTTGTCCTGGTGGGTGTCCAGGTGGATGTAAAAGAACCCAGGGCACTCTTCACAAAGAGTAGGGGACATTCCCGGTGTCCTGGCCAACATTCCCCTTCCCATAAACCAGTTTATGCAATTGTCCAGGCTGTGTGTGGATGTTGATGTGCGAAATGGCCATCACTACACATTTAGTCACTTCAATACCAGGTTGCATAGGGAGGGGAATTTCTAGCAGAAGGAGAGAGGTAATAGTTCCCCTGTACACCCAGCTGGTAAGGCCACACCTGGAATATGGGTTTCAGTTCTGGAGGCCATACCTCGGGAAGGATGTTGAGAGGGTAGAATGAGTTCAGAGGAGGGTGATGAAGATGGTGAGGGGGCTTGATGACTTGCCATACGAGAGGAGACTGAATGATCTTGGCATGTTCTCACTGGAGCAGAGGAGGGAGAAGGTGACATGTTCGAGACATTTAAGTAAGTTAAGGGGATCAATAAGATACCTGTGGAGAGCTTTTTCCCTGCTAAGGGAGCAACCCAGGGCTAGGGGTCATGAATTCCAAATCAAGGGGGAGAAATTTAGAGGTAACCCTAGGAGGTGTTTCTTCACTGAGAGGGTGGCTGAGAACTGGAATGGGCTGCCGAGGGAGGTGGTGAGTGAAAAGACAGTGGAAGGGTTCAAGAAGGCTTGGGATAAACACAAGGGGATATTGGGAAGGGGGGCTACAGTAAAGGCCTAAAGGGATAACTAGGCCTATTGGGCAGACTGGGTGGGCCTGGTGGCCCTTTTCTGCTGTCACATTCCTATGTTCCTATGTCCCTGGTGCAGAGTTACAACTTACATCAGATCACTGCTGACCCTACAAGAGTGTCAGCAACTGCTGGTTCCAGCACCCTCATTGATTGGGTCCCAACAAATCACATGGACAGGACTGAGGCAGCAGGAACTCTGCTAGACACCATAAGTGATCATTCCCCTGTTTTCTGTATATGGACTCCCTCTACAATCTCCATGAGTCCCCCATGCTACATATCCTTCAGGAACTATGCCAACTTGAATCAGGCCCATTTTCTATATAATGTTTCTCACACTGACTGGTCCCCTCTCTACCAATCCCCGAATATGGATACTGACCTCCACTTTTTCCTGAGTGAATTTGTGTCGCTTCAAGAAAAGCATACTCCTCTTCTCACTCAGCATGTACGAGATAAGCAAACCAGATGGTTTCATAAGGACCTCCTCGCATCCCTCAAGGATAGGGACAAATGCTGGAAAAAGTACAAAATCTCTGGATTCCAAGCTGACCTTCATGCTTATAGGGAACAGCGAACAAAGTGCAAAAAACTAATTAGTCATGCAAAAAGCCAATACTGCAAGGGCCTATTGGTAGATGCAGCTGGTGACTCTAGGAAATTTTGACTGCATATAAAAACTTTCCTCGGCTCTAAGCAAATACACTTTACCAGTGACATGATACTGAAAGGAGTACACTGTACTGACTCATGCACAGTTGCAAATGCATTCAACACTCATTTCTCAGACATTTCCAAATATACCACTGCTTTCCCACCCGCGATTTAAATTCTGAGTCCTCCACCCTGAAGGATACGCCAGTGGGGCCACCATTCTACTTTAAAGCTATCTCTAAAAAGGATATCCTGATATTTCTCAATACCATATCAGATAGTACTTCTGTTGGGTCAGACTGCCTGGAACCAAAACTCTTAAAGCTGGCTGCCCCCTTCACTGTGGGACCACTATCCAGAATATTCCATATGTCCCATGGTGAAGGTGTTGTGCCTAATATATGGAAATTGGTCAGAGTTATGCCGGTTTTTAAAAAGGTGACAAGAAGGACAAACCAAACTATAGGCCAATAGCAATACTGTCAGTATTAAATAAAGTCCTCGCGAAGCTTGTCCCCCATATTACCACCTTGTGTAATGCTGTCAATGCTAAACTGGGGTTAGCGTACAAAATGAGCAATAGTCTAACCCCTTCTGCATGGTTGGCCATTGCCAGAGGAAGCCTACTCCCATCACTCACATACGGAGCTGTAATCCACAGCAGTGCATCAAAGGCATCCCTTCACAGATGGGACACGACATAAGACAATATATGTCGTTATGCCTCTGCATGCTCTCGGCTAAAACAGCATTGCCTGCTATATGCAAACTTAAACTGGCCCTTTCCAACGGTCCACTGGCTCCTCTCTCTTGGGAATCTTCTGGACAGTCTATTGCAGTCCAACATGCCTAGCTCCCTCGCCTCTGTGCTAACCCTTCAGCCCACCTCCTAAGGCCTCTGATCTGCTGACCTTTCCTTGCTTAGCATTCCCAGATGTAAAACATCCAAAGGTAAATCAGGATTATCACACATAGCCCCCAGTTATTGGAACTTGCTGCCCCTCGACGTACGCTTGGCCCCTAGTCATACCACATTTAAGAAGAGGCATCGCGCCCTCGTCGGGCGTGCCCAGTGCACCTGTTTCAACCCATCCTAGGTCATGGCTCCCTGTGCTATGCTGCTCTGTAGTTTCCTCTTGTGTTAATGTCACCCTGCTACTAACTGCTTCCCCCACCTATCTACCCTGCCTCCTTTCCCCATCCCCCATGCTATATCCTACAGTTCCAATTTCCCTGCCTCCTGCTCCTCTTTCCTTAGAATATTGTATGTAGCTAGCTGATTGCATGACATAGTCAATGCTCAAACTTTACTCTTTGGCACTTCGGCGCTTTAAATTGTCTTCTACTCTAACCGTAAACACAGGCACTTACCATATGCTTGTATAATATCCTTATTGTACCTTGGTACTGCAACTGTTTTAAACTGTTATCCACTCCTCCTGTGCTTCCTATATGTGATATGTTGTATATTTTTGTCACTGTATTTGCCTTGTACCTGTACCTCTCTACGTTGAGACCTCCCAGGTTGTGCCTGAAAATAGTCACTTTTGTGTCTAGTGCACCTACCGGGTTATCAAAAAATAAATAAATAAAAATTAACAATTTTCCATATTTTATAAGTGTAAGACACAATGGGCCAGCTATTCAAAACTTTGCCCCGGGGCTAAATTAGCACTGCCCAGCAGGCAAACTTAGCCCGGAGCAAAAAGCAAGCTATATTCAAAAGGAAAGAATAGCCCAGTGCAAAGCCAGCTGAATATAGCAGCAAAGGAAGCCAAGCAAACAGGGCCAGGAGTACAGGGCAAAAATAGCCCGGCAATAAGGCAGCACTGAATATAGCAACAGGGAAGTGCTCACTGCTACTTCAGCTCATTAGACCCTGGAGAAAGCCAGTGTTGCAGGTGGAGAATGTTGTGTGTGATTGCACAGAGATGTCTGACACCTACTGCAAACAACAATGTAAGTCACACACTGCAGAACTGTGCGATGCTGAAGTGAGGTTTGCCCAGGGTTAACCTTAGTGCACAGTGCTAACACATTAGTCCAGTGCAAACTGGTTAGCCTGGGGCAAATGGGAGCTATATTCAAAGCTCCCATGCAAATGAGCCTACTTAGGTAATCTGTGGGCAAACAGGTACATTTGCATCTCATTAAGTGCTGCTTAGCATTCATTACCACGCAGTTTGCCCGGTGCTACTGCATGGAGCACAAAGCTCCTCCTTTTGGTCAGAATGGAAGTACAGGCTGGACGCTGCAGGCCAAGGTATACCCACAGTATCCCCTGTTGGTCGGAATAGAAGTACTGGCTGGAAGCAGCAGGAACAGTCGGTGCATACATACCTCACAACCCCTTGCCTCCTGAATCAGGGACAAGGCTTAAACAAATCAGGGACAAAGGTCCAGATCCAGGGACACAGTTTCAAAATTGGTGATATCCACTCAGGAAGCTGGCAGAATAAGGGACTCGGTGCAGAATATATTTCCTGAAGAATAAGAAGTCTGCAACTTTATTGGTTGACATAGGTGTATTCTTACAATCCCCACTGTTTAGTCACAGGAACACACATTTTTTTTTTTTTATTTCTCTTTTTGTCCCCACTTCCCCACCCACTGACCCCACATGCTCGGAACTGACCCCTTCCGAATGGACACGCCGTAGTGGAGTTAGGTGGCCAGAAGGGTCAGCGTACTGGAGCCAGCTCATTAGTGGGAGCCAAGGAATTTGTTCTGTTGTTTTTTTCCCCTGGGGTGGGGACATGCAATGACAGCCAGTGTCCGCCCCCCCCCTTCCAGCAGGCGCCAGAGTGTTTGTGGTACCTCCAGCCTCTGCTGGGGATCCACTTTGTGCCGAGCAATTGACTCACCTCCCCCTGGAGCAGGACAGCAGTCCTACAGACGCTCAATCCTGCTCCCCCAGCTGGCCCTCCGACACCTGGATCCGTTCCCGAACCTGGGTCGTCGGCGCTGCAGACGGCCACCATGCCTCTGCACCAGCAGGCCGGCTGGGAATACACATTTTAGGAGGAACAGAGTAAACATTTGAGGTGAAATCAGGGACAGCTGAGAGGTATGCTGTTCTGTCACATAAACACATGTTGTATGAGGGACAGAGAAGCATGTGGAGGCTAAATCAGGGACCTCCCTGAAAAGCAGGGACAGTCAGGAGGTATGGGTGCATACTACGCACCCATGCATATGTGTGCCTGATACACACAAGTAACCCTGGTAGTCCAGTTGTCCTCCCAACCCCAGCATGACTCCCGACCCATTCACAATAAATTCAAAATTAATTTCCCTGGTGGTCTAGTGGTCCCCACCCCCCTGCATGACTTCCAACCCATTCACAACAGATTCAAATTCATGTCCTAGTAGTCTAGTATCCGCACCCCCCCCTACATGACTCTAGAGCCCGTTCATAATAGATGTAAAATTAATTTCACTGGTAGTCTAGTGGTCCCCCCACTCCCCAGCATGAATCCTGACCCCATGCACCGTAAAGAAAAGACTGTTCCCTGGTAGTCTAGTGGTCCCCCCACCCAGGAGTGACCACCACGGTCGGCCACCAACTGAGCTACGAATGAATCTGGCCATGGTGGTGGTGGTGAGAGGAGGGCTGAGCCGGTCGCCGGCTCTGTTCGTGAATTGTTACTGGGCTGAGCGGGGGTATCACTGCCAGGTGGGGGGACCACTAGACTACCAGGGAACAGTCTTTCTGTATGATGCTCAGGGTCGGGATTCATGCAGGAGGGTGGGGGACCACTCGACTACCAGGGAAATTTATTTTACTTTCATTGTGAACGGGTTGGGATTCATGCAGGGAGTGGGGGACCACTAGACTACCAGGTAAATGAATTATAATTTTGTTGCAAATGGGATGGGATTCATGCAGGGGAGTGGGGGGACCACTAGACTACCAGGGAAATTAATTTTAATGTTATTGTGAACAGGTCAGGAGTCATGCGGAGGGGGCGTGGGGGGACCACTAGTCCACCAGGGAACTGACGATTAATTTTATTGCAAACGGGGTAGGGATTCACAGGGGGGGGGACCACTTGACTACCAGGGAAATTGATTTTACTTTCATTGTGAACAGGTTGGGATTCATGCAGGGGGTGGGGGACCACTAGACTACCAGGGAAATGAATTATAATTTTATTGCGAATGGGTCGGGATTCATGCGGGGGTGGAGGGACCACTAGACTACCAGGAAAATTTATTTTAATGTTATTGTAAACAGGTCAGGAGTCATGCAGGGGGGTGGGGGGGACCACTAGACTACCAGGGAACTGACGATTAATTTTATTGCAAACGGGGTAGGGATTTGTGCAGGGGGATGGGGAACCACTGGATTACCAGGGAGATTACTGTACTACCACAGCTACAGGGGTCCATGATGTGGAACTGCGCATTACCGCCAGCTTTCCAGCGGTGCTCTGGCGCGTGCTACGAGTTGCGCTAATGCCTGTAGTGTGGCGCTATACCTTTGAATATGCCATGCTGCTGGGATTCATGGGCGCTCCCCTAACCCCACCCCTGCATACCATTATGTATTAGTGTCGACGTTACCACACAGCACCGGCACTAATAAGGCTTTTTAATATTGCAGCCTCGTGCAAATCCAGCACTATTCCAGCGCTACGGTTTTGAGCTAGGTGCAATGGTTTGAATATCTAGCCCAATAACTGTTAACAGGCAGTGAATGTAGAGGAAATAATACATGCAGCTTAAACAATAACACCAGATTTATTCAGTGGCTGGTACAAATAACAGGAAGTTTTATGGGACATGGCAAACAAAGAGCAAATACATATAATATATTCACAGCATCAGTAACAGAAATAATATGTGTGGGCCTCACCATCCGGCTATGGCAGCTTTCCCCTTAGTCTCACAATAACCCCACCCACTGGTGCATCAGTACACTATACAGTCCCTGAAGGAGCTCCCAAGAGTTAATGCATGCACGCCTGTGAGCGGGCACGTTGCTGGCCTGGGATACAGAAGGTCTTAAGTGCTGGTGGGATGATATAACTTTAAACAGAAACACGAAATACCAAACTGGAAATTAATGAATTCCCAAAGTTCTGGAGGAATTCCCCGTTGGATGGGGGAGGAGATTTGAAAAAGGTTCAAAAATGTCTTTTTGCTTTAAGCTGCTTTCTGGGCTTTAGCCAAAGGTCGAGCAGAACCGCCCAGTGTTAATCTGACTGAACAAACTTAACTTATTTACACACCAGTGCAGGGCATAGCCCGAGTTATTACTCACAGCTTCCAGGTCTGGGCAGCAGTCTCTGATGGAAGTTGGATTAGAAGCATCCCTGCTTGCAGCTTTCAGTATCCTGGCTCCTCAGCAGGATGCAGGTTGCTGCAGGTCATCCCTGGTCTGTCTGTTTACATAATCTTTTCCCTATAGTGGCTATACTTCACTTCTGCGAAAGGAAGCAGGCACTTGGTGCCAGATGTGGGACTAATTCCAGCAGCAGGGGTCTAGGAAAACCTGTGTTGCTTTACTGATACAAGAGCCATCAAGGCAATACTACATTCTGAATAAATGATACTTAGGTAATCACAAGCCCTGTTCTGAGTCTGTGGGGAATAATAGTTAGTTCCCCCATTAAGTGCCACAGATACCAGGATAGGTCGAGGAGTTGGCCTGAAGCAATGAAAGCGAGGGCGGACATCACCTAGGTGTCAGCGGTAGGAGTTTTCTCCCCTTAGAGGGGCGGGGATGTGCAATGATGTCCCTCGTCAGCCCACCCGACACTTGCTGGCGTCGTGGCTTCGGTACCCCGGCCCTCTGCCAGGGTCGTCGAGCCAGGCTTACTTCCCCATGGAGACGCTCCATCCTTCTACCCTGGCCGGCCTTCCGGCAACCTGGGTCCATTCCCGAACCTGGGTCACCGGCCTCACAAGGGAAAATCCAACCGCTCTGCCGACGGGCCAGCTGTGACTATGCCCTTTGTTCAGAACTTTAGCTTTACACCCTTGTGGTGTTTTTGGATGCTAAAATGTACTAAACATTTGAAGAAACCATCATTTCTACAGTTCAGTGTTTGTTGAGGTGTAACGCTGGGTATGGATGAGGAAACAAAAACTGGGAGACTCCCCATCTGGAATGACCAGTTCAGCACTTCAGGTTCTGTAAGGGTGCCTGTTTTCTTCTAGAGCATGTGGCCAATGCCTGAAGATGTTTACCTCTTGTATGTGGATTTTGCTAGTCTTGAGCCCTAGTGTGCTCCTTTGTGGTCAGTGTGCCACAGTCCTGTCTGTAAATCCTATGTCATATGGGAATTGTTCTAAGTAATGGCCTAGTACCACTTCCAGGAGAATTCTGTGTTTTTCATCATGGCTAGTACTACATTTCCAGATGTTTACTCCTATGTCATATGGGAACTGTTCTAAGTTATGGCCTAGTGCCACTTCCAGGAGAATTTTGTGTGTTTTGTCATGGCTAGTTCCACATTTCCAAATGTCTAATCCTATGCTATATGGGAAGTTCAGTTTCTGTTTTTCTTCAGATGTGTTCTACATTGCCTAGTGCTTCGAAGTGTAAATCCTTGGGCGTCCATCTTTGCTTTTGTGTGCCAACTTTGTTTCGGAATAAAGCCACACTCTAGAAACCCAACCTGGTATGGACAATCTAGTTACTGCTTCCTGTGTGGATTTGCTGGGTACCCCTGTCAGAAGTACAAACCTAGCATAGCCCTCAGCAAATGTTCTCTCCGCAGGACCTGGATTCTGGTATAGGTCTGTTTGTGTCTTGTACACACTTTGTGTTTCTGCTGCAATTGCTTTGTACCCCCACCCCTCTCTTTTCCCCAGACAGAAAAAGTATGAGAGATGTGCCGACTAGTTAAATAAGAGGCTGGAGGGGGTGAAAAAATGGGGGCTCATCCAAGGATATTGTTTGAATTTGGGGAGAGAACAAGGAGATGTTTGCTGAGGGCATGGCTATCATTTTGTCTGTCTGGTAGCATAGTAGCCCAAAACAGGAAAGGAAACTTAGAACAAAAGGATTTCACCCAGGAGAGTGCCATCCGAATGTGCCGCTGTGTGCCTGCTAGTGCAGTGCTGCTGTGCGTTTGTGCCAACTTACAATGGACTGTAAAGCCAGAAAGTGTACATCTTTGTCCCTGCATCTAGAACGTTTTACAGAACTTTTTAAATCTCACATTTTAATTGCCAAAAGTAATGTGGACTTTAGGAAACAAAGAGAGAAATGTGCCCTGAATGTTTCATGTGCTTTGTGTGCAAACTGGGGGTGTTGCTAAAGAAATTGCCAAGTTCTGCATGAGAAAATGGTCAAAACGGTGATCCCACCGCTGAAATTGCAGCCAAGAAAAAAGTTACAGTTGCAGTTTAAATTTGCTCTGCTTGATGATCGCCATGAAGGAAGAGCGAGAGAGAGAGAGAGGCTCATTTGCATGGCGTCGCGTGATTGGTGCAACTGCAATGAGTCCTGCCCACCAGCCAGCTTCTGTGTACAGCCGAGTGTTTGAGGGAGGAGACAGCAAGTGGCGTGCTAGCTGGTCAGACCAGAATCAGCCATCGAGGGGCTTGTGAACATTCTAATCTGTGAAAAAAAGACTTTTGCTGTTAAAATTCGGGCCCAACCCATTATCCGACCAACTGGAAAGTGAGCGTGGCGTTTGTGGCAACAATTGGCAGGACCACCAGCCTGTTTCACCCCAAAGGCCTTCCAGGATCAGCACCAGGCCAAAATTTCCACCAGAGAAAGTCTGTTACTGTTTTCAGTGAGTACAAACCCAAACAACTGTGCATCAAACTGTGTTGTGATTTTCAAGCTAGCTAAATCTGTGTGCAAGCAGTGAGATTGTTTTGCAAAGAGGACTGTGAGTTGTAAAACAGCAAGTGCAACAAACAAAATTCTGAGCATAGACTGTAAGCATTTATGATGGGTTCAGCAACAGTAAAATGTTCTTAAGCAAGTGAGAGACTGTGTGTTGCAGAGAAAAGACAGAACACCAGAGGAAGGAGCTACTGGTATAACTAAAACTTCTCTTTTGGGACTAAGTACTAGAACTCTTGTACTAGGACCTTCAATTTAGGGTAAAAAAAAAAAGAGTTAGTGTGTGTCAGAGGTAGTTGAAGTAAATTGTTATCTGTTAAAAGTGTACTTATCTAGTTGCTTGTCACAGGTGTCAGAAGGGAATTGTTATCTGTGAAATTAACTAAGTGTAGAAAGATTTGCAAAGTAGGGGGAGTGGCTTAGCTAGAAGGAGCCAGGTTAAAACCAGATTTAAGCATTTCCCTAGATAGCTTCTGCCAGAGAACAGACAGAACATCAGCAGGAAGGAGCTACTGGTATAACTAAAACTTATCTACTGGGACTATATTGCCCTCCTCCACCCCCCCACCCTAAACCAGTTCTACTTTTATAGGCACAGGACTTAACTGACAACAGGAACTCCCTGTTTGGGAGCAGGAAGCGAGTGATCACAGAGCCACCAAAGACTCACCATCCTAGAAGGGCAAGAGTAGCTCTCTGTCCCCCCCCAGCTGCTGGAGGCCTGACTCTGAGCAAGTAAGGAGACTACTGAGAAATATAGGAACTTCTTGTCTTAGAACAGAAAGATCAGGAGCTAAAAGGGCACAGAGGCAGTAAGTAAGTAGGGGAAGAAAAAAAGAAGAAGAAAAAAAAATATAAATAAACAGAGGAAAGAGTAAGTATTCCAAACAAAAGTTAGGGGGCCAGAAAAAAGACGATGGGAGTGCTGCAGTGCAGTGGCTGTGAAGCAGCAGTCTTCCGGGGGACGTACTGGAGGATGTAGTGTTGTCCCATCTGCAGGCACTTCTCTGGGCTGAGGGAGGAGGTTGCTCATCTCCAGGCTGAGTTGGCCAGGATTTGTGGGACCTCCTCTCCCACCCAGGCACCACCAGGGTCACTGCCGTTGCCTTAGAGATTGCCAAGAAAGAGGAGTGGTTGGACCACAGTGAGCTCAGGGAGGGTGAGGGTGGTGGAACAGAGACACATCACTCCAGTTGTACCTCTCCACAATTTCTATGCCGTTCTGGAAAAGTGTGGTTCCTCTATGTAGGCAGCCACAGTGGAGACCAAGGAGGCTGCTGGGAACCTCCACAAAGGAGACCCACAGGAGGGTGGCATGGGACCCCACAGGAAAGGAAACAACTCCTGGTGGGGGACTCCATTGTTAGGAAGGTAGAACTGGGGGAAGAAGGGGAGAGGGAGGTAAGGTGCCTGCCTGGTGCCATGGCTTGGGAGTCCTCAGGATCACAGGAGCAGCTGCACAGGGGAGGGAGCTGGATGTCATTGTTCACCTAGGGACAAATGACCTGGATAAGAAAGGGATCAGAGCAGTGCAAGAATCATTTGTGGAGATGGGGAGGGGCCTTAGACAAACAGCACACACGGTAACCTTCTCGGAGGTGCTGCCTGTCTATGGCACGGATGAGGCTAGGGTGCTCCACACCATGGGATTCAATCAGTGGTTGAAAACTGGCAGAGCTCAGGGATTTGGCTTCATTGGGGATTGGGGTCCACTGGATGGATGCAGGCCTATACTGGCATGATGGTCTGCATCTGTCCAGGACGGGAACCAGGATCCTAGGTGATAGGTTTAAATACTTCACTGGCAAGCATTTAAACTAGCCAAGGGGGGAGGCACTGGAAAGGAGCAGGGAAATCCTAGCCCACCCCCCCAAAAAAAATCAGGGTACTAAGTGAGGTAGACACCAACACAGAGGTGTCAATAGGGAGAAGTGCAGGGGTAAATGGAGAAAGTGACAAATGCAATAAGGACAGGGATGGGGCAAAAAGAGGTAAGGCCATCAAGAAATGGAGGGTAATGAGTACCAACGCCCATAGTCTGGGCAACAAGCTCCCTGAACTGGTGGCCTTGATGGAAGAGGGATGCCAGGATATCATAGCAGTCACAGAAACATGGTACACAGAGAACCAAGACTGGGATGTTAACATACCAGGGTACACAACCTACAGGAGAGACAGGGGGGCAGAAGGGGGGGAGTAGCTCTCTATGTAAGGGAAGGGATAAAAGCAACTGAACAAAAGAGTAAACAGGGAGGAGAGGAGGCACTGTGGGTCACCTTAGAGACTGGAAATGGCACCACAATCTGCACAGGAGTTGTATACAGACCCCCATGTCAGGGGGAGGGAATGGACAAGGATATGATAGAAGGCATACTTAGGATGGCAGAGAAAGGGGAGATACTGTTGATGGGGGACCTTAATATGCCAGATGTTAACTGGAGCACCTTTTCTGCAGCCACATCCAAAAGCAGGGCCATTCTTGATGCCTTTCAGGTGGCATGCTTCAGACAGTTAGTTTTGGAACCTACTCATAAGGGAGCAGTCTTAGACCTCATACTCTCAAATGGGGACAGTGAGAGGATCTCAGATCTAGAAGTTGGTAGCCATTTGGGAACAAGTGACCACCAAACAGTGTGGTTCACGGTAAACTCTGCTACACAGTCAAGCCATACAACAGTGAGGGTTCTGGACTTCAGGAGGGCTGACTTTGGCAAGATGGGAGAGTGCCTTAGAAAAGCACTAGCAAACAGGCTAGAAGGAGAGGTGGAGTAACAATGGGGAAATATCAAAACTGCCATCACAGAGGCAACAGGCCTTTGTGTGAAGCAAATAAACAAATCAAAATGAAAGAAAAGCCACTATGGTTCTCAAAAGAAGTGGCGGTGAAGATTAGGGAGAAGAAAATAGCATTCCGGAAGTATAAGGAAACACAGAAGCAGCAGGACAGAGAACTGTACCAGTTAAGGCAGAAGGAAGCAGGGAGGGTAGTCAGAATAGCAAAGGCACAAACTGAGGGAAAGATACCCAACTCGGTTAAGAAGGGGATAAAACCTTTTATAGGTATATCAGGGAGCATAGAAAGACAAAGGGAAGGATAGTGAGTCTGAATAGAATGGATGGTGGGTGGGCAGAGAGTGACAGTGAAAAAGCAGGGATACTGAATGAATACTTCTGTTCAGTAATCACAAAAGAGGAAGTGGGGGAGGTGCCTAATCCAATTAACAGAAGCACTCTGGAGATGGGGTCGAACCAAGTCCTTTCACAGAAGAAAGGGTTCTGAAAGAACTCCTAAAACTGAAGGTGGACAAAGCAATGGGGCCAGATGGAATTCACCCCAGAATTCTAAAAGAATTAAGCAGAGAACTAGTGACACCACTGACTACCCATTATACAAATCATGGGAGGATGGTGGTGGGTACCTGAGGACTGGAAGAAGGCTGATGTGATCCCCCTTCACAAAAGTGGGAGCAAGACAGAGGCAGGAAACTACAGACCTGTCAGTTTGACCTCTGTGGTAGGGAAAGTGATGGAATCACTTCTGAAGGAAAGAACTGTTGAGTACCTAGAGGCCAGTGGGGCACAGTAGCCAAGGCAGCATGGGTTCACAGCGGGAAGGTCATGTCAGACAAATCTAACTGATTTCTTTGACTGGGTGACCAAAGTAGTAGACCAGGGAGGGGCTGTGGAAATGGCCTACCTAGACTTTAGCAAGGCATTTGACACAGTCCCACACAAAAGATTAGTAGTCAAATTAACCAGCCTTGGAGTGGATCCCAGGGTGGTAGCCTAGGTAAAACATTGTCTGAACAACAGGACACAGAAGGTAACTGTAAATGGAGTCCACTCTGAAGAAAGAGGGGTTACTAGTGGGGTACTGCAGGGTTCATTACTGGGTCCAGTCCTTTTTAATATCTTTACAAGTGACATTGCAGAGGGACTGAAGGAAAGTATGCCTTTGCAGATGACACAAAGATCTGCAATAGGGTTGATAGCACAAGGAGGCGGAAAAGATGAGAAGGGACTTGGCAAGGTTGAAGGAATGGTCACAAGTATGGCAGCTTGGATTCAATGCAAAGAAGTGCAAAGTAATGCACCTTGGAAACAAAAACCCAGAGGAAAATTACACAATGGTGGGGGGAGGTAATAACAACAACAAAAATGGAAAGGGACCTGGGGTAGTCATATCAGAGTACCTTAAGGTTGGCAAGCAATGTGAGAAGGCGGTAGGGAGGGCTGGGGGGATACTGGGATGTATAGGGAGAGGCATCACCAGCAGAAAACAGGAAGTTGTTATCCTCCTGTACAGACAGCTGGTGAGACCCCATCTGGAGTACTGCGTCCAGTTCTGGAGACCCCATCTCCGCAAGGACATAGACAGGATGGAGGCAGTTCAGAGGAGGGCAACTAAAATGGTGCAGGGTCTGCAAGACAAGCTCAGATGAGAAAGGCTAAAGGAGCTTAATATGTATACCCTGAGGAAAGGAGGAGAGGGGGGACATGAAGAAATGTTTAAGTACCTCAGTGGAATCAACAAAGTCCAAGAAGGTAGCATCTTTCAGAAAAAGAGATGTCAAGAACAAGTGGACACAATTTGAAGATAGAGGGGATGGCTCAGGGCAATGTGAGGAAGTATTTTTTCACAGAGAGGGTGGTGGACATAGGAACAGCCTTCCTGAGGAGGTTGTGGGGTCTAAAACTGTGGGAGAACTCAAGAATGCATGGGACAGGCATAAGGCAATTTTTGTGGGGGGGTAGGAAGAAATAGGCTGTTGGTTAAATAGGATCTGCAACTTATCCTCTAGGTAGGGTAATGGGCAGACTAGGTGGGCCAAGCGGTCCTTATCTGCTGTCAAAGTCTATGTTTCTATGTGTTGTATGTTAGGCTGCAGCAAAAAGGCAATCCTGGCGAAGAGGAATACTGTGGCTTGCAAGTGACTTTGAGCATCTGTAAATAGTCCTGATTTGTGTGTTAATCGTAAAGTCCTGTAAATCATATGAATGTGCTGAAAGAGATACAAGCAGTGCAATCGATAACAGTTTGAGCAAAATCAGTAGCAGAAAAGGTCGGATGTGCAGTTTTTGAGTCAGAAACAGATTTGATGCATGAGGAGAGCTACCACTGCCATTACAGGGTGTTTTTTTTTTTTTACAATCTTGGATTAAAGCCTTTGAGTCACAGACTCATTTACAGAGGCTCCACATCATGTCAAGTAAGAGAACAGTAAGGTAATTAGGAAAGGAATTAGACTTGAACAATCAGATAAGCTAGTAAGATAATCAAGCAGGCTTGTACAACTTGTAGAACAAGATAATTTAAGTAGCCAGACCTTGAAATGAGAGCAGGTCTATTGTCAAAGTGCAAACACAAATTAGACCACATTGAGTGAAACGAGGAATATATGAAGTTCTATTGTTGGTACAATATGTTACAGGGCAAAGATTGTAGGAGGGAGAAGGGGTTCAACAGGTTGAGGATGGAGGAAGGTAGGCAGTGGGTGGTTAGGGAGCAGGGAAGAGAATAGGCAGACGGGAAGAGATTAGGGAAAAAGAAGGGAGGAATGAGACGGGACAGAGGTGTGGAAAACCATAACGGGAGGGTGGAAAGTATGGGAGAATGGAGGAAGTAATGAGACTTAGAGCAGCAGGGCTAATTTACTCACTAGTTTAGAGGGGGCCAGAGCAGAAGGCACTGGGGAGTGTGGTGACATAGAGGGAGAAAGGAGACAAAATTAAAGGAAGACTGGGGAGAGGAAGGAGGGGGAGAGGGAATAAGGAGAGACAGAAGGAGAATCAGGCAGCACAGAATGGAGGGGGGTTAAGAATCACAATGTCAGGCACTGACTAAAGTTAGTGCAGCTCAGAGCTTTGATTTGAATAGACCAAGTCTGCATTCAGCAAGTAGTTTTTTGCTGAGAGAGTTGAGCCAGGCTGCAGCATGGTATTCAAAAGACCTTTGTCCTTTAGAGGTTTATCTGAAGGGAAATTTCAAGGTTTGTCCTTTATTGCCCCTAGTGCACCTGACCATCTTAGATTGTTTCAGGAGATTTCTTACTCCAAGTGGGGTAAGGCCGAGTAACACTTTTTTGGCGAGTAGACACGTCTGATACCGAATGCGACTATCTACGTTCAGCCAGGTACTTTGGGTATACAGCTCGCAAGTGTTTGGCGGTGCACACCCAATACTAGCCTGCAGGCTTTTTTGAGGGGTGTATTAAGTCTCTTTATTACTGTGGGAGTTGCAGCACCATATACCACCAGGCTGTAGTCAATGACTGACAACATAGAGCCGGATACAACTAATTTGAGGGCATCGCTCGTGAGGCAGAGCTTGTTTCTATAGAGTAAACCCAACTTAGCATCTGCCATTTTTGCAACTTCCTCAATATGACTGGAGTAGGACAGGGTGCTATCTTGCGTAACATCCAGATACCTAAGTGGTTTACCATCTCTAGGGGGGAATTTTGGTTGTTGACTACCTGCACTTGGTAGTGCCTATGTTTATTGTGGTGGGAGGCAAAAACTATGGTTTTAGTTTTTTTATAGTTTAGGAGTAGTTTTGAGTCTGAGAACCATTTTTCAACCTTGGAGAATATAGCTTGCATCTGGTGTTCCAGTTCAGCAGGGTCTGAGTGGCATGAATAGAGCACAGCATTGTCTGCATAGAACAGCACTTGGTCACTGACAGCTAGGGGTAGCCAGTTTATAAAAAGACTAAAAAGTAAGGGTCCAAGGATGGAACCTTGGGGCACACCCATAGATACGTACTGGTTATCAGAGCAAACAACACCAATTTTGACTTTTTGTACTCTGTCTTGAAGGTAGCTATGGAACCAGGTCACCGAAACCGAGGAGAGGCCTGTAGTAGATAGTTGAGATAGGAGCAGTTCATGATTAACAGCGTCAAATGCCTTGGTGCAGTCTATATATGTAGCCCCCACCAACAGCCCCCAATCAAGAGTACTACGGATGTACCAAGTGAATTCCACGAGTGCAGTAGAGGTACTGTGCTGTTTCCAGAAACCATGCTGCTGCTGCTGCCGACATTGCAGCTGGTATTTATCAAGGTATTCTACTAGTTGGTCTGAAACAATGCATTCCAGCACCTTCAATGGGGGGAAGTATCGATATAGGGTGATAGTTTTTGTGATTAGTTCTATCACCATACTTACGTACAGGTGTGACTACCGCTGCCTTCCAGATTTGTGGGAACTTCCCAGTTACAAGGGACATATTTAGAATTTTGGTGAGGGGAGCTAAGACAACATCAAGTGTAAGCTCTAATAGCTTGAGATCAAGCCCGTCATTACTAGACCACGATTTCCCAAGCACCTTTGAAATATAGTTCTTGGCCACAGGTGGGGTGACTATTTTAAGGTAGAAAGGAGATGGGGGACCTACCTGGTAGGAGGTGTTTATAGGATTATTATTATTTCTCTGCAGAAGGAGGAAATCAGGGGTAGGATGCCACTCAGGTCACTGAATGCCTTATTGAAAGTTTCGGCGTTAGTCCTTGGGTCCTGGGTAGGAGTACCATTGACATTTATTAAGGAGGGAGGTGCTTTATTAGGTTTGCCAGATAAGGTTTTGATATTATCCCAGAAACGTCAGCTGTCCCCCCATGAGTTTGCCAGCTCACTTCTTTTTTTTGAAGTACTGTATCTATTTTACCCCATCATGCACAGGAGCTGCCTCTCCTTCGGGTTGCCATGACCCCTCAGACATTCCTCCAACTATCTCCCACACAAGCCACCTCACCTCAAATCTGCAGCTAACCTCGGGATAGCCCAGCATAACCCTGTACCGGGTGGGTCCCTCTCCTCCGAGGGTGAAGGCACCGGCGGGAGGAAACCGGCACACTATTTCTTTCCTTTGGCCCCGAGCACTGCTGAGGTTTTGGGTGGCCTCCTGCGAGTCTTTGGAGGTGTCCTGGGCTGGCAGCCGTCATCCGGCCAGTCCCCAGAGTGGTATTTCCATTTTTCTGGTGTTCCCCTTATGCGATCCCTCTGCAATTCTCCCAGTCTCCACCGGGTGCTGCTGCAGAGTGACCATGCATCCCCAACCCACCCCAGGGGAGGACAGCAGTTCCACAGACAATTGATCCTTCCCCTGCCAACCCCCACGCCCGAGTTTGTTCCCGAACCTGGGTCGCCGGCATGGTGAGAGATAAGGAGCCCACGCCTCAACCCTCTACACCACCGGGCCGGCTCAAGCTCACTTTTAAAGTGATGGCTTTTGGCCTTCCAGATTGCACATGTACAGCTATTTCGGGCCTCCTTATACTTTTGAATGTCTGCAGCTGATCTGGAGTTTCTAGATTGGAACCATAGATTGTCCCAGTGTTTCATGAGGTCGAGTAGTTGCAAGGTGATCCAAGTGTTTTGAGGGCACCTAATCTTACGTTTAGTGAGCAGAGCATAAATATCACAGGATTCATTAAATTTGTGAATAAAGTGTTCTAGGGCTTCATCAACATTGGCCGTTGTGGTTAAGAAGCTCCAATCATGGCTACTTAGGTGCTCTTTCAGCACATTCAGTTTCCCTTTTTGTTTAGTACTCTAGTGATGGTTGTTTTGGCAGGGACCTCAAGGATATCAGACCATGCAAAGAGGATGGGGGAGTGATCGCGGTGGGAATCAGGGAACACTGTAAGGTGACTAATTCTTTCAGGGCAGTTAGTGATTAGCCAGTCAGTGAGGGTAATTGAGCCAGTCTGGTAGTTTATTCGAGTAGGGGTACTCACTAATTGGGTGGACATAAATTGAGGCTAAAGTATCTTTAAATGGTCCAGTTTCAGGAGAGATCCAATTTATGTTAAAATCCCCCAACAAAATGAATTCGGTGCCAGAAGTGTAACCAGTAAGGTAGTCAGTGACAGCTTTGAAACCACTGGCTTGTGCCTTAGGTGGGATGTAGGCAGATATGACCATGTTTCCCCATTTTTGTTGAGTAGTATCTTAACAGGCAAAAGTTGGGTGTTGCACTTGGTTGTAATGTGTGGCTGAATTTGTCCCAGGAGGTGTTCCTTTAGGTAAATTACACAGCCACCACCATGTTTACCAATTTTGTCATGTCTGAAAATGTTGTACCCAGGTAGCTTTATGGTGGTGCCAGGGACTCTATGGGTTAGCCAAGTCTCCCCTACCGAGAGGATGTCAGGTTGGTGTTGGGTGACCCACACTTGTATTGAGTCGAATTTTGCCTGCAGACTACAGATATTGATAGAGACTATGACCAACCCAGGGAGGAGTCTTTGATGGCCCAGCGAGTATGACATGGGTCCAGGACTGGGATGGACATTCCCTGACAGGAGTAGTAGAAGGCAGGCCAGCCTTAATGCCTGCCATTTTTATTGTGCCATAACCTTTCTGTGGTTTCCAGTTGCAGGTATGTGCATTTTTTCTTCAGTACAAGTAAAGATTAAATTGGTAATCGGTGGAGGGAGGGAGTACCTTATTTGACCCTTTACAGACTGCGCATCACTAGTCAAGGGTATATCTCTAAAACTAGTACTCTTCTGGGAAGAGGCAGATTTTGGGCATGGCCGGTAAGACATAGTTTGTAAGGTGTTGCTTACTGAGACGAAAAACATAATGTAGTAAGGGTAAAGAATATGTGGGCACACTGTTAATATGCCCACATAGGGAGTAGGGGTGTCTAACCAAGTGCGGATGATAGTAATATGAGGTATACTTGAGCAAAGAGTAAGGGGTATAACCCCAGATAATGCTGTGCAGTCAGGCAACAATATAGTGGTGGCACTAGTGCTGCCAGTGGGAATAACGATGAGAGCTAATAGGAGTGGAGTATGACTGGGGTAATCCATCTTGACCAACATAAATAGGCAGTTTGTGAGGGGCAAAGTGGTACTGGGGTTTACTGAGGTGCGGTATGGATCTGAAATAAAGGATGATAAAGAGAAAGGACTTAGGACTGGCTTGACAGGCAACATCTGTGCAGAGTATCACAGTGTGGGAGGTAGTACACTCAAATTGTGCTAAGGAAGTTTTATAGTTTTAAGAGGGGGTGCCTTTAAATGAGAAGTGTCCATGACATGCACCAATTGAGTTTGAGGAGGGCTCATGCACTTTAACCTGTGGGGGAGGACGTGTATCTAATAAAGGTCAGGGCCAGGGAGGCGGGCAGGAATAAACGAAAATACTCAGTCCTGAAAGCGGGGGACAGACTCTGGATTCAGGAGGGGGACAGAAAAGTTAAACAGGAGCAAGAAATGCTAGCAGGTGTCTAATTAGGAAAGGCAGATTAGCCAGAGAGACCAGGGAATTTGAGATTAGGCAGTAGCAAAGTTAGACTGCTGAAATTAGCTCTAGAGGGGAATTAAATTGCAGGTTCTCAAAGTTGGAAAGCAGGGAAGTTAGGGAGAATAGGGTTTCAGCATAATACTTACCACTCTAATTAAATTAGAAATCTTAACAGCTCTAAAATAAAATGCAATACTTTACAATGGAGAGACAGGTAGTAGAAAAGCAGAGTTATGGCAGTACAATTAAAATAGAATCTTAATGAGCTGTAAATAAAATGAGTAGTCTACAACTGCACACTTAAGGCTTTCCAGCTGATGAAAATACTCAGTCCTGAAAGCAGGTTGAAATAAAATAGCAGGGTCAGCAAGGCGCCAGAATGCACTGAAATTGATTGATAACTCCCCTGCAAACATACTTGATTGATAACTCCCCTGCAAACATACTTCGCTCCCAGACTGCCAGCCAACTGCCTGAAACTCCGATAGCTTCGCCACCTTTCTCACTTCAACCTGCCACACTGAAAGAGGTAGAGGATCTCTTGCTTCAGTTGGATACTAGAAAAAGTGCTGGGGCCGACTCCCTTGACCCTTACTTCCTAAAAATTGCCTACCATGTACTAGCGATACCCGTCACCCACCTTTTTAACTTATCCCTGTCTCAGGGCACCTTACCACCTATATGGAAGACAGCACATGTCATACCACTTTCAAATCAGGTGACCGTGACATCTTAATAACTACAGGCCAATTTCCCTCCTTCGTCCTGTCCAAGCTCCTAGAGAAAATTGTAAATGCACAGCTGAGGACTCACCTTGAGTCTAGGGAACTGCTAAATCCTATGCAGTCCGGATTCAGAGCTAAACATAGCACTATCTCAGCCCTCGCAAAGTTACTAACGACTGGCAGCGTAATCTTGGAGCAAAAACTTTATTTGTGCTGTTTCCTTGATCTAAGCAAGGCTTTGACACCGTCGACCATAGTCTGCTCTCTCCGCCCTTCAAACCATAGGTGTGGACCCCTTCTCTCTGCGTTGGTTCACTGACTATCTTACAGGGCGCCTTCAACAAGTTAAAGTCAAGGAGGCCTGTCCTCTTAAAAACTCTGCAAAGAGGGGTACCCAAGGTTCTATATTAGGGCCCTTACTTTTGCAATCTACATTAATAACATCGACTACTGTATAAAAGAAGCCAACATCCATCTGTTTGCAGATGATACAGTTCTCTCATGGGTCGCCCAACACTTGAAGCTGCCTGCAATGACCTACAGTCAGAATTCAACCTTTTGCAAAGCCAACTCCTCCAAAAAAGCTACTCCTTAATGCCCAAAAACTAAAGCGATGGTCCTCTCTCCTTTATGCGCATAGCTAACCCTGTGTCCAGTGGGACAGTTCCCAAATTACCACAGTTCTAGGTGAAAAACTAGAATTTGTTACAAAACTCAAGTATCTGGGAGTTTGGATAGACCAAAGACTCTCCTTCATTGAACATATCGAGGACTTGCTAAACTGACTTGACAAAGGCTTGGACTGTTTTTTTTTAGAATCAGCGAATTTCTCACCAGAGATGCCAAGAAACAACTGGTCCAATCCATTTTCCTATCATTGGTTGATTACGCTGACTTCCTCTACAGCCAATGCCCCAACTCTTACATGGCTAAACTGGACACACTCTACCATCGAGCACTGAGGTTTATAGCAGGACTCCCCTTCGACACACATCCTGCACCTATATGCGGCAGTGGGATGGACATCACTAAAGTTCAGGCACCACAGAAGCGTCGCTCTCTGGACCTATAGAGCCATCTCTAATAAGCTGCCTTACTATATCTCCTGCTGTCTTCCCCGAGTATAATTGGGAAATACGCTGCTAAGAAGTTACTCAGCTATTACACTTAAAGTACCTAAAGCAAAAATCCCGCTTCTTGGCAGGGCAGCCATAAGCTTGCATACCTACCTTATGGAACGATCTATAAAAAACCTCAAATTAAGCACTCTAATCGTATAAATGCTTTCAAGATGCTTTATTTCCGTGATAATCAGAGAAGTATGTAACTGTTTCACCCACTCAGACCCAGTACTGGTATATAGCCATGCCTAGACCCAATTTTAGTACTGACCCCCCAGCTTGCTCCTCACCAGCCTAATTGTTCTCTCTTATCCCCTGTCTTATCAACACTAGGCCCATCCATCCCTTATTCTTCCTTTCCAACCTCGGATAGGAGCTCACTACCCTGGGTTGTGACATCCTACCATGCCCCGTGACTTTATAGCATTCTAACCCGGGCACACACATACTCTTTTCTCCATCCACCTTCTCTACATCCAGCTTTACTAACTCCTTTCTGTGCACCGTGCCTCCTAGCCTTTCTCCCCTACTTCCTCCTCTCTTCCCTACCTTCACCTCTACCTGGTGTATATTTTTATTTTTATTTTTTCTTCCGCTACTTCCTCCTGCAACCTTAGATAACCTGCTTTATCTTCCTATAGACACTTCTATGTATGTAAATACTGTAATCTGTATAATATCTGTATAATTCTATGTACATATGATCTTCTTTTTCTTCCTCTCTGTAAAGAGTATTATCTGTATTGCCTTGTAAATACCTGTGTTGACCTGTATATACAATTGTTCATGCTCCACCCAGGTCCATCTTGCAAATGAGCTTCTGCTCAACGATGAACGCCTGGATAAATAAAGACTTGATTGATTGATTGATTGAAATTCAAAGAAATAGCTTGCCGTCCAATCATGTCAGAGCAGGAAGAAAAGCCAGCCAGTGAGGTGCCTGAGACTGTCGGCAACCTCCAATCAGCAGGGCTGCTTCACAGCGTTCTCTTCCCAGAGTCTGTAATTTCCCATACCTGATTCTCGGGTGAGTGTCTGTTGTTGCAGGTTAGCAGCCAGCTCAAGAGAAACACCGTGCCGCTGGAGGAGCAGAATGCCCTGGACAAGGGTAGGACCCTGATTCTCGGGCGAGTGTCTGTTGTTGCAGGTTAGCAGCCAGCTCAAGAGAAACACTGTGCTGCTGGAGCAGCAGGATGCCCTGGGCAAGGGCAGAACCCTGATTTTCGAGCAAGTGTCTGTTGTTGCAGGTTAGCAGCCAGCTCAAGAGGAGCACTGTGCCACTGGAGCAGCAGGATGCCCCGGGCAAGGGCAGGACTCTGATTCTTGGGCGAGTGTCTGTTGTTGTAGACGAGCGGCCAGCTCAAGAGAAGCACCATGCCGCTGGAGCAGCAGGATGCCCTGGGCAAGGGCAGGACCCTGATTCTTGGGCGAGTGTCTGTTGTTGCAGGTGAGCGGATGGCTCAAGAGAAGCACCATGCTGCTGGAGCAGCACGATGCCCTGGGCAAGGGCAGGACCCTGATTCTCGGGTGAGTGTCTGTTGTTGCAGGTGAGTGTTTGTTGTTGCAGGCGAGCGGCCGACTCAAGAGGAGCGCCATGCCGTTGGAGCAGCAGGATGCCCTGGGCAAGGGCAGGACCCTAGGGGTTAGCAATGTAAACACAGCAGCAGGGAGTCATCTTATGAGACTAGTAAACGAGTAGTAACAATGAACTTTTATGTGTTTTAATTGCAGACATGGCTTCAGGAGCTTCTGCTACCTGGATCATGTCTGAGTTATGGTAGCAGAGGAGGTGGCCACACTCAGAGAAATAGAGAGAACTTTCTATGGTGAAGGGTTGCCTCTAGATGTAGCAATCCCTAGCCATCCAGTGAGACTATGCAATATGTGCCTCAGGGCTGGAAGGGATGTGCTTCTGATACCCCACTGTTTTTTTTTATACTTCTTTTATTAATTGTATATCATACATTTTGACTGTTGCACATCACAATGTTGTAGCAGGTACACTTAGAATTTTAGTCATATAATCCTTCTTTAACAGTATAGTTGCAAATGCATATTTGTATGACAGTAAACTAATTTGTTGTACTTTTAAAACATATATATCCTAACAACTTTGGGCTATTAAAAAAAGAAAAGAAAAGATAATACTAAGGAACCAAACCAAGCACTTTAAAGGATTAAAGGTACTTAGGTCAACTAACTCCCATTTTGATAAATATATTCAACATAATCAGATTAAGGAAAAGCTGGTAAATTTCAAATGTAATCCTCTAAAATAGGAATCAAGTCACTATTTACATAGACATGTAAACTAATTGTCTGTTACTTATGTGTGAGTAAAGCCCACCTTCCCAACCCTTCCAAGGTTGTTTACTAAATCTGTCTCTGGTACATTTCTCACCTTGTCCAGCAAGAGACAAATGACTCCATCTTATTGTGTAGAGCAAAAGATAATTGCTCGTTGTGCTGAATGTCAAGCACCATTGTTTTCCAGTCAGATAACGTAGGTGGTTTGTCTTGCAACCACTTTTTGGTTATGGATTTATATGCTGCACATAACAGGATTGACTCAGAGGTATAGGGAGTCCTTTCCCCTAGTCCCCCCCGGGGATACCTAATAGACAATTCACCCCTGTAAGAGTTTGGGGAAGGCCTAATATGTTTGATATGTGTTGTGAGACCCTGTTCCAAAAGTTATTCAACTTAGGACTGTCATAGAATACATGCTTATGGGTAGCTCTTAGGGTTGTGCACTCCCTCCATCTCAGGGAGGCCCCTGGATTTCTCTGTGCAACCATAGAGGGTAATAGAAAAAATCTAACTCGGACTTTCCACATAAATTCCCTCCATGTAGGAGAGGAGGATGTAGACCATACTCCCCTTCAGACCTTCAGCCAATCTTTTGCATTTATGGTCAGATCAAAGTCCTTTTCCCAGCTTGCCTTTACATGCTCCACATGGTGAGCAAGTATCAGAGACTTGTATATTATTGAGATAGCGTTTTCCCCTAATGAGGAATTGCAGATTTCAGTATATGGAGTGGTGTCTTCCCAAATCTGTGTTCCTGAACTTTTCATTTTTAACTGCTTATTTATGAAGTCTTTTATTTGATAATAATACAATCTATCCTTTTCTGTCCAGTGAAAATTTCCCTGGCCCTCCTCAAAGCTCAACACTACATTCCCCTGGAGTAATTGCCATGGGGCTACCTTATCCTGGGCAACTTGCCCTTTGTACCAGAGTCTATACAGCTTAGGGATGAATTGTGGGGTCTTGGTAACCACTGGTATTTCCAGAAGTGTTGTTGGACAGCCTTGTTTTGTGTTCCCCTTTGCTACCCCTTCAGAATGGTTGCAGTGGTTTTTGGCACTAATTGTTTAGTCTGCCTTAGTAGTGAGGGTGTAAAGAGGCTAGCTTGCAATGGAAACAACAAGGGTCTGGCCAGGTCTATTAATTTCCAATGGGTCTGATAGTTTCTGTTCCCCTACAGCAGTACCAGTCTGATTTGTGCTGCTGCCCAATATCACGCAAAGGAAGGCAGGGCCACTTCCCCTAATCATTTCAGGAGGTATAACTTAATTTGGTTAACCCATGGCTTTTTATAGTTCCATTGGAAGGCACTAAATGCCCTTTGCCATGATAAGATTTCTTTGGGGGTTACTGTGCGAGGAACACACTGAAAAAGATATAGGAATCTAGGGAGGGCATTCATTTTTAATGAGAGTGTACGAGAATACAAAGACAATAGTAGGAGGTTCCACCTCCTCATATCCTGTTTTAACACTGTTATTAGGGGGGAGTAATTAGAGTAATATAGTTGGGATAGATCCTTAGTGATCTTGATTCCTAAGTATTTAGGGGCCTGGATGTCCCATTTGATCTTAAATTGGTTTCTAAACATTGGCGTAGGAGTATAATTAAAGGGGAGGGCTTCCGACTTATGAACATTTAGGGTATAACCAGACAATTTGGAGAAATCTTGGATTTTTCTGAAGGAGTTCTGGTATTGATGTATCTGGGTTAGTTAAATAAACTAAAATATTGTCAGCAAACAGTGCTAACTTATGTTCTGTACCTGCGGAATACCCTTTATATCTGGAGACAGTTGAATATACTGTGCAAGGGGTTCTATATAGAAAGCAAAAAGCATCCGGCCCAGTGGTACTGAGGGTTGAGGCGCTGGACGCCACACCTCGCGCCATGCCTGCGACAGCTCTTCTCCCTTGGGGGGGCTCCAGGGGCTATGCCCAGCACAACAGTGATCTCTGGTGGTGACCGGAGGTACTGACATGCTTAGGGCTACAGTAGAGGGTTGCAGAGCCATGGCAGGACATCCCCTGGTGTCACTGCATGCTCAGGGCTCCGCCTGGGGGGCAGGGGATGAAAGGGCACAATAAAGGCACAGAAAAACACCTCTACCTCCTGATAGATGACAGAGGGTCCGGGGGTCGGTCCACCATGCCCAATGTTGGGCTCCACCTCTCGCTCCTCTGCTCTCTGCTGTCTCTCACGTGCCACCAGAATCGATTATAGATAGAACGCCAGGGGAGTATCCAGCGGTCACACCTCGGGGGATTCAGAGCCGGGGGGCCGAGTGGTGGCAGGGGCAAATTGGAGAGACACCCTCCAGAGTGGCAAGAGGGAGTTTCAGGCGGGTGGGATCAGGCTGGACCTCGACAGCCCACTCCTGAAAGAGTTCAGGGTAGGGGGTGAATAAATAAAGATTTAAAAAAAAAAAAGAAAGCAAAAAGCAGGGGGGATGGGGGCACCCCTGACGCATACCTCTATGCAGGGGGAAGCTCTCTGAGATGTGGTCATTAGCTTTTATATAGCCCTTTGGTGCACTGTAAAATTAAAAAATGATATCCAAGAATTGTTCCAGGAAACAGAAAGAGGCAAGGACCACACGCAAAAAATTCCAGGACACCATATCAAATGCTTTTTCTGCATCTAAACTTAAAAAAAGGGCTGGATATTGTTGGGTTTGGATATGTTTAGTTAAGTACATGGTTCGTCGGATGTTGTCCTGGACTTGTCTACCTAGGATAAACCCACATTGGTCCACATTAATTGTACTTGGGGCAATCTGAATAAGCCGCCTGGCTAAAATGGATGAGAACATTTTATAGTCTGTATTTAAGACAGATATGGGCCTGTATGATGAACACAGGGTGGGGTCCTTGCCTGGTTTAGGGATAACCGAAATTATAGCATTGCTCCAGGAAGGGGGAATTGTTCCATCCTTTGTGGCTATAAAAGAAAAAACTCTGTCTAGTAATAGAGAATGGCCTTGGAGAATTATAGAATTCACCCGGGAGACCATCAGACCCCAGGCATTTTCCTGTTTTTAATTGACCTATTTCTACCTCTATTTCCCTAGCTGTTATTGGTGTGGTTAACTGGGTCCTCTGCATATCTGTTATGGGTGGGCAGGTGTAGGGGGGATAAGAAATCAGAAATATTTTGTTCCGAAACCACTGGAGCAGGTTAGTATAACTGGGTGTAGTAGTTCAAGAATGCCTCCGAGATAGTATTCCTCAATTCATTGGAAAGGGTTTTTTTGATTTTTAGAATAGTGACTATAGCCCTCTGGGCCCTTAATCACCTAGCTAAAAGCCTTAAATAGCGGGGGTCCCATCATAAAACGTGTGCCTCAGAAAAACAAGCTTTTGCTCAACCGAGTATTCTAAAATGCTTTTTAATTCTTTTTTCAATTTTAAAAGTTCTTGGTTCCTTGTTCTACTTATTTGTACACATTGTTAGTCTTCCAGGTCTTTAATTCTTCATTTAGGAGAGTTTCTTCATGCCTCCCGTTGTTTCTTTTTATAGGCTGAGATCCCTATTAACTTCCCCCATATTACAGCTTTAATAGTATCCCATAATATAGCTGCAGTGGTGTCCATAGTATCATTGTCTCTTAAAGCCTGGTTTATAGTTTCCTCGACTTCTTCCTTTACCCCCAAGTCTCTCAGGAGAGACAAGTTCAGTCTCCAAAATGTATTTTATTTTTTTTTTTTTTACTTGTGCTCATTTGAACCTTTAGAAAAAATGGTGCATGGTCTGAGAATACAAAGTCCCCAGATCATGTTTTTTGGAACATGCCTAAGTGCTCTTGGGAGGTCAAGAAAAAGTCCAGGCATGAATGTGTGCTGTGGGCTTGAGAACAGAAGATATGCCTAGCTGTTGATCCATTTAGGTGTTTCCATACATCTTCATATCCTAACTCCTTGAGCAGTTTCCTTAGCTCTCAAGTGGTTTTATTTAATTTGCCCTGGGGAACCTTTGAAAGAGCTCCCTCTGAGATATTTAGGTTAAGGTCCCCCCACATATCACCTGTCCTTCAGCCCATTGTGCCAAATGAAGAAAAAAGGATTTGTAGAAAGTTAACTCCAAGGCTGGTGGGAAGTAGGTGGATGCTATGGTTACCTTCTGACCATTTAGAATGTCTTTAATTATTGCGTACCCTCCCTCCTTCTCAGTCACTTGCTCTTGCAGTTCAAACGGTATCCCGTCTAACCAGGGCTGCTGTCCCTCTCCTCCTCCCCCCCCCCCGTAAGAAGAGGCTACAACATGGGAGAATCCAAAACATCTGAATTTCTTATGTTCAGTTTGAGAAAGGTGGGTTTCTTGCAAAAGCAGGATGTCTTCTGCTCGTTTTAAATACTGAAGTGTTTTACTTCGCTTTATGGGATTCGATATTCCATGCACATTACATGTGCATATTGAGTATGTGTTCGCCATAATTATGTTACTTCTATTCTTCCATGTTAATAGCTGTCTCCTTTAAAAATCCAACCAATGAAATTTCCATCTCTGTCCCCCTTAGCCATAGATGTTTCTCTTTTATAATATCGATGCTTAGTGGTTCCTTTAGCCCATATAACTGCTGTTGAAAATAACTTGCCAACATGTCAACCATCATATCATTAACAAATAAAACAAGAACTTGCTTCCAAGGCAAAAGGCTAATGTGAGAGATTAGCCTCTGTGTCTTCTCCCGCTTGAGAAAATCAAGGTGGTGTGCTGGCACTTCCATTCCTGGAAGACCCCCTCCAGAGCCACGATATAGAAGGGCACCTAAGAAAAAGTACCAAAAGGTACAACTGGTCACGGAGTGCATTCGAGTCTTATTGTTTTTCTGCATCTGGACCTGCATGTAAACATACATTTTTAACCATACAGCAGGTCTAGAAACTCTTGGCATCTTTATATGTCATCCCTTTATGTCACTCACTCCCACCCCTCCGAAGAGAGAGGAGGAGGGGGAGCTAACAGCCCAGGGACAAGCTAAGTTTTATTAACATGTCTGCAATGTGTCCACTTTAGATCCAACCCACTTTCCCTCTTCCATTCCACCTCACCCAATTCACAGACTGCAGAAACCAGATCACCCTCTCGTCACTGGCATTACAAATTGAATCCATCATGGGCTTTCAAACCAGTTCTCCCCACTTCAGAATCGTAACAGCTGCCCTTCGAGTTGTACAATTCTTGCCCTTGCTAAGTGGGTCAAAGGACCAGCAGATTCCCTCCCTCCACAGCCTTTTATATCAATGTCATTAATACAGCCATTAACGATATTTCTGGTTTGTACTTAGCCATGACTAGTTTAGAGGGAGCTGAGGGTCACAGGAAGAAAACAAATATTGTCCCTGGAGTTCAAAATAGAACCTCTTTAGGCTGGTTTTTCCTCCGGCTAGCTCTTTTTCTTCAGTAGGTGCTGGATTTGTCGAAGGGCTTCCCTATTTTGGATCTGGGGCACTTCCTTCCCATGGTGCGCTGCCATTTAGTTCCCCACCACTCCTCCTTCTGGTTCCAGATTTTGGGTACTTGAATTTGCCTTTCTTTTAAAGCTGCCAATGCCTCCTCCATTGTAGAATACACCTTTATTCCATCCTCCCAGAAGATACGTAGCCTGGATGGGTAGGGTGTGTGGAACCTGATGGCTTTTTCTCGGAGGACTCGGAGAATCGGGAAGTATCCGTTGCTGAACCTCTTGCGGGTAATCATGATCAAAAAACAATCGGTGAGACAGGTAGGTTATTTCCTTTTTGGCCCAGGCTCGTCGCAAGATATCCTCTTTCACACTCTATGAACTGACTTTGAATACTATAGATTGCAGAAGAGCTGCAGGATCCGTTGGTTTAGCCTGTAGAGAGTGGTGCACCCACTGAGTATGGAGAGAGTAGATAGTGGGTAACTCTAGTACATCTTTTAATATGTTTTCTATAAAGGGACCAACTGGGGAGACTTCCATGCCTTCCGGGAGACCGTACAGAAGCCTGTAGAGAGTGGTGCGCCCACTCAGTATAGAGAGAGTAGATAGCGGGTAACTCTAGTACATCTTTTAATATGTTTTCTATAAAGGGAGCAACTGGAGAGACTTCCATGCCCTCTGGGAGACCGTACAGATGCACTTTATCCTGGCGGGACCAGCCCTCTAAATACAGGCATTTTGCTTCTAGCTCCCTCATTTGGACAATGAGTGAGTGCACAATCTCCGACAGCTGGGCTGTGCTTTCCTCGGACTCTGTAACCAGGTCTTCCATCTGCCATCCGTGTTTCTATTGAGGCTAGTTGTTTTTGAACAGCCCAAAACTCTTGTTTATTTTCTTTTCTTGATTCTCTGATTTCTTTCAGCAGAGTTTCGAACCAGACATGAGACAGTTGCTCGTTCTCTCCATCTGTATCATAATCAGCCGCATAGGAGCTTGTAGGTGAGACTGATCTGCTGGGGGATTCCTCAATCGATCCCATGCCATCCTTGCTCTTAATTTTCCCTCTGTTCCGACTGCTGCCTCTGTTCTTGTCAGTATTTTCTCCTCCTGAGCTCCGTGACATTTTTAAATGATTTTAATGTATTCTGGAGGAGTTTTGCAGAGGTCGAGATCAGAGCTCCTAAGATTAGGTTCCTTGATGTCACCAGAAGTCCCTGATACCCCACTGTTTGGATTGCCCTGTGAAGTATGGTATGAGCAGGGGTGCCCTGCCAGAGAGGGCATCACAAATTTGATTGGCTCCCACTTGGACCAAAATAGGAAACCCTGCAAGCAGCAGCATGCAGCACCAGGTTGAACCTGTTGGGGGAGACCCCATAGAGTGTGGCACAGAAGGAGAGAGTATGGATCTACTGCAAGGGCAGACATCTAGAGATGTTTCCACATCTGTGTCCCAGATGGACAGTGCAACAGAAGGATCCGTGGACCCATGGAAGGAGGGTCCTAGTTCTAGTCTAGTATGGGAGGATGAACTGCGAGAGACATTGAACTGAGAGGTGTCGACCTCTGTGCCTAGTGAGGAGTGGACTGTCTCACTCCTGGGCTCAGATCCTGAATGAGAAAGGGGAGGACGAAGAGATGTATCTTGATGTTGAGGGTTCCAGTCAGCGGCCTCAAGCTCTTGCCTCAGAGGAGCCGGAGAGCGAGAGAGAGAGAGAAGAAGAAGGCTCCAGTACCCTGCCTACAGAGATGGTCAGGGACAAGTTCTTTTGTTCATTAAGTATGAGACACTGGCTTCACCATGACTGGCCACCCCTAAGCCGAGTCATGGGCCATACACTTGTGAAAAGTAGTAAGGAGGAGAGACTGGTACGTAGGAGGGCCAACACCATATATGGGAGGTCCTTTCCTCATAGAGTCTGTGAGGAAATTGAACAGAACAGGCAATCCTGGTTATTGGAAGAGGCAAGCAAGAATTTGCATCCTGGTGCAGCAGCATGTGTCAGAGACAGAGTCATCAGTGATAGACTGAAATTCTGGAAGTTGGGCAAAACTTTGTTTATGGACACTGTGCGAATTGTGGACAAGGCAGGGAATGAGACATTTTACAACATCAACTTTAAATGCCCAGATGGTGTCCTAATACTTGCACCTCAACCCGAGTGGTATTATCCTTAATGGTGCTATTCCCTGTGAATATCCCCAGCATGCCCCAAGGGAAGCAAAGCAGTGGCAGCACAGTGTGTCATCCAGCAGCAATGGCGTATCCAAGGAGTAAGATGCAGCTCCACTGGTGCTCCAGGATCTTCAGGTGCATCCAGATTTGTCAATCCAGCAGTGTTTTCCCATTTTCATCGCTTGGCCTTCCAGATGACATCAATCCAGCTGTTTTCCTGTTCCATTGTTTGGTTTCCAAGATGAAATCAGCCCAGCTATTTTCCTATTTCATTGCCTGGTTTCCCAGAGGACATCAACCCAGCTGTATCCGAAGATGCTGCCAGTGGGTGAGAGTCTTCGGCTTGGAGAAGTAAGGTGATCTTTGTTTCGGTCTTCAAGGAACTGGTAAGACCCATTTTTCTATGGCATAACTGACTTTGCACAACACACCCTACTTCTGGCAGACTACCACAAACTGTCTGAACTGTCCTCAAAGACTCTCCCTATGGATTGCAGTGCTTTTCAGGCCCTGCCCTGTTCCAGGACTGTTCTTCAGTGGACTCTGGCCCAGGAGAGCCTCTTTTATGGACCTTGCCCTTGGGCAACAACTTTCTGTCACTAGTATGGGACATTTAGGGCATTCCATCTCCCAAAATATGTTGTATAATGTCTGTTTTTCTATTTTTCTACTTTTGTACTTTCTAAAAAATATTTTTGGGGGATTTTGTAATGTTCAGATGGAGGTCTAGGCTCTGTATGGTATGCAGAATGTGGTGTTTTGTTTTTTTTCTTCTCTTGCAGGTGTTCCTGAGGAAAAAAGGAAGAGAATGTGGGAGCTCAGCCAAGTTCCTCTTTTTTCCTAGAGTTTTAGAATTGTTTGTGGTTAACAGGGTGTTGACATGTTTTTCTTCACAGGTGTAAGTGGGGGAAGTCTGGGAATGTAATGCATTGTGATGTATTGTTTCCTTGCTGTTTTTGTTTGCAGGTACCCTGGGCTTGGGGGGAGGTTCCCCTGAGGGTAGCTTGGTCAGATACATTTTTCTTAGAGGGCTAGACAGGCTGTGGTCCTGACCTGCAGTAGGGGCCTTCATTCTGGTCTATGAAGGCATGCTTCAGGCAGTTTCTTGGAGCCACTGATTTTCCATAGGTAGATTGTACGATAGGGGCTGAAGTTTCATCAGCCAGCCACTGTGCCTTTAGTTTTGCCTGCCTGTGCCTGGCACATGGTAGGGAAGAAGTAGCGCTACCTCTCCGTAGGTAACACAGAGGGTAGGATGGGCTGGTGTCGGGTAGAGAAATGACTGCGGACAGTCATTTATCTGGCTTAGGGGTGAGTGTAACCCCCCGGTTCCCTGGAGTTACTAGAATCCCATTAGTACCAGTGTTAGGTAGGGAAGGCAGCTGGTGAATATCTAGTTAAGTGGATTTTCACCTGCTCCATCTCTGTTTACTTGGTCTCAGCTTGGAGCAGAAAGGTGATGTCATTTAGAACTCTCACAGCAACATACCCCACACAGCTGGCTGTGAGTGTGGGGAGCATTAGAATTTTCAATTAGACTGTGAGTGAGTGGAGTTCCAATAGCAGCTTGGACAGTGAACAGCTGGAGGAGTGAGGAGAGTCTGTTTTTCTCACCCTAGTCTGAGAACATCTTTTGTCTGACTTGTGAAGTGGTAGAAACCATCTCCAGGATTTTCTGATGCTCGCATTCCCAGTGGGATGAGGGGGACTGCAGAGGTTTTGAGGATCAATCCCTTGATCTAACCTTGAACATTCTGAAGCTGCCTTTGGTGTACAAACTGTGAGTAGATTCTGTCTCAGAGTTACCCAGAATATGTACCTGCCTTGTTTTCTGTGGGGTGACACTCTTATAAAGGGACCCATTCACCCATTTCTGTGAGACTTTTCTCAAGAAGATTATTTTAAAGTTTGCTGACAACAGTAGATGTCCCATATGTGACTATGCCCTTTGTTCAGAACTTTAACTTTACACTCTTGTGGGGTTCTATATGATAAGGGCGACTGCAGGATGGCGACCCGCGGAAGGGCGACGATTCCCCAGGGTGACTACAAATTTGAAAGTGTCTTAATGCGGGGGGCTCCGCCTCCCCCACACCCCCTTCTTTAGGAATCCTACTCCGGGAAGGGGCACAACTTGGGGAAAGAGGGGAACTCCAGGGTCGCTCTAATTGTCAGCGCCGTTGTTCCGTCACCCTTCTGACCAGTCACCAACATCACAGGCTACTCTCTTGTGGTGTTTTTGGATGCTAAAATGTGCTAAACATTTGAAGAAAGCATAATTTCTACAGTTCAGTATTTGTTGAGGTGTAACTCTGAAAGAATGGCTGGGTATGGATGAGGAAGCAAAAGGTGGGAGGACCCCCCCCCATCGGAAGTGATCAGTTCAGCACTTCAGGGTCAGTAAGGGTGCCTATCTTCTTCTAGAGCATGTGGCCAATGCCTGAAGATGTTTACCTCTTGTATGTGGGTTTTGCTAGTCTTGAGCCCTAGTGTGCTCCTTTGTGGTCAGTTTGCCACAGTCCTGTCTGTAAATCCTATGTCATATGGGAACTGTTCTAAGTAATGGCCTAGTGTCACTTCCAGGAGAATTTTGTGTATTTCTTCGTGGCCAGTTCCACATTTCCAGATGTCTAATCTTATGCTATATGGGAAGTTCAGTTTTTGTTTTTCTACAGATGTGTTCTGCACTGCCTAGTGTTTCGAAGTGTAAATCCTTGGGGGTCCATCTTTGCTTTTGTGTTCCAACTTTGTTTTGGAATAAAGCTACACTCTAGAATCCCAGCCTGGTATGGACAATCTAGTTACTGCTTCCTGTGTGGATTTACTGGGTACCCCTGTCAGAAGTGCAAACCTAGCATAGCCCTCAGCAAAAGTTCTCTCCTCAGGATCTGGGTTTTGGTATAGGTCTATTTGTGTCTTCTACACACTTTGTGTTTCTGCTACAATTGCTTTGTACCCCCACCCCTCTCTTTTCCCCTAGACAGAAAAAGTATGGGATGTGTGCCTACTAGTTAAATAAAGGGCCGGTGGGGGGTTACATTCATAGTCTATACCTGGATGACAACTGCTACCTACCTATACCTTAAATATGTTTAGCATACTTTTAAATGTTATTAGTTTGTAGGTACAGGCTTAAATCTATGTATATTTTACTTTGATCTCTTTTCAAATGTATCCCCGTTCCCTCTCTCCCTCCCCAGGATGCATCTGAAAACAAACCAATGTAGCTCAGTATGCCTCTCCTGGTGAAAGTTTTCAAATAAATAAATAAACTACATGTCCTGAGTCCTGCAAGCAGCTTCCTGATTCTATCTGGGTAATGTGTGGCTTTGCCAGCCGCAGGATTGGCTCGCTGAATGCAGGCTTCGTCTCCTGATCACTGACCCCACTTATAGTCTCTGGGGGTCAAGCCAGGAAATTCAACATGGGGCTGACCATTACTCTAATGGGTTTCTTTCATTAATTTAAACATTCAGTCCCCTGTTTTGGCTTCTATCCATTGTCTCTTGTTGTTTCCCGGTCCCCCAATGCATGTCCTGAGGGGGAGGAGCATCCAGGTGGTGCACTGCACACTCTGCTTCATTTCAGGCCTGGGGCTCCTGTGATGACTTCAAATTTTGTTCTGAAAATGCAATTTTTCAGTGCAGTGTTAACCTGTTTCAGACAGAAATTGTTTAACTGCAATGAACCAGTGCTACACATAGAATCATAAAACTACTAGGGTGATTATATTGTACAATGTTTATTTTTGTCCGCAAACTTTGTTTAGAGATCACAGTAGTGCACTGATAATCTTGACTAAGCTCAATGAAAGCACTTCAACAGTTTGCTGGTTGGATATGGATATTTAGCATTTTAGTACATTAAACGTCTGCAGTGTTACTGTGCCGCCTGCAACTGGTGCAGAATTCTGCAGCCAGGCCAATAGCTGGGGTACCTTATTCAGAGCTTATCATGACTGTGCTCCAACACCTGCACTGGCCACCTGTCAGGCGATGCACAGCCTTCAAGATTTTATTAACATACAAGGCCCGTAAAAGATCTCCTGGTATAGCATGCTCCAGTGTCACTAGCTCTCCTCCGCCAAAGTGCTGGTGTTGGCCACTCCTAGATCCCGCTTGAAGCAGCTTGGAGACAGAACTTTCTCAGTCACAGCCCCATCTATCTGAAACTCCCTACCCCTTCATCATAGGGGGTTCCCCATCAGTAAAGGCATTTAACAAGGTGATGACATTTTATCTGATTGCATGAGCTTTCAGCACTAATTGATTTAATATGTTGCTATGGTATGTATTAATTTACCACATGTCTTTCTGTACTAATGTAATCTGCGTCTATTTTATTTGTACAGTGCTTTGAACCCTTGGGCTAAGGCATTATGAAATACAACTGCCTTGCCTAAAAAGGGGAACCTTATGGTTCTGGCATTGGTAGTGTAGTACAAACAGATAGTTATGATGGAATGAATTTTAGATTTTTGTAGTCAAGGAATGATGCCTCTAGACAATGAGGAAAATATGGCAAGATGAATTGAGCCACAGTGCCCATAGCACTGGATATGTCCAAAATGACCGTTTCTTCTGGAATTTATGCATTCCTTTAATAGGGGATGTCAGTACAAGATAATTTTCCAATTAAATGATTAACAGTCTATACGGTAACTACAACTGATACGTCTGTAGTTGAGACCAATTTTTAGGGTTCCTAAATCCTGCATACAGCTGTGTATATATGTTTTTATCTTTTAGCCCTAAAAGAAGGCACTAATTTTGTTATGAGACAGTAGCTTCATCTTATTAGCCAGACAGGATGTCTTGCATAACTTAATGATTAATTACATATGGATTTTGATTGCATACACTCGTGAGTGGATTGTTCTTCCATACCTCTATTTCATGTGCGGTTCTGCCAGCCGCTGGATAGGCTCGCTGAGCACAGGCTCGGTCTCCTGACCCCTGGTAGCAGTTGCAGTCTCTGACGGTCAGGGGAATTCAACATAGTGATGTCCATTGCCCTCATGTGCCTTTTTTATTATTATAACACATTCAGACCCCCACCGCAGCTTCTGTCCCTTTTCTCTTGTTGCTCCTTGTCCATGCTGCATGTTTTGGGGACCAGGAGGCCCTTTTGGGAGCGTGTCACACACTCTGCTTCATTTCAGGCTGGTGGTCCCTTTAATAAGCAAAGCACCAACCAAGTTGGCTCCACTGCTGATTCTGGCAGGGATCCAAAAACTGATGCCAGCATCTGGAGTTGCTTCCTGATCCCCACTGCAGTCTTGGTGCTGAGGAGTAAACAGAGGAGTCAGCTGCTAGTGGGCAGTGGTTCCAGATATTGAGGCAAAGATAAGACCCCATCTGGGAGGGGCTACATTTATTCATAAATTAAGAACTGGAAGAGGCACACTGAGCACAAGCTACTGTACATATCCAGGTGTGACTGCAGAAGATGGGTACAGTGTGGGACAGAACATAAAATACAATACCATACCATACCATACAAAACAATACAACACAGAGAGTAACCCCCACCAGCAAAGTCACATTATATATCAAGAAGTACAATAACTTTACAAGTAATATAAACAGTTTTGGAACTCTGACAACATTCATAGAGAGAACCAACCATATTTGGTGCAGGACTGAACATACCTGACAGGAGTCTAGGACAAGTTTCCTTATTACTGTATACGTTGCCGTTTTATATTTCAGTTTTATGAATTATGGGGTACATTTTACACAGGAGCAATCCTTCCCCATTTTGCCTTTGGAACAGAGTGGGGCTTTTATATTTACTCCCAGAATGAAGTTCCCCAGAGTTCCCCTTCTTTTCCACCACTGTATATACAGTATATAGTTATAAAGTGTAGTTATATTACTATGCTCAGATACACCATTGACTTACACAGTTTTTATTCTTGTTATGAAATGTATGTGAACGATTCCCCAAAAAAAGTCACACACACACTAGGCAGCATATAGGAAGCTTTTGCACTGTGCATGCCCCCACAAAGCATGTTTTGCACCAGTTTGCACTGCACTTGTCGTACTGGAAGGCTCACTGTGCACGACAAAGCTACAGTAGCTCTGATTATTTTTTTTTATTTTTTTTTTTTAGTTGTTTAACCAGGAGTAGCACACTAAGCTGAAAGCTTTTTTACAGGTACAACCTGGGAGCACAGGGAAATTAAATGACTTGCTCAGGGTCACACAGTATGCAAGTGGAAGCTGTGGGATTCAAACCCAGGTCTGGTCTGCTGGATGTCACCAGATTTGCAGCTCAGAGCCTTAAACCACTGCACTATACTGCCTCCCTGTTGGTTAGGCTGACCACTGACATCCTGGGTGACACAGACAAGGGGTGCATGACTGGTGCAATCTTCATAGATCTTACTAAAGCATTTGAACTAGTTAATCATAGTCTCCTACTAGAAAAACTCAGGAGGTTTGGTCTACATAGCCTGTCCTGTCGGTGGCTCACTCATTACTTGACTGAGAGGTGTCAGAAACTGAAATGGCAAGGCATACAATCCACGCTACGACCCACAACTGACAGTGTCCCTCAAGGGTCCATTTTGGGCCCATTGCTCTTTACCCTATTTGTAAATGATTTACCTGCTCATTGTGGAGGGACGTGCCTTCAGCTTTATGCTGATGATGCAGTAGTAGTATACAGGAGTTCCAGCGATGCCACACTCATTAACTGTCTTTTTGCTGAGGACTTCTTGATACTTGGAAGGTGGTTCTCAACCAGTAAATTGGTTCTTAATGCCAAAGACTAAAGCCATGCTGTCTGGCCCCAGACATCTGGGTATAGCCAGGCAGTACCTGCTAGACCTGTCCACATCAGGTGGTAACCACAAAGAGGTGGTTGAGGCAATTAAATACCTGGGGTATACCTGGAGCACGAAATCTCCTTCAGAACCCATACTGACTATGTCTCTAAATCCCTCTGCCAAAAAAATTGGTTTGCAATACCACTTAGGTAATGACCTAACCAAGGAATCTCAACTGGTTATTGCCAGGAGCATGCTGCTCCCCCTCCTACAGTATGGAGTCTCCTTAGTTCCTTGAGAAGCACCGAACTTAATAAACTTAAAGTACTCTACAATAAGATTGGCTGATTTGCCCTGGGTGCCCCACTTAGAATGCATCACTGTACTGTCTTCCTCTCCCTGATATGGCCATCCTTGGAGGGCAGGCTAGAATATCTTCTCTTCTGCTTCACCTACTACAAAATATTAAAAGGTCCTACTTCACCCTGCCTCCAAGGCATCCTGTCAAAAGCAGTACGGAGAGTGCTCAGGTCTTCTGTTTGCTGTCTATTAGAAATACCCACGGTTGGGTACAGTTCGGTGGTGAGATCCTTTGCCAGCTCTTCTCCTTCCCTATGGAACACTTTTCCTGCTTCCCGCCAAAACTGCTGCTCACTTGGAGGTTTTAAAAGAGCCCGCAAGGTATATCTACTTGAGTGCAGCCTGTGCTTCTGCAGTCGCTGAGCTGTAGCTGCTGCCTTTCCTCAGTGCCTCTGGTTTGTACTTGGTGATACTATGCCTCCTTAGAAAATGGGCTTGAAAAATAAAGCATGCTGATTGGTTGAAAGCCATCTCCAGGCATGCATTTATTCTTCAACAATGCCCAGTTAAAAGCGAGTGCCACTTCAAGGGGCCACATTACTCTGGGTATCTTTGGGCCATCCTGAATTTTCAAACTGATCAACCGCCATTGTTTTTTTTTTGTGTGTTGCCAATTATTGAGACCACTAAAAAAAAAAAAAAAGACTACATGCTGGTAAAATTCAGCCCGTCACCTTTAGAAACAGTAAAAAGTCTATTTTCAGATGAAGATATCTCTTCCACAGAACAGCAGCCTGAAAAATGAACAAAAAAACACCTCCTGATTCGTCTCAGTAAGTACAACCAAGCTAAACTAAATACAGAGTGAGAGAGAAGAAACAAACACAAAAGAGAACACACAGTGGGCAGTTTCCATATTCAGCGAGTGGGCCACCAAGCAAAATATGTCAATAAACTGGCAGACAGACAGCTTTGACACCATAAATACTTAAAGAAATTTTATGCGGAAGCTCAAACCACGTGCAGGGAGTAATATTCAGTATCGGGGTACTGTGCTCTCTGGGCTGGCCTAGCAGATACTTGAACTCACCAGAAATAGGCTGTAACACTAGCCTGCTAATGGAGCCAACCTCCCACTCTAGTAACAACATGCTGACCTCCATGCTACAAAAAAGCTAAGAAAACAATAAAAGGACGTAGCAGCCCACCACCCTTCAACAGCACAAACAGACCTTGACAAATTAAGAAAATCCTCAGTGCTGTCACCAAATACCTTTAGCTTTCAGCCAATCAGCACGCTTTATTTTTCAAGCCCATCTTCTAAGCAAGCAATAATACCCGACAGGGTGGGTGGTATTAGGCTATACCAGACCTTCCAGGGGCTATAAGGCCCTCCACTTGCTGCATCGGACCTCACTATGCCCCTAGGCAGTCCAGAATAGTCCAATACCGTCCACCATGTCAGGTATTATTGCTTGCTTACTGTACTTTGCTATCTGCATCCTGACCAAATGCTTAATGCTGTGGTACCTGACCTGAATGTACTATAATGCGTCCTTGCCTTGACCTGTAATTCGATTTTGCCTGTGTACTAATCTCCTGTATCCCTGAGAATGCTGTATCCATACTTTAAATGTATCTGGCTTATTATATTTAGCTAAAAAATTCATGCATATTCTGACTCTGTATAATCTACATCATGTGTATTCTATGCCATTAGTTCTGGGCCCCCCTGAAAATATGTCTCTTAGTTCCAGTGGGCCTACTTGGTTAACAAAATTCAATAACTAACTAAATAAATCTGTGAAGCACCCAAGGCACACATGTAAATGAGAGGCAATCTTATGAATATGTGTACACTGGGATAATGGAAGCTTTCTGAAAGTGCTAATAACTTGCTTGAGCAGCATTAATTAACACAGGTATAACGGACTGCCCAGGGCCTCAGAGTTCATCTCTCCCAACCCTCCAAGAAGGTTGGCCTGGATTACCTAAAGATGTGCTACTCTGTGTACTCTGACCTAAAGCGGTGCAGTGCTTCCAACTGGAGTAGCAATATGAGATAGCTGGAGGCTGAAACAGTGCATAACCTGCCCACACAATCCCACCCCCAGAACAAGTGATACTATAACAGCAATAACAAACCACAAACCAAGAAATGCAGTTCAAACAGTTTATTTAAGAGGGAGGGCACAGAAAGAATAAGGGTACAATATGGACAATGGGAGCTAAGGGGTAGAAAACTCTATACACTGTAGGCAGTATTGCCCCACAATCTGCACACACTCCCAGCAGTCCTTCAAACCCCAAGTGGGTGCACCCAACTTAATTCTGCCCAAAGGTCATGAGAAAGCTTTCTTTACAACTGCAGTGGGTACCTCATTGGGGATGCTGTTGCTGCTAGGAGGGTAGGAGCTCGGTGGTGCACTTCAAACTATTGCAGTTAACCAACATTCAAAACCAAACTGTTGTAGAATAATTCAATGTTAATTCACTAAAAATGTTGAAAAGGGGCCACTATTTGTAATCTACAAGAAATGTGTGGCCAGCTGACCTCCACAGGACTTCTGCCTGGGTCTATCACAGTGGCAAAGGGGATCTGGTCGATCGCCTGACACATGACTGCTCGACAATCTTTCCCCCTACTCCGTTTCCCCATCACATACATTAGCCCATCTTTTTAATGCCCGTCTACAATAATACTGACAGTAAACAGTAGACAGTAATGCCAACAGTAAACAGTAGAAAATAATGCTGACAGTAAACAGTGACGTACCTGTGCCGTGCATTACTTATTACATAGCGGGTCAGCTTTTTTTTTTTTTTTTTTGGTCAGTTGTTTTTTCTCCTGGTTTTCTGTGAAGTAGCAACCCCAACTTGACAACAAAATGCACAGCTGACAGTTGCGTCTCCCATCCCAAGTAAGTGCCACTGCACTCGGTGCAAAACTACTATAGTTACAAGTTCAACTTTAACTGTTGCTGTCAACTTATTGGCACTGTTAATACCAGCCGCCGGAGAGGGACTAACTCGGGAGAGAGAGGACTGTGTCAGAGATGTTGTCTGCTGCCCGCTGTCCTCAAAGACTGATGATGATTTCTGCCCACAGTTCCCATTGCAGTTCATGGCTGTTTGTACCGTTGCTGCTGTTGACTTTGGAGCCACACAGAGGAGAATGGCAGAAGCGGGTGATCCAGGGCACAAGCTTGTCCTAAACTTCATTTCCAGGTCCTGAGAGCCTCTTCTCCTTTCCACCCCCACCCCATGTGTGCTCCCCATCCAGAGGCTGCCTTGTGGTATGTGACAGTGGGTTAGGAGTACAAATGGGAGACATACCTCCAACCCACTGTCAGGGACTGTTTCCCCTTCCTGCATGCTCTCCATTCCCAGTAATGTCCAGTATGTGACAGTGGGTCGCAGATAACCAGAAGTGGGAGTGCAAGACAGCCCCAACCCAAAGGCAACAATTATAAGTATAGGCAGACAAGAAGCTCTGCGCTGCATGCCTGTGAGAGACAGCACAATAACGAGAGGGAGAGAGAGACACACACACACCGAGCAATGGGGCTGGGACATTTCTCTCTCTCTCTCTGTCTATGTTTAGACATTTTACTAATTGAATTATTGGACATACGGACATTTCAGAAAAATGTTGCTAAGTTAACAAATGTGACACACTACTGCACTTTAGCTGCTCGCGAACAAAAAGCAAGTCCACCTCAGAAAGGTAATGTCGGGTACTTGACTCGTCGGTATGATCGCACTGTCAGGCCATTACAAAACGGGAAATCAGAGTCGGGCAAGTGTGTGACGGGGAGATAAGAGATGGGGAATTGTACTAGACCCTGGCAAAGTCCCTCCCAGGGCTTCACCTTCAGTTCCTGTCACAAACACAATTTTCACAGTTGCGGGGCCAAGACCCCTATGGTTACTCATGGTATTGCAGCTTCACAGATACCGGAGGTGTCTGAAGATGGAACGGGTGAGACGGACAGATGTGCATCTAGCTGGGGAGCAGGCTTTTCCAGATGTAATCTGGCTCACGCTTGGTTTCAGTCTGCAGATGCAGGGGATCCGAGGACCCTGAAACAAGCAGTGGCCTTCTCAGTCAATGGTCACTGAAGGAGTTTGTCCCCCAGAGAAGAAAGTCACTGGTGGGACAGGAAACCCCCATCTCCAATCTTCATCTTTAAAATTGGTAGTTTTGATAAAAACTGTTAGTTTTTTTCACATAGAGTCAGTTGCTGGAATTCCAGACTTCCTATAGTCTGCCAGGTTGGCAGTGTCTGGCAGACAGTGGCTCACAGGTTCACAGCTCCTTTTCACTCTCTCACACTGACAGAACTGACCTCAATCCCTGGGAGTAACCTCTTTTATCTAACATGAAACTCTACGTCTGACTGGTCAGCTCTGTTCCCTGGTAAACAGTCTTTAGATACATAAATACGTAGAAAGTGTTGGTAGATGGGGACCATCAATCCATCTAGTCTGCCCATGTTTTTGGACCCCCCCCTCACAATTTCCCTGTCTTTGTTGTCACAATTCCTTTGTATCTATCCCACGCATTCTTGAATTCCCCAACCATCTTGGCTTCTACCATCTCCTCAGGTAACACATTCCACAGCGTCATCACTCTCTCCATGAAGAAGAATTTGTGCTTGTTGCTCTTAAAACTCCCCCCCCAGACCATGACCTCATTTCCTTGTGGATGCGTTTAGCTTGAACAGCTCATTTGCCTGGACTCTGTTTAACCCTCTGTGATACTTAAAAGTCTCTATCATATCCCTCCATCCCTCCACTGCTCCAGAGAGTACATGTTGAGCTCTCCCAGTCTGCCCTCGTAGCTCTTTTCCTGGAGTGCATGTATCATTTTAGTTGCCCTCTTCTGGACCGTCTCCAACCTGTCAATATCCTTCCTCAGGTACAGCCTCCAGAACTGGACCTGGTACTCAAGGTGGGACCTTACCAATGATCTGTACAGAGGCAGGACCACCTCCCTCCGTCTGCTAGTGATGCCCCTACCTATGCATCCCAGCATACGGTTTGCTTTTAGTGCTGCCTTCTCATACTGGCTACCCACCTTCAGATCTTCTGAAATGGTGACCCCCTAAGTCACGCTCTTGGCTCTAGATAGTAAGTTTTTCCCCTCCCAAGTAGTATTTAGCCTTGGTGTTGCCGTTTCTGAGGTGCATGACCTTACACTTCTTGGTGTTAAATTTCAGTTGTCATGCAGAAGACCATTTTTCAAGTTTGCAGAGGTCATCCCTGTCATCGAAGTACAGGTCAGGAAGCATAAGAAAAACTAGGAGCAGTTGTAGAATTCACAAAAAGTGTTTATTAATACTAGCAATAACATAAAAAATAAACTTATTCATTATAACTATTTACAAAGGCAGAATAAACAGAGAAAATCCATCTGAGTTTTCCTTCAATCTCTGTCTGCCAAAGCACTGCAGCTCTCTCTCTCTCTCTCTCGCAAGTCTTTGCAACCCCCCCCTTCTTAACAAGTATCCTGTTTTTTTTAAAATGTTCTTGTAAATTTCAGGCAGGTGCAGCCAGAACACAATGTCCCAGAACTGAGGCCCCTTCTCCACATCTTCTAAAAAAGTGCTTAAAAACTGCTCTCAAGGTCAACCCCTTGAGTTCCCAATAGCTTTCTGCAATCATCTCAAACTATAATTATATACATTTCAACAGTAACACTATATAATTTCTAAACAAACGGATCCCAATATCAGTTATATTTCCACATAATGATTTGCATATATATAAGTCTGACAAACTCAGTGACTCTGGGTCCTGCTTGAATCCACATTTTCGTCTGACCTTCTCCTAAAGGATCTGTGTGTGGGCTTTTCAACAATCTCTTTGAATGACAAAGGAAGCATACAAACAAAAGGATTTCACATCCAGCATATGCGCAGGCACAGTTCATCACCTTCAGGAATTTAACACATTCTGTGACTCTGGACCTCAGCAGTTGATCATTTCTTTTGGCTTTTGACTTAACCACCAAGTATCAACATTTTCAATTGAAATCAACTTTCAATGTACTAGTCTCTAAGGGCTATCTATCCAACAACCAAAGCTGACCTTCATAAAACGTTTAATACTGCTGCTACTACTTATGTCAGGAAATGTACACCTTAACCCTTGCCCCTCCCCACGAGTTGGTGACAAAGAACAAGTCAAGGCTGGGACACTCTCCTTTGTAAGTATCAAATATGTAGCCTCCTCAATAAACTCGATTCCCTCACAGCATGGACAGCACATCACAACCCTGATATTCTGTCCATAACTGAGACATGGCTTTCCCCAAAGATCCCATACTCAGCAATATCGATCCCAGAGTATACAGTCTTCAGGCAAGACAGGCTGTCCAAGAGAGGTGGAGGCTGTGCCCTTTATCTAAAAGAATCTCTTAAGGGTCATGTTTTCAGTGTGTCTCTCCCCGAGAATGACATCCAGGTCCTTGCCATGAAGATACTGCTTGGAGCACAAAACAAAAACCTGACTATATCCCCCCAAGCTGACCAACCAAGGGCTAAACCCCATACTAGACTTCACACACTCATTTAATCAAAACGCAGAAACAATCCTGCTTGGTGATTTCAATGTGAACTGGTCCTCCCCCAGTGCAAACAAATATAAGGATGCACTGACTGCTGATAACTTCTCGCAAATGGTCCACTCACCCACAAGAGTGAACTACAGAACAGGTACCACCACCCTTCTGGACTGGATTCTCATGAACCGCCTGGATCATATCACGAAAACAGTAGTTCTCTCTGACAGTTTAAGCGACCACTCCCCAAACTTTTGCTCTTGGTCAAATACACGAAGCCTCTTCCCAAAACTATTAACAGCAGGAGACTTATTCCTGGTCGTCTTGGGTCTCTAAAAACCCTCCTACGAGACCGTGATTGATCTCCGATAGACACAGCCTCCAACATTGACACTGCTCTTGAATATTTTATCCACAGCTTTAACAGCGCCTGTGATGTCCATGCCCCGTTCAAAAAACGCAAGATTAAAGGCGTCAACAACCCTCGGATTAACTCTGATCTTCTGGAACAATTGAGGTCCTGGGATCATCTTTGGCATCTGACCAACTTGACTGGCACCCAGGCTGATACACAGGCTTACAAAGCAGCAAGAAATGCCTGTACTAGAGCAACTGAAAACGAAAAGGCAAGATACTACAAGAGCGCACCACTAACTCATGGAAAGATGGGAAGAAGTTTTGGGCGAATCTTTCTGAAATTACAGGGCATATCCCCAAAGCACCACCCTCTATGCTCAACGTCAATGGCAACCTCACTCTGGACCAGGTCACCATGGCTAATGCTTTTAATGTGGCATTCACTGATCTTAGTCATGTGCTTCCTCCAACCTTCTTTGCCCTCCACCCCCCACCAGACTCTCCTGGCTTGGACAAAGCAAGAATAACACAGGGCCATCCACCTTTCTACTTTAAAACTATCTCAGAGGCCCTAGCCAAAAAACAACTGCTCAAAGTACTTGGGTGGTCCAGATTCAGTGGCGACTCCCTAGACCTGAAACTCCTTGCCCTCACCATTGACAAAGCCCTGACCCTGCTCACCAAAATCCTCAACCAATCCCTAATGCTTTCTCAGTTCCCCCAAATATGGTAATCTGCTGTTGTGACGCCAATTCACAAAAGTGGGGATAAGACCCTAACCTCTAACTATAGACCCATCTCCATTCTTTCCCCTCTCTCGAAAGCACTGGAGAGAATAGTTGCCGATCAACTTACAGAATACCTTGCTAACCACAACCTGCAATGTCAGAAGCTGTATGTTTTTTTTAAAGGACATAGTACCACCACAGCTCTCCTTGAATTCACCACTTACATCCATAATGCTCTGGATCAAGGACATCTTGTTGGCGCCACCTTCATCGATTTGACAAAGGCGTTCGACACTGTCAACCACTCCCTGCTATTTGAACAATTATCTTGCCTTGGCCTCTCAGATGACGCCGCACATTGGTTCCAAAGCTACCTTAGCAACTGAACCAAACAGGTCAGAGTTGGGGAGTCCCTCTCACCCTCCCGTCTGATTTGCTCTGGAGTTCCCCAAGGGTCCATCTTGGGTCCCTTGCTTTTCAGTATTTTTCTGAACAATCTCCATGCATAATGCCCTAATAGACTCCCGTTATATGCAGACAACACAGTTATTTTCACCTCCCACCCTGACCCTCCCTCCTACAATTGCAACTGCAAACAAGCTTTACGCAAATGGAGACATGGTTTAAATCTCAAAAATTCATACTTAATCACAAAGAAACTAAAACAATGATGTTTCATGGCATCTATAACAAACATAAAAACAAATGTCTATCTATCACAAACAGTGAAGGGCCTTTACTCGAACATGTTCAACTGTTTAAATACCTGGTGGTTACCCTCAACAGCACCTTGCCTTACTCGGAACACATTGAGAGCATTGCCAAGATCGTGAACACCCACATAAGACTTCTCTTTAGACATAGGAGCTGCCTCACCAATGAAGCCCTAAGCATTGCCATTCAGAACTCTGTTATATCAATAATCGACTATGGACTTGTGATCTAAGGCTCTGCCACTGACACCGCACTTCGACAAAAAGCCATTGCCTTTAACAAGGCATGTCGTCTACTGACCTCTGTTCCACAACTCTCACATACCTGTGACATCTAAAAGCGAGCAAACTGGCTGCAACTCCCTGGCAGACTCAAGTACCAGACCTGTATGCTAGCAAAACAGATTACCTTAAATCTCCTACCCTCAAGGGTTCAGTTTTCACTGGCCTCCAGCTGTGGCCCCCGCCTAACCAGGAGCTTTGAATATCTTACTTTTTCTGTTCCATGCTGCCGCACTACCCAAGGACAACACTCCTTTACATACAGAGCCTCATCCTGGTACAACTTCCTTCCACCTGCTGTTACCAATGACACTACCCTGGGCACTTTCAAGTGCTACCTGTGTCAGCACCTTGTCACAATGGCCTCCTGTGAATATTTCTCCTAACTAAACTAACTCTCCTTCCCTCTAATTCCCCCCCAAGTTCCTCCCACCTTTACTCCCCCACTATCTCCTATCTCCTCCCTTTTATTTCCCCACTACTATCTACATTCTCTCCTCACATCTTCCTCTACATGTATCTACCATCTCTCCTAGCAGATTCTAATTTATTCTAATGAACCACATTACAACTGTTTTTTTTACTGTACATATGTTCTTTAATATATACAAATTACTGTAACTTAACATACACACTGTGAATCATGCACATATTACAGTAATTCCATATGAAAGGTTTAATGTACCCAACAAAGCCTATGGCTGCTTGAAACCACTGTACTTGTATTGTCCTCACTATGTTCTGTATTGTTTCCCCAACATGGAACCTTTGTAAAAGAGCCTTGGCTCAAAGGTGTCTTCCGAAATAATAACAAACATAACAAATGTACTGCTGTAATGTAGCTGGTACACCATGTAAACCAAATGGCATGGTGGTAAACGGATAGACTCTAACAGGTGTGGCAAATGCAGTTTTGTCTCTGGATTCTTTAGCTAAAGGGATTTGCCAGTAACCTTTGGTCAGATCAGGGGTACTTATATACTTTGCACTCCCCAGTCTATCCACCAAATCATCTATTCTGGGTATAGGATAACTGTCAAATTCTGACACTTGATTAAGCTTCCTAAAATCAAGGCAGATTCTAACACCCCTTCTTTTTTGTTTATAATTACCATTGGAGATGACCAGGCACTCCTCGACTCTTCTATGATACCCAATCCTTTCATTTTTTTGTATTTCCTTAACCATGTCAGCTCTGAACCTCTCTGGTAACCTCTATGTTTTTTGCCTAATAGGGCGGGCATTCCTTGGCACTATTACGTGCCCAAAACCTTTTGCCTGGCCTGGTACTGTGGAGACACCAGGAGAAAGGACTGCTGTGTGACTGGACTTCTCTGCTGGGACTAAAGAAGTAGAACTCTTGTACTTGGAACTTTAATTTAGGGTAAAAAAAACAAAAAACTAACAAACAAAACAAAAAAAAGTGTGTGTTTGTCCGAGTTAACTGAACTGAATGGTTATCTGAACAGTTATCTAGGTGTAAATCTCAGGTGATTGAAAGGACTTGATAGCTGTGAGGTTTAAATTACTTGTAGAAAGATCTAGTAAGTAGGGGAGTGGCTTAGCTAGAAGGAAGCTACATTTAAAGACTGCCTTAGAAAGATTTTGCTAGTAACTTGGCAGAAGACACCAGGAGAAAGGACTGCTGTGTGACTGGACTTCTCTACTGGGACTATATTGCCCTCCTTCCCTCCCTCCATCCAAAGCTGGTTTTACTTTTATAGGCACAGAATTTGACTGACAACAGGAACTTCCTGTTTGGGAGCAGGAAGTGAGTGATCACAGAGCCACCAAAGACCCACCATCCTAGAAGGGCAAGAGTAGCTCTCCGGCCCCCTCTAGCTGCTGGATGTCTGCCTCTGAGCAAGTAAGGGGTCTACTGAGAAATACAGGATATTCTTGTCTCAGAACAGGACAATCAGGAGCTTAAAGGGCACACAGGCAGAAAGTAAGGACAGAGAGAAAAAAAACAGAGGAAAGAGTAAGGATTGCAAACAGTTAAGGGGCCAGAAATAAGACATGATGGGAGTGGTGCAGTGCAGTGGCTGTGGAGCAGCAGTCTTCCGGGAGACGTTCTGGAGGATGCGGCATTGTCCCATCTGCAGGCACCTCTCTGGGCTGAGGGAGGAGGTTGCTCATCTCCAGGCTGAGTTGGCCAGGATTTGTGGGACCTTCTCTTCCATCCAGTGACCATCAGTGCCACTGCCGTTGCCTCAGAGGTTGCCAAGAAAGAGGAGCGGTTGGACCACAGTGGGCTCAGGGAAGGTGAGGGTGGTGGAACAGAGGCGCATCCCTCCAGTTGTACCTCTAGGCAATTCCTATGCCATTCTGGCAAAGTGTGGTTCCTCTATGGAGGCACCCGCAGTGGAGACCAAGGAGGATGCTGGGAACTTCCACATAGGAGACCCACAGGAGGGTGGCAGGGGACCCCACAGGGAAAGGAAACAACTCCTGGTGGGGGACTACACTGTTAGGAAGGTAGAACTGGGGGAGGAAGGGGAGAGGGAGGTAAGGTGCCTGCCTGGTGCCATGGCTTGGAGGGACAGGGAGTGAATCCTCAGGATTGCTGGAGCAGCTGCACAGGGGAGGGAGCTGGATGTCATTGTCCACCTAGGGACAAATGACCTGGCTAAGAAAGGGATTACAGAAGTGCAGGAAGAGTTTGTGGAATTGGGGAGGGGCCTTAGACAAGTAGCACGAACGGTAACCTTCTCGGAGGTGCTGCCAATCTATGGCGTAGGAGAGGCTAGGGTGTTCCACACCATGGGATTCAATCAGTGGTTGAAAAACTGGTGTGGAACTAAGGAATTTGGCTTCATTGGGGACTGGGGGTCCACCTGGAGTGATGCAAGCCTATACTGGCATGATGGGCTGCATCTGTCCAGGACGGGAACCAGGATCCTAGGTGATAGGTTTAAATGCTTCATTAGCAAGCATTTAAACTAACCAAGGGGGGAGGCACTGGAAAGGAGCAGGGAAATCCTAGCCCCCCCAAAAAATCAAGGTAGTAACTGCAGTAAACACCAACATAGAGGTGTCGATAGGGAGAAGGGCAGGGGTAAATGGAGTAAGTGACAAAGGCAAGAAGGACAGGGATGGGGCAAAAAGGGGTAAGGCCATCAGGAAATGGAGGGTAATGAGTACCAATGCCCGTAGTCTGGGTGACAAGCTCCCTGAGCTGGTGACCTTGATGGAAGAGGGATGCCTGGATATCGTAGCAGTCACAGAAACATGGCACACACAGAACCATGACTGGGATGTTAACATACCAAGGTACATAACCTACAGGAGAGACAGGCAGGGGAGAAGAGGGGGAGTAACTCTCTATGTAAAGGAAGGGATAAAAGCAACTGAATAAAAAAGAGTAAACAGGGAGGAGATGAGGCACTGTGGGTCACCTTGAGACTGGAAAGGCACCACAATCCGCAGGGGTTGTGTACAGACCCCATGTCAGGGGAGGGAATGGACAAGGATATGGTAGAAGGCATTCTTAGAATGGCAGAGAAAGGAGATACTGTTGATGGGAGACCTGAATATGCCAGATGTTAACTGGAACACATTTGCTGCAGCCACATCCAAGAGCAGGGCCATTCTTGATGCCCTACAGGTGGCAGGCCTCAGACAACTAGTTTCAGAACCCACTCATGAGGGAGCAATCTTAGACCTCGTACTCTCAAACGGGGTCAGTGAGAGGATCTCGGATCTAGAAGTGGGTTGCCATCTGGGAACAAGTGACCATCAAACAGTGTGGTTCACGTTAAACTCAGCTACAGAGTCAAGCCATACAAAAGTGAGGGTACTGGACTTCAGGAAGGCTTACTTTGGCAAGATGGGAGAGTACCTCAGAAAAGCACTAGCAAACAGGCTAGAAGGAGGTGTGCAGTAACAATGGGGAATCATCAAAACTCCCATCACAGAGGCAACAAACCTTTGTGTGAAGCAAATAAACAAATCAAAATGAAAGAAAAAGCCACTATGGTTCTCAAAAGAGGTGGCTGTGAAAGTCAGGAAGAAAAAGATAGCATTCCGGAAGTATAAGGAAACACAGAAGGAGGACAGAGAGCTGTACCAGTTAAGGCAGAAGGAAGCAGGGAGGGAAGTCAGAATAACAAAGGCCCAAACTGAGGAAAAGATAGCCAACTCGGTTAAGAAGGGGGATAAAACCTTTTATAGGTACATCAGCGAGCATAGAAAGACAAAGGGAAGGATAGTGAGGCTAAATAGAATGAACGGTGGGTGGGCAGAGGGACAGTGAAAAAGCAGGGATACTGAATGAATATTTCTGCTCAGTATTCACAAAAGAGGAGGGGGAAGTGCCTAATCCAATTAACAGAAGCACTCTCGATAGGGGGTCAATCCCAGTCCTTTCACAGAAGAAAGGGTTCTGCAAGAACTCCTAAAACTGAAGGTGGACAAAGCAATGGGGACTGATGGAATTCACCCCAGAATTCTAAAAGAATTAAGGGGGGAACTAGTGAAACCACTGGCTACTCTTTTTAATAAATCATGGGAGGATGGTGTGGTACCCGAGGACTGGAGGAAGGCGGATGTGATTCCCCTTCACAAAAGTGGGACCAAGACAGAGGCAGGAAACTACAGACTTGTCAGTCAGACCTCTGTGGTAGGGAAAGTGATGGAGTCACTTCTGAAGGAAAGAATAGTTGAGTACCTAAAGGCCAGTGGGGCACAGGACCCAAGGCAGCATGGGTTCACAGCGGGAAGGTCATGTCAGACGAATCTAATAGATTTCTTTGACTGGGTGACCAATGTAGTAAACCGGGGGCTGTGGACATGGCCTACCTAGACTTTAGCAAGGCATTTGACACAGTCCCACACAAAAGATTAATAGTCAAATTAACCAGCCTGGGAGTGGGTCCCAGGGTGGTAGCCTGGGTAAAACGCTGGCTGGACAAGAGGACACAGAAGGTAATTGTAAATGGAGTCCACTCTGAAGAAAGAGGGGTTACTAGTGGGGTACCGCAGGGTTCAGTATTGGGTCCAGTCCTTTTTAATGTCTTCATAAGTGACATTGCAGAGGGACTGGAAGGAAAAGTATGCCTCTTTGCAGATGACACAAAGATCTGCAACAGGGTCGATACACAAGGAGGCATGGAAAGGATGAGAAGGGACTTGGCAAGGTTGGAGGAATGGTCAGAAGTATGGCAGCTAGGATTCAATGCAAAGAAGTGCAAAATAATGCACCTGGAAAACAAGAACCCAGGGGAAGAATACACAATGGGGGAGGTAGTAACAACAACAAAAAAGGAAAGGGACCTGGGGTAATCATATCAGATGACCTTAAGGTTAGCAAGCAATGTGAGAAGGCAGTAGGGAGGGCTGGGGTATACTGGGATGCATAGGAGAGGCATTAGCAGCAGAAAACAGAAGTTGTTATCCCTCTGTACAGACAGTTGGTGAGACCCCATCTGAAGTACTGTGTCCAGTTCTGGAGACCCCATCTCCGCAAGGACATAGACAGGATAGAGGCAGTCCAGAGGAGGGCAACTAAAATGGTGCAGGGTCTACAAGAGAAGCCGTATGAGGAGAGACTAAAGGAGCTTAATATGTATACCTTTGAGGAAAGAATGGAGAGGGGGGACATGATAGAAACTTTTAAGTACCTCAGTGGAATCAACAAAGTCCAAGAGGGTAGCATCTTTCAGAAAAAGAGACGTGCAAGAACAAAGGGACACAATTTAAAGATAGAGGCGGTTCAGGGGCAATGTGAGGAAGTATTATTTCAAAGAGAGGGTAGTGGATGCATGGAACAGTCTTCCTGAGGAGGTTGTAGGGTCTAAAACTGTGGGAGAATTCAAGAATGCATGGGACAGACATAAGGCAATTCTTGTGGGGGGGTAGGAAGAAATAGGCTGTTGGTTAACTAGGATCTGCGGCCTATCCTATAGGTAGGGAAATGGGCAGACTAAATGGGCCAAGCGGTCCTTATCTGCCGTCAAAGTCTATGTTTAGCACATTACGAATTTCTGCAGTTTTGTTCTGAGGTTAAGGAAACATTCACCTTTACAGCATCAGCAGTTACAGTTTGTTCCAGTCTATCATAAACTACATCAATATCTTCTTTATCAGTTTCTGGTAAAACTAGCAAACCAATTTTTGGCATTTTTTCAACCCATTTCTTGAGGAGGTTAGCATAGTATATCTTGGTAGGATTTTTCCTGTCAGGGGTCTCAATCTCATAGTTAACGGTGCCAGTACATCTAAGCACCCTAAAGGCCCTTGCCACTTCATTAAAGGAAAGCTGTCATTTGCAGGGGCCCCTGTAAACCTTACCTTTCTGTTAAGCTTTTTTGTAGAAAAGCACAGTTTTTTTTCTGTACAGGAATGTAATTTAATTTAAGATTGAAAAATCTGTGCTAACCAGAAGTATGGCGGACTATCAGGTAGCTCCATTAACTGTAAAGCTGCGGCACTGCACCCTGCACTTCAATACAAATGCACTCAAGAGCAGGGTGCAGTGCCGCACCTTTACAGTCAATGGAGCCGCCCGATAGTACACCATACTTCCAGGTAGCAGACTTTTCGATCTTAAATTACTTTCCTATACAGAATAATTGTCACTTTTCTACAAAAAATCTTAGCCAGAGGGTAAGGTTTGCATGAGCGGGAGGCCCTGCAAACAACAGCTTTCCTTTAACAGTTTATTTTCTGTAGTGGGTAACAGTAGCAAAACCATTTCACCTGGCTCAAAAACGTTTTCTTTTACCCCATGGTCATAATAGAACTTCTGCTGGTTTTGGGCCTCTTCCTGATTACTATGGGTAATTTCACCATATTTTGCCAGCTTCTTTCTTAGGGCACACATATAAGACGTTATAGATTGTTTCTGAGTGGGGTTATCTTCCCACATTTCTTTTATCACATCCAGTGGCCCTCTTGGCTGCCTACCATACAGCATTTCAAATGGTGAAACCCTGTTGATGCCTGTGGCACTTCTCTGTAATCAAAAAGTAGGTAAGGCAAGTATTAGTCCCAATCTTTCCCTTCCCCTTTTATAAACCTTTTTAACATGCATTTTAGGATTTGGTTAAAACGCTCAACAAGACCATCTGTCTGAGGGTGATAGGGGGAGGTTCATATGACAGTGATACCTAGAAGTCTGTAGAGCTCCTTAAGTACTGCAGCACCAAAATTACTACCCTGATCAGTAATAATTTCTTTAGGTATGCCCACTCTGCTGAAAATTTTTGCAAGCTCTGCTGCCACTTTTGAAGCTGTGACCGTACGCACTGGAACTGCTTCTGGGTATTGAGTAGCATAGTCGCATACTACCAGGATAAATCTGTTACCCTTTTTACTTTTGTCTCAAGGAACAACCACATCCATTGCAATTCTCTCAAAAAGCACATCTATCAAGGGTAGGGGCACCTTGTCTTTTCTAGTGACTGGGGCTACTTTCCTTCCACTCAGCACAGGAATTACAATAGGTAGCAACATCTTCATGAATTCCAGGTCAGTAAAATCTATACAGCAACTTGGCAAGGGTGCAATCCCTCCCTGAGTGACCAGCCATAGGACTATCATGTGCTATCTGTAACAACTCTGTTCTATACTTCTGTGGTATAACCAATTCTTCTGCCTGTTCCTGAGGTTTAATCCAAACTCTGTATAGTAACCCATTACATGTTTTAAACATTGGTTCGCCCTGTTTTGAATTCACCCCAGCTGATTAAAATAACCCTGGAGAGAAACATTGTTAGCTTGTTCTGAAAGAAAATCACAATCAGTGATCAGTTTAGTTTCAGCATTTTCATATGTTAACTCCTTAGGTCCATCAGTCATTTGTTGCCACAGTTTCCTGAGGCATCGTCTTCCTTTACTGGATTTCCAGATCTTGGAGCTGTGCTCAAACAAGCCAGAATCAAAGTCACTGAAAGGAAACGTTTCCCCATCGTTTGAGATTTTCTTTCCCTGAGCTCTTGTTACCACTGTTGCTGAAACTGGAGGGTTCAGTTCCTCCGAGATTAACTCAGTAAATTCTGGACAATCATTTCCAATAATCATGGGTACAGGTAACTTATGTACTACCCCCACTTTCATTTTGTGCAACACACCCTTAACAGTCAGAGTCACTCGGGTGGTGGGATAGTATTGAGTGTCCCTGTGGATGCAGATGACACAAGTACCTGGTCCTTTTGCACAGTGTTTTCCCAGCACTTCAACATGCACTAGGGTCTGTCTGCTTCCTGAATCAATGAGTCTCTTTACAGTCATATTCCCCAACCTTCACATCCGTTAAGTACTTGCCTCAATTTGCCAAGGACAAATCTGCTCCAGTGTCACTCTTCTTAAGGCAATTTCTTGCAATATGACCTGGCTTATTACAGTTATAGCAAATAACGTCTTTGGGCATAGACTTGTTACCCCCACCAGAGTTCTTATCAGACTTGGAGTTTAAATGGGAAAAAAAAGAGTGTCTTACCGGTGCTTGGCTGTTAGTGCGCTGCTGTGGTGTCTGTCTGGCCATTTGATGGTCTTCAGCGAAAGAAACAGCCTTTTCCCCACTTTCTGGTCGGTGTTCCTTTACTCAAAGCTGCACATCTGTAGGCAGGATGTTGATGAATTGCTCCATTGCAAATGTGTCGATGATCTGTGGGACTGTTTTGCTCTCTGGTTGGAGCCATTTTATCAGGAGTTCTCTGAGTCGGGTCAAGGCTTCTCGAGGATTGTCGACTGAGCTGTACTTCAGAGATTGAAATTTCTGCCTGTAGGTCTCTCCGGAGATGTCATACCTTTTCAGGATTTCGCTTTTCACCAGGTCATAGTTTTCTGACTGTGCAGTGTCCACATTGCTGTACGCAAGTTGGGCTTTCCCTGTCAGGCAGGGTACCAGTCTGATTGTCCATTGCTGCTTTGGCCATTGGCAGGCGGTGGCAACTCTTTCAAAAGTTGTCAGGTATGCCTCAATATCATCTGAGGGACACAACTTTGCAAGTTTAATGGCTTTTAAGTTGCCTGTGTTTTGTTGCTCATCTGGATCTGTGTCAGATCCTCTACCTTTGACAGCTTGCAAGGCATCCAGCCATCACTGCTCCTGTCACTGAATCTCTTCTCTCTTCTGCTGCTTCTCTTCTCTCCTCTGCTGCTCCTGTCACTGCATCTCTTCTCTCATCTGCTGCTCCTTTTCTCTCCACTGCTGCTCCATCTCTTTTTGTTGTATAGCCCACCATCTGAAAAAAGCAGTCAGACTTTCAGGTTCTGTCACTGCCTGTTCTTTTTCCATAACTTGTGCTGGCTGTACAATGTCAGCTTAGATTCCTGTCTCTGCTAGTTTGGTTGCCATTCTCCTGGACTTGCTGCTGCACAATCCATATCTTTCTCTATACTTCCCTGGTACTAGGTCCAGTACCCACGCACCAAACTCCTGGCTTAGAGTATGCATGGCATAATCCCATTTAGGATGACACTATCTGTCATCAAGGCACAGGTCAGGAAGCATAGGAAAAAACAGGAACAGTTGTAGAATTCACAAAAAGTGTTTATTAGTACTAGCAATAACATAAAAAAATAAACTTGTTCAGTATAACTATTTACAAAGGCAGAATAAACAGAGAAGATCCATCTGAGTGTTCCTTCAATCTCTGGGTCTCCCAAAACACTGCAGCTCTCTCTTGTATGAAGTCTTTGCAACCCCCTGTCTTAACAAGCATTCTGTTTTTTTCTAAAATGTTCTTGTAAATTTCAGGCAGGTGCAGCCAGAACATAATGTCCCAGAACTGAGGCCCCTCCTCCACAGTTTCTGAAAAAGTGCTTAAAAACTGCTCTCGAGTTAACCCCTTGAATTCCCAATAGCTTTCTGCAATCATCTCAAACTATAATTATATACACTTCAACAGTAACACTATATAATTTCTAAACAAACGGATCCCAATATAAGATACATTTCCACATAATGATTTATATATTTTTATACCAGCAGATATACAAGGGAAGAAAAGACAGAACAGTAAGTGGGGGTAGAGAGATAGTGAGAGGCAAAGAATTGTGACACTGTTGGGGGTGATCAAATCCTAGGGCTCACAAGAAAATCTGGTTGCACAACCAGACAGACAAGAGACAGGAAAGGAAAGAACAGATCCCTGCATTCAAACGCTCCATAACAACTGAGACAGGGTCCTATTCAACCCTGTCACAATCCCTCACTTGATTTACCCCTTCACTGTGTTAACCCTATTGCAGAGTTTTGTGTCATCTGTAAATAGGCACACCCTTCCCTCCAGCTGTCTCTAATGAATAAGCTGAAGAGTAGTGGCCCCAGGACCGACCGTTAGAGCACCCCGCTTGTCACTTCTCTGGGTTCTACCCTCCAACCTGTTTCTTACCCATGATATTTTTTACCAGACTCCCACCCACCTTAGCTTCTTTCGCAGCCTTCTATGGAGTACCGAGTTGAAGGCCTTACTAAAGTCCAGGCAGACTAATCTACCATTCCTCTCTGATGCACTGTCCTTGTGACCTGGTCAAAAAACTGTATCAGATTGGTCTGGCAGGATCTGCATGTCGTGAACCTGTGCAGCCTGGAGTCCTGCTGCCTGCTGGCCTCAAGAAACTCTACTATCCTCTCCTTGAGCCAGGATTCCATCAGTTTACCCACCACAGAGGTCAGACTGACAGACCTGTAGTTTCCAGATTCCTCCCTGCTTCACCCCTTGGAATAGGGACCACTGTGATACCCCTCCAGAACTATCCCTTCTTTTAGAGACATGTTAAACAGATCTATCAGAGGTGCTGTCAGCTTCTCTTTTAGTTCTCTTAGTATCCTTGGATGGATCCCATGGCCTTGTCCGGTTTTAGCTTTGCTAGTTCTTTCATAACCCTTTCCACCAAGAAAGGGCTTAAGTCAACACCCCGAGCCTGTCTGGTTCCAGTTTTCAAGTTGGGTCCATCTCCCTCTGCCTTGTTTGTAAATACTGAGAAGTATTTATTTAATGCTTACATTTTGTCGATATCCCCTTTTATCATATCCCCTCCCTCCGATTTGAGCCTGACTATTCCCCCTTTGTTTTTCTTCCTATCACTATTATACCTGAAGAATTTCTTTGTACCTCCTGAGAAAGAAACATAGAAACATAGAATCTGATGGCAGATAAGGACCGCTTGGCCCACCCAGTCTGCCCATTTCCCTACCTACTGGATAAGCTGCAGATCCTAGTTAAGCAGCAGCCTACTTCTTCCTACCCCCACCCCCTAGAATTGCCTTATGGCTGTCCCATGCATGCTTGAATTCCACCAGTTTTTGACTCCACAACCTCCTCCGGAAGGCCATTCCATGCATCCATAACCCTCTCTGTGAAAAAATACTTCCTTAAATTACCTCTGAGCCGCCTCCCCACTATCTTCAAATTGTGCCCCCTTGTTCTTGCACACTTTTTTTTGAAAGATGCTACCCTCTTGGACTTTGTTGATTCCCTTGAGGTACTTGAAAGTTTCTATCATGTCCCCCATCTCCCTCCTTTCCTCGAGGCTATACATATTAAGCTCCTTAAGTCTCTCTTCATATGTCTTCCGGTGCAGACCCTGCACCATTTTAGTTGCCCTCCTCTGGACAGCTTCCATCCTGTCTATGTCTTTGCGGAGATTAGGTCTCCAGAACTGCCGCAGTACTCCAGATGGGGTCTCAGCAGCTGTCTGTACAGAGGATAACTTCCTGTTTTCTACTGGTGATGCTCTCCCTATGCATCCCAGTATCCCCCAGCCCTCCTTGCTGCCCTCTCACATTGCTTGCCCACATTTAGGTCATCTGATATGACTACCCCCAGGTCCCTTTCCATTTTTGTTGTTGTTAGTATCTCACCCCCCATTGTGTACCCTTCCCCTGGGTTTTTGTTTCCCAGGTGCATTACCTTGCACTTCTTAGCATTGAATCTAAGCTGCCATACATTTGACCATTCCTCTAACCTTGCCAAGTCCCTTCTCATCCTTTCCACCCCACCTTGTGCATCAACTCTATTGCAGGTCTTTGTGCCATCTGCAAAGAGACATACTTTTCCTTCCAGTGCCTCTGCAATGTCACTTATAAAGACATTGAAGAGGACCGTTCCTAATACTGAACCCTGCGGTACCCCACTAGTAACCCCCCTTTCTTCAGAGTGGACTCCATTTACTATTATTCTCTTGTCCTATTCTCCAGCCAGTTCTTTACCCAGGCTGTCATCTTGGGACACACTCCCAGGCTGGCTAACTTGTATATTAATCTTTTGTGTGGGACTGTGTCAAATGCCTGGCTAAAGTCTAGGTAGGCCATGTCCACAGCCCCTCCCTGATCTACTACTTTGGTCACCCAGTCAAAGAAATCTATCAGATTCGTCTGGCATGACCTTCCCGCTGTGAATCCATGCTGCCTTGGGTCCTGTGCCTCTCTGACCTCTAGATACTCGACAAGTCCTTCAGAAGTGATTCCATCATTTTCCCTATCACTGAGGTTAAACTAACAGGTCTGTAGTGTCCTGCTTCTGCCTTGCTCCCACTTTTGTGAGGAGGAATCACATCTGCCCTCCTCCAGTCCTGCGGTGCCACCCTCCTCCCATGATTTGTTAAAGAGGGTAGTCAGTGGTGTCACTAGTTCTACCCTTAGTTCTTTTAGAATTCTGGGATGAATCCCATCAGGCCCCATTGCTTTGTCCACCTTCAGTTTTAAGAGTTCTTTCATAACCCTTTCTTCTGTAAATGGGCTGGTATCAGCTTCTGTATCCAGAGTGTTTCTACTGTTTGTTTTAGGTACCTCCCCCTCTTCACTGTAAATACTGAGCAAAAATATTTTAGTATCTCTGCCTTTTCACAGTCACTCTCTGCCCACCCTCCCTCCCTCCCTTTATTAAGCCTCACTATCCCTCCCTTGGTCTTCCTTCGCTCCCTGATGTACCTATAAAAAGGTTTATCCCCCTTCTTAACTGAGTTGGCTATCTTTTCCTTGGTTTGGGCCTTTGCTGTTCTGACTGCCTTCCCAGCTTCCTTTTGCTTTAACTGATACAGTTCTCTGTCCTGCTCCTTCTGCAATTCCTTGTACTTCCTGAATGCTTTCTTTTTCTCTTGAATCTTCACTGCCACTTCCTTTGAGAACCATAGTGGTTTCTTACATCGTTTTGTTTTGTTTATTTGCTTCACACAAAGGCTTGTTACCTCTGTGATGGCAGTTTTTATTATTCCCCATTGTTCTTCCAACCCTCCTTCCTGCCCATTTGCTAGTGCATTCCTTAGGCACTCACCCATTTTGGCAAAGTCAGCCCTCCTAAAGTCCAGTACTTTTGCCTTTGTATGGCTTGACTCTATTGCTGCGTTTATTATGAACCATACTGTTCGACGGTCGCTAGTTCCCAGATGGCTACCCACTTCTACATCTGTGATCCTCTCTCCATCTCCATTTGAGAGAACCAGGTCTAAGATTGCTCCCTCTCGAGTGGGCTCCAACACTAGTTGTCTAAGGCATGCCCCCTGTAGGGCATCTAGAATAGATGTCCTGCTTGTGCCCTGGCCGTCCTGATTTTGTTACTGGCTTCCTTCAATTTGATCATATAAAGATCCATGTCCTCATTCTTTTTAGTGGCTTTGAACCTTTTAAATGTCTTTTTCTTCTCCCTTATCATGCCTTGTACTTTCTTTGTGAACCAAATTGTGTTTCTTCTTTTTGTTTTGCCAACTAATCTTATGCATCCTTCTGCTGCCTGGTTTAATGCGTTTAAGGTGGTTCCAGCTCTACTTCACTCCCCCTGGTGGTTTTTCTTCCAGTGCCTTCCTGAGACAACTTCTCATCTGTGTGAAATTTTCTTTCTGGAAATTGTAGGCTTTGGTCCTCGAGTGGCTAATGTCCTCCTTTACACTGATGACAAGCCAGTTTTATGGTCGCTTGACCACAGATGATTCCCAACCTTAACCCTTATAACCTTTGTACTGTTAGGACTAAATCCAGGATAGAGTCCCCACCCTTGGGTCAGCACCCCCCCTGACCCCACAAGGGGGTTCTGGTGTGCCTGATGGCACGATGACCCTTGGTCCCGGGTCTGCTGCCTTCCATCCAGCCAGAATCCTTATGATGCAGTTGTGTGGTGTAGTTGGTAAACGGAGCTACAGCTCCAAGCGGGTGCTACTGCACATGCGTGGCAGTGCAAGCAATGGCAGCCACCGCTTTCCATTCCCCAATCTGCCGCTTTTTCACAGGTCAGGGACTGTGCTTACTATGCCCAATAGTGCTCCTACACTCAGTCTCGGCCCCCACTTAGCATTTCTGGGGCCAAGACTGCGGACACTGACAAGCAGCTCCAGGTGCAGGTACATGAGTGGAGCCCTGGCTCAGCTCCCACATGGGCTCCTGAATTCTGCTGCAGCCACCCTAGCAGTCCCCCATACTGCAGTCCAGGGAAACCAGGGGTGAAGAGAGTCATCCCAGTGGCTGATGGAAGTGGCAAATAAGCCTCCAGAAATAGGGAGGACTTACACATGCCAATAGAACCTTTCAACGTAGCACAAAGCACTCTCCACCCTCACTCAATCCCCATGGGATCATATGAGGATGGAGGTTGTTCTGCAGTCTGATAAACCCCTGGCATTAAAACTCCCTAGAGTCTAATGTCCCACCTCCCAAGAAGTATTCCCGGTGTCTAGTGTCTCTCTCCCCCCCCCGCCCCGATTCCTAGTGCTGGTATTCTTTACATAATAATAATGTTCCCTGGTTTCCAGTGGAACCCCCACCACTTATCATTCCAGAATGGTGATCAGTAAAACCCTCCACTCTCCTCCAAGGCCAACTTTTGACTCCCCCCAAATCCACTGTTGATAGACTGTATTTCAGGCATATTTCAGGCAGTCTCTTTGTACTGGACTTGTGGGATGTCTCTTCAAAGTAACGGAAACTGAGTTTGAAAGCCTTCTTATAAGTTCTGTAATCAGCAGAATGTATCCATCAGTAATCTGATTGAATCTGGAGCACCCCCCACACCACCACCACCACCACCACTAACTTGCCAATCCTTACAAATGTATTTTTCTATCTTATTTTTTCTTTCTCTTTTTGATTTTCAAAAGGGGTTACTTTGTCATCAGAGTTCAGCTGAGTTGTGAATCAAGTCCAACCACCAGACGACACAGTGTACCTCATGGCTAGGTACGCACTCTAACATTTAAAACTTTCATTTGCCACACTTGGCTTCTTGTTCACTTTTAAATACACTGCATTCATCTACAAATTCACAAGTGGGCAGTGAGAAGCTTGCTAACGAAGACTGCCACACACTTACCAATGACTAAATAAATCCAGAGGTACAGTAGCAAGCTCAACCATTGCTCATTCACAAGGCTATAATTACATTTCCAATAGTTTCTAGGGGTTCTACTGGTTTACTGCAAATATCAGAATCAGATGGAATCCCATGTACACGTACACCCACCACCACACACCAGCTTGACAATCCTTTCAAATGTAGTTTACTTTATTTTCTCTTTATGATTTTCAAATGGGCTTACTTTGTTAGAATTCAGCTGAGATGTGACTAAAGCCCAGCCACTCCAAATGACTGTACAAAATGCACGTTCTTGTCCTCCAGATCTGGCGTGACCTCCCGAGTTGCACTGGATCAGGACTAAAAGGCAAAAGTTAGCCCATATACATTCCACAGTCACAAACTGAAGGTCCACAACAGTGGGTGGAGTCTAAAATCATAGATCCAATTTATCATTTTTCAACTTTTTAGCCTGCAGGCAGTTGTCACGTGCATAATTCTTACTTGTTCACAATTCCAAAATGTCATTTTAGGGTGCCTTCTTTCCCCTCAGAGGCATGTCCTGCACACTTAGCACCTTTAGTTAGTTCCACTATTTCATCTTTAGAGAACTGATGACAACCTAAACAGTACAGTGGCAAAGCATTACAAGGCAAAAATCCTACAGCTGAAGCTGGGGCACTTTAAACACAGGGCCTCCTCCAGAAATCCATTTTCTTAATGACTTTCTATCAGTAACAGGGTATACAGCAATTATCCTTTTTTTTCTACAGTTCCAAAGTGCATTAGTCACCCAGGAAAAGGGGTGTCCTGCACTCGGGAGGGACCCTGGAGATCCCATCCTCGCTTAAGGGACTGTTTACCTGTTGAGCATCAGACTGCCCCTACCTCAGGCACGACAGAAGGGTAGCTACTGGGTTTCCCCTCTCCAGACTCATACTTAGAATGAATGTATAGAATACCCTCCCCGGGGGTGGGAGTGTCACAGATCTCAAACAGTCCAAAACTGGGGTGGAGGTCACAAAAAGATAGATAAAATGTAAGATACAAACACACAACTAGTGTATCAAATTTAAGTGGAATACTGATATGACTGTGTGATCTTTGGCACTACTCCTATTGATTCCCAGGTGGGCCCCTGTATCCACTGTCCAGCTGGGCTCCCTGTACTCCAGCTTGACCCAGCCATGAGCCTGACAAGCCGGAGTGTCCTTTTGTCTCAGAGTACTGAGAACAGCAGAGACTGATATGCTGTGGACAAGATGGTGCCTTCTCGCCAATTGTCAAAACCAGAGACAAGTGTAGCACGTGCTGCTGTGCTAAGCCCCATCCTCTGGTGGTGACTGTGCCTCCTGCTCTGGGAGGTTAACCCCTTGGGGTCTAAAAACTCAGACATGTCATATAGCAATGCACAGGGTGCCTGGGAGGTACATATGGAATTTAGCTTGTTGCCTGGTGGCTGGACTTAATTCACATATCAGCTCAAATTTGACAACAAAATCCTCTTTGAAAATTACAGAAAATAAAAATAAGAAAATATATATTTTTTTAATTTAAAGTTTATTGATTTTGCATATACACCTCAGATTAACAACGGCAGAACAATTTTCTCATCCCATCCCCCCCACCACCACCTCAGGTGACATCTATACAATGCAATTCCCATTCACAGAGGACTCTTCAAGAAGAACATTATTACATTATTAACTTGCTCACAAGTAACATACAACTGCCGCTTTAAAGTGAATAAAGAACATGAAGTTTTTCCCCATTTCTTCTTATATTTACCCACACAATTATATAGGCTTGAGATCATCCTTTCTGTGCATACATTTGAAAGTAACGCCTGAACCCATTCTAGGTAAGAAACAGGCAATGAGTCCAGCCAGTGCCGAAGCACAAGCTTCTTCACTGAAAAGGCAATTATAGTGATACAAAAAAAATAAACTTTAACGGCGTGTATATTTAGTTGGGGGAGTGCACTGGATTCTTGCTGACTACTTAAGCAGTAACAATCAAGAAGCTGGTCGTTTCTGAGGGATTAACGGAGGGTTGGGAGGATGGGCCACCTTCCTCCAGCGGGACGTTAATCCCTCGGAAATGATCAGATTCGAGGTTGTTATGGCCATTATAAGTCTAATCGCAATAACAATTTTCTTTTTTTATAGTTTTTAAGTGTCTTAAGGTTTTAAGCAGTGTGGCACAAGTCGTGCATGCCACACAGTGTCAGCAGCTGGACTGGCTGTTTCTAAGATGTTAACGACTGATCCAGTAGCCAATCAGGAGCCTCACTAGGCTCATGAATAATTGATTACACTTATGATCATATCTGCCACACACCGGTAGCACCCCAAGAAATTGTAAGACATATGATCAAAACTTTTTTAAAGATTAAAGACTGGTCTTGCTGTCTCTGTATTTGTTTAATGATTGGGCGATGTGCAGTGTCCATTAGCAAGCTTTCCACTGACCACTTGCAAATGTTTAGGCATTGCACTTTATTTAAAAGTGAACAAGAAGCCAATTCAGGTGAGCTGAAGTTTTAAATGTTATAGTAGGTACCCAACCACGTGGTTCACCTTGTCGTCTCGTGGCTAGGATTAATTCAACTCTCAGCTAAAATCTGATAAAGTCAAACTCCCCCTCCCCAAAAATCAAATACAACAATTTGGTGGTGGTGATGGTGGGGAAGTGCACTGGATTTTGTCTGTCACTGTTCAATTATAAATGGCAAGAAAATATCTAGAAACGTCACTGACCCACAGATGTAATCTGACCATGCATTAAATAGAGAATAATGTATGGGCAACCATACACACAAGATTGTGTTTCCATCAAGGGGCTGAGATGACAACATATGAACCTTGAGAGTACAGCTCGAAAGGTCCATGCTGTCACCCCAACTCCGAGATGGAAACACATGCAGAGTTGTGTGTGGTCGCCCATATTTTATTTTATATATATATATATATATTTTTTTTTTTAAACACTGGAGAGAAAGACCCCCACTGAAGTGAAAACAAAAAATCTTGCCATTTATTTGTTCTATTTTATGATCAAAATAAAATTTACAGACTTTTGAAAGTTAAAAGGTACAACTTCAGGCACTGGGTGGTTAGTAAGTAGCTAGGCAGGAAGAAATGAGAAATTTAAAACTGTATGATCTTTGAACTGTGCAGAACCGTTTAGAATGCGCACAACACTTTGGAATGCACACAATGGTTTAGAATGTGCACAAGGGCCCAGATATTCAAACTGCGGCAGTTTGTGGCACAAGCCTGTGCGCCGCTCAAAACAGTTGCGCAGGGGTGTGGCCAGGGCGATATTCAACGGAGTTCGCAACTGCTTTGAATATCACCCCCTGGCCACCCCCACTGTGCATAGCGCAGTGGAACTGCGCCAGCGCAAGTGGTCAGAGTGCAGCATTGAGATGCGGTGGCGCAAGTTCAATTGTGCCATGCACAGCACCTGTGATATTCAAAGGGTGACATGCAAATGGAGCCATAATTTATGCAAGGCGCATAGGGGCCATTTGCATCCGATTATGGCCCCATTTGCATGCCATTAGCATGCAGGTGCACCGATCCCAGACGACTTGCGCCTGGCGCCCTGCCAGGCAGCAGCCGTCAGGGACCGACCCCCTGCAGCCCGATCGTGGGGCGTCCATAAGGGATGTCTCCAATCCCTGGTGGTCCAGTGGACGCGACAGTCTGATCGCAGGCATAACAGTGTCCCCCCTAGAGTAGACCGACATCGCTGGCATAACAGTATTCTCCCCATCAGTAGCCCGATCGCAGGCATAACAGTTACACCCCCCATTAGCCTGATCGCAGGCATCAGTACCCCCAAAGTTCCAGATCTCTGGTGGCCAGTGGACGAGCGAACCCGATCATGGGCGGCATTCCTCACCCCAGTCCGAAATCCCTGGTGATCTATGGACCCCCACCCACCCGCGGAGCCCCCACCAGCCGGCAGCACCCACCCGCCTGCCGCCCACTGACTGACGGCTAAAATTTGTGGCTGCCGCCCATTGGTTCAGGACATGGGCCAATGGGCGTGCAACTCCTTCTAGTCGATCCAGATATGTGAATGAATTTTCATTCCATATCTGAACGACTAATGATATGAGCTGCATACATTAGCTCATGCTCTGAACTCAAGCGTGCTCGCTACAACTGTCAGTGAGCTCACTCAACTGGGGGCGGAGTGGTTGGAAGCTCCGTGGGAGGGTGGGGTGGGGTCCACTAGATCACCAGGGATTTCGGACTTGGGGGTGGAAATGCCGCCAGCGATCGAGCTCGTTAATCCACTGGACCACCAGTAATCGTGAACTTTGAGAAAGTACTGATGCCCGCTGATCGGGCTAATAGAGTGTAACAGTTATGCCCATGATCGGGCTATTGGAAGTGTTACAGGTATGCCCGTGATCGGGCTACTGAAATGAGATCTGTTATGCCGTGATCAGGCTACTACGGGGGGATACTGTTATGCCCATGAGATCGGGCTACAGAGGGAGAACACTGTTATGCCCATAATCGGGCTACTCGAGGACACTGTGCTGCGATCAGGCTAATCGCGGGTCCACTGGACCACCGGGATATTGGACTTGGGGGATAATGATGCCCGCGATTGGGGCATGGGGGCGCTGACAGGGAGGCGGGAACAAGTCGAGAGCCACCCACAGGTGGCAGCTGCTGTGTTGCGCCCTGCAGTCGCGGCAGCTCACCTGTGGTGGCCCTCGACTTTTCCCCCAGGCTCAACTTTGTGCAGGCGCAGGTGAGGTTGCGCCTGCATAGCAGCTGCACAGCCGGGCTGAATATCGGGCTGTGCAGTTAGTACATGGGCACGCCCCCACCTGTCCTGCCTACATTACTGGTCGCCCGGCGCGCTCCAGGTTGACACTTTTCCCTTTTAAATATCGCACTAGAGGCACATTAGTGGGTTGTGCATGGTTAACATTGCTGGCGCCATCGCAACCCTTTTGAATATCTGGGCCATGGTTTTGAGCAGGCTGATTTCTATACAGAACAAAGGCTAACCATATATCTCTATAAAGCATGGTCAGGTGCCAAATCTCATTTTCCTCCCCCAAAAATCTACTTAGAACCATTTTATAAGTGTAATGAGCCCTATCCAGGGTATGCATCATAAGATTTTAATGCATTTCCCAGGGGTACAAGGACACTCAACCTTTGGCCTTGCTACACCGCTGGAGAGTGCATTACAGTCCTACAGTGCACACATCCTGGCTTATTACTTACATATACCTATAGACAATGGAGTCAGGGGGTCAGTACACCCCTCACTTGTCACTTTTGTAGCTGAAGGGTTAGATAATTAATTTTGACTCCCCCCCCCAATTTCAATCAGTGGAACAGCATCAAGATGAGGTTGGTGGGATTTCTCCAGCAACAGCAGGGACGCTACTTCTATATCTTTTGGTATTCAACATACATTGAAAATCCAGGCAGCCAAAATTAAGCTTTTTAGAAAATCTCTTTTGAATATCTTGTTTTACTGTTGCATTGCAGGGCTGAAAAGGTGCCAGCCAGCCAATTAAAATGCAGGATGCGGTCTATTTTTTGTGCCCATTGTATAATGCCTGATTATAACAAAATAAATATGCTAACCGAATGTATATGTAAGCAATAAGACATGACAGGGTGTGCATGGAACATATTTTACTGCATGGCAAGGGGCGTAATAATGCATGAGCTAGCCCCTGGTGTGCGGTAAAACATGTTCCATGCACACACCTGGAGTGTCTTATTACGCTTATAAAATGGGCTACATTTTTAAAAGTATTTTTCTCACCCTAAAAAACTATATTTAAATATCTAAAAACAGAAATCTTTGCGATAATTTGAGATAACATAGTCCTTCCGCCTGCTACCTGATGATGCTATTGTATTTTGCCACTAGGCATTTCTGCCCTTCTGTGGCATCCATACTTCTGAAAAAGTTCACCCACCCCCCACACTTTTTTTCCCCCACTAGACGGTCTGTTATTTATTAAGGAATTTTATCTTTTTTTTTTTAATTTCTACCTTAATTCCTTTGCCTGAGTCACTTGGTCAAGTGTCCTGTTGTTTTCCCAGTTATTCCGTCATGACTACATGCCACTCTTCAATTAACTGCACTGTACAGGTAAAATGAGGAACAGATGGGCAGCTAGTGGAAAGTTTTTTTTTTTTTAACTCCTCAGCATTGCTCTGCTCATGTCTTTCCCTCCTGCCCACCCAGCCCTCCGCTCCTTTACCAGCTCTCCTTGCATGTTTCCTCCTCGCCACCAGCCCAGCTGTACAATCGTACAGCCGCCTGCTCAGTTCTGTTAAATTTACTCAGCTGCCTATCTGCAAAACACAGAGTGAGAGAGAAGTATTTTCTTTTTTATTTATTATTTAATGCCCCACCGATTAGCAACACGTCTGCACGGCAAAGGCATGCTTTGAAAGTGGCAATGGGACCGTAACAAATAAGACCACAGGAAAAGTCAGTAGATTGTTTTTTAAATCGTCATCCGGGACTGTCAAATAGCCTGTGAAGCGGAAGAGTGAGTTGCAACAGAGGCTACCCGATCGGTTGGCGAGACCATGGGACAAATCTAAAAGTCAGTAGATTTTTTTTTAAACTGTTATCAGGGACGTTCATTTTAGCCTGGGAAGCATGAGTGAGAGGCACCAGAGTTTCCCCTATCGGTTGGCGAGCGCTTGATGAGCTGTGTTACGGAGTGTAAAAAAAAAAAAAAAAAAAAGGCAGTATTTCCATAAGAAACATTTAAACGGCTGATTGATTTTTTTTCCTTTTTCCACACTACGTCTCGCTTTTTGTTACAATAATCTAAGTATGGTATCTTTTTGTCTTGCTTGGCAAATGTAAAGATGGCAGACAGTAAAAATGCCAACGTTCCATGGCTTATGGATACTGGCCTTTTTACTGCCAGCCTTTTTTTAACCCATGCATGGAACATATTTCATGCATGGGCAACTAGCCAATCACATTGTTGGATTCAGCCTACCCATTTTATAAGGCAGTTTTCGCAGCAACCTGGACCAAGGTGTTCTATGCAATTTTGTAACATGGCACAAATGTAAGAACGTTGAGGAGGAAAGCGGATAGGACAGAAGGCGTCACGTGGTACAGGAGGAACACGGCATTATGAGACGATAATGCCGTGTTGCTTCTGAACTACACAAACGAGCCACCAGAATGAAAGTAGCGGTGTTTAGAGCTGTGAGCATTAAAAAAGACCACCACACTGTGGGAACAGCAAGAGAGTAGGATAGATAAGAAGGGGGAGAAATAGAAGCGAGGGACATAGGTAGTGGCAGAAAGACGGATTTATTTATTGGAACATCAGTTTACAACCTTTGCGCCAAAGGCTCATTTACAAAGGTACCTTGTCACAGAGAGGACAAAACAGTGCAAACATCTAGTAGGATGTAGTGAGCGCAGAGATGGAGCAAATGGCAGTAGTATTTAGTGTATGTGGAGCAATGGAAATGGACGAATGGATAAAGGAGGAGTTTGGAGAGGGCATAGAAGTGAGAGAATGTACAGTGGGAGATGTCGTTAGAGTATGTGAATGAGGAGGAGATAGTGAGGGGAGGAAGAAAGTCGCTAAAGTCAACCATCCTGACCACAAATACTGAGAGAGAGAGAGAGAGAGAGCAGCGCATGGGAACAGGGAGCCACAGGCAGGACATCCGGGAACACATTTAACTTTAACAGTTTCATGGTTCACGGCACGGTAAACTTCAACTATGGAGGAGGAATGACATACCCAGACCATAGCACAGAGACGGGCTAACTCACAAAAGATAAAGAAACCAGTAGTGGGGAACAGAGGTTCGAGCAGGATAGAAACAGAAATTGGACTCAGGAAATGACGCAGGCGTTATGCAAAAGGGAGATGTATACACTGTGTAAAGAGTAAAAGCGGCAGAATCACAGTCATCCTAGCTCAGGCATTGATTAAACACCCACACAGAAATCATTGAAATGTGCACCAATCGTAAACAAAGAAGAGTTCAGTGCATCAAAAAAACAAAAATAAGCACATCTGTATGTAACACAGTATTGTTGAAAAATGTGAATGTAACATTAAAAATCACAGCACAGCATATGTCTCCTAGTCTTTTCTGTTGTATCAGTAGCAAGATGTGTAGTCCATAGTAACCATGCCGACGTCCATGTTACAAGCGCATTAATCCCCTCCGAAGGTGGCATCAAATGGGGAGTTAATGCATGGTTGGACCGTTGTACGCACTCGGCCTCCGGCCTCGGCCACAACGGTCCCAACCATGCAATAACTCCCCATTAGATGCCACCTTCGTCGGCGATCAATGCTTACTTGTCCCCCGCCCTTTTGGTACACTCCTCCGCCACTGCACATACCACGCTGTTTGCGAGCCGTTAGGCTAATTTTCACGCAGAAGGATCTTGCCCGAAACCTTACTCAAGCAGCTTTGAATATGCAGCACTGCGTTTGTAATCCATGACCCTTGCAAATCCTTTCAAGGTGCAGTTGCCCATCCTGTAGCACTTTCCCTGTCGCTGTGACTTCTTTAAATCCACACCTCTGCAAAACGAAATCTAATAAAAGACCACTAAACTCAAAACTTTAGATTACTATACTGCACCCAGCGGGACTGCGAAAGACGGAAATACTATGCTAACTAATAACCATTGGACATAAAGTTCTTCTGCGCTGCCAGCGCGTCAGGTATTAAATAGCAGTACTCCTCTCCCCGTACAGACCTTGCAGCACCGGGTTGGCAGCCTCGAACGGCCCCAAGCAGCCTAGCATGTGAAGCTGTGCCCTCCTATGCACCAACCCCATTGGCTGGGCGCCCTATTCCTACTCCTGTCTGAAACCGGCGTCCTAGCTGTAGTGCGACCGCCTGATTGGCCCTGCTGGCCGTCACTCGGACGGATAACTCGTCATGCCAGGGAGCGCAGAACTCGAGGCTGTATGTATATATCTGTGTATGTATATGTGTGTGTTACTCTGCAGTACTCTGATGGGTAAAACTTTAGCCAGGCAAGGCGCTCAGGAGCGGTAGCTGCAACACTTAGTGATATTTGTTGTTGATGGCCCGGAGGTTGACATGAGCAGCCGAGCTGGGACACTCACTTCGCAGCGGTAGTAGCTACCCCAGTTACAAGGGCACAAGAAGACTGAGTAATATTGATGTTATCGTGTCCCTGTGGCCACAAGGACTTACGGAGTGTCCCGTTTCTTTTAAAACTACTGTATATATCACATTTTAGTTGTTTTTAGCCCTGTTTTTAACGTGTTGAATATGGGACTGTCTGCTTTGGAATTCAGCGACTGCTATTTGGACGGCCCGCAGTTCAGAGATAGACTGAAGTCGCATGAAAATGAATTGGATAAAACCAACAAGTTCATTAAGGAGCTGCTCAAGGATGGGAAGGCACTCGTCTCGGCGCTAAAAAGTAAGTGAAAATAGTGGAAACACAGATATTTTCTATTAAGCTGGGGTTGCCTGCCAGTCTGCCCACACACTAGTTTCACTTTCTTGGGGATCGTTCTTGTCATTGCATCCCATTATCTGTTGTGTATCACGGCGTGCAGTATGTGTGTATCTGCTGTGAACAGATGCTGCTGAACCCGGGGTTTGTTCCTTCCTATTATATGTGGTCGTTGTCTGTGCCTTTTGCTGACAGTATTGCAAAAGCATTTCCCTTCACCCATACCCCTCCTCAACTGTCGTACATTATAGTTACCGCACTGGTATTGCCACTTGGAAACTCTCTCACAGGGAGAAGGCAGTGTTGTACATTCCCACAGAGACTTGCATGTACTGTATAATGTTCATTTATCAACAAACATAAACGTTAGTGCACTTATTTTCAGTGTTCTAAGTATGCACTGCCATGTAACATTTTTGCCCCTTTGTCTCCTTATCAGACAGGGTGATGGATGGTTGAGATGTAGGCTTGCCCCTACAAGGGTACTAAAGGAACTGGCTGAGGAGCTGGCAGGGCCACTGGCAGACCTATTTAACAGTTCACTGGAGACGGGCTTAGTACCACAGGACTGGAGAACAGCACATGTAATGCTGCTCCACAAAAGTGGTCCCAAGGATGACCCAGGGAATTACAGACCAGTCAGTCTGACCTCCATTGTGGGCAAACTCATAGAGGCTGTACTAAAGGAAAGGTTGGTCGAATATCTAGAGGAGCATGGTCTTCAGGATGTGAGGCAGCATGGGTTCATGGGGGGGGGGACATTGTGTCAAACAAATCTGATTGACTTCTTTGACTGTGCCACTAAGACAGTAGACAGGGGCCAAGCAGTAGACGTCCTCTGTCTTGATTTCAGCAAGGCCTTTGACTCTGTGGCCCACAACAAAAGGTTGATCAGGAAGTTGGTGGATCGCGGGGTTGGGGAAAAGATGGCCAGATGGGTGGAAAACTGGCTGAACGACAGAACTCAGAGGGTGGTTGTGGGGGGAGAGTTATCTGGCATAAGACAGGTAACCAGTGGGGTCCCTCATGGCTCGGTGCTGGGGCTGGTGTTGTTCAATGTCTTCATCAATGACGTTGGAGATGGCATTAAAGGCAAAATGTGCCTATTCGTGAATGACACCAATCTCTGTGGGAGAGTGGACACAGCTGAAGGGATACAGGACCTACAGGAAGATCTGGAAAAACTAGGGAGGTGGTCCTGGATCTGGCAGCTTGACTTCAATGCCAAGAAATGCAAAGTTACGCATATTGGAGCAAAGAATCTTAGGACAAAGTACTGCCTGGGTGGAGTCCAAGTATCTGCATCAGAGGAGGAGAAAGGACCTGGGAGTGATGAACACTAGTGACCTGAAGCACTCCATGCAGTGCAAGAAAACAGCAGCAAATGCAAACAAGATGCTGGGATGCATATCTAGAGGGATCAGTAGTAGGAGAGAGGAGGTTATACTGCCCTTGTACAGGTCACTGGTAAGGCTGCATCTAGAGTATGAAGTTCAGTGCTGGTGCCCACACCTCAAAAAGGACATTAACCTGCTGGAGAAGGTCCAGAGGAGGGCTACAAAGTTGATGGCTGGTCAGCAGGGTAAGGCATACGAGGAGAGGTTGAGGGCACTGAATGTTCTACCTGGAAGACAGGAGAGAGAGAGGGAACATGATTGAGACCTTCAAGGACTTGAAAGGGATAAATAAGGTTGATAAGGAGAGTCTCTTTAGACTGAGTGGCAACCATAACATGAGGGGGCACAGACTTAAGCTGGAGGGTGGGAGGTTTAGGAGGGAGGTCAGGAAGCACCTCTTCACAGAGAGGGTGGTGAACACTTGGAATGCGCTGCCAGAAAAAGTAATCTCATTGAAAACAGTGGGCAGCTTTAAGAGAGGCTGGGATAGGTATAGGGGGAGGGTAAGGGTCATAGGCAGGGACAATGCTCCAGATAATGCTGGTAGGTAGGAGTAATTTACTCAACTGGTTTTAAAATATAGTGAGCAAAACAAAATTGGGATGCGTATGAGAGCTGTAAGTCTGGGGAAAAAACTGCTCCTTTTGAGTCACCAGTTATGTTTATAAAGCACTATTCTATGGAGTGTGGAGCTTTTGCAAATGTTGGGTGAATACTGGTACTCGTTAAAAAAAGTTCTGCAGAGTATTTCGCAAAATGAGGTGAGTAAAATGGGTCGGTACTCCCCTTATCTGGAGCCCTGGGTAGGGAGGATGGGAGGAGTGGGGAGAGGGGGCAGGGACAGTAGCTTAAGCTGTAGACCCTGCAACACGAGCAGACTTGGTAGACCAAATGGCCTTCCTCTGCTGGCTTCTTTGTATGTTCGTATGCCAAAACTGCTCTGTGGCTCATGCTGATCATGGTGTGCTTTGCTTGTACTGTATTCAAGGAAACTGTACTTCCCCCTTCCCTTCTTCTGGGCATTTGGAAAGCCTTCACCCTTTGAAGTTTTCTTGTTTAAACCCAGTATATTCTGTCTTCTCCTTACCTGAAGAAAGGCTGAACTTTTCAACCTAAAATGTATTTATTTCTAGTATGTTTATTTTCTTTTGCCATGCTGTTTTAACTGTGTCTTAAAATCTGTTTGTACTTCTACAAAAGTGCTGGTACTCTCCCTCAGGATTTCAGTACCTTCTGGTGACCAGCATATACACCCAGTTACTAGCCAGTGGTGTTCTGCTATCTTTGTGCCATCTTTATGGCCCAGGTCATGCCAGAAAACGGTCCTTTGGATCAGTGCACCTACCCGGTAATCGAATGCAAATAAACACATTTCTGAATTTAACTGAATCTGTCATTGTTAATGTAATCAAATTGCTGCTACGTTAGTTACACAGGCTTCTGATTATGATTCTGTGATTTGTTTAAAGAATTAGTCCTCAAACATTGCCACAGTAAGCCTCTCCCAAAATATGGACGAAATGTCAGGCTTTCCCAATTTATTTAAAAAACATCACGCCTCTCCATAGAAACAACATCACGTAATCTACTAAGATTATATTGTTTGCTCGTATCAGCCTTACTGTTTATTCACCTATGTTGCAATTGACATCTGTAATTTGTACTGTCTCCCAATGAATGTATGTAACTGTCCAGTGATATTTCTACATAATTATCTGTATCTGTACTGTTTTCTTATGCTTGGAACATTTGGTTCCCCAGGTCACCCCTGAAAAAGGGACTTGACTGTCTCAGAGGGCCCACCCAGTCATCAAAATTTAAATAAATGAATAAAGTAATACTTTGCCCCGTACACCAGGAATAACCTAAACAGCCTTAGAATAAATTACTCTGTTGTTATCATCGGGGACTTAGTGTTTACATTCAGTTTTCCGTATCTCTTCATACAAAATATCAGCAGCTCAAAACTCAATGCAGCAGTGCATGGTATGATTAAAATGTTGGACCTGTTCCTTTTGGTTCCATTCTAATCACCCTTTTTGGTGGAGGCGTTCTTCTCAGGGGATGGTTTGGTGGCTTGGAGAGAAGCAAAGTTCCCTGTGGAGGCCTATTGAACTCTAGGCATTGATGAACTTCAGGAAGTAATTTATTCAGAACGCTTTGAGATCTACAGCCCAGAAATTGCTCCTGGACATACGGTCAGACTATCCCTTTTTTTGTTCTTTGCCTGGTGGACAGTGAGAGTGTCCTGCTTTACTGTAAACAGTTTGAAAAACACTGACATGGTGTACCCCCAATCAAAGTGAGAGTTTGATTTGGGGAGACATTTTCTCTTATTTCTCTGGTGGGGTGAGAGCTCTCAGAGGTTGTAAATCATCTGCTGGAGAGAACTGTGGCAATCTTTTTTTTAACCAATTCATTATTTTTATCTGCTCTGTTCATTTGATCTATTTATTGTACTGTGGAGTTTGCATGGTGTGGTGTATGATTGGAAAGTGTGTATGGTGTGTGGGGTATAATTGAAGTTGAGTGGTTGGGTGGATAGGTGTGGTGTGGATTTGTTTTGGGAGCTTGTTGAGTGTGTAGAGATGTGCTGGGATGGTCAGGCATTATTCCCCCTTCAGGCTTAAAGGTCTCCAGCCTTTTTGGCGTCCCCCACTGTCCCCGGAGGTATACAGATGGTGTCGGGCTCTGGGGATTGTGAAGAAGAGGAAGGCGGGGGCAGGGCCTGGTGAGGGAATGGAAAGGAGTGGGTGGATTAAGACAGTGGGGACAAGAAGATGCCCTGGGGTGAAATGGGTTCAGGAGAGGGGTCCTCCCTGCCTGATTCCCATACCCAAGGGTTCTGCTTGTAGCAGGCAGGTAGCTCGGTCATCACCAGTGACCCATCCTACTTGGACGGTGTTGTGTAACACCAGGTCCATTAAAAACAAGACTGCTATAATAGCTGATCTTGTTGTGTCATCGGACCTGGCGTGCATCACCGAGACCTGGCTGGATGAAAATGCTAGCCCTGTTTTGTCTTCAACTATATCAGTCGGGTTTTCGGTGATACACCGTCTGAGGCTGGATCGTAGAGGCGGGGGAGTGGCCATCTGTTTTAGATAGGAACTGAACCTGGCGGAGGTAGTCTTGGGAACCACCAACTCCTTTGAATGTATCATGGGCGAGGGTGTGGGGTGCAGGATCCTTCTCATTTATCGTCCACCAGGTAATGGGAATGTTTTCCTGCGGGAAGTTGCGGACTTCTTTGTCGACCTGATATTGGGATCCTCCAAATGGCTGATCTTGGGGGATTTCAGTGCCTAGGTCAAAGATGAACTCTTGCAGTTTAGTCAGGACTTCCTCCAGTTAATGAATTCTCCGGGCTTCACACAGATTATTTCCTCCTCCTCGACCCATATAGATGGTCATTCATTGGACTTGGTGTTTCTCCTGGGGATGAAGATATCCAACTTGGTGGTGGAACCAGTCTGGTGGTCTGATCATTACACCATTGGGTTCAGTTTCCTGGCACCCCCCAAGTAGGCCGGCCCCAATGGAGATGGTCCAGTACCGCCCTTTGAGGGGTGTTTCCCCGGAGGGCCTGATGGCGGTGCTGGACCTATCGAGTCTACCGAGTGAATGCTTGGATCCCGGGGACCTGGTACTTGCCTGTAATAAGGCAGTGATAGGGGTCCTGGATTCCATTGCGCCTGTTTATGGTCGCCCCCTCACTCTTTGCCCCAGGTCTCCTTGGTTTGATGAGACCTTGAGGGAGTTGAGGGGAGTGGGACGAAGGCTTGAGAGATGTTGGCGGAAGTTGGGCCTGGAGTGTGACAGGCTTAGTTTGATGGACCATTATCCGGTCTATCAATCAGCAATTACCCATAAGAAGGCAGAATTTCTGTCCAGGGAAATTGCTGCTGCGCAGAATCGACCAGCCCAGTTCTTCCAGACCATGGACAGATTGTGCAATCCAATCTTTCTTTAGCCTGGAAGTGTTTTTTCACAGGAATGATGTGAGGAGTGTGCTTGATTCTTCGCAGATAAGGTTGCCACAGTCCGGGCCGATCTCCCTCTAACTGTCTCAAATAGGAGCTGTGGTGGTCGGCAGGAGATGTCGGACACCCAGTTTGTGTGGTTTGACTTCGACCTATCCACAGTTAATGACATTGTGATGGTCATCCAGTCATTGCGACCGAGCAACTGTAGTTTGGACCGGGCCCCACATGCCTTTTAGTAGGATGTGTGGGTAAAATCGTCCCAATCCTTGCCAAGATAGTCTGGTTGTCTTTGGAAAGGGGAATCTTTCCAGATCCCCTGAAGGAAGCCGTGGTTCGGCCCCTTCTTAAGAAATCCTTCATGGACCCGGACTGTCTGGCTAACTACAGACCTGTCTCTAACCTGCCTTTTGTGGGTAAGGTTATTGAGAAGGTGGTTGCATCGCAGCTGGATGATCATTTGACCAGCCACAATGTCTATGATTCTCTCCAGTCAGGATTTGGGAAGAGACATAGTACTGAGACGGCCCTTGTCCGGGTACTATATGACCTCCTAATAGTGAGAGATCGAAAAGACCCATTCCATCTTGGTCCTCCTAGATCTCTCTGCGGCATTTGCTACCGTGGACCATGAAGTGCTGTTAGAGTGCCTGCGGTTTATCTATGGACTGTTTGGCTCAGTCCTCAGTTGGTTTTGATCTTTCCTTGAGGGTAGTACTCAGGGGGTGGTGTCTGGGATTTTTTCCTCTGCACCACTCCTTCTATCCTGTGGGGTACCGCAGGGCTCCATCTTGGCACTCATGTTGTTCGCGGTGTATATGCTGCCATTAGGAGTGATTATTAGGCAGTACGGCTTGAGTTTTCACTGCTATGCAGATGATACTCAGCTGTACATGTCCTTTGTGCCTGGCCAGGGTGATGCTGTCTCAGTCTTTAACAACTGTCTCACCCGAAATCGAGGACTGGATGAGTGTGAGTTGGTTGTGGTTAAACCCTGAAAAAACTGAGGTGTTGGTTGTGGACCCAGGTTGTTGGGAGGTGGGTTTGCAGACACTATCGCCTTCGGGTCTTTGGCTTGGGGGTGTCCAGTTAGCTACCTCAGCCCGGGTGCGGAACCTGCGCATTATATTTGATGGCTGCCTGACCCTTAAATCACAGGTGTCAGCTGTTGTTAAAACCTCCTTTTACCATCTGAGGAATAACGCCGGGGTGATGCACCTGGTTCCTTCTGACGATCTTCCAGTTTTGGTCCACGCCTTCGTTACCTCCCACCTTGACTACTGCAACGCCCTTTACCTAGGGCTACCGGGGGTTGATATCCACCGCCTGCAGCTAGTGCAGAATGCGACGGCCAAGCTTTTGACTGGTACCTCTAGGACCAGTCACATAACGCCTGTCCTCCGCGGACTGCACTGGCTGCCAGTATTGTAGCGGATCATCTTCAAGGTCAGTTTGCTGACCTATAAGGCCCTACATGATCAGGACTTGGTTACCAGCAAGATCTTCTTCACCCCTACTGTCCCCCCACCCTCTCCGATCCACTGATATGGGATTGCTAGAGATTCCCAGGGTCCATTTGAAGACATCAGGGGCCAGGTCATTTAGTTTCATGGCCCCGACCCTGTGGAATTCTCTACCTCATCAGGTGCAAGAGTGCCTGACTGTCCAAAGTTTTTTAAAGCAACCTTGAAAACTTATTTATTTAGCCTAGTATACCCTATTTTTTAATGATGATGTGTTGATTGGTTTTATTATATTGTTTGTTTTTTGTGTATTTTAATTGTTATTGTGTAAGCGCCTTGGTTTTGGAAAGGCGCTTTTTTATAAATAAAGCATGATTTGATGATTTGATTTTCTCCAGTCTTGTAAGATATATTTTTTGTCTCTTTCCTTAAAACTCCTTTTAAATGGCTAGCCCCAGGCTTTCAGCACTGTTCTCAGCTTTTTGTTTTTTTTGTTTTTTTGAACACCCAGCGTTGAAGCACCTCTTTTCTTGTGACTGTGGTAAACTAGCATGCGAGAGACTCGGTGACGTTATGGGACAATGGGTGTTTAAAGATAGCTGTGAATACTGACAAAAACCTGGAGCTGTCTATAGTAAAAAGAGCACTTGTTTTATTTCAGGGCTTAAAACAAATACTAAAGCAGGCTTAACGTGTGTAACAACGAAGATATTACAAAACGGGAGAAAAAAGGTGGTCTAGAATAGAATAAAATGTTATAAGTTCTAAATTTTCACTGTAACTTGCAGTGCTGCTTTTGGCAAGTACATTGTCAGACTTCACTACCTACCCCCCCACCCAGAGAGATGAGGCCACCATTGAGAATCACTGGTTTAAAGGTTTGGCTAAAGGGTTTAAAAAGGTAAAAAAAAATGTGGCTAAACAAACAGGCCAGAACCAGAGCAATTGAATTACAGAGGCAGAAGAAAGCTCAGCATCATGGTCACCACCCTGCACAAGGAGCCATCCAAAAGTTGGAGTTCAATTCCAGTTCCTTTATTTAGAAGTCCAAACGATAAAAGTTCACCAAAAGCAGTTCAGATATACACAGCAGGTAGAGAGGTGAGCGGCCCCCATCACAGCCAAAGCGTTTTTGCGTAAATGCGCGCCTTCTCAAGGTGTTGAGAAAGTGTTACGTGAAAACGTTTGGCTGTAACGTTGGGGAGGGTGTGTATCTTCGCCTCTCTATCTACTGTGTATATCTGAACTGCTTTTGGTGAACTTTTTATTGTTTGGACTTTTAAATAAAGGAACTGGAATTGAACTCCAACTTTTGGATGGCCGCTTGAGCCGGGTGGTGACAGTGATGCTGAGCTTTCTTCTGCCTCTGTGGCTAAAGGTTTTTGTAATTTGGCTAAAAGTTCAGGTGACAGCCAAAATGTTACTTGGCTTTAGACTTTCAGCTTAAGCACTGTTGTGGCTCACAGCTGTACTGCTGATCATGTACTTAAAAGTGGCAGTACTCCGCATCAGAGAGACCATTCCCATTTCAAGCCCTCCTTCAGGTCAGTTAGAAATTGCAGCTGTGAAGGATGGCCTGTCCTGTAGATTATTTATTTATTTTAAAAGTTGGTAACAGCTGCTCACGTGGCCTAGCAGTTAAAGCTACTGCCTTCTGCTTGGGGGTATGCTGTGGGTTTATGTCCCTGGCCGTGAATCCCACTTGGTAGGAGCTGCAGTGGCAGTTTGATGGATGCACTTTGCTCCCCAGGAAGGATCTTCTGTGCTGCTCATGGAATGGTTGCCCCTAGTGGCCCCAGGGGGATGGCAACCTCAGTCACACCTATGACTACCCATTAATGGAAAGGGGAGCCCTTTGTTAGAATGATGTTGAGATGACACTAGCTCCGCCCCTTTGCTCCTCAGAACATGGGGTGCCTGACTTTTGACCATAGCATGATCCAGCCCTGCTGAGGGCACAGCAGGCAAGATGGGTAGAAGATGGGTACAGGGATAGCAGTAAAAATAACCCATAAAATGATACAAAATTGTTGGCTGGAGTAGGCATACTGAGCTACACTGTGACACGGTGGTGGGGGAGCAGGGACCGCAACACAGGTTCCACTTTAAAAGGTATGCTTCATTATTTCAGTGTGTCCTGTCTGCCAAGTTAACCGGACATTGCAGTCTGAGCATCCCATATGTATCCTGATGTAATCAATTTGTATTGTAATTAATTATGCTAGTTTGTTACTGTGTATTGCTGTATTTTACTGTGCTTTATTGCTTTATAGTATTACTGTGCTTTTTACTTGTAATATGCGCTTATCCACTCCCCCTTCCCACCAGGACACATCTGGAAACAAGCTTTATGGCTCAGTATGTCTTTCCTGGTAAATCTCTTTTTTAAATAAATAAATAAATAAATATTGACTGAACTCTTTTTAGTTAGGTAACCGTTATGGATGTGTGAATGTGCTTCACGCTGTTGGTGTTAAGCAGTCCCAGGACACAGATGTACAGAATGTGTGGATTTTAACATAGTACCATAGTACCCTGTAGCTGCCTGCAGCGCTGCCTCCACCCTTCTCCCACAATGCTGCCCCTGGTGTGACAGGTTCAGTTACAGTATGCTGTGTTGTTGTGTTTTTTTTTTTTTCTGTTTTTTTTTTACATTTGAATTTTTATTAAAGGGACACATTCATCTACAGTGGCAGACATAGTTTGAAAGCCCATGAAAAGTTCTTTTAATTGAGGTATTTGGCATACCTGTAGCTGGAAGCAGTCGAGAGATATAGATGGCTGAGTCTGTGCAATATAAATAGTACATTAGAGCCATTCTTAGAACCTTGTGATGTCAATGACAGTCAAGCAGTGCTTAACTCAATGCAGTTAGGCACTGCTTGATTGTCACTGACATCACAAGGGTCTAACAATGGCTTTAATGTAGTATTTATATTACACAGACTCAGCCATCTATATCTCTTGACTGCTTCCAGCTACAGGTATGCCAAATACCTCAATTAAAAGAACTTTTCATGGGCTTTCAAACTATGTCTGCCACTGTACATGAATGTGTCCCTTTAAGTCAACAGGTATGAAGAAGAGCAGTACAGAGCAGTTATAAACACCATGCTTTAAGAGTATGTTGAGTTTCCATTGTTAACAGGGGTGTGCGGAATTCCACTCAGCATAATTCTACTAAGCTATTCTGAACCTTCAGGGTATCTGCCATTGTCTTTTTGCCAGTGAGTGTGTCCTGGGGCTTGGCTGATTCTTTGTTGTTTGGTGGCATCTAAACTTTTGCTTCTCACAAATCATGTTAACTGTGAATGCCTTTCCAAAACTAGAAAATTAGCTAAGCATTTCAGCACTAAAGGTTAGAGTTGTGATACTGATATCAGTCTGTGTTGGTGCAAAAACAGCAAAACAAAAACCAGGTGTCATGTTTTGCAGTTGTGTTACTTGACAGCATACCTCACAACCTCTCAGCATTAAAATCCATAGCACTGGCCTTCAGTGCGGAGCAAATGGCCAGAATGTGCAGCATTTTATTATCCTAAAGAATAATTTACTTTGAGTAGTAGACCATGGATGCTTAATATTAAGGATTGTTTCTATCAAGTTAGCTTAATTTTTTTAATAGTTTATCTTGAAATGTTGGGGCCGGCAGTTATAGCCTGGAGGTTAGAATAATGAGCTGTGAATGAGCTGGGTTTGATTCCTGCAACCTCCACTTGCATATTGTGTGATCCTGAGCAAGTCATTTAGCCTCCCCAGTGCTCCTGGGTCATGAAACAGGCCTTGTGCCTAGTGGGCAATACACGGTTACCAAAGAATAATCAAAAAAAAGAAATTGCTTTAATGTCGTGAGGGACATAAGTAAATCTTTGCAGAGCAAAAATTAATATCAGAGTGAACTACGTAGTGCTATGTGCAATGCAAAGCAGTTGAGAGGTGTGCATGACAGGTACACGCTAATCCTGTTTTCCCAAATTCTATTCTGTGCTGTAACCTTTTGAGAAGAACATGGCATGAATGGCCAGGATCCAGCATGTAGGCAGATGCTGCCTTACTGCTCTGACACATTACTTCCCCCTCTATTGGTAGTGTTAACTCACCCTGTTCTGTAAAGCTGTCTTACCTGACCAAACAACTTGACTGTGAGGACAATAAAACGTTCAGGGGGCAGGCACAATAAAGACTGCCACTACCTTGAAAGTTTGAGCTTTGAACGAAGCCAAGCTTCTTATCAGAGCAGTCAGTGCCTGCTCCAAAGGGCTTTATTATTGCTATCGTAAACAGTAAAATATTTTCCCTTTTAAAATGACTAAAACACATATTATATAGCATGATATCATGTGAAGCCAAACAAGATTGTTTCTTTCTAAACATTACACATCCCACTGTACGTAATAATCATGTACTTCTTTTGACGGATTTTGCTGACATCTATAAACCACTGGGCCATAATCAGAATGGGACTTGTTACAAACATCCTACAATAGCTTTACACTTCTGTTTTGTAGGGTTTTGGTTGTATTTCATTTGTTACAGTATATGGTCCTTCCCTTGGAGTGGATATGTCATGATTTGGAATTGTGATGGTGTGATAACTGTCGCATGGTAAATAGATTATTGTGAGTACAGACTGATTACAAAAGTAGCCAGTTTTGTATCCCGCCCGCGTCCCCGCAACAAAAAAAATCCCTCCAAAAGCTTATGTAAGTGGAAGGGAAGTCCTAACAAAACAAAAAAAACAAGCACAACAAATTAGTTCATAGGTCTGAAAACCTTGTCATACCATGATACTTCTGATACCATGGTATGCCATGACATTCTATCTGAAAGTGTTGTAAGCACTTAGTGATTATAGGCCATGAAATATTCCGTGATTATGTCATATCTTACACTTGCTGAGTGTTGCCATAAGCCCTGAATGATATGAGTGCAGACTTCTGTATTTTATACAGATATTTTTGTTACCACCTGGTGGCCTTGGGCCACCGGGCCACCGCTAAAGTCGACCCCTGCCACGTATTATAATGCAATTGAAACCAGTGCTTGTCTAGAAGGGACATTCAAGTCGAGTCTCCCTCCTCCCAACTCCGGACTTCAGCAATGACCAGTGTCTAAAGCTAGTCCTGCTTACATGGGTATTCCTTTACCCTTTAATGCTATAGCTGCGGCATAGCTAGATACAATAAAGAAGTTAGGTAAGGTTACCTGCAGCCTCGACAACTTACACTGAAACATAGAAACATTGACAAAAAAGGCTCTGCAGCCCACTGAGTCTGGTCAGCCCTACCTGTCTAGTGGCCCATCACTCCTCAGTTCCTCCCTTCCGCCACTCTCTTCACCAGCCCCATATGCCTGTCTATCCCTCCCATGTTTGAAACCCCCCACTGAATTCGCACTGACTACCTCCCGTGGCAGCCTATGCCGCCCTTCCACCACCTTTTCTATGAAGAAACTCCCCCTTCCACCACCAGTTTCATTGCATTCTTCCTGGTGTTGGCGCCCTTGCTCAGTATAAACAGCTGTCCACTGTCTGTTCTGTTAATCCCATACTGGTATTTGTGTGTGTTTTTATTGTGTCCCTACTCTCTCTTCCTGTCTCCAGTGTGTACCTGTTGAGATCTGATAACTCCTCCATGTAAATCTTATCTTGCTGGCCCTGGATCATTCTGGCTGCCCTCCTTGGCATCACTTTCACTTTGACCCGGTCTCTTTTCAAGTGCGGGTTCCAGAACTGCACACAGTACTCCAGGTGAGGACAAGCCAGGAACCTGCACAGTGGCAGAATCCCTGGCTGCTAGAAGGTCATGGGTTCCTGCCCCGCACTGGGATTGGACTCATACCATGAACACTGTCAGTAGAGTGCAGTACTAGAGGGGAATGCTGTTGTGTCTGGGTGTGCCATCCTTTCGATGAGACATTAAACCAAGGTCTTGTCTGCCTTTTCTGGTAGCTGTTCAGGTGGACGTTAGAGATGCCATGGCACTTCGGGGAATTTCTCTGGTGTCCTGGCCAAATTTCCCTTATTCTCTCCAAGGTTTCACCAGCAGGTTAATCTGATTCAGTTTCAGTTGTTTTTGATCTATATCCCATCCTCCGCTGGGATGAGGCTAAAAATAGACAGTACTGCCTAGCCCTTCTTCTACGGTCAACAAAAAAATAAATCGATAAGTAAATGAATGAGTAAATTAATTCCCCTTCACAGCATACTGTCCACCCTCCCAACTGCCCTGATGCACTGTACTGTTGCCTTCAAACTGTCCAATATTATTACCCCTAGGTTACTTTTCTCTGTTGTAATCTTAAGAGCAACACCCTGTTCCTCTGCTGTACATTACCTGGCACTTCTTGAAATTGAATTTTAACTGCCAAAACCTTGGCCACTGCTTCAGCCTTTCTGCTGCTGCTTTCATACTTTTTAGTCCCTCCTCACTGTCTTTACTTCCACAGATCTTTGTGTCATCTGTAAAGAAGCAGATCTTCCCATGGATCTCCACGCCAGTATCACAGAAATGTTAAAAAGGACTGGTCCCTGCGGTAGCCCACTGGTGACCTCCCAAACCTCTGAGTAGTCCCCATTCAGATTTCTGTGATTTTTTTTTCCCAAATTTTGACTCTCCTTGTTATTTGGTTCTCCCCTCTCTCTCGGGTCCGCTAGCTACTTAAACGGCTTTTATTTTTAATTCTTTGGTAACTGGGTAAGGCCCACAAGGCCCAAAGCATGTTTTATGGGGTAACCCAGGAGCACTGGCAGGGTTAAAAGGATGCTGTCAACCCCCTTTGGTCTCAGATTGTCCCTAAGTTAAAAAACAAATGTTATGATTGCTCAAATTCTGTGAAGATTTCTATTGTAGCAGTTAGTTTGATTCTGATTAATTTTTTTGTGTTTTAAAAGTAAAAAAAGACTGCTCACCATACTGGTGTTACCATACAAAAATGTGTTAACATTCTTTGATCAACTTCCACTGCATCTTTTCTGGATCTGGGATGCCCCTAACATAATCTTGTCACTCATGATGCTGTGGTAGGAGAGAGAGAGTATTGCATCATGGGTAGAAGCACTTTTTGGGGGTGTTTCTAATGTTCAGGATGTTTGCAGTAAGAGCAGATCAAGGATTTGAAGCAACACAAGGCTGGGTATAATTCACCATTCTCATGAATTTCATTTCTACTAAGAAAGGAAGCAGGTGAAACAAGCAACAACCTTGGTGAGTTTTAGGGAAGGTACGTAATCATAAATGTAGGTTTTTAACTAGAAATAATGAGGCAAAAGTGTCGACATTGTCCTTTTAAGGCATGTTTTCATTGCCATCTTTGCAGCGCATCTACTTCTATACATGTGTTGATGCACTGCGAAGACGGCCATGTGGACACTTCGCAGTAAGTGTCTCTTGGTCCTCTTCCAGAACCGGTGCAGTAGTGTGAATATCTGTTGGAGCAAGCGTATTAAGCGGCCTTGTAAATATGCTGTGATGCTCACTCCAGTGCAAAGCAGCTGCTCTCAGAATTCTCTACTGAACCCATGAGCCTCTGAGCCCCTCTCTGATGCAACCTGCATCAGCACAAGGGAGGGCTGTGTGAACTGGAGTTCAGGCCTGCTTATGAGATATGGGCGGGAGCGGTGCGGTGCAGATGTGGGAGCACTGTCGCCATATAAACATGCCTTAAGTGACTTGTGCAGTGTCACAGAGTATGCAAGTGGAGGTTGTGGGAATGAAACTCGGGTCTGCTGGATGTACCAAGCTCATTCGCAGCTTGTTACTCTAACCTCTTGGCTATTCAGCCAGCCTTGGCCCCATCCTTTTCTCCCTCTTCATCAATGACCTCCCCTGTGTCTGCATTAACTCCCTCATCCCGATGTATGCAGACGATACCATTCTATACTACTGTGCTAACTCTCTAATCCAAATGTATGCTGACAATATCATGTTATACTCCTCAGGACCTACCACCGCTAACATCCAGGACTCACTTCAGCAGGATTTCAACAATATCCTCTGCTGGTTGTATGCTTATCATGTTAGAGTTAATACTAAGAAAACTGTATCTATGACATATGGGACACAGCAAATGCTGGGTAAGCTCCAGACCCTCCTTGTGTTCTCCGCCACTGAAGGCTCCAGCCTCGAAGTGGTCACCACATTTAAATACTTTGGGGTCTGGCTGGACACAAATCTCAAGTTTCCACATGGCTGCCATATGCTCTAAACTCTGATCTAAATTAAGCATATTGTAGCGAAACAGAGACCGCCTCCCCCTCCCTATCTGTCATGAGCTACTCAAGAAAATGATTCTCCCAGTAATTGACTTAGCTGACATAGTCTGTGGTACTGCCCCTGCCACGTGCTTGTCCAGCCTTGATACTCTCCTGAACTCCTTCTGCCGCTTTGCTTCTGACCCCCCCCCACCCTCACATGCATCACTGCTCGCTGTACTTCTCCCTCGCTATTTTACCTCTATCCCATCGTCGCCTGACCCATTGCTTGTCTTTCACAGCCAAATACTGGTTTGGGACCCTAAATCATCTGCTTCTACACACTCCTTTCCTCCTTTGCTCCTGCGCTGCCTCCTCCTCAGTCCCTCAACCTAGTCACTCAGCCTCTGCCCCCTTGTCCCCTGATGATCTCCTAGTCTCCTCATCCTCCTCCTGAGACATTGTTTGATTTATTGACCTGTCTGCCGTGCTTGTCATGGATGATTTTCTGTAGTTACTGGATGTGTGATTTTGTTCCTGTTCTTACTTCATAGCACTTGACTCTGTTGTAATTGCAGTTACTGTTCTCTCCCTCTGTATGTATTTGCTTGACTTTCTGATCATTGCTGTGTCTGTTCTCTCCCTCTGTTTGTAATGTAACCCCGCCTCCCTGGGTTGCACTTGGAAACGAGCTCTGGCTCAGTGTGCTTTCCCAGGTTACCAGAGTTTAAATAAAATACTGAAGCCCTATGTACAGTAGCTGTCCATGCAGGACAATGTTGAAGGCTTTACTGAAATCAAGGTACAGTACAACGTGTCTACTGCCCCCCCCTTGCCCACCTTTTTTCATCACTTAATTAAAGAAGTCAGTCAGATTTGTCTGACACAACCTCACTTCTGTGAGTCCATGCTGCCTGACATCCGCAAATCCATTTGCCTCCAAGAAATCTGCCAGCCTCTCCTTTTTATTTGGGCTTCTAGCATCTTCCCACTATAGATGTTAGACTGACCAGTCCTTTAGTTTCCAAGATCATCCCTACCTTTTTCTGCTCTTGTGCAGAGGAACTGCATTTGCTGTCATTCTTTCTCTAGGTACCACCACCCACCTGCAGTGAACTGCTAAAGAGCTGAGCCAGTGGTGCTGCTAAGACCTGCCCAATCTCCTTTAGCACCTTGTGGTGTGGCCTGTCCAGGATTCCTTGTACTTGTCCACCTTCAGTGCATTCAGTCCTTTCAGAACCCTCTCATCTGAGAATGGAACCTCTCTGACACCCTGTTCCCTCTTGTTATGACTACACAGCCTGGTAATGGCCCTTTATCTTCCACAGTAAATACCAAAGAGAAAAACTGATTCAGTATGTCTGCCTTCCCTTTATACTCCTCCTTCGATCCTTATCCCTTCTTCAGTTTGACTATTCCCTCTTTCATTTTACATTTCTCACTTAACGTAACAGAAGAATAATTTATCCCCCCCTCCGCACGCTATCCCTACCCTCCTCATTTCATCTTGACACTATGAAGGTCATTATGAAAATCAAAATTAAAATCTGAGGGGCACAGAGCATTTTCGGTGATGATCCCCATTTTTATTGTTCTGCGCCTCCCCACTCCCATCCTCACCTGTCTATTCAGGCAGGCATTTGATGGGAACTGAAATAGCTTATGGCCTTCCTGCATTGAAAAAAACATTTTATATGTTTTTAATGTTTTAACTATGCTGAGTATTTAATGTATTTTTTACGTTTAGATTATGTAATAAGTCATTTGCTTTTGTTTTTATATTTTGCTCATGTCGTTTTGTTATACTGCGCCTTTGTTTTAAGAGAGACGTTTTTAAATAAATTATCTATTTACAATATCTGTCTGTCTTATTCCCCCTTATTGCCTCTCCTGCCTCCCGTGTGAACCGCAGTGGTTTCCTGACCCTCTTGTTTTTCCCTACTACCCTGATACAGTGATTCATGACATCAAGTATAGCTTCCTTTATCACTTCCCATTTCTTTTCTACCTCCTCTGCTGTCTTCACCCTTTTGAGCTTCTCGTACAACAATTCCTGCTTCTTGCCAAAGTCTGCTGTTCTGAAATCCCTGACTTGACTGATGGTCACTGGTTCCGACTTGGTCTTGGGTATCCCCTATATTATCCCTGTTTGTGAAGACTAAGTCGAGGATGGGGCCCCCCCCCCCGTAGGCTCTTCAACCCTTTGGGGTAGGACTACCTCCTGGAACAACTGTACCCACACCTGATTTATGCCAGTTGCCACTACTGGCATCCTCCTGTCCACCTGTGGTATGTTGAAGTGGCCCACTATTAGCACCTCCCCCTGTTTTATGGACCGTCTAATTTCATCCCCTAGTTCCCTGTCTGTTGCGTTTTTCTGTGATGCTGGTCTTAGACCATCTATATATAGTACTACTACTGTCGTGATGTTCCTCCCCAATTTTAACTACTTGTATCTACACTGTCTTTATGCATTTGCCCTCTCCACTATCCCTGAGGCTTTATGTTATCCCTTAAGTGCTTCCTCTCCTCCTTCACCACTCTGTGTGCCTCCTAAACAGTGTAAACCCTGGATGGTCAGATCCCAATCATTGTACTGTGGGGCCCATGTCTTCGTGATCACTACAAGATTCAAGCGAGCTTCTACCAGAAGAAGAGTGAATGCGTTCAGACGTTTCAAACCAGCTCACATGCTAACTTGATAATTGAGGTGTTGGCAAGTCACAGAGCCTTACCAATTGGTACAGAACACGTGATGATCCAGTTCAGTACCATATAGGGTTGCTTATCAGTCTAGTAAGGGCATTTTTGTGTGTGTGATGGATGATTAGCCTATTCTGTTTGCAGCTCGTCCATTTGGACCAGTGTCTGTGTGTTTTCCCACCCTTACAGAGGTTGTAAGATATTGAATGTGCTGCATAAATCATTGACTGACTTTAAAAAACAAGTGTTTTTGACAGTCTCTGGGATCAAATCTGTAGAATCATCCTGCTGGCTCTGAGTATATAGTACTGAGAAATGCTGCTTATCATGACAGTCACAGAGTCTTATGGAACGTGGCAATGCTTAGGGCGAAAGAAACCGTGTGCAGGTCTGGTACCCAGGCTGGGATGCTCTGCTGCTCTGTGCTTCAGCTTTTTAGAATGGGTTATATTCTACTTTCATCACAGTGGTCAGATATTTCTCTTCTTGTCACTGGTCCAGGGCCACCAGTATCCTGAGAAGCTTTCACTAGTCCAGTCAGACAGTTCAGAGTTGAAGAATTTTTACATAAAAAAAAAAAAAATCAATGTGGTAAGGGAAACTTACAAAATCCATAACACATTATAAAAAATGTTGGTAGTATGACATATTTGAATTGGTCTCCTAGACTACGTATGAATAGAAATGCTGGTTTGAGTTATGATACCAGTTCTCTGATTACCAGGTCTCCGCTGACCCATCAGACCAGTAAAAAATTTAAATTCATCACAGAAATAGTAGGCTCAGCACCCAGGACAAGTGGGTATTTTTGATCCCATGGTCCATTTGGGTCACTTCTGTCTGCTTTAGGGGTCTGCAAAGTTCAGTTTTCTCCAGCTTGCCACTCTCATCAGTGTTCAAGTTTCAGTTGGCACCCAATACCCCCACACCAAGAAAAAGCACAAGGAAAAACACAAAATGATATGATGTCTCCTGAGGCTACAGAGGAGGAAGGCCCACGCCCTGTGGGAGTTCTTGATGGTTTAGTCCTTTGACAGAGGTACTTGTATACCTTTACGTGTTATTCTGTGATTGAAACATAATCTACACCAATACTGTAGTATGCTAATTCCAAACACATACAGTGGACTGCAAAGTTAGCAAATTATGTTTATACAGCCACCCCCTCAATTACTCTGAGACTTCATTCACCACTGTGCAACTCTGTTTCCCACTTAGCAGCATCAAAACTCTGTTTTGGGTGAGGGGGGAAGCTCCTAAAAATAAAGTTGCTTGTTTTAGAAAAAAAAAAGTTTCACGTTACAAACTGAAAGGCTAAGGATTCTTCGTTTAAGGAGGTATTCCTCCCTGTTTTTAATCAGAAATAAAGGTAGTCTGCTAACAGTAGGTTCTCTTTCTATATTTACAAGGGAGTCCGTTGAAAGGGAGGTTGTGGGCTGTGGGAGCTCTGGAATCATTGAATAATTCTCAGAAGGGACAACAGGGCAGACATGATGGACTTGGAAGTCCCTTTCTGACCTCTGCCATTTATGCAGCTGTGTAATTCAGGTCAACTCGGATTTATTTGTTGGTGCATATTGTAACCATAGGGTGCAGGTAATATATTTTCTTTCATTTATTCATTCTTTCTTTCTTTCTTCGATAACGGGGTAGGTACACTGGTGCCAGGCACCTTTCTCAGGCACGACCTGGGTACTGCAAGTACACTGAATAAGCAGTAACACATTATTGTCGTGGTTTATAGTACAGTGGTTTGACACTGGAAGCAGGATACAACAAATGGCACAAAAGAGACGTGTTTACGCTTTACATATTTGCAAAGCGCGAGGTTAGAAGCTTGAAGAACATCAGTAACAGACAGTTACAGATGGATATGCAATATGTTTAACAGTAGAGATTGCGATTTCTATACACTGATGCAGAAAGCATATCTACAATTATTTATTTAGACAGCAGTTTGGAAAACCTTTGAGCCATAGGCTCATTTACAAAGGTACCTTGTCACAGTAAGACAAACGAAAATACACAGTATAACAGTATAACACAGTATGAAAGTAACTTAAGACACAGATACAAACAAGCTGGTACAGGTAGGATTGATGCAAACAATACCAGAGTTATGTTGTCCTTAGCAGCTTAGTAGTAAGCTTTGTCATAAGTATTGAGTACGGCTTTGACTAGTGGCAATTACAGCTTTGGGTGTTAACAAGGTGGTTCCGTAGGGACGTTTTGAAGCACGATATAGTTGGAGCTTCGGAGATGGAGCGGGCAGTGTGTTGAACCAGGAGGGGGCCCTAAAGCTGAAGGCTCTTTGGCCGTGAGAGGTCCTAGCTCTAGGGATAACAAGAGAGGTTTTCCCAGAGGTCCGTGTATGAACTAGTGGGACAGAGCGGTGGATGGTGGTGGTCAATCCTGGCGGGCATAGCCCAAGGAGGGTCTTTTTTGTAAGGGTACAGGTCAGATATTTGAGGCGCTTGTCAAGATCAAGTACCAGCGCTTTAGCATACAGTAGACAGGTGTGTGTTAGCCTAGGAGCCCCAGTAATTAACCTGCAGGCCTTATTCAGAGTAATGCGAATTTTATGGAGTGCGTCTGATCAGCAGCACCATACAATCGCAGTCCATAGTCCACTAGGGACAGGATAGAGGAGGTGACTGCGAGGTTGAAGAGCCTCTGGGGAGCAGTGTTTACTCTCGATGTAAGATGCCCAATCGGATATTAGTGGCAGTGGCTAGGCAGCGATGTGTCCATGGAAGGAGAGGAGGGGTCAAAATAGATCCCTAGGTATTTATAGGAGCAAAGTTGTTCGAGTGGGAAAGAGGGACCCAGAGTGAATGAGGAGTTTGAAGTTGCAGGACTTGTTTTGAGGATGAGTGAAGAACATGGTTTTGTTTTTAAGATTTATCACCAATCTGTGTTCCTTGAACCAGCCCTGCAACGAAGGACTTCTGCGAGTCCTGGAGGGCAATAGGTTACGACTTGAGGCAAAGATGACTGCATCATCAGCGTACAATAGAATGTTCCCAGCAAGAGCGTGGAAGGGTGTTAAGGTAAAGAGGAGAATAGTAAGGGCCCAGAATGGAGCCCTGGGGAACCAGAAAAGATGGGACAGATGTCTGAGTAGGTCCCATTAATTTTACACGCTGTGAGCGATCAGACAGATAACTGGTGCACCAGGAGATAGGCCCAGCAGCAAAACCAGAGAGACTAAGGGCATCAAGAAGGAGGGGTGGGAGACAGTGTCGAAGCTTTAGAGAGTCAATGAGGCCCGCACCAGCCAGAGAACCAGTGTCTAAGGAGGATGGGAAAGTTGGAGAACTCTAGGAGGGCTGTGCTGGTACTGTGGCCCGCTCGGAAGCCATGCTGCTCAGGACATAGGACATTGTAGGTGGAGAGGTAGTCAGAGATTTGAGAGGCCACCACTTTTTCCAAGGCCTTGGAGAGAGGAGAGGGAATGGAGATTGGCCGATAGTTTCCAGCCACAGTCCTATCACCACCTTTAAAGATAGGGGTGACAATGGCGATTTTCCAGGCAATTGGAACCTTCCCCAGGCAAAGAGAGTGGTTGATGAGGCACGTGATCGGGGTAAGGACTGTGTCTAAGACCAGCCGTAGGATACACGGATCCAGGGTGTCACTGCCCGTACTATTACTCTTGAGGGCAGTGACAAGGTGCGGCCTAAGTTCTTGGGCAGAAACACAGCTGGAGGAGAAAATAAGGGCTAGAAAGATTTACAGCAGGCGCTGGGGGAGGAGGTCAAAAAAATTTGTAGGGAGGATAGGGCTAAGGTCAGTGAATGAGGTGTTGAGGTGGTTGGCTATGAGGGCTGGGTCTGAGGAGATCACGCCATTAATGTTGATCTGGGAGGGTGGGGGGAGTGTGCACTCCCATTTAACTGTTTAATGTTATCCCAGAAGGTTCTGGGGCTCCCCCATGAGGCAGTGAGTGAGGACCGATAGTGCTCAGACTTGGCCTTTCTGATGGCCTGAGTGCACTTGTTGCGGGCGGCAGCATATAACTGCCTGTCACTAGGCCAGCCAGTCTCAATGGCATGGTGCCATAGGTTGGCCCTATGTTTGAGTTGGTGGATCAAAGCTGGGGTTACCCAAGGGGCATTCTGCCTTTTAGAACGGCGGGTCGACATTGGGGCAGAGATATCACAGGCATTATTAAAAGTTCGGGTAAAGAAGGAGAGAGCTGTGTCAATGTCAGGAGTTGCCTGTATAGGAGACCAGTCAAGTTTGGGACAGAAGTTCCTTAAGTTTTATCAGTCCACCACGTATTAGATGCCGCCGGCATGTGGACTGTGCTATGGGTTTGGGGACTGAGGATGACCAGTGGAATAGAATGGGGGAGTGATCACTGAGAGAGTCTGGGAGGACTTGTACATTGGGGATCCGATTAGGGCGGTTGGTTAGTACCACATCAAGCAGGGTACTGGAGCCTCTCTTGGGGTTAGTCCTGGTAGGGTGGGTAACTAGTTGCGTTAGGTCTATTGCAGAAAAGGAGTCACGGGTAGAGGAGGAGGAGGGACTGAGCCAGTTGACATTTAAGTCACCCACCAGAATTTGTTCAGCGGAAGGAGGTATTGAGAAAAGGTATTCTGTAAGAGAGGCAATGGCCTGCGTTTGGTCCCTGGGGGGCACGTATGCAGTAGTCAGATAAAGGGTCCCTTTAAAGGGTCAGAGTTAGTTTTCAGCGTAAGCGCCTGGGCCCTGGAGTCAGAGATGAGGAGCAGGCAGGGCTGAATGCAGGGAGAGATTCCTTGACATAAATAGCGCAGCGCTGCCCGTCTCCCAACACAGTCAGACCGGAAGAGGGTGAAACCAGGAAGGGAGACTAGGGAGTCAGGGGAGGATTTCGACAGCCAAGTCTCAATCAGAGTGATGACATCAGGGTTAATTGATGTGACCAGGCATTGTAGTGAGTCAAACTTTTTTAGGAGGCTACAGATATTCATGGAGACCATGCATAGCGAGGCTCTGTTGAATATACTGTATGCAGAATGGAAAAAGCAGAAATGCATCTCGAGAAAAATGTGGTATAAATCCGCAGTATCACAATATTCCCTGAGTTCACGTTGTCATAGGAGATTGGGACAGTGGGTGGGCTCGTTAGAGACCCAAATTCACCTTCCAGTAACAATTTACAGCATTAGTAACAGGAGTTTATGTAATCATTCAAGCTCTTAAAGGGAAATGTCCATCTAAAAATGCCCCACACTGTAGTGCGGGTCAGTCCCCGGTTACGCTTTTCACCTAACAAGTATAATTTTACCCTCTCTGGTGTTCAGAGAATTTTATTTTATCTGGTTGATCCTGCTATCCCTCCAGTAGCATTTTGTAAACAGTGTGACTTGCGTCGCACTCCAGAACCTCCCACGGCTGACGTCAAACATGGGGATCAGCTGCGGGAGAGTGTACTATATACAATGATACGCGGAGCTATTTATATCTTTGGTTTGTTCACTGCCAGTCCTGGTGCCATACCGAGACCAAGTATAGACTTCACAGCCACATGTAGTCTATACTTGGTCTCAGTATGGCACTGGGACCAGCAGTGAACAAACCAGAGCTATAAATAGCTCCCTGCAGGGCTCCAGATAAGATTTTTTTGGAATGAGTGCTGTGCTCTTTATTTTGAAAGTGAGGTGAGTTAAACCAAGTTCATAGAAACATAGAAATTGTCGGCAGATGAGGCCGCTAAGCCCATTCAGTCTGCCCATAGGCCATATACATTGTATGTGGCCACTGACCCTGTGTGATCAATGGCTTTTCATCACTCCCTCTCCTCTCAGGCTTCCCTTGTGCCTGTCCCAAGCATGCTTAAACCCCATCACTGTGCTTGCCCCCACTACCTCCTGTGCCACACTATTACATGTGTCAACTACCCTTTCTGTGTAGAAAAACTTTCTCGCATTACCTCTTAATCTACCCCCTTCCAATTTCATACTGTGCCCACTTGTTCTAGTACTTTTTCTACATTGGAAAAGGTCCCCCCGCTTGCACCTTGTTTATGCCCTTGAGATACTTGAAAGTTTTGATCATGTCCCCCCGCTCTCTCCTCTCCTCTCCTCCAATGAGTACATATTGAGGTCCCTTAGTCTCTCCTCATATGTTTTGTGGTGTAAGCCCTGCACCATCTTTGTTGCTCTTCTCTGGATAGTCTCCACCTTCTCTATGTCCTTACGCAAGTGTGGTCTCCAGAACTGCATGCAGTACTCCAGGTGAGGCCTTACCTATGTTTTTTATACAATGGTATCACCACCTCCCGCCTCCTGCTAGTGATGCCCCTGCCTGTGCACCCCAGCATGACAGTGGCCCTTCCTGCCACCTTTGTACACCGCTTTGATACTTTAAGGTCATCAGAGATGATAACCCCTAGGTCCCTTTCCTCTTTGGTGACAGTCGGCTCCTCCCCCCCAACCAGTAGTTCTCCCAAGGGTTCCCTTTACCCAGGCGCATTTTTTTGCACTTCTTTGCATTGAACCTCAGTTGCCATACCTCCGACCATCTTTCAAGCTTCTCCAGGTTCCTCTTCATTTTCTGCACCCCTTCTGGAGTATCCACCCTGTTGCAGATCTTGGTGTCATCTGTAAACAGGCAGACCTTTCCTTCCAGCCCCTCTGCAATGTCACTTATGAAGACATTGAACAGGACTGGCCCTAGTAGTGATCCCTGTGGTACCCCACTGGTCACCCCCCTCTCCCCAGATTGTACCTCATTTGCCACCACCCTCTGTCTCCTGTCTGTTAACCAGTTCCTAACCCAGCTCACCACCTTGTCTCCCATGCCCAGACTGCCCATCTTATTAATCAGCCTTCTGTGTGGGACCGTGTCAAAGGCTTTGCTGAAATCCAGGTAGGCGACGTCTGCCACGCCTCCCTGATTAAGTTCCCTAGTCACCCAATCAAAAAAAACTATTAGATTTGTTTGACGTGACCTTCCTGCTGTGAATCCATGTTGCCTCAGATCCTGAGCACCACTGGATTCCATATGTGCCACTGTCCTTTCTTTCAGCAGTGTCTCCATGATCTTTCCCACCACTGAGGTGAGGCTGACTGGCCTGTAGTTCCCCACCTCCTCCCTACTGCCGCTTTTGTGCAGTGGGACGGACTACATGTGCCCTCCTCCAGTCCTCTGGAACGACACCCGTGTTGAGTACAAATGTCTGGATGGAGCTGAATGAGGAATACATTTTTAAGAACGATGTCATTTTTTCCTAGATAAGAATTGATCACGTGCCAACAGTGCTCCAGGTAATGCTGGCAGGTAGGAGTAATTTACTCACCAGTTTTAAAATATAGTGAGCAAAGGCCGGCCCGGTGGTGCTGAGGGCTGAGGTGCTGGATACCTTGCCTCGCGCTGCACCGGCGACCAGTGTTCGGGAACAAGCATGGGTCATCGGGGGTTGGCGGGGAGGAGAAGGATAGAGCGTCCGTTGGACTGCCCTCCTTCTCCGGGGAGGGGGAAATTCACTTTCCGATGTCCGATTGCCCCCGGCAGAGGCTGGGGGTCAGGGCACGGGGTGACAACATCGGGAGGTCTAGGTAAGAGGTCTGGGGAGGCGTGTGGGCGCATGCGCCCTCTGCCCCGTTGGCATCATTACGCCCATGGCTCCAGCAAAAGAAATTGGGCGAACAAGGAAAAAGGTGGCACCTCTCGTGAAGCTGATGGCCGTCCGTGAGGATACATCGGGAGCTGTCACCCGTACTGGATCCGTGAGGATGGGGAGTTAGGGGGGCTCCCTGCTGTGGGGGGCAAAAGCCGCAGGAGTTCAGGGTGCCAGCAGCACGAGACGGATGGCAGCTGGATCCTTGGACGGGATGCAAGGAGTACCGGGGACAGACAGGTGGCTAGGAGGATAAATAAATACGAAAAGAAGAAGAAAAAAAAAAAACAACAGTGAGCAAAACAAAATTGGGATGCATATGAGAGCTGTAAGTCTGGGGGAAAAAAAAAGTTCCTTTTGAACCACCAGTTAGGTTTATAAAGCACTATTTTGTGGAGTGTGAAGCTTTTACAGATGTTGGGTGAGTACTGGTACTCATTAAAAAATATTTCTGAAGAGTATTTCGCAAAATGAGTTGAGTAAAATAGGTCGGTAATCCCCTTATTTGGGGCCCTGTATATCATTGTAGACAGTACACTGTCTGCGTCTGATCCCTGTGTCTGACATCAGCCATGTGAGATTATAGGGTGCAACCAAAGTCGCACTGTTTACAAAATGCTGGTGGGAGGGACAGCAGGATCAACCAGATAAATTCTGTAAACACCAGAGGAGGTAAAATTATACTTGTTAGGTGAAAAGCCTAATCGAGGACTGACCCACAGTACAGTGTGGGGCATTCTTAGATTGATGTTTCCCTTTAACAGTGTCACATTTAAAAACCATGGGTAATCTGTTGCCCAGCAGTAGCTCTCCCACCATGTGGGTTGTCTGACTTCAGGAGTGGAATTGGGCACTTGCACTGGGTAGCCAGTTCTGGGAGCGAAGGCTGCTGCTAGCTGTCTGTCTCAGCATGTGGTGAGTTGGCACCACTACTCGCTGCCACAGTAACCATGTGTGGCGGGGTGGGGAGCTAGCTACCCTGTCTGAAGATGCATTAGATGTGTGAAAGGCATTAGTGAGGCTAGCGTAGTGGTGGCATAGGGACAGGGGGAAAGCACATGTCCAAGGCTAGAAATTAGTGGTATTATAAAAAGAGTCTTAGAAATTCTACACTCTGATTTTTATTTATTTTTTTTTGTAATTCTTCTGTGGTAACCAGGTAAGGCCCACTAGGCACAAGTGCCTGTTTTCAGGAGTGACCCAGGAGCACTGGGAAGGTTAAGTGACTTGCCCAGAGTCACAGAGCATGCAAGTAGAGGTTATGGGAGTCAAACCCATGTTTGCTGGATGTACCAAACTCATTCACAGCTTATTACTCTAATCTCTAGGCTATACTGTTAGTATTCCGAGAGCCTTACAATAATCGCTAGTCCACTGACATTTACAGCCTGATCATAATGGCACATACATTCTTCATGTCAGCACTCCATTCTCAAACACTGCTAAATGACTAGAATAATGCATTTTGAGTCTGAACCAGCATTCTCTAACGGTTGGTGGATCAACTGTCTCCTTCTCAATGAGTAAACATACAAAAAGTACACTTCTGACCTTCTTTTGGAATAATTTTCAATAATGGCAGTAAGGTACTCCCAGGAGTTGGATTAACAGTCTGTTATAAAATGGGCATGAACAATCCAGCGATCTAATAGCATTGCAGACCCGTGTGATAATTAATCTATAATCTCATGGGTCTGGAAGGGGCCTTGTAAGTCTTAGAACTTGTTTTCTGAGCTTTCTCGATAACTGTGACAGTTGGTGGGGGGGACAACTAATAGTATGAGTGATTTGTCTGCCAGCCAATTTGGCCTCTTTGATGGTGCAAACCTAGCTGATTTGTGTGAGAACAGATTTATTAGTGATGAAGATTTATTCTGTTGTTAATTTAAAATGTATTTAGTGTTGTGCTTCTGTTATTTTGGTACCATTTTATAAATGCAGTGACACACTTCTGGGCTTACGATTTATTGGGTAAATACCGCCTCCCCGTGGTTGAAGGCCATTCTGTGCATACCTCGTGCCTCCAACAGGTAGAGTGGGAGTGCAGTAATTTTCTAGTAATCACATTCCCTGTCATTTGTTACTGCCTACTTATAACATGGGTTGGAGAAAATGAGCAGTGCAGTTGGTGGAGTTGTTCTGCGTGCCCGTGGATTAAGTAAGCATTAATCCACAGTTCCGTGGAGCGACTCTGTAAAGTGTCCCTGGGACTCGTTTGTGTTCCAGAAACTGAAATCCAATGGCAGCCATGTAAACATTAGGGAAGCAGGAGACAGTGTGAGGACTCGGCAGACAGTGGGATCACGGTACACAGAGAGCAAGAGACAAAAGCATGGAGAGACTGACACACACAGGGAGAGTGAGGTGCTGCACATACAGGTCTCCAGGCACAACGCTGACCGGCGAGCTACTTCACCGTGTATGTGCTGCTGAGCCCCCATCCAGATTGCCTATCCCCCTTCCACCTGCACCCTTCCCGCAAAGATAAACAGTACTCGCTGACTGTGTGCCATGGGACACAGAGGGAGACACAAAGGCAGCAGCGCTCGGGCACAGCAGAGAGTGATAGAGAGAGTGCTACACAGGCAGTGACTTAACCCTGCATGAGGAGAGCGAGAGAGGGACACTCAGACAGAAAGGCAGCAGCGTTTGGGCATGGCAGAGAGCAGAGAGAGTGCTACACAGGCAGTGACTTAACCCTGCATGAGGAGAGTGAGAGAGGGACACACAGACAGAAAGGCAGCAGCGTTTGGGCACGGCAGAGAGCGAGAGAGAGTGCTACACAGGCAGTGACTTAACCCTGCATGAGGAGAGTGAGAGAGGGACACACAGACAGAAAGGCAGCAGCGTTTGGGCACAGCAGAGAGCGAGAGAGAGTGCTGCACAGGCAGTGACTTAACCCTGCATGAGGAGAGTGAGAGAGGGACACATAGACAGAAAGGCAGCAGTGTTTGGGCACGGCAGAGGCGAGAAGAGTGCTACACAGGCAGTGACTTAACCCTGCATGAGGGAGAGTGAGAGGACACACAGACAGAAGAAGGCAGCAGCGTTTGGGCACGGCAGAGAGCGAGAGAGAGTGCTACTCAGGCAGTGACTTAACCCTGCATGAGGAGAGTGAGAGAGGGACACACAGACAGAAAGGCAGTAGCGTTTGGGCACGGCAGAGAGCGAGAGAGATGTAAAGGTGTCCACGATGTCCTGTGCTGGCACGCCCTCCCCCACAAGGTCTTTATACACAGTGGCAAAAATGCCCTTGTCTGTTGAAAACTGCAACAGTAGTGCCCCTCATACTGTGGCCCTGCAAAGGTGATCGCAGCTCCCTCCCTCGGTCTTTGTCCCCACTGTTGCAGTCTTTGTCTGCATGCCTTGGAGAATAGAAGCTCTGAACAGTTCCATAGCACCCCTCTTGGGCAGTAGCTGACATGGTGTGTGGTGGGGGTGGTGGGAGGTACTCTCATGCTGTCATGCACAACAAATGTCAAGGGACAGGGGTTGGGAGGAAAGGGGGCTCGGGCAGCCGTGCGTTCAGGAGCGCATTCTGGTGCTTGATGTCTCGCTTGTGTAGCTTAGGCAACAAGTAAGCACATGCAGCAGTTTGCAAGGCCGACACTGGGACATGCCCTTTCTGTCTGTCTGCTAAGGGCAATGCACATTTTCCATGATCGAGACAGACACACAGACAGTGAACAGCTGTGTTTTTTTTTTTTTTTTTTTGGGTGGGGGGGCACAGAGAGAGTATGAGCAAGTGACCCACGTAGTGTGAGAATGGTTTGTAAAACACAAATAGAATGGCTACCCCTCCCACTGATATGTCCACAAGTAAAGAGAAACCTGCACTCTGCTACATTTATGGAGTACTGCACCTACAGGCAGCCCAGTTATGACTTGACCAAATTTAGGTAAAAGAGCCACCTTTGTGCCGAGCACATAAGAAAGGTGTGCAACGGGTAGATCAGGAAATAAGGAGTTTGAGACATAAAGACCTCCTATTTTAAGTAATTTATTCACAACACACAGTATAACAAATGTCCAGGCTTGTGCAGATTATTGCAAATAATAAATAATGTTACAGACTAGCACAAATACATCCGACCTTACCCCAGCCCAGGTTTGTGATTTAGTGGTCCCAGTGCTATACGGAGGCCAGGTGTAGTCTATCAGTGACCACCTCCCTCCTCCTGCTGGAGATATCTCCTTATGCATCCCAGCAACCCAGTGGCCCTGCCCACTTCTTTGTTGCACTGCCCTGCCACTTTGACATAATGATGATGATATGAAAACCCCAAGGTCCCTTTCTTGCTTAGTGACTGTCGGTACCTTCCCTCCCATCCTGTGCTCAGGTCTTAGGTTCCTATGCCTTAGGTCAGGGATGTCAAGCCTTTTCCGGGGCTGTGAGCCACATTTAAATTTCTGTGTAAGATGTGAGCTACAACAACATGCTGCCCATACCATACCAATGCACAGCCCTTACCATATCCATATTTAGGAGTTAAAATAATGACATATTCATAGTAAATAGTCAGTCGTATTTTATTAAGTTACAGTATTTTTAAGAAATAGTTTTAATTTTAAAATAGTTATTCAGAGCAGCTCTGGAGCTTTAGATTTGCTTGCAGGCTTAGTAAAAGTAGTTTAATGAGCACGCAGGCCATTTTTCAGCTCCTATACTTTGACTTGCCTCTAATTTAAAAGATTGTGACGTGTACTTGACAAAACCCTTGAGAGTCACATCAGACTACTTCGAGAGCAACATGTGGCACACGAGCTACAGGTTGGCCACCCCAGCCTCAGGTGCATGATTTTGCACTTTTTGACATTGAAACCCAACTGCCATGCCCATGTTCTCCAAGATCCCTATGCATCCCCCCCCTCCCCCCGCCGAGTGTCCATTGTATTACAGATTTTGGTATCATCTACAAAAAGGCTTCCCTTCCAGTTTGTTTGCAGTGTTGCTTTATGAAAACATTGAAGAGGACCAGTCCCAGTGCTAAGCACTGCAGTATCCCGCTGGTCATTCTCCCATCATCGGAGTGAGTGCTGTTAACCACCACTCTCTTTCTGTTCTCCGTTAACCAGTTTGTAACCCAGTTCTCCTTCTTGATTGTCACCCGTAGGCTTTTTTTTTTTTTTTTGATCCGTCTTCTACATGGTACAGTGTCAGAAGCCTTGCTAAAGTCCAGATTGGCCCTGTCCACTGCCCTTCACTGATCTATTTCCCTGGTCACCGAGTCAAAAAAATCAATCAGATTGATCTGGCATGACCCCCCCCCCCCCGCCGAATCCACACTGCCTGTGGTCTGCAGCCGATTGGTTTTAAGATACTCTACCAACCATTCTTGCAACAGGGTTTCCAGTAAGAGATGTATATTTAAAAAATGGGTCTAAAACTGAAATAATTTTAATTGAGTAAAGCCTGCCAGTGACCATGCATTGTGCTAGCTATAGTACCCAACAGGGTGGGTGGTATAGCCCACACTGCCCACCCTGGAGGGTATTGTGCATAGAAAATGGGTTTTGGGCTACACTTTAGGGGAAAAAAATTAAAAATACAGTACATAGTTAATTTAAATTAATAAAAATGTTTCTTATGAAGTAGTCCCTCTACTGCTGGCATTGGCAGTAGAGGGTGCAGTTCTGTTTTGTGCTGTGGTAGTAGAGGGTGCAGTTTTGTTTTGTGCTGTGCCACTGTTTTACTTTTTTGGAATGTGGAATGTACTGTCTGATTTTACTCTCTCCACTTCCCCACTCTCCCACCCCTTCAGTTTGTTTATAATTGTTCTGTATCCTGTGCTCCTGTTGGTGACTACAAAATACTGGGTCTATAAGACCAGTGGCACTTTAGTGATTTCTGTTCCCTCAGATGGCAACACACTGCTTGGTTGTGGGAGCAAAGAAAGTAGACAGGCGGCCAGTAGTTTTGGGAACAGTAGCCGACATGTTAGTGGCTATGGAGAGAGTGACAGAGCCACAAAGTAAACACCTTAATGGCACTAACGCTAAGGTGACTTTCTTTTTTAATAGGTTGCTGTTTAAAAAGTGTGAGTGGGGGAGTTACGGGCAAGCACAATCTGGAACCGTAGAGTGGTTGCGATAGGGAAATGATTAGGAAAGTGATAGAAGACAAGAGCAAGCTAAATTATATGGCAAATAAAATAGAATGAACGTTTTTAAAAGTGTCCAAGCTTGTTAGTTTTGTAGTTTTTAATGCTGAGAGTCCACTGGGGGGTTCTGTGGTTAAATGTTAAGTGAGTAAAGAGATGTAGCAGCCTGGCAGAATCTAAAATTCATTGGGCACATTAATATCTGGTGTGATAGGGTAGACTGGCACGGGTACTTTTTATTTCTTGGTTTCTGTTGGTAGTTAAAGTACTCGATTGGCAAGGGTCTCAGCCAGTCTGAGAATGGGAAATTTTGAACCCATTTTCTAACCTTGCATAATACATGGTCATCCTGGTCCTAAACCTGACTGGCTTTGTTAGAAGCCACATCACACAATGAGCAGATCAATCCTCCTATAACTAGAACTGACCTTTCATCACAAACATGGCTGTTACCTTTACTTACTAAAAACCTACATCTAGGTCCTAAAAATAAAACTACCTTAAATAAAAAACAAAATAAATTAAATGTTGTTTTCCTGATCATCACACCTCTTTAGTCACATAAACAAATTAGAAACATCAAGTATTGTTCATAGTTTTCATTAGTAGTGTTCTTTGCTGACAATGAAAAATCCTCCTGTCTTTACCCGCCTATCAAGGAAATCTGTGCCGCATACCATGTCATAGATAAAACTGAGGTTCTGGCTCCACGTGTGTGTGTGTGTGTGTGTGTGTGTGTGTGTGTGTGTGTGTGTGTGTGTGTACAGTACTTTGAGAGAAGAACACTGTCAGTTGAATTGTGCAGAATTTGTAAACCCTGTATTCCAAATTTGGGGAATGACAGAGAAAAAAGAAATGGGATGAGGAAAGGAGGCAATAATATTATATAAACAAAGAGGGATAAGGTGGGAAATGTTACATAGGTATGTAAACTGCTTAAAGGAGGTATGCCAAACTGCTTAAAGGAGAACTGCGCTGAACCAGAAAGTCATTTTCCCTGTAAAAGCTTTTCTTTAAATAATGGTTGCAGTTCTATTACTGTTCTATTTGTGCAGGCCTATTAGTCACCTCTGTGGGTGTTTCTGATTTGCTCTCTGGTGTTAAGTGACATTTTAGAACTTTATGATGTTGTTTAGGTCCATCTAAACCACAGGAGTTCTAACAGAACATGAATGCATTGTGCCAGCCATAGAAGAACTGAGCAAGAACATAAACTGCATCATACAGTTCTAAGATGGTAGTTACCACCTGTGTGTAAATCCAGAAACACCAACTAAGATACCACTAGCTGGCACAGTTAGAGAAGTGGAACAAATATTTAAGGATCAGTTTCTATGATGAAAAAGTCTTATCGTTTCAGTGCAGTTCTGCTTTAAATATGATCTTGAAGTTCATAAGAGCACATAGATTTGAATCATATATGAGGCAAAATCTACCCCACCATCACCACCACAAAAACAGCCTGGCAGGTTTTTTAAGTTTTTTTTTTTTTTTCATTCAAGTTTATTGAACAACATGGGTAAAGAATACAGTACAGGTCAGTAGGATGTCTTCAAGCACTTGCACATTTCAGTGTACAAAGTATATCCCTGTAATATTTTACAAATCAGAGCAGGTGTGTAAGAATAGTTCAGAGATCAGTGCATATACCTCGGGGAAATTCGGGTGATGTGGGAAAGAGGCATGGCAGATCCCTGGTTAAGTGAGTGTGGGCCTGCGTGTCAAGGCAAAGTAAGGGAGGGCCTCTCGGGTCCAGTCTGGAGGGCGCAGTTAAGCAGCTGCATCGGGGTCCTGCCTGCTAAAGTATAATGTTCACTGGGACCACCTGCCTTTTGAAGCTGGGCTCCCAGTCGTTTGCTTGGTAACTAAGTTCCTCCATGCATTTAATCTCCCCTATGATGTCCAACCCCTGGCTGTGTGTAGGAGGCTGTGGTTGTAGCCATTGTCTTGTTATGACTTGGTGCACCGCAACCAGAAGCACATGCCATAAATGGAGGGTGGCTTTGCCTCTCACTCCATCCAGGAGGGCCAAGATGGCTTGTAACATGGCAATAAAAAATAAAACTGAGAAACAGAAGTAATTGGTGAAAAGAAATCACATGGCCATGTTTCAACTGTGCATTAATTCCTTAGATATGCACGGCTGTGTAGTACTAATACTAACTACATGAGAAATAAATGTAAAAAATCTGTGCCACCCACCCAGTGGACACAGTAGATCTGTTGCGATCGGTATAAAAGCAGCCTTCCGATGCCAGTGACACTGTGTTCCTAATCTGTGGTCAATCACATCACTGACTAGTAATAATCCCCTTTAATGTCTCTAGATTCACAGTACACAGCTCTGTGAACTTTCATTATTATGGCACAGCGCTAAACAATCGCGGCGAACAGTAGATGTATGTCTACTTCTGGGTAACTGGACATCCGTGAAGCGTGTCACACGTAGATTAAAAAAATGATTAACAAATGTCGGAAAATGTTTGCGGAAGTTGGTAGTATTGCAAATGTTTGTAATCGACCTGTAGATTGTCTCAGTATGTAAATCTTGCATAGAGATCGGTGTAGCAAAACCCTGACAGAAACGGATACAGTCTGTAAGTAGCGTATACAAATCCAACAGATAAAGTCCAGAAATCATAGCATTGCTTGCTGCACAGTTAGCGACTGTAATAAAAGTTGTGCTGGACAGCACATTTTTTTTAAGCCTGTATTAATGCTCCAACATGTGTACATTCGTTTTAGTACAAGGGTAAAAAACTGTATTCCAGTCGCCGCATTAATACACTGCTGTTGTGTGTCACGTTACATAGCATGTATAGTTCTTGAAAACATCATTATATAAATAATAGAAATACACCAGTTGTGTTTGTTTTCCCTACAATTACAAGAACACTTGCAATAATGTCCATGTTACAAGCGTATTAACCTATTGTACCCTTAGCGCCATATGGCGTCAGAACCATCCATTGATTAACCTGACCCAAAATGGCAGCATCAGGTAGACTGAGTTAATCCCCTTGAAAGGAGAGGCATTTCCTAGTAATTAATGCATGGTTGGGTGGTGGGAGCACTCTACCTTTGGCCTCGTATCCTCCCCCAGCTATGCATTAGTTCCTAGGAAATGCCTCCTGTCTCTGGGATTAATGCTTACTTGTTGCACTGCGAGTGGTGCATCTGGCAAGAACAACTCTGAGGGTGGCCATGGCTTGTTCCAGAATCTGGTCAATTTTGGACATCACTAGAATATATGTGAGTGATGTGCCTTGGCTTCTGAGCACAGCTTCCAGCAGGCTTGCAAAGCATTCTGTGCCCAGTTACTTTGCCTTACAGGAGTGTAGCAGAAGCAGGTTCTCATCTTCCAGGCAAAGTTTAGCCATAGTGGTGAGCTAGTTGTTTTAAAAGCAGTCTGAAAGGATGTGGACCATTCTTCGTCCGTGAGCACATTGCCACTCTTCCCTCTTCCCCCTTCCATTTTTTTGTTTGATGTTAGCTGCATGGTCTGTATGCAGCCCCCACAGGGCTTTATAGAGGGTTGATACTTGTCCAGTAAGAATTTCTTCTCTAAGTATGGCTTCCAAGGTTGCCAAAAAATTCTTAACTGGGGGTAATTGCTATGTGGTCCTATGAGCCTGTATGTGTGCCCTTATGGATAACTAAAGTGGTTCGCGTTGTTTAAGTTTAAAGCCTGTTTGAGGATATTAAAGTCTCTTAGGTACCCCCCTTTACGCACCTGTATGGGTGAGCATAGGCCCCGTTGGACCCATCTTCTGTAGATTGGGTCTGTCAAGACTAGCTGGAATGGCAAGTCCCAGGCAAGCCACCAGAACAGCCACATGTGGGAGTTCAGATTGAACTTAACCCATGTTCTGTAACCTACCACTAGGGTAGAGCACGCTGTCAAGAGTGTGATGTTTGAATTTACCCTTCTAAATTTAGTGTCTTTTGTCCTGGCTCATAGGGGCAGCCCCCCTCCTCTCTCTGTTCCATCAGTTTCCATGCCGCCCTGTATGCTGGGACTGTCCACAGGCGCAGTGGCCGTACTTGTACAGCTAAATAGTAAGTTTCTAGGGCAGGGACGGTCCTCCCCCCTTACTGTCTCACCTGACTGTAACTGTTTGTATCTTCTCATTCTGGCCCATATATATTTTGAGAAAGATCTTTGGCAGTGGAGACTTTTTTGGGTGGGGGGAATACCCTGACAGAGATATAGGTAATGGGGAATGATATTAATTGTTAAGGAACCAATTCTGGAGCACAGTGGGAAATTAATCATTGCCCATCTAGCCATGTCTTCCTGTGTTTTTTTTTTTTTTTTCTTGAGGGGGGACGAAGTTGATGTCATATAGTTTGCAGAGGTTTTTCATTACACAAACTCCCAAGTATTTCATTTTTGTTGCCTGCCGTCTCAGGGGAAGCAGTTCTGTGATGTGCTGGGAGGGCTTGTAGTTAAACCGGAGTATTACTTACTTAGTTGGTATGAAAGAACAGAAGAAGGCCAGAGCCCATCGAGACTGTTCCCTACACTATGTGGGACATTATTTATCTATTTTCCCTCAACCAAACATATAATTTGTTTTTAAAGACGGTGGCACTAGTTGCCTCTACCAATTCTTGTGGCAAGGTGTTCCATACAATGGATGCTCTTATTGGAAAAAAGTTTCCCCTTTTGCTGGTTTTATTAATTTTTACTTCAAGCTGTTTATTATGCAGTCTCGGAACATGTCTCCTTTTGGAGAGTGTTAGACCACATTTTTCCATTAGATCTGGTGAATTTATTAAATTAAAAACCATAAGCATATCACCTCTTAATCTTCTAGTTTGAAGAGAGAAGAGACCAGTAGTTTTTAATCTGTTCTGATAATCCAAGTTTGTTAATCTTGGAATCATTCTAGTTACTCTCCTTTGAACCTGTTCAAGAATTGCTATGTCTTTTTTTTTAGTTTGGATTCCAGAAAGGGGAGCCATAGTCTAGATACGGTCTAATGTATGCCCTATACAATGGAATAAGGCATTGTTCAGTGCGATTAACAAAAGTGCGTTTTATTTGCCTCAAAAGTCTGTTGGTCATGCAAGCAGTTCTAACACAGTGATTATTTGTTGTAAGTTTATTATTCACATATATCCCTAAATCTTTTTGACAATTTGATGAGTGAAGTGGTAGTCCGTTTATATATCGTTTTTGGATTATTTACACCGAAGTGCACTACTAAACATTTGTCTTGATTAAACTGCATATGATTTTCATTTGCCCAAGGTGTTAATTTTTCTAAATCCTTCTTCAATGCAGAAATATTTTCTTGATTATTAACCTTGCCCCCCAATTTAGTATTGTCTGCAAATTTAGCCATGAAGTTATTTGGCCCTGTTTGTAAATCGCTGATAAAGAGATTAAACAATGTTGGTCCCAAGACCGACCCCTGTGATACACCACTTATCACACTACCCGAATCAGACAAGATATCATTAATTCTGACTCTCTGAGAACGATTTGACAACCAGTTTAAAGTCCAGTTGACAATATCAGGTGACAAACCTAGATTGTTCATTTTAGCAATGAGTTTTCATGTGAGACTTTATCGAAAGCTCTACTAAAGTCCAAAAGAATTACTGTACATCAGTAGGGATACCCACATCTAGTAGAGTACTTATATTATTGTAAAAATATATCAGATTGGTGGTGCAGGAATACTTGGGAGTAAACCCATGAGTACTTCTGTTTTGTTTTTATTGAGGACGTGACCAACATGCGCCCTGAAGAGTTTGAGCCCCTTCAGTTATCCGGTATTGAGGACTATGGGTGAGCCAGATACAATAGCACATTGTCTGTGTGCAGTGCTATCTTATGGGCAGTACCCTCCACTTCTGTACATGTGATAGTCGGATTGTCCCTGATCCATTTTGCTGTTGATTCTGTGTATTAGGGGAACAACGGGTGAGAGGGCGCAGCCTGATCACATGCCCTGATACAAGTCGGATCTGGGGGAAACACCACCAATAGTACAGACATATGCCTGAGGGGAAAAGTAAACTGTTTTTACCACAGTGATAGATTCTTCTGGGAAACCAAAATGATCTAGGACTAAGAAGAGGAAATGCCACATTGTCTTTTCAAAGGCATTTTTGATGTTGAGGCTTATTGTACAAACCAGAATTTTTTGGGCATATGTGTCAAACATTATTTGGCAGCTGTCTGCTCATGGTAAGGCATGGTTGGTCCAGATCTATGATGTTCAGGAGCAGGGGATTATGGCATTTTGCCAGTATTGCCCTATATATCTTGTAGTCTGTGTTTAAGAGTGAGCTAGGGCAGTACAAACTACGAAGCGTTGGGTCTTTCCACCTCCTTTGTTATATCCGATATAGTGGCATAGTTCCAGGTGGGGAACAGGGCTCCCCTTCCATCCGCACCTTGTTAAAGACCCTCTCCAGTATGGGGGAGAACTCTTCTCGAAAGGCTTTATAAAATTCCGTGCTGTGCTCACCAGGACCTGGGCATTTGCTTGTTTTGAGATTTATTTGTAACCTCAGCCATCTCCTGATCCAAGATGGAGGCAGTCAGTGCAGTACATTGGTCCTCGGGTAGTTTGGTTAGGTCTAGGGATTGGAGGAAGTCTCTAATTAGCAGAGGGTGCTGTCTCTCTGTGTGGGGGTGGGGGGCAATAAATGTCTTGCAGTAAGCTACAAAATCTTGCAAGATTTGTTCAGTTTAATTAATTGGAGAGTCTCTTTGGGAGTGTTTTATTTTTGTGATGGCTGCTCTTGTAGCATGTTGCTTTAGCCTGTAGGTCAGAAGCTTAGCTGCACTGGCTCCCCTTTCATAATACTTTTGTTTGAAGTAGAAGAGCGCTATCTCTGTCTCTGTTTTTTAGATAGTTGATGTCTACATCACTCTTCCTGTCCCACTGTATCTTTTTGCTCAGTCTCAAGATCCTGCAGGTTCTTGGTAGGCTCTGTCAGTATTTTCTTGCATTCCTGTTTCTTGTAAGCAGCCGCAAATATCAGTTGACCCCCTGTACTGTCTTAGTAGTATCTCAGCGTATCTGAGGGGTGGCCTCTGCCTTGTAATTTCTCCACACCACTGTTTACAGAGTTTTCTTGAGCTCTCGCAAGAGTTTGGGGTCCCTGAGAAGGGAGACATTAAATCTCTAGTGTGTTTTGTTTTTTTCCCCGCTGTGGTATGTGCAGATTTACTTCTAGGTACACCGCTTGATTTTTCAAGACTGTCGTAGAGCCGACCTACAGTACATGGAGTCAAATCCTGATGTGTCCTGTAGTAATGTGAAGTAGGTGTTGTCAGGAGTAAGTAAAAAGTAAAGCAAGTAAAATGTTATTTATATAAGGCGCCCTTCCTGAGCTCAGGGCGCCTTTACCATATACCATACAGTAATAATATTATATTAAAAATCAGTAAGACAGTAACAATCAGTCACTAAATCCCTGAAAATGCCTGGTTAAACAAGTACGTTTTTAAGGAATTTTTTTAATTCTTCCACGGTCAGGCTATCTCGTATCTGGTGTATTTTTTTTTAAACCGGGGTGAAAAGCATGTGTAGTCCTTGGGTAAGTGGCACTTGGGTCGCCAAATGTCCCCCATCCCCAGTTCTTGCAACAGGACCTTAACTTTTTTAGAAACGGAAGTATTCAGACCCAGGGTCTGAGACATGGTGTCCAGTGCCCTGTAAAATATTCAATTCCAGCCCCCCCGAATCAACATTCCCTTTGCCTTCTTGACGACCAGCTTCAGAAACTTGGAATAAAATGTCAGGATGGAGCCTCAATGGGCATACACATTCACTAAAATGACTGGCCTGTCCTGGATTTCTCCTGTGACCAGCAAATATCTACCCCCTGGGTCCATTATCATCTCTCTTTCCTTAAATGGGAGGGTGTTTGCGATTTATGTCGGGACCCCTTGCTTCTTCCCTTTATCTTGAAATGCTTAATAGATTTTAGAGAAACCCCATTTCTCAAACTTTTGGGCTTCTTATGGCGATGAATGTAATTTCTCCCTGCTCAGCAATGACTTTCTCTTAATCAGATTATTTTTGCCGTTTCCATTAAAAGGTAAGGACCCATTCATACAGTAATTGTACTTCTTTCATTGCAGGTTGTGACTGAGGCCCTGTCGGGATGTAAAATCCCAGTGACTGCAAGACCATAACTTCATACCCTTAACATGAAACTAGACAACAAATAACAGGAACAATAAAACAGTAAAGCAAACTTTTGTGTGGTGTTGGTAGGTATGCCCTAGTCTAGCTCGTAGTGGCAGCCTAGATTCAGTGCGAGTACACAGCATTCTGCCCCCACATTATACTGAATTACCGGGGCTTCACCTCTCACTGCCCCCCTTCCTTAGCTTCCCAGTTCAAGTGGGGGGATCAACACCCTCCTACATGAGGTGTCCCCCCTCTTGGGGCATGCTATTTGTGTGGCACTGTCTTCCTCAATGGAGTGAGGAATGAAGAAGAACATCAGGTTTAATATAGTGAGTTTCAGTCCTGCCAATGCTCTAGACATCAGTCTTATTGTGATGAATGGTCCGTAAGCTAGACCCTCCATTTACCCCCAACGTACACGTATGTTTAATATGATTACATGCCTAAATGTTGGAAGTATCGTCGGCTGTACCCCATGAGGGCTTCATTATCTCCCTTGAGAACATCTTTTCAGATGTGGTCGAGTACTGGCCTGCAGGTTGTGGTGTTGCCCTGTATTTGGGGTATGCGAATGGGGGCACTGTGCCTGGAGTCCTCCTCCACTAGCAAAGGTCTGTTTATGCTGATATGGTGTCCTGCCCCTCTGATCAAGCTGCAAAACAAGGCACACGTTATAGGCTCTGTGCATCCCGTACACCCAGTCTGCTGCTTTCCAAATCACATGGCATTCAAAATATCCCTATTCGTATCTCCGCAGCACTGTGTTGATTTTATACCTCCGCAGCATTGTGTTGATTGTTGGTGTACAGTAGATCTGTTCAGGCCACATATACAGATTGCTGGTGTCCCTGAGGCAGCACACCAGGTCTGGGGAGCCCCCAGTCCTCCTCCCCCTGCGTAAGGGGTTGCAGCCAGTCCAAGGACTCTGGGCACCCGAGCATCCTATTGGATCAGTGCTTTGAGCTTTTTGTTAATAACCTGCACAGAATTGTGCAAATTGTCATTTGGGGTGTGGATAAGGGGTTGCACGTCTAGCAAGGTCAGGGACAAGAGACACCTGTAGTCTGCGATCATTGTGTTCTGCTGTGAGTGAGAGAGTTCCTGACCCCCATCCCCCGGCCCAGTCTGGCAGGGTTTACATCACTGTCCCCCTTATGAGTTCACCCAGAGCAGAGTGATTGCCACAGAGGGAGGTGCAGTAGTGAGAGGACTGTATTGCTCTGTTAAGTCCCAAAATGGCTACACAAGATAAATCACTCCCAAAGTGTCTTTGCTAGGAGGAAACACCTCAGGAAATTATACTTAAAACATAATAATATGCTGGCACTTCCCTGGAATCATATGTATCGATACGTGAAACGGGGGGTGGGGGGGGCTATAAATAGGCAACATGCTGTAAAACTGTGCAGCAGTTGTTGACGTTTATTGCTAGTAGACATAGAAGCTATCTCTGTTGTATTCTCATTCTGTTACACCATTTATTTTTTAGGGTTTCCTCAGGAGATCACTTTTTATTATTTAGTCACCTTAGTGTTAACATCCAAAACGCAGTTCAGTGAATAGTCATTTCATTTTCTTATATCATGCTTAGCTACCAGATTGTAATCTATATCTATAGTTTTTTATGGCCTTAACAATGGCTTTCAAAGCAGAATTCCAGCAGTGTTACCTGAAAAATGCTGCTGGAATCTACTTTGAAAGCCGTTGTTAAGGCCATGATAAAATTAACGTAGAAATGTAGAGTGAGAAAACAGAGAATTATGACTACTAGCAATAAACCTCCGGAATTGCTGCATAGTTCAGATTGTGTTGCCTGTTTATGCACCCCCCTGTTTTTTGTATAAATCAAAAGCACGCTAGTGCTGTACCGGAGCATTTGTAATAATAAAAATGAATTAGCTGGCGTACAGGCATCTCCTTTTTGGCTTGTCCATGGCTGTGCTGGTTGTGGTATTGCCTGTTGACAGGCCGTGTTTCTGGAGGGCTGTGCACAGTGCTGTCAGTACCGAAATGTGACTTCCCAGCCCTGCGTAACAGAGGCTCCCCCTTTTCCCCAACCACTAAATGTCACCCTCTGGGTGTCCACAAAGTTGGCACCTAGAAAGCATTGTCTATTGATCTGGAGGCTATAGTGCCTTCAGCATGTTTTCCCTTCCATGCCCTCCTCCTGGCCCCCCCACCGATGTCTCACATGCTTAGCAGTGAAAAGAGAATAAAAAGCAACAAGAATTAAGTAGTTATGCCTAGACGTAGAGTCATTGCATAGCATTTAGCGGTATATTGTAAAGAATGTGCTTTGGGAGCCTTGTGTAGCTTTGTGGCAAGTGAGCCCTCAGTTGTTCTCAGTGAGCTCAGGTTTACAAAATGCTGCGAAGATCAGGCCTGTTTTGCACACATTGTGAGGCAGCAGTACTTGCAGCCACGGCATTTTACTCAAACTCAATTGGTCAATCAGTTTAGTTCTATGCACAGCATTCAGAAACTTGTTTCAAAGTGTTCTGAGTTCATCAGTAAATTAAATCTGTTGCAAGCAGTTTCTTACTGTTGTGTCTCCATGCCTGTCTCAGTGTTCAGAGTTGATTGGTGTTCCACTTTTCATGCTGCCAAGTCTCCCTCTGCCACGCTGGTGCTGTCTCTCCCTGTCCTGCTGGCAGCTTCGGTCTCGTATATGCAAAGGAGAGACTTAATGGGCAGACAAGGTGGGCCAACTGGTCCTTATCTGGTGACAAATTCTGTGTTTCTTTGTTTCTAGTGTCCGCGTGGGGGGGATAGTCGAGCCCAGTCCAGTGAGCTGTTCTTGCTGCTGCCCCCTCAAGCCACTTCCTAAGCAAAGCAAAAGAGATGTTGGTCCAAGCTGTCCTTCTCGGGGGTCAGGAACTGTACTGTAATCCCTTTCAGGTAGGGCACAGCTTCCAGCGGCTCATTAAAGAGCCCGGTGCTGTTTGGTGTATCACGACGTAGTCTAGCTGGGAAAAGTAGCCAAATCTTCAGGCTCTGGGCTTGAATTTGTTTCATTATTCACTATGTGGTGTGTTGTTTATCTTGCACCACTGCTGTATAATCATTATGTATGAAGATCCGATGCATCTTCCAACATAGATACTGTTGCTGCCATTGCCATCTTAGGGAAGCAGTATAGCGCAGTGGTTTAAGGCTCTGAGCTGCAAATCTGGTGACATCCAGCAGAACAGACCTGGGTTTGAATCCTACAGTTTCCACTTGTATGCTGTGTGACCCTGAGCAAGTCACTTAACTTCCCTGTGCTCCCAGGTCGCACCTGTAAAAAAGCTTCTCCTGGTTAAACAATTAAATAAAAAAAAAAAAAAAAAAAAGAGCCCCTCTTTGCTGCAGTACAGTGTCAAGTTGTGCAAGATTGATCGAGGGCAGACACCCGGGTTGATGGGCTTAGGGCCCAAGGCTTGGTGTATTTTTCCTAGTTCCACCATGACGCGGTGACACGGATTTCACCTCCCATCAGAACACCAACGGCAAAACACCGCCAGTGGATGTTGTGCTGTCACTGGGTTAGAGTGTGTTTTCTGTAGGGGGCTCTGTCCCCCGCACTTAAAATAACCAGCTCCGAGTTGGAGTTGATTCAGGGAGGGGGCGAACACCCCAGAGGCAGGACCATCACAGCGAACTGTCGGAAGTGTTGCTGTGATGGTGTTTGCTGTAATCTCGTTGCTGTTGTGACATACCATTCCTGACCATGCTTAGGTCGAGGTCATCCAGGAGATTCAGGGATATTTTTCTGTAGGAAGACAGTACTATTTTTGGCAGACCATACGGCACACTCACAGCCTCTATAAATATGAAAGGTTTATTTCCAGCTGCGCCCCTTCAAGTTGTTCAGTATCAAGGTTAGTTCCTGCTCTCGAGTAATGAGATAGAGGATGAGGAGGGCAACAAAGATGGTGCATGGGTTGCATCACAAGTCCTATGAAGACAGGTTGAAGGAACTGAACATGTACTCCCTGGAGGAGAGGAGGGAGAGAGGGGATATGATAGAGACATACAAGTATCTCACAGGGAGGAACAGGGTGCAGGAATACACTATTTTTAAGCAAAAAAGATGTTCCAGGACTAGAGGGCATGGGATGAAGTTGGAGGAGAGGACGATTCAGAGGAAACATGAGGAAGAATTTCTTCACAGAGCGGGTGGTGGACAAGTGGAACACTCTGCCAGAGGAAGTGGTGGGAGCTGAAACAATCACGGGATTTAAGAATGCATGGGATAGACATAAAGGAATTCTAGAGGTCAGGGGTAAGGGGAAATAGACTTCTAGGAAAACAAACTGAACTTACAAGCTCAAATGGGCAGACTGGGTGGGGCATAGGCCCTTATCTGCCGACACTGTCTATGTATCTATGTATCTATGTCTGTCGTGGTGATGCAGTTGTAGTTCCAATGTCTGCAACCTGTTCCTCTATGACCTCAGTTCATTTTTAAACTCTGTCTGGCTTCAGTTGGGTAAAGTTCTTGTCTATTCTAGCAGCCATCCTGGCTGTTTGTTTGATTGCTACAGTGAGGCTCATAGTCTCTCCTGTGTCCTAAGGGTGTTCTTCGTCGTTGGACCAGGCCTGTGCTTCTGCTTTAGTGGTGTGTCCCTGTGTAACTCGCTGTTTTTTGTCTTGTATGAGGTCCTTCAGCTTTTGTGCTGGTGTTGCCGAAGCCTTCAGTATGGCCGCTGTTAATCTGGCACTTTTGGCAGGTGAGTTCATTCTGCATTTAGGCAGATTACTGTTAATTTTATTTGGGTAGACGGAGCTGAGTGTCTATGCTGCCATTCACCCGGGTGATGTCAACAGAAGTCCCCAGGTTTTTAAGTTTTGAGCACATTTCCATTAAAATACTGTATCTGTATTGATCTGAAATTAAAATAAGGTAATAAGTATTTTTCCTTATAAAAATGTGTGCCACACGTACGTTTCATTGTCTTTTTTGGTTTTAGCCCCCCCCCTTACCAGAAGATGGACCATTTTTTGTCTTCAGAGTTAAAATGGAAGCATATTTCAATTAATTTTATCTTTCTAAAATAATTTTCACTTTGCATTCATTTTAAGTCCAGTGTTAAATGCCATTGCAATAAGACATAGAAACATAGAAACATAGAAACATAGAAGTTGACGGCAGATAAGGACCGCAAGGCCCATCCAGTCTGCCCATTTCTTTTTCTACCTTATAAATGTGCCATCGGCCTTTGCTCTGTCAGTGACCTATCTATTCATAGTCATTTGTATTGCTCCTTATGCCTATCCCATGCCTGTTTGAAGCCCTGCACTGTATTCATAGCCACCACTTCTTGTGGTAAGCCATTCCATGCATCTACCACCCTTTCTGTGAAAGAATTTCCTCACGTTCCCCTTAATCGGCCTCCCTCTAATCTCATGCTGTGTCCTCTTGTCCTGCTATTTTCTTATATTTAAACATGTTAGACTCTTTACCTTGTTTATGCCCTTAAGGTGTTTAAATGTCTCGATCATATCACCTCTCTCCCTCCTTTGCTCAAGGGTATACATATTGAGCTCCGTTAATCTGTCCTCATATGTCTTCTGATGCAGTCCCTGCACCATTTTGGTTGCCCTTCTCTGGACTGCCTCAATTTGGTTAATGTCCTTGTGAAGGTGTGGCCTCAATACTGCACGCAGTACTCAGATGGGGCCTAACCAATGTCTTGTACAGAGGATTATTACCTCCTCTTACGACTTGTGATACCCTACTAATACACCCTAACACCCCCTAGCCTTACCTACTGCTTTAGAGGTCTGCTTGGATGATTTTAGGTCATCAGTGATGATGATGCCCAAGTCTCTTTCTTCCTTTGTGACTGCTAGCAACTCCTCCCAGCCTATAAGTGGCTTCAGGGTTTCTCTTCCCTATGTGCATGATTTTGCACTTCTTTGCATTAAATCCCAGTTGCCACTCTTCTGACCATTCTGCTAGTTTATCCAGATCTCTTCTCATTCTGCCCACCCCATCTGGATCATCTACTCTGTTGCAGATCTTGGTGTCATCTGCAAACAGACAAGCCTTACCCTCTAGTCCATCTGCGAGGTCACTAATGAAGATGTTGAATAGGACTGGCCCAGGACTGATCCTGAGTACCCCACTTGTGACTTGCATCTCTTCTGACTGTATACCATTTACCACCACTCTCTGTTTTCTGCCAGTCACCAGTTTGCCACCAGTTGACCAACTTCTGACCCACCGAGCCTACCTAGCTTATTTATCAATCTTCTATGTGGAACAGTGTCAAAAGCTTTGCTGAAGTCAAGGTAAGCACATCAACTGCTCCCCTTGGTCCACCACTCTGGTTACCCAGTCAAAGAAATCTATGAGATTAGTTTGACAGGACCTTCCTTTGTAAACCCATGCTGTCTTGGATCCTGTGCCCCTGGTTCCAGGTGTTGCACTATCCTTTCCTTAGGGTGCCTCCATAATCTTGCCACTACTGAGGTAAGACTGACCGGTCTGTAGTTCCCGCCTCCTCCCTGCTACCACTCTTGTGGAGTGGGATCACATGAGCCTTTCTCCAGTCTTCTGGGACCTCTCCTGTGCTCAGAGACTCACTAAACAATTCTGCTAATGGCTCTGCTAGTTCCTCCTTTAGCTCCTAAGTACCCTGGGATGTATGCCATCAGGTCCCATTGCCTTATCCACCCTGAGCTTATGGCATCTTGTAGGACCCTTTCTTTTGTGAAGGGAGTAGTGCTACCTCCCTCCCCCTGTGTCCATGATGCTGAGCTGTGGGCCCTGCCCTACCTTCTCTTCAGTAAATACTGAGCAAAGTATCTGTTTAGGATAGATGCCTTTACAGGGTCCTCCTCCTCACATGCTCCCTTTTCTCCATTAAGCTTAGCAATACCCCTCTGGACTTTCTCCTTTCACTAATGTATCTATAGAAAGTCTTGTCACCTTCTTTACTGTTAGGTATAGTGTTTCCTCAGTTTGGGACTTTGCCTGCCTTACTGCCTTACCTGCTTCCCTTAGAGGCAGTTTGGTATGCCTCCCTATCTTCATCCCGCTGTGTTCCCTTATATTTTCTGAAGCCAGCCTTTTGGCTCTGACCTTTTCTGCTACTATATTTGAGAACCAAAGTGGTTTCTTTCTTCTTTTGCACTTCCTTTTCTGTCTAACACAATGGGATGTTGCTTCAAGTATTGTATCCTTAATGCTTGCCCTTTGCCTTGTACCTCCTCACCTGTGTTTCTTTTGCCAGGGCTAGCTTAACTCTGTTGGCCATCTTATCAAAGTCAGCTCCTCTGAAGTCCCATATTTTGCCTTGGAATGGGATGATTTAGATGTAGTAGCCAAATTGAACCATACCATGTGATGGTCACTGGCCCCAGGTGACCTCTACCTGGAGATCTGTGATCCCTTCTTTGTTAGTCAGTACTAGATCTAGGATAGCCCTGTCTCTTGTGGGTTTGCTGTACCAGTTGTTTGAGGCCCTCCCCTGCAGGGAATCCACTATGAGTCTAGTTCTGGCAGATGTTCCTGCTGGTATTGACCAATCTGTATCTGGCATGTTGAGTCTCCCATTATCAGAACCTCCCCTTTAGCTGTCATGTTTTGTATATCTTCTAACAGTAATGTGTCTATGTCCTCCCTCTGGTCTGGGGCCTGTAGACAACCCCAGTTCTTATGGCTGTCCCATTACCTGTTTCAGGGTGACCCACAGTTCTTCTGGCTCCTTATGTGTATTCTGAATTTCTGTAGCTTTGATATTTTCATTAACATACAGGGCCACCCTCCCCCCTTTTGCACCTCGGTCTCTTCTGAACAATACATATCCAGGTACTGAAGTCTCCCAAGTGTGGTTACTGGTAAACCACGTCTCACTAATGCTACTATGTCCAGTTTAGCCTCTGACATTGTGCCTGCAGGTCTGGGATCTTATTTCCCAGGCTGTGAGCATTTGTGTACATGATTTTCCATTGGCCAGATTTTGGTGTGTTAGTTGTTGGTGAAGTTTGGCATACCCCCTGTGCATCGTGTGGGAGACAAACCTTTTTCTTACCTGGTGATGCAAATGAATGGCAAACACGCTGAATTCCTGTTTGACCACTAGCTGAGGGGAGGGTGTTCTTCCCATTCGACGTATGGGGTGCTGCACCCCTCTCCCATTTGCTAGTTTAAATATTCTGCAAAGGCGTCAAACTTCTGCCCCAATGCACTGACTCCTCTTTAGTCAGATGCAGTCCATCAAATTTAAAGAACTTTCGCTCCCAGAACTGTTGCCAGTTCCTACAAATCTGTGTCCTTTTCCTGGCACCAGTCCTTGAGCCACGTGTTTAGCTCCCTATCTCCCTTCTCTGACCTTCCGTCCATCTGCTCCCTTCTCCCAGACTGGCAGGATCTCAGAGAAGGAGATGCAGACGAAATAGATGATAGTTTGTCACCCAGCCTAGTCAGGTGTTCCTTGGTCTCCACAACTGACCGGCTGGCGGATCGATGAGTCCCTATATGTGTACTAGGACATCAAGTTTCTCCTGCTTTGTGAACAATTTTAGCAATGGGTCAGTGTCTCTCCATGCTGATGTACCTGGGAGACATCTGACCATCACCCTGGCTGGAGATGGGTATCAACTCCCGAATCATGGAGTCTCCTATGATCAAGTTTTTGGATTTCCTTTGTGCTTGTTTTAGTTTTGGTTCCTGATTTGGGTGAGTATTGTTGTGCTAGCTCCTGTGCGCAGTGTCCTGCTCTGCAGTGTCTTCTGCCTCTTTATTTGATTTCAGAGATAGAGGCAGATACCTGTTTGTAGTGTTTATATGGTTTTGGAGGTAATGTGTTGGAGAGCAGAGAGTGATGGGGCACCTGATTTGCTCCTCTAACCACCTGCCAACCTCCTGGACCAACTACCCTCTCTGGTCGAGGTTTTTCTGTTGGATGCTGGGGAAATGGCGGGTGGTTCTTATAATGTATTTCCTCTTCAATATGAAATTTGAGCGTGCAATCTCTGCCCATGCTGCCCGGAGCTGAGACCTAAGATCTCAAAGGCCCAGCATGTAGGACAGTCCTAAATCCTGTAAGACTGTCCTTCTGAAAATTGTTCCACAGTACCTGCAGTAATGAAATCCATTCCAAATAAGTTGCTGGGTTTGTAACCTAGTCAGAGTAATTAGAAGGAAAAAAAATGCAAGTAATGGTTTAATTGTGCTTTGTTTAACTTGTTATAACAAGTTAAATTACTAGTGCCCTGTAAATGAGATCACCTTGTGGAGGCCCACTGATCCGCCCTTCCTGTTCTGCCACAGGAAATGTTACAACTGTGGTACCCTATAAAAGGAGTGTAGTGTGGGGTGGTTGGGGATGGGGGTGGGTGGCTGGGCCTTCCCTGCCAAAAAGAAGAACCACCGGACCCGAAAGAACAAGGAGGTAAGAGCAGAAACAATCAGTCAACAACAAATGCAGTAACCCTGAAAGCTTATCCTAATGTTAGATAAAACTGTAAAACCTGTAAAGCACCACCTGTAATAATTTCAGAGAAGATATACCCTGTAAGAAACACTTTGCTCCAGAGAAAAATAAAGCAGTAACAGAAGATATACCTTGCAAAAGACAATTTGAATCAGAAGATTACAGCAGTAATCTGTTAGCACACACCTGTAGGCACACCTTGTAATAATGCAGAAGAAGGTATACCAGCAACAACAATTTGAATCAGAGAAAAAATAAAGCAATGAAATGTTAGCAACAAACAGTGCCTATGGGACACTCCAGGGTTTGCCATTGTGGTGAAATAATTGCACTTCTCAGATGTATTTAATGGCACTCGGCTGCACTTCATGCCTAACAACACACCTGAGGTGTACGATTATTTTACCATAATGCACTATGCAGATCATGTCGTGTCTTGTTGCTTACACACATATGTTACACTGGTGTGGTAGCGCCAGTATAGTTAGGGCTGAAGGACAGGTTCAATGTTAAACCCCTAAATTTTCACTTTAATAACTTTGGCAGTGTATGATGAAATTGGCCGCAATTTTGCATGCATTTTCGACTAGGCAAGGTCTAAATAATGTTTTGTGACAGCAGACTGTGCAGTTGCTGAGATCTGCGTATGTTATTTTCCTGTAGGTGTCTAATTTTTTTCCTCTACTTAACATGGGTTTTTGGTTTTGGTCTCACCGACAGCCTACATAGAATGGAATTTTTTTCCAGAACTTTCAGGGTAGAAGCATGTGCTGTGTCAAGGTAGTGCATTTGGAAGGTTTTGTGAAAAAAAATCTTTAAAGGTTCTAGAGTTACAAGAATTTTAGAAGTTTTTGTTTTCTGTTTAGAGCATGCTTAGTAGGGTTTTTGGATAATGTTCTGATACAACATGAAAAAATGCATGTCCACAAGACCATTTTTGGTTTCTCAGCACTTGCTTCTCACAGCACAAAAAACGTATTTCATGCCGTGACAGCCACCATCTTGTTTTTTCCCCTTGATCTAAAAACCTGGGAAATGCATTGAAAAGGTGTCATTTTAAAAAACAAAACACCTGAACCTCGCTAAATGAGAACTGTTTAACTGACTTCTAGTGTATATTCTTTAAAATAATGGCCAGAAATACCTTTTTTGGGCACTCCAAAATCCACGGTGCCCAGCATCGCGAGAGGAGCCATTCACTCATGTTTGTGTATGAGAGCAGTGGGACTTCCTTGAATTCTGAAGCAGCTGGAGTCGTGCTACCAGGTTCAGTTGAAGCCATTAGCTGGCGATCCCCCTGTTCGTTCTTTCTTTCCTTCCATCTTTCTTTCTATTTGTTAACATGGACCGGCGTGCCCACCCCGGTACTGCTTGTTTCTTCCCCCTCCCCTCCAGGTCACCCACACCCCAGTTCATGGAACAGTAGCTTGACACTGGGGTGCCCAGTCCCCAGTATCAGAATGTGTATGTCCCCTGTAAATAAGAAAACTGTCCTTTTTTTTTTTTTTTAAACCTGTAACAAAGAAAATGGTCCCTCACCTATCTGATCCCCTGTCTGTCTGTCTGCTTGTCTGTCTATCTGTCTATCTATAGTATCTCTTAAGGTGGACCGGAGTGTCCACCCCCGGTACGGCTTCTTTCTTCGCCCTTCTCAGTGTGTACACATTTTATTAATGATGTAAGTAGACCAGGGTGCCAGGCCCTAGTACTGCTTTCCTTGAAACCCCCCTCCCCATCCAGGGTGCCCGCCTCTGTTCTCAGAACAGTAGCCCAACATTGGCGTTCCCACTCCACAGTGTCAAAATGTATTCCGTGTAATAAAGAAAAATGTTTCTCACTGATTTTTTTATTTGTTTTAAGTTTTTTTTTTACAAACCTGATACAAAGAAAACGGTCCGTTGCTAAGCTGACCACACACACACACACACACACACACACACACACACACGCCCTCACTCACCTGAACAAGTCCCACGGCATAGATCCACTCTCTCTGATGGAAGACGTGTCTTCCTGCTGGAACCAGCGACTGTAGTATGAGAAAGTAAGGCAAGTGTGGTATAAAGTATTTCAATGGGGTGTTGAACTTTTATTCATAACTTTGACATTTTTTGAATATTTTTACACCAGATTTTCAACATCGCCTCTTTGAGGCCCCACCTCATGACCAGTGGTGGCAGAATTATGCAAATCTGGCCTGAAAGGTGATTTTGTGGTTGCATTGCGAAATCACCTTTCAGGTGGGATTTGACAAATTTCTCCACCCTTGCTCATGAGTTGGTGACATAAGAAGGCTTTGTTGAAAATTTTGGGTCAAAAGTTGTAAACATGACAAAGTTATGAGTATATACTGACATTTTCTGTGCTTACTCATAACTTTAGTAATTTTAAATAGTTTGATGCCAAATTTTCAGCATATCCATTTTTTCACACCACGTGACAGTGTTGTTTTTCAAATCCTGGCCAAAACGTGTTTTTGCACCTGTGACATGGAATGACATTTTGGCGGGGATTTAAACATTTTCACCTACTGAGTTCATGAGGTGGGGTAATAAGGCTATGAAAATGTGGTGTACAAATATGGTAAAATGGTTATAAGTGAACATTGCTGTATTTCAGCTTTTACTTATAACTTTGTTAATTTTTCCACACCATCTCCTAACATGACAGGTGTAACATTTTAAATCCTGGGTGAGACGTGTTTTCGCACTTGTGCGAAATGACGTTGAGGACAATATACAATAAATGCCACATGTCACTTTTATAAGGGGAGTCAAATAATGACAGTCTTGAAAAATTTGGGGTCAAAATAAAAAAAATTAAAAATATATAATTATTAAGAAATTTTGTGTGTGTAGTACCAGTCTTCACCCCGGTGGGTATGTTTTGTGATCCCATGCTGATGACCTGAGTTTGGGGGCAAGCTCAGCGACCCAGCTACCTGGGGTGAGTGTGCTGGAATGGTGCTGTTTTGTGACTTGTCCCTCAACGAGGAATGAATGAAAGCTGCAGAATTTCTAGCATGGGACTGGGTCCCATATAGTGAAGACAGTTCTTCTCTTGGCATAGGGCTCTGCACCTCCGCCCCCCCCCCCACAATGCTCCAGATAATGCTGGCAGGTAGGAGTAATTTACTCACCAGTTTTAAAATCTAGTGAGCAAAATAAAATTGGGATGCGTATGAGAGCTGTGAGTCTGGGGGGAAAAAAACTGTCCCTTTTGAATCACCAGTTATGTTTATAAAGCACTATTCTGTGGCATGTGGAGCTTTTGCAAATGTTGGGTGAGTACTGTTGCTCATTAAAAATTTTTTTTGAAGAGTATTTCGCAAAATGAGGTGAGTAAAATAGGTTGGTACTCCCCTTATCTGGAGCCCCGCTGCCCCCATAGGTGGCAGAGGCCCTGTGCATTGGCTGATAGGTTGACTGCCCTGCGCATCTGTATCTCTGGCGCATGAAAGTGTAGGGAGCAGAGGGCCCTGTGCTGCTGCAGCCCACCAGACGACCCCATAAATTATTGACATCTGTTGTAGCATGGAACTACAGGGCCTGTAAGGGCTGTGCACTTCTGTAGGTGGATGGAGTCTTCCCTTGACACAGGGCCCGAAGGCCTGGCTGCATCTGTTCACACAGGCCCTGAAGGTACCTGCATGAAAGAGGATACGATTTCACTATCTCAAAAAGAAAGAACATTTTTTGCAAAAAAACTTTGTTAACGCACCTGTTAAGGTTCAAGTTAATGAATCAGTGGTGGGATCTTCCTTGGGGTTGTCAGCCCTAATGCCTACCCTGTTCCCTGAACAAACAACATCAGACGTGATCTCCTTTCCTTTATGTTGGCAACATGTGGTGAGACATACTACTTAGCCTTTTAAAGAGTGTCTCACTGTGAGGCACATGCTTGGAGCTATATCTTCTGCTTCAGACAGAAGGCTACGGGCTGGGAGGAGGGGGGATCATTATGGTTGACAACCCCAAGGAGGACCTCGCCACTGATTCGCCGAGACTTTGGAGACCCAAAACTTTAATGTTTTTCATTTTGCTGCTTTGGGGGAGGGGGTGTCGAGTTAGGATTGGAAACCCAAATGCCACATTTCCCTACTTTTGTGGAGTTAACTTTAACCCTTATTGGTGCAGTAATGAAGTTTGTTTGTTTTTTCCCAAAGACTACAGTGTATATTATACACAGATACATATGCATATGTGTGTGTGTGTATATATGTGTGTGTGTGTGTGTGTGTGTGTGTATATGTATATATATATATATATATATATATATATACACACAATTATATACAGTACAAATGTGTTTTATATCTACTGTATGTATTCCTCTCTAATTGCATAGGCCTTCTGCTTTTTTGCAGGTTCAGTAAGACAGAACAGAATTTCATGTACTGTAGTCAACATGTCATTATGTCAGTTTGCAGGAACTGAAGCCCTCCCGACTTTCCGCATTGTTTCACTGTCTCCTGGAGAATGGAGGCACTAGTCACTGTTTTGTCTTTCCCTGGAAGGTGACACTAAGGTAGCGATGAAAGTCCAAAGGACATTTCCTGCAATTAAATCAGCTTCGGCAGGCTTGCCAGCACAGGAAGTTTTTTCTAGCCTACTGCATGTCCATTGTTAGAAGATGACTGGCGTAGTGTGGCAGTGCCTGGTTTAATCTTTATGTTTTTATCTTTCTACCCCATAGCATGCTTTGTTGCATATGTTAATTTGCTGCATTGGTCCTTATTATACTGTAATTATTGTATGGTCCCTACTGAATTGTAATTTTTTGTATTGTATCTTGCTTGTTATTGCATTGATTGTCTTGTAACCTCCTGGGTCATACCGGAAAATAGGCACAGCTCTGTCCAGTTCACTCACATGGTCAATAAAGGGAAACAAACAAATAATCTTTGACTGTGCAACCCACATAGATTTGTCATACGTGCTTGCAGGATCTAGAATGGAAGTAACATTAGTTTCAGAGTTTAGAAGACCCCTTCCCCATACCAGCTTTAAAAAATGTTGCACAAATTATGAAACTGTTGTGCTGTATGCTGTCCGTAAGAGTCTGCAGCAAAGCTTTTTTTAAACATACTGTATAAACGTAGAATCTGATGGCAGATAAAGACCATTCTGCCCATTTTTCCCTACCTGCCTTTTCTCCAGTAGAGATGAGCAGATTTATACAATGTAGTTGATAGTCAAGCTTTACTAATATTATTTTAGCCACTAAAGCATTCTAAAGGAAGATACATTATTTTTCTTCATTTTAGCTATTTAGCTCCACTTTAGACAGGTCACAAAGGCACTCTTAACCAGTGAGAGAGCAGCTTGAACAATGGCTGATGACATGCTCTCAGTGGGCTTGGCCTCTGCTGCACCCAAAATAGAGCAGTGAAATCAGACAGAAAGAGTTAATTCTTTATAAAAAGAGCTTATTTTAAAAACTTTACAATGTAAACAATGTTGTTATTGTATAAATTGGACACACAGTGGTCTGCCTCATAATATTCCGCATTCACCACTGTTGTGGCTCTGTCACTTGTGTTATTGTCCTGTCTTCTCAGTCAGGTGATGAGTGCATATTCTGAGTCGGGCCATTGCGTATCCGATATGTAGGTTATGTTAAAGAGACACTGTTAACACCCACTTATACCTCATTTTGTTTCTAGTTTAAAACAAAAAAAAATTAAGTGATTGCTGAGCTGCTGCAGAATTTGCTGATTTTTGTGGGATTTTTTTTGTTTTGTTTTTTATCTTCTTCATTTTTCTTAATAAAAGTGAAAAACTGGCTGCCTGCCCGGTTACCACACAACATGTTCATTCATACACTATGTAGTTCTTGATCTGTTCCCACAGCACCCTGAAACTTGGGAGGGAGCGATAGCCCCCAGACACACACACACACACACACACACACACACACACACACACACACACGATCTCGAGACACTCCGAAAGCAGTGGGAAGAAACAATTGCATCATGAGTGGCTGGCCTGTGAGTGGGTGTTCTTAAAGTTCAGGAAGCACATGCCACTTCTGCAATTTAAAGTGGACTGCTTGGTGACTATGACAGTTTTTAAATTCAGATTCTTTAATTTTAGGGTATGCATATAAGTACAGGGGTAAAAATTAAGAAAATAATCGGGTGTGGGAGGCGGAATAGCAAACCTAAGTCTGGTATAGTCTTGTATTCCACCTATCCAAAAGAGAATTATATAGATTAAACTGCTGAATGACTGTATGGAGGAGTGGTATTCCATTCGGAATACCAGCATGATGAAAATGGTATTCTGCCTTGAAAATTGGTACCCAAAGCAGGGTGGATTACCACTAAATTCGAGCCCTGAAGTACTCTTGTTGTTGATTTTGATTATGAATTTTGCAGTCCTTATACTGCTTTTGAAGTCTGAGGATATTATCGCAAACTTATACATTTTTGTAAATGCCGTCACTCTGAATCTAACTTTGAGAAACAGCTCTTGCAGCAGGTTACACCATTAGGACTGAAGCCGGCAGGTGCCAGGACCCCACGGAAATTATCTAGCTAGCAGTATTCAGCGGGGACCGCCCCCGACGTCGGTATCGCCATCGACGTCAGGCATAGTACATAAGGGGGCAGTCCCCCAGAATCCCCAGTTCTTTTCCCGCTGTCGACTCGCTAGCATCAGCCTCTCGGTCTAGTGTACGACGACTTAGAACTTCTTCAAGTATTTTCTACAAAACTAATGTCCTCTCCAACTCCTTCTTTTGAAGGACACCTTTCCAAGTGTGCCTGCGGAAAACGGATCCCTTTCAAGGATCCTCATTCATCCTGCGTGCGGTGCTTGGCCCGGTCCACGACACCAAGGTCTGCTCCTTCTGTCAAGGGTTCAACAGCCGCACCAGGATCTGCCATCAGAAGGCACTTCAGGCATATCTTTTAGAAGGGAAACTTGGCAGGATGGGCAAAGAACCTTCCTCCAGGGGTGATTCTTCTTCCAAGTCCCATAAACACCAGGAGAAAGCAAGGTCTAGATCTCTGAACTGGGCCTCGGACTCACGTAGCTGAGGCTCCACCCGATCTGACCGCTCTCCCTTCAGGGCTCGTTCTCAGCCCCCTCCGGTCAAAGTCAAGGCTACAAGTGGTTCTTCGACTCTTCAGCCCATCAAGACTTCTAGGCCCTCGGCTTCCTCCACTCCCTCTCGGGCCTCCTCCAAGTCTTCGGAACGCCACAAGTCTTCTTCCTCTGCCTGACATCGGGATCCTTACTACAGACCGGTCTCCTAGCCTCCCAGGGGTCCGGATCCACCACCCAGGAAGACGAATGACCTGACATCCCTAAAGCGGATGACTGACCCGACGTCCGCGAAGCACCCGACGTTGGCCAAGCACCCGAAGTCGGCCAGGCGTTTGCCAGAGCCGAGGACATCGGCCAAGCCCCAGACGCCAGCTGGGTGTTCGCTGGACCCAAAGTCATTGGCCTCACGCTCTCCAGAGCTGAAGACCACCTCCAAGTCACCGGTGGACGTTGGTCACAGGGACTTCATGGAGGAGGACATGACATTGCCTGAAGACCAGGCGGGTGATACAGAGGATGCCGGGCTTCCAAGGGAACCTTTGCCCACCCCAGAGACACCCGAGGACCTGATGCCCGACCCCGGCGACAGACCACCGGCGCCAGGCCAGTCGGGCATGAACATACAAGAGGTAAAGGATCTCTTTACTTTCTGGTGGGACACCATCCGAAAAGATGTGGTCCCTGTAAAACCTCCTCCTTCTCCTCCTCCTCCTCCTCCTACTCCTTTGCCCCCTCCTCCAAAGAGGCCAGCAGGATGACCACCAACCCCTAAGGAGCAGACTCCACCTCGTAGAGGTAGATCCAAGGACTGGAGAAGGCTCACTCAAGATCTCCATCATGGTCTCCCCGTCCCAAGCGACCCATACGTCTTTGGTACACTCTTTCAGGGGAGGACTCCAGATCGGATTCCTCGGAATTCTCCAGATCTCCTTCTCCACTCAGCATCCCATCACCTGACCCACAGGACCTACCCAGGTCTCTTCCGGATGATCCCTCCTTTTCTGAGATCATGAGGCACATCCAGGACAACATGGAATGGGATGCCGAAGACCTTGATCCCGAGAGACAGCGCCTTGCCCGTTATCTTCAGAAGAAGGATCCAAAGCCTGTGGTAGTCCTTCGCGGATGTCACCAAGGCTGCGTGGAAGCGTCTGCACTCCACCCCCTCTGTGCTGAAGAAAGCTGACCACCTGTACAAGACCCCGGAAGAGGACCAGTACTTGGCTCAACAACCTCTGGCTGACTCCCTGGTCATTAAGGCCTTTCATGACTGGTCCCAAAGACTGCAGCATATGGGCACACAGCCACCGGACCAGGAATCCAAACAGCTGGATAACCTGGGGAAACGCATGTATGTGGCTGCTTCATGCTCCATCAGGTCCCTGAACTACCTATCTCACATAGTACAGTTTCAGAATGCCCTGTGGAAACAGGGCCAGGACCTTGTCGACAAATTACCGGATGGCGATTAGAAGGCGGAGCTCCTAAACCTCCTGCACACAGGGTCTGATGTGGGAGCCCAAGTACTACTAGCCACATAAGATTCTGCAGACTCGTCTGCCAGAGCCGCAGCTTCAGGCATCTGTCTCCAGACACACTCTTGGCTCCGTGTCTCCGGCTTTACCCCGGACGTACAGAAGAACATTCTTGATGTCCCTTACAGTGGCGAAGTACTTTTTGGTGAGCCATCAGAGAAGGTTATCACCAAGCTCCAGGATGTTGGGAAGGCAGTCGGGTCTGTACAGGACATGTACAGATCAAGGCCTGGTTCCTTTCCTAGGAACCAGAGCTGTTTTCGCAGCTGGCAACACGGCAGCAGCCACATTCCGGCCAGCAACAAAGGGGCACTTTTCAACGTAAAGCCCAGGCTAAGTCGTCCCCAGGCAGAGGCCAGCGTTATACCAAACTGGCCCAGCCTGCAGGGACCAATGCTGCCACAGCATGACTTCTTCCCGGCCCGCGCCCCTCCTCTGGATCAACGGGCACAAAAGGTCGGGGGTCGCATTGCTCACCATTTTTCAGGGTGGCAGTCTATTACTGCTGACCGATGGATTCTCCAGTTGGTCAAGAAAGGCCACTACATTGAATTTCTCGACCACCCAGCGTCAAGACCTCCCCTGCTTTACCATTATTCCGGTCAGCACACCCTGGTTATACAGCAGGAGGTGCTCGCACTTCTCGGAAAAGAAGCTATAGAGCACATACCGTGGAACCAGAGGTGTGCAGGTTATTATTCTCACTTCTTTCTGATTCCCAAAAAGACAGGGGACCTCCGTCCGATACTGGATCTCAGCGACCTCAACGCTTTGGTCCTGTACAAACACTTCCGCATGGTGACCCTCCAAGGTCTGATACTCAGGCTCAAGTAGGGCACCTTTCTAGCGTCCTTTGACATGCAGGATGCTTACCTGCATATACCCATAGCTCAAGCGCACAGGAAGTTTCTGCGCTTCGAGTTTCAGGGTCACCATTACCAGTTCTGAGCCCTCCCCTTCGGACTGTCATCGGCACCTCGGGTATTCACACAGTGCATGGCGGTAGTAGCGGAGACTCTGAGGAGACAAGGCCACTGCGTGTTCCCCTACCTGGATGACTGGCTTCTCATGGCACCCTCTCGGGAACCCCTGATGTCCGCCATTCATTCTACTCAGTCTCTGTTCGAGATGCTGGGCATCATTATCTCTCAAGAGAAGTCACGCCTGGTTCCGTCACAGATCCTGCAGTTTATAGGCGCAGTTCTGGACACCGTCCAGGGGAAAGCTTTTCTACCCCAGGGCCGAGCGGAACACATCAGATTACTCATCAGGGACATCTTGGCAAGGAAAACCGTCCCAGACAGACTGGTACTTTGCCTGCTCGGACACATGGCTGCGGCCATTGCAACAGTCCCACTAGCCCGTCTCCACATGCGCGTGACCCAGTGGATGTTACGGGTACAGTGGTATCAAAAGCAAGACCTTCTGCAGCTCCCAATTCTGATCACGAAGGCCGTAATCAGGGATTGGCAATGGTGGCTAGATTTGAAGAACCTGTCGGTGGGGGTCCCCTTCACTGCGCCGTCTCTGATTGTGACACTCTCCACAGACTCCTCAGGGCTCTGTTGGGGAGCACACCTCGACGGTATCTGGTCTCAGGGTCTGTGGACAGCCCAAGAGACTCATCTCCACATAAATATCCTGGAAATGAGAGCAGTTCTTTACACCCTGCAGGCTTTCCAGTCGGAGATCCCACCGGGTACTTTTCTGTTACAAACAGACAATTCTGCGGTGATGTATTACATCAACAAACAAGGAGGCACCCACTCTTACCTGCTTTGCAGGGAGGCCATGAGGGTGTGGGATTGGGTTTTACAACACGGCGCAAACCTCATTGCTGTTCATGTACCAGGAGTGGACAACGTCATCGCAGACAGCCTGAACCGCTCTTAGGCCAGAGTCCATGAGTGGGAACTACTCCAGGAGGTAGTAGGGGATCTGTTTCACAGATGGGGTACACCAGAGTTAGACCTTTTCGCATCCCCATCCAGTGCAAAACTACCCAATTTTTGCTCGCTAGATCCAGGGCCTGGTGTTTTCTCCCAAGACGCGTTGTCCCTCTCCTGGGCGGGCAGATTCCTCTATGCCTGCCCCTCTTTCCGTTGATCCAGAGGGTCCTTTTGAAACTTTGCAGAGAGCAAGCGACGCTGATACTTATCATGCCGTTTTGGCCCAGGCAGTTCTGGTTCCCTCTACCACATCAGCTGTCCCGGGAACCTCCGGTACCTCTGCCAATCAGCTCTCACTTCCTGTCTCAGGAGGCGGGCTCCTTGGTCCATCCGGACCTTCGTTCACTGAACCTGCACACTTGGCTCCTAGAGACATAGCCATTATGCGATACAGGGTCTCGCAAGAGGTAGCGGACGTTCTAGCGGCTGCTAGAATACCGGCTACTCCTGCTACTTACGCCATGAAATGGCACAGATTTTTGCCTCTGGGCTCAAGTGCAGGGGTTTTCACCACTGGATTGTCCAGAAAGGTCGGTCTTGGACTACCGCCTGTCTCTTTTTCAGACAGGCTTGGCCTACTCCTCGATAAAAGTACACCTTTGTGCCATCTCAGCCTATCACACTCCTATAGGCCAATGCCCTATATCTCAGTTGGACACAGCACGGGCCTTCCTGAGAGGTGTCCTCCACCTTAGACCTCCGACCAAAGATTCTATTCCACCTTGGGATTTACCCTTTGTCCTGGAGCAGCTTACGTTACCACCTTTTGAACCAGCCACAGATTGCGAGCTATGTCTCCTTACATGGAAGTTGGCCGTTACTTCGGCCAGAAGAATTTCGGAGCTTCACGCACTGATGTGCAAAGAATCTTTTTTGGGTTTCCACCAGGACAGGGTATCCTTACAGACCAATCCGAAGTTTCTGCCTAAGGTGGTCTCAGCTCTCACTCTTAATCAGGGCATCAATCTACCAGTGTACTTCCCTAAATATTCAAATCAAGGAGAGGCTCTGTTGCACACTTTAGACGTGCATAGGTGTCTTCGATACTACCTGACCAGAACCAAACTCCATCGAAAATCTGATCAGCTTTTTGTCTCCTTCACCCACAGGATGATGGGAGCTCCCGTTTCAAAACAATCGCTGTCCAGGTGGCTCATACATTGTATCATGTTCTGTTACCAGAAGCGCCTTAAACGCCGGGCGCGGTTAAGGGTCATTCTACAAGGAGGGTGGTTACCTCCTTTGAGGCCTTAAAGAATGTGTCCATCTCAGCCATCCGTGCAGCAGCGACTTGGAGCACTGTGCACACCTTCATCAGGCATTATAGCCTGGATCTTGCATCGAGGTGAAGAGCAGGTTTTGGTCTAGCAGTCCTTCAAGGACTCCTGTCCTAGGCTTAGGTCTTACTAAGGATTTCTACCTTCCCTCTTCCTAGTGGTGTGGGATTTCCACTATTGCTTTGGAATCCATCCTAATGGTGTGACCTGCTGCAAGAGCTGTTTCTCGAAGTAAGATAGTACAGTTACATAAGAACTTACCATAACAGTTGATCTTCAAGAACAGCTCTTGCAGCAGGTACTTTCCCTCCCACCATCCCCGCTGGAGGTAGATTTTGTTGTTCCAATATCCTTATCCTAGGATCAGGTGTTCTTAACACCACTCTGATTGATTGCCATTTGATGGCGGATCCTCAGTCTCCTCTTCTGATGTCATCCAATGGCCGGGAGTCTCCGGCGGGAGAACTGGGGATTCTGGGGACCACCCCTTATGTACTGTGCCTGACGTCGGGGCGGTGCATATGAATACTGCTAGCTAGAAAATTTCTGTGGGGTCCTGGCGCCTGCCGGCTTCAGTCCTAATGGTGTAACCTGCTGCAAGAGCTGTTCTCGTAGATCTACTGTTACGGTAAGTTCTTGCGTAACTGTACTTTCTTGTACAGTGTTATTTGTTCTTGTAGTTGATTTTATGAGCTACTTCTTTCCCTTGCTGTGATACTGTAGAACTAGAAATAATCACAGACAAAATAACATTGCTATAACCTCACTGTCCCTTTAAGGGGTGACATTAATTTGTCAGCGATTTATTACGGCACTGTCCTCCGACCTCGTGGCGTGTTATCAGCATTCTCAGTAGTAAGAAATGCAGTCTGGCCTCAAGACTTCAATGCTGTGCACAATAACAACTTCGTTTTGTGCAGGAAAAGTATTTTATTAATGAAAACACCATGAAATAAAACAAAGAAAACTGAGTTTCTGTGATCGGGGTCTGGATCCAGAGCAGGTATAGTGCTACAGTGTGTAGTGCAGATACAGATTTCTCTGAAAAGATTAAGAAAAAAAATTAAGAATTGCTACTAATGGCCCGTTGGTGCAGCAGTTGGATTTCTGCTTGCGACACCAGTAACCTGGATTCGGGAATGGACTTGGGTGCTGGAGGGCCGTCTGGGGAAAGAAGGCTTGAGCGTTGGCTGACGGCTCGCCTTCTCTCAAGGGGAAGGTGGGGATGCGACCCAGCGATTGCTGACCCCTAGCAGAGGCTGGGGGAATGGCAATGTGTGAGGTCCCATTCCTCAAGGGGGCCCGGGAGCAAATGGGGGAGAATCCCGTAGCTGACTGGAAGACGGTCGCCAGTTCCCGTTGCCGCGAGTCCGAGGAAAGTGCAAGCACCATCTCAGCAGCACCTAGGGTAAGTATTGCTCTGGCCGCCCCACTGGTGCCTTCCCCCTCTGAGGAGAGGTACCCATCCGGTGAAGGGTTATGTCCGGGGGTTACCCAGGGGGCTGCAATATGGGGTGAAGAGGTGGCTGATTCGAGGCAGTGCGTCATGGAGGGCATAGGTGGCCTGAAGGAGAGGCCAGCCTGGAGCTGGGAGGCAGCAAAAAAAAAAAAAAAAAAGAATTGCTACTGCATTTTAGTGTAGTACTTGCAAGGCTAAGTGAGGATTTTTTTATTGTTTGGTTAAGGGGCTGAGCTCTGTGCTGAGGCAGTCAGTATGAGCCTTTGTAATGACAGCCTGCTTAAATGCCCATTTACATTTCCCATCTCTTGAGTTTAAACATAGTAAGGTTGTAACCAGCCATTGGGCATGCCTATTTTTTAATGCTGCTATTCGCATGTTAACAAAGATTTTGAGAGCTGCCACTTTGTAGCTGAATTGAGACCTCATTGATATATCAGTTTGTAAACTGTATTTTTCAGCTCTTCTTTAAGCACTTTTACCACAGGGGTTGCAGCTGGTCTATGCACAAAGCTGGCACAAATATGGGGATGATCTTGTTGTGTTCTTTTTTTTTCAAAATTATTGAGAACTTTCTCGTTTGACCCCTGAACGGTTCGAGAACGAGCAGTGTGCGCTGCTCTGATGGGAGGCTGTTTTTTCTTTGACAGCATCAATGTAAGGCAGAGTTACAGATTCTGAGTACTCGATAGTGGTGCTTGCCTAGTGACCTATGTGGGTAATATTCCAGTCGGGGGGGGGTGTAATTTGAACGCAGGGTGACATGGGTTGGTTTTCCCCTGGTAGGTGATCTGGGGGGAGGTATTGTCCAGTGAGTGTAATGCAGAGCACTACAGTAATCTGGCATTTATCTCACAGACTAACAGCCTCAATCTGTTGTTTTTTTGTTGATTATGTCCTTAGTCCACTGTGAGCATGGGATGGGGTTAACCTCTGTCTTATTCAAATTCATCACTAGCTCCGGAGGTATGAGCTGTTGTCGGGTAGCTGTGCTGATTCTATCCATAAATTGCTGCCTTAATGACTCAGTCAGCCAGCTTTTTCTGAGCGACTTTAGTCCCCTTCCACGTACTGAAACACATTCTGTTTAGAAATAGCCACAGCCACTGCCAAGAAAATGGCAAATTCCCACCATTCTCAGCCAACAGCTGAGGGTTGACAGCCTTCGCAATGCCACTTACTATAAAAATAAGCACTCAGCCATTCACAACTGCAGCCTCTGCCCTCAATGACTTTACAGTGTTTCTGTTTTCATTTTCAGCTTCAGCCAACAATGGCGTGGGACGCCCTCTCAGTTTAGTCGGTAGCGCCTGCAGTAACTGAGAGGGTCTGGAGTTTCCTTTTAATTTCTGCAGGTAGTCTTGCTTGAAAGTGCGGACAGTACTTTCATTAATTTAGTTTTTGTACTGAGACTCGTAGTAGCATGCAACATTCATCACCCCATGCTGGCATGAATATTGTCCAGTTCCAGAGCGCACCTCCGGGGAGGGGGGTGGTATACAATGTACTGAGCCCTTTTTGTTTATTTACGGGAGGTGAAGCAGCACTCGCAAACATCTCAGGTGTGACAGCCTCAGCCATCAGCCAGAGAATACCGGCTGACGAACTGAGCATTTCTGCATCTATGTCTCCTGTTTGCAAGGCACTGTAATTTCTCTTCACAGACTTGGAGCAAAATAAGTTTAGTCATTTTACTAGTGACATTGTGGATTCACTGTATTAGTAAGAACCCGAGAATGAAACCCGAAAGTGACGTGACGTGCCTTGTTTGACGTTGAAACCCGATCACCTGTGTGCGATTCAGTTTTGGCATAAACCGGCCAGCAGGAAGGGATCTGCGATGTTTAGTTGTCATGATTACTAACTCATTCTGTCTTGTGCCGACATTTTGGGTCAGGTTAAGCAATGGATGGTTCCGACACCATATGGCGCTACTGGAAGTTATGGGTTAAGAGTTCTACGGTAATTGATTACCACATATACTCCTGTAAATTTCTCCTTCACCCCTCCCCATCTGTTCGCAACTGGAAACAATCCTTCCAGGGCTCTGTTTACCGAGCTGGTAAAGTCTAAATAAATAAATGTAACCTGTTGCAGATTAGAGGAGGCACTGTTCTCTCATCTTGCACTCCAATCCCAAAAATGCTAAACTAATCTTTTGGAAATGATTAGAATGGTTTTGTTTGTTTTGAATTAGTGACCCTGTTTGTGTTCAAAATACACACTGATGAAAGAACATATAGAACGGGTGGGTGGGCGGTGCAACAGTTGGAAAGAGCGTGCATAAAACTGAAATTTCTGGCTTCTTTCTTGAGGAAGGATACACTGAAGATGACCAAGGATCTGAAACAAAACAAGTTTTGATATGATTACTTATATCAATAGTTGGTAACTGACACCATCTGTTTTTTCACTTTTATTAAGGAAAAGGAAGTAGATAAAACAAGAGTTGATCACAGAAGCAGCATTGCTAGTTGTAATACAGTAAAAGCAGCAGACGTAGATTGTTTCAAAACAAACTACAGTATAGAAAGGACATAACATATGGTAGCTGAAAAATGAAAGTGAGGCATATACAGTAGTTTACAAAAGTTTTCTAAAATGGCAAGAAAAGATCTAGAAATATCATTGGTCGAGAGACATCACCTGACTGTTCATTAAATCTGTATAAATACACAGTCGGGTACCAAATCTCTTTCCTCCCCAAAAGACCTAATTGGAGCCATTTTGTAAGTGTAATGAGCCCCTCCAGGGTGTGCATTACATAGAGGATAATGTATGGGTCCCGATCAATACAACAGCACTGGGGAGGTTGCCTGCGCCCAGCTGATCATGTAAACCTCGAGGTGAAGATCAGAGGTTTATGTCGCCATGGCAACCTCGAGACTGTTAACAAGTTGGTCACCGATCGGGACCCCATACTTTATATTTTATAGTATATGTGTATGGCTGCCATAAAGAACAAAGAAAAGAAGCCGGTACCTTAACTGAATTTATGCCACCGCAGGTCAAGTTCTCACCGCCACGGCCATTTCGGGGAGCCACTCGCTTCCTCTACCAAGCATGCACAGATCGATCCTGGTTGTTATACCAGCGATGTGACATACCTTCGATGGGTTAACAACAAAGTGACGTCACATCGATGGCATAACAACCATGGAAAAAGATAGATTTTGGTAGATAACAATGTTCTACCATACATTATAGGATTTTAATGCACTTCCCAGGGTTGTAAGGACACTTGGCCTTCGGCCTTGTGCCTTACTATACCTCAGGGATGTGCATTAAAATCCTATAATGCACACCCTGTCATGGTTTGTGACTTATTTCAAGTACTTGTGTGCTGTCCTTCCTCCATCCTTACGTAGTACTGCAAGTATTGGTTGTGAGATTAGAACCTGGGACTCCAGATCTACAAGCTTGAATTAATTGCTTGCCCCCACCCCCTTCCCCAGAACGTCACAGTGAATAAGTGGGGGTTGATTTTAAAATGCACACTACGCAAAGTGCACAAACACACTCTACACAGCTACACACACACACACACACACACACACACACACACAGCCACATACCATAGTAACACATATACAGCACTACATACTCCTACACAAAAAACAGTACTGTACACACACACACACACACACACACACACACACACACACACACACTGCTAACAGATGCACCAGTATACATACTCAGACACACGCATGCTAACACTAGAAACATGCACAGAACTGCACACACATCACTACATACAGATTTACATGTACACCATACACAGACATTTGTATAGCACTGTATACAAAGATGCACATACTACATATACAGATTCACTGGCACAGCAGTACATACGTGCTGTAGATGCACAAACATGGATGGATAACATTACATATATATGCAGAAACTCAGAGCAGTACATACTGTACACAGACACACACAAAATTAATACTACACACACACTTTTCTTCCTACCATGGGGCTCAACTGATACCTATAGCTGAGACCCAATTCTTGTGTAAGTAAGTTCCCTAAGGGTAGAGGGGAGTAGGGACAAGGGGGAGGAAGGGATGGGAGGGTCAGGAGGTGGTTCTAAGGCTGAGAGAAGAGTTAAGGAGTGTGGGCAGAAGCAGAATGAAAATGGGGAGGACAGTATCAGGGAGAAGGAAGTGTGAAGCGTGGAATATGGAAGGGAGGGAAAGATGGGGGCTGAGAGGAACAAAAGGGGTCAAGAGCCACGTGTGCCAACGCAGGGAGACTAGGAAATAAAATTCCTGACCTGAAGGCAACTATTGCAGAGGTAGATCTGGATTTGGTGGCCATAACACAACCATGATGCACCAGCAGCCACAGCTGGGATGTGCCTATTTGGGGCTACACTATGTTCTGGAAGGAAAGTACTTGGGGGGCTTGTACATGAGAGAAGGTATAAAGGCAATGGAGATGCAAGGACACAATGGGAATAAATGGGTGGAGTTTATTTGGGTTGGCTTAGAGACATGGTCTGGGGCATTTATCTGCATGAGGGTGGTGTACAGACCAATAGAGGGGGAGACCACTGGCAGGCAAGCAGAGGGGTGGTATTGATTATTGGAGGCATTATTCTGCTGGATATGGACTGGAGCATTCTGGCTGCAGCTACAAGAAGAAGCAGGGCCATCCTTGACTCCCTGCAGGGGGTATTTCTCAGGCAGCTGGTTACAGAATCCACTAAGAACGAGGCAGTGCTGGACCTGGTACTTATGAACAGGGATTGCATTGCAGACATCAGATTGGGGTAGCCCCCTGGTTACAAGCGATCATCATACAGTGTGGCTTGGTATACGGATTGGGCAGGAGAAAAAACACACTAAGACGACCGTCCTAGATTTCAGGAGAGCAGATTTTTTAAGAAAAGGGAGACTGCCTTTGTAAATATCTTGAAGGGGGGATGGCCAGGGGTGGGGGAAGTAGAGGCACATTGGAAAAGGATAAAGGAGGGAATAACTAAGGAGGTTGTAAGCTGTTAGAAGGAAGTAAGCAAGAGTAGAAGGAAGTAGAGGACATGGTGGTTGTCAAAGGAGATGACAAAGATGGTAAGGGAGAAAAAAACGGCTTTTAGGAAGTACAAGTAGACTCAGACAGAGGGGGACAGGGGTTTATATCTGGATAAACAAAGGTAGACAGGAAGGAGGGTGAGGGCAACTAAGGCACCGACAGAGGAGAAGATCGCCAATGAGGTCATAAAAGGGGATAAAACTTTTCTTCAGGTACATGAGTGAAAGGAGGAAAGCAAGGGGTGGGATAGTGACGATCAGGAGAGTGGGGGAGGGACTGTGCAGACGAAGACCTAGAAGATGCTAAAATTTTAAATGACTACTTCTGCTTGGGCTGCACGGGGGAGGGGACGGATCAACATCTATCTGCAGGCATGGGAGGGGGTGTAGTGGACATAACTCCATTTTCAGTGGAGAGCATACAGAGGGGATTTGAAGCCCTAAGGAAAAACAAGGCGATGGGGCCAGATGGGATCCACCCAAGGGTACTAGAAGAACTGAGCACAGTGCTAGCCATCCATCTGGCAGTACTATTCAGCACCTCATCAGAGACTGGGTAGTTCCAGAGGACTGGAAGAGGGACCTTGTGGTCCCTCTGCACAAGAGTTGAAGCAGGGAGGAGGCTCACTGTCAGTAAATTTATTGGCTGGAACTTGCAGCACGAGCTGCCAGCCCCAGCCTATCGCATGCATTTGCAAACTTTCAGTTTCCAGCCCATCTTTCCCACAACAGATCCGTTTCATTTGTCTGATGTCGTATACCAGGCGCTTTCACTTTCTCCCTCCCAACACAGGCAGAAAAGCACTCTGTCATTATTTTAGACATCTGCTCTAAATACAACCCCTTCACTAATAAAACTGTTGCTGTCACTGTACACTATGCAACTTTCCCCTGAATAATCTTTTGAATGCGTTTCTCTCTCCACAACCCTACTTTCAACTTCCCTACCTGTGGGCAGCTGGCAGTTCCGTCTGCCCGATGCCAGCACCATGCTGGCTTCCTAGGGCCACTCCCACAATAACCACTGCTCTGTACAAACCCCTGCACCCTCGGACACTCATTCCCAGCAGCTAACCCAAATGGTGATGTAGAACGTAATCCTTGGTGTCAACCACCTTACTGGCATTCCCACTTTCTCTCTCACTGGCATTGTCCTTCTCGCCCTGGCTGATGCCAAGATGCTGCTTCCCTAAGCACGTGCTCTTTCCCAGACACTTCTATAACCTCCGCTCGGCACCCTAGCACATCGCATTGGAGTTCCCCCATGGTGCCTGGCTGAGCTCACTTATGAACGCACTGTCACAATGACGCAGCATGCAAAAGCATCATCACCGTTAACGAATGCGCTCACTCCAGCAACTGCTTGGTGATCCGAAAACAAACAAATTTAATCAATACCAAACAAAAACAAGTACCCTGGTAATAAAAAAAAAAAAAAAAAAACAAACAAATGGCATTACATAAAAGGAATATGTGATGGCCCAGTTAGAAATATTGGCAAGATCCTTCCTGAGTGTAGTTTGACCTTATGACATCACTCATGATGTCATATGGTCAAACTACACTTGAGAAGGTTATCGCTGATATTTCTGCCTGGGCCATCACGTATCCTCTACATATATGTGTGTGTGTGTGTGTATATATATATATATATATATATATATATATACATACATACTAGAGGTACATGATGGGCAGAAGTAGGATATGGAAAATATTCTCACTCCTGCAGAGTGAGCTGTGCGGCACTCGTGAGAATGCACAGCTTGCTCTGCAGGAGTGAGAATATTTTCCATATCCCACGATCCGCACATCATGTGTGCGATTTATACAATGGGGCTAGGAGCTTTAGGAATATTTTTTCTGTGTTCTCTTCACTCTGTTTTTATTTTAGTGTTTAATAACTGGGTAAGTTTTCTGGGAGCACTGGGCAGTTAAGTGACTTGTTCAGAGTCATACAGTATGCAAGTGAAGTTTGTGAGAATCAAACCCACGTCTGGTTTGCTGGATGTAGCAAGCTTGTTACTTTAACCTCTAGGCTATACTAGCAGCACTGTTTGCGTGTGATCTGAGTGTGAGTAAGTGTTTCTAAATGGGCTGTGAGTGTTGGACACTATGGGAAACAGGTGAATGTGTTTTGCAATGGTAATTGAGTTACCTGCAGCTTGGAGTGAGAAACAGAAACTGTGTGGTGCAGGACTGTCATTTACAATGGAGGCATTTTTTTTGTAGGTGAGAGTAGCATAGTAATGGGTTAGGAGTTTTAGAAATATGATGGGACATAGATGTGCGTGTTTTGCAATGCTGACTGAGTAAGTTGCAGGCTTCAGTGAGACAGAGAAACTGTTGTAGGCAGCACTCAGAAAGAGAAACTGCTTTATGAATGAGGCTGTTTAGAAGATTAGAGCAGCACAGTAATGGGCTAGGGAGTGTCAGAAAAACTATGGCACATAGGTGATTGTCTTTTGCAATGCTAATTGAGTTAGTTGCAGGATTCAGTAAGAAAGAGAAACTGTGAAGCTGTTAAATGCAGGCTGCAGTGAAGATATTCTCACTCTGGTGACATCACCACTGTGAGAACATTTGCTAGTGATGTAGGCACTATGTGTATATCCGTAAATATTCTAACAGTGGTGATGTCATCACAGTGGTTATTCCACTGCAGTGAAAATAACGTGTTATCTCACTCATTTATCCCTCACCCCCATTGTGTGTGTGTGTGTACAACAGAGAGAGTGAGAATGCTATCATTTATAGAGTGTGGTATAACAAGGAAATAATACCATCGAGGGGTCAGACAGGCCTAAATGGTGAATGGCCTTTATGAGCTTGTTTGACCCTGAAATGGTATTATTTCACGAATATGCCTGATTTTTGTCATCTTTTATTTTATATAATGCATTAGGTTGGACACTTTTTGCTGTGCCCTATGTTTTGCCATAGTGTGTTTGGTGGGGGGGGGGGGGTTAGAGTGGCTGTTTTATGTGTTGTTAAGGGGTTTGTTACTTGTGTTATTGGGGTTGTTTGTTGTGTGTTGGGTAGTAATGTGTTAAGATAATAATAACACATTAATCTAGTAATAGTGCTGTACAAATAAAAATCCTGTCCATTCTTATCTTATCCGGTGCATTTGATATGTTTTTCTGCATGTACTGGTACATCTGTCTTGGACGCTTTGCTCTATATAGGCTGGTGCATCTCTCCTGGATGTTTTGCTCTGCATGCGTTGGTGTATCTGTCATGGACATATTGCCCTGTGTGCAGTGGTGCATCTGTTCTGGACTTGTTCTTCTGCTGGTGCATTTGTCCTGAACATTTTGCTCAACATGTGGTAGCTTATCTGTGCTAGACATATTGCTCGGTGTCTGCTAGTGCATCTGTCCTGACATATAGCACCATATTGAACTGGGTACTGTCTAATTGCCCCAGCCATTTAGTGGGGATCACTGTTCTCCCTGATGCTCTCAACAACCACTTGCCTGTTCTCTTCCAGTGGTCCAATAACTACATCAAGCCCCCTGCAAGAACAGTCACTAACAGGGTTCTCATGCGGGGCTACCTAGAAACACTAAAAGCGGATCTTCGACAGCACAGTTGGTCCCTCGTCTACAATTCCTGTAATGCTCACACTGCACTTGACCACTTTATGTGCCACTTTAACGAAATCTGTGATCGTCATGCCCTGTTGAAAACACGGAGCGTCAAAGGCCACTGCAACCCTTGGTTCTCCCCTGAACAGCTCGACCTGTTGAAATCAAGGGTCCGCCTATGGCTGAGAGCACGGGCCTCTGGCAACAGGCTGACATGCAGAGCTATAAGAAAGCATGTAATGATTGCACTTGGATAATTCGTGCTGCAAAAAATCAGTACTATAAGGAAGCCCTCTCCAAAACATGGAGTGATGGCAGAAATTTGGAACAACTTGAAGGAGGTAACAGGAAAAAGCTGCAAATCAGTCCCAGCCATGCTCAGTATCGAAGACGTGTCCACCCTGGATCCCAGAACTATTGCAAACTTGTTCATCAGTGCTTTTAGTGACTTGAGTGGGGTACTCCCCCTTGATTTCTTTAGCCAGTCAGGCACGGATGCTGTCAGAGAGAAAGATGCCCTGGCCCCTCCACCCCATTCTATTTAAAAACTCTCACAGCCAAGAAAGCTCGAAAATACCTACAAAAGGTACTGGGTAAATCCAGGTACAGCAGCGACACCCTGGACCTGAAATTTGTTGAATTCACCCTGGATGAAATACTGGTTCCACTTACACATATCCTCAATGTTTCACTCGGGTACTTGCATTTCCCTGAAAAATGGAAGACTGCGATCGTGACACCAGTCTTCAAGCGTGGTGATCGGGCATTTAGTGGAAACTACCGGCCAATATCTATCTTACTGCCCATCTCAAAGACACTTGAAAGAATAGTTGCAGACCAGCTTGGCGAATACCTGGAAAAGTATCAGCTGCCATGCTCGCAACAATATGGATTTCAAGAATCACAGCACCACTACAGTGCTGCTTGAATTTATGGGTTACATATACAATTCCCTCGACCAAGGTCTCCTTGTTGGTGCAGCCTACATCAACTTATCGAAAACGTTTGACACTGTGAACTGTGCACTACTGATCAAACAGCTTGAGATTTTTGATCTTTCCCCTGACACTATGGCATGGTTTACCATCTACCTGCTGAACAGGACTCAGCAAGTTAAGATTGGCAATATCCTATCCGATAGTCGACCAGTCAACTCTGGAGTTCCTCAAGGGTCCATTTTGGGCCCGCTGTTATTCAGCATTTTTCTAAACCAACTCCCATCTGCCTGCCAATGTCGTCTACCGTTATATGCAGATGATGCTGTCATGTTCGTCAGTGACTCTAACCCCCTCGCTCTTGAATTCAGATTCCAGAGCAACTTCTCAGCTATAGAAAGTTGGTTTAAAGATCACAAACCTGTGGTGAAGTATTCAAAGATGAAAACAGTTATGTTCTCCACCACCCAAGACCGGTATAGAACTTGTCCTCTTCGCATCACTAATGAGGTAGGCTCGCCACTGGAGCTTGTGCAACATTTCAAATACCGGGGGATCACGTGGATAGCACAATGTCTTTTGACCTCCACAATGACAAAATCACTAAGGCCATCAACACACGCATTGGACTACTGCACGGGCACAAGCACAGTCTAACCCCTGAGGCTCTTAAGCTAGCTGTGCACAGTTCCTTGGTGACACCCCTCAACTATGGGCTGGTAATATACGGTTCAGCTACAGACACGGCCCTTTGCTGCATAAAAGTAGCACTAAACAAAGTCTGTCAACTTATTACAGGAGCTGCATCCCTGGCACACACGTGTGACCTGTACACCCAAACTTGTTTACTGGCAAAAAAAGTTAATCCAAGCTGGCCCACCGGCGCAGCGGTTGGATTTCCGCTTGTGACGCCAGCGACCCGGGTTCGGGAATGAGCCCGGGGAGCTGGAGGGCCGGCCGGGAGGGGAGGACTGGAGCGTCCCAAGGACTGCTCATCCTCTCCGGGGGGAGGGGGGCACCAGAGCTCGGCGCTTGTCTGACCCCAGGTGGAGACCTGAGGTACAGCAAGCCCGATGCTCCAACAGAGGGGGCGACGTGCTAGATGTCGGCGCTTCGGCGCCCTGACGTCCAGGGACCTGGCACGTTGAGAGAACATCAGGAAAAAATCCTTGCAGCCTCCCGGTGACCGGGCACCAGGCCCTGACCTTCAATGCCCCTATCTGCCCGGAGACAGCATGCCGACGAAACACAGAAGAAGCGTCGGGGTGTAAGGCCTCCCACTCCGTACCCACCTGGGGGGTAAACCAAGGCTCCATGGGGCATGGACTGCGCCGGTCACCAGGTAGGTGAGCGAGGGCTGACAAGGCCGTAGGTGTCTCCCGAAGAGGGGGAGAACTGCGAGGAGGGGGGAGCATAAAGAGAAAGTAAAAAAAAAAAAAAAGGTTAATCCAGGCCTGGTACCCACAGGGGTTCTGAATCTCCTCTCCTCCAGTGATAACCGTCATTGAACTCATAGTTTGGATAGCCAAATCTTTAAAATTCCCTACTGTTGCACCTCCTTGGGTCAAAGGTCCTTCGCCAACCGTGCCTCTGGTTGGTTGAACTCCTTAAACACTGACATCTCATTGTTGACTTTGATTGGTCCCTTTAAAGGGAAACTGAGACAATAGCTAATTGCGAAGGCCTGCTGTGATTGTTCCCAATAACTTACTTGCCCCATTTCTAGAGACTGCTCCTTTTGCCCTGGACCCTGTCCTGTTCGCCCGCCCACTCCGACATTGTTTATATTGCACCTATCCTGTCTCTTCTCGGCTCTTACTTTGCCTCGTATCTATTCAGTATCGCTCATATATCCATCATAGCTCACAGTCCTCGCCTGTCTTCCTCCTCCCCTTCCCTGTCCCTCCCATTCTTCCCTATTCTCCCCTTCCTTCATGCCTTCCTCTCCCTTCCTCCTTCGCTATCCCCATTTCTTCCACACTTAATTTTACTTGTTTATCCTCCCCTTTCCCCACACACACATTCCCAGCAACATGTACTCCTCCCTCTGTCATCACCTCTGTTTCTGGTCCACTCCTTCCATCAGCTGCAGCTCTTTGGGCTTATTCCTTCTGCCTTTTCCTCCACCTCTAGTTCCCGTCTGTCTCTTATCAGTCCTACATCCTTAAATAGAAAGCCTAAGTTATCGTAAAGGTCTCCAGCTATTTGTTGCATTTCCTAGGACTGTGACTGTTTATAATTATAATCATTCCTGTTCAATTGTGTTGTGTTGCTAGTTGTATCACCCTTATCTTTCTCCTATCAGTCCCATATCCTTGAAAGCATGCCTAAGTTATTGTAATGACCTGTCAATTGTTACTGGATTATTTTACTCCTAACAGTTTCTTTGCACAAAAAGGTAATATATTAGATAAATTATGGCTCAGATACATGTAAAGGCGTGTTTAGCCATTTTAGTGATAATAATGTGCCCTGATCATTTTAACTTTGGGTTGGCAAGAAGCGTATCCCCTGGGTGGGATATGTTAAGACCTGGGAAATGTACTAATGCTGAATTTAATTGTCGGGGTGCGTTTCATCAATAAGAGAAATATTGGGATGGGGTACAACAAAATTCCTCCAATAAGTTGAAAACAAATACCCTGTCTGCTGCTGTGTCAGTTTCTTGGTATATGTTTCATAAAGGGAATCAGGTGAAGGGTTTAAGGCCTGGTACATTTTTATGGGTAAAGAACAGTAAAATAAGATGTTTTTGTTTAATACTGTTATTGATTTTAACTGCGGATATAGAGACTAATCCTGGCCCTTTAACTACTCAGACCCATTTTAGGGGCAATCAGTCAAAAGGTTTGCAAATAGTTTCCTTGAATATAAGGAGTCTTCAACCTCATTTAGATGAATTAACGGTGTGGCTGGAGCAGAGTAATTATGTTGTAGTTGGAATATGTGAGACATGGCTGAAACCGCATATTCCTTCAAATCAAATCATGATAAATTGTTATTCAATTTATAGACCAGATAGAGAAGGGAATAAGCGGGGGGTGTTATATATTAGGGGATATTATTGCTGAGGATGTTGCCAGAGGTCCTTTGGATAACCATATTGATTATCTAACTGTTAAGATCAAATTGGATGTAAACATTTATATTTTACCTGTTTCTATTGCCCTCCTAAATTCAAATTAATTAATTACCCAATTTTTTATGTTTGGATCAGATTACATCAGAATAGAAGGGAACACATTATTCTGGGAGATGCCAGTTCTGACTGGGGACAGGAAAGTGAGGTTTTGAAGTTAAAAACTGAAGTGAATGCTTTTTTGCTCTGTCTGATTAGTCGAGACTCCTACTCGATTTAATTAAAAAACGAATAAGCATTCTGTTATTGATTGGATAATGGCAAATCATCCGAATAATTTGTGTAATTTGAATGTTCTGTCTGACTCAATTTCTGACCATTGTCCCATATTTTGTATGTAAAATGGTCAGGCAGGCTGTCCCTTCTAATTTTAGTCATAAAACAAACATTAATAAGACTTAATGTTGAGACTTATAGTAAGGAATAGGAACTGACTGGACTAAAGTAATGGATTCACATGTCCTTGATCATAAAGTAGCTCAGTTTACAAGCTATATAGTCAGTTTATGCAATAAACATACATACCCCTGTAACAAAATGGAGGGTGAAGGGGAATTTGTCTCCATGGTTAGATAAAGAACTTCGTGGCTTAATAAAAAGTAAGGAGGAAAAAAAAATGAAAGCATTATTTAAAGGTTAAGGACGTTGATTCTTTGAGGCAGTATAAGACCTATAGGAATGAGGTTAAAAAATAAAATTGTTGAAGCTAAATCTCGGTATGTCAAACAAAATCAGTTAAGGAATTTGAAAGATCCAAGACAATTTTGGCAATCCTTTAAGCATATTTACAATCCCCAAGAGGATAGACGTATAAAATGTATTGAATCAGATGGTATTTTGATCTCTGAAGGGTCAATTATGGCAAATTGTTTTAATGATTTTTTTTGTCTCTAAAACAATTAGTGGGGGCCAGCCCAGTGGCGCTGAGGGTTGAAGCGCTGGATGCCACACCTCACGCTATCCCGGCGACCCGGGTTCGGGAACGAGCCCAGGCTGTCGGGGGTCAGCAGGGTTGGGAGAGGATCGAGCAGCCTATGGACAGCTCTCCTCTCCTGGGCGGGAGGGGGGTCCTTGCTTGGTGCTTGCCTGGCCTCTAGCGGAAGCTGGAGGCACAGCAAGCGTTGTTGCAGACACGAGGAGATGGGGAGTGGCGACATTGGCAGTGATGCCATGATGAGTGGGTGCGTGCTACTCCCCCAGAACACAGAAAACACCAGTGCTCGGTCTTCCAGATGACGAAGACCCACAAAAGAGACCCTGATTGCTTGCTCCTTCCTGACATCCCGGTGAGTCCGACACAGCAAGATTCTTGGAGTGCCGCTGCCCTGCCCCGTACTTGCCTGGGATGTATAGCCACGGCTCGATGGGAGACTCGCTGGGGTAGAATCGGGAAGGTCGCAATGCGGGAGACCGCCATATGTGTCTTCAGAAAGAGTGGAGACCGGGCACAAGAGAGGTGGTACAAATAGAAATTTCAAAAAAAAAAAAAAAAACAGTTAGTGGTATGGAAGCAAAAATGGTTGGGGGGGGGGGATTGATGACAGTAGTGATATTGTTAGGGAAAACAATCACTCTCGTTTCAAATTTTCTAAGATGGGGAACCAGAGGTTTTGAATTTATTAAATCTGAAGGATGGTAAAGAGGGAGGGATAGTTATGATTTCATCTATAGGTTCATACGAGCAATTGAAGGCTTAAAGACCTATATAATGCTCGCCACTTTTTCAGTGGAAACTCCTGTAGTTTTATACTCCCATGTACCTATCCAGTGATTTCTTGACTTCCAACATGGTTTCGCTGTTAATACCTGCAGGCAAAGAGTTCCATACACTAACAACTCTCTGGCTAAAATATTTATTTCTCTTAGATGTTATACTAACTTCTTGTGTTAGTATCATATTATACGATCTTGTATTTCTTTGACTGGGGTGTCTGACTAGGTCAGTAGCTTCCCACATATCCTCATTCCTACTAGCACTAAAAACCGGACATAGGTCACCTCTTGTCCTTCTCTACTTTAAGGAATAAAGTCCTAAATGAGTCATCCTCTCAGTATAAGACTTGTTTCTTGTATTCTTTATCCTTTTCGTCATTCCTCTTTGAACCCTTTTTATCAATCTATCTCCATTCTGACTTTGGGGGGCACAAAACTGGGTACAGTACTCCAGATGAGGTCTAACCAATGAAGAATAAAGTGGAATAAGTGTGGTAAATTTTCTGCTCTTTATATGTCTAAAAATACACAGTATTATCCTTTGACATTTTTTTTACCATCCCCTTTGAGTGGGTATCAAAAGAAAGGGAAATTTTAACTATAACTCCCAAATCCTTTTCTGTTTCCATTGTCTGCAAAACATGATCATTCAGTTTATAACTAAATTATTTATTTTTTTCCCCAAAATGCATCACTTTACACTTTTCTTGGTTAAATCTCAATTTATTTATACCCGCCCAGTGCTCCAGTCTCGTTAATTCCTTCTGCAAATTATTTGCTGCTTCCTCATTATTAACTATGGTTCCCACCTTACTATCATCGGCATATTTACATACTCAGACAGAGCAGATAGTTTCCATTTCTGATACAGATATATTAAACAAGGTGGGACCCAAAACAGACCCCTGAGGCACACCACTAGTCACCTCTCCCCATTCTGAAAAATACCCTCTGATTCCAACCCTTTGGCGCCTATTACTCAGCCGACTTTTAACCCACTTTACTATATGAGAATGGAGCTGTAATTTCTCTAATTGCTGTAATAAGATTTTATGTGAGACTGAATCGAATGCCTTTGAATAGTCCAAGAATATTACATCTACAGGTAAAGCTGCATCAAGTGCAGCACAAAAATCAAAAAATTGCAATAGATTTGTAAGACAAGATCTTCCTGGTGTAAAACCATGCTGTGTTATATCAGACACACCTTTACTATCCATACGTTTTTTTGATGAGATCTAATATCAGCCCTTCCATAACTTTTCCCAGAACAGAAGTGAGACTTGTGGGTCTGTAATTACCTACCTCCTTCCTAGCCCCCTTTTTATGTATTGCTGTTATATTAGCCTCTCTCCATTCTTTTAAAGTGTCCCCTTCCTGTATTGAGGCATTACAAAGCTTTGTTATAGGACCTGCAAATTCATCTGAGGCTTCTTTCAGAAATCTTGGGCTAATCCCATCAGGGCCAATATATCTATCTGGTTTTAATTTCTGGAGCCTCTCTTGAACAACCTTTTTTTTCAAATAATGTAGCATGCATACAAATGGTGTCAACATTTCCAATACATGAATCCTCTTTAGTTTGGAAGATTGTTAAAAAATATTTATTTAGCTCATTCGCCATATCCTGCTCGTTAACCTGCATTTCTCACCCTGATTTTAGGGGTCCTATTTCTTTTTGATTTCCCCGAAAGGAACCCACAGAACTAAAAAAGCTTTTCTTATTATCTTAAATGGATTCTACCATTCTTTCTTCTGCCCTTTTTTTTGCATTTCTCATTATAATCTTACTTTTATTAGAAGCTGTTTTATATTTTTCATAATTAATTTCAGTTGGTTTCTTTTTATATCTTTTCTCATTTTGCCTTCTTTTTTATAGCTCTTTAAACATTAGTTCCCCAGCATACTGGAATTCTTCCTTTCTTATTATATTTGGTATTACAGATACCCAGGTATCCATGCAGTGGCCAATTTTTTGTTTTATTTTTTTCCCAAATATGCTTAAGATCCAGTCCTTGTAGCTCATTTTGCCAATCCCATTTTTTAAGATATTCTCGAATACTTTTATAATCCGCTTTATTATAACACTTAAGGGTTGTCATACCATTGGTCTTAAAAGTTTCCACATTTATCTCTATGATGATTTGATTGTGGTCACTATCTCCTATCGGCTCTTCAATCGTTATATCATTAAGTAAATCCTCAAAGTTGCATAGTACCAGATCCAGTATTTTATTCCCCCTGGTTCCTACATTAACTAACTGTTCCAAATCTTTATGTATAATCATCTCAATAAATCTGTTTTTCTTCTCCAGATGAACTTTCCAGCATTTCCCGATTAAAATTTGGCTAGTTGAAATTTCCCAAAATCATAAAGTCCCCATCTATATTTATCTGTTCCATATTTTCTATAAAACGTATGCTATCTTCCCCTTTTAAATTAGGTGCTCTATATACTACACATAGAGTTGATTGTCTTATAGGCATCAGTATTTTAATCCATAATTGTTCTACTGAAGTTATCTCATTCACACTAGGATCAAATTCATATGCCTTCAACTCCTTTTTGATGCATACCACAATTCTTCCACCATGTTTCCCTGTCCTATCTTTCCTAAAGGTATTATAACCTTCTGTATCTGTCTCCCAATCTCCTTCCTTGAACCAGCTTTCTGTGATGGCACAAATTGATATATCATCTTGTCTTAACTTACATTCAAGTTCTGACGGTTTATTTCTAAGGCTTCTAGCATTAGTCGATAATAGCTTTATTTTTTTGTATTTATTTTTGGTGGTTTCCTAATCGCTGTAATTTTCCTAACATTATTTTCTATATCATTTACCCTGAAATGATCCCAGTTCCCCACATTCTTCAGTTTAAAGTGTTTTTAATAGCTTCTACAAACTGAATTGCTAAAACATCACTTCCTTTTCTGCTCAGATGAAGCTTGTCATAGCTATATAAAGTGGAATTATTCTCAAACAGTTCCCACATTTTGACACTCCCAACGCCCTTCATCAAACTCCATTGCCTAATCCAGTTATTTAACCTAAGGAACTTTGTATTCATTTCCCAGTTCATTCTAGGTATTTGGAGTATCTCTGAAATAATGAATTCACATTTTTCTACCGTGACCATGTTGTGTGTGACCTTCATAGCATTAAAAATATTTTCAGCACTGTTTCCTTTTATATCACTGGCCCCTATATGTATCAATATTATTGACTGTTCCGGTATTTTAACCATCAAATCCTTTATGATACCCAACATATCCCTTACTCCTGCCCCAGGGAAGCAGCTACTAATTATTCCTTCCTTGTTGAGTTTAGTTGTTATATGATCTGTAAATCTAATAGTGGAGTCTCCCAGGATGTAAATGTTCTTGTATTTATTTCTTTGCTCACTTGTGTCCATCTCCTCCTCGTCGTTGTTACTATTACATTCTCCCTCATTCTGTTCTCCCTGCTGTTCATTCTGCATTTGTTCCTCCTCAACTGTCTATGCCCCATTACCTGTGTCACTTACTCTCATATCCTCTATATCAGTAGTGTCCTCTAAAGGGTTGCACCGATTTTGTATAGAGACTGAGAAATCCATGGCTCTTCTACGACGTTTAGTGGTTCTACAGCTGTTTGTGCCCTGTGGCATACCTTCTCCTTCAACCTCCCTTACTCTTCTCCCTCTTACATCTTTGCTATGTTATCTTGTCCCTACATTATTTCCTTGACTTGTCCCTACATTATTTCCTTGAATAGTACCAACCTGTTGTTCGTGTAAGGTGTTTTTAAACATTTAATCTCCAATTCTAAACCCAGAATTTTTTATTCTAAGTTCCTTCAGTTCAATACACTGATTACATATTGAATAACTTTCACCTTCATTATATTCTAGACTAATTGTGTTACATACGGTGCATCTAACCCCTATCTGACCATCCGTGAATGCTACATACAGACTATCCATCATTAATTACTCCTTGAATATGTACTGACAACCCTAATATGACTAACCCAGTAAAGGTTTGCAGCGGCATGTACTGATATACCCTTTTATACACACCGTACCATTATTTCTTGACAAGATCCCCGCTCCTGTACCCCTGTTCCCCGTCTGACTCCGTCAGACGCCGCTGGCCTCTGCCTGCTTCACCTCCGCTCCGCGCTCGGCTCCGCTCGCTAGAGCTGAGTCTGAAATAGTGCGCCCAGTAGTGACGTCATCCGGTTACCACAGTGACGCTCGCGTCCTGAATACCTCCCTGTGGGGTAAAGGCAATGTATATAGGCTGCCTTTAAAAAGGCAGCCTAGCCAACACAAGAAAGGGATGAAAATAGCCCTTTAAAGCACCGAAATGCCTGCCCAATGTCCTTCTCCCTCTAAAACAGGGGGTTCCGGAAAGTCTCCACACGGGTACAGTTGCTTCCTATCTGCTGCTATATCAGTGCACTCACACTACAGTGTTGCCCTTAGTTCACACAAAATTAAAAACGTATCTGTTGGCTGCGTGTTAGCAGCAGTACACTCTGCAGAAAAAGCACAAAACTGCTTGCTAGAGCTGAGCCTGAAATAGAGCGCCCAGTAATGATGACAGCCAGTTAGCATGGTGATGCTCACATCTTGATTACCTCCCTGTGGGGCAAGGGCAATGTATATAGGCTGCCTTTAAAAAGGCAGCCTAGCCAACCCAAGAAGGGGCTGAAAATAGTCCTTTCAAAGCACCGAAATGCCTGCCCAGTATCCTTCTCTCTCGAAAACGGGAAAGCCTCCACACAGGTACAGTTACCGCCTATCTGCTGCCATATCAGTGCACTCACACTACAGTGCTGGCCGTAGTTCACGCAAATTAAAAACATATCTGCTGGCTGCGTGTTAGCAGCAGTACACTCTGCAGAAAAAAGCACTTTACTAAAATGCTCTGCTTCTCATGTGAAGGGTCCCTTAACGGTTGTGTTCAGTCTTTCATTAGAACAAGGTATAGTACCTGCTTTGTGGAAGGAATCTATTGTGATTCCTCTCTACAAGGGTGGTGATAGATTTAACGTGTCTAATTATAGGCCTGTTTTCTTGTTATCTCAAATCAGTAAATTGTTGGAAAAATGTGTTCATCAGCAATTACTTGTATATTTGGAGGAGCACAGTATACTCATTGATCAGTAGCATGGATTTAGAACTCGTCGATCCACTGCGACGGCACTGGCCGGGTTCACGGGTGCTGTACTGGTGGCAGTGGAGGAAGGTAAGGCCACCGGTGCAGTCTTCGTGGACCTGGCCAGTGCCTTCAACATGGTGAATCTTAATATGCTGTTACATAAGTTAAGGAAACTAGGAATGATGGATGTTCGGCTAAATTGGTTTTTGAGATATTTATTAATACGTATCAAAAGAACTAAAACTAACAGCCACGTGTGTCAATCTAGAGAGATAATGGCAAGTGTTCCACAAGGGTCGGTGTTGGGTCCTCTTTTATTTTCGATTTTTGTTAATGATTTACCCCTTTCTTTTACCAATAATAATAGTTTATTGTATGCAGATGATACAGTGATTTGGGCATCAGGATCAAACAGTCATGAAATTCAGGATTCCCTTTAAAAACAATATGATATTTTTACAAACTGGATTCAAGTAAACAGATTGGTTATAAATAAAATTAAAACAAATGTTACGATGTTTGTTACTTCACAAAGACTTCAGAAACTTGACCCAATTTACTTAGTGGGTCTTGGAGGTAATCCTCTCCCTTTGGTTACCATTGTTAAATATCTAGGCTTATACCTAGATTCTAACCTTAGTATGTTTCCTCACTTAGAGAAGTTGGGTGTAAAGATTCATCAAAAACTTGGCTTTCTTTATAGCAATATTACATTTTTAACAGAGGAAGCTTGTCATACCATAGCTAATAAACAAGTTCTTTTTCCAACATTACATTTTGGAAGTATTACTTTTGCACATTGTAATCAGTTGTTTGAGTCAAAATTCAAAGTTTTGTATAATGATATCTGTAGATTTGCCCTTCTTGCCCCATTCAGAACTCACCATTGTCCGCTTTATTCAGATCTTGGAGTACTTTCTCCAGTTAACCGTTTTAAATGTGTCTTAGTAAATTTGTTTTTTGGATAAAATGTTTAGGAAATCCCTTGTATTTATCTAAATCAATTGTTGCTAAAGATCAAGGTTGGGGTACAAGACAAAATTGTTTAAATCAATATATTATTCCTGCTTTCAGGTTACAAATAAGTAGGAAAGCATTTTTCTGGTATGCACCTTAATTGTTAAATGAATTTGGAGAACTGATCCAAAAAGCACATTCAGAATCTCATTTTAAACATTTAATGTTAAAGAAGTTGCATTGTGATACTGTTTGTAATTGTGATTGTTTTGTATGTTATGTAAATGTATTTTTGTATTGTAATGCCATGTGTCAGGCGTGGCTGAAAAAGGGCTGTGCCCAGTCCACTTCCTGGTTAAAAATAAAACAAACAAATAGTGACTCCGGCTATTTGCACATAGCCTTCGGCTGTAACTTTTCTAGTTATAACCATTCCTGTACAAGTTGTGTTGCTGTTTGTTTTGCCCTGTTCTGTATGAAGTTTTTATTGTTGATTGCCTTGACATGGGACCTATGTAATGAGCTTCTCCTCAAAGGTATAATACCAGATTCAAATAAATAAATAAATATTGCTTTGCACATGCTGGTGCATCTCTGTATTGCACTGTCTGTGCTGTTGCACCTGTCCTGAACGTGTTGCTTTTTATAAAATGGGCATAGCAAAATAAGAGCAATGATTGGCTAGAAAATCGGTGCCATATATGTATAACACATAGAAAAAAAGAAAGGACAGGCAAACAAATCAATGACCTTAAATAGAATGTTGACAAAAGAAATGGAATGTTCATAAATGTTAAGTTAGCCACCTTGTTTTCATGCTTAGCGAGAGCCATCACGAGCAAATAGTGAAGCATGTGCAGCGGGGGCTGGGGGGTGCTGCGGGGTATCAGCCAGGACAGGAGTAGAAAACTAGCAAAGTATGAGGCACGGTGATCTGCAAAACTAACCAAGTCGAGAGACCTGGGCGGGTGGAAACGATCAAAGTTGGCAAATTAGAGGGGCCAGAAAGCAGTAATGTGGGGCAGGTGAAAAGGGAAGAAAGGAAAACAAAGTGAGGATGAAAAGGACAGCTGTGAAACTCACACAAAGCGAAGAGGAAGATCGCTGCTGTCCCTAGCTGCTGCATGGCGGGGAGACAGAAGCAAGGACAGAGGTGGTTGTATTGTTTGCTCCAGCCTCAGTCGTCAACAACCGGGACCGGCGCAACAGGCGAACCCTGTGCTGCGGTTTGAACTTTTACAAGTTGGTGAGCTGCTGGATCGGAAGAGCGAAGGAAAGGGCAGTATTCTTCTTGTGGGGTCCATCGGTGTGTCTGGAGGGAACTATAACTGCCGCCCCCCTCGGAGGAAAGGACGTTTTAGCTGTGTTGGTCCTTGGAAACTGGAGAGTGTGTGTGTGTGTGCGCACGCGCGTTGGGGGGGGGGGGTCCAGCCTGCCAAAACCATGAAGTTCTGATAAAAAAAATGCCTTTTGCTGCTTACTGGTGTGCTATTTTATAGGGGCCAAAATGAAAAAAAAAAAAAAGTTTCCCATTTTATAAGCGCAATAAAACACTCCAGGGTGTGTGTTGAACAGATATTACTGCACTTCCAGGGGCTGAAAGCACACGGCAGGGCCTCGTGCCTTACTATGCCCCAGGCGTGCGGTAATATCTGTTCAACACACACCCTGCCGTGTCTTATTGCTTACGTATGTACTGGTGCAGCTGTTGTGCACTGAGTATGTCCTCCTTTGTGCCAGTTCATCTGTCCCGGAGTGATTGCGTTACTTTCCATGTGCCAGTGCATCTGTGTTGAACTGAGTGTGCCCCCATATGCCAGTGTATACATTCTGAACTGTTTCCTCATATGTGCCAGTGCTTTCATGCTGGATTGAGTGTGACTTCCATGTGCCGGTGCATACATCAAGGCAAATGCACTGGCACACAAGAGAATACTCGGTTCATGGACTGTGTGCCCCCCATGTGCCATTACATACATCCTGGACTGAGGGTGTTCTTTTGTGTGCTAGTGCATTCGTCTTGGACTGAGTGTGCTCCTCCCCCCCCATGCATACCTCTCAACCTTTCTTCACCAAAATGTGTGACAAGATGTGTGACAAATGAGCAAAATGTGTGACATATCATCAAACACGGTACTGCAAGCTCAGAACACTATGGCTATCAGTGCACTATTGTTCATAATGTTTGCTGCTAATTGAGCACAATAGATAATTATGAATTTCTGCTTTAAAACCTCTGTGAGAAATGTGGAATATCACTAACTCAATGTGGGACAAATGATTTCTGAGGGTTAAAATGAGTGATGTACCTCGTAATGTGTGACAGTTGAGAGGTATGCCCCCTTGTGCCATTGCATACATCCTGGACTGAGGGTGTTCCTTTGTGTGCTAGTGCATTCGTCTTGGACCGAGTGTGCTTACCATGTTCCATTACATACATCCTGGACTGAGTGTGCCCCTCATGTGCCATTGCATACATCCTGGACTGAGGGTGCCCCTCATGTGTCATTGCTTACATCCTGGACTGAGAGTGCTCCTTTGTGTGCTAGTACATTCATCTTGGACTGAGTGTGTCCCTCATGTGCCATTGCATACATCCTGACCTAGAGTGTTCCTTTGTGTGCTCGTACAGTCGTCTTGGACTGAGTGTGCTCCCCATGTGCCATTACATACATCCTGGGCTGAGTGTGCCCCTCATGTGACATTGCATACATCCTGGACTGAGGGTGCCCCTCATGTGACATTGCTTACATCCTGGACTGAGAGTGCTCCTTTGTGTGCTCGTACAGTCGTCTTGGACTGAGTGTGCCTCCCTTGTGCCATTGTATACATCCTGGACTGAGGGTGTTCCTTTGTGTGTTAGTGCATTCATCTTGAACTGAGTGTACCCCCCTCCCCCCCATGTGCCATTGCATACATCCTGGACTGAGGGTGTTCCTTTGTGTACTAGTGCATTCATCTTGGACTGAGTGTGCCCTCCCCCACCCCCAATGTGCCGTTGCATACATCCTGGACTGAGTGTGCCCCTCATGTGACATTGCATACATCCTGGACTGAGCGTGCTCCTTTGTGTGCTCGTGCATTCGTCTTGGACTGAGTGTACCCTCCCCCACCCCCAATGTGCCCGTTGCATACATCCTGGACTTAGAGTGTTCCTTTGTGTGTTAGTGCATTCATCTTGAACTGAGTGTACCCTCCTCCCTCCCATGTGCCATTGCATACATCCTGGACTGAGGGTGTTCCTTTGTATGCCAGTGCATTCATCTTGGGCTAAGTGTGCCCCACATGTGCCATTGCATACATCCTGCACTGAGGGTGTTTCTTTGTGTGCTAAAGCATCCCAGCTAGTCAGAGCGTGTCCTCTTCTGTGCCACTGCATCTGTCCTGTAATTATCTGATCACCCCTTTCCATGTATATGGCATCTGCCCTGAACTGAGTGTGCTTCCACTTTGATGTGTCTCTGCATCTGCCCTGGACTGTGTGCCCCTTGAGTACCAATGCGTCGTCTGCTCTGGGCTGATCTTGTAATGTGTAGGTTAATATGGCAGTCCTAAACTCATGTACCTTGTTTTACAAGGGCAGTAATTTTCAGTTGAGTGAGCACTGTTCGTGGCAGTGTGTGATCTCCAGTGCATGCATGTGAATAAAGTGTCATCATGTTCAAGAGAGTGCTTTGTGTTGTGATGCTTGAGTCCTGGTTGGGCAGGTGCCAGATGTGGAAATGACCGCTGACCTGGATAGCTGACAGTGTTTGAATCTTTTTACACAGCAGGAGGACTGATAATTCTATATTCTTCCTTACGGTACTCTACAACTAGTGGCTAATTCAGTTCTATACTAATAGCAGGTGTCAAAAATATTCCATTATCTACCTCTGTTGAATCTGAAATTTAGTATACACTACAGTCCAAGAGACCCAAGCTTACAGAGTCTGATCCTGGTGAAGGAGCAGTGCTGGTATCAACTGCAGAGGTATTTTGCCTCCCCTAGATTTAAGGAAACGTATGGTTGACAACTGGGGGAGAGGGCACTGAATTAGTGATGCTGGTGTAGTCAGTATCTGACAGAATTAAACGTGCTTTTTCTTAACCAGATCCAGACTTTACCGAGGCCTAATAAACAGGCAGAGTTGTTGAGCCTCTTGACCTGTAAATAATGAGCTTAGAGCGGAAATTTGCAGCAAGCTGTGAAAACAGTGGTGGACGCCTCATTTTCTGCAGTTACATACTAGATGTTTAATTTTGAGCTCAAAAAACTTGTGGATTCTGATCACTGAGTCAAAAGTGCAACTGTACCATAGTGTGCCAATCTAAAAAGCATGTTAGCAAATCCATCTCAGAGGGGTTATGTGGGACGTTACAGTAATAGCCTAATCAAGAGAATGATGCAGATTGATACTGGTTAGAACACGTTTAGATTTATCTATTCAATTCAGTTAATTGTTACAATGTATGTTGGATATTGCACATCACGAACCAATAAGTTACAGTCAGTAAGGGGCTGGGTAAAAAATTAGTGTACTGTAGGATTAAAAAATGTAAGTGTGCTGGCCAGCCTGTCAACGCAGCGATAGCATTGTCACTTGGAGCGCTGGTGACCAGGTTCAGGGATGTTTCTGGATTGCCAGGGGTGGACTGGGGGCTAAGGAGTGAGTGTCCCTCAGAATTCTCTCTTCAGTCGTGGGGGGGGGTCTCGGGGTTTGCTGGCTTCTGCTGCTATACTGCTACCTGGGTGACCACAGGTGACTGAGCAGCTGGGGGGGGCCCGCTTGGCCAGACCCGCTTGGGAGAGAGGATACTGCTTGACACCAGCATGATGGCATGCTTTGCATATACATCAGGGCCTTGATGTCCCAGCATGGTGGCCTCCTAGGATGCAGGTGAAAATGTGGAAAAATTCTCAGTTGCAGCAGAATTGTGCCACCTCTGCACAGCCGACCATGGCACCCTTCCTTCAACACTGGTTAAAGGGATACTAGCGGGGGCTTGAGGAACCCCAGAGGACATCACGGGGGTAAGCCATGGGGAGCACAGAATGAAGGAGGTACTATATGTCCTGGAAAAGGCAGTGCAGCTGGAGTTGACCTTACACACTGGAGCAGGCTGGAGAGGAAGGGGTTGAAAATAGAAGTTAAGAAATAAACAGTAGTGCTATTTCGGGGTGGCCAGGTATAAAGTGCTCAAACATTTTCATTCTTATCCAGTTGTATTGGAGGACAGCATTTCTTTTGTTATATAGTGTATGGTGGAACATTGTTCTTGTTCATTTCCTATCTGTGTTGAAAAGCTGTTCAGCACAGATAAAAAAAAAGTTCCTTAGAACGCTGTTTAGCCTGTACGTGCAGAACAGCGTTCTAGTAGCCGGCCCGGTGGCACTGAGAGTTGAGATGCTGGACGCCACACTTCACGCTATGCCGGCGACCTGGGTTTGGGAACGGACTCGGGTTGCTCAGGGGTCGGCGGGGGAGGGAGGATTGTGCGTCCCAGCGGATGCTCTCCTTCCTCAGGGTTGGTTACGGGGGACGTGGAAGCGTCCAACACTCCCGTAGAGAGAGCCGGTGGAAGCACCGGGCCTCGAAGGGATCGGCGGCTCCGATATTCCAGAGTCAGGGAGGGGGGGACGTCATGCGGCATGTGAGAGGATGACGTGCGTTAGCACGTCGCCTCTCTGGACGCAAGTCCTAAAGGCGTCCTAAGGGGGTTGGGGAAACTAAGGGGAGAAAATCGAGGAAAAACGTATAAACCCCGGTACTACAGGCAAAATTATGCTAAGGGGGATGGGACACCTTGGGGGATTGCCCTGGCAGATGGAGTAGGAGGAGGTACGAGGCCTCTCTGAAAGCCTTGGGAGCCGGCAAGTGTGTGTTGTGTGTATATGTATATGTATGTGTATATATATATATATATATATATATATATATATATATATATATAAAAGAACCGCATTCTAGTGATTTAAAAGCTTCACGAAGGCGCATGCGCTGCACTTACCAAAAACCACAGGATCAACCAGATAGTCTGTCCCGGCATCCACGGCACCTCTGATACAAACACTGAACTGGCAGGATCAATCGGATAAGTAGACTAAGTAAGTAGATGGGATAAACCAACTTTTTTATTTTACCAATCGAAAATCTCTTGCTTAGCGAGAATATGGCCACCATGTTGGTTTGTTTTCTTAAAGACCCTCCCTAATTAAAGTAACAGCTAATTGAAGGACGCACTAACGTTGTAGGTGGGTCTAGTTCCCTAGCAACTACCAGTGAACCTAGCAACCAGCCAGTAATACAACCTAGCACGAAGCAGCAAAACTGTATTTTTATATAAAATAGAAGCATTTAAACTATATTTTTGGGCACCATACACTATATAAAAAAAAAAAAAACTGCTTATGGGCAGCCCAATGCAGAACCAGTGTGTTCTGCCACCTCGGGGCTGTAATTCCCTGGGACCTCTTGAGCTTCGCTCTTGAGGTCAGAGGGAATCCGAGCCCCTCTCTGGCAGAACACACTGGTTCTGCATGGTTGCTCATCCAGTATTCTGTGTTCTTGGGGTGAGGGTAAGCAGACAGTTTACAGATCTAAGTTTTATAGCTTGCATTGAACTGATGGCTTCACTCCTGAACAGGGAGCACTGTTAGGGACTGACAGCAGGAAATATACATGCGTAACAGTTGAAGGAAATCTACAGCAATAATATTTGGAGCACTATATGGTGTTATGCAGGTGTGAGCAAACTCCTCTGTTTGAAATAGCACAATACTGTGCATATGGGAGTCCTGTTCCACAACCGAGCCACATGACTAAAATGATCAAAAGGATGGGAGGCAGTACAGCCTAGTGTTACAGAACTGTGAACCTGGGGATTCTGGGTTTGAATCCCACAACCTCCTTTTACTAACTGTGTTACCATGGGCAAATCATTTAACCTCCCTGTGCTTAAAAAGTGCTGTATAAACCAAAATTCTGAGCCCATCCCATTGGCACAGCTGTAGCGCTACTGCTTGCGACACCGGTGACCTGAGTTTGGAAACAAATTAGTCGTTGGGGATTGGCTGGGGGATTGAGCATCCCTAGAGGCGCCTCCTCCATCAGTAGTAATCAAGCCACCCAGGTGACCACAGGTGGCAGTGTCTGGAAGCGGGCCAAGGAGCGTGGTTGTCACTCGATGTAGACGGTTGGACGGTGTGCATAGCGTGGGGCTGACCTAGACGACCATGCATACGATGTCCCTAAAGGGATGGGAGAAACACAGAAAAAGCATTTATTTATTTATTTAAGAGTTTAACCAGGAGGGCACACTCAGCGGAGTACTGCTTGCTTCCAGGTTCATCCTGGGGGGGTTGGGGAGGGGAGAGTACACTACAGTACACTAAAATACAGTGCAATAAAACAGTGGTAGTTTGATAGCAATAATAAACAAATAAGCAAGTGTAGCCTGTACAGATTTAGGTGTGGTACATGCAGCAAGTAGCATGAGATCAGTGCAAGTGTACAGTACAGTACAAATGAGCAAAAACAGTACTGAGCCATAACTACAGTCAGAGGAGGAGGAATCGGGGCAGCTTTTAGTTAGTCGCATGAGCAAGTGGAGGAGACGTGATCAGAGAGGCAAGCATAGAGACACACCGGGTGGAAGATGGCAGTCCTTATTATCACAGGCTTTAAGGGGCAAGCCATATGAAAGATGTCATACGAGCAGCTGTAGACAGATTGAGAAGTTTCATGTCCAGGACAAGTGGCAGAATTCTTTTTTTTTCATTCTTTGGCAACCTGGTAAGGTCCACTAGACACAAGTACCTGTTTTCAGGGGCAACCCGCAAGCACTGGGGAGGTTAAGTGACTTGCTAAGAGTCGCACAGTATGCAAGTGGAGGTTGTGAGAATCAAAGTTGTCTGCTGGATGTACCAGGCTCATTCACAGCTCGTTACTCTACCTTCTAGGCTATACTGCCAGCCCAAGTTTTCTTGTTCCATGACAAAAATGTTCAGTTTTTGTCAGTAAAAGACACAGAACTAAATATGCTCCTACGTTGTTTGTGTGACTTGTCGGAAATGTAGAAACAGTAGTCCATTTGATAATAATAATTGTCCTGCGGCATCTGGCCTCTGACCTGTTGATCTCTGGATGAGACACTATGTCAGAGCACAGAGACTTCTGTTTTACAGAGGCATTAACTTATTTTTGTTCTTTGTGTGTCTGGGGAAGTCCTTCTTGCACTCTCTCTCACTATTTAAGTGGGAAGAGGATGAAGATCCTTTCTGTTTGCCTCAGAGGAATTGTTACACTGAAACTTCAAGTTGCTAATAAATTATGTTCCTCTTCTGTAGTGCATAGTGTTCAAGGAGAGTTTTGCCGGAATTAAGATTCAAGTCCTTGCCTCAAACCTGTCCACTGCTGATTCATTTTAGGCACGTTGTTGGCAAGTAGGCTGCCCGAGCTGCTTTGTGTCTGCCGTGTGGATAAAGTGGTCACCCTGTGTTCCCAGGTTCAGTCATAGCAAAGACAGGAAGCCAGATTCCGGTAAAATATGAAAACTGTTCCAGATCCATTGTTTTTGAACACCAGTTGTGCCTCCCTTCCTCAGTGTCTTAAAAGTGTTTGTACTATATCCTCCCTAGTATGTCAGTTGCAAATATGTGTGGTTGCATGGCTGTCAAAATGAGTTTTCTCTATGTTTAAATTATTAACATACTAAAATGCCAGCAGAGTAGGCCTAACGGTCTTTCGTGTCTACTCATTTGGTCAGCCCCTTCCCTGGGAGCTGACCTTGCTGTCCAACCCGCCCTCTCGGGCTTCTCCCTTTCCAGTCCAGGGTATTCCCCCTGCATTGGATTTTGCTTCCACAACCCTTCCCCTGTACCTGTCCAACCCCCTCTTGAACCCGTCCACAATCTCTGCCAGCACTAGCCCCCCAGGCAGCGCATTCCATGGTTCTACCACCCTTTCAGTGAAGTAGCACCTCCTCCTTTCTCTCCTGAGTCTCCCCCCCCAGCTTCCACCCATGCCCTCTAGTTGCCCCCCTTCCTTCGGAGCACCCCGACTGAGCCTTCCCTGTTTACCCCCTTCATGTGCTTGAAGACCTCTATCATGTCCCCCCTGTCCCTTTTCTCTTCCAATGTGTGCATATTTAGCTCCTCGAGCCTCTCCCCGTAGGTCCTTTCCCCCCAAGCCCCAGATCATTTTGGTTGCCCTCCTCTGGACCCTTTCCAGGAGTTCAATGTCCCTTTTTAATTGTGGCCTCCAAAGCTGCACACAGTACTTGTGGTGCGGCCTCACCAAGCAGTTATACAGAGGGAGTATCACTTCCCTCCTTTTGGAGGTGATCCCCCTAGCGATGTATCCCAGCATCCTGTTGGCCATGGCCGCTGTCCTCCTACAAGTCTTAGAGCTGTTCATCTTGACATCTACCACCACCTCCAGGTCCCTCTCCTCCATCGAGACTTGTAGCATCCCCCCCCGGGTGTTCACTTGGCCTGGGTTTCTGATGCCCAGGTGCAGCACCCTGCATTTCCCTGCATGGAACCTCAGTCCCCACTTCCTTCACCACCTCTCCAGAGCATCTAGGTCCCCCTGTTGGGCCACCCTCCCCTCCTCCCTGTCCACCACCACTCCCAGCTTTAAGTCATCCGCAAAGACTCGGTTCACTCGTGATACCCTCCCTTATGTCAGAGACATGTTTCTTTTATTTCTAGTGTAGCCCTGATATCCTCATTTCATGGCTTCTTCCCCCAGGAGGTACTTGGAAACAAGCTGTTTCCTAGCTCAGTATGCTGTTCTTAGCTAAATATTGTAAATCAATGAATAAATTAATGAGGGGTGGGCCTCACACCACCCTTGAGACAGGAGTGGTGCATCTCACTCCCAGAACACATCACTCTTGTCTGCACCTGCTTCTAACCCTACCCCCCCCGATCCCATGCCCTTTTCTGGTCTCATTTCATCTCCCCCAGGTTTCCCTCACCCCATCCCCAAACCCTGCAACATCTCCTTCCGCCCCCTCCTGTGGCCCTTCTGTAGATATCCCCCTTTCCCGTTTAAGACTTCAAACACACAGTTCCTGAACTGGGTAGAGAATTGTTCAATTTATTGTCACACTTAATTGCACCTGTCAATTGCACCACCGTCAATAGGTGTACTTATAATGTATGTATATGTACCTTGGTTATGGGAAAGGTTAAGCAGCCAGTGCCAGTATGCATCATCACAGTAGCATTTCAGTTTGTCATGTACCATAACAACTAAAGTTGCAGTTTACATTGTGATGCAGAGATGGTAATTTCCACAGTGATTTTAACTATGCTTTTTGTTTGTGGCACACAAACAGTGCTGCAGAGATGGCTGTTTCTGCAGTCTCTTTGACTGTGTTTCCTGTTCGTAGCACACAGGCAGCGCTGTTGACTAAGGTTAATGATGCGTTGGTATGTAATACTGCAGTTCTGCGCCCCCCCCCAAAAAAATACTTGTTTCACCGACAGTAGCTGAAGAGTTAGTCAAGCTGATTTCCTCTGACACTGGCCCTATTTTCAAAACCTTTTCAATATTTATAAATTTTTATTTTAATTTAAACTTTTGGTAACTGTGAAAGGTATACTGAGCTAGGGCTCATTTACAGGTTTGATCTGGGGCAAGGGGAAACAAAAGAAACAATATACAAAAGAAAGTAACATAATAAAAGGAACATCTAAGATACAGTCAGATACATGTTCAAGAATGCAGTTCACAAATACAAATGTGCAATTACAATTGATGTACAGTAGTCATAAGAATCAATTGGCACAGAATGGAAGAAACTGATCTTCTTTGAGTATTATCTCTTTCATTAGGCCACATCTATGGAACTTATAGATGCCAGGCTCTAGGACCACATGGAAACTTTTGCAAGTGGCCCACTAGGAGCCACCTATGGTGACGTTCTACGTCATCTCTCCCTATATAAACGTGGACGGCCCCTTCCCTCTTCAGTTCTTTTCCTGCCGACGATCAGCGCTCATCAGACTACTGTGGAAACGTTGCTGCTTTTACTGCTGTTTTTCTTTCTCCCATTGATAAAAAAAGTACTTACTTTTATTATATTTTCAGAGGTCTGTATGTTGTCAAAAGAACTGACAACATTCTCCCACAGTTGGAAGAGAGGAAATTTACCCTTCGGTGGAGGTGTTTACTTCCACAATAAGCAAGCCGCCAACCTCTGCAGGCAATGGGAGTATCGAGCACAAGCCCCAGGATCAAGGCAGGGGAAGGCCTCCCCAGGTGTGCTACAGATCGCTCCTTCACCTCTCAGGGATGATCCTCTCTCCGGATGTTGTCTGCTTCGGGTGTCACCCCACACCAACCGACAAACAAGACACCAAGGATGCGGTTCAGGGGCACCCTCTGCGAGGTACTTAACTTCTACAGTGATGTTGACTTTTACCTCCTGCATAGACTTCTTTTGCCTCGGCTGAGAATATCACCTATTACGCCGTCGACTACATGGGCTTCGACATGAAGATGGTACTGTAGCCCTGTACAGATCTGTTTGGACACCTTTTGCTTCTTGCTGCTGTAACCAGGATCCCAGCAACAGGGCACCTAAACCAGAACTTTGTGGTGATGCCTTGCAGACCATTGCGCAAGCTGTCTTCCCCCAGCATCAATGGCCCTACTGGTTTCCTACTTGAACTCTGTCAACCAGGTCGACGACACTCAGGGGTTCCGTCCTGTGTCCTCATACAGGATGCAGGCAAGGGGAACATTGTGGCAAAATCCCTTTACACCACTGTGCCCCCAGGGAGAGGGAACCCAGTATATTACACCCAGGTCCCATCTTTGAGAGTTATAATGCAGCAACTGACAAGCTGCTAGGGGGCTTGCTCTACAGGGACAAGCCATTACCAAGGTCTGACCTCCATTCCATCATTATCCCTCCCATCGTGTCTACTTGGGAGGATGCCAACCTTATTGTTTGCCATAGGCCTAACAGGATTCCTGCTACACTTAGAAGGGCAGGTTTGTGGTCCTTGGCAGCCATACATGTGGTCATAAGAGCTGCCCCATGATGGAGCCTGATAGTTTACCCGGGGAGCTGGCGGTCCAGGGCAAAAAAGAGCATTTGCTTCAGACATATCTAGGCCTGGGGGTTATAAACCACTGACCAACATCCTTTGAATAGCTAATGCAGTTGATTAAGTTCCCATGGCAACTGTGCCTAAGCAGGAGCTCCATAAAGATCCCACAGCTGAAGGAGACGTAAGCAGACACCCCTATGTAGGGCCTATGACACCTTGGATGCTGCCAGGGCAACTGCCTCTGGCTCATGTCTCGGGAGACACACCTGGTTCAGGGTGACTGGCTTTGCTAATGATATGCGAAGGTCCATTCTCCATGGTCTCCTTTTACAAAGGGTATAAAGTAGGATAGGGTTACCACCTGTCCCAGTTTTCACAGGACTGTTCTGATGTGGTCAGCTGTGTCCTGCAAAAAAAAAATGACAAATTCTGCATTTTCTGACTTTCCTCTAAATGTTGCAAAAAGCTATAATACCTTAATTAAAATACCTTAAAATGATAAACACTAGAAACAACTAACAAAACTACAACACTTAGTCTTAATTCTGATCATTTAAAGAAAACAAGCCTGTTGCATTGGTCAAGACTACATATTGTCCTGCAAAAAAATCATGTTTCAGTAATAAATGTCCCACTTTGGGCTTCTTAAAAGGTGGTAACCCTTAAAGTAGGAGGGACTGCATTTAAAGGACATCCTCTTAGCCTGTAGGCCTCAGGCATAGCCTGGAAATCTCTTTCTTCTTCCTCATACCCAGTTGAGGAGTAGACAGAGGGTGTCTGTCCGACCAGTGCTCACTACTGTTCTACTGCCAGACAATATCCTTATGGTAGAGCAGCAGGAGACCTGCCTACCCCACAGTACACCCAGGTGTCCACCCCATAAGCCCCTAGGCATGGAAGGGGGGGGGACAGTTGCAGCAGGAACTAGTTCAGCCTAACTCGCTGGTGCTATCTCCAGCGCCATTGTTCGCAAGGGTGGTTGTCGGAGGTCCTTTTCCCTCCTTGTACAGGAGAGGGTAGTGACACGAGATACTTGAACCCTAGAAATAACAGCAAGGGGGACATGCTCTGGATATTTTTGAACTATCTCCAGACTGTCCACCACATTTCTTTCTTTACCCTCCAGAATATTGTGCAATGTTTCTGAGAGAAATTTCACACTTTGTTAGAAAGGTTTACAGACCCTGTTCCCTGGGAACAAAGGCACATAGAGTTCTGTTTTGTGGTACCCCAGTCCTAAAATGGACAAGATATCTGAAGTCTACTCTAGATCCTAGAGCATGGACCTTTCTTATCAAGCACAGAAAGCCCAGAATAGTCCCCCTGTGGCCCACGGCTGCAGGCAGGGGGTTTGGCTTCCTTCCCTGGATATGTAGGGGTATGCCTTCACATCACAAATCTTGTTCTCAAGAAGAACATTGTCAGTCAGAGTATTCCCGTTGGTTTATTGTTTCCACTATGGGTTTTCACCAAATGCTTGGCAGTGTTGGTGACAGCCTTCCCAAGGACAACCGTTACGTCCTCCCTTGCCTGGATGACTATTCCTATAAGCACACTCTAAGGTGCAGCTTTTACACATTCTTGCATGCACCATATAGATGTTCCCTGTTCTCGGCCTTACAGTCATTATGCCCCAGGTCTATTCGACCACTTCCAGTATCTGTGATATGTTGAGGCAGTCTGGGACATTACTCTAGACCAAGCTTACCTATACGTGGAGAGGGCTAACCATCTGATGACGTGGCCTACATGGTCCATACTAATCAGTATGTTATAGCCAGAATATGCCTAAGGTCTTTAGACCTTATCATAGTGGCCACTATCCTGATACCCAGAGCCAGACTATCTCTATATGAGGATTCTTCAGTGGCCCTTAAGAGACTAGGGGACTCCAAATTTCAGTGCTGTAGAACATAGCGTTCTCCTGTCCTTTTCTGTCCACAAGGTGCTCCAGTGGCAAAGGGACCAGCACTCTGGTAAATTTGGGGGGGTCTCTTTTATCTCCCCCTCCCGATTCTGACTAACAGATGTCCTTAGTCCCTCTGTGAATGCAGATGGGCGATATCATTAAGTAAGGGGTATTCATGCTCCCCTGTGAGGAGAATCATTGAGATTCTGGAGGTGGGTTCTGGATCATGATCTAAAACCGTAAACAATTCCAGAAGACCTAACATGTCTCACCAGACAGGCTACACAGTCAGTGCCCAGGATGCAGGACTAGACCCTGCTGACATGCACAATGGCAGATGGTACTGTACAGGGTCTAATCATTTTTTTGGTATCCCCACATACTAAAAAAAAAAAGAAAAAAACATTGCATCACTCACTCCAAGACGTAGAGTTCTTTTATGGTGAGCTGCATTATCCCTTTGCTGGCCAGGGATGTTCTTACATGCCTTTCCTTCTCTTCAGGTGGAAAGTGCTGCTTATGCTCCTAGTGAAAGGGGCAGCTGAGGTATTTATTGCTCCCCTTTGTTCCACACATCGAAGAAATTGGCTGTGGACCTACTCTTCTCCTGCCCTTAAGCTAGGGCATACTATCACAAGAGTAACATGTTGTGGTCCATCAGGACTCTAACTTGAGTCTCGGTCCTGTAAATGGCTCTTGAGAGAGAGCCGTGGATAGACTTGGGGTTTCTTAACAGGTGGTTGTCATCTGGGTGGCAACCAGATGACCTCTCACCAAAAACAACTTTTTCCTATGAAAATGAAGTGATTTTCCTGGTGGACTGCTTCTCACCGTTTGGATTAGTTAACTCGTACAGCAAACCAATGTCTATCTGCTACCCTTGTCATAGGCAGATTCCTAAAGTGCACTTGGCTGTTGTCTCAACTTTCCATGTGCCCATGTGTTTATTGATAGCCTTACAGTTTCCCGGCTCTTAGGGGCCTGTTCATTTCGGAGAGACCTTATATATTAAAAGCCTCTTATTTGTAACCCAGTCCTAGCTTGGGCCTAAATTGGAGAAACTTACACTGGCTCCTTGTGTGCCAGCTGTGACTAGAGGCTTCTGTCTCCTTTCTTGAAGAGAGTCTCTTTAATTGTTGTGGCACTATAGCCTAGAGGTTAGAGTAACGAGCTGTGAATGAGCTTGGTGCATCCAGCACACCTGGGTTTGATTCCCCACAAACTCCACTTGCTTACTGTGTGACTCTGAGCAAGTCACTTCACCACCCAGTGCTCCTGAGTCACCCCTGAAAATGGGGACTTGTGCCTAGTGGGTCTTACCTGGTTACCAAAAAAGAATAAAATAAAATAAACATTTCTTCTACTCCAAGAATATCACAGCTTCAAGCTCACATATGAACCTTCTGATTTGTATTTTGCACAAAGACTGGGTGTCTTTGTGTATTCATCTAAAGTTTTTACTATCGATTATATACACTGCTCAGGTATTCTGTTCACAGTGCAGCTGACTTCATAGAGTCCTTGCAGCTTTTGTTTAGGTCAACCAGACCATGTAGTGAACAACTTCCTACAGATGATGTTTGTAATCATTCCCCCTAGAGGCAGGGCTACCTCTGTTGCATGTTTTCACCATGCATCTGTTGCAGGATATGTGCAGATACCAACTGAAGTACTGTCCATACGTTCACTAAACACTACAGTCTGGACGTTGCATTCCGAAAATTGGATGGCTTTGACATGGAAGTCTTCAAGGTCTGCTTTCACAGGCCTGTAGCTTCCAACCACCCAGACTTTTATTGGTCAGTACTGCTTGGTACTTGTTCCATAAGTGTGGTCTTATGCAAGAGATATCTTTGAAGAAGATAGAACAATTAAATACTTACCATAACAGTAGATCTTCGAAAGGATTTATTTCGTCAGTCCATGTTGACTCACCCTCTATTTCCCTAGGGCTCTGCAACTTTGTGAATGTTGCCGCTGCCTCCTCCTCTATGAAGGTTTATCAGAGGTCTTCATGCAGGCTTTTATGCCTCATTTGTTCAGCAGAGCCATGCATTCTCACCTGGTTCCCTGAGCAGAGGTCCTAGGGATCTACAGCATTGTACATACTGTCTCTCTTTCTCTATGAAGGTTTATTCAGTGTCTTCATGCTGGTTTATCTGACTCCTTAGTTTGGCAGTGTCATGCATTCTCTTCTGATTCCCTGTGGAGAGGTCTTCAGAGCATAATGTCTGGCGGAGAACTGAGGAGGGATGGGGTCACCCATGTTTATATAGGGGGAGGCAATTTAGGACATTGCCATGGGCAGCCCCTAGTGGACTGCTTGGAAAAGGTTCCATGTGGTCCTAGAGCCTGGTGGCTATAAGTTCCATAGGTGTGGCCTGATAAAAAAGATTCTTTCGAAGATATACTGTTACAGTAAATATGTAACTGTTCTTTTTGAAAAAAGGAACTGCCTCTCTCCCCTGAGTCTTATTTAATGTAATCTGGTTAGTTTCCCTTTTAAAAATGGTCATTTCTGATCCTGCTGATTGTGAAATGTGCTCTAGCGCTTAGAGTATCCACTTGGGAACCAGGAGATCTCCAGTTCAAACCCCTGCTAGAGCCAGTCACTGTGCAACTTTGAGCAAGTTACAGAATCCTGTGCAGACTACTCTGGGTAAACAGACTGTAAAATAAAATATGATTACAGTCTGTTCTCACTGCTGACAGCATATGTTGTTGTGGTGCTGGCGGTAGGGGGTGTTGAAACATACAAACTGCAGCCAGTGAGGCCCTGTGAACACTAGGACGTCTAAATCATTCTATCTCTGATAAAATGATTTAAAAGGTTTGCATCCAGATTGTAGCATGGTAAAAATCGTACTACGATCAAACCGTGCAACAGTCTGTGTTTGAAAACAGTGTTCGAACCCTGCTTAGAGGTTGGTTAGAACTTGGTTGTACATCAGCGTGGTTGCCTTAACCTGAGCTGACAGCAGTGTAAATAGGAACCATGCTGCAATGCAGGTTAAAGGGGAACAGTCAGCACTAAGTGCGGATTGGAACCAGACCTACTCTTGGGTGCAAGGTTCTTAGTGCTGACAGTTCCCCTTTGAGGCAACCACATGGACACATCGGTATAATTTTTAAGGCACATGCACCCCAAAAAAATTACTTTACAGACTTCAGTAAGCTCCTGTGGGACTGGCCCAGCTTTCACTTTGTGAGCAAAAACATTTTTTTAAAGAGCATCTTTTCTGGTGCTCAGTACAAAAACACCATTGGTGCCTTACCTGCCCTGAAGTCTATTGGAGTCCAAACTGCAGTTTGTCTGCAGCCAGAATTCGGGATGGAAGGGATTGTAGTTTTGCTCCGTGGAGCCGAGAGCCTGATCCCTTCCACATCTTGATTTGAAGACACGCCCCTACACTTTTACGTTTTGTGGCACAATACTCTGGAGAGTGTGGGGGCTTAATCCATAGAGTTGTATAGGGACTCATTTCCAAGTCCTTTTGTAAACATTGCAGAGTGCTGATTTCAACAAATCAAGGTCGCCTCTCAACTAACAATGTCCTTGCTAAGTGAAGGAGATAACCAAAGGATTGAAACAGTAAGCTAAACTGATTCTACCTAAACTGTTGTGTTATTTTAAATATGCATCTGATAGCAGAATGTAACTCAAAGTAAATCGGCATTCTAATTTTAGGCAGCTTGACCTAGTATTAGTGAGAAGAGCTATGAAACTGCACACCCAGGTTTGAATCTCACCACCACAACTTCCTCACTCTGTGATCCTGTCCAGAACAAGTCACTTTACCTCAGAGATAACTTCTCGGCAGTTTGTTCCTGTGCTGTGCCTAAATGGCAGCAACATTGTCTCCCATCCCACTTCTGGGCTGCTTTGAGATACAGTTAGTCAGAAAGGTGTGTGCTAGAAATTTAGGTTTATATTCTGAGTTTCTGGTAGAATACCAAAATTCTAGTTTTGGAATTCCATCCAGAAATCTGTCAAAATGCCTTTGGCTAATAAATAGTTTTCTTTTGGTTTTCATATATTGCAAAAAAAAAATTATTTTCAAAAGCTGGTATTCATAATAAAATACCAACAGATGGAAACTCGTGTGCCACCTCCAGTTTTGTTATTCTTGGAACACCAAACGAATGTAAAATTCAAGCCTTAAATTCCCTTCCTTTCCTTGCCATATGTGCCCACCTTATACGAGCTAGTCAGTCTTGTCCATCCATCGTTCTTGCGACTAGTATTTACTTATTTCTTTTTTTCACCAGGAAAGTGCATTAGGCATAAAGATGCCCATTTTCTGGCACAATGCACGACGGCAGAGGAAAGGGACCTGGGTGCCATCATTGTTTGAAGGAGTCACTAATTAAGCCAATGTAGCAAGGCCTATAGTTAGGCTGATAGGATGCTTGGATGTATCAGAAGGGGCATTGACAGCAGGAAAAATGAGGTACTATCTCTATATACCCTAGGTCACTGGTGAGACTGCACCTGGAATACTGTGCTCAGTTCTGCAGTCCTCACCCAAGGCAGTACAGGGACAGGCTAGAGATGGTGCAGCACAGAGTGACCAAGATGATTCAAAACCAACAGGGCAAAGCTTAGTAAGATCATCTCAAGGCAGTGAACATACACTCGCTGGAGATCAGGTGAGAGTGGGAGGATAGACACAGACATTCAAGTTCTGGAAGGGAATTTATTTTATTTATTTAGCTTTTGTTGACCGGGTAAGTGCACTAGACAAATCCTGCCTATTTTCAGGCACGACCCGGGGGAAGGGGATACAGATGAATGCCAGCTGACCTTGAACCAGATTAAGCTGTTGGTGGTATTTTTAGTGAATGAGGGAAATTTGGCCAGGACACCGGGGAAATTCCCCTACTCTTTTCGTTAAGTGCCATGGGATCTTTAACATCCACCTGAACTACCACCAATCCAGGCAGATGGGACCTCGGTTTAACGTCTCATCTGAAAGACGGCACCTCAGAAGTGCAGCACCCCTCTCATGCTGCACTACAGTGTCAGTACTGGGATATTAACCCAAGTGCCAGATGTGGGAACTGAACCTACAGCCCTCTGATCTCCCGGCCTCAGAGGCGAGTGTGCTACCTACTGAGCCACTGACACTGGAATAAACAAGGTGAACTGCAAGTAACTGTTTAGTAAGAGTATCGAGTTCAGAACCTGAGGTCATGACTGGAGACTTGGGGTGGGGGATTAAGGTGGATGTGAAGAAGTTGTATTTTATGAAAAGGATGGTCGATCCGTGGAATAGTCTGTCAGAGGTGGTGGTGGTGGTGGTGGTGGTGGGTGCCAAGACCGTAAATGGTTTCAAGCGTAGCTGGGGCAGAGTGAAGGGTTTTATGGTTGCTCAGGTGTGTAGCAGTAGGAAAGGGAGCAGGGGGGTGGACTGTGATGGATAATTCACAACAACGACAATAGGTCCCAGGGTAGATGGGTGACTTCGGGCAGACTAGATGGAACTCTGGGCTTTTTCTGCTGTCATTGTCTGTGTTTCTTTGTTTCTAACATGGAAGAGTACAATACAGTAAAAACATTGGCAACATAATAATATACAGCACCATGGCAATACTGTATGACCATGCAATGCAGGGTAACGTGATCATAGCTGATAAAATTGACAATTTAAAAAGTAGAGCACTATATGCATAGCAGCTACTGTAGTATAACCAAGACCCCTTGACCCTTGATATTATAGATATCACATGCGGTAGCAACATCGGTTACAAGAGATAGGGGATAGCAACAGTACAAAAAGTGCATGGTAAGATGTATGTTTACGCTACAAATAGCAGCAGTACTAAAGGATAATTAGATATAAGAACAAGTACTGCAGTGGAGCAGGAATTCCTTAAAGAGCACCTTCACCAGTTTATATTAAAAAAACAACAACAAAGGAGCCTTGCCTCCTAGTGAGTCAACTGCTGTAAGACCACAATTTTTTTTAAATTCTGGCATTTTGGCAGGGAAGGAATCATATTTTGGCTCTATGGAGCCACAAGCCCAATCCCTTCCACTTCCTGAAAGTGAGCCCACCCCCCCGTACTCACACATTTCATTATGTAACAGCTTGGAGAGTGTAGGGGTGCATTCCATAGATTTTGGTGGAGAGCTGTTGTCTTCCTTTTTTTTGTTTACATTTTAGATTGCCAGTTTGAAGAAAAAAAAAATCAAATCCACTGCTCAACTAACTTAAGGGCCAAGTATGGGCCTGAAATTTTTAAAGTTAGCAAAGTTATGGGCATTTAAACATTTTCTTTTTGCTCCCATTGTCCAGCACCCACTCCTTTGGGCATCCTACAAGGCGCACCCACTACTGCCTGCCAGACTCACCCTGTGCTGCTGGACCTACTGCCATTCCTGTGAATACTCCGTCAGCTTGATATTCTGACATCCCTGTTGGGGGTGGGGGGCTCCTGCTACCTCCAGGACTGAAGTGCCTAATATTAACCTGCCAATGCTTGGGATAGTAGGCCAGCTCATGTGGAGACCTGGTGGCATGGGAGGATCTGTCAGAGGGGTGGTCATATAGCATTAATGGTGCCATTCCTTTTTCATTTTTGTGACCCCACCCAACCACCTCATGTGCACGCTACCATGTGGTATCCTAGTGGCAGGAGTGCTTGACAGCATGTGGTCATCCATGCTGCCAGGAGCACCTCCACAATGCCAACACCAGGAGCCACTAGACAAGCGGAGCTAAGCCTCCCATCCTCTAGGAGGAAAGCATCCAAGGGATGCACCGAACCTCTCTTGCTGGCTTCCACTGCTGACTTCCCAGGCTTGGGGCACAAACCTGGGTTGCCAGACAGATTAATGCCCCCTTGCTCAGTGCCATGGAGCTGGCCCATTTAAGCTGTTTGAAGCTGAAAAAAAATGAAGTCCAGAAATTTAACAGTGTACATTTTCAGCTCTAAAATGTTACATGGCCAGTTTTAAACATTTTGGGCCTTAACTTGGGGATGGCTTAGAGGAGCCCTCTCCTCACAACCTGCTGGAACCTGCATTTAAGCCCCTAAAAAGACACTTTTGTGAAAATTTAACTTTCACCACTTATGTGGTCATGAGGAGGGGGCCTGTCTAAGCAGCCCTCCCAAGTTGGGGAAAATGTTAAAAATTGGCCAAATTATGGTCGTTTGAAAATTCACAAGGTTTGCTACAGGTCAGGCACAAAGTGTGTGATGCTGTAAGGACTGCAGGCCACTTGTAAAGTCTGCTGATGCTCCAGCACGTTATGTGCGATGATGCAGATCCTTTGATACAGGTATGGTGCATTGATCAAGCTGCCTACCACGTTCAGAAATGGGGGTGCCTTTCACAACGTTTTGGCACATTAGTTTCATTACTTGTGTTTTTTGATTGTCTGCATTTTGCTTTCATTTTTTTGACATTGATCATAGTCTAAGCATTTCCCAGAAGTCCTTTTTGACTGACTTCCTTTACAAGTGTAATTTATTTGGTAATGCGTTACAGTAACTGGGACATGAAGACATAAAGATGTTAGTCGTGCAGTCAACACCTTCAGGTTACATACTGATTAAAAATGCCTGCTGGCTACTCAGGTTTTGTTTAGGCAGTCACCGAGATTTATTGACACTGTACACACTGTGTGTTTTAACAGTGGTTAAATGGGAACTACACTTGTAACATTTGCATCACATCACATCCCATTACATTAACCAGTCAGGGATGGAATGGGGCTTCTTGCCAATCCGTCTGCAGTCTTAGCAGTCATATCTGGTTATACTGTATTTCCTAACTTTAAATACATTTCAGAATCCCTTTTGAATTAATTTAGACTCACCAACCCTACCACTTTCTCAGGAAACATGGTCCACAGTCATCCAACTGTGTCTGAGAAGAAATTGCTGCACTCGTGTAGTCTGAAGCCATCTATCTCTAGTGTGTAACAAATGTCCCCTAGTCCGACCCTGTGGTGTTTGTGTTTCCAGAAGGTCCCATACTCTGGTCCTCCATGATCTTGTATTATTTTGACCAATGTTTTGATACCCCTTTATTTTCTGAACGCTGATACTGTAAAATAGATACAAATAATTTGTGCCACAGGAATGAGACCAGGAGTCCTGCTGCAGAAATTGGAACAGAAATGCCGCAGAGAACTTGGAGGCCCTGATGGCAAAGCAAACGCGTCTTAATGTTTTTAACATAAATTGAATGAGACTACTCAATTCTGACATGTAATGAAATTAACTTTCAAAAGGGAGACGTCAACTTTCAGTCGAGTATCCTTAAAAAACAGCCTAGCGTGGATTGCTGCTTTTAAGCTGATGAACACCGCAACACGATAATATATCCGTCTTTTTTTTACTGAATTGTTGAGTACAAGTCTACATAGCTAAGCTAATTTACAGTAGATGCCTAGTGAAAGTATATGTGGTGGTTTTAATTAGTTCTTTGTACAGACACAAGCATTACACATCCTTTTGATAATTAATGTGTCAAATTGCACTGCATTTCACAAGCTCCCAAATAACACTGTCACTCATAGTAAAACTCATTATAAAATGGTTTGGCTCAAACAAGCAGTCTGATTGGTCAGATCTGGTCACATAACCATGCATAAATTTCATGACATGGTTCAGATTTGCTTTTCTTTTTGCTTGATTTTTTTTTTTTTTTAACTTTTAAAACCATTTTATAAGCACATTAATGCACTCCAGCATGTGTGGAAATGCCATAAATGTCTCCACTACTTAGGTGGTTGAAGACTCTCAGCTACGCTTCATGCTAACAAGCCACCTGAGGCTCGCTGTAATTTAGCAGTACGGCACACCCTCAGATGTTATGTAAGCAATAAAACGTGACTGGTTGTGCATTGTGCTGTGACAGTGCACACCCAGAGGCATTTTCAGGCACAATGCCAAAAGCAGAGTGTCTTCTGCCCCTGGGTGTGTGTTGTGACCGTACAATGCACAACAGCAAAGGGAGGCAGCAGTGGGGATCCACATCTGGTGCCCACATAAACCATGTACCTTTCCTTAGTGAAAAAGAGACTAGGGCTTCTCGGATACTAGTCTTGCAAATTAAAAAAAAAAAAAAAAAAAAGCAGCTTTTTTTTTTTTTTTGTTAGTCCAACGTAGTTTATTTTATTAAAATCGGCTCCAACTCACCCCACAAGTGTTCACCAAGGTTTCAGGCACAACCACATGTGCCTTCTCAAATCGCCATAAGAAGACGTACGTGGTTGTGCATGAATCTGTGGCGAACGCCGGTGGGGTGAGTTGGAACTGCTTTTAATAAAATAGACTATGCTGGATTAACAAAAAAAACAAGCCACTTTGTCTCATGTACAAAACTAATATCTGAGTAGCTTTGTTCTCATTTTTACTGAGCAAAGCACAACACACAAACTCCAGAGTGTCTTACTGCGCTTACGAAATGGAAATACGTAATTTCATAGAACAAAAAAAAGTTTAAATAAACGAAGAAAAATGAAAACATTTTGTGAGAATTAATGTAATGTAGTTCCTCTACAGCTTGGTGTCATAAGGAGGTGCTGTGATGAAGCACTGTATATGGTGTTTCCCAGGTGCTGTCCCACGCTCATGTCCTTCACAGAGTATTTGTCGGTTAGAGTACAGTACAGTCTACCGTGAAATGTGCACTACAGAATCAGTAGGGGAAATGTAATGTGTGTACTAGCTCCCTTCTTGCATTTATTGCACTTTCTCTACCAAGGTAGTCTTCAAGAATGTGTGCATATGATCCTGACTCTGGAGGTATTGGCGTGGCTCATCTTAATAAAGTATATGGTTCGACAGTGGGGAGGGTGAGTGACTCAGTGGTGTTTTTTTTTTTTGTTTCTTTGATTGATGGCCTGTGATCGAGCTAGTAGTCAGCTGTTGAGACCCAGGTCCCAACTACAGATATTGTGGCAATACGCTGCCGGCAGCACACTTCCATCTGCGGTAGCATGACTCAGAAAATGACTGCTGCTATGCATGTTACCGGCAGAGTCTACTGAATAGAGTGATTGATTTCGAGGAGGAGGAGCTCTTTCAAGCGAGGGTGAAGTAAGCCTTGTTAAGACCTACATAGAAAATATTTTTACAAATCTGTTTATCTTTTGAGTGATTGGGTGGGAGGGTGGGTAAGTGGGCTTGAATTTTGGGAGCGGGTGGCTGAGTTTCTAACAGATGTTGTATTAAAAAAAAAAAAGAGACTTGAATATTTTGTGAGTAAGTGACAAAACATTAATTTTTTAAAACTTCTTGTTTACTGGATGGTGATAACCGTGAGATGTCACATTTCATAGGTTTCATAGCTAGTATCAAGCTATTAGACTTTCATCCATAATGCTTGTCCATCCCAAAAATTTTAGAACCTTGCAGTTCTATTGCTACACAAGATATCCAGCCTAGCCTTAAAAATGTCCATATTTTTACTTTCCACCATAGATGAAGGAAGGTTATTCCAGGTGGAAATTACCCTTTGTGTAAACTAATATTTTCTCAAATTTGAATTCCATTTAGGCATCACTAGTTGTTTGTCTCCTTGCACTACACCAACTTGTTTTAAATGTAAGCCCTAAATCTTTGCTCAGCTTAGTGTTGCCCATGACTTTATAGAGCATACACGTCTCCTCTATGCCTTCTATAATGTAGTGAGTATAGGTTTAAACGCTCCAATCTAACTGAGTAGGGAATTCCTTTTAGACCAGCTACTGAACTTGTAGCTCTTTTCTGAACCACTTCAATTTTTAGAATGTCTTCCCTATTCTGTGGTCATTCTTTTTCTTTGGGTATCTAATGTTAATGCGGTGGACTGACTGAAATGGCTGCTTTCTGGAAATGAGAATTCATAAGGCTGGCGTAAGGATTTTTTTAGGTGCTACATCCTGGTTGGCAGGACTTGTTTTACATGTGCTTTCTGCTCTTACATTGCATGGGTCCCAGCCAATCAGGATACAGCATTTTCCTTTACCATTTCATAATGCTTACTTTTTGCACTGTAAAGCTGATAACCTTTTGTTTGCTATAACAAGTGAACACAACCATCTCTGAACTAGAAAGGTGTTAAAGTTGTTTATATATTCTATTTGATGAAAAACTCATATATTGCACTGTAATAACATTATGTGCTTATTACATGCATACTAAGAACGGATCTCTATTCCATACAGAAGAAGGACAGGAAGGGACTCTGTTTTGCATAGTTTCTTCCATACTCATTGTGTTCGTCGAAGAAATTTAGAAACTGTGAAGAGTGGCAGCAAGCTTATAAGATGCACACAGGGAGAAAGTGAGATTCAGGAATGTGAAGCAAAACAAAAGAAGATTAAGTGAGAGTGGTTGGGGAGAGAAGGGAGGTTAAGTGACATGCACAAGGTTACACAGTAAGTGCATGTCCGTGGCGGGATTCGAAGCTCAGTCTCCATGTTCACTGTCCTTCACTCTGGCCACTAGACTACTGTGCAGTCAGATAGTATACATCAGACAGATGAGACAATATAAATAACAAACCAGCCAGCGATCACTAATTCAACATTTAGGAAAGCCTGTAGGAATAAATGTAATTTGAGACTTGCCTTTAAAAATGTCAACCAACCCAGCCTTCATGATCCAGACAGTCTTTGCCTCTCAAAAAACAGACCAAAAAGTCACGGCCAAGGTGCACTGCAGCAGAACACAGCTTTGTAGACCGTACTTTTAAAAGGGGACTCCAGTGATCTTAAAATAAATTGAATTTGTGTAGAAATGTGTAAGCGGTGGCAGCACTAGGAGTTTTAAAACATGGGTCAAATTAGACCCAGGGGGGTAATAAAAATGTGGGTAAACATGAGAAATGACTGGCTTACAACCTGATCGAAAGTACAGATTTCGCTAGTACAGAAGATAAACTGGTCAAGAAAAAACACTTTCATATTGTTCCCTTTTCCATCTTTTAGCTATTGTTACAGATAGGGTGCACTGCTGTAGTCCCACTGTCAAGTGGAAGATGGGTCATTTCTGGACAGGTTGCAACAATTTTCAGTTTTTTCCCTACCTGGCATTAAAATGCTGTTCCTGGTTGTAAGCCACAGCTGCTAAATACTGGGACAGCCGAACAAGATTCTAAATGAATAGCTTCTTTACAGCTGGCCTGCCAGCTCTGCACCAAGGCGTCCATCTCCGGTGCCGACATCCTGGATTTGGGGACAGACTTGGGCGTCGGAGGGCTGTCGGGGGGAAGGATTGAGCATCCTAGGCAGAGGGGGGAAGAGTGTCCGGTGAAATGCGGACCTCTGGCAGAGGCTGGGGGTCCCGCCATGGCCGGCACTACACATCGAGGGGGCGGTACGGATGCTGGCATCATTGCATGCCCCCATCCCCAGGGAAAAAATAGCTGCAAAAAATGCTGGCCACTAATGACTGCCCCCGCTTTTGCCACCTCTCCCGCTCAGACAGTGGTCTGCCGGGGGGCCCCACTCCTGCAACCCCACCCTGGGGGGGCAAGCCAGGGCTAGGGACCCATATTTCCTGGAGGGGGAGCCTGCCTGGTGGCTTTGCCCAGAGGGGTAAGCCTGTGGATGGGGGGGACGGCAAGTAGAACGAGGGACCAGAACCCCTATGGGGGGGAGAAGCTGGCACAAAAAAAATAAAATGCTTCTTTGCAGTGTCAAGTATGTTACATTATTCACTAGACAGAGGTCAGGTTTTGCTAACCAAAGCTAGAATAATGATTCCTTGTTACAGCCCTCCAGAACTGGTAGTGGAAGTCTGGGTGGCATGCTGGGTGAGCTGGGCCCTTGGGAGTACAAGGTCATGTGTCCTTGATGCGTCTACAGCGTGTCAGAATGCACGTTCCTAAGTGCTGTGCATGCCAGGGACATGCTGCTGACATTTCAGGATGTGCAGTCCACCCCCCCACCCCAAAAAAAAAAGGCATTGTAGAACAGACCAAAGGAATTTGGCTGGACTTTGTTCCAGGACACCAGATTTTTTTATTTTGGGAGTTCTGGACCCCAGAGGATAAAATCTAATAAGATCTATTTTCTACAGATAAGCCAAGGGCTTCATTATTCAGTCACTTCTCTCGCTTTCATGACCATTAAAGCAGCAGTTCATGTTACAGGGAAATGTTTGAGCATATACCTTTAATTTCTGTTATTGATTGTCCTTTTTCTCTGGTTATGTAAAATGCCCTCCGCTTTTTGGGTCTGCATTAGCGTTGTTGTTTTTAAATGTGAAATAATTAAAGGAGAGCACCATTAAATATGGCTGCCTCAGGTTTCCATCCATATTCTCATCTGTGGTTAAACACCCATTAGTTAACCAGAGATCTCTGTAAGGTTTTCATTTTGAGGGTCCTTGACTCTCTGTAGAAAAAACTGGGGGTTCCAGGAAAAGTTTGAGAGTCCCAGAGTCTGCACTTGCAGTAAAAAGTGCTAAATTGTGTGTGTGTGTGTGTGTGTGTGTGTGTGTGTGTGTGTGTGTGTGTGTTGGTGGGGGCGGGGGGAAATACCACAGTGCAACACGGTTTACTGCAATTGCAGTGAAAAAGTGGCAGCTTTTTTCTACAGTGGTGGGTAATTGTGTGTCCCAGGGATGCACATCAAGGAAGCACATACATCCTGAACTGTACAGCCAGCCCGATGGCACTGAGGGTTGAGGCGCTGGATGACACACCTCGCACTATGCCAGCTACCCATGTTCGGGAGCGAGCCCGGGCCATCGGGGATCGGTTGGGGGGTGGGGTGGGAATAGGATTGAGCTGCCAACTGGCAAGCTCTCCCCTCCCGGGGAGGGTTTCCTGGTTCCCGGCACTTTACTGATACCCAATGGAGACTGGGTGACATCACTGCTGGGACCACGTGGGCAGGACTTTAGGAGGGGGCAGTTGCCTACCTGGGTCACATAGGAGTGCGCGACCTGGCGTGCTGGCAGCGTTGCATGTCCTGTTTTCCAGATACAAAAAAAGCAGAAAATCCCCTCCGAGCATGCCACATAATGCCTCCAATTGACCCACACACCTCTGCCCAAACGAAGCCTGGAACTTAAGGGTGATGCGGTCTCCCCGTCAGGGTCCCCGGAGGGAGCCCCTCTGTAAGGGGTAAGTCACAGTCCTCCCTGATCCCCTGCCAGGGTGGAGGTGCTTCAGGGATCAGCGAGACAGGGCAGAAAGAGGGGTAAGCAATCCCCCTGCAGCTCAGAGGAGCATAAACAGAGTGGAGGAAAAAAAATCCTGAACTGTAGGCTGTGCTTAAAGGATTTGGGTACTTGTGTCCTGAGAGCCCTGTTAACATCACTCTTCTTGTGACTAAGAAAAAATAGTATTTAACAGTCCCTGTTCCCTAGCCATGTGGGTAACTGGGCATTAGAGCTAGCTTCAGGCTGCAAAACACAATGTCTGACGTGGTGAGCATAACATAAAATCTGGCACCATATGTAAATAACTTTGGAAACAGAAGTGAACTGTAGCTTTAAATCTGTCAATGCGAATTATGATAGCAAACCAAAAGTGCAGCCCTTGAAAAGATGCTGGAGCTAGAAATAGAACCTGGCTCTAAATGTGCCATGCTTTGAGTAAAACGCTGCAAAGTGCAGCAGCGAATGCAGTGCTACAGTAGCAAGGCTGTGTAAACTCCCTAGACATGCTAAGAATAGAATATGCAAAAAAAGCAACTGAAGCCTGTGAGCATATTTGAAACATCTGAATCATTTATTCTCATCATAGATTAATGCTACTTGGCAAACAAGGAAACCTAACCAGCCTGGGGTAAAAAACCCAAAGAGACCCAGATTAAGAAATCACTAATGATACTGTATACTGTTCTGAGTCGTAATGTAACTATTGCCCCCCCATGACGCTGTTCAAGGATTCAGTCTGGCTGCCACACATACGCCAAGGTGAGGGTCATCGGATGGTCTGATTGGGAGCCTTCCCTGTACAGTAGGACAGCCAGTAACTCCTCTTTGTATTGTTACTGAAACGCTGTGTATAAATAAAGCAAGGACTGTGAAAAGTCCCTTAGTAAGATGATAGAAACTTTGAAGAAGGAACCTCAAGAATAGAAACAGGCTTAAGAGGAAAGTGATAAAATGATGATGCTCAGGCAGATTTGATAGACTGCAAAGCCTTCTTCTGCTGGCATATTTCTGTGATAACACCCACTATACCTTGAAAAGGTATGCTTACAAGCCATAAAACATTGGTTCTGAATTTTGAGATATTGGGGTGGGGAGGCACCTTGGTAGGAAAAAAAGTAGAGTTTGAATTGCTTTTTGGATTTGTGTAGACTTGGTTTCTGCATGTGCACTTGATGCCCTTAAGAACCAAGAAATGTTTTTTCACATCTCACTCACAGGGCAGATGGACATAACGGAGAGCAGGGGTCGAAGGGGGTTTGCCCACTGGGGTTCTGTGCCAGTGGAGTCATCATGTGGGCTATTTCCTCTGAAAGGTTGCGTAAGATTCTTCAGGGTGGTCGAAATTAGGTTTTGCAGCCACTAGTGAGCAGGGCTAGTGACTGGGAAAATCCACTGGCCCCACAGACATTTCCACTGGCCCAGTTGGTTTACATACTGAAGTGTTAGTCTTCTCCAATACAAGCCTGCTGGGCTAGTTAAATGAAAATTTTACTAGCCCAATACAAAATCTACCAGCATTTGGCTAGTGGGCCAGTGCCAATTTCGACCCCTGTTTTTAAAAGTTGCTGGTGTTAAGTCAGTTTTATGAGTGACCATCAGGAAGAAGTTAGTCTCTCTCACAATCCTTGCATGTAGTGTGCGAAATCATAAAATGCATAAAAATACACCTCACAAGTGACCTATTTTAAACGTTTAAATTGTTTTACAATAAAAAAAATAATTGTATTTGTCTCGGGGTCTGCGGTGATAGGCATCCTGATTCCCTGTTCATATTGGTGCAGTTCACAAAAAGCTTCACCCTAAGCTTGGTGCTTTGTACAGGAATAAAGTGAGTATACTGCTTCCTGCCCGCCGAGAAATTGTCCTGTAATTTATCCTTCCTGTTTTTACTATGGTGATTTCATCTACAGTAGTGCCCCCAAATCCTCCCTTGCCAGACTGGACCCTCTTTTTCATTCTTTCTGCTGCTTTGCTTTAGATTGTCCCTCTCGTACTCACCACTGCTCTCTTTACTCGGCTCTTTCCTTCCCCTCTCTTGATACTAGGTACCTTTTCCATTGTGTCTGTTTATCTAAATTCTAGTGTGGCATTCATTCCTCTTATTTCAAATCCCTTCTTTCCACCCCATCCTTCCTCCTACCCTGTTCGCAGCAATACTTTCCATTCTCTCCCCCCCCCCCACTAGAAAATCTATTGTTGTCCAATCTGCTTTTTCTTAACTGCCTTCCAAAACTTTGGTCCTCCCTTCCCCTTCCTATTTGTTCTGCCTGTTCTCTTTGCTCCCTAAAGTCTCTTCTTTCTGACAGTTGTCATGCTACCTGCAACTGCTTGTGACCCTTCATCTTTTTCTTCATTCTCTAGTCTTGCCTTCTTCTTACTGTTCTGCTATTTTCTCTATCTACATATATTAGAGTGTGTGTTATTTTCTAGATGCCTTCATTTACTGTTCTGCCTATAATATTTATGATTCTGCTTGTAAAACTGTATTACAGTATTGTATTTTACCTTAGTTATTTTTTTTATTAGCTATCTCCTACTCCCCTCTCCCCCAGGACACATCTGGAAACTAGCTGTTTTCACCTCAGTACGTACTTCCTGGTTAAACGTTTAAATAAATAAATAAATGTGTGAGCCAGTTTATTTAATGGATTTTTTTACAGCTACTACGGATAGAGGGAGCATTCCTGGCCAATCGGAGTACTCCTTTTCTCTGCATGTGAGACACTTCTTCTGTGATGAGTGTCTCACGCACAGGCGTCCTGAAAACGGGCATGTTCTGGTAGGTTTTTTTTTTAAACTATATGTTATTGATGAAGCTTGATCAATAATAATTTAATACTGCCACTGAGACCTCTCTTACTGGTGTAAGAGTGGTCTCTGTTACATTCTTATGGTATCAGAACTGCTCACCTTCAGTTTGTGGTTCTCATATCCCAAGAATGTGCAGGAGACCACTGTTACAACCCTAAGAGTGGGCTTGGTGGCAGTATTAACATACGAAAAAGGCACTGGCCAACTGGACCACATAAAGTCTAATTTCTTGTTGCCTAGATTAATAAAGGTTAGCCTCCAGCCAGTGGTTCACTGCTAATTTTGACCCCTGCATCCAAATTCTGCTTTCTTTTTTGTCTGATTTCTCTGTCTTGTGAAAACGTCTCGTTTCCATAGGGCCTGGAATCGATACTGGTAGTTGCCATGACAACAAGTAGGTACGCTCATAAGCTCTCTGGCAAACTGTTCTGGACACTTTGTTTGACAGCCATTCTGATCTCTGTGCAGAAAGTTGATCTCCAGTTGAATTTTATTTACATGACATGCAAGGACCACCAGCTCCTCTTTTGCAGGTGGATTTGCATGGTACAGTGCACAGGTTTAGACTACAGGGCTAGAAGAGATGGGGGATACCTTCAAGATAAATGATTTTATTTGGTGCCCACTGGCTACCAATTGAAAATATTTGGCCAAACCAGTTGCTATTTTTTGTAGCCAACTCAAAATAATCATCAATACTGAAACTGAAAGAAGCCTCTTTGCTACTAAAACAGTTTGCAGTAGTAACCTCGTAGTTTCTAGCCACATTTGCAGTCAAAATGGCTTTAGTGTGGAGCCCAGACATAACAGTTATAGTTTACCACTGGTTGATAGGATGGGCAGATACATTAGAGAGTTGATTAGCCAATAACCATCCATCCATGCTAACCCATTAAAAAAAAAAACATAAGTCATGGAGTATGAAATTGGTTAAAAAAAATAAATAAAAAATAATAATAATCTGCTCACTGTGGCATGTAAATTTTAAAAATACATGTCCATAATCATATTTACATGCCACATGTTTTCACTGCAAATTTGAAAAAGGGCTTTTAAAATGAAATGTTCCTGCATCAGATCAATTAACTTTATCCCCAGGCCTTAAAATCAGTTCTAGGGACATGGATATGTTGTTCATCCACACTGTATGGCAGGTTCCTTGCCACTTTGAATCTTGCCGGAAGGTCTTCAAGCTGGCTCCTCCCACCCACCCGGGTGGTAAAACTCTCGGCTCCGCCCCATGACGCCAGATCTTCCTTACCGCTTGGAAGCTCAGGTTCGCTCCTTAACGCTCAGCATGTAGACTGGATCCTAATTCTTCGGTTTGCCCGAAACTTATTCTAAAATTTTTAAGACTTCGGTCAAATTACTGTCTCATGGCTGCGATGAACAAATCGACTCCCGGATTTCGGCGGTGCCCATGTGGGCAGAAAATGTCCAGGACGGATTCGCATTCCACGTGTGTGTACTGCCTCGGCCTAGACCTTGACCCGCAGGCCTGCGAGTTGTGCCGTTTGTTTTTGGCCAACGCTGCTCGGTTACATCTTGGGCGTTTGGAGAAGCGCCACCACCGTGAAGTCAAAGGAGGCCCATATGTTACTGTGGCAGCTGACTCGGCTGAGCAACTCAAGCAGATGATCGCCTCGAGGAGGAGGCGCAAGGCGCATCATCCTCTTCCTCAGTCGCAGCATTTATCCCTCTCTGGGTACCTCATATTCAGCTTCTTTTAAAGAGCTTTGCCAATTCCTTTCCACGAAGGGAGAGGGGCTATCGGGACATTCTTCTCGGTCCAAAAAGAAGGACTCGAAAGGTAAGCCCTACCGTCGGCGTTCATGGGAGCGGGAGAGGTCCCCTTCCTCGGACAGTTGGCACTCGACTTCGGTGGAGATTGTGGCTAAGGTCGCTGGCTTCATGGTGTCCCCGTCAGGTCAGCCGGCCGAGACACCCGTCGACACTGTCGAGATTTTTCTCGCCCCGTCGGACAGGCTGTCGACTGGTGAAGCTGACAACCCTTCTTCACCGGTTCCCCTGGTGGAGACCTAGGACTTGCCTGTGCCTCCAGTGCTGGAGTCCCCGGTCAAGGCTTCTGAGCCGAGGGAAAAGCGGGTGTCCCCCGCTCCTTCCCAGACCCGTCCTCGGAAGACCGAGGATCTCGATCTGACATCCTCTCGGTCCAGCCGATCCGCCCGACATCAGCAGTCTCGGCGCACCAAAAGTAAGCGGCCACTGCTTGTCCTCATCTCCTCCTGGAGAGGAGAGGCCAGTGCAAGTGCGCCAACGCTATGAGGACCTGATGTGGCAGCAGTTACTTCTGTCCGGGAACAAGCCGACGCCGTCTCCTTCCCCGGCCATCAAATGGCTGTCACCCGAGCGGCTGAAACAACCCCTCGCTGTAGTTGGAGTGCCCAAGCCTGGGCCAGTTGTTCGGCTAAAACCAGCTGCCCCACCGATTGTGGTGGAACCTCTGCCTCCAGAACCGAAATCGGAGGTGCCGACCAAGGACTCTCGGTCGGGTCAGGGCCTGCCCCACAGGTTGTCGGTCACCCTCACTCCCGACCGTCCTCGGCAGGTGGAGGGTGGCTCAGGCCCCAGGCAGCTCTTCGAGGACTCCTCAGAGTTCGACGATGACTCCTCCCTGTTCTCCAGGCCCATTGACCTGGAGTCCTCTGAGGTCAGTCGATGGACGAAAGCCCATCATCCTTCATGGGTTTGCTTCGGCTCATCTCGGAGTCTACCGGGATGCAGCGCGAGCCCGTATCCAAGCAGGCCAAATATCCCCTAACGGAGATACTGGACCGAGGGGATTCACCCAAGGAGGCCTTTCCGGTGACTGAAGCCATTGTTGGCCCAGCCTTGGAGCTCTGGCAGCGGCCTGATTCCTGTCCTGTGCCTTCGGCCAGGATGGCCAGGAAGTATGCGGTCCCTACCAGCTCTTTGTCTGGTTTTTTGGAACACCCCTCTGCTGAGGGGTTGGTCACCTATAGCGCTTTCTGGCGTTTCAGGAACGCTAGGGATGTGGATAGGCCTCCCCCGACAAGGAGTCCAAAAAGCTGGACTATGCCGGGCGCAAGGTGTACGCTGCATCCTCCCTTGGCCTCTGCCTGGCCAGCTCGGCTGTGCTGATGGCACATTTCTCCCACGCCCTCATGGGCTCCCTGGATGAGGTGATCCCTCATCTCCCGGCCGACCTGCAGACCACGGTCAGACAGGTACGGGACCAGGGAAGGGTGGTGGCAAAACAGCAGCTCCAAACGGCTCTGAACATTGGAGACTCCTGTGCCAGATTGGTTGCGGCCGTGGTGGCCATGTGCCGCAGAGTGTGGCTGAGGATATCCACCTTCACGGTGGATACCCAGCATAAACTAGAGGATGTTCCCTTCCTGGAGACCGACCTCTTCGGCCCTGGAGTGGAAGGTCACCTCCAGCGGATCGAAAAGTCCAGTGCCACTCTGGACTCAGTCACCTCCGCCCAGAAGGACAAGGGCCATTGACAACAGCAACATAAGTCCTTTCGACCTTCTGCGCCTGCGGCACGTCTGGCCCAACAGCACCAGGGCCAGCAGGCTCGCGCTTGGCACCCCAAACCCAAGCCTGGGGATTCCTCTAATAGGAAGCAGGGAGGAAAAGGTCCAGAAGGTCCCTCAGCTGGTCCCTCCTCTAAGCCTGCCCAGTGACGGGTTGAGGGGTGTTGCCGCCAGCCTCGTCACTCCACCCTAGGTTCCCCCTGTGGGGGAACGGCTCCACCACTTCCTTTCCGCCTGGTCCATTATCATCACGGACCGTTGGGTGTTGGAGGTGGTAGGAAAGGGCCTGCCCTTGGAGTTTGAGCAGGCCCCGCCCTTCTGAGCCACTCACCTCTCCGGGGGCTACGGGGTCCGCAACCTCTCTGTTGGCTCGCTGAGCCGATATCGCCCTGCTCCTCGAAAAAGAGGTGATCAGGAAGGTGGCGGACCCGCCTCCAGACCAGGGGTTTGTGTCCAGGTACTTCCTGATCCCAAAACGGACGGGGAGGCTGTCTCCCCATTCTCGACCTGCATGACCTGAACAGGTTCCTAAGGTCTAGGACCTTCAGGATGGTCACTCTGGCTCAGATAATCCCATCCTTGGAACGAGGCGTGTGGTTCTGTTCTCTGGACCTTCAGGACACGTTCTTTCACGTCACAATCCGTCCGTCCCACCAGAGATTCCTCCGCTTCAGGGCAGAGGGATCCCTCTACAAGTTCCGGGCCATGCCCTTCGGCCTTTTCCTAGCTCCCAGGGTCTTCACCAAATGCATGGCAATGGTGACTGCATTCCCTCTGGCGTCGAAGGGTCGGGTGTACCCCTACCTGGATGACTGGCTGATTGCAGCCCCCTCCAGAATGGAGGTGGAGCGGTCCAGAGATCTGGCCCTCCAGGTTTGCTCTCAGGTTGGCCTCCTCATCAACGAGGCCAGGTCGGAACTCGTGCCAAAACAGGTGATCCAGTTCATCGGGGCAGAGCTGTACTCTCTACGAGCCAGAGCATGGCTCCTGGCGGACAGGGCTGAGGTTCTTTCCTCCTTTGCCCAATCATTTCAGGTGGCCTGCACCAGCGTGGTCCATTGGGCCCGTTGGTACATGCGTCCCCTTCAATGGGGGCTGGCCAGCCAATGGTCACAGCACTTCGATCCGTTGGATCAGCTAGTGATAGTGACCCAGGGGATGTGGAACGCTCTCCAGTGGTGGACCATTCCAGCACATCTGCAGGAGGGCATCCTGTTTGTCCGCCCCAAGCCAACGGTCTCTCTATCGACCGATGCCTCTTTGATGGGTTGGGGTGCCCATCTGGGGGAGCACAGAGCGCACGGCCTCTGGTCCCCTTGTGAGTCCCAATGCCACATCAACCTGCTGGAGCTTCGAGCGGTTCGTCTAGCCCTCACCACCTTCCCTCCGTTTCTACGGGGTCAAGTGATTCAGGTCCAGATGGACAATACCACGACCATGTACTACCTAAACCACCAGGGCGGGACACGCTCCATGTCTCTGTGCAGGGAAGCTCTCCGCATTTGGTCACTCATGCGCAGCCTGGAGGTGGATCTCCTTGTCATCCATGTGGCAGGAGCCTTCAACACCCTGGCCGATGCCCTAAGCCGGTTAGGGGCTGCGTCCCACGAATGGTCTCTCCTGCCGGAGGTAGTACAAGATCTGTTCTCCCACTGGGGCACGCCTCAGGTGGACCTGTTTGCCTCCAGGGAGAATGCAAAGCTGAGACTGTTTCATGCCCGCCCCTCTCAGCAAGGCTGGCTGCAGGGGGATGCCTTCTCAAGGCCGTGGACCCCGTACCTCTTCTTTGCCTTTCCCCCATTTCCCTTGATCCACAAGGTGCTTCTCAAGGCGAGGAGGGACAAGGTGCAGGTGATTCTGGTAGCCCCAGACTGGCCTCGCCAGTTCTGGTACCCAGATCTCCTCAGAGTCAGCTCCAGGCTCCCGAGGCGGCTTCCAGCTCGCCCGGACCTGATCTCAGTCATTCAGGGGAAGGTATTCCATCCGGACCTTCAATTGCTGCACCTGACGGCCTGGTTCCTGAGCGGCTAGAGTTCCAGGGCTTGGGTCTTTCCAACGAGGTCCTCAGCGTCATTGAGACGTCCCGTAAGGAGTCGACCAGAAAAATGCTACACCTTCAAGTGGAAGAGATTCTCCATTTGGTGTCAGAGCAAGGGCCTGGACCCTTCCTCCTGTTCCTTGGCAAGCATTCTGGACTATTTGTGGTCCCTTTCTCAGCAAGGGCTTCGGTCAGCGACCCTTAAGGTGCACCTGGCAGCCATCTCTGCTTACCGGGTGCGGGCCGGGAAGCAGTCGGTGGTGCAGGAGAAGGTGGTCAGGCGCTTTTTCAAAGGCCTTGATCACATATCCCCTTCGGTGCGAGAACCTCCACTTCCATGGGATCTACTGCTGGTACTGGCTAAGCTCATGGGCAAGTCATTCGAACCGATGCACAGGTGTGACATCTCTCACCTGTCGTGGAAGACCGCCTTCTTGGTGGCTGTCACGTCAACCAGAAGGATGGGAGAGCTCCAGGCGCTTTCCATCGAGTCTCTTTATCAGGTCTGCCACAGGGACAAGGTTGTCCTGTGCCCCCACTCGAAATTCCTTCCGATGGTGGTGTCAGAGCTTCACCTTAACCAGGCATTGACTCTGCCGGTGTTCTACCCCAGTCACACCTCGGAGGCCGAATATAGGCTTTATACTATGGACCGAGAAGAGCGCTCGCTTACTACAAGGAGTGGACGGCTGAAGTTCGGGGAGAGGTTCGCCAGCTGTTTGTCACCTACGCTGAAGCCGCACCTGGCAGACCTGCAGCCAAGCAGACGATAGGCAGGTGGGTCACCTCCTGCATAGATCTTTGCTATAGGTTGGCGGGCATGGAGCCTCCCAGAGGGATAAGAGCTCATTCTACCCGCCATACCGCTACATCGGTGGTTGCTTCCAGGGATGTTCCTATCCAGGAAATCTGCAGGGCTGCTGCCTGGAAGTCAGCACACACCTTCATCACCCACTACCACATCGACCTTGAGTCACGCCAGGATGCTGGTTTTGGGGCCACAGTTCTCCAGTCTTTATTTCCCAAGTAGGGGGTGTGCGCCTTGCTTCCCTCCTCCCGGAGAACTGCTAGGAGTCTGCCAGACAGTGTGGATGAGCAACATATCCATGTCCCTAGAAATACAGGTTACTCACCTGTAACAGGAGTTTGGAATGGTATATGTTGTTCATCCACACGACCCACCCAGCCTCCCCAGCTTTGACGCACAACCTGGCTTCCAGCGGGCTAGATCTGGCGTCATGGGGCGGAACCGAGAGTTTTACCACCTGGGTGGGTGGGAGGAGCCAGCTTGAAGACCTTCCAGCAAGATTTAAAGTGGCAAGGAACCTGTCAGACAGTGTGGATGAACAACATTTACCATTCCTAGAACTCCTGTTACAGGTGAGTAACCTGTGTATTTGCTGCATCAAGTCGTTTACAGGATTTAATGTTTCCCTCAGCCTTTAAACAGTCTTTCAAAACGTGATTTGCTGCCTTAAATCCTATACAGGACTGAGCACTCAGCTTGAGTACTTCAATGCCTTATAGCTTTGTAATAAACTGCTTGCTGCCCACAGTCCTTAAGAAGATTTTTGTTTAACTATGTCCAAAACCCTTAAAAGGCTGTTATGAGAAAATTCCACCACACTCTTCTACTGCTGTTTACTGACTCTCTCCCCCTACACCATAACACATTCTGGTGGGCTTCGATTCATAAGGGTTGGGATCCTAGATGAGCCGACCTGTCTTGAGTCTCCAGCAGTTGCAGTATTATGTGATCAGAGCTGTTGTTTTACTTCTGTCATGTTCGAGTATCTTACCAAGCACATGTGCAGGCATCTGTGGATAACATCGTTCATAGGTGCTGGCGCATGCACAAAAGGGAGCTGAGACTTGAATGTGAGAGGAGTTGGATGATCATCACCAATCAACATAGTGCCCTTCGTGCTTCTGCTGCTTTCAGGAGTGGGGTTGGGAACACCAGAGCAGTCCTCAGCCTGCAGCAACATATGTACCCCAGTGTGCAAGCACTCTATCAAAGAAGGTGTTGAATGTCAGCTCTTATGGTCAGTCAGGTGGAGCAAGCTATCCAGCCAGCTGGGACAGGATGTACTAGATGAAGAGATCTCTTAAGGCATGCCCGTTCCCAAGATCCCTCCTGTTTTTTTTGTTTTTTTTAATGTGGATCCTGTCTTAGGTGGTAGACAGCTCTCTGCCACTGCCTTGATATACCATATCTTTTCATTTTTACAGTTTGTTCCTCTCAACTTTGATTTTCTCCAGCTTCAGCAAGTCCTGCTGTTTCTCCCTGGTTGAACTCTGATGCCTCTGCTGAGGGTCTTTAAGGTTTGTAGGACCGCTGTGGGGATACTTGCACCCTTGTGGAGCTGCAGTGCCTGGTAAGGGCAGCGCCAATTTTTCCCTCTCCCCTGCTGTGTCTGGTAAGTACTGCTGCTGCAGCGCTGCTGGTTTAATATAGGATTTTGACACCTTTCTTCACTTTGGGAAGGCATTTTTAGTGCCTTATTGATTTTTTGCACCTGGTTATGCAGATTTTGGAAGGTTCCCATGCACTTAATTGCAAATGTACAAGCGCTACGGGTGCCATCTTGGTCAGTGTATCAAGCAGACCAAATTTACTGTGGCATCCATCTTGGTATGGGCTGCACAAGCAAGATTGGTCTGATGGACATTTTCTGCTTATGCTGTGTGCACCAGTGGCAATCTTGGAAATCCCTGCTGAAGCACTGTAGGGCCACGTTGTGGATGTTTTGCACAAAAAATGCTTCTTCTGATTTTTTTAGCATTTGTAACCTGTCTGTGTGTCTTTGGATGAGGACCATACAGGTGAGAGAGCAGGCAAGATGTTTGATTTGTAGACTTTCAACAACCTTATGAGATAAACTTGCATTACTCTAGATATAGCTCACAAACCTCAGCAGGAATCCAATTGAAAAGCTAACACCCTAAAGCACTTGTTAGGAAGGACAGACCTTTTCTACTGTGTGGCACAGTAAAAGACTTGATTGCCATGGAATGGAACTTCACAGAAAGAAAAGCATCAGCTTTGAAGTACAGAAGGTCCTATAAAAAGGCTAAGTATTGGGAAGCAGCCCCTAAGGGGTGCACCCATAAGTGCGTCCATTAAGAAAAATACACTTCCACTTCAGTGAGCGGTGACAGAGAAAGATTTTGTAGACAAGAGTGGAATCCATCATGAAAATGCATATGAAGTAGCAAGTTCCTCTGTGAAGGCAGTACTGGCATCTGCATATGCCTTGACACCACAGCATACTGGCTAGCAGATGTCTCCTTCGACCTGCCACTTGACTCCAAAGCAGCGCACTCTGTGTTTCTCTTCTTAGTGGGAGCAGTATTTCTGGCTAATGCCTACTATGACATGCTCCAACTCTTAGCAGACTTGGTACTTTAGTCCTTCATGGGTTGGAGATACTCTGTCTCTGCCCTTGGTCAGCTGACATGTCCTGAAAAGCATCTGTTCTAAACATACCTTTCCGGGGAGACCTCCTTTTTATCCCAGTACTTGAGGAAATCATCAAGCAAGTCGTTGATACCAAAATTGTGTTGCTGCAGGACAAGATGCCTCAACGATGTTGTTCCTTTCCGGACTCAAGGGCCCTTAGGGGCTAGACGGTTACCTTTTGCCAACTAGTGGATGTAAATAACTTCAGATCACTGGGTCTTAGATGTTGCTTGCAAAGGATATTCAATAGAGTTCGTTCTCCCCCACAAATGGACTTCTGCTGGTCCCTAGTATCTCGAGATCCTGCAAAGGCGCTAACAATCAAAGACACCATCCTTAACCTCAAGTCATTGTGGGCCATACAGCAGGTTCTGCTTCACCAGTGAAATAAGATCTGTATTTCATATTCTTCATTGTTCCAAAAAAGGCTGGAGGCTTCAGAGGAGTGCTAGACCTGAAGTGCCTGAACAGGTAGATCTGGTCTCAGAATTTCAAAATGGAGACCTTTCGCTTGACCATATCTGTTATCAGGCCTGGAGAGTATCTCACTTCACTGGATCTTCAGGACTCCTTTTTCCTTATTCCCATCCACCCATTCCACCACTGGTTCCCTTCTTCTGCGTCCAGGGTCATCACAATCAGTACATGACTCTTGTTTGGATTTGCCACTGCGTCAAAAGTCTTCACCAAGATAGTCATTGCAATACACCTCCATCTGCTGGGATTCTATACCTGGACGATTGGCTCATCGGGCCATAATGCCTGCATGCAGCCAGCAAGCTGTCTCAGAGATGATATGGACTCTACATCAATATGGTTGGATTATCAATTACAAAAAGAGGAACCTATCTGTGTCTTAAAGTCTGCAACATCTGGCAGCAAGTTTTGACACAGCTCAAGCAGTTATATCCCGTACATAAGAGAGGACACAGACTCTCTTGCAAGCCTGAGAGGCACTCAGGAAAAAAGTTGACAGCATTAGTGCAAACTCCTACTCACTGCAGATCTGATGTCAGCAAGTATAGACCTTGTGCAATGAGCCAGATTCAGGTAACACCTACTTCAACTTCATCTGCTACAGATCTGGGATTCTCAGACAGAACCTTTGGTGGCCATCATCACATTCTCTCAACAGGTGAAGTTATGCCTGTGATGGGTAACCTTGACAACCAAGCTAAGCAAAGGGGTCACTGCAGGACACAGACAGAGTTGTCCTCATTACTGACACCAGCCCTGATGAACAGTCTGAGCAAAGGTGTCAGTCAGCAGAACAGAAATAAAGTTGTTGGCCTCATGACAGACACCAACCTGTGAATCTAGGGAGCAGTACTTTATATGGCATCAGCATAAGGTTATGGAGCTTCAGGGAACACAAGCTCACCGTTATCAAGATGTGTACAGTACTTTGGGCACCGCTGTCCTTCCAATCCTGCCTTTGTATTCAGTACATTCTAGTCTGCTTGGATGGTGATGTTATGGTGGTGTATATCAGACACCAGGGAGATGCAAAAAGAAGATCCATGAGTGTTGCATTCACAGACTTTTCTGGGTAGAGAAGAACCTGCAGTTACCAACTGTATCACATCCCTCTGGCAATCTGAGTTGTCAGGCTGACTGTCTCAGTCATCAGAAACAGGAGAATGGAACTTACAACAGGAGGTATTCCAAGAGATTTGTGCCAAGTGGGAACTCCGCTGCTTGATCTCATGGACACCAAGGCCAGTGTCGCCAAGGTTATTCAGCAGGTATTGGGAGCTCAATTTCATGGGGATAGATTTCCTCCCTTTGGAATGGATGGACACAGTTCTATACACTTTCCCTTAATGACCAATGATTCTGATGGTAACTAGAAAAATACCTGAAGAACCATCAATGCTTAGCATCATTTCTTCTTGGTGGCCTTACATCACTAGCAGAACATAGAATTTGTTAGCAGAAAAGGACTGCTTGGCCAACCCAGTCTGCCAAGATATTCCCTGCGTAGTCCGTTTCCGCAGACCTTAACTGATCTCCAGTGACCCTACCTCCTCTCTACCTGTTTACTAATATTCCCCTATATCCCACACATGGCCTGAAGCCTCCCACTGTCTTCACCTGCACCACTTCTGCTGGCAGTCTGTTCCAGCTCTGTCACCCTGTCAGTGAAAATAGTGCTTACTCTCATCTCTCTTAATCCCCCCTCTTCCAGCATCATCACATAACCCCTGGTTCTGGTGCTCTCTCTCATTTGAAAGAGACTGCCCCCTGCCCCCTACCCTGTTCACTCCTTTGAGGTACTTGTAGGTCTCTATCATCTCCCCTCTCTGTCTTCTGTCTTCCAGGGTGTACTTGCTGCAATCCCTCAGTCTCTTCTTGTACGACTTTTGGTGTAAAACCTCTACTATTTTAGTTGCCCTCCTCTGGACTGCTTCCATCCTGTCTTTGCCCTTTCTGAAGTGCAGCCTCCGGAACTTGCAACAATATTCCTGGTGGAATCTCACCAGCGAGCAGTACAGTGACACCACCTCCTTCCTCCTCCTGATGGTGATATTTCCCAATGCACCTCAGTATCACACTGGCCCTACCCACTGCATTGACACACTGCCCTGCCACTTTGAGGTCATTGTTGTGATAACCCCAAGGTCCCTTCTCTGCTTAGGGACTGTTAGTACCTCACCATCTTTTACCAAGCTCCTGAATTCCTGTGCCCTAGGAGCATCTGATTTTGTACTTTTTGGCACTAACCCAGCTGCCATGCTCTTGACTACTTTTCGAGTTTCCCAAGATCCCTGCATGTTCTCTTCACCTCTTGCAGAGTCTGCAATCCCCTCGAGTACCTATTTGGACTGCCCGATCCAAATATTCCTAAGAAGCAAAACGTTTAATCCCCTTGAGTTCCTATTTGGACTGCCTGATCCAAATATTCCAAAGAAGCAGCTTTTCCTAGAACTAGAGGACATGATGGAGCAAGAACCCGCTGTTTCCCCGAGTCAAATCAACACATAGGTCTGACTTATTGACTTTGACTTCCCCTATTCAAGCTAAATTTCTGAATGGGGGTTGTTGCTCCTAACGGTCTTGGTGAGGTCAAAAGGCCATCCCATGTACACTGAGTAAACCCAAGAAGGCAAGCTGGGGTTCAGGTTTGAACCCCAGTCAGCACACCCTCGTGAGTGTCCACTCTATTGCAAATGTTGGTATACTCTGCAAAAAAGCATAACTGTCCTTCTATTTCTTCTGCAATATCACTTATGAAGACATTGAAGATGATTGGCCCCAGTACTAAGCCCTGTAGCACCTTGCTGGTAACTCTCTCATGGATCTACGACTGGTCGTCGAAAAAATATTTGTTGAATGACCGTACAGCAAAACCGTCATGTCGACTGCATTTGTGGTTAGCATACGGTTTCTCACTGCAAAGCATGTTTTCTTCAGGGGGTTTGCCCCCCGAACTCCCACACAGGGTCTGTGCCCCCTGCACCCCCCCACTAAATATAATCAACTCCAAGTTGTAGCTGATTAGGGCAGGGGGTGTGCAAGACCCCCTGAATACAGTGCCGGGGTCCAGCGCCAACACTACAGCAACCTGGTGCTTTAGTTGCTGTTGTGATAGTTGTTGTCGAAATGTCACTGTCGGCAGTGTATACCCTCTCCCATCATCCCAAGCAGGCCTTTCAGAAGTTTTTATCTAATTAATTACCCAGTTACAGTACAATTTTTTTTTATCTGTTTAGTTACACCCTTCGATACTACAAAGTGTCCCCCCACCAGGATGAAGTGCAGTACCATAGTTTCAGCCAGTGATAACATACAGGATACTGCAGGGGCACAGTGTAACCCAGTGGCTCTTACTCTAGTTTGGACAGTGACATCTACTTACAGACTACTCCATCCTGGTGGGTGGCACTGTGCCTGTCTTGGTCATGTCGGTTCCTCACCCCCGTGATGCATTTCTTCTTAGCTGGAACCAAAGTGGGATTCTGTCCTCCAGGCGGGGGGTGATAAACACTGACCCAGCCTCAATGTTATTATTTTGAATAACATTACTCATATGTCCTCATTGAAATAATTAAATCTACTGGCATTCCTTTTTAGAAAATGATCTTGCTAGACAAGTACACTTTTCGCATTTTGAATGTGTGTTATATAAGCGGGCTTTATTGTGATTTTTATTCAGTTTTGCCCTTAAGAATGTAATATTTTTCACAGTATATAAGGTTTCTAACTGCAGTATAACAGTATTGTCTTAGCTAGACCACTACACTGAAAAGTTAAAAGTGAAAAGTGGAATAAAATACAGACCCAAGTGCCAAAATCTACTACATACAATGTTTCAGCCTCATCACTCTAAAAGTAAAATATGAAATTTTTATTCAAGGCCTCTTCACGAAAGAGTAATTGTTGGTAGCCCACTGTGTTTGAATTCTTGGAGCCTAAAATAGCTTGGCGCATTGCTGTTTAAAGTTTGTATCATATTGCCAGCCACAGCGGCAGACCACAGTTCAGACCCGCCTTGGTATCCTGGAGTCAGCACCTCTGGGAATTGCCAGTATAGCATTGTAATCCATACTGGAACCCAAGCTTGGTTTTGGGTCGTTGTTTTTATTTTCTGTTCTCTTTTCTCTACTTTCTGCTTTCTATATTTTTCTGTGTTGCCGGCAACACATTTTAAATTTTAATTAAAAATACTTCATTGATTTTATAATATGTAGAGACACACAACATACATTACAGAGATTCAGTACATGCCCCTGACAACAATCATGGGGGGACGACCTGATGACTACTGTGGCCAGGTACTTTAAACATCTGAGAAATAAAGAGGTGTTCTGAGACCAGTGAGAATGGGTCATAGAGTAGAAATGTGCCAGAATCACGACACAGTTTTAAGATGCATATACTTTCTCACTTTATCTTCTTTCTGGTCTTGAAATAAGGTATATAATGCCTGGAGCTTTGCCCATCTCTTAAAAAAGGTGACTCTTCTGTCCATAAGGCTAACAGTCATTTCATTCTGTGCAGAGATTAAGCAGCAATTCCATCAGCTACTCGTTATATATAATACTTTATTAGTTTAACTGATGTCTGTGTATAGTCCTTTTGGCTGATGCTGCATTCATTTTTTCCCCACAGCTCTTTTCCTAGCTCCCCTGCCATGGCAGGGATGTATTCCATATCTGTCCCAGGGCCCACTGACCACAACTGCCTGGTCCAGGAGGACTGTGACTTTCCCCTCATGGAAGGGCTCCCCCAGAGGGAGAACAACATCACACTGAGACCCCAGCCAGGACTTACGCTGGTGTCATTTCGATGGTGGCATAGAGGCCAGGGTTCTCGGGCATCATGCTGCTGCCTGCCCAGAGGGTTTTCTTTGTAGGTTCCCCTGGAGGTGTGGCCAGAGTCTGCCATTACCTGCTCCATGCATGTGTGGTTTCAGGCTGGTGTCCTCCCAGCCTCTGCTGGGAGTCACCATATAGCTGGGCGCCACAGTCTCCCCGAGGAGGAGAGCAGTCCTGTGGATGCTCATCCTCCCTCCCACTGGCCGCCCGCTGATGCTCTGGGCTCTCCTCTGAACCTGGGTGATCGGTGGTGTAAGCGGTTGCACTGATGCTGTGCTGGTGGGCTAGCTGATGGTGCAGTCACTTACATGTGATATTTTTCTCTCTGTTACAAAGATTATGCTGAAACATCCTATTACACAGACCTCAGGACATAACAAGTCTTCCAATCCCAACAGGGGGATCTGCTTTAGCTTTAATGCTGTCCTGCTAGATACTACAACTCTGCTCTGTATAATTGCTTGTCCCTGCGTGGATACTTGTATATTATTATTTGTTTTTGTTCTGTTGTGATTGTTTTCCTTTGTGGTTGTAGTCTGTACTCTCCCGGGTCATGCCTGAAAATAGGCAGGTCTTTGCCTAGTGCACCTACCTGGTTACCAAAAGCAAGTAAATAAATAAATTACAGACTTTACAGCATTCCCATAAGATGTGTCGCAATGATTCTGTCTCCTCGACTTAGCTTGTACATGTATCAGTGGAGAGTCTGCACATTTACTCAACTGAGTCACTGTAAAATAAAAGTTATTTAAAGAATTGAACAGTATCAGCCTAAGTTTGTCATTTTTACAGTATTTCTAGGAATCCATCCAGATTTTACTCCACTTAAACTGTTTAGTTGGAACAGCAGAGTCCCAGTAGGGGCATTGATCATTCGATCTCAAGTATGATTTGTCTAAGATACTGTTATACAGTAACGAGAGAAGTGGAGTGACCACAGAAAAATAACAGGAGCACTGGAGGGAGTGAGGTGGACACTAGTCTGTTTTCGGAGAAGTAAGTTTTGAAGGGACTCGCAAATCTGCAAATGAACAAGGCAATGGGGCCAAACTGGGTGCATCCAAGGGTGTTGAGGGAACTCAGGAAGGTACTGGCTGCACCTCTGATAGTCCTTTGGTTCCAGAGGACTGGAGGAGGGCAGATGTAGTCCCCATTCATGAAAGTGGTAGCAGGGAGGAGGCAAGCAATTATAGGCCAGCCTGCCTGACATCAGTGGTGGAAAAGTTAATACAATTATTGCTGAAGTAAAAGATTGTGGAATATCTTGAATTCAGTGGGCTACAAGACCCAAGGAAGCATGGTTTTATGGCGAGGTCATGTCAGACAAATGTGATACATTTATTTGACTGGGTGACAAAGGAATTAGATCAGGGTGGTGCGTTGGACGTGGTCTACCTAGATTTTAGTAAGGCTTTTGACACCGTTCCACACAGGAGACTAGTGAGCAAGCTGGGTAGCTTAGGGGTGGGCCCAAAGATGATAAACTGGGTAAGAAATTGTTTAAGGGATGGTGGCAGAGGGTATTGATAAACAACAGAGTTCATTCTAAGGAAGGGAGGCTGATCCACAGGGTGCCTCAGGGATCAGTGCTGCGACCAGTCCTCTTTAATGTCTTTATTACTGTTACTGTAGAGGATCTGGAAGGGAAGGACTGCCTCTTTGCAGATGACATCAAAATCTGCAGTAGGGTGAACTCTCTTGGGGGTGTGTGGAAAGGATGAGCAGAGACATGAGAAAACTCAGGGAGTGGTCAAGGGTATGGCAGCTGGGTTTCGGTGTGAAAAGGTGCAGAGTAATGCACTTAGGGCACAGAAATACAGGGGCAGAGTACAAAATGGCTGAAGTGTTATGTACATCCACCAAACAGGAAAGAGACCTGGGGTAATTATATCTGACAGGCTGTGTTGACAGGGCAGTTGGGAGGGCTAGTGGGATGCTGGCATGCATATGGAGGGATATCACCAGCAGAAAGAGGGAACGATCCAGCCCGGTGGCACTGAGGGTTGAGGTATTGGCCTTACCTCGAGCCACACTGGCAACCTGGGTTCGGGAGTGAGCCCGGGGAGCTGGGGCTGGCTAAGGAGGAGAAGATCGAGCATTTGATGAATCACTCTCCTCTCCTGGAAGGGTGGGGGTCCAACTCCTGTGATGCGAGTGGTGCCCAATGGAGACTGGGCTCACTGCAGTCAGGGGATCGAGAAGGGGACAGTGTCAGGGGACCTTCCTGTGGGCATGGGCGGGAGTGCGCACATCACATGCTGGATGGCATTGCATATCCTGCGTGGGGGGGGGGAATGGGAGAACAAGGAAATATCCCAGCTGCCGGGTGAGGTGACGGCGGATCTTCAGTTGATCAAGCCCACATGCCCAGTGCCGGCCCCAACCCCAGCTTAACTCTTTGTGGTCTCCGCCTCTTCCCATGAGGGCTGGCGAGAGAGGGGGAATCAGCACCTGATTCCTCGGTTGGGGGAAGGATTCAGGCGGGTTGTGGAGGCAAGGTCGAGCAAGTCTGCCCAAGAGATGCCCTGGCAAGTTGGAGCATAAATAGAATTGGAAAAAAAAAAGAAAGGGGGAACTAACATAGAAACATAGAAATCAATGGCAGATAAGGACCGTTTGGCCCACCAATTCTGCCTATTTTCCCGACCTACCTACTATCATACCTTAGACCCTACTTGATCTCCAGCTTTATCCCCTCTTTCCTCACCACTAGGTTCCCGTATGCTTATCTGATGCATTTTCAAATCCCATTACTGTTTTTGCCCCCACCACCACCACTGGGAGGCTGTTCCATGCGTCCACCACCCTTTCTGTGAAGAAGTACTTTCTCATGTTTACCCTGATTCTGCCCCCTTCCAGCTTCATAGCATAACCTCTTGTTTCTGAACATCCTTTTCTCTGAAAAATACCTCCATCCTGTACTGTATTTATACCCTTGAGGTATTTGAAAGTCTCTGTCTCATCCACCCTTTCCTTCTTTTCCTCCAGGGTGTACATATTAAGGTCCTTTAGTCTCTCCTCACAGGGCTTTTGGTGCAGACTCTGCATCACTTTAGTTGCCTTCCTCTGGACCACCTCTACTCTGTCTATGTCTTTGCAGAGATGTGGCCTCCAGAACGGGACACAGTTGTAGTGTTGTCACTATATAGATCACTGGTAAGATCCCACCTAAAGTACTGTGTCCAGTTATGGAGACCACATCTCCAGAAGGACATAAACAGAGTGGATGTGGTCCAGTGGAGGGCAACTAAAATGGAGCAGGATCTGCATCAGAAGCCCTACGAGGGAGATTAAAGGACCTTAATATGTACACCCTGGAAGAGATGAGGAAGAAGGGGATATGACAGAGACTTATAAAGACTTCACTGGGGCAAAGAGGTTACAGGAGGGAAGTATTTCTCAGGAAAAAGGTGCTGAAGAACAAGGAGATCTGCTATGACACGGGGGAGGAGGGTAGAAAGATGTGAGGAAGTACATCTTTACAGATATAGTGGTAGATTCCTGAAACAGCCATCCAGTGGAGATGGGGACGAAAATTGGTGGTGTTTAAGAATGAATGGGATAGGCATAAGAGAATCTTAAGGGAAAGTAAGGGAGGGAGGGAGGGAGAAAAAGCTGGAAATGAAGTAGGGTCTGCAGTGATACTGTAGGTAGGGAAAAATGGGCAGACTTGGTGGCCCAAGTGGTCCTTATCTGCCGTCAAATTCTGTGCTGCTCTGTTCCTGTGAGATTTGAGAGTTGCTGGAATTCTGCTGGGATGAGAGCGTGAATCACCCTGCTATGATTTACATCCCACGGGGTAGGACTAAGATGCTGTGCTATAGCATGAGTAAGCTGTCAAAATGTAAATGCTTGCCTGTTCCGTAGATTGTGGGTATTTTTAAATGACTGAAAGGGGACGGGACTGCCTCCTCCTAGGATTAGATGTGACTGGGCAGGAAGATCAGCACAAGGCAGAAGGTGCCTTTGATGAGACTGTTTGCAGTCTTGAAGTTAAGACCGTTACAGACAGGTTGTGATGTTGTTGTTGCCAAGGGAGAGCCTTCACTTTTGAGTGAGATAGCTAAGACTGAGTTCTTGAGGGCATTTGGTAGTTTTTTAGGAGAGGTGAAGAGGGATGAGAGGAGATAACCTTGGCATCACTGATCTGTTGTTCAATGGTTAGTCAGTGTGGTGTATATCCCTGGGCCTGATCAGGTGTCTCAGTTTGGCTCCATTTAAAAAATGTGCTTGCGTGGGTTACCAAGTAATATATCCCAAAGTGGGGTAGTCGAAGTCCATCCAGTTGTATGGGCGTGGCCTCTTTGTGGTAGGCTCTTCTGCATCCCTAACCTTTCCATATAGCCATGACATGGGGAGAAACACATTAAGTATGTTGAGGGGATACAGTATTCTTGGTAAGATATTCATTTTGATAATGTGCCCCTGTAGAGTTAGTGGTAGTGGGGCCTGGTGTTCTAAATCCTGTTTAACAATTTTAAGGAGATCATCCAGATTCAGTTTTCACATGGGGCCATCTTGGTGGATAGTTCCATTCCCAAAAAGCGGAACTCTCCCAGATAACATTGTTAACAGTCCAACTATAGATATTTAAAAAAAAAGGCTAGATGACTTTAGTAAAACTAAGGTTAGAGATTACTAATAGTCCCTTTTTTTTCTACCATTCTTTACGGCAAGCAAACATGGACGAAAGTCTAAATATGCTTTGTGATTACTATGAACTGCTTAGGGGACCATAAGTCTGGGTTTGTTGCGTATTGTTTAGTGACTGCTGCATTTTGTGACATAACCTGCGTTTGTATTAAGGTTTAGTTTATAATCTGACAGTGTTCCATATTAACGGATGTCTTCTGGGGCTGAGAGGATGGACTGACTAGGGTTAGAAATGTGTAAACGGATGTCATGTGTATACACAGATGCAGCATATGAGGCTTGTCCCAGGTGGATGGCCAGTATTATTTCGGTATTTTTGAGTCTGAGGTGCACGGGTTCAGGTGACAGTTAAATAATAAGGTGGAAAGGGAGCAACCCTATCTAGTACCACAGTGGAGTCCGACACATTTTGACTGTGAGGGGTTCGGACAGATATCCTTCTCTGAGACACTCACTCATGTACTGGTAGTAGAGGTTTCAGTATGACATGGGCCAGCTCCTCAACTCCAAGAAAACATGCACAGTACATCCAGTCTATCAAATGGCTGGGGGCACCTAAAGTTGGTACTCTCTATTATGACTTCTGTTTTCTGTTGGGAATTTTGATGTTGCCCAACTTTTCACATTTAATGCCACAAAGCAAGAACGTATCACTTATGCATTTCAAGTTCAGCCCTTTTATACTGTAAGCTTGTTGCATAAATTAGGTCACATTTCTTTGTTGATAAAGCACGGGGGCCGGTCTTCCAAGCTCATAGTAAAATGCTACACACTCCATATTTTGTGTGTTTGTTGCACAGTGGTCATAGAACCCCAATTATATTGGTAACCTGAGGCATAAATCCATCCACACGACAAACTGCTGTCAAAAAGTAAGCTGGTTATTTGCTTACCCCATGGTGATTTTATTTTCTGCAGTACAGATCAAAGGACTGCAACAGCTTTCCATCCAAAACCTAAAACCTCCTTCAAAGTGGAGGGTGGGCAAAAAGGGGAAGGTAACAGTTGGGGGGGGGCGGAGCCCTAGCTGTCACTAAAGACTCGAGCAGACTTGATAAACCAGTGGGTTGTCTGCTGCTGGCAGTTTTCATATATGCGCATGTTCTATGCATCGACAAACAATTATTTCCATAGTATTCCCTGGGGAACTAGGGAAATGCAGGGCAAGGCAAAACAATGGCTCACACTAAACCAAACATGCCCACACACCAGCTGACATTTCGGCATCATGCTATCATCTGAGCCAAGTGACTTTCTAATTTTTGGTGGTTGTTAAAGTAAGTACCATAATAATACCAGTGTTCATGGTGCAACGAGCTACCAAGAATTCTGCTGCTCCATAAGGCTAAGCTTTGGTTCTCATTATCTAGTGAGGCCAAGGCTATCATTGTCTAATGGGACTAAGGGGAGTACCTCATGTGTTCAGGAAGAAGAGCATTTGTAAGTAAACAGTAAGACCCTAGAGGGTATGCGGTGTTGAGGGATACCCCCATGTCCAGGACATAGCGTGGCCCTACACTGTAAGTGAAGGGTCTTACAGCACTGGAAGTGCAGGTATCTCAAAACACTGCACACCCTGAAGGGTCTCTCGCACTTTGAAAATGGGCTGTGTTAGCCCGACACAACCAATTTCCTAACTGTGCTAGGATGGGGTTTTAAAGCGGTGCAAGCAATGCTGAGCAGAGCGGAGGCAGTGGTAAGCATTGCGGAGGGCTTTCAGGGTCTGCATAAGCTTCACTGTAGAAATGTGAGCTGCATATCGGCTCTTTTTTTCCCTCTGGTCTGTTTAGACTGATATGTGCACCCCTAGTAACTACTTCAAGTCAGTCTGGTTACAAGACTTTTGTAACACATTTTTTAAGATGAAATACTAAGCAGGTTTGAAAATACTTCATGTTGGGAGCCTCATCTTGAAATCCAAGGTCGTATTTTAAGAGACTTTTCCCATTCTTAGCAAAACCATTTTTATTGCTTGGCTGAACATTTTGGCATGACAGCGTTGAGTTCAGCTTTCAGTGGGATATGTCAGAAAAGAAAAGCCTCGAAGAGAGTAAAGCAGCTGGTGAATGTTAAAATCGTTATCCTATCCAATTATTGCTTTGTGTGATTGGTTAGCTAAACATTACATCATTTACTAATCAGTTTCATATACTGAGTTCTCTAGTTGTTAGCTGGAGAATAATTTGCATTTTCTAGTGTCGAAAAGATGCTTACTGTGGTCACAACTTAGAAAGTAGATCCCCATCCCCAAGTAAGTTTGTTAATAAGAGCCACGTACTTCATTTATACAATGTGACTGTTTAAATGCTTTTGAAATAATGCCACAGCATAAGGTTTTGATAATACAATTACTACACAAGCGTACTGTGCCCTCCAAATGATTTATATGGACTTCATGCACTGCAAGCAAAAGCATCCCTCATGAGGTACCGGTTTTGATGAAAACCTCTGCTCCCCCCAGAAGGGCAAAAAAGGTCATTTCTGCTTGCTTAGCACTTGCACAGACTATGTGGATGCAAGTCTGGGACTTCTCTTGTGCTTAGAGGGTTGGCAAACGGAGGATCTAGCAATTGATGAGGAGCTACGCAAACAAAGAACAGGCACCCATAAGGCATTAGTCATAAGCACTGTTGGACTTAAGTTTTTACTAAAGCAAGTGTTTCTGGTCTTGTATTTGCTCTTCATTTGATAGAGAAAAGATGCATTTTTCAGCTTCCTGTTTCTGCCCCTGGTTGCCACCACAACCCCTTCTCTGCTCCTTGTGGCAACCACCTAGCCCTGTCATCATGACCTAATGCATTTCTCACCTCTGCTTCTTTGACTCAGCTAAGTAGGGTAGTCTACTGGATATCCCTCCCCCTGGTTGGTGACTCCCCCCCCCGGAGCCTACAGCCAGGTGTGAGGCAGCAGAGAAGTGATACAGGGCCCAAGTGTACCAAGACTCTCATCCTGCCATGGGGGTGAGGTTCTTTTGTTGCTTCTGACCCCATGGGCATCACTGTTGAGGACGTCATGGGCATGCATGCCGAACATAGTGGCGCACCGATGTCAGTGATGTCTGACCCACCCACAGGCACTACAACCGCACTACCTGTGGTCAACTAGGTGGCAGCATTACAGTGGAGGATGTTGCCCTTCCTCCCCGTTGGAAGAGTGTGTGTCTTCTGTGATGCACAAGACTCCTCCTCCCACCTCCCTACCAACAACCCCGGCTCATTTCTGAAAACATGTTACGGGCAGCGTGACTGGTAGTCCTACTGCCATACTGATGGGCCAGCCACAATCAAGGATTTTCTTACACAGACCTGCTGCTCTGGGCCCAGCTTCTCAAAAATCTGCTAGAAGGAGGATTTGGAGATTTGGAGTATTCGTGTGACAGCTGCTGCCAACTCTTGAACAATGTCTGTGTAAGGGTCTGATAATCAAACAAGAGATCAGGAGGGTCATTCACCCAGATCTTGGGTGCCATGCGAACACCAAAATGCAACCTCTGGGGTGGGGTGGGGTGGGGGTGATAATATATTTTAGTTGCAGGAGAGTGAAAGGGATTGACGTTGTTTGAATATGATTGATTTTTTTCCTTTTCATATAATTAATTGGTCTATCCCCAAAGATGGCAATTTGGACTAAAGTATGGGTTCATTTCAGGTATTTATCTATGTGGGATACTGACCCAGTGGGTATACAAAGTAAGGGTCAAATGAAAAAAAAAATGGGTCATATTATTCAACCGAGCCTAGATTCATAAAACAGCAGTTTAAAACTTCCATAACAGTGAGCAGGTTGCTCCCAAGGTAGAAGAAATGGTGGTGGTCAAAATTAAAAACAGTGTTCCAGTTGTCCCAGTCCCCCCCCACCCAAAAATGAACCCTACATTAGCCACATCAAAACGGAGCAAAAAAGCATAGATATGATGTAGAGCAGTTGTAATGTGCTCTTTAGGCCAGTGAATCCGTAAATGTCTGTGCTGCGAAGTGTTGACAAGGCACTGTTGAACACAAAATGAGGATTCATTAACACCCATAGTCAGATGGTTAGCGCCGTGCTGATAAGAATAGTGGTGTGACAGAGAAAGGGATAACTCTGAAAGCCACTTTTATATTTTATATATCACGTTTCAACCATTTTATTGTAGTAGCGACCTGGGGCTGGATTTTCAGAGCATTTTGGGACCAGGTCCCATGCGGCAGTTGCTGATGCTAGATAAAAAATCTCTGTGCTGGCGCCAGCCTTGAATTGCCACACAGGTGGCTGGCACAGCTGCAGGGACCTGATTAGTCTCAGTCGGGCTGTCCTCTGTCAGCCAGTGGCACTCTGTGTGAAACACACAAGAGTTTGCCATTTGGGAGAAGAGGGGGGCCCTACTGGGCCATGGTGGGTTCCAAATGTGGGTAGTCAGCCCCCCCCCCCCCGGAATGCTCTCCCATCTTGTGGGGATTGCTGTGCCTGGTACTATCAGACATAGCATTTTGGCACAGCTGTGCCAAAAAAATAGCCACAATCTGCCATAAATTGCAGAGCCAGTCGGAAAAGGCTCCATGATGAAAAATATGGCGCATGTAGAAAAAACATGTTTTTTTTCCACGTGTGCCAAAAACAAGGGCCTTTGACAATCTAGCCACTGTTCTTAAGAAGGACATCCCTCATTTTACAGCTCACACTGCCCTCTGCCCCACATGGAGAAGGTGCTGTCCTGCATTAATAAGCTAAGTTATTGACGCAAACATTTAATTTGAATTTATGGTGATCAGTTAACAGACCATTCATTTTATAAACACCAAGGCCCTTATTTCCAGTGTTCCAAGTTTGCATTGGCATAGTTTCGTGCTCTGCCACACATTTTGTCTCCTTTTCCCTGATTTTGAGAGACATTAGTCTCATTTGGGCAGCGAGGTAAGTATGGGGTTGATGGAAGCTGTGCTGTACCAGTGGCAGTATTTAGGAAGTACAAAGAAAATAAATTGTCTCCCTTCTCCTGAGAAATTGTCTCACTTCTCTTGAGGAACTTTTTTTTGTTTTGCTTTGTTACAAGAAGAGGCCTCTTTCTCTTGCTTTTGTTTTTCAGCATTTCGGTTCCACAGTAGCTTTGAAATCCTCTACAGAGATGAACACTACCAGAGTGGATGGTGCAGAAAAAGTGTGTCATAAACACGCGTTAGTTCTTTCTTGCTGGTCTGTGTTGGGTACAGTAGTTATTTAATCCAGTGTTCATTTTACTGGTGTTCCCTGCCCCATAACCCTAATCAGGGTATGAGCTGGACATTTAAAACTTGTAGTTTTTTGGCAAATTGCTACTGAATCTTTATAGTAAAATTGCTAAATCTGCAGCCAAACCCAAACATTTAATTTAGTTAGATGCTCACAGCAGCCATCAGCATCAACACTTGGCAATTCGTAGTCCAGAAAAACTAGCCAAATTCAGAAATGGATAGCAAAATGCAGTTTGGCGAGCAGCAGCGTAAACACCAATACCAACAAGATCATTTGAAACTTGCTATCTTGAATTGTGCCCTATATTGTTGTCGTTAGCCATGGAGCCCTTCAGTTCCCTTTTAAAAGTCTTCTCGTTAGTCGGAGTTTTTAAAATTTGAGGTCAGTTCTCTCCAGACCAAAATGGGGTATTGCAAAATACTTCAAAACTCATTCCATTCTTTCCTTGGGAACTTGTAAAGTCAGGACTGTCGGATATCTTAAAAAAAATAGGAGGTGTTCAGTGGGGACCAGTAAGTTAGCCAGGGCTTCAGGAAGGCCTTAAGTGTAAATTATAGAGCGTATCCGTTTGCAAGAGGGGCAAGTGGCATGGTATAAGCAGAATTACACAGTCCTTAACCAGATGTAACTCATTATGATGACAGCATAATATGGCTGTATCTCTGTGCTTAAGGGGCCTATGGGATTAATGTCTACATATGTATGATTAAATCTCCAGATGTGGTAAGTTATATCCTTTATTTCTCTAACCAATGTGTTATGTAAAAACCCAATGAAGTACAATTAAAAAAAGGAATTCAAATCCCCCTTTGGAGAACTGTGGAGGCCATGTGGTCTGGGGGTTAGAACATAGGAGTGGGAACCTACAGATTCAGGTTCAAATCCCACTGCAATGACTTTGTGTGACCTTGAGCAAGCCACATCATGACCTTCCCAGGCTTCAGTCCTCCTACTTGCTGCTTTGAGTAGATGCAGCAGGACCCCACCTCCACACACACAACCCTACACAGAAGTTACATTGTTGTATCTCAGTGGGAATGTCCTTGGCAGAATTCACATGCTTGTGTTGTAGACACACAATTTGCAGTTTACTAGAAGGTGGCGGTGCATGTGGAATGCAGGGCTTAAAATTCGGGGGGGGGTGGGCAAATCATGCTGTTCCCCTTCCACCAAGGCAGGACAGTCCCGCTCACACACTTCCTTATAGCGCAGTATGGCACTTTGCCACTGCGCTATAAGGGAGTGCCATTTTTTGGGAGGGGGTGACATTGGCCCCTTTCTCCTGACGTACATTCCCTGGTGGTGTAGTTCGCATGCCTCTCATCCAGACACTGAGGAGAGTAGGACGAGGGAAGAGCTGAGGCGCGGAGCAGCCGACAAGGAGAACTTCGTGACCGCAACAACTCCTGGAGCACAGCAGGGCCAGGCAGTAGCAACTTCAAGGATGGCGGTGCAGCGGCGAGAGATTTACTGACGATCCTGAAAGCGGTTAAAAAAAAAAAAAACAACTAAGTGACTCAGTTTTGGATGCAGAAAATGGAGGGTAAGTCTAGGTGGCAGAAACACACTTCAGGCAGTCCACGGTTCGAAAAAAAACCCAAACCCACACAGTGCTCCCAGATGAGGCAAAGCATTTTCCTGTAGTGCACCCTAATTTTCCTTGTATTTTCCCTGTAAAACTGGGATGAAATTCGTGTAGATTTTCCTGTAAGCACAAATCAATGTAAGTATGCAATTGGTGTCATTATGCCAGTCAATAAAATCACTAGGACAAATGTTCAGTCTGTTTTATGTGTTCTTATTTATTGTAAATATAAAAAATCACCAACAATATATCACATAACAACTCTACAACTATAAGAACTTTATATGTAACAATATAATACCATCTTGAGGTTCTGGGGACATGTTGGAACATATAAACCTCAGTTCTCAAGGTTCACATGTCTCCAGGACCTCCTGAAGGTATTATAACCTTGTAATAATACAGTCCCTTATACAGTATTCTATTTATAGTATGAAATGCCTTAATGTCAAATTTACCCTTTAATCACAGACTGATACATTTTATGTTAAGCTCACAATGCATGAAAGGGGCATAGGGATGCACAAAATGTACATACCCCACCCTTGCTCCTGCACCCTGCGGACAGATGCACCCATACTGGCATTCACCAATGCCAACCACCTATCCATGGCTCCTCCCCCAATGCACAGGACTCTGCAGGGTGACCGGGGGAGGAGTTGTCCCAGGCAGACATCCAATGAGATGCCCCCCTGGGACCCATAGTGGATCTCACAGATAGGGTGGCATGGGTCTGGGGCTGTGCATGCCGATAGCATGCATCCGGACCAGCGCGGCACTCTCCAGTCCCAGTGCTGCCTCACACAAACTTTCTGGGTGCTCACCCATCCAGCCACCTCCTGCTGCCCAGCAGTCGGGAGCAGCACACTGCACACTGTCCAGGTCCCCCAGTGACCAAATACCTGTGTTCATGACGGCATGCTGTGGGTTATGGCAGGGTCTCCCTTGTGTACCCTGCACCACCCTCTGCACCCATGCGGCCAGCACTACGTGGGTTAGTGAATACATGTAGTGCTGGCACCCCCCAGGAATGTCCCCATCGTGGAGCTGTCTGCAGACATGGGGGATCGGGTGCGGTGGGTCTGCATGTGCCCCCTTCGTGCATGCCATGCGGGGGGCACAGGGGTGTGGAGTAGCTACTCGTCCCAGATATGCGTGCATAGCCACTGCACACCAATCATGCATTGGGCCTACAGCTCTGTGTACCTGTAGTGCTCCATTAATAAACATTGTTTCAGTGTATTGTTGTGTTTTTATTGGCATGCTTAAGCACCCCCCACACACACACACACAGGGCTTTGTGCACTGAACTCTCAGAGGTAAAAACAAATATTCTTTTTTTTTTTTCATTTATTTTACTAATCTTAGGTCAGACCAGGGTCTATGGGTCCCTTCTGATCTCACACATATAATTCATAACTCCTGCTTATCTTGATGAAGACACCCTCATACCTTTCCCATGCTCACAATTAAATAGAAACACTGTCTGACTTTTTTTCAAATAACCTCAACCTCTAGGCTGGTCAGACGAAGTGCTGCCTTAGTGATCTTTTTCAAAACACAACTCTGCTCTGTGCATCAAACAAGCCAAGTAGCACTTAAGCACTCTTTGTGTCCCCGTCATCCTTTAAAGCCCGCCATCGTTGAGTCTCTTGTCTGGCTCCCTTTTTGCACTTCATGTGTTTAAAATAGACAAATTTGCAAAACAGAAGGTCTGTTTGCCTTGGTGGCTTGGGGTGCTGCTTCCATCAAGCAACACTTAAGCACTCTTTCTTGCACCCCCAGAGCATATCATTATCAAGTGGTCAGTCTTTTGTCTGACTCATTTTACACTTAAAATGAGTTTAAAATAGACTAACCTGAGGCTGCCCAGAAGAAGGCTAGTTTACATTCAGTGGCTTAGGCTCTCTGCCAGTCCAGAACAGTGGCGTTTGAGATGCAGCTCGGCTGGCTCAACGGTGTTGCTGTTTTGAGTGGAGCCACATGGCAGGTGTTTGGATCATGCAGCAGCTCACTGGTTCATACCTCTCAACTGTCCCTGATTTTCAGGGATGTCCCTGATTTTGCCTCAAAATTTTCCTCTGTCCCTCGTAAAATTTGTGATTTTGTGACAGAACAGTGGGGCTTAAAAGCACAAAATAATATCAAACATTAAAGTAACATATTTGTTTTTCTTCAAAAAATGCATCTTAACACAAATCACTTTATTCTGTCAGCTTTCTGAGAGAATAGCACCAGTTTTTAAGATGTGTCCCTGATCTGGGGTCTTTGTCCCTGATTTTTTTAAGCCTTGTCCCTGATTTATGAAGAAAGAGGTTGAGAGGTATGCACTGGTTCTTGATCAGAAGATCTGAATTCATCCTCAGAAAGATGCACTGCCAACACATTACCTTACTACCCCAGAGAAACACAGGCTGCAAATGGACCAACAGAATTGCTTAGTGTAGCAAAGTCAGCAAACTGAGCACCAATTGGAGGGCTCTGTCTGGATCTTGGCAGCCATGAGATTCATAGTGGGCATTTTCCCGTAGTGTTTGTCCATTTCCCCTGATATTTTAAAAATAAAAGATTTCCTTCCCGTATCCCGTTTTTGTAGTAAAAATCCTTTAAAATACAGGAATCCCTGTAGATCTGGGAGCACTGCCCAGGTAGCAACATGGCAATCACTGAAGTAGCAGAGCCGAATGAAAACACAAAATACTAAGCTTAAAAAGGTCTGGTGAGTGAAATAAAAAGGGGCCTAAGGCATAATAGTGTCTAAAAAGTTAAAGGCGGTGAAACTAAAAGATGGGAAGCAACTAATGGGTGGGAAGGACTGCGACCTGGGTTTTACCCAAGAAAAGCTGGAAATTTATATAAAATAAATAACCGAAAAAATAAAAACTTTTTGGGGCAAACCTGTGGGGGGGAGTTAGCAAAAGGGGTAGGAGTGGGTGGGAAGGACCACCTGGGTATATTTACCCAAGCAACGGTAGACATTTTATTACAAAAATGAAAAAAAGTAAATAAGTAAAAGGAAAAGCCGGGGCAGAGACCTGTGGTGGAAGCAAGTGAAAGGGGTAAGAGTGTGTGGGAAGGACCACTTGGGTGTATTTTTTGTTTTTATTTTGTTTTCCCAGAACAACCTTTGAGCAAGGGGCTCATTTACAAAGGTTCCATGTCAGTAGTACAATACAAATTCAAAGTTACAAAATCATAGAGTCATAGTTGCGAAAATACACAGCCAACAGAGAATAAATAACAATTGGTTGGTAACAGTGTTGTTACAATAATGTACCAAGAGTTCTGATTCAGACCAGGAGTGCATAAGTAGCAGCTCTGTACTTACTGTACTAAGGCATTGTCCAGTGAAACAGTTTCCACATATTTATACTGAGATAGAGAGACCAAGGTGAAAGGGGGGGACATAGGTATGGCCAGGAGGTGATGGGGTGGTTAAGGAGTATCAGGTATTTTTTTGGGGAGGCAGACAAAGATAGGGGATTAGGTAAAGGGTAAGGAGCAGGAGAGATAAGAGTGGGAGAGGTTAGAGCCAATAGATGGCTGACAGTATGGCCTAGAGGTTAGAGTAATGAGCTTGGATCAGCAGACCTGGGTTTGATTCCCCCAACCTCCACTTGCATACTATGTGACTCTGAGCAAGTCACTTAATCAGCCTAAGCTCCCGAGTTGCCCCTGAAAACAGGGAGTTGTGCCTAGTGGGCCTTACCCGGTTAACAAAGAAGAAGGCTGGAAGAAGTAGGGGTGAGGGCAAGGAGCATAGGGCAGCTGGAGGTGGAATAGTAGGGGGTATAAGTGCTTAGACAGGGAGCCATGTAGTTCAGTGAAGAAGAAGTGTTGATGTTTCTTCTCACTCAAAAGGGATTGATTAATGTGTAAGGGGAGAGACTAAGAGGTGTGCGGTATGTACCCCCAAAAAGCTGGTATGTATTATAAAAAAGAAAAAAGGAAAACTTGGGCAGAGACCTGTGGGGAAACAAGTGAAAGGGGCCGGAGTGGATGGAAAGGACCGTGACCTGTGGTATATCCCAAGAAAAGCTGTTATTTATTAACAAAACAGAAAATGTGGGCAGAGACCTGTGGAAAAACAAGTGAAAGGGGCAGGGGTGTGAGTGGGTGGGAAGGACAGTGACCTGCGGTATATCCCAAGAAAAGCTGGTATCTCTTAACAAAACAGAGTAAAAAACAGAAAACCTGGGCAGAGAACTGTGGGGAAACAAGTGAAACGGATGGGAGTGGGTGGGAAGGACCATGACCTGCGGTATATCCCAAGAAAAGCTGGTATTTATTAACAAAACAGAGTGAAAAACAGAAACCCTTTTCCAAGAACTGTGTAAATAGGGTTGACGGTGTGTCCCCTGTCTTGTGTGCCAAGAAATAAAAGCTGGTCTCTGAGTAAGTGTGTGGCAAGTCGAAGGCCTGCTGCCTGGGTGGGTAGGTCTAACTGGGTGTTTCTTTGTTTAGTTTTAATTTCATATAGACCCCTTTAGGCAGTGCCTATTTTCAAAGGGTTTAGCATCAAGCATCAAAAAGCACGTGTTACAGAGTTTGTTACAGTGTTCAAATCAATAGCAATACAGTACAGTTTAATACAATAACAATCGTACTTCATTAAGTAAGCAATAAGACACAATGGACTATGTGTTGGGAAAAAAATATATATATATATATATATATATATATATACTGTATATACTATATTACAGCACAGCCTGGGCATAGTAAGTCACGAGGCCACTGGCCGGGTGATTTCAGCCACAGCCGTGCGGTAATGTATGTTCAACATATACCCCGGAGTGTCTTATTGCGCTTATAAAATTGAGAACTTTAATTAGAAATTAAAAGAAGATTCAGAAAATATTGTATTTACATTGAAATATAGCTTTATTTGAACAGTGTCCCTATGCAAGGAAAAATAGTCCCTTTTAATTGACACAGTAAACTGCTTCAGAATTGTCTAAAATGACACAGTATGCTGAAATCCATTGCAGCAGCTGTTACAGTGGAGGAGTTCAGGAGAATAGTTTGCAGTGTTCTTGTCTGTCGTGGTAGTGTTTATCTTGTTGCCGTCAGTGTTTGGAATCTCTCTCGGGATTACACGGTTCTACATGAAAATCCTGGTAAAAACTCTGGAGGTAAGCAGTGAGCTGCAGGGACAGGCAGAAAAACACTGTCAGTAACTGTAGGCCGAGCTTTCCAGAATGGGTCACTTGCTTTAAGGCAGAGAGTGACCGTTGCTGATTTAAACTTATTTGGGGGGGGGGGGATATACGTGCATATCGTGGTGTGCAGTTACTGTTTTGATAATTTCTCGCAGTTAGGTGGAAGTTGGTGTTTGAACAAAGTTATGTCCCTAAGCAACCCCGAATTTGTGTCCGACTGCAGTTTGCACGGATACATTCCTTCACATTTGCTACACAGGGCGTCTTCTGCGCTTCTCCATACTGCTGTTGGGTTCACATCCCACAGACAGAGGGGTGGGATCAGATATAATATTGTTCTGGTCTGGCTTTCTCTCATTCAACGAGAGCGGGATTGTCAGCAAAGCATTGAAATCAAGATTTCTGACTGCAGCGGATCAGGAGCAGGACTGTCAGCGAGATCGCAAATGCAGGCATTATTAGTACAGTAACTGTGGGGGGTTTGGGAGTGGGATTGTCAGCAAGACATTCACTCCATTGCTTACCAAGACTAAAAACAATGGCGGCTTTTAAAAAACGAACATTACATGCCCAGCTGTGAACATTCCATTTAGGGGCATTGATTTTTTTGCCTGTACTTTTTTTTATTCTATGTGTAATACAGATATTACACTGGTTTTCTAGCCAATCACTGAGCTTATTATTTCATGCCCATTTTATAATGTATCATCAGATACATAAGAGGCAATAACTTTCCAAGTGTTGAAGACGAAGAGAAAAAAGTAAGATTTTTCATATGACAGTAGTAAGTAGATAAGGTACAGTGATGCCAAGTACTCAGGTTACAAATTAACATTCTGGTCAGAGGAAGTGCAGCAAAACATATTCTATTCAGTTAAAGTTGTTGCTCATCTATAGCAGTAGCAATTTGCGGGGGGTTAGGTAGGTAGGCAGAACAATTGGGCCTTGAAAAGCTCATTGGAGCAATTGTTCTATTAATGAGACGGGCAGATCATTCCATTGCTTTGCAAAGTGATATGAGAAGCAAGATTGGCCAAGGGAGTTTTTTTCCATGGAAGAAGCAGGGAGTGTTGTTCCATTCCTGGTAGAGTATTTGCTGTCCTTAGTGGTAAACATTGACTCTAGACCAGGGGCTAATGAGCCTTGCATTGCTTTTTTTTCCAGTGACAAGGGTATGGTATACCAATCTAGAGTCTAGGTTTAGCCAGTTTAGGCTGCTGTAGAGCACACAGGTATGTGTGTCAGTTTTAAGGCCAGGGACAGATTGGCATGCCTTGTTTAGGGGGTCCCCTGACTCTGGGCAGTACATTGTCACTAGCAGAGCCATATACAGCAATCCCATAGTCTGTGATGCTAGTGACAAGACACTTTACAAACAGCTTCTTGATTTCAGGAAAGGAGTTGTGTCTGGCCTGTGTAGCAGCCCTAACTTGGAGTTTGCTGTCTTGATCAAGAGGTCAGCATGTGAACTGTAAGACATAGACTGCCCAGTTTAACCCCTAGGTATGTAAATGTTTGCACTTGTTCAAGTTTTAGTCACGATGGTCAAAACGAGAGGTGTGAAGCTTGCTCCAGGTGCCATAGTGCATGCATTTATTTTTTTCTTATTCATCACCAGTGAGTTGGCAGTGAAACATCCCTGTACTGCACTGACATCAGTCTGCAGTCTCATCCTCAGTCTGTCAAAGCTTTTGTCACTGGTGAAAATGACAGCATCATCTGTGTAGAGTAATATGTTGGTCGACCTACAGACAGATGGGATATTGTTAATAAATAGGCTGAATAGGATAGAAACATAGAAACATAGGATGGGCCCCAGGATTGACCCTTGGGGAACACCAGTTAAGACAGGTTTGTCCTGGTAAAGAATGCTGCAGCTCTTCACAGCTTGGGTTCTACCTGCTAGGTAGCTTTTAAACCAAGCAACTGTGTCTTTCGAGAAGCCCAGATTTACTAGTTTTTGACAAAGGAGAGCATGGTTCACAAGGTTAGAAGCCTTGGTTAGGTCTATGAAGATGGACCTGGCCAGCTCTCTTCCATCCAGGGCACAATGAATAGAGTCTGTGTTATAGGGAACTTGGGCAGACTGGATGGACCTCTGGTCTTTTTCTGCCACCATTGTCATTGTCTATCAAGAAGTACATTTATAGTGCTGTAGTTGTTTTTTTTTTTTTTGGAAACTATGTTGCTCCTTTGCCAGTTGTTCATGTTGGTTCAGATACTGGACGAGATGATCATTTACTACCCTCTCTAGCGTTTTTGAGGAGTGGATAGGGTGGTAATCGGTTGGCAGGCAGTGATCACCCCCTTTTAATATTTGGGTCACGTGGGCTTTTTTCCATACTGCTAGAACTAGCCCAGTTGCTAGGGACAGATTAAAGATGACCTGTAAAGGGTAGGTCACCTCACCAAGCACTTTGTTGTGTATAGTTAAAAAAAATTACCAAAGACAAAAAAGCCTACTGTAGCAACTTGTGGGAAGGTGTTACCTGGGTGAGTACCAAGACAGTCAAGGGCTTGTATTTGTTTAAAAAAAAAAAAAAAGCCTACTGAAGCAATGGGTGGGAAGGTGTTACTTTTGTGGTCCCAAGACGGGGATTTTTTTTATTTATTTTTTTTATAAAAAAGGTGTTTTTTATTAATAAAAAAAAACAAAAAACTTTTCTACTGAAGCAGTGGGTGGGAAGGTCTGTTACCTGGTTGAGTCCCACGACACTGATATTTTGTGAGGAAAACAGATTAAAAAGTTTGGGTTTTTGGGGGTGGGGAGGTGGGAAGGTCCCTAGTTTACCTGGCTGCAGACAGCGACATGTTACATGCATTATTGACCTGGTTGAAAAGAAAGCAACCAAACATGCAAGAAGCCTTAGAGGAAGAAGTTCTACTTGAAAAAAGGCTATATGATGAAGGAGGCGTACTAGACACATAAGACCCGGTACCAGAACTGAAGCCACAAGACTTGACCGGTGACGAGCCAGACACGATAGATACTGCATCATCCTGCGGCAGCTCTTCTGAAAACAAGATAAATTCCAGTGAAAGTAGCTAACCATATGCCGCTGGTTGCTTTTTGACAGACAGTGGTCAGAGGAACTGTTCTGTTTGTCCTATGGATCCATTCCTTTTAAAAGCACTTGCTACAAGACATCAATGCTAATAAGACATTCTGGCAGCAGTGCTGATATTAAGGCATTAAAAAAAGTGGAGTGTGAATCAAATTGGTTGACAATGGCAAAAGCAATTTTCGACTACTGCGACATAGTCTACGATGCTGCCCCACAGTCCCACCTATCCAGACTGGACCCTCTCTTCAATTCCTTCTGTTGTTTTGCTCTTGACGCCCCTCCCCGCACCCATCATTGCGACCTCTACCGCTCTCTCAACCTCCTTCCCCTATGCTCCTGGTGTGCGCTACATGGTGCCAAGTTCACCTCTAAATTCTGGCTTGGATCCCTGCCCTCATATATCTTCTCCTCTCTTGGCACCCCTGCCCACTCCCTCTATTCCCTGAGATCCCAGGCTGGCACTCGTACTCTCAGTCCCCTGCAGAACTACGTCCTCTGGCCAAAAAGCCTTCTCTTACCACTTGCCTAAAATTTGGAATACACTTCCTCCACAAATCCGCCACCCCTTCTCCCTATATTCCCTCACCTCTGCTCTGCACAATTACCTTACACCTACCTGCACCTGCTCCTGAATCCCTCCTTGCTTACCTGTCTCCCTCTCACTTTTTTCTCTCCCTCTCACTCTCCACTTTCTCCACCCCCCCCACCTGCACTTATACTACCCCTTACTGACTAGCTCTTAAAAAGGTGACTGGTTCATATGTGTTCACCCTTGCTACATCTGCATCACCAGAGAACTGCCTGTAGTGTATGCATTGTCAACCGTGCATCCTATGCTTTTGTCCCTGTACTGATTCTTTATGTATGTTGCTCCTATGAACTACCAGTACAGTAACTGTTGCATCAGCCTATTCTGTACTCAGCTGCCATGAACCTGTTTTGAAATTGTATATCTGTATTCACCATCTGTCATGTATGTATCTAATGAACTCTCACTCTGTACATCCCTCTCCCCATTTCCCCCAGGACGTACTGTGAGACCAGCATTAAGTTGCTCAGTGTATCTTTCCTGGTGAAACAATAAATAAATAAATAAAAAGGCTACTACACAGAGTGATGAGCAACTTAAAGCACTTTTGAAAATCGCATATTTTGTTGTCGAAAATGAACTGCCTGCTAGGGGGGTGCTGTGGAGCCGGAGTAAGATGGTGGCTTTGGTTTAGCGCTTTGCTTGAGTTTGGTGAATTCGTACTTTAAAATCATTATTATTTGACCTAGTGTTTGCTAAGAAGAGGATCTGTTGGTGGCGGAACACCTAGACTATGACATGGGGAAATCTCAGTAAGATAAGAGCAACCAGAAAGGCATGGCTAACAAAAACATCTCTGCTGCGCCAAACACGAGGTCAGCCCCGGGTCATTTGGAGGCTGTGGCAGATAATACAGAGCCAGAGACCTTGCAGACTTTAGGGGCCAAACTCACAACCATGATCAAATCTGTGGCTGGTCTCTCTGATAAATTTGACTCACTAACTAATCGAGTCGTAACTTTGGAGACAACTTTAGACTCCATACAACTTGCAACTAATGAGGCCACCAAAAGATCTGACTCCGCAATGGGTGCAGAATCCTATGTAATAAAGGAGAACCAGCATTTACGTACGCGTTTGGAGACTCCTGAAAATCTGGCCCACATGGCAAACCTTCGTATAACAGGCTTGCCAGAAAGTTGTGAAGGTGACCATCTTCTGTTGTTTCTGGACAAATGGTTTCAACAGCAGTTGGGGTGGAGGAGCTCCGGGGGTCATGCATATGCAAAAGGCCTACCAGTCACCACTAGAGGGAGACCTAGAAATCTGGATGCTCCTTGAGCCGTGGTAGTACTGCTGGATGGTGTTGGCACCAGGGATCGGCTACTGCCGATGGCCCATAGGAAGAGAATGCTGCCACAGGATGGCATTCAAGTGAGGATTTACCCTGGTTTGAGTTTTACCACCAAACAAAAGAAGAAATGATTCAATGGGGTCAAAGAGCTGCTGCGGGAAGCGAAGATCTCCCATGGGATGGTATTCCCTGTTGGTTGCAAATTGTCCCTGGAGGTAAAGTGTATTTCTTTAATGACTCCGCCAACGTGCTGACATGGGCCCAGAAATGCAGGGCAAGACCATTGGAGCCTGAGGAATCCAGAGAACTTGAATTAGAAGATGAAACCTGACTTGAGAACTGATATATTTATCCAGTAAATATTGTTTGCATGCTTATGGGTCAGTGTTAAGTATCGGGTCAGATGATTGCTTCGTTTTAAATCTCTGCCCAAGATACACTGAGTCAATTTGTTTCATTCATTATTTGGATGTCCTCCTTAGCATTATTAGTCACTAGACATTTATTTATTTCCAGTTAAATGTGCAGGAGCTGCTTAAACCAGGATGGGACTTGCACATCAGTGTAACACTATGGATTAGTATGGCCACTTTTATTTCTCCTCTGGTAGGAGGAAAAAGACTTCGGGACACTCAGTTGTTGAATTTTTTTTACATTTCTTAATGCCATGCAACTCATGGCCTCACAAGCACTGCATGTATTTGTTTTTTCTAGCTTAAGCTGTATGACTGTAATCTCCGTTTTCTTCCTGATGTATTTTAATGGCAAAGAAAGTGTCCTCTGTAGGTATTAAGAGGAGTGGCATCCTCAACGCTTACAATTTTCTGCTATTTCCTATGTCTGCGTTATTCAACTGTGTGTCTTTGTTAAAACAATCAACAGATAGTTAAAAAAAAAAAAAAGTAACTGCCTAACACAATGTTTTCATCAAATGTGTGTGCAGTTTCTGAAGGAAATGGAATGTCCATTCCTGAAAGACTTCAGAACAGATGGGGCTTACGTCACCTACGTGAATGCAGCTGGACTGTCCGAAATGCATGAGACCATTGCACAGACCAGGGTGGAAAAGCTGGACGCTGCTGTGAATAATTGCACGCTGGTAAGCTTGATAGTGGATGAGTCCACAGACATCAACAGTAGCAAGAGACTCATAATTTACGTTTGATACATAGACAACAATACCCCATATTCTCGATTTTACAGCAACATAGAAGTTAGTGATGGAAAGGCTGAGACTATTTATAGGGCAGTTTGTCAACTTCTGAATGACAAAGGCATCATGGGTACAAAAGTTGCTGCTGTCTGTATTGATTGAGCATTAGTTATGACGGGTTGTCGTCAAGGTGTAGTGCAAAAACTAAGAACCGATTATAATCCTGAATTGACAGGAGTACACTGTATAGCCCATCAGTTGGCTTTGTGTGCCGGTGATGCAGCTCAGTCTGTGGAACAAGTGAAAAAACTGTCAACGAGACCTGTGGTCCATTTTAATTTTTTAAGTAGTTCTGCTATTAGAAGCAACAAATTGCATGAACTACAGGAGCAGCTTGAAGAACCAGTTCTGAAGTACTGTCAGCCTCATGCAGTTCAGTGACTGTCCATTTATGGTGCAGTGTCTGTTGTGTGCAGGACTCTTAAATTGTTAAGAGATGTGTTAGAACGTGTCTTCTACCAGTTCACCTGATAGTGACAAAGCAAAAGGACTGTTGCAGTCTGTACGCTAGTTTAACTTTGTGGCTCTTTCTCATGTAATGCTGGACATCTTGTCATATGTTGTTTAAAACATTTCCAAAAGGACAATGTCGATTTTTATTTTTTTTCCCCACTGTGCTACCAGTGGTCATGAATACTAAAGAGGCTGCAAGGTCTGTAAGTGAAAACCCAGATCCATCAGAGAGACAGTTTTTCCTATGTTGATCTTGAAGGTACTAAGTACAAAGATGTTAAACTCTTAGACATTCACTTTCAGAGACCAGCTTTTGACAACTTAAAAAGCACATACATGCCGGCCCGGTGGCACTGAAGGCTGAGGCGCTGGATGCCTTACCTCTCGGCACGCCGGCAACCCAGGTTAGGAAACGAGCCCAGTCCGTCGGAGGTTGGCACGGGGCGGGGAGGAGGGCGGAGCTGGATGGAGCTGCTAACAGGCAAGCTTTCCTCTCCGGGGAGGTGTACGGGCTTCCTCCGGCTGATGGCTGCCACCTGGTGGAGGCTGGGGACAGTATGGGCCTAGAGGAGCCAGGTGCTAGGCCGGGGGGGGGAGGAAAGGTGCCGTTACTGAGGCCGTGGGACTAATCTGTACCTCCACACGCATGCATACCCACTCCCAGGGCCCTTAGGCGAAAACGAGGGAAAAGAAAAATCACCGGCAGCAGGATGGCTGCACCAACTCCCCACAGGCTCCGCTCCCAGGCCAGGCATAAGGTAAGTCCGGTAATTCCAAGAGACTGGGCTGGGGGCGGTCAGATACGGGCCATCTGGGGGGACGGAAAAAGTATTAAATGTTAAAATTAAAAAGCACGTACATCAGTGCTTTAATTGATAAACTGGACAGATTTTTCCCCCAAGACACCTTAGACGTACTAAGCTGTTTTTCCATTTTAGAACCCAAGAGCGCTGCAGTAACAAAACAGCAGCATCCAGATGATTTCAGTACCTATGGTGAAGACTCTTTAGGTAGAATACTGAAGCAGTTCCACTTTTCTGACCTAGCTACAGAATCTGCAAGGAGAAAATTTATTTTACTAAAACAGATAATTGTCTTACATTACTACTACCAAGCTCTGTCATTCCAGCAGTTTGCTGAAGTTGTACTGTAAGATCAGCCAGGTGTGTTTCCAGAGTTTGAAAAGCTGTATCAGATTGCAGTGATCATACCTTTGGCTAGTGTAGTATGTGAACGTAGCTTCAGTACTTAAAACCAAATAAAATCCAAATTCAGGAACTCTCTGAACAATAAAAACTTACAAAACTGAATGATAATCTTAGAATTGGGTGGCAGTAGAGGAACTGTAGATTTTGAACAAGCTGCACACACATGGCAACACGTGAACAGCAGAAGAGAGAGTGTCAGGCTTATTTTAGTTGCCAGGCCAAGGGGGCCAACTGAAAGAGCCAGTGGATTCCTAAAACTGGTATTATGTTTTAAAAGCAGTCAGCCATTATCTTTTTTTTTTTTTAAGACTTTATTTTTATTATTTATCAATCTGTTAATACAGAGTAACAGTTCTATATCTCCAACAAACCAGGTACATTTGATTAAGGCACATGGAGGGTGCAGCCTCCTTAGTCATAGGATTCATGTATCTGAGATATATACCACATATGGGGCTATTACTTGAAAAACACCATAGAAGTAAAATTATAGTCAATTATGGCTGCATTTGTGAGCCCAGGAGCAGTATGACTAATACACAAAAATTAAAGTCCAGGAAAATAGTCCAATATAGCTCGCCCTATAAAGGGCTATTGGTGTCATACTATGTATCTGAAGTATTGAATAACATTTATATGTTCAATATTTGGCAGCAAATTACCATGTTATAAAACAGAGCAAGCCAAGGAGCATATTTCTCTTACTCACTTTGACCCAACATATTCTTTTATTATCTTTTTAGTTACATGCCCCAAAATAGAACACTATATTATTAGTAAACATTAGAAACAGCTTTCAACTCTTCAGGATTTAATAAATGAGTAAGCTTAACACGAACTGAGATATCTCTCCCATTTCACCCTGAAACCATATTAGAGAACCCAAAAATAACTTGAAACTAAAAAGGTTTTTCTGTTTAAGTAGTTCTTTTACTCAGTCCCATTAGACTCAGTTTGCCCTGTTAGGGTGTTTACAGGAGGTCTACACCTAACCGCAAGTAAAGTAGAGCTGTACTTCACCCAATTTAGCCAGCTGCATCTTCATCCGAATCGGAGCTCTCTCCCTCCCTCGTAGCGTTCTGCTTCTGTTGACCGAGGTGGAATCTAGAGGTCCATTTACCCACTTCCATCGGATCCAAAAAAATCCAGACCTTCCCCTTGTGGACTATTCGGAGCTTCGCTGGGTAGATCATGGCACGAGGTATGGACGATGCCCTTAACTTCTGGTGGGCGCCATCAAACTTCTTGCAATGCATCCTGGTTGCATAACTAATATCTGGAAAAAGATATACTGTGTGGTTGTCTAGGGAGATGGGACCTACCTGTCTGGGCATCCACAAGATTTTGTCTCGTGTCCCCACCCCGTCAGTCACCACCAGCAGTGTGCGTGGGTTATCAGAGTCGTCATGATAGCCTCTTGGGTTAATGCGATATGATTTCTGCAGGCCAAACTTCACTTGCTGGTCTCTAGGTATGATCTTTTCCCTGAGCCATTCTTGCAAAAAAGAGTAAGGGGTGATCGCCTTCTATTCCCTCTGGAAGGGCCAATATACGGATGTGGGAGGCTTGGGCCTGGTTCTCTAGTGTTTCAAGTCGGGCCCGAAAGTGTGCATTTTCTGTAATCAACAATGTAGTGGCTGAGGAGGCGGACTCCATTTGCTTTTTGACACTGCAAAATTCTGTTTTCAGACAATCCACGGTTGTCTCCACTTTTGTCACACGTACCCCCAAAAGAGTCTATTTTTGCATTTAGATCAGTGACCGAAGAAATCAATCTCTGTAGTTTACGGCCCAATGATGCAAAAGTCTCCTCCGAATCCGGTGCGGTAGTGGCCTGTGCTGTTAGCTGTGGTCTCAAGGGCTGCGAGGAACTGTTCAATTTTCCTCCCATTCCACCGCCATGATCTTTTCTTGGATTACCCATTTTGTATAGTTTCAGGTCCTCTTTCCGAATTTGATGCTATTTCCAATGAACAGTTGCTCCAACCTTTTGATTTTATGTTTTTTATATGCTTTTCTGCAGGAGCTAGTAAACTTTGCTGCCACTCAGCTTGGGCTCAGCAGCGCCCCTAGCCATTACCTTTTATATCTGGGGCACTTTATTTTCCCTTTGGTCAATTAGAAGACTCATTTACCTAATGTTATGTGTAATGAGTGGAACAGCTCTCAGCCTGGCAGCTGACCTATCTGTCTCTAATTGCCCACCCACTACATCCTTTGTGACTTTACTGACACATTCATTGTTGCTTAGGAACAACCACTCAGTAGCTCCCAGGTCACTCAACTCACAGTCACTGAGATTAGAATGTAGTTTGGGGTGTGCACAGAAATAGATATGTCAGCTGCCAGATTGAGACCTGTTCTAGCACAATATTATCTTAATAAAAGACTCTAAAAGCAAAAGGAATAAGAAAAATACTTCAGAAATAAAACATTACAACTGAGTCATTTTTAAACATGTTTTATTGTTTTGCTGTCTGCCTGTTTTGGCTCCACTAGCCTTTTCAGTTTATGTTCATGGGAGCGGAGGTTTTAGCTCAGTATTTTGTCTTTTCATTCAGCTGCTAAATTGTCTGTTCTGCGTTTCTTACTTGTCTATTGTGCTTGATGTCCACTTTACGGTTGAAGCCCCAGCCAAACAAGGAAGAAAGAGAACCAGAAGATACCAGATTATTAAGTACAAATGTTTATTGACACTCATACACATCAGGAGCACATGAAATAGTTTTTTTTTTTTTTATGAAATCCCCTGCCCCACCAGATGCCTGCCTCCCCACCAGAAATTGGGTTCTCCTCCATTTAGTAGACCCAGGAATCTCCCAGGCAAAATCCAATTTTAAGCCCTAGAATGCCACAAAAACATCAACACTGGGCAGCGTTCTATGAATATGTAAAAGCAAATTATTAAAACATTTTGAGAAAGGCTAATATGGGGGGGGGGGGACTGTTATGTAGAATCTAAACCACTGAATCAGATTTAGAATAATTGGTAACCTGGGCTGGCCTGGTCACCTGGGAGACTGAGGATTGATGCATTCCCCATAATTCCACAGTGGAGCCAGCTGGAGAATTTGATGCTTTGTGGAGATGAGACACCTGGCTTCAGGGGAGGGGAAGGGTCAGCTGCTCGGCTTTCATGTACTCCTTTCTGGTCAACTCAAGTGGCATTGGCGTGGGTTATAAAGGCAGCAGCTCACGCACTCACCAGGACAGAGGAAGGTTGCAGCTGTGCCCCTCCCCCCCAGTCAGGAAGGAGGACCAGGGGAACCAGAGGAATAAAAAGAAAGTAGAATAAGCATTTACTGGCCCATCAGTGCAGCAGTAGGATTATTGCTCGCAATGCCAACTCCTGGGATTCTGGAACGTGCCAGGGACTCCAGGAGGAGCAGGATCAAGCATCCCAGAGGATGCTGTCATCCTCGTTGGGGGGGTTAGCAACACCTTGCTCTACTACTGCCATGTGTGGGTGCACAAGTGGTTGTGCAGTAACTATAGTGTGGGGAGGGTGCTGGTAGGTGCTTGGCAGTGGCGTCTTCCAACATGCTGCAGCCTGGACTTGCATCCTTATGCCAGCATCCTGACAAGGGAGTGGGAAAAAGTAAGGGACAAATTCCCTCCGCTGCAACAGCATGACTGTCTACATGGTCAGAAGAGAATATATCTGCCCTGCTGGTGGAGGAACAAAAAGGAAAAAAGTCTGTGTTCTACGGAACACAGAGTCCTGGGTCTTTGATGTACTGGTAGCTCGTTGGGGCACTGGTTCATCAGTGTACAGGGTCCCATGGATGCATAGCTGCTGCTTAGGATGTATAAATCACTGCCTGGTGCCCACCCACACTGCAGTGGAGCATGCCCAAGCATCTTTAAAGAACACTGCTGGACATCAGGAATTTGGCCACCGGACTGCCTGATGTATTATTCTGGGGAGTCGTGAAGCCTCAGTAGGCAAAAACTACTGAGACCCAAATATGGGAATTCACAGAAAAAACTGGGACACGTCTTCAAAGTCTAGTACTTTTCTCTGTTGTATCACTTATATTATGGTGTTGTAATCTCCAGTGCTACCAGGATCCGAATTTCTTTAACTAGGGAACAGTTTCACTTAAGAAATAACCTCTTTGCTAGAGACTAAATCAGACTGTTGGACTTATGAACTCCCCTACGTTTTATACCTGCTTATCTCATCATGAGGTAAACTTAAGGTTCTGAAAATGGCTGGCTTTTTTATAAACTCTGTACTCTGGAGCTAAACTGGTGGCTTTAGGTGGGGTAGCAGGGGTGTGTGTCTTGTAAATGGCATTCTGCTGTCTTAGTGGTATGTGTCAGTTAATTTCTTCATTCACATAGGCTGTTAGTAAGATACTGGTCAGCTCTTGAAGGCTTCCTACCTCTTTTTGTTATAGAATGTATGTGGCTTTTGGTCGACAGTGGCGTTAAGGGTGGAAAGAGGTTATGAATTTCCATTAGCAACTTGGCATAAAGAATTTATGAACAGTTTAGAAGTCACTGCTGTTGCCGAACACCCTGTTCCAGTGCACTGACCATGTTGGGGCCCTGGTTCAGGACTGCAGATGGACTGAGCTACAGTACATTGGCTTCAGGTTTCACCCGCCCAATTTTGCTCACATTCTCACTGCATCCTACTTTTTAGGAGGCAGTATAGTGCAGTGGGTTAAGGCTCTGAGCTGCAGATCTGGAGACCTGGTTTTGAATCCCACAGCTGCCTAGGTGCATACTGTGTGATCCTGAGCAAGTCACTTAACTTCCTTGTGCTCCCAGGTCACATCTGGAAACAAGCTTTGGCTTGGTGTGCTACTCTTGGTTAAACAATATTCCCTTTTCCCCCCTTCCTAGTGTTGCACCATCTCTGTAGCATCACCTAGTCCGGTCAGGGAAGGAAGGCAGTGATGCGCACTACCTGAGGAGGGATGTGAGCCCCACTTCTCCCCAGGTAGCTGACAGAAACCCCAGGAATGCTGTTGATGCTGTTGGACCTTTGCAGCCTACAGGTCTGCTCTGGATCCCTTGGTCTGAGCCTTGTTATCTGGCATTACTGTGTGCTGCTGGCTGCTGTGCTTGCATCGGACCGGCCATAAATGTAACGCAATTTATGAAGTCCTTCCAATAGCATGGTATGACCTGACATATATCAGGAATAATGGTATTCTGTACATGCATCGAAGATAGAGCCAGTTCTGCAAATGTCGTTCTCTGATCTGATAATAAAGTAGAACCATTTGCATTTTGCAGCACCACAAAGGTGACTTTTTTTTTGTAATGTTAGCTTTTGCTTTACTACTGACATTTAGTAAATCAACTGGAGACACAAGCTGGGATATTGGCTGATGCTCTTTATCGTTTGTGTTCTCATTTGTTACCCCTGTGCTCCTCCATATTTGAATAGTTGTCAGCACACCTTCATTTAGCTCCCGAGCATCCAGCATTGTTTCAAGGGCCCTTACTACCCATAGTGAGTTCCTCCTCAAGAGGAATCTCTAGTGGCACAGCTGCTGTTTTCCATGATGTGCCAGGTACACTGGTATCTGTAGAGATACGGCCTGCCACTTTATTCTAGTATATCCTGGGTGTACTGTAGGTGGAATAGCTGTTTTTTTTTTTTCTCAGATATCCATGTGTATGGGGCAGCAGTCTGGAGGCAGGTGACATCAGCAGCAGTAGCCGAGTGTATTTTGAATGCAGATGGGGAGGTGGACAGTGGGGAACAGATCTAGATGGTGTCACTGTGATGCATGGGAAACATATGAGGCACAGCGCTGCAATCTGCTACTTACTGATTTTTGTGGTGCGATTCCACTCTAGTCTAGTTACACTCTAGCACGGTACCAGTAATTTGCATCAGTTCCACTTACACATCTCCATTTTTTCAGTTGATCACATTACAGCTTGCATAGCTATGCTAAATGTGCAGGGCCTTAGGATGACTGTTTCTCTTGTCTTGTAATCAAGTCATTTATAGATGTTAAATAAATGAGCATTACTTTTAATATCTCCTTCCAGTCCTCCCTCACGTGCACTTTTCACTCTGACACCTTCTTCCATACAGCCCTCCCCATCTCCCGTTCTATCGTCCCCATCTCCAAGTTCTGGTTTGATTCCTGGTATCTCAGCTCCCTCCTCTCTTATCTTCTTTCTTCCTCTGTTCTCTGACCTCTGCTCTTTCTCCTTGCCTTGCGCCAATTCCACAGCAGGACAGTCTGCTCCCCATATCGACTTCTCTGGCTTCAGTCTAGCCTCCCCACTCCTTTTGCTTAACCTCCTCTCCTTCAGCCCTGAAAGTCCTCCTCTGTGACCACACCTTCCACATCTGCTCATACACCTGATTTCACTTCCTCTTTCCCATTGTTTTCTGTTTACTGCTTCTGCACCTTGCACCACAGAACTTTGTTTACTGCACTATGTCCTTAACGTTGAACAATAGTTTTTACTGTTCGAACTGTGCTTGTACTGCTGTTGCATTGCATAATTATTACCAGTACAGCTAAATGTTCGGTTAGCTTGAACTATAAATTCTGCTAACCATTTACTTTCCAGCACTGTAAATTCTCCCTGAACCCTTTCCCCCCAGGATGCCCCGAGATTTCCTGAGCTCAGCAGATTTTTTTCCTGGTAAGAATTTTAAAAATAAATAAATGAATATGGCTTCTCCCAGGTTTATATCAGTATTTATAACTATTTTTGACCCCCCCCCCATGTTTAACATCACTCTTCATGTAGTGACTGAGATGAAACAGCACGCAACAAATGCTGCGTAAAACTGAAGTGCCCTCCAGTATGGGAACATACAATGAAATTGGGCCCTATGTAAATGGATTTGGAAACCAAAACAAACAGCGGGGATCAGCATCAGGTGTTGAAAAGCAGTGAGTTTGTGTGATGAACTCTTTGAACATGAGCTTTTGCTTGAAGAAGTTTCGTATGCAGTATCCCTTTCATATGGCAGCAGGGACATCTTCACTAGATTAGATGCTTAGGAGGGTCTGCATGTCTTTGGATCAGGAAACCAAATCACAAACTGTAATGAGAAAGAAATAATGTGACCTACTGGGAATGGAACCCAGGCCCACGGAATACCATCCCTGTGCTCTAACCACTGAGCTACATGCTGACATGGTTGAACGTGGGGTTCCCGGACACATTTCCCTTCTCTGGCATTGCATATCCTGCAATTGAGAACAATCGAGAGATCAGGAAAGTAATGGAACTTGGGCTTAGATCTCCTCATGCTGGGCTGGCTATGTATGAAGCAGCTAATATGCACTAGGCCTCCATGCTCTTCAACAAGCTGCCAGTCCCACTCCCAGTGGTGCCAGCAGTCCTGTGTCCTTCTTCATGTTTTGTCGTGGATTTGAGCAGTACCCTCCATTTCAGTGGACTCCTGATCCACACAACAGGTTGTTCTCATAATGTGCCAGGTGATGCCTCAGATTTTCTTTGCATATGCAGGCCTGCACTCAGCATGACATAATGCCATAGTGTGTCATATCTCCTCTTGCCATGCAGCCTTCGTGATCTGCCTCAAACGCCATGCATCGGAGCAGTCTTGCCTTCTTTCTTCTGCCTTCTGGAGCTGCCTGGTTTAACCACCACACAGAGATTGTACTGCGAGGAGTGGCAGCTTGACTAGGGTAACAAAACTCACTTTGTAGTGTGCCTTGGAAGAAACTTTTGTTTCATGCAGTTTCATTTTTAGTCTTGAGAAATGAATGGCAAACCACCACAGGAAGAGAGCACATGCTGCTGGGCTGCTTAGAAAAGGGAAGCGGAAAAGACCATTCATACTGAAAGTAGGGTTTTAGTTCATATTGACTCAGGTCGACAGGACTCTAACTTTGTCGCAGTTAGAATATACAGCAGATTCAACGGTGTTGTGTATATTTGTTCCAGTAATGTAAGATGGGCCTCACTGTAAACCAGCAATTTGCTCTAAAGATGAGTGACTTATTTTTTGACTGTTATCCTGTATAAACAATATTTAAATCAAACAACCATGCTATTAACAAAAGGTTTTGAGTCTGACCGTATGGAAACATGATTTAAATAAATGTTCTGTTTGACAGTGCAATTCTTTACCCTTTTTCTCTCAGGAGAGGAAATAATGGTCATTTCCTCTGGGAGCCCAAGGGCAAAGATGCTTGAGCTGCATGTTGCCAATTGCAGTGACATCTGATTCTCAACAAGGAATGAGTGAACCAGTTTGGAAATATTTAATACAGTACCTCTTTCCTGAACATTTGCTAGGTTTTAAATTCCGAAATGTGATCTCATTCCTAATGTTTTGACGAGTTAGAAATGTGAAAACATGGAGAACTTATGGCAGTGTCCTTACTGTGCTTCTGAACCTCTATATGATTGTTAATTAAACATATTCTTAATAAGCTAAAGGGAAAGAAGACCTTCAGTGCCACGTATGAGCAGAATCTTGACAGAAGTGCGGACAAAATGCATGTAGGTCATGCACACAGTTATAAATGAAGTTTAGGCAATGCAGGATAATGCACAGGTGGAACTGAACACGAGCAATCCTGAAATCTGTGTGCCTACTCGTTCCATAACCTGCGCCCACATTGCCGGAACCCCAGAGCTGGGATGAAAAGACAGGGCGTCTCAGCACTTAGATCACCTGGTGTAGGCAGGAGTCCAGCTATACATGACTAGCTAAAGTGGCATCAGTCCAGATCAAGCATAGGATCCTTCAGAATTCTGCAGAAAACTGCAATTCAGTGTCGGTTTACCTCTTTTTTCATGCAAGAATAAGTTGCATTTTTACCACTGTACTTGATCCTGATGGACTTCCGCCAGTTAATGATTTCACTGGGCTTCACACAGGTTATTTCCTCCTCGACCCATATTGGTGGTCATTAATTGGACTTGGTGTTTCTACTGGGGATGGAGAGATCCGATTTGGTGGTGGGACCAGTCGGGTGGTCTGACCATCATACCATTGGGTTCAGTTTTGAGGCCACCCCTAGTAGGCCAGCCCCTATGGAGATGGTCCAGTACCGCCCCTTGAGGGGGTGTCTCCCCAGATGGCCTGATGGCGGTACTGGACCTATTGGGTGTACCGAGTGATTGCATGGATCCAGGGTACTTGGCACTCGCCTATAATAAGGTGGTAGTAGGGGCCCTGGATTCCATTGCTCCTGTTCGTGTTCGTCCCCTCACTCTTCGCCCCAGGTCTCCTTGGTTTGATGAGACTCTGAAGGAGTTGAGGAGAGTTGGATGAAGGTTAGAGAGGTGCTGGCGGAAATCGGGCCTGGATTGTGACAACTTAGTTTGGTAGACCATTATGTGGTCTATCAATCAGCAATCTCTCATAAGAAGGCAGAATTCCTGTCCAGAGAGATTGCTGCTGCTGCACAGAATCGACCAGCTCAGCTTTTCTGGACTGTGGACAGATTGTGCAATCCAATCTATCTTCAGCCCAGAAGAGCCTTTTCTCAAGAATGGTGTGAGGAGTTTGCTCAGTTCTTTTCAGATAAGGTTGCCACAATTAGGACTGACGCCCGCTTGACCCTCCCTAAGGGGAGCTGTGATGGTCGGCAGGAGATGTCGGACACCCAATTTGTGTGGTCTGACTTCAGCCTTTCCACAATCAGTGACATTGTGATGGTCATCCAGTCATTGCGTCCGACCAACTGTGGTTTGGACCTGGGCTCCACATGTCTCTTAGTGGCTGTGTGGATAAAATCGTTCCGGTCCTTGCTGAGATAGTCTGGAGGTCTTTGGAGAGGGGGAATTTTCCAAATCCTCTGAAGGAGGCTGTGGTTCAGCCCCTTCTTAAGAAGTCCTCCTTGGACCCGGATTGTCTGGCCAACTACAGGCCTGTCTCTGACCTGCCCTTCGTGGGTAAAGTTATCGAGAAGGTGGTCGCGTCACAGCTGGATAATCATTTGACCAGCCACAATGTCTGTGATTCTCTCCAGTCCAGATTTAGGAAGAGACATAGTACCAAGACAGCTCTTGTCCGGGTACTAAATGACCTCCTAATAGCGAGGGATCGAAAGACCCGTTCCATCTTGGTTCTTCTTGATCTCTCTGCAACATTTGACACCGTTGACCATGGTGTGCTGTTGGAGTGCTTGCGGTTTATCTGTGGGCTGTCTGGTACAGTCCTCAGTTGGTTTCGATCTTTCCTCGAGTTAGGACTCAGAGGGTGGCGTCTGGGATTTTTTCCTCAACATCATTCCCCCTATCCTGTGGGGTGCCGCAGGGCTCCATTTTGGCACCCATGTTGTTTGCGGTGTATATGCTGCTGTTGGGAGCGATTATTAGGCGGTACGGTTTGAGTTTTCACTGCTATGCAGATGATAATCAACTGTACATGTCCTTTGTGCCCGGCCAAGATGCTGCCATTTCGGTTTTTAACAACTGTCTAGCCGAAATCCAGGACTGGATGAATGTGAGTTGGCTGCGGTTGAATCCAGAGAAAACTGAGGTGTTGGTTATGGACCCAGGTCCCCGGGAGGCAGGTTTGTTGGTGGGATCACCCTCGGGTTTATGGCTTGGGGGTGTTCAGCTAACTACCTCAGACTGGGTGCGGAACCTGGGCGTTGTGTTTGATGACTGTTTAACACTTAAATCTCAGGTGTCGGCAGTTGTCAAAGCCTCTTTTTACCATCTGAGGAACATCGCCCGGGTGAAGCACCTGGTTCCTCCTGACGATCTTCCTACTTTGGTCCGCCTTCGTTACCTCCCGCCTTGACTACTGCAGCGCCCTTTATCTTGGGCTACCGGGGGTTGATATTCGTCACCTGCAGCTAGTGCAGAATGTGGCAGCCAGGCTATTGACTGGTTCTTCTAGGGCCAGTCATATAATGCCTGTGCTCCACGGACTGCACTGGCTGCCAGTACGCTGGCGAATCACCTTCAAGGTTGGTTTGCTGACCTATAAGGCCCTACACGATCAGGGACCTGGTTACCTGAAAGATCTCCTTTGTCCCTACTGTCCCTCCTGCTCTCTCCGAACCACTGACGAGGGATTTCTGGAGATTCCCAGGGTTCGTTTAAAGACATCTGGGGTCAGATCTTTTAGTTTTATGGCCCCAACCCTATGGAATTCTCTACCTCGTCAGGTCCGAGACTGCCCAACTGTCCAAAGTTTTAAGGGGGCATTAAAAACATTTCTTTTAACCATGTATATAATGACTTTTAATGTTGCCACCTTGGATACATTTTTAACATTGTTTTAATTATTTATTGATTTTTATTATGTTATGTACAGGCGCCTTGGTTTTGGAAAGGCGCCTTTTACAAATAAAGTTTGATTTGATTTGATTTGACACCACTGTACTGTAGGTAGCAAGAAAGAAACTCTGCTGCACACAAAACACTGTCGAAGACTCTGTGGCGGAACGTTGGGTATGGATGATGAGGCCATTCTGTGGCTATTGCGTGCTACTCCTCTCCAAGTCTAGCTATTTTTCACTTAAATAAAATGAGTAGTTGAACACTGATTTACTTGCAGTTGGTGTTTTGTGTGCAGTAGATTTTCTTCCTTGTTACAGGGCATCAAACCTAACTCAGTGTGCATCTTTTATATTGTATTTGTTTATTGAAATGTTTCACCAGTATAGCACACTGAACAACAAGTTGCTCATCTCCCGGTGCGACCTGGGGGAGAGGGTACCGGGAGAATTGTATCAAACAGATACATCATAGTCAACAACAATTATGAACAAATAGTACATGAGAAGACTATACAATTATGCAGCAATGTTAGGAGTACAGAATACAAAATACAGCAATGTAAGGCAAATGACAGTTGTGTAAACATTTAAAGTGCAGTTCATTTTTTTATGTGCTGCTGATTTAGTAAGATTCAGCCCTGCTACGATGAGTAAAACAGTTAGGGGTGGAGTGGGGTGTATCCTCGGGTACTTCCTTACACTGACTACATACTGTACTAGGGGAAGAAGGTCAGTGAACTGTGTGAGGCAGTCACAAGGACAGAAGCTCCCAGATAACCCCTGCTGTGAAAGATTTCTCCTGTGTACGTGGTGCTCAACATCAGGCTGTACACAGCCTTTATGATTTTTCTTGTTATTCATTTACCCAAAGTAACTCAGCAGAGATGCAGTATCCTGTTTTCATTGGAGCCCTGCTTTTACCCAGTTTTACAGCTAGTTGGACAAGAGCACTGTGAGTTTAAATTACTTGCTCACGTTTGCAGTGTGTGCATGGCTCTGGTGGGTTTTGAACCTGTCTCCTTGTTCCTAGGCCTGTGCTGCAGCCTCTAGTCAACACTGCCTCCTTTCTTTGGTTAAGTTAAAGTGGACATGAAATTTCTGCTAATTGACAACTATTTGTAATGTTCCTTCTTACAGAAATGAAATTCATAACCTCAGATGAGCCATATTTGACCGTACCAGAATAAACACTGATGAGAATTTATTTTTGCTGTTGTTGTTATGGACAACATTCTGAGCAGCTCTCTTCATGGAACCAGTAATTTGGAGTTTTTAAAGTGCTTTCCAAATTAAGTTACATCAGCTACCACTTATATTTTGGTAGTTGATGTCAGCGATTGTCATCGTAGCTGGTTTTCATAATTATAATTGCAGTCCTTAAGTTTGTGGAAGGGATCATAGTTTGGCTCTGAGATGGTGAGCCAATCTCATAGATACACACTGAGTCAGCTTTGAGGCTCTGATGGCATACATCCCAGGGTACTAAAGGAGCTAAGGGTGGAACTAGCAGAGCCATTATCAGAACTGGTTAGTGAGTCTCTGAGCACAGGAGAGGTCCCATAAGACTGGAGAAGGGCTCATGTGATCCCACTCTACAAGAGTGGTAGCAGGGAGGAGGCAGAGAACTACAGACCAGTCAGTGTTACCTCAGTAGTGGGCAAGAGTATGGAGACACTCCTTAAGGAAAGGATAGTGCAACACCTGGAATCCATAGGAGCACAGGATCCAAGACAGCATGGGTTTACAAAAGGAAGGTCCTGTCAAATTAATCTCATAGATTTCTTTGACTGGGTAACCAGAGTGGTGGACCAAGGGGGAGCAGTTGATGTTGCCTACCTTGACTTCAGCAAAGCTTTCGATACTGTTCCACATAGAAGATTGATTAATAACCTCGGTAGGCTCTGGGTAGGTCAGACGTTGGTCAACTGGGTGGCACACTGGTTGATGGGCAGAAAACAGAGAGCGGTGGTAAATGGTATACTGTAAGAAGAGATGCAGATCACAAGTGGGGTACCTCAGGGATCAGTACTGGGGCCAGTCCTCTTCAGTGTCTTCATCAGTGACATTGCAGATGGACTGGAGGGCAAGGTTTGTTTGTTTGCCGATTACACCAAGATCTGCAACAGAGTAGATGATCCAGATGGGGTGGGCAGAATGAGAAGAGATCTGGATAAACTAGCAAAATAGTTGGAAGAGTGGCAACTGGGGTTTAACGCAAAGAAGTGCAAGATCATGCACATAGGGAAGAGAAACCCTGAAGCCACCTATAGACTGGGAGGGGAGTTGCTGGCAGTCACAAGGGAAGAAAGAGACTTGGGTGTCATCATCACCGATGACCTGAAATCATCCAAGCAGACCACTAAAACAGTAGGTAAGGCTAGAGGGATGTTGGAGTGTATTGTTAGGGGTATTCAGGGTGGGACAAATAGGATAGCCAGGTGGCCAATGGCTACTTAAATATTTGGTTTGGCTACCTGATTTTGAAAGTTATTGGTCAACTTGGCTACTTGCCTACAAAGTGATTTTTTTTGAGCCCTTAAAAAGAATGGCTACTACAAATATTGGTTTGGCAATCACATTTTGAAAGCTAGTGGCCAAACTGACCACCAGCTCACAGACTGATTCGTCCCACCTTGGGGGTATTACAAGTCAGAAGTGGGAGGTAATAATCCCTCTTTACAAGGCACTGGTTAGGCCCAATCTGGAGTACTGCATGCAGTACTGGAGGCCACACCTTCACAATGACATTAACCAAATTGAGGCAGTCCAGAGAAGGGCAACCAAATAGTGTAGGGACTGCATCAGAAAACACATGAGGAAAAATTAACTGAGCTCCATATGTATACCCTAGCGCAAAGGAGGGAGAGAGGTGATATGATTGAAACATTCAAACACCTTAAGGGCATTAACAAGGTGAAAGAGTCTAACATGTTTCAATATAAGAAAAATAGCAGGACAAGAGGACACAGAATGAGATTAAAGGGAGGCCGATTAAGGGGTAATGTGAGGAAGTTCTTCTTCACAGAAAGGGTGGTGGGTGTATGGAACTGCCTACCTCAGAAAATGGTGGATATGAATACAGTGCAGGGCTTCAAACAGGCATAGGATAGGCATAAGGGAGCAATACAGATGAGTATGAATAGATAGGCCATTGACAGAGCAAAGGCCAATGTCACATTCATAAGGTAGAAAAAGAAATGGGCAGACTGGAAGGGCCTTGCAGTCCTTATCTGCTATAAACTTCTATGCTTCTGTGGTCCCTTCCACTTCCCGATGGCTCAGGCATGTAATGACATTTGACCATGGAGAGCATGGGGGCGTGCCCCACTGAAGTGAACGGGGCTCCATTTTATTGCTATTTTTATGCACAAGAACAGCCAGTTGGAGATTAATGAAGGCCACCGCTGAACTAACAAGGCCTGGATCAGCTCGCCGTCTCGTAGGGTCAAACTACGATCCCTTCCACAAACTTAAGGACGGCAATTAAAATTATGAAAACCAGCTACAATGACTATTGTGGGCATCAGCTGCCTGAATGCGTGAGTAGGGGGAAAACACAGGAGAATCTCTTCAGTATGTCATGGTTTGTGTGCAGAATGCTAAGCATGAGCTGTAACTGTTGACCCTGCAGAACCATGTGTAGAATTCGAAACACAAACCTTGACATAGTTAAAATGCCAAATTACTGAATCCATATAGAGATTTGTACAGAATGTTGAATCAGAGCAATAGAAAACAGTTTTGTCACCTTTTCAGACAGGTACTGTAAAATATGAGTAATTTGGGCTGGGGGGTGATCCTTGCATGTATCCTAAGGAAAATTTATTACCCTAAATGTTCCATATATTGGCAACTGTAACTCAGAATTTACGTATGATCCTATTGTATGTAACTAATGTGAAACCCTGTGTTGTTCCCCTACCTAGTTCACTATGCAATGTTGTCACCTGTTCTTTGTATAATGCCTGTGATTTCTGTAGCTTTTAATTCCTGTGTTCTGTGATTTATCTTGCTATCAATGTTCAATGTTAATTTCTGCCTGTAACTAATTCTGTGTCACCCCTGAAAAGGGACCTTTGGTCTCAGTGGGCCTACCCGGTTACCTAAATTCAATAAATAAATATATTTCTGCAGGTAGAACATTACAGACAGCTGCTGAGTAGAAATAATGTCCTGACCTCTTTAAAGATCACTAAATGATGCGGACAGTACTTTTCGCTGGATTTCTTAAATGCTATCTCTGACCCGAGTGCCCAGACTCCCAACATTCCCTGGGAAGCAGCATGGTATCTTTGTAGTCTTGGTAATTTTCCTCCTGTTTAAAGCAACAGGGCATGACAACGGTGAACATTCTGGCCTCTAATTTTTTTATTCTATTTCAGATTACCCCTTGCCTTCTGACTTGTATGATACCCTCCTTTCCACAGTCTGAATCTGTTTTAGCAATTTCTTTTACATTTGAAATAATAAAAGGAGCACTTCTTTTAATATTGCTCAGACTAGGTTTTCATCGATATTCACAGCTGTTTTTGTACACCTGTTGTCCTAAAAGGGCAGGGAGCCATGCCTGCTGTATGCTAGTTCATCACAGTAACAAAAAATTGATCTTTGGGTGTTTAATAACAAGAGAACATAGTGATGAAAACTTGTTTCCTTTGATTATTTCAGCTGTAAGAAAAAAAGTGCTAAAGCAGACTCAAAATGGGGTGAAAAGAGTATTATTCAAGTCAGGAGATAAGGGGAAATCTAAAATAGAATTAAAAAATCTAGGTCAAATTCTAGTGTTGGTGGAAATTTTATTTATATTTTCGCTCCCTCACCTCCTGGCCTGCCCTCTTTGGCAGTCTGCCACTCCCTGCCCCGTCACCTTCCGTCTCCTGAACTTACCTCTCAACTCTTTGTTCCCCCTGGCTTACCCCCCAGGGCAGAGTCAGTAGAGTGGGCTTTGCCCCCACTGAAGGTCATGCTCTGTCCAGAGTCGAGGTGCTAGGTCAGCGGTGTGGAGCCTGCGGAGTGGGAGCAACATCATTATGCTGGCTGGAGGGTCCTTCTGTTCTTCTTTTCCTGCACTCGAGATGCTGACCAGCCACGAGCTGCTTGATGCACACACTGGAAGTGCGTCATGCATCCAGCTCCGTTGGAGTCTCCCCTCTTTGACTTGAGTTCCCTGCCTGTACCACCACCTGTGATCAGCCAGGTGGCATTCATGAGGCAGTAGCTACCACTCTTCCTCCCTGGAGGAGAAGAATGTCCTCTGGGACACTCAGTCCTCTCTGCAGCTCACCCCCCAGTGACTTGAGCTCATTCCTGAACTCGGGTCACCGGTGTTTCAAGTGGTGGCGCTACCACTGTGCCGATGGGTCAACTTTGTATGGTGGAGTGTTTTCTGCATGTAAATCCGTGCCTAGACTAGCATTGCTGTGCTGCAGTAGTGATGTCACTACTGCAGCACAACAACTTAGAATGCCACCATACAACTGCTTTTCTCGAGCCAGTCAAGCTGGAAATTAATTTTTATTTTTAACTTGTTAACTCGATTTTACAAAAACCGCAGCAGTCAGTAGCACACACTGAACTAGTAATTTGAACACACCACTAACCCTCAAGGGTCTCTTCCCCTGCCAATCGCCAGTTCACTGAAAGGAAGCGGAATCTATGAAATAGGCATGGATGCGCATACACAATAAATGATAATTTATCCAGGCATCCATACAAAGGTAGGCCTGTGTCTTCATCTCAAGATTTCTGTGGTAACCAGGAACCGCTCCAAGCTTAAGCTGTTGAGGATCCTGGTTGCTACAGAAACCTCTCGATGCAGACATAGGCTTTTGTTGTGTATGGCTGCCCATACATTATCCTCTTTGTCGAATCTCATGGCATAAAATACATTCTGTAATTATAAAAGTATATCTTACTACTTTTTTATACTTTTCATGGAGGGCTGGGGTAGAAATCAGTGAGTCTAAGGGCTAAAGTGACATCATCTGAACGGCGTGAGCCTGAGAGTGCGGCCGCAGTGATAAAAGGCACAGTGGCACAGCTGTATAATGCAGCTGAACTACATGTCTTTATGAAACACTGCTTTTTATTGGCAGTTCTTACAAAAATAAAATATTTATTTATATTTATGCTGAATGGCACAGCTCATGTCCGATACTGTCTGCACAGCTGGTTTCTCTTTTATAGATGTACATATTGTCCCTCCACACTATTTGGTTGTACTAGCTACAATAAAAATAAAAGAAAATTCAATAAATAAAATAACGACATTGTATTCTAAGTGATTTGTTTTGTACATGGAATGGATGATAATGGAGAGGAGCTCGGTATAGAGGGGAGGGGAAGGGAGGAAATGTTTGCCAGCTGCTACATGGGAAGATTTCAGATGCGTTTTCTGTGGCTGCTTCAGAATAACGCACAGAAAAAAAAAAAAAAAGAAAAATGACACACACATTTTTAAGGTCCTGCCAGAGAGTCATGAATTATGACAGGGTCACAGTTAATGATCAATTTGTAGGACTCTGAGGTAGAAGATAAGCTTGATGATCAGTCCATTTAAAATGTAGAGCCAGGGGCTGCATTTTCGGAGCCCTGTGATTGGCTTGGGTCCAGGGCAGTTTTTCAGAGGGGCTGTGTCCTCCTTGTTGTGTCCAAATGTAGCACTCAATGGGTGGCTGTAGGGCACCCCAGACCGGGTCCATGCAGCCATTTATGGATTACATGGCCCTAGAGCTGAGACAGCTGAACCATTTATTTATTATGGACTAGCGTGACTTGAAGTGCCACAGATTATGCATCCAGCGTCGGGTACTTGCTGACGGAAACTAGGTCAGATTGTTGCAAATAAAACTTGACTTAAAAAATAGCCCCTGCTGTGTCCAAACAAGTGGTAGACACAGTTAGGGCTGGGTACACCTGCACATGGCCCATCACAAATCCCACCTATTTTCAAAATGTAGCGCATGAATATGGAGACCCATGAACTGCATGCACATATCTGAATGAGAGGGTTCGACATCAATTTTTAAAAACTGCAAACCTGCAGTGTGCGCATATGAGGAGTGTGGGGACTGAAATGTCTGTAAATAAGCTTTGTTGTCTCGTCTGGATTGCCTCTGAAAATGGGCTTGGTTCCTTCTGGGCATTCCTGGTTACCACAAACTACCTAAAATAAATTAATATTTTATTTTTGACATTTCGGATCAAAGATTTTGAGAAATTTCAAATACGTTGCCTCCCTAGAACTAAATACTGCCCAATTTAAGTCTTTAAACTGTGTTTTTATTTTTTTTTCTCATTAAGGTAATAGAAAAAAGAACCTTGTCCAAAACATTCAGTAAAAGCTTATTTTTAAAGAAAGTATCTGTTCAGACACTGTACACAAATTTTTCATTTTATGGCTTGGTTTCACGATAGTTAGGAGGACAGTCTATGGTGGGTGATAAAACATTGGTTAAATTGAACCCAGTTATATAAAAAAATAAAATTGTATAACAAAACAGAAAATGCTAGGTGAAAACAATTTACTTTTTTTTTTTTTTTTAATCAATTTCTGTTTATCACCTCCGTCCCATCCAGCTCCGCATCATTAGAATGTGCCTATGAAGTCTACCCCTGCTACCTGCCTTACCTGGTTCCCCATCCTGCTGCAGTTTACCCCCGGGCAGGGACAGGTTGGGGCGGGAACACCCTGAACCATTCTCTTGTTTCGTCAGGCCTGAGGCAGCCAGGTCGGCAGGAGCACATTGGGGCCAGACTTGGCGCCCCATCTCCCTGGAGCTGGAGGGTGTTTTTCTCTTGTTTCTTTGGCTGTCACTTTGCCCTGATGTCAAGGCGCCTCGTGCCGATGTCATGACTTCCACCTCTTTGTGTGAGCTCGGGCTTGCTATGCCCCAGATTTCTGCCTGGGGCCAGTCAAGCGCTGAGTCACTGCCCCTTCCCTCCCTGGAGAAGGCGAGCTGTCTTTGGGACGCTTGAGCCTTCTCCCCTCAGACGGCCCTCCAGCTCCCGGGCTCGCTTCTGAACCCGGATCTCTGACGTCACAAGTGGAAATCCAATGGCTGTGCCGGCAGGCCAGCAGCTAAACAATTTACTTTTGTACAGTTTTCTTTTCCTTCTTTCAGAGAACGTAATTGCACTTGACCCACAGACAAGGGGGTCTTTTCTGGGAAGGTTTCGGCATTTGCCCTTTTGGTGTATGGCACTGCTATCCTTGCAGCCAACATTTGTTTTCTATATTTGTAATCGAGATTGTTTCCTCCTGTTGCCTTTCATCCCCCATTGTCCCTAGCACAACCCTGTCACCAACCTTCACTGGAATTTAGTGGCTTTGAAGAGGAGAGAGGGCAGCCCTCCCCCTGCCCTGGTGTCTATATCCAGATTGTGGAGCCAGTCCAATCATTGGTGCAAGGCTTACAGTGGGGTAGGGAGTCACCTAGCCATGATCGAGGCGAGGATGTGTTTCCTCTATTTTCTCATCCCCAGGACCGCCAGCGTGCAGTAACGCAACTTGCATGTGCATGGCTCCACAAGTACCCCAACACAGCATTGAGGGTGGCCCTCCCCTTCTGGGTCTCCTAGCTGCTCTTACCAGCTGGTCTTCACCAGGAGGCAGCAGCCCAGTGGGATGCCTGGCCTTCCTTCTTCAAAGTATGGAGAGCAGTCCTCCAAATGCTCAGTCCTCCCTCCTTGGCCAACCCCTGAAGACCAAAATCTGCTCTTGAACGCTGGTCGCCAGTGTGGTAGATGGTAGCACTACCGCCGTACCACTGGAGTCGACATTTCAAAGTGCATAAGATGCTGGGCTCATGGCACTGAGTGGTAGAGGTCTGCTTTCCAACCTGGTGACTTGCCCAAACCCAGGATGGCAGGATTGGAGACCGGCAGGGAGAGTGACTGTTCTTGCATTGCTCTCTGAGCAGCACCTCGGGGGAAGTGTTGTGGCTGGCAATATGGATAACCACACATCTCCTTATGCTCCCTTCACAGATCTGCATGCAGCCATGTGTGTGGTGGATGGGGACCTATAAGGGAGAAAAAACCCTTACTGATTGCAGAGTGATGTGGGGACCAATCACAGAACACATCCAATGAGCATGACTAATGGTTGTTCCTTCCTTGCACTGCAGACGGCTGTGATAGTTGTGGCCCAAGTATGTCCTGGCTAAGTCAGAAAGTAGACCCCGCCCTGGGGAGGGGGAGGTAGGCAGGGGGTAAGCCTGATCAGTGTTGCTGACTGTGACTGAAGGCGTGTGACCTACTTTCTGTTGTGTCTGAATGGTATCCAGCATTAGAAGTAGCCGAAGGTAAGCCCTGTAAAGAAACAAAGCCAATAAAAAATAAGAGTGCTAAGATATTAAATATTAAAAATTAGGATTTATGGATAAAAGCATTCAACCACCCTTAATTGCAGTTGTGCCGTGGATCATAAAGGATGATTTATAATATTTGTTAATGAAGGTGACACTGGTTTTCCATCTTGAGTTACAGGTAAATTATTTTATGTATTGACTACTGGATATAAGACTATAGGCTGGTTATCAAACCCAGAGGAATACAAATGCAGAAACTCCTTCTGAGGAGTGACCTTCTGAAACGGGCCATTATTACAATAGGACTTGAACAGACCCACCCTCACGGTATGGAGACTGAGAGGGGAAATTCCTAGACTTGCGTTAGGCACAAGTTATGGTTTCCCACTTGCTGAAGACCAGAGAGAGGTCCACCGTGTGTGTGTGTATTACATGAATTGGAAGGTCTTTTCTCAGTGGTCAGTGACCAGAGGAGCAGGACTTGCTATAGGCACGAGTTAGAGATTTCTTGCAGAGAGGTCTAAACCGGAACCATTCCCTAGCACTAGAGCTCAGTGTCCCAAGTGTCAGAACTTTCATTTCTGTTGCTGAAAGTCATTGAGAGCTCCCTAAGAGCCCATTTCCATATATCTAGGTTACTTAGAGTGGTGTCTTCAAGCAAAATCAGAGTCAAGGAGGTTATTATTTCTTTTTGGAACCTTAATTTGGTCCAGCAGAAGTTAACAAAAGAACCATTGGAGCCACCACATTCGACATCCATGGTGATGAAAACTTTGAAAGTGATTTTTCTAGTAGCCATCTAATCGGTGAGGAGAATGAGCAGACTCCATTCCTGCTCGCATATGGACCCATACAGTGGGTTTCTGCCTGACAGGGTGGTCCTTCGAACAAGTCTGGAATTCCACATTTTATGAGTTGGAAACTGGCTTTGCCATCATCATGCTCAAATCGGAAGAATGGTAAGGAGTGCCAGCTGCATACTGTCGATGTCAGATGGGCGGTCAAATACTGTATAACTAGGACAGACATTTTGGCAACCTTGTTTGTTCTGTTCCAGGTAAGACTAAAGGAGAGAAAGTGTTGTCCTCAACCATTTCCACCTGGATTAAGCAATGTATCATTGAGGCTTATAGGGTAGCTTCTAGCATGATAGATTCTCCAGAGAGCCTAAAATGCCACCCATGAGAGCAGTGACTACGCAGAAAGGGCTCTGGCCTCTCTGGTAGACCTATGCAGAGCAGCAGCATTGTCTTTTGTGCACATGTTCACCAGGGCACTATAGACTTGACAGTCAGACATTAGCAGATGTGGCGGTCTGCCAAAAGATGCTGCAAGCTGCAGTCCATGCTTAAACCAGGATGTCTGCAGGTGGGGTAGTTGTAGTAACCCCTTGGAGCTGTATCAGGTATTTGTTTTCCTGCTTGATGAATTCCTAAGTGTAACAGCTGTTACAGGATGGCAGGATTTTTGTGCATCAGGGAATGGAGAATTTCATACAGTACAGTACCTGGAAAATTGGTTTCCAGAGTATCCCATATTCTTCCATCCTCATCCCCTTCCTTTCCGTTATATTAAGTTACCTGATCTGGGAAGAGGAGGGACATGCTTGTAGACTTAGATTGTTTATGTGTTAATTTTCTGCCAAGTCTTACAGAGATAGGTGTTTTTATAGTGGTTCTAAAAGGGAAAATAAAACTTGCTTTTGATGTTTTTTCTAAAATTTGGAAATTTGGGCATATTTGAAGTCTGTTTATACCCCCAGGGCAAGATATTCAGACTGCGCCGGGCAGTGGCGCAAGAGGGGGCGCAGCACAACTGAGATGTGCCGGGGCCAGGACAGGGCGATATGCAAAGGTGAAGCGCCAAGGCACATCACCGTTGTATATGGCATGGAATGTGCCATGCGCAAGTACAGTGCGCCAACGCATCCACCAGACAGGGATGTCTGGGAATGCTCCAGCGCAAATGCAGTTGCGCTGGGCGCATCACTTGCGATATTCAGAAGTGCGTATGCAAATGAGGCCATAATGTATGCATGGAGCAAAGGGCCATTTGCATCATTATGGCCCCATTTATCTTGATGCGCGAAACCGCCCGGGTGCACGCGCCTGGCTTCAGCCGAAGGCTGCTGCCATAGTACGGTTAGTCCCTGGTAGTCCAGTAGACCCCCCCCCTTCCTGGTTACCTAATTGCGGGCAGTACCGGTGGTGTTGTAGTACCTGCTGGGCCAGTGGTTCCCCACTCCCTCCCTCCCAGCCATATGCCTGATCGCAGGCATGTGCATAGTACCACCCAACCCGGTGACATACCTCTCCACCATCCCGATTATCTGGGACATCCCTGAGTTAGCCTCGGAAACCTCCTCTGTCCCTCGTAAAATATGTGTTCATGTGATGGAACAGTGGGGCTTAACATCACAACAAGATGTCAGACATTAATGTTATAGACTTGTTTGTCTGCAGAAAATGCATCTTAACACGAATACCCTTTGCCAATCAGCCTTCTGAATGAATAGGATCAGGTTTTAAGATGTGTCTCTGAATAGGGGTCCTTGTCCCTGATCCTCGTAAGTCTTATCCCTGAACCATGAGGCAAGAGGTTATGAGCTATGCCCGGTGGCCTAGTGGTCCCCCCCCCTGCCGCATGCCCAATCACAGGCAGTCGCATTCTGACACCCAACCCGGTGGTGTAGCGGTCCCCCTCTCTCCTTTCTGTAAGCCCGATTGCGGGCATTAGTATCTGGAATTATACCTGGTGGTCAGTGGTACCCCCCTCCTCCACCCACAGATGACCTTGGCCTACCAGCTCCCACCCACGCCCGCATAATATGCATCAGTAGGCTTACAGATCATACTATGCGCTGTCATTCGGTGGGCGGCATCTTGAGGCAAGGTGCGCCGCCTGCTGATGATGGGGGGCTGGGTGGCCAGGGTTCTCTGTGGGTGGGAGGGATACCACTGGAACACCAGGTATAGTTCTGCATTATTAATGCTGCGATCGGTCTTAGAGAAGGGTGGGAGGGACCGCTAGACCACGGTTTAGGTGCCAGTATTTGACTGCCCGTGTCGGGCATGCAGCGGGGGGACCACTAGGTCACCAGGCTGGGTGGTATTGTGCACATGCCCATGATCAGACACATGGATGGGAGTGAGGGAAGGAACCACTGGCCCACCAGGTACTACATCTACGGTGGTACTGCCTGCGATCAGGCAAACGGGGGGGGGGGTAACTCAGGGCTGTTGGGGAAGGAGTGGTTGCCTATGGCAGGGTCCCTGCTGGGCGGGTGGCCACCCATGGCTGGCAGGTGCTGTGTTGTGCCCTGCAATACAGCAGCCTGCCTGTGGATGGCCTGGACTTGATCCTTTTTTTTCTGGCTCAACTGTGAGCCCCCCGTATGCGGTGCAACTCAGGGTTGTGCCTGCATATGTGCCGCACATCCTGGGCTGAATATCGGGATGTGCTGCATATGCATGGGCACACCTCCTGCATTTACAGTGCAGACATTAACTTTGTGCCCGGGGGCATCAGGAACTGCGTTGTGCAGGTATCCCTGTTCAGTATTGCACTGGGGCGCATTGCTGGGGTTGCGCCGGTGCAGCTGCTTTGAATATCTAGCCCCCAGTGTCTTGCTTGGTGTGTTTATTTTGAAATTGTCCTATTTTTGCATAATTTAGGGTCCTTTGTTAATGCTGTCTTTTTTCCTACCCGGTAGCCATGTTTTAATTACTCATGGGTGTTTTCAGCCTGGCTCCCTTCCTCATCGCATTTATCCTGAAGCCCCTCCTCTGTGCTTAGTAAGTGATGTCATCAATTAAATCGCATCATATTTTAGCCAATGGCAGGATTACATTCTGCTACAGAAATGAATAAATTATGCTGTAGAAACCAGAAAATGCTGCTGCAGAAGCCTAGGAGCCCTGCCACAGAAATCAAGACAGAGTGCCATAGAGCACTGTGGGCCCTTTTATGGGTTCTGAAACCCAGTGACATCAGTTGATTTGAAGCCTAGAGGAAGGTTTTCCATAAAGGGGTTCTGCTCAGCTGATGTCACTGGGTTCTGGAACTCATAAGTAATTAAAAAGTAAATATTGGGCTGAAAAAATGCAGCATTATACAGTGGCAAGAAAGAATGCTGGCTCTGCTTGGTCAGTCTGGGGCTGGACCCGTGCTGTTATCCCAACATAACATCACAGATGTAGTCCCAGCACTGACAAGGCTGCGTGAAATGTTAAAAAAATCATGACACAAGCCATGATCGGCTTCACTGTCCAACACTCAGCAGTCGACTTCACTGTGCCGTGTTCCTCACAGGGTGTTACCCTTCATTTGTCGGCCACACTGTTACTGATAAAAGCAATTATAAATGTAAAGTAAATCGCTGCCCTCAACTTCATGGTCCCCTCTGCTGAGGAATGCAAAAATAAAAGTAGATGAAAGCTGATGTCCTTGGCTTCTGGGTCCGGTCACTTGAGAGCGGGATTGTAACATCGCTTGACCATTAAAACAGCCGTACTGGCAACTGACAGGTGCAAGCTGAAAGAGACAAACGTCTATTTTTTTTTTCCCGCTAACTCTCCAAATTAACTCTGCTGTACTCAAAAACTGAAGGAAAATGAAGCCAAGCAGTCCCCACTAAGAGAGTTACCTTGTGCAGAGTGCTGTCAGTGCTCCATTCAGTATATAAAGGTGATTCTCCTACTGGCCTCCCTGCCCTGCTCTTCATTTACTTAACACTTACTTACAACTTAAGCACTTCTCTGCACATCTCCCTCTGTATACTCTTCTTACCCCCTGGCCTTACTATGTTTGTGTTATCTCTCCCTCTAGTGTTGACATCCTCCTCCTGAAACCCCACCTCCCCCATCCTTCCCCGTAAAGGGTTGACCCTCTTGGTCGGTCCGTTCATGCCTTCTTGTTCTGTTGTTAATATAATCTTCTTACCACACCCTGTTACTTCTATTGCCTTGTTTAGTATCCACCCCAGATGCTGGTGTACCCTTAATTTAATTTAACAATCTGCACACTCTGTATTATCCGATGTTGTTGTTGATGCTATTTTTTTACTGTATGTACCAGCCTGCACTGTGTCCAATTGTATTATTCCTTGCTCTGTTCCCTTCTGCAAGGACCATCTTGAAAATTAGCTGCTCAATGATGTCTCTGCCTGGTTAAATAAAGTTTTGATTGATTGATACAGCACTGTCCCTGCCTTCCCTGAACAGACTGAACACATGTTCCCGTCGACAATATCAGAAGAAGGAAGAACTGCTGGACCGTGAGTGCATGTGCTGTTTAAAGCACCATGCTCTACTTACTGATCCTCATCTCCATTTCCCTTTCCTCAAAGTCAGCACAGCACTTCAACACCCAAAATGTGCCGTTTCAATAACAGTGGACTGTATTAATAGAAATGTGCATCGGGGAGTGGGGTTACATGAAAAGCCAATGTGGGGGGAGGGGGGAGAGAACAAATGAAGGAGGCACAGACCTAAGCAGAGAAACTGACACTGGGGAAGGAGTTTTGAAGCAGCAACCCCCACCTATTGAACAAAACAGTAAATTTGCATTATGTTTTCCCGTGTATGCCTATGCATTAAAAACTACTAAAAATGTACCATTAAATATATTTTTTAATCTTTTTTTTTTTTTTTTGCTTTGCATACAAACAAGCCATTGTATAATAGGAATAATGCACTCCGGGGTGTGGTTCGTGGTGGGATAACACCACTTCTTGGGTGTTGGATGCAGTTGGCCTGTGGCCTCATGCCCAGCCACCCGAGACGGACGTTATCCCAGCATGACACACACCCTGTCATGCAATATTCCTTTAACAACAGGGGGCCCTGCAAAAGAAAACAAAAACCAAAAGGCTATTTCAAAACAAAGGGGGTGCTAAACCAACTTCATGTGCCCTAACTTCCAGTTATATTAAAAAACATCAAACACAAGGTTTATGTTCCCTTTAAGGAATTCCATTGCTCTTTTTTAAGGATATATACTCCATTAATCCACACTTTTGGAACTGTAGTCACCAGGCAGTAGGACCACACAGAAACTTTTGCTAGCCAGGAGCCTCTCACGATGATGAAATGCGTCAGTGTCTGTGTAAACATGGGTGGCCCCATCACTCCTCAGTTCTTTTCCTGCCATTGATCAGTCTTGTGAGACCTGCTGAAGGAAACGTCAGCTAGCTGTTGCCGTTTATTCTTTTTACTTTATATATCAGTTTACTCTGTCGTCTCTGCATGCTGCCAAAATCAAAAGACCTTTTAATTCAGTATTGTGAGTGCAGATATAAAATTTACAAAGAAGAAACACATGAGGTGTGTGTGTATTCTGCTTGTGCCTGTCTCACAGTGTGAGGACTTGTGACATTTTCCAGAGCTTCAACCAGGCTTCAAGACAACACCCCAAGAAAGCTCTAGGAAATTTCCTTCTCACGGAAACATTATAAACCATGGAAAAAAAATAGAAACGAAAATCTCTTGCAGCCTCACCATCGTCTGAAACATTGCAGCCAGAGTTGAAAGATGGGGACAGAGAATGGTCAGCATTGTGGCCCTCTTGATCATCTGGCCACAAGCATAAGTATAGAGATGAAGAGAAATCCACTTCGCTGGTGAGGTCCTGGTCACTGATGAGAACAAGGTAATTCTACTTTGTCATCGACCACTCTGGTGGTGTTGACTACATCTCCCTCCCCCGACAGTTGATGAGACACCAAGGTTGGGGTCTGGCTTAGGTGTTGCTGTACCTAATATAGATGGTAGGACGCCATTGGCGTTGGGCCATAGCCCATCATCAGCATAAGTAGTCCTAGCCCCTGTCCAGGCCATCGTCAGCTCTCAAGTTCTGCTTGTGTTGTTTTCAGAAATGAAACCATGCATTCTGCCTGGCTTACCTATAGCGGCCTCACACCACTCAAACATCGTTGACACCTGCTACCAGCATATCACAGAATCCTCCTTCTCAGCAGCCACTGGTGCACTCTGTGGCTCCTGTTGTTGATAGGGACATCAACGCATGGTAGAATATAATCCTGACCTCATGGTGTTAGAGAGGATTTAGAGGAGGAGTATGAGGGAGAACAATATATGTCACCTCGCTCTAGTTCTACCCTCTCATCCAGCAGTGAGGACTTGGTGGTATATATCCTGAGGGTCTCCTCCTGAGGATCCTACTTTTCAAGCCACGACGCAAACAAATGAAAACTGCCTTGGGCTTTGCTGCTGAGGAGGAAGACTCCATGAAAATATCTTATGGAATTTTTGGAAGTGCCCAACACACCCTCCATTATAATTCCACCTATATATCCTGCATTAGAGAATGTTACCATTGCTGCATGGTACGGACCAAACTCACTGCCTGTAGTTGCCAGAAAAGCTGAGAAGCAATATTCAGCCTCATCTACTAAGCTTTACTATGTTAACCAGCCAGAAATAGACTCTGTAGTCATCATAGCTGCTCATGATGGGTATAAAGCACCTAGGCACAGGAGTACTTTGCTTCCTGATAAAGAATCTAGGAGGCTGGATATGATGGGCAAGTGTACATATGCCCCTGCCTCACTAGACCTTAGAATTGTAAATTACCAGGTCCATATGATCAAATATCAGAATAGCCCATGGAAAGCTGCAGCCCAGGCTTTTTCTGAGGGCTCTTCCAAGAGTGAGCTACTTAAAACATTAACATCTGGTGCTGAGGTTGGCAAACATTTGCTCCGCTCAGCCTATGACGTCTCTCATGCCTCTGCCAAGGCTGTGGCTTCTAGCATTTGTATGAGGAGATAGTTTTTGCTCAGGGTTGCTGGTTTTTCAAATGATGTGCAACAAGCAGTTTTAAAATGCCCCATTTAGAGGGACAAAACTGTTTGGATATGATATTAAAGAAGTCCTAAGAGGTCTTCAGACATCAAAAATGACTCTAAGGTCTGTAAAGACCCGGTATCCCACTCCTGCCAGGGGGTGTGGGATGGGATCCTTTCGTCAGCCTGCTGACAGGCGGCCGTGTCTTCCGTCAGCAAGGCTGTGGCAGAGGAGGTGGCCCTTTGCTGTGACCCCCCCCCCCGGACATGCAAAAGCATCTAAAGCATTTGGCACTGGTGGCACTGCCAGTACTGGCTCTGCATGACTTTCTTCCAGGGACCCCTCCCCACACCCATTACCTCCCAGGGTGGTTGTAGGGGCAAACTCTCCCTGTATCTCAAACAGTGGAGGGAGATCACAACAGAGGAGAGGGTACTGGAGATAACTGTAGGGGGGGCATGCTTTGGAGAGACTGCTCCAGATTATTCTTAGTCTTCTTCCTGTTATCCTCTGGGCCACTTGTTCATTCTGAAGGAAGAAGTTCAGTCATTATTCCAGAAATGTGCTACACAACCAGTTCTTCCTCGAGAGAGAAACAAAGGATTTTATTCCAGATAATTATTGGTCCCAAAATGGGCAAGGGTCTGTGTCCTATGCTGGATCTCAAGGATCTTAAATTCTGCATCAAAATACAAGATGTTTTAAATGGTATACCTGCAGCTCTGATTCCCCTTCTGCAAACATGGGAGTGGATTCGTTCTGTGGACATGAAGGATGCATACCTTCATGTCATCAAGATCAGAAAATCACACAGGCAATACCTACCCTTTGTGCTGGAGGGGAAACATTATCAGCTAATAGTATTGCCCTTTGGCATGTCTTCTGCACCACGGGTCTTTACCAAATGCTTGGCAGTAGTGGCAGCAGCCCTTCGCAAGGAAGGCCTGTGTGTGTTCCTCAGTCTGGATGACTGGCTATTGAAGGCCAGCTCCATGGAAGCCTTACTACGTACCTTTTCTCAGACAAGGCAGTTATTCAAGGATTTTGGGTAACGGAACATGTGCCAAAATCTGTAATGGTTCCATACCAAAGTACATAGGGGTCAGTCTTGGACACAGAGAACAGTTGTGCTTTCTTGCCATTGGACAGGGCAGAACACTTGATTGCCCAAGCACGGTTGGTATACAGGAGTCACTGTGTCTCTGTGAGAACAGTGTTATGTCTCCTGAGGCTTATGGCTGTATTGCGGCCATTGTGATGGCACCACTGACCTGCCTACATATAAGAATCCTTCAGTGGACACTCAGGATCCATTGGGATCAGCTGATGGACGAACTGGACCAAGTTGTTCTTTTCATGTCCCCACTTCGCCGAGCATTGCTATGGTGTATGGATCCTGAAAACCCATTAAAGGGTGTTCCATTTCTCATACCAGCTGCTGCACAGATCCTCATAATGGATGCCTTGGGCTTCAGTTTGGGTGCTCACCTTGGCCCTTATCAAACGCAGGGTCATGGACCAAGGTGGCGACCAGTTGCACATAAATGTCCTGGAGATGACAGCTGTCCTATACAGACAGCCTCCAGGCATTTCAGAAGTACCTTTGCCCAGGTCCCCTGTTGATACAGACAGACAATACCTGTGTGGTGCATTATATCAACAAACAAGGGGGCATGCATTCCTATCCCCTATGCAGGAAAGCAGTGAGAGTATGATGTTGGGCTGTGTTCCACATTGTCAGCCGTGCATCTCCCAGGTCTCCAAAACATTCTAGCAGACTGGCTAAGCTCCGAGGGTCACAGTCCAAGATGCATAAAAGAGAACTGCTGATCTCTGTGGTTGATGACCTTTTCACAAGATGGTATTGTCCAGCGCTGGATCTTTATGCATCGTGACACAATACAAAACTGCTCCATGTCTGCTTGCTCATTTCAGGGCCTGAAATTTTCTAGCAAGATGCATTGTTCCTCTTTTGGAAAGGGAAATTTCTATATGCATTTTCCCCAGTTCCGTTAATACAGAGGGTGCTGCCCAAACTATGGATGAAGGGTGCCACTGTCATCCATATGGTTTCCACTTCTGCAGTAGATGGCAGTGGAGTCTCCTATCCCTCTACCTTTGTGTCGAGGTCTGTTGTCAAAGGCAAGGGATCCCTTGTTCTTCTGGACCTGAAATCCTCGCTACCTTGAGCATGCCAGTCAGGGTGAGGCACGGCTTCTCACTTTAAATATACATAGAATACTAAGATACTCTGTGAATCGCATCAAGGACTGCAGAAAGTCCTCTCAGCTTGTGTTTTGTTCGCCCTTGGGAAAGAGGGCACTCCTGTGTATAAACGGTGCCCGTCCAAATGACTAGCACATTGTATTAAGTTCCGTTATAGGAAGTACAGTAAGGAACTTCCTGGTGCGGTTCATGGTAATTCCACCAGGGGAATAGCCACTTATAGGACTTGTTTCAGAAATGTTTCTGCTGCCGATATTTGTGCTGCAGCAACATGGAGCACTGTTCACACCTTCACCAAACATTACAGTCCAGACATAGTCTCTTATGAATGTGCTGATTTCGGGCTTGCTGTACTGCAAGATCTGCTATCCTGAATATATATCAGTGTAACCACCTCCCAGTTAGTGTTTGGGACTGCTTGGGAATCGTTCCAAAGGTGTGGATGAATGGAGGAGATATCCTCAAAGAAGATAGAACAGTTACATACTTACTGCAACAGTAAATCTTCGAGAGAATCTCTTCCATTACTCCATGCCATCCTCCCTCCATCCCCCTTCTGCTTCAGTAAGGACTGCATCAGATACAATGCCTGAACCTAATACAGTATATACATTATATATCTAGCCATATGCTTCACCTTGTTTGCCTGAGCTACTCTTGTCTCCCAGTTTCCCATGGTTGGGGGTCATCGGAGTTTGATCTGTGGTGGAGAACTGTGGAATCATGGAGTGCCACCGTTTATAGATGCTGACACTTGACATTGTTGTGGGTGGCCCTGACTATCAAAAGTTTCCGTGTGGTCCTAGTGCCTGGAGGCTGTAGTTCTAAAGGTGTGGACTAAGGGAGGAGAGTCTCTCGAATATCTACTGTTATGGTAAATACGTAACTGTTTTTTCTGAGCATGAGTTTTCTGGGTGGATGTTTCTGCTCCTGCTTTGACTATCCACAAGTGACAGTTTAGGTGGGAACAGCAAACTGTAGCCATGGAGAGTCCCCTTCTACCTGCCAGTCTTAGTTTAGGATGACTCTGCCTTCTCTCATCTGGTGTCTGGTGTTCCTAAAGTGTTACAGCTGCTACAAGATAGAAGGGGATCATATGAGAACCCCAATTTCTAGGGACGTGGATATGTTTTTTCAGTCCACACTTTGTGGCAGGTTCCTTGCCGCTTTAAGTCTTGCCGGAAGGTCTTCAAGCTGGCTCCTCCCACCCACCCACCTGGGTGGTAAAACCCTCGGCTCCGCTCCATGACACCAAATCTTCCTTACCGCTTGGAAGCTCAGGTTCCCTCCTTAGCGCTCTGCGTTTTAGGCCTGGATCCACACTCTTCGGATTTCCCAAAACTAATTTTAAAATTTACAAGACTGAGGTCTTCATCTTCTCTCATGGCTGCGATGGACAAATCGACTCCCGGCTTCCATCGGTGCCCTTGTGGGCAGAAGATGTTCTGGACCGATCCGCACTCCACGTGCATCTACTGCCTGGGGCTTGGCCAAGATTTGCAGGCCTGCAAATTGTGCATGTCTTTTTCGGCTTCAGTCTTGGAGGACTGCACTGCCAGACCACTTCTCGGCTGCCCCGAAAAACGATACCCATTGGTCAAGTCTAAGGAGGCCCGTTGGGCGGTGTCCACGGCGGCAGGCTCCGCGGAGCAGTTGGAGCAGATGACCGTCCTCGAGGAGGAGGCGGCCCAGGCCACTTCTTCTTCCTCCTCGGCTGCGGCATTTATTCCACTCTCCTTGGGCTCCTCCTATACTGCTTCTTTTAAGGAGCTTTGTCAGTCCTCTCCACTAAGTGAGAAGGGCCATCGGGACATACCAGTCGGTCCAGGAAGAAGGATTCTAAAGGTAAGTCGACGGTCCGATGAAGCGGATCTCTCCCGCTTCCATGAATGTCGACAGTGGGACTTACCTTACTGGCTGATTGCAACCCCCTCCAGGTTGGAGGTGGAGCAGTCCAGGGATCTGGCCTTCCAGGTCTGCTCTCAGATTGGCCTCCTCATCAATGAGGCCAAGTCGGAACTCGTGCCAGCGCAGGCGATTCAATTAATTGGGGCAGAGCTCGACTGTCTTCGAGCCAGAGCCTGGCTCACAGTGGACAGGGCCGAGGTTTTTCCAGGTCATTTCTGGTTGGGCAATTGCGCCCTGCTCGGGACTTCCTGCGCCTCCTGGGCCTCATGGCAGCCTGCGCCAGCGTGGTCCATTGGGCCCGCTGGCATATGCATCCCCTGCGATAGGAGCTGGCCAGCCAGTGGTCACAGCGCTACAGTCCTCTGGACCAGCCGGTGACACTGACCCAGGTGATGTGGGATGGCCTGCAGTGGTAGCTCGTCCCAGCTCATCTGCAGGAGGGTATCCCGTTTGTCTGCCCTGAGCCGACGGTCACTCTAACGACTGATGCTTCTCTAATGGGTTGGGGTGCCCATCTGGGGAGCTTAGAGCCCATGGCCTCTGGTCCCCTCAGGAGTCTCAATGCCACATCAACCTGCTGGAGCTTCGAGCAGTGCGACTAGCCCTCACCGCCTTCGCTCCGTTTGTACAGGGTCAGGTGGTTCAGGTCCAGATGAACAACACCACGACCATGTACTATCTCAACCGACAGGGTGGGACGCACTCCTTGCCTCTGTGCAAGGAGGCTCTCTGCATTTGCTCTCTCGTGATCAGCCTGGAGGCGGATCTCCTAGCCATCCATGTGGCAGGAGCCTCCAACAGTCTGGCTGATGCCCTCAGCCGGATAGCCACTGCATCTCACGAGTGGTCTCTCCTACTGGAGGTAGTACAAGATCTGTTCTCCCATTGGGGCTACCCTCAGGTGGACCTGTTCGCCTTGAGGGAGATTGCGAAGCTGAGGCTGTTTCACGCCTGCCCCCCTCAGCAGGGCTCACTGCAGGGGGATGCCTTCTTGAGGCCGTGGACCCTGGGCCTCTTCTATGCCTTCCCTCCATTTCCCTTGATCCACAAGTGCTTCTCAAGGTGAAGAGGGACAAGGCACAGGTGATTCTGGTAGCCCACACTGGCCCCACCAGTTCTGGTATCCAGATCTCCTCAGCCTCAGCTCCAGGCTCTCAAGGCGGCTTCCAACCTGCCAGGACCTGCTGTCAGTCGACAAGGGGAAGGTTCTTCATCCGGACCTTCAACCCCTGCACCTGATGGCCTGGTTCCTGAGCGGCTAGAGTTCCAGGCCTTGGGTCTTTCCGACGAGGTCCTCAATGTCGTTGAGGCGTCCCGTAAGGAGTTGACCAGAAAATGCTATACCTTCAGATGGAAGAGAGTCTCCATTTGGTGTCAAGACAAGGGGTTGGACCCTTCTTCCTGTTACTTGGCTAGCATTCTGGACTACCTGTGGTCCCTTTCTCAGCTAGGGCTTCGGTCGACTACCCTTAAGGTGCACCTGGCAGCCATTTCTGCCTACCGGGTGCAGGCCGGCAAGCAGTCGGTGGTGCAGGAGAAGGTGGTCGGGTGCTTTTTCAAAGGCCTAGACCACATATCCCCTCCGGTGCGAGAACCTCCACCTCTGTGTGATCTACTGCTGGTATTGGCTAAGCTCATGGGCAAGCCATTCGAACCGATGCACAGGTGTGACATCTCTCTCCTGTCGTGGAAGACCGCCTTCTTGGTGACTATCACGTCAGCCAGAAGAATGGGAGAGCTCCAGGCACTTTCCATTGAGTCTCCTTATCTGGTCTCCCACAGGGACAAGGTTGTCCTCGCCCCCACCCGAAATTCCTTCTGAAGGTGGTGTCGGAGTTTCACCTTAACCAGGTGTTGACTCTGCTGGTGTTCTATCCCAATCACACCTCGGAGGCCGAATATAGGCTCCATACTTTGTACCCTAGAAGCGCTGTCTTATTATAAGGAGCGAATGGCTAAAGTTCGGGGAGAGGTTCACCCAGCTGTTTGTCACCTACGCTGAAGCCACACCTGGCAGACCTGCAGCCAAGTGGACGATAGGCAGATGAGTCACCTCCTGCATAGATCTCTGCTATAGGTTGGCGGGCATGGAGCCTCCCAAAGGGATAAGTGCTCATTCTACACTCCATACCGCTGCTTCGGTGGCTGCTTCTAGGGATGGCCCTATCCAGGAAATCTGCAAGGCTGCTACCTGGAAGTCAGCACACACCTTCATTTCCCATTACCACAATTATCCTAGGATCACGCCAGGATGCTGGTTTTGGGACCTCGGTTCTCCAGTCCTTATTCCCTAAGTAGGGGGTGCATGCCTTGCCTCCCTCTTCCCGGAGAACTGCTAGGAGTCTGCCACAAAGTGTGGACTGAACAATATATCCACGTCCCTAGAAATACAGGTTACTCACCTGTAACAGGAGTTCTAGGAGTGGTATATGTTGTTCATCCACACGACCCACCTAACCTCCCTGGCTTTGTGCCAAGCCCTGGCTTCCAGCGGGCTAGATCTGGTGTCATGGGGTGGAGCCAAGGGTTTTACCACCTGGGTGGGTGGGAGGAGCCAGCTTGAAGACCTTCCGGCAAGATTTAAAGCGGCAAGGAACCTACCACTAAGTGTGGATGAACAACATATACCACTCCTAGAACTTCTGTTACTGGTGAGTAACCTGTATTTCTGGGCATGCTGTTCTCCAGTTCCAGAATTGACAATGGAAAAGGTGGGATGTGGGCTTCTTTTCAGGGTTTGAAAACTAGCCCAGATCAGATAATCTGGCTAAATTAAAAGTACATATTGCTGTTGCTTCTGCACGTGACCTCTGCACCCTGTGCTTATGTCTGTCTATATGCCCGTCCAGTCCATTCCTATTTATCTGCTGCCCCTTGCCTGGAATTGCTTTGATTCCATAGTTATTTGCAGTATTTGTATTATAGCTGATTCCGTGATACTAGTACCATGTATCAACTGTTTGGTTTTATTGACTTTATCTTGCACTGTTCCAACTTGTAATTAATTGCTTGATAAGTATCTTGCACTGTTTAACTTGTAGTACCTAATTGCTATGTTTGATCTTCTCTATTGTACATACTTGTGGCATCTCGTGACCGATGAGCTGTAATGTCATATCACTGTTGTATCACTCTGTAACTCTTACAGGTCATGCCTGAAACTATGCATCTGTTTGCCTAGTGCATTTACGTGGTAAACAAAAAGAATTAAATAAATAAATTCTGAGCTGGCCCATCAGCGCAGCAGTAGCAATACCACATGTGACACTGGAGATCCATGTTCGGGAATGAGCCTAGGTCATTGAGGGCTGGCTGAGGGGAAGAGTATTGAGCATCCCAGGGGACACTCTCCTCCTCTGAGGAGGAAGGGCAGCCAGCTCCATGGCTATACTGCCACTTGGGTGACCACAGGCGGCAGTGCAGTGGAGTGGCTTTAGAGGATGGCAGACGCAAGCTAGTGTCACGCTCTGCATGCTTGCCTGCATGCACATGTGCACCAAAGCCGCCTGTGTCTTGGGGCAGGGAAGAAAGCAGGAAGGAAAATCCTCCTTGTGCAGCATGACAGCACGCTGCACCCTCAGGCCCTGTACTTGTCGACCTGGGCATCTCCCCGGACAACTGGATATAGGCACCTGAAGGAACTGGCCCAGCAGAAGGGCTTCACCATGAGGGGCAATCCACAGGGGTAACATAGAGAGACGTAAGTCCAGGGAGGATGGGAGATGATGGGTGGGGTGCGGTGGGGGCTCAAGAGGGGACCAAGAGCTGAGGGAGTCAGCAGCATAAAACAGATGAATAAAACAGATAAATAAAGCAATAAATAAGTTTTGGCTCTGAGTTGTGCCTGTATGGTTCTGGGCAGCACTGGCAGAAAAAGACCCATGTTGTGAGGCATTTTCATGGGGAAACTTCCTGTAGGCCGAATATTTCCATAAAATGGAGGAAGGAAGAAATACAGCATTTAGAAATTATCAGTTATTCCATGAAGTAGATTTCAGTGTTTCTTTCTCTCAGTTGAAGACTAGCTCCCTGCTTCTGGTTGGGTTGATGGGAGAGGCTTTGGTCAGTGGATGAGATTTGATGTTCGTCCGTGTAAAATAAAAAGCCAAGGATAAATTAAGAGGAGTTTAAAAAGAAGAGAAGATTCCTGTCTTTAAAATCTGAAAGCCATTAGTCATAGTAAAACTCTGGGTATGATATTTAGAGCATTTGCACATGCAGTTCATAAAACTTGTATCTTTTTTTTTTTTTTTTTGTTATTAAGACAGATTGCAGTCCAAAGTCTCCAGGGATATCACCAGAATTTGACTACTGTTATTTTGTGAATGTGCTTCAAAAATCTGGCAGCCATTCTAATGCCAAAAAAGGTTTGTTTGACTCAAGCATGTAAGAGGAGCATGACCAGTGGGGTAGTGGCAGTACATCGTACTGATACCTGGAAGATTGGGGTTAGTCTGTGAACCTCGGAGTCTCACACAGGAGCTGGCTGGGGGGTTATGTCATGGAAGTGAGGCACTCAGCACCTGCTCTCTGACCAGGGAGCAACATTGGTGTCAACGGTGAAAACTACCTCTTCCCATCCAGAATGAAAGGTGCTGTGTGACCCCAGTTGGGATGAGGGAGGGGAACCGGTGATGGGGGTGGAATTGAGGGACAAAAGAATGATTGATAAACTGTACAACCGGATGTTTTGGATATCAGCCGCCATAGTATTTACAGATGAGGTATCCAGACTTTGGTGCTGCTGTACTGCCTGTCAGCCAACAGATTTTGGCTTTTGCTGGTGACAAGGTGGAAGAGGTCTACAGGTGAACACAGTGTCTGGCAGCAAATGTGACATTTGAAAATCCTAGTGGTTTCAAGGAGCCCCCCCACCTGCCAAGATTTATGTTATCCAAATCCACAAAAACTTTTACATATGGGGTGTAAATACTGCCATGGGAGTTGTGCACACTGCTCCTTTCCCCATCTGCTGAATAGTCTGTTTAGTTCTTACTCTGGGTATCCAGTTATATTGGCGACTGCAAATGAGCAACTGCGTTAATAGCGACTCATTTGCAGCACCTGACATTTGCGCTACCCTGTAAGGGTAGCAAGGGAAAGGTACAGTGATGGTAGGGATGAGTAAGGGAGGGTCACCAGTAGTGTAGGTCGGCGACCGGAAGGGGAGGGATAGGGAAGAGGTTTGTGTGGGAAGTGCGGCATACTGTTGCCGAGCTAGCCATGTGGTGTGGTGGTGAGATTGGCTAGCTTCAGTGCAGCAGGTACAGGGTTTGGGTTTGGGGAGGGGTATATATTTTTTTAGCTTGCACTTGAATTGTTTTGAGACTGTCTCCCCCTTCCCGACATGCACCACCATGGAGTTGGTAATCTAAATTCAGGGGGGTGCGGGGCGCAAAGCCTGCCATGGGGGGGATGCGGTGGGGACAGCCCCCGCATAAATATTTGTTTTGGTTGCCGAATGTGGTGTCGCTGATATGTGTACATTGACGATTTGCTTGTCGGTGATGTACACTTGCTGTAACGGCGATCGCTGTTTTGCGATCGTCGTTATGACATGGAACCCTTACTCTGTCTCTCTCAACTGTTTTGCCTGGGATTTCATGTAGAAATTCAAGATTTTGATTTTGGTACGCCAGTCATGAGGTTACCCGAGGTCAAACAGCACTTGGGTAGATAAATCATTTATCTGACAGCTCACCATTGTATATCCCTTATTTATTTAATTTTCCAAATATAAAATACATGAAAAGTTTGGCTCTGAGATTAGTTATATGTAGTTATACAGCACTGCATACCAGAGTTTGATTCTCTTCATTCATTGACATAACATTGAGAGGTCTAATTAAGCGTTTGTCATGTATTTCCTACATAGACCGTATGCACCATGACCATGGGCTATATTGCTTATAGTAGTTAGAAAAATTCATAGCACTAGGCACGCATCTGTGCAATGAAATATCTCACCATAGTTACCTCAAATCCATGAGAAACCTGAAAGGAAAAAATGTTTATATAGAACTGGGAGCACTGTTAAGAGCCAGTCCCTGCAGTTAAGTATGTATATAGTTGCTTATAACTTTGGCTATATAGTCCATGAATGAGTTTGTATAACCCATGACCTTGCCATTTATTCTCTGTTGTGTCACTGGACGCTTGTGAAAACGAGCAGTTACGCTCATGTGCCTTTTACAGTATAAAAAATAAAAATGAAATGAAACTCATCAGTTCAAGCGTGCACACTATCAGTGCACAGTATAACATTTGAAAGTTTTAACATGAGCTCTCTTCCCTTCAGCTAAACTTGTGAGTTATACCCCTATCTGGCTAGGCCTAGAACTTCATTTAATAAAACATAAAATGACACCGGAAGCCTTGCTATACACTGTACCTAACCTTTTACCCTCAAAATTTAAATCTTCGATGGTAGGTACCTCTTTAATAATTCATCAACAAACGTTAGTTAACACATTTAGGGTTAAAACTACAATAAAATGTTCACCAACCTGTATTGGACAACCCAAACTTAAAAATTAATGGAAAGTCAATCCCATCTAGTTGGTTTCCTGACTTTACGAACCTTAAATTATCTTCATTTATACAAAATAGTCAATTTCTTTCACTCACAGATGTTCTAGAAATAGAAAACGTAAAAAAATATTTACCCAAATTATTGCTAGTGAAGATGGCCATTAAAGTAGGACCACAGCCGTGGTATTTAAGCTCTCAGGACTGGATATCGGATATGTTGCAAAAGGCCTCTAAACAACATCTTATAGCTAATCTATTTCACAGTTTGGTGAGCCAAAAATATTTCTTAGACCCAGTAACTTCCTCCTTATGGGTAAAGGAAACCAAAGAGTCTCCCCAGAACTGGAACAATTTCTGGGTCAATATTTATAAATATATTCCCCTGGATAATTAGCCCTCACCGCCTTCACTCCGTTTAACATTTTACATAATGCTTATTTGACCCTGCAAAAAACATTTTAAATTTGGATTATTAGATTCAAATATTTGTAATAAATGCAGCCTTACAGAAGGCTCAATCAGCCATATTCTTTGGTTTTGCCCCGTGCACAAAATATTTGGAATTTAGTAAAAAAATCGCATAGGGAGAAAAGTATCTTTACATATAATGTATTTAATTTTCAAACATGTATTTTAGGGAATTTAAATTTGGTTTATGGCAAAGCTAACAAAGCAACTTTTTCTATAATATCAGGTCAACAAATCAGCTAATAAACAAGCATTGGTTAGACAAAGAGAAATTAAGTATAAATGAATGGAGTAAGAACTCTTTTTAACCTTTAGATAACGAGACTAATACATCGATTTCATAATATCTTGATAACCTCTCAACACACACACACACACACACACACACACACCCCTACCTTTCTGACGCTTTCCTCTTGGGCTGCTTTGGCCTCCCCTGACCTCTCTCATCTATTTGGACTCCAGTCTTACATCCCTCACTACCTGCTTCTTGGGCTCTCCCACTTGACTATTGTCTTGTATGTGTTTTGTTTTTTTGTTATATCATGCATTAATTTGCACTGGCCACTTATCCTTTGTAAATAATTGTATAAATATTGTTGCTTATCATGATGTACTACTGATTGTTTTTTTCAGCCTCTCATTAATTTTACTTTCCTATGTCACTTTCTTTGTTCACCAGTGATGTCTGTATATCCACTTTGTTCACCATTGATGTCTGTATATCCACATGGCTTGTACTCATTGTATTACTTATCACTACCTCTGTAACTGCCGCCTGTGTGGCCCGGGTCATGCCTGAAAACGATCCCCTGGATCAGTGCACTTACCCAGCTACCAGAGACTAAATAAATAAAATAAATAATCTATCTACCTTTTACAATAAGTGGGGTAGATTATACGATCTTTTAATGTAATCCTTTTCACCTCAAGGTGTATAATAGTGTTTAAGTTGGCTCTGAGACGTTTAGGTTATTTTTGTTATGCAGGAGGTAATAACACCTTAATTTCAATATCCTTGTAGATCCAAATAACTAACATTGTTTTGTTTAATAAATTCTATTCTGTATGGGGGAGGAGAGGGAGGAAAAGTGTTATTGTGGTTTTGAAATAATTTTACAGTTGATGTATTCTTACCATGTATATCTAATTCTTCTTGACTTATCATTTGTGGTTACATCTTGTGTGTACTTAATAGAGAATTAAGAAAATAAAAGAGAGTTGAAAAAAAAGTTTTAACATGAGCAGAACATTGATTTGTTTCATTTGGAACCATACAAAACCTTAAAGGAAGTTTCCAAAATAGATAGCTACTCATGTAGTGTAGTAGCTGCCCTCCGTGGTAGTCATTTTTAGCCAGGTTAGGAATACTGGTTGCAGCCAATAATTCAGATATTTTACTTGTAACTTAGTTTTAGCATCAGCTGTCTGATGCATTTTCAGAGCCCTAGTCTGGTCACCATGCGCCGCACTCAAGCACGTAATTACATGTGGCCAGGGAGAGCGTGGGGGCGTGCCCAATTGAAATGAATGGGGCTAGAGTTTTCATTAATTTTTAACATCCAGAACGGCCAGTAACAGATTAATGAAAGGCACCACTTGACTAACAGTATACAGTTTGCATCAGTAGCTTACAAATTACAGCTTTTAAATCTGCTGCTTTTATAAAACTATTACTGTTTTTCTCTGATTTCAACTGCTGGCTTCAGTGCTGCACATGGCTACGGTGATGTCATCAGCATTGTGAAAGCCGCTCTCTAATTGATTCAGTATTCCACTTAAAAATATCCATTGTGACCACAGTAACAATAATGTGTTTTGATATGCTCCTATTACTGTCACTAGCTAAGATATATTTTTTTATCTCGTCACTTTTACCTCATTCCTGGTGTGTGTGTGTGTTCTGCCCATGTGCGGTATTCAAAACCAAACTAAAAAATCTAAACTGCAGCTTGGCCTGTGCGGTAAGTGGGCATAGTGGCACCGGAACTTGTTTTTGGATGGCCTTTGTTGCCACATATATGTATGCCTGGGCACAATATAAGTAGCCAATCAGGGGCCATGTATTCAAATGTTTGCCCGGGCACGAATCCGAGTTTGCTCGCTTGAAAACCAGGTTTTTCGCAGATGTGCTATACTGAAAAGCCCAGTTAGCATGGGCAAATGGGGTTTGCGCCTGGGCAATATTCAGGGGTGGGGGTGCAGTGCAAATGAAGGGGAAGGGTCGTGAATATTGGCGAAGTCCAATATTTAGAGTATGTGCACTGTGCAAGGCCGTTTAGTTACTTGTGACCAAATTAAAGAAATGGAGTAAATTACAGCTCTCCGACGCGTCCAAAAAAACAAAAATTCTGCTTGGCTCCCATTTTTCTTTTTGTATACACGCTTATTGACAGCTCTGTCGGTGGCCGGCCGTGGTGGAGAGTGGAGGGTTGTGCCCCTTGCCAGCTCAGAGTCGGGATGGGAGGGAGCGGGGTGGTGGAGCATGACCTGTCAGGGTTGGGGGGTCTACTAGAAACCAGGGATCACCAGCTTTACTGTGTTATACAGGAGACCAGGGATTGGGAGGGGGGTTTGCTAAACACCAGGGAATGATGTTAGTCTATGATGCAGTGGATCGAGATGGGGGGGGGCACTGGACACCAGGGAATCATTATTTCAAGATCGGGCATGGGTGCGGGTGGGGGAAGGGACCACTGGACACCAGGGAATCGTGTCAAGATCGGGCATGGGTGCAGGTGGGGGGAATGACAGCTGGAAGCCGAAGGAATCATTGTGTCAAGATTGGGCATGGGTACGGGTCGGGGAGGGACCACTGGACACCAGGAATTTCTCATAATTAACAGCAGGCAGGTGGGGGTTGGGGGACCATTAGATACCAGGAAAGCTTCATAAGTAACATTGGGCTGGCAGTCTGTGGGGGGACCACTAGACACCAGGGAAATGTTATTTATATCATCAGACTGGTGGGGGGACCACTAGCACCATAGAAATTTTATTTTATCATTGGGCTGATGATCAGTGGGGGACCACTAGCATCAGGGTTAGCTGTCTGGGACCAGGCAATTGGGGGCGGTGCTACACAATCCAGCCTTGGTCCCATGCAAATGAGCTCATAATGGACATGCAGATGGCCCCTTAACGCCTTGCATTCCCGATGGGCTCATTTGCATGGGTCCGATTGAATATTGAAAATTTAGTGTGGGCACATTTCATTGTGGAGCCCTGTTTCAGGAGCCATGTCTGCCCAGCGCTATATGGCTTAGTGCTGGGCCAACATGGCCTTGTATTCAGTCGACTAGCACTGGTGCACTGTTCCACTGAATATAGCATCTCTGGGCACCCAGGTAAGTGCAATGCACAGTGCCAGTCTTTGCACTGCGCTTTGTGCCTCTTCGAATATCGGGCCCAGAAGTCTTGTTTTGAAAACCCATTTTCTGAAAAACAGGATTCCATATTCTGGCTTCCCAGTGATGTTTGTTTGTTTGTTTGTTTATTTATTGAACACTAGGATTAAACAACCTTTTTGAGCTAAAAGCTCATTCACAGAGGTTCCGTGTTAGGGTACAGACAGTAATACATATGAACATAGAATAATTACATACAGAACATATTAACAACGGAACATTGTTGGACTGGCAGTTATCTTTTTTCTGACAGCTTTCAATTTAATTTACTGAAAAAGTACAATCCTCCAACTTCAACTACTTTTAAGTATTTCTTTAAATGTTTAATTGCTTTCGTCAAAAAGACAGCTACAGACACTCCCTTGTTTATCTTCTTTGCCCCACTGCCCTTGCAGCTTGCTGACATCAGTATCCAGTCAGCCCATGTTAGCCCATGTTAGGGTGGTGCCTTTCAGATGTCCTAGGAAACATTCACTGACCCAGCTGGCTTCGAACTGTCTTAGTGGGTGTGGAGAAGGAGCAGGGTTATCAAAATCATGATAAAAATAGAGAAGAGTTGGCAGTATAGCCTAGAGGTTAGAGTAACAAGCTGTGAACGAGCTTGGTACACCCAGCAGACCTAGGTTTGATTCCAACTACCTCCACTTGTATACGGTATGACTCTAAGCAAGTTCTGGATTGCCCTGGAAAACAGGCACTTGTGCCTAGTGGGCCTTACCCGATTACCAAAGAATTCACAAATTAAGAAAGCATTGTGCCCTTGCACCGTTATGCATGCCGTGTCCTCATCCACTGTTTAAACACTGGCCTATCGTACATTGGTCAAAAAAGCATTAGGAGGCATTTTGTGAATCTGACAATACCCCAGCTTATAGAGTTCACCCGACGCATGGCACAGGATTTCTCAAAGGTCCCAGGTCCAGTACTACAGCTTTGACATCTTTCAGGCATAACCGTGCTACAAGGAGTCAGAAAGGCTACAGATATGGCTATGAACATGGCGGCCACAATATTTTATACTTTAAAAAATTAAACAACTCTTCTATTTTTATGTTGTCAGTAGTCCTCCCCACAGCCACTGTGGAGTTGTTGGGGGGGAACCTTTTTTTTTTTTGTCCTGGATTGTTGTTTATCGACATGTGTTACCACATCGACACTGCAATGGAAAAGCCTGACTTTGGGGAAACACCAGCATATTTCATTAATGCAGTCCTTGTCATGGGTTACAGCCATTACATTGTATATTTTGTGGTGGTTACCACCACTGAGTCCAGAAGGGTCTATATGCTTCTGGGTTGTTCTTTCATTTTCTTTCGCAGTTAATCTATTTTCTCCCCCAGGCCAGTGCAGGCTATCTCTTCCACCATCGCCCAGCACCATCACCCGACATCCCAGAGACTTACCTCCATCCTGGTAGTTCCCCATGGCGGGTATCGGTGGCCCACCCCATAACCACTGATGAACAGATGCGGTGTCTGGGAGAGGGCCCTGTAGCCTGGTGTGGAGCCTGCGATGGATGGGTCAGTGTCATCCTGCGCTGTGCCCAGACAGTTTTCCTCCATTTTCTCCCTTGGAGGACAGATGTGCAGTGCCGTCCAGATGTACCTATGCACATTTTCATGCATCGGATGTCGACTGCCGACGTACCTCCAGTCCTCAAGTGACGGTCCTGGGCTGCCTGTACCTCTGCCCACTGCCAGAGGCCAGATGTGTGTCAGGAGCTGTACCCCTTCCTCCCTAGAGGAGGAAACCAGTCCATCCGGATGCTTAATGATCCTCTCACCAGCCAGCCCCCAGGGACCAGAGTTCACTCTCAAACCCGGGTGTCCGGTGTGGGAAAAGGTAAGGTGCTCACGGTGACTCAGTCCTCGTCACCACTGGGCCGACTGTTCTTTCATTTTCTGGTTGTCTGTCTTGCCTAGCTATAATAAACAACATAATGTCCATTTTCTCTCCCATTTGCTTGTATCAGAAGTTCATCTTTCAGGTAATTAGACTAATACATACACTGAAAAAACGTTTTCCATAAACAGAACTAGCGGTGGTAAGAAACTCATTGCCCCATGTAACTAGGCTTTGCTGAAGCGCTATAATCAGAAATTACTAAATTCTGTATACAGCATTCTGGGCTTGTCTTACTGTGAGATCTGTGGTAGTAGCAGGGTATAATATAATTTAAAGAATTTTATCTGCGATATTCAGAGACCCCTAACAGTATACTATACTGTTTACAGCAGTTGATCCAGTGTGGGAATGCCTGCCATTTTTTCTTTATAGTTACACAGAAACTTAGATGACGGCAGAGGGAGACCATAGGTCCATCTAGTCTGCCCAAGGGTTTACGAGGCCTTCTGTGGGTCCCGGGACCTAGCCCTCCCCCTACCCTCTGAACCATGTTACTCCAACTCTGTCCCACCCTCTCTTGAAAGCCGCCATAGTTTTAATACTCACCACCTCAGCGGGCAGCCTATTTCATGGTTCACTGACCATTCTGTGAAGTAATACTTCCTCAGATCCCGTTTGAAGCTCCCACTCCATAGCTTCCATTCATGTCCCCTGGTGGCTGGACCTTCTACTCTGTTAAAAATTTCTGAGTAGGGCATTTTGTTAATGCCCCTCATGAATCTGAATGTCTCAATCATATCACCCCTCTCCCTTCTAGTCTCTAGAGAGTACATGTTCAGTGTCTTTAGTCGCTCCTCGTAAGAGAGCCCCTGGAGGCCCTGAACCATCTTGGTCTCCATTCTCTGCACAGTCTCCAACCTATCCCTGCCCTTCCTAAGGTGAGGGCTCCAGAACTGGATACAGTATTTCAGGTGGAGTCTCACCCGGGACCTGTATAGTGGAAGGATCACTTCCCTGTCCCTACTGTCGAAACCTCTCCCTATACACCCCAGCATTTTGTTTGCTTTGCCGTAAGCTTTGTTTCATTGGCTTGACTGCATAAGGGTGTCACATATGATGACCCTGAGATACCTTTCCTTGTGTGAGGTGCTGAGTTGGACCCCATTGAGCCAGTAATCTGCTCTAGGGTTCCGCCTTACCCAGATGCAACACCTTGTACTGTTTTGCATTGAACTGCAGCTGCCAAACCTTGTACCATCTCTCCAATTTTTTCAGCTCTTTCTGCAGGTCCTTCACTGCCTTAGCGCTGTCAACCCTACCACCTAACTTAGTGTCATCTGCGAAGAGGGCCTTCTCCAATATCACTAATGAACATATTAAAAGGACCGGCCCAGCTGAGCTGAGGGTTGAGGTGCATGGCACCTTACCTGCGCCTGCCCTTGACCCCAGGTTCAAGAATGACCTTGGGTCATTTGGGGAGTTAGCAGGGGAAGAGTGCAGGATCGAGCCGCCTAATGGCAGATCTCCCAGGGAGGTTGTCGTTCCGCCTCAGGGTGGAGGTCTGGTGACGGTGTAGGCAGGAGGGGTTGACATGAAGGGAGGGCATGATGTGTGCATACCTCCACATGCGTGTGTTTGTGCTGAGATGGGAGACGGGCAAAAAACAGGGGTACAAAAAAAACTACTAAATAAAAAAATAAAAAGGGCCGGTCCCAAGACAGATCCCAGTGGCACACTGCTAGTGACCTCCCTGTCACCTCATCCCGTTGACCACCACTCTCTGCTGCCTGTCCTTCAGCCAGTTTCCCACCTACCTGACTATGCTCCCAGCAGTGCCTAGGTCCTGTAACTTAATTAATAGGTACTTATGTGGCATTGAATCAAAGGCCTTACTAAAATCAAAGTATAGGAGATCCACTGGGTGGCCTTTATCTAATTCCTTAGGTACCCAGACTAAGAACATAATGAGGTTTGTCTGGCATGACCTCCCTGCAGGGGTTGACCTTAACATTCATTTACTAGCCCAGGTACTAGTGCAGATTGCCACGGGCTAGTGCAGAATCTCTGTTACTTGCCCGGCTGGGCTAGTGCAGTTCCTCCTGTGGAAAGCTGAAGTTCCATTCTCAACCCGGGTATCAAATAATCAAATAGATACATAAATATAACTGTTATTTAATGTAAAGCTGGGTCCTTTACATGGAGGTTTAACTACTGGTATGTGCTGCCTTAACATTAGTGAAATGAAAAAAATATAAGTCTGTGTGTAGTGCATTTACAAACTTTCCTTTTATACTAACTACTGCTTTTATTTTTTTGCTGGTAAAGATCCGTTCTACTTTTCCTTTCTATGTTTAGCTCAGTACTCATGGTAGGCAGATTTGTGACTGTGCAGCACAGTTCTAGGGTTGCCACCTGTCCGGTTGTAGACTGGATAATCTAATTTTCAGGGTCCTTATCTGGTTATCCGGTTTTGATTAAATGTAGTCCAGGTTTTGGGCCATTTTGAGTGCTCAGATAGTATTAAAATTGATTGTAACAAATCATTCACTGTTGCATGCATGTCCAGGTTACAGAAAAAGTTCTGATGTCACTAGTCACAGGCCTTTGTTTGTAAAACTAGTCTGTCTAGGAGGTGTAAAATATGGCCATTAAGACCATTAACAGTAAATCAACCTAATCTTTTCATCTCTGAAGTTTAAGTATGGTCATTTACTGCCATGATAGGGGACAGGTTTTACGCCTTTATATGCTGTAATGGGTTCCTTTTTGTTTTTCCTATATTCTCATATGTTTTAGATTCACTTTTTCAAATTAGCTTTCACATTTTATTGCCTTTGTCACTGTGCTGATTATTTCTCTCCCAAGTCCTCAGCAGCTGCTGCTCTAATTTTTTATACTACCAACCTGAACATGCCATGATATTAGCCACACCTTTACAGGCCATTGGAATAAATAGCATGAAATGGTGTGTCTATAATTGTGTGAATGTGACGTCTTAGACATTTGAAAAGAAACAGCAGTAGCTGATGAGGTAAAGGGAACTCAGTGTAGTATTGAGGATACCACAAGTACTGATAGTTCAGTTATCAAAAGGTGGTCAAAGCTGTAGCACCCCTTGTGGTTGACACCCTGACGGCTAAACACAGAAAAAGACCATTACGGCGACATTCGCGGTAATGGTCCTTTTTCTGTGTTTCACCTTCCCCCAGTGTTCCGTCCCCTCCCCGGACCAACTCCGACCTGCAGTTGGAATCTAGATTCCGGGTGAGTGCGGGGGCACAGGCCCCCACAGAAACAACGATAGAGGCGGCACAATGCGTCGGTGTTGCACGTCGCTGTGGGGAGGTCGGACTTCTCGACGACGAGATATCTTGGTGCTTCCGGTCAAAGCATGTCAGAATACATGGCTGTCGTAATAGAGAGAGAGCAACAGGTTGTGAATATGTTTGTACATCCAGCAGATCTAGGTTTAAATTCCAACAGCCTGCGAGACCCTAAGCAAGTCACTTAACCTCCTTGTGCTACTGGGCCACCCCTGTAAATGGGTCTTGTGCCCAGTGGGAGTTACCTGCCTGCCAAAAAATCGTTGTACCTGAAAATAGGCATTCCTATGCCTAGTGTACTCACCTGGTTAACAAAAGCAAATAAATAATAAATAAAAATATATAACATTATAGGTTGATGCTGCTGAATTTAACCTTACCTTTTTTTTTTTTGGTGTCCATTTTTTACTAGAACTGGGACAGTCGAGCATTTGTGGGATTTGTGGCCAGGGTGGGAAAAGGAAGGAAAAGGGAAGAAAAATATGCACACTTTTCATGACACAACTTTATTAAGAAACATAGAATTTGATGGCAGATAAGGACTGTTTGGCCCACCTAGTCTACCCATTAACTATTAGCTATTGACTACAAATCTGAAAATGTGGAAATATATTAAAGAAGTCAGTAACCCAGCTGACATTAATACAGTAGAAAGCATGTTGATGAAGACAAACAAATAAAAGATCATGTTCCAGCAACGTTGGCTAGAACAATATGACTGGTTGGTGCAAAAGATCTGATGTTCTGCCATTTGTGTATCAAACATGAAATACAGTTGGGTAAGGTGGGAAATAACAGTAATTTTCATTTCGGTACAGATAACTTCCGGCTTGACTCTGTCTCGTCCCATAATATCCGTGAAGCTCATGCTAGGGCAAAGGAAAAGGAGGATGCCAGCACTGCTACTCCAGAGACAAGTAATGCAGAGGGAATGCTGAAGAACATGAATGAAGCAACACCTAACCATCTGGATAAACTGTTTTGCACAGGTCATGCAATTGCTAAGAAAGGATGTCCTTTCACAGACTTTGTGTGGATGTGCAGCCTTGATGATATGAAAGGGCTAGATATCAGTTCAGCATATCAGAAGAACAAATATGCTTGCAACTTTGTCCACTATGTAGCTGAGGTTGAACACATGGCACTACGAGAAAAAATTATGGGAACAAAGTTCATTTCAGTCATCAGTGACAGAACCACTGACTCTTCAGTCACAGAAGCTGAGATAGTATATGTGTGGTTTGCAGTTAAAAGCACAGTGCATAATCAGTTGATAGGTGTCCAGACTGTTGGCAGGACAAATGTGATTTTATTTGCCTTTCGTTTAACAAATCACTGTTAACCATACTGACTGCAGGCTACTGCAGACGTCTGTGGGCTAGTGCAATCTCTGATTCACTAGCCCGGCTGGCTAGTGCAGAAAAAAGTTAAGGCTGACCCCTTCCTCCCTGCTACGAACCATGTTGTCTCTCATCCTGAAGTCTGTTCTTTTCCAGGTATTCTACTAGATCCTGTTTAATTAAGGTTTCCTTGTATTTCTTAACTATAGATGTGAGGCTCACCGGCCTGTAATTGCCGGTTCCCTCCCTCCCTATCCCCTCACTTATGGAGAGGTACCATATCTGCTCTTCTCCAGTCTCTAGGCACGGTTCCTATCTGTAGTGAGTAGTTGAACAAATGTGCCAGGGGGTCTGCCAGTTCTCCTTGGCAAGTTCCCTCAGCACCCTCGGATGCAGTCCATCCAGTCCAGGTGCTTTGTCTGCTTTAAGATGCTTCAGTGATTCCCTGACCCTGTCTGTAGTAAACAAATAGGAACTAGGCCAGCTCAGTGGTGCTGAGGGCTGAGGCGCTGGATGCCTTACATCACGTCACGTCAGTGACCCGGGTTTGAGAAGGAGCCTGGGTTTTGGAGAGCTGGCCCGGTGGGGGGGCAGGATTGAGCAGCAGAACAGTAGCTCTCCTCTCCCGGGCAGGATTCTAACATCCAACATAGTTCTACTACCCCCAGATGGAGGTCTGCAGGCAGTGCAAGTGCATAGGTGCCCAGCAGTGGGAGGGTGTCCTGGTACTGCGGCGTCGGCGCGACTCCACATGTGCACGAGTGGGCAGGGTTGGGGAACGGTAAAATCGGAGCTAAAAAATAGGAGTTGCTGGCTCTGTGGCACTGAGCAATGGGGGATCGCTCTGACATGCTGGTGACCTGGGTTCATGCTCTGAGCTCACGACATCCGGAGCGGAGGCTGGTAGGTAGAGCTTAAGAGTTTCTCATGGACGCTGTCCTCCCAGGAGGGAGAGAGGCTATTGCACCACTTGTTCATGGCTCCTGGTGGTGGCAGGTGGTAGTGCCAATGATTGCGTGGGTGACCACACTCCGTCAGGCACTCCCCCTTCCCACCAACTGTGAGTGCACAGCCAATAGGAGAGGGAGTTGGGCGGGTAGGCTTCCCTACGCCACCCCAGGTCACACAGCATGGACCGTTGCCCCTTCTGCCAACGTCCCCAGTTAAGCCCCCCCCCCCAGGGATTGGTCAAAATTAATGGATGTGCCTGATGGGTCAGACTTAAGGGTCTGATGGGAGATATGTGGCAGAGCTGACACTGCCTGGGCGGACGGAGGAAGGTCCAGTGTGAGAGCCTGAAGAGTAGTGCCGTGGCAGTCGCAGGGGAAAAAAATGAGAGCGTTCTAGAATTAACTTTTTCTTTTTGGACCCACAGGAAAAGCTATAATAGGTTTCATAGATTTTGTTCAGGCATGTAGACTTTCGTCCATATGTGCCTGCCACTATATTTTGATACCATTTTATATTGATTGTTACAGATCCTATCTAGTCTGTCTTTGAACTAATCCATAGTCTTGCTTTCGACCACCCCTCTGGTAAACCATTCCAAATAGGGACTACCGTTTGACTGAACTAGTGTCTTCTTTTAAGGGAATACCATCTGTCCATCCTTATTTGTAGATGATGCCCCCTAGCTGTATGTCTATTTTTGTTAAGTATTAGTCCAAAGTTGTTACATAGAACTTCATTTTGCAATGCCCTGAATACCATACATAAATCTTCTCTCACACTTCTGTACTGAAGAGAGAATAAACCCAACTTCTTGAGTCTGTCATTGTATGCTGCCTCTTTACATCCATTTATTGACCTTGTGACCCTTTTCTGCGCTTTCTCTAATCTTTGGATGTTTCCCTTTTTGTATGGTGACTATACCGGTACTCTATACTCCCAGTGGGGCCTCACCAATGCCTGATACAAGGGAATTATCCCCTTTCTGCTTCTACTATTGATATGCCGCAATATGCAGTTTAGGATTTGGTTAGCCCTTCTCACTATGAATCTACACTGTGAACTGAATTGCAAGTCTAATAGACTACATTTCTTTAATTTGGTCACAAATAGCATTTCTGCCAGTTCGGGGCGCCAGTGATCGCGACCTTCCTGTGATAGCTTTCAATGCTGCCACTGAGAGAATGAGAAAGAGTTGCTTCTTCTTTTTTATACTTTATTGTTTTGTATAAAACAACATACAGTTGAATGCAAGATCAGGACATTACATTTCAGTTTACAATCGATGAGGTCGCCACTCCTCTTATTATACACAAAACCTCCCGTCCCGTTCTTTTTGATACATCAATGGGGGAAATCCAAGTACATTTGTCAGTCCAGAAAATGAAAATTCCACTTAAGCTGGTATTAAGCCCATGAGCTACATGGTACTAGAAGAACACCTCCCATATAACCTAATGGTTTCCTCTTAGTTAGGTCACCTAATCAATAGGTACAACCTTAATACACCATGGTGTTTCTTAGTTATGCACCTTAGGTGCTTTTCCACTATGCTATGCTACTAAACCAACTTTGTGGTTACTTCTTAACAAGTTCTGTAACATTTATAATAGTATGAAGTCGTCAATATTAATAACTTCTTCCCCTATAGTAAATGTAACTCCACTAAACAGTTATCTACATTGAACTGTCTAAAGGAACTTCCCCAGAAGCTATACCAAAACAATCAGGATTGCCTCCGACATTTTAATTAGAAGGAAAACTAGAGTATCTTATTCATTACACAGAAAGGCATTATAAACTATTGTGTAGTTTTTTAACCCAGAGAACAATGTTGGGCTCAAGAGTGATTTAACGGGGTAATCACAGTTCCTATAGTTCTGTATTTCAAATTTGAGTATGTTCATACCCTTCAAGTATCATCTTCCCTCCTTCCGATGAATCCACCTCTGGCCCACGTCTGCTGTGGCCATGCTGCACATGTTTCTGACTCCATTTTAGGGCCTCACTTGGGTCAGAAAAAATATAGATTTTGCCATCCTGTACAATTCTTAGCCATGCAGGAAATATCATTCCATGAAGTATTTTGGCCTCTTGCAGCACGGCACGCACCCCGCAAAGTTCTTTCTTTTTTGGCGCATTGCATAACTAATGTCCGAAAACATCTATACTGTTTGACCCTCACAGAGAAGAGGCCCCTTCTGCCTAGACAGCACCAGTAAATAATCCCGAGTGCCCATGCCATCAGTGACCAAGACCACAGTACGTGATGCCTCTGGGTTCATCGGATGCCCTCTCGGAGCAATTCGGTAAGCCTTTTGGGCATTTTGAATTTTTGGAACTGTTTCTTCCCCTAATTGTTGTGCGAGCCAGTCTTGAAGGAGAAGTAGTAAATGGTCTCCCTCAGCACTTTCGGGGATCCCGATTAACCAAACGTTGGCTGCTAATACCTGATTTTCCAGGGTTTCAAGTCTGGACTTGAAGTGGTTTGTTTCCTTTGCCATTGATGAAACAGCTCCTATTGCTGCATTGGCTCTACGAGTTGATTCCACGACCGTTGTCTGGACCGCATCCAAGTTGGTTTCTAGAGCCACCACTCGGTTTGTCAGATTGTCAAATCTCTCTGCTAGCCCTGTCACTGTGGAGATAAGTCTGTCTGTTGTCAGTCCAAGTGTTTGCAGGGTTTCTTCACTGGACTCTATTGCTTCTTCTTGATGGCCTTGAGCTGAGCGCATGGTAGGAGCAGTAGAAGTTGTTTTGCTTTTAGCTCCTGACCCATGCGTTTGATTCTTGCGAGGATTTCCCATCTTATTGTAGGCAAGTTCCAATGTTAGCAAATCCAACTTTTATTCCTATTGGTTCCTTATAGCTAGTTTCAAAAGTTGATAATCTCTAGAGTTACATTGAGCTCTAAGGTTTAGCAGCCATTCTGCTCGGGCTCCACAGCGCCCCCTCAGGAAGAGTTGCTTCTTATCTCCCTTATGGGCAGCATGTGGTGGGAGCCCAAAGACAAAGTTTCAAAATTCCACTTTAGGGACAATTCCAGCATCTCTTGCGCCACGTTCCAGGCAGCGGCCCAGAAGTGCCTCAGTTTTGGGCAGTTCCATTGAGTGTGGTGGAGGGATCCTATATCCCCATAGTTTCTCCAACAGAGATCTGTGCTGGTTGGCATAAAATGCTTTGAAATTGTAGGGTAAAGAAAAACTGTGTGGCAATTTTCCATTTAACTTCCTCCAAGACACAGAGGCAGTGATTCTCTGCATACCAGCCAAAAGGCTGGTCTCGTTGTTTGGGTAGGAGCTGAAAGTGACCCTCCTGTTCCCATCTGTTCACTCCAAGGAAGGGAGGGTGACCAGCAGGGTGCCTTAGGGATCAGTGTTGGGACCGGTCCTCTTTAATGTCTTTATAAGTGACATTGCAGAGGAGCTGGAAGAAGGTCTGCTTCTTTGCGGTTGACACCAAAATGTGCAGTGGGGTGGACACAGGGGTGTGTGTGGAAAAGATGAGCAGAGACCTGAGAAAACTAGAGGAGTGGTCAGTAGTATGGCAGCTGGATTTCAGTGCAAAAAAGTGCATAGATCGCTGGTAAGACTACCTAGATTACTGTGTTCAGTTCTGGAGACCACATCTCTGGAAAGACATAGACAGAGTGGAGGCGGTCCAGAGGAGGGCAACAGAAATGGTGTAGGATCTGCATCAAAAGCCCTATGAGGCGAGATTAAAGGACCTCAATAGGTAAGGAGGTGGTGGGGTGGGAGGATATGATGGAGACCTTTAAATACCTCATGGGGGTAAATAAGGTACAGCAGGGAAGTATTTTTCAGAAGAGAAGGTGCTCAAGAAGAAGGGGACCTGCTATGAAGCTGGAGGGGGGTAGATTCAGGAGAGATGCGAGGAAGTACTTCTTCTTAGAAAGAGGGGTGGATTCCTGGAGCAGCCTTCCAGCAGAGGTGGTGGGGTGGCGAAAACAGTGGTGGGGTTCAAGATTGCATGGGATAAGCACAAGATAATCATATTGGAAAGGTAGGGGGGAGGAAGAGCTGTAGATCAGGCACGGTCTGTGGTAATAGTGTAGGAAGGGAGAAATGGGCAGACTTGAAGGGCCAAGCAATCCTTATCTTCCATCAAATTCTGTGTTTTTTATCTGGACTGCACTGCTGTTACTGCTGTGAAACCCACCTCTTGTATCATTTCTCTATATAGCAGTGAGATTTGGTTTGGTCTGGGGCCTGTCTGGGCTGTTTCCCACACTTAGTGCAGTATCTTTGGGGAGGGTCTCTTAGGGCTTATCTATGCTGCTTAGTATTTACAAAGCTTTGGCAGTTGCAGAAACCTGAATAAGTCCATTCCACACATGTGGAATTCTCTTTACAGGGTGGGGAAGTCTTTAAACATGGAACCATTCCATAGCTGGGCCGCTAAGTGTAAACCTCTTCTACTCCAGGATCGTGTAAGTCACATCCAGTGTGGCTCATATAAAGCCTGGGATTTATGCTGTGAATATCATAGAACTTGATGGCAAAAGGACCGCCTGGCCCATTTAGCCTGCCCTTTCTCCCCCCACCACTGTTCCTCCTTCCCGCTCTAAAACCCCAATCCCCACTCTGTGCCCACATGCCTGTCCCATGCTCTCTTGAAACCCGAGACTATTTCGGAGTCCACAACCTCCGGCAGAAGCTTATTCCATGCCTCCACCACCCTCTCAGTGACGAACTAGCTCCATGTTAGATCTGGATCGTCCAGTGTAGTTTTACTTTACCATATCCTCAGGATTGTTCTAAGCCATGGGTTATTTACCATTTTCAAGTGATTTGATGTGGCCATAAATGGTATATATTTGATAGTTATGTGGCTGGTTGCCATGTTTTCTACCTCTGCCCACCCTGTTTCATCATTTTGTCATATGAACTCAATCAGTGGGGGTATTTGCGCTGCAAAATTATATAGTTTGAAACCTGGCATCTCCATTCCACACCCATTTTTGCGTCTGGGGAGGAGATCCCACTTATTTCTTTCCCATTCCAGATGAATTTGCTAAGGGCCTTATGAAGTTCTTCCCATTCCAGTGGGTTAATCATGTTGGCAAAGTGGCAAATAAAAAACAAATGTTTTGGCAGAAAATTCATTTTAACAGCCCCACTGTGATCGGAGAAGGAGAATGGGATCTCAGGCCATCTGTTCAAGTCAGCAAATGAAGCTTGAGTTAGGGGTATATAGCTCGCCTGACATATGGTGTTGAGCTGGACTGGCATTTGGGTACCCAAGCATCTCACTTTGGTAATGACCCATTTACATATGATACTTTCCCGAACCAAAGGTGTGAGCATACCGCTTATTAAAAGTGCTTCCGATTTCGAGGTGTTTACCTTGAACCCTGAAATGCATCTGTATTGAGCCGGGGCTCCAGGAAGGGTGGCATGGAGTGTAGGGGATCTCTGATGCACACTAAGGTGTCATTTGCATATAGAGATACACAGTGCTCTTGGTCTGCCACTGATCCCAGAAATATCAGGGTGTTTACATGAGGGGCAGGCTGTTTCTGTTGTCTGCGCTGCTGCGCTTTTGCACTGTATGAACAAGTACTTTCAGCATTTTCAGCACCTTAAGGCATTTTTTTGCACAAGAAATAGCAACGTTTTGCACAAAGTTGTTTTGCATTGTTGTTGGCTGGTTGCTGTGCGTTTAACTTTATCTGTTAATAAAGAGGAATCCTGCTTGGAGAAGAAAAAAAAACCTTTGGACTGCAGTGCTTGTGCACTGGGGAAATTGTTCACAAAACAGTGAACGCCACTTTAACAGGTGCCAGTCTCTTTTTGTGATTTCTCTGTTTATGTAAATATTTAGAAATTTACTGTTGGGTTGTGCCCCATGGTGTATCTGAATTGTTCCCAGCCTAATATATTACGATCAGCACAATGCAGTAGTTGGTGTTCTGTACTAGACTAGGTTGCACGTGCAGCCATGCAGGCTGGGATGCTGCGATTGCAGTTCATATCATACTGAATGTTTCAGAAAGGCTGTGGAGACTTTCCAAATCAGTGACATTTTCACAGAACAGGAAATGAAAGTGCTGGCAAGACTTGGTGGTGAGCTGCATTATGTTTGTTTAGCCACTGTGCTGTAATGGTGGGCCCAGACAAGGAGGGCTGCCTGCCCCTGCACCCCCTCCCCATTTTGGCCCTCCCTAGTCTCTGCCTCCACCCTTTTTTAAGCTGGTGTGGGACTTCTGAAGCTCTAGAACTTTGTGAGGTTGAAAGGTTTCCTCATTTGTGCTATTAGTCTGTCCTTTGAAGTGTCGAAAACTGAAGCATGGGAGACAAAGACTAGCTCTTGCTTTACTGAATGAATGCATGCTTTCAGTCAAATTCAGAGTTGCTCAATGCTGGATTTTGTCAGGTTTTCAGTCTTTAGACATATATGATATTGAGAAACAGGCATTTAGCCAGCAGGACCCCTTCCTTTAAATACAAGTACAAAGGGCACATGAATCGTATGATGCTTGGGGGGGGGGGTGGAGGAGACGTGATGAACCTACAGTTATGTTCAACCATATATTGCTACGTTACTGTGTTAAAATGACTCCAAAGGATAAGTACTGATCTCAGAATCCTCATTTTCTAATTATGGAATCTCCAAATGCAATGCACTCAAGAGTCAATACTTTATGTGGGTGGTGTGGAGATAGAAACATAGAAATTGTCGGCAGATAAGGACCACTAGGTCCATCCAGTCTGCCCATAAGCCCTACACTTGTTTGCAGCCTCTGACCCTACCTGGTCAATGATTTTTCACCACTTCTACCCACTACTAAGGTCCCCTATTCCTGTCCCAGGCATGTTTAAACCCCTCCACTGTGCTCACTCCCACCACCTCCTGTGGCAGACTATTCCATGTGTCCACCACTCTCTCCATGAAGAAAACCTTCCTCTCATTTCCCCTCAACCTGCCATCTTCCAATTTCATATCGTGCCCCCTCGTTCTTGTACTTCTTCTATATTGGAAGATGTCTCCTCCTGGCACTTTGTTTATGCCCTTAAAGTACCTGAATGTTTCTGTCATGTCTCCACATTCCTCCTCTCCTCCAGTGAGTACATATTGACGTCCTTTAATCTCCCCTCATGTTTTTTGGTCCAAGCTGTTTACCATCTTTGTCACCCTTCTCTGGACTGCCTCCACCCTGTCAATGTCCTTACGAAGGTGCAGCCTCCAGAATTGCACACAGTACTCTAGGCGAGGCCTCACTAGTGTTTTATACAGTGGCATCATCACCTCCCACCTTCTGCTCATGATACCTCTGCCTGTGCACCCCAGCATGCCACTGACCCTACCTGCAGCCTTGGTACTCTGTTTAGACACCTTTAGGTCATCTGAAATGATAACTCCCAAGTCCCTTTCTTTCTTGGTGATTGTCAGCAACTCCCCCCGTCCTCTAGTTCTCCCCAGGGTTCCCCCGTCCCAGGTGCATGATTTTGCACTTCTTAGAATTGAACCTCAGTTGCCACACCTCAGACCATTTTTCAAGCTTCCCCAGGTCCCTCCTCATTTTCTCCACTCCATCTAGAGTATCCACCCTGTTGCAGATCTTGGTGTCATCTACAGACAGGTAGGCCTTTCCCTCCAGCCCTTCCATAATGTCACTAATGAAGACTTTAAACAAGACTGGCCCAAGGACCGAACCCTGAGGTACCCTGCTGGTCACCCCCCTTTCCCTGGATTGGATCCCATTTACCACCACCCTCTGCCTCCTGTCCGTTAGCCAGATCCTAACCCAGTTTATCACCTTGTGCCCCATACCCAGACTACCATCTTGATAACCAGCCTTTTATGTGGGACGAGTCAAGGTCTTGCTAGAAATCCAGGTGGCGTTGTCCACCCCCAATTTACTTCCTTTGTCACTCAGTCAAAAAATCTAGCAGATTCTTCTGACATGACCTTCCTGCTGTGAATTCTTGTTGCCTTGGATCCTGGGCACTGTTGGATTCCAAGTGTGCCACTATTCTTTCTTTAAGCAGAGCCTCCATAATCTTATCCACTACTGAGGTGAGGCTGACTGGCCTATAGTTCTCTGCCTGCTCCCTACTACCGCTTTTGTGTAGAGGGACTGCATGTTCCCTCCTCCAGTCTTCTGGAACCATCCTGTGTTGATTGACTCAGTGAACATGGCTGCCAGAGGCACTGCTAGCTCTCTTCACAGCTTCCTTAATATCCTCAGGTATATGCCATCTGGCCCCATTGCTTTGTCCAGTCCACCTTCAGTTTTGTGAGCTCCTCCAGTACTCTTTCCTCTGTGAATGGACTTGTATCTACCTCTCCTCCGTTCATATCTGTTCCCCAACTATAGTCCCAGACCCTCCCCCTCTTCAGTGAATACTGAAAAGTATTTTTTCAGTATTTCTGCCTTCTCCAGGTCTCCCTCCTCACATTCCTCTGCACCCCTCTGAGCCTTACAAACCCCCATCCGGGTTTTCCTTTGTTTGCTGATGTACCTGTAGAATGTCTTGTCTCCTTTTTTCACCGTCTGTACTAATCTTTCTTTGGTCAGCGCCTTTGCGCACCTTACAACCTTCTCCACTTCCCTTAGATTCCTTAGGTACACCTTCCTGTCTTCCTCCATTTGAGTTTTCTTATACTTCCTGAAACCCACCCTTTTGGCCCTTACCTTGTCCGCCACTTCCCTCGAAAACCATAGTGGTTTCCTCCTTTTCTTACCTTTATTTACCATTTTGATCCATTGGTTTGTCACCTCTATGGCTCCCTTCAGGTGTTCCCACTGCTCCTCGACTCCCCCTCCTCACCATGGCCTCTTTGATACACCCCCCATTTTAGCAAAATACGCCCTTCTAAAATCTAAGACCTTTGCCTTTGTGTGACTAGCCTGTGTCTCTGTCCCCATGTTAAACCACACTATGTGGTGGTCGCTGGATCCCAGTTTACCTTCCATCTGGACGTCTGTTGCTGTGTCCCCATTGGTCAGTGTGAGGTCCAGAATTGCCCTGTCTCTGGTGGGATCAGTCACCAGCTGTCTGATGTCTGCCCCAGGTAGGGAATCCTGGATGTCGTGACTCCTGGTTGAAGCAGCTACTGAGGTGTGATAACAGCATATAGTAAGTGCTTTGTCATTAGCAAGAGGGTTAAAAAAATTCAGTTCCTTGTAAAGTGGTAACATCTTTTTATAAAAACTATTATTGAATACCAGGGATAATGCTGCACAGAGGCTTCTACATGGGGGATGGTAGTATTATGTGGGATGTTGAACCCTCCTCTTGGTGGCTCACTTCGCTGTTTCAGCCCAGGGGTGCACAACCAAAAAGCTGGCAGGAAATGTGCTTTCTGATGATGGCCTTAGCCAGCTACTAAGGACATTTGGACTGACAAGTGCTGCTCTTGTAAAGGGGCCCTTCCTGGGGGTTTTGCATCCATGAAGAGGTTCGACTTGTGATAAACTGCAGTTTAGAGTTCGTATTATTGTAGTATGACATCTCTTATATTGTACGCCTCGCAGACGTGCTCAGTTTTCTGTTCACTTCTAATGGTAAATTGTTTTCAGTGTGTCTTTCTCCCAATGACAGACATATTCCAAAGCTTCAAACCAGGTGGGGATGGCATGGGTGGCAAAATGCAGTTCCTTGTGTAGGGCTCTCTCCTGATGGTACTTGACTCTGCTGTAATTATGGGATTGTGCCTCTTTTGTTGTCACAAGAGTGAACATTGAGAAATCACTAGCAGGTATCAGTATGGATTGAACGGAGATGGACGCAGATATCGCAGTGCCACTGAAAATAAAATGTTTGGCTTTTGGAGGAAGCTGGTGTGGATAGTAGTAACAGTGGCTGTGGCTAGCAGGTGTTTGTCCTGGGTAGGAAGGCTTTTTTCCCTTTGTGGTTTACATCACAAGTTAGTGTAATGATGCTGTGCTTTCTACCCATTTTAGTAGGTGCTTCTTCAGAGGAAAAAGACCAGTAATTCCTGTCTGTTTTTTCAATACCGTTTTCACATCTTAGAAATTTTTGTACTTTAAAATACAGTGTTAGCGCTTTGAAGTTTAAATCGCTAAACAACTGGTTTTATATGGGAGGGCATCTGGGTAACGAGTGTGAATCTGAGCCACATCAGGTAATACTGTATACAAGGTTGTTCTGCATTGACCTAAATATCATGTGCCTCAGATTTGCTTCACTGTGAATGAAGTGCTATAGTGGGAAAATGGTGTAGAATGAATAAAATTAGATGTACTGTACTATTATTAGAGCAGATGTTTTACCAGATATTCTGTCCTTTGCACTGAGTGGGGGGGGGGAGATGACTGCTTAAATCATTTAGGATAGCCAGTAATTGTTGAGAAACATTAGTTAAAGTGGTGCTGTAATTATTTATCTACTTCTTTTGTAAGCATGCAGCCTGAAATCCTGCATGTACCTTAGCCAGCCCTGGTAATGCAAAACTACAGAATGGTCGTAAATACAAGCTTATGACTTTTTTTAATTTTTCCCTTGATTGTTTTTTCCCCATGTCTTCTCCTTAGACAGACAGACAGTCTAGTTTAAAGACTTCTGATTGGAGTCTTTTAAGGTGAAGCCATTATTCCAGCAAGATAATAGCAGCTCACTCTAAACGTCCTGATACCTCCTCCCCATCAATGCCACCACCATCATCACCACCTTCACTGCTTCTTCAAAAAGTGATTCTTCTTTTTGGGTGTGTCACAGTCTGGGAGTCTGCTACATCACTGTAGTTTTGAGAATACTTGGAGTCACTTTGGAATCACTGCTAATAGATACTGTACTTCAAGATACGGCCTGTCTGTTTCTACACTGTGGCTGTTTATCTCTACAGCCCTGTTCTGTGCAAGCAACGTCATGCCAGATCTGCATAATCACAACTCTACTGTTTATAGTATGGAAATGTTCCACAGTGATTTACACTTCCAGGTAGATAATCTGTCCTTTTTTTGTCTTTCCATAGTTGAGAACCCAGCAGTAGAATTACTGACAAGCACGGAGCTCCAGTGTAATATACTGTGTGCATAGGCAAACAGGGAAATTCAAAGAAAACAGCCAGGGAACTCCCTGCTGCACTTGGGTGCAATGACATATGGACGCAAGCACCCACGTCTGGTACACCTCCTGGAACTGCTAAGCCTTGGTTGCACCAGCCTCCGGCCTCCACCAGGGATCAGTCAAGCACAGAGTGCTTCCCCACCTGCCCCCAGAGGAGGAGGAGAACAGTCTGTTGGATGCTTGATCCTCCCCAGCCAACCCCCGATGGCCCAACATCGCACCCAATCCCGGGTCGCCGGCTGGGGAGGCATGATGCCTCAGCCCTCTGTGCCACCGGGCCAGACGAGTAAACCTTGTTAAGATTGCATCGAGAGAACAGTTAACTAAGTGTCAAGAGTATTCTGAAGCCCCAACCTAACATCATTAATTTACAGTGACCAAAATAAAGATCTGGTAGTCTTTTTAGCTGGCATGTTGAAGTAGTAAAGCTCAGCACCAGACCAGATGTTAAATATGACCTGTTTAAATAAAAAGCAAACCAAAATGATTAGGGTACAACACAACACATAGGTTTGAGAGGTGACGCTATCTTCAAGTACCAAATCTGTCCATATGGATTTACTTCTTCTTTATGTTCAATGTATTAGCGCTTATATTCTGTGGCTAGGAGTTAGCCTTGATGTTTCCAGTGTCCAGTACCATCCGGGAGCAGTGTGTGTTGCGTGCTATCTTAGTCACAAGACAAATGGGCATTTTATAAGATACAAGAAAAAGGGTTCTCTAAAATGGAATTTAAAAACAAAATGTGCCATAACATGAACTGCTGCACAGTAAAGACAGGGTGCAGGATATAAGGAATAATGTATGGGTGACCATACACAACAAGCCTGTGTTTCCAATCAAGGGATCAAGATAGCAGCATATGGACCTCGAGAGCAAAGCTTGAGAGGTCCATGCTGTTATCTTAATCCTGAGATGGAAACACAAGGTACATTGTTTATGGTCACCCATATTTTTAATTTTGATGGTATATGGTTCTGCAGAGGGAACTAACAAGGGGCGCCAGTACGAAGGAAGAGAGAGCCAAAGAGCCGCTCTGCTGAGTAAGCACTTCCTATATATAAAAGAAAAAGTAAAAGCTGGTACAGAGTGAGTGAGTGAGTGAGTGAATGAATGTTGGTACAGAATGAGTGAATGGGTTGAGGAGCGGCTCTGCCAAGTAAGCACCACTGTGCTCTGAGGGGAATCCCTTCACACACCCTGAGGATGGGCATTGTGAACCACGACTTTAGTCGCAAAGGCAGGCTGCAGCCAGCACAAGTCATGCTACGTGAAAACGAAAGCAGGTGCCAGGCAGGAGTCGGCGCGAGCAAGTACACAGGTGCACTGATGATAGAACGTGCACAACAACTTTTAGAACATGCACAACAACTTTTGAGTAGCCTCTGATTTCTATACACAATAAGCCCTAACCATATACAATAAACATGTAATTCGTATAAGAAGGTTATCATGATTTTGTGGCTTTCTCTTCAGTCCTCTGATACTGGAGCTTGGAGGGACACTAGTAATCAGCACTATAAAATAGAAAGGATTTTCCATACCCTTAATGATAAAACAGACCTCTTTAACACCCGCTGGATGAGATGGGTCATCTATGTTATGTCTAAGGACCAAACGTTTGTGCCTTGGCACCACATTCCCCGTTTCCATTTGAGCAGCTCCCCGCTCCCTCCGGAACCATGAGTGAGCGCATCACCCCTCTCGTTTCCATCTGAGCCACTCCCTCTGGAAAATCTGTACATTCTGACAGCATTCCTAGAGAAGAATTACATTACCCTTCTCCATTAGTCCGAGCAGAGTAAGGTTGGTGGATATACAGTCACCCCATACTGTATTAAAGGGGGGATATTGCTTTGATTTTTGTAGAATTTCTGCTTAACTGGTGTATTGGTTGGTAAGTCAGTTCTTTTCTGTTGTAATTGTATGGCATTGCTGACTGACCTGAAATTGTGTGATTTCTTGGTGTATTATTGAGTCATTAATAAACAGTTCAGTTAAAAAAAAAAATAGAGAGGTGCAGATTAATAAAGAGAAGAGATGCAAAATGATCTCTTCACTTCTTGGTTCCCTAGGCCCCCCCCGATACAGAGTTGGCTTTCAGTAACAAGCTCTTCATTGAAGGCTTGCAGTTTTAGCATCTCTGTTACAAACTTCAAAGTGGAGACACCAAAGTTGCACAGAGATGCAGCTTTCTTTATCTCTGCAGAAGCCTTTCCTCGACAATTGTAAAATGTTGACTTGGGATTCGACAGGAAGAGTTGAGTAAGGATTAAGCCACTCGAAAGGATGGGTCTACTGTGGAATTAATCCATGGTTGGGGGGTTGGACCACGAGGCCGAAGGCCGAGTGGGTCCAACCACCCAACCATGGATTAATTCCACAGTAGACCCATCCTTTCGAGTGGCTTAATCCGCTTGTAACATGGCAAACGATGTCTGACCTTTACATGTATTAATATTATTACATAGTACTTATATTAGGATGACACCGGTGTTAAAACATCAGTTTGCTGCCTCTCACTAATCTCCGTATAACGGTCTGTGCAGTTCAGAACGTGCGCGTGCACCTTGATGATTTGATATCTTTTACAGTACTGATGTGTTGCTGTTTCTATATATGCGAGGTGGCTAAACTATGCACAATACCTATCTATTGTCCTCCCTGTGGCCAATGTCTTTCCCATGTCTCTGTTGGTCTCCGTTTCCCCTTCGTTCCGAGCTGGTGTGTTGCTTCCTTCTGTTGCACTGTGGGTATCTCTGCAGATTTGCATTGTGAGATACTCACAGTGCTATGCCTTCCACTACAGGAACATTTCTGTGGAGGTGACAGCTCTTTCCATTCCCACGCAGGTGACAGTTGCCTTTCTTTCATTGCTGCACTGCTTTTGTGGCATTACGGTGGGTGCAGAAATCATGCTGGCTCATCGGCTTTCCGCTCGGATGTCTTTGCCACTCTGTTGCACACCTATGCGCGGCTCTCATTTATTGCTAATGCCCACGGTTCATCTACAGCTCTGCACTGTTCCGCGGCTGTGTGACTGGGTGGGTGCTGCAAGTTAGGGCAGAGGCAAGGACAGGGTTTTGTCTCCTCCGCGGTTTTCACCATATCTTTCCCTCGCTCCTGCGCGGTGTTCTCTGGCACCCCCCCCGTCCTGACTACTGCTGAGCTCTTTGAGTCGTGTGCTCCCGATGCAAACCATGATCTACCGTGGTATTAGACCGTGGTTTCTAGTGTACCAGCTGGTATGTTTGTACCTATCTGAGTGCTTTATTTCGTGTCCGGTTTTGATGCCATGTTACAAGCATGCTTACATCCTATGCTGCTTCGAGTGGAACTGGCAAGGTGAGGGGCAGTTTGACTATCTAGTACCCTATGTGGGGGTGATCAATCTCTTGAGTGCCTCTTTACATTCTCCGACTCTTTTACGGGTAATGATACAGGTACGTGATTTCAACATACTGGTCAGTGCTGAAGCTTCCTATTTACAGTATTTTAGTGCGTCAGAGTCCTTTCAAATCTTGTGTAGGTCCTTCATTAGGAGGCTAACACAAGCCTTGCTTTCACCCTGTCGGGACAGTGCAAGCTATTTGTTGTTTCACATACACTCACATGAAATGGCTATATGAGAAATGTAAGGGGAAAACAACTGTATACAAATATTGAATCCGATGAGACATGCTAGAGAAGAACAATAGTAATAACGAAATGTACTTAAACACAAAAGCTGCTCTTTAAGACAGTTTGTATTGTATATGTGTTGCCCCCCACTGACGCATATAAGACAACTGACCTGGCCAGGAGTCGGTTTCCGTAAATGTTTCCTTCGTGGACTGCCATTTAAAAAAGTTATAGCACTTGTAAATTTATTCCCTGACCCGCCAGCAAAAAACAGAGCCAGTTCCGCATCCTACGGCCATGCCCCCACACGCAGCCCCATTTTGTGATGTCACTAAACGGCGGCTGCGTGTGCATGCCCCATTGACTTGAATGGGGGCAATTTTTCCAGAGGTGTTATGTAGCTTTAATGTCAGGATTTTAAGAACTCAAAGTGACTACTCGACTAAGAGGGACCCTCTTAGTCAGGCGATCACTTTGATTTACCTAAAATCTTTGGAAAAATCATCCCCAATCCAGAGTCAATGCGTACTATCAACTTTCATTTAGTGACATGACAAACGAGCTCGGTGCTGTGTGGGGCGTGGCTGTAGGATTCCATTTTCAGCTGGCGGGTCAGGGAATAAATTTATGAGTGAAATAACTTTTTTAAATGGCAGTCCACAAACGAAATATTTATGGAAAATGACTCCTGGCCAGGTCAGTTGCCGTATATGTGTCAGCGGATTCTAGTTGAGAACTGCTCTTTAAATGATTACCTCAGTTTGAGTGTTAGCAGTGACACAAAATCTTTACTATGGTTACTTTTTTTCTGTTACTTTTGTCAACTGATTTCTTCCCGTGTCTCGTCTTACCACATTTAGGATGTGTTTTTGAACCTATTTTTTATTGAGTAACAAGGAGACACAAATAGGATTTCAGCAGGATGCGATAGCAGCACAGTGAAAGGTTTCACACTTATTGGCTTCAACAACAGAATAAATTCAAACTTCGGTTCCCTCTGGAATGGCTCTGTCTCGTTATAAGCCCGCAGGAAAGCTGCGGTTGCTTGGTAATGAATGGTGTCACTCCCAACACTGGCTGACATCCATGACATCAGCACATGGTTTCCTGTGGGTATAAAAGGCAGAGCCTCTTGCTTTGAGGTAGGAAGAGATAGTTCAATGAAAGAATATGACTTTAATTTGTGCATAGCACGGTTTAGCGTCGCTTAACAAGTGTGAATGAAAGTCAACAGAGAACTTGTAAAATATTTAGTCATAGAAGGGGATGAAGTCACTCATAGAAATCACAATAAACAGAGGCAGTGTTTAAATACCAGTGTTAAAGGCCCATTACTATTTGAAAGAACTGTTAGAGTAGTTTAAAGAGTGAGATGAAAAATGCCTGTAAGACGTGGCAAGAGAAAGCCAGTTACTTACATATGAAACATTCTTTTCTCCCCTAGAGTCGAAAGGACATTCATTAGAAACCGCAGATACAAAATGCACTGAGTTTCCATACTGAAATTAAATAATAACATGCAGAAGGTTTTATAGTATTATTAATTAATAAGAGAATGTCTATATTACTTCATCGGTGTTAAAAAAAAAAAAAAAAATCTGTAAAAATAACTGTACAATTGCTGGTAGTCCTGAGCGCAGCAGGAGAGCTGCAAGATTAACGAGTTAGGTGGTGGACATGTTTTATGCATAAACTGGTGAAATGGTGATATTTAGCTACAGGATATTGCAATAATTGTTTTGATGCTTAATGATATTTATAATCGCAATTGCAGATATTTTCATACATTTGTGAAGAAGCTCAAAAGCAAGAAATAACAATTTTGCAATATTTAAGCACTGGTATGCAACATAATTTTAAGTGCATGAATAGTGCATAAAATGAATATACATATGTAAATAGCAATATGCACTAAACAATTAATTTTTACTGTAACAGTCCCCTCAGAAGAAGCCTTTTGAGGCAAAATGTTGGGGTTATTGAATAAACAGAAGTTGATTGAGAAACAAAAAACTAAACAGTTCCTGGACCACAGGAAACAGGGTGCTCTGTACACACACATATATATATATATATATATAGATAGATAGTGCACCTATCTCAGGAGTGTATGGGGAGTAAATGATACAGACAATACGCAGACAGTTTCCTGCCAGTGAGGGTGAGGTCAGCACCTAAAATCAACCTTAAACTCAAAGGCAAAACAGATCATAGCTGCAGTCAAAAATATAATGCCAAAGTTCGTTATGAATGAACAAATATGTGAAAAAGATGTGAACAAAAAGATAGCTCACCCACAATGAAAATACCAGTGCCCCCCCCCTTTTTTTTTGCTGCTTGAAATCCTGTAATTTTGTAAATAACTCCAATGTTTTTACTTATCATAGATTTTGAAGGGGTTCTTGGTATCATCCTGCTGAATTATGGTCAAGTCTGACCACTACGGCAAAGTGACTACCTCCATCGGTCAGGAAAATGCATCACATTTTGTCTTGCCATTCAGAGCAGAGGTGCCTCTGCTTTCTCTCTATCTTATGGGGAACCACTCTCATGGTTCATTATTTAGGTACTTTGCCGTAGTGGGCAGGCTTGATCATAATTCAGCTGCTATGGATGCTCCAACTTTACATTATTCAATTTTATCTAATGCTACCTCCTAAGTAAATGTTTTGTTTGCCTGATCTTCTTATCCTGTGACTGTTTATATTGTTTTAGCCTTTTTAAGAAGGCACTTCGCTGCATGTAATCCCTACTCTTTTTCAGTGCACTTGCTCGTTTACTTTGTAACCGTTACTTGTCTGTCTTTAACTGGACGCAGTGAAAGCTAGGTGCTCTTTGCTCATATACCTTTACAGTATAAAAAATAAACTGAAACCGATTAGGGCCAGTACATAATGAAAAGGTTTGATGCAAAATTCTTTTGTTTTTTACTTTTCTTGGGGGGACATTTGTTAGTCAAAAAAAGTGAATAAAAATGCAATTTCTACTGTTTTTTGCTAATTAAATAAATACTAAAAGGTATCTTTAAATTAAACACCACTCATTTTGTAGATATTTTTGTGCTGGACAAACTTCGTGCTCACAGTACCATGCTTTAATTTTTCTTTCTAAAGTTATTTGCATTTGTTTATCGAAAAAATTAAAAATAAAAAATTTGTAGATATTTTTGTGCTGAGCAACTTTCATGGTCACAGAACCATGCTATCTTTTTTTGGTTTTAAAGTTATTCGCATTTGAATATGGTTAGTACTGCTACTGGGGCCAAACATTCTAAATTAGTTCTGAGTGCTTGTGCTGGACCTACTGACTTAACAGTGAGGATAAATCGACTGATGGCATAGCAACTGTGTACGTAAATCCTGATGATGTAGCTACTAAATGCATAAAATTTATGTACACAGTAGCTCAAACTCAAATATCAGGATTTATGTAATGGATATTTTGTACACACCTATTGCAGAAAAATATATTTATCGATGTAGCTGGAGAAAACTGCCCGTTTTTATATTGATAATGTAGTTACTGCTGTTACATAATAGTGATATAGTGACACCATTTCTTAATGGATGGACTCCAAGCTTTCATGGAAACAAAAATGAGTTTCTAGCCCCAACGGTTCGAGAGTTGGACCTTTCAAAATATATCTTCTTGAAAACAGCAGTACTAGTTAGTCGGCAAAAAATTTCATTCTACCCTTTTTTAACCAGTAATATATTCATGCTATTCTTAGATTCTCCATTGGGTAGAGTTATTGTTTATTTGAAAACTGGGAACTGGGAGAGGCACACTGAGCCAAGGCTTGTTTCTAGATGCGACCCATGGAAACAAGTCAAGGTCGTACCAAGATTTGAACTTGGATCCCTGGAGTCAGAGTCCAGAGTGCTAGCCATTACGCCATGGAACCATTAATTTCATTCAGCTGTTTCTTTTTTTTAATAGAGATTTTTTTTTTTTTAATACCTCTTCCTCTGCTCCCCGACTGGCACCTCCTTTGGGCCCTCAAGGTCCTTAGCTGGACTGTCCGCCATCCCCACGACCTGCCTCGACCCCAGATCACAGCCCCCTGGAGTAGCCTGGCGTAACCCTTTGCCGGGTTGGTCCCCCTCCTCCGAGAGGGGCATCCAGCGCACTGCAGCATCGGCTCCAGGTGCTGCTAGGGTGGGAGGCCGTGGGGCCGTGACGGCAGCCAGGCGACCAGAGAGCCATCATCTGGCCAGCCAGGGGGCCGATTTTCCAGTTTTCTCCCTGGAAGTGGCGTGAGGTGGCGGTGCGTGGCGAATGCGGCGTCCGTCACTCCCCACCTATTTTGAGCTCTGACATTCTGCTCGCTCCGGCCTCCGCCAGAAACAGCAAGTGCCCGCTCACATCCACGCCCTCCCCTGGAAGGTGAGCTGTCTACGGACCTCCAGCCTTCTCCCCGGCTCCGGCGACCTGAGTCTGTTCCCGAACCTGGGTCGCTGGCGTCGCAAGTGGAAATCTAGCTGCTGTGCCGACGAGCCGGCCTAATAGAGATTTGTATGGTACTTTTCTGTAGGGTTTCCCCCACCCGAGGCCCCAGCACACGGCCATACGTGCATGTGGAGGCACGCACGCACACCGGAAGCCCCATTTGCCCAACCGTACTGCCACTCCCGCCTCACCTATGATACCCCACCAGATGTCCACCCGGTGTGGGCAGAACTACGAGGGGGCAACAACCCACCACCCCACCCTGGAGAGAGAGCAGCCTGCTGGCTTGCTCTGTCCCGCCTCCTCCTCCCCGACCTCGCCGGGCACCCTGATGACCTGAGGCACTTTAACCGGGCTGACGGCGAGCGCTTTGTAGTAAGGCGCCCAGCACCTCAGCCCTCCGCACCACAGGCAGCTCATTCACCTGTTTTTAAGATAGTGTTTAATTACTAATGTTGTAATTTGTGTGAATCTACAATAATTATGCCAACCCCAGAACCTTTTAAAAAAATCTGCTCCCTGGATATTGCATTTTAACTTCACCCACTTGTTTTCATAATGCTGATATGCCAGGGTGTTGCTAGGACATGTTTCTGATTACGAACAACTCCATACTAATCTTACCTGCATACATCTATGATAGTAGTAGACCTGGCAAAGGAGCACAACTTTTAAGTAAAATCCTCTTTCTAGGGACATGGATATGTTGTTCATCCACACTTTCTGGCAGGTATCCTTGCCGCTTTAAATCTTGCTGGAAGGTCTTCAAGCTGGCTCCTCCCACCCACCCGGGTGGTAAAACTCTCGGCTCCGCCCCATGACGCCAGATCTTCCTTACCGCTTGGAAGCTCAGGTTCCCTCCTTAACGCTCTGCGTATAAGACTGGTTCCTATTTCTTCGGTGTACCCGAAATAACTTTTAAGGTTTTCAAGACTTCGGTCATTTATCTCCCTCGCGGCTGCAATGGACAAATCGACTCCTGGTTTTCGGAGGTGCCCACGTAGGCAGAAGATGTCTTGGATGGATCCGCACTCCGTGCGTCTACTGCTCTAGGCCTTGAGTACTCCACCCGTGGCCCGCGGTAATCGTGCCTTCCTTCTGGTTCACGCCCTGAAGACCGCGCCACCGCTTACAACTTGGGCGCCCCGATAAACATTACCCACCGGTAAAGTCGAAGGAGGCCCATTTGGTGGTTTCCGTGGCGGCTGGCTCCGCCGGAACAGCTCGAGCAGATGATCGCCCTTGAGGAGGAGGCGGCGCAGGCCGCATCTTCGTCTTCCTCGGCCGCGGCCTTTATCCCGCTTTCCTTGGGATCCTCCTATTCAGCTTCTTTTAAGGAGCTTTGTCAGTCCCTTTCCACCAAGGGAGAGGGACCATCAGGACTTTCCTCTCGGTCCAAGAAGAAGGACTCAAAGGTAAGTCCCTCCGTCGACACTCTTGGGAGCGGGAGGTCCCCCTCCCAGTAGTCGACCATCGACTTCGGTCGATCCGCCCGGCTTGACCACTGGCCTCACGGTGTCCCATCAGGTCAGTTGACCAAGACACCGTCCCGGCCTTGATCGAGATTTTCTCGACCGTCGGACGGGTTGTCGACCGGTGAAGCCGAAAACCCTCACTCCCCGGTTCCCCCGGCGGAGATCGAGGTTACCGTGGGCTTGCCTGTGCCTCCGGTTCCGGAGTCCATGGTCGAAACTTCTGAGCCGAGGGGAGAGCGGGTCTCCCCCGGCCTGCCCCAGAACCCTCCTCGGAAACGCCGAGGTTCTCGGTCTTGGTCTCTGACATCTTCTCGGTCCAGCCGATCCCGTCGACATAGGCGGTCTCTGTCTCTGTACCGTAGTAAGCGGCGTCGCCGTTCGTCCTCGTCTTCCTCCTCGGACAAGGAGAGGCTTTGACACAAGTTGAGTCGGCGCTACGAGGACCTCATGTGGCAACAGCTCCTTCTGTCTGGGAGCAAGCCGACGTCATCGCCTTCCCTGGCCATCAAGTGGCTGTCACCGGAGCGGCCGAAGCAACCCTCGCCCTAGCCGAGGTGCCTGCCCCGGGCCTGTTTCTCGACCAAAACCGGCTGCCCCACCGATTCTGGTGGAACCTCCGCCTCCACAGCCGAAATTTGGGGCCCCGACCAAGAATTCTCGGTCGGCCCAGGGCCTGCCCCATAGGCTGTCTGTCACCCTCACTCCCGACCGCCCTTGGCAGGTGGAGGGTGGCTCAGGCCCAAAGCAGCTCTTTGCGGACTCGTCCGAGTCCGACGACTATTCCTCCCTGTTCTCCAGGCAGGTCGACTTGGAGTCCTCCGGAGGTCAGTCGCTGGACGATAGCCCATCGTCCTTCATGGGTTTGCTTAGGCTCATCTCGGAGTCCACTGGGATGCAGCTCGAGCCGGTATCCAAGCAGGCCAAGTATCCCCTAACGGAGATATTGGACCGAGGGGATTCTCCCACGGAGGCCTTTCCGGTGGCCGAGGCCATTGTCGGCCAGGTCTTGGAGCTCTGGCAGCGTCCTTCTTCCTGCCCTGCGCCTTCGGCCAGGATGGCGAGGAAGTACGCCGTCCCTACCGGTTCCCAGTCCGGGTTTTCAGAACACCCCTCAGCCGAGGGGTTGGTTACCGACGGCGTCTTCCGGCGTGCTGGAAGCGCCAGGGACGTGGACAAGCCTCCCGACAAAGAGTCTAAGAAGTTGGACTATGCCGGGCGCAAAGTCGACGCTGCGTCCTCCCTTGGCCTTCATCAGGCCAGCTCGGCCGTGCTGATGGCACACATTTCTCACGCCCTATTGGGCTCCCTTGACGAGGTAGTCCCTTATCTCCCAGCTGACCTGCAGACCACGGTCAAGCAGATGCGGGACCAGGGCAGGGCAGTGGCCAAGCAGCAACTTCAGACTGCTCTGGACATTGGCGACTCATGTGCCAGGTCAGTCGTGGCCGCAGTGGCCATGCGCCGTCGGGCATGGCTGAGGATATCCACCTTCACAGCGGATACCCAGCACAAGTTGGCGGATGTCCCCTTCTTGGGGACCGACCTCTTCAGCCCTGGAGTGGAAGGTCACCTCCAGAGGATCGAAAAGTCCAATGCCACTCTGGACTCAGTCTCATCCGCCCAGAGGGACAAGGGCCGCAGACCGCAACCCAAGCCCTTTCGTCCGTCTGCGCCCACGGCACCTCCGGCTCAGCAGCATCAGGGTCAGCAGGCTTGCACTTGGCATCCCAAACCCAAGCCTGCGGCTTCCTCTTCCAGGAAGCAGGGAGGTAAAGGCCCAGGAGGTCCCTCGGCTGGTCCCTCCTCCAAGCCTGCCCAGTGACGGGTTGAGGGGTGTCACCCCCAACCTCGTCACTCCACCCCGCTTCTCGGGGGGCCCGCCACTTCCTTTCCGCCTGGTCCACTATCACCACAGACCGTGGGTGCTGGAAATGATAGGAAAGGGCCTGCCTCTGGAGTTAGAGCAGGCTCCACCCTTCCGAGCCATCGCCCCCCGGGGGGGCCTGGGGTCCGCAGCCTCGCTGTCGGCTCGCCGAGCTGACATTGCTCTGCTCCTCGAGAAAGAGGTGATCAGAGAGGTGGCGGACCCTACCTCAGACCCGGGGTTTGTGTCCAGGTACTTCCTGGTCCCAAAACGACGGGGCTGGCGCCCCATTCTCGACCTGCACGACCTAAACAAGTTCCTAAGGTCTCGGACCTTCAGGATGGTCACTCTGGCTCAGATAATACCATCCCTGGAACGAGGCGTGTGGTTCTGTTCTCTGGACCTACAGGACGCGTTCTTTCGTGTCCCTATCCGTCCGTCTCACCAGAGATTCCTTCACTTTCGAGCGGAGGGATCCCTTTACGAGTTCCAAGCCATGCCCTTCGGCCTTTCTCTTGCTCCCAGGGTCTTCACCAAATGCATGGCAGTGGTGACAGCATTCCTGCGGTGCCGAGGGGTCCGGGTGTACCCTTACCTGGATGATTGGCTGATAGTAGCCCCTCCAGACAGGAGGTGGATCGTCAGAGATCTGTCCCTCCAGGTTTGCTCTCAGATTGGCCTTCTCATCCACGAGGCCAAGTCGAACTCGGACGAGCGGGTGATTCTTTCATCGGGGCAGAGCTCGACTCTCTTCGAGCCAGAGCACGGCTCCCGGCGGACAGGGCCAAGGTTCTTTCCTCCTTTGCCCAGTCATTTCTGGTTGGACAGTCGCGCCTGCCCGGGACTTCCTGCGCCTCCTGGGTCTCATGGCGGCCTGCACCAGCGTGGTCCGTTGGGCCCGCTGGCACATGCGTCCCCTTCAGTGGGGATTGGCCAGCCAGTGGTCACAGTGCTGCGATCCATTGGACCAGCTAGTGATGGTGACCCAGGGGATGTGGAACGCTCTCCAGTGGTGGACCGTTCCAGCCCATTTGCAGGAGGGCATCCTGTTTGTCCGCCCCGAGCCGATGGTCTCTCTATCGATCAATGCCTCTCTGATGGGTTGGGGTGCCCATCTGAGGGAGCACAGAGCGCACGGCCTCTGGTCCCTCAGGAATCCCGATGCCATATCAACCTGCTGGAGCTTCGGGTGGTTCGTCTAGCCCTCACCACCTTTGCTCCATTTCTACGGGGTCAAGTGGTTCAGGTCCAGACAGACAATACCACGACCATGTACTACCTAAACTGCCAGGGCGGGACGTGCTCCATGCCTCTGTGCAAGGAAGCTCTCCGCGTTTGGTCACTGGGCGCAGCCTGAGATGGATCTCCTAGCCATCCATGTGGCAGGAACCTCCAACACCCTGGCCGATGCCCTAAGCCGGATAGGGGCTGTGTCCCACGAGTGGTCTCTCCTGCCGGAGGTAGTACAAGATCTGTTCTCCCACTGGGGCACACCTCAGGTGGACCTGTTTTCCTCCAGGGAGAATGCGAAGCTGAGGCTGTTTCATGCCCGCCCCCCTCAGCAGGGTTCGCTGCAGGGGGATGCCTTCTCGAGGCCGTGGATCCCAGGCCTCTTCTACACCTTTCCCCCATTTCCCTTGATCCACAAGGTGCTTCTCAAGGCAAGGAGGGACAAGGCGCAGGTGATTCTGGTAGCCCCTGACTGGCCCCGCCAATGCTGGTATCCAGATCTCCTCAGCCTCAGCTCCAGGCTCCCGAGGCAGCTTCCAGCTCGCCCGGGCTTGTTATCAGTCAATCAGAGGAAGGTGTTCCATCCAGACCTTCAATCCCTGCACCTGACAGCCTGGTTCCTGAGCGGCTAGAGTTCCAGGCCTTGGGTCTTTCCGACGAGGTCCTCAATGTAGTTCAGGCGTCCCGTAAGGAGTCAACCAGAAAATGCTATGCCTTCAAATGGAAGAGATTCTCCATTTGGTGTCAGGTCAAGGACCTGGACCCTTCCTCCTGTTCCTTGGCAAGCATCTTGGACTACCTATGGTCCCTTTCTCAGCAAGGGCTTAGGTCGACGACCCTAAAGGTGCACCTGGCAGCCATCTCTGCTTACCGGGCGCGGGCCGGGAAGCAGTCGGTTGTACAGGAGAAGGTGGTCTGGTGCTTTTTCAAAGGCCTTGATCACATTTCCCCTCAGGTGCGAGAACCTCCACCTCCATGGGATCTACTGCTGGTATTGGCAAAGCTCATGGGCAAGCCATTCGAACCAATGCACAGGTTTGACATCTCTCACCTGTTGTGGAAGACTGCCTTCTTGGTGGCTATCACGTCAGCCAGAAGGATGGGAGAGCTCCAGGCGCTTTCCATCGAGTCTCCTTACCTGGTCTTCCACAGGGACAAGGTTGTCCTGCGCCCCCACCCGAAATTCCTTCCGAAGGTGGTGTCGGAGTTTCACCTTAATCAGGTGTTGACTCTGCCGGTGTACTACCCCAATCACACCTCGGAGGCCGAATATAGGCTCCATACTCTGGACCCTAGAAGGGTGCTCGCTTACTATAAGGAGCGCACGGCTGAAGTTCGGGGAGAGGTTCGCCAGCTGTTTGTCACCTATGCTGAAGCCGCACCCGGCAGACCTGCAGCCAAGCGGACGATAGGCAGGTGGGTCACCTCCTGCATAGATCTCTGCTATAGGTTGGCGGGCATGGAGCCTTCCAGAGGATAAGGCCATTCTACCCCATACCGCTGCATGGTAGACTGCTTCCAGGGCGCCCCTATCCAGGATATCTGCAGGGCTGCTACCTGGAAGTCGGCACATACCTTCATAACCCACTACCACATCGACCTTGAGTCATGCCGGGATGCTGGTTTTGGGGCCTCGGTTCTCCAGTCTCTATTCCTTAAGTAGGGGGTGTGCGCCTTGCCTCCCTCCTCCCAGAGAACTGCTAGGAGTCTGCCAGAAAGTGTGGATGAACAACATATCCATGTCCCTAGAAATACAGGTTACTCACCTGTAACAGGAGTTCTAGGAATGGTATATGTTGTTCATCCACACGACCCACCCGACCTCCCCGGCTTCGACGCACAATCTGAGCTTCCAGTGGCCAGAACTGGCATCATGGGGCTGAGCCGAGTTTTACCACCCGGGTGGGTGGGAGGAGCCAGCTTGAAGACCTTCCGGCAAGATTTAAAGCGGCAAGGATACCTGCCAGAAAGTGTGGATGAACAACATATACCATTCCTAGAACTCCTCTTTCAGGTGAGTAACCTGTATATCTTGCCTCAGAAGTGAAATAATGCTAAAACAAAATCTGATATATTGATACTTTTTTTTTTGGTCTAACTGCCCACTGGATTATTTAATTTTTTGCCAACTGGTACTGCTGCTTTAAAGTGTGATAACTTCAGAACCGGAGACTTAGTTTTTTTTTCCCTAAATGAAAGCTTGGCGGCTGCTAATTAAAATAGATATAATAATTAATATGTCACTTCAGTGACCATATAGTGATATAAAACATAAAATGTTTCATATCAATATAAAAAAACATAAAATGGTTCACTGCATTTTTAGCCCTGTCATTTTCAACAGATTATATCAACATGTATATAACATGCAGCAACACAGAACTGTATTAATGGTTCAAATATTACAGCTTTCAAAATGTAACTTCAAGCATTATAAAACTATCATATAAAATTATTTTTGGAATTGGTCAAAAAATACTAGTGGTTGTTCAGTCTAAGAATAAATAGATTCTTTTCTGCTTTGGATTTTAGATTCTGAAACTTCATGAAGCTCAGACAGTTTCTATTTATTTGTGTTCATTTGCATTCCTTAGTTGATTTTATTTACGTTTGTAGAATGTTTTGCTGCCCATCCTTAGACATGACTAGACATTGTACAGTCTTGTTAATTTTGTCAGTGTAAGTGAAAGGTGCTGGATTAAAAGCACTGGTGACTGAAATCCTCTCTGTGTACTCATAAGAGGTGCTGCATTGGTGACTGAAGAGTCCCTCTCGCTGCCTGACCAGTGTATCTCAACTCCACCCTGTAATGTCCGGCTCCTCTAGCAGTTGATAGTTAAGGTCAGACTTGCGAGGTTTCCAGAACCAAGGGGGGAAGGGGGTGCAGTTAATGCTTTTTGTAACTGTTTCTTTATGTTAGTACTTTCTGTAGTTCTTCTTCTTGTGATTGGCCGGGGTCCCTATTTAGCTCACCCACAAGCCTTGCACCCACCACTAGTGGAATGACCCAGCTAGCCCCCCCAATCCTTGAGCTGCCCCCTCCCCCTTATAGAGGCCCCTGGAAATACCTCTCAGAATGGGGCCATGGTACATGGCAAGAAATGGCCAAACATTCTACTGAGACTTGGCGAGAGTGGGGAGCATCAGGGGCTGGGTAGTCTGTGAGCTGCAAGTGAAGCATCTGCCCAGACCTTACCAATGTTTTGTGCTCTCTCTGCCCCCCCACCCCTCTCATTTATGGGGGCATTGCCTACTGCTTTGCCTCCAGTCCCTGTGGCATCAAACCACAATAAATTTCACCTGGGCCACTGAACAACCATAGGATGAGAATGGCTTTCAGACACCATTAACCTCATGTGGCCTGGTGGTCCGGTGATTAAACACCAACTTGCTGTGATGGGGTGAGAATGGCTTTCAGACACTACCAATCTGGTTGGCCTGTGAAGGGTCAGCCATGCCCACAGAGCCCTTTGGTGCTACTCTGATGCCGTCTGGGGTTATTACTCCGGAGTCCACCCAGTTCAGTCATCTGTTCTTTTTTCTGGGGGATGATTTTTGGCCCTATCCTCTACAGTGGGAGCTGAAGAACACAAGAAAGGATGGCGGGAGCCAAAGTGGGAGATGGGATGGGATGGGATGGGATTGGATGGGGTAGGGGGTTTGGGGGCTGCAAGGAGAAAATCTGCAATATAGAAGTGACAGAAAAAAAACATTGCCACTTTCTGCCCGATTTTTTACCTAGTGATGAGAGGCTCTTTAACTCCTCACCAATCTGCTGAACCTGAGACAGCTCTCAACCATATCTGAAAAGAGATCACCTTAGAGAAATACGTTTTTGGAGATTTAGGAGCTCTGTGAACTGTGACCCCAAGCCATCTGGGGACATGCTACCTTGTCCTGCACCAAAATCTATTTTGAAAATTACTTAGTTTGGCATAATGGTGTGTGTTGAAAAATGGAATGAATTTGAAATTAACACAGATTCTCTTCACTGTGCATTATTAATTAATTAATTTATTGTTTTGGTAATTGGGTAAAACCCACTAGGCACAAGTGCTGGTTTTCAGGGGTGACCTGGGAGCACTGGAGAGGTTAACTGACTTGCTCAGAGTCGCACAGCATACAGGTGGAGGTTGTGGGAATCAAACTTGGGTCTGCTAGATGTACTAAGCTCATTCACAGCTCATTACTCTAACCTCTAGGCTATACTGCCGGGCCCAATAATGTTATGTCACAGAAGAGTTTATGTAGTACTGTAGTCTGTATTTTAGTCTGAAGTAGCTCTTACTTTCAAAGCCGTGACACCTGCAAATTTGGCCATCAATGCATTTCACCCCAGCCATGTATTCCTTTTTTTTTTTTTGTTATACTTTTTTTGCAGCCTGTCCTACTTTCCCCCTTCTGGGTGGACCCATCCCTATCCCTCAGCATCCCAGTCTCTTACACTTGGGGACTGTCAACTCCACGAGCTTGCCTCTTGTAGCGGGAACCAGCCATCACCAACCCTGGCCTAGCTGCCTCCAGTGCTGTGGAGGTGGAAGTTTCCTGGTTGTTCCCGAGGTGGACAGTGGCTGGGGTCGGGGCCCAAGTGCACCAAAGGATCATCTGTGCTGTGGGCCATTTTGCCACCTTAAGTCCAGCCGTCAGGATGTTGGCTTGCTAGGAGGCCCAAATGTGTGCATGCTGCTGGTGTGCTGGTAGCCTCAGCCAGCGTCTTCCCTACCACACCTATGAGAGAATGATTGGGACCTTCAAGTACTTGAAAGGGATAAATAAGGTGGATAAGGAGGGTCTCTTTAAGCCGAGTGACAACCATAACACGAAGGGGCACAGTCTTAAGCTAGAGGGGGGAAGGTTTAGGAGGGAGGTCAGGAAGTACTTCTTCACAGAGATGGTGGTGGACTCTTGCAATGCATTGCCGGAAGAGGAGGTCTTGTTGAAGACAGTGGGCAGCTAGAAGAGAGGCTGATATAGGCATGGGGGAAAGTAAGGATCATAGGTAGGGAGGATGGGAGGAGTGCGGCGGGGAGGGCAGGGACAGTAGCTCAAGCTGTGGACCCTGCAATACGAGCAGACTAGACAGACCAAATGGCCTTCTTCTGCTGGCTTCTTCGTATGTTCTTATGTATATCCCAACACATGCTAGAAGCCCCTAACTGTTTTTGCCTCCAGCACTTCTGCTGGTAGGGTATTCCAAGTATCTACTACTCTTTCAGGGAAGAAATATTTCCTCACATCTCTCTTAAATCCCCCCCCACCCCCAGCTTCCTTGTATGCACACGGTCCTGGCACTCCTTCTCATTTGAAAGAGACTTCCCTCTTGCACTCTGTTCACCCCTGAGAGGTACTTGTAGGTCTCCATCATGCAATCTGTCGCTCTTCTCTCTTCCATGGTGTACATGTTGGGCAGCTCTCCCTCCCCGGAGGAAGAGACTGTCCTCTGGGACGCTCAGTCTTCCTCCCCCCCCTGCCAGCCCCTGGGACTTGAGCTTGTTTCCAAATTTAGGTCACCAGCATCGCGAGCAGTAGTGCTTCCGCTATGCTGATGGGTTGACTCCTGCCTTGTATTCGAACATCATGGATACTGCCATTAGCGTTACCAAAATCCATGGTGTCAAAACAGCAAAATGCAAACTTCTCACCCAGCTCCTGTTTTTTTTTTCATATGTATTTTGTAGGGCTTTTTTACATGTTTTCTCCCGGCCCATTTCAACATGTCCCGACACAGCGTGTGCATGTGGAAACGTACACCTGCCTTCTTATCAGGATACCTCTCCTTCAGTTATGCCGTTAACTGCCTGCGCTGGCCACCGGACCTCCATTCGGTGGTGGTGGGACTACGGGTTGGTAACCCTTCCCCAATCCCTGGAGAGGAGAGATGCCACTTGATTCTGCTCCCCCCTTCCCTCCTGTGCCGGCATCCCGAGGTCGCTCCTGAACCTGGGTCACCGGCATAGCGCAAGGTAAGGCATCCAGCACCTCAGCCCTCAGCACCACCGGGCCAGCTGCCTGTTTTTTTTTTTGTTAATGAAACTTGTTTTCCCTAGATTTTAATGAAATCATACAAATATATTCAGGGCATTCTTAAAGTACTTTGTACAGAGATAAATATATATCTTTAGCAATATGCCACGGTAATCATGGCCAACATTACGTGGAAAAATAGTAGGATATATTTGGATGCACAGACACCTTAGCAATATGTAGATACAGCCTTATAGCTAGAAAACAACAGATTTCTTGGAGTAGGTCTACGGACGTGACCAAGCTCCTAGCCACAGCCTAAACTCTGTTAGAAACTTTTAAGGTAATTAACCAAATAAGCGCATTGTAAAAACACATAAGAGCATGGTTCTGCCACACAGTGTGAGGAGTTCAGAGTTAAAGTTTAAAACCTTACTATTCTTATTTGGTTAAAGAGGTGATGATGCCTTGGGGGAAACTTTGGAAACCATAGTAGCGAGACACAAGCTGCAAAGTATAACAGTGAGACACAAGCGGGAAAATATAATAGACACAATTCAGCTTGTAGTTCATATAGCTTCTATAGGGTTCTCTTCTCCCTTATTTATTACTGAGGAAATCTAAACAAAAAATAGAATATTGGATGGGCTGTCCTGCACGACAAGCTCAGGATTCTATCGAAGGCTTTTCTTTTTATATATATACTTTATTTTTAACATTTCACCATTTACATGACGGTATGTTCATGTATAGTAAACAGACCAAATGGACCTACAAGTCTGGGTTCAGAGTCCCTTAATTGTAGGATAACATTGCATTTACCATATAGAGATACAGCATATGGAGGGTTAATCTTTTAAACTATCTGTAACCAAAGGATAGTTTCTAGTTAGCCTCCCTTCTATGTCTCTCCTAGGTTCCCAGTCCCACTGATTAGATATTACGACTCTGGGTCCCTCAAGACCCTACAGAACTGTATCCTGTCTTACTCTGACCCGGGACCTTCTTTTTGCTCCCTGAAGACGTAACCCTCAAATTATGTATGTGCCAGGACTGTATGACATGTATTATTGCTTTATTATTGTATGTGTACTTTTTTATTATTGTATGTGTACTTTTTTTGTTTCCTCTGTATTTTTACCTTTATCTGACGTGGAACCTTTGCAAAAGAGTCTGTGACTCAAAGGATTGTAATTCTGATTCTATTCAATAAAATAAAAAATAAATTAATAAAATAATTGCTGTGTCATGAACCCATGAGTTACATGACTAGAACCTAAATTAAAGATTGACCAGCAAGGTATGCAGCATAAACCGCACCCCATTATATATGGAGCTATGTATTGCCATGTACATACCAGATTTTATCATGAAGTTTCTAGAAAAAAGGAGAAATTTAGCCGCAGAATCATTATAAAAATGACAGCATAAGACTAATAGAATACAAATCCCCCAACATAAAACCTTTCCCTTATATCAGAACTATGTATGACGAATCGTTTGAAGGGATTCATTTTATCCAAGTATTAATTACCCAGTAGGAATTACTCCCTTAGTAACTTTAATCTTTACCCCAGAAAAATGAGAATGTACTGAGTACCAATGCCTATTAACATTAAGAAAGAACCAAGAAGTAAACAGCCTATGTTATAATCTAGGCTATTCAGACAAGGCAACTATTTATAAAGTCCAGCACAATTTACAGTTCACAAGCATGAGGCCTTCAAGTGTCTATGGTATCCGCATCATCCTCAGAGTCTTCACCTTGCCTGTTTCTGGCTTCTGCTCCCCGCCGGTCAGCCCTCTTACCCGCCTCCACAGGATCAGAAAAAAGGTAAATGTCACCCTTGTGTAGAATCCACAGTCGTGCTGGGAAAATCATGGTATGGGACACACCAATGTCTCTTAAGACTCTCCTCACCCTGTCAAATCTCTTCCAACGTTGTCTGGTTGCAAAGCTAAGGTCTGGAAAGAAATGGATTTGATGCGCATCCTGATATAGCGGGCTGGTACAGTGGGCATACTGAAAGATCTGATCTCGCTCTCCAACTCCTGTAGTCACCATCATGAACATGCAGGGTTCCTCTAAGTTCTGCTTATGGCCCCGGGGAGTGATATGATTGACTTTTTGCACTTCCCACTGGCTATGCTCAAATTCAGGGTTTAATTTTTCAGAGCGCCACTCCCGGATAAACCTCAAAGGATAATCTCCCTTGACTCCTTTGGGGAGACCGAGGATCCTGCCGTTAGCAGAGCTCACCTGATTTTCAAGCGTTTCTAGTCTGGTGCGTAGGTGCTGGGTTTCCTTCGCCATTAGCATAGTAGAGCTCGTGGAGGCATCCATCTGTTTGCGAACCTCAATCATTTCCCCCTTCAGGGCATCTATTGTGGACTCCAAGACGACTACACGACCGTTGAAATCATCCACCTTCTGATTCAAGGTGGACACTGAGGCAATAAGTGTCTGCATTTTCAGCTCCAGAGACGCTAAAGTCTCTGATGAGCCCGAATCGGCTCCGGCCTGTACTGAGGTTACAGGCGTTGCCATCCCTTCAACATTTTTACTTCTTTTAGTTCCCCTAGCTGTGCGATCCTTCCTTGGATTCCCCATTCTAGGCAATACAGACTCACTGTTTCAGCTGGTGCTCTCCAAATTACGATTTGAGGGTCAAAAAAGTGTACTTTTAAGTAGATTAACTTAGGTTTCTACAGAGCTGCGTGGTTGTGCTGCTACACAACTCTGGCTGCACAGCACCCTCTCCCTCCATTGAAGGCTTTTGATGAAATCAGTGATCACGAGAGCGCAGCTCAAGTGGTCTCAGATTTCATCAAAAGTCCAAGATGGGGGGCGCTGTGGAGCCCGAGCATGGAGGACACACCTCAATAGAGTTCCATACTTCATGTATTATTTTTGTGCTTTAAATCTAATCTTTTCGATGCAAAAGAGTGTCTGAATACTTCCTTTCTGCAATGGGCAATCCCAAAAGAGACAAGTTGGCCACAGAGGGATCTAAATCCAAGACTACTCCCAGTGTTCCGGCAATGTGATCGACTCAAGGCCGCAACCATAAGGAAGCTGATTTGGGCAAAGAGATTTTGCAGTCATTCGGTCATAAAATTAACCGACTGATGTCTTCAGTCGCTGGACTGGCTGAAAAGTTTGATAATTTAACATATAGGGTAACCAGTATCAAAACAAATCTGAAGTCTGTTAGCCAGAAATCCTCAGAAGCAGCTAAGAGAGCCGACTCAGCAATGGGAGCAGAATCAGCAATAATAAAAGAAAAGACACACCTCAAGACTAGATTGGAGAGCCTTGAAAATCAGGCTTGAGCTTCCAGTTTTCATCTTCTTGGAATACTGGAGAGAGCAAAAGGAGACCATTTGTTTCTGTTCATACAAGAATGGTTGACTCAGCAGCTGGGTGAGGAGGTGACTTCTATAGTCCAGCACTTCCAGAACGTGTATAGGGTAACAACGCAGGGCCGTCCAGACAGCCCAGAGGCCCCACGCACTGTGGTAGTAGTGACTGATGGAGTCGGCTCTCGAGACTCGCTGCTCGCAATGGCCAGACGAAAGTGAGTACTTCTGTGTGAGGGTCAAAATGTGTTGATGTTCCTGGACATCGGGTACGCGACAAAAACGGAAGAAAATTTGATGTGGCTAGGGCAATGCTCCGTGAAGTCGGGATATCACATGGAATAGTGTTCCAGGTGCGATTAAGGATCGCACATTGTGGTAAAGTTTTTCTATTTTCGGATCCTAAAGATGCTCTCAAGTGGTGCCAGACATATGCAGCCCGACCAAGAAAGGAGGGAGATGAGGATTATTCTTCAGAAGAAGAGGACACTTGAATCATTCATTTCTGGACTTAAACCAGGTTTTCTTTATTAGATTGAGGAGTGGGAGTATTTTTACAAAGTTGGCTTTTAGGCCTAGTTAACTTCTTAAGGGGATTAAAACACAAAGTTCAAAAGTAAACATGGAATTACATTTTATTTCTGTATCCTCTTTACAAATAATTATCTCTAATATGCGTCTAACTAGTTATCTAGGTGGTTAAATATTGCTTATTTGGGGAATGATTTTGACTGCTCCTTTGTTTCCCAGATCATTTATGAGAAGATATGGACTCTTATCGGTTTTTGCAGTTCATTGTGCTATTATTCATTGTTTAGACATGGTAGTAAACTTCAGTTTTCATTGGATCGAAGTTTATGAGACTGGAACACTGCTTTTGACTTTATATTGCTTACCATGCAGCTCATGTGCTCGTTGTGCAGCCAAATGGAATATTTTATTTAGGATTTTAAAACTACAGTAACCCCTTATGACATATCTTGTAATTTTGGATGGATAAACTGTAGGTATTAAGAGGAATGGCGCCCTCTTGGATATGTAATGTATGTACGTTATATCTGAAATTCATGACTATGACTATATGTCTATTATTTAATATACATGAAGTGGAAAAAAAAAAGTCCAAGATGGAATCCTTGAGCTTGTCTATGCAAGAGAGATCATCTGTTATTTTTTATACTGTATATATTAAGCCGTGTTTGTTCAACAAAAAAAGTAGAATTCAGTGACAATAGTAGGTTAATTAGGATCTACAGGCATCAGGATCAAATGGACATCAGAACAACACTGGGTGTCAGTTGATTTTTTTTTTTTAATCCAAACACTATTGAAAAGTTGAAATGAACCAAAACTACTGCAAAAAACAAGTCTACTGTAAATGGAATGGCTGCAACTAAAATTAACAGGCAGTAACACTGACCATGGACAGGAAAAAGTGAAAGCCCATATTTTTTTTTCTAAATGTGGCATATGCCTTAGTTGGCAACTTGCTGTTGTACTATCGATTTGACATCAGATCGATGGTACAAAGTCAGAACAATGGTACAAGAGCTTTTCAGCTGTTGTGAACATGCGAAGAAGCCAGTAGAAGGCCATTTGGTCTATTTAGTCTGCTCGTAGTGCAGGGTCCGCAGCTTGAGCTGCTGTCCCTGCCCCCACTCCTCCCAGACTCCCTACCTGTGGTTCATACCTTCCCCCGTGCCTATCCCAGCCTCTCTTGAAGCTGCCCACTGTCTTCAACAAGATCACCTCTTCCAGCAGCACATTCCAAGTGTCCACCACCCTCTCTGTGAAGAATTGCTTCCTGACCTCTCTCCTAAACCTCCCCCCAGCTTAAGACGTGCTCCCTCGTGTTGTGGTTGCCACTCAGCTTAAAGAGACCTTCCTTATCCACCTTATTTATACCTTTCAAGTACTTGAAGGTCCCGATCATGTCCCCTCTCTTTCTCCTGTCCTCCAGGGAGTACATTTTCAGTGCCCTCTACCTCTCCCCATATGCCTTACCTTGCTGCCCTACTGTCATCTTTGTAGCCCTCCTCTGGACTTTCTTCAGCAGGTTAATGTCCTTTTTGAGGTCTGGGCACCAGTACTGAACTGTGTACTCTAGATGTGGCCTCACCAGTGACCTGTACAAGGGCAGTATAACCTCCTCTCTTTCCTACTACTAATCCCCTTGATATGCCCGGCATCTTGTATGCCTTTGCTGCTGTTTTCTTGCACTGCGTAGAGTGCTTCTGGTCACTAGTGATCATCACTCCCAGGTCCTTTTCCTCCTCTGATGCAGATACCTGGACTCCACCCAGGTAGTACTCTGTCCTGTGATTCTTGGCTCCAGTGTTCATAACTTTGCATTTCTTGGCATTGAAGCCAAGCTGCCAGATCCCAGACCACCTCCCCAGCTTTTCCAGATCTTCCTGTAGGTCCTGTACCCCTTCAGCTGTGTCTACTCTCCTGCAGAGCTTGGTGTCATCCGCAGATAGGCACATTTTGCCCTTAATGCCATCCTCAGTGTCATTGATGAAGACATTGAACAACACCAGCCCCAGCACTGAGCCCTACGGGACCCCACTGGTGACCTCTCTGGCGCCAGATAACTCTCCCCCCACAACCACCCTCTGGGTTCTGTCCCTCAGCCAGTTTTCCACCCATCTGTTTCCATAGAGAGCAAACTCTGCCTGTATACTATAACAGGATCCTTACCCTTCGAGTTCCTCTCCTCTGCCAGCTAATTGCATACTTGAAATCGTAATCCTCAGTTGTGACATCACAGTCTATTGGCATAGGAATAACTGAGATGTCAGAAGCAGAGTATTATGACATCAGGTTGGGACTAAGCAACAGGGCCGGATGAACTCTCAATTAACAAAGATCCCCTTTTCAGGCATATGACATCGATACCAAATAATGGGGAGAAGAAATACAGAACTAATGAGAAATCTAAGCTGCTTTATGTCCGCATATTATGTTTGCAGAGTTCTTCTGGTGGCATCAGCAGCTAATTAATCACCCATTTCCTGCTTGCAGAATTCATGGGAATCCCTCAGAATACTTCCTTCGAAAATTCTCGAATATTAGGGACTAATTTTAGCTGGGTGTTGCGGATAGTTGTCACATGGTGTGCACCTTTGTCACTGCTGTTTCCCACCATTGTCAGCTGCCTCTGAGTGACTGAGCTGTGAGGGGTGACCGTCTTGTTTAGTGTACAGTTTATTTTCTGTAGAATATGTACAGTTATATGAAATCATGGGGATAGTGGAAACTTGTGCAATCTGCTAAAGTTGAGACTTAGTCTGCCAGGGATATTAGCAGCATTGCAAGGCATTCTTGTACTGCGTACACTAATGTGTCTTTAGCTGCCCTCAGAGTCTGTGTAACTTTCAGTACCCTGAAAAACATTAGGCAACATAGGGAAGGGAAAGGGGAAATTGTTTAGCCAGGAAAGATACACTAAGCCGAAGCTTGTTTCCAGGTGTGACCTGGGAGCACAAGGAAGTTAAGTGACTTGGTCAGGGTCACACAGTATGCAAGTGGGGGCTGTGGGATTCAAACCCAGGTCTCCAGGTTTGCAGCTCAGTGCCTTAAACCACAGTGTTGTACTGAAATGTACCAAGTTGTTGTTTTTTTTTTTTTATTCATATTTTTCTCCCCCGGGGCTCTGGTCGTGATACATCGACCAACCCCAGCCCTGATACCGACATCAGGCCATCCTCCTCATGCCCCCACGGCGGGGTGGTGAGGAGCAACCCCAGTTCAACTCACCAGAGCAGGATCCGGATGAGGAGGTGCCATTCGGCTCGGGCAGCGGGGGTCGGAAGCTCATGCTGCCCGACTGGAGCCCAATTTTCTATTTTCTGCCTTGCAGGTAACAGCGTGCAATGACGTCCAGGCACGTAGCTGATGTCTACTGTACTCCACCCGCTCTCTACACCATTCTGGTAGTGCTCCCAGGTCGTCACCAGGGGCCACTACAGAGTGATGGAACCATGGATCCCTTCCCGGGATAGGAGAGCAGTCCTCCGGACGCTGCATCCTATCCCTCCCCTGCCGACCCCCGGCGGCCCGGGCTCGACTCCGAACCCGGTTCGACAGCATGGCGTGCTGTGTGGCATCCAGCACCTCAGCCCTCAGCACCACTGGACCGAGATGTACCAAGTTTTAGTTGTTTCCAGTATTGGAAATCAGGTGTCCAAAGCAACTGATTCAGCAGTATCTATTTTTTGTCACCTTGTCCCAGGAGCCTCAGTGTTTCAGGCCCTCACATCATACCACTCATGCCCACCAGACTCGCTCTCATTGATGTTCACTGTCCATTCCCAGTGCAGGGCTGGATTAAGGCATAGGCAACATAGGCACAGGCCTAGGGCCCCTGCCTGCTAGGGGGTCCCCAGCAATCCCCAACATATGTTTACGATATATCCTTTTCTTTCTGCCTGGGCTACATTTTTTTTTTTGTAAAGGATTCCATAATCTGAGCAAGGCAGGGGCTGAACTGTGACATGATTCTCACCTCCGAGTAGTTTTTAACTGCAGCTGATAGTGTCAGGCCCCCCGCTCAGTCTGACCTTTAATGTGTGAACAGGCCCATTTCCTTTGTTTTGTTTCCCACTCCCATTTAGAATCCCCACTTAGAATCAAGGCTCACTCTTTTTTTTTTTTTTTGTAACTTCTATTTATACTCTTTCTGTACGGCGGGGGCATACTTAATCCCCTTTCTGCCTTGTGTGCGAGAGTTCAACTGCATCCCACAAGCCAGCCTCCACCTCGGAAGCAGAGTCGGGGAGAACCATGGCTTACCCTTCCCCCCCCCGGCTGCCTGAACCAGGAGAGGGAAAGACCGCATCACCCTTGGGTCCCTGTCCCTGCTTTCATTTTCATTTTATTGAAGGGTTAGACCATTGAGAATAAACTCCTTTAACATGGTGCCCCATGGCATTACATAAAACAAAATTACAATTGATGTAACATTACTTACTCCGGGCATTGTTTGGCTTGCAGGGAGGTCCCCCGTCTTAAGCTTCACTGTGATAGTCAGGAGGGTTTTTTCCCTTGCTTACCCCTTTGAGACACGGTTTACAATGGCTCCTGTGCAGCTGTCTTCTATGCCTCCTTCCTCTGGAGCCTGCCATCATCCCGCCCCCTACTACATCCCGTGCACTTTGTGTTGCCCCGAGCTCCACCAGAGGCCACTACAGTGCTGGGAATTTCCTGCAACCCACCCCGGGGAGAGGAGAGGAGAGCAGTTCTCCAGACGCTCAATCCCCTCCTGCTCCTGATGACCCCTATAACTCAGGTCCGTGCCCGAACCCGGGTCACCGCCGTGGCGCAAGGTGTGGTGTCCAGTGCCTCAACCCTCAGTGCCACCAGGCCGAGAAAGCTTAGTCTTAACCATAAAAGATTAACAGTGCAATTCAGTGTGTATGCTTTACAGTTAACCTCACTCCTAAAATTAAGAAATCTACAATGCATTTCAATGGTACAATTAAAAATTATACTTTTTTTTTTTTTTTTACTTTCTCTTTTATTCTCCCCCTACCCGCAGCGCCCCCTCTCTTCAGGAGACACACACATATGGACTTATTAGTCCCCGCCCTCTTACCTGGAGCCTAGCGTGGTCCATCCCCCATGTAGCCTTGGTTATACCCCCCAGGCTGGGTACAAGGTGGGGCCCTTACACCCCAAGGTCCTTCCTGTTTTCATCGGGACTCCGTCACCTAGGACAGGTAGGGGCTTTGGGGGGTCGGGGCTGTTGTGCTCCATCCACCGGCCGCGCTGCAGGATGTTTTTCCTATTTCTTGGCGTACTGTGTGCCCTGACGTCAAGGCAGTAAGCACCGACGTCCAGCACGCCACCCTTTTCACTAGCTTGGGCTTGCAATACCTCGGGTCTCCACCTGAGGTCAGACATGCACCGAGCCCTGGATCCCCCCCTCCCACCGGAGAAGGTGAGCTGCCCTTGGGGCCTCAAGCCTCCAGTCGGTCCTTCCAGCTCCCGGCCTGCTCTCAACCCGGTCGCCATGCCGCAAGCGGAACTAACTGCTGCACCGCGGCTGGCCCCCCTTTTTTTTTAATTCCCTAATCTCATTCGAATTGAAGTTCTGACCTTGATGTAGGTCCATTTTCAGGGTGAACAAATGAACATATTTCCAGATTCCCATCAGTAAATCTTGCCATTTATTGAGCTTGGCTTACTGATCAACAACAGAAATGTTTGATCTGATGATTAAGAGACAAATGTTGAGGGGGAGGGCTGCTAATAAGCACCGAGTAGTGAAGACACAAACCTCCGTAGCTCCACTCCATAATTCATAGAATTTGTATTTTAACAGAGTAATTGGAGTAAAAGTTAATATAACTGCTTAAGACCATCCCTTGGTCATGGATGAGTACCTGATCTCAGGTAAGAACACCAGAAATGCGAATAAGTCATTGACTAAAAAAACCCATTCGAATGACCCAACGAGCATCAGCGAGCCGGGGTCTATCTCACTGTCGGCCGCCGAGATTGCAGTAGTAAGCTGGGCAGTTACAGAACAAGTCCTACAAGGACTGAGCCCAAGGCTGGACACCTTCGAAACAAAAATGGCCACAATTACTTTTGAGCTGGGAAATTGGGCAAAGTGAATATAATATCAGAAGTACAGCAGCGAGTCTTGGATCTTGAGGATGCAACATGGCGGGTCCCAGACAAGGTGGAAAAGTTAGAGAAGGAACTGGAAGAATGCACGAAGTGGTGGACTACGAAGAAAACTATAACAGGAGGAGTAATCTCACGCTCTGAAGGTTGCCCGAAGTTAAAAAGGGTAAGAGTGTGGCAGAGTTCTGTGCAGTTGTTCTTCCTAAGCTATTAAATATGGAACTAAAGAATGGGTGGTTGAAACACAAGCAGGCTCGCAGCGCGCCCACCAGATGATCAGGCCCCGAGACAAGTTATTTTCTGCCTGCATAACTTCAGCGATAAGCAGGCTATTATGGCAGCGTATAGATCGAAAAAAGAAATAATATTTGAAGGCGCAAAACTCACACCGCACCAGGATCTCTCGTAGCGTGTACAGAGGAAGAGACAATCGTTCAATGCCACTATGAATATGCTGCGGGAGCGTGGTATAGAATTCTTTATGGCTTACCCAGCGACTGTCCATATGAGATCAGAGGGGGCCAACTACTCGTTCTGGGAAACGTAAAAATTAAAGCCTTTATTGCTGCATGGAACAAGAAGAATGGGGTAAAATGAACTATTAGAAGATGAGTTTTGCTGATCCAGATGCAAGGGTGACTGAGACTGTCACTTGCCTTGGTGTGCGGTTTCTTCTTTGTTTGCTTGTTTGCTTACCGGTGCCTGGGGACATTTGACCTCTTGACTGTTGTTCCTCCTTCGGGGGTTTTACGCAGGCCGTGTGCCACTTGGGAACAACTTCAGATGGTCAAGACTAACCCTCCAATCTTGGATAACACATGGACAAAACCCAGGACACAAAGATTTAAAGATACACTTCTGGGGCCAGCCCGGTGACGCTGAGGGTTCAGGTGCTGGACACCACATCTCGCACCACACCGGCGACCCAGGCTCAGGAATGAGCCTGGGCTGTCGGGGATCAGCATAGAGGAGAGGATTGGGCTTCTGAGGACAGCCCTCTCTCGGGAGGAGGGTTCTGGTCAGCAGTTATTGGCCTCATGGAGGTCAGAGGCACAGCAAGAGTGGAACATACAGAGTGGCCGGGAGTGGTGGTCATTTACGGTGTTTACCTTTGACATCAGGGCACACGCCATGCCCCAGAACAGGGAAAATGACGCCGGAGCACCAAGAGGAAGGAGCGCTTGCACAGACTCTGACTCCTGCCTACCTAACCACCGGAGGGACCCGACGAAATTGAAAGGATCTCGGGATGTATGGGCCCCACCTCATACCCACCTGGGGGGTATAGCTTTGCTCCGTGGGAGTCCACCGGGGATTCAGGTAAGGCAGTGAAATGGGGCAGGTGCATAGGCGTCTCCCAATGGAGTGGGGCTCCGTCGTGGGGGGGAGAATAAAAGAGTAGTTTAAAAAAATGCACTTTTAGCGGCATGCGTGCTGCTGGGTGCGGGTAATATGATAACTGCATGATTGCTGTGTTTGGGGTTATGAGGGACGGAGCCAGGGAAAAATAACAGTAGTGGGAGATTATATTCAGCTGTGGCTTTCCCCTAAGCGCCTAGTGAAGGGTGTCTGACTGCACTCATCCACTGGGGGAGAGGGATCTACAGGCTATATATGTACTTGTTTAGTGCTGTAAGATGACGGAGGGCCATGGGAGGGGGGTGGACCAGTGGTTTATGAGTGCGGGCCTCACCCGGCTCCCTGGCCTTCGATCATGGGGGTATTGGCAGGCTCATGTGCTTGTATTGCTAGCCATGCCCACAAAAGGGAATTGCTCATGGGTTAGGGCAGGAGAAACTCTTCAAGGACCTGGATTGAGCACCAGTAGATGCCCGTATTGAGGGCTGTTCGCTCAGACCAGGGGAAGGGTGATATACAGGAAAAGGAAGGGGGGGTGGCACTAACAAATGATGGGGGGGGGGGGGAGTGTCCTTAGGTGCGGAACCACAACATACTGGGGTGGGATGCGTGCATATGTCTGAAGCATCCTATTGTCACATTGTGTTTTTTAAATCCATGAGCCTTGAAGTAAGGGGCAGTTAATCACTTATAATGCTAAGCTCTGTTAACAATAGTAGTAAGCTAAAGGACGGAGGGAGGAGAAGAGCGTGAGAGGGATATTGGGATTAAGAACAACATGACCATTTTGGCTGTAGGTTCTAGGGAGGAGCATGTGGAAAATTCAACAATATAATAATAATATGTATGTTGTGTGGCAAGAGTAGAACGGAGGGAGGGGTTGGGGGGATAAGTTGGGGGAAGTTAAAATGTTGGAGTTCTTGTTTCATGTTACTAAGTATTTTATTTCTTGTTACCTGCGATTGCAATCTGTGCTTATTGGTAGAAGTGTATGTAAGATGCTTGCAAAAACCAAAACCAGTGGTGAACTAAAGTAGGAGTATAAAAATAGGATCAATTCATCACATCCCTCATGGCTAGCAGAAAGGATGCTGACGTATTCGTGTCTTGGAACATCAAAGCCTTCAGCTCTCCAGTGAAACAGTCCAAAATACTGTCAGCCCTTAAAGGAGGAATACCCAAGTTGCTATGTTACAGGAGACACATTTGACCCCAAAGGAACATGGGAAACTGGTGGGGGGATGAGTAGGGTCATGCTGTGCAGCCTCATACTCCTCACATAAGAGAGAGGTAGCTATACTAGTGAATAAAAATTTTCCGCTTGAAGGAACCAAAGTGGTGAAAGGTAACAAGGAAGGGATATATGTATTTATAGTGGGTAAGATAAAGGGACAGGAAATTACAAAAGCAAGCATTTATGCACCAGCAGTATATGACCCCCTCTTCTTTCATAACCTACTGGATGTGCTTAATAAAGAACAATTCCCGGTGCTCAGCGTGGGTGGAGATTTTAACTGTATCATGGACTGGAATCTGGATTATTCAGGGCTGGGCCGCAGGCAGAATAGAGCCACAGAAGTGTGGGCAATGGGGTTAAATGACTTGGAGTTGGTGGATAGCTGGAGGACAATCAATCCGGGAGCTAAAGAATTTACTTTCTATTCATCACCACATATTTCCTGGTCTAGACTAGATTACATTTTTGGAAACAAAGGCCTATATGCCAGGGTGAGCAAAGAATCCCACAGCCAAATTGTGGTCTTAGACCATTCCATGGTACAGCTAGAACTGAAATGTGGGGGGGAGGGTGTGAGAGGACTAGGATCCTGGAGATTTCCAACATACTTTGTGTGTAAGGAAGAGTTCCAGAAATACCTAAAGTCACAATGGGATGAGTATTAGACTACTAACAAGGATTCGGTAACTTCTCAGGGAATGATATGGGAAGCCAGGAAGGCCTTTATGAGGGGGGCAATAATTAGCTACACAACAAAAATTAAAAGAGAATGAAGAGAGAAAATTAACAAATTGGAAGAAGAAATTAAAAAGTTAGACCAGAAAGTTCTGAGAATAAAGAAGAAGATAGAAGACACCTAATGCTTGTGAGGGAGGATCTTAATGAAATTCTCACAGGGGAAGCAAAGAAGAGGCTATTCTTTGCCAGGCAGAGTATATACTGTACGAATGAGGGAACAAACCAGGACCACCCTTGGTCAAGCTGATGGGGGGATAGCTGGCAGAATAGTAGCAATTAAAGACAGAGCAGGTAAGATAACTAACAATGAAGAAGAAATCAGAGAGGCCTTTCTGGACTTTTATGCTAAATTACATAAAGAGGAATGCATAGGAACTGAAAATGAGACAAAGCAATTTCTAAATGGAGTTCAGCTACCATCCCTAGACGAGGAACAGGCAAGCATGTTAGGGGCACCTGTCACGGCAGTAAAAGTGAAATATCAAGCCTAAATCAGGGAATGCCGGGGGTCCAGATGGATTTGGGGCTGAGTATTACAAACTTATGAAGGATAAATTGGCAGGGCCTCTGCATGACCTCATGGAGGAGGCTAGGGGGGAGAGGGGTCTACCTGCATCGTGTGCCATGGCCAGCATATGTGTCCTGTTAAAACCAGGTAAAGACAGTCTGGACTGCTCATCATACTGCCCCTTATCCCTCCTCAACTATTATTATAAAATAATAGCTAAGGTCCTACATACATGTCTAGAAAGGTTTCAGACGCAGATCATATACCCTGGCCAAACTGGCTTTGTGCAGGGCAGAATGTCCTATCATAACATGAGAAGGCTCCTAAATATAGTCTGGTGGGGTACAAACAACAACAGAAATGGAAAGGGACCTGGGAGTAGTCATAGCAGATGACCTAGGGGCTGGGGGGATACTGGGATGTATAGGGAGAGGCATCCCCAGTAGAAAGCAGGAAGTTGTCATCCCTCTGTACAGACAGCTGGTGAGACCCCATCTGGAGTACTGCGTGCAGTTCTGGAGACCCAATCTCCGCAAGGACATAGACAGGATGGAGGCACTCCAGAGGAGGGCAACTAAAATGGTGCAGGGTCTGCACCAGAGAGACATATGAAGAGAGACTTAAGGAGCTTAATATGTATACCCTCGAGGAAAGGAGGGACAGGGGGACATGATAGAAACTTTCAAGTTCCTCAAGGGAATCAACAAAGTCCAAGAGGGTAGCATCTTTCAGAAAAAGAGATATGCAAGAACAAGGGGGCACAATCTGAAGATAGAAGGTGGACGGCTCAGAGGTAATGTGAGGAAGTATTTTTTCAAGGAGAGGGTTGTGGATGCATGGAATGGCCTTCCTGAAGAGGTTGAAAGTCAAAAACAGTGGGGGAATTCAAGAATGCATGGGACAGACATAAGGCAATTCTATGGGGTGGGGGTTGGAGGAAGGAGGCTGTTAGTTAACAAGGATCTGCAGCTTATCCATTAGATAGGGAAATGGGCAGACTGAGTGGGCCAAGTGATCCTTCTCTGCCGTCAAATTCTATGTTTCTATATTTCTGTAACATCCAGGGCGGGTGTGTGTGCTTTCTATGGATGCAGAGAAAGTGTTCGACAGAATAGAGTGGCCATATCAATTTGAGGTACTAAATCGATTTGGGGTGGGAGATGGGTACATCAACTTGGTAAAAATTTTGTATCATGAACCGAAGGCACAGTGTTGGTAAACGGTGCACCCATGAGGGAGTTTAGATTATGCAGAGGCACAAGGCAGGGGTGCCCCCTCTCCCCCTTTTATTTGCCATGGCAGTAGAACCGCTAGCGATCAAGAAAAGAGAAAGCCAGGAGATTAGGGGAGTCATAGGGTCAGGGAACACTCAGCACAAGATCACATTATACGTAGATGACCTGCTGCTGTACCTAACACAACCTGAAAAATCAGTACCAGCTTTATTAGACATTGTACAGAATTTTGCAGGTTTCTCAGGGTATAAACTGAATCTTCAAAAATCAGAAATTTTGTTTTTAAATGGGGAAAGTGGGAAGAGATAGGAAAATACTTGGGGTTTGCGTAGAGTGGATCACCACCTTACGTACTTAGGGATCAAGATGGATAAAGATTTTAAAAAACTATATAAGCTAAATTACACCCCCTATTTAAAACCATTCTGGCAGACCTCTGCAGGTAGAAGGGCCTCCCCATTTCATGGATTGGAAGAATTAATCTTCTAAAGATGAATGTCCTCCCTAGAATACTATGTGCCCTGCAGTTGGTGCCATTTAGTCCCACCATGCGGGATATCACGCAGCTTGAAAGGGGATTTGGTAACTTTCTATGGAGGGGGAAGAAACCAAGGATGACACTACATAGGCTCAAAGCACCCAAAGCAAAGGGTGGGCTGGACTTCCTGGATCTAAAGAGCTATTACCTAGTGGTTCAATGTCAATACATACACTATTGGGTGAATAGAGGAGAGGCTGCCACATGGCTGGACCTAGAGCAGGGAGATAGTCCAGATAGATTAACAGCTTACTTGGCACTAGGAGGAGAAAGGGCATATGGATGTAGAAGTGCCCCCAACCCAATGGTTGAATCAGTCTTAGAGGCCTGGAAGTGTATTAAAAAAAGATGTGGAGCCCTGGGAGACAATACTCTTCTGGTTCCCATAGCAAGAAATCCTGAATTCCTGCCGGGTCTAGAGGACCCGGGCTTCACAGAGTGTGAAACCAAGGGAATTAGATGTTTGGGGGATCTATGTGAGGAAGCAGATATTCACCCATTTAGTACGATTAAGAGATGCCTGAGGCTACCAAACTCTCCTTTCTTTTGGTACCTGCAGGTGAGATATTTTGATGCAAAAATGCTCAGTGATTCAGTGAGGGGTAGTATGATAGCAAAGGTGGAGAGAGAGAGATTCTAGGTGCCCACCAGCATGAGAGACGGTTGATCGTGAGGGCAGCTAAACTAGATAGACAACTTTAGGGGGAAACGGATAGAGTGAGAGGGAAGTGGGAAGAGGAACTGGGTGTCCCCATCACGAATGACACATGGGAGCAACTAGTTGTCTCTCATATGGGCCTTCTGCTTTGCAATAAGTCCAAAGAGGCACAATGTAAGTTCTTGCATCACTTGTTCTACCCACCAGAAGTGGTAAATAAATTCCATCCGGAGATATCCCCTAAGTGTGGAAGATGTCTGGCGGAAAGAGGTACATATTTTCACTATTTTGGGGAATGTAGGATAATCAAACAATACTGGGAGCAGGTGTGCATTGAAATCAAGCTTGTGGGGAGGAGAGATTGATATGAACCCACTTTCCATGCTGATGGGTGTGGAGAGAGAGGGCGAGGATAAATGGATCACATACCCAAGATGGGTGCAGGTGATGCTTGTCCTGGCCAGACAAATTATTTTGAACACATGGGTGTCATGTGTAAGGCCCTCCATCCATATGTGGAGGAACTTATTATTAGTGACATTGGCCACGGAGAGGCTCACCTATACCTTAAGGGGTAAGGAAGAACTGTTTTTTGGTTTTTTTGTACTGTATTTTTTTTTTTTTTTTTTTCAAATACAGTACATACATACCATAATAAAACAGTAATGAATTACATGAAAAGAACTGGACAGTTCCATTGCTTCTTATAACACTGTTAAAATACATTAGCTATTGTAAAGTTCTTTATAGTACTTTTGGAAAGAGAAAGAGAAAAATTAAAGAAAAGCAACAACAATTTCCCTACTAAGACAAGCACCTTTCAAGCTTATTTGAACCTTTATAACAGTACTGTTATTATAAGATTTAATACTTACAGGAATGTGTTAGAACTGAATAAAGTAATAAAAACAAACTTTGCCTTGGTCTGAGTATTCTGTTAATTGTGAAAAATACCATTTTTGTTCTAAAATATTGTTTAGTTAGCCAAGAAGTTAGGCATAGCATGCAATTCAATCATGTTGTTAGCCTCTCCACTCTGTTGGTTATGAGTCCCATAGGCTCCTTAGTGGTAACCTATGCTATCCAATCCTCCCGAAGGGTTGCTGCTTCTCCCAGCGTTCAGGTCCCCAAGAAACTATCCTTCGTCTTCAAGAAGCTTTCTTCTTTCCCTTTAATTACATATGTTAATCTATCCACTGCCAGGGCTTGACTAGCTAGGCTCTTCCATTGTTCCACTGTTGATACACTGTTAGTTTTCCACAAATTCTGGATACCTTGGCGAGCCACAGCTAGCAGAACTCGAATCCTCTTGGGGTGGAAATCCCAGTCCTCTCCTCCCTGTAAGGTCACCCCAAGGAGCAGGGGGCATGGGGAGAACTCCACAGGTTGGCCCTCCATCCAGGTTATCTCATCTGCCACCCCCTACCAATATTTTTGTATTTCCGGGCAGTGCCAATAATAGTGCATCAGAATACCCTTGCCACCTCCACATTTCGTGCATAGGGGTGAGATGCCAGGTTGAAATTTATGTACCATAGTAGGTAGATAGTACAATCTTTGGAAGAATTTAAATTGCATTTCTTTGAATTTGTTGCGTACCAATAGTCCCATGTGGGATCTCAGTAATAGGTCCCAGTTGGAGTTAGTGATAGCAGTTCCCAGGTCTTGTTCCCACCATCTTCTAATTTTCTGGGTTTCAACCTGAAAGTGGGTTCTGTCTAACTTTGCTGCTGTTCCTAGTAGCCCTTTCTCTTGCTTTATTGCCCCTAGTATTTCTTGTTCTACCTGGGCTACAGTGGAGCCACTATCCCTTCCCTTACTCAGGGTTTTCCAGTAGTTACGAACCTGGAGATATCTGAAATGGTGTGATGACAGAAGATCCAGACCCCTTTGGATCTCTATGAATGTGTACATTTCATCCCTCCTGATTAAATCTCCCACGCACCTCACACCCTTCTGTTGCCAGACTGTAAAGCTTTCATCTCCTAGGCCTGGCAGGAACTCTGGGTTTCTCCTCTACTGGCATTAGTATAATATTATCACCTCCACCTCCCCTCCGGTCCTTAATGGCCTTCCACGCCTCCAAGCAGCTAACAACCATTGGGTTTGGGCTCTGCAGGCGCTTATAGGCTTGCAGGCCTGTTTTTCCTCGATAGGCCGAGAGGCGACCTTCACAACCCTCTTCTTCTAAGTCAAGTCACTGTGCAGCCTCTCCCCTATTAATCCAGTTGTGTAAGTATCTGTATTGGGTTGCTAAATAATACCCTTTGACATCAGGGAAATTCAACCCTCCTACTTCATTGTGGGCTTTTAATTTCCTTAGACTTGTTCTTGTTTTTTTCCCTTGCCAAATAAATTGTCCGAATCCTCTCTCTAATTCAGAAGAACTGTTTAATAGGTTATGGGCACGGCTCTCTTCATCTCTTTCACCAGTAGAAGCAATAATCTTTGGAGAAGGGTACTATTAACAAACACAAACTGTCAAAGGAAAGAAAAGAAACAAACAGCACAGGGGCTGAATAACCATTTATTGGTAGCAGGTATGCATACAGTTCATCAGTTTATGAGATATTCTAGAAAAAGCCACAGATTGCACACATTTTAACATGTTGTTCTAAACCTTTCTTGTTTTTAGTTTACTTTTACTTAAAGGTTAGATTGTGCAAACTTCTATGCCTCTTTTTTTTATACATATACAAGAATCAATCATTGAAGACATTGAAAGAAAAGGAGCTGTAACAAGAGATGCTTGGGTCCTAGTGTTAATAACACAGGAATGAGCATTTCTACTGCAAAAAGCAAGATATGGAATGAATAAGATCCTGCAAGCATTGCTGATAATGGAATAAACTTGATATAAAATGAGACTGCATTGTATGAATTGTACTGTTGGTTTTATATTGTTTTCTGACAATACCAATAAAAATATTATACAAAAAAAAACAAAGAAATGTTTGATCCTGTGTATGAGTTCTTCCAACAGTCGCTCGCTTTGCAATATAGTCTCTAAAGTTCTTGACTGTCTAGTAAACCACCAACTTAACTCCTGCACCACCCAGGACCTAGCCTCTTTTGGAGATGGGTCCCTGCGTTATCCAACAATACTTCCACATCCTGATTCAAACTACCTGATATGGCAAAATGATACCCAGACTGCGAGTGCACATGTGTGTGTGTTTGGGGGGGCCCTTTGGAAAAGTGCAAATTATGACATCTCATACCCCAAAAATTATTTTGACCAGACCAGTTAGTAATCATTTTCTCTAAATGATCAAAACTCAGACTATTGTTGTTTTTTCCATACCGATATTATTAGTTTTATTTATTTTGAAGCATTTTACTTATTTATATTTTATGCTTTTTTTTAGGGACAGTAAGAATTTTGTTTTCAAGTTTCAGTAACTAATATGCAATGGCCAAGAGGTGCAGTCATGATGAAGGGGCACAGTCATTGCAAAGGAGCATGGTTATGGAGAGGAGGTCCCCAGATTAATTTGGCCCTGTCCTAACGTATCCCACTGATGTCTGGGTCAGTTCTATCTCCCCAGGGCCCTCTTTCTCTTGATAGCCCCAGTGTCAGTCAGTGTTCAGTTCGGGCTCCAGAGACTATGTAGAGGATGCGCTGCTGATGAGGATCGGGTGGCATGGGGTAGCACACAAGGAGGCCATCACCCAAGACTGCCTGGCCGGAATTTTTCCCCTGTTCTCTCCTCCCATTCCAGTCTCCCCAGAGTGGTCCCCTACTGCTCAGTGGGACAGAGCCAGCCTTAGCACTGTTTTAGTATTGGGTGATGTCCACGTTTTTGTCCCATACAGCCTTTTGGCTTTCTGGTGGATGCCTGTCCCCTCCTTCGGGTGAGTCCGGCACCCCCAACCCCAACTGCCACTCCCCCTGCTGTCATGCAAGTGGGGATTCACATGGGTAAAGGCCCATGGGCTCTGGTTTTGTTATCATTAATGGTGACCGTTGCACATAGGATTTTAATCCTTTTCCTTCCTGGACTCCGCCCACCTCCTTGACGTTGAGTCATGTCCTGTTAGACCTGACACACAGCTGGCATGCCCTCTGGATGATGCAGTCTCAGCACAGCGGAACCTGATGCCATCTCTCCCTGGCTGTGAGTGCTACTGTCTGGCAGCACCTTCCCAGCTGCCCCCCTGGCTTCCCAAGTCCATTTCTGAACCCGAGTTACCAGCATGGGAGTTGGTGGAGTCCACTTGTTGCCCTTCTACATTGTAAAATATGGAATTTTAAGATGGTGGTTTCACTGTTCCCTGTTGGAGACCAGTGTTTCCTGCTTGGGGGGGGGGAGGGGTTATGTCGGCAATGAATGTTTGTGTGTTGGTTATTATAGGCAGTTAGATGGTGTGGGTTGGCCCCCTTCCCAGCTGGGACAGGTCGTAACAGTTTGAAAGAAGTCATAGAACATGCTGCTTCTCAGACTTTCTCAATCTTTTACAACTTGTCCTAGCTGGTAGACAGCTTCTGCTCAACTGCGAGTCTTCCTTTACAGCAAGTCATTTTCTTACTGCAGTTCTTTTTTGGATTTGGAATTTTGCTGATCCTAGGATCCAGTCTGCTGCTTTTTGATGGGCAGTGCAGCATTTTGATCAAGGATTTGTGACCAGGCCTGGACTAAGTGTGCAGATCTGGAACCCTTGGCTGCAGTGCTTTGGAGGACAGCTATAAGCTCCCTGCCACTCTCTGGTATCAACTGTAAAGGGGATCCTGATAACCAACAAGCATCGCCCCCACCCTGTAGGAGGAGAGCAGTCTATCAGATGCTTGATCCTTCTGCCCCCGGCCGACCTTCCGATTTCCCCCTTCCCCTAAGTTCACGTCCATACACGGGTTGGCGCCACAAGCAGTAGCGCCACCGCTGCGCCGGCAGGCCAGCCTATTTGGTGTTTCACAAGGATAAAGTATTCCGCTGAACGGTGCAACCTTTCTGTCTAAGGTGGTCTCCATCTTCCACAGAAACCAGACAGTGTTGCCCTCCCTTTGACCAAACTCCAAGAATGCCAAGGAGAAGGGACTGCATTCCCTAGATGTTAGCAGAACCCTAAGATTTTATCTCAGCTGTTCCACAGTAGAAGAAAGCTCTTTGTACTCCTAGGTTTGGGAGAGAAGGGGTCCGCTTCAGCTAAACGTACCCTCGCTTAAATGTCAGACTAGCATATTCTTACCAGGGTCTCTCTGCTCCCTCTGGGATCAGATCTCATTCGATGAGTGCTGTGCAGCTTCCTATGCCAACACACGCATTTGCTTCCCCTGGAGAATATTTGTAAGGCTGCTGCATGGGCCTTGAGCTGCTGATTCTTGTGGCATTACTGCCTAGATGTCCCCAGCTCTGTTGATGCTGTATTCGGCAGGCGAGTGTTTAGCTCTGTTGTACAGCACTGACCTTCCCAGTTCAGGACTGCTTAGTAGGGCCCATGTCATCTGACTGCCTGTAGGAGCTGACACACAAAGGGGAACTTGCTTTCCCCTTTTGTCATCTTGGAAGGTTGTTTTTCTATGGGTTATGGGACCCTGGAAGCAAGCTTGATTTAAGAAAGAAAAAAATGGGGAGGGGACTAAGGACAGATCTCTGAGTAGTGGCACACTGTGTATCAAACTATTTGCAATCATACTGCAGAAAACTTGAAAGTATGGTGGGGCGCAAAGATTTTTCCAGCACTCAACTTGGATATTTGGTGCATTCCCCTTCACATTTATTTCATTTATGCAGTCAGACCCTTGTTATACTCACACCCTAGAAAAATGCCCCCCAAATGGTCACCATGACCTTTGGCACTCAGCAGAGACTTGCCAAGCTCTCCCTTTTCCCCCCTTCCAGACCCTTGATGGTGCTGTGATTGAGGATGTCTCCTTCTTTAAGTACCTCGAGGTATGATTGGATTGTCATCTTGACTGTTCTACTTATGAGGATGCCATCCTCATAAAGTTGGGTCTCTTTACAGGAACAAGCAAGTATCTTGCTTCCTGCCCTTAGAGAGACTGTCGCAAAGAAATTCTTCATTTATGGCAACCTTGTATATAATGCTGCTCCCATGTCCACCCTTGCCAGACTGGATCCCCTCTTTCATTGCTTCTGCTGCTTTGTGCTGGATTGCCTCCCTAGAACCCACCACTTTTCCCTGTATTGCATCCTCTTCTTGCCTTCCCTGGATGCCAGTCGCCTCACTCATTGTGCCACCTTCATATCCAAATTCTGTCTGTGGTTACTCTGGCATTACTGTTCCTTTCTCATGTCCTCACCTCCTGTTCCCTTTGCAGTTCAGACACCTGTTCTCCCCCATAAATTCCTTTTCTGGTCAAGCTCCTTTCTCCTCCCCCACTTCCCCAAACTTTGACATATCCTTCCTGTTGCACTTCGTAATCCTCCTTCTTATCTGTCACTAAAATCTCTCTTATGTGACTTCACTAATCACTCCTGCAGTTGCCACTGATCCTAGGCTAGTCCCACTCTTCCTCTGTCCATACTTGTCCTTCCACCTACTGCCCTGATTTATTGGTTCACATCCCCTTTGAACTTGTCCCTGCTGTACACACAATCTCCCATCCCTCACTTTGCTGCCAGTTGCACTTTACTGAGCTGTTACTACTGACATGCTGTGTTTTGCACTACTTGCACACTGTACTTCCTCTTGGTTGTCTACCATGTGCTTTTTATTATTGTTATTATACAGTAATTGTAACGTAATTGATGTAACTTATTACTTCACTGTCCTCATCCCCTCCCCCCCGGACATGTGGAATTGAGCTATTTAGCCCAGTATGTTTTTCCTGATGAAACTTGAAATATAGAGGATAATGCCTGATGTACAGGTGATAACCATGGTGTAATCACCTCGAGTGGTTGCTAGGGCATCCGTAAACCTCAAGAGCGCAGCTTGAAAGGTTTACCATTGCCCTAGCAACCACAATAGGTGATTACATAGAGGATAATGTATAGTCTTTGGTTAATAACCACACTGTAAACACTTCGAAAGGTTTCAATGATATCATTGTAAACCTCAAGAGTGAAGCTCGAGAGGTTTTCAGATTCATGGCAACCTCGAGAAATGTTTTCAGCGTGGTTGTTAACCAAAGATAATACATTATATTTTATTGTGTATGGGCTACCAAGATAGTGTAATCGCAGATTGAAGTACTTTACTGAGTTACTTTACAGAACATTGAGAATACTGGATGGGCAGCTATGCAGAACCAGTGTGTTCTGCCACAGAGGGGTTCTGATTCCCTCTGACCTCTTGAGCGAAGCTTGAGAGGTCCATGGGAATCAGAACCCCGAGGTGGCAAAACACACTGGTTGTGCATAGAGTTGCTCATCCTGTATTTTTTATAGTGTATAGTATTGAGTGAAATAATGTGTTTTGTGATTTCTTTGCTTTCAAAATGAAACTGACTCATGCAGTCTCTAGAGGTTCTAGAATGCTGTTCTGCCACAGTAGGGTAGAACAGCGTTCCATGACCTTGGAACCGTGGTAGAACAGCATTTTGAAAGGGATGGAATTCTGTACAGAACCACACTCCACTATACACTATATTAATTGTTGTGAGCATTCCAGCTTGTTATACCATTGATATGACATACTCAAGAAGGGTTAACAACAGAGTGATGTCATAATAATGGCATAACAAGGTTGTAATCTGCTTGATTTCAGTTAATAATAAGGGCTTCCCATACATTATAAATAAATAACAAGATACTTGGACCTCAGTTGTGGTGTCTCCCTAGTTTTTGCTGAAATCTGCTGTTTGAACAAATACTGTTTAGCTGGAGTTTCTACCAGTAAATTTATGACTTGCTTCCTTGTAAAGGTTGTAAACCACGTAAACAACCCCGCTCCCCCAATCAGAGTGTGCTGTACTGCAGATTTATCACCTTTATAAAATCCAATAAAACCACCAATTACACAGCACAGCACAGACGGTAACTTCATTACTTTTTGGCAATAAGATCTGAATATTAGTCAGACTAAACTCTCTTGGGCCAATGAAAACGTTCCTGTAGCCAGGCTTCACGATGTGGAGTAGTCGCACTGAGAGAAGTAGCATATTAAAACCATATTTCCCTTTTGGCGAATATTCAAGCTGGAAGAAACAGAAATGCAATATTTTTTTGAGGTACTGGACTTCAGCCATTTTCATTTCAGCCTGCCAAAGGGAGCCATTACTTTGTAGGCATCTATTAAAAATTAAATGAACTATAACTGTAAAAGGAACAGTGCGGTGGAATCCAGCTGCAGTGGTCATTTATTGGGCTCTGAAAAAAAAATTGAAATTACTCTACCTAGTGGACCTTAAAAAGAGTGAAATGAAAAGAAACAAAAACGAGTGTCTTATGTTAATCATAGACATACAGTACGTAGGAGACCCCTACAAACTGGTGCACATTTGCACAACATAATTATTTTGTCCTTGCTTCTGAAGCAGGGGGCAGACATGGAGTAAGAGCCCCTTTCTTTCCTAAATTACTGTGTTACTACTGTTATATATGTATTTAAAGTGCTTTTCTTGGAATTCTCATATGCTTTGGTATGTTCTTTGTCTGATGCCCTCTGTTCTAGCCTTGTTCAGTTAATCTGTTTATTTCTAGTCCTGTCATAGTCCCCTTGCCAGATATATAGGTATACACTCTCCCTTATTGTTTGGTGTCAGCCATTTGTACAGAGGATGTATAACCTTGGACAGGTTAAACTGAGCATGCACTGTTAAGGTTCTGAAAGGGTGTAAAATGATTTGGCTGTCACTTGAGATTCAGTATGTAACCCCCCTACAAATGGGGGTTCCTAAAAGCCTCCTAAGAGCTTGCCTAAGTGTTCCCCTACCTGCTGGCGTTCAGCGGTTAAGCCGTTTGAATGGCACTGTGAGTGCTTGTAGAGCCTCCACATACTGTCTCTTTAAGAGCTGTCTGCTTGCAGACATAATTGATGCTTATGGGGGGTAACTGGTGTTTCCCTGCTTGAATCCCACCTGAGCTGCAGTGTAATCGCTCCGGGAGCCCATCCGAAAGATGGAACTGTTTGCCTGTAATCGTTTAAAGCATTAGTGAAATTGCAGTTTGTCTAACCTGCCTTTATTGCAGCTGGGACTCTGTGTGTGTTGCCCCTCCATTTGGGACTCGAACTGCTGTGCTGGGCCAGTTGGGTTTAGAGGAGTCCTTAAATGGAGACTGCTTGGGCCAACCAGAATTTGGACTCTCACTGGAGCCGGCTTACAAGGGGAATGTGTAGCTAGTGCTTATGGGAATTGTAGTTTGGACCTTGGCACCTTTTTTGCACCAACAGAGGGAGCCCTGCAGTGATTGACAGCCGAATCCACCAACTTGACCTGTTGGAACTGAAGGGAAATGCCCTGAACTGAAGCTGGAGAGCCAGATTGTTGTTGGCAGTGAAAGGAGTAGGAGCTCTGTATGTGCTGTGGTGTACAGTTCTCGCGGGAAGCATGTGAGAGGCCTTGAAGTCGGCCTGCAGCCGTTGTAAGTGATAGTCGGACTGAATCCGAGTTCCTAAGGAGAAGGAAGGCTGAAGAGTGGAAACCAGGCTCACCCTGTAGAAGACTGGAGATATTGCTGAATCATGCTCGTTCTGTCGGGAACTGAAGCTGCTGTGTGTGCTCCTGGGTATTTTGCAGTAAGTACGATCAGGATCGAGGAGCAGCCTGCCTGGTATAGTACTTTCCTTTTACATATGAATGTGCGTAGTGCTTGTGGGGAATCGCTATTTCCTTTCCCCTGTACTGTGTGCTGTGTGTTGAAGCTGGAAGCAAACCTCAGCTTGTCTCGGACTAAATCCGTTTGCTATCAACTGCAGAGGGGTCCAGTCACAAGGACCTTGTCTCCATACCCTGTTGTTTCTGGCAATCCAGAAGAACATCCACCATCCGGTTCTCAGCTTGGGTACTGTGAGTACAAATCAGGGTATTCCCCTGCAGCCTGCTGTCAATTACAAGTGTGTCATCTAATTATTGTTGTTTCACTTCTTCATGGACTGAGCCATCCGGCTCTGGATTACAGTTGGGTGTTGTGCATATATTTTCTTCCTACAGGGCCCCATCCATCTGCACCTGTCAGCCAACCTTGGGCAACAGACCTGGCCAGCCCCCCATCCTGGGTACTCAGAGAGGGACATTTTGGACCCTATATATATATATATATATATATATATATATATATATATATATGTGCACAGTACTGTGATTTGAACTTGGCCAAAACTAATCAACCTGATTGCCCCCTCCCATGTTACTGTTCCCTAAATAAATCAGATTTGTTGTTATTATACTATATACTGTCTGTGGTGTTGGTACTTATGGAAACAGTATTGCATTTTGCTGTGTATGTTGTTTAAACTTATTTTACAGGGGGTCCTCAGAGACGTGCTGCAAAATCAGTCTCGAGGGTAAGTGGTATCTATACGTGTGAAAAGTGTACATATGTGGGGTACTGGGAAGGTAGCTCCCGTGTATTGTGTGAGCCATTAGTGGGAACAAAGGGGGGGGGGGTCCCAGTGTCCCAGAGGGCTGTACCCGAGCTAGTTTAACCACTACTAACCCTTACCTCTGGGTGGAGGCACCTGTCATAGAACCTAGGCCCCTTAACTTGTCACTAGCCCGACAGGCAGGTGTAGTAGCCCTTGGGATAGCGCCACCTAGGGGTTACGGGTATATACGAGCAAGGATTGGGCTCATAATTATTTACTTTTTTTTTCCCCATTCTGTTTTTTTCCCCGTCTCACCACTGCGACCACCTCCCCTCTGCTCAGCCTAGGCGAACTCCCAGCCCTTACCTGCACATTCTCTGGCACTTACCTGATGTGCTCTCTTTCCCATCTGGGGTCAGCAGGGAGAGGTATCCAGACTCCTTTCCTGCAAATTAATCCGTTCTAGGACAGGTATAAGTCAGCAGGTGCATGGGAGGCCCAGGAGTGCCAGTGGCTTCATCCTGCACGTTGGTGGGAGTTATCCCACTTTTTCCTTCATCCTTACTTCATGAATGCTCAATGCGCCGGTGTGCAGTGTGCATGCTTATGCAGACACATGGCCATACATAACAGATTTGTGTGACAGCCCTCCCTTCCACACTGACAGTTCCAACTGCACTGCCACCTGTGGTCACTCAGTGACAGTATTGCAGTTGGATCTGTGACTGACCTGCCCAGAGGAGAGCTTCCTCTGGGATACTCGATCCGCCTGTGCTGGCTGGCCCTCTGACAACTTAGGCATGTTCCCATACCTGGGCTGCTGGCATTGCGAGCAGTAGTGCTACCTCTGTGCCAGTGGGTCAGCCTTACTTTTCTTCTTCTACAAAGGCATATGAAGAGTAAATTGTTTTTGTTCTTCAATGTGGGGCTCAGTTATTTATTTTTTTTCCTCTGGGCCTGAAATTCATGGGCTAATCTGGCCCAGTAGTGTGGAAGCGGTCATGTGTTGTCCTGTTATCTATGGGCTCTGGAATCCCTCACAGGGGCTAGCTGGTGGCCACAGAGGCCAGGGGCTGGAGCCCACAGATGTGAGGTGTTTGGTTCGCACAGAGGGATGTTGTGAGTCACCCAGCATTTGCCACCATCCCCGCACTTCCGCTAACTAACCAAGAAATTTCAATGATGCAAGCTTTGAAGGCGGCGACTCATTGGCCCATCTCAGCCAGAGGAAGGAAGTCTCTGTGGTGACACTGCTTGACGGAATAGGAAAACAAGGGGTCAGAATGGTGGGGGAATTGTATGTTTAACGCCCATGTTGGAGGTGCACACTTATACCAAGCACTGACCCTGCATCACACACTGCGTGGGGCTGTACGGTGCTGTTAGAGGTGCCATCGTTGGCATGACATTTTAAATGAAGGCCCAGTCTGCTCATTTCTAGTGGTTGTTAAAGACCCCATGGTGCTCTTTGAGAATGCTAGAGGATAGCCCAGTTTGCTTCACTAACACAGGTTCTAATTCAACTGACTGTTGGCTTTGCGCGGATTGCTGCTTAGTGTATGGTGGCAATGGCTGCAGCCTTTATACAATCACTAATCTGCCACTATTGAGCTTAGTTCAGTGCCCTGTCTGTCATTTCAATTTCTTTTATGAATACTGATGCAAAATACTTATTTAGGTATTCTCCCCTCTGTCCATCCTGTGTTATCATGTCTCTGTATTCCAGTTCTTTTAGCAGGCAGACACAGTGCTCCCAGATGAGGCAAAGCATTTTCCTGTAGTGCACCCTAATTTTCCCTGTAAAACTGGGATGAAATTCCTGTAGATTCTCCTGTATGCACAAATCAATTTAAGTACGCAATTGATGTCATTATGCCAGTCAATAAAATCATTAGGACAAATGTTCAGGCTGTTTTATGTGTTCTTATTTATTTTAAATACAAAAAAGTCACCTACAACGTATCACATAACTACTCTACAACTATAAGAACTTTATATGTAACAATATAATACCATCTTGAGGTTTTTGGGACATGTTGGAACCAATAAAGCTCAGTTCTCAAGGTTCACATGTCTCCAGAGCCTCCTGAAGATATTGTAACCTTGTAATAATACAGTCCCTTATACAGTATTCTGTTTATAGTATGAAATGCCTTAACTTCAAATTTACCCCTTAATCACAGACTGATACATTTTGTGTTAAGCTCACAATGCATGAAAGGGGCATAGGGATGCACAAAATGCGCATACCCCACCCTTGCCCTTGCACCCCACGGACAGGTGCACCCATACTGGCATTCACCAATGCCAACCACCTATTCACGGCTCCTCCCCCAATGCACAGAACTCTGCAGGGTGGCCAGGGGAGGAGTTGTCCCAGGCAGACATCCAATGTAATGCCCCCCGGGACCCATAGTGGATCTCACACATAGGGTGGCATGGGTCTGGGGCTGTGCATGCCGATAGCATGCACCCGGACCAGCGTGGCACCCTCCAGTCCCAGTGCTGCCTCACATAAACTTTCTGGGTGCTCACCCATCCAGCTGCCCCTGCCACCTCCTGCTGCCCAGCAGTCGGGAGCAGCACAGTGCACACTGTCCTGGTCTCCCAGTGACCGAATACCTGTGTTCATGGGGGCATGCTGTGGGTTATGGTAGGGTCTCCCTGGTGTACCCTGCACCACCCTCTGCACTCATGCGGCCAGCACTACATGGGTTAGTGAATACACGTAGTGCTGGCGCACCCCTGGAATGTCCCCATCGCGGAGCTGTCTGGAGACATGGGGGATTGGGTGCGGTGGGTCTGCATGTCCCTATCCGTGCATGCCATGTGGGGGGGGGGCACAGGGGGTGTGGAGTAGCTGTTCGCCCCAGATATGCGTGCATAGCCACTGCACACCAATCGTACATTGGGCCTACAGCTCTGTGTATCTGTAGTGCTCCATTAATAAACAATGTTTCAGTGTATTGTTGTGTTTTTCATTGGCATGCTTCAGCACCCCCCCACACACACACAGCTTTGTGCACTGAACTCTCAGAGGTAAAAACAAATATCTTTTTTTTTTTTTCTTCCTTTATTTTACTAATCTTAGGCAAGACCAGGGTCTATGGATCCCTTCTGATCTCACACATATAATTCATAACTCCTGCTTATCTTGAAGACACCCCCATACCTTTTCCAGGCTCACAATTAAATAGAAACACTAATTTTTTTTAAATAACCTCAACCTCTAGGCTGGTCAGACGAAGTGCTGCCTTAGTGATCTTTTTAAAAACAACTCTGCTCTGTGCATCAAACAAGCCAAGTAGCACTTAAGCACTCTTTGTGTCCCTGTCACCCCTTTAAAGCTCGCCATCGAATCTCTTGTCTGGCTCGCTTTTTGCACTTCATGTGTTTAAAATAAACATATTTGCAAAACAGAAGGTTTGTTAGCCTTGGTGGCTTGGGGCGCTGCTTCCCTCAAGCAACACTTAAGCACGCTTTCTTGCACCCCCCCCCCCAAAGCATATCATCATCAAGTGGTCAGTCTTTTGTCTGACTCATTTTGCACTTAAAAATGAGTTTAAAATAGACTACCCTGAGACTGCCCACAAGAAGGCTAGTTTACCTTCAGTGTCTTAGGCTCTCTGTGAGTCCAGAACAGTGGCATTTGAGATGCAGCTTGGCTGACTCAACGGTGTTGCTGTCTTGAGTGGGGCCACATGGCAGGTGTTTGGATCATGCAACAGCTCACTGGTTCTTGATCAGAAGATCTGAATTCATCCTCAGAAAAATGCACTGCCAACACATTACCTTACTACCCCAGAGAAACACAGGCTGCAAATGGACCAACAGAATTGCTTAGTGTCGCAAAGTCAGCAAACTGAGCACCAATTGGAGAGCTCTGTCTGGATCTTGGCAGCCATGAGATTCATAGTGGACATTTTCCCCGTAGTGTTTGTCCATTTCCCCTGATATCTTAAAAATAAAAGATTTCCTTCCCAATCCCATTTTTGTAGTAAAAATCCCTTAAAATACAGGAATCCCTGTAGATCTGGGAGCACTGCAGACATTCTTTGTGTTTTTTTCTCCTTGTGTACTTACCTGAAGAATGTATTACTGAAGTTGCCCTTTGGTGCTACAGACCTGTTCCTCACTCTGCTGCTTGTTTTGCTCCTTTGATTCTGTGCTGTCTGTTGCTGAGTTTTTCATTATAGTTACAGTTTTCATTATGCTAATTTATTCTTTCTTTATGCCGCTTTGTTCCTTTTTCCCTCCCTAATTGTTTCGAGCATTTTAGCTGCAGTAGTCATAGGTCTGTCTGTCTCTCTTACTGTTTCAGAGAAGCCTCTTTTACACTCAGCCTACCTGTGAGGTTTGCGGTTTCAATCCGCTTCCTCCGTGCCAATTACCTTTTCTTTTACACATACTGCTCTGCATCAGTCTCATGGCTCTTCCGACGTTTTTACTAGTTTTCTGCCAGCGGACAGCCTGAGTCATTAGGAGCTAGGTGTGTTTAAGCGGCAGGAGGCTCGTGCATGCCTCCCATACCCGAAATTAAACTATACACATCCAGTCACTGCTTGGAGTATGCTGCAGGTTTTAAAGTGTACCACAATGAAAACCAAGGGCTACATCCTGTAAAAATCCTCTCTGAAAAGCTGCGCCATGATACTGTGCATGTGCCAGTACTTATGCATATCCAGCCTTAATGGTTCTCCGATCAGTTAGTGTTTGTGAGAAAAATGAGGGGGCTCCAGTTGAATCTGTCAGGAATATGAGGGGGCCCTGCCTGAACCCCACTTTTATTTTGCTCAACTGCTGGAGGTGAATAAAACTTGTGCATCTGTCAGTGTTGCTTTATGCATGTCTAAGAGCTTGTTGGTCTGTGTAGACTGTGTGTTGTGTTGTGTGCTGGAAATCACTGAGTGAGTTGACTCACAACTGAAGAAAACTTCAGTTTAGTTTAAAAACTCCTTTGTAATTAAATATGACTCATCTTGTATAACTGGTGTGTGTGCAGTGCTGCAGATAAGGTGCGTACAGTCCCTATTTATGCTTCAGAAAAGAGCATTTATACGCTGTTTTGGCAGCAATTAACATATGAAATGTGATGAGTTTGTGTGCCCCTTGGCTGACTGAGCATGTGTCCTTTTATTTTGGTTCCTTTTTTGAGGGGAACGCCTGCCTCTGCAGATCGTTCCCGCGCCTAACCCAGTCACACATATTGGCCATTGATTGGCCTGGCATGCTGCACTTCACGTGCTTGCAGTAGTGCAAGCTCACAGACCCTTGCTGCTGCCTTCCCGTTGTAGCACGCCACCCCATTAAATGTCAGGGTTTTGTTTGTAAGGGCGCAGAAGTGTAAGTGGTGTATATCGCAGAAGAAGACAGGCAGGTGATCAAAGTGGGGCACAGTATGTGGGCACGACTCGGGAAGCATGAATCCTTGACAGCAGAAGTGTGGTAAATCGGCAAGTGCAGTGGGAGAGTTTGGAGAAGAGCATGTGGAGCTGGTAAAGCCACCATTGTGACACACATGGTGGTGAGTAGGAGGCCTAGAGGCTCCATTAGTTTTACTAAGGGGTTTGGGGAAGGGAATAGCAGGAGTGGACAGTATGCATTATGCGCTGGTTATGAGTTGCAATAAAGATATTAAAACATATAGGATAGTGTATGGATCACTACACACAACAAGGCTATTCTCAGCCAAGTGGTTACTATGCCAACTGGATGACCTTGAGAGTGAAGCTCGAGAGGTCTGTTGGTTGGCATAGTAACCACGAGGTTGAGAAGAGCCGTGTTGTGTAGAGTGATCCATACACTGTTCTATATAGTGTATAGTGTTCTCCAAAAACAAAGAAAACTATAGTTTGCCACCTTAATGTTTGTTTTTTCCTAAGCAGAAATCTCAATGTTTACTGCCGAGAGTTAGCCTTGGTTGCTAGGGCATGCTGCGTGGTTGTTAGGGGCATGGCAGATTTTGATTGGTTGACTTTCAGGTTTGGGTGGGGCTTTAAAGTAAAAAAAAGCCGGACATTCATTCTGAGGACTGCATTGAAATTTTTTAAAAATCTGGTTGATCCTGCAGCACAGTAATAGTAAATTTAACTTATCTGGTTGATCCTGCCTTTTTTTCTGGTGTCCTGTGGATCCTGCATCTTTCTGCTTGATCTTTCGCCGCTTCCTTACCGTGAGTCACGAATGGCTTGTGAGCGTTGTCTAATGACGTTCTTACTGTAACAGAATGAAAACTTTTTCTGCTGCAGTACAGACGTCACTAGTGCAGCAGAATGACTTTTTACATAGCATGGAAATCCATCGAGCTGCTGCACGGCATATTATATATTAACGGGATATTAATATTTGGAACGGTATATGGCAGGTATTGGTACTAGACCCTAACAGACAACTGCCATGCCACATAGGGAGGCGTGCCATCTGCTGCACCCTAACACCCCTCACCTTCCAGGCTGTAATGCCCGTCGTATGTCACAATATGCCTGTCCGTGTGTACCGGTAGTGGCGCCCATAACAGCCATGGTTACAACGGACAACGTGATGTCCCCCAAACCTCACAGATGAGGGGCTGTGACTCCCCGCCACTATACATATGTCCCGTACAGGTGTGGTTTGACACTGTAACATGGCCGCTGATTGTGGGGGATCAGTACGTAGGGACCTTACACAGCTCCGATCCACACCCCTGCCCTATGGGCCTGCACTCTGGTCACACATGCTGTTTCCCAGCATCCAGGGCCTGGGATGGTTGACACTGGTGGAGGGTAGGGGGGCAGGCTTGGTATGCAGCAGCTGTGGCCAGGGACAGGGTGGGTTGGGGGCAGAATGCGAGTAGGCAGGGGCCAGCGGGGGTTGACCGGGAACCAAACCCACATCCCGCACAGTGCTCCCTTGGACACCATGCCTGATATGATCTGTATGTCCCTGCACCACATATCCTGCAGGGGCATATCACCCAGCACATACAGTACTGGAGTGGGGTGGCGCCAGGGCAGATTACTGAGAGTAGGTCCATGGGATGTGGTTGGGCAGCTGCAACGTGTCATGGACCCACTGCAGCCATGGGACGTCTTGCAGTGCAGTCCGTCGCAGTAAGTGCAGGCATTACACAGTCCGGCACCCTTCTGTGGTGTGGGGCGCTTCTGCACATCTCTGCTGCTCCACTGCCACAGGCACATGGACATGTGGTATGGTGTGTAGTGTGCCTAGTGTCAGGGCCTGCAGTGGAGGAGCCACTGCAGCGCCGTGCAGCCGTGTCCCACACCACAGGAGAGCACCATACTGTTTATTGCCTGCACTTCTGGATCATGGCCTATCTGCAGGATGTCCGGTGGCAGCATGTATTGGTGCATGACTTTGGGGGCCCGGGGGAGGCAGTGCCCCAAGCAGCCCACTGCACAAAACATGCTGGATGTTCTGCTGCCAGGACATTGCACTGTGGCTGCCACACCATGGCACTGTGGCATTCACATGCTTGGCTCTCGGTGGTGATATTGTGCTAGGGAGGACATACTGGAAGTGGGAATGGTTCTCTGCATACTGCTGCATCATGAGATATGCCCAGCTCTACATGGGTTGGTAACTGTGTGGGCTCCAGTAGCAGTGTGAACAGGCTGTACTGTTTTGGAACCATTTCCACTTCTAGTGTGGACACACTATAACAGTTTCAGTCTGTACTGTTTTCACACCGTTTCAGACCTTTCCGGTGTAGTGTGGACGGGGCCTTAGGCAAGCTGCATTCTGCAGGCTGCCTGATGACTGGAATGCCCTCCCTTCACATCTCCACTTCTGCACTTCACAATGGTTGCTAAACTGGCAACCCCAAGCATGTTGTGTTCTACCTGTTGCTGCCTCTCGTCCCCCCATTTGCGCCTGACATCAGTCTGCACTGGGTCCAGCACTCTTCACCCAAACCCTCCCAGGCACTGAAGTTTGCTTACTTTATTAATTTTTTTTTTTGATGTCAGTCTACCTGATTTCAATTTCGTGTGTTACGGCTTCTTAATTTGTAATTGTGCATGTTGTTTTCGTCTGTAGTACCAGAGACAGTTGTTGCACTTCATTGACATGTTTTATGTTTCTCCTGTATATGCAATTTGTAATGTACTTTGTTAATCGCCCCTTTTACTGTACTCAACATACCAGTACAAGGGTTTTTAACATTCAGTTTACTAGTCTGCGGCACAGTGCAAATTGCCCTTGGCTAGTGCAGTTATCTCCATACTCTTTATTTTTCATCAAGGTTTTCTCCCCAGGGTCACCAACTGCCCCAATCCTCTCAGCATCACCACCCACCTTCTCTGGGGTTCACTTCTCTGTCCAGTGAATCCCCTGCGGATTCCCCCAGTGGCAGGGCAGTCTGGGCTGGCCTGGCCCCTCCAGAGCACACTCCAGATTCCAGAGGAGGAGTTCAGTTGGCAATGTGCAGGACAGGAGGGCCATCCTGCTCAGTCGGGTGTTTCATGCCGATTTTGCTCCCCAGGGCTACTGATTATGCAGCGACTCACTGCTTGTGTGCATGCGGAGGCAAGCACATGCAAATCAGCATCCAACAGCAGGCCCTCTCCGAGTTGATGCTCCTGCTGTGCTGTCGCCTCTCAGCTCCTCTGCCAACCCCATGCAACCAGAGTTCTCCCCTGAACCCCAATCTCCTGTGTAGCAGGTGGTAGCCTTATACTTGTCTGTCTTGGCTGGTATGGAGAATGATGACAAAGTTGCTGCTCTTCACTTCTAGGAGTGCTCAACTTTTCTGGAAGTTCAAATATGGCAGCATCTGCTGGTCCAGAGCTTATACTATGGTGGCAGAGATCTTGGAAACTCACTTAAGTGTTCTGATTCGCTTGTCACCTCATGTAGGTGGTGTAGGAGGGGAGGATAAACAAAAGCAGAGTGCATTGCAGTGGTAAGGTGCTCAGCTTCTGGGGTGGGAGGGTGTGGCCACCACTCATTCACACCCCCTGCCATCTGATCACAAGTGTGGCATTGGGCACAGTGGAAGGATTCAAGAAGGGGTGGGACAGGTACAAGGGGAAACTGAAACTAAAGAAGACCCTCTTGGGGGGCTGGGGGCTGGTAAGGTGAGCCGCCATTAGGTTGCTGGCTTTTGAGCAGACAAGACAGACCATTTGGCCTATTCTGTTGGCTTTTTAGTATGTTAGTATTGACATTTACCGTGAAAGAAGCCATGTAGCTCTGATTGTCCATGTGGAAGAGGGGGAGAAACAAAGGGGACAAAAACAGGAATAAATAATTACAAAAACAAAAAGACTGCCTACGTAAGTCCTTGTTCATAATCTATACTTGTGCTTTTCTTTTGACTGTCATACAAAATCTTAAAATCTTAAAATGGCTGTGGCTGCAGACTAATGCAAACATGTCTGGTCCACTGTAATTTTCATTAACATGTCCTGCTGCCTAGTGCAAAAAAAAATTAAGGTGCTGTGGTTCATCTGCACACAGTGCATTATTCTCCCTCATATGCCCCTACCCCCTAGGATGTACCTGGAAACATGGAAGATTGCTGGCAGAAGAATATGTATTGTGTTGAATAAGGTGGTACACGAGGCAGAAATTAGCTTCTTGCGGCACAGCATGTTTCTTCTGGGCAACTTCTCAAAAAAATAACTGCTCTTGAAATAAACACCCAGCTTCAGAGGTAATGTGGAGGAGAGTTTTTACAGGAACTTCTGGCTGCAGGTCTAAGGAAGGAAAATTAAATGGCTTCTGCAGTTGCATGGGTATCGTTGCACCCTTTCCCGTGGCTGATACAGGCAGGGTGTGAGTAGGTAAGGTCAAGATGTACTTTAATGCTAAATATTCTCAGTTGCTCCATAGTTTTCTGCAGTCTTACCATCTTGGAACCTGAACCTGTTAGATCTTGGAAGCTAAGCAGGGTCGTTCCTTGTCTGTAGTTGGATGGGAGACCTCCAACAAACACCAAGTGTTACAGAAAGTGGTGTTGGTAGCCTTATAGCAAGTAACAATACTGATGCCCCAGCATGGTGTTAGGGGAACACTGTGGTGTTGTGAGGTGCCATCTTTGGGATGAGATGGTAAACTGAGGTCTGGCCTGCTCGTTGTGGTGGTGGTTCTGGTGGACGTTACAGATCCCATGGCTTGAGAGGGTAAAGGAAGGAAGGGATGAAAGGATGCAGATCTTATCAAAGGGACTATAGCACAGCCAGCATTCATGGGATAAGGTGTGGAAAGTAGAGGAGGGGGATGATGAACAGGATGTCTACCTTTTTGTTTTATATTTGTTGTGTGTGGTTGTAGACATGTTTGTCTACAACATGTTTTTAATAACAAAAGATGGAGATGTGTCTAATGCCTGTACTGTTGATGAGTTGGATGAAATCTCGAATAAAAACCTTTATACAAAAAAAAAAAAAAAGATCCCATGGCATTAATTGATAAATTAAGTGAATTTTTCTCCCCAAGGTGTTCTGGCCAAATTCCCCTATTCACTAAAACCACATTTACTGCTGTCTGGTTCAGGATCAGAGTCCTGACCTCAGGAAGTATCACTCTTGCTGGTTTATAGGGCTTTTAATTGATTTACAACACAAGCCTCTCATAAAGGGTCAAAATTAGCCCAGCTCAGGGGCTCTGGCTAGTGGTCTGCTGCACTACCGTGATGAATGCTTGAGTTCGAGTCTCTGTCCTGACTCCCCCCATTGTGGTCCAGTGGGGTATGAAGGCTCTGACCCAAAAAACATGTTCTGCTGTATGAGTGCCTCCTAAGGTGGGAAGCAGTGGCAGCATTAATGTTGTGGGTGACCGTAACGTCAGCTTTCTCCCACGTTTTATGTGCACTGCATATGCGATGGCTGGGGAGGGGGGAGGAATTTATTTATTTGGTTTTTGTTAACTCAAGTATGCCAGGCAGTTAAATGCATATTTTCAGGTATGATCTGGGTTAGTATAAAAGAAGGGTTGATTACAAATACTTGAGGTAAGGAGAGGCAAGTTTACATTACAGTGCACAATCTACATGGGCAATACAGATAAAAAAAGAATTATGAAAAAAATTAACAGTAAGTATTGGTAATATAAGAGAATTATGGGCAGAATTTACAATATATATACATAGCAGTTGACATCAGAGATACAAACAGTATACCAAAATTTAGGTAAAGTTGCATACAGGAATGTCTGGCTGAAACTGGTGGAGGAATTTGGTAGAACCCAGGCACCACCAGAGGGGCCAGCAGAAGAAACATGTACCATTAACCGGGTGAGGAAAGTGTTCAGGTGCTCTTTTTTTTTTTTTTTAGTATGGTTCATCTCCCATGCCCAGCCTGCCCCAGTCTACCTCTCCTACAGCCCTGTCACCTGGCGCTCTCTGGAACTTACGTGGCCGGTCCACAGTGCCCCACGATTTAGCTCCCATGGTGGAGCCTCTTGGTCAGACCCCTCTAACCGAGAGTCCAGTAGGCGGGTGTAGGGCTTGTGAGGATAGACGCGTCATTCTGCAGGCTGGGGATTTTCTGTTTTCCTTCCCGAGGAGGAATGGCATGCATTGTCATAGGCAGCATGCACGCCCAATGTCTGACACGCCTCCCAGCACGAGAGAGCCCCAGCAGTCATATCCCTGGCCTCTGCAAGGGGTTAGAACACTGTGGCGACAACCTCCCTCCCACCGGAGGAGGAGAGCAGTCCTTGGGACACTGGATCCTCCTCCCCTGGCCATCCCTCTGACTCTCGAGATTGCTTCTGATCCTGGGTTGTTGGCATCTCAAGTGGTAGCACTAATACGGTATCTGCCGGCCAACCTGTGTTTAGGTGCATTTTTTTTTTTTTTATCTTTGTTTTACCAGGCGAGACGCACTAAGCTGAAAGCTTGTTTACAGGTGCATCCCGGGAGCACAAGGAAGTTAAGTGACTTGCTCAGGGTCACACAGTATGCAAGTGGGGGCTGTGGGATTCAAACCCATTTGCAAGCAGAGAATATGAGGAGGTGTTGCCTCGGTGGACATTTTAAAGTCTGAAGTGTTGATAAACTGCAAACCAGGAGAGGGAAGGAGTTCCAGGACCTTGGGACAATGTGGGAGGAGGCCTGATTGACTAATTTGGCCAAACATAGTGAGAAGGGAGGTGTCTGAGGATTTAAGAGGATGTGACTGGTGTGAGTTGTGGAGTAGAGATATGGGTGAGGCAGGAGAGGGGGACTTAAATAGCTTGAATATAAATCACCAAAGTGAGTAGGAATGGACAGCAGAGGAGATAACCAACTCATGAATGGAATTTAGGGTGCAGCAGTGGGTAAGCCAGGTAGAGGTCGGGGAGAAGCAGTCAAACAAAAGTCATGGCACTCACCCTCCAACAAAAATAAATGGAAGTCTATTCATCTGTAGTATCAAAACTTCCGGTTTATTTGGTGCAGAAGCATAAACATCCATTACAGAGGACAGAAAACACCTGACATTTCATAAAGCCTGTAATAGGTGAAACGTCATGTGTTTTTCTGTCCTTCTCTGCTGTGGATTTTTATGCTTTCGCACCAGATAAATGGGAAGTTTTGATACTGAGTGCCATGACTTATGTTTAATTGTTTAGCCTTTTGTCACTTGGCACCAAGTCCCCTTGGAACAACTCTGCAGAGACACTGTCAGGGAGAAACGGCAGATATTGTTGTAGGTAACATCCCATTTCTGAATTGTAGTTTCTGCGTGATGGGAGAAAATCATCAGGCCATATTGTAAGCAGGGCTCACAGAATTGGTCTTCATTGACTTGACCATGACCATGTTGACCACTCAGTACTCTGTGACAAACTTGTCTGTCTAGGTTTATGTGCCTTGTTACGGCCCTGGTTTAAAAATTATCTTTTGGATATATCGCAGAGAGTTAAATTCCTCTCTGTCTGAGCCTGCCACCACAAGGGTGGTGGTCCCTCAAGGCTCTGTTCTGGGGCCACTTCTTTTTTTCTTCATATAATAACCAGTGTTTGTTGCACTGCTCTGCTATCTTGCAGATGACTTGGTCCTTTGTAACCGCTCTAAAGATATCAGCACTGTCAATCAGCACCTCACCGCTGAACTTCAGGCTATGCATAACAGTTTGTCTTGAAATTAACTTCTCCTCAATATGGCAGAAACACGATTAGTATTATTTGGGACACCCTCTATCTATTGCTTACGATGACAACTCTCCAGTCCCTCTTGTCACCTCCTTCTCCTAGCTTGGTGTCACTCTTGATCCCTCTCAGATTATACGCTATATGTGCAGGCCACTTGCAAAGCTGTCAGCTTCATGCTGGGTGTCTCTTATAAAGTCAGTTGCAGTGTAATCCTCCCCCCAAGCTGCTATGGCTGTTGCCTGAAGAGTGTTCCTTCCCAAACTTCTCTGTGGAGCTCCTGTCTTTCGTGCGGCCTTAAAACTACTCTCCTTAGATGGGATGTGGCTTATAACAATATTTGACACTTTGTACTGGTGTCTGATAGACTTAAACATCAGTGTTCTCTTTAGAACAAACTCGGCTGGCTTCCTCCGTCAGTCTCATGAGCTCTCCTTTGGGGGTTTCATTTATGGTACCCTATATAAAAAAAATTCCATTATCCCTTGCCACCTCCTAAATCCAGTGCTTACCCTCTAAGGGCTGATTCTGATACCCCACTGATTATTCCCAAGCTTAGAACCAACTCTGGTGAATCCTCATTTGTGTATGCTGCCCCTACATTATGGAACTCCATTCCACCTTATATTAGACAGTGTCTCATGGCTGCCTCATTCCGTAGCAGGGTCCGTGAGCATCTAATTATGGTAACAAAGTGCTCATATATTATAACATGGGTTCAGAAGAGCAGGCCACCTAATTGGGTAAAGAGCATCTCCTGACCATGGATTAAATTTACTATTTAATCCACAGTTGCTGTGACGCTTCCCAAGAGATATTCCTGTGCAGAGTCAGCACTTGTTAGGTGCTGTAGAAGTGAAAGTGAAACGGCAACCATTAAAAGTTGGGCGTCAGCGTGAAACAGATACACTGGCTGCAAAATCACACCCTGATATTTCATTCAGCAGTCCTGCACTGTAGTGTCATTGTGTGTGTGTGTGTGTCTGTGTCTCTGTTGGTGTGTGTAGCTGGAGCGACATGCGGCAATCTGATGGGGCTCTGACATATGCGGTATGGACAGGTAGGACTGTGACCGGGACTGGACACAATGTTCAGCAGCTGCTGGAGCGTGATCTTCTTTAAACATAGAAATTGATGGCAGATAAGGACCGCCAGGCCCATCTAGTCTGCCCTTTTACTCTACCTTTAATTAGCTGCCGCTGACCCTACTTGGTCACTGGCTGCAGCCTCTCCTTCCCCCCTCTAGGGTTCCCTTATGCCTGTCCCCCTACTGTGCTTGTACCCACCACCTCCTGGGGCAGACCATTCCAAGCATCGACCACCCTTTCTGTGAAAAAGTACTTTCTCACATTGCCCCTTAATCTACCCTCTTCCAGTCTCCTGTCATGCCCTCTTGTTGTTTTAGGGCAGCTTCTCTTCTGAAAGATGCTGCCCTTCAGAACCTTATTAATCCCCTTGAGATACTCGAACGTCTCTATCATGTCTCCCCTCTCCCTCTTATCCTCCAGTGTATTCATATTGAGTTCCTTCAGTCTCTGCTCATATGACCTATGGTGCAGGCCCTGCACCACTTTTGTTGCCCTTCTTTGAACGGCCTCCACCCTGTGTATGTCCTTCTAGAGATGCGGCCTCCAGAACTGGACGCAGTATTCCAAATGGCAGTCTCACCAATGACCTGTACAGTGGCATTAAGACCTTTTTTCTTCTGCTTATAATACTTCTCCCTGTGCACCCCAACATCCCACTGGCTCTCCCCACTGCCTTGGCACATTGTTTGGCCACCTTTAGGTCATCAGATATGATGACCTCCAGATATCTTTCTTGTTTTGTGGCCGCTAATATCTCCCCCCCCCCATCATATAATCCTTCCCTAGGTTCCTGCACCCGAAGTGCATGATTTTGCACCTCTTCGCATTGAATCTTAGCTGCTACACTCTGGGCCATGTTTCCATTTTAGTTAGGTCCCTCCTCATTTTCTCCACCCTTCCCAGACAGTGTACCATATTGAAGATCTTTGTGTTATCTGCAAAGAGGCACACATTCCCATCCAGCCCCTCTGCAGTGTCACTGATGTAGATATTAAACAGCACTGGCCAAAGAACTGATCCCTGTGGCACTGCGCTGGTCACCCTTTCTACTTCAGATTTAGCCCCAATTACCACTACCCATTGCATTCTATTCTTCAACCAGTTTCCAACCCAATTCACCACCTTGTGTCCCAATCCCAGGCTGCCCAGCTTGTTCACAAGCCTCCTGTGTGGAACGGTGTCACGGTCAAGTCAAGGTATGCCACATCCTCTGTCCCGACGAGAGGGAGAGAGACGAACATACACACACATACATAGGTCCCGCAGAGGTGGAGCACACTGTGCTTCACAGTGGCAGTCCCGCAGCTCCCCCCGAAACATGAATTCTTGTGTCCCTTCCTTACACACCCTATGTGTGGGCAAGAAGAGAAATTAGTGCAGCAAGGAGACATTACAGTTTAACTGAGCTCAGGAGAATGTGAGGCGGAACGAGAGAGAGACCAGGAGAGTGAGCTCAGGATGTCCTCTGTTCACAGTGGGAGGCTTACTTTGCACTGCTCTTTGTCTCTGGATTCTGGCAGGCAGCGGATCGTCGCAGTCCCAGTTTCCCATCCACCCACCCCCAATGAGCATGATGGCCTGTGTAGGTTGTTGGTCCCTGTGATCAGCTGTGCCGTAATCCCCCTCCCATAGAGCCCCCACCATTTACTGCTCTATCTATGTTAATATTATTCCTTTAACTTATTTCTTTAGCGGTGCTTGTTCTACTGCTATGTCCCCTATTTTCTCAATATGATGTAACTCTTAAGTCACTGTAAATTGTAATGTGGCCCTGTGTTTCGTGCCTGATTATGTTTCACCATCAAACCCTCTGCATCTGTGTATGAGGATTTGTCTCCTAAAAATGTAAGGTTTGTTTCTCATTGTTGGAAATGTTCTGTACTTATTGTTATGATGTCATATACTCTCCCGGGTTGTGCCTGAAAATAGTCACTATGTTGGCTAGTGCACTTACCCAGTAAACAAAAACTAAATGAAAAAATAAATAAATAAACAGAGCGAGAGAGTGAGAGTCAGAACAGGGTAGATGCTTGCCTCAGTGGCTGTGGGTCAGCTGGTCGGCACACAATGAGTGAGAGAGACAAGGACAGGCAAATCTCTGATGCCCCCCCCAAGAGCCCAGGAGACAAGCTGTGCACCTTGTCTTAGTGAGAGAGAGAGAGAGAGAGACAGACGCTGCAAAGAAATACCATGCAATTTCATTTTGATGTCCTGCATATGTCTGTCTTTCTCTCGATATACAGCAAGGCACCAAAGAGACACCATGAGATGGGCCATTTCATTCAGTGTCCTCACTGTCATTGATACTGTATGTTGTTTGTGGGGCATATGAGTGGAGGAGAGAGTGACAGAGCACGGCACAGCAGTAAGGGGGGGGAGAGAGAGAGAGTCGGGGAGGAGTGCAGAGTAGGTGGGGTTGCGAGGAAACCTATATGTGTTCTATGATGTATAGCGGAGAGAGTGGGCAAAATGGTGTATGAGGGCTGCATGCTGCGTAAGATTGCCCATGCCAGAGACAAAGTGACAGCGAGCGAGCTAGGCACAGCTGCAATCCCCAAGTCCTGCAATGTTCTGTGTGTCTGGGTCTGTCTGTGGCTGAGACATTTTTTTTCCCAGCTGGTATTTCACAGATGTTGATGGTAGTGTGAGTAAGAGAGACAGCAACAGTCACACAGGCACCGTGAGTAGGACATCGGGGATCTGCATGTCACACTGTGTCTCATGTGGGGGGGGCAGAGGTGGAAGTGAATGTCGGAGGCATGGTACCCCACATTGTTATGCAAAAGAAATTTCACAGATCATCTCAGTAGTGTGTCTGCGACATTTCTATGTGAACGACAACCACACAGAGTATGCATTTTTTCTTAGGGACTATTTCCCAAGGAAGCAGGATACAATACCTTTTTTGCCTTCAAACGGGGAATGCACCTTTTTGGGGAGTTGTACCCAGTGGTCGAGATAACCCATGTTATAAAAGCAGTAACTCACTCTAGGGTATGGGGTTATAGGCATTTAATCCACACCTGGGGCGCTCTGAGGACACTCGGCCTGGGGTCTCGTGCCTCACAATGCACCCCAGGCATGGATTAAATGCCTATAACCCCATACCCTGTTGTGGGTTATTGCTAAGTTACAGTATCAAGTTTTTGTGCATTTGTGTAAAGTCCTTTGTGTATTATTCCATGTAACATGTCGCTTCATTAATATATGTTATATAGTTTTTCAGTCTGCTATGATTTTAGTCCTAATGTAGTCCAATGTTTTTACCTAAATTTTGCTACGCCACATGTATTTATTATATTTCTGTATATAATCTCTTGGATCATGTCTGAAAATGGGTATTTGTTTGCCTAGTGTACTTACCTGGTCATCAAAAGCTAACTAATTAAATAGCTTGACTTGCCTTGGAGGTGAGGATGTGGCGAATGTGGTAGGTAATACCTAGTCTGGAATTAATAGATTTGGTGATAAGTGTTATGTGGTTGGAGAAGTCCAGAGCTGAGTCTTGGGTAATACAAAGGTATGTAAATTCCTACACAGGGGAGAGATGGGAGCCATCAACACAGTGTATATCCCAGGGATCAGAATAGACTAGATGCCTGGATTGTTACTGAAAGAGCATGGTTTTTGTTTTGGAGGCATTCAGGACTAGCATATTTTTGCAAAATCAGCTCTGTATTTGGGAAACTATGGTTGAGTTGTAAATTTATGTGGGCAGGGTGGGGAAAGCTGAAGTAGAGGGCTATATTGTCAGTGTATATGATAGTGGAGCAGTTGGTTGAGACCAAGAGGAGGTTCCTAATATCCTACTAGAGATTGAGAAAAGAAGTGGGCCTAGAATTAAGTCCTGAGGTATACCATGAATGATAGGAACTAAATTGGAGGTGGCATTGTAAAATTTGACAAATTATTGCCTTCCTGGAAGGTATCTGGATAACTATGCAGAAGCAAGGGAGGAAAACACCAATATTGGTTAATTTGAAGAGCATGAGAGAGTGACCCCCCCAACGACCCTTGTGTTCTGCCCGAAGCACAAAGTACAGGTCCAAGCACATGCCTCATAGGAATACATTGTTTGAGGATGCAGAAATATGTCTCTCTTCATGTGGCCAACAGGATCAACTGTAACTTTCTTTGTGAAGTAAGAGTTCATGTACAACAAAGCATGAGAACAAGAACATGAATAACTTGCTTTGTGCGGAGCCCTGCAGGCCCTGTGCAAAGCATCAGATCATGTATAAGTTTGTTTGCCTAGGAGATAGGGTGGGCATTAGGATTCAGAACCCCAAGGAACACCACACTGCTGATTCTCCAAGACTCCTGAGACTCCATACCCTAATGTGTTAATTTCCCTACATTGTGCTCCTTGTGTTTGCCAACCATAATGTTTCCATTAATGTAGTTTTTTGCAGTGAATTTCCCTTCTTTTTGTGGTTGTAGAATTGAACTGGGGACCTGCACGAAATGGAATAAACCAAATAATGGACATAACAGTATTTCAAGCCCTGCATCACAAACCAACGATTGAAATCCAGCAGTGTCTTAATAGTGGAGTTGCTCTGTGATCACCTTACCATCCTAGCATAGATAATAAGTTAGAGATCTCTTATCTAGGTCCTGGGGATCCTGGGATGGGGGGGGGTGTCTCGAGGGAGCATCCAGTCATACCTGTAAATAAGAACAGTAATGGTGTCACAAAGGATCTGCAGTTTTTTAGTAACTAGCTAGGACAAACAAGGAAGTATAAACATAAAACAGTACTTATCTGATACAAGTGATCCATGTCCTGCCACAGCATGGCCATTGTTCCATCAGAGCTGCAGTAAATAAAAGGGAAAATGGGTTAGTAGAGGAATAAAAATACCGATCACGCTGGGTTGGGTGGAAAGGGCTTGCAGAGATTTAATTTTTTGGTTTAAAGGTTGGTTGGTAAGGGAGATACCAGTATCAAGGCAGTGACCTGGGTTCTGGAATGGACTCTGGTCACTCCTGGAGGCCGGGGTTGGGGAGGTGGATAGGATTCAGCATTCCTGGGCTGCTGTCCTCTCCCTGGGGGGCATGTTGTTCCACTTATCGTCTGCCACAAGGGCAGGATGAAGCCACAACTGCTGTATGGTCTGCAACACTGACAGGGTGCCAGACTGCCAAACTGGGTGAGAGTCGAGGGGGAGCTGATGGCTCTTCTCCTCCTGGGCCCACAGTTGGGGGGGGGGGAAACAAAAGGTTCAGTATTAGGTAAACCCCCGAGATGGTGTGTGATGGGACTGGCCTGCTGGCAGCAGTAGGAGACCTGTTGGTGGAGCGGGGCCTGCAGAGACTGAACCTTCATTCTGTCAGCTGCTGTTTTCAGTGTGTAGCCCCATCAACACATTAACCCCTTGTGAGGGAAGGCTCTCTGGGCCTCCACAAGGTATCGCTTGTGTGGCAGAACTTTGCATAGTCCCTTTCCAGACTAGGACTAGGAATGGTGGCGTGCAACAGCGCTGGCTCCCATCCTCCTGCTGCCAGGCTAGCTTCCTGAGCTCATCCCTGAACTTGAGTTGCCAGCACAAGAACACAACACACTACCTGCTGGGCCAAGGGGCGGCCCCGAATACAACATGTCTTCATAATTCTGTTGTTTTGGAGATTTGGACCCCAAATTTTAAGCAGTCTTTTTATGATTCCCCCCTTCTGTTGTTCATATTTCTGACCCCTGCTCTGGCTGGCTTCTCTTCCCCCCAACCCAGAGTCGTCATTTATAAAATATTAGCCAAAATGTCATTTTGCAGCACAAGCACACATTCACATTTTAGGCAGGAGTTGAAAAACAACACTTGCGATGCTGGGTAATAACAAAGATAGGACTGAACATCGAAGAACTGCAGATGCAGGAGATTACTAATAGCTTTCTTTGGCCAGGGGCCTAAACCTGTAGCTTGGCCTTGGATCACGAGGTATGGACTGGGGGAGAAGAGTGGGTGCTTTAGTTGAAAAATCCTTATGCCACATTTCTCCTTTTGTGGCTGTGGAACACCAACTATGCACAAGTTTTCTGCAGTGAAATTCCTTACTTCTATAGAAAGTAGAGTTGTAACTTGGGCTCTGTGTAAAGCGAGAGATCAGTTCTTACTTGTTTCATGCACAGCAGAAGATGAGATACAAGTTCCTTAATTTGTTTGTGTTTGACTTTTTTGCAATCGTTTTGCTGCTTTAGACATTTTCTTTGTATTGATCCTAGAAAAACTTTTTGAGATTTTTGCCCTTTTCGGTCATGTTTTACCACCTGTTATGCACTTAGTTTAGTTTGTTAGTCATTACCGAGGATTTTTCCAGCAAATCACAGAAACTTTTTTCTTATAATTAAAAATGAAAATGGGGGGGGGAAGGGGGTGCTAGAGAGCCATCTTTGAGGCAGGATTGTTTCTTATCCAGGTCCACCTTGTGGCTGTACAATATCAATCAATCAGTTCTTTATTTGTAAAAATTCACCTTTCTAAAATCAAGGTGCCTGTACAATAAAATCAAACCACATAAATAAATAAGATAAAATTAAACTAATAAATACAGTAGTGGCTTTAAAAATCGGAAATATTGTAAAGAACTTCGAATTAAGGCACTAAACTTCTTGGGACCTCATATATTTAGGCTCCGGAGGTACTAAGGAACAGAAAGAATTCCTCTTTCGAATGGGGAGACCTAAAAACCAACAAGCGGGCTTCTCTAAAACATCGGAGTAGCTATCCAACAAAGCTGGCGATGCCACTACCCGTACTGCGTGGAAATCCTCCAGCACATCGACGGAACCCCCATGGCAAGCAATGATGGAATCGATGAGAGCAATGGACGCAAAGATAGAAAGAACCATAAACAAACTTGAAGGCCAGGATGTGGCCATTGAGGAGTTCACTAATACGGTGGGTGAAGCAGATAAACTATCTACAACCACCCAGGCTACAGTGAATGCCTTGACCCGAGAAAACACGCAGATGCGGGGAAGGCTAGGTTTGGAAAATGAAAACTGCTCGGGTAACCTAAGATTTGTGGAGGTACCGGCGGGAACCAAGGGATCATACTTACTGGACTTTCTCAGGCGGTGGCAGCAAGAAACATTATGCCTACCAGACGACTTTCCATGCATATGTGAGGCCCTCGACAACAACACAGCCGCATACTTTCCTACCACGCACCTCTGGCTTGCACATCAGAGACACTGTTCTGTCAGTGGCTAGAGCAACTTACCCAGTATACATCAGTGTTGCAAATGTGAAGATTTTTCTGGACCTATCCTGTCTAACCAGGTAAAGGAGAAGAAAATTTGATCCAGTCCGTCAGCCCTTACAGGCCCTGCATTCTTTTTTTATTCTTTAACTCAGCTTTATTGTTTGACATCAAACAGCAGCAGTTCATACATGTATTCATGATGTACAGAAATAAAAACTTTCTAGATAATGTCTAAGTACAAATGATCATGAACTTCATTTCTCTCGAGTTCTTATGTTGTCCTTCAGGCCATCTATGTATAAGTACATTATGGTGTAAAGAAAAAATACAAGAGAAAGAACTTATCAACATTAAAATATATTCAGGAGCTGCTGTCATTGGCCATATTACAGTTCAGAAAACACCCAGTTACCTGGGAGTGAAATGTATAATTTGATTTTACTGCTAACAGAAAAGAAAACTTTCAAGTAATTAATTCAAAACAGATAAATTTAGGGCCCAACATGGCCCCATTAGTGGCTGCGCGCACCTATTCCCATCCACCTCATACATTAACCATTGGCATCATGCATTCTTTTACGCTTCTGGTATGACTCTGTCATTTATGGCAGAAAATCCTGGTAATTTTTAGATCCGAAAGATGCTTGCCATTGGACCATGAAGACGGAGGAAGAATTTGCTGCAAGAGCTGCTACACCTGGTCGAGATGAGGAGGAAGACTCTGGAGAAGAGGATCGAGAAGATACTGGCCTGGGTACCCGGAGACTGAAGTTTTGATTTTATATTTCCCTTCTTCAAAGAGTCTGTTGCCCTGACTTTTCCTCCTCTCTCCTTGTCGTTCGGGGTGTTTAAAAGTTCCTGTTGAATAATGTTGGAATGCTGGATATGATGAATTGAGCCATGGGAGTTGTTTGTTTACCTTTGCAGGGATCGGGAGAGGGGCAGGCCGGGAGGCTCCACCATTCACCTTATATTTGTGATTAATAGGGAGCCCTCAGGGCCGTAGTTATACATCATTCTAACGAGTTTAAGGGTAACAAGGGAATGGGACTCATAACTCTGTTAGTAAGAAAGGAAAGGTAAGATCTAGCATATCAGGATGGTAAGCCTAAGAAGCTGAATAATATTGTTCTTAATGTTTAAAGGTACAGTCTTTGCGATGTTGATGAGAGCTATGAGGGGATTGTTAGAGGGACTCAATTTTCTTCTCCGTTAAAAAACGGAAATAGTGGTTTATAGCAAGCTTTAGGCTTGTGTTATATATCCCTTGTTCATTCTCCCTTAACTCAGGGTATTACCATAGCCACTGAAGAGGTTAGCACTTCGGGATACAGATTGTGTTTCTCATTAAATAAATATTGGTTCCCCCAAATCCTGGGTACCAGACTATAGGGAGGGGTGTAGTGAGCATCAACTCTCTGGGAATAATTGAACTATATGTATGAATTGTCTACACTTTAATAATTCCCTATACGAGAATGTACTGCATTGTTTGTCTGTTTCACTTGAAACTAATAAACATAAAGTCACAAAAAAATGAAAATAGTAAATGTAATTTTTTTCCTTGAAAGTTTGCTCAGATTAAAGCTACCAACAGTCCCTATTTTCCCAGGACAGTCCCTGTTTTGGACAGTATGTCCCAGTGTCCCCACACATTTTGCAAAATGTCACTTTTGTCCCTTTTTTGGCTTACTTGTCCCAGTTTTGTCCCTTTTTTTTCCTGTTCTGCTACTCCATGAGTGACAGTTATTTCTGCACCATTGTGGTGCTGCTTGGGCTGGAGAGCAGTTTGCAACTTCAACCCCTGCACCTGTGTTGCACTGCAAGCATGTCAGTGGGAGCACAGTAAAGCATGTTCCTTCCTGTTAGATCAGACTGGGTAGTAGTGCAAACAAACACATGTGGACATCTGCCTGCCAGGAGTTGTGAGGAACTCCAGACAAAAAAGAGAACGGCAGCAGTGAACTAAGGTACCGAAACCCGATTTAGCAGTAGGAAAGTATGTGAAAACAATCTGGTATGGTGGTGGGAGTCACTGAAGTGAAGTTTGCTCAGCAAGTGAGTTGAGTGTAAGCGGGTTGGATGGGACTGTCAGGAAGAGCAATACATGCAGCTCGAATGTTTGATCACAATTTAACGCAGGTTTGCTTCTGATGAACTTTTCTGTACATCATGATTTGAAACTTGCTGCAGCAGCATGATATATCATTTAGTTTTAATCTGGATGTTTGCTACTGGTGTTACTGTGGGGCAGCATAGCCAGAAGAAGCAGCAAAATGTAATTGTATGCAGCATTGTCTGCGGTGGTACCCGTGGGAGTAACATGGTGTCGGGGGGAGGTCATGGTCAGGATGGACCGTCCCAGTTTTAGGCCTTGGAAAGTTGGTAGCTTTAGCTCAGATGTCTCAGACTGTCTTTTGATGAACCATATAGCTGCTAGCCTTTAGATTTAAAGGGATATTTGCTGGTTTAGCTGGTCAATTTGACTCTGATCCCTTTCTTCTTTTTAAACGTGAAAAAACAGACTGATCACCATACTACTGCTATGACACAAAACCTTGTTTATTTACAGTCCTTGATCAACTCCTAGTGCATCTTTCCTGTATTTGGGAACATGCCCAACACAATCTAGCCACCGAAAATGCAGTGAAAGGATGGTAAATTATTGCATCTTGAATGGCTGCACTGTTTGTGGGTGTTCCTAATGTTCATGAAGTATGCAATAAGAGTAGATCAAGATTTGAAATAGAACAAGTTTGGGTATAGTTACACGATTAGCATGCATGTATAGTATGTTTTACTAAGAAAGAAAGCAGATAAAACAACCAGCAACATAAACAAATTTTAGAGAAGATAAGCAGTCATAAAATAGGTATTGTTTGTGGTGTGAAAATTGACAGATTTGAATATTTTAAGTTACATGGTTTAAAAGTATTAAAATTGGGCACTGGTGTGCTGTGCTGAATAAAATGGCTAAAAAAATCATTTTTTCTGAGTTAAAGTTGGGCACAGTCAAAAAATTTAAGAATTACAAATTTGAAAAATACTTGCAGGGGTACTTTTTGCATCATATTATTTCTGTTCGAAAACCCCTAGTCTGGCACAAGATCTAACTAGCCTGTAAGTCTCGTAATCTAAACTGGTCTAGTTTTTTGTGTTTTTCTTACAACTGTATAAGTGGTCTCCCTGGCTGCATTATTGCTCAAGGTCAATCACTGATATATTAGTTAAATTAAAAAAAAAAAAAACTGAATGTACTGCTTTCCAGGACACCTGCATGTGAGATACTCTTTACAACATAAGAGTGTCTCACATGCAGGGAAGAGGAGTGCATCATTATATTGGTAGCTCTGCCTTGTTGTTGGGATTGTTCTTTTTCCTTGAAACGAGAAAAGAGGGGTAGCACCATCATGTGGGCTGGCAGTGGAATGTAAAGGAAAACTTAAAAAAAATAGGTACTGAAAGAAAAAATGGAAAGTAAAAAGTGATGTTTGGATCTCAAAAAGTATCTGTGACAGCTCCTTCCCTGGCCCAGCGGTAACTCTCAGATAGAGTTATAGTAAAATGAGGAGTGACCCAGGGTTCGATTTTAGGGCCAACCCTTTTTCTTATATATATAAATCAGTTAGTTGATAATGTTAAAAATTCTAGTATTCGTTTATATGTAGATGACACTATATTGATCCCTGGTGGTAAGACCCCAGAGCTCATGGAAATGTATTTGCAGGAAGATTTTACTAGGCTTTGCACATGGCTATCTGATTCGGGGTTAATAGTTAATAGTAAAAAAACAAAACTGATGATATTTCAGAAGGAGGGAAAAGATTTAAATAAAAGAAATAAACAAATTCAAATTAAAACATTACAAAATGAAATTTTGGCTCAAGTTATGGAATATAAATATCTTGGGGTATGGTTTGATAATCAGTTAAAATTTGATTTCCATATAACCAATACATTATTAAAGATAAATAAAAAGTTGGGGGCATTTAGGCGATCCAGTTTTTGTATGAACAGAGTAAGGAGGGAGATTATAATAAATCAACGTATTCTCCCTGTGCTAGAGAACGGTAGCCATGTGTATGGCCTAGCTTCAAAAGGCTTCCTGTCAAAAATTGATGTAATGTACAATCGTTTAGCTCGATTTGTATTAAAAAAGGATTATCATGAACACCACTGTAAATTATATGAGGAATTAGGTTGGATGACTCAGGAAAGTAAAAGGAAACTTATTTGGGCACAACAGATATATAAAGTTGTAAATACAAATCAGCCATTGTATCTTTATGAAAAATTGGAAAAAAAATTCTATATTTATAACATGAGAAGTTCAACCATTAGAAGCTTTGAGTCCCCCAAACTTAAGAATAAGTATAGTTATATGCGATTCCCCATAATCATGAATAGATAATGGAGTTCTTTAAAATCAATTACAGGAAAACAGTATGAAACCATTAAAGTGTTTACATCCACTTTAAAGGCTGAATTAAATATAATATGTGAGTGTTTTGGATAAACTTCATTTGTCTAGGGTATTTTTTTTTTATATTCTTGGACTGAGGGATTTAATTTAATTATATAATTAAATATTTGTTGTTTGTTTATTGTTGGAGTAATGTTATGTGTTTTGTCAAGATGATTTTTGTATTGTATATTATGTTAATTGTCTAACAATTTTTTGAAATTTTTATGTATAAATAATAATGTTTTAAATAACGGGACCATCTTGAAAATAGGACTTGTCCTAATGATGTGAAAACTGTCCATCTACTATCCTGTATAAAAATAAAGGTTTTACTACTACTTCTACAGGTCAACCCAAGTTTAGGAACAAGCCCGATTATCTGCACATTAGGCAACCCAGGCATGGCTGTGCTTCTGAAGAGCCCTGTGTCTGGAACTAGGTAAGGTCCAAGACATGTGCATCGTGGTGAGCAGGTAGAAGCTGCAGGAGGAGAGTAGCTGATGGCATGGATAAATACCGACTGGGCAGCTTGATGGTTCTTGGGAAAATGGGGATAAAAGGGAGCTGAAGAAGGTGATGGCCACTGCTTGCTACTGGGGCCCTCTCCAGCCATATTTGTCCTTCTTCTGGTTGTTCACTCAATTAGAAAGCCCAGTCATGAGGTGAATAGTCATGGGCTTGTGGGAGTGTTGTCCAGGGAGGTAGAGCGAAGTGACCCGAGAGGGGGTTGCTGTTCCAGTGGTGGAAAAAATGAGCATCTTGAAAACAATGATTTGTTAAGGAAACTGAAGCAAGCATACACAGTGAGTTTATTTTTTCATGGTTAGTAGCAGAATGTGTGCACACCTTTTGGTTTCTAGCAGTATCTAAGCTATAGTAAGCTTGCTATGCTAAAACAGAACAAAGCTAAATACAGCTTTTATTTTTCAGCAGTAGAAAATTCTACCGTTCTGAACATGATGCTGGAACTCCTCCTGACTGAAGATAATTGTAGCAGATAGCTGGCAGAAGTACAAGGTTGAGTTTGCATGTCATGTGATTCACATGCACAGTCTGTTTCCACTGCACACCTGTCTCTCTGTGAGCAGCAGGTTGGCCCACACCCAGAGTTCATTGTACTTTACCCTGCAGTGACCTGGCACAGACAAACAGCTGTTGGTTTTGAAGTACTGTACATGGTACAGAGCTTTCTGGAGCTCTAGTGCAATCCTAAAGCAGCAGTATGGTGAAAAATGTATATGCTGTATTTATTTGTTCACTGGGTAAGCTGGATGAAACTTGGTTACTTTTACAGGAGTGACAGTTTTCTTTGCAATAGAATTCAACACAGGTAATTTACAGCACTGGGGTAATACACAGAATGTAGGTGACAGCAGGACACCCAGTAGATAATAGTTTATATATCGTATACAGGAGTTAGAGGTTAGCACAAAATACATACCAGCATCTTATTTAATTCCATAAGTCAGATTTGTGGTTTTAAAAACTCATACTTGTTTGTCACGCCCACAACGACAAAATTAAGCATCTTGGTGTGGTGCTGTGTGTTATATAGTCGGAAATGTGTGCCAACTCAGCACACGAGTGCACGCGTGCACACACACACACACACACACACACGCACTGAATCCAGTGTGCAGACAAAATGTAATCTCAAGGGAAGATTAAAAAAAAATGATGGTGACAGCCATTTTTTTTTAAATCAACTTTTTTCATTCTCCAACGCCTGACCAGCCCCCCTTCCAACACCTCCCCCAGCCCAGTCACCCACCAACTTTTGGCTTAACCTCTGCTCGTCCCCCTCAACATTTCCCTTGTGGCAGCATCTTCAGGGTTGTCTAGACCCCTCTGAAGCAGGATTCAGCTTGTGTGGTGCCCAGTAGGTGGTGTGGGGCCTGCAGTGGGCCTATTGTCATCCAGTTTCAGCCAGGGATTTTCCTCTGGTCTTTTCTCCCCGGTGAGGGGTCCAATGTACAGTGATGCTCACAAACACATGCATGGGCCAATGTGGTATCTGCCATTTCATCCCATTTCAGCTGGTGCCTTCAGCTGCTAGGTGTCAGGTGGGCTGTGGGGGACACAACCCTGTTTCCCCAAGGGAGGGGTGCAGTCCTTGGGATGCTCAGCCCTTCCTCCGCCTTCCAGACCCCAAGTGACCCAAGTCCATTCCTGAACTTGGGTGGCTGGCATAGTGAGTGGTAACTGCACCACTGCACTACTGGGCTGGGTGCCTTATTTCCTGACGTGAGTCATTTATTACAAAACGAGTAATAAAGTACTGTAACGCCTCCTGCTAAGGAATAACAGTGCACAGCTGATAAATGTGTGGATGTCCTGAGTGCCTTATTGCTCAGTGACAGTTTCCAGAAGAATAAGGACTGTGAAGCTGGAAGTCCCAGAAGCCATGTTCAGATCCCACCAAAGACACTGTATGCCCTTGAGCAAGCCTCTTTGTGTCCCTGTAAAGTTGGGTAGAAGCAGGACCCTACTGAAAACAAAATGTTTCATCTCTGCTGGATTGCTCGGACTAAATAAATTGTAATACCAATTCAGAAATGAAAGATATAAAATTGTAGGCGTGTGGTTCCAGCTGCCAGAGGGAACAGACGTATGACTGCCGATTTCTCCGATAAACCTTTCAAGTATTGAACACATTATACGTTTTAAGAGTCAAATTTCATAACGGATGTATAGCTAAAGCATACCAGTTCATAATGGGTTCATAAAAAGGATACCAAAATCAACCAGTGAAGTTTGAGAGTTTTTTTTTATTTGGGGGGGGGGCAAACCAGGGGCTTCTGCTATGCAGTATCATGCGATGCTGTCTGCAGCAGGCTTGCTTGGTAGTGCAAGGACAGAAACATAAACATATAGAAAATAATAGCAAAAAAGGCAGACTGGCCCATCCCGACTGCTTGTTCCAGTCTATAGTATGATGTGAATGCCCTAGTGGTCACTCCCACCCCCTTCCCCCTCATAATCCTCCCCTGCTACTCTTACAAGCCACATAACTTCTGACTTTAGGGCCATCCAGTCTTGGCTTAAAGACAGTAAACTTCTTATGAACCATGCTAAGCCCCAGGCGATGCTCTTCGGAACCCTCTACCGGCTGAAGGACTACTGTACCCAATTACCAATACTATGTGACAACGACTCTCTAGTGGAGACAGTCACTTCCTTCAAGTATCTAGGGGGTCACACTTGATTCCTCCTTGGATTTCATCCTCCACCTTACTTTCATCTGCAAGGCAGTAAACTCCAGCCTTTGGATGGCATACCAAGCTAGCCCTAATCTCTCCTCGACTGCGCGTAAAACTATGCTGAATAGTTTATTCCTTCCCAACCTCACGTATGGCCTGCCGGTATTTTCATACATCTCCAGTACCCTGATGCACAAATGGGAAGTGAGTTACTATAGTATCTGTCGTGTCATTTTGCCCTGCTTGTGATCACCTCACCCATCACTGCACACTTTATAGCAAACTGGGTTGGCTTTCCCCTTTAGCCTTGATGGACCTTTCCTTGAGGAGAATTATGTACAGAACTTTTCCTAACCAGTTGCCTCATTCCCTAGTCTCCTGTCTTGTGCCAAGTAATAGCCTTTACTCTCTTAGATCTTGTGACAGTGACCAGCTGACCACTCCAGGTCAAGATCCAAATGTGGCACTATGGCCTTAAGTAGCACTGCCCCCAAACTTTGGAACAGCATCCCCCTACATGTGCATCAGTGCCAAGTCCTCATCCCTTTCAGAAACCAAGTCTGCACCTTCCTGATCCAGTGCTTCAAATGCACTTGCTCAGTATAACCTTGTCCTCTTACTACATGCCTCCCACCTATTCAGGCTTTTGAAGAACTAACTCTTGTCTGAATGTTACGCTTGCCCTTGTATATTCCCTGGTCATAGGTTTCAGATGTGCAAATGTCACTATGCTGAATATGCTCACTGTATGTATCACTGCATTGTTTGTAACTTGTATCTCTTTATTGTATTTGTTTTCTTGTTGCATTTGTTACCCTGCACCCTATGTAACCTGTGCCTTTTGAGTATGTCATCTTACTGCAAGCACTCCTGAACCCTAAGTAACCTGAGTTGTCTTGCCTATCTTTGTACTGTACCAGTCGTAGCACCATGTTAATGTTTTCATTAAGAGTAAAATCCTGCCTTGTGACCTCCTGGGTCATGCCTGAAAATAGGCAAATGTCTGCCTAGTGCACCTTACCTGGTCAATAAACACTAAATAAATAAATATGCCTGACCTACCGTTGCGTGACTCCTTCTGCTAATTTTGGTACAGACTACTCTCTCCCGTAATCTGTTACACTTTATCAGCCACCCTCTCTGCAAAGAAATACTTCTGATGTCCTTCCTGAACCTCCCTCCCTACAACTTCTTTTGAGTTCTGCCTTGTGCCCATGTTTCCGCGCATTGGGCCCTATTCACAAGCAGTGCAGATGGGTTACGCACTGCATAAACCCAGCGCATAGCCCACTTGGACCTGGCCACGCAGACTACGCCCCCTACTTGCCATTCAGGATCCCGCCACTCTGCACTATGCGCCTACACACCGCCAAACGCGCAGCTCTGTGTGGGGGGTTGTTAGCACTCTGTGCCATGCACAACAGTGTGGGTACCTTGCGTGGAGGGCGAGTAGCTACGCCTGAAGGTGGTCAAGAATTGTTACATGTCTTCCCCGGATATAGCCGCTGGTTGCAGTGGGGATGGTGGGGGTCAATGACTCTCTGTGGCCGCCCCTGTCATTGGGGCACATTTGGGAGGGTGGGTGACTGTCATATGGGGTCCCCCACACCTTGGACCTTTGTCCGATGGGCGCAAGGAATCCATTACAGGTCTCAGTCCAGACAGCTGATTGCATGTACCATCCCTGTATTCTGTCTTTGGGTTCCTGAACCAATATGCGTAACTTTGCACTTTTCTTGCAGTGAATTTTAGTTGCCAAACCTGTGACCATTTCTCTAGTCTCTTCAGCTCTTTCCTCAGTCCTGACCCCCTCATCACTGCCAGCATAAATGTAGATTTTTGTGTCATCTCCAAATAGGCACAGATGCCTTTTGATCCCTTCTCTGATGTCACTGTAAAGGTGTTGAAAAGTACTATGCAAAATACTGATCCCTGAAGAACCCCACTGGTGATTTCCCTTGCCTCCAAGAAGTTCGTATTTAAGACAGTATAGCCTAGGGGTTAGAGTAATGAGCTGTGAATGAGTTTGTTGCATCCAGCAGACAGACCTGGGTTTGATTCCCTCAACCTACACTTGCATACTGTGTGACTCTGAGCAAATCACTTAACCTCCCTAGTGCTCCCAGGTTGCCCCTGAAAACAGGCACCTCTGCCTAGTGGGCCTTACCTGGTTACTTATCAAAGAATAAAATAAAAAGGACTGCTGTCTGTGCTTTCCTGCTCAGCCAGTTTCTACCCATCCTGCAGTCTCGTCCCTATCTTGGGACAGAAATCAAGAAAATAATTTGGTGTGGGAAGAGGAATACTGAAACTGCACATTTGGTATTCTGTCTCAATATCTTATAGTCGACCTATCCAAATGTGCTGCGTTATATAAGGCATAAGGTAGGCAGCCACTAGGTTGCTGGCTTTCGAGCAGACAAGACAGATAATTTGGCCTATTCTGCTGGCTTTTAGTATGTTAGTATATTAAAGTGCAGAGTGGAGGCTGTGGCAGGGTGATCCCTGTTACAGTGGACACCCCTGGGATAAATTGAAACCCCTTCCCCAAGCAGTTTATATGTTTTGCATAATGTACACCATGCTGGTTGGCTGGTTATAAATTAAGTGCTGAAGTGCTTATATGGCTTTCTGTGCATATTAACCTAAAATAAAACTAACAGTACAGTTACAAAATGAGAGGGTAGTTTTAATAATAATAATAATAATCTTTATTTTTAATGCGCATTTCAGAAATCAAGGAGCAGAACAAATTGTAAAATCACATCAAGATAAAACATTACAATAAAACCAGTAAAATAAATTGCATCAAACAACATGATAAAACAGTAAAATCAAACCAGGTCAGCATTGTCCCCAAAAGCCTTAATCTACAGAAAGGATTTTAATGCTTGTTTAAAACCCCCCACTGTCGCGCACTCTCTGATCCAATGGGGTAGAGAATTCCAGAGGGTCGGTGCCACGAACATGAAAGCCTGGGTGCCAGAAGATTTTAAAACAACCCTTGGAATCTCCAGCAACCCCTCCTTGGCCGAGCGGAGCAGTCGCTCCAGGAGACAAGGAACCAGGAGCTCTTTCAGGTAGTCAGGGCCCAAACTGTGCAGGGCTTTATAAGTCAGTAAGCTGACTTTAAAGGTGATCCGCCACTCAACTGGCAGCCAGTGCAGTCCCCGCGGCACTGGTGTAATATGGGAAGAACGAGGCGTCCCAGTTAACAACCGGGCTGCGGAGTTCTGCACCAACTGCAAGCGGTGGATATCAACCCCTGGAAGCCCAAAGTAAAGGGAATTGCAGTAGTCCAAACGTGAGGTCACAAAGGTGTGTATCAATGTAGGTAGGTCCCCGGATGGAACAAGGTGCTTGATCCTAGCGATGTTCCTAAGATGGTAAAAGGAAACCTTAATGACGGCTGACACTTGAGCACGTAGTGTCAGCCGATCGTCAAGAATCACCCATAGGTGGTATACCTGTTCAGAGATAGGGAGCTCAACATCCCCCAGGAATAAACCTGAGGGATGGTTTGTCCCCCACCCTCCTATCCGGTGACCAGGATCCACGACTATCACCTCCGTCTTCCCAGAATTCAGCTTCAGCCTGCTGGACCTCATCCAACCTTGGATTTCACCAAGGCAGTTATTAATCACCGAGAGTGCTCCATTCTGGTCAGGTGCAAAAGACAGGTAGAGCTGGGTTTCATCGGCATAACAATGAAACTCCAGCCCATACTGTCTTACAGTGTCTCCGAGGGGAAGCATGTACACCGCAAACAACATGGGGGACAGCACTGAGACCTGGGGCACCCCACAAGACAGAGAGATAGGATCAGAGGAAAACACCTCCGATACCATCCTCTGAGTTCTACTGGTGAGGAAAGAAGTAAACCATCTGTGGACCAAACCTGAAAGCCCACAGATGATTCCCAGGTGCTCAAGCAGTACCCCATGGTCTACAGTGTCAAATGCTGATGACAGATCCAGAAGGACCAAAATGGACCATCTTTTCTGGTCTTTCGCCATCAAGAGATCACCAGTGCAGTCTCGGTGCTGTGCCTCTTTCAAAAACCCAATTGAAGAGGGTCGTAGATGCTATGGATGGTCAAGTGGTTGTCTAACTGAGTAGCCACTACTTTCTCAATTACCTTCCCAACAAAGGGAAGGTTTGAGATAGGCCTGTAGTTACCAAGGGAGTCGGGGTCCAAAGAAGCCTTCTTCAACACTGGTGTCACCACTGCCTCCTTCAGGGAGCAAGGATATTCACCAGAGTCTAAGGAGCACCAGACTATCCTCACCAGAACCGGGATGATAATCTCCCCACAGCCCATAATCAAGGCTGTAGGGCCCAGATCTAAACTACAGCATGTAGTGCGCATACCCTGGACAATCCTCATAACATCCTTGATTTCCGGCCTTTTGAAGAGACTCCAGGAAAAAAGATGGAGTGTGACCAGGGACTGGTCCACGGCTGTTCCCATAGAGAGTGTTGCGCTGGTCTCCGTCCTGATGTCATCCACCTTATCTGCAAAGAACCGAGCAAGCTCCTTCCTTTAATAGAAGAATAACAAGTTTGTGTCTGCTTTTTCTAGATGTTAGCAGCCCCTTCTAAGATATATTTTGCAGCAGACAGCATGAGGTAATCTGACCTTGCATGAGAGTTTAGGAGAGCACAGAATGTTCTGACCTTGGCTCTGACCTTTTCCAATGTTGTAAACAAGTTATGTTTGTTCTCCAGGTGGCTGCCAAATAAATGTTCTCTATGGAGCAACAGTGGCCCCTAGTGGCTAATTTTATGTTACATCTGCTATTAATCAAAAGGCAGTGGAAAATTTTCTAGCTTCTAGTGAGCTTATAAAAAGCCCTACCTCAGTGCTGTGGGAGGATAGATAGGGTGGTCAGTTGAATACTGACTGAGGAAGGTGGAAAACCTCCTGGAAGCGTGTGCTTTCACGCTGTTTGATTCATGCTAGGCTGAAGAAAAGTCTTAGAAACTATTGAAGCTAAGCAGTTGTCTGACTTGTCAGTTTGCTTTCTGTATATTTTACTTGATAAAAACAAAATATGAAATGCACTTGTGCATTTTTTATGCACCTTATTTGTGATCTGCTTGAAATTGTGTTATTCTAAACCTGTGCCCGGTGACAGCAGCATGGCGACATTGTGCTTCAGTCAGAAAACCAGCACTCTAGAATGAGCCTAGATCATTGGAAAGCCAGCCGGGGACAAGGATTGAGCATCCCATAGAGTGCTGTACTCCTCCAGGGAGGGTGGACCACTCTCATTCTGCGACCAACACCTGCATGAACACAGGTGGCATTGCAGATGAAGTACAGCAAGTGGGCTAGGGGACCGCTGATTGGCTGAATGGACAAAAACGCCTTGTGTGAGCATGCTCATCTCTGCCAGCATCCCTGGGTGGAGGAGGGTAGTAAGGGAGAAAAATGCAGCTGTGCAAACATGAGAGCTCCATGCAGCCTGATTTCTCTGCAGCTGCCGACTTAGGCCCAAGGGACCTGGAAGAGCCTGAGGATCTCCATTGTGGGGAGGAGATACTATGGAGTACCACTCCAGGAGTAAGGTAATGCCTAGGAGATGGTGGGGGTGATGGGGTTAAGGCAAAATGGGGCTCTGAGAAGGGCTAAGACTGGCTCAGGCAGTGATAAAAAACAGAAAGTAAAAAAAAAAAAACACACCGGCATGTTGAAAATGATATTCCACCTTGAAAACGAATATGCAAAACAAGGCAGAATACCATTAAAGGGAATCTGTACAATTAGGGGTCACTTTGGAAATATGTGACCCTTACCAGCTGATCTGTCTCTACATTGGAAAAGGGTGGTGGTACTACTAGCCGAAAATACTTTTTTCCTTTCTTTTTTTTTGCAAATTGCTTTTTATTGGGAAATGTTTTAAGGTTACAATAAGCACAAAACAACACAACATATGATGCTGCAATATGATGCTATATCTTATGATGCTGCCATATGATACTATATCTGATGTTACTATAGGCCCTGTACAATGAGAGTCTCTCCTTGTCCAAGATCCTTTCGCATTTCAAGGTGAGAAAGGGGACTGTATCTCCTCCTGGAACAGAACAACCCAAATATAGCTCCAAGCCCCCAGAAGACAGATGGGTGCATTAACAATTAGTACAAGCACTGTGTAAGTTTACCTTCTGTGATTTAAGTGCAGTTAAGATACAAAATCTGGTTGCTTATTCAAAATCTGCATAACCCAGCGCCTCCATTGGATTTCAAAGGTTGGATAAGTGTTAAGTTTTGCTGTCCCTTTTTCCACAGTGCAAATCTTGTTCATTAGTTCCTTCCATGTGGACACAGTTGGAGCAGTTTTAGTCAGTTTTGTGCTTGTTTTCTTTACTAATACCGTGGCAGTACTGAACAGTTTCCTAGCATCTGGGTATCTGTGGCCCTCCGGTACATCTTTGAATAATACTGCATGAGCTGTTCATTCAGTATCCCTGCCCAGAAACTCCCTGAGCTCTGCGTGCTGTTCCCCGAAGAAGGGAGCCAGCACTGGGCAGTCCTGAAAGATATGATAGTGAGACGCTTTTATTTCCTCGCATTGTCTCCAGCAGGCCGCCCCCAGTTCCAGCCTACACTGAGTCTGCCTGTCGGGTGTAATAAAATATCTTAGTAAGGTTTTCCAGGAGCATTCCCTCCAGGCTTATGACTGGTGACTTTATGCAAGTGTTTTAAACATTGTGCTCAGGTTTTATCCGGAAGAGCCACATTCACACCCCTCTTCCATGCATTCCGTACATATGAGATAGATGTTCCCAGAGCCTGAAGTGTAAGGCCTGGTATATTCTAGAAATCAAATTGCTTACTGACCCTTGTCACTTAAGGGTCTGAATGACCACATGTATGAAGAGAGGGAGTCCTGCTTGGTGACAGTTGCTCTTACGAAGGGTTTTACATAATCCCTTACCTGTGAATACCTAAAAAACTGTGTACAGGTAATAGCATAGATAGCTGCTGAATCGTCAAAAGCCTGGAGTTCTGTGCCCAGTAGGAACTGAAATGAAGACCTAGTCTCTCCCAGTTCCTAAAGGTATGATTCATTCACGCTGGAGTGAAGATTTGTACATAGGGGAGAGAATTTATCAAGAACACATACTGAGCTAGTGGCTCCTGCTCAGCACTTTGTGCCAAGTGTGTAAAGTGGCCATAGTATAAGTGTGCCAAGTGGCCTTAGTATAAGTGTGCCAAGTGTGTAAGTGGCCATAGTGTAAGTGTGCCAAGTATGTAAAATGGCCATAGTATAAGTGTGCCAGGTGTGTAAAGTGGCCATAGTATGTGTGGCAAGTATGTAAAATGGCCATAGTATAAGTGTGCCAAGTGGCCATAGTATAAGTGTGCCAAGTGTGTAAAGTGGCCATAGTGTAAGTGTGCCAAGTGTGTAAAATGGCCATAGTATAAGTGTGCCAAGCACGTAAAGCGGCCATAGTATCAGTGTGGCAAGTATGTAAAATGGCCATAGTATAAGTGTGCCAAGTGTGTAAAGTGGCCATAGTATGTGTGGCAAGTATGTAAAATGGCCATAGTATAAGTGTGCCAACTGTGTAAAGTGGCCACAGTATAAGGATTATCTATCCGGAGCCCCTGTTTAGGGAACAGCTTGTTAAACAATATCTTTGGTAAACATAAAATATTGCCTTCTATTAATTCTGGTTTCTTCCAGTGTACCTCACAGCTATTAAGCTGCCAGGAAATAAGTGTGTGTATTTGTGCAGCCTTATGATATAATATAAAACTAAGTCGTGATAAACCCCCCAGGCTTTAGGAAACTGCAAAGCTGCAAGTCATAATCAAGGGTGCTTGTCCTGCCACAAATACCTTGATACCATTGGTGGTAGTAAGAATGGCGTGGATTAAGAGGGATAGTCTGGGCAAGGAAAAGTAGGCTTGGCAACATGTTCATACGGACACTGTCCGCTTTCTGGATTAAAGGGAGAGGGAGATGTCTTTCTGGAATGCTTGGGTAAGAGCATTATAATTAAGAGAAGTGACCTCCTTCGAAAACTGCCTCTCCAAGAATTTAAAGTGAGCCATATTCCACTTAAACTAAAAATTAGCCCTTATGATAGGCGATCATGTATAATTAAGCTGTAAAACTTCAGTCTTGATTGTATTAAGACTGTACCTGGCGAGACGGCCAAAATGCGTTAATACCTGCCACAAAGTGAGTAGTGCTTGCTCTGGGTGGGGGAATATATGTGAACAAGTCATTTATGTACAGAGCCAGTTTCTGGTCCCGGTTGCCAAGATAAATGCTAGTTACTGCTGCATTTTGTTGAAGCATTTGTGCCAAGGGCTACAGGTAGAGGGCAGAAATGCAGAGGGGCAAGGGAGCACCCCTGCCAGGTTCCCCTCTTTACTGGAAATGCTGAGATCTACCCACTGATTTTTACATCAGCCACGGGGGCTATATATAAGGCCTGTATTGCCTGCATGAATTCTGTGGGAATCCTAAAATAGGACATCACCTGACATAAAAAAGGCCATCCCACCTGGTCGAAGGCCTTCTCGGCATCTAAGCTGAGTAACAGGAAGGGGGACCCTGACTGGGTGGCGTGCTGTATAATGTGCAACATTCTTTCAGTATTGTCCTGTGTTTGTCTGGATGTGATGAATCTAGTCTGGTTATTGTTAATAAGAAGTGGTAAACATTGTTTCAACTTTTTAGGTAATATAGAGCAAACATCTTGCAATGCATGTTAAGGACTGATATCGGCCTGTAGGAGGAGCTGCAGGTGATGTCTGTGCCCGGTTTAGGGATGTCTGATATTGTGGCTTGCATCCAAGGAGCAGCAGCGTTCTTCCAAAGGACCCAGTCACCTGCATGGGTCAGCACGGAGGAGAGAGGTTCCTGAAATAGCATATAAAATTCCGCGGTATAGCCATCCAGGCCTGGGCTTTTGTCAGATTTTTAGGGGCTTTATCACCGAATAGATTTCTTCTCTCTGGAGAGGGGCACTTGGAACCTGTCGTTGTTGACAAGGTAGCAAGGACAATTTAAGAGGTTGCAAATACTCTGCTATGTCAGATTGCATAGGGTGCACTTCCTAAGTATACAATTGTTTATAACAGGCTTGAAAGGCTTGGAAGATTTTACTGAGGTTTGTCTCTACATGTTGCATGACAGGATGCCTCATTTTGTTTTTGGTGACTGTCAGCTGTGCAGCTTTTTGTCTTAGCCTGTGTGCTAAAATTCTGGTGGCCCTAGGTCCATGTTCGTCAAATCTGTACTGGAAAAACCTGAGTGCCATCTCAGTTTTTAAGTTCAAGATATCTAGAATCTGTTGACTTACCTTGCTGGTTTACGGTAAAGTGGATTGGCCTTCCTACATATGAAGCTGCAGAAGAGTTTGCAGATTCTCATGTAATTTTCTTAGTTTAGTTTCTCTTTTTTTTTTTTTTTTTTTAATCTAGAGGTATATGCTAATCTGTCCCCCCTCAAAACCACCTTGAGAATTTCCCAAGGAATAGTAGGGGAACCCCCTGAAGTATTTTCCGTAATTAAAATACATTTTTTAAAACAGTCACAGTCCTCTTAGTACCACAAAGCACAGCGCCATATTTGCTATGCCTATGTGCATTCGCGTACTGCACCAATTCTAGCCATTGTGATGATGTCCATGCCTCACCACCTGGTAAGAGCATGGACGTATATGAGGCAGCCACTCTGGGTTTAAGTGCACACTGTCTGCTTTACATTCCTCACCACACAAATATTGCATACAAGTGCCTAGGATCCTGCAGAAGCATCCATTCCAAACCGGCTTAGAAAATGTCTCAATTTGACTTGTAATGCTTTGTTTAGTTAAGCTGCATCTACAGTTGCCCTTCCATATGCCACCGCTCTCAGCGCTCTCTGCATTGTGTGCACATATCTGTTCCTGATAGAAGGCAGTCCTGATGTTAGATGTCTCTGTTGCATGTGCTTACAGTACTGAGTTTAAAATAGCTGTACTACACTTTCCAATGCTCATTTTTTTTTTTACAAACCACACTAACGTGCTAACATGCTAGCAGAATAGGCCGCATGGTCTCTTGTGTCTGCTCGATAGCCAGCACCCTTACTGGGTGCCCGTTTTGTAGTTCCTCCCACCCCATAGGGTCCCCTATTTCCTTCCAGGGCATTTTCTTGGAAGGGGACATCTACGGCATCAGCCTCCCCCTGCACTTATCCCAGCCCCTCTTGAACCCCTCCATGGTATGCTCCTCCACCAAGCCCCTGGGCAACGCATTCCATGGTTCCACCACCCTTTTAGTGAAGTAGCACCTACTTCTCTCACCCCTGAGTCTCCCCCCCCATCTTCCACACATGCTCCCTGGGTGTCCTCCCCTTTTTTAACCTAAACAACTCCCCAAAACACCCCTTATTGATCCCTTTAACATACTTAAAGACATCTATTATGTTCCCCCTGCCCCTCCTGTCTTCCAGGCTGTACATGTTGAGCTCTTCCATCCTCTCCTAATAGGTCCTTTCCCCCATACCCCAGATCATTTTGGTTGCCCTCCTCTGGACCCTCTCCAGGAGTGCAGTGTCCCTTTTTAGGTACGGCCTTCAGAACTACACACAGTACTCAAGGTGCAGCTTAACCAGGCAGTTATACAGAGGAAAGATCACTTCCCTCCTTCTGGAGGACATCCTTCGAGTGATGCAGCCCAGCATCCTGTTTGCCTTTGTCGCCACCCTTCGACAAGTCTCGGAGTTGTTCATCTTAGCATCCACCATTATGCCCATATCCCTCTCACCCATCGAGACTTTCAGTGTGCCCCTCCCCCCACATTGTTCTTTGGGTTCCTGAAGCTGTCCTCTACCAGGATATACTTTTGTTGTGGTAAAACTATTAAATTCTAAATAACGCCCTGGGGCAAAATGGAGCCTGGAACATGGTGATCCATGTCCAGTCTCCATACCCAAGGGCACCACCTATTTGGATGGGCAAGTAGTCGGGACGGCTCCGGAGCCTTGTCTATCTCGGGTGGTGTTGTGCAATACCAGATCTATTAAAAACAAGTCTGCTGTAATTTCTGACTTTGTTGGGACAGCAGATCTGGCTTACATCACCGAGATCTGGCTGGATGGAAATGCTGGCCCCATTCTAGAGGCAACCGTTCCAGCTGGGTACTCGGTGATTCACCGCCCGAGATTGGATCACGGGGGGGGGGGGGAGTAGCGGTCTGTTTTTAAGACCAGTTTGGGGGCTCATGGGTGTACCAGTTGAGGAAGTTGAATCCTTTGAGTGTACCATAGTGGCTGGTGTGGGTTGCAGGATAGCCCTCGTCTACCGTCCCCCAGGAGACAAGAGGCGATTCCTGCAGGAAGTGGCAGACTTCGTCGACGATAGAGCATTGGAGTCACCCAGATTGATAGTTCTGGGCGACTTCAATGCCTGGGTCGATGACGAACTCTCAGCCTTTGGTCAGCACTTCCTCCAGTTGGTGACATCACTGGGCCTTACACAGATTGTTTCTTCAGTCACTCATAATCATGGTCACTCTTTGGATTTAGTTTTCCTCCTGGGGATTGAGGCCTCTGATTTGGTGATGGAACCTGTCAGTTGGTCTGATCACTACACCGTGGGCTTCAATTTTTGTGCTCCCCTTTGTAGGTCTGCCCCTGTGGAGATGGTTCGATACCGCCCTTTACTGGATGTGAGCCCCGAAGACCTGATGGCAGTATTGAACCTGTCAGAGTTTCCGGTTGCCAGCTTGGGTCCAGAATCTATGGTCTTGGCTTATAATCAGGCTATTTCCTTGGCCCTGGACTCAATTGCTCCTGTCCGTGTTCGTCCCCTCTCTCTCTGCCCTTGGGCCCCATGGTTTGATGGATCCTTGAGGGAGTTGCAACGTGTGGGACGACGGTTAGAGCGTTGTTGGCAGAAATCTGCTCTAGAGGTCGAACGCCTTAGTTTGGAGGAGCATTATCGGCTCTATCAATCAGAGATCTCCCGTAAGAAGGCAGAATTCCTGTCCAGGGAGATCTCTGTCACTCAGAATCGACCGGCTCAGCTCTTCAGAACTGTGGACAGGCTGTGCAACCCAGCCTGTCTCCAGCTCCATCGAGCTTTTTCACAAAAGGAGTGTGATGAGATCGCTCAGTTCTTTGCGAATAAGGTTGCCAACATCAGAGATCCGCCTGACACACTCTAAGGGGGAAGCTGTTGGTCGGCGTCTGGCCACGGAATCCTTGGCCTCCTGGTGCTCCTTTGACCTGCTGATGTTCGAGGATATTATGCAGATCATCCAGGGGATGCACCCTACGAGCTGTAGTTTAGATCCGGGTCCTACCTCCCTGATTTTGGGTTGTGTTGAGATCGTGGGCCCGTTTCTGGATCAAATAATCTGGTGTTCCTTAGAATTAGGTGAGTTTCCAAGCTCCCTAAAGAAAGCTGTGGGGACTCCCCTTTTGAAGAAGGCCTCTCTGGACCCAGATATTTTTGCCAACTACAGACTTATCTCTAGCCTTCCCTTTATTGGGAAAGTTATTGAGAAGGTAGTGGCAAACCAACTGGAGGACCATTTGACCATCCATAGTATCTACGAACCTCTCCAGTCTGGTTTTCGAAAGAGGCATAGTACCGAGACTGCTCTGGTTCGGGTGCTCACTGATCTCTTGATGGCGAGAGATCGGAGAAACCATTCTATCTTGGTTCTCCTTGATCTTTCTTCAGCCTTTGACACTGTAGACTATGGGGTTTTGCTCGAGCATCTGGAGTCCATCTGTGGACTGTCTAGTACAGTGCTCAGATGGTTTTCATCCTTTCTGTCTGGGAGAACACAGAGAGTTGTGTCGGGATTTTTTCCTCTGATCCTTTCCCTCTGCAGTGTGGTGTCCCTCAGGGCTCGGTGCTTTCCCCCATGTTGTTTGCAGTGTACATGCTGCCCCTCAGAGACATTGTTAGACGGTATGGGCTGAGGTTTCACTGTCATGCTGATGATACCCAGCTCTACCTGTCTTTTGCCCCCGACTAGGTTAGTGCTCTCTCGGTATTTAATAGTTGCCTCGCTGAAATCCATGACTGGATGAATGCGAGCTGGTTAAAGTTGAGTGCCGTAAGACGGAGGTTATGGTTGTGACCCGGTCGTGGGGCAGGGGGTTGGGGTCTGGCCAACCTCTGGCTTATTGCTGGGGATCAGATCCCTACCTCTGAATGGGTTCAGAACCTGGGAGTGGTACTTGATGACGGCTGACTCTTCACATCAGGTGTCAGCAGTCGTTAAGTCTGCATTTTACCATCTTAGGAACATTGCCAGGGTGAAGCACCTTGTTCCGTCCAGCGATTTACCCGTGTTGGTTCATGCCTTTGTGACCTCATGCCTTGACTACTGCAACTCCCTGTACTTGGGCTTTCTGGGATTGATATCCGCCACTTGCAGCTAGTGCAGAACGCTGCTGCAAGGTTGTTGACAGGGGCATCTAGAAGGACACATATTACCCTGTGCTGCGTGATCTGCACTGGCTGCCTATACAGTGGCGGATCTCCTTTAAAGTAGGTCTTTTGACCTTCAAAGCCCTGCACGGACTGGGCCTTGACCACTTGAAAGAGTTTCTGATTCCTTACCACCCTGTACGACAGCTCCGTTCAGCCGATGAAGGGTTGCTAGAGGTTCCAAGGGTTATATTGAAGTCTTCTGGGGCCAGGGCTTTTGTGTTTGCGGCCCCAGCCCTCTGGAATTCTCTGCCTCGTCGGCTTAGGGAATGCACGACCGTGGAATCCTTTAAGGGGGATTTTAAGACACTTTTGTGGAGTAAGGCTTTTATGAATTGATGTTGCTGAGAATTTGATTTTATATGTGTATTTTCGTTTTTAATATTTATTTGTACAGCGCCTTGGTGCTTGAAAGGTGCTTAAATAAAGTTTTATTATTATTATTATTATAATGTGGGATGGGCAAGCACTATGGATGAAAGTGAATCCACTTATGAAACATATAAAATTACATATTGTTTATATTTGACCCCATTGACCGTATATTATAATGCCTACAAGGACTGCCTATTATCAGGAACAGGCATGTGTGCTCAGTGCTGAGAGTGGTGGCACGTGGTAGCATGACTGTACAGTAGCTTAAATAAACAAAGCATTACAAGTCAAACTGGGACATGTTCTAAGCTGACAGAACAGATGCTATTGGAGGACCCTAGGCACTTGTACTCTGGTATGCGATATTTGTGTGTTGAGGACTATAAAGTGCACAGTGTGCGCTTAAACCTATGGGGGTTGCCTGATACATGTCCCTACTCTTACCAGGTGGTGAAGCATGGACGTCATCACAAGAGATAGAATGTGTGCAGTGTGCAGCTGCACACAGCAAATGTGGCACTGTGCTTTGGGGGTTGTAAAATGTTAAATAAAAGTACTTAGTGGCACTGGTACCACCTGCTTTTCCAAGTAATGATAGATCGGCTGGTAGGGGTCACATATTTATAAGGTGACCCTGCATGGTATTGATTCCCTTTAATTTCTTGCCCTGCAGTGCTTTGATGCAGCAAGTCTTATGCATGAAACCAAGGGCAAGATGGACCTCACAGATTCCTGGGTAACCGCACAGGAGACGGCACTAAAGCACTTAGAGTAGCACAAAATCAAATATAATTTCCTCACCTGCAACGGAAGAAGATCATATTGTAAAGTAATATAAGCAGTTGTGAAAAACTATAAGTTTCTTATTGTCAAAGTATACTTACTTGAAAAAGCCCCATAGCACTGTAGATATATAAGGGTGGAGATTTCCAGGGAGTTCAGAGGAACATTTAATGAACACTAATCCTCTTACTTTTTTTTTTTCCTCTTTTAGATATTTCCTGAAGAAGTCCTAACGTCAAAACGTAGATTTTTAACTCTATTTTCTATCTTCAGCGTGCATTTACTATAACCATTTTGTTTTGAGACCACATGCTGACGCAGTGCCTTGTTGTTGTTTTTTACTAATCCTCTTAGCTAGGTTACTGTAAATCTAGGTCGCGTTACTTAAATCAAAACAATATCAATAAAGGACAGCCATGTTAAGTTGTGTTCTTTCCTGCATAATTAGTGTTCAGATACTGATTCCCATTCTGTCTTTGATCCGTACTTGCTGGACAGTTAGTACATTTTGTGAGTGTCTCTGGTTTACGTCCTAATGGAAAGGATCATTTTAGAACTTTGTAGTTTGTCTCCTTGAACCACACAGTTCTGTAGTAGAACACAGATGTATTACATGTACTACAGCCTGCACATACACAGGGGACTGTGAGGACTGTGGAGCCTTAAAGGCTGCAGGAACCCCATCCACTTCACTCCTCTACAGCCTGCACATACACAGGGGACCGTGAGGACCATGGAGCACTAAAGGTAATTTAGTGCCTCCCTCTGCATACAACTTTGTGTGGGGGCGTTAGACCGCCGATGCTTTGCGTCGACTGCCCCACCCGTTCCAGCCACCCTCCCACCCAGGGGTGTTCCTTAATTTATGGACCTTCCCCATCACGTGACTTCCTGCTACCAATTTTCTAACTGTCCATTCCCCCCTTTGCTGGTTATACAAACCTAACATTAGATTGTAGTATAGTGCTTTTCCCTGAATCATCTCTGTCTTGCCCGCTTTCCCTCTTTTCTCTCCCTGCCCCATGACTGCCTCCTCCCCTGCTTCCTGTGCTCATTTGCACCCTGTGACCACTAGGAGTTGCTACTGTACCCCTCTTTTCCCCCGCTCTCTCCTCTTTTGCCTGCTCGGCAGTAGCCTCCCCCAGTGTTCGAACCCTGTACTTTTATCACCGTAGTCTGTGGCCCTACCACTGTGCCAACTGGTTGACCACACTGTAGGTAGTCCCTTTATCCCCCTTGTACTTCTCCTTGGCACCTGCCCCACGGCCATGGCTACCACTATCCATACCCCTCTGCTCCCTCTCTCACTTTTACTCCTGTTACTGTGTGCCTCCCCTGTCCCCGTGGGGGATGCCTACCAAATCCCGCACCCTCCTCTCACCCCCTCTACTGTCCCACTCTGTATCACCACTACTCTCCCACTACTGCCACTCCTCCCCAACGTGCACTCACTCCTGTTGCCTCCCTTTGCTGACTCTACCTGGCCCCCCCCGGCCATTCCCTCTCTCCCTGCCCTTCCCATTCCAGTCTTCCTCCCGATGGGGGCCACATACTACTCACCGCCATCACGTCATAGACAGCAACTTGCACTTTATAGAGTGATCACTCTCCTCCTCATGGTGTCTGGCAATGTCCACCCTATCCCTGGTCCCACCCCAGCCTGCCCCAATCAACCTCCATTTGCAACTGGGCTCCGTATTGCCTCCGTGAATATCTGCAGTCTTCTAAGGAAGTTCTCTGACCTGCAAGGCTGGATGATAACTCCACAAACCTGATATCTTAGCAATCATAGAAACCTGGCTCTCTAAGTCCACCCCTGACTCTTTTGTCACGCTACCGGGTTACACCCTCTTCAGGGAAGACAGTGTCGGTAAGCATGGAGGAGGCTGCGCCATATACCTCTGTGACTCTCTCCAAGGTCACACCCTCTCCCCTCCCCATCTGGATCACAGTGCTCAAGCCCTCTACCTCAAATTCATCCCCGATTCCTCCTGAGTCCCACTCATAATTACTGCTGCCTATATCCCCCCACACCATCAGAATCTTGCGCTCCAGTCTTTACTCGACCACCTCACCCACCTTCCCCCTAAACTGGAGCAAATTACATTTAGTGATCTTAATATCAACTGGCTGGCCAGCTCTGCCACCCATGCCAAAGACGCCATAGCGGCCCTTGAGCTAACCCAACTGGTGACCCACCCCACCTGGACAAACCCTGCCAATGGTACTGCCACCCTGTTGGACATTGTCATCTTGAACAAACCCCATAAGAGTACTGCCCAATGCCCTAAGTGATCATTCCCCAATAATCTTCTCCTGGTCTTGTAAGACACAGAGGTCTGCACCCAAATCATTCCTCTGGCGACGTCTTCAGCCTGGCAAACTGGACCAACTAAAGGAACACCTCACTCACTGGGACTGGTCCCCTATTAAACTTGCCCCAGATATTGACACTGCATTCGATTATTTTGTCCACTCCTTCAACTCTGCCTGTGACCTTTTTGCTCCCCCTCCAAACTCACCATTTAAAAACATGATTCCCCGTGGGTCACCCCATCCCTTATCAACCAAATGAGACCCAGGGACGACCTGTGGCACAGAGCCATTGATTCTGGCAAACGGTTGGATAGACAGGCTTATCGTGCTGCAAGAAACAAATGCACCTGGGCCATCCGCAAAGTGAAAGCTGACTATTATAGATCAACACTTGCCTCTTCCTGGGGCTCATCTTGTAAATTCTGGGACAACACTGAGGAACTTAATGGAAAATCCAAGTCCCTCTTCCCCCATCTCAACTTAACATCGATGGCAGAATTTCCACTGACCCGCAGTGCATTGCTGACAACCTAAACGCTGCCTTCTCTGACCTTAGCTCGGCGCCCCCCCAATTTCTTTGATCCTGCCCACCACCATCTTTTTTATTTTCGTGTCCTCTCCCCATATGAGGCCATCAAGCCAAGCCCTACCTCCTCAGTGCCCTGAAAGGGGCCAGCCACAGTAATGACTCGCTGGACCTGAAACTTCTCCATCTGGCTTTGGATGTTGTGCTCTCCCCCCTTACCAGTCTTCTCAATTGCTCCCTCTGCCTCCATCAGTTCCCTTGTGCCTGGAAAACCGCAGTCATTTCTCCCATTCATAAAAGTGGGGACCATACCTCTCCTGGGAATTACAGGTCAATTTCCATCCTACCCCCTCTCTCTAAAGCCCTAGAAAAGATAGTAGCTGATCAGCTCACTGGCTTCCTCTCCACTCATAACCTCCTCTGCCCGGAGCAACATGGTTTCCGCCGTGGGCATAGCACCACCACCGCTCTAATAGAATTTTCCAGTTTCTTACACTCAAATCTTGTCAAGGGACATCCTGCTGGGGTAGTTTTTATTGACTTTTCGGAAGCCTTTGATACCGTTTGCCATCCCCTCCTCCTATTCTCTCTCCCTCCTGCAATTAGGCTTCTCCCAGGGTGTCCATGCTTGGTTCTCCAGCTACCTTTCATCCTGCTTACAATGCATTAAGACTAATAGTACCCTCTCTAGCAGTCGCCCCATCTGCTCAAGGGTTCCGCAGGGCTGTATTGTGGGGCCCCTGCTGTTTAGTCTATATCTGGACACTCTCCCTAATGCCTCCCCAGGAAATGTTTTTCTTTAAGTGGATGAAGCGGTCCTTTTCTCTTCCCACTCTGACCCAATCCACCTTCAAGCTGACCTACAAAGCTCCTTTACCCAGGCTAAAAGCTGGTTTTCAGACCACAGATTTGTTCTTAACCTAAAGAAGATGAAGAGTGTGCTCTTCGCCTACAACCAAAATAAATACAAAGGCTCTCCCATTAGTGTCCTATCCAATAAACTCCTCCCCCTCGAGCAAGTTAGTGCCTTCAAATAACTTGGCATAACTTTTGACCCAGCACTCTCCTTTCATGACCATATCATTACTCTCTGTGCAGCTGTCAACTCACATGTGGGCCTTCTTTACCGCCATAGATGCTGCCTCCGCCTGGAGGCTCTGAGGCTTGCCATTACCTCCTCAGTACTATCCCTCATAGACTATAGCCTCCTGATCTACGCAGCTGCAGACAACATTGCCCTCAACAAAATTAAACTATCAGTTAATGAAGCCTGCTGGCTACTTACAGATTCAGGCATTCGTACTCATGCCTGCACCCTGTACTCCTTGGCTGATATTCTTAACTTTGATGCGAGGCTACTTTACCAGTCCTGCCTCTTGGCCATGAAAATCACTGCAGGTCTGGCCCCCCCAGGTCTGTTCATGATCATTCATCCATCCGCCCCCACTCCACCTGTTGTTCCTCCAAGCCCTCTCTCAATGTACCTAGAGTTAGGACCTCCCTTGCCTAGTGGGCTTTTCTCTCTAGAGCTCCCTCCTGGTTTAACTCCCTCCCTGCAGCCATCTCCTGTGAAAGACATGTTGGGCCCTTCAGATTTGCTCTCTGGCCCCATCTCTTCAACTCCCGCAGCTGTAATTGCCAATAACTGTGAAACTCGTCCAGTCTATTACCCCTTCCCTGGGGCCCCCCTTAAATCTGTTTTCTCCCTCTAGGGAATTATAAGCCTTTTCTAACAAGTATCTGTCCACTGTATAAACCTCTAAGATGTGTTCATCTTAGCTACCACCCTGTATAGGAATTGTATACCTTGTACTGTATATATCTAATGTATCATGTTATCTTGTTTGTCCACATTGTTCTTTGTACTCTGACGTGGAGCCTTTGTAAATGAGTCTCTGACTCAAAAGGGTTGCAATTCCGATAACATTAAATAAATAAATACTTTATTTATTTAAGAGCTTCATGAGAACATAAACGACATCATAGAGTTCTGAAAGGGTCCGTACCACTGGTGTATATAATCAGACACACTCAATACAAGAATCAGCCACTTGATGTCTTGCACTTCTTACATGCATCCCTGTTTAGCCTTGCATGTGGCAACAGAGCAACTGACTATGACAGATCATTGTGTATGCGATGATACGTCTCATTCCAGTGAAGCAGTCAGACCTCCTTGTCCCTATCTTGCAGCCTGACCTATAGCCTTAGGATGTCTGTTGCAAAAGTATGGCCAGTTACAATTCTGTATGTATACAATAGAAGAATCCCTGCATGACATGCCGACATATAGCTCATTATGTTGATTTATGGTATTAACTAGTGTAGTCAGTTGTTTTGGCACCTATTAGAGACTTTATCTGTCATTCCACTGATCCAGAAATCCTTACATACATGGATATCTAAGTGCAGTGCTTCACTTGCTTAAAGCAGCTGTGCACTGAATTTTATTTAGTGTTTTTCCCTCCTGAGTACGCCAGGGGCTGGAACACCATCCTGCACCACTTGTCCTCCAGCTCGACCATCCCTCAAACCCCCCACGGATTACACCTCGTGGTGGGGCCATGAAGGGAGCGACCTCCCCTCCCAGAGCAGAGTCCAAATCTGGGGAGGCCATAACGTTGGATCGGCGGAACAGGGTCAAGACTTCTTGAATCCCCTGACCACTATTATCCATTTTCTGGTGTCCCTCCCTCCCGGCGTAAGGCATAGACACACGCATGTGGGGGCACACGCATGCATGCCAGCTGCCTTTCTCCCAACCTGCACTGCCCCCCAGCCCTCACTAGAGGGCGATTGACCGGGAGGATGACGACCCCCCCCCCTTCCCAAGAGACGAGAGCAGTCCTCTGGAAGCCTCGGTATGGCGTTCGGCACCTCAGACTTCAGCACCACTGGACTGACCCAGTGCACTGAAATTTGGCAAAAACTTTGACTTTGTTTTTTTCCCACTATAAAAGATTCCAGGCATCTTCCAGTTTTATTTGGTGGTACAATTTTCTGATTCCATCAATATTCGAATATTTCGAAAATATATAATTTAGTTTTTTTCTGATGGAAAAAAAGATGGTCGTCACATTTTGCGTAGAAATAGCATTGTAGACCAGGCACAGATTAGAATCCAGAAAGACTGGGCCGGCTCGGTGGCGCTGAGGGTTGAAGTGCTGGATGCCACACCTTGCGCCATGCTGGTGACCCGGGTTCGAGAATGAACTCTGGCTTCCGGGGGTTGGCAGGGGAGGGAGAGAGAGGACTGAGTGTCTGGAGGACTGCTCTCCTCTTTTGGGGAGGGAAGGTTTGTCATCCCGCTCGTCGATCTCCCTCTGGCGGTGGCCAGAGGAGATGTGAGTCGGGAGGCATGTTGCTGATGTACGCAGTCAACGGGGAGGGGTTGGAGAGAAAAAAAGGTTGTGGAAAATTGAGCTGACAGGCTCCTTGATGGCTCTTTTGTGCCTGTCCCGGCTCCCTGAGCATCTGGATTTCGCTCTGGGGGTGGGGGAAAGCCAGTGCACCTTCACCTCGGCCCTGTCACGGGGGAGAAACACGTGGGGAATTGTAGGGGAAGTCAGGTGGGGAATGGAGAGCCAGAGACTTGAGCCCCTCTGAGGGAGGGACCGAAGCCGCCTGCCAGGCTCCCAGGAGTAAAAACAAATAGAAAAAAAAAAAGAATCCAGAAAGGCTTATGGTGCGCAGCATAGTAGGTACCTAGAAAAGCAGAATCAGCAGGTATGTGAATACTGTGTTTTTATTAATTGCATATGAAATTAGCTCCTTTAGAAAAAGATTTTTAATTGTACTACTGCTTTAACTAGTAACCAAAGTGCAGCTGTGTTTTCGTTTGGCTTTCTTTTTTGTGGATTTCCAACTCGTTTTCATATTTATTCTCTCTGAGGCCCCACTTCCCTTGAAGCTCGGCCAGCCACCACCAACCCTCCCAGGAACCACTGCACATCTCAAATGGACTGTTATGAGTCTCTAGCCAGCCATGACTAGGGATTTCTGTTCTGGAAACAAACTTGCCCCCTCTCCCCCATGGGATAAGTAAGCAATTAACCACAAGTTTGTCGTATTAAACCTCTGTTTTGTCATCTGAAATCTCTTTAAGTAGTAAGTTTTGTGAGCTGGAAGATTAGGTAAAATAATGAAAATAAGCCTAGGACAGCCATGTGACTGTGCCTGGGAGATAGGGGTTCATGTGCGTGCCCTGAAATCCCAAGCTGGAACATGCTGGGGGCTATGCACACTGTAGAGGGAGGGAACAGCTCCTCCCCCTAGCATTTGTACACCACCTGCCAGTTGAGTAAGGAGTGCTAGTGATGTGGGCTAAGAAGGCAGCTGCTCCCCACCCCACCAGCGCCAGAGTATAGGTCCGGCCATGGCATCACTGTGATGAAATGGGGACAGGGAAAATGGGGAAAAACAAACTATTTAGGAGCTTGTGCAGTTACAGAAGGTGAATGGCAAGTAGCATGCTGTAGGCCACATGCACTCACCTCAGCCTACACACAGAAGGAATTCAGATGGGAAAATCTCATTACACACCACATCTCACAGCAAAACGAGACCCCTCGCCAGGGCATCATGCTGAAAAGGATGCTGACACACCCCGGCCACCTCAACACATTTTCTGTGACTGCGAGAACCTTAAGCCATTTTGGGAACAGGTAGAAAGGGCAGTTAATGCACTAATTACAAATTTTGAACCCCTGATGGCACATGCAGTCCTGCTTCTAATATATCCACCACACATTACCCCAGCCAAGCGTAGGACACAGCTAGACATTTGATTGACAGCAGCCAAAAAAAGCAATGAACAAGCTATGAGTAAAACCTGACACACTCACACAATAAGAGTAGGAGGACGTTATAGTGGGCATTTATAAAATGGAAAAGTTAATGGCAGGTTTAGACTGTCAGCCCAAGAAACATACCAGATTTATACATTTTTTGGAACTCTTGGCTGTTCTGGATCATGGAGCATAGATCAGATATAACATAATATAATAAAGGAGAGGCAACAGTTTAAATAGGAGGGAGGACAAAACCAAAGCCTATTTCTCTATCAAACATAATACACTATAAATTGGAAAAAACACACAGAGATCTGTTTTTTTCAAAATATTAGTTTTATTTGATGTCACACTGTGAAGCGATCCTGTCGGGTACTTGGAAGACCTGTATGGAAAGAAATATGTAATCAAATCTGCACTGTCTTAATATGGTATATTGAAGCTATAACTGAAAAAAAGTTTTTATAAATATATAATAAAAAAAAAAAAGCTTATACAGTTGCAAATCTTTAAAACACTAATTTTATTAGCCTTTATGGATGATCTCTTTCAGTCTCAGCAGCTGCTTCCCTGAGGAGCACTCCAGACCCATCCAGCCGTCTGGCACGTCTGTCACTCCAGTGTCATCCTTGATTGAGCCTTGGCTCTATTGCCCAGGCAGATACAAGGTGGGGGATTTACTCCCTAGTATCATGTAGCATCATGAGGCATTGTTGGTGTGGGGACTTGGACATACTGGGGTCCATTGTCGCTGTGCTGTGGCCATTTCAAGTTTCTTCCAGCCCCTAGCATGTCCGCAAGCATGAAGACTCAGTGTGGGGGCACACACAATGGCATGCAAGCTGCACGCTCCAACCACCCTCTCATGCTGCATGTTTGCAGTACAACCCATGGTCCCAAGGTGGCAGCACTGCAGTTAAGGTGGCTACCCTCCTTCCCTGGAGGAGGTGTGCACTCTCTGGGATGCCCAGTTCTCCTCCTTCTGAAAGGAACACCACCTGCCCTGGCTTCTTTGTGAACCCAGGTCACCAGAATCTTGAGCTTTAGCTTTATTGGTGTGCCAGTGAGCTGATGCGCCAATGTTTTTTTTTTTTTTTTTTTAAACAAAACTATTTGGGGGTACCTGGAATTTTTGGTGGGGGCGTCTAGATATTTGATTTGTGGCCAGAGTGGCTTCCAGAAAAAATTGTAGTAAAGAACACTACCTTAGGTGAGTAGAGTATGTTCCACAACTTTGGTATTACACAAAAAAAAATCCTGAAGCTCTAGTTTGAGATTAGAATCAAACCACTTGTGCCAGCATTTAGCCCTAAAAGTAGCAGGAGGCAGCAAGGTAATCAGAGAGCCTCATTACCTTGTCTCCACATAACAACATAATAACTGTGTGGGTTTTGATATCTTTTTGGATCAGCCCGTCTTCAAATGGTGACATGCTCTTGTCTTGTAAGGCATACCCCGTGTAATTTATTACCCAGTGGAGGCATTTGCTAATTGAAGGGCCTTCTGAAATGAGGAAAGCCATTGCCTGGTAACCAGGCTCTTTCAGCAGTTGCTGGCTCCATTCAAGGTTGGTGGTTTGTCCTGGTATTTATGGTTCCATAAAGCAGTGGTAGGCACTGCATCAATGAGTTGACCTAATTCAGTCCTTGGGAATGAGAATCTTCCTCAGGGGAGGCCTTGACACTGCAGAGCTAAAGCTTGCAGGGGACCACTGCTTCAATGATCCCCCTCTGAGTTTAATTGTCTGGGCTTAGGAATTAACTCAGTCTGATTTGAAAGGGCAGACCCCCGCCCATGTCTAAAATGGCAAAACAAATTTAAAACATCTTAAAAGGGCAGCTAATGCCTCCAGAGACAACTTACAAACAAAAACATAATACAGTATGCAGATGATAATGAGCTTGTATTTGACATATTTTCTATATTGCTCCTTCTGATGTTACTTAGACATTAAACTAGGATCTTTGAGTCCTAGAGCTCGATGTGTTGCAGTTTTGCTGTGTAATCTCCCACCTAATGTCATTATCCTCTACTTGTGACAATACAATCATTTCTAGGACAGCAGGATGTAATGTCTCAAGCAGGTGATTATTACTTCAGGTTGGAAATAGTAAGCAAGGGAGGATAAACTATACAGTACACAGAAACTATGTTTTTTATAAAAATAAACATACTATCTGGGCTCAAAACTTCCACTGCTAGTTTTTGCTGTGGACTGCCATTCTAACTGGTCCAATGGACAGTGCTGGAAATGGACCAAATTCACTGGGAGAACCTACCACCTTTCATGTAAGATTGAGCATACCCGACAAGGATGTGGGGACATATTTTCTGATTATATGTTGAATTGTAACATGTTTTTATCCAGTTTTATAACTTTTGGTGGGTAAGTGTTACACAGGAGCAGTCCTTCCCTATTGTTTTCCTGGAACTGAGTTCTCCCAGGTCCCCCCCCATTTCCAGCACTGTCGATGGATCAGTGAAGACTGGAAAATGATCTGAACTGGCATCTGACACTGATTAGGGAGAACTCGATTTCTGTTCATATCAAGGCTGAATGCCGGATGTTAGTATCAAGTAAACTGCAAGCTTCAGCTTTGTGTCGTCCTTTTATGTCTGATTCCTGTAATGTCAAGGGGCTTGGGGCCCTAGATTCAAACACTCGGCGAGAAGCAAAGTGGCGCTGTGCTGCACAGACATGGCTTAGTGCATTGGATGTGTACTGTGTGCTCCAGTTGCCTTATTCAAAGCCTCACTGTGCATGGTACAAAGCAGTTCGTGCATCAGTGTAAAGGCAGGCCTCTAGCATCTGCAGAGGAGAGGCAGAGCTGTGCATATATGGCACGATGTTGTGTTGGAAACCCAGTGTCTGAGCTAACTGGCTGTTTGTGTGGCACTAGTGAATGCTCAAGAAAAGCATGTTTTTACAGCGTGCAAATAGAACTGACCATGGAAAGCACTGTATCAGTGTCCTGTAAAATGTCCATTATGCCACAGAGGTAAACCAAGGGGACATACAGACATTTGTAACGATGCCCTCTGCAATATTGATTGATTACAACCACACATGGACACTTTTCTGATTCATCTGTGTTTTTGGCATCGTCTCTCTTCTTTCTCCTCTCATTCTGATACCTTGGGGTGGGGTTGGGGAGTAGGAGGCAGGCTACTCTTGGGGTGGGAGAGTTACTGGTGGCTAGAAGAGGAGGCATTGCTTTTGGAATGGGGAGGCTGGCTATAGCACGAGGGGACTGATACTAAACAGAGTCTTCTCTTTTGGGTTGTGGGAGGGAAGGAGGTTGAACTTAAGGTTTTGGCTGACAGCATAGTTGGCTAGGCCTTCTCGCGTCCATATAATTTCAGTTTTAGGCAAAAATTCAATGTTTTTATATATACACACACACACGCTGTGGAGGGGTTGTGGGATAACAGATGGAACAGACACTAAACTTCAAGTTCAACACACAATCTCTGTGTGATGTTTATTCAAAATGCAGCAGATAACCTTCAGCAAAGGCATATCCCTTCTTCAGTACATCAGTTTGTAGCAACAGACTACGCAAGTCTTTCCTCTGCACTTAGCCAGCACCTACTGATCTTTGATCTAACTTATCTGTTGAGATTTAGCCTCCCTGTTGTGGGCCTTGTTTGCTTGGGTGGTGGGGACTAAAAAAACAAAACAAAAAACAAGCTAAAGACAAAGAACCTCCGTGCAGAAGCATTGAAACAAGGGTTAGCTCAAAGGGCATTGACAGTAAGCCAAGTTTCAAAGAAACACAACATCACACATACTTCCATAATGCAAAGCATCATGGGATATGTGCAAATCACCATGACATTTCAGACTTGTTCAGTTTACAGCAGTTTACATGAATTTTAAATAGCACAACTAACAATTTTTATAATACAGTCCCTTAGTAACTTTTTACCTTTATCAAAAACACCTAGTGCCATGGTATTTTCAACATTTGCAGGTTTCATACACGGAAGGCATGTACCTCAAGGTATTTTATGACTTAGTGCCATTACATACTAGATCCAACAATGAGAAACACAGCCTGTTGTTTTCTGTCAGCTCGGAGGTCACAACAGTAACCTCCCTGTATGAGGACCTGAGCGGGAAAAGGAAAATTAAAGAGGACACTATAGCGTAGTTGAGAAAGGGAAGGGGGTGCCCATAGGTGGCCAGCCTTATGGACTAGAAATTGTAAAGGATGGATTAGGTTAAGAAATAGAAGAACTGTTGCAACAGATTTAAGAAAAGGTTGGTCCTCAAGAGTGACAGGAGCTCCCTGTCTCTCTCTCTCTCACACACACACACACACACACACACACACACACACACACACAGTAATTTACCATAAGGTTTGGACATAACCATTTGTAACCTTTTTTGGTCCATTCTCAAACTGATTCAAATCTGAACCACAAAAGGCTTGCCCCTCAATATGTCATGTTGATCTCCACGTTGTTGATGACTTTTCTAAACCTGGGGAAAGCCCAACTTGTACTTTCCCCTCATATTTTACCCTGGAATCAGTTTTATTTTCTGCTTGTCTTTCATGGAACGTTATTTTCAGTGGCTGTCAGGTCAGAACCATAGGAGTTGTGTTGTTTAACCCTGACTTTGGTGGGTTGAATCTCGCTACAAAGCCTCAGCAGTGCAGGATTGTAGAAATGCTGTCCTTTTAATTTTTAGTATCAAACTATCATGTTTTTTAATTTTTTTTCCTGCCAGTCAATAATCATAATAATAAAGCAGTAAGGCACAACAGGTTCTGGGTCTTTGTTGAACTGATCCAGGCCCTGCGCGGTGTGGCACAAGGCAAAGCCAAGTGCCTTGAACTACCAAAGAAGTGGGTAGGTAGGGTGGGAAGTCTTGATGGATGACTGGGCCTTTTTCTGACATCATATTTTATATTTCTATGTAAACCTTATAACGAGCCACACCTTGAACTGCCTCATCGAGTCTATAACATTAATTAATGTTTTAAAAAGTTTAAAGATAAAAAGAGAAAATATTCTTTTATTAAAAAGAAAGAACTGAATAACATACAAGGAGAATGCAAGATTCTTGAATGTTAGTCATACTGAGGTTTACCCATGGGATGTTTGCCTCAGTGGCCAATCAGATTTCAATATGCAAATGAAATAGCCATTTGAGTCACTGACAAGTGCTTTAGCCATATAAGTGCATGTTCTACTGTGCCTGAATCTCTTGTCACTCGAGGGTTGTTTACATGTCCACTTTTTCACTGCAGCAACCCCAGTGCTGAAGTTGCTGTGGTGCAAATATGGCCCCATGGACATGTAACCGAATCACAGTAAGCCGATTGCTGAGCCTCTCGATGAGCTGCAGAAATCTGACGTGCAGCAGAGCGGGCTGTGTAAGCAGCTGTGTGGGCAGACTACATGGCTCACTTCCACATGTACAGGGATGCTGCCAGTATCCTGCAATGCCTCTCTGTGCTCTCTCACTGTTCTCAGCCCCTCTCCAGCATGTATTGCATCGGCGCTGAGTGGGGCCCTGTGAATTCAACAGGTATTACCTCCTGAGGTCAGGGCAGTGCAGACTCGCACCACAGCAATCAAAGAAAGTGGCCATGTAAACACAGCTTTAGTTTCTTATGTGGGATTTATATAGCAGTGGAACTCTGTAGAAATAGAACTATTGTCTGAAGTGTAAATATATATCTTTAAAAAGAATGAGAGGGTGAAAGAGTGAGGACAAAGCACATGCATGCCTTCGCAATAATTAATTGAAAAGGTGATGATGATCTGCATGCAAGTACTTGCTTACTATCAGGTAGTGCTCCAGTTAAGAGTTTACAGAGTGAGGGCAATACTCTTCATTTTTAAAGTTTAATGAGTGGATGAGTACAAATGACAACATCCTTTGGATGAAGAGTACTTTTTCATGGAAACAGTGCATTCTTGGTTATGAAATGAAAAGCAACAATAATTCTTCTGTGTCCATTTCCTTTTTTAAAATTAAGCATGTCAGCGGGGACAGAACACTGTGCATACACACAGTAGCCAAAATACCACCTGCTCCTCAGTGTCTCTCGACTGGCCCTGTTGCTGAGAAGGATCAGCGTGGATCTGTCTGTGATTTGTTTGCCTCAGAAAATGCCGTTAGTACATCTGGGCCCCTCCCCACCACCACCACACGCACAATTTGGCAACCTGTGCATCTTCAATACTGAAGAGAGGGGATTTGAGACATAAAATAATGTTAGAAGCTAGCCAGTAACCACAGCCAATAAATACATGAACTTGACTGTAACTTATGGTCAAGTTATCCTTTAAATTTAAAATTTATTTCATATGCTGGTTGTGCTGCTGAAACTCCAATCAGCCTCTTCACAGAAAACAGGTTGCAGCTATGGCCCTGCTCTGTCTCCCTCCCATTTAGTACCAATGGAGGACTCCCCTTCACTTTTGTTCATTCCAACCCTGCCACACAAAAAATGTTCAAACAGAAGGTAGCAGTACACTACACAGAAAGCATTGCAGCTGTGCATGTTTTTTTTGTCTCTCAGTACTAACATGAAGGGGCCCCCCCTACCATTGCCATGCCACTACCATATGCATTAATGACCTGCTTTCCCTCCAGCTATGCCCGGTCTGTGTGCCATCCTGTTTCCAATCAAGACTCTATTGATGGAATCCTCTGGTCTTCTAGTCTTGGCTGTGCCTTGCTGTGATGCACCATGCTGCTGCCACCTGCTCAAATGGTTCACCTCCTCTCATCCTACTTACTGTGCCACTCGCCTGTGTGAAACAACTGACACACATATGCATCAGGACTTCCGCATGGTAGTGACAATCTTTTTTTTTTATTTATAAAGTGTGTCGTTCTAGTCATTGGACAAGCAAGGTGGCATCACAGAACAAAAGGTGTCTCTCCTCGCCCCCAAACAAAAAATTGCCACTTAAGTCAGCCATAGAAACCGCGGGTAAAAAATGCAGTTGGATGTGGGGGGAATCAAAACAAAGAACAGTCTGTCTGGACATGGAGCCTGTCGGGGCACTTACCCTGAATATATGATGCACACAGTAACTCAAAAAGGTGAGTAAATACATATTTCAAAATCATAAACGGGGCATGTATGAACATTATCTGGAGCACTGCTAGCAGGCATGCTAACAAAGAATTTCCAATTTAAAACTGGCGTACTCTGTGTCTTTGAGAATTACACTGCCAGCGTATCCTCACATTACCCTACTATTTTTGTCTTTGAGAATTACACTGCCAACGAATCCTCACATTATCCTACATTTGCAGGCTTTTCTTTCAAATGACGGAAGTATCCTAAACCTACAAATATTACCGAATAGAATGGAAACCCTAGCCAGTTAAAAAGGAGCCCAAAGCAACCTTTGTACACTTAGTCTGTAACCAAGCACCTTGCAGTCATTTGCTGAACCTGTTCAGGTGTAGAATGGGATGCAGATGCTTGCTTGTTATTTTTATAAGCATTACATGTGGACATTTTAAAGTGTTCTTACTCATCTGCACCCCTTTTTTTTTTTGCTTCACGGTCACCATTCTATAATTAATTTTGAGGACTGTTTCAGTCTGCCGGCCAGTCTTTTTTTTTTTTTTTTTTGTTCATCCTCTTCCTCTACTATTCTTTTATTTATAATTTGACATCCTGTTTAATGATCTCTCTGCTTGCTAGTCAGTTGGCCAAATGCTGCTTATGGTCTGTATTAGCTGCAGAAATCTATAAGGGCTAGTAAGTTTCTACCAGTCTTGCCAAATAGTATTGCACTGACATAATATTTTTGCTGTGTGTGCTGGCCCATCAGCGCAGAAATAGGACTACCACTTAAAAAACTAGTGATCCGGGTTAAGGAATGAGCCCAAGTCATTGGGGCGAGCTGGGAGGAAGGAGGATTGAGTATGCCAGTGGACACTCTCTTCCACTGGGGAGGGCCAGTGCCTTCGCTGCAATACTGACACCTGGGTGATCACAGGTGGTAGTGCAGTGGAAGTGTTGCAGAGGGAGGGGAGAACACTGGCCAGATTCTGCACTGCCAAGCTTTGCATGTTCTTCAATTCCTAAACATGCCAACATCCTCTGGGGCCAGGCGTAATGAACAAGGAAAACCCTTGGCGCAATGCAGGGTGATGGGTCACACTCTGTCCTTGGCCTAACCAGCAAACCACCCTACCTTGCAGGTTCTCATAAGGGAGGGCCAACACCTTGTCTGATGTGGAAAGCCAGGTAGTCCCTGTCTTGGGGGTAAACTGGGGGGTTGAAAAGGGAAAGCACTGGGTATGAGGTTGAGTGGTAGCCACCGAAAGGGTCAGCACTGGCCAGAAGGGGGCATAAGCAGTAACATTAAAAACATTGTCCATCTGATAACCATTTAGTGTAAAGCTGCAGTCTATGATGCCACCCAATGGCCAGCACATTGTGCTCCCATACCAGCGATCTGGGCTCGGTTGAATTTTGGGGCTGGGTCGGTCAGGCTGAGGGCTGGGGAAGCGCTGCTGCTCGGCAGCTTGGCATGCGATGACATCAGACCCCCCCAGGTGACCCCTGTGGTGGACCAGGGAGCTTGCTCCTCCGCAGGGTACGTCCACAGCGTGACGAGGCTGACTGCAGGCAGCTGTGGGCTGTGCTAGACATCAGAGAGGAGGGTGAGTAGCAGTGTTCTCAGTCGAGTAGAGATGTATGTGTGAAATCACGCAAAGAATTAGAAGTTCAAGTGTATGTTTAAGCCACTGGGGGTACATGTATGCAAGGAAATCATTTTTACCACCAAATCTGAAACAGGAAAGATGGTTGCAGTCAGTCTTTAACCTCCTAAACAGCCATAGAGGTTACAGAGCACCCCTGAATACCACAACGTCATGGGAACTCTGGCGGGGAGAAAAACTGGATGAAAAAACCTGACAAGCAGGGCAAAGGCTTGGTCTGCCACAGGCCCTGCACTTGCCGACCAGGTACCTCCTTCTGATTCTGTATTTTGTTCTGGGGGAAGGGATCCAGCTTCCGTCCCGGCCTTGCCACATAGAATCATTCGTTGGGGACCCGAGGAGGAGATTGTAAGTCCTGGGGATGGCAGGGTGACGGGAGTTGGTCAGACTGAGAATCCTAATGGAGGCCAGCTGGACATGAGGGATAAAAACCTTTGTGAAAAAAAAACAGCAGCATATGTTCCCTTAACACTGAGCTATGTACAGTTTTTGGAGATGCCCACCATCTCCTTCTCCTCCACTTGTTTGTTTCTTCAGAAAGATCTTTCATATTTTACATGCTTCATACATTTCAGTTTATAAAGTACTTGCTGTGAATGATGCAGCATGTGCTGCTTCCACCTCCCACTAGAGAATGCTTAGCACTCTTTAAATGTAGCGAGAGGTGGGCAGAGTACAGGACAGCATGTTATATGTGCCTTTTTTGTTTAGCAGTCAGTGTATAAATGTTGATGTATGAATTGAAAAGATAGTAAGAGCAGGACGCATTTGTCTCAAGCTCCAGCAGAACTAACTAAAATAAGCTAAAATACGTCCTTACTACTGTTAAAACTTCATCAAACAGAAGGACTTGTCTTGTTTGGTGACTGTTCAAGCCTTTGAAGTCAAAACTCTGATTTCTGATGAGAAATCTTAAAAAGGCTGCCAGGGACGGTGGAGGGAAGAAGGGGCAGCAGGCCTCGTCCTTGGGTGGCTGAAAAGCATTTGCTGGTGCAGTATTAGAAGAGCCAGAAATGTCTTTAAGGGATGTCCTACAAGCAGTTAAGCCCTTGATCTTAGGGTCGTTACCCTAGATAAAAAAAAGTTACGGACTTCTAAACGTATTTCTGCCTGTGAGATGCAGTCATCGACGGCAGTCATAGAAGCCAATGAAGCAGCTGGGGCTGTATTGTGAGAGCCATTGGCTTAATAAAAGAAAATCGAGCATTAAGCTATTGATTGGAGAAGCTGGAAAATTTACATGAACCTTTGACTTATGGATTCTTGGTCTTCATGAATCCACCAATAGAGACAGCCCTACTGCTTTCTCAAGAACCTGCTTGTTGAAAGACACTCTTGGCCTGGATTGGTTCCTGGGCATTTGCAAGGCATATTGGAGTAACCTAAGGAGAAGATCGACTGAATAATACTGATGCCCCAAGGACACTCCTTATTGTGTTGACAGGATCGCATCAGCATGACCAGATACTTGACTCTGCACGACAAGTGGGTTCAGTTGCCCTGGAGGACGGATCATGGGTATCTATATACCAGACCTCAGCTATGCCACATGCAGTCGTCTGAAGGCGTTTGATGCCCTGAGGGTAGCACTGCAGACATTGGGTGTCACGAATGCCTTGCAGTACCCAGCAAGACTTAAAATTGTATACTCAGGCAAAGTATATATTTTCCATGATCCTCCGGATGCTAGTAAACTGGTCACCAGAATATCCAAGGATTTTGCGAGCTTGACACAAGTAGGAGAAAGTGATTTGGATGGGGAGCCATGAAACATTGGCAACTGGATTGCTTAAAACTGAGTTGAGTCTTTGAATATATAGGACATTTTAGAGAGCAGACTGTATGAGGACTGAGATCAGGGTAGGCGCCATCCTCATAAGGGAGATTTTTTTTTTCATGAATAAAAAAAGTTAACTAATGACACTGTCAGGTACATGTTTGATGATTACCTTATAGTTGTAACTTTTCCATACCACAATCTCATTAATGGAATAGGCAGACAACTTTGGTATAGAAAAGTAAAGATGGTGCCAACTGCATGGTTTCCCCTGAAAAATCACCTTTCCGGAGCAGGTGCACGAACTGCTGTTTTGTAGCACATGATCCATATGAGAGAATTCTGAATGGACACTTGCTCTGAATACCACCACAAATGGGAAGTAGGACTCTTTCCTAGTCAACTGCATATTCATAGACTTTGCTAGCAGTTTTGAACAGTTATGACTAAGTTTAATAACTTGATATTGTTAGCTTGATCAGCCTGTAGTTTGTTTGGTAGTGTTCAGTTTATATGTGTCTATAATCTTAAATATTCTGCTTGGGTTAAAAAAAGGCAGTCTACATGAAGATGTGAGAAATTGTCCGCTATATGAAAGCCAGCACAGCTTTTTAATAGCTGTTTAAAATTATGTCTGGTATCCGATCTAGGAAATGGTCTAATGTGTTAAGGCAAGTGCAGGCATATGTTAAATGTCATGTACTACAAACTGAATTTCTTTTTTTTTTTTTTTTCCATGTAGGTTTTTACAACCCCCCAGCCCAGCATGCAACTCTGGTCACTCCCTCGGAGGGACTGAGTCTCCAGCTGCACCGGTCCCTGACCTGACACAGCCCTAATTCCCCCACGGGCCCCCCCCCTCCTCGTGGCAGGGCTGGGGTGAAGGGGTGCCAGCTTTACCACCACCCCCTGAGCGAAATCCAGACGTTGGGGGGCAGTTGGGGCACCCATCATGAAGCCTGCCGGCTCCTTTTCCTTTTTTTCCTGTGCCCTCTGCCCACCGACGTAAGGATGCCGGCATGTGCCCTCCTGACCTGTACTGCCCTTCGGCCACTGCCAGAGGGTGATAAGCGAGCAGGATGATGAACCTTCCTCCCCTGAGAGAGGAGAGCAGTCTTTAGGATGCTCGATCCTCTCTCGCCCCTGCTGACCCCTGGCGGCCTGGGCTCATTACTGAACCCAAGTTGCCAGCGAGGTGTAGTGACCAGCGCCTCAACATCCAGCGCCACTGTGCCGGCTGTATTAACTACTGCCTTGTCGTGAAGTAATAATTAGACTGCATTTTCCTATTATAATAGCTTGGGCTTGACAGCACATTAGCTTCTGTAACATGCAAGCCATGGATACATGTTTGCAAGAATTTTCTTATAAAACTAATAATAAAAATAAAGTTAAAAAATTGTTCTGATGCAGTAAGCACATAGATGAGCAAAGTTGATTGGTAAACACCTGCAGGTAATGTAAGTACTGTAGGTCAGTTTGGGGCTAACATCCACTACTGTTTTTTTTTTGGACGCTAGTGCCAGTGGTCGGGTTGCTGTTATACTTGGTTATTGCATAGCCTCTGTATTCGATATTTAGCAAAAATGTGTCTCTACTTTGTGTGACCTGGATGCAAAAAGTCACAGATCAATCAATCAATCAAAATCTTTATTTATCCAGGCGAACATCATTGAGCAGAGCTCTTTTACAAGATGGACCTGGTTAGAACAGAGTCGGGTAATGTCCATCATAAAAACATAAATACATGTAAATAAGTATATAAACACAAACACAGTGGTGCAGTAATAGGGGAGTCAAATGATAAAAGGAAGACGAGGCAAGCCTTAACAGAGGAGGATTAAAATACAAGGGGGCAGGTCCACCGTTGAACCATGCAACTGTATATAAACCATGTTCTCTGTATAGAAGTACCAGTTAGTTCATTTACCAGGGGCAGTCACTAGTACTAGCCATGAAAATGGCTTGGAGAACCACCAACTAATGGCAGATGGGGTACCAGGAGGGGTTTGTAATATGTAAGCGAAGGATAAACATTGTGAGAAGCGAAGTCCCAAGGATAGGTCGGTAGAACTGATGCACCGGTGGGGGCCTACAGGGAGAAGGAAAGGGGAGTTAGGACTTTTATAGTATGATTGTGTGTAGACTGTGGATGCGGCAGTATAGAGTTGTGAAAAGAAGGCTGGAGAAAGCGGGAAGATAGACCAGTATCAAAGGGAGGACAGAGGCATCAAGGTGTTACATGAAAGCATGATGACAGACCAGGGCCAAGGAGGAGACAAGCACTAGAAGTAATTTGTTCATGGTTAAGTGGTACAGGTTAGCATGATGAAAATTCATGGTCATGGGAATTGTCATCATGCTTGTTTATTGTTCAGATGTGTACTTCCTTTATTTTTTTTTAACTTTTTATTTATAGATTTTATGCAAATACATCACACTATAGTTTCCTGTACAGTGTAATACTACTCAAAGTAAGCAACATTAAAGGGATATGCAGATACGTGATCCATTGTTACATTTGGTACAAGAATAGGGCGATTTCCAAAAAACCTGCATGTACATTGTTGTAAATATCCCATATGGCTACTGCTATCAATGCTCTGAATATTGCAATTACTATTTAATATATGCAAACATTAAAATAAAACCCTGGGCTTTAAGGCCTTTGATTATTAGATACACCTTTAATCTAGAACTCCTATGATATCTCCCAGTTTGCTCCCACAGCTTACACAGAAGAAAAAAAAGAATAAGAAAAGCTTAATATTATCTCAACATTTTCCCAAAACTGTATAGTTATCCAGGCCATAATCTACTGCTCTTACTGTCTCCATTTTACTAAGATCCCCCAAAAATAAATTATAGCAGTGGAGAGAAGATAAGTCCAAGTGTCCAGTGTAACTGAACATCTAATCTATGTCTCAGGGGCCCTCTGTAATATACCGTTAAACAGAACGTTCCTACTGCCTTCCGATTTTTATGGGGATAATAAAACCATGTAAGGGGTGTGACATGGACAGCCAGTTCTGAGTGCTGTGTGATCATTTTTTGTAAAATAAAAATGGGTTATGGACTGTCTGTCATGAGAGATGCTGAGAAATCTTGTGCTCTTGGGATGGCCTCACCCCCCTTCCGGTCTCTGCAAAGAGATGAAAGCCATGAGCTAATTACAAACCAGGCCTTAATCGAGGATCTCCTGTTTGTCTGAGTTAATTATAGCTGTAGTTGTTAAGAGGGAAGATCATATCCATTTTATGACGTTTGGAGGGAAACCCAGGTTATTACACATGGGTGCAAAGTTGTAAATGCTCCTTTGAAGCCTGTGTGAGAGAGGATGCAGCATAAGATCAAAGAAATGTCATTTGAAGAACATGAGTCATGCTGAGGTTGCAGAATTTAATACTTGGAAAGGACATCCTGTTTTTATATAGATATATTTTTTTATATATTCTGACAGAGGAGGAGCTAGGTGACCTCACACCAACGGGGTTGGCAAATACAGTTTGCTTTAAGGAATATTCTGTTTTACTTCACAGAGACACACTGCTATCTAGACTTTAAGCAGGTATCTAGAGAGAGAGATAACTCTAAGTACGGTGTTAAGAATTGCACTGTTTAAAACCTTGTTCTTTTAATAGATTTGTATGTCTTGTGATATACTAGTTCTGTATTGTATGTTTTACATATTTGTATCTGTTTTAGTAACACTCTTTTTAGAACATACTTGGTCTGTCTTTGAATTTCTTTCATTTGTAAGAAAAGTATCTATGGTTATACCAGTCACAAGGCATACGCTTGAATGGTGATACCAAACTGGAAAGAGAAGCATTTTAAATCTTTATTAAAGTTTTTAAGGGTTCATTTCTGTACACCTGGTTAGGTGCCCATAGGTAAAGATATATGGCCCCCCCAGAGACAGAATTATCTGAGCCTGTGCATTGGGTATGCTAACAAGAGGTTCACAGTTTGAACCCCTTCAAGACTGGAGACCAAAGGTTGATCCGAACTCACAAAACAGACAAGAGGGTTACCTTGTTCTGTTAAAATGTTCACAAAACTGCGCTCGGAGGTTGGCACTTTGGGAGTAGAGGGCTGACCTGCTGAGTGGGGTTGTGACAAGGGACCCTTCTTAAACATGAAAAATAAACAGTTATAACGGCAGAATTTAAAGAACTGTCACTCAGTTTTTTTTTCTCAAGTGTCCTCTGCCTCTGAGTCTGACGAAGCATCCTCCTCCTGAGCTGCCCTCTCGGTCTCCAGCTTTTTGACCAGCTTTATGGCCTCTTTGGGTTCCATATAAATGTATACCTTCCTTCTTTCCCACCGTAACATGAAGTTGGGCCGGCATCAGTAAGTTGTTGGGGATCTCCAACTCCCAAAGGCGCCTCCTGAATGCGTTGAATCCTTTCCACTTCATGCGGGTGGAGTAGGAGAGGTCAGGAAAGAAGTAACACACTGGAACCATCCACCTCAATGTTGCACTTCGATCGAACAGCCTGCAGAATACGGTCCCACACCACCATGTAGACTATAATAAGCATGATGGTTCTGGCTCCCACTGTTGACTCCAGTCTTCAGACATTAACCCTGTGCACACAAACTATCTGGTCCTGCAGATCGAGTCCAAGAGTCTCCAACAGCCAGGTGTTCAAGTAGAGAAAAATATTCTCTCGTTCTACACCCTCCAGTACTCCAGTGATCCGGATGTTGGCAGCATGGGATAAACTTTCCATGTGTTCCAATCTAGAGTGGAGCAAAGCCTGCTCCTCCACACAAGAGGCTGCCGTGGCTTGGGGCCGACTTGAAGCCTTCTCTGCATCTTGGACCGTTTCTGTTAAATGGTCCAGCTTTTGTTCCACTTGGATCAGACGGTTGTTATAACTGTCCATTTTTTCATCTATGTGCCAGACAGTTTTAGTAAGAGTTAAAACTGCTGACTGCAGAGACTCCAGCGTAGCTGGACCATGCTCCCCACCCATCGCATCCGCAGCGGGGAGATTTGCAAGCACTGGTGGAGGTTTAGAGGGCCCCGCCACATAGGGCAAAGAAATTAGGCTTTTGGCCTGTGTTTTTCCGCCCCATCTCAGTAACTTTGGTGTCCCCGGAACCAGCTGGGCCCCAGGGAACAAATCAGTATTGTTTGAAGTACAGGTTGGGCAGAGAGTCAAAAAAATGGGCTAAATTAGACACGTTGTAGTGGGAGCTGTCTGGAAGTGTGACCAATGGATAGCTAGCCACGCCCCCTACTTTATTTTTATTTAACACTGCATATCTGATTTTCTCCAAACTTGGTATACTTTATGCATTCTATTTGTATTTCAGCACCATACTCTGTAAAATCAGATACTTGTGACCTTTATAGATAAGTACCACAGGTCAAAGTTTTATTTATTTGTAATATATGGATAGGCCTCAATAATACTATACTACGTTATGCAAAAATTTCCCAGTAATAAATCACTACTCTCAACAATACTGTCCTGAAAAGTGATAATACTATCGTTTTTGCTGATAATACTACAGTTCAAAGGTCATCTCCAACTATAATATTATCAATGGATCCATATATTACAAAACAATAACAGAAAGATAAGTGTTTTACAAGGCAGTAATACCATCTCGAGGTTTTGGGGACTTTAGGACCTCTCGAGCTTCTCTCTCGAGGTTCCATGTACCCAAAACCTCTCGATGATATTACTGCCTTGTAATACACACTTATCTATTATTCTGTTTATTCGTTGATTCAAGTCTCAGATTACAACCTTTAAGCTAGAAGCTCATTTGCAAAGATTCCACGTCAGAAGGGTACAATACAATAAAAACATAAATAAGTCATTGCAGGAACACACAATAATGTATGACACATCAGTGGCCAAGTAAACAAGTAAAAAGTAGTTGAAGGTTAGCTTAACAATATACAATGTAGGGTAATTTGAGTAGAAACATTAAGGCATAGGTAAGTTTCACTAAGTAGTGGTATTGTGACATATTCAGTGGGAGCAGGAGCAGAGAAAAGGAAGAGAGAAGAGATGTGGAGACAAGTTGAAGAATTCAAGGCAGGGATCAAGAGTAGCCGAGATTTCCTTGGTCTGCGAAGGAGGTGGAGGGATGGAGAGCAGTTGGGTAATAAAGGAGAGGGAGGTCAGTAGACAGAGGGCTTCGATATATAGTGCAAGAGGGATAAGTTCTGGCCTAAGCCACGTACTTTGGTTATATGGAGCAAGAGCAAGTCAACTGACTGGTGAGGTGGGAGTGGAGTTTAGGTTTGAATGGTCCTAATTTGGGTTCAGCTAGGAGGTCACCCAGGAGTGAGTTAAGCCACTTTGGAGCACGATAACCAACGGACCGCTGCCCTTGGGTCGTGCGGTGGTAGGGGACTTTGAATTGAGTGTCGTTTGATACTCTGGTCTGCCTGGTAGTGACTATTGGGCACAGCATGGACTGGACTCCGGGGGTCAGGCCAAGGGTGGCTTTCTTGGCCAGGAGTCAGAGTTGGTACCAAATACATTTGTCAAGGTTAAGCCATCCTGTTAATGTGTATAGGTCACATGAGTGGGTTAGGAGTGGGACACACTGGAGTAGTCGGCAGGACTTGTTAAGGGCATAGATGATTCTTTTTAGGGTAGATTCAGATGCTGAGCTGTAGACAACAAGACTGTAATCTATCACAGACAGTACTGAGCTAGTTATGGCTAGTTTAAGGGTGTCCGTTGTCAGACAGTGTCTGTGCCTATACAGCTGTCTTGTTTTCCTGTTGACTGTCTTAGAGACATGGTCGACATGCAGTGGGTAGGATAAAGTGCTGTCCAGGATGCCGTGTTTTCTGTACCAGTTTTCAACACTGCTTAGCGACAGCAGACACCATGGCCTGTATTCACAAACTATATTGCTAACGGTAACACCAGTTTTATGTTTCTTTACTTTGCTCAATTCAGCAATCTCTTGCTTAATATAGGCCCTAATTGTGAAGCGAAGTGACAGTGAGCAAGATCAGTGGCTAGCCTGCAGCCATTCATTATGCTACACCAGAGGAGATCTGGTAGTGGCCTCAGGTCTTACATTTCCTGGGCTGGCAGAAGTGGGGCAGGTAGGGGTAGGTGAATCTACGACGCTGCATCGACAACATCTTTGCAATGCGACCATATAGTGAGGGATAATTTGCGTCGACGTAAATGTCATAGAAACTTTGTTTTTATCCGGGGTTTGCCCCCTGCACCCCCTCCCCATACTTAAGGATTATCAACTCCAACTCAGAGCTGATTCAGGGAAGGGTGCAAGACCCAAAAAGAGCAGTGCCAGTGTCCCGCAGGTACCTCACACCGGCAGCATCGAATTGCCGCTGTAATGTTGTTTGATTTTGAATTGTTGCTGTTCGAATGGCATAGGAGGGGTGGGCAGGGGTGCATGTTGCCTTTCAGACCAGTGGGGCACAGGACCCAAGGCAGCATGGATTCACGATGACGAGGTCATGTCAGACGAATCTAATAAATTTCTTTGACTGGGTGACCAAAGTAGTAGACCAGGGAGGGGCTGTGGACATGGCCTACCTAGATTTTAGCAAGGCATTTGATACAGTCCCACAGAAAAGATTAATACACAAGGTAGCCAGCCTTGGAGTGGGTCCCAAGGTGGTAGCCTGGATAAAACATTGGCTAGACAACAGGACACAAAGGGTAGTAGTAAATGGAGTCCACAGTGAAGAAAGGAGGGTTACTAGCGGGGTATCGTAGGGTTCAGTACTAGGACCGGTCCTTTTTAATGTCTTTATAAGTGACATTGCAGAGGAACTGGAAGGAAAAGTATGCCTCTTTGCAGATGACACAAAGATCTGCAACATGATTGATACACAAGATGGAGTGGAAAGGATAAAAAGGGACTTGGCAAGGTTGGAGGAATGGTCAGATGTATGGCAGCTCAGATTCAATGCAAAGAAGTGCAAGGTAGTGCACCTGGGAAACAAAAACCCAGGGGAAGAGTACACAATGGAGGGTGAGATACTGACAACAGTAAAAATGGAAAGGGACCTGGGGGTAATTATATCAGATGACCTAAAGGTGGGCAAGCAATGTGAGAAGACAGTAAGGAAGGCTGGGGGGATACTGGGATGTATAGGGAGAGTCATCAATAGTAGAAAACAGGCAGTTGTTATCCCTTTGTACAGACAGTTGGTGAGACCTCATCTGGAGTACTGTGTGCAGTTCGGGAGACCCCATCTCCACAAAGACATAGAGTGGAGGCTGTCCAGAGGAGGGCAACCAAAATGGTGCAGGGTCTGCACCAAAAGACATACGTAAAAAGACTAAAGGAGCTTAATATGTATACCCTTGAGGAAAGATTGGGAGAGAGGGGACATGATAGAAACTTTCAAGTACCTCAAGGGAATCAACAAAGTCCAAGAGGGTAGCATCTTTCAGAAAAAGAGATGTCAAGAACAAGGGGACACAATTTGAAGATAGAGGGGACGGCTCAGAAGTAATGTGGAGGGAAGTATTTTTCACAGAGAGTTGTGGATGCATGGAACAGCCTCCTGAGGAGGTCGTGAGTCAAGAACAGTGGGGAATTCAAGAATGCACGGACAGACATAAGGCAGTCCTAGTTGGGGGTTAGGAGGAAGTAAGCTGTTGGTTACCTAGGATCTGCAGCTTATCTGTTGGGTAGGAAAATGGGCAAATTAGGTGGGCCAAGCAGTCCTTATCTGCCGTCACATTCTATGTTTCTATGTAGCAAGATGGAGCACACATCATTAAACGGCATCCCCTGTGTTCGGTTCCTGCATAGGAGGGACCTTGTTTTCACGCCCCTTGTTGCTGAAGTGCTGTGTTGTACCAGGGCAAGAGAGAGTGAGTGGGAGGAGGAGGATGGTGGGACAAATGCGGGAGCAGAGCCAAGTACTGTGACCTTCGATGTTCCGATTAAAGGTACATGGTTTAATTAGTGTGTTACTTGTTCTCTTAACCAGTTTTCAAAAGGCTTTTTCCAAACTTGGTTAACTTAGCCCTTACTTGTTTCCACATACAGTATTATGAACAGGCATATTTAAATGTCCTTCATTTTTTCCACACATGCTTTAAAGGGGCAGTGTTATCTGTGCTTCCATGGGAATTTCACACAAGATGCCACAGAACCAAAATAAATGGTTACAAGGTGAGAGGTCAAATTCACCTTTCCTTCACTTTCTGCAACACTTTACCACATTCCTTTATACTTGTATGTGCATTCCTTTAGGAATTTCACACAAGGCATTATGAAACAAAGGTCAAATTCTCATTTGCTGTGTGTTCTTGACTACTTTATGCCCAGTTCTATATGTACTGCTTGAGGAATTCCTCACAAAATATTGAGGGGCCTCGGTCAAAGACTAAATTTACGTTGCTTTAATTATTCAGATATGTTATGCTGAATTACTTTCAATGCTGATAAGTGAACTTGTCTGGAAATTCCACAAGCGATGCCATGCAACAAGGGTCAGAGATGACATTTACATTCTCTTTGGTTTCAAATGCATTGTATTCCCAATTCCTTTCAAATAGGCAAGAAACAGACTGTGTCCCATTAACTTCTTGATTGATTTTGCTTCAAAACAATGCCTACATTTCCTGTATTAGTAGAAACAGTATGATAAAACTGAATCCTCTTGAATTCAAAAGGCTGAAAAAAATCACTTAGGGTGGGTGGTGGCATAAAACAGCACTCCTTTTCTAGTACAGGTACGTAGATTTTGTAGCCTCTAGCCAGCAGGGCTGGTGACTGGGACAGTCCACAGAACCCACAGTCTGTTCCGCTAGCTGAAGTGGTGTGCAGTACCTAATGAAATATTACCTTCTCCGGTATAAGCTAACAGGGCTATTGACTGGGCAGATTCACAAGCTTAGCAGTCTTTTTCATGTACCCAACTGGGGTTTTAATGAAATGTTACCTTCTTGCTTGGCCTGGTGCCACTGACTGGGTGGTACCCTGCAATGCCATGTGGGAGATCTGGGTTCATGGGCTGAGCCCAGTTCCTCTGCCACAGGCTGGTGGGATCTAGAGCATAATATGGAAACATCACATGCCGACACCAGAGGAAGGGTGTGTAGTATTCTTTTGTATGAGTGCCACCTGCAGGTGGGAAGCAGGTACTGCCTTGACACTGTGGGTGCCCACACAGCATTGGCAATTCCCCATCTTCAGGTTGATACTGTGGGCAATTATAGTCTTCCTGCTGAGGAGAGGGGAGGGCGTACAGAAATCAGGAAAAAGTCTGGCTTAAGCAACATGAGTGCTGGTGCACCTCGGGCTCTTCTATCTGCTGCTGGCCACTCCAGCTGCCCCAAGGGTTCTCCCACTGAGAGAGCTGGAGTGGTGGGTGATACTGCCCCCTTGTGGCCAAGCCTGTATGGAGGGGTAAATCACTAGGAACAGGGGAAGGAGTTGAGTACTGGAGATGCAGAGGGATGTGGCTGGGCCCAGACAGCAGGATGAGGACTCACTCCTGAGTGGGGGGGGAAACTCTAAACTGTAAAAATGAAATGTTGCTTTCTCCAGAATAACAGTAGGGTAAGGTAAAGAAAAATATTACTAGTTAGATACAAAATCCACCAGCATTTGACTAATGGGCCATTGCCAATTTATTTATTTATTGATCATTTTTTGGCCAGGAAGGGCACGCTGCACCAAAGCTGGTTTTTAGGTGCATCCCAGGAGCACAGGGAGGTGAAGTGACTTGCTCAGGGTCACACAGTATGCAAGTGGGGGATGTGGGAATCAAACCCAGAGAAGCACATACAGAATTTGTCGCAGATATAGACTGCTTGGCCTACCTAGTCTGCCCAGTTTTCCCTGCCTATACTGTCACCACAGACCCTGCCTGATCTCAAGCTAACCCCCCCACTAAGATTCCTATGTGCGTATCTCATGCATGCTTGAAGCCCACCACGATTTATACTCCCACCACCTCCACTGGTAGACTGTTCTAGGTGTCCACCTCTCTTTCTGTTAAGTACCCTCTCATATCCCTTCTAAAGTTCCCCCTTTCCAGTTTTCGTGGCATGCCCTCTTGTCCTTGTGTACCTTCGTCTATGAAAAATACTCCCCTCCTGTACCTTGTTCACTCACGTGAGGTACTAATAAGCCTCTGTCATGTCCCCCACTTCCAGGGTGTACATAATGAAATCCATCAGTCTCTCCTTATAGGGCTTTTGATGCAACCCTTGCATCATTTTAGTTATCCTCCTCATGACAGCCTCTACTCTGTCTGTCATTTCTGAGGCATGGTCTTCGGAACAGGACAGAGTACTTCAGGTGGGGTCACTGTGCTACCTGGAGGTTGTCAGGTATGATAATCCCAAGGTCTCGTTCCTGCTTTGTGACTGTCAACCCAATCCCAACCTCCCATTTTAAACATTGCCCCCGGTTTCTGTTTCCTAGGTTCATGATGTTGCACATTTTTTGCATCGATACCGAGCTGCCATGTGCTCGACCACTCCTCAGATTTTTTCAGGTTTCTACTTATTCTCTCCACACCCTCCAGAATATCTGCTCTATTACAGATTTTGGTGTCATCTGCAAAGAGGCACAGTTTCTCTTCCAGCTCTTCTGCAATGTCACTTATAAAGGTATTGAAGAGGACTGGTCCCAGCACTGAGCCTTGAAGTACCCTGCTGGTCAGTCTAACCTCATTAGAGTGAGTGCCATTTACCACCACCCTCTGTCGCCTATCCATCATCCAGTTCCTTACCCAGTTTGTCACCTTGGGTCCCACTCCTAAACTGCTCAGCTTCTTTATAAGCCTCTTGTGTGGTATGGTGTTGAAAGCCTTATTAAAGTCTGAGTAGGCCATGTTCACCACCTCACCCTGATCTATTTCCCTAGTCACCCAATTGAAGAAATTGATCAGGTTTATCTGACATCACCCCCCTGCCATGAATCCATGCTGCCTGGGGTCTTGTAACCCACTGGATTCAAGGTACTCCACTAGCCTGTCTTTTAATAGTGTTTCCATTACCTTCCCCACCACTGACATTGAACTGACCAGCCTATAGCTGCCAGCCTCCTCACTGATGCTCTTACATAGATACATAGACAGTGTCGGCAGATAAGGGCCTATGGCCCACCCAGTGTGCCCATTTGAGCTTGTAAGTTCAGTTTGTTTTCCTAGAAGTCTGTTTCCCCTTACCCCTGACCTCCAGAATTCCTTTATGTCTATCCCATGCATTCTTAAATCCCGTGATTGTTTCAGCCCCCACCACTTCCTCTGGCAGGGTGTTCCACTTGTCCATCACCTGTTCTGTGAAGAAATTCTTTCTCATGTTTCCTCTGAATCGTCCTCCCTCCAACTTCATCCCATGCCCTCTAGTCCTGGAACATCTTTTTCGCTTAAAAATAGTGTTTTCCTGCACCCTGTTCCTCCCTGTAAGATACTTGTATGTCTCTATCATATCCCTCTCCCTCCTCTCCTCCAGGGAGTACATGTTCAGTTCCTTCAACCTGTCTTCATAGGACTTGTGATGCAATCCATGCACCATCTTTGTTGCCCTCCTCTGAACCTTCTCTACCCTGTCTATGTCCTTACGTAGGTATGGTCTCCAGAACTGTACACTGTACTCCAGGTGGGGCCTCACTAGTGTCTTGTATAGCGGAATTATGACCTCCCCTTTTCCTGCTGGTGATGCCCCTGCCTATACATCCCAGCATCCTATTTGCTTTACCTGCTGCCTTGTCACACTGTTTCCCTACCTTGAGGTCATCAGAGATGACAACCCCAAGATCCCTTTCCTGCTTGGTGCATGCTATATCCTCACCCCCAACTGATATATTGTGCCAGGGTTTTTGTGCCCCATATGCATTATCTTGCACTTCTTTGCATTGAATTTCAACTGCCAAACCCTGACCATTCTTCAAGTTTCTGCAGGTCGCTTCTCATTCTGTCTACACCCTCTGGTGTGTCTACTCTGTTACAGAGCTTTGTGTCATCAGCAACAGTGAAATTCTGCCTTCTAGGTCCTCACGCAATGTCACTGATGAAGATGTTGAATAGGACCGGCCCCAGCACTGATCCCTGTGGTACCCCACTGGTCACTCTTCCCTCTGTGGAGTGACAGCCATTTACCACCACCCTCTGTGTCCTGCCACCCAGCCAGTCTTCTTATGGAGCTGGAGTGCATCTGTCCTCCAGTCCTCTGGAGCCACTCCTGTTTCCAGTTAAATTGTTGAATTATTTCAGGGCTCTCAGAGGTGCAGGCAGGACCTCCCTGAGATCCCTTAGTACTCTTGGGTGTACCCCGTCTGGCGCCATAGTCTTATCCACTTTCAGATTTGCAACCCCTCTCAGGACTCTTTCCTTTGTAAATGGACTTGTGTCCACTTCCCTCCCTCAGTGTTTCTGCATCTTTTATGTTGTCCATCCCTTTCTCCCGACACTGTGAAGACTGAGCAGAACTACCTGCTCAGGATATCTTCTTTTTCCTTATCCTTCTCTGCACAGTCTTCTCCTGTCCTTCTTATCCTTACAATCCCTCCCCTTGTCTTCCTCTTGACCCTTATGTATTCCAGGTCTGCTTGATGTACAGTACCAAGTTCATTTGCAGCTCCTTGCTCTAACTTCTAGGCTATACTGTTGTCCTTCTGTTTCTAGCTACCCTTGTTAAAGCTTGCCTTACTACATCTACATCTTAAATATTTAAACTTCGAATCCTCATTATAAGGTACTTGGTAGTATCAAAGTTTTTATTGGATAAACATTTCGGCTAACGTGATCTTCAGAGGGAGGCACCCTCCCCATCCTGATGTGTTTTTACCTTCTATAGCTTTTACATTTTCTCTTTAACAGCAAAAGCACCATGACAGAGAATTCTAGCAAACATAGTGTATACAGAGCTCAATCTCAGTATGGTGACGCTTTGCACCTTCCTCTCCTCTAGTTAGACTAATGTTACATAGACAATCATGGCAGAAATAAAAACAGAGGTCCATCTTGTCTGCATGGAGTTCCCTATCTTCCCTGGGATCTGTTGTCTCTGTGGGGTTTTATCCCTGCTGGTCCACCCCCCCTGCTGCTCACCCTGTTGCTGCCGACCTGAGCAACCACCAAACCCTTTACTGTGCCCCAGCCATGCTTGAAATCATCTGCGGTCTTGGCACCCACCAGCTCCTTTAGCAGGCTGTTCCATGGCTCCACCACCCTTTCAGTAAAATAGAACTTCATCGCATCCCTCTTAAACCTTCTCTCTGCCAGTTTCCACTTGTGACCTCTGGTTCTTGACTACTGTCATGCTAAACAGTTCCGTGCAATTCATCTTGATTATTCCTTTTGGGAGCTTGAAGGTCTCTATCATATCCCTCCTTTTTCGCCTGGTCTCCAGCAAGTACATGTTCAGTGCCTTGACATGATGCATGTTGCTGGAGGATGCCTGACTTGATTGTTGGAACTGGAGTGGTGCAGCCCAGTAATAGGTGCATTGGGATTGCCTGCTTTTTCCTTTTTTTTTTGTAAACTTTTTTTAAAACTTCCAAGGTTCACATACATTTGCTCTCGTAGACTGGGAGAGTAAGTTAATACAATCGGCAGTATACAGGCTGTTCAGGTGAGACATATAATAGACACTTGCATATATTAAACTGAAAAGGATTAAAATTAAGCTCACTTGTTACAGTTAAATAGTGTGGAATGTACATGTAATAGATGGTCTATAGACAGAGTGCCTTCTAAGTGCTCCCATTCCCTTAATACACCTAAAGAGAAAGGACAACTGTATGATATCTGCTAAAATATCGGGAACCAGGGGAACTGCTCCACCCTCTGAACTGGGTCCCAGATCTCCCGAAATTTCCCTTCTTGGTTTCTTATTCTGTACTGGGTTCTCTCTAGTTTCATACAGTCTGTAAGATCCTTAACCCAAGCAGCGACAGGAGGAGCACTGGAGAGCCTCCAGTAAAGGGCCAGCTGACGCAGTCCCAACACCAGTCCCAATCTCAAGAGTAAATTACTTCCAGCCCATCCACTCCACTGCCCCCCCACCACTCAGAGACCCAGCAGCACCTAAACTGGGTACATTGTTAAGGGTTCCCCCAGGATAAGCTGCATGAGTGTGTGTGACAGGACTTCTTTCCAATAAGCATAAACCTTGAGGCTCCCAGATTAAATGGAAGAAGGTTCCAGCATGGATTTTGTATTTGGGGCATAGGTCCGGGACTGATTGGTTAATTCTATGCGCCAGAACTGGAATGAAATACACCCTCATTAGCATGTTGTATTGGATGGCTTTTAGTCTATTGTTCACCGAGCAGTTTAAGGAATTCTTAAAAATCAGTGACCAGTCTCCCCCAGTTAGGGAGACTGGGAATATATCCTCCTCCCATCCTTTTTTAAGTTTGTCCAGCTGATCCGGCATCGCTCCCACCAGCAGCCGATAGCAAGACCTTAGGGGTTTAAAAGTGGGGTCCGAATACTTTCCCTTAAAAGTCTCCTCCAAGGGTGAAAGTCTGTAGTCCCCCTGGCCTCATACCCTCGATCTGGTTCACTGTTCTTTTTCTAAGGATGAGATGGGAGAAATAGGATGAAGGGCTGAGATTAAATCTTTGCTTTAATGTGGGGAAGTCCAAAACCTGCCCGTCTACAAGCAGCTGCTCCAGGAGGTAGAGTCCTTTCCGACTCCACTGGTCCAGTACTTTCTGGGGCATCCTTCCCCCTCCTGACACCACATGTTTAAGGGGGTGTCTGGGGATAACCCAGCCTTATGTTGTAACAACTTATGTGCTGTTTGCCAAGCCTTCCAAGTTGCCTTAGTACAGGGGTGGCCAAGCTTCCTTCTCGACTCTTCCACCAGGCCTCCTACCAGGACATTATAATATAGTGGAATAGTAGACTTAGAATCCAGCCCTACCCATGCTGGGAGGGTCTCCCTGTTACCCAAAAGATCCTGGATGTCCGCTAATTGGGATGCCAGGTAGTAGTAGTAGTATTTAACATTGGGGGGACCCAGTCCCCTCTGTGAGACAGGTTTCCACAGTATGGCTTTTTTGATCTTGGGTCTCTTCCCCTTCCATAGCAGTTGGATGATAACACCCTCCAGGGCCTTAATATACATGTTAGGGATATAGACTGGGATTGTCTGGAAGGGATACAGAAACTGCGGGAGAATACTCATCTTTGTGAGGTTGACCCTACCCAGCAGGGTCAGGGGGAGGGCCCTCCAATTGCTACAGTCCTCCTTAATCTTGTTCACCACCCTGCGCAGATTAATGTCTGCCATGATAGACAGCTTGGCCGGAAGGTACACTACCAGTCAAAAGTTTTAGAACACCCCCATTTTCCAGTATTTATTGAAATTTAAGCAATTCAAGTCCAGTGAATAACCTGAAATGGTACTAAGGTAAGCGGTAAACTGCTAGAGGTTAAAAAAAAAAGATTAGGTTAGCAAAAACTGCTTTAGAGAAATTGCAAAGAAAGCCAAGGTGTCAGTGAGTACAGTTTCCTACACCATCAAAAGGCACTTGGAAACTGGAGGAAACTCTGACAGGAAGAGGTCTAAGACCCAAAGCCACAACAGAATCAGAAGACAAGTTTCTGAGAGTCAACAGCTTGGCGTGATAGGCGGCCTCACAGGACAACAGCACAGAGTGACTGGCACCCTGAACCAAAAGGGCTACACAGCATTTTTGCAGCGCCATGCAATACCTCTGGTTCACGCCTAGTTGGTCAGGGGTTCATCCTACAGCAAGATAATGACCCTAAACATACCTCCAGGCTGTGTAAGAACTACCTTCGAGGAAAAGAACAAGGCGGTAGGCTTCAAATCCTGGAATGGCCAGCACAGTCTCCAGACTTAAACCCCATCGAGCTGGTTTGGGATGAACTGGACAGAAGGGTGAAACAAAGCAACCTACAAGTGCAACACATTTGTGGGAACTTTGCAATAGTGTGGAAAGAACTTCCAACAATATTTGATGTCCATTGTAGGAAGAATGCCACGAGTGTGTTCTTATGTTTCAGTATATCTGCAAAAGGTGGCTACTTTGATGAGTCAAAAATTTAGATTAAATTTTGTTAAACAAAATGATTCTATGATTTCTTTTTTATCTCCAATTGTTTATTTGTTCTATGCTTTAATTTCAGAGTACATTGAGACATTAACCTGTGTAAATTTCAATAAAAACTGGAAAAATTGGGGTGTTCTAAAACTTTTGACCGGTAGTGTATATTCCCAGATACTTAATTTCTTGGGACAGGGAATAAGACAATGGTTAAGTCGAATAGGGGATTTATTTCCTCCCGGGGCATCCACTCGCATTTAGCCCAGTTTATTTTATGACCCGAAATTGGGCCATAAGTGTCAAAAATATGGGTCAAAGCAGGCAGGGCAACCACAGGGTCCTTCAAAAATAAAAGTATATCGTCTGCAAAGAGAGATATAACATGGGATTTGCCATCCCCCACAAACCCCTGGATTGCTTCATGTGAGCAAATAGTTTCAGCTAAGGCCTCTATGGTAAGGACATATAGGAGTGGGGAAAGGGGGCATCCCTGTCTTGTACCCCACAGAAGAAGAAAGGGGGACGATAGGGTGGAGTTCATTAGGATTTGGGCTTAAGGGGAAGTATAAAGTGTTCGAATCCACCTCAGCATTGTATTTTCCAATCCATACTTTTTAAGAACTGCAAACATAAAGGACTATTCCACCCAATCGGATGCCTTCTCGGCATCTAATGCTGTAAGTCCACCCTCTGTTCCCCCTCTCCGAGTCCACCCATGCATAATGTTAACCATCCTTTGTATATTTTGTTTAGCCTGTCTTCCCCAAACAGACCCACCCTGATTTGTATTGATCAACTTGGGGAGGAGTCTCTCCATACTAAGAGCCAGAAGCTTGGCCAAAATGTTATAGTCGGAGTTCAGGAGTGATATGGGGCTTATAAGACCTACACTTGAGAGGGTCCTTCCCAGGCTTAGGGAGTACAACTATAGTGGCCATACACATTGAGGGGGGTAGTGCTCCCCTTTGAAAAGCCGAGTGTACTATCTGTAGCATGAAGGGGCCAATCTCCTCCCATACTGTTCTGTAAAACTCAAGGTGTATTCCTTCTGGGCCTGGCGCCTTACCTCTCTTCCCCTTCCAGGCCGCCCGTCTCAATTCCTCACCAGAGACGGGAGTACAGGACCTCCCTATCCTCCTCGTCTGCTGTAGGCAACATAATCTTCTGGAGGAAGCCCTTTGGATCTCAATCCAATGGGAATTCAGAGACATACAGTTTTGAATAAAATTCTTTAAAGGTGGCATTTATCTGGAATTGATAGTATGTAATGTCCACCCCCCAGCCCCAGAACAGTCTGCTGAGCCCTCTTACTCTTTATCAGGCCTGCTAACCATTTACCTGCTTTATCCCCATCAAAATGGGCTCCCGCCTTAGTGATAAGATTTCTTTCTATCCTGCCGTTGGTAAGTTGATTGAGGGAGCATTTCAGAACCTTAAGTTTGTGACCTTTCTGAGGGCAGATACGATTCATCAGTTCGTCCTCTAACTCCTTAATCTATTTCTCTAACTCCTTCTCCTCCCTGTCCAGTTTATTTTTAAGAAAAGAGGAGTAAGATACTGCTTCTCCACATATATGTGCCTTTAGGGCATCCCATGTGATGTGCACACTGGTATCTTCAGGATTATTATGTAGTAAGTATTCCCTGATACTCTCTTTAACTTGGGAGACAAAACCGTTGTCTGAGAGCAGGGAAGGGTCCATTCGCCAACTAGGCCTTGGTCCCCCCCTCCACCCCAGGAGCTGTAATGCGACCTGTAAGGGTGCATGATCTGAAACTACTATTGGCCCATAGTTGGCCTCCTCCAAATACCCGGCCCACATCTTCAGAATGAATATATAATCAAGTCTAGTATATACCCAGTGAGCTGAGGAGAAAAAGGAGCACTCTCTGGTATGCGGGTGACACTGTCTCCATGCCTTCAATAGGGCTCTGCCCTCAGCAATATTTCACATAGCTGCAGTGCTACGCGGTGGAGGCCTGGATCTCTGACCGGAATGATCCAGAGCAGGGTCCCAATAAGTATTGAAATCTCCTCCAGTTATCAGGTTGTCTGACAGTGGGGCTAAAGTTACCCCTAAATGTGTGTTTAAAAAAAAAATAAATAAAAAGGTGAATCAAAATTTGGGCCATTTACGGATACCACGGTATATTTGGTGCCTCCCATTTCCACCTCCACTATAAGGTATCTCCCTTGGGGGTCTGCATGAACCAGCAGAACTTTATGGGGCAACCTGGGTCGTAATCAAATTGCCACCCCTCGGGCCCGTGAAGTAAAGGGTGCCACCCCATGATGATGCCAATTCTGTGGCCTCTTCTGCAGTAGAGTGCATTTTCTGGAGGAAAACAATGCCCCCTCCCCCATTTTTTTGATGTTGACCCAGGTCTTTTTCCTTTTAACAACATGTCTAAGACCATTTACATTCCACGTTACCAGCTTTAACGTATTCATGTTATGGTACCAAAATAAAAGTCCCAATTCCCAAGAACTTTCCACCTGCATATACATATATTCTCGGAAGTAGTTTTTTTAACTTTTTAAATTCCCCACCATAGCCCCCCCTCCCAGAGTAGAATCTGAACAAGTGAACAAACATCCCAACGTGGAATAAAAAAGACATTCACAACAACATACACTAATTGTTCCCCAATATCCCCCTTCCCCGACAGAACCCACAGCATCAACATCAGCCCAACATACTCCCACCTAACCCCTTCTCATTTAAACAGTCCACCTGCTACTTTGCATGGATCGAGTGGGCTATCCACCTTTAAACCCAGGATTCATCCCACATATTTAGAATCCACATCATCTCTTCGATAGGCTTCCACAGGGCCCACCATGAGCCCCCGCAGAGTCTGTCTAAATTAAAAGAATAGTAAGGGAAAAGAATAAGGAAGCCATACGCAGGCAAGGCCTGCTTCAATCTGTTGCAGCCTGCTGTAAATTAACATTAGCCCTTGCCCCAGCCCCCGTGAAACGGCCACTCCCACACACAGACAACCAGGGAGCGCCAGTCTCCACAAAATGCTTAGGTCAGTTTAAACCACTCTGTCAGATGGCCACATTATAAACCGTGGGGGTCTCCGAGACATTGGTCCCCTAGGGGAACCAGGAACCTCACAGAAGTCTGAAAAGGAAGAAATAAAAAACAAGAATCTTGCCACCATCAAATAAAATTCTTGATTAAAGCAGTTCAGTCATAACCTTCACAGTTTGATCTACCCAGATCGTTGCACCAGCTATAAGCATGATACAGGGTCTCTGTTGAATTCACTCAAAAGGCGCAGATGCCAAAGTCTTATCCTCCTGCTGTTAACTAGCCAGATTCAGCGCCTCATAAATGAGAAAGGAAAAAAACATTGGTTATGCTGAATAGAGCGCGCCCCTACAGAGTTCTATATGTGGGGCTTGTAGGAGTGAGCGAGAAGGGGAGCCCTTGTCAGACCAGCTATGGTAGGCCCCGTGTAGGAGTTGCGGTCTGACCCACTATGTGTGCGCCCCACCTGCCCTACATCTCAATCAGTCCGCATCCCAGCCACAATACCTCTTTTTGCTAATCATTCCTTTCTGGTTAAATCACAAGAAGTGCAGCTCAGCATCTCTTAATTTTGGTTTTGCTGTCCACGGGCTCTCTCTAGCTCTGACATGCACTCCATGGCCGCATCGGGACTGGTGAAGGATCTGGGCTTCCCTCCTTGTGGTCTGATGATCAGTCGGGCCAGATAGATTAGGGCAAATTGGCATCCCAGGTCATGTAACCTTTTCTTAAATTCTGCGAACGCCCTGCGTTGGTTCTGGAGCTGCCACGAGTAGTTAGGGAAGAGGCTAATCTGTGAGTGTTGCACCATTATTTTGCCTTTTTGTCTCGCCTTTTCTAACACTGTTTGCCAGTTGGTAAAGCGGAGGAACTTGACAATGACATGCCTAAGCCTTTGGTCAGGAGCAGGTTTAGTGCCAGGGGATCTGTGCATCCGCTGGATTTCTAAGGAAACTTCAGGGGACTTTCTAGGGTGTCATGGAGCCACTTTTTGAGATAGGATAAGCAGTCTCTACCTTCCAGCGCCTCTTGGAGTCCCACCTCTTGGGCGTTGCATCTACGCTCCCTGTTCTCGTGGTCATCTATGTTCTGTTTTAAAAATTCAGTCTCCCACAGAGCTTTTTGTAAATCAGATTGAGAGCTTTGCATGCTGTCTTCTTGAGCACTCACCCGTGCCTCCAACTCCCCCAGCCTAGTCTCATGTACATCAGCAGTCTCAGAAACTGAATTTACTGTTTGTTGGAGGTGCTGGATTTGCATGGTGACATTTTCGAAATAAGCCTCCATCCTTGTCCCCAAATCATATTTTAGTTCCTGGGGAAGTGTCTCCAGAGCGAGATAGCCTTCATTAGTCGTGGAGGGAGACGTCTGTTACATCTCGGGGGTGTTTGTCTGGGTCCCCCTGGCCTGTGACGTTCCCAGGCTGCTGGCACTGGAGGTGCCTCTCGTACAATTTTTATGTAGGCCTCTGCTGGTCTCAGCCAAATTAGTTGCTCTGAAGGGCAATTTCACCTGTTTTTTCGCCAATTCCGTTGGCATCTAGCTAGTAAATAATACACAAATTGGCTCGAACTGAAAGGATGGTGTTTCGGATGGTGGAAATATGTGGTGGATAGCCGCGGAGCTCACTGATTAAGCTTCCATCTTGTTCCTGCGCTTGGCCACGCCCCCCCAGGATTGCCTGCTGTATGTGTTGTATTTGTTTGCTAATGCTGCCTGGAACTGAAGGTATTCTGATTCTCTAATGATTTTTATATGGCAACAGTTCATAAATGCAGTGTCAGTGGCTCAGTAGGTAGCACACTCGCCTCTGAGGCCAGGAGATCAGAGGGCTGTGGGTTTAGTTCTCACATCTGGCACATGAGTTAATATCCCAGTACTGACACTGTAGTGCAGCATGAGAGGGGTGCTGCACTTCTGAGGTGCCGTCTTTCGGATGAGACGTTAAACCGAGGTCTCATCTGACTGGATTGGTGGTAGTTCAGGTGGATGTTAAAGATCCCATGGCACTTATCGAAAAGAGTAGGGGAATTTCCCTGGTGTCCTGGCCAAATTTCCCTCTTTCACTAAAAATACCACCAACAGCTTAATCTGGTTCAAGGTCAGTTGGCATTCATCTGTATTCCCCTCTCCCGGGTCGTGCCTGAAAACAGTGGTGCAAGTGGTAGACAAGAAGTACAGGAACTCAGGCACTGGCAAATACGAAATGCAAAATGAAGATCCTCAATCTGAAGGATAGCTGTGTCAAGACACGTCTATCTGTTTAGACACTAATAGATTCAGTTAAAGGTATTGAAGTATTTCTAGCAAAATAGCACTGTTGTACAAGTTAAATGTTGTTATGGAAACCCTGATTTCAGGTCACAGGGCCAGAAACTGTCATTATTTTGCTGGTTTAAGAATTTCAGTTCCGGTGTAAGTGGAAAGAAGTACAGGAACTCCGTTCCTGCTGCATAAAAGGTACAGGAACTGAGTTCCTGTGCGTTCCTGTTCACTTTCATCACTGCCTGAAAATAGGCAGGACTTGTTTAGTGCACTTACCCGGTCAACAAAAACGAAATAAATAAAAATAAATACAATAAAATGATTCAGGTGATGCATTTCCTGTGCTTTACCTACTAGTTTATCCAGTATTGGGAAACATGAGGAAGTGTCTGATCAAATAGATGGTCTGCTCTGTCTCACGCTTCCTTTAATTTTTGCCTGGTTTAACCACAGACAGCGCTGCTAACCCCCTTAGGCTGCCAGTAGGTTAAGAATGTATAGAACTCCAGGATGTGTATAGAAATCCATGGCACAGCAAGGGGATAATTAAGGGATATTGTTTGTTTACCCATGCTGCCATTTCTGAGGTCCAAATGATCCTATACCTAATGATAGGAACTAAAAGCTCAGGCTAGAAAACCCGCCGTATGGAATATGCCGGTGTGGTCAGTTTTTGAGCTGAGATGACCACTCAGATTCAAGTGAGAAATTGGTGGGACAGCACTCACTGAAGGCTTTATTTGACTCGATGATAGAACCAATACTGTCTATGATGCAGGTTAACATCTGTTTTTGAGGAACTTGTTTTAATTGAAGTGTTGTGCTTCATTAAGACTGAAGCGTAGTACATCATTAAATTGAATGCTGGTATATAATTTAACCTAACCTAATGCTTAGAGAAGTTTGGCTGCAGCTCTTCCCTTAAGCCTAATCAGTTCAGTATGGTTTGTAAGATTTTATTTTTTTTAAAGCAGCCATCTTCAACCACTGTACAGTGTATCCAGACACCACGAGTTTCTTGTATTTGTTTGGGTGTCTTCCTCCCTGTAATGACACTCTGTTCCATCCCCGCAGGGCTACATTTCTGTCCTGTGTCTGAGTCAGTTCAGTAATTCGGGGTTGAAGTGAATAAATCCTGGTAGGAAGTCCGACATCACTCACTAGCAGGAACATCAGGCCTGTGTAGTAATGACAGGGGTGTGTATCATATAGGGATCAGTGTTTCTTCTATTTAGCATTCCCTACCCCTGGACTGGCCCTCTAGGATTGCCTGTCAGGTCAGCGTAGAACAGAGCCATCTGACTTTTCATCGGGGGGTGTTATGTACACAGTTCACACTGTCTGGAGACAGGATCACATTGATCACGTTTACTTTCATATGCCATAGCGTATCATGTAGTTGCTGTAATTCCTCTAGCATCACAGTGGAAGAATAGATGCACCAGGAAAACAGAGTAATAATTACAAAGCTCTGAAAGGTGGATTAATGGAAAAGCAGAGCACAGTTTAAAATATTTAAATTGTTTTTAATCTATTTGATATGAAACTAAATGCCTTTTATTCACTCCTTACAGTGTGGCAGCTACACGTGATTTGTGATTTCTAGCAGCTGGCTGCATTTACTAGGCAGTCCAAGAGTTTTTCAAGCAGTGACTAATAATTTACTAGTCATTTGGAGTCCTGAAGAGTTCCAGCTGTAAAATCTGACCAAAGGATTTTAGGGTGCGTTGTAAGGTTTGGTTGCTTGGAGCCAAGGTTAGCTTCAAGGTACTTGCATGTTTTTTGCCAACACAAGCTGCAGTATTTGGACCATTTCCAGAGCTAAACAAGGTGACACTTTTTTTTTTCTTTTTTCCCTTACTGTATAAACAGGGCCCCTGGTGTTCTGCGGCAGAATTTTCTGATTTCTGCGGCAGGGCTGCTTGACATCTGCGGCAGCATTTTCTGATTTCTGCGGCATGATTTATTCATTTCTCTGGCAGAATGCAGTCCTGTCATTGGCTAAATATGATGTGATGTCATCGATGACATCATATGCTGAGCATAGAGGCGGGGCTTCAGGATAAACGAGGTGGGAAAGAAAGCCTGACACTATGGAAAAACAGTATATTTATATGAAAATTCACCAAAAACAATGAATTATGCGGCACTATATATATATATTCTGCAGCGTGATGCAAATTCTGTGGCAAATTCCGCAACTGCAGAATTCCAGGGGCCTTGTGTATAAAGTTTCTCCCTGGGTCCTTCTTTCATAGTTTAATCCTTTTGTCACCCCACCAAGTGCCAAGGGGAAGGTGCAGGTTGGCCGTGACTGCAATACAGGACTCAAAAAGAGGTTAGTTTCATGGTGATGAAGTCCTTGACTTTCTAGGGCCAGAACAAGTTGCTCTGCTGTCTTCTAAAATGGGAGGACCAGGAGCTCACAAGACAGTAGCAGCCGCAGGGGCAAATAGGAGATCATCACTGTCCACTTTATTTTGCTCAGCTAATCCCCATAAACCAAAGCCCTGCTAGCTGGAATTCATTGATCACCAGTTTTTTTAATGAGTGTTTTTAAACTCCAGTTGAAATTCTAAGGGACTCTTTCTCTTGGGCTGGCAAACCAGTGAAAAGTAGAAGCATGGCAACTTAGGAACTAACGTGTTGATCTTTTTGAAAAACTCAAAGCAGTGTTCTTCTTAGGCAGAGAAGGCTACATTTGCGTAACAATTGGTGCCTTAACAGTCAGAAAAGCAGGAGAAGCTATTTGATATATGGAGACTTGAGAGCAAACTGTGCTGTAGAGAGCTTCTCTGTACATTTCATTTATATGCTGTGCAGTGGTGGTCTGTACCATCTTACTTGAGAACGGAGTGGACATTCAGTCTCAGTCACTGAATTTCATTAGAGAGGAGGCTTACAGTCTGAAACCATGTAGGCACTATTAGTGGCTACTGCTGTACTACATTAAAAAAAAAACAAAAAAAAAAAACACTGAGGTGCCGGCCCAGTGGCACTGAGGGTTAAGGCGCTGGACACAACACCTCGCGCCACACCAGCGACCCAAGTTCGGGAACGGACTTGGGTCTTTCAGGAGTCGGCGGGGCGAGGAAGGATTGAGCATCCGTACATAGTGCTCCTTCCTTGGGAGAAGGGCGATCTGTAGGCTGATACCCAGCAGAGGCTGGCTGTCAGCACAAGCATGCCAAGAATGGGGAGGGCCCCCATCCAGGGCATCATAGGCTGTCTCCGCAGAGGCAGAGGCAGCCACTCTGCCCATTGCACATTTGTGGGCGTGGGGGGAAAAACAGCACAAAAAATTGGGAGCCGACAGGGTCCCTGATGACCTGACTACTGGGTTGAAAGAGTCCCTCCAAGGGAGGGACCAGAGCTCTCTGTCTGCATCCCCCCCCAAAAAACAAAACACTGAAGTCGGCTCCCCTGACGCCATGACAGGCATATAGTAAAAGGACCGGGTAAAAGTTGGGCAACACAGTAACTGAAAAAATAAATAAAAATGACCCCAACTAGGGTAAAAGTTAAACTATTTATTAGTTAAAAGATAAAAAAACTAGCAGCATTTTATCCCTGCCATCACAACCTTACCAACAGTTTCGTAGCTTAGCTATACTTTCTCAAGGTACCTTGAGAAAGTGCGTTAAGTATAAAACTGTTAGCTTGGGAATGGTGGCAGAGCTAATATGCTGCTAGTTTTTATCTTTAAATAAATAAATAGTTTTAAACTTTTACCCTAGTTTATGTCAAGCTTTTATTTTTTTCAGTTACTATGTTGCCTGACTTTTACCTAGTCCTTGTACAATATTTTTTTCTGTAGCACTTCTTTTCTCCATCTCAAATACTTCTTACCAGACTCCCTGCTGGGAACTCAAGGAACACTTAAGCCACTCCACAGCCTTAACAGTAAGTTAAACCACAACCAAATACAATAACCTCAAGTAAACCATTTCAGCAGCAGGTTACCCACATATCTTTTTATTTTGCTATTCTTTCTGTTTATCCTTTAGCCCCCCCCAACCAAGGATTGCATCCAGAGCCTCCTTCCATCTTATGTAAGTCTTATTTGCACTCACAGAGTCAGCAGTGTTCCTCCTTAACATCCAGCCTTTGCTCCGTAGCATCTACTCAGCCTGCTGCCATAATCTGTTGCTCATGTCCTGCAGATGGGACCCAGAGAGTCTTCCTTATTCCACAGGAAATACTTAGTTCAACAGACAGAGGCTTGGGTGAGGTGGAGACAGCAAGGAAGGTGCAAACCGTGAAGGGTTAAATTGAGAGTGGTGGGCAGGGAGTCTTCATCAGTCTAGGGACACCTGTTTTCTCCTGGTTCTTCCCAGTACCCTCCCATGGGGGGTTGTGGGAACAGCCTTGTAGAAGACTGGTAGAGTACCTGTTAAGGGGGTTGGAGGGCGGTTGAGATCACCCTCCTTCGCTACTCCTCTGACATCCTTCCTTGGAATACATGATACCTCCACGTCAAGTGTCAGGCAGGCAAGTGTCCACCAATGTAAGACTCCCCTGAGGTCTGCTGTTTTCTTCTCACATGGCTCTCATCTGCTGTACGAGGGGGCAGCTATTCATTGTAGGGAGCCTTCCACCCTCCCTGAGACTGGAGACATCCATTCCTGTGCCCTGCCTGTCTCAACTGGTCGACTCCTGAAGTCTTATGCTTTCATAGGTGCCGGGGGGCAAAGGGGCGGTAGCCACTCCACTTTTTATTTCTATATGGCAAAAACTAGTATAGAAAAAGTGCCCTTTGTACCCTCATAAGTGCCTTTTTGATTCTCATCCCCCTCAGCTTTTACCATCTTCCAGCACACTTGCATGCTTTGGGAGTGAACCCAGGTCACGTGGATGACAAGTGACAGTTATGCTACCTGGCCAGCCCAAAGTGACCCCGTTGTCTAATAACGTAGATGAAAACCCTCTGTAGGCTGTGGCAGCCAATAAAAAAAAATATAGGATATATGGACTGTCCAGGATGAAGGCAGTGTTTAGCTGTATTAAGATGGAGTACATAGTAGTTCAGTTGAGGTGTCCCTTACAGTGTATAAGACCTTGATTATCCCAAACCAGGAGTATTACACGCAGTTCTTATCATTACAGTACAGAAAGGACATAATTGAAGAAACTGAGAGGGTCAGACATGGGGCTGCCAAGCTGATTAGTGACTTAGGAGGCAAGAGCTTTGAGGAGAGTTTCAATCTGATTCGGCACAGAGAAGAGATAGCTGAGAGAGGATAGGTTCATGGTGTTTCAGATACTACTGGGGATATATATTTCAGCTGGTGAGTGCAAGCAAACTCGGAGAAAATGTACTCAAATTGAGAAGAGAGAGGAGACACAGTACAGTGCATTACTTTTCACAGAGTGTTTTTAATGTGGTCTGCACTGTCCGGTTACTGGTAGGTTCTGGCTGCTACCGCTGTTCAGGCTATCAGAGCAGAACTAGGTGGTTTCCTGAAGGAGGATGGCATCGAGGGTTGCATAGCATGATTAAGGGTAGCATTAGAGCTGATAAGCTTTGATTTGTTTTCGAATTGGGTATAGTTACTGCCATGCAGCAGGAGGGACAGACATGGTGATCTGTAAGTCACTTCTGTCACCAAGTTACTGTAGTATAGTGTGTACCATTTACTAAACAGAGCACTTTGTCAGTCGGCCGTTAGCCACAACCTGGCCAACTGCTGTTTCTTAAGAAAGCAGAGAACCAAACACCATTTTACCTTTCATTGAATTTGAAAGTAATTCCCAGCCCATCACTACACAACTTGCCAACGCTAAAAGCTGTACCATTATATGATAAAATCTGTAGAGAGAACAATTTTCACATTACTTTAAGTTTTGAAGACACAAGTACATTTAGAAGCTCACCTTAGAGTTACAACTTTGTAGTTTCTGCAGGTGGAAGGGCGCACTACTAGGTACCTTTGGGCACAGCCTACAAGCATGAAACCTGCATGCTGCAGCACTGCAGCAGCAGTGTGGCGATCCTGTAGAATGTGGAGCTAAACACAAAACAAAAAAAGGATTTCAGAGATGACTGTTTGAAATGTTTGTCTCATTGAAATAAACTCCTCCCTTCTACAAATATGGCAAAATGGGGGGCACATCTGAACTTACCCAGTGGTCCAACTATGGGACCTTGGAGTTAATTCATCTGTAGTCTTCACCTTGTATATACAGGTGATGAGGTGTCAATCTCAAAATTCTTCTTCGACAGCTGTTTAGTCCAAGGACAGATACTGCTTGGAAGTGAAATTGGGCAAGACCTATGCTACAGTGCAGTTGTCTGACTGAATACAACATACTTGGACAAATGTAGTATAGAACCTGGTGGCTATTCTGCTCAAGTGGCTTTGGGAGGCCCCTTCCTGCCAACCCCCCAACCCGCTCCAACTGAGATCAGAAAGTACTCATATTGCTGTCTGGCAACACTGCTGCAAACTGAAGCTCCTATCTTGAGTCTGACAATGTATTCTCTTACACTGCTATGTATGTCTTCATCCATTGTAATCTCACTCTGTGAATTCACTTATAATGTATGTATGACTCCATAGCTTTTGAAAGTAGGTTCTTGCTTGAAGGATTTTCTGTGTGGTAGAACTGAAAACTGACCTGAGTCTTGCTGCCAGTCATTCTGGTTACCTCAAGTCTGCTGTTGGCATGCAGCCCTGCATTCGCTCTCGACTGTGTCAAGAACACTAAAGGACTTCCTTGTATCCTGAAAGTGCAAGTGTCAGAGATAGAATGGGAGCATAAACTATGCAAGTGTAAAAAAAAAAAAAAAAAAGGATTTGTCTTTTTTCCTATTTCTAATGCCAGTTGTTTAAGGCTTGTGGGTCATACTGTAATACCGCCCCCCACCAAAGTTCCACCACCCAGGGTGTGAGGCATAACAGTATGACCCACAAGCCCCGGAGAGTGCTATTGCACTTAAACAATTGGCATTAGAAATAGGAAAAAGACAAATCCTTTCTTTTTTACACTTGCATCTTGTATGCTCCCATTCTGTCTCCAACACTTACACTCTTAAGATACAGTAGGCATACACCTCACTCTTCTACACCTCAGATACCATCGGTTGCCCATCCATATAATTGTGGTTTGTCCCAGAGGCAGGGTCGAGGGGTGGGAGGGATTTATTTACCCTCAGATTCACCAGTTTCATCAAGCAGCAGCACGGTGGGCATGCAGGGCCTGGATATACCGGAACCTTCACGTCAGGTGTTGGGGCCATTTTATTGGCTTCTCCCCATGGTCGTCAGCATGGAAACGCCCATGGCAGTGCATCATCCATGCACCCAGCTGATGGCCTCCCATCCCTGCCTGCCTGTTGCTGCACTGCCACCCAAGATCACCAGGGTGTAGCCTAGCAGGGTAGGAAGTGACCCTCCCTCCCTGGAGGAGAGTGTCCTCTGAGTTGCTCGATCCTTCTCGCCCTGGCCGAACCAGGCTTGTTCCTCAACCCAAGTCATGAGTGGTAGCCCTATCATATGCACTGATGGTCCAGCAACAAACCACAAAGCATTTTTTTTTATTATTAAACATTTTTTATTAGGTGTTTCAAATACAGTAGGCATTTCATAACATTACATACATATCTGAGTCAAGGGATGTTTATAACTCATCTCAGTTTGATTACAGGGATACATTTTTTATCTTTTAATACTTTCATATTTTTTCAAAAGTCTATAATTATATATGTCCTGTTTGTGTCTGATGAATGAGTAGTCTCTTCACAACCATCATATGAGGTCCTCTGATCCAGTTATTTTTTCCTCAGCTTTCAGTACGTTTCCAGTCGGTTTCTACAGTTCAGAAGGTGCCGTCTTCATTTTGGATGGTCAGCAATGGAAAAACACTCCCCCACCCCACCCCCCACACATACTTTATACAAAGCATTTTTAATGTGAAAATGAAGCTCTTTTAGCTGAAGTGTCAGGTGCTGCAAGGCTTTAATGATGTAATGTAGCTGGATGCTGAAAGCAGCACAACGTGTGGGGTGCTGTAAACCCATTTACAGCATTTTCTCAACCAATTTATATGTCAAAATGCATTCCTGATAGATCGGAGAAGCTGGACAAACCTTCAGCAACAGCATGCAGACAAATGCTCATAAAGCTGTAGAAGTCCCCTATCAAAATATGCCGCTACCCAGTGGCTGAAAAGCAGTCTCCAAAGGAACAGCCCTCCAGCAGGCTTGGAATGCTCATATTTAAAAGACTGTTCTGAATGTGATCACGCAAAGAACCTCAATGAAATAAAGCTTTTAAAACTGATGAATGGGACTGAGATAAAGGTACACACTGTCAGATTTTTGGAAAATTTTACCTTTTGCAGTCAAGTAGTAGTAGTAAAAATCTTTATTTTTCAACAGGATTCAAACTTTTAGGACATCAGGTACTCTATTTAACAAAGGTGTTCTGTCCTTTTACCCTGCCATAAACTGTCCTTTCTTGGGATTTGCTTCATTTAGGTTCTCTGCAACAAATTCTATTGAATTTATTTTGCCAAGATAAAAGAGACCTTGGAGAATGACCTTTAATGACCACAGGGGCTCGGAGACCATGGCACAGTAGCATTTTCAAGATTATTACATCTGTATCTTCTCACAGAAACACAGAATTTGTCGGCAGAAAAGGACAGCTCGGCCTCCCACCAGATGTTCCCTGCCTATTCTCTTTCTGCAGACCCTACCCGGTCTCCGGCAACCCTCCCTCCCCAACCTAAAGAAGCCTTCTCACAAGTCCACTCAGTAACTCAGCATGTATTGGAAAATATTCCTTGACTCATTCAAACCCTTCTTTAGAGATTATAACAAGACACAATGGCTAGCATATCTGAAGCCCAGAAACAGCGCTTGCTAAAGACTTTCCTCCCAGGAGCAAATCAGTGCCTGGAGCAAACCACATATATACTGGAACATGTCTGGAGCACATTGTGAGTGCTGAAAGCACATTCCAGCATACCAGCCAGCAAATGCAGGCACTCACCCATTTGCAAGGAGAAAAATAAAACCGGCACCAAAAAAAACGGGTCTGATAGAAAATATCACATTTATTTAGGTAGGAAAAACAACCAGACATACCGGCAAAAAGTGGAGGATGAAACGGTTCAGCAGAAAGTGGAGGATGAAAAAGTTTTTGTCCTTCACCTTTTGTGGATATGTCTGGTTGTTTTCTTTACTAAACAAATGTGACATTTTTTTAATCAGGTGTAAATTTCTGGTGCCGGTTTTGTTTTTTCTCCTTACAGTTGATCACGTCTGAGGTACAGATTTTGGAGTGGAGCTGGGATTATTTGTCTACAAACCCATTTGTCCCTTGTAAACCACAACCCCTTACTTGCTACATAAGGTATATGTCCAGTCTGGAGCTACAGGGATGCGAGGAGCAAATGAGCTGATAGGGCTCGCAAAAAGCAATTGCTCCTGTAGAATAATCTGCCATATGCTAGCTCGGCACCGACATAGTGATCAGTCTGGGTGGGTGAGACACTACCAGGAGGCAATGATAAATCGGCATTAGAACAGTAATTAGGGTGGAGGGGGTCACTAGACTGCTAAAGCAGTGCTTTCTTCTCATCAGCACAGTGGTAGTTTGTTGTGATATAGAACTGTGTTTTTCATCATGTGTTATTTATTTATGATGAACTATATGTTCACAATCTGGATTGTGCTTTGGCATTCAGTTCAGTGGGGTCAACAGGGGTTGTGCATGGAGATGGGTGGAGGTAGGGCTATAAAACCCTAATGTCTAATGTCCATACTTTTTACCCTGACTTGTGAATTCATAATTTTTTTTTTTTTTGCAGTGAATATACTTGAAAAGTGCCAGCTGGAAAATATATTTGTAGACAAAAAGTGAGAGTTCAACAAGGATAAATGGGAGCAAAATACTCCTTTACTCCCTTTATCCGCTGCCCTGCTTTCAGTTGTATATTTTGTGGTTTTGCAACATTAAGTTTTGTGAGTGATTTTGTCTTTTGTGGGTGGGGGTGTAGATCTTTTGGTAAGTTGTCAGTTTTGCGATTTTCCGGCTTTGTTTCTAAAGGTTCCAGCTCATTTGGCTCATGAGGTAATATTTCAGTTTTTTTGCTGGAATTTTTTTGTAGGTCATTGTGTTTCTTTGTTATCTTGGTGGGGGATGTTCTGGTTACACAGAGGTTGGGGGAAGGTGGGCTGGTTACGTATGGGTTGTGTAAATTTCATAATGAATTCATAATGATACTTGGCCTTGATATGTTGTTTTTCAGGTGACATGTCTCTAACAGCATGTTACATATAGAGTGACATACCACCACATGTCTAGGTCTTGACCAGTGGGGTGGCAGAATTAGCCAGACCCCATACCTTTCAACCTACTGTCTCTGAAAAGTGGGAAACTGACACCTATACTGGGGAAAGTGGAGGGCACTGGTACTCAGAATTTGGGACACATCATCAAACAGAGATTTGAGCTCTGAGCACTGTTGAAACTAGTGCCTTTATTTGTACAAGTTTAATTTTGCTTTAGTATTATGGAGTGTTATGACTTTCTGCTTTAAAATCTGAGTTCACAGCACCTTCTCTGTGTAGGCAGCACCTTCTATGGGGTAGAATGAGGGACATCCCTTGTAATGAGTGATAATTAAGAGGTATGGCCAGAAGTGAGCCATAAAGTAGTAAAAGGATATTATACTTTTATAATAGACTACCTAGTTCGAGTGACCATCTGTCCTGAATTTTCCAGGGCAATCCTGAAAGACACTTAATCCAGGAGCCAGTTTTCAATAGGGGCCTAGAAAAAGGGCCACTCACATAGCACACCCAATATTCAGAAGGGTTGACTTATTATATTCAGTTAGTTGGATGTTTTGGGCATATCCTGAGACCTGTAGTACATCAGAATTGTGGTATCACTAACGTGTGGCAGTCCAATGTTCATTGCTTTGTCCAGGTGCCTTCCTGCCTGCCTTTACAGTTTAAAATTCTGTGTATACGTCTTTGGAAGCTTCTAGTTCATGAACTATCCATTAGATCTTTCCCAAAATTGAAACATATTACCAGCATGACCAGATATGTATGTCAGCAATATAACTTTGGCCAAATAAGTTTGATTTCCATGACAATTATGTTTTTTGAGAACGAGCTTTGACTGCAGATATTTTTTGTCAGCAAAAACTGTAAGATTGACTATTTTGCCAAAGCCGTGTGACATACTCTTTTTAGAATATGTATCTAGGTGGTAACAACCTCCTTTGGTAAAGAAATGGGAAATGTGTTCACGGTTGAGTGATTCTTGGGGAAAATACTTATTTTTGGAAAAATGTAATCATGGCAGTTTTGGCCAAAGTATATTACTACACAGTTACACTGTGAATGTGTATGTATGTGACGTATACAGTGTATATATATATATATATATATATATATATATATATATGTGATGTGAAACTCAATAACCTTGAATTCTTACAATGAAAGAAGAAGACATTTTAAACAGGGTACTGAAGTCACAAATTTTTACTTCCCAAAACACAACATGAAAAGAGTGAGACTCCAGAGATACACAAAGTTGTATGTCTAGCTATTCTGAAGCACTGTTTTGGAGTACAATTTAAAAATAAATACACAAAGTATTCTGCATGCGGTTGAAAATTCCAAAACTGTAACATGTGTTTCACATCACCTTAATCATCTTCATTGGAGTCATCTTCATAAGCAATTGTTCTATGGACATTTTCACACAATTCGCCTACCATGCAAAAGCAAGCTCCAGTGCAGACTAGATTGTTTGCTTTGCACTGATACACTGGTACTTGTGCATGCAGATTTCTGACATCTGCATGATGTAAGTTCCAGCAGTCCACTTGGAGCAGGTTCTCTTGTCACGAGAACAGGGCTGAGTTGACCATCCAAGAGGTGCTAGCCATGTCTGTTTAGAGATGGAGGTTCGGAACTGCTTGCAACAAAGTATCCACACATGTGCTTGGAAGTTGGCCCTTTTCTATGTGGTGTTTAAGGCTGTTGGATGTAGGTGGCAGATTTTTATTTCTTTGTTGCTTTTGACAGACATGCCAGTATTGGGTGTCATCAGCTGCATTACCAACATTCTTTGAGGCATACATGGCACATTCAAACTTCTCACAGGACTTCACTTTATCCATGGACAGTTCCACATGTTCCCAAGTGTGCCAAGCTCTGTTGATCACATTGGATTTCTTCAGCAGTTAAAAGGTTTTTTCTTGCGTAGTCCAGAGAAATCACTAGTGGTATCATAGCCTGTCAGTGAATGAAAGCTTGGAAGGGCAGAGTACAGTGTTAGACCTAGCCTTTCTGCAATGTAATGCATTGGTATGTAGTGTAGCTTTTCTTTTATTCTCGTGCGAAACCACAACTCAGGACAGTGAAGTGAACTACACACTTAGTACAGCAAGATCTGTATCAGGGGACTGTATTACTACTCTTGTGTGGTCTTCAGAGGCATGGAGTGCATGCAGCATCATGCGCGTGTCTGCTTCCTCATGATCAGATCTGAGCTCACCCTAGAGGCTATGACGAGTTAGAAAAATCAAACCAGCATCCATACCATCCTTGAATCTGCCAGTGAGAATGATGCTCTTGCCAGCAAGCAAAATCTCAGGACCAATGTTACACCACCTTTCACTGAGGAATGCGGCCAGATTAGCCTTGTTGACCGGATTGCTAATATACTTCCCCCGCTGCCTTGGGACAGGGGTGTTCGCTCCAGAAAGCTTTACTTCAAGCGCAGCCGATGATCCCCTTTTGGTATGCTCCTCTGCTTTTACAGACCGTTTTCTGTCATATTGGTCAAAAACTATGTTAACTTCGTTGCAGCCCTTCTGACTGAGTGGCGCTATTAGGATCTTCTAGTTCTTATCAGCTAAGTCTCGAAATGTAGTTGCAACTCCAGTTTTGACTATTTGCACAGTGGCCATGTCATCCACAATATGGGCTGTAGAGACTGGCCTATCTGAATGGGGGAGCCTTGGGTGAACTTCAACTTCCTTCTCAAGTTCAGGCAGCAAAGCACTCGTAGTGTTCTTTCTCAGAGGTCCATCTGATGGTGCCATGGCGAAGGGAACAGCAGAGTGCATAGATCAGAACTTCTTTTAGATCAACATTTCTGGACTTTGTTGCAACAATCAGTCTTCCAAAAAGTTCTCGGTCAGCATTAACAGTTTGTACTTTCTCATCTCTGACTTTGACTGTTTTTTTTTCTGTACTAAAGTTGCAGAAGTTTTCAATTTCAGGTGTGGCAGGGTGTCCCAAAAATTCTTTGTGCGAGTGTTCAATCGTTCTTGGATAAATCTCTCTGTATGCTCCCTACTAGAATCTTAAGTGCACACAAGACTCGTGTATTTCAGCTGGTATTACAACTCCAGTTGCAGTGTTCACAAGTAGGAGACACTCCTGCTCATAATCGGAAGAGTGAATGGGTTTGGCACTAGTTTCATTGTGAACACCAACAAAAGCCTCTACACATCAGCTTCTTCCCTCTTCACTCGCTGGGTTCCTAATTCCTTGTGAGTGTCAACTGTTTCACTCTCCTGCAAGCCACACAGGTGCTTTGGTGGCAGTTGTTATGGTTGCCCTCTCATGGCTGGTGAGAAACCATCTCTCTAGAGCTCCTGGCTATTGAGTGATTCTGATGATGCCCTCTTGTTTCTTGGACTCAAGGTTAACAGACTGCTCTAGGGCCATATCTGTCCATACCTGACTGAATGGTTGACTTGGGCAACTGACTGAGTGATTTCCTTTCATGAACTCCTCATGCACCTGGGATTGCATACTTGGGAGTTGGTTCATGTCTGCAAGATATTTGGGCAGCAATCTTGCATAATTGGTTCTGTCCATGGAGAAGAAGTATGGCACCATTCCAGCAGTGGAAGACAAGTGCAACAGCCAGATCCCATTTCTCTCAGCTCGAATGAACATAAGTAAAAGTTGTACCATCTGACTTTACGAGTTCCAGAAACCAAAGAGATGTGATTTTGAGCTAGCTTCAGCTTTGAAAGACGTGAACAGCTGCTAAAGCTCATTCAGGTCTGTGCAAAACTTCCTGAAGTTCTCACACAGCATTTTGCCCCTTTCAGCGCTATTTCTGCACACCTTGATTTTGCTGTTGAGATTTTCCACTTCCGTGGCATTCAGGCTGCCCTGATGCTCTCCCTTGTCTTGAACCCATTCCAAGAATGACTGCCATTGCAGGTGGAACATTGCTTCCAGTACCAATTTGTGGGCTCTCACCCCTCGATTATATGACTTTCCTTTAAGCAGATCAGAAGCTGTGCTACTGCCATACGTGTTGGACTCTATGAGGATGTCTTCTAAGCCCATGTCTTCAAACCGCTTCCCTATAAGTGCTAAGTAATTTAGGATGATGTGAAAGCCTCACATTCTTATCACAGTGTCCTTGAACTGTTCTGCATACCGCCACTGTATCTCCTTTGCTTTCATATAAATGGCTAGGTCAGATGTAATGACTGAATCCTTCTATCCCAGTGCCTTCATCATTGTCTGAACTTGCTTCATGACTGTATACACAGAAATGAATTCAGTTGGAAACCTGCAATCATAGGACAGTAGCCAGTCCGTGTAAGAGGTGGGTTAGCCTCAGACACAAGTGCATTGAAAGCACTCCAGCTGGGTATGGTCTGTCTCTCTGGGTTTGACAAGGGGTTGAGATCTACCTCAAATAACTTTGTGGGGCACATTTGAACAATAGCCCATGCAAAGTCCACGTTTAAGGAATCGTCTTGGAGGGGCCTGTCACGCTTATACCACTCTCTTACAACACTGTCAATGAAGGATGTTACAGCTGGTCTCTTCCCAGACACCCCACACTCCATAATATGCTGTACATGATCTGTTGTTTTCAAAGCTCTTCTTCTGATGGAGTGTTCTGCATGCACAGTGACAACACTTTGGTTTTGGATCAAATTGTCTCCTTTGATACATAACCAAGGTAGTGGAGTGGGTTGTCTGTTTACCGTCCAAAATTTCTTTGATGATATTGTTATGTGCTGCTATTTGAACAAACATATTTGGAACAATGTTTGTTGGGATAACAACAAAATAGTTTTCTGACTAAGATAGTACTTCCAGTACAAGTCTTGTATCTACCACCCCCAGTATCGTCATAAGAGGAACTATGTCCCATGTAGTTCAGAATGGTGATAGCCTGTTTGGAACCTGTAAAGTGTCTCATTGACATAGCTAAGCTGAGGTGCTTTGGCCTCTTTTGTCTTTCATGTGATGCATGTGTGCAGTGTCCTGACTTATGATTATGTGCCTTTCATCTGTTTCATCCTTCCATTCTGAGCTGAGATCACCAAACTGTTCTACATCTAGATCCTTTTCTGTAATGATACATCAGAAACCAGTAAAGACTTTGTGGAATAATGTCCTTTGACCTTCTGAGTGTGGGATTTTCAGTATTGATTGGTTTGATGTTGATTCCTTGCAGTTCTCCAAATCTGCCTTCTGTATCTGTGCTGCATGAAAGAGCACCTGAATAGGATTGGATAGGAGTAGATTGTTGTCCTTCTTAGCTCCTTTGCCCTCTGCAGATTCTAAAGTCACCAAGGACTGTGATTTCCCAGAGCATGCAGTGGAAGCTGCATTAATTACATCTTGTAAAGATCGTCACTAGAGTAAATGAGTTCTGATTTGGAAAGATTGGTTGCTGGTGAAATGCCAGTGAATCCTGAAAGTGAATCTGCAACCTGCTCTTCAGTTGCTGGGAGCGGTAATTGTCTGCTGCAGTACCCTTCTTGTCTAGATAAGACTTGAAGCCACCTAACAGAAATGTCATGGTATAAGCATTTCCTGCATTAATACCTGGTTGTACCTCTGACACTAGCTCATGGAATGCCTGTGAGTCAGGGGCATAGCCAGCTTTTTTCATAGAGGGCAAAGACTGATAAAAGTCTTGGTTGTCCTGAGAAGGGCTACTAAACCAATAGGCTGGGGGTCAGGGCCGTCTAGGCCCCGCTCATCAGGTTTTTGATCGTTCGGGTGCATTTTGAGGGTCATTTTAAACTTTGGGCTGCTTTTTAAAGCACTCTTTGCCTTGTTGCAAGCAACAGATATCATACAAAATGACTAACTTCACTGTGACTAGGGTCATCACTTTTCTTGTCCCCTTTGAGCAGGTGATGGGCAAGTAAAACTTTTTTTTTTTATTTTTATCGTATCACAATTTTTGCTCCCCAGCCAGTCGCCCCCATCTGACTGACTCCCCCCCCAGCCCCGTGTCCCAGAATCACTGGCTTTTACCTGCCCGGCCCAGGAGCGATGCCTGTGGGGGTTGATCTTCACCCTGCCAACTGGCATTTTTCCACCGATTTCTATCCCAGAGGTCCCAGGAGTTGGCGCGCATGCTTGGGAGGCATGCATGCGCCAAACAGCCCCGGTCACGGCCTCCTTCCCCCACCCCTGGCCTACTGCCTAGGCCCCCTCCGGCCCGAGCTTCCTCCAGCCTCCACTGTGGGTCACCCATCAGCCGAGGGACGCCACGCTTCCTCCCCGGAAAGGAGAGCCTGCCAGTCAGCAGCACAATCCAGCTTCTCCCTCCCACCCCCTACCAACCTCCGACGCCCCGGGCTCATTCCCGAACCCGGGTAGCCGGCATGGGTCGAGGTGAGGCGTCAGCGCCTTAGCCCTCTACAGCAAGCAGAACTTCTTAATACATCAGCAGCTCATTAATTCCCCAGAAACTGCTCTGGACTAGAACATTTTTCCCTTACAAACTGCTTCCAGTGCAAAAAAAAAACAAAAACTGTTTAAACAAGTGTGTGTGTGTGTGTGTGTGTGTGTCTGTCTGACTGTCTGTGTTTATGTCTGCCTGTCTGTGACTGTGTGTGTGTCTGACAGTGTTTATGTCTGCCTGTCTGTCTCTGTGCATGCGTGTGTTAGCGTCTGAGAACTAACAGGACTTGGCTGCAAAGCATTCATTCCATTCAGCTGGTAAGACAGCAAGTTTGTTTCCTGTCAGGCTGCCAGTGCCTCACCTAACAAAAATGTTCCCCCATAGGGCTGACTGGGCTGAGACATGACTGGAAAATCTGAATTTAAAAAAATACACAATTTATCAGAAACACTCCTGTCCTCCATGATTTGTAATTAGAGGCTGGGACTTGGAGGACAGGATGTTTTGACTAGTGTTGTCCCCCAGCCAGACATATACCAAATTAACCCACCCCGCATCACCTCACCAGTACTCACTAGCAACACAAGCACAGCAGACCCTGTTGCCTACTTGTCTTTAATGGTGCAGACAAAACACCTTGAAGACTCATCCCTGTCCTCAGTAAAGAGACAGTGTGCATCACAGAGACCTGGCATGCGTGACTGTCATATAACACTGGTACACCACTCAGATGAATTTTATTATTCGCCTGCACATTTTTGATTTTCTATGAAAACATCAACTATTTGCCTGCCTTAAAATAAACTGTGCCATGTGGTAAATTCACAAGCATGAAACATCTGCTGCATCCACAGAAACGTGCCTTTAAACTGCTAGTCGTCCTTTCACTTTCGCAATTGTAATTTGGAATTCAGCACATTTTATAGCCAGAATTATAAAAAATCGCTCACAACAAGCAAGAGAATCAGAATTTCAGTCACACAACATTTATTCAGCACTTAGCCTTTGCGACTGCAGCACGGTCTGACAGCTCTGCTTATGGCTTACAGATCCTCATATGACATCAAGACGCGGGCTGATGCACAGTTTTGGCACTGTAGCAGAAGCGAGCATGGAAGTGCGACTCACATGTTTCATAAAAATAAAGTGATTAGTATTGCATTTTTTTAAAAATCAGTTGCGATCAAGCTCAGCATCTCCCTCCTCAGTCCTCACACACAGATAGTGGCTGTTTTGTGCGGTACATGCTGACGGCAGAAAGAAGTTTTTTTTTGTTGGTTTTTTTTTTTAATGCAACCTGTTACCCCATACTGAACACTTTTTCAGCACTTTACATAGAAATTCTAGAATAATGATCTGATGCTAACCTGGTCTAGTCTGTGCTTGTTGAGTTATTGGTGCTGCAGTGCATGGCGAGCACACTTCTCCCAACTCCTGACCCATAGCGCAGTAGCAGTATACACTTCTCCTGACCCACAGCAGTACAGTACACCCCTCCTGACCCATGGCATGTGTGGTTGGAGGAGCAAACAAAATGGAGCTGGCTGTCTTTTTGATGGAACGCTGCTCATCGTGGCATGTAACCCACACCACCACTGGCTGGCCACTATTGGCTGATGATGAGCTGTTGCAGCCAATGACGAGAAATCATTCAAAAAGGAGCTTGTGTCCATCTCACACTCCCGGGACCATTACAGGGGAAAAAAAACGCAGGGCTTCCGCGACGGCACTACCATTATGGAAACAAAACAAAAAAAACCTCAGAGCTTCAGAAGTCCTGCAAGTCCCACTCTGATTGCTTAGGGGGAGGCAGCCTACCCCCCCGGTCCCCCATAATCTACTCCAGTGCTGCGTGTACAAGTCCTCATCATCAGGTTCTTTTATGACTTAGAGCTCACATTTCGGCTTTGCTACATACAGAGCTCTGCATATTTTGATGTTTGCCTCTGCAGCAATTGGGTCAACATCCCAATTTTGGTGAGCATTTCAGCATCTCCTTTTTCCTCTGCAGCTTGCTGTATAGTCTTACATGCAGAAAATGTAGCAACTCAGGGCTTCTGTGTTGGAAGCCTGAGTTTTTCCCCCCTAATGGTCTCAGCAGTGGGGGTGGACTCACTGAGTGATCATACACCCATTACCAGCACCTTGCAAAACAACTTCAGCAAGCAACTGCCCAGAACCATAACCAACTGCGTACTCCTCAAAGGGCACCTACCACAGCTCGAGGCAGACCTTCAAGGCCTAGACTGGTCAGACCTACATGAAACAAACGATGTAGACATTGCACTCAGATGCTTTATCACAAAATTTAATGCCACTTGTGATAAACATGCCCCCCCGAAAACAAGAAAATCTAAAGCTCCCTGCAGCCCCTGGATAAGGCCAGAACTAATGCTACAACTCCGAGCTTGGGACCAACTCTGAATAAAGGCCCACGCACATGGTACAGCTGCCAATATCCAACTATATAAAAAAGCTAGAAACAAGTGCACAAAAGCTATCCACCTAGCAAAATGCTCCTACTATAAGGAAGCTCTCCCAACTCCTGAACTGCAGCAAATCCTTCAGGGCCATCCTCCATGACATTACTAGCAAGGATCCCAAAACAGCCGCTCCATGCTCTTGGTCAATGATGTACCAACAGTGGATCCTCTCCAAATAGCAAATGCCCTAAATACTGCCTTCCCAGACCTAAGTGGAGTGCTTCCAGCAGACTACTTTGACCCTCCAGTCCAGAAGCACCCAGTGGATGATCAATCCCCTATGGGGAACCGTCCACTTTTTACTTTAAAGAAGTCAGCACTACTGAGGCTAGAAAGTACCTTGAGAAGGTGCTGGGCAAGTCGAGGCACAGTGGCGACACTCTGGACCTTAAGTTTATCACTATGGCACTTGCAGAAGTACTAAGCCCCCTGACCACCATCATCAGTCTATCCCTCCACCATTCTCAGTTCCCCCAGCTCTGGAAGTTGGCTTCTGCAACACCAGTTCACAAAAGTGGAGACCGGGCACTACAGAACAACTGCAGACTGATCTCCATACTCCCGCCACTCTCCAAAGCACTTGAACGGATAGTGGCGGATCAGCTTGTGGAATACCTAAACATGCATCAACTTCTATGCCCAGAACAACATGGGTTCCGAGTGGGACACAGCACTATCACAGCCCTGTTGGAATTCACTGGTTATATCCACCAAGCCCTAGATCAAGGGTAGCTAGTGGGGGCTACCTTCATCGTTTACATACACTGTTTGGGTGTGTTTCTGTTGAAAGCTTTTGATACGATTCACCACACACTCCTCCTTGAACAGCTAGCCGACACTGGTCTCTCTTCTGATACAGTTCTATGAGGTTAGTATGTGACTGAAACTATTTTCTTTTTGGTATTTCACTTGGTCCAGCTAGGGGATGCTCTTTGAAAGCAGAAGATGAAGAGCCACTTCATCGTCACAGCTATTATCACTGTCCATCTTTAGCTAATCTGAAAACAGAAAAAAATGTTTGTTAAAACCGTGTGTTATGAAAATGTGTAATTACAATTGTAACAAATACTACATTTTATCCTCTTGTATTTTGAAGACAGTGTACATTGCCTTATTTAAATGTGCACCCTTACATAGATGGCAGTCATTAAAGGTTTAGACCCGCAACATTTGTGTATTCTACAAAATATGCTTGACCTTCACCCTTACCCTTTGACAGTTGACCATTAATGTTTTAGCACCAAATATACAGCTCATCTAGGAAATGTCAAGATGAACATGCATATCAAATTTTGTGATTCTATTATCAGTTATTGAGTTATAATAACCTATGATGTGTAGCTGATCTTAACCTTTGACCTTTTGACCCCAGATGTGTTGTACAGCCAGAGTGTGTCAAGATGAATGTGTACGACAAATTTGGCGATCCAGTTGCAATTGATTTTTGAGTTGTCATTTGGAAAGTCCCATGTACCGAGACCGTTATGCACACCGTCCAATTCATGCCATTGTAGCCAAATCATAAATTCATAGTACAACAGGTCTAGAAATGTTCTTTAGGTGCTCCCCTAGCTGGACCAAGTGAAAGACCTTCTGAATACTGGGTGTGCTACGATATCTTTTTTGACCTAACGTTAGCTCCTGGTCTAACTCGTTTCCTGGTTTTTATACCTGGTTTCAAAGACCTGGTATAGACATTTTTAATGTCGTCCTAAATGCTGAAGTGTTGCCAAGACTGATTCGGGACTTGTGTTCAGTTTAGTGTTGCTGTATGGCCACCGTACTTGGTTCTAAAACTCACATCTCTAGACGTGTTTTCACGGCAGTTTTTGCTCCTATTGTAGAACGTCTCAGCACTGCCCTGACCTCCCAAGGCAATTCATTTGTGTGTTTACACGTCCTATCTCGGCAACAATTCAGGAGGCGTTGGAGAGGGGCTGAGGAATGCTGGGAGGCACTGCTGTGAGGGTCCATTCTGTGTCTCAGCAAGCGGTGCAGCCTGTCCACATGGCTGCTTACACTGCACACTTCGACTTATGTTCCCAGGATTGCTGTGGCTCCAGAATAGGTGCAGTGAACGACTTACTGTGATCAGTAAGTGTCCACACCGCCACTTTTGTACTGGAGCAGCCTAAGCACTTGAGTTGCTGTGTTGCAAAAGCAGCCATGTAAACGGTCCTTTTGACTTTGAAAGTGCTCACTAAATAGGCACTTAAATATGCATGATGACAGCCGGGGGGGGGGGGTCAAAACATGACATCTGTAGAAATCTGGCGGTACAGAAATGCATGCTGCCCTTAGTTCTTACAGTAGTTTATGCACATGCGATGAATCAGCATCATTAGTTCTAAGACAGTGAGACTCACAAGAACCTGTTAAAAAGTGCCTTGCTTACCAGTAGGGAATTTGCAAGGTAGACAAAAGAATTGAAGAAATTACATTTTTTTATTTTCCGAGTGCAACCCTCTCAACTTGGCATACAACTTACAAATTATGCAATGGACCTTTACAGCAAGTGAAGCAGCACATACATACACAAAGGATAATTTCACCAGGGTGGTGTGTTGAGTGCAGATCACTTGTGTCAAACAAATGTGAATAATCTGATCCTGGCAGTGTGGACTAAACGTCTCAAGTGAAAGCAGTTGACTTGTGGAAAGCATTTCCCGTACCCTAATTGCAGCACTTGCATGCTGAGCAGTTGGGCTTGTCCTTACTTTGTCTCTACAGGGATTTGTATACTACTGCTATATAGAGGCGGCAGTCAAGGCAAGCTCTAGTGCAATGCATGGCTCAAGCTCAGCTCAACCTCTATGAGCAGTTGAGAGCCAAGCTTGAGCTAAGCCAGCTATAATCAAAGCAAGCATTTTAGTCCGCCTGTGCACCTAGTGCAGTGGTGGGAACTTCAAAGGGACACTGTCAACCCCTTAGGTCTTAAAGTGTCCCTAGTTTAAAAAACACGTTTTATGATCACCAACATTCTGAAAAGATTGCTGATGTAGCTGGTAGTTTGATTCTGACTTTTATTTTCTTTAAAAAAGCGAAAAACAAACTGCCCAACATACTGGTGTTACCACACGAATGCGGGTTTGTTTACATTCCTTTATCAGCTCCAGCTGTATTTTTCCTGGACTTGGAAACACGCACAACACAGTCTAGTCCCTCATGATGCAGTGGGAGTTTAGGCGGCTACTGCCTCATGAGTGACTGCACTATTTGGGTGTGTTTCTAATGCTCAGGAAGTATGCAGTAAGAACAGACCCAGGATTGTAAATGAAACAAGGTTGTTTATAAATATACATTAGCGTGCATTTCAGTTCTACTAAACAAGGAGACAGATAAAACAAACAGCAACATCAATGAATTTTAGAGAAGGTAAGAAATCATAAAATGTAGATTTTAACTAGAAATAATATGATGAAAAATAGGTTGACACTGTCCCTTTAAACTTCTTTGTACAACTCATGAAGGACACTGTCAGTTGCAGAGGACAGCCTGCGTAGCCATGGCTGTTCTGTGTGCTGGCTTGTAGAGTCAAACTGGCCCTTGACTTAGCTCTGGCTTGGCTCTAGGTTAAACATTCATAGCTTGCCCACCTTTACTACTTATTGTCCATGATGTTTTCTTTGAGGTTCTGGGTTTTCATGTGTTAATACATTTGGAAGAGAAACACTAAATCTAAACCCATTTTCACATCTTAACTGAATTGGCTACATCAGTTCAGACAAAAATGCAAAACTCCAGGCGGAGTTGCTGGATTACTAACTTTTTCAAAACAGCTGACGGCTTGGACAGTCCTGAACCACAAACAGTTGAAGGTTTCTGCACCTGTGCAGACTCTTTGTCAAGACCTGATGTCAGCTGCTTACCCATCCATTTAAAAACATTGCATTAAAGTGACAATACATATATTCTATGTTAACGTGAGATCAAGCGTGCAAAAGTCATAATACAAGTGCAGAGTGCAGATCGTACATTGGCATCCTATTGCACTAACCTAATATGTGGAAACAGTGTGATAATACTATAGTCATAAATAGATAATGACTAATTTTCACATCTGCTCTCTGTTTATATCCAGCAATTGCCTCTTGTATACTACCCACACTATCCTGAATGTCCCATTATTATTATTGTACAGCCCTTTACCCCCATCTTTGTGATAGCAAAACCTGTATATATGTATATTTGTGTTTGCACGTATCAGTATCATAGTTCTTTCTGTCAGTGATATCTTACAGAATCCTGCAGGAAGACAATGTCATCCAGTTGCAGTTTCTCTGATATTTGTCACATGCAGAAAAGTAGACATTTTATCCCAGAGTGCATTATCCTGATGGGTGGCACTGTATGTACTAATATATGTGCACAAAATGTATGTATTGAATATGTTTATGAATGGATAAAGACAGCCTTTGTTCTTCAACAGTTGTGATGAATATTTTTTATATGTTTTTGTGTGTGTGTGTGTGTGTGTCTAGCTATGTATGCATTCACAGCAGTGCTAGCCGGATGCAATGTAGCACTTGCAGTATTATTGTAGATTGCTGCAGTATGCTGCAGGAAACAGTGCAACTAGTGGCAGTTCAGTCTTTTGTTACATATTTTGTGACATGTCATTTACCTCAAGGTCATGCATTGCATCCTGGCTGGCATCATCACTGTATGTATGTATGCATGTATTATTTCTATGGCAATAGCATTGTGTATGTGTTTCTGTGTACCGCTTATATTATAGTGGCGCTTACTTTAGGGTTGAGCAGGGTTGTCTAATGTTAAACCCCAGATTTTGCACCTTAATAACTTTGCAACTGTTCAATGGATTTCCACCAAATTTTGCATGTGCAGTCTTGTTTGGTAGATCTCTTCATGTGCCAACGTTTGTTTCTGTCAGATGTGTGGATTTCGAGACGCGGATAGTGAAAAAATGTAACAAAATCGCTGTTTTTTTGCAGTTTCTTTCTCTTCGCCTTGCGCCCAGATGGTTTGGAATTTTTATCTGAAATTTTCAGGTTAGAAAGAGCCTGGCTTACAGGTGTGCCTGGCACTTGTTTGGTGAAAAAATATTCATATGTTCAAAAGTTATTACATTTTAAAATTTCCATTTCAGTCAGTGGACAGTACAATCTTTTGGATAGCTTCCCAGAACGAAAAAGTAATTTGGTCCTCACAAAAGGGATCCTTTTTCATTTGGGGACAGTCCTTTTTTGTGGAGGAAAATTCCTTTTTCGTTTGCTGCCATCTTGTTTTCCTTTTTTTTTTTTTGTATTAATTTGAAAAGCCACAAAAGTGACATTCTGACGAGACAACAACACATGTATCTTGCTAGTCGGGACTCAGTTAGCTGTATTTTGCTGTTATCTTGTGCAAAAATGACCCTGTAAAATTTTTTTTTTTTTTATGTTTTAAATCCTTTTCAGTAACTCACTAATGCTTTTGTTGTTCAAATGAAAATTATCTTTAGATACGAAAAAGGATTTCAGACTTATTTTTCCTGCCTTTTTCATTCATCCTTTTTCGTTCAAATAAAAACAGAACCATTGTCATGGAAAAGGAGTTCAGACTTATTTTTCCCCAATTCTTTTTCCATGACAAGGAATCCCTTTTGTTTGATATTTTCGTTCAATGAAAAATTATCCTTTGTCTTGAAAAAAGATTTCAGGCTTAGTTTTTTCCCCCAATTCTTTTTCGTTTAAGGAATCCTTTTCGTTTGATACGGAAAAGGGTTCTTTCAAACAAAAAAAGTGTTCCCAAAGCCCTCCACATAATTCTGTGAATTTTTCCGTGGTGTCTAGTGGTGCCCCCCCTTCCATCACCGTCCCCTTAATATTTTTTTTGTCCCTGGAGTCCAGTGGCACCCTCCCCACCCTCCGATGCCCTATTGTGTCTTGCTGTACCTGTAATAAAGAAATCAGAAGGCTATGGTGACAATTTCGTTATTGTTGTCTTACAAACAGCAGCATACATATATGCGTTTTTTGGAGGGATGGGAATACAGGGCCTGAGGGCCGTGGACTCCCACAGGCAAATAAGGACACAATTACATTGTGTGAAAAATTATGGATGGATGGGAATGCAGGACCAGAGGGCCCTGCACTCCACAGGAAACAGCGATATGATTATGTTATCTCAAAAATAAAGAAATTCATTGAAAAAACCTTAGTTAATGAACTAGTTAAGGTTAAAGTGAAAAAAAGTAGCGAAATGTGGCACTAAGGTTTCCAGCCTTAATCTCCCACCCCACCCTGCAGGCAGCAAACCAGGTGTGATGTGTGACTTTGGGGTCTCAAGCCTAACGCTCACCCCATTCTTATACACTGTCGCATCTCCAGCTTCTTTGAAGATGGAATGGGATGAGTCAGTAGGCTTGAGAACCCCAAGGCACACCCATGCCTGTGGTTTGCTGCCTGCAGGTGGGGGGGTGAGGTGTTAGGGTTGAACTCTAATGCCATATTTCCTACTGTTTTTTGCTTTAACCTTAACTACTACATTAAAGAAAGTTTTTTGCAATGAATATTATATATCCATATGTATGTATGTGTGGTTTTTCAGTGGTATGTAGTCTAGCAGCATGATCAAAAAACACAACTCCCTGAAGGAATCATTCTGAACCACAGGACACTGAGAAGCACCACCCACATGGTGTTGTATTGTTCTCCTTTTTTTTTTTTTTTATTGAGCCACAGAGTTCTTGTTTCAGGAGAAACCTCCTGTTCTGAGGAAGGAATTGTCCTGTGGGTGCTCATGTAATGTGTGTGTGTGTGTGTGTATATATAAGAGTAAGAATGTGGCATGGGTTCCAGTGGATACAAAAATTATCTCAGCAGTGAGAGGGGGGACCAGATAACTCCAGTTGAAAACCACAATTGCATCTTGCATACTGTATATTGGTTAGACAACCCATTAATTTGTTTTTCAGGTTTAGTTCTTTATTGAAAAAAGTATATAGTCAAAACATACAACAGAGACATATTACAACAAACATTTAGGGTACCACCTTATACAGGGACAAACCCATGAAACTATGTATATTTCCATGGACTGTAGGACATTTAAGCCTGTGCAAAGCAAGCAAGCAAACAAACAAATTCTTTTAGATGAGGTATTGCAGTAGGTGAATACAGTGAATTGTGATATCACAAAATGCCTTTGATTGATGGATGATGTAATGTTTAGAAATAGCATGTTTTACCTGAGGTTATTAGTGACCACATACATATGATATGTGTGTGCATATCAGTCTACAGAGAAGCACATGCGCTATTCTCATACATTTTGTGCAGCTGAACAAGGGATCGAAGAAGCTCTGACAGCTTTATGAACATTTCTGTAACTTGACAAGTATTAATGTCAAACCTGCATTTTTGTTGTAAGTAACACTTAAGCACCCATCAAGGATTCATCAGGTACCTGAGGAAGATAATAAACTTCTGGGGTATAGAGGAACGTGACTCCGTTCTGACCTTTAAGTTGCCACCATTTAAGTTACAGTTAAAATATATGCTCCTTCCAAAGAGATGAGGCAAAGTGCACTCTTATTACTTTTCAAACTCAGTGGTCCAGAGCTCAAAAGTGCTGCTTCCACTTAAGCTACCCAGCAGTGCCCAAGGTCACTAGTTCCCATTTGTGGCATGTCTCCTTGTTCCTCTTCTCTGAAAACTGAGGCAGGGTACCATTTAACTGGTCTGCTACTCCCACACTGTTGTCAGCAGAATCCCAGCTATTCTTAGATAAAATACACACTACAGGTGATGCCATCGCTACTGACCTCCCTTTGCTTTGTGTGGGATGGAATAGTCCAGTTAGAGAGTACTGTTGGGGGGGGACACCCAATGGCATAAACACGCTGCTGTGCCAGTGACCCGGGTTTGAGAGCGGACTAGGGAGCTAGCTGGAATGACACAGGGGAGGCTGAGAGGCGCATCAGTGCTGCCAGTCAGGAAGAGGGCTGGCACTGGGTTCTGGCATCCGCGATTTCCTGTGGTGGGTCTGGGTAGCTGGCTTCCTACAGGACTGCTGCATGGCATTGCGGAGGGAAAGAGGGGAAGCTTACAGATCCTGTCTTGATGACAGTCGCCAGCTGGCACGTGGGCCCACCCATGAAGTCCACTGCCTGCCCCAGATCCTAAATACAGTTACGGTTGGGGTTTGGGGACAGCTCACCACAAGAAGCCTCCTGCTGCCCTGGAGCCTAACAACAGTTACTGAGTGGGGTGGGCGGCCCCACCCCTGAAGACCCTGGCATGGAGGGAAGAACCGTGGGGAGACAGCAGCGGTGATATCACTGGTAGATGCGACTTGGTGGTTGCCAGAGAACTGCAGAAATAAACCATGGGAATGGTTAGGGAGGAAAAGCTTGATTAAAGAAAAGAACCCTGTGACACTCTCAGGCCTGAAAGTGTTTTTGTTGTTTAAACAAGATGTGGATTTGGCTGTGTACAAAATACAAAATGTATTTCTTTGTTTACATTTCAGAATTCTGTTTTCCGAGCCAAACATTTCATAAAAGGCCGGCAAACCTCCATAAATTTGGACTTCATTAAAATAAAAGCTCATACAGTACTGTTGATTTCAACGACACACACAATACTAGCCTTTTTGTTTGTTTAAAACATATACACACACACACACACACACACACACAGTTTTAGAAACACTAAGTATTGCAGTTCATTTTGTTGGATTCACATCATCTTATTGGTTGCAAAGTAATTTGATACACACTGTCCCAAAGTGCTTTATGTGGGAATAACACATTCCCTCTCCCTGGAAGTTTCCTTAACCTCGAAATTGTCTACTCGTTTGAACCTGTTATAGCTTGTTTTTCTATGAAACTTAAAAACGTTACTGCTTTAAACTGTTAATAGCAATTTATGATGTAACTTTCCTGTCTGGTTTTACCTGTAATGTGTATCGTGCTTTGTTAAATGTTCTTTGTGACGTGGAACCTTTGTAAAAGAGCCCGGCTCAAAGGTATTAATTCCTAGACTAATAAACTAAACCAAACTAAACAATAAGGGCATGCATTCATTGGGCTATATAGACACTCCTCTGATGTTTGCTGTGGCACAAGGTGGCAGGCCAAGTGCTACTCAGTACATACTGGAGGTGTGCCTATGCTTTCCAACAAATGCATCACTTTGGAGTGTGTTAATGCACAAAGCATGGCCTAGTGTTATAAATGTTGGCACAAAAAAATGCAGCAGTGTGCATTTGTGAGTACATATAGGCACAGCAGGTGACTTGATTCGTCCAGTTAGACAGCATTATTTGTAGTGGCCATCTTGACCCATTTTGTAAAAGCTATTATACAGTGTGTTCTGAGAATCCTCCAATCTTATTGGCTGTTACAGCCTGAAAAAGTATGTGATTTTCAGAATACATCCTCACAGGTATGGCATTTTTATGGCACCTTAACCAAAGTGTAGTGTTAAAGCACTTCACCTGTGTCACAGCACGTTAGTGTTTCGTGGAACCTGAACTACGTGAACACTAAAACAAACAAAAAAAAACAGTTCAAACATCTGTCTCTCTCCTTTTTACTTAGCTTTCTCTTTTTGGCTCCTTGCAGTATGCATGATATAAGTGTAGAAAGACACTCCCAGGTGCGCGTTATTGCGTGCTAAACTGCTGCAGCAGCCATAAGGTGCCGACATGAAGGGTAACTGAGAATGAGGGAGGTTAAATATTGAGAGGTGGAGTTACTTGCGGCAGTGGTGGGATTCAAACTGAGTCTCAAGGTTCTCATCTCTGTGCTGTAACCGCTAGGCCAGACTACGTGGAAAAGGAATGCAGCGCTGGTTTTGGGTGAAGTTGGGGTTTTAGATGAGTAGGAGTTGGTGTAAGGAACCCTGTGAAGCAGATAACTGTTAAGGGACGCATGATGCCAAAAAAGGCAATTCCTTTCTCATACATGCTGGCTAAGTAGAATATGTTTAGAACTCTCAAATGTTTTTCAAAACTATTTAAAGAATGCATAGCCTTCTATCATGTTGCATGTAATAGTTTCTCATGGTATTCTGGTTTGTGAGAAGCTGGACCTAGGGGCTTTATTTACAAAATCATACTAGGAGGCAATTTGTAAACTGATTGGTGAAAATCATAACTGGTCTTTTTTTAAACTAGTTTTTGAGTTTTGACACTTGCGCTACTATTATCTGAGTTACCGGCTTGCAGTAGACTGGGTTACTCATCATTTGTAACAAAGCAGTTGGGCAGAAGAAATCTTGATGAGTTTTAGTAGCTAAGCTGTAATGCCTTAACTCTGAGAGGATCTTTATTAGTGCCCAGATGAGTAATCCCCTCCGTATCTCATGCTCTGTATGGCAGAGTGCAGGTCACCTGGGATTACCTTGCAGCCAGATGTATTTCATGGAAGGCATACCAGAAGTACACTGTAATATGACATCAGCAAAGAAACATGGACATCTTAAATATATTAACATTGCATTCTTGCTTTCACTGTTTTTTAATGCATATGTCATCTACATTTTAATAAAACACGAGTGAAATTGCAAACTCATGAGACAATCGTCAGCATCTTGTATTAGGATCATACATCACAGTGCACGTTACATTTTCGCTAACAGGAGAGAAATCCCCACTGTTCCTGCATTTGGGGCTAAAATTATTACTATTTTTACACATTTTTTTTACTTAAAGGAGAAATGAATGTGTAGCTAATTGGCAGAAGTTAATAATGTTCCTATTTATGTACAAAATTAAATTTACACCTTCAAATTATCCCTATTTAACTGTATCTGAATAAACACTGATGTGAAAACTTGTTTTCAGTTGTTTTCTTTGTATGGACATCATTCTGCCCAGTTCTCTTCATGGAACCAGTAATTTGGAGTTTTACTGTGTCAGGGTTTATGTCCAGAATGGTAAGCATGTGCTGTTAACCTATCAGAACCATGCTTCAAGTTATGTACACAAACCATGAAGCATTAAAACTCCACATTACTGGTTCCTTTACGAGAACTGTAACAGAATGCTGCCCATAAAAGCAAAATTATACCAAATATAGTGTTTTTTAGGTACTGTAAAACAATCGATAGTTTAGAGGTACAGTATGCATATGATTTCTAAAAAAAAAGGAACATTGTAAATCGCTGACAGTTAGAAATAATTTTCTGGCCTCTAATTCAAAAACAAATCAGGGCATACAGAGACTCAAAAGCTATATGTTTTGAGCAGGTGCGGTATTGCAGCTTGAGCAGTTGCTATCTGCATTGCGAACGTGGTAAATCTCGGATCAGGTGTCTTTCAAACCTCATTTCCCAGAGTACAGTTCGGAAATATGTTTGTAGATGATGATAATTATTTATTTTTATTTCAAGAGTTTTACTAGGAAAAGCATACTAAGCTAAAGAGCTCATTTCAGATTTGTCTTGGAGTGAAGGGATGAGGAGAGTGCAGTAATAAGTGACATCAATCACGTTACAGTTATAATAACAATAATAAAAGCACATGGCAGACAGTTAAGGAAGCACAGTGTTCAAGCAGTGCAAACATAGCATATCTATAGCAACCATGCAGCAAAGTGAGGAAGGAAGGGAGGCAGTGTGTACATGGGGACAAGTCCAAAGTGGGTAGGGAACCAGTAAATCTGGGCAGGAGGGAAGGAGTCATATGGTGGGAGGAGCAGTGAGATCATCCTAGGATCATCGACAACTGCTGGTGTGGGTTGTGAAGTCACGGAGGAGGGATTTTACTGATAGGGAAGAGGGAACATTGTGTATAGTAGCAGGGAGGCTGATCCTGAGTTTGGGGAAGCGGAATGAGAAAGCAGTTTGACCAGCAGAGAATTTTACGGGAGGGATGGAGAGTGAGAGTGGTTGCCAGAGCTGGGAAGGGAGTAGGAGGTGGAAGGAGGAGGGAGGGAGGACAGGTGTTGGGGTGGGTGGGGGCAGCCAGAATTTGGAGGCGAAGGTGGCACAATGAGCGAGGCACTTGGCATCAAAGGAGGGGCAAGGAGAGGGAAGAATACAGGGAACAGTGATGGGTTCTGGGAAACAATCCAGGGCAAAGCAGCATAAGGAGTGAAAGGGGATCTTGCCTGTTATTGGTGGACTTGGCAGCAGTGCTATATACAGTGTTGCTGTATACATTCAGACACATTAATAAGTTTCACTTGCTATATCCGAGCAGTTAACTCACTGTCAGACCAGAGAGTGTGTAAATAGTTCAGTCCACAGAGGGGCTGCTCAGGTTCTTATGTGGTGCGTATAACAGTGTATCTATTTTGTGCCAAAGAGTTTTCCAGAAGACGGGGAAGTACTGCATGGTTGACACCATCTTTTATTAAGTATAGAGTTGTGTTAATTCCACTTTTCCTATATGCCCTATCAGAAAGAGACTTAACAACTGCACTGCTGAGAAGAAATCAGGATCAGTCGCACTTTCTGTGAGCTCCAAAGCTATGATCAGCAATATCCTTATATTTTACATTATTTAGCTCCGTTTTTGCAATTCATTTTTACTGGGGTAAGTGGAGTTACCGTGAGTCGTGATGAGTTCAAAAAAGAATCAACAGCAGCGGGGAGTAAAGGCTTTGTTTTTGACTTCTACATCCAAGCAGGTGGCTTAGGAGACTGGGCCTACACAGCACTGAGGTCCTGCCAGAGATTTACAGGCGGCTCCGATTTTTTGCTGAAGATGCAGGCTGTGGGGGGTGAGACCAACCAGAGACTGGCGGTGGTCGAACTGAAGCTGGGTAATCTCGATGGTCACATAGCTGAAAACGAGACTAGCGTGATTTCTGACTTGGTCCAAGGCATGGAGTGGCAAACAACAATTAATACCACACTGATAAAAGACATTGCCTTTCTTCTTGCAGAAATTGAGACCCTTGAAAATGGCCATTGACAGAGCAATATCAGGATTGTTGACGTCCCCCCACGGCTCGCCAGCCATGGAGTGCTGCTTTCAGCTTTGGATCGGCAGATTTTCACAGACCTGGCCTTATCCCTTCGGACTTAGAAGTTAAATTGTGAAGGCCTTTGCTATCGTGATCAATTATAGGTCTAGGGAGGAGATGACACAGAGACCTCTGACAGCAACTGCCATGCTATCATCACCTGAAGCTTGCATGTCTTCTCCTGCAGGCTTTTAGAAAACTTGGTGATATCACCTTTGGGAGGGGGGGGGCAAACTTGTTTTATTCCTGGTTGTATCAGTGCAGACTCAGGATGGAAAGCACCAGCTCCAGGCTATTAAAAAATTCCTACTGGAAAAAGGAGCTGATGCACAGTTACTGTTTCCTGCACATCTTCAGGTGCAACACAGACATAAAACTCGGATTTACATGGACCTGGAACAGGGTCTGCATTTTGCAGAGCAGCTGCAAACTCCTGACCAACCAGACAATCAGAAGTCTGAGGATGAACTTAGTGACTTTCTGTAATGTACTCTTTCTCCTGTTACGATGCTGACTTTTGTTTGTTTGTTTTAAAACATGCAGTGAGTCTGTTACACTATTTCTGCGCGTGTTGAAATATGTAATTTGTAATGTTATAAATACCTGATAGCTACTTTAATAATAGTATTGTTACAGTTACAGGTTATTCTCAGTAGGGCCTAACTCCAGGACACCTAGAGCCACTGGATCCACCTTCAAAGCCAGGATTGGTCACTGCTGGACTGTACCAATGACATTGCAAGGCACTTGATTTCTTCATCGACCGCTTTAATGCTGCGTGCAATATCCACGCCCCCTAAAAAGCAGAAAGTTAAGGTGTGCAACCCTTGGATAACACCTGAACTACTGGGACTTAAAAAGACTAGTGACCACCTCTGGCACCGGGCCAAAGCCAGAGACAATCAAGTAGATAGTCAGGCTTATAAAAAATCCAGAAATATTTGTACCAGAGCCATCTGTTTTGCAAAAATTCAATACTTTAGGGAAGCACTGTCCAAGTCCTGGGGTGACAGTAAAAATTTCTGGAGCAACATAAAGGATGTCACCAGCAAAGACATCAAGAGAGCACCCACCATGCTTAACATTGATGGAAGCCCGACTGTCGACCCAATGGCCACAGCCAGTATTTTTAACAATGCCGTTACAGACCTCAGCAGTGTCCTCCCACTGATTTATTTTCACGGTTTCTGCCCCTGCCACACCCAAGTCTGTGATGCTCAGCAGCAGGCTCCCCTCCCTTTTTTTTTTTTTTACTTCAAAGGGTTACTAAGCATGAGGCTGAAAAGTACATATGCAAAGTACTCGGTAAATCAAGTTCAGTGCCGGACAATCTAGATCTCATATTTTCTTCCCTCACTCTTGAGGAAACTCTTACACCTCTTACCAAGATTCTGAACCTCTCTAAGACTTGGGCAATTCCCCAAAATGGAATGGGCCCTAGTAACCCTAGTGCTAAAATGAATGGAGACAGGGCACACAATACAAACTACAGGCCAGTCTCCATTCTACCTCCTCTATCAAAGCACTAGGTATATAATTACAGATCAGCTTGTGGAATACCTGGACAAATACAATATCCAATGTCCCAGCAGCATGACTTTTGTAAAGGTCATAGTACTACCACTGCACTAGGAAATTCACTGGTTTCATACATAACACACTCGACCAAGGCCATCTGGTATGGGCTGGTTTATCGACCTGATGAAGGCCTTTGATACTGTGAGCCATTCACTGCTACTGGGCAATTATCACTCTGGCGGTGTCGAATTATGCTATCAGCTGGTTCAACAGCTACTTAGATGACCATTCACAGCAGGTCAAGATAACTAGTGTCCTCTCTTGAAGGAAGCTGGTCTGTTTCGGAGTGCCTCAGGGATCTATGCTAGGGCCCCTTCTCTTCAGTATCTTCTTGAGTATCCTCCCACTAGCCTGTCATGAACAGATTCTGTTCTACACAGATGATGTCGGGATCTACTGTAGTAACCCTGACCCTAAAATCCTCCTGGATAACCTTCAACACAGTTTCTCAGAAGTAGAAAAATGGTTCAGCACTCAAAAACTGGTGCTAAACTATAAAAAGACCAAAGTGCTGCATCTCAGTAGTGCCCATAAGGAAACACAAGTCCAAACCCTTATTCATCACAAACTGCATTGGCACCCCGCTTAAACAGATTCACTCCTTCAGATATCTAGGGGTCACTGCTGATAGCTCACTCACCTACTCACAACATATTGATATTGTAGCTTGAGCTGTCAACATAAGGATTGGCATACTCTACAGGCAGAAGCATAGCCTCACACCCGAGGCGCTAAAAATGCAATTTTGTCATTACCTGTCATTACCGTCATCGATTATGGGGTGGTTGTTTACTTGCCTCTGCTACATCCCTTCACAGGATCACTGTTCGCCTCACAGACACGTGTGACCTACAGTACATGCTCAGACTGGGTGGCTTCAATTATTCAGCTGGATCCAATATCAAACCTGCTTACTTGCCAAGAAGGCACACCTTGGTTTGGTACTCCCTGGGGTCCAACAGCTCCTTAGTCCTTGTCACAGTACCCAACTTACTTGCAGCTCAGCAACTCAGGTCTTTACTGTTCCCAGATGCCACCACCTTAGATCAGTGGTCTTTTCACTTATAGAGCCCCTCTGGCTCAACTCCTGAGTAGGGACATCTCTACTGAGTCAAAACTCGGCCCTTTCAAACACAAACTCTGGCAGCATCTATTAGCAAATAGTAAATGTGACTGCCGCCATTAACAACCTTCTGCTTATGTTATGATTGTACTTACACATTTTGGCACTTTTAACACTTGGTACTTCATTTTAGTCCTACCCTGAAGCCTTTTCCCTTCCACCCCTCACCCCTGCTTCTTCCCTGCTCGTGCATCTTCGAGCTCTTCCTCTGCTCCTCCTCACCTTCCCTCTTCCACCCCTCACCCATTCTCTTATCTCATGCCACCTCTTTTGCAACTTCTTGCCCTCCTTCCCCCCTACATTTCTCTCTCTTACCCTCTCTCTCTCTCTCTCTTGGGTTTTCGAGGAGGCGTGCTAGGCTTCCCCCCTTCCCTGGCTAAACATCACCTCTTCTCCCTCTACTATTAATTTGTCTTTCTCCCCCCACTTCACCAGCCTCCCCTTCTCTCTGCAATCACCCCATTTCCTTCCATCCACCTCCCCTCACCTCTTTATCCCATTACCTCCTTTGCAACTCTGCCCCGCCTCCTGTGCAACTCATCTCCTTCTCCTCTTGTTTCTCCCTATCCCCACCTTACACCCCATTACTTCTCTCCTAGATTTTGACAAGGCCTTCTAGGCTGCCCTCTCTTCTAGCGCTCTACTGTATATTGAGTAACATCCAGTGTTACTTTGATTGCTTCGATGTATTAGTTTTTTAAGTATATTCTTGATGTCCGCTATTTACTTATCCATTGTTTACCTTGTTTTGTTTTTGCACTACTGACGTGGAACCTTTGTAAATGAGTTGTATTGCTCAAAGGTGTTGTAATCCAAGACTCAATAAATAAAATAAATAAAAAAAATAAACAGTTTGATATTACCCATGTAGAAATAATCATGTCACTATGAGAGCAGTGCTTTTCATAAGGTGTGTAAATACACACGTCTCAGTGTGTGGACTTTCATATTTCCTGTTGCATCGATTTCCTGTGCCCTGCATGGTGTCCTTGTTTGATACCTAGGAGTGCGGGGTGAAAGTATAGCTTAATTGAGTTTAGGCGATCATTATCATATTTGGCTTTGCTCAGTATGATAGTTGGCCCTCCATCAACAAATAATCCTGTGAGGAGTGGGGAGTTCCATTACAAACCTCTGTTCTGTTTCATTTGTAGGTGAGAGTGGGATCTGCTATGGACTCATCTGTCTGGACTGTTCACTCTGTCAAACTGAACTGTGAATACAAATCAGTATTTTAGCATTACTTTCTCTTTGTACTGAATTGTTAATTTTATATTCTGAACGACTTTGGCTTGTATTTTGACCATTGTTCTAATTGATATGTGCTGTGCTTGTCAATAGCATAATTTATAAGTAAAAGTAAAACAAAAAAAAAAAAAAAAAAGGCGACTAAACCACTGTAGACTCTATCCCTGTGATAGCTTTCTGCTCAGAGTTACTGATCTGATGTGTACCACTCCTTTGCATCGTTTGGGTGGAACTCGGTTGCAGTTTTTGAAACTCAACAATTTGCATCTTGGTGTCAGTAAATTGAAAGGTCTTTCCTTCATAAGTGATGCAAAGGCACGGTAACACTAGCAGGGAGTGGACAGTCCCTTACAGTACTGTCTTAACTAACCCAAGACTGCATCAAATTGTTTATGGCGAGTTCTGGTTACAAATGACCAGTGCGGGTTGAAATGTACCTCTTGATCCTGGTATTGGAGCCCCTGGTCAGAGTTTGTATTCGAAAGTGATCCCTAATTTTAATTCCTAAAGTGACAAGGAGGATTTTGCTTGCGGTACTAGAGCAGACCCTGCATTTTATTGCTGTATAGCCCAACCCTTCTCCAGATGTAAAGCTGTGGGAAGCCAAGTCTGGAGAAAGTCCAAAATATGATTTCCCCTCTGCACCTTTAGGGAGGCAGACAAACTATACATTGGGGCTCTGGCTCGGTTCTCTGTGATCTCCAGGCAGGAACTGAGATACATATTTTCTTGTGTCCGCATTGTCTGCGATGAGCGTTCATTTGCTGTTTTGTCGACACTTTAGTTTGCTCTGTATTTTGTTCTCGAGAGCCCATTCTCTCCTGGATCCATTCTGTCTTGTGATCCATATCTCTCATGGTGGCTAGTACAGACTCCCAAGGTGGGGGTTTGCAGCAGCATCAGGCTAACTGGTTCTAGTCCTGCACTGGCCTTCCCTTGGAACTTGCCATTGCTTTGGGCCGCTGCCTGCTGTAGTTTTTGAGCATCCCATCTTTTATCTGCAGGTCCAGAAAACTATCCAAAATACAGATATGCAAATTTTACACCCTTTAACCAAAATTATAAAGTAAAATGTTATTTCAGTTTGAGTATTTTATGTTCTGTGGGAGCCAGTGTGAAGGCTGTCTTGACTCTGATCTGGCTCTCTGGTTCCTGCCTTGCCGCTCTTTTTCTGCTTTCACTCTTATGGATGAATTGTACAGTAACAGTTTGTTGTTGTTGTAAAGCAGAATGCTTAAAAGCTTTTTTTATTCACACTGCTGAAAAAAAATGTTGATGCAAGTATTTTCAGCGGAACCATGTATTTGTAGTGGGTGAACATAATTTCCTAATGCGACCAACTTCTTCATTAAGTTCTGCTTTGTTTTGACCACATCCAGTATGGTAGGTGACCAGATGCTCGTACATGGTCTGCTTATTTGTGTACTATTTAAAATAACTTCAGTACTCATGAAAGAGGGAAAATGTCATTGAAATGGAAGTCCTCTATTTCTGTCTACTGACACAAAGCAAGTGCACCTTCACACTGATCTGAAGGGGCCACATCTCTGAGCTCTGCAGCCTTTTAAGCAACATCTATCGGCCAGAGCCAAACCGAGTGTGCTGGTTTTGTGAGTTTGTCTGCTGAATCCATTTCACTGGTGAACAGAGTTGAAGAAATACACTCACTCTTCTCTGGTGAAACTAACTTCTATGCTACATGTGTTTTAATAAACAAATGGGTTAATGGACAAAAAAAAACAGTGAGCATGAGGCTTAGAGGACTGTTGGGTACAGATCTAGAAATACTTGGGGGATGCTGTCCAAGGACAGGAGGAAATTTAAACATGCCTCTCCACTGAATGTTTTATGTATCTTGGTGATTTTTATCCATGGCCTGGGTTCTACACACTAAAAAAGGCTTACTAACTGCCGGTGTGCCCCTCTGCCATTTGAAAAGCCCTTTTCACAACTAATTACTTCCCTTACTGATAGTTACCTTGAAAAGGGCAACAGTGTTTTCCCTGCTGTGACCCTCAGTAGTGCTGAAACTTGACAAACTAGGGATGTCAACAGAAGTAATAGAGTGGTGAAAGCACTAGACAGGGACACAGAACATAGAAACATAGAATGTGATGGCAGATAAGGCCACTGGGTCCACCCAGTCTACCCATTATTTTTTTCACCTTCATTTTTTGCTGCAGACCCTACTTGATCCACAACATAATCTCTCTCTCTCTCCCCCTTCCTTACCTCTACAATTCCCTTGTTGCTGTCCCAGGCAGTTTTGAACTGCACCAATGTTCTTGCCCCACTACCTCTGCTGGAAGGCTGTTTCAGGCATCCACCACCCTTTCTGTGAAGTACTTCCTCACATTCCTCCAGAATTTACCTCCTCAACTTCATAGCATGCCCCATTGTTCTAGAGCACCTTTTTCTCTGAAAGATGCCCCTCTCCTGTACTTTATTAACCCTCATGACATATTTAAAGGTTTCTATCATATCCCCCTCTCCCTCATGTCCTCCAGGGTGTATTTGTTTAGTTCTTTTCGCCTTTCTGTGTAGGGCTTTTGATTCAGACCCTGCACCATTTTTGGTAGCCCTCCTCTGGACTGCCTCCACTGTGTCCTGCCTGAGATGTGATCACAGAACTGGACACTGTACGCAAGGTGGGGTCTTACCAATGATCTCAGTAGTAGGGAAGTACCACCTCCTCCTCGCAGGCAGTACCTTCTTGTGCACCCCAGCATTCCACTAGCCCTTCCAACTGCCTTGTCACGCTGCCTGGCCACCTTTAGGTCATCCGATAAGATTACCCCTAGGTCTGTTTCCTGCTTTGTCTTTGTCAATATCACTCCACCCATTTTGTTCTCCGCTTCCGGGTTTCTATGGCCCGGGTGCATTCTTTTGCACTGTTTTGCATTAAAATCCAGTTGCCGTACCCTTGACCACTCTTCCAGTCTTTTCAGATCCCTGCCAATGCTTCCCACCCTCCCCAAGTGTCCACTCTGTTGCAGATAATTGGTTTCATCCACAGAGAGGCAGACCTTCCCTTCCAGTTCCTTCACTATGTCACTTATAAAGACACTGAAGAGTACCGGTCCCACCACTGATCCCTGAGGTACCCCGCTGATCACCCTACTTTCCTTCAGAGAACACTCCATTTACCACTACCCTCTGTGTCTTATCCGCTAACCAGTTTTTACCCAGGTTACCACCTCATTGCCCACTTCCAGTTGCCCATCTTACTCACCTGTCTCCTATGTGGAATGGTGTTGAAAGCCTTGACAAGAAGCTTTTGCAGAGAATGATGGGCGAGTAACAAAATATACACTGTTTGCAAAACAAGCAGCATCCCTATTTGACAACAAAACACAGCAGTTTGAAATATACTATAACATGTGTTATACTTCGAGGAAACTGCATGAAATAGGCTCCAGCTCATCGACACAATGTTATAAGTGTGACCACCCATCCAGTACTCGCTTGCTGTTCAAGTGGAAATGTATACTAATAACTGCCTTCTGCTAGTCTGTATCAATGAATCTGCTTCCCAGCCTGGAGGACCTGCTCGCATCAGATGTGTGCGTAATAGGAAATGTATTTCGGCTTCACTTAATGTCCAGCAAAAGGTACAGCTCTGAGAACCTCAGTTATTGAATACACATATACTTCTTTAATGGCTTGATAAGAGAACCCCTTCATAAGGCCTCATTCTGCAGTTGCTCACTGAAGCCCTAAAAACCTAGAGATTAAAAAAACTAGCACATGGCATCCACAACTCATCCTGAACGTACCATGGAAGATTTAACACCGTAGAAACCCTGAATGCCATCCCCAACAAATGGTAATCCATTTGCATACAGAATACATCTCACTCTCAATATGACCTAATCCCACCTGAAAGTATCTGGCCTATGAATTCCTCCCCACATCACTTACAACCATGGCACCTGGCTGACCCCCCCAGCACCTATTGAATACACTTATACCACCAGCACATATATATTGATACTTAGAATGAATATGGTAAGCACCCCCCAAGACAAGTCCCCATACTTAGAAGAAAATGAAATTGTTTGTTTTAGAACTAGCTGGCCAGTAATGTTATAGCAGAATGTTTAAAGTGCCCCTGGCCCTAACGCTGTTGTGACACCTCTGAAAAAATTTACTATTTGAGACATAGTTCAGATTATAGTTTGTATTCGTTTTTGCAGTCCTCACCCTTATGTAATCATTACTAGAGACATTTGCATGAAAACAGGATCTCTGACTTATCTGCTCTGGCTGCTTGTCTGCATCTGACATTCATTTCATTTCATTTTATTTTGTTAACTAGGATAAGGCACTGGAACTAGTTCACTTTCAGGCCCGGCCCGACCAATGTTTACAAACATGGACATAAAATAAGTTGTCAGTGTCAGTGGCTCAGTAGGTAGCCCACTTGCCTCTGAGGCCGGGAGATCAGAGGGCTGTGGGTTCAGTTCCCACATCTGGCACTTGGGTTAATATCCCAGTACTGACACTGTAGTGCAGCATGAGAGGGGTGCTGCACTTCTGAGGTGCCGTCTTTCGGATGAGACGTTAAACCGAGGTCCCATCTTCCTGGATTGGTGGTAGTCTACAGGATGTTAAAGATCCCATGGCACTTATCGAAGAGTAGGGAAGTTCCCCGTGTCCTGGCCAAATTTCCTCTATTCATTAAAACATACCACCAACAGCTTAATCTGGTTCATGGTCAGTTGGCTTTCATCTGTATCCCCTCCCCCGGGTCGTGCCTGAAAATAGGCAGGATTTGTCTAGTGCACTTACCCGGTCAACGAAAACTAAATAAATAAATAAGAACATTACAATGCAATAACAATAACAAATTACAAAAAACGATTAGTTATCCACACTTCTTAAATATTGTTTAAACTTTGTTTTGAAACTCAACAATGAAGTGGATGCACGAATATTACCAGGTAAAGCATTCCAAAACATAGGAGCAGCCACAGAAAATGACCTAGAACCGTCTTTGGTCTTATGTGACTCACTGTTCTGTTTATGACCTCATAATCTCTTGCTATGAAGAGAAGTATGATCAGAGACAACAGCCCTCATCCTGAACATCGTAGTGTAGACTGAAACATGGTTACAAAATGGATAGGGATAGGGAAAATCTGCATCCTGATTGGTTGGCACCTGTGTCTTGGCTCTGCCTAATGCACAGGTGAAAACAAAGTGGTGTTAATCGGGACACAGGACACTAACTATATTGATGCCTTTTTCAAACAATCCTGATTGCCAGTACAAAAATGCTGTCACCTTTACTCACTAAAAATCATTTAGCTTCTGAAGAAATTGTCAAAATAACAAATTGATTAAATGTTATTTTATGTTTCCTACCTTACCCACATACACAATTAAAAAAAAAATGAAGTACTACTCAGTTTTATTTCTGAGCTTATTTTCTGACTATGCCCCCCCACCCTTTTCTACCTGCCTGCCACGGAAATATTTGCTGCTTGATCCGCTGCAGATAAAACGGAATCCTCGACTCCGAGGTGCCATTTTGAATTAAGATTAAGCAGTGGCGTCCTCTGACTTCAAAAGGTTCTATTGAAGCCAGTGTATGAGGCATTCTGTTGTATGTGTTTTTGTTGGGGGAGGTGAACATTCAGCCAGTAGAATTCTGCAGAAGTTTGAATTCCTGCATATAATGATAAACATTCCATCTACTGAAATTGGGAATGCACAGAAACTTATTTATTTATTTCATTTTGTTGACCGGGTAGGCCCACTGGGCCCAAATAGACCCTTTTGATACCTGGGAGATACTACTTTTTACTAGGTACTTTTAAATGGAGAAAAAACTTTTTTTTTTTTTTTCAATATTCTCCGCTTACCCATTTTAAAAGAGCAGTGAGACACTACAAGATTTGGGTTGTTATATAAAAACTGCACTTTCAAGTGCCTTTATGTCCCTGGGTGTGCAGTTACATCAGCATAATTCACACCCCATCATGTCTTATTGCTCATTTAGAGGCTTTTGGAAAGCACTCATTATACCAATATGACTTCCAGTCCCATGGTGTCTTTTTTTTGTTATATGTTTATGCCCCTTCTCATCTCCAGTCCCCAACTCGATCCATATCCTAATGGTGCAACCCTTTGGTGCTCCTACCTAACCGGTGTGATGCGTCTTCCATACTGCTTTTTGGATTACCACCCAGGTGGGTTTAGGTGGGGGATTTACCCTCCGAGCACACTATGCCTGTCAGGAGGCATGCAACCAGCCAGCGGAGTTCAGCCTGGGATGCTTTGGGGTCTTTTATCTACAAGCACCAGGGCCATTTTGTCTTGTTCTGTCCTCCCCTCTGGGAATCCGGCATGCATTGATGTCAAGGGACATTCACTAGAGCTGCATTTGGTGACATCTGATGCCCACGGAATCCTGCCCCCTCCCCCGGGCCCCCCAACTGCACAGCCACCTGTGGTCACCCATGGGGCAGTATTGCAACAGAAGATGGGAACCCACCCTCCCTGTGGAGGGAGAGTGTCCTGTGGGACACTCAATCCTCCTCCTCCCCTGGGCCAGCTCCCGATGATTCTGTCTCATTCTCAAACTTGGATTGCTGGCATAGGGAGTGGTAGTGCTGCCTCTCCTAGCCAACAGACCAGCCTCACAGTGTGTCTTGACACATGGTTACAGTGATATGGGAAATGACTCACTATATCAATATCATGACTTCCAGTGCTATGGTGTTCAATTAAACCATGACATGTGCAGTGGATAGGAGGCTGACGATGAATATGATAAGATGAAGTGATGCTGGAGTGGATGTTCAGTGATGCAATTTGTACAAGGTAGTTATATTCTTTGACATTTTACCAGCTGCAGAGTCGAGATGTCACATTCCTTTCACATTTAGATTCTGGTGGAAGTACAAAAGTATTACTTTCAATTTTGTTGTTTATTTATATGTAACCATTATTTTACCAGGAGGGCCCATCGAGACAAATACCTTATTTTCAAAGGAGACATAGACAAGTTGGCAGAAAACAGTCAGACCTTTAAATACATGGTAGTCATGCCTGCTTGTATCGGTGTGCTGTAGTAAGAGGTCAGCATGGCTCTGTTGGTAGCCATCCACCTCTAGGCCAGAAGATCATGGGTTCTAGTCCTTCATTGGGCTGCGCTCATACCAGAAATGCTGGCACCCATGTGTGGTGCTAGGTGGGTGCTGTACTGTTGGAGTGTGCCATCTTTCTTACTTATTTTTTTCTTTTGGCTTGTCTTTTCTCCCCTTGGTTGGCTCTCGCTAGGAGGGCACCCCAGTCCTGGCCCCAGACAGTCACAAGAGTTATCACCAGCCGCCTTCCCCAGGGCTTGCCCCTTCCTGGTGGAAGCTTGGATGGGGTCCCCAGGCCCTACCAAGGACCGACAGAAGTTGGGCTAGTCTGGGAACGGACCTATGAAAGTGCCCACCTTCATCCAGCTGCCATCATTTTCTGGTGTTCTGGTCCCTTGGAAGTGTGTACAGTGACATCAGGGCACACGCCATGTGCACCCACGCTCACCCCATCTCCCAATCTGCTGGCCCGAGTTGCCTTCCCCCCATTTTCTGCCATGAGACAGGCAAGCGGTGCTTGCTAGCCAACCATTCCCCCAGAGGAGGAGAGCAGTCTATTGGACATGTAATCCTCCTCTCCCTGGCCAACCCCTGATGCCCCAAGGTTGCTCCCGACCCCAAGTTGCCAGCGTGGTGGCAGGTGAGACTTAGTACCTCAGCCCTCCGTGCCACCGGGCCAGCTAAGAGTGTGCTATCTTTCAAATGAGACATTAAACCACGGCCCTGTCTGCCTTTTCTGGGGGCTGTTCAGGTGGACGTTAAAGATCCCATGGCACTTCTCGATCAGAATAGGGGAATTCAGTTGTTGTCCTGGTGAAATTTTCCACATTCACTAACAGAGTTGTCATGGTTTCACAGTATACTGCGGTATCAGAAGTCACGGTATTGATACCATGGGCAATTTCTGATACCACGATAACTGTGATTCATGGTATGCCACAGTATTGAGACCTTTCAAAAAGTCTTTTTTGCATTTTCAGGAACTGTCCCTTTCACGCCAACTCTTCCTGATGGAAGAGTTCGAGGAGGCTTCTTTTTTGTGCAAAAATTACTTGTTCTGCAATATGACAGTAACCACGGTATTACATGTGTTGGTTATCATACCATCAGAATTTCATACTGTGACAAGCCTATAACTAAAATACCACCAACGGCTTAAGCTGATTCAATTTCAGTGGATTTGCATCTGTACCCCCAAAAAAAAAAAAAACACTCTGGGGCAAGGCTGAAAATAGGCAGTATTATCTAGCCCTCCTTTCCTGGTCAGCAAAAACAAAATAAATAGTTAGCAGACATTCAGTTTAATATAAATCAGTACACAGTATAAGTATGGTAACATTTCAGCATGGATGTACATTAGTACTCAAATTTTGGGACAGTTGTAGCAGGAGGGGCAGGCAAGATGGGCACTCAGTTAACTACTATATGTTAGGAAATACTCCTGCTATTCTTACAGTCTGCTACTGAAAACAGTGACAGTTTTAGATGTTCTGTAAGTTCATGAAGAACAGCAAAGCTAACAGGATTGTGTTTGCTGTAATGTGGAAATAAATAGAAGTGTCAGACATGTAGTGGTGTCCCCCAGTAAGTATTTTTGAGACTTAATATCCCTAATGACACACTAGTGTCATTTTCTTTACCATCATGCAGTAGTTTACACTGTGGGCTCATTACACCTACAGTGATACTCGATAACTAAAGGAAAAATGGAGTTGTCCAAGGCTTTGGCAGACTTTTTGAATGCCAGAAGTCTTCCAAAGACACTAAATTTGAAATTATGATTTCATGCTTAAGAATATTTATTTTTGTGGTTAGTCTTGTTATTTATTTTTTGGCTTCTAATGTGAAAGCTAAACAGTGTTCCTGGATACCATAATTTCACCACACTTTGAATGCTACAGTATGTAAGCAATAAGACATGACAGGGCGTTGGTTGTCAGGGGTTAATGCATGCCCAGGTGCGTAATACAGATAACCAACAACATGGAGTGTCTTATTGTGCTTATAAATTGTGTAAACCGAGGAACAATTTAAAAAAACAACCAAAATGCCACTTTAAAAACAATAACAAAAAAAAAGGGTATTTTATTTTATTAAGAGTAACTAGTCCCACCCGTCAATCATTTATGTTTCCGTGCATTCAGTAGATGGAATGTTTGTTTATTATGGAACACAGGAATGCAAACTACTGCAGAATTCCCCTGGCAACATGTTTACCCCCTAACTGGAGGCCTTAAAGAGCAGCTGACATTGTTTCTGTATCTGTAGTTATCTTCATAATCGTATCTTACTGCCCTCTGCTTGCATTCTGCTGTATTTAGCTATTTCTTTCAATATGTCAAAGTAATATTTTTCCATTTTAAGAAACACCATATGAACGTGCATCCACATCCCGACTAGTGCTTCCTGATTCTGTGCAGTGGCTGCATTTGTGAGGTCAGGTCTGGATCCCTTTACCACTACTGCTAGTGGACTGTCTTTCATTCACAGTGACTAGGCAGGACTTTGCCAACATTCAAATTAAGTCGTGCTAACAAAAAATGTATAGCGTGGAACTGCTGTCAGACATTGAAATGGGCAATGCTTTTTTATTTTATACATGCACTTACTTTTCCCGGCCACCCTCCCCGCTTCGGCACAGCAAACATACTTACTATTTATTTAACTTAGTTTATGTGTGCATGCCGTACGCCAGGGTGAGAAAATCTGTAGCAGTTTTCTACTAATAGCAATTTCTACATAATACTAATAAAGAATAAAAGACAGTTTGCTCCTCTCATCTCTCAAATGTCCCATATTTTCTTGCATGTACTGGTTTATCCCTCACATTTCTTCTGTCCTTGAAAGCAGATCCGGTTTGCCACTGAAAAGTACAGGGATTTAAGGCATAGAACAGGTCCGACATTAATGTCATAGAGCAGCTATGCCTCAGAAAATGTTTACACCAACTTGTTTATTCTCACAACTTCCCGAGTTACTGTCATACTTTTGGTGTGATGTTCCCTGTTCCTCTGTGGACCACAGGCATGAGAATACATCTTGTTTCTGTTCCTCTTCGCCATATTTAATCCAGGAAGTATGGGCTCCTTACCAGTTTCCTTGGAAACATGATTTATAGATGATTTATAGACTGAGGATTTATCATACTACCATGGTAGTGCCAGTGTATTATGGTTAAGTGAGCAGTTTAATGCTAAAATCCCATTATTTTCACAATAATAAGACCGCTGTTCCTGGACCAATTAGCTGGAAATTCAGCATGCAGGGAGTGCGTGCAAGTATCTCAGTATCCTGTAAACTTGATAGTATTCAATTTTAGAAGGCTAAAAACACAATAAAATGTGGATATTAACACTTACATTCTCACTGAATAGCACATAAATGACTGGGAACTGAAACCTGAAACTTTCCGGTTTTCTTGAAATGTGTTGGCCTGTTTCAAGGTAATTTTCCTTTCCTGCACGTTTAATACTTTAAAAGATACCACCCCTCAAACATGGTCACATTAACTCAATTACAGATGATTACAAAGATTAATTGCAAAATAATCATCTTATATGGCTATCCCGATATAAGAAATTCTAACTAAGTGACTAACTCCTCATATGGAGTGTGTCAGCTTGCTTATATACCCTTGTGAATATTGTGATGGGACTAGCTAACAGGCGACACATATAAGGTTGTACATATCTCTGGTGGACATCAGAGCTCTGATGTCTGATGAGAGATGGCTTGCTAAATCGGACAAACTACAGCCATTCATAGTACATATTTTCTGAAAGATTTTGTTTTATTTTGAAGTTGATAACACATAATAGCCCTTAGCTGAGATGTGCCAAGTGTAACTTAGGGTTACCACCTGTTAAGAAGCCCAAACTGGGACATTTCTTACTGAAACATGTTTTTTCGCAGAACAATATGTATCCTCGACGATGCAACAGACTTGTTTTCTCCAAATAATCAGAATTAAGACCAAGTGTTGTAGTTTTTTAGTTGTTTCTAGTGTTTATCATCTTAAAGTGTTTTGATTAAGGTATTATAGTTTTTTGCAACATTTTAGAGGAAAGTCAGAAAATATTTTTTCTACTGTAATGTCAGGACGTGTAGTATTTTTATTTCTTTTTGCAGGACACAGCTGCCCAAATCAGGACTGTCCTGCAAAATCGGGACAGGTGGCAACCCTAGAGTAACTGCTAAAAGGACAATATAGTGCAGGAGACCAAGTAAAACTGCTCGTAGGCATACTGCCAGTTGTGGAGGGATTCAACCTCCGTTGGTTCCTGTGCTCTGGGCAATACAGTACCTTTCTTCAATGTGTGAAATGTGAGAGGCTAAAAGTAACATCCATAGGAAGGGCAGTTTTGAGCATTGCTCTTTGAACTCAGTTGCGATGTGTGAATGAATGAGATTTGTTTAAGTTTGGGAAATTAAGTTATTATTAAAAGAACTTTTTTTTTGTTTGTTTATTTACCTGTACAGGGCATGTTTTGTTCAGCTCTTTTAGCTCATTCATTTCAATAAAAATAGCCTGATGTGTTTGGTTGTGAATGAAAATGATGATATGTACATGGAATGAATATTATTCACATAAAGTGATAGAGAGGCAGTGTGATCTAGTGGTTAGAGCATAGGCTTGAGAACCTGGAGTTCTCAGATTCAAACCTTGGAGCCCAAATATTCACTGCGTGACACTGGACAAGTCATTTAATCTCTTAGTTATAAAGTCCACCCAGCTACCGAAATGAGTGAGTGCAGGACCCTACAAAGGAATTTTATTGTATTTCAGCTGGGCTGTTCTGTGGAAATACATTGTAAAACGATGTTTATCTGAAAATGAAGGAATTTGTCTTGGTAAGTAGTACACATAATTATATATGGGCATTTAGTTGTGTTCTATCTCCATTCTTAATACTGCACAGTTCTATTTTCTTTTGTCTGGATATTTGCTTATAACTAATATTTTGCCCCAACATACCTCTATAACTTTTGTCACTAGAATGTGGGGCAAATGGCACTGAGTATGGGACACTGTCCCTGAAAAATCTGTAACTCATCACCAAACGAGATACTAGCTCAGAACTTTGTTTTCAAATAGTATTTATCTGTGCAAAGTTTAGTTTGCATCCAGCCAAACATATCATGATGAATTTCTGCTTTAGTCAGAGTTTGCCAGAGTGAGATAATACCTTCTCCATGTGGGACGGAAAGGAACTCTGAGATATCATCTGTAGTCTTTCTAAATGTTGGTATAAAGATCACAGAAAAGCTAAAACCACTGCTTGATGTTTATATACATGTGGAATGTGGTTCTTCTTTGAGTTTTACCATACATTTTCAAGGTGACTATTTCCCAGAAGAACAACTTGCCTGTTTCTTGTTTATAGTAACTCAAAGTACGTATATACCCCACCCCTTTTTGTAAGGGAGCACCCCTTTTCAGCTACTTTCAGACAAGGCAACAACCACAATTAGCAGAAAAGGTTTCACCCTGGCATTAGGACAACACCTGGCTTGGGCATCTCAGAAGTCAGGGAGGTTACAAAACAACATTTCTATTTTTTACCCAGGTCCAGGGAGAGGTGCCAGGTCTAGGGTGTGTCTTCTATCTGTGGGGCTCCATATACTTCACTCAGGTACCAGAGAGACGGAGTGTCCGCAACTAGAAACTTGGAATTTTACTGTATGGCTTTATTCCTGAGAGTGTTAACAGACAAATACAGTGGTGCCCCCAGGGCTTGTAGCTGTACAATATAGATGGCACATTGGTAGCAGGCAAAAACATTTCACAACTCTTTCAGGCAGAACTGAGACTTCTCACAAGAACATTTCCCACAGACGTCCATCCCTTTGTTTAGGGATCTCTGGACTTACCAGTGCATTTATAGTGGATCTTACCGCAGTACTGAATTCGAGCACCACTACATAGAAACATAGGCTTTGACGGCAGATAAGGACCGCTTGGCCGACTTAGTCTGCCCATTTCCCTAGCTACAGGATAAGCTGCAGATCCTAGTTAACCAACAGCCTATTTCTTCCTACCCCCCACAATAATTGCTTTATGTCTGTCCCATGCATTCTTGAATTCTCCCACAGTTTTAGACCCCACAACCTCCTCAGGAAGGCTGTTCCATGCGTCCACCACCCTCTGTGAAAAATACTTCCTCACATTGCCCCTGAGCAATCCCCCTTCTATCTTCAAAATGTGTCCCCTTTGTTCTTGCACATCTCTTTTTCTGAAAGATGCTGCCCTCCTGGACTTTGTTGATTCCACTGAGGTACTTAAAAAGTTTCTATCATATCCCCCCTCTCCCTCCTTTCCTCAAGGGTATACATATTAAGCTCCTTCAGTTTCTTGTATGGCTTCTCTTGCAGACCCTGCACCATTTTAGTTGACTTGCTCTGGACTGCCTCCATCCTGTCTATGTCCTTGCAGAGATGGGGTCTCCAGAGCTGGACACAGTACTCCAGATGGGGTCTCACCAACTGTCTGTACAGAGGGTTAACAACTTCCTGTTTTCTGCTGGTGATGCCTCTCCCTATACATCCCAGTATCCCCCCAGCCCTCCCTACTGCCTTCTCACATTGCTTGCTAACCTTAAGGTCATTTGATATGACTACCCCCAGGTCCTTTCCATTTTTGTTGTTGTTACTACCTCCCCCCCATTGTGTACTCTTCCCCTGGTTTTGTGAACTAAGTTAACATTTAGACCATTCCTTGTAACCAGTTAGATCCCTTTGAAGCCAAAAGTGAGTGGTCAGTTCACTATGGCTAAAGCTAAATTCTCTCTGCTATTACCTTTAGGAAAAATAGGATTCCCCTAATACACAGGGCTACAAGAGACATCTTACAGCACAAACTTTGTATCGAAGGTCCTGAGTACCTGCATCTCTAGCCTTGTTGGGCTCCTAGCCAGGCACTAGCCAACCTCAGCATGAACAACAAATGAACCTTGTACTTAGGTAGCTTGTTGTGCCCTCCAAGGCATTTAAGAACACGTGAATGCCATAGTTCTACACAAAATCCATAATTTTTAGGTTTAAAACCACACAGTCTTTACATTCTGGGCAGTTTTGTTAGTTCTCACAGTCTTTTGGAGGTTGCCCAAAGTACTCACTGAACCTTCAGTCCCATTCCTCCTTCTGTGAAAATCTTCACCCTTGGGGCTTCACAGGATCTGGTAGCCACCACGTCCCACAAAACAGGCCGCTGGTTCTATACTAAGGCAGAAAATAACAAACTGTGGGTCCTTCCCTCTAACAAGTGGCCTTTGGTAAAACACCACTTGCATGTAGAACTCTCAACCCCAAACTGACTCACAGTTCAAAACAATATCAGAGCACTGTGGCTTATGCTGCTGCAAGGGTTTTAAATTCCATTGTAAAAATGGGCATTAAGGAAAGGTCAGATACTGACACGCCATTGGTCTGAACATATGTCAGCTGACCATTCATTAATGCCCTGGTAGAGGAACAGTTGGCATGAGGATCTTTTCGGCTGGTACATAAAGCCGAATGTAAAAAAAAAAAATATATATAATCATGCCTTCACATTCTCCCACTGCCATTGACAACAGCAGGTGAAGCAAGAGAATGTGAAAAGATGGAGCAAGCACAAGAAATATAGAGAACTTGACATTTTCGAGGGTCTGATGATAAAATTACTTACAACTGAGTCCCTCTGTAAACTCTCGCTTAACAAGAAATATGACCGCCATGTATTTTATTTTCAAAAACCCATCCATACATGATTGGCAACCAATGAGAGCCAGAGCTATACAAGAAAAACTTTTTTTTTGTTAAAGAGACCTAATTTTTAAAGTGGACGGACAAAGTGCACCAAAAATAAAATTCTGAACGATTTTAAAATTTTTTGAGTAGTTAAAACACTTGCAAAACATACCATTTTATAAGTGCAATAACCCACTCTAGCCCCATGGGTGTATTGGGGCATTAAGGCACTTCCCGGCTAGTTGAAGTCACTAGGGCAAGCCCTTGTGCCTCATAACGCACCCAGGGCATGCGTTAATGCCCTGATACACCCATGGTCTGTCGTGGGTTATAGCATACTGACATCATCCCCTGACTCAGCAGAGCAAAGCAGGTGGTGATGTAATGTTTTATAGAGAGTTTTAAATCATCAGACACTGCCCAGGCTATCTGCCTGATCTAAAACTGATGGGATCCTAGTAACCCCAGGCACTGGTTGGTTACATACGCGATAGGCAGCCACCCTTAAAAATAAATGCTTTGAATAAAACACCCAGAGAGTAAAACTCCCCAAACCAAAGTGATATACTGGTGCCTGGAATTTACATATTCTCCTTTGTCCTGTTTACATTTACCAAAAAAAAAAAAGCTACAGTTGTAACTGTATTAGATTATAGGTATGGATGAATACATTATACTGTTCGAACACACCATCCATCACTTTCATCAGATTCATCAGGTATTTAGCAATATAATAGTAGTAAACGTTTAGAAATTTGGTTAACCTCCTGCTTCGTTCCTTTTAACATGCGATAAAAATGACCCATATCAAATTATGCCGCAAATGTTTTTTTTCCTGAAATCCACGACTTAGCCTCTTGGACTAATTCAACAGAAATAGAAAGATTTCTGTTCAAAGTTTCTAAGAAAGGAAGTCCGATGGGGAAATTACAGGATGTATATTGCTGATGTCATTGAGAGAACAAAAGTTAAAATGACACTGAAGTGTTTTAAAAGGAACGTCCCAGATCATTTAAAAAATACTTTGAGTTGCAGTGGCATGAGCGACAGCTGTGTTTTGTCAAATTTTAGAAAATAAATTTGTACTGCAAGGACATGGTAGCATACTTAACCCCGTGACCATTGCAGATTGGAAGCAAAATTAAACTGCACTTACAAGATAAGGAAAATACTGTAACATAATCTCTACATCTTAGATCTACAGAGTGCTAAAACCGAGGGACAGTTTATACTAATGCTGTACATGATATTAGCATTTGCAGTTTAGAATGTGGGGAGAAATTAAATAGGGCACCAAATGCCAAGAAATCAAAAATAGACAAAAACACCCAGCCACATTAATATCATTGTAAATACCACAAAATGCGTATCATAAATTATATTTCATCACTTCAGTCTGTCAGAAATCAAGCACATCGGGCGGGGGCAGAGCCAGCTTCTGGAGAGGAAGCTTTGAAAGAGCTCCAGCACAGTAGCGTATTTAAACTTTATAAAACTAAAATTCACTACAAGCTACATCTTTTTGATCGATATCCTGCAATTCCTAAGACCTAAAGGAACCAGAGGATACTAAACTTCACTATGGTGCGACAGAAGAACCAGTCATCTGACCCACAGAAGCCTATCATGCCACAGCCTGCTTTGGATGGAGGAAAGAATGGCCAGGTGGGGAATAGTCGGCTCCCATCTTCCTGTACACCAGCATGGCAAATGCTTTTGGCGTTGGTCAAAGCTATGGATGCTAAAATAGAGAAGACCCTCTTAAAATTGGAGATTCATGATGTGGCTCTGATCGAGCTCCGTTCTACAGTGACTGTGACCGACAAAAGAAGTCTCACTACCCAGGCAGCAATGACTGCCGTCACGAAGGAAAATTCAGCCATGAGAAATCGACTTGAAAAGTTTGGAGAATGAGCTGCGGGCTGGGAATTTGTGCCTGGTGAGCATACTGGAAGATGCAGATGGCACCAATTTGCTATAATTCTTAAAGGACTGGCTGGCTAGTTCCGTGGAAGTCCCGGAGGATTTTGACTGGGTCCAACTGTGGAGGGCCTATTGAGTGAATCCACATGTTAGGCCCTTGAACACCAACATACTGTTCTTCTCCAAACATCGGGGCAGGAAACTCGAGATTTGCTGCTTTCAGCTGCACAGGCGGCTAACCCTCTTTCTGTCCAGGACCAGGATGTAAAACTCTTTCCTCATCTTTCCTTCCAGACCAGAGCTCGCCGAAAACAGTTTGATGCAGTTCGGCAGTGTCTTTGGTCTCTGGGCATCGTCCATTCCTTTCTCCTTCCTGCCAGACTCCACGATATCTGTGGAGGGAAATCATGACAGTTCTCTGACCCCAAGGATGCGGGTCGGTGGATGGAATGCACCGAAGCAGAATTTGCGGCCCCATCCAGATCTGATCAAGTGGATGCTGAATTAGAAGAAGATAGAGGTTGAGGACAGATTTAGCAAGTCTTAACTTTGAGTTATTGACTCTCCTACATATTCTCGAGGGCTGTAATGATGTGCTAGGTGTTAACCTATGTTAGAGTAATTAAGGAGAGCTGGCTATACTAAGATTGTTTTTGACTACCAATGGGCTTAATTTCATAATGGCTTAGAAATCTGAATATTTTGGGAACTTTGGGACACTTGTGTGTTTTGCTTCTGGCCTATAATATAAAAATAATGGGACACTTATTCATTTTGGATATATGCCAGCAATATTTGTATAGGAGAGGGACTGTATTCTAGTTGAAGTCTTCTCTGTTTTACTATCAGTTCCTGTTAGCTTGCAGCTATACATGTAGTTTCGGACTAACTGCTGTGTTATATGGCTACAGTTCAAAAGCCTAACTTCCCTTGTATGTTTACCCTGTAGACAGACTATATATAGCACTCTGGTTAGTGCATTTAAAACTTAACTTTGCTTCTCTCTAGAGGACACCGCTCATGCCATTGAAGTGACTGGCATTTATGGACTATTTCATGGACATTAATTTGTTTTATAGGAATTCCCCCATTTCCTACTGTACCAGAATGCAGGGCATTGATATAATTTACTTTCTCCCTAAATCCTGTTTGGGTATGTAACCCATGATCTATGTAGAGTTCCTGCACGAGAAGTATGTATACTGTATTTTTATTTTTCTAAAATAGCAATGAACAGAAAGTATATAAAAAAAAAAAGAAATCAAGCACATCGAGAGCTTACAGTAGCATACAGTGGCTTTGCTACTGTCAAGCAAGCCTCTTTAGATGCTGCACATAACTCTGCTGTTGAAACACATCTTTTAACTATCATCCAGAACGGAGACCTGCAAAGCAAACTGTGAACTCTGCAGTAAATAGAACAAATGTCCAGTTATGTCAATAAATGCCTCATCAACAGTGCTGAATCATGACTTTACACTGGTACTTCATGCTGTAAACGGCTGTCAGCTGCCGTAGTTCAGCGCTGTATCTGTACTTGATGTCAGCGCATCATTCCAGCAGGAAGGAAGTGTAGTACAGCTGCGGTGTGCGCTTGGGCACAGCACACAGTTTCACTAAAAATAGGATATTTTGAGATTTTAAATTGGCGATTCACCAAGATGAATACCTTCTAGAAGGGGCAAGATATCATCAGGAGCAAGGTACTGCTTTTCATGTCAGCTGCTCTTTAAATGGAGCCACAGTCTCAAAATCAAATCATATCATTTTTATTTATAAAAAGCGCAATTCCTTGCGATCAAAGCGCTTGTACAAGGTAAAACGTAAAAGCAAATAAAATACAAACAAAGTCATATTAAAATACAGTAATACAGTCATTAAAATCCCTAATCAGTAAATTTACAAAGATTTGGGGAAAGCTAGCCCAAATAAGTAAGTCTTGAGAGTGGACTTAAGGCTCTCAATGGTCAGGCACTCTCTCATCCGATGAGGTATAGAGTTTCACAGGGTAGAGGATGCAAAAACAAAGGAATGGGCCCCAGTGGTCTGAAGTTGGACCCTGGGAACCTCTAGCAATCCCTTAGCGGAGGGGGCGGTAGTGACAAAGGAGATCTTGCAAGTACCGCAGTCCCTGACCATGAAGGCATTATAGGTCAGTAACCCGACCTTGAAGATGATCCGTCACTGTACTGGCAGCCAGTGCAGGCCATGGAGCACAGGCGTGATATTGGCATGATCTTGCTAAACTAGTTAACAGCCTGGCACCACATTCTGCACCAGCTGCAAGCGGTGGATATCAACCCCGAAGCCCTCGTAGAGGGCATTGCAGTAGTCAAGGCGGGAGGTCACAAAGGCATGGACCAACATTGGAAGATTGCCAGGTGGGACCAGATGCTTTTCCAGTTGATATTCCTCAGATGGTAAAAGGAGGTCTTGACAACGGCCGACACCTGAGACTTGAGTGTCAGACCGTCATTAAAGATAACGCCTAGATTCTGCACCAGTCTGAGGTTGCCAACTGGGTGCCACCGAGCCAAAGCTCGGAAGGCTGTCCTGCTTGCAACCCCATACCCTGACAACCTGGATCCACTACCAACACCTCAGTTTTATCCAGGTTCAACCGCAGCCAGTGGGCACTCATCCAGTCCTGGATCTCAGAGAGCCAGTTGTTAAAAACCGAGACAGCTTCACTCTGTTCGGGCACAAAGGACATGTATAGTTGAGTATAATCTGCATAGCAGTGAAAACTCAATCTTTAACTCCTTATTATGTCTCCTAACTGCAGCATACACACTGCGAACAGCAGGGGTGACAAAATGGAGCCTTGCAGGACCCCGCAGGATAGGCGGAGAGGGGCCGAAGAATAAATCCCCGGCACCACTCTCTGAGTCCTATCTGTGAGGAAGGATTGAAACCACCTGAAGACTTTACCCGAAAGTCCACAGATCAACCGCAAATGCTCCAGTAACACATCATGGTCCACAGTGTCGAATGCTGCAGAGAGATCAAGGAGAATCAAGATCGAACGGTTCCTCCGATCTCTCGCTATTAGGAGATCATTAAGTATAAGTACCCGAACCAGTGCTGCCTCGGTACTATGCCTCTTCCTAAATCCGGACTGGAGAGGATCATAGACATTCTGTATGGTCAAGTGATCCTCCAGCTGCAATGCAATCACCTTCTCAATAACCTTACCCACAAAGGGTAGGTTAGAGACGGGTCTGTAGTTGGTCAGATAGTCCAGGTCGAGAGAAGGTTTCTTAAGGAGAGGTTTCATAACCGCCTCCTTCAGGGGGTCAGGAAACACCTCTGTCTCCAACAAGCTCCAGATTAACTCAGCCAGGACCAGGCCGATCACCTCAACACATCCACAAGGAGGCGCATTGGGCCGGGTCCAGACTACAGCTACAGCAGGTTGGTTGCAAACTCTGGATGATCCTCACAATGTCCTGATGCGGCCGGCTGAAGTTGGACCAGGTAAACTGGACACTTGCAACCTCCTGCCAACCTCCACAACACACGACAGAGGGAGCAAGATGGATCTTGGACCTGATGGTGGCAATCTTATCTGCGAAGAAGCGAGCAAACTCATCACACTTAATTTGTGAAAATGCTCCCCAAGTCTGAAGACGGATTGGATTGCGCAATCTGTCGACAGTCCGGAAGAGCTGAGCTGAGCTGATCAATTTTGCACAGCGGCAATCTCCCTGGACAGGAACTCTGCCTTCTTACGGGAGACTGCTGCTTGATAGTCCTTATAATGATCCATTGATCTAAGTCTGTCATCAGTCAGGCCCGTTTTCTGCCAGCACCTCTCTAACCTTCGATCCCATCACCTCAACTCCTTCAAAGTCCCATCAAACCAAGGGGACTTGGGGTGAACACAGACAGGAGCAATGGAATCCAGGGCCACCATCACTGCCTTCTCATAGGCACATAAAAGATCCCCTGGCTCCAGGCTTTCACTTGGCACACCCAATAGGTCCAGTTCCACCATCAGACCGTCTGGGGTCACACCCTTAAAGGGCAATACTGGACCATCTCCGTAGGGCAGGTTTATTAGGGGAGGCCGAAACTGAACCATGTGGTGTGATGGTCAGATCATCTGACCGGTTTCACCACGGATCGAGAGATCTGCAGCCCCAGAGTAACAGCAGATCCAGTGGTGACCATGATTGTGGGTGGCAGAGGTAATTACCTGTGTAAGGCCCAATGAGATTGTAAGTTGGAGGAAGTCTTGACCAAACTACGAGAGTTCATCATTGACCCAGGCATTGAAGTCCCCCAGAATTAACCATCTGGGGGACTCCAACACCATGTCAGCAATGAAGTCCGTGACTTCCTGCAGGAATTTCTTCTCACCACTGGGTGGACGATAGATGAGAAGTATCTTGCAACCTACCCCTACCCCCACATTACACTCAAAGGATCTGGTTATCCTCACTGAAACATTCACAAGGCCCAGTTCTGATGTAAAACAGATGGCTGCACCCCTGCTCCTATGATCCACCCTCGGGCAGTGTATCACCGAGTACCCGCCTGGAACTGCTGATGCCAGTACTGGGCCAGCATTTTCATCCAGCTAGGTTTCGGTGATGCACGCCAGGTCAGTAGTACCAATAAGATCAGCTATCACAGCAGTCTTGTTTTTTATAGACCTGGCATTGTACAACACCGGCCAAGTAGGATGGGTAGACGAGGAAGACTGTGTCACTTGCCCACGTAAAGTAGAGCCCTTGGGTATGGGAACCAGGAAGGGAGAACCCCTATCCTGGTCTCATTTTGCCCCAGGGCATCTCCTTGTCACCACAACCCCAATCCACCACTCCCTCCACTCCCTAACCAGGCCTGGTGCCACCCCGTCCTCCTCCTCCTCCTTCTAGGTATCCCAAAGCACGGCAATGTCTATATGCCTCAGCACAGAGGAGACAGCTAAAGGGTGGAGGTCCCTGAGCCTGGTGGGAGTAGTACCTGACCGCCTGCCCTCTGCCAACACATACTAAACTAAAGGCAGCCAAACAGCAAACAAACAGTGCACAACATAGAAACATAGAATTTGACAGCAGATAAGGACCGCTTGGCCCACCCAGTCTGCCCATTTCCCTACCTGCTGGATAAGCTGCAGATCCTAGTTAACCAGCAGCCTACTTCTTCTTACCCACACCCCCCCCAGAATTGCCTTATGACTGTCTCATGCATGCTTGAATTCCACCACTGATTTTGACTCCACAGCCTCCTCCGGAAGGCCGTTCCATGCATCCACAACCCTCTCTGTGAAAAAATACTTCCTTAAATTACCTCTGAGCGCCCCCTCTATCTTCAAATTGTGCCCTCTTGTTCTTGCACACCTCTTTTTTTGAAAGATGCTACCCTCTTGGACTTTGTTGATTCCCTTGAGGTACTTGAAAGTTTCTATCATGTCCCCCTCTCCCTCCTTTCCTCGAGGCTATACATATTAAGCTCCTTAAGTCTCTCTTCATATGTCTTCGGTGCAGACCCTGCACCATTTGATTCCCTCCTCTGGACAGCTTCCATCCTGTCTATGTCTTTGTGGAGATTGGGTCTCCAGAACTGCGCGCAGTACTCAGATGGGGTCTCACCAGCTGTCTGTACAGAGGATAATAACTTCCTGTTTTCTACTGGTGATGCCTCCCTATGCATCCCAGTATCCCCAACCCTCCTTGCTGCCCTCTCACATTGCTTGCCCACCTTTAGGTCATCTGATATGACTACCCTCAGGTCCTTTCCATTTTGTTGTTGTTAGTATCTCACCCCCATTGTTTACTCTTCCCTGGGTTTTGTTTCCCAGGTGCATTACCTGCACTTCTTAGCATTGAATCTAAGCTGCCATACATTTGACCATTCCTCTAACCTTGCCAAGTCCTTCTCATCCTTTCCACCCACCTGTGCATCAACTCTGTTGCAGATCTTTGTGTCATCTGCAAAGAGACATACTTTTCCTTCCAGTCCTTCTGCAATGTCGCTTATAAAGACATTGAAGAGGACCGGTCCTAATACTGAACCCTGCGGTACCCCACTAGTAACCCTCTTTCTTCTGAGTGGACTCCATTTACTATTACTCTCTGTGTCCTATTCTCCAGCCAATTCTTTACCCAGGCTGTCATCTTGGGACCCACTCCCAGGCTGGCTAACTTGTGTATTAATCTTTTGTGTGGGACTGTGTCAAATGCCTTGCTAAAGTCTAGGTAGGCCATGTCCACAGCCCCTCCCTGATCTCCTACTTTGGTCACCCAGTCAAAGAAATCTATCAGATTTGTCTGGCATTTGAGCCGATGACGCCACCTCGTACTGCCTGTGACCCGGTTCGAAGGGACCGGAGTGGCCGCCGGGGTCGGGCCGGGGAGGGAGGATTGAGGCGTCCCAGCAGATGCTCTCCTCCCTCAGGGGTGGAGTTACCAAGGCGCATCGCTCTGCACTCCTTCCATAGCGGTGGAAGCACCGGCAGAGGGAAGGGTGGGCGGCTCCGCTTGTCGGAGTCGGGAGAGGCGTCACCGGCGCGCGGGGATGCGTGCGTGGCACGCTACCACTCGGGACGTACGTCCTAGCGCAAGGCGTCCTGAGGGAGCGACGCTAGGGAGAAACTGAAATACCCTCCGCAGCTCCTAGATGAAGTCAGCCCTTAGTCGCCCGGACCACCGATAGGGACAGAACCCCAATGTGCAAAGGAGAGGAGGTTGGGCACTCAGGGCAGATCCTGAAGGTAGGTACCGGGGACATGAGCGACGGAAGGAGGGGCACGGAGGTAAGGAGGATAAAGATGAAAATAAAAAAAAAAAAAGATTTGTCTGGCATGACCTTCCGCTGTGAATCCATGCTGCCTAGGGTCCTGTGCTCCTCTGGCCTCTAGATACTCGACAATTCTTTCCTTCAGAAGTGACTCCATCATTTTCCTGTCACTGAGGTTAAACTAACAGGTCTGTAGTTTCCTGCTTCTGCCTTGCTCCCACTTTTGTGAAGGGAATCACATCTGCCCTCCTCCAGTCCTCGGGTACCACCTCATCCTCCCATGATTTGTTAAAAAGGGTAGTTAGTGGTGTCACTAGTTCTACCCTTAGCTCTTTTAGAATTCTGGGATGAATCCCATCAGGCCCCATTGCTTTGTCCACCTTCAGTTTTAAGAGTTCTTTCAGAACCCTTTCTTCTGTAAATATACAACAGTATATCAAACACACTCACACACCTTCCAACACACAATCCACAATTAACCCATTATCTCCCACCAAATAAACAGCACAACCCCTTCCCCTATAAATAACAAAACCTATAACCCCAAACTAACCAAAATACATAACAAAACACAATAAACAACAATAACACAATAAATGATAATAAATAAGGGTAAAAGTCTTTAGGCAGTTTTATATCAGTCTCTCCACAGCTCAACAAGAATCACCAGTTCTCTTAAACAGTCTCATAGCAGGCCGCTGGAACTCTCACCTCCTCGGGCCGATAAGTCCCAAAAAGCTCCAGAGTATTGTTAAACTCTCACTAAAACTCAACAATGAAGCCGGCCCAGTAGCACTGAGGGTTGAGGCGCTGAACGCCACACCTCGCTTCACGCTGGTGACCCGGGTTCAGGATCGAGCTTGGGCTGCTGGGGGTTGGTCGGGGGGAGATAGGCTGGAGTGTCCGATGGCTTGCCTTCTCCGTGGGAGGGAGGGTTCTATGTCCCGGCAAGTGGCAACCTCTGGCGGAGGCTGGGGGCACGACGGCAAGTCGGGGTCCTAGGGGCTGGATTGGTTGAGGACGTAGGTCAGCAACCAGTCAGCCTCTGGACTATAGGGAGGGGAGGGACATTGCCGACATCGGCATTTGTGCCTTGGCGTGCAGGGCCCTTGACGTCCTGCAGGGAGAAAAGTGGAAATACCCCCACTAGAGCTGAGAAGATGGAGTGCCGAGCCAGGGTCTCTATGTGCCAGAGCCAAGCCTGCAACCCCGCAGACCCTGACACTTGCAAGATTCGGGGGATTGCCCCCACCCTGACCCCGCCCGGGGGGTATCCGTGGCAGAATAGAGGGACCTGGGACTGACAGATAAGGCTCCGGCAGAGACCAGGCTTAATGGGTGACTCTCGATGATGCGAGTCCAGTGGGTAGTAGGTGGGGATAAACTGTGGGATAAAAACAAACAAAAAAACTCAACAATGAAGCTGTACAGCTTTAATAAGGCATGAGTACATGCAAGTCACTCTCACTGCTTGTAAGTATTTGAATAAAATTACACGCCTAAAACCTGACCAAATGGGTGGTAGATCTTAAGTCCTTTCCTTGAGTATCACAGTAGGTATTCCTTCCTTAGCCCATTCTCCTTGACAATGATTTTCTTCAATTCTGGGATGTTAGATGTTAGCCTGCCACCCTGTGCAGGATTCCTCAGCAACTGCTACCTCCACAGCCGACGCCAAGGCTCCGCACAGACCGCAGGCAGGGGCACAGGTCGAGAGTGAAGATAGAGCCCCAGAACACCCACCCTCGAAGGTAACTACCCCAGCCTAAATGATCCCTCTACCACATCCCCAGGGCAATGGTATCTGAAGCTGTGTAAACAGCAGAGATTGCCCTGGCAAGCTGCAAAGGATAGAAGTGAAATTTCTCATGGTCACCAGTGAAACTGCAGGAATTACAATTAAATAGTGCTTCATGTTTGTTTGTTTAGTTATTTCTTTTTAAATTTAAGGCAGTTTACTTTTTAGGGCATTGTTGAAGGTTTTCAGTGAGTAAAGGTAGTAGCCATGTTTGTAATGGCAGTCAGAGGTGAGTGAAAGTGGCTCATGGACTTAATTTAACATTTCAGTTTTTTTAAATTCACATATCGACTATCTGAAGCTAGCTTAAAAATTGGGAAAAAGTTACTGTCGAAGTGGCATGAAAATTGGAACCCGCAGAGAAAGCAGAAAGGAGAGGGAAAGGACAGTGACATTGAGGAGGCACTGCTCAGGTGCTTCTGTAATGTGAGAAGGAGGCTGTGATTAGTGGCCACTTTTAATGCAGAAGGCTGCTCATCTTGCTGTGGCTCTTGGAAGGCCTTACTTGTCCTTTCACTCTTAGGTGGTGGCACCAGGTGGAACTTTCACAATATCGGGTACAAGACAGCAGATGGGAGCAACTTAATGTAGGCATGGCAAGCACTGAGCAGTGCAGGATGTCTTGCCAGATGTTCTCAGCTGTTATACCACACATGCGGTCTTCAGCTGTGACCAATTTGTTTACAGGTGTTGGGGCCATGGCAACTTGACATTTAAAGCTGAGACTCCATTGGGCCAAAAGTAAGTGAAGAAAAGACTGTCAGTTCTCTGCTGATGTAATAGAGTGGAAAATTCTGAACTCCATTTATCTGTAAGTCGGCACAACCCCAGTGCTTCAGGGTAGTCCACCTTTTATTGGCTCAGTATCGTGCAGAACAGACCTGTCTGGGTGAAAGAAGAGATTTTTAACAACTGACTTCGTGATTAGGACGAAGGCTTCGCACATGTAAAATTGCGTAGCTGTTGGACAGTTCACAGGCCATCCCCATATTCTGGTTTAAAGAATATCAGATTGATTTTTCTACCACTGAAAACAACCTGCATATTACAGCCCCTGGACTAGGTTGTTATTTACACCTTTAAACGGCACTATGTGTGTGCACGCCATAAAAGCGATTGTGCTCAAATTGCTTGACACCACAGCTGATCTCACTGCTCCCACGTGCGTGAAACCAGGCCACACTCCTAGACACTGTCAGATTTATGGATCAAGCCTGGGATAGCATAGCATAAGAAACTATTGGACACTGTGACAAGTCAAAGTCTATCTTTAAATACCAGGGTACTACTCGATGAAACACTAGACTTTGACCAACATATCAGGCCACCTGCAAGGCAGTAAAAAGCAAAACTGGGGTTGCCTACAAAACAAGTCATGCACTTACCCTCTACTATACTGGCCATTGCACATGGTATTCTATTACCATTACATGCCTATGGTTCCGTCACCTACATTAATACCTCTAAAGCCTCCCTTCACAAATGGGACACCACCTACAACAACATCTGCCGATATGCCTCTGCTTCCCTCAGTTAAAACACGCTGTCAACTCTATGCTGACCTCAACTGGCCTTCCTTCCTCCTCCGCCCATCGGCTCCTCTCTCTCTGCTCCCTGGTCGACAACATAATAAGGTGCAACACCCCAATGTCACAAAACACCCTTCTGATGCCTCACTCCCCCCACCCATGGCCTACGTTCCACTGACCTAGCCCTACCACACATGTCCAGGTGCAAAACCACAAAGGGTGGCACTGCTTTCTTTCATGCGGCCCCTAAGCACTGGAACTCCATATCCATGGAAGCTCTTATTGCACCCACACATACCATCTTCAAACACAAACTACGCAGTTTCCTCATCAACCCTGAATCCTGCATCTGCTTTAAACCTCCCCAATCTTCTCAAGCTGCATCCCTATCACTCGCATCCTATTCTAAACACCCACCTCCCTTTCCACCTGGATTATAGCCTCCCCTTCCCTCCCTACTTATGCCTATCTCCTTCCCTTTCCGCTGTTACTACCACTGGGTTTACTCACAGTACTTATGATGCTATCTGTAAACCAATTCTTATGCCATTTAGCTCTGTTTTTGCCCAGTTGGCGCTGAGTCAGTGGTGACTCATGTATATATTTATATATACTGGGCTGGCAGTACAGCCTAGAGGTTAGAGGAATGAGATGTGAACGATCTTGGTACATCCAGCAGCCCAGACCTGAGTTTGATTCTCACAACCTCCACTTGCATACTGTGTGACTTTGAGCAAGTCACTTAAACACCCAGTGCTCCCAGGTCGCCCATGAAAACAGGCACTTGTGCCTAGTGGGCCTTAACCGGTTACCAAAGACTAAAATAAAATAAATAACATGGCCCTCTGCTGACAACTGTTATAGCACTTGCCTTAATTACTGTGTCTGCCTATTGCTTTGTATTACCATTTTGTTTTTAAATCCTGCCGCTATAATTTTTGTGATGTCAGTTTTTGTTTGTGACCAAATGTAATTGTTAATTTGTATACCTTACCTTGCTATACTATCGTATGTACTTTACTGTGTTGATGCTCCTAATCTGAAACTGTATTACTTTGATGTAACACTGTTTGTAATTTTGTAACCTCCCGTATCGTGTCTGAAAATAGTCACAGCTTGTGTCTAGCATACCCACTCGGTTATCAAAATCTAAATAAAATTGTTTCACCATGGGAGGATTTACTAGGGAACTACTGAAGTCAGACATTGAGATGGACAAGAACAGCATTCACCACCTGATCTGAGACGGGACCAAATTCTGGATGTTTATCACCACAGTAATCATGCCGAAGACCACAAGGGCACTAATTGATGATATAGATGCAGTCGTGGCTGTGATGTCTGCAGAGGTAGAAGCTGATCCTGAAACTGAGGAGGACACACTAGCACAGCTGAAAGTGCAGAAGAGGGTAGGGTGATCCCCAGCGATGTTCGAGCATCCCTGCTCACGTTCAGGAGAGCAACGCAACAGCAAGATGATATTGAAGCGAACTGGAGCAAGATGTCAGCTACGGAGCATATGTGTTCGCACTATGCCAGGTCCAGTACCCACCAGACCAGCATAACCAGTTTACTAATTTTTCTCTTCTTACATACTTCCTGCATGTTAGGAACACCCTTAAAAAATGCAGCCACTTTCGGTGGCCGGTGGCGCTGAGGTTGAGCTGGGCTGCACCTGGATCCCAGCCAGCGACCCAGGGTTGGTAGCAGACTTGGGCCGCCTGGGGTTGGCTGGGGGTAGATAGGCTGGAGTGTCTGGCGGCAGCTTCGCCTTTTCTGGGGGAGGGCGGGATCCAACCCGGCATGTGCTGACTCCTGGCAGAGGCTGGGGGCATGCTGGCATGTCGGTACCTCTGGGGTTTGATTGGCCACAGGCCGAGGTTTGTGGACCATTCAGCTCCGGGGGTTGCACCATTGAGGGCAGAAGCTGCAGACGTCAGCGTTCACACTTGGATGTCTAGGCACACAGCTTCCACATAGGAAAAAGGGAAAAATACCCTCTGGAGCTGGGAAGATGGAGTGCCGACCCAGTCCTGATGTGCCACCGTCTGCCACTGCCTCGGGGACCTGACCTGATACTAAGATTCGAAGGTGTCCTGCCCCACCCCGACCCACCTGGGGCAAACCCGCAGCAGGATGGAGGACCCAATCAGCAGGTAAGATGGTGGCAGGGATGGGTTCATGGGTGACTCCTCATGCGGTGGCTCCAGTGGGACATAGGGGATAAATAGAAATTTAAAAAAGGTGCAGCCACTCATGATGCAAGTGTCTCCTCTTCTCCCTCTGCATTATGAGTAGCTAGACTGAGTTGGGATGTTCCCAATTCCAGGGATGATCCAGTAGTAGTGGATTAAGGACTGTAAACAAACATGTTTTGGTATGGTAACACCAATATTGGGGGGGTGGGTTAGTCTGTTTTTCACTTTAAAAAAAAGAGCAGTCAGAATCAAACTACCAGCTACATCAGCAGTCGCTACAGAATTTGACCAATCATAAAGTGTTTTTTTTTTTTTAAGCTAGAGACATTTTGAGGACTAGGGGGCTTGACAGCGTCCCTTTAAAAGAGTTACTGTACACAAGCACTACACCACACATCTTACCACAGATTTGTGGGACTGCAGTATGAAAACAGCTGATCCCTCCCCTCATTCACCCTGTTTAATGTACAATTTGTCCCGGACGGACACCCATTATAGCAGACATTAGCGTCATGGAGTAGTCTGCTATAAGAATGTTACACTGTATGTCTGTCCATCCATCTACAAGCCTGTCGAGGCCCAATTATATTTTCAAATCCTTTCCTACACTACTTCCAAGGAGTGATCCAAATCTAGTAGTGATCGCGGAAGGGCAACATATAGGAACTGACCAGTCCAGAAGACCATTTTCCAGTTTGTAAACCAGGCTCACAGCGGGACTGTTCTCATCATCCCCTACAGTTTGCTGCAGCAGATTTTTTACAGCTGTTCCTTTTCTTCAAGAAACATCCTGAAATATTTAGCTCATTTAGACTGCACATCCTTTTCTAGTCAAAGACCCCTTTAGGATGACAGGCTTTGTACATGGCAGTCTTTCACTTACTTACAAACGTGGGAAGGAGTGCATACATCCCTGAAGTTCTCATTCCCTGAAAACCCCTGAAGAAAAGATCTGCAAAAGACTGCTTGGGTGGCATGTTGAGAAATAATATAACAACACACTTTAAAAAACATAATCTGATTTGAAACCAAAATCTACACAGTTTTGAAGTGAACAGTTTCATTAAAAAACAAACAAAAAAAACACTGGACGCCAAGGTCTTTTTCTGGGTGCCCACTATCTCCATGAGATTCCTACTCTCTGTTCCCGACACAACCTGTTGGGTCCAGGGACAGTGGCTGCTGTGACCCCCCTGCATCTTAAATCTGTGGGGATTGGCCTTTTGTTGAGGCAGGCCCATCCTCATGAAATGCAACACTGGTTGACTCAAGTCTTTAAACTTTAAGAGAAAAGCTGTATGCTGTCTTTTAAATCAGTCATTCTTCTACTTTTGACAGCTCTGCATTTCATAGGATTCCGGCTGTTCATGTATTCAGAGTTTGCTACGCTTTAGAAACAGAGAAACATAGTCTTTGACAACAGATAAGGACTGATTGGCCCACCCAATCTGCCCATTTGCCTACCCATTGGATAAGCTGCAGATCCTAGTTAACCAACATCCTACTTCCTCCTGCCCCCCACCAGAATCGCCTTATGTCTGTCCCATGCATTCTTGAATCCCCCTACTGTTTTTGACCCCATGATCTCCTCAGGAAGGCCATTCCATGTGTCTGCTACCCTCTCTGTGAAAAAATACTTCCTCACATTGCCCCTGGGCTGTCACCCGAATATCTTCAAATTGTGCCCCCTTGTTCTTGCATCATCTCTTTTTCTGAAATATGCTACCTTCTTGGACTTTACTATAGATTCCCTTGAGGTACTTGAAAGTTCCTGTCATGTCTCCCCCCCCAATTTCCTCTAGTGTAAACAAAGTAAGCTTCTTTAGCCTCTCTTCGTATGGCTTCTGGTGCAGACCCTGCACCATTTTAGTTGCCCTCCTCTGGACTGCCTCCATCCTGTCTATGTCCTTGTGGAGATGGGGTCTCCAGAACTGCATGCAGTACTCAGATGGGGTCTCACCAACTGTCTGTACAGAGGGATAACAACTTCCTGTTTTCTACTGGTGATGCCTCTCCCTATGCATCCCAGTATCCCCCCAGCCCTCCTTACTGCCTTCTCACATTGCTTGCCTACCTGTAGGTCATCTGATATGACTACCCCCAGATCCCTTTCCATTTTTGTTGTTGTTAGTAACCCCGCATTGTGTACTCTTCCCCTGTGTTTTTGTTTCCCAGGTGCATTACTTTGTACCTCTTTGCATGAATCTAATCTGTCATACTTTTGACCATTTCTTCAACCTTATAAGTCCTTCTCATCCTTTCCACCCCTCTTTGTGTGTCAACCCTGTTGCAGATCTTTGTGTCGTCTGCAAAGATGCATACTTTTCCTTTCAGTCCCTCCACAATGTCACTTATAAAGACACTAAAGAGGACCAGTCCCACTACTGAACCCTGCAGTACCCCACTAGTAACCCCCCTTTCTTCAGAGTGGATTCCGTTTACTATTACTTTGCACTTTATCTTTGAACTGTATTAGAGTTGTGCCTTTTCTCAGCTTTGCAGTTTGTTCTTGTGATGTTACTTGATCTTTGCATTTACCCATATTCTCCCCCTATATTTCCTGTAAAACTGTATAAGTTTGGCACTCTGAGCCCCGGAAGGGTGCCTAGCAAATACAACTACTGTAACTAAAGTAAAGCATTTCTCCATCAGCACACAGATGATAAAAACTGAACAAAACATGATGGCCTGACTGAGTTACAGTGTGCAGAGTAAATTTTCTACTGCTAAATAATAAAGATTTGTTTATTCCAGCCTTACTAAATGTCTTCTATGCCGAGTTGAGACCCTTCCTTCAGATATAGCAGTGATCTGTTTTCTGTTATATTCCCTGTGGTGCTGGAGTCCTTCACTTTTCCCTCCATTTTCCCCCATTTCAAGCCCCAACAGTGGCAGGGGAACACCATGGCTGTACCCTCGCTGTGATTCAGAGGGTGTGCACAGCAGCTGCCTTCACAACTGATGACATCACTACTCCTTGCTTGGCCAGCAGGTGTGAGCAAGCACAGTGTGCTGCTGCCATGCCACTGTGCTGAGTCATCATCCTTTTAGGGCTGGTGTTTCGGCGTCCTCCCAACCCTGACTACCACTATCCCCACAGGATTGCGCCCGCAGAGGTCAGCGTGGTGCAGGGCTGTGACAGCACCAGCTGCTCATGTGCTGCTTGACCCTGCCACCTCCTGTGCAGGTGATGCCTCTGCTGACCTCATAGATGCAGAGTGCACCTCATTTAGAGGAGCAAACTCAGCTCCACACTGCAGGGGTTGCTGTGGTGCTGGAACCGGTGACCTGCTGTAAGTTACATTGGGGCTCCAACCTTGGCTGCCTGATTCTGGCTTCCTGAATCTGCACCCAGAACTGGGTTGCCAGCATGGAAACACTGCATTGCCCACTGGGCCATCAGTCGACCCCCATCATCCTCTTTTTTTTTTTTTTTTAACAACGTTAGCATTTTTAAGGAAGGAAAGGCATGGAATATGATTTTATATTGCTCCTCCATATAATGTGCCAGTTTCTCTGCAGCAAGGTGTGAGGTTTTTTTTTTTTTACACTTTCTGTTTTTTGCCACATTTCTCTTCACTAGCTTCCAGGTCCTCCTTCCACCTGCAAAGCCCTTCTTCTTGTCGTAGGAGTCCTCCCATATTCCAACTTGCCACAAGTCCCTGCTTGACGTCCTCTGTAGAAACCCCAACCGTAACCCACAGCTTGTTTCCTGTGGGTGCAGAAGGACTCTAATGTGGTGTGGCGGGGTTGGGGCAGCTTCATCTGCCTGGTACCGCTGGATTATTTCTATGTCCTATGCAATGACAGGACAATGAATATTGGGTTACGCTTTTCACATTCGGGTTCTAATTGCAATTTGAATAATGTTTCCACATTGTCTATGCTGGTTTGATGCTGTGTTATAAATATTTTACTTGCATGTGGCCAGAATCATTTTCATCTATGTACCCTAGCTGTAGCCAATGATGTCTCTTAGGCTCAAGGATTTTAGGTTGGGGTTTGTAGTTCTCAGGTAGTGGCTCCTTGGAGGAGCAGCTTGTATTCATTCAATCATGATCAGTTTGGCATAGTCACATCTGTTCACGGGCTCAGACCAGGTACCCCAGCTTTTGGCACATCTTACATTGATACAGCTTGAACGGACAGTGGTGTATGTAGTGTTTGCTTTGTCCTGTTGCACCAGTAACAGGTGACTTTTGAGAGTGCTGGTTTTGTACTAGCAAGTGTTGCCCTTAGTGATTCAAGACATATTTTCTAACTTGTTCTACCAATGAAATTGTTAAAAGTTGTGACTAGTTGCTTCAAAGATATTGGCCATTTAGAGTGCTTGATGCCAGAACTGCATTTCTTTTTTTTATAAGTAAAGTTTATTGAACTCTTCAGACAGTATTACAAGTACTTTTGGTTAAATAACCAATCAGCTCTTCATTCTGTGTAAATAGGAGAGAAGGGAGAGAGAGACAGAGACAGAGATACAGAGAGAGAAAAGGAAGAGAGGTTTTGGTGCATTCAGTAAATGATGCATCCAAATTTAACATTCATACTGTAATATATTATACCTTCTTTATATGGCTTTGCAGGATCTTCACAAGGAGAGCCGAGAGCCAGCTGAGGATTTCCACAACATGAGGATTCTTTCCATACACAGACAGGGGCTCTTGCCAGTCTGTGGGAGGATAGCTTGTCAATTTACTTTATGGCACAAGCAACATGTCTTTCTGCAAAATGTAGTCCACTCATCCGTTCCATCAATTAATGCTTACATATATCCTGCCTGAGATCCAAGTTGTGAGTTTTTTTTTTTCCAGCCGATATATTATGGTCATTAGTGCGTGCCATTGCCATACCTCTCAACCTGCTAGGATCAAAATCAGGGACACTCCCCCCAAAAATCAGGGACACCATCTTTTATTCAGCTTGGTGCTGTGCCATTGCATGCCATTTACATCATATGATGTAGTACACTACCACATATGTAAAGTAACTTTAGTTTATGCTTTTTGAATGTCAAATTCGATAACATACTACCAAATGGCACAATAAAAAAACACAGGCAAATGTTTTGCATGTTTCTTGTTTAGTACTCTTGGAACATCGGCACTGCTAGAGAAATCTCTCTCTCTCTTTTTTTTTTTATTTTAGGCTCCAGTGTTAGGTTAATTTCCAGGCTTTTAAGGTTCCAGTGTTGTTAATTAACATATGTAACCGAACAGAAATATACTTTACTGGTATCTGTACAGAGTAGGCTTTTTTGGGTTTCTAGGCTGCACCAAGCCACCACATAACATCTATTATTTTACAACTCACACTGTTCTTGCTTGTTCCTTCCTATGTAGAGCAGCACAATGTGTATACTGTTTTCAATGCAACAGCATACTGCAATCTTATTAGTGAAAATGCAGCAGAACATACAGTAACAGTACCTCACTAGCCATTAAAGTAAAGCAGGCAACATGAAATAATAATTGGCTGAACTGCTTAAACACAATTACAGTCATTTTCTCATAGCAGTTTGGCCACATGGAAGCTGTAAGGGGGGGGGGCCTCCAGGTTCCAGTTCATGCCGCCTAATACTGCTTCTGCAGACTGCTGTGTGTGTGTGTGTGTGTGTGTGTGTGTGTGTGTCACTTTCTTCTGTCAGCATGGACACACCATGGTCTGCATCTGCAAGGCAAGGGCTGTGGAAGCTGCAGGAAGTTCTTTCCCCTGACGAATGGTCAGAGACCAGTTTCCATGCAACCTGGCCTATGACCAGCCTGGTCTGAGACCAGTTTCTGAGTCACCTGGTCTGGGACCACTTTCACTGCTATACAGGAGCTTTGTTTGTTTAACTTCATTTTTTTCCTGCACCAACTCCCTTTAGTGTAGATTTACTGTTAATAACTTCACACCACCATGGATCACCACACCAGTGAAATTTGGGGTCAGAAGAATTTTAGGGGAAAGTCAGCTTCAAACCCAGACTTTCAGGATCACAGCCTAGTGCACTGACCACCACACTATGCTGGCTGCCGCCTAGCAAGCCTCTGGTTAGACACATGTGATACAGTAACTGAACCTAGACCAATTCAACTAGATGGAGAAAATGGTCCCAGACCAATTGTCAGGGGAATAATCTTCCTACACCGAGAAAGAATGACTGGAGAGAGATGGGGGGTGTCTTACTTTCAACTGTCAGTGTGGATAACCACCATCTGTTTTCTGCTTGGGACAGTTTAACCCTTGCTGTTGTCACACTGCCATAGGCTGGTATATCAGTCCTGAATTCCTGTACATTCTGTTGGTAGTTAAGGGTTAAACATGTGCACTAGGCTTACACTGGCATTCTCAAACTCGGGAAAGAAGGAAGCAAGCAAGGCGGGACTTCGGGACAGGGTGTCTAAATTTAGGAAATCAAGAATCGGGACAGTTGAGGGGTATGGCCATTGCTGTATTGTTGGGGTATGGGCTGTGAGCCATAGCTTTGTTATAGCATTATTGGCCATCGTAATTTTTAGGAAACACTTTTCATGTTTATCTTTTATATTTGCTGGAAGATATAGAAGTAATCCTTGGGCTGCTGTGAGGGAGAGCGAAACATCAGTTAGTTCATGAGGTGCCTGATTAATCTGCTCCTGGAAGGGTTAGACCTTAGAGCAGTGCCAAAATATGTGAGCATGGGTGACTCTCATTTCTCCATATTCTCACCCGCAGGTTACAGTCATAATTTCTTGGATAATGGCTTGGATATGCGGGATTTAAAAGAAAAAAAAATTGTCAGCTACCATACACATTCCTTTAGAATGTGCAATGTCATAACCTTATGAACGTTTTGTAATGCAGTTTCCCACATTGCCTTGGTTGGTACTGTTTCCCATTTTTCTTACAATATATGGACTGTATTATGGATTTTCAATTGGCATAAAGCCTGATATAGATTTTTGATATTAGGTGTTCTGGTACAGGTTCTGTTATAGACTATTTTATTAGTAACAGGAGTTGTGGAGTAGGATGGTCCTTTACTCTGGGTGTTAAGATATTACAGAATATAGTTGCCTACCTATACTAGTAGTACCCAGATACCTAACAACTGCCACTGTTATTGCACTTATTCTATATAACTACCTGTATGTACATTATAATTGCCCAGGTTTCCAAACTGCTGTAACTATACATTGCCGTATTGTATATACCTACCTTCCTGTTTTAATCGTTTAATTGTATCAATCCTCTTACTCATTTATGCTCTGCATTTACAATTGTATAAATGTATATAGTATTGTTTGTAAGCTTGTCCCTCTCCCCTTCCCCCCGGACTCATCTGGGAACTAGCTATTATGTTCAGTATGTTTTTTTCCTGGTAAAACTTTTAATAAATAAATAAAATAGTTCCCTCCTTGTAAATGAGTGTGCTCAATGGATGCTATCCCTACACAGTAAATTGAACTGAGATATCGGAAAAAATCTCTCCTTGGTCTGTAGTAGGTGTCTATCAGATACTGAAATGATACCACCACTTCATCTTTAATGAATTAGAAAACATACACCAGACCTAGGCTTTCCCAAATTCTGTATGTGTAGTCTGTTCATAAGGGCGATAAGTTTAACACATTGGTGTTTCACCCTTGCTGCCTCTCAGGCTTTAAAAAGATAGCCTAAGTTTGTAAGAGTATAGGGATTCGATGTTATTTTTGCAGGCTACTTTAAAGGCAGCATTGGGAAGTTATGTCCTTCTGGAAGTAGATCCTCCTGCAGTATCTCTAGAGGCTTCCAGTGTGCCTGACAGTCCATGGACATCCAGTTTAGGGCCATCATAATTTGAGCAGCTTGATGATATAAGTTTAGATTGGGGAATGCTAGTCCATTCTCTGATTTGGGTAGCCTTAGTGATTTATAGGAGGCTTGTGGTCTCTTACCATTCCACATAAAGTGGGAGATTTGCTTCTTTCACTATGCAAAATATTGGACCGATAGTACATGTGGTATGCACTGGCATAGGTATAATAGCAGGCAGGGAAGTATATTCATATGTATTCTGTCTACTTTATGCATTATATCAATGGGCAGGTCCATCCAGAATTGTAAGTCCTGATCATTATAGGCAGTTAGTAGGGTGAGATTTTCTGGTATCATCTCTCTTGCATCTGAGGTTAGTTTTATACCAAGGTTTCTGAGGGTTTTCATTTCTTATTTGAATTTCTGTGCATCCTTGAGGTCTGTGATGGATCATAATGCCAGGACTGCATTTCAGTATGTGAAGAATTTCATCAAATTTCTGTGAAGCTTATAATGGACATTGTACTTGCAAACTGATCTCTCATTTGCTCATCTAGGGTGATTCTCAGTTCGCGAGGAAAGCTAACTTTTATAGATCAGTATTCTTCATTTTACTTGGTTGCTGATTTTAGCTGCAGAAGTGTTCAACAGTCACGTTTGTCATCTGGCAACTGATATTCTCACAGAGTTGTCCAGAGGCTCTGAAATTGCTTTCTCACCTGGTTTCTTTGGAGATAAAAGATCTCAAAGTAGGGCAAATGATTTTACTCCAACCACTAAGAAGTTAAAAGTGGTTTAACATTTATAATTTAATCTGGTTGTCTTCCAGAAAGTACTGTACTTTTTCTTCATAATTTATTTATTTATTTTATTTATTTAAAAGTTGGTAACTGAGAAAGACACACTGAGCCGAGGCTCGTTTCCAGGTGCGACCCAGGGATAATGACAGGAGAGGAACACCGATGGTACCAAGCAGAAACAGTAAAATATATGTTATAAAGAGGCAAAGTTATTACAAGCAATTACAATAGCATCATGGATTATATGGAGTAAAACCATTACATAAATAAATACAACATAATTCAGTTATATACAGAGCAATGTTGGAAGAGTGTGACAACTGTGTGTGTGATGAGGCCAGAACAGGTTAGGTTGTTTAGTGAGAATTATACAGTTGAAAGGAGGACCGATCAGGGAAGGTGGGAAGCCATTAGGTAACTGAGGATGCTGAGTCTAAAGGAGGAGCAGAGGCGGGGTAGGGAGGGTGGAAAGGGGAAGAGGAGGGGAAGGTGCATAAAGCTACAGGGATGGCACTTAGCAGAAATTTAAGGGCAGAGAAGGTAGTTGCGTGGTGGGGATCCCAAAGATGAGGGAGACAGTAGGAGAAAGCTGCTTGGCCTGAGCATGACACAGGATGTGGAAGGGAGAATATTTGAGCATCCCTGTAATTAACGGAGTACATGCAAGGGCTAATTGGGGATATACAGGAGTTGAGGTAGTGGGGGAGAGTCTCATACCATAATTTGCTGATGAAGGTGAGGCTGTGTAGCTGGTGCCCAGAAGGTAAAGGGAGAGAGAGGAGTAGAGGGTACAGTTGTGAGTGGGGTGGGGAGAGTAAGTGGCAAAATGACAAAATGAATTAAGTATAGTATCAAGTCTTGCAAGAGAGGTAGCAGGAGAAGAGCTATAGACAATATCAGCGTAATCTGTTACAGGGAGAATGGTTTTGGTGACCAAGTCCTGACGAGTTGAAAGAGGAAGGCATTCTTTGTGTTGATGGAGGGCTCCAAGTTTAGGGCAGAGTTTGGAGCAGATGAAGTCTGTGTGGACTGAGAAGTCGAGGTTGCTATCCAGCCAGACCCCGAGGTATTTGAATGAGTCAACTGACTGTAAAGGAGAACCGTTGAGGGTGGTGAATGTTGGAGGGTTTGGGGATTTGGATCTTCTTTACCTCAAGCCAAAAAACATTGAAACTGTTTTTTTGGCATTAAGTTTTAGCTGGTTTTGATGGACCCATTTCGGCATTTTCCAAAGTTGCACTGAAGGTGGGCAGAGACATTTGTGACAGAGGGACCAGAGAAGTATAGCATGATATTGTCTGCGTACATATGGGTATTTGAGGGGGAGCAGACAAATGGGAGGTCATTAGTGAATATGGAGAAGAGAGTGGGGCCCAGTATGGAACCTTGGGGCACGCCAGCTGTGACTGGTGGGGGGGAGAGGGTAGTGCCTATGAGAATGAATTGCTACCTGTGATGAAGGTACGAGCTGAACCAGTTGGCAGCAGATGGAACCAGACCAGAGGAGTGAAGTTTTTGGATGAGGAGGGTGTGAGAGATGGAGTCAAAGGCCTTTGCCAGGTCAGTGAAAATGGCTGCAGTGACAAGGCCCTTGTCCATAGCTGACTGGATTGAGTCGATGACACAGACCAGGTGGAGACTCTGGAGTGCAGTTTCCTGAAGCCAGACCAATAGGGAGAGAGACTGTCAGTGACAGTTAGGTGTTCCAGGAGCTGCGAATAAATTAGGGACTCCTGGAGATTGGCGAGAGCAGATAGGAGAAATACATATAGGTCTGTAGTTGCCGGGTGAGGTGGGATCCCCTCCCTTGTGTAAGGGGAGCACCTTTGCCATTTTCCAAGCCAAGGGGACGGAGCTGGTAGTGAGGGAGATATTTAAGAGGTGAGCAAGGGGGGCTGCTTTGGCAGGGGTGGAAATATGCAGAATCTTGAGTTGGAGGCTGTCTGGACTAGTTTTTATGGGGTTGAGTGACATTAGCGCCTTGTAAACCTCTTGGGGTGAAATAGGGGAAAAGTGAAATCAGTACCAGCTGGGATGAGGGGAGATCCTGAGGATGGGGAAACGGGTTGATTGGGAGGACGCAGGTGGTAAAGAATTTGTTGAAAGTCTCGGCGATAATTCTAAGAAATTCATATATTCAACCGATTCTACTGACCCCGATGCTGGGATTGTTGAGATTTTTTGAGAGAGGGAGGGATCAGCGGTGAACACCCTTCCAGTTCTAACGGAATGGAACAAAGACCTTGATTTAGATATATCCTGGGAGATTTGGTCAGGGGCTACCATCCCGGCTGTCAAGATTACCTCTTCGCCTACATGGCGTGAGTTCGCCTGGAAGTGCAGAATGAGATTCTTCCGCTTTCTGGCAATTCTCAGCAACTACCTACCTGAGAGGTATGGCTGGTGCTGGTGCAACTGTGGCTGTCATTGTGCCTCACTGGGCCATATCCTTTGGCAATGCCTATACCTAATGCCTTTTTGGTTAACACTTCAGATTGAACTTTCAAACTGCTTAAATGACACCATCAAACTGAAGGCCGAGTTGGTTCTACTGGCCGTCTACCCCGATCACTCTCCACCCTGGCACAAAACACTTCTTCCAGTCTTTTTATTAGCAGCCAAGAAAGCATTAACCAGATGTTGGATGACTGAAAAGGTACCTAGTGTTACAGACTGGAGAACTACTATGAAGCAGATATATTATACCGAAGGCCTCAACTCCAAAATTCAACATAAAGGAACAAATTATATGCGAAGATGGCAGCAATGGTCTATATAACAAGCCTCTGTAGACCCCGACTTCTCTCCGTAAATGGGGAGGTGGGCTGGGGAGGGAGGGACATGCTTTTAATAGAGGGACTCAACTCTACGGATTGGGGATAGACAAAACAGGAAAATTGGATAGTGGGGACAAAGGGAAATTCTCCTGAAACTTGAAGTTTTGGAGTTGTGGTTAGGTCAATAGAAAGCAGTCCTCAAGATTATAGCATATAGACCATACGGATGGCAGTTAACAATATATGGTTACTCTCTAAAAAGAAAAATTAACTCAGCAACATCAAATGTACCTCTCTATTGTACAGTTACTACTGTGAAACTGTCTTTATAAGGAAACAATGTAATCCTACATGCTATGTTGCACAAAAAGAAAGTCTCGGCGATAGAGTCGGAGTCAGAGACTGTCACATCATTGACATTTAGGATTTGGGGGGGGTTGAGCAGTGGGGGAGTCTAAGAGGTTGTGGAGAATTTTCCAAAAATTGACTGGTGAGCTGGATCTTGCCTGAAGCTGAGTCTTAAAATAGTTAGACTTAGCTTTTCTGATGGCCTGGATACAGGCATTTCTGTGGGACCTGTAGAGCTGAAAATCAGAGGGTTGGAGGGAGGCCTTGAAGTTTGCCCAGAGTTTGTCTTGGGTTCTAAAGAGGGAGAGGAGGTCGGGGGGTCAGGGGTAATCCATGGGAGGTGCCAACGCTTTACTCATACCTTTTTTGGGGGAGGCATAAAAGTTCCAGATTTGGGTTAAGGTATCAGAGAATAACTGGAGAACAGTGTCAACATTAAGGGCTGAGTACATAGGAGACCAGTCTACATAAAATAAATTCTGGAGTTGGGAGCTAGAGTCCAGGGTATGGAGAGGGCGATGCCAAATATATTTGGGGACTGATTGAGGGGTAAGAGTTTTTCCTACACAGAATGTAATGCAGTGGCCGCTAAGGACATCGGGAGTATTCCGGCAGCAGAGATGTGGTGATGGGATGTGAGTATCCAGTTGAGGAGTGAGTGGTTAGGGGATTTGGGGCTCAAACGTGTAGGCTCAGTGAACATCTGGGAGAAGATTAAAGATTCAATTTTAAGGGTGGAGGGTTTGGAGGAGGGGGGCAGCCAGTCCAAGTTAAGGTTGCCTAGCAAGATGACTTCACCTTTGCTTGAGTGTGAGGAGATTGTGGAGATGCATTTGACCATGGAGCTGTGGGCTGCTTTGGGAGAGCAGTATAATACTGCTATATAGATAGGGAGGGTGGAGGGAAGGGAGAGGAGGATAATAAGAAGTTTGTGGGAGGAGGGCTGTGTATCTCGGAGTGAGATGGTGCTAGAAGGGGAGTCCCTAGTGTAGAAAGCCATGCCTCCTCCACGTTTTCCATGGTCCTGACAGAATAGATTGTAGTCAGGAATAGAGAGGGAAGAGTCTGGGATCCTGGCAGAAAACCAAGAATCAGTTATGTACAGTACATCTGGTGAGTGCCGGGTGGCCCAGACTTTTAGGCCATCCAATGTAGAAAGGAGGCTTTTTGCATTTAGGTGAAAAATGTGTAATCCCTTAGGTTGTGCAGAGAGAATATTAGAGAGAGGAGGGCCAGGGTTAATTTCTATGTCCTGGGAGAGAAGTAGGAGGAGTAGGTAAAGGGAAAATTGGGGGTGGGGGGGATTAGATCTTTTGGAGGACCGAGAGGAGGGCGAGGAACTGCAGACGCAGCAGAGGAGGGTCTCAAGGTTAAGAGAGGGGGATGAAAGCAAGCTAGAGGGTGTAGATGAGTGGGTTGAAAGAGAGAAGGAGTGGGCAGTTGGGAGGTATCACGGTAGGGTGGAGGGAGAGGGCGATGGGGCATGATGGAGAGGTGAGTACAGGGCAGGCTGAGGGAGAGGGGAGAAGTAAGAGTGAGTGACAAAAGCAGGGAGGAAGGAGGGGAAGGTGGGAGATCAGGGGAAGTGCCCTGAGTAGGGAAATGGAGAGATGGGGGTAGAAGAGGATGGAGAGAAACTCAGGATGAGAAGGGAGAAAGAAAATAGGGAGAAAGTGTGCATGTTGGAGAGATGAGGGGAGAGCAGAGCAGAGTGTAAGTCAGAAGTAGGAGGTGGCCTTTAAATTGGAGAAAGGAGGAGCTAAAACGTCTATACCAGAAACTAAGCTGAGTAAATTGAAGTATACACTAACTGCAGAGGGGCTTGCAGGAGCAAGTAGAAGAGTTCCTATATCCGGTAGGCTTGGAGAGAAGCAGAGGATACAGCAGTCAGTGGCAGTAGGGGTTGCAGAGTTAAAACTTGGTTTAGAGATTGGGCAATGGGGAGGGCACCGTGGAGGGTGAGCAGGATGGACGCTCAGGCTTAGAGAACGGAAACCAACAGCGACTTAAATAGTTTGGGGAAAATTACTGTATAGTAGAGGCAACTCCACCGGAATTGCAGCGGGGTGTGTCTGAACATCTCCTGAACAATATGAGCAATCCTCGAAAGCGTCGTCCTCTGACAGACGGAGCTAACAACAAGGGAGCATTGGGAGCGCCAAACACGAGGTTGGCCCAAGGAAATCTAGCACCCGGGGAGCCAGTTGAGGAGACTTTACAATCTTTTGGAGTTAAAATCCCCCATCTCATTCAAACCATGGCAGGACTAGCTGAAAAATTCTATGGCCTCAACAGTCGGTTTGTAAACCTTGAAGCAACAGTGGACTCTGTTAAGACCGCGGCAGTAGATTCCACTAAGAGATCGGAGGCTGCAATGGGGACAGCAGCAAACCTAGTGAAAGAAAATGTCAACCTATGGTCCCAACTTGAAATGCTTGAAAATCAAGCAAGAGCAGAAAACTTACGGGTAGTCGGGATGCCAGAGGGCTGTGAGGAGGACCATTTGCCCCTCTTCTCATCAGACTGGCTCCAGCAACAGTTCGGAGAAGCAGGGTCTTTGAAACCAGTCCCCATTCAGAAAGCATACAGGGTGATGTCTCGTGGCAGAAGGGAAGTTGCAGAAGCCCCACATACCATTACAGTGGTGCTAGATGGAATGGGAACAAGAGACTATGTCTTGGCTCTTTTGAGGAAAAAAGGAACATTGCTGCAGGATGGGCAAGTGGTTCGCCTCTGCCCCGACCTGAGTTATGCCACATGACAAAAAAAAGAAATGTTTTGATGGGATGAAAGCCATCCTATGGGAGGCCGGAATCCTGCATAGCATACTTCTTCTGGTGAGGCTGAGGGCTGTGTATCAAGGGAAGATCTTCATCTTCAGTGACTCTGCGGATGCACTTAAGTGGACACAGAAGAACGCTCCAGCATGACGATCTGGAGAAGAAGAGCCAGATGAAGAGATGACCTGAAGAGAGAAGACTGATTACTAGAAGTGCATGTCTGAAATCGTGGGAGAGCAGTGCTATTTGGTCTAGACATCAGTAAGTGCATAGTATCTTTTGTTCAGGGAATCTAGGCCCTGTTGGTATCTGAAGCGACTGCTCCTCAGGCTCCTGCAAACAACCGAGGTTTTCCTGAAATTGTTCTTAAGTTATATTTTAAAAGTTTAATGCAGAATTGCATAGCTTAAACTAAAAAGGGCTAGTACACGTGTATATTGTGTTTTCTCAGGCGATTAAGTTCACTGCATGTTGCTGTTTGTTTGGAGGAGGGGTTTGACAACAGTCTCTACAAGTTTAACGCCATAAGGCTATAGGATGTTTCCATTTTACTGCCCATTTTAGAAGAGTTACATGAGTAACTAACCTAATGTTTAGCATATTTAATTGCCCCTAGTTCTCCATTAGGGAGAGGGGACATACTTACAACTCTTCTGAACAGTGTTATAACTATACACACATGCTGCTCATGGACTCTAACTAGCAGCATTAATGGTTTTGACTAATGATTATAATTCGTAATAACCCTCCAAAGACGTATCTTAATAGTAGAGATGGTGTATTTCAAAGTATTAAGAGGAGTGGCAACCTCATGTGCAGAACTGATTGTATATCCTAGAGATACAAAACGATCAGAGGGGCACTGGAGCCGCTTAGGGTCCGAATACCAACTACTCAGTCTGACTTGCAACTAAATTTATATATTTTCCAGGATATACAATCCTGGCAAGAACTGGCAGTGTAGCCTAGAGGTTAGAGGAATGAGGTGTGAACAAGCTTGCTACATCCAGCAGACCAGACCCAAGTTTGATTCTCACAACCTCCACTTGCATACTGTGTGACTCTGAGCAAGTCACTTAACCGCCCAGTGCTCCCAGGTCGCCCCTGAAAACAGGCACTTGTGCCTAGTGGGCCTTACCCGGTAACCAAAAACTAAACTAAAAAAAAAATATTAATTTACTACAAAGCATAAACTGTATGTTTATCATATTCAATAAACAAAGTTAAAAAAATTAGAGATTGGGGAATGTCCTCTGAGAATGCTTAATTGAACTGGGTTCAAGGCAAGTGACTAGAGGCAGGATTTAGGAGTTAACACAGGGTGAGAGAGAGGAGAACTTCACTTGACAGGTGGAAGCACTAGACCGAGGAGTGTTTCAAATTGAGTTATTTAGGGGATCCCAGGGTGGGGGTGGTTTTGTGCGTCACAGCACAGCAGGCACTTTCGGAAAACAATCAGAACACTCTACCTGCTCCGTTAAGACTTTGTTGTGGGTGAGCGGCAGGCTTGACGATCGGGAGGGGAGAGGGCGCATGCCAGAAGAGGGCCCACACTACCCTCAGCAGCTGTGGAGGAGGTCTGCAAGGCAGGGATTAAGGGAAGCACCAAAGAAGGAAGGAGAGAGAGACTGCAATCAGATCCAGTGTTTGTGATGTCCTAGGAAGTGAGGTTTCACAATTCTTAACCTCTGCAGCCTGACCGAGGAAAGCACAGGGCATCACTATCTGGTCTAGACAAAGGCTGTGGCACACAGCAACATACAAAACAATCAGAGGGGCACTGGAGCCGCCTAAGGTCCGAATACCAACTACTCACTCTAACTTGCAATTAAATTTATATATTTTCCAGACTCAGCACCTTGCTCTCTGAACAGACTGAGACACACTAAGAGTGCATCAGAAATTCACCAGTTAGTATTTAAACAATTATTACAAGCAGCATACAGACAGGAGCTGTTTGCTTACTACACAGAACAGCATAACTACAAAATGGATCACTTTTCTGACTGAAACTAAAAGTAAATTATGTTAAGGAAACGCTCTAGCTTACACTGACTGTATATAGGAGAGCTCATTAAAAGCAACCAACCATCTAGCACAGCCTAAACAGTTCATATCATGGGTAAAATGAGTCCTTCTAGCTTAAAATACTTGAACACGTTGCAAATGCTGTAAGGACTCTGAACATTGAAGATACAATCACCTGAGCAGCTTGTGGGACTAACGAACAGGAACTGCATTAACTTCTGTTAAGGGCCCACCGGTTAACGTATACTTGTGAGCTCTGTTCACGCACTGGGCTGCAAAACTTAGAATGTAGACTTAAATACCTAGCTTGTCTAATTACCAAAATGTTCATAATGGGTTTCACAACCTCAGGGTTGCTCAGCCTTCTGTGTCCCAACAACCTTGCCAGGGCTGCCGGAAGTGAAGGTAATTGGCGCTAAATATCCTGTTTTGCACACTCTCCAAGGTCAGCGATACTTTGGGTATAGAGCCCCTAAATGGCTAAACTCATTCAGCCCTGACCTTCTGGCCTGCACCCAACTTGGCCTATTTAAGCCAGATCTGAAGGCCCTTTTGGTGAACAACTACGCCAGTTGTGACTGCAGTCTCTAATCTCACGTCCATAACCCTTGACTCAGCTGCTCCTCCCCCCCACTTGCTCTTACTGACAACATCTGTCCTGGCTGCACCCTGTCTTACTTCTCTGTCTCCCCTTTGAATCCTGCTTACTCCTACCACCTGTTGCTCCTACCTCTCATACAATAACTATTTATTGCTCCTACCTCTCATACAATAAGTTACCTTAGTGTCGATAATGTTGGCTCCCTGTTAATATTCACTGTATATTCTGAAACCAAATGCAAGTACCTCATATGTGAAAGCTATCTCTCTGTGTTAATATGTACTATATGTACTTATTCTACGTTCACATGTATTATTCTCTGTACCCTGACCCAGAACCTCTGTAAATGAGCTTTTAGCTCAAAGGTTGTTTTAATTCTAGTACTAAATAAAAAATATATATATATATAACTAAAGCAGTTTGCAGCTTTAGTATGCATTTTTCCTACAGTTATTGGCACACTGATTTTAACACTGCCTGTTGGAGAGTCTCTCAATTTGAGAAGCTCTGTCTGAGTTTCGATCTGTCTTATCATACCTTAGTTGCAAATGGAAACTCAGACTTATGGATAATTCTGTGTAGTTGAGTTCTGTTGATGCCAATGCCAGTTGTGGTTTTTTTTTTTCTAGCTTGTTAGCAGGAGTCCTTCTGTAGAGTGTCTGGGAATCGGTGCTGTTGGGCACAGATGTATGTAGGTCAGACGCTGTGCATGTATACTGTCAAAAGATGCACTGTGCTGAAGTTGCTGTTGTTATTGAGCTTTGTATTTTCTTTCTTATTTGGTGCAATTTACTGAAAATAGTTTTCCTGCAGAACTTGTAAAAAAAAACAATAAATACACAACTAAATAAGCAAAAAAAGCTGGACTTTTGCTGCTGAATCCCATGTGTCCTTTTCCATTGCCAGCTTGGCCTCTGTTCATCCCTTGACGGAACGTGAGCAGTGGAGGACTGGGGAATAGCTCGGTTGTTTCTGTGCCTGAAGATCAGGGAAGATGATGCAGTTCTGCCACGTACTCTGACCCCTTAATATGGTGGGAAGGGAGGGAGCATGGTTGTCAGAGGTGGTGTCACGCAGCAGAGAATTAAAACATACTGCAGAGCCTCTATGCTGTAAGGATTTGATATCCCATGGCACTTGAACAAGAGCAAAGATGTGAACTACAGAGTCCTTCCAAGAGTCTTTGGGGAAGCTTTACATCTCCAGCGTGGAGACAGCCTCTTTGTAAACAAGCCTTTTAAAGCTCCAAGGGCCACCTTTATAAATGTTTCCAAAGATAAACTATCACTGCATGTTGTGCTCCTATTGAAACCTGGAATCATATGGAGTTGGAAAATTTTCCTTATAGAAACTGCATGTCTTGCAGACAGATTTTGCCCTTTTCTGGATAAGTACGTTGGTAAAATTTATTTTAAAAAATTCAGGCATGACTGAACCACTTAGTTATCTGGCAAATGTGAGTTGTATTTCTGCCACCTCTGCGTTACTTGACCTGAATATAGAAGTAAGTATTATCCGTGTTAACTGTTAACTCAGTCCCTGGGATATGGTCTGTTCAGTTCCATCCAACATTAGTAGATCTGCATATTGTGTCCAGGTGACTGTTTTTTTTCCTCTTCTTTGGTCTACTGTTTTCTCTTCTTCTCAGACAACCCTTTCCCCATCTGGACTAGTTCCCCAGCCCCATCACCTGACCTCCCAGAGTCTTAGCTTCACTCATTTGTCCTGTAGGGGACTGGACCATCATCTAGCCATGGTTAAAGGTTGTTCCTCCATTTTCTTCCTAGGGCAACCCACGTGCAGTGACACAGTGTGAATGCTCTGCCTCAGTGGATATGCCCCCGGTGTCTGCATGTTGGATCCTGTCCCCATCCTGTGCTGCCACCCAGATTCCTCTAGGTGGCAACAGACCAGCAGGACATGCTTACCCCCCTCCTCGAGACAGGAGAGATGTCTAAGGGACACTGAATCTGTCCTGCCCCAAGGGACCAGAGGCCATTCCTGAACCCGGGTCACCTGTGTCGCAGTTGGTGGGTCTGCCACCATGCTACCAAGTCAGCTAGATGACTAACTCTTGGAAAGCTACGGGGCCCAGTGCATGGCACAAGAGTGTGAAGGCACAAAGTGGGGGTACAAACAGCCAGTCTGTTGTGCCTCTGCTCTTCAAGGCCAAACAGAAGATGCAGTATGGATTAGTCTGCCAAATGTTACTGGATGAATAGGGCGTTTACCCGCTAGCGTATTAGTTAGTGAAACCCATGGAAGTCTGAACATAGGATAGTGGCAGTCGTATGGTGCAGTGCTATGCTCAGCTTGTGAACACCGGTCCTGCCAGCATCGTGTCATTAGAATTACTTCTGGATCAACATTTTCTTTAATTGTTCCTCCACTATATTTTTCCTGATAGTGCTGTGATGACCACAGCTTCTCTCCTGTCCCGCATCAATCTCTGACATCCAATGGAATCCTCTCCCTAGCCCAATTTTTCTGGTACTGCACAGTTTCAGCGCATTTTCTATGGCCCTTTCTGTCCCCTGCCACTTGTCCCCAATCTCACTGCAGCTTTATGATGCCTCTACCACCTGCTCATAATAGTTCCACAGCTAGGGGTGTCGCAAAACTGCTACAGGGTTTAGGAAAGTTACCATGTTTTGTGGTTGGCCTGTGGGCCGTGTTTATGACAAGCCCTGCTCCCTTCTGGGACAGGCTTAATGTGTTTTGCAGCCATGTAGTGAAGGGCTTTGACGCTGATTGTGCATAGTTATAAGTTACGTACTGTCACAAAGAGGTTCTTGCGACCTCTTCGTGACGATCCTACCATATGAGACGCGCTGCTGTGTCCATGTTTTCTGTTGGAGGATTTGTGTCCCCGTAGGTGCCCATCATGGGCAGCAGAGAGGGGATTACAGCAGTGACTTCATTGTTTGATTTCAATGTTAAATATTTATTTATTTATTGAATTTTGGTAATCAAGTGGGCCCACTGGAACCAGAGTTCAGTTTTTCAGGGATGACCCAGAATTAATTACAGACAGGTGGTCAGAGAGGGGACAGATTGAATACAGTACATCACAAGCCATAGGTAAATATTTTACAGGCAGATATATGAACAGTGAAAGGAAATAATGGGCATATATTATACCACATAACATAAATTAGCTGACCTGCCCTAAATAAATAGCCACCAGCATATTTACTGGAGGGACATAAACACAAGATATTAGTAACAGGTGCGCATGGAAAACAAGTACCACTGACATTATTAAATGGGGAGCCAAGATAGGAGTAATAGCAACAAAATAAGAACAAGGCAGTCAGTCAGCGATAGCAGTAACAGTGACAGCTTTTGAGTAGATAGGTTTTTGCCCTTTCTTAAAACCCCTGAGGGAGGAGGAGTTTTATAGCTCAGCAGGAAGAGAGTTTGGGGGGCGGAGTAGGCATAAGACCTCTCACCTGTGTTTGTTTTAACCCTGGGTACTTCAAGCAGGTTGCAGTTTGAGACCTGGAGTAAGGCTTAGGAACTAAAAAGTCAGAAAGGTTTGAAGGGGTGAGAATTGTGATGAACTTTAAATGCAAGGCATAAAAATGGGTACATCATCCTCCTCCCCTCCAGAGAAGGCCAACTCGGGGAAAAGAGGAGCTCGCAGTAATGTTTCCTGGGGGGAGCCCTGGCTGCAGAGCGTCTAATTTTGTTGAACAGAACCTTGAGCCTGTTAGTCTCAGAGCTCCTGAGGAACTGCAGAATCGGGGTGCCATATAGTAAAGTGAGGGGCGAGACACAATTTGCAGTGGCAGACAAAGATTCAGGGGTGAGAGCATTGCCCAAGTGATATAGCAGACCAATTTTCTGGTGTATAGATTTGGTGGTTTGATCTACATAAGATTTAAACATGAGTTGTTGCATGAGGAAGACACCCAGGTACTTCATTTTGTCAAACACTTTAAGTTGTGCGCCAGATAAGGTGGGAAGTGACAGCAGGTGACGCTTGTCTGAGCCAAGGTGCTTAGGGCCAAAGAGTACTGCCTGTTTGGTTTTTTTTTGCATTTAGGACAAGCCTGTTGTCATGGAACCATTTCTCAAGTGTAGAGAAATCAGAGGCAAGCTGGGAATTGACCCCATTAATATCAGTAGCGCTTCTATAGAGAACCACATCATCTACATAGAGAATTAGGGTCCCACCTCCATAGTTACTAGGTAGGTCATTAATAAATATAGAGAAAAGCAGGGGACCCAGGATAGACCCCTGTGGGACAGCATCAGAAATGGGCTTCAGACAGGAATGGATGCCATGCCATTTAACTGCCTGATGCCTGTTGGTCAGGTAGTGTCTGAACCAAATAGTGAAGGGTGATCAAAGCCAATTCACTGCAGCTTGTGGAAGAGTAGACTATGATCAACCAGATGAGATGCTTTTGTGAGATCAATAAAGACAGCTCTGCTTAGTGCCCTGTTGTTCATGGCATCTAGTACACCTGTAGTCAGTCTAATCAGAGCAGTGCTGGTGCCATGTTGCTTTCTAAAACCATGCTGCTGGTCAGTAAGTAGGTGGTACAGCTCTAAGTATTCTTGTATTTGATTGTAGACTAGTCTGTCTTGCTCCTTAGCCAATGGACTAAGGAGAATGATGGGGCAGTAGTTTTCCACTAGTTCTTTATGGCCATGACTTATCTGTGCACTATGGACTCTGCCAATATTTTTAGTGGACTGCCCAGGTTATATAAGGACTTTTATTGACTGGGTGGGGGAGTTTGCTTTGTGTGTGTGTGTGTGTGTGTGTGTGTGGTGTAAATGATGAATGTGGTTGTGTGGTAGCTGTGTATACAACCTGAGGAGTTAAATTGTATAAAATGAATTGTTAGGTGGGTTGGTTAGGGGAGTTGGATTTATAGAATTTGGGTTTTAGCTGATGGTGACAGGATGCGATTGTATCAGTCCTTAAGGTGCAGTTACTCCGCGGCCTGTCTGCATGGCCTCCAACCTTTTGAGTCCCCCAGTTTACCTGCAGAAACATATAGGAGGTGCAGGGCTTTGGGGATTGCACGTGGTTGGAGGTCTGGGTAGAAGGGGCTGAGAGTGACTGCCGGGGAATCAGCAGTTCGGGTGGTGAGGTACAGGGGGCGCCATGGGACGAAATGGGTACTAGAAACGGGCCTTCCCTGCCTGGTCCCCATACCCAAGGGCTTCACATTTTTTAGTAGTCAGGTGGTTGTTGTCCAAGCAGCTCCCACTCATCCGACCCGGGCTGTGTTGTGCAATGCCAGGTCAATGAGGAATAAGACTGCTGTAATGGCAGACTTGGTTTCCTCTGTAGGCCTGGCATGTATCACAGAGACCTATCTGGCTGGATGATAATGCTGCCCCCATTTTGGAAGCAGCAATTCCGGCCGGGTACTCTGTGGTACACACCCCGAGGAAGGATCGCAGAAGTGGGGGAGTGGCCATTTGTTTTAAAGCCAGCTTTGGCCTCACGGTGCTACTGGTAGGTTCTACCAGGTCATTTGAGAGTGTCACCATGTGTGTGTGTGTGTGTGTGTGTGTGTGTGTGTGTGTGTGTGTATGTGTGTGTATGTGTGTGTGTGTGTGTGTGTGTATGGGTATCCTGGTGCAGGCTACAGGATCCTTCTTATATATTGGCCACTAGGTGGGGAGAAGGAATTCCTGCAGGAGGTTGGGGAGTTTGTTGCCAACCTGGTGTTGGTATCCCAAGTTGGATAATTCTGGGGATGTAAATGCCTGGGTTAGATGTGACAGACCTCAGAATTTGTCCTCCTTCAGAGCATGGAAGCTCTGGGCCTGTCGCAGGTTGTTACTACAGCAACCCACTCTCATGAGTACACATTGGATCTGGTGTTCACACTGGGTCTTGGGGTTGATGACCTCATGATTGATCCGATCGTTTGTTCGAATCATAGCACCATGAGGTTCACGTCTGGGCCCGAGAGTCTCTCCTCTGTGGAGATGGTCCAGTACCGCCCTCTGTGTGGATTGTCCCCAACATTACTACAGGTGGTGCTGGATCTATTGAGTGTGGAGACTGCATGCGCGATAGGTGCTGAGGAGGCAGTGGCAGCCTATAATAAGGCTTTTATTGTGGCCTTCGACTCTAGTGTGCCCATCCGTGTCTGGCCCTTATCTACTCACTGGAGGCCCCCCTGGTTTGATAGGGTACTCAGGTAGTTAAAGATAAAGGGCTGGAGCTTGGAGCTGTGCTGGAGGAGGTCTGGACTGATTGAGGACAAATTGTCTTTGAGGTCACATTATGGTGATTATCAAAGGGCAATCTCCTGGAAAAAGGCGGATTTTCTGTCAAGAGAGATTGATGCAGCAAGGAACAGACTGGCCAGCTTTTCTGTACGGTAGACTGGTTGTTGCACCCGGCCTGTCTCCGTACTGGGGCAGCTAGTTCAAGCACAAGGTGTGATGAGTTTGCTCTGTTCTTTCCTGACAAAGTGTCCTCTATCAGGACTGATATCTCCTCCAGTACTACTCAGAGCTTGCAGGATTGGACTGGTGACATGTCAGGGCACCCCTCTTGTATGGGGTGAGTTTGATCCAGTTGGAGTGGTTGAAGTAGTTGAGATAATCTCAAGGATGCAACCAAACCATTGTGATCTAGACCCAGGTCCAACCCGACTTTTGGTTGGTTGTTAGTAATGACTCCACCTTGCTGTTGATGGCCTGCATGGATTTTTGCAAAGCTTTCCAAGGTGGCTAAGGGTCCGATGCAAGTTTAGCAGATGCATCAGGTTGAGCCATCTCCAACTGTAAATTTTTAGAAGTAGACGTGGGACCCTTGTTAGTATGACCCAGCTTCTATTAAAAGTTATACCAATCAACAGCTGTCTGTGCCCTGATGTAAGATTTTCTATCAGATTAGGCACTTTCTGCAATCAGAGAGTAGTTTTTTCAAGATTTTATTGCTGTATTTCAGAGAGCTCTCACTGCACGCTTCAAGACAGTAGGCGTGCTCCACAGCGCCCCGATTAAAAAGTGCTTTAAGAGTGGTCTCAAGGCCCCTTTTATTTATGATGGCCTTCCCAGATGAGGTATTCTAACCAATTTTTAGTTCTGACCTTAGTTTGTATCTGCTGCTTTTAATTGGTTTTATTGATATTTCCTGTATTTTGGTAGTGTATCTTGGTTTTTGGTTTCCTGCCTTTGTATGTTAGGCACCCAGAGCCTCCGGGATTGGGCATCCTACAAATAAACATTGCCTTGTCTTGCACACACCAGATCCAACATGATTTTACATGTCCAAGATCCGCTGGTGGTGCTACGGTTTTTGGGGTGGGTTTTCTTAATGATAAGGCTCTCATCTTGCCTTCACTGGTTGCTAGTACAAATTACAGAAAATGTAGGCTCTGCTCCCTTTGGATTTACATATAGCAATGCAGGACAGACTCTATTGCTGCGTCAGTTATCAGGGACAAGAACTTGGTGGGCCAAGGATCAGAACAGTTGTGTGAAACTAGCAAGCAGCTGCTGATTCTGCACTAGCTATATGGGTTCATGGCCTTGATTACCTTTCACAGTGAAAAATAGACTGCTACGTGTGCACACCTTTCAGTTTTATGACAAGCCGGTTGAACAGTTACCCACTATGCACAAATCTATTTGCTTTTCCTGTTCCAGGTTGCAATTCTGACTAATGGTGTTCAGAGGGAGTACAAGCACTGTGGTGCCACTGCCACTGAGTGCTTTGGCATTTGTTGCCTACCCACTGGCGTTAAGGTAATCTGAAATGCTCAGTCTTAGGTACGTAGAATACTCTATTTACTAATCTGTGCTATACAAACACATGCACGTCCACTCACTTTCTTGCTGTCATGAATGTTATTCACGTTCCCATAAGTGTGCATGTTAGGAATCTGCTATTCTACTTTAAAGTAATTGAGTGTGACTGGTACAGGGACACTGTTTCTTAATTCTTTATTTAGCCCAGCTGAGATGCAACGTCTTGTTTTCAGTGACGTCCTGAGTAATGTGTGTGATTTTGACACGGTCCAGAAATGGTTCAGATCTAATCAGTTAGCCCTAAATGCTAAGAAAACAATCTCCATGTGCTTCAGCACTAGACAGAAACTTTCTAGGATCCCCTCCTTCCACACCCTAGATGGGGGTACAGTTGACAACGTAACCTCATTTAAATACCTTGGTTCTGGATTGACCGGCACCTTGGCTTCTCTCAGCATGTAGACACCATTCACAAAAAACCTCACTTCATGCTCGCTGCCCTTTGTAGGAACAAAAGCTGCGTCCCTATACCATCTCGCTGAGATATCATCTCTAAGATGATTCTTCCCATCTTTGATTATGGCTACATTGTCTACAGTGCTGCACCTAAGTCCACATTGGCCAGACTGGACCCCCTCTTCCACTTCTTCTTCTGCTGTTTTGCCTTGGCCAGCTCTCCCCTTACTCACCCCTGTTCTCTTTACTCGTCTCTCTCCTTCCCTCCTTGGGCCAGTCGGCAGCTTAACCAACTATTGCCTCCTTCATTTCTAAATTCTGGTTGGCTTCTCTCCCCCATGCCTCAAGCTCGCCTTCCCTTTGCCTCTCTCCTCTTACTCTCTCCAGAATTCATTATCAGTCCCTACTGCTCCCCTCTCGTAATCCCTTGCTGGACAATTTGCCTATTCTTATAGCTTACCTATTATCTGGAACTCTCTTCCACAATCTGTTCTCTCTGCTTTCTCCAAATTCTGTCTTTCCTCTTTACTCCATGCTTCCTCCACTCCCTCCTGCAAATGTCCATAGTCAAATATCCTGCTTCCTCCCTCTTTTTCCCTACCCACTTCCAGTCTCCTACCTCCTACACTTCTCTGCACTCTTCATTTTACTCTTCCATTTATTCTCACCTCTATACTTTTCCTCTCCCCATCTCTTCCCCTCCATTCCTCTTCCCATCCAACTTTATCCTCCCCCCTCCTGCCCTTTCCCTCTCTATCACCTTCTCTTTCACATTACCATCCAGTTTTACCTTCACCACTTCCCTCTTTTCCTACTTATATTCCTATGTTCAGGTTTTCAGAAGTTCATCCTGGGAGTACCTGGTGCCTCACACTTCTGATTTAATCTAATTGCACTGTTATTAATTTATGACTATGCTTTACTGAGTATTACTGTACATTATTATGCCTCTGTATTATTATATATTTTGTGCTTTCCATTTGTTATTATGTACTTATTCCCCCCTTTCCCCCAGGACACATCTGGAAACGAGCTGTATGGTTCAGCGTGTCTTTCATGGTAAATCTCTTTTAAATAAAAATAACTAAATAAAAAATTTATTTTAATCCAAGTGGGCTGGAACGCTGGGGGATTAATGGGCTTGCTCAAGAACACACAGCTAATGTTTGGATCTGGTTGGATTGAATGTGTAATCTGCTGTTTTCCAAGCTAGTGCTCTAACCATAGTTCCTTCTGCCTCTTCTACTTCCCTGAGTTCAGAAATGGTATTTCTGGTTTATTTTTTTGGTTACAGTTTATTCTGTGTTTCTTAGCCTTCAGGTCAATCCTTCCTTCAAAACACCCCATGGTTACCAGACTTCTGTCACCCCTGACCGCAACTGCCACCTCTGTGTAGCTGTGGGGGGGGGGATCCTGAAATTCTTGTTGCATTCATTCACGTGATGGAAGGCAGTGCAGAGTCTGGATGTACCAGGGACTGTCATCTGCTGCTGCTGGGGCCATTTTTTTTTTTTCCTTTTCTCCTAGCCCCCTGGGATGTCTGCATGCTTTGGGCTCTGTGCATAAGCCTGCATGTTGGTGTGTTGATGGCAAGACCATTGACTTCCCCCTCCCACTGTGTCTCTGCTGCACTTCTACCCTTAGACATTCAGGGGGAAGCACTGCAGCAGAGACAGTAACCTGGCTCCCAGATGGGAGAGCATCCTGTGCAGTGCTCGATCACCCTCCCCACCCCAGTTAGTCCCCCAACAACTCCTGCTCGTTCCTGAACTCAGGTTGATGACGTCACAAGCAGTAGTTCTACTGCTGCACGGACAAACTGGCCAGAAATGTTATCTCTTGAAACTAGTAACAGCTAATTAAAAAAATATGTCAAGCAGCTGTCCTGTCAGTGTGATAGGCCTGCTTGTTATATCACTGACCTGCAGAACATGTAGCATCCAGGTCATTTTGTAGAGGATGCAAATAATTATTCCCCTCCAACCACATGGTGATTGTACTACTTAGTTCTAGTCAGAATGCCCACAGTGGCACAGATTTGTGGAAGTAACACTGCCACCTCTCCACCTGCTAGCTCAAGCCCTTATCACCTTCTGCACCCCATACATTCACGAGTGTTAACCCATACTGTATAGTATGCATTGTACTGCATCCCTGTGTAAATCATTATTTTTGTTTCAGATTTTAACCACGTAACTTGCATGGGATGAAAACATCCTTGGGGACGAGTTTTTGTGGGAGGCAATTACAGCAGCAGTGAGCAGATCTGTGTTCATTTATATGTGCAAACTCAGTGCTTTCCAGTTTGTTCTTTGGCTTTTAGGTACATGACAGTAACATGTTATTGCATGTACCTTGCAGAAAGAAGCAAATAGGATAAAGAAAACATTAACATTGGTGGGCCTAGACACTGTGTCCTTCCTGGTTCTGAAAGAGTATCAAAACTTGGGTTGTGCAACTGCAGTGAAATAAGTAGATTACCAGCAATATATGCGTGCAGGATGCAGATTCAGAATCGATCAGCAGGTCTGTAAGTGTAAACAGTAACACATAGCAGTGGGTGAAAAAACAAAATTAAAAAAAAAAGTAAACATAGAGATATGACCTCAGAAGGTTGTGGAAGTTCATGCCTTTATTTGTGCAAAGTTGAAATATGATTTAACAGATTGAAATATTATGAAGGGATACTTTTAAAGTCTAAGTTTACAGCAGCTCCGATATGAATGGGCATCATTTTTCCCATGCGGGGTGGCAGTTTTGAGGGGAGAATGCAGGATATCCCTCATAATAATATATGTCCCTAATTTAACCTCAGAAATTGTCCTTTTTCCCCTCCTAAATGTGGTATTTTTATTACTGATGAAGGGAGTTAAAGCATAACATGCTGCCAGACGATGCTACTATCTAGTTAGCCTTACAATATAGCATATCAGGGGTGTAGCCAGGCATTTCAGATTTGTACACCAACCTGCCACACTGCTACCCGCTCCCCCATTGATGTTCATGCCTGCCCCCCCATAACTCAAGTCCAAGGTTCTGCCTGTTTGCGCTGCTAGTGTAGTGCTAGCTATCCACTGGTAAACACCACTGACTGCTCCACGAGTCCAAGACTATGGCAGAAATTTATTCTCTCTCCCGCTGGTAGGTAGATTCACTTCACTTGCCACTCCACATGAAGTCTTCATTCTTTTAGCTGGCTCTGAGACTGTTCTTCCATCTGTTGCTTCTCAGTTCTTCTACGGCTTCTCTCACTCCCAGTACAACTGAACTAATAGTGTGGCTTCTAACTTTGCTGGGGCAATTAAACTCACCACCCCTGACTTGCCACACCCCATACTAGATGCCACAGCCAATCACTATGCAGGCAGACCATGCAGACCTAATTGAGACCTTCAGCTTCAAAGTCCGTGGTCCCCCTGTGCCACCCCCCCAAAACAAAGCTGAAAGAGAAAGAAAAAGCCTGTGAAGCCAAACAAAGGAATTTAAATGCAATGGACTAGAGAGGGCAGAGCAGTGCTGGCCAGCTTGTTTGCTACCCCCTGCTTCTAAACTTGGTAAGCCATGGCTTACTTGGAGTATCAGTAGCTACACGTTTGTAGCATATGTCTTGCTGATATTTCCATTTTGTAAGCTGTGTCCCTCATTTTGGTCATTAGTCTCTGATTTTTTTAAGCCCTGTCCCTGATTTGCAGAACGGGAGGTTAAGGGGTATGGGAGGATATAGGAGGTGCACAGCACCTCTGATCTACCATAGAGGCGGAAACTAGGCTTGTGACTTGTGAGTGGTGATCTGCTGGCCACCAGGGAATGCTGCAGGGCTTGGGTTAGGGAACGGACCACTGGAAAATTAGGAACCACTTAGAAAAAATCATGTGTACTGGTGACCAGTCCAGTGAGGGACCTGGGGAGACATCACTGGCAGCGCCATTAACTAGGGGGCCCTGAGCATGGTAGAACACCATGCGACAGGCATTGTGCCATGAACTGACCTTTTGCACCTGTTGTATTTCTCCAGTTTAGGTGGGGTGCAAACCCCGTTCATGTAGACCCCGGAACAGTCATCAGCAGTTGAAATAGGCAGTTGCACTTCAATGCAGTTGCAGTCAGTTGCAATTGCATTGGATTGCAGTCATAAAATAGTGAAGTTGAAATCCACTGCAGTCGGTGATTCCATGACCCATCCAGGTTTGTTTTTATGGTGCATTGCAGTGTGTTTTCTCTTTTTTTCTTTCCTGGGGGAGAGGAGGGGGGGCAGTGAATATTTAATGGTCCTCAACCGCCGGCACCGAGCCTTACAGCCAAAAAAAATGCACCCCTGGCTCCTGGACACGAAGCACCCACCAATTAGGAGAGCTTGAAGGAGGTACCAGGAGCTTGAGAGTGTCTGTGACTGACTGCATGGGGTTGCAGGGAGAGTGTGCCGAGGTAGGAGAGGAGACTGTCAGGAGAAGAGGCATCTATGTTGGTGTGTGGGCAGTGGAGCGAGCCGCGTCTTTCTGCAGGGATAAAGTTTGGCTGTTCAGCCTTTAATTTAAAAATAAGTTAACTGTGTCCACTGTCCTGATGTGTCCGATGACTGGAGAGAGACGAGTGTGTGTCTGTGCAGGTCTCAGTCAATCCTCCAGCAAAGCCAGGCAGCAGTCATGTGAAGGCAGCATGTCAGTGGTCTGGTCGTGGTTGGGATCAGCCCATGACCCAGTTGGCCGGGCCCATCGGATGACTCTCACTTAGTCTCGGTAAGGGCTTCAGAGTCAGTGAGGAGGAGGAGTGCTAGGTGCACTAGTTCCACTGTGTGGAGTACTGGAGTGGGGACATGGGTCTGGGTTGGGGACCGACTGTGTGGGTTGGGAGGAGGGAGCACACAGCTCCAAAAAAATACCGGCACCACCACCGAGTAGAGCAGCAGAGGCAGCCTGAGCCATGGAGCCACCAGATGATGACTGAATCATCACACGACACCTGACCAAACTGGCAACAAGCTACTACAGTGAGCAATGTACTGTATGGGATGTGTATGTAAGGCCCGCCAGGGCTGGGCAGTGGGCAGTAGGAAGGAAGAAGATGGTCTGTCATAGACTACTCAGTCTGTCTGTGTGTCTCCTGTGTGCTGGGCTGGCTTGTCTGGCTGGTTGAGAGCTTGGGAGCTGTGGGGCCCAGGGGGCCGAACTTGAAAAGCCAAGGCAAATGATCATCATTGATCTACTGCTGGCGGCCCAGCTGGGCTCTCTCTGACTGTGGTAGCATTGTGAGTAAGTCAGACTCCCCATGAGGTCATGGAGCAGGCCAGGCATAGGTGGTCGGTTGGAGAGTTCCCGGACCCATAGGAGGCCGGAGCTCGGAGCATGATCGGTCGGGTCCAATGGACAAAATGTTTGTTGTTTGCCACTGTAGGAACTGGATAGACTAAATATTAAAATCCTCATGGCAAGATGAATAAAACTTTAAAAAACACATTAGTGTGCATGCTGAAAGCCAAAACAAATTCAGAAACTGTCAGAAAATGTTTTTTTTTTTTTTAATATACATGAGTTTTTTTAGCTTTAAATTTAAACTGTGGATACATCTCAGTTCTGGTATACCACACAGGAGGTACTTCTAGGGGGTCCTCCCTTAAACTGTTTTCAGACTCACAGATTCTGCTAGTAAACTAACATATAATGATGGTTTGCTCTGTTTGCGAAAGGGTACCTTCTAGTTTCTGTGGAATGTTTAAGAGGCCCTACCTGTACTGTATTTTAGACTCACAGTTCTTTCTCTAAGTAACTAGTATTACTGCTGCTTATTTTTCTATACTGTGTACTGTTATACTGTTCTGCTTCAACTTGTTACTTTCAGGGACTCAGTATATTTTGTTGTTGTTTTGACTGGTTATTGTACTTTAGTGGGTTCCTATTGTGTGTAGATTTGTTTCACTGCACTTTGTAGTTGCATTTTAAAGAGCAGCCAGCTTCTAAGCTGCTGCTGACTAGTTGCTTCTCCCTCCAACGATGCACACCTCACCTGCCCCAGAGTTGAGGGGCATAAATAATTCCCTTTGTTTCTGCCCATTTATGAAGTTATAATGCTGCTAAATCCCAAATGCTAAAAATGGAGCTGCTTCCTGACCTCAGCCCATCAACATGCCCCCAGGTAGGCACAAGCAGCCCCGTGTTGTAATGTTATCTCCATCTCTGCAAAGACATAGACAGGGTGGAGGCTGTCCAGAGGACAACCAAAATGGTGCAGGGTCTGTACCAGAAGACATAGGAAGAGAGACTAAAGGAACTTAAGATGTATAGCATCGAGGAAAGGAGGGAGAGGGGGGACATGATAGAAACTTTCAAATACCTCAAGGGAATCAACAAAATCCAAGAGGGTAGCATCTTTCAGAAAAAGAGATGTGCAAGAACAAATGGACACAATTTGAAAATAGAGGGTGACTGCTCAGAGGTAATGTGAGGAAGTATTTCGTCACAGAGAGGATTGTAGATGTATGGAACAGCCTTCCTGAGGAGGTCTTAGAGTCAAAAACAGTGGGGGAATTCAAGAATGCATGGGACAGACATAAGGCAATTCTAGTGGTGGGTAGGAGGAAGTAGGCTGTTGGTTAACTAGGATCTGCAGCTTATCCATTAGGTAGGGAAATGGACAGACTAGGTGGGCCAAGCGGTCCTTATCTGCCATCAGATTCTGTGTTTCTATGTCAGAAGAAGAAGGCTGTGTGTGCACGTGCCCCATTGATTTCAAGGCAGGAGGGGACTTTTTCATACATTTTATTAACTTTTATAGTCAAAATTTTAATTCAGAAAGATACAAAGTTAAAAAAGTATGACAAACTACTTCATAATAAAATTCGGCGATGGTGAAAGTTGAAAAAATTTTTTGGATTTTCTTCAGTTAGTTGAAGTCCGAAATCAGTCATAATGTGTGGTAAGCCAGTCATAATTGGTTTTTCAGCTGACTCTGGGGTCTATGTTCATGCCACCAGATATCTGAATTAAACAATTGTGATGTCCCGTGACACTGTCACAGTAAAGACCCAGCCCACAAATCACTGGCTTTGTGTAGAGTTGAATAGTGTGATGGTGCAACTGGAAGTCTTTTGTGCCTTGATTTGGAGCCATCACACTTTGTGATTGTGTGTCGGGCCCTGGTAGTTTAAATTGTTGCTGTGTGCATAAGCTTGATGTTTTTCTCCGAGTTCAGGTTGTCTCTGTTTCTGTAAGGTTTCAAAAGCAGCACAGAGGTTAGTTTACCTGAGCACCAGAAAAAAAATTTCTAGCCCTACTGTGTAAAAAATAAATAAACGTCAGTAAACCAGTTCAACTTGTTCTATTCTGCCTCTGGACAGTATTGGATATGGGATGCTTTGTTAAATTTCTCTTAGAACTCTGTTTCATTCTAGTTACAAACAGTTCAACTGGGCAGAGAAATTGGATACTGCTGCTCACCATTTCTATGTGTTTACTTATTTTACTTTTAATGCAGAAAGCTATATATTATTTCCTTAATGCAGTGTCCGTGAAGAATAAGCTGCCAGGGTTTCGGAAAAGAATCCAACAGGGTTTTAAAAAGTCTTAGTTTAGCATGGCCACTGCTTTGTTATGGTTGCTAGGAAACAGAAAGGATTTGGCTGGATGCTTTGAAACAGAACTGGCCAGCAGTGGAAGTAAAAAAAGCAGTGGAAGCCTCTGGAGTTGCAGTCAGCCGGCACCCTCACCAGCTCCCACTTGTTGCAGTTTTGTACTTTGTAAGAGTAACAGTCGTTTTGTTCCTTGTTCCCTTTTTCTGGCTGCATGTTGGCCATCCCTCCATGTTTTGGGGGCACCCATCTCATGAAAGTGCCTGATGATGCTAGGTATATCTCATCCAAGAACCAAACAATATCTGGCTAGGTTCTTAGTGCTGTCTGACAGTTGATCACTTCACACATTTGGATTCAAGCTATTGGATCTGCTTTAGTTTCTTTGTGCTTAAATTTTGTTTGTTGTTCACCCCCCCAAAAAAAAAATCTGTCTGGTCTCTTAAGCTTAGGCTTCTTGTTTCACGTAACAAAGTTGGTTGAAAGGAAGATGGGTTAGCTTGCAGCTCTCTTCAAGGTAGACAAGTGAACTCCTTTAATTAGTCCCAGGACTGATACATATCTGGGCTTACAATTTGGGGTTGTGGGTTTTGTGCCATTTCACAGCACTCCTGCTTTCCAGCACCCCTGAGTTGGACATTCCTGCAGCTGTGGTAAGAAAATGCCAATTTCTTTGTTTTTTTTTTTTTTAAACATTTGGTGACTGGGAAAGGCACACTCAGCCAAGGCTGGTCTCCAGGTGTGACCCGGCGGACAGGGAGCATGGGAACAAACAAGTATACAATACAGTAGTACATAATAAGAAGCGTAAAATACATAATAAACAATAGGAAGCATGAAAATTAATGTCAGGATAACTAATACAGCATACAGGCTACGCTGTTAGTTAGGGTATATGGTAAGGGAGACCTGTCATAGAGCAGGGTAGATACTACATGGTACAAACATCTCTAGTGCTAAGTGATGTTATGGGAGCAAGTCTGGAAGGGCAGGAGGCGCAGCAGTGATTTGACAGAGAAGTGGGAAGGAGAGTTGCGTAGGAGAGGAATTTGACTTTTCTACAGATAGGGGAGACGGTAATTGAAAGCAGATTTGCCCATGTTTGAAGATGGAGTGAGAAGTGAGAATGAGCGGGAATCCCTAGAGCATAAGGAGTATGATGAGGATTGGACAGGAGGAAGGAGGGAAGAGATGAAAGAGGGGAGCAGGTTGAACCAGAATTTGGAAATGAAGGATACAGAGTGGAGGAGATGCCGGTGAGAGAGCGGAGGGAGGTCCAAACAGGAGAGTAGAGAGCAGTGGTGGGTCCTGGAGGGAGAGTTTGAGGCAAAGCGATAGAAAGCATAGTAGAGGGAGTCAAGTCAAGAGAGTGAAGTAGAGGGTGCAGTGCAGTGTACAGTATCAGCGTAGTCAAAAACTGGCATAATCATTTTTGTCAGAAGTTCCCGACGTACGGGGAGAGGGAGATGATCTCTGCTTCAATAGAGGATACCAAGCTTTGGGTGAAGTTTAATAGCTATGTAGTCAATGTGAATTGAAAAATTTAACTGTGGGTCCAACCAGACACCTAGGTACTTGTAGAAGGGGACTACCTTTAGCAGGGTGCCGTCTAGGGAATGTGATGGATGGGGCGTTGAGAACCTTAGTTGTTCTTTGAGAGATTCCGAAAGTCATAGAGATTTACGTAATAGAAATTACAGAAAGACATTCTGCAGTTTATTGGATAGTGGATGTTGTCCTGGAGGACAGTGGTCAGATAAGAGGCCTGGAGGTGTGCAGTCCACTTCATGGTGGAGACCATGCCACGGTCTGTTTCTGCTGTATATAGGGGGTGAGGAAAACCATACTAACACAGAAGTGGTAGATTTTAGGGGAGCGAATTTCGTCGGCATGGGTAGGATTCTAAGAGAGAGGTTGGACAACATTAGACCGGACATGGATGCTGGAAGATTGTGGGAGACCATTGAAAAAGGGGTACAGGACGCTACTAAGTACTGTACAAAATTAAGGCGAAAGCATGGTAGAACCAGTAAGCCATGTTGGTGGACTAGGGAGGTGCAGGAGGCAGTGAGGGATAAAAAGGCCGCTTATGCACGTTTTAAACACTCAAGGGGGGGACAAGGAGTGAGGAGAGTATGAAATATTGGCCAGAAGGGTCACCAGAGTGGTGAGGGGAGCCAAGGCGGGGATGGAGCATAACCTGGCTAGGGATATCCGGAGGAGGGGAAGGGATTCTATAGATATGTAAGAGAGCAGCGGAAAGAGAGGATGCAGATCAATAGGACTAAAATTATGGGAGAATGGGCTCAGGAAGCAGGGGAACAGGCAGAGGTGCTAAATGAGTACTTTGCCTCAGTCTTTGTAAATGGGGACTGGGGATCCCTGCAGGCTGATGGGAGGGAAGAGCATTCAGCTAAAGAGAGAAGTTGGTCTGAGACCAGAGGATGAAATGAGGCTAGGGTACAGATAGGAACAGACCCAGAAAAGGTGGGGAGGTTGAGTGAGGGGGAAGGATGGGGGGAAGAAATCACAGTGGATAGGGTGAGGGAGGCCCTTCAGAAGCTAAAGAGTGATAAGGCGCGGGGGCCGGATGGGCTACACCCGAGGGTTGTGAAGTAACTGATGGAGGATCTGGCAGCTCCACTGGCTGCACTCTTTAATACCTCTTTGCAGACAGGATGGGTGTCCCAAGACTGGAGGGTGGCTTATGTAGTACCTATTCATAAAGGGGGGTCTGGAGAAGAGATGGGCAATTTTAGGCCTGTCAGCCTAACGTTTGTGGTAGGCAAAGTAATGGAGGGCTTTATCAAGGAGAGGGTTGGGATGCAGCTGAAATGGTTAGGGCACCAAGATGATAAACAGTATGGCTTTGTTCCGTGGAGATAATGTCAGTCCAATCTCATAGAGTTTTATGACTGGGTGACGGGGGTCATGGACAGACATAGGCCGCTGGACGTCCTATACCTAGATTTCAGCAAGGCGTTTGATTCAGTACCACATTATGGGCTGATAAAAAAAAGATGGGGGAGATGGGGGTGGGAGGACAGGAGCTCATTTGGGTTGAAAATTGGCTCTCAGGGTGTTTTCAGAGGGTAATGGTGGGTGGGATACTCTTCTCTCCCAGGAAGGTAATCAGTGGGGTCCCTCAGGGTTCAGTATTGGGGCCACTCTTGTTCAACGCCTATGTCTCGGATATTGGGAGGGGGTTAGGAATAGGTTGAGTCTCTTTGTGGATGATTCAAAACTGGGAGCTCTGGTGGATTGTGAAAAAGCGAGGGAGGCGGTCCAGGGGGACCTGGATACCCTGGAGGGGTGGTCGAGGAGGTGGGGACTGAAATTTAATGCCGGGAAATGTAAGGTATTACATTTGGGGGTAAAAATCCCGGGTCATGAATACAGCTTGGGGGTGGGGTCACACTGCAAGCCACATTGGGAGAAAGAATTTAAGGGTGGTGATAGATGTCAAAATGAATAACTCTGAAAATTGTAGAAGAACTGCAGCCAAAGCAAACAGGATACTGGGCTCCATAGCCTGGGGAATTACGTCCAGGAGGAGGGAGGTGATCCTTCCACTATATAATGCCTTGCTCAGGCCGCAGCTCGAGTACTTTGTACAGTTCTGGAGACCTCATCTGAAGAAGGATATAGTGCTGCTGGAGAAGGTCCAGAGGAGAGTGATCAGGATGATTCAGGGCATGGAGGGGAAGCCTTATGAGGAGAGACTGGATGAGCTTGGGCTTTGCTCACTGGAGGAGAGGTGGGACAGGGGAGATATGATAGAGGTTTTCAAGTATGTAAAAGGAATAAACAGGAGTGGACAAGGAGCTTTTAGCTAAAGAGGGGACAAGGGCCATGAGTGGAAACTGGAGGGGGGAAACTACAGGGGGGAGCGTAAGAAGCATTTTTTCACTGAGAGGGTGGTGGATGCGCGGAATGCATTGCCTGGGAGACAGTGGAGGGATTCAAGAAGGGGTGGGACAGGCACAAGGGGAAACTGAAACTAAGGAAGATCCTACTGGGGGCTGGGGAGGTGGTAAGGTGAACAGCCATTAGGTTGCTGGCTATCGAGCAGACAAGACGGACCATTTGGCCTATTCTGCTGGCTTTCTAGTATGTTAGTTTAGATTTTTTTATCACAATTATGGTAATATTTTCCATAATTGCAGTAAAATGTGCCAATTTGCAGAAATGTTTTCACAATTTGGCACTTTTATTGCAGTTTCACTGTCTTGGGCTGAGAAGAGTTGGAGAACCAGAAAGAGCAGAGGTCACTATATATATTGTATAACCACTAACATCAATAAAGAGTACGTGCATAGATAAAAGGATGCTATCTTAGTTTGCCCTTCTTATTGAATTAAGTGGTTATACTCTAGTTTTAGGAATCCACCAAAATACATGTAGTCCCCTCCCTTCATCTGCATGTCCTGGAGGGATTGCACTAGATCACAAACTTGAGTTTTATGGCTTGCTCATTACTGGCTAGAATTTGCAGAACTGCTTGTAGGGTAAATACACACTAGAACTTCAGGGGAAGGCCCGGTGATGCAGCTGCACCCTGGTTTCCTGAAGCTACTGTATTTAGGTTATTAGGTTTTGTAGTTTGAGCCTTTGGGCTTTGTTCCAGGCAGCCGGGAGAGCCCAACTTAAAGCCATCTCACCAAACTGGGAGCAAGATGTCAAAGTGGAAGCTGCATCACAGATAGTGGCCACAGCTGTAAAGGTTTCCATGCAATCCCTGAATGCCACTTCTCAAGTATCCAGGAGAATACACAATTAAGGTACCACATGGAAGCGCTGGAGAATGCAAAGATGGCATCCCACGTACGACTGATTGGGCTCCTGGAAGGGAGTGAAGAGGATAATTTACTGAGTTTCATGCAAAATTGGCTCCCTGATGTACTGCGACTTCACCCTGATGCAGTTGCGGGTCAACTACACAACCCCTACAGAATCACACCTCGTACAGCGGGACCTCAAGTGGATGCTCCTCGAACGGTCCTGATGGTGACAGCCAGTGCAGCCACTTGGGATTTACTTCTCCAGGCTGCAAGATCCACAGTCTCTCTTAATTATAATGGGGCCACATTGCACATTTTTCCAGATCTATCCTATGCAATGAGGGCACAGAGGAAAAAAATTGACAAAGTTTGTGCTAAACTCAGGACTCTCTGGGTAACACATTCGCTTTTGATGCTGGCCCCACTCTGGATTCATTACAGCGGAAAGACATTTAAGTATTCGCATCCCCTGGAAGCTAGGAGGCAGACTGAAGCGATTGCCAGGGAGTTTGAGGCTAGAGAAGCGAGTCAGCCTGAGGATTCGGAAGAGGAGACCTGAAAAAGTGACACTCAATAATAAGGTTCCTACTGTTTAGTTAACTGGAAGGGATTACTGTCAGTTACTGAGTAGAACGCCCTTTATGTATAACAAATGTTATTGCTTTACTGCTTTTTTTGTAATTAACTGTTGAATCCTATGCAGATGTTATAGAGATTGTTTTCCCTCTGTCTTACGTGGGGTGGATTCTAACAGTTGATATTTTTCTTGAACCATCGATGTGAAGTTCTGGGGCATGTGAGTTAGGTTTCTGAGTGCTACAATTTGAAGAATTGCATTTGGCTTGGGGTCATATCAGCACATAGTGTTGAGGCAAATTAACGGATTTGAACATTTTGGGACAGACCACCAAAAGTCTTTGTGGAGTGCAGCTAATACTGGATTTAAATTTATGAATATATGATAATCTGTGTGATATACCCCCGTTTTCTTAATCCAGAGTGTATAGGCTAATCACACCTGTCACATTGGATGTATGCTGGTTATATTTCCATTTATATGCTTTACATGAGTGTACTGTATGACAGATTTTGTCAATATGCAATAAAAATAAATAAAATAAAAAAGTGCTTTATGCCTGCAGAAATTGCTAATCATCATTTTAAATAGGCATTCGAGTAAGACAAAAATGTGGAGCTCTGATTTACAGGTAAAGAAGAATCCAGTTCCCTAATCTGTCATGGTGAGGAGTGCTAAAACATAGGAGCATTATCTACATAGCAGGAGTCGAAATCAAGTATTGCAACTAATAACCCACTGGACTAGTAACTTAGAAAATCTGCTGACTTCATAGAAGTTTCCAGTTGTCTGACTGGTGTACTTCTCAAAATGTTACCTTTTCCCATACAAGCCAGCATAGCTGGTTAAAGGAAAATTTTACAAGCCTAATGCAAAATCTGTCGGTATCTGGCCAGTGGGGACAGTGGCAGTTTTGATTCCTGACGTAGTAAATTATGGTGACCAAAGGGACTTGAGGCCTGTCTTGTCCACTGCTCCAGCTGCATGGTAGTGTCTGTTTGGACACCCATCCAAGCTTAAATTAACAACTAGAATATTACCCCAGCTCATGGTGTGTAACCCTCAATGTCATTCTCCCTGAGGAACCTGCATAGTCCTGCTTTGAAAGCCTGAACAGTGCTAGTTCCCACAACCTCACTGTGTAGGCTATACGTAAACATTAATCCCCGTTGAAGGTGGCATTTAATGGGCAGTTTATGCATGGTTGGGACCGTTGTGGCCGCGAGGCCGGCTACAGCGGACCAACCATGCATTCACTCCATAGATGCCACCTTCAGCGAGGATTATCTGTTTGTAACATGACAAGTGCAATCAAGTAATTAATTACAGTATGTTTTAATTGCCATCAAACCGACATGAGCAGCTGGACTTCTATGACCGACAGATTTATGGTTCCGCGTCAGTTACTTTGTAAGTCTGTCTCACGGAAGCGTCGCGTACGCGTTTTGATGGCCACATCGAGTACGATAGTGCGTACCACTTTTGCAGATGTTACGTGTGCTATCCGTAGGAACAGACCGAAAAATTAGCCATTACACTATAAAACTTAGCTCTTCTAATGGCCTCTTCTACTGCTGTGTCTCCATGTGATTGCTACTGTGATGACTTCTGGGGAACATTTACTAGATGCATAGTGGAAGGCAGTCAGCTGGTAGAAGAGCAACATGGCATTATGAGACGATAATGCCATGTTCAGCTCGTGAACGCGCTTACAAGAGTCGAGCACTGTGTCAAGTAGGTGCAGTTTGACCAATAGGTGGCGCAAGTGAGATAGAACAGGAAACGGCACCGAGAGCGCTAAGACAGCTAGTGGAGGAGTTACTTGCCTGGGTCTGCAAGTGAGAAGTAGCGCAGGTAGCAAACAACGGGGAAGTCAGTGCTTTGTTAGGGACTTAACGACTGAATAGCGCACATATAGCAGAACAGTTTAAGACAACCCTGGGAAGTAGAGGGGATTAAGACAGAAGCATGAAACAGACGAACAGTTTTCTTAATGGGACAGAGCATCCGCTCTAAGATGTGGAACTAGGGCAGAGAGCAATACAGAGGGAAGAGTGCTGGTCACCACTGACCCACCCACTAGATAGTTGAGGAACTGACCCAGAATGGAAAACATTGCCGTTTCCTCTTCTATCTTACTTGCGTCACCTATTGGTCAAACTGCACCTACTTCACACATTGCTCAACTCTTGTAAGTGCATTCACGAGCTCAACACGGCATTATCGTCTCATAATGCCGTGTTGCTCTTCTACCACGTGACTGCCTTCCACCTATCATCTTTCTTCCCTCGAGTCCTGGTATTTGTCCCATGTTACAATATGTATTAATCACCATCTGAGTGAAGTAATACTTTCGAATGTTTCCTTTATTATACTCTTAATTTTGCTTGCATTCACCAGTCCAAACATTCATGTACACTCCACTCTGTCTGTCCTCTTTAGTATTCCAAAATAAGATTGCCATGCAAGTTTCACAGTGATTCGCATCAATATTTAGTCATATCATAATGAACCAGAAAGAACTGTTTGCATCATTTGTAATTCTGCACATCCCATTCTTCCCATTAGCGCCATATGGCATAGGAACTACATTTCCCAGAATCACTGCCTATACAATCCCCTTGTGGCTGGCTCAAAATTGAGAGTCCAAGTTCCGCTTCATCCACAGGCTCCATTTTAGGGAACCCCTTCCCATTGATTGGTCCATTTCAGCAGTCCAGGACCAAAATGAAAGAGCTACACTGAAACAGTTCATGCTGAAATGAAGACAGGTTAGACAAACTACATTTTCTCAGTCACTCCAAATGATTTCTGGCAAATAGTTATATCTTTCAACAAGGCTCCCTCTGCACATGTAGCGATGGCAGAAATGGAGCGAATTGACAGCAGCTCGGGCGGGATTCGAGCATTAAATACACAGTCCCCCCATACAACCTAATTAAGTCTGCAAGCAGACAGCTCTTAAAGAGACAGTACGTGGAGGCTGAAATAGCACTCACTTGGAACCACATTTAAACAGCTCAGACGTCGAACACCGCACAGACTTGGAGCATTCAGGCAAGCTCCTGGAAGACTTTTGGGAACCCCCATTTGCAGGGAGGGTTACACTATACCAGCTATTTAATACCATGTGATATTACAATCTCCATGATATATTTACAAGCTTATCATACAGTGAAAATAGCTCCCTACCACCTCCTGCAATGGAGATCACTCTGACATACCAGTACTGTGTGGGAAGCAAGAGGTGCCCATCCCACAGAATCTGAGAACAATCTCACCACAGCTTAACCTGGACTCTTAATAACTCCATTCAGTCTGATACTTGGCAAGCAAAGAGATTGCAAACACAAAGTACCAAGTGGGAGCTAAAGATTTTAAAACAAATTGACTTGACAGCAATCACTGTGATGCACAAAGGCAAACCAGTGCACTAGTGGTTTCCACTACTGTATATCACTAAGTAGCCCTCTCTACCCACCTAAAGCCATCAAACAGCAGCTGTTTTAGCCTAGTCAGAGACAGAAACATTACTTTTTACTGAGGAAGGTGCTACTTACTTGGCAAAATTCTGGCACCTCTCCTGCAACATAAATAATTCCAGGGTACATTCTTCACATAGATTAGCTGATGGGATTCAAGCATTTTTGATAATTCTGTCAATATTTACAATGCACCTCTGGAAAAATAACTGACAGCTATTAAGGTTCCTGTGCAAGCAGCCTACTCCCTAAAAATGACACGCTCCCCCCACTCCAGCTAACATGTGCCCTGCCTCGGTGCAGACACTAATGTATGTACGCTTTGGTGTGGCTCACTGAAGAGCATTAGGTTGAGCAGTGCTTCACGGTATTACCAGTAATTCCACAGAGACCGAGCTACCATCCTGCTATTTCTCCTGCTGTGCTGTAAAGCTCTGGGATCAAGTTCCAAAGGTAGTATCTCACTGTGGTTTACACTCGTCTATCCAAAAACACTCCTAATAAGAGTAAAACAAATACGCATCAATTTCCTTCTATGGTTATAAAAACATGGGCTGTACATTTCTAAAGATACAGAAACTTGATTCACAACAAAAAACACCATCAAAATGTAATTTCATTCAGGGTTTCAGGTGTTGCTTGGCCAGTGGTAACACTATAGACCCGTTCACACGGACAGATCTACAGCGTTCTTGGTGGTGCACAGCAGCAAGATTGCTGTTGCTGTGCATGTCTGAACGCCTGTTTTGCCGTTCTGGGGTTGTGTTTCTTTCTATCTGCAATGCCTGGTTCCTTGGGACGGGTTGTGATGCGGGCATTTTGGGCCATTGTACTTGGCCATCTGAACGCCCGCACCACACACAGTGTTGTGACAGACTTTTCCCAGCCTGCACTTCTGCTTCCCATGCTTGTGAGCCCACTATTTTTCTCCACCTGAGTTCAGCTAAAGATTACTTCTGGTAGTGAGCACTTCACTGAACTCGAGGAAATTATCCTTTCTGAAAACCGAGGACTAAAAACTAGAAAAAAACTCAGTGTCACGGCTTGACACTGAGACTGTTTTTTCTACCTTTTAGCCCTCAGTTTTCAAAAAGGATCACCTCCCCGAGTTTAGCTATGTGTACACTACCAGAAACAATCTTTAGCTGAACTTGGGTCAGAAGACCCATTCTCGAGCTATGTGGCGCCGACACCCCAACTCGACCACCCTCTCCCTGCCAGTAGAAACCCTCCTGGAAAACACCGAACTTCGAAGCATCACTACAGTGTTTTAGGCTATTCTGTCTGAATGCTGCTTCACCAATATTTCAGCAAGCATGGCCAGAACGAATTACATGGCACTGGTGCACATCTCTCACCATGTAAACGAGGTATATGATGCTTCAGACAGCTGACTCGCTGGGTTACAAACTAGCACCAGAGGTAGAGGGAGCTCTGCTCAGAGGTATTAATCAATGGAGGCCAAAGGTGTTGTACATGTAAACAATAACACACTACAGGGTGTGCAGCAATGTGAAATTTGTGGTGGTCATGTGACCAGCTGTGATCCCATTGCTTGTTTGATCCCAGCCATTTTATATGAAAGGTTCACAAGAAAGATGGCATTTACATTTAGTACACTCAAGAGAAAGCATACAGACAGGAGAGGCACTTAAAAAAGCAGTATGCAGGCTCCAAGGATGCAGGAAGAGAACGACTGTCCAAATGTTTGGGTTTGTGTCACCCTACTAATAAAAATGTATGGGTCTAGTTGGAGAGACTATTATGTACATGAATGTGTTGTTTTTACATGTTCTTTGGAAGAGAGACATATGAACCAAAATTCAACAGTTCTGGTATTCTAAGGACAAAAGAGTAGACCCTCATATCCACATGAGGTCCTCCAAGCAGAGCCATCAAATTATCACAGATCGCACCAGTTTGTTTTCTTTTTAACCAAATGTTCTTTTTTCTTCCCAGATGTTAGTAGGAAGGGTAGTTGTAGTGGTAATGGGGGACCTCAACCTGCCAGGAACAGACTAGGGGACTATGACATCACCAGTGGCCAGAGAGCAGAGGCTGCTGGATGTCTTCCAGGATGCTTTTTTGACACAACAGGTGAGTGAGTCAACTAGGGAGACCCGGACACTGGACGTGGTCCTGGTGGAAAGTGATCAGATTAGGGACCTTGAGGTGAGGGACCCGTTGGCAGGGAGTGATCACGCCACAGTCTGGTTCTTCCTGGACCTTGGGGGGAAGGAAAACCGAACAAGGACAGTAGTAACCAACTTTAGAGATGCAGACTTCAGGGATATGGGAAGGATCCTTAAAGATCGTCTGGACAGGATAAGGCCGGATATGGATGCTGACAGCAGGTGGGGGATCATTAGGAGGGGAATACAGGAGGTTAGCAGATCCTGCTCAAGGGAAAGGCATAAGTTCAGTAAGGCCAGAAAACCCTGCTGGTGGACCCAGGAAGTACAGGAGGTGGTATGGGAAAAGAAGGCAGGCTATAGGCGCTTCAAGTGCTCAAGGAGTGAAAGGGATCAGGAGGAATATGAGCTGACAGCTGAGAGAGTCACCAGGGTGGTGAGAGCAGCTAAGGCAAAAAAGGAGCAGTCCTTGGCCAGTGGGATCCAGAGGGAGCACAAGGGGTTCTTTAGATATATGGGGAAAAAAGGAAAGTAAGCGGGCAGATCAGCAAGATAAGGATAGGGGAAGGTTGGGCACAGGAGGCGGGGGAACAGGCAGAAGTCCTAAATGAGTACTTTGCCTCAGTTTTTACCAGGGGGAATGGAGGGGTTATGTCTTGTGAGGGGAGCAGGGGCAAACCGGAGGAAGGGATGGGACCGGTTGAGACCATGGGCCCTGATGGGCCTGGGGAGAGGGAGTGGCCACCACAGACAGGTGGAGGGCCTAGCAGTGCAGGGTGAGAAGGGGGAGGACATGGAGGCTGAAATCCTGGTAGAGAGAATAAGGGAATCCCTCAGGTCCCTTCGGACAGAGAATGCGCCTGGGCCAGATAAGATACATCCCAGGGTGCTGAGGGAACAGGCTGTTGTCCTGGCAGTCCCTCTAGCGGAGCTTTTCAACACCTCTCTGAGGACTGGGTGGGTGCCCCAAGACTGGAGGCCCATGTCGTGCCGATCCACAAGGGGGAATCAAGAGAGGAGACGGGAAATTACAGGTCTGTTAGCCTGACATCGGTGGTCAGCAAGGTGATGGAGGGTATTGTCAATGAAAGGCTGGGGGGGGTTACTGGAGCAAACTGGGTACTTTTTAACTGGACAAAGTAAGTTTTGTCATATCACTCCGGTATTGCGCGAATTGCACTGGCTGCCTGTCAGGTAGAGAGTTTTGTTCAGGGTGGGTTTTCTCACCTGTAAGACCCTACATGGACAGGGCCCTGGTTACCTTTCTGATCTCCTGGTACCGTCCACCTCTGTCCGGGATCTCCGCTCCTCTAGTGGTGGCCTCCTCAAAGTTCCGAGAGCAAGGTTGAAATCAGCAGGGGATCGATCAGTTGGAGTTGCTGCTCCAGCTCTCTGGAACTCGTTGCCGCTTGAAGTGAGAGAGGCCCCCACTATAGAGGCCTTCAAGAGTCGTCTGAAGACCTTTTTATTTAAGCAGGCTTTTGGAGATTAAGTTTTATATGTATGATATTTTAATGTAATGTACACGGTATGACATACTGTATAGTTTTTGTGCGGCGCCCAGAGCCTTTGGAATTGGGCGTTTTTTTAAATAAAATTGACATTGACATTGACATTGACATACTTGGACGATAGGCAGCGTGGCTTTGTCATGGGAAGATCGTGCCAGACAAACCCCGTTGAGTTCTACGACTGGGTGACGAGGGCCCTGGATGTCCTCTTTCTGGACTTTAGCAAGGCATTTGATTCAGTACCCCACAGTGGCCTGATGGCTAAGCTGAAGGAAATGGGGTAGGGAGATAGTTGTTAAGATGGATGGGAAGTTGGCTGTCCGAGTGTACTCAGAAGGTGGTGGTGGTTGGAGGGTTAGCCTCATCCCCAAGGTGGGTTACTAGTGTGGTTCCCCAGGGGTCAGTGTTGGGGGCCACTCCTGTTCAACGCCTATATCTCAGACATCAGGAGTGGGGGGTCAGGAATGAGATGAGTCTCTTTGCAGATAACTCAAAGTTGGGTGCTGTGGTGGATGGGGAGGAGGGGAGCGTGGCCTTACAGGAGGACCCGGAGGCTCTGGAAAGGTGGTCGGAAAAATGGAAACTAAAATTCAATGTGAGGAAGTGTCAAGGTGTTGCACCTGGGAGTCAGAAATCCAGGCCAGGATATACCCTGGGAGGAGACATGATTCAAGTCACGGAGGGTGAGAGGGACCTGGGGGTAGTGGTAGATGTCAAAATGAACAGCTCAGAGACCTGTAAGAGGGCAAGGGCAAATAGAATGCTGGGATGCATCACCAGGGGATTACCTCCAGAAAGGCGGAAGTAATCCTTCCACTGTACAACTACTTGGTTAGCCACACCTCGAGTATGTGTACAGTTTTGGAGATCACATTTAAAGAGGACATTACACTCTGAGAGGGTCCAAAGGAGAGCAACCAAAATGATCTGGGGCCTGGGGAGAGGACTTATGAGGGAGAGGCTCAAGAGCTCACATGTACACCCTGGAGGAGAGGAGGGACAAGGGGGACATGATAGAGGTCTTTAAGTGCATGAAAGGGATCAATAAAGGAGGCCCAGTCAGGGTGCTCTAAAGGAAGGAGGGTGGGGCAACAAGAGTTCACGGGTGTAAGCTGGAAGGGGGCAGGCTCAGAGGGGAGAGGAGGAGATGTTATTTCACTGAAAGGGTTGTGAAGCCATGGAATGCACTGCCCAGGGAGCTGGTAGAGGTGGAGACTGTGGACAGGTTTAAGAGGGGACGGGACAGGTACAAGGGGAGGGTAAATCTGACAAGGCCCAATACAGGTGGAACATCTGGGACTGGGGACAGTATAACCCAAGGGGGAAGGGAGACACCAGAATTGGCCCTCAGTGCAGGTGCTGAAAATTGAGCAGACTCGAGAAACCATTAGGCCTATTCTGCTGGCATGTTAGTATGTTAGGATGTTGACAGCATGAGCAGTTAGCAAGATGCCTGTTACTGCAACATGGAAACAAGAGTGTCTTATGAACAACTGAAGGAAGCACTGTAATTGTCCAGAACCATCACAAGGCACTTCAGCAGTCTATAATCAAAAGCATACATTCTGAAGCTTCGAACCCAGTGCAAAACAGCATGCGTAGGAATATTCATCTGTAGTGTATGCTGACCAGCCTTCACCATCAAAAAAAAAAAAAACCTGCCTGAAAAACAAGCATTAACATCAGCTCTAGTTTAGACAGAAAAGAACAAATTATAGACACAAGGCATGTTTTGTCATTTTTAGACTCCAGTGCAGTTACTGTCTCACTCAAGTACCAGGTCGTCAGCATCACAGGAAAACAGGCCTTTGCCACATTCAGGGTGGCATACAACAGAGGAAATCTGCATGAGGTATAAATCAGAAATGGTGAAGGAGACAGAAAGGGTTGTGGATCTGTGATCAGAGTCTATGCCAGTCTTGCAGGCCATGACAACTGTTGCTTCTTGTAAGCATTATCACTTGTCAGCCCCGGTTTGTCAGTTACTGCCATGCCAGGTGTAAACCAGGCCCCTCTACCTAATCGAGGTAGTCTATCATGGTACATTAATTGTAAAATAATGCTTGGGTGGATCCATTTAGTTTATGAAATATATTCATAGCTGTGCGGCTTGGTCCAAGTTTGGGGCAAACACTTAACTCATTCTATCTGGTGCCGTCATTTGGGGTCAGGTAAAGCAATGAATGGTTTTGACCTTGGTGCCTTTTTTCACCAACAGAGAGAGTCTTATTATGAGTGACAGCCGAACCAGCCAACAGAATGGTGTGGAGCTAAAGGAAATGCCCTGCTCTGTGACTGGAAAGAGCAGATCAGTTGTGACCGTGAAGAGAGAAGGAGCTATGTGCTTCTGCAGTGTATAGTTTCAAGCGGGAAGCGAATGTGTGAGGCCCGGAGTTTCAGCCTACAGCCATTGTGAGTGCCAGTTTGGGCTGAATCCAAGTTGTGAGGCGAAAAAAGCACCAGAAGTGTGGAAACCAGGCTCACCCTGTAGAAGACTGGAGAAATTGCTGAATCGCGCTCAGTCTGTCAGGAACTGAAGCTGCTGTGTGTGCTCCCGGGTATTTTGCAGTAAGTGTGATCGGGATCGAGGAGCAGCCTGCCTGGTATAGTACTTTCCTTTTACATATGAATGTACGTAGTGCTTGTGGGGAATCGCTATTTCCAATCCCCTGTGCTGCGTGCTGTGTGTTGAAGCTGGAAGCAAACCCCAGCTTGTCTCGGATTAAATCCGTTTGCTATAGACTGCAGTGGGATCCAGTCACAAGGACCTTGTCTCCATGCCCTGTTGTTTCTGACAGTCCAGAGAACATCCACCATCCGGTTCTCAGCTTGGTTATTGTGAGTGCAAATCAGGGTATTCCCCTGCAGCCTGTTTTCAATCACAAGTGTGTCATCTAATTCTTGTTGTTTCACTGCTTCATGGACTGAGCCATCCGGCTCCGGATTACAATTGGGTGTTATGAATATATTTTCTTCTACAGGGCCCTATCCATCTGCACCTGCCGGCCAACCCCGGGCAACAGACCTGGCTAGCCCCTCCAACCTGGGTACCCAGAGTGTGACTTTTCAGACCTTGTATGTGTGCACAGTACTGTGATTTAATGCCACCAATTAACCTGATTTTCCCCCTTCCGTGTTACTGTCCCCTAAATAAATCAGATTTGTTGTTGTTATACTATATACTGTCTGCGGTGTTGGTACTTATTTAAACAGTATTGTATTTCGCTGTGTATGTTGTTTAACCTTATTTTACAGGGGGTCCTCAGAGGCGTGCTGCAGAATCAGTCTCGAGGGTAAGTGGTGCTTTATGGGTGAACAGAATGTATACGTGAGGTATTGGGGCTGTAACTCCTATGTATTGTGTGAGCCACTAGAGGGAACCAAAGGGGGTCACGGTGTCCCAGAGGGCTGTGATCAAGCTAGTCTAACCACTACAAACCCTGACTCTGGGTGGAGACACGCGCCATAGAACCTAGGCCCCTCAACCTGTCAGTAGTCAAGCAGGCAGGGGTAGTAGCCCTTGGGATAGCGCCACCTGGGGGTTACAGTAGCATAGCAAAATGCGAAGCAAAAGAGGGGGTATTGCTAACCATTTTCAGAAATGCTTAGTAGTAGACTGCTAAACATTTCTTGAGTGAGTCCACAACACAGTACACAACATTAATAAAACTATATATTTTTTTAAATTTTACTAATCAATCTGTGCCAAGATGACTTAAGAGTCCAATGGAAAGCAAAGGAAATAACAAGAGGATCAAGGTTGCTTCTTGTAGTACGGCTACTTTTCCAATGGAATTACATTTTTAAATGGGTAATTTTTCGATGCTGAAACTTGATTTAGGACAGAAGCAGGATTCCTATATGATTTAGTTAAAAAAGAGCTGTCCCTTCACCAAGACTTGAAAATGGAGTCTGGATGCTGTTGTGAAGTGATGCTTGAGATGGAGGCATGTGGGTAGTTCATGTGACTGACAAGGTGCTTGGGGGCAAAACAGATTAAGTAATATGATGGGTGATCCAACTAGTACTTACTGGGCCTCTAATGATGGTGCTGCCATGCTGGTGACTTGGGCTAAGGTGCGGACCCTGGTTTGGGAGTGCAGCTTGGCACAGAAGTGGATACAGGCTCAGGATGGGACTCTAGCTCAAGAGCAGACCAAGGCTCAGGAGCAGATCTGGGCTTGGGAGTGGACCCAGGCTTAGGAATGGACCTAGGACCATCGTAGCATGTCCTAGCCTGTGCATTCTGATCCCCAACAACCCCGTAGCCATGGTGGGCTTGCTCTTCCATTGTGGATTCATCTGCATGCCCATGAATCATTAACAGATGTGTGCACTGCCGCAGGGAAGGGGGGCAGGTCAAGTGTCACCTGGATGGAAAAATTGGGGGCTTCCTTCATGACAACCCTTGGCACTCTCGGAACCATGAACTGGCACCACTGCTCTCATGCCAGATTGTGCTGTATTGGGGAGGGAGACTCCCCAGCAGCCCTGCTGTGTGGGGCTCGTGGATTGGGTTAGCTGTGAGGGTCTGAGGCGCCCTGGAGCAATGGAAGCCTGGTAACAAGGCCGGAGGTTTGCCCAAGGATCAAGAATGATGAGCGGTGGCTGGTCAGGGAGGATCAAATATGGATGGAAAACAACTATGAGCACTTACTGTGAGGAGGCTGATGGGTGCCAGAGCTGTGTGCTGTAGCTGGGACTTTTGGAGATGGTAACAAGTATAGTCGGAGACAGAAGGGACAAGTTGGCAGAGGGGGAGCATGAGATAAGGACTCCCTCCCCCTGCCTGCTCGTCATACACTCCTTACCAAAATTATTTTACCCTCTTTTTACTATAGTATGCTGATGTTATGTACTGCCTCTGTCTTCTTTCTAGCTGGGCTCAACTCCCTCTACAATGCCTTTTGCCATTTCACCTTGAACGCCTCCCCTTGCACACATCACTGATCCCTCTCCCCTCTCCCTCTCCTCTCCTCTCCTCTCTTCACTTGTTACCATATGCTGCATTCTTTTCTCTTCTTCTCCAAATTCTGGTTTGGACCCCTCCCCTCCTACCTCTTTTCTCTCCTCTGTTCTGCATCCGAGGCCCCCTATCCTCTCTGATCTAGAGACGCCCGCACTTTCTCCCTCCCAATCCCCTAATCTTGCTCTGGCTCTGCTGCCTTTTCTTATAGACGTCCCTCTGTCTGGAACACCCACCCATTCTCCATTAGACACTCACCTTCCATTTCAGATCTAAAAAGAGCCCTGTCCCAATCATACCTCTCAACTGTCCCTGATTTTCAGGGATGTCCCTGATTTTACCTCAAAATGTTACCCTGTCCCTCCTAAAAATTGTGCTTCCGTGACCAAACAGTGTGAGTTCTAAGCACAAAATAATGTCAGTTATTGAAGTTACAAACTTGTTCTTCCTTAGAAAATGCATTTTACACTATGCCCCTTATTCTACCAGCTTTCTGAGTGGATAGCACCAATTTTGAAGATGTGTCCCTGATTTTGGTCCTTTGTCCCTGGTTTTTTTAAGCCTTGTCCCTGATTTATGAGGCAGGAGGTTGAGAGGTATGGTCCCAATATTCTCTGTTCTTAGACTCCTGCTTGTGTTTGATCTGATCTCACCTTTAGTATTCTACTTCCTTTTGCTGCTCTACGTACGGATAATGCACCATTTCATCCCTTTATGCACTCATTTAAGACTGTTTAAACAATTGTTTACTGTCTGTTGCTTACCCCGGTTTTCACTTTCTCACTCATCTTTTGTACCCTGTAGATTTTGCTTATTTACTTATAAAGCCTCATATATGTTTAACCTTTCTGTACTTTGGCTGTAAATTTTTTATTTTGTATGTTTTATTTATTTATTTCTCAGAATTACATATAATACCTTTGAGCCAGAGACTCTTTTACAGAGGTTCCGCATCAGAAACATTATTACAACAAAAGGACAATTACAAAGTACAGTGGCAATGATGCTAAGACAGTTACACACATAAGATCTTAACAGGAGTAAGAAATGGTTACAGTTAGTACAGTCAAAAAGGTAAAAATAAAGAGAGTGCTGACAGTAGGATGGGTGGGTCGGGGGGCATTACTGGCAGGTGCTGGGAAGGCAAAGCAGGGGACAAGGTGGCGGAGGTGGAATCACGACAGAGAGAATGAGGGAAGCCCTCATGTCTCTTAAGACGGAGAAAGCACCAGGGCCGGATAAATTACATCCCAGAGTGCTGAAGGAACTGGTGGATGTCCTGGCAAAACCCCTGGCGGAGCTCTTCAGCATCTCTCTGAGGACAGGGTGGGCGCCCCAGGAATGGAAGGTGGCGCATATAGTGCCTATCCACAAGGGGGGATCAAGGGAGGTGGTAGGGAACTACAGGTCCATCAGCCTGACGTCGGTGGTGGGCAAGGTGATGGAGAGCATTGTCAAGGAGAGACTGGGGGGGACCTGGAAAAGTTTGGGGTGCCTGGATGATAGACAGCATGGATTCGTCCTGGGAAAATTGTGTCAGACAAACTTGGTGGAGTTCTATGACTGGGTGATGAGTGCCTTGGACCTGGGTAGACCAGTGGATGTCCTCTTTCTTGACTTCAGCAAGACGTTTGACTCTGTTTCTCATGGGGGCCTGTTGGATAAGCTGGAAGAAATGGGGGTGGGGAACCAGATGATCAGATGGCTAGGCAATTGGCTCCAGGACTGGACCCAGAGGGTCGTGGTTGGGGGGGATAGTCTCATCCCCAAGGAGGGTCATTAGTGGGGTCCCTTAGGGATCGGTCCTTGGGCCCCTCCTGTTCAACGCCTACGTCTCTGACATAAGGAAGGGTATCAGGAGTGAGATGAGTCTCTTTGCAGATGACACAAAACTGGGGGCGGTGGTAGATGGGGAGGGTGTCCCTACAGGGGGGACCTGGAGGCTCTGGAAAAGGTAGTCTAGAAAGTGGAAGCTGAGGTTCAATGCAGGAAATGCAAGGTACTGCACCTGGGAGTCAGAAACCCGGCCAAGTGTACACCCGGGGAGAGAATGCTGCAAGTCTCGATGGCTGAGAGGGACCTGGAGGTGGTGGTGGATGTCAAGATTAACAACTCAGAGACTGGTAGGAGGGCAGCGCCAAAGACCAATAGGATGCTTGGATACATCGCTAGGGGGATCACCTCCAGAAGGAGGGAAGTGATACTCCCACTGTATAACTGCTTGGTAAGGCCACACCTCGAGTACTGCATGCAGTTTTGGAGGCCACATTTAAAGAGGGACATTGAACTCTTGGAGAGGGTCCAGAGGAGGGCAACCAGAATGATTTGGGGCTTGGGGGATAGGGACCTATGGGAGAGGGCTCAAAGAGCTAAATATGTACACATTGGAAGAGAAGGGACAGCGGGGGATATGATAGAGGTCTTCAGGTACATGTAGAGGGAGACAAAATAGGGAGGAGCGGTCAGGGTGCTCCAAGGAAGGAGGGGGGACAGCTAGAGGCATGGGTGGAAGGAGGGGGAGATTCAGGGAGAAAGGAGTAGGTGCTACTTCACTGAGAGGTGGTGGAGCCATGGAATGCGCTGCCCAGGGGCTGGTGGAGGCAGAGACAGTGGAGGGTTCAGGAGGGTGGGACAGGTACAGGGGAAAGGTTCTGGAAGCAAAAACCAGTGCAGCGAGAATATCTGGGACTGGGAGGGGAGAAGCCAGAGAGGGAGAGGGAGGCAGCAAGGTCAGCTCCCAGGGTGGGGGCCGACCAAACAAGCAGACACGAAAGACCGTTATGCCTGTTCTGCTGGCATTTTAGTATGTTAGGATGACTTTCTCACAACAAGGTAGCAGGTTGCAAAATCAGCAGATGGGCACATAGCATCATTTGAAAATAAAATTGAGAGAAAAAATGCATAGGTTGACAGGTAGGTAACATGATTTAATCTGGATATCAATGCAGTCAGAAATTCTTAGTCTGTATTAGAGTGAGAGATGGGGGTGGATGGGGGTTGCAAAACTAGAGGCAATAAAGGCCAGAGCTGACAAAAAGCTAGGCGGTTGATAGGCAGTTGAGCAGCTGAAAACTAGTAGACAGGAGGAGTGCATACCAGTAAGGGTGGGAAAGGAGGAGTAGATACCCAAAAGGGTGGGAAAGGAGGTAGTAGGGACGAACGGTGGGAGTGTGAGGCACAAGGGAGGTTAGGTTGGGACTGAGAGGGGGCATCAGTTAGGTAAGGTTGTAATATGGTTGTAAAACTTGTATTATTCCCTGTTTATACTCCATTTCCCCTTCCCTGGGTCACACCTGGAATTGAGCATTGGCTCCGTGTGCCTTTCCCAGTTACCAACTTTTAAATAAAACAAATAAAAATTAAAACATGGTGCGGTGACTAATATGGCTTTGATGCATCTCTGACTGATTGAATTGACTGAAGCTGCCTTTCATCAGCAGTTTCACCTTATGGTTCTTAAAAGCCTCTTACATTCAAGCTAGTGTGTACATACTTTTGGGTGGGGGAGGGGTGTGAAGAATAAGAATTTACTGGGAAGAGGAGGGGATTTTCTATAATGGGTTGTTGTTGAGGCACAGGTCAGGAAGCAACTCTGTCACATGGGTTTTACTGCTGTCTCTGCAAACAAAGGTGCTGTTGAACACATTATTAGTGTAAGCAAGCCAACAGTCATTAGAGATATTTCAGTTTCACTTTATGATTCACTTCAGAGAGGCATTCTGTAATCTGGAGATCCCCAAGAAGGGTGTCATTATACCACATACTATACAAGGCTGTACATAGGTTTTGGGTGGTCAGGGCACCACCGTCATGCAGCGCAGTAACAGTCAAACAGTCATGGCAGTCAAATGAGGATGGGGATGGGCGCACCTGCAAGGCCAATGTGGCAGGGCATGGTCACACACAACACACCTAGGGTTATTACTGTCCTGATTTTCAGCAGGATGAACCTGATTTGGGCAGCTGTGGCTCTGCAATAAAACTTGAAAAATACTGCATGTCCTGACTTTATAGCAGAAAGAATATTTTCTAACTTTCCACTAAATGTTGCAGAAAACTATAATGCCCTAACCAAAATACATTACAATGATAAGAAACAGTAGAAGCAACTAAGAAACTACAACATTTAGCTTCAATTCTGATTATATAGAGAAAACAAGTCTGTTGCATTGATCGAGGTTACATAATGTCCTGCAAAAAATCATCCTTTAGTAAGAAATGTCCCACTTTGGGCTTCTTAAAAGGTGGCAACCCTAACACCCGCAGCCACGCCCACCGTACACCAGCAGGTGGTTGACAGGCACAGCACCGCCAAGGTGCACCATGGGGACCAATGCAACAGTAGAAAGGACCCCCATGGACACACAGTGCAGGGAAATAGTGCGACAAGTGGTAGAATGGCCATGGACTAGCACTTTGAGGGCCGCAGCACCCGCAACCCAAAGACGGGTGACCACCCTGCAGCCATGCACGGGAACCAAGGGGGTTGGCAGGGGCAACCAGAGGTGCAGTGCTGACAGGCATGCACCCTGCTAATGGGCTCCTGGGTAGACAGGAGGGGAGGGCCACACCACAGGACAGGGATGCACCAAGGAGAGGAAAGCCATCGGGATGGAGGCTGCACCTCACAGGGTACAGCATGGGAGAGCCAGCACACTGGCCAGTAGCAAGGGGTGGGACAGCAGCCACCAGTACAGACGTGCCCATGTGTGGCACAGGAGGGTGGCCCCAGTGCCACATGTGGTGGGCGGTACCCGTGCATCGGGTGGAGGGGGGCCATACACCTGCACTCGACAGTCCCACTGCAACCCCGAATGCCAGCATCAGCCCAGCAGAGCCCACGGCCCCAGACATATGCCCACACCATCCACAGTGCCACATGGCACCATGGCCACACATGGCATTGCAGGTCAGAGACTCACATCAACACACCCATGTACACAGCCACATCTACACCCACACATGCACGTGAACACTAACAAAGGACACTGGAGGCAGACATGCTGTTCGCACAGATTTACTGTTTGCTACAGGACGTGTTAGACGTCACACATCTGCATGCACTGTGGGACACCCATGGTGCGGAACTACTTGCATGCACACGCAGTGGGCAGGTGCCGTGCCTACACCTGCAGCTGGAACTGCATGGCAATGCCCTTCAGATAGTTCTATATGCTGTGCTTCCCATACTGTACCACCAGATCCATGATACGCTGGCCCCTGTCACAAAGCCTCCTGCGTGCTGGTGCAGCGGGCTGCCCTGCCCTGTATTGCTGTACCTTTATCTCATTCAGCTGTTCCTCACGCCGCAGTCAACGAATGTCCAGATGGAGGGATGCGCAGCCCCCAACAAAGAGTTGAAACCCTTGTGCCAGCCCTCCACCACATTGATGGTCCGTGGTAGTCCAGACCGTGAGGTAGTGTAACAGTTTCACACAATGACGGGGAAAGTAGCCTTGCACGTGTGCCCAGTGCGGATGGGCCGCCCAAGCCAACTGTCCCCAAAGTAATCCAGTAGGTGTAATCCACATGGCTGTGTAGGTGGCTGTTGTGTGCATTGCCATGAGCACAAACACAGTGGGGATTACATTACTGTATTCCAGCCCGTGGAACGTGTACAGCTGCCTGAAAAGAGGTGGGCAGCATCTGAAGGTGCCATCGGCGTACCAGTTGGCACAGCGCTCCATGTACTGTAGGTTCCGGGTGGTGGAAAAGAGCATGTATCTGTCTGGCCAGGCCCTGAGTCCCATAAGAGGAAGGGCTCCCCCTTCTGTGTGAGGCTGTAGGGCTCAGGCACTGTCAGTTTAGTGAGGGATGCCAGCAGCTGTGGTGCCGTGCTTGCTGCCCTCCTACTACGCTGCACAGACCGCCAAAGGTTTTCCAGGTGTGGCAGCCACTCCCCAATAGTGTCTGGCAGTGCACTGCAGCATGCAGCCATCACCTGTTGTGGTGTCTCTGGTGTCTGCACTGCCCTTCTCCTGATGTTGCCATGCACACGGTGATGTCAGCGCAGTCCAGGACATGATTATGGGTGCCCAGGGTGGTCACCAGTTCCCCCTGGCTGGTGTGGGCCCATGCCTTGCAGCTGCCCCCTTGGTATTTAATGCATTTCCAGTACGTCTTGAATCCCCATTAGCGCTCCTTTCTGTACAGGAAACCGTCCTGCAACAGGAGTCTGTTGCGTCTCTGGCTGTCCACATATTCCAGTGGCATGCATGCTATTCCATGTGTGTGTGGCCGCTCAGCAGTGCCGCTGCTTATGTATCTGACTGTTGTCCACCTGCAATAGGGTGCACCTGCCTGCCGGCAATGCCACGGCAAATTGCCCTGATTGGGCTGTGCGCATTGCAAGGGTGGGGCCTCCTCTTCCCCTGGTCTGCCCTGTGGTCCCCCCCCCCATCGCTGCCCGTACCCCATGACATCCCTGGTGCCGTTGCTGTGATTGTACCGGTTGTCTCACCCCGCCGCCTGCACACTTTCTTGTGGTGCTGCATGCCATAGATGCTGCCCTGTGTGGTACCTGCCCTGCAGGCACACTTGGTGTCTTCCTCCTGCTGCATGCCCCCTCCACAGGGTGTACATGTGTGATATGTGTGTATGTCACTCTGGCAACGCACATTCCATGGCACGCCTGCATCTGTCTAAGCTCTGTGGCCCGTAGTCTGCTCCAGGTGCTTGCCGCTGTGTCCTCATTGCTGCACCGCCTCCTGGTTTGCCTTCCCTTGGACCATTCCTGTGTGCCACCCAGGCTGCGGCTCTGGCTATGCCTCTTCATTCTGTGCAGGCGCTGCGTCCTCCTGGTGTCCTGTTTGCCTGCGCCGTGCTTGGTCTGTGGGTGCTGGGCATCCTCTTCCCTGGTACTTTGCTGGCGGGTGTGCTCTTGTGGTCTGCGTGACGGTGCCCTAACCACCCAGAACCCTGTACATATTGGTGCTTTTTCCTTCACTTTCAGGCTGACCATGTTTCATTTTTGCATTTACTGCTAGCTTAGGATGCAGTGTGGTCTTGTGGTTAGAGCGTTGGCTTGGGAACCTGGTGATCACAGGTTCAAACACTGCTAGAGCCAGATACTTATTGTTGGACCCTGGACAACTTACTTAACCTCCCAGTTGCGGAAATGGGTAGAAGCAGACCTTACTGAAAAAATATGTTGCGTCTCAATTAAGATGTCCTGGGTAAATAAATTGCTTTATTAAAAAACAAACAAACAAAACAAAGCAAACAAAGACTGGTCTGTCAGTTATAATGTCACTACCGTGACCACAAAGCATTTACATAGCAATCAAAACCTCCCACATGTTTTGAATTAAATACACAATGGGAAAGTAAAGCTTTTTAAAGGAGGTTCTTGAAAAGATTTAGGGGCAGTGAACAAACTGAAAAGGAGTGAGGCATAGCAAAACTACAGTGTTTTATTAGAGGATAGCGTTTCTTTTATTTATATGAGAATTTCCATTTAAATATAGAAATGTGGAAGTATAACTTAAGGAACTGTGGCAAAATATTGCAAAGTACAGTGGTACATTACAACATGATTTTTTTGTATTGGAGATAATTATATTACTGGCCGCAGTGCTCCTAGCCTCTGCTAGGAGTCGAACCAGACACCTGACGCTGCTTCTCATCCTCCCCAGAGGAGGAAAGCAGTCCATCGGACGATCCTCCTAGCTCCCTCCGGATACTCCTCTGATGTCTCAGGCTCATTCCTGCACCTGGGTTGCCATCGTCACAAGCATTTTATGTTGCTATTGACATACTTGGTACTCCCCCGGCAAAAACTATAAAGAATACTGTTTGGCACTGCCATTTTCAAGATAACTCACATTCAGCAGTAACATACTGTAGAAAGTTAGTTTCAGAAGGGACTCTAGGTCCGTCATGTCTCTCATCCTCCCACACACATTTTGTAAACAGGAATGAAATAAGCATGCCACGCAAACATGTAGCAATTTATAGAGATTCCCCATAGTGTGATTAAAGAAAGGCATGAAAAATCACAGTATGTTTTGTGAGATCGTGCTTAAACACGTACTGTATCTACTAATCTAAAAACGTGACTTCCTGTTTACAACAGTTATGCTTATTAGTCACTCATGCCAGCTTTCTTTTTTTGTATACACCACAAAAAACCTGCAGAAACATGATTTCAGCCACAAGTATTGAAAGGGGAAATTATTTAACCAGGAAAGGCACACTAAGCTGGAACTTGTTTCCAGGTATGACCTGGGAGCACAAGGAAGTTAAGTGACTTGCTCAGGGTCACACAGTATGCAAGTGGGGGCTGTTGGGATTCAAACCCAGGTCTGTAGGTTTGCAGCTCAGTGCCCTTAACCATTATGCTATACTGCTTCCTATTGAAAAATAATGCTGCAGAATGTTTGATTATTCAGGTTACAGTGAATCAGTGACTTCATACAATAAGTGTCTTTTTAAACTGAAATGTGGAAAAAACATAATATAAACAAGTGACTGTATTTTGTTTTGGTGGGGCCATTCCTGCCTTTTTATATCAGGGTAGCTGAGGCCACACAACATATTCCAAGCTAAGAGGGTAGACAGGTGGTTTCCGTCACAGCCAGTGATAAATCTGCTCTGTGGTGTGCTGACAGAGGGGCATGCAGATGCTGTTTGCCCCATGTACCCGTTTCCTGATAATAGAGATCGCCATGGCCAGCCCCACATTCCTAGCTGAGAGGTTAGACAGGTGATTCCTGTCGCAGCCTATGAAAATGCAGCATATGCTCAGTGGCGTGACAGCAGATGGGTGTGCAGATACCGGCTGGCCACACTTTTCTTGAAAGCCATGAACCTGATACATGGAGGGGGCAGTGGTACTAGGATAAAACAGCAAAACCGGGCACAAAACAAGAGTAGTAGTATAACAAATTCTTAGAAAAATTCAAAGTGTAGCTCAGATTAACACTTCAGCACTTTGAGGCATCCTGCCTCTTTCTTAGGGTGTAATAGTTAAAAAGCAAGTTCCTTTATGCCATTTTACAACCATGTGACCCTAATCTCTTGAAACAACTAATCTTAAACCCTTAATAAAGTAATGTTCAATGTGTGATACATAGATGCTTGTGTTATGTAGAGCTGAATAGGATATAGTTTGTGCTTAGATACGTTTGACTGGATAGTACACAGGTCAGTGTTTGTAGTACGTATGAACTGAATACAGTGGTTAGTGCTTAGATATGTTAAGCTGGAAGGTACATAGGTCAGTACTTGTAGAACGTAGGAGCTGGATGTAGTATGGCTGATGCTTATGCATGTTTGAGCTGTATAAGATATAATGCTATTAGAGTTTAGTCTTTTGGGCTTTGCTCTATATCCCACCTTTGTAGGGATGCTAGGCAAGTGTCGAGTTGAAGGCCCAAAAAGAATTATGATTGTCTGTGTGGGTTACCTCCTCCAACTCTGGAGAGTGTGGCCAGTAGCACGCAGGAGCGGAAAAACGCCCTTGGGGGAAACCTTCGAGGACCCATGGCTACTAAACCACCCACCCACCCTCTGGGCATACTAAAGGAGAGTAATCCTAAAGTAGGCAGTAGTGATATTTATCATCTAACGAGATCCAGAGTGTCGTTAGGAGGCATATCCCGAGTTAGATTGCAAGCTGGTAATCCTGGAGATGGACAACTCTCGAATGGAAGTCCACCAAGGAGAAATATTAGCATAAGGGTAACAAATCCAAGTCCATAAAGACAATACAGAAAGCGAGGAGTTGTTCCATGTAAGATGACCAAGTCCTGTTGAGTAGGTGATGATGAGCAGGAAGGCAATGCTGAAAATGGAATTCTAGCAGATAGAATAATCCAGGTAGGAAGGATGACAAGATGACAAATGGTGGGTAGTCCCTGATTGAGGAAACTATGAGGTGAACGGCAGAGGAGTTCATGGATGGTTAGCATGTTGAAGATGAGTACCAAGAGAATTATTTGAGGACGTAGAGTCTTAAAGGTGGAAGTGGTTGGTAATCCCATCTGCACTTTATCATCACTGACCGCCAGAGGTCGCCTTCGCTGATTGAATCTCACCTATTCCTTCTCTGCTCTCAGTTTATTGTGTCTTCCTTCTTACCTCCACCAATAGCTCCTTTCTACCTTCATGCCCACTCTCCCCTTTTTATTCTCTCTTCATACTCCTATCTAATAATGGCTTCTAGGTCCATACACACCCTTGTCTCTCTAGCACTTATGTTATGGGTACTCTCAGTTCTCACTGGGCCTGCTGTGACTATGTTACCTAACTCAGTATACTCACTGGATAATTTCTGCTTCTCCAACCTCCTAAACGCCCCCGTCCCTAACCCTTCTCCCCCATCTGGGCTTTACTTCAAACTACTGGGATTATTAATTAAGTATATCCAGTTAAGATTCTCTGTCTCCCCTGGATGTACAGCTCGGGCTTATATTATAGCATCTATATGGATATTGTCCCTTTCCCTTACTCTGGCTGGGGATGTCGAGACTAACCCAGGTCCTGCTCTGGCCACAATCCCATCCGTTCTCATCCATTGCACTGTCTGCCCTAATCATCTGGCCTCACCTTTGCCCGCATTAATATGAGGAGTCTCTTGGCCAACCTCCCTGACCTTGAGACATGGATAAACCCTAAAACCCTGATATCCCAGCCATATCTGAAAAATGGCTTAAGCCTTCCATTCCTGATTCCCAGTGCTGTCTACAGGGTTATAACTTGCTTCGGGCAGATCGACCTAGTGCTAAAAGAGGCGGCGGCCTTGCACTTTACTACAAAGCGCATCTGAACATTACCTTATGTCAGGATCCCCCTCTCGCCAACTGTGAGGTTATTATTATTATTCACTCCCTCCTCCTGCTTGGCGGCGTCAAAAGACTTGATATCGTCTGCATATATATTCCTCCTAGAAACTGTAGGCTAGGGCTTTAGGAGTTCATTGAATATTTGCTATCTATGACTGGGAAAAACAATATTGTCTGCCTTGGGGACTTTAACTTTGAATGGGCCGGATCTAGCTCTTCCCTCCTTTCCTCCTTGACTAGTAAGGCCTCTCTCAGCTTATACTAGAACCCACTAGGATCTCCAACGGTGGAGCCTGCGCCACTCTCCTTGACTGGATCCTGACAAATAGGAAGGAGTTTTTCCCCTCAGACGGTGTTCTCCCAGATACCATAAGTGACCATTACCCAGTTTACTGTATATGGGATACCTCCCCCTCCTTCCCATCTAAAGTCTTAACCTTTTCCAACCTCTCCAACCTGAATTCAGAAGCCTTCATTCATGATCTTAACCTGGTTGACTGATCTCCCCTCCACTTTAATGATGATACAAACATCTTGTGGGCTATTTCACCTCTTTCCTACTCTCACTACAAAAAAATCACATCCCGGTCACCATGAGAAGGGTAAAAGGGAAAGTCACCAAATGGCTCAGGCGTCCCCTGCTCCATCTCCTGAAACTCAGGGATAAACTATGGTCAACTTGGAAGGCCTCACATCTACTTACTGACTCTAAAGCCTACAGAGCCATATAGAACACGTGCAAAAAGGAGATTTGCCTAGCTGAAAGTTCTTATTTCAGGAATCTCCTTGGTTCTGCTGCCTTCAACCCCAAGTGGTATTGGTCACACATCAAGGAGATTCTTGGGAACAATAAGCCTCTGACACCAAATGATATGTACATAATTGATGCCCACTGTAACCACCCACTCACCATTGCTAATGCCTTCAACTCTTCTTTTCCACTCTACCTACCCTTACCCCCCTCCTCACTCCCCAGTGCTGGGCCTGACTCATCTCCCCATTCCTCCTCTCCTCCTACTCTGGAGTTGGCTCCAGTCACCTACCTTGAAGTACTAAACTTACTCAAAACTGTTCCGGCTAGTGGTAACGCTGGCCCTGATGGTATCCATCCAGGGATTCTTAGACAGTTTGCAGCCTGGCTTGCAGCCCCCATAACTAGGCTTTTTAACCTCTCTATCTGCTCTGCCTCCGTCCCCTTGGTCTGGAAACTGGCTAGAACTATGCCTGTATTTAAGAAAGGTGACGCTCAACTCCTGGCCAACTACCGCCCCATCTCACTTCTCCCCACACTCAGCAAGCTACTTGAGAAAATAGTTCATCATCAGGTCTACGAGCACCTTCTTAAGTTTAATCTTCTATCCCCTACTCAGCATGGCTTTAGGGCTGGGCACAGCACTACCACTGCTCTGACCCAGCTTACCGGTGATATCAAGGATAACATGGATAAGGGCTTAATCACAGGAGCCGTGTTGATTGACCTCTCGAAAGCGTTCAATATGGTCCATCACCCGCTTCTACTGACTAGGCTTCAAGCCCTAGGTGCCTCTGACTCTACCCTATCCTGGTTCGAGAGCTATAGGTGTCAGCGTGGCTCAGTTGGTAGCACATCCGTCTCTGGATCAGAAGGTTGTGGTTTCTTGTCCCACATCGGGATTGGACTTGCACCTAAAAATCGCTGGCATCTGAGTGCAGTACTGGGGGGGTGCTGTACTGCTGGGGTGTGCCATCCTTCGGATGAGACGTTAAAACCGAGGTCCATTCTGCCCATCCTGGTGTTGTCCTGGTGGGTGTCCAGGTGGAAGTAAAAGAACCCAGGGCACTCTTCACAAAAGAGCAGGGAGCATTCCCGGTGTCTTGGCTAACATTCCGCTTCCCATAAACCAGTTCATGCAATTATCCAGGCTGTGTGTGGGTGATGATGTGCGATATGGCCGCCACCACACATTCAGTCACTTCACTACCAGTCTAGCATTGCTTGTAAAGTGCTTTGGGACACTGTATGAAAAGCGCTATATAAATGCTGATTCTTCTTCTTCTTCTATCTGGATAACCGATCTCAGGCTGTCTCCTTCTGTAAGGTTCTCTCCTCCCCTATCACTATCACCCGCGGTGTTCCACAGGGTTCCATACTTGGTCCTATACTCTTTTCTCTCTTCCTAAACAATATCTCCAGTCCTTCTCTTCACAGCAGCCTACTCATGTACGCCGATGATCTTGTGCTTTATTATTCCTCCAAGTCTATCGCTGACATTAACCTAAACCTATCACATGACTTTCAATCCCTTCAATCCTGGCTCTCTGATAACCATCAAATACTAAATATAGGTAAGACTCAGGCCATGCTTTTTGGGTCCTCTGAAAAAGTGCCCTCTGTGTCCCCTAAACTCCTTGTCCACTGCAGGGATGGGACTAATGTCACTAACACCTCTACTTTCAAATACCTCGGGGTTACGCTTGACCCGACTCTGGATTTTACGTTACATGTCAATGAGGTTTGTTGGTCTGTCATTGCTAAAATTGGAGCAGCCTATCAAGTGCGCCACTCACTTACCCCGACAGCGAGGAAATCGGTAGCTAGAGGTGTACTACCTCAAACTTTATGCCTCCCTGTTCTCTACCATGCCAGTGCCAGTGTGCTCGGCAAGTGGGACACTTCCTATAATAATATCTGTAGGTTCGCTTTGCCAGCTCCGTGCCTAACACATCACTGCCTACTCTACTGTGGCCTAAACTGGTTGTCTCCCAAAGACCTCTGTTTATAAACTCTAGGGTGTCTTGTTGACTCCCTTACTAGAACACCTCGTCTGGCCTCTCTGGGTGACATGCTTACCCCAGCCTCCCACTGTCACTCACTTAGGTCCTCGTCCATCCCAAAGCTCACGGTATGGCCCTGCGCCACCCAAATGTGTGAACAGGCTTTCCTATTTTACCCTTAGGTTCTGAACTTGTCCTCCCCCAAGGTTAAAAACTCTACCTCCACCTTCTTTAAGCTGCTCTGTTTCACACCTCTTTGCCCTAGGTAACTGCTACTGCTCATAACCAGGAGCCACCACTTAAGGCTCTTGCTATTTAGTATTAACACATTACTTACTTTGCTGTATCCTTTTATGTGTTTTCCTTTTCCTACATACTTGGCTAAATGACTGATTGAGCGAGCTCCTCCTCATGCCAATTCTACTTCTGATTTGTTACTTATTGTTTTACCTTATTGGTGACTGCATAACTGTCTGCTTGATGTATCTCAACCCAGTCTGTAATGACTGCACCTAAGTTGTTCTGAACTGTACTGTTGTCTGTTCTGTAATTTACTGTCCCGGGTCGTGCCTGAAAATAGGCAGGATTGTTGCCTAGCGCACTTACCTGGTTACCAAAAGCTAATAAATAAATAAATAAATGATGCAGTAGAACAGTGTTAAGGTAGGAGTCGATGAAAATGGAAGCTCGCAGGAGCTAGAATCCAGTGCAGTATAAGGTACAGTCGAGTATTTTATCGGAAAGGAGTAGTGTCCTGAACATCCAAGGAGTTGAGGGATACCCTGTGAAGTAAACTGCACAGATACTAGGTTGGAACTGGACCTGAATGGAAGGTTTGCAGTAGACGGAAGTAGGTACCAGGAAACAAGTAGCCTGACGGTAGCTGGGAGATGATGTCCTTGAGGTCTAGCAGAAGCAGCTTGCAATGCTTGAGCAATAGAGTAGGATCAGGTGGTCAGCTGTAGGAGACTAGACTCACAGTCTACATTATAAGACGGGGGCTAGTTGAGCAAGGAATGTCCTGAGGCCTGATAGGATCGGGAGGGCATGAACCCCAAGAGGGCTGCACCATTCCATATATGATGAGCATTGAAGTACCGGGACCCCCTGGGTAAGTTAGCCTGTAGTAACTCGAGGGTGTACACCAAGAAGTGAGCTCCTAGTGGTGTGTAGAACTGGATGGCGGACTTCACGCGGCCCGCTATGCCGTAGTGAGGCGCTTACCGAGTAAAGGATGGCAGGGCCTCCCCATGGTTTGCCACAGTAGGTGGCGAAAGGTCCAGAAGTGGGAAGACACTCTAGTGAGTTCCATGTCAGAAGGAACACTAGGCGAGGAGGAGTCACCATTGCATTTATGGAGGCAGGACGGCAAGGCATAAGGATTGCATAATTCGAGGTTGGACACATCCAGATGATAGAATGGCCATAGGAAGCACCGGAGGACCCCAGGAGGTCCACTAATGACAGCAGGCTAAGCGAATGAGTAGTGAGCTAGGCCCCACATGGGCTAGCTGGTAGAAGTAGGTGAGTCAGGTGAGGCCTCCATGTAAGCGTGCCCCAAGCAGTAGAAGATCGAGTAGGCCGGCATGCGGCTAATAGGACAGGCAGGCAGGACCTCCACGTTGGTCTGCCGCAAGCAGAGAAGAAGTGAGTAAGGTGAGCTAGACCTCCACGTAGGCTAGCAGAACCTGCAGGGCCCCACTGTCAGAGTCTTTGGTCACATAGGTACCTCGAAGGACAGCAGTTAGCTTAGGACAGCTGAGGGATGAGAGGTGAACTACTGAGAGCAATCCGAGGACATACTTAAACTGGAATGGGGAGAACCACCCTGGTGAGGGGCAAAGTATAAGGATAGCAGGCTCACATATGATTGACATAAAGGCGCTCAAAGCACTGAGCGATACCCCTTCCGAAGGTATGGTGGAGATAGCAGACTTTTCCTGGCGAGGGCACAGTAATAAGGTTGGCAAATCAAGTCAACGTAGAACACAGAATGAGTCAATCAGCTGAGACTGTGTAGCAGGCAAGAAGGGCAGTTGTCTGGAGCAAACTGTGGCTGTAGCTGAACGAGACACAAGAATCAGGGAAGCCCTCCGCAGCTCAGGCAAACAGTAAAAGCGGTAGGGCATAGCGGTGATGCCACTCCTAAGCTCTGGTGACAGATGCAGGTGGGGGAACTATGGATCCATAGCACACGGTAGCAAATGCAGTGAAAGTAGGCCAGTAGCTGCTGAGCAACGAAGCAACAGGATGTAGCGTCTCGCTGCTGTAGAGCCAACAAGAAGTGACTGGAGCAGCGCCGAGAATCCTGGGAGGTACTGAGAGTGAGAGATCCAGCGGGCATGCAGTGCGGCATGGTGCGAACGGCAGCTTCGGAGAAAGGAGCAGACTGGCGGTGTTGTAGCGAGCAGCTGCTCACAAAACAACAAACGGCAGGTGGCAAGGAGTGAGTCTGCAGGAAACCCCAAAAGGAAAACCAAAGCAAGGTACAGAGGAACGAGGGTGGGGGGAGACCAGGCACAAGAAGGAGAAAGGCACAAGGGGGGGGGACATTGAGAACGAGGTAGGGGAACACAGCACAACAGGAGCTGGGCTAGGAAAACAAAAGAAAGGAGCAGCCTGGTTCTAAGCAGAGGGAGCGGCAGCTGGAGAATTATGTAGAGGTAGGGGGAGGAGCTATGTCCCCCCATCGAACCTCAGGCCAAGCCTTCAATTATATAAATGTATTATCAAAACTTTAAACCTTCAAACACTATTGCAGGTATAGCGAAATACAGCTCATGAGCTGACGAAGAGCAAGAATAATTTAACAGAACTAGTAAAAATAGAGTGCTACATGGACAGGATTATACTCCATTAACTGCACTTCCCTTAGGATTTCCATTGAAGAGTTGATGAGTAGGTAGACCTTTCAGTACGTAGTTTCATAAACATAATTTTTCAGATATACAGTTTCCTGGAGAAAACTTTTTCATTTTTCAGTTTTCCTTACCAGATTTATAGTGCATCTTGGTGGCTTATCCAACAAGTCTGTATCAGAGGTATTTGACTTTGATTAACCACTTTATTTGCTCTTGGATCTCTTTGTTTAGATAAGGACTTGCTCTGTAACAGTGAATTTCTTTTAATGATCATTTATGCTTCCAACTCCAGCCAGTGCCCCTTCAACTTGTACCCCCAACCCCATTACCCTGCCACCTCTAGGGTTTACCTGGCTCCATTTTGCCCAGTGTTGTTCCTCCCATGATGGGTGTGGGGAATGAGACCCAGATCCCAGGTGGGATTGCATCCAAGATCTGGAGCCTGAGGGAGTGGATTTTAAGTGTAAAACACATTGACTGTTCTCAACTGACCTTCTCGTGTCTTGTTTGTGAAATTATAGTGCATTACATTGTCATAGGTAGCACGCAGCAATGGTGAGGTCATTTGGGGCAGACAGATTTTTTTTGAAAGATACTGAATTTTTGGAACTATGTAAAGGAACAGTAATGGGAGAAAGTTGGGGAAAAAACCTAGAAAACATTAGCCAAACATGCTACCAGCACCACTGAGATAGGTAGTCCATCTGATTAGCTATCTTAGAGCTGATTTACTTTTATTTTTAGCATTGCTTATAGCTGGAAAACACCTTTTCTTCCCTTACTATTTAAAATAGAGTAATGGCAAGTTTATCCTTTTTAGTGATAGCTAGTTAGAGTTAGGAAGTTAAGGTACTTTTAGCTTCATATATTTTTAGTTAGCAGGTCCATGAAGTGCACCGTGCAGTCTGTCGGCTCAATTACTCATTTATTATGCGAGCCAGCTGGAAGTTTACTCTTTTACTCCCTCCCCCCATCACTTCTCTGGATGCCTCCCCACTCGAAGCGATCACCAAATACAAATACCTGGGCATTTGGCTGGACCCACACTTATCCTTCTCAGCTAATATTGATGCCACCGTCTCTTAACTTCACTCAAAACTTGGAATGTTTTACCGGAAGAGAGATTCTATCCCTCTACCAGGCAGACGTGAAATTTTATCTAAAATGATCCTCCCCATCTTGGATTATGCTGACGTGGTCTACAACTCAGCCTCTGCTACCTCCCTATCTAGGCAGGATACTCTCCTAAATGCTTTCTGCCACTTCCCTACAAACTCCCCCCTCTGCACCCACCACTGTGACCTCTACTCCCTTCTGGGTCTAACCCCCCCCCCCACAGGTGTTATATTCACTCCCTCACCCTCATATCTAAATTCTGGTTCAACCTGCTTCCCTCCTACCTCACAGAATGTCTATCCTCTGTCTTGCTCTAGTTCTATGACTTGAGACACAGAAATGAAAGGTCCTTAACCCTGCCTCGTCCTTCCTCCTCATCGGGCAAAGCTGGCTTCTCCTACTGTCTTCCCTACTTTTGGAAAAAGCTTTCTCCCTCCATCAGGAACTCCTCCTCTTACTATGCCTGCAAGCAACTATTGCGATTCATCCCATCCCCCCACCCCCCTTGCCACTGCCACTCCTGAGCCCCTCCTGCTACTTCTTCTGACTGTCCAAAGTCCCTTCCTCCCAAGCACTTTGCGGAGCACTTACTTGAGTCGTTCTTCATACATAATGTCTCTTGTTTTCAGTTTGCTGTTTATTATTGTACCTGTTTACTGAATCACACTAGATTGTAATTTTCTGTGCACATGTATGTTTGTGACTCCCCTCTCCCCTTCCCCCGGATCGCACCTGGAATCGAGCATTGGCTCAGTGTGCCTTTCCCGGTTACCAAATGTTTAAATGAATAAAAAACATTCTGGTTTTGCACTGGGTTCTAGGAGTGCACCTTCCATTTCTCAGTCCTTATCAGGAAAATAACCTGTGCGGCTGAAATGTGCTTGGTGACCAGAGAATTGACTTATTGAATGCCCCCACATTTTCTCGATGTTTCCGCTTACCTCAGGATTGTGAGCGGTTGGGTCTTTGTAGACGTTCACTGACTACCCAGGTGGAGTGGTTTCCCCTTGTCCTTGTACATGGCAGGCATTTTGGTTAGTGGAGGATTGGGAGTGTGGACTGGAGGATAGTCTTTGAGATCTGTACCAGGAACTTGGAGGAGATCAGTGGCATGATTGGCACACGGAGGAGCAAACTGCCTGCCTCAGGTAACTTTGTTTTTAGTGCAGTACATTCTTGCCCTTTAAGGTCCGCAGTGAGAGTGCAGTCTTCTGGTTTGAGCTCTGAACTTGGGGCATGGACTGAAACGTCAGATCTCTGCGAGAGAGTGATTCTGCCCCAACTGTTTAACCTTAAAGACATGGGTCCAGACTTACAAGGTGCCAATGCTGCAAGCCCTCAATGCTGGAAATATATAGTGCACGGAGCTGGCATGTTTCTGCTCAGTCAGTAGTCAGGAGTTTCTATCTCAGTACTGAGTGCTGTGTTAGACAAGCTTTTTGCTGGTCTAGCCTGCATCAATCCAGGGTACTGTGGAGCAAGATGGCTGCCAGACTGGGCTGCTGTCTCTCTGTGCATGAGTAAAGCACAGAAGAAAAAAAAAAGGTTCTCCACCTATTTGTTTTGCCCTGTTTTAGCAAAATTTTTATGTTAAGACTTGGAGAATCCTATTAATAAATTAAGCTGAGTCAAGTTCTGTTGCCAGCGTAATACTAATTCTGGCGTGGTACCTTTTCTGTTAGTGAGTCGCCAGGTGTAAGGAAAAAGTGTTAGTTAGGGGGTTTTAGTGATTTTTAGATTAGGAGTATAGTTTTATTATTTTTAAGTTGATGATGTATTCAATTTGGTATCCAACAAAGGAGATTTGTTTTTGTTCAAACATATCTTGCAGTCAGCTGGCCCGGTGACATGGAGGGTTGAGGCGCTGGACGCCACACCTCACGCCACGCTGGCGACCTGGGTTCGGTGATGGATGCAGGTTGCTGGGGGTTGGCATGGGGGGGAAGAGAGGGATTGAGCGCCCATCGGCAGCTCTCCCTCTCTGGGGAGGGTTGAACGCAGACCCCACTGCTCTACTGCCATCTCCCAGGTGAACCCAGGTATTGGTAGCGCAGTCAGGGCAGCAGTAAGAGAATGGGAGGGGCTGATGGCCGAGGGCACTGGGCGGAGCTGCGTTCCAGTGTGCTCCTGTCCCATTGGCCCTCCTTTTGTGCCGGCACCAGCAGTGGGAGGTCACAAGAAAAGTGGGGAAAAAAATCCCTTATCGAGCCTAGGTGACGATCCTCCGCCACCCAACTATCAGACCAAGGGTAGACTCTGCTGCAGGCACCTCTGAAGTGGGAAGAAGTGCGGAGACCTCGCCTCACCCGGGGGTCATTCGCCCTCTCGAATTGTACCGAGTGGCCTAGCACCTAGGGGCAGGCACTGTGGCGGTAACATGGGTGAGAGATCTGAAAGAGTGGATTGATGGGGGGGAAGGGGCAGTTAGGAGGGAAAAATAAAAAGTTAAAAAAAAAAAACCTTGCAGTGATAAATGCACCATTTTGTTCGAGGAGCCAGTTGCACAACCCGAGAAGAGTGAGTGAGTCAGTGGGACTGTCCTGGATTGGGAATGCTGAGAGGTTACTGAACACAAGTCAGCCAATGGAGGGAAGACGTGGAGGAAGATCCAGCATCAGGATGAACGTATCTGGATGTCTGGTGTTGTTGGGGAGGACCAGATTTGCAGTGCACAACATTGAGATGGATGGCCGTGGAGTGATCCTGCTCCAGACGCTTGGTAACTAGCGCCCATAAAGCGGGGTCATTCGGGTTACAGCCAGAGGGCTGAACTGCTGCTGGAAGGACATTTTCTGGTGGTCCCAACATCTTTGGTATACTGATTGGAATAACAGTCTAGAGGAAAGAGGATTGTGGACTGTTTTGCACTGAGTTATTAGCCTTGAGGACGCTGACCCGCCAGTAAGTTCTACTAAGTGCTACTAAAACCACAGAGCAGAGGGTGAGAGCGTCTGTGGTGGGAGAAAGCTCACTGTATCGGGCAGGATTTGGTGTACTAGTTGTCAGTGTAAAGGGGAGCCACCGGGGCACCTGCTATAATGACTTCTAATCTTGATTCTGAAACATTGCGGTGAGAGAGCATGTTTCTGAATTTCTCACACTGAACTGTGTTTGCAAGTTAAGATCTTCAGTGGTGGGAGCACTGCCTTCTGGCTAAACTGGGACATATTTTTTGGGCTAAGTGGTCATTCATAAACAAATATTTTTTACGTTGTACTCCTTTGCTGTGTACTACATTGGATTCTCCATTTGGAGGGATGTATTTATTAAGAGATTGCTTGAGTGCCTTTTCTTAGGTAGCTAGAGAGTGAGTGTGTGTGTGGTGGGTTTTAAGGAGTGGGGTTTAGTGTATGTAAGAATGAGTATAGATAGGGGAATAAGTTGTGTTTTTGGTTGTGGGGAAGGGATTTTAGTGTGATAGTAAACCCAGAAAAGAAGTGTAGAGCAGGAGCTTCGGCCGCATTTTGTACTCAGCATCCCAGTTGCACGACCTCTATCCCTTTACTGATGTACCTGTATCAGAGACTGCAGTAAGACAAAGTAGGGAAGTCGGGATTGGGAGGAGGTGTGAGAATGTGCTGTGGCTTGCTGTGGATGTGACTGGGGTGAGTTGCATTAAGGTAATCGGGTGCAGGAGGCGCACTGGGATAAAATGGGATTTAGAGAGAGAGAGAAGCCAAACGTGATTGGTTCCCATTCCCAGGGTTCCCACTGGACCAAGTGGGCAGGCAGCCATAGGCCCGTCTGTGTCCACTGGTCCCCTTCGGGTAGTGCTGTGTAATGCCAGGTCGATGAGAATCAAGACAGCTATTATGGCTGACTTTATTTTTCTGTCAACCTGGCTTGCATTACCGAGACCTGGTTGGGGGATGATGTAGGGCCAGTGTTGGAGGCATCTGCTCCTCCAGGATGCTCAGTTGTGCACTGCCCAAAGAGGGAACGTAGAGGTGGGGGAGTGGCCATCTGTTTTAAATCCGACTTGAAGTTTTCTGTGCACCCAGTAGAATCTATTTTGTTGTTTGAATGCATGGCCATTCGTGGGGGTCCGGGTGCAGGTTGCAGGATCCTCCTCGTTTATCCCCCGCCAGGGTGCGAGGGGGATTTCCTGCAGGAAGTCGCGGACTTCATCACCGATAGGATGTTGGAGTCCCCCACAGATGGTTAATTCTGGGGGATTTCAATGCCTGGATCGACAACGCACTCTCTAATTTTGGTAAAGATTTCCTTCAGATAATGACATCTCTGAGCCTCGCACAAGCGGTTGCTTCTGCAACCCATTGCCATGGCCATGCCTTGAACCTAGTATTGTCACTGGGTCTCAAGATTGATTCGGTCATTTAGTCAGATCATTGCAAAGTGAAATTGTCTTTCACCCCCCCCCCATTAGTCCCTTCCCTGTTGAGATGGTCTGTTTCCACCCTTTCAGGGGTTTGACCTCAGAGGGACTGTTGGCGGTGACAGACTTATGTGGTGCGAGTGCTGCATGTGCAACGGGGTTGAATGAGATGGTGGCAACATACAATAGTGCTGTCACCAAGGCATTCAGCACCGTTGCACCGATCCGTATACGACCCAGATCTTCTCACTCGAGACCTCCATGGTTTGATGGGGCTCTCAAGGAGATGAAGACCAAGGGTCAAAGGTTGGAGGGTTGTTGGAGGAGGACCGAGTCTATGGACGACAGACTGGCTCTGAGAGTTCACTACGGTGATTATTAAAGGGCAATCAACTGGAAGAGCAGAGTTCCTGTCCAGAAAGATTGCTGCAGGAAGGAACAGACCAGCTCTGCGCTTTCGTCGGACTGTGAGCAGGCTTCTCCATCCAGCCTGCCTGCAGCCGAAAAGAGCAGCTTCAGTTGCACAATGCAAAGAGTTTTCTCAGTTCTTTTCTGACAGGGTGTCCTCCATCAGATCCGGGATCTCGCCAGTGGAGCAAGATCTATCCTGGAGCTTTGAGCCTGGTGGTGACAGAAGCACTCCATCTGCCTGGAGGGAGTTTCGGCTAGTGGGGGTGGCTGAGCTTGTCGAGGTAATTTCAAAGCTGAGGTCCACTTTTTGTGAACTGAACTGGGCATGACACATCTCCTAGTGGGATGTGTGGAGTCTTTTGTTCCAGTGTTCGCTGAGATTGTCAGGTGTTTGCTCTCAGGAGTGTTGGTGAGACCCCGCCTGAAGAAGCCACCACTCGACCCGGACATCTTGGTGAATTACCAACCTGTCTCCAATCTTCCATTCTTGGGGAAGGTACTGGAGAAAGTGATGGCACTGCAGCTCGAGGCCCACCTGATGGCTTATGACATCTACAAGCCACGCCAGTCTGGCTTTAGGAGAATGTACAGCATGGAAACTGTTTTAGTCAGGGTGCAGAATGCTCTCCTTAGGGTGAGAGATGGAGGAGAGTGATCAATTCTCGTTCTCCTAGACTTCTCCTCAGCATTTGATACCGTAGACCACATGGTGCTGCTTGATCACCTGAGAGAGAGTGCTGTGGACTCATCGGCAAGGTCATCAGCAGGTTTTAGTCTTTTCTGACAGGCAGTAAGCAACTGGTTGTTATGGGAAATCTTTCCTCCTGCCTGAAGCCCCTGACCTGTTGAGTTCCTCAGGGGTCGATCTTGTTGCCCATGTTGTTTGTGGTGTACATGCTACCCCTAGGGGATATCACTAGGCATTATGGTCTGGGTTTTCACTGCTATGCAGATGATACCCAGCTTTATATGTCCTTTGCCCCTGAAACATCGGACACTGTGGAGGCGTTAAACAACAGCTTATCCAAGATCCAGACTTGAATGTCCTCTAACTGGCTGAGGCTCAACTCGGACAAGACGGAGGTACTGATGATTGAACCGGATCGTCAATGGGATGTGACTGCCTCCCAAGCAGGAACAGGCCTGTTCCCAGGTACCACCACTTTGGAGGTGGCCACTAAAGTGCGCAATCTGGGCACCATTTTTGACAACAGCCTGACACTAGAACATCAGGTGTCTGCTGTCATCCGGAGTAGTTTTTACCACTTAAGAGATGTCGCCCGGATTAAACCATTAATCCCATCTGAGGACCTATCATCATTAGTGCATGCTTTTGTTACATCCAGGCTGGACTACTGAAATGCTCTTTACTTCAGGGTCAGTGGAGATAACCTCCGACTGCAGCTGGTGCAGAATGTTGCAGCCAGGTTACTGATGGGCCTTTCGAAGTCCGCTCATATAACCCCGGTCTTGCACGAACTGCACTCACTGGAATTCAGGTGAATTATTGCCTTCAGGATGGGCTTGCTCACCTATAAGACCCTATACAGCTCGGGTCCAGGCTATCTGTCTGACCTCCTAACACCTGTCTGCCCAGTGCACTCACACCAGTCATCCACAGAGGGCCTCCTGGTGATCCCAAGGGCATGGTTAAAAACTTCTGAGGACTGTGCCTTTGAAGTGGCTAGACCAGTGATGTGGAACTCTCTACCAAGAGTTCTGAAAGAGGTTCCCTCCGTGGAGGCGTACAAGCGGGGCCTGAAAGCCCATCTTCTTATTCTGGCGTTTGACGTCCACTAATTTTTAATTATGTTCAGTGTTTTTAAATAATTTTAAGAATGGAATTCTATATTATGTGTGTTTGTCACATTTCTGTTTTTAAAATTTTAACTGTATATTTTCCCTTTGTCACCTACATGTAAAGCAGCGTCTAGAGCCCCAGGGATTGGGCGCTGAATAAATAAAGTTGACTTGACTTGCCCTTTTGCGGGACTTGTGCCAAATATTTGGGCCTAAGCTGGTAACCGGGTAAACTGTCACAGCTGCACCTGACCTAAAATGCAGGGAAGTTGTAGCAGAGGTGTGCCAAAAAAGGGTTGGACATGAGCCCTGCGTCCTCCTTTGAAAATCCAGCCTAGGGTCTGCATTCTTGTTTTAAGTGGACCTGGTGAGATTCTTTAAGTGACTGTCTTGTTGCACATTGTGTCTGTCTGCTGTTTGGCTTATGGTCAGACTTCCTTTCAGTGACAGTTTGAGGATTTATACAGAACTTTCATTTTGGAAATTGTTACAGCTATGTGCCTGATTTGTCTATTTGCAGTGCCCTTGATGGTCTTTTGATAAATTACTTGTGATCTGTTAACTGTTTAAATTGTTATGATTTTATGGGGTGTATAACTGGTTAGTTAGCTAATATTGTCGTGCGAGTGCGGGTGGGTGGATTGGACTTTATTTTCTGGTTTGTTGTTTTTGTATTGTGGGATTGTTTGTTTTTTGTTTGGGGAGGGTGAATGGTTTTAGTTTTAAGGATTATTATTGGGATGTAGAGTGTGTAGAGGCTTTACTGCTGCAAGGCTCATTTACTCTGCTGACTATCTATGGCAACTCCATCCTTTTGGGGAGGATCCGATTAGCTCTTCTCTGGGGACTGGGGGTCCTTCTGAGGCAAGGCACTAACCACAGCGGAGGTTATGGGTATTATGATGGGAGGGGGGAGGACTGGGCTGATGAAAACCAGGAGATGCCCGAGGAGGGGTCCACCACATCTTGTTCCCCTTCCCAGGGCTTCACTTTATGTTAACTACCGATGGTAGTCATACCAGCCAGTTCTGCTCCTCCCCTTCAGGACGTTCCTTGTAACACAAGGTCGCTGAGGAATAAAACAGTGGTGAAAGAGAATTTTATGACCGATTCCTCAGCCGACCTTCTTTGCATCACCATGACCTGGTTGGGTGTTGATTCCTGTCCTGCTCTTGAGGCATCAGTCCCAACCAGGTACTTGGTGGTCCATCACTGGGGGAGGGGGCCTTTATTGTAAATCTGGTTTGGGTCTTACTGCATACACCATGGGAACATTTAGGTCTTTTGAATGTGTGGCAGTTGCATGCGCCCAGGTTGTGGAGGTGATTTTATCACGGATTTCATGGTTGAACAAATTATTTTTTTTTTTGCAAACCTTTTATACAAGCAAAACTGACATCATTAACATTTCCATAGACAGAAGAATGTTATATAGAGATTGTAAGAAAAAAAAATAGCGAGAGAGAATACCGAGCAGGTGGAATTCCAGAAAAGATACCACTCCCACCTCTATATGGTGTCCTAATTTTGATACAATATTTGAGTCCACTGCCTGGTAGGAGTTGGAGGAAATGGTTGAACAGGTGTTGACTGCTCCCAGACTTTTGTTGTTGGGGACATCAGTGCCTGGGTTGATGATGAAATCTTGCCCTTGGACAGTAGCTCCTCCAGTTGATGACTTCACTGTATCTATCACGGGCAGTTGCTTTTGGTATGTATCAAAATGGTCACACTTTGGAACTGGTTTTCTCATCAGGTCGTGACATTAGTGGCAGTCAGGGTTTATCTTGTCCATTGGTTAGATAATCATGCTGTGTTGTTCTCCTGTTTACCCCCACTGTTGAGATGATCTAGTACTGTCCTAAACATAAGATTCCTGGAGGTGCTGGATGTCTTGGGCATGATGCTTGATTGTGCTGAGGGTGCTGAGAGTACCGTTGACTAGAGCACTACAACGTTGTTCTTATGGTTACCATAGGCTCCCTTGAGCCTTATCGTGTCTGTCCCTTGACATCCCGTTTTAGCTCACCATGGTATTGTGATGAGCTGCTGTGGTTAAAGATTAAGGGACAGAAGTTGGAGCATCCTTGGCAAAGGTCTCAGTCTGTGGAGGACTGGTTGGTGCTGAGAACTCACTATAGTGAGTATCAGTGGGCACTCGCCCTGAAAGAGGCAGAGTTCTTGTCAAGGGCAGTTGCAGCAGGGAGAAATCGGCCAGCCCTGCTCTTCTGCACCTTAGATAGGTTGATTAATCCCCCTTGTCTGTGGTCTGCTTAAACTTTTTCTGCAGAAATGTGTGATGTATTCGGCAGATACTTTGCTGACAAGGTGTCCTTTGTTCAGTCGGGTGTTTACTCAGGCTGTCTGTCATAGGCCGGTGTGGTCAGCCTACAAAGTGCAATGACGATCTGACAACCTGGGCTGAGTTCCAGCCAGTTGTAAAAGCGGAGGTGCTTTGGGTGATCGCAGGTCTGCACCCCACCTGCTGTAAGCTGGACTCTAGGCCTACCTGGCTGCTTTTGGGCTGTCAGGAATCCCTTGGGCCAGTCATCTCTGAGATTGTCAGGTGTTCCTTGTGGGAAGGAGTTTTTCCAGCCACTCACAAAAGGGCTCCTCCGGAGAAAAACCTCTTTGGACCCTGATGTGCTAGTGAATTACAGACCAGTGTCAAACTTTCTCCTTTTGGGGAATATTATTGAGAAGGTAGTGGTAGTGCAGCTTGAGACTTGACTGGAATGGTATGACATCTACAAGTCTCTCTAATCTGGATTTCAGCCCCGTCACAGCAGGGAGACTGTGCTCATCAGGGTGATACACAATCTCCTTACGGTGAGGGATTGAGGACTTTGCTCTGTCTTGATCCTTTTGGATCTCTCATCGGCATTTGACATGGTTGACCGTGGAGTACTATTGGATCACCTGAGGAATTATGTGGGTCTCTCTAGTACTGTTCTATGCTGGTTTGAGTCCAGCACTGCTGGGCGAATGCAGCAGGTGGCTCTAGGGAATTACACCTTTGGTACGGCTGCGCTCTCTTGTGGTGTTCCTCATGGCTCGATCCTTAACACTGCTGTTTTCCGTGTACATGTTGCTCTTGGGTGAGATCATTAGATGGTACAGCACTGAGTTTCACTGTTATGAAGATGATACTCTGCTATACCTGTGCTGCACTCCTGACAGGGTACAAGCTGCCTCTTTATTATGTCATTTCCTTGGGGACATCAACAGTTGGATGGCCTCCAGTTGGCTGTGTCTCAACCTAGGGAAGGCAGAGATTATACTATCGATCCAGGTTGGCATGGGTCGGCAAAAACACGTGGTTTGGTGACACTTCCTTCATTGGCAGCCAGCCACTCAGAGCTGTGAATACAAGAAAGAATCGGGGTGTGTGTGTGTGTGTGTGTGTGTGTGTCATTTAGGACTACAAGCTGTTGCTAGAACAGCAGGTGTCAGTGGTAGTCCAAACTGGCCTTTACCGTCTATGTTACATCATCTGGATCAAACTGCATTTAGTGTTGCTGATCTAGCGACAATACTCCATGCCTTTGTCGCTTCTAGGCTAGACTACTGCAATGCTCTAGACTTACAGTTTACTGGAGACCTGATGCAACACCTGCAGCTGGACCGCAATGATCCTGGCTGATTACGGCAACTTTTTGGAGTGACCATATCATGCCAGTCCTACGTGCTCTGCACTGGCTGCCTGTGCAGAGGTGCATCACCTTTAAAAATATGCTTGTTGACATTCAAGGCCCTACCTTGTTTGGGTCCTGACTGCCTGAAAGATCTCCTGGTTGCTTACTGCCCAACTTGCCTCCTCCTCCCTTCCGATGTGGACTTGCTGGTTGTTCCCAGCTCTCGTTTAAAACAGCTCGGGACAGAGCACTTGGTGTGGCAGCTCCATTGCTGTGGAACATGTTACCTGGTAGTATTCGTTGTGCCTGCACAGTGGAGGCCTTTAAAGTCTCTTTAAAAACGTTATCTGTTTTCATTAGCATTCCCAGATAGCTTTTAATTGAATTTTTTGGTATTATTATTTTTACTTGTAACAATTTTTAAGTTATTTTATTTTGTATTGTACAGTATGCTGAGCCTCAGGGATAGGCACTTTAGAAATAAACAGGGCCTTGCCTAGTTGTCTGCCCCAATTTTCAAAAGGGTTTGCTCCATAAATTAAAAAACATTCTGTGCAGTAAATTCTTTCTGAAAGTCTGCGTTTAAACAAAAGTCTGACTTTACATAGAGCAGGTCATAGTTGTACAGCTGGCTCTCTGGACTGCCTGCCTAATGCTCTGCTTTCTGTGGATTAACAAACTCTTAATTTGCATACTTGTACACTTAATACAGCTTGGTGCTTCTTTCCACCTGCCTATAAATTATTCCCAGGCTGACAGGAACTCCTGCCTGCCTGCTACTCTGTGCATTGGCCCCTTTTATGGAGATAGATGCTTCTGTCCCCTGACAATAACATAATTCCAGGCTGACAGGAGCTGTTTGCCTGCCATCTACTCTGCATTGGCCCCCTTTATGCAGTCAGACATTCCTGCCCACCTAACTGTAACTTCATTCCAGGCTGACAGGAACTGCTTGCCTACCAATTGCTTTGTGCATTGGTCTCTTTTATGCATCAGATACTCTTGTCTGCCTGACTGTAATTTTATCCCAGTCTAACAGGAGCTCTGGCCTGCCAGCCGCTGTGTGAATTGGCTGCTGATATGCAGTCAGACAATCCTGTCCACCTGGCTACGACATCATTTCAAGCTTTATATGAGCTACTATCTGCCCTCTGCTCTTTGCATGGCACACTTTGTGAAGTCAGATGATTGTATCCACGTGGCTAAAATATCATCCCGGGCTGACAGAAGCTGTTGCCTGTTGGCTGCTCTGTGTACTGGCACACTTTATGCAAAGAAGCACTCCTATCTGTCTATTGATAACAATACCCCAGGCTTCCAAGAGCTCCTATACCGGCCCACCACTCTACACGTTAGCAACCTTTATACAATCAAGCTGTCCTGTCCTCCTAGTCATACTGTCATCCTGGTCTGGCAGGAGTTCCTTCACCCCTCTTTGTGTCACATTAAGTCCTCTACTGAGGCCCCTAGGTCAGGGAACTGGGATGGGATCCCTGGAGCCGAGATCATGTGGCTTTGCTCAGTCCAACACCAGCTCTGGCCTGCAGCAGTTTGAACAGACAATGCACTTCGGGGTCCACCTATTTCTGGCCTGGCTTTATACACTTGCTCATCGAATATTGACTAATACTCTGGGCCATTTCTTACCCTCTTTCCCTTGGTGCTAGTACCACTCAGCGTACTGTATCTTGCTCTAGCACTCTTTTGCCTTCAGATTAACATTATAATGACCTCCATTTTTTGCACACTATGTAGGGCTGGGCGAAATTTATCTTCTGCCAGCTGAATTCTGGAGAAATGCTAATTTTGCTTTTACGAAATTTCCATTAAAAGTTTGTGAAATTTCACCAAAATTGCAATTACATTTATTTCCATCTAATTTAAAAAGCATTTGTCCAAGTTACACCGACTTTGATATGGTGAATTTGCCATGGCCCATACAGTTGTGTACCATATTTCAGATTTCTATCTTTAAATATGACTGAGTGAGTTATAAGCCTCCAAACTTTCTGAAAATTTTGAATTACAGTTAAACTACAAGTGTTTGTCCAAATCGTGGTATGTTAACTTCTCCGGTGCCCACACATATGTGTGCCAAGTTTCAGATCTCTAGCTTTAAAGGTGACTGAGTTATAAGCCTCCAAACGTTTAAACATTTTAAAATTGCATTTCACAGTTACATAAACTGCTGAATTTTAAGCCCCAATAAGTTTAAAGGTAGAGAATGGAATATCACCAAAGTTGTTAGGTTCATTGACCCTAAGTAGTTGGCTTTAAGGTGACCCCCATGGCCCAGGATCAGAGCGTCATGCTACCATGCTGATGATCCAGGTTCGGAAACAAGCCCGGGAAGTTGTGTCGGGAGGTAGGTCATGGCTAAAACTTACAATTCACCTAACCAGTACTTCTCTACTTAGCAGTTTCTATGACTCTTCCGAGAAAGTATACATCTAAGTTTTCAGTTATCTAGCTCCAAAGCTAGCTGAGTTGTAAGCATAGAAATATGTTCAGAAATGTTCACATGAATATTAAATTGCCAGAATTTGAGCCCCTATAACTTCTTCACTCTTCATCCAAATGTTATGACACTTAGCATGCTTTTTGAGCTCATACCAGACAATAAGCATGCTAAACGTTAGACCTCTAGCTTCAACATGGACCAGGTTATAGCCAATTAAAGAATTTCTGAAAATGACAAAAACTTTCTTGAACTTTTGCAGCATTTTATGGAATTTCATGGAATTTCAGGAAAATTCTGCAAATTCAGAATTTGCCAGTTTCACCTAGCTCTGACACTGTACCATTTTGTTTACACTATTGTAGTCTTTTGTATTGATCTTTTGCACTATTTACATTGTATCACTGTCCCTTGTCCCCCTCCTCCAGGTTGAACCTGGAAACTAACATAAAGAACAGAAAGTGCTCCACTCCACTCCCCTTCCTCACAGTTACCCACTCGAACCACAGAATTAAAGCCGAATGCAATAACGTTTATTGCATCGAATCTAAACAGTCTGTGTACAGCAGCATAAAAAAGTGCAAAGTATGCTCATACGCTGCCAAAAGGACCTAGCTACCAAACACCGCAGCACTTTGGCTCCTAAATGAGCCTTCCTCACAGAGCGCGTCACTTTTGTTTTTATGTTGGCACACTTGCGCAGCCAACATCTTGCGGCAGTGCAGCTTTGGAGGCGCGGTCGCTGTTGGGCGAATGCAGAGCATGCACCAGTAGGTGCATCCCTCATTCCCCAATCAGCCTGCATGTCTGTGCCACATCATGCATACATAATGTGGTGAGCACAGCTAAGAAAAGGTCCGCTGCAATCCGAGCAAAGCTCGTCAGACGCAGCGGACCTTCCCTGGAGGTGCTCACCGTCATTATGAGCATGGCAGCACAGTGGCTGCCAAACTGCCGACTTCGGGGGTGCCCAATCCCCTGTCGGTTTACCCCGCCTTTGTATAAAGTGCCAACGGGGAGCCCACTGTCGGATATAAATCCCTCCCATTGTTACATGCCGAGGGGTGCCCAGTCCCCTCAGCTTGGCCTCCGCTTCTCAGGCCATGCGGGAGCCCACTGCCAGCATAAATGAGGCCCCATTGAAAGATGCCGAGGGGATGCCCAATCCCCTGCCTTGGCCCCCACCCGCTTTGTGTGTCGAGGGTGCCCAATCCTCGCCGGCTACAGACCCCCAGAACATTTAGGTGGCACGCTAGAGCCCACCCCGCATGCCAACTCCTGAAACACAAAACTGTCCCGCAATGTTTTTTTTTTTGTCACCTGTAAAATGAAGATAGTCCCACATAGTCTCCCTGCTCCCCACCCACACCCACCCTCTGTGCACCTGCCTCCCCACACCGCCCTCACCCCATAGTTACCTCCGAGTCCGTCAGAACGATCTTCGTGGACCGGAACACGCTCTGCACTCTTCAAAGCTGACCGTGAACTGAGGAAATGCCGGTAAGCTGTATAATGGAATAAATAGGGTTTTTTCAACTTTGCTGCATATCTCAGGCATTTTGGGAATTTTGGCCCCAAATTTTCAACATGGGGTTTTGGACCCTGCTCATGAATTCTTGCACCGTTATGGCGCATAGCGTCCTGAAAGGTGATTTCTGCAGTCACTGCACGAAATCACCTTTGGCGAGTAATGAAATGGCAGTGCCACTGTTCATGAGGGGGGCTCTCAAAATCCTATATTGCAACTTCCTGGAAAAATCCAAAAATGACTGTTTTATTAGCGCATATGCAGTAGTTGTTACGAAGTTTCGTAGTTAGCAAATTCGCATATTTTCACGCCTAGATTTCAATATTGACATTTTACTACACCTTCTTGTGAACCGTACAGCTGTCATTTTCACATCCTGGCCAAATGTGTTTCGCAGACCTCCGGCGCAGAATTGCAATGTCGCTGTGCTAAATCAGTGTTCGGGACACATTACAAAAAATGACAGTGACACTGTTCATGAGCAGAGGTCCTAAAATATCTGTGTTGAAAATTTGGTGACAATGCTCCATAAAATGACTATGTTACGAGCGTGCTTTGCGCAGTTTGCATGCATGCTCGTAAGTTTGCAAACTTGTAATATTTTCACTCCAGATTTTCAACAGTGCCATTGTTTTGCACCTCCTAATGAACAGTACAGCTGTCATTTTTCACATCATGACCAAAATCTGTTTTCGCAGTTCCGGCGCAGAATAGCGCGGTCGCTGTGGAAAGCCCTTGTTCGAGACACATTATGAAAATGGCAGTGACGCTGTTCATTAGCAGATGTGCTAAAATGCCTATGTTGAAAATTTGGGCACAAAAGTCAATAAAGTGAGTATTCTCCAAGCGTGCCTTGCACTGTTTGCACGCACGCTCGTGACTTTGTGAATTTGTAATAGTTTCACTCCAGCTGTTCATCATTGGCATTTTTCCATACCTCCTTATGAACAATACAGCTGGCTAAAATGTGTTTTGGCACGTTCGGCGCAGAATTGCACGGTCGCTGTGCGAAATCAGTTTTCAGGACAGTTTGAGGAAATGACGGTGATACTATTCATGAGCAGAGGTCCTAAAATGCCTATGTTGAAAATTTGGTGCCGAAAGTCCATACAATGACTGTGTTGCAAGCATGCATTGCGCAGTTTCCATGCACCCTTGTAACTTCGTCAATCTGCAATATTTTCATGCCACTTTTTCACCACTGGCATTTGTGCACACCTCCTTATCAACAGTCTAGCTGCCAATTTTCATAGCCTGCCCAAAACGCATTTCCGCAGCTGTGGCGCACAGTGGCGTGCTCGCTGTGCAAAATCACCTTTTGGGACACATTAACAAAATCACAGCGCTATGCGTCTCTAGCTCCGCCACTACCAATGCTAGCGCGACAACATTCAGCATGGACAAATGCTTGTTTGTATCTGCACCTGGAAAAAAGCCTAGCTCAGTGTGCCTTCACCAGTTTCAAATAAATAAATAAATAAACTGCAGTATCAGTTGTCTTATGTAGACTTTGTAAGAAATGAAAGTAAAACAGTGCGACCTGCCTGAACCTGCCTGTAATTGGAAGCAAGGAGAATAACTTTAGCAGTCGTGTGTCATATAGAAAAGTTTGAGATTGCTGAGGAAGCTTGCTCAATGTTGCACCACACCCTATTTCTTCATACACCGTTGACTTGCACAAGAATTCCTGTGTGAAATAGTTAAAAGGGTGGGCATTTACAGGAAGGAATCCGTTAAAGTAAGCTTCCAATGAAAGAGACTGTATTGATTAATGTTTATTTTTTTAACCATGACCTCCACTTGCCTTTCAAAAAAATCTAACATGTCATAGTTAAAGATACTTCAGGAATGTCCCATAGGTGTAGCTGAACAAATATGAACAGGAAAATGTACGCAGTGCGACTGTGTTTAAAAATCAACTGCAGTGTTTTATTTCTTAGTTTGATTATCTGCCATAATCCGGTTGCCTCCAGTACAACATGCATGTGTTGTGTAATTTTGCATTAAAAAAGAAAGTTTTTCTTACATTTTATTACTTTTTATGATTTTTTATTGTCTACATTTTGCCTGATTCCACCTGTAAACCTGCATCATCTGTTTCTTGCTCTCAGTGGGCATGGAGTGCGGTCTTCATCATTCTTGTCAGGCTTTGATTACAGCCGCTGTGCAAATTGATTTATCCGTGGCTGCAGTATTGACAGAACAGTATACTCCTGTGTAATTAAAGAAGTTCACCTGCAAGGGTGTTCTGTGGCAGCCTTATAGTTTTTGCATAACCCTACTACCCAGAAAAAAAGACAACAGTAGATGCTGAATAAGAGATTCTCTTCATTTTGTGAGATGCTTTGGTTAGTGGTTCTTTTTGTTGGGTTTATGTGTGTCTGTAAACATAATATAAAAAAAGCAAGTGCAGTAAATCTTTTTTTTTAATTCGATTTTTATTTGGCTAGTACAGACATATGATATTTTATTGGCAGTACTTTTACAATTAACCTCCAAGCGTTGTCAGTTCTGGAGAGAAATAAATATAACAGTGTTCCAGATCACAGTTATTTCTTCCTACCCTTTGCTCTATTGAGAAAGTAAATTGGCTATAAAAACAATTTATGTAATATAGTACACCATTTGTACTGTAACAAGATAGGTAGATAGATAGATACTTTAGGATATCGTTCCATTACTTTACCCTGGTTATTTCCACAGTAAGTTAATTCCACATCCCAATAGAACTAATGCATATGCAGGCAATGAGGAGAGACGCAACCAATCTGTATAAACTCAAGGAGTGAAATCATCCTTCTTGTTCATCATATACCAGTCTACCTGTTATTAAATAATTCAGTCTGGGTCTTCCGGTGATGTCAGCAAACTAATAGTTGCTTAACCCGGAAGCTCCATTCCCCTGCCGACAATAAACGTTTTGAATCACCGACTATTAGGATGTCTTCACCTGCAAAACCGAAAAGGAATAAACCAGGGAAACCCCAGCCCACCCAGACGCAGAAATTGAGAGCCCTGATCCAGTGTGAACAAGTGGATGAAATGGATTCCTCAGACGCTCCGCTTGGCCTACTGCAGCCCGACCCACATGGTGAGGGTCCCCACTCCGACTTGATTGCTACCATCAAGCAAATGGCCCGCACAGTCTCCAAGATAGACCAGACCCTTGCCAAACTGAAAACGGACATCAACAGCATCAGTCATAAAACGGACCAGCTGGAGCTATGCACTTCCCAAATTTCAGAGCAAGCTGATCGGCATGAGCGTCTACTTCTTTACCTCCTTGCCAGGGATCGCGAGCTCACCCATCGTTAGGACGACTTCGAAGGCAGAAGTAGGCAAAATCTGAGGGTGTACGTGGTCCCTGAGGGCTGGGAGGACAAGCATCCATCTGTGATCACCTTCCTGCAGGGCTTCCTCCATGATTTGCTTGACCTGCCAGAAGATTTCAACATGGAGATGGACTGGGCGCATAGGTCTCTCGCACCTAGACCCCGTAACCCGGACGCGAGACCCCGGTCTATTGTAGCCAAACTGACCTCATACAAAGTCAAGGAGGAACTACTGCAGAAAGCCTGGCAAAAAGGCTCGTTATCCTTCTCCGGCTGCCGAATTTCTATAGACAACGATCACACATCAGCAGTGCAGGATGCCAGAAGGACCCTCTGGCCAGTGCTAAAACGACTTCGTGCTAGAAATATCAAAGCTCAGATTCTCTATCCGCGAGACTCAAGGTCTTTAATGAATTGGGCCCTAAAATCTTTCAAGACCTGCTGGCTGCCTCCCCTTTTTTGGAGATCCTGGGAATTATCTCGCCTCCCCTCCTAGAAGAAAAACTAGAGAAGGACCTACTTGCCTCCGCCTGGTCTGTCGCACAAAAAGGAACCTCCCGACCTGGATCCTCGCAGAAGTCCTCACACACGAATCTTCGTGATGATGTTTCCACCCTACTGCGACGTTATGGCGATCCCACCATGATGAACAGGAAGGCCGTACACTTATGGGACAGTTCTGAGGGACTCACTCCAAATGTTGAACAGCAATCAACTGTAGACACTTGACTGTTGCTGAGAAGCTTACACTTCTCAGGCTTTGCTTAATCTTTTGAGACACTCCCTCCCCTTCCTCCCTGTTTCCTCTGATCGAGGCCCTATTTTCCCCTAGGTCGGTGCTCCCAGGCTTTGCAGGGCAGCTGAATTACTACACTTCAGCCCGGTAGAGACACTACCTCCTTTATGTAGCCCTGTGAGTACTTTTAACATGAGTTTACTTCTTGTTTCAGCCCTGTATTGGAGCGCAGTACCGGGGGGGAAGGGGGCATGGGCTATCCCTTGGGCCCTGTTCACGTCATGACCCGAGAAGTCGCTCGGTCGTGTCACTGCAGCGAGGTCCTCCTTTTCCTGACTCCTTCCACTGATGGTGGCCTTTCAGCCCATGTTAAGGAGCCGGAAATCGCTTGTTGGTCTCTCCCATGTCATGTTCCTCTGCAGCTCCTTGGAAGTAAACATACAGGCCCCCACCCATCCCCACCAGTATCTTTTAAGGCATTGCTGTTCAAGGCTCTCTTGCCTGGAGGTTTGTTCTCCCCAGGCCGAGAGACCGGGTGTTCCCCCATGGGCGGTTGTTAGCCCTTACACAAGCGGGCATTGGAGCCATATGATCCTCTTGGATGAGGAGATGCGATGGGGATTATTCTGGTACCTTGGATGTTGCACCCATCTACTTTGAAATTCACAGGCCAGCTCTAGACACAAGTGGGCACTGCGTCGGTCTGCCTCTTTCCGTTCGGGGTGCATGCTGGGCTACCCTCACCTGCTTGGCGCTCTCTCTGACTGTGGGCCACGGGGAGGGGGTCTCTCTTTGGGGCGGGCACTTCCCTTGGGGTAACTGGTGGGGCTCTCCGGGCACCTCTTAGGGACGTGTTGGTTATTTTACCTGATCACTGGTCACATTTCTGGGTGATTATTAAGGGTGGGGATCTTAGACTAAAATCCCCCTTTCTTTCTCTCTCGAGTGGACTAATTTTCACGGAATGGGTAAACATTTCCAGGCTAAATCAGTCATAACTAAATGTACTTGTTAGTCCTACTCGGGTATGTACGCTGGGGGGATTGGAGCATGACATGTTAGTAGCGATGAGGACCCTTGCGGGGGGCACTGAAGGAGATTCCCCTTACTTTCTTTTACAAATCATTCCTTTAGACATCCCTCACTGTTTGCAGTCCACTAAACTACCTTGAATAGGTGATCTTTAAGTCTGAACTTCAGTTGGGTCGGGGGGCTCCTGGGGGATCCCAAACATGTTTTTGGCTGACCTCAAGGCAAGCTCTATATGGGTCTTTTCCCAAGAGCCCGAGGGCTACCTCCTCTATTGCAGGAGTGCCCATTTTCTCTGCACTACTGCAGTTGCCTTACTGCTGGATAACATCCTCCAGCGGCCCCTTGGAAGTCTTTCCACTTTTGTTCTGAGGAGGTGGTATCAGGATCCAATAATCCTGTTTCCCCCCTCCTCATTACTTTCCCTGACCCTAGTATGGCTTTGGCCATTGTACATAGTTAATGCACTACACTGGTTTTTACTGGTATGGTTGCAAATACCTCTTTACCTACAGTTGTTTTTTTCTGGGTCATCACAGACAGGGGAGTACATACCTAATGAAATCTGTCAGTGCCTCGGAGTCTCTATAGAGCCTCGGAGGCCTTGGCTAAGCTTGATGGCCCATTCGGCCCAGGAACTCCCTTTGACCCTTAGAGATTTAAGGGGTAGGTTTACTCTGAAGCTAATCATCTTATTAGAATTAGCTATAGTTTGTATTAGAGAAGTTACTTGGTTAAGCCCTCAAGTTTATGTTTTGGGCTTCTGGTTAGATAACGTACACTCAAACTCCCTTTTTGAGGGGAAGTATTCTTGGAATGTAGTAAACAGTCACATGACAGCAGCAAATCAGGTGGACGTTACAGTACAATCTCAATGTGTTAGACGGATTAATACAGCAAGATTGTTATTTCGGTTTGACAAATGCCTCATAAACACCTGAAAGTATACTCATTGAATGTGAATGGTCTGAGCAGTCTGGTAAAGAGATCTAGAATGATAACACTAGCCAGGAAATCCAATGCTGAGATTGTTTATATGCAGGAAACCCACCTGACCTCCGAGGAGCACGGGAAGCTCCGCGGGGAGAGGATACTCCCAGGTTTTCTCATCGGCCATGCCCGGAGGTAGGAGGGGGGGTCTCCATACTAATCTCACCGCATCTTCCCTTCCGAAAAGTCAAGGAATGGGCAGACCCGGCTGGTCGACTAATTATAGTTCAGGGGACCCTGCATGAGCAGGAACTAACCTTAGCCAATATCCATCTCCCTCCAGCCTCAAAGTCCCCCACAATCCGTTCCCTCCTGGACAAAGTAATTGAGATGACATGGGGAACTTTGATCCTGGTAGGGGATTTCAATATTTCCCCGAATCCAGCTCTGGACAGCACTAGGACCCAGCCTGGCAGACAACAGGCCTCACACAAATTTTTTAAACAGTTTGTGGGAGAAGTGGGGTGGCTGGACGCATGGTGTTCCCTACACACTAGAGACAGGGGGTACTCCTTTTATTCCGCGGTCCATGGGACTTACACAAGAATAGATCACTGCTATACACAGAGGGAGAACCTTGGCTCTCTGGTTGAGGCCACATTGGGCACCATAGCACATTCAGACCACGCCCCACTTACCACCATATGGAACCTGGGCTTAGAGAAGCGCAGCACTAGGTGGAGATTTAATCCCATCCACATGAAAAGTTAACAGTTCAGAGAGTTTCTCAATGATAGGATCTCGGAAATTATTCAAGATAACTCCACCCAAGAAATTTCATCATCTATACAGTGGGATACCCTAAAGGCAGTCCTGAGAGGCCACTTGATAAAATACTCAGCCAGGTTAGCGAAGGCACGAAAAGAAAGACAAACACAGCTCGAACAGACACTGCAGTTTCTTCAGCTGGCCCATCAGCAAGGAGATCACTCGGTTCTAGCTCAGATAAAGCAGACTAGGAAGGACTTAGATGCTTTATGCCTCCAACAAACGGAAGTGGCTTTGGCGTACCTCCGCCAGAGATATGGCGAGATTGGCCCTCGGGCCTCCCGCCTGCTGACATATCGGCTCCGCCAACAATGCAAATTGTCCACTATTACAACAGTAAAAGACCCCATCACAGGAATGCATCACACCAAGTTTAAAAACATATCTCAAGCCTTTTGTCAATACTTTAGAGCCCTCTACACTTCGGATCACGAGATGGATCCCACACTCACTAACACCTTCTTATCGGCCCTAAAGTTACCTACCCTCAGTCCCGATCAGCAAAGTAGCCTGGTAAGGCCGATTTTGTCGGAGGAGCTGATGCTGGCCATTTCTAGGTCCAAAACTCAAAAAGCCCCTGGTCCGGACGGATACGGGGCTGAGTTCTATAAAGGCTCAACTCGGCTAATTAATAAACTTCTCCTGGGTGCTTTTAATGAGGTCCTCTCTGGGGAGGCTCCTCCTCCTCCCAGTTGGGCGTCTGCAACAATTTGAGTTATCCTCAAACCGGATAAGTACCCTTTACAATGTGGCTAATATAGACCAATCTCGGTCCTTAATATGGACTATAAGTATTTTATGTCCATTTTGGCCGGGAGGCTGGATGCCATTCTACCTGTCTTGATAGGCCTCGATCAAACCGGCTTCATAAGCTGCAGATCAACCTCGGACAACACCCGTAGGGCCCTACACCTGGTACATGAAATGCAATCCTGGGAAGATCCATCGGTCCTTCTCAGCCTAGATGCTGAGAAGGCCTTTGTTCGGGTTTCCTGGCCATTTCTTTTTCCCACAATGGTGGCGATGCATTTCCCATCCCTCTTCGTAGCCATACTATGAAAAATGTACTCTTCTCCACAGACATGTGTTAAAATCTCTGGCCACCACTCTGAATATTTCCCCCTTTCCAGGGGCACACGTCAGGGTTGCCCCTTATCTCCTGGTCTCTTTGCCATTTTTATAGAGCCTTTGGCCCAGGCAATCAGAGCAGCTCCGGGGATTTCGGGAGTGAGTGTAGAAGGGACAGAGCACCGTGTAGTTCTCTACGTGGACAACGTCCTACTATTCCTCACTAACCCCGTACAGTCCATCCCCTCAGTCTTTTGGCTCTTGGAGGAATTCGGATCTCTTTCGGGCTATAGGCTGAACACTAGTAAGACTGATGCCCTTACCTTTCACTTTGTCCCCCCGAGTCACTAAAGGAAAGCTACCCTTTTCGTTGGGGACTCTTTAAGCTGAAATACTTAGGAATATACCTGTCCCAAAAAGCTGATGACGCCCTGAATAATAATTATCGCCCTGTCACGTCTCAGATGAAGCAAGATCTCAAAAGATAGAATATTCTTTCACTGAATATGATTCAGCATATTGAAGTGGTGCGGATGGTGATTCTCCCGAGGGCCCTTTATCTGTTTCAGAATATACCACTTAATTTATCGAACAACCTTTTCAAGGTCTGGAATAAGGCCATTTCAAAGTTTATTTGGGCAGGAAGGCATCCCAGAATTAAAATGAAGACTCTCTATCTCCCTAAATCGCAAGGCGGATTAGCACTCCCCAATTTTAAATTTTATTACTGGGCTTCCCATCTGTCCTTTATTATACAGCGTCTGGTCGGAGTGTCTCCGGCCCGGTGGAGGGAAATCGAGGAGAGTGTTCTCCCCCATCGAGAATACCAAAGACTAATCCTCTATAAAAACACCTCCGCTCGACCAGCTGACTCTAAGCCCCTGGATCATGCACCAAATCCAGGTGTGGTACCTAACACGTAAATCCCTAGAGATTATTCCCTTCCTGGTCATGCTTTGCCCAATAGATTTACCGGAAGATTTTCCCCCAGCTGTTTCTGACCATACATTTTGTAACTGGAGACGTACTCATCTTTCAGAGCTCTCACGGCTCCAGACAGGACCCTTTTTTAAAGAATTTGGTGAGATCAGTCGAGAATTTCTTCTCCGATAGTCAGATTTTTTTCTGTATTTACAACTTCGACACTATTTCGAATCCCTTCCCCTGAGTGTCTGCTCCCCTGAGGTACACTCCCAGGTGATTCAGTTGTTTCAACAAACATTAAAATCCCAGAGGTTATCACACCCTATTTCCACCCTACATAAGTCCCTGATGGAAACAGCCGGTGGAAACACATCGGGGTTAAGGGAGAAATGGAATGAGGAATTGGGATCCCAAATATCACCACAGCAGTGGGATACAATTTGTCGTACAACATCGAGAATCACTTACTCACATTCTTGGAGGTTATTCTCGTGGCAACTATTAATAAGATTCTTCCGTACCCCAGTAATAACCTCACACTACGGCGTTTCAGGCTCTGCAGCCTGCTGGCACCTATGTGGTGAGACTAATGCTCATCACTCCCATGTTCTATGGTCCTGTCCAAAGTTTGCAGTCCTTTTTGGGGGCCTTGCTTGTGGAGTTAGAGGATCTCTTCGGGGTCAGGCTTCTTCACAGCGGTGATTTTTTTATCCAACATGTCTTCCCCCGTGAACTACGAGACCCCCACTCCCACTATCTGTTGAGCATCTCCCTCCTAGCAGCGAAGAAAGCCATCACTAAACGCTGGCTCACAGTGTCAGTACCCACCCTCTCAGACTGGAGGGAGATAGTAAATCTTATATATAGATCTGAAAGAATAACATATAATTTAAACGATAAAACGGAACTATGCTCCTTGAAGTGGAGAAGATGGATTTTACATATTATGACCAAAGATCCACACTTTGTGCCTTAGTACCCCTCATTACTTATCTGCCTATTCAGACCAATAATACCGGGCTTTGGGCCCAAGCTTTAAATTAGTAAGGCATTACTATAATATGCTAAGTCCTGGTGAGGGGAGTGGAGGGGGTGTGAGGAGGAGATTATCTGGAGAGAGTCGTTGGGCCTTATCTAGCCAAAATAGACCAGATTCAGACATAAGGTTGTACACCTTAGGTGAGACAGAGCCATTATGGTAACTGCATGGTATAAGAACCTCTTGACCTGTAATTCTGTATAAATAATGTTTTATAATCAGTTGTAATGTGACTGTAAAATCTCAACTTTTTTTTAATAAAGATGATATTTGAAAAAATAAAAATAATTCAGTCTGAGTGAGTTATCTTTTTTTTTTCTTTTCATTGAGGTAGTATAGTGGTTAAGAGCACTAAGTTGCAAATTTGGAGAACAGAATTTGAATCCCGCAGCCACCACTTGCATACTGTCTGATCATGAGAAAGTCTCTCAACCTCCTTGTGCTCCCAGGACACACCTGGAAGCAAGCCTTTCCTGGCCAGGTTTCAGTAATGCAATTTAAAGATCATGTCACATGATTCATGTGTAACACTCTGCATTGTCTTTCAGGCTTAATACACCAGTACAAAACACCTTTCTGTGTTGTGTCCTGTGACTGCTTTGTAGTATCTGTTAAAATACTGTTTTTTATTTCACCTCATATTGTTGTCCCATTGGATTGTGCTGTCTCCGATCTACACAGATGCTGTACAGAAGACATTAGTAGCATGTTCATATCATTTGGTGTCCCAGCAGGACTGTGGGGGCTGACAGTACTGTTTCCTACAGTATTAGCTGTCTTAGTAAATGTGTTCATTGAATAAACTCATGCCAGCAGTCTAGTTTAAATTACTTTCCCTTACTCCATCCTGCTGTATATTGTACCTCTGTTAAATGACAAGTATAACTTACATAAAATTGAAGGAAAGAATTGTCAAGTACCTAGAGGCCAGAGGGGCACAGGACCCAAGGCAGCATGGATTCACAGTGGGAAGGTCATGCCAGACGAATCTAATAGATTTCTTTGACCGGATGACCAAAGTAGTAGATCAGGGAGGGGCTGTGGACTTTGCCTACCTAGACTTTAGCAGGGCATTTGACACAGTCCCACACAAAAGATTAATATACAAGTTAGCCAGCCTGGGAGTGGGTCCCAAGATGACAGCCTGGGTAAAGAATTGGCTGGAGAATAGGACACAGAGGGTAATTGTAAATGGAGTTCACTCTGAAAAAAGGGGGGTTACTAGTGGGGTACCACAGGGTTCAGTATTAGGACCGGTCCTCTTCAATGTCTTTATAAGCGACATTGCAGAGGGACTGGAAGGAAAAGTATGTCTCTTTGCAGATGACACAAAGATCTGCAACAGAGTTGATGCACAAGGTGGGGTGAAAAGGATGAGAAGGGACTTGGCAAGGTTAGAGGAACGGTCAGATGCATGGCAGCTTAGATTCAACGCTAAGAAGTGCAAGGGAATGCACCTGGGAAACAAAAACCCAGGGGAAGAGTACACAATGGGGGGTGAGATACTAACAACAACAAAAATGGAAAGGGACCTGGGGGTAGTCATATTAGATGACTTAAAGGTGGACAAGCAATGTGAGAGGGCAGTAAGGAGTGCTGGGGGGATACTGGGATGCATAGGGAGAGGCATCACCAGTAGAAAACAGGAAGTTATCCCTCTGTACAGACAGCTGGTGAGACCCCATCTGGAGTACTATGTGCAGTTCTGTAGACCCAATCTCCGCAAGGACATAGACAGGATGGAAGCTGTCCAGAGGAGGGCAACTAAAATGGTGCATGGTCTGCACTGGAAGACATATGAAGAGAGACTAAAGGAGCTTAATATGTATAGCCTCGAGGAAAGGAGGGAGAGGGGGGACATTATAGAAACTTTCAAGTACCTCAAGGGAATCCAAAGTCCAGAGGGTAGCATCTTTCAAAAAAAGGGTGTGCAAGAACAAGGGCAAATTTGAAGATGGGGGCGGCTCAGAGTTAATGTAAAAAGTATTTTTCACAGAGAGGGTTGGGGATGCATGGAACGGCCTTCCGGAGGAGGTTGTGGAGTCAAAAACAGTGGTTGAATTCAAGCATGCATGGGACCGTCATAAGGCAATTCTAGGGGGTGGGGGTAGAAAGAAGTAGGCAGCTGGTTAACTAGGATCTGCAGCTTATCCATTAGGTAGGGAAATGGGCAGACTGGGTGGGCCAAGCGGTCCTTATCTGCCGTAAAATTCTATGTTTCTAAAATGGAGGATTCTTTGGTCCCCTGTTCGCTGCCATGGGGCTTTCCCTGCATGCTTACGACGTGTCTCTAGTCGATGACCTGGAGCGCCCTGAAGACTCGTGCTGGGACTAATTTGCATATTGTGAGCACAGTAGGACAAATAGGTTTTCCAATGGAATAATGAATGTTGAACTTGGCAAAACAATCCTTTAGTGGAAACGAGCACTACAGCCATTAAAATTAACATTTTAAATATTGGAGCCATGGCTCTGCACATGTGCACCCACGTCAACCTGGTCCCTACCACCCCTTCCTTCTTAATTTTCCGACACTGGGGTGCTTAGTCCCCAGTGCCAGCTAGTTCCCTCCACCCAACTGTTTTCAGTCTGCCACACCGGGGAACCAGTCCCCGCTGGTGCCAAACATAGCACTGACACTGGGGTGCCCAACCCCAGAGTTGGTGTTGGTACCTGAAATAAAGTAGACCATCCCTCAATCCCTCCCATCCCTTCCTTCTTAATTTTCTGACACCTGGGTGCCCAGTGTCTGGTGCTGGCTGTGATGTAGACAGCCAGCTCAGAGTGCTGTATTATATATTTTTTTAATATCAAATGTATTAATCTCTCTGCTGAAAATTCAAATGCGCTAGGAATTACCTCTCTCATTCCCCCCCTCCCAGATTTCAGCTGACAGATGCAAGCCAAGAGAACTGCTGACAGTATCTATCACACACTCAGTTTTTTAGAGACAATGTGTTACTGGAAGACTTTTATTAAGGATCTTGTTTCTCTGAGCTAATTACAGAGTTAAGTTAATTTTGTTAAGAGAGAAATTATAAATTAGGTTTATGACATTAAAATAAGGGAAGCTAGGATGTTACATAGAGGTGTAAGGTTGTAAATGACCCTATGAAGCCCGTGTGAAGAGGGTACAGCATGAGATCAAAAGAAGTGTCATTGAAACTTGAGTTATGCTAAGGTTGCAGAATTAATACTTTGAAATTTCATCCTGTGGTTGTATAAAAAATATATATATTTTTTTAGATATTTGACAGAGGAGGGGCTGGATGACTTCATCCAAAAGGGGTTGGCCAGTACTTCTTGAAAAGATTGTTCTCTTTCACTATAGATGTGCATTTGTGTCTGACACTGACCAAGAAAACATCTGAGCACTGAAAAGAGGTATTTAGAAAGCTAGACAAATCTAAATATAGTTGTAGGAATTGCACTGTTTTAAACCTTGTTTTGTTTAAAGATATGTATGTCTTGAGATATGAGTTCTGTATTGTACGTTTGACATATTATTATATATTTCAGTAAAAACTCTAATTTTAGAGAAAACCTGGTCTGTCTTTGAATTGCTTTCTTTTGCCAAGAAATATTTATGGTTCAGCAGACATATAGCTTGTATGGTGGTATCAAACTGGAAAGAGAAGAGTTTTAAATCTGAGGTCTTTATAAAAGTTTTAAAGGGTTCATCTCTGAATACCTGGTTAGGTGCCCGTAGGCAAAAATATCTGGCCCCCCCGAAGACAGATATATCTGAGCCTGTGCATTGGGTATGCTAGCAATAGGTTAACAGTTTGAATCCCTCCAGAACTGAGACCAAAGGTTGATCTGAACTCACAAAAACAGACAAGAGGGTTATCTTATCTGTTACACTGTTCACAAGACTGCGCTCAGAGGTTGGCACTTTGGGAGTAGAGGGCCTGACTTGCTGAGTGAATCTGTGATACTGGCTAGTACCCCCAATCTGCCCGTTCTTACTGTGTGATACCGGGGAGCCCACCCCTCAGTACTGCCAAACATAGCACCAACACTGGGTGCCCAATACCCAGTGTCGGTACCTGAAATAAAGAAAACTGTCCTTCATAGCCTTTTTAAACACCCTATGAAAGAAAATGTTCATCGCCTGTTATTGCTGCTGGTCCACCACCGCCGTTACCCTCTTTCCACCCGACCCTCTCACTCAACGCCCACACCCTCAATTCGACTTTCATTTCTACCGGGGTACAGTGCTGTAATCCTGTCTGAACTGGAGACACGTCTTAACTCTTCAGTGCCGGACCAGGAAGAGAGGAAATTAGGTAAGTGGTTTGTTGTATTTCAGTGGGTTTTGAACTTGTTCTCATAACTTGGTCATTTTTAAATATTTTCCCCCACATTTTCAGCATGGCCTTTTTGGGACCCCATTCCATAAACAAGGGTGGATAAATTATGCAAATCCGTCCAGGAAGATGATCTTGCAGTTGCTGTGCAAAACGACCTTTCAGGCAGGATTTGAAAATTTTCTCCACCCTTGTTCATGAGGGTGAGATAATAAGAAGGCTATGTTGAAAATTTGAACTAATAATGTTAAAAAAACAACAAAGTTATGAGCGTACATTGAAACTTTTCAGTGCACGCTCATAACTTTGGTAATTTGCAATATTTTGACCCCACATTTTCTACATAGCCATTTTGTCACAGCATCTCATGAACATGACAGCTGTCATTTTCAAATCGTGGCTAGAATGTGTTTTCACACTTGTGGCACAAAATCACCTTTCGGGCAGGATTTGAACATTTTCTCCACCCTTGTTCATGAGGTGGGGTCATAAGAAGGCTATGTTGAAAATTTTGGGTAAAAATAGTAACCAATAAAGTTATGAGCATACGTTGAAAGGTTTCAATGCACGCTCGTAACTTTGGTAATTTTCAATATTCTGATTGCAAATTTTCAACACAGACATTTTTCACACCACCTCATGAACGAGGCAGCTGTCATTTTTCAAATCCTGGCCGAAATGTGTTTTCATACTTGTAGCACAAAATTACCTTTTCGTTAGGATTTGAACATTATAAAGTTTTTCGTTGGGGTGACACAGATAGTGGACCAGGGAGGAGCAGTGGACGTGGCCTATCTAGATTTCAATAAGGCCTTCAACACTGTTCCGCTTAGAATTTGACGGCAGATAAGGACCGGTTGGCCCACCCAGTCTGCCCATTTCCCTGACTACTGGATAAGCTGCAGATCCTAGTTAACCAGCAGCCTACTTCTTTCTACCCCCAACCCCTAGAAATTGCCCTATGACTGTCCCATGCATGCTTGAATTCCACCACTGTTTTTGACTCCACTACTCTCCTCCGAAGGCCGCTCCATGCATCCACAACCCTCTCTGTGAAAAAATACTTCCTTAAATTACCTCTGAGCCTCTATCTTCAAATCAGGCCCCTTGTTCTTGCACACCTCTTTTTTTGAAAGATGCTACCCCTCTTGGACTTTGTTGATTCCCTTGAGGTACTTGAAAGTTTCTATCATGTCCCCTCTCCCTCCTTTCCTCGAGGCTATACATATTAAGCTCCTTAAGTCTCTCTTCATATGTCTTCCGGTGCAGACCCTGCACCATTTTAGTTGCCCTCCTCTGGACAGCTTCCATCCTGTCTATGTCTTTGCGAAGACTGGGTCTCCAGAACTGCACACAGTACTCCAGATGGGGTCTGACCAGCTGTCTGTACAGAGGGGTAATAACTTCCTGTTTTCTACTGGTGATGCCTCTCCCTATGCATCCCAGTATCCCCCCAGCCCTCCTTGCTGCCCTCTCACATTGCTTGCCCACCTTTAGGTCATCTGATATGACTACCCCCAGGTCCCTTTCCATTTTTGTTGTTGTTAGTATCTCACCCCCCATTGTGTACTCTTCCCCTGGGTTTTTGTTTCCCAGGTGCATTACCTTGCACTTCTTAGCATTGAATCTAAGCTGCCATACATTTGACCATTCCTCTAACCTTGCCAAGTCCCTTTTCATCCTTTCCACCCCACCTTATGCATCAACTCTGTTGCAGATCTTTGTGTCATCTGCAAAGAGACATACTTTTCCTTCCAGTCCCTCTGCAATGTCGCTTATAAAGACATTGTAGAGGACCGGTCCTAATACTGAACCCTGTGGTACCCCACTAGTAACCCCCCTTTCTTCAGAGTGGGCTCCATTTACTATTACTCTCTGTGTCCTATTCTCCAGCCAATTCTTTACCCAGGCTGTCATCTTGGGACCCACTCCCAGGCTAGCTAACTTGTATATTAATCTTTTGTGTGGGACTGTGTCAAATGCCTTGCTAAAGTCTAGGTAGGCCATGTCCACAGCCCCTCCCTGATCTACTACTTTGGTCACCCAGTCAAAGAGATCTATCAGATTTGTCTGGCATGACCTTCCTGCTGTGAATCCATGCTGCCTTGGGTCCTGTGCCCCTCTGGCCTCTAGATGCTCGACAATTCTTTCCTTCAGAAGTGATTCCATCATTTTCCCTACCACTGAGGTTAAACTAACAGGTCTGTAGTTTCCTGCTTCTGCCTTGCTCCCACTTTTGTGAAGGGGAATCACATCTGCAGTCCTCGGGTACCACCCCATCCTCCCATGATTTGTTAAACAGGGTAGTCAGTGGTGTCACTAATTCCACCCTTAGTTCTTTTAGAATTCTGGGATGAATCCCATCAGGCCCCATTGCTTTGTCCACCTTCAGTTTTAAGAGTTCTTTCAGAACCCTTTCTTCTGTAAATGGGCTGGTATCAACTTCTGTATCCAGAGTGTTTCTACTGTTTGTTTTTGGTACCTCCCCCTCTTCCTTTGTAAATACAGAGCAAAAATATTTGTTTAGTATCTCTGCCTTTTCGCAGTCACCCTCTCTGCCCACCCCCTCCTTTATTAAGCCTCACTATCCCTCTCTTGGTCTTCCTTCCTTCGAATAGTGCATAAGCTGGACAGACTAGGGGTGGACCTCAGGATCACCAGGTGGGAGGAAAACTGGTTGAAGGAAAGGAGTCAGACGGTGGTGGTAAATGGGATACATTATAGGGAATGGGCGGTGACCAGTGGGGTGCCACAGGGGTCAGTGTTAGGACTGATACTTTTTAACATCTATGTTAGTGACCTAGTGGAGGGTCTGGAGGGATGGGTGTGCCTGTTCGCAGATGATACAAAGGCCTGCAGTAGGGTGGATTTACCTAATGGGGTGCAAGCCATGAGGCGGGACCTGGAGAGGTGGTCTGACACCTGGAAATTGAAGTTTAATGCACAAAAGTGCTCACTGATGCACCTGGGGAGGAGGAATAGGGGGGGAAACTTACTCCCTGGGAGGGGGGTTGGTGATTAAGGAAATGGAAAGAGACCTGGGGATTATTGTATCATGTGACCTCAAGGTGGGCAGCCAGTGTAGCAGGGTGGTGGGAAAGGCAAATGGAATGTTGGCCTGCATTGCGAGGGGTTTTAATAGCAGGAAGAGGGAGGTGCTAATGCCGTTATACAGAACCCTGGTCAGGCCGCATCTGGAGTATGGGGTGCAGTTCTGCAGGCCTCCCCTACAAAGAATTGTTGAGTTGATGGAAAGGGTACAGAGAAAGGCAACCAAAATGGTACGAGGGATGCAGAATGTACCCTGTGAGAGAAGATTGAGAGGGCTGAATTTGTACCCTCTAGAAAAACTAGGAGGGAGAAGGGGGACATGATTGAGACCTTTAAGTATCTGAAGGGAATAAATAAGGTGGAGGGTGATAGCTTGTTCAACTTGAAGAAGGGAGAGAACATTAGAGGACATAGCCTCAAACTGGAAGGTGGGCAATACAGAGGTAATGTCAGGGGGCAGTTTTTCACAGAGAGGGTGGTGGAGGCCTAGAACAAGCTGCTGGAGGAGATAGTGGCAGCTGAAATGGTGGAGGGGTTCAAGAGGGCTTGGGATAGATTTAAAGGGTTGAGAAAAGAGGGTGGAAGCATAACAGAAGGGGGAGTTAGGGTGTTGGGCAGACTAGATGGGCCATGTGGCCTTTCTCTGCCATCACATTTCTGTGCATCTGTGTATAACTGAGATCATGGGCCAAGAAGAGGAGCAGCTGCACTGCTTTGTTCACTGAGGTACGAATGATATGGCAGACAGTAAGGTGGAGGTGATCTAGGACAGGTTCAAAGAAGTGGGATGGATCTATAGGGGGCTGGGGAGGTCAGTAGCCTTCTTGGAATACCAGTACCTAGGGCCAGCACTGCAAGGAAGGCTAGGATAGAGGAATTTAATGTCTGGCTCTGAGGGTAGTGTAAAGAGGAGGGATACAAACTAATTGGTGGCTTGGGGAACAAAGACCTTTATGCATCAGACAGGCGGCACCTTAAGAAGGAGGGCACATGAATGCTAAAGGTCAGATTCAATGAGCATACTTACAGGGAAGTAAATTTAAACTGAAGATGGTTAGCAAGGGTCCAGATACTCTTTGCTGCAGGGAAGAGGAGGCCATTAGGCCTCCCCCCAATCAGGACAGGAGGAGGATGAGGCAAATGGGAGTCAAGATCGGAGGAGCAGTGGGTTGGGACATGGTACGGGAGGGAGGGCATGCAGTCCAGGGGTGGAGAAGGCTCAAGTCAAGGTGAAACGTGGTGTCTCTGAATGCAAGGAGCTTGGGGAACAAAATGACTGAACTGTGTTTACTGATGGCAGAGTGGTAGGTGGACATGGCTGCCATCCCAGCGACGTGGGCCACACCTAATCATGACTGGTATCTCTCCGTCTTGAGGTACAAGCTTTATAGGAGGGATGGGGGGTAGTTGGTGGGGGTGTGGCTTTGTATGTAAGGGAAGGAATTACTTGTACTAGGGAGGAGGAGGAGACAGTAGGAAGGATAGAGTTGCTGTGAGTGCAGGAGCAGTCATCAAAAGGCAGGAAGGTAAGGATAGGAGAAGTGTACAGGCCATCTAACTAGGAAGAAGGTTTGGACATGGAGCTGGGTTCCAAAATAGTGGAGCTGGCTGGCATGGGGGAGGTAGTGATCATGGGGGACGTTAATCTACCTAGGGTGGATTGGCAGATCCCCGTTTCCACCTGTACTAGGTCTCAGTTGCTGTTGGAGGCATTGTAGGGTGGGTTTCTAACACAGTGTGTACTAGAACCCACCAGAGGAGGGCTATATTGGACCTAGTTCTGATTAATGGTGCGCATGTCCAGGAGGTGAGGGTGGAGGCACCACTGGCAGGTAGGCTGTTCTTAGTTGACCGGTGGCACTGATATGCTCCCAGTGACCTTCTAAAACATAAAAAAAGTATATGGTAAAAGATGCCTCCATTGGTATTAATGGAGCACGACCCGATGTTACAAAATGTCGCAGTGCGTGGGCAGCACTGGACTTCATGTGGACCAGAAAGGGGAAGGGATCAGAATGGCCAGCTCTCATTTATGATCCCTTCCCCTTCATAAAATAACAGATGGAAATTATTAAAATGCATCTGCTTTAACTCCGGTGCAGGTAAGCTACTGGTGGGGGGCTTTGAGAAAGCAGTGGTGCTCTTTAAATCCTAGTTTCTGTACAGCTTTGACTAACCTGCCCAAATATGTCATATCCTGTGCTGCCACTGTACAGTGATAGATTTTCTTTTCTTGGTACTGTTTTAGTTGTTCAGTAGTGCACCCCTGCGGATATTTACCACTGCACTGTAATGTTATTAACATTTGCACTTTATTGTATTGTTTTTTTCCTGTTTGCTTCTTCTCTGTGTTCCCTTCTCCCAGAACGCATCAGGAAACAAGCTGTTACCAGCTCAGTATGTCTTTACTTGTAAAACGTTTTTTTGCCATATACTTGTTTGGCTGTGGCTGCATTATTTGCCTGCTTCAGGCTGTAGCCCTGTGCTCCCAGTACCATCCTCTACTCCCCCCCCCCCATCGTCGTATCAGTGGGGATCCAAGTGGAGTAGGACTTGAGGGCACTGGTGCCATCATCCCTGGCAGCGGGGGCTCATAGGAGTTTTGGCACCAAATCTCCAGTTGCAGGAACAAAAGGAACCTGCACCAAACCTCCTGTTGCAAAACGACCCTGCCAGTTTCAGTGCTCAACACAGTATTTTCAGGTGCTGTGATGAGCAGTAAACCGGTAAGGTTGTTTTGTGCCACAGTGATTAACGCTACAAGATTGTCGGCACATAATATGGATTTTTTGCAGAACGCACTTGTACTTTAAATAAGTAAGGTGTGCTGCAAGTGCCAGCTCCCTTTTTTCCTGACTAACTGTTTACCAGGCCTGAGTACAGACCACTGTGGTAGAGCAATTTCCTTTGTACTAGACTCATGCGCTTTTTACCTCTTACAGTCTTTAGTTTCCCCCACGGCTGAGTTTTGAACAGTGGCACTTGCATGCTGACTCACGCACACGTTGTTTCGTATGCGTTGGGTCCCCTTCCTGTGGCGCTTGCCTGTTGTACCACTCAGCCTCTTTGAGGTGGTGACAGTGCAGCAAGGCACCCTAACCCCCAAGGAGTGAAATCTATGGGACACTGAATTCTCCTTCCCCTGGCCAGCCCCCAAGTGACCCTTGTCCATTCTTGAACCCGAGTCACCGACATGGCAGCAGATGAGGCACCAACGCCTTAGTCCTCCATGCCAGTGAGCCTTCTTTTTCCGTGTAAAACTTCTGAAATAAATAAAATAAAAAACAAAAAAAAGAGGGTGGCACTGTGGAACACCAAACGGTGGATACAAATTATTTTGCTCTGTGCAAAGCCGGAGAAAAACTGCATCTTTTATACCATTTTCCCTTGACGTTAAACTCCTACAGAGTAGTATTGGGTTGCAGAATTAGACTAGATCACAATGAGCCCCAAAAAGCAACAACATGCTACATCAGGGCTAGAATCCTACCTCGTTCAACCGGGATCCAGTGTGTCAGCCCGTCCGGGAGGCCCATCACCATCTTTGGATCCAGCCCAGATATTGCCTCCACTTACTAAGTTACAGGAGACCGGTGACGAGACAAACGAGATGAGCTTCGATGGTTCCGAAACTTGCCAGTCTTGATGGAAAAATCTCAGCCAACCAGTCTGATATCGCAGAGCTCACCACTTCCTCCGGACGCCAGTCAGAGATTAGTGTGGGCCTGATCCAGGATATAAATTTTCTCCAACCAAAGTGGAGACTTTGGAGAATGGTCTTCGACAGCGCAGTGTCAGAATAGTGGGTTCCCCCCTCGGCTAGCTAGTCACATGGAACTGATGGTAGCAGTCAGGAGACTGATCTTTGACGAGTTGCCTTTGCTGCTGAGAGATATGGGGGTTTGGGTGGTGCAAGCCTTTGCCATCCTTCAGCGACCTAGGGCCCATGGGGGCTCTACTGAGCGTCCACTGACGGCCATTGCAACTCTCTCGTCTCTGGAGGCCGGGATTTCATTGCTACAAGCAGCTAGGAGTAAAGGAGACATAGTCTGGGAGGGCAGCTGTTTGGGATTTTTTTCCTGATTTATCCTCACACACCCAAGATCAGAAAAAGAAACTTCAGAGAGTGAAGAAAACTCTTCTTTCTAAAGAGGTGAGGGCTCAGTTGTTATTGCCAGCTCAGCTACAAGTGACTTATAATCAGAAACTGCACGTTTTCATGGATCCTGAGGTGGCTACTAGTTTTTCAGATGAGATCCTAGCTTTGTTGGAATCTAAGGCCTATGTACAAGATTTTTTTTTCTCCTTTCAGATGAGGTAAAATGGGTGTTTATTTTGTTTTTACAGACAATTAACAGTATATCCACAGCTTAGGCACCATGGGAAGACCCTAGGTGGAAAGTAAAATATGCTATTCCAACATAACGGGAAGGTGTTTTAAAAATGTCCAGCAATTTAACCAACTATTACCATATAATCACTAGTGAATTCATAGCTGGGAATTTCCAAATTATATGGGGCTGGACCTTTTCTGATTCTATCAAAAGCATCATAATGAGACCCATGACAAGGGCAGTAGTATCCACCAAAATCTCCAGCCTTTGCGATGGGCACACAACCCAGATGAGTGCAGACACCAATCAGAATAACCCACTCTTTTTTTTTTTTTACTTTACTCTGTCTAAATCATGTTGTGGGTTCCGCAGATCAGCCAAATTGACCTTCCCTTCATGATCAATCTCTTTCTGGTTTCTGTGTCTTACAAAGAGAGACTTCCCTCTCCACTTAAAAGTCATATTCTTGCACTCTGGAATTTCAGCCAGCTTAATCTCAATCTTTGACAAGGCCAGTACATCAGCAGAGGCACTCATGCTTGTGACAAACTGAGTGACTAAGGACTTCGCTGCATAGGTACTGGCAACTACTGTGGCTCCAGTTAGAAGGTAGGAAAAGCTCCTTCTAGATTCACTGCTGTCTTGCGAAGACTTCTTACTGTCCAGCACTTCTGGCCGTCGATAATCAGAGAAGTCTGGTACTGTAATATCGCTGTGGGCATAGCGGACACTGACAGGAGCACTGATGCTGGCAATGACCGCAGGCCCAGTTTTCGCAGCCTGTCCGTTCAAGGACTCACGGCACAGGAACGGTTTCTTCAGGTCCAACACTATTTTCTCTGCCTGGCTCACAACAGCGGGAACTAAAGGCTTCAGTGGGCCGGCCACAGTGTAAGTCATAGTGGATAAATATGGGGCAAAAGCCCCAGTGCAAGCAGCTAGGGACAACATGTTACTTAATTCACTGCCAACCAGACGCCCCACCTCTGTACAGGATTCTGATGGGGAACCAGAGTGAGCAGCGGGACTGTGGCTGTTTTCCCATATTAATAAGGTGGTCTCACTGTTTCTTAAGGACTTTGTTTTTCACTGGATTGTCTTGTCAGGTGCTCCATAAACAGTGATTTTAGCTGGCAGGACTATTAGCTATGGAGTTCTGTAGCCTTTAGGTTAATATCCTAAGTTTCTGTCAGCTTGTGGAGATTCTATATGTATATAAAGGGACTGATGAATAATGATGATGTAGTATTGCTCAGTTTGTGAACTTTATGAGTACCTACAGTGATTTTTCTTCCCCGTGCGACCGGTAAGGGTCTGTTATATGCGCAGGGTTAAAAGGTAACTTGACTGAGCCCAGATGCTCTTTAAGACAATTTTGAGTTCCTTTATATATGGACCCCCTCCCCACCACTATATTTTCAGTCAAATCTGCGAGTGGGAGAGGAGTTCAGTGTAGAGACTGTTTTGACTGTTCTGTGGTGAGAGCGCAAGCGCCTACGAACTTATTCTCTTGATCATTTACTCCTTTGTTTATTTGGGAGCGGTGGGTTCTGGTCTGAGGGGAATTTTATTATAATAATAATAATCTTTATTTTTAATGCGCCTTTCAAATGTCAATTACTATTATTATTATTATTATTCAAAGTAAGAATACTTCTTATGGAACAGGCTAAGAGATATTACAGAAAGTTGTTTGCAGTTTTCCTCACAGCAGGACGCTTATCGGTTGTTACACAAGGGTTTGAGTCTAATGAACACCTGCTGAGGGCTATGTTAGATGCCTTTGATGTGACAGCACATGCAGCCACTGCTGGGATTTGTGTTGGGGTATTCTCAGGTAAGGAGCCCCAGCGAAAGAAAACACCCTTTAAGAAAATGAAAATATCCGCCCCGCCCAGAGAGGTAGGGGATGTGATTTCTTCCACCAGCAACAGCCATTTTGTGGTAAGGATTCCCAACATGATTTCCAGTAGCAGTTTAATTCTAATCCTGTCCAGCTGCAGCAAAGACAAAAACTGCTGCAGAAGGCTCAGATGGTGAGTAGCACCCAGTCCTACTCTTGACAAGACGCTGGCCCTATGTCAACCTCAGATGCCCAAGATGGATCATTTGTCTCCATCCGGGGGGGGGGGTGCAGTTCTGTCAGCAAAGAGGGACCATTATCATGGATACGTGGGTCTTGAAGACTGTTTGAGATAGTTACTCCCTTGAGCCAATAGTGTAACCTCCAACCATCCTCCAGGGAAACTGCATCAGCAGACCGGCACGATGGCAGATTTCCTTTCCTGGGATGTAGCAGGGCTTCTGCAAAGCCATACAGTAGAACAGGTACCAGAGTCTGACTGAGGCAGTTGCCTTTACTTCACGTATTTTGCCATTTCCAAAATGATGGGTGGTATCCGCCTGATCTTAGACCTCAGACACGTGAACAGATACATGAGGCAGCAGAAATTCAGAATGGTATCCCTGGGCTGTCTTGTATGGTACCTGAGGATCCAGGATTGGTTGGCATCTCTAGATATGCAGGATGCATATCAGCATATACCTGTCAAGGCCAACCACCACAAGTTCCATTAGTTTTGTATGGACCTTAAACATTATCAGTTCAGAGTCCCACCTTTTGGTTTGGCATTGGCGTTGTATATCTTTATCAAGTGTCACACAGTGCTTATGGTGCACCTCAGGAAAAAGAGTATTCAGTTATTCCCTTACTTGGTTGACTGGCTCATAAAAAGTTCATCAAGAGAGCAAACTGAGCAGCAATGACTTTGGCATGCCATATTCTGAAGTTGATGGGAATCATACTCAGTCTCTGGAAATCAAAGTGGATTCCCACTCAAAGGTGGCAGTTCATGGGAGCAGTCCTGGATTCCACTCGTGCATTGGCAGGGCTCAAAATAACTCTGCCTATCCCAGTCGGCCAGTTTTCAGCTGGGACAGACATTTTTGTTGTTTTTTTTTGCTCATCCCTAGGGCAGGCAGGAGCTATAGCTCTACACCCATAAAAAGTATCTCTGTCCCTGGGCACAGGCCTTCATCCTGAAGGACAGAGGGGTATCAATAACGTGCATGGCCTGCTATGTCACTCAGTACATGCAGGTGACTGTGCACTTTATCTAGAGGATGTTAGGACTCATGGTAGCCCCAGTGTTCACAGTACCCTCTTTGCAAGACTGCATATGAGAACATCTTAGTGGATGCTAACCACAGAATGATTACATGCATGTCAACCGCTGGATCACCCCATCCGAGTGACAAAACCCCTGGTTAGTTCCCTCCTGTGGTGAACCTTGAAGAAGAGTCTTCTCCAGAGCATCCCTTTTTCCCCACCTGGAGCCACTGCTACATTTAACCATGGGTGGGGTGCACACTGCAAGGTTCTCTAGACTGAAGTGGTTTGATTGGATTTGGAACTTCTTCTTCACATCATTATGCTGGAGATGAGACCTGTCCTGTGTGGATTTCCAGCTCTGTTGGAGTTGGTTTGCCACAGTGTTGTTTATCTCCAGACAGACAAGAAGAGTGTCATTTTTTTTGATCGGCCTGGCATGCTTTCTGAATGAGCGCTGACTAGTTCTACCATCGACAAGCGGCTGCAGCTTTCACAAAAGACTGTTCGTCGATCCGGAAGCCATGCAGTGCCTGCCTAGTTCCTTGGAAGCACTCCGGTGCTTAGATAAATTTTTTCCCCTGTGTAACTGTGTTGGTGCTGGGGTCCGAAATCCTGTGAATCCCCTGGGAATAAGTGAGCTAATTAGCGCAACGGGTTGCCCCGTCGACGAGCGGCTGAAGCTTTCAAAAGAGCCTTGCGTTAAGATGGGAAGGCACTATGGCTGCTTGTCTCATGGAAGCATTCCGGTGCTCAAATACATTTTCCCTCATGAGACACTATGTTGCTGCCTGGCTCCTGGGATGCACTCTGGTGCCGTTTTCCACCTTGAATAAGTCCCCAACCGAGGGGAAAAAATGAGCCAGAGAGAGGTGGGGTCAGTCTGTGCAGTTTGCAAAGCTGAGACTGGATCCCACCTTGGAGCATTTGAATACCGCTCCGCGTTGCTACAGCATTTCCAGTAATCCAAAAATACACTTGTAGAATAAAGATTTTATAACTCAGTCTCTTCAGCCCTGCCACGTGTGATAGGGCTCTGCTGCAGAGTACCTGCTTCAGTGCAGGCAGGAAGTAAACTGAAGGAGACAGGAAGTGGAGGGCTGGATGTCCCCTGCTGCAGAGGTCTGATTCCTGCCTGTATCAGCGTCAGGAGGTACAGCACATGAATTAAGGAAGCCCGGTGACCAGCTTAGGAGTGAGAATGTGTTATTTTTTGCCTGAACAAGCAAGGAGGGATTCACTCCCATCTGCTCTGCAGGGAATCTGTGAGAGCGTGGGAGTGGTGGTGCTTGGAGAACAAGATCCTTCTCCAGGCAACCCATCTATCCAGGGTGGAAAATGTCCTAGCAGGTGATCTCAGTTGCACAGTAGCAGACCCTCAAGAATGATATTTAGCAGACAACATAGTTTGGTCCCTGTTTGGCAACAGGGGCATTCCAGAGTTGGGACTTTTGCATCTCACCACGGTGCAGAACTGCCTTGCTTTTGCTCCAGAAGTCCTGGGCATGGTTCTTTTTTATCAGGTTGTTTTCAGACTACAGTTGGCAGGTGTTATCTTTCTGCCATTCTGCCACTCCCTCTCATTCAGAGGGTCTTCTTCAAGTTGGAGGCGCAGGGGGGCAAGATGATACCTGTAGCCCCACATTTGCTGAGGCAGATCTGGTACCTGTTGCTGAGACACCCGAAAATTTAACAGCCATGGACCTTACCCCTAAGGACGAATCTCCTGACCCAGTTTCAAGGTCAACTAGTACATCTGAACCTCTACTCTGCATTTTCAAGCACGGCTCCTGAGGGGATAGAAGTGGGTAGATTTTGGGTGTCTCAACGGTTCTCCTGAGTCCTTCTGGCAGATCATAAGCCTTCATAAAACCCATGTTTGCCCCGAGCCCAGGAAAGCTTATGGTGCAAAATGGAAGTGGTTTTCTATTTGGTGCTGTTAGAACTTCAAAGACCCCTTCTGCTGTCCTTAAGAGAGCGTTCTCAACTATCTGTTGGACATTTTGGAGTCTGGTCTGCAGACCTTTTCAATAAAAGTCCACTTGTTGGTCATCATAGCATACCACAAGCTTGTGGGAACTCTTCTTGAGCTCATCTTTCTCCCTTCAGAAGATTTCTGGAGGTATCCTGCACACAAGACCTCTATAAAGGGAAACCTTTCACCAATTGAGATCACATGCTGGTGCTGGATGTGCTTAGTGGCTGCTTGTAACATGAGGTATCTAACCTGTATAAATGTTGCTTCCAGTGGCCATTACCTCTGTATGAAGTTTCTGAACTACAGGCTGTAGTGACGGTTCTTCCTCACATTTTTATCAATAAGGATATGGTAGATCTCTGAACATATTCTAAATTTCTGTAATAGAAAGTATTGTAATTTCATCTAAATTAGTCTTTGGTATGTCCAACCTTCTTCACCAAACCAGAGAACCTGGGATTGCAATTAAATATAAAAACAGGAGCACATGTGTAAGGAGTAATACAATGGGGAATACTGTACAATACAAGGAAATAACAGGCATTCATTAAAGAACTGAAAAAATAATTATACACTGACCTCGGCTCCGAGGCAGTGAAGGGTAGGGCACTCTGGCATCCCTTATTTGCTCTCTGAGCCTGGGACTGCAGGAGAGGAGGCCAGCACAGAGGGTGAAGGAGCATCTACATAGACGCTGTCCTCCCGGGGGGGGGGGTTAAAAAATGTCACTGTAGGACTGACATCTGGGGGCGGCACTGTGGATATGTCATCTACAGTGCAGGCGACTACGCTATTGCCAGGCAGACTCATTTCTAGGGTAGTTGCAAATTCTTGCTCGCCGATCATTGGAGAGGGCCCTAAGTAGGAAAAACATCACTCCTGACTGGCTGCAGGATGCAGTGATTCTCTCAAATTCACTCACGTGCACCTGGCACGTCCAGTGTCTAGCTGCTCTCCTAGCACGGAGCACTGCAAATGGAAACAGTTGCCCTCCCAACTATACCCTTTCTAAGATGAAAGGGGAGCCCACCTGGAGCATCAGACATTGCATCGGAGGTCTGGGGTCTGAGCAAGAAGGGGTATAGGGCAGTGGATGGAGACTGAGAATGGGAGCTTGTCAGATAGACAGATGCTGAAGGTAAGCTCAGTAAGGGAGCTATACAGAGAATAAAAGCAAAATTATACACTAAAGAAAATCATAAAAATGATTGCAAACAGTAGGATGTGCAAAGCAAATCAAAAAGTGATAAAGATTTACAAATTCAACAAGATAAAAAAGTAAACAAAATGAAAAGCTGTGGTAATGATAATACAGGACATCAGGAAGCCTAGGGCAGACCTCCAAAATATACAAAGGAGTATTAGTACAGAAGGGGAAATATGCACGGGGTGAAGATGGGGGTGTATGGAGGGAGGAAGGGAAGGAGAGAGAGGCATTGCAGAAACACATGGGAACAGGGAAATGATGGCTCAAAAAGGAAGCCAGTTTGTGAGGTGCATCAAACGAGGTAACACAACTGTTAATTTATTGTACTTACTGCACCCAATTTTATTGTCTTTGATGGTAAAACTTTTGAAATAAATACAGTTGTGCTGCTGTGTAAGCCCATGATGAGATCACATTTGGACTGCTGCTGTCCCGTCCGTTCTGGACACTGAATTATCAAAAAGACATAAAAGCCGTCCCGTCGGCACAGCAGTTGGATTTCTGCTTGCGATGCCAGTGACCTGAGTTCGGGAATGGACTCGGGTGCTGGAGGGCTGGCCGGGGAGAGAGGGCTTGAGCATTGGATGACTGCTCACCTTCTCTTGGGGGGAGGGTGGGGAAGCAACCTGGCGCTTGCCAACCCCTGGCAGAGGCTGGGGGCATGGCAACGTGCAGGGTCCCACTAACTAATGGGGCGTGGTGAACGTCTGCGTATGCCTAACGTTAGTGGCACACCATGCCCCCGGGCAATGGAAAAGAGCCCGAGGCCGACTGGATGATCATTGCCAGTTCCTGCTGCAAAGACCTCGAAAGCAGTGCACAGACCATCCCAGCAGCACCGGGCCAAGAATTGTGCTGGCCACTCCACCGGTACCGTCCCCCTTGGAAGAGAGGGACCCACCCGGCGAAGGGTTGCATCCGGGTTACCCGGGGGGGCAGCAATATGGGGTGATGGGTGGCTGCACTGAGGCAGTGTGGCAACGAGGGGCATAGGAAGGCCTGAAGGAGAGGCTGGCCCGGAGCTGGGGGGAGCGCAAAAAAAAAGACATAAATAGAGTTGAGTGGGTGCAAAGAATGGCAACTAAAGATTACAGGAGAGCTGGAAGATATCTGATACTATATATACAGAGACTTGACGTTAGTTTCAAGAAAAGGAGGCCAAGAGGGGACTAATTATAGATTTACAAACTGGTGAAAAGTGATGCTCTAATGCAAAATTTAAATGTTAAATTTAAGCGTGACACTAAAATAACCAGAGGGCATAGTAAGCAGCTTGGGGGCGATTTAGAAAACATTCTTCATGTAGTGAATAGTGAGTATTTGGAATAATTTTCCAGGAAAGTAGATGAATCTAAAACACTGCAGGGGTTGAAATTAAGTTTTGTAGCCACTAGCCAGCAGGGCTAGTGACTGGGAAAATCGATTAGCCCCAGAGACTATTCCATTGATCCAGCTTGTTTACTTAACTGAAATGATACCTTCTCCAGTACAAGCCTCCTGCAGGGCTAGGTAAAGGAAAATCTTACCAGCTCCATATAAAATCTACCAGCATTTGGCTAGTGGGCTAGTGCCAGTTTCAACAACTGCACTGAATTCTTTCTAAATCTAGATAATTACTAGATAGAGGACACTAAGATGTTATAACTACTGAGCAGTACTGGATAGTCCATTTGGCAACCTTGCCTTTTTCTGCCTTCACTCCTATGAAATACTGTCCTTGTTAGTCACCCGGTGTCCTCGTTTCATCACCACATGATAAATATAATATACAAAATTGCTTGTAAAAGTACCCCCCATAGTCTGTAATGTAGCGCGTCCCCACACTCTCCCTGTCATCACATCATAAAGTTGCCAGAGCGTGGGGTGGCGCATGGGCAGATCTAAACACTGGGAAGTACAGGAGACCCGGTAAACATAAATTTACGAGCGTTTTTTTCTCTTGAGTAACTTTAAATCTTGGGGGCAGCTCAGGGTTTTAAATAATTGATTAGCAGCTTTTTCTTGGGACAATACTAACTGTACAGAAAGCATTTATATAGGTTTTCTAGAAGTGTTATGTTTGTTAAACACAGTGAGGCAAGTGGTATGCATTTTCACAATGTTTTAGAACTTTTATGAGCAAAACGCTAATCAATTTTTAGAGTTAAATAAAACCCTGCAGCTACACGTAGGCAGCATTTCCCTTCGGTAAGGCAACAAAAGATGTGGTGCACATTTATTTTTAGACAGCTTGGTGAAACTCTTTAATCTGGGCTCGGTGGTGGTTAGCTTTTTTTTTTTTTGTTACTTAAAACTCACAAAGAAATATTGTATAAATAAAATAAATAAAAATTTTGAGACTGATGTGGGGTTTCCAAGGATTCATATTCCTGCGAAGGAAGGGAGGGTGGAAGGGAGGAAGGAAGTAGTGGGGGTCTGTCTTTGTAGTGAGGTGCTGCCTCATCTTGGACCTTTTTGGCCTGTTTTAGTGTGACCCTATGTGGTCATGAGTGGCAGTATTATTATTAGTAGCTTACATAAGGGTTGACATTGGCACCTACCCACTAGCCACAAACTGGTGAATTTTGTGTCAGGCTAGTAAACCTTTCCCTCTAACTAGCCCTACTAGCTTGTGCTGAAAAAGATGACATTTCAAGAAGTACCATATACTAAACTAGTAAAAATTATGTTGAGACAGTGAATTTTCACAGTCATTAGCCTTGCTGGCTAGTAGCTGAAGAACGTAACTTTGACCTCTGCTTACATACTTGCCCTTCAAAGCTGGGGCTGATTATTTCTTCAGTAAACTATTTATATTTTTGTGTATGGTGGCCATTTCTTTAGATGCCACCTAAACATGGCCACCACATAGACAAAATGTGACTTTTGAGTGAAAAAAGTGATTGGCCAGGCTTCGAAGCATAGGCAAGTAAGCTATTGGTGTCTTTATTGAAGACTACATGGTCCCTTCTCTGTGAATAACCTTCTAAAATGTTGATTTTGTACCTAAAAACCAGTGAAGGCCCCGTGTCTAACTTTGGCGGTAATTCAAGTGCCTTTTACTGAAACTTTAATTGAGGTGTGCAAGCTGGAAACAAGTAAATTGCACACTTTTCCTTGACCTTCATTTCCTTTCTGTGAAAAAAGCTATTAGGCAGTGGAATGTTTGAACTAAAGTGCCTCTCTTTAAAACAGTCTTGAACTAGTTCAACTGCATGTAGTTGAGCAGGAATTGGCTAATGAGACTTCTGCATAGCAGCAGCAGCAAAAGGAGGCCTTCCAGCTCCTACTTGCTTCCCATGGGCTGCAGGTTTTGAATCTTAGTCCTAGGGCTCTAATGAAAGGAGTATTTTACTGGACAAATTACACCTGTCGTAAAGGGGAATCCTCACTTCCTCTGCAAGAATGCTGTGGGACCTTTAGGTCCTGATTAAGATTAATGCCCAAATAAAAAGAACCTTAACAACAGCTCCCTCTTAGATGTAATTTTGGTTAGCAAGCCACATCTGTTCTCTCATGTCAGAACATTTTTCTCAGACATTAGCGATCATTGTATAATCACCACCATTAGATCCGTGCACAACCCACAGTTTGTGGCAAAGTTCTCTATCAAGAGGTGCAAACGCAACTTCGATTTGTTTGCATATGTCCATGACTTGAAACATTCACCACGATGGCAGGAATTCTTCCTAGCCAAAATGGCTAACAGGGCATATACTATTTTTTTACGATATTTTAAGTGAGGCTTTAAATAAGCATGCACCCTTGGTTAAGGTGTGGGTCAGGAGCAGCACCAGCGGTTGGTTCTTGCCTGAGCTCAAAGCTTCCCTGATAGAAAGGGATACTTTATGGAAAAAAGCCCGAAGAAGCAAGAACGACTCGGATTGGTGTCTTTTTAAGAGAGCACGTAACAAGTGCACCAAGTTGGTCAGAGCAGCCAAGGCCTCCTACTATCGTTTGGAGCTAGCCTCTGCTTCAAGAAGTCCTTCAAAGCTCTGGAAAACATTAAAGGGCATATCTGGACACACACCTGGTAATTCCATTCCAGCAAAAATTAAGTCCGGTGGCAGCATTGTCTTTAACCGATGGGAGATATTGGAAGCCCTCAATAACCATTTTGCAATGGCAGGGCTAGCATTTGATACTTCCCCTGCCAATGACCTCTGCACAGCTCAGGGCCCACCAACCCACGAGTCCCCCCCTACTGAGGAGGCCTTATCCCTCCTGCCTGTCTCTCTAAAAGAGGTGGAAGACCTACTGCTGCAACTGGACACCAGGAAGGGAGCAGGCTCCGACTTCATAGAGCCATACTATCTGAAATGTGCCTACCATGTGCTTGCAGTGCCAATCACCCACCTATTCAACATGTCACTCTCCAAGGGTGGCCTCCCCCCTCAATGGAAAATAGCCCATGTCATCCCTCTATTAAAGCAGGTGACCCGAGGCTGGCCCGTCTGCGCGGTGGGATTTCTGCTTGCGGCGCCGGCGACCTGGGTTGAGGCGGATCCGGGTCGTCGGAGAAGGCTAACGGGGAGTAAGTTGGCGTCCGGCTGGACAGCTCTCCTTCTCCGGGGAGGTGTGGATAGTGCTCGGGCGCTGGGGACTCCTGCGGAGGGCGGGAGTTCTCCGCGCAGCCGGCGCTTGATGTGGGAGGGGAGGCGGGCAGGCGGCTGCGTCATTGCGTCCCGCCTCCTCTGGGAATAAAAATGGAAAAAAAGAAGGCGGGCAGGACCACCGTAGGATGAAGCCCTCCCCGGAGATCCTCGCATCGCCACCGCCGCTGCGGGACCCCAACCAGTCACAGTTCCGGGGTCACGAAGGTGGCCTGCAGCCCCACCCTCCGGGGAGTAAGCCGGGGGGTGACCGAAGGTCCTCTACAGCTATAGGCGGTGGTAGAGGTCTTCAGGGGCCGTGACCAGGGCGGTGGAAGTAGACGGTGGTCCAGCCAGGATAAAGGGCAAAAAAAAAAAAAAAAGCAGGTGACCCCTGCGATCAAAATAATTACAGACCGATCTCCCTCCTCCCCATCCTGTCTAAATTACTAGAAAAAATAGTGTGTGGCCAGCTAGGGGTATACTTAGAATCCAGAAGCCTATTAAACCCGGTTCAGTCTGGATTCAGAGCAAAGCACAGTACCATAACAGCCCTAGCTAAGGTGACCAATGATTGGCTCCTAGACCTTGACAACAAGAAGCATGTCTGTGCCATTTTTTTGGATCTTAGTAAGGCATTCGACACAGTTGATCACAGCCTGCTTCTTTCCTCCCTAAGCACCTTAGGCCTGGACCATAAATCTATGTGTTGGTTTGCAGACTACCTCGGAGAACGGAAACAGCAGGTTAAAGCTGAAGGTAATCTTTCTCCATTAAAACCTATGCTGAGGGGCGTGCCCCAAGGGCTCTATCATTGGTTCCCTTCTCTTTGCTGTCTACATTAACAACATCAATGACCCCATCAAAAAAGCCAACATCCACTTATTCTCGGACGAGACTGTACTGTACTTGTCGTCCCACGCTGAAAGCAGCCTGTGAGGACCTCCAAGCTGAATTTAACCTTCTACAATACCAGCTCATAAACAAAAAGCTTTTGCTCAATGTGAAAAAGACAAAAGCCATGCTGTTCTCCCCCTCCTTGTATGTGGCAATTCCTCTGGGGGGGTGCTACCTCACAAATTACCACTGTTCTTGGAGAAACATCAGAGTATGTAGCTAAATTCAAATATCTAGGAGTTTGGCTCAATCATAAACTTTCCTTCGCCGACCATCTCGAAGAACTACAGAAGAAACTAAGGCAAAGATTAGAATTATTCTACAGAATTAACCACCTGCTCACAAAGGAGGCCAAGATTCAACTGGTTCAAGCTACCTTCCCATCTTTAGTAGATTACGCGGACCTGCTGTACAGCCACTGCACTGCCTCTGCACTGGCTAAGTGGGACACCCTCTACCACAGAGCTATCAGGTTCATTACTGGCCTTCCACTTTCCACACACAACTGCTCCCTGTACTCATCGTTAGGCTGGACTTCCCTTCACTATAGGAGGAATAGAAATGCCGCCCTATGGGCCTTCAGAGCGGTGACCAGCAAGCTTCCCTCATATGTCTCAGATTGTATTCCCTGGAGCATGTTAGGCACCTACGCTCTAAGGAGCTATTCCCTAATTGCCCACCAAGTTCCAAGGGTCAACACTCGTTTCAGCAAAGCTGCTCTAAGTTTCTCTTTACCCACATTGTGGAATGGTTTACAAAGGAACTTGAAGCTGAGCTGCCCTGTTAGCCTGGATATCTTCAAGGTGCTCTACGATTGCTACATGAAAGCACCTTGCAAATGTTTTCCTCACCGCTAGCCCACTAATTCCGCAACTCCCCCTTTTCATCCTGACACTTGCCATGTTTTTACCCCTGGCTGTCACTCTTTCCCTATTAACTCTTCCTGCTGCACCCACCCTTCCCTCTACGCTCCAGCCTGGCTAAAGTCCCACCCCATCCATAGTAGTGTCCCAATTTTCTACCCCTCCTCCGTCATTATCATAATAAACAAGTACATGACAGCCATCGTCACTTTCTGTGGTTTTAGCCCAATTTCCCCCCAAGTCATCGGTAATATATCCCTCCACTTCTTTACCTGTCTAACCTGCCACCCCATACACGGCCTCTTGCCCCTATATGTGTAGCTGCCGACTGCCTCACTCAAAAGATCTCTGCTTATAACCCCTGTATGCCTATGGTTGATTGTACATCTGCTGACTTCTTCAATTGTAAAATAATGCTTTTTTTTTTTATTTCAACCTTGTACTGTACTGTATACACTGTATATACTTTTTCTTCCTTGTATATTATTGCTTTTTGTATACCTGCTTCTGTACTGTACTTTGATGTATTCATGACCAGGTCCACCTTGCAAATGAGCCTTGCTCAATGGTGCCTGCTTGGATAAATAAAGATTTTGATTGATTGATTGATTGATTGATAATGCAATTAAAATACATTTTTCTGTTTACTTACTATTCTGTAATTGATTGTTATATCTGGTTGATCCTACGACCCTCCACCTACCATACTTAGTCACTACATGTCCCACTATCCCCCGCGGCCAGCCCTCTGATGACGTGACTGACGAACTGCGCCATGGGGGATCTCTATGCACTGGCAAATCAGTTAGTAGTGTATCAGTTTGACTGAGCACATGATCACAGTTATTCTACCGGAACCGATCACAGTAGCGCTCATGGGATCAGTACCCGTAGAAGAAGCGTGATCATGCAATCGGTCACGCACTGATACACTCTTAACTGTTTTGCTGGCACATACCGATCCACGAAGCGAGTCCATCAGTCAGCATCATCAGAGGGCTGGCCGTGGGGGATAGTGGGACATGTAGCGACTAAGTATGGTGGGCAGAGGGTCGCAGGATCAACCAGATACAAAAATAAAACCAGACTCAAAATTGGAAAAAGGTGTCTCAAGACAGGCAATATTTGACATTCTAAAACAGTATAAAATGGGTCACAGTTTCCACTGTAACATGCACAGCTGCTTTATCAAGTATTACAATTTGATATTGGAATCAGTGATGAAAGAGCAAGCTTTATAAAATGGGAAGAGTCCTGTGATTGGTGAAATCCAGTCATGTGAACATGCAGTTATTATAATACAGGTCAGTTAAAACAGTGTTTTTCAGATAGGGCCACCGTGGCCGCATGTGGTCACAGTTGTCTGTGGCCACAGAGCTCTCTGAAGCCCCAGTTACAGTCTAAGGTTACTGTACTGGAATACACAAATCGTTACCTTTAAAAGAAATACGTAGGAGATATGTTTCAAGGGAAGATATATCAGGGACATGATTTAATGTATACTGCGTGAAAATAAATGTGGTATATTCGGCGGTTTGTGGTATAACAGGGATTTTGGGGTGGAAAAAATAGTGAGGACTGCAGTAAGTTGTGATGGCTGCACTTTTAGGTCCTTTGATGCCACCAGAATTTGGGACAAGAGAACCACAGAGTTTAAAATGAGTTTTTTCTTTGAAGCTGTTGGAACTTTTTCCCCATTGTTGTTTGGTGTCCCTCCACACTGAGATTTCTTTTTTAAACCATCAGGCCTGCCAACCTCCTGGTCTCAACACCCTTGGCTGTCATTTTTGGTACAGAGCCCAAGCATATTGGGTGTCACTGATCTTGACATTTGGTGGGTGTTTTCTCACTGTTTTGTGCACCATTCCTTCCTCCACCCACTTTACCTGTGGTTCTGCCACAGTGCCAGAGAATGTTGGCCTTGCGGAGCACATAGCTTCCTTCTGTGGCCCACAGCAGTGTTTGATGCGACTGCCAAAGCACTTGTGGGGCTTTTTTAACCATTGCATAACAGTAAAGACATAATGAAGCAGGGTATGCAGTCGTGCTGTATTATAAAACAGTAAGACAACTCAGGATCTGTGCGGTTGATCAGATATGATCACATGACTGTGCATTATCCAAGCCCAGTAGCACTTAACTTTATGGACCTCATGACGCAGTTTTTAAAATAAACCAGAGGAACGGTTTTATAATCACAATCAGGGACTCTAGGGTATGCGTAATTGTGGGATCACAGCACTTTTCTGAGTTATGCTGTTATCCAACAATAACACATACCCTGCCATGCCTTATTGTTTAAATAAGTGTATTTGTACTTTCTGGGTGTGCAAAGGAATTGACTTTGACTCATGCTTCCAACCCATTGGGGGCATGTGGATAGTGTAGCTTAACCGCATACCCTGTTGTGTGTTATTGCTTACTTAGATAATGGCTAGACTGAAACTAGCATCCGGATTGGCTGAAACAGCCTGCCACCCGGGCCGTTATTTCTTAACAACAGCCTACTTGAAAACAAGTGCCAGTTCGATCGTTCGGCACCCGAAACTTGCCAGCCACCATTTTTTCCACACTTACTGACACAACAGCCCCCAACCGGGCCCCGCCACTCTGCTGAATGGAAATTCCACCAATAGCCTGATACGGGCTCCCACACTGCTTGTTGCTCCTTCTCAGCACTGCCAAAATAAACAACATTTGTTTTAGATGCCTGCCAACTCGCTTCACCTCCCGACCTTCCGTGCTCCATTTTCACTCTCCGAACCTACTCGTGCTACCAGTAATGCATCTCCTCACTTTTAAACCAAGCTGCACACTAGTGCCATCCCACATTAAAAGCCAAGTACCTCCCTCTAAACACCAACAGGCTACGTTTCTGCATTGTCTGGCGTTATTCCAAGCGCTGTGTATATGTGTATCTGTATCTGTGTGTGTGTGTGTGATGCTCATAAACCAGAAGGACAAGCTAATCCCAAACAGCATAAATAAATACACCGCAGCGACCTCTAGTGGTAATGCCAGCACTTCACATTAGGCACTACTTTACAGCAAACAATATTTCTACTTGCTTTTTACTTATTTTTTATATGTGCATTTACTTTCTTCTATATTTTGTTAAATGATCACATCTGGAACCCATTATCTAAGTGTAATAATACCCTCCAGGGTGGGCGTTATGGGATATAATGGACCTTCCAGGCTATAAGGCCCTCCACCTGGGCGTCGGGTCAGTCGCCCTGGGCGGTCCATTATATCTCAATAACGTACCTATCTAAGTATTATTATTACATGTATGGCTGGTCCATGGTACTCATTAGTGATATGTTTATTTTTTTTTTCCCCCCATAGAGGTTTTTCTCCCAGGGGTAGCATGTCGCTATAGGGCTGTACCATGTTCACTCGTATATATCCTGATCAGGCCAGACCCAGACATCTTGTAGCTGGTTACTGGGGTTTTCTCCCTAATTTTTACTCTCTCCTTGCTTCCTCCCCTGGCATGGGCAGTGCCTATGTCGGCCTTAGTCACGCACAGCTTTCCTGTGGTGAGAGCAAGCTCTCTGGCCCATCTGCAGGAGTCACTGTGTGGCAGAGCCCACCACCAACCCTCCCCGGCACTGCCGAGAGGCAGCTGTCTCAGTCTGTCCTGCCTCCCACTATGACTTCCTTCCGGTTCGCTTCAAGTGCAGTGAAGTACAGATGTACTCGTACCTTGTTAGTGAACTGGTCCATAACAACTCCAGCAAAGAAGAAGACCAGAAAAACAAAGCTACCAAAGAATATCCACACTACTAGGAAGCAAAACAATAAGCATTTCCAGCTGTTATTTCTGTGTCTTGTCTCTTTAAGCATTGTTATGTATAGAGAATACTGTCTGGGCCACTATGTACAACCAGCCTTTGCTACCACAGAGGGGTTGTGATTACATCAGAGGTGGCAGCACAGGCTGGTTGGGCATGTGGTTGCCCAACCAGTATTTTTATAGTGTGTAGTTTTTTGTTGTTTTTTATCTTTTAAACAAAAGTGTTTTCACAGCGTGCTCCACAGCAGCAGCTAACGTGCCAGGTGTTTCAGTACAGAACTTGATCTGCTTGCTGTGTGCGTAGCAACACTGCAAAATACACCAACTGCCTCGATGACTTCCGATCAGTTGGAACCATGTTCTACAGAAGGGTACAACCACGTTCCATAACCTTTGAACTGTGGTACAACAAGATTTTGACTCGCACGGAAATGCATGCAGAACAAACCTTCACTGTACACTATAAATAGTTATTGATGTTAATATCAGAGTGTTTGAATGTAAAGGGTGGCAGGGTGAGCTCCCTACCTGACCTTTCAGTGTGTTCACCATCTAGGGGATCACATCTGGTCTAAGAGTCATTAACCAAAAAAGCCAGCTATTCCACTGAGCCCATACACTCTTTATCAGCAAGCTGCAGTGAAATTTGTCTTTGTACATGACGTGAACACATGATTGTCTGTTTGGTCCAAGTATGGCTAATAACATCATGCTGACATATACGTTAGCTAATGTGGAGGCCAGCAATCTTTTGGGTTCATTTTTGAAGCCTTCAAATATCCAGAAAAGTTGGTGAGCACTTGTTTCTAAGCTGTCCGCTTTATAGATTGAAATATAAACCAAACAAAAGCGACTGAAGTCTAATACTGCGAAGCATGCTACTTGTCCACTGTAATGTGTACCAATCCATCATTTTAAAATGACCGTTTTATTTGGATGCTTAGTTGTTATAGTTATGTAGATGGGGGCTGTAAGTGTGTGCCGATGCCTGCATTATATCAGAGTAATCTGATTGTGTGATGTCCTGCTAGAAGTATTGTAAAATGTACTTTAAAAGCCCTGGCTTGCTTTATGTGCCTTCTCTAAAATGAATAACCAGCAAGGTTAGTGTAGGTAGCCAGACCACGCAAAACTTTCAGTTGGTCTTTTTATGCTTCCCCTCCATGAAATGGCTGTTAAGCCAATGAGCGCAGTGCTTTTTTAAGGTTTTCTGGTCTCTTGTGAACTTATAGCCCACAAATGTCAGAAAGATGGGGCTCTTCTACGAATCCCTACTCCCCAGTGATAACATACAAAAGCAGATGTATAATTTTAATCACAGGTTACATACTAACATACTAAAATGCCAGCAGAGTAGGCCTAACTGTCTTTCGTGTCTGCTTGTTTGGTCAGCCCCCACCCTAGGAGTTGACCTTGCTGCTCCCCTCGTGCTCTCTGGCTTCTCCCTTCCCAGTTCCGGATATTCTCACTGCACTGGATTTTGCTTCCAGAACCCTTCCCCTGTACCTGTCCCACCCCTCTTGAACCCCTCCACTGTCTCTGCCTCCACCAGCCCCTGGGCAAGCGCATTCCGTGGCTCCACCACCCTTTCAGTGAGTGGCACCTCCTCCTGTCTCCCGAGATCCCCTCCAGCTTCCACCCATGCCCTCTAGTTGCCCCCTCCCTCTTTCAAAGCACCCTGACTGCTCCTCCCCTATTTACCCCCTTTATGTACTTGAAGACCTCTATCATGTCCCCCCGGTCCCTTCTCTCTTCCAGAGTGTACATATTTAGCTCTTCGAGCCTCTCCCCATAGGTCATGTCCCCCAAGCCCCAAATCATTTTGGTTGCCCCCCTCTGGACCCTCTCCAGGAGTTCAATGTCCCTGTTTAAGTGTGGCCTCCAAAACTGCACGTAGTACTCGAGGTGCAGCCTCACCAAGCAGTGATCCCCCTAGCGATGCATCCCAGTATCCTGTTGGCCTTGGCTGCTGCCGTCCTACAAGTCTCCGAGTTGTTCATCTTGACATCCATCACCACCCCCAGGTCCTCTCAGCCATCGAGACTTGTAGCATTTCCCTGCATTGAACCTCAGCTTCCACTTTCTAGACCATCTTTTCAGAGCCTCCAGGTCTCCCTGTAGGGCCACCCTCCCCTCCTCCCCATCCACCACCGCCCCTAGTTTTGAGTCATCCACAAAGAGACTCACCTCACTCCTGATAACCTTTCTTATGTCAGAGACATGGGTGTTGAACAGGAGGGGCCCAAGGACTGATCCCTGTGGGACCCCACTAATGACCCTCCTTGGGGATGAGAGTATCCTGCTAACTATGACCCTCTGGGTCCGGTCCTGGAGCCAATTGCCTATCCATCTGATCATCTGGTTCCCCACCCTCATTTCTCCCAGCTTATCCAACAGGCCCCCATGAGGAAAAGAGTCAAATGCCTTGCTGAAGTCTAGAAAGAGGACGTCCACTGGTCTACCCACATCCAAAGCACTCGTCACCCAGTCATAGAACTCCACAAAGTTTGTCTGACACGATTTCCTCGGGACGAATCCGTGCTGTCTATCGTCTAGGCACCCTGACTTTTCCACATCCTCCCCTAGCCTCTTCTTGACAATGCCCTCCATCACTTTGCCCACCACCGATGTCAGGCTGATGGGCCTGTAGTTCCCTGCCACCTCCCTTGATCCCCCCCTTTTGGATAGGCACTATATGCGCCACCTTCCAGTCCTGGGGCTCCCACCCTGTCCTCAGATAGATGGTGAAAAGTTCTGCCAGGGGTTTCGCCAGGACATCCGCCAGTTCCTTCAGCACTCTGGGATGTAATTTTTCCGGCCCCGGTGCTTTCTCTGTCTTAAGGGACCTGAGGGCTTCCCTCACTCTCTCTGCTGTGATTTCCACCTCCGCTACCTCGTCCCCCTGCTTAGCCTTTCCCCCTCCTACCAGCGATGCCTCCCTCTCTCCCCAGACCCACTGATCAGTAAGGGTCCCCCCTCCCCAGTATCACTGTCTCCCCCATGTATGATGCAGCCCCCATTTTCCTTGGTGAAAACTCAGGTGAAGTACTCATTTAGTACCTCAGCCTGCTCCCCTGGGTCTTGTGCCCATCTCTCCCCTGTTTTAATCCTGCCAATCTGCCCCTTCACCCTTCGTTTTTCCCCAGTGTATCTAAAGAACCCCTTGTTCTGTCTCCTAATTTCCCTGGTCAGGTTCTGCTCCTTCCTTGCCTTAGCCGCCCTCACCACCCTAGTGGCCCTTCTAGCCATCAGCTCTTACTCCCCTCGAACCCTTTCACTCCTTGAGCACTTGAATTGCCTGTAGGCTGCCTTCTTTCCCCTCACCACCTCCTGGACCTCCCTGGTCCACCAGCAGGGTTTTCGGGCCCTACTACATTTTCGTGTTACTCTTGCACAGGTGCTGGTAGCATCCTGCATCCCTCTCCTGATAATTTCCCACCTACTGTCAGCGTCCATGTCTGGCCCAGTCACATCCAAATGCTCCTTAAGGATCCTTCCTATTTCCTTAAAATCTACCCCCCTGAAGTCAGTTACCTCCATCTTTGTGCAGTCTTCTACCCCTCCTTGGTCCAGGCAGAACCAGACCATGGCATGGTCGTTCCCCACCAATGGGTGCCTTACCTCCAGGCCCCCAATCTGGTCACTGTCTGCCAGGACCATATCCAGTACCTGCGCCTCCCTGGTCGGTTCCCCCACCTGCTGAGTTAGGAACACGTCCTGAAAGACATCAAACAACCTCTGTTCCTTGGCCACCAAGGATGTCATAGTCTCCCAGTCTGTTCCTGGCATGTTTAAGTCCCCCAACACCACCACCCTTCCCCTGCCCAATCTGCAGTGTCTCCCAACATCTGCCACCAGACTCTCCTCCAGCTCCTCCGCCAGTGCAGGGGGTCTATACACCACTCCTATTTTTACTCTTTTGGCCCCCCCTTGTTATCAAGGTGACCCAAATTGCCTCCACGGTTCCCTCCGCCTCTTCTACTCCCCCTATGCCAATGCAGTTTTTGACTATTATTGCTACCACTTCTCCCCTTCCCTCCCCCGTCTTTCCTGAACGTAGTGTAACCCTCCAGGTTCAGGTCTCAGTCGTGTCCTACAGTGGCCCAGGTCTCAGTGACTGCTGCCACATCCACCCCCTCTCAGTTAGCATCGCCTGGAGCTCAGGCATTTTATTGTCCAAACTCCTGGCATTTAGCAGGACTACCTTCCACCCTTTCCCTATACTTCCATTTCCCCTGCTCATGTTCCCCTGGGGATTCCATCTTCCTCTGGTCTGCACCTTACCAGTCAGCCTTTTCCCGCATTCCTCCAGCTCCCCAGAGGGGTGGAAACATAGTCCCTCCTTTATCAGACCCCCCTCGACAGCCTTTTCTCCCATCCCTTCCCCCTTCACAAGTTTAAACTCCACCTTTCACAAATGAGCCCCTCTATTTTCAACTTAAGGACTCCCCTCCCCTTCAAATTGAGATGGAGCCTGTCTCTAGCATACAGCCTCTTATCCTCCCAGGTCTCCCCCCAGTCCTCCATCAACCCATACCCTCTGGCCTCACACCACTCCCTGAACCACTGGTTTATCTCCTTAATCTTCCTTTTGTGTTCCTCACTAGCCCTTGGCACTGGCAGGATTTCTGAGAAGGAAATCATGCATCCTATGTCATGACAGACCCTGTTAAGCTCCTGGAACCTTGCCTGTATCTCTAGCTCGCTATTTCCCTCAATGTCATTTGCACCCAGGTGGACCAGTATGTCCATGGAACCCCCACAATCCTTTGCCAGCTGATATACCTCATGCTTGGCCCTCTGCACCAATAGTCCAGGGAAGCATTTTGTTCTAACTGGTCAGGCTTCTCCCGCCCTATCCCATTTGATACTCCTGATCATAGAATCCCCCAACAGTAGCTCTCTGACTGCTCCTTTTCCTCTATTTCCCCCCTTCCATGTCCCGCATTCTTTCTGCCGGCTCCTCCACCCAGTCGGCTCCTTGCTCCTCCCCTTATCTGGGTGCTAACTGCTCCCCCTCCTTATTTACTCCTGCCACCCCCCCCTCCGATTCTATGCCTCTCCTCCTCCTGAGTATCTTTCTATACCTCCTCCTCTCCCCCACTGCTCGCGACTGGTCCTTCTCCCCATCTGCTAAACTAGCCTGGCTTGTCCTCCTCCCTTCCTTCCCGTCTCCGTTCAGCCCCTCCTTGCTTGTCGTGCTCCCCTGGCCTAAACCCCCAGCTCCCTTTACTGTATCATCCTTGTACTTCTGGTCCCTCTCCTTGCCCTTTCCTCCCAACTGGTCCTTCTCCTTGCGCTTTCCTCCCTCTTCTCCCTGCTCCTCCTGCTCTGATCCACTGCTCCCCCCATTTTTCCGCATTCCAGGTCCCCCCCCCCAGTTCCTCCTGGTATCCGGCCCCTGCCTCCTGCCCCCCAACTTCTTTTCCATCTCTAACCACCCCTGTCATGGCTACATCACCCCTCTCATCCTCAAGCAGAAGAAGAGAATTGAAGTGGTTACTGAGCTGAAGGTCCAATCCACCTCCCCACCTTGCTTCCCTCTAACCAGCTCCAGCCATCTGCCTCCATCCCTGAGAATGTTGTCCCTCTGGTCCCCCTCTGTGAGGGTCCCCAGTTACCTGCCTGCTTCCTTGTTAGAGTCCTCCTTTTGGGCTCCCTCTGCCAGGGTCTCTATGTGACCCCAGAGTACTGTCCTGCACTCCTTTCCCTATACCCCTGCCCCTAGTGCTTGGTGCAACCCCATGGGAGAGCCCCTGCCCTCTTCCCCAACCATACCTCCCCCAGCTGTCTCCTAATCCCTGCAACCTCCTCCCTAAGCTGTGCCAGCTGGTAGCACACTGGGCAACCAACGAACTTCCAAGCCCAGTCCAGTATCATGGCTGCCCCACACCCTGTGCACCCCACCATCCTCCCAAAGATGCCGGCCCTAATGACGTGTGGTCCCATCCTCCTCCAAGTAGGTTTCCTTGGGTGAGCCACCAGGTTCCCCACTAGTTCAAGATACACCCCTACTGACTAATCAGGTCACCCACTAATCCTAGATACAGTCCCAGAGTAAACCGGTAACCCTGTTACTAGATGCAGTACAACACAGTAAACTTTATAAGGGATGTGAACAACTCCCTAAGCTCCTCTCTCCCAGCCTTTAAATCCAACCCCCAGTGGCTAGAACTACATGAGCTGCACCTGAAGACTTTTCCTCCAATTGCAGGGCAGGTGTTCCCCTATAAATGAGCAGAGCTGTGGGGAGGGATGGGATTAGGGCATACACCCGACTCAAAAGTGTATCAGCCCTGTGTCTGCCCAAACAAATTTAAATGCACACACACAAAAAAAAGGCAGTTAAGACAGACCTCAACTACAATGTCCAACACACCAAAATGGAAGCTAAAAAACTACTTTAAATCAACTTACAAACACACTCAGCAGCTACAAGCCTGTCTCCCACTTTTCTAGCTGCAGACTGACTCAGATGGCAGTTCACCCACCTCTAACAGCACTAGTCCCTGAAATATGATGATCTACACTTACAGGCCAAAGAGCAACATTTCAACCCATAATCACCAATTTGTCTGCTACACTCACTTAATCCTGCCGAAACAAATTTAAAAGCACAACAAAAAGGCAGTTTATTTAATATTTTGAATACTGTTTCTTTGTAAACACACGCCATCCCCCACAACTGTTACAATATCTAGTATTTATTGCACTGTATACACAGATAGCCATAGATGTGCAGTTCTTTACTAAAAGTTCAAAAAACACAAAGATATACCTTCATTGAGACTGTGGTCTCATTTCCTAGAGTGCTCTGAAATGGTACAAAACAAGCAGATGCATGTATAATGCCATACATTAGTATAAAATAATCATCAAATTTATTGAAAATGGAAAACATGTACAGGGGGAAACCAACCACCTTTGAGTTTCAGCTCAAAATTGTAGCCTTACAGTTCATTCTGATTTAATTTCCAGGAATTTTGGCAGAACACAAATGTTGCACAGGAGCAGGTCTTTAGCGTACAGTGAGGTGAGGTGGGGGTGTGCGCAGCAGCTATGTGGTCTGACACCAGGACCAACCATTAGTGCAGTAATGAGTCCCAATTCGTTATTGTTACACAGCTCAGTGCAGTAAAATATGATCTTACTTCGAGAGGGCGCTTGCAGTAGGTAATTACATTCTGAACTGACCCGACAGGCGTCGGGACCTCACGGAAAAATTTCTAGCTAGCAGTCTCTGGCGGGGGACCACCCCATGTCCAGTGACCGACGTCAGTATAAAGGGGCCGTCCCCCACGCCCGCCTTCCAGTTCTTTCCTGCCGTCGACTTGTGAAAGTGCCTCGTGGTAAAGTTATTTGCTCATCAGTCTTACGTTGGTCTAGTTTACCGAATTTATCAACCATTTTTCTTGTTTTTTTCTCACGTAACGGCCGTGTATGTCGTCCCCGATGCCCTCCGAATCGCATAAGAACAAGTGCAACTGGTGCGGTTCCCAGCTGCCACATAAGGACGGTCATTCCCTGTGCCTCTTCTGCTTAGGCCCGGACCACCCCATGGAGAAGTGCCAGCACTGCCAGCAGTTCAACTCAGCCACCCGAAAATAGAGGCAGCAGTCCCTGGAGGCCCACATTTTGAAGAATAAGATGGCTTCCATGGAGAAGGAGCTGAAGAAATTAAGACAGGCTTCCACTTCCCCCGAAGGCCATAAGAAAAAGAAAGAGAAGCACCAGAACCGGGACTCCACCTCAACGGCTTCTCGACTCTGGCAGATCGCTTTCTCAAGGCCAACGTCCCTCCGGGGGCCGTTCCTTGGCGGCCTTCTTGGCAGTGTCCAAGATGGCTTCACCCCTCCCATCAGGCTCGCGGTCAGGCCCCTCTGGTGCCTCTGGGGCAAAGGAGGCTGCCGCTTCTGGGAAGGCCACTACCACATGGCCCTCTGGGTTGAGTGGGTCCATTAAGCTGGACACTGGTGCTACCGACATCTGCCCGGACAGGGCCAGTATGTCACCTGCTCTTTTGGGGGGGCGCACGGTCCCTCGCACGCCTGCTAAGGTCGCTTCCCCAACGCGACCCTTGTTGGGCCTAGGTTCCAATAAGTTGGACACTGGCTCCTCCGACGCCCGCCTGGATCCTGCTGGTAAGCCAGACGTCGGCCCCTCCGATGCACGCCCAGCGAAAGAGCCTACATCGGACCCCTTGGACCAGTCCGACATCCCAGGCTCACTGCAGCGCTTGCCGCTGCCTGCTGAGGCTCTTGTGTCTCCTGCTGGACTCCGGGGATTTTAATCCTCCATCCCCGGTCGATATGGAGGAGTTAGGCACGCTGACATCAGGGCTGCCTCCTACAGGACCGGACCCTCGGATGCCGGCTCCGATGCCAGCCTACCCGACACCAGCCGGCGTCCCTTTTGCTGGACGCTGCTCCAGTGCCGGGCCCGATGCCCTCGGGGCCACCTTTACCTGGCTCGCCTGCTGGGCCTCTCCCAGGGCCTTCTGCTTCATCAGAACCCTAGCACCCAGGTATCTGACCCCGATTAATCCGGTGCCATCCTACCCGGGACTGCAGTATCCAGCGCCGGAGTACCCAGCACCTCAATACCCAATGCGGGGCTTTCTGCTGTCTGGTTACGGATACTCGCCTTATGGATACCCTCAATATCTGTATCCCCCTCCTCCTCCTCCTCCACCGCCCCCACCACAGCCGCTGGTAGATTTGAAGGAGACTCTAGCTGCCTGGTGGGCTGAGGCCAAGGCTTAGCTCACCAGGGAGGTAGAGAGCTATCTGCCGGCCCCGGACCCTGTACAGGATCCCCTACGCTGGAGACTGGAGACTCCCTCCCCCTTTCCCGACACCAGAGGTGAACCCTCGGGTGCCAGGGGTTGGGAGGACATGCTTCCCCGAGGGCTTCCCAAGGGGACTGTTCGTCCTCCGTGTTGGGAGGATTCTTCCTCCTCTTCATCGGAGACCTCTGACTCTGACTCAGGGGGATGCTCCGATCCTGATGATGAGCCACGTACTCCAGATATACACACCCCAAGGCCAACTTGGTCATGATTAGTGCCACTCACGGCCGTTCGGGCCAACACAAAATATCTCAGCTTGTCTCCACCTGACAAGGAATCACGACTTCTGGACCAGTATGGAAAGAAAGTGTATGCTTCTTCCACCCTGGGGATTAGGGCCTTGAACTATGTCACACATATGGGGGACGACCAGAAAACGATCCTGAGTCAGGTGGAATCAAAATTGGATTCCCTTCCTGAGTCTCAGACCAAACATAGTTGTCCGACCTGCTTGTTCAGCCAGTCTGCACATGCTTCGTGCCACCTACAATGCAGTGGATGCAGCTGGTCGGAGTTTGACTTTCATCGTAGGTCTTCGGCATCAAGCCTGGCTCCGGGTGTCAGGATTGGTCCCTGAAGTGCAATCCGCAATTCAGGATGCGCCCTTCAGGGGTTCAGTGCTGTTCGGCGGCGATGTCAAGGACATCATCACCGACCTGCAGGAGAAGAGTACTGCACTCAAGTCCATCGACTCTCTGTACAGGCCCCCTCAGGTACAGCGTCACCCTTTTCGTAGACATTCTCGACCCAAAGCGAAACCTCAGGGCAAGCGGGCCAACAAACGTCGGGCCCCTCCAGCAACCAAGACTCCCCTGCCCAAAAAAGCTGCGAGAGCCTCTGCCGCTGCATTGCCCCACACCTCCTGACTCCTTCCCTCTCCCACAGCCTCTGGACACTCCAGCGGAACCAGTAAGTGGGAGGTCCTCCTTCCATCTACAGAGTTAGGAGAGGATTACATCGGATGCTTGGGTGCTCCAACTGATAGCAGCAGGACACTCAATCGAGTTTCTTAAGAAACCACCCGGAAGATCCCCCCCCAAGTCATCTTACTCCCTGGAACATCTTCCTCTGGTCCTGGAAGAAATTTCCTCCCTTCTCTCGAAGGCGGCAGTAGAGCCAGTCCCCACCCATCTTTGGGGGACAGGTTACTGTTCCCATTTCTTCCTAGTTCCAAAGAAGATGGGAGATGTGAGGCCTGTTCTAGACCTCAGCTGCCTGAACAGTTTGTGGAGTACAAACACGTCAGAATGCTGTCCCTGCAGAGCCTTCTGCCACTTCTTCGGCAGGGACAGTGGCTGTGCACTTTGGATATGCAGGATGCCTACCTGCACACCCCCATCTGCCCTTCCCACCACAAATTCCTTTGGTTTTCATTTCAGGGGAACCACTACCAATTCAAGGCCCTCCCATCTGGTCTTTCCTTGGCTCCCCGAGTGTTTACCGAATGTCTTTCAGTGGTAGCGGCCCACCTGCATAACTAGGGAGTGCAGGTATTTCTGTACCTGGACGACTGACTCCTTGCGGCCCCGTCCAAGGAGGAACTTCTACACTCTCTTTCCCTTACCCTGCAGGTTTTCACCAGCCTGGGTATCACCATTAACCAGGCCAAGTCCCATCTGGTCCCTTGCCAAAGACTTCAGTTCATCGGGGCGATCCTGGACATGATCATCGGCAAGGCCTTTCTGCCTCTGGACAGGGCGGACACCCTCCAGGCTCAAACAGACCTGTTCCACAGTCACAGAAGGGTCAGTGCCAGGTCAGTTCTTCGCCCCCTCGGGCTCATGGCAGCCCCTATCCTGACAGTCCCTCATGCTCGGCCCCGTATGAGGATCTCTCAGTGGACACTCCGGTCTCAATGGGACCAGACACTGGACGACCTAGACCAGGAGGTTCTAGTCTCCAATCCTATGGTCAGGGACGTGCAATGGTGGCTAGTGCAAGAGAACCTTTGCCGGGGAGTTCCCTTCTATATTGAACCCCCCCCCAAACATTGACAACAGATACCTCAGGAGAAGGCTGGGGAGCCCATCTAGGGTCTCACAGGACTCAGGGCTCCTGGTCCAGACTCGAGCAGACTCTTCACATGAATGCGCTCGCACTTAGAGCCGTCTTGCATGGTCTTCAGACTCTGCACTCTTCCATTCTTCCCGGTCATCTAACAATCCAGACGGACAACACGTGCGTGGTATTTTACATCAACAAGTATCGTTCCTTCCCTCTGGGCAGGGAAGCAATGAGAGTTTGGAGATGGGCTGTTAAGCACAACCTCCACCTGATGGCAGTTCATGTTCCAGGAGTAGTAAATACGCTGGCAGACCACCTAAGTCGGTCTTCAGCCAAAGCCCATGAGTGGGAACTGAATCAAGAGGTAGTAGACGACATCTTCCTGCTCTGGGGAACCCTTCAGGTAGACCTGTTCGTGTCTCCTCAAAACGCAAAACTTCCCGCTTTCTGCTCGCTCGCTCCAGGGCGAGGCATTTTCTGGTGGGACGCTCTATCTCTTGACTGGAGGGACAGATTCATCTATGCCTTCCCTCCAATTCCCTTAATTCCGAGGGTCTTACACAAATTCAGTACAGAAGGAGCCCGGATGATCCTCATCGCTCCATTCTGGCCCAGGCAAGTTTGTTTCTCTCTTCCGCAACAATTTTCAGAGGAACCTCCGCTTCCGCTTCCTCTGTCACAGTGATTGCTGACCCAGGATCAGGGTACCCTAGTTCACCAGGTCTCAGATCCCTTCAGCTGCATGCATGGCTCCTGCAGACATGGCTCAAGCCCGGTTTGTGGTTTCTCCGCTCGTTGCAGATATTCTGGTGGAGGCCTGAAAGCCTTCCACTAGGTCCACCTATGCCATGAAGTGGAAATGGTTTTCGATTTGGGCCTCTTCAAAGGACTTTGAGCCTTTCTCTTGCCCTGTCGAGAGGGTCCTGGACTACATGGGTCATCTCTTTGACCTGGGTCTCAGCCATTCCTCTTTGAAGGTCCACATGGCGGCTATCTCAGTGTACCACGTCCCTTTTGGAGACAGGACTTTCGCACAGTTGGAAGTCTCTAAGACTTTCCTCAAGAGGGGCTCTCCATTTGAGACCCCCCATCCGCATTCCTGCTCCTCCTTGGGATCAGGACTTTGTTCTGGAGAAGCTTACTCTGCCTCCTTTCAAACTGGCAGCTTCAGCAGACTTGAAGTTCCTCTCTTGGAAGACTCTTTTCCTAGTGGCCATTATTTCAGCTCGATGAATTTCTGAGCTTCAGGCCCTGATGTACAAAATCCCTTATTTGATTTTTCACAAGGAACGTGTGGCTCTGCGCACCAACCCTAAGTTTCTCCCTAAGCAGAATCTACACTGAATCAATCCATTGAACTACCTGCTTTCTTCACGTAACACTCCAATCAAGGGGAGTACCTCTTGCATACTTTGGATGTCCATAGGATACTGAGATACTATACCACTAGGACTAAAGATCTCAGGAACTCTGATCAGCTTTTTGTCTCTTTTGCTCACAAAAGAGAGGGCTATGCAGTTTGTTTCAAGAATGTGTCAGTGGCAGATATCTGTGCAGCCGCGACCTGGACTTCTGTCCATACCTTTACAAAACACTGCAGTTTGGACATTGCCTTTCGCCGTAGAGTAGGCTTCGGGTTGGCCGTACTGCAAGGTCTTCTTTCTTAAGACCCATACAGCTGGATGTTCCATTGGTTGGTTAGTTTTCCTCCTCCCGAGTGCCTTTCTTTGTTCCAGACTGTTTGGGATTCAGTCCTATATGTAATTACCTACTGCAAGAGCCCTCTCAAAGTAAGATAGTACGGTTACGTAAGAACTTACCATAACAGTAGATCTTCGAGAGAGGCTTTTGCAGTATGTAATGCCTTCATCCTCTCCATCCACCTTAGCTTTTCAGCTCCTTTTCCAGGAAGGGAAACATCCGCTTCTCTCTTGTCTTGCCTTCTTGGCCTTTGGCGGAAAAGAACTGGAATGTGGGCATGGGGGACTGCCCCTTTATACTGACATCGGTCACCTGACATGGGGGCAGTCCCCTCGCCAGAGATTGCTAGCTAGAAGTTTTTCTGTGGGTTCCTGATGCCTGCAGGGTCAGTCCAATATGTAATTACCTACTGCAAGAGCCTCTCTCGAAGATCTACTGTTACGGTAAGTTCTTACATAACTGTACTTTATTTTATGCCCCCCCCACTGATACAACTTCATAACGATTATTCCTGGTGTCAAATTGGGCAAGTTGCCGAGTGCTACATGTTGCATTCTGACTGATTACCATGAGTGCCTACCATGCGAGTCAAACGTATAGTTACTCACGTTTGCAAGGACAACTGATTGTCAGTGACTGCTGTGTTTGTCACAACAGCAGTTTGTTGTTATGGTGATGTGTTGTACTGTGAGGTCAAAAAATTCCCATTAAAGGGAACCTAAACCTGAATGTCTTTTTCTTCGGCTATGAAAATGGTTTTGAAATGACTTACTGCAGTATGTGGTGTGCTAGACGTTATCTCATAGGTGCAATGGTGGTGTTCCTGAGAGCGGAGTGCTTCTCGTTGCACTAGAAGCCACTTCTTTTGGTTCCTCTGTGGTGAGCAAGACTAAGCTTCTTATTCTGGCTGTGGTGTGCTGTGTGAGAACTTGACATGATGAGTAAAAGATCATGGGACAAAGAAGATGATTTATACTGTTTCAGTAATAAACTCAAAATAAACAAGAGTTTGAGGCCATGTAACCATAGTTGCCGTATGAGGTGGCCTTCACAAACAGCAGTGACAGAAGGCAAAACTAGAAACATAGAAATTGATGGCAAATGAGGACCTCTTGGCCCCTCTAGTCTGCCCATTTTCCCTACCTTCTGCAATACTGCAGATCCTACTTGATCTCTGGCTTTTACCCTCTCTTTATTATTCCTAGGGTTCTCTTGTGCCCATCCTATGCATTCTTGAATTCCCCTACAGTTTTTGACCCCACCACCTCTGCTGAAAGGCTGTTCCATGAATCCACCACCCTTTCTGTGAAAAAATACTTTCTCACATTACGCTTGACTCTACCCTCCCTCCAGCCTCATATCATGACAGTTGTACTAGCTGTAGAAGAGTAAATAGCACATGAGGATCAGGGTTTCAGGGGACATACTGCTAGAGTACAGCAGTGAGTGCTACCAGCAAGACAAGAGTTGCATGTCTACCACCAACCTAGACCACAGCAGCAGACTATATACAGAGGCTAGATCCTGAATCAGGGCTGTGACTAGGAGAAAGTTGTACACCAGAACCTACTTTGGTGCCTCTCAGTTGTATACATATTCCTTTTTATTGCCCTGCCTCTTAGTGTACCCCATGGTGTACCTTTGAGCAACGGTTACAGCAATACCAGGGTGGGACAGCTCTTTTTATGGACTGGTGGTCAGCTGGCCACTACCATGCAAAATCTGTTAGCCAAACCAATTTTTTTAGTGGCCACCATTTTTAAGGGTTCTAGTCAGCATTGCTCGTCTTGACATGCTGCCGAAAAAAACAAGTATGTTAAGGGAAATGGCAATGCCTAAAACACCAAATTGAGTATGATGATGTTGAATATAATGTTGTTCCTCCCTTCCCCCTCTGATAGCTAGTAATTATCTACAGTAGACACCAAAAATCACCAGCTATGTGTGATGTCTGACAAGGACAACATCATTCCATGCACCGGAAGTAGAGCGTAAGGAGTTGTGCCACTGTGATTGTCAAGGTGAAGAATCACTGTGTGTTTATGTTGTCAGTTCATAGAATCATAGAAACCTGCCGGCAGAAAAGGCCCATACAGCCCATCGAGTCTGCCCACAAAATGATAGACCACCTCCCCCTACCCTTTTACGCCCATTCACTCCTGCCAGGTTGGCCAGTAACTGTTGAAATCTAGTAGTCAGATACATTTCTTGTAGTGATTACTGGCCACCTGGCTCCCTATTTTGTTCAGACTTGAACAGAACTTTGTTTTATGCATTTAGTATAATGTTTAGTTCAGTCATATTTTAAGTCTAGGGTTACTAGATTTTGGGACATAAAAAAAGAGGACACTTGCTAAGGACTAAGGCTCGGACATCGGCAGAGCAATATGATGACAATAAAAAAAGCACTACTGGTAGATCAACAACCTTAACCACCCCCCACCCACCCCAAAATGTTACATCTGTTTGAGCACTCACTCAGCAGCATAGTGTCATGGTCGGTCTTCGATCAAGTTTTACTTACCAAATTGGGCTGACAACAACCTCAACATACACCCCCGGGCAATGTTACAGTGCATTTATTTGAGCACTCAGCAGCATGGTGCCATGGTCTGATCTCCTATCAGCTTGTCTTTTACTTACCAAATTGGGCTGACAACAATCTTAACATCCCCCCAAGCGATGTTACATTTATTTGATCAGCAGTTGTGAGCATGGTGTGTCTGGATCTCCAACTATTTACCAAAATAAATTGGGCTACTGGACTGGCTGGCAGTAGACTGTTCTGCAATACACTCACCTCCACTCACTAATGGTCAAACAGGTCTGATCGCACAGGGCACATATTCTCAGTCCAGTCAGGACTGTCACCAGGCAGGTTATGGACTAGAGGCTGCAGCTAAAGTACTAGTGACTGTCAGTCACAGGCTGAGGTGGTGTTCCGGTCTGTGAGGAGTCTCAGGATTGGGACGACCGTAGGTTTGAAAGCATCAATGACTGGTGACTGCTGGAGTGTCCAAGACAGTGCTGCTGGCAAATACAACAAGTTCAACTCAGGATCAGGATGGGACGGGTCACCGTCAGTTGAGTTTAATGACTACTCTGGTCTGGTGCCCTGGGCTGGCTGCTGGCAACAATCTCAGTAGAGATGGAGTAGTTCTACCACATTCCGTACTAGTACTGCTGCCAGCTGAATCCTGCGTGCGGGTGAAAACTCACTGCTACAGTCATACACAGAACTGGACTGTGTATGATAGGATGAGCATGCATGCTTCAGTTTATTTTTTATTTTTATTTTTTTCACGTGCCACCTTCAGGCTTGGGTGCACTCTGATCATACTGTACTATTTGTTGTCTGTTGCCAAGCAGCTGACCGAACCACAAGTGGTCCTGCACGCCGTGTCTGCGCAGTGTGAGACCACTTGCAGTTTGGGACAGTTGTTTGGCAACAGACAACTAATTCAGTGTGAATCAGAGTGCCAAGCCCGAAACCCGGACAAAACAACACTGACAGGAAAATTCACACCTTCAGAAGAGAACATGTCCAGGTAAAACCAGACATCTAGTAACCTTAATTTTATCAGTTGAGTTGCGCATGCTCCTTCACCCCATCATTTAAAAAATATCTTTCTCCTTTCCCTTTTCTAAATTGCCCCAGCCCTTTGATCCTACCCCCACTCTTACCTTTAAGAAACTTCATCTTTAGGGGCACAGATTTTGTCCCCTTTATCAATTGTCATCTGTTAAAAAAATATAAATATAAAAGAAATATGTATTGTGCTCAGTAATGCTGTACACACCCACAGAGGCTGTGATTGGGTCCCTAAAACATACAGCACATCTTGACGTTGCTGTGGTCACTCTGCGTCTAGAACGGTGCATCAGTCTTAAGGGTTGGGTGTACTAGTAAGCAAGGCCTGATATATCTGTGTTAAAGGGATGCTATTAACTCTCCTCAATCCGCCCTCACATTTTCTTTTTTTTTTTTAATAAAATATTTTTTATTAGGTGTTTCAAGTATATTGAGTATTTCACAACATTACATACAGATCTGAGTCAAGGTATGTTTACAATTCATCTCGTTTTGGGTACATGTGTACACATTTTTCCTTTCAGTGTTCTCATATTTAGTCAAGAGTCCATCCACCCTCACATTTTCACTAGTTTAGAAAACATTATATGATTGCTTCCCTTCTCTAAAATGTGCTGATGTAGCTGGTTGTTTAAGTATGCCTTCAGTGCCTGGATCGATGGCAGACTATCACAATTTGGATAAGAGTTCCTTCAGACAATGAATTCGCTGGGCCTTGCACAAGCGTGATACTGCAACTCACAGACATGGGCACCCCTTGGACCTAGCATTCTTCATGGGGCTTGAGATTACTGATTTCAAGATTAACCTGGTAGTTTGGTCAGATCATTGCACAGTAGGGGTCCTGTTCGGGGCGCCCCTCAGTAGTCCTTCCCATATGGAGATAGTCCATTATCACCCATTTATGGGATTGTCCCTAGAGGGACTGTTGGCAGTAATGGACATCTTGGAGGTGAGTGTTACTTGTGTGGCAGGTGCGGGGGAGGTGATGTCAGCCGATAATTGGAATGTGACCTCAGCACTCAACTCTGTTACACTGGTCCGTATATGACCCAGATCCTCTTGCTTGAGATCCCTGTGGTTTGATGGGGCTGTCAAGAAGATAAAGACCAGGGGTCGGAGGTTGGAGCATTGTTGTCAGAAGTCCGGATCAGAGGAGGACAGACTGCCTTTGAAATCTCACTGCGGTGAGTATGATAGGGCAGTCTCCCATAGGAAGGCAGCATTCCTGTCCAGGGAGATTGCAGCAATGAGGAACAGACTGGCTCAGCTCTTTTGGACTATAGACAGGCTGCTTCATAAGGCCTGTTTACAGCTGAGAGGTGCAGTTTCAGCCACTAAGTGTGGAGAGTTCGCTCTGTTCTTCTCTGACAGAATGCTCTCTGTCAGGTCCGGGATCTGGCCAATGGGGCAGTTACAGCCCTGCAGTTAGTTAGCTAGTTTTTGTTGACCGGGAAAGGAGAGCTAGACAATTCTGCCTGTTTTAAGCCTCATCCGGGGGGGATGCAGATGGTAACCAACTGAAATTGAACCAGGTATTTTTTTTTTTCAGTAAATTTGGGAAATTTGACCAGGATACTGTGGAAATTCCCTTACTCTTTTTCGAGAAGTGCCATGGGATCTTTAATGTTCACCTGAACAACCACGAGAACAGGCAAACGGGACCTCGGTATAATGTCGCGTCCGAGAAGACGGCACCTCAGGAGTGCAGCATCCCCCTCATAATGCACTACAGTGTCAGTACTGGGATTTTATGCCAAGTACCTGATGTGGGGTGTGAACCCACAACCTTCTGCTCTTCCAGACTTATAGGTGAGTGTGCGACCTGTTGAGCCAGTGACACTGACAGTGCTCAGTTTGCTGGTGCTAGCTGCACTCCAGTTGCCTGGAGTGAGTTTAGGCCAGTGGAGGTGGAGGAAGTTTGTGAGGTAATCTCGATACTGTGACTCACATATTGTGAACTGGACTTGGGCCCAACACATCCCCTTGTGGAATGTATGCAATCTGTTAGACATTTTATCCTCTTACTATGGTACAGCTCACCTTCTGCCAACCACCCCCCAGCCCCTATCACCGGATATTCAGAGATGTACCTTGGCCCCCAAGCTTCCCCCACAGCTTATCCCCAGTGTTCACTGAGATAGTCCGGTGATCACTGGGTGGGGATTGTTCCCCAGTGCTCTGAAAGAAGCACAGGTGAAACTCCTCCTGAAGAAATCATCCCTCGGTCTTGACAAAGTGTAGACCCATCTCTAACCTCTCATTGTTGGGTAACGTTATCGAGAAAATAGTGGCTTTGCAGCTTGAAGCCCACTTCACTGCTTTCGACATCTTTGAGCTCCATCAGTCAGGATTTAGGTCTAGGCACAGTACTGAAACTGCATTAGTCAGGGTGCACAATGATCTCCTCAGGGCTAGGGATACAGGAGAATGGTCAGTTCTTGTCCTCCTTGATCTCTCCTCAGCCTTTGACACTGTGGACTATGATGTGTTGTTGGATCACCTAGGGGAGCTCTATGGACTCTCCAGCATGGTCATCAACTTATTTGAGTCCTTTCTTACAGTTAGGATGCAGAGGGTGGTGATGGGAAATTTCTTCCGCCCTAAGCCCCTACCATGTGTTGTTCCCCAAGGGTCGATCCTATTGCCCATGTTGTTGCTGTGTACATGCTGCCCTTGGGTGAGATCATGAAATGTTACTGTGTGGGTTTTCACTACTGTGCAGACAATACTCATCTGTATATGTCTTTTGCCCCCAGGACTCATGATGCCGTGGAAGTTCTAAATGCATGTCTGGCCGAGATTCAGGACTGGATGTTCTCTAACTGCTTGAGGCTCAACCAGGACAAAACAGAGGTACTGGTGATAGAGCCTCATCGTTGGAGGGAGGTGGAGGCTGCTTGGGTGGGAATTGGCTTGATGCTGGGTCCTGTCCCGTTTACGGCTTCTACCAAGGTGAAAAATCTGGGCTTTATCCTTGATGACAGATTGACACTTGAGGCCCACGTGTCATCTGTTGTCCGGAGTGCCCGGATGAAAACCTTAATCCCACTGGATGACCTACCCTCACTGGTGCATGCGTTTGTGATGTCCAGACTTGACTACTGCAATGCTCTCTATCCTGGGGGTTAGTGGAGGGGTCCTGCATTGCCTGCAGCTAGTGCTCAGTGGCCAGGTTGCTGACAGACCTTCCAAGGTCCTGTCATGTGACCACGATCTTGTGTGATCTGTACTGACTCCCGATGAGTGGAGAGTCACCTTCAAGGTGGGTCTTCTCACCTACAATGCCCTATATGGTTTGGTTCCTGGTTACCTGAGTGACCTTCTCACTCCCCACGGCTCTCAGCACACTCTCCACTTCTCCGTGGGCCTCCTAGAAATTCCCAGGGTGCAGCTAAAAACATCAGGTGATCATGCATTTGTGGTGCATGGGCTGACCATATGGAATTCGCTTTCAGGGTCTCTGAGGTAGGTCTCTTCATTGGAGGTCTTTAAGTAGGATCTGAAGGCACATCTATTTAGGGAAGTCTGTGGAATTTAGTATTGACCATACAGTTGGGTCACCCAACTGTTTTTGCTATTTTGATTCATTTATTTATATTTTATCAAATATGTATTTATTATGATATACTGCCATTGTCTGTACATTGTACAGCACCCTGAACCTCAGGTATAGGGTACTTCATAAATAAAATGTTGCTTACTTATCTACTTTGTCTTTCTTAAAAGGGAACTGAAGTCAGAATTTACAAAACAAAAGTTGTGCTGAGTGTTTTGACTTTTTGGATGTAGTTCTAGTGTGTCCTTCCCTGTGTTTGCTGTAAGGATTTTTTTCTAAATTTGCCTGCTAGTTTTATGACCCCTGGGGACCTCCACGTTCGCCTTTTTTATTGGCCTTCTTTTTCCTACAGTGTCTCCTGTCCCATGTGACAGTGATGTGTTTCAGACCATTAATATAACAAGAGTTTGTTTTTGTCAAGTTTACAGCAGTAGAGCTGTAATTTTAAATAACTATCCTTGTGCAGGCAGCTCTGTCGAAGGCTATGTTTACTGATGGTAAACACCTGAGGGATAATTGAGTGGATTGTTCTGTGAGGAAACAGCTGTGAGCTTTTTTATGGTTGTGTGTAGTCTGATGAAACAAAAAGCTTTAACATTCTCTTCTGCTGGCTAGACCTGTAGACACACACCTAGGAATCAAAATGTTTGGCTTTGACACAGTTATTTAGTTGAAGCCAGAGTATCAGGCTTCTAACATTAGATTGCTGCTGCAGAAGTTATTTCTCTCTGGATCAGTGGTCCTGGATGCATCACTGTCACATGGGACAGGAGGTACTGTAGGAAAGAGAAGAGCAATAAAATATTCAAACATGGAGGTCCCCGTGGCCATAAAATTAGTAGGCAAATTTAGAGAAAAACTCCCAGTAGCAAACAAAGGGAAGAATACACTAGGGCCACACACACAAATCAAAACACACTCTGCAACATGTGTTTTTGCAGATTTTGACTTTAGTTTTCCTTTAATAAAAGTGAAAAAAATGCCTGTCCACCATATTAGTGTTATTAGCAAAAACTTGGGTATTTGTAGTCCTTGAGTTATTCCCTCGACAGCCTTCCTGAAACTTGGGTATTTACAGTCATTGAGTTATTGGCGGAGCTCTTCAACAGGTCGCTTGAGACAGGGAGGGTACCTAGGGATTGGCGAGAGGCACATGTGGTGCCAATCCATAAAGGAGGGTCGAGGGAAGTACTAGGTAACTATAGACCCATCAGTTTGACCTCGATGGTGGGAAAATTAATGGAGAGTATACTAAAGGAACGATTGGGGGTGTACTTGGAGGAGGAAGGAGGTCTGGATAGTCGGCAACATGGGTTGTGCCAGGTAGATCATGTCAAACCAATCCTGTGGAGTTCTACGAATGGGTAACATCAGAACTGGACAGGGGAAAGCCTGTGGATGTGTTATTCTTGGACTTCAGCAAGGCATTTGACTCTGTCCCCCACAGTAGTCTGGTGGAGAAACTGACGGGGTTGGGAGTAGGCCCTTTGATGGTCAGATGGATTGAAAACTGGCTAGCTGGACGCACCCAGAGTGTAGTGGTCGGTGGGAAGCTCTTGAACCCTAGAGAGGTCGGTAGTGGGTACCACAGGGCTCGGTCCAGAGTCCGATCCTGTTTAATGCATACATATCAGACATCAGGGAGGGTATAGGGTGTGAAATGAGTCTCTTTGCTGATGACTCCCAAGATGGGAGCAGTAGTTGAGGGGGAAGAGGAGAGGTTGGCTCTGCAAGGGGACCTGGACACCCTGGAAAGCTGGGCTCACACATGGAAATTAAATTTCAATATTACCAAGTGCAAGGTGTTGCATCTTGGGCAGGGAAACCCTAACCACAGGTACACCCTGGGAGGGGAAGCGCTGAAGGCCTCAACAGGTAAAAAGACCTAGGGGTCATGGTGGATGCATGTATGAATAACTCTGAGCAGTGCAGGAGAGCGGCTAGCAAGGCAAACAGGATGTTGGGATGCATCGTAAGGGGGATCACCTCTAGGAGCAGGGAAGTGATTCTGCTGCTGTGAAATGGACTGGTTAGACCAAACCTTGAGTACTGTGTACAGTACTGGAGACCACACTTGAAGAGGGACATACAGCTCCTGGAGAGGGTACAGAGGGAGGGCAACTAAGATGATACGAGACTAGGGATTTGACGTGACGAGGACAGACTTGAGGAGCTCTGCCTGTTTTCATTGGAGGAGAGGAGAGGAGACGGGGGACATGATTAAGGCTCTCAAGTACCAAGGGAATAAATAGGGTAAACATGGAGGGATCTTTAGACTAAAGCAGGAAGGTATCACCAGAGGGCATGGTTTGAAGTTGGAAGGTGGAAGAGTGAGGGGGCAAGAGGAGGAGCTTTTCACTGAGAGGGTGGTGGACCCTTGAATGCGCTGCCTGGCGAGCTGGTTCAGAGATCCACAGTGGAGGGCTTCAAGAGAGGGTGGGACAGATACAGAAAGTGGATGTACCAGATGATGGCCTGACCCGGGGGGGTGGGGATGGATGATAGGGATTTCTGGAACACAAAGGGGGGAGGGCCTCGGCACCCAACTAGGAATCTGAGGTTCGAGCAGACTTGATAGACCGTAAGGCCTAATCTGCTGGCAATTAGTATGTTAGTATTCCCTCGACATCCTTCCTGAAACTTGGGTGTTTATAGTCATTGACTTATTCCCTCGACATCCTTCCTGAAACTTGGGTATTTACAGTCATTGAGTTATTCTCTTGACAACCTTTCTGAAACTTGGGTATTTACAGCCATTGAGTTATTCCCTCGACATCCTTCCTGAAACTTGGGTCACCCTCTAATAGTCTGGCTACTCATGATGCAGTGGGAGGAGACTAATGCATCATGTATGGCTAAATGCTGTGTAGGCATTCCTTACGTTCACACTGGATCCAGTGCAGGATAAGAATCCACACAAGTTTAATTTGATTACACATAGAGACAGTTTTAACTTTTGGTATGGAAAAGTGGGAGACAAGTGCTGTGCATCAGCAAATTCAACAGCAGCTGAGTAATCATAAAATGTGTTTTTCTGTTTTTCTTTGAAGGGGGAGCAGTCACCACTAAGGGCCCCAACAATCAAGAGCTGGGCTGGTCCCAGTGTTCACTTTGTGTGCAGAAACATTTTAGTTCACTTGCTGTTTACTGTAGTATAGTAGATTGTATCATTAGCTGATGTCTGTTTCTAAAAGTCCCAAAATCCCCTGCCGATGACATCAGAACCATAGGCAGGAGTGAGATGACTCAATAGCCTGCAGTGCATACTGGAGATTATATAAGGTCTGATGTGTTGTTTGCTGGTCCCGCTGCACTCCACGGGCTGTGTAGACTCACAGAGAACTGTACTTAGCCCCTGAAGAAAAGCAGTGCCAGAAAACATCTGACTGGAGCGTATAAAAGTCCTGACATGCACTGCAGACTATTAAATCTACCACTACTGTCTGCCGCTGTGATGTCAGCTGCAGGGGAGTCTGGGATTTGTAGTAAAAGAAGATGTCAGCTTACAACTAAGCAAATTTGGTCTGATATAATCTACTACAGTAAGTAAATCAAAGTGTTTTTGCCCACAAAGTGCACATTGGGACCTGCCTCACACTGGAGTGTGAGGTCCTTTCCTTTGTGCTGACTGTTCCCCTTTAACTAGAGACAGTATGAGACCTAAGGGGTTAACAGTTTCCCTTGATGGACTTAATGTATCAGAGTTAGAGCAACCAGTTCCTTCGGGAGAACTTTGAAGCACATATTGGACACATTTTAGTGTAGATTTTACATTTGTTCTGTATTTCCCTTCCACATTATTTATTAATGATGTAATTTACATAAAACAAGGTCCTTGCTCCTTTAGAGCGCACTTGTTCTAGTTGTTGTATTCCCTACCTGAGGTCATAACGCTCTGCTGGTGATATCACAGTCATTCTCGTGGTGACAGATTGTGATGTCACAACTGAGGATTATGACTTTTGGTGGTGAATGAACTGCTGGGCCAGTTGAACCCTAAGAGATAAATATCAATTTTGTTTTAAAATGTCATCAGTATTAAATAATGGTAACAGAAATCTTTAGAATGTATATTGAACTGAGTCTGAATATCATGGTTTTCAAAGTTTTCACGGCGGCATAAGCAGCCCTGTAAGTACACAGAATATTGTTTTTTTTTTTTTCGTTTGCTTGACTGGTGAAAATGAACAATCATCTATGAATGCTTGGTCTGGGATCCCAGCCTTTTTTATTTGGTGCATTCCTTTCTTTTGAGGGGTGGGGGGGGTGTACAACCATATTTTTATCCAGTTTTCCTCTGTCCTTCATGTAGACATTAGGGTCATTGCAGCTGCATCTTCAGCTGGGAGGGACGGACACTCAACTTTGGAGTCCACAGCAGTGTTTTTTTTCATGATTATAACTGGTTGTTGTGTGTCTGCCAGTAGACCCGCCCCCTCCCTGTATCTCAGAGGGTCGAGCATACAGCTGTCTGATGCCCCTGTCCTCCTGCCTACCTTGTTGTCACATGAGTCTCTCACAGGTGGCAGGATGGAGTGTTGCTGTCGCACCACTGAGGTGACCTCTTTCAGATATTCTTAAGCCATGAATTAAGAATAAACTGCAGAGAGTTCCAAGTATAACTTTCGTGTCTAAATGTAGCAGAATAAGGCTAAAAAACGTGAGAAAAGGAACGGTGTAGAGTGCCTGTGGCTGGTTGGTGTAGACCATGATAAATTACTGAACACTTTTCGGAACCGATTTCTCAATTTGCTGCTGTTGCTTTATACTGCATACATGATTTAGATTTTTACTTGGCTGCTGATTTTTAGGACTTGCTACAGAATATAAGATTTCATGAGTCGTCAACCCTGAAAAGGAAAACCTAAGACTAAAAAATGTATTCTCTAGTGAACTGTAAGAGCTAACCTTTATATTATAAAGGGCACGTTGAAATGTAGAGCTAGTCTTTTTTTTTTTATTTGGATACTCTTGCCAAGTATCCACCCTGGTCACAGCCCCCTGAGGTCCTCCATGTCGGCCGATTTCCCCCGGTCACCCCTGGCTTACCCCCCAGAGGATGGGGCCGCTGAGCTGGCACCCCATATTCCAGCCCGCGGTCCTAATAACTGGTTGGGGGATCGGCGACCTGAGAGGAACCCCCGGGGAGGGCTTCATAGAGGCGGAGTCCCTATTTTGTATATTATATGCCCCCTGGAGAGCCGGACGTGCAGTGGCGTCAGCGCACTATGTGCAGACGTCTGCCGGCTTCTCCCCTGTCCAATGCGACGCTGTTGATGCCCAGCCTCCACTGGGTGTCGCTGCAGCGGCGCATGTATCCTCACGACCTCGAAGGAAGGAGAGCTGTCGAGGACGCCAATCCTTCCTTCCTGTCAGCTCTCGTGGCCCGAGTCCGTCCCCGAACCCGGGTCGCCGGCGTGGCGCGAGGTGTGGCGTCCCGCGCCTCAACCCTCAGCGCCACCGGGCCGGCAGAGCTAGTCTTTGAAGAGAATTTGATTTTGGACTCAAGATCATGGAATAAACTCAAGGACAGTTTGTTTGCAAAATATTTATTTTTGTTTTAGTTTCCCACTCCTGAGTGGTCATGTTTTAAGTACAAGAAGATTTTACTTATGTGACTGAAGAGCAGTAAGATCAATAAGTGATGCAGAAGTAAATAATAAAATCTTCATTCCAGGTGGCAAAGAGCTGTAAAGTAACAAGCATGATACTGACAATGTAAGAATGAGAATCAAATATGATAGGTTTGCATTTTTATACAGTGTAGGTGAGAATGAACTCTTACAGTAAAAGTATTTCTTTAATGGCCTGAAGTCCTAAAATGATGATAAATTGCTTATCTTCATTCTTGGTGGGTCATCGCTGTTATCATCACTTTAGTTTGGTCACAAAGGAGCTTTTAACTAATGGGAGAGCAGCTTGCACAATGCCTGATGGCATCTCAGTGACCTCGGTTGCACTCAAAACAGAGCAGTGAACGCAAGTAAAAATAACTTACTAAAAGCTAGCAGAATAGGCCTAATAGTCTGTCATGTCTGCTCGGTAGCCAGCCACCTAGTGGTTCCTTGCTAATCCAGCCCCCTAGCCCCCAAGAAGGTCTTCATTGGATTTAGAATCCCCTTGTACATATCTCACCCCTTCTTGAAGCCCTCCACTGTGCCTTCCTCCACCAGCCTTTTGGGCAGTGCATTCTATGGCTCCACCAGCCTCTCAGTGAAATAATGCCCCCTATGTTCACCCTATAATTTCCCCCCTCATGTTTCCACTCATGCCCCCTCGTTGTTCCCCCCCCTTTTTAGCTTAAACAGCTCCTTGTTTTTGCTCACAGTTATTCCCTTTACATACTTGAAGACTCCTATCATGTCTCCCCTGTCCCTCCTCTCCTCCAGTGTGTACATCCCAAGCTCCTTCAATCTCTCCTCATAGGTCCTCCCCTTCCTTCCCTGAATCATCCTGGTCACTCTCCTCTGAACTCTCTCCAACAGTGCTATGATATAAAAAATAAAAATAGATAACTAAAAATATCTATAAAAATAGATGACTCTTCCTTAAAATAACTTAGAAAGCTCTATAATTTAAAATACATTGTATTCCATAAATTGGACACACAATGGCCTGACTCAGACTATGCCACTTATGATCACTGGTGAATGGGGTAGGATTTTCATAACTCAGTCGTGGCTCCGCCACTTGCTCATTATTGTCGTGCCCTCTCACTCGTGAAGAAAAATGGTGTATTCTGAGTCGGGTCACTGTGTATCTCATATGTATAGCACCTTGCATACAAGCATCTCAGAGCACTTTAACATTCAACACTGAACACTCACTGAATGGCACCCACCTCTGGGAAGCAATGCAGAAGCCATTCTGTGTTCTGCCTCAGCACGCCACACAACAGTGTTCCATTCCCAATGGCCCATTTGACATCAGGCACGCTGAGTCACTGGAGTGCTTAAAAACATTTATGTTTACTCAGTTCTGTGGCTGCTGTACGGTAGTCCTCGAGTTGTTTACCCATAGGAATTGTATTGTAATGTCTGTTTTGATGTTTGATTGTGACGCATCTTTGTTTGTTCTTCTAGCTTTCAATATGTAGTACCTTGATCTTTTTTGTAAAGGAGCACAAAAGTGGGTGTATAGCCACCACTTGATATTGTTATTAATCCAGTCCTAGGTTATTCTGATGGCAAATGAGTGAAAGGAGAACTTTAGGACAGGGCACATGAAATGCATAAAGATGCAACAAAAACATAACACTAGGGTAAACTAGGGCTCTCTGGGATACAGGAACCTGTGTCCTGTACCCACTATTGGCAGTTCAGGATGTGGGTGCTTCCCAAATGTATGTCTCCAGATTGTGCAGTTTCCTACAACTATGGCAAAAAAATGCCTAATTCCAGTAATAGCTTTTTTTTTTTTTTTTTAACTTTATGTCCCAGTCTCTCCAGCTTCCCCCATCCTCCCATTCTTCCCCAGCTACACCCCCATCTTTTCTGACACTTACCACTCCCCTCTTGCCCCCGTGGTTTACCCCATGGCATGGCTCCATCATTATTGGGGGGGGGCTCAATTCAACTTTATTTCAGCATCAAGAAGAGAGGAGAGGTACCGCAGTCAACAGTGTGGAGTGTGCGGAGAACCAGGAATCATCCCATCACAATTGAGTTGTTTTCCTCTGGTGTTCCACCCAGCCCCATGGGACATTTCGGATGAGAGGGGTGGTGGTGCTGGAGTCGATGGTGTGGAGCCTGTGTGGAGAGTGCACAATCATCCTGCCACAGGTGGGGTGTTTCTCTCTGGTGTTTCACATGGCCCCATGGGACATCCCAGACAAGAAAGGAGAGGTGCTGTAGTCTTGGTGTGGAACCTGCATGGGGAGCCAGGGATCATCTTACCACAGCTGGGGTGTTTCCCTCTGGTCTTTCACCTAGCCTCATGGGACATTGTGGATGAGGACATCATGAGTGGGCATGCGTGCCATTGCATCAGTGTCAGCAACGTTCCCACCAAGCCGCTGACCATTCCACCATACCACCTGTGGTCACCAAGGTTACAGTATTATTTTGTGATGGAGTACCGATTCTCCTCCACCTGGTTGACCTTGATCACCCTGGCTCATTCACAACCTGGGTCACTGGCATTATGAGTAGTGGTCCTACAGGCTGGCCTCAGGTAACAATTTTCACCAATGTTATTGACCCACAGTTGTGTTCATTTTTCCTGCAATTACAATAAAAAGTACTGAATTGTTGTAATTTGTTTACTCAGTTAAGCACCTTTTCACCACAGTTGCACTCTTAGGACTCTCATATGTTTTCTCAGGACTTTCAGTTTTTATACTGGTTGTCCAGGTCCCTCAGAATTAGCTTTAAGCTACCGTGCTGCATCTATTTGGAATTCCCTACCTCCACCTATCAAAAAAGCTACCACTACTTCAGCCTTTGCAAAGTTCCTAAAAGTATACTACTCCTCATCTCAAGCTTGTCACTGCTTCCGCAAATCTACCCACCCAAGTGCCCACCTACCCTCCTAGCTATGATCCTTACCTTCTTGACCCCTTTTTTCCCCTCCCTGTCCCTCCCCTCTTGACCTGGTGCCCGCAATCTAACTATACACTTATCCCCCCCCCAACCAGCTATGCACTTACTAGGGATGTCACAGTGTACCGGTGTTCGGTATACCGTGGTATCAGAAGTAACAGTATTGATACCGTGGGCAATTTCCGATACCGCAATAACCGTGGTTCATGGTATTCATGGTATACTGTGGAATTAAGACCTTTCAGCCAATTTTTTTATATATATTTTCAGGGACAACTGTCCCACCTACTCTCCCTGATGCTTTGTACACAAATTACTTATGTTATATTGCAATATAACAGTTATAACAATAATTTTATCATGGTTATTGTATCATGGAAATTGTATGATCGTTAACACCCCTAGCACTTACTCCCCCCACCTGCTTTTCCTTTCCCAATCTTCCCCTCCTTTCCCCCTCTCCAGTAACTGCCTCCTATTACTCCCTCTGTCCCACTTCCTCTCGCAAGCTCCCCGGTGTTCCCCCAACCCTCAGTGCCTATGTACATCTTCTAATATCCATGTTAACTTGCACACTCCTGCATTTGTCTTTGCACCTTCTATTCGACATATAGTTTATATTTCTTGGCCTAATACCATGTAGCATAATTGTAACGTTGTATCTTCTTCTTTTGTCAAGTGTATTATATTATACCCTCCCGGTCTGTGCTGCTGCATCCGGGTCGTACCTGTAAAAGGCACTTGATGCCAGTACACCTACCCGGTCAACAAAGTTAAATAAATAATGAAACCCTACAGAGAACCCTTTAAACGGCAACACTGTGTGTAGTACATGACACTGAGAACATGAAAAAAGCTGCTTACAGTTGGAGAGATCTGTGGCAAGATTCTCAAAACCATTTTGAAGAAAGGCTTTGGAGCACTGTTGCTCCGAATCTCACATCCTCACATCCTTACATGAATGAGTGTATGTTCACAGAATAATGAGACGTGAAAGAGTGGTCAAAATATCATGTAGCAGCTTTGCAGATCTTGACAGCTGGGGTATACTGGACTGTATCTGTAAACCTCAGCCAATGCCACAGCACTCCCTGAGGAATAAACTTAAATTCCTGAAGGCAGAGGACAGGAAACAAGGGAAGATTCAGAGCAGTTGCCACAAGCTGTCTGGAAAGGCACTGCTTGGAGGCAGGCAGGGTATGGAAGGCCCCTCTGAAGGTGATGGAGATTATTAGAATAGAAAAACACACAACTTGATAATAACGGTCTCTTGCACATTAAAGTGATTGTGTGATAATATTTACAAATTGCATTTCTGGAGGATCTGGAAGATCCCACATTGGCTACACGCTGTTTGTTGTCACTGGTAACACACTCCTGATGTAATGTACTACTGTGGGTCTTTTGTAACCATCCTTGCTTGGGGCACAAAATGCTGTAATATATTCGCTGTATTTACGGTTTGGTACATAATGCCTTCAAAGAACAGATACATTTTTGCACAAAATACTTTGGGACCTTTAAATCAGTTCCTCCCTGGAAGGGTTTAAATCTGGCCTAAACGCATACATGCTGGAGCAGTATCTCTGCGGCTGCTACTGTTGACTCCCTTTCCTAGCCCTGAATGCTGTTCTCCTGTACACTATAGTAGGTCTTGACACATGGAACACATTCCTCCTAGTATAAGAACTTCTTTTTTTTTATTTTTTTTTTTAAATCTGTTTATCTCCCCCGACTCTGGAACTCTCTCAGACCTCTCTGCTGGCTGGTGCCGCTGTACCACCCACTGTGAACCCCGCCATCCTCAAGGTCATTACTTTCTCCCCGGGCACCCCTGGGGGGACATAGGGTCCTGAGGAGATCGAAGGGGTGGTGGCGGGGCTCCAGTGTTGGGCGTGTGGCGGCAAGGCTCTGGGAGGGCCGTCACCTATCCGGGCCAGAGGGGTATTTAGTAAATGTTTACGCTCCCGAGACATGGGACATGCAATGCCGCCCAGCCCATGACTTGAGTGTTCCCACTCACGTCCGGAAGGCAGCTGCTCGACGTCTGCTCCAAGCCTGTAAGCCCCTGCGTGTAGCAGTGCCACCGGTCTCCACCGGGGGCCGCTGCTGCACCGAGCTACCCCTGGATCCCTCCCTGTGAGAGGAGAGCAGTCCCTCAGATGCTCGATCCTCTCTCCCCTCCCGACCTCCGGCGGTCTGGGCTCGTTCCTGAACCCGGGTCGTCGGTGTGGCACGAGGTGTGGCATCCAGCGCCTCAACCCTCAGCGCCACCGGGCCCTAGCATAAGAACTTGTAGAAATTATTTATAATGTTGTCACTGTCCAACTGTCTCCTTCCTTCGTGACTAATTGCTGTTGCAGTACTCTGTATGTGAATCTAATGTCTATTGCTTCTACTGTTGTAATTTCTGAGTTAAATGTATATTGTGAACTGCTGAGCTATGTGGGATGTATGTGAACAACTGTATAAATGATGTATGTAATTTACTCCGGGTCACCCCTGGAAAAGGGACCTCTGGTCTCAGTGGGTTCACCCGGTTACCAAAATGCAATAAATAAATAAAATATGATGTAAGTACTAACAGCACTTAGCTCTGCAGGTCTATAATTCCTGTCCTTTCTCCTCTCGTTTTCACAAATGTTCTCTTAATTATGTTTACAAGTAGCGACTTAGTGTGGTTTGTTCTTCATGGTGATTGAGCACACACCTTCCTTACACCTACTATTAGGCTGCAGGGCAGCCCTTCCATACATTGTGACTTATGAAAGTTTGGCAGGCTGCACCCAGCCTCTGCTCGACTCCTCAGCAGTGGAATGTGGCATTGGATTGTTCCCAGCAGCCGAGAGAGTGAATGATATTGTAGTAAATTAGTGCTGACTGGAGATCTGAGGCACATAATAGATTCAGGATATCATTAGGCTTATGGCATGCAACAAAAACGCTGAATCAAATACTATGCAAACAAAACCACCATCCTGGACGAGGCTGGAACAGGGGAAGTGGTGTGCTGTTAGCATTGAGGTTTTCCTGCAAGAACAAGTAGTGCAGTGCAACACTCTCCTCTTCCCTTCAGAAGACCCATGCTTAGTGCCGACTTCAAGCCCCAGGTGAGGGGGATGACCTCAGCGCACCCCTCGGTGTACACTAGTCCATCTCTGAAAGCCACCAGACAAATGCCAACTTGCTGAAAGAAGCATGCAGCTCAGAACAAAATGAGGCACAGAGGAAGGCTTGGATTTTCCAACGTACTGGAGTTTATGGCAGAACAGCCGCAGGTGGCATGCTGGTTCACAGAGCCAGACACGTTAGCTCTAAAGTAAAGTCTCAGTCTGCTGCAGTTGTGGCTGTTTTGACCACTCTGAGGCATTACTGAGCTGCATGGGTTTGAAAGCATTGTAAATATAACTCCTAAGATGGTAGTCAAGGTGTTTTCTTGTTTGTTTATTGAAAGGGGGGACTATTAATTCCTAGATGAAAAGAAAGTTTTTGGTTTAAGTTTTATATTTTTTTATAGTGCCTTTCATAAAAACTCGTAAGTGCATTTACAAAATGAGTAAATGTTATAAATGAAATGTGTTGTATAATACAATCCAGTAAATAAAAAGGGCATACATCTGCAGAAGATATATATATCTTACACACACACCTTTTTTTATATACTGTACATTTATTTGTTTGAAAATTGGTAACCTGTAAAGACACACTGAGCCGAGGCTCGTTTCCAGGTGTGACCCGGGTTGGGGGTAGGACATGGGATGCAATAAAAATACACACAGTAACGTTAAATCAGTACAAATAAAAGTGCAGTCAGAGTACAATTTGACACACTACAAGTGCAGATAAGCAGCAAGGTACAGTGAGCAATAATAATGTACCAGAAGAGAGACCTGTGTGAGGGAAGGATGGCTGTGCTGCGTTAGAGAGTACATGAGCCTAAGTACAGGCTGAGTCAGAACCCAGGATGTGGTCTGACAGCATAGAACAGTGGGGGCTCCAAAGTTATATAGAATAAATAATGGATGAGGGTGGTATGCAAGGGTGTATACTCATCGAGGGGGTCAATTAAGGCTATAAGGCCACGAACCCAAAGGACGAGTGGTTTTATTGTCCTAATTAGCCCCCAAGATGGGTATATTTCTGAGTGTTCCACCTTCCCCATTGTTTGTTGAATATAATAAATTAGGATGGTTATAATTATGGAGATCGTATGTCAGGTTATGGTACCCGAAGGTCTCTTGCAGCAGAGAAGGAATGGTGTGTAGTGAGTGCGGGTAGGAGTTTGGGGCATTTCTGGGGTTTGGTAGGGTTTTGTGAAAGTGTCTTTTGTTACAGGCTCTTTCGCAGCTTGTTAATTGTTTGGGTAGCTTCTAATGCAGTGTTAATTGTGTTATTAGTGGTGTCCAGTAGGGTTTAATGTAGTGTAGGTGTACACTTTTTATTAGTGCAGGTACATACTTCTAATTGTTTGATTAGTATAGCTTTAATTAGTGTAGGTATATAGCTGTAATTGTTTAATTATTGCAGGTCTATACTGTGAATTGTTAGATTAGTCACAGGTATACTTTTAATTTTTAGATTAGTTTAGCTTTTTTTTTTTTTTTTTTTCCTTTTTTTTGTTGACCAGGTAAGTGCACTAGACAAATTCTGCCTATTTTCTGGCACGGCCCGGGGGAGGGGGATACAGATGATATGCCAATTGACCTTGAACCAGATTAAGCTGTTGGTGGTATTTTTAGTGAATGAGGGAAATTTGGCCAGGACACCGGGGAAATTCCTCTACTCTCTTTTTTTGATAAGTGCCATGGGATCTTTAACATCCACCTGAACTACCACCAATCCAGGCAAATGGGACCTCAGTTTAACTTCTCATCTGAAAGACGGCACCTCAGAAGTGCAGCACCCCTCTCATGCTGCACTACAGTGTCAGTACTGGGATATTAACCCAAGTGCCAGATGTGGGAACTGAACCCACAGCCCTCTGATCTCCCGGCCACAGAAGCGAGTATGCTACCTACTGAGCCACTGACACTCACAGATTAGGCAAAGGTATACAGGTTAATAGATGATGCCCTTTTCTGTGGGGAAAAGTTCATATCCATGTATTATATATATATCCTTTGCACAAAACTTTGTTAATGCACCAGTTAGGGTAACTTAATGCCACAAGAGTAGGGAAGTGTGGCATTAATTAACTCCCCAACCCCCGCAAGCATCAAGAGGAAAAAATCATTAAGGTTTTGGCTGTCCCGAGACTTGGTGAATCAGGGGTATAGTCTTCCTTAGAGTTTTCAACCTTAATGCTCACCCCATTCTGATGTGATGTTTAAATGTACAGAACTACTATATGTCTTTGCACATGTTGCTAACAACTTTGGGGCCTGCCTGAAGAAAATAGATTACATCTGACCTTTTTTTGCTCACAGAAATAATGAAGCCTTGCCTGCCAGCCCTTGCCCCGCACTGTAGGTGGCTCGCTGACCCTCCAAATCTGTACGCAGGATTTCCGGATGGGGGAGGATGGCTCTACCCTTTCCGGACCCACCTGGGGGGGGTCCATGGGGGATTTGGGGCTTGGTGGACAGGAGAGGCAGTTGCTTGGTGGGGGTGGCAGGGACAGGGCTGAACAAGCCTCCTGTGATGCTCCAGGAGGATAAAAATCTGTATAGCAAAAAGATGACCACCACATCCCGGCTCCATGGCTACAATGCCTGTCCATGTTAGCAGCCATGGCATTTGGAACAGCATTGGCTATTCAAGTTAAACTTTTTACGTTTTTATGAACCGCTGAAACACACTTTCTCAGTCACATTGCACCGGTTCACAGCCTTGCTTGCAATTACGACATTTTCTCAGCTCCATGGCAGCGACGCCCATCCGTATCTGCCACATGGTGAGACTTTGTAATTTCAGAGACGCAAAGCTTTCATCAGGATTCTAAATCATAATACAGTCGATCTGACATCAGATCGAAGGTACTGTATTATGGCTTAGAATTCTCAAAGCTGGTACTGTTACGAGTTCTGATTTAACCGGAGTACAAACAGGAAAAAATGCAAACCATGTATTACATATATATATATATAGATAGATATAGACGCAATATACAACAGCACCAGATAAAAGGAAATTCTGGGGTAACATTAGGAGTCACGTTTTTTCACAGAGGATGGTAAACGTTGAGGAACAGTCTGCCAGCAGAGTCAGAGGATATAAAGATAGCTCAGGACTTTAAGGTGATCTTGAACAAGTTTCTGCTTACTAGGGAATCAGACTGGGTACCCTTGGTAGTGGTGCGGGTAGGGAACCCCTTTAAATTGTTATGTGTATATAGCATATTTACAGTATTTCATCCCTACTTGTGAAGTGTGTGTTGTGGGGGGGGTCACAGATCTGATAGCCCTAGAGTCACTTCTGACCTTTAATCACTGTGTTACTATGTATAGTGCCAGGTGGGTCTGAAAAAGCTTGGCACGTGCCCACCCATCGAGTTTGTTGCTGATAATGGAACAGATGACTACCTAGATTCAGGTCACTGTCTACACTTGGGCAGTCTTCCATTGAGCATGCTCAGACATTTAATTGTTTTACTAGAGTCATCCAAGGAGTGCAACTTTATTTTGTTTTTCTAGGAAAGGACGTAATCTGGAAATATCTTTAAGACTGTAAATAATGCTCTACTACAGATGATACCTGGGCTTCTAGGGTCAGTTTTTCATCAAGGGCAACCTCCAGCTTCTACCCACTTTCCCAGCCAGCAGCTATACCCCATCAAATATGAGCAGCATTGGGCTACTTTTACTGTAATGACTTGTCGGCTCGAGTTCACCAGCAATTGGGATTTATAGCCAGCCTTTTTTTTTTTTTTTTATTTCCGGCATGGTTTTATAATGTAACACCTCAGAAACTCCTTTTCTGACGCATTTTGGGATCTGACAGTAAGCCAGAGTGATAAACTTTTTGAACCTGTAGTAAATAACTTTGAAAATGCCTCACTATAATGTGTCCCCCTCCAAGCTGCCTTCGATTTTCTAAACCACTTATCTGGTTGCCTCAAAACTTGATGTAAGCATATTAGAGATGTCATGGCACTGTGATTGCATGGTAGACCACTGTACTGGAAGTCATGGTATCGATACTGTAATTTCTTTTATTTTTATTAATCAAGGTTTTTATCCTCTCAGTCACCCGAATGGTCCCCATCTGAAGGAGTCCTTTAGCCTCATAACCTACGCCGTTGAGGTGGGGCTACACCCATCAGGAGCAGGGTCTAACATGTAGGTTTGCCCAGTCGGTGGTGCGGGATCTCTAAGGGACCAGTCTCCATTCTGCTTTAGTTGGGCGGTTTTCCCCCCTTTTTCTGTACTTAGGGATGCCTGGTGTGCAGAGTCTCCTATGTAATGTACAACATGTGGCCATGCTGTCATCAGTCAGTGTTTTGCCCATCTGTTGCCCTCAACTGTGCTGACACCCAGACTTTCTAGGCATCATGCACGGCGCAGGGGACGTATCCCTATAATCCGGACAGAAGAGGGCAGTCCTTGGGACACTCCATACTCCCTTCCCAGACAGGTTGTGACAGTGTTAAAAAAAAGGAGTGTGGCATCACAGTCAAAACAGCCGAGTTTTAAATATACTCACAGTTTTATTCACATAATCTAAAAACAGTACACAGCAGCAGGATGTGTTTCCCATGATATACGCCAATGTTTCATGTATTACTTTATGCTTTTTCAGGGCCTTGAAAAGGCATAAAGTAATATGTGAAACATTGGCGTATATCGTGAGGAACATCGGCTGCTGTTGTGTACTGTTTTTAGATTATGTGAATAAAACTGTGAGTATATTTAAAACTCGGCTGTTTTGACTGTGATGCCACACTCCTTTTTTAACATTGTCTGTACACTCATAGTAGCTCCAGTCTCGCCCTCTATGTGCCGCCTCTTTACTTCCTGTTGTGACAACTTGAGTTTACTCCCAGACTCTGGTTTCTGGCATCGGGAGCAGTAGCACTACCACTGTGCTGATGGATCGGCTTCCAAGAGTAATTTCTGTTAAAGTGAGGATGGTGTTCTGTGTGTTTAGCATGGTTTTCAAGTCCGCTGCCATTGGTTTTCCTGGATGAGTTCCCCCCTAATAGGGAGTAAGAAGACAAGACCGTCATCTCATACAAACCTAATCCCAAATTTCCACAGGTCTGCACCCCAAAAGAGCAGCACTTGATATAACATCATGCTCTTGATGATAATCATGGTATTATCTTTCAGTGTTATCGTGCTTTTAGAATTTAATATCATAACATCTTTAACGCATATGCCCTTTAATGACAATGCACAAAGCATTCAGTTAAATTACGGTACTCTCTGAAGCAAATCTAAAACAGATAATGGTAACTAGGTGCCCTTTGTATAAGGCACCTTATGCAATAGGGTTGGATATAAATGGAGTGTGATAAATTTGTTTATCTGAGTGTGTACATAAATTTTGTTTATGTACACAGTTCTTACATCGCAGTCCGTTTATCTACAAAGTTTATACGTCATTCCCTCCATCCGCCCCCCCCCCCCGGCAGTACTTACTCCTCATTCATTTTGTACCAGTACGATCACTGGGACACAAATTTCCAACGCTTTCCACTTTCACGTTTGACGCCACTCACCTGTCTGCCTGCCCGTTAGCTTCCATGGTCTCTTTTTTTTTAAATGTTAGAATGGTGGAGCAGCTCCACAAAGTTAAAATTACCTTCAGCTAAATTTAATTTCTTTTGCCAGACCAGTCTCTCACTGCTGCTCCGCCCTCACTCCTTCAAACTATGGCCTTGTCACAGCGTGTGGGAATAAACTTCAGACGAGGCAAATTTACAGGTATAAAACACACTGTGGTGTGATATTTATTTTTTAAAAGTTCTAAAAATAATAAGTGAAAACAAAAAAATTGCAAAGAAAATCACTACTTAACATCAGTAGTTTCTCACATACTACAGTCCTGGATCTTAGAGCTCCTAAGACCCTTCTCATCTGCATTCAATAGCTTGTCTACAGTAGCACCTCTCTCCTTCACTCTCAAGACCAAACTCTACTAGACTGAACTGAAGTGAACTCAGTGAAGAGGATTTTATATCTTTGGTGGGGTCACCTGACTGATCCCTTTCCTGTTTACATGTCTGGACATGCTGTTTCATGTCTGAACATGTTGTTTCAAAACCAAAGGTGGGGTGGTTGTTTCAGGGGATTTCCTAGTTCAGTTAAAGGAACGGTGTATATCTCCACAGATATTGACTCTCTACATCTCTGATTCACAGTGACTAAGCACTTTTGTAAAGTATACCAGATTCTCATACATAGAACCTTAAGTGGCAGGTTTTTAGTGTGAATTTAAGAAAATACCTTAAGGATTTCTTATAACTGTACTAATCATGAAATTATTATTGTTTTATATGGCTTCTGAATCCTTTTTTAAAGGCTTTATTAACTGTATGTATTCTTATTTAAAATAGCCTTCATGTTTTTTGTACACAAAATGCATTTATGCACCTTACACAACACCTCTCCGGGTGTTTGGCATCATTCCAGGGACTGGATGGATGGCAATGGAAAAAGAATGAAAAGAGAGAACTAATAGGAAGTTTAGTAGGGATAGTAAAGAGTTACGCTAGATGGCCAGCCTAGGGTAGGGGGAAAAAGAAGAAAAGCAAAGAGAAAAGTGTTAACTGTTGCACAACAGAAGTTTTGATAGCTAGGAAATAAGAAGAAAGAAAAGTGGTACATCACTCACAGTCAAGAGTGCAGCCTAACTCTGCCACAGGATGCTTTCTTCAACTTCCTCCATTCCTTCTCACACAACAGTGAACACATCACAGTGAACAAATAAAATGAAACTTGGATCCTTAACATAAAACTGTCAGACGCCACACACCTATATAAAGCAGGTTTCATCTGATGTAGTTAAGCAGCTGCACTTGCTAAGCGGAGCCGCCATGTCTCCTTAACATTTTTCAAAACCCACTCTTTGCACCAAACAGCGGATACGCTATGACGTCAGGTGGTAACCAAACACAGCAATCAGGCAGTGGAAAAAACACGGAAAGGAACTGTTTAAAAAAAAAAAAAATTCAGAACACAAAAAAAAACCTAGACACACTATAAATAAAATAAACTATCACACCAGATCCTCTTCTATTGCATAAATGAAATATGCGGCTGGCGACTGCATGATAAAATATTTATCTTGTGTAGTTGCCACTTCCCTCTCGTAACCATCACTCGTGGCTCCGTCACTCATGAGGAACCTTGAGGTCAGTGGCAACTACACAAGATAAATGCTTTATCACATAGTTGCACCCCCCCCATATCCCTTATGCCTCTTCACCACTGGTGGCTTGAGCGCCAGTCTTGACTCAGGCTAGGAAAGCTATTAGGAGATTGCATGAATGGTCTGAGAATCTTATGGTCAGAGGTGGGATTCATCTTCATTGCTGGTGAAAAAGGCTAAATTTAACAAAAACTACTGAAGATGGTGGGATTCTGCAGAAGGCATTGCATGGCAGTTGATCATAACGCAGTTCTGATAGGCCTTGATCTAGTCTCATTTATTTACCCTGTAGATCCTGTAGAGCTGTCTTGCTTCCCTTACATCACCACTTAAACCTATAAGCAGCCATTTCTCGGATAACTTCAGTGTCTCTGACAGCACAGGGATAAATAACTTTGAAAAATGTCATATTTTGACAGGATTCAATTTATAATCAGGACATTTCTAGTATGTACCTTCCACCTATTCTTTATTACCAAAGACATTTGCACGAAAATTGGATTCTCTGCCACCTGGACTTCATTTGCTTTGGCTCCTTTTCTACAAGAGACACTATCGTCGTCTTTTTTGTTGCACAATAATCATTTCAGTAGCCACCATTGTTTTTTTTTTTTGTTTTGTGTTTTAGAAAAAGAAGTGACACTTTAACTTTACCATGATTCAGTCCTCTGAGCTGTAAAAATGAGTAGAGGCAGAAACCCAATAAAATTTGCATTTTGCATATCACTGCAGTTGTTCAAGGTAAAATAAATGGTAAACAAACAAGCCCTCTCCCCTCCTGGAGAAAAGCTGCGTCTGTTTGGATAGCTTTGTACTGTTGCATCCCTTCCAGTTTGAGTGTTTAATGAAGTCTTGGCTGAAGTCACAGGGCCTTGGCTTCATGATAATGGAACCTTTGAGTGTGAGGGACTTGTTTCAGTGCAGTCTGACCCTGCTTTTCAGTACCAAGTAAAGTACTGCTGTTTCACACTCCACGTGGCGCTTTCTTTTGTCTGAGGTCTGTTGTTCTCCCCATTTCTCTGAGCTGCTTCCCTTTAGCCACAAGTTGATGCATCGTGCACATTTTGTTGTATGTACTGAAACTGTACCCGGGGACGGTGGTTATTAAGACTAGCTTTTAATGTTCAGGAGAGTCATGGTTACAATGGACCATGCTTGTAAAAACAAGGCCTGCCAGGAGCTTGAGCAGTTTTGGTGGGGGGAGGGGGGAAGCGGTATTTTATTACAGAGTATGATGGTATATGCCCCCCCCCAACCAACAAAAGCAAAATATACACATTTTGTCTACACTGAAATTAAAGGTAATTTCAAAGATTAAGGGCATTATTTCACAGCCCGTTACCTTAATGTTGCACTAGTTCTTCTAGCAGAAAATGATAATTTTTAACAATGTCTAGCAAAGAGGAAAGGAAATGCTTATAGTGCTTAGCCAGCCGATCCTTTCACTTGGTCCGATCATATGCAGCCCCACACTCCGACTTTTTGTGACATCTAACCAGTGAGAGTGCAGGGGCGTGCCCCATTGAAACATATGGGGAACGTTTCCACAATGTTTTTACAGACGTTTAAGCAACCGTTAATAAAAATGAGTGTATGTTCATAGGCCAACAGGTTAACATATTAGAGGTTTTTGCTGGCCACATGGGATCTTTGTTACCATTAGCATTATTCACAATTTGGGAGGTGAGGAGGCATCTCTTTACAGAGAGGGTGGTGGCAAAGTGGAACACACTGCCAGCTGAAATGATGGCATGTTCCATAGTGGAATGCTTCAAGAAGGGGTGGGGCAGGGCAAAGGAGAGGGTAAAGGGAGGTAAGGGGAGGGGGTTGGGGCACCTGCTGAATAGGGAGCTAGCTGCATTCATGAGCAGCGTAGACAGACCATGATGGCCTTTTGCTGTTGGCAGTTTTCATATGTTCGTATGAAATCCACTGCTTAACTAATGGGGACCATATTAGTTGAACGGTGTATTTCATTTTTATCAGAGGGTACTTAAATGTCTGTAAAAACATTGTGAAAACCTTCCCCATAGGTTTCAGTGGGGTGCGCCCCGTGCTGTCCCTGGTTAGACATCACAAAACATTGGGGCAGAGCAGGCGGACTGGAAGTGGAAGGGTGTCAGGATTAGCACTATGGCTGATTTCGATCCCTTCCCTCTCTTGCTGGACGTTGTTAAAAATTATAATTTTCTGCTAGAAGGTTAAGGTAACGGGCTATGAAGTCCAAAAGCCTATTCCACTAAGTTTGAAATTAACTTTAAATGTAGTTGTGAAATAATGCATTATATTTTTGTTTTTCCAAGTAATGCTCTTGAAACGTACTAATTTCTTGTGCACTTACGCTAGTTATTTAATTGTTATACATGACCAAGAATTATATATTTAGAGCAAGAATTTTATATATAGAATAATTCATGGGGTAGTGTGTATAAGGAGAATTTTAAAAACACCTGAGGTGTTGAATGCTACATAAACCCCAAGGGAGAAGCTTGAGGGTTTATACAAGCATCCAGCACAAAGTGTGTGTGTAAAATTCAAGTTTTACACACTACCCATGTCTTGTTTTGTCTTAAGAGCTGTGGAGCTTTTTTTTGCCACAGCAATTACATAAAAACAAATAGATATCCAGTGCTGGTAGCTGTGATCTGGCTGAAACAGGGAGGTAGTGTGCGCATGTGTGGTGCAAGGGAAACCCCAGTGCGTGTTCGCCAATGTAACTAGCTGGGTATAATGATGAATTATTACTGGGTTTCCCTATGGGAAAAAAAATGCTTCCCAGTTATTTTATATGTATCATAACATTTTTGAAATTAAATGCTCTGTTTTTTTTACATAACAAGGTACTCTGAGTTCTGTATTTATTGTAAATTCTGTAGAACTTGAAATGTTCACTGTCAAATAATTTTCACTATTTTCGCTGAAGCACCACTTTGCGTGAAAATAAATTTGTGCTAACAAACACTTCTATTATTTTTTTCCTTTATAGTGAATGTGGTGATTGTGACCTAGCGCTAAAATAAATCTACGCAATTATGGTTGCATTTGTGTTTGCGCTAAAATTACTTTGCATGAAAATAACTAGCTCAACAGTAATTAAAACTCTAATAAAAAGAACGTTAAAAAAATCAATATGCTTACAGACATGCTTGAGCAGCAGGACTTTTTCTGATGCTCTATTATTGCTTGCCAATGGGTTAGCAGATTAAAAGTTTTTGCTAGACATAAAGGATCTTTGTTACCATTAGCATTATTCACAATTTGGCAGCCTAGCAAATAGAAATAATCTAGTGGGGCCAGCCCAGTGGCGCTGAGGGTTGAAATGCTGGACGCCATACCTCATGCCATGCTGCGATCCGGGTTTGAACTTGAGCCCGGGTTGTCAGGGGAAGGATAGGATTGAGCGTCTGGAGGAATGCTCTCCTATCCAGGGAAGGGTTATGGGTTTCTACCACTCTGCAGCGACCACTGGTGACGATTGGGGGGCACTGCTAGAGTCGGTAGTGCTGACGGGTGGAGTGCAGCGGACGTCGGTACGTTGTGCCTTTTGATGTCATTGCATGTCTGCACTCCGAGAGGGCTTTAGTAGGAGGAAAGTGGCAGCACCAACTGTGGCAGCTTGATAGCCGCTACTTCCTGAGCCCAGCGGGGCCGATGAGTGCATTTACTTGCCGGTGTTAGATCCCGGCCTGGCGCGGGGACTAAGGGGGAGTCCCTCTCGAAGGTACGGCAGCATATGCCAGTCGGTATGTGGATGTGCCTCTGGATCGTTCGGGGAAGTGGAGCAGTGGCTGGATGTGGAGCAAGTCAGTGGCTGCAGGAGGAATAAACAGAAATAATATAAAAAATAAATAATTTAGTGGGGATATTGATTCTGTGGCATTCTGTGAGATACCGTCACTGGCCAGTAGACAAAGTAGCAAGCATGTGGCTTATTAGCTCATGAATGGACTAGTGACCCTATCTTAGTCCATCTGTTATCACTAAGCAGTAAATCGACCACTGAGACAGGCTAATGAAACTGTGATAAAAGGTTAACCTAAATGTACTTGAGAGCTAAGTCATATCACCACAGCGGCATTTGTGGCTGATTTGTGATTAATGGTTTGAACGCTGTCTCGTCCATTTTGAGTTGAGTGTTTAATGTAAATATATTATTTTTACCTGCAGTTAGTCAGTTCTGATGGAGTTGGAGTTTAACTGGGGCCAAGGCTGGGCAACTTCCATTTCTCAGAAGTTGCAGTCAACTTTTTGCAAGGTGTAGCAGGTGTTACATTTGCACACGCAACTGCCATTTGCAGTATGTGTACTCTGAAGGCAAAATGCCCCCTTCTCTTTATTGTGACAGGCTATAGTAGTCAAGGTTGCAAAGCTTTTGCAGGATGTGTTGGGTTCATAGTTTGCTGGTTAGGTACATGTTTACAGAGGCAGTACTGAGGTGGGTGAGAACTGTAGACAACCATGCCCAAGCCGTGTCGAAGTGACAAACCGAATGTGTGAGAGGCTGTTGCAGGTCCTTAACCCTTACAACATGTCTAGCATATACAGAAGAGCGTGCCAGGATGCAGTGCAGTGCTGCAGTACAGTTAATGATGGAAACAAAGCTGTAATCTGAGACACTGTGTCACATCCTGGCTGGGCTGGCTTCACTACATCTCTCTCTCTCTCTTATATATATATATATATCTATATCTATATATATATATGTATATATATGTGTGTGTATGTACTGTATGTCTAGAATCTGAGTATAGTTCCAAACATATTCAGCACTTAAAGGGTTAAACATGGTCTCTGGTCACCAGTAAAAAAAACAGTTGACATCAGCTGACCACAGTTAATAAACACTGCAAAATCAAATGAAAATTTGAGCTACTATATGTGTTTATTAATCAGGATATACATTGCATGCAATACACAGTGGCCTGACTGCAGACTATGCCATTAGTTTCCACAAGTGAGGTGGAGGACCGTAACTCATAAGTGACAGAGCCACAGGTAGAGTCATAGAAGTCCTGCCACCTCACAAGTGATGATAAGTGGCATTTATTTATTTTTATTTATAAATTGGTGACTGGGAAGGGCACACTGAGCTAAGGCTTGTTTCCAGGTGCAACTCGGGGAAGGGATACATGGGAGGATGGGAGGAGTGGGGAGTGAGGGCAGGGACATTAGCTCAAGCTGTGGACCCTGCAATATGAGCAGACTTGATAGACCAAATGGCCTCCTTCTACTGACTTGTTCGTATGTATGTATGAGAGGAGGTGCAGAAGTCTAGAATACATTAAATACAAGGGTGAAAAGAGAAGAGCACAATGATGAGAAACACAGGTAAGTAAATCGTCACAGTCCTGAGTGCTGATACATATTGCAAATAATAGGCAAATAAAACAGCACAAAATACAGTATGCTACAAAGACAAAAGGCCAGATGGCAAAAGGGGATGGCAACTGGGGGAAAAGGGTGACTGTAGTGTAAGAGGACCAGAGGGAGGATGCCTGAGGATGGGGGAGCAAGCACTGGGCTGCTTTAAATGGGGAAGCAGAAGAGACCGAGGCCGGGATATTAACAAGGAAAGGAAATCTAATGGGTGTGGGAGGAGAGGAGGGGGAGACAGAAATTATAAGGATATTCTGGCCATAATCTGAGGCAGGCCATTGTGTGTCCAATTTATAACATATATTTGAAATCGTAAATCTTATAAATAAGTTGTTTTTGTAAAGATGTTACTGTTCCTGTTTGAGTTCACTGTTGCACTTTGAGTGTGCAGGAGCTAATGTGATTTCATCTGGCATTGTTCAAGTTACTTTCCCATTGGTGAAGGGCTCGTTTGTGACCTTGCTTAAGTGGAGATCAGTGCCCAAAATGAAGATATGTAAATGATTTATCTTAATTTAGACTTGTTCAGTGGCTAAAAAAAATATATCTATAGGGTCATAGGCCACAAGTGATAGTGGATGAGTAAGAATGCTATACAGGGATATTGGTGTGTTGGTTTTCAGTACTTTAAAAGCAACCAAGAGTATAAGGTCTGATTGCACTGGGCGGTAACTATCTAAGATTTGAATATTGTGTGCAATGATTGGTCAGTTGAGGAGCACCTAGAGCAAAGTGGCATATGTTGTTATAGGCCATATCCTATTTGACAAGTGTTCCAGGTGAGACTGCGTGATAGGCAAGTAGGTCATAGGATAACATTAGCAATAAGATCTGTTGTGCAATACAGAGGTGGACTATATTGGTTAGTAATTTTTATACTCTGTAGGCCATTTCAGATATATAGTTTACAAGGTTTCAAATGTTTTAAATATATGTATTAAAACATAACGCAAGTCTGGCCCCATCATCACAGTGGTAGTGTTCTCGCTAGTGATGCTGTGACCCAAGTTTTGGAACAAGATCAGGCTGTCGGGGGTTGGGGGAGCATCATGGGAGAAAGATCAAGCTGCCCAGAGGACGTGCTTCTCCTCCAGGGAGGGAGGGTTCTGTCCTCTGCCACGTTACTGCCTCCTGGGTGATCACAGGTGGTAGTGTGGCTGGAGGACAGAGGGGAGGGTTGGCATGTTGCTGACACTGGCATGCGGACATGTGCACAGTGTGTGCAGGCATGCCTTGACATTGAAGCATGCAACGTCCCCGGGGGATGGAAGGAAGCAGGAGGAGGAAAACTGCCCCAGCACCTCCGTGATGAAGGACCCTGGTATATCCAGGTCCCTGCCTCCCAGCATGAAGCACCACATGATGAAACACAGATGTTTGGGGGTACATCCCCAACCGCACCTGGGGACACATCCAGTGCTCCATGAAGATAGTTGGTCACGATTGGGGGAAGGATAGGGGTGCCTGGAGGTCTTGAGGAGAAGGGAGGGCTGCTGGAGAGAAGGGGGAATAAACAGAATTGAAAAAAAGAAATAAAAAAATAACCTGGCCTTGTCCTTCAGGGGTGGAGCTCCTAATCCTTTGCTTGTAACATCATAATCTGTTGCTCTGGAACTGATTGTGATGTCACAGGCAGAGGATCATGGTCCTGAACAACACTGGACAAAATTAACTTTAAAGGACAAAGATCATGTTTTTGGGCACATATTACTATTATTATTATTATTTTTTAATTTACATTTCAGTGTTTTCTTCCTGGTTTTTCTCCACGATCCCAGGACCCCGGGGTGTGTGCATGTGCATGGAGGCACACACGCACACCGGATACCGGCTCGGCCCCTTCCACCCCACCCCGTGGCTATTGCCGGGCTCCCCATTGCCCAAACTGCCAACTGTCCTCCACCTGGTGGCAGCCAAGGGCTGGGGAAACCCCTCATCCCTCCTTGGGAGAGGAGAGCTCTTCAGTGTGCCCACCTCGCCGGCCCCACCTGCCGCCACCCCTGACAACCCAGGCTTGTTCTCAAACCCAGGTCACCGACATAGTGCAAGGTGTGGCATCCAGCGCCTCAACCCTCAGCACCACCGGGCTGGCCATATTATTATTTTTAAAGAACATATGGGCTTGATAATGAAATTTCATTTTATTATGGATTGTTAGGGTAACTGGGATGCCAGCATTTTGTTATTACTGGTAACTGGAGTCCCTCTTTAAAGAAGATAGGAAATTATTTCTAACTGGAAGCTGTTGGTATAATTGCTAGTTTCAAAAATGACACTCAATACCCCAAAGGATCCATATTTAACTGTACCCGAATAAAATTGTGCGTGAAAACTGTATTTTGCATTGTTTTGTTTTTATGAGCAAGACTCTCTACTCTTCATTGGCATCTTTGATGCAAGGATAAATCAAAGTACCAATGGCACTAAAGGTGTCAAAGTCTGCAAAGTGTGAAATAATTACGTGCTAAAATACAATATACTATGGCCGGCCCAGTGGTGAGGAGGACTGAGGCATCATCCCTTACCTCCTGCCATGCCGGCGACCCGTGTTTGCAGTGCGAGTGGGTCACCAAGGGTTGGCTTTGGAGGGAGGGAGAGGATCAAGCATCCCAAGGACAGCTCCCTTCTCCCAGGGAGGGGAGGGACCATGAACCAGCATTTGCTTGACCCTGGTGGTGGCTGGGGGTTGGCATGCTGTGTCCAAAATGTTAGGGCAGAGGAGGAGCAGCTGCCCAACGTGCAGCATGCGCTGCATGTCATTGGCAGCATTGCACGATCCCAACTCCGGAAAATAAAGCGGAAAAGGTTCCTGGCTGTGGAGCATGAAGATGGTCCCCCCGCAGCACCAACCCTGAGAGGACTCCTCCCCAGCTGGATCTGTTCGCAGTGGATACAGTTGCTCCCCACTACCCCTGCCATGTAGGGTAAGTTGTGGGGGCATAGGAGAGGAGGTCCTATGCTCAAGTGAAGGCACGGGGGGGGGGGATGGCTGAGGTAGCCGGCCAGGGACCATGGGGAGAAAAATAATTAAAAAAAAATATATATATATACTGTGTGCTTGCCTGGATTTAAACCACTGATCCTGTGCCCGTTAAGTGAACACACATTCAGTGTGCCACTGAGGTGCAATAAAGTGAGCCACAGTTCCTGAGGTGTAGAGGTATGTCACATCCTGCAAAACAGGGGACTGGTGATCAAATCCCAGCAGACAAGTTACCTTCACAAATTTTTGTTCTTAGCTTAATTTACTTCTCGTATAACTTACTATTCCAACTCCACATCACCATCATGAAACCCCACTCAAGTGAGTTTCCATCATACAAAAAACTGTTGAAACAGATGTATAAATCCCTGCCAGGATTTTAACCACTGATCCTTGCCTGCTAAGCGAACACACATTCTGTGTGCCAGTGAGCTGCGAGTAAGTGAATTGCATTTCCTATGGTGTAGAGGTTATGCCACAACTGCAAAACAGCTGACTGTGGCTATAATCTCAGCAAGTGATTTACCTTTACAATCTGTTGTTCTTAGCTGAATGTACTTGTATAACTTACTGTTGAAGTTCAATGAATTACTACACAAGTGAGTTTTCATCTTACAAAAAGGTTGCACATTTTTTTCACGTCACTGCCAAGACTCTGACTCTGTCTACCAGAATTTAGAGGAGTAGTACACCCTAATATCTTGTAAATGTTATCTATTTCCTTGTCAGTAGACTACTCTTTTTGTGTAGCTGTTGGGGATATATGTGTTTGCTTTAGTTTGTTTTCACTGTTCACACCAGCCCCAGTAACTAGCCTGGGGGTTTCCATTTTCTGGCTGTTGAAATCTCATTGTCCCTGAGAGCTGTATTAGCATATGAGAACATTATGTCAGCACCCTTTAGACAGTATGCCTGTCCTTACTCAGAATTCTCAACAAAACAAGTTGCAGAAAAAACTGCAGTGAGAAAAAAAAAATGTGCAATACAGGGGATCAAACCTAGGCTAGTATAAATCTCGAACCCTATGCCAAGCCCTAAGAGCACTATCACTGACATCATCAATGACATCATAAAGCCAAACCACTCACACTGAATGTAACCTTAAACTTAACTAAATGCACAAAGGCGTATGCATGACCACAATAGATGCTAACAGCTATGCTGCTGGCACCTAGAAATTACCACTTTTTTAAAACAAGTCCCGTGCATCAGGTATGTTTAAAAAAAATATATATCTATATCCATATCTCAGTCAGTCAAATCTTTATTTAACCAGGTGAAACACCATTGAGAAAAACTCATTTTCGAGGTGGACCTGGACAATAGATGCTTGGTACAAGGACATAAATACATACATACATTTCTCTACATATGAGGATGGAGGTTTTCAAGTATGTAAAGGGAATAATTAGGAGTGGAACAAGGGAGTTGCTATAGCTTTGAGGCAGGGAAAGCGCCAGCCGCTAGAACATCCAGATGTGTTCTGCAAGAGCTCGTGCAGAATGGTAGATAAACCAGCAGATTAGCAGTTTAGTTAGTAGAGATGATTTGTGGGAACATTGGTGTGATTTGCAGTATGGAATAGCCAAGGACGACTGTGGGCCCCTAGCAAGACATTTTCAAACCCAAGATGGGAATGAGAGATACCAGGCAAAATTAAAGTGACCGTCTACTTTACAGCAGACCATGCAAAATATGAGTAGATCAATAGACCTTCTTAGGAACAGGTTTGATTATTCTGATTAACAAATGCATGGAGTTGAGAGTAGGGCTGTCTTCCATCATATGAAGGTTGCAGAGGTGATTTCCACGATGGGATAGATGCTCTCTGCCCTGTGGGCCTCATTAAGAAAAACCTACTGCACTTTTCAAAAGTGGTCTTGAAGATGTAGAAAATCAGTTGCAGAAGTAAAATGTATGTATGAATAGTTTACATAGGGAGGGGTCCGCCACATTCCAATTTTTTTTAATGTATTTTTATTGAAAATAAAGAGCAGTGCATGACATATACAGTAAATAAATTGTACAGTAGGCCTTAGACAGGCTGCATATAGGTATAAAGGCATATCAAATGACCAACAGTGTACATTCAAATATAATATGTCTCCCAAATTCCATATTGTAATAGCCAGTGATTAACCCAGATTGTAATTACCCAGCTCTTTAGGGCACTACACCAGGCAGTGAGGTCTTCCTTTTTCCCCTAGCAGTTGTAACCCAGATGATTTACACACTTCATGGGGTAAAGTATCATAATTTGTTGTTATATAAGTAACCCAGCCTGGCCATTTGGAATAGAACTGAGTTGACCTGCTGTGTAAAAAGACTGTTAGTCTTTCCATGGTATATATGTCTGAGACAGTAGTCAATCATGCTTCCATGGCCAAGATATAAATGAATACCATGAAGTGAAGGCTCTGCCACAGTCTAGAGAGCGGTATTAAAATTGGTACCTGGATTGGCAGATCAGTTCTTTAGCCGTTAATTCTACAAACTGAATGGCCGTTTCTCATCAGAAATGTTGAATAATTGGGTGTAGCCAGAATATATGTGCATGGTCTGATTGGGTATTTCCGCACTGTCTCCAGCAATGGTCTTAAAGTGTCAGCATAAATATAGCCAGGACAGCTAAAGTCCTAAATAAACAATAGCAGCATTTCCAGGCAGATTCTCTCCACTGCATTGAGCAGGTAATATTTAGGGTCAACTAACCAAATTTTAACCATTTCTTATGGGAAATGAGAGTCACATTCCTGGTTCCATTTGTCTAGTAGGGGTATGGACTGTTGTGGCATTCTGTTCTGTGATGTCGTGGTTGATTAAAGGGCTTGAATGCGCAGAAAATCAGTTGTGAGAGCAGAAATATGCATCAGTGGTTTATGAAAGGCTGTGAGGTGTCTTCAGAATCTAATGCTCTGATGGTGTCATTGGTGGAAGCACTGTCTCCTGCAAGATACTTTGATTATTGCACACATTTACCGAATCATGCCGTCCATGGAAAGTACAAAATAACTCTCTCAGCATGTTACTTCTAAGGCTCGGCCCAGTATTACAGAAGGACTCAATTTTGAAAGCAGCTAGCTGGCCTGGTGGCACTGAGGGTTGAGGTGCTGGACGCCACACCTCGTGCTATGCCAGTGACCTGGGTTTGGGAGTGGACTCAGGTCATCCAGGGTTGGCTAGGGGGAGGAAGATCAAGCATCCCTGGGACTGCTCTCCTCCTCCAATGAGGGTATGGAGGGACTCCCACGAAGGTGCTGGGTCCCTGGCGGCAGCTGAGAGGTAGCAACTGTGATGCCATGATGGGGTTTCACGGGCAGGCGTCTGATGTGCGACACGTGGGGCGCTTACTGCTGTGTCCCTTGGCATCATTGGCACACCCGTGGGGGAAATTAGGCACAGAAAAAAATGTCTGAATCCTCCGGCGTGAATGAGGGTCTGCCTGCGGCACCGCACTGGATGCTCCAAGAGCTCCCTCTGACTCCGACCCCCTTGGCCTTTAGTGAAGGGGGTCCACGATGTGGCAGGCCTGGGAGAGGGAAGGAGGTAGTAGCTCGGACACGGCGCCCGATGCGGGAGCCGCCAGTGAACTGGACCTAGGGGAACCATAGGAACACCCAAGCTGAGGAGATAGGCTGAGTAAATAATGAAACAAAAAAAAAATAAAAAAAATTTGAAAGCAGTATGCTGAGTGAAGGATACAGATGTGGAAGGCAACACGGTAGAGTTTTATCCAGATTTATGTTTCTCGAGTTATTTGGGACAAAAGAAGTTAAGAGACCTGATCATTTTCTTCAACATGGTAGTCCATAACATAAAACATGTATATCCTACTGTTGTAAACAGCATTGCAACAACCTATTCCTATTTAACCTGTATATGTCAGATGTGATGTCTGTACATGAGTTGACCTGGGTTGTCCTTGAAAATGGGACTTACTGCTCAGGGTCCCTCCTGGATATGAATAAATAAATTAATTTCCAACCCCAGGTTCAGTAGTGGGGCCAGAACTTTATTTTTATTCCAGCGATCCAAAAGATTTTGACAAATTTATCAAAACAGTTCATGCCACATTGCAGAGACAGGCAAAGGAGAGCAGTTCGGACATGGAAATCTGAAGCAGGGTCGAACTTGTGGAACTTTCTGATGTGTATTGAGTAAAAGTAACTAAGTTTTACTGGCCTACTGACACAGCATTAGCGCTACAGCTTGCAACGCTGATGAGCCAGGATTGGGAATGAGCCTGGGAGTTGGAGGGCCGGTCGTGGGGTAGAGAATTGAGCATCCTAGGGACTGCTGTCCTCTTCCGGGGGGGAGGGTAGGTTAGCTGACGGCATTCAGTGGACCTGTAGCGGAGGCTGGGGGAACTGATGGTTGGAGCTTGCTTGGGGGGATGCAGACATCTGTGTGATTGCCATTGATGTCTTTGCATGCTATACCTTCTGAATGACAGAAAAATGGGAAAGCACTGATTGCACAGTGTGCTTACCTGCCTCACTCTGCAGGTCCCTCACCGTTGCCTCGTGGCTCTCCCCAGACACCGAGCAAGAAGTTCGACGGGGGAACAGGGCCACCCCGAAGGCCCGTCCTGATCAACACTGGAGAGGTAAGTCCCAGGGGACGAGTGATGGGGCTGGTGGCGGAGGTAGGGCTGATGTGGGCCAGTCAGGCAGGGCGGGAAAAAGCATACTAAATTAAAACAAAAAAATAATAAATTAACTATATTACAAGGCCTGTCTTGGGACTTGCACACTAGCTTGATTGACTTTGGACACACAAGTGGACATTAAAAATACTTTGCAGATGTTCTCATGCTTGTTTGCTTTAAAGTTTGTAATATGCTTGCACGTTACCATTTAAAACTAAAATGGTTTTGTTTCCCTGGCAGGAACAACTGGAATGAAGACACCAGAAACTGGCTGTTTTCTTTGCCTGTGAACTGAACAGTTTGCCCGTAAGCCAAAGTGGCAGTCAACTGTCTATGCAGATATCCATGTTAGATGGCTGGTCTGCTGGCACAGCACTAGTGCTACTGCTTATAACATTGGCGACTTTAGTTCGGAAGCAAATCCAGGCTGTCAGAGGGCTGGCTGGGGATTGAGCCTCCGTAGGACTGTTCTCCTCTTGCAGGGCTCTCGGTAGGATTTTTTGATTGGGGGTCTGGGACTGGCTATGAAAAAAAAAAAGGGGGGTCCGCAACTGAAAAGTGTGAGTCCTCGGAAAATTTCCAGGGGTCCCCATTCAAATAACTGGGAGCCGGGCCCCTGCACCAGCACTGCTTTTGCTGTAGTATTCTGCAGAAAGCTCCATTAGTTTCTGTTGGGGCATTTTAATCTACATTTTTTTATGATTCAGAGGGTATATTCAAACAAATTATGTCCACTGCTCAACTAACAAGGGCTTTGTTAGTTGAGCAGTGGCCGTAATTTGTTATAACTCCACCTCTGTAACATAAAAAAATTCCCTAAAGTGAGTCCCGGGGCTTGGTGGCTGAGCGTCTCTGGGACTTTCGTGAAAAAAGTCTGAGCATCCTGATGCACAAAATGCTGAGAGCCCTTTCTTTCGGGGACAAAATCCTGGCTCATTCCTGGCAGAAACTGGGGGGAAGGCAGCTACGGCCAAGAAAGTTAGGAGGCGTGGCAGATGTCGGTGCACATTGCACAGGAGCGCAAGGCATGCACCATGACATCATTGCACGTCATGTCTCGTGGGAGCTGAAAACCGGAGGAAGAAATCTGGTGGCACAAACACCCTCAGACCCCATACCTGACCAGCTGGGCACACTGACCCGATCTGCGGCTGGCCTTGGGGAACCCTGCTGACCCCACTGGGGGAAAGAAGGCTGGCAGGTAAGTCCCAGCAGACATCAGGGTGACAGGGCTGGGGCACTTATCGGAAGGAGGGCCGAATGGGGAGATGCCCAGATTAGAGTATAGACTTTTACCATGGAGTACTGTTGTTTAAGATTGTTTTACTGTTCTGTTTTGTGAGGCAGATGGTGGGAGCTTGCAACATTGTCATTTTACATGCTGAGCTGTATAACTTTTCTATGCCTCTGGATTGTTGCCTGGCAGTAGATGTTAACACTTTTGCAACTGGCCTCATGTGGAAAGTTAAATTAAGATTATAGCCAACTTTAGGATTTTTGGTTCAGTACTTAGATCTTTTCCAAAAGGTAGACATTAACATTACTGTGGAAATGATTGTATAGTCTAGGGAGGGACCATAACTTTTTGAATTGTTTTCAGTGGCTCTATTCTGAATGTATATGTATATGTATATCATGATTCTAGCCCATTGGTTGTGATGGCTCTACTGGTTAACTGTCTTGTAACCACCAGACCCTCCTCATGGGGCTTCAAGGTTTTTACCCTCTGAAGAGGTATATATGTTACGACCATGTATTTTCTGCCATCCCTGAAGTCAAATTACCTAATAGCTTCCACAAATCATCTGCGTCCTTCCCTTGGCTCTCAGGTACCCTCACTTGGTATGAAATAAACACCTGGAGCTCGATTTTCAAAGCCCTGAGAATGCCGCAAGCCCATGGTGTGCTTGTTTGGTGCATGGGGCTTGTGGCATTCTCCCGGCTGGCGACCGGGATTTTCACCGAGTGCAGATGCCAGTTAGACCAGCTTTTCCCTGCTCTAACTTGTGCCATTTGGGAGACCCTTTTTACAAGGATTGTGCCAAATCTTTGGTGCAATCTGCCGAAAATTGAGGAAACTGTTGTAACTGTGCCCAATGTACTAAAATTGGGTGCAGTTGTGTCAAAGGGGTTTGGCAGAGCTGTGTGGAAAAAAGGGTGTGATGCACGGCTTGATGCAAGCCCTGTGTTGCCCTTTGAAAATCGAGCCTCTGATGTATTTAGAATAGTCTGCACACTCATCTGAGTAAGGTCATGAATAGCCTAATAAGAAATTTATTCAATACCTGGTTCCCCAAGCAGGTCTGTCACCTGAATGTTCAGAGAAATCATATCAAATGGTACTCCTTATTGTTGCATGTCTTGCTAGTGTTGGCATTTTCACTATAAACTGATTAAGCTGAACTAACTACTTAGCTAGTGAGCGGAGAATCTATGCATTCTACTTACGAGGACCATATTACCTATCTCATATCCATCCTTATGTTTGTGGGGTGTACAGCCGAACTCTGATAGCATTGGGTATCCCGAGGAGGTAGCCAGATGGAGCTCCCGTCTCATGAGAGGACTTGACCAACTCCCACATACATGTCTAGATTGGTTATACAACTCACAACCATTAAATGTAGATGTAGTTAGAGAGGTTCTCTGAACACGGATGACAGTGAGCTCAGGGAGAGTTAGGGCGGTCAGGCAGAAGCACATCCCAAATCCTGTTCCACTCCAGAACTCATATGCCACACTGGCAAATGGGGACAACCAAACAGAGGTACCCAGAAAAGTGGAAGGGAAGGATGTGGAGGTCAACCAAGGAGGTGACCTCAGTGGGGAGAGCAGTGGACCCCAGAGGAGGAGGCAGCGAATCCTGGTGGGGGACTCTATTGTAAGAGGATCCAGCTAGGAACACATGATGGGGAGGACAGGGAGGGGAGGTGAGGTGCCTACCAGGTGCCACAGCATGGAGGGATGGGAGGAAGATCCTGGGGATTGCCAGGAAGGCAAGATGGGAAGGCGAGCTGGATGTCATTATCCACCTAGGTACTAGTGACCTGGCAAATGGGGACCCTAAAGAAGTTCAGGAAGAGTTTAGGAAATTGGGGCGGGGTCTCAAGCAAGTAGCTACTTCTGTCACTTTCTCGGAAATACTGCCTGTGAGAGGCATGGGAGAGCATAGGGTTGCACGCACCAGGAACTTTAACGCAGGGTTGAAGAACCGGTGCTGTGAGGAAGGGTTTGGATTCATTGGTGATTGGGGACCCACTTGGAGGGATGGGGACTTGTTCAAGGCTGATGGCCTGCATCTGTTCTGGAGGGTAATCTAAGCACTCAGTGATAAGTTTAAATGGTACATGGACAAGCATTTAAACTAGCCAAGGGGGTGGCAAGCAAGCAAGGAGGGTACCTAATTGCCCACCCTCCACAGCTAGCGGTGGAACCAGTGAACAGGAGTGGATATCTCTACAAAGCAGTGTGTAAAAGATGGGAGATAAGCACCCAAGGGGTGGATAGGAAGAAAAGGGGCAAAATTAAACAGAAGGGCAGACAGCAGGGAGAACCAGGGATAAAGCAAAGCCAGGGAGGGGGCTGGAGTAGAACAGCTAAACAGTCCAGGGAGTTCACATCATGGCAGCCTTGTGTGCCAATGCCAGGAGCCTTAGCAACAAGATAGAGCAACGTGGTGCAGTCGGACCTGGACACTGTGTCCATCATAGAGACGTGGTGTAATGATAACCATGACTGGTAGATGGCCATACCCGGCTACAATATATTCAAAAGAGACAGGGCAGGCAGGAAGGCAGGAGGAGTAGCACTTCATGTGAAAGATGGCATAAAGGCCACAGAGATCCAGGAGGAACAAAATGGGGGACAGATACTGTGGGTTAAGCTGGATAGAAAAATGGGGATAGCCATCCGCACAGGGGTGGTCTACAGACCACCAGTCCGGGAGGAAGAAACAGATAGGGAGCTGATGCTACTCTAGCCATCCAAAGGATGGCAGACAGTGGTGAGGTGGTGCTTGTTGGAGACCTCAATATTCCAGACGTGGACTGGAGCTTCCCAGCAGCAGCATCAACCAGAAGCAGATTTATCCTGGACTCCCTTCACGGTACATTCCTCAAGCAACTGGTCATGAAACCAACTCAGCAGAAAGCAGTACTGGACCTCATGCTAACAAATGGGGACAGTGTGATGGGGGTAACAGTTGGGGAGCACCTGGGGAACAATGGCCACCGGTCACTGTGGCTTGAAATCACAGAAAGAGCAGAACCAAACAAAACAAAAACACGTATCCTGGATTTTTGAGGGTCAGACTTTGGGAAAATGGGGAGATGCTTGAAAGAGGCATTAACAGTAATGGGTAGGGAATCAGGGGTTGAGGAACAGTGGGCAGTATTTAAAATGGGGATTACAAGAGCAACATAATTATGCATTAAACATGTTAGTAAGGGGAAAAGGAAGAGGCCATTATGGTTTTCCAAGGAGGTAGCGGGAAAAGATGAAAGCCAAAAAGATTGCATTCAGGCAGTACAAAAAGACACAGGCAGAAGAGGATAGGGAGAAGTACCAGGAGAAGCAAAGGGAGGCAGGGAGGTCAGTAAGGGAAGCCAAAGCTCAGACAGAAGAGCGCATCTCAAAATCAGTGGGTAGAGGGGACAAAACCTTTTACAGGTACATAAGTGAAAAAAGAAGGGCAAAGGGAGAGATTGTGAGACTGAAGGGGGAGGTTGGGGACCACGTGGAGGAGGACAGCAGTAAAGCTTCTTTACTGAGGAAGAGGAGGATAATGGGCCTGAAGAGGGAGTACAAGGGGTTGGAACAGCACAGAAATAGACACAAGTCCTTTTACTTGGGAAAGGGTCCTAAAGAAACTGTAAGGAATAAGAGTCGATAAAGCAATGGGGCCAGATGGGGTGCACCCCACTAAGAGAGGTGGTGGCTGAACTTCTGGCAATCCTGTTTAGCTGATCACTGGAAACAGGGGAGGTACCCAAAGACTGGAGGACAGCAGATATATTCCGCTTATACAAAAGCGGGAACAAAGAGGAAGTGTAGAACTACAGACCAGTCAGCCTGACCTCGGTAGTGGGGAAGAACATGGAAGCACTACTGAAGGAGAGGTTGGTGGAACATATAGTTGCCAGCGGACTACAGGACCCAGGGCAGCATGGATTCACCGGGGGGGGAGATCATGTCAGACCAGCCTCATTGAATTTTTCGACTGGGTGACAAGGGAAGTGGATCAGGGGAAGGCAGTGGACGTGGCCTATCTGGACTTCAGCAAGGCCTTTGACATTGTGCCACACAGAAGGCTATTAAACAAACTGGGGAATATGGGAGTGGGCAGGACAGCAGTGCTGTGGGTAGGTAATTGGCTGGGTGGCAGGACACACAGGGTGGTGGTAAATGGCTGTCACTCCACAGAGGGAAGAGTGACTAGTGGGGTGCCACAGGGATCGGTGCTGGGACCAGTCCTATTCAGTATCTTCATCAGTGACATTGCACAGGAACTAGAAGGCAGAATTTCCCAGTTCGCTGATGACATGAAGCTCTGTAATAGAGTGGACACACCAGAGGGTGTGGACAGAAAAGGGAGAGACCGGCAGAAGCTTGAAGAATGGTGAAGGGTTTGGCAGTTGAAATTCAATTCAAAGAAGTGCAAGATGGAAGCTGTCCAGAGGAGGGCAACTAAAATGGTGCAGGGTCTGCACTGGAAGACATATGAAGAGAGACTTAAGGAGCTTAATATGTATAGCCTCGAGGAAAGGAGGGGGGGGGGACATGATAGAAACTTTCAAGTACCTCAAGGGAATCAACAAAGTCCAAGAGGGTAGCATCTCTCAAAAAAAGAGGTGTGCAAGAACAAGGGGGCACAATTTGAAGGTGGGGGGGCTGCTCAGAGGTAATTTAAGGAAGTATTTTTTCACAGAGAGGGTTGTGGGTGCATGGAACAGCCTTCCGGAGGAGGTTGTGGAGTCAAAAACAGTGGTGGAATTCAAGCATGCATGGGATAGTCATAAGGGAATTCTAGGGGGTGTGGGTAGGAAGAAGTAGGCTGCTGGTTAACTAGGATCTGCAGCTTATCCAGTAGGTAGGGAAATGGGCAGACTGGCTGGGCCAAGTGGTCCTTATCTGCCATCAAATTCTATGTTTCTATGTTTCTATAATGCATATGGGGCACAAAAACCCTGGAACGATACATCAGTTGGGAGTGGGTGGTGAGGATATAGCATGCACCAAGCAGGAAAGGGACCTTGGGGTTTTCATCTCTGATGACCTTAAAGTAGGGAACTAGTGTGACAAGGCAGCAGGTAAAGCAAATAGGATGCTGGGATGCATAGGCAGGGACATCACCAGCAGGAAAAGGGAGGTCATAATTTTATTTATTTATTTATTTAAGCATTTTACCAGGAGGGCATACTGAGCAAGCTACTGCTCGATCCCAGTTGTGTCCTGGGGGGAAGGGTACACCATATACATTTGAAAGGTAGGCAAAATACAAAGTATAATACAGAATTCATAATACATAATACATACTAGGGACATGAGGACCGGTACAGAGACAAGAATAGCATGAGAGAACAGATGATTTAGACTTGAAACAGGCACAGTCTTGCGGTACCCCAGAGGTAACGGGGGGGGCTGAGGTGGCAGAACTGACTCTGGCAGATTGGGACTTGCTTATAAGGTACGAGTGGAACCAACTGGAAGCCCAGCTAGACAGCCCAGCGCTGGTGAGTTCGGACAAGAGAAGTGGGTGGGAGACTGTGTCAAATGCCTTGGCCAGGTTGATGAAAATGGCGGCTGTGTAGTTGCCATCATCCATACCTGTGAGGATGGAGTTGGTGAGCCTGAGAAGGGAGGTGGTGGTGGTGGAGTGGGATTTCCTAAAGCTGGCCTGGAAGGGGGTTAAGAAGGAGGAAGAGTGAAGAAAGGGTGACAGACGAGAGAGGACTAGACGCTCTTGGTGTTTAGCCAGGATGGGTAGAAGGGAAATGGGTCAGTAATTGCTTGGGTTGAAGGTATCCCCTCCCTTATGAAGTGGGAAAATGATGGCATGTTTCCATTCAGAGGGGACTTCAGCAAGGGAGAAGGATAGGTTGAATAGGGTGGCCAGGGGTTTGGCTATGGTGGGGGCCGAGAGGTGGAGCATTTTTGAGTCCAACCCGGTTGGGCATTTACCCTTATTAGGATTAAGGGTGATCAATGCATTGTATACTTTATCCTGGGTGACGTGCTGAAAACAGAACGAGTGGGCTGTGGATGTGGTTAAGATGGGGGAGGTAGAGCCGAGTTGCTGCACAAGGCTAGGTGAGGACAGGAAAGTAGCATGACTATTTGTGAATTGAGAATTAAACTGTGAGGCCACCGCTGGAGTGTCAGTGATGGTGACCCCAATCCCCTGTAGGGTAGGAGTGGGGGGTTGCAAAGGTGGGCTGAGAAGCGATTTTACCACTTTCCAGAATCTGGCTGGCTGATGTAAGGTGGAGTTGAATGAGACTTTGAAATAGTTAGCTTTTGCTAGGCAGATTTTCCTAGTGCATGTAGTGCGTAATGCACAATAAATCTGAAGGTCAGCTGGTGATCTCAAAGTCTTAAAGGATTTTCAGGCTTTATCCCTACTCCTGAGGAGGGCCAGAATTTGAGTTGAGATCCATGGGAGGTGTGCACTTCTGACTCTGGTTCTCCTGAGTGGGGCGTAGCTGTCCGAAACGGCAGAGAACTTGTACTCCAGGGCCCGCATCAATAGAGGTGGATTCGATGATGAATGATCAATCAGAGTTGGCCAAGTCATCAAGTAAAGAGGTGAGGTCCAGGGTCTTAAAGGATCTAGTCATAAGAATTCTGGGAGGGGGGGGCCTTAGGCCTGTAGATTTTTTTCTTACCAAATATATGCCATGGTGGTCACTTAAGGCATCTGGCAAGAGGCCTGAAGCTAGTATCCTGTGAGGCTGTGAGATGAGGGTCCAGTCCAGGAGAGTCTGATTCATTGTTTTGTGGTTTAACTGAGTGGGTTCAGAGATTTGCTGAGCTAGGTTTAGGGCAGTCACCTTGTCGTAATGCTTGGAGTTAGCCACCAGCGAGCCAGTTCAGCTAAAAGTCCCCAAGTATATGGAGCTCACCTCCAGAAGCCAGTGAGTTTACAGTAGCTAGGTGATCCAGTATAGCTGGTGGATTGGAGTCAGGTGTGCAGTAGGTGCCTGCAATGAAAATGGGAATGGAATTGGGGAGGGTGAGTTTTACCATGAATGTGTCAATGGACTCCAAAGGCAGAGACAGGGCGACCTAGGAGAACTGCATTGAGGAGGTAATATACATGGCTAAGCCACCCCCCTTTTTATTGCCCTTACAATCATGTCGGATGAGTGAATAGCCAGGTATAGAGAATTCCATGTCAGGGTTGTGGGGCTTCAGCTAGGTTTCAGAAATAATCAGTATATCTAGATTGAGAGACAGGGTGAGGGGCTGAAGCAGGGGTAGTTTACGTAGGATGCTGCATATATTTAGCTGGATAATTTTTAGGCCTGGTAGGAGCTGGATTGACAAAGGACGGCTTGAGGTGTGGTGGTGAGCAGGTCCAGGGTTTTGCTCAGTGTCACCTGCTAGGAGTAGCAATAGTGTAATCAGGAGTTTGGTGTTGTGCACAGCCCAGTATAGCTTACGGGAGGTGGTACAGTGCTTACTGATAACAGCTGGAGGAATGCGAAGATGGGGCAGTAGGGCTAGCTGGCTAATTTGGAAGGTAGGTGGCAGTACAGTGGGGCCAACTAATGTTGTGTGGAAGTGGCAACCAGGGAGTGCGTCAGCCTTGGTAATGGAGGTATAAATGTTGGAAGCAAACTGAGGCAAGGAGCCTGTCTGTCCATTGACACAGGATAGGAGGACTGGAAGTGGGACACCTGGGGGACGAGGATAAGGAATGAAGTTAAGAATAGAGATAGCATTGTGGAGAGGCAAGAATGTGAGAGATTAGGGATATTTTTTGTTATATTTTTTCCTAAAGTATAGTGGCTACTAGAAGTTGAAAGGAATAACCTGCAAATATGAAACTAGACAGTCATGTGACTTCACCAATATATAGGATAGTTTGCCAGTGGGGGTGGTGGGATAGCTGACGAAAGCATCAGTGGGGGTATCCTCACTGCAGAACTGAACTGCCTTGGGCCGGGTGATCTGTACCTGCTTGCTATGTGCTGTGTGGCGGGGGCAGCTCTTCGACTCGGGGGAGGGCTTGATCAACATGCCCTCGTGATCTCCAAAAACAGACCGAACAGGGAGAGCTGGGGAAATAAGAGGGAACAGGAATTAAATAAGATAAGAGTGAGGGAAGGGCTAAACTCAGCTGCGACACTTAATTAATTTGTAAGAAATTAAGCATCAGCAGGTTCCTAGCACAATACAAGACTTTACTTGTTAATACTGGATTACTGGTTGAGCCTATAATTAAACTTGGGGGTAAAACAATTACAACAGTTACATCAACTATACAGGCATTGTCTATTTGACATTAGTGAGGCCCCACCCGGAGTACAGTGTACAGTTCTGGAGACCTTACCTACGTAAGGACATAGACAGGGTGGAGAAGTTTCAGAGGAGGGCAACAAAGATGGTACAGGTATTGCATCACAAGTCCTATGAGGACAGGCTGAAGGACATGAATATGTACTCCCTGGAGGAGAGGCGGGATATGATAGAGACATACAAGTACCTTACAGGGAGGAACAGGGTGCAGGAATAGACTATTTTCCAGCGAAAAAAATGTTCCTGAACTAGAGGGCATGGGATGAAGTTGGAAAGAGGGCGATTCAGAGGAAATGTGAGGAAGAATTTTTTCACAGAAAGGGTGGTGGACAAGTGGAACACCCTGCCTGTGGAAGTGGTGGGGGCTGAAACAATCATTGGATTTAAGAATGCATGGGATAGACAACAGGGAATTCTGGAGGTCAGGGATAAGGGGCAACAGATTTCTGGAAAAACATGAAGTGAACTTACAAGCTTCAATGGGCAGACTAGGTGGGCCATAGGCCCTTATCTGCAGATGGTATCTATGTAACAGCACAAATATGAAATGTAGCTAACTAGTATGAAACAGTGAATTGCTTGCATGTTCTGTTATGTGTCTACTGTCAGTAAAATTTAAGTCTTAAAAAATGGATTTTTTCATAATATGTACAAATTTTTTTTTACATGTTAATTTGCTGTCTTGTCAGCATACTTAGTTGTAATGTAAACTCAATAAACAATATATTAAAGGGGCACTGTCAGGTTCCATGGCTATTTTATAGTATCCATACTGACAGTGTCTGTATGAAGCAATGAAGTCACATAAACGAGTCATGGCAAGCATTTTTTTCATACCCCATAATATTTCATATTTTAGGCTTAAGCAACAATAAGCCCACTTTAAAGACCCATGGCGCGCGTCCACGAGCAGGAAAAGCGTGGAGCCGTGGGTGAAGTCGTTAATGAATTTTGGGGTTCTATATCAGTAAATGGTAGAAGAACACACCTTATATTCTAGTGATCACTTCTATTTGATTCCGATGGTAAGACGAGCGCTCCATCCTGATTTATGTTGATTTAGAAAGTTGGAGCCATGCTTCCGGGCATGTGCATTGGTGTCAACTCTAATGCGCATGCCTGGAAGCATGGCTTCAACTTTGTAAAACAATATGAATCAGGATGGAGCGCTCGTTTTACCATTGGAATCAAATAGAAGTGATCACTAGAATATAAGGTGTATTCTTCTACCATTTACTGATATAGGACCCCAAAATTCATGAACAACTTCATCCATGGCTCTGTGCCGTTACTGCTTGTGGACATGCGCCGAGGGTATTTAAAGTGGACTGATCCTAATGTTGCTTAAGCCTAAAATATGAAATGTCATAGAAGAATGAAAAAAATTCTTGCCATGACTCGTTTATGTGGGTACATTGCTTCCTATAGACACTGTCAGTATGGATACTATAAAATAGCCATGGAACCTGACAGTGCCCCTTTAAAGCAAATGTGCATGTTAGGGGTCAACATTTTGACCTTTAGTTTTTATTCTGTTTTTAGATTGGCCCTTACCTCCTGTCTTGTACGATACAATTTTTAGTCTGCTGTAGAACTTTGTTATTTCAAATAAAAAGTGCTCCTTTTAATACGGCTCAGTTCAGGTTTTCATTGTACTTTGTGTTTTTGAAAACTCTTAGTTTAACATCACTTTTCTTGTCTCTAAAATAAACAGGAGACACTGCCCCCTAACTTTATTGGACAAGAGGTGTGGTGAGGTTAATGGTACCGCTGCACTACTGGGTATGGCCACTGTTTAAACCAAACTGGGCTATGTTATTCTGAGGTTTAGAACCAAAATGCAGCCTTTGGTGTTCTCTTTGGTATTGTTTTAATTTCTGTGTCCTTTTCTTAGTGCATTTCTAGCATTCAGTCTTGTACACGGTGCATCATATTAAGTTAGTTAATTGCTGTTGATTGTATTCAGTATGTACCAGTATCGTGAGCTCATTGTGAAATGTATTTTTGTTTTTCAGATTTGTCTTCAGCGCAGAGGAAATTTGCACAATCCCTCAGTCAATTTAAATTCCAGTGTATAGGAGACACAGAAACGGATGATGAAATATGTATAGGTAAGTTTAACCGTGCACTACTTAAAATCAATGACTTATCTTCTACATATAGCAACCAAAAAAAAAGCACCAGCAACAAAAAAACAAACAAACAAAAGAGGAGTGCCCACTGCTCTTTGAAACCCCATTTAGTATCCCTTCTTGCCAGGGCTTCTTTGATACATAGCCCCAAATCCAAGACCCTTGCCTTTGTATGGCTTGACTGTGATCCTGTACCCATGTTAAACTTTACTATGTGGTGGTCACTGGATCCCAGGTGCCCTTCCACCCTAACATCTGTGATTCTGTCTCCACTGGTCAGTACTAGGTCCAGAATCGCCCTGTCCCTAGTGGATTCTAGCACCAGCTGCCTGAGACCTGCCTCCTGCAGGGAGTCCAACATCCCTCGGCTGAGACTGCCACTGGGATGGTCCAATCCACATCTGGCATACTAAAATCACCTAGCAGCAGTACCTCCCCTTTTGTTGCCATCTCATATATTTCTTCCTCTGTCAACCTATCCTCCTCTTCTCCCTGAGCTGGAGGCCTGTAGATCACCCCTGTGCAAATTGCTGTGCCTTTGCCAGGCTCAAGGGTGACCCACAGTACCTCAGCCTCCCATGTCTGCCCTGTACTGCTGTTGCTTTTATACCTTCCTTGATGTACGGAGCCCCCCATTTATCTTCCGTATCCCTCCTGAATAAAGCATAACCTGGTACACTCTCCTCCCAGTCATGGTTTACAGTGTACCACATCTCAATTATTGCCACTATGTTCAGTTCAGCCTCTGCCATCAAGGCCACCAGGTCTGGGATTATATTTCCCAGGCTGCGGGCATTTGTATACATGGCCTTCCACACTTTACTGCTTGCCCACCTTCTATTCCTGCTTTTGCCCTCTTGTTTCCTGCCTCCACCCCCGGTTTCCTTCCTATGCTACCTCCCGTCTCCTCCGCACTCCTTTGTATCTGGTTCAGGTGCATTTGTCAACAGCTCAACTCCCTGGTCATTCATGCCAGTTGCTCTAGGTGGGGTGGGCTTGCCATCTCCCTGGTCCCATGCTCTGCTAGTTTTGGAAATATTTGCTGAGGAAGTTTTAAACTGTTCATTGAGGTCTGCCGTCCCCCTCCTGGACGGATGAAGGGCCTTGTACAGGCCCTTATCATTCCAGGTGGGATCCCAGTCCCCAATGAAGCCAAAACCCTTTTCCCTGCACCAACCCTTCAACCAAGCTTTATGTCAGAGTTTTGAGTGTTTATAAAAAAAAAAAAAAAAAAATTAAAAGGTATCTTCTAAACAAGTGATCAGCTGAATGACTCTTCTTTGTTAGAAATGTCTGCACAGTCTAGTGTTGGTAAAATTCAATGAATGACACAAATTTTTCATCCAATTCCTTCCCCCGCCACGATGACAATGGCCTCTGTCTGGCTTAACCCAGCCCCCCTTTTTCTTTTCATTTTACTTCTACTAAATGCCTTCCTAAATCTCCATATGACTGTTTTGTTACTGATTTCGAGCCTCATTGTTGTACCATTTCCATGTATCAAAGTGTATGTTACCTTCATTTCTGTATTGTCCAATCTATGTGACGTGGAACCTTTGTAAGCGAGTCTCTGACTCAAAGGTACTTCCTGAATCATGAATAAATAAAATAAATAAAACAAATGTTTTTTTATTCTGATTGATTGCCTGAACAGCCATAAGTAACCAGCAGCACACAACTTCAGTGACCCTCTAATTTTGCTCTCGGTAAAAGTTTGTTCATTAGCCTAGTCTTGAATATCTCATCCTTATTATTGTTTCATGCCAATCACTCACAAATCAAGTCACTTCTAAATTTTGGATTTAGTATATCAAAAACAAAACAAAACACCAGCAGCCTGAGCCTGATCAACCCCAACATTCTTACTTTCAAGTTCTGCCCCACCTGTACCAGATACAACAACCAGACCTAAGCTGAAGAAAAAGTACGCCCATTCTTGTCATGTATTTACAGTGAGATTGTGGTAGTACCAGCAGGCAAATTCAAGTTTGTCCTGGTTACAGTTTGAATCAGAAAAGGAAATTGTGACTAGAATTTGGTGCAAGTTGCAAGTGGGCCTACTAAATTAGGGAAAATGACCAACGTGGATTCTTACATCTCTGGCATAAACGATGTTAAAGCCGAAGTGCAATAAAAAAGTTATTCCAAAAAGATAATTTTCTGCTATGGCTATGAAAATATTGGCAGAACTGTCGATTTAGGTTTTCTGGCTGCTTCCTATGCTGTGTAATGTACATTTGCATTTTTGTCTGGATTCTTACCCTCCTCGAGTCTTCAGTAATATTTCTGTGCAAAAATGAGGCAGCCATCTTTTTTTCTTGAGAAATAATTATTTTAAAACTTTCATAAAATGCTTACATGATAACAGAAACTGAAAATTTCACCATCAAAATAAACTGGAAGACATCTGGCATTGATTAGGAAGAAAAAAGTGGGGTCAAATTTTAACCCATTTTTGTTGCACTGCTGCTTTAAGAAAACTAATTGTGACAGACATGCGGTATCAGAATGTCATAAACAAACCAAAGCTTCTACATTAGCTGAAGTTAGCCCATCTAGTGGTGAAATAGAGAAAATTCAAAAACCTTTTGATATAGTCTGCTACCATAAAACTACCGTAGAACTTATCCTGTATTTTATGCAACTTTTACATTTAAAAAAAATAAAATAAATAAATAATAGCTTATCACAGAAGAAGACCCTTTCCAGAAATTTGAGAAATTTGTAGCCCATGAGAAGAGACATGACATTGAACTTGGGCAAGTCTATGCCATTGTGGACGCTTTTACTAAATTGTATTTCATTTATTGAGGGCCACTTGAGAAAACCAGTTGTGAGTCATTTGACAGGAGAAACAAAAGCTTACAGATGTTCCATATTTATGGATGGGACAACTGACAGGACCACTACTGAGAAGGAGATCTTTTATGTGCAAATTCTGGAGACCTGACCTATGCAGGGACATAGATGGAATTGAGAGGGTTCAGAGAAGGGCAACCAACATGGTGCATGGTATGCATAGAAAGCCCTATGAGGAGACGTGGAGAGAATTGGATCTGTTCCCATTGGAGACTAGAAGGGAAAGGGGGACATGACAGAAACATTTAAGTACGTGAAGGGAATTAATAAGGTGAGGAAGGGGAGCTTATTTACAAGGAACCTGGGTGCTAACTCTAAAGGTCATAGTCTAAGATTAAAAGAAGGCAGATTTAAGAGCAATGAGAGGGGGTGTTACTTTGAGGGTGGTGGGGTCCTAGAGCAAATTACATGATGAGGTAGTGGGGGCTGAAACGGTGGAGGGATTTAAGAGGGCATCGGACAGACATAAGGGGTTTGCCAGTGAGGGGCAGGGGATGTCCATTGACAAAGGTGACGAGTTTGGGGGGGTAAGGGGCAGACTCAATGGGCCAGAGAGGTCCTTTTCTGCTGTCAGATTTCTATGATTCTATGAAGATGGCAGCTAACTATGAAATTCTTAGCATTAATTAATTTGGAGTCTGCTGATGCCAGTGGTCTCATGTCTACAGTGATACCTGGGTACACACAACTTCTGGTTCTGGATACCATTGACCTTAAAACAACTGTCCTGCACTGGTGCAGCAGCAAATGATGTGTCTGTAAAGTCTGGACGTAATAAAGGAATAATGGCATTAATTAGGCGCCCATTTTGAATAAGGTTAGGCATAGAACCTTTCGACTCACATGTGTGTGCTCTAGGGCTAAATAGTGCCCATTGCTTATTGCCATTCATTGTGTTTCCCACATGTTGGAATTAGCAGCAAAAGATAATTTCAGAAATGCCTCTTTTACGTAGACTAAAATTTTAATTCATTTAGCATTTTTAAAACTTAGAAAGTATGTCTGTGTTCCAATTGGTGAATTGTAATAGTTGCAGGATTTGTAACTTTTTTATGGTAACTTTGTATGTTGGCATTCATCTGTATTCCCCCTCCCCCGGGTCGTGCCTGAAAATAGGCAGGATTTGTCTAGTGCACTTACCCGGTCAACAAAAACTAAATAAAATAACTTCAGCTTACCTTCAGATGTGTTGCAATGGTGTGTTTAAGTAAACTAAACTAATAAACTAAAACTATCGACAGCATGCTAATTTCCATTATTTTATTTTTATGAAGACTCCCCCAAACATTACCATGAGTTAAAAAGAGTGACTGAAGCACAAGAAATCACTTTCAAGTTTAAAAAATTCTCAAGGAACAAGATGGCTGACACATAAAAAAAGTTCTGCTTGCTCTGCACTTACTGCATTTGGATGAGCTATGTGTGATACTAGATGGGCTATCCGTTAAGCAGACAAAGCCAATATTAAGGGATGGAGAAACCAAATGTTCAGTTTAAAATTTTTGGCATTCTCCCTCTTTTATCTTGACCTGCCAACAGGCCTATCAGCAGTTTGTTTTGCCCTTTCAGAATGCCCATCTCTGTCTTCCAGTGATGAGGAACACTGGCAGCACTGTACTCTCAGAAGTAGAAAATCTTGTAGAGATAGACAGAACCAGACTAGCTCAGTTCAGGAGAGAGGTGGTTATTAATGAGGCGGGAACAGCATTGATCAAAGGCCGTGAGATTCCAGGAGGAGTAAGGGAGGCTATTAGTAAGCATTAATGCATGACAGGGTGTGCTGTTAAAGGGGATTAACCTTGGGTGCACTGTGAGACACGATATAATTGCAATCTCTGAAAACATGGTGGACAGATGATATGGACATATGGGGTATCAACCTCGAAGGATATTCACTATATAAATGTAATAGAACACATAAGAAAGGGGGCCGGGCGGCCATATACATAACAAGTTATATTAAGTCTACTGATATCTCCAACAAAATAAAAATATATGGTTGCACCGAATCTATCTGGGTCACAATAAATGGGGGAGTTTCACAGCCAATAATCATTGGTAGTGTATACCGCCCACTAGCTTGCCCTACCAAGACCACTTCCCACATAATGGAGGAAATTGCAAAAGCTAGGGAACTAGGTGAGCTTGTTGTTGTGGGAGGCATAAATATGAAATGACATTAACTGGACAGAAAACTCAGCCTTTTCAACAGTTAGTAAACTATTACTCAATGAATGTCATAGGAATAGCTTGTCCCAATATGTAAAAGACCCTACAAGGGGAGATACCATCTTAGACCTTATGGGAAGACATTATCATTGAAAACTGTGAAACTGGAACATCCTTGGGAAACAGTGATCATAACTCTATAAAGTTTAATATAAAATATGATTTTGTTTTCCACAAAATGGATGTACAGAAATATATCTATGCCACAAGGTAGATATTCCACAAATCAGAAATAAATTAGAACAGATTAACTGGGATAACTTACTAAAAGTCAATAATGTGGAAGATATGTGGCAAATTATAAAGACCACTGTAAATGAAACAGCTAATATGTTTATACCTAAAGTGAGATCTATTAATGTCTCAAAAAACTAAATGGCTCAATAAAAGAGTTAAATGACTCATTAACAGCAAAAAAATAATCAAAAACACAGGGTCTATAAAATTCACTGTAAACTAAAAACCAGTACTGCCATCTTGGTCTTCAAGAATATCCAAAAGAGCTGTAAAAAATCAATAAAAAAAGCTGAAAGAGTGTATGAACAACATATAGCAATTAGGGCAATAAAGAGAACCTTAAGGAGTTCCACACCTATATTAACTCTCTAAAAATCCCTCAAAACAAAGTGGGTCAGTTAATTCACAACAATAAGACTATTGAAGATGTTCACAACAATTAGATTATCGGAGATAACTTACAACTGGCAGAGCACTTTAATAGGTATTTTTTGTAGTTTTTTCAGAAAGGTGGAAAACCTAAGATGACACAGACAGATTTTGCTAACACCAAAATAAACATCACGGAAGAAGAAATATTAGACAGAATAAGAAACCTAAAGCCAAATTCATCACCTGGCCCTGATAACATCCTAACAAAAATTTTACAAAGTATCTCTGATCTCTTGATCTTCTCTGAAAGCTCTTTTCAAAGAATCCATTAATACGGGCGTAGTACCACAAGACTGGAGGCTAACGTATGTTATGGCAGTATACAAAAAAGGTCGGAAGGGGTTTGTAGAAAACTATAGACCTAGAAAGTCTTACATGTGTCATAGGTAAGCTACTAGAGAGTATTATAAAGGACTGGTTAAATTTAATACTTAACAGTCTTGATAGTGAACATCATCAGTTCAAAACAGGGAGAAGTTATACTACTAACCTCCTTTGCTTTTACGAGAAGATTAGTCAAGCTCTGGATAATAATGCTCCTAGCGACATTGTGTATTTAAACTTTAAGGCGTTCAACCTTAACCCTCATTGGGCTATAATCAATAAACTTGAACATGTAAACAATCCCATCATTGTAAGATGGATTATGGAATGGCTGAGTGGTAGATGACAGAGGGTGATTGTGAATGGGTACCTCTCTGGGGAGAGGGGAGGCCATGTGGGGTTCCCAGGGCATTGTTTTGGGACCGGTCCTGTTCCAGATATTCATTGCTGATATCACCTCAAATTTGAACTGTTGGGCAATTAAGTACGCCGACAAAACAAAGATTGGTGGGCCCTGTAACAACATATAGACTCTGACTTAATACAACAAGATCTAAATGTAATAGCTAACTGGGTATCAACTTGGCAGATGAACCTAAACATGAACACGTGTAAAGTTTTGAATATGGGGAGAGGTAATTTGATGCTGACCTACACATTGAATGGTATACCACTGGAAAGAACTCTTAATGAAAACGACCTGGGAGTCCACATATCAGGAGACCTAGGCTTTACTAAACAAACTGCTGAAACCACCTCGAAAGCTAATAAGATAATATGGACAATTAAAAAAGAACATAAAGTCTAGAGAAAGTGAGGTTTTGGTACCTTTTTATAGAGCTTATGTGAGACCCCACCTTGAATATGTGTCACCATTGTGGAACCCATACAAGAAAGGTGATAGGAATAGCCTGGAGAAAATACAAAGGAGATATACTAAAATGATCAGAGGCAGACAGATGGGGAATATGACGCCTGCCTTACTTCACTTGACCTTATGTCCCTGGAAACCAGACATAAGTCAGGGGAATATTCTTCTCATGTATGATATCCTACAAGATCCATCATTAATGGTAGAACTAAAGTGGAATTTAAACCAGGGAATATGGAAACCAGAGGACATCCACTCCAGATAAGAGGAAAACACTTTAGATCAGAAAAAAGAAAGTACGTATATACTTCTAGAGTAGTTAACATATGGAACTCACTTCCAGCTGAAACAGCTATTAGTAATACCAAGATAGAGTTTAAGAAAATGCTGGACACTTTTCATACATTCTGGTGGTACTGTTAAAGAGCCACTGATGCCTCAAGAAGAACTTTCAAAAACATAATATTTGGACACAAAGCAGCTTATTTCTCATTAGCTCAGTATATCTTATCCCCATTACTTATTACTGAGGTAATTTGCTTCTAAAACAGGATAGCTGTCTCTTGAGGGTTCATCAACTCCTATTGCTTCTTCTCAACCTGATGTCATAATACTTTGCTTGTGACATCACAGTTATTCCCACAGCAACAGACTGTGATGTCACAACAGGGCATTATGATTTCAAGTAGGGAGCAAGCTATAGAGACAGATGAACTCTAAGGGATAAATATCTTGTTTTTGTGGGAATTTTTTCAGTAAATAATGGAGAGGAGAAATCTGTACAAGGTATATGAAATACAAGCTGACCTGTGTCTAAATATTATATTTTCCAAACTTTTCCCAAAGGCATCAGCTGCTCTTTAAGTATATTTTGTTACCTTAGTACTGGAGCAATTATGGGCTAACGCCTTCATACTCCACACACTTCCTAATATGAATCATAGTACCATAGCTGGTAGGGCAGAGGAATAACCACAGGTTGACGCGGTTTGCCTTGGGGGAGGGACCGTGCATCTGCCTAATACTACAGCAAAGCTCTGTGGCTGAGCAGGTGCTGTATAGTAATACATTAACTCAGTGTCACAACAAAAGTCCTGCCTCCATAGCGAGGTGGGAGGGAATAGAAAAAATGGGGGCAATTGCGGCATCTTCATGAGGAAGCAGGCACTAATCTCCATCCTACCATCCTAAAACCCAAGAATCAGTGGTTCAGGGCCTATCTGTTGTGACTCATAGGCCTCACCTTTGGCCATCATAGAGAAAACCGACACTGACGGTGAAGTAGACTGAGTGTAAAAGACAGAGTACACTTTTTGGCATGAAGAAAACCTTAAAGTTTTTCATAGGCAGAAGTTCTGTTGTATATTTTCCTTTTTGATTTCTACCCAAAGGAGGTAACAGCACAATGCTACATTCTATCCTTCAAACGTAATCTCCATATTTGATTTCTCTAGGTTAAATCCTAATACTTTTATGGCTGACTTATCCTACATAGATTGGAGTCCCCTTTTCTGCACCAGTAATGTAACTGATGCCCTAAATTTCTTAATTTCTCAGTTTTGCTCTCTCCAGGACATACATACTCCTGTAATAACATGCAGGATTCGGAGCTCACCTAACAGATGGCTCCACAAAGTCCCCCTAGCCATCTTAAGGGACAGAGACAAGAGCTAGGCTAAATTTAAAGTATCTGGCCTCCACACAGCCCTTTATCATACCAAGAGAAATGTCTGCAAAAAAGTAGTACCCCAAAGCAAAAAGTTCCTACTATAAAAGTCTACTACTAGGTGCTGCTGGTGATCCTAAAAAGTTCTGGAACCATGTAAAAAAACTTTATTTGTTCTAATCCAACTCCCTCTTCAAATTACTTTGTGATTGATGGTCCCCACTGCAACAACTCTGCCACTATTGATAATTCTTTCAATTCCTATTTCACTGAATTCTCCAAATATATGACCTTCGCTACATCACATACTAACTCAACTTCCTTTCTCTCTTATGTAGCTTCTTCCACCCTTCGCTAGTTCTACCTGCGTACAATCTCCACACTTGAGGTTCGCAGACTTCTCAACTCTCTTTGTCTGTAGCAGTGTTGGCGCAGATAGTTTTGAACCTTGGCTTCTTAAACTTGCTGCCCCTCTCTTGCCTCTCCTCCTACCCATATTTTCAACCTATCCCTATGCTCTGGCATGGTCCCTGATTTATGGAAGAGGGCAAGAGTTGTTCCTGTTTTTAAGAAAGGGGACATTAAATCAATCATCGATTACCGCCCTATTGCCATCTTACCGGTACTAAGTAAACTCCTTGAAAGGACCGTATCAATCTAAACTATCAACTATCTGCCGGACAATGGCCTTCTCTCAGACTCCCAACATGGTTTCCATAATGGCCACAGTACCACTACTGCCCTATTAAAGTTCACTAATGATACAAAAGTCACCATGGACAATGGCCAGTTAACAGGTGGTGTATTTATCGACCTTACAAAAGCGTTCTTGTTGACCACACTCTTCTCTTAAATAAGATTCTCACCCTTGGCTTCTCTTCTACTGTAGTCCACGGATACCAAAGTTACCTTACTGACAGGCAGCAATTTTGTCAAATATAACTCTATAATATTCTCTCCTTCCACTACACATGTAGGTGTGCCCCAAGGTTCTATTCTTGTCCCTCTCCTGTTCATAGTCTTTATCAATGCTGTGTCCCTTGATGCCTCATCATGTTCTTCACTGCTCTACACAGATGATTTAGTTCTTTACTCTAGCTCGAACAACCTATCTGACCTCAACTCTACCCTTACCTCTGTATTCCATAAAACTCACTCCTGGTTATCTCACAATAAACTACTTCTCAACTTTAGCAAAACTCACTTGATGTTATTTGGCTGTGCCCCTAGATTAAGGATGTGCCCTAGACAACTGTCCATCTGCAATCTTGACAGCACTGTTTTTGATAATGTGTACTACCAGTTTAAATATCTTGGAATAACCCTAGACCTCTCACTTGGCTTTGTTCAGCAGATTGCCAATGCATGCAGGGCAGTTAATCTCAGACTTGGCCTTGCATATAGAACTAGCTATGCCCTTACACCCTCTGCCCATCAGGCCATTGCTCAGGGTATACCTCTTCCTACCCGTACTTATGGTGCTGCAGTCAACTCTAGTGCTACCAGAAATCATCTTCAAAGATGGGACACAGCCTACAGCAATTTTTGTCACTTTGCTGTCTCATCACACCGACTTACCCATTGCTGTTGGCTTTATAATAAATTATATATATCATAGGAGGCAGTATAGTGTAGTGGTTAAGGACATTGAGCTGAAACCTGGAGACCTGAGTTTGAATCCCATCAGCCCCCACTTATGTACTCTGTGACCCCGAGCAAAGCACTTAACTTCCTTGTGCTCCCAGGTCACACCTGGAAACGAGCTCTGGCTTAGTGTGCCTTTCCTTGTTTAAACAATTTCCCCTTTCCCCTTATAATGAATTAAACTGGCTGTCCCCTGATGCCCACAGCATATATGCCCTGGGTACTATCACTGATAAAACTGATCATACTGGAGTTCCTTCCTCCTTTGCCTCACTACTCTCTCCCCACTCTTTCCCTTACCCAACTCGCTCGGGATGCAGTTCCTACTTACAGTCCTCGGACACTGTATGAACATAGACTCTCAGGCCTTCTCTTACTCTGCCCCCAAACTTTGGAACTCTCTACCAGTCTTAGTCAGACTCTCCACTTCTTATGGTGTCTCTAAAAGGGAACGTCATTGTCACCGCTCTCTCACCTGTTCATGTACATGCTCCCCTACTGCTTAATCTCCTACCATCCCAAGACACCCCTTGTCTCTCACCTTCAACTGCAGTTATTTATTATCCCCCCCACCCTGGTAATACCTTTACCCCACTCTGCCCTTGCTCCTAATTTTCCTGTCAGTAGTGTATCCCAACACTGCTTGCTTGCTTGCTTATTGTTATTGTTCTTCCTTGGCTCCCATGCAGTTGCAGCACTGTATTTTTACCTTGTGTCATGATGTTGTATTCTTGCAATTTGTAGCATTGCATTTTTACCTTGAGTCACTGATGTGTACTTTTGATTACACTGGACTCTACGTGTTTAACTATGTTATGGTGCATATATAGCATGCTATACCTTTCCCAGGTCATGTTATTCTTTGTTTTTATCATCCTTATTTCTCTCAGGTTACTATGTTACTGTCACTTAGCTGCCTAGGACACTTACTTGGATATGTATATTGTAATTACCTGTTCTCCTGGCAATGTCTATTGTAATTTTTTGTTCTCTTCTGTATTATGTATGCTGTTTATTTTACTTATTGTACTTTCCTAGGTCGTTCTTAAAAAAAAAAAAAAAAAAAAGTATATACCATGTCTACTGTACTTACCCGGTTTGCAAAAGCTTATAAATATATATAGGTAATAATGCATGGCTAACCACATGCAGCAAGGCTGTGTTTTCATCTAAGGGGTTTAATAACAGCTAAGCTGTAGAGGTCCTATGGTTTTTTTTATAACATGGTGAGAAAAATATGAGCATTGTGGTTGGCTCAGAGACCAGTAACTTAGTATAATTATGAGACTATAATTATACTCCTGTACTACTTTCAGGCCAAGAGCCTGTGTACCACATCAAATAATTACAGTCTACAGTGCTTAAAGCGCCAGTCAGACTGCTTGTCACTATTTACAGTTGTGAAATTCCATTACTGTTGAAAGGGATTATTTTATCAATCTTGCAATAAATTTGCCTTCTTGGACAAATGTTTTAGAAACCCTATACATTACTGTACAAAATAATGTATTGTTAACCATTTATGCCAAGGCTGTGTTTCCATCTTGGCTTTATTATGACATCACAGGACCTCTTGAGCTGCTTAGGCAGCAGGAAGCCAAGTGTTTGGATTTAAAACTGCCCTAGATAGCTTTTGGCAGAAAACAGCAAGAGGATGGGGGTGCTGTTAGAACTTTACTACTTTACTGGAACCATAAAATCCTCCCTCCTCTCCACAACCCCCCTTCCCCAGCCAGTTAGGCACATAATTTGACTGACAACAGGAACTTCCTGTTTGGGAGCAGGAAGGGAGTGATCAGAGAGGCACAAAAGACTCACCATCCTAGAAGGAAAAGAGTATCTCTTTAGCCCCCCAGCGGGAAACCAGGATCCCAGGTGACAGGTTTAAATGCTTCACTGGCAAGCATTTAAACTAGCCAAGAGGGAGGCACTGAAAACGAGAAGGCAAATCATAGCTCCCCTCCAAAAAAAAAACCAAACTGGGTAGTTAGTGAGGTAAACACCACAATAGAAAAGTCGATGGGGAGGAGGGCAGGGATAAATGGAGAAAAAGGCAGTAAGGACAGGGATGGCAAAAAGGGATAAGGCCATCAAAAAATGTAGGGTAATGACTACCAATGCCCATAGTCTAGGTAGCAAGCTCCCTGAACTGGTGGCCTTGATGGAAGAGGGACGCCTAGATATTGTGGTAATCACGGAAACATGGTACACAGAGAACCATGACTGGGATGTAAACATACCAGGCTACACAATCTACAGGAGGGACAGGGAGGGTAGAAGAGGTGGAGGAGTAGCTCTTTATGTAAGGGAAGGGATCAAAGCAACAGAACTAAAGGGTAAATGGGGAGGAGAGGAGGCACTTTAGGTCAGCCTGGAGACTGGAAATGGCACCACGATCCGCACGGGGTTGTGTGCAGACCCCCGTCTTGGGGGAAGGAAATGGACAAGAAAATGATAAAAGGCATCCTTAGGATGGCAGAAAAAGGGGAGATATTGTTGATGGGGGACCTGAATATGCCAGATGTTAACTGGAGCACCTTTGCTGCAGCCACATCCAGGAGCAGGGTCAGTCTCTATGCCCTACAGGGGAATGCCTCAGACAGCTAGTGTTGGAACCCACTCAGGAGGGAGCAGTCTTGGACCTGGTACTCTCAAATGGGCATGGAGAGAGGATCTCAGATCTAAAAGTGGGTAGCCATCTGGGAACAAGTGACCACCAAACAGTGTGGTTCACGATAAACACAGCTGCAGAATCAAGCCATACAAAAGTGAGGGTACTGGACTTTAGGAGGACTGACTGTCAAAATGGGAGTGTGCCTCAGAAAAGCACTAACAAACAGGCAAGAAGGAGGGGTGGAGGAACAATAACAATGACGAAACATCAAAACTGTCATCACAGAGGCAACAAGTCTTTATGTGTAGCAAATAAAGATTAAAGACATAAATAATTGGTTAAGGTTATAGACGACAGAAGAAGGGGTAGGATGCATTATGCATTGGGAGGAATTTATAGGTGAACCAACATATTTTTGCAAAGATGGTCTTCATCTCAGCAGAATGGGTAGTAGAAAATTAGGATTGGAATTGAGAAAATGTGTAGAGAAAGCTTTAAACTAACAAAGAGGGGGAGAGGGGCTGTGATACGAAAGGAACAAGAAACAATGCTAGTGAAGAATAGTCAAATAGACATGAAGATACAGAAAAACAAAAAAGCTGGAGATTTTAAGATCTGGTCCCTAAATGCAAAAAGCCTAAACATAGTAAAAAATCAGAGTTGGAAATTATGTTGGCAGAAGAAAACATCAACATTTGTATGATCACGGAAACCTGGTAGGATCCAGGCATAGAATGGAATAGAAATATAGATGGCTATACCTTGCTTTTTAAAGAAAGGCAAAATAAAAAAAAGGGGGGGGGGGTGGCAATTTATATGAAACACTATTTAAAAGGAAATATAGCTACTATATTAAGAGAATCTGGCACCACATCCATATGGGTGGTCTTGGAAGGTATTAGCAGGATGAAACTATATTTAAGGCTTTATTATAGGGCCCCAGATACCAAAAAAGAAATAAATACATGCATTATGGATAAAATAGAGTATATGTCTCAGATGGGAGACATAATAGTCTCTGGTGATTTTAATCACCCAGAATTGCATTGTGTAACTATACAGGCTCAGACATGCATGGAAACCACTTTATGGAAATGCTACATACAGCAGGTTTATCCCAACCGGTGTACAAACCTACAAGGGGCAACAATGTGTTGGACCTGATTATTACAAATAGGGAGGGTACGATATCTAAAATCAAGATTAGGGAAAACTTGGGAAACAGTGACCATAACATTGTCTAGTTTTTCATAAAGAAATATCAGGCCCACATCATTAGAGGGGTCACTATTATCAGAAACTATAAGAAAGCTGACTTCAAAAAAAATTAGACACAAATTATCAAAATGGACTTGGGAACAAGATTTTGTAGGTAAAAATGTTAATAAAATGTGGGTGCTTCTCAAAGATAAACTGTTACAACTTGAAGAGTCTTATATTCCGATAAAGAAAATGTATGATAAAAAAGGAAAACGACCAGCATGGTGCACTAATAAGGGGCTAAAGAAGCTAAGTAAGCTAAAGAAAAGAGCATTTGAAAGAATGAGATCAGGTGGGACCACTGTTAGAAGAGACCAGTACAAAAACCTGTTAAAATAACTCAAAAAGACGATTAGGTCTGAGAGAAGTAAAGTTGAATTCAGGCTAGTGCACTCAAAGGATAACGGCAAAATCTTCTATGCCTATATAAATAATTAGACTAGAGTGAGTAATCAAATTGGCCCTTTAGTTAGAGAAGGGGAAGAGACTGAAACATCTAAAGGCATGGCCAAAACATTCAACAAATATTTTGGGACAGTGTATGAGAAAGGGGATAACTGATATTGTAACATACCGAAGAACATATGCCCAAACTTAGACCTCACTTGTAGTACTGCTCAACTTATAGATATGATAAAAAAACTAAAAGTGCACAAATCTGCTGGACCAGATGGCTCAAGTCTTAGATTAATTAAGGAAATAGGTAGCTACATTGTGCATCCTTTAGGTAGACTTTTTCATGACTCTTTCGCTACAGGGTTGGTGCCAGATGACTGGAAACATGCAGTAGTTATCCCACTGTATAAAAAGGGAGACCAATTCGATACATTGAATTATAGACCAGTCAGCCTGACTGCAATTTTATGTAAGATTGCTGAAAGCTTCCTAAAACTAAAACTGGAGGAAAATATTACTATTTTGGGCCTAGATTATAACACGCAACATGGGTTCAGAAAATAGAGGATGTACAACCAGTCATTTATGCTTTTATGAATATATAAGCGAGTCACTTAACAACAACATGTTCAAGTTTAGTGCAGGAAAGACTCCGTTGAGCAAGCTCATTCACAAGGAGGTCCTGAGGCACATACACATACAGTTCGCAATTACATTGACAGGAGATATAAAATGTAGAACAACAAAGAAAAAAAATATATGATACAAGAGGTATACACAATAGAAGTCCTTATACTATATATGCAGTACATTCCAGCTTTAACCTTACCCTAAATTATGCAACACATTTCAGCTTAATAAGTAGAGGGCCAGTTGATATCTAGGAAGTTGACTTGGCATTGTGGGCCTAGTAGCACCTACATATGTCTTTTAATTTAGAGATAGCTAGTGTTTTATAGGAGTTAATTGATACAATGCTGGTTAGCTTCAGCATGGCTTATAGTTGGTTCCAAATGTTTGGGAGGGCGTATGAGACAGCTCTTTGGCCAGCTGTGGTACGTGTCCTGGGAACATCTAGTAGGATAAGGTCGGATTTCCTTAGGGAGTAGGCACTATGCGAGATGTGTATGAGAGACATTAAATAGACAGGCAGTTTGTGGAGTAGTAATTTGAGGGTCCAAATGCCAGCATGCAGGAGGCGTCTGGTGTTAAGAGAGGTTCACCCAACTGCTGCATAAAGATCACAGTGGTGGGTCCTGTACGCAGAGTTAGTAGTGAAGCTAAGAGCACGGTGATAGAGTACCTCCAGTTTAGATGGCTCGAGGTTGGGGAGGAGATAAAGATAATATCTCTGTAGTCAAGCAAAGGAAGGAATGTTGCATGGACAAGTCTTTTGAGGGTCGCGAGAGAAAAGAGGGTCCTATTTCTAAAGAAGAAACCCAAGCGTGCTTTAAGCCTCTGTGATAGATTCTCGATGTGGTCGTTGAAGGAAAGCTTGTTGTCCATCCACATACCTAGATATTTAAATTTAGGTATGACTTCCAAGGGTTCACCTAAGGAGGTAACTATGAAGTTTTAGGGTGGGGTAGGGCACCAGACAAGGCAAGTCTCGAGAAATCATTGTCTTGTTTTTTGGCATTAAGAGAAGCTTGGCATTGATAAGGTTGCTTTCTAACTGGATAAAGTCAGCTTGGAGTGCTTCTCTGACTTCAGTTAAGGACGAGCCTGATGCGTACAAAACCATATAGTCTGCAAAGAAATGTATGATAGAGTTCTTTATGTTGGAGTCAAGGTTGTTGATGTACAGGGAAAAAAGGATTGGTCATAGAATGGAGCCTTGAGGGACTCATCTGACAGTTGGAAGGGGGGCAGATAGTAGGCCATCAGCTTTGACCTTTTGTATCCTTCCTGTGAGATAACTGTTAAACCACTGTAAGGTAAGTGGAGTGGCACATATGTAGGCAAGACAGGTGATTAGGAGGTGATGGTCTAAAAAAGACTGCACCAGTAACCTTCTTGGTGTCCATAGCATGGATCCAGTCATTAGAGACTTTAGCCAAGGCTGAAATGGTACTGTGCTCGACCTGAAGCTAGATTGGGCCGGGTTTAGGAGTGAGTGCGCTTCGAGGTGATTTTTTAGTTGGTTGTATATAAGTTTTTCCAGTACTTTGGAGAGAACGGGCAAGATAGAGATAGGACGGTAGTTGTTTAAGTCACAATAATCTCCTGATTTGAAGAGAGGAAGAATATGGGCAGATTTCCAGCAGGATGGAAAAGTGGCTGTGGTAATAGAGGTTGAAGATGTGAAGGATGGGCTGTGAGCTGGGCATAGCCTAACCGCAAGAAAATGATTCAAGGCCATCGCCCCTGCACTTTTCTTGGTGTCAAGGCTAAGAATTATGTCTTCACTTTGTAGCTAAACAGGCACAACTGGAAGGGATGAGGTGGAGTAGCATGTAGTATCTGGCTAGTGTTGCTATTCACTCGGCTAGCATATGGGGAGGAGTCGAATGCCAACCCAGCAGTGGCAAAGTGAAGTTAAGTTTCTCGAGGATTCACAGTTTATTTTCACCATCCGTGCCCTGGCCAGAATCTTGGTGGAAGGGAGGAAGAAGCAGGATGTCCTTCAATGGATCTCAGTGTCTTCCAGATTTTTTGGGAGTTCCCTTTGGCCTGCTCCACAGTGGAGATGTAGAAGTTTGCTTTAGTAGCACACACACTTTTAAAACAGGCATTTCTGGCAGTTCTAAATGCCTGCCAGTCTGCCGGGTCCTTTGTGTGCCTGGCCCTAGCCCATAACTTGTCTCTATTGGTAAGTGCAGATTTGAGTTCTTGGGTGAACCACGGATGCGAGATTTTCCACACCCTCATTTTAATAAGAGGAGCATGCTTGTTAATTAGGGTGGTGAGGTTGTCATTTGGGACAGAGACAGCGGCATCAGCAGATTTGGCAAGATATAGGTCTTGCCACCTGATCATAGCTAGATTGGTTAGGAAATTTACTGAGTTGAATTTACGGAATGAGCGTTTGATTCTGAATTTAGGGTGCTGCTGGGTTTTAGATTGGAATCTTGTACATACAACGATACTGTGGTTGCTCATGTCGTTATGGAAAACTGCAGAATGTGAGATTTTATGGGGATGCGTAGTTAAGATGACATCTATGAGTGAGCTGTTGGCAGAGTTAGAAGCATTGATTCTTGTGGGTTCAGTTATTATCTGTGTAAGACCCAGCTCATCACAGATGGCTTTTAGGGAGTGGGATTTAGCAGTGAGCCAATCCATATTGAAGTCCCCTAAGATTATTATTTCCGTATTAGCAGCCAAAGTTATGGATTTCAACACGTTAAGAATTTCTGTGCCTCCTGACGGGAGTCTATAGCCACCAATGATTGTGATGCACTCTGAGGATGGAAGGTGAAGTTTAAGTGAGACAATCTCGTATTCCTTGGGCTTAGTTTTACAGGAAATGCTGCTACCATCAAATTTTGATTTGACGTATACAACCACTCCCCCTCCCCTCGAATCCCTATCAGCCCTAAAGAGCTTGAAGCCCGGTATAGTAATTTGCGGATCGGTGTTGGTCTACTTTAGCCATGACTCGGTAATTATAATCAGACCTGGGTCAGTGTGGGCTGCCCAAACTTGAAGATGATCAAGTTTTTTGAGCAGGCTTAGAATATTGACCATCATCAGTTTCATCCCAGGAGCAGCTGCAAACTCCGACGGAGAAGTGATTTGAGTTGGGGGATCTGGATTTAGTTCGACATTGCCTGAACAGAAAAGGAGAATTAGAAACATTTTCTTGAGGGCATTCATCAGGTAGAAGTGGGCTCTTTTCGTATGGGTTCTTGTGTGGTGTTCAGTCATTGAGGTACGTCTAGCCAGGGCATAGGAGATGCTGACATGGCCATTCAAGGCTAGCTGGGGAAGTGCACGGAAAGACATTGGCGAAGGGAGGAGGGCCAGAGGAGAGGGATGAGAATTAAAATGAAAACCCGACAGATTAAGAGTAGGGAAGCAATATGAAGATGCAGCAGGAACTATGATTGTGGGTTCCCAGGCTGGGATGACTTCTGACTTAGCATGGATTGGTACTTTATGAGTCATAATTTTTGCCAGGATTAGAAGTAGAATGATAATGCAGGCCATATTGCCCACGATTGAGTACAGTGATTTATGTAGAAAGACCAAGAATCCCTCTAGTGGCAGGTCTGTATAACCTGCTAATGGAAAACTAGCCACTTAAAAAAAAATATATATATATATATATGTATACCTATGAATGTTATTTACTTGGACTTTCATAAAGCATTCGACAAGATACCACACAGAAAATGTCATCTTTAGGAATAGACAGTAGGTTGACCAAGTGGACTAAAAACTGGTTGGAAAATATAGAACCGTCAGTACGAGTGTTAGGTGAGTACTCAGCCCCTGTAGGAGTCACTAGTGGGGTGCCACAGGGCTCAGTATTGGGGCCTACACTATTTTCCTTATACAGATCTGATTTAAACAAATGCATTGTTAACAATACTGTAAAGTTTGCAGATGACATTAAAATAGGTGGGCCAGTAGAGACAGTTATACAACAGAACAACATGAAACAAGATATAAAGAAGATCGAGGACTGGTCAGCTCAAAATGAAATGCATTTTAGTATCAGTAAATGCACAGTTATACATCTGAGGAGATTAAATGAGACACAAACCTATACCTTGAAGGGAACTAATCTGAAGGTAACAAACCAGGGAGAAGGACTGTGGTATCATAATTGATAATGAACTAGAATTCAAACCACATAGGACTCACATAGTAAAAAAGACTAACTACATGATTAAGAACATTAGAAGAAGCTTTATTAATAAGACAATTGTGTGTTTATTGCCATTATATAAAACATGTGTAAGGCCTCCTTTAGATTTCAGGTGCCAGTTGTGGTCTCCCTATAAAAAAGGGGAAATACACAGAATGCAGAGAATACAGTGAAAGTTCACCAAATTAATTGATTTTATGAGAACAGTAGACTATCATACTAGACTTCATAAAACCAGTCTTTTGTCATTGCAACAAAGAAGGGTCAGAAGGGACTTACAAATGATGTTTAAGGTCGTGCCAGATCAAGACTTAAGGACTAATGTGGGCATTCAGTTATGGGTTAAACCTGAATATTTAAGGGGTCACAAAAGACAAATCAGATTGGATACAGCGAAAAAGAATATGGGTTTTTTACTCTTTTATTCATAGAACTGGAAGAGTATGGACTATTTTACCTACAAATATAGTAAAGTGTACTTCAATTTCTATCTTCAAAAAGAAAATACACAACTGGTTGTTAAAAAATGGTTCCAAGTGGTCCTACTGAAGTGGGAAATGGTTATAATGGGCTGCAGAGCCTTTTACCGTTCTAATCCCAGCATAAATACCCGGTATAAATCAAAATGACAGAAAAAAACACTGTGGTTCTCAAAAGAGGGGTCGCGGAAGGTTAGTGAGAAAAAGATTGCATTCAGGAAGTGTAAGGAAACACAGAAGGAGCAGGACAGAGAACTGTACCAGTTAAAACAGAAGGAAGCGGGGAAGGCAGTCAGAATAACAAAGGCCCAAACCGAAGAAAGGATAGCCAACTCAGTTAAGAAGGAGGATAAAACCTTTTATCGGTACATTAGGGAGTGAAGAAAAACCAAGGGAGGGATAGTGAGGCTTAATAAAAGAGAGAGTGGGTGGGCAGAGAGGGACAGTGAAAAAGCAAGGATACTAAATGAATATGTCTGCTCAGTATTCACAAAAGAAGAGAAGAGGGAGGTACCTAATCCACACAATAGAAGCACTCTGGATAGGGGGTCGATACCAGTCCTTTCACAGAAGAAAGGGTTCTGAAAGAACTCCTGAAACTGAAGGTGGACAAAACAATGGGGCCTGACAGGATTCACCCCAGAATTCTAAAAGAAGTAAGGGGAGAACTAGTGACATCACTGACTACACTTTTTAACAAATCATGGGAGGATGATGTGGTACCTAAGGACTGGAGGAGGGCAGATGTGATTCCCCTTCACAAAAGTGGGAGCAAAGCAGAGGCAGGAAACTACAGACCTGTTAGCTTGACCTCAGTGGTAGGAAAAATGATGGAGTCACTTCTGAAAGAAAGAATTGTTGAGTATCTAGAGGTCCTTTTTAATGTCTTTATAAGTGACATTGCAGAGGGACTGGAAGGAAAAGTATGCCTCTTTGCAGACGACACAAAGATCTGCAACAGGGTTGATACATTGGGGGTTGGAAAGGAGGAGAAGGGACTTGCCAAGGTTGGAGGAATGGTTAAAAGTTGGGCAGCTTAGATTCTGTGCAAAGCAATGCACCTGGGAAACAAAAACCCAGGGGAAGAATACACAATGAAGGGGGAGGTATTAACAACAACAAAAATATAAAGGGACCTAGGGGTAATCATATCAGATGACCTAAAGGTAAACAAACAATGTGAGAAGGCATTAAGGATGGCTGGGGGGATACTGGGATGTATAGGGAGAGGCATCACCAGCAGAAAACAGGAAGTTGTTATCACTCTGTACAAACAGTTCGTGAGACCCCATCTGGAGTACTGTGTGCAGCTCTGGAGACCCTATCTCCGCAAGGACATAGACAGGATGGAGGCAGTCCAGAGGAGAGCAACTAAAATGGTGCAGGGTCTGCAACAGAATCCATACGAAGAGAGACTAAAGGAGCTTAATATATATATATATGTATATACTGTATATATATATATATATATATATATATATATACCCTTGATGAAAGGAGGGAGAGGGGGGACATGATAGAAACGTTCAAGTACCTCAAGGGAATCAACAAAGTCTAAGAGGGTAGCATCTTTCAGAAAAATAGATGTGCAAGAACAAGGGGACACAGTTTGAAGATAGATAGGGGACGGTTCAGGGGCAATGTGAGGAGGTATTTTTTCACAAAGAGGGTGGCGGACGCATGGAATAGCCTTCCTGAGGAGGTTGTGGGGTCAGAAACAGTGGAGAGATTCAAGAATGCATGGGACAGACATAAGGCAATTCTGGTGGGGGTAGGAAGAATTAGGCTGTTGGTTAACTAGGATCTGCAGCTTATCCAATAGGTAGGGAAATGGGCAGACTAGGTGGGCCAAGCAGTCCTTATATGCTGTCAAAGTCTATGTTTCTATGTTCTATGTTCCCCTCTCAAAATCACTGTGATGTCATAAAACCCCCTTGATTGAAACACAACCTTGTTGTATATGGTGTTACCTGTAGGTTATATATATATATATATATATATATATATATATCTATAGTGTATAGTAGAGCACTGTTCTGTATAGAAATCCATCCTTTTCAAAATGCTTTTGTACCACAGTTCAAAGGTCATGGAATGTGATTGTATGCTTCTGTGGTAGAACAGCATTCTAGAACCTCAAGAGACTGCACAAGTCAGTTTCATTATGAAACATTATAAAAAGGGTCTGAGAAATGGAGCTTTTTGATTGGCTGCAAACATTCTAACAGCCTTATGTTAATCTTTTATTAACATACATGTAGAGCTTAACCATATGCTGAACAAGATTTAACACTGTTTTAAAACAATTTTTATTATAATAGCAATAAGGCACTCCCAAGGATTATGTTAATGGTCAGTTAATCACCCTCTAGGGGCATGTGGCACTCGGTTACACCTCGTGACACAGTACACCCCTAGAAGGTGATTAACAGACCATTAACATAACCCTTGATCATGCCTTATTGCTCAATAAAAAAACACAATGCACACATTTCACATAATACTATACACTACAAAATACAGGATGAGCAACTTTATACATAACCAGTGTGTTCTGCTGCCTCGGGGCTGTGATTCCCACGGATCTCTTGAGCTTCGCTGTTGAGGTCAGAGGGAATCTGAACTCCTCTGAACAGTGTGGTTATGCATAGTTGCCCATCCAGTATTCTCTGTATTCACCATGGCTAAAACATTGCACACTGTATCAGGATAAAACTAAGCAAATAGTAAAGTTAGCTTCTAAAATATATTGCATATTCAGTTTAGACTTGCATTTCTTTTGGTGGTGGTGTCATGCAGTATTTAAGAGGTGCAGAACACTGGAGATTGGATCTTAATGATCTGGTATACTTGTTTTTGTATAATTTCTTTATTAAAACTCTGAAAGGCAATACACAACCATGCATTAGACAACCCCAAATAAAGAAATAAACAATAACAATAAAAGGGAAGGGGAACATTGTTTAACCAGGAGTAGCACACTAAGTTGAAGCTTGTTTCCAGATGCGACGTGGGAGCACGAGGAAGTTAAGTGACTTGCTTAGGATCACACAGTATGCACCTAGGTGGCTGTGACATTCAAACCCAGGCCTGGAGCTCAGAGCCTTAACCCACTGCGCTATACTGCCTCCTTTTCCTTAAAAGTAAAAAGAAAACAGTTGATGCTACAGTGTTGAGTTGTAGTTGACATAGAAGTTGACGGCAGATAAGGACTGTGTGGCCCACCCAGTCTGCCCACACAAACCATTGTACCACAGAAACTTGTTATACAGTATCAATTAATTCACAATTAATTTGATGATCTGATCACTAATTAACCCAACATCCCCATTCTTATACTAGCTGCTAAGGGACTTCAGATTATACCTTCCCACAAGGTCATGGCTTCAGTTGCAGAGAGAAGGTTATCAGCAAAACTTTTTTTCCTGCCCTTCAAAATGTGTGTCAGGAGTTCCAGCGTCAAGGACTGGCTGGCCAAATTTTCTTCCCCCAACTATTCCATACTGAAGAGCAGTGAGACAGGCATATCGGACACATTTTTGCCCTACATTTCAGTAAGATGTTGAGAAATAGCTGACCAAAAGGCTTTCAGCGTGGGGCGGTATACTGTTTTTAATTGAAATGTTTTGCAGGACGTATATTAAGCCACCAAAAGGAGCCAAAGTCCCATAAACAATAAAGATTGTGCTGCTTTAAAACACATCTGACAAAATTGTATAATGAACAAAGCTGTATTATCCCCCAAAACAGAAAAGATTAATGACAATAATGTATCTAGGAATATAAAACTTGTAAACCTGGTAATTCAGGTCACACTTGAAAATGGGCACATGTGCCCAGTGAATTTTGCCTGGTAAATAAATAACCACAAATGCAAAGTAAAACCTTGATGGGCTCATGTCTGGCACCAACCCATTTGTAAGCATATCCATATTTGTTGCCCGGTCCCCTTGAATACCCCATGTTCTACTTCAAAATGTGCATAAGTAATGTTGTCTTTGTGGTGGCAATCAGTGGGGAGACTGTTGTGGCATGCTGGCAACCGGGTTCACGCTCGACGCTCTGGACCTCAGAAGTAGAGGCCAGTAAGTAAGGCCAGTAGCATGTTCACTGATGCTCTCCTCTCATGGTGGGGTGAGTACCAGGCACCTTTCATGTTCTGACACCTAGGGGAGGCATACAGTTTGCCATCGGTATGGTCACTGACCATGCAGGGTCAGGCAGCCCCCCTCCCCCCTTGGTGTTTTGTCAGTACCTTAAAAATTGGGGTGGGGGAATGGGCCAAACTAAGAAAATATCCCTGCCCACGGGATGTGTGACGTTCACTGCTGTGGTCTGCCCATGTCCCATGAGTCATGCACATACAGCCATCTTTTCCCTCTCCTATCCACTCAATGCCAGCAGATTACTATTTCTTCCCATATATGCGGTCTCAGCAGTTGGCACTGCACTATGGGAGAAACCTATCCCTGCTGTCAAACCAGGGCATGGGCATGTGTACCAGGATGGTCTGGGCAGGCAGAATGGTGTTGAGTCACAGAGACCCCGGACAGGAAGCTGTACTTGGCACTAGGAGCAAGCAACTTGCTGGTGAGCCAAGGGGACAGAGAAAGTGGATACGAATAAAAAATAAATTGTATAAATAAAAGCAAAACAATATACAGCAGTACTTAGTTGTGTGAATTAAAACACAGCAATCATGTGGTTGCAGATGTTCCCATCAGGGGCTAAATAACCACGCATCTGCCTGTCCGGGAAACCCATTTTTCACTAAGGACAGCTGTGTTTTTTTTTCCTTTGCCTGTCCCTGAAATGGGTATTGTACCACATCAGAAGCAAACTGGGGGCAACATTGCCCATGAAACCACCGCTGCTTGTGAGATGGGACTGACCCATGTCATGGCACCCCGTGTCACTTGGTGAGGGTTATCTGTCTAACCAAATATCATATGATATCCTTAGTCAGTGGTTTTGGCGAGTAGGGGCAGATACAGAGCTCTGGGAAAACTGCAGAATGCATGCTTACCTTATCACACATGCACAGCTGTGGGTCCCCTGCTGTTCATCACGCGGTATACCTCATTTTGTTCTGTGCTGTGTTTGAGGTAACAGTGTGGGGTGAGTGCTCAGTCAGAGCAATTTTTTTTTTTGGTGGGGGGGCAAAGTAAGAGCTCCTACAGTCTGACTAAAAGACAAATTTGTAGTGAATTGTGGAAGCTTATTTCTTTTTCAAATTTGATGACCGGGGTAGACACACCAGTCTGGAATTCCGTTTCAGGTGTGACCTGGGGGCGGGGGTTGCAGCAGGGAGTAATACAGCAATAACAAATATGGTGACAATGGGTGCACGTTCATGAAGAATAAAAACAAGGTACAAGTACAGTAATAAATTCCAGAAAAAGAAAATGCAATGCAGAAAGTGTGCAAAGTACATTCAAATTACAGAGTACACTGAGTTTTAAGGTGTACAATATGATAAGAGGCAACATTGGTAAATAGGGGAGGGGATGACTATGGCATAGGTTGTTGCAAAGTAGAGAGAAGAGGAAAATGGCTGGCTGCAGGTGCATGCTGTTAAGCACTGTACCTGTAAGACTGGTTTGAGAGAATGCTGGGTAGATGAGAGACAGATGAGGAGAGGGAGGTTCAGCAGTGTTGGAAGGTGGGTAGAGAAAGCAGACTGGCTTGCTACAGATTTACACTGAGGGATATGAAACAAATGAGCATCGGATAATTGTACAGTGATCAGCGGGAGCAGGGGGACGGGATGGCAGGGTTGAAGGGAGAGGAGAGGGAAGTGGGCAACAATGGCAAGCTAGTATTTGTGCAGGAAGGAGGATCAGTGCGATAGATGCTGTACTTCTTGGGGGGGAGAGAGTTGAATAGAGAGCTATGTTGGGTGATTAAAAGACTTGTAAGGGCTATAAAGGTGGAGTTCTAGTATTAAGTTCGGGCAGTAAGAGAGGAGACTTAGGACATAGAAAGGATGTGGGGAACATAAAAAAGCAAAGTAAAAGTAGTTGTGATGGCAGGTCTTGCCTAAAGAGGAGCAGAAAAATGATGTAAAGCCTCTGTCAGAAATGTAAAATTAAGGCCTCCTGATGGCCCAGTGGATGGGTGTCGTACTTTTGTGTCAGCGACTCAGGTTCGGAAGCAAACTCAGGAGCCAGTTCTCCGGTGGCCCAGCTGGGAGAACATGTTATCGATGACAGCATGTCCGGGAGAATGCTGTGCTTGAGGATCTCCTTCCTGTTGCTGCTTATGCAGCCTGGGGACATGAACAAATAAACCTTAAAAAACCTGACTGCAGATAGATGAAGGTCTCCCCCCCCCCCCAAGCTCTGTACCACCGACCACAGGGGTGCCCCCCTTCACCACATCCTGGTCCCTCGAGGGACTGCTGGATGGGTGCTGAGACAGCCCTAAAGGCCCAGTCATGGGGAAAGTAGGCTAGGGTAAGTATTTGGAGAAGGTGGATGATGATGCTGAGGGCAGACTAGAAGGGGGCCAGTCAGAATGAGGAGCATAAACATTTGAATAGAACAATGTAAAAATGAGTAAAAATCAATAGGACATGTAGGAATTCAGTGGTACAGGCAAAATTTGCATACCACTCGTCTCTTGGACAACTGTCCCTAAAACATTATTTCTAGTCCTGATTCTCATACAAAGTGCTATCATGCCGTTACACTGTCTTCCCATGTCACAGTCTTGTTGCAGGCTCCCTCTGGTGTCGTCATATTGCTCATCAATCAATCAATCAAAGTCTTTATTTAACCAGGCGATCACCGTTGAGCAAGCTAATTTTCGAGGTGGACCTGAGTTTAACAAGGAACAAGGGACAATATACATGGGATGCGACCACAAAAAAATAGTAATAATACAAATAAAGTGAGATACAATAATACAGTATATGCAAAGTATCAGCAGGTAGCATTGACAGTAGTATATGTTTGGAACAGAAGATACAGCTAGTTTTGGGTAGGACACAATTTTTCATAAAAGTAAAGAAATATACGTATCAGGTGCACCGAACACAAATAATACCTAATATAAAAAGATATATAGTGATACAGTATGGAGAATTTAGAGCTGGAACCAGGGACAAAGGAATGTGGAAGGGACAGATATGGGGGTAGAAAAAGGGGAGAGGGAAGAGTCGATTATAGATGTGATCAGTCTTTTAACAGTAGTAGTTAGAGTGTGCATGGACTTATAGGAGTCACTATTTAGGGTAGACAGGCACAGGACTCCTCATTATGATGTAGATATAAAGATTTAAAAGCTGCTAGGCCGATGGGGTGAGTTAATGTCAACGTTTTTTGCAGCTTTTTCCTCAGTTGAGGGAGCACAAAGCTGATGGTTGCTCTGCCAATGTGAGATTTTGCTTTGTAAACATAAAGGTAGATATACGAGGTGCTTCTCAGGGCATACTTCCCCAGAGTGCACAAAGGTAAACAGACAGATATATACTGGGGCAGTTTATTTGAGATAGCTTTGTATGTCCAAACGCAGCATTTTTTTTTGCCATCTGTAAGCAAGGGATGACCATCCCATTGCCCTGTACAATGCACAGTGGTGGGTTGAGTATGGAAGACCCGTGATAAATCTTATGGCTCTGTGATAGAGCGTATCGAGTTTGGCTAGGGTACCTGCAGGTCCCTGACTATATAGAAAGTCTGCGTAATCCAATAGGGAAAGAAAGGTAGTTTGAACCAGTTTCAGTTTAGCATCTCTTTTGAGGAGATTAGTAATCCTAAAGAACAGACCATGTCTTTGTCTAAGTGTCTTTGCCAGTTCTTCTAAGTGATCTGTGAAAGTAAGCCTATGGTCTAACCAGACCCCCAGGTACCTGAACATTGGTACGTAGTCCAACTGCTCACCTAGAATGGTAGTGATCTGCGGGAGTGTCCCAGCAATTGCAGGATTTATTGCATTTTGAAGGGGCGAGAGGAACATTGCTTTGTTTTTGTTTTTTTGGATTTAAGACCAGTTTCTGGTTTATAAGCTGTTGTTGCAGCAGATTAAATTAATTTTGAAGGGCTTTACAGGCCGCTTCAGGTGTGGGGCTACTAGTGTAGAGTACTGTATCATCCGCAAATAGGTGTATTTGTGCTTCTTTGATGGGGGCATCTACGTTGTTAATATAAATGGCGAAGAGCAAGGGACCAAGAATGGAACCTTGTGGTACACCCCTCAATAGGGGTTTTGGTGGAGAAATTTCCCCTTCTGCCTTTACTTGTTGAAGTCGTCCTGAGAGGTAGTTGGAGAACCGTTTAAGGGATAGGGAATCCAAACCAATGTTCTGGAGGGACGACAGAAGCAGTCTGTGGTCAACAGTGTCGAACGCCTTGCTTAGGTCCAAGAAAACTGCGCAAAGTTTTTTTTTGTCTAATTCAAGCTGCCAGTCGTTTGTCACCTTGGCTAAAGCAGAGATTGTACTGTGCTGTGCTCTGAAACCGGATTGTAACGAGTTGAGCAATTTTTCTGATTCCAGGTACTTCCCAAGCTGGGAGTTCACTTTTTTCTCCAGCATCTTTGACAGGATTAGAAGTAGGAAGATTAGCCTGTAGTTACTGAAGTCAGTAGGATCTCCTGACTTAAAGAAAGGGACCACAAGTGCATTTTTCCAAATGGGCGATAGGTCACCCTGGGACAAGGATAAGTTGAAGAAATGTGTAATTGGGACTGCGAGGACATGGTAGCCGACCTTTAAGAAGTACAGATCAATGAGGTTGGCCCCAGCACTTTTCCTAGTGTTCAACTGAAGGAGAAGATCTTCGACTTCTTTCAGGGAGGTAGGCTGCAGAGAGAAGGATGGACTGGGGATGGGTTTTTCTTGTATATCCAATCTAAGTTGTTGGCGGAGGATATTCGCGGGAGAGGAGTCAAAGGCTAGCCCTGCAGTGGCAAAATGATTTTTGAGAGCATCGAAGATAGACGGTCTGTCAGAGATGACAGTATTGTCGATCAATAATTTAGTAGGTAGGGAATTTACAGTGGTGTGACCGTCAATGTCTTTGATAATCTTCCAGAATTTGGAGGCATTTCTTGAGGAGCTCTCCAGCTGAGAGTGGTAGAAATTAGCTTTGGCTTCTCTGACCATTTTGGTGCAGAGGTTCCTCGCCCTCCGGAAAGAATTCCAATCATTTATTAAATTAGTTTTCCTAGCAGTTCTCCAGAGTACATCCATACTCCACAAAGCATCTTTCAGGTCTTCTGTAAACCACTGACAGGATTTGTTTCTGGCATGAACTTTTACTATGGGAGCATACTTGTTGAGAGCTCCTAGCACAATTTCTATGAAAATATCATAAGCCGTAGTCAGGGACTTGGCTAGATAGAAGTTCTGCCATCGCATGGAGTCTCTTAGGTCTGATATATACCCATGGAGATCAAAGTTGCGTATGCACCTTTTAAAGGAGAATTTTGGTACAGTTGTGGATTTAAGAGTGGATCTTACACACGCGATGAAGCAATGGTCGTTAATATCAGAGAAAAAGATGCCAGCATGGGAGAATAAATGGGGTTTGTTAACTAAAATGATATCCAAGAGAGTACTGTTATTAGGGTTGAGCTTGTTAGGACGAGTAGATCTGTTATTAGCTGTGACAACCAAGGGAATCACAGACATTTTAAGTGGGGTGGATACACGGGAGGGACAGTCTAAGTTGAAGTCCCCTAGTATGATACACTCTGAAGATGCCAAACCCAGGATGTTTTTGAGATGTTTTAACAACTGTAGTCCAGCTGATGGGGGTCTGTAGCATCCTATTATACATAATGAGACACTGGTGTCAATTTCAATCTTTAATGGCAAGCTTTCAAATTCTTTTGGGACAGAGGTTGAGTCAATTATGGAGGCAGAGAATTTATCCTGATGTAATAGCTACCCACCACCTCTGGTTTTGCCTGTCGACTCTGAACAAAGAGTAGGAGGGATGTTAACTCGTTGTGATCTGGTGCCAGTCGGAGCCAGGACTCCATAATCACCAGAACATCTGGAGCAGTATGACATACCCAGGCCTGAACAGAAGTGTTTTTTTTTAATAGGCTACACACATTAACATGCAAGAATGTAAGCCCCTTGAGGCTTTGTAGCTCTGCTGGGGATTCCATGGGTGCCAGAGGGCCTGGATTAAGCTCAGCATTTCCTGAGCATAGTAAAAGCAGGAACAAGAGCTTCCTGCAGAGTCATAGGAGAAGTGTGGGCGGCTGGGTCTTCTTTCAGTTACGTGAGTTGTCTGCGGCACTATAGGGAGTTCTGAGGCTAGTTCCCATTTTTCCTGATGCTGCATACAATAATACCCTGACCGAGAGAGAGAGAGTCAATGGGAGTAGGGGGGAGTATGCAGAAGGTGGTGTAGCCCTGTGGGCAGGCTGTAGGAGAGTTTCTGTATGATGGTGCAGGTGAAGGACCTGCAGTGGGCTAGGTGAAGGTAGAGCACATACAAATTCTTCTACTTGATAGGAAAAGTCCCAGTCGGACAATGTGAAAAGAGAGTTGTTCTCCACTCTAAGAGTTATTTTTGATTCACGTTCGGGTCCAATACATGTAAGATGAGCAGAGGCAAGCATAGAAGCAGGTAATATGCCCTCATTATGAGACTGTCACCCAATGGGCACTACAAGTGCGGGCCAGAGAAGGGATTCTCAATGCAGGAGAATTTCTTAATCCCTGCAGAATGCTACTATAGGCAGTGGAGCCTGAAGCAGTAATCCTTAAGTAAAGCTCCTAGTCAGACTAATAAGAAAATTGTTCACCTGACTATAGAGTAGCACTAGGGGCAGAGAGGCTTTGGAGCAAATTTCTTAGCTACTACTCTGGAGCAGACTAAGTACTAGAGAGATCACCTGACCTAATCAACTGCCTTAGCAAGACAGGATATGCTAGTCAGCAATAAGCAAACCTAAAGTACCAAAACGGTATGCCTCAGCAAGACAGAGTGAGGTAAAGCTGCTAGAAAGCTTAGTTGCAAAAAGGGGATGGGAGGAATTGCAGTTGTTGGCAGTAAGTAACCAATAAATTGGAACATCCGATAGGAGTGGGCGGAGACTGTGCATTTAAAGGAGGACTGGGAAGGGGATGGGGGGGGACGGAAAATCAAGGGGAAGTTTGCAGAGCTAGCACTGAATCAGTGCACATACAGTTGGAGAGAAACTGCAGCGGGGGAGAATGGTAAGTTACTTTACACAGGCTGAGCAGAAGAGGCTAAATTAAAATATATACATTAGAAGCCAAGTACAGGGATGCAGGCTTACATTAAGCCACACGTCTTGGGTGCTCCTGTCTCAGGTGAGTGAGACCAGCCAATCAGGGAGCTCTACACAGGCGTGGAGCCAATAGTGCTACCCTGAGAAGGTGCTGAAATTGAAAACAGCAAATTGCAAGTGATGATCCGGTTCAGCGTTCACACAGCGTCGTACCTTATCTATCTCTTTGGGGGGTGGGTGGATCAGGCTTCTTGCATCATAGAGGTGCTATGGCTGGATCATGACCGCTGCCCGTGGGGGCAAGTGGCACCTTATCTATCTCTTTGTGGGGTGGGTGGATCAGGCTTCTTGCACCGTAGAGGTGCTATGGCTGGATCGTGACTGCTGCCCGTGGGGGCAAATGGCACCTTATCTATCTCTTTGGGGGGGTGGGTGGATCAGGCTTCTTGCACCATAGAGGTGCTATGGCTGGATCGTGCCCACTGCCCATGGAGGACAAAGTGGCACCGTATCTATCTCTTTGAGGGTGGATCAGGGCTCTTGCACCATAGAGGTCTATGGCTGGATCGGGTACCACTGCCCGGCAAAGGGCGGCACCAGACTATCTCTTTGGGGGGGGTGGATCAGGCTTCTTGCACTGTAGAGGTGCTATGGCTGGATCATGACCACTGCCTGTCTGGGCAAATGGTACCTTATCTATCTCTTTGGGGAGTGGGTGGATCAGGCTTCTTGCACCATAGAGGTGCTATGGCTGGATCGTGACTGCTGCCCATAGGGGCAAGTGGCACCTTATTTATCTCTTTATGGGGTGGGTGGATAAGGCTTCTTGCACCGCAGAGGTGCTATGGCTGGATCGTGACCACTGCCTGTGGGGGCAAGTGGTACTACACTTTTCCTATATGGAACTCTCCTGATGTTTGAGAGTAAGTGGAACTTTTAGAGAAAGAGAAAACATTTGCAACCATAGTGTTCTTCTCCTTACATTATATTGTATGATAACACATCTGCAGAGACCACTGTAACAACCTTCACAGTGGTCTCTTCAGGTGTATCAATATGTTGTTGATCAGAGTCAGTTGATAATATAGTAAACATTTTATAGCCTTCACCTTGACATGCCCGTTTCCTGGGCAGTTGTGTTTGAGAAACTGTTTACAGAATAAGAGTGTCTCACTTACAGGGAAGGGTGGTGAGTGCTGTGATTGGTGAAGAGCATTTTCTTGCTTTTATAAATAACAGATGGTGAGGAATAAAGAATAGAGCTGTCTGCAGGTTCTTGAGAAATGGTTGACAGGGTAGCCCTCTCGAAGGTTACTGTGGTAACCATTTCTCTTGAATCTGCAACAGCACCATTTTGTACTACTCGCCGTCTTTTATCACTTTCATGACATCAGTAGAGTTTGGGATCAGGCAGTGGAACTAACCACAATTAATGGGTACAGCCTACAATGACGTCCCATTAAGCCATGGCTTGTATGACCTATGCTCATGGTTAACAGCTGTTTTCCTGGTTGCCCAATGTGATCCAGCAGTAACCAAGACTGTTACAAAGGAGAGTATAGTAAAATTCTTTGAGGCTATCAGTTCCTAATAGGATAGGCAGCAGATTGTGCCAGATGAATCTGATTGACTATTTTTGTTTGGGTTACAAAGGCAGTGGTCATGGGCGAGGCAGTAAGTATATTATATCTAGGCCTCTGAAGAAGCCCCACCTAGACGGAGCGAAACATAAGGTTCAGTCACCTGAGGGTGATGCTGTAGCAGTGTTCTGCCTTGTTCCCCCTCCCCCCCCCGTTAGATACTGTTTGTCTTGCTGATTTTTTGGATACACTGTTTGGCACTTTGGAAAAAAACCTTTTATCGAAATAATAGAGAGTATGTACAGTAAGTATTTGACATCTCTTCAGTGGGTTTTTTATATTTCCTTTGTGCTGGCATCTTATATTTAATACATAGCTGTTGGTGGGTGCTCCTTGTTTTTTGCTTTTATTATATCTAGACTTCAGCAAAGCCTTTGATTCTGTTCCCCTGTGACAGAGAGCTCCTGCCACTCTTGAGGACCGACCTTTACTTAAATCTGTTGCAACAGTTCTTCTATTTCTTAGCCTAATGTATTCTTTACAGTTTCTAGTCCATAAGGTTGGCCATCTGTGGGCACCCCCTTCCCTTTCTTGACTACGCCATAGTGTCCTCTTTAATTTTCCTTTTCCCTCTCAGGTCCTCGTACAGGGAGGTTATTATGGTGACCTCCAAGCTTATGTAAAACAACAGGCTGTGTTTATCGTTTTTGGATTTAGTATGTAATAGCACTATGTCATAAAATACCTTGATATATATATCTTATGTGTATGAAACCTGTAAATGTTGAAAATACCATGGCACTAGGTGTTTTTGATAAAGGTAAAAAGTTACTAGGGAACTGTATGATGAAAATTAAGTTAGTTGTGCTATTTAAAATGCCTGTAAATTGCTGTAAACTGAACAAGTCTGAAATGTCATGGTGATTTGCATATATCCCATGATGCTTTGCATTATGGAAGTATGTGTGATGTTGTGTTTCTTTGAAACTTGGCTTGTCAATGCCCTTTGGGGTAACCCTTGTTTCAGTGCTTCTGCACTGAGGTTCCTCTTTAGCTTGTTTTTTTATTATTATTATTATTTGAGCCCCCACCACCCAAGTAAACAAAACCCGCTTAGGGGATGCTAAATCTCAACAGATAAGTTAGATCAGAGATCAGTGAGTCCATAGGTGCTGGCTAAGTGTAGAGGAAAGACTTGCATAGTCTGTTGCTGCAAACTGATGTACTGAAGAAGGGATATGCCATTGCCGAAGGTTATCGCCTATATTTTGAATAAACATCACACAGAGATTGTGTGTTGAACCTGAAGTTCGATGTCTGGTCCATCTGTTATCCCACAACCACTCCACAGACTTGGTGTTAGTAGTGGGATAACTTGCTGGAAACGTCTGGACTGGCTGAAGAGGGACGTTTTCTGGTGGATATCGCTCAGATATCTCAAGTGGACTGATGCCCCAGGAGTTGCCAGAGGAGATCCTGGAGAAGAGAGTCTGTGGAGTTCTGACCATAGCCATGGCTGACAGATGGAGAGAAGCTGCTGTCTGGACTGGACCTGGGAGCTTGGAGGAAGGCCAAGCCTGACGACGAAGAAGAGATGCAAAGGGATGAGGAACTACTGTGGGGTCGAGGCAGACTGGAGTTTCAAAGCCAACACCCAGGAGGTGGAGACCCTGATGAGGATGATCCACTGGATGAGTGGGCAATGTTTGGAGGCACACTGACTACACAGAGAGGCAGAACACTGGTGCCAGGTGCTCGAGAGGTCCCTGCTGGAGAGTTTGGATGAAAAATTGGAGGAGGATTATTTGTGGGCTCAGCTGGAGGAGGACCCGCTGACTGAGCAGGATATTCCTTTGTTGCCTGTGTTTCCAGGATATTACCTGTTGGAGGTCGGAGGTGCAAGTATGGAACTTGAATGTGAGCCCCTGGTAAGACTGTGCCTAGTGATATTGTGCTGGGGTGAAGACTCCAAGCAAGCAAGAAGAAACCTATGAGGATGAAGGGACTTTTTCTTGTATTGATACAGCTAAATCTATTACCAGTATTGACAGGGGTGTACTACAGGCTAAAGATGCTAATGTTGCCAAACTGTTACACTATGTTAAGGTCAAAGAGGATATGCAGATTAATGGTGGTGTGGGGGCAAAACAGTATTGGTGGTATGAACTGAAGAAGGGTGTTCTGTACCACATGAGGCCCAACCTCCGTACAAAAAATGTGAATGCTCAGGTAGTGGTGCCTGAGTCCTACAGACAACAAGTGATGAAGGCTGCTCACTTTAGTCCCTGTAGGCATCTGAGCCATGGTGGGGCTATTGGCTCGATTAACTCCATATTATTACTGGCAAGGAATGTACAGACAGGTGACAGCCTATCTTAAGACCTGTCTTATGTACCTGCTGGGGACAGCAGAGGAATTAATACCCAGGGTGTGGAAAGAGTGTCCCAAAGGGTAGAGGTCATTAAAGAAAAAAATGGCACACTTGGAAAAAGGGAAGACTCTCACACAGGTCACAAGGTACTAGATGGTAACAGATGGCTGAAGATAGCACAATGATTAAAAGATGTTTATTAAGACACCCCAGAGTTGAAAGTTTTAGGAACCTATTGTTTAACAATGCAGGGTATTCAACATGAGGTTCCTTGGCTTCCTGTAGGTTTCTGTAGAGACCTGCATGGGAATAAGATGACCAAGGATTTGGGGTCCTAGATTGTAAAAGGTTGACACAGGAATTGCTTCTTCCATATTCCCAAGGACACTTTGTGTAAGACAGAGGGGTCAAGTTGGTTGCAGACACAAGGCTTGATGTGGCTCTGCAGTGGTCCCTTTCTGTAGAGAGAAGTGTAGCATGTTTGGTCAGGGTGTGGGCCTGATGTCAAAGAAAGAGGTACCCAAGAGCAGACAAGGGGTCTGAGGTGGTACGTGTGTTTTATTCTTTTCTGAGGGGAAAACCTACCAAGGAGGAGTTGGATGAAAATTGGATCAGAACCTGTGTTAAGGTAACACCAAAAGGGTGTCTAGGTCTATATCCGCAGCAAGTGAAATTAATGAATCAAGAGACATAGTGGGTTTATGAAGAGTGGTTAAACCTAGGACTGGGCCCCTGCTTAAAACCGACATGTCTGGTGGGGTTGGAGCAGGTAATTACTCACCCCAAAGAAAGTCTCTCTATGGTACTGGACTTTACAGTTGTCCAGATTTTTGGTCAGAAAAATATGATGGACTTCCCTGAAAGAAGACAGTGCAGTGAAGGTACCATTCATCTCTGTTGAGAAATGTGTTAACGCCTCAGGGTAAAAAAATGATGATATCCACTATGTTTATGATGGAATGTTTATCCTTAATAGGGACCCTGAGACAGAGCTTCTGAAGATGGATGGGTGGAAGCTCCATCCCTTCCTGGGAGAGGAAGGTGGTAAGCAGTCTGCAGTAACTGCTTCCCTCTTAAGGTGGGTGATATGTGACAGGGAGCTCATGCCACTATTGAGGACCGACCTTTTCTTAAATCTGTTGCAACAGTTCTTCTATTTCTTAGCCTAATCTATTCTTTACAGTTTCTAGTCTTGACTATGTTATAATGTCCTCTTTAATTTTCCTTTTCCCTCTCAGGTCCTCGTACAGGGAGGTTATTGCAGTGACCTCCGAGCTTATGTCAAACAACAGGCTGTGTTTATCATCTTTGGATTTAGTATATAATAGCACTATGTCATAAAATACTTTGACGTATATACCTTATGTTTATGAAACCTGTAAATGTTGAAAATACCATGGCACTGGGTGTTTTTGATAAAGGTAAAAAGTTACTAGGGAACTGTATGATAAAAATTAAGTTGTGCTATTTAAAATGCCTGTAAATTGCTGTAAACTGAACAAGTCTGAAATGTCATGGTGGTTTGCATATATCCCATGATGCTTTGCATTATGGAAGTATGTGTGATGTTGTGTTTCTTTGAAACTTGGCTTATTGTCAGTGCCCTTTGGGGTTACTCTTGTTTCAGTGCTTCTGCAATGAGGTTCTTTGTCTTTAACTTTTTTTTTTATTTGAGCCCCCACCATCCAAGCAAACAAGGCCCCCATAGGAGAGGATAAATCTCAACAGATAGGTTAGATCAGAGATAAGTGAGTCAGTAGGTGCTGGCTAAGGGTAGAGGAAAGACTGCATAGTCTGTTGCTGCAAACTGATGTACTAAAGAAGGGATATGACATTGCTGAAGGTTATCTCCTGTATTTTGAATAAACATCACACAGAGATTGTGTGTTGAACCTGAACTTCGGTATCTGGTCCATCTGTTATCCCACAACCCCTCCACAAGGCTAAAAAAAAAAAAAGCTGGGTGACTTGGGGTAGGGACAGACTGACAAGGTGCATAGGACATTGTCTGGGGAGAAGGACTCAGACAGTGAGTGATCAAGAATGAGGGAGTACTTAGAGGCCAGAGAGATAACAAGTAAGGTGCTGTAAGGATTAGGCCTAGGACTGTTACTATTAAACCTATTCATCTGTAATGTAGGCCCTGTCCACACTAGGGGCCGTTTATAAAACGTTACCCAAAACGTTTTATAAATCGGTCCCTAGCATGGTTAGCAGAGCATTCACATTCAATTCCAATAACTGTGCCAGGTGGAAGGGGTTCCCAGTCATGACTGCGGCACCAGCTCAAAGCATTATGAGTTCTGGTTGGTCCCGCATCGCATGACGGGATACCCGTGAACGGCGACCAAGACCGATTGAGACAAAAAGAATGTTGGCAGAATCAGGGATGCTTCCTCTGCACAGTGATGCCTGTAATTCTTTTTTTTTTTTTTTATTCAGTGGCTCACAAAATAGATTTCTTGCCGGACGGGGTGCCTTAATCCGTGTTGCAGCACGGTTTTCGTACACACTGCTGTTAACACGGATTGAGGCAACCATATTTACTTAAACCGCAGCAAAGACCACCACTCTAGCAGGGTTTTAGTAGTTTTAGAATGACGTTGTACACGTGTTTTAACCGTGTTACAGTATGAATGTAAAATCATGAAACTCAGAGTTTAAAACGGTTAAGGCAGTTAAACCGTTTTAAGCTCCCTAGTGTGGACAGGGCCTTAGGGAATGGAATCCAGGGTAAGATCTATCTCTTGGCAGGTGACACTAAGCTCTGTGGCAGAGCTGCAAGAGACTTTAATAAAGGACAGGGTAGTGGGTTTCCTGGAGGCACATGGACTTAAGGATAAAAAGCAGCATGGGGTCACAGGTGGGAGATGTGTGAGACAAACCAAAATGGACTTTTTTGGGTGACAAAGTTGGTGGACAAGGAGCATGGCATACTGTACATTGAATTTAGCAAAGCGTTTGACTCTCTCCAACATGATTGACTGGTTAAGAAGATGGGAGACCTGGAAGTCCATAGGAGATAAAAATCACAAAGTGGGTAAGAAACTGGCTGAGTAACAGGACCCAGAGGATTGTACAGTTGCTGCAGTTGACATTGTCAGATACTTCTTGAAATTTCTGATATCTCTAGAGAAATTCTCTGCTTGTCTGCAGTACCTTTGTAAGACCACCAGAGAGAATCACTTTAGAAATAACTGGAAATATGACCATATCAGTTGCTGCAGCTGTACATAATGGGGAATACTTGAAGGTCGGGGAGTCAACGGTGGCATGCCATAGGGATCTGTCCCAGCACTAATCCTCTTCAACATTTTTATCTGCTGTATTGGAGGGAGGATCAAGGGGACGATCTGCCTACTTGCAGGTGATGCAAAGATCTGCGGAAGAGTGGATAGTGAGGAAAGGATAAGAAGTATAAAGGAAGACATATACTGGGGAGATTGTCATAGGTGAGGCAGTTAAAATGTTAACACCAAAAGGTGCAAGGCAATGCACATAGCGACTAAAACTCTGAAACTAAAATGGGTGAGGGTGGGGATTTCAGGGTAAAATACGAACAAAGACAGGGACCTGGGGGTAATAATATCAGACCATCTGAACGCTACAGCACAGTATAAAAGGGCAGTGAGGAAGGTAAATATGATGGTGGGTTTTATAGGCAGTGGGATCTACAGTAGGAGGAGTGAAGTGAGATCTCTGGTGCATCCTTACCTAGAGTGCTGTGTGTAGTTCTGGAGCCCACAACTGTGATAAGAGATCACACATGGATATTAATGGGGGAAGGTTCAGGAAGGATGTGTGGAAAAATTTATTTACAGAAATGAGGTGGTTCATGCGAAGTACCACTATGTAACTGGGTTCAAATATGGGCAGAACAGAAATAGTATGAACTATAGGAAAAGGGAATGGGGTTATGTTGTAGAAGGGGGTGCCGAAACATCACTGAGGCTGTGGGCTAGTAACTCAGGTGTGGTGTAGGCCCGACCCAACTTCAGGTAGGCATACAAGCAGACTATATAGGCCACTTGGTCTTTTTCTGCCACCACATTCTACGTACCTGTGTATCTATGAATCAAGCTGTGTAAGGTGCTAAGTGAAGACCCTACAAATTCCTTCCTGTGTCTGCATCAAGTAGATGTCACCCTGCTTATTGGATGGGTGTGGTTCCTGTCTACCCATGACCTCTTAAGAAAGGGGGGGTCCTCACTACAGACTGAGCCCCTGGAGAGTGGATAGAGTAATCTTAGGGAATACTTAAAACATGGGGACTGACTCCCCACATGCCTAGAAGTGTCGCCTAAGAACACAGCCTGCCTTCTCCTCCTCCAGCCCATTCGGATCATGTTAGGGTACTCTGGTACATTGGGATTTAGGGGCATCACCACAGGGGATTAAGCTGTTGTCCATTGGCTGTCAGTGAGAAACACCTGACTTGATAAGGTAAGGGTGGGGTGCTTCTCATTTGGGAGAGGATTGGTGAGTGATGGTGCAGGGAGAGGAGGATAGGAACTGCATTAGCTCCAGGTGAAAGACAAGTAAAAAATTAAAAATTGAAAAAAAAAACCAAAAAAACTGTTTTTCTCTTTTCCTCACCATCTCACTCAGAGTGGAATCTGTCATCATTGCAGAGCACCCATCTCTGGTTACTGTGGGAATAGGCTGCCACTTAGTGCTACCCCTTGGCACCAGCATTTTTGCAGTCCGGGGTCAGGTCTAACATTATGTTCAACAGCGCCACAGTAAATGGATCACATCGAATCTTCACCATCTCCCAGGACATAGAGCACAGATATTCAAAAGCACCTTCTAGGGCAGGACTTTCACTTAGTACCCTTGTAGCATTTGAGGGTCTTCTAGAGATCATTGTTCTACGATCCTGTAACTTTTATATGTCCCTGAATCAATACTAAAATCTACAGGGGCTGAATATTTACTGTTGTTCCTAGACTGTGTAATTCTTCCACTAAGGGTCCATTCTGCCCTGCTGTAAATTGTTTTAAACTTAGGTGAAAGATCTGGCTTACTTGAGCAAGTCTTTGTCAAATTCAGTATTTGCTTGGACTTCAATTCAGTGCGTATACACACTCAAGTGAGGAGTTGTGCTTGTGCAACATTGTGATAGGCGGTTATTTGTTTTCTGTATATGTAAATGTTTAACAAGTCCGTACAAATATATCATCCATATGCTGATACAGGGAAAATATGTCGTAGTACATACTATTACAAGCTCAAAGTGTCAATAGTAATGCATATCCAATTACTTGGTGAAATCACAGTGTCTCACCAACGCTATGTCACAGGTCAATGCCCAGATAAAGCATGTAACAGGGAGTCATCACCTCTGCATTGACAAAAAAAAAAAAAGTAGTATGTAAATTCTAAGGAACAAATTGACTATTCGGAGCCATGTAGTACAATATTCAAGACTGCCGTCTGTTGTGATATTGTGGCACCTTCCCCCTCAATTAATGTCAGTTTCTCTAAAGCATAGATTTGTACCACAACCTGTTGCCAGTGTAGATGGCTAGGGGGGTTGCAACCCAAGTCGAGTAATGGCCTTCTTCGCAGTCAGGAGGGTGACCTGGTGCAAAGATCAGACTCTGTCCATTCACCAGGGGTCTACTGAGAGAAGGGAAAATTGAGTCTTTAACCATTGCCAAAAATCCGAAAAGACAGGAGAGGACAGGACCAGAACACGTAAGCATGGTCAGCCCCCTTATCCTCACAGCTCCTGCAACAGGTGTCAAACCGCTCCCCCATGTGTTTAGCTTGAATCCTAGGGGTAATAAAGTAACATTTCCAGGCAGATACCCTTGATCTTGTGCTGGCAAATGGGGACTTTGTGGAGGAACCGCTGTCAGGGAGTGACCACCACTCAGTATGGCTCACATTGGATATGGGCAAGGAAGGAGTGGAATCTGGCACAATAGTGCTGGACTTCAGGAGGGCCGACTTTGGGAGGATGGGGAAGTGGTAAAAGGGCACCTGGCCAGAATTCAATCTAGTATGGACACTAACCAGAGGTGGGAGCTCATAAGCTGGGGATAGTGGAGGCAACCAAAACCTGCTGCAAAGCCCAGAGCAAGAAGGCTATGGCTAAGAAACCGATCTGGTTGAGCAAGGAGGTCATGGAAAGGTAAGGAGGAAAAGAGCTGCTTTTAGGAAGTACAAGAAAACAGGGAGGGGAGGACAGGGAGGGGAGGACAGGGAGGAGTACTTAACAGAATCGGGAGGTGACAGGAGCAGTAAGGGGAGCCAAAGCATCTACGAACTCAGGCTGGCACAAGGCATTAGAAGGGGAGAAGGACTTCTTTAAGTACATCAGGGAGAAAAGGAGCTGTAAGGACCACATAGTAAGGATTAGGAAGGAGGGGGTTGGGTGGAAGCAGGGGTGAGAAGGCGTGGAAGCACTAAATGAGTACTTCTGCTCAGTATTTACTAAAGAGAAGAGGGGGGTGACACCCAAGGTGGGAGAAATGGCAGAAGCAGGGGGGAAGTGGTGACAGATGGGGAAATCATGGAGAGCAGAGTTCGAGAGGGTTTGAAGGTACTGAAGGTGGACAAGGCGCCAGGCCCAGATGGCATCCACCCCAGGGTACTGAAGGAGCTGGCAGAGGTCCTTGCAGGACCTTTGGCAGACCTGTTTAATGCCTCACTACATTCGGGGTGTGTACCTCAGGACTGGAGGATGGCTCATGTGGTGCCCCTCCACAAGAGTGGCCTGAAGGATGAACCAGGAAACTACAGACCAGTGAGCCTCACATCCATCGTGGGTAAGCTAATGGAGACTATCCTGAAGGAGAGGCTGGTGGCCCTCCTAGAGGCCAAAGGACTACAGGACAGCATGGCTTCATACGTGGCAGATCCTGCCAAACCAACCTGGTGGAGTTCTATGACTGGGTAACTAGGCAACTGGACAGGGGCCATGCAGTGGATGTCCTGTATCTGGACCTCAGTAAGGCATTCGACCAGTGCCACATGGAAGGCTGGGAAGGAAGTTAGTAGGCACAGGGGCGGGTGCAAAGCTGGTGAGATGGGTAGGAAACTGGCTGCAGGAAGGCAACAGAGGGTGGTGGTGGGTGGGAGCTCTCACACCCAAGGGCAGTGACGAGCGGTGTTCCACAGGGCTCTGTGTTGGGACCAGTGTTGTTTGGGATATTCATTGCAGACATATCATGGGACATCAAGAGCAAGATCAGTCTGTTTGCTGATGATGCCAAGGCAGGCGCGTGGTGGATGACCTAGGGGATGACAGGGTTGCAGGATGATCTGGCAAAGCTTGAAACCTGGTCAGACACCTGGCAACTGGCTTTAATGCCAAAAGTGCAAGGTGCTGCATTTTGGGATGAAGAACCCAAGGAGGAGTTACCAGCTAGGGGGAGTGCAGCTAGCCCAGACAAAGGAGGAGAAGGATCTGGGTGTGCTCATTAGAGGGTCAATGAACAACTTGGCACAATGTAGGAAGACAGCTGCAAAAGCCAACAAAATTCTGGGTTGTATTGCAAGGGGTTTATCCTCGAGGAGGGAGGAGGTGATTCTGCCACTGTATAGGTCATTAGTTAGACCACACCTGGAGTACTGCGTGCAGTACTGGCGTCCGTATCTGAAGAGAGACATTAAGTTACTGGAGGGGGTGCAGCGCAGAGCGACAAAGATGATCAAGGGGCTGGGGGACTTATCATATGAGAGGAGGTTGAAGGAGTTGAACATGTACTCACTGGAGGAGAGGAGAGACAGGGGTGACATGATTGAAACCTTTAAATACATGAAAGGAATAAACAAGATGGGTACAGAGGTGCTGTTCAAAGTCAGGGAGGGGAGGGCCACCAGGGGCCATGATATGAGACTGGAGCGAGGAAGGTTCAGGAGGGAGCTGAGGAGACACTTTTTTACAGAGAGGGTGGTGGCTGGGTGGAATGCATTACCTGCTGAAGTGGTATGCAGTAGAACAGTGGACTGCTTCAAACGAGGATGGGACAGAACAAGGGGAGGGTTAATGAAGGGAAGGGTGGAAGGAAGGGCAGCTGCAGAATAAGAGGTGCTAGCTGCACATCTGAGCCGACTCTGATAGACCCCAGGCCTTTATCTGGCTGGCAACTTATGTTCGAAGGATTCCACCAACCAACCGAAGCTGTGGCTCAGAGTGACAGGAGGGAATATTTCACCTATTGGTCATAAGTGTAAGCTGTACCCATCTCCTGCTTCCACCTGTCCACTATATGCTCAGTATTACGGTGCCATAGTGCCTGTATACCCCTATAGAGATGCCCAATTAAGTGTTACCAGCTCCTCCCCCAGAAGAAGATCCAAAAAGATGGTAAGGAGGAGTGGGCAGGGGTCTGGGAGTTTAGGTGAACAGTTCGGGTTATGCAGAAGTTATGTAATGATTTGCAAATGTTTATAATGTTCTTGGCCTGTCAGTTCATATGTATTTTTTAGTTTTTAAAAGGGAGTACTCCCTATACTGACAGAAATCAAAAAATGTAACGGAGACCTAAGTTTCTCCACTGTTTAAAGGAGAAGTCCACCCAGAATGTGCAAAAACATATGTTACGTAGAGTGTTTTGATATGTATGTTAAATCCTAGTGTGTCCTTCCCTCTGTCTGCTATTAGGAGTTTTTCATAAATTAGCCTGCTAGCTATATGGTAGTTTTATGACCCCTGGGGATCTCCATCACAAATAGGTTTATTGACTTTCTTTCTCCCTACGATGCACTTAGCTCATGTGGTGATGTAGCTATACTTAGATTTAGCAGGGTCTGTCACTGCCCAGCCACAAGATAATACTTCTTTCAGAGAAGTCACACTGCTAGATTTTTGGGTGAGTGTAATCATTATTTTTTGACATTAGTACCTTGTCCTGCTATGTTGCAACCTATAAGGTGATGTTCAATTTTTACTACTTAGTACTAGTGCAAAAACTGAAAGTGATTGAGAGGAATAGAGTAAGCAGTGACATGATTCAAAAACACACACACACACACACACACACACACAGCAGAACATAGCAGGACAAGGTACTGATATCAAAAAATAATAATGATTAGACTCACCCAAAATCTAGTAGTGTGTCTTCTCTGGAAGAAGTATTTTCTCTGTGGCTGAGCTGTGACAGACCCTGTAACAAGACACTGGCTTGCTGCAGGGGCAATTAGACATCACACCAAAGAGCACTCTGGGAAGACTAGATGCCATAAAGAAACCAGAGTGGCAACCTCCCTAGGCAATAAAACAGTTAGGGAACATTAGAAAAATCATCTCTCACAGCCAGAGGAAAAGAAAACACTGGGAGCTGGTTAGAACACAGAAAAAGACTACTACATATCTTTTTCTGATTTTAACATGGAGTTTTCCTTTAAAGGCAACATCCAATTGTAAATGAATAAACTCACTTTCCTCTGCTAATAATGGTTTTATGTGATAAGGGCGAGCCGATTCCCTTATGTCATGGAACAGAAACCGTGACCCAAATATCACCAGATGTCAAAAGGGCAACCAAGATAACATCAGCTACCGCAAACTCCACCTCAGTCACTTACCCTTTCTTTCTAGCACTTGTAGTATAGTTAATCCACCTAGTCTAGTTTTTAGATTGCACTGACATTTTTTTTGTTTCCCACTGTTATATTACATTATTGTTAAACCCTCACTGAATGCTCAGTGTCACCTTGTATTTGTTAATTCACCAAGGCTAGTTCATGGTTTGTCCTTTAGTCTATATTATCCTGATTTTATGTACCATTATATTAATCCTTGCTGCAAGTTAAATGTTTTAGCCTATGTCATGTGTCATGATTGTTGTATGTAACTGGATGCTTGTGTAAACGGGCAGCAATGCTTACATGCTTTTCCAGTATAACCAATAAAAATGAATGAAACTGTGATGGTCGCTCACTTTTTAACTACAAGCGATAACAAACTAATTTTTTATGCGGGGGGCTATGACCCCTGCACCCCCCAAATTGCTTATCAACTCGGGGAAGGAGGGGGACTTAGAAATAATTGAAAAACAATTTAAAAAAATTTGTCCCGCACTACAACCCAAACCCTGGTCCACTGGCTTCATAGTCGGTGAGCCACTACACCAAATGGCCAGCTCGGCAGGACTTGGCCAAACATCTTCCTATATCCTGCCCTAGTGAGTGTATCTCACTGCTGTACTAGCAATACAGGATAGCTCGATCTTTTTCTACCGCTTGCTGTCAATACGAGTGCTGTTATTGAGTCGCTCGTATTGAGCCGCTCAATTATACGTGCTCATATCATTGTACACTGCTAATAACCTACAGTACCAAAGCATAGAGGAGTGCGCAGGGACCCTAACAAACTTACCCCATTGTGCCAATTTGACTGCTGTGTAAGTGGAAAAGTCTCTGAGACTAGGCTGACCCTGAGGGTAAGAAAATAGGTAGCGAGCAACATCAAATAGATCATTCAAATGGAATTAGTTTTCCATGGCAAGACATACAACTGAGTTATCCAGTTACAAATTATGTGGAGCTGCACCACTTGGGCATAAGTATGGAAATTTGGCAGGTTAACCCCCTCTCCCCCGTCTCTCTGATCCTAGGGTGTTTATCACCCCAGATAAAATGTGAAACCATCCACTCTCAGGATCTAAGATAATAAGATGGGGATAAAAACTTGGAGTGTTTGTAGGAGATAAACCACTTGGGGCAATACCGTAATTTGGACAGCATTGTTGGAAAAAGCTAAAGGGGAGGGACTGCCACTTTATGAAATCCTCTGTAATCCATTGTGCAAGCGGTTCATAGTTTAATCCAACTTTAAGGGGATATAAACCCCCAAGTATTTAATTATGGTCCTATACCATTTAAAAAGGGAACAGGTTTTAAGCAGGCTAGAAGTGGAGCAATTAAACAGGAGTAATTCCATCTGTTGTAAGTTTAGGTAAAAGCCTGACAGGTTACCAAAGATCTGTCATTCCTACTCAACCTCTTTGATTGAGAGTTCTGGGGATAACAGGGAGAGCAACAAGTTCCCCAAGGGGTACCCCCTCCACCCTCAATTTCTGCAGAATTGTGGAAGTTAATGGTCCTATGTATAAGGCAAATAGAAGAATGCAGAGAGGGAATCCCTGCCAGTCAGGAGGTTATTTACACGACAGAGTATTTGACTGTTGTACATGGGTGCTTTGGTCATTCACACCATCTGTCCCCTATGGGACTGCCATGCTGTCTGGGTACTGTGAAGGCAAAGTAACCCTTCTTTTTTTTTTCTTGTTTAATATATTTATTAAGCAACAGTTCACATATGACATTGCTCATCAATCTATCATAGACAAGAGTATTTAACTGCATACAGGTAGTCTCATTGTGACAAACAAAGCCATCCTGCTATGTTATTATCATGATATAAGCTTTCTCAGTCCATTACTGTCATTTTTGGTTTTTCCAAGTCTAACAAGACATACAAACAGTGATTAAAAACAAGAACAGAGTGTACCACAAACAAAAGAATAAAAAGAACATCTACTACGCTGGTTAATTCCAATGGTTTAGTCTGTGTCTGTGTCTCATGTATCTCAATATACTTTAAGTTTGGATCCCCATTTCCCTTTGACCCCAGTCCAGGGTGTCCCCAACCATTCTTTGGCCTTACAGGTAGGACTTTTAATGTAGTATTCCTCTGCCCTCCAGTAGCATCCTGTCCCCGACATTCAGTGTGCCTAGATATTCAGTCCAGGCCCTTTCAAATCTGTTTTCTTCCCCCGCTCAGGCAGTAGGTTAGTTTGTCTACTGCAAGTACCTTCTGCGTGAGTTCTTTCCAGTTCTCCAAAGTGGGGCCCAGGTTTGTGATCCACACATTTTGCGTTGCCTGTCTGGCCACCACAAGGAGGATTCTAATCCACCTGGGGTACATAACCCATTCCCCATTTTCCTCTCCTTCCACTCCCAATAGGAGTGATTTCTGTGAGAAGTCAACAACCCTCTTATAGCTGAGATCTCTTTATTCCCTTCCAATAAGCAACAATCAGTGGGCACTCCCAGTAATAATGTTTATATATACCCTGTGCTGCTTTGCACTTATTACATGTCGGGGTCACCCCTGGACAAAATCTATGTACCATGGCAGGAGGACAATACAATCTTTGTATAAACTTAAAGTGTGCCTCCTTATATTTATTACAGACTAGCAAGTCCTTATGAGACTCCCAGCATTAGTTACCAATTAGTGTCACTTATGTCTTCTCCTATATCCCTCTCCCACCACTTTTTGGCCAATTGTACAGGCATTTGGAAAAATTTCCTATCTAATTTCACTGCTGTCCCTATGAGCCCTTTTTCATTCTTGAAAGCTCCCAATATGGCTCTTTCGGGTTCAGAGATCTGGTCCAAGACTCCTTGAGGCCCATTTAGCTTCCTATAATAGTCTCTCTAACCTGAAAATATCTGTACAAGTGAAAGGTTGGAAGAGTCCGTTTCTCCTTCAATTCTTGAAAGGAACACATACCTGCTCCTGCACTCAAATTTGCCATACATCTCACCCCTTTCATCTGCCATAGTTTAAAACCTTCATCTTCTAAGCCTGCTAGGAAATCTGGATTTTCTGCAGTTGGTATCAGGAGTGTATAAGGTTTGTCTATACCTTGTCTCTTCTGAATCTTGTCCCATGCCTTTAAACTTGCTACTACCATAGGTTTAGGTGTTGTCAGTCTGCTATATTTTTTGAGGCCCTCCCTTCCCAGGTATCCTGAAACCCTTCCCGGAGTTTCTTCTTCCTCTAGCTCAAGCAAGCTAGCTGCTTCATTTCTATTCACTCAATTCTGGATATACCTATATTGTGTTGCCAGGAAGTATCCCACTATATCCGGAATGTTTAGGTCCCCCTGGGCTACAGGTGCTTTTAATTTTTTCAAGCTCATTCTTGGGTGTTTGCCCCTCCATTTAAAGGCTATAAAAGCTTTCTCTATTTTTTTGTATCCTGCATCATTGGGCTAAAGGGAAGCATCTGCATAATATACAATAGTTGAGGAAGTACATTCATTTTTAAGAGATTAATTCTTCCATCCAGGATATTGACAACTCCTTCCATTGGCTTAAGTCCTGTAAAATTTCCCTAATCAGTGGCTTATAGTTCCCATCATATAGAATTCCTAGATTTTTCCCTATTTTTATGCCCAGGTATGTAAATGTTTTTTGCACTACTTTCAAACCCCATGCCTCCTCCTTTCCACAATCACCCCTCCCCCCCACAAGAACATTATCTCCGATTTGTGAAGGTTGACTTTATAACCCGAGAATTCTGCAAATTGATGTATCACTGACAGTACTCTCAGGGTTGATTTCTCCGGATCAGTGAGGAACAGGAGAATATCATCGGCATAGAGAGTTGTAACATGTTTCCCCCCATGTTTCCCCATGACTCCCCTAATGTTATGATAATTTCTAATTCTAATAGCCAGTGGCTCTCCCTGTCTTTTCCCCCTACACAATCTGAATTCTGGAGATGGTGTGCCATTAACGAAAGTCTGAGCCCTCTGGGTTTTATAAAAGGCACTCACCATTTTCACAAAACCCTCCCTAATCCATATCTCTGCAAAATGTGCAAGAGATATTCCCACTCGATTCTATCAAACACTTTCTCAGCATCCATAGATAATACACGTGCCTCTCCTGGATGCCGGGTTCCCCACCATATGACATTTAATAGGATCCTCAAATTGTGGCATGACTGCCGCCCTTGCACAAATCTTGTTTGATCTGGGCTGACCAACAGTGGGAGCAGCTCTTCCAGCTAGCACCTTTGTCATTATTTTGCTGTCTTGATTTAAGAGGGAAGTCTGTCGAAATGACCCAGATTCCTCCAAATCCTTACCCGGGCTTAGGTAGTACTGTGATGAGTGCTTGGCAACAGGTTTTAGCTATTTCCTGGCCTTCCCTAGTTTCTTCCAGTATATTGCAAAGGGGACTTGCTATTTCGTCCTTCAGTAGCTTATAATATGCTGCCCCAAATCTTTCAGGACCAGTAGCCTTGCCATTTTTTAACTGTCATATTGCTTTCTTTACTTCTGCTACATAAATTTTTGCCGCTAACTTTTTCATTTGTTCCTCATTCAGCTTTGGAATTTTAAGATCTTTAAGAAAAGTGTCTCTCTCCATTTTTTTGCCCTGATATTCTCTCTGGTATAACTTTTCATAATACTCCTTAAATCTATTTCTTATTTCTGCTTCTTCTTTTAGCAGCCTCCCTGTCCTATCCCGAATTTGGATTATTCTGTGGTTACTCCCCCCCCCCTTCATGAGCCTGACCAATAGAGATAGCGGCCTGTTCCCCCATTCGTATATTTTCTGTTTTGCAAAAAGGATTCTGGTGTTGACCTCTCTATCTAAATTCGCATTGAACATCCCTCTTGCCAGTCTCAGTTCCCACTTTTCTTCCTCCCTTCCTCCCCTAAGTATCTCCTTTTCCAGATCTCCTATTCTAACCTCTAGTTCCCTCTGTTTCTGTCTCCTTTCCCTTGTCTGCTTAGCTGTAAATCCGATTATGACTCCTCGCATATATGCTTTGCCTGCTTCCCAGTACATACCCTCCCTTTCTACTGTGCCTTTATTCTGTTCCTCGTAAAATTTACATTGTTCTTTTACAAATTCTGTATAATCTTCCTCAAGCAACATATAGGTAGGAAACCACCAACGACCTCTCTGATCATTGGTCTGGGTTAATTCTAACTCCATCTCAACCATAGCATGATCTGACAAAAATATTGGGCTGTGCCCCATTGCTTTTGTATATTGATACAAATCCCTTTGAATATAAATATAGTCCAGCTGTGACCAAGAGCTAAGAGGGCTAGAATAGAAGATATAATCTTTTAGCCCTGGGTTAGCCGTTCTCCATCCATCAATGAGGCCCAGCTCTTCCAGCCCGAGGAGCCACTGTTGGATTGATTTTTCCGCTCTGTCCCTCTTTCCCAGATAATCCAATTTAGGGTCTGCCACGCAGTTAAAGTCTCCTCCGAGAATAATATTTGGGAACTGTTCCTTAACTAGCACATCGAGCAGCTTCTGGTAAATAAGGCCTTATTGTGATCTGCCAGTGCATAAATGTTCCCAAATGTAAGCTGTTTCCCCCGATAATTCTCCCACCACAAATATGTACCTCCCCTCCTCAGGGTCTCTTACCACCCGCTGTACCGTAAAGGGAAGATGCCTATTTATGAGAATTGCCACCCCTGTCTTGTGAGTATTATATACTGCTGCATGGCAGGCGCCAACCCACCCTCTCACCAGTTTTTTATGCTCACAGCTGGACAAATGAGTTTCTTGCGACATTGTGACTGACTCATTTCTTCTTTTAAGAGCCACCAATATTTTTGCTGTTTTTGCAGGTGACGTAAGCCCCCTACATTCCACGAGACCATCTTGCCCATGTGTGCAGTCTTCTGTTTTGTACTAGCCATCCCCCATATAACATGTCCCTTTGATACCCAGGTCACGGCATGACCACTAGCCACACTTAAAACAAGCAGAACACATACCACTTTAAAATGAATATCACAAACAACACAGATAAACAATCAACTAACTTTCCCAACTCTATCACCCCACCCCCAAACTGGAACTGTAAGTGAAGTGTTGAACTTTTGAACATTTGTCCCCCCTCCTTCCCCTCATCCCTCCCTAACCCCAACTGTTTTCCCTCCTTAGAACATACCATTGTATTAAGTATGTTATCCATCCACTGCTATGCCATACTCCAGCTCCACTCTTGCAAGAGCATTCTCCAAGGTGTGCTTTCAATATTTCACTTCTCCATTTAACTTTTCTTTATTTCCCTGTAATTTGGTTTCATGCAGGATATTAACTTCCCCAAGGCACATATGTTTCCCCCATTCTTCCTCCAAACCCCCTCCCTTTAGCAAACACTGTGCACTCTCTTGTCCCCACCATTTCAGTTACTTCTTATAATAACCTTTCATTTTCTATTAGCCCCTTATTGCCATTAGACCCCACCTTTACTCCAAACGATTTTCCCCCCTCCCCATCCCTTATACATTCAAACCCCAATGATTGCCCCAGTTGTTTGAAATATACGCGATGGCCATTAGGCCACCACACTGAAGTTCTGCAGAGCGGCCCCTCTTGCATGCAAGTGTTCAGCCGTCTGTTCCCCCTGTAATAGGCCGTGAGTTCTCTCCAGCCTGACATATTTGCAAGTCTTCTCGTGTTCTGGGCAAAACCTCTACAGGCCCGTGTGAGTCTCCAAACCCCCGGTGCAATCTGCCCTGGACGGGGAAAAAGTTCTGTCTCTAGTCCACACCTGGGGGGATCAATGCAATGCCACAGACCAGTTTTTAACACATCGCATGCCTGTAAGATCGATGTTAAATATTTTCCGAAACCTTGATATATGCGCCAGGTCTACATCAGCAGTCCCAATGGGGTTCATGTTTGCCGCTCTGCATTCCAAATGGGAACAGGAAGGATGTGGAGAGAGGAGGATTTCAAAGGCCAACAGAATCAGAATATATGTTTTAATTGTACAGTCTTATTCAGCACTTTACAGTCTGCATTCCTGATTTACCGGATCAACGTACGCACCATCCGTTGGATAATGCACCTCCCACCTCGTGGGCGATATACAGTCCCTCACGTTTTCTTGTTCTTCCTATCTCACTCATCAGTAAAAGCCTGTAACTTCTCCACTTCCCAGAAGGAAAAGGTGGCCCCCTCCACTTTCACTTTAACTGTCGCTGGGTATATCATAAAGAACTCTAGACCACGCTTTCTCAGGTTATCCATATCAATATTCAATTATTGTCTTTTTTTCTGTATTCTGAGTGACATGTCCTGATGTAATGACAGCCTGTGACCCTCGTATGCCAATTCTTTTTTATTTCTGAATGCTGCCAGCAGAGCTTGCCTATCCTGATAATTATGTAGGCGAAAAATTACCTGACATGGGGGTTGATCGTTCGGGGGTCGTGGGGCTAGGGCCCTATGCGCCCTTTCAATTTTTATCTTGTTTTTCTCTATATACATATTAAGCAATTTTGGCAGAGTCTCTGAGCAAAATTTTAACAAGTTCCTGCCTTCTGCACCCTCAGGCAGTCCCTCGATGCAAAGATTGTTTCATCTACTATAATTCTCATAGTCTAGAGCTTGCTCCTTCTCCAAACGCTGCACCTTAATTGGCACTTCTGTATTTTGGTCCTCTAAATCTGAGATTCTTTGCTCCACGTCACTGAGTTGCCTAGAGTGCCGCTTTAATTCTTGGGCCACCCCCTTGAGCGTGTGCTCCATGCTGTCCCAACGCAGCTTCAGGTCGGCCAGAATCTGCTGAGAGACCACTCTACTGATTGCCGCCACTTCAGCTGCCGACAGGGAGATTGGGCCTTGTCTGCTTACTGCACCACCCTCCTGGCATATATTTTTCTTCGAATTCTTGGCCATTTGCCGGGCCGATTTGCCCAAAGTAATGTAATCATCCATCTCAGCAGTATCACAGGTAATTAATAGTTAGAGCAAATTACAAGAAAATAAGTTTTTAAGCACAATTTTGTCCCTTTAGCACAGAGCTCCAGAGTAGTACGACCAGTCGCTTTAGCTGCTCATCAGTGCCCCAAAGTAGCCCTCCTTGAGGAGGGTTCCACCCCTAAAGATGCCGTGGGAGCATATTACCTTTAAGCGAGGTACCTTAGGAAGGCGCCCAAAACAAACTTGAAAGCAGGTGCTGCAAACACAGACTGGGAGGCATAAAGAAAGACAGCTGAATCCAGTGACGCTTGATAGCCAACAGAGACCTGACTTCCAGACGTGAGAGGGAATGGCAGGTCTTAGGATGATGAAAACCGAGCCCAACTCTTAGCAGAATCCTAATAATAGGGAAAACATTATAATTAATTAATATACTACATGATGGCCTTCGGCACTCAGGAAAGAGAAAACAAAAACAGTGGAGGATTTATCTGGAAAGACTACACACTAACCCAGAAAGCTGCTGAAGGCACAAACTAAAAAGTAATCCCAAAAGGAATGAAGAAAGCAGCAGCAAACACAGGGAGAAAAGAGGGAGGGCAGTCAGAGTACCAGCAGAACCTCTGGCAGCAACAAACAAACTGAGCTTCCGAATGAGGCTGGAGAAAACTGATTTAAATAGCCCATGAAAGGATATGTGCGGATGGGTGAGTGAGTGAGTGTGTGTGTGTGTGTGTGTGTGTGTGTGTGTGTGTGTGTGCGTATCTGGTTGCTTCGCCTGGCATTGACCTTTTAAAGTGATTTTCTTACATTATTTTTTTGCAAATTGACATACCCCATTCCATAGCCATTGCTTGTGACAGTGATCCCATCCCAGTTTGAATCTCTGATTTAGTGCCTGCATTTAGATACTAAAGATCGTATTTTAGCCCCAACAACGCTGGCCCGTCGTTTCCCTTATTTCCTGATTCACCAGTATGCCTCCATGCTGTGATGTCTAGCAAGGGAGAGTGCGGGGGCCCAACCCATTGAAATAAATGGGTCTCAGGTTTGCATCATATTTAAAGGAGTACTACTGGGAGCCTAAATGACAACATCAGAACAGTGTCTGGTGTTCCAGCACCCCGATCCCCCTTATGCATTTATTTAATTGATTTATTGAATCTCAGAATTAAGACCTTTGAGCCAGGGGTTCTTTTACAAAGGCTTCACATCAGCAAGGAATTATACAGAGGGGGGAGTAACAGACATGAGTACATTGCGTACAAATAAGCAGACTGGGTGAGGTACAATAAACTCAGGAGACATTTGAAAACAAACCTAGTACATAATAGTACTGATATTATGTGCTAGGTTTAAAAATACATAATAATACTGATATTAAGTGCTAGGGTTAAAAAGGTAACCAGAAGTTGGTGGAGGGCAGGTGTACAGTCAGAGAAAGCCAGTTAGAAGCAAACTAGAATAGTGATGAGTTATGAGACGTAACATGCCAATAGGTGGAGGAAGAAAGAGCAGGAGGAGGTTGACTTTAGACAGGGGATAATAGTGGTGATTTATTTATTTCATTTCATTTATTTGTGTATTTGGATACAACCTTTGAGTTAGAACTCTTTTATGAAGGTACCACGTCATATATTGAAGACAGGTTACAGGGACTGGGATTACACAACAGTAACAGGAGTATACAGTGGAAATGCCACATTGTCAATAATATTAAAAACTTGCTATATTTTCTGTAACAGGCAAGAGCTTTTGACTGCAGTAAGTGTATCAGGCGGGACATGCTACAGGCATTAGGTGCTGCCAGAGTTGGCATTGTCTTTCTGTCCTAGGAGGAGTGAGGATGGGGGTAGTGAAACGGTAGAGTGGTGAGAGAAAATGAGAAGCCAGATGTAGTAGGACAGAGGATAGATAGGGGTTAGAGGAGAAGGCAGGGAAGGAGATGAGAGGGTGGGAAGGGGAGAGAAAGCTGGGACAGCAAGTTTGAATAGGGGTTAGAGGAGAGATTGCGGAGGGAGATGTGAGGGCAGGGGTTGGAGGGAGAGAGAGAGTGAGTGAGAGAGGTAGTGAGGGATAAGGGAGAAGAGAGAGAATGGAAAAGAGAGGTGGAGTATGTTCAAGAGGGGATAGGGTGGGGTAATAGGGGAATGGGAGTAGGGGGTGGTGGATGGGTGGTGTGGGGGAGAAAGGATAGGAAAAGAACTAGTAGATAAGTGCTGCCTTTGGCAACTTAGTATATGTGTTATGAGCACTAAAAATTATGTGCTATGAACATTATAGCTAGATAGCTCAGGGGGAAGGCTCTGCATGACTCCGGGGGGGGGGATCATGGTTTCTTGGGTGGCATTTGCATGTATTGCTGTTGATAAGTATCTGTTTTAGCTCAGCTTTAAAGATCATTTAGCTAGCTACCTTCTACGTGGCTGCAGGTAGCTCATTGAGCCAGAGCGGGGCTCGGTAGGAGAAAGATCTTTCCCCAGTGCTGTCCTACGGAATGGGACACTGAGTGTGTGTTGCTCCTTTCCTCTGCTGTTGTATAGGAACTTGCTTGTGGATAGTAGGTTCAAAATGCAGGGAAGGGTGTCTCCAAGCATTGCCTTTCTGCCCAGTATGCTCATTTGGAATCTTATCCTTTTCCTGAGTGACAGCAGATTGCACTGCTTGTACAGAGCACAGGTGTGCATGAACCGGTGAGCGCCAAGCACAAGTCTGCAAGCCTTATTTAGGGCTGTTTCTGCCCTCCTTATAGCCATATCAGTGGCAGCTCCATACATCACCAGGCTGTAGTCTATTATGGAGAGAACGGAGCTGGAGACTGAAGTCCTTAAAGCATTAGGTGTGAGGCTCTTCCTGTGCCTGTACAGGATGCCCAGCTTAGCGTTGGTGGCCTTGACCACTGAGTCGATGTGCGGTCCAAAGGAGAGTGTGTCATCAGTCGTGACACCAAGGTACTTAAAGGGGTGTACCTGTGCCAGGGATTCTGATATATTATTTGTGATTGTTAAAGAGGTGTCTCCTCTTTTTAGTTGAGAGCTGGAGAGCAGCATTGTTTTTTTCTCTCCCCTAAGCTGGTCTCCGGGCTTCCTTATGCCTGGGCTGTACCTCCTGATTCTGATACACAGGCAGGAATCAGATCTCTGCAGCAGTGGACATCCAGCCCTCCACTTTCTGTTCTCCTCAGTTTACTTCCTGCCTGCCATGAGGCAGGTCCTCTGCAGGGGCTCTGCCACTGTGGTGGCAGAACTGAAGACATCAAACTGTAAGTGCAGTTATTTTTCTCAATAGAACAGGATTTTGCAAGGGAGAAACTTCATAGGAGCAGGAGCTCCAGCATTGCCTCACAGTTATCTAGGGGCCCCAGTCTGTCATGCATGCTGCTCAGACTGGACCTCTTCTTGCCTGTTTTTTCCTGCGCTTGGAGGCACGCATTTTCCCGCCCCCCCAAAGATGGTCATTTCTTGGGCAGGCCCTCACGCTACCAGGGGGAAGCCGCTAGAACACCCGGGGCAGCAGGAGCTTTACAGGGGGAGGCCGCTAGAACACCCGTGGCAGGAGTTTCAGAGTGCAGTTGTTTTTCGTCTCCAGGGCGGCCGCTGCCCAGGCCATGGGTACTGCGTCCGCGGAATGAGCCCCTGACCTGCAGACTCATTGACCTCAGCTGCCACAATGCTACGTGGCAGTAGGAGCCTTTGGCTCAGCATGAGCCGCGCTGCAGCGACCTGGTCCTGGCACTTCTTTTCAGCTGGAGGACACCAACAGGAGCAGTGGTGCTTCATTTCGGCTCAGGAGGAGCCGCGCTACAGGTGGTGCTTCATTTTGGCTCAGGAGGAGCCGCGCCACAGCTCAACGGCCACAGCTCCTCGAGCACAAGTAGAAGCAGGCAAGCTAAAGCATTTTTCCCTAGACAGCGGCTCTTTTTTTGGCTCAGGAAGAGCCGCGCTACAGCTCCTCATCACCGGGAGTGCCCACACTTGCATGGACTTCGTTTTGGCTAGAGCACAAGCAGAGGGGTTTTCCCGTAGACGGCTCCATTTTGGCTCAGGAATAGCCGCGTTACTCTGCCTCGCCGTCGATCGGATGAATGATCTTGCAGAGGTAGCGCTTCACAACCACAGAGCACTCCACAGCAACAGTGGGCTTCATTTTGGCCCAGGCCAAGCGGCGCTACACCCCTCGTCGAATCAGAGGCAACTCATCAATGGCTGGCAATCTGTTTACCTTAGCCGTTCGTTGATGAGAGACCTGCAACGAGGCTTAGCGGTTCGTCCTAGTTCAGGGAATTCCAGGGACGATTGCTATATTGCGGGAAGAGAGCTATTCCAGCAGCCTTGCTCAGCGTTCTGTCCCCCCCCCAAATCTGTCATGAAGGGATGGATGCCCAGAGGGTTATCTACATAGGCTCCCCAGAGGCTAGATCCTAGATCCCTGTTTAGGCTACTAAGAGGAAAATAAAAGTCTGGAATTTGGACTGGCACAATTCTTCAAGGGCCAGCACGTTAATCTCTGCTTCAGATATGTGGTGTTATCCTCACACAAGCCTTACAGGGGCAGAAAAGATCAGCACAGCAAGTCCCCTACTGCTAATTCCCTTTGGCTGGATCGCTGCACCTAAAATGTACGGCAATGTCTGGGAATGGGGAAGACGTTATGAAAGCAGACCCTCCTTGGCTCTTTCTGATAGCCCACAGGTCAAAATAAGCAGTGGCCACCTGAGGGATCCAGTAGTCCCCAGCCCCCTCTGTAACCAGACCTCATAAAATGGTGAAATAGGGACTCGCTTGGATCCAGTATGCATTGACTGACATCCTGGGATCCCCACATACGAATCACAGGAAGATAACTCATAGAAGGAAAGCTAAAGCGTTGCAGGGTGCGCTTCTTGGACTCCTAAGCTCCAGTTTATCCTCTTATGGAGGGGGAGCGAATGGGCAAGACCTTGTCCAAGGCGTCACAGTCAAAATCCCCCTGGATCTCACCTGGTGGCTCCCATCCAATAGAATCAGGTTTCTCGCTGGGAATATACTTAAAAAAATATATATATATATTTATATATTACTCATTGTATATTATAAGGAAGAGGGACATGTGGAGAGTGGTGCAATGCACTGGCTGTGGGGCAGCAATTTTCTGGGAGACATTCTGGAACCTGCGTTGCTGCCCTATTTGCAGGCAACTGTCAGCTCTGAGGGAGGAGGTTGCCTACCTCCAGGCTGAACTGGCAAGGACTAAGGAGGCCTCCCCACCCAAAGAGCACCAGTTCCACAACCACTGCCTCAGAGGTTGCCATGTGTGAAGAGCAGATGGACCACAGTAGGTTCTGGGAGGGTGAGGTGGTGGAACAGGCGAGAGCCCCTGAGTTGTACCTCTACACAAATCATATGTCAGTCTGGAAAATCAAGGTTCCTCTTGATGACACCCTCAGTGGAGACCAAGAAGAATGCTGGGGACATCCACAAGGGAGACCCACAAAGAGTGCAAGGGACACCACAGGGAAAGAAACAGCTTCTGATAGGGGACTCAATTGTTAGGGGTGTAGACCTGGGGAAGGGAGAGGAGAGGGAGTAAGGTGCCTGCCTGGTGCCATGGCTTGGAGGGACAGGAAGCAAATCCTCAGGATTGCAGAAGCAGCATCACAGGAGAGGAACTAGATATCATTGTCCACCTCGGGACAAATGACCTAGCTAGGCATGAGATCAGTGCAGTGCAGGATGAATTTGTGGAGTTGGGGAGGGGCCTCAGACAGGTAACAAGCACGGTAACCTTCTCAGAGGTGCTGCCAGTCTATGGCAGGGGTGAGGCTAGGGTACTGCACACCATGCAGTTTAATGAATGGTTGCAAAACTGGTGCAGAGCACAGGGCTTTGGCTTCATTGGGGACTGGGGGTCCATCTGGAGAGATGAAGGTCTATACTGGCATGATGGTCTGCATCTGTCCAGGAAGGAAAACACGCTCCTAGGTGACAGGTTTAAAGGCTTCCTTGGCAAGCTTTTAAACTAGCCAAGGGGGGAGGTGCTGATAGGAAACAGGAAAGTTCATGCCTTCCCCCACAAAACATGGCAGGTAGTAGGGTAAACACTGAGGTACATAGCTTGACAGAGGGCAGGACAGGGGTAAATGGAAAAATACACAAGGGCAATTAGAGCACAGATGGGGTAAAAAAGGATAAAGCCAACATTAAATGGAGGGCAATGAATACCAATGCCCGTAGTCTGGGAAACAAGCTTCCAGAGCTAGTAGCCCTGATGGAAGAGAAACACTTAGATATTGTAGCAGTCACAGAAACATGGTACACGGAGAACCATGACTGGAATGTCAACATACCAGGGTACACCATCTACAGAAGGGACAGGGAAGGTAAAAGAGGAGGTGGAGTAGCTCTCTACATAAGGGAAGAGATCAAAGCTACAGAACTAAAAAGTAAAGGGGGAGGACAAGAGGCACTCTGGGTCACCTTGGAGACATGGAATGGCATCACAATTTGCACAGGGGTTGTATACAGACCCCCGTCTCAAGGGGAGGAAATGGACAAGAAAATGATAGAGGGCATTCTCAAAATGGCTGAAAAAGAGGAGATACTGTTGATGGGGGACCTGAATATGCCAGATGTTAACTGGACAACATCGACTGCACCCACATCCAGAGCAGGGTTATTCTCGATGCCGTACAGGGGGCATGCCTTAGACAGCTAGCGGTTGAACACACTCAGGAGGGAGCAATATTAGACCTGGTACTCTCAAATGGAGAGAGAATCACAAATTTAGAAGTCAGTAGAGATCTGAGAACAAGGGACCACTGCACAGTGTGCTTCACAATAAACACAACCATGGAGACAAGCCATACAGAGACAAGGATACTGGACTTTAGAAGGGCTGACTTTGGCATAATGGGTGAATACCTGAGGAATGCATTAGCAAATGGCCAGAAAGGAGGGGTGGAAGAACAATGGAGAAAAATCAAAACTGCCATCATGGAGGCAACAAGCCTTTGTGTGAAACAAGTAAAGAAAACAAAGCGGAATAAAAAAACACTATGGTTCTTAAAAGAGGTGTCAGGGAAGGTTAAGGAGAAAAAGGCTGCATTCAAAAAGTATAAGGATTCACAGAAGGAGCACAACAGGAAACTATATCAATTAAAGCAGAAAGAAGTGGGGAAGGCAGTCAGAAAAGCAAAGGCCCAAACTGAGGAAAAGATAGCCAACTCAGTTAAGAAGGGGGATAAAACCTTTTATAGGTACATTAGGGAGCATAGAAAGGTTAAGGGAGGGATAGTGAAGATTAATAAAGGAGAGGGGAGGTGGGCAGAGGGAGACAGTGAAAAGGCAGAGATACTGAATGAATACTTTTGCTCAGTATTCACAGAAGAAGAAGAGGAGGAGTTACCTAAACCAAACAGTAGAAGCACTCTGGGTAGTGGGGTTGACGCCAGTCCATTTACAGAAGAAAGAGTCCTGAAAGAACTCCTAAAACTCAAGGTGGACAAAGCAATGGGGCTTGACGGGATTCACCCTAGAATCTTAAAAGAGCTAAGGGAGGACCTAGTGACACCACTAACCACACTTTTAACAAATCATGGGAAGATGGGGTGGTACCTGAGGACTGGAGGAGGGCAGATGGATTCTTCACAAAAGTGGGAGCAAGGCAGAAGCAGGAAACTACAGACCTGTTAGTTTGACCTCAGTGTTGGGGAAAATGATGGAATCACTTCTGAAAGAAAGAATTGTTCAGTACCTAGAGGCCAGCAGGGCACAGGACCCAAAGCAGCATGGATTCACAGCAGGAAGGTCATGTCAGACAAATCAAATCGATTTCTTTGACTGGGTGACCAAAGTAATAGACCAGGGAGGGGCTGTGGATATGGCCTACCTAGACTTTAGCAAGGCATTTGACACAGTCCCGTACAAAAGATTAATAATCAAGTTAGCCAGCCTGGGAGTGGGTCCCAGGGTGATAGCCTGGGTAGCAAACTGGCTGCACAACAGGACACAGATGGTAATAGTGAATGGAACACATTCTGAATAAAGGGGGGTTACTAGTGGAGTACCTCAGGGCCCAGTACTGGGTCCAGTGCTCTTTAACGTCTTTATAGGTGACACTGCAGAAGGTCTGGAAGGAAAGGTATGCCTCTTTGCAGATGACACAAAGATCTGTAACAGAGTTGATACACAAGGGGGGGTAGAAAGGATGAGAAGGGACTTGGCAAGGTTGGAGGAATGGTCAGACATATGGCAGCTTAGATTCAATGCAAAGAAGTGCAAAGTAATGCACCTGGGAAATAAAAATCCAGGAGAAGAGTACACAATAGCAGGGGAGGTACTAACAACAACAGTAATAAAAAGGGATGTGGGTGTAGGCATATCAGATGACCTAAAGGTGGGTAAGCAATGTGAGAAGTCAGTAAGGAGAGCCAGGGGGATACTGGGATGCATAGGGAGGGGCATCACAAGTAGAAAAAGGGAAGTGGTTATCCCTCTGTACAGATAGTTGGTGAGACCCCATCTGGAGTACTGCATGCAGTTTTGGAGACCCCATCTACGCAAGGACATAGACAGGATGGAAGCAGTCTAGAGGAGGGCAACTAAATGGTGCAGGATCTACATCAGAAACCATATGAAGAGAGACTGAGAGAGAGAGAGCTTAATATGTATACTCTTGATGAAAGAAGGGATGGGGGGGACATGATAGAAACTTTTAAGTACCTCAGGGGAATCAATAAAGTCCAGGAGGGTAGCATCTTTCAGAGAGAGAGAGAGAGAGAGATGCATAAGAACAAGGGGGCACAATTTAAAGTTAAAGGGGGGATGGCTCAGGGCTAATGTGAGGAAATTCTTTTTCACGGAGAGAGAGTGGTGGACGCATGAAACCACCTTCCTGGAGAGGTTGTGGGGTCTAAAACAGTGGGGGAATTCAGACATGCATGGGACAGACATAAGGCAATTATAATGGGGGGTTGCAGGAAGTAGGCTGTTGGTTAACTAGAATCTGCAGCTTATCCAATAGGTAGGTAAGTGGGCAGACTGGGTGGGCCAAGTGGTCCTTATCTGCCGTCAAAGTCTATGTTTCTATGTTTGTTATACTCCCACACTGGCAACAGCTTTTCCCTCTCCTCCTATCATAAGGGAAATGGCTGAAGGAGCAGCGACAGCTCTCTAGGCTTCTGCCCTATCCAGTGCCCCAGCAGATCTTAAGCTTTTCAGGCTTAGACCAACGCAACCAGAAAAATGGTTAAACTATCATAAAGGCTACCCTTTGAAATGGTCATCGGACAGGAATGGAGAGGCCCTTCCTCAAAGAGACGCTTTTAGTCTTCCACACCTCCCTTAAAGCATCAGCCTGTTCTCAACGACACTGACGTGGCATTCCAGCGTGCTGATGAGCCACATATAAGCAAGCCCAGCCATCCTGTTTTCCCGCAGGAGCTGCAATACCTTGGGCCACTATCCTGGTATTCCAGTGTGCTGTCGAGACAGATGTAGATAAGCCCACCCTGCAACAGCCTCTGAGCGGGACTATTCTAGGCTTTTTCAGCAGATATATCAAAGGAGGCTGCCAGTGGCACAGCAGGGGCCATGCTTTAACTCACCTCGCCTCGACACACTTAAGGCTGCAGGCATGACAGGCAGACAGGTCGCCAAAGCTCACTTGGTATATGCCCCCGACAAGGGAGAGCTCCCGTATGGATAGTCTTTAAAGGAGGTGGTAAAAGATTCCAGAGAGGAGCCGAAAACTAAAGGAGGTGGTAAAAGATTCCAGAGAGGAGCCAAAACCTTAGCTACCACAGTTTAGGAGCATGTACAAACCCTGGACGTAGAGATCCAGTCAGAGTATTCAAGTCCATGCATACTCAGAAGACAAACTAAATCTGCCTTGGCAGTTTTGTTCGCAGCAGACCCTTCAAGGTGGAAACCTTGTCACGAGTAATCAGGGAGTCGCAAAAAGGAGATTTTCCGACACCCATAAATCTGCAAGAGGCCTATTGGCATATTCCCATGCAGTAATGGCACACACACTATCCCAGATTCAGAGTGGGAGAGCAGTACTTCCAATTCAAACTCCACCATTGGGCAGTACTTCCAATTCAAACTCTACCATTGCGGTCTTCTCACAGCTCAATCAGGCATTACATGCAGTGGCAGAGGTAGTCAGGTCCCCTATGGCTGGAGCATGAGCTTCCTAATTCCTAACCTTTTTCCCATCAGCTGAAGAAAGAGTTTCCTAATTCCAAACCAGACCTTGATCCTACGGGGGGACTCACATCATGACACAAGATTTCTTCCCGAATCCTAGCCTTTGGGATATGTATTTGCTTATCAAGGAGTTTTGCAAGCTCCTCAGCTTTCTGCATATTTTTTCACACAGCTCATTAAGATGGATTAAGTCCTTCCTCCGGGGATGGTGCCAGAGGTCAGAGGTCATGATAGGCCACAAGTTAGGCCATCCGCACTAAGTCGGAAATGTGACCAATGCAAGTCTCAGGAGCTGGGAAGGACTCACTTGCATCAGCTATTGGCACCAGGAAGGGGATCGCTGTTGGACACAAGGTACAGTATAAGCGTTTCTGAGAGGGGAACAGTAGGCCATGCCCAGAGACATGCTGAACAGCAATTCCTCAATCCGGCTAGCCTGATTCCAACTGATAATCTGGCAATGCTGGCATACACCGACCATCAGGGCGAAACGAGAAGCTCAAAGATGCTAAAGGAATCCTTTATTTTCCAAGTGGGTTGAGCTCCACTGAGTGACGTTTATATTGAGACAGGAAAATGTCATAGCAGAATGATTCAGACGCATAGTGGGTTGACCAAGGGATTGCAGCTGAAGGACACTGCCTCTCACATTCAGACAGAATAGTGGGGCAGTACTCAAACAGACTTTTCGCATGCAGGCAGAACTCCAGGATAAAGCAGTTCTGTTCCCTGGCCAAGGACGAACCAACGGTGGCTCAGGACACCTTTTCCCCCATAAACTGGGATCTGTTCAGTCTCCTGTATGCCCTTCTGGCAGAACTCCAAGGTAAAGCAATTGCAGAACTCCAGGGTAAAGCAATTCTGGTCCCTGGGCAAGGACGAACCAGCGGTGGCTCAGGACACCTTTTCCCCATAAACTGGGATCTGTTCGGTCTCTTGTATGCCTTCCTGCAATACTGCCTCTATCAAGAGTCCTCCACAAAGTGGCATTGGACAGGACAGTCATGATTCTAGTCTGTCCCTTATGGTTTTTCTGAACTTAGTTGTTTCTCATTCATTGATCAGGGCCACCACCTCGAGCATTCAGGTTCAGCCATGGGAATTCTCCATCAAGGTCCAGTTCTGCACCTCATTTTAACAACTGGTCTCTCTCTAGACTTGGAAAGTGAGTGGAAAATTTTTTAAGGAGCTATGTGGTACAGCTTCTGTTATTAACATGATGGGGAACTTGTATGTCTCTTCTTCCTCCAAAGTACATTATAGAATCCGGAGGAAATCTTGGTTCCAGACACATACAGAACAACACAATATAATCGCCTGTACTACTGCAGTTCCTTTAAGACAGATGGATAAAGGACTGCATTCAGCCACCTTACAAATTGGAGTTTCGGCACTGGGGACACTCTTGATGGACCCTGGGTAATTGCTGGATTCATATCACCATGTCTGGTACTCCTTCAGGCAGCAGCATTAAAACATCTTCAGTTCACCGGAGCTTTCACCTTAGAGTCTTAATATGGTTCTCAAGGCCGTGACCAAGGTCCCCTTAGAGCCTCTCAAGCCATCCATCATGCTTCTCAATATAAAGGTTGCCCCTTTTTTCTCAAAGCTATTGCTCCCGCTAGGAGTTTCCACAAACTAACAGCATTGCTGGCCCAAGAGCTGTACACTCGTTCATCAGGCTAGAACAGTTCCAATTTTTGTTTGCCAAAGTTATGTCTCCCCTCTATTACAATCAATGGTTCATTCTTCCTTCCTTCTGCCCACTTTCTAAAAGCAACAAGGATGGAAAATGTCATACACTAGACCTGGGAAGAGGGAGAAAAATGGACATTAAGAGAGAGAAAGCTATTCGCAAAACTTCAACTGTATTCATACCAGCTTAATAATACATTTGGGGCAGCAAGGATTCATTAGGCTCTATAGCCAAATGGATTGTATCCGTCACCTCTGTGGCATATGCTCAGGCCAGAGTAACTTGCCTGGCCCAGTGAGAGTGCATGGCCCCCTTCGTGGGCATAAATCTGAGAAGCATCGACAGCACACTCACACTGAGTGGCTTTTGATTTCCATTCGTGCTCTCTTAAAAAAAAAAAAAAAAAGAAAGTTCTCACTGGAGGTGATGTCCTCAGCAGAGGCATCCTTTGGCCACAGAGTGTTTCAACGTGGTGAACCCTTAAGGACTCTTGACATTCTTCCCACCCGGGACATCTGGGGACGTACTGCTTTTGTATATCCCAGGTGTAAGGAAACCCGGAGACCAGCTTAGGAGAGAGAAATCGAAATTTAAACACCTGTAAATTTTCTTTCTCCGATGGCTGGTCTCTGGGCTTCAGATTCCCTCCCAGAATGTATATACTTGGCTGGCCTCATGGCCTTATATGCCCTAAAATTCTTGTTTTTTGTTCCCAAGTTCTTGTAGTATTGCCACACTGGAGTGCTTTAGGAAGAACTGAGGACAACAGGAAGTGGAGGGCTGGATGTCCACTGCTGCAGAGATCTGATTCCTGCCTGTGGATCAGCATCAGGAGGTACAGACCAGGCATAAAGAAGCCCGGAGACCAGCCGTCGGAGAAAGAAAATGTACATGTATTTAAATTTAAATTATTTTTTTTTTTATAATTCAGCAAAAGGTTTTTGTTGCTAAACCATTTTTCTATCAAGTGGAAGGTGGACTGAAGCTATGATTGGAGGGGTGTTATTTTTGAGTGACTACTGAGGATCACAGCATCATCTGCATACAAGATCATTTTACTGGTAGAGGCCTCAGGGAGGGAGTTCAGGAACAGGCTGAACAAAAGGGGGCCCAGGATAGACCTCTGGGGAACTCCCAGCGATACCATTTTGGGTTGTGATATTGCTTGGCCTATTTTTACCCTTTGCGTCCTGGAGGACAGGTAGTTCTAGAACCATAGGACAGTGTTGGGGGTAAATCCGAGGGATTGCAGTTGTTTTAGAAGGAGGGTGTGGTTGACCGTATCGAAGGCCTTAGTGAGGTCGGAAAAAAGATAGAGCCAACCATCCTACCCTCGTCCATGGCTTTATGTACATAATCCATGAAGATGACCAGAGCTGTAATGGTGCTATGATTCTTCCTGAAACCATGCTGCTGGGGACACTGCAGTTGGTATTTGTGGATGTATTCAGAAATTTGATCAGCCACAATTCTTTCCAGCGCTTTTGAGAGTGGTGACAGGATGGAGATGCACCTGTAATTTGTTTTGTGGGTCCTATCCCCGCTCTTATAGACAGGCGTTACCAGCGCTTGCTTCCATAATGCTGGGAATTTAGCCAGAGCTAGTGATTTATTAAATATTTTGGAGATGGGTACTATGAGCACGTCAATAGCAATTATCCCCAAAACTCCTACCATCCTCCCAGTTCCTTTCGAGTTGACCCTTGTAATAGTTGACTTTCACACTCTTGATGAGGTGTGTACATTTGTTTCTGGCTGCCCTGTAATTTTGAAAATTTTTGGCCTTCCCGGAGGACTTCGCCCTAGCCCAGAGATTATCACGTTCTTTCATGTGCTCCAGTAATTCAGTAGTTATCCACCCGTTATTGTACCCATGTGCTTTCCCTTTTTTTGTAGGAGTGTATTTGTCACACACCCTGTTGAAACTGTCGATGAGATACTGCATTGCCCGGTCCAGATCCTGAGTATGATCTGTGGGTGACCAGTCAGTCCGAGAGAGCTCTTCAATTAATGCGTTAGTCTGCCCCTTTATTAGTACCCTATTGACAACAAAGATGGGTGGTGCATTTTTATATTTGTTTGACCATCTGCAGGTGACTGGTGATTGGTCACTCAGAGTATTAGCCAGCACGGAGATCTCAGTTAGCCTATTCGGTGCACTAGATGGAAGCCAGTCAAGTAGGGTATGATTGCCTGTTTTGTGGTTCATCCTGGTGGGCACTGTAACTAGTTGTGTAAGGTAGAAGCTTTCCATGATGTCTCTCTGTTGTGCTGCGTTGTTACTAAACCAGTTTCTATTGAAGTCTCCTGCTACGATAAGCTCACATTCCTTGGTGATGCCAATCAGGCACCTAGCACTTTGGTAAGCCCCTCACTGGGCTTCCTTGGCAGGAGGTAGGTACATGCTATGACCAAGGACTTCATTGAGGGACCAAACATGAACTTAACTGAAAGCAACTCGGAGTCATCTGTCATAGCTGTAATGGGGAGTACCATGCCGTGAATATGGTCCCAAATATATAACAAGCATCCTTCCAGGACTTTTCTAGGTTATAGTCTGAGAATCGTTGCAGATGACTGTGGACTCAGTGGTGAGACAGAATAGCAGCCCAGGAGGGTGTTGTCATTAAAATGGCAGGATCGGTATAAGCAGCGGACCATCAGGGTTAAGTGGGGCAGTCACCGCTGCTGCAGTTGTCTAGGTGCTGTCGAAGACAGTTTTTGAAAGGACCAATTTTGGGAGTAGATTGAAGGTGTATGTGGAGGTTGTTAAACAAACCCTTGAAATCAAAGTATATACTTTATAGTGTTCCTACCTCATTACTCATAAATTCTTGCAGTTGTAGCGGTGCAGACGTTATTTTGGTACTAGGGGGGTATGGGCCGCCTGGAGAGCCTGCTGCAAATACCATGATATGCTGATGCAGTTTTGCCCCTTCCTGTTGTGTGCCCATATGTATGGAGATTGAATAATCTTCATAGCTGCCATGCCTGTGCTATTTTTACAAAATTAGCCTAAATGCCATGTGTTTGTAAACTATAAAATGTATACTTTGACTGCAAGGGGGTCAGGGTGCTGGAGCACCAGACTGTGTTCCCATGTTGTCATTAAGGCTCCCAGTAATACTCCTTTAAAGGGGAACTGTCATCAGCAGGGTTTCTTAATGTCTGAAAGACCACAAACAGCCAATTTGAGTGACCCATTGTGTTTATCTGTGAGTCTTTGCAGTCCAGAGTTATTCATATGTAAATCGGCCTGTAATTAAGGGCTGGGGCAGCCATCTCTTTTAGGTTCCTGACAGGAAATGATGTCACCTAGGATCTTGGCCCTCTGTTGACTGCAGGTTAAATAGGAAATTGTCTGTTTTATTAAGTGTGTTTTAAGTTGTTATTACAACACTTTCTACATTTATATTACTTATTTTGTATGTGCATTGAAACTAGTGAGTTATCACCTTTACAGTTCAATCTGTTAGTAAAAATAATCCATCTTTAGGATTGCTAGGCTGTACTGCCAGCTGATCATTAAAAACTACACATCTCAAGGCTGGCTTTGTGGTGCTAACAGGTATTGGGGCCCAATATCAGGATTTCTAAATCCTATCTGTGTTCATGACAGTACAGACTTCTGGGGCTGCCACAGCACCAACTTCTGTATTTTTCCATTCCCTCTCTTGCTGCCTTTTCTCTTACAATTTCGGGTGTGAACTCAGGTCTACAAGATGCAAATGTGGCTACGTACCTACTGGCCTTGCATCATGGGGCCAGCCTTGAAATGTGAAATTATTGATTATCAGCTAGCAGTACAGCCTAGAAGTTAACGCAAAGAGCTGTGAACAAGCTTCGTTCATCAAGCAGAATGGATTTTGATTCCATCATGCTCTACTTGTGTACTGTGTGACCAGAGTAAGCCACTTAACCTCCCTGTGCTCCCAAAATGCACCCAGGAACAAATTGTAGCTGTGTGCCTTTCCTGGACAAAGACAGTAAAAACAATCTGAGCATGTGTTATGATTCTGAAAATATTATGTTTTTTTTAAATCCAGATTTGACTTGAAAAGAAAAAACAGGACACCATTACTTCTTAATTGCAAAAACACATAGATGGACAACACAGTCAAAACATCCACAATCTGAAATGCATTATTAAAAGAGTATTTTACTTCTTTTGATTAAGTTAAAAATATAACAGTTTCTTACTGAAATACTTTGGATGGAATGGGATTTTCTACTGTAAAGGAAAAAAAATCAATCTGGTTGATCCTGCTGCCCATACCCTTCGAGCGTGTCTTACACTCCGCAGCTATGCCGACGGATCACAAATTTCCAGAATGCCATTCCCACTGTAATGTAAAAAAAGAAAAAAAAATGGAAAGACAGGCTGTGTGTGTGTGTGTGTGTGTGTGTGTGTGTGTGTGTGGTGTATCTCTGACAGAAGTGCTGCACTAACTGAACTGTGCTGAAAGGGAAAAACCATTATCACCATTAATTAAATAAAATATGTGGGTGGGTGCAAAAAACAGAATTTTCCACACACCCTCGGTGTGGGATGCCTTTATAAACCACTTGGACTTTGCCATCAGGGTTAATGTAGCATCCCACACCTTGGGGGGGGGTGAAATTTTGGTTACACACACACACACACACACACACACACACATATTATTCTATATTTTAATAATGCAGTTCAGATTATGCTTTTTTTAAACAATGTTGTCCATTCATGAGTTTTTGCAATTAATAAACAAGTAATGGTGTCCTATTTTTTTCCTTTCAAGTCAAATCTGGATAAAAAGAACATAATATTTTTAAAATCATAACACATGCTCAGATTGTTTTTACTGTGTTTGTTCAGGAAAGGCACACAACCACAGCTTGTTTCTGGGTGTGTTTTGGGAGCACAGGGAGGTTAAGTGACTTACTCTGGTCACACAATATACAAGCAGAGCATGTTGGAATCAAAACCCATTCTGCTGAATGAATGAATGAATGAATGATGCTTGTGTACAGCTCTTTGCTTTAACCTCTAGGTTGTACTGCCAGCTGTTAATCAAAAATTACACTTTTCAAGGCTGGCCCCATGATGTCAGGCCAGTAGGTATGTAGCCACATTTGCATCTTATGAACCTGAGTTCACACCTGAAGTTGTAAGAGAAAAGACTGTAAGAGAGGGAACAGAATAAGACAGATGTTAGTGCTGTGGCAGGCCCAGAAATCTGCACTGACATGAACACAGCCAGGGTTTAGAAATCCTGATACAGTATGGGGCTCGAATACCTATTGGCACCACAGAGCCAGCCTTGAGATGTGTAGTTTTTAGCGATCTGCTGGCAGTATAGCCTAGAGGTTAAAGCAATCCTAAAGATGGATTATTTTTACTAACAGTTTGAAATGCAAGCGTGATAACTCACTAGTTTCAATGCACATACAAAACAATTATTATCAATGTAGAAAGTGTTGTAATAACACCTTTAAACACACTTAATAAAAAAGACAATTTCCTATTTAACCTGCAGTCAACGGAGGGCCAAGATCCTCGGTGACATTATTTCCTGTCAGGAGACTAAAAGATGTGGCTGCCCCCAGCCTTTAATTATAGACTGATTTACATATGAATATCTCTGGACTGCAAAGACTCGCAGATAAACACAATGGCTCACTCACATTAGCTTTTTATGGTCTTTCAGACATTTGGAAACCCTGTTGATGACAGTTCCCCTTTAATATATTATCGTGGCCAGCTGGAGATTAAGGAAGGACACTGTTCGACTAACAAGGCCCTTGTTAGTCAAACGTTGCTCTTCATTAATCTCCAGCTGGCCATGATAAGGTATTAAATACGATAAGACTTTAGCCCCATTCATTTAAATGGGCTTCTGACGCCTCCCCTTGCTAGACATCAGAGCCATGGGTGAGTTGGTGAATCCGGAAGTAGGGGAATAAACGGGCCAGTGTGGTTGGGGCTAAAATGCAATCTTCAGTATCTAAATACAGACACTGAAATAAATATTCAAACCAGGACAGGATCTATCGCAAGCATTAGCAATGGAATGGGGTACGTCAGTATCAAATATTTATTTAGTTTTTGTTTACCGGGTAGGTGCACTAGCCAACAAGACTATTTTCAGGCACGACCCGGGAGGGTACAAAGACCAACTTCAGTAGGAACAAATTTGTACAATACTACAAGTGACATGTAAGTGTTTGAGTAATTAACAGTGGTAAAAAGACAAAAATAATGCATCATTTAGGATAACATGTAACAAAATACAATCAGGTCATTTTTAGAGTGACTGAGCAGTATACAAGCAATGAGGAATAGAACTCAGTGAGACCAAGTAGTAATAAAGTAAGAGAGGGTTAGGCAGTGAGAATTGGAAGGAAAAGTGCACTCTGTTGGAGTGGACCCCAGGATCCAGTGGACAGAGGAGAGAGGGGTTGGATTATGGAAGTGAGAGCTAGGGCTGTTTGAAACAGGAGCAGACATAGGAGGGAAAGAGATAGTGACATAGTTCTCTTTTGAAGGAGATGTGGGAAGCGGTTTGAATTAGAGTTAGCGGGAGAGTGTTCCAGAAATGGGGTGCATGACAGGCAAAGGCATGACCGCCTTTGGAAGCGCGATGTCTTGGAATAAAAACAGGGGCATGGTCAGCAGAATGCAAGGCATAGTTGGTTTTCTGGTAGAGAAAGAGACTGGCGAGGGGTTTAGGTGAACGGGATCTGATGATGTTATCAGTAATGGATCCAAGAGCATAATACCTAAGCTCTTGGGGAGGAAGCCATCCCAGATATGAGTAGAGGAGACAGTGATGTTTCAGCCTGGGGAGAAGGACGCAAAGCGACAGATATTATTATAGGTAACATCCCACTTTTGTAGACTTGAGTTGCAGGCAGAGATGTAAGTGGCAACCCCATAGGTGAGTAAGGGAAGTAATATCCCGTGGGCAATAGCAAGCCTGGCTGAGGGGGCGAGCGCATAGCTCGTATGGTAGGCGATGCCAAGTTTAGAATTTTCATGCTTACAGGTAGACTGAATATGGAGGTCGAAACTCGGTGATGGGTCAGGAGTGACCCCTAGATATTTGAAGGAGTTTACCACCCCAACTGATAAGCCATCCAGGGAGGAAACATTGAAGTGTCCTTGGGAGTGTTTGAGTTTGGGCTTAGAGCCAAATAGCATAGCTTGGTAATATAAGAAAATCACTTTAATTATTGAAATGCTACCAGTCTGACAAATTGTTAAACTGTGTAGGAATGCACTTGTGTAACAAATTTGCACATTGTATTTTGTAGATGGTTATATTTTCACTAATTTTTGATTTATATTTTATTCCTTTCATGTGAAACAAAACAATACTGTTTTAGAACAGATTGGCAATGTATTAGAACAGATAGGCACTCAGTCAAACACAGTACGTTTTAGCGTACAGAGAAGTTAACCCATACATGTTTACACCAAAGGATAAATAACATTAAACCTAGGATTAATAGAAGGTGCCAAACCACTCCATATCATCAGCATTATTTATTTAGAAGTTGATAAAAGGCCGGCCCACTGGCACAGCGGTAATGATACTGTTCACGACGCCAGCGACCCAGGTTTGGGAATGAGTCAGGGATACTGGAGAGCCAGCCGGGGGGGGGGCTTGAGTGCCCAATGGGCAGCTCACTTTCCCTGGGAGGGAGGGGGTCAATGGCCCGTTGCTGTCCTGTTCTGTTCTGGAGGAGGCTGGAGATACAGCAGCCCAAGCCACATGTGGGGGGGGGGGAGTGTGGTAGGATGTCGGTGTTCGCGCCTTGACGTCATGGCGCAACCTCGTCTCTGGGGCAACATGGGAGGAAAATTGAGCCATCTTGAGCTCCGCTGATGTGAAGAGGCGCCCTTCACCAGTCGACCTGTGAGGCCACAATTGGGGCCCGACGAGACCAGAAGGATATGGGTGTTCCCTCCACCCCAGCTCCACCTGGGGGGGAAGCCAAGGCTACGTGGGGGCACCTGACCGGTGGATTGCGGAGTCAAGAGGGTTGGGGGAAGTCCAGCTGGATCTGGGGACAAAAAGAGCAAGTAAGAAAAAAAAAATTTGATAACCAGGAAAGGCACACTGAGCCAAGGCTCGTTTTCTGGTGCAACCTAGGGAAGGGGTTGTAAGGAGACCAGTTACAAATGCAATTCAGAGTCAGCACAGCAAATACAGGAATAAAAGGTGTATACAGAGGCAGCGGTATCTTAAAATGGCATAACATAAATACAGCTTTGTATAAAGCAGTAACAATCAAGTGGGAGACATTTAAGGGATGTGAATTGGGAATCCTTTACTACGGCATATACAGCCACCATGAACCAGAATAACGTGTACGTGATAAGAGGGCATGTTCCTGGATCTGATCCAGGTAAAGTAGAAGGGGTCACTCTTCACTGAATGACTTCCACACAGAAAGGAAAGAAATCACGTAAGGAGAGGCATTTACTTGCAGACTCTGATGGTTGAGCGGGTAGTTACTTACAGTGCTGAATTCTGGCTGATGTCTGTGAATGTAGTAGGGTGGTGCTCAAAGGAAGTCTGCCAAAGCATCCAGTCCCGCGTCCACCAATACAGATTGCTTGGAAACAGTTGCTGTGGCGGGGGAGGATGAATGGACTGTACATTTCATACCCAGCTGGTCCAGTAATTTTTGTTAACTTTTTCTGTATTTGAAACATTTGAGAGAGAGAAACAATTTTTGCTGCATGGTAGTAAAGCAGCAATAATGAAACAAATGAACTTAAAGGCTTAGGAAACACTGTGCATGAACATTTTCCGTACAGTTCACACATTTAACTTATTCATATATATTTTCCCCCCAGCAACATCTCTTCAGGAGTTTGCAAATGTTCTTGAAAATCTAGAAGATGAGAGAGAGCGCATGGTAAGTAAAACTGCAGTTTTCAGAATCAATTTGGATGATTGCTGTACGTGATTACCCTGATGTAATGCTGAATTATTGTATAAGAAGGCTTCATAAGCCATCATTTGCATGAGGGCACTCAAATAAAATCTATGAAGTGGTCAGAGCTCAAGGTTATGGTAGTTTCTTTCTGTTTTCTTTATCAGTGGACTTCCTGCACATTTTTTTCATTGCATCCTGACCCCGCATTCTTTAGAATGCTTGCAAGATTTAATCAAGCCATACCAATGACGGGGAGTCAGTCAGTCAGTCAGCCATGCCTTCCAGTTCTCCCTACTTTCAAGGAGGCTCCATGATAGTGCCTAGATTTTGGTTTCATGTGGCAGTATTATAGTTACCCCCAAAAAATACTTAGAATCAAAGAAAACTCTTTGACTTGTCTTTTAATGAGTCAGTACTGCATGTCTGCCGGCTAATGTCCATTGGATAAATACTGTAAGTTAGGGCTGTATTAAAGTCTGCCTGATTTTAGGGGTCAAAATGAAGCGAGCTCCTTTATAAAGAGGAAAAGGCAACACTAAGAGCCCCACACCCAGTTGTGGGGCTGGTCCCAGTTTGCAGTTTGTACGCAAACTTTTTTTTATTTTTTTTTTTTTACTTAGTGTTTACGACAGTATAGTAGGTTGTATCAGGCTGATTCTGCAAACTTGCAAGCTGACATTTGCTGTAACCAGAAACCCCAGAATCCCTGGCAGTTGACATCAGAGCAGAACTGCAGCAATGGAAGATTCAGTAGCCTGCAGTGCATGAGTTTTTATAAGCCCAGATCTTTTGTTTACTGGTCTCATTGTCCTTCTGGGGCTAAGCACAGTCACTGGAGACTGTACTTGGCCCTGTAGAACAGTGGGACCGACAAATATCTGATCCAACCTGTACTGAAGTAAGCAGTAAGAATGTTAACAAATAAAAAAAGAGTTTTTGCACACTTGCAGTTTGGGACTAGCCCTGCACTTGGGTGTATGGCTTTTAGTGCTGATTGTTCCCGTTTAAGGTATGTGCATTTGGGATATCTAGCTAGCACTGCAGTATTCATCAGTAAAAGAGGGGTCACTTGTTGCTAGGGCTGGGTGAAATGTTTGAATTTCGCTAATGCATAACTTTTTTTAAATACTGCCTTCCAGAGCCAGCCCGTTGGCGCAGCGGTGGGATTTCCGCTCGCGATGCCAGCGCACCCAGGTTCAGAAATGGATTCGTTGTTGAGGGTTACCGGGGGAGAAGGATTGAGCGTCCCACGACTGCTCTCCTTCTCCGGGGGGAGGGTGGTGAAGTGATTGGCGCTGTGGCGACACCCATCGGAGGCTGGGTTGCACCACAAGCACCGACGCCTAAGCAAGCCCGGGGGCAAGGTGGACGAAGGTCATCATTGCACGTCCTCTTCCCCCGTCTAAAGGGGAAAAACCATGCTGCTTGCCGCCAGGATGATGCCTGCCTCTCCGTTCTAATGAGCTCCCAGGCCGACTCCCGGACCTATCCCATTGTCTGCGGCACTGGGGCCTGTGCTGCAGCGCCGCCCTGGGGGGTAATCCAGGGGGTATCCAGGAGTTACGGCTCATGTGGGAGTGGGAGCGGAGGCGGCCATGACCTGGGCTGATGACTCGGTGACAGGCAGCAGGAAAAAAAGAGAATTAAAAAAAAAAATATTGCCCTCCATAGAATCCCCGATATTCTGAAAAATACTACCTTTTTCGTCATGCAAATTGTGTAATTCCAATACAGTGTAGGGAAATTGTTCACTCACCACTCCAAGTGCAGACGTATGTCAGATTGTTCCCTGAAATGTAGAAAAAGGCAGTCATCACCATAATCACAAATTGGGGTATACCCCCCCTTAAACTATAGGTCATACTGTCCAATCTCACTGATCAATGTGGATCAGAAAATAATGACCTCTATATTGGCTACATTCCTTCAAAAAGTTATCTGCAAATTAATACATTGGAACCAGACGGAGTTCACCCTCAAGGACCAATCCTCTGACAACATTCACAGGTTTCTGAATATTATGCATGTGGTCACACATTCCGGAGTAATCAATCTTGTCATTTCACATGACGTGGACAAGGCGTTAGACCATCTCAGCTGGCAGTGTTTACTATTCACGCTGCAGAGGTTTGGCATGGGGCTGAAATTCCTGTCCTAGATTAATGCCTTATATATGACTTCAAAGGCTCATTTACGAGTCACTGGCCTGCTGTCCCTATATTTAAATTTGCAAAGTGGTACCCATCAAGGGCTCTTGCTTTCCCCACTTGTTTTTGCCCTGGGAATAGAACCCCTAGCAATTGCAGTCAGACTAAACCAACTTATCTCAGGTGCCACATGTGACTACCAGTGCCAAAGGAAAAAAAATCTCCCTTTATGCCAGTAATACATAGTTGTTTGTAAGTGACCCCCTAAACTCGCTGCCCCCACTGATAGACACCTTGGATAAATATGGCAGGGTGTCCCGTTTTAAGATAAATAAAGTCAGATGTATTTAAAATGAGTTGTGTGATGTCAGCCCAAACTACAGTGGCAGTCACATTCAAATGGGTCCCAAAAGGGTTAAAATACCTTGGATTCTACTTTAAAAAAGATCCCACAGCAGTTTACAAAGCCAGCTATGAACTTCTTCTGCAGGAGATGCTGATTATAGGCGATGCACCTTGTTACCCCTATCAGTAGGGGGATATATACAAACAATCAGAACAAACGTACTGCCGAGACTATTGTATTGCTTTAGAGCATACCCAATTAACATTCCCCCTGGCAGTGTGGAAACACTTAGGAAAGCAGCACAGAAAGGTATCTGGTGATTGAGTAGAGAGTGAGAGAGTGCATACTTCCATCCTGCAGCAGCACAAAGAGATCGATACAAGGGGCCTAGGCCTCCCTGACTGTAAATACTATTACTGGGTGGCTCGGGTGGCACCCATCATACAGTGGCTCAACAAACAGCAGGGAACCAGGTAGATAGAAATGGAAACCTCAAGCTTTCCAGAAAGATGTCTGGTGTGTGTACCCCCCCCCCCCACAGTTGAATGGAACTACTTTTAGAGATTTGCAGAATCATTGGGTAACATAATCCCTTAGGTACCAGGACACAGTCTGAAAACACATCAGCATAGCAAATGCCATTACTCCCTAAGTGGGTCTATCAAACTCAGCAGACTGCACCACTGGATGTAACAATCTAGGCTTCAAGGGACGAGAACTAAGGGGCATAACCATGCTACAACATTTAAAAGTCCCAAACATGCTTACCCTTAAATCATTCGCCAAGCTTCAAATGGAATTTGGTCTAGGCTGTGGTGAGTTTTTTGATATTTACTGGCTAAGCATTTTATAAACCACCCTGAAGTTCAACCACACGTTTATTTTTTTTATATTAACATTTTTGTTGAGACAGCTAAAGCAATCATTACAATAATAAGTAGCAGTTATACAGTTAAATGACAATCTAATCGTCAGTCATTAACATTCATATCCACCACTGTGTCTAGAGTGAATTAGGGAGTCCCAGCCTGCACAACCAAGGGAAGCCATATTCCCATTAAACATCCTCATTGGTGTCTGTATTATGATGTTGCTGCTGACTGTTCATCATCCCAGAACACAGATGACCTCCAGAATGCCCTTGTATCAAACCACACATGCTTTGACCTCTAAACATGCTTGAGGATTATATAAATACCACTTGGAAACTGGGCATGATAATTAAATCAGGGACAGGAAGTATGAAATGTGTACAGTGTCTTGGAAAATATGAAATTAATGATGTATGCTCCTTTCAAAAATACAATAAAAACCTAAGTTAAAAAATTAAAAAGTGACGGGGTACTTAGTCTGCTTCAAGACTCAGAGCAGTGGGTTTCAGAGGTGGCCAGAGAGGCATGGGAATCAGGTGAACAAAGCACAGATCAGGACTGGGGATGTGCAGTCTGGGTGGGTGACAAAACCACCACCTCCCTGGGTTACAAATAATTTTGATGGAAGACACTAATGCAGTTCTTCCTGACACCCACATGCACTAAGCACTGTGTGGCCAGCGGATCAGATAGGTGATGGAGGGGCTGCAATCAGGAGGGCTCGCCATGCTATATTTTCTAGGCTTGCCCACATCTTGCAACTGATGGACAGAAATACATGCCCTGCTGGACAAAGACCTTCTGACACCTGTAAAACTTTCAGTCTCTCTTTCTGGGTACCTACACACATAAGAATATTAACAAAAGAAATGCTGGGGGGCGCTGTGGAGCAGCGAACTGGCAAGATGCACTCCCTTGCAGCTCTGTACACCTACAGCTATTTTGCGATAAAAATCATTCTTTGTTTTGGGAAAACATTAAATTTTGTTATAGCTGTGAACAGTTCAGGTCATCTGGAGTCGAGAGATACCTGATGGTCATGGGATGGAATCAGAAAGCTGCGGGCAGCGGTCCTAAGCATATCGCAGCAGCGCTCGAACAGGCCACAACCAACCCTGCGAATACGACCGGTGGAGAGCCCCCGTGGAGAGCTTTGCAGATCTCCATGCAAGCGATCGACTCTAAAATAGAGTCGATCATCCAACGCTTTGCCGACCAGGATGTTAAGTTGGAGGCAGTAACACAAGTAGCATCAACCGCAGAGAAAACGGCTGTGCAAGCTTTGACGGCTACAACCAAGGTTGTGCAGGAAATGCCCAGTCATTAGAGATTGGAGGCTCTGAGAACTCGAATAGAGCCTCACATATCCGCAGATAATTGGTCTCCAGAGGGATGTGAAGAGGATGACCTACTTGCCTTCCTATATTCGTGGTTTCCTACGGCACTTAATCTTCCACAAGGAGACTTAAAGGGTCAGCTCCTTAAAGCTTTTCGAATCACACCGCGGGCCGTCTGGCCACGTGGCAAGATCCCAAGAGTGATTCTACTAGTAACTACAAGTTCCTATGTCAGAGATCAACTTTTACAGGCAGCGAGATCATCTGGAGGATTACCCTTTAACGGATCTACTATCCATTTGTTTCCTGACCTATCGTTTGCGACACGCACCAGAAGAAAGAAGTTTGATGCGGTGAGAGCTCGGCTCCAGGGGTTAGGCGTAGCACATTCGCTTCTGATGCCGGCCCGACTTCGTATCCACTGTGGTGGTAAGACATTTCAGTTTACAGATCCAATTGAAGCAGGGAAAAAAGTGGAATCGATAACCAGGAAATTTCAAGCGTCCGAGGGTTGCAGTGGCAGTGATTTGGACTCTGATCGTGAAACCTGACTGTTGATAGCTGTGATAATAATTATATTTGCTCTTGAGTTTACTGTTTTCTACTCAATTGCTCTAGTTTTTCTATAGCTTCAAGACAAAATGATTCAAGGGTGCATAGAAATGCATGTTTAGTGCTACCATTATAGAAATATCTTCTAATTTTAGGTATGAGGGTTCATATCAGCACTGGATGTTGAGTAATTACTCTTCGGGACTCTGAACATGTTGGACTTGACCCCAAAAGCCTTAGTTTGCTGTGGCTTATTTAGCTAAGCTAACTGTTTATAATTTACTTGTTTCCCCCCCTATCCTGAAGCCATTCTGTCTAGGCTCTTATCCTAATGTACATTTGATGTATCTGGTAAAAAATGCCTGATACCGGACAGAAGACTGTACAATATGCATTTGTTTATTGTAAAAGCAATAAAAGAAAGTTTAAAAAAAAAAAAAAAATTGCCTACATCTACAGAGTGTTCACAAATGTGGCCCTTAAAGTGGTGGCTTAACCTACTGCTTCCCAGTCTGACCTGTTTTTGTAATAGACTAAGAGATGTCAAGATGGAGGGGGAGCACGAGAGAGCCATCTTCCGGGCTGGACATGCTCTACATGGGCACTCTTCCACAGGAGGGCAGTAATGACAAAAAATGGAGGTAAAATTGAAAACTTGCCAAACAATTGCAGAATATCAAGCCTGCATCTCCTCTTGAACAAACTGATACCAGTTTCAGCTTAGGCCATCCACAGACGCAACAGGGACCACCAAATGATCTGCTGTCTGGACTCAGCAAGGCTACGGAAGCCCCGGGCAGTGCTAGAGCCAGCAGTCTGAACTCTGCAAAAGACCCACTGTGGCAAGCCATGCTCGAGTTCATGTGTGCCATGAACTCGAAAACAGAACGTTATGGAAACTTGAGACAAATGATGTAGCCATGAAAACACTAATGGGCTCTGTGGCAAACTCAGAAAAGCAGATGGCTACAACGATGTCTGCGGTGGCCTCACTGACTAAAGAAAGCAGCCAGCTGTATGGAAGCTCTTGAAAATGAGATCAGAGCTGGGAATCTCTGCATCATAGGATTACCAGAAAGAGCCGAAGGGTTGGATTTACTAACTTGCCTTATGGACTGGCTTCAAGATAAACTCACCATTTTGGAAAGCTTTCAGTGGTTGATCTCTTAGAAAAGCCTATTGGGTGAATCCAAGGGTTTGCCCTGCAGCACTAGCTCAGCCCTGCACCATTCTGCTGCAAACGGGCTCAGGGATACGTGATACCATCCTATTAGCAGCTAGAGTGGCATACCCTTTAACAAGTAATGGAACGGACGTAAAACTGGGGATTATCCATTCCTTTTTGTTACTGGCTAGATTATGGGTAGTGTACGGGGGTAAGATATGGCAGTTCACTGATCCTCGGGACGTGGGTCGGTGGACAAAGAAGGCTGAGAAGGAATTCAGTGCAAGAGGTGAAGCCCAGGAACCCCCCGACTTGATTCAGGGGACTGAATTGTGAACTAATTAATTTTTTTCTCCATGTTTAGCATCACGTTTTGAGCACTACTGCAGCTGTGCCTCAAGTCCTTTGTGTTGATGCAAGCTTCCTTTTGAAATTGCTGAGGATGGACATAATGGGAAGTCGGGGTAGTTCATTATAGTTGAAATACTAATTTAGGTACTGGTTGTATGTCGGTGGGGAGTCCACCATGTTGAGGCTCTTACTATATTTTAACTGCTCGGGATATGGTGCTTGCCGTGTTGCAGATCTAGGACTTGCTGTGTTGGACTTGAGCTGACAGTCAGTATGTTCTTATTTTAAAATGTTAGCATGAATTGAGTTTTTTGTGGTTTGACATTAGTTTACATAGATACATAGATACATAGACAGTGTCAGCAGATAAGGGCCTATGGCCCACCCAGTCTGCCCATTTGAGCTTGTAAGTTCAGTTTATGTTTTCCTAGAAGTCTGTTGCCCCTTACCCCTGACCTCCAGAATTCCTTTATGTCTGTACCATGCATTCTTAAATCCCGTGATTGTTTCAGCCCCCACCACTTCCTCTGGCAGGGTGTTCCACTTGTCCACCACCCGTTCTGTGAAGAAATTCTTCCTCATGTTTCCTCTGAGTCGTCCTCCCTCCAACTTCATCCCATGCCCTCTAGTCCAAGAACATCTTTTTTGCTTAAAAATAGTGCATTCCTGCACCCTGTTCCTCCCTGTAAGATACTTGTATGTCTCTATCATATCCCCTCTCTCCCTCCTCTCCTCCAGGGAGTACATGTTCAGTTCCTTCAACCTGTCCTCACAGGACTTGTGATGCAATCCATGTACCATCTTTGTTGCCCTCCTCTGAACCTTCTCTACCCTGCCTGTGTCCTTCGTGGTGAGGTCTCGAAGTACTGTACTCCAGGTGGGGCCCTCACTAGTGTCTTGTATAGTGGATTATGACCTCCTTTTCCTGCTGGTGATGCCCTGCCTATGCATCCCAGCATCCTATTTGCTTTACCTGCTGCCTTGTCACACTGTTTCTCACCTTGAGGTCATCAGAGATGATAACCCCAAGATCCCTTTCCTGCTTGGTATGCTATATCCTCACCGATTGATATATTAAAGTAGGGTTTTTGTGCCCCTATATGCATTATCTTGCACTTCTTTGCATTGAATTTCAACTGCCAAACCCTGACCATTCTTCAAGTTTCTGCAGGTCCCTTCTTATTCTGTCTACACCTTCTGGGTGTGTCTACTCTATTACAGAGCTTTGTGTCATCAGAACAGTGAAATTCTGCCTTCTAGGTCTTGCGCCAATGTCGCTGATGAGAAGATGTTGAATAGGACCGTCCCAGCACTGAGCCCTGTGGTACCCCACTGGTCACTCTTCCCTCTGTGGAGTGACAGCCATTTACCACCACCCTCTGTGTCCTGCAGCCCAGCCAGTTACCTACCCATCACACTACTGTCCTGCCCACACCCATATTCCCCAGTTTGTGTAATAGTCTTCTGTGTGGCACAGTGTCAAAGGCCTTGCTGAAGTCCAGATAGGCCATGTCCACTGTCCTCCCCTGATCCTGATTTAAATATTGTTATGTAATGTTACTCTGGTAGTATTGCTTTTTTTCTCCCTATTCAAGGTACAACTTAAACAGCAATCATGTGATTGTTTTTTCAACCTAATATATTGTTCTCCCTAATGGATACACCTAATGCTGTTGAAAGGGATAGCAATTCACTAGGGACATTAACGTTTACAGTGGTTTTTCCACAGGATTCCACCCCCCCCCCAAAACACACACACTTTTGTAACAATGCATGGGATACCAACAGACGTGTAACAGTTTACTGCATGGAAGCAATGTTCCATTGTCTTTTGAAAGTACTCTTCCCTGTATGAGAATGTGGATATTAATGATCTGTTTAACAAGAAATTAATAATGTTTAAAAAGAGATGTCAGACTAATGGAAACGTTAACTGCCTGTCTAAATCTACAAGTGAATGAATTTCATTTTATGTGGTCAAACACTGATGAACTTCTAGTAGAAATGGACTCTAGTCAATAATGGATCTCAAACAGGCCTATAAACAAACTATTTTTATTGTAATACTATGGTCCTTGATATCTGACTTATTAGTTTCGTACGTCATCAAATTATAGTGGCAGCACTTTGTATAAATTTATGTTATTTCTTGTTTCATCTGTAAAAACAAACAGAAAGTAAAAAAAAAAAGCCTTTCATTGGACCTCGTGGCAGTTGTATTAAAGTCCTACTTTTGACATAAGCACTTCCACAGTGGAACATTGGGGCATGCCTGATGGCCCAACAGAAGCACATTGGGCCTCTGTTCTGGTGACCTACTGTAACTGTGGAAGCAAGTTCAAGAAGCAGGGATCACGACTGCCAGGGCTGGGGAGGTCTGCTGAGATGAGCACAAGCCAGCCTGGGAAGTGTGATGGCCTGTTCTGATGTCACAGTCACCTTTCACTGTGTGCCGGGAAGTCTGGTTCCTCATTAGGAGTGGCTCTTGCACACCAGTGCACTGTGACATGTGACGCCAGCAGTAGGCATGGTCCATCAGGATTGGTTGGTAGGAGTAAAAACATGGTGTGAAAAGCAAGCCACTATTGCAGTGACAGCCGTTACTGTCTCAAGCTCCACATCATTGATCACTCACCATAATTTGGGTAAGTGGGGTCTAGCAGAAGACAGGGTTGGGCTGATTACCACAGGGTATGCCCCAAGCCTGAGGACTGGGTGGATGTGGTGAAGGTTAAAAAGTTATATACAGTATATGTATGCAGTGCTTGTAAGGATCAAAAAAAGACAAGTATTTTCAATATCCTGAGCCTGCCCCCCCGACTTAGAGTGAGAATATTTTGTTTATTCTCGCTCTAGGTCCTCCATGACTGAATTTATCCATATAGTAAGGTCTCATTGGTTGGAGTTGGTAGCACAAACCCATGCTTTTACTTTCAAAATGCCGTTGAGGACTTGTGCACTGGTTCTGACTCCACACTGCTGAAAATCATTACTCAGACTGTAATGTTCTCAGTGCTCATACAGTCTGTCAACCGCTTTATTTTCTAGTATAAAAACAACCCCAAACAGTTCCCTCTACTAACTGTCACAAAAAAAAAAAATGCCATTCAGCTGAAAGACGCAGATCTTACTTTGAGGGAGGTTCTTGCAGCAGGCCAACACCATTAGGACTAAGCCGCCAGGCGCCAGGACCACATGGAGAACTTTCTAGCTAGCAATTTACCATGGAGGACTGCCCACCGCCGACCTCGCACTCTGACATCAACCTGTCCTATAAAAGTGGGCGTTCCCCCACACCCTCCTCAGTTCTTTCCCCTCTGTCGAGCCACGCACGTCGAAATTTAGCAGACACCGCAGCTACAGTCAACTGCCATTACTCACGCTTGCCATGCTTTTTTTATTTTCGTTTTTTCTGCCAGTATCAGCATTGATTTTTCATTGTTACAGCTGTCGAGTTTGTCTTCTGCACCTGCCTCATCTTCTGACCGCTCCACGAAGTGTGCCTGTGGAAAACAGATTCCTGAAAAAGACAGTCACTCTACTTGTATCTTGTGTGTAGGCCCCAGTTGCGACACTGAAGCCTGCCAGATTTATCAGAAATTCAACCAGGTCACTCGCAGATGTTGTTTAAAGATCCTGGAGAGCCATCTTATCAAGCAGAAACTCACTGTGATGGAACAGGAGCCTCAGGCCAGGAGCTGTTTGGCTTCACCATCCCGGTCTTCCAAGGCTTCCTACTCCTCCTCCTAGTCCAGGGAAAGATGCTGCCTGTGTTGGTCCCCTCTGTTGGGTCCAGTGCTAGTCCCTCCAGATAGCATTCACAGCAGGCCACTGCCATTTCATCAAGCCTGGCATTGCCGTTGCCTTGTCCAGGGAGGTCTCCTTTCCCCCAGGTGCCCGTTTCTCCTCTACCGGCACCAGCAAATTCTCCTCTCAGGCACCCTCGCCCTGTGACTGCTGGGCCACCTGCCCTGCCGCTGATACAACCTTTGGGTCCAGCACTGGTTCTTCCTCTTACGCAGCCTGCGGGCGCGGCACCAGTACTGCCTTTCCTGCAGGCTGCGGGCTCGATGTGGACCCACAGCCGGCACTGGCTGGCCCACATCCTGCATACCCAACAACAGCTCTGCCGCCGCCTTTTCCTTAGCCGGTGCCGGCCTACCCTTACCAACCAGTAACAACTGTCCTTCCTCGGTGCACTATAATGCCCTGTTTTTGGCGTGGTCGTCACTCATGTAGAAGAAGACCCCTGGCCCTCAAGGCCCTCCTTCTGCATCCTCTAGATGGCCTGCTGGGGACCTCCTGCCCTTGGTTTGGTTGGTGCCTCCCTTACGCCGGGATCCACTGGCTCCAGACCTGACGCTGGCTCTGGTGCTCACCCAGATGACTGTCTGCTGGCCAAAAATGAGCTGCAGAAGGCAGATGAGGATTCTGACTGTTCGGAGTCGTACTCTGCTCCAGGGGATTCTTCAGAAGGTATTGAGCCCCTCAAGGTGGTTTCCAAATCCCCTCCTAATGATCCATCTTTCATGGATGTTATGAGGCACATCCAGGCCACTATGAGCTGAGAAATGGAGGAACAGGACCCAAAGTGTCATCTGGCCATGTACATGCTTGAGCCTGACACCCTCACCCTGGTTGTCCCTCCACTTCTTGACTCTTAACGAAATTTTTTTTGTTTATTTTTTATTTGCAATCTTGGATTAACACCTTTGAGGACAAGCTCATTACATAGGTTCCATGTCAGGGAAAACTAACAATAAGAACATAGTACAGCATTAGGGAGGAGCAAATAGCAACACCCTAGTACAGGAATGGTTATAACTAGTATAGGTAAACATGGAGGGGATCTTTAGACTAAAGCAGGGAGGTATCACCAGAGGGCATGGTTTGAAGTTGGAAGGTGGAAGGGTGAGGGGGGAAAAGAGGAGGAGGTTTTTCACCGAGAGGGTGGTGGACCCTTGGAATGCACTGCCTGGTGAGCTGGTTCAGAGATCCACAGTGGAGGGCTTCAAGAGAGGGTGGGACAAACACAGAAAGTGGATGTATCAGATGATGGCCTGTCCCGGGGGGGTGGGGATGGATGATAGGGGTTTCTAGAGAACAAGGGATGGGAGGGTCTCGGCACCCAACTAAGGATCTAGGTTCGAGCAGACTCGATAGACCGTAAGGCCTAATCTGCTGGCAAATAGTATGTTAGTAAGGTCACTGTCGTGGGCTATGTACAAATAGCCAGAGTCAGTTACGACAACTTTAGCAATTGTTACAAGAACAGAATTAGGGAGGAGCAAGTAGCAATGCCCTAGTACAGGAATGGTTATAACTAGTAAGGTCACAGTTGTGGGCTATGTACAAATAGCCGGAGTCAGTTACGATAACTTTGGCAATTGTTACAAAAGGCTATGTACAAAATAGCTGAAGACAATTACACTAACATAGGCAATTATTACTAAGAATGTGGGACAGAGAACAGACATCTTAAGTTGACACACAGACAAGACAAGATAGGGACTAGAGGAAGAGGAGAGGAGATGAAAGGAATAGCCCAGTGGGCTATGACTGAGTGGAAAGAGGCCAGCTGCTCTGGCAGAATGTTTCAAGCAGAGGGGTGGGGCATGGGGGGAGAGTACAGGCTGCGGGGCTTGCGAGTGGGGAAGGGGGGGAGATCTAGTAAAATAAGGTGCGGAGGGTCGGGAGGAATATGGGTGGGGAGAGGAAGGAAGGCAGGCGAGGATGGTGTACTTTAGGGGAAGTATGAGCAGAAAAGATTAAATACAAGTCAGAGTGGGATCCGGCAGGGGACAGGACAGGTGCAGTGCAGGTTGTGTAGGTATGGACTGGCAATTGGGTGATATCCAGGACCGGCGGAATAGTCACTAGAGATATAACAAGTAGGTTATAGGAAACAGTCACAGCTGGCATTCGCAAAAAGCTGTTGTCTCAGTTTTTTTTTTTTAAAGGACCGATCGAAGTTAGGGATGAAATATCAGTATGAAGCGAGTTTAGCCAACCAGGGGCCCAGTAGACAAAGGATCTTTGACCCATGGAGGTGTGACAGTGGAGGATTTTAAAGATTTAACTATCTGAACTACAAGTTGAGCGCCGGTTATCACTGAGGGAAAGAAGATTCTGGACCCCTGTGGGTACCAGGCCAAGACTAACTTTTTTCGCCAGCAGACATGACTGGTAGAGGAGTCTGCCACAAAACTGTAGCCAGTTCATCAGGGCATACAGGTTACACATGTGTGTTAGGCATTTGGCTCCTGTAACCAGTCAACAGGCTTTGTTTAATGCTACTTTTATGTGGTGAAGGGCAGTGTCTGTAGCAGAACCATAAATTACCAGCCTATAGTTGATGAGGGTCACCAGGGAACTTTGCACAGCTAGCTTAAGGGCCACAGGGGTTAGACCGTGCTTGTTCCGGTGCAGCAGACCAATCTGAGTATTGACGGCCTTAGCAACTTTGTTGATGTGGAGGTCAAAAGACATTGTGCTATCCAATGTGATCCCTAGATGTTTGAAATGTTGCACTAGCTCCAATGGAGAGCCCACCTGATTTGTGATGAGAATGGGGATGGGTTCTGTAATGATTTTGGGCAGTGGAGAACATCATAATTTTTGTCTTTGTGTAGTTTATTACAAGTTTCTGTTCTTTAAACCAGCTTTCTACAGCTGAGAAGTTGCTCTGGAGTTTACATTCAAGAGCAAGGAGGAGAGGAGAGACGGGTGACATGATTGAAACCTTTAAATACATGAAAGGAATAAACAAGACGGGTACAGAGGGGCTGTTCAAAGTAAGGGAGGGGAGGGACACCAGGGGCTATGATATGAGACTGGAGCGAGGAAGGTTCAGGAGGGAGATGAGGAGACACTTTTTTACAGAGAGGGTGGTGGCTGGGTGGAATGCGTTACCTGCTGAAGTGGTATCCAGTAGAACAGTGGACTGCTTCAAACGAGGATGGGACAGAACAAGGGAGAAGGCTAATGAAGGAGAAGGGTGGAAGGGAGGGGCAGCTGCAGAATAAGGGGTGCTAGCTGCACATTCGAGCAGACTTGATAGACCTCCAGGCCTTTATCTGCTGGCAAATTTCGTATGTTCATATGTTCGTAAGTCACTGATAAACAGAACAGTGTCATCTGCGTATAATAGTAGACGACACTGGCAAGTGGATAGGAGTTGGTTTAGGAAAATGCTGAATAAAAGTGGGCCCAAAATGGACCCTTGTGGCTCTCCTGAGCTGACAGGTTGACTATCGGATAGGGTATTGCCAATCTTAACTTGCTGAGTCCTGTCCTGCAGGTAGCTGGTAAACCAAGCTATAGTGTTAGGAGAGAGACCAATGAACTCAAGCTATTTGATCAGTAGAGCGTGGTTCACCATGTCAAACGCTTTGGATAAGTCGATGTAGGCTGCACCGACAAGAAGACCTTGGTCGAGGAAGTTGCGTATATAATCCGAAAATTCAAGCAGCACTGTAGTGGAGCTATGACCCTTTTTAATCCATGTTGCTCTGGGCATTGAAGTTGATACTCTTCCAGTATTCACCAAGCTGATCTGCAACTATTCTCTCAAATGCTTTCGAGAGCGGCGGTAGAATAGAAAATGGACAATAGTTGCCACTTAGCGCCCGATTGCCACTCTTGAAGACTGGTGTCACGATTGCTGATTTCCACTTTTCGGGGACGTGTGAGTACCTGAGTGAAGCATTGAGAATATGTGTAAGTGGAGCCAGTATTTCATCTAAGGTCAGTTCAACAAATTTCTGGTCCAGAGTGTCGCTGCTTTACCTAGATTTTCCCAGGACATTTTGGAGGTATTAACATGTTTCCTTGGCTGATGTGGATTTGAAATAGAAGGGGGGATGGGAGGGGGCCTGGGTTATTGTCACTCTAGCAGTAGCAGTGCCCAATGGGCTGTAGAAGTCCACGGGGAGTAACCCATTCAAGTCTGTGAAGATATTGTTGAATGAGTTTGCAATTGTTCTAGGATCCAAGGTGGGTATGCTGTCTATGCTGAGCATGGATGGGACAGATCTGCAATTTTTTTCCAGTTACTTCCTTTAAATTATCTCAGAATTTTAATTTTCTGCCATTTCTCCATGTTTTGGATAGAGCTTCCTTATAGTACTGATTCTTTGCAGTGCGTGTTACCCGAGTACAGTCATTCTGTACTTTTTTATAGCTTTGAATGTCAGCTTGCTTGCCAGTGGCTCAAGCCCTTAGTCATAGACAGTCCCTAGATTTCAACAGGTCAAGAAGGTCAGGGGAGAACCAAGGGTTGCAGTGGCCTTTGACTTTTCATGTTCTCAATGGGGCATGTCAATCACAAATTACATTAAAGTGGCAAATGAAGTGGTCAAGAGCAGAGTCTGCATTACTGGAGTTGTATACTAGAGACCAATTATGAAGGCGAAGATCCACATTTAGTGATTCAAGGTGGCCCCATATGAGAACCCTGTTAGTGACTTGTCACTGGGGGCTTGATGAATTTATTGGACCAGTGGAAAAGAACAGGCGAGTGGTGGGGACAGCAAGGCAATTTCGAGGAGCAGCTGCATCGGCAGCCAGAGCGCTTGCCCCAGCCAATCAGGGCAAGCAGAAGCAAGGTTGTTTTTGGCCAATCAGGACTGGTGGCGCTGAGGGTTGAGGTGCTGGACGCCACACCTCGCACCACGCCAGTGACCCGGGTTCGGGAGTGGACTCGGGTCGTTGGTCGGTCGGCCAGGGGGGAGATAGGCTGTAGCGTCCAATGACAGCTCGCCTTCTCCGGGGAGGGATCTGGCTGATGCCCGCCATTTGCATGACCCCGAGCGGAGGCTTGGGGAACTGCAAGCCCCATTAGGGGATGGGTTGTGGCCATTGAGCAGCTTGGACGTCGACGCTCGCGTCATGATGTTGGAGGAAGTCGCTTGCTGCTCTGGGAGGGAGAAAAAATGGAAAAAAACCTTCCTCAGCCTGGAAGATGGGAGGACCGAGGCTATGCCCGCGATTTGCCCGTGCCCGCCCAGCAGACCTTAAGACCGACGAAACGTAAATTACGGGGTGTCTGACCTCTCTCCTCGTCCATGCCTGGAGGATAATCTGTGGCTCCATGGGGGCTAGGGGTCTGCTTGGGTAGGGTTCCGGGCAGTGGGATGTCCACTTGTCCCCCTGAAGAGTCGGAGGTGGCAGGCTAGGGGAAGGAGATAAACTGTATGGGGGGAAAAGCCAAATGGCTGGTCCGAAACTCTAGGCTTGCAGCGGCGCAAGGGAGCTGTTTTTGGCTGCATCGGCGGCATCAGCAGATGGGCAGTTGCATCGGTGGCCATGGAAACCAGAGGGTGCCCGCAGTCAGCGGTGCCAGAAGAAGGCAGCTGAGGCGTGGGCGGGTGGCTGTATGGGTGGCCATCGGAAGGCAGAAGGGAACAGCAAGGCGATTGCAAGGAGCAGCTTCATCGGCAGCCGGAGCCCTTGCCCCCAGCCAATCAGAGCAGGCTGAAGCAAGAGGGTTGTTTTTACTCTCCCACCCTCCTCAACCCCGGCCGCTATTAAATGCAGTTTGGGGGAGGAGTTTACAGCGAGGAAGCTGGTGGATTTGCCCAAGGGGTCTATGCTGTACTCCACACAAAGGAGCAGTCACTTATGACTCAAAACCGTTAGACATTTAAGCAACTTTTAAACATAATTTTTAAGTTAATTACTGGCTGCATATTGCCAGGCAGCACACGTATGGGGTCTTGTCATTGCTAGTGGCTATTATATCATTTGCACCCTGTTGTCACTGGGGGCTTGTTAATACTAGGGCTACTGCTAGGGGCTACTGTATTACTGGCACCCTGTTGTTGCTGGGGGCTTGTCAATACCAGGGCTACTGTCACATTGTGGGGGCTTGTCATATTGTTTGCTTTCTGTTGAGTGGAGGGGGACATGGATGGGGGCTTGTCACTGCTAGTGGCTGTCATATTATTGCGCCCTGTTGTTGATTCCTGTTGTCGCTGAGGGCTTGTCAGTATTAGGGCTACTATCATGTTGTGGGGGCTTGTCCTGTTGCTTGCTTTCTGTTGGGGGGGGGGTTGAAATTCCTGGGAGCTGGTGACCCTCCAGGCTGTAGGCAGTACTCCAGTGGAAGCAAGGGAAGGATGGCAGGAGAATGTTGGGACAGAGCAAGGAGAAATTGGTATAGGGAGGGGGAGGTGCGTTATAGGGCACTTGCCAGTGGCAGTTGGACTGTGCAGGGTCAAAATCAGATGGGGGTTCTGGATATGTGTGGGGGGAGGACAGAAGACGCAACTGACCCAAACGCTCACTTTTTTCACTTTTCTGTCCCTGCCCACCTCCTCAGACATCAGGCATAGCCTTTTCAGGCCTCAACATACACTGATTCCCTCCCCCCCATGGAAGAGCAAGCTCCCTGGACCACCATAGGGATTTCCAGTGCTGTGGAGCCCAACATCATCCCTCCCTGAGCTGGGGGCATTGCCGAGTTGTATCCCCTTCCCTGTCCTTGAGCCGTCTTCCTGAGCTTGCTTCCAAACCCCAGTCACCAGCATAGTAGTGCATAACACTACCCGGTGAGCCATCTGGCGGCCCTCACTTACTTCCCTTCTGTGAGGATGTGTGTGGTACGAGGAGAAGTACAATATGCCCACTCAAGATCTTTTCAGTTTAGCATGCTGCGTTTGGGTCAGGTTTGTCTTCTGTAAAAAGGCAGTTGCTGCTTCCTGGCACCTAAGCTTCAGCAGCACCCTGGTCCACTTCACTGGGCTCTTCAAGCCCTGGACGTTATATATCACTTGACTTCCCACAGCCATTGGACGTTCGCAAGATGAGGCCCTCCCAAGCGTGCCCCCTCCCCACACACAACCAAGTCGTCTCCACAATATTTGCTAGAAAACATCAAGTAAACAGAACAGGTAAAATTATTTATGCTGTGTGCACCCATCCAAGGGTTGCACCCCTTAAAAAGGTTGTAGTTCCACTTACTTGGCTGCAAAGATGGACTCTGAGCCATCAGGTGGTGAAAGTCTCAGCCCAGCATCATGTCAAACTAACTCTTTAGGAGCTGCCCAACCCCTTCATTCCTCCTGGCAGCTTGAGCAAATATACCTGCCTCCCACATTACGTCATGCATTTCAGTAAGTGCCCTCCACCTCCCAGCCTAATTTTGCTATAGGCTTCTAGGTCTTAGACTGGATGGGTCCCCTCCCCCTTCTCCTCATGTCTGAGGTGGGCCCTTTGGGCCAACCACTATAGGTGTCAGCAGCTGAAGATAGCCAGCTTGCTTAAGAAGGGGGATAAAACCTTTTATAGGTACATTAGGGAGCGAAGAAAGACCAAGGAGGAATAGTGAGGCTTATGAAAGGGAAGGGTGGTGGGCAGAGAGGACAGTGAAAAAGCAGGGATACTGAACGAATACTTCTGCTCAGTATTCACAAAAGAAGGGGGGGGGAGGTACCTAATCAAATCAGTAGAAGCACTCTGGATAGGGGGGTCGATACCAGTCCTTTCACAGAAGAAAGAGTGCTGAAAGAACTCCTAAAACTGAAGGTGGACAAAGCAATGGGGCCCTGATGGTATTCACCACAGAATTCTAAAAGAACTAAGGGGAGAACTAGTGACACCACTGACTACCCTTTTTAACAAATCATGGGAGGATGGTGTGGTACCTGAGGACTGGAGGAGGGTGGATGTGATTCCCCTTAACATAAGTGTGAGCAAAACAGAGACAGGAAACTACAGACCTGTTAGCTTGACCTCAGTAGTAGGGAAAATGATGGAATCACTTCTGAAATAAAGAATTGTTGAGTACCTAGAGGCCAGTGGGGCACAGGACCCCAAGGCAGCATGGATTCACAGCAGGAAGGTCATGGCGGACGAACCTAATAGATTTCTTTGACTGGGTGACCAAAGTAGTAGATCAGGGAGGGGCTGTGGACATGGCCTACATAGACTTTAGCAAGGCATTTGACACAGTCCCACACAAAAGATGAATAAATTAGCCAGCCTGGGAGTGGGTCCCAGGGTGGTAGCCTGGGTAAATTGGCTGGACAACAGGACACAGAGGGTAACAGTAAATGGAATCCACTCTGAAGAAAGGGGGGTTACTAGTGGAGTACTGCAGGGTTCATTACTGGGTTCGGTCCTTTTTAATGTAAGTGACATTGCAGAGGGACTGGAAGGAAAAGTATGCCTCTTTGCAGACGACACAGAGATCTGCAACAGGGTTGATACGCAAGGCGGGTAGAAAGAAAGAGAAGGGACTTGGCAAGGTTGGAGGAATGGTCGAAGGTATGACAGCTTAGATTCAATGCAAAGTAAGTGCAAAGTAATGCACTGGTAAACTAAAACCCAGGGAAAGTACCCGGGGAGGGTATTAACAACAACTAAAATGGAAAGGGACCTGGGTTAGTCATATTAAATGACCTAAAGATAAGCAAGCAATGTGAGAAGGCAGTAAGGATGGCTGGGGGGATTCTGGGATGTATAGGGAGAGGCATCACTAGTAGAAAACAGGAAGTTGTTATCCCTCTGTACAGACAGTTGGTGAGACCCCATCTGGAGTACTACATGCAGTTCTGGAGACTCCATTTCTGCAAGGACATAGACAGGATGGAGGCAGTCCAGAGGAGGGCAACTAAAATGGTGCAGGGTCTGCAACAGAAGCCATATGAAGAGAGACTAAAGGAGCTTAATATGTATATCCTTGAGGAAAGGAGGGAGAGGGGGGACATCATAGAAATGTTCAAGTACCTCAAGGGAATCAACAAAGTCCAAGAGGGTAGTATCTTTCAGAAAAAGAGATGTGCAAGAACAAGGGGACACAGTTTGAAGATGGGGGGAGGGGGCGGCTCAGGGGCAATGTGAGGAAGTATTTTTTCACAGAGAGGGTGGTGGACACATGGAACGGCCTTCCTGAGGAAGTTGTGGAGTCAAAAACAATGGGGTAATTCAAAAATGCATGGGACAGACATAAGACATTTCTGGTGGGGGGTAGAAAGAAGTAGACGGTTGGTTAACTAGGATCTGCAGCTTATCCAATAGGTAGGGAAATGGGCAGACTGGGTGGGCCCAAGCGATCCTTATCTGCCATCAAAGTCTGTGTTTTTCGGAAAAGGTCTGTTGGTACATTTGGCTAGCTGTCCTTCCAACAAACAGTAACTAAGGTAAGAGTAAACTTGCATCTGTCTTGAGAAGCACTGAATAAGAGGGAAACCTCTCTGTCACCCTATCCCTGGAACAGCTACATCTCCCCTCTCCCCCGTCCCAGAGCAGGGCTATGTTGAGTGCTACAAGCATTTGGCTAATGGGGCCACAGGGGTGCTGTGTCCCGCAGGGAGGTCTTGGCTGTGAGGTCACTCCCACCACGGTTCCACCACCTTACATAGAAAAATAGAATTTGTTGCCAGATAAGGACTATTTGGCCCACCCAGGCCACCTATTTATCCTTGCCTGAACTGTCACTGTAAACCCTACCTGATCTCTGGCTACCTCCCCGCATTCCTATGAAGATTCCTTTGTGCCTGTCCCATACATGCTAGAAGAACACCACTGTTTTCACCCCCATGGCCTCCACTGGAAGATTTTCCAGGCATCCACCACTCTCAGTGAAGTTACATCACCCATCTGAGCCACTTTGTGGTGAAGCATCTTGTGACTATGAATGTGAGCTGCTCCACTTTATAAGTTTCCCTCACCATCATAATCTAGTTCTTTAAAAAAAAAAAAAAAAAAAAAGGGGGGGGGGGTTAGTCTCAGAGCCAGCTGTGTATTATGACCTTCTGGGCTTCTACCATTAGTACCCTGCACAGGTGGATTGCATCCCTTCCCCTTCACCTCATCTGCAGTCACCCCTGGTACCGCATATTCTGCCTCAAGAACAGCAATAGTACCAAATGTTTCTTTAAAGGTTTGTCCTACATCCTCCCAGTAATGGATTAATGTAGAGTATGACCAGAAAATGAGGGTGTGTTGGGCCTTAACCTCTGAACTATGTCTCCAAGGAGTATTGGCTTGAAGTGAAAAAGAGGGCATCCAGGGTTGAGAGGGGGGTGGACTATCTAGTAGTCAGTTGGGATAAAAGGCCCCTGGGGCCCTAGGTCCAGGGAAACGTAGATAGTGGGGATACACCTAGATCTCTTCCCCCAAGCAACCTTTATGAGCTGAATGCTCAGAGAGGAATCAGCCATCAGCAATCTGACTGTGAACCAGCTCCCACGTACACTTCTGCTTCTCTCTCCCCCTTCTCTGCAGCCACTACATGTACTGCCAGCTGAAGGCTGTCCCTCATGCAGCCTTGAATCTGTAATTTTCTGTGTTGTGACTGTATTTTTCATTTTGTATCTCCCATTACCCTTTCCCCCTGGACGCACTGTGAGACGAGCAACTTGTTACTCAGTGTGTCTTTTTTGGTGAAACGTTTCAATAAATAAATACATAAATAAATCTATATTAACATCTTCCATGGAGGCCAAGCTCCCGAATCCATACACCTCCAGTCAGCCCAAGGAGTGCCTGCCCACTGAATTGATCCCATGTAATGGAATCACCAAGCAGCTGAGGTTCGACCACACACCATGCGGCCATGTGGGTAGGGACCCAGTCCACCTCCATCCTTTCCCCAACCCCCTAGGTCACCTGACTCCATGTCCCCCCACTTTACCCACCACCTACATATGCCCTTTCAAACAGTTTGCCGGAGCCAAGTAAAAAGCTGACCCAGATACCATAATACAGTGACATAGGTTGTTTAAAACCTCCCTCCACCCAGCCCAGTGGTGCAGAGGGTTGAGGCGCTGGTGCCTTACCTCAGCCCACGGCGGCAACCCGAGTTCGGGAACGGACTCGGGTCGTCGGGGGCTGGCAGGGGCAGGAGAGGATCGAGCGTCCGGAGGACTGCTCTCCTCTCCTGGGAGTGGGTAGTGGGAGCTTGCCGCGCTGCAGCGGCTCCTGGTGGAGACCGGGAGCACTGCTGACGCACGCAAGATGGAGGGAACACCAGAAAAGTGGAAATACCGCTTCGCAGTAGCCGGATGACGGCCGCCCGGTGCCCTGAGGCCATCAGTAGTCCGACTGAGCTCCCCGCCTCAGCAGCATCCCTGGGGCTAAAAAGAAATAGCAGTGCTGGCTTCCCCCGATTGGTGCCTTCCCCCTTGGAGGAGGGGACCCACCCGGCGAAAGGGTTACGCCGGGTCACCTTGGGGATCGGCTGCGATCTGAGGCAGGAGGAGTCTCAGAAGGACGGATGGATCAGGGGACTGCCTTGGCAAGCCTGAAGGAGTGGCTGCCGAGGAGCACGTAGGAGGGAGAAAAAAGATTACTCAAAAAAAAAAAAAAACCTCCCTCTCCCTCCCAGTTGCTCAACACAGTCACACCTTCTGTCCCCCCACACTGTAGCCATTCAAGTGCCTTACAAGTAGTAAGCCACAGGGGGCACATATATCCAGCTCTAATTGAGCCTCAAAGATCATGGACCCCTGAGGCAATACAAATCTCGATCCAGTCCTGTGGATCCATACCCCCCTCCAAATCTTCGTCAGAGGAGGGGGGACAGCTCCTCCCAATATTGCAGCTTTTGTAACGGAGCTTACCACTTGTATGTCCAGTCTAGGTTTAGGTCTCAAGCCAGAATTCTGGCCGCAGTAGTCAAAAGGCAGTAAGGCTTCTGAAGTCAAAGTGGAAACCTCATGTGGTGGTGTGATTGAATTCTCTCTGGGTCTGTGACCTGCAGGAGCAAGGGTCTTCTTGCACTGTTGGTGTTTGCATTTTCTGGTGGTGCCAAGCCTCAGTTTCTGATAGTAGCTCCAGGGCAGGGTCCAGGGCTGAAAACAGGTCCGCAAGTACTTCTGGCTTTTTTATTAATGATTTCACCTCCTGCAAAAGAACTATGCCCCTTCAGGTGTATGTATCTTGAACTGAGCGGGAACAAATATCTGCATCTTGATGTCCTTTTGTGCCAAGTTCTTCCTGACAGCCAACAAAGTACATTTCATCAAAAAAGGTTAGCAGAGTAAAGTCATGTTCAAACAAGCATTTGTCAATGCCGAATGTTTGCTTGCTGGCATTGGCATTGGTAGTGTAGGAGTTAGAGAGCTGCATAATAGGAATGGCAGTGAAGTATTGAACTGAAGCCAACCCCACCACCACCCTACAGAGACTGACAGGCAATAAGGTGTGCCTTTGGGTCGTCGGGTATAACAGCCACGCCATTTCACAACACCCTACCCTGCAAACACTGACAAGTGTCATGGCGTGCCTTGGGGTCTTTGGCCCTTATGCTCACTGCATTCCATCTGGAAAAAAAGGTGAGATGGGTCCTGTATATGAGAGTGGGGTGAACTTTGGGGCCGGAAGAGTCCAAGGCACACCTCGATGCCTCTCACTGGCTGCAGGGTGTGGAATGGTATGAGCATTACAGGCAAGAATCCCAAGTCACACCCCTGATGCCTGTCAATCTCTACAGGCTGGGGCATTATGGTCGGAAACCCTAATGCCTCTGGCGTGCGTTGGCATTTTCACTCCAAATTTTTAACATGGGTTTTTTGTGACCCCCACCTTATGAACAGTGGTAATATCAGTTTGTTAGCCTGAAAGCTGATTTTGCACAGTGACTACGCCATTTGGCACCTATAGAAAGCAAAACACATTTCAACAGAATGTGAAAATGACAGCTGTACTGTTCATGGGGAGGTACAAAAAATGGCAATGTTGAAATTCTGCAGTGAAATATTTAAAATTAGAAGTCATGAGTGTGCATAGAAAATGCGCAACGCACACCCGTAATGCAATTAGTTTGGGGATTTTTTTATAGCAGATTGTCAACACAGGGATTTTGGAACCTCCGACCATGAACAGTGTCACTGTGATTTTCTTAATCTGACCTAAACACGATTTCCCATAGCGACCATGCATTTCTGTGCTGGAAGTGCAAAAACACAGTTCGGCAATGGTGTGAAAAATGACAGCTGTACTGTTCATAAGAAAGTGTGGAAAAATGCCAGTGGTGAAAATCTGGATTGAAAATATTAGAAATCTATGAAGTTACGAGGGTACGTGGAAACTGCGCAATGGTCACTCATAACACAGTCATTTTATGGACTTTTTTCACCAAATTTTTAACATAGCCATTTTAACACCTCTGCTCATGAACAGTGTCACTGTGATTTTCTTAATCTGTCCCGAACATTGATTTCGCACACCAACTGTGCCATTGAGCGCTACATGCGCGGAAACACATTTTGGGTGAGATGTGAGAAATGACAGCTGTACTGCTCATAAGGAAGTGTGGTAAAATGGCAATGTTGAAAATCTGGAGTGAACATATTGAAAATTTACGAACTTACAAGCATCGCGTAGGAACTACGCCAACGCATGCTAAGTAAAACAGTCATTTTGGAAATTTTCACAAATTTTCAACATAAGGTTTTGAGCCTACTTCATGAACTGTGATGCTGTGATTTTAGTAAATTGGTCCCGAAAAGGTGGTTCTCATGTGACCGTGAAATCACCTTTGAGGGCGATTAACGCCATGACAGTAACAGAATTCATGAGGTGGGTCCCAAACCCTATGTTGAAAATCTGGTGAAAAATTCCCAAAATGCCGAGATATGCACTAAAGTTGAAACATTTTTTTCCACTATACAGCTTACCGAATTTCCTCCGCTTATGTCGGCTTGAAGAGTGCAGACGTGTTCCCAGTGCACCAAGGTCAAGCGCGCTGATCCGAAGGTAAGTATGGGGGAGGTGGGGGTGGGAGGTGGATGGACAGAGGGTGGGGTGGGTGGGGGAGGGAGGTGGGTCAGCACAGTCAGCGAGGAAGGTTTTTCTTTGTTTTTTACTTAGACTACGCGGGACTTGTGCCTGCGCTTGGTGAGCTCCCAGTGTGGCAGCTGGAAGGCTGTTTGGGGGCTGCTGACCAATAGGGGATTGGGCACCCCTGTCGGCCTTAGGAGCTGTTGCCACGCTGGGGTGGGCTCCCAGCGTGGCACCCCATCTGAAATAGAAAATTTGCTAAATTAAAGTATTACAATTAAAAAAATGCCGTCTTCTCCAATTACTTTGGAAGCCTAGCCCGCACTCGCGGGATTACAAACTATTTAAATAAACTAGTGTTGTGGAGTGAAACAGCAGGGGATGCCCTATACATTCATTCACTGCTGTCCTATCTAGGAAATGCAAGTACAGCATAGTAGCTGATTGATATCCTGGACAACTTGGAAGAGGGTCTGTCAGTCCTCACCCCCCGCTCTTGGAAACTGCTAAATATTCTTTCTGAGTTGGCTGTCAATGCACGCATAAGATGACATCAGGGCACACGTGTGTTTTTCCTTGGGTGAGTGTTTGTTACGTGAGCTGATGAAAGCTACCCCAGCGCCGCAAACTTTAACACCGATAGATTGATCAGAAGCCTGGCTGCTGTATTCTGAATCCATTTCCCCTAAATATTGAAAAAAAATATGATGTTCTGAGTGACGAGGCACAGGTGGGGAAGGTCTTCCACCGGCTAACCTGAAGTGAGCTAAATTTAAATCTATCACTTGAATGTTGCAGTAAGGTGCTGCTGTCAGCACTCTCCCTCGCTTTTATGACATTGGGTAGGGCGTTTGTGTTCGGAACCAATCCAAATTGGTTCTCAAGTCACCGTGAAGAGAGAGAGAGGTCACCGCGTGCTGCCAATCCCGGAGCTGCGAGGCCGTTTCTTGAGCTGGCTAGGAGTGGAAGGGCTGTTTCAAAGAGCGGGCTGGCTATTAAAAAAAGATGTACGATCTGCAACTGACGACGCTGAGGTAGCATCAGGATGGAGGGCTAATGCTGTTGGGGGATTGGACACCCCCGTCGGCTATACAGTGTGTGTGCGGGGGGTAGAGCGCATGAGCACGCAATATGCGTGCGTGTGTGTGTGGGAGGCACGCAATATCTTATCAGTGCTTACTGAAGTGTAGCTCTCCCTTTCAACTGTACGGCACTGCATTTTCGGATCATGGCACTATGTTTCTTGCACATGCGTGCAAGCAAACATAAAAATGACTTTTTGTCATCAAAAGTCACTGATGTCATTGATGTCACTGATGTTTAGGAGCATATAGAAGGCACTAGGCCCATTAGTAGCTCACTTATATAGTTCTACATAATAAGTCATATTTCCGCCTTTGTTTATGTAGTCATCCAGTTTACGTTTGAATATGTCCTTATTTGCACTTGTCACGATATCTAATGGTAATCTCTTCCATAAGTTCAGCACTCTGTGTGAAAAAATATTTCCTTTTTTTATGCTTTTAAACTTTCTACCCTTTATCTGCAGGGGTGCCCACGAGTTGCAAAGTTAGCATTTGTAAATTCTGTATTAAGCTCTGCTAGTAACTCAGAGTCCTGCATGATGTTATATAATTTTTTAAATGTCATTGACCATTGTTCTCTACTGTGCTAAAGTAATCTGAGAGGTTAACCACCTTCTGGTTATACACTACTTAGCTGCTACCAGCATGATCCCAAGGATGTATTTAGCATACCTAACCCGCAAGTCCCTAGGATAAATATGTAACTGGTACATTTGAGGTGTTAGCTGGACTAGGGTATGAAGCACCTCCGTAATAGCCCCATCCAGCTCCGGGAGAAAAGCTCTGATCCCTGAGCACGACCATATCACATGCGTATGGGTTGCAGGGGTGACTCCACACACCCTCCAACATGTAGTGCTCCTGTTCCTCACATACCTAGCGGTGATAGCAGGAGTTTAACAGATGAGATGCGTCTAGGTGTATTCCCACCAGACATGCGAGGAAGTGATCCTCCCTATCTTGTAGCACCTTTTTTTTTTCCCCCACCCATCCATCTCCACGGGCTGGCCCAATACCTCCCTTCCCCTTCTAGTGGCTACATATGTAGTGTCATTTGAGTAGGTTGCTTGTAGGGCCTTATAGATGAGAGAGATTAACTGGGTGGTGGACTGCAGCCTAAAATGATGTGCTAGAGCACTCGAGAGCAGCACATTTAATAGGGTCTTGGGTCTCAGTGGGCAGTGTGGCATGATAATGCTGCACCTGAAGATAGTGGAAGAAATCCTGTTGCCCCAGAACTGCTGCTGCGTGTTAGCATGGCTCAGCTGGTAGCACATCCGCCTCTGGATCAGAAGGTTGTGGGTTCTCGTCCCACACCGGGATTGCACTTATACTTAGACTGGCACCCAAGTGCAGTATTAGGGGGGTGCTATACTGTTGGGGTGTGCCATCCTTCGCATAAGACATTAAATCGAGGTCCCTTCAACCCATCCTGGTGCTGTCCTGGGGGTGTCCAGGTGGAAGTAAAAGAACCCAAGGCATTCTTCACAAAAAGTAGGGGACATTCCCGGTGTCCTGGCCAATATTTCCCTTCCCATAAAACTGGTTCATGCAATTGTCCACGCTGTGTGTGGATGTTGATGTGTAATATGGTCGCCACTACACATTCAGTCACTTCACTACCAGTCTAGCATTGCTTGTAAAGTGCTTTGGGATACACTGTGTATGAAAAGAGCTATAAATGCTTCTTCTTCTTTTTTTTTTTTTTTTTTTTTCTGGAATGATTTTTGTCTCTGCTGCTGTACATAATTGACTTAAGCAGAGTATGTTCCACCTTTGCCAGTCCATTTAAGCAGCATCCATTTGTGCTGGTGCAAAATCAGGCAGGTTCGCCAAGGGACAGAACCATGTTAATTGTGGCTCCAGCCCCATGTCTGCCATGACCTGTCGCCATGCCTCTGGTGTGAACCAGCCAAGGGTTTGTTATAGCTCCAGTCCCTCTTCTCAGCCTTTCATTAAATATGCATTTTACCATGTCCTGGAAAGGTAACCAGTCCTTCTCCACGTCTAACCATTGGGGTCCTGGTCCCCATGTGTGCCAGTAAAATAAGATGCAGAGCTGGGCTGCCATGTAGTACAGAGAGAGGTCAGGGAGGCCAAGGCCTTCCTTGTTCTGGGGAAGCATGAGTGTTGATAGTTGGATTAAGAGTCGATGCCCCCCAAAAGATGTATCGTGCGATAGCTAACCACCATTTCTTCCAGTCATGCTGTGGTACCAGTGATGGAACATTATGAAAAATATACAGGGAGTGGGGAGAACCACTATTTGAACAGAGTTGATTTTACATATAAACTTTAAGGCTGGGATGCTGCATGCCTGGAGATCTGTTTTTAACTGGTTGAACAAGGGACCATAGTTAACCTCGTACAGCTTTTCCAAGGTGCATGGTATCTTAATACCCAAATACTTAATATCTTCTAGGTCCCAGTGAAACTGGTAGTGCTGTCGTAAGTCTGAGCTCAAGTTGAAGTGACAGGGGAGTGCTTCTGTTTTCATAGTGTTTAATTTGTAGGCTGCAATGGCACTAAAATGGGCCAATATGTGGAACACCTCTGGGATGGTTTACTCCGGATCCACCACATAGAGGAGAACACTGCCCACATAAATCGCTGTGCATTGCTCCCAGTCCCCCACTCACACCTGTGTAGGACCCGCTCTCCCTGATTGCCTGAGCCAAAGGTTCAGTACATAAAGCAAAGAGCAATGGGGAGTGTGGGCACCCAGTCGAGCACCCTGCCCCAAAGCAAATGATGTAGAGGTGTGGCCATCCACCTTAATAAAGGCCTGCAGGAGGCATACATGCGTTGGAGTAGGATAACAGTCTATTTATTTATTTAATTTTTGTTGACCAGGTAGGTGCGCTAGACAGCAAAGCTGCCCGTTTTCAGGCATGACCTGGAAGGTTACATACAGTGTGGTGGGAAACAGCAACGAAATACAAAGAATAAGTTGGGTGACAACAAGCAGTACAAATTAGCCATAAGCATTAGTCGGGTAACTACAAGATGACTCAATAAGTCAGGCACATGATTAAATCAAACGTACACATTACAGTGGCAAAGATAAAGAAAAGACAGAACCAGTGCCCCTGAACAAAGTCCCTTGAGAATCCCATCCGTGTTAAAGTGGCAAAGAGAAAGGGTCAGGACACCCTGTCAAATGCCTTTTCGGTATCTAAACTGACCAGAAGGGCTGGAATGTGGTGTGTATGTGCATGTGGTGTAGAATATGCAGTGTGTGGTGGATGTTATCACCCATTTGCCTGCTACGAACAAATCCATTCTGGTCAGGGTGTATCAAGTCCGGCAGAAAGCCATCTAACAGGTGGGCTAGTATAGCCATAAATAAAGTTATAATCTGCATGTCTTAGTTATTCACTTAGTTTTAGTTATTCATTTATGTACATTTTGTTTCCATGTACAGTCCCATTGAGTAGGGTTCATTTCAGTAGGTTCCTGCCTTTACTCCATTTTTTTTGAAGTTTAGAAGGGGACTGGGCAAATGACTTGTTCAAGATCAGGAGCAGTTCTTAACAGTCATTTATTTTCTTATATAATCTCTTTATTTTGATTTTTTTTAAATAGTTAACTATACATAACACTACGACAAAATCATTATACAAATCAGTTTCGAGCACCTAATATTATATGTTAAAATAACATGGAGCATGCAAGGTGCTAGATAGACACAATACAACTAACAGTAAACAAACATCTTCCATTAGACCATAAAAGAATACAAACAAATTAACAGATAGGAGAATGGACAAGTTGTTGGTTTTTCTAACAAACCCCCCACAATGTTCATAACACAGAAAAAGGTCAGTAGGTTGTAACAAGCATTTGTCAATGCCGAACGTTCGCTTGCTATATTTGCATTGGTATTTGGCATTTGTGCAGCCCCACCCCCAACCCCCAGTTGTATCCATGTCCCTTCAGCATCCATATCCCAACGAGTACCTCTCTGCAACTCCTCTTGCAACTGAGTAACATTTCACCTTCATACTTCTTAAGTGTCTGCCTTAGGAACCCTAACGTCCTGGTTGTGCTCAAGAGTACGAGCCTACGTGGAAACTGCGCTTGTAACACAGTCATTCAGTGGAATTATTTCACTAAATTTTCAACAAAGGCATTTTGTCACCTCTGGTCATGAATAGTGCCACTATGATTTTTCTTACTATGTACCGAACCCTGATTTTCCCTCAGCGACCGCGCTATTCTGCGACGGAAGTGTGAAAACAGATTTCAGCCAGGATGTGAAAAATGACAGCTGTACTGTTCATGAGGAAGTGTGGGAAGGTGCAAATGTTGAAAATCTGGAGTGAAAATATGACAAATTTGCGAGGTTACGAGTGTGTGTGGTAACTGCGCAATGCACACTCGTAAAAGTAATTTTTTGGAATTTTGCACCGAATCTTCAGCATAGGCATTTTAGGATGTCTGCTCTTGAACAGTGTCATTGTGTGATTTTCTTACTCTGTACCGAACATGATTTCCCACAGCTGCCGCACTATTGCATGTCGGAAGTGTGAAAACGCATTTTGGCCAGGATGTGAAAAATGACAGCTATACTGGTCAAAAGGAAATGTGGGAAAATGGCAATGTTGAAAATCTGGAGTGGAAATATTACAAATTCACAAACTTACAAGTGTGCATAGGAACTGAGCAACGTACGCTTGTAACACAGCCATTTTATGGGCTTTTGCCACCAGATTTTCAACATGGGCATTTTAGGACTTCTGCTCATAAACAGTGTCACTGTGATTCTTACTCTTTAGCGAACACTGATTTCCAGCAGTGACTGCGCTATTTTGCGCCGGAAGAGCAAAAACACATTTTGGCCAGGATGTGAAGATTGACAGCTGCATTGTTCATAAGGAGGTGTGGAAATATGCCTGTGTTGAAAATCTGGAGTGAAAATATTACAGATTCGTGAACTTACGAGTGTGCATGGAAACTGCGCAACACATGCTCGTAAAACTGGAATTTTTTGGAATTTTTTCACCAAATCTGCAACATAAGCTTTTTGAGAGCCCACCTCATGAACACCGATGCTGTCATTTTGTTACTGAGTCCCGAAAGGTGATTCCGCGCAGTGACCGCAAAATCACCTTTCGGGACCGAATAAAGCCATGACAGTGACCGACTTCATGAAGGGGTGTCAAGAACCATGTGACCAAAGTAATAGACCAGGGAGGGGCTGTGGATATGGCCTACCTAGACTTTAGCAAGGCATTTGACACAGTCCCGCACAAAAGATTAATAATCAAGTTAGCCAGCCTGGGAGTGGGTCCCAGGGTGGTAGCCTGGGTAGCAAACTGGCTGCACAACAGGACGCAGAAGGTAATAGTGAATGGAACACATTCTGAAGAAAGGGGGGTTACTAGTGGAGTACCTCAGGGCTCAGTACTGGGTCCAGTTCTCTTTAACATCTTTATAGGTGACATTGCAGAGGTCTGGAGGGAAAGGTATGCCTCTTTGCAGATGACACAAAGATCTGTAACAGAGTTGATACACAAGGGGGTAGAAAAGATGAGAAGGGTCTTGGCAAGGTTGGAGGAATGGTCAGACATATGGCAACTTAGATTCAATGCAAAGAAGTGCAAAGTAATGCACCTGGGAAACAAAAACCCAGGAGAAGAGTACACAATAGCAGGGGAGGTACTAACAACAACAAAAATGGAAAGGGACCTGGGGGTAGTCATATCAGATGACCTAAAGATGGGTAAGCAATGTGAAAAGTCGGTAAGGAGAGCCAGGGGGATACTGGGGTGCATAGGAAGGGGCATCACAAGTAGAACAAGCATTTGTCAATGCCGAATGTTCGCTTACAGGTATTTGCAGTGGTGTGTGGCACTTGGACATGGCTTAATGTCTTTAGGGGTACAGTTTGCAGAGGTGCAGCCCCTTCCCTTTTTGCACAGTCAGACTTTTAATTTCACACCCACCCCATCATATGATGCACAAGAAGTAGTACAGTTAGTGTTCAAAGCATATTTCAAGGGTACCCACTGACAGCACACTGATCAACAGTCAAAGGGTTTGCACCCAAGCATTTCAGCCAGTACAGCAATTAATACCTGTCCATTTGCTTTTACCTGTTGGGCATGGTGACTCAGACCACCCTCTGGATTAATGACAAGGGATGTGGGACTCTGTGCTGGTCTACTGACCATGAGATTTGACAGAGTAGTCTTTCAGGTAGAAATACACTGCAGTGGCTATGGTGACCCCGGTGCTGCCCATCACCAATACCTGTTTCCCACCGCCTAAGGGCTGCAGCTTGTACATCTCTAGCTCACCTTCCCCGATCGACCCGTTCACAGTAGCCAGGAACTTGGCCACCCTCTCCTGCATGAGCTTCAGCAGCAGCTCTCTCCCTGCCTCCATCTGGGTCTTGTCATCAGCCCAAGCCTTCAGATGCACCAGCATCTCAAACTCAGCTGCTGCAGAAACAACTGGACCCCGTAAAACCCACGGCGCAACACAGTGTCATCAGGAGGAGGTCCTGCAGAGTGGCACACATGGTGCCCGCAAATCTTGGTTACTCTTCTGTGTGGTCAGTACTGACATAGCCCAGCACTAGGATGCTTCTTCAGGAAACTTCATATGTCAGTTGTAAATAGGAACTGCCATGGGGTCTGGGAGGTATAACTGGCATTCTTTTTAGCCAGTAGGAAAGCATGTAGGTGGGGAGTGGGCGGAGGCAGGTGTTCAGACACTAAACTCAACCGTAGTATTACTGGGGAGACATGCATGTGTGAGGTATGTCAGTGTCACTCGTGAAATTCATGTGAAACCAACAAATAAACACAAGGCAGAGCACAGGCAGGTCGAAGATGTTCCTCTTTAAGTTAAGAGGGGCTTCTGCCAGAGTTAGTTCAGTGGGTGAGCCAGAGAATAAGGGAGCGGGGAGGACAGCAGCAGTGGGAGGAAGCGGGAGGGATTGTGATGTCAATGTGCTAAATACACACACGGTACCTCTGCTGACTGCAGTGGTGGTTTTCTTTGAACTGTAGAGCACTGCAGCTGAACTGCTGTCATACACAGCTTGCGCATCCATTGGTGCGGTACGGTCACGTCTGCTACATGGAGCACTGCATTGAACAGGAAGGCCACACAGCTTCAAAAAGTCATACTGTTCCACAACGTTACTTGTGCATGCACATAAGCGAATGTAAAAAGGACATTGGAGCACATGTTCAAAACTGACAGGGGGCAGCGATTTCTGGTGATGCTGCATTTCATATGGCAGGCTAAGATTTGAGCTCCATCAGGTCCACCGATATAATACCTCCTTACACTAATTTAAATTCATTAGCTCCACAGTTTCCTGAAGAAAGAGGTTTCGATTGAATGGGGGAGTCACCAGAGGCTAACTAAATATAAATTGGTAACAGGAAAAGAAACATACTTCTTCTGCAGCACAGCATGCATCCTCTCTGAATAGTATGTCAATGGGCAGTTTGGAATAGGGCAGCAACCCACAAATGCAGTTGTTATAACTGAGCTTCTGGACTTTCAACAGGAAACTCAATCATTATACGCAAAATTAAAATCTTCAGTTGCTAATATTGAAGGGAAACATCTGAGAAGTAGAACAGCATGCAACTAGCATGGATGGCACGGTCGATCGACTTGAGAGATTGTTTACTTGGTTTCTCCAAGAGACCCAAACCCTTATGGAAAAATGCAATGCCCTAGAAAATACGTCACGCTGGAACAGCATCCGAATCTTTGAACTACCAGAGGGAGCTGAAGCCAAGAGGTATTTTGTGACTTTGTTCAAGAGTTCTTGATCTTTTTGATCGCTTGCTGCTTCCGATTGAGAGAGCACACAGATCCTTAATGGCAGCACTGGCATTTAGCACACATGAGGCAAGCGGCCTCTTGACGTGCCAGCAAGGGTCCGGGACTGGTGGGTGCAAAAACCCAAGAGACAGCCAAGAAAAATGTAATGTCCTTCTGAACAGTGACATATTCCAATATATATATTTTTTTAAATTTAAACTGCATAGTATCAAACATTCAAGTCATCGACATTTTGTGACTGACTGTCACCTCTTCAGCTTGTGAACATAAACTTAAAACAATGGATGCTCAATAAATTTATTATGCAGTAGCTCCCAATGTGGGGATCAAGATTACATATATATGCTAGCTTCATGTTGTAGTTGCTGGAGTGCTTTTTTAAAATTCCAGCACTTAAATGGCCACTATGAGCTCCTGTTTATACTCCTGCTACTAAATGAAAGTCTAAGAGGTATGTCATCCTCCTGTTCCTCCCAGCCAACTTCTCAAAACATGACCTCATTGGATGAAATGAAGGGGTAGGAGGCACTGCAGGCTCCGCAGTGCACCATCTGCATCCATAGGGCACTGTTAAACCTCCCCCAGCTCCAAAAGGCCCACTTTCCTTCTCCCTATAATTATACACCTGAAAAGCTGCTTGAAGCTGTGGCTGCTTCTGCTGTATTGTCACCACTTCTCATCCCCTTCTCCACCTTGAATGATAACACTTGCTGCTCAGCTGTCCATTCTGCCCTGCACCGCACACACGTCCAACAAGAGTCGGAAGGCTCGGAGGACCCTACATTTGAAGCAACTCCCCACCGCTGGTGAGATTACTGTACGTTTTGAAATGTGCACATGAATTCCGATTCAGCCCCAGCCAGGATTCGATTGGCTCCAGCTCCTCAGTACTGTGGCATAGAAAGTGAACAGCTGATGGAGCATAGGAGCATGCCAAAACACAAATCCAGAGATCTGCGGTGAGATACAGAGAGAGAGAGCGAGAGAGAGCAAGAATGAATCGGAATTGTTTTATCCTGCTCCCGTCATGTTACAACAGTCTCTCTCCCTCTCCTCTCTCTCTCTCTCTCTCTCTCTCTCTCTCTCATCCATTGGTTTGCAATGCGGATAAACAGCACACACTGCAGGTTACAGATATCAGAAGTAAATAGTTTACAACCTGAGTATGCTGGAGGGACTTTCTGGCGAAATGTTGTAATATATTTAGTTCTGATATTTACACTTTCCAAACTCGTCTTGATTTGTCTGAAAAAAAAAAAAAAAACATTTAAAGCATAAAAACTTACAAATCTGGTGTTCATGGTCTCTAAGGCATGAGAGCCAGTTAATGTCTACCTGAATGGTGATTGCCATACTGTGCCATGAAAAACACAATTTCAGCTGTGAAGATGACGCAAAATGAACCATTTGTAATGCAGCCCTCTAAGGATCCTACGTCTTCCCAGACCAATCTTTGTCAGGTTTTATAATCATATGGTCCAGCAGCAAATTTTAATGAGGGCTTGGAGATTGGGAAAGCTGGAATATTGGGACCAGAGAATATAGTTTGTGAATTTGCTACTCCCCGGTTGTTCAGCACCCACGGAAGTCTTTAGTGCAATTGTTTGCAATGTTGCAAGCACGTACAATAAAATACATTCTGTTGTATCCTGCCCATTTGAAAATTATTTTACCGGAGGGGCCACAGATCTACAATGAATTTGAAGCTGCAATTGGTGCCCTACAGCATAAAGGACTGATGAGAGAGGATTATGGAGTGTCAGAATACCTGGGAAAAGCGGGCCCTGCAAAAAGTCGAGTCTAAAGTGTCTGCAGAAGGTAAGAACTGGAGAAAAGAACAAAGGCTTGATGAGAGCTGTAATTAATTTTTTTGTTCTGAATGCGAGGGCTTGTTTAATTTAATTGCCTACATGTGAGTCTCGTCAGCAATGCTCTAGATAGTTCGATGGCAGCTCCGGTGGATCCGATGTTTGTACCTCGTATCTGCAGCAGCTGAGTGAGAACTGCAGGGCTTAATCTGGGCTGAAATGCAAGAGCATTTGAAATGTCTGCCAGAGCAAGTTCAGTGGGTGAGATGGGGAATGAGGGAAAGGGGAGGACAGCAGCAGAGGGAGTTAGCGGGAGGGATCGTGATGTCAATATGCCACGTACACATACGTTACCACTGCTGATTGCAGCGGGTGCTTTTCTTTGAACTGAAGACCACTGCAGCCCAACTGTTGTCATAGACAGCTCGTCCATCCATTGGTGGGGTACGGTCGTGCCTGCTACATGGAGCAGTGCATTGGACAGGAGGGTAACACACCTCCAGAATGTTGTACTGTCCCAAAACGTTCCTTGCGAATGTGTGCAAGCGAATGTAATAAAAACGAAATTGAACATTTAAAGAAATGCATTTCATCAGCTCAGAAAGTTACTTTTAAGGGCAGCATTATGTCAGCTATCTAGTAGGGGAATAATATTTAAATGTCTGAAATAAAAAAAAAATAAAATAAAATAAATCAGCATCTAAAAGTAAAATAAGAGTATTCGACAGATTGACATATTATGTTTTGGATTCATTATAGAAGGATATTACCTTTGTAAAATCAACAGTTACTGTATTTTTCTTCATTCGGTTTGTCCGTTCTAGTAAAACCCAAACTACCTCTGGGCTTTTCAGAAGAATATGTGGTTGAAACATCCAGAAATATCAATCCAAAATAGTGGTTTAACTTTAAACCCCATAGTAAATGAAACAATATACTTTTAATCTTAATATTCTTACAGAAATAATACAATTAATTTGTCAAGTGTTTTTGTTGTTCCAGTGTGCAAATAGTAGGATTACTCCAAGCCTGGGAAAAAAAGCATCTCTTAAAGAATTTATTGCCGTGTATGTTGTAGAAATATCCTTGCACAAGTATAGGGTATATTTCATATTTCAGCGAACTTGTAATAGGAGAAAGATGAAACACAGACCAAGTGGCATTCCGAATCAAATAAAATCTGTTTCTTCTCTTAAAGAAAACATAACATTTGAAGAAAAATGTAAACCGTATGCTTTTACTTAATTTTGTATGAAATGAGATTGTTCTCAACTTGAAATTACCATGGCAACTTTTGGAAAGTATATCTTGGGAGTATTTTGTGTTTAATTATCTGCACTGATTTTCCCGTTTTCTGGATATGCATCACTGTAAACTTGTATATGTATTTAGTTGTAACAGGTGGATATGACAGACAGACATTAATGTTTTAGTTTTAAATTTAAGATGAAAATTAAAACTGTATTCTATAGTTATTCCTAACCTCAATAAGTATATGGATTTCAGACAGAGACCCGCAGTTTATACACATAGGCAAGCTATTATGATGTTTCGCTCTCAGTCAGATACATGTATCTCATGAAATAACTGTATCACTGTGATGTCAATATGCCACATACACATACGTTACCACCGCTGATTGCAGCGGGTGCTTTTCTTTGAACTGAAGACCACTGCAGCCCAACTGCTGTCATAGACAGCTCGTCCATCCATTGGTGGGGTACGGTTGTGCCTGCTACATGGAGCAGTGCATTGGACAGGAGGGTAACACACCTCCAGAATGTTGTACTGTCCCAAAACGTTCCTTGCACATGCGCGCAAGCGAACGTAAAAAGGGAAGTGGTTATCCCTCTGTACAGACAGTTGGTGAGACCCCATCTGGAGTACTGTGTGCAGTTTTGGAGACCTCATCTACGCAAGGACATAGACAGGATGGAAGCAGTCCAGAGGAGGGCAACTAAAATGGTGCAGGGTCTGCAGCAGAAACCATATGAAGAGACTGAGAGAGCTTAATATGTATACCCTTGATGAAAGGAGGGACAGTGGGGACATGACAGAAACGTTCAAGTACCTCAAGGGAATCAACAAAGTCCAGGAGGGTAGCATCTTTCAGAAAAAGAGATGTGTAAGAACAAGGGGGCACAATTTAAAGATAGAGGGGGAACGGCTCAAGGGTAATGCGAGGAAATTTTTTTCATGGAGAGAGTGGTGGATACATGGAACAGCCTTCCTGAGGAGGTCATTGGGTCTAAAACAGTGGGGGAATTCAAACATGCATGGGACAGACACAAGGCAATTATAGTGGGGGGTTGCAGGAAGTAGGCTGTTGGTTAACTAGAATCTGCAGCTTATCCAGTAGGTAGGGGAAATGGACAGACTGGGTGGGCCAAGTGGTCCTTATCTGCCATCAAAGTCTATATAGCAGCAGGTCACCCCTCATCCTCTTGCTTATCTCCAGAGAGTGTAGTTTTAACTTTTGCAGTCTGATATATTAGGGGTCATTTTTCATCCCTCTTACTACTTTTGTCATCCGATGCTGAACTCTCTCCAATTTATTAACTTAATTTCTCCTAAACGGGACCCATAGCTGACTGCAGTAGTCTAGCTGAGTTCTTCTGTATGAGCTATACAGTGGCAACAGTACATCAGCACTTTTTAAGCTTCTCTTTATAGCTTCAATTATTCTGTTTGCCTTTGAGATAACATGAGTGCACTGATCTCTAAAATCGAGGTCCACAGTTACTTCAAGATGTCGTTCTTTAAGTTCTGCTTTTAATACACTATTAGTTAATATATATTGGTGTTGAGTGTTATTTTTTTTTCCAAGATGTAGAACACAGCACTTATCAGGGTTGAAGGACATTCCCCAACGGTATGCCCGTATTGGTATATTGTCCAGATCTCGCTGTATTGTTCTAATATATTCTGGTGTCGTACATGGGCCACCTAGTTTCGTATCATCAGCGTATTTAGTCATTAGACTGTGCACATTGTCCCCCAGATCTGCAATAAAAAGTTGAAATACCATTGGACCCAACATTGAGCCTCGGGGGGCCCCCATTTGTTACACGTCTTTTGTCTGATGTGTAACCGTTTATTGCCACTGCTTGAGTTCTATTCATAAGCCAGTTTATAATCCATCTTGTACTATAATCATTAATATTAAGTGTCCTAAATTTCTCCACTATTGCCCAATGGGGAACAGTGTCAAAGGCCTTTCTAAAGTCTAGTAACACCACATCCACAGCTTCGCCATGATCAAGCAATGCACTTATATGTTCGTAGAAGCACATTAGGTTTGTGGTGCATGAATACCCTTTTATAAAGCCATGTTGTTTTGTATCAAGTTTTGCGCAATTGGTGATGTGATTTTTGTGTTATGTCTTTTAATATGGATTCTAACATTTTACAGGGCACTGAGATTAAAATTTATTGGTCAGTAATTTTGTATTAATTGTCTGTTTCCTTTTTTGTATATTGGTTTTATTTTGGCAGTTTTCCAATCTTTTGGTATCTCTCCAATGTTGAGACCTTTCAAACAGTATTTTTAAGGTTTTATGTATGACCTATTCTAATAATTTCATCATCTGAGGGATAATTGTATCTTGTCCAGGGACACCATAAGCTTTAAGCTCATCTGTTTGTTTTTTGAGATAGCTTCGACATCTATTACAAAGTCTCCCTCTTTATTAATATCCAAATTATAATCTGGCATTTTGTTCCTTGAATGGATAGAACAAAATAATTGTTAAATATATCGGCGATTTGTTTGGGGTCGGAAATTATGGTTTCATTATTTAAAACGGTTGTAATTCCTGATTCTGTCTTAGAGAGTTTATATAACTAAAGAACAGTTTACTGTTCTTTGTTTCCATTTTTGCAAGGCTAGTTTCTATTTTTTTTTTTTGCTTTATTGATTGAATTTTTACATTCTTTCTGCTTTTTAAAAAAAAAAACTTCCAAGTGTATTATATTGTTAGTCTCTTTCCATTTTGCACATGCCCTATTTTTACTCTTTATTTGTTTTTTTGATCTTGTTATTTAGTCATTTTGGATTAATTCCTCTTTTTATCGTATTTCTGTACCTTTTTTGTGTGTTTATCTATTGTCGAAAGGGTCATCATAGTCTCAAATAGTTCCCAACACTCCGATATAGAGTTCTCTCTAAATAAGTCGGGCCAGTGGATTTCAGCCATATCTTTATTCATTTGTTCTACATTTGCTGTTTTATACAAGTATATTTCCGTACATCCCTTTGGCTTATCCAGTTCTTTTTTGTTCCAATCTAATTGCAGCACTTTGGTTTTAGTATGATAATCCAGGAACATGAGTACTATAGACCTCTGCCTGGTTTAAGGATCTGAGGGTCGGGAGTGCACAGCATGCCCTCAGTGTATTCACGGCTCATCCACTGGCCAGGCAAGCAACTTCTTAATGAAAGAGTCTATGAAGGGCCCCATCTCTCCAGATTCCGCCCTTTCTGGGAGGCTGTGGATAAACACATTATCATATCAGGAGTGTAGCTTCAGGTCGTCTAGCTTTTCTTTGAGCTTCCGACGGCAAAGGAACCTCAGTATGGTGGTGTGCTTGAGAGTAGATGTAGCTCCTCTGAGGTCTTCCTCAAGGTTGGATGTAAGCTTTTTTTTTTTTTGCATTATTTAGTTATGCATCTCGACCCTCCTCTCCTTCGAGCTGCTAGGGACTGCTCTCATCTCCCTGGGAACCCCTGTCAAGGCCCTCTCCTTCCAGAGAGAATGTGCCTTGTGGCTTACCTTTCTTGGCCCTGGGTGCTGCTGAGGTCGGTCCCAGATATGCGAGGGTCCGGGTGGCCGTCGAGACATCATTTTCCCGGTTTTCTTGGCCCTATCTGCAGCATCGTTGTGTTGTGTTCCCTGTCTCCACTGTGGGCCACTACAGAGCGAGGCAAGCTCCCCAACCCACCCCAGGAGAGGAGAGCAGTCCTCCAGATGCTCAATCCTCTCATTCCCATGCCAAACCCCCCACGTCCTGAGTCTGTTCCTGAACCCGGGTTGCCGTTGTGGCACGAGGTGTGGCATCCAGCAAGTCAACCCTCATCATCACTGGGCCGGCCTGGATGTAAGCTTTTTAACTCCTGCCAGACCCCTAGACATCATGTCTTTTGCCTTTTCCATCTGCTCCATGAATGAGCCTAGCTCTGAAACTTGTGGAAGAGCTTTGTTGATATTATGATAAATTGCCCCTCACCATCATTATCGCTTGGGAGGCTGGCCTGCTTCGACATTATGGACACAGATCTGCTGCGAGATCGGGGTATCTCTGTAATCAAGCACCATGGGAGTAAGTAGCGCATCTTTTTTTCTGTTTTTGATGACATCTTGTTTACTACTGTTTTCCCTTTCGATTGTGAGGTTTTGATGGCGGTGACTGGATGAAAATACTATTTTTATTTTGCTGAGCGGAGGGAGACGATGTGTGTTTGCACTGCTTGGGAGGAGGGTGGAACCAGAAGTCCCTTGATAAAGGTTTTCATACCTTTAAATGTCTTCTTGTGTTCCTTTCCTGTATATCCTGTAGGTTAATAGGTTTGGGCCATTTTTTGTTCATACGAACATACGAAATTTGCCAGCGGATAAAGGCCTAGAGGTCTATCAAGTCTGCTTGGATGTGCAGCCAGCACCCCTTATTCTGCAGCTGCCCCTTCCTTCCACCCTTCCCCTTCATTAACCCTCCCCCTTGTCCTGTCCCATCCCCTTTTGAAGCAGTCCACTGTTCTACTGGATACCACTTCTGCAGGTAACGCATTCCACCCAGCCACCACCCTCTCTGTAAAGAAGTGTCTCCTCATCTCCCTCCTGAACCTTCCTCCCTCCGGTCTCATATCATGGCCCCTGGTGGCCCTCCCCTTCCTTACTTTGAACAGCCCATCTGTACCCGTCTTGTTTATTCCTTTCATGTATTTAAAGGTTTCAATCATGTCACCCCTGTTCCTCCTCTCCTCCAGTGAGTACATGTTCAACTCCTTCAACGTCCTCTCGTATGATAAGTCCCCCAGCCCCTTGATCATTTTTGTCACCCTGTGCTGCACCCCCTCCAGTAACTTAATGTCCCCCTTCAGATACGGGCGCCAGTACTGCACGCAGTACTCCAGGTGTGGTCTAACTAATGACCTATACAGTGGCAGAATCACCTCCTCGAGGATATACCCCTTGCAATACAACCCAGCATTTTGTTGACCTTTGCAGCTGCCTTCCTACATTGTGCCGAGTTGTTCATTGACCCTGTAATGAGCACACCCAGATCCTTCTCCTCCTCCTCCTCGGTCTGGGCTAGCTGCACTCCCCCCAGCTGGTAACTCCTCCTTGGGTTCGTCATCCCAAAATGCAGCACCTTGCACTTTTTGGCATTAAACCCCAGTTGCCAGGTGTCTAACCAGGCTTCAAGCTTTGCCAGATCATCCTGCAACCCCTGCCATCCCCCTAGGTCATCCACCACCGCACCTACCTTGGTATCATCAGCAAACAGATTGATCCTGCTCTTGATGTCCCATGATATGTCTGCAATGGATATCCCAAACAACACTGGTCCCAACACCGAGCCCTGTGGAACACCACTCGTCACTGCCCTTGGGTGTGAGAGCTCCCCACCCACCACCACCCTCTGTTGCCTTCCTGAAGCCAGTTTCCTACCCATCTCACCAGCTTGCACCCACCCCTGTGCCTACTAACTTCCTTCCCAGCCTTCCATGCGGCACCAAGTCGAATCACGCACTGAAGTCCAGATACAGGACATCCACTGCATGGCCCCTGTCCAGTTGCTCAGTTACCCAGTCATAGAACTCCACCAGGTTGGTTTGGCAGGATCTGCCACATATGAAGCCGTGCTGTCTGCTGTCCTGTAGTCCTTTGGCCTCTAGGAGGGCCACCAGCCTCTCCTTCAGGATAGTCTCCATTAGTTTACCCACGATGGATGTGAGGCTCACTGGTCTGTAGTTTCCCAGTTCATCCTTGGGGCCACTCTTGTGGAGGGGCACCACATGAGCCATCCTCCAGTCCTGAGGTACACACCCCGAATGTAGTGAGCCATTAAATAGGTCTGCCAAAGGTCCTGCAAGGACCTCTGCCAGCTCCTTCAGTACCCTGGGGTGGATCCCATCTGGGCCTGGTGCCTTGTCCACCCTCAGTGCCTTCAAATCCTCTCAAACTCTGCCCTCCATGATTTTCCCATCTGTCACGCCTTCCCCCCTGTTTCTGCCATTTCTCCCACCTTAGGTGTCACCCCCCCTCTTCTCTTTAGTAAATACTGAGCAGAAGTGCTCATTTAGTGCTTCTGCCTTATCTCACCCTACTTCCACCCAACTCCCCTCCTTCCTAATCCTTACTATGTGGTCCTTACAGCTCCTTTTCTCCCTGATGTACTTAGAAGTCCTTCTCCCCCTTCTTAATGCCTTGTGCCAGCCTGAGTTCCATAGATGCTTTGGCTCCCCTTACTGCCCTTGTCACCTCCTTCGATTCTGTCAAGTACTCCTCCCTGTCCTCCCCCCTTCCTGTTTTCTTGTACTTCCTAAAGGCAGCTCTTTTCTCCCTTACCTTTTCCAGGACCTCCTTGCTCAACCAGCTCGGTTTCTTAGCACTAGCCTTCTTGCTCTGGGCTTTGCAGCAGGTTTTGGTTGCCTCCACTGTCCCCAGCTTTATGAGCTGCCACCTCTGGTTAGTGTCCATACTAGACTGAATTCTGGCCAGGTACCCTTTTACCACTTCCTCCACACTCCCAAAGTTGGCCCTCTTGAAGTCCAGCACTCTTGTGCCAGATTCCACTCCTTCCTTGCCCATATCCAATGTGAGCCATACTGAGTTGTGGTCACTCCCTGACAGCGGCTCCTCCACTGTAGGTTCTCTCACAAAGTCCCCATTTGCCAGCACAAGGTCAAGGGTATTCCCTAACCTGGTTGGTTCACTGACCATTTCAGCAGGAAGCTGTCCTGGAAGGCATCCAGCAGTACCTGCTCCCTTCTGTTCCTGGTTGTTGGGGTACTCAGTCCACTCCTGGCATGTTGAAGTCCCCACAATCACCACACTACCCTTCTCGTGAGGTCCTCCTGATCTGTCCTGCTAGTTCTCTGTCTAACTCCTCCATCTGAGATGGTGGCCTGTACACCACTCCCATTCTAAGAATCTATTCTTGGAATCCTGGATTTGCATCCAAAGTGACTCCGTACTACCCTCCTCCCCTTCCTCCCTTACACATTTCAGTCCTTCCTTCACATATAGTGCCACCCCCCCTCCTTTCCCAATCACCCTGTCCCTACGAAATAACCTGTACCCTGGTAGAGACAGGTCCCAGTCATTGATTTCTGTGATGGCTGCAATGTCCACCTCTCCCTCTGCCATGAGAACCTGTAACTCTGCAGTTTTCCTCCCAAGGATCCTAGCATTAAGGGTAACCACCTTCCACCCTTTCCCCCCCTCCCATCCTGCCCTCCTTTCCTAGCATCACCAATAGTACTTGCCATTTGTCCTTTGTCACTGTTATGGGGGGTAAGCTCATATGGTTTCCCAACCTGTGGTCTCTGCATATCTCTTCCCCAATTGCCACCTCCCACTCCTAGTTTAAATTCCCAACTTCCTCTATGTACTCCTCCATCCTCTGTTTCAACACTTTCTTTCCCTCCTCACTCAAGTGTAGTCTGTCCTTGGCATGAGACTACTGTCCTTCCAGGTCCCTCCCACCCCCCAACAGCCCATACCCTTTAGCACACCACCGGGTTCATAGCCATCCATTAAATTCCTCTATTCTCAGCTTTATTGTTGTTCTTGCCTTGGGCACTAGAAGTATCTCTGAAAAAGTTACTGATCTTCCTACCCCCTCACATAATTGTCCTAGTTCCTCAGACCTCCTCTGGACTATATCTACTGTCTTGTCAGCCAGGTCATTTGTCCCAAGATGTATAATTAAATGAGGTTTGTCCCTACCCCTTCTAGCATATTTCAGAACAGATTGTCCCACCCATTCCGCTGTCATTCCTGGCATTAAATCAATCAATTAAAATATGTTTTTTCTTTTTTGTTTTTCTTTTGTATCTGCCCCTAATCCTCTTCCTCCTCCTCTGGGTCACAACTGCTCACTCTTTTTATATAGCTGGAAAACCTTCTGACATAATTTATGCCATTCTGGACCATTCAATTGAAGAGGAATGGTGTAACTGATATCATGGTCTTTCTTTGAAAATGAAAAGAAGAGCTGTAGTTGCAGAGGAGAGGGGGGTGCAGTGTAGATTTGAAGGACAGAACCACAGCCAAAAGGCCCACCTGGTATGATAGGGAGGTACCCCAGGTGCTAAAGGAATAAGAGGTCAGCCTTCAGGAAGTGTAAGTATACCCATAAAGAGGATGACAGAGAGGAGTACTGTACCAGAGTAAGGGAGGCAGGCAGGGCAGTGTGGTTGGCCAAGAGAGAGCTGCAGCTGATGGAGTGAAATCAGGGGAGAAGGCTTTCTTCCAGTATATCCTGGAGAAGAAGGATATGAAGGATGGGACAGTTAGGTTGAAAAGTGACGGGGGGGAATGGGTGGAGAGAAGAGAGGAGAAAGCAGAAGTACTTAATAACTATTTCTGTTCAGGAGAAAGATGGTCCAGAACCTCGGGGGGGGGGGTGGTCAACGTGGTAGTGACACAGACAGGGAGATTGAAGTTGATAGGATGAATAAATGATTGAAGACCCTAAAGGTAGACAAATCTTGGGACTGGATGGCATACATCTGAAGGTTTTGAGGGAGTGAGCGGATGTACTGGTAGGTCCCCCGGAAGACCTGTTTAACACCTCACTGGAGTCGGTGAAAGTATACTGCTCCACAGTAGTGGGCTGAGGGATGACCCAGTAAACTACAGACCATTCAGTCTGACTTCAATAGTGGGGAAGCTCATAGAAACCATACTGAATGTAAGGCTGGTAAGACTTTTCTTTTTTTTTTTTTGGCAGGTGGCTGTGACCCTCCCTCGGAGGGAATTGCTTCTCTGGTCCATGCGTCCCCACTCTTGCCAACCCCCATATGTTCTCCCATGGCATGGCCAGGGAGGAGGGTGCTGGCTTCTTCCTTCCACACCAAGAGCGTAATCCAGAAGCCAGGGGTGGCCCTCAGGGATGCGATGAGCCATCATGGAGCCTGCCAACTCCTTTTTCCACTGTTTTTCTCAAGCCCTGCCTCCCCTACCAACGTGAAGATGTCAGTATGTGCCTCCTGACCCATACTGTCCTCCGGCCATCTCCAGAGGGCACTCAACGAGGGAATGACCAACCCTCCCACCCCAAAAGAGGAGAGCAGTCCTCTGGACCCTCAATCCTCTCTCTCTTGCTGACCTTCGGTGGTTCAGGCTCATTCCTGAACCTGGGTCGCCTGTGAGGTGTAGTGACCAGCACCTCAACCTCCAGCACCAATGGGCCTGCCTCTGATAAGACTTTTTGAAGAAAATGCACTCCAGGACAAAAGGCAGCACAAGTTTGTGTTGGAGGTCCTGCCAGACTAACCTGATTGATTTCTTTGATTGCATTGCTGAGACAGCGAACAGGGGCCAAGCAGTGGACTTCTTATCTTGTATCTAGATTTCAGTAAGTCCTTTGATGCTGTTCCCTACAGGAGATTAATCAGGAAGCTGGAGGACCAGGGCATGGGGGGGGGGAACTAGCTATGTGGGTTAGAAAGTGGCTGCAGGACCGAAGTCAGAGCATGGTAGTCGGGGTGGGGGGGTGAGTAGTTGGAGACTAGGACAATGACTGGTGGGGTCCCACAGGGATCGGTGCTTGGATCAGTGTTGTTTAACATGTTTATTGCCCAGTGCCTGCTCTGGCAGTATTCTCCTGTACGCCGATGATGCCGTTATTTATGCCACCAACAGAAATTCAACCTCCCTCCAAGACTCCCTCCAACGCTCTTTCAGTGATGCTGAGAACTGGTTTAAGGAGAACAGACTAGTCATTAACCTCAAAAAAACGAAGGCAATGCTCTTTGCCCACCACCAGAACAAAGCTAGCAACAACTCCTCTAAATCCTCCCCAGAACTCATCAACCACTTGAACAAGTTTACACCTACAAATACCTTGGGATCCCTTTTGACTTGGCCCTCACCTTTCATATCCACATTACAGCTCTCGTTCCTGCTGCTAACACTCTTCTTGGCATACTCTACCATCACAAGGACTGCCTCCCACCTGTTGCCCTCAGACTTGCCGTAATGTCCTCAGTAATGTCCCTTGTCGATTACGGCCTTCAAGTTTATGGTGCTGCTGACTCCACAGCCCTCAACAAAATTTGACTTACCCTAAACAAGGCTTGCAGACTAGTGACCAGTGCCCCTAGGCTCACTCACACTTGCCAGCTCTATGACATGGCCGAACTCCTTAGCCTCAATGAATGCCTACGCTACCAAACCTGCCTATTAACCAAGAAGATTCTACTTGGGCTCTCACCCCCTGGGGTCTCTGCCTCCATCCAACTCAAACCTTCTAGAGTCACTACCTGAACCACTGACAAGGTCACACTACTGACCCAGAACTAGGACCACCCAGGCACAGAGGTCGTTCAGCTACAGAGCCTCATCCTGGTTCAACTCGCTCCCTGCAGCCATTTCCAACACCACCAAAATTGCCCCCTTTAAAACTGCCCTACGGAACTAGTTGTTCAACACCCGCTGCTGCACCTGTTGCTAAGAGATGCTCTGCTGCTCTCATTCACTATTGACTTAGCCCGCTGGGCCGAACTACCTCTCACCCCATCCCCCTCTCCCCCTTGGGCTCCGTCACCTCTGCCAGTACCTGCTGGTACCAACCCGTCCTGTATGAAATGTTTTTTAATCACTCATTTTATTCAAGCAACTATGTAAAACTATGTTACTCTGTATGACTGTATTCTGTATGTATGTTGACTTTGTATGTCCTCTCTGTGACGTGGTACCTTTGTAAACAAGCCTCTGGCTCAAAGGTTGTAAATCCTATTTATGCAATAAATAAATAAATAAACATCTTCATTAGCAATAATGCAAATGAGATAAAGGGTAAAATATTCCTGTTTGTGGACAACACAAGGCTGTGTGGGAGAGTAGACATGAAGGAGGGGGAGACAGGACCTCGAGGAGGACATGGCTAAATTGGTCAGGTGTTTAGCAATTGGGATTCAGTGCCAAAAGGTTTAGATAATGCACTTACTAACATACTATTTGCTAGCAGATTAGGCCTTACGGTCTATCGAGTCTGCTCGAACCTTAGATCCTTAGTTGGGTGCCGAGACCCTCCCATCCCTTGTGCTCCAGAAACCTCTATCATCCATCCCCACCCCCCTGGGACAGGCCATCATCTGATACATCCACTTTCTGTGTCTGTCCCACCCTCTCTTGAAGCTCTCCACTGTGGATCTCTGAACCAGCTCACCAGGCAGTGCATTCCAAGGGTCCACCACCCTCTCAGTGAAAAATGTCCTCCTCTTTTCACCCCTCACCCTTCCACCTTCCAACTTCAAACCATGCCCTCTGGTGATACCTCCCTGCTTTAGTCTAAAGATCCCCTCTATGTTTACCCTATTTATTCCCTTGAGGTACTTGAAGACCTCAATCATGTCCCCCCTGTCTCTCCTCTCCTCCAATGAAAACAGGCAGAGCACCTCAAGTCTGTCCTCGCACGTCAAATCCCCTAGCCCTCGTATCATCTTTGTTGCCCTCCTCTGTACCCTCTCCAGGAGCTGTATGTCCCTCTTCAAGTGCGGTCTCCATTACTATACATGGTACTCAAGGTGTGGTCTAACCAGTCCATTGTACAGCGGCAGAATCACTTCCTTGCTCCTAGAAGTGATCCCCCTTACGATGCATCCCAACATCCTGTTTGCCTTGCTAGCCACTCTCCTGCACTGCTCAGAGTTATTCATACATGCATCCACCATGACCCCTAGGTCTTTTTCCCTATTGAGGCCTCCAGCGCCCCCTCCCAGGGTGTACCTGTGTTTAGGGTTTCCCCGACCAAGATGCTCAACTACTGCTCCCATCTTGGAGTCATCCGCGAAGAGACTCATTTCACACCCTATACCCTCCCTGATGTCCGATATGTATGCATTAAACAGGATCGGACCCAGGACCGAGCCCTGCGGTACCCCACTACCAACCTCTCTAGGGTTCGAGAGCTCCCCACAGACCACTACCTCTGGGTGCGTCCAGCTAGCCAGTTTTCAATCCATCTGACCATCAAAGGGCCTACTCCTAACCCCATCAGTTTCTCCACCAGACCATTGTGGGGACAGAGTCAAACGCCTTGCTGAAGTCCAAGAATAATACATCTACAGGCTTTCCTGTCCAGTTCTGATGTTACCCATTCAGAGAACTCAACAAGGTTGGTTTGACATGATCTACCTGGCACAAACCCATGTTGCCGACTATCCAGACCTCCCACCTCCTCCAAGTACACCCCCATCGTTCCTTTAGTATACTCTCCATTAGTTTCCCACCACCGAGGTCAAACTGATGGGTCTATAGTTACCCGGTACTTCCCTCGACCCCTTTATGGATTGGCACCACATGTGCCTCTCGCCAATCCCTAGGTACCCTCCCTGTCTCAAGTGACCTGTTGAAGAGCTTCGCCAGGGGTGCAGCCAGTATGTCCACCAATTCCCATAGTACTGGGGAGCGAAGAACCCAGAGACCAAATACTGCCTGGGTGGTATGCAGGTTACCATGTCAGAGAAGGAGAAGGACTTGGGGGTGATCATCACGAGTGACTTGAAGCACTCCACACACTGCAGGAAAGAAGTAGCCAAACAGGGCCAGCCATAGGGTATGTGGTGCCCCTAGGCGAACTTGCAAATGGCACCCCCCACCCCCGGCAGGACAGTTACCTGGATTTTTTCAAGGGGATTCTTTTAGTGAGTGGTGAAGGTATGCTGCGCACGTAGTATGCGAAAAATGTTTGTAAAATCTGGAGGGCACTCTGGGGTTTTAGATGCTTTTTGGTGCATTTTAAGACTTGCATTGAAAACTAAACAAAGTTCTATTATCTTTCAAGTGCATCTTCTACACTAAAGTAGGTGGGGTATGGAATTACTTCACAATGAAAATATTTGATTATGAAAAAATGTCACAAACCCAAACACACTGGAAAACCCATACCTCAGCAACACGTTTATTTCCTTTAATAAAACAATTCAGTCATAAAACATGACATTATTTAATCCCAGCTAGATTCAGCAGGCTAGTTAGCACTCATTTCTGTTCACTGAAATGCAACTGCAACTTGCCTGCAAGAGCTTGCATTTTGTTTTGTTTTGGGCCAAGTTTGCTGCAGATAATAAACTTTGACATCAACCACACCAGGAAAAAAATTTAGTTTTTCCTTCCCTCTTTTTCTACCTGGCAGGCACTGATACAGCACCTCCCAACTGGGTCTTGCCACTTGGCACAGGCAGCTTTTATTTATTTTATACAACATAGTACTACATAATCATCTTATACTGTAAAGCATTTCCACCATGGGGGAACCAGGGCAAGCCAGAACTGGGGCTGAGGGTCCACAGTCCAGAAAGTTCAGGAATAAGAAATAAAATGTCAGGAAATTGCAATTTTTTGTTTTAGCTCAGCTAACTGGCTGCATCACTTAAGAATCCTCACTCAGTCTGCCACTGACCTTATTAGACAAAATGGTCCTCCTCTTGCCAAATGTATGCTCTGCTAGTCTGGCTGCCCCTTAGGAAACAACATGACTGCCTCCAGTCTATGACCACTTACACTCATTGGATCCCCTGACTCCAACAGTAGGCAGTTGCCTTTTTTTTCCCCTCTGGCCCGAGCATGGGACGAAAATCTCCTCCGCTTGGATTGGGGGGGGACCAACAGTCTCTTCCACACAGCCAGATCTGGGCTGTTCCCCCCCCCACAAGCTGGCTGGCTGCTGTTCACTCTCTCTGCAGTCACTGGCCTGCTGGCCCTATTCAGGGCTGGTAGTGGGTACTTTTATTCTACTCCCACCGCTCTAGTCCCTACTCTCGAGGGATCAATCTTCAACTTTTCCGACCATCTCCCAGGCCACTTACTGCATGACCCCACCCCAGTGGTGGTGATGATGACGAGAAACTGCTCCTCGACTGAGTGTGAATCCATGATGGTCCAATGCCGTTCGGCCACCCTGCAAACTAACCCCTCGGATCTTGTCCTCTCACTGATTCTGTATGAACTTGACAAGTCCTGGCTGCTGCTGGCTCTCATCCTTCCCATGTCACAGTGAGTCAGCTCCAGCGCCTTCAGTAGCACAGCGCCCCATGCCCTACACACTGACCATCAGTCCTCTTTGGGGTTTGTCTCTTTTCTTTTGCAAGTTTAAAACTAAACTCTGCTCTTCCTCATCGCTCACTAACACAGTCTCTCAATCCCTTACTGCCTCACGGCTGTCTGTATGCGCCACCAAAACTGATTATGCCTAGTGCCAGCCACTCTCAGTCCACACCACTCTGATGCCAACCAGAAAACAGACAGCAGCAGAGATCCAATAGAAACAGGAATGGCTCTTTTATGGGTGGGTCAAGCAGGCACGCAATGACGAATCTGATGGACAAGTCTTCACCCCCCCAAATGATACCAGATTTGGCCATGTTAATTTTTAGTCCGTCCAGGTCACTTGCAAAAAAAAAAAAAGAAAAACAAAGAAAAAATGAAACATTGATTGACCGTGATGGCGCCCCCCTACTGAATAGCTCCCTAGGCGGCCACCTAGTTCACCCGTCCTTAAGGCCGGCTATACAGCCAAAGCAAATTGGAAGTTGGACTACATAGCCAGGGGTATTTAACCAACAGGAAAGCAGAGGTCACTCTGCCACTCTACAGAACTCTAGTATGGCCACACCTAGGGTACAGTGTGCAGTATTAGTGCCCTTACCTAAAGAAGGACATCAGCCTACTGGAAACAGTTCAGAGAATGGCAGCCAAAATGATCCAGTGACAGCAAGGCAGAACATAGGAGGAGAGACGCTGAGATCTCAACAGGTACTCCCTGGAGGATAGACGGGAGAGGGGTGAAATGATTGAAACCTTCAAGTACCTTAAGGGTTTCAAAAGGGTGAGCGCTTAGGGTCTGATCAGCCTTAAGGGAACAGGACCACAGGGGGGAACTGTCTCAAGCTGGTGAGGGAATTCAGGAGAGAAACGAGGCGGCACTTTTTCATGGAGAAGATGATAGCAGAGTAGAGTGAGTTGCCAGCATAAGTAATCACCCTGATGACGCTGGACAGCTTCAGTCGAGATTGAGACGGAGCAAAGGGGAAAGCTGTATAAAGGGGGAGTGGACAGGAAGGAGGACATCAGCAAGGAGGGAGGACCAGATAATGATGGGGTGGAGCCCCACAAGACCTTTTTCTGCTGGCTCAGTCGTATGGTCTTATGTATGTAGAACATACGTAAAAACATGCTTGGGTTGAGGATGAGGGGTTGCAGTTTGGTCAGCATTTCCTTCAGCTAATGGATTCTCTGGGCCTTGTGCAGATAAATTACCTCTGTGATTGATCGGCACAGTCACGCCTTGCAGTTAATATTTGTCACTGGAGTTAGAGGTTGGGAACCTCGAAGCTGATTTGGTTAGTTGGTTGGATCATTGTACAGTGAGTTTCTCTTTCGGCCCCCCTCCCCCCAGTATCCATTACCCATAGAGCTGGTTCTCTACTGCCTTTTAAAGTGATTGTCCCTAGAAGGACTCCAGGCAGTGATAGATCTTTTGGGCATGTGGGCTGCTTATGTAATAGGGTTGGAGGAGGCATTGACGGCCTATAATGAGGCTGTCACCTTGGCTTTTGATGCAGTTGCACCAGTCCATACATAACCCTTAACTGGGTGCCTGAGATCCACTTCGGTTGATGGGGAGCTCATAGAGCTGAAGTTAACTGGTCGGAGGTGGGGCTGGCCCATCGGTGCAGCAATTGGATTTCTGTTTGCGATGCCAGCGATCTGGGTTTTGGAATGAGCCCGGGAGCTGGAGTGCTGGCTGGAGGAGGAGGCTTGAGCGTCCCAGGGACAGCCTGCCTTCTCCGGGAGGGAGACCAGGGCTCGATGCTTGCCTGACCCAGGGTGGAGGCCTGAGGTACAGCAAGCCCAAGTCACTAGCAAGGGAGTGGAGTGATGGACATCAGCACTCAGTGCCTTGACGTCAGGGCACACACCACGCCCAGGGACACACCAGGAAAAATCACTCACAGCACTCCTGGGTAGATGGAGCACCAGGCCCCGATCCCCAATGCCCCTACCTGTCCCGTTGATGGCATCCCAACGAAACCAGAAGACTTCAGGATGTAAGGGCCCTCACCTTGTACTCACCTGGGGGGGCAAGCTACGGCTACATTGGGGATAAACCGCACTGGGCTCCAGGTAATAGGGTTGGAACTAGAAGGCTGTAGGTGCCTCCTGAAGGGAGTGGAGTGTTGAGGGTAGGAGGAGCATAAATAGAAAGTTAAATCAGAGGCTGGAGCATTGCTGGAAAAAATCTATGTCTGATGAGGACTGGTTGGCTTTGAGGACTCCCTGTGTTGAGTATTAAAAGGCAAGTTCCCGTAAGAGGCAGTATTCCTGTTCAGGGAAACTGCTGCAGGGGATAGTGGACAGACAGTCTGTCTGCAACTAGTAAGAGCTAATTCATCCACTTGCTGTGAAGTGTTTGCTCATTTTTTTCTGTGACAGTATGTCCTCGATTCAGTCAGGGATCCCTTCAGTTGGATCATCTCAGTCCAGCAGTATGGGTTGGGCTAGGGAATGATGCTGTCCGCTGGTCTGGAGCAAATTTAGTCCAGTTTTGAAGGAACAGGCTTGTGGGGTGGTTTTGGAACTGCAGTCCACCTACTGTGAACTGGACCCAGTCCTGACTTGCCTAATAACTGAGTTGATGGTGTTTGTGGGTCCAGTGTTCACCAAACTGATCTGGTGCTCCCTTAAATAGAGGTCTTCCCAATGGCATTAAAAGCAGCACTAGTGAGAGCTCTTCGGGGGGGGGGGGACCCCATCTTTGGACCTGGACTGTTTGGAGAAGTACAGACCTGCCTCTAACCTGCCCTTTTTGGGCAAGTTTATCGAGAGGGTGGTGACTCTGCAACTTGAGGAGCACCTCATGGCCTTTGACATCTGTGAACCTCTCCAGTCTGGGTTTAGGGCTAGGCATAGTACTGAGATGGCATTGGCCAGGGTGCAGAATGATCTACTCAGGGCTAGAGAGCGAAGGGGAATGGTCAGGTCTTACTTCGAGATGGTTCCTTCAGTAGGTCATTACATATAGGACTGGCGCCACCTGGCAGTGGCTGCATGGCAGACTTTTCTAGCCATCCCTGATGGGGGACCGCCCACCCAACGTCACGTGACCGACGTCAGCATGGCCGTATATAGTGGGCGGTCCCCATGCCCTCCTTCCAGTTTTTTCTCGCTGTCACCTCGTGTCAGTCGCATTGCAGACTTCCATACAGCGATTGTCGTGTTAGTTCTTGTGTCGGATTTTTCCTTTGGCAAATCTTTATTTTCGATATTCCTCTACTTGATATTTTCACCCAAGAAGAAGTGCTCGTCCTGTGGCACGCAGATCCCTCATAAGGATGGTCACCTAAAGTGCGTGATATGTTTGGGCCCGGACCACCCTGTCTCCTCCTGTTTGGAGTGCCAAACTTTTAATCAGGCCACCAAAAAGTGGAGACGGGAGGTTTTGGAGGCCCACCTTTTAAAGGTCCGCTTAGCTTCTTTAGAAAAGCAAATGGACCGCATTAGAGTCCTCTTCTGAGAAATCTTCTCCCTCAAAGAAGCTCCATAAGGAGAAAACTCGGGAGCGAGAATGCTTCATGGATGAGACCTCGCAACCCTCGACGAGCAAGGCCCAGCCACCGCCTAAGAAGACCTCGGACTATAAGTCTGGCAATTCTTCAGCTGGTCAGTCGACCATTGGCTCCTCCTCTGACCACACTGCTACGGCAGCTAAGCTGGCCCCCGGCTCCTCCAGGGACCGCACGGCCACCAGTAAGACGGCTCCTTAGCCTTCGGAAACCTGCCCGGCACTAGTTGGTAAGTTGGCGGGGGGGCTTCTCCCCCACCCACCCGGCTCCGACTGATAAGACACCCATCTCTGACAGCTGCTCAAGCATGGTTCTCCCATCGGGGCCTAGCAGTACCTCACCTGACAACCGGCAGAACCAGGGGGAGAAGGCCCCTCTCCTCCTTCGCCTTTACCCACCCCTTCCCTTCTCAGGTGGGTACTTCAGACGAAGACAGCGCAGAACCCCTTGATGTGATAGATTCCTCAGGGTCTGTTCCATGCTGTCCTGACGGGGTTATGGAGAAGGAGGCTCCTTCGCAACCATCTGGCCTTCCAGAGGAGGCCTTTCCTCCTCCTTCAGGTGGGATCCCTTGCGGAGCCGACAATTATCCCACCCCCGATCCCACTGTCTGATTCGGTGAATCCCATTCCAATGACTCTTCCACAGTCAGGGCCCTGTGGTTTGCCCCAGCCTTCGGCTCCGGTGCCAGACCCGGTCCCGCCCCCTTTGTCAGGCCCCGACGCCGGATCCCCTTCCGGTGCTGGATTGGGTGGTGCCGGTTCCAACATCAGTCCCCCTGATGTTGGCTATCCCGACACCAGACCCCCTGCCGATTTATACTACAGCGGGTCCGACGTGGGTACCCCCTCCATCAGATATGACGACTGGGATTTATTCAAGACCCCGGACTGTCCCACATTACCCTTTCGGGTATCCTGGGGACCACTTCCTGGCTGGTCCTCTCCTGAATGGAGCTCTTTTGGGTAGTACTACCCTGGTTATAACCCCTACCACCATTACCAGGGTTACTATTACCCTCCCCCACCGGTTATGCCTCTTCCTCCTCCCCCTCAGCCACAACCTCCACCCCCTCCGGATACGCTGTATTTTAAGATCCTCATCCAGTCTTGGTGGCAGGGGGTGCACTCGGAGTTGGTTTCAGACCTGGAGACAAGACTCCCTCTTCCGCGGTCTTCTAGGTCTGCATTCCTGAGAAGCTCTTCTCCGTGCACCCAATGAGACAGAGGCTAGCCGAACACCTGGACTGAGTCTCTGTCTCCGGTCCCCATTCCTCCTTGGATTGGACCTCACCAGGACCTCACTTCTATGGTCTGGCAGATGTCTCATTCTCTCCCGGCTGTCCCCAAGAGGGCGGACAGGATTTACTGGGTGCCGAAGGATTCTCCGTTCCTAAAGACGCATCCTATGGTGGACTCTGTTGTCATCTTAGTTGCTCATGACCGCTCTGCTGCACCCAAGCACCTCTCCTCCAGACAAAGAGTTGAGGCAGATGGACCAGTTTGGTAGAAAAGTTTACGCCTCGGCCATATGCATGCTTAGATCCCTCAGCTATCTGACCTACATGGTGTCCCACCAAAAGACTACCCTGGCCAGGTTAGAGGCTCGTGTCCAGTCTATAGAACCCTCAAGCCTCAAAGAGGAGCTTGCCAAGGAGCTTCGCCTCGCTCGCTTTTCATATAGGCATGCCTTGCGGGCTACATATGACTCTGTCGACTCTGTAGCTCACACCTCGGCAACTGCTGTCGCCCTAAGACAGCATTCCTGGCTTTGCATCTCTGGTGTTGCCAACAAGGTACAGCCGTCGATTCAGGATGCCCGGTGCTTTTTGGTGGGGACACCAAAGATATCATCACTGATCTCCAGGACAGAGGCCTTGCCCTCAGATAAGTGAGGTTCATGTACCGATCGGGCACTCAACAGCAGCAGCAGCCTTTTTGGAAAAGGACCTGGAGGCAGAGGAAGCAGGCCCCGGCTCAGCTCCAGTGCAAACACAAGTCCATGGGTTCTGCCACTCCTCTGACCTTCAAGAACCAGAGACACGCAGGGGGCCCTCCCCCTGAATGTCCTGCCACTTCCTGACTCACTATCCTTACTACCTCCTCAGTCTCATGATGAGAAGGAGCAGGTGGTGGGGGGTTCGCTCGCCATGCACAGGAATGGAAGACAATAACCTCCAGCACATGGGTCCTGCAACTAGTGTCTGTCGGACACACCATAGAGTTTCTGGAACTTCCTCCAGAATCTCCACCAAAAAAGGTCTTCTTACTCCAGGGATCAGGCTCTTCTGGTCTGAGGAAAAAGTTCAAAGCCTCTTGCTCAAGGAAGCAATAGAGTGCGTTCCCCTGCAACAAGGGGGCAGGGTGTTTTACTCCCATATTTTCCTGGTTCCAAAACAGACGGGAGACTTCAGACGCATTCTCGACTTGAGCAACTTCAATCAGTTTGTCGAGTACAAAAAGTTTCGGATGTTGACACTCCAGAGTCTCCTCCCACTCCTTCTGGAAAATCATTGGTTGTGCACTCTGGACATGCAGGATGCTTACCTGCACATCCCAATCTTCCCCAGCCACCGCCGTTTCCTGCAGTTCCAATTCCAAGGGGAACACTTGCAGTTTCGGTCTGTCCTCGGCACCCCGGGTCTTTGCCAAGTGCCTGGTGGTGGTGGTGGCGGCTTCCTTACACTGCCAGGGTATTGCAGTTTTCCTTTACCTGGACGACTGGCTGATCTCAGCCCCTTTAGGGATGCTTTACTGGAGGCTCTCTCTTTCACCTTGGACCTCTTTGGCAGACTAGGGATTATTATCAGTATTCCCAAGTCATCCATGATCCCGTCCCTGAGACTACAGTTCATTGGGGCAGTCTTGGATATGATCCAATACAGAGCCTTCCTTCCTCCAGACAGGGTTGAGACCCTGATTCATCAGTCTTCGCGAGTGGCTTCATCCAGGACCATCCCAGCCTGGGAGATTCTCCGCCTTCTTGACCTGATGGCAACCTCCATCACTACTGTTCCCCTGGCGAGGCTTCACATGAGAGTTACTCAGTGGTCCTTGTGCGTGCAGTGGGACCAACCCTGGATGACCTGGACCACCCGGTACTGGTCTCTGCAGTGGTTCAGAAAGAATTGCTTTGGTGGAGGGACCCCTGCAACCTTTCCTTAGGTCTCCCTTACAGGAACCCTGCTCCTCTGGCATTCCTAACTACGGACGGTTCAAACATGGGATGGGAAGCACATCTGGGGGAGCACCAAGCTCAAGGACTGTGGTCCATCTTGGAAGCACCTTTGCACATCAATGTTCTGGAGATGAGAGCGGTCTTGTATGCCTTGCAAGCCTTTCAGACCTTCCTTCCTTCCCAAGGGATCACTGCTGGTCCAAACAGACAATATGTCGGTAGTGTAGTACCTCAACAAACAAGGAGGAAACCGATCGTACCCCCTGTGCAGGGAGGTGATGCGGGTGTGGAACTGGATGGTCCAGCACAATCTGGCTGTTGTGGCTGTGCATGTTCCAGGTGGGTATACCCACCTGACAGTTCGACAGCGAGGTCCCCACAGTGACTACAGTGCCATGCCGCTATATGGGACCCACTGGAACCGGGCACTGTCTGTCGGGGGTCCTGCACTCTCCCCAAATCAGCTCTGACTTGGGTTGATAATCCTTAGTGGGAGGGGTTGGAAGTGGCGACCCAAGAAAACATTTCTGTGCTGGAACCGGCAGCCGACTGCTAAATGCAGTCGACCTGTCGGTGTCGCTGTCGAGGCGTTCGACGATAAATTTGTCAAACACACATCGTGACTCCTTCCAGGCGTTCTAAATGTCCTGGCGGACAGTCTCAGCAGGTCTCGGACTCTAGCTCATGAGTGGGAATTACATTAGGAAATGGCAGAATCTCGCTTCCTAAATTGAGGGCATCCGGAAATCAACCTTTTCGCCTCCCAGTGCAATGCAAAACTTCCCTGTTTTTGCTTGCTCTTTCCTAGGGCATGGTGCTTTCTGGCATGACGCGCTGTCTCTCTCCTGGACAGGGAAATTTTTTGTACATCTTCCCTCCATTTCCCATTCTCCAGAGGGTCCTTCTCAAGCTTCAGGCAGAGAAGGTGAGAATGATTATCATCGCTCCTATCTCGCTGAGACAAATTTGGTTTCCGCTGTTACAACAGCCATCCAGGGAACCACCGGTTCCACTTCCAGTGACCCACAACCTACTCACCCAGGATTGAGGTTGTCTTGTACACCCAGGGCTCAGGACACTGCATCTTCATGCATGGCTCCTGCAGACATAGCAATTTCTCGCTTCGGGGTCTCCTCCTCCTCCTGAGTCACTCAAGTCCTTACAGTGGCTAGAAAACCCTCTACTCGTTCACTTATGCCATGAAGTGGAAACATTTTTCCATCTGGGTGACTTCCAAGAATTGGAACTCCTTTTCTTGTTCTGCCCCTCAAATCATGGAATGCCTCCTTCATCTGTCAGATTCTGGTCTGTTATATTCTTCCTTGAAGGTCCACCTTTTCGCAATTTCAGCGTACCACGAGCTGGTGGATGGTAAACCTTTGGCTCAGTTGGAAGTCTCAAAAACCTTTCTGAAAGGGATCCTCCATCTGAAACCCCCATCCACAACCCAACCCCACCTTGGGATTTGAACTTTGTGTTGGAGAAGCTCACTCTTCCCCCAATTTGAGCTGGCCATTAGCTGTGATTTGTGCTTCCTTTTCTGGAAGACGTTATTTTTTAGTTACCATTATGTCAGCCTGAAGGATTTCGGAGCATCACGCTCTGGTTTGTAAAGAGCCTTATCTTATTTTCCACAAGGACCAGGTGGTCCTCAGGACAAATCCTAAGTTTCTTCCCAAGGTGGTGTCAGAAGCCACACTGAACCAATCAGTAGAGCTTTCTGCTTACTTTCCATCCCCTTCCAGTAGAGGTGAGGCACTCCTGCACACCATGGATGTCCATCGGATCCTTTGGTGCTACACACACCGGACCAAGGATTTCCGTAGCTGTGATCAGCTTTTTGTTTCTTTTGCCCCCAGGTCTTAAGGGCAAACCGGTTTCCAGGCAGTACCTTTCCAAATGGTTAGGCAACTGTATTCAGTATTGTTACCAAAAACCTCTGCGAGGTCCCATCAGAGGTCATTCTACTAGGGGCATGGCTGCTTCTGCTGCCTTTTTGAGGAACGTTGTTGTGGCTGATATCTGTACCGCAGCCACTTGGAGTTCTGTCCATACCTTTACCAAACACTACAGTCTGGACATTGCTTCTAGGTAGAGGGCTGGCTTTGGCCTAGCTGTCTTGCAGGGCCTTCTGTCCCAGGCTGGGTCCATTCTGGTTCCCAGTTTCTGTTGGAGCTATTTTGTCCTCCTCCCTGGTTTCTCTCGGTCTCTCTTTGGAGGGACTGCTTGGGACTCTGTCCTATATATAATGACCTACTGAAGGAACCCTCTCGAAGTAAGATAGTACAGTTATGTAGGAACTTACTGTAATAGTAGATCTTTGAGAGAGGTTCTTTCAGTAGGTCATATTTTTCCCTCCCTCCTTCCCCTCATTTTATTTCTTACAGTTCGCTCCTGCTGTCAGGCCTCTTCCTGGCTCCAGCGGGATAACTGGAGGGCGGGCATGGGGACCGCCCACTATATACAGCCATGCTGACGTTGGTCATGTGATGTTGGGTTGGCGGTCCCCTATCAGGGATTGCTAGAAAGGTCTGCCATTTGGCCCGACGCCAGGTGGTGCCAGTCCTATATGTAAGGACTTACTGAAGGAACCTCTCTGGAAGATCTACTATTACTGTAAGTTCCTACGTAACTGTACTTTCTCGTTCTTCTTGATCTCTCTCTTCAGCTTTTGACATTGTTGACCATGGTTTGCCGTTGAATTGGTCAAGGATTACTGTGGACTCACTGGCACCATTATCCACTGGTTTGAGTCCTGCCTCAGAGATGGACACAGAGAGTGGTGATGGAGAGTTTCTTCTTGCTCCCAATGCCCCTGCTCTGTGGAGTGCCCCAGGGTTCAGTCCCCTTCCCTATGTTGTTTGTGGTGTATATGCTGCCTCTGGGTGGGAACATTAGACAATACAAGATAGGTTTTCACTGCTGTGTGGATGATACCCAGCTGTATCTGTCTTTTGCAGCCAGGACGTTAGGTGCCATCCAGGTAATAAATTTGTGCCCAGCTGAGACGCAGAACTGGGTGTCATCAAGCTGGTTGTGACATAGTCCAGTCAAGACAGAGAGACTGGTGATTGAGCCTGGTTGAAAGGGGGTGCCAGGACCACTTTTAGGAGGACCAGCTTATGGCTGGGTCCTTGCAAGTCAGTGGCCTCTGCTAAGGTCAAGCATCTGGGGGTCATTCTGGATGAAAGGTTGACTCTTGAGTCTCAGGTGTTGGTTGTGGTCTGGAATTGCTTTTATCATCTGAGGAACATCACTTGGATTAGAACCTTGATTCCTCCTGAAGTCCTGCACCTACCCTGACTGAGGCATGCATTCTTTACCTCCAGATTTTATTACTGCAACTCTGTATACCTTAGGGTGAGTGCAGCTAGTGCAGAATGCAGCGTCCCAGTTGTTGACGGGCCTTCCGAGGTCATGTCATGCAACCTCGGTCCTGCAGGAGTTGCATTGGCTGCCAGTGCAGTGGCGTATCAACTTCAAGGTCAGTTTACTGACCTGTAAAGCTCTGTATGACCTGGATCTGACTACCTGTGTGACCTACTGGTTCTTTACTGGACTTCTTGCCCTCTCCGCTCCTCTGAGGTGGACCTCTTAGCCGTTCTAAGGGTGAGGCTGAAATCTTCAGGCAAATATGGCCTTTTCTTTTGCCAGTCCTGCCCTTTGTAACAGGCTTCCCAGGGCCCTGAGACAGCCCCCTCATTGGATGCTTTTAAAAGATGCCTGAAATCCTTTCTTTTTCATGAGGCACTTTATCAGATCTTTCGAAATTTCACTTACTGTAACTCCAGTCCTTTTGGCACGTAAAGGGATTCTACTTTTACATCTTAATAAGGTGTTTTGTAGATAGTAGTGTCTACTTATTCATGACTGTATCCTATACATTTCTGATGCTGTGTTATCTTCTGCAGTCATGTGTGTAATTTACTGACACTTTTGCTCTGTAACCCTCCCAGATCGTGCCTGAAAATAGGCAACTTGCTGTTGTCTAGTGCACTTACCCGGTAGACAAAACCTAAATAAATATTTGATTAAGTTATAATTATTTGATATTTTAACTGTGATTGCTTATAATTATACTTTTATTGTGCTGTTTGTTTTACTCTTTAAACGTTCAGAGACCCTGGGATTGGGTGCCATATAAATAAAGTTTACTAATCCTACTATGATGTACCACAAAGCTAGATTACTGATTTATCAGAAAATGCTCAGTAGTACACCTCATACCACACCTGCGACCAGGGTTCATGATGGAGCCTGGGCTATCGGGGGTTGGCAGGGGGGAGAGAGAATCGAGCATCTGGAGGACTGCTCTCCTATCTTGGGAAGGGAAGGATTGCTATCTCACCCACTGAACACCCTCTAGCAGTGGCTGGAGGAGATATGGGTCAGAGGCACGCAGTCATGATGATGTTGGAGGGGAGGGGGTGAGAAAATGAAAATGGAGCTGGCAGGCTCTGTGATGCACCCGCACGAACCCCGGAATCTGGACACTGGCTATCGGGGAGAGTTGACACTCCTCGCCCCAGGCCCTGTCATGGGGGGGTAACCCATGGGGGATTTCTCTGGGGTGGCTTGGTAAGGGATGCTGGGGCTGGAGAGATGAGCTCCTCCAAGGGAAGAGCCATAGCCTCCTGTGAGCGACCCCCTTAAAGAGAATAATTTAAAAAAAAAAGTTCAGTACATGTCAGAATACATGACCTGACATGAAATGGTAAATGTGGTACTCAGCAGGGGCATTCAACAAAATAAACCCCATGCGAGTCAATTTTAAGCTTATAGTAGATTTCACATTGCCCTCTCCTGTTCATGCCCCCATCTGATTCTGTCTCTCTGCTAACTTTTTTTTTCTTTCAACTCTGTTTATTACTCCAGTTGTGACGAGCTGCCCAGACTGGGTGGCCTGCAGCTTGCCCCTTGCAGCAGGGCTCCATGGGGGCGGGAGCAAGGGTGTAGGCTGGCATAATCACAGTACACATTTGTGTACTGTTTTCTTGAGTGCCTGTCACAAACCATATGCCTTTCTGTTAACATTTTCATTGTAATCTGTAGTATTTGGTTGGGTTGGTGTAGGCCACTGAGGAGTGTCTCTGTTTAAACTTATGTTGTTTAGGAGACAGATACATGGCTGAAACCCCACAACTTCGATGCGAATTCTCTACCACTGGCTACTCCCTCACTCGACATGACCACCAGAGCAAAAAGAAGGATGTTGGCATCATCATGTTCATCTCCTCCAAGCTACAGTTCGCACCTGTCCAGCTACCCACGATCACGCAATCCATAGACCCCCTTCTAATCAAAATCTCACTCCCACACACAATACCTTTATATGTAGCTGGGGCCTACTGCTCCCTTGGCACCCCCCTGCATGTCATCGTAGAACACCTAGGCACCCTAAAAATCCCTTGCTTTGGGGGGGCGAGCTACATATCCTTGGGGATTTCAATTTTAACTGGCTCTCTAATACTAGCTCGAAGCTTAGAAGCCATGTGAGTGCACTAAACCTATCCCAACAAATCATGGAACCCACTTGTTTGAATCATAAATCTCGAAACCACTCCCTCCTGGACTGGGTCCTCACCACACACACCCATTGGGTTCTAGAAACTGGTCTCCTACCTGACTCTCTAAGTGACCACCACATGATTTACATGGTAAGGAAAATATTCAAGCCCCGGGTGCCACCCCCACGAACACTACTCACTAGGTCCTACAAATCACTTGACCTTGCTGCACTCCTAAATGATCTGTCTAACACCGATTGGTCTTTCATCCAACACACATCCTCCGTTGACTCGGCCCTGGAACTTTTCAAGTCCAATTTTCTTGCAATCTGGGACTACCACGCACCTCTCAGAAGGGCCTATGTAAGGGGTGCTCACCTGCCCTGGGTAAACGCAAACATTATCGAACAACTCCACACCAGGGACAAGGCTTGGAAAACTTATAAGGCAATTGGCACACAGGCGGCACTCCAGCACTACACAAGACCAAAATGTATGCACTAGATAATACGACAGGCCAAAGCTAACTATTTCAAGGCCCCTTCCACTCAAATCTCAGCCACCCAGTAAAATTCTGGAAGACAATAAAATCATTACTCTCCCCTGCCCATCCACCCACCCACCCTCCCTGCCCTAAATGTAGCGGGCACCATGGTCATGACTTGGGTGAAGTGGCCTCTGTTTTAACACATTTTTACCTAACTGTGCTTCCTCCCTTCTATCCACAAATCCATCCCCTCCATGAGCCCACTTCCCCGCATGTCACCCCAGACCTCCTGCTTCTCGTTTCGCCTGGTCTCCCCAGCTGAAGTACAAATAGCCCTGCGGGCACTCAGTCCTTCCAAAGGTAAATGCCCCTCCAGCCTTGACTCCAAGATGCTATACCCATCCGCCCCAGCCATCACCACCCCACTGGCTGCCCTCTTCAGTCTCTCTTGCTACAATCCCAGCTGAATGGAAGCATGCCACAGTCATCCCTCTCCTAAAAGGACGCGACCTCTCCTTGCCGGGCAGTTACCACCCTATCTCCCTGCTCCCTATTCTAGCCAAAGTTCAGGAACAACTTGTTCTCTCCCAATTATCTGTCTTCCTCCTTTCTCTCTCACTACCAGTCTGGCTTCAGGAAATCACACTCCACCATCACCTCCCTATTAAGGCTCACAAACGACATCCTCACTGGAATGGATAAAGGGAACGTCACCTCAGCTATTTTCGTCGACCTATCAAAGGCCTTCAACACTGTCTCCCACTCACTCCTGTTATCAAAACTCGGCCTCACCCATCTCTCAGGAGTGGCCACCAGCTGGTTCCACTTTTACCTGGCAGGGAGGTCACAAGCAGTAAGAACTGGATCGCACACCTGTCCCACTTCCTGTTACTATCGGGGTTCCCCAAGGCTTGGTCCTTGGCCCTTGGCCCTGCTACTCTTCTCTATTTTTCTGAATTACCTACCCTCAGTGTGCCCTCTCATGTCCATTCAGATGTATGCTGATGACACAGTACTGTATGCCACAGGTCCCTCCCCCACTGAAATGTCATCCAGACTCCAGCAGGACTGTAATGCAATCCAGCTCTGGTTCCGCTCAAACCAGCTTTTTCTCAATCCAAAGAAAACTATCTCGCTCACCTTCAGCTCAAGGCAAAGGCTCTCCTGACACCCCTACTTTCCACACCATAGATGGGACCCTTTTGGAGGCCTGCACCACGTTCAGATACCTTGGGGTCTGGCTCGATCAGCACCTTGACTTCTCAGTCCACATTGATGCGATCCTCAAAGAACTTTACCCCAAACTGGGTGCCCTGTATCGGAACAGAAGTTGTATACCCCTGCCAACCCGCAAAGCAATTGTTCAGAAAATGATACTCCCTCTTTTTGACTATGGAGGCATAGTTTATAACATGACTCCCAAGTCCTCCCTAGCCAGACTTGACCCTCTCTTCCATTCTTTCTGCCGTTTTGCCCTGGACTGCCCGCCCACAACCCACCACTGCTACCTCTACAGGTTCTTAGATCTACCCTCACTACAGGATCGGAGAATGGCACACTGTGCTAGGATAACAGCTAAATACTGGACCTAGTCCCTTCCCCCTTACCTTGCAGCTACCCTAATAGCTCAGCCTCCTACTGCTTACTCCCTCTGGAACACCGACTCCCAGCTTCTCTACCTCCCACATATGTCCTCCGCCAAAGGACAGCATGCCTTCAGGTACTGTATGCCTAACGTATGGAACTCCCTCCCAGCGGAGATTAGACACCTTGTCATTTGGAAGAGTGGTTGGCACTGTTAACACTTGTGAAGATTAATTTTGTTCATTGTAAAGCAGCAGTATTTTTTGGTTGACAAAACCATTCATCATTCACTTTATTAGCATATTGCATTCCCTCAGATCTTTTTAAAACATTTTATAATTGATTTTGCAATTAATAACTCAAGTCATTTAAGATAGCCATCATCTGCAAGTTTAAACAAATATCTTTATTGAGGTGACCTTTTGACTATACATATTGGATTCATATTGTGCATGTGTCAGGTTGGTGCTGCTATGTGTTTCTGATAGTAAACAGCCGAGCAGCACCACACCAGTATATTTAATTTTTTTTATAGTATGCATGGCATGAGAGCAGGAACTTTTAAAAACATTAAAATCCTGTATCTCAGTTCTGGAATAAAAGAAAATAGACATAATGGCACACTAATGAGTCCAAATGAGGACGAAACCCGTGCCTGTGTCTGCTGTTCTCAGCCTTTGCGATTGTATTGTGAGGCCTTCTGGCATCATGCAGTTCTGCTTAAAGTTGATCCAGTCCAAATCAATTCATGGGCATTTGCATATGCTTCCCATGATGCTTTGCATTATTGGGGCACGTGCAATTTGTGTTTTCCTTAGACATATGAATGTGTGCGTAATTGCTAACCAAAAAAAAAAATCCTATATAGTTGGGGCACTAGAGGGCCATGCCCGAAACAGGATGTGCTTTTGAGCTGATCTGCCAGACCTCTGTATGAAAGTTGAAATTTGATTACTCTTAAGTGACAATTTTGTATTTTCATCGATACCAGTTGGAAACTTTCACTGTCATGAATTTTTGGATACCAAATTTGATTATGGGTAGACCAAAGGGAGTGATGGGCAGCCAAGGACAAAAGCAGATACTGCTACCACAATAGGACCCCAAAACTGTGCCAGACTTAGCAGGGACTGCCATCTCGAGTGAGGCGGGAGAGCCCACCGCCCTGAGATTCAGTTTTTACAAGCAGTCCGATCGATGGACACAAAAATAGAAAACTTCTTTGAGGCATTGGGCTGTGATTTCTCATTTGTCTGGGACATCGATCCCTGAACATTATTGTAATTTCTTATCTTAGTATGTCAGTCCTGGGGGGTGAGAGATAACCTTTCCTTAGGACTCCTATTTAGTTAAATGCAAATGCAACTTCCTCGGTAGCTGTTCCGGTTGAGGGATCTGCCGGTTGTACAGTATTACCTTTTGTCACTTGGTTCTGATAATTAACTGGGTTCTATGTTGGGAGTTTTCAGTGTACTAGGGACAAATGACCTGCTGAGAAAGGGATCAGAGCAGTGCAGGAAGAATTTGTGGAGTTGGAGAGGGGCCTTAGACAAGTAGCATGCACGGTAACCTTCTCGGAGGTGCTGCCTGTCTATGGCATGGTTGAGGCTAGGGTGCTCCACACCAAGGGATTCAATCAGTGGTTGAAAAACTGGTGCAGCACTCAGGGATTTGGCTTCATTAAGGACTGGGGGTCCAGCTGGAGTGATGCAGGCCTATAGTGGCTTGATGGTCTGCATCTGTCCAAGAGGGGAACCAGGATCCTAGGTGATAGGCTTAAATGTTTCATTGGCAAGCATTTAAACTAGCCAAGGTGAGGAGGCACTGGAAAGGAGCAGGGAAATCCTTTCCCCCCTCCCAAAAAAAAAATCAGGGTAGTAAGTGAGGTAAACACCAGGACAAAGATGTTGATAGGGAGAAGGGCAGGGGTAAATGGAAAAAATGGCAAAGGCAATAAGGACAAGGAAGGGGCAAAAAAGGGTAAGGCCATCAAGAAATGGGGGGTAATGAGTACCAATGCTCGTAATCTGGGCAACAAGCTCCCTGAACTCTGTGGCCCTGATGGAAGAGGGATGCCTGGATATCGTAGCAGACACAGAAACATGGTACACAGAGAACCATGACTGGGATGTTAACATACCAGGGTACACAACCTACAGAAGAGACAGGAAGGGTAGAAGAGGGGGAGGAATAGCTCTCTATGTAAATGAAGGGATAAAAGCAACGGAACAAAAGAGTAAATGGAGAGAAGAGGAGAGGAGGCACTGTGGGTCACCTTAGAGACTGGAAATGGCACCACAGTCCGCACAGGGGTGGTTCTGTACACACCCCCATGTCAGGGAGAGGGAATGGACAAGGATATGATAGAAGGCATCATTAGGACAGCAGAGAAAGGGGAGATACTGTTGATGGGGAACCTGAATATGTCAGATGTTAACTGGAGCACCTTTGCTGCAGCCACATCCAAGAGCAGGGCCATTCTCGATGCCCTACAGATGGCATGCCTCAGACAGCTAGTTTTGGAACCCACTCATGAGGGAGCATTCTTAGACCTCGTACTCTCAAATGGGGACAGTGAGAGGATCTCAGATCTAGAAGTGGGTAGCCCTCTGGGAACAAGTGACCACCAAGCAGTGTGGTTCATGATAAACTCAGCTACAGAGTCAAGCCATACAAAAGTGAGGGTACAGGACTTCAGGAGGGCTGACTTTGGCAAGATGGGAGAGTGTCTTAGAAAAGCACTAGCATACAGGCTAGAAGTAGGGGTGGAGCAACAATGGAGAAACATCAAAACTGCCATCACAGAAGCAACAAGCCTTTGTGTGAAGCAAATAAATCAAAACAAAAGAAAAAGCCACTATGGTTCTCAAAACAGGGTTTTATTTAACTCTAAAAAGCGTTTGCTCATAAAAGTTCTAAAACATTTTGAAAATGCATAGCACTTATCTCACTGTGTTTAACAAACATAACACTTCCAGAAAACCTATATAAATGCTTTCTGTACAGTTAGTATTGTCCCAAGAAAAAAACTGCTAATCAATTATTTAAAACCCTGCAAAAGAGGTGGCGGGGAAGGTTAGGGAGAAAAAGATAGCATTTAGGATGTATAAGGAAACACAGAAGGAGCAGGACAGAGAACTGTACCAGTTAAAGCAGAAGGAAGCAGGGAGGGTAGTCAGAATAGCAAATGCCCAAAATAAGGAAAAGATAGCCAACTCAGTTAAGAAGGGGAGCGTAGAAAGACAAAGGGAGGGATACTGAGGCTGAATAGAAAGGATGGTGGGCGGGCAGAGAGGGACAGTGAAAAAGCAGGGATACTGAATGAATACTTCTGCTCAGTATTCACAAAAGAGGAAGTGGGGGAGGTGCCTAATCCAATTAACAGAAGCACTCTGGATAGGGGGGTCAAGCCTAGTCCTTTCACGGAAGAAAGGGTTCTGAAAGAACTCCTAAAACTGAAGGTGGACAAAGCAGTGGGGCCTGATGGAATGCACCCCAGAATTCTAAGAGAATTAAGGGGAGAACTAGTGACACCACTAACTACCCTTTTTAACAAATAATGGGAGGATGGTGTGGTACATGAGGACTGGAGGAAGGCGGATGTGATTCCCCTTCACAAAACTGGGAACAAGACAGAGGCAGGAAACTACAGACCTGTCAGTTTGACCTCTGTGGTAGGGAAAGTGATGGAATCATTTCTGAAGGAGAGAATTGTTGAGTACCTAGAGGCCAGTGGGGCACAGGACCCAAGGCAGCATGGGTTCACGGCGGGAAGGTCATGTCAGATGAACCTAATTGATTTTTTTTGACTGGGTGACCAAAGCAGTAGTCCAGGGAGGGGCTGTGGACATGGCCTACCTAGACTTTAGCAAGGCATTTGACACAGTTGCACACAAAAGATTAATAATCAAATTAACCAGCCTGGGAGTGGGTCCCAGGGTGGTAGCCGGGGGTAAAACATTGGCTGGAGAACAGGACACAGAAGGTAATTGTAAATGGAGTCCACTCTGAAGAAAGAGGTTACTAGTGGGGTACCGCAGGGTTCAGTTCTGGGTCCAGTCCTTTTTAGTGTCTTTATAAATAACATTGCAGAGGGACTGGAAGGAAAAGTATGCCTTTTTGCAGATGATACAAAGATCTGCAGCAGGGTTGATACACGAGGAGGCGTGGAAAAGATGAGAAGGGACTTGGCAAGGTTGGAGGAACTGTCAGAAGTATGGCGCGTGGATTCAATGCAAATAATGCACCTGGGAAACAAAACCCAGGTGAAGATTACACAGTGGGGGTATAACAACAAAAAATGGAAAGGGACCTGGGGTAATCATATCAGATGACCTTAAGGTTAGCAGGTAATGTGAGAAGGCAGTAGGGAGGGCTTGGGGGGATACTGGAATGTATAGGGAGAGGCATCACCAGCAGAAACGAGGAAGTTGTTATCCCTCTGTACAGACAGTTGGTGAAACCACATCTGGAGTACTGTGTCCAGTTCTGGAGACCCCATCTCCACAAGGACATAGACAGGATGGAGGCAGTCCAGAGGAGGGCAACTAAAATGGTGCAGGGTCTGCAAGAGAAGCCATACGAGGAGAGACTAAAAGAACTTAATATGTATATCCTTGAGGAAAGAAGGGGCGGGAGGGGGGACATGATAGAAACTTTCAAGCACCTCAATGGAATCAACAAAGTTCAAGAGGGTAGCATCTTTCAGAAAAGAGATGTGCAAGAACAAGGGACACAATTTGAAGATAGAGTGAAGTGGCTCAGGGGCAATGTGAGAAGTATATTTTCACAGAGAGGGTTATGGACCATGGAACAGCCTTCCTGAGGAGGTTGTGGGGTCTAAAACTGTGGGAGAATTCAAGAATGCATGGGACAGACATAAAGCAATTCTTGTGAGGGGTAGGAAGAAATAGGCTGTTGGTTAACTAGGATCTGCAGCTTATCCTGTAGGTAGAGAAATGGGCAGACTAGGTGGGCCAAGCGGTCCTTATCTGCCATCAAAGTCTGTTTCTGTGTTCCTATATTCTCTTTGTAAATGGTTATTGTAGTTTTGTGGGAACAAGGACTAGTTCAAGTCATCTTTATACATGTTGTTTTACTGCCTTTCTCTTCCAGGTTCTTCACAGTCATGGCATGGCTAAGCTCTTAAAATACATGGACAGTTTCATCTGAAAACTTTGAACTGTATTGGTGATACCCAATATGCAGTATCACATTTTAATGATTTGTGTATTCCTGCCGTTAACATGAGTGTTAACTATTGCTGAAGTAATGGTGTCTACATCTCTAATGTCATTAATCGTATGATTCCCTGGCTATGTTCAGTTCTATAACTGAATTAAAAAAAATAAAAACAAAAAAAAAACCCATTATGGTGGCTAAAAAGACTGCTGCTTTAAATTTGCAATCATGCATAACTCTATGCACTTTACAGTACTCTTTGGTATGTTCCCTGACCCAAGTGCCTTTGTAGTTTTTCCATGTTTTTTTTTGATTGACTGATATACTGTTTGGTTTGGCTGATATAATGTTTGCAGTTGTATTTACTTCTATGTATTTTTGTATGTTCCATTGCCATTTGTTTTCCCTGTTCCACCCACTCACTGGTCAAATAATTTGCAATTACTAATGCAGTGTGTATGAAAGGCTGTCTGTGAAGCCATATGCTGTGCTAGACTGTGATACACTGTGCCATGCCTATTCCTAGGCAGTACAGTACTGTAACTGTACGCAGTGATAATCCAGGAAAAAATAAGAGCTTGGTACATCCATCAGATATGGGTTTGATTCTCACACCCTCCACTTGCATACTGTGTGACTCTGAGCAAGTCACTTAACTTCCATGTGCTCCCAGGTCACCCTTGTAAATCAGCCTTGTGCCCAGTGGACCTTACATGGTTACCAAATAAAAAAATAAATAAATACAAACTGATTTGTTGTGATAGCTGATGCATTAGGGGTTTACTGACTGCTCAGAGCTGATTTGAGTTCTGCTTGATTTCTACTTTGCATCCCAGTTTATTGCCGTGCACAAAAGCGATAACTTTTATCAGGCCCACACAGGTATTGTATGCACAGTGACATTGAACTCGGTGTAATAAGTAACTTTTTTTTCTTTTTTGGTCAGATTGAAAATGCCAGTGAAGTGCTGATTACACCATTGGAGAAATTCCGCAAGGAGCAGATTGGAGCTGCAAAGGTGGGTTTATGAGAATATGGTGCAGCTGCTCAAAGTTAAACTGCACTAAATAACTTTCTCTTTATGAGGCTTTTCAGTTTCAGCATTATACACAGCACTTATACTATGCAATAGCTATGTTACACAGTCTTTGAAGTTATCACACAAAGTCAGTGTCACAAACCCACTCAGCAGGTCAGGCCCTCTACTCCCAAAGTGCCAACCTCTAAGTGCAATCTTGTGAACAGTGTAACAGATAAGGTAACCCTCTTGTCTGTTTTGTGAGTTCGGATCAACCTTTGGTCTCAAGTTCTGGAGAGATTCAAACTGTTAACCTCTTGCTAGCATACCCAATGCACAGGCTCAGATATATGTGTCTTCGGGGGGGCCAGATATCTTTGCCTACGGGCACCTAAGCAGGTATTCAGAGATGAACCCTTAAAACTTTAATAAAGACCTCAGATTTAAAACACTTCTCTTTCCAGTTTGGTACCACCATACAAGCTTATGTCTGCTGTCTGCTGTAACCATAAATATTTCTTAGCAAAAGAAAGCAATTCAAAGACAGACCAGGTATGCTCTAAAATTAGAGTTTTTACTAAAATATATAATAATATGTCAGACATACAATACAGAACTCTTACATCACAAGACATACATATCTTTAAACAAAACAAGGTTTAAAACAGTGCAATTCCTACAACCATATTTAGATTTTGTCTAGCTTTCTTAATACCTGTTTTCAGTGCTCAGATGTTTTCTTGGTCAGTGTCAGATAAAAGTATGTCTGTAGTGAAACAGAATAATCTTTAAATGCTGGTTTTGCCCACTTCTTTTGCATGAGGTCATCTAGCTCCTCCCTGTCAAAATATCTAAAAAATTTATATTTCTATGCAACCACAGGATGTAATTTCAAAGTATTAATTCTGCAACCTTAGCATAACTCGGATTTCAGTTACGCCTCTTTTGATTCATGCTGCATCCTCCTCACACTGGCTTCATATGAGCATTTACAACCTCTCACCTCTGTGTAATAACCTGTGTTTTCTCTTCAACGTCATAAACCTTTTTTATGATTTCTCTCTTAACAAAGTTAACATAAACAACTCTGTAATTAACTCAGAGAAACAGGATCCTTGATTAAAGTCTTCCATGTAACACATTGTCTCTAAAAACTGTGTGTGAGAGATACATGCTGTCAGCATTTCTCTTGGCCTGCATCTATTGGCTGAAATCGGGGTTGGGGCAGGAGATAAGTGAGGTCATTCCTAGAGCATTTGATTTTTCAGCAGCGACATTAATACATTTTATATTAAAAAAAATATTATACAGCACTCAGAACTGGCTGTCTACGTCACAATCAGTGTCCAAGCAAAGGTCCATTTGATGGAGTAAAACCAACCCTCTGTCTCTTTGTGGTGACAACAGATTCCCATTATAAATCACTTGTGTGATTTTAGCCAATTTGCACACAGCACTACAGTATCACTTATCCTGCATACGCTAACTCGAGTGATTTATAATAATGTTAATAGTATGGTATAAGAGACATCTCTCCTATGGTTATGGCAGACAGAATGGCTCAGCTTTGCATCATGGTCCTCTTTGCCAGATCTCATAGTCTTATAACAGATGCTCTGCAGAATTCCTGTTAATTATTCTCAAACTGCTGTTGGAAAGAGAGTTCATCTTGTTTCCAGGAACACAGTCAGGGACATTGACCTCACTGAAACAGAAAACTAACTTATGTATTTATTTCATCTGAGTGAGTCTTCGGAGTGCTTTTCTGTTTATCTGTGTATGTGATTTTCTGTGCTGTTTGTATACTTTATTTCCAAGAATTACAAAGTTGTCGTCCTTCACAGGTGATGACATAATGTCAGACTGCACTTGAGGAAAATATCAGTGATATCTTCATAAGTGCCATGGCATATCACTTATATATTAGTTCTGTAACTGCTGCTGCCATGCTAGTTAGAATCCCTTGAAAATGAGATGTATAATCCTATATATATATATATTTATAAAATCTGTGTGTGTGTGTGTGTGTGTGTGTATATATATATATATATATATATATATATACACACACACACCACTCGAGTACTGTTGTGTGTGTATATATATATATATATATAGTTATTTTTATCCTGGTAAAATTAATACAGTGAAGTTTGATTTGATTTGTTTATTATTAACTGGAAGGTCTCTTGAGCCTTTCAGACCTTTTTTGGATCCACTAAATGAGACAAGAAGACTGTGCATACCGCAGGACATCTGAAGGCGCTGCAGCTAGAAGGCAGTAGAGATTGTCAAGCCAGAAAAAGCAATGCACACTCTGACTACTACTATAAAAAATAATTTACTTGCGAAATTTATTTCCTCAAAAGACTGATCCCCAAAACTAGCTCACACACTTCTGACCGCAGAAACTGTGGAGAGAGTCCCCTTCCCCCAGTGGGGAAAAGGCCTCTATTCCAGGTACTTTCTCACACAAAAGAAAAATGTGGAATGGCGAATGGCGACCCTTTCTGGACTTAAGGTACCTGAACAAACGTTTACTGAAACCCAAGTTCATAATGGTCATCCTGACTCTGGTGATCCATTCCTTGCAGCAGGGAGACAGGCCAGCCTCCCTAGGCCTGAAGGATGCCTTTTTTCATGTCCCCATAAGGCCATCACACAGAAAGTTCCTCGGATTCAGGCTGCCATCAGGCCATTACCAATTTGCAGCCCTGCCTTGCGGTCTCACTTCAGCTCCCAGAGTCTTTATAAAGTGCTTGGCAGTTGTGGCAGCTCATTTAAGGAGACAACAAGTGTCAGTCTTTCCTTACCTGGACGACTGGCTGATAGTGGACAAGTCACCAGACAGGGACAGGGAAGCTCTCAGACTAACCATTAGTAATCTGGAGTCCCTGGGATTCATCATAAACAAGGAAAAGTCTCACTTCAAACCACTTCAGGTCCTAGACTTCATTGGAGCAGAGCTGGATATCATCCAAGGGAAGGCTATGCTTCCTGTGGACAGGGTACAGAACTTCCTTGACTGGTCAAATTCCTTTGTCCTGTGCCAGCCAAGGCCAGCCAGACATCTCCTCAAACTACTAGGCCTCATGGCTTATATGACGGCTGTGGTCCCATGTGCCAGATTTCATATGAGGGACATTCAGTATCACCTAAGGGCATACTGGTGCCAAAAGAGGGATTCTCTCTTAAAGCTTGTTCCGGTCTCCGGAACCTTGCTTCAGGCCCTAGACTGGTGGAAGGAAAGGGGCAATCTAAGGGAAAGGGTTCCTTTTAAGCAAAGTCAGACCTCCAGAGTTCTTACCATGGATGCCTTCCTCCTAGGATGGGGAACTCATCTGGTGGACCACTCCATAAGTGGGATTTGGTCTCCTGTAGAGTCAAGCCTCCATATCAGCCTTCTGGAAATCAGGGCTGTGTACCTGGCTATCAAAGCCTTTGGCCCACAGCTACAGGGCCACTCAGTCCAGATGAGAACAGACAACACCACTGCCATGTTCTACATCAACAAACAGAGTGGCACAAGGTCTGCCAAACTCTTTATGGAGGCCATGAAAATGTGGTCCCTCACCTGTCTGCCATTCACCTGCCAGGCAAGGACAATGTGGTGTCAGAATCTCTGCGTCATATCAGTCAGGGCCACCACAAGTGGACCCTAAACAGGCAAGTTCTAGGAACAGTGTTCAGGAGGTGGGGCACTCCAGAGGTAGACCTCTTTGCCTCCAGCCTCAATCATCATCTCCTGCTTTACTGTTGCTGACCCCCAGCTCTGGATACTCAACCAGTAGATGCTCTGACTTTGGACTGGACAGGGAAGTTCTTTTTTGCCTTCCCTCCTTTTCTTCTGATACACAGAACTCTCCTGAAGCTCAGGGATCAGCCAGCCACCATGATCTTGGTGACTCCAGACTGGGCAAGGCAGCCTTGGTACTCCTTACTGCTTGCCCTCTCAGTAAGGAAGCCAATCTGCTTGCCACAGAGCCACCGTCTCCTGACCCTGCCTTAAATAGGAGTAGCTTATCCCAGCATCGAGTCTCTTTACTTCAAAGCCTAGTGCTTGAGAAGTTAGAGTATCCCAACTCTCAGTATTCTGAGCAAGTGCTCAGAATTCTTTGCATGTCTAAAAAGCCTAGCACTAAGAAAATCTATGCCTCCAAGTGGAAAAGGTTCTCCTTGTGGTGTAGGAGTAAGCAGTTAGACCCTCTCAGGGCCACTCTGCCTATATTACTGGACTACTTGGTTCACCTGCAGTCATCAGGCCTTAGGGCCTCATCCCTCAAGGTACACTTAGCAGCTATATAACCTACCTCTCTGCTGGGAAAGAAAAGTCTGTGATTTCCCACTCCATGTTCAAAAAGTTCTTCTAAGACCTAGAAACATAGATTTTGACGGCAGATAAGAACCTCCTGGCCCACCTAGTCTGCCCATTTCCCTACCTACGTAACTCCTGATCCTAAATGATCAGCAGCTTACCTTCTCCGTCCTGCCACTAGGGTTGCCTTCAGTCTATCCCATGCATTCTCACCAATCGTTTTAGTGTGTATGACCACCACTGGGAGGCTGTTCCATGCATCCACCACCCTTTCTGTGTTAAAATACTTGCTCACATTTCCCCTGAGTCCCTCACCCCTACCTCATATTTTGACCCCTTGTTCTTGCACATCTCTCTTTTTGAAAGATGCTGCCCTCTTGGACCTTGTTGATTCCTCTGGGGTACTTGAATGTCTCTATCATATCCCCCCATTCCCTCCTTTCCTCCAGGGATATACATATTGAGGTCTTTCAGTCTTTCCTCATGTTTTCTGGTGCAATCCTTTCACCATTTTTGTTGCCCTTCTCTGGACTGCCCCTATTCTGTCAGTGTCCTTTGTAGATGCGGTCTCCAGAACTGGACACAGTATTCCAGATGTGGGCTAACCAATTGTCTGTACAGTGGCATCACCATCTCCTGTTTTCTACTGGTGATGCCCCTCCCTATGCACCCCAGCATCCCTCCGGCCCTCTCCACCGGGTTTTAACATTGTTTGGCCGCCTTCAGGTCATCTGTTATGTTTATCCCCAGGTCCTTTTCTAGTTTTGTTGTTGTTGTTAGTATCTCTTCCCCCCTCCCTTTTTTGTATTCCTCTCCAGGAATCCTGTGGCCCAAGTGCATGACTTTGTACTTTTTTTTTGCATTGAATTTAAGCTGCCACTCTCTTGACCACTCATCTAGTTTGCCTAGGTCTCTTTTCATTTTTTCCACCCCGTCTGGAGTGTCTACCCTATTGCAGATCTTGGTGTCATCCACAAAGAGGCACGCCTTCCCTTCCAGCCCCTCCACAATGTCACTAATGAAGACATTGAAGAGGACTGACCCCAGAACTGAACCCGGTGGCACGCCACTGGTCACCTCCCTCTCCTGGGATTGAACTCCATTCACCACCACACTCTGTGTCCTGTTGCTCATCCAATTTCTGACTCATTGTACCACTTTGGGACCTACTCCTAGACTACGCAACTTGTTTACTAGCCTCCTGTGTGGAACGGTGTCAAATGCCGTTCTAAAATCTAGGTAGGCCATGTCCACCACCCTTCCCTGATCCATCACCTTGGTTACTTAGTCAAAGAAATCTGTCAGATTTGTTTGACAAGATCTTCCTGCTGTGAATCCATGTTGCCTCTTGTCTTGTGTCCCACTAGCCTCCAGATATGCCACAATCCTTTCCTTTAACATAGATTCCATGATTTCCCCCTCCTCTGAGTTCAAGCTGACTGGCTGTAATTTCCAGCCTCCACCTTGCTGCCACTTTTGTGTAGTAGTACCACATTCACCCTCCTCCAGTCCTCCAGCACCACTCCCTCCTCCAGCGATTTGTTAAATAGGGCTGTCAGTGGTGCCCCTAGTATCTCCCTGAGTTCTTTCAGTATTCTTGGATGCATCCCATCTGCTCCCATTGCCTTGTCTGCTTTTAGTTTTGAGAGTTCTTTTAGGACTGTCTCCTCCGTAAATGGACTGATGTCCTCCACCCCCCCCCATGTGTGTTTCTATACCCTTATTTTGGTCCCTCCCCTTCCTTTGTAAATACTGAGCAGAAGCATTCATTTAGAACTTCTGCTTTTTTTTAGATCCCCTCTACCGCTTCTTCCCCTTATTCAACCTCACAATCCCTCTACTGGTGGTCTTCTTTTCCCTGATGTACCTGAAGAAGTTTTGTCACCTGCGTTTGCTGATTTTGCTATCCTTTCTTCAGTTTGCACCTTTGTGCACCTGACTGCTTCCCCCACTTTTTTCTGTTTTGCCTGGTACACTTCCCTGTCTCCCTCCCTCTGTGTTTCCTTGTGTAACGACCCAGTGGTGTGCTGTTTGGGTCTGACAGCAGTACCAGGTGGGCTGGGTTTGGGGAGGAATAGGTCACTTGGCACAAAGGCTAGGTTTGGCTACTCTGCACAGGGGCACTCTTTAAGTTATTCCAAACACAGGAAGCAATAACTGTAATGTCCAATACCAGAAGTGGGGTTCTAAAGTGTGGCTTTTTATTCACATCAAAATAGAATAAACAAAGCATAGATGGACCCCCACGGGGCTACACTCCTGGTAATGCAGATTAAAAGAATCAAGAATACTTCCTCAACACTTTAGCCCTCAGGCTATGAACCCACCAAGCACACAGCCCGGACTTGCACGCTGCTTTGGGTATACAGCCTGAACTTGTACACTGTTCTGGGATTTCCCAGGCTTGGCTTCCTTGCCAGCCACTCGGACACCTTCCATATGTCATGGAAACATTTTCTGGTGGCTCCCTAAACCACCTAAGAGCACCTCAGCTCTATCAGGGAATTCTTCTTTTAATCCCACGTCTGGGTACTTTCCTCAGGCACTGGCCAAGTACCTGAGAGAAAGTAAAAGGTGCCTCGAGCAAATCCAGTATAGGTGAATTTGGTTATTACTGATGGGGGGGGGGGAAGGGGTCTCCCACCTCTTGCTCCCACAGTTCATACCCGGCCATTTCTCTGGACAATAAACACTTCATACTGTAAAGCTTGGCAATGTAGATTCTTGCTAAATGTATGTCACATTCCATCTACTTGTCTTGCTTTCCCATTGTACTGGACTTGAACATACTTTTAATTGGCAACGCCTATTGCTCTAGGCCCCTCACTGATTAAGCAGTCCAGTCCCCACTTTACAACTGTACTTGGCTGTCTTTTCCTGACCCCACAGTAACAGTCCCTTTAGTTTCCTTCTGTTAAGGTGAAAACACACTTGGCCCGCTTTCAGAACAAACTCACCCTTTGGTTGCAAGTGCCCCACAGGCGATTCCTCCACAGGAATTTCTCTCTCAGAGCTTTTGGTGCTGCAGCACAACTGGAGTAGGCAGCTTCTTCCCTTAGCCAGAACCAGGAGGGTTGCCCCTGGAAAACAGGCAAACCTTTCCCCCCAGTCTCCTCAGGGATGGGGCACTTGGACCATTAACAGCGTTCTCCACCACTTCAACTACCAGTTTCTGTGTTCCTCTTACGGTGGAAATACACACCTTCCTAATCAGTAGCTCTAAAACAGAGCTTAAAGCTCTGAGAGCCTGCACACAGACAGCTGTACTACTGTCTCTCACCAAGACTGCACACAGACTGAATTCAAAATCCCCAGTGTTCTATGCTAACCTCCAACTGCAACATTCCAGTGTGGCTTATGCAGCTGTGAAAGTTCTATGGTGATGACATCTCTCAGTCTCAGCTGAGACTGAGAACAGAGTGAGACAGTGTGAAATCCATTTAACTGGAGTTTCAGAAGCTGCCTTCCCTGCCTACCACTAGGTCTTACTGGGATTCTAGTAACCCCGGGTAACAGGGGGGTTTCACTTGTAATTTCTAAACACTTGTTTTTTCCCCTAACCTTCCCTGCTACCTCTTTTGAAAACCACAGTGTTTTTTTCTTTCTTTTTGCGTTGTTTATTAGCTTTACAAAAAAAGCCTGTTGTCTCTGCTATGGCTTCTCTAAGTTTCTGCCACTGTTCCTCCACTCCTCCCCTTCCCTTCCCCTTTGCCAGGCTTGCCTGCTGCACCTTCAACCCCCAATAGGGGAGCCTGTCCCTCCCTGGGACCTGAACCTTTGTATAGCCAAGCTCATGGAACCTCCTTTCAAGCCCATGGCTACTGCCCACTTGAAATATGTTACCTGGAAAATTGTCTTCCTAGTTGCCATCACCTCTGCCAGAAGGATTTCAGAGCTGCAGGTCTTGTGCACTGAACCTAACTACATCATTGCACACAGGGACATTGTAATACTTGAAACAAATAGGAAGTTCCTGCCTAAGGTAGTCCCTGAGTTCCGCCTGAACAAGTCCATCACTCTCCCAGTATTTTTCACATAAAAATCCACACCAGGTGAATGCAAGCTGCACAGCTTGGATATAAAAGAGCCCTAACCTACTACCTGGAGCATACCAAGCAGTTCAGAGACTCATACTTAGCTCTTTCAAACAACATGAAGTCTTGCTATATTATGACATATGCAATTTGTCCCAGCCTTAGAACTGCTCCGGAGGTGAAAGAGTTAACTTTCCATGCCAGGCATGGAATCTTGAGCGCGAGCTCGGTTGAAAACTCTGTCTGTTGTTCTTCAGACCTAAACTGTCAGATTCTTTACTCCGCCTCACTGAACAGTCGCTCCGGAGATTTCTCCTTCTGCTCGGTTCATTTTGTCGGTTGAAAAGTGTAATTTCTCGTTTTTTTAAACCGCATTTGTCTTATTTTAACCGCAACCGGTCGGTTCAAGCTCTGTCTGTGGTATCGTAAGTAATAGATAGGTTTTACATTTTCTCTGTGTGGAACTTGCAAACGTTATTATCGGTTCGGTTTGAACCGATCAGGTTGTTGTTAAACTTAATTAAATTGCATTTAGAGTGCGGTTCCCGGTTCTTATCGGTTCTAAAAAACGGATTTCATTACGGTTTTTCCACGACCCGTGACACGGTTGGGAACCGATAAGGGTGTCTTGCTTGGCGATTTGCCGTAAAAGGGCAAGTTTTTGGTTAGGCTGGCATTATGTCTGAGAAACCCAAAAGAAAAACCGGCCCACTGGTTTCAGCACTGTAGTGTCTGTGGGAAGCCTTTTGCCAAGGCTGACCCACACACCACATGTGTTTATTGTCTGGGGTTTGACCACCTCAATGCAGACTGCCAGATTTGCAAGAATTTCCTGCAGCTACCCTGGATAAGAGAGTTGGTAGGCTCAGGGGCGAGAGGCCAAAGTCCGCTGACCCGGATGGCGCACCGAACCGGAGGGAGTGCCCTCTGACCAGGGCGAGACTTCCTCGGGCAAATGAAGAGCTGACTTGGAGGAGCCAGTTCCAGCAAAGAGGACTAGAAAATCAGCAGGTGTGGAGCCAAAATTTCCTTCTCCAACCGCTGCAGAGATAGCCAAAGCGATCCAAATTGTCCAGTCGCTTTCCCCGGTTCCGACCGAACCGGTACCATCAGGTAAGCGGTCGGTTCCACCGGTTCAAGAATATGATATAGAGGAATTTTATGAACCGGAGGAGGGGGAGGAGGATTATGAAGAGAGTGAATGTGATTTTGAAAGTCTGGATGTGCCCATTGAACCGGACATCTCCCCAGACAGACCTTCAGGAGTGTCTCCCCCTAGGCTTTCTGAGTCCCTTCTCATTTTATGTTTTATAAAAGCGTTGTTGAAACCCTCCAGCTCCCTTTGGAAGAAGCTGTGGATGAACAGGAGGAGCCTGACTATGGGGAAATGATGGATATCCCAGAGTTCAGGAGATTGTCTATTCTTAACATAAATCTTTAGGAAACAGACAATAAAAATTTTAAAAGCTCCTAACACTATACCTCCTGTGGATAAAAAAATGGACAAGAGGTACACATTGTCAGGCTCTGATACAGAGTTCCTTTCACAACAATGCAGCCATGTTGAGGTAGTGCAGGCTGCAGCCTGTGATAAGGCAAATATTCCCTTGGCTTCACACCCCCCTGACAAGGACTCCAGGAGGATTGATGCCATGGCAAAGAAACAATACATGGCAGCATCCTTGGGACTCAGACAGGTAAATTATATGGCCTATGTTACAAGATACCAGAAATCCAGATGGGATACTGTTATGGCTTTAGCGAAACAGGTCCCTGGCCAGCTTGCCAAGGAGCTGGAGCAGGTGGCTGCTGATGGTATTGAGGCATCCAAGGTGCAATTCCATGCTTAAGTGGACTCTAATGATGTATCTTCAAGAGTCATGGCTACATCTGTGGCTTTTCGCAGAATGGCTTGGCTCAGGTGTACTAGCCTGTCACAGGATACCCAGACTAAGGCCATGGATTTTCCTGCTGTGGGTAATTCTCTGTTTGGGGAGCAGACAGAGAATTACATGAAGAAAATGGATGAGTATAGGACCACTTATAGGAGTGCACAGGCCAAGGAGAGGCAAGCCACTCCTCAGAGGCAGCTTTCCAGGGGCAGGGGCAGGCCTTTTCACAGGCCTTTTTACCAAGCCCAGGCCTCCTCTTCAGCCTATGTTCAGAGGGGGTTCTTCAGAGGGAGAGGCAGACTGGGTACGAGCAGGCCTGCTCCCACCCCTCAGCCTAAAGCCCCTGCCAAAGAGGCACCCTGATGGGATGCCCAGGGCCGATTCTCCATTACCCGTAGGGGGCAGGCTGGCTTACTTCGTCCAGGACTGGGAGTCTTTAACATCAGACAAGTGGGTCCTGGAAGTAGTAAGCCAGGGACTGGTTCTCAGCTTCAAAAAATTTCCAAAGATGAGAACCAGATCCTTTCCACCTGCAAATCCATTAGAGGCTCTCACTTTGGAAACAGAAGTCTCAACCCTCTTGGCTCTCAGAGCTGTAGAAAGGGTTCCTCCCCTACACCAGGGCAAAGGACTGTACTCCAGGTACTTCCTTACCTCAAAAAAGACAGGAGAATGGCGGCCTATCCTGGATCTCAGATACCTAAACAAGCACCTTTTAAAACCAAAATTCAAAATGGTGACTCTGGGAATTATTTTACCCTCCCTAAGGCCAGGGGACTGGCTAGTCCCTGGACCTCAAGGATGCCTACTTCCATGTTCTCATCAGAAGCTCCCACGAAAGTACCTCAGATTCGAACTGCTCTCAGGCCATTACCAGTTCAGAGCAATGCCCTTCGGCCTCACCTCTGCCCCAAGGGTATTCACAAAATGCCTGGCAGTAGCAGTTGCTCACTTAAGAAGGCAAAAGATTGCCATTTTTCCTTACCTGGACGACTGGCTCATTGTGGGTCAGTCTCCAGACCAAGTCAAATTACACCTTCAGGTTACCCAGCTGCTGCTTACAGCTCTAGGTTTTCTTCTCAATCTTCCAAAGTCAGTTCTAGAGCCTGTTCAGCTACTCACCTTCATAGGCACTGAACTGGACACAAAGCAGGCCAGAGCTTTCCTTCCTGTAGAAAGAGTAAAGACCCTGGTGGCTCTGGCCTCCTCCTTCACTCTGCAGGTCTCTCGACCAGCAAGGCACTTTTTACAGCTCCTAGGGCACATGGCTGCTTCCACAGCTGTAGTGCAAGGAGCAAGATTTCAGATGAGGGACATTCAGTTCCATTTGAGAGCCTTCTGGTCTCAAAGGAGAGATCCTCTAACCAAATTGATCCCAGTAACTGAACCCTGATCCAGGCCCTGCAGTGGTGGCAGGATCAGAGCAATCTGAGACAGGGGTTCCTTTCATCCTCAATCTCACTCCCACCCTTACTACAGATGTGTCCCTCTTGGGATGGGGAGCTCACATGGGCGACCTCACCACCCAGGGATTGTGGTCCCCTCAGGAATCTCTGCTCCACATCAATCTGTTGGAACTCAGAGCTGTTTTTCTAGCACTTCAGGTTTTTCTGCATCTGTTCAGAACAAAGTGGTACAGGTCAGAACAGACAACACCACTACAATGTGGTACATCAACAAGCAAAGGGGCACTCGGTCTTGGCCTTGTGCACCGAGGCAATAAGTTGTGGTCTCTGGCTTATTCCTGAACACTTCCCTCATGGCAGTTCACCTCCCAGGCAAGGACAATGTCCTGGAAGATGCTCTCAGCAGGATTTCCCAGGGCCATCACGAATGGTCACTGGATCCCTAGTACTGGAGTTAGTATTTGCCAGGTGGGCACCCTCAGATAGATCTTTTGCAGCCCCAGACAATCACCAACTTCCGCTTTTTGTTGCAGGCCCCCAGTGTTGGGCTCAGTCCCTCTGGATGCCTTCCTTCTCGACTGGGAAGTTCCTCTATGCCTTTCCCCCTTCCCTCTCTTGTTCAAGGTGCTAGTCAAAATCAGATCTCAACCTTGCAAGATGATTCTGATTGCTCCAGATTGGGCCAGATAGCCCTGGTATCCACTCCTTCTGTCCTTAGCAGTCCACCTTCCCCGGTGTCTTCCCAGGAATCACAATCTGTTAACCTGTGCCCAGGGGAGAGTTTGGTATCCAAATCTCAAATCCCTCAACCTCAAGGCCTGGCTCTTGAAGAGTTAGAGTTTGCTGACCTACACCTTTCTCAAGGTGTACTCGATATATTGAAAGCTTCTAGGAAGCCTTCCACCAGGGCTACTTATAATTCTAAATGGAAAAGGTTTTCCATATGGTGCTCTGGTAAGCATATTTCCCCAGAATCTGCTGATTTGCCCACAGTCCTGGATTATATGGTCCATCTGAATACTTTGGGGCTGAGGCCAGCTACCCTGAAAGTGCATTTGGCAGCTGTCTCTGCTTTTATTTCAGCAGAAAAGCCCTCTCTTCTCTGCTCACCCTGTATTCTCCAAGTTTTTCAAGGGATTGCTTCACCAACCCTCCATTCAGGGACCCTGCTCCTGCCTGGGATCTTAATGTTTGCATTGCTCAGCTAATGCACCCCCTTTGAGCCTTTGTCTTCAGCAGAGCTTAAGTACTTGACTTGGAAAACTGTGTTTTAGTAGCCATCACTTCTGCCAGGTGCATAAGTGAATTACAAGCTTTGTCAGTGGAGCCTGATTTTATCTCCTTTCACAGAGATAAGGTAGTCCTCAGGACTAACAGGAAGTTCTTGCCTAAGGTGGTTTCAGACTTCCACCTTAATCAATCTATATCTCTTCCAGTGTACTTCACTGACCATTCCTCCTCTGGCAAGAGGAGGCTGCACAGTTTAGATGTAAAGAGAGCCCTTAGTTACTACATAGAGCGTACCAAGGGTCACAGGTTTGACTCTCTCCAACTGTTCCTCACTTATGGTGAGGTTGGTAAAGGGAAACCTGCCACTAAAAGATCCATTGCCAGGTGGATTGTCTCTTGTATCCAATTTTGTTATCAAAAACTGGGTAAGGTTCCCCCTTCAGGCCTGAGTGCTCACTCTACCAGAGGTACAGCTGCGTCCCTAGCTGCGGCCAGGGACATCCCTATCTTAGAAATATGTCAAGCAGCTACCTGGAAAACAGTACACACTTTCACCAAGCATTACTCCCTGGACATCCAGGCTAGGAGTGATGCTCGGTTTGGCACAGCTGTGCTTCAGTGCCTATTTCCTAAGTAGGTTCTGTCCCTCCTCCATGGAGGTACTGCTGTGTAGTCTGCATATGTCATAATATAGCAAGACTTCATGTTGTTTGAAGAAAAAAATTACTCACCTTAGTAATGTTGTTTCTTCTAATGGAGTCTTGGTATATTATGATCCTCCTGCCCTCTCAGAACCTCTGCTCTTGGGATGTGGGTGGGCAGTGCAGTGTTCAGCATAGTGATGCCCACCTTGTGTTTTTCACCCTCCTTTTGGGGTGTTTGGGTATCGTATTTTATTTTATTTATTTTTTGGATCCCCTGACTTGAGTCTTTGTTTTGGGACCAAAAAATGTGTTAATATTTTAGTAGCCAGTTGGCTAGTGTAGGTTTACAGCTTCCACACAGAATCTTAGTGAGTTTTGCTCGTAAAGATCTGACAGTTTAGGTTTGAAGAACAACAGACAGAGTTTTCAACCGAGCTCACGCTCAAGATTCCATGCCTGGCATGGAAAGTTAACTCTTTCACCTCTGGAGCAGTTCTAAGGCTGGGACAAACTGCATATGTCATAATATAGCAAGACTCCATTAGAAGAAACATTACTAAGGTGAGTAATTTTTTCTTCTCACTTATGGGTAGGTAAGGGAAAACCAGCTACCAAGTGGACTATTTCACACTGGATAATCTCTTGCATTCAGTTTTGTTACAGCAAAGCTAGTAAACAGCCGCCACTCCACTAGGGGCACTGCTGCCACAGTGGCAGCTTCAAAGGAGATTCCCTTGCTCGATGTCTGCAAAGCAGCCATGTGGAAGACTGTACGCACCTTCACAAAGCATTACTGCCTGGATGTACAGTCCAGGTAACATGCCAAATTTGGCACAGTGGTGCTGCAGAGCGTCTTTCCTAACTAGGTTCTGTACCTGCCTCCCAACTGCACTGCTTTGTAGTCTGCATCTCTCAAGCATACTGAAGGACCACTGGGTGAGAGGAAAAAATTGCTCACTGTAGTAATATTGCTTCTTCCAAGGTGTCCCATAGCATGCTTGACCTCCCACCTATTCTCCCCTACATAACCTGACTGAGGATGGCTCTGCATCCATTTGTCTTTGCCAGATTTTCTTACTGTCTTTGCCTCAAGCAAAGTTTTTCACAGTTCTGGATATTTTCTGTTTTTTTTTGTTTGTTTCATTATTTTTATTCAGGTTAAAATCATACTTCACTTTGGATTTACAGACACTAGACAGCTCCTTTTCCAACTTCCAAGAAAGCCATCTCTCCAGTACATGCTGTTACAGTTTATAATAATGTCAAACATCGCCGTCTCTTATTTGTATTGTAAGACAACTCTTTTTATATTAAAGTCCCCTTACATTATTTACCCACCTTATATCAACCTCAATGTACCTGTTCAGCATTTTAAACATTTATGCTTTAGTACATTACAGGGTGTGTGGAATATTTTCCAAGAGGGATCCCTTCAGCCTTCCTCTATCCACTAATACAAGTCGTTGGTAATATAAACCTTGCACCCCTTCCCGGGTTACCCCCTCCTTCAGTATCCCAGCAAGTTATTCTTCCTTTAGAGACCTCCAGGAGAATGCTACCCCAAGGTGTTCAAGTAATTCCTTGTCTCAAGGCCATTGCCTCCCCTGCTGGTAATGAATTTATGTATAACCCCTATTTACTCATAAAGAGCTCCTCCTTCCCATATCTCTGGTATGTCAGCCTTTCCAGTGCCAGGTTATAGATCACCAGGGTTTTCCATTGTCCCTTTGTTGGTCCAGCATGGGATACCAACGTGTTTTGTGTGCAGTACCTTGCTATTGTCAGGAGTACCCTCACCATTCTGGGGTATATTCCCATTCCTTCTCTCCCAGCATCTCCATTCCAAGCAGGAGGTAGACTTCAGTAGCAGTCACCACCATTTGCATAGTTCTGAGACTGCTTGAGCTATCTCCATCCAGAAGGGACATACCTCCCCACATTCCTAAAAATAGCGGATGTGCGTACTCTTTGCGGCATTGCATCTCCCACATGTTGGAGGGATTGTTGGGTGAAACTTATTAACTACCACCGGAGGGCAGTATAACTGTAACCCACCCTGTTCCCTGGGGTTACTAGAATTCCATCAATGTCGGTGTTAGGTAGGGAGGGCAGCTGGTGAATATCTAGTTAAATGGATGTTCACCTTGCCCTTCTCTGCTGCTTGGTCACTGCTGAGAGCAGAGAGGTGATGTCATTTAGAACTCTCACAGCAACATAAGTCACACAGCTTGTGTGAGAGTGGGGAGTTTTTAGAATTCTGAGGGGAGTTCAGTCCAGCTCAGGGAGTGAGCAGTGCCAGTTTTCTCACCCTAGTGGAGGACATCCTTTCTTGACTTGTGAAGTGGTGGAAACCATTTCCAGGGGTTCCTGTGCCTTTATCCCATGCGGGATGGGGGGACTGCAGAAGATTTGAGGGGCAATCCCCGATCCAACCTTGAACTTTTTGTGAAGCTGCCTTTGGTGTACAAACTGTGAGTAGATTCTGTCTGAGTTACCCAGGATATGTACCTGCCTTTTTATTGTGGGGTGACTCTCTGATAAAGGGACCCTTTCACCCACCTTCTGTAAGGACTGTCTCAAGAATACTGTGTTTGAAAGTTTGCTGACAATAGTGGATGTCTCCTATGCGACTTGCCCTTTGTTCAGGACTTTAACCTTACACCCTAGTGGTGTTCCTGATGTTTAATGTGCTAAACATTTCAAGATAGCATCAATTTCTACAGTTTCAGTATTTATGAGGTGTAACTCTAAAAGAATAGCTGGGTATGGACGTGGAAGCAAAAGGTAGGAGACCCCCATCTGGAGTGACCAGTTCAGCACTTCGGATTCTGTAAGGGCATCTATTTCTCTCAGTGCATGTAGCCAATGCCTGAAGAAGAAGTTTACCCCCTTGTATGTAGGTGTTCTGCTAGTTTTGATCCTTGAGTGTTCCATCATGGCCAGGGTGCCATATTCCTAATCCTGTGCCATATGGGAACTGTTGTAAGTACTGGCCTGGTGCCTTTTCCAGAAGAGTTTGTGTGTTTTCACCGTGGCTGGTTCCACACTTTTCCAGATGTTTAACCCTATGCCTTATAGGAACTGTTCTAAGTAATGGCCTAGTGCCACTTCGAGGAGAGTTTTGTGTGTTTCTTCGTGGCTAGTACCACATTTCCAGATGTCTAATCCAATGCAGTATGGGAGTTCGAGTGTCTGTTTTTCTACCGATGTTTTCTGCATTGCCTTGTGCCACAAAGTGTAAACCCTTGGGTGTCCATCTTTGCTTTTGTGTTTACAACTTTGTTTCGGAATAAAGCCACACTTTAGAATCCTGACCTGGTATGGTTCTCTTCCTCCCATCACAAGCATAGGTCGCATGCCCTGACAGTAAAAAATGACCTTGGAGCCCCCCCCCGAACAAGTTCAACCGTTCAGATATCTTGGTGTAATGTTGGACAGCCATCTCACCTACATGCCTCACACTGAGATCGTTGCCAAGTCTGCAAATGCAAAATTAGGCTTGTTATTTAGACATAGAAGGGATCTGACCTTGGAAGCACTTAAACTTGCTGTCTACAGTTCGGTACTATCCTCCATTGATTACGGCTTGGTAATCTATGGAACTGCCTCCACTACGTCCCGAAAAACGCTCAACATAATCCTAAACAAAGCTTGTAGGCTCATCACGGATTCAGACCGCCTCACTCACGTGTGATCTTTATGCACAAACTGTCTGGCTAAATCTCCAAAGATGGATCAAGTACCATTCATGCACACTAGGGAGAAAGGTGCTCCTAGGAGCTCTACCAACTGGAATCTCCTGCCTTCTGCCCAGATCTCTCAAAGCTCGCCATACTCAGGCCTCTGATACTGAGCTCCTACTTGTACCAAGGTTCAGGACTACACAGTGCCAGTGGTCTTTCCTCTACAGAGCCCCTAACTGGCTAAATGGCCTAGGTTGTGAACTTACTAGCCTAACTTATATGATCCAGTTTAAACGTCACCTACACCAGCACATCATGAATGAAAGCACCTGTGATTGCCCCAACTAATTTCAGCATGTGCCCTCCAGTTAACTAGCCTTTACCACTTCAGCTTACTGGGCCCCTAAACTCTGACCTACCCCCACCCCCCCTTTCACCTCCTCACGCCCACCTCTCTACTTCGCTCCCCAATAACCAACCAGTCATTATAACAGCCACCTTTAGACCTCGGGCATCCACAGAGCCCTCTGCACTTTCTTTCCCCTACTCGTGCACCCCCTTTTTTCCACTCCTTATGCACCTGTTTTACACACTGCCCCCCTCTACTCTCTCAACTTTCACCCCTATCTCTGCCTTCCTTACTACTCCTCATGACAAGGCCCCTGGCTGCTACTTTTCCCACCCAATGTCTGACCTTTCCTCAACTTCTACCTCCCCTTATTTCACTTAGTTTATACCACCAGTATTGTACTGCAAATGTAACTGAGAATGTTCTGGCAATTATGTACAATGATATTCCACTGATATCTGTAAAAGTTCTTTTGTTATCCTCTGTATGTCTTTGTTTACCCCTCCCCATCATAAACGTGGATCCTTTGTAAATGAGCAGTCCTGTGCTCAAAGGTACTCGTAATTCGAGGCTAAATAAATAAATAAACAATGTAGTTACTGCTTCCTGTGTGGATTTACTGGGTACCCCTGTCCAGAAGTGCAAACCTAGCATAGCCCTTAGCAAACGTTCTCTCCTCCGGACCTGGGTTTTGGTATAGGTCTGTTTGCACCTAGTACACACACACTTTGTGTTTTCTTCATTGCAATTACTTTTTACCCCCACCCCTCTCTTTTCCCCTAGACAGAAAAGGTATGGGATGTGTGCCTACTAGTTAAATAAGAGGCCGGTGGGGGGTTACGTAACCTATGGATACATTTAACTGGGACTCCTTAAACCTATTACACATCAGTAATCCTATATGAGTCTGCAGAACTACAGCCCGGTCCTCTGGACTACTGCTCAAAATTTACTGCAGCTCATTTCACCTGTACCATTAGCTGCCTTCAGAAATCTTATCCAATGATCATTTATGGAGTCCTGCAACTGCTTCTGGTGCTGAATCTCTGACTCTCCCTCCTACCAGTCTGTCACCTCCCCCTACTAATGGCACCTTTTCACCCCCATACCCTCCCCCTTACCCTTAGACCTACCATGCCAACTAATGCAGCTATGTCAGTCCTGAAGGTATTACAGTTGCCTCCTCCCACCTCTCCTAACCACTCCTCCCTCCACTATCCTTGGCACATCTTGTGCCCTTGCTTTATAGTCTTCTCCTAGGCCATGTAATGCTTTGCTGGTCTGGACCTCATCCAATATAATATTGTACTCTGCTGTCTATCAGATACCTGCCTTGTATAGAACTTGCACATAGCGGTATGCTGACTGTGACTGCCTTTGCTACCATGCCTGTAAATTATGCTGCCTTGTTCTGTTCTGAGTGTCAAACCTTACGTTGTTATTTGTAAATTATTGTACACCACCGTGCCAAGCCACGCCTTTCTCACTTGTAATGACTGTACATAGGCTGCTAATGTTGCTACGCCTACTCCAAATTGTTGTATTGTGACTTGTTGTTTAAACTACCAGGTCTGTCTTGTAAATGAGCCCTGCTCAATGGTGTTCCACCTGGCTAAATAAAGATATTGACTGATTGATTGATTGATTGAATCTGAATGCCCAGATCTCTTTCCCATAGTTCTTTTACCTTTAAGGATCTATCTGGTAATAGATCTCTATTCTGCCATATTGCACGGGCAATAAGGCCTTTAGGATTAGCCTGTGCCATCCATAATAATCCTCAAGTGGTTTCAACCTGTTGGTCCAGTCATCTTGGCCATTTCTAGCCATGCTAAAGGCCCTGACCTGGAAATATTTATATCTGTGTATAGTCGGTATGCCATACCTCTCCTTTAATTATTCAAAGGCCCGTACCCCTCCTCCCCCAGTCAAGTCTCGGAGGCAATGCATCCCCCCCCCGTTCCCATAACTCAAACCCACCTCCCTCTAATCCCGGTAGAAAGCTGGGTTGCCCACCACTGGTATTAGGCCTGTTACTTCTCTTTTGGCTTTCCTTCTTTTTCGAGCTGGATCCCAAGCCTCTAATATCCATTCCACTAGTGGGTTTCTATTCTGCAACCCATGGAATGCTTTCTTCCTTCCAGGGTCGAGGTATGCTGCTAAGTGGACCTGTATACCCTCTCCTAAGGCTACCCACCCTGCCTCTGCTCCCTGATGTACCCAGTCCCATATGTATCTATTCTGCATAGCTAGGGCATACCCTTTCAGATCTGTGAAGTTTAGGCTTCCCTCTCTCCATCTTGCCTTTTAACCTTAATAAGCTCATTCTAGGCCTCCTGTTCTGCCAGATGAACTTCATATTTTCTCCATATCCTTATAATCCTTCTTTGTCAGACCCATTGGTAGCATCTGCATCAGATATAGGATTCTGGGTAGGACATTCATTTTCAGAAGATTAATGCAGCCCAGCCATGAGATCAGGAGGGCCCTCCACCTCTCCATGTCTGCCTTGAGTGTCCATAATAGGGGTCCATAATTCAGCCCATACAAACCCACCAGGTCCTTACCCACTCTGATCCCTAAGTAAGTAAAGCTGTTTTCGACAACCTTAAATCCCCAAGTGTTCCTTTCCCTTACACCCCTTAGGCCCGCAATCATGAACATTTCTGATTTAGACAAATTGAGTCTATACCCGGATAATTCTGAAAACTCTTTCACTACCTCCAGGAGGGCTGGGATGGTAGAATCCTGGTCCGTTGTGAACTGTAATGGGTCATCTGTGTATAGGGTCAGTTTATGGTGCACTCCCAATTCCCCCTGTATCCCTCTAATCCTAGCATCCGCTCTGATGCAAATAGTCAATGGCTTGATAGCCAGGACAAAAAACAGAGGGACAAAGGACACCCCTGCCTACTACCCCGTGTAGCTCGAACTTATCAGAGCGCCCTCCATTGACTAATACCTGGGCCTGTGTTTTTTTTATAAAGCATTTGGACCATGTCTACATAGTTGTCCCCTAACCCAAATGTCTTTAATGCCTTGAACAGGTATGACCACTCTGTACAGTCAAATGTCTTTTCGTCATCCATGGACAGCACCACCACTTGCCCTGGACGTCTGTTACCCCCATTGAATAATGCTTAAGGGTCTCCTCATATTGTGATAAGACTGCCAACCCTGTATGAAACCCGTTTGGTCTATATGGACCAATTGGGGCAACATCACCTCTAATCTTTGGGCTACTACCTTCGCATAGATTTTAACATCGCAGTTCTGAAGTGATATGGGGCGGTATGACCCACATTCCTCCAGATCTTTGCCAGGTTTAGGGAGTATGCAAATCGTTGCCTGCAGGCATGTTGCTAGAAGACCCTCCCCCCTTCCCTGCCTCCTCCCACATATCAGCCATGGGTTCCATCAGTGTCCCTTTCAGTTCCTTTATAATATTCTGTGACAAATCCATCTGGGCCCTTGTCTTCCCATTTTCATTGATGCTAAGGCCTTCCCAATTCACCCGTTGTCTTGCAACCCATCGCCTCCTTCTGTTCCTCTGAGAGCTCCGGGATTCTCAGTCTTTCTAGAAACTACGTCATCTGAGGTGCTTTGTTCCTGCACTCTGTTTTATATAGTTTTTCATAAAAAGCTGCAGACACCCCCCGTATCTTCTCATTCTGTGTTTGCAGTTGTCCTCTACCATCCCTCACTCCAGTCACTGCTGTCGTCCCTTTTCTACCCCATGCAAGTCGTGCCAGTATAGCCCCAGGCTTGTTCCCCCATTCATACAGTCATTGTCTGGCATAGAACAAGTATGTGCTGGCCTCTCCTGTGAGCAGTAAGTTGAGGGCCCTTCTAAGTGCCAGCATTTCCCCTCTAAGCTGATCCGAAGGATGGTCTATCATCCTTATTTCGACATCCTTTAATTGTTGTTCTAGCGTTTGTCTTCTAAGCGTCCTTTGTTTTTGGTATCTGTTCACATATCCTATAATGCCCCCCCGCATATATGCCTTCCCTGCCTGCCAGTATGCTCCTTTCCTCGGGGCAGAGGCCTCATTTGCCCCTTCGTACTGATCCCAGTGCTGTTTTATAAATTCCCTAAATTTCTCTGATGTCAAAAGATATGTGGAGAAACGCCAGCCTAGGCAAGTTCGCACTTCCTCCCCGGGGAATCTCCCCATCACCACCATAGCATGGTCCGACACATGGATAGGTCCATGCAAGATATCTCGCATCCCTCCATAACTCTTTCTAGTGACATATATGTAGTCCAGCCTGGACCACGTCCCATGTGGGTTGGAGCAGAACGTATATTCCCTAGCTGCAGGATTGGCCACTCTCCATACATCGATCATGTCTAAATCCACCATCCGATGTTTCCAATGATTAATTGACCTCTCATGTCTACTCATTCTCCCTGAGTGGTCCAGGCTGGGCTCCATCACACAGTTCACATCCCCTCCCAAGCAGAGGTTGGGGACTTGTTCCTGCATCATAACATCCAATAGCTTCTTATAAAATTCTGCTTCAACACTGAGGGAGGGGGCATATATACTGGCATATGTTTTTGATTCCTGCCCCACCTTCCCTTGCACAAAGATATATCTGCCTCCATCTGGGTCTGCCACCACCCTTTCTATCACTATTAGATAATTTTTATGGAAGAGTATCGCTACCCCCTGTTTGTTGGAATTGTATGCCACAGCGTGGCATGATTCAACCCAACCCCCCACCAGCTTCTTGTGCTCCTCCACACTAAGGTGTGTCTCTTGTGGCCTGGCGGTGTTTTAAAGCTTGAAGCACTTTTTGGGGTTTTATGGGGTTATTAAATCCATGGATATTCCAGGGTATAATCACAGCGACATTATTCATTCCTATGCCTCTTATATCTCTTAGCTCTCCCTTTTGTCTGTAGCATGTTTACATCTTCACACACCACAGCAATTTGGTACCAGTACATTGTTCTATTTGTAGTCATACAATTTTGCCTCCCCCCCGGCCCCAACTTCTCCTGCACCAGGCAGGTGTTCAACGCAAACATTGGAAAACACATGAACAAAACTAAACATTTTCATTTATGCACAGTTTTGGACTACATCGCTCTATACCTTCCTCTTTACACGATATTGTCCTCCTATGTCCCATATTTTCGTCCTGGGCACGGAGGACAAAAAGTAATCCCCCCCCCCTCCCTCCAATCCCCTCTTCTGTTGAAATAGGTTCAAGCACACACTTTGTCCCATCCCCACTTTATTTCTCAATTTAATACTGAAAGTGCTTTATTACCCCCTAGCACACTGTTCGGAGCTAGTAGCCTCGCAAGCAGCCTTTACCTGCCCCCAGGTGCATTGCCCTGTGGGGATCAACTACTGCTCTTAGAGTGTACCATTCTCCTATATCACTTTTTCCTTTCTGGTATGACTCATGAGCCTCCAGCCGGCCAATCAGAGCAGGCATTTCATCTTGATCATGCACATCATTACCCTCCCCTCCCCCCTTGCTGACCAGTACTACAAACTAATTCAACAAAGACATAGGCAATGTCCAGGTAATGTCTGTATCCTGATGCTCCATCTGCAGTGCGAGTCCTGTATTACTGGTGGACTCAGGTATGCGCCCAAGCCCTCCATCTCAGAAAGCATCCCCCTAGCTCTTGCCACACAGTGTCTGTCTGTTGGTCTTACTATTCCCCCTCTTCTTTGCCTCGGGGGAGGTCCAAATTTGGTCCAAGCTCTCCTGCAGGGGACGGAGATTCATAGTCCCGATACATAGCAAGAGGCTGACCATTTTTCATGTGACCCCCGGCTCTGTCCATCCAGTATATCCCTTTTTAGGCTGTGCCGTTCCCTTTCCCATACAGTCCTGCCTCTCACTCAAAGTCACCAAGTGACCAAGCACCCCACCTTCCTTAAACATCAAATAGAGCTCTGCGGGGGTGTGGGGGTGTCCTGTCCACATAGTTCGAGTGTAAGTCATCCGTAAATCCCCCCCCCCTTTTGCATGCTGCTCCCACCTTGTGGTGAAAAAATGTAGGTCCATATGTACCTTCCTCCCAGTTCCAACAGAGTCAAGTCAAGTTGCCTTTTTATGATTCACTACAGCTTGGGGTTTTACTTATGTAAACTCGAAGATGTCCCCAGTGTAGGTTCCCATCGGTGGTTCCCTTCCAAATCCTTCAAAAATTGTTGCACTCTCTCCACTTCATGAAACGTAAAGATCGCTCCCTCTCTGCTCACCTTCACTGTAGCCAGATACAAGAACTGGAAATCCACCTTGCTAGCTCTTAAAGCATCCAGAACTGGGTTGAACATCCTTCTCCGGTGTTGTAGTAGTTGGGAAACGTCCTGGTGCAGAGACAGTAGGGCCCCTGGTAGATCCCTTCCTTTTGTCTTTTGAATGCAAACCAGATGGCCTGCCAATCCCAGAAGTTGTGCAAGTGGAATATCAGTTGTTGTGGCGGCTCCCCTGCTGGAGGTTTCAGCGCTAAAGCCCTGTGCGCCCTTTCGATTTTATATTTACCTTCCTTTGACTCCAGTCCTAGCAGTCGTGGCAACACCGTGCCACAGACTTCTTCTGGTGAGTTCCCCTCTTTGCCTTCTGGGAGGCCGCGAATACGGAGGTTGTTCCTCTGTTGATAGTTTTCTTGGTAGTCTAGTTGCTCCGGAGTTCCCTCAACTCTCTCCTGAGATCCTGCACCGTATCCGGCAGCTGTTCTGTTTGGTCCTCCAAGTTGGAAATATGGACCTCTGCTTCAGCTGTCTTTGCCATCTTCCCGGTGAGTTGCTCGGACAGCTCCGAGATTTTAGTGGGTATGATGTCTAGCTTCGGTGATATGGCCACCAGCACCTGTGTCGTTAGAGTTCTTCCTACTACCTCCATTTCTGGCATGGAGAGCGTAATGATACTGGGGCCTTCTACCACGCTAGTAGATGCTGCTTTCTTTGCTATTTTAGCTGCATTACATGATGGTTTCTCTGCATTGGAGATGAGATATTCATCCATGGTGCTCTCCTGCACCGAGTTCTACCAAGCAATTTATGCAGTTTTTATTTTATAAACCACTTTTTTTACTTAAAATCCCGTGGAGATGGAGTTGGTGAAAAGACGTTGTTGCTTCTTAGCTGCTCATTAGCGCCCCCCGTTTTTAATGTATTGTTGGATAATTTTTGTTCCTGTTGGGATAGTTCATTTTTAGGGGCCATATTTTGCCCTTGCAGCTTCGAAATAATTCAGGTGCCCTCTAGGCTGACTGAAGGCAGCACACCCTCTTGCTCTGTACTAATTGGCTAATTCCTCACACTCATTACCATTGACTCCACCTCCAGGGCAGCTGAACCTAGCTGGCATTCTGTATCTGTCAAGCATGCTAAAAGACACCTTGGAAGAAACAATATTACTATGGTAATTTTTTCTTCATTACCATCAATTAATCTATTCACATAGGTTTCATCAGTCATGCCATGAAGGTTGGATTTATAAACATACGTGGGGTTAAAAGGCAGGATTTGATAGCAGTCAGGATTACTCAGTTGCTGTTCTGTCTCAACCTCATATTTGTTTGTGTCCTAAATGACTACCATCCCACCTTTATCTACCTGTTTGATGGTTATGTGGCTCATGGATTGCAATTCTTTAATGGCAGTATGTTTCCGTGCTGACAAATTACTATACCCTGTCAGAGGCAATGACAGAAGTGCCTGTTTTATATCATCTTATACTAATCTTTCGTACACCTTGATGGTGGGATTTCTAGCAACTTGAGTGCACTGTGTACCAGACTCCACCCCCACACAAAGCCTCATACGGAGGTGCTATGTAGGGGAGTGTGGTAGTAGCCATTTGGTCACCTGCAAATAAATTGTTTATTTCCTATAGCAGTCGGTGCGTGCATTGCTTTTTCTGCCTTGACATTTTCAAACTCATCTTAGGGCAAGTAAGTGCCACAAAGCAACATACATATATAGTCATACAACAGCATAAAGAGAATTAAAAATAAACATACAGTAGAATCAGGCACAATAAAGTGATCTTACTTCGAGATACAGCTCTTGCAGCAGGTTACACGATTAGGACTGAAGCCGGCAGGCGCCAGGACCCCACGGAAAAATTCTAGCTAGCTATCTTCAGCGGGGACCGCCCCCGATGTCGGTCCCGCCTCCAACGTCAGGCGTGGTACATAAGGGGGCGGTCCCGCCAGATTCTCCAGTTCTTTCCCGCCGTCTACTTGCATGCCTCGACCCTCCGGTCTTAGTCTGGCCTTGTGACGTGGTTACAGAAACTTTCCTCAGAATTTCCTCTTTCTTGAAGATATTACGCTGATGTCCTCTCCGACCTCCGGTCATCCATCGTAGTGTGCTTGAGGAAGCAGATCCCCTTCAAGGACCCCCACGGCCTGTGTCAGGTGCCTGGGCCCAGACCACGATACCCGGGCCTGCTCTTTCTGCCAAAGGGTTCAATAGCGAACAAGGATCGGCGTCAGAAGGCTCTTCAGGCGTTCTTGCTGGAGGAGAAATTAAGAGTCATGTCCTCTAAAGGGGAATCTTCAAAATCCCACAAGCATGCAGAAAAGAAGAGAAGGGAGAAGGCCCCTTCCCGGTCCCCGACCAGGGCCTCCGAGTCCCGCAGCTCCGGATCAAATTCCGACCGCTCTCCATCCAGGGCCTCTTCTCTTCTCCCGGCTGCGGTTCCTGCCTCTCGCTCTTCTCAGGCCCTTCCCGCCAGGCCGTCGTCGTCCCCCGCCTCCAAGGCCTCGGTGAAGTCCGGGGAGCGCCACCACCACCACCATAGGTCGGGTTCCCGCCCTTCGGCACCCGACGTCCGGTCGTCTTCTGTTCCACCCGCAGGCGTTGGAACTTACTCCTCCTCTGGCTGGTAGACCCGACGCCGGCTCGACCTGTGTCGGACGTCCGTCACTCCTCCTTGGAGCCGTCATCGGCTAAGCCTTCCCAGCGGACGTCGGTTGGGGGGCCGACGTCCGTCCTGCCTGAGAAGAGGACTCCTGCGCCTCCGACCGTCGTCGGGCAGGAGTCACTGACGGAGGAAGACCTGACGCAGCCTGAGGACCAGACGGGCGACCCCGGCCTCGTGCAGTCTCCCAGGGCTCCCTCGCCGCCGCCCGAGGCCCCTGTGGAGCCGTCGCGGGACGATGACCGCCCTCAGCGCCTGGGCCGTCGGGACTTTCTTTAGCGGAAGTGAAGGACCTCTTCACGTATTGGTGGGACACCATTAAGAGGGATGTGGTGCCCACTACTCTTCCTCCTCCTCCGGCTCTGGCCCCCCCTTCGCCTTCGGGGCGGCAGGCCGCTTAACTTCCCCCAGGAGCCCAGATCCTCTCCCAGGGGACGGTCAGAAAAGAGGAGACCTCCGTCAAGATCTTCTTCTGGATCACCCAGCCCCAAGAGGTCCAGGGGACACCGACGTTCGCCGTCGACGGAGGACACGGGATCAGTTTACACCTCCTCTAGATCCCCATCTCCTTTCTCCATCCCTTCTCCGGACCCACGTGAGACGCCAAGGTCTCCTCCAGATGACCCCTCGTTCATGGATATCATGCGTCATATCCAGGAGAACATGGGGTGGGATGCGGAAGAATTAGACCCCGAAAGGTTACGCCTTGCCAAGTATCTTCGGCAAAAGGACCCCAAGCCTGTGGTGGTGCCACCCTTGGTGGACACTTTTGTGGACGTCACCAAGGCTGCGTGGAAGCGTCCACACTCGCTCCCGGCGGTGCAGAAGAAAGCTGACCGTCTATACAAGGCTCCTAAGGAGGACCAGTATCTGACGCAGCAGCCTCAGGCCGACTCTCTGGTCATCACAGCCTCACATGACTGGTCACAGAGGCCGCAGCATCTGAGCACCCTGCCACCAGATCCAGAATCCAAGCAATTGGACTCTCTGGGCAGGCGCACGTATGCTTCCGCTACCTGCGCCATCAGATCCTTAAATTACTTGACCCACATGGTTCAGTTTCAGAACGCTCTGTAGGAACAGGGTCTGGAGGTAGCTGAGAAACTACCCGAAGGTGAGCAGAAGGAGGAGATGCTCCAGCTCCTCCGCACGGGTTCAGACGTGGGGACCCAAGTGCTTCGAGCCGCGTACGATTCCGCGGACTCATCGGCCCGAGCAGCAGCTTCCGGCGTTTGCCTCCGGAGACACTCCTGGCTTCGTGTCTCCGGCTTTACCCCGGACGTCCAGAAGAACATTATGGATGCCCCTTTCGAGGGAGATGTTTTATTTGGTAATCCTTCTGAGAAGATTATTACCAAACTTCAAGAGGCCGGGAAGACGGTGAGGTTGGTCGAGGCCATGTACCGACCTAGGCTTGGTTCCTTTCGTAGGAACCAAAGCCGCTTTCGTGGGCGGACACAGAGGCAGCAGCCCCGCCCGCTACACACCAGAGGGGCTCTGGTTCAGAGAACCCAGGGTAAACAGCCCGCAGCCAGGTCAAGCGCCTCTAGGCCGACCAGCCAACGGGCCCATCTGCCGCCACAGCCTGACTCCTTTCCGGCCCCCGCCCCTCAGGATCAACGGGAAATTATGGTCGGGGGTTGCATTGCAAACTTCCTGCCGGGATGGCAGGCTGTCACCACCGACAGGTGGGTTCTGCAGTTGGTCAGTCTTGGCCACTTTATAGAGTTCGCAGAAAGGCCACCCTCGAGGCCTCCTCTGCTCTCCCGGTATCCGGGTCAGCACAGAAACTTAATTTGGCAAGAGGTACTCGCGCTCCTCAAAAAGTGGGCGATAGAGTACGTCCCGGGGAACCAGAGAGGACAGGGATATTATTCTCACTTCTTCCTGGTTCCCAAGAAATCAGGGGACCTCCGTCCAGTTCTGGACCTCAGCTACCTCAACATGTCGGTCGCCTACAAAAGATTCCGCATGGTGACTCTTCCGGGCCTTATTCCCATGCTGAAACAAGACGCCTTTCTAGCGTCCCTAGACATGCAGGACGTGCCTGCATATCCCCATAGCTCAGGCGCACCAGAGGTTCCTGCGCTTCGAGTTCCTCGGCCACCATTTTCAGTTCCGAGCTCTTCCGTTCGGACTGTCATCCGCACAAAGGGTCTTTACCAAGTGCATGGCAATCGTGGCAGCATCTCTAAGGAGACAGGGCCACTATGTGTTCCCGTACCTCGACGACTGGCTTCTCATGGCCGCCTCCAGAGAGGCATTGTTGCTTGCGGTCCAGAGCACTCAGGACTTGTTCCAGTCTCTGGGCATTCTCATAAATTATGAGAAGTCTCTCTTGGTACCGTCGCAGAAACTGCAATTTATAGGCGCAGTTCTGGACGCTGTCCAGGGAAGAGCTTTTCTTCCGGGCGACAGAGCGGACGCATCAGGTCCCTCATAAGGGATTTGTCATCGAACAAGATCGTACCTGCCAGGTCGGTCCTTGATCTGCTTTCGGACACATGGCTGCGGCCATTCCCACTGGTCCCTCTCACACGGCTCCACATGCAGGTAACCCAGTGGATGCTCAGGTGCAATGGGACCAAAGGCAAGACCACTTGCAGCATCCAGTCAGGATCACGAAATCTGATCCACGACTGGCAGTGGTGTAGCCCGGGTGGCGCTTTCAAGGCGTCCCATTTGTAAGCGCCATCCCGGGTAACCCCACCACGGACGCTTCAGGTCTCGGGTGGGGGCACACCTGGACGGGGTGAAGTCTCAGGATTCATGGACCCCGTTGGAGGCTCATCTCCATATCAATGTTCTAGAGATGAGGGCGGTCCTCTACGCCCTGCAGGCTTTTCAGTCGATAATCCCAGTGTGCACTCTCCTGCTTCAGACAGACAACACAGCGGTGATGTATTACCTCAACAAACAAGGAGGCGCACACTCTTACACCCTTTGCAGGGAGGCCATGAGGGTGTGGGATTGGGTAATCGGTCACGGCACAAATCTGATCACTGTGCACATTCCCGGGGTGGACAACACGATTGCAGATAGCCTGAGTCGCTCCCAGGCCAGAGTCCACGAGTGGGAACTTCTTCAGGAGGTGGCAGAGGATCTGTTCCTTCGATGGGGAATTCCAGAGCTAGACTTGTTCGCATCCCCATCCAGCACAAAACTGCCCAATTTCTGCTCGCTAGATCCAGGGCCTGGTGTTTTCTGGCGAGCCGTTGTCCCTCCTCCTAGAACAGATTCCTCTATGCTTTCCTCCCTCCCTCCTTCCCATTGATCCAAGAGTTCTGCCCAAGCTGCGCGGGAGCATGCACAAATGATTCTGGTGGCCCCATTCTGGCCCAGACAGATCTGGTTCCCTTGCTGGTACAGCTATCTGGGAACCCCGCTCCGTTACGCTCAGCTCCCACCTACTGTCTCAGGAGAAAGGTTCGTTGCTCCATCCGGATCTCGGTTCTCTGAACCTGCATGCTTGGCTCCTAGAGACATAGCCATCTTGCGTCACGGGGTCTCGCAAAAAGTTGCGAAGTTCTTTCTGCAGCCAGAAAGCCGGCAACGCCGCGCGGCGTATGCCATGAAGTGGGCGCCGTTTTTGTTTATGGTCACGGATCGTGATCTTTCCCTTTAGGTTGTCCTGTGGGAGTAATTTTGGATTATCTCTCTCTCTTTTCATTCGGGCCTAGCCTACTCCTCTATTAAGGTGCACCTTTGTGCTATTTCTGCCTACCACCTTCCGGTGGGACATCATACTGTTACTCAATTAGGCGCCTCTCAGGAATTTCTTAGAGGGTGTTACAGCAAGACCTCCATTAGGGACCGGTGCCTCCATGGGATCTGCTCTTTGTCCTGGAACAGCTCACGCTCCCTCCCTTTGAACCTGCACGCGGATTGCGAGCTCGTTTTCTGTCGTGGAAGGCGTTATTTTTTAGTTGCTGTTACTTCAGCTAGAAGGATTTCTGACTTCACGCTCTCATGTGCAAAGAGCCTTACTTAGTTTTCACGGGACAGAGTATCCCTGAGACGAACCCTAAGTTTCTACCTAAGGTGGTTTGGCACTCACTCTAAACCAGGATATTGACCTTCCAGTCTATTTCCGATTATTCTAATAGAGGAGGCTTTGCTACACCCTGGATGTTCACCGAGCCTGAGGTATTACCTCAACAGAACTAAACCCTCGTAGTTCTGACCAGCTTTTTGTTCCTTCTCAGAGAATGATAGGCCAATCAGTATCAAACAGACCCTGTCTCGCTGGCTCGTTCAGTGTATTTCATACTATTACGATATTAAGCAGAAGCCCTCCCGGGTTCTATCCGGGTCATTCTACCAGGGTATGGCTACTTCCTTTGCAGCACTAAAACATCTCCATCTCTGCTATTTGTGCTGCAGCCACTTGGAGTTCTGTGCATACCTTTATCAGGCATTATAGCCTGGATATCGCCTCGGCAGAGAGCGGTTCGGCCTAAGCGGTGCTGCAGGGTCTCCTGTCCTAAGTCAGGACCTGGAAGGTTTTTCTTACATTTACCTCCTCCCGGATCTTCTGGCAGCGTTACTGCTTGGGAATCAGTCTAATGGTGTAACCTGCTGCAGAGCTGTATCTGGTAAGATAGTACAGTTACGTAAGACTTACCGTAACAGTAGATCTTCGAGAACAGCTCTTGCAGCAAGTCTATCCCGCCCACCTTCCCCCTTGGAGGAGGCATGGTTCTGCTCCCTCTTTTATTGGGATTTCCTCCCTTATTGTCTTCTGACGGTGGGTCCTCGGTCTCCCCTTCTGATGTCATCCTGCGGCCGGGAGTCTCCGGCGGGAGAACTGGGGAATCTGGCGGGACCGCCCCCTTATGTATCATGCCTGATGTCGGAGGCAGGACCGACGTCGGGGACGGTCCCCGCTGAAGATAGCTAGCTAGAATTTTTCCGTGGGGTCCTGGCACCTGCCGGCTTCAGTCCTAATGGTGTAACCTGCTGCAAGAGCTGTTCTCGAAGATCTACTGTTACGGTAAGTTCTTACGTAACTGTACTTTTTCTTATCAAGTAAAAATCTTGTAAAATTGTTGTTTTTTTTACTTTATATTTTATTCTTTTTAAAATGAACCAAGCATTACAAAACGCATGAATAGATCAAAGGATATCCATATAGAAGTACACTGTGACAGATATTTTAACATCCAGATCATAGATCTGTTAAATATGATACAGCATATGGGGGGGGTCCTGAATGTCAGATGTCGTTAATATGATGGACTGATTTGCTTTCCAGCTAAAACCTATGGGAAAATAAAGGTAATTTTGTTTTAAAGGGTTTCTTGCCAAGTTCTGTCGAAGCTGCTGCGAAACACTACTGGTCGGATAGCTGTCTCTCTAGTGCCCCCTAAAATTCATTTTAAATTGCCGGCCCAGTGGCATGGAAGGTTGAGGCACTTGGGTGCCTTACCTGCTGCCACACTGACAACCCGGGTTCAGGAACAGACTTGGGTCACTGGCTGTCGACTGGGTGAGGGAGTAATACGTGTCCTAAGGACTGCTGTCCTCTTTCAGGGAGGGGATGAACTTGTGTTCCACTACATGATTGCCACTTGGCAGAGGCAAGGTGGCAGCAATGGTGGGAGCAGACTGACATGGGGGAATGTCGGCAGACCCCTTGTTTCATTGCACACTGATGTCCTGGGGAGAAGATCTAGAGGAAAAAGCCTCCAGTCACTCACCTTCCCCCATAGGTCCCGCGCGAACCCGGTGACAGGCTACCCTCATGGTGGATAACCAGTAAACCCTGCAGAATGGGTCAGTGTTGGGAGTTAGGGGACAAGGCGCAGAAAGTATTGAAAAAAAAATCATTGTAAATGTTTGTGCAGTTCATTACATATATTACCAGGAAGTTGAATTGAATTTGTTATATAACTGGTATTCAGGTCGACCTGATGGCACTGAGAGTTGAGGCACTGGATGCCACACCTCGCACCATGCTGGCGACCCACATTCGGGAATGAGCGCGGGCCGCAGTGGGTCAGCAGAGAGGAGAAGGATTGAGCATCTGGAGGGCAGCTCTCCTTCTCCGGGGAGTAGGGGGGACTCGGCAGTTGGTGCTAGCCTGGCCTCTAGTGGTGGCTGGGGACTGGCACACCAACACCGCAAGACGGAGTCAGGAGCAGTGCAAATTCTCGATGAGGGGCACACACAGGAGCATGTGAGGCACCATCGCAGGCGTCATTGCACACACCACCCCGACAAAAAGGAAATCGGGGGAAAAAAAGCACCCCACAGAGGATGAAGGGGAAACTCGCAGGAACACTAGATCCGGTGACTACTGTGCTGGTTGGTGGATGCAGGGGTGATGGGGCTGAGGCTCCCCCAGATTGTGAGGGCTGTGGGAGCAAGGAGCATAAACAATATATATATAAAAAAAAATTGATATTCAGACAGCGCCTTTACTGGTAGATCTGCTAGAAGCAACAGGCACAGCTAGCTTACCCACAGCACACTTATCTTATTGACTCTGCACCTATTAATATGACATTTTTCAGTAAAAAAAGACTTCTGGGAACTAAAACAGAGATTATTTGTGTAGTTACTGAGAATTAACATTCTGTCTTCATACTAAAGCCAAAGGAAATAATTTCATTGAACATTTATGACAAGACTGCTATTTTTGACAGATGTATCTCAGAGTTCCTTTCCAGTGTGTTTTATCTCTTGTGCACTTATTTCCTCTGATCTTAACCTTACTTTTGTTCCATTCCATAGTAATGGCTACTGCAGCAGGCCGAGTGACAGCAGTGCTGGGCTAGCCTATAGCTGAACATAAGTGTACCCCCTTCTTAGTAACACTGCAGTATGCAGCCCAGCAAGAGTATTTCAGGTCTCCCTGCTTTCAGCGACACTTGCAGAATAAAATCTAGTTCCCTCAGGTTCATTTGATCATGTTCTAGTTTGTGCTGTACATACTTTTGTACTCGCATAGTTCTTTTTTTCTTTTGTTATGTGTTGTTTGTTGTTTCCCATCCTGGATGGCAAGCAGGTAATTTGCCCTAGGTCTATAGCACTTCAGTAAAAACAGAGAATTCAGTGCACACCCTCCTTCACAATGGACAGTCCTACAAATACAATAGTCTTTCTGCCTGAGTTGGCCAGCCACTTATTTTATGTCTACTAGGAGTGTCATTCTCCTGGTATTCACATCAGTGCCCTGTTTTGAAGTTGCCCAGCTAACAAATGTCAAGGTAGATCACCTATTAGTTGGGTCCCCCTCTTTTATTTATTTTTATTTATTCAAGTGTTTCACCAGGAAGGCATGCTGAGTGGAATAGCTAGTTTCCAGATGCGTCCTGTGGGGAAGGGGAAGTGGAGGTACAAGTACAGCGTTGCAATGGTACAGTTTTTATAGACAATAATGGTATTCGGTATAAAGTAATGATACATGAGGACACAGTAAATACAGTACAAGTTATGGTATAATGGACAGATACAAATGAGCGGAGGAAATATAAGCAGTTAAAGCAAGGAAGTGAATAAGACAATAACAATAACTGAGAACACACTGGATCCCGTGTATACCAATGCAGGGGTTGAAATAAGGATTTGGTAGCTAAGTACCATAAATAGCTCCTGGGTATCAGCATTTCTCAGCCACCCAGGAGCTACTTGCTCCAACCCAGGAGCTAACATTTGAAAATCTGAAACGACTACAGTTTGTCCCTTTTTACCAGATTAAATGACTTTGGACACACAGACTGGAGATGAAAAGCAGCTAACGTCAGTTCACTTAGACTGCCACAGAACATTAGACCTTACACCCATATCAGATGGGACAGCTAGTTATTTGCCTGTGTGTTAAATTAACTAACACATAAATTGCCCCTGCACACACCAAAATAGAATGATTCTCAAGCAAAATCTGCCTGTTCTGATCCTGTGCAAACAGGATACTTAGTGCTGTTAATATCAACAGTACAAGTTTTGTATTCGCTAACATAGATACAGTCACCTAAAGTCTACCTGAACCAGAGTCTAGGAGAACTAGACATTAGATGACAAGGTCCATATCCCCCTACAGTCACTGGAGCAATACAGACATGAAGCAAGTTGCTTCACCCACTCATATGTTAAGATTTAGACCCAGATGTAAAACTGAGAAGCAGCAGCCAGCAGGAGACCCCACTGAAAACGACATGCTACCCCCTCTAGAGGAACTAACATGGGGAAATATTGTTTTCAGTGGGGTCTTTCTTATTGTCCATTTTACAGCAGAATGCCCTGGAGGACAGGAAGATTGTCACTTGCCCAAAGTCTCAGACAGGGTGGGAGCCAGTGACTGTGGTGCTCTGTACAAACTTAGAATCTTCTGTTTCAGAGATAAGTGCTTAGCAAAAATGAGCACAGGCTATTGCCTCTTTAGTTTACAGAGTATGAAACCCTGAAACTTACCTACCTCAAAGAGTCAGTGAAAAGGCATTTCCTCAACTAAAACAAAAACAATCTCCTTAACTGTTGTGGTCACCCACTGTTGAATTCTTGTAATCTTACGATTCCTGTAACCCTGGCTCAGTTAGCAGTTCAGTCCCGAAACTGCAGTCCTGCAAACACTCAGTTGTGCGCGCTTAGATTAGAAAGTGGCCACGTGACAAAAGATTCTTCTCTGCACTTCATGTTCAGTGAGGGCTCAGATTTCAGCTAGGAGCTCGCCACTGAACTTCCTAAGGAGGTCTCCCCCCACCCAAAGAGCACCACTGCCACAACCACTGACTCAGAGGTTGCCAAGTATGAAGAGCAGTTGGACCACAGTGGGTTCTGGGAGGGTGCGGTTGGTGGAACAGAGGCGAAGCCCCCTAGTTGTACCTCTACACAAATCATATGCCACTCTGGCAGAGCAAGGTTCCTCTATGATGGCACCCTCAGTGGAGACCAAGAAGAATGCTGAGGATATCCACAAGGGAGACCCACAAAAGGGTGGCAAGGGACACCACAGGGGAAGGAAACAGCTTCTGATAGGGGACTCAGTTGTTAGGGGGTAAAACTGGGGAAGGGAGAGGAGAAGGAAGTAAGGTGCCTGCCTGGTGCCATGGCTTGGAGGGATAGGAAGCAAATCCTCAGGACTGCAGAAGCAGCATCACAGGAGACGGAACTACATAGAAACATAGACTTTGACGGCAGATAAGGACCGCTAGGCCCATCTAGTCTGCCCATTTCCCTACCTACAGGTTAGGCCGCAGATCCTAGTTAACCAACAGCCTATTTCTTCCTACTCCCCACAAGAATTGCCTTATGTCTGTCCCATGCATTCTTGAATTCTCCCACAGTTTTAGACCCCACAGCCTCCTCAGGAAGGCTGTTCCATGCATCCACTACCCTCTCTGTGAAATAATACTTCCTCACATTGCCCCTGAACCGCCCTCCTTCTATCTTTAAATTGTGTCCCCTTGTTCTTGCAAGTCTCTTTTTCTGAAAGATGCTACCCTCTTGGACTTTGTTGATTCCACTGAGGTACTTAAAAGTTTCTATCATGTCCCCCCTCTCCCTTCTTTCCTCAAGGGTATACATATTAAGCTCCTTTAGTCTCTCTTCATACGGCTTCTCTTGCAGACCCTGCACCATTTTAGTTGCCCTCCTCTGGACTGCCTCTATCCTGTCTATGTCCTTGCGGAGATGGGGTCTCCAGAACTGGACACAGTACTCCAGATGGGGTCTCACCAACTGTCTGTACAGAGGGATAACAACTTCCTGTTTTCTGCTGATGATGCCTCTCCCTATACATCCCAGTATACCCCCAGCCCTCCCTACTGCCTTCTCACATTGCTTGCTAACCTTAAGGTCATCTGATATGATTACCCCCAGGTCCCTTTCCTTTTTTGTTGTTGTTACTACCTCCCCACCCATTGTGTATTCTTCCCCTGGGTTCTTGTTTCCCAGGTGCATTATTTTGCACTATCATTGTCCAACTTGGGACAAATGACCTAGCTAGGCATAGAATCAGTGCAGTGCAGAATGAATTTGTGGAGTTGGGGAGGGGCCTCAGACGGGTAGCAAGCACGGTAACCTTCTCAGAGGTGCTGCCAGTCCATGGCAGGGGTGAGGCTAGGGTACTGCACACCATGCAGTTTAATGAATGTTTGCAAAACTGGTGCAGAGCACAGGGTTTTGGCTTCACTGGGGACTGGGGGTCCACCTGGACGCCAAAGCCCTGTGCCTGGGGGTCCACCTGGAGAGATAAAGATCTATATTGGCACAATGGTCTGCATCTGTCCATGAAGGAAACCAAGCTCCTAGGTGACAGGTTTAAATGCTTCCTTGGCAAGCTTTTAAACTAGCCAAGGGGGGAGGTGCTGATAAGAGGCAGGAAATTTCAAGCCTCCCCCCACAAAACATGGCAGGTAGTAAGGTAAACACTGAGGTACAGAGCTCGACACAGGGCAGGACAGGGGTAAATGGAAAAATAGATAAGGGCAATAAGAGCAGGGATGGGGGGGAAAAAAGGATAAAGCCAACATTAAATGGAGGGAAATGAGTACCAATGCCCGTAGTCTGGGAAACAAGCTTCCTAAGCTAGTAGCCCTGATGGAAAATGAACAACTGGATATTGTGGTAGTCACGGAAACATGGTACACAGAGAACCATGACTGGGATGTCAACATACCAGGGTACACAATCTACAGAAGGGACAGGGAAGGTAAAAGAGGAGGTGGAGTAGCTCTGTACATAAGGGAAGAGATCAAAGCTGCAGAACTAAAAAGTAAAGGGGGAGGACAAGAGATGCTCTGGATCACCTTGGAGACCAGGAATAGCATCACAGTCCGCACAGGGGTTGTATACAGACCCCTGTCTCAAGGGGGAGGAAATGGACAAGAAAATGATAGAGGACATTCTCAAAATGGCTGAAAAAGGGGAGATACTGCTGATGGGGGACCTGAATATGCCAGATGTTAACTGGATGACGTGTACTGCAGCCACATCCAAGAGCAGGGTCATTCTCGATGCCCTGCAGGGGGCAGACCTTAGACAGCTTGTGTTGGAACCCACTCAGGAGGGAGCAATACTAGACCTGGTACTCTCAAATGGAGAGAGGATCACAAATTTAGAAGTCAATAGACATCTGGGAACAAGCGACCACTGCACAGTGTGCTTCATAATGAGCACAACCATGGAGATAAGCCATACAAAAACAAGAATACTGGACTTTAGAAGGGCTGACTTTGGCAAAATGGGTGAATACCTGAAGAATGTACTAGCAAATGGCCAAAAAGGAGGGGTGGAAGAACAATGGAAAAAAAAATCAAAACTGCCATCATAGAGGCAACAAGCCTTTGTGTGAAACAAATAAAGAAAACAAAGCGGAGTAAAAAACTACTATGGTTCTCAAAAGAGGTGACAGGGAAGATTAAGGAGAAAAAGGCTGCATTCAAAAAGTATAAGGAATCACAGAAGGAGCATGACAGGGAACTGTATCACTTAAAGCAGAAAGAAGTGGGGAAGGCAGTCAGAATAGCAAAGGCCCAAACTGAGGAAAAAATAGCCAACTCGGTTAAGAAGGGGGATAAAACCTGTTATAGGTACATTAGGGAGAATAGAAAGGTTAAGGGAGGGATAGTGAAGAATAATAAAGGAGAGGGGAGGTGGGCAGAGGGAGACCGTGAAAAGGCAGAGATACTGAATGAATACTTTTGCTCAGTATTCACAAAAGAAGATGAGGAGGAGTTACCTAAACCAGACAATAGAAGCACTCTGGGTGGGGGTTGACACCAGTCCATTCACAGAAGAAGAGTCCTGAAAGAACTCCTAAAACTCGAGGTGGACAAAGCAATGGGCCTGGCCGGAGTTCACCCCAGAATCCTAAAAAGAACTAAGGGAGGACCTAGTGACACCACTGACCACGCTTTTTAACAAATCATGGCAGGATGGGGTGGTACCTGAGGACTGGAGGAGGGCAGGTGTGATTCCCCTTCACAAAAGTGGGAGCAAGGCAGAAGCAGGAAACTACAGACCTGTAAGTTTGACCTCAGTGGTAGGGAAAATGATGGAATCACTTCTGAAAGAAAGAATTGCTGAGTACCTAGAGGCCAGTGAGCCACAGGACCCAAAGCAGCATGGATTTACAGCAGGAAGGTCATGTCAGATGAATCGAATTGATTTCTTTGACTGGGTGACCAAAGTAATAGACCAGGGAGGGTCTGTGGATATGGCCTACCTAGACTTTAGGAAGGCACTTGCCACAGTTCCGCATAAAAGATTAATAATCAAGTTAGCCAGCTTGGGAGTGGGTCCCAGGGTGGTAGCCTGAGTAGCAAACTGGCTGCACAACAGGACACAGAAGATAATAGTGAATAAGACACATTCTGAAGAAAGGGGGATTACTAGTGGAGTACCTCAGGTCTCAGTAGTGGGTCCAGTCCTCTTTAACATCTTTATAGGTGACATTGCAGAGGGTCTGGAGGGAAAGGTATGCCTCTTTGCAGATGACACAAAGATCTGTAACAGAGTTGATACACAAGAGGGGGTAGAAAAGATGAGAAGGGACTTGGCAAGGTTGGAGGAATGGTCAGACATATGACAATTTAGATTCAATGCAAAGAAGCGCAAAGTAATGCACCTGGGAAACAAAAACCCAGGAGAAGAGTACACAATAGCAGGGGAGGTACTAACAACAACAAAAATGGAAAGGGACCTGGGGGTAGTCATATCAGATGACCTAAAGGTGGGTAAACAATGTGAGAAGTCGGTAAGGAGAGCCAGGGGGATACTGGGATGCATAGGAAGGGGCATCACAAGTAGAAAAAGGGAAGTGGTTATCCTCTGTACAGACAGTTGGTGAGACCCCATCTGGAGTACCATGTGCAGTTTTGGAGACCTCATCTACGCAAGGACATAGACAGGATGGAAGCAGTCCAGAGGAGGGCAACTAAAATGGTGCAGGGTCTGCATCAGAAACCATATGAAGAGAGACTGAGAGAGCTTAATATGTATACCCTTGATGAAAGGAGGGACAGGAGGGACATGATAGAAACTTTCAAGTACCTCAAGGGAATCAACAAAGTCCAGGAGGGTAGCATCTTTCAGAAAAAGAGATGTGTAAGAACAAGGGGCACAATTTAAAGATAGATGGGGGACGGCTCAGGGGTAATGTGAGGAAATTTTTTTCACGGAGAGAGTGGTGGATACATGGAACCGCCTTCCTGGGGAGGTTGTTGGGTCTAAAACAGTGGGGGAATTCAAACATGCATGGGACAGACATAAGGCAATTATAGTGGGGGGTTGCAGAAAGTAGGCTATTGGTTAACTAGAATCTGCAGCTTATCCAGTAGGTAGGGAAATGAGCAGACTGGGTGGGCCAAGTGGTCCTTATCTGCCGTCAAAGTCTGTTTCTATGTTTCTGTGTTTCCTTACCTCACGCTGTTGAAGACACTCCTCCCCGAGACACACAGAGTTTACCCGGCACCTGTAGTCTCAAGACTTGCGTTTCTTCATGTTCAGTGACAGCTCAGATTTCAGCTGGGAGCCCTCCGCTGAGCTGTGTAAGTCATGCTGCTTCTGTCCTGAACTCGCTCCTCCCCCAGCTGCAAATATTACATGCAGTTTAGCCTACAGCTCTGACTTCTCACTCTCTGCTGCCCCGGAGGCACCATGTGCTGCTGGAAGCATCTCTATCTTGCTGTGTTTTAAAGCAGCAGGCGCTAAATGTGATAGAACAGGTGTGAATTAGTGCCCAGTGTACCCTTATTTCGAGACCTGCAACGTATACAGGAGAGTACTGGAGTACTCATAGAGTGCATTTCAGAGATCATCATCTCAAATGCTGTGATTGAGCCTAACAGCCGCTTCAAGGGGGAAATCACTGTTAGGGCAAAGGCTATATGGGTGGCGCAGCACCTAGGAGAGGGTCAGTCAGATTAGCAAGAGCCAGGAGCGGGACGTGTACCCACGTATGAGGGAAAATAAAGATTTGGGTGTAGGTGCATTATGGATATTGGAGGGGAGAGCGTTCCATTGTTTAGGACAATGGTAGGAAAAGGCAGTTTCACCAGCAGAGGTGGAGCAGTGTGGAATGGCGAATGAGCGAGAGTCAGAGTTTCGAAGGGAATAAGGATATAGAGATGATGGAGGAGAGATAGATGGGGAGGTTCCCTGACCAGAATTCATCCAGGAAAGTAACAGAATGTGTCAGGTGCCTGGACTCCAAAGAAGGGAGGCTGTGACTTTGTAGAGATTGCAGTGGTGAGTGCGAGGGAGGGGCAGGATAAAATGAAGTGGCAGAAGGAATTGAAGAGGGTGTCCAGTCTGGCCAGAGCAGTTTTGGGGGCGGCACTGTAGACTATGTTTGCATAGTCAAAGGAGGGTAAGATCATTTTCTGCACAGTAGCACGGCGGGCTGATGGGGGGAATGCAATCCTTGTTTCTATATAAGGCACAAAGCTTGGGTTGTAGGTTTTTATGGATTTCATCCATGTGTACTGAAAAGTCCAGATGGCGGTCAAGTCATACCCCAAGGTATCTGAAGGAAGTGACATTCTCTATCATAGTACCATCCAGTGTGTGGAAAGCTAGAGGGGGATTTAAGGGAAGACAGTCAGTCTCTGTCCGGTACCAAAGGACATGAAAACTGTCTTTTGTTTACCCCAGGGGTCCTTTAGCATCAGTAACTATAGCAGTCAGCTGGATAGCTAGCGCTGCCCCGGAGGTGGAATGTATGGTAATGAGATTTATGAATTAGCCAATCAGATTGAAGCTATAGAATGTGCTGAGCACTGAGAGGGAAAGGAGGCTGCAGAATTTTTTTCTCCCCTGGACTGAGCAACACTGCCTCTTAGGTGCTCTCTCGTCTGTCAAGAAAACGTTGTTTTCTTCTAGACTGGTAGCTATTTGTCTTGTTTTCTTTTAAATTTGAGTGTGTTGAGTATTTTTGTGTTAGTTTAGCAGTTTCCCTTGGTTCTGCAGTTCCTCGCAGTTCCCTTTTTCTTTATTTTTTAAAAGTTTTAAATTATCGCGTCTAGTGTTTCCGTGGTTCCATTCTTATTATTGTTTATTTATATCGTGGTTCCCTTTTTAAAGTGGGAACCAACGGTTTCACATATTTTTTACCTCAGAAACGTCATGGTTCTTTACCGTGAGGGAACCGACCCTTGAACCTTAGATTTAAACGGCTCGGCATTCTTTTTAGGGGTTTTCTGTTAATTGGGCATGTCAGAAACCCCAAAGAAAAGCACTGGACCCACAGGTTTTAAAAATTGCTTGAACTGCCATATAATTCTAACTAAAGCTGATACTCACGACCTGTGTGCATAGGTCCAGATCATTACTGTGTTCTTTGCTCCAGATTCTGTTCAAAAACTTTGAGAAATAGAGCAAAAAGGCTTAGAGAAATGGCAGAAGAAGGGTTTTCATCCTGCCCCAAACACAGATCCAAGGCTACCGATGAGGGGCGTATAAAAAATTTAAATAATGCAGGTGCTGATGAGGCATCTTTGAAGTCTAAGCCTAGTACAGGTGCTGCTGAAGTGCCTTTGAAAACAAAGAACACTAAGCCTGGTACTAATGAAGTATCTTCAAAAAATAAGGCTAAAGGGGCTGATGAAGTTCCTAAATCAAAAAGAAAGCCTGAACAAGTCACTGATGAGGTGGCATCAAAAAAGATTTTAAGGAAAAAAATCCTGTTGCTCCTCCAGATGGTGCCATTAGTGAGGCTGCAATGAGAAAAAAGCATAAAGATAAGTCAAAGAATATTGAAACCCAGGAGGGCCGCCCTCAAGATTTTTAAGTGAACCTTCCCTCTGTGGAAGATATGGCAAAAGCCTGGCAGCTTTATCAAACTATCCAGGGCTTGGGGTCTATTTTTGGTGCCTCCAATTTCCCTAGGTAAACCCTTTCTAAAGTTCCCTATGCTGTAGGAGCTGATGAAGGGGATGATGATGATTGTTAAGAGCCCCCTGATGACACCTTGGAAGGTAAGGTCCCAGAACCAGATGTGCCTCCTGATCCAGATTTTGGGGCTTCTCCTGATTCCTCACTGTTTTTCTTACTACAACATATGGCAGACACTCTTGATCTCCCCTCTCAATAGTCCAGCCAGAATGAGGAGGAAGACCAGGACTATAGAGAGATGAAAGGTCTTCTCCCTCCTAAGAAACTGGTTCTCCCTAGTTATAAACCCTTCAGGAAGAACACTATTTTGAAAATTCTTCAAAATCCCACTTCGGTGCAAGGGGTCGAAAAAAGGGCTGATAAAAAATACCAGTTTTCAAAAACTGATACAGAATTTCTGTTTGTGCACCCAAGTCATGAAGGAGTGGTGCAACCAGCAGCATGTGATAAGGCTGGAGTTCCACTTTCTTCCCAGCCCCCAGAAAAAGATTCTAAGAGGCTCGATTTTATGGCTAGGAAAACATATACTTCAGCCTCTCTCCTTCTTCGCCTGGCCTCTTATATGGCTTATACAGCCAAATATCAGAAGGCTTTATGGAACTCAGTATTAGCAATTGTCAAATCAAGTTCAGATTCCATGTCTAAAGATTTAGTGGAAACAGCTAAGACAGCTCTGGAGGCCACTAAATACTAGTTCCACTTGGCAGATGTTATGGCCTGGGCTATTTCCGTGAAGTGCTTTGCTTGGCTTAGAACAACAGATCTGTCACAAGACACTCAGTCCAAAGCCATGGACTTCCCTTGCGACAGAAATCTTCTCTTTGATACCAGGACTGAGGAGTATATGAAAAATGGTTGACAAGTACAGGGCAACCTATCAGAGTAACATTACCAAGACTAGGCCTCAAGGGGCCCACAAACCTCAACACAGGGGTAACAGAGGTAGGTGCTACTTTCCCAAGCCTTTTTACTCCCTTCCTCCTCAGTTTGACCTCTCTCAGTTCAGGGGTTACTACAGAGGCAGAGGCAGGAGGGGCCAAAGAAGGTCTACTTCTACCCCTGCTCCTGCCACTCAGCAGAAGCCCTGACTCCTCAGCTCAGGCTGCCTCCCGTATGCCTGTAGGGGGGCAGGCTTTCCCACTACCTCGAGTCCTGGACCCTTATTACCACAGACAGGTGGGTCCTGGAGGTAGTGGAAAAGGGCCTGTCTCTTCAGTTCTAAAAGATGCCAGCCTAAAGAGAACTCAGCTTTCCAAGCCTCTAACTCCAGCAGAGAAAATTCTGTTGGAATTGGAAGTAAAGCATCTTTTGGAAGCAGAAGTAGTGGAGAGGAGAGTGCCTATCCATCAAAGGGACAAAGGACTCTACTCCAGGTTTTTCTTGAGTCAAAAGAAGAATGGGGAGTGGCGGCCTATTTTAGACCTCAGGTTCCTAAACAGGCACGTTCTGAAGCCCAAATTCAAGATGGTCACTCTGAATTTGGTGATTCAGTCTTTGCAGTAGAGAGACTGGCTAGCCTCCCCTAGATCTCAGAGACGCTTACTTTCATATCCCCATCAGGTTGGCCCACAGGAAGTTCTTAAGGTTCAAACTCCCTTCGGGGCACTATCTGTTTGCAGCCATGCCCTTCAGCCTGACATCTGCTCCAAGGGTGTTTACAAAATGCCTAGCCATATTGGCAGCTCATTTAAGAGGGAGCTGAGGCGAGTGGGGCGAAGGTTAGAATGGAGCTGGTGGAGATCTGTCCGGGATGCTGACAGACTTAGACTGATGGAACATTATAGAGACTATCAGTCGGCAGTCTCCTGTAAGAAGGTAGAATTCCTGTCCAGGGAAATTGCTGCAGCTCAAAATCGACCAGCTCAGCTGTTTCAAACTGTGGACAGACTGTGCAGTCCAGCCTGTCTGCAAGTTCTTAGAGCATTTTCTCACGATAAGTATGAGGAATTTGCTCACTTCTTTGCTGATAAGGTTGCTGACATCAGGTCTGAGATCTGCTTAACTTGTTCTGCGGGGGAGGGGGAGAGATGGTGGTTGGTGAGGTGTTGCTACACCTCAGTTTTGATGGATGGAGTTTGAACGGCTGGAGATCGTGGATGCCATGTGGATTCTCAGGGTCATGATGCGCCTGACTTGCTATAGTTTGGACCCAAGCCCTACTCACCTTTTATTAGGCTGTATTGATGTCATTGGCCCAGTCCTTGTGGAGATAGTCTGGAGTTTACTGGAGTTGGGTGAGTTTCCTTGCTCGCTGAAGGAAGTGGTGGTAACTCCCCTTCTCAAGAAATCTTCGCTTGACTCAGACTGCCCCGCTAACTACAGACTGGTCTATAATCTTCCCTTTGTGGGGATGGTTATTCAGAAAGTCGAGGTGCTACAGTTGGAGAACTTTCCTACCATCCATGACATCTACAATCCTCTCCAGTCCGATTTTCGTAAAAGGCATATCACTGAGACCACTCTGGTTTGGGTACTCAATGATCTCCTGATTGCGAGAGATCAGAAACGCCGTACTGTCTTGGTATTTCTAGATCTTTCTTCAGCCTTTGACATTGTGGACCATGGGGTGCTACTGGAATGCCTGCATGTCATCTGTGGCCTGTTTAGTATGGTCCTCAGATGGTTCCATTCTTTCCTCACTGGCAGATCACAGAGAGTGGTCTTGGGGATTTACTCCTCTGGGTCATTTTCTCTGCCTTGTGGGATGCCGCAGGGTTCCGTGCTGTCCCCCATGTTGTTTTTGGTATACGTGCTGCCGTTAGGAGACATTGTGAGGCGATATGGGCTGAGGTTTCACTGTTATGCAGATGATACACAGCTCTACCTGTCCTTTGTGCCCAATCAGGATAGTGCGCGCTCGGCGTTTAACAACTGCCTTGCAGAAATCCAGGGCTGGACGAATACCAGCTGGTTAAAACTGAATTCTGACAAGACTGAGGTGTTGGTAGTGGATCCTGGTCACCGGATAGAGGGGTCAGCAAAGAGATGTCCCTTGGCTTTGGCTTGGGGGTGCCCAGTTGCTGATTTCTGAACGGATGCGAAATCTGGGGGTAATACTTGATGACGGTTTGACACTTCATTCTCAGGTGTTGGCCATGGTTAAGTCCTCATTTTACCATCTGAGTAATATCACCCGGATTAAGTACCTAGTTCCGTCTGGCGACCTTCCAACTTTGATCCATGCCTTTGTGACTCCCTTTACCTAGGGCTTCTGGGGTTGATATCTGCCACTTGCAGCTGGTGCAGAATGCTGCAGCCAGGCTGTTGTCTGGATAATCTCAATCCAGTCATATTACGCCTGTGCTGCATGAACTGCACTGGCTGCCAGTTCAGTGGCAGATCACCTTCAAGGTCAGTTTACTGACCTACAAAGCCCTACGCGGACAGGGACCAAGCTACATGCAAGATCTCTTGTATCCTTACTGGCCCCTCCGACCACTCCACTCGACCGATGAGGGATTGCTGGAGATTCCCAGTGTACAATTAAAAACTTCTGGATCGCAGGCATTTTCATTTATAGTCCCAACCCTGTGGAATTCTCAGCCTCATCGGATATGAGAGTGCCTGACAGTGGAGAGCTTTAAAACTGCTTTAAAAACGTACTTCTTCGAAATTGCCTTTGGAGATGTTCTTTAATTTATGACTGACTATTGCAGTTGTGTTTTATATATATTGATGGGTGTATTTTCGAATTTTATGGTTTTAGCTGTTGTTTTATGGATGTACAGCGCTCTGGTACTTTGTGAAGAGCACTTAATAAAGGTCTTATTATTATTAAAAAAAGGGGATCTCAGTTTACACATACTTGGGCAACTAGCTCATAGTAGCAAAGCCTCCTCCAGTTCTGGAGCAGGACCTCTCCTTAACAAAGGACATTCTGCAATCCTTGGGGTTCATTATAAATCTAAAGAAATCCCAGTTAGTACCAGCCCAATTTGTCACCTTCATAGGAGCACAGCTGGACACTTTGCACAGCAGAGCGTTTCTACCTGTGGAAAGGATTCAAGAGTTCCTGAAAGTGGCAAACTTTTATCCTGGGTCAGCCCAGGCCAGCCAGACATTTCTTGCAGCTACTGGGCCAAATGGCATCTATGTCAGCTGTGGTCCCAGGGGTCAGGTTCAGAATGAGGGACATTCAGCATTACCTAAGGTCTTACTGGTCTCAAAGCAAAGACTCCCTATCCAGATTGATTATAGTTACAAAAAACTTGCTACAGTTTCTGGACTGGTGGAAGGATTCCACCAAACCTGTCAGTAGGGGTTCCCTTCCAGGTTTCCTCCCCCTCAAAAATCATCACTACAGATGCTTCTCTGCTTGGATGTGGAGCTCACATGGATGACAGTTCTGTCAGTAGCTCCTGGATTCCACAAGAGTCACAATCCCACATCAGTCTGCTGGAACTCAGGGCCATTTATCTGGTTTTCAGAGCATTTGATCCACAGATAAAGTGACTAAGTTCAAATCAGAACAGACAACACCACTGCTGTGTTTTACATAAACAAGCAGGGTGGCACAAGGTCCACCATCCTATGCCTGGAGGCCATGAGGATTTGGGACCTAACCTATTCTCTTGGAGTCAGTCTCTCAGCCATACGTCTCCCAGGGAAAGACAATACCCTAGCAGATGCCCTCCGTCGCATCAACCAGGGACACAGCGAATGGTGCCTGAACAAACAAGTGTTAGCCACAGTGTTCAGAAGGTGGGGCACACTAGAAGTGAATCTGTTCACCTCTCACCTGAACTATAAACTTCCACTGTTTTGCTGCAGGCCCCCTACACTGGGAACTCTTCCAACAGATGCCCTAGCAGTGGATAGGACAGAAAGGTTCCTTTATGCCTTTCCTCCTTTTTCTCTGATTTTCAGAACTTTGTTAAAGCTCAGAAATCAGCCTGCAACAATGATACTGATGGCACCAGACTGGCTGAGGCAAGCATGGTATCCTCTGCTGATGTCCATGTTCTGCAGCAAGCCTAATCGCCTTCCTCTCAGTCACTCCCTTCTGTCTATTCTCCAGACAGGGGTGTCTTGTCCAGACCCGAATCCCTTTCACCTCAAATCCAGGCTCTTGAGGAGCTAGAGTTTCCAGACTCTCGGTACTCCCGAGCAAGTGCTGAAGATCCTGAGGATGTCCAAAAAGCCTAGTACAAAAAAGACTTATGCAGCCAAATGGAAGATATTTTCTATCTGGTGCAAACAGAAGCACACTAATCATCTTAAGGCTTCGATTCCTAACGTCTTGGATTACCTGGTATACCTACAGGACTCAGGGTTGAAGCCCTCCTCCTTGAAGCTTCATCTGGCTGCTGTTTCAGCCTATCTTTCTGTGGGGAAGACCAAGCCAGTTTATTCACAATTGGTCTTCAAACAGTTTTTTAGAGGTCTCCTTTATGCTCAGCTTCCAATAAGGGAGCCTGTGCCTCCTTGGAGTTTGAATCTTTGTATTGCCAAACTTATGGAGCCTCCGTTTGAGCCCATGGCTACGGCCCATATTCATTATGTGACCTGGAAAACTGTGTTTTTAGTGGCCATCGCCTCTACTAGAAGGATTTCAGAGTTGCAGGCCCTCTGCACTGAGCCCAGCTATTTCATTCCACACAGGGACAAGACTGAGCCCAGGACTAACATAAAAGTCTTGCCTAAGGTGGTTTCTGAATTCCACCTTAATCAATCCATCACTTTACCTGTGTTCTTCACAGAAAAATCCACTCCAGGGGAGCAGAAGCTCCACAGTCTGGATGTCAAAAGGGCCCTGCTTAATACTTGGAGTACACCAAGCAGTCTAGGGGCTTTTCTACACAGCTGTTCCTCACCTGTGGGAAGGTAGGTAGAGGAAGACCAGCCACTAAGAGAACTATCTCTCACTGGATAGTCTCCTGCATTCGATTTGTTATGACAAGACTGGCAAGCAGCCCCCTGAGGGCTTCAGAGACCACTCTACTAGGGGTACTTTTGCTTCGGTGGCAGCTGCTAGGGACATTCCCTTTCTGGAAGTCTGCAGAACAGCAACTTGGAAGACTGTGCACACTTTCACTAATCATTGTTGCTTAGATGTGCAGTTTAGGTCTGGTGCCAGATTTGGTAGGGCGGTCCAGTAGAGCCTTTTTCTGAAATAGATTCTCTACGCACCTCCCATCAACACTATTTTATAGTCTGCTGTAGTTACTGATGTTAAAGGACCCCTGGGGTAAGAAGGAAAAATGACTCAACGTAGTAATCTTCTTTCTTCCAAGGTGTCCTTTGGTATCAGTAAGCTCTCACCCATCCTCCCCAGATAACCTTCAGAAAAAAGAAGGCTCTGTCTTTTGTCCTAAACATTTTTCAATATATTAAACTTTGGATTGCATTTTGGGCAACGTTTTATGGTTCTGGTTATTGTAAATGTTTTTATTCCTGTTGGGCATTAGCCCATCCCGTCTTCAAAAAATTCTGAAGCCTGCTTTCCCTCTCACTGCTCAGCACATTCCGTAGTTTCAATCTGATTGGCTAATTCATAAATCTCATTACCATACATTCCACCTCTGGGGCAGTGCTAGCTATCTAGCTGACTGCTATAGTTACTGATTCTAAAGGACACCTTGGAAGAAAGAAGATTACTACAGTGAGTAATTTTTTCTTAGCGCTCGGAAATGGTGAGTGTCCTCTTCCAAAACCACCTTAGGCTTCTAGGTGCCTCTCTTTAGGGACTGGAGCCTAGCCAGCCTTGACAATATCTTTCCTGAGACAGCACACTTTGTACCTCATAGGAAGTTGCTGTACTTGTATGTTACCAACTGCCTAGCTACTGAGTGTATAGGACTACAGTTCATTCTGCTAATGGACATGTTAACAACTGCCTAGCAACTATTTGTATAGGACTGAAGTTCATCTGCTGAATGACACTATCACCCTGCTAATTGTATTCAATGTTCTCCATCGTATGTATTACCTGTTCCTTCAGTTTTCGTTACTATCTGTATTTTTCTGTATGTATCATGACGTGGAGCCTTTGGAAATGAGTCTGTGACTCAAAGGTGCTTATAAATAAAATAAAATAAATAAACATGTGGCAGTATAGCACAGTGGGTTAAGGCTTTGAGCTGCAGATCTAGAGACCTGGGTTTGAATCCCACAGCCGCCTAGGTGCATACTGTGTGATCCTGAACAAATCACTTAACTTCCTTGTATTCCCACATCGCATCTGGAAACAAGCTTCAGCTTGATGCGCTATTCCTGGTTATAAAATGGGCTAAAATATTCCAGACTCCTGATTGGCTGAAAGCTAGTTTTAGCCGTGTTCTTACCAGTATGTATTGTGCCAACTGGCACTAATTCTGCCAAGGTCAGCCACAACACACAAAAATATCACTGTGCTCAACAACATCCTGTCAAAAAATGAACATACAGCTCCGTCCTAGAGCTCTGTGCCAACGTAAGCAGATCTCCAACCAGCCCAGCACTGCCACCAACAAAAAAGAAATAGCCATATATACAACATCCGCCACTTTTCAAATGCCAACATGATCTTCCTACTTCGCACCTGTTTTTTTTTTTTTCTTTTCACTGCCTGTGTGCCCCTCACCACCAGTGTAATGCTCCTAATCCCAACATTTCAAACGGCGCCAAGAAAGCCGTCACAGAACTTACCGAACTCTGAGGCTACTATGAAAAGTAAGAAAAATATCATCCTTTAGCCACTGGCGAAAGACACATCCCATTGAAATAAAAAACAAACTCGCTCCACCACCGTGATGACAATGCAGAAACTGCCATTTTATGAAACCGAAAGAAAAAAAAACGCAGATTATGGCGGCCGACAACAGACATACTCGCTCACAAACAAGCGCGGTAAAAAAGAAATTTCAAACAAAACAGATATAAAAAATCAAACTGTTCAAATGCTGACTTCTCCTCTACGAATCAAAGTCAGCATAGTAAAACAAGGCTGTTTTAAATTTTGGCAATCATCCACGAAGTCCTCTATTCGCAATCAACTAAAGGGCATGCTCGCTCCCTAAAAACCCAGGCGGCATCCACACAACAACAAATGATCCTCTCATTCTTTCAAAAATGATAGACTACACTAAAAATTTCATAAAAACAAATCTCATATCAAATTAAATAGCCTACCTCTGCCCCTGCTATTGAGCACAGAAGTTTAAAATGGGACTATTTTTTTAATCTTTCCTCTATTAAATCCATATACTGTGTGTGTGTGTGTGTATATATATATATATATAGTCTTTTAAACATTTTTTTCTTGCAATAATTACTAAACAGCCCATTTTATAAGTGGAGATAAGACACTCCGAGGTGTGGTTTATATGGCTTATTGAAACACTTCCCAGGTGCTAAAGTCACTCTGTGCAAGCGCCTCGTGCCTCGTGTATGCACCTGGGGCGTGCTCTTATCAAGCCATAAACCACACCTCGTCATGTCTTATTCCTTACTTAAACAATGTTCCCTTACCTTCCTTTTCGACTGGAACCGTTTCTGAACCTTGGTGAAATCCTGTTGCAGTCTAGACTGGGCATCAATGTGGGAGGTGCTAGATGTGTAAAGGACAGTGTCATCCATATACGTATGGATTTGGGAAGTGGAGCAAGCAGAAGGGAGGACATTGAGGAAATTGGAAAATAATATAGGGCCAAGTACAGAGCCCTGTGGGACACCAGTGGTGATAGGGAGTGGGTTCTGCCTGTCAGGTAGGAGCAAAACCATGCTATGGTGGTGGGGGTCTAACGCAACCTCAGTGAGTGTTTGGAGTAGAAGAGTTAGGATACTGTGTCGAAGGCTTTTGCCAGATCGACAGATATGGCCAAGGTTACGTGACCCAGACCCATATTGGAGAATATGGCATCTGTGAGGCATATTAGGGAAGTGGTGGTGGAATGGGACTTGCGGAAGCCAGACTGGAAAGGGGTGAAAAATGAGGTGGCATCAAGGTAAGAGGTGAGTTGGGCAAGGACAATGCGTTCTTGAAGCTTAGCTAGGATTGGGAGTAGGGAGATAGGACAGTAATTCCCAGGGGACGTGGGATCACCACCTTTGGGAGAGGAATGACTGTAGAATGTTTACAAGTGGAGAGAACTGAGGACAGGGTGAAAGATAGGTTGAGAATGGACGCCAGCTGAGTGGCAATAGCAGGAGCGGAGAGATGGAGCAATTTGGGGTCTAGTCTGTCACTTCTCTTACCTTTGGATGGATTTAGGGATAGGAGGGTCTTGAGGGTGTCATTTGGAGAAATAGGAGAGAAAGAGAATTGAACAGGGGTAAGAGAGTTGGGAGCAGCTGGGGAGTCTGGGGGACTGTAGGGTGGGCAAGTGGGAAGGGAGAAGAGTAACGAAGAGGCACAAAATATAAAGAAAGTGTTGAAAGTAGCTGCAACAGATGGGGGGTCAGAAATTGATTCATTACAGTGGGCGAGAGTTGGGATGGGGGACTGGTGGGGGGAGTACTTAGAAGTATGGTTTAGGTGGTATGGAAAGATGTGGAGAAGTATTCAGCCTTGGCATATCTAGTAGCTTTCGTACAAGCATTTCGAAATTGCCTGTAATGGAGGAGTGCGGAAGTTCTGGATTGAGTGTAGGCCTTCCAGGCCTGGTCTCTGGCACGCATACATGCCAGCAGTTCGGTAGTAATCCATGGAAGATGGGAGCCTTTGAGTCTGGTTAGCTTAGTGGGAGCATGACACTCCCAAATTTCTAAGAATTTAAATTGGAAGTAGCTGAGGGCAGAATCGATGGAGGTTTCTGAGGAGAGGGTGCACCAGTCCACTTGGAACAGGTCATTAGGCGGGTGGGCTTTGCGGATGTGGTAAATTGTGTAGTGGTCACTGAGGGAGTCTGAGAATGCCGAAGGCGATTACACAGTGTGGGTGGGAGGCGAGGGCCCAGTCTGTCAGAGTGTGTTTTGGGGCTTTGTGGTTGAGCCGGGTAGGAGAGGTAATAAGTTGTACCAGGTTTAGGGATTTTACTTTGGTGGGTGTAGCAGAGTTGGTGGATGAGGACCAGTCCACATTTAGATCACCAACTAGGTAAAGTTTACCCGAGGTGGTATGAGAGGTGATGGTAGTAATAAGATCCATAACAATAGGTAATGAGACCAGAGCGACAGTAAGTGCCTGCAACAAATATGGGCAGTGTAAAGGGAAGGGATAACTTAATTAAGAGGAGTTCGTATGGGGAAGGGGCAGAGATTGACAGGATAGGAGAATACTTTAGGTTAGAAGAAATAAACATTGCAATACCGCCTTCCTTACTAGGTCTGTCCTGTCTAATGAGGGAGTAGCCTGGAGTTACCAGAGTGGTATCCAGAATTTTCTAGGACAGCCAGGTTTCCGATAGTACCATGATATCCAGCTGTAAATCAAGCATAATTGGCTAGAGGAGAGCAGGTTTGGGAGAAGGCTTCCAATATTTAGGTGGCCAATTTGTAAGCCTTCTGACAGGCTCTGGGTAAGAGGAGTAAGAGGGGTTGGACCAGGCTTAGATTCTATGTCACCTACGGAGATGAGGAGGAGGGTGATAAGCAGTTTGAAAAAAGTGTAGACCAATTTGGAAACTTCATAGCGAGAAGTATGGGTGTGTGGGGTAGGAGGTTGCAGAGGGGTGAGGAATGGATTGGAGTGAAGTCACTAAAATGGGCATGAGGGGAAGTTGGTAGGAATAGGGTGAGCGGGAAAGGAGGAGTGAGTGTGGGAGTAGGTTGGGTAGGTGGGTCAGGAGGGCTCAGTAAGGGGGGGATAACGATAGCAAAACAGGGACATGGAAAAGGACTACACCGAAAAGAGTAATGTGCAGCATTGTGGACTAAGGCAGAAGCTAGAGGGTGGGTAGATGGGGAAGATACTGTAATTCACAAAGATAAGAGTACAAGCTGGACAGCGAGCTACAGAACAGTGATACAAGTTTTTTTTTTTTTAGAGGTGTAGTACCACCTGTGGCCACTTGATACTACGTGACATAAGGAGATGAGCTGATGAACTTCCTAGTAGGCTGTGTGGCCTAATAGTTAGAATGATAGCTTGTAGCAGAGATTGTGACTCGGAGTCACTGGTTCAGAACTGCCTTCAGGAGAGAAGGGAGCCATAGAAGGGAACTCCAGGAGGAGAAATAAGTGTTGGGAGAGGTTGGATCTTTACTCTAGTGTGGGTGGGTAAATTAGTGAATTAGTAAAAGAGTAAAATGCTACAACCCCAAATAGATTGCACAGCTGCTTCTGGTGGCCAAGAGATATAACTAGCTAGTGGTAACATAAGGAGATAGAGTAAAAAAAAAAAAGGGGGGGGAAGTCATATGACATGGTCATGTGATGAGGGCCGGCTATATAGGAAGTGACAGCCCAGAATGGGGAGGGCAGCCACCATGGGAGTGGCAGCGGGTAGCACTGACGCAAATGAGCAGCATCCAGAGGCACAAAGAAGTTTTCAGTACCTGTTGTAAAATGCAACTGTTCAGCGGCTCAGTGTGGGGTGGGATGGGGTGGTGTGGTGTGATGTAGTGTAGTGTGGGGTTGGGGGGAGCCCTGCTTCCTGGGTCTCGACCTGAGATGAAACGATAAGAGGTGAGCTAACATACACAAGGCTGGAGGCAATAGCAGGGAGGGGGGTCAAAATAGAGTCTGACCGCATGACCCACCACTACTACCCAGCAGAATATAGAAACAGTCTGTAAATTACAGAAATATTCTAAAACTACAGCCCTCAACTATGCTAATATGCAGTAACATAGCACTATTAAAATACCGTGAGGTATACGTAAAAAGCACACAATTTCAGCTAATTCACATTTCTGCCTTAAGGTGACTCCTCACTTGAACAGTTTACACAGTTGATTCAGAATTGGCTCTACGAGAAAATAATCTCTATTCCTACAAAGACACAAATTAGCAGCATCCAGAGGCACAAAGAAGTTTTCAGTACCTGTCACAAAATGCAACTCTTCAGTGGCTCTAATGATGCTCCGAGTGGGATGGGGAAGAGCTCTGCTTCCTGGCTCTCGACCTGTTGAAAATGCAACTCTTCGGCTGCTCTAACAATACTCTGTGTGGGACAGAGGAGAGCCCGGCTTCCTGGCTCTCGACCGATTACAAAATGCAACTCTTCGGCAGCTCTAACGATGCTCCGTGTGGGACTCTAAAATGTAACTGCCTGAACTGGGTTCCATTATAAAGAAACATAGAAACATAAACAATGACATCAGAAAAACACGAGTGGTCCATCCAGTCTGCTCAAGTTCCCTATATGTCCTGAAACCTATTGTTCTTCCAGGGTACTGTGGGGGAGGGGGGTTGTGGGATAACAGACGGACCAGATGCAGAACTTCAGGTTCAACACACCATCTCTGTGTGATGTTTATTTAAAATACAGAGGATAACCTTCAGCAGTGGCATCTCTCTTTTTCAGTACATCAGTTTGCAGCAACAGACTATGCATGTTCTTCTTTTGCACTTAGTCAGCAACTACTGACCCACTGATATGCTGATTTAACTTTTCAGTTGAGATTCAGCTTTCCCTATGTGGGTCTTGTTTGCTTGGATGGTGGGGGTTCAAATAAAAAAACAACAACAAACAAACTAGTTAAAGACAGAGAACCTCAGTGCAGAAGCACTGAAGCAAGGATTACCTCAAAGGGCATTGCCAATAAAGTCAAGTTTCAAAGAAACACAACATCACACATACCCCGGTAATGCAGAGCATCATGGGATGTAAATGTAAATCGCCATGAAATTTCAGACTGGCTCAGTTTACAGCAGGAATGCATGGTACCAAAAGGGATCTCAAACAATCCATAATTTACATGCATTTAACAACACAACAGGGGGGTTTCTGATATCTCTACCCTGGTAACTTAATTTCTGTAATACAGTCACAGAGTACTTTTTACCTTTATCAAAAACACCTAGTACCAAGGTACTTTCAGCATTTACAGGTTTCATACACATAAGTTGTATTCGTCAAGGTATTTTATGACATAGTGCCATTGCATATTATATCCAACAATGAGGAACACAGCCTGTTGTTCTACATCAGCTCATTGGTCACAACAAACCTTCCTGTATGAGGACCTGAGAGGGAAAAGGAATATTAAAGAGGACACTATAGCATAGTCAGGAAAGGGGAAGGGGTGCCTATAGGTGGCCAATGTTATGGAATAGAAATTTGTAAAGGATAGATCAGGCTAAGAAATAGAATAACTATTGTAACAGATTTAAGAAAAGGTTGATCTTCAAGAGTGGCAGGATCTCCCTGTCACAGGTACTAACCCCCGATTCTCCTCCTTGATTCTGTTGCTCCAAGTGACCATTATACCTTTCATTCTATCCCAGCTATGCTTGAATTCCCTGTTTTTGCACCCACCACTTTGGCTGACGGACTCTTCCATGGTTCCACCACCCTTTCCATAAAGTAGTACTTCCTCATGTTCCTCCTGAACCTCCCTCCTTTTATTTCCCTCATGCTCATGAGACCACGAGTTAGTGTTTAGGCTAAATAGTTCCCCGCTGTTCACTTTAATTCCTTTAAGGAGCTTGTAGGTTTCAATCATATCTCCCCCTCTGCCTTCTGGTCTCCAGTGTGTACATGTTCAGTGCCTTGAGGCACTCTTCATAGGATCTTCCTTGCTGGCCCTGAATCATATTTGTTACTGTGTGCTGCACCACCTCCAGCCTATTCTTATCCTTTTTGAGGTGAGAACTCCAGAACTGGGCACAGTACTCCAGGTGAGGTCTCAACAGCAATCTATAGATGGGAAGTATTACCTCTTTTTAATTCTGATATCAGTGCCCCTCCCAATACATCCCAGCATCCTATTAGCTTTGCTAAAGGCCTTGTTGCACTGGCTTGATTGCTTAACTGAGTTGCTGATGATAACTCCCAGATCCCATTCCTTAGCTGCAGTGCTGTCTCTCCCCTCCTATCCAGTACTCCATCTTGGGGTTCTTGTTCCCTAGGTGCATTACCTTGCACTTTTTGGCACTGAAGTTCAACTGCCAAACCCTTGACCACCCCTCTAGCTTTTGCAAGTCTCTGCATTTCCCTTATTCCCTCGTCACTATCCGCCCTCCCACATAGCTTTGTGTCATTTGCAAAGAGACATAACCTACCCCGAATTCTTTCTCCAGTGTCACTGATGAAGAGGACTAGTCCCTACAGCACCCCACTCATAACCTCCCTCTCTTCTGATTTAGCCCCATTGACCACAACTGTCTGCTGCTTCCCCTTTAGCCAGTTACCCATCCAGTTTACTATGAGTTTAGCTGCACCAAGGTACTTATGTACAACTGCCTAAATTACATAGGTACTGTCAACAGATAAGGGCCTGTATCCCACACAGTCTGCCCATTTGAGTTCGTAAGATCACTTTGTTTTTCTAAAAGTCTATTGCCCCTTACCCCTGACCTCCAGGATTCTCTTATGTCTATCACATCCATTCTTAAATCCCATAATTGTTTCAGCCCCCACCACTTCCTCAGGCAGATTGTTCCACTTGTCCACCACCCTTTTTGTGAAGAAATTCTTCCTCATATTTTCTCTGAATCACCCTCCCTCCAACTTCATCCCATGCCCTCTAGTCCTGGAACATCTTTTTAGCTGGAAAATAGTGTTTTCCTGCACCCTGTTCTTCCCCATAAGGTACTTGTATGTCTCTGTCATATCCCCTCTTCCCCATTTCTCCTCCAGGGATACATATTCAGGTCCTTCAGCCTGTCCTCATAGGACTTGTGATGCAACCCCAGTACCATCTTTGTTGCCTTCCTTTGAACCTTCTCTACTCTCTGTCCTTACATAAATAAGATCTCAAGACCTGGACACTGTACTCCAGGTGGGGTAGTGTCTTGTATAGTGGAATTATTACCTCCCTTTTCCTGCTGGTGATGCCCCTGCCTATGAATCCCAGCATCCTATTTGCTTTAGCTGCTGCCTTGTCACATTGTTTTCCTACTTTGAGGTCATCGGAGATGATAACCCCAAGGTCCCTTTCCTGCATGCTACACCTTCACCCCCAACTAATATGTTGTTCCAGGGTTTTTGTGCCCCATATGCATTATTTTGCACTTCAGGCATTAAATTTCAACTGCCAAACCCTTGACCATTCTTCAAGCTTCTGCAGGTCCCTCCTAATTCTGTCTACACCCTCTGGCGTGTCCACTCTGTTAGAGCTCCGTGTTGTCAGCGAACAGGGAAATTCTGCGTTCTAGATCCTGTGTAATGTCACTGATGAAGATGTTGAATAGGACTGGTCCCAGCACTGATCCCTGGGGCACACCACTGGTCACTCTTCCATCTGTGGAGTGATAGACATTTACCACCACCCTCTATGTCCTGCCACGCAGCCAATTACCCACCCACTGCACTACTGTCCTGCCCACTCCCATATCCCCCCGTTTAACATCCTTCTATGCAGCATAATCCAAAGTCCAGATAGGCCTCATCCAGTGCCCTCCCCTGATCCACCTCCCTTGTCACCCAGTCGAAAAATTCAGTGAGGTTAGTCGGGCCTGACCTCCCTCAGGTGAAACCATGCTACCTTGGGTCCTGTAGTCCACTGGCAACCAAAATGTTCCACCAGCTTTTCCTTTCGGTAGTGCTTCCATGATCTTCCCCACTACCAATGTCAGGCTAACTGGTCTATAGTTTCCCGCCTCCTCTTAGTTCCCTCTTTCGTATAAGGGGACTACATCTGCTGTCCTCCAGTCTTTGGATACCTCACCTGTTTCTAGTGATCAGCTAAACAGAATTGCCAGAGGTTCAGCCACCACCTCTCTTATTTCCTTTAGGACCCTGGGGTGCACCCCATACAGCCCCATTGCTTTATTGACTCTTATCCCTTCAAGTTTCTTTAGGGCCCTTTCCCATGTAAAGGGACTTGTGTCCATTTCTGTGCCCTTCCCACCCCTTGTACTCCCTTCAGGCCTGTTACCCTCCCCTTCCTCAGCAAAGACTGAGCAGAAATATCTGTTCATTGGCATCCTTTAATTAAGGTGCGGTCCCCAACCAGTGGTAACTAGTGAGGAGCAAGTTAATGAGAGAGCCATAAAGAGCCATAAACTAACACAAAACTAGCAGCTCAGCCCTTGCTCATTCACAGATGTTTGGCTTTTTCATTAGCGGTGCTACTGCTTTATGGTATATGTCAGTAAAAACAGAGAATTCAGTGCACACACCCCTATGGTAAATCTTACAACTATAGTGATCTTCCAATAATTAATCTTCACCATTGATCCGTACTTATGTGTCTAGGGCCAGAGGAACAAGAACCCTGTGGGAGTTTTTTTCCCTACAGGGAGGGAGGGAGCAGACATCTGCTGATGGCATTGCACGTGCACATGGTGTGGTGCCGCATGCCAGCCAGTAACCGTCATTGCCTCCCTCACACACTTCAGTGCTTTCTGCCATTGAGTGCACACCGTGGGAGTGACTGCGCCTCAGCTCAACCGTGAGCGACCAAATTTCTTCTGTGTCATAGCCATGAAGTCTCCTTTTCATGGTGCAGCCTCTATTTTATTATTTTTCCACAGTGTCAAAGTCCAAGAAAAAGGGGCCTAAACAGGACCTCGTTATGCATCATTGCCCTTGTGGAAAGCTGACCATGGCAAAAGATCAACTTCATGTCTGCTGGACCTACCTGGGACCTACTCATGGTATGGCGTCGTGCCACACCTGCTTTACAATGGACCACCATACCCTGGAGTTTCGCATGCTGAAGTGAGATCACTTGATCCCCACTTTCGGGAGGCAGGCAATGAACCCATGAGGCCAAGGTTAGGTTTCTGGGCCCCTTCCCCTGGGTCCCTTTCCAGTGCCTCTGGTACTGAGGAAGTACAGGGTCCTTCTCGACCTCATCTCATTGAGGCATCAGAGGCCCTGGGGGGGTGGGTTTGGTGGAGAGCCGGCTTCTTCTGGGTGGCTGGCTGCACACCCCCCCCCCCAGTCTGTTGGCTCTGGGCAGATGTACCCAGTGGTGAGATCAAAGCTATATGCTCTGTGTACACCGGTGGACACCTCAGTGTTGTGGCCTGGTGCTACCCCAGCTACTGACAACTTCTGCAGTGTCATTGAGAAGGGTGGTGCCAGCTGTGATGCCGGGTCCCCTCCTGGTACCAGTCGGGGAGCAGGGAGAGGGGAGAGGAACAGCACTGGGGCCAGGTGGTGTTCAGTCACTCAGGTGGAGGTGTCAGTCTTTGCCCCAGGCTGCCCTCGTGGCTCCAGAGAGGAGGCTGGCACCACCCTTGGTGACTTTTGGCCTGACACCAGGTGTGGTGTCAGTGAAGGTGCCCCCTTCAGGTCTGTCCCTGGTTTTGGTGTCCTCTGCAGCACCGGGCTGGCCACTGATATAACTTATAGTTTCAAGGGTGGGGACGGACCAAGGTCAGCATCTAAACTGGCACCTGGCCCAGCACTGAGAATGGTGCAGGATGTGGGGCTGGGGAGAGCCCCCCAAATTTCATGCAGTTCCATTGAACAGGGCAGATTTATTAAGGTACAACAAATTTAGAGGCTTAACATTAAACACCCTACTCAACGATAACTATACAGGCGATATTGTATATATTATATGTATATAAATTGTAAAAATCTAGGTTGTCGGGAATCGGCAGGGTGGGAGGGCAAGGAGTGGGATTGAGCTGCCGCAAGGCAGTTCTCCTCTCCCGGGTTGGGATTAGGGGTTTTGCCGGCCCTGGCTGCCATTTGGCGGAGGACAGGTGGCTGTTTGGCAAGGGGAGCCCAGCGATAGCCTGGGATTAGAAGCGGAAGAGGCCGAGCAGTACCAGAGGTGTGGACGCTTGTGTCTCCGGGGTCCCAAGATACTGGGGAGAAAATGGAGGGGAAAAGCACACAAAAACTAATAATGAAATTGTAAAAAATTACATTAATGCAGACATTAGGGATGAAGAATGCTAAGTGCACAAATTAGGGAAATGAAAAAAAATGGGGTTTTGGGTCTGGACTATTGGTGAATCAGTGGTGGGGTCTTCTTTGGGGTTGTCAACCCTAATACCCATCCCCCAGCCTGTAGTCTCCTGAAGTACAGCTCCAAACCAGTGTCTCATAGTGATACACTCTTAAAGGTAGAGAAGTATAGCATGCCACATGTTGCCAACAGAATCTGTTGTAGCTTTGTTCACGCAGGGCCCTGCGTAAAAAAAGGAGATCACATTCTGACCTTGTTTTCTCAGGGGAGGGGTGGGTATTAGGGCTGACCTCCCCAAGGAAGACCCCACCACTAATTTGCCAATACACTAGAACCCACAAACCCTAATGTTTCTCATTTCCCTGCTTTGTGCGCTTAGCGTTCTTCAACCCTAACGTCTGCAATGACGTAGTTTTTTGCAATTAATTTCCCTTCTTTCTCTGACAGTGGAATCATATCCTCATTCACACAGGTTCCTTTTGGACCTATGGAAGACAAAATAAATAGAATACTGAAGATAGTCTGACCTAGTGCATGGGCCCATCAGGCCCTGGCACGCATATCAACACCTTGTGAGGGAAGGTTCCCTGGCCCGACACAGTGTGTCGTGTATGCTCCAGAACACTGCTCTGTCCCTCCCCAGGCTGGAGCCAGTGCTGCACTCCACAGCGCCTTCCCCCCCAGTTTCAGCCCATTCAGCTGGCTCACTGAGCTTGCACCCAAACTCAGTTCATTGGCATGGGAAGGCAACGTGCCCCCCACTGAGCCAGCGGACATCACTGCACACTGTAAACAGTGTATATGTGTAAGTGCTTAGAGTATGCTATGGGGTTTGGTCTTACTATAGACTAGTATTGATGAGTTGTGTCTCTTTTATCTGGGACATCCAGCCAGACCATGCCATTTCGATGGCACATTTCATCCATAGAAATAGAGTTTGATGGCAGATAAGGACTGTTTGGCCCACCTAGTCTGCCCCTTTCCCTACCTACTGGATAAGCTGCAGATTTTAGTTAACCAACAACCTATTTCTTCCTACCCCCCACAAGAACTGCCTTATGTCTGTCCCATGGTTTCCAGAGGTTCCAGAGGTTTAATTTATGTAATGTTCTTGATGCCATGCATATGTTACCTGAAAAACTATGGAATTACCTATCCCAGTGGTGAAAATATGCAACAGTAAGCCCCAACTGGCTCGGATTGACTTATTTAACTGGAATATATTCTAAGTAGCTAATCTGTACCACCCAAACAGTCCTCCAAATGTCCCTTCTTTAGTTCTCAAGTACCGTTACTCCTTTTGATGCTACATACAGGGAGGGCAAAGCGTGTGGTAATTCAGAAGCTCCAAAAAGTATTTGTCAAGGTATAAGATTATCAGACACCTAATTACAGGTGGGTGCAATCAGAAAATAGCAGGTGGATGTCATAGAAACATAGACTTTGGCGGCAGATAAGGACTGCATGGCCCACCTAGTCTGCCCATTTCCCAACCTACAGGATAAGCTGCAGATCCTAGTTAACCAACAGCCTATTTCTTCCTACCCCCACAAGAATTGCCTTATGTCTGTCTCATGCATTCTTGAATTCTCCCACAGTTTTAGACCCCACAACCTCCTCAGGAAGGCTATTCCATGTGTCCACCACCCTCTCTGTGAAAAAATACTTCCTCACATTGCCCCTGAGCGTTCCCCACTATCTTCAAATTGTGTCCCCTTGTTCTTGCACATCTCTTTTTCTGAAAGATGCTACCCTCTTGGACTTTGTTGATTCCACTGAGGTACTTAAAAGTTTCTATCATGTCCCCCCCTCGCCCTCCTTTCATCAAGGGTATACATATTAAGCTCCTTTAGTCTCTCCTCGTATGGCTTCTCTTGCAGACCCTGCACCATTTTAGTTGCCCTGCTCTGGACTGCCGCCATCCTGTCTATGTCCTTGCAGAGATGGGGTCTCCAGAACTGGATGCAGTACTCCAGATGGGGTCTCACCAACTATCTGTATAGTGGGATAACAACTTCCTGTTTTCTGCTGGTGATGCCTCTCCCTATACATCCCAGTATCCCTCCAGACCTCCCTACTGCCTTCTCACATGGCTTGCTAACCTTGGATCATGTGATATGATTACCCCCAGGTCCCTTTCCATTTTTTTTGTTGTTACTACTCCCCCCCCCCCATTGTGTAATCTTCACCTGGTTTTTTGCTTCCCAGGTGCATTATTTTGCACGTCTTTGCATTGAATCCAAGCTGCCATACATTTGACCATTCCTCCAACCTTACCAAGTCCCTTCTCATCCTTTCCACGCCTTCTTGTGTATCAACCCTGTTGCAGATCTTTGTGTCATCTGCAAAAAGGCATACTTTTCCTTCTAGTCCCTCTGCAGTGTCACTTACAAAGATCCAGTACTGAACCCTGCGGTACCCCACTAGTAATTCCTCTTTCTTCAGAGTGGACTCCATTTACAGTTACCTTCTGTGTCCTGTTGTCCAGCCAATGTTTTACCCCAGGCTATCACCCTGGGACCACTCCAAGGCTGGTTAATTTGATGATTAATCTTTTGTGTGGGACTGTGTCAAATGCCTTGCTAAAGTCTAGGTATGCCATATCCACAGCCCTACCTTGGTCTGCTACTTTGGTCACCCAGTCAAAGAAATTAATTTGATTCGTCTGACATGACCTTCCCGCTGTGAACCCATGCTGCCTTGGGTCCTGTGCCCCACTGGCCTCTAGGTACTCAACAAGTCTTTCCTTCAGAAATGATTCCATCACTTTCCCTACCACAGAGGTCAAACTGATAGGTCTGTAGTTTCCTGCCTCTGTCTTGCTCCCACTTTTGTGAAGGGGGGAATCACATCCGCCTCCCTCCAGTCCTCAGGTACCATATCATCCTCCCATGATTTGTTAAAAAGGGTAGTCAGTGGTGTCATTAGTTCTCCCCTTAATTATTTTATAATTCTGGGGTGAATTTCATCAGGCCCCATTGCTTTGTCCACCTTCAGTTTTAGGAGTTCTTTCAGAACCCTTTCTTCTGCGAAAGGACTGAGATTGACCTTCCTCTCCAGAATGCTTCTGTTAGTTGGATTAGGCACCTCCCCCACTTTCTCTTTTGTGAATACTGAACAGAAGTATTCATTCAGTATCCCTGCTTTTTCACTGTCCCTCTCTGCCCACCCACCGTCCATTCTATTTAGATTCACTGTCCCTCCCTTTGTCTTTCTATGCTCCCTAATGTACCTATAAAAGGTTTTATCTCTCTTCTTAACCGAGTTGGCTATCCTTTCCTTAGTTTGGGCCTTTGCTATTCTGACTTCCCTCCCTGCTTCCTTCTGTCTTAACTGGTACAGTTCTCTGTCCTGCTCCTTCTGTGTTTCCTTATAGGAGGGAGTATAGTGCAGTGGTTTAAGTCTCTGAGCTACAAATCTGGAGACCTGGGTTTGAATCCCACAGCCCCCACTTGCATACTGTGTGACCCTGAGCAAGTCACTTAATTTCCTTGTGCTCCCAGGTCGCACCTGGAAATAAGCTTCAGCTTAGTGTGCCTCTCCTGGTTAAACAATTTCCCCTTCCCTTCTGCTTCCTAAATGCTATCTTTTTCTTCCTAACCTTCCACGCTACCTCTTTTGAGAACCATAGTGGCTTTTTCTTACGTTTCGATTTATTTGCTTCACACAAAGGCTTGTTGCCTCTGTGATGGCAGTTTTGATGTTTCCCCATTGTTGCTCCACCCCACCTTCTAACCTGTTTGCTGATGCTTTTCTAAGGCACTCTCCCATCTTGCCAAAGTCAGCCCTCCCAAAGTTCAGTACCCTCACTTTTGTATGGCTTGACTCTGTAACTGAGTTTATCATGAACCACACTGTTTGGTGGTCACTTGTTCCCAGATGGCTGCCCACTTCTAGATCTGAGATCCTCTTACTGTCCCCGTTAGAGAGTATGAGGTCTAAGATTGCTACTTCACGAGTGGGTTCCAAAACTAGCTGTCTGAGGCATGCCACCTGTAGGGCATCAAGAAAGGCCCTGCTCTTGAATGTGGCTGCAGCAAAGGTGCTCCAGTTAACATCTGGCATATTCAGGTCCCCCATCAACAGTATTTTCCCTTTCTCTGCCATCCTAAGGATGCTTTCTATCATATCCTTATCCATTCCCTCCCCCTGACGTGGGGGTCTGTATACAACCCCTGTGCAGATTGTGGTGACATTTCCAGTCTCTGAGGTGACCCACAGTGCCTCCTCACCTCCCTGTTTACTCTTTTGTTCCGTTGCTTTTATCCCTTCCCTTACATAGAGAGCTAGTCCTTCCCCTCTTCTCCCCTCCCCTCCCTGTTTCTGCTGTAGGTTGTGTACCCTGGTAAGTTAGCATCCCAGTCATTGTTCTCTGTGTACCATGTTTCTGTGACTGCTGCGATATCCAGGCATCCCCCTTCCATCAAGGCCACCAGTTCAGGGAGCTTGTTGCCCAGACTACAGGCATTGGTACTCATTACCCTCCATTTCTTGATGGCCTTACCCCTTTTTGCCCCATCCCTGTCCTTATTGCCTTTGTGATTTTCTCCATTTACCCCTGCCCTTCTCCCTATCGACATTACGTCGCAGAACCTGGAAGTATTATGGGGAACTAAAGGTAGCCCGTGATACAACAGAAAAACAAAAGGAACAAATTAAAATGCAAGGAAAACTAAAACTGAAAATCTTGATAACCTCTATAGATTTGTGATTTGAATGAAATGAGTTAATGTCTCATTATTAAGATTTGAATTTAAGCTGCTGTTCAACTCATTCAGCATGTTCTCCACCCATGAAAAACTTCAGGCCATTCGGAACCTGAGACTTTTCTTGCACTGACAAATCTGCTGTGCCTTACAACCTGCCCCTACAGTTTGGAACTTTGCTGTGTGTGTGTGTGTGTGTGTGGGGGATATGGGTGAAATCTGAGCAACCGGACTGCAGACAAAACGTAAAAAACAGACCTTTTGTCTAGCCAAACCAGATGCACCTTACATGGTCCAGCTATTCTGGATGGACCAGTAACTCCAGATTTATGGTTTTGGTCTGTCTTGTCTGTTTTTTACTTTTTCAGTCTGCTTGGTCTGGTTTTCGCCGTTTTGGTCCATTTGTTGTGACTGGTCCAGGTTTCATCTAGGTTAAGGGAATGGTAAAATCTAGACCACTATATTCGGATGGAACCAAAACTGCCAAATGTCCAGTCTGGGTCTGGCAGTCCCAGTATCACCCATACGCTCACCCAATATGTGATGAGTTTGCAAGTACCTGTATTGTACATTTTAATTCCTGCTTCCTTTTCTCTTCTGCTCACTTACTGTGCTTTCCCTCTCTCTGTCTCTCCCCCCACCAGAATGTGTGATCTGGAGAGCTTAAAAAAAAACAAAACAGCCGAACAGGAAGATGATATGTTTTAGGCAAACTAGCACCTGAGAAACTGCTCTGGCTGAGCTTGGCAGCATCTGTCTTTATGCTCTGCTTACATGCATTTTTATTCTGTAGTCAATGCTATGACACGAGCATGTTTTGGGGTTCCCTCTGATGTAATCGATTCTAGTTTGGATGATTTTGAGGACACTGTTTGTCCCTCAGTTCACTGCTGGTGACCTCCCTCCGCAGTGGCAAACAAAGTTGTAGCTATTACAGTAGGTATAGGTGAGGATGGCATCAGTGCTGTCTCCTTTAGAGGAGTTTGATGTACATAACTGTCACCTTCCACAGCTTCTTTAGGGTCCTATGTGTTTGGCTTGTGAGTCTTGCTCGTCTTTGGGTCCCTTTGTTGACAAAATGGTTTGAATTGGTTGATGATTGTATTTTGCAGAAATGACTTAATTAGTGAACGCTGCCTAGCGTCAGTGTCAGATGTGTCAAATCTGGTTTGATGGCACATGGCAGTTTTTTCTGTGGGCCTTTGGGGAGGTTTTCTGTTACAAACTCAAAAGCAGAACCTGCATTTGTGAAGAAGTTGGGTTTGCCATTGAAGAAGAAGCGTAATGTGGCAGCTGGTAGCAATGTGTACCTGATGTTTTTCTCACAGAGCCTGGCTCTTACAGTAGAGAAGAGTTTGTATACCACCAGCATTTTGTAACAGCATGCAAGCAAACATGTTTGGCATTGACACATGCTTGTTTACGTAGTGTGCTCTGGCCTATAAGAGGCTCACAGGTGACCATTGGGGAGCTCACCAGTTACGAGAAAGTCACACGTATCCTGTTTGCAATGCAGTGTTAAAGGTATAGCAGGTGCAACCCTGGCTAATACACAAAGATTTTATCACCTTTCTTATGCATCTTTCTTAATTTTTTTTTTTAATGTTTACAGGGATACACCTGGTATGTGTTTAAAATCAAAAGGAAACATAGTACCAGTGCCTACCTCCAAAGCTGCTTAAAAGCCTGCAATTTAATTTTGACATTTAGAGGATTTGTGATCAGCCTGACCACTGACAGCAAGGTGACCCACTCGTCAGTCAGGAAATTAAATTTTAACATGTCAGTTTGAGTTGAGGTCCCACTGCTCTCTCTCTCTTTCTGTGGGGAAACCATTCTCTGGCTTCATCTTTTAACTTTAACTTTTACCATGCTAATATGAGCTGAGGCCCCCTGCTTTCTCTCTTTGTTGTGGGGGAACCACTCTCTGGTTTCATTTTGTTATACAGCGTGCTGTAGCCCATAAGAGGCTCACAGGTGACCACTGGGGAGCTCACCAGTTAGGAGAAGGCTGCACCTCTCCTTTTTGAACTGCAGTGTTAAAGGTTTAACCTGCTCAACCCTGACTAACATAGAAAAATGTTATCATTTTTCATATGCATCATTCTTAAACTTAAAAAATATTTACGGAGATGCACCTTGTGTATGGCCAAAATCAAAAGCAAATATAATACTAGTGCGCCCCCCCCACACACACACACACACTGCTGCTTAATAAAAGCCTGAAATTCATTCAGATCAATTTGATGTTCTTACTTGGTTTTCATTCCATCATTTTGACATTTAGAGGGATTCTTGGGCTCATCATTTGGCCGAATCGCAATCAGCCTGACCACCGATGGCAAGGTGACCCACTCATCGGTCAGGAATCTACACTTTAAATTTTAACATGCCAGTATGAGCTGAGATCCCCTGCTCTCTCTCTGGCTTCGATGTTTTTTGTACAGAGTGCTCTGGCCCATGAGAGACTCACAGTTGACCACTGGGGAGCTCACCAGTTAGGAGAAGGCTGCACCTCTTCTGGTTGCAGTGCAGTGTTAAAGGTTTAGCCAGCTCCACCCTGGCCAATATATAAAGATTTTATCACCTTTCTTATGCATCTTGCTTAAACTTTTTTTAAATGTTTACTTGGGTGCACCTGGTATGTGGCCAAAATCAAAAGCAAATAGTTACAGTGCCAGTGTTCTCCACCCCCACCCCACCAAGCAGCTTAAATGCCTGCAGTTCATTCATATTAATTCAGTTTTATTACTTGGTTTTCTTTCCATCATTTTCTCATTTAGAGGGGTTCTTCTTAAAGGAAGTAAGGACTGGAGGGGGAATCGTAAGGTTACCAGAGGAGGATGGGCAAAAGACTGCTGTCCTTAATGATTACTTTAGCTCAGTTTTCACTGAAGAGAATGGTTGAGCCTTGCCAGGGAGTGGCATCAGAACGGACACTAAGGGGGTCCAACAGATGAGGCTCCCAATATTTACCAGCGAAAGGATCCAGAAGGGGTTGGCAATGCTAAAAATAGATAAGACCCGGTGACCACATGGGTTACATCCGAGGTTGCTCAGGGAGCTGGCACCAGAACTAGCTGAACCCTGGTAGGTCTGTTCAACAGCTTTCTAAGGCAGTTCCGAAGGACTAGATGGTGGCAAGTGTAGTTCCACTCCATAAAGGGGCAACAAGGAACATGTGGGGAACTACAGATATTTTTAGTTTCTTTCTTTTATGCCCCTTGCTGACTGGCCCCCTTCCACTGGTCCCCCCAGCCTCGTTACTCTGGTGTCCACTGGGACTTACCTTCTCTGGAACTTCCCCCAGGGCTTGCCCCTTCCCGGCAGGGTCGGCCTCCCCCCAGCCCCTCCGAGACAGGATTCAGTTCACCGGTGCCCAGCTGGCTGGGTGCAGAGCCTGTGGAGGACTGGTTTCATCCTACTGGCTGGCAGTCGTTTCCTCCTGTTTCTCCCCTAGTGCAGAGGAGGTGGCATGTAATGACACATATGCTCCTGCATGCAGCATGCTATACATCTGCCCTGCCTCTGCTCTGCTCCCCATTTGCAGTGTCAGTCCCCCCCAACCTCAGGATAACACCAACTGCTGTTCCCCTCCCTCCCTGGAGGATGAGAGCAGTCTCTGGGATGCTCTATCCCCCTCCCCCCTCCGGCCAACCCTCCAACTCTGGAGGTTGCTTCTGACCTCCGGTCATCTGCGCCGCAAGCAGTACCCTACCACTGTGCTGGTGGGCTGGCCTGGGAACTACAAATCTGTCTGTCTTACAGCTATTGTAGGGAAGCTGGTGGAGTCACTGGTTGAAGAGGACCTTATGAACTACTTGGAAAGCAACAGTCTCCAGGATAGTAAACAGTATGGATTTGTGGCAGGGAGATCTAGTTATACTAACCTGATAGTTTTCATTGACTTGGAGATGAGGAAACTGGATAGGGACCACACAGTGGATTTGCTCTACTTTGACTTCAGTAAGGTTTTTGGCTTGGTGCCTCACAGACACTTGCCAAAGAAGATGGAGGATCTGGGCACAGCTAAGGTAATGGTAAACTGGGTAGGTAACTGGCTAAAGGGGAGGCAGCAGAGAGTTGTAGTCAATGGGTGTCAAGTTAGCAGAGAGGGAGGTTACAAGCGGGGTACCACATTGATCTATTCTTTGACTGGTCCTCTTCAGTATGATCCTTTGCAACATTGGTGAGGGTATCTAGGGCATGCTGTGTCTCTTCGCAGATGACAGTAAGCTCTGTGGAAGGGTGGATAGCAATGAGGGACTCCGGAAAATGCAGAGTGATGTGTGAAAGCTAGAGGGGCAGTCTAAGGTTTTGCAGTTGAAATTCAGCACCAGAAAGTGTATGGTAATGCACCTAGTGAACAAGAACCCCAGGACAGAGTACTGGATGGGTGGGTTGAGATTTAGCACTACTGCTAAGGTATGGGACCTTGGAGTTATCATCGGTGACTCTAAAGCAGTCGATTCAGCCACAAGGCATACTGCAAAGTGAATAGGATGCCGGGATGTATCAGGAGGGGTATTAATAGCAGAAAGGAAGAGGTAACACTTCCCTTGCATAGATCGTTAGGGAGGCCACACCTCAAGTACTACACCCAGTTCTGGAGTCCTCACCTCAGGAAAGATAGGGTTAAGCTGGAGACGGAGCAGCACAGGATAACAAAAATGATTCGGGGCCAACAGGGCAGGTCCTATGAGGAGCGCCTCGTAGCACTGAGCATGTACTTGCTGGAGACCAGAAGGGGGAGGGAAAATATTATAGAGACTTTCAAGTTCCTAAAAGGAATTAACAAGGTGAACTGTGGGGAACTATTTAGCTTGAATACTAGTTTGCGATCTCATAGGCATGAGTGGAAACTAACAGGAGAAAGGTTCTGGAGGGGCATGAGGAAATACTATTTAACAGAAAGGATGGCAGAGCCGTGGAACAGTATGCCAGCTGAGGTGTGGTGGGTGTGAAAACTGTTGGTGGTTTCAAGCATGGGTAGGATAGAATGAAGAGTATAGTGGTTGCGTGGTGCGGCAGAATCAGGGGGGAAACGGGCGATGGGGAGGGCTAGGACTCTGGAGGGGACAGGAGGTCTCAGGGCTAAATGGGAAACTTGGCCAGACCGGCTGGACCACTGGTCTTTTTCTTCCATCCCTGTCTATGTTTCTATGCTTATCATTCAGCACTTGCATCAGCACTGAAAAATAATAAGGTATGACATAGACTACACAGGAATAAGATCTGTAAACATGTATTTCCTTCTTCAAGCACTTACTATTGCTGTCTTTTTCATAACAAAAAAAACATTTTCTGGGTATTCTTCTGAAATAATTTATTACAATGGATAAACTAAGCCCATCTGTAGTTAAAAGAGGCCGTAAACATATCTTTGGCCTAACGGTTTATAAATGTCACGAGAACCCCTTGGTAGTTTACATCCTTGTTATGTGCAGTTGGGCGTAGTTTTTCTTTTATATTATTATTATTATTCTAGTTGGCTAATGGGAATAATAAGTTAGAAATGGTCAGACTGAGGCTGATTAAAGTATAGGTTTATTTCAAGTTCATGTTTATTGTTTTATTGGGCGAGATCCACTGAGCAAAGTTCCGTTTTCCAGGATACCCCAGAAGAGGCATGTTACAAATTTTAGTACTGCAAAAAAGTGTCACATTTAAAGCTATAGGAACATCACACTTGTCTGTGCTATTAAAATGGAACAGCACTTGCATGCTACAAGTAGCAAAGTTGTGCTGTATCTGACTAGGATAAGCAGTGTATACAACAGTAAATTGAGAAACAATTAATTATATTCACAAGTGACTGGACATTTGAAATCGTCTCAGATGCAGTTGCTAACACTGATGCAGTAGGAATTTCACAGGTTCACACTCCATTAGGACAATTTTGGAAAACTGTAATATCTAGACATATTTCAGCTTATATTTCATATTTTTACTGTAATTCTCACCCTTATTTCTTTATAACAAAGGACATTTGCATGAAAACAGAATTTGGCCTTATTAGCTCTGGCTGCTTGCCTCCACTGACGTCACAGTTCTGTTTATGACATCACAGTCTGTTTCTGTGAACATATTTATAATACCATAAGCAAGGGATTGTGATGTCCAGTGTAGACAAGCATCCGGAGCAGCTGAAGTCTAGGGGACAGTCAGTGATCTTGTTTTTGTGCAGCTATCCTCAATAATATTAATGAAAGGGGAAAATATATGGAATATAAACATAATTGTGCCTACCTCTTACATTTTTCAAAGTTTTTCCAGCGGTGCCGGGGCTCTTTAAATATAGTGTAAGCTCTGATGCCTAACAGTACCAGCAGTTTTTGTTGAAAATAGTATACTTCATTAGTTTTCATACAACACTAACAAACAGAACATGTCATATATTGTGCATCTGTCCCATCAACTTTCAGGGAACAGACAATGCTTTGTAGTGCTGATACGGAAAAGAGCTATGTAATGATTGCAACTTCATTTTGGTACATGCAGTTCAGGTGTTATCTGTGTGATCTCTGAGAGATGTACAGATTTAAGCATGTAACAGCAAATGTCAAGCATGCTCAACCCTCTCTGACAACCCTTATACATTTCTCATGTTACAGATAATTTTCTCTATTTCCAATGCCTCTAAGGAGGCGTCGTGCCACTCCTGGAAGCTGGGCACCACATCATCCATCCAGAGCTTTAGGATAAGTATGTTGGCTGTAGCTGAGATATGGGTGATATTTAATTTCCTCGGACAAATAACTGGTTCTAGATTGAGACCCAGTAAACACACCGGAGGAGGGAAAGCACTCACCAAGCCCAGTAATGGGTCCAGCTAAGTCCATATTCCTTCCTAGAGAGGCATGGCTTTGTCTCTTTCACATCTAGAACACATCCAACCCCAGATGCCTCATTTTGTGAAGCGTTACAGGAGTATACTAGAGGTTGTGACTGATTTTGTATTGCGTTCACCTACCTGAGACCATCCAGTTTCACACATCTGTAAATATTTTCCCACATTTTGGTTCTGGGGTAGATAGCTCTGGGAACTCTGTGTGCCATTAGGTACAAACATAATTATCACACTGTAGTAAGGATCAACAGTTTGTTACGTACCAGGAAAGTGGAATGGTTCTGGATTGCTAAAGCTCCCAAGTCCCATTTGCCCAGTTTATTAAAATCCCAAGGTTTGAGACCAAGGGCAGGGGTCAGCATATGTTGTACTTGGAGAAAGGGAAAGACAGGAATATGGTTAGGGGCATGCACCGCTTACATTTTTATAGGTTATCAGAGAGTTCCCATCCAGCATCACAGCTTCTTTAGGTTCACATTACCTAAGAAACCTTCAGGAAGCATTTTGGGGTCCCCTTTAAGGGTTGTTCTGGGTCTAGGAGTGGGCACATTCCAAGCAGTCTGTGGTGTTGCTTTCTTACTGTAACCGATGTGCCAGTGGGTATGAGATTCAGGATCTTGGGAAGTTTGCATATGGGGTGTTTAGGAGGGCCTTTATATTGAGTCCAGCTCTTCAACATAGGTCTGTTTCAATTTTCCTCCATTGTGGAAGGTAAGATTTGAGCTTTTTCCTGTTTTGGTGAAGTCCTTTACTAAAAAAATTGCCCAGCTTGGATAACAAGGCAGTAAACTCTAAAATCCAGAAGTTGCAGCCCACCTTGTTCCCTCAAGGGGATGAGTTTGTGGTTTGCCCTTTGAGGGCAGAGGAAGAAGGTAGGAGTGGTTTTGAGTTTGGTGAGCCACTTATTTGGAAATGTAATTTCTATCATCCCTAAGGGGTAAAGCAGTCATAGGAGAATATTCATTTTAATGGTGTTAATTCTCGCCCAGAGAGATAGTTTAGTTTATTAGTCTAGGAATTAATACCTTTGAGCCAGGGCTCTTTTACAAAGGTTCCATGTCACAAAAAACATTTAACAAAGCACGATACACATTACAGGTAAAACCAGACAGGAAAGTTGCATCATAAATTTGCTATTAACAGTTTAAGGCAGTAATGTTTTTAAGTTTCATAGAAAAACAAGCTATAACACGTTCAAACGAGTAGACAATTTCGAGGTTAAGGAAACTTCCAGGGAGAGGGTGATCATTAGGCGCCAAAAGGAGGCTAGAGAGGAGGGAAAGGTGGTGAGCAGGAGAGTAAGTGAGAGGGGACAGGAAAAAAAGGGGGGGAGTGAGTTTGGGTGGGAGACAGGAAGTAGTAGAGGTACCAGAGGGTTCATTAGTCAGGGAGGAAGAGGCCTCAGATGTGAGGATGGACATGAGGACTAGATAGGGAAGAGCATTCCATTTGTTTAGCTCCTCTTTTACTTGGGTGAGTAGGGAGTCCAAAGTTTTGGAGAACACTGACTTTCTGCTCCTGGTGATGTGTATATATATAAGCCCCGCTCCCCGGTGTCTAGGGGTGTGAGGTGGTACTTATTCATAGGGAGAGGGCACTCACAGCAGCAGAACCCCCAAAAAGTTGTACCTTACCAGGAGTGGCCGTCATTAGCAGGGTCCAAAGCGTGGGGTGCCATCTTCTGGTGCTGGGCTAGAATGTAATTCACGTTAAGACAAGCAGAAAAAAAACAGTCTCAACAAGTAACTGACATCCAGTCAAGCATAACCTTAACAGGGGGATCCCATTTAATGAACAAACTTCATGGCGCCATTCAAACAACTTGACTGTACTTCAGGATCAAGGGGGTCCTTACAGGGAGGTTAGTGGATACATTTTGTGTCCGAAATGGGTCCACTAATCCTGGGTGGTTTTCTTCTGGGCCGAACTGGCCATTAATAAAGTTAGGCAGCAGTTTATTGGAGCCGAATCAGGCCCTAAAATGGTAGCAGGTAATCTCTCTCCCTCTCACATTCTTGGGTTCCAGAAATCTCTCTCTCCAAACTGGGGCAAACTGCTTTTCACTCCCCAACTACTGGATCTCTGCAAAGGCTGGCCCAAGTGAGCGACTCTACCCTGGCACATAGGCAGATATCCCTACAGACCTGCATCCTCCAGTAGGACATGTTGGACTTCGGGCATTTGCTTCAAGCCCAGGCTTCCACGAGACCCCCTTGCTAAACTGCTCTTCCTCACAATGGAACTAGATCCCATCTTGGACACACGGGCACGGCTGTGACTCACGTCTGTCTTGATACCCCACTGGAGCTGCTACAACCGAGTTGACATATCTACTCCTGGGCTAAAGCACTCTCTCTCTCGCTCGCTCTCACAGATTCCAATTCTCTCCTCAAGTCTCTCTCTCTCCCCACAGTCCCATAGAATTGGAGCACACAAAGGAGTCAAGCAGTACACTGGCTCAGAGTTTCCAAACATCGACTCCACTGTGGTGGTTTCACAGAGCGTAAACCAAATGACCGCAAACAACGTCCGCCACCACATCCACTACCAGGCTGGTTTTTCAACACCCCACACACAAACTACTGGCCCTGAGAGCAGGCAAACGGCCCTGTTCTACTACACCGCCTCCCCACACCTTTTCTTTGTGGCACACACGCGCCTCTCCTTCTGCACGCTCTCAGGTGGCAAAACTCCATAATTTATAACCTTGCACACTAGCATTGACCTCTGATCCGCGGAACTACCGCCAGTGCAGCAGAGGAAAATTTAACCCTTTAATAGATGGCCCAAAGTTAACATTTCCCCAAATTTATGTACACACCCTGCCCAGGTATTTTAATGCATCCTTGCACCAGGTACTCCTCATTGTGTCACCTGATCCTTGTGAATAAAAAGGCTGAGTGGCATTAGGAAATAGATTCAGTTTATACCCCGATATTAGGCCAAATTCTTGCAAGAGTGTTAATGCAGTTGGCACTGAGTGAGCAGGGTCCTTGAGGTGCAGTAACACGTCATCTGCATACGTGGAAATCTTGTATCTGTAATCTCCCACCTGAATGCCCTTAATGTTATCACCTGCTAGGATTCCTCTAGTCGGTGGTTTCAAGTAGAGGTTAAAGAGGTGGGGGGAGCCCTGCCTTGTTCCTTTCTGTAGCTCAAAGTGGGAGGAGAAAACACAGTTGCAGGTGATCCTGGCTGTGGGATGAGAGTACAGTAGTTTTATCCTGTCTACAAAGGAGGAAGGAAAGCCGAATTATGTGAGTGTTAAGAAGAGAAAGGGCCATGAGTCCCTTTTGAAGGCTTTCTGAGTGTCCAGGGAGATTGCAGGCTGCTGGGAATCCCTGGACGCAGAGAGAATATGAGCCACTTTGTGCAGGTGGTTAGTGGAGAGCCTGCCTTGCATGAAACTGACCTGCTGCGGGCCTGTGAGGGAGCTCCAGACTACATTAATCCTGGTAGCCAGTATTTTAGCTAAGATTTTGAGCTCTGTGTTTAGGAGTGAGTTGGGTCTGTAACTGACCATCTGGGTTGGGTCCTTATCAGGTTTGGGTATCAGGGTAATGGTTGCTTCCTGTAGGGTAGGATCTAGGTCATCCTCTGATTGGGCATTGTTATATAGTGTGTTGAGGGGCCTACCTGATATGGTTCTGGGATAGTGCCTTGTAGAAATTTGGGGAACAACCATCTGATCCTGGAGCTCTGTCAGTGTCTAGGGATGCAGTTGCTTGCTATACTTCAGAATGCGAGATTAGGGACCCCAACTTCTCTAGTTGCTCTGGGGCAAGCTTAGGGAGATTTGTCTGTGCAAAAACTGCTGAATCTCAGAGTCAGTGATATTTGTTTCTTTGGCATAGAGGTCAGCATAAAAGACTCTAAAGGAGGTGACACTATCTCGTGGGTTTGATAGGAGCTGGTTGGCCTGTGATCTAATCAGTATTACAGTTCTTCCCATTTCCTGTTGTCTAAGGTTGAGAGCCTGCAGTTACCCTTTTTCCCCTGATTAATGTACCTGGTTTTGGCTTTGAATATGGTAAATCCTGATTGTTCCAAGAGCAACTCTCCGTTTTTGGCTCTACACTGTAGCTGTGTTAAGCTGAAGGAGTGGATCAGTGTGACTCTGCCTAGAGACTTGGCTTTCTTTCTTTCTTTTTTTTCCAACTTGATGTTTGTTAAAACTTTTCCACAGACAAAAGTTTTGTACATATCAGTGGCACTGCAGTACAACATTTCCTTGTCATAGTTGTGGGTGACTTTTACATGCAACGTATTATTAGCATATACTGTATACCTTCTCTTGTAGATCAAGGACCTCTAGACTGTCCTGTTTGAGGCCCCCACCGGCCTCCCTGGACCTCAAACACCCACTCCTCAGTAGTCCTCAACTGGTTCAAGCCCCTACCTTATTTTTATCCTGAGTCTCCCAGGTCCTGTACTTACTGGATAATTTCAGGTGTATGTTGTATATGTGGCAGCTATGGGTTCCACCTGTTCTGGTTTCTGTCCTCTGTGCTCTGTAGGCATCCTGTTAGTTTTTCTGTATTATAAATTTCCCAAACCATACCCTCACACTGCTGTGTGTGTGTGGGGGGGGGAAGGGGGTCAGGCTTTAGCCATTGTTTTATGATAACTTTCTTAGCTGCAGTGAAAAAGATCCTAAGTAAAAAAAAAAAAATGTATTTTATTTTTGAGGGATGAGGGGTAATGTCAGAGTAACATTAGTTGTGGGGACATAGGGCCTATATCTCAAATAATAGCCTTGATTTCTTCATGTGCAGTTGACCAGAAGGCCTGTAGGGCTGGGGATGACCACAATATGTGTGTATAGGTGGCTACATAACATTCACAACCTCTCCAGCATGACGACTCGGGGGTGATCAGGAATTTCACTGTAATTAGTGGCATGCTGAAAAACCATATTGCAGATTTCCAGCTGTCTTCTTTCCATTGATAGGGGTTCATGATTTTGTGTCGCCCAAGCCATATTAATGTCCATTCAGCTGGATCTATTGAGAAGGAAAGTTCAGTCTTCCAGGTGTTCCGAGTATTCGCCACATCCTCTTGGTGGTAACTGTGATGGTCCTGATAGCTTACTGATATGAAGTGTTCTGACCAGGAGCCCCCTAGTATTGTCTGGATTACGGCAATCAGCAGAGGCATCTCAGAGACATCTATTTCCAGGCCTAATTTTACATTTACGTAATGTTGGACTTGTGAGTACCTGTAATTGTCCCGGACATCTATGCTAAACTCCTGCTTCAACTGCATTAAGGTTTTAAACTGGCCTTGTTCATAAAATTGAAAGTAGTGTGCAAGTCCTTTATGGGCCCATCTGTGGAAGCCATGGTCCAGCTCCACAGGTAAAAAGTTTGGTGTCAGATGCTGGCATGCCAAGCTACTGTGCACACTGTGTAAGAGATTTATGGGTAAATAGCTTATGTCATTGTTTACGGATTGTGAGGTGTGAGGCATCTCTTAGTCCCTCAGCTTGATTCCCAGAACCAAACAGGCAAGTGTCTATGGTGGGATTCATATCTGAGGTCTCCACTTTGGACCATTAGGCTTCGGCATGGACATTCTCCACATGAGGGCATGCTGTAGTAATGCTGCCTGTGTGTAGAGTATCAGGTTTGGCACTGCCAATCTGCCTTTATTCTTGGGGAGCTAAAGCTTCTTAAATGCCACCCTAGGACCCCCCAGGGTCTGGAAAGGCACTTATTCCATTTTTGGAATTTGTTTTGGGATGGAAGAATGGGGATAGTTTGAAATAAATATAGGTACCTAGGTAATATATTCATACAAATGCCATGAACTCTGATAAAGACAGGGGCAGCAGTGCCCAGTTTTGTAGCCCCCCCCTTAAGTCCCTTCTCTAGGGGCAAATAATTTACTGGTACAAGTTTGTTAGGGATGTTCTAATCTGTACATCCAGGTACTTAATTTGCAGCATGTCCCATTTAAAGGGATATTCAGTTCAATTAAATTTTTATTTAACCAGGAAATGCACCATTGAGGCAAGCTCATTTACAAAGTGGTCCTGGAGGACAATTTAACATACATACGGTAAAAGTGGAGAACAACAAAACAGCATTGATATACGGTTACATAACAGAGACCAAAAATAATAAAAGGTTGGTGAAGTAATGCAAGCCTAGGGATAGCAGAGAAAAAGCAGAGAGAGTGATAGAGTAGAGAAGTAGGACAGAGGGGAGGGGGAGAGAATAGTGGGAAAAAAGGGGGAGCAGAGAGAGAAAAGGTATAGGGGTAAGTGAGGATAGGGATAAGGGGGACTGGGAGCAAGGGTGTAAGAGAGGGATGAATCAGGAATAGGGAGAGAGGTATAGGTGGAAGATAGAATTGGTTTTCATTTATGATAATAGTATTGAGTGAAGAGCATAGAGTGAAGAGTATAGAGTGAAGTGCTTAATATATGCTTGTCGTATCCCTGAGGACATATTGTAGTGAAGTTGTATAACTTCTAGAGACCTTTCTTTCTAACCTTCTGATGTCCCTCAACAGTTGTCGCCTCTCAGCTTCCCTTTTCTTTTTCCTGGAGGCTGCCACTTGAATAAGCTTCCTTCTCATGGTGCATTTGTAAGCCCTTCAAAGGTGTGCTTGGTTAGCTACTATGTTGTTATTTAAATCATAAAATTATTTTGCACATTCCTTTCTTTTATTAAGGCATTGGGATCGTTTATCAGGTTATTATTAATTCTCCTGGTTGTATCCGAACTTGCCTAGCTGGGTGGCTAGTAGGTCAAACATTCTGAGGAGTCATCGGATATAACTCTATTGTGAATCTCACATTGTGTAAATCAAGGCTTTTATTCACAATATTTTCTGATTCCAAAGTGGACTGGGTTTTTAAGATCAGTGCTAGACCTTAGGGGTCTGAACTTTTACAGAAAGTTCAGAATGGTGTCCCTACAATCCTGTTGCACCTTCTGTTAAAATGGGACTGAATGGTCGTGTTGGACAGAAAGGATGCTTACCTTGACATCAGAATCGGACAGAAAGCATCAGAGATTCATGCTTCAGGGCTCTCATTGCCAATTTTGTGTTTTGCCAATTGGCTTATGTTCTACACCGTGTGTCTTGACCAAAGTATTTGCAGTTGCAGTGGCCTTCCACAGGGATGGGCTCTGTGTCTTTCCCTTACATGGATGAGTTGACTGTTAAAGACCTTGTCTTGGCAAGCGATTGTATACACTGTTTTGGACCTGGCAGTTGTTTGACCAACTGAGCATACTGGTCAACAAACCGAAGTCAGTCCTTACCCCCTGCCAGAGACTGTGATACATAGGAGCAGTACTAGACACCAGTCTTGGTTGGGCATTTCTGCCCTCAGACAGTGCCACGGCACTAGTGGCATAGGTACAGCTAGTTACCTCTGGTGACTATATGTCAGCCAGCCGTCTCCTAAGACAAATCAGACTGATAGCAGCAGCCATCCTGACAGTTCTGCTAGCCTGCCTTCACGTGAAGATTCCGCAGTGGTTCCTCAGGGCGCAGTGGGCTCAGTACTCAGACGAGTTGGAGTGCCTCATACAGATCATTCCTCCTCTACGTTATTTCCTACTCTGGTGGCTTGGTTGATCCAACTTACAGAAAGGGTTCTGCTACCATTCTCCTGCTGGTTATGACCACAGATGCTTTATGGATGGGTTCGGGGGGTCATTTGGGCCCCTTCAAAACCCAGGGTCAGTTGGGCCCTCTGGATATAGTGCTTCACAGCAGCACCCTGGAAATGAGGGCTGTTCTATGTGGCCTATGGGCTTTTGCCACTCTCCTTCAGGGAAATAAGTTGCTGATCTGCACGGACAGTATATTGGTGATGTACTACATCAGTTGACAAGGCAGAGTTCATTCATATGCTATCTGCAGAAAAGCAATGAGAGTTTGGCACTGGGCAGTGAAACACAACATATTTCTGTCAGCGATGTTGCTCCCTGGGTCCCTGAATGCACTTTTGGATCACCTCAGTTGATCCAGTGTGCTGTGCCACAAATTGAAGGTCTCAGATTCCGTCATGGCAGACCTCTTTGAAAAATGGGGTTATCTGGATTTTGATCTGTTTATGTCTCCATACATCGCAGGACTGTTGCTTCTAGGGATGTGGATATGTTGTTCTATCCACACTTTCTGGCAGATCACCTTCCCCTTTAAGAGGTGCCGGAACATCTTCAGGCTGGCTCCTCCCACCCACCTGGGTGGTATAACCCTCAGCTCTGCCCCAAGACGCCAGATCTTCTTTCTTCTGGAAGGTACGTTCCTCTTAGCGCACCAGCATGTGGTAGGCCCTGGCTCTCGAATCTTTGGATTTGCTTCCAAAACTTGCCTTAAAACTCATCAGAGTTTCATCTTCGATTTCTTCTTTCGCTTCCATGATGGAAGAAAAGACCGTCCCCGGGTTTCACTGGTGCACCTGTGGGCAGAAGTTATCATGCACTGACCTTCATGCTATGTGCATGTACTGCTTAGGACATGACCATGATCTGCAGGCCTGCGATATCTGTCAGTCCTTTCACCCATCGGTTCTGGACAACCACACTTCCCGACTTCAGCTAGGGCCACTGGAGAAGTGTTACTCGCTGGTCAAGTCTAAGGATGCCCATTGGGTGGTCTCCATGGCTGCGGGGTCTGCTGAGCAGCTTGAACAGCTTAAGGCTTTCAAGGAGGATGCAGCCCAGTCCGCAGCTAGTTCCTCTTCGGCTTCAGCCTTTGTTCCGCTCCAGTTGGGCTCCACTTATTCGTCCTCTTTCAAAGAGCTGTGCCAATCCCTCTCTACCAAGGGAGAGGGCACTTCTGGGTCACACTTTTCACGCACTCATAAGAAGGAGTCGAAAAAAGAAAAGACTCAGTGTTAACGCTCTTGGGATCAGGAGCGGTCCTGTTCTCGGGAGACTCCAGTTGGTTTCACGGAGCCCCCATCAAACCAGTTGGCTGAGATGCTTGTCGATGTGGCTGAGATTTTTCTCAAACCGATCGACAGGTTGTTGTCAGAAGAGGCCTGTAACTCTCTTTTTCGGACTCTGGTGCTTCTGGTGTCCTCTGATGGGTCAGCTCAGCATGCTGGATCGAACCTGCCAACCCAAGACCTGACCTGGAAGAGCCACGGGCTCCCTGGCTCCTTCTGATGTTCCCCATCAGCCCCACCGATGGTCGAGATCAAGGTCCACTGAGTCAGACAAATCTCGCCGTCACCGGCGATCTTATTCCTGGCATCATGGAAAGCGGCGACTCCGCTGCTTCTCTTCATCCTCCTCGCCTGAAGAGAGGATCCGGTACAAATTGCGTCAGTGCTGCGAAGTCCGAAATTGACCCCGGTTTCTACCCTGACCATCAAGTGGCTGTCACCTGAACAGCCGATGTCAGCTCCTTCCACCTTCACCCCCTCTTAGGTGCTGGCACAGGCCCAGCTGGCTCAGCCAAAACAGACTACTCTGCTGATCGTGGTAGAGCTGCCACCTGTACCACTGAGGTCTGGGGCTCTGACCAAGGAATCTCAGCCAGCCAAAGGGCTGCCCCATTGGCTGTCTGTCACTCTCACTCCCAACCACCCAAGGAGGGCTGAGGGTGACTTGGGTGGACCTCTGCTGTACGCAGACTCCTTGAAAACCAAAGACTCCTTGCTGCACTCACATCCGATTGATGTGGAGTCCTCTGGGGGGGGGGGGTCTTTCCATGGGCAAGGACCTACCTCATTCATGGGCATTCTTAGGCTCATCTCCGAGTCCACGAGGATGGAGCTTGAGCCAGTCCAGAAATGGGCACGGTATCCCCTCACAGAGATTCTGGACAAAGGAGACTCTCCTATGGAGGCTTTCCCTGTCGCCAAGGCCATTGTCGGCCCAGCCCTGGACCTTTGGCAGCGTCCTGCCTCTTGCCCTGCGCCCTCGGCCCGGATGACCCACAGGTATTCGGTCCCTACTGGCTCCCTCTCGTGGTTTTCAGAGCATCTCTCAGCTGAGGGATTGGTGGCTGACTCCATTTTCCAGGGCTTGGGCAGTACAGGAGACATTGATAGTCCGCCGGATAAAGAGTCCAAGAAATTGGACCATTCAGCTAACAAAGTCTACGCTGCCTCTTTGCTCGGCCTTCATCAGGCTAGCTCAGCCGTGCTGATGGCACACTTCTCCCATGCCCTTTTGGGCTCCCTGGATGAGGTGATTCCTCACCTCCCGGCGGACCTCCAGACCATGGTCAAGCAGGTCCAGGACCAGGGGAGGGCAGTGGCGAAGCAGTAACTCCAGATGGCTCTGGATATTGGTGATTCATGTGCTTGCTCTGTCGCTGCCACAGTAGCCATGCGCCATAGGGGTTGGTTGAGGATCTCGACCTTTGCGGCGTACACCCAGCACAAGCTGGTGGATGTCCCCTTTTTGGGCACCGACCTGTTCGGGCCCGGTGTGGAGGGCCACTTCCAACACATTGAAAAGTCCAGTGCCACCCTGGACTCTGTGACATCTGTCCAGAAGGACAGGGGCCCCAGGCACCAAAAGCGTAACATTTTTCGGTCTTCCTCTCCTGCGGCTAAACCAGCCCAGCATCAGCCGGTCCAGCAGGCTCAAACCTGGCGACCGCAGGCCAAGTCAGTGGCCTCATCGATCAGAAAGCCTGAAGGGAAAAGACGTGGCAGCCCTTACGCTGGATCTTCCTCCTCCAAGCCTTCTTAGTTATGGGTTAGGGGCATGCCACCCTCAGTCCCCTCACACCACCCCTGGGTCCTCCCATGGGGGGGCCAGCTCCGCCACTTTCTTTCCTCCTGGTCTGTTATCACCATGGACAGATGGGTGCTGAAAGTGGTCGACCGGGGCCTGCCTCTGGAATTCGAGCAGGTCCCTCCAAGCCGAGCCCGCACCACATGGGAGGATCTGGTGTCTGCTGCCACTCAGTCGGCTCTTCGAGACGACATCACTCAGCTCCTCTGCAAGGAGGTTGTGCGGTACTTCCAACAGACCCAGGGTTTGTTTCCAGGTACTTCTTGGTTCCAAAACGAATGGGGGGGCTCATGCCCCATTCTCGATCTGCACGACCTGAACAGGTTTCTCAGGTCTCGGCACCTTCCGGATGATAACTCTGGCTCAGATCATACCATCCCTGGAGCAAGGCATGTGGTTTTGCTTCCTGGATCATCAGGATGCGTTCTTTCACGTCCCAATCTGTCCGTCCCACTGATGGTTCCTCCACTTCCAAGCCGAAGGAACCCTCTACAAGTTCCAGGCCATGCCCTTCGGCCTTTCATTGGCCCCCAGGATCTTCACCAAATGCATTGCAGTGTTGGCAGCTTTCCTGAGGCACAGAGGGGTCCGGGTTTATCCCTGCCTGGATAACTGGCTCATAGCAGGTCCCTCTAGGCAGGAGGTGGAGTGGTCCAGGGATCTGGCCCTCCAGACTTGCTTCGAGCTTGACCTCCTGATCAACTAAGCCAAGTCAGAACTCGTGCCCTTGCAGGTGATTCATTTCATTGGGCAGAACTCTGCTCCCGGTGTACAGGGTGGAGGTTCTTTCCTTCTTTGCCCAGTAATTTCTGGTTGGGCAATCGCACCCTGCCCAGGACTTCGTGCACCTTCTGGGCTACATGGCGGCCTGCAGCAGCGTGGTCCGATGGGCCCACTGGCATATGTGTTCCCTCCAATGGGAACTGGCCAGCCAGTGGTTTCAGCGCTCAAGTCACCTCAACCAGCTGGTCACCGTGACTCAGAGGATGAGGGACGGCCTCCAGTGGTGGCTTGTCCCAGCTCATCTGCAGGAAGGCATCCCATTTGTCTGCCCCGAGTCGATGGTCATCGTGTTGACTGATGCACCTCTGATGGGTTGGGGTGCCCATCTGGGGGAGCACAGAGCCCACGGGCTTTGGTACCCTCAGGAGTCCCGATGTCACATCAACCTGCTGAAGCTCCGAGCAGTTCGGCTAGCCCTGACCGCATTCACTCCATTCATTCGTGGTCAGGTGGTCCAGGTCCAGACGGACAATACCACGACCATGTACTTTCTCATCAAGCAGGGTGGGATGCACTCCTTGCCCCTGTGCAAGGAAGCTCTCTGCACTTGGACCCTCTTGCTCAGCTTGAAGGCAGATCTCCTAGCCATTCATGTGGCAGGAGCCTCGAATCAGCAGGCGGATGCTCTCAGCCAGATGGGCGAGGCATCTCACGAGTAGTCCCTCCATCCGGAGGTAGTACAAGATCTGTTCTCCCAATGGGGCACCCCTCAGGTGGACCTGTTCGCCTCCAGGGAGAACGCGAAGCTGAGGCTGTTTCATTCCCAGGGCTCATTGCAGGGGGATGCCTTCTCAAGGCCATGGACCCCAGGCCTCGTCTGTGCCTTCCCTCCACTTCTCTTGATCCACAAGGTGCTCCTCAAGGTCAGGAGGGACAAGGCACAGGTGATCCTGCTAACCCCAGACTGGCCACGCCAGTTCTGGTATCCAGATCTTCTCAGCCTAAGCAACAGGCTCCCAAGGCATCTTCCAGCATGCCTGGACCTGCTTTCCATCGATCAGGGGAAGGTACTGCATTTGGACCTTCAGTCCCTGCACCTGAGAGCCTGGTTCCTGAGCAGCTAGAGTTCCAGGCTTTGGATCTCTCTGATGAGGTCCTCACGGTTGTTGAGGCATCCCGTAAGGAATCGACCAGAAAATGCTATGCCTTCAAATGGAAAAAATTTTCCATTTGATGTCAGGACAAAGGGTTGGACCCCTCATCCTGTCCAGTAGCTAGCATTTTGGACTACCTGTGGTCCCTCTCCCAGCAGGGACTTCGGTTGATGACCCTCAAGGTGCACCTGGCAGCCATCTCTGTTTACTGGGCATGGGTCGGTCAGCAGTCAAGGGCCTAGATCACATATCTCCTCCAGTGCGTGAACCTCCACCTCCGTAGGATCTACTGCTGGTTTTGGCAAAGCCCATGGGAAAGCCATTGAACCAATGCACAGGTGCGATATCTCCCACCTGTCCTGGAAGACTGCCTTCTTGGTGGCTATTAGAAGCAGTATAGCGCAGTGGTCTAAGGCTCTGAGCTGCAAATCTGGTGACATCCAGCAGACCAGACCTGGGTTTGAATCCCACAGCTTCCACTTGAATACTGTGTGACCCTGAGCAAGTCACTTAACCTCCTTGTGCTCCCAGGTCGCTCCTGTAAAAAAGCTTTCAGCTTAGTGTGCTATACCTGGTTAAACAACTAAAATAAATAAAAAAATATTACATCAGCCAGAAGGATTGGGGAGCTTCATGTGGTGGAGTCTCCTTATCTTGTCTTCCACAGGGACAAGGTTGTGCTGCGCCCTCACTCGAAATTCCTTCCGAAAGTGGTGTCAGAGTTTCACCTTAATCAGGTGTTGACTCTGCCGGTGTTCTACCCCATCACACCTCGGAGGCTGAGTACAGGCTCCATACTTTGGACCCGAGATGAGTGCTCACCTACTACAAAGAGCGTACGGCGGAAGTTCGGGGAGAGAGTCGCCAGCTGTTTGCCACCTACGCTGAGGCCGCATCTGGCAGGCTTGCAGCCAAGTGGACGATTGGCAGGTGGCTCACTTCCTGCATTGATCTCTGCTATAGGTTGGCGGGTAGGGAGCCTCCCGAAGGGCTAAAGGCTCATTCCACCCGCCATACCACTGCGTCTGTGGCTGCTTCTAGGGACATCCCTATCTAGGAAATCTGCAGGGCTATCATCTGGAAGTCCGCACACACCTTCATTTCCCATTACAACATTGACCTCGAGTCATGCCGGGATGCTGGTTTTGGGGCCTCGGTTCTCCAATCTCTGTTTCCTAAGCAGGGTGTGTGTGCCTTGCCTCCCTCCTCCCGGAAAACTGCTAGGATTCTGCCAGAAAGTGTGGATAGAACAACATATCCACATCCCCAGAAACACAGGTTACTCACCTGTAACAGTAGTTCTAGGAGTGGTATATGTTGTTCATCCACACTGACCCACCTGACCTCCCCGGCTTCGACACACACCTCTGCTTCCAGTGGGTAAGATCTGGCATCGTGGGGCGGAGCCGAGGGTTATACCAACCGGGTGGGTGGGAGCAGCCAGCTTGAAGATGTTCCGGTAACTCTTAAAGGGGAAGGCGATCTGCCAGAAAGTATGAATGAACAACATATAACACTCCTAGAACTACTGTTACAGGTGAGTAACCTGTGTATTCCTGCTCGCTTACCCCAGGGCCTGTAGATCTTAGTTTGAGGAAGGCTCTTGCAGCAGATCACATCGGTAGGACTTAGCTGCCAGGCACTAGGACCACATGGAAAACTTCTTACTAGCAGTCTGTCATGGGGGACCGCCCACCGCCAGCGTCAGTCAGCTGACATCAGCCTAGCCTATATAGGTGGGTGGTCCCCCACACCTACCTCAGTTCTTTTCCTGCTGTCGACCTGCGCATGTCAGACCTTAGTGGACATGGCAGCTGCAGTCAACCGCCATTTCCTGTTCGGGACCAGGGGTATGTATGGCTGCCTCCACAGCTTGTTTCAGAAATGTGTCTGCTGCAGACATCTGTGCAGCTGCCACCTGGAGTTCTGTCCACACTTTCACCAAGCATTACAATCTGGACATTGCTTCTCAGCGCAGAGCCAGTTTCAGCCTGGCAGCCCTTCAGGGCCTTTTCTCCCGAGCTCTTGACTTCTGATCTGTCCTCCTCCCGGTGGAGTTATCCTGGTGATACCCGGTACTGCATGGGACTCAGTCCTACTGGTGTGGCCTACTGCAAGAGCCTTCCTCAAAGTAAGATAGCACAGTTACATAAGAACTTACCATAACAGTAGATCTTTAAGAGAAGCTCTTGCAGCAGGCCCTGCTTTCCCTTCCGTTCTCCCCCTGCTGCTCTTTGTCTCTTGCAGTACTTCTGCCTTTCTTTTGGCTCTCAGGAAATCTCGTTGGTTCTCTCTCAGCAGCCCGTATGGGGTGTGCAGCGGGAGAACTGAAGTGTGGGGGACCGCCACCTATATAGGCTAGGCTGACGTAAGCTGACTGATGTTGGCAGTGGGTGGTCCCCTGTGATATACTGCTAGCGAGAAGTTTTCAGTGTGGTCCTAGCACCTGGCAGCTTAGTCCTACCAGTGTGGCCTGCTGCAAGAGCGTCTCTCAAAGTTCTGCTGTTATGGTAAGTTCTTAAATAACTGTACTTTTGTTTAGTGAGACACGTTGTCTCTCTCTTGGACAGGGAGGTTTCTGTATGTTTTCCCCTTTCCCTCTCATACAGAGGGTTCTGGTCGAGCTGTGTGCTGAGAATAGCACTCTTATTCTGGTGGCTACTCACTGGCCTAGACATGTTTGGTTTTCACTTCTCCAACAATTGGTGGTGGAATGACCGGTCCTGCTTGCCCTGAGTGCAGGACTTCTGACACAGGAACAGAGTGCCTTGGTGCACCAGGATCTTTGGTCCCTGCACTTTCACGCATGGCTACTGAGGACATGGAATTGTCCCACTTCAAGGTTTCCCCTGTGGCAGCTGATGTTCTCTTGTCAGCTAGAAAACCATCTACCTGGTACACTTATTCACAAAAATGGAAACATTTTACTGTATGGTGTACTTGGCAGACTCTTGAGTTCCTTTATCTATCCAGTGACTAATTTACTGCACTACCTGTTGTTGGCCCTTAAGGCTAGGCTAATCCTGTGCAGATGTAAAAAAAAAAAACTGTAGTGAGTACAGGAGGTAGAGTCTTTCTGCAGTTGTGGTGCAGACCCCCCAGTTTTCTGATCTGACAGCATGGAAGTCCTCTGTGCCAAGCACTCTCCCGTGTATGTTCATAGCCAAGAATTCCTCCCCATTAGTTAGTCTTATGCCGTTATATACTGTATGGCTCATGTGTAACCGATGTAGGCATGAGGCAACTATGATGAATAAAGTCTCTCACCAAGTCAATAGGGGATCCCCTGTGAATGAAAGCACCACATGTCCTGTGCTGGGAGTGAGTTTGAGTATCATCAGTGGTCAAAGTTCAGTAGATTCCAGAGGTGCTTCTTACAAATGGCTGATGAACACTGAATTGCTGTGAAAAGACAGCCAGGACAGAGTAGCCACTCCGTCCACTTCTGTGTCCCCTGCCAATCTGCTTGGGAAGAAACCTGTGGCACTGACCTCTCTTGGCTGTATGAGTGTGCAGTGGTTTCCTTCTTGATGGGTCTTGGTGGAGGCATGTAGTATAACCACATTGGGTCGTCTTGTGCGTCTTCTACCGTTGACTCTACCATTGCTATGGGTGAGGTGGTTGGGGGTGTTTTCCAACATCTGTTAAAATGACAGGATTGACAGCTCCTGTCCAGAGGTTCCAACTACAACTGCACTATTAGTTGGGCAAGAGGCTGGAACAGTCTGTGCCAGGCTAGAGGAAGAAGGCTGTTGAAACTACATGGGGCGATCCCTGCCATTTTGATGTCCTCAGAACCATGGAATAAAGAGCACAACACAATTATTGTACCTGGCAAGGCAACTTGGTTGTCCTTGATCTTTGAGAAGTTCATTCTGTGAGGGGGAGGAACCTTTATAAAGCCATGAGCCAACATCTGCACAAATGTAAAGCACAAAATATCAGTCCCATACAATCACTACAGGAACAGATGCAAATCTGTAAACTGTTCTGACGCCTTATAATTTCTTTGTCTTAGGGCTTTGGCTGGTTTGGGCTGTCGCTAGTGAGCTAAAGACTCCTAGCAGAATTTTTTTATTTTATTTTTATGTTTGCTTGCATGCATGTGCAAGAAACATAGTGCGACGATCCAAAATGCAGTGCAGTACAGTTGAAAGGGAGAGCACCGCTTGAGTGAGCAGCGCTCCCCCTCCCCACATCACGCTACCATTGCGTGCTCATGCGCCTACCTCCTCTCCACGCATTCACTGTATGGCTGATGGGGTGCCCAATCCCCATCAGCTCTACTGTTCCCCCCCGCAGTCTGTATGGCCAACGGTGCCCAATCCTGCCTGGCTCTACTGCCCCCAGACTATCGGTGCTACGCTGGGAGCCCACCCAGCGTGGCAACAGAGTCCCATGGCCGATGGGGTGACCAATCCCCATCGGCTCTACCCCCCAACAGCCTTCCAGCTGCCAGCGGGAGCTCACCCCAGTGTGGCAAGCGTCCCATGTAGTCCAAATAAAAAACCTGAAAGAAAAACCTTCCCTTGCTGCTGTCTTCACCTCCTCTCCCACCAGCCCCACCCACCCTGCCTCCCACACCCCACCTCACCCCATACTTACCTCCGAGCTCGGCGCGACGATCTTCGGTGGACCAGGAACACGTCTGCACTCTTCAAAGATGACTGCGAACTGAGGAAATGCTGGTAAGCTGTATAATGTAATGAATAGGGTTTTTTCAACTTTGCTGCATATCTCAGGCATTTTTTGGAATTTTGGCACCAAATTTTCAACATGGGGTTTTAGGGACCCCTCCTCATGAATTCAGTCACTGTCATGGCGTTAATCGGGCCCAAGGGTGATTTTGCGGTCACTGCAGCAAAATCACCTTTGACTGATTAGCGAAATATTGATGCTCAATATTCATAAGATGGGCTCTCAAAAGCCTATGTTGAAAATTATGAAGAAAAAATCTAAAATTGACTTATTTCTGGCGTCGTTAAGCTGTTCCTCCATGCCTTTCGTAAGTTCTGATTTTCAATATTTTCACTCCAGATTTTCAACATTGCCATTTGACCACACCTCCTTATGAGCAGTACAGCTGTCATTTCTCACTTCTCACCCAAAATGTGTTTCCGAGCATGTAGCGCACAATGGCGCAGTCGGTGTGCGAACTCAATGTATGGGACACATTAAGAAAATCACAGTCACACCGTTTATAAGCAGAAGTGTTAAAATGGCTATGTTAAAAATTTGGTGAAAAAATTCCCCAAAATGACTGTTTTACGAGAGTTTGTTGAGCTGATCCTACGCACGCTCATAAGTTCGCAAATTTTCAATATTTTTACTCCAGATTTTCAACATTGTCATTTTACCACACCTCATTATGAACAGTATGGCTGTCATTTTTCACATCTTGCCCAAAACATGTTTCCGCCCATGTGCGATAATACAGTCGTATCTCGAAATCAATGTATGGGACACATTAAGAAAATCACAGTGACACTGTTCATGAGCAGAGGTCTTAAAATGGCTATTTTGAAAATCTGGTGAAAATTTCTAAAAATGACTGTGTTACAAGTGAGCATTGCGCAGTTTCCACGCACCCTCGTAAGTTCATGAATTTGTAATATTTTCAGTCCAGATTTTCACCAGTGGCATTTTTCCATGCTTCCTTATGAACAGTACAGCTGTCATTTTTCATAACATGGCCAAAATGTGTTTTCACACTTTCAGCCCAGAAATGCGTGGTCGCTGTGGGAAATCATTGTTCGGGACAGATAAAGAAAATCACAGTGACACTGTTCATGACCGGAGGTCCCAAAATGCCTGTGTTGACAATCTGTTGTAAACAATTCCCAAACTAATTACATTATGGGTGCACGTTGCACAGTTTCTACACACGCTTGTGACTTCACCAGTTTTTTTAATATTTTCACTGCAGATTTTCAACATTGCCATTTTTTACACCTCCCCATGAACAGTACAGCTGTCATTTTTCACATCCTGTTCAGAATGTGTTTCTGCACCTGTGGTGACAAATGCCATAGTCGCTGTGCAAAAGCAGCTGTCGGCTAACAAACTGATATTGCCACTGTTCATGAGGTGGGGGTCACAAAAAACCCATGTTGAAAATTTGGAGTGAAAATACCAACGAATGCCTGAGGCATTAGGGTTTCCAACCATAACCCCCCATCCTGTAGAGAATGACAGGCATCAGGGCTGTGACTTGGGATTGTCACCTGCAGTACTCATACCATTCCACCCCCAACCCCACCCACACCCTGCAGCCACTGAGAGGCATTAAGGTGTGCCTTGGACTCTTCGGCCCCAAAGTTCACCCCATTCTTGTATACCGCACCTATCTCACAAATTTCCTGATGGAATGAGGTCGCATAAGGGCCAAAGACCCCAAGGCACACCGTGACACTTGTCGGTGTCTGCACGGTAGGGTGTGGTGAAATGGCGTGGCCGTTATGCCTGATGACCCAAAGGCACACCCCAATGCCTGTCACTATCTGCAGGGTGGTGATGGGGTTGGCTTCACTTCAGTACTTCACTGCCATTTCTATTATGCAGCTGTATAACTCCTACACTACCAATGCCAATGCCAGCAAGCAAACATTCGGCATTGACAAATGCTTGTTTTTATTGATTTAAAAGAATAATTAATTACACTTTTTCCTTGACTTTGAAAAATAGCATAGCATACGAAAACGGTTAATTACAGACTAGGGTCACGACAGTCTAAAGTCCTTTCGTTACCACGTGGGGGGTAGTCCAATGTGTATTCAAGAGAAAAATCCATTATAGACTGCAAAATGAGCGGTAAAGCAGCGAGACTTGGGTGAACATTGCATAGTGATTTATATTAAACAAGGGAACTGATGAAGCACTTCTATGTGGTTGTATTGCCCAATAGCGTTAGCATTGTAGATAAAACCAGATTTTCATTTGCATATACCCCAAACAATTTTTCCAAGACATCAATCTAAACTGAAAAATATTGGTAATAAATGATTCAGCAATTATAAACATTTGGCCCTTTGACTTTACCCATTCACTGACCAGGAGGCTATAGGAAGAGTCTGTTAAGGATTTACCTCACCAGGGTATATAACCCTGAGGAACTGAAGAAAAGTTACTTGCACCATAGAACAACTTATTGCTTCTATGCTATGGCACAGAAGCTGTTCTAAGGAAAATGTGACCATACATTTAGGACAGACGAGTGAGTTAAGAAAGTTAACAAAAAGTCACTCAGCCATAGTGTCTATGTCAGTTTTACCCCCTCTAGCCAAAAAAGTCCTTTTTAGTGGTTTCTACCAGTTTCCCTGCATCTGAGGGGTCGGTGAAAATATAACGTATATCCGCATATGACAGTCTGAAGCATGCAGGGATCTGTAGGGCATAGGCATCCCCCAACTCCTGAAGTGCCATCCTGACTCCATTGAAAACTCGTCTTCTGTGACAAGTTGCATAGCTTAGATCTGGGAAAAGTTACAGTCACTCTATTGTGTGTAGAAAGCCGTTCCAGCACTCTGGCTGCCTGCAGGACTCTGTCCCATTCATATGTGCCATCCATTGCAATGAGTAGAGTTTGGCGCAAGGAATCATCAGTGGGCCATCTGTGTGGTGTTATTCTGTATGGCCGCCTAACACAGAGAGTTTAAATTTAGCACTGTTTACAAATAGGGACACAGAAAGATCATCTGGTCTGGACCTTCCTTACCCTCTGGAAGCCCTATTAGTCTTAGATTTGGTGACCGCATAGTATTCTCTAAATGCTCCAAACGGGTGCAGAGCAGCTTATTCTTCCTGACGATGTCTGCTGCCCTTGACATATCTTTATTTGTGATCTGAACTGCTTCCCTGGATTCTCCTGAACCACTCCCACAATTTTTTCTGTGGTGGCAGGTCTTTTATTGAAACTCTGCACCTTTCTGTCGAGGTTGTCCCTGCTTGAAGCACTGCTTTAAAGTGGGTTCTTCCTTTTGCATATATTTTTTTCTGATTTTGGGTGGTCCATCCTTCAGTTGGTAAGTCAGAATTCAGTCAATTGCACCACAGAAGGTTTCTTTCCCTGCGAACGTACTCTGCAGCAGAAAGGGAAAGTTACAAAACCTTATTTTAATAGTTTTAAGGCAGAGACTATACAGAGCTAGCACAAGCGCATGTTATGCAATTAGCAGCAGACCACTCGCTTGGAGATTAGGCAGTACTGTACAGCTTTGTCTGGGCTAACAAATTCATGAGTTCCACGGATAGTAGTTACCACAAGTCGTGTAGGGTGGCGCATCTGAAATTGGATTTGGTCCGAGTACAGAGTTTGCTTGATAACTTTGTAAGACATCTGTTTGTCACCAACTGTCTGGGTCGCATCACTGAATATGTAGACCTGAGACCAATTCCACATCAAAGTACCGTGCTTAAGAGCTTCATTTTGTACATAACCTTTCTTGGAAATTCAGACATTTCAAGATGATGGCTAAGGTTTAACCCCCGCCCAATGGTGGCTGCAGTCTCAAGGAGTGGTGGGCACGCTCGATTGTGTAACAGTCCCAGTTTTTGGGGGCCCTGCCACTCTTGCGGCAGCTTCTGGATAAAGGCGATCATGTTCCCACCTTTTGCTTTCTCAGGGACACCTACCTAAACAAGATTGTTTCTCTGTTTCCTCCCCTTTTGATGCTCTATACAGTCCTCCAGCTTTGGTAATCTTTTTTCAGCTTTCATTTCTCAGGATTCTCTCTCCTACCGATTCTTGATGGAACTGATGTGAGCTTCAGTGTTGCCCACTCTTCTCGTCAGCAAGTTCAAGTTTGGCTTAAAAGCTCTAAAATCACCGGTTAGCTCTAGGAGTATAATCTTTATGGTCGCAAACTCCGAGAAGAATCGATCCATTTTATCCACTAGGACTTCCTGGTTGTCCGGCTTCAGCAAAGAGTCGAGAGGCGACCCCTGCTTATGCCTTTTTTGTGCCTGGGAGCACAGTGGCACTGGCAAAAGGCACTTGTTGAAGCCATTGTTGCTGCTCCTGTTGTTCAGTTTTCTGCAGGAATCTACACACAGCTGCTCTGCGATGGGTACTACCAAACCGTGTTGATTTAAAGTAATAAATAATACTTCTGACAGGTTCTGCCTCATGTAAAGATTGTTGTTCATAAAGCCAAGAGGGAAGCTGCCTGTCACACAGAGTGCATTATGTGACTCTGTGCCATCAGTTTCTGAAGTTTATTACAGCAGGAAGGGCTGTTGCATGTGAAGCAGGATGACCCAAAATGTGTGCGATGCATGGACTCTTCTAGGGTCATCCTTGAGGAACTTCTTGGAGAAAGAATGGGACTTTCTTTGCTTAGCATGTCTGAGATATATGTATATATGTGTGTGTGTGTGTGTGTATATCTATATATATATATATTTATTTACTTTCTTATGGCTGAGGAGCTGGCAGGGCCACTGGTAGACCTATTTAATAGTTCACTAGAGTCAGGCGTGGTACCACAGGATTGGAGAACAGCACATATAGTGCCCCTCCACAAAGGCAGCCCCAAGGATGACCCAGGGAATTACAGACCAATCAGTCTGACCTCCACTGTGGGCAAGCTCATGGAGACCATACTAAAGGAAAGGTCGGTTGAGTATCTAGAGGAGCATGGTCTCCAGGATGAGGGGAAGCATGGGCTCATGAGGGGCGATCGTGTCAAACAAATCTGATTGACTTCTTTGACTGTGTCACTAAAACGGTAGACAGGGACCAAGCGGGAGACATCCTCTGTCTTGATTTTAGCAAGGCCTTTGACTCTGTGCCCCACAAAAGGTTGATCAAGAAGTTGGTGGATCTTGGGGTTGGGGGAAAAGATGGGCAGATGGGTGGAAAACTTGCTGAGAGACAGAACCTAGAGGGTGGTTGTGGGGGAGCGTTATCTGGCACCAGAGAGTTAACCAGTGAGGTCCTATGGGGCTCGGTGCTGGGACCAGTGTTGTTCAGTGTCTTCATCAGTGACATTGGGGATGGCATTAATGGCAAAATGTGCCTATTTGCAGATGACACCAAGCTCTGTGGGAGAGTGGACACAGCTGAAGGGATACAGGACCTACATGAAGATCTGGAAAAGCTGGGGAGGTGGTCTAGGCTCTGGCAGCTTGGCTTTAATGCCAAAAAATTCAAAGTTATGCATATTGGAGCCAAGAATCTCAGGACAGACTACTTCCTGGATGGAGTCTCAATATCTGTATCAGAGAAGGAGAAGGACCTGGGAGTGGTGATCACTAGTGACCTGAAGCACTCCACGAAGTGCAAGAAAGCAGCAGCAAAGGCAAACAAGATGCTGGGATGCATAGCTAGAGGGATCAGTAGCAGAAGAGAGGAGGTTATACTGCCTTTGTACAGGTCACTGGTAAGGCTGCATCTAGAGTATGGAGTTCAGTACTGGTGCCCACACCTCAAAAAGGACATTAACCTGCTGGAGAAGGTCCAGAGGAGGGCTACAAAGATGATAGCTGGTCTGCAGGGTAAGCATACAAGGAGAGGTTGAGGGCACTGAACTTGTACTCCCTGGAAGACGGGGGGGGGGACATGATTGGGACCTTCAAGTACTTGAAAGGGATAAATAAGGGTGATAAGGGGAGTCTCTTTAAGCTGAGTGGCAACCATAACACAAGGGGGCACAGTCTTAAGCTGGAGGGTAGGAAGTTTAGAAGGGAGGTCAGGAAGCATTTCTTCACAGAGAGGGTGGTGGACACTTGGAATGTGCTGCCGGAACAGGTCATCTCATTGAAGACAGTGGGCAGCTTTAACAGAGGCTGGGATAGGCATGGGGGAAGGTAAGGATCATGGGTAGGGAGGATGGGAGGAGTGGTGAGGGAGGGCAGGGACATTAGCTCAAGTTGTGGACCCTGCAGTACGAGCAGACTTGGTAGAACAAATGGCCTTCTTCTGCTGTTGTCTTCGTATGTGCATATGTATATAAGGGATATGTGATGGTCAGCTGTGTGATACATGATTTATCTGCACAAGAGTAGTTTGACCTCGGGTAACCTCATGAGTGGTGTAAACCCTGAGAGATGTGCCCAAGGGCAGACTACCTGAGTGAAGATAAATCATTTATCACACAAGCTCACCATCACATATTTCGTTTATGCAATGGGGAATATTTAGAGCTGTGCAGGTAGTTTTGTTTTTTATATATATATATATTATTTTTTTTTTTAATATTAGAATTTGTAGTGGACTTTTGGGATATTTACTGTGAGCTGCGCTTTGAGGACTGGTTGCTATGGATTCTACAATGTCATAACGCATGTGACACTCCCGACATTTGTTTTCATTGGTTGTCAGGTTGTTTTCAGCATAAATAACACTACAAAAATGGTGGTGCATCTAAGCAAGTCTTACCTGCATTGTGTGTTGAGTCCCTGCCTCAGACCCTGTGCCACGTGCTGCACTGTTTTTAATTAAACAAAAAGGATTTGTTTTGCTTTTGTTTAGATAGCATTGCATGGTTGCCTCAGACTGAGAGTCAGTGTTGCTACGTGGAACATGAGCACGGTTTCAGAGAGTGCGACAGAGCAGAGTGATTAGTGAGACTGCCAAGTTTAGGTTTGAGCCATCAGAGAATGGGTTTTTTTGTATTATCTCTTTTTGGCCCCTACATGCTGCTGCCTCAGCCACTCCTTCAGGCTGTTCCAAGGCTGCATCCAAACCCTCCCGTTCCCGGTCCCCCGTCTCTCATATTGCAGTTATCCCCAGGGTAACCCTTTGCTGGACGGGTCCCCTTTCTCCGAGGGGGAAGACACCAGAGACAGGCCAGTGCAATACTTGGCCCCGGGATACTGCTGAGTAACAGATGGCTCTGGGACATTGACGGCATCGGACCGCCAGGCGTCCATCATCCGGCTGAACACGGAGCCATTTTCCATTTTCTGGTGATGTTCCCTCCTTGCGTTGCGTCTGCATTGCCCCCGGTCTCCACTGGAGGTCACTGCAGAGCGACGCAGTCCCACTACCCACCCCAGGGAAGAAGAGCAGTCTTACAGATGTTCAATCCCCTCCTTTCCCTGCCAGCCCCCGATGTCCCGAGTCCGTTCCTGAACCCGGGTCGCTGGCGTGGTTCGAGGTAAGGCACCAGCACCTCAGCCCTCTGTGCCACCTGGCTGACCTTTTTTGGTTTTTAAACAAAAACTAAACAGAAGCCATGGGTGAAGAAGAAGAAGAAAAAAAAAAAGCAGTGGTTTAGTAGTTTGGCAATCAGGACAAGTGGTTGCTGGGGTACACTGAGGTTGGGGAAACTTTGAGGCAAGGCTGGGGAAACTTTGAAGCAAGCCATGAGATGGAGCAAATGAACTGATTTCCTGAAAACGAGGTACAACCAACTAGGGAAAAAATATAGTTGCTTAAAATAAGGTGCGAGTTGGGAGAAAAAGAAATAGAAGAGGTTTTTGTGTCAGGAGCAGAGGTGTGGGGAGAAAGAAGAGTGGGAACGGAGAGTGGTACTCACAGAATGAAATGCTGGGGGGGAGAAGCACACTACAGGAGCTACTCAGTGAAATGAAACTGCGAGAAGTAGTGCTGGCGAGGGCGGATCCTCTGGTGACGAACTTACTAGCAGTATAAATATGTAATGATGAACTTACTTTAAAAATGCAAGATTTTACTTTTATATGTATAGTTGGTCTGATAAATGGATTTATCAGCAGTTGTTTCTGTCCTTCCCTATGTATATAATACATGCACGGAAGAGAAGTCCATCAGTTATTTCCCTGTATACCTATATGTAAAAGCCAATTAAAAGTACTGTATAGTACCTTATTTTCACTTGTCCTAGTTATTCGCTATTTTAGCTGAATAAACTGTTTCAGTGAATATTTAGGACCAGTGAAATTTACTGTATCCACCAAAACCAACTCCAGTATAGGTTCATCACTTCGAACCTCCACCCACTCACCCCACACCCCCACAACCCCTGACACATACATCCTTTGCTGTCTGATGTGGCACCTGCATTTTACAGCTGTCTGATGTGGCATCTGCATTTTACAGCCTCTGTCTCAACCTGTATCTTTACCCGCCCAGGAGAACCACCGCGTTGGATGGTTTCTTTTAGATCTCCCACTACACACCTGCACCTGTATTGCGGATAGTGTTAGGTAAGCCAAACCCCATGGTTCATAACTCAGTACAATAATCCTAATGTTTTTTTGTGTCTGTTTACCCGATTGTGATGCTGAAAACAAAAAAAGAAACACACAGACCTCCCACATGCTTTCCCAGTCACATTCTCACTAGCTCGCTTGCTCTCCCAGTCAAACTTGCCTTCCGATCGCACTCGCTTCAGGTAACAATGTAGAAACTCCATGTGAATCATCTTTATTTATTTATTTATTTATTCTCTCCAAAAAATAATCGAAAGTGATACCAAAGTCCAAAATTAAACATACTGCCTGCGCTTTCCGAGACACCACGCCGTTGACACCACATGGTTCAGTGGGCATTTCCTAGACACTCATTGTCTGCATCCTGGACATCCTCTGTATCTGGTTGCATAGCAACACCTGTACCAAAAAGAATAATGGTACAAAAACAGTAATGCCAGATGTGATACAGTAATTGCTTTTTATAGGGGGAACATCAGCTTATCACCGCAGCGCTAAATCAAAAGACTGTGAATGCGGGCGATCAGCTGATACTGCGAAATAAAGTCAATGCAAATACAGGGTACTATACAGTATATCAATGTACTTGATACCAATTTTAGCTTTGAATGTCACGTTTCTTACATTACTAAAACAATTCATCAAAGACTTGGTTGTCTGTATAGAATCAAGGAAGTTAATGGCACACAGTTTTCTCCTTAGTGTCCTTGATTATGGGCTTATGGTCTACTCAGCTATGGGCTGTAGATCCTTGGACAGACTGAGTGTTACTTACAATTCCATATTGAGATTTATGATTTGTGTACCTGTAAGAATCCATCACTGTCGTCTTCTGAAATTTTCTAATTTCTCTACCTCATTTATAAGATCTACTTTAAAATGAGTATTTTTCTGTTTAAAATCAAATCTGGTCCTTTGCCTATATCAATAAGTTCATATTTACCCAGCTATTTAAATTGCAAGGGTACCAGAACTCAATCTATGTATACATCTGGCTTACCATTTTTCAAGAAAGCTCTAGGTCAACGTTCCTTACTATACAGGGGTCCATACTCTTTTAATTCTCTCCCCCAGGAAGTGTTGAATTGTGTAATTCCTTATTGTCTTTTAAATCTAGATTGAAAAAGCACTTACAACTTTCTCAGGAATGTATATGCTGATTCAATATTGTATTTATTTTGTAATGTGTGTATTTTATTTTGTCATTGTATTGTATATTTATGTAATAACTGGCTTGCCTTTTTTCCTATAGAAGGTGCAGGTTATAATTCGCCGTTATAACCTGTGGGTTATAACAGCGAGCATGCACCACCTGCTCCTTCTAGTGCCTAGCGCTATACCTGCTTGCACACGCTCTACTGCAAATTCTCCTCAGTGACAGCTCTCACAACTGTGCCGTGGTTGTAAACAAACAGGAACTAAACTTTTTTCTTTTCACTTCAAAAAGCCATCAAACAGTACCATAGCCCAATCTGGTAAAGCTACTTACCCTCCATAGAAACCAAAAGGATCCCTAACGTCATGATGGAAATTTTATTATCACAAAGACAACGCAGCAAAAGAATGCATACTTAAGCAGCCTAATTTACATATCTGCGACTGAACACATGCGGAGAAAAAAAACGAAGGAAACCGTCGACAAAATCAAGAAAACAACCAATACTGGACTGTAAAAGACACTTTACTGCAGTTTTCTGTCACAGTACAACAAAATTAAATGCAACTGTTACAAAAAAAGTTTAACTGTTAACCCGAGTCTTTGCTTAGTGCATTTCCGTTTCACTTTCACAAGAACTGAACTAGAAAGAAAAAAATAGCATGTTCTGGTCAAAAAAAGTAGTTTTGTTGTAAAAAAAAAAAAAAAAAATACTATGATTACTGTTGCAAGTTCAGTTTCTTCTGCTTGAAAATCACCAACTACTGTCCTGTAAAACAGTTTGGTTCCTGTTAAGCATGTGTCACACAATGTTTTTCCTCTTATGTGGCAAAAAAAGATAAGCCAGCAATTACATCTAGCAGTGCATGGGGTTGTGTGCATAAATGAGAAATTAATGCCCACCCTTGGTGTTGGATGCTTTAATAAGCCCCTCGACTTTGCCCTTGGGGTTTATGTAGCATCCCACACCTCGGGTGTGCATTAGTTTCTTGTTATGCACCCACTCCCATGCATTATTGTATATGTAATGCTTATTGTCTGTGAAAACTGGCAGTTATGCTCATCAGACTTACAACGATAAAAAGTAAAATGAAATGAAGTATATACCTACACTGATTAAAAGTATATCTCTATAGTACATACATCCCTATGGGAACCCACTAACTACAACTAATTACCACACCAATTAATGAATTAAAACATCAGTTAATACCTCATCCTGCAAAAGAGTCTTAAAAAACACAATGCCTGAACCTTACACAATTCAGCCGACAAAAATAAAACTTTACAACCTAAACACTGCAAAAAGGCCAACATAAAAATGACTCTCACAAGCAAGGATATCCTCAAGGCTCCACAGCACCTACCAGCTACCATGCCTTCCATGATGCTGCAATCCAGGCCCTCCACGTTGCAGACTCCCTTGTCCCACCACGCCATCTACACAATACTGCTGCTCAAATGCGACTCCCTGCTGACAGCTGCTTATAACATGGCACCAACCGTACAAACCACCCAACAGCTGCCTTTAACATGGCTCCAACTGTACAAGCTACCAATGAACTGCCAAAACCCATGGTACTACTGTGCCACTCACAAACCGTCGACCAGCTCCACTTTCATGCAGCTCACGACCAGACCTACCACGTGCCACCACCAAAGTAACAGAGAGTGCCCTAGACATGCCCCATTATATAGGGAACCATGCACTATGGAAAATTAAACTAGATAAAAAAATTAAAAAAATGCAAAGCCAAAACCCACTATAGTACAGAAAACACTAGAGGACAAAAACTAGACAACCAGGAAGTACTCAAAATGTCAGATTAGGAAAACAACCTACAGCTACAAAATCGGATAAATTGTGACCATACAAATGTATTATATCCAGTGTATAATGGGTAAGTGTAGTATACAAGGATGTATACCCATCTCAGGGGCTAATGCCACTCGATCCACAGCCCTGGATAGTGTGAAATTTTTTCAGGAAATTTTCAGGTTTGAAGGGGCCTGTACCAAGGGCATGCCTTTTGAAGGGCTAGTAAACAAAATATTTTACTGTTTTAGAGCTATAACCATTTTTGAGTTAATGTTCACTTTCTTCCAGTGAAAAAAACAAAACAAAAAAACTTTCACAAGTGCTTATTTTCATGATTTACTTCCCGTGCTCAAAAAAATACCAATTGTGACAGCTGTAATTTTTTTCTCCTTTTAAACTCACAGACATTGAAAATACATAAAACTTGTCTCTTTTAAAAAACGAACACCTGAACCTAACTAAACTGAAACCGTTTAGCTAGATTCTGCTGTTTGTTTTTAAAGTTGCCAGAAACACTTTTTTTGGGCACCCTAAAATCCAGGGTGCCCAGCTTTGCGAGAGGAGCTATTCACATGTGTTCTCTATATGAGAACAGTGGGACTTTCTTGAGTTCTGCAGCTGCAGCTGGAGTCCTGTGGGCTGCAGTGCTAGCAGTGAGCTGCCAATCCCCTATATCCCTGTCTCTCTTTGTCTGTATGTCTGCTTGTCTTATCTGTCTGAATGACCTATTTAACTATTTCTGTTAAGTGGACCGAGGTGCCCACCCCGGGTACTGCATGTGTTAACCCCTCTCCCATCCAGATCCTGTGCCCCATTCCCATCTTGTAAGTGGTGGCCTGACACTGGGATGTCCAGTCCGTACTGTCAAATATCCCTGTCAGGATCCCTATAAAGAAGAAAACCACCCCTGCAGTAAAGGAAATGGTCTCTCGACGTTCTGACCCCCACCAACCCTGACCCTCCACTCAGCACCCACCACTCCACACACCCTCACTCACCTGAACATGTCCCACAGCGTAGATCCACTCTCCAGTCAAAGACAAGTCCTGCTGCTGGAAATGCCAACTGCACTATGAGAAACTAAGGTAAGTGCGGTTCAGTGCATTTGTCAGTTTTTCATATTTTGACCCACATTTTCAACATGGCTTTTTTGGGACCCCACCTCGTGACCAGTGTTGGTGGAATTAAACAAAGCAAAAGGTGATTTCATGGTCACTTGGTGAAATCACCTTTCGAACGGGAATTGAAAAATTTCACCACCTTGTTCATGAGGTAGGGTCATAAGTGGGCTGTGCTGAAAAATGTGTGTCAAAATATGTAAAACTGGCAAAATTATGTGTGTACACAGCAATGGTTCTACTCTTGCTTGTAACTTTTGGTAATTTTCAGTATTGTGACCCCAATTTTTCCACATGTTCATTTTTTTTCACATCATCTCATGAACGTGACAGCTGTTGTTTTTCAAATCCTACCTGAAATGTGTTTTTGCACCTGTGGCATGGAATGATGTTTCAGTGGTGCGGAATGACATTTTGGCAGGGTTTTGAAAAATTTCACCTACCAGGTTCATGAGGTGGAGTAATAAGAAGGCTGTGCTGAAAATGTGGCATACAAATATGGTAAAATGTCTGGATTATAGCCAGCCCGGTGGTGCTGAGGGTTGAGGTGCTGGATGCCACATCTCGTGCCATGCCGGCAACCTGGGTTTGGGAACGAGCCCGGGCTGTTGGGGGTCAGCAGGGGAGGACTAGGATTGAGCGTCCGTAGACTGCGCTCCTAATCCTGGGGTGGGTTGGAGATTTTCCACTGCGCTGTAGCGGCCCCTGTGGATGTCCGGGGGTACTACCAGCGTCGTCGTGAGCGGTTGGGGGGACGGTGGACATCGGCATTTTGTCTGCACACCCCTAGGGGTGTAAAAACTGGAGGAAAATCGTGCTAGGTGCGACCGTGCAGCTTAATGGCCATGCCCCGGGGCTGCCCGGAGGACTTTGGAGGAGTCCCGTTGGGGAGGGTTCGGGTCCATCCTGGCTGGTAGTGGCATGGGGGGCCCGCCAGCAGGATGGCATGATGGCCATCCCGGATCCTCCTGGGTGCGGTTTGAGCTACCCAGCTCTCCAGGTGGCCAGGGCCGGTGGCTGGATGCCCCATGCCAGGACAATGCCGCAGCAGGTGTGGAAAAAAAAAAGTTGTGCTAAAAAAAAATTAAAAATGCCTGGATTATGAGTGAACGTTGCAGTATTTCAACGTTCGCTCATAACATCACTAATTTTCAATATTTTGACTCCCAACTTTCAACATAGCATTTTTCCACACCAACTTATAAATGTGTTATGTGTAATTTTTTAACTCCTGGATAAGACATGTTTTCACATTTCTGGTGCAAAATGACATTTCAGCCAATGCACTATAAATGTTACATGTCATGTTTGTAAGGCGAATCATAAAACGAGTATCTTGAAAATTTGGGGTCAGAATTTAAAAAAATATGTATAATTGTTGACAAACTTTGTGTGTAATGCTGGTCTTGACCCCGGCAGGTGTGCTTTGTGATGTTGTGCTGGTGAGCTGAGTTCAGAGGTGAGTTCAGTGAGTCAACTGGATGGGGTGAGGGTGGGGGGATGGCGCTGTTACATGCCCCTCCCCCCTACCAAGGAATGAAAGATGCAAGGATATCTGGAAGGTTGCCAAGGTCGTCTCTGTCCCTGTCCCTAAGCAGGGCGACCCCAAAATCCTGGACAACTACCGTCCCTTAGCTATCCTCTCTGCTGTCAGCAAGCTCCTGGAAAAGGTGGTCGGCAAACAAATCTCGGAGTATATCCACTCCCATGGTCTGCTGACCCCGGCCCAACACGGCTTTCGTGAAGGGCACAGCACTTCCACGGCTCTCATCTCAGTCTCTTCCAGCATCAGAGCTGCTATGGATCAGGGAAAACTCTCAGGTGTGGTATCTATTGACTTGTATCAAGGCGTTAGGCCTCGTTGACCACGACCTGCTTGCCCTGCAGATGAGGTCCCTTGGTTTGTCCCACCGCCTAAACTGGGTCTCTGACTACCTATATGGCAGAAAACAACTAACTAAATTCAATAAAGTCCTCTCTGCCCCGGTCTGTCACCTCTGGTGTCCCTCAGAGCTCCGTGCTGGGTCCCTACTCTTTTCCCTGTTCATCAACAATCTCCTGATGTGGTCTCCAGCTGCCGTGTCATCATGTATGTGGATGACCTGGTTCTCCTAGCCCCTCCTGTGATACAGCCACACTAAACCGTCACTTATCTGAAGACCTCTGGAACATCCAGGCATGGCTCTCCAACCATAAATTGGTCCTAAATCAAAACAAAACCCAGGCTATGCTCTTGGTTCCTCTGCCAAAATCTGAGCCTCTTCAACTCCCCTACATATCAACTACGAAGATGGCTCCCTCTCCTCCGTGACCTCCCTCAAATATCTTGGGTGGCCTTGATCCCCAATTGGACCTTGGTAGTCATATCCATAATGCCTGCAGTGGGGTAAACCGCAAACTGGGGATGGCCTACAGGGCTCGGTACAACCTCACTCCAGCGGCTCGCTTAGCTCTTGCCAGGAAGTACTACTTCCCTCCCTCAGCCTCGCTCCCTCATATTTGCTCATACTTCTAAGACCCTCCTAAGCAAGTGGAGCACAGCGTACAACAACATCTATCGTTTTGGCCTGGCCGCCCCCCGCCTCACCCATCACTGCGAGCTCTACGAGAAGCTTGGCTGGCTATCCCCGCTCAGTCACCTTAACTTTAGCACTGGGTGCCTCGTGAGTAAAGTTCTTAGCTCCGGCACCCCTCCGGAACTGGCCCAGTTTCTTGCTCCTGCTGACCTCTCCCCCTACCTGCTTAGATCCCAAGGCCCCGGCCTACTCAGTGTACCTACTTCCCGCACCAACATGGGGGACCGGAGTTTTGCTGTCCATGGCCCCAGGCTCTGGAACTCCTTTCCTGAAAGAGTCCGTACTGCCTCCTCTCACAAGAGTTTCCGGACCTCCCTGTGGGATCATCTTAAGGTGGCTTCTCGCTGTGAATGTCCTAAGCCTCCTTAGCCTCCCGGTGTCCACTGGTGCCGGCTTCTTCTCTCCTGCTCTGGTGTCACCACTCTTGCGCTATGTCCTCGTCCAAATCCCCCCTCCCTTGCTTGACCGACGCTATGATGTTACTATGCTCATAATCCTCACCAGCCCTGTTGGTCATTGAATTTATCTCTAACTTATACCATGCCCCAGCACTGTATCTGGGTGTACCTTCCACGTAAATGTAAAAACTGTAAAAATTGTCTTTTCTCCTGTTTTTGTACCTGAATGTATTCGTCTGAACCAATTACTGTATCAATATACCTGTTGTACCCTTTTGTACTCTCCCGGGTCGTTCCTTAAAATAGGCATAAAACTTGTCTAGTGTACTTACCCGGTAAACAAAAACTAAATAAATAAAAGGTTTTCTGCATGGAACCGGGTGCCATATAGTGAAGACAGCTGTCCTCTTGATATAGAGCCCTGCAGATCTCCACCCGTGGGTGGCAGGGGGCCCTGTGCATTGGTATCTGTATCTGCGGCCACATGGAAGTGCAGGGACCACCATCACACAGCCCCACAAATTCTTCACATCCATTGCTGCATGGAAGTCAGGGCCTGAAAGAGCCCTGCACACGCTTCTGTAGATAGACAAAGGGGACCTGTGTGAATGAGGATACAATTCCACTGTCTCAAAAAGAAAGGAAATTCTTTGCAAAAAAACTTTGTTCATGCACCAATTAGGGTAATATAATGAGACAAAAGTAGGGAAATGTGGCATTAAGGTTTCCAACCCTAACTCTCTTCCCCCTTCCCCAGCAGCAAAAGGAAAAAAACATTAGAGTTTTGATGTTTCTGGAGCCTTGGTGAAGCCCAACCCATTTCCTGCACAAACAATGTCACACATTATGTCCACAGGGCCCTGCATGAAGAAAGCTATAGCAAATTGTGTTGGCAACATGTGGCGAGACATACATCTCTACATTTCAAGAGTGTATCAGTATGAGGCAGTGGCTTGGAGCTATACTTTGTGCTCCGGACAGGAGGCTACAGGCTGGGGGGAGGAGTGGGCATTAGGCTTAACTGTCCCAAGGAAGACCCCCCACCACTGATTCGCCAAGATTCTGGAGACCCAAAATCCTATTGTCTTCATCTGGGTTGTCTCGGTCATCAGGTCACACATGTGGAACTTCACCGTCAATGAAGCAGGATCCACATGGAAGATTTTCAGCAATACAATTGGAGTCGCCCACTCTGATGTTGTCTGCTGACGTCAGCAACCCTATAAAAGCATGAGCAACTGTGCTCCCTCCTCAATTCTTTCCCACCGTGGACTCTGTTCACATGGGTCTCTGTGGAAGCGCCAAAGCATTTTTGTGTGATTTTGGCCTACGGCTTGTTTACACTTAGTCTTTTAGAATCTCTTTTTCTAAAGAGATTCCTTTACTTTGTTTATGTCGAGACTTAATTCTTCTACTTCTCTCTCCTGTCGCTGCAGCTCTGAAAAGAAGATTGCTTCTGTAGATGAACACTCCCTCTGTGTCTGCCGTCTTTGGCCTGACCACGGTGTCTCAGACTGTGAGCTCTGCCAGAAGTTTAACCAGACCACACTTAGGTGGTGAAAAAAGACTCTTAAAAAATTCCTAACGGAACAACAGGTACCCAGTTCTGTGCAGGGGTCCTCTGGAGTCCCTTCTTCCCAGTCACTGGTAGGTTTGCCAAGCTCCCAGGCCTCTAAGGCCTGAGACAAGTCCTTGGGAGAGAAAAAGTCATAAAAAAGACCGAGATTAGGATTGTTTCCCTCTGGCGATGTTCCCGCTCCCCAAAGGCCTCCTATTCTTCATCCGGGGGTATGCCATCAGCTGTGGGTGTGCTGAGGCATGCTGCTGTCCAGGTCTCTGTTCCTTCCAGACCCCTACCAACAGCACCGCCACCTGCTGTGCAGGGTGGCCGGTCGTCGACTTCCGGGTCGTTGGCCCCCACTCTGTCGACAACTGGCTTGTCATTGATGACCCTCCCATCAAGACCTGATGCTTCTCCAGTTTCCCGGGCTTCTGGCTCCTCGGACTCTCAGGGCCTACTGGATGGGTCAGCGCACCTTGTGATGTTGACCCACCCCCATCGACAGCAATCCACTGTCATTGACCTTAATGACATTTTGACCAAGTTCACTACAGTCTTGGTCCATCAGTTGGGCGTATATAGGCCTGCATCGCCTGCGCTGTCAGCAGAACCATTGTCATTGACACCACTTTGGCCTTCGAGGGTTGCTCCCAGTGGGCTGTCATTGGTTCCTCATTCATCGGACCTTGATCTGGAGCAGGTTAACGTCATGGAGGAGTACCATCCTGACCTCATCTTTCCCAAGGAAGAGGAAAAACCTCCTTCCTCTGACAGGTCCACTGCCTCTCCAGAGAGCGAGGACTCTTGTCGAACATAGCTCTAGGTCTCCTCTAGAGGACCCTACCTTTTTCACTGTCATGAAGCAGCTGTCTTCAGCCATGGGCTTCCATACAGAGGAGGAGGATGCCACCAGATCTGGTGGACTTCTGGAAATTCCAGAGTCTCCTCCCAAGGACATTCCACCTATCCTTCCAGCTCTGAGAAGTGCTGCTACTGCCACCTGGCACAGGCCTGACATGGTGCCAGCCATGCCTCGCAGGGCTGATAAGTTGTATCATACCCCTCAGGGTCTTTTGCACTATGCTGCCTAGCCGCTAACCGATACTGTGGTTATAAAGGCAGCTCATGATAGGTTAGAGGTGCCCAAGCCTCTCAGTTCCCTCCCCCTACAGAGAATCCCATAGAATTGACCTCTGGGCAAGAGGATCTATGCCTTCTCCACCCTTGAACTGAGGATTGCCAGTTACCTCTCCCACATGGTCAAGCTCCAGAATACTGTCTGGAAGAAGGACAAGGTCATGGCTCAGGCCCTTCCTGATTGTTCCCAGAAACAGGAGGTTCTCAAATGTTTTCAGAGTGTTGAGGATATTAGCAATCACCTCCTGCGGGCCCTCTACGATATTTTGGATACAGGTGCCAGGGCTGCTGCCACAGGCATTTGCCTTTGTAGGCACTCCTGGCTAAGGGTCTCGGGTTTCCCAGCTGATGTCCAGCAAAAGGTGCTCAGTGCCTCATTTAATGGCTCCAGGCTGTTTGAGCCAGATGTGCAGGACATCATAAATGAGCTACAGGCATCAGGCAGGGCTATCAAGTATGTCCACTTGCTCAATCATACTCAGACTAGGAGCAGATAATGCCCTCCATTTTGCAAGGTGTCCCATAAATCCTAAAAAGCCTCCTGACCCCAGGGCAAGCGAAGAGCCTCCACTGCCTTAGCCATCCCCTCCTCTTCTGGCACTGCAGCAAAGCACCCTAGAGGTTATGGATCAGCCCCAGCAGCTGGGGCCACCTTCACTCGACTCCTTGCCAGACCCCTCTCTTCCAGTACCCGACCAAGCGGTGGTGGTTGGAGGTCAGTTCTCCCTCCATCTCAATCAGTGGAGAACCATTACTTCAGATGCCTGGATTCTTTAGATCATAGAGAGGGGTCACACTCTGGAACTCATCAATATACTCCCAGAGACTCCTCTGGTACCCTCCACCTACCCTCGGCCCATCTCTTGGTTCTCCGGGAGGAGGTACAGTCCCTTCTGTGCAAAAAGGCCATCAAGCCAGTGCCCAGGCACCAAAGAAACAGGGAATTTTATTCCAGGTTCTTCTTGGTGCCCAAGAAAACTGGAGGTCTGAGGCCTATATTAGATCTCAAGGACCTCAATCTGTATGTCCAGTACAAAAACTTCTGCATGGTAACCCTGCCAGGCCTGATGCCTCTTCTTCAGCAGGGCAACTGGCTGTGCTTACTGGACATGCGGGATGCTTATCTGCATATCTCTGTGTTTCCACAGCACAGGAGGTTCCTCCGATTTCTTTTTCAGGGCGAGCACTACCAATTCTCAGAGTATTGCCCGTTGGCTTATCCTCTGCGCCGTGGGCCTTTACCAAGTGCTTAGCAGCAGAAGCTGCAGCTCTCAGAAGGGAGGGACTGTACGTTTTCCCCTATCTTGATGATTGGCTCCTAAAGGCCCTGTCTCAGGAACAGCTCCTTTGGACTCTGGAGAGAACCCTTTAGCTGTTTCTGTCCCTGGGCATCACCGTCAGCTTGCCCAAGTTGATCCTAAAACCACCCCAAAGGCTGCAATATATAGGGGCGGTTCTGGACTTGGCACAGGGAAAGGCCTTCCTGCCTCAGAACAGAGCAGAGTGCCTTATTGCCCAGGCTCAGGAGAGCCTGTCCCTGCAAGGGTATACTTGAGGCTATTGGAGTTGATGACTGCGGCCATTTAATTGGTTCCACTGGCCAGGCTGCACATGCGTGTTCTCCAGTGGATGCTCAGCGTGCAATGGGACCAATGTGCAGGTGAGTTAGAGCAGTTAGTGCTGGTTCCTCTCCAGTCCACAGTGTGCTACAATGGTGGATGGACCCACTAAACCTGCTGCAGGGGGTTCCATTGCAGATCTCCTCCCCCCAGCAGGTCCTCACCACTGATGCCTCCGATTTGGGCTAAGGGGGGGGGGGGTGCAGTTGGGTCCCTTTCAGACTCAGGGCTGTTGGTCCCAGGTCAAAACCTCCCTGCATATCAATGTTCTGGAGATGCGGTGGTTCTGTATGCCATGCAGGCCTTTCAGAACCATCTTCTTCCAGGTCAGTTGTTGATCCAGTCTGGCAACCTCAGTGTTGTCTGCAATATCAACAAACTTGGGTGGTGGGAGGACACATTCATATCCTCTGTGCAGGGAGGCCATGAGAGTTTGGTACTGGGCACTAGACCACAGTCTGGTTCTCTTGGCAGTCCATGTCCCAGGCGTGCTAAACACCTTGTCAGACAGCCTCAGTCAGACTCAGTCCAGCATGCGCAAATGAGAACTTATCTCATAAGAAGAACTTAAGAAATATGTTGGCAGATGGGGACCGCATGATCCATCTAGTCTGCCCAAAAATACTACCCCCCCTCCACCTTGCCTGCAACTTAACATGTCCACAATGCCTGTCCCATGCAAGTTTGAAATCTCTAATTGTCTTTGATGCTACCAGCCCCTGGGGCAGGCTGTTCCATGGTTACACCACTCTGTCTATGAAGAAGTACTTCCTGAGGTTGCTTTTGAACCTACCTCCCACTAACCTCAAATTATGGCCCCTTGTACGTGTTGTTATGTTGTGCTGAAATAGATTACCTGCCTGAGTTGTGTTTAGCCCTTTCACATACTTAAATGTTTCGATAATGTCACCTCTGTTTCTTCTTTGCCCGAGGGAGTGTAAATTTAACTCCGAGTCACGCCTCATATGGTTTGTGGTGTAGACCCTGCACCATTTTTGTAGTTCTTCTTTGCACCTTCTCCAAATGGTCAATGTCATTTTTGAGGTGAGGTCTCCAGAACTGACCACAGTATTCCAAGTGTGGCCTTACCAAGGACCTGTAGAGAGGCATGATAACCTCCTGCTTCCCACTAGTAATGCTCCTACTAATACAGCCGAAGATGCCATTTGCTTTCTGTGCTGCCTTCTCACACTGTTTTCCTACCTTTAAGTCGTCAGTGATCACTATGCCGAGATCTCACTCAATCTGTGTTTCTTCGAGTTGATGTCCTCCCAGTGTATACTTATTTCTTGTGTTTCTCCTAGCCAAGTGCATTACCTTACATTTTTTGGCATAAAATTTTAACTGCCAAGCTCTGGACCATTTCTCCAACTTTCTAAGGTCAGCTTTCATGCTGTCTGCCTCTTCCTATGAGTCCACTGTGTTGCAGAGCTTAGTATCGTCAGCGAACAGTCAAACTTTCCCTTTCAAATCATTTGTGAGGTCTCCTATAAAGATGTTGAAGAGGATAGGTCCCAGTACTGACCTCTGAGGGATGCCACTGCTTACACTACCATCCCTCGACAGAGATCCATTTACTAACACTCTCTGTGTCCTATTGTTTAGCTGGTTGCTGATCCAGTTAACTACCTTTTGTCCGACTCCTGTATGTTCCAGCTTGTTTGTTAGCCTTCTGTGAGGGACGATGTCGAAGGCCTTGCTCTTATCCTTTGCAGAAGATCTGTTTGCCAGAGGGGGTTATCTATAGTTGGACCTTTTTATGTCTCCCCTCAGTGCAAAATTGCCCATTTTCTGCTTGCTAGATCCATGGCTTGGAGTTTTGTTGTGAGATGCATTGTGCCTCTCCCGGAGCGGGAGGTTCCTTTACACTGTCCCTCCATTTCATCTGATTCAGAGGGTTCTAATCAAGCTGTGAATGGAAGGGGCCAGCATGATTCTGATCGCTCTATTCTGCCCATGGCAGATATGGTTTCCATTACTGCAACAGTTAGTGAAGGAACCTCCAGTCCCTCTGCAGGGATCTGTTGATGCAGGCTTAGGGGACCCTGGTCCATCCCATCCTCAAGTCCCTTTGTCTGCATGCCTAGCTCCTGAAGACATAGCCATCACCCAGTTTGGGGTATCCCAGAGGGTGACGGGTGTCCTTGTGGCCGCTGCTTGGAAGCCCTCCTCTCGAGTCACATATGACATGAAGTGGAAGAGGTTCTCCATCTGGGTTGCCAAGCATCATCTGGACCCTTTCACATTTCTGGTGAGCCAAATCCTGGACTACCTGATATCTCTGTTGGACCCAGGTCTCCAGTACTCTTCCCTCAAGGTGCACCTTTTGTCTATCTTAGCCTTTCATGAGCCTGTGGGCGACCACACCATGGCTCATTTGGATGTCTCCTGTACCTTTCTTAGGGGCATCCTGCATTTGAAACCTCCAGTTCGTTCCCCTGTCCCAGCTTGGGATTTGAATTTTATTTTGAAGAAGTTGACCCTGTCTCCTTTTGAGCCAGCCATGACCTGTGAGCTACACTTTCTTTCCTGGAAAGTGTTATTATTGGTTGCTATTACTTCTGCTTGAAAGATTTCCGAGCTTCAGGCCCTCTGGTTTGAGGAGTCTTATTTTATTTTTCACAAAGACAGGGTGTGTTTGCACACGTATCCTAAATTTCTTCCTAAGGTGGTGTCTGAGTTTACCCTAAACCAATCTATCGACCTACCTGCTGAGCGTGCCAGTCAAGGGGAAGCACTGCTCCATACGTTAGATGTGCACAGGATTTTGAAGTATTATCTGCTCTGAACTAAGAATGCAGAAAGTCGAAGCAGCTTTTTGTTTCTTTCACCCCAGGTAGAGAGGGGGCGTACAGGTTTCTAAACAATGTTTGTCTAAATGGTTGGCACATTGTATTGTGTTTCACTACAAAAAGCATGGCAAAGAGTTGCCGGGGTGGTGAAAGCCCATTCCACAAAGGGCATGGACACCTTTATGGCCTTTTTCAAAAGGGTCTCAGCCACTGACATTTGTGCTGCGGCCACCTGGAGTGCCGTCCACACGTTCACCAAGCGCTGCAGTCTGGACGTTGCCTCTAGAGCCCACGCAGGTTTTCACAGCGCTGTGCTGCAGGGCCTCTTGTCTTAACTTTAGGGACGACCTTCCTCGCAGACTGTTTATGTGCATCTGTAACTGCGTGGGACTTGTTCCATAAGTGTGATCTGGTGACTAAGATACCCCCGATGAAGAAAAAAGAGTTATGTAAGAACGTGCCATAACAATAGTTCTTCAAGGGGATCTCAGGCATCAGGTCTGCCTTCCCTCCCACCATCCCCCTTTATGGTGCTCTTTCTCAGAACTGGCTGTCTGGTGTATCTGGCCTTTTATTTAGGCCTATGCCTCTCTCTCTCTCTCTCTCTCTCTCCTCCTCCCTACCTCTCCCTCTCCTCTCCTCTCCCTCCCTCTCTCTCTCTCTCTCTCTCTCTCTCTCTCTCCCTCCCTCCCTCTCCTCTCCTCTCCTCTCCCCTCTCTCTCTCTCTCTCTCTCTCTCTCCCTCTCTCTCTCTCTCTCTCCTCTCCCCTCTCTCTCTCTCTCTCTCTCTCCCTCCCTCTCTCTCTCTCTCTCTCTCTCTCCCCCTCCCTCTCTCTCCCTCTCCTCTCCCCCTCCCTCTCTCTCTCTCTCTCTCTCTCCCCTCCTCTCCCCCTCCTCCTCTCTCTCTCTCTCTCTCTGTCTCTGGTCTCCCATGGCATGAGCTTTACTCCCTTAGTCTCTGGGGCAAAGAACTGAGGAGAGAGCAGGGTCACTCGCACCTTTATAGGGTTGGTGATGTTGGCAGACGATATCGGTGTGGGCAGCCCCATTTGTACAGCTGAAAATCTTGCATGTGGATCCTGCTTCACCGATGGTGAAGTTCCTTATGTGTAACCTGATGACTGAGATCACCTTGAAGATCTACTGTTACGGTAAGTTCTTACGTGACTGTTCTGTTTTTTCCTTTTGCTGCTTAGGGGGTAGTGTGTGGAGTTAAGATTGGAAACCCTAACGCCACATATCCCTACTTCTGTGGTGTTAAGTTACCCTAACTGGTGCATTAATGAAGTTTTTTGCAAATAATATAAATATATAGATAGATACACATACATACATACACACATATATGTATATAGAATGTTTAGTCATAGAGGTGTACTGAGGTCTGTGCTCCGGATGTGAAACTATGGCTTGAAATAATTTCCAGAGAGTCTACTAACCTCCGATTAATGCTCCAAGTGCGTGGTATTGACTAGGAGAATGCTGCACAGCAGATTGCCTTCCACTTGTCTAAGCTGAAACCCCTTTGTTGGAGAACACCGGGGACTGCCAATGCTAAAATCAGCTGTTCAGGGTTTGCAGATGCATTGATACAGCAGAGATGTTGTGACAACTGGTGAGATAATTGTTCCCTAAAGATGAGATTGTTGTTTTTTGTATTTTACAGGAAGCAAAAAAGAAGTATGACAAAGAGACGGAGAAGTACTGCAGTGTGCTAGATAAACACATGAACTTGTCTTCCAAGAAGAAGGAGGCACAGCTCCATGAGGTGACTGCTACCGTGCTTTGATAATGTTATACAAAAGTCAGTGATGTCTTGCGCATCTTGAAATTTGCTGTGTTATTACACTGCTGTTACACAGTAATAATTAGTAAACGTGTCTAGTTACATTGTAATCACATTAAAATGCTGATGCATCAGTCTTGAGCAACTTATGTAATTATAACTGATCTGATTTTATTGGTGAAGATCTACCATGATGACTTCCTAGTTTTAAAAAAAGTCACTGGGTAGTACACATGGTCACTGTAAACCTACAGAATAGTAACAATAACATTTTGTCCAGGTGAACTGCAGCATTACCAAAAAGTGTTTTCTTGGCCTTAGCTTTGCTTATTTTCTCAGTTCCCCTTTTCCATCTGTCCCTGTTGTGCTCCTGTGCCAGAGCCCATAACAAAGCCATAATTGTTTGGGACAGAGATGCGGATGCAGTACACTGCGACCATGGCCCTGCACATCCTCTCTTTATTTTCCTATTGCCTACTCAGTCCTTCCTTATGTTCCCGCTCAGCAGTATGGTGATTATTCCCCACTTCCTCTCCTCATGAGGACAGCCACTCTGGAGGCTGTGACGACAGCAACAGCCACGTCTCATCTTTCATACCAGAGGCTTCTCAGTTCTGCGGAGTAACAGTGCACAAGCAAAAAATAACAGCAGTGTGCATACCGATTATTCTGTCAGATGCATTGGAATACCAAAATGCACTGCAGATATTGAGATTTTAAATACAGACTTAACCTAAAATGCTATAATTCTTAGATCTTAGTAGTGAAGGGTCTGCCACACCAATGCAGTGATGCCTGAGGTTCTAGCCTGTTTACTAAATCCTCATTATCCCTCGTTTTATAGGAACTGTAATTTTTCTTACTCCCATGACTGCACAGAATGTTAGCTGGGTATTTTAGTTTATTTGATTAGCCTTCCACTCCTCCCTCACACTGTTATTCATGAATGTTACCACACTCCTGAAAGAGATATAACAAAATGAATGCCAGAGTACTGTTCAAAGCATTTAAAGGCTCACTGTCTATCCTTCCCCCAAAAAGGAAGACAAGACAAGATGTGGGATCCCTGCTGACCTCACCATAGGGGATGGATTGGTGGTTAGCCTCAGAGAAGCCAGGCAGTGGTACTAGTGAGGCTGCATGATGGGGGCATGGCTGGAGATGGGAGCATTAAGAAATAAAAAAAAAAAGAGAAGGATTTAGTTCTGTTTTTTTCTTCCATTTTGTCCCTTTCTTCCACTTGCCCGTCCCAATGATTGGGGTCTCTGTAACGACACCTTTCCCCCAGCCTGGAGGGCGGGCAAGTGACTACCTTCTCGAGTGTTGTCAGTGCTTCTCCTTGGTTGCTGGAAGGGTGAGCATGGATGCCCCCCGACCATAACCTCCCTCAGTGATGCACCTGGGCACTCCACCAGTGGCACAGTGGCATTTTGGAGCTTGTGATTTGCTGCACCTTCTGTTTCTTTTATTGGGAAGATATCTTCACTTTCAGCTGATTCAGAACATTTTACAGTTGTCCACTAAAAAGATGGAACAGCACATTTTTAACATCATATTTTTTTTTTTAGTTTAACGAGGAGTAGCACACTAAGCTGAAAGCTTTTTTACAGGTGCGACCTGGGAGCACAGGGAAGTTAAGTGACTTGCTCAGGGTCACACAGTATGCAAGTGGAAGCTGTGGGATTCGAACCCAGGTCTGGTCTGTTGGATGTCACCAGATTTGCAGCTCAGAGCCTTAAACCACTGCACTATACTGCCTCCCATATTAAAAGGAGGATGAAAAGGAAACTTCCAAGTCTGGTTTTCTGAGGGATTTGCCTTTTATTTTGGTCTTCAGAGGGCTTTTTCAGTTTAAGTGGGGGTGGGGTAGGGACTTTTGTAACCAGTAACCCACAGTCTGGTGTGCATTTATGCTATAATAACTGCATGCCTCAAGTGAGTTGTGAAGAACAAGGCAAAGCTGAATTTCTGTAACCACCATGGAATTTCTGCAACCACCTTAGAAGTACAGTTTATGACAGCATAACTGCACACCCAGGGAGTGTGTTATCACACCTATAAAATGGGCACAAAAGATGTCAAAAATGCAAAAAAGATAATTTAACTGATGCTGTAATAACTGCACGATCATGCAAATGGATTCCCTCGATCACAGTGCAGAATTCTGTTAACTATTTTATAATTGCAATTTTACAAATTTTTAAAGCGTATTTAGCGAGGAGAAGATTCTGTCAAATGCAGGCAGGTTCAAGGAGTTGTCGTTACTGCTATACATGGCACATTCAAAAAATCTGGCATAACCAGACCGCTGTTGCTGGCTGGTAGTGCCCTACATTATCAAAGGGAGAGGTTCGATTGTAACTCCCATATTCTGTGGCAGCAGTGATATGTGCAGACTGCTGAGGCAGTGGGGAAGGAAGGGTTTAGTGTGCCAGCTGTGTAGTTTCTCCTGTGTATATTGAGGGGCTTTGGCATCATGACTGACCACAAAGCAGCAGTTTCTTACACAAAGGCCAGCACAGTTGAGGCAGTCTGCATATTGCTATCATGAGGCGGAAGGTGAAACTGCCAATAGGAAAAAATACCGACCCATGCCAGTAATTATACCTTGCACCTTGTTAGTCCAAACCCCCCACGATGCCGGCACAATTGGACGTGTTCTCTCAGGCTGTCACTTCCAGGCCTAGGTTCTGCCTGAGTCGGCAAGCTTCAGAGCTATCGCTAGTAGTTAGGGTCTGAACAGGTAGGTGGCAGGGAAAACAGGCCCAGTGGCAACAGCTGGGACAGGAGTGGTACGAGATAGCAGGAATGTCCAGGTGCCTGAGGTAGAAGGAAAAAATATAAATTAAAAAAAACAGCAAACGGTGCATGAATAACTCATTAAAAGGTGTGATTTGGTCACAGAACATATGTTAACAACAAGGTCACACAGACATTTCATACATTTTTATAGGTGGTATGTGTAACAGCTAGGAAGCACATAATGATGAGTGATGAATTACACAGTCATTCATTCAAACCTGATTTTCTGGAATGCATATTTCCATCAGGGGATTAAAAAACAGTCACACACAAAGCTGTATGTGCATCTGTTTGCAAGCTATCGTGCCTCTTACGGGGTCCCTTGTTTGTATGTTGCTTAAAATGAAAAAAAATCACCCGCCTGTGGTTCAAGTGATCATAGGGGGTGAATGCTCATGTCCTGTGCCTGGTACCCTGTTAGGTCAGCTGGAAGTTGGTAGAATGACTCCTACAGAACACTTACATGGGAAGCAGCAAGGCAGGATGTGCAAATGGCAGCCGGTGCATCAAATGCAGACACTTCTATACAGGCAGAACATAACTTTTTGGGCACTTGTGATGACCACTTGTGAAAACCAGAGCTGGCAGTACACTTAGACAATTATGATATCAGAAAAACACCCATGAAGTGCCCTAGTAGCTCCCCAATGTTTTGCTTTGCACTACAGCTTTTTCAAGAGGCACTTGATAAAGCTGTAGTGCACAACAAAACTTTGAGAATCTGCTAGTGATCCTATGGGGCTTCATGGGTGTCTTTCTGACATAATAAATATCTACAAGTACTGCCAGCTCTGGTTTTTAGGTGCCAACGAAGTAGCTTTAAGCACCTTTTGTTGTCATACATACTCTTGCATTTAGTCAAGCTCAAAGGTACATTCAGTGTGATTCGGCTGCATGGTGTCACTGATGATGTCAGTGATAAGACTTTTAGGTCTTGGCATTGGGTTTTAGATCTGCACAAGCCTGGGTTCAATCCCCAGTGCAGAACACTTTTTTCTTTCTCACTATAATTTATGTAGAACGAGAGAAATTATTAAATGTCATTACTGATGACAGTGATATACTTTCAGCAAGGTTTGAAGTTCTGCATTGCTACTAACTTTAAAAGCTCCAGTTGAGACTTTGAGGTTTAAATGCAACTTGGGAACATTACTTGAAACTGACAGACTGTTCATTACGAAAATCCACTGCAGCCCTGGGGGTGGGGTGGGGTCTTCACTCACTGTTGGATGTCCTTTGCCATAGCATGCATCGCCTATATAAAAAGCTTAATACAGTGGTAGAGCTACAAGTTACCAAGCAGTAGAGGGTAGAGGGTAGGGGGGCCTTTGTTCGATCCCCAAAGTAAATATTTTTTTCTTTCTCACTACAGTTTATGTAGTTTGAGAGAAATTGTTAGATTTCATTGCTAATGATAGCAACATGAAGTATTTTCACCAAGGTTTTCAAAGTTTTGTATTGCTGATACCTTGACAAGTTCATCTCAGATTTTGAAGTTTAAATACAACTTGGGAAACACTACTTTAGATAAACAAACTGTTAATTATCCACTGCAGCTAGGGGTCCGTGTGTGTGTGTGTGTGTGTGTGTGTGTGTGTGTGTAGGGGGTAATGCATTAATTGCCGGATGTCCTTTGCCACAGCATGCATCACCTGTCTAGTATGTTGAGTGCAGCGGTACAGCTACAGACTATCAGGCAATAGCGAGTAGGGGGCCTGTGTTTGAGTTCCAGAGTTGAAAATTTTTCTCACTGCAACATATTTAGTATTAGTGAAAGAAATAATTAGATGTCACTGGTGATGTCAGTGATAGACTTTCAGCATGGTTTGACATTCCATATTGCTGATAACATAAACTGTTCCAGCTCAGACTTTAAGATTTAAATAGAACTTGGGAAACATTATATGGGTGTCCTTTGCCACAGCTTACATTTCCTGCTTTGGAAGCTTAGTACAGTGGTAGAGCTACAGGCATCCCAAGCAGTAGAGGGCCAGGGTTTGATTGCCAGAATGGAATTTTTTTTCTCTCTCACTAGAATTGATGCTGTGTCTCAGACCCCATCTCCCAAGCCATTTCCTTTTTCATTGCTAGGGGAAATTTGTCAGCCTTCTTTCTGGTCACGTAATTAATTCATATAGACCTTTTTTGGTGCCTTTAGTACCATTGTTACTTTGATTACCTTTACTGGGCATCACACGTGCCTGAAATATTATATAACACTTAGTCTCCCAGGACTGCAGCGCTGAGAGTCAGATAGCTGGTACCACTGATTGTTTCCAGTGGGGGGAATAGCATAACAGGATCGGGAGCTGAAGGACTCACTCTGGGAAGTACATTTTAGTTCTGCATTTTTGTCTGTTTTTCTTTACTGTGTGGTAAACATTTTTGGGACAGTTTACAGGCTTTGTTTTTTTGGGAGCTATCAGATCTGTTTCTATTTGGTTACAGGCTTTTATTTTGCATTTACAGGACAGCACATAATTGTTTTAAACGTATGTTTTGTTTGGTGCAGGGGCTTAAATTGTTAACATTCCCCCATAGCTCACAAACAGGGCATTAAACAAACAAGGTAACAATCCCTCTTTACAAGACACTGGTTAGGCCCCATCTGGAGTACTGTGTGCAGTACTGGAGGCCACACTTTCGCAAGGACATTAACCAAATTGAGGCAGTCCAGAGAAGGGCAACCAAAATGATGCAGGGACTGCATCAGAAAACATATGAGGACAGATTAACGGAGCTCAATATGTATACCCTAGAGCAAAGGAGGGAAGAGAGGTGATATGATCAAAACATTCAAACACCTTAAGGGCATTAACAAGGTGAAAGAGTAACATGGTTCAATATAAGAAAAGTAGCAGGACAAGAGGACACAGCATGAGAGTAGAGGGAGGCCGATTAAGGGATAATGTGAGGAAGTTCTTTTTCACAGAAAGGGTGGTGGATGCATGGAACAGCCTACCTCAGGAAGTGGTGGATATGAATACAGTGCAGGGTTTCAAACAGGCATGGGATAGGCATAAGGGAGCAATACAGATGAGTATGAATAGATAGGCCATTGACAAAGCAAGGTAGGTACCTACCTACCTACCAATACAGATGAGTATGAATAGATAGGCCATTGACAGAGCAAAGACCGATGGCACATTTATAAGGTGGAAAAAGAAATAGGCAGACTGGATGGGCCTTGCGGTCCTTATCTGCCGTCAACTTTTGTGTTTCTACAAAAGCAAAAGCGCACTAATCCAGGATTTAAAAGAGGGCCCGGCATTGGCATTTCAGTTTAGTCTCCCAGGACAGCAGCGGTGGGAGTCAGATAGCTATTTTATTAACTTTCTGCATGGTTTGAATTGTGTTTTGGGCATTTGCTGTTGGGAGGTGAAGGGAAGGGATTTCACTGTTTTTTTTTTTTTTTTCCATTCAACTTTTATTAAAGTTTACAATACAGAGAACGAATCCACAAGACATTTGACATAAGGAAGCTGTAATTGCTATACAAGATTTTACTGATTCGTCCCTCCCTACCCACCCCCATCCCCCAAGCCCAGCGCAGCATCCTACCAACCAAACCACATCATGCATTACAATGAGCATACATTTCAAGCTTGTAAAGAGTACAGGGTTTGAAAAGCGCCCCATATCCTATTAAACTTGATAAGTTTATTAGAAAGGCTTGCGATGGTTCTCTCCATTTTGAGATTGGCCAGAAGCTCTTGGAGCCACTCAGAATAGGACAAATTGTCAGAATCTTTCCAATGCCTAAGGACCACCTTTTTAACAGACATGGAAATTAATGCCATATAATATTTCCTACACCGTATAGAAATACCAGAAAAGTCCCCCAAAAGACATACTTTGGGTGTGAACAAATCTGCGAGCCCCAACAGTGGATCAACTCTTTGTTTAATGGTGGTCCAAAGTAGAGCAACTTTGGGACAGTTCCAAAAAATATGAAGAAGGTCCCCCGGGTGTAGCTCACATCTAGAACATATCGGAGAGGGCATCACACCCAGTTTGGCCAACTTCTGAGGGGTATAGTAAATATTATGCAAAATTTTAAATTGCATTAATCTAAGTCTGTCCTGGAGTAAAAATTTATGACAGTTATGCCAAAGTTGAGGCCAATCTAATTCCTTCTCCGGAAAAAGGGACGACCAATATGCAACTGGAGCAAGGTTATCAGGGTATGCCCATGCAAATAAGATGCTGTATATCTTTGACACCACATGGGGCAATCCAGCCACCTCTGCCAGAGTGGCCTGAAAAGTGATGTGGGCAACAGGGGGCGGAGTAACTCCAAAAACTTTTAGCACAAGGTGCCGAAGCTGAAAAATCTTAAAGATGTTTATCTCAGGTATCATAAACTTATGCATAATTTCCACTGAGGAGCACCAATGTCTATCAACTGTAGTAAAATCTTTCAGCTGATAGTTTGCTAACGGAGGAAGCCATTTAAGTGATAGGGGCTTGTTATCTAGTTGTAGTCTAGGATTGCCAATTATTGGCTGAGACAAGTCCTTGACATTATCATATTTGAGAAACGCACATAGTTGAGCGTGTGCAATAACAGATACTGCAATGGGGGAATTACGGAGCGCATCCGGGAGAGATCCTACTTTAGTGTACAGCAACGCACCGGTATGGAGTCCATACTTTTTAATAGAGGCTAACTCCACTCTAAGCCAGGCCGGGACGTAGGAGGAGGAGTGTGCTAATAGCTGCTCCGGTGTCAGCCACCTGAGATATTTGTTAACCTGGCTGGCCCGATAATACAATCCTATGTGAGGAATTCTTAAGCCCCCTTTTCCTTTAGAAGTAGCCAGTTTATGAAAGGCCATTCTAGATTTTTTATACCCCCATATAAAATTGGAAAACATACTATGGATTTTTTTAAACCAGGACAACGAAAGGCCAATATTTAACATATTAAGGGGATAGAAGAGGCGGGGAAAGAAATTCATTTTAATTAAATTAATCCTGCCCCACAGGGAGAGAGGAAGAAGCGTCCACCTGTGGAGATCTTGGTCTATTCTTTGAGCCAGCAGATCCAAATTTAATTGTTTAAGCCGGGTTATATTGCGTGTCAAAATGATTCCAAGATATTTAATGGAATCAGACTGCCAGGCAAACCCAAAAGTCATGATTTCTTGCTTATAAACCCTATGATTGAGAGGAAAGACCGAGGTTTTCCCGATATTAAGTTTATAATTCGAAACCTCGCTAAACTCCTCTATTATATTAAGAATAGGGGGAATAGATGTAGCTGGATTAGTAGTCTGCAAAAGAAGGTCATCTGCGTATACAGCTACCTTAACCATCTGCTCATTTAAAGATATACCTAGAATATCCTGAGCTTTGGTTAATCCCCGAATAAGGGGCTCTAAATATATATTAAAGAGCAGGGGGGACAAGGGACACCCTTGCCTAGTTCCCACATGTAATTTAATCGGGCTGGAAATCATTCCGTTACAAGAGATTCTAGCAGAGGGTAACAAATATAGTGAACGAACCCAGCTCAGAAATTGGTTGGGAATACCGAATGCCTCCATAGCAGCAAATAAGTAATTCCAATGTACCCTGTCAAAGGCCCTCTCGACGTCCAGGGATACCAAGGCCATTGGAATAGGAGCATCCCTTGAAGCTGAGAGGACATGCGCCAGGGTTCGTAAATGGTCTACTGATGATCTGCCCCTCATAAAACCGACCTGCTCCTCCCCATTGTGCAAGGCAGAACCATGCTCAGACGATCAGCCAATAGTTTGGCTAAAATTTTAATGTCATGATTGATTAAAGAAATAGGCCTATAACTAGAGACCAGATCCTGTGGCTTATCAGGTTTGGGCAATAAAACAATCCGAGCTTCAAAAAGGAAAGGATCAGCCCCTTAACCGGAAAGAAGAAATTGAAAAAGTGACAGTAAAATAGGGGTTAACTGCTTGGAAAATACCTTGTAAAAGTTGGCGGAGAATCCGTCAGGACAAGGAGTTTTATCGGATGGCAAAGATTTAATTACTAAAGCTATTTCATCCTCAGAGATAGGGGATATTAATGCGGCTTGTTGAGAGTTAGTGAGGGAGGTCATTGTAAGTCTCCCAAATATTTTTGCAAATCCTCCTCAGAAGGGGGATTTACCATGGGACCATATAAATCCCGAAAATAACAGGTGAATACATCAAGTATCTCTGTGGATGAAGTTTTAGGGGGATCTCCCTCACCAGAACGAATTGCTGCAATAAATCTAGCTGATTCTTGTTGCTTAACACGCATTGCCAACAGCCGCCCAGCCTTCTCCCCTTGGTCCATATAAACTGCGTTTGTTTTTAAAATAGCGAACTCCATTTGCTTCCTTAACAAATTAAGATAGGCATCTTTAACTTTCACTAACTCCTGCTTGAAAGTTTCAGAGGAGGTAGGAGAGAGACGGGATTCTATATCTCTAATTTGGGACAGAAGGCGGGAAGTTTTATTTTCCCGTTCCTTTTTCCTTTTCGAAGTTAAGCCAGTTAAAATCCCCCTCAAAAACGCCTTGAAAGCGCTCCATTCCACGTCCGGCCGCCGTGTGGAATTGATATTAATGGCCATAAACTGTTGTATTTGGGATGTTATGTACTCAATCTTATCGGATTCCTTAAGAATTTGATTATTCAACTTCCATCTGCCCCCCCATAGGTAAAGAAGACAGGGAAATTTGACATACTACCGCAGAGTGGTCCGAAAGTGGGCCTGAGACAATATTAGAATCTAAAACCCCAGACAGAAGAGTTTGAGAGATGAAAATGTAATCGATCCACGAAGAGGTGCCGTGGACTTGCGAAACAAAAGTGTATTCCCGCACTTTGGGGTGAAGTACACGCCATACATCACAGAGCCCTGCAGAGTCTGCCAAGTCCCTGAACGATCTTTGGGCAGGGGAAAGGCCCTGATGACAATGGCCTGACCTGTCTAGGGATGGATCGAATACCAAATTAAAATCACCACCTATAATCATGGGACATCCAGAACTTCCAATATTTTCATAAAGAAACCCGGAGTATCAATATTGGGACCATAGACGCTACCCAATACAATATCCAGAGTGCATAACCTCCCCTTCACAAACAAAAACCTTCCAGAAGGATCAGAAATGCATTGGGTAGGTCTGAAAGGAAGCGATCTATGTAGAAGAATCATGACCCCCCCTACTTTGGGTATTACCCTGCGCAGCAAATATCTGTCCCACCTGTTGTCTTCTCAGCTTATCTGCTTCGTCATTGAGTAAATGGGTTTCTTGTAAAAAAATAACTTCGGCTTTTAAATGACTAAGATATTTCAAGATCTTATATTGTTTAGTCTTATGCCTAGCCCCTTTAACATTCCAAGTGGTAATCTTAAGATTGCTAGCCATTACCTGTTGAATCCCTGGATAACACCATAGAGCTTCTCCTGCACTAATGTTTAGCTTTCATGTTACATTTTATACAACTTCTGCTGCGCTTGACCACCCTCCACCCACCTCCATCCCAACTCACTCAAACCCCAGTAATAAACCCCCAAAAAAACAACCCCAATAACCTACGATAAATCCCAGCCCCTCCCACTCCCCCTTATTCTCATGGCACATGATGAACAGCTCACCAAAACATCTCCTCACCACCCCATCCCCCCGCCTTTCATAACTAAACTAACTAGATTATTATACCATCTATGTTTATCGTTAAGCAAACAATGCAACAATACAGTTAAACAGTAATTGTCCGTATACTGAACATCTCAAGACATCAGCCTCTAAAAATAAGAAGCCCTCCAAACCATACCAAGAGAATGGAAATTAAATAATAAAGGAGGGTGGCCCTTCAATCCTAGAAATGAGTTGCATCTTTCCCCTTCAAATCCATGGGGAAATGGAGGGGTCGTGAAAGAAATTAACCAGTAGCTTCTGCCAGAATAAGAGAAAAAAACAAAACATTTCTGCTAAAACTAAACAAATAGGGCTTGATTAGACAGCCTAGCCAAATTATAATCTGCTTATGCCCTTGCATATGCGAAGAGTGAGGTTTTTAGACACATATCCTCCTATAGATGACAAAACAATAGAAAAAGCAAAAAAAAAGAAAATATCGCTATTGGAAGCCTTTCCCTGCATATGAACATGCACTGTATGATATTCAACAAACTACAGTCTCTGATGTCATCTAGTGGCGAGAGATCGGAAATGCATAAACGAGTAATGTCTTAGGTGCCAGCGCTTTCTTGAGAGAGAAAACTATTTAACCCGTCATTCCATCTTCTTGTTACCAACTTGAAATAGCTTGAAGCAGTAGGTGGCGGCGAGATCAAAAAACCGCACAGCTTCCTGGCTACATCTCCTATTTATGCAAAACTCGAGAGCTGATAAGCAGTAGTGGTTGTGCAGTCTCAGTTTGTTTAAGTTTAGGGGCGGGCAGACATACTTTAAAGGTGCTGTGCTGGGTGCAAAGCAAACTTCCTTCTTGTAATACTTGTGAAGAAGCGAAAGAGACACACATACCTTCAGAAGCAAACAAGCCAGACCCCCACCATTCGCAAGCCTGCAAAGAAGAGTTCAAAATCAGCTGTTACACATTATAACTCCAGCTCCCATCCACACCGTACCAGCCCCTAACTCAAGGAGCCCGAAACAAGTCTGGGAGTATAGACTTAAGACCAGCAGCCGCCGACTCCGCGTTTTCATATGTTATCCAAGAGCCAGCAACAAACACTTTGAATCTGGCCGGATAGTTCATTTTAAACTTGATTGCAGCAGCTATTAACTTCATTGCAATAGGATGATAGGTGGCTCGTTTTTGACGCACAGAGAGAGGTAGATCCTGTACTACCCTCAGTTTAATTCCTTCCCACATGAGTTCCTTCATTTCTCGCACTTTAGACATAAAGTGCTGTTTCTCTTGAAAATTCAAAAATCGGAAAATAAAAGTTCTGGGAGCAGCTCCTTGTGATGGCATAGGTCACAACGCTCTGTGGGCTCGTTCAATAATATATTCGGAGCCAAAAGGGGTAGGACCAGCAACTCTCTCTACAAATTTTTTAATAAACTTAACCGGGTCTGTGCCTTCTTCCCATTCGGGGAGACCTATTATCACCACATTATTGCGGCGGCTACGACCCTCGAGGTCTTCTATTTTATTTTCCATCCTGGCTAGTCGTTGCCTCACCGCCACCAGCTCGGGGTCAAGTTGGTCTTGCTTACGCTCTAGTGAGTGTATGCGGGCTTCATTGTCTGATGTCCTCTGTGAGAGGGATTCCAGGACACTGGAAATACTTTTAATTTCTCCCGCGATGCTCTGGATTTCGATTTTAAAGGTTTAAACTCCTCCAAAAATTTAGCGAGCGAGGTCTACACGGCATTCTATTGACGAGAAGTCTGCATCTGAAGCTCAGTAGAGACCTTAGGCTTCTTCGGGGCCTTTTCGGGGGTTGCAGGAGGGGTATGCTTTGGGTTTTTTTTCTTCATTTCCATTTCCATCCAGCACCCGTCGGGTAAACACCGATTGAAAGGAAGACTTCCACCACTTACTAAGTCGTTAGGAGCTTTTCTAAACAGGTTTAATTAATATAAAAACAGACGGGCAAGAGCTCATAAAGGAGAATGCTACTCCGTGGACTGCATCACGTGACTCCGTATTTCACTGTTTTGTAACCTTACTACTTATTTTGACTTGCCTGGGGCAACTACATTTGAGAGGTGAAGAGAAGAGGCTGATTCTGTGGCTTTAAAGGACTAGTTTGAGTGTCTGGAAAGAAGGATATAAATACTGTAGCCCACATACCTGTGCAATCATTTACAGGGAGACTCCAAACTAGGCTGATTGTTTCTGAAGGGCAGCAGCATAGCTCCCGACTTCCCTCCCCTCATCCTACCCACCCAGGGACCTCTCTACCTTTATAGGTACCTGTTTCATTACAGCTTCCAGCTTCATCGTAAATAGGTGCCAAACTCACCTCTGCAAACAACTTCAGTCAGTAAGCTAGACAGAACTCCTTCATAGATGTGAGCATATACAAAACAATCACAGTTAAGCCGATGGATGGTAACAAACACCACAGGTAACAGTCTCATAAAAAAAAAAAATATATATATATTATTATTATTTGGGGGCACTAAACGCATTTACAAGTGAGCTTAGTGAGTATTTGAGGGCATAGTAGAATACAATAGGATGACACATGGGGTGGTGCAGTGCAGTGCAGCAGTCTTCAGATGTACATTCTGGGGGCTGCGGTTCTGCCCCATTTGCAGGCACCTCTCTGGGCTGTGGGCAGAGGTGACCAGGCTCCAGGTCAGGCTGGCAGGAGTACTGGGAACCTTCACCCCCACATAGAGGCCACTTTGTCCCTAGACAGTGCCACAGCGGATACCAAGGCAGCAGTCTGGATGGAATGCAGTAGGTTAGGAGAGGGTTAGGGAAGTGGGACGAATACACATCTCCCATCTGGTCCAACTAAAGAACAAATATGCTGTTCTTGAAGAGCGGGAGTGCCCCACAGGGGACCCCAAGGTTGCAAACAAGGATGACGAGCAGACCAACAGGGAGGAGGGCACACTGGCAAAACCCAGAGAACCCCAGAGGAGGAGGAGGAGGAAGCTTATCCTAGTGGGGGACTCAGTTGTTCAGCACTTGGATCTAGGCAGACAGTGGAACAGTGAGGGAGGTTAAGTGTCTCACCGGAGGTGCAGCTTGGAGGGAGTGTGAGTGGATGTAGAAGCATGAGACAATAACAGATAACCAGACAGAATGTAAGATGCATAAAAAATGCAAATAAATGTGATAATTTATTTTCAAAAAAAATAAAAAATTAAAAAAATGTTCACAGAAAGGAAAAAATCATTGTTAGTCTTCACACCCACAAACAACAGAAAATACTTATTTCCTAGACTCATGAAAATGTCTTTTCCTTCCTTTGTCAAAAATTAGCACTTGTGTTAAAACCAACACACAGACGTCCTCCTCCTCTTACTGTGGTCAGTCCAGCACTGACCCACCTCTCAAAAACTATCACCTGGTGGAGAGTTCTTATAGTACTGTATTTGTGACATCATAACCATGTGACTTGTAATTACCAAACATTTGGCTAGTTATTATTCCTATTATCTCTCACACTGGCTATGCTGTACCAGTAGTGTCACTTAAGATCAGGTGCATTCTTTACTCTAGCACATTTAACCTTGGATGCACTATAAAACACTCTTATACCTTAATTATAGGAGTGGGACATTATTTGGAAATTAGCTCCTCCCCCTTTTTAGTGACATCACTCTCTACAGCTCCTATAAAGACAGCCATTTTATGGGCTGCCAGCCCTACAGTAGGACTCTCCAGGATATAGGGTATTCAGGTAACATCCATTTTATTTTAATACAAAAAGGAAAAAGAAAACACACTTTATTTCTGGATAAAGGAATCTCTAACCAGAGCAGAGAAAAACAGATGAGGGGCGTGCTCCCTGTTTGTTTTTCTGCAAGGTCCAGATTCAGGTTAATTTACAAATCTCTAGACAGAAGAAAAACATTTATTTAACATATCCAGTAGACACAGTAATCCAATACTTCTTCTGCACTTATTTTACTTTTATAGGGCTGCACAAAGCCTTTTTCCTGAATTTTAAAGGCTTTCATTCATAATTCTTTCTACCCGATGGCTGCAATTTCAGCCGATGGCTTTCTTTGCAACCTAGCTTTTCTAGCTGTCCTAGGGCTCCATCTAAACAATTGCAGCACCTTTATTTTATTTGTTAGGACACTACAGGGCTCTGCAACCTTATGCTCTTAGGCCCCATCCACACTGCACCACTCAGACCCCGTAACGGATAGAAACTGTTACAACTGGGGACCGGTGCAGTGTGTCCACACTGCTGCGGTGTCCGTTCTGGGACCCGGCACCGCCCGATCCCACACTTGAGCAGGGGACCATTACCGTGGCACCCGATCCCACAATGTAGCTCAAGGCTGCGCTTAGGGACAGGTGCCACGCATCCACACTATGCCCGGTAACGTTACCGAGGCATAACCGGCTTCATAACCGTTGTTGAAACCACCTCATATGTGGTTTCAACAACGGTTAAGAAAACACCTTCTGTAACGTTACAGGTGTAAACGTAAACCGTTGTGGTAATGGTTTGGGCACTCTGTAACGTTACAGAGGGGTAGTATGGACAGGGCATTAGTGTCCTGTACTTACATTCTTGTTTTAGACCCCTCTAGAATGTATCCATGGAGCGGATACAGATACAACACTTCGAAGGCCGAAATGGAGTGTATCTGGACTCCATAGCAACTGTAAACAGTTGTGCTGCATAGGCTTTCCCTTTCAGGTGCACGGCCGCTGCTCTTGCTTACCGCAACAAGTGGTGGTGTCTGTTCAGCTCTGCAGTACTTTTTGGGAAGCCCTTTCCTGCATGAACGTGCACAGGATCCTCTGCAAATGTGCGCATACATTCCGGCATGAATGTGCGCACATTTCGTAAGGGCTTTGCTTTGTGGGGACAGCTTGCAGCGGACAAATAGCGCAAAGCAGTTTCTTTCCTAAAAACATTTTCTCTTGCTTTTAACATACAGAGACATCTGAGACATACCTCGGGACAGAGAGCTGGGAATTCAGAAATTTAGGAAGCTCTCTAAACATTCATTATTGATTACTATAAGCAATGGACTTGCTGGGGCTTTCTTGATACGGGCATGAGACTGAATTATAGCCCTGTATCATAAATGTATAAAACTGCACAACAGCTTTGGAAGTTTTTGATGCAAGATATTTTATATGAGAAAGGGCAAAAGGGATAGTAAAGAAAAGATAATACAGATTGCCAGGTTGACCACCCTGACAAGAAAACAGGATAGATAGGAAAATAGAAGACAGGAGAGAGTGAAATCAGAAAACAAAACCGGGGGCATCTCTTAAGGATTTTATCTTTCTTTTATTCTTCATAACAGGGATCCCTGTTACACACCTCCCACCACAAGAAGGCAACACAATATTTTTGTTGTTGTCTGAGACCCTTCACCTTTGGAAGGGTTGGAACTTCCGTCCACCCACTCCAGAAGTTCCCCTCAGGGACCCTTAATAAGTAATTCTGTATGATTGGGGTTCTAGACGTACTATCATATTTCTGTACAGAACTGTTCTTATCCCTGAGGTTAGTGCTTTTTAACAAAAAGCACTCCAATTACTCATTAGTCATCAAATAATACAAGACAATTCATGTTCATATTTCAACAATTGGTGTACTTTCTGTGCCATATCTTGGTAGGAAATCATCATTTTGATGCTGTGACCCAGGCCTGTGTTTTACTGTGAATTGATATGGTTGTAGTGACCTAGCGGATTATGATCTGTCATTACTACAGAATCATTGCCCCAAAGATAGTATTTAGGGATTCTATGGCCCATTTCATGGCTAAACATTCCTTCTCTATGGTCGAGTATTTTCTCTCTCGCTCGTGCAGCTTCCTACTAATGTGCAATACTGGATGTTTCCCCCCTTCTCATTGCGTTGTGTAAGCACAGCTCCCAAGCCTGTATCAGAGGCGTCTGTCTATATTTCAAAAGGTTTCTGGAAGTTGGGACTAGTTAGAACGGGGGCTGAAGAGAGTACTGCCTTAATGTTCCTGAAAGCCTCCTTACATGCTGGGGTCCATTTAACTTTGTTGGGGGTGTTTTTTTTTTGTAAGCTCTGTTAATGAAGTTGCCAGAGTAGCAAAATCATGGATGAACCATCGATAATAATTGGCTAAACCCAAGAAAGATTGAACATGCTTTTTAGTGATGGGATTGGGGCCGTTGGCTACTGCCTCCACTTTGTTAATTTCTGGTTTCAGGGACCCTTTTCCAATCACAAAACCCAAATGTCTTGTTTCGGTCCTTGCTATGGCGCACTTGGCAGGATTAACAGTTAACCCACTATCTTTGATAATCTGAATGATGGTACTCAGATGCACTAAATGAGTGGGCCAGTCGTGACTAAAAATGACCACATCATCCAGGTATGCTGAACTGTACTGGGTATGAGGTCTTAAGATGTGGTCCATATAGTGCTGAAAGGTGGCAGGTGCGCCATGAAGTCCAAATGGCATTGTTATAAATTGGTACAAACCTACTGGTGTAGGGAAGACTGTGATTTTGTGGGCATTGGTGGCCAAGGGAATTTGCCAATATCCATTGGTCAAATCTAGCATACTAATATAGCTGGTATTTCCTGTTCTATCTGACAGGTCATCTGTTCTGGGCATGGGGTACTCATCAAAGTCTGAGATAGAATTCATCTTCCGAAAATCCAAGCACACTGTTATACCTCCTTCTTTTTTATTCACTACCACCATTGGGGAAGACCATGTACTCCTAGATGGAACAATTACCCCCAACCATTCTATCTTCCTTACCTCATCGATCATCTCCTGCCTAATCTTTTCAGGTAGTCGATAGGCCTTTTGATGTATGGATTTCTGCTGATTAACCTTAACGTCCTGTTCCACTCCCAGAGCCCTTCCTGGGGTGGTTGTGAATGTGTCTTGAAAATAATGTAGCCACTGATCTACCTCTGATTGTTGCTCGGGTTGGAAGTCTGGATTTGTCAAGATACCTCCATTACTTATGGGACGGTCAAGTCTCTCATAAGCCATATCCATTTCTGTCTGTTTTGGCTCATGGTGGACGTACAGTACCTGAACCTGGGGTTTTTCTACCCATTTTCTCAAAAGGTTTACATGGTACACCCTTTTTGTTGGTCTATGATTAGGCATCTCAGTCTCATAATTGACATTTCCCATCTGTCTCAACACATCATAAGGTCCTTGCCAACGCATCAATAGTTTGTTCTCTGTTGATGGCAACAATAATAAAACTTCTTCTCCTGGCACAAAACATTTGTTCATTAGCCCCACATCATAGGCCTCTTTTTGCCCTATTTGCTCTTATAAAGACAGCTATTTCATGGCTGCCAACCCTATAGCAGGACTCTTCCAGGATACAGGTTATTCAGGTAAACATCCTTTTTATTTTAATACAAAAAGGAAAAAAAACTGTTTATTTCTGGATAAAGTAATCTCTGACCTTAACAGAGAAAAGCAGAAGAGGAGTGTGCTCCCTATTTGTTTTCCTGCAAGGTCCAGATTTAGGTTAATTTATAAATGTCTAGACAGAAGAAAAACATTTATTTAACATATGCAGTAGACACAATAATCCAATACAGTATTCTCCTGCACTTATTTTACTTTTATAGGGCTGCACAAGGCCTTTTTCCTGAATTTTAAAGGCTTTCATTCATAATTCTTTCTACCCGTCGGCTGCAATTTCTCCCAACGGCTTTCTTTGCAACCCAGCCTTTCTAGCTGTCCTAGGGCTCCATCTAAACAATTACAGCACCTTTATTTTATTTGTTAGGACACTACAGGGCTCTGCAACCTTATGCCCTTAGTGTCCTGTACTTATATTCTTGTTTTAGACCCCTGTAGAACGTATCCGTGGAGCGGATACAGAAACAACACTTCAGGGGCTGAAATGGAGTGTATCTGGACTCCATAGCAACTGTATACAGTTGCGCTGTGTCGGCTTTCCCTTTCAGGTGCACGGCCGCTGCTCTTGCTTATCGCAACAAGCGGTTGCATCTGTTCGGTTCTGCAGTACTTTCTGGGAAGCCCTTTCCTGCACGAACGTGCACAGGATCCTGTGCGAATGTGCACACACATTCCGGCATGAATGTGCTCACATTTCGCAAGGGCTTTGCGGGCACAGTTTGCGGAGGACAAATAGCGCAAAGTGCTTTTCTTTCCTAAAAACATTTTCTCTTGCTTTTAATATACAGAGGCATCTGAAACGTACCTCGGGGTGCAGAAAGAGTTTAGGGAGTTGGGTATGCCACTTGGGGAGGTTGCAAACTCTGTAACATTTTCAGAGGTCCTTCCTGTACATGGAAGGGGGGAGGTAAGAAATCAATGTATCAGGAGCTTCAACAATTGGTTGGAGGGCTGGTGCAGGGAAAATGGCTTTGGCTACATTGGTTGATGTATGATTGTACAAGAATGCTGGCCGGCATCCATCCAGTGAATGAACTACAGTCCTCAATGAACGGTTTAAATGCTTTCTTAGCGAAAATTTTAACTAACTCGGGGAGCTGGGTATCAGGTGCAAGGAGACTCAGGCAGCCCACCCCCCACAGGTTATTAGAGGCAGAGCGGAGGATCAGGAACTAAGGTATTTGACAAATGCACCTAATATACTGGCAATGGAGATGGTAAAAATGGGAAATCAGCACTTCAATGACACCAGTGCTGATGGAAAGAGACAAGGGGACACACATATAAACAGGTGGAAGGGGGCAGCAGTTCATGGAAAGTCAGGCACACAATTGCCCACAGTCTGGGTTACAAAGTCCCAGACCTAGTGGCTATAATGATGGAGGAGGAGGATCTGGACATAGTGTCCATAACCGAGACATGGCTCACCAGTAACCACAGCTGGAGATGAATATACCAGGTTATGCTCTGTTCAGAAGGGACGGAATATGCAGGAAGGGTGGGGTGGGGATGGCCCTTTACATCAAAACAACCACAATACAGGGCAAACATGAGGTAGAGGAACTGTGGGTCACCCTCCAGATGGGAAAGGGAACAGCAGTTAGGGCAGGGGTGATCTACAGACCCCCAGGTAAGGATGAGGACATTGACAAGATATTGCTGCATAGTATACATGGTATGGTGACATAAAGGGAAGTTTTCCTGATGAGAGACTTTAACATGCCAGATGCGGACTGGTCCACCCCAGCAGGGGCCTCGGCCAGGACCCGAGACATCGTGGACTCACTACAGGGAGTGGACCTCAGACAACTAATGCAGGAATGCGCCAGAGACAGGGCAATCCTGGATCTAGTGCTGACCAATGGAGACAGAATCGTAGATCTCCAAGTGGAAGGACACCTAGGGTCCAGTGACCACCACATGGTATAGTTCAAATTCAACACAGGGATACAGTCAAGCTATACAAAGGCAAAGATCTTAGGTTTCAGAAAAGCTGACTTCTGCATGATGGGAAATAGTGTTAAACTCTGGAACAGAGAAAGATGGAAGGGGGAGTGGAGGAGCAATGGGCACATATTAAAGAAACCATTATTGGGGTCACAGAACAATGTGTTAGGGTGAGAAGCAAAGGAAAGAGGAGGAGAAAACCACTTTGGTTCTCCAAGGCTGTGGCAGAAAAGATAAGAGCCAAAAGGGTGGCCTTCAGAAAATATAAGGAGACGCAAAGGGATGAAGATGGGGAAGAGTACCAGAATTGTCTTGGAGAGGCAGGAAAAGCTGTACAGAGCACAGAGGTGCAGACTGAGGAAAGATTAGCTCAGTCAGTGAAGAAAGGAGATGAGACATTCTACAGGTACATTAGTTAGGGAAGAAACTGCAAGGGGGAATTGCTAAACTCAGGAGGGGATGGGAGAGAGCATGGAGGGTGATCAGGACAAGGTATCAATCCTAAACAAATACTTCTGCTCAGTCTTCACAGTGGAAGGAGAGGGACAGTGACCACAGTTAGACATCTTAGACACTGAGGGGAGGGAGGTGGACACCAGTCCTTTTACAGAGGAGAGGGTGCAAAAAGAGTTTATAAAGCTGAAAGTGAACGAGGCTATGGGTCCAGGTGGCATACATCCCAGGATCTTGAAAGAACTAAGGAGGAAGCTGGCAGGCCCACTGGCGGTCCTGTTCAGTGACTCCCTTAAAATGAGCATGGCCCCTGAGGACTGGAGAAGGGTACATGTGGTCCCTCTTCACAATAGTGGCAGCAAAGAGGAAGCAGAGTACTACAGGCCAGTAAGTCTCTCATGTCAGTAGTGGGTAAAATCATGGAGACGCTCCTTAAGGAACGGATTGTGGAACACCTGAAATCCATAGGGGTGCAGGATGCGAGGCAACATGGATTCACAGCAGGAAAATCCCTTCAAATGAATCTGATTGATTTCTTTGACTGAGTGACAAGGGTAGTGGACCAAGGGGGAGCGGTGGATGTCGCCTACTTAGATTTCAGCAAAGCCTTCAATAACGTTCAACATAGAAGGTTGCTCAACAAGATGGGTAGTCTGGGGTTGGGCTCCAAAGTGGTGAACTGGGTTAGTAACTGGCTGAAGGACGGAAGACAAAAGGTAGTAGGAAATGGAGGTGACCAGTGAGGTACCTCAGGAATCAGTTCTGGGGCCAGTCCTCTTCAATGCCTTTATCAATGACATTGCGAAGGGGCTAGAGGTGAAGGTTTGCCTGTTTGCAGATGACGCCAAGATCTGTAGCAGAGGCAATACTCCAGAAGGGGAGATGAGGATGACAACAGACCTAGAAAAGTTGGAAAGATGATCAGAGGTGTGGCAACGAAGGTTTAATGCAAAGCAGTGCAAAGTCATAGATGTGGGGAGTAGGAACCTGGGAGCGAGTTACAGGGTGGGGGCGCAGCTGGCAGTTACCAAAGAGGAAAGAGATCTGGGGGTCATTATCACAGATGACCTGAAGGCCACCAAGCAGGCAGCAAAGGCGGTGGGGAGGGCCAGTGGGGTGTTGGGTTGTATAGAAAGAGGTATCACAAGCTGATTAAGGGAAATAATGGTCCCACTGTACAAAACACTGGTGAGGCCTCGTCTGGAGTACTGTGTGCGGTTCTGGAGGCAGCAGATTCAAAAGGACATTGACAGGGTGGAGACGGTGCAGAGGAGAGCAACTAAAATGATGCAAGGTTTACAGCACAAGACATATGGGGAAAGGTTAAAAGACCTCAGTATGTATACGCTGGAGCAGAGGAGGGAACAGGGGGGGATATGATTGAGACATTCAAGTACCTCAAAGGCATAAATAAGGTGAAAGGCAAAAACTTCTTCCATTACAAGAAGAGTACTAGGACAAGAGGACATGACATGATGTTGGAGGGAGGCAGTATACAGGGAATATGAGAAAGTTATTTTTCACTGAGAGGGTGGTGGTTGCATGGAATGGCCTGCCCCAGGCAGTGGTGGGAGCACGCACTGTGGCAGGATTCAGACATGCATAGGATAGGAATAAGGGAACCAAGCAGATCAGAAGGAATAGCTAAAGCCAATGATCAACTAGTGTCACCGACCACTGTTACAGGTAGGGAAAACTGGCAGACTGGATCCTGGCGGTCCTTTTCTGCCGACAGTTTCTGTGTTTCCATATTCAGCCCCTGTTGGCCTACGGGTGTGACGCAGCACACCAGAATGAGAGAGGGGTATGGATGAGTCGAACTCACATGTCATACTTTACCATAGACCCATCTTTCCAGGTATTGGGATGTTAACAAGCATTTGTCAATGCCGAATGTTTGCTTGCTGGCATTGGCATTGGTAGTGTAGGAGTTACAGAGCTGCATAATAGGAATGGCAGTGAAGTATTGTACTGAAGCCAACCCCATCACCACCCTGCAGATAGTGACAGGCATTGGGGTGTGCCTTTGGGTCATCAGGCATAACGGCCACGCCATTTCACCACACCCTACCGTGCAGACACCGACAAGTGTCACGGTGTGCCTTGGGGTCTTTGGCCCTTGCACCCCATTCCATCAGGAAATATTGTGAGATAGGTGCGGTATAGGAGAATGGGGTGAACTTTGAGGCCGAAGAGTCCAAGGCACACCTCGGTGCCTCTCAGTGGCTACAGGGTGTGGGTGGGGGTGGAATGGTATGAGCATTGCAGGTGACAATCCCAAGTCACAGCCCTGATACCTGTCATTCTCTACAGGGTGGGGTATTATGGTCAGAAACCCTAATGCCTCAGGCATTTGTTGGTATTTTCACTCCAAATTTTCAACTTGTTTTTTTTGTGACCGCCACCTCATGAACAGTGGCAATATCAGTTTGTTAGCCGAAAGCTGCTTTTGCACAGCGACTACAGCATTTGTCACCACAGGTGTAAGAACACATTCTGAACAGGATGTGAAAAATGACAGCTGTACTGTTCTTGGGGAGGTAAAATGGCAATGTTGAAAATCTGCAGTGAAAATATGAAAAAAAAAAAAATGGTGAAGTCAATGAAGGCGTGAGAAACTGTGCAACGGCATCCGTAATGTAATTAGTTTGGGAATTGTTTACAGCAGATTGTCAACACAGGCATTTTGGGACCTCCGGTCATGAACAATGTCACTGTGATTTTCTTTATGTGTCCCGAACAATGATTTCCCACAGTGACCACACATTTCTGTGCTGAAAGTGTGAAAACACAGTTCGGCCATGTTGTGAAAAATGACAGCTGTACTGTTCATAAGGAAGTGTGGAAAAATGCCACTGGTGAAAATCTGGACTGAAAATATTACAAATTCATGAACTTACGAGGGTGCATGGAAACTGCGCAATGCTCACTCATAACACCGTCATTTTTAGGAATTTTTTCACCAAATTTTCAAAATAGCCATTTTAAGACCTCTGCTCATGAACAGTGTCACTGTGATTTTCTTAATGTGTCCCATACATTGATTTCGCACACCGGCTGCGCCATTGTGGGCTACATGGGCGGAAACGTGTTTTGGGTGAGATGTGAAAAATGACAGCTGTACTGCTCATAAGGAGGTGTGGCAAAATGGCAATGTTGAAAATCTGGAGTGAAAATATAGAAAATTTGCGAACTTATGAGTGTGCGTAGGATCAGCGCAACAAACGCTCGTAAAACAGTCATTTTTGGGAATTTTTTCACCAAATTTTTAACATAGCCATTTTAACACCTCTGCTCATGAACAGTGTCACTGTGATTTTCTTAATGTGTCCCAAACATTGATTTCGCACACCGACTGCGCCATTGTGCGCTACATGCGCGGAAACACATTTTGGGTGAGATGTGAAAAATGACAGCTGTACTACTAATAAGGAAATGTGGTCAAATGGCAATGTTGAAAATCTGGAGGAAAATATTGAAACTTTGCGAACCTATGAAGTGTGAGGGAACAGCGGTGAACGCGACGTCATGAAAGTCATTTTAGGAATTTTCACCAATTTTCAACATAGGCTTTTGACAGCCACCTTATGAACACTGGCACTGTCATTTACGTTAATCGGTCCGAAAGGTGATTTGCGCAGTGACCGCGAAATCACCATTCGGCCCGATTAACGCCATGACAGGACAGAATTCATGAGGAGGAGTCCCAAAAACCCCATGTTGAAAATTTGGTGCCAAAATTCAAAAAAATGCCTGAGATATGCAGCAAAGTTGAAAAAACCCTATTCATTACATTATGCAGCTTACCGACATTTCCTCAGTTCGCGGTCAGCTTTGAAGAGTGCAGACGTGTTCCTGGTCCACCGAAGATCGTCGCGCCAAGCTCCGGAGGTAAGTATGAGGTGAGGTGGGATTGTGGGGAGGCAGGGTGCGAGAGGGTGGGCACGGTGGGGGAGGGGCAGGAGACCGCGTGGGACCGCTTTTGTGTTTTCAGGGTTTTTTAATCACGGCGGGCGCTTGCCATGCTGGGGTGGGCTCCCAGCATGGCAGTTACCTAACGCAGGACGTTTGCCATGCTGGGGTGGGCTCCCAGCGCGGCAGCTGGAAAGCTTTGGGGGGCAGGAGCCTATGGGGATTGGGCACCCTGTCGGCCATTCCCAACTGTTGCCATGTTGGGGTGGGCTCCCAGCGTGGCACTCGGTAATCTCTTTGGGGGGGGACTGTGGAGCTGACTGGGGATTGGGCACCCCAGTTGGCCAAACACATTGTTGCCACGCTGGGGTGGGCTCCCAACGTGGCACCTGGAAGACTGTTGGGGGGGGAGAGCACTTCAGTGAGCACTTCCCTTATCTGATAGTGCTCGCTGAAGCGGCTCTCTCCCGTTCAGCTGTAAGCCACTGCATTCCCTAGTGTTGTCATAGACAGCTGCAGCATGCATTGGGCAACTGTGGCCATGCCTGCAAACACAGGGAGGGAATTGGAAGAGGGGGTGCCACACCTCCAGAAACTCGGACGATAGCACTATGTTTCTTGCATATGCGTGCAAACAAACATAAAAAAATCCCTGATGATATGCAGACTCGCAGAGTGATAGGTGAGCATCAGCTTTTGACTCATTCCCTATCCTTTGGGAAGGCAAGAAAATATTTAGCTGCTTGGCTGACTCTCTGCAGTTGTAAAGACCATCTTGAGGATGGGGTAATCCCTAATCCCCAGGGGATGTGGTAGCCTCCAGTGACAAGATCTTGTGAGTTGGTGTACAGTGCAACTGCTCTAAGTGAAGTTGTTTGAACATGAAGGTTGGCTGGCATTGTGGGGCCAACATTATTGAGTTCAAAAGAAAGGAAGAAACAAAGCAAAGTTTGCTGTAACTGTTCCAGAACAGATTAGCAAGCATGAAACAATCAATAACTTAACAAAATACCAGCTGGAGAGTGAGAGACTTAGCAATGACTGGAACCAGATCATAGTAACCAGTCCACATGTTGCAGGGAGCTGTCCATCCAAGAAGTTCTGGAATAGATCGGCACGTCAGTCCCCCCAGTTCTGAGCCCTGAAATCGACTGACATTTGATTTTGCTTCAGAGTAACTCATGGAAATTGAGAATGCTGGGTTTTCTTCCTATTTGCTTACATATAGAAGTAAAAGAATATACATTATATCAAGTTACTTCTACCTCGGTGAAGCAGTTGGGCCCCTGCTTTTTTTATGAATTGTGATGTTGACTCAATTTAAATTAATTAGCATTATTATTAAAAGTTTATTGATGCATTGAAACTGTTGACAGGACACAGTCATGTTGACTTGACTCCAAGCTTTAATTAAAAAAATACCAAGTTCCTAGCCCTAATGGTTCCAATTATCTGTAGGTTAAATATCTTTTTTGATAATATAGTGTTTTCACTATAAGTATATCGGTATGTTTACATTGTGTTGATATACTGAAACTACTGCTTTCAATCAATGAAATGGAAGTGTATTCTTAGTTTATCAGTATAGTAAAGGTGCATATCCAGTGTGTCGATACATTGAAAGTGTATCAGAATGATGTAATCATGTTGACTTGAATCTAAGTTTTTATTTAAAAAAATAAGTTCCCAGCACATAATGTTCCAAAGTTAGTCATTTTGAAATGAGTTCTCTACAGAAAGGGTTAACTTAGGAACAGTTACGGCTAGAAATATGTTTTCATTCTCATATTTTCCTTACCAGTCTCACGTCATTCTCTTGGACTGTGACCAGCAACCACCCAGCCTGCTCAGCCACTCATTTCCTGCTGCTGCTGTACTGGCGGCTTCCCTCTGTGACGTTGAGGGGTGGGGGCGGGGACTAAGGAGGGCTGACACCCTCATCCTGGTACAGATCTGGTAGCGGGTGGACAGAGGCATAGCATGTACCTGCAGCCATCACACAGATGGACACTGGGATTTTCTCCCCAGTCTTCTCCCTAGAAAACCACATACCTTCCAGGCTTGGGTGTAGCCTCTGTCGACCTCATGCAGACACACAGCATGCCCCTGCATGGGAGCAAGCTGCTTTGCCCTTCGCAGGGTGCACTGTGGTGCCAGAACCTGCTGCCATCCCTCCCCAGGCCAAGACATACTGCCGAGCGGCAGCTGCCTCCACCCGGACTGCCTGAATGCAAGCGACCGGAGTCCTTGCCTAAACCAGGGTCACCTGCATGGCAGCAAAACACAATGACACTTCATGTATTTAAATGAAAACTCTGAGTAAGGTGAACATGGTTACAGCAAATGCACCTTTAGTGTATCCGTATACTATATCAGTACACTAGTAATACACATGCTAAATTAACAGTTTAACATTTTTACATTGCTAGTTCATAAAGAAGCAAAACAAAAAACACCGGTAGGATTTCTGTTATGAAGAGAAGGTAGTGTGTGGTCTAGTGCTTAGAGCACCAGCCTGGGAACCATGAGATCAGAGGGTTTAACCTCGCTAGAGCCAAATACTCAGCATGTGACCGTGGGTGAGTCACGTAACCTCCCAGTGCTCCAGTCTACCCAGCTGTAGAACTAGATAGATGCAGGACTCCACCGGAGGCAAGATGTTGCATCTCAGCTGGGCAATCATGGTTAAATATATAATAAACAAGATAAAATGTGTTTCCAATTAGGTCTAATTGCGTTACGTAAAATCTTCAGTTCTCCTTCAGGTGACCCACAAAAATACCAAAAGCATAGCGTGATAATAACTGGCAACTGTGAACTAAACAAAACTTTCATTATCATGGATGGGTTCTGGTGACATCACCAACAAGAAAAACAAATCTTGTTCAGCTAGGGATGTCACCAGAGCCCTGAGATTATACGGCAAGCTTCTCTTACTTGGTCCTGTTTTTAATATAATACTGTATATACTTGTGTATATGTCAAATTTTTCAAGAGGTCCTGTCTGCTTGACCTGCTGTTTTTTTAAAGGGATACTGTCCTGTGTGTGAGACGGTTTCCAATGTGTATGTTAAGTGTTTCTGAAGCAAGCATGGGTGTAGGCAGGCATACTGCAAGCACTCCATGGTGTGCAATTTTATTTAAGGGGGGGGTAGCAAATAGGCTCTTAACTGCTTCCTTTTTCCATGAAAACTAACAAAGAAAATACTGAACCTCTGTAATTTTATTCATAGGAGTCAAACTAGAAGGACTGGTCACTAATACTCTCTTTGCACCAAGGACAATACAACTTTACAGGCTGTGGGCTGACATGTGGGTGTCTCAGGGAACAATGCACAGCATTTGTATTTACCTATGCATGGCAACAACCACTGTCATGAGATACAAGAGTTGTATTTATTGTGCCAAATGAGGCAACAAACATGGTTATGGTGTACAATTGTATATTGTCTGGCTACACCCCCGGAGGGGGGGGGTAGCAGTGAGTCCACTTGGTGTGCAGATCTGAAATCCCTGGCTGTACCCCCTGGAAGCGAGAACTATTACTCTAAAATGCAGAGATGCCAAAAGATTTTCATACTGCTGCAAGATATTTATTACTTTTTGCAAAACTGTATTTTTGACGTTGCGCCCGAAATGTCTGTCGGCCGATCGCCTGCGCATCCACGAGCCAGCATGGTACTGAGCCGTAGGTAAACTCCGTCAGGAACGAGTTACGGTTTTATTTGTATGTATGAAAAGGTTGTGCCTTTTACTAGTGATGCTGCTGTTTACAAAGGGGTTAATATTCAAAAATGAGCATTCTAACCTGTTTTATTTTTTATGTGAAAATTGTAGCTGTGTATAAATCTCTGGGAAGTCTCTGCATTTTAGAGTGACGGTTCTTGCTTTAGAAACACTAATAACATACACTTTGAAAATGGTCCCAAGGGGGTGCTAGAGGGCCAAGCTCAAAGCGGGACATGCTTTGTGTCAGCTCTTGCACAATGCAATCTTCAACTATCATTAACAACTGTGAAAGTTTATAATTCTTTTACCATTTTGGCTCGGTAAGATTCTACATCGCACCCTCAACTGCCTGTTGTATTTTTTATTATGGAGCACCCGAAGAGAGCTGCTGGAGGAGCCAGTCATAAACAGCAGCAGACATTGCAGTAGGCCTCCACGTTGCCACCTGGGCCCAGTGGCGTCTATAGTATGAGCGGGGCAGAAGAGCCCTCGCCTTGGGACACAGTATAATTGGTGGTGAGAGAGCTGGATAAAAAAGTTGACAGAATTCTGGAGAGAATGGGGGGCCCAGGATGCAAAAATCAAGACAGCAGTGGTCTCTTCCAAGGAGGCAAATGAACAATTGATGCATAGCCAAGCCACAGTTGCAGAAAATAACTATTGCACTCACTAACTGACATGCTCTACTGGAAATGCTAGAAACCAACTCTAGTGCCATGAATTTGAGGGTGGTAGGCCTCCCAGAGGGGACTGAAGGGCAGGATTTGCGGTCCTGTGTTAGGACCTCAATTTCTGATGCTTTGCCTGAAGGTCTGTTGGATCCAGCAGACATCAGGAAAGCTCACAAGATCAATTTCTGCACAGCGCAGCTCAGCTTGGATACTCCACAAACAGTCCTAGTAGCTAACTCAGGATTGGAGGTTAGAGACTGCATCATACCATGGGTTCAAACTAATTTGCCGGTCAGCATGGGACAACAGGAATTGAAATGGTTTCCAAAGTGATCCTGTGTGACTCGAACTGATGACCTAATTCAGTACCTAATCAAGGACTGATCCAAAGGAAACTGAGCTATCAGTTGAGGAAGAATGAGGACTTGCCTTGTACCTTGTCAGTGTGATTTATATTTACTTGCCAAGTTTCTGGGTTGCTTGTTTAATTTTGGGCTTTTTATATTTAATGGTCATGTATCAGAAGTAAAATGGCGCCATACACAAGACTCCCTGTCAGTACAAACTAAAATCCAAATAGCATCAGACTGTGAACTATGGGAAGGGCCGGTGCTATAGCCAACAGGTAGCCCTGTCAGCACAGACAGGAGCCTTGCACTAATCGTGGCAGCACGGTGATCCCTGGAGTCAGATCAGATAATGTAATAAAATTCTGTCTGAGCAGCATGCTTAGTTTAATAATGCGACTATATCTGAATCCATCATAAATAGTAGATACCACATCTGCCTTGCTGGCTTAATATTGACCATGTTTGTAACCAAAGCTCCGTGCGTATTATGTCCACTGTTAGTTTGATAGTATTTTAAATGTTGCTTTTTGAAAATCAGTGTTTTTCTGTCACAGTTGTGCAACTGCTGTGCCGCAGTTAATTTTCCCTTAAGACATAATACAGCTGGCCCAGTGGCACAGAGGGTTGAGGCGCTGGACACCACACCTTGCGCCACGCTGGTGACGTCGGAGGTCAGTGGGGGGGGGGAGAGGATGTGAGTGGCTGCAGGCTGGCAGCCCTCTGCCTCAGAAGGGAGAACTTGGTCTCCTAGGAGCTTGACCGCCCCCTGGTGGAGGCTGGAGTGGCTGCGTCGCTCGGAAGGAGTGCCGGTGCTAGGCCGAGGAAGGGCGGAAAAGGCTGGTACTGGAGCTGCTATGTGCATGTGCACCTCCATGCGCATGTGTCACCGCTTCCGGGGCCTAGGGCTAGTACCGGACACAAGGGACAAAATGGCGGAAACATCGTGGGCCACCATGGATGAAGCCTCCGGGCCGGCTCTGGGAGTTCCGCCGGGGCGTGTATGGTACCATAAGACTCCAAAAGACCCCAAGTCCGGTAAGGTGGCAGACTAGCTGGAGGCCTGCTGAAGGAGGATAAACAGAATTGATAAAAAAAAAAAAAAAAAAAAGACATAATACAGCCAGTGGGAACAGTGGCTTTATAGGGCCACATTTCATCTGATCCTTTGTAGGTTTACCTAGCTCTATATAGGTTTATGCCCACGTGTCATAGCTTGGTAGTTATTCTAATAATTCTTGGTGGTGTATATGAGTAATAACGAATCGAGTAGTACCCTATATGATGTATCAATTAATTGATGTTATTTCATACTGATGCCAATGTGAGTGAAATGTAACTATACATGTAACATTGCCTTGCAACATCAGTGTGTATGCTGAGGGCATGTTTGTTTATAAAATAAATAAAAAGTAAAAGAAAAAAAGAAAAGAAAAATGGTTCTAAAAACTCAGGGGTGTTGACAGGCATACGCACTGTACTCAGTAGAGTACAGTAAAAAAAAATTAGGCAGGGGCAACAAAAAGAGGAAAGCAAGGACATTATGAGCCACATTGTGTCTATGTTGCGCTGAGCCTTTCTGCCTTTATTGTTTGCTATGAGGCACTGATACCACCAGCTAAACACACAAACAAGAACAACTTACCAGGCAGCCAGAAAAACAAAGGAAGGAGGATTACAGGAAGAAACTGATTACTTGAACACAGACATGGCAAATGGGGAGGGGCCTATTTTTGGTGTGACGTGGCAGCGCATATGTTTACGTAATGGGGGGGGGCAACAGCTCATCACTTTTGAGTACAAGTTTAAAATTCCTGGCTACATCCCTGCAAAAACTTATAATGTCCCTATTAACTAGTCCATTACCAGCTTAACCTGCTTCAGTATTATTCAGTTTGCCTCTGTAACCCCCCGAAAAGGCTGAAAACAGGAAGCATTTCCCACCCCCTCTTTTATCAACAAAACTAAATACATACATTACTATACTATTATTTTTTATTTATTTTACAATTTTTGGCCAGGAAAGGAACACTGAGCCTAACAAGCCCATTTCCAGGTGCATGTTGGGAGCAGAGGGAGGGTAAGTGACTTGCTTAGGCTTATGCAGTGAGTATGCAAGTGATAGTTGAAAGGATCAAAACCTGGTCTTCAAGATGTACCAAGCTCGTTCACAGCTCATTGCTTCAACCTCTAGGCCATACTGTACACATTCAAGGGTCCTGTCTTACAGAGTTGTCTTTGAAGGTCACACCTTGAAACTGAATAGTCCCACTGTCCAGCACTGTGCTTCAGTGACAAACACCTGTCATGAATATACATCAGCAGTCCCATATAACCCAACACTGCTGTCTCCCCCATTGAATCTGTGAGACAGTCGCTAGTTGGTATCCCCCTCAGTGGTGTAACTGATAGTGTCCTGAGTGTGTGTGTGTGTGTGTGTGTGTCTGTGTGTCTGTGTGTGTGTGTGTGTAGATATATATATATATTTTTTTTCATGGCAAAAAAACTCTGTTAATGCATCAGTTAAGGTATACAGTTTTCGCTACTGGCAGCTTGGTTCACCTTTAGGTGAATTAACCTTGTGGAACAAGTTTGGAAATACTGTATGATACCTCAAGTTGAATTTTTCCCCTACTTGCTATGGTAACACAGGTATACACCTCTTGCTGGTTGTGTGTGATTGGTTGTATTACCTTGGTCCTTCCCCTACTTGCATGTATGTGTATGTGTATGTGTGTGTGTGGTGGTGGGGGTATGGGGGAATGCACAGTTAGGGTTTTGAACCCTAACACCGAATTTCCCAACTTTTGTCACTGTGAAACAACCCTAACTGATGCATTAACAGAGTTTTTTGCCATAAATTTCCCTTATTTTTGAGAATGTGCAGTATAAATAAAGAATGGTATGTGGCGGCGGGAGGGCCCTGCCCTCCCCCCATGCTGTCTATTTGTGCATAATAACGTAACAGTAGCGGTAACGGTAATCCTAACAGGAACGCTAACAGTAACGCAATTGCTAACGGTAACAGTAACAAGAGCAGGAATGGTAACGGAAGCGCAGACGCATATACCAATGGTTGCGGTAATGCAAACGGTAACATTAGTGCAAACGGTAATGGCAACAGTGACACAAACAGTAATGTGAACACAAATGCAAATCCTAATGGTTATGGAAACGCAAATGGTAATGCAAACAGTAATGAGAACGCAAATGTAACAGTAATGGGGATGGAAACGCAAACGGTACTGGTAACACCAACGCCAATGTGAACAGAAACGGAAACACTAATGGTTACCATAACGCAAAAGCAAATGCAAATGGCATCGCAAATGGTAATGAAAACGGTAACTGAAGCGCAAATGCAAACGGTAATGGTAACAGTGATGCGAATGGTAACGGAAATGCAAGTGCAAACGTAAACTCAAACAGAAATGGTAACACAAATGGTAAAAAAAATGTTAAAAGTAATGCAAATGGAAGCGCAAAAGCAAACAGAAACACTAAAGATAACGCAAAAGGAAATGGTAATGCAAACAGTAACGGAAGCACAAGTGCTAATGCGAACGGTTACGGTGATGCAAACGGTAACAGTAACGCAAATGCAAACGGTAACAGAAACGCAAGTGCCAACATAAACACAAACAGAAATGGTAACACAAATGGTAACACAAATGGAAGTGCAAATGGTAATAGTAACGCCAACAGTGATGCAAAAGGAAATGGTAACGTGAATGCAAGCAGAAACGCAAATGGTAATGTAAACGGTGAGACAAACGGAAACGGTAATGGAAACACAAGTGGAAACAGTAACAGTAACAGAAACATACATGCTTTGTGTCCAAAAAAGGTTCATTCAGAAGCACAGTGAATACAAAAAATGTGGGCATAATAATGGCCCTCGAACTGGAAAATGACCACTTGGAATATGAAATTGCTTATATCTCAAGAACCGTACGAGGTAAAAAAAAAAAAATTCATATTATTCATGACTTTCCATGCTAGTTTTGTACTTAGCCCCCCAGCTGGGGACTAAGCATTTTTGTGTGGAAAAGTCTGTATCTCGAACTTTTTCGAGATACGGGGCCCGAAAGGCGCGGCGAACACCATAATGTTATCCTTTGGGAAAAATTGTCAACTTCGGAGTGCCCTAACTTTGCAGCCCTGTAATATTTTGCCACTAAGCCACCAAAGGCACATCTGTGGGATGTTGGCTTTCCTCCCAGCAGATTTCAGCCCAAAAGACCGAACTGTTGCTTTGCAGCAGGGTGGCAGATTTCCTGTTGTTTTGGCCATACTTTCACACATTACTTTTGCAAATCACGACAATTTCAAAAAAAAAAAATCACGAAAGTGTCACATTTGTGAAAGTACTTTTTACAAAAATTTGAAAAACATAATTCTGGGGTGTTTTGCCCCCCAAAAAAGACATGGCTAGCATCCTCAGGCCTTGACTAGGTGAATACAGCAAGAATCGTGTCCCTATAGGGTCCCAATTTTAAATGGCAGGCATTTTTCTGAGCTGTAACTGAAAAAAAAATGGGTGACTCATGAAACTAAAAGGGTCATATGCGACAGTAAAAACTGCATTTGCAAAAGTGTCACAATTGTAGTTAACTTTTCCCATAGACTATAATGGGATTCAGATTCTTTTTGAATAACTTTTGAATCGTTTAATATTTTTTCACGAAATCTTCAAAAGGCACATCAGGGACCCTGGCTGCATGTTCCCTGACGTTTTTGGGCCAAACGCGCAGACCATGCGGCCTGTAGGGGCGAGCAAAGAAACATGTAAAAGTCCGTGATTTTGCATTTTTTGCGCTCTGTAGCTCCGCAACTGTACATCTGACTGTAACACAACTTGCTACATCCAGAGATCTATGGTACCACTATGCATTACAAATTTCAGGCAAATCTGTCATAACGGTTGCAAAGTTATTAAGGTGCAAAATTTGAGATTTAACCTTAAATGGTATACTCAACCCTAACTATATATACACATATATATATATATGTATATATATATAAATATGTGTGTGTGTGTATGTAATAGATAAACCACTCTGAGGTGTGCGGTCACGCTCTGATATATGCATGCCTAGGTGTGCGATGTTACGTGCGGCGAACACCATAATGTTATCCTTTGGGAAAAATTGTCAACTTCGGAGTGCCCTAACTTTGCAGCCCTGTAATATTTTGCCACTAAGCCACCAAAGGCACATCTGTGGGATGTTGGCTTTCCTCCCAGCAGATTTCAGCCCAAAAGACCGAACTGTTGCTTTGCAGCAGGGTGGCAAAGATTTCCTGTTGTTTTGGCCATACTTTCACACATTACTTTTGCAAATCACGACAATTTCACAAAAAAAAAAAATCACGAAAGTGTCACATTTGTGAAAGTACTTTTTACAAAAATTTGAAAAACATAATTCTGGGGTGTTTTGCCCCCCAAAAAAGACATGGCTAGCATCCTCAGGCCTTGACTAGGTGAATACAGCAAGAATCGTGTCCCTATAGGGTCCCAATTTTAAATGGCAGGCATTTTTCTGAGCTGTAACTGAAAAAAAAATGGGTGACTCATGAAACTAAAAGGGTCATATGACAGTAAAACTGCATTTGCAAAAGTGTCACAATTGTAGTTAACTTTTCCCATAGACTATAATGGGATTCAGATTCTTTTTGAATAACTTTTGAATCGTTTAATATTTTTTCACGAAATCTTCAAAAGGCACATCAGGGACCCTGGCTGCATGTTCCCTGACGTTTTTGGGCCAAACGCGCAGACCATGCAGCCTGTAGGGGCGAGCAAAGAAACATGTAAAAGTCCGTGATTTTGCATTTTTTGCGCTCTGTAGCTCCGCAACTGTACATCTGACTGTAACACAACTTGCTACATCCAGAGATCTATGGTACCACTATGCATTACAAATTTCAGGCAAATCTGTCATACGGTTGCAAAGTTATTAAGGTGCAAAATTTGAGATTTAACCTTAAATGGTATACTCAACCCTAACTATATATACATATATATATATATATATATATATGTATATATATATAAATATGTGTGTGTGTGTATGTAATAGATAAACCACTCTGAGGTGTCACGGTCACGCTCTGATATATACATGCCTAGGTGTGCGATGTTACGTGCGTCAGCCACCCAAGGCATGCGTATATCAGAGCGTGACCGCACACCTCAGAGTAGAAAACAGGAAGTTATTATCCCTCTGTACAGACAGCTGGTGAGACCCCATCTGGAGTACTGCGTGCAGTTCTGGAGACCCAGTCTCCGCAAAGACATAGACAGGATGGAAGCTGTCCAGAGGAGGGCAACTAAAATGGTGCAGGGTCTGCACTGGAAGACATATGAAGAGAGACTTAAGGAGCTTAATATGTATAGCCTCGAGGAAAGGAGGGGGGGGGACATGATAGAAACGTTCAAGTACCTCAAGGGAATCAACAAAGTCCAAGAGGGTAGCATCTTTCAAAAAAAGAGGTGTGCAAGAACAAGAGGGCACAATTTGAAGATAGGGGGGAGCGGCTCAGAGGTAATTTAAGGAAGTATTTTTTCACAGAGAGGGTTGTGGATGCATGGAATGGCCTTCCGGAGGAGGTTGTGGAGTCAAAAACAGTGGTAGAATTCAAGCATGCATGGGACAGTCATAAGGCAATTCTAGGGGGTTGGGGTAGGAAGAGGTAGGCTGCTGGTTAACTAGGATCTGCAGCTTATCCATTAGGTAGGGAAATGGGCAGACTGGGTGGGCCAAGCGGTCCTTATCTGCCGTCAAATTCTATGTTTCTATGTTTATCTATCTTATAAAATGTCAAAATTGTTTTGGAGGGGGGTAAAAGTGCAGGTGTGCGGTCGTGCTCTGATATACGCACAGTCATGTGATGTTGTTCAGCCAGTGATATTGCTGCAATTTCCCTGCCCATTTTATATATATATATATATAGATAGATATAGATATAGATAGATATATATATAGATAGATAGATAGATAGATAGATAGATAGATAGATAGATAGATAGATAGATAGATAGATAGATGTAGATATAATATGAGTTAATCCATTTCTGCCTTTATGGCATGACTCCACAACCACACGTCCATTTCTGGACAGTGCCTGAAAAGTCTGTTGGTTGTTACCTGTTGCATGGACTTGACCAATTAAACCAGTCCTTGCCCTTCCTGTTTCAGATCTTGTGTCAAAAGTGATGTCAGATCTGCTCACCTTTTCAAAAGGCTTTTCACCAGAAAATAAGGTTTCTTTACTAAAGCTTGTGATCTGTTTTTTCCTTTGCATAAAGAGGTCAGGAAATCATTTCTGTATTTTTTTTTTGTTTGTTTGAACTTTGTGTTTATTGGTTTATGATAATGACATACATAAGTCAAGCTTCGGACACAAAGCAACAATTAAAAGCATTCAATAAGGGCACAGCTCCTCTTAATACATGCAAGTAATGCAGAATGATGTTATTTAGATGCAACTTTGAGGGAGTAGTCGAGAAAATCATAGCAATCATAGTTATCAGCATTTCCTCTTGCTGTAATAGAGCCCATAAGCTGCAAGGAATTGTTCCCAAAGTCCAGTCGAAATCGAAAAGTCACAAGTGCCCTCCACATCCAAATTAGAGGAAAGGAGATTATATCCATGCCACAACAATGTCAAAATATACTACATTTAGTACTGTAGCAAATAGTAAAAGTCTGAATTTTGACTAGTTCTAAACATTTAATATGTAAGCAGCTAAAAGTACAATAACCTGGAAAACATCAACAGTGCCTAACTGAGACGCAGAGTCCCAGCTTAAGTGTGGTGGCAGGCCTCCCCAAGTTAGCAAATGGCAATAAACAATCATCAGAAAAAAAATCGATTGAAAAGCCTTACCTGGGGACCAGCCATTTACCCACCCTGCTAATCCAGTAAAAGTCAACGAAAGAGCAAAACAGTATAAAGTCAAGCTTCTTCACCCTCAGATGAGGAATCCTGTTGTTGGGTAGTTAGTTCTTGATGGTAACTTGGCTTTCTTTTGGGTCCATTTCAGTGCTTCGCTTGGGTCTGAAAAAATTAATATTTTCCCATTGTGGATGATTCTCAGACGGGCTGGGAACACAGTTCCATGTGGTATCTCTGCTGCACGAAGCATAGCCTTAACCCCATCAAACCCGTTCTTTCTCTTTCTGGTGGCATAGCTCAGGTCTGCATACAAGTGAACCATCTGCCCATCCTGTAGTAAGGGACCCTTTTGTTGGGCTAGTGCCAGCACAGAATCTCTGCTTCCCACTCCATCTGTCACGATAACAGTAGCACAAGGTGCTTCTAAATTGTCCCTTCTGCCACGTGGGGTCACTCAATACGCTTTTTGGATGTGTATCAGGCGACTGAGTAATGCTTCACCGAGCTGCTGTTTTAGCCAATCTTGGAAAAAGAGGGGCAGCTGATCTCCTTCGCATCCCTTGGGCATTCCGATTAGCCGAACGAGCTTGATTTTCCAGTGTCTCTATCCGTGCATGGAGATGGGAGTTTTCTTTTGTTAACTTGGCTGCTGTCCTACAGTAAGTGCAGCATCAGACTATTTGCTCATCTCCGCTGTAGCAGATTTGATGGAGTCCATCGCTACTTCCAACGTGAACTCTATTTGTAAGAGTGTCAAACTTGTCGGCGAGATCTGTCATGTTCTGGATGAGGCGATTGATTTTGCTCCCCAGGGTCTGAAGAGTTTCCTCCGTTATTGTTTCCAGGGCTTTTCCATGGGCCAACCTTGTGGCTGGTGGGTCCTCACCCGTTTTACTTTTTGTGCCCTCAGGCACCATTTTGTCCTTTCTAGGATTGCCCATTCTGACCCAGGAGGATTCTGCCACCGAATCAGGCACTTCAGAGGTTACAAGCGCAGTAAGAATTGTACCTTTACTGCTATTCTGCAAGGAATCACACAGAGTTCAAACTTCAGGCAACCATTTTGCTTGGGCTCCACAGTGCCCCCTCCAAGAAATCATTTCTAATTGGCATCCGTTTATAAAGTTCAGATTTTAAGAAATTATATTAATTCCACTAAAGTATCCATATTTTATTGTACCTAAATGAAAGTCATATGAAAAACTGTATTTGTGCATTCTGTTGCAGTTCTCTTTGTGAAACCACTGATATAGTTTTAACTATGTCACGGTTTGTGCAAAAAATTTTAATAAGGTTCTGATAGGCAACAGCTCATAATTAGCATTCTGTGCACAAACTATGACATGCTAAAACTCCAAACTACTAGTTTCATGAAAAGAACTGTGCCATATGTTATCCATAAAAGGAAAATTTCAAACAGTGTTTATTCAGTTACAGATAAGAACTTAAGAATTTGCTGCCAGAAGGAGACTGTGCGGTCCATCTAGTCTGCCCCAAATGTCTAACCCCACCCCCCCATCTACTGCTCTTATTGAGGTGACTACATTGACTGTCCCGTGCCTGTTTGAATTCTCTGACAGTCTTAGCTGCCACCACCTCGGTGGCAGGCTGTTCCAAGGGTCCATGACCCTCTCTGCGGAAAAGTACTTCCTAACATTGGTTCTGAATTTACCGCCAACCAGGCACAAGTTGTGCTCTCTTGTATGCGCAGTCATATTTTCCTGAAAGAGGTTACTGGTATGTACTGTGTTTATCCCTTTAACAAATTTAAATGTTTCTATCATGTCTCCTCTGTTTCTTCTCTGCTCTAGGGAGAATAGATTTAACTGGCTGAGCCTGTTTCCGTAGGGTTTGTGGAGTAGTCCCTGCACCATCTTGGTGGCACTCTGCACAGATTTCAGATGGTCTATGTCCTTTTTTAGGTGTGGCCTCCAGAACTGCACACAATGCTCCAAGTGAGGCCTCACCAAGGACCTGTAGAGCGGGGTGATTACCTCAAGCTTTCTGCTAGTAATACCCCTACCAATGCATCCAAGGATGCCACTTGCCCTTAGTGCTGCTTTTTCGCATTGCTTTCCTATCTTTAAATCATTTGATATCAGAACTCCTAGATCCCATTCCATCTTTGTTTCTTCCAATTGCAGTGCTTCCAGGACATTATTTCCTGTGTTCCTCTTCCCCAAGCGCATTACCTTACACTTGTTGGCGTTGAATCTCAGCTGCCAGTTCTTGGACTATTCCTCCAGCTTCCTTAGATCTGCCTCCATTCCTTGGACCCCTTCCTGTGTGGCCACTTTGTTGCAGAGCTTTGTATCATCTGTGAACAGGCAGAGTTTTCCTTTCAGTCCCTCAGCGATGTCTCTGATGAATATGTTGAAAAGCATAGGGTGAAGCACTGATCCCTGTGGAAGCCTACTGGTTAGTGATTGATACAGTCCTTTTCAACATATTCATCTGCAACTTTGCTGTTAAATATGGATCATTTTGAGGTGAGAATTTTAGTGTTGTAAACAGGAACATCACTGACTGCTGCCATTAGTACAAATTTCCTGTTCCCCTTTAAGTCCTTTAGTTTTTACTACCTAGTGAGTATTTTAACAAATCTTAAGGCTCTCCATTGGTTCCATGACTTCCTATCTCACCCTAGCTAGGTAGTATAGAAGATGGTAAATTAGATTTAAAGAGGTGTGTGGCCTGTGGTTGCATAATGTCTTTGACTAACCACTGTGAGCTCTGCCTCTTGTGCCTAGGCCTTGACCACCGTGTTAAGTTATTTTGACTTCCCACAGTGCACGTTGATCCTTTCCTGTTGCCTTGCCACTGCCAGCCATCCTGGTTGCCTCCTCTGACAAAAGTCTGCACGGAATTTCTCTGGGGATTTGCGACATAACTGTTTCAGGACCGAGTCTGGTACAGTATATACCACTGTAAATGAGTGCTTGCCATCAGTGCTTTTGTCCTGTACCGTTTCGTCATTTTAAGATAGAGGGTGTCAAATGTCGACCTTTCTAATAAAGCAGTTTTAAGTGATATTGTATTCTTCCTAATTGAAAGAATGGCTTAATAGCTGATATATAGGAGACTAAGTGTTGCATGGCTCTCCTCCTGTTTTTTATATTTCACTCCAGCAGACAAAACTGCTTAGTGTCACTTTGTGGCTCTCACAACCAAAGTTCTCAAGACCTCAATAACATAGATTAGGCTGCACTTGCTGTCACTTCTACATGTGCCCACAGAGGCAGTGATGTGTGCTGGCAGGAGTATAGCCAGAAGTTTATGTTCTGTATACACACTCCCCAGTTGCTGGCTTCCATCCCACCTAGTTGTGTGTGGTCATGTATTGCTGTGTACTTTTTATGGCTGCATGCACAGATCTCCACAGAAGTATTGCTACTATTCTGTGTAGTAGCACTGTGGAAAGCCGCGTGATTCACTGTCCGATGTGCTTACACTGTAACTTTAGATAGTTTCCAGTGGTTGTGTCATGTGGCCCTTCTCCGGGCCAGCCGCATAAACACACCCACTTCAGTTAGGCACTACTTTTTCTTCCAGACCACGAAGCGACGGCCGCCGTGCCCAGGATGGCTGCTGTTGAATTGTGCATGCGCGAGTATCGCACATGCACAGTTCTGATGCCGCCACCATCTTGGGTATGGCAGCCTCCAGTGTGATACAGAGAACGTCCGTTATCACTGGTACTTGATGATGAGCAGTATTCTTTAAATCACATGTTATCAGTGTACGGCAACTTCTAGCGCAGCGAGGGTGATTACCAGGAGCACTGACTACTCATGTAATCGCTCTCGCCGCTCTGAGCAACCGTATTGGCTCTGACCAGAATTTGTTAACACATGCTATAGTAATGCTGTCTAACATTTAAAAAATCAGATTGCTTTAGGAAAATTGTTTTTCATTTTATTGTAATAATTTATTGATCCATACAAGTATATCATGGATCCAGGATATAACCCACTGAGAGCTACATTTCCAGTGGGGTTCCAGAACTGAACTGGGTAAAATGAAAGAGCAGTGCCTCATCTAATTCCAAAACATGTTGTATATTTATATTCTGTCCTAGTTCTAAGTTACAGGTCTTTTTTTTAATTCTTTGGTAACTGGGCAGGGCGTACTAGGCACAGTGTCTGTTTTCAAGGGCAACCTGAGAGCACTGAGAAGGTTCAGTGACTTGTTCAGGGTCATACAGCAAGTGGAGGGTGTGGGAATCAAACACAGGTCAGGTGGATGTATTAGGCCCATTCACATCTTGTTGCTTTAACCTCTAGGCTATACTGCCAACCATATGTAACCAACCATTCCCCTGGGGTTACTAAAATCCTATCAGTATTATTGTTAGGAAGGCAGCAGGCAGCTGGTAGGGAGCTCATTAGGGGCTCCTTCAATAATGACATCATTGTTTACTCAGCTAGCCTGAGGGAAGAATGATTAGGTCATTTAGAACTCTCGCAGCAGCATAAGGCACACTCTGTGGATAGCTGCTCTGGGGAGCTTAGAATGCTCAGTTAGAGTTTGAGTCTGTAGTTGTCAGTTGTGGAGTGAGGAGATGAGAGTGGCAGAAGGACTACCAATGGGCTCTGAGGAGAGGGCCCAGGATTTCTCACCCTAGTGGAGTGTCATTTCCAGCTTCCGGTGAAGTGGTGGAGACAAGGGTTACAGCAGGATTTTCTGATTCTACTCTCTGTGAAGTGGTAGGAACTGCTTGTTCTCAGCGGACTCTAAGGGCAATCCCCTAAATGTTCTGTGTTGTTTTCAACTGCCTTAAATAAAACCTGAAAGAAACTGTTTTGATCGCCTACCCAGGAGAGTGGCTTTCTGTTCTTTTGTTGTTCCATGCCCTGTAGATGGGACAACTTTTGTGAGCACTGTTCTAGGATTCAGTAGTCTGGGATGCGTGTGCCTGTAGATAAGGCTGGGTCGCACCTGTCAGTGCCCCTAGTTTTCACCCAAGTGAGTGAAGTACTGTTTAAGCTCTGAACCCAAGTGAGTGCAGTTTATTCTCTGGTTACCCCAGTGATCAACAAGTTAAAATATGGGACCTCTAGTATTTCAGTGGGGAATGGTGGTTTCAGTGGTGTAACCCTGAAGAATGGCAGAGGCTGTCGGTTGGGGCCAAGGGTGGGAGGAACGCCATCTTAAGTGCTTACAAGGTAGGGCTTCCTGGTTCGTAAAGGGCACCAGTATTTTTACCTGAGCGAGTGGCTAAGCTGCAGGTTGAGATATGATGAAGTTTCACTAAAATGCACCTGATGTATGAAGAAGAGTTCTGAGTGTGTGAATTGTACCCACTGAAATAACACTCATGGGAAGATGTTCATGTGCATGACCAGGTGTCCACTAATGCACCTTGTGGAAATTTTGGAAGAAGATGTTTTTTTGTTGTTCATGAACTGTACTGCGTGCAAGAAGAGTCCATGAATTGTACCTGTCTAGCCTGGACCGACCCTTGGGGTCCACTTCTGCTTTTACTTTCCATCTATTTAATAAAGCCATACTGCATAATCCCAGTCACTGTTATGGACATTCTGATTGTTGCTTCTGGTGGTGTGGATTTACTGGGGCCCCCTCAGCACTCCCTGTATTTTTCCCACCTCTCGTCAGCCCCTCCCCCCGTGTCTCTACCTCCACTCTACTACCCCTCTCTGCGCTTTCTCCTCCTCCTTCTGTCCGCTCCCCTCCCCTCACACTCCTGATACCCACCTCTACTACCAGACCTAGGACCACACTTCGCCATACACGTTGGCTAATTAAACTGGCTAAAAACACACTTATCAGGTCTCTCCTCCTCCTCCTCCTTCTCCTGGCTGGCAATATGCACCCTAACCCTGGCCCTCCGGTTGATTCCCAGTCCAGCCCCTCGTCTAATAGTGGGCTTTGCCTCGCCTCCCTTAACATCGGCAGCCTGATAAAAAGTGGGACTCGTTCCAGGGGTGGGTTCACCATCAGCACCCGGACATCATTGCCGTAGGAGAAACCTGGCTCTCCTCCACGATCCCAGACTTGGATGTAACCCTACCTGGCTATAACCTCTTTCGTACTGACCGGCATGGTAAACATGGGGGTGGCAGTGCCCTCTACCTCAAGAAATCACTGCAGGGACAACTTCTCCTACCCCCTAAACTGGAACCTGGGGCCCAGGCCCTCATGCTAAAATTAACTCTTGGACGTTCTACTACCCCCCTCCTAGTTACCGTAGTCTACATCCCTCCCAGAGGCCAGAAACAGGCCTTTCACTCTATCCTCTCCTACCTCTCTACACTCCTCCCACAGAATGAAAAAATTGCCATTGGTGACTTCAACATAAACTGGCTGGCAAAGACGGCTGCCCCGTACATAGATGCTGCTACTGCGCTTGACCTAACCCAAGTAGTCTCTGCCCCAACTCGACTTAACACCTGCACTGGGTCCTCCTCCCTCCTGGACCTGGTCTTTACCAACCACCCCCATAGAATCACAGACGCCACAGTACTACCAAATGCTCCGAGCAACCATTCTTCTGTTCTGTGCACCTGGTCCTGCAAAGCCCCAAAGGCCCCCTCCCAAAAAAAACTTACTCTACACCATAAGCTCTGGACAGGTAAATGTGCACTCCTAAAATCCCACCTCAGAACCTGGGACTGGACACCACTAACTAACACGCTTGACCCGGACCGTGCTCTTGACCTTTTTATCTCCACCTTTAATACAGCCTGTGACAAATTTGCCCCTCTTATTAAAAGAATGACCAAAGGTAACCCTGCCCTATGGATCTTTGACCACCTCCTCAACCTTATGCAGCATCATGAATCACTTTAGCATCTCTCCAGTGAGACTGATTGGCCCGCAGATAGGCAGCGTTATAGGGAGGCCCAGAACAAGTGCACATGGGCCTTGCGCAAAGCCAAAGCCGAGTACTACAAGGCATCCCTAACATCCACCTGGGGCACTGGATGAAAATTTTGGAATAATATAAAGGAAATCTGTGGGAAGGTCCCAAACCCACCCCCCCGGATTAGATTGTTGACAATGGTAACCTCACCTCGGACCCCACCTGTATAGCCATAGCCCTAAACTACGCTTTCACCGACCTCAGTCATGTCCTCCCCCCTAACTTTTTCGACCCTCCTTCACTAGCCCTTTGCTCCTCCCTTTCATCTATGTTTCATCAACCCTGAGGCTGCCAAACCCTACCTTATGAAAGCCCTCAGCAACTCCCACTATAGTAGTGACTCCCTAGACCTGAGACTTCTCCGCCTAACACTACTGGAAGTCCTCAACCCTCTCACCCACATTCTCAACCGCTCCCTCTGTCAAGGGAAATTCCCCTTCCGCTGGAAATCTGCATCCATTACCTCCATCTTCAAGAATGGGGACCACACTTCGACTAATAACTACCGCCCTATCTCCAGTCTTCCTCTCCATCTAAAGCATTAGAGCGCATCATCTCAGATCAACTTACAGGCCACTTAACTAAATATAACCTATTATGTAAGCAGCAACATGGCTTCCGAAAAGGTCATAGTACCACTACGGCCCTTCTTCAGTTCGCCTTACACATCCACTCTGCCTTGGACCGTGGCCAAATCGCAGTTGTCGTCTTCGTGGACCTCTCCAAGGCTTTTGTTACCGTCAACCATGCCTTATTACTGCCCACCTTCAACTCCATTGTTTTTTTCTACCAATGCCCTAAGTTGGTTCACTGAATATCTGTCGGACAGGACCCAACAGGTCAAAATTGGCACCACCCTGTCCCCCAGCCTCCCAGTACTTTCCGGTGTCCCACAGGGCTCCATCTTTGGCCCACTGCTATTTAGTCTGTACCTCAACTCCCTCCCTTCGTCCTCTTCTGGTAACATACTCTCATATGCAGATGATGCTGTCCTGTACTCATCCAGTCCTGACCCCTATAAACTTCACCAAGCTCTCTAACACTCATTCAGTGAAGCTGAAAAATGGTTCGCCACCCAATGCCTAATTCTTAACTATAAGAAGACCAAAGTCATGTTTTTCGCACCCCCCCCAGAACACCCTTAAGAACCTCTGTCCCCAAATTCTCGATACCAACTGGTCCCGAATTGAACAAGTGAGCACCTTTAAATATCTAGGTGTCACCCTAGACCCAGCCCTCAACTTCCACCAGCATATCCATCTCCTGTCCACTGCCCTTAACTCTAGAATTGGCTTATTCTATTTGTTCAAACATTGTCTCACTCCAGACGCCCTCAGACTCACCATCTCATCTTCTGTCCTCTCCCTTCTGGATTACGGAATACTCTTATAAAGCGCTGCATCCACCTCTGCCCTCCACAGACTCCGGCTGTCACTAAACAAAGCCTGCCGCCTCATCCACAACTGTGACCAGTATACCCATACCTGCTCCCTTTATAGGTCCACGAACTGGCTCAACGTGGACAACAGGATCAGGTTTCACACCTACATAATGGCCAAAAAGATCTCACTTGGTCTCTCTCCACCTGGCCTCTCCTCTGTCATACACCCGGCTACTGTGGTCAAATCCACCCATAGCTCAGGCAAGCCATTTTTCTTGGTTCCTCACTGCAGGACCTCCCAATTCTAGAGGACATTCACCTATAAGGACCCTTAGTGGACTAATATACTGCCCAACTGCATAGGTAAGGAAAATAGATTTGGCTCTTTCAAATCCTTGCTCAGGGAGCACCTTCAGTCCTCCAACCCTTGCGACTGCCTTTGATCCCTTCTCCAATGCCTCCTCCTCCCCTGTGACAATGGCCACTGGCCTGCCCCCCCTCCTATATCGCTAGTTATTGCTAAATCTAAATTGGCTGTCAGCCTTAGCGGAGTTCTTAGGGTCTTTTCTACCCCATTAAATGCACTGTAGCTAATTATATAATTGCCTGTTAGCCTTACTATTGAAATTATTGCAATCATTTGTTTTATGTACTGAAACTACCTGTAGAATTAACTGTTAGCTCCTTACTGAGTGCCTCTGTACGTCTATGCCTGAGTCAATATACTATACTGTAATTATGTTGTCTCTGTACTTCCTTCTTCTGACGTGGAGCCTTTGTAAAAAGGTCTTTTCCGAAATCCTCAATAAAATATATGTCCTTTATATGCCTAGCAGCCTCCACCCAGGACCTGGGTTGTGTCATTCACACGAGGTTCAGGTTGTTTTGTTTCTGTAACCCCATCCCTCTGTTCTTCTAGAAAATGAGCCGGGTATACATCCTAATGCCAAGGGTGGCACCTACCTTTTTGTAAAGTAAATTGGTATGCCAGTATATGGGCACCAGTGTTTCCAGATATTTATTTGGGGGGTGCACACTAGTTAAAAAGTGGCCTGGGGGTTACACATATACTGCTGTTTGTGAAAGGAGACCTCAAGAACTCAAAGCTGACAGTGAAGGACTACCAGAACAACTTTGCCAACTACTCCAGCCCTAATTCCAGCTTCAGTATGCTAGGCTCTGGAGGCGTTGCACATTTTGGATTCCAGGATATTCTCACCAGAGCTACAATATCCTTCTACGCCTTTGTGCGATTTGACTGCATCGCTACGACAGGAAAGGAGGCCAGAAATCTGCAGTGCTCTATTCCTCTTGGCATCATTGTGTTGCTGTTACTCTGCTTCTTGGCGTACTGTGGCGTTTCTGCTGCTCTGACCCTCATGATGCTGTACTACATGCTGAACACAGAAAGTGCCCTACCTGAGCATTCGTTGATCTAGGCTGGGACCTGGCCTGCTACATTGTAGTGGTTAATTTTCTCTGTGCTCTTTCAGCCAGTTTGCTGGGGTCCCAGTACCCCGTGTGATCTAGGCCATGGCTCAAGGTGAACTGCTTTTCTGATTCATGTCCAAAATCAACAAGAAGACAAAAACTCCAGTGATTGCAACCATTGCTTCTGGTACTGTGGCAGCTGTGATGACATTCCTGTTTGATGTGAAATCTTCGATGGATTTGATGTGTGTTGGAATCCTCCTGGCTTATACCCTAGTCACAGTCTGCGTGATGATTCTCAGATATCAGCCTGACCTAACGGCCTCAGAAAAAAACAAATATTAGAACTGAATGGCACTGATGTGGAGAAAGTTGCCCTGAATGGCACTGCTGTTAGGAGCATGGAGCAACTCAATAAATTCGCCAGAAGATATGTGCTTTTCCCCACCAGTTAAACTTTGACTGCAGCCTCTGGGCATGTCGTCTACTTCTGCGTGTCTCCCATCTGTGCTTTAATCGAGGTGCTGTGTGTAGCCTTGGCTGTATGTTCTAACTCAGTCCTCAGCGGATGTGTTGGGTGAATCTCTGTGTCTGTGCTTCTGTTTATAATTGTTGGAGTTTTAACCATTGTAGTCTGGAGGCAGCCGGAAAGCAAAGCGCATCTCATCTTCAAATTCCCCGTGTTGCTGCTCCTCCAACTTCTCAGTGTTTTTATATCTACCATAGGATGCAGCTGTACCTTGGCACCTGGGTCTGGTTTGGAGTCTGGATGTTGATTGGGTTCGTGATCTACTTTTTTTTTTTTTTTTTTTTACAGAATGTGGCACAGCTTTGATGATCAGAATTCTAGTTACCAGGAACCTGCCCTCAAACCCAAAGCCCACTTTTACCTTGGACCTAACTCAGTTATGGGAGCCTCGTCTTATTTGAAGTGAAAAAAACAGCAGCTGACTAAAGACAATGTTTTTCTAAAAACATGTTGACCACTGAAAGTATTGCAATGTATTTATTAAATATTTAAGTTATGGAGTAATATTTAAGAAAAGACGATGGTTACTTCCTGACATTTGCAAGTACTGTGACTTGAGGCATTTGGCAAATATCAGGTTTGTAAGGTGGAGATACTGTAGGTGTAGAATTACGACAGTAGGACAGAGATGCAGACCACAGTTAACTACCCTGTCATTCCATCCACATGTCTGGAAGTGTAACAAATGAAAAGGTTTGTCTGTTTAATTTCATATAATTTGTAATGTGTAAATTGTGAAACAAATCCTTTTAATTTGTTGTCTACCTTGCAGCAGTTTGTATTCTTGTGTACTATGGCAGTATCTTTAGATACAGCACTTACTGCAGGGTAAAGCACATTTTAATCTAAACTGAATAAGACGTGTTCCCCATTAGTGCTTCCAAAAATACACTGTTCTGTAAAAAACAAAGAAGAAAGGTGCAATGTCCACTTATGCACTTTACTTTGTACTCTTATATGGATGCTGTACTCTCCTTGCTGTGTATACTTGTACTATCTAACCCCTTTCCCGAGGGTCACACCTGGAAATGAGCCTCCGCTCAGTGTGCCTTTCCCGGTTACCAATTTTCAAATAAAAAAAAAAATTTAAACTGTCCACAGGCACTGATCTGTGGCCGCTTTTGAGCAGTGGCATGCTTCTTCTCCATTAGTACCTGCAGTTTCGAATTATAGTGATTAACACTTGCTGTGCCATGGACTGATATATCAGTCCAGAATTCCTATACGTTCTAATTCTGTCCGCAGCCTAAGGGTTAAATAGCTCATACACTGCATGAGTGTGAACCTGGGTTACCAGAATGCCAGAGCAATCCCCCCCTTGCTCAGCACCATGGAACCAGCCCCTAATATTAACTTCTAAGTACTCAACTATTATTATTTTTTTTATATGCTCTATTTATGTTCCCTTGATGCCGCTGCCTCCACTGTCCCTCTGGGTCCCTAAGGTGTCTGGCTCTGCCTATCCCTGATCCCCTGCTATAATAACCTTCTTCTACATATCCCATCATCAGACCTCTTCCCCTGGGTGAGAATCAGGGGTGAATCCCACTTTCTACCTGCATGAACTCTCGTCAGGGGGTCACTGAGAGTTCCTGGGTCGGTCTTTGTTCGGTTCACTGGGGCTATCGTCAGTGTGCGCAGCGGGGTTTTTCCTTGTTCTCCCCAACCCCAGAGACATAGACACGCATGGGAGGTCCAAGGAGCGTGTGCATGCTGTTGCACACTGCTACTCCAGACCTCAGTTTGTGTCTCTCCCTCCCATTGCACCATCGACTGCACTGCCACCTGTGGTCACCAATGTGGCAGTACTGCAATGAAGACAGTGACCCACCTGCTTTGTTCCCCTTCATACATCATCAGCATGGTGACCTCACAAACTGTGACATCAAAACTGCGAAGAAAAAGCCACTCTCCTTCAGCCAGCTAGGTCAGTAAGGAATAAGACATGACGCGGTGTGGTTTATGGCCTCATAAGAGCACGCCCCAGGTGTGTAATGAGGCACAAGATGCTTGTGCCGAGTGCCTCCTAGGAAGTGCTCTTATCAGGCCATAAACCACACCTCAGAGTGTCTTCTTCTGCTTATAAAATGGGTCTCCCCAGTAAAGAAGTTAATTTAAAGAAATGCACATAAAAAGTGTACAGAAAGAGTAAACAAGATGATACCAGTTGGGAAAAAAAGTAGTTCTTGTCAGTCTTGGAATGCAGATGTCACTAGAGGGTGTTGATGTTTGTCTTTCTGTCTGTCTCTCCATCTCTCCACCTCCCCCTGCCCCCCCCACACACACTCTCAAAACCCTCCACAAAATGCTATTTTTTTATATTTCTCTTTAATATTTCTTAGTATGTCTTTGTTTGGTGCTCTGGTTTTGTCATGATCCGTTTCACTGAAATTTTGAATGGGAGCGAGCATGTCTGCTGTCCATCCCACCCCGAAGCACAGACACAAAAATCTTCTACAATATGACACTTTTACTTTTCTTCAATATATTTCTTACTTTGCAACAGGAAAAAAACATGGCTCCACTTTGGAACTCTCATGCCTGGATAAATTAACAACCCGAACAAACAACAAACCGGCCGAGAGCAACAGGCAGTTCAGTGAAAAAATGTACTCTTTATTAAAAAGCAGTCACAAATCACACTTACAGGTGAAATCTTCTATCAGGCAGTGCACATGCAGAATATTAGAGTGCTAGCAAAAAATGCTGATAACCCAGGTTTCAGTCAGAGGGAGTGGGAATGTCCCATATCGGGTGCCATACTTAATGATTTTCCATACTAGCGCTAGAGCTTTCCCGAATGCTGCTGCAGTGATCGGTCCATTTTTACCAAACATATATGCCACTCTGTGAAAGTTTTGTAGGTGGACAATATTGTGGCTCTAGGAGGTAACCAGGACTGCATGCAGCATGCGTTCATGTGGGCGGAGGGGGGTTGCCACGTTGCCATCATTAACGGCTGGCGAGTCAGTGCTTCAGCAAGAATGGAGAAGACTTTGTGGCAGGTATGGATCTTTGCCTGCGCTGCGTCCTGGTTGGCTAAAGATGTACCGGTTGGCACAATGTGCCGTGATAAAGATACAGCCAAAGATACCTCTTAGCCAATCAGGTAAAGATACAGCCAAAGGTACCTCTTAGCCAATCAGGACGCAAAAACTCCTGACTAATTTTATAATAAAAATAGAGGGGGGGCGGTTCCGGGGCAATGTGAGGAAGTATTTTTTCACAGAGAGGGTAGTGGATGCATGGAACAGCCTTCCTGAGGAGGTTGTGGGGTCTAAAACTGTGGGAGAATTCAAGAATGCATGGGACAGACATAAGGCAGTTCTTGTGGGGGGTAGGAAGAAATAGGCTGTTGGTTAACTAGGATCTGCGGCCTATCTTGTAGGTAGGGAAATGGGCAGACTAGGTGGGCCAAACGGTCCTTATCTGCCGGCAAAGTCTATGTTAGTTATGAGGTGCGAAGGAGAGCAGCACTAAGTGTTGTCTGCCTTGTCAGGTAGAAAGTCTAATAAACGGAAATAAACAGAAAAATACTTGAAAAAAGAAACCGCTGTGTACTTTTAAAAATGTATATAATTTTCTAGTTGCTGCTTTTGATGCTGTTAGCTGTTTAAGGTTAGAAAATAGCCCATGGGATGCCACAGGTATCGAGTAGGCCTGCCTCTATACCCTTGTGTGCTTGAGCACATTAACTTGGGCTTCACAGAACGGCTATTGAATATCCCCACCCAAGCATGCAATTGGACTGTGCCTTAGCTGCTCCTCCTTCTCTTACAAAACTGTAGGAGAATTCCCGCTCCTTTGTAACCTTTCACCATTGAATATTACGGGTGACAGCCAGTTTCTAGAGATGTCCATTTCCCCTTTTACAGAAATAACAATGGGAGTTCCTCCTGTTGAACATTTCCAATTTAACCACTTCCTCCCAGAGGAATAAACTATCCCAATAGGAGAGCAAAATAGGTTTGGGACTTGTGATTAGGAGTTTACCATAAGATTTCTCAGTGAGTTCCACAGGCAGTTCGATCAGGAAGGTGGTTCATCTATTGAATATTATTAAGTTTGCGATGTTAGCATCAAGTACAAGCATATCTTCCAGAATTATGCCAAAGCATCCAAATTGAGTCTCACTTTTTCAGAAATATGCTTGAAACCAAGATGAATCCTAAACTGGTGACACCCGTCAGCAACTGTACTTGCTGGTTTATTTTAATGTGTATTAGTTTTCCACCACTGCCATCTTCTGAGCATTCCTCAGTACTGCAACATCCTTCTTGCATACTATAATCAAACTTAGGAAGCAGACTTGCCCTTCTCTGATTGCCTTGCCAGGGTCCTTTACCAATTGAGCTAACCCTTGCTGAGCTGGGCGGGGGTGGGGGGTCCTCTTTATAGCCAACCTGAACATTTATTTATTCAAAATTCTTTTATGTGACTCCCAACCTCTCACTGCCATGCAGCTTTTTCAAGGGAGATAGTCCTATGAATTGAACGCATTTTGGCATTCTGTTTAGTGTAGTTATATACAGTACGTGGAAAGTAATCCTCATATTATTAGTTCACTTGTACTGTTATCATTATGTCAGTACATTTTATCTATTAACAAGCCTCTGCTCTCCTGAGTTTTTAGTTTTCATAATACTAGGTCAAAGGATTTATCTTACCAAAACATGAGCTGACTGTATTCAAATAATTCTCACTGGCTATGCTTCACTCAGTAGCAGGAAACGCCATTGCAAGCATGCTTTTAGGTGTCTTCTGCAGCTTGTCCCTAAGAGCTGTCCATCCATTGTACGTCGTGATGCAACAGCACTGCATGTGCAGGAGCGTGATGTTGTCACGTGCCAGCCGCTGTACAGCTTAAGCTGCATGGCACACCTGACAGCGCTGAATGGTTGCCATCTATAGATGTGGTCCTGAAAATACAGGAACAGCCCTCCCTGTGACGTGATTTTATTTATTTATTTTAGTCTTTGGTAACTGGGTAAGGCCCACTATCCACAAGTGCCTATTTTCAGGGGTGACCTGGGAGCACTGGGTGGTTAAGTGACTTGCTCAGAGTCATACAGTATGCATTTGGAGGTTGTGAGAATCAAACCCAGGTCTGGTCTGCTGGATGTACCAAGCTCGTTACTCTAACCTCTAGGCTATACTGCCAGCCCATGTACAGGTAAAACTAACAGGGAATTGAAAAAAGGATTTCTGAACATAAATCCACAATCCGGGCTCAGGATGGAACAACTAGTGTAGATAGAAATGTTAACCAAGCCAGACATTACATAGTATCGTTACGTTTCTATCGTTTAGAGAAAGTGAGACTACCAAGACATGGTGATGACCTAAATTGCCTCTTGCTAGAGAGGGAGGTGGACTGGATTACCCACTTTGGTACTCTGAACCCCACTGTGGGTTTGAATGAAATTATTGAGTGGAAACCTGTTCTATAAATTGGTTAGTTGCCATATGATCTGTGTTGTTCTTACCCTCAATAGATATTGTATGTAACATAAACTGTGAAGTCTTTTGATTAGTTTCTTTATGTAAGTATTTGTGTTTTTATTCTCTACTAATGTTGTTGAATACATGTTTTGATGTCGTTGTGCAGATTAATGCCCATTGTGGTAATGTCACTATATACTGAGCCGTGTTTGACCTTTCTTGTGTAGTTGCAATCTCCCGGAATCACAATATTGCCTATAATAATATTGGATCACATTGGATTAATTTCTTGGCTTTATATTTTATTTAAAGTACTGTGTTAATCTAATTCACTACAAAGTACCACCAACAGCTTAATCTCTACCCATCTCCTATTATGTGTGAGTGTTGATACCCTGGCCCTGTCCCTCACCTGCCCCACATCGTAACTGTCGTAGCTGGCCTTAGCAGTGGGCAGAGTTTCCTCACCTGCCCTCCACACTAACTGCCCCTGCAATTAAGCGGGCCTGACTTGGATCTCTCCTCTGCAGGCTTGCACTCTGTTTTAGCACATACTTTCCTACTGGAGGACATGCCTGGTACTAGCTGACCCCCTTAGCCATCCCTCCCCCAAGTCCTCTATTTTCAGTCCCCATCCCTGTTACCAGGACAAAGTCTGTACTATGGGGTGCAGAGGTCCTTATCTCTGTGTTCCCTGTAAGCTCATAGTCATACTCTGTTTAAGGTTTCTGGCAGTAGCTTCAGTAGCTGGTTACTTGTTATTCTGTACTTATATTCCACATTATGTCTCTGTTTGCATTACCATTGCACTGTTTGTTTAAATGTTCTCTGAGGTTCTTATTGTGTACACTCCTTCCAGTGAAGTGTGAACCACAGAGTGGGCAATTCCCCTTCTGTTGTACTGTATATGCCATGTACTTAATGTGGAACATTTGCAAAAGAGCTTTCGCTCAAAGGTTTTTTTTTTGAACAATGAAATAAATAATCTGGTTCAGTGTCAGGTGGTTTCCATCTGTATCCCCTCTTCCACAGGGATGAGGCTGAAAATAGGCAGAATTGCCTATTCCTCCTTTCCTGGTCAACAAAAGCTAACTAACTAACTTACTGATTGATAAACTAAATCTAGTCACCTGTTCAAAAGAAAGTGAGCATTCTTTTCCTGGGGGTTGTTCTGTTCCTTCAGGACCCCACTACAGATGGCAGCAATTCAAATCAGTCTGTTTGCCTCCAAAATTCTGCTCAATGTCAAGGAAAAGGCTAGTTTAGGGCACATTAATTCCACTTCTTGATTATGTTGACCTGGTGTTGAGAGGTGCCACTATGTCACATCTAACTAAACTAGATGTCTTGTATGACAGAGCACTACAGTTTGTTTCTGGTTTGGCTACTAGAACCCATCACTGCACCCTCTATACCTCCGTTGCTTGGTCCTCCCTGACTACCAGAAGGCTACAAAATGTGCATACTGTATATAGTCTTATAAGGCACATCAAACTGCTGAGCCACAGTATGTCTCGTCCTGTTTCCGTAGGTGAGGGCTAATGACATCATTCTCTTGGAGGTCCCCAGATGTTTGTAAAAGTACAGCAAGATGGCATTCAGCGGGCTTTTCCCTATGCATTGGAACAAGATACAGGCCTTTCTGAAATTAAATGTGCTGGCCAGCTTCTATTCATTTAAATTGTTGTTACAAAGCCATTGTATAGACAGGTGCCCTCATCGGTAGAACTTCTTCGGTTGTACTCCATACCTTTATGCCTACTCGGTCTCTCTGTATTTTATTCTTTGTTCTTTTATGCATATGCTAGGAAAAAAAGCGATAGATGTTGTATGCTACATCGCACTTGGTTAGGTTGGTTTTATTAGTGCCAAGGTAGGCCGGCAGACTGTAGGCGAGACTTGGTAGCAACACTACATATGCAGTGGCTAGGCATGCCTTGGGCAACAGGCACTGTTGAACACTGTAGGCCATGCCCAGTTTGAAATCGGCAGATTTACATACTGTCAGGATATTCGGGGAGAAGTCCAAATGAAGGGTCAAGTGTGATCCCATTCCCTAAGTATTTAAAACTGCTGACCTCTTCCAGTAGGGAACCACTGGCACAGGGAAGGGGAGATACACTTCTAATGCAACAGAAAAGTTTTACTGACTTGGTTTTACTTTAAATCTGGTTGAATGTGTGAATGTTTGGCCCCCCCATGCCCAAATGTAACCAAAGCCTCACAGCTTCGTACCACCCTCTCCCTTGGCTGAGAGGCTGTTGATGGGGTACTCCAGAAGTGAAGTACATTTTGTGAGATGAGATCGGCAGGCAGTTACTTGTACAGAAAGTCTGGCATGAAGATAGTAAAACTAGTTTAAATCCCCTCTTGTTATTGCTCATACAGTATGGTCAGTTTTCACAGATAGCTGTTTTTCTCTATTGAACATCAGATATCATAGTGGCAGAGCATGCTATGTATGCGCACAAATACTGCGCCTCGGCAGTGTGACTTGATGACTTCTGTTTGGTTGCCATCATCAAGTCATTGCTTGAAATGAACCACATAGTTGTGGCTCCTTAAAGCTGGTACCCTGATGACAGAGGATTGTGCATTCCTGTTGTGGGGTGGCCAAAAATGGATCTAACTGCTAACACATGGTGACTCTGCAATTTAGAGTAGTGATACAGAGACCAGAGTCCGCTGTGAGGCTACATGTGGATGGACCCCTTTTGTATTGCACAGCAGAGGGGATTTCACATGTGGGAGGGACATGACACAATAAAAACATTGCAATCAAATTAAAAAAAAAAGTCCCTTTAAATGGTTGCACAATCGCAGGTACAGAAACTGTGAAGTTTGCAAGTTACACACAGGTTGGAAAATGGCACTCCAATACTGAATAAGAAAAGTGGTCTGTCCGTGGTTAAACTCTGTTCCTTTTTTTTTTTTTTTTTTTTGGCAGGCTGACAGTCAACTGGACCAAGTTCGACAGCATTTCTATGAAGTCTCCCTTGAGTATGTCTTCAAGGTCCAGGAGGTCCAGGAGAGGAAGATGTTTGAGTTTGTGGAACCTGTAGGTGAACATAATGCTGTAATTCTGTACTGTTGTTTTATCCTTCATAGCAAAACGTGAATATGGTGTGAAAAGGTATAGAAATTTATGTGCAATTAGACCCGAACTGCCTTTCATGATTAATTTCAGTGACGTAATAAGTAAGTTATTCCAAATTACAATAATTGAGTTGGATCCTAGTCCTGGTAAGGCCCTAATTTAGGCTCAGTGTGGAAAGTATGACTAATTATTCAGTTGCATAAAATGTGAATAATAATGCAATTGGAATGCGATTCATCTAGGAAAAATATACATTAGATCCAACTGATTTGTAATTCTTAATTATCGTTCTTTGACTGGCATTCATTCTGTATTACATAGTATAGCATATGTCTAGCTACAAAGATTTCCAAACCCTGTTTGAAAGTATTGCTTTTAAGATAGTATACTAAACACTAGTAGAAGTTTTAGGCTTATTGTAGAGTGAGTTATCCATCATTTGGTCACATGTCTTCCGATGTTCCACTGTTATATTAAAAGGGCCTTCAGTGGAACAGAATGGTAGTTTCTCTATGAATGTAAAGTACAAAGGAGCACTTTGCCCTTCTTAAGGAACATCAACTATTCCGTAGCCTTTACATATGTATATAGCATATTTTCTTGCAGAAATGTCAGGCTGCAGCATAGCATTGCCGTTTGAGTACCCCATGGAGCTTCGTTGAGGATATCTCCCTGCTGTGAGCCACACATCTGGAACACAGATGCAGTATCAGACCTATCCAGAAACATTTGTGTAGCAAGCTTCCCACGATGATGCACATCATCGGCGCCTATGTATCGTGCGTGGTCCCAAACCTTCTCTTTTCTTGTCCATTGTTGACTTCCTGTCTGACTACTGGTACTTCTTCCTTGTACTTCATTGCTGTATACTTCACCAGTCTTCTTCCCCTTTTCTTTGTTGATGAGGGCCTCTGATTCTGCTTCTTGCATGGGTCTTGCCTCCTGTGTTGCTGACACTGCCTGCTGTCCCAAGACTGCTGGCTGTCAGCTGGTGTTTCCCTTCCATGCATCCCTGCTGGTCTTCTGTTGCTGTGGCTGTAATCCCACTGTGGGTTGTCATCATGGCCTGGGTCTCTGCTTGTGGATGCCTTACTCTGTTAAGGTGATGAGTGCTTGTCATGTACTTGACCTTACCAGCCATTCCAACCATCTTCGGATGCCAGGGTCAGTTTCTGGCTTGATTGCACAACCCCCCCCCTTACCATGGGGCTCATGGCTCCCTTCAGCTCTATTTGCCTGGCTTTATTGTTTGGACGGGGATCGACATTTTTCGGCATTCCCCTTTGTGCTGGTTGTCACTTGGCTCTGCCTTCTCAACATTCCTACTCATTGTCCGGTCTCCTGCTTTGTGTTTGGCTGAGTCATGTTTCAGTTGTTGGCACTGCACTTTTCTTGGCTTTCTGCTTGGTCCGGCTGTCCTCTGGAATGCCTTGGTCGGTTCCCGGCTTCTTGCCTGGCCCCCCAGTTCTGTGGGGCTTGTGACTCTCCTTGGCCTCATAGATGCCTGTCCTTACCTCATCAATGGTTTTGCTGTTGGTTCAAGGTTTGCTGTTTTTGGCACTTTCCCTTTTCTTCTGGTCATTGTCTGACTTTGCCTCATCACCATCTGGTTTCCTCTGCAGTTCTCTGCTTGTCTATGGCTGTTTCCATGTTTTCTATTGTTGGCTTTGCCATAAACTGTGATTTTGGCCATTCCACTTGCCCTTCTGGTTGTTGTAGGTGGCTTCTTGCATCTGACCTGGCCCCTGTGATTAGGGGGCCTGTGGCTTTCTTGGGCCATCTTGTATGGTTTTGCCTCACCGGCTGTTTGATTTTGGGCACTGTTTTCCGATGCCAGTAGCAGCAATGGCTATGCCTTGGTGGTGTTCTTGGCTTAGTGGTCGTGTTTCCCTCGACGTTGAGGTTTGTTTGCGGGTCTAGCCCCATCGACTTCCTTTTTTTGGATGTCTCTGTGTCTGTCCAAGTGTCTCCGTTGGTGCTTATTTTGCACCCTTACTGGCCTCTTGCTCCCATTCCCTGACCTATGCTGTGTTAGTGTCACCCTGTTGTGCTTCCATCTCCTTTGGCCTATGGGACATTGGTCTGCATGTAGTTTGACCAGTATGCCTTTCTTTTTTTAAAACTCAAGTTTATTCAGAAAGTTCAAATCACTACATGGATAATACACTCACGTTAATAATGTCATCATTTACAATACAACAAGCCTAGTATTTGACTTTGCTTTAAGGCTAAATAAAAACCTTATTACATCATTTATCTTATTGTGATTTCTAGGCAAGTGTATCTACTGTCATTCTGTCTCATATAATCTACAAGTGTCATTTTATACCCTGTAGTTCAACAAAAGGCTGTCAAGTGGACTTCCGATGACGTCACGGAGCTGCAAGGAGCTCAACCTGTAGTGTTCCCTAACTAATCTACCTACAGATCCTCCTAAAACCCTCCATTTCGACCTAAAAATGTCTCGGACCTCAGAAGGGACACCTATAACTTGCAGCAGAGGCTGAAATTGTGCTGATGGCAAAGGCTAAGCAAGGGATGGCACTCGATTAAATGAAGACCCTTCCAGCAGATCTATCTCGCTGGCCAGCTCCCGTGCGGCCGGGTATGACACTGACAGCGAATATGAACAACTCTCTCTCGTACCAGATTTGAAAAGCTCTTAAATGAGATAAGAGAATCCAGAAAAGAAAATAAGCAAGAATTTAGGGTGGTACAAAAGCAATTATCTACCTTGGAGACACACATCGGCCTAATCGAGGAACGGGTTGCTGAGACCGAGGACACAACAGTGCAGCTCTCAGAAATAGTCCGGACTCTCTTGGTACAAACGGGGGAGCTGCAATCCAAATGTGTGGACCTGGAGGGTTGCAATCGACAGGACAATCTGCGCCTTTACGGGCTTCCAGAGGACATGGAGACTACTCCAGTGGCCCCCTTCATAGAAAATCTTTTAAAAGATATATTGGAACTCCCAGCTACATATGTACTTCATGTAGAGAGAGCACACAGATCTCTGCAAATGAAATCTTCTGACCCGGGGGTGCGTCCACGCTCCATCGTCTTCAAGTTAAGCTCCTACAGTGTAAAAGAAGACATCTTAAGACGAGCTTGGGCTAAAAAAGAAATTAAATACCTCTCACATTGCCTATTCCTTGATCATGATTACCCCCAGGAGATACAGCAGCAGAGGCTACATTACCTTCCGATTCTGCGGGTACTCTGCAAGAAGGCAATACGATTCCACACTCCATATCCCTCCAGGCTGCGAATCTTTTGGGAAGATGGTGTCAAGATTTATTCAACAGTCGAGGAGGCCTTGGAAGCTCTCAAGGAGTGGAAAATTTCGATAACACTAACCCGGAACCAAAATGACGGGAGAAGTGATCTGGTATGGCAGCGCACCACTAGCAGGAAGTGAGGGGGAATAAAACATTGCAACACGCAGAAGCTCTGCACAGAATCCAGTCTCTGCTCGACAGGAAAACTGGGCAGGCAGAGAAAAGCAACCTGAGAAGACACTGTCTTTCAAATTGGTTGTTTGAACTCTCTTGAATCCAGTTTCTGATATCTCCCCAAAGCTCCCCCGACAACTAAGTATGAAAACCCTATAGTCCCAGCGAAATTTCGCTGGGACTATGGGGTTTTCATACTTAGTTGTTTGATATATAAAATGGGGGTCTCTCTTGCCGGATCCAACAAGCTCCACCTTCCTTTACATTTGAGGCCCTAGATTAGAGCTATTTTCATTAACATTTTGTAAGAGAAACCAGTGCTAATTTAGACTGAACCCCCGGTGCTCTCTCGCACTAAACAATGCCAGTTACTGGTGTTTAACCCCCAACTATGCGGGTAGAAGCATGAGGGGAGACAGAGGGCATCAAACATATTAGTTTGCGAGAAGGACTAGATTGCTATCCCTGTTACTTTGGTTATAAAGAAGATGGGATATGATTATTGCAAATATTTTTGCACTCTGTAATCTATACTTTATGTTCATGGTTGAAGTTATTGTTGAAGCCTTGTTGGCTTGTATGTTATGTTTCATTTTTTTCAGGGCATCAGGAACGTACGAGCAAAAATACCAGTTCTAAACATACAGACAGGTTGTGGAAAGGGGGATCGCCCCTGCACTTGGGAAACCAGAATTTTCTAGAGCATTATCAATCTGACAAAATAGGTACCATTTAAATATGGCACAACCATATACTATATGCACATATAACATGCATAGGATAACTAACCCCATTAAACGAAGCAAAATCCTTCAATACCTGAAACGAGAGGGGGCTAATATTATACTGTTGCAGGAAACCCACCTCTTCAAAAATGAACATAAAAAGTTTGAGTGTCTGGGTTTCTCTTGTGTGGTGGCCTCCTCCTACCGGGGGGAGCAGAAGGAGAGGGACGGCTATAATGATAAGGCAGGGTGTACAGTTTGAACTTAAAGACCAAATTACTGATAGGGAAGGGAGATATGTGTTACTTAAGGGCCACTTAGATGGTCAACTGGTTACCCTGGCCTCTGTTTATATTCCCCCTGCAGCTGATTTCGAGCTATACAGATCCTTTTTCTCCCAATTAGCTGAGTGGGCTGAGGGACAGGTGATCTATGGGGGGGGACCTTAACCTCAATATCTCAGAAGGAGGGGCAGACCATCCTTCTTTGGGTCGAGTAAATCAAACAGCCAGAAAGGTTCACAAATTGTCTCAGGAGCTGGGGTATGAGGATGTTTGGCGGTTTATACACAGCCCCTCGCGTTGGCATACTTTCTACTCCCAGGCCCACGAGATGTACTCGTGTCTAGACTTTCTCCTGACCCCAAGAGAACAGTTAAATATAATGCAAAGTACCTGGATCGGAGACTTCACCCTTTCAGACCACGCCCCAATTGTTTTGTAGATTTAACACAGAAAACATATGAAAGAGAAACTTTTGGAGATTAAATCTCTCCCTTATGAGGGATAAAGAGATCCAGGAGTCCATCAAAGACACGATACTCCAAGCCCTCGCGGATAAGAACACTTAGCACACCACGATATCAATGGTCTGGGATACTATCAAGGCAGTAGTTGGGGCAAGCTAATAGGAATCTCATCCTATAGGAAAAAACAGCGGGAATCTCACCGACACTCCTTAGAAGGGAAGATTAATGCCTTAGAGGAGCGCCAGTGTATTAAAGTATGTAAATCTAGGAACTGGGAGCTTGCTACCTTAAAGAAAGAATTAAATAGTATTTTAGATTATGCTATAGAGCAGAAATTAATATATTTAAGACATAAATATTATGATGGTGGCCCCCGATTCCTAAGACTAATAGCGGGTCAATTACGGGCCCAGAGAGTTAGGTCTACCATTTTGAAAATAAGGCACCCTATGTCGGGGGATCTCCGAAATAACACCAAGGGAATATCAGAAGCCTTCCTAAATTGTTATACATCACTTTATTCTGCCCCCTTCCGCCTCACGACCATAAAATTCAAGAATTTCTGTCTACCCTAAATTTGCCCACCCTGACTAAAGAGCAATGTGACCAATTGACTGCCCCATACTAACTAAAGAGATAGAAACAATAATTGGAGGTTTAAAAACAGGGAAATGCCTTGGGTCTGATGGACACCTGGGAGAATTTTACAAGACCCTTTCCAAAACCCTCTCCCCTTTGCTGGTTAGGGTATTCTCGTTCATAACATCAAAGGAAGGTGTAATTCCCCATCCTGGAATGAGGCCATAGTCTCTGTTATACCGAAGCTGGGCAAGGACCCCTCATATTGTTCATCATACAGACCCATATAAGTATTAAACACGGACTACAAAACCTTTTTTCTCTGTATTAGCCAAGAGACTTAACCAATGTGCCCCAACTAAAATACATATGGATCAGTGTGGCTTTATACCAGGCCGACAGACCCAGGATAATGTTAGACGCACTATCTATGTTGTGGAGCATATCCAATCACAGAACATCCCCACACTTTTGCTTGGGCTGGACGCGGAAAAAGCGTTTGATATGGTTTCTTGGAATTTTCTTCGAGGGGTCTTTGCCGGCTTTGGTTTCCCAATCCAATTCTCTGATACCATCTTTAAATTCTATAATAAACCCACTGGATTCATTAGGACTAATGGTAATATTTCAGAGGGCTTTTCCCTATACAGAGGAACCAGACAGGGCTGCCCCCTATCCACCCTCTTTTTCGCTTTCTATATTGAATCCCTAGCCCAGTACTTACGACTCTCCCCAGAGGTTAAGGGTATTCCGATAGCAGGAACAGAACAAAAACTGGCCCTATTTGCAGAAGACCTGTTGGTATACTTAGCAGATCCCGAAACTTCTATGGCAGCCCTGTTTCAAAAAATACAAGATTTTGCTCTCCTGTATGGCTACTCTCTCAATATTAATAAATCGGAAGCCCTTTTCTCTGGATATAACCCTTCACATTTCCTTAAATCTAAATACCCTATTAAATGGGACAAACCATCCATCAAATATTTAGGTATTCAGATCACCAGAGATTTAACGCTCCTATTCTCCCAAAATTATAACCCCCTGGTAACAACTATTAAGCAGGATCTTAGAAGATGGAATCTTCTGCCATCCTCCTTTTATACCCGGACACTCTCCCTTAAGATGAATGCCCTGCCACAATTTTTATACCTGTTTCAGTGTGTACCGTGTACTGTATCAGCTAAAGAACTCCTTTCATGGCAGAAGCCCTGAATACTTTCCAGTGGAACCGTGGGAAGCCACGGGTTAATATGTATAAACTATTTTTACCTAAAAATGTGGGAGGGGTGGCACTCTTCTCTCTCTCTTAGATTATTGGATCGCTGCTCAAATGTGTCTGGCACTGCTATGGGACACTAGACTATACCAAGCAGCCTGGAAACAAATAGATCTAGCCAGACCAATAAACCCCTCACTGCAGCTACCTTGTTTTCCCCATCTCAGCTTAAGCAAGCCATGCAGTCTGTTCCAAATGCTACTGCAGCCATATTGAGGGGTTGGAAGTTAGGAACAAAAAGTAAAGCCACACAGCAACAGTTCTGGAAATACCAGTAGTTTGTGCTAACTCCCCCATTTAATTCACTTCTACAGGGTTCCTGGTGTAAAACACAGGCTGAGAGGGGACTTGTAGCCCCATGGCAACTGCTAAAGGGAAATGCAGTGATTGATTTTGAGGAAGGCCAAAGGAGACATTTCTGGAAAGAAAAGGATAGATTAAATTATTATCAAATCAGGTGTTACATGCTTAAACAGATCAAAAATAGAGAAAGAGGATCCTAGGTGTGGGAAGATGGTACTACATTTATTCAAATATGGTCCTCACCTCAGGGTGAGAAAGCAATATCCATAGTATACAAATATCGAATTCAACAAATAGCCCACTCTATCGAGCCAGTTAAAGCAAGCTGGGAGAAGGAATTCACTCAAACGATAACCAGTAGGGAGTGGGCCGGGGTATGGAGAGGAGCGTGGACCACCACTTCCTCCCCAATTTGGAGAGAGTTCATGTGGAAGATAAGGTTGAGATATTTTTTGGTCCCCTCGGTGGTAGCCATTAGGAACCCAGGAACGCTTTCTCATTGTTGGAGGGGAATGTGGGGAAGCTAGGGCATCCCATGAATGCATCTTTTTTGACTGCCCAAAATTATCTACTTTTTGGAGTCTGAGTTCCCACCACATTACATCTATATTGAATCTACAACATTTTCTCAAGGGAGTTCACCTAATACTGGGGATCCCGCCTGTGGGTTCTAAGGATAAAGCTACTTTATATTTATGGTCCATTTTGCTGTGCTCAGTGTACAAATCCATTGCCAAAAAATGGCACCAAGTGACACCACCACTGATCTCAAATTGGAAAGCTATAATACTCAACATACAACATAATGAGCGCATGTCCTTTGCCCTCCAGGATAGGATGGAAGCTTACATTTCTCAGTGGACCAGATGGGAACTAATTCAGGAACAAATCCCCTGAGGGGATAATGCGGAGATGGAATATTTATTAGAAAGCAGAAAGAGCTCCCGCCCTCCCTCTTCCTAATCACTAGTAGTACAGGTAGAGGTCACCTCTTATTCTCCACTTTAGTATAGGAGTTCCTAATTACATATTTATATAAATCCTCAGTCTGGTAATCCCTGGCAAAGGATCTCAGAAATAATGAAGTAGCTCGAAATGGTTCCTAAAGATAATTGATCTGTATTCATTAACTCATCTAGTATTATTCATGCCTTGCCCATAGAGTTTTAGTTTTTAATTTTGTGTGAGTTAGAGAGTCTGTATATTTCAACAGCCGCAGTTTGTATTGTTTTTAATTATGTGAAATTACTGTATCACTGTGATAATTGGTGTGAAAAGATTTTTACATAAATAAAGGAAGTATAAAAAAAAAGGCTGTCAAAGTTTACACATATAACTCAACATTCAACCATTAAACAGTCAGTTAATTGTGCATTACTCTTGTCTTCACAACTATTCGGTGGAGTCTCTTGTGGAATAACTTTAAACTTCACTACTGCAGTAATAACTGGGGGTGGGTAATGTGGAGAGGGCACTGTTTTATTAGATCTTACTTCGAGAGGGTTCCTGCAGTAGGTCATAACATGTAGGACTAGTGCCACCTGGCGTCTGGACCACACGGCAGACTTTTCCAGTAATGCCTAACGGGGGAACGCCCACCCGATGTCACATGACGACATCAGCATGACCCTATACAGTGGGCATGCTCCCACGCCCGCCTCCAGTTCTTTCCCCACTGGTTTTGTGCAGTTACCTCATGGGTAGACTTGCTCGGCGATCGCCGTTGTATTTTGCTTATTTCCAAGTTTTTGGGTCTTTTTTGAATCTCTGTGTCTTCACCTACATCAAAGAAGAAGTGTGAAACTTGTGGCACCCAGATCCCGCACAAGGACAGCCACCATAAGTCCGTCATCTGTCAAGGCCTGGACCATCCTACAGGCTACCTGCCCAGACTGCCACCCTTTCAACCAGGTCACCCAGAAACAGACAGCAGGCTCTGGAGGCCCATTTGCTGAAGTCTTGTTTGGCTTCGCTGGAGAAGCAAATGGAGCGGATCAGGGAGTCGTCATCACCTTCTTCCAGTTCTCCTTCCAAACATAAAGAAAAGAAGAAACACCGGGAGCGGGAGCACTCTTAAGAGAGTTCCAAGGCCAAGGCTTCCAGGCCCTCCTCCAGCAAGGCCTTAACCCTGCCGCCTGCAGTTAAGATAGTCCAGGCCGCGTCCAGGGATGCCAGCGGTACTAACACAACCTTGCTCCCGGTCTTGGCAGGTAAGTCAGCCTCTGACTCCTCCAGCGTCCACCCTGCTTTAGCCGTTAAGTTGGCCCCCAGCTCCTCTGGGGACCACCCGGCTGCCAAGTCAGCTCCCCGCTCCTCGGGGACCCGCCCAGCTTCAGACATTAAGTCGCAGGGGGGCTCCTCACCCTCCCGCCTGACTCTGACGTCTGAGAAGTTGACCTCCTCTGGCGGTCGCACAGACGTGGTCTCTGTCAGGGACGCCTGTCAGCCCACCCGAATTGACCGGACCGAGCCGGGCAGACTGCCCCTCTTCCCTCTCCCTGCTGGTAGCTCCAGCCTTCAAATCCAGCTACTCTGGGTGGAAGAGTGCTGGTCTCTGGATGTGATCCACACTCCAGTATCCGACCCGCTCCCCTCTGGGAGGAGGTCCCTCCTAATCCATCTGAAGACATGGAGCCCCCCCATTGCCCCCAGGAGGATTAACTCTCTTCTGGCTGCAGACCTGACGCCGGGCGCTCCTCCTCCATTGGATCTGGTAAAATCTATCCCGTTGCTGGACCCTCCGACTTCTGTCTCCTTGCTGGGACTTGCTCACCTGCCCCCGCCTCCAACAGATCAGGTTCTCCCATCGGATACCCTGCGTCGGGTTCTGACGCCAGATCAGTTTCTGACACCGGGCCTGGCGGTGCGATCCTGACAACTGCGGTTCTGACGCCAGCCATCCTTACGCTTGGACCAGCCTCTATATACACCACGGCTGGTCCTTCTGGCAGCCCTCCAACGCCAGCTCCTCTGACGGGGGATTTTTTCAAGACCCTTCATGTCCCGCATTACCTTTCTGGGTATTCTTTGGACTACTGTCCGACTGGTCCACCACGTGATTGGAGCTCTACGGGGCACCGCTTCCCAGGGTACTTCCCGTACCCGGGATACTCTCATCAGGGATACCAGGGGTACCATTATCCGCCACCTCATGCTATCTCTCCTCCTCCACCTCCTCCGATTTCTCAGTCGGACTTCAGGATCTTCATCCAGTCCTGGTGGAAGCTGATGTGATCTGAGTTGGTGACAGACCTGGAGAGCAGATTCCTACCGCCTCGTTCCCTTCCAGGTCCTTGTCCCCCCCTGAGCTCTCCTCCGTCTACGGTACATGTCAGGGGGACTAACCCACAGGATATAGCGCTCCCCGATTTTGGTGTAGGAGACAATCTGGATTCTGGGGTGGATTCATTGGAGGAATTGTTGGGACACGAATCCCCGGTCCCTAAAGAGAAGACCTCTCCCAAATCACCTCCGGAGGATCCTTCCTTTTTGGATCTTTTGAGGTCCACACAACAGTTTTACAAATGGGAGTCAGAGGAACTGAATCCCATGAGACAAAGACTTGCCGAGCATCTGGATCTTGAGTCTTTGTCTCCCATTCCTGTTCCTCCATGTATTGGGCCTCATCAAGACCTCACCACGACCATTTGGCAACTGCCCCACTCCGTCCCGGCCGTCCCCAAGAGAGTGGACCAGACTTGCCAGGCGCCTAAGGATGCTCCCTTCCTGAGTTTGCATCCTAAGGCCGACTCTGTTGTCATTTCAGCGGCTCATGATCGCTCCTCTGCTCCCAAGCACATGACCACTTCTTCTCCGGACAAAGAGTCAAGGCAGATTGACCAGTATGGGAAGAAAGTTTATTCCTCGGCTACGTGTGCGTTGTGGTGTCTCAATTACGTAGCCCACATTTTGTCCCACCAAAAGGCCACCCTAGCCAAGCTCGAGGCCCGTGTCCAGTCTATGGCATCTTTGGACCTCAAGGAGGAGCTCGCCAAGGACATTCGCCAGTCGAAGATTTCTTGCAGGCATGCTCTTCGGGCCATTTATGACTGTCGATGCAGTGGCCTGAACTTTGGCGACCACTGTCTCCCTTCAGCGGCGTGCTTGGCTTTACATTTCTGGTCTTGCTAACGAGGTCCAGTCTGCGATTCATGATGTTCCTTTCAGGGGCTCAGTGCTCTCTGGTGGGGACACTAAAGATACTGTTACAGACTTAAATGACCACGGTCACGCCCTTAGGTCCATCAAGTCCATGTACTGATCGGGCACCCAGGGTCAGCAGCCTTTTGGAAAAGGATCTGGAGGTAGTGTAAACAGGCCCAGAATCACCGGCAGGGCAAGCACAAGGCCACGGGCACTTTCACTCCCCGCCTGCCTACAAAAACCAGAAACACTCAGGGGGCCCTCTGCCTGCCCATCCTGCCACCTCCTGACTCACTAGCCCCACCCCCTCCTTAGCCGCAGTGCAAGGAGCTGGTGGGGGGAAGGTTTGCTCGCCACGTGCAGGAGTGGCAGAGCATCACCTCCAATGCTTGGGTCCCGCAGCTAGTGTCCCAAGGACACACTTTGGTGTTCCTGGGACCTCCTCCAGAATCTCCACCAAGAAGGTCAGCCTACTCACGGGACCAGATCCTTCTCATAAGGGAGGAAATTCAGGCTGTCTTGTCAAAAGAAGCAATAGAGCTGGTCCCTCTTTGGCACAGAGGGCGGGGGTTTTACTTCCACATTTTTCTAGTTCCAAAAAAGACAGGTGACCAGCAACCCATTCTTGACCTCAGCAGGCTCAACCTGTTCGTCGAGTACAAGAAGTTCAGGATGCTAACCCTCCAGAGCCTCCTGCCCCTTCTTCAGGAGAACCATTGGTTGTGTGCTCTGAACATGCAAAATGCCTACCTGCACATCCCGATTTTCCCCAGCCACTGCCACTTCCTGCGCTTTCCTTCCAAGGGGAGCACTACCAGTTTCGAGCCCTCCCCTTTGGTCTTCTCTCAGCACCCAGAGTTTTTACCAAGTGCCTAGCGGTAGTGGCTACAGCCCTGCAGCATCAGGGCATATCGGTTTTCCCCTACCTGGACAATTGGCTGATTTGAGCTCTGTCCAGGGATTCACTTTCGGGAGCCCTCTCAATCACCCTGGATTGGTTTTCCAGACTGGGGATCATGGTCAATATACCCAAGTCTTCACTGATTCCTTCTTAGAATCTGCAATTTATTGGAGCAGTTCTGGATACAATCCAGGGCAGAGCCTTTCTCCCCCCAGACTGGAGGGAAACCAATCAAGCAGGCTACTCTGGTAGCCTCTTCCAGATCTCTCTCAGCCCAAGAGGTTCTTCGGTTACTGGGTTTGAAGGCGGACTCCATCTCCACAGTTCCCTTGGCAAGGCTGCACATGAGAATCACTCAGTGGTCCTTGCGAGTTCAGTGGGATCAACTTCAGGACAATTTGGACCACCCGGTCTTAATTTCCTTCCCTCTTCAGAGAGACTTAATTTGGTAAAAGGATCCTCGAACCTGTCTTTGGGTCTCTCATTTTGGGGCCCAGCCCCCCTCCGAGTTCTAAACACAGATGCTTACAATCTGGGTTGGGGGGCTCATTTGGGGGACCTTCAAGCTCGGGGGCTCTGGTCCCACTTGGAGATGTCCTTGCGCATCAGTGTTCTGGAGATGGAAGCGGTTCTGTACGCTCTTCAGGTGTTTCAGTCCGTCCTCCCAAGGGGATTACTGCTAGTCCAGACAGACAACATGTCAGTAGTCTGGTACATCAACAAGCAGGGAGGCACTCGTTCATACCCCCTTTGCAGGGAAGTGATGAGAGTGTAGAACTGGGCAGTCCAGCATGGTCTCTTTCTCCCAGCAGTGCATGTTCCAGGAGTGCAGAATGTCCTGGCGGACATTCTAAGCAGATCTCTCACCCTTACTCATGGATGGGAACTAGATCAGGAAGTGTCAGAGTCACTGTTTCAGAGATGGGGACGACTGGAACTCGACCTCTTCACCTTCTCATCCAACGCAAAGCTTCCCAGCTTTTGCTCACTCATTCCAGAGCATGGTGCTTTCTGGCATGATGGGTTGTCTCTCTCTTGGACAGGGAGATTCCTATATGCTTCCCCAATTTTCTGTTCTTCAGGGGGTGCTCATCAAACTGCAGGCAGAGAGAGCATGAATGATCCTAATGGCTCCGCTCTGGCCCAGACAAATTTGGTTCCCGCTTCTTCAGCAATTGGCGAGGGAACCCCCAGTTCCTCTTCCACTGATGCACACCCTCCTCACTCAGAACCAAGGTCAGCTTGTGCACCCGGGGCTCAGGACCCTGCACCTTCATGCGTGGCTCCTGCAGACATAGTAAAATCGCATTTTGGGGTTTCCACCAGAGCAGCCCAAGTCATAGTGGAGGCTCAAAAGCCCTCTACCAGGTCCACTTATGCCATGAAGTGGCAGCGTTTTTCTGTTTGGGCGGCTTCCAAAGGTTGGGACCCTTTCACTTGTTCAGCTCCTCAAGTCATGGAGTACCTGCTTCATCTTTCTGATTCAGGGTTATTGTATTCCTCTCTCAAAGTCCATTTGTGTGCCATTTCAGCCTATCACGTGCTTGTGTATGGTAAGCCCGTGGCTCAGTTGGAAATATCCAAAACCTTTCTAAAAGCATTCCTCATCCGCAACCCTACACTGCCTTGGGATTTCAATTTTGTGTTGGAAAAGCTTTCTCTCCCTCCTTCTGAATCAGCGATGAGCTGTGATTTGCACTATCTTTCTTGGAAAGCGCTGTTTTTAGTTGTTGTTACTTCTGCTCAAAGAATTTCCGAGCTCCAGGCCCTAGTCTGTAAGGAGCCTTATCTTATTTTCCATAAGGACCAAGCGGTCCTCAGAACTCAGTCCAAGTTCTTACCTAAGGTGATGTCGGAGTTCACGTTGAACCACACAGTGGAACTTCCGGTATGCTATCTGGCTCCAGTGAATAGAGGTGAGGCTCTACTTCACACCTTGGATGTGCACCGAATTCTGAGGTGCTATACCCACAGGACCAAAGATTCCTGTAAGGACGATCAGCTCTTTGTTTCCTTTGCCCCCAAAACTTTGGGGAAGGCTGTCTCTAAACAGTGCCTCTCTAAGTGGCTAGCAAACTACATTCGCTTCTGTTATCAGAAATACGACATACCTCTGCTGGGGTCTGTTAGAGGTCATTCCACTAGGAGCATGGCTGCTTCTGCAGCCTTTCTTTGTAATGTTTCTTCAGCTGAGATTTGTGCGGCAGCGACTTGGTGTTCCATCCATACCTTTACCAAGCATTACAGTCTGGACATTGCTGCTAGGCGAAGGGCCTGGCTCGGCCTAGCTGTTCTGCAGGGTCTTCTGTCCTAGGCTGGTCCCATTGGACCCTCTTTTGTGTTTCTCCTCCTCCTGTGTTTCTTTCGGTCTCTCTTTGGAGGGACTACTTGGGATTCAGTCCCACATGTTATGACCTACTACAGGAACCCTCTCAAAGTAAGATAGTACAGTTACGTAAGAACTTACCATAATAGTAGATCTTCAAGAGAGGTTCCTGCAGTGGGTCATGTTTTTCCCTCCCTTCCTCCTTCCCCTTATTTTTCTGTTGGGTCTCCAGATCTGGCTTCCTCTCCTGTCGGGCTCTGGCGGGAGAACTGGAGGGTTGGCGTGGAGAGGGCTAGGGCCAGTTTCCCCTTGGATGTCGGGAGGTGTACTAGAGTCTGCAGTCCCAGCACGCAGTCTGTGAATTGGAGGGGAATGTCTACTGCGAGAATCTGCGACGGAGTTGTTCGAATCTCCTGCCAGAATTTGTTCAACCTCGGGCATTCCCACTGTGATGGATAGCATCTGCTTGCTGTTATATTGTATCATATTCGTGATATAAATATAGGTTTCTTGGACTGTCTGCTTGGAAAATATGGCAGCCAGCAGAAAAGCACTCTGGGAGATGGAATTTCAAATGTGTGGTGAGGAGGGATGGCCTCGCCATGACCCAGTGGAAACTCTTAATTAAGAACTTCCTTCAGAGGCCAGGTTATAACACATTGTAAACCTTCCTTTTACTTTGAAATCCAGGAAGCCATAGAAGACTGCATTTTTTATGACATCTTAGGAAGCAACAATTTCTAACAGATACCTGTTACATTTCTCACCACTAGGAGAAAATAGCTGACAGGATGTGTTTCTGAAGATCAAAGGGGGAGTGCTCTGATAGGAAAGAGACTGTTATAATTTAATATTGCTATCTTTGCAGATTTCAAGCAAGCAGTAAAATGACATCCTTTGGGGTATACTTGGTCATGTTACAAATTAATTTCAGGACTAACAGTGACCTCATGTGCTGTGACATCACAAGGAGGTTGGGAGATTAACTTTCAGTATTGCCAGGTAGTCTGAGGGGACTGTGGCTCACTCTTATTCCAGCTTTGAAAGAGAACACACACTTGTGTTCTGGACTCAAGGGCACTTATGTCAAGAGTAGGTAACACCCAACTGAAAACTGAGTTAGAACTAGAAATTCAAAGTACAAGGCATTTCATTTTTTTGTAATTTCCATTTCTTTTGACTGTAAGCATTAATGTATATATGTTCTATGTTTTGTATTTATTTACTATTTTTGATGTTAGTAAACTTTTTTTGTTTCCCTAATTCTGCCTGAGTCTTTTCTCAGTTTTGATTGTGAATGCTGGATAGTGATGATAATTCTGTCGTAATGGTTAAAGGACTTTTAGTGTGTTACAATATGCACAAAAGGTAAAAAAAAAAAAAACTAGTCTCTATTGAGTCAAAAGGAGAACTGTGAACCTGGTTGGGTGCCTCCCTGAAGAGGGTGTGGTATTTGATCCTGTTAACTGGGTGTGCTAGCAAAAAGGGTTCATATTTAACTGCAGGACTCGAAACTAGTAGGTGTTTCAGACCCAAAACAGACAGGAGGGTTACCTTGTCTGTCTCCTGTTCACATATTGCACTTCATGGTTTGGCACTGCGGGAGCAGAGGGCCTGACCTGTGAAGCACGTTTGTGATACCCACAATATGTGGTGGTGTGATCCAACTGCCCTGCATCTTCTCCAGCAGCATTTCCAAGTGTGTGTTATTGAAATGTTTCATCACCATTGGGGTTCTGAAAAAGTGAACCAGAAGAATTCTCCAATAAAATTGTCTCCATGTTGGGGAGGAAGTAACCTTCCACACCATCTTGAGGCGACAAAGCCAGTCTCCCCTTGAGATCTGGCAAGGTGCCTCTCTTTCCCAAGCAGCTTTGATCTGTCTTAGAGATTCTGAATCCCATGGTCCCAATAGACTGTACAGATGAGAAATGGGTCTGATTTTAACTGCAGAATTAGTTACCAGGTTAACAAACTCCTCCCAAGGATTTAATGGACGAGATAGGACGGCTTTGTGGTTTGCAGAGTCCATGAAATGGCGTACCTGAAGGTACCTATGAAAATCTCTATTATCTAATTGGAATTTTTCCTTACATGTTGAAACGACAGGCAACTATCTCCTTCTAGAAATTGGGAGAAGCGTGTCAGGCCTCTGAAGTCCCATTGTGTATATCCAGTGTCTAATCGAGGTGGAAGAAAGGAAGAATTTTGATGGATGAGAGACAGTGGGCCAATGGCCTCCTCTGATCTCAGAGAGTGTCTGACCCATTGGAGGGCCCCCAGGGTCTGCTGGGTCCAAGGATTTCTCATCAGAGCTGTGATGGGGTCCTTCATCTGCATCAGTGCTAGTGAGTGTAATGATAAATCTATACACCCTTCCTCCTCGATCTGGTGCTAGCCTGATGTCGTTCGGTTGGTAGCCCAAGTACATACTGCCTGCATTTGGCAGGCATAATAGTATTTTCTCAATTCAGGCATTACCAATCCTCCCTGCTTCCTAGGGAATTGGAGAATCTCCCGGGCGATGCGAGATCGACAACCCCCCCAGATAAATTTACCAGTGCCCACCGTGACTCTGCCAGTAGTCAAGTGGAATGGGCAAAGGCAGAGTACTAAATAGAAATAGGAACCGAGGAAGTATGTTCATTGTGATGGAGTCTCTCCTGCCTGCTGTGGTAAGGGTCAGGATGGACCATCTAGCTAGATCTTGCTGCATCCCCTCCCAGGACCTATTATAGTTTGCCACAAAGAGCTTGTCCATGTTCACATTTGCTTGAACCCCCATGTACTGGATTTGATTGTGTCTAGCCCATCTGAATGGAAATGTAACATTGAAGCCTGGTGGGCGTGGTCCACTTAACCTGAGAGCCTCTGATTTTTTATAGTTTAATTTGTAACCCGTTAATGTACCAGATTTCTCTAATTGATCCAACAGGCGGGATCCAACTGTAACAACTGGTCTACTTAAAAAAAAAAAAAAGATGGAGTCTTCTGTGCAGAGGGCAATTTTATGCTCTCTACCTCCCGCCATAAGCCCTGTAATTTGAGGATCCTGACAAACCACCGCAGCTAGGGGCTCCAAACAGATTGCAGACAGGAGGGGGGGCAACGGACAGCCCTGATGGGTACCTCTGGTCAGTGGGAATCTTACTGAGCTAATCCCATTGACTCTGACTTGCACTTGGGGATGAGTATACAAGCTGGTAAAGACTTTTAAAAATTTGGAGCCAAATTTCGTTTTCTCCATGTTTTTTTTGAGGAACTGCCAATTGACCCTATCAAATGCTTTTTCAACGTCCATGGAGATAGCAATTTGGAAGTCTTCACGCCCCTTCTGTGAAGAAATAATGTTCAGTAATCTATGGGTGTTATCTGCAACTTATCTGCCCGCCATGAAACCCGTCTGGTCTGGATGTACCACCCCACCGATCACGTGCTGAAGGCAGTCCGCCAGAATCCCCGTGAAAATTTTCATGTCTGCGTTTAGTAGGGCGGTATGAGTTACATAGGTCTGGAGGCTTTCCTTACTTGGGTAGTACAACAATTTGTGCAAGTCTCTAGAGGGCCAGGGCTTCACCTCCAGCCTATACAAGTCTCTAGGGGGCCAGGGCTTCACCTCCAGCCTGTACGTGGTGGAAGCATTCCACCAAGTGGGGGACCACCATATCTGAAAATGTCTTGTAGAACTCCGAGGGTAGTCCATTTAGCCCCAGAGACTTCCCTGTCTTTATCTGTTTAATTTTTTCTTGGACTTCTTTTGTTGTGTGATATCCCACTCCAGGTGAACTCTGTCTTCATCCCAGAGATAGGAAAGTATCACTCTGTCAGGGAAAGCCTCAATCCTGACCTCTTGCTGATCCACCTGGTCTTGTGAGTAGAGGGTTTCATAATAGGTGGCGATAGCTGCCGAGATTCCCAGTGAGTCAGTGATTACTGTGCCACTCCCATCAGGATCTTGTATTCTGAGAACGGCTCTGAAGGTTATCTGTTTCCGAAGGGTCAAGGCAAGTAGTTTCCCCGCCCGATTACCACCCTCGACCAGTATGCCTTTCTGATAACCTTTGCCCCACCATTGTTTGGGGTACTGCTTGGAATTGTTCCATAAGTGTGGCTCACTGCAGGGAGGTAACCACGAAGAAGTTAGAACAGTTACTTACCAGTAACTGTAGATCTTTCAGGTAATCTCCTGCTATGAGCCACAGCGCACCCTCCCACCCTTTTGGGGCTTTGACATGTTTGCCAAAGCTATTCGTTGTTTCTTTATCTTCGGTGGACAGGCAGAACTTAGATTTGGGGCCACCCATGTTATGCAGGTCCATGCCGAGCCTGTGCCCCTCGGAAGGAAAGAGTATCTGCTCAGACTCAGTCGACTCTCCGAGACAACATCACTCAGCTCCTCCTCAAGGAGGCTGTAGCTCCAGTGGCGGATCCTCCAGCAGACCTGGGCTTTGTCTTCAGGTACTTCCTGGTGCCCAAGTGGATGGGGGGCTGGCGCCCCATTCTGGATCTGCACTACGTGAATCAATATGTCAGGTCTTGCACCTTTCAGATGGTCACTCGGTCTTAGATCATACCATCCTTGGAGTGAAACATGTGGTTCTGTTCACTGGATCTGCAGGACGCATTCTTTCATGCCCCAATCCGTCCATTCCATCAGCGGTTCTACCACTTCAGGTTCAAAGGGACCCTGTGTGAGTTCCAGGCTATGCCATTTGGCCTGTCATCGGCCCCATGGGTCTTCACCAAATGGATTGCAGTGGTGGCAGCCCATCTCAGGCGTCGGGGGAAGATCTATTTTTACCTCAACGATTGGTTCCTAGCAGGTTCCACCCAACAGGAGGTGGAGAGGTCCAGGGACTTGGCCCTCCAGACCTGCTCCCATCTTGGCCCCCGGATCAACGAGGCCAAGTCGGAACTCGTGCCTTCTCAGGTGATGGGCTTCATCGGGGCAGAGCTTGACTCTCGTCAAGCCAGAGCTTGGCTTCCGGTGGACAGGGTGGAGGTTCCCTCCTCCTTGCCCAGTCATTTCTGGTTGGGCAATAAAGCCCTGCCCTGGACTTTCTGTGCCATCTGGGTTACATCGCAGCGTGCACCTCAGTAGTCCGTTGGGCCTGGTTGCACATTCGCCCCCTCCAATGGGAGCTGGCTGCCCAGTGGACTCAGCGCCACGGTCTTTTCAACCTGCTGATCACTGTAACCCAGAAGATGTGGGATGCTCTCCACTGGTGGACCGCCTCAGACCGGTTGCAGGACGGGATCCCATTTGTCCGCCCCAAGCCGACGGTCATCCTTACGGCTGATGCCTCTCTTACAGGCTAGGGAACCCACATGGAGGACAAAAAGGGATCACGGGTTCTGGACCCCTGAGGGCTCCTGATGTCACATCAGCCTGGTGGAGCTCAGAGCAGTCAGACTGGCACCATCAGCTTTCGGTCCTCAGCTCCAGGGTCAAGTGGTTCAAGTCCAGACGGACAATACCATGACCAGGTACTGCTTCAACAAACAGGGCGGCATGCACTCCCATCTGCTGTGCAGGGAGGTGCTCCACATCTGGACACTCGTGAGCCAATTAAAGGCAGATCTCCTAGGCATCCATGTGGCAGGAGCCTCAAACCATCTAGCAGATGCTCTCAGCCACTTAGACCAGACATCCTACGAGTGGTCTCTCCATCCAGAGGTAGCTTACAGCCTGTTCTCCCACTAGGGCAAACCGATGGTGGACCTGTTTGCCTCCAGGGACAACACCAAGCTGAGGCTGTTACATGCCCGGCCCCTCAGCAGGGCTCGCTGCAGGGGGATGCCTTCTCGAGGCTGTGGACCCCAGGCCTCCGCTACGCCTTCCCTCCATTCCCCTTGATCTACAAGATGCTCCTCAAGGTGAGGAGGGGCAAGGTGAAGGTGATCCTGGTTGCCCCAGACTGGCTGCGCCAGTTCTAGTATCCAGATCTCCTCAGCCTCAGCTGCATGCCCCCAGAGTGGCTTCCAGCACGCCTGGACCCGATATCTCTCAATCAGGGGAAGGTATTCCATCCGGACCTTCAGTCCCTGCACCTCATAGCCTGGTACCTGAGCGGCTAGCGTTCCAGGCTTTGTGTCTTTCTGACGATGTCTACACCGTGGTGGAGGCATCCAGAAAGAAATTGACCAGGAAGTGTTATGCCTTCAAGTGGAAAAGGTTGTCCCTTTTGCGTCAGGGCAAGGGCCTGGACCCTTTGTCCTGTCCAGTGTCTATCATTCTTGACTACCTTTGGTCTCTCTCCAAAGGGAGTCTACAGTCATTGAGCCTCAGGGTGCACCTGGCAGCCATCTCTGCTTACCGGGCGCGGGCCTGTCAGCTGACATTGGCACAGGAGACAGTGGTCAGGCACTTTTTCAAGGGCCTGGATCACACATCTACTCCGGTGCGTGAACCTCCACCTCCATGGGATCTTCTGCTGGTACTGGCAAAGCTCATGGGCAAGCCATTCGAAACAATGCACAAGTGTGCCTTGTCACACTTGTCATGGAAGACGGCCTTCCTGGTGGCTATTACATCTGCCAGAAGAACAGGGGAGCTCCAGGCGCTTTCGGTGGACTCCCCTTATCTGGTCTTCCACAGGGACAAGATTGTCCTACGCCCCTACCCGAAATTCCTTCCGAAGGTGGTGTCAGAGTTTCACCTTAACCAGATGTTAACTCTGCCGGTGTACTATCCTTATTATACCTCGGAGGCCGAGTACAGGCTCCATACTTTGGATAAGAGACGTGCTCTATCCTATTATAAGGAGAGGATGGCGGAAATTCCGGGAGAGGTTCGCCAGCTGTTTGTCACCTTCGATGAAGCCGCTTCTGGCAGGCCTGCAGGAAAGCGGACGATTGCAAGATGGATCACATCATGCATTAGTCTATGCTATGAGTTGGTGGGCAGGGAGCCTTCCAGAGGGGTAAGAGCTTATTCTCCCCACCATACTGCTGCATCGGTGGCTGCTTCCAGGGACATTCCTCTCCAGGAAATCTGTCAGGCTGCTACCTGGAAGTCAGCAAACACCTTCATCACCCACTACCAGATTGAGCTTGAGTCATGCCGGGATGCTGGTTTTGGGGCCTCAGTTCTCCAATCTCTGTTCCCTAAGTAGGGAGTGTGCATCTTGCTTCCCTCCTTCTGGAGAACTGCTAGGAGTCTGCCAAAAGAGAGTGGATGAACAGCATATCCATGATCCTAGAAAAACAGGTTACTCACCTGTAACAGTAGTACTAGGAATAGTATATGTTGTTCATCCACACGGACCCACTCGACCTCCCTGGCTGCGGCTGCACAACTCCTGGCTTCCAGCGGGCTAAGATCTGGCATCATGGGGCGGAGCCGAGGTATATACCACCTGGGTGGGTGGGAGGAGCCAGCTTGAAGACTTCCGGCAGATTGAAAGTGGAAGGGGACATGCCAAAGAGTGTGGATGAACAACATATACCACTCCTAGAACTACTGTTGCAGGTGGGTAACCTGTTTTTCTCGGTATCCTGTTATAATCACGATTCCAAAAGCACAACTCTGAAAATAGTAAGTAAACAATGGCTACCCCAAATCGGCGACACAGCAAAACCGCGGTAGTACAGTAACAGTGAAAAAACCTGCCAACCTGTGAACAGCATAAGCGACATCTCAATAACAGTGACTATGCGCTTAATCATATAATCTGCTCACCCGAAGCATCCTGTAGCAGCCATTTCACTACAACAAGAGGTGACTGCACTACACTACTGGTCACTGCACTACACTACAGGTCAAAGTTCACAGCACTGTTCAGTCTTTTTTTTTTTATTCCTTTTATTTACTCAGAGTCCATCAATCTCATTCATTTTTTTGTTGTGGAAGATTTTTGTCTTTGCATTTGTAAATCCTGAGAGTAGTCTTTGAATACTGAGACCCGGCCCCCTCCACCTGCACAGGACCATGTGCTCGGGCTGCCCATAGCATTTTTTCTTTGTCAGGGAAATGAAGATGCCCTTTAGACCTTGTAAGCAGCTGCAGCTGCTTCCAGACCAAATTTCTCCACTAGCCATTTTTGAATAGCCTTACCTCCTTCTTTGCCCTCAAGCCTTTCAGGTAGTATGATGATCCTAATATTAGATCGCCGAGCCTGGTTCTCTTGATCATCTGCTCTTGCTAGTAGCTTTTCAACTTGTTCCTGAATCAGTTTTTTTGTCTCTTGCCAAGTCGGAGATTTGTTTTTATAGATCACTCACCCAACACTTCTGCCATGGTGGCACATTATGCTTTAAGGTAAATAACTGAGCAATTTTGACTGTAGTGCTATAATGTATGCGCTAATATGCTACGTTGCGAACATCACACACACGATTTTGAATTTGCTTATATTGAAGTCGCACTTTTGGAGTCGCGATTTTCACATGGAACAGTTTTTCTCCAGTATACAACTTGGCTTCACAAAGGGTAGATCCTGCCAAGCCAGCACAGTTGCCTTCTTTGAGGAGGTAACTAGGGAGGTAGAGAAGGGGCTGGACAATGAATGTAGTATATTTAGACTTTTTTGATGGTTAACATTTAGCATTGATGAATGTTCTGTGCAGGGTTCCCCAGGAGTCGATGCTGGGTCAGTTACCCTTTTAGCAGACCTAGAGGAATAGGTCAGTAGCAGGATGCTGAAATTTGCTCTCACAGAACTTGTAAGATGAGTAGAAGGTTGGAGGGGGTAGTAATACAGGGGACCTGCACACTGTAGTGCCATTAGTCAAGAAACAGAAACTGAGGGTTTATTACGGTAGGGAACTGCAAGGTACATTATCTAAGGGTGAGGAATCTAGGGCTCATTTACTGCCCATGTGTTGTCACAGTGGGCAACACAACTGAGGAAAAGGGTAACTGGTTGATAGTAAGGTCATTAAAGACAGGCCATGTGCAGCTGCAGTCAAGAGAACTGATGATAAGTTGGGATGGCTCAGGAGGTTAAGGCGCATGTCAGAGGAGGTGAATTTCTTCTGTACGAGGCCTTGGTTAGACAAAAAAAAAATTTACACAAACCCCTTATTGTAAGTCATCATGGGTGTTACATACAAATCACCATGAAGGAACTTTGGTTGGTCCTGCTTTAAGGAGGGCTATATGGTGGCAGAAGGCCTCACAAGCTGCAGATCCTGAAAACAGGTCTTCCCGGTTAGATCTTACCTAAAGTCCAGGTCAGGCCACTGCAGTTCGTTGAAGAGAACAAAAGACTTGAGGATCAAGCCACAAAACTGATTTGCAGGTAAAGGGGCATGAGCTATAATGAGAAATTGGACAAACTCAAATTTATTGTAGAAAAGGGAGGCTGAGGGAAGACTTGATCATGTTGTTCTGGATCCCAAAGGAGACAGACAGTTTAAAGTACACGTAAAAGGTAGATGTTTGAGGTAGCGAGTATGAGCAGAACTAGAGGACATACACTCAAACCAAGACGTGGTGGCAGGATAAATTAGAAAGTATTACTTTACACAGAGGGTGGCTATTGTCAACCTGGTCACCTTGTTTGAGGGGGGTGACCAGGGAGGTGGACAGGGGCTGCGCTGTAGACAAAGTCTGTCTGTGTTTTGACAAGGCCTTTGACAGTGTGTCACATGACAGCCTTCTGGGCAGAGTACCCTAATGCCGTAAATATGAAGCGTACGCAAGGTAGATTACTAACTGACTTGCGGGCAGGAAACAGAGTGTTGGAGTGTATAGCAACTACTCTGAGTGGAGAGGGGTACTCATTGGTGTCCTTCATACTCGTGCTGTGGCCACTGTTGTTAAATTTTTTTAGCAGCAGTGTGGAAACAGATGTGCTCCCTTAAGGACGGGGAAAACATCAGGAGGGTTAGAACAAGCTAAGCAGTTGGTCAGAATCCTGAAGTCTCAGATTTAGCGGAGCCAAATGCAAGATGCTGTACTTGGTGGGAAAGACAGAGGTAGGACATACAGATACTGAGGGCTCCTCTTGTTGCAGTGAATGGTGAAAAAGACCTGGGTATCATGAAAAAGAGCAGAATGACCAGCAGTGCATGGCCTTCGTCAAGATTTCTTTTTTCACTCTATTTATGCTCCTTCCCCTTAGGCTTCCTCTCTGGTATGGTCTCTCGGTCCAACCTTTTTTCCGCCCAGCCTGAGATATCCCTGTGATCTGGTCTTCCGTGCCTCAGGTACTCCTCCTTCTCCACCGGCCCCCCCATCCCACAGCTCTGAGCCCCCCAAGGCGGGATCACCCTAACTCCTCCAGTGCTCTATCTAGAATCCAGTGGAGCAGCTGGGGAGAGGAGGAGGAGAGAGAGAGACCGAAGCCAGTTGGTCTGACTCCGGTGGTGGGCGTGGGGGTTGACCTCTGGATCCACCATTGCCTGTCTGGGTGCCAGGGTCCATTTTCCGTTGTTTCTGTGGTCCCAGGGGCGTGAATGTGCAGTGACACGCAGAGCAGGCACGCTCCTGCACCTGCCTGCAGGATGTCCTCCGCATCCCCATACCCCTGTAACATGCACTGCATCAGCCGCACCTCCTAGTCGCCACCAGAGCTGCCCAGTGCATCCAGCCATCCTGCAGGAAAGGAGAGCTGCCTGCCTGTGGCTCAGTCCAAGTCCACCCCCGCCGACACCTGGCGGCCCGAGCACACTCCTGAACCTGGGACGCCTCGTGGCACGGCGTGGCATCCAGATTACCAGCACAATTGCTGAGGTAATCTAAAGAGAGGTGATCAGCAGAGCAGGGGAAGTAATCCTGATACAGGGCCTTAGTCAGACTCCTCTTGGAGTACTGTATGCAGTTCTATGCTACTCAATACAAGATGGACATTAAGGCAGTCGAGAGGGTGCAGTGCAGGGCCACAGAAATGATTGTGTACTGGGGAACAAAAGCTCTGAGGAGAGGCTGGAGGCCCATAACATGTTTACGCTGGAGAAGCGTAGCCTGCGAGGGGCATGATCTCAGTCTTCTGCATTCTTAAGGGTCTTGACAAGACTGAACAGATGGAGATGTTTGATCTGGTGTGCACCAGCAGGACACAGGGATATGCCCTGAAGCTCAGAGGTGGTAAATTCAGGGTAAGGTTTGGAGGCACTTCTCCCAGAGAGTGGTGAACCTATGGAATAGCCTACAGGCTTTCAAGATAAGCCTGGATAAGTATCTGCTTATTAAATGAATTACTGGGTATCCTTGTTAGAAGACTGAATGGGGTATCACTACAAGTCAGCACATTTGTTCAACATGTTCATGAATCCCTGCCTATGAAATCAATGGAGATGGTAAGACCTTATGGGCCTAGAGTCCTTTCCAGCCTCATACTACTGTGAAATATGTGCAATAGCCTCCCCAGTATGGTGAAAGCTAGAATTGTTTGGACCTCCTAAACAAGAATAAAATCCTGAAGGAGAATAGCATTGAGGGCCACATTGTATTGGTAGGAGCAAAATTCTGGCAGATAAGCTTGAATATGTGTTCGTACTGAGACTGGGTATAGTCACTGCAGTGCGACAGGAGGGGTATAGATGATGGAACCCAAGTCCTCTCTGTCACCACAATGTGATTGCTACTATGTGGACTGAAATGTTTATTGTTCTTTTCAATATAAAAACTCAAAACTGAAGGTTGAGTGTAATGGAATACTGACCACGCAGCTCACAATTCATTGTTATTCACTTGCATAGCTCCCATGTCTCACTTCCTCCAAAAGAGGAGTTAGTCGACTGTGCAGCCATGGTCTTGCACTGTGTCTTCATATTCTTTGGACTTTGGAAGCTGTACAAAGTAGCAGATACAATGTAGCTTTGTTTTGTATAGCATCTTTCATGCAGGATACCACTAAATGGTTTCTAAGTTAATGAAAAGAAAGATTCTATATTAGAATGGTGAACAAATTGAAGACTTAGGTGGAGACTGGTGGGGGAGGAGATTCAGGAGAGATGTGATGTCACAAAAAGGTTGGTGGACAAATGGAATAGACTGCTCAGAGATGTGGTTGAAACCAAGACTTGTACAGGGTTTAAACTTTGGTGGGACAGATATAAGGAAATAGTGGAACCCAAAAGTAGAAGAGGGGAAGGGGTTAGCAATCAGCCACTGGGGCTATCAGATCACTAAATCAAATCCGGCGTTAAGGGACACTGTCAACCTTTTTTGCATCATATTATTTTTGAGTAAAAACCTACATTTTATGATTGCTTACCTTCTCTAAAATTCATTGTTGTTGCTGGTTGTTTTATCTGCCTCCTTGCTTATTAGAAGTAAATGCATGGTAATGTATAGCTATACCTTGCCTTGCTTTGCTTCACATCATTGAAGTACTTTTACTGCATAATTACTGAACATTTGAAATACACTCAGACAGTGCAGTCACTCATGATACCATGGTATCCTCTATTCTCACTGCATAATGAATAACTAGATTGTGTTGGGGGTGCCCCCTGAGTACAGGAAAGCTGCAGTGGGAGTTGATCAAGAAATGTAAACAAACATGTTTTGGTGTGGTAACACCAGAATGGTGGGCACTCCGTTTTTTCACTTTTTAAAAGAAAACAAGGATCTGAATCAAACTACCAGCTGCATTGCCAGTCTGTATAGAATATGAACAATCATAAAATGTGTTTTTTAAACTAGGGACACTTTGAGGCCTAAGGGGGTTGACAGTGTCCCTTTAGGCTGAGCATGGAACTAGGCAGGAAAATGGGCACACTGGATGGGCTGCTGGTTCATTTCATTCCCGTCACAATCTGTTTCTGTGTATCAACAAAGAACCCAATAATATATGTGAGAAAACTTCAAACAACATTTACACGCACAGTTTGATTTTATTTCACATGTGTTCTGTATTTAACTTACCCTCTTTATTACTGGGGACAGCTGCCTGAAAATTGGATCCTTGTTCTACGGACTTCACCGACTCCTCCTTCCTGTCAGTGCATGATGTCACTATTGTGTGTTTATGAATCCCAGTTGGTTGCCATGGAAATGACTATGATTTCACAAACAGGAGATTAAGCCATCATATGTAGACTTGGATCAGGAGCAGATCAAGTTCAAAGCATGGGGATGTTGATCCCGTACACATTTCCTTAAGAACAGAGAATAAGGGGAAGATACAAACACTAAATAGCGCTTTATCTAATTTCTAGCATTTTCCCATAATTTCCAGCCATTTCCCAGACTCTTTAATTCAGCTGGAGAAAAGACAAAACTTAAATTAGCTAGAAAGTGCTACTAATGGACTAAATGAGGTATTTGAAAACTAATAGATGAGTAATTAATGACTTTATTGTGGCACTGATGAGCAGATGGAGTGAGTAATAATGATATGGGATCGTCTATGCCAGGACCCTGCAGAACAACCCAGTGTATTGATTTGACATCTGCATCAGATAGTCCTATGAAGTACAGTATTGACATTTTTGGGGGGTCCCTTGGTACAGCAGGGTACAAATGCAGGGCAGTACAATATGGAAATAGCAAACTATGCCCGGGGCTCACAAACGTAGTAGCTGCACCAAAAAGTATTGACAACAGTTCCAAACAGGTGCGCTAACAAAAACACATAAAAGGCAGAGGTAACTGCTCAGTGATTTATTGTGCTCAAAGCATTTCAAGTAGCTGCACAGATTACCCCAGCACTTTGATCCTTTCGCAGGTTTGTCAGACAAAGAACCTGTGGATGGTTCTAAGCGCTTGGGTAATTTGAGCAGCTACTTGAAACACTTTCAGCACAATAAATCACTGAGCAGTTACTCTACCTTTATGTATTTTTGTCAGTACAATAGGGATGGGGCGTAGGTAATTCCAAAAGGATACACAGATACAAGATACAAGAAAGTTCATGCCAGCAGCAGAGGGAAAGTATTCATTCAGCAGACGAGATGATTTATTTAAAAAATAACAGCTGTTTTCACTCTGACCTGAAGAAGTGGGTTTTATCTCTCAAAAGTAGTCTCAGAAATAATTTTGTTAGTCCAATAAAAGGTATCACCCGCAACATATATATATTTTTTTCTCTGCATTAATTTATTTATAATTTTGACCAGGAAAGGCAAGTTAAGCTGTGATAGCTTGTTTCCAGGTGAATCCTGAGGGATGGGGACCTGTTCTATTGACAGGCGGAATGTTGGCCATGACACCAGGGGAACACCACTACTCTTCTGCATAAAGTGCCATGGGATCTTTAACTTCCACCTGTACAGTGACAAGAAATGGTCAGAAGGGACCCTTGCTTTAACATCTCATCCGAAGGATGGCACCTCAACAGTGCAGTATTCTTCTCATACTGCCCTACAGTGTCAGTTATGGGCACTACCCCAAATAACTGGTGTTGGGCTAGAACCTACAACTACCTGATCTTCAAGCCCTAGAGGCAAGCGTGCTACTCACTGAGTAACTGACACTGATGATAGCCACGTGTTTTGAGGAGTTGTCCTAGTATACATCCAGGCACTACAGAGAGTTAAGGGGAAGGAGGAGGTTAGTATGGAATGTGAATTAACCATAGAACCCCTCATTTTGTACTTGTGTTTACTGTATTTATCTCACCAGGAAAAGGCTCCCTTGAGCAAATTCATTTACAAGGAGGTCCTCAGTAGGATAGCATACATTGGTATAAAGGCAGTAGTACAAGATATAGGTATACAAGGCATAGAGAATTGTACATAAGGGGTACATCACAAGGATTTAAATCTCTGGCAGATGCAAAGCTATAAAGGCAATAATACATGATAATAAATGAACTAATAGTTGCCTTCAGTGTGAATTTCCTCTTCTATACAAATAAAGGGTGTATTTCTTTTTTTTTTTTTTTTACAGATGCTGGCATTCCTACAAGGGCTCTTCACCTTTTACCATCATGGGTATGAGCTGGCCACAGACTTCAGCGACTTCAAAAGGAGCCTCTCAATCAGCATACAGAATGTAAGTACTGAAGTGACACCTTGCCCTTTTCTCTGCAATTGTCATTTCTCCAAGTGCTCATCAGTTCACTTCAGGGCATTATTAGAAGCACTTTTGCAAGATTAAGGCAAGCCGTATCCTGAATGGCTTATAGCACTTTACATACAATAAATGCAATAAAATAATACAACCACATATTCAGAAATAGTCATTCAATGATAGATACTTTCTGAGGCACAGTTTAAAACTTATCAGATGTCTGAGCAAAATGCAAGTTTAAATATATGGCTCTTCAGGCACTGTTGAAACACCTCCACCGAAGAGGAACTGCTCAGATGGTGTGGAAGTGTTCCAAATAATGGGCGCCACCATCAAGAGTGCCCGATCTGCAGATAGTTTAAGATGGAATCTTGGGATGGCTAACAGTAACCCCTCGATGGAGCAGAGAGAGAGCGTACAGGAGTATACCAGGCCAAGAAGTCTTCAAGCTAGACAGGGCTGTAACCATGCAAGGCTTTGTATGTCAACAAAGCAAGCTTTAAGGTGGTGAGCCACCTAAATGGTAGCCAGTGCAGCTGCACAGCCAGTTGTGATGTCATCCCTGCATGTCACACCTGCCACTAGCCTGCCCATGGCATTCTACACAAGCTACAGGCAACACACCAAACCTCTAGATTCCCCTATGTATATAGAGCATTATATTAACAGAGTCTCGAGGTCATGAAGTCATATACTAGGGTCACCAGGCTCTCTTGCACCAGATATGGTCTGATCCGGAAGATATTTCTTAGCTGGAAAAATCTATTATGGACCACAGCCAAAACCTGATATTTTTAGTGTCAGCTGTGAGTCAGCATTGACTCCCAGATTCTTTACCCTCTCCACAGCTGGCAGAAGTGTGCCATTGGAGATGGAATTCTGACAGCATCATATCATCCAGCCAACTCTTGAGGACCTAGTTCCATAAGTAACAACTCCGTCATGGTAGGATTGCGACTCAGCCAGTTTGGGGGCCATCCAGTCTGCAATTTCTTCAGGGCAGCGCTCCAGCACAGAGACCACCTCTTGCCCGTCTGATATAAAGGATATGTACAGCCGAGTATCATCGCATAGCAGTGAAAACTCCCCCCACACCACATGATAACCTGCCCCAGCAGCAGCATGTACACAGCAAACAACACTGGGGACAGAATAAAGCCCTGAGGAACACCACAACTGATCGCAACTGGCTGTGACAAGACAGTTTCCATCAAAACCCAGTGTTCTGCCAGATAGAAAATAACGCAAACCATTTTAATGTTATCCCAGTGACTCCTCAGTACTCTTCAGTGTGGTCCATCAGAATCTCATGGTTTACAGTGTCAAACGCTGCCGAGAGATCAAAGAGGACACCTATTGAGCTCCACCATCTCTCGCTAAGAACAGATAATCAAACACCTTGATGGGTATGGTCTCTGTACTGTGGTGAGGCCTAAAACCCAAGTGGAAAGGTTCATAAGTGTCAAAACTCTCAAAGTGAGCTTCCAGCTTCACCACCACAATCTTGATAAACTTTCCCAAAAAAGAGAGAGGTTTGAGACAGGTCTGTAGTTCGCCATCCCCTCTGGGTCCAAAGATTGTTTCCTTGAAGTACAGTTTGTCCGCGGCTTTTTTAATAGCCGGTGGAAAACAGCCCTCCTTTAAGGAGCCCTGGACAGTTCTGGTGAACAGCAGACCCAGGGCTGCCCGACAGTCAATCAACAGCCAAGTTGGTCTCTGGTCCGACATACAGTAGGTGGGGTGCAGTACTGCAGTCAGCTTGAGCACCTCCTCCATAACAGCTGACTGGAACTCAGTCCAAACCATGAGAGCTCCCATGCACCTCTCCCCTCCATCACTGCTGGCCTTTTGACAGGCCACCTGTCGAAATCCCAGTGCAAATGAAGGACAGTCTGTTCAGGAAGAAAGACCCAAACTCTTCCCACCTTTCTGAGTTAAAGGGGAATGTGTACCCAGAACAAGCAATTTAGTATACAAGACCCTTGCCACCTGATCTCGCTTGAGGTGAGTATGAGCTTGAGTACCTAGTAGTCTGGTATACTTTTTTAAAACATTTTATTAATCCTCCTGGTACCGCAAAGCACCATGCCATCTTTGCCTAAGTCTGTCACATAATCGACAATCTCGCCGTTACTTATGATGTCCATGCCTCACCACATGTGAGAGCATGAACGCATAGAAGCCCCAGACCCCACTGCTTATACTAGTGCACACAGTGTACATGTATAATATTAAATTTCTCCCAACACATGCTGAGAATCACAGAGCCTCCTGAGCGGCTCTGCTACTGGTCATATTCTACATTGTTATAAGGCATTTTGTGAATTTTACTCCCACTGATACCAGCAGATTGAGCCGACACCACCATGCACAGCAGCTCTCAGTGTGCCCTGTGGTGAGCACTCATGCCACTGTCGGTGTGCCAGCTTCAGATACTACAGCTAATAGGAGTAAAATGTAAATGCTGTCCAAATCCAGCATATAATCCTAGTAGACGCCTTCACAAAGTGGTAGAGTGGTGTCTGATTCTAAAAAACAGAATACCGTGAGCATGCATATGTTCTGTTGACAGACATGCATTAGGCAGGCATATAACTTCCCCTCTCTCTTTCCACTGATGAAGGCCCTTGGGTCAAAGCGCTGGGACAGCCTGTCAGCATCTTACCTTGTGAACTAATACATTTAATTTAGCATAGCTTAGTGTGTCCTGACAGTGCTTCCTTTTTGTTTTTCTTACGTGCTTGTCTGGATTAGCCATCCTGTAGAACACCAGCTTCTCAATCTTTAGTGCACAGTGTTTTTCTGTTTTCTAGCTGAGCCCTGGCATTTACCAGTATCTAAACCCAGTCAGGAAATAAGCAATACAAATGCTTCATAGAACTGAATGGAGTGCGCCCCCATGCTCTCCCTATACAGATGTTACAAAACGTGTGAGCAAGGGGTGGAGCAGGCTATCAGGAGGTGGAAGGGATTGTGCTCTCAGCCCCACGTTGGTAAATCCCTTCCCTTCCAAAAGGGGATGTCTTAAAATATTAGTGACCACTATGGAAGAGCTCCCATTCAGGTATGGGAGTGCTTCTTCAAGGGTATCTTTTTCATCAGGCCACACCTGTAGAACTACAGATGCCAGGCACTAGGACCACATGGAAACTTTTTTGCTAGCAGTCTTCAAGGGGCTGCCCATGATAATGTCATAGGTCGATATCTTCACCATATAAACGTGGGCAGCCCTGCACCCTCCTCAGTTCTTTTCCCGCTGTCGACCATTAAACATTGGACTACACAGAGACACCACTGATTCAGTCTACTGCCAAACTGTCAAATTTCTCGACTTTTTATTTTTCTCACCCTAGTTAACTGTCACATTAGTGATTCACATCATTGTGTATGTCGACTGACTCTGCAAAACTCTTCTGAATGTCATGGAAAAATCTATAGCAGCGGCAACTACAACACCTGTGTCTGCTGTCTTGGTGAGACACAACCTTAAGGCCTGCGAGATCTGCCGTGGCTTCAGCCAGGCTAACCAGCAGTGTTGTCAGAAAGATCTGTAGTCTTTCTTCCTGTAACAGAAGGTAGCTAGAATGGAGAAGGAGCTCCAGGTGAGATGCTCTGCTGCATCGCCAGCTCCGTCCATGGGCTACCATTCTTCTAAGGCCCAGGACAAATTTTCTGGGAAACACAAGCACCAGGAGAGGAGGGAGAGGAGCAGGGATGAGTCTCCCTTGCATACTCTCCATCACTGCGCTGGGTGCTGCAGCATTATTGTCTGCTATGGCGGTGGTACCTCCTGCCACCCAAACCCTCACTGCCATAGGGTCAGCTTTGGCAGTGAGTTTTGCCAGACCTTCCTTGGCTGGCGACTGCTTGTCGACATTGGGCATTTTGACACACCCGCAGATGCTGCAACCCCTGCCACTCAAACCCCAGCCTCTTCAGGGGTTGCTGGTAGCAGGTTCTGCTGTACCTGCTTTGGCCAGCGATAGCCCATCGACTTCAGGGTTCCCGCCTCCCTCATCGACATTCCAGGTTGTTCCGTTGACATCGGGAATCCAGACTCCGCATTCGACACCACATGGCACCCTGGCAATGGCGACCACTGTCGATGTCCAGACAATGATCTCCTCCTTTATGGAGCTCTTTCTGTGCCTTGCTCCTCCTCTGGGCCTGACAACACTGGGGCCTACCAGACCAGCCCCCATGTTGACACCTACCATGTCAATGTGCCCTGCACGCTCCAGGGTGTCAATGTCTTCGTCGCCTTATCTGCACTGTTCGGAGCCCGTCGATGATCAGGAGTGCATCACTGGCCTCATTCCGCAAGAGGAAGATGGGGATAGGAGTCCATCTAGATCTACCTCTACTGTCTCCTCAGGGGGGTGAGGACTCTACCAGGTATATTCCGAGGTCCCCTCCTGAAGACCCCTCCTTCATCTTAATAATGAAATGGCTCCAAACAGCTATGGGGTTTTATGCTGAGGAGCAAGATGTTACCAGGAGAAACCTGGTCAAATTTCTGGAACTATCAGATCTTCTTCGGGGGTATCTCTGTCATCAGGTTACATCATAGGAACCTTCGCCATCGAGAAAGGGACTCCACATGGAAGATTTTCAGCAGTACAACTGGCGCCACCCATGCTGTCGACGTCTGTCAATATCAGCAACCCTATATAGGTGTGGGCAGCCCCAATCCCTCCTCAGTTTTTTCCCACCATCGACTTGCTAGCACAGTCTCCCTGGAAGCTTTGTCGCAGAACTCGCACCTTTTTCAGCCTACAAACATTTTTTCCTCTAACCTTTACCAAAATCTCTTTGTAGAGATTTTTTTCCTTTTTGTTTATGTTGAGAGTTAATTCTTCTTCTCTTTTCCATCACTGTCACTGCGGGAAGAAGATTTCCTTTACAGATGAACACTCTGTTTGTGTCTGCTGTCTTGGGCCTAACCACGACATCTCTGACTATGAGCTCTGCCAGAAGTTTAATAAAACATCCCTCAGGTGGCCTAAGAAGGCTCTGAAAAAATTAATGGAGGAACAGGTAGCCAGCTCTGGATAGGGGTCTTCCAGGGCCCCAGCCGCACAGTCGCCCACTGGATCTTGAGGCTCCTCGGGGGGGGGGGGTCACAAAAAAAATGATTTTTCCAGGGCTACAGACTCATGAGGCTCCCAGGATGGAGGGTCATCGGCTTCCGTGCTATTGAGCCCCCCCATCCACATCCACTATGGACCTGAACAAAGTACTGACTAAATTCACCCATGTACTCGTTCAGCAGCTGGGTGTCTTCAATAGGCCTTCAATGTTGATGATTGCTTTGTCGTTGACACCTGTTCATTGACCCCGGGAGACTCCCTGTGGGCCAGTGCACCTGGCGCCAGACCCAGATGAAGAGGTCAGCGTTGAGGGAGGAGTATCATCTTGACCTCATCATCCCTGTTGATATAGAGGGTGAAGAGGAAGAGATCCTCATCTCAGATAAGTCCACTGCCTCCTTGGTCAGTGAGGACTCTGTCAAGCATACCCCCAAAAAGGGATCACAGCTGCTTCCTCCCAGCAGCGATCCTGCTCCCCGTGGGTCTCTCCTTCAGGGGAGCTATTCGTTGTTATTCTCTGCTGTGATGAAAAGACCAGCTGTCGAGTTCTGTATTCCTATCAGACCCATACTGATAGCTCCTCTTCCTGACTCTCGGGGTGCTCAGCCATCGACCTCCCAGTCGTCAGCCCCTCCTCCATCAATGACAACTCCATCGAGGCCTGCCCCTTCATCTTCCTCCAGGGCTACAGACTCATGAGGTTCCCAGGATGGAGGGTCGTCGGCTTCCGTGATATTGAGCCCCCCCCATCCACATCCACTATGGACCTGAACAAAGTACTGACTAAATTCACCCATGTACTCGTTCAGCAGCTGGGTGTCTTCAATAGGCCTTCAATGTTGATGATTGCTTTGTCATTGACACCTGTTCATTGACCCCGGGAGACTCCCCATGGGCCGGTGCACCTGGTGCCAGACCCAGATGAAGAGGTCAGCGTTGAGGGAGGAGTATCATCCTGACCTCATCATCCCTGTTGATATAGAGGGTGAAGAGGAAGAGATCCTCATCTCAGATAAGTCCACTGCCTCCTTGGTCAGTGAGGACTCTGTCAAGCATACCCCAAGTTCTCTTCCTGAGGATACCACCTTTTCCAGTGTGATGAAGCAGTTGTCTGTCACAATGGGCTTCCAGACTGAGGAAGAGAATGTTACCAGGAAAGACCTGGTGGACTTACTGGAGGTTCCTGAATCTCCCCCTAAGATCATTCCTCCTATGCTTCCAGCACTGAAGAATGCCACTACGGCAGCCTTGTACATACTAGACATGGTGCCAGCTATGCTATGCAGGGCAGACAAACTTTATAATGCCTCTCAGGGTTTTCCTTAGTTTGCTGCCCATGTGAAAACTGATGCTGTGGTCATCAAGGTAGCCCTTGACGGATCTAAGGTGCCTAAGCACCTTAGTTCCCTTCCCCCAGACAAGGAATCCCGCAAGATAGACCTCTGGGGCAAAAGAGTTTACGCACCCTCAACCTTGGGTCTGAGGACTGTAAATTATCTGTCTCACATGGTTAAATTCCAGAATGCCTACTGGAGAAAGGGCAGAGCTGTCGCTCAGGCGCTTCCTGATGGCTCCTAGAAGCAGCAACTGCTTCAGTGTTTTCAAACTGTTGAGGATGTTAGTAAACTTCTCCTAAGGGCCCTCTGTGATATGGCTTGATACAGTGGCCAGGGAAGCTGCCACTGACCTATGCCTTTGTAGGCACTCCTGGCTAAGGGTCTCTGGATTTGCAGCCAGTGTGCAGAACAAGGTGCTAAACGCTTCTTTCAGTGACACCAAGCTCTTAGGCCGTGATGTCCAGGACCTCATAAATGATCTGCAGGCCTCAGGCACAGTCATTACATCTGTCCATTCTCATTACACCACACAGCCACAAGGTAGAGGACATTCTACTTTTTGTAGACAGGCCAATGGCCCAGGCTTGACTCCCTGTACCCAGGGTAAACGTCGAGCCCAGGCTCCCTTGCCCACCCCTTCAATGCTGGAATGGCAGCCAAGCATTCCAGAAATGATGGACCAGCCTCTGCAGCAGGTTCCACCTCAGCTTGACTCCTTGCTAGACCCCCCTCCTCTGGTCCAGACCCAGGAGGTGGCAGTCGGAGATCGGTTCTCCCTCCATCTGAATCAGTGGAGAATCATAGCTTCAGATGCTTGGATCCTGCAGATCATAGAGACGGGTCACACCCTGGAGTTTATCCAGCAGCCTCCAGATACCCCCCCTCCACCCTCCAACTATCCCCCGGATCACTTGTCTGTTCTCTGGGCGGAAGTAGTCTCTTCTGCACAAGCAGGCAATCGAATTACTGCCAAGGCAACAGAGAAATCATGGATTTTATTCCAGGATTTTCCTGGTCCCCAAAAAGAATGGAGATCTGACGCCCATTTTAGATCTAAAGGAACTCAATCTCTTTGTCCAGTACAAAAAGTTCTGGATGCTAACTTTACCAGGCCTAATGCCCTTCCTCAAGACAGGCTCAAGACAGGCTCTGTTCTCTGGACATGCAGGATGCTTACCTGTACATCTTGGTCTTTCCTCCTCACAGGAGGTTTCTTCATTTTGTCTTTCAGGACGAACATTACCAGTTCAAAATGTTGCCCTTTGGCTTGTCCTCTGTATTGCTTGTCTTTACGAAGTGCTTAGCAGCGGTCGCAGCAGCTCTCAGAAGAGAGGGACTGTATGTCTTCCCTTACCTGGACGATAGACTTCTCATGCCCCATCCAGGGAGCAGCTTTTGCTGACTCTGGAGCACACTTTCCAGCTCTTCCACTCTCCATGCATCACTGTCAATCTGCCCAAGTCAGTTCTAGTACCATCCCAAAGACTGCAGTACATAGGGGCGGTCCTGGATTCTGAACAGGGGAAGGCCTTCCCACCCCAAACTGGGCAGAGTGCATTATGGCCCAAGCTCAGGCAGTTGCTCGGAGTCGGTACATTCCTGCCAGGCTGTACCTCAGGTTGTTGGGTCTAATGGCAGTGACCATTCCACTGGCCAGGCTTGACATGCACACCCTTCAGTGGACCCTCAGAGTGCAATGGGACTAGCGCCTGAATGAGTTGGACCAACAAGTCCTGGTCTCCTTCTCAGTTCACAAGGTACTGAAGTGGTGGATGGACCCCTCAAATCTTCTTCAAAGGGTACCCTTCCTGATTTCTTCCCTGCATCAGATTCTAACCATGGATGCTTCGAGTCTAGTCTGTGGAGCACACCTGGGTCCCTTCCAAACCCAGGACTCATTGTCCCAGTGGGAAGCTGCCCTGCATGTCAGTGTCCTGGAAATGAAAGCGGTACTTTATGCCATGCAGGCATTTCAGGAGCATCTTGCTCCAGGCCAGCTGCTGGTGCAGTCAGGCAATTTGAGTGTCGTCTACTACATCTAGAAGCAGGGCAGGACTCACTTGTACACCCTTTGTAGGGAGGTCATAAGAGTATAGTATTGGGTACTGGAGCACAGTCTGACACTTTCTGAGGTTCATGTGCCAGGTGTCCTAAATGCCCTGGTGGACAGTCTTAGCAGGACTCAGTCCAGCATGCATGAATGGGAGCTTCTCTCATCCGTAGCAGAAGATCTGTTCAACAGATGACGTCGTCCAGAGTTGGACCTTTTTGCATCCCCACTCAATGCAAAAATGCCCAATTTCTGCTCACTAGATCCAGGGCCTGGAGTTTTCTGGTGAGACGTGTTGTCCCTCTCTTGGAGCGGGAGATTTCTGTATGCATTCCCTCTGTTTCCTCTAATTCAGAGGGTGCTGCTCAAGATGCAAATGGAGGGGGCCAGCATGATCCTAGTAGCTCCAATCTGGCCTCACCAGATATGGTTCCCTCTGCTTCAGCAGCTGGCGGAGGAACTCCTGGTCCCTCTGGCCCTTTGCAGGAATCTGCTGACCCAGGATCAGGGACCCTGGTCCATCTCAATCCCAATTCCCTCCATCTGCATGCCCTGAGAACCTAACCATTACCAGGTCTAGGGTCTCTAACAGGGTGCCGGATGTCCTGGTGGCCTCCTGCAAGCCTTCCACCTGTGCCATGTACGCCATGAAGTGGAAGCGGTTTGCCATCTGGGCTGCCAGACATTCCCTAGACTCTTTCACCTGCCTGGTGAATCGTATCCTGGACTACCTGATTTCTTTGTCTGACTCAGGCCTCCAGTATTCCTCCCTCAAGGTCCACCTTTCGGATTTTTCTGCCTTTCATGAGCATGTGTGAGACCGCATGATTGCTCAACTGGATGTCTCCCATACTTTTCATAGATGCATCCTGCACCTGAAACCCCCAATCAGTTCCCTGGTCCCGGCTTGGGACTTAAATTTTATTTTGGAAAAATTGACCCTTTCCCCTTTTGAGTCAATCGCGACCTGCAATTTGTGCTTTCTCTCTTGGAAAGCGCTGTTTTTAGTTGCAGTTATTTCTGCTCAAAGAATTCCAGAGCTTCAGGCCCTCTGGTGCGAGGAGCCTTATTTGATTTTTCTCAAAGACAGGGTATCTGTGCACGCATATCCTAAGTTTCTACCCAAGGTGGTCTCTGAGTTCACACTTAATCAGTCTATCCAACTTCCTGTTTATTTTCTTGAGCACGCCAATCCAGGGGAAGCACTGCTTCATGTGTTAGATGTGCACAGAACTTTGAAGTATTATCTGCTTCAGACTAGAGAGTCCAGAAAGTCAAAGCAATTGTTTGTTTCTTTTGCCTCAGGTAGAGAGGGTGCTTCTGTTTCTAAGCAATGTTTATCCAAATGGTTGGCAAATTACATTGTGTTCTGCTACAACAAGTACAGCAAAGAATTGCCTGATTCTATCAAAGCTCACTCCACCAGTGGCATGGCTACCTCGCTGGCTTGTTTCAAAGGGGTCTCAGCTGCTGACATTTGTGCGTCTGCCATCTGGAGTACAGTCCACATTTTCAGCAAGCATTACTGACTGTATATTGCCTAAAGAGCCCATGCAGGTTTTGGCAGGGCTGTGTTACAAGGACTCCTGTCTTATGTTTATAGATATCCAGCCTCCCAGACTGTCTGTTGCACTTGTTACTGCTTGGTGCTCGTTCCTACGGTGTTACCTGATGACAGAGATACCCGCAAAGAAGATAGAACAGTTACGTAAGAACTTACTGTAACAGTAGATCTTTGAGGGGATCTCAGTCATCAGGTATGATTTCCCTCCCACCATCCCCCTTTGGGCTCCTTTCTAGGATCTGGCTGTCTGTTGTATCCTATTTTCTATTCAGAGCTGTGTCCCTCTGTCTTTCCTTGTTTTTCCAGGGCTTGAGCCTTGCCCCCTTCATCTCTGGAGAGAAAGAACTGAGGAGGGAGTGGGGCTGCCCACGCCTATATAGGGTTGCTAACGTCAGCGGACATCGACGGTGTGGGCGGCCCCAGTTGTACTGCTGAAAATCTTCTGTGTGTATTCCCCTTCACCAATGGTGAAGGTTCCTACCATGTTACCTGATGACTGAGATCCCCCTCAAAGATCTACTGTTACGGTAAGTTCTTACATAACTATTTTATTCTCCCCCTCTGATTATTTCTCCTCTGCTGGCTGCATTAAAGGATGCCACCATGACTGCTTGGTACAGGCCAAGTTTGATCCCTGCCATGCCCAGAAAGGCAAACTGTACCAGGCTCCCTCATGGAAGCCCTTTTTCACTGGGCAACCTGAGGCTGATTCAGTAGTGATAGATGCAGCCCATGGTAGGTCAAAGAGGCTTTAACACCTCAGTTCTCTTTCTCCAGATAAGGAGTCGAGAAGATTGGATCTCCTGGGTAAGAGGACCTTTGCCTCTGCCATGCTGAGCCTCAGAATAGCTCTCAGGCCTATATAGTCAGATTCCAGAACATCCTTTGGAAAAAGGCTGAGGCGGCAGCACAGGCCCTTGCAGAGGGGTCCCTCCAAAACAGGAGATGCTTAAGACCCTCCAGACTATGGCTGTTGTAGGTAAGCACCTTTTAAAGTCTACTTATGATGTCTCAGATGCCTCAGCCAGAGCAGCTGTGGCTAGCATCTACCTCAGAAGGTATTCTTGCCTCAGGCTGTCAGGGTTTGCTAGTGATGTCCAGCAGTCCATTCTGAATATCCCCTTCAGAGGTTATAAACTCTCTGGGGCGGATATGCAGGATATCCTTTCTGACCTCCAGGCTTCAGAGAGGACTCTGCAATCAGTCCACTCCCTTTACCGCATCCAACCAACAAGTGGACAAAGGGTGCCCTTTCGCCGGGCCACCCACAGACCAATGTCTGGAACCAGACAGCAGGGCAAGTGCAGAGCAGGAGCAGCTTTGCCTACCCCTACCTCCACCACTGGGAAAGCCCCCAGAGATGGAGGTGTGTGGCTCAATGCATAGGTTGTGCTTCAGCATGACTCCTTGCCAGACCCCTCTCCAGTACCCAGAGAGGTGGTGGTAGGGGATTATTTCTCTCTCCACCTGGACAGGTGGGGAGAGATTACTATGGATAGGTGGGTCCTGCAGCTCTTAGAGCAAGAACTTTTGGAATTACCTCCAGATCTTCTTCCAAATCACATACCTGTGCTCCTGGAGAAAGTTCACACATTGCTGTGGAAGAGAGTTATAGAACCAGTTCCTGCGGAGCAGAGAAACAGCGGATTCTATTCTCACTTCTTCCTAGACCCCAAGTCTATAGCGGACTTGAGGCCCATTCTGGACTTGAGAGAGCTGAACTTTTACATTCAGTACAAGAAGTTCAGGATGGTTACTCTGCAAGACCTGCTGCCCTACTACAAAAGGGGGACTGTATATGCCCCTAGACATGTAGGACTCTGACCTGCACATCAAGGTTTGCCCTTCTCATGGAAAGCACCTTAGGTTCCTGTTTCAGGGGGACCACTACCACCAGTTCAGGGTATTGTCCTTTGGCTTGTCTTCTGCACCATCGGTATTTACCAAATGCCTAGCGGTGGTGGCAGCATCCCTCATGAGGGAGGGTCTGTATGTCTTCCCCTATCTGGACAACTGGCTGCTCAAGACTCAGTTCAGGGAGAAACTGTCATACCCTAGCATGTACCAGACAGCAATTCAATGCACTAGGGATCACGGTCAGTCTTCCCAAGTCAATCTTAATCCCTTGTCAGCACCTCCAGTACATAGAGGCTATACTGAACACTGCTCAAGGGTGCCTGATAGTGCAGGCCTGGGAGCTTTACAGCAAGAGGTATGTCACTGCCAGGACATTCCCAAGACTGCTGGGCATGATGGCAACAGCCATTGTCACAGTTCCCCTGGCAAGGCTATACATGTGGATTCCCCAGTGGACAGTGAGAATCCAATTGGACCAGCACGCGAATGAACGAGAACAGAATGTTCTAGTGACATTGCCTATAAAGGTGTTTCAGTAGTGGATGGAACCCAGCAACTTGCTAAGAGGGGTCCCTTTCCTAATCCCTTCCCCTAATCAGATCCTGACCACGGGCGCTTCGGGGATGGGCTGGAGAGCACATCTGGGGCCTCATCAGACAAAAGGTACATGGACTGCAGTGAAGAGCTCCCTCCACATAAACATCCTCAAGATGAGGGCCATTATGTATGGCCTGCAAACCTTCCAGAATCACCTGTCCCCGGGGCCTCTGCTGGTGCAGATGGACAACATCAAATGTAGTACACTACATCAACAAGCAGGGGGAACTCATACCCACTGTGCAGAGAAGGGATAAGGATTTGATATTGGGCTCTGGAACATGGTCTAGATTTGTTGGCAGTTCATATCCCAGGCATCCAAAATGTTCTGTCTGACAGGCGAAGGAGGTCACAGTCCAAAATGCATTAGTGCGAGCTGTTCACCTTGGTGACAAGTGGGTTGTCCAGAGTTGGACCTTTGTGTCCCCACTCAATGCAAAACTGCTGCCTTTCTGCTCACTTGCTCCAGGGCCTGGAGTTTTCTGTCGAGACACGTTATCCCTCTCTTGAAAAGGCAGATTCCTCTATGCTTTTCCTCCCTTCTCTCTAATTCAGAGGGTGCTGATCAAGCTTCAGAAGGAAGGAGCGACTCTTGATTCTTGTTGCTGCCTTCCCACATAATCAGATCTGGTTCCTCTTACTGCAGCAATTGGTTATGGAACCTCCAGTACCCCTACCTCTGTACAAATGCTTGCTGTCACAGGAACAGTGCACTCTGATCCATCCGGACCTCAAGTCACTCCATCTTCATGCCTGGCTTCTGAAGACATAGCCATGGCTAGATCCGGGGTATCCCAAAAGGTGGCAGATGTCCTGGTGGCTGCTAGGAAGCCCTTCACCAGAGGCACTTATTCCATGAAGTGGATGTGCTTTGCTTTGTGGGCTGCTTCCCATCACTTGGATCCTTTCAGTTGTCCAGTGAATCAGATTCTGGAATACATGCTGCCCCTCTCAGACACTGGAATGCAATACTCTTCTATTAAAGTGCACCTGGCTACCATTTTAGCTTTCCATGTGCATATTGATGGCTGTACAGTGGCAAAGCTGGAGGTGTCTTGTACGTTCTTGAGAGGTATTCTTCACTGAAGCCTCCTATCCGCAATCCAGTCCTGCCTTGGGACTTAAATTTTGTGCTAGAGGAATGTACTTTGGTACCTTTTGAGCTGGCCGAAGCATGCGAGTTACGTTTTCTGTCGTGGAAAGCATTATTTTTAGTTGCCATTACTTCAGCTGGAAGGATTTCTGAGCTTCAGGCTCTGATTTGTGAACCTCCTTATTTGGTTTTCCACAAAGATCAGGGTGTCTTTGCATATCAACCCTAAGTTCTTGCTGAAGTAGGTGTCTGAGTTTACCCTGAATCAAACCATCCACCTGCCTTTTTATTGTCTGGAGCATGCCAATCCAGAGGAAGCATTGCTCCATATCTTGGATGTGCATTGAATACTCTGATATTATGTTCATCGTACCAGGAACTGCAGAAAGTCCTCACAGCTTTTTGTTTCCTTCACCCCTGGGAAAGAGAGCGTACTGGTTTCTAAACAGTCCCTGTCCAAATGGTTGGCCAACTGTATTATTATTTTTTTTTTTTCACAGGAAGTAGTGTAAGGAACTTCCTGGGTTTGTGTGTAGCCATTCAGTCTGAGGCATGGCCACTTCTGTTGCCTGTTTCAGGAATGTATCAGCTGCTGAAATCTGTGCTGCTGCAACTTGGGAGTACTGTCCACACTTTCCCTAAACAGTAGTCTGGACATTGCTTCTTGGAGAAGGGCAGGCTTTGGCCTGGCTGTGCTTCAGGGACTCCTTTCTTGGGCCTAATGCCTCCTGCCACCCAGACCGTCTGTCTCTTAGTACTGCTTGGGACTCTTTCTATAGGTGTGGACTGATGAAAGATATGTCATTGAAGAAGATAGTAGTTACATCAGAACTTACCATAACAGTAGAATCTCTTTCATCAGGCCATGCCATCCTACCCTTTGTCCCTCTTGGCCTCTGAGCTTGTCAGTTCCTGTATCCCTCTCCAGGACGATCTACCTTCTCACTTTGCCTAGTGGCGGGAACCTCTAGCTGTCCCTCAATTCTCCAGGAAGGGGATCCTTTGGATATGGTCTTCGGTGGGGGAACTGAGGCGGGCATGGGGCTGCCCATGTTTGTATGGTGAGGACGTCGACAAATGATGTCATCATGGGAGGCCCTTAGAAGACTGCTAGCAAAAAAGTTTCCATGTGGTCCTAGTGCCTGGCAGCTGTAGTTTTATAGGTGTGGCCTGATGAAAGAGATTCGCTCGAAGATCTACTGTTACAGTAAGTTCTCACGTAACTGTACTTTCCTTGTGTTTTTTTATCAGCCCCAAGAAAGGTGCTCTTTAACATCCTAATTCTTGGTCTCCTTGGCCGCAGAGAGTTGTAGTGATTAAGATGTTTTTATACCACAACTGATCCACTACATGGTCATTTGTTGTCAAGCCCAGGGATGGTTGAAAGTGTAGCTCTCTTTCTCTGAACACGTGTTCCAGTCCAAAGGTGTGTGTGTGTGTGTGGGGGTACTGAGGGTATCTGTATACAGGGAAAAATAAACATTATAATTGGGTTGAGAAGTACAGCACCAGGAATTGAAGGCATGACAAAAAGAAGCTGCATTGGCATAGAGGTCAGGCATAGGATTAGGGGGAGAGGTCTTATCCTTGAAGGGCAGAAAATATGTTTGGTTTGGTAATTGTTTTCTTGATTTTCTGTTGGCCATAGACAAGGACTCGATTTGAGGGCACAAGGTCGGAGGTGGAATCCTTGATGGAGAAGATGAAGCAAAACCCTCATGAACACAAAAGCATCAGTGCTTTCACCATGGAGGGATACCTCTATGTACAAGAAAAACGTAGGTGTTTCTGGTCTTCTGAGTGCAGTATTGTTGAATGAGTGCAGCATTTACCAAAGTCTGTGCAGGCCTTGCACAACCATCTTGTAATATCAGCTACGGGCAAACCAACTTCAGCTGAATCCGTAGCCTGGATGGCAGCACCTTCTGCAAAGCTTTCTTGTTCTTTTTCAAATTTTCTGTGAGTCCAGGCCTTGTTTTCTAATGTCTCTGAGTTTACTGCACAAGTGATACAAATACAAGGATCACAGTAGACTCATGGGGTGGGGGTATGGTAATGCAGTTTACCAGTCACATTGCAGAGATGTTTATTGCATTACAGTGAAATGTTTGCAATAAATAAATAAACAGTGGGTCAAATCTGTGGTGAATGACTGTCAAAATGGCATCAAAAACATTATAATTTTGCAAATAAAAAATGTATTTTCTTAATGGGAAACAGGACTTACTAGTATCTTGTGTAACCTCACTCCCCCCTTTTTGGCAACAACAACAACACAAATGCATTACCCCTGGCATTAGGGCAACACTTGGCTGTGGCATCTAGGAGATTGGGGGAAGGGGTACAAAATAACTTTTTTTTTTACCTGAGCCCGGGGTAGAGTTACCTGGATTATTGGGGGTCACACATGTCTGTGGGGGCCCCAGAAAGTCACACAGGTCACACAATGACGGAATGTCCCCAACAGGAACAGGTTTGTACTGTATGGCTTTATTCTGATGCAGATGTTAGTCAGAATTTGGTGGTGTCACAAGGGCTTTTTGCAGGTGCTCAACCAAAGTACATAGAAATTCCACAGGTGAAGAAATTGTTATCCGAATACACACTTCGAGCAGCTATCCCCCTCTTCTTGGGCAAATGGACAGTGGGGCATCAGAGTACCCTGAGCATTAGAAAATTGTAGGCATTGAATCCCACCAAACATTTAGAGCACATTGCAGGCATTTAATCCCACTGACCGTCTTGAAGAACACTATAGGCATTGAATCCCACTGAAAATTACCTACAGGTATACATTCCTGATCCAGAGGTAGCACCATGTTTCCTACCTTTTTTAACTTTCAATACACTGGGAGCACTACATTACCTCCCAAAACACTTGTAAGCAGATTTGTCCCTCTGCAACCTGGATTGAGTGGTCAGCTCAATTCGGCCAAAGCCAGATCTCATCTGAAATGACAAAATACACATTTTTCCCAGGCACTACTGGCCTCTTTAGATGTTTCACTGCACCTTTGTGAGAGTGCTGCATGTCCATTGAAACATTTTAATGCACCTTTATGCGAGCACAGCATGCCTAGTTAAACATTCTTCTTAAGTTTCCACAGAACTAACATTTTATCTCAGAACTGCAGGGGTCCTTCTCTGGAATCCATCCCACAGTAAAACACTTAAGCATGTCACTGTAGTAGACATACAGAAGCCCCAGGCTGGAGGGCTTTCTGGTTTCCTTTCCTTGAAGTGACAGAATCTGAGACACTTTAGCTTTTCCATGGCTACAGGCTGTGATTTCAAAAACAAACTCTTCTGGGCAGCGTTTTTAGAAAAGGTCTTACACGTGTTGGGATTGCTCCAACAACTACTCAGTTACCAGTCCCAGTTAGCACATCTGTGAAGAAATTCACCCCTTAATGGCATCACAGGAGATGGTTGCCACAACGTCCCACACACAGACTGCTTAGATGACAAACTAGGGCAAGAAAAGAAAAGAGGGGCGCTTCCCTCTGACAGCTGGGCTGCGCACTGGCAGAGCACTAACTGGTACACTCCAACTCCAAACTCAGACTGACCACCGAGTCAAACTGCAGCACAGAGAGCAAGAGGGCTTATGCTGCTGCGAGAGTTCTAAATTTCACCACAGCATCCTCTGGCTCAGCAGAGCTAACCAGGTGATTCTTGAAGGGCCTGACAGGGATTTTACTCTTTTCTGCTGCTCAGATCCTACCTAAGCTTATACTAAAGGGGTTCTCGTAACCTCAGGAGAACCCAGTTGTTACAGTTGATTAATGGACTCTGGGAAAGGTTGTAAGTTTGCAGAATGTTGCTTTTGTTGTAGTTTTTTATTCTATTTTTATTTAGTTTTTGTTGACCGGGAATGAGGACTAGACAGTTTTTCCTATTTTTAGCCTCATTCCAAGGGGAGGGGGTTACAGATGGATGCCAACTGAAGTTGAACAAAATTTAAGCTGTTGTTGGTATTTTTGGTGCATGGGAAATTTGGCCAGGACACCGTGGAAATTCCCTTACTCACCTGTAGAGGAATTGCTGGCCATTCCAGGATGGCCACTTCGCCTGGTTTGTGGGAGGAGATGGATGTCTCTGAAGTGGGGGATCGGGCCTCTTCCCCTGGCCTCAGAACACAAGGGGGTCTGGAGAACAACAAAGAAATGGACATTACTGGTGATAAAGATACAAATGAGGATGTCTTTCTTTCAACCAAGGATTTAAGTATTGAGTCTCTGTTTAAACTCTTTGATAAATCACACAACATAACGCTATCTTCGGAGGAAAAGCATCTGCAAATGTAGAGAGAACTGGACGAGGAAAATCGCACGCATCTGCTGCATGCAGAGAAAATCAGAGCGGAGCTGGCTAAAACTGAAAATAGTAGACTTGGCTGACAGCGGGCATGGCACGCCTGACAGCGGGAAAAATGATGCAGTTGCATCAAACAGAGATATCGCCCGACGGCTGCTGACAGCTCCCCAGGTAAAGCAAATTTCTTATTTGCCCTCACAAACTTTTAACAATGCGATGGCTGGCAGTGAAAATGCTGAGCGCGTGTGCCTAGAACCATCAGAGAAAAATGCTGTAAATATACCGAAGGAGTGGGCGAGGGAACAGGGAACTGAGGAAATACACACTGGTGTAAGCAATAATGCTGAGAATGTGAATAAAAACAAAACCATGTCTAGCAATACAGTTTTGGGAAATGAAGGGATATTTAAGAACAGTGAAGATCCACGGAACTTATTTACTAAAACACAAAAAAAGACTGAAAAAATGCTCAATAAATCATCTTTCAAACAAAAATGGACACACAAGAAACGGCAATAATTTTTTCTTTTTTGGCCGGGAACCAGACATAAAAACTGTGCTCTAAAGAAGATACAAAAAATGAACGAGCTGCTCTCACCCTGTCCAATAGAAACTTGGCAATCCAGCCACCTACAAAAAGAAATAAACATATGAATAATGTAAGCCCATCCCGGGACGGGACCCAACAAGGTCTCACTACATCAGAAGCTATTCAACAAGCTTTCACAGTACAACCCATAAGTTTGGACCCCTTTTCAACTTGGTCCTCTGAGAAAACACTCAAAGAAACAGGGTGGAAAAAAATGATTAGTGGTCAATGGCTACTGGACCCCGAGTGGTTGCTACAGTCCTCCTTTTCACAGCATATCCCAGAATGGCACCCAGCAAACGATCCTCAGGTACCTGCACCTAATAACACAGAAACTAAACATTAGGAGCTGCAAACAGAAAAAACAGGTACAAAACTTGGAACAGAATGACAATATACTAACACCTTTACCAGACCAAGATCAACTTACCCCACCCGAACTAAGCGACAAAAATTCAAAGACATTACCAACCAGAAAAGAACCAAGAAGAACAAGAGGAGGAACACCCCAAAGATACCTCCCCTCCACAGAGGCCTTTATTATCAGGACTCTTTTCTAGATAAAAAAAAAAAGGCAGCACCTTAAAGAAATGCTGTGTGAATCAGGGATAGAGGGGCCTAGATATAAGACCTGATAGACAGTTTGTGGGTTAAAAACCTTTGAAAGAGTCCCTACATTTTTTCCCATGGGAAGTTTTTGCATTTATAAACATCTCAGGGGATAACAATTATGATGTGAGTTTTAGATCTTCTTATGATTTAGAAATGTTTTGGCGAAGGTACAATAATATGACATTTTCTCCTCTGTGGTCCCCCTTTTTGGTGATACCCCTTAATAAACCCATAATCTCCATCTCTGGGAGGCTTGGAACCCTCTGCTGTTAACAGCCCATCTATCGACTAGAGCCTGTGTGGCTGGCTGTGTTTGTCTCTGTCAGTAGTTTAGTTTTTGTGGTTTTTCATGTGTTTCTGCTTGGAGAAACTGGACCATTCTTGGACATAACATCTATGAACATTTCCTGGACTAAGAAACTGCAAAACATCACCAGCAGGTATTGGCATTCTCATCATAAATCAACTTTTTTTGAAGCCATCAAAAGCAAAAGTAAGGTCAGTAATTCTGTTATACGAGCTCTGAGTTGTGAAGTGCTGCATTGAATCCACATTTCTGTCTGACTTGTTCTTAAAGGATGTGTGCTTGTCTTTGAGGTCTATTCCCAACCATTTTGGAGAACAAAGGGAAGATACTAACAAAGGATTTTTACGTCCTGCATATGCCCCAGGCCAATGTTCATCACCTTCGGGAATTTAACACAGTATGGGTCTTTGATCTACAGTAACAACAGTTTTCTGGCCCCAGTAGCTCACCATGAGTCACTCCGGAACACTCACCCTTGCTACAGTAAACATTTGCAGTCTCCTGCCAAAACTTTATGCCCTGCAAATATTTGTAAATCAGCACAAGCCAGACATCCTTGCAGTTGTTGAAACATGGCTCTCAACTTAAAATCTCGGACATGGCTATTACCCTGCCAGGGTACAACATTTTCCAATTTGACAGAATCGCTAAAAGAGGTGGTGGCTGCGCCTTATATCTTAAAGACTCTCTCCAAGGCCACCCTCTAAAAACACCTGTCTCTGACTCATCCTCCCAGATTCTCACTGTCAAAGTTCTACTAGGGGCCCACAGTAAAGCCATGTTAATTGCTGCAGTTTACATCCCCCCTAAAGAACAAGGAAAAGGCCTCAACTCAGTCCTTGACCTCATCCGATCCCAACCACCTGACTCTGAGACAATCTTCATGGGCGATTTCAATGTCAACTGGCTTGCTTCAGAATCAGGGGGCTGCATAGGTGCCATCTCCTCCGCAAACCTCTCTCAACTGGTTGCCTTCCCCATGAGGCAAAATTAGAAAACAGGCAAATGTATTATTTTGGACTGGATACTGACCAGTCATCCATCCCGCATCTCAAACGTCTCTGTCCTTCCGGACACTCTAAGTGACCATTCCCCTTTAATCTGCGTCTGGACAAATAAATTTACCATGACCCCTCCCCCCCGAATTAATCAACAGCAGAGTCCTTCCACGTGGGCAGTTGAAACACCTAAAATCCCACCTAAGACTGCAAGATTGGTCCCCAATCTTCCACGCTCCGGATGTCAACACTGCCCTTGACTTCTTCATCAAAACCTTTAATGCTGCCTGTGACTCTCATGCCCCTTTCAAAAAGCAGAAAGTCAAAGGCCTGTGCAACCCCTGGCTCTCCTCTGAACTACTAGCACAACTAAACTCCAGGGACCATCTCTGGGTATGGGCTTGGGAAACTGGAAAGCAAATCGACATACGAAATTATAAACAAGCTCATAATAACTGCACAAAATTAGTCCGCCAGCAGAAAAGTACCTACTATAAGGATGCCCTGACAAACACTTGGGGCAAGGGGAATTCATATTGGAACAATATTAAAGAAATTACAGGAAAGCAGACAAAAACCTCACCCACTATGCTTGTCGTAGATGGTATCTCAACGCTGGACCCGACTACCATAGCAAATTAATTCAACTTGGCTTTCATTGACCTCAGTTCTGTTCTTCCACCTGACTATTTCAAGCGAAGCCGACCCCCAAACTCTCCCCTCAAGTCCCACCCTCTCTCCAAACCAGCCTCCATTCTACTTGAAATCAGTCAAACTGTACGAAGCTCGCAACTACATCTGTAAAGCTATTGCTAGGTCCAGGTCAACTGGGGACTCCCTTGATCTCAAGCTGGCTGCCCTCACCCTCAAAGAGGTGCTCCTACCATTAACAAAAATCTTCAGCCTCTCCCTCTCTCTTGACCAGTTCCCTGACAGATGGAAGTCCGCCTCTGTCACACCAGTCCACAAGAGCGGGGACAGGGCCCTCCTGGTGAACTGTCAGCTCATTTCCATACAACCCCTACTCTCCAAGGCCATAGAGCGTATAGTATCGGACCAGCTTACGGAATACCTTGATAAATACGATGTCCTGTGTGCTCAACAGCAAAGCTTTAGAAAAGGTCATAGTACCACCTCAGCCCTCCTTGAATTCACTGGTGCAATCCATAGTTTCTTGGACAATAGCCTTCTTACAGGGGCGGTCTTCATTGATCTGATGAAAGCATTCAGTACCATCCATCATCATCTACTACCCTCTCAGCTGCTAAATACCGGACTGTCCCCTGAATCTACATCCTGGTTTAAGAGCTACATGGAAAACCGCTCGCAAAGAGTGAAAATAGCTGACTTTCTCTCTGATACCAGACCAGTGTGCTCTGGAGTGCCACAAGGGTCAATCCTTGGGCCTTTTCTCTTCAGCATCTTCCTAAATAGTCTTCCACAATCCTGTCCGGAGCAACTCCTCCTATACACTGATGATGCTGTCATCCACTCCACCCACAAGGACTCCCACCTTCTACAAAGCAAGCTACAGCATGGCTTCTCCTCAGCTGAAAACTGGTTCAGTAAAAACAAACTTGTACTCAACTATAAATAAACAAAGTCCATGCTCTTCTGCAGCTCACGTAACAAACACCGGGACCACCCCCTCACTATTGCAAACGGCTTAGGTGCAATCCTAGAACAAGTGCAAACCTTCAAATACCTTGGAATCACTCTTGACAGTTGTCTATCCTATGGGGCTCACATTGACAATGTTGCCAAAGCGACTAACACACATATTGGCCTGCTTTACAGGCATAGGCAATGCTTAACTCCAGAAGCTTTAAGGATTGCAGTTCAGAGCTCGGTGATCTCAACTATCGACTATGGCCTCATCATCTACGGTTCCTCTTCCACCACTGCCCTCAGGTGCATATCTATGGCTTTGAACTAAAGTTTGCCGACTCATCACTGGATCCCATCGTCTCACCCATATGTGTGACCTATACGCCCAAACTGGTTGGCTTCAACTCTTGAGCCGCATCAAGTATCTAACCTGCATAATGGCTAAAAAAACATTGATGGGCTTTGTCCCCCGAGTTCAAGCTGTGCTACATCCTGCACAGAATCCCCACCTCACCAGGGGCTCTGAATCTCAATTGCTGCATATTCCAAGATGCTGGATCTCACAGGGACAAAGACCCTTTGCCTACAGAGCTCTGAGCAGGCTAAATGGTCTCACCAGGGACATCTTCTCACTACCTAAGCTAGGCCTGTTCAAAACTAACCTCCGCCTGTTCCTCTCTGCCTCTAGTACATGCGACTGTCTTCTCTAACCTGCTGTTCCCTTTTTGGCACTTGTCCCTTCTCATCCACCCCTACTTTCCCCCGCTACCTCCCCCCCCCCTTACAGTTTCCACTTGCACTTCCTGTGTGTTTTGACAATTGCCTCTGGCGGCATCTTCTTCTCGTGTCTCACCAAGTTCTCGTTATCAATGTTATTCCTGTCCTGTGCATGTCCCAAGTACCGCCTTATCTGTATGTACTCATTTGATGATAAATGACTGTAACCTGTTATTCTGTAATAATTAATGTCCTGCTTGTTTGTTCTCGTTCTGACATGGAACCTTTGTAAAAGAGCCTTGGCTCAAAGGTAATTGTAATCCTAGACTCTAATAAATAAAATATAAAATAAAAAAAAATCCGGTTCGTAACAGTAATGTTTCATAACGAAGGGGTTCATGTAGACACATTATGTACTGGTTGTCGCAGAAATGCAAAGTTATAAGTGTACCTGAAGCTTTACTAGATTCTGAACTGTTCTGGATGGGGGGGGATGGAAATACAAAGTGAAATTGAGGCAGTCTGAAAAAGAAATTGAACACATCCCAGACTCATTCATGCTGGGAAGGGACAGAGGGTATGTTTTTACTCAGGACAACCCGAGCTTGCTACAAACGTGGGTCTCGTACTCACCTTTCAATCGTATGTGACAGGTCAAGATGTCACAATTGTGGACAGGTGGGTCATTTCAATGTGCAGTGTGCAAATTTGACTAAGTGTGAACTCTATGAAGAAACAGAACGTGTTTGCAGAGTGCCCATGGGCAGCAAAAAATAAAGCTACAGTAATAAGTGCAGAACTTCTCATCCAACAGGCACAAAATGCACAGAACACAAAATCAAAAACCCCAGATCAAGGTAACATGGATCCCGGAAAATCCAGTCCCCCCACCCAAACCCACAGGAAAAGGAAGAACCAACCCTCTCCCAGCTTCATTGGAATGAATTCCTCTGAGTTTGTTATACAGACAAACCTACCACAACAGTAGAAGAAAACATCCCAATACCCCCTCAGAACAAACCCCACTTCCTAGGAGGAAGGTGACCTGGAATACTAAGCCCCCACCAGATCCCCCAGACTTGGAGGTAGAGAACCCCTTCACAGCCCTAACATCTTTAGAAGAAGAATCAGGGACATCACGTGCCTAATGGCAGCATAACTAAATGAGCTCCTACTTCATCCTAAAAAATCCTCCTAATACAGCCATTTCAGCCAAATGATTTCCTTACCCACCCACGGAGGAACGCAGTAATGCCGAGGAAGGGTGATCAATCCAGCCGTAAGCCACAAGAAGAAAGAGATGGAGGAGGATTATTGGAAGGGGCCTCTGGCAGTGAGGGCTCGCAGGCCTTAACCTCTTCACGCCAAGGCAGACCACAGACAAAGCACCTCCTGCTGACCACCATTCAAAGACAGATGTCTCTGGTGCTAAGCGAGCTGCGGGATTTTAGAAAAGAGATGAGATCCACCGCCATGGCGCTCCGTACAGATGTCTCAAAATTGGAGCAGCAGCAAGAGGTGCTCGAACTCCAAGCCACTAATGTAGATCGCCGAGTTGACAGCGCAGAGCATGCCATAGCACACCTACACCAAAATATCCAGAGCCTACAGGCTAGGGCAGAGGATGCTGAAAGCCGCAACTGATGCAAGAATATTCACATCTCTCATGTTCTGGAGGGGTCGGAGGGCTCCAATATGCTATAGTTTGTTAAACAGCTCCTACTGGAAGTGGTTGTCACACCGGAGGCCCTCTCGATGGAAATAGAGAGAGCCCACCGCACTCTGGGCCCAAGACCATCCACAGGAGCACGCCCCCGAACGATCCTCGTTCGTTTCCTAAGATTTCAGGAGAAAGAGACTGTATTACATTCTGCCTGGAAACGGGGGACAGTTTCTTATCGCACAAGCAGGCTATTTTTTGAAAGTGATTACGCACCCGAGATAATGCTCCGCTGCAAGCAGTTTATCCCAGTGATGAGTGCCTTAAAGTCAGCGGGACTCCTTTTTAGAACCCCCTACCCCGCAAAGCTAACAGTGCACTTTTCTGAAGGGTCCCAGACTTTTGACACTGCGGAAGAGGCGATCAGCGAGCTAAAAAAGCGTAATATTGAGGCACCTCAGGGGCAGAAACCACAGAAACCAACGATTTCCTCTAAGCTGGCACAGCAGATATGGAACAGTAGCCAACTGGACACGCGGAGAAGGCAAGGGTGAGAAGCCATCCAGCAGATAACAAATGCCCTGCAGGGCAAAGATCAGCAACCCCCCCACTGAACAGTGCCCTTTAATGGGTACCAGTCCCAGATCTCCACGCTGAACTAAACCTGCTAAATGGGTGGCTGGCCCATAGGTTCATCAAGGACACGTGCAGCACAAAATTACTGGCCTTTCTGAGAGGGAGATGACAGTGACCGCTGGGGAACCTCATTCTTCTCTATCGACTACCCCCATCGAAGACTCCTACAAAGGGACTAAACGATGTTGCTGATTCAGATAAGTCCCAGTCTAAACTAATACTCCTTTTTTTTTTTCCTGCTGCTTTTAACAACTCTGTTCCCCCGCAATGTCTGGAATGTCACTAACCCTCAGGTCCGGAACCCCCCCCAATAACAATACCTCTCCTCCCCCCAAGGGGAGACTGTACTAAACCTTTTAAGATTCCAGCTCACAAATAGGGCTCACTGGTTAATAAAATGGAAGCCCTGGGTGGAGTGGGATCTATAACTATTTTTTCCCTATCAGACTGGGACACCTCTCTCCCCCGCCCCTTAGTGATTAAACTTAATAGACCCTGCTAACAACTAACTCCTGGACGGGAAATCCAGTGGAGGGGTGGGATAATGGACTAGATAAGATGTTGCAGATCTAATGTTAAATAACTGATGTACCATTCGCAGAAGGGGCCCAAGGTATTACCGAGATTAAGAGGGTTTCTTGCTCCTTCTCCTCCCCTGGCCCCCTTTACCTAGCCCTTCCCCCGTGTAGGGGTAGGAGGAATAGGGGATATGCTTGCCCCCTCCTCTTGTGGATGGAGTATTACTGACTCTGGGTTCCTAGCTGAGCTCCACACTCCGTTACTGAGGTGGCAGACAACTGTTTACAGCCATCAAATTTATTTTTCTTTTTTCTCTTCCACCCTTCCACTTAAAAAGCAGTGTTCAATTATGTAGGACGAATGTGGAAGCTGCGGACGTCCCAAACCCCCACCTTCTTCCTTTTGTTCCACCTCCCCCCATCCTTTACAGACGCTAATAGTGTCAAGAGGCCCCTGGGCCTTACTGGGGGATACTGAAAGTAGGCCTTGAGCCTTCTTTAGGTCATGGCATATGACCAGGTTGATGGAAGCTCCACAGTTTGTTGATGGTTTAGGCTAACTTTGATAGCCCAGTTGGCTCAAAAATGCCCTTTCAGCCACCAAGGTCCAAGGGAAACCTATTCCCTAAATTCAGTTGTTTAGTTGGACTTAGTTATAGTTACTGTTAGAAAAGTTATTTTCTTTCGCCCACGGTCTCTAGTTATGGGCTCCTGGTTAGTTAAAATAATTTTTAGCTCCCCTCAAGAGGAGCCTTACCTTAGGAAGATAATAAACTGTCACAAGGCTTCAACAAACTTGACAGAGGTTACAATGCAGATGTTATGCGACAAGTGGTTTAACTTACCTGATACATATTTGTATTATAAATGGCAGGCAAGCACCAGAAAGTATACTTATTGAATGTGAACGGTCTGAGAGGTCTAGAATTATTTCACTAGTGAAGAAATCCACAGGTGAAATTGTTTATATGCAGGAAACCCACTTGACTTCTGCGAAGCACAGGAAGCAACAGGGTAGGGGCTACACACAGGTATTTTCCTTGGCAATGGCGGGGGGCAGGAAAAGAGGAGTCACCATATTAATCTCAGGCCACACTCCCTTCCGGAAGGTGAGGAATGGGCAGACCCGGAGGGTCGGTTAGTAATAGTTCAGGGGATCCTGCAAGAGCAAGAAGTGGCTTCAGCTAATATTTGCCTCCCACCAGCCTCAAACACACTCACAATTCAATTCTTGTTTGATAAAGTAATTGAGATGACCAGAGGGACCCTAATCTTTGCGGGGGACTTTAACATTGCCCCAAGCCCCTCCCTGGACATCACCAGGACCTCGGACGGCAGGCAGTTGGCCTCACATAAATTTTTCAAACAATTCATCAGGGAGGTTGGGTGGCTAGACGTATGGCGATCCCTACACCCTAAGGACAGGGGGTGCTTCTTCTACTCTGCGATCCATGGGACCTACACAAGAATAGATCATTGCTACACACAGAGGGAAAACCTTGGCTCATTGGTTAGTGCCACAATGGGCACTATAGCACATTCAGACCACGCACCATTAATAACCACATGGAATCTGGGTATAGAGAGGCGCAGCACCAGGTGGAGATTCAATCCAGCTCACATGAAGAGTGAACAATTCAGAGATTTTCTCAAACAGAAGATTACAGAAATTATTCAGGACAACTCCTCTCAGGAAATACCATCCACCATTCAATGGGACACCCTGAAGGCAGTCCTGAGGGGTCGCCTGATAAAATACACAGCTATACTAGCAAAGGAACGAAAAGAAAGACAAACACAGCTAGAACAGACATTACAGTTCCTACAGCTAGCACATCAGCAAGGAGATCACTCAGTGCTTGCACAGATCAAGCAGACTAAGAAGGACTTGGATGCTCTGTGCATCCAACAGGCGGAGGTGGCGCTGGCATAGCTGTGGCAGACATATGGCGAGATTGGCCCATGGGCCTCCCGCCTACTGGCGTAACGCTTGCGCCAACAACGCAAAATGTCCACTATCACTGCAATAAAGGACCCAAACACAGGAGTACAGCACGCCAAACTCAAAATATATCCTAAGCCTTTTGCCAATATTTCAGGGTCCTCTATACCACAGATCACCTGTCAGACCCAACACTCACCAGCACTTTCCTGTCAGCCTTAGAACTACTCAAGCTCAATCTTGACCAGCAAAATAGCTTAATAGTGCTGATCACCCCGGAAGAACTGATGCTGGCCATCTCCAGGTCCAAAACTCAGAAGGCTCCGGGTCCCGACGGATATGGGGTGGAGTTTTATAAGGGCACGGCACAGTCATTTAATAAACTAATGCTAAGTGCCTTTAACGAAGTTCTTCTGGGGGATGCCCTACTGCCCAGCTGGGCATATGCAACAATTTCACTTATCCCCAAACCAGATAAGGACCCTTTACAATGTGGCTCACATAGGCCAATTTTGGTGCTCAACATGGACTATAAATACTTTATGTCCATCTTAGCCCGAAGGGTGGATGCGATCCTACCGACACTGATATACCTGGATCAAACAGACTTTGTAAGCTCTAGATCAACTTCAGACAACACCTGCAGAGCCCTACACCTAGTACATGAGATGCAATCCCGTGAAGATCCATCAGTCCTTCTCAGCCTGGACACTTAGAAGGCCTTTGATCGGGTGTCATGGCCCTTCCTTTTCTCCACTATGGCCACGATGGGGTTTCCGGCCCCCTTTGTGGCTATACTCCGGGAATTATATTCCTCCCCACAGGCATGTGTAAAAATTTCAGGTTACCATTCTGATTACTTCCCCCTTTTCAGGGGAACACGTCAGTGCTGCCCCTTGTCCCCTGGTTTATTCGCCATCTTTATAGAGCCCTTGGCCCAGGCAATCAGGCTAGCACCTGGGATTTCGGGTGTGCGTATGGATGAAACAGAACACTGCATAGCCCTCTATGTGGATGATGTTCTGTTATTCCTCACTGACCCCCTACAATCCATCCCTACGGTCTTTCAAATCCTGGAGGAATCTGGAGTGCACTCAGGCTATTGGCTTAACACTAGCAAGACTGATGCTCTTACTTTTTATTACATAACCCCTGAGACACTTAAGGAGAATTACCCATTTCGATGGGGGCTCTCCAGGATGAAATATTTAGGCATTCTCCTTTCCCATAGAGCAGAAGATGCCCTGAGTAACAATTACCTACCCTTTAGCACACAGATGAATCAGGATCTTGGAAGATGGAATGTCCTCCCACTGAATTTGATTGAGAGTCGATGTGGTGAGGATGGTGATTCTCCCAAGGGCTCTCTACCTGTTCCAGAATGTCCCACTTAATCTATCGAATAAACTATTTTGTGTCTGGAACCAGGCTATTTCTGGGTTTGTCTGGGCAGGAAGACGCCCCAGAATTAAATTGAAAACTCTCTTTCTTCCCAAAATGCAAGGAGGTCTTGTACTCCCAAATCTTAAACTGTACTACTGGGCTTCACATCTGTCCTTCATAATCCAGCGCCTGGTCGGAGTGTCCCCGGTCTGTTGGAGAGAGATTGAGGAGAGTGTACTACCTCAGCGAGACTATCAAAGGCTTATTATTTATAAAAATCCTCCCCCACCAGGTCAACTGACTCAGAATCCCTGGATCGTACACCAAATCCAGGCCTGGTATTCTGCGTGTAGATCCCTAAAGATCACCCCTTTTCTGGTGTTGATTTGTCTGATAGAACTATTGGAAAATTTTCTCTCAGCCTTAAATGACCATACATTCCATATCTGGAGACACACCCACCTTACAAAACTACCACAGTTCCTGGTGGGACCCCCTTTTAAGGAGTTCGGGGAGATTAGGCGGGAGTTTTATCTACGTCAATTGGATTTTTTTCCGTTACCTACAATTACAACGCTATTATGAGACTCTTCCCCTGATTGTCTGAACCCCGGGGGAACACTCTCATATGGTTCATCTGCTCCTACAAACACTACAATCCAAGATGTTACCACATCCCATTTCAGCTCTGTATAAGTCTCTGATAGAAACAATAGGTGGAAATACAGGGGCAATAAGGGAGAAATGGAGTGATGAACTGGATACCCAAATAACACCACAGCAGTGGGGCATAATACGTCACTCAGCATTGAGAATTACCTACTCCCATACGTGGAGACTGTTCTCTTGGCAGTTGCTGGTAAGATTCTTCTGTACCCCAGCAATAACCGCACATTACTGTAACTTTGGCTCTACAGCATGCTGGCGCCAGTGTGGGGAAATTAATGGCCACCATTCCCATATCCTGTGGTCATGTTCAAAGCTACAGCCATTCCTGCAGGGCTTATGGGAAGAATTCGAGGAGCTCTCTGGGCTAAGGCTCCCCCGACCAGGGAGTTCTTTATTTTACATGTCCTTCCACATGAGCTACGAACACCCCCACTGCCAGTATCTGCTGGGAATCTTCCTCCTTGCAGCGAAGAAGGCCATTACCAAACGCTGGCTTACTACAGTGATACCCACACTTTCAGACTGGAGAGAGATAGTTAATCACATATATAGATCAGAGAGAATTACATATAACTTAAATGATAAAGCAGACCTTTGTTCCATAAAATGGAGAAGATGGATAATGCACATCATGGCCAAAGACCCACACTTTATTCCCTAGCAGCTCTGACCACCTATTTGCTGAATCAGATCCACCATACCATGATTGGGTTCTAACACTCAAGATGTGACTATAGTATCATAGCAGGGCACATGAACCACACTCGGGGTGAGGGAAGTGTACTAAGGAACAAACACCAGAGGGAATAGAATCAGGGATAGGAGAGAGAGGGAAGGTTATGAGGAGGAAAGCTCCTGGAGAGAGACGAAAAGAGACAGAGGGGAAAACAAACAAACAAAAAAAAACAGGATGAGCCTAACATGGAATGAAGGTTGTGTCTCCAGGTAAAACTGTATTACACAAATGATGTATGTTATAGCAAGCTTATATGAACTGTAACCCTGTCCAAATAATTAATTACAATGATGTAAAATGTGACTGTAAAAACAATAAAATTTTCAATAAAGACTATGTTTGCCAAAAAAAAAAAAAAGACAAATCAGATATGGATCTAGGAGATCCAGACCCTTACCCCTCTCACAAACCTGGAGGAACACCCAAGTTAACAGAATATAAAGGGAAGAAAAAAAGGACTCTAAAATAAATCATGGAAGAGTTTAAATTGGTTGTTGGCTCACAAAATTGCCATAGGCTACTAAACCCTGTTAAAAAACAAGCTATGTTCCAATCCCTGGTAGACCAAAAATTCAGTATAGGGTTTTTGCAGGAAACGTGGATGTTTTCACTGGACCAACTTAGGATTTTCTGAGCAGAATGGCAGTGGGGTCCACATTTGGGGCTGACAAAACAGACGAGCTTGGAATAGTTTTTAACTCATTTGCCTTTACATTAACAAAACTCTTTGGTCTGATTCCAGGGTGTTTGCTCATTATTGATGGAATTTGGGAAAACAGACCATACAGGCTGACTAATGTACATGGAGCCCAGACAAAAGCAGATAGAGTTTCTCTCATAAATCAGGTCCAGCCCTGCTTATACACATCATCATATTTAGTGTTGGGAGGAGATTTTAATTGCAGCCTTCCCCAAAAAGGGAGACTATTGGAGGGAAAAAAGCGTACTTTGACTCAAGTGCCTTAAAAAAAATGTATTACCCAGGCAGACTTAATGGAGTGTATACAGTATCACTCAAAAGGACCTAAATATACATATAAGAAAGGGCAACTAATTTCTACAATAGCTCATATTTTAATCTCAAAAAATACCCCCCTCCCCATTTTCCAGATGCTACCATCAGAATTTTCAGATCACCTACTTTTAAAAATCTCTTTCCAAACACCCTTCCCCTCTCCCCTTATGGCAAAAATAAAAGATGGAGACTGAACACCTCCATTTTAGTAGACACCTAGGTAAAGAAAGGGTTAACATCTCTAATTAGGGCTAGAACATCAGTAAGTTATATATGAGGATCTAGGAGATTGGTGGATGGACTCGAAGCAAGATTTGGCAGAATGGTTTCAAAATTATGTTATTTATTTATTTATTTATTGAATTTTGTTGACCGGGTAGGCCCACTGGGCCCCGGAGGTCCCTTTTTCAGGGGCGACCCGGGGGTAAAAAATAACATACAGGTAAGCAGAAAGTACATACAGGTAAGCAGAACAGTACAAATTGGGTAAATTCCATATTGTTTAGCAGGTGAAAGACACACATTAGGCAAATTCCATATTGTTTAACAGTGAAAGACTTAATGGAGTTAACAATCTGATAGGTGGTGAGGGGGCGTATGGGAAGAGTTAGGCATATATAAGACGTTATTCATGCTCATGTCAGGTAAACTAGGGAGTGTACGAGATAACGACTAGAAATAACCAGAGAAACAGATTACCTTCTTTAGGGCTAGATGGGGGGAAAGTTGTACAAATTATAGGAAAAATACTGAGAGAGAAAAGTTTTTTCAATATTTAAAACTATGTACCCAACTACAGAATCTATACACCTGGGAATCTACATCTAGACAGGATTTTGGGAAACAAATAAAACACTTAAAAGAACAAATGAAAATATATCAGTACAATAAAGCAAAATCCTTAAAAGCAGAATTGCAATATGGGACCCCTTTGAAGCATGCAAAACAAAAAAGGAAAAAAAGGCTTTTCAGATATTGATGGACGAGAATGATAAAATGATAGACAAAGAATTGGACCTGCACCAAATAATACAAAAACTCATAAGGTCACATGAGATGTCAACTCCCCCCAGAAAAAGAAATACAAATATTTAAAATCCTTACACATACAACTCCTAGGGGAAGAGGTCTCAGAACTAAACTCCCCCTTATCAGTCGAAGAAATAGAATATGCGATAAAAATACTAAAACTGGGAACTTGCACAGGCCCAGATGGGATACCCCATGAATTTTATAAAACTTTTCCTTTTTTTAAACTTCAAGTTTATTTAGGTAGAGTATCATGTTATAGTAATTTCAGTTGACATGTATATATAAAAGAACACTTTTTTTTTATACTACAGAGAATTTGTAATACATTGGTAGCAATAAGTTGTTACTTTGAGAATCCACCTTATTAAACTTTCTTTTTTTCCAACAGGTTCCCTAGTAACTACAACATTCAAAATCAGAATGTAGCTTTTATACACTTTTATATCATTCCATTTAAACAATACCCCGGCAGTCAATTAATCTATTATCTGTCTTATCAATGTGACTACCTATCATCTCTAAAAATTCCATCTGCTGTTAGTTTGATATAAAGGTATGTCTTACCAACAAACTGTATAAGTAATAACAGATGAGAGAAATGAAACAAAAACAAAAGGACGAAAAGAAAAAGGAAAGTTCCTTTTCCCTTTTTTCCTTAATAACATTGAAATAAAATAAAGCTTGGCTGGACAAGTGCATTTTTTTTTTTTATTTTATCAGCAAGGTTCCGGAGTGTAGGTCATCCGATACTGAGGACATAGTTAGTTAGTATTGTTGTTGTTCCTTCCAACCCTTCCTACGTATGTGCCAATACCCCCCCGCCTCTGTTGGGGAAAGGCCTGCTGTGACAGAACTGAGGTCCCCTCTAAATCTTCCAACAGGTGCATGAAGGGCAGCCATGTCCCATTATACTTCTCTCCTTTCAGGTGCAGTTCAGCCGTTATCTTTTCTACCCTTGCTATATATTTTATAATATCTATCCATTCATTCAGGGTGGGTTGTTCTGGGTCTAGCCATCTTCTGGTAACCGCTTTACTGGCGGCTGACAATAAGATTTCCATAAAGGAGGTCTTAGCATTATTTATTTTATTTATTTAGTTTTTGTTAACCGGGTAAGTGCACTAGCCAGCAGGTGACTATTTTCAGGCACGACCCAGGACAGTACAAGACAAAATACATACTGAGGATGTTTAACATATACAATACAATTAGAGAGGCAGTACAATGTATAGACAGAGGAGCCGAAGCTAAGAGGCTAAGATAACATTGTGTACACTAGTCTAAGCAAAACATTGTTCTGTATAGCATATACAGGCAGAGCGGGTACTGGTACAAGGGCAGAGTAATTCGTTGTTTCCCGAGTAGACGTAGTTCAAGAGGCAGGAGATGGAGGGTAGAAGGAGTGGAGGGGAGGTCTGATGATAATGTAAGGGCCTCATCGTGAATACGGCTATACCGCTCAGTTGCACAAATACGGCTTTGGTGGCTCAAGGTAATAACAAGCGGCCGGGCTCATGGTACTGCTCCCTGGGCGCAATCACGGCAGGCAGCCCCTGATAGCAGACTAACCGGGGGGCATAAGGCGAGGTCCATTGCTGTTGGTCGTATGGGCAATCAATATGAATTCTGGTCCATTTGGCTACGGTGGTACCTCGGCAGCACTGAGGAAAGGAGGAATGAAACAAAAGCCTACAAGGGGATTTTGGGAAAAATTATGGCAACTCACGGCTTTGGCTGACAGGGTGCCCTCAAGTGACCGGCATCTGGTTCTGCTTATGGCAAGGTTACGCACCCCTACAGACAGGAACTGCAAAGGAGGGCAACTCTGGTGACTACTAGGTGCTGAAGCTGAGGCGGCCCCTAAGGCTATCTAGGTGAGTTCATGTCGGTGCTGGGGTGCAGGGAGGAGCGCTCTATCCGGCAGGGGTTCGAGGAATTACATCAATTTACAGCTTTAGCGGCTGGAAGTAGGGACAAGCAGCTGGACTCATGGTTCCGTTGCCAGGCATGAGAGCGGTGTGCAGTCAGGGTTTGTAGGGGGTTTAGGCAATCTTACGGCTTTAGCGGCTAAGCGTAGGGACAAGTAACCGGGCTCATGGTTCCGTTGGCAGGCATGAGAGCGGCGTGCAGTCGGGGGTTTGAGGGAAATACGGCAATCTTACGGCTTTAGCGGCTGAAAGTAGGGACAAGTAGCCGGGCTCGTGGTTCCGTTGCCGGGCATGAGAGCGGCGAGCAGTCCCGGTCCACGGGTATCCCGGGGGAGTAATACGCTAGGAGGGCAGGAGAGAGTCGAAGACCCTGGTTGTACCAATACTCATCTATCACATCAGACCGGCTGTAGAGAACAGTGAGGGCATGTACCAGTTAAAGACAACAATGGGTAGAGCAAAAAAGCTTAGTTCAGGCAGCATAACAGCATGTAGAAAAGCATTAACAGATAACAGTAAGGGCTTATTCCGTATAAGACGGTACCTGACAGATCATTAATATGGCTTGTATAGAACAGTATGCTACAAACTGAGCAGTTATAGTGAGGGTAATTTAAAGAACAACAGGTAGATAAAGTGTGAAAACAGACAGGGGAGAGAAGGCATAAGGAAAGTGGGTGAGCAAGAGGGGAGGGGGGAAGGACGAGGAAGGTAGGGAATAGGGAGAAAGTAGGACAGGCTTACGTAGGTACTGTCAGGTAGGGTCAAAACAGGCACATTGGTCAGAGGTGGCCAGGTAGTGTCTGAGCCCTCGTTTGACTAGGTAGTGCGATGAGGTATGCCTAAGATCCTGTGGCAGCATGTTCCACATCTGGGGGGCAGCATGCCCGAAAGCCCCAGTTCCTTTGGAGATGTGACAATGGGGAACTCTCAATAGTGATTTGTCTGATGATCTCAATTCACGGATTGAGGTAGTGGGATGAAGTAGCTCAGCAAGTGATGCAGGCTGGCCTAGTCTGATAATAGAGTCACATAGACAGCCAAGATAGTATAGCCTGGTGGCAGTGGGGGAGAGCCAACCAAGGTCACTATACAGTTGACAATGATGTTTGAGCCGCAGAGCCTTGGAAGCATACCCACATACGTTGTTGTAAGTGACGTCCCATTTTTGTAAGGCTGTTTTATGGGCAGTAGTCAGGATGGGAGCACAGTAGGTTAGGATTGGTAAAAGGATCCCTCTGGCGATGGCCAGCTTGGCTGATGGTGTTAACATATAGCTGGTTCTGTAGGCAGCCCCAGCTTACAATTTACAGTTTTGCAGGTTGTTTGAATGTGACGGTTAAGGTCCAGAGATTGGTCAAGTAAGATTCCAAGATAGCGGAATGTGGTGACGACTTCAAGAGAGATCCCATTTAGGTCAAGTAATTTCAAGGGGGAGGTGCAGGAACTAAGTTTTTGGGCGGTGCCCAGGAGCATAGATTTAGTTTTGCTGGAGTTAAGGATAAGTCGATGAGAGTTTAGCCAGTTTTGTATGCTGTTGTAGGCTGTGGTTAGAGACAAGTTTAGGTAGTCAGTATTTTGCGAGCTGGCATAGATGACCAGGTCATCAGCGTAGAGAAGAGAGGAGCAGGCTGGAATATTGCTTGGTAAGTTGTTTATGAATAGGGAAAAGAGAAGAGGGCCAAGTATTGAGCCTTAAGGTACACCAATATTGATTGTGGTGCTGTCAGAGATTGCAGAATTGAATTTTACAGCCTGGGTCCTATCTGTTAAATAGCTCCTGAATCAGTTTAAAATGGGAGAGGAGAAACCTATTGATTGAAGGGTGGACAGGAGCAAGGAGTGATCCACGAGGTCAAAAGCCTTGGTAAGATCAATGAAAACAGCTCCTGTTAGCTGACCATCATCCATGTTAGAGAGAGTATCTGAGGTGAATTTGGCTAGTGCTGTCGTAGTGCTGTGGTTCTTCCTGAAGCCGTGTTTAGCGTCACAGAGCAGTTTTGTAGATTCTAGGTAGTCAAGGGTCTGGTTGGCTACAAGTTTTTCTAAGATTTTACTTAGGACTGAGAGAATAGCTATCGGCCTGTAATTTGTGATTTCATTTTTGTTCCCTTTCTTGAAAATAGGAGTAATTCTGGCAGTTTTCCAGAGATCAGGGACTGTACCACAGGAGAGGGACAGTGTGAAAATCTTAGCCAGTGGTTCGGAGATGAGATGTGCAGCAGTTTTTAAAAGGCGGGGTTCCAGAGATTCGTATCCAGGGCTGGTGTTGCCCGATATAGTTCTTAGTAGATTTAAAACCTGAGAGCTTGTTATAGCTTTGAAGTAGAAAGACTGGGTTTTTTGAGCCCCTGTTTGAGAGGCTGAGAGGTCTGCTAGTTCACTGTCAGCTGTGGGCTGAGATGAGATAGGAGCCATTGGTAGTGTAGAGGTGTAGGGTGAGAGATCCGAGAACATATTGCTGAAAGCATTTGCTATGGTGAAGGAGTCATTGCAGTGGGTACCGCCGAGGACCATTTCAGAGGGGGTTACAGATTGTGGTGTACCAAGGAAGGTCTTAATATGGCCCCAAAATTTTCCGGGGTCATGGGCTGAGCTAGTTAGTAGGTTCTGGCAGTACCTACTTTTTGCAAGCCTTATCTGCTTTTTGCAGGAGTTTCTGTGTTGCCTGTATATTGAGTGGTCACTGGGCAGGCCAGTGCTTTTGTAGTGCTTCCATAGTTTATCCCTGTGCCGTAGCTGCAGGAGTAGATCTTTTTGGAGCCATCTAGTTTGCTTTCCCCTGACTCTTCTTTTTACTTTCGGTGCATGCCTATTCTGCACTTCACTGAACCTTGTCAGGAACACTTTTAGGGCATCTTCAACTTTTTCTGCATGGTGGATTTCAGACCAGTCAATGTTGGATACGTCAAGGAGGAAGGCGTTAATATCCATATGGGCAAAGTTGGTGAATGTGACCAGGCGGGGGTGGGTGGGGAGGAGAAGGTGGCGGACCCGAGCGCCATTGACAAAAAATGGGAGAGTGGTCGGTATTTGTATTGGCCAGGACTCCTGCCTTGGTCGCATGTTCAGGTCTGTTCGTGAGAATCCAGTCAATCAGTGTACCAGACTGCGTGGTTACAGTCCTAGTGTTCTCTGTTATAAGCTGGTAGAAGTTAAAACCATGGACTAGTGATGCGAGGGCACTGTGAGAGGGACCCAGCCAGTTTAGGTTCACGTCACCGAGGATGATGGCTTCATTCATGTTAATAGTTTGTGATGTTAGTTTGAGGATTTCCTGAAAACCATCCACTCCTCCAGAGGGCGGGTTGTAGAGGCAAATTATGTGCAGTTTCTTAGTACCAAGGGACATAATCGCATGTATTGACTCACAGATCAGTTGTGGATCTTGGGCAGGGGCTGTTCTGATGCTGAGGTGAGACTTGTGGTAGATGGCAACGCCCCCACCCCGTTTAGACCCGGGTCTGTCCTGCCGGATAATAGAGTATCCAGGTATGTCACACAGGGCATCGTAGATTCGTGGTTTTAGCCAGGTTTCCGTGAGGCACAGGATGTCAGGTTCATAAATTTTGATCCAGGCTTCTAATTCAGCCAGATGGCTCTGTAAACTTCTGATGTTCATATGGGCTACTAAAAGTCCTTTATTCAACTTTCCATTTGAGTTATTGGGAGTGCCGTTGCAGGGAGGGCCTGGATTCAGTTCTATGTTGCCAGCTAGCTGGAGCAAGAGAGATGCCAGAAACTTTAGCCTTAACCTGTAGTGAATCTTAATTGATTGATGTTTCCACCCCCGTTTGTTGAGGGTAAGCAGTACGTGATAAGTGCATCCTTTATTAAGGAGAAGGTATTGCCAAGCGGGTTTAGGGTAGTACCTGGCTGCTAGCAGGTTGGAAAAACTGAAATCAGTGGTTGAGGGGGAGTATTGGTGTGTCACATATGGTAGTGACAGAGAGATTATATTCAGGCCCAGAAGGAAGAGGAGGCAGATCAGGATAGTTAGTTCCTTTAGTCTGCCACTTGGGGGTGGCGAGCCCGCAGGGAAGGGTGGCATGACAGTGCTTATGAGATAGGAGCTAAGTTTGCAGAGAAGCAAGGATTGCAGGAGAGGTTTTGCTAGGGTAACAAAGCTCGAGTAAGGTTTGAGATTTAGAGCAGGAGAGGGGCACGAGAGAGAGGGGAGAGGGGGCTGGGAGTTTTGGAGGAGAAAAGGGGGATTTAGACTGCGAGGTTAACTCAAGACAACTGAGGCAGTTTCAGGCCAGGCGGTTTTTCGTGGTGAGTAACCTACTTGTTGGAAGGCAGTGAGTAGGTCGATCACCCCCAGTGGTGAGAGAGTATAAGGAACCAATGGGAAAGTGGACACTTAGTCATATGACCAACAAAGTCCTATATAGCTAGAGGCCGACCAGGATGGGTGAGGTGGGGGCGGGTGGGGAGCGGCCTGGCGCGGCGGGGACAAATGGTCACAGGAGGAGCTGTACCACTTGCCGTTTGTGTCCGGGAAAAGGCTCTCCGCGAGCGGGGAGAGTGGGCTGCTCACAGCGGTGCACGGCGCTCACAGTCCTGGAGCACAGCAGGCAGTCCAACAGTCAAAGTTAGCGGTGAAAACAGCTGCTTTCAGTGAACAGGTACAATCCAGGCAGCGCCACAGACTTTACTGGAGAGAGCCAGCAGCTGAAGCAGAGAAAAACGTGCCTTACAGGCACTACAGCTTTAGCGGCTGAGTACCAGCAAACAGCCGGGCTCTGGTTCCGCTGGCCGGGAAGCATGGCGGTGGCCCCTGACAACAGGCTTCCCTGGAGTAGCGAGGCGCAATCTTCGGCGGGTACCGCTGGGCAAGTGGTTCCAACGGTGGGTTCCTTGGGCTACAGCGGTGGGTTCACGGCAGCGATGGGGCGCGAGGAAGAGCGATCCGAAGCCCCGATGGGCTTGGAAAGGACCTAAGGAGGACAGCAAGGGAGAGGCATTAAGTAGGTATAGGTGCAGTGGGAAAGGCTTAGCAAACAAAGAAAAAGGGCGGGAATTGAGAAGAGGGGAGGAGATTGGTAACAGAGGGAAATATTTAGCAGTTTTTACAGTTTCCAGGCAGATATACTAAGGCTCTACACTTTCAGTATTAATAATCATTAAAATTCATGCACAATTCACAGGACAAATGGTCACAGGAGGAGCTGTACCACTTGCCATTTGTGTCCGGGAAAAGGCTCTCCGCGAGCGGGGAAAGTGGGCTGCTCACAGCGGTGCACGGCGCTCACAGTCCCGGAGCACAGCAGGCAGTCCAACAGTCAAAGTTAGCGGTGAAAACAGCCGCTTTCAGTGAACAGGTACAATCCAGGCAGCGCCACAAACTTTACTGGAGAGAGCCGGCAGCTGAAGCAGAGAAAAACGTACCTTACGGCTTTTACGGCTTTAGCGGCAGGAAATACCAGCAAGCCGGGCTCCTGGTTCCGCTTCTGGGCGAGAGCGTGGTGGGCGGCCCCTGACAACAAGCTTCCCTGGAGGAGCGAGGCGCAATCTTCGGCGGGTACCGCTGGGCAAGTGGTTCCAACGGTGGGTTCCTTGGGCTACAGCGGTGGGTTCACGGCTGCGCTGGAGTGTGAGGAGGAGCGATCTGAAGCCCCGATGGGCTTGGAAAGGACCATCTCTTTCCCTTAGGAAAGGACCCCAGCACCATAAGTGGGAAGTCTATTTGGGCTTGGATGCCTGACATCTCTTTAAAATGGTGTCCCACCTCATTCCAACATTCCAAAAGGGGCAAAGTTTAGGGCAATCCCAAAAAATGTGATATGGGGTACCCTTCTTGCCACAAGCTCTCAAACAGATGTCCGGGACCCCGGTCTTATAATGCTTTGTCTAGGAAGGCGTATTAAAAAATCTAATCAGGACCTTCCACCTGAACTCCCGCCAGGTGTTAGATGCCAAAGTGTGGAAGGCACCCTCCCATATCCTCTGCCATGTTTGCGTCTCTAACTGCAACCCCATTTCTCTCTCCCAAGCCGTCTGTGCTCTCAGCGGGCCAGAATCTAATGCTTCTCTATATGTAGACACCAAAGCTGATATCAGGTGTGATTCTCCCGGGGCATCAACTGCCTGCCAGATTACTTGTTCCAGGGGATGTGGGTCCCTCTGGGCATCCAACAAGTTTGTTCCAGCCTGAAGAAAGGAAGAAACATGTAAATATCTGAAAAAATGAGTAGTGTGTATAGAAAATTCTTGTTGAAGTGATTGAAATGTTTTTAGTCGATCCTGTTGGATAAGCTGGGCAAAGTATACTAAACCCTGACGTTTCCAGCCCTCAAATGTGTGGTCCAATCTAGGTGGATTAAAGTGGGCACACTGTGTAATTTCTGTTCTATTATTAAGGTGGGGAGTCTATTCCCATTATTTTCCTTACCTCTGCCCATATTTTATACATCTGTTTTAACCAAGTGTTACCTATATTTGGTGTAAGCCGGGGTCCCACGAAGTTTGTACTGGGTGACACCCCTGGATCCCCACCCATCTCTTGCGTGATCCAAACATTGTTAGGATTTGTTTTCAGGTGCGCCACCCAGGGGACCACCTGGGCCATTTGGTAGTACATTTTCAAATTTGGCAGGCCTAGGCCTCCTTGCTCCTTTGCCCTCATCAGTGTATCCCAGGCTATCCTTGCCTTTTTTTCCTCCCCAAAAGAAATGGTGAAGGGCCTTGCTAATTTTCTTCCATTCAGAACTTGGGATATGTAGCGGTAGTGTGCTAAATAAAAATAGAAAAAGGGGTAGGATGTTCATCTTTATAGTATCCACCCTTTCCATCAATGAGAGGGGAAGGAGTTCCCACCTCTTTAGATCTGTAAGCACTACTTTTATTAATTTTCCATAGTTCACCTGAAACAGTTGGCTCAATTTCAGGGGGATGGTAAATGCCCAGACATCTCAAACTGTGTGTTACCCATCTAAAAGGGATCAAATGTTTTGATTCAGCAGTTAGGGATCCGCTTTACCAACACAATTTCAGTTTTTATCGTTGTTAATCTTAAATCCTGATAATTCTCCATATTTGGTTAGTATCTGGTCCAAGACTGGAAAGGTTCTATTTGGGTTTCGGAGATACAGCATCAGCATAAAGTGATATTCTACTTTCTTCATCTCCTATTCTAATTCCCTTCAGATCTTGATGTGTCCTTGATGTGGCAGTAAGGAGGGCTGGTGGGATGCTGGGATGCACAAGGAGAGGCATCACCAGTAGAAAACAGGAAGTTGTTATCCCTCTGTACAGACAGCTGATGAGACCCCATCTGGAGTACTTCATGCAGTTCTGGAGACCCAGCCTCCGCAAAGACATAGACAGGATGGAGGCAGTGCAGAGGAGGGCAACTAAAATGGTGCAGGGTCTGCACCAGAAGACGTATCAAGAGAGACTTAAGAATCTTAATATGTATAGCCTCGAGGAGAGGAGGGACACGATAGAAACTTTCAAATACCTTAAGGGAATCAACAAAGTCCAAGAGGGTAGTATCTTTCAGAAAAAGAGGAGTGCAAGAACAAGGGGGCACAATCTGAAGCTAGAGGGGGGAGGCCTCAGAGGTAATGTGAGGAAGTATTTTTTCATGGAGAGGGTTGTGGATGCATGCAGCAGCCTTCCTGAGGAGGTTGTGGAGTCAAAAACAGTGGTGGAATTCAAGAATGCATGGGACAGACATAAGGCAATTCTAGGGGGTGGAGGTTGGAAGAAGCAGGCTGTTGGTTAGCTAGGATCTGCAGCTTATCCATTAGGTAGGGAAATGGGCAGACTAGGTGGGCCAAACTGTCCTTATCTGCTGTCAAATTCTATGTTTTTGTGTTTCTGTGTCCTAACTATTTCTGCTAAGGGCTCCTTACTGAAGGCAAACAGTATGGGGGAGAGGGGGGCAACCCTGCCTCATCCCTCTTTGAATATTCAAACTTTTGGAAATTGTACCATTCACTCGAACATTAGCTTGGGGAGCTCAGTATATAGCTTTAACCCATGTGATAATTTGGTCCCCAAAGCCAAATTTCTTTAGTTCCCCATATAGAAAGTTCCAGCTTAAGCGGTGAGATGCTTTTTCTGCATCGCCCGCTATAGCTACTTGTTGCTCTCTGGAGCATTGATCATAGTGTAAGATATTAAGACATCTTCTGATGTTATCTCTAAGGTGTATATTAGGCACAAAGCCAACTTGGTCTGGATGGATCAGGTCTGGAAGAATTGTGTTTATCCTTTTTGCCAATATTTTAGTAAAGATTTTTGAATCCACATTAAGGAGTGGTATAGGCCAGTATGAGGCACAAGAATCGGGGTTTACCTTCCTTGGGTATGACCGAAATAAAAGCCGTCCTCCAAGAGTTGGGAAAGTTATCTTCCTCATCACAGGAGCTGAACAGTTGGAGCAGAATAGGGGTTAACTGGGGTCTAAATTTTTGGTAAAATTCCATATTAAGACTGTCCGGGTCAGGTGATTTACCTGTTTTTATGTCGTGGATTGTGTCTGCTATTTCTTGGGAGGTGATGGGGGAGTCCAGCTTCAATTTAGTATCTTCTGGTAGTTTTGGGAGGGGAATTTTATTTAAATAATCCTCTACTACCTGTGGGGAGTCTAAGCCTTATGGATCTCTGTTGTAAAGGGTGGTATAGTACTGTTCAAAGGCTTCTGCTATCTTTTTAGGGGTAAAGCGAGTTACATTTGATTCCCTTCCCCCGTCCTAATTTTCTTAACATGTCTTTCTGCTTGGTCTCTCCTCAGTCTAAAAGCAAGGAGCCGACTGCCTTTATTGCCATATTCATAGTACTTTTGGTTTGAATATCTTAATTTACCTTCAATGTGGGAGTCCAGGATATTCTGTAGGTCTTTCCTAATATTATTTAGTTTAATTAGATTTTCTTTGGTTCTGTTCTGCTTATGTGCATCTTCTAATTTTTTCAGTTGGGATTCCAAAGCAAGTTGTATTTCTATCCTTTGTTTTTTAGCCATGCTGCATATGATATTACTTCCCCCCGGATGACTGCCTTGAGCCCATCCCAGTATCATTTTGGCCCTGGTTCTTCCATCTTATTATTTCTTTGATAATCTCGTATCCTATCTGATATTTGGGCCCTAAAGTCCTGTCTCCCCAACAGAGAGGAGTTAAATCTCCAGGCCGTTTGCATACCCCAATCTCCCAGCTGCAACATCAGTGTCACCGCAGGATGGTCTGAAACTTCCCTGGGGTGAATAACACAGTCCCTTATTTTATGTAACTCCATACTACTGCATAAAAAATAATCAGTCCTAGAATAGGAGTTGCTAGGGCTTGAGTAAAATGTGAAATCCCTTTCTGACCCCTTTAGTTCCCTCCAGACATCTAGTAGTGCTAGTTCCTGCATTCCTCCTTGAAGTACTTTGCTCATTCTTTTGTTTCTATTACTATTTTGCGATGAACGGTCTAACCAAGGATTAACAACACAATTAAAATCTCCGCCTAACAAGACCAGCCCCTCCCCTAAATCTGAAACACTACGAAGGAGACTTTGGCAGAATACGGGATCAGGCTTGTCAGGGGCATAAATATTAATTAAATGTAGCTTTTGGGAGAACAGGTCTCCTGAGATGATCCCTCTACCATTCTCTAAGGATTCTTTATTCGTAATTTCTAATGGGATGTTTTTTCCGTATCAAAATGACCGAACCAGTCTTCTTGCCTGAAGCGTGTGATGATCCCATAACCCTACCAACCCATGCCCTTCTAAGTTTCCTATGCTCCATTTGAGACAGCTTGGTCTCCTGCAGAAAACAGATGTCGACGTGGAGCTGGTTTAAATAATGCAGTATCTTCATTCTTTAATGGGAGAGTTAATTCCTTGGACGTTCAAGGAAACAGTTTTTATGGAACCCATTATAATTTAGTTATTGTAATCCTGTGGATAACCCTTCCCTTAACTCCAGTTCTCCTGCCTGCACATATAGGCCAATTAGCCCTCCTGACTGAATGACCAGCTAGCATGTTGAAAAGCCAAGTGTGAACAACAGAGTACACAACTGGTGTACTTAAAATGTGAATATAAGACATTTTAAAATGAACTGACAACAGAGTTGCTATCCTTAAAACCTGCTATAACTTTTAACCACAGAATTTGTAAGTTACAATAGCTGACAAAACTGTTAAATGCTTCCTAGGTTGGAAAAAGCACCCTGTATGGTGCAGGGCGTGGTAGCCAATGCTACTATGCTTGTAAATGTTCAAGCCTGACCACGTGGTGTCAGTATGTGTAAGCGTCACCCAGAGTAAGTAGCGTAATATAAGCTCCGATGACTTCTGGTTGCCTCCGTTGTCCGGGGGCCACTCCTTTGGATATTTATCCTTGGATTTCATAACCAGCTAGGTGGGGTCCTACTCGGATTCCCCTTCAAATATTCCTAAAATGTGAGCGAAACCCTGCCTCCCTCCTCTCTCTATGTTGTAATATTTTATCTGCTTGGAGGGCCCTCCCCTCCAGCCCATGGATAAAGCAGAGAGGAGCAGTCTCACCCCCCCTCCCATTCTTTCTTGAGATACAGTCCACTTGAGTACCCTCGCAAGTATGCTCCCTCTAAAGAAAAACTCTCCTTCATGCCTCGCACCCAATAATAAATGTGGTCTACGAAGGGAGGAGCGGGGAGGTGCCCCCCTAGTATAAATATTCACAGATGAATGCAAGTCTCAGGGTTCTCGACAATAAGAATAAACCTTTCAAAGCAATCAAACTCAGAGTGTTTCCTCTGTTTTCATTGTTTTTGTCCAAACTTGGTTATGCTGCATAGGTAACATGCGGTCGGGAACATAACCTCTTAAAGTTCAGGCCGAGTAAACGTGGCCTTTCCCTTAGCCATTTAGATCGGCATTTGGGCAAGTTCAAGCAAAGCCACCCCAATAGAGCGGTTGTGTGAAAGAAAACTTCGCTCCGACGAGCAGGTATGGAGGTAAGGTGTCACAACAGTGACTCTCTTAAACCCCCCTCATTACTTCAGCAGAAAGGTCCCCTTACTTGCCAGATCAGGTCTATAGGCTGCTTGAGCTTGATCTCGTTGTCCCTGCTGCCCTCCGTGGAGCCTTCGATTCTCTTGCGACGAGTTCCTGTAGGTCCATACACAGATGTGAGGGCCAGGTCACCGACGTAGGTTGCGTTCTTTTAGGTTTCCCAGCTCTGCCATGCAACCCGTGTCATCTCTTGTTCCAGGGCATCTGTTTTAGATTCTGGCTTAGGATCCCCATTTACTTTAAAGTAGCAGCAACTTCCTGGAGTGAATCGAACAATATGGGGCCCTTTTCTGTATGAATTATTAAACGAGCTGGGTAGTACAATTGGATTTTAAAATTTTTCTCTTTTGCTTGTTTAATGATATCTCTGACCTGGTGTCTCTTGTTATTTAATAAATCTGAAAAGTCCTGATCTAGGAAGATCCTCTGCCCATTGAATTGTAAGCCTTTACTTTTCCAGGCAGTCTGCAGGATTAATTGTCTTTCTTGATAGTTCAACATTCTCAACATAATTGATCTGGGACGCGCCGATTGCTCCTTTGGCTTGGGTATAAGTGAACAGTGCGCCCTTTCTATCGAGAGAGGAGTGCTTTCAGGAATATTTACTATAGATCGTAACATATGAGCCACAAAGTCTTCCACTGTTGCAAATGATGCTTCTGATTCCTCTGGAATTCCGTAGATTCGGAAGTTATTTCTTTGTGCCCGGTTCACCTGATCATTAGTTTTGGCCTGTAACTCTTTTTCCCAGGCTAACAGATATAGAATGGCTCTGTCATGCTGGCTGGTGGAATCTGCTAAAGACCCGATCACCTGTTCTGCAGCCTCCGTATGTTTATCTACTTTTTTTAAATCTGATCGGAGGTCAGACACTGAGGACTCAATCCTGTGTAGGGTTTTTATAATTCCGTCTGATTTGGATATAATCATTTGTTGATCACATGGCTCCATGTTATCCTCCGAGTCAGTTAGACTTGATACCGGAGAGACCAGGCGTGAGGCCTTGAGCTGGTCTGGTTGTCTCTCCAGTTCTATCAGTGGCCATACTTTCACCGAATGGGACACTTTCCCTTTGGTTTTACTGGAGGCCATCTCTGAGCGGCAGGTATAATGGGATTTATCGCTCAATTCAGCAGTTTAGCCGGTTAACTAACAATTTTCCCGTTCAGCGACACCCGGAGCTATCGGGTTAGGTGGCCATCAATTTAGTGACAAAACCGGAAGTTCCTTTATAAAACTTTTCCAGGCATAGCACATTGCCTAAAATAGTTTTTTTCTTATTTTTTTCAAACCGGAATAATCCCCCCCAAAGTTTACTGCAGGTCTTCTGATTTTTTTTTTATTTAAATCAGGTAATAGAATGGATATATAAAACTGGAGACTCAAATCACTGTGAAACCCAGATTTAAAAATTTTAACACAAACATTGAATGTGAGATTAAGGAAGGTAGCATCAAAACTAATAAACCCAGCCCAATTTTGTGGTATTCCCGAGAGAAAAATCAGCATGCGCTAGTGACTATTAGAGATATAATAACACATTGTGAAAAGGAAAAAAAAAAAACAAGGCTGTATTTTGACCCTGGATCAAAGTAAGGCCTTCAACAAAGTTCATCACCCATTTTTATTCCAGACTTTACAACATTATGGTATCCCTCGCAGTTTCATTAACATGCTAAAACTACTGTACTCTGGCGCAAAGTACACCCCGGTATAAAAGGGACAATAAAAGAGGGAATTTCCATAAAAACTGGAGTTAGGCAGGGCTGCCCTCTCAGCCCCTTGCCATATACCTTTTACCTAGACCCATTAATTAGAAGGTTAACCACCTCACAGAGTTGGGAGGGCATACAAGGACACCTCAAGCAGACAGAATCAAAGTTCAAGCTTATGCAGATGATATCTGTATTTTTATGGCAAACTATGAACAAATCCCAGCCCTTCTAGGTCAATTGCAAGAGTATTCACAGGTTTCAAACTCACAACTAAATATGGGGAAATGTAAATGCTTGATAATAGGCAACTCACTCCAAGAACCAACAACTATACAGTAAATGAAATATATATTTTATCTGAACCACAAAAAATACTAGGTATTCTTTTTGGACCCAGAAACCTACCTTTAGAAAACTGGGAGTCAGTATTACAAGGGGTAGAATTAAAAGTAAACTGGTGGAAGTCCTAGAAACTTTCTAAAATTAAAAGAACACATATTATTAAAAGATTTATTATTCCATGCCTGTTAGATGTAGCTATGATTCCCCGCTCCCCCCATGACACTAGGAACAAGACTTTATGCAAGTTTCTTCCAGATGCTATGGGGCAATAGATTAAACCGAATCAAACAATGCTATACTTGCCTCTGTAAAGCACAAGGAGGACTTGGTATGGTAGATCCGGTCACTTTTTTCTCAACCTTGTATATCTCTCCGAGTTTTAAGATAGGGTTGATACCCTCCCAAGCCATGCATTCCATATGGCTAAAAAATAACCTATGGGAATATTTAACAGCTTGGACAGACGATAACCCGCCAAAACTGCTATCTAAAATGAAAATTCCAGCATTTATGTAGTCAGTGGTTCTAAGAATCCAAAGATGGGAACTAAGTCTCAAATTTGCAGTCTTTCTGAACCTCGTTTATTACAACCTAGTTATGTCAAAAATTCATCTGTTGGAACCACATTTTAAAAATTGCCCTCCCGATTTAAGAAACGGGGGGTTGAAACAATTAAACCCCAGAATCCCCCTACGTATGGTGAGAAATACTGTGGTTGGCAATGTACAGTTGCCTAAACCTTAGGCGAAACGTAAAACATAAAGCCCTAGAGGAAAGAAACTGCCCATACAATGGTTGTATAAATCAGGAGGAGATGATGGAACATTTTCTCTTTACTTGTTCATATGTAAAACCTTTGTGGCTTTCACTAGCTAAAAAATGGAATTTAAAGTGGTTTACAAGCTTTTCTTATGAGGTTTTAATTCTAGGAAATTGTCCCCACTTATTAAACAAATATGATCATGACATTTTAATGGTCTTATTCTGCTGCTTAAAATATTACCTGTGGCAGGCAAGGTGCCAATGGACATTGCAACAAAAGATGATGACATATAACACATATAGTGTATTAGTAGAAAAAGCAATGTCCGTAGCATATGAAAAAGATATAGTGCAACAACCTGATAATATTATACTGAAATTGTTGAAAGGGCTTTACGGTTTCATTAAGTATAAATAAAGACACATGGTGAGAAACAGAAAAGTATTTTTGAGACATAGGGGAATTAAGGTACAGTTTAGATGCTGTGTTTTTTTGAACATTCTGTGTTTTTTTTTTTAAAGAATAAAACAAAATATGAAATGTCATAAAAAAAATAGAGCTTGACATGTTGTATTACTTTGTCCTACTGCACTTTGTGTGGATTTTGTTTTGCATATGAGTTTTATGAAATATTATGATTTTGTATAATTTGTATTTGCTTTGATGTGATTTACAATAAAAAAAATTCCCCTACTGTTTTCGAGAAGTGCCATGGGATCTTTAACCCCCACCTGAACTACCACCAGAACAGGCAGATGGGACCTCGGGTTAACGTCTCATCTGAAAGATGGCAACTCAGGAGTGCAGCACCCCCCTCATGCTGCACTACAGTCTCAGTATTGGGATTTAACCCAAGTGCCTGCTGTGGGGATAGAACCCACAACCTTCTGATCTTCTGGCCTCAGAGACGAGTGTGCAACCTGCTGAGCCACTGGCACTGCAAGTTAGATGTGGTGGAACCACTTGTACCATCCATGACTTAAAGTCCTGTTTTTTTCTTGTGGTTCAAAAGTGCATCGAACTATTGCTGTGTGGGGAGAAAACTTATACCTTGTAAGCTGTGCACAGCAAGTACTCCAAACCATGCAAGGTCTAACTGCTTCCAAGTTTTGACCTTGTGCTGTGTATGGGTTTGGAAAGTCCATCTGTGTGGATATAATCCTTCCTTAAGATTACACCCAGCACTGGTAGCGGAGCCACAGCATGGTTGCCAGCATCCCAATAGCAGTGCATTATCCATGACTGTTAGACCTCCAATAGCTCAGAGGTGCTTCTTTCCAACCCTGGCCCAGCCCTCTAGAATTCTGAGTCACTTCTGAGAGTCCTTTGAACCACTGCTGAGCCTCAAGAGGTTTCAGTAGTAATCAGAGCCCTCCAACTGGTTGTGCCAACTGTAAGTGGAATGGCAAAGCCTCTAAGCCCTTCTGGTTTCCAGATCATCACACTTCTTCAGAAGGGTTAAGCTTGGTCGATGTGGCTTGGTGCCAGTCTCCGCCTTCAGGTGCTGTGCTCTTTTCCAGCAGAACAGATCTTCAAAACTGTAGAATTCTTCACAAGCTTTATATGATTTACAGAAAAGTGATCTCATATTTATGTAACCACCCCTTCCCTTCTACCTGCACATCCACCTACAGATGGTGCTGCCTCAGGGAATATGGTTGGCACCCAGATTCATGGGTAAAATTGGCTGTGTGATTGGCACGGTGCCTCCACCTATGGGGATCCTTCCTGCAGCGTACTGCCAGGGTGCTTCCCCACACAGGAAATGATGTTCAGCTACCCTCCCTTGGAAACAAGTAAGACAATATACAGTCCCCTTCCCACTTATAACTCTAAGCATGAAATATCACACTGCCCAGTAAAGCAAGGGCTACGTCAGTTTTCAGAAAATAAACGGGTTTATTTTGGGGTGAATAAGAGGTAGGGAGCAGTGGAAACAAAGGGAGATAAAAGAATTCAATAATGTTATAAGAGCTATGAAAAATCAGTAACATCAAAACACATGGGCATTCGGGAATGGTACAGTGCAGTTCAGAATTACCAGTCCCAGTTCTACTCCCCCCACTGGTGCACCAGTTAACCCTGCAGTCCCTGTGAGAGCTCTCCATATTGGTGTGCACACACTGAGTAGTTGCAGGCCTGTGACATGGAAAAACTGGGTACAGCCCAGATGAAATACTGAGTGGCTGCAGAGCGAAATACCAACTACACCAGGGGGTGCAGTGAAACAGTTTATTCCTGGTTGTACTAGTTGCTAAAGGCATTGCTAAGGTCATGCAGGAAGCCCAGATATAATTTTAATAAGCTAACTAGTTGAACAATTAGGAAAGTATTTGTGTAGGTAAAACCCCAGTACTCATGACCTTAGATGACACAGATGCAGGATGTTGGGGGACGTCTCCCCTTTTTCAGGCAACTTGGAAGAACAGGCAGGAAGGCTGGAAATGCAGGCGATGATCCTCTTCACCCCTCAGAGGGACTTGTCTTCACCCACCTCGACTGTAGGTAGGCACTCTTCACTCCACAAAGGGACTTGACTTCACCCACCTTGACTGTAGGTAGGCAGTCTTTACCCACCTTGACTGTAGGTAGGCCGCAGCAGATCAGGTACTCAGGCAGAACCTCAGAGCATAGGTCCCGGCACCAGAAGCTCAGTCTCTGAACTGGTAGGGAAATGAGGCAGTAATTTGGGTTACCTCACTCTCCACTGCAAGCAACAAATCATTTAGCAGGCTTTAGAATGTTCCGTTATCAGTTCTGGACCGGCACAAAAGGCACCAACCACAGGATCTTCTATCTGGTCACAGCAGAAGCAGATAAAAATATACCCTCTGATTTACAGGTCCTGGGAAGGTCTCTCTCTGTTTCCTAGCTTGTGCAGAAGGCACAAAATTGCAGGATTTTAAATCATCAGCAGCAGGAGCTGACTAGAAACACTCCTTCTCTCTTCAAAACCTCGTACAGAAGTCACACATACCAACTGTCAAGTTCAGAATCCTCAAGTTCAAAACTCAGTCACTGATTGGTTCACATGACTCACGAGCTCTTCGTCCTGATTGGATGTACTGCAGCTACCAATCAGATCCTACAGTATTGTCCGGCAGCCTCTGCAAAGATGGCCACCATCAAACAGTTGTCATAGCTCAGTCACTTTCCATAACCTGTAATAAAAGGAACGTTCACTGTTGGCAGCATTTGGCTGCATGGCTAGCATCCTCCTGGTCCCTTCTAAGGGTTGCTAGGGCCGGGGGTACATTTATGGGGCAAGAGTCGAGTCACTGGCTCCGTTTTAAGGCTCCCCTGATAGAGCTGAATCTAGAAACGGCCGTCCCTGGCTGCTTAGCATTATGGGACTTGTAGTCCCAGTGGTCGCCATTTTCCCAGTTACTCCCCGACCCACTGGAGGCATTGGCAGGGTTGGGGAGTGCTTTTAGAAGTTAGAGGGAAGAGAAACCCTGAAGCCACCTATAGGCTGGGGGGGGGGGAGCTGCTGGCATTCACAAAGGAAGAGAGAGACTTGGGCATCATCATCACCGATGACCTGAAATCATCCAAGCAGACCTCTAAAGCAGTAGGTAAGGCTAGGGGGATGTTAGGGTGTATTAGTAGGGGTATCACAAGTTGTAAGAGGGAGTAATAATCCTCTTTACAAGGCACTGGTTAGGCCCCATCTGGAGTACAGCTGCAGTACTGGAGGCCACACCTTCACAAGGACATTAATTCAAATTGAGGCAGTCCAGAGAAGGGCAACCAAATGGTGCAGGGACTGCATCAGAAGACATATGAGGACAGATTAACGGAGCTCAATATGTATACCCTGAGCAAAGGAGGAGAGAGGTGATATGATCGAGACATTCAAACACCTAAAGGGCATTAACAAGGTGAAAGAGTCTAACGTGTTTAAATATAAGAAAATAGCAGGACAAGAGGACACAACATGAGATTAGAGGAGGCCAATTAAGGGGAATGTGAGGAAATTCTTTTTCACAGAAAGGGTGGTGGATGCATGGAACGGCCTACCACAGGAAGTGGTGGCTATGAATACAGTGCAGGGCTTCAAACAGGCATGGGATAGGCATAAGGGAGCAATACAGATGAGTATGAATAGATAGGCCACTGACAGAGCAAAGGCCGATGGCACATTTATAAGGTAGAAAAAGAAATGGGCAGACTGGATGGGACTTGTGGTCCTTATCTGCCATCAACTTCTATGTTTCTATGTAAATTCTCTTTCTTCTGGCTCTCCCCAGACCCTTTAGCAGTCCGGTGGGGCTGGGGAGAGGAATTCCATTCTGCGGTGCTTCTGCCACTTCTTGTGAGTGCCATATGGTGCTAGGCCACACCTGTGACCTTTCCAGGAGCTCTCTGCCCGTTGTGCGAGCAGTTAGGGGCAGGGGAGCAAATAAACGTTGAGGCACTTCTGCTGCTTCTGGCTGGGCACAAGAGGCACCAGAAGTAACTTTTTTCTGCTCCCCGGCCACATTGGTAACTCAGGAGAGCCGGGGAAGCGAGGAGGACTAGGCGGCAGTTCAGCCACGCTTGCACACAGGCGCAGGAGGCGCTGGAACAAACTACAGCGCTCCCCTGCCCTTTGACAGTCCAGGATTGGACCGGGGGAGCATGAGGGATGGCAGCTGCAGGAGCTGAAAGGAAGCAGCAGGAACAGGTAAGCTTCCAACCTTGGGAGGGTGGTTACATTTACAAGTCTCCTTCATCTTGGTTTGGTCCTCTTGGAAGGCATCCTGGACTTTCTTGGCTTGTCGTCAGGATTTAGCCTTATTAGGTTGGCCAGGACAGCTGAAAACGATTTACTTTTAAAGAACTACGTAAAACGCTGCGAAAAGCATTTATGCTTTGACTTAGTTTAAATTTCATGTATTGGTTTGCATTCATTTTATGGTACCTTCATTCTTTATTATCAAGTTCATTTGATTGAAAGACGGAACTTTTAACCTTTGATTTGATTTGCCTCTGCTGCTTCTCCACATTGGAAATATTATTCCACTGCTTGAGATACTGTGTAATCATCCATGCAGCAACAGATCATGATGTTCTGAACAGCATTATGACATCACTTTTAAGCAAGTAGCAGGAGCAGAACTCCAGAGGACCAAAATCCTCTTACCTTGCAAATAACCTTAGTAGTAAAGAATTAGTGGAAGAATTTTTTTTTTTTGCTTTATCTGTTTATGATCCAACCCCGGCCCCAGCCTGCCACTCCTTCGGGCTTGTGTAAGTCCCCTATACCCGCCAGTTTCACCCTCGCTGCCTACCCCCGTCGGTCATGGCCTGCGCACCCTGCATCTGGGGGATCCGGCACTAACCCTACCGGAAGGGCCCCTCACCCAGGCAGGGGGACAGGGAGAGTAGAATTCTTGAACGGTGCCCCCGGAGCAGACACGGGGACAGAGGAGATGCACTCAGGGGACCATGATGTGGAGGGATGAGTGACCTTCATCTAGCAGGGCTGGACAGACCATTTTCCCTTTTCTGGCCCTGCCCACTTGTGTTGGTGTGTGCTACAGTGTGCATCCTGTGCGGGACGACTGCTTAGGACACCACCTCAAGCCGCCACCAGGAGTCTCTATAGAAGCGGCACAACAGCATCCACTCCCCCGGGAGGGAAGTGTCTGAAGGACACTCTGAATCCCCTCCCTGCCGGCATCCGCTCCTGACATGCCGGGCTTGGGGGCATGGACCCAGGTTGCCAGTGTGGAGAGTGAACTCCCACCGCTCGAGGCCATGGAGCCGGCTCAGGGAAGAAATGTAATGCATGTTTCTAATTGTTAGCTGTCTTGTGTCATGTATAGTTGCCGGTTAATTTCTTTATATACCATTAGCACTGTGTTTAAAGGGAGAGCCCACGCTTGTACTGGATGTAGTTATTTCGTGAAGATCTCACAGACATGCTTGTAGAATTTGTAATGTTCAAGGCTGTAGTCTGCTGCTGGCGTTATTCTTATTTATTCTCATGTCCGAGCCCTTTCACTGTTATGAGCTCCTTCTCATTGGTGTCTGTAGTGAGTTGCACTGTTGCTGATAGGTTGCAAAATCATCAGCAAAAAAACGTTTGCCAAGTGTACTGTGCTATGTCTGTCCATATTACCAGCTGCTGATACTGGATGGGTGGTGGAAGGTCACTTAAGGCCTCCCTGTTGTCTTCCACCACTGCTCCCCCCATTGGCACTTACACAGAAATATATTTTATTTGTTTATTGAAATTGGTAACCGGGAAAGTAGTAAAGGAAAAATAATAGGAATCTGTGACCAGTTTACGGGGACAAAGGTTTAAAGGTGTTTTTTATATGAATAAATGGTGCTAAAAACGATGGGCCTGGGGGACCGTCTCAAAAATGTGAGCAATTTCCGCTATGTGGCCAAATTCAGGATGGCCACCAAAAATATCTAAAATGGCACATCTCAGCTCATAGTTGTCGTATAGAGCAGTATTTGGTTTAAATGGGGGGTTTAAGTCAAGGGATTCATTTCTTATAATACAAAATGTTCTTTCTTGAAGCCAAAGACACCATGACAAAATGTTCACAAATTTCCACAGTAATGGCTGCTTACATCCAAGTTCCCCCACCCCCAAAACTTGAAATTTGTGTTTCTAAACTTAAGTATATAATGCATGTCATTTTTCAGTGTCAGAAAAATTGCCAACTTTTATTTTTACAAAATCTGGTTTTGCAGTTAGTAACATTTTTAATTGAAAAGTTCTAGTTTGGCAACATTAGTCGGATTGTACAATTATCTAATATCCATAAAGTCTGAAGCCTTATTGCTGTTGTAACATTCTCCCATTAATGCTTGAAGTGCTGTCTTCATTTGAGCATGCCTAAGATTTCCTACTCATTTTCTTCTTCCATGTTATTCTCAGTCATTATCAGAATCATAGTCTGTATCATATTCTGAATCAGATTCTGCATTATCTTTTCCAGCTGTTGAGATGTTCTCTTGTGCTATAATATACCTGAGGCTCTTTGGTAGAGGTGCCTTTCCGTATCGGAGAGGTTGACATTTCCGTTCAATCAGAGTCCAGCCATTGTCCAGCAGTGATGGTGGAGCATCAGGCTTGTCGTAGTTGAGTAGGATGTACACCTGGTAGTTAGCTTGCTTCACCTTCAAATCATGTGAATCACGGTCAGGAGGTATTCTCTGGGTTGACTTTCTCTTCATTATGTCCCACTTTGATGCCTGAGCCTCAGCTAGCATCTTGCTGATACTATCTCAGCAGACAAACCTGATAGTGAACTTCACCATGTTGTCCCAAATGTTTGGTGTCACTGGGAGACTCTGTACAACACTTGACAACATCCTGTGTGTGCTGCTTCAGATTTCTATATACTTTGAAATACTGACTTCTTTCCATGTCTGAAGAACCCTGAGACTGCATCTGCTCCTGTGTGTATATGAAGAGGTACGACTTGAGCAACATCTTTTGAACACAGTGCCTTGCAGTCAAATATATTCTTCTTCTTCAAGCCGAGAACACTGTCAACCTGGTGTGTGATACATGTGCAGCTAGAACTACTAAATCAGTGTCTTCTGCATCAAGTACAACAACATCCATTACTCCATTCTTCCTCAGTTGTGAGTTAATATACAGAAGTATCATGTCTGCTTCTATGTGGCGACACTGGAACTCTTTAATTTGCACATGTTCATCTTCGGAGGACAGATCCCAACAGTTGCTCCTCAAAGAATATTGAAATTGGATGGCTGTATGTTGATGTGCAAACAACCTGAATCCACCCTTCAGGAATTGCTGGATACATATTTTGTTGCCTGCATATTTGAACATGTTGTGGAACTCATTTGAAGTAGGCAGCTTATCTTCTTTCTTGACATATCTATTTATCTATCTATATATATCTATCTATATATATATACATATATAAAATGTATGTGCCACTATAGTTAGGGTTGAGTACCCCATTTAAGGTTAAATCAGAAATTTGCACCGTGATAACTTTGCCACTGTATGACAGATTTGCCTGAAATTTGGAATGTATGGTCTGGTACCATAGAGCACTGGACCTGCCAAGTTTTGTTACAGTCGGATGTACGGTTGCGGAGCTACAGAGCACCAAAAAATGCATGCATTACGGGTTTTTGCATGTTTCTTTGCGCGCACCTACAGCCCGTACGGTTTGTGTGATCGGTCCGAAAACGTCAGGGAACATGCAGCCGGAGTCCCCGATGTGCCTTTTGAAAATTTTGTGAAAGAATATTAGACAGTTCAAAGGTTATTTAAAAAACACTGAATCCCATTATAGTCTATGGGAAAAGTTAACAAACTATGTGAAAGTGTCGCAAATGCAGTTTTTACTGTTGCAAATGACCTTTTATTTTCGTAATTGAGCCATTTTTTTTTTCAGTTGGTCAGAAAAATGCTTGGCATTTATATTTGGGACCCTCTAGGGACACAATTCTTGTTGTGTTCACCTAGTTGAGCCCTGTGGATGCTAGCCATGTCTTTTTTGGGGGTTAAACACCCAGAAATATGTTTAAAATTGTTTTTAAAGTAGTGTCATGGAAAGTACTTTTTGCAAATCGACTTTAAGTGATTTTCGCGAAGTGTCATCATTTGCGAAAGTCATTGGACACTATGCACAAAACAGTAGGAGATCTTTGCCACCCTGCTGCAAAACAACAGTTTGGTCTTTTGGGCTGAAATTTGCAGGGAAGAAAGCCAGCATCACACAGATGTGCCTTTTGGTGGTTTGGTGCCAAAATGTAACAGGGCTGCAAAGTTATGGCACTCTGAAGTTGACAATTTTTCACATAGGATGACATTATGGCATCTGCCGCGCCTTTCAGGTCCTGTATCTCGGAAACGGTTCGAGATATGGACTTTTCGTCACAAAACTTCTTATTCCCCTGCTGGGGGGCTAGGTACAAAACTAGCCTGGAAAGTCATAAGTAATATGAAATTTGAATTTCTTTTCTATGTTGTACGGTTCCTGAGATATAAGCAATTTAGTATTCCAAGTGCTCAGTTTCCGGTCCGAGGGCCACTATTAATGCCCACATTCTTTGTATTCACTGTGATTCTGGATGCACCTCTTTCAAACAGAAAGCATGTCCGTTTGCATTACTGTTACCTTTAGCATTTGCGTTTACCTTTCCGCTTGCGTTTCCGTTACTGTTTGTTTTAATGTTTCTGTGTGCGTCACGGTATGCGTTATTATTTGTGTTTGCATTTGCGTTACTGTTTCTTTTTGTGGCACCATTGGCATTACCGTTTGCATTTCCGTTACTGTTTTCATTAGCATTTCTGTTTGCGTCACCATGTATGTGTGTTACCATTTGCGTTTTTGCTTGCTTTTCCATTTCCGTTTGCGTTACTGTTTCTTTTGGCATCACTGTTGCCATTTGCATTACCATTACCATTTGTGTTTTTGTTACCATTTGCGTTACTGTTTCCGTTTGCGTTTGTGTTTCCTTGTGCGTTGCCGTTGCCATTACTGTTTGCGTTTGCAATTACATTTCCATTTGTGTTACTGTTACCATTAGTGTTTGTGTTTGCGTTTCCGTTACTGTTTACGTAATTGTTTCCATTTGCGTCATCGTGTGTGTTACCGTTTGCACTTATGTTTACGTTACTGTTAGTGTTGCTGTTTCCTTTTGAGTCGCCGTTGGCATTACCATTTGCATTTGCATTACCGATACCATTTGTGTTTCCGGTACTGTTTTCTTTAGCGTTTTTGTTTGCGTCACTGTGCGTTTACCATTTGCATTTGTATTTATGCTTGCATTTGCGTTTCTGTTTGCGTTACCGTTACTGTTTTCATTTTCGTTACCATTTGCATTACCGTCTGTGTTTGTGTTCATGTTTGTGCTTCTGTTTTCGTTACCATTTGTGTTTGCTTTTGCACTTGCGTTTGTATTACCATTTGCGTTACTGTTTCCTTTTGCGTCACCATTGGCGTTACCATATCTGCTTGCATTTGCATTTTCATTACTGTCTGCGTTACCATTTGCGTGTGCATTTCCGTTACCGTTACTGTTCTCATTACTGTTACCGTTAGCATTGGCGTTACTGTTAGCATTAATGTTCCCATTAGGATTACCATTACTGTTACTGTTAGAGTTATTACGCACAAATGGGAAGCATGGTGGGCCCCGCGCTCCCACCACCACATACCATTCACTATTTATAGTGCACATTCTCAAAAAGAAGGGAAATTCATGGCAAAAAAATCCATTTAATGCATCAGTTGGGTTATTCACAGCGACAAAAATGAGAAATTCTGTTGGGTTGTCCTTGCCACTTACGCCCACCGCGCCCCCACCAACAGGCATCGGGGTATGCGTTGCGTGCGTCGAACCTCTTACCCCATTCTCATATACTGCACCACCTCAGCTTATTTATACATGGAATGGGGTGAGAGTTAGAGCCAACGCACAGCCTGATGCCTGTTGGTGGAGGGGCGGTGGATGAGTGCAAGGGTGGCAACCTACCAACCAATTCCTCACTTTGTCGCTGTGGAACATTCCTAACTGATGCATTAAATGGAGTTTTTAAAAATATATATATATTTCGCATCCCTCCTGTTAATGATGTGCATGTTGTCCTACGATCATGCTCACTGTCTTTGATGCTCATCCCCAAGTCATATGGATCATTCACAAAGATTATCTCTGAAGCGTTGGGGTGTCAAGCCAGGACAAGTGCAAATACCTTATGAGCATAATCTGCCCATGCAAAGTCAGTCTCATCATGCTTCTCTCTATCCTCTGCAGAATGAGTGACAAGCCTCCAAATGAATCCCATGTCTACTAGGGCAATGTAGCTACTGATGGGGTGTAGTGGAACCAAGTTCAACTTTTCCACTAACTTAGATTTTTGCACTTTGACAATAGTTCCATTAGGATTGAATATTGAGAGACATTCCTCTGTCACATGATGCTCCATTACTTGTGACAGGTCAAATTTCTCCTTGTACTTTTGTGCAAGAGAGATTATTCTAGGAGCGTGGATATGTTGTTCATCCACACTGTCTGGCATTGTCCCTTTCCCCTTTAAATCTTGCCGGAAGTCTTCAAGCTGGCTCCTCCCACCCACCCGGGTGGTAAATACCTCGGCTCCGCCCCATGACACCAGATCTTCCTTTCCGCTGGAAGATTCAGGTTCCCTCGTGCTTTCTGCAGTGTTGAGGCCCTGGATTCATTTGACAGTTTTCACACGCATCTTCTCGCTCTGAAACTTCGTTAGAGTTCACGATTCTGATTCGGACATGGATGACAAGTCGTCCCAGGGTTTCGCGGTGTCCTTGCGGACAGAAAATGTCGGCGCTACCGATCCCCACCTCTCCGTGCGTTTACTGCCCGGTTCTATTCACGATACCTCGCAGTGCTCCATTGCGCTTCCTTCCACCCAGCGTCCTGGAAGATCATCAGGCGTGCCTGAAGCTGGGTAGACCAGAGCTCGCAACCACGGTAAAATCCAAGGAGGCCAGGTGGTGGTTTCCGCCAGCCTGGGATCCGCCGAGCAGCTCGAGCGCATGGCGACTTTTCGAGGAAGAAGCCGCCTAAGCCTCGCTAGCCGAGGTCTCTTCGCGGCCGCTCAACCTGGGTTTTCCTTCTCAGGATCCTTCGGGTTTGTGCCAGTCTCTCCCTACCAAGGGTGAGGCGCCTTGGCTCGCACTCTTCCCATTCGAAGAAAAAGGATCCTAAATCTTCTTTGAGTCGAAGAAGGGCTCCTGGGATCAGGAGGCGGTCCGAGTCTCGACTCGATCGAAATTGCCTCCTCGGCCGCTGGGTTTCAGACCTTCCATCTGTACGGGCGTGAAGCGAGTCGGCTGATCCGGCGAGATTATTGACCCGATCGAGCCGTTATCACCGACTCCTGTCGATGATTCTTTGGAAGAGCCCGATTCTTTCCTCCTGGCGAGAGACCAGCCCTGGTCTCGATCGAGGACAAGAACCGGAGCCTTGGTTTTCACCGAGCCCAGTCTCCCGATCGACAAAGCCGACACCGTCAGTCTCGATCAGGGAGCAAGTCCTCTTCGGTCGATCGACCTAAAAAAGGACACAAGCACTCCCGCAAGAGGCGCCGCCACCGTTCCCCTTCCTCCTCGGACAAGAAGAGGCTTCGACGAAAAATTCGTCAATGCTACGAGGATCTCATGTGGCAGCAATTCCTGCTAGCAGGTCAGAAGCCGGCTCCCTCAGTGGTCCCGGCTGTCTCTTGGCCTCAGCCTCTTCAGCTGCTTCAGACACTGATTGCTCCGGTGCCGGTCTCTTCAGGGGCTCCGGTGCGTCTTCCGCCGCAACCGGTTTCAGGTTCCCCACCAATTTTGGTGGAACCTCCACCTAAGCTGCCCCTCGGGGAGGTTCCCTCAAGGAGGCATGACAGTCTTCGGTCTCCCCACAGACTGTCAATTCAGTCACCCTGATCGCCCTAGGCGTATCGAGGGGACTTAGGTGGGCAGCCTTTATATTGGGACTCCTCCGATTCCGATAACACTGGCCTTCACTCTCTCGATGAGCTTCGGCATCAGGCTTGAAGAAGGGCCTTCCTCCTTCCAGGGCATCCTCCGGCTCATTTCCGAATCGACGGGGATGGCCCTACAGCCTATCCAGAAAAAGGCGGAATATCCCCTTACGGATATTCTTAAAAGGGGGGGGATACCCCTACGGAGGCATTTCCAGTTGCCGAAGCCATTATTGGTCCGGCCTTGGAACTCTGGCAGCGTCCATCCTCCTGCCCAGCTCCTTCTGCCCACATGGCACTCAAGTACGCGGTGCCCACAGGGTCTTTGGCGGGGTTTACTGAACACCCCTCGGCGGAAAGCCTTGTGACTGCCTCAGTATTCAGGCGGACGGGCAGCTCGGCCGATACTGACCGCCCTCCAGACAAAGAGTCCAAACTTATGGACCACTCGGCCCGGAAGGTCTATGCTGCATCATTTTTGGGCCTTCGTCAGGCAAGCTCAGCGATGATTATGGCTTCTCTCACGCCCTCTTGGGGTCGCTGGACGAAGTTCTCCCCCACCTCCCAGCTGACATGCAGACCACGGTCAAGCAGGTCAGGGACCAGGGCAGAGCTGTTGCTAAACAACAACTCCAGACTGCTCTGGGCGTGGGTGATTCCTATGCCGTTCACTAGCTGCAGCGGTATCCACTCACCGCAGGGCTTGGCTGAGGTTATCCTCCTTTCCCGTGGATACTCAGCACAAGCTAGCTGATGTGCCCTTCCTTGGCACCGACCTCTTCAGGCCAGGAGTGGCAGGTCACCTGCAGCGTATCGAGCAATCTAATGCCACCTTAGATGCTACATCCGCTAAGGGTTCTTCAAGTAAGAACCAGCAGAAGCACAGGAAGAAGGCTTTTCGTCATTCTTCCCCTGCGGTCAGACAACCACCCTTCCAGGGGGGTCAACAACAGCAGCAGGCTCAGGCTTGGCACCCTAGGCCCAAGCAAGGTCCCCAGCAGCCCAGCAAAGGAGGCCGAGGCGCTGGTCCAGGTGCCCCCCCTCCTAAGCCTGCCCAGTGGCCGGGCAGTGTCCTTCCCCGTAGCCGTCACTTCAGCTCGGGGTCCTCCCGTGGGGGGCCGGCTCCGCCACTTCATTTCCGCCTGGTCCGGTATCACCACGGACAGATGGGTCCTAGAAGTGGTCGGGCAGGGTCTGCCCTTAGAATTCGAGCAGTACCCTCCCAGCCGAGCCCGTGCCCCACGAGAGGAGTGGATCTCAGTCGCCCAGTCTGTCCTTGAGACGACATTGCGCTACTCCTCCTCAAAGAGGTGGTGGCCCGAGTGACGGATCCTCCTTCAGACCCAGGCTTCGTCTCCAGGTATTTCCTGGTGCCCAAACGGACGAGGGGGTTGGCGCCCATTCTAGATCTGCACGACCTGAATCGGTATCTCAGGTCCCACACCTTTCGGATGGTAACTCTAAATCAGATCATACCATCCCTGGAGCGAAACATGTGGTTTTGCACACTGGATCTTCAGGACGCTTTTTTCCACGTCCCTATCCGTCCGTCTCATCAGCGGTTCCCCGCTTCAGGGTCGAAGGACCCTGTACAAGTTCGAAACCATGCCGTTCGGCCTGTCGCCGGCCCCAAGGGGTTTCACCAAATGCATTGCAGTGGTGGCAGCCCATCTTGACGTCAGGGGTTCGTATTACCCTACCTGGACGATTGGCTCCTGGTGGGATCCTCCCTTCAGGAGGTGGAGGTCAGGACCTGACCCTCGAACCTGCTCACACTTGGGCCTTCTGATCAACGAGGCCAAATCAGAACTGTGCCTTCTCAGGCGATGGGCTTCATTGGGGCAGAGCTCGACTCTCGTCAAGCCAGAGCTCGGCTCCCGGACAGAGCGGAGGTTCCCTCCTCCTTTGCCCAATCATTTTGGTTGGCACTCACGCCTACCGGGACTTCCTGCGCCTCCTGGGCTACATGGCGGCGTGCCGTCGGTGGTCCGCTGGGCCAGACTGCACATCGCAACCCCTCCAGTGGGAGCTCGCCGCCCAGTGGTCTCAGCGTCAGAGTCTTTTCGACCAGCTGGTCACGGTCACCCAGAGGATGTGGGACGCTCTCCAATGGTGGACCGTCCCGAGTCATCTGCAGGAAGGGATCCCGTTTGTCCGCCCCGAGCCAACGGTCGTCCTTACGACCGATGCCTCTCTCATGGGCTGGGGAGCCCACATGGGGGACCACAGAGCTCATGGGCTCTGGACCCCAGAGGAGTCCCGATGCCACATCAACCTGTTGGAGCTCAGGGCAGTCAGACTGGCTCTGTCAGCTTCGCCTCCTCAGCTCCGGGGTCAAGTGGTTCCAAGTCCAGGCCGGACAATACCACGACCGTGTACTACCTCAACAAACAGGGCGGCACGCACTCCCGTCTGCTATGCAAGGAGGCGCTCCGGATCTGGACCTTCGTCAGCCGGCTGGAGGCGGATCTCCTAGCCATCCATGTGGCAGGAGTCACGAACCAACTGGCGGATGCTCTCAGCCGCTTAGGCCAGACATCCCACGAGTGGTCTCTCCATCCAGAGGTAGCCTACTACCTGTTCTCTCGTTGGGGCAAACCGTTGGTGGACCTGTTTGCCTCAGGAGAACACCAAGCTGAGGCTGTTCCATGCCGCCCCCCTCAGCAGGGCTCGCTGCAGGGGGATGCCTTCTCGAGGCCGTGGACCCCAGGCCTCTTTTACGCCTTTCCTCCATTTCCCTTGATCCACAAGGTGTTACTCAAGGTGAGGCAGGACAAGGTGAAGGTGATCCTGGTAGCCCCAGATTGGCCACGCCAGTTCTGGTATCCAGATCTCCTCAGCCTCAGCTGCAGGACCCCGGAGTGGCTCAGTACACGCCCGGACCTGATTTTTCTGAACCAGGGGAAGGTCCTTCATCCGGACCTTCAATCCCTGCACTCACAGCCTGGTTCCTGAGTGGCTAGGGTTCCAGGCTTTGGGTCTTTCTGAGGATGTTTACACCGTGGTGGAGGCATCTCGAAAAGAATCGACCAGGAAATGTTATGCCTTCAAATGGAAGAGATTTTCCATTTGGTGTCAGGAGTAAAGGTCTGGACCCCTTATCCTGCTCGGTGGCTAACATTCTAGACTACCTGGTCCCTCTCCAAAGGGTCTTGATCATCGACCCTTAGGGGTGCACCTAGCAGCCATATCCCGACACCGGCGGGTCGGTCAGCCGGCGTTAGCTCAGGAAAAGGTGGTGGGACGCTTTTTCAAGGCCTGGACCACATATCCCTCGGTCGTGAACCTCCACCTCCGTGGGATCTTTTGCTGGTTTTGGCAAAGCTCATGGGCAAGCCATTTGAACCCATGCACAGTCTGCACTTCGCACTTGTCATGGAAGGCGGCCTTCTTGGTGGCTATCCGTCAGCCAGAAGGACGGGGAGCTCCAGGCGCTTTCAGTGGACTCCCCTATCTGGTCTTTCATAGGGACAAAGTTGTCCTCGCCCCCACCGAAATTCCTTCAGAAGGTGGTGTCAGAGTTTCACCTTAACCAGGTGTTGACCCTGCCAGTATATTACCTAATTACACCTCGGACGCCGGTATAGGCTCCATACTCTGGACCTCAGGCGTGCTCTCTCCTATTATAAGGAGGATGGCGGAAGTCGAGGAGAGGTTAGCCAGCTGTACGTCACCCTACGCTGAAGCCGCTTCTGGCAGACCTGCAGCCAAGCGGACTATTGCGAGATGGATCACATCATGCATAGTCTGTGCTATGAATTGGCGGGTAAGGAGCCTCCCAATGGGCTAAGGGCTCATTCTACCGTCATACTGCTGCCGGTGGCTGCTTCCAGGGACATCCCTATCCAGAAATCTGTCGGGCGCTACATGAAGTCAGCAAGCACCTTTATTACCCATTACCACATTGACCTAGAGTCACGTCGGGATGCTGGTTTGGGGCCTCAGTTCTCCAATCTCTATTCCCTAAGTAGGTGTGCGCTTGCCTCCCTCCTCCCGGAGAACTGCTTGGAGTCTGCCAGACAGTGTGGATGAACAACATATCACGCTCCTAGAAGAACAGGTTACTCACCTGTAACAGTAGTTCTAGGTGGTATATATTCATTCATCTACCTCTCGAACCTCCCGGCTTTAGGCGCAACCTGGCTTCCAGCGGCTAGATCTGGCGCCATGGGGCTTAGCCGGTATTTACCACCCGGGTAAGTGGGAGGAGCCAGCTTGAAGACTTCCGGCAAGATTTAAAGGGGAAAGGGACAATGCTAGACAGTGTGGATGAACAACATATACCACTCCTAGAACTACTGTTACAGGTGAGTAACCTGTTCTTTCTGCCATGGCATTGTTTTCCATTACTCTAGTCCTTGTTACAATGGTTTTTGTTCCATCTCTGATAATAAGTTGTTTACTAAAGTTGTACCTTGAGTTTCTGTGAACTGTTGCATCAAATGATTTCTTCGTTGAAAACATCTGCTCCCGAAATAATTAGTTGACTAGTGATTCACCATCCTCATATGCTATTTCAAAGTCCACAAGTTTTTCTGATGCAATCATTCCAGATTGGAGAGTCATCAGAGTAGGCTTTGTGAGGTCAAAAGGATCACAGTCAGATTCTGTGATGCAGCTATCGAGATCCTGTACTGCCTGTTCATCTGCTCTGAGTCGGGTAGTTGGAATTCTCGCTGTGGCATTGAGAGGTTGTCTTCATGTTTGCGATGGCATGCAGAGAGACTCTAACTCTATTTATAAAGTTTGCATTTCAAGTGTGAGTTAGCAGCATCTTCTCATTCTTCAAAGTTCTCATCCAACCGGCTTTCATCTTTGAGCCCTTGCTCATTGTCATTTCTATCCATAGATCCAGTGGCAAGCAAGAGTAGGGGTTCCCCGTCATTGATTATGCAAATAAACCATCAAGCATGTACTTGACTTTCTCCTCAGGCAGACAGCAAATCTCTAGCCAGAACTCAACGAACCGTCTTCCGTACTTGTCATTGTCATATACTTGCAGCCATGGCAACATCAATCTGAATGATGTTTTGAATGCCTCCCAGTCTAGAGTTCTAAATGCATGGATATTCATCATCAGTATTTCAGTCATGTACATGAAACTGAGCCAATACTTTTCCATTGAACTATCAGAATTTTAAACTGTTTCGGATGGTTTCACAACAAATGAAGATAACTCTTGATCAGCCTCTAGTTCATCACAGATCATCTTGTGCTCTTCTTGTGTGTTTATGGAGGGGTGTCTTAATTTTTACAGCTTTTCTTGTAGCTCTGGAGACAAGTGTAGACCATCCCTAAGTCCTTTTCAAATTATTCTGCAAGCCAGTACCTCGTACATCAGTCGAAGACATCTGATGCTTCTCTTATAATGTTTTCCATGCAGTGCTTTGTCAACTAAACTCTCTGTAATCACACTAGCAGCAACAAGGATGTAGGATAAACCAGATCCTTTGAATCACTTGTTGATTGCTGATATGAAAGAACATTGTGCATGGAATGGAAGAATGAGTTCAAACTAGGTAGGATTCTCATTTTTCAACTGAACAGTCAGAGCATAGACTGACTGCTTTCCAGCCAGTTAAATGAAAGGCATTGATTTCTTTTTTGCTACAGTGACTGTGCGACACAACACCTCATGTACTACTGACTTGTAGGATGGCTTGGGCAATGTGAGGTAGTAGTATGTCTTGCTATTTGTAGCCAACATCTGGATATTGGCTTAAAATCCAGCAAATGTTCCAGTATTCTGGCTTTCTGCTATAACCTCTTTCTCATTGCTATCAAGACGAGCCAAAGAATGGACCATTTCTCAAATCCTTTGATCCCGAGTGCTTTGTGGTGAGAAATCAACTTCAGCTCGAACTGATGGTAGGCCACATTTGACCATCTTGTAAGGTTGAACTCTGTGTTGTTATGCACTATTTTTCATCTCAAGAGGCTTTGCCATGGCCAGTTTAGGATGATTCTCAGTAGAAACTTTTGTAGCAACATCCTCTGGTTGAACAAACATCACGTTTGTGTGGTGAGATGTACCTGCTCCGGTCAGTGTGTTGTCCTGAAAGTCATCATGGTCTAGAATGGCAGATCCAGGAAAATTATTGACAAGCTGTTCATGACAGCTGTCATTCTTCTCAAGTTCAAATTTGACCCATATAGCATACAGATTAAGAACACCATGGTAGCTTATTCCCAGTGATAATTTCTTCATCATGTCTGTAATGTCACAACTTCTAGTCAGGCCATGAATCGTCATTGATAACTTGACCTTTAAGGAAGTGCGTTTCCCCGTGGTGAATTAAAATAACAGTGATGACAAGGCTGCAATCTCTGGATCCTGGCAGGAATCACTGAAGTCACTAGCAGCAGGGTTCTTTAGCCAGGTGAGAAACTTTTGTAACTCAGGATTAGGTTCTTAAGTGTTTTGAAGCTCATTAGTATGTAGAGGCCAGCTCATGCCTTTATCACGCCCATTTCTGACTACTGTGACATAGTCTGTGGTGCTGCCCCTAAGTCCTCCCTGGCCATACTGGACACCCTCTTTAATTCCTTCTGCTGCTTTGCCCTGGATGCCCCCCTTGCACCCACCACTGCAATCTTTATCATGCCCTATCCTTCCCCTCTCTTACAAATAGATGACTCTCCCACTGTGCTAAATTCACCTCCAAGCACTGGTTGGGTGAGCTCCCTTCCTACCTAACCTCTTCCTTGATAACAACCCCACATCTTCCCATTCCCTTAGATCAACTGACTCCTGCACCCTGGTAGTCTCCCACAGATCCACCCAAATCGACCAATCCATGTACACTCTCACCGCCTCCCAAAAATGTGGAATTCACTTCCATCTCAAATCTGGCACTCATCATCTGCCTACTCCACCAGCTGTGCCCTCAAAAATTACCTTGTGCCTTGCTGCTCTTGCCATGTCCCTTCCCAATTCCCTCCTATAAGCCCTGGATAAACCCTACCCCTCTACCATCACCTTCATTTTACCATATGCACCCTCACCCCCCAAATTTCTAGCTGTCCTCCCCTTTCCCCAAATTGCTTCTTCTTACTGGCCTCCCTTGATCTCTCTCAGAATGTAAGGGACGCCAATGCTCTCCGTGGGTCCTTCTACCCCCCAGGGCTTGTATCCCTCATCTGCTCCCTTCTCCCTACATCCCTCCACCTCACCCCTTCCTCTCCTTTCCCTCTTTTTTTTCACATAAGCACTTGTTTACTTACTAACCCGGCACTTATTATTGTTCACTTTTTTTTACATATTATGCACAGCTCTGTTTTAACACTGTTTGTAACGCCTGCCTTACAACTGTGTTAATGTTGATCTTGTAACTTGAATGTGACTTGTACATGACTCTTCCCCCTCTCACTGCCCCCCTTTTCTTTTCTTTCACATAAGCACTGGTTTACTTATTAACCTGGCACTTATTATTGTCCACTCTTTCTACCTATTATGCGCAATACAGTTGTACCACTGCTTGTAACACCTGCCTTAGAACTGTATGTTAATGTTGGTCTTGTAACTTGAATGTTTAATGTTTCACTCCTATTGTACCCCTTCCCCCCAGGTCACACCGGGAGACGAACAACTTATCACTCAGTGTGCCTTCAAGATGAAACATTTCAATTAATAAATAAATATAAAAAAAAACAAACTTATCTTTCATGCACCTGGCAATGGTATTCAGTAATTGTTCGTCACTCATCCCCATGAGTAGATTGCTGCTTCCACATAACTTCCACCTGCAGATGCATCATACACTAAGATACGCTCGTATTTGTGAGAACAATGATGAAATCCGATCCTGTTTGCAAACTCCTTTTGAATCATCTGCTTATTTGTGCTTGATTTTGTTGTACTTGTATCATAACCGAAATTTATCAACAGGTTATTGTAGTCCATCAGTAGTCCTTGTAATGTTCTTTGAGCATTCCTGTCCAATACAACTGTCCGTACATGTTTGAAGAACATTTCTCGAACTTCTACAAGATGAACCTGTTATAAGTTTAGATCTGAATTAATGTTTTTTTCTGGTGGCATATTGGAGAGTCATATTTTTTCCAACAGGAGCGATGATACTGAATTTCAGTAGCAGAAGGATCTGTTGTACAATCAATTACAGCTAAGATACGGTCACGCATTGTAGCATCTTCTAGGTACACTGTGTGAGTCTTGAATGTGTGCCATGCATTCATTTGTTGAAGAAGACATCACTTGTCTCAGCCAGGATGTTTTTTGTCTTCTGGCATCATGCACCAGATGCAGAGATCCTTGTCCTGTAGAGGACCACTCTGTGAAAGTCTAGCAGAAGGGCCAGAAACATTTTCAGGGGAAATGTCATGCTCAGATCGGGATACGAGGATTTCTTGCATCTGCTGTTTCTCTTTCCTAGTTTTGGCTTGCTGAAGCTTCCATTTACTTGTGAATCCAGTCTTATACAATTTGTGAAAAAACATTCCAGTTGGACCATCATCCCAGTTTATGTTCTCAAAAATACTTCCATATTTATCCAACAACTTCCATTCCAGCGCTAGACTCTTCAGTTTGTTCCATGAATCAGTTTGGATAGTCACTTTTGTCTTCATCATACTCTTTATCACACAATATAAACACTTCTTTAATCATATCAACTTGACTCCTCTTCTTTCCTCTCGACTGTTGTACTGGTTTTATCAAGGGTGTCGACATCTTTCCAATCACAGAACTTCATTTGGATATATATATATATATATATTTATATATATATATTTGTACAATAGGGGTGTGTTGTATTCGTTGACAATAAAATCATTTATTCTCACCCCAGTGAGATAAATGGTTAATGACATAGCTACAGTGAAAATATTTACATTTACACGTACTGTAGCTACGTCATCAGCCAATATTCTCACTCCAGCAGCATGTCCCCAATGTAAGTCACAACTTCTTTAAAATGTGAAAGTGAAATGTTTGAGGTACCTAATTATGCAGCTGGTCTGTACTCTTCATTCTTTGCTTGCAGTTTCAAAAACAGCAGAAACCGACAGCAGTACAGTCCTCATTGCACCAAACGGCACCCACCTAAAATGGCACATTTCTGTACTGCAAGCTGCTGAATGGTCATGCAGTCTCTCACACTGTACTGTAAACCTATTGGGTCCCATTTGTGACCTCTCCGATAACAAACATAAAGAGAATCTGTCTACAGACTCTGACTAACATACCAGTGAACTGCAGAGCACACATATTTCCACACTGAAGCTTTCAGTTCTTCATTTCATTTCTTCACATGTTACAGCAACCTAAACATGACCTCTTTAAAGTGTTATTACTTACGTGATATACACTCTGAAACTGTATAATTCTTGCTCTCTGTCTCAGTAAAAAATAAAGCTGAACGTCTCAATGACAGCAAAACTACCTCGCACAATCGAAACTGCTCTCTTACCTGTAGTTCTCACGGAGCTTCTCACAGACATTCCGAAACAAATAACATGTAAGCCAACCACAAATTAAAAAGTTACGCACAGCAGCATACAACAACAATTAAACACTACACATCATAAAATATAGCAAAAAAGGAAAATCACACACATTATCTACACAAAACTTCCCAGACATGTCCCGCCTCCCAAAACACATTATCCAACCATGGATCATACTCACACACTCAGCAACCAATTAACACTCACTCACACACACAACGACCAATCGCACAACATATACACTACCGTCAAAAGTTTTAGAACACCCCCATTTTTCCAGTTTTTATTGAAAGTTACGCAGGTTAATGTCTCAATGTACTCTGAAATTAAAGCATAGAACAAATAAACAATTGGAGATAAAAAAGAAATCATAGAATCATTTTGTTTAACAAAATTTAATCTAAATTTTTGACTCATCAAAGTAGCCACCTTTTGCAGATATACTGTAACCACCGAACACACTCGTGGCATTCTTCCTACAATGGACATCAAATATTGTTTGGGAAGTTCTTCCCAACACTGTTGCAGAAGTTCCCACAAATGTGTTGCACTTGTAGGTTGCTTTGCTTTCACCCTTCTGTCCAGTTCATCCCAAACCAGCTCGATGGGGTTTAAGTCTGGAGACTGTGCTGGCCATTCCATGATTTGAAGCCTACCCTCTTGTTCTTTTCCTCGAAGGTAGTTCTTACATAGCCTGGAGGTATGTTTTAAGTCATTATCTTGCTGTAGGATGAACCCCATGGCGACCAACTAGGCGTAGACCAGAGGGTATTGCATGGCACTGCAAAATGCTGTGGTAGCCCTATTGGTTCAGGGTGCCAGTCATTCTGTGCTGTTGTCCTGTGAGCCGCCTATCACGCAAGTTGTTGACTCTCAGAAACTTGTCTTCTGATTCTGTTGTGGCTTTGGGTCTGCCAGACCTCTTCCTGTCAGAGTTTCCTCCAGTTTCCAAGTGCCTTTTGATGGTGTAGGAAACTGTACTCACTGACACCTTGTCTTTCTTTGCAATTTCTCTAAAGCAGTTTTTGCTAACCTAATCTTTTTTTTTTTTTAACCTCTAGCAGTTTACCGCTTACCTTTGTACCATTTCAGGTTATTCACTGGACTTGCATTGCTTAAATTTCAATAAATACTGGAAAATGGGGTGCTCTAAAACTTTTGACCGGTAGTGTACAAACCCCATTCATACCCATTTACTCACAGCAGGAGCTCACAGCAACAGAACCACGTAAGATAAAACAAAACACATTAAAGCTTCCACACCTATTGTATAAATCGCACACATGATGTGCAGATTGTGGGATATGGCAAATATTTTCACTCCTGCATCGTGAGGCATGGATATCTCACTCTGTAGGTGTGAGAATATTTTCCATATCCAACTTCTGCCCATCATGTATGCCATACTGTAGATATAGATATGTAATAGATAAACCACTCTGTGAGATTATTAACGTTAGCTCTGACGTGCACGCCGGTGTTCAACCACAAAGGCGTGCATATATATCAGAACGCGACCGCACACTTAGAGTGGTTTATCTATCTTATAAAATGTCAAAATTGTTTTACAGGGAGATAAAAGTGCAGGTGTGCAGTCGTGCTGTAATATACGCACGGTCATGTGATGCTGTTCATCCAATAATATTGCTGGGACCGGTCCTATTCAATATCTTCATCAATGATTTTGCGCAGGACCTAGAAGGCAGAATTTCACTGTTCGCTGATGACACAAAGCTCTGTAACAGAGTAGACACACCAGAGGGTGTAGACAGAATGAGAAGGGACCTGCAGAACCTTGAAGAATGGTCAGGGGTTTGGCAGTTGAAATTCAATGCAAGGAAGTGCAAGATAATGCATATGGGCACAAAAACCCTGGCACAATATATCAGTTGGGGGTGAGGATATAGCATGCACCAAACAGGAAAGGGATCTTGGGGTTATCATCTCTGATGACCTCAAGGCAGGAAACAGTGTGACAAGGCAGCAGGTAAAGCAAATAGGATGCTGGGATGCATAGGCAGGGGCATCACCAGCAGGAAAAGGGAGGTCATAATTCCACTATACAAGACACTAGTGAGGCCCCACCTGGAGTACGCTGTACTGTTCTGGAGACCTTACCTACGTAAGGACATAGACAGGGTAGAGAAGGTTCAGAGGAGGGCAACAAAGATGGTGCATGGATTGCATCACAAGTCCTATGAGGACAGGTTGAAGGAACTGAACATGTACTCCCTGGAGGAGAGGAGGGAGAGAGGGGATATGATAGACATATACAAGTATCTTACAGGAGGAACAGAGTGCAGGAATACACTATTTTTAAGCAAAAAAGATGTTCCAGGACTAGAGGGCATGGGATGAAGTTGGAGGGAGGACGATTCAGAGGAAACGTGAGGAAGAATTTCTTCACAGAACGGGTGGTGGACAAGTGGAACACCCTGCCAGAGGAAGTGGTGGGTGCTAGCATCAGCTCCCTATCTCTTTCTTCCTCCTGGGCTGGTGGTCTATAGACCACATCTGTGCGGATGGCTGGCCCCATTTTCCTTTCCAGCTTAACCCACAGTATCTCTCCCCCGTTTTGTTCCTCCTGGATCTCTGTGGCCCTTATGTCATTTTTCATATACAGTGACACTCCTCCTCCCTTCTTGCCTGCCCTGTCTCTTCCTAATATGTTGTAGCCAGGTATGGCCATCTCCCAGTCATGGTTATCATTACACCAGGTTTCAGTGATGGCCACAATCTCCATGTCTGACTGCACCATGACAGCCTCCAGATCTTCCATCTTGTTGCTAAGGCTCCTGGCATTTGCACACATGGCTTTCCATGATTTGACCTCCCTAGACTGTTTCGCTGTTCTACTCCAGCCCCTTCCTTGGTTGTTCTTTATCCCTGGTTCTCCTTGCTGTCTGCCCTTCTGCTGAATTTTGCCCCTTTTCTGCCTATCCACCTCTTGGGCGCTAATCTCCATCTTTTGCACACTGCTTTGTAGAGATAGCCACTCCTCTGGTTCACTGGTTCCACTGCTAGCTGTGGGGGGGTGAGCAAGTAGGTGCCCTCCTTGCTAGCCTGCCACCCCCCTTTGCTAGATTAAATGCTTGTCAATGTAGCATTTAAACTTATCATTGAGTGCTTGGATTCCCCTCCAGGATGGATGCAGGCCGTCAGGCTTGAACAGACCTCCATCCCTCCAGGTGGATCCCCAGTCACCAATGAATCCAAACCCTTCCTCACAGCACCAGTTCTTCAACCATGAGTTAAAGTTCCTGGTGCATGCACCCCTATGCTCTCCCTTGCCTCTCGCAGGTAGTACTTTTGAGAAAGTGACAGAAGTAGCTACTTGCTTGAGACCCCTTCCCAATTTCCTAAACTCTTCTTGAACTTCCTTTGCCCATTCCCATTTGCCAGGTCATTAGTACCTAGTACCATTAGTACCTAGGTGGATAATGACATCCTGCTCACCCTCCTGTCTTGCCTTCCCAGTGATCCCCAGGATCTTCCTTCCATCCCTCCATGCCGTGGCACCTGGTAGGCACCTCACCTCCCTGTCCTCCCCCTCCTGTGTTCCTAGCTGGATCCCTCTTATGATGGAGTCCCCCACCAGGATTCGCTTCCTCCTCCTCTGGGGTCCACTGCTTTCCCTGCTTAGGTCACCTCCTTGGCTAACCTCCACATCCTTTCCTTCCACTTCTCTGGGTACCTCTATTTGGTTGTCCCCGTTTGCCAGTGTGGTATATGAGTTCTTGAGTGGAATAGGATCTGGGATGTGTCTCTGCCTGACCGCTCTAACCCTTCCTGAGCCCACTGTCATCCAAGTGCTCCTCATTCTCGGCATCCTTTGAGGCAGTTGCATTGGACTGGGTGGTCTCTGGATAGGGGTGATGGTACTCCTGACCCAGTTTACTTCTGCTCTGAGTCTGGCTACCTCATCCCACAGTCCAGAGAGATGCATGCAGATAGGGCAGCACCTCAGTGTCCAGAAGGTCTGCCTGAATATGGCTGCCCCACAGCCACTGCACTGCACCACTCCCCACATTATACTGCAGTTATACTGCTGTTCCACTACTTGTCTGCTACTGAAGCTCTCCTAGTTCCCTTGTTATTAATTTACTGTCCTAAAAATCCTGCCACTGATCCTCAGATACTTTTCTTTTTAAAAAAAGAAAATAAACCAATAAATAAATAAATGAGTCAAAACACTTGTGCTGAGGGTGGGCTTCTTCCCCCTTATGCCTCTCCTACTCCACACCCCTTACTATACCCTGTTTGTAGCTCCTGTCAATCAGACTTAACAGTGCATATAGTTAAGAATTGGGGGAAGGGGAGGGAGCAATTAAAGACAGCCAAGAAATACACCATCACTACGTTTTAAATTTTCAGCAGCCCAAAAACAATTCTAAGTAAAGACAACAAAGAAAGTACAGTGTCACTAAAAGCCCACAATCTAAGTTTAAAAGGAAAATAGCAATTACCAGTTACTGTAAAGCACTGAATTGAATATGTTTCCTTCCTTCTGGCTTCTTCACAGAAAATAAAACTCACTTGCTACCTCAACTCTGACTAAGCCCCACCTCCAGTTATCACGTAGCTGAGGTCAGAGGCCAGACAATTAACACCCCTCAACCAAACTACAGGGCAAGTCAGACAAGCCAAGACAAAATTTGCAGCAATTAAAGACGGCAAAGAAATACACCACCACTACGTTTTAAATTTTCAACAGCCCAAAAACAATTCTAAGTAAAGACAACAAAGAAAGTACAGTGTCACTAAAAGCCCACAATCTAAGTTTAAAAGAAAAATGGCAATTACCAGTTGCTGTAAAGCACTGAATTGACTGTGTTTCCTTCCCCTTCTGGCTTCTTCTGAGAAAATAAATTTGCTGGCAGTCACAAAGGAAGAAAGAGACTTGGGCATCATCATCACCGATGACCTGAAATCATCCAAACAGACCTCTAAAGCAGTAGGTAAGGCTAGGAGGATGTTAGGGTATATTAGTAGGGGTATCACAAGTTGTAAGAGGTAGGTAATAATCCCTCTTTACAAGACACTGGTTAGGCCCCATCTGGAGTACTGCGTGCAGTACTGGAGGCCACACCTTCACAAGGACATTAACCAAATTGAGGCAGTCCAGAGAAGGGCAACCAAAATGGTGCAGGGACTGTATCAGAAGACATATGAGGACAGATTAACGGAGCTCAATATGTATACCCTTGAGCAAAGGAGGGAGAGAGGTGATATGATCGAAACATTCAAACACCTTAAGGGCATTAACAAGGTGAAAGAGTCTAACATGTTTAAATATAAGAAAAATAGCAGGACAGGAGGACACAGCATGAGATTAGAGGGAGACCGATTAAGGGGGAATGTGAGGAAATTCTTTTTCACAGAAAGGGTGATGGATGCATCGAACGGTCTACCTCAGGAAGTAGTGACTATGAATATAGTTCAGGGCTTCAAACAGGCATGGGATAGGCATAAGGGAGCAGTACAGATGAGTGTGACTAGATAGGCCACTGACAGAGCAAAGGCCGATGGCACATTTATAAGGTAGAAAAAGAAATGGGCAGACTGGATGCGCCTTGCTCTCTTTATCTGCCGACAACTTCTATGTTTCTTATGTTTCTATTTTAGAAATTTTTGGTGGCCATCTTGAATTTGACCACCTAGCCGCAATTGCCCAAATTTTTGAGAGGGTTTCTCAAGCCCATCTTTTTTAGCACCATTTATTCATATAAAAACCTCATTCCAACCTTTGTTCCCATAAGTTGGTCACAAACTCCTATTATTTTATCTTTACTAAAGGCACACTGACCCAAGGCTCATTTTCAGGTGCGACCGGAGGAAAGGGGAATAGGAAGACAATACATTCAGTGCTAAAGTGCAGTCAATATAAACAAACAGTATGCAGCCACAAATGAACTACAAGGCTACTGAACAGCAGTATACAGGCAACGGTATAAGGAAAAGTAGGAGTCAGGCAAAAATTTGCAATCCAAAGCAATGTACACAATGAGCAGTATATAGTGACAGAATGTAGAGGGGTCATGCTGGGGGTACAGAAAAATACCAGCAGACTGAGGCAAAGTCAGGAGGGAGTGGAGGGGAAAATTAACAATATAACCATGCTAGAACAGACTAGTAGGCAGTATGAGTAAATTAAGAAGAGAAAAGGTAAAAGGACAGGCTAGCCAGGGCCAGAACAAGAGCAAGAGCAAGAGGGGGCAAACAGAAGTTGAAACTGATGTTTGAGAGAAAGAAAGGAGGGAGACAGGCAAAGAGGTGGGGAGAGGATGTTCCAAATGGAGGGAAGATGGGAAGAGAAAGCGGATTGCCCACCGGATTTGTGGTAAGGGATAAAGAAAGTGTGGAAGTCCCTAAAGCGAAGTGCATAAAAGGCAGAGGGGTTGGGAGAGATGAGAACCAGTATTTGGGAATGAATGATGCACAGTGACTAAGGCGTTGGGAGACAATAGTAGGTAATAAGAGGTTAGAGTATAGGGAGCAGTGATGGGTATGAATGGGAGCTTTAGTAGCAAAGCAGCAGAAGTCATTGCAAAGAGTATCCAGTCTGGTAAGAGAGCAGGAAGGGGCTACGCCTGAACTGGCACACTGAAACCTAGAAATTGTTGGTTCATGGTGCAACCAGACTGGCAATGCCAAATATTTCTAAGGAGCTAGTGCAACCATTATTTAATCTATTTTTGCTTTCTAGCATAACCTTTCCTGTCCCTAACCCTCTTGCCCCACATTCACTGGCCACCAAGCCAGTAAGAGTAAAGAGAAAGAGAGCTGTGTTTTTCTGACGATGTTCTGCAAGACATTATACATATAGGGTCTGATTCACAAAGCCCCCCGAATGGCGCAAGGGGCTTGCGCAGTAATGAAGGGTGCAAGGCGCTGCTTGAGCCACAAGATGCACTAGGAGCAATTCACAAAAGCAGCCTGCTTGTGCCAAAGGGGACTTGTGCCAGCTTTGCGCCATAAAATAGACTGTGACATGGCACTAGGGGGCTTGCGGCAAATGCAAGCTGCCATATCGCCTAAATCGGGATTCATGAAACCCACGCAGGAGGTGAGGACTCCTCTCCTTATCCCCAATCAGCCTATATAATATAAATATATATTCACTGCTGGTCTAGTGGACCCCCACCCCCCAACCCGGCTGGCAATGCCCCAGCACTGCCGCCGGGACCCTACCCGATAGTGAATCGGATGCACAATTCCTGGCTCACCGGCAGTTGGCTGCGCCGACCTTTGTGAACCATGCTCCTAGTATTTAGTGATGCTCCTCTTCAGACCTCCCCTCCAGTGTGATACTGCTGACTGAGAGCACAGGCAAGCACTTAGACAGCAGCACTAGAGGCAGCAGCCTCTCTGTTGATTATGATGTCACTGTCAATGAGGGTGCAGTACTGATCAGGTGTGAGAAGAAGGGATATTACTTAGTGTGTCTGCCTTCAGTCATACCTGTACTGTCATGCAGAAAATGTTCTGAATTTCAAAAGAAGAAGAAATACTTTAGATACTGTATGTCAAGAGTCAGCCCTGAAATCCCATTCCAGGGGCCAAGTGGGAGTTGGGAGTATCGCAGAGGTGAAGTTCTGTGCTCCCTGAGAGGGAGTGAACTGCCACATATAAATGTTGTATTGATACAGTATGCCTCTTTATTTCTTCACCACTGCTTGCATAGCTGTTTTGCTGCATTACCCTCGGGCCTACCCCCTTTGGTTAGTGGATAAACTCTTTCCGTATTTCCCCATATGTACTTAAATGGGTGAACAGGCCATCTTTTTTGTCCCAGAATTTTGGAACCCACTCCCAATAGAAATTTGGCACTCCACTTCTGATACGATCTTCAGACATGAACTGCAAATATATCTGATTGTCCCTAATGTATGTAACTGTGTTTAATTTATTAAATGTTGATTTTACTACAAGGGGCTCTTGCAGCAGGCAGCACCATTAGGACTGAAGCTGGCAGGTGCCAGGACCCAATGGAAAACTTTTAGCTAGCAGTCATTAGCAGGGGACCGCCCCTTAACGTCAGCCCACCTCGAATGTCTGCCTGTAGTGTAAAAGGGGCAGTCCCCCAGCCCAACCTCAGTTCTTTTCCCGCCATTGACCCGCGCAAGTCGGACCTCCACGGATGCCTTCTGCTGTAGTCAACCACGATTTTCTTTATGATTTACCTGCACTTTATTATTTTGCTTTCAGCCTTCAAATTACAGCATTTCCTTGCATGTCATCTTCTCCATCCTCTTCTTGGGAGCAGTGGCGGACAAAGTGTGCATGTGTTAAGCAGCTTCCCTACAAGGACGGCCACTCCTCCTGCCTGCTCTGCCTAGGCCCAGACCACAACATTGAGGCCTGCCAGCACTGCCAGGATTTCAACCACGTCACCAGAATTAGCCCCCAGAAGACCCTGGAAGCCTTACTGCAACAGCAGAAATTAACTGGGATAGAGAAGGAACTCCAGGGCAAAAGCACCTCTCCTTCCCCAGCCTCCGGGGCCTTGACGTCTTCTTCGTCCCACAAGGAGAAGTCCAGTGGAAAGCACAAACACCGGGAGAAGCATAGGGACAAACCCCAATCAACTTCCTGATCCAGGACCCCTTATACGTCGGTGACTGAATCTGGGTCTTCCTCCCGAGGGGGTCGGCCTCTTCCACCCCGGCAACCTTCACTCCCTCTGGGCTCCTGGTGGTCAAACTCCCCCATTCTTATCACAATTTCGGTTGGTGGTTTTTCAGGGCTCAGGACTTGGGCCCCAGCGTCTGAGCCCCTGATACTCGGGCCCTTACACCTAGCAGGTTCTCAGCCAGGTGGCTTCCCTCAGTGGTTGAAGATCTCTTCGACAGATGGGGCCGTCTTGAGCTGGACCTTTTTGCGTCCCCACTCAGTGCAAAACTGCCCAGTTTCTGCTTGCTAGATCTAGGGCCTGGTGTTTTCTGGCGAGACACGTTGTCCCTCTCTTGGACAGGGAGGTTTCTGTATGCCTTCCCTCCCTTTCCATTACTGCAGAGTTCTTCTCAAGTTGCAGTTGGAGTGGGCTGAGATGATCTTAATAACCCCCTACTGACCCCGACAGATTTGGTTTCCACTCCTCCGGCAACTAGCAGTGGAACCTCCGATCCTCCTGCTCCTGTGCTCCAAAATACTTTCCCAGGAGCAGGGCAATCTGGCACACCTGGCCCTCATCTTCTGCATGGCTCCTGCAGACTTAGCAATTGCCTGCTTTGGGGTTTCCTTCTGGGTGGCAGATGTCCTCGTGGCAGCCAGGAGGCCTTCCACTAGAGCCACTTAATGCTATGAAGAGGAGGTGATTCTCTATCTGGGCCACCAATCGCCACCTGAACCTCTTCACCTGTCTGGTGAATTTCATTCCAGAGTACCTCTTTTCCCTATCAGACCGTTATCCGCCATCTTTGTGTACCATGCACCTATTGAAAGCAAGACTCTTGCCAAGCTGGATCTTTCCCTCACTTTCTTTTGGGGTATGACGCATCTGAAGTCTCCCACTAAGGACCCTGTCCCTCCTTGGAACCTTTTGTTTGTTTTAGAAAAGCTTACTTTGCCTCCCTTTGAGCCTGCGACAAGCTGCAAGCTAGGCTTTGTGTCATGGAAAGCATTGTTTTTAGTTGCTATTACTAATGCTTGAAAGATTTCTGAGCTTCTGGCTCTGATGTGTAAAGAATCTTATTTAGTTTTCCACAAGCATAGGGTATCCTTGCAGACTAATCCTAAGTTTTTGCCTAAGGAGGTGTCTTGAGTTTACTCTGAATCAGGGGTGTAGCCAGGCAATATATAAATGTACAACAGGACTGTGTTTGTTGCCTCATTTGGCACAATAAATACAACTTTTGTATCTCATGACAGTGGTTGTTGCCATGCATGGGTAAATACAAATGCCATGCATTGTTCCCTAAGACACCCACATACCAGCCCAGAGCCTGTAAAGTTGTATTGTCCTTGGGATGCAAAGACAGTATTAGTGACCAGTCCTTCTAGTTTCGACTCCTATGAATAAAACTACAGAAAGGTTCAGCATTTTCTTTGTTAGTTTTCATGGAAAAAAGAAGCAGTTCAGAGCCTATTTGCTACCCCCCCTTAAATAAAATTGCACACCATGGAGTGCTTGGAGTATGCCTGCCTACACCCATGCTCTGAATCAAGATATCCACCTGCCTGTATATTACCCAGAGTTATCCAATTGAGGGGAGGCCTTACTTCACACTCTGGACATCCACCGGGTGCTTCAGTATTATTTGGACTGCACCCGTGCCATTTGAAAAACTCACCAGTTGTTTGTTTTGTTCACCTCAAAGACAGAATGGGCTCCTGTTTCGAAGCAGTCTTTATCTGCATGGTTAGCCAATTGCATTTTTTATTGTTACCAAAAGTACAAGCCGATCTCTTGGTCCCAGGAACATGCAGTCTCAACTCCGGTTGAGATTGCTTCTTCGGCTGCTGGCTTCTCGGCTTTGCCGTCTGACCAGTTGACTAAACTGTTGATCAACGATGTGGAAATCGTCATTGACTGATCGATCCTTTATTGCTGACTCCCGTCGATGATTCCCTCGATCGAACTCCAGTTCTGACTTTCCCCGATACGGAGGTCCAGCCTGCTGGGACTCCCATCGAGGAAGTTGTCCCCGACCCTGGGAAATCACCGGTCCTGCTGGTGTCTCCCAAGCGACCGAATCGGCCTGTCCAATCTCGATCGAGGTCTCGGACCCCTTTGACCGAAAGGCCAAGGAAGAGCCATAAATGCTTTAAAAAGAAGTGATGCCAGCGGTCATCCTCATCCTCCTCGGATGACGAGAGGCTCCATCAGGAACTCCGTTGGTTCTATGTGGACCTCATGTGGCAGCAGCTGATTTTGAACAGGCACAAGCCAACCCTGGCTTCCACCCCGGCCATTACTTGGCTTTTGCCTCCTAGGCCGAAGCCGACTTCTTTTGAGCTGATCAAGTCAGTTCCCCTGCCCACGGAGCCGGCGAAACCTCCTGTTCAGCCTAAAACGGTCTCTCCATCGATCGTGATGGAACCACCGCCCAAGCAGCCTGTGGGAGGGGCTCCTTCCAAAGAAGATGGGCAGGACACTGGGCTCCCCCAATGTCTTTCGGTCATTGTCACCCCGGACTGCCCTCGGCGGGTTGAAGGTGACCTCGGCGGTCGACCATTGTATCCGGATTCCTCGGATTCGAATGTGACCAGCCTGCATTCTCATCCCGGGGAGGATGAATTGACTGGTGGGTTAGAGACGGAAGAAGGTCCTTCGTCTTTTCAGGGCATTCTTCACCTCATCTCTGAGTCCACAGGGATACCCCTGGAGCCAATGCAGAAAAAGGCAGAGTACCTTCTCACGGACATCCTCAAGAGAGGGGATACCCCGACAGAGGCTTTTTCTTTGTCCGTGGCATCCCATGAATGGTCTCTCAATCCAGAGTTAGCTTACAGCCTATTCTCCCACTGGGGCAAACCGATGGTGGACCTGTTTGCCTCCAGGGACAACACCAAGCTGAGGCTGTTCCATGCCTGCCCCCTTCAGCAGGGCTCGCTGCAGGGGGATGCCTTCTCGAGGCCATGGACCCCAGGCCTCCTCTACACCTTCCCTCCATTTCCCTTGATCCACAAGGTGCTCCTCAAGGTGAGGAGGGACAAGGTGAAGGTGATCCTGGTAGCCCCAGACTGGCCACACCAGTTCTGGTATCCAGATCTCCTCAGCCTCAGCTGCAGGCCCCAGGAGCAGCTTCCAGCATACCTGGACCTGATATCTCTCAATCAGGGAAAGGTATCCCATCCGGACCTTCAATCCCTGCACCTCACAGCCTGGTACCTGACTGGCTAGAGTTCCAGGCTTTGGGTCTTTCAGAGGATGTCTTCACCATGGTGGAGGCATCCAGAAAGGAATCGACCAGGAAATGTTATGCCTTCAAATGGAAAAGGCTTTCCATTTGGTGTTAGGGCAAGGGCCTGGACCCTTTGTCCTGTCCAGTGGCTAACATTCTCGATTACCTTTGGTCTCTCTCTCCAAAGGGCGTCTGCGGTCATCGACCCTTAGGGTGCACCTGGAAGCCATCTGCTTACCGGGCGTGGGCCGGTCTGCCAACATTGGCGCAGGAGACAGTGGTCGGGTGCTTTTTTTAAAGGCCCGAATCACATATCCCCTCCGGTGTGTGAACCTCCACCTCCGTGGGATCTTCTGCTGGTACTGGCAAAGCTCATGGGCAAGCCATTCGAACCAGTGCACAAGTGTGCATTGTCACACTTGTCATGGAAGACGGCCTTCCTGGTGGTTATCACATCTGCCAGAAGGACTGGGGAGCTCCAGGCGCTTTTGGTGGACTCCCCTTATCTGGTCTTCCACAGGGAAAAGGTTGTCCTACGCCCCCATCCAAAATTCCTTTGCAAGGTGGTGTTGGAGTTTCACCTTAATCAGGTGTTAACTCTGCCAGTTTACTACTCTAACTACACCTCGGAGGCCAAGTACAGGCTCCATAATTTGGACCTGAGATGTGCTTTCTCCTATTATAAGGAGAGGACGGTGGAAATTCGGGAAGATGTTTGCCAGCTGTTTGTCACTTATGCTGAAGCCGCTTTTGGCAGACCTGCAGCAAAGTGGACAGTTGCAAGATGGATTGCATCATGCATTAGTCTGTGCTATGAGTTGGTGGGTAAGGAGCCTCCCAGAGGGATAAGAGTTCATTCTACCCACCATACCGTTACATCGGTGGCTGCTTCCAGGGACATCCCTATCCAGGAAATCTGCCGGGCTGCTACCTGGAAGTCAGCAGGCACCTTCATTACCCATTACCACATCGACCTCGAGTCATTCCAGGATGCTGGTTTTGGGGCCTCAGTTCTCCAATCTCTGTTTCCCAAGTAGGGGGTGTGTGCCTTGCCTCCCTCCTCCCAGAGAACTGCTAGGAGTCTGCCAAAGAGTGTGGATGAGCAACATATCTAGGATCCTAGAAAAACAGGTTACTCACCTATAACAGTAGTTATAGGAGTGGTAGATGTTGTTCACCCACACGGATCCCACCGCGACCTCTGCGGCTGCGGACGCGCACCTGGCTTCAGCGGGCTAAGATCTGGCGTCATGGGGCGGAGCCGAGGTATATACCAACCGGGTGGGTGGGAGGAGTCAGCTTGAAGACTTCCGGCAAGATTTACAGTGGAAGGGGATATGCCAGAGTGTTGCTGAACAACATATACCGGTCTTAGAACTACTGTTACAGGTGAGTAACCTGTTTCTTTGTACTTTGTGCAGGTATTTCTTGCCGTGTTACTCTATATTATTTTGCTTTCTACATATTTTTCTGTACTGCTGTATTACTGTGCACTATTTTGGCACTTCAGTGTGCTACACTACTTTGTATTTTTTTTTCTTTATTTATGCTCCCCTGTCCTGGTCAGCCCTCATTCTTTCCGGTCCTCCCAGCCCCGTCACCCAACTCCTCCAGGGTTACCTCTTCTATATTCCCCATGGCTTGTCCTCCATGGCAGAGAGCTTCCTCAACCCACCAGGACCAGATCCAGATTCTGGGAGGCGCCTGACCATCGGGTGCGGAGCATGCGGAGACTGGCAGTCATCCAACATGACCGGGACACTTTTCCATTCTCTCCCCCTTCAGAGACATGGTATGCCTTGACATCAAGGAGTGCATATTGATGTCTGCCTTGTCTCCCCCCACCTCTTAGAGCTCGGGCTGCGTCTCCCCTAAATTCTGACAGGTGCCAGCCATGCACAAGCTCTTCCAACCCTCCCCCCTCCCCGGAGGAGGAGAGCAGTCCATGGAATGCTCAGTCCTCCTCCCTGGCCTGCCCTCCGACTCGTGATCACTTCCATCCTCGGGTCATCTGGTAACGCTACTGCTGTTCTGGTGTGCTGGTCCCAGTACCTTGTATTAAGTTGTATCATATTTATTATTCTGTTTTTATGTCTCACTATTATGTTACATGCTGTATTTTGACTTTTCTCTCCCGGATGATGCCTGAAAATAGGCATTTCATGTCTAGAACACTTACCTGATTAACAGAAACTAAATAAATAAATAAATTAGCGTAACCTATGCTAGCTGCTCATAGCAGCCTTATGACCCCTTCTCCCAGCCAGTGGATGAGCACAGTTCTTGTAGGCCCAATTGTTAGTGCAGTAGATGGGGGAATTGGGGTTGAGAGAGAGAAGACTGGAACAACTGCTTGCATTTTAAAAAGTAATAACATTTCTAGTCTGCTTATTAAGTATATACTAGCTATTTAATCACTGTAGTTATTGCTTTCATAAATGCCTTTAGTTTGAGCAGCTAAATAAGCAGACAACTTAGTTTGGAGGAATTTGTACTATAGTAGCAGCAACAATACTATCAGTATTTAACCACAAATCAGCAGCTGTCCAATAATAGCTACTCTGTCAACTTAGCAGTCAGGGCGCCTGTTTTACGCTTTTGTGTGTGTGTTGGGGGGGGGGGGAGAGACAGGTTTACATCCTAGGCCTGCAATCCTAGCTGACTTTGGCAGGAGGCAGAAAGGATGTCCCAAGGATGGGCTTCCCTCTCCTGGGTGACTCTCCTGCATTCTTCTCAGAATGGCTACCCCCAGACAACGTGGGAGAGGGTGGTGGAGGGGTGGAGCCATTCTGCTGTGACCCTCCTCAACCCTGTCTGCAATGACAGGCACAACAGCTCATTTGTGGGAAGGCACTGTCACCAGGCCTAGGACTCTACATGCCAGACTATGTGGTTTTCTTTCTGGGGTCCTGACGCTGACTGAATTTGGTTCCTGGAAGGTGGGTGGGAACAGTGGACAAAGATTAGATGTAGAAAACAAAATAAAAGAGAGCAGCTCCACCTTCTTGACCATGCAACAGCCAGTTTTCAGCAGATTGTGTGTGTTTGCTGTAGTTAATGAAATATGGACTACTCTCCACACTAAACTGAGCTAGAACCATACCTCTCAAGTGTTCCACATTGTGCGGGACATCCTGAATTTGTCCTCATTTTTTGAAGTTGCCACGCTTTCCCACCAGCACCTGTCATTGTCCGGAATTCGACAATGACAGTAGTGCTGATGTCAGTGGGCCTTTTAAACATGCGTAACTGACCTCCTGGAATGATCAGGAGTGAGAGAGCGTGCGGAAGGCAAGTTGAGTCAGGTTGGTCATGCTAGCTCCTCCTCCTCCTCCTCCGCTCTTACTCATCATCACTAAATGGCCAATCAAAAAATTGGCGCCGTGGCATGAATCTAGTGCTTCAGCACATGCACTGTCACACAGAGGAGTGTGAGTGTCCATGCCAGTGGAAAGAACTTCACTGAAGGTATAGGATCTTTGTTGTGGTGGATTACTAGACGGACGGTTGACCCGACGACCCCCCGAAGGCTCTAACCCTGTCCTGATGGATCCCGTTCATGGTGCCACCTGCCTGGAGCCCCAGTCATCCCCGTTAGCTTTTAGGCTCCTTGCCCTCCCTAATTGCTGTTATTACTAGGTGCAGCCTCGTGAACCAACGCCAGCAGCATGCAGCATCCCCCCTCCCCCCCCGTTGGAGTAGAGATCCAGCGAGCGGCTGCGCAGCCCCACTGCACACACCACATCAAAGCCCCTGCCCTACATGCACTACCAGCCAGAGGAGAATAAGCCAGTTGTCCTAAGGAGAGTGGAGCCTGGACGGTCATGGAGCTTGAGTGCTGCTAGCTCGACTGAGTGTTGCTGGTGAAAGGTAGGGGCAAGTTTTTAATTCAGATTATTCAGTTGAATCAGTCCTTAAGGCTTGAGCTTGCTTGACTGTCTGCACTTGTGCACTATCTCGATTAGGATTTAATCTTCTTCATTCAGGGTGATTTTTTTTTCATTTCCCTAGTGCTGTGGACTGACTGAGTATAGATGCACAAGGAGAGGGAGACACAGACTGATGGGTAATTATTGTGAAAGATTGTAAGAAGTACTTACTGGGCATGAACTTGTCCCACTAAAACTACAGGTCATGGCTCTGGCTGGGAATGGGATGAAGCAGGAGGATTGAGAATGTAATTAAGTTGTTTATCCCCAACCCCAATCCCACTGTGCTATTAGATTGAGTTTCAGGCTCTGTTATGCTGTTAAACAGTGCGTTAAAACATTAAAGTGCTGAAATTCTGATGTCTCTCATGGTACTCCTCAGTGTCCCTCATTTCAAGGGTTGGTGTCCCTCATTTCAGAGTCCTGAGGTTCAGAGGTATGCTAAGAACTGCAAACGCATGTCACTAAGACAGGAGTGAGAACCATGAATAAGGGGCTATAACATCCTCAGCTGTATCCACCAGCTCCCTGGATAAGCACCTAATTCTTAAATGTTATCAGAAAGCAGACTGTTTAGGAATTGTGCTTTCTAGTTTGGAGCAAACTGCACAACTAGTCATTAGAACAGCCCAGAACAGTATTTTCTGTAAGCAAGGCCTTCCTCTTATTCTTTATTACAGGTCCTTTTGGGTCTGCTTGGGTCAAGCACTACTGCACATATGTAAGGGAAACAAGACGGTTTACGATGACACCATATGATCAGAAGTCAGGAGGAAAATCGGTGAGTGCCAGTGTGTTAAACCCCAGAGCAGGCCCCATAAGAACAGGTTACCTTTGTCTCTTACAGATGGATTTACATGACTGTGGTAGAATGTTCCTCACTCAGCTGGTATCTGGTAGTGGGAAGGCTACGGGCTGTAGTGGTTTCAGCAGAAATCTATGAAATAGGACATCCTTGGGTGGAGGTATATTCAGATATCCTCCCCCTTCCGCAAGAAATGAAAAACACATGCAGATATTTTCCTTATTTGAAACCATAGAACATTATAAATTGTGCATTTGTCTATACCAAAAGTTAACTATCCATCCTGTTCATACTCAGGACACAGCCTGCAACAGGTTGCCAATTTTCTCAGCCTTCCACACATGAAAGGGCATCATATTAGCTGCCACCACTCAGAAGTGATTCTCTTACCTGGTGACTTTATTGGTCCACATCCCACCAGAGCCGCTGCTCTCACAGTACAGTGGTCCTTTGGCAGTGGGCAGATGGCCTTCCCCTGTTACTCACTCCTGAGAAAATTCTTCACTTCTTTGAACATGGTAAGTGTAGCCTTCTTCTCTCTTTGGAGCCAGATTGTGGATTTGGCGGTAGGTGCTCAGTGCGAGGTCGGGGTGGGGGTGGGGGGTCGGCTCTGTGAGGGACTGTGTTCTTTTTTGCAGGTTTTAAAAAAACATAACGACCATTTTCTTTATTTCAGAGCAGGATTACAGTATGGGGACAGCAATTGGAGGGGCAGGGGTTGCCACTAGACACCAGGGAAAGCAAACAGTATTCTGGGGAAGGCGATTGGCTGGGGGGCTACTAGACACCAGTGAAACAAAATATTATGGGGACCATGATTGGAGGGGGGAGGGTGCTACTAGACACCAGGAAAAGCAAACAATATTCCAGGATGGTGATGGGGATTCCCTGCTGTTCTGGGACGGCAATGGGGGGGGGACCACCAAACACCAGGGAAATGGCGGCTCACTTCTCTCACTGCAGCCCACAGCATGAGTTCCAGCTGCTGCTGCAGTAGTCAAAAAGTCCTGCTGGTCTCATATAGAGAACATGGGTGAAAGGCACCTCTCCTTAAGCTGGGCACTCAGAAAAGGTATTTCTTGCCCATGTTTTTAAAAACCAACATCAGAATCTTCTGATGTTTGTTTTTTAAAATGCCAGCATTTGTATGCCTTTTCCATGCTTCTTTGTGGAAAAAAAATCAACAAGATGGTCGTTGTCATGGCACAAAATATATTTGGTGCCATGCCAAGCAAGTGGTGAGAAATCTAAAAGGGCATCTGCGATATCAAATTTTTCATTTCACATTGTTATCTCAAAAACCCTACTGCGCATACGCAGAATGGAAAAACCTAAACTTTAAAGCCTTATAGCTCTGCAACCATTTAATATTTTTCACCAGACCTATCAAAGGCCCTACCTTAGGAAATGACACGTCCCCTGCAAATTTGGGGAAAAAATTCCATTCCTTGTAGGCTGTAGGTGAGAGCAAAAAAAAACATGTTAAGTATAGGGGAAAAAATTAGAATTGATTAGAAATTGACATTTCTAGGGACGTGGATATGATGTACAACTCCACACTTCTGGCAATGTTCCTTTCCCTTTAATTCCTGCTGGAATGTCTTCAAGCTTGCTCCTCCCACCTACCTGGGTGGTAACTGCCTCGGCAGCACTCCGTGATGTCATATCTTCCTTTCTGCTGGAAGAAGGTTCCCTTCTTATCGCTCTGCACTGAGTAGACCCTTTGCTTTCAAAAACTCGTTTTCAGCTTGGGTCCTCAAGCGATTTTTGAATTTGTTCGAACCCTTTGTCGTGGATGATTCAAAGTTGGTGACCGGTTTCAAAAAATGTGACTGTGGGCAGACCACGATCATGATCCCTAGACTTGTGGCCTATGCTACACTTTGCATCCAAGCACCTTGGAGAATTGGCACACTCAACTCCTTGGGTGATGGGACAAATGGGACCCTCCCATTTGATCAAAAGACACCTGTTGGGCGGTCTTCGCAGCTGAGGGGCCACTGAACAACTTGCAGCATTCATGGAGGCAGCAGCTCAGGCCACGGAGCATGCCTCTTCAGTTTTGGCTTTTGTGCTGCTTTCTGTTACATAGAAACATAGAAGTTGACAGCAGATAAGGACCGCAAGGCCCATCCAGTCTGCCCATTTCTTTTTCTACCTTATAAGTGTGCTATTGTCCTTTGCTGTCAGTGGCCTATTTATTCATATTCATCTGTATTGCTTCCTTATGCCTATCCCATGCCTGTTTGAAGCCTTGCACTGTATTCATAGCCACCACTTCCTGAGGTAGGCTGTTCCATGCATCCACCACCCTTTCTGTGAAAAAGAACTTCCTCACATTACCCCTTAATCGGTCTCCCTCTAATCTCATGCTGTGTCCTCTTGTCCTGCTATTTTTCTTATATTGAAACATGTTAGACTCTTTCACTTTGTTAATGCCCTTAAGGTCTTTGAATGTTTCGATCATATCACCTCTCTCCCACCTTTGCTCTAGGGTATACATATTGAGCTCCGTTAATCTGTTCTCATATGTCTTCTGATGCAGTCCCTGCACCATTTTGGTTGCCCTTCTCTGGACTGCCTCAATTTGGTTAATGTCCTTGTGAAGGTGCGGCCTCCAGTACTGCATGCAGTACTCCAGATGGGGCCTAACCAGTGTCTTGTAAAGAGGGATTATTACCTCCCTCTTATGACTTGTGATATCCCTACTAATACACCCTAACATCCCCCTAGCCTTGCCTACTGCTTTAAAGTCTGCTTGGATGATTTCAGGTCATCGGTGATGATGATGCCCAAGTCTCTTTCTTCCTTTGTGACTGCCAGCAACTCCCCTCCCAGCCTATAGGTGGCTTCAGGGTTTCTCTTCCCTATGTGCATGATCTTGTACTTCTTTGCATTAAATCCCAGTTGCTACTCTTCTGATCATTTTGCTAGTTTATCCAGATCTCTTCTCATTCTGCCCACCCCATCTGTATCATTTGCTCTGTTGCAGATCTTGGTGTCATCAGCAAACAGACAAGTCTTACCCTCTAGTCCATCTGCAATGTCACTGATGAAGGTATTGAAGAGGACTGGCCCCAGGACTGATCCCTGAGATACCCCACTTGTGACTTGCATCTCTTCTGACTGCATACCATTTACCACCACTCTCTGTTTTCTGCCCGTCAACCAGTTTGCCACCCAGTTGACCAAATTCTGACCCACCCCGAGCCTACCCAGCTTGTTAATCAATCTTCTATGTGGAACAGTGTCAAAAGCTTTGCTGAAGTCAAGGTAGGTGACATCAACTGCTCCCCCTTGGTCCACCACTCTGGTTAACCAGTCAAAGAAATCTATGAGATTAGTTTGACAGTACCTTCCTTTTGTAAACCCATGCTGTCTTGGATCCTGTGCCCCTATGTATTCCAGGTGTTGCACTATCCTTTCCTTAAGGAGTGCCTCCATAATCTTGCCCACTACTGCGGTAAGACTGACTGGTCTGTAGTTCCCTGCCTCCTCCCTACTACCACTCTTGTGGAGCGGGATCACAAGCCCTTCTCCAGTCTTCTGGGACCTCTCCTGTGCTCAGAGACTCACTAAACAGATCTGCTAATGGCTTTGATAGTTCCACCCTTAGCTCCTTTAGTACCCTGGGATGTATGCCATCAGGTCCCATTGCCTTGTCCACCCTCAGCTTAGTGAGCTCTTGTAGGACCCTTTCTTTTGTGAAGGGAGTAGTGCTCACCTTCCTTCCCCCTGTGTCCATGGTGCTGAGCTGTGGGCCCTGCCCTACCTTCTCTTCAGTAAATACTGAGCAAAAGTATCTATTTAAGATTGGCACCAGCTTTACAGGGGCATTTAGGGATTTGTGCCAGTCCGTTCCCACCCTTGGGCAGGGCCCCTCTAAGGGCACAAAATCCTTGAAATCATTGAAAAAAAGAGTCTGAAAAATTCTCGTCGATCATGGGATTGCGAGTGCTCTAGGGTCTCATTCCTGTGCTTCCCTGTAGGTTTCGATTACTGTTGATCCTTCGGCTCAGGCCACTGGCTCCCCAGTTTCCCTGTCAGGCCAGTTGGCTGAGATGGCCATTAACCAACCTGTCAAGATTTTTCTCGAGCTGGTCGATGCATTGTCGCAGGACGAGATGGATACCCCACTCTCTAGGACTCCAGTTATCACGTTATCTCTCAGGCAGGGTCAGACCAGCACACTGCTCTGGTCCCTAACCCTCAGGATCATGGTACCTCAGAGGATCCTCAGCTTTTGCCGCTCCCCTCCTCGCTGTCGGCCCTTCCCCTGACCATTGAGGTCGAGATCCCATAGTACGGAGTCAAGCAGCCGTTGTCAACATCAGCGTTCCTGCTCTTGGCACTCAGAGAAGTGGTGCCACCGCTATTCTTCCTTCTTGGGTGAGGAGAGGCTCCAGTGCAAAATGCGTTGGCACTACGAACAGCTTATGTGGCAGCAGCTCATGCTCTCTGGGGTTAACCTGATTCCGGCCCCAACCCCAGCTCTTCCGTGGCTCCCGCCACCGAGGCCCCAGCCTGCTCTGGCTTGGCCGGTTCTGGCTCAGCCTTTTCCGGCTTCTCCGCCCATCCAGGTGGAGCCACTTCCTAAGCAGCCGAACAGTGGTCCCCCTTCTAAGGATGCCTGTACCTCTCCCAGGCTTTCACGTCAGCTGTCGGTCACCGTTACCCCTGATGGACCCTGCCGTGTCAGCGGGAACTTTGGAGGTGGACCACTTTTTGGCGAATCCTTGGAGTCTGAGGACTCCTTCCTCATTCCTGTCCACTGAACATAGAGTTGGGGGAGGATTTGTCTGGATCATGGTTCACTTTCTTTGGGGGCCTGCTCTATTTGATCTGGAAATCTACAAGGATCCAGATGGAGCCTGTCCAAAAATGGGCCAAGTACCCATTGACCAAGAGTCTCGACTGGGGTGACTCCCCTGGGGTGGTCTTCCTTGTCGCCGAGGCCATTCTTTGCCCTGCACTGGAGCTTTGGCAGCTCCCTGCCTCTTGCCCTCTGCCATTGGCCTGGATGGCCCACATGTATGCAGTCCCTACCGGTTCCCTTTTGGGTTTCACCGAGCATCCCTCGGCCGAGGGTCTGGTGGCTGACTTGGTTTTTCAGCGTACTGGCAACATTGGGGACATGGATAGGACATGGATAAGCCTCCTGACAAAGAATCCAAGAAATTGGATCACATGGCCAAGAAGGTGTCTGCGTCCCCTTCTCTCAGCCTTTGGCAGGCAAGTTCGGCCCTTTTTTTTTTCTATATGCATTTTTCTACCCCTTTTTCACCCATCCCCATTCTTGGCTGGGCGCGCGCATGTGGAGGCATGCACACGCTGCAGCTCGAGATACCCTCCCAACTTGCCACCCCTCCCAACTACGTTTGCTACTGGACCTCCACCCAGTGGCAGCAGAACTACAGGGGGGTGATGACTACCCCGAGAGAGGAGACCTGCCCTATGGCTGTTTAATCCTGCTCTTACCCCCTACCCCGTGCTGGCTCCCTGATGACCCGATTCCATTCCTAAACCTGGGTCATCGGGTGTGACGTGAGGTAAGGCATCCAGCACCTCAGCCATCTCCGTCACCGGGCCGGCTCAAGTTCGGCCCTTTTGATGGCCCACTTTGCTCATGCCCTTTTAGGCACTCTCAGTGAGGTGCTTCCCCAGCTCCGGCTGACTTACAGACCAGGGTCTAGCAAGTCTGAGACCAGGGCTGAACAGTGGCTAAACAGCAGCTCCAGGCGGCCATAGATATTGGCGGTTCCTGCACCCGGTCCATTGCCGCAGTGGTGGCCATGTGCTGCAGGGGCTCGGCTGCGGATTTCTACCTTCACAGCAGATACAACAGATTCCCAGCCTAAATTGGCAGGTGTCCCCTTCTTGAGCACCGATCTGTTTGAGCCAGGGCTGAAAGGACACGTCACTAGGATTGAGAAGTCCAGTGCCACATTGGACTCTCTCACCTCTCTCCAGGAGGATCCTAAGGGCTCCACGATTCAGAGAAAGAAGCCCTTTCGGGCCCTCACTGCCCCTGTGGCCAAGCCATCTCACCCCCAGCTGGGCAGCAGGCACAGGCTTGGCATCTTCAACCAAAGTCCATTGCTTTGGTCATCCACAAACCAGGGAATTGAGGTCCCACTGCTTCCTCAGCTGGTCCCTTCGCCTCCTCCTCCAAGCCTGCCCAGTGATGGGATGGGGGGTGCCTCCACCATGCCCGTTCTGTCTCCCCCAGGTCATCCCAGATAAGGTTGCCAGCATCAGGTCGGGTATCTGCCCAACTCTCGGTATGAGGGATTGTGTAAATCGGCAGGAGGTGGTGAGCACTCGTGCTACCTGGTCTGACTTTAGCTGGCCAGAATTCATGGACATTGTGAGGATTGTCCAGACTTTACGACCAACCAGCTGTAGTTTGGATCCAGGCCTTTGCCACTTTTGGTAGGTTGCGTAGATGTCATCTGCCTGATCCTTGTTGAAATTGTCTGGAGCTCGTGGAGAGCGGGGTCTTTCCTGATCCCCTCAAGGAGGCGGTCATTTGACCACTCCTTAAAAAATCCTCCTTGGATCCAGACTGTCTAACTAACTGTAGACCTGTCTCTAACCTACTCTTTATGGGTAAGGTTATTGAGAAGGTGGCTGCGTTGCAGCTGGATGACCGTTTCACAGTCCACAATGTCTATGATGCCCTCCAGTCTGGGTTTAGAAAAAGATACATCACCGAGACCGCCCTTGTCCGGGTGTTAAATTATCTTCTAATTGTGAGATATCGAAAGGCTCGTACTATCTTAGTCCTTCTTGATCTCTCTGCGACATCTGACACTGTGAGCCATGGTGTGCTTTTGGGGTGCCTGCAGCTTCTCTGCGGACTGTCTGCAACAGTTTTAAAATTATTTTGTTCATTCCTTACGGGCAGGTCACAGAGGGTTGTCACTGGAATTTATTCCTCTGATGCTGTCCCCCTGTACTGTGGGGTGCCTCAGGGCTCCATATTGGCACCCATGTTGTTCGCAGTGTACATGCTGCCATTAGGAGATATCATTAGGCGATACAGTTTGGGTTTTCACTGCTATGCAGATGATACCCAACTGTATATGTCCTTTATGCCCGGACAGGATGATGCAGTCTGTGCTTAACAACTGTCTAGCCAAGATCAAGAACTGGATGAGCGCCAGCTGGCTGAGGTTAAATCCGGATAAGACTGAGGCGTTGGTTGTGGACCCGGGACGTCCGGAGGCAGGTCTTGGGGCTGGGCATCCTTCAGGCTTATGGCTTGATGGTGTCCAGCTGATGACCTCAGACCGGGTACGTAACCTGGGCGTTATTCTTGACAGCGATCTGACCCTGAAATCACAGGTGTCTGCTGTTGTCAAATCCTCTTTTTACCATCTAAGGAATATTGCCTGGGTGAAACACCTGGTTCCTCCGGCTGACCTTTCTACACTGGTCCACGCCTTCATGACCACCTGCCTTGATTACTGCAATGCCCTGTACCTAGGGCTTCTGGGGGTTGACATCTGTCACTTGCAGCTAGTGCAGAACGCGGCAGCCAGGCTTTTGACTGGCACATCTAGGACTAGTCATATTACGCCTGTGTTGCGCGGACTGCACTGGTTCCTGTACAGTGGCGGATCACCTTCAAGGTCAGGCTTCTGACCTATAAATCCCTCATACCTCTCAACCTCCTGCCTCATAAATCAGGGACACGACTTAAAAAAATCAGGGACAAAGGACGAAATCAGGGACACATCTTCAAAATTAGAGATATCCACCCAGAAAGCTGGTAGAACATGGGGCTTAGTGCAAAATGCATTTTCTAAAGAAGAACAAGTCTGTAACTTTAATGTTTGACATTGTTTTGTGCTTACAGTCCCCACTGTTTAGCCACAAAAACACAAATTTTAGGAGGGACAGAGTAAAATTTTGAGGCAAAATCAGGGACGTCCCTGAAAATCAGGGACACTTGAGAGGTATGAAATCCCTACATGAACAGGGACCTCAGTATCTGCAAGATTTCCTTACTCCCTACTGCCCCTCCCGCTCACTCCGATCCCGCAACGGGGGATTTGCTAGAGATTCCCAGGGTTCGGTTAAAAACATTGGGCATACATGCTTTTTCTTATGCTGCCCCTACCCTGTGGAATTCTCTACCTCATTGGTTAAGAGAATGCCTAACTGTCTCAAGTTTTAAATCAGAGCTCAAAACCTATTTATTTTATCGGGCTTTCCCAGAGGGTTTTTAAGTATTTTTATGGATTTTACTAACTGTTTTATATTGTCTGTTTCTGTTTTTGTACAGCGCCTTGGTATTTAAAAGGTGCTTTAGAAATAAAGTTTTACTTAGTTACTTACCACTTCCTTTCCACCTGGTCTGCTGTCATCATGGAAAGGTGGGTCCTTGAAGTGGTCAGCCAGGGTCTGCCTCTGGAGTTCGAGGCTTACCCGACATGCTACCCACCCTTCGGGAGGATGTTGCCCAGCTTCTCCAGAAGGAGATAGTGGCTCCAGTCCCGGACCCTCCAGTAACTCAGGGTTTGTCTTTAGGTCCTTCCTGGTTCCAAAGCAGATGGGGGGCTAGTGCCCTATTTTAGATCTGCATGATCTGAACAAATTCCTTGGTTGCGCACCTTTAGGATGGTCACTCAGTCCAATCATTCCATCCCTGGAGCAGAACATGTAGTTCTGCTCCCTAGATCTTCGGGATGCGTGCTTTCATGTTCCCATCTGTCCATCCCACCGGCAGTTCCTTCAATTCCATGCAGAGGAAAAGCTCTATGAGTTCCAGGCCATGCCCTTTGGCCTCTCATTGACTCCCAGGGTCTTCACCAAGTGCATCGCAGTAGTGGCAGCGTACCTGAGACACCGAGGGGTCCGTGTGTACACCTACCTGGACAATTGGCTGATAGGTCCCTCCAGGGAGGAGGTGGAATGGTCCAGGGATCTGGCCCTCCAGACCTGCTTGTCCCTTGGCATCCTGGTCAATGACTCCAAGTCAGAGCTCATATCTTCGCGGGTGATTCACTTCATCGGGGTGGAGCCAGACTCTTGCAGACCCAGAGCTGGACTCCCGGTGGACCATGTGGAGGTTCTCTCCTCCTTTGCCCGATCACTTTGGGTTGGGCAGTAGCACCCTGCCCGGGATTTACTGTGCCTCCTGGGATTCATGGCGGCTTGCACCAGCGTGGTCCATTGGGACCTGTGGAGAATGCGCACTCTGCAGTGGGAGCTAGCCCGTCAGTGGTCTCAGCGTACAGGCCATTTCGACCAGCCAGTCACTGTGACCCAGTTGATGTGGGATGCCCTCCAGTGGTGGTTAGTCCTGGAACATCTGCAAGAAGGAATCCCAGTTGTCCGCCCGGAGCCTGCAGTCATCATAACGACCGATGCCTCCCTGATGGGCTGTGGTGCCTACCTGGGGGAGCACAGAGTCCATGGACTTTGGACTCCTGAAGAGTCCTGATGTCATATCAACCTGCTGGAGCTTCAGGCAATTTGGTTGGTGCGAACAGCCTTTACTCCACACATTTGGGGTCAGGTCCAGATGGAAAACGACACGACCATGTACTACCTCAACAAACTGGGCAGAATTCACTCCCTTCCTCTGTACAGGGAAGCTCTCCGCATCTGGACCTTCATGCTCAGCCTGAAAACCGATCTCCCGGCCACCCATGTGGCTGTCGTATCCAACCAGCTGACAGATGCCCTCAGCAAGGTGGGCGAGCCATCTCATGAGTGGTCTCTCCATGTGGAGGTAGTACAGAGTCTGTTCTCCTGGTGGATCTCTTTGCCTCCAGGGAGAACGCAAAACTGAGACTGTTTTATGCCTGCCCCCCACAGCAGGGAACGCTGCAGGGGATGCCTTCTCGAGGCCCTGGACCCAGGGCCTCATGTATGCCTTCCCTCCATTTCTGCTGATCCACAAGGTGCTGCTCAAGACCAGGAGGGACAAGGCAAGGGTGATCCTGGTGACTCCAGACTGGCACCACCAGTTCTGGTATCCTGATCTCCTCAGCCTCGGCTGCAGGCTCCTGGGGTGTCTTCGTCTGCGCCTGGATCTGCTTTCTTGTAGTCAGGGGAAGATACTCCATTCAGACCTTCAATTATTGCACCTGATAGCCTGGTTTATGAGTGGCTAGAGTTCCAGGCTTTGGGTCTCTCCGAAAATGTCCTCAGCATGGTTGAGGCTTCTCGGAGGGAGTCGACCTGAAAATGCTTTGCCTTCCAATGGAAGAGGTTCTCCATTTTGTGCCAGAGAAAGGGGCTTGACCCCTTATCTTGCCCGGTGGCTTGCATCCTCAACTACCTTTGGTCCCTCTGTCAGTCTGGCCTTCAGTCACTGACCTTTAGGGTGCACCTGGTGACCATCTCTGCATACTGGGCACGGGCTAGTATGCCATCAGCGGTGCAGGAAAAGGTGGTCTGGTGCTTTTTCAAAGACCTTGACCACATGTCCCCGCTGGTGCATGAACCACCACCACCGTGGGGCTTGTTGCTGGTGTTGGCAAAGCTCATAGGCAAGCCATTCAAACCGATGCACAGGTGTGAGATGTCACTCCTGTCATGGAAGACTGCCCTCTTAGTGACTATTACATCAACCAGAAGGATCAGTGGGCTCCAGGCGCTCTTGGTGGAGTCTCCTTACTTGGCCTTCCACAGGGACAAGATCCTGAAGGTTGTGTCTGAGTTTCACCTTAACCAGGTGATCAATTTTCTGGTGTATTTCACCAACCACACCTTGGAGGCTGAGCACTGGCTCCATACCTTGGACCTGCAGCGAACACTTGCCTATTATAAGGAGTGCATTGCTGGAGTTTGTGGAGAGGTTCACCAGCTCTTTGTCACCTGCGCTGAAGCCGCGCCTGGCAGACCAACAGGTAAGCGGATGATTGTCCAATGGGATTGTATCCTGCAATGACCTCTGCTATAGGTTGGTGGGTAGGGAACCTCCCGTAGGGCTAAGGGCTCATTCCACCCATCATACCACTACCTCGGTGGCTGCTTCCAGGGATGTCCCTATCCAGGAAATCTGCAGGGCTGCTACCTGGATGTCAGCACCCACCTTCATTTCCCACTAACACAGCGACCTTGGGTCACACTGGGATGCTGGTTTTGGGGCCTCAGTTCTCCAATCTGTGTTACCTAATTAGGGTGTGTGTGCCTTGCCCCCGGCTCCCAGAAAACTGCTAGGAGTCTGCCAGAAGTGTGGAGCTGTACATCATATCCAGATCTCTAGAAAAACAAGTTACTCACCAGTAACAGTAGTTCTAGGAGTGGTATATGATGTGCATCCACACTGACCCACTGGACGTCTCCTGGCAAGTGGCACACCGATTCTCGCTTCCAGGTAAGATCCGACGTCACCATATATTATTCTATATTTTAATTATGTGTTTCAGGTTATGCATGTTTCAACAATGTCGTCCATCTATGTGTTTTTGCAATTAATAAACAGGTAATTGTGTCCTTTTTTTCTTTTCAAGTCAAATGTGGATAGAAAGAGCATAATATTTTCAGAATCACAACACATGCTCAGATTGTTTTCACTGTCTTTGTCCAGGAAAGGCACACAGCTACAGCTTGTTCCTGGGTGTGTTTTGTCACAGTTGTCTCCTCAGTGTTTAAACTGTGTGCTTGTATCCATTATTTCAGTAACTGTGTTGCATGCCAGCTTATTGTATTATATCCTATACATCCTGTTGTACCACATTGTCCTACCAGGACATCCTCGTAAATGAGCATAATCAATGGAGTTTTCCTGCAAATAAACTTGAACTTGTGTTTTGGGAGCACAGGAAGGTTACGTGACTTGCTCTGGTCACACAATAAACAAATAGAGCATGTTGGAATCAAAATCCATTCTGCTATGAACGAAGCTTGTTCACAGCTCTTTGCTTTAACCTCTAGGCTGTACTGGCAGTTGATAATCAAAAACTACACATTGTAAGGCTGGCCCCATGGTGCCAGACCAGTAGGTACATAGCCACATTTGCATCTTGTAGACACCTGAGTTCACACCTGAAATTGTAAGAGAAAAGGCTGTAAGAGAGGAAACAGAAAAAGACAGAAACGGGTGCTGTGGCAGCCCCAGAAATCTGTACTGACATGAACACAGCCAGGGTTTAGAAATCCTGATATGAGGCCCCAGTACCCATTGGCACCACAGAGCCAACCTTGAGATGTGTAGTTTTTGATGATCAGCTGGCAGTATAGCCTAGAGGTTAAAGCAATCCTGAAGATGGATTATTTTTTAGCAGTTTGAAATGTAAAGGTGATAACTCACTAGTTTCAGTGCACATACAAAACAATTATTGTAAATGTAGAAAGTGTAATAACGCCTTAAACACACTTAATAAAACAGATAATTTCCTATTTAACCTATTGGATATCTACAGTTAAAGGAGAGCCAAGTCCCTCAGTGACATCATTTCCTGTCAGGAGCCTAAAACATATGGCTGCCCCCAGCCCTTAATTACAAGCTGATTTACATATGAATAACTCTGAACTGCAGACTCACAGATAAACACAATGGCTCACTCAAATTAGCTTTTTTTTTTTTTTTGAACTTTCCCGGCTCCCACGGCTTCAGAGGAGGCCTCGTACCTCCTACTCCGTCCACCAGGGCATCCCTCTAGGCAGCCCCTGCCCCGGCTTCATCTCTTGCTTGGAGGCCGGGGGTGTATGGATTTTTCTGCCTCGCCCCTGAGGACACTGGCGCAGAGGACGTATGTCCAGGCAGAAGGCGTGCAGACGCATGCCGTTGCCAGTCGCCAGCAGCGTCCTCCTCTCCCCAGCTCCAAAGAGCTGCCATTGCCCCTGAAAGCCCATGCTTCTACTGGCCCCCGGGAGCATCGGGTGCACAGGCACCCCTTGTAACCCTGCCCTGGGATGAGGAAAGCATCCATTGGGACGCTTAATCCTCCGTCCCCCCGCCGACCCCCAGCAATCCGAGTCCGTTCCCGAACCCGGGTCACCGGTGTAACACGAGGTGTGGTGTCCAGTGCCTCAACCCTGAAAGCCATGGGGCCAGCCAGATTAGCTTTTTATGGGCTTTCAGACATTAAGAAATCCTGTTGATGACAGTTCCCCTTTAATAACTCTGCAACCCTGTAATACGTTTGCATGATATTTGACATGCATAATTTCTGGTGATAGGTCTCCTGATGTGCCAAATTTTGTGCGAGTCGGATTAGTAGTTTTTGAGATACAGAGTGTCTAATCATCCTAAATTTACTATTTTTTTTTTTACATTTATTTGTCCACCTGTATCTCAAAAATGGCTTTAGGTAGTGATCTGAAATTTTCAGGGTAGAAAGCTTTTGCCTCACAGATGTGCCTTTTGAATGTTTGGTGAAAAAAATATTAGTCTATTCAAAAGGTATTCAACTTTTAATTTCCCATTATTTCCTATGGGAAAATTTATATGTTGGGCACGAAAGTTGTAATTTGCACAAGTTACGTAACATGTGCAAGGTACTGTCAGGCACGAAAGTTGTAATTTGCGCAAATTACATAACTTATGCAAGATACTGTTGTATTTTGCGCAAATTACATAATTTGCGCAAAATGCAACAGTATCTTGTGTAAAATATGTAATTTGCGCAAAATACATGTTAAACCCAAATTGTGGAACCTTAATAACTTTGGAACTGAAATTCGGCATGCATAATCTATAGGGGAAGGTCTCCTAACTTGCCAAATGTCCTGCGAATCAGTGTTGTGGTTTTCGAGATACAGATCATCAAAAAATCCTAGATGTACCTGTTTTTTTTACATTTCTTTGCCCACCTGTATCTCAGAAACGGCTTCAGGTAGTGGTCTGAAATTTTCAGGGTAGAAAGCCTTTGCCTCGCAGATTTGCCTTTTGAAGGTTTGGTGAAAAAATATTAATCTGTTCCAAAGTTATTAAACTTTTAATTTCCCATAATTTCCTATGAGAAAAATTATATGTCAGGAAGAAAAGTTGTAATTTGCACAAGTTGCATAACTTTCACAAGATACTGTTGTATTTTGCACAAATTCAGTAATTTGTGCAAAATACAACAGTATCTTGCACAATTATGTAATTTGCGCAAATGGGAGTGCAGAATCCTAAGGGCCCTGCACTCCCACCATAAGGATGCTGTTATACTGTCTCAATGGAGGGATGGGAGCACAGGGTCCAAAGAACCCTGTGGTCCCACCGTAACATAAGGATAATGTTATACTGTGTCAATGGAGAGATGGTAGTGCAGGGTCCTTCCCACTGTAAAATAAGGATACTGTTGTAGTGTCTCAAGTATATTGATGTACGATCTCAATGGAGGGATTGGAGCACAGGGTCCGAAGGACCCTTTGCTTACACCATAAAATATGGATACTATTATATTGTCTGAAAAAGTAAGGAAATTCGCTACAAAAAGTTTGTTAATGCACCATTAGGGTTGAAGCGTAAAAAGTAGGGAAATGCGATCTTAGGGTTCCCAAGCATAAGACCCTGCCCCCATCCTTGGCTTCCATCTGAACACCCCACCCTCACCTTTCAGCCCTAAGGCCCACCTCCACCCTGCATGCAGGAACAGGTGTGAGGGGTGTGCCTTGGGATTGCGAACTCTAATGCTCACCCCTTTTCAACAGTTAATGGTGCATTAACAAAGTTTTTTGCAATGAATAGAGACTCTGTAGGCTGCCCTTCATTACCTCCTTCCACACCCTTGATGGAACAACACTAGAGGACACCACCTCTTTCAAAAACCTGGGTGTCTGGCTTGACCAACACCTTAACTATTCTGTACATATTGACGCCATCCAGAAAAAACTGCGTCCCAAGCTCGGCTTCCTTTACAGGAATCGTAGTTCCTTACCACTACCGGTTAGGCGTGATCTTGTTCAAAAAATGTTACTCCCTATTTTTGACTATTGCGACATAGTCTACGGTGCTGCTTCTAAGTCTTCCCTTACCAAGTTGGATACTCTCTTCAGTGCTTTCTGTCGCTTTGCTCTCGACTCCCCGTCCGCACACATTACTGTGCCTTGTATCATTCTCTAGCTTTCCTCTCCCCTGAGTGTAGGCGTCTCTCTCACTGTGCCAAGTTCACTTCTAAATTTTGAGTTGGGACTCTTCCCTCCTACTTCTCCTCCTTGCTCTCTGCTCCACCTCCCTCCCTCCTACTGTCCTCCCAGATCTATTGATGTACGCACTCTAGCTATTCCTCATTGTTCTACCTTCACAGGACAGGAAGCTTTCTCCTACTGCCTCACAAGCTTTGGAACTCACTGCCACCTCCTGTCAGATTTTCCTCTTCCCCATCTTCAATTTTCTTAGTTCTTCACAATTTCTGTTCCGCTAACTGCACTTGTTCTTAGCCCCCCTTCAACAATCCCCACCCTGAGGCATTACCCTTTAGCCTTCTTTACTTCTATTCTCCTAACTGTACTTGTTCTTAGCCCCCCTTCACAACCCACCCAATCCTTTGCACATTATCCCCTACTCCTCTATCCCTGACTTGCCTCCTGTCTCCTAACTGAACCCTTACTATAATAGATGGTTACTGGGTGGTTATCAAATATTGCTATGACCACTTAGGTTAATGCAGCACCTGGGGTACTGAGTGCATAGTGTCCACTCTCCCCCCCAAAAAAAAATATAGTTGTAATAAACATGCCAGGAAATTGCTCAGGTTACCTCCCAGTGTATCTGAAGCACTAAAGCTTCTGGGGGCTGAGGGCCCCAGTCCACCAAACTGAAATGGATCCCTCCTTGTCTTCTACCAACCCTGGCTGCTTCGGTCAGTACCCTGTCATTTGAAATGTATTTTGCAGGCAACTTTTTTTTTATGCCAGTAGCTCCTTTGTGCTGTGAATAATGTAAGCACTATTTAACTAGGACTTGCACTTCTTTGGTTCCAACTCACATTGACAGAACTCGGTTGGGGAGGATGCTTGCAGTAACTTTGCAATCTTTGCTGTGTAAAGGTTTCTTGGAGTTGCTGTTAGGGGGGATTAGAGGGAAGAAATAACAGTCGGAAAGGAGGAGAATAATGTTGAACTGCCTTTTAATGTGGATACAAAGATGGGACTGGTGACCACTGTTACTGTTTTCCAGGCTGACGATTTATTCATCCTTAAGTCTTGCACAAGACGGAAAACGGACTCCATAGAGAAGAGATTCTGCTTCGATGTGGAGCCGGAGGACCGGTGAGTTGAATGTCTTCTCATAGTTTTGACAGCAGATGGCAGTATAGGACTTTAAGTTTTCTGTAATCTGGCTCCATAGGTTGTTGTGCAGACCACGGGGTCAAGGTCCATGCTGTCTGATTAGCAGATGTTAAATGCTTATGGTTACAAATACTGAAATACTGAAACAAGGGCTAAAGCATTCCTGTTTTGTGTGTGTGGTCATCATTGTATTGATGTGAATCATAGAAATTTGACAGCAAAAAAGGACCTTTCTGGCCCATCTAGTCTGCCCAACCCTCCCCTTTCACATACCCCACCTGCCCCCACCGTTCCCCCAGTACTCGGTCCCATATGCCTGTCCCATGCTCTCTTAAACTCTCCATCATCTCTGCCCCACCACTCCGTCCGACGGTCTGTTCCAGGCACCACCACCTTCTCTGTGAAAGTGCCCCCTCACATTCTCAAACCTATTTCTTACAATTCATGTGCCCTCTAGTTCTGGCTCCTCCTTCTCCTCGGCAGATCCCTTCACCTACTTTATTGAGCCCCTTTACATATTTAAAGGTTTCAGTCATGTCCTCCCTTTCTCTCATTGTTTCCAGCATGTACAGATTAAGCTCCTTACACCTCTGCTCGTATGTCTTCCCCTACATACCCTGCACCATCTTTGTTGCCCTTCTCTGAACCCACTCCAGTGCGTCTATAGCCTTGTGGAGGTGTGGTCTCCAAAACTGAACCCCGTACTCTAACTGTGGCCTTACCATGGCTTTGTAGAGGGGCATTATAACCTCCCTTCTTCTGTTAGTAATGCCCCTGCCTATGCATGCCAGCATTCCATTAGCCCTTCCCGCCACCTTACTACATTGGAAACCTACCTTAAGGTTTGAGGAGACTATGATTCCTAGATCCCTTTCCTGTTCTGATTCTTTGATTTACTCCCCAGTGTGTACCGCTTTTGTGTTTTTCCTCCCTAGGTGCATCACAGCGCACTTCTTGGTATTAAACCTCAGCTGCTATTTCCTGGCCCACTCTTCGAGTGTCTTGAGGTCCCTCCTCATGTCATCCACCCCCTCTGGGGCTTCCACCCTATTGTAGATTTTTGTATCATCAGCAAATGGGCACACCCTCCCTCTCAAACCCTCTGCAATATCACTGATGTAGATGTTGAAGGGTAGCAGACCCAAAATTGACCCCTTTGGAACTTCACTCCTCACCCTTGCCATCTCGGAGTGCACCCCATTAAGCACTACCCTCTGAGTTTTCCCTACTAGCCAGGCCTCCACCCAGCCTGCAATTTTCCCTCCCAACCCCATGCTTTCCATCTTGTTCACCAACCTCCTATGAGGGATGGTGTCGAAGGCCTTGCTGATGTTCAGATAGGCCATGTCCACCTTTCCTCCCTGGTCGATTACCTGAGTCACCCAATCCAAGAACTTAATTAGGTTGGTCTGGCATGATTTCTCTTTGGTGACGCCATGCTGTCTGCTGTCCTGCAAGCCACACTCCTCCAGGTAATTCACCACCCTCTTCTTGATTAATGCCTCCATTACTTTCCCTACCACAGACGTGAGGCTGACTGGGCAGTAGTTCTCCTTCAGCTCCCAGCCACCTCCCTTGTGTAAGGGCACTACATCAGCCCTCCTCTAGTCCTTTGACACCCTCTCCATATCCAGGGACAGGTTGAAGAGCCTTGTCAAGGGTGCAGCCAGCTCCTCCCTCAATTCCTTGATCACTCTGGGGTGCAGCCCATCAGGCCCCATTGCCTTGTCCACCCTTAGTCTGTCCAGCTCAGCCCTGACCCTGTCCACAGTGAATGGTCTCTGATCCACTCATTTGCCCTCCTTTCCCTTAGGCGCTAGTACAGGACCCCTGCCTTCCACTTCCTCCTTGAACACCGAGCTAAAATACTAATTTATTGCCTCTGCCTTCTCGAAGTCTTGCTCCAAGTTTATCCCTCACTCTTCTTTCAGTCTAGCAATCCCGTGCCCTGCTCTTTTCCTCTCCCTCACATATCTAAAAAATGTTTTAGCCCCCCTCCTGGCTCTTTTGGCTATTTTCTCCTCAGTGGCTGCTTTTGCCCTTCTGATCTCCCTCCCTGCCAGGCTCCTCCTCTTCTCCCTATACTCCTCTCTGAGTGTCATCTTAAATTTTCTGAAAGGCCTCCTCCTTTCCCTGACTTCCCCCGCCACCTCCCTAGTGAACCAGAGCGGCTTCCTCCCCCTCTTGCTCTTCCTGACTTTTTTTATGCACATTTTTCAGCATCCAGAAAGGGCGCTGCTCTCGGCATGTCTCTCTTCCCCTCCCCCATCCCCCTCCACCGTCTTTGCTGGATCCATGTCCCCTTGCAGGATTCACAGCATCCTGTAGAGGTGTTGTTTTCAGCTTGTCTCTCTTCCCTCCCTTCTCCGAGTCTCAATATCCAGAAGGGGGTCTTTCCTAATTCTCTTCCCCCTCCCCATCTTTACTGGTCCCTTATCCCTTACAGGGTTCACAGCATCCTAAAGGAGTATTGTTCTTGGCATGTCTCTCTTCCTCCCTCCCTCCTGGACATCCATACCCTAATGTTAGTGTTATCCTCAACATGTCTCCCCAAAATCGTGGCTGGGCCCTGTCCCTTGCAGGTTAACAACATCCTGAAGTGGTGTTTGTTCTTGGCCCATCTCTCCACCCCCTCAACCTCCCCTGCTACCGGCCTTCAGATAGGCAACCTATGCACTTATCCAACCCTGTATATAGTCCCCCCCAGCACTTTAAGGTTTACACCTACTGTTGTCTACACCTTACCCTTCTTGTCATATACTTGTTTTGCTCATGGTGTTGTTTGTCCTGTATATGTTATACCTATACAAGTTGTTTGCTCAACAACTATCTGGGATTGTTTTTGCCTTGAACTATGGGGTACACTTGACGTACACTTTGTGTACATTTGTAAATTGTGTGTATTTGCCTGTATTTTGGCCTGTATTTTTAGCGTGTGCATATTGTAAAGGGCCTGGATATGTGCTTTGTTTTACCTGCTCCACCCTTTATGTAACCCTTCTCCCCAGGATGCTTCTGGAAACAAGCTGTTTACAGCTCATGTTGTCTTTCCTGGTGAAACCTTTCCAAATAAATAAATATATTTCTGCTGTGTCCTGAACGCCTCCCCTGATAGCTTCCCAGAATTCCTCCACTGCCCCCATCTTCTCCGTATCTTCCATTTTTTTCCTAATGTCTTTCTCATCTTATTAAAGTCTGTGTGTCTTAAGTCCATGACTGTCATATTAGTCTTACATGTCTTCCTCCCTGCCCTGACCCTGAACCGTACCGCGCTGTGGTCACTAGTGCCCAAGGCTTCTTCCGCCTGCACCTCCTCCACACTCTCCCCTTTAGTCAGAACCACGTCCAACAAGTTTCTTCCCCTCGTTGGCTCCCTGACCAGCTGTTGAAGGAATATCCCCTGCAGCTTGGCTGATACCTCCCTGCTCCTTGCCGACAATGCATCTGGGATTTCCCAGTCAACATCTGGGAGGTTCAGATCACCTACCAGTAGCAGTTCACCTTTTTGTGCCAGCCTTGCCTTTTTTTTTTTTTTTTTAACTTCATCAAGTTTATTAGTATCATAAGTATCTGGTACAACTGTTCAACCTTAATAACAAAAGGAGTATCAATCTAGTATAGGTCTTACGTTATTCATTATTACAATATATCTTATTATCTGATATAACTCAACACAGATAATGCCTTCCTTAACTTAAAATGAATTTGAGACAAGTAAAAGGTATAGTACAAGGAAACACACTGCATGAAGCCTAAGGCTTCCCAATGGTGAATACAGTTAATTGCAATGTGGCCTATAATATTGTCCCAGTCTTTAGTTAGGTGTTCTGTTTCTAAGAAAAGGACACCAATCTGTCCTAAAGGCTTGGTTAAAGCTGGAAATGCCATTTGATTCTGAATTTTTAACAATAAACAAAAACATTAAACAAAACATACATATGCACAGTAACTTTACCCTGTGAATATTCATCCAATCATTTTAGTGGATGGTCTACCCCACCTACACCCCTCCTTTTCTTTCCTTCCTCATTCCCAGACCCCAGGGTGAGCCACAGTGGATCTTTATGCAAACTGTTGTCCCCTCTCATCCCCCCCCCAGCTCCCCCCCGTGCTTCCCTCCAAATATACCAGTGTTGCCAAATCTCCAAAATCTTTCTTTCCTCAAATGGATTGTGTAGGTAATGTTTTCTAGTCGTTCTCTCTCCTCTACCCTAGAGATCCATTGAGCCAAGGATGGAGGGTCTGGTGTTAACCACTTAGTGGTGATACATTTCAGGGCTGCGACCCTCAATACTTGACACAATTCTACTTGTTTCCTTTTTCTGGAGGACAAGGTGGGGAGTCCCAGAACTAAGTCCTGAAAGGTGAAGGAGAGAGAGAGAGACCCCCCGGTTGTTCCATAACTTCATGGATCTGTAACCAAAACTGCTGTAGCTTCCCACATCCCCAAAATATATGGTAATGTGTACCTTTGGTTTCCCCACACACACTACAGCAGGCCGATGAGGCCTGCAAATTGAAATGTTGAGTGATCATTGGAGTCCTGAAGAAGCGGATCAAGGCTTTCCAATTGAATTCCCGCCAACTAGTGGCAGATGTCACCTGCCAACCTCTCTGAAGTCGACAAGTCCAGTCCTTTTTAGAAATGGTGTCTGCCGCCTCCATTGCCCATTTTTCTCTTATGTCCTCCAATACCAGCGTCCCCGGTTGAGTGGTGAGAACCCTATACAGAATTGAGAGGTAAGGTAATTTGTCCCTAATTGTGATAGAATCCCACCAAAAGGTCTCCAGATGCGTTAGTTCTCTAGTGATCTTTTGGAAATTCTCCCCTGTATTGATGAAATGTCGAGTTTGGAGGTATCTGTAAAAATCTCTACGAAGTGAGAAGTGTTCCTTGAGTGTGGTATAGGCAAGGCAAACACTTCTATCAGTCAGTTGTTTGAAGGTAGTGAGACCTTTAAGCTCCCAATAAATATACCCTTGGTCTGACCTGAGGGGACCAAACTACCCATGTGTCTAATCAGGGAAAGAGGGCCCAAAGTGTTTGGGGTGTGTGTTATCTTCCTCAGTCTAAGGAGGATGTGTAGGGAGTGCTTTACCCAAGGGTTAGAAACAGAGGACCGGATCTGAGGGCAAATAAAGTTAGTAGGTAGTGTCTATATTTTATAATTAGGGACTGCCTCAGTCTCAATAGAGTACCAGCCTGAGTCGGTGCGCTGTTTGGCCCAAGTAATGAGTTGCACTCCTTGGGCAGCTAAATAATAAAAGTACATGTGAGGGAGGCCTAAACTGCCCCTCTCCCTAGGTCTCATCAGGGTAGTAAAGGCTATCCTTGGGCATTGACCAGCCCATATAAATTTGGAGATGTCTTTAGATAGTTGGGTCCAAAAGTAAGGTGGAAGGGGAATAGGGAGTGTTTGAAATATGAATAATAGTCTAGGCAACACATTCATCTTTATGGCCTGGATTCTTCCATAGAGGGTAAGGGGTTGAAGCTTCCAATGTGCAAAATCCAATTGTAGGGTGTGGTATAGTTTGAGAAGGTTGTTTCGGAATAATTTAGAAGTGTCTACCGAGACCTGGATCCCCAAATATTTAAATGTGTTTTTCTTGGCCCATGCGAATGGGAATGTTTCTCTAAGTTGCTGGGGAGGGTGCCATTCAACACCACTGCTTCTGATTTAGTTAGATTGATTTTATACCCCACCAGGACGCCAAATTTCTTCAAGGTGTCTAACAAGTGCGGCAGGGAAGTCTGAGGATCTTTTAAAAAAAATAAGGCATCATCTGCATAAAATGTTACTTTTTGTTCAGCTCCCCCTGGTATCCAGACTCCCAGGGGCTTTAAGGATAGGGCAAAAATCAGGGGTGACGGGGGCATCCCTGCCTGGTGCCCCTCTGAAGAAGCAGGCGGTTTGACAGTAAACCATTCACCCTAACCCTAGCCTCTGGTCTATGATACAAGGCTGCTATAGCGGAAACAAAATGTTCCCCCAATCCAAACCTTGACAGGGTGGATGACATAAAGTGCCAGTACACCCTGTCAAAGGCTTTCTCAGCATCCATACTGATTGCCAGCTGCAAAGAAGCCGAGCCTCTCTGGGCTGTGATAATATTCAACAAGCGATGGATATTATCCTGAAGAAATCTCCCTGAAATAAACCCTGTCTGATCTAGGTGAATGAGGGTAGAGATACAAAACTGTAATCTATCGGCCAAGATTCCTGTAAACATGTTTAGGTCCACAGGTAACAGGGAGATTGGATGGTAAGAACTACAAAGTTTGGGATGTTTACCTTGTTTAGGGATCACTGATATCTAAGCTAGATTCCAGGATGGTGGTACTGGTTTCCGATCTATCAGAATCTCATTACAGGTGGCAACCAGATGGTCCAATATAAGGGGTGTGAAACCTTTATAAAATTCGGCCGGGAAGCCATCTAACCCCAGAACTTTACCATTTTTCAACTGTTTAATTTTGGTTAGTATTTCGTGGGTGGTAATTGGGGCATTGAGTGTCGCTCCAGCGGGGTCTGCCAAGATGGGAAACAGCAGGTCTTCCAGAAAGGACAGCACTGCTGCCTGATGCCCCGGAAAAGTTTCTGACTTGTAGAGAGTGGCATAGTAGGTTTCAAATCTGTGCAGGATATCTGCCGGGGAGGTAGTAGCTGGTGTCACTCTGTCACTCTGAAGTCGGATCACCGCCCTGCTTGCCATCTCTTGACAGAGTTGCCAAGCCAGTAATCTGTCCGCCCTGTTTCCCTGCTCAAAGTATTTTTGCCTAGTATACTGCAACTGGCCTTCAGTTTGGAGGTCAGGTAGCTGGTTAAGGTCATGTCGTGCTTTATCTAGGTCCTGTTTGTCGTGGGGGTCCTGGCTAACCTGGTGAGATGCCTCAAGCTGAACTATCTTTTGTTCCAATTGTACCCTCTGATGACTACGCTCTCTTCTAAGATTAGAAGAGTATTTTATTATTTCTTCCCTAAGGAAACACTTAAGGGTATCCCATCTTACACCATCTCCCATTTCTCCTATGGGATTATCTCTCTCAAATCGCTGAATTTTATCTCTAACCAGTTCTTTAAAGTCTTCCTTAGTAAGGAGACTCACATTGAGTCTCCAGCTGGATTGTGGTGGGGTCCAGGTAGTGAATTTATTAATGGAGACTGGAGCATGGTCCGAGATGATAATCGAGCCTATGACACACCAGTCCACCCTCTGTATCCAGTTAGTGGATATCATAAAGTAATCTATTCTAGAATATGCCCCATGCTGAGGGGAGTAATATGTGTAGTCCCGCTCTCGAGGATGCAAAAACCTCCAACACTCCGACAGGCCCAGTTCTTGGTTCAATCTTAAAATAAGCTTCCCTGTTCTAGTGCCCCTCCCCCCCCGATTCTGCCCCGATCTGTCAACTCGTGGATATATGACCTCATTGAAGTATCCCCCAATTACTACCATACTATGTGCATCCGTAACTACTACTTTAATGATTTTCTCAAGAAAAATAAGCCTGGGGGTCTCTTCATTTGGTGCATGTATATTCACCAGGATGTACTCCTGGCCTCTGTAGCTACCCCAGATCTGAACAAATCCACCTTCCGGGTCTGTTCTAACCTTCGAGACTACCAGGGGAGCATCTCTTTTAACCAGAATTGCTACTCTCTACGGTGTGGGCTGGCTTCCAAATGTGAAGCATACACACTACCAACCCATGCCCTTTTTAATTTGAGATGCTCTATGGCAGACAAGTGTGTATCCTGCAGGAAACCTACGGTGGTCCCTCGCCTATGCAGATCCTGCAGTATTGTGGCTCACTTTTCTGGGTTGCTGATTCCCCTCACATTGAAGGATATTATCTGAAGATCAGCCATTTTCAATAATAGGGGTCTGGTACCATCCACTAATAGGCAAGGGGAAAAAGAAACACCCACATAAGTCCCTTTGCTTAACAGTTCTGTGCATTATATACAACAAGAAATTTAAGTGCATCGATAAGTAACTTTTATAACAAAACTGAAAATCAGTAAACTGTATAACCCAACCTAACTTGCTTTACTTCAAGGTGTAAATACCCTATTGCCACCCTCTTCAGAACTCCTGCTTTTAGAGGTGTGGGTGGATGACCCCAACACACTGGGCCTGCCATCTGACTCAGAGCGTGTAACGGCCTGACAACCAGAAGGGCAGATTAACACCACACCCGGGGGCACTAGGCACTTTATGGATAGGAAGGAAAAAGGGAAAAAAGAGAGGGAAAGAAAAGTGCCTTGCCAAACCTTGAAAAACCCCCAACCCTGCCTTAACTAATAACTCGCATTAAAATATTAGTTCCTGCTTTCACATTAATGTTTGTCTGGAGGGGTATTCTATTCCCCTTGTTGTTAGGAGTAGGCCAACATATTCCCCAGGTAACCTCCAGAAGCTTGGGGGGGGGGGGTGTTGCAGTGGTAGCCAGGCTCCTTCACCAGGGCAAAATAGGGATGAGGAAAGGGACCCCTCAGAGATCGAGGTCAGCGTATCCCACTTCACCCTCTAACATGTCCAAGCAGCCATTTAACTTTTGAATTGTTGCATTCCGATAGGTCAGCTAAAGTAAAGTGGTTGATCAATCTCACAGGCAAATCCGCTGTTCTGGCCCAAGGTTAGTCGTGATTAAAGGGAGATGTGCTTCTATGCCAGCGGCTTTGATTTAGAGTGAGTTCCTCGTCAGGGGCCCAGTCAGAAGAACTGACCAACCTGACCTCTGGAACTTTGGTATAATAGAAGCTCTCCTCGGCTATAGATTTGGAACAAAGCCCTCCACTAGTGCTAGCCTGGGTAGACCCTAATCTAGCCACTGGGGGTTGTAAAATGAAACCGGACCTAAAGTCCTTCTAAACTAAGGGCTTTATATCAGATTGTGGCACCCGCTAACGTTTCATCACCACTTTCCTGCCCTGGCATATCTAGTCACAGCAACCCCAGTCGGGAACGCCAACCGATCCCCTAGGATCACCCCCCCCCATGTAAACATTCAAGCCCTAGGCCCCAACTGCCACCTCTTAAAGAAAACTTGATACATTTTTACCAGGAACAAGTCTTATTTCCACCATTTTAACAGTTTAAGCATTCTGTCTGTCCCATCCTCCCTGCCTGTTGCGCAGGGTATACAGAGTGAACCCACAGCAAGCATTAATGATCTCCCTCAGAGAATCACTCACTGTTAACCGTCGTAGAACACCAACAAATGGAGAATTTCATTCCTTCAGGTCAATGATTTTTCCATACCGTTGCTTTGTTCTGAAGACAATTCTCCTGCACGGTTCCGTTCAGCGAGTGATGAGGGCGAGATGGCGTTTACATCTTTGTGCGTGTTAACTGAGTCCCACAGTCTGGATGTACCCCAGGCAGTCATGAAGCTCCTTTCTTTTGGTTCCTACTTGTTGCCAAGCCCTCTCAGTCAGGTGTTCCTTCTGTTGTTGGGCCAGATAGTGAGGGATCTCCACATTCAGGGATAATAGGAATTTTTGAGCTGCCACTAGGTCTGGGAACCTTCTCGCCCCATTTTCTGCAACCACCTTAGGTTTTGCTGAGTATTCCACAAACGCCTTCACCCCTTTTTGCTGAAGAAGGCATACCACCGCTAACACCTTTCTGCGTTGATTAAGCAGTTGGGGGTATAATCCTGCTCAAAAAAGAGCTGGGTATCGCCAAATAAAATTTCTCTCTTGGACCATGCCAGTTTCAGAATCTCCTCTTTAGTACATAAGTCCAAAAAGGCAATAACTAATGAGCGGGGGCAGGCTTTGAAGTCTCTGGGTTTGGTCACCAGAGAGCGGTGGGCCCAAATGAAGTAAAGCGGTTTGTCTGTTGGCCAGCTCAGAACCTCCAGGAGGAAGGAATCTAAGAAAATTGGTACTGGGCCCATCTCTGTGCCTTCGGGCAGCCCGTGGATGCAGACGTTATTACGCCTGTTGCGATTCTCCAGCTCTTCTAATTTGGCTTCCAGTTGTTGCTCTTTACGGTGGAGGTCCAGCAGGGCTGCATTATGGACATCTGTGGTAGTGGAGTAGTCATTTAGCCCCTTTTCCAGCTGATACAGTTTTTGGGCAGTAAGTTCAAGCTTTTCCCGATCTTCTGTAGCTTTTGCCTCCAGTCTTTCTAACGTGGCACTCATCCGCTGTAAGGTTGCACAGAGCTGTTTGGAGGTGATAGTGCAATCCTATTCTTCTGTTTCCTCCAGAGCAGATAGGTGTTGCGGCGAGGCCGCTGCTAAGCAGGCCGAACTGGGCTGAGCATAATCAAGCAACGTTTTATTCTGTTTCGCTTACTGGGCGCCCAATTTTTCTTTAGATTATGTCAAGAAGACATCTTTCCTTGATTTTTGCAAGCTTTAGAGGATGGATGGTTCAGATAATCCGATGATTATGGTGGATTTCTCCTTTGGCGGGTTAGGACGTCTAGATCAGGCTGCCATTCAGTCGATGCACTCACCGGAAGTCCCCCCAGCCTTGCTTTTATGTCTGGAAGATTTACAGTAGAGAAATTTAAAAATAAAAGTCTGAAGGCTGATCTACTATTAAGTTTTGAACTGTACCTTTCTGCTGCAGTGCGCATTCCTGCATAGAGTATGTACCCACATATAGGGAAGCACCTATTCCATTCATATTAGTTTTGCAGTTGTATTGATTTATGTAGGAATCTTTCTTATGATTTCATTTTGTAAGTTCATGATCAACTTATGAAGGCTCTTGGTTATTTTTTCATGTCCCAGTCCCCCCCCCCCAGCTGCCTAATCACAGCCATTCTCCATTGAGGAGGGCAGGTGAAGCTGGTTGACCATAATGCAGCGTGCTACTCTGGCTGATTGATAGGTGGCTTGTATAATGGGGGCCCACAGTTTTTTTTGAGCAGGTAAGCAGCAACGTGGGGGAATACTGTACCTTTCCCTCTCCCAGTTGTGAAAGGACATTTCCTGCAGGATCCCTCCAGTTAAGTCCAGTAAACTAATACCTGGTATTTAGGGATTCAGGCCTACCTCTTCACAAGAGTACTGCATGTTTCTTCCAATTTATCCTGCTCCCTCATCCCTGATAAGGCGTCACGACAGCAGTGACACCCAGTCAGATTGTGCTATCATCTTGGCCTTAATATAGTTCTGTGGCTTCCGGTGGGCACACTGTCCTTTCTCCAAGGCTGAGGCTTCAGGGGCTCTCAGAGGATCTAATCGTAGATAAATTTCTGCCTCCATTAATTACAGAAATTAGGGCCAAAAAAAGGGTACAGTGGTACGGCACCATAGATAAACTGACTTTCATAGTAGTAAAACGTTTCCTAAAAGGAAACCTAGTTTTTCAGCTGTCCGGCTTTACAGCAGTTGGACTATGGGAACAGCTTTGTTTGCTTTTTAGTGAACTGCAAGAAATTTTATAAGAGGACATTAGAAACAGAAATAATATTAAAAAAGATCAAACGCCGGCCCGGTAGCACAGAGGGTTGTGGCACTGGATGCCACACCTCGAACCACGCTGGTGACCCGGGTTCGGGAATGGACTCAGGTCACCCGGGGCTGGCTGAGGAGGAGAGGATTGAGCGTCCGAGGACTGCTCTCCTCTCCTGGGGTGGGTTGGGGAAAGTACTTTGCTCTGTAGTGGCCCCCGATGGAGACCGGAGGAACTACAAGGAGCGTCGCAATGTGGGCTCTCCAGAAAAACATGAAAGATGGCACGTCTCTGACTGGATGACGGCAGCCCCACCTCCCTGTGCCTCTCTGCCATGAAGCATCCAGGGCTGCAGTATCCACGCTCCGCCCAGAAGCAAGAGGGTGCTCAGGCACTCTATTTTCCCCTCCTGTAAGCCTCTCCAGGGCCCCTCAGTGAGGATCGCCGGTCATGGAGTTGGAGAAGCAGAATAAAGTGTCGGCGGCAGAGGCAACGGCAGGACTGGCTGCTTGAAGGAGTGGACGGAACGTGCCTGGTAGGCGGGGATAAAAATAAAAAATACACGAAAAAGATCAAACATGGTTTGGCAAGGATTGTTTAGAGAGGAAATGTATGCTTCTGCTCAAGACCAGGGAGATTAGAAAGTTAAAGCAAGCCCCCATATTGAATGTCTAAATAATGAAAGGAAACAATATCAAGCCCTAGTAAAGGAGAAGATGGCCTATTATTTAAGCAGTGGAACAAAATGTTTACAGCAATAAATGAAAAAGACTCCAAAACATTTTGGGCTGTAGTGGCAAAAGGGACAAACAACAGCAGAAAAAACATAGATTCTTATATCTCAGCGAAGACATGGGTCAAATACTATAAAGATGTCTTCTGGGTGAAGGAAGAAGGTTCATTAGGTACAAAGATAACAGTTATAGATCCACACCCTAAGAATACAATTCTCTGAGGTCTATATGGCAATAAAGACACTGAAAATGAGAAAAGCCCCTGGCCCAGGTAAAATCCCTACAGAAATCTGGTTAAGGAATTCATCTATTTGGTGTGACACACTAACCCATTTTTACAATATATGTATTAGGGACAGTTTCATTCCTGGAGAGGCTCTGAAGTCGAGTTTATCCATAAGAAAGACAGTGTTATGGACCCTGCTATATATCGGTCAATCCGTCTTTTAGACATTAATTTGCAAATGTTCTTAAATATTCTACTGGAAAGGCTGAAACAACAGATAGAAATAATAGGAGGTGTAACTGAACTGCAAGTAGGCTTTAGGGCCAACTACAGTACTATTGATAATTTTTTTGTTTTAAACTACTCAATAGAAAAATTTGCTTGCCTTAGGAAGCAGCACCTCTACGTGGTTTATATACATTTCTCCGCTGCCTTTGAAACCATTAATAGAGGAATTCTCTGGCAGATATTACTGAAAATGATGCAGCATTGGTGAATGTGATTTTTAATATATACACACACGGGCTCGGATCACATTGTAGGCGGGTGCACACCTCTCAACTACAGTCCCCACAAATAGAGGGGAAAGATAGGGGTGCGTCCTTGCTCCCACCCTGTTCTGTCTATATATTGATGACCTACTGTAATAAGAAAAATTGCAGATTTGAACTCTGATTCCCCAAAAGTTAATAATGTAGCAGTATCCGCCCAGGCTTATGCAGCTGACTTAATTATTTTTTCATTAACAAAAACAGGTTTACAGAAAAAAGTTGACTTATTGGATAAATATACAAAATCTTTGAAACGTAAATAAACATTAGTAAATCACAAGTTATGGCATTTGGACCTAGGGTAAAAGTATCCAAATTTAAAGTAGGTGGGGGTGACCTAGAATTTGTTCATGAATATACCTATTTGGGTCTTACATTCACCCAAGAGTTCAACTGGAGTAAACATCTGAGAAAATTACAGGAGGCTGTGCAAAAAAAATCCTTAGCACTGAATAATTTTAATTATATGTATGGAGGTCTCTCAATGGAACCACTTACAACTGCAATTAAAACAAAATACTATGCACAAATTCTCTATGGAGCAGAGATTTTGGACACAAAAAATGTAAACACCATAATGATCCCAGTACATAAATTGTTAAGAAAAACCCTAGGTCTTCCCCAATCTTTTCCAGAACAACATATAAGGGCAGGGACTGGTCTCTTAGATATAAGAATTGTGACAGACTCTGGGAAGATTTTGTACTGGTTAAAGGTTACAAGGCTACCAGAAGGCAGACTTCCTTCCCAATGTCTGGGTGAACAAAAGGACTGGATAAAGAGAGACTGCATCAAGGATTGTTGGTTAAAAATAAATTTTGCAGAAGCTGGAAAGGTACGATCTGATTACACTAAACAGATGCATGAAAAAAATATAACATTAAGTCTGAAATATAAAACCTACATTAAAAATAAAATAGCTAATTACTGGATTAATATTGATCATCTGATCTAAAATAGCTCCATGGTATGCTACACATGCTGCTAATCACACACACAAATATTACCTAACAGTCCTCATGGATCCTATTCTAAGGAAAATTTATACAAGGTGCAAGATAGAGTGATTTGAAAGTAATGTCCAAGCAGCCAGATATAGAAAACTTCCAGAAACTGCAAAAAAAAAAATGCTTCTGTAATATCGGATCTAAAGAAGATCTGATGCATGTAATATGGGATTGCAGTTGGTACAATAAATAGAGAAGTTTCTGGTTGGCACCATTTGTCGAAGACTGGGAAAGTGTTGATAAAGAGCTACTCACACAGATATTACTTACCAGTCAGGACAACTGGGCTATAACTATAGTTGCTAAGTTGTTTTTTTTTTATGCAAATAATTAAAATCAGGAAAAATAAAACAAAACAAACAGTTACCATGTTTAATCATGGTCAAGTCAGTATCGAATCTTACAAATAGCTGTGTAGTTAATATTGTGATGGCATTTTAATGTGTGAAGATATTCAATATTGTCATAAGAATGCACTGTAGAGTAATATAAGCAATGTTTTTTCACATGTATTTATGCTGTCTGATTTTGTATGTATGTACAATATGTCAAATTGTAAAGACCTAACGTGTCGAACGATAAAACTTGATTGATCGATCCAAGGCTGAGCACATCTACTAATGAGTCCTCTTTAGCCTTGCTGGCCATGGAGGAGGTTCAGGGTTTTGGCTGTGAACTCCGATCTCCTATTTGGCACTTCTACAGGCCCATCACCCCAGGGCCATTTTTGATTTGTGAGATTTGGTGTGCACTGGCCATCGTTACAGACTGATGTGTAGGAGAGTCCATTGTTTTGCTGTTTGGATGCCCAAAAAGGGTTTCTGTGACAGTTGTTTTTGAAAAAGTTTTTCCTCTGCTGATGGGCTGAATGAACTGTGTACTAAGTTCCCAGTCCTAGTGTTTAGAGGCACTAAAACTGTCTCAAGCAGCTCAATAATTGCAACAGATGGGAACTGCAGTCAGTGGAAACCCCACCATTCCATCTGTTGGAATTTGTGTTGGGTGGACTGGCACACTTGAAGCACACTCAGCTGGCTGGCTGCACATTTTTGAATATGCCTGCTTGCTAAATGATGTGATTAGTGTTCTGTGTCACTAACAGTTCTGTGCCTTCTTCTCCAGGCCTGCGATTATAACCATGCAAGCTCTGTCCGAGGAGGAAAGAAGGCTTTGGCTGGAGGCCATGGATGGGAGAGAGCCGGTAAGAAGGGATACTAAAGGAGAGAAGGACTTGAGGCAATGATGGCCTTACTGAATGTGATCTGGGCTGCTCAACCAAACTAGAGTGTGCATTAGTGCTCAACTGGTTTTTATAAAAGCAAAAACAGAGCACTGTTGAGTTTCGTCTACCATTAGTTAGGCTACAGAAAGTGGCTTGCCATGAGGGACAGTGCTTGGATTCTCATGAATGTGATATGGGCACTGCTCTGGCAGTGGGTCTCCAGGTTTAGACATACCAGGCTTTGTTGGGAGGGGGAGATTGCTCTACAAAGAGGTTACAACCCTTCTCCATGCCCAGGGAAGAGTAATAAAGAGTTTGTGCCAAGCAGCCTCACACAGTGGAAGTCTCTAAATCCATTGAGATGATTATTGGCATTGGCAAGAATCTGCTGCAGGGATCTAGTCTTGCCTGAAACTGTGAGCATGCCTAGTGAACATTGCTGAGGACTTCCACAAAACTGGCATCTCAACAGTGGCAGTCTGTTTTTTTAGTGCAACTAAATTTGGAAAGTTGCAGTGATGGAATTTTGGAAATGATTGGGGGATGCACTATTTTGAATGTGTCTGGGGCACACAATTTTGAATGTAGTGAGGATGCACAGTTTTGGAATGTGGCTAGGACATGCAATTTTGGGAATGTGGCAGGGATGCACAATTTTGGAATGTGGCAGTTACACACAAGTTCAAAATGTGGTGGTTACACACAATTTCTGAATGTGGCAGGTATGTGCAATTACTGAATATGATGGGGGATGGGTGCGCAATATTTTAGTGCGGCAGGGACATGCAGTTTCAGAACCGGTGGTGATGCACAATTTTGGAGGGGGCAGTGACACTTAATTTCAGAGTGTAGTGATAGCACTTAATTTCAGAATAGTGAGGATGCAGAATTTTGGAGTGTGGCGGTGACATGAAATTTTGGTACATGACAAGGAAATGCATTGTCCAGATGTGATGGGGGCACACAATTTTGGAATGTAGTGGCGACACAGTTTTTGATTTTGGCAGTCATGCACAGTGTTGGAATGTGGGGGGATGGGCAGTGTCATAACATGGTAGGGATGCACAGTTTTGAAAAGTGATGGGTGCGTAAAGCTTTGATCCATTGCAGGGACCTACAATTTCAGGTTAAAATTGTGTCCTGCCACATTCTGACAGAGCACACTCCTCCATATTCTGAGACTGCATGTCCCCATAATGTTCTGAGATTGTCTGTCCCTACCACTTTCCAAGACAGTGCATCCCTGCTACATTCTTTTTTCCTCCTCCACAAATATTTTGTCCTCCTTGTCATGGGGTGGCTGAACAGTCCTATTCCCCCAAGCTGGCAACTGTCTCTCCCGGGACATACCTGGTTTTGAGGTTCCCACAAATCCCTTTCCCATGAAGGGGCTGGAGAGAGGGCTGTCCCCCCACCCCAGTGCAAGCATCTAGAGAGAGATCTGCTTTTCTGGGTGACTGTAGAGAGACTGGCATGGGCTGGCAGGGCTTCATGAAGCCCCCAACAGCAGTTTTTCAATTTTTTGCCCTGCCTGCGTTGCATGGCGTCAATGCATGCATGTGGAAGCACAAACGCATGATGCACTTGCAGACCCTTTTTTCATGCCACCTGATGCTGTACTACCAGCAGGCCTCCAGATGGCACCAGTCTAAGATTGAGCCCAACAACCTCCCATCCCTAGGATCAGACTCTTGGGCACTCAGTCCCCTCCCGCTCCAGTCAACCTCCAGTGACCTGAGTCCGTTTCTGAACCCAGGTCGACAGCATGGGAGGAGATAAGGTGCCCAGTGCCTTAGCCTTTTACACCACTGGATCGGTTACCCCTCTGCATTCTGAGATTGCATATCCGCGCCACATTTTGAAATAACGCATGCTCGTCATATTTCAGGATTGCATGCCCCTCATTCCTAAATTATCCCCCTCCCCCATTCTGAGATTGTGTGTCCCCAGCCACAGTCTGAGACTGCATTTCCCTGACACATACCTAGATTGTGCATCCCTTTTGCATTCCAGTATTGTGTATCCTTGCCGCATTATGAGATGGCCAGATTCTCATTCTGAAATTGTGCCTGCACACATTCTGTACTGTCCCTACTACATTCCTTTATCCAAAATATATTTATAATTCCAGAACTGTATGTCAGCACTGCATTCCGAAATCGTGTTCCTTTTGTGCTGCAAAATTCTAACTCTGCCACCTGCAGAAATCTCATCACTGCAGTGTTCTGAAATTGCACACAACCTTGGTATTCCAAAGTCACTTGTCCAACACTGCATTCCAAAACCACCTCCACAACACATTCTAAAGTACAATACCTTGCATCTCAATATTCTTGAAACACATGTACTTTACTCAACCCAGTAAGTTTTTTCCCAAATGATTACTCCTCTTGCAGCTTCTTAGACCGTGGAGAAAAAAGTCCTATAAGGTTTCTGGCAGGGAGAGTTTGGCTGAGTTCTGAAGCTGATATTACCAGAAACATAGAAACATAGGTGTTGGCAGATAAGGGCCTCTTGGCCCTCTCAGTCTGCCCTCATTGCTCTGTCCACTCCCTGCTTACTATCTACTTTATCACCTTGACCTATTCTGTCACTGGTCTCCCCTCCCTTTTATTTCTAAGATCCCACTGTGTCTATCCCATGCTTTCTTGAATCCTGTAATTGTTTCTGATCCCACTACCTCTGATGAAAGGCTGTTCCTCTCATCTACCACTCTTTCTGTGAAGAAGTGTTTTCTCATATTTTCTCTGAACCTCCCCGCTTCTACTTTCATAGCGTGCCCCCTCGTTCTTGAGCATCTTTTCTTTTGGAAAATGCTGCCTTCCTGTACCTTGAACTTCCCTGAGATGTAGTTGTATGTTTCTGTTATATCCCCTTCCTCCTCCTCCTATCTTCCGGTGAGTACATGTTCAGTTCCTTAAGCCTTTCCACGTAGGTTTTCTGATGCATGCCCTGCACCATTTTGGTTGCCCTCCTCTGAATCGCCTCCACTGTGGCTATGTCCTTTTGAAGATAGGGCCTCCAGAACTGGACATAGTATTCAAGGTGTGGTCTCTCCAGTGATCTGTACAGGAGTATTGTCACCTCCCTCCTTCTGCTGGTGATGCATCTGCATATGCACCCAGCATCCTGCTAGCCTTCCCCACTGCCTTATCACACTGTTTTACATTCTTTGGATCATCTGCAATAATCACCCCCCAGGTCCCTTTCTTGCTCTGTGACTGTCAATGCCACCCCTCCCCCAATTTGTATGTTGCGCTCGGGTTTTTGTGCCCCATCTGCATTATTTTGCATTTTTCAGTGTTGAAATCCATTTACCAATTCCTTGACCATTTTTCTTGCTTTTTAAGATCACCTCTCATTCTATCCCCCCATGTGTCCATCCTGTTAGAGTTTTGTGTCATCTGCGAAGAGGTATACCCTTCCTTCCTGTCCTATAGTAATGTCACTAATAGACATTGAAGGGGACTGGGCCCAGTACTGATCCTGCAGCACCCTACTGGTCACTTTGCCTTCTCCAGATTGGGTTCCATTCATCACCACCCTCTGAATTGTACCACCCAGCCAACTCTCTACCCATTTAACAATCTTAGTACCCACTCCTAGTTTTCCCAGCTTGTTTAGCACTCTTCTGTGTCGAATGGTGTCAGAGGCCTTGCTGAAATCCAGGTGGGCCACGTCAACCGCTCCTCTCTGATCCACTTCCCTGGTTACCCAGTCAAAGAACTCGATCGGGTTTGTCTGGCACGACCCCCCACCACCCCCCCATGAAACCATGTTGCCTTGGATCCTGAAGACTATTGGCAACAAGGTATTCCCCAGTCCTCTCCTTTAACAGTGATTCCATTACTTTACCAACCACAGATGTCAAGCTGACAGGGCTGTAGTTTTCCCCTTCCTCCCTATTACCACTTTTGTAGAGCAGGACCACATCTGCCCTCCTCCAGTCCCCCAGTACCACCCCTGTTTCCAATGACAAGTTGAACAGAGATGTCAGAGGTGCTGCCAGCTCCTCTCTGAGTTCCCTCAGTATCCTGGGGTGCACCCCGTCTGGCCCCATTGCCTTGTCCACCTTTAGTTCCCTAAGGAGCCTTTCTTTCCACTGTAAATGGGCTTATGTCCACTTCCTGGCTGCTAATTACATTGTCCTTATTCTGGCCCATCACCTGTCTTCTCCCCTGTAAACACTTAACCAGAAGTATTTGTTTAATATGTTTGCCTTTGGGTTGTCCACCTCTACACTACACCCTTCTTCATCTTTTAGCCTCACTATCCATCCCTTTGTCTTCCTTTTTTCTCTTATATAACTAAAGAATGTTTCTAGGAGCGTGGATATGTTGTTCATCCACACTGTCTGGCATTGTCCCTTTCCCCTTTAAATCTTGCCGGAAGTCTTCAAGCTGGCTCCTCCCACCCACCCGGGTGGTAAATACCTCGGCTCCGCCCCATGACTCCAGATCTTCCTTTCCGCTGGAAGATTCAGGTTCCCTCGTGCTTTCTGTAGTGTTGAGGCCCTGGATTCGTTTCGACGGTTTTCACCGCATCTTCTCGCTCTGAAACTCGTTAGAGTTTACGACTCTGATTCGGACATGGATGACAAGTCATCCCCCGGGTTTCGCCGGTGTCCATGCGGACAGAAAATGTCGCGCACCGATCCCCACCTCTCGTGCGTTTACTGCCTCGTTCTATTCACGATACCTCGCAGTGCTCCATTTGCGCTTCCTTCCACCCCAACGTCCTGGAAGATCGTCAGGCGCGCCTGAAGCTGGGTAGACCAGAGCTCCGCAACCCACCAGTAAAATCCAAGGAGGCCAGGTGGGCGGTTTCCGCGGCTGCGAGATCCGCCGAGCAGCTCGAGCGCATGGCAGCCTTCGAGGAAGAAGCCGCCCAAGCCTCGGCTAGCGAGGTCTCTTGATGCCGCTCAATCTGGGCTCTTCCTTTTCAGGTTCCTTTAAGGATTTGTGCCAGTCTCCCTACCAAGGGTGAGGCCCCCTCGACGACTCATCCCATTCTAAGAAAAGGATCCTAAATCTTCTTGAGTCGAAGAAGACGCTCCTGGGATCGGACGGTCCGATGTCTTGACTCGGTTGAAATTGCCTCCTCGCCGCTGGGTTTCAGACCTTCCGTCTGTACCGGCGTAGAAGCCGAGAGTCGGCTGATCCGGCGAGATTATTCTCGACCGATCGAGCCGTTATCACCGACTCCTGTCGATGATTCTTTAGAAGAACGCCGATTCTTCTCCTTCCCGATGAGGGAGACTCGCCTGTGGTCTCCGATCGAGGGACAAGAACGAGCCTCGGTTTTCACCGGTCAGTCTCTCTCCGATCGACAAAGCTGACACCGTCGGTCTCGATCAGGGAGCAAGTCCTCTTCGGTCGATCGACCCAAAAAAGGACACAAGCACTCCCGCAAGAGGCGCCGCCACCATTCCCCTTCCTCCTCGGACGAGGAGAGGCTTCGACGAAAAATTTGTCGACGCTGCGAGGATCTCATGTGGCAGCAATTCCTGCTAGCAGGTCAGAAGCCGGCTCCCTCGGTGGTCCCGGCTATCTCTTGGCCTCAGCCTCTTCGGCCGCCTCAGACACCGATTGCTCCGGTGCCGGCCTCTTCGGGCGCTCGACGCTCTTCCGCTGCAGCGGTTTCAGGTTCCCCACCAATTTTGGTGGAACCTCCACCTAAGCTGCCCCTTTGGGGTGTCTCTCCAGGAGGCTCGACAGTCTTCGGGTCTCCCCCACAGACTGTCAATTACGGTCACCCCTGATTGCCCTAGGCGTATCGAGGGGGACTTAGGTGGGCAGCCTTTATAGCGGGACTCCTCCGATTCCGATAACACTGGCCTTCATTCTCTCGATGAGCTTTCGGCGTCAGGCTTGGAAGAAGGGCCTTCCTCCTTCCAGGGCATCCTCCGGCTCATTTCTGAATCGACGGGGATGGCCCTACAGCCTATCCAGAAAAAGGCAGAATATCCCCTTATGGATATTCTTAAGAGGATACCCCACGGAGCATTTCAGTTGCGAAGCCATTATTGGTCGGCCTTGGAACTCTGGCAGCGTCCAGCCTCCTGCCCAGCTCCATCTGCCCACATGGCACGCCAAGTGCAGCGGTGCCCACAGGGTCTTTGGTGGGGTTTACTGGCACCTCGGCGGAAAGCCTTGTGACTGCCCTCAGCATTCAGGCGGACGGGCAGCTCAGCCGATACTGACCCCTCCAGACAAAGAGTCCAAACTTATAGACCCACTCGGCCCGGAAGGTCTATGCTGCATCATCTTTGGGCCTTTCCAGGCAAGCTCAGCGGTGATTATGGCACACTTCTCTCATGCCCTCTTGGGGTCGCTGGGCTAAGTTCTCCCCACCTCCCGCTGACATGCAGACCACGGTCAAGCAGGTCAGGGACCAGGGCAGAGCTGTTGCTAAACAACAACTCCAGACTGCTCTGGGCGGGTGATTCCTGTGCCCGTTCACTAGCTGCAGCGGTATCCACTCACCACAGTGCTTGGCTGAGGTTATCCTCCTTTCCGTGGATACTCAGCACAAGCTAGCTGGCGTGCCCTTCCTTGGCACCAACCTCTTGGACCAGGAGTGGCAGGTCACCTGCAGCGTGTCGAGCAATCTAATGCCACCTTAGATGCTACATCCGCTAAGGGTTCTTCAAGTAAGAACCAGCAGAAGCGGGAAGAAGCCTTTTTCGTCATTCTTCCCCTGCGGTCAGACAGCCACCCTTCCAGGGGGTCAACAACAGCAGCAGGCTCAGGCTTGCGCCCTAGGCCCAAGCAAGGTCCCCAGCAGCCCACAAGGGAGGCCGAGTGCTGGTCCAGGTGCCCCTCCTCCCTCTAAGCCTGCCCAGTGGCCGGGCGGGGTGTCCTCCCCCGTACCCGTCACTTCAGCTCTGGGTCCTCCCGTGGGGGGCTGGCTCCGCCACTTGGTTTCCACCTGGTCCAGTATCTCCATGGACAGATGGGTCCTAGAAGTGGTCGGGCAGGGTCTGCCCTTAGAATTCGAGCAGTACCCTCCCAGCCGAGCCCATGCCCCACGAGAGGAGCGGATCTCAGTCACCCGGTCTGTCCTCCGAGACGACATCGCGCTACTCCTCCTCAAAGAGGTGGTGGCCCGAGTGACGGATCCTCCTTCAGACCCAGGCTTCATCTCCAGGTATTTCCTGGTGCCCAAGCGGATGGGGGTTGGCGCCCCATTCTAGATCTGCACGCACTCTGAATCGGTATCTCAGGTCTCGCACCTTCGGATGGTAACTCTAAATCAGATCATACCATCCCTGGAGCAAGCGTGGTTCTGCACACTGGATCTTCAGGGCGCTTTCCACGTCCCTATCCGTCCGTCTCATCAGTGGTTCCTCCGCTTCAGGGTCGAAGGGACCCTGTTGAGTTCAAGCCATGCCCGTTCGGCCTGTCATCGACCTGAAGGTTTTCACCAAATGCATTGCAGTGGTGGCAGCCATCTTGCGGTCAGGGGTTCAGATTTACCCCTACCTGGATGATTGGCTCTTGGCGGGATCCTCCCTTCAGAGGTGGAGAGGTCCAGGGACCTGACCCTCGAACCTGCTCACACTTGGGCCTTCTGATCAGCGAGGCCAATCGGAACTTCGTGCCTTCTCAGGTGATGGGCTTCATCGGGCAGAGCTCGACTCTCGTCAAGCCAGAGCTCAGCTCCCAGCGGACAGGCGGAGGTTCTCTCCTCCTTTGCCCAATCATTTCTGGTTGGGCACTCCGCCCTGCCCGGGACTTCCTCGCCTCCTGGGCTACATGGCGGCGTGCACGCGGTGGTGGTCCGCTGGGCCAGACTGCACATGCGCCCCTCCAGTGGGAAGCCTCGCCCAGCCCAGTGGTCTCAGCGTCCAGAGTCTTTTTCGACCAGCTGGTCCCGGTCACCCGGGGATGTGGGATGCCCTACAGTGGTGGACCGTCCCAGATCATCTGCTGGAAGGGATCTGTTAGTCCGCCGAGCCGACGGTCGTCCTTACGACCGATGCCTCTCTCACGGGCTGGGGAGCCCACATGGGGGATTACAGGGCTCACTGGTTCTGGACCCCAGAGGAGTCCCGATGCCACATCAACCTGTTGGAGCTCAGGGCAGTCAGACTGGCTCTGTCAGCTTCGCTCCTCAGCTCCGTCAAGTGGTTCAAGTCCAGACGGACAATACCATGACCATGTACTACCTCAACAAACAGGGCGGCACGCACTCCATCTGCTATGCAAGGAGCGCTCGGATCTGGACCTTCGTCCAGCTGGCTGGAGGCGGATCTCCTAGCCATCCATGTGGCAGGAGTCGCGAAACCAACTGGCGGATGCTCTCAACCGCTTAGGCCAGACATCCCACAGTGGTCTCTCCATCCAGAGGTAGCCTACTACCTGTTCTCGTTAGGGCAAACCCATTGGTGGACCTGTTTGCCTCCAGGGAGAACACCAAGCTGAGGCTGTTCCATGCCCGCCCCCTCAGCAGGGGCTCGCTGCAGGGGATGCCTTCTCGAGGCCGTGGACCCCAGGCCTCTTTGTACTTTCCTCCATTTCCCTGATCCACAGGTGTTACTCAAGGTGTGGAAGGACAAGCGAAGGTGATCCTGGTAGCCCCAGATTGGCCACGCCAGTTCTGGTATCCAGATCTCCTCAGCCTCGCCGCAGGACCCCGAGCGCCTCAGTAGCACGGACCTGATATCTCTGAACCAGGGAAGGTCCTTCATCCGGACCTTCAATCCCGCACCTCACAGCCTGGTTCCTGAGTGGCTAGAGTTCCAGGCTTTGGGTCTTTCTGAGGATGTCTACTCCGTGGTGGAGGCATCTCGAAAAGAATCGACCAGGAAATGTTATGCCTTCAAATGGAAGAGATTTTCCATTTGGTGTCAGGGTAAAGGTCTGGACCCCTTATCCTGCTCGGTGGCTAACATTCTAGACTACCTTTGGTCCCTCTCCAAAGGGGTTGGTCATCGACCCTTAGGGTGCACCTAGCAGCCATATCGGCTTACCGGGCGCGGGTCGGTCAGCCGACGTTGGCTCAGGAAAAGGTGGTCGGGCGCTTTTTCAAAGGCCTGGACCACATATCCCCTCCGGTGCATGAACCTCCACCTCCGTGGGGTCTTTTGCTGGTTTTGGCAAAGCTCATGGGCAAGCCATTCGAACCCATGCACAAGTCTGCACTTTCACACTTGTCATGGAAGACGGCCTTCTTGGTGGCTATCACGTCAGCCAGAAGGACGGGGAGCTCCAGGCGCTTTCAGTGGACTCCCCCTATCTGGTCTTTCACAGGGACAAAGTTGTCCTGCGCCCCCACCCGAAATTCCTTCCGAAGGTGGTGTCAGAGTTTCACCTTAACCAGGTTTTGACCCTGCCAGTATATTACCCTAATTACACCTCGGATGCCGGGTATAGGCTCCATACTCTGGACCTCAGACGTGCTCTCTCCTATTATAAGGAGAGGACGGCGGAAATTCAAGGAGAGGTTCGCCAGCTGTTTGTCACCTACACTGAAGCCGCTTCTGGCAGACCTGCAGCCAAGCGGACTATTGCGAGATGGATCACATCATGCATAGGTCTGTGCTATGAATTGGCGGGTAAGGAGCCTCCCAATGGGCTAAGGGCTCATTCTGCGGGTCATACTGCTGCTTCGGTGGCTGCTTCCAGGGACATCCCTATCCAGGAAATCTGTCAGGCCGCTACCTGGAAGTCAGCAAGCACCTTTGTTACCCATTACCACATTGACCTAGAGTCACGTCGGGATGCTGGTTTTGGGGCCTCGGTTCTCCAATTTCTATTCCCTAAGTAGGGGTATGCCTTGCCTCCTCCTCCCGGGCTGCTTGGGTCGCCCAGACGGTGTGGATGAACAACATATCCACGCTCCTAGAAGAACAGGTTACTCACCTGTAACAGTAGTTCTAGGAGTGGTATATGTTGTTCATCCTACTTCTCAGACCTCCCGGCTTTAGGAGCACTACTGCTGGCTTCCAGCGGGCTAGATCTGCAAGCGTCATGGGGGGGCGGTGGTAGTTTACCACCCGGGTGGGTGGGAGGAGCCAGCTTGAAGACTTCCGGCAAGATTTAAAGGGGAGAGGGACAATGCCAGACAGTGTGGATGAACAACATATACCACTCCTAGAACTACTGTTACAGGTGAGTAACCTGTTCTTTATCCCCCACTTTCACGGATTTGGTGATCGTTTCTTCTGTTTGCGCCTTTGCACTCCTAACTGCCTTCCCTTGCTTCTCCTAGTAACTCTCCCTGTCCTCTGGCCCCTGTGTTATTTTGTATCTTCCAAATGCCATTTTTTTTGCTCTTACTTTCCCTGCTACCTCCTTAGAGAACCATAGCAGTCCCTTCTTCCTTTTGCCCTTGCTACACTGCCTGACACTGAGATGTGTAGCTTTTTCACTGCCCCTCTTTATTTTTGCCCACTGTTCCTCTACTCCCCCATTTTCCCTAACCCTGCTAGGCTGTCTGTCAGGCATTCTCCCATTTTCTTGAAATTGGCCCTCCTGAAGTCCAGGATCCTCATCCTCATGTGATTTGATTCCAACCCAGTTTTAATATCAAACCACGTTGTACGGTGATCACTGTTTCCCCAGGTGTTCCCCCACTGTGACCTCTGTGACAGTCTCTGTTTGTCAGCACCAGGTCCAGTATTGCCTCCTCCCGAGAGGGTTCCATAACCAGTTGCCTGAGGAATCCCCCCTGCAGGGATTACAGGATATTCCTACTGCCGGTTGATGCTGCAGTGGGGAGGCACCAGTCTACATCTGGTAGATTGAAGTCCCCTACTAGCAACACTTCTCCCCTGTGAGCCATTCTTTGTATTGCTAGCATCATTTCCTTCTCCAACTCATCCCCCTGAGCGGGAGGCCTGTTGACCACTCCTGTGTGGATAGCTGCCCCATTCCTCCTCTCCAGAGTGACCCACAGTACCTCCTCCCCTCCCTGCTCCCCCTGTATTTCTGTGGCTGTTATGTTGTCCCTGACATGAAGAGCCACTCCTCCCCTTTTTCTGCCTACCCTGTCCCTCCTGAATAGAGTATATCCTGGAATGGCCATTTCCCAGTCCTGGTTTTCATTGCACCAGGTCTCTGTGATAGTGACTGTGTCTAGGTCTGCCTCCGCCATGGTGGTCTCTAGGTCAGCAATCTTGTTGCACAGACATTGAGCATTTGCACACATGGCTTTGCAGGTTGTATAGCCACCCCCCTTCCTTTAATCTTTTGCCCCCCCCAAGCCTGCCCATTATACTTTTCAGTTCCAATTGTTTCTACTACCCTCCAGCTACTTGTTTTATTTGCTTCCTTTATTGGTTTCACTCCCTCCGCATTCTCGCTATTGGCCTCGTGAACTAGTGGGGGCAGTTTTTGTCTCCCTGCCTCCTACCACCTCTCCCCTTGGCTAGTTTAAATGCTTGCCAATGTAGCATTTAAACTGTTCACCAAGGACTATGGTCCCCTTCCTGGATGGATGTAGGCTGTCACCTTTGTGCAGGCCCTCATCCCTCCAGGTGGGTCGCCAGTCCTCAGTGAAGCCGTAACCCTCCTCTCTGCACCAGTTCCTTAACCATGTGTTGTATTCCTTGGTGTGGAGATACCTAGCCTTCCTCTTGCTATGGACAGGTAGTACCTCTGAGAAGGTCATGGAGCTTGCCACCTGATCAAGAGCCCTCCCCCACTCCCTAAACTCCTCCCACACCCTTCCTGTCCCTGCATTGATCCTAGCCAAATCGTTTGTCCCCAGATGGATAATGACATCCAGCTCCCCTCTCCTTGTTACCACCCTAGTGATCCTCTGGATTCTCTTTCCATCCCTCTGTGCTATGCCTCCAGGTAGGCATTTAACCTCCCTATCCCACCTCTCTTCCCATCCCCAGATCCACTCCCCTGACCATAGAGTCCCCCACCAAGTGTTGCTTCCTCTTCCTCTGGGGACCCTGCCACACCCCCTTGGGGCTCCATTATGGAGGACCCACTCATCCACCTTGGTCACAACTGCAGTTGTCACTGGGACCTTCCCACTCCTCCAGTATAGCATAGGAGTTCTTCAGCTGCACTGGACGGGGGATGTGCTTCTGATCTACTTCCCTCATCCTCCCTGAGCCCACCTTTGTCCAACCACCCCTCCTGTTAGGCAACCTTGGAGGTGGTAGAGGCAGACTTGGTGGCCCATGGGTGGAGAAGAATGTTCCCTGAATCCTAGCCAGCGTGGCCTGGAGACTAGTAACCTCTGTCCTCAGCCCAGAGAGATACCTGCAGATGGGGCAGCACTGCAGTATCCAGAAGATCCTCCTGAAGACTGCTTCCCACAGCCACTGCATTGCACCACTCCCAGCATCTTCCCCTCTGCCTGTTCTAGCTCTGTTCTGATGTAACCCCCCTCTTTTTTTTTAAACTTCGCTGAAACTAACTTTTCTGAGAAGGCAGTGAAATCAGGGTTACAAAACAGAGTACATCTTTTAACAATGTGTGTTAGAGCTCTTATTTTGGTATGAGACTTACTGGTGCTATGTCTGTCCCAATTCTGTAATTGAATACTTTCAGCCAGACCCCGTCTTTAAACTGAACACAGACATATTATTTTGGGGTGATACTTGTGATACATGAAAAAGGCCATGATTTGCATATACTCCCCACAATGCTCTGCATTATTGGGATATGTGTAGTTTTGTATTTCTTTGAAACTTGGCTTTGTTGCTAATGCCCATCCTGGGTAACCATTGCCCCCAGTGCTTTTGTGCTGATGTTCTTTGTCTTTTAGGTTGCTGTCCTATTTCAAGCTTACCATGACCCCAAACCATTAGATGATCATAGGGCTGATTCCTCCTTCCTGCTGAGATAGAGCACTCTGATCATTCCAAGAAGAAGAAACCTGTGTCTTTTTCTTCCGTTTAGCCTTTGCAGATTGTGTGAGAGATTATTTGGCACTATACACTCCTGAATAAAGTAAAACCAGTTTTAATTCTTTCATAGCAACATAGACAGTGTTGCCAGAAAAAGACCATAGGCCCATCCATTCTGCCCATAAAACCCTAACAAACCCAGGATCTATTGTCCATTCAGGGTTCTAACCCACACTGTCCACCCCCATGCTCCCTGCTCTGCCGCTACCACCCAGAGCAACTACTAGGCCCTTCACTCTACCCGAGCTGTGTTTGAAACCATTGATGGCTTTGGCACCCACCACATCAGCTGACAGATTGTTCTGTGCCTCCACCATCCTTTCTGTAAAATAAAACTTTCCCACACCTCTCTTGAATCTCTCCCCTCAGTCAATTTGCACTTGTGCCCCCATGTTCTTGAGCTGCTACTCTTGCTAAATAGTTCCTCACAGTTTACCTTGTCCATTCTTTTCCGGACCTTGAAGGTTTCTATCGTATATCTCCTCTCTGGTTTGGCCTCCAGCAAGTACATGTTCAGTGCCTTGAGCCAATCCTCGTAAGAGTTGCCCCGATGGCCCTGAATCAGTTTGGTCACCCTACGTTGCACTGTCTCCAGCCTGTCCTTCTCTTTTCTCAGGTGAGGACTCCAGAACTGTGCACGGTACTCCAGGTGGGGCCTCACTAGTTCTCAACAGGGAGGTAGTAATACCTTCTTCCTTCTGCTATCAATACCCCTTTCCTGTACATCCCCACATCCTGTTTGAATTATTATAGTCCTTGTTACTGTGGCTTGATTATTTTAGGGAGCCATTGATGACCTCTAGATCTCTTTACTCAGAGGTCGTACCCAGCTTTGCCCCCCCATCCAGTACCCTGTCCTGGGATTCTTGTTCTCTTTGTGCATCACCTGGCACTTTTTGGCATTGAATTTCAACTGACAAACCTTTGACCACCTCTCTAACCTTTGCAAGTCACTTGGCACCTCCCTAACCCCCCCTCCTCACGGTCTACTCCGCCATAGAGTGAAGAGACACATCCTGCCCTGGATTCATTTTCCCTTGACACTGATAAACTTTTTTTTTTAACTCTCTTTATTGGTGCAGTCATACAGAATACATTACAGTGTTACAGAATAGGATACATCAGAAATCCCTATGCCTGTTTCTAAATTAATATTTGAGAGATTGTCCATCAACCATTGTTAAAAGACAGAAGTCCAGTTGGAAGTAAGAATATCACAGGTTCTGTATCGAAAGAAATAGAAGTCAGATAAAAGCTTGCATCTCATTTTTTTAAGATCAGAAGAGAAAAAAAAAGCAAATAAATCACCTATCTACTCTAGTAAACAGTTTCATGTTCTTCTCTTCCTAGAGTGTGACTCATTCTGTTATGAATACAGTTTAAAACCAGGGTAAAGGGAGGCGATAGGGGAGTAAACTGACTAAGCAGGTATCCAGATTGGCCCAGGGAGGTTAGGCACAGCCCAGACATAGCACCTCAATAGACAAGGGTATGACCCCCATAGTCAAGCAGGGGGCCCCGGCATGAAAGAGATGACCAGATAGAGTGGTAACAGAGTCTCACCAGAACACATTTAGACTCCAGTTGAGTCGAAAGTTGTTTTCTTTTTTTTTCTAGTTATACTGTTAGTTAGGATAAGATACAGAAAAGAATGAGTAATCGAGTGTGGCCTCTGGTAACTCACAGACTCCCACACTGGTGACACCTGAGAAAGGAAGACACATACAAAGAAAAGAGGTATATGCACAGTACAGGGGTTAAAATGTGAAGTATAAAGTAGTAAGCACATACACCAGCAGAAGGAGGAGGGGGATAGTCTGATACACATAGATGGAAATGGCTAAGAGCAAAAAGCAGTACAAGGAAAAACACTGATGTACTGTACGATATCAAGATACATGAACCTGTAACTTGACCATTGTATACCCTTTCTGCTTACCTCTGTGGCATGTATTTTATTTGTCTGTAATAAAAATGAGTTTTAAAAAAAAAAAATAAAATCAGGGTAAAAGTCCAACAGGTATATAGCAAAAACAAGGAAAGAGACCAAACAAATTGAAGGAAGCTGAATTAACAGTGTGGAAACGTTATATCCTTACATAAAATTCCCTGTGCATGGGTGGCACAACAGGGATGCATCAGTACCACTACCCCTTGCCTGCTGAGACTGGACTAATGTACCCTCTAGTTCTTCAGCAGGTCCATTAAGGAAAGCCACACCCCTAGCATTTTATCCATCTGTAGACAAAGGTCAGCAGTAATTTTTTTCCATTCGGTATCTAGTTTTAACCACGGAAATCCAATCATTTAGCGTAGGGAAGTCTGGGTTAGCAATCTTTTAGTGATCGTCTTACCTACTGCTGCCAAGAGGATGCCCAATAATGCTTTTTGATGATGTGATCTTTTATCTTTGGATAGTTTAGCAAGAATCCAATTTTCAAAACCTGGAGTATCAGGGATTCCTGCCATTGAATCACATTTCTGCCCTATCTTAGTCTAAAAGGTTTGAATCTGGGGATAGTCACAAAAGATTGGGTAAGGAGTGCCCTTCACACCACACACCCTCTAATACCTGTCGGAGCTGCCCCCTCATATAATGCTTTGTTCTACACAGAGTGAGGAAATAATGACTCACAATCTTGCACCTGAACTCCTTCCAATTATTGGAAGTTGAAGTGCGCTATACTTGCTCCCAAATATACTTCCAGTCCTGAGGGCTGAAATTTAACCCCAACTCCCTTTCCCAAACCAAGTGAAATGGAGATGGCTGCTACTCCCTATGATGGGTGAAGGTCTGGATGAGCAGGAAAATGTATTTTTTCTGCAGTCGTCCATCTGCTGCCTTTCAGAACTCTGGTTTATTGAGTGTGGCTGATGAACATATTAGAAAACACTGGACCCAGGACCAATCCTTCTGGTACCCCATTGGTGACTTCTCTGTCTTTTGATTTGACCCTGTTAACCCCAGCCCGTCTGCTGTCTCACTTCCAACCAGTTTCTCACCTGTCTGTGTCCTTCATTGTACTAAGATCCTCTAGCTTCTTCAGCAGCCTTCTGTGGGTGCCAGGTTGAAAGCCTTGCGAAAATGAAAGTAGAGTAAATCCACAGTGTGGTCCTTATCCACTATCCTTGTTACACAGTCAGAAAATGCTATCTGGTTGGTCTGATAAGACCTCCCTGCCACAAACCCATGCTGTTTACTATCATGACCACTGCTCACCAGGTAGCCCACAAGGTCCTGTGTGACTAGTGTATCCATCAGTTTACCCACAATGGAGGTAAGACTGACAGGTTTGTAGATGCCTAGTTACTACCCCCTTATGAAGCGGGACTACATCTGCTACCCTCTAGTCATTGGGACTACCCTTGTATGAACTGAGTTATTGAACAGCCCTACCAGGGGTTTAGATAGTTCTGTTGCCAATTCCTTGAGCACTTGCTGACGCATCCCATATGGCCCCAGGGCCATGTATTTTTAGGGCTGCTATCCCTTTCCAAACCCTTTCACTGGTAAATACTTGTTACCTCATCCCTGAGATCCCCCTTACTGCCGCCTTAATGCTACTGTCTGGCAGAGGACCTCTATCTTCTTTTGTGAATGCATAGCAGAAGTAGTTATTACAAATAGCTGCTTTCTGTCCACCCTCCTTAGTAACCCTACCTCTAGTGCTCCAGATAAACATTGGCATTCAACAGTACTGTGCTCACCATTTTTGACACTGGGTGAGTAAAATAAAATTTTGATGAATAAAAGTGCTTTAAACTTGGAAAAACAACACCTTTTGAAGTATCTGTGGAGCATTTCCAAGGGTTGGGATGAGTATTTGTACTCATCTAAAACATTTCAAACATTATTTCTTAAAATGTGGTGAGTAAAACAGGCCAGTATCTGGAGCACTGCCTACCCAGTGGCAGAGCCGGGGGAGGGGGGGTCACCCCTCCTGGCTGCCTCAGTGTGAGTAGTGGTGCCCCACCACCATCTTTATTTAATGCTTAGTGCCCATTGTGGAGCCAATGATTGACTGAAAAGCCCCCCTGGCTCCCAAATGTTCCCAAACCTGGCTCCACTACTGTGCCTACCTCCTTCAGTTAGCTTAAGAGTTCCCTCCTCCCTTCTTTCTTTTTTACCTAATATATTAAAGAACTGTTTTCCCCCTCCCTTGATACCCCCCTCCCCTGCAATATGCAAATCTGTGTCTGCCTTTGCTTCTGTGACTATCCTTTTGATGTCCCTTGTTCTCATTTGGTACTCACCCCATTCCTGCTTCCATTACTTTTCCTTGTACTTGGTGAAGGCCTTCTTTTTGTCTTTTCCTGCTTCCCTGACTTTTTCAGAGAATCATATTCGTCTCTTGACCCTGTTTCCATTTGATTACTGTGCTCATGCAAAATTTGTTGCCTCTGGAATGCCCCCCTCCATTGCTTCCCATCTTTCCTCAACATCCCTGATGCTATTCATTACAACTAATGTAACATACCAGCTCACTCATCTGGTTGAATTCTGACCTTCTGAAATGTAGGACTTGAGCCTTTGTTGAGGCCGTGCTAATCCCAAAGTTTCATGGTGATTTGAATGTACTTCCTGTGATGCTTTGCATTACTGGAGTATACGTAATTGTATTTCTTTGATATCACAAAGATATATTACATACTGTACATCAATTATCCAGCTGGTATGTTACTGTATGTTAGGATTTGACAGTGCTTTTTGTTGTGTTACCTCTATGCAGGGGTTGTTGAGTTTGAGTGACAATGAAACATTCCCAAAGAGCATTTCCTTGCCATGAGGTGGAACATTTCCATTAATGGTGTTACAGCTTATTGCTGTCTGATAAATTAGATCTAATGTTCTAAAATACAGATAAGGCTTGCTATACATTTCAGCAGTAAATCTGAGCTCAAACATGTAGATTACGAGTAGCCTACTATCAGGATTTTTCAAATATATAAAAATCCCGCTATGAGTAGCTTACTATCAGGATTTCTGAGTATATAAAAATTCCTGTCAAACACACCATGTTATGGGCTGAGAAGATTAATTTTTTTTTTCCTGGAGCATTATGAGTAAGAAAAAGGAACCTGTAAACTGTCCGGCTACATTGGTAATACTTGCATAACTGTAAGGAAAAACTTTGTAGTCAATCAGGCACCATAGAACTCCCTGCAGGTGCAGTACACCATGTCATCTTCTTCAGTATTGCAACTTTGTATCCCTATTCAGCCCCTTGGCAAGGTTGTGGCACCAGACAATTGAGCATGAAGACTTTTGGGAAGAAGATTGTCATGTATCCCCCAAAATGCAGGAAAATGCCATTTTAGTTACATCCAGTCCAGTGTTGCATACTCTTAAATCAAAAGAGATAGACAGCCCATCCTATAGCTTGACTGACATTGCAAAAACAGTACATGAATGTTATCCCCCAAGTCCTCCTTATACCCAAAGCATCATCCCTGTTAGTCATCTGCTTCGTCTTCTGACTCCATCTTCTCTCTGCGTGTTCTAAAGTTCTGTTCAGATTGTAACCGCCAGATTACTAGCTTCAAATGAGTCAGTAAAGAGGAAATGTTTGCCCCCATAAGTGATTTTCGGACTTGCCAGCATCATTAACATGTTGCGGACCCCTAGTTAACAGAGCTGTCCCTAGACCCCATCAAAACATTTCCAGCATATTCAAGTGGAGTACTTTGGATAAATCCTAACCACAGCCTTTTGCCATTCAATTCATCCCCATTGCTTGACTGCCTGCAGAGTGGCATCTCTTTTGGCTGAATTTCCTAGAACCTTGAGGAGGGTCCTTGCCCTTGAATCCAGTTATTGCACATTTAGGGGCTGTGGACATGGCCTACCTATACTTTACCAAGGCATATGACACAGTTCCACGCAAAAGATTAATAAATACGGTAGCCAGCCTGGGAGTGGGTCCCAGGGTGGTAACCTGGGTTAAAAATTGGCTGGACAACAGGATGCAGATGGTAATAGTAAACAGTCCACTCCGAAGAAAGGGGGGCTACTAGTGGGGTACCGCAGGATTCAGTACTGGGACTGGTCCTCTTTAATGTCTTTATAGGTGACATTGCCGAGGGACTGGAAGGAAAAGTATGCCTCTTTGCAGACGACACAAAGATCTGCAACAGGGTTGATACACAGGTGGGGGTGGAAAGGATGAGAAGGGACTTGGCAAGGTTGGAGGAATGGTCAACAGTATGGCAGCTTAGATTCAGTACAAAGAAGTGTGAAGTAATGCACCTGGGAAGCAAAAACCCAAGGAAAGAGTACACAGTGGAGGGGGAGGTATTAACGACAACAAAAATGGAAAGGAACCTGGGGTAGTCATATCAGATAACCTAAAGGTAGGCAAGCAATGTGAGAAGGCAGTAAGGAGGGCTGGAGAGATACTGGGTTGCATAGGCAGAGGCATCACCAGTAGAAAACAGGAAGTTGTTATCCTTCTGTACAGACAGTTGGTGAGACCCCATCTGGAGTACTGCCTGCAGATCTGGAGACCCCATCTCTGCAAGGATATAGATGGGATGGAGGCAGTCCAGAGGAGGGCAACTAAAATGGTGCAGGATCTGCACCAGAAGCCATATGAAGAAAGACTAAAAGAGCTTAATATGTATACCCTCAAGGAAAGGAGGGAGAGGGGGAACATCATAGAACCTTTCAAGTACCTCAAGGGAATCAACAAAGTCCAGGAGGGTAGCATCTTTCAGAAAAAGAGATGAGCAAGAACAGGGAGGCACAATTTGAAGATAGAGGGGGACGGCTCAGGGGCAACATGAGGAAGTATTTTTTCACAGAGAGGGTGGTGGACGCATGGAATGGTCTTCTTGAGGAGGTTGTGGGGTCACAAACAGTGGGGAAATTTAAGAATACATGGGACAGACATAAGGCAATTGTAGTGGGAGGTAGGAGGAAGTAGGCTGTTGGTAAAACTAGGATCTGCAGCTTATCCAGTAGGTAGGGAAATGGGCAGACTTGGTGGGCTAAGCGGTCCTTATCTGCTGTCAAAGTCTATATTTCTAAGTTTCTATTCCATGGAGCAAACCAACTGGCCTTAGTTACCTGGTGCTCACCCCACAAGTTAAAAACCTTCTCCAGCTACAACTTTGCAGAATTTCTTGGGCTGTCCTCTTCTACACGTTCTGGAAACTTAACTGTCCAGATGTTTTAGGCTCTCACAGCATTCTTGATGTTCTCGAGGTGAGTCTGCTACATCTTTTTTTTTTTTTTTTTTTCATCAAGCATTTTCTCCACAGTCTGCCAAGGTGGGCTCATCAGTCCCATCCCTGCCCACTCCTGCTCTTCTTCCGCCTTAACCCAACCAGGGGCCTTTGACCCCAGTGGATTGCTCCCCCAATGGTAGGGCTAAGCGGGGAAGGCTGCCCCTCCTCCCACACAGAGAACCACGTCCAGTTGCTGGGTCAGGCGACAGTGCAGAGCAGAGGGTCTGCAGGCACGAAGTCATGGAACCTGAGCACACCATTTTCCATTTACTCCCTTGTTCCCAGACCCATGGTGGCACGGAGAACACATGTGGGTGGAGGCATGCATGCATTCTGGAACCCCCCCCCCCGCTCCCCTGAACCCAAGTCTGTCTCTCTAAGCATACAGTACCTGTCCCACCAGGCCTCCACCTGGTGGCAGCCAAGAGCCAGAACAACACACCTTCCCAGTCTGGGCGAGGCAAGCTCCCTAACGGCCACTCTGTCCTCAGCAGTTCTTTGAGGAGCTCCATTGGCAGCAATGGGCCTTAACTGGGCAGGGTAGGGCTTTACCCTCCACCCCTGTGGTCTGTGGGTCGCCATCAGTCATGCCCACGCTGGTCCTTACAAGACAGCTGACACCCACATGCGCCTTTCCACCTTTGCAAGTGGAACTGCCTCCATGACAGCCCTTGTGGGAAGCCCCTTCTATGGACTCCGGTCAGGCTACTGGCTTGCCCAACTAATTTTGGTGGAAATTTCCCACTCAGAGATGAATCCTGAGTGGTGCAGGGTGGTAAGAGGTCGAGGCTCGTCTTAGAGAAATTCTCATATGACTCTGATAGGTCCTCGATGCAGACCCCAAGGACTCATATGTTTGACCATGGTTCGGTCGAGAAACTGATGACTGACCATAGGCTGGTGTCATTCAGAGCTCTTCTCAGGCTTATGTTTTAGTCCATGGAGGTTCCCTTGGAACCAGTTCAGAAAATGGCTAAATACCCTTTCACTGATATCCTGGATAGGGACGACTCTCTGGGGACTGCCTTTCTGTGGCTGAAGCCATTCTTGGGCTGGCGCTGGAACTTTGGCAGCATCCGGCTTCCTACCCGGCACCCTCAGCCCATATAGTCTGCAAGTGCGCAGTCCCTATCAGCTTTTTGAACCACCCCTTGGCCATGGGTCTGGTCACCAACTTGGTATTTCACAAGTTCGTCAGTACTGGGGATATGGACAAGCCCCCTGACAAGGAGTTCAAGAAGCTTGACCATGCGGCAAAGAAGGTTTACACTGCGTCCTTCCTAGGTCTCCTTCAGGCAAGCTAGGTGCTAATGATGGCCCACTTCGATCACTCCCAGATGGGTGTGCTAGACCATGTCCTCCCTTACCTCCCTGCTGACAAGCAGCTAGTGGTAAAAATGGTCTGAGAACAGGGTCAAGCACTTGCCAAACACCAGCTTCAGACGACTTTGAACATCATCGAGTTCTGCACCTGTGCCATGGCAGCGGCCGTCGCAATGCATCACAGGGACTCGCTGTGGATTTCCACCTTCATGATGGACACCCAGCACAAGTTGACCCGTGTTCCCTTCTTGGGTACCGACTTCTTTGGCCCCAGGGTGGATGGTCACCTCATTAAGATCAAGAAATCCAATGGCAAGGCAAGTTTTATTTTACAAACGCCCAGTCCCAGGGCTCTGGGCGCTGTACACATAAATGCAAACTGTTCTTTTTTTTTTGTATAATATTTTTATTAATTTCAAAAACTGTTTTAAACACACAACAACAACACATATCTATGACACATTGACATACAGATAACAGACAACAGACAGATGCATTCCATACATAATTCAGACACAGACCTTAATAACTTAACAATACATAAATTATAAGTTACTATTATTCATCTTATCCTTTTCCTTTTTAGCTCAGCTCATCTATCTATCAGTTCATTCTTTTCCCCAGTATGTCCTCCCTCCTCTTTTCCTCCTTTACCAAATTTTGTTTTGTTCCCCCCACTTTTTTTCATATATTTTTCCCCTTCCAATTCAGCAAGCAAGTAACAACCAATTTCCTTTTTTAATATTCTCTACTTACCCCACCTCTCCTACCCCAATCCCAATCTTAATATATTTTCCTCCTCTCCAGCTAGTGAGGTCAAATGGGGGGCCCACTCTCTATAGAAGAGATTCCCCTCTATTCTTTAGTACCAACGTCAGCTTTTCAAGGGCTAGTGTTTGCATAACTAGCCTACGCCATTGCCCAATTGTTGGTGTTGCACAGGTTACCCAGGTATTTTGTATGCAGTACCTCACCTTTATCAGTGCTATCCTCATTCAGCGGGGTAGAGGCTCCCATACTCCCTCACTCCCTGGATCATACCAAATAGACCCACAATCGTCTCTACATGTAGCGGAATACCCACCATCTGACTAACTTCTCTAATACTTCTCCCCAAAAAACCTGAAGGACTCTGCATGCCCAGAAGCAGTGTATATACATCCCCCGCTCACTCCCGCACCTGCCACAAAGTAGGGAAATAGCTGGGTGCGCCCTGTGCACCACCTCAGGTGGACAGTATAGTCTGTGTACAAATTTATAATAGGCCTCCATATATTAATTGCATATTAAAAGTCCTCCATGTCCCTCTATCAGCATTTGCCAGTTCTCTTCGGATATATCACTCCCTATATCTCTTATCCACAACCTTCTTGTTTTCTGGGTATAACCTGGGCAACCCTGCTTCCCCAATTTTGCCGCCTTCCTAATAAATCCCTTGGGGTCCCTGTGTGCTTGATATATTATCATTTCTAACTCCCCATTTCTGAACCAGCTCCCCACCCTATCCATTTTGGACACAACGCCTTAACTGAAAATACCACAACATTTGCTGCTTCTGCAATCCCAATTGTTGTATTATATCCCTAATGGATTTAGAGTGTCCTGTTGACCAGATCCCCTATACTCTGTACACCCTTCCTTTCCCACTCTTTAAAACCTCCATCTACCATCCCCGGGAGGAAAAAGGGATTATCCACAACCGGCAGCAACAGGGTCTCACCTCTTCGCACCCCCCCGTTTCTTCCTAAAACAATTCCATGCCTCCAGCACTGATTTTACCAATGGATTACCCCCTCCCTGAGCCGAGAATGCTTGGAGCCCCCTACGTAGATATGCGGATGAACGCCTTGGGCACCCCCATTGCTCAAGATCCACCCAGCTAGCTACCGCTAGTCTATGCACCCAGTCCGCCACATACCGCTGTTGTATTGCTAGGTAATAATTCCCGAAATCTGGGAAATTTAATCCACCTCTATCTACTGTAGCCTTAAGTCTCCGCAGACTGATCCTAGGGTGCTTTCCCCGCCAAATAAACCTAGTAAACGCTTTCTCAATGCCCTGAAGATCCCTTCTTATCAAGCCCGACGGTAACATTTGCATGGGATATAATAATCTGGGGAGCACGTTCATCTTTATCAAATTTATGCGCCCTGACCAAGATATGGGAAGCTGCATCCAACGTCTCAAATCCCCTTCCACCTTTCTAACCAAAGGCGTATAATTTAGCCCATACAGTGCCCCATTCGTTCTGCCTACCGTAATACCCAGATATGTAAAGGACTTATCCCTCACCTGTAATCCCCACCTCCCATCTTCCACCTCCGTCTTAGGGAAGGACATCAGTTCTGATTTACCTAAATTTATTTTGTACCCAGAGAACTCGGCAAAGGTGTCTATAATTCTTAGCAAAGGCGGCATGGAGGTCTGTGAGTGTCTAACGAACAGGAGCATATCATCCGCATACAAAGCTATTTTGTGTAGCGTGCCCTTAGCCCCAGTTACCCCATGGAACTCCTGACATTGACGGAGCGCAGTAGCCAATGGATCTAGTGCCAGTGCAAATAATAATGGCGAGAGGGGTCAGCCCTGCCTCGTACCCCACTCCAGCTCCACCATCTCTGTCATTGCCCTATTGACCATTACCCAGGCCTTGGGCGCCCGGTACATGCTCTTCACCCACTGTATATATGATTCACCCAGACCAAACCAGCCCAGCACCTCAAAGAGGTACTCCCACTCCACTCTATCAAACGCCTTTTCCGCATCCATAGAGATGATGTACGTCTTCTCATGCACTCTCCCTGCTCTCCAAATCACATTAAGCAGCCTCTTCACATTATGATACGAAAACCTCCCCTTTATGAAGCCGGTCTGGTCTGGGTGAATCGGCACAGGCAAACAATCCTCCAACCTCATAACCATCACTTTAGCTATAATCTTTAAATCACAATTTAAGAGTGATATTGGCCTATAGGAGGCACACTCCATTTCATCTTTGCCCGGTTTGGGTACCAGGCAGATCAGAGCCCCAGACCATGAAGCAGGCAGTACTACCCTCTCCCTTTCCTCCCCCTCCTGTACCAAGTCACACAACACCTCTGCCGTCTGTTCCGACAAAACCTTATAATATTCCACAGGGAAGCCGTCTGGGCCGCTTGCTTTCCCTCTCTGCAACTTCCCAATGGCATTAATAATTTCCTCCTTCTTTATTGGCTGGTTTAACTTCTCCTTCTGCACTGATGAGAGCTTTGGGAGCTTTACAACCTGCTCTATACAGCTGCCCATAATAGTCCCAAAAGGCTTGCCTTATTTCCCGTGGTTCCCTATGTACTCAACCTTCCTTCCCTTTTATTCCTGTTATCTTAGTGGGGCATTTACCCTCCTTCATTAGCCTCACTAATAAGGGTCCAGGCTTATTAGACCACTCGAACATTTGCCGCCTACAAAAGAACAGGGTTGTTGCAGCCTCATTTTTCACCAGGACATTCAGTGCCTCCCTGGTGGCATTTACCAGTTGCACCACCTCCCCTTGTTCACCCCTCACCACCCTTTTCTCCAGTAGCTTAAGCTTCTTTTCCAATTCCCGCCTCTTTTCGTCCTTGTCCCGTTTATGTTTAGCCATATATTGTATGATGGCCCCCCTCATGTAAGCTTTACCCGCATCCCAGTATACAGCTTTTGAAACTCCACTACTTTTATTGGTTGTCTTATATCTTTGCCATTGATAAATGCAAACTATTAATTAAAATAAATAAATAAATTGCAGCACTAATAAATTAAACAGGCCATGTAAAAACACTGAAAGCAGTCACTAATAAAGGCTATCCCAGGAATATAGGCTAGTAGACAGTGTCTGAGAAGGCCTGATGGAACAGGAGGGTCTTGAGGCGAGCCTTAAATACTTCAACTGAGAGGGCCTCCCTTACAGATGGAGGAAGTGAATTCCACAGGATGGGGCCAGCGGCACTAAATGCTCTGTCACCGTCAGTTTTTAGCCTCATCCTGGGAATCACAACGAGGCCCTTGGAGGAAGAGTGGAGGGAGGGAGCAGACCGAGGTAGCGGGTGTCAGAAGGTCAGAGAAGTATCCGGGGCCCAGCCCATGTAGGGCCTTAAAGGTGAGCAAGCCCACCTTGAAGAGGATCCTCCACCTGACCGGCAGCCAGTGTAGTTCTCACAGCACTGGGGTGATGTGGCAGTATTTCAACTGCCCCGTCAGCAACCTGGCAGCTGAGTTCTGCACTAGCTGCAGCCACTGGAGGGTACCTTCTGAGACCCCAAGGTAGAACGCGTTACAGTAATCAAGCCTAGACGTCATGAAGGCATGCACCAACGTGGGGAGGTCCACGGGCGGAACTAGGGGCTTGATCCTGGTGATGTTCCTGAGATGGTAAAAGCTGGTCTGGACATCGGATGACACCTGAGCTTCAAATGTCAGTCCACTGTCAAAGGTCACACCAAGATCATGCACCATAGAGGAATCCTTGAATGACACAGATCCCAGGAACAACCCTTTTGCTGTGCCAGAGGCCATCCTATCCTGCCCTCTGTTCAGCTGCACCACCGGTACCTCCATCTTATCAGGATTCAGCTGCAACCAGCTGGAGGCCATCCAGTCATTGATCTCAGCAAGGCAGCTGTTCGGCACTTCCACCGCATTGGATGCCCCAGGGACAAAGGAAAGATACAGTTGGGTATCATCAGCATAGCAATGAAAACCCAAACTGAATTTCCTAATGAGCTCTTCCAGGGGCAGCATGTACATGGCAAACAACATAGGTGACAAGACCGAACCCTGAGGTACTCTGAACGACAGGAGGCTAGGGGAGGAGGAGAAATTCCCCATCTCTACCCACTGCCTCCTGTTCGTGAGATAGGACTCAAACCAGTGGATGACAGTGCCGGCGAGTCCACAAAATTCCCTCAGGCGGTCGAGCAACACACAATGGTCTACCACGTCAAATGCTGAAGAGAGGGCGAGAACTAGAATTGTCCCCTTCTCAATATTGAGCCCTGATGAGGTCATTATGCACCCAAACTAATGCGGTTTCCATGCTATGCCTCGCCTGAAACCCTGACTGGAGGGCTCATAAAGATGAAAGGCCACAAGGTGCTCCTCAAGCTGCTGCACCACAACTTTCTCAACAACCTTCCCTAAGAATGCTACCCTCATTTCTGTGACTTCCTCCCAAAGGGAACTGGAAGGGCAGAAACAGAAGAAACCTTTTCAGTTTCATCCCTTTCCATCACTGCAGCCCCGGCAGCAACAGTCCCAGCAAGGGAAGTTTCAGGCTTGGTGCCCCAAGACCAGCCTCCCCAGTCAGGGTCCCAAAAAGGGTGGGGGTAAGGGTAGTGGTGTTCCTCTGGCAGCAGCGACCAGTGCCCCCTCCAAAGCTGCCCAGTGATGAATCGGGGGGGAAGTTGTCCACCTCACGCCCATCCAGTACCTGCTTCAGTTCCCCATGGGAGGCTGGCTTTGTCACTTCTGGCATCATTGGTCTGTAATTATCCGAGACAAATGGGTCCTAAACCTGGTGGGCAGAGGTTGCCTCTCAGCTTCAAGGCTCTCCTGTCTTACCGTCCCATCCACTTCCTGTCTCAACTCCCCGTGGGAGGCTGGCTTCGCCACTATTGGCATCATTGGTCAGTAATTACCTCAGACAAATGGATCCTAAATGTGGTGGGCAGAGGGTTGCCTCTCAAATTCGAGGCTCTCCTGCCTTACCAACCCCACGCTCCAAGGGAGTCTGTGGTGTCGCAGGACACACTGTCTGTCCTCAGGGAGGATGTGGCTCACCTTGCCAAAGAGGCCATAGACCATGTGCCAGACTCTGTGGCAGGCCAGGACTTTGTGTCCAGGTACCTCTTGGTCTTGACACAGATGGGGGGTGGGCTGGCGCCTCATACTGGATCTTCACAGTCTAAAACAGTTTCTCATGAAGCACATGTTCAAGATGGTCATGCTGAACCAGATTATACCATCTCTAGAGCAGAATATGTGCCTCTGCTCCCTGGATCTCCAGGATGTATTCTTCCACATTCCATCTGTCTTCCCACCGGCAGTACCTCCAGTTCTGTACAATAGAGGTTCTCTATCAGTTCCAGGTTGTGCCTTTTGGCTTGTCCTTAGCACCAAGGGTCTTCACCAAGTGTATGGCATTGGTGGCAGCCTTCCTGTAGCACCAGGGGTCAGGGTGTATCCGTGCCTGGACAACTGGCTGATAGCCGGGTCTTTCAAGGAAGTAGTGGATCCATCAAGGGACCTGGCCCTCCAGAGAAGAGTCTTGGGCCTTCTTATCAACCCAGCCAAGTCTGAACAGATCCCCTCATATGTGATTAACTTCATCAGGGCAGAGCTGGACTCCCGTTGGGCCAAGGCCCACCCCCCTGTGGACCGGGCTTCAGCTCTTTCCTCCTTTGCCTACTTATTTCAGGTTGGGCAGTTGCGCCCTGCCTGGGACTTCCTGCAGCTGCTGGGGTACATGGTATCCTGCACCAGTGTGGTCAGATGGGCTTGCTAGTGGATGTGGCACCTGCAGTGGGAGCTTGGCCATCAGTGGTCCCAGCGTCTAGGTCACCTGAACCAGGCCGTCACAGTGATGCAGCCAATGTGGATTTCCATCCAGTGGTGACTTATCCCCGAACATCTGGAGGAAGGAGTCCCATTTGTCTGCCCAGAGCTGAGGGTCACTCTTACGACAGAGGTGTCTCTGTTAGGATGGGGCGCGCACCTGGGAGACCACAGAGCCTTTGGGCTCTGGACTCCCAGGGAATCCCATCACCACATCAACCTGCTGGAGCTCCATGAAATGCTGTTCTCTGATGGAATTTGTTCATCTTATCTGGGGTCAGGTCATGCAAGTTCAGATGGATAACATCACGACCATGTTGTACCTGAACAAACAGGACAGCACACACTCCCTTCCACCATGTTGGGAGGCCGTCTGCACCTGGACCGCTGTGCACAGCTTGGGTGCAGACCTTCTGCTGATCCATGTTGTGGGAGCACACAGCTAGCTTGCAGATGTCCTCTGTCAGGTAGGCATGGCATTGCACAAGTGGCACTGCATCAGGAGGTGGTGAACCACCTGTTCTCCCTGGGAGCTCTCCTCTGGAGAACCTCTTTACCTCCAGGGAGAACGGACAGCTGAGGCTGTTTTGTGCCTGTCCCCTCAGTCTGGGATGCTGCTGGGGGATACCTTCGTGAGGCCCTGGACCCCAGGCCTTCAGTACACCTTCCCTCCCTTTCCCCGATCCACAAGTTGGAGGTCAAGGTATGGAGGGACAAGGCATGTATGATTCTGATCATCCTGGACTGGCCTTGACAGTTCTGGTACCTGGGTCTTCTTAGCCTCAGCAGCAGGCCTCTGTGGCGGTTGCCTCTGCGTCTGGACCTGTTGACATGTCATCAGAGGAAGATCCTGCATCCAGCTCTTCAGTCTCTGCACCTCACAGTCTGGTTTCTTAGTGGCTAGAGCTCCAGAATCTGGGTCTTTTAGAGGATGTGCTTCACGTTTTGGGCAGCTTCCTGAAATTAGATGACTCACTGGTGCTACACCTTTAAGTGGAAAAGATTTTCCATGTGGTGTCAGGGCAAGGAGCCTTATCCCCTTGCCTACCTCTTGGCTAGCATTCTGGAGTATCTTTGTTCCCACTCCTAGCTGGGGCTTAGATTGACAACCCTTAAGGTGCACCTGGCAGCCATCTCTGCATACTGGTGGGGGCTGGTATGCTGGCGGTGGCACAGGAGGAGGAGGTGGTCAGGTGCTTCTTCAAAGGATTTGACTACTTAAACCCACCGGTGCATGAACCACCTCCACCTTGGGACTTATTGCTGGTTCTGGCAATGCTGATGGGCAAGCCTTTCAAGCCTATGCACTGGTGTGAGAGGTCACACCTCTGATGGAAAACCACCTTCTTGGTGGCTGTCACCTCAGCCAGAAGGATCAGTGAGCTCCAGGCACTCTCGGTGGAGTCTCCATACCTGGTGTTCCAGAAGGACAAGCTAGTGCTTTGACCCCACCCAAAGTTCCTCTCAAGGGTCGTCTTGGAGTTTCACCTTAACCAGGTTTGAGAGTTCAAGTAGTGGTGACTGCAGGTTTGGGAATTTGTGTTAAAAAGATTTTCGCCAGCCCGTCAGCGCAGTAGTTGAATTTGCACTTGCAACACCAGTGACCCAGGTTTGGGAATGGACCTGGGTCGTTGGAGGGCCAGCCAGGGGAGGATTGAGAGTCCCACGGACTGCTCTTCTTCTCCGGGGGGGGGAGGGTGCAGTGTGTGACCAGTGCTCAAGGGACCCCTGGTGGAGGCCGAGGGCACCACAGCAACCATCACCAACAAGAATCTGAGGAGTGGGACGGATGCTGGCGTAGTTGCATGTTCCTGCCCTAGCTTACAGGGGAGGAAAAGCCTGCCACCCACCGCCTTGATGACGCCTGCTCCCCCGGCTGCAGTCAGCTCCCAGGCCGACTTCTACCCTAGCTCGTTGATCGTGGCACCTTTCAGAGGGGCCGGGTGCCGTGACCTCGCCCTGGGGGGAAAGCCAGGGGGTACCGGGAGGGTGGGTAATATGGGAAGCCGCAGCCGAGGGGTCCGTGACTGGGCAGAAGGTGCCGGTGGTGGGGGGCACCAAAAAGTAGTAAATAACACAAAAAGAAAATTTCTGTTGATTAAGGAGAAGGAGCTGCTTTATGAATGTGTCTGTTTCTTTGAAATTTGGTGAGCTACGCATTTTAGCAGCAGTTTAGCATGCATGTTGTGGTGGGGGAGCATGATCGTTGTTTGGATATTCAGAATTGTTAAAAAAGGGAAGCAGGTCCCATTTTAAAAGATGTAGCATACTGTGAATAGCACAGCAGGCTGCTCTTTTTGTGTGTGGTGGTGGTGGTGGGGTATTTGGAGCGGAGCAGGTAACGGATGTTAGGCGAATGCTGGTGGAGCAGGGGAGAAGTAGATGTTGTTTCTGCCGCCGGGCACTGGATTTTCATTTTTGTTTTTTTCTTTGTAAAAGCGGAGTCGCCAGCTCGGTGGCATGGAGGCCAAGGCGCTGACGCCTTACTCCAGGCTGGCGCCTGACGACCCGGGTTCAGGAACAACCTTGGGCTCTTCTGGGAGTTGGCGGGGGAAGTGAGGGTGTGGAATTGAGTGACTGAGAGGTGGCTCTCCCTCCTGGGTGGTTGTCTACCCCCCGTAGTTCCGCTTTCATCAGGTGGAGGTCCGATGGGAAGTGTAGGTGGGAGGGGGTGGTGGCGATTGCCAGGGGTGGGGTGGAAAGGTCGAGCCAGTAAACAGCATATGGGTGCACCTCCATGCACATGCACGTGCATGTCTGCCGGGGTCCTGGAAAAAAAAATTGGAGCTTGTGTTAATTATATTGAGAAGGAGGAGGAAGAGAAATGAGGGAGCAAGGAGATTCATTTTTGTGAGCTCTCTGGGGATCGAGTACTGTAATGGCAATGCCCTGTGCTACTAAATGAAACTTTGAAAAGTAGTGCGCAATGGGGGAGTGGAGCTGCTGAAGTAGTAACTGTGTGCATAAACGGAGTGTGACATAGTAACTGTGTACATAAATACATATATGTACACAGTGATTCAGATAAATAGATTTGTTACACTCTGTTTATTCGGACGCCTGTTGCATAAATGGATTTATCAGCTCCCTCTTCTCTCCTTGCCTGTTGCATAAATATATATAAATATGGCAGAAAAAAGCTCTTGGCCCATCCAGTACGCCCACCCTACCTGTCTAACTGTTCTGCCTTGCCCTTGCCCTTGTGGCAACCCTTTCCCTTCCTGTTGCCCCCCACTTTAACTTAACCCACCAGCCTGTCCCATCCCTGTTTGAAGCTGCTGATCGAGTTGTCCTGCACCACTGCTTCAGGTAGCTTGTTATGCTTATTCACCACCCTTTTCATGAAGTGCTTACTTGAATCTCCCCCTGCTACTTTCAGTGTATTTCATCTCGTCCCAGTGTTTGAACTCTAGAAGAGGAAGAATTCCTTGGTGTCTAACCTGTTTATTGTATATGTCACAATATAAGGTTTTTGTTAGCATTTTACCCTGTTGTGTCTTAAAACTGCCTTTCTTTGTACTGAAAAACTCTTCTGGTCAAAAGTTATGTCTTCTACATCATATTCTGAGTGGAATGAACATGTTTCAAGTGAAAATAAATTTGTATCTCAAAATAGGATTTATTAACCCAGTGTATTCACCGCTTGTGTGTTATCTGTTTCTGTCTATCAGTTTGAGCAAGTCTAGTCACCTGAACAGAAATGTTGCACGTCATATTGTAGCTTCCCTTCTGGCTAGCTCACAGAAAAATACATAGCAGGCATTATTTCCTGCTCTTCCAGTCTTAATAGGTACTGGTGCAACTGAGGTGGAAGAGGGGGCAGGGAGGAGGCCCTTGACTGTACTGGGCATAAAGGGAGGTTTACTATTAGGTTATCTGTGGCGTTCCATAAGAATATCATTGACCTGTTTGCTGGGCAATATCAGTACCAGCCTAAGCTAAGGCCCTGTGGGACTGGGGAAAGGAGATAAAATAAAAGTACAAATTGGTAAAAAAAAAACAACATAAAATTAAAGAAAGAATCCAAAACAAATACTGCCTGAAAAACTATGCTTTTTGGTAGTGAGAAGAAAAATCAAGTGTCCTCAAAATTAATAATTAAGACTCTGGAAGGAAATATTCTAGAACAAACACAAGTCTATAAATATTTGGGTATATACATTGATCAGGGTTTAAATTTTGAACGACATATAACAGAATTAATAAAAAAAAAAATTCAAAACTAGGGGGTATGAGAAGGATTTCAAATTGTCTATCAAAAGAAATGCGATTAAATATAGCAAATCAACTTATATTACCAATGATAGATTATGGGAGCCATATTTATAGACATACTTCCAAAAAACAGTTACAGCATCTGGATGTTCTTTACAATAAAATAGCAAGATTTGTATTGAAATGTGACATTGGCACCCACCATTGCGATATGTATACAGAACTAGGTTGGAATTCATTACATCAGAAAACTGAGAGAAATTGGTTGAACCAGATAAAAGGGTTAATTAAAAATTCATCACAGTACTACTTGACTAAAACATTAATAAAACCTGATCATGGATTAAATCTGCAGAAACAAGGTGCTAGAGATTTTCTGGTCCCAAAAATTAAAAATGGTTTTGGTAATATGACCTTCCAATATAAAGTTTCCAGAAGTTGGAACAGACTTCCCCCTTACCTTAGAGACCCAGACTTGTCTTTTACAGAATATAAAACTGCAATAAAACATGAATTATGTTTTAGATGTTTGTGTAATAGGTAGTTATATGTTTAAGAGGTTTGACTTATGTCTTGTATCCTTTGATGTAATGTGCATTGAGTGTTATGTATATTCTGAATGATATGTTTTTGTACATTTTGTGATTCTTTAAAAATTTTTTACGACACAGGATTGCCTTGTAAATAGGGACTTTTTGAACTCTAATGGCAAATTTCTCTGTATAAATAAAATTTTATTACTACTACTACTACTGAAAAAAGACCAGCATGAACTTGGTGTTACTGAACACACTGCGTAGTGCATGCAGGGGGAGCTGTTTACCCGGTTGACTGCAACTTCTATTAGGAATACGTCAGCTGTATACTTTGTTCTCATAACCAGACTAAGCCTCTCCTCTCCACAAACGTCTGCTTTATCCTGTGCCATATGAATGAGGCAGTCCTGTGCATATCAGTGTGTGTGGTGGCCATTTACTTTGTTTTTTTTATTTATTTTATTTTGTATATATAGCAGTGCCAGCCATGATGGAACACAGTAACTTGCAGTACGTGACATGCCACAAATACTACATGACAAAGGGGCTTAACTACCATTGAATTACACTGTTCCCTGCAGTATACTGCAGCATTTTGTGATATACTGCAGCATTACTGCATTGAATGCTGGCCAATGCTGCTGTATAACTTCCAAGTTCTTTGTGTAACGTACTTTCACTAAAGCATCTAAGAAAAAGGTAGCTGCTTGTCACAACTGTGTACCTGTCTACTTGTAGCTGTACTTCCATTAACCTAATGCAGACCAGATAGGCCTGAGTGCCAGGTGTATGGTTGTGGGGTTCTGAAAGGGAATGCAACACAGTTACGCCTAGATTGACCTTGTAGTTTACAAAGTCATTAAAATGATGTCCTTCAGGAATGCTGTACCATTGTGACAGCACATTACTTGCTGACTGTAGAGTCTTTGCAGTGAAGTAAGCAGGAGTGCTGTGCAGCTTGTTACTCACAGACCATAGAGACATATCAGTGATGTCCTGCAGGAGTGCTGTACAGCTTGTTACTAACAGACCATAGAGACATATCAGTGATGTCCTGCAGGAGTGCTGTGCAGCTTGTTACTCACAGACCATAGACATATTAGTGATGTCCTGCAGGAGTGCTGTACAGCTTGTTACTCACAGACCATAGAGACATATTAGTGATGTCCTGCAGGAGTGCTGTGCAGCTGTGACAGCGTGTTAATTGCTGCAAACAGAGACATTACAGTAATGTCTTGCCAGAGTGCTGTAGTACTGTTGTAGCTAGTTACTCACAGTCCATAGAGAAGTTTCAGTGTTCTTCTGCAGGAGTGCTATGCAGCTGCGGCAGACTGTTAGTGCAGTCCACTCAGTCATTACAGTGATGTCCTGCCAGAATACAGTACAACTGGCAGTCCTTCATCTGAACACACCAAGCTGTGCCTGCACCAAGGAGCCGTTCAAAAAACATGCTAGAAATAGATTATCAGCAGCAGACACAGGGCATATAGGGTTCACTTATTAGTGAAGACAAAAGGGTGGGGCGCTGTTTACCTTCCTAAAAAGTCTGTTTGCCTTGTTTGTTTTGGAACTGAAGAAAATAAGTATTCTGTGCTTCAACTGGATGCTGTAACCTCTTGCTTCTGATCCTACCCCCACCTCTTCCCCACCTAAAAAAAAAAAGTCCCTTTGAAGCCGTGAGGACTTCATCCATATCAAGCACAACATGTTTTCCCTTTTTATTGTATTTTCGTGCAAAGATATTTAGTACAAAGAGCAGTATTTCTCATGTTTTGTGGGCCACACATCATTTTCAGGGAAACAGTTGATTGTAAAAACTGTCTTAGTGCCTCTTAGAATGAAGATCAGATGCTGCCAGAGGCCTAGACTACCTTACAAATACACACAGATGGTATAGGATGGAAAAATAATTTCTGCCCTGTTATTCCTACCCAGAAGTCTTCAATCCTTTCAGCCTTCCCAGAGCCCCTGCCCTTCCTTTTGCTTCCAATTACCCCCTTGTACATATGCCATTGGCTTTGAACCCTGAGATAGTTTTAGCGTTAAACACATTGCTGGGTAGATTGTTCTGCCTATCCACCATCTGCTCTGTAAAGAAGTATTACCATAAGTCCTCTTCGAATTTTCTTCCCACTGTTATGAGTTTGTGGCACTTGGTATTGTGTTACTTCATAATTTAAAGTAGCAGTGGAAGAAATAGGGTAAAAAAATGTCACCCTGCCTTTTTTTCCACTATTAAAGATTCCAGGTATCTTCCAGTTTAATTTGGGGGCAAAATGTTCTCATTCTGCCAAAATCTGAGTATTTTACAAGTATTTTAATTTAGTTATTTCTCAGGGAAAAAAGATGGCTGCCACGTTTGGCTTAGAAATACCATTGTAGGCCTTGTAAGGCTTGGGATTGAGAAAATAAAACACTAGTGGTGTGCAGCATAGCATGTTCCTAAAACAGTAAATTTAATTGGTATGTTAATCTTTTTAATAATTGTAGCTGAAACTGGCTTTTGGGAAAAAAAATTTTTTCGTTGCACTGCTCCTTTAAATAAATCTGAGGAAACCACCCTGTTGTGTCCTTGTATTTATTTGTTGGTTTCTATTATGTCCACCCCCCCGTCCACTAGTGAGTACGTGTTTAGACTTTCTGATATTTCCTGTTATGTCCTCTCTACCCCTGGATCATTTTTGTTGCCCTCCACTAGTTTCCATCCTTTCCTTCTCCTTTTTCAGATGCAAGTTCCAGAACTGAACACAGTACTCCAGGTGTGGCCTAACCAATGACCTGTACAACGGCATTATCAACTCTCGGTTTTGATTAGTGAAACACCACTAGATACATCCCAGCATTCCTATTAGTGTTCCCTTATGCTGTCCCACGCTGAGAGGAGAATTTCAAGCTGCTGTTTATTGTAACACCTAAGTCTTTTTCTACTTTTGATTATAAAATGTCAGGGTAAAATCATGTAATCTGATTGGCTCTTATTTATGTGTAAAATATGGTTTATACATAGTTAAAAAGAACTGCTCAGCAGTGATGAGTCTGCAACACAGATCAATGGACATTCGGAACACAGGCATTACAGTTAGTCCTCTACTGCCAGAACTGATCTTCGACCACAGACATGACTGCTACCTTTACACTGTAAAAAAAACTTCAACTGGGCCCTAAAAATAAAACTACCTTAAATATAAAATAAAACAAATGAATGAAATGCTGTTTCTCTGATTATCACACACTCCTTACATACATAAACACATTAGAAACAATAACTATGGTTTACAGTTTTCTCTACAACTGTTTCTTTGCTGACAGTGAAAAATCCCCCTTCTGTCTTTACCTGCTCATCAGGGATTTCTCTTCTTCTTGCCCCGACAGTGAGATGACTGAGTCTCTGGCTGAAACAAAGGCATTTGTTGTCTGTGTGTACAGTGTGTTGGGAGAGAAACATTCTACCAGTAGAACTGAGCAGAATTTTGTGTAAGCAATAAGACACTACAGGGTGTGTGTTAGGCACTTTAACACACGGCTAGGAGGCATAGTGAGGCACGAGGCCACTGGCTGAACGCGCCCAGCCTCCTAGCCATGTGTTAAAGTGTCTAACACGCAGACCCTGAAGTGGCTTATTGCACTTATGAAATGGGTATCTAAATTATAGATGCATGTGAAAGTAAAAATAACTTTAATAAATAATACAAAAATAAAATATTTTTCTTGAATTAATATAAAATAGTTCCTTCGCCAGTTTACTGTGTGTTTTTTTTTTTTTTTTTTTTTTTTTTTGAGTTGAGGATTTTTCACCCAGGCAGGCTGCCGTACTTGTCATTTTTTGATTTGTCATGGCATTGCCCCCCTCCCGTTCCGTTCCCTTCCCCCCATCAAAACAGTAATGGGTACAATAAGTAGATACCAAGTAGGTGGCACCTATGCTTGAGGAGGACTGATCGACAGAGCGGACCGGTGGCAAGAGAGGGAAGAGATGTTGGGTGGGAACGAGCAAGCGGACAGTTGAGTACAACAAGAAGACATAGTGGCAGTAATTTATCTTTTTTCATTGTCTTGCTGCTTGCCGCTGTTGCCAGTAACTGGGGAGAGATCTCAGCGGGTGGGAGGGAGCAAGCGGATGGTTGAGTGCAACGGGAAGAGATTGCGGCAGTAATTGTGGTCTGGCAGCACTACAGTGATCGGGTGGGTTCGCGAGTGAAAATAAGATGGCAGCTTTTATTTTTTTAACATTCTAATTTGGAACACTGGCAGAATGGGAAGCTCAGTGCCCACCTGGCATCGCACAGCCTGGTCTTTTTTCTGTGGTGTTAGACATATTAACACATTCTTACTAACCAATCATAATGCTTGATTGTTACCAGCCATTTCATAAATCCATGTATTCCATGGTAAACATTCCATGTCTTGAATTTGGAGAAAAACAGAGGGGGAAAAAAAACAGGAAGAAGAAAGAAGGCAACAATACAATGACATCATCAATGACATCACTTGTAGTGGGCAGAAGGATTATTTTATCACAAATGCACAAAGTAAATCTATTTTTCTACATATAAACATGCTTTTCCCAATAGTCAAAAGTTAAAAAAAAAATAGAGTCAATTTTATAAGCGCAATAAGGCACTCAGGGGTGTGTGTAAACCATATTTTACAGCACGGCCAGCAGCTGAAGTCACTCGGCCGTTGGCCTCGTGCCTTACTACGCCCCCGGCCATGCTATAAAATATGGTTTACACACGCCCCTTTGTGCCTTATTGCTTACATGCTGTACTGTGGCTCCACTGATACGGTATTCTGTCTGTGGATTTTTGCAGTTTACGTGTTTGACGTTGAATTTTACCTGCCGTATTCTGAACCACTGCTCTAGCTTTTCACATCCCTTTTCAAGATGTTCATCCCCTCATCAGTAGGCGTGTTTACAGGATCCTGGCTGTTGCACTTCCATCTGTGCCGATCGCCCACCTCTGCTCTCGCAGTGCTTGTGACCACCATTTACATAACAGGTGTTGTGCACCGTTGCATGATCAGTCTGCATCTCAGACTGAACTTCTTGCCATTTACTGCTGGATTTTTACCATGGCGTGAGGGTGGGTGGCTGGGTGGGTGGGGGTCGGGCAATAAACCTGTGACAGATAACACGCTAAGGGGAAAAACAGTTTTGTGTTTGGGTCCGTTTTTTCTTTTTGATGTATTATTTCTTCCAGAGCTCCCAGCTTGCAAGCCTGCCTTCAGTTGTCCCCCAGCGCAGTCCCGAAGGTTAAACCCCCTTCCTTGTGCACCCCACGACTTACCCTTCGTGGCAGGGTGGTGGGGAGCAACTCAACCCACCCCAAACGGATCCATGCCAGGGAGATGCCTTCTCGGAGGCGGTGCTGCAGGGACCACTTCATTCTGCTGGAGCTGTTTTTTCCACTTTTCTCCCGTTGTGTGGAGGCGGGGCGTGCAATGACATCTGCAGTGAGAGCACACATGCTTCGCTCGAGCTCTCACGAAGTGTCTGCGCCGTCTCCTCCCCTTTGGCTATAGCGTCAGCGCACTGCCCCCCAGCAGCCGCTAGGGACCAGTGGAGCGCTGACAGCTAATGTCCCCCCACCTCGGAGAAGGAGAGCAGTCCAACAGATGCTCGATCCTTCTCCTTCCCACCAACCCCCGACGACCCGTTGCTCGTTCCCGAACACGGGTCGCCGGCATGGCTTGAGGTAAGGCATCCAGCGCCTCAGCCCACAACGCCACCGGGCCTGCATTTTTTGGGTCTGTTTTAGGAATACAATATATTTTTTTTAAAAGACAAAGTGCCATGTGAATTAGCACCCGAGTTGTGGCATTTGAAGCTGGATGACCTGTCTGTTATCAGTCAGATGACACGTGCCTTGTGATTTTGAGCTGAAGTGAACTGAGGAAGGTAGATGGACTGTGCTTATAGATTTGCTGTTCCCTTTTCTACCACCCTGCTGTCCCACTGCAAGTTTAAAGAGACAAAAACAACGGAGGATGAGCTGTCAGTCGTGGGGGGGGGGGGTTTACAGAGGGTTTGTATGCTAGCAGAAAGCACCTGCACCAGTGCAGCTCTCCAACAAAACACTGTTTGCTTCGTGCCACAGTGGCGTGACTTACAATACTCTGATAGCAGTTTACACAAACTAATCTGCATTGGTGCGACTTACTGTACCTGCACCACTCCCAATGCTGCCGATCAGCTTGTGTAAGTGTGCGCAATATCTACTCTCCATGGGGCCTACATTTCCCACAAAACTCTGGGAAAGGCTGTAAAATTATTCTTTTCTCTCCAGGCTGTAGACCTAATTAGTCATGTACTGTATTGCATAAATTGATGCAAACCTGCAATATTGGCATCATGTAATCTGAGAGTATAAATAAAAGACCCACAGTCAGGGAACACAGTGCTCTGCATGAATACAAAAATCGAACTAGCACAAAGTAAGTGATACAGCCTGCTACCGTTTTGGGGGTGACCGCCCCACTGGTTTGGAACTCCTTACTATCTTATGCATAGGGCCCCCTCTTGATGGAGGCCTTTAGGAAAGCCTTAAAATCCTTATAATGTATGGTAGAATGTTGTTATCTACCAAAATCTATCTTTTCCCATAGTTGTTATACCATCGATGTGACGTCACTTTGTTGTTAACCCATCGAAGGTACGTCACATCACTGGTATAACAACCAGGATCGATCTGTGCATGTTTGATAGAGGAAGCGAGTGGCTCCCCGAAATGGCCGTGGAGGTGAGAACTTGACCTGCGGTGGCATAAATCACTTTTAGTTAAGGTACCTGCTTCTTTTCTTCTTTCTTTATGGCAGCCATACACTATAAAATATAAAGTATGGGGTCCCGATCGGTGACCTACTTGTTAACTGCCTCGAGGTTGCTATGGCGACATAAACCTCTCGAGCTTCGCTCTCGAGGTTTATACGATCGCCATGGCAACCTTTCGACAGTTAACAAGTAGGTTACCGATCGGAACCCATACATTATCCTCTATCTTATTTTTCTTACTGTTCTATAATTGCTTTTATTTCTAGATCTGATATTATTATTTTAAATGTTTTATTACCTGTGTAACTGTCTGTAAGGTGCCCTGAACCTTTGGGATAGTGCTCAGAAAGAAGCAAATTATCTTGCCTCCAAGGTACCACACTAGTAGTATATATCTAATATAGCAAGCATAATCTTTCTTATGTTCATTGCATTTCAAGGTAAAAAAAAAAAGACAGAGAAAAAAAAATTACAGAGATAGAGCAGCTAGCAAGGGACAGGTGTGGGGCAATAGCATAAAAAAATAAAGTACTGTAAAAAAGCTGGGCTGCACCAAAAAACTTGAATCACCAAAAACTCAAGTTAAGTTCCGTTCTTCATAATGGTTATTTGAAAGAAGGTTTAAAAGCAGCAGTGAAATTCCCTCACACTGACACCTTGAGAAAGCGTTGTGAGAACGCGAAAATGTTCAGTGTGAGGGAATTTCACTGCTGCTTTTAAACTTTCTTTCAAATAGACATTATGAAGAATGAAACTTAACTTGACTTTTTGATGAGTCCGTTTTTTGGCACAGCCCAGCTTTTTTACAATAGAAAATAAAGTACTGTTCATAATGCCGGGTGCAGAGCATTCAGTGAATGAGAAAAAAAAAAAAAAAAACTGATGTTTTCATTACCCGAGGTCGCTTTCCCAGAGCAGAGTGTGTACACTTGGGGTAGGTTTAAAAAACAATTTTTTTACAAAGGGACAGGGGTCAGTTCCTTCACGCCAGAAGAAACTGCAGTGCTGAAGAAACATGTGCAATAGCTTGAGCTCTTTAGTGAGAGATTTAAAGACTGGTGGATTCTAGATGTGAGTGATGTGGATCTGTTTGTGGAATTCAGTGCAGTACCCCCTTGCCATCCTCATGCACCGCTGTACAGCGTGCTCTTGTAGGAGTCTCTCACCATGCTTCAGGAAGAAGTTCAGAAGCTCCTTTTTTGCTTGCAGTATAGCCTGTTCCAGAAAACCAAGTTCAGCAAGGTTTTGTTTCATGGTACTTTGCAGATCCTCAGTTGCTTTATCTGCAAATGAAAGATCTGCATGGTTACACTGAAGCAGATATTTCTGTCACTGGAGCTGGACATGTGATTTTGCTCCCCAGACCTCCTGTGTGAAACCCTGAACCAGTTCCAGGCCATGCCATTCAGTCTGTCCTCAGCACCCAGAATATTTGTCAAATGCGCCTCAGTGGTAGTGACATTTCTGCAGTGCAGGGGCATTGCTGTGTTTCCCTCCCTTGACAGCTGGCTTATCATAGGCAGCTCAGTCTCTGCAGGATGTGGAATAGCCCAGTGATCTGGTAATCCAGATATTTCAACAGATGTGATTCATCATCTTACTGGGAAAATTTAAGCTGACCCAACACTAATGATTCTGTTTATTGGTGCAGAACTGGATTCTGCCTAGAGCTCACATTTCGTCGAACAGGGCACAGTATCTTAAGTCCTTTTCCCAATCATTTTACTCTGGGCAATCATGCAGGGCCTGTGATTTACCACAGCTGTGATCCGCTGGGCCAATTGCCTTTTTCATTTGGTTTGCCTTTGTTGACCAGGTAAGTGCAATAGACAGTTGAATGCCTACTGTCAGGGACGACCTGGCCTATTTTACAACACAAACCATGGCAATGGTACAATAATGCAGACCTCTATAAAACAATATTTTATTAGAAACAGGAGCATGTACCAGTTTTTAGGAGGTGATTCCTTAGAGAGTTCTGAATTGTACATGGGTAGGAGAGGTTCAGATGATTAATAGCAGCAGGATCTTCATCGAGGGTATCTCTTGTGGGAGGCCGCACCTGAAGAATTATAGCCGCCGCCAGGCACCAGGACCCCATGGATACTTTTCCAGCTAGCAGTTTACTAAGGGAGCCGCCCATCCTGATGTCACCCTCTGACGTTAGTCAACTCCATAAGAGTGGGCAGCCCCAGTGCCCACCTCAGTTCTCCCACCAGAGACCATAAGCATAAAAGTCTGAACAGGGGAACTGAGGAGAAACCTTGGTTCTCTGTCAAATAAAGAAGAAAGTAGAAGACTCTCCTCTAGGGCGGGGAGAGGCAAAGGAGACCAAGGGCCCAGGAGGAATGAAGGGAGGGATGGCATGGCCTGCTGCAAGAGATCCTCTTGAAGATCTACTGTTATGATAAGTTCTTACATAACTGTACAATCTTCATTGAGGGTATCTCTTGCAGGAGGCCACACCTGAAGAACTATAGCCACCAGGCTCCAAGACTCCATGGATACTTTTCTAGCTAGCAGTTTACTAAGGGGGCCGCCCACCCTGACATCACCCTCTGACTTCGGCCAACCCTGTAAGAGTGGATGGCCCCCATGCCCTCCTCAGTTCTCCCGACAGAGACCATAAGCATAAAAGTCTGAACAGGGGGACCGAGGAGAGACCTTGGTTCTCTGCCAAATAATGAAGGAAGTAGAAGAAGGCCCTCCTGGAAGGGAGGGGGGAGAGAGAGAGAGAGACAAAGGAGGCCCCAAGAGCCCAGGGGGGAAGGAAAGGAAGGACGGCATGGCTTGCAGCAAGAGAGCCTCTCAAAGATCTACTGTTATGGTAAGTTTTTATGTAACTGTACTGTCTTCATGGAGTGTACCTCTTGCAGCAGGCCACGCCTGAAGAATGAGTCCCAAGCAGTTCTGGCAGCATTCTGCCAAATAGTCTGGGTGTCTGGCAATAAGGGCCTACAACAGGAGGCCTTGAAGAACAGTGAGGCTGAAATTTGCTCTGTGCCTAGAGGCGATGTCCAGACTATAGTGCTTGGTGAAGGTATGGACAGTTCTCCAAGTAGCAGCAGCACAAATCTCTGAAGCTGACACTTTTCTAAAACAGGCAACTGAAGTGGCCATGCCTCTGGTTCCTTACCATACTTCCTTTAAAGGGAAAGTCACCTCACCTTTTTTTCCTGTTTGCCAGTGCAGTGTGTAGACATGAAAAATGATTCAAACAACATGAAGTCTTGCTGTATTCTGACCATATGCAGTTAGCCTCAGCACTCTAACTGCTCCGGAGAGCAAGGGGTTAATTCTATGCCAGGGCATAGAACGTTGAGCTCAAGCTCGGTTTTCAAACCTCTGTCTCTGGTACATCTCAGTGCAACTGTCAGATTCTTAACTCCGCCTAACTGTGAAGTCGCTCTGCAGATTTCTCCTTCGCTTCGGTTCGGTAAAGTTTGAATCGGTCGGTTTGTTCAACTGATTTTCTTGTCTTTTTCAGTATCAGATCTCTGTCTACGGTACAGGGTAGTGTAAGTAGAGAGATAGTGAGTTGTTTCTGAATTTTACTGTGTGGAAATTGTTTTCTTCAGTTTCCTATCGGTCGGTCCAGTTGGGAACCGAAACAATCTCTTATCTTTATTATTTCTGGGTTTTAGTAGTGGTGTCCGGTTCTTATCGGTTTCAAAAAAATGAGATTTTCTTCATTTTTTTCCACAGCCCGTGACACGATTGGTAACCGATAAGGGTGTATTACCTGGCTTAAAAGCTGTTACGGGTAATTGGTAGGTTAAGGCTGTGTCTGAGAAACCCAAGAAGAAAACCGGTCCCACTGGGTTTCAACACTGTACTGAGTGTGGGGAGGCTTTTGCTAAAGCTGATCCCCACCTCATTTGTGTTTATTGTCTGGGGTTTGACCACCTCAAATCAGACTGCCAAATATGTAAAACTTTCTCAGATCCACTTTGGATAAGAAATTAAGTAGGCTGAAGGAAAGGGAGGCCGAGAAGTCCCCTGACCCGGATGGCTAGCCTGAGGGGGTGCCTGCTGACAAGGGCGGTACACCCTTGGGCAAAAGGAGATCCAACTCTGAGGGGTTGGTTCCATCAAAAAGAAAAAGGAAGTCAGCCGGTTTGGATCCTGAACCGCAAGTTCCAACCACCGCTGAAATATCCAAAGCGATAAGCATTGTGCAGTCGCTTCGTCCGGTTCCTTCTGAACCGACCCCTCCGACTAAGCTGTCTGTTCAGTTGGACCCAACTCCATCGGGCTATGATCCGGAATTGTTTTATAATGTGGGGTGGGAGGGAGAAAAAGAGGAGGAAGAGAATTTTGAGGATACTGATTTTGAAGGCCTAGATGAGCCTGTAGAGCCTGACATCTCCCCAGACAGGCCTTCCAATGTCTCCCCTCCTAGGCTTTCTGAGTCCCCTTCCCATTTTCTGTTTAACAGAAAAGTGGCTGAAACTCTCCAGCTCCCAGCGGTGAAAGCTGCTGAAGAGGAGGAAGAGCCTGGCTATATAGAAATGATGGCTGTCCCAGAGTCCAGAAGGCTGTCTGTCCCTCCTCACAAGTCCTTGGGGAAACAGACAAGAAACATTTTACAAATGCAGAATTCTTTACCTCCTGTGAATAAGAAAATGGAAGGAGATACATGCTGTCAGGCTCAGGTACAGCATTTTTGTACAACCATTGCAGCCATGTTGGGGTAGTGCAGGATGCAGCCTGTGACAGGGCTAACATTCCTTTGGCATCACACCCCCCAGATAAAGATTCCAGGAAGCTGGATGCCATGGCCAAAAAACAGTACTTGGCATCTTCCTTGGGACTCAGGCAGGCAGCTTACATGGCCTATACAGCTAGGTGCCAGAAGTCTAGGTGGGACACAGTAATGGAACTTGCAAAGAAGGCCTCCCCCCAGCTAGCCAAAGAGCTGGAGGAGGTGGCTGCTAATGGAATTGAGGCATCAAAAGCACAATTTCATGCTGCAGTCGAGACTAATGATGTGGCATCTAGAGTCATGGCTACATCTGTGTCTCTCAGGAGATTTGCTTGGCCCAGATGTACTAGCCTGTCTCAGGATACCCAGGCTAAGGCCATGGATTTCCCTGTGGTTGGTAATTCTCTCTTTGGGGAGCAGACAGAGGCTTACATGAAGAAAATGGATGAATACAGGACCACCTACAGGAGTGCACAGGCCAAAGAGAGGCAAGCCACTCCTCAGAGGCAGCAGTATAGGGGCAGGCCTTTTCACAGGCCTTTTTACCAAGCCCAGGCCTCCTCTTCCTTCCCACAGAGGGGGGTTCTTTTGAGGGAGAGGTAGGAGGGGGATGAGCAGGGCTACATCCTCTTCCCAGTCCAAGGCTCCTGCCAAACAGACACCCTGATGTGTCAGTTTGGGTCGCCTCCCCTATACCAGTAGGGGGCAGGTTGGCTTACTACTTCCAGGCCTGGAAGTCTGTTACTTCAGACAAGTGGGTCCTGGAGGTAGTAAGCCAGGGACTGACTCTCAGTTTCAAAAGATTTCCAAAAATGAGAGTCAGGTCTTTTCCTCCTGCATCAGCATCAGAGACCATTGCCTTAGAGGCAGAGGTTTCTTCCTTGCTAGCTCTCAGACCTGTGGAAAAAGTTCATCCACAACACAGGGGCAAAGGGCTGTACTCCAGGTACTTCCTTACCCCAAAATAGACAGGGGAGTGGTGACCCATCATAGACTTGAGATATCTGAACAAACATATCACAAAGCCAAAATTCAAAATGGTGACTCCCCTCTCTGAGGCCAGGGGATTGGCTAGCATCCCTGAACCTCATGGATGCCTATTTCCACATTCCTGTCAGGTGCTCCCACAGAAAGTACCTCAGGTTCGAGTTGCCCTCAGGCCATTACCAATTCAGAGCCATGCCCTCCAGCCGCACTTCAGCCCCAAGGGTATTTACAAAGTGCCTTGCAGTAGTTGTGGCCTTCCTCAGAAGGCAGGGTATCTCAGTCTTCCCTTATCTAGACGACTGGCTCCTTGTAGGCCAGTCCTCAGATCAAGTCAAGTCAGCTCTGGAAGTTTCTCAGAATCTTCTCAGTTCCCTGGGATTCATTCTTAATCTTTCCAAATCAGTTCTTGAACCTGTACAACTCCTCGCTTTTATAGGAGTAGAGTTAGATACAGTCCAGGCAAGGGCCTTCCCCCCACAAACAAGGGTAAAATCCCTTACAGATCTGGCTTCCTCTTTTCGACCTCTGGTCTCTTGTCCAGCCAGGCACTTTCTTCAACTCCTAGGCCACATGGCAGCTTCGACTGCAGTGGTACAAGGAGCTAGGTTTCAGATGAGGGACATTCAGTTCCACTTAAGGTCATTTTGGTCTCAGAAGAAAGATTCTCTCACCAAACTGATTCCAGTGACTTGGACTCTGGTCCAGGCTCTCCAGTGGTGGCTGGATCAGGACAATCTCAGACAGGGTGTCCCATTTCTCAGTCAAGTCCCCTCAGTGGTTTTAACCACAGACGCCTCTCTCCTGGGTTGGGGAGCCCATCTGGGGGCTCCCACTCCACAGAGAATTTGGTCACAGCATGAGTCTCTCCTTCATATCAATCTCCTGGAAATCAGAGCAGTGTTCCTAGCCCTCCAGGCTTTCTCGGAGTCAGTCAAAGGCACAGTGGTACAAGTCAGGACAGACACCACCACAGTGTGGTACATAAACAAGCAGGGAGGCACTCTGTCTACGACCTTGTGCACAGAGGCCATGAAACTGTGGTCTCTAGCTTACTCTCTTCAAGCTTCTCTGACAGCAGTTCATCTTCCAGGGAAGGACAATGTGCTGGCAGATGCTTTGAGCAGAGTATCCCAGGGCCATCACGAATGGACCCTGAACCCTCACATCCTGAAAGTCATCTTCACCAGATGGGGCACTACAGAGATAGATCTCTTTGCAGCCCCAGACAGTTATCAACTTCCTCTGTTTTGCTGCAGACCTCCAGTCCTAGGGACTGTTCCTCTGGATGCTCTCCTATTAGATTGGACAGGTTGGTTTCTTTATGCCTTTCCTCCATTTCCTCTACTATTCAGAGTTCTGATCAAGATCAGGTGTCAACCCTGCACAGTGATACTAGTGGCCCCAGACTGGGCCAGACAACCCTGGTATCCTCTCTTGTTATCTCTAGCATTGTCACTTCCCCTGTCCCTACCCAGGAGACACAATTTGTTAACCTTCTTTCAGGGGAGGATTTGGTATCCCAATCTCCAGTCTCTCAGTCTCAAGGCCTGGTTCTTGAATAGTTAGAATATGCAGGCCTGCATCTTTCTCAGGGGGTCATGGATATTTTAAAGGTCTCTAGGAAACCTTCTACCGGGAAAACTTATAATTCCAAATGGAAAAGGTTCACCATTTGGTGTTCTCAGAGAAGCATACAGCCGGAGGCTGCAGATATTGCCATGGCCTTGGACTGTCTGGTTCACCTTAATGGCCTAGGCCTTAGGCCTGCGACCCTTAAAGTTCATTTAGCAGCTGTATCTGCTTTTCTTTCTGCAGGGAAGGGATCTTCCCTGGCATCTCATCCCGTTTTCAGTAAGTTCTTCAAAAGCTTGGTCCACATTAACCCTCCTTTTTAGAGAGCCTACTCCAGCTTGGGATCTGAATGTCTGCATTGCACAGCTTGTGCAGCAACCCTTTGAGCCCTTAGCTTCTGTTGAGCTTAAGTACTTGACTTGGAAAACTGTGTTCCTGGTAGGCTGTGTTCATGAAAATTTTGTACCAATGGAATGGAAATGTTAAGAGTGTGATATAAAGTAAGGAAGAAAAATAAAAAATAATATTTGAAATGCTGTTTTACTTCTTTGTATACGTAGAGATACATACAATAAAATTGTGGTCTGCAGCTGCCTGGAATTTTTGTTGTTGTTGTCCAACCCAATTTTCCTGCTGTTTTATTGGTCCTAAATTGTGACATGGAAAGTCTGTAGGTTTTAGTTGTATGTTTTCTGTCAAGTCTGCCATTTTTCTGTTTAAATAAAACATGCTTTCAACAATCCAGATGCTGTCCTGTAGTTCTTTTACCCTACCTATGTTATTTTACCTATTATTTTTATAGTTTGAAGCACCTCCAAAATGTGTTCTGAATGTACTAGTTGGTGTCCTCAGCTAGTACATTCAGAACATGACCAATTAATTACTTTTTGACATGCACATCCCTTTTTAATGCCCCTGTGTATTACCAGTGCTGCCTTTGCTATATTGCCAGGTAGTACATCTTGCCTACTCTTTATCGTTTGAGTCAGGCCATCTTTTTCAACCCTTCCAACCAATGGTGTCCATGCTCCTGTTAGGTACATTCAGAACGCCCCCCTCCCCTCAGTTGGTTGCGCGATTGTTTTGGGATTCCAATTTTCCCCTGAGACATAGGTGGCCAGTGGGAGGTGTAAAATCTGCTGTACATAAGTGTTTGCCCCCTTTCTTGCTGTTTTTTGTACAGCAGAAAGTGTTGGTGTCCACCTGGAGCAGCCGTTGTGCATTCAGAATGAGGAAGAACCCCAGTCATCCAAAGTGCACTCAGAGCACCAAAGGGTGTGAGGTTCTCACCAGATCTGCCAGTTTTAGGGACAGGGGATCACTGTGCAGCTTATTTTGACTCCAGCAGTGTGATTTATTTATTGTTTGGCTCCCGCTGATGTTTGCTTCTGTGGCTGGAGGGTGATTTAGTACTTATGCTTAGCCTTCCTGCTACCAAAATGCTTGTTTAAATCCATGGTTTGTTGTATACCATTTTTAAAACCATCCATTGTATGGTCTCCACATGGCTGGATGCTGAGCAGACCATGTTGAGACCGTGCAATGTGTAGTTGTTTGGATGGGGGGTTGGGGGCAAAGTATTGTTTGGGCTGGTCCAAAAATACTGTTTCTGTTGCATTTCGCATTGTCAATGGGTAATAATAGTTTCCATGATGTTTTGTAATGTCCACTGTATTTTTTTTAAATCCATACTTTGCTGTGCTGATGCTTAACATAGAAACATAGACTTTGATGGCAGATAAGGATCGCCTGGCCCACCTAATCTGCCCATTTCCCTACCTATTAGATAAGCTGCAGATCCTAGTTAATCAACAGCCTACTTCTTCCTGCCCCTCACCACAATTGCTTTATGTCTGTCCCATGCATTCTTGAATTTCTCCACTGTTATTGATCCCACAACCTCCTCATGGAGGCCGTGCCATGCATCCACCACCCTCTCTGTGAAAAAATACTTTCTCACGTCGCCCCTGAGCCTTCCCCCTCTATCTTCAAATTGTGCCCCCTTGTTCTTGCACATTTGTTTTTCTGAAATATACTACCCTTTTGGACATTGTTGATTCCCTTGAGGTACTTAAAGGTCTCTATCGTGTCCCCCCTCTCCCTCCTTTCCTCTAGGGTATACACATTAAGCTCCTTTAGTCTCTCCTCGTATAGCTTATGGTTCAGACCCTGCATCATTGTTGTTGCCCTCCTCTTGACTGCCTCCATCCTGTCTGTTCTTGTGGAGATTGGGTCTCCAGAACTGCACATAGTATTCCATATAGGGTCTCACCAACTGTCTGTACAGAGTGATAACCTCCTGTTTTGTACTGGTGATGCCTCTCCCTATGCATCTCAGAATCCCCCTAGCTTAATCATGTCTGACAGAATTTTGTGTAACCACCCACCACATGGTCTCCACATGGCTGGATGCTGAGCAGGCCATTATTTGCTGCTCAACCTTCTGTCATTTTGAAACCTTGTGGTCTGTGGTCATTTGCGGGTGGGGGAGTGCAAAGTATTGTCTGACTGCTACTAAATGTTTTTCTGCGAAATGGTTTGCCTGTTGTGTCTATTTCTGTGGTATTGGGACCTTATGTCCATCTGCTTTTGTGTTACCACCAATGCATGGTCTCTACATGGTTGGGTGCTGAGCAGGCCATTGTTTGCTTCTCAACCGTCAGCCATGTTCAGACCATGAAGTTGTGGGAATGGGTGGGGGATGCCCAGGTACTTTGGGGCTCAGAGTGAGGATATGCATTGTTTTTAAAATGTTTCTCAATGTTTTGCTGAAATGTGCTTCCTAATGTGTCCTGCATGGTCTTAACATGGCTGCATGCTGAATACAGTCCTCTTTTGTTAGGCACTCAGCGTGCAGCCATTTTAAAGGACGTTTCCGATATAAGGTATTGGGCTTCATAGCCCAATACCTTATATCGTTCTGAGCTCACCCTTGCAAAAAGTTTAATTTTAAAGTTAGTAATTTTAGCATGAGAAGGGATTGTAACTGGCACCGGACCCTCAGCCAGCCGATCCCTTCCAGCTTCCTGGTGCCCCCGCTATACCCCAACTCCACCCCTGTGGTCCTTGAAACTGTGATGTGTGGCCACGGACAGTGTAAGGGCCAGCCCCATAAAAGTCTATGGGGGCTATTTTTAAAGCCAGCTTTTAATAATTTTTAACAGTCCTTGAGGAAAATTAAAGCAGTCGTTTAGCTAGTAGGGACCCTACTAGTTAAGTGATGGCTTTAATTGTCCTCTAGGACTGTTAACAAATTCTAAAAAATTTTAAATATACCCCTATAGGCCTGGGATCACCCCACCTCCCTGGCCACAAGTCACAGTTTCTGGAGAGCATGGGGCGGAGTTAGGGAAGAGTGGGGCACCAGAAAGCTGGAGATCGACTGACTGATGTGTTTGGAGCCAGTCATGATCCCTCCCATGCTAAAACTATGAAATTTAAATTTACATTTTTTTGCAGTGATGAGCTCAGGATGATATAAGGTATTGGGCTATGAAGCCCAATACCTTATAGCAACTAGTCAGAAATTCACTTTAAGACCGTGTGTGATGGTGGTGGTGGTGGTGGGATACAAATGATAGCTATACTGGAATTTAGCTGCAGTTCCAGTGCACCATTCTCCTTACATTCATCCCACTGTGTTGCGTAGCAACTCATGGGTAATCTTCTTCCACCAGCTGTGATGTAACTGTCCATCTTCTGCATTCCGTTGTTTCATGTGCTGTGAAGTAACTGATGGCAATCTCTTTGTTTATTTCTTGTTCCCACTGTGAAGTAATTGCCCAATTTCTATTCTGCCATTTCATCTGCTGTGAAGCAACTGATGGGCAATCTCTTTGTTTCTTCCTTTCCCCCGTTATGAAGTAATTGTCCACTTTTTGTTGCACTGTTTCATCTGCTATGAAGCAACTGGTGGGCGATCTCTTTGTTTTTTCCCTTCCTCTGCTATGAAGTAATTATCCACATTCTGTTCTGTTGCTTTATCTGCTGTGAAGTAAGTCATTGGCAATCTCTTTGTTTCTTCCTTTCCTCCACTATGAAACAAATAAACACAGCCACAACAGCAGCAGTGCAAGTAAATTTCAGTGACCCAGCTCCAGTCAGGGACACCCGATCAGATGTTGCCAAACAAAAGGCAATTCAAAGGACTAAAGCAGGATTGCCTAAGTCACCTGCATGGTTTACATCAACAATAAAGTGATAAGCAATAATATCAAGTTCACCTGCAAAGCAGGCAGCAGTGTCAAGAAGAGGACTAAACATGAAATGATGTCACAATTTGGAGGCAAATATTATGGATGTCATAATGGAAAATGTGAAGAATAGACACCAGGAATGGGAGTGGGTCAGAGCAGTTTTGGTGCTGAAAAAATACAAGATGCTATGTACGTAAGCACAACCCTTGGAATTAGCTGGACAACACTCATGAATGCATCTCACAGTGAACAGAAGCATGTAAAAAGCATATACAGTTCTGTAGTGCCTCAGGAAATTACAAAGTAAAAAACTTTTTTGAATAGTCAGCAACCTCTCTGCCATACAAGAAGGCATTCTTAAAAAGAAGCCAATGTTCAAATTGTTCCTATCAAAACTCCTTTTTTTACTACACGCAGAATTTCTTAAGCAACACCCAGAGTATCATATCAGTTTGTGCCCCAAGCATATACAACTTGCCAGACAAAAGAAACTGGACAAGTGCCTATGCGAGTACTGTGAAAATGCCACATTAAAACTGCGATCATTAAACCACATGGCAGATTTTTATAAACTGCCGGAGTGCAAAGTCACCAATATTTACAAAACTGTGGAGCTGACAATGTGTGCAAATGAAGGCTCCATGTTTTTCAGAAAAGACTGTCTGGAGAAGGTATGTGGGGCTTGTGCAGTGAAGGCAACTGAAAAACATGCAGAGGCTCTATTGAATCAACACGAGATAGAAATATTGAGGTGGTACCAGTGGGAAATCATCACAGTGAAGAAAACAAATGATGGCATTAATACGAAAACATCCCGCAAAGTGTTGGTCAGCAAGAAGACCACGTTACAACAACTCATTGGAAGGCCTACAGTTTCTTGTTCACCATCTACATGTGGCATTGTGGCAAATAATGCAATTCGCATTACTCAAGACAAATCTACCACAAGGCTGGGTTGTCATGGTGCTGGACTTTGTTGAAAACTGTGTCTGCAAGTACCAGGATGAGATCCAGTCCTGCCACTGGCATCAAGAGCGGGCTACAGTGCACCAAATAGTTAGATATTACAGGTGCTCACATTGTAATGACCTTGTTATGGAATACCTGGTGTTCTTCTCAGATGACCTCACACATTACCACCATGCTGTTCAACATTTTGTTAAGATGACCAGGGGAAAACATCATGAACACTTACCGCATAAACATTATGAAGAAGGTATATTTCACAGATGACTGTGCCAGTCAATACAAATCAAAATGGTCCTTCTATGAAATTTCAAAGGCTTCATCAGAGTGTGGATTCCCTGTTGAATATGCCAATTTTTGAATCACACCATGGTAAGCACCCCTCTGATGGGGAGAGTGGTGTGGTGAAATGGTCAGCAACAAGGGCTGTGAAATCACAAATCGCTATCATTTCAACAGCAGAAGAGATGTTCACATAATGCCATGATAATCTGACCAGAGAGCCTCCAAGTGATGGGTGTGGGCATTCCAAGAGAAAATTTTTCTAGGTGCCTGACAAATCCATAAGAAGGCCAAAATGACCGGATGTTATAGCTATTCCTGGGACAAGACATGTCCAGAGCGTAAGATCTGTGGACGATGGTGTAGTTGCCACCAGAGCACTGTCTTGTGTCTGCCACAAGTGCCAAAATGATGATGGCCCATGTGTGAACATGGAGCATGTGGATCAATGGACTTCAAAGAGGCTCAAATTGAAACACTGCAGCACCAGTACTTCTCAGACAGCTCAAATGCTTGAACTCAGGAATGACACTGTCCAGCAATGCCAGTGACAGACTCCTCTACAACTCGGTGCACAAAAAAGAGTGCCCATGAGCACAGCATTGCAGATACGGACACCCCTACAATTTCCAGCACTCCAGTGACTGATCCCTCCTCTGCTCTTGCCACTCTACTAACAGACCCCAGTGATTGACCCCTCCTTTGCTCCTGCCACTCTACTGACAGACCCCTTCTGCTGTAACTAACACTTCATCAACCGACCTGATTGCTGCTTCAGGCACTGAAGCAATGGACAATTCTTCTACTCACGAAACTTCAGCAATGGCCTTCTCCACTGCTTCTGTCCCTAACGTGCTTGCTGACTGTCCACCTGCTAAAAAAAAAAAAAATTAAACCCAGACAAGATACAGCTTGGAAAATTCTATGCAGTCTACTACTACAAACAGTTTTTTATCAGGCAAGTGCTTGCATTTAATGAACTACAATGTACTTTCACTGTCAAATTCCAGGACCAGCATGCAAATCGGCATCTCACATGGCCAGAACAGCAGGACACTGATATGGTGAGACAGCAGAGACTTTTCCATGGACCTGTACATCTGTCAGGAAAGGGAAGCTTTACAGTTGCACAGGATGAACTGCAAACTATTGCCACAAAATATAAAAAGCTCAAGAGTTGCTGAAATTGACAGCACTTAAAGTGTTGGACAATATAATCATTTGCTATGCATAGTCTTTTCTATGGAGTTTTTAATTTTACATCTTATTGATGCTTTTATTCTTATTTCAGTGCACTTCAGTACTCGAATATGTAATCCTTGACAACATAGATCACACCTGGTAAACTTTTGTGAACCTACATTGCTGTTTGCTGGTCTTTGCCACATTGACACGGCATGTTTGGTGTCCGCTATACATTCAGAACACAAGGTTGGTGTCCGCTATACATTCAGAACATAAGGTTGGTGTCCGCTGGTACATTCAGAACACAAGGTTGGTGTCTGCTATACATTCAGAACACAAGGTTGGTGTCTGCTATACATTCAGAACACAAGGTTGGTGTCTGCTATACATTCAGAACATAAGGTTGGTCTCCGCTATACATTCAGAACACAAGGCTGGTGTCTGCTATACATTCAGAACACAAGGTTGGTGTCTGCTATACATTCAGAACATAAGGTTGGTGTCCACTGGTACATTCAGAACACTGAAGCTTATTTTTCTTGGTCATTTAAAAGTCAGTAATCTTGCAACACGGTGCATTTTTCATTGTATGTTAAAATGCTAGAAAAAAATGATCTACTCTACATGTGAAAATTAACTCCTCATGTCACAATTTGGTACAACATTTTCATGAACATACCAGGAAGCTATTACTTCTGCCAGGAAGATCAGTGAATTATAGGTCTTGTCAGTAGAACCTGACTTCATTTCCTTTCATAGGGATAAGGTGGTCCTCAGGACAAATAGAAAGTTTCTATCTAAAGTGGTTTCAGATTTTCAGCTGAACCAATCTGTCTCTACCTGTGTTTTTCACTGACCGTTCTTCCTCAGGGGAGAGAAGATTGCACAGTCTGGATGCGAAAAGGGCACTTAGCTATTACATAAAGCATACTAAGGCATATAGGAATGATTGTCTTCAGCTATTTCTCACTTATGTAGAAGTGGGAAAAGGTAGACCTGCCACTAAAAGGATTATTGTTAGATGGATTGTCTCTTGTATACAATTCTGCTATTCCAAATTGGGCAAAGAATCTCCTTCAGGCCTGAGGGCCCACTTGACTAGAGGTACAGCTGCTTCCCTTGCAGCTGCTATGGGTGTTCCCTTGTTGGAAATTTGTAAAGCAGCCACTTGGGAAACAGTCCATACATTCACCATGCATTACTCTCTGGACATCTAGGCTAGGAGTGATGCTAGGTTTGGTACAGCAGTGTTGCAGAGCCTATTCCCAAAGTAAGGTTCTGTGTCCCCTCCTCCTGGGGGGGACTGCTTGGTATTCTTCATATCGTCAGAATACAGCAAGACTTCATGTTGTTTGAAGAAAAAAAATTTCGCCCTAGTAATGTTTCTTCTAATGGAGTCTTGCTGTATTCTGACCTCCCTCCTAGCCTCCCCTCTCAGAACCTATTTTTTTGTGATGTGGGTTGGCAGCTACAGTATTGCACCTCAGGGGTGTACCTTGCACCGCTCCCTCTATTTAGGGTGGGGGGGTTGTTGTTCTTTTGTTATTTGTTACATATATTCAATTCACTATCTACTCTGTTTCTTCTTGGGTTCTCGACTTGAGTCTTATGGGCCCAAGTTTTCTTGCCTTTTTGGGCCTAAAATTTAAAACAATTTCCATAACTCTAGTTAGTTAGTTTTGCTCGTAAGAATCTGATGGTTGCACGAAGATATACCAGAGACAGAGGTTTGAAAACTGAGCTCGAGCTCAACGTTCTATGCTCTGGCTTAGAATTAACCCCTTACTCTCCAGAGCAGTTCTAGTACTGAGGCTAAATGCATATAGTCAGAATACAGCAAGACTCCATTAGAAGAAACAACATTACTATGGTAATTTTTTCTTCTCTCTCTTGCAACCTCCTAATTTAAATTTAAATTAATTTGTTTCACTGTATTCTGCCCTGGTGTGAAAAACTGTTTGACGCTGTTGCAAAGGACATGACCCCACTCATAAAAGAAAACATGGGAATTGATAATGCGTATTTGCACATCAGAGATACTGGGAGTAAGCAAAGAGCTCCTAGCATATAGGAATTAATCAGTTACATAACAAAACTTTGCATGAACCAGCATCCTTCCAACTCGATTTTTCCAACTCAGGCACACTTTAAATAACAGAATGTGTTGGGGAACTTACTTGAAAAGTTTGATGGCGAGCACAAAACAAGAATACAGAGACTTTAGAAGTTATATAACAAACTGACTAACAATAGCACTTCTGTTGACTTGTGCAGGTATGCATCATCATAGAAACCTAAAAAGTGACAGCAGATGGGGACCAAAGGTCCATCTAGTCTGCCTAGATACTAACCCCCCTACTCAGATAATTTTTGTCACTATCTCCTTGTGCCTATCCTAGGCTGATTTAAATCCCCATACTGTTTTGGATTCAATGACTTCAGCAGGTAGGCCATTCCATGGATCAACCACCCTTTCTGTGAAGAAAAACTTGCACATGTTGCCTCTGAATCAACCCCCCACCCACCCCAGTTTCATGTCGTGGCCTCTTGTTCTCATGGAGTTGTTAATGAGAAAGAGCTCCTGGGTGGAAATCAACTCCCATGATGCCTTGCATGAGTGGGGTCATGATCTTTGCAATGGCGTCTAACAGGTTTTCACACCAGGGTAGAACAAAGTGAAACAACTTCAATTTAAATTTAAATTAGGATGAACTTAGGGGAGCGTAAGACAAGGAATCATTGTTCATGGCTACAAACTACACATGTATACAGAAAATAGGTTGAGTGGACTTTCCCTTTAAGAAAGCACAGTACAGCTGGCTAGCTATTTAGAAAGATACTGTTTAGAAACAGCAACACCCTCTTTCCCAGGGGCAGAAGAAACAAACAACTGGGTGGACCTCCTGCAGTCCTCAGTAAGGTGTGTATAGTACCTGAGTATTCTGTGAACATCTGAAATATAGAGTAATGCTTCCCCTGGATTGGCATGCTCTGGATAATAAACAGGCAGGTGAATGGTTTGATTCAAACTAAACTCGGACACCACCTTAGGTAAAAACTTAGGGTTGGTACACAAAGACACCCTGTCTTTACTGAAGATTAAATAAGGCTGCTCACACATGAGCGCATGGAGCTCAGAAATCCTTCGAGCAGAAGTAATAGCAACTAAAAATAACATTTTCCATGACAGAAAGCACAGCTCACAAGATGCAGCCTGTTCAACGGGGGCAACATAAGTTTCTCTAACACAAAGTGTAGATCCCAAACCAGGACAGGATTGCAGACAGGAGGCTTCAAATGAAGGGTGCCTTTCAAAAACATGCAAGACACGTCAAGCTGAGCCGCAGTTCAGCCATCAGTGGGTGCATGATAAGCGAGATGGCTGATAAATGAACTTTAATAGATGAATACTTCAGACCTGAGTCTAAGAGGGACAGTAAGTACTCTGGTATCTGAGGCACTGGCCAGGTTAAAGGGTCTAAGTGTTGTGAAGCAGCCCAAAGAGCAAAGTGTTTCCACTTCATGGAGTAAGGGGCCCTGGTGGAGGGTTTCCCAGCCGCCACGAAAATGTCCACCACTCTGGATGATTCTCCAGACCTCACAATGGCTACGTCCTCAGGAGCCAGGCATTGAGGTGGAGAGACTTGAGGTCCGGAGGGACCAGGGTGCCCTACTCCTGGGAGAGCAGGCCTGTGCTGAGAGGAAGAAGCACAGGAGGTTCCACTGCCAGTTGCTGCAGCAAGGGGAAACCAAATCTGATGAGGCCAGAATGGGGCGACTAGAATCATTATGCCCCCTCCATCTGAAGCTTGAACTGAACCCTCTGGATGAGTGGGAAGGAAGGGAAGGCATACCGAGACCTCCCTTTCCGAGAGAGGGACAGTGCTTCTCTCAAGAAGACTCCAGGTTCTGGAATGAGCAAGCAGAAAGGCAACAGTTTTGCATTGAGTGGGGACAAAAAAAGGTCCAACTCTGGATACATAGATACATAGATACTTAGATGTTGTTGGCAGATAAGGCCTTTGGCCCACCTAGTCTGCCCATTAACTCATGTAACTCTGCTTCTAGGGACATGGATATGTTGTTCATCCACACTGTCTCGCAGGTTCCTTGCCGCTTTAAATCTTGCCGGAAGGTCTTCAAGCTGGCTCCTCCCACCCACCTGGGTGGTAAAACTCTCGGCTCCGCCCCATGACGCCAGATCTTCCTTACCGCTTGGAAGCTCAGGTTCCTTCCTTAACGCTCTGTGTATAAGACTGGTTCCTAACTCTTCGAATCTTCGAAATTAAAAGTTTTTTGCTAAAAAGACTTTGGTCTTCTCTCCCTAGCGGCTGCGATGGACAAATCGACTCCCGGTTTCCGGAGATGCCCTTGCGGGCAGAAGATGTCTCGGACGGATCCGCACTCCACGTGCGTCTACTGCTTAGGCCTTGAGCACGACCCGCAGGCTTGCGACCTGTGCTCTTCTTTTTCGGCCTACGTCCTTGAAGACCTTGCTGCCCGTTTACAGCTGGGGCGTCCCGAGAAAAGAATTCCTCCGGTTAAGTCTAAAGAGGCCCGGTTGGCGGTGTCTGCGGCGGCGGGCTCAGTGGATCAACTTGAGCAGATGATTGCCCTCGAAGAGGAGGCGGCGCGGGCCGCTTCTACCTCGGCTGCGGCATTTGTCCCGCTCTCTCTCGGTGCCTCGTACTCGGCTTCTTTTAAGGAGCTTTGTCTGGACCCTTCGACGAAAGGTGAGGGTCCAACTTCTTCTGGACCTTTTCTCGGTCCAAAAGAGCAAAGTAGTCTCTGTCGGCTCTTGGGGCGGGAAGATCCCCCTCCCAGTGATCGACAGCAGTCGACTTGAGGTCCGACCCTCGGCCGGCCACTGGCTCGGTGTCCCTGTCAGGCCAGTTGACCGAGACTCCCGTCGACACGGTCGAGATTTTTCTCGACCCGTTGGACGGGTTGTCGGCTGGAGAAGCTGAGAATCCCCTTTCCCCGGTTCCCCCGGTGGGAGTTGAGGGTCCCGTCGGCTCGTCTGTGCCTCCGGTTCCGGAGCCTTTGGTGGAATCGTCCGAACCGAGGGGAGTGCTGATTCCCGACACCTCCCCGCACCGTCCTCGGCCTAGCCGAGGTTCAAGGTCTCGGTCTCGGACGTCTTCGCGGTCCAGCCGATCCCGCCGCCATAGGCGGTCTCGGTCTCGGCACCGCGGCAAGCGGCGCCGCTGCTCTTCCTCTTCCTCCTCCTCGGACGAGGGGAGACTTCGGCGCAAGTTGCGTTGGAGGTATGAGGAACTCATGTGGCAACAGCTCCTTCTGACCGGGAATAAGCCGACCCAGTCGTCTTCCCCGGCCATTAAGTGGCTGTCACCGGAGCGGTCGAAACAACCCCTCGTTGTAGCCGAGGAGCCTGTTCCCAGGCCGGTTGTTTGGCAAATTCCAGCTGCCCCACCGATTCTGGTGGAACCTCCGCCTCCACAGCCGTTATTTGGGGCTCCGACCAAAAATTCTCGGTCGGCTCAGGGACTGCCCCATAGGCTGTCTGTCACCCTCACTCCCAATAAGCCTCGGCAGGTGGAGGGTGGCTCAGGCCCGATGCAGCTCTTTGAGGACTCTTCCGAGTCCGAGGACGATTCCTCCCTTTTCTCCAAGCGAATGGACTTGGAGTCCCCAGGAGGACAGTCGGTGGACGATAGCCCTTTGTCCTTTTTAGGATTACTTCGGCTCATCTCGGAGTCCACCGGGATGAAGCTCGAACCCGGTTCTAAACGGGCCAGGTATCCCCTCACGGAGATTCTGGACCGAGGGGATTCCCCTACGGAGGCCTTTCTGGTGGCCGAGGCCATAGTGGGCCCGGCCTTGGAGCTTTGGCAGCACCCTGCTTCCTGCCCTGCGCCTTCAGCCAGGATGGCCAGGAAGTATGCGGTCCCTACCGGTTCCCTGTCCGTTTTTTCGGAACACCCCTCTGCTGAGGGGTTGGTTACCGACAGCGTTTTCCGGCGCCGGGGCATGAGGGATGTGGACAAACCTCCCGACAAGGAATCCAAGAAATTGGATTATGCCGGGCGAAAAGTCTATGCTGCGTCCTCTCTCGGCCTTCGTCAGGCCAGTTACGCCATCCTCATGGCACATTTTCTCATGCCCTGTTGGGCTCCCTTGATGAGTCGTCCCTCATCTTCCGCGGATCTGCAGACTACGGTCAGGCAGGTGTGGGACCAGGGCAGGAGCAGTGGCCAAACAACAGCTCAGACTGCTTTAGACATCGAGGACTCATGCCAGGTCTGTGGCGGCCACAGTGGCCATGCGATGGAGTAGGAGCCCAGCTGAGGATATCACCTTTACTTGATGCCAGCACAAGTTGGCGGACGTTCCCTTTTGGGGACTGACCTCTTGACCCTGGGGTGGAAGGTCACCTGCAGAGGATCGAGAAGTCCAATGCTACCTTGGACTCAGTCTCTTCGCCCAGAAGGACCAAGGCACTGACCTCAGCCTAAGCCCTTTAGTCCTTCTGCGCCCCAGCTTGGCCTTGACCCAACAACGTCAGGGCCCAGCAGGCTCAGGCTTGGCATCCCAAACCCAAGCCGTCGGCTTCCTCCAACAGGAAGCAGGGAGGAAAAGGCCCAGGAGGTCCCTCGGCGGTCCCTCCTCCAAGCCTGCCCAGTGGCGGGCTGAGGGTGTCGCCCCATCCCGTCACCTCACCCCTGGTTCCCCGTGGGGACGGCTCCACACTTCCTTTCCGCCTGGTCCGTTATTACCATGGACAGGTGGGTACTGGAGGTGGTGGGAAAGGCCTGCCTCTGAATTGAGCAGGCCCCACCCTTCAGAGCCGTCGCACCTCGGGGCCTCGGGGTCCGCCAGCCTCACTGTCGGCTCTGTCGGGCCGACGCTCTCCTCCTCCAAAGGAGGTGATCAGGAGTAGCGGATCCCCTCAGACCCAGGGTTTGTGTCCAGGTACTTCCTGGTTCCGAAATGGACGGAGGCTGGCGCCCCATTCTCGACCTACACGACCTCAACAAGTTCCTAAGGTCTCGAACCTTCAGGATGGTCACTCTGGCGCAGATAATACCATCTCTGGAACACGGCGTGTGGTTCTGCTCTCTGGACCTGCAGGACGCGTTCTTTCATGTCCCTATCCGTCCGTCACATCGGAGATTCCTTCGCTTTCAAGCGGAGGGATCCCTCTTCGAGTTCCGAGCCATGCCCTTCGGCCTGTCTTCAGCTCCCAGGGTCTTCACCAAATGCATTGCAGTGGTGACAGCTTTCCTGCGGTGCCGGGGGGTCAGGTGTACCCTTACCTGGGCGATTGGCTGATAGCAGCCCCTCCAAACAGGAGGTGGAGCGGTCCAGAGATCTGGCCCTCCAGGTTTGCTCTCAAGTCGGCCTCCTCATCAACGAGGCCAAGTCGGAACTCGAGCCGAAGCAGGTGATTCCATTTATCGGGGCAGAGCTCGACTCTCTTCGAGCCAGAGCACGGCTCCCGGCGGACAGGGCCGAGGTTCTTACCTCCTTTGCCCAATCATTTCTAGTTGGGCAATCGTGCCCTGCCCGGGACTTCCTGTGCCTCCTGGGTCTCATGGCGGCCTGTACCAGCGTGGTACGTTGGGCACGCTGGCACATCGCCCTTCAGTGGGGTCTGGCCAGCCAGTGGTCACAGCGCTGCGATCCATTGGACCAGCTAGTGAAGGTGACCCAGGAGATGTGGAACGCTCTCCGGTGGTGGACCGTTCCATCTCATCTGCAGGAGGGCATCCCGTTTGTCCGCCCCGAGCCGACGGTCTCTCTATCGACCGACGCCTCTCTGATGGGTTGGGGTGCCCATCTGGGGGAACACCGAGCGCACGGCCTCTGATCCCCACGGGAGTCCCGATGCCACATCAACCTGCTGGAGCTCTGAGCTGTCCGCCTAGCTCTCACCGCCTTTGCTCCATTTCTCCGGGGTCAAGTGGTCCGAGTCCAGACGGACAATACCACGACCATGTACTACCTAAACCGCCAGGGCGGGACGCGTTCCATGCTTCTATGCAAGGAAGCTCTCAGATTTGGTCACTATGCGCAGCCTGGAGCCGATCTCCTAGCCATTCATGTGGCAGGAGCCTCCAACACCCTGGCCGATGCCCTGAGCCGGATGGGGTGTATCTCACGAATGGTCTCTCCTGCGGAGGTAGTACAAGATCTGTTCTCCACTGGGGCACACCTCAGGTGGACCTGTTTGCCTCAGGGAAGCGAGCTGAGGCTGTTTCATGCCCGGCCCCCTCAGCAGGGCTCGCTGCAGGGGGATGCCTTCTCGAGGCTGTGGACCCCGGGCCTCTTCTACGCCTTTCCCCCATTTCCCTTGTTTCACAAGGTGCTTCTCAAAGCAAGGAGGGACAAGGCGCAGGTGATTCTGATAGCCCCAGACTGGCCCCGCCAGTTCTGGTACCCAGATCTCCTCAGCCTCAGCTCCAGGCTCCCGAGGCAGCTTCCAGCTCGCCCGGACCTGCTCTCAGTCAATCAGGAAGAGGTGTTCCATCCGGACCTTCAGTCCCTGCAACTGACGGCTTGGCTCCTGAGCGGCTAGAGTTCCAGGCCTTGGGTCTTTCCGACGAGGTCCTCAATGTTGTTGAGGCGTCCCGTAAGGAGTCGACCAGGAAATGCTGTGCCTTCAAATGGAAGAGATTTTCCATTTGGTGTCAGGGCGAGGGCTTGGACCCTTCCTTCTGTCCTTTGGCAAGCATCTTGGACTATTTATGGTCCCTTTCTAGTCAAGGGCTTAGGTCGGGACCCTGAGGGTGCACCTGGCAGCCATCTCTGCTTACAGGCGCGGGCCAGGGAGCAGTCGGTGGCGCAGGAGAAGGTGGTCTGGTGCTTTTTCCAAGGCCTTGATCACATTTCCCCTCCGGTGCGAGAACCTCCACCTCCGTGGGATCTACTGCTGGTACTGGCAAAGCTCATGGGCAAGCCATTCGAACCAATGCACAGGTGTGATCTCTCTCACCTGTCGTGTAAGACCGCCTTCTTGGTGGCTATCACGTCAGCCAGAAGGATGGGAGAACTCCAGGCGCTCTGCATCGAGTCTCCTTACCTGGTCTTCCACAGGAACAAGGTTGTTCTGCGCCCCCAACCGAAATTCCTTCCGAAGGTGGTGTCGGAGTTTCACCTTAACCAGGTGTTGACTCTGCCGGTGTTCTACCCCAATCACACCTCCCGGAGGCGAATATGGGCTCCATACTTTGGACCCTAGAGAGAGCTCGCTTATTATAAGAAGCGCACGGCTGAAATTCGGGGAGAGGTTCGCCAGCTGTTTGTCACCTACGCTGAAGCCGCACCTGGCAGACCTGCAGCCAAGCGGACGATAAGCAGGTGGGTCACCTCCTGCAGAGATCTCTGCTATAAGTTGGCGGGCATGGAGCCTCCCAGAGGGATAAGAGCTCATTCTACCCGTCATACTGCTGCATCGGTGGCTGCTTCCAGGGATGTCCCTATCCAGGAAATCTGCAGGGCTGCTACCTGGAAGTCAGCACACACCTTCATTACCCATTACCACATCGACCTTGAGTCGTGCCGGGATGCTGGTTTTGGGGCCTCGGTTCTCCAGTCTCTATTCCCTAAGTAGGGGTGTGCGCCTTGCCTCCCTCCTCCCGGAGAACTGCTAGGAGTCTGCCAGACAGTGTGGATGAACAACATATCCATGTCCCTAGAAATACAGGTTACTCACCTGTAACAGGAGTTCTAGGAATGGTATGTATTTGTTCATCCACCGACTCCACCCGACCTCCCGGCTTCGACGCACAACCTGAGCTTCCAGCGGGCCAGATCTGGCGTCATGGGGCGGAGCCGAGAGTTTTACCACCCGGGTGGGTGGGAGGAGCCAGCTTGAAGACCTTCCGGCAAGATTTAAAGCGGCAAGGAACCTGCCAGACAGTGTGGATGAACAACATATACCATTCCTAGAACTCCTGTTACAGGTGAGTAACCTGTATTTCTTCAAACTTTCCTGGAACTAGATTGTCCCATCCCCCAACCCCGACTACCAATATCCTCCTATGCCTATCCCATGCGTTCTTGAATCCTGTAATTGTTTCCGGCCCCACTGCCTCTTCTGGCAGGCTGTTCCATTTGTCCACCACCCTCTCTGTGAAAAAGTACTTCCTTACGTTCCCTCTGAACCTCCCACCAATTCCAGCTTCATCCCGTGTCTCCTCGTCCTCGAGCACCTTTTACTTTTTCTGCACCTTATTCTTCTCCGTGAGGTGCTTAAATGTCTCAATCATATCCCCCCTCTCTCTCCTCCCCTCCTGAGAGAACATATTTAAGTTCTTCAACCTATCCTTGTAGGGTTTGTGATGTAATCCCTGCACCATCTTGGTTGCCCTCCTCTGAACTGCCTCCACCCTATCTATGTCCTTACATAGGTAAGGCTTCCAGTAGTGGACACTGTACTCAAGTTGCGGCCTCACTAATGTCCTGTATAGCGGCATAATTATCTCCCTTTTCCTGCTGGTGATTCCTCTGCCTATGCATCCCAGCATAATGTTTGCTATTCCCACTGCTTTGTCACACTGCCTTCCTACCTTGAGGTCATCAGAGATGATAACCCCTAGGTCCCTTTCTTGCTAGGAGCATTCTATCTCCCCCCAAATTGATAGGTTGCTCCAGGGTTTTTGCACCCCTTGTGCATTATCTTGCACTTTTTAGCATTAAATCCCATCTGACAGTCCCTTGACTAGTCCTCAAGCTTCTGCAGATCTCTCCTCATTCTGTCCACACTCTCTGGCGTGTTCACCCTGTGGCAGAGCTTTGTGTCATCAGCGAACAGGCAGATTTCCCCCTCAAGATCTTCTGCAGTGTCGCTGATTAAGACAATGAAGAGGACTGGACCCAGCACTGATCCGTGTGGTACCCCACTGATCACTTTCCCTTCTGCTGAGTGACAGCCATTTACCACCACCCTCTGAGTCCTGTTATCCAGCCAATTCTCTACCCACTTTACCACCATCTTACCCACTCCCATGTTCCCCAGTTTGTTTAACAGCCTTCTATGCGGCATAGTGTCAAAGGCCTTTCTGAAGTCCAGGTAGGCCACATCCACTGCCTCCCCCTCTCTGATCCACCGCCCTGGTCACCCAGTCGGAGAACTCAATGAGGCTGGTATGGCATGACCTCCCTCCAGTAAAACCATGTTGCCTTGCGTCTTGTAGACCATTTGCAACCAGGCGTTCCACTATTCTTTCCTTCAGCAGTATTTCCATGATCTTTCCTAATACTGAGGTCAGGCTGACTGGTCTGTAGTTCCCCACTTCCTCTTTTCTATAGAGGACTGCATCAGCTGTCCTCCAGTTTTAGAGTACCTCTCCTGTTTCCAATGACAGGCTGAATAGAGTTGCCAGAGGTCCTGCCACCACTTCTCTTAGCTCCCTCAGCACCCTGGGGTGTACCCCATCCGGTCCCATAGCCTTATTGACTCTTATTGCTTCCAGTACCCTTAGGACCCTTTCCTTCGGAAAAAGATTTAAATCCATTTCCGTGCCCTCCCTGATTTTTCTGCTCATTTCTGGCCCACATCCTGCCCCCCTCCTCTATAAAGATGACCCCATCTGTCAAATGGCTCTTCCACAACAGATGTCAGAGGCTCCCACTCGTGAGCTGTGGACGAGATCGGCTCAGGCTGTCCTGTTTTGACTGCCTGGGACATGGATGCCCAATAATCAAGACTGTGATCTGTGGCCCAATACCAGACCCTCATCACTTCCCTGCATAGAGGGTATGAATGAGTCCCTCCTTGCTTGTTCATGTAATGGACCACACTGATGTCAGTCTGGATCAGCAGTGGACCCAGGGATAGCATACAGAACTGCTCGCATCTCCAAGACGTTGATGTGGAGGGCCGTCTCCATCGTGGAACACATCCCTTGAGTCTGGTGGGCACCCAGGTGAGCCCCTCCAGCCAAGCCCCCAGGCATCTGTTGTGAGGATTTGCTGTGTGGGAGGGGGTAGGTAAAGAATGGTACCCCTCTCAACAAGTTACTGGGTTCCAGCTACCACACTAGCACTTTCTTGACTGGGTCCAAACCAGGACTGGATGCTCCAGGTCATCTGTGCGCTGGTCTCACTGTACCTGCAGCATCCATTGAGGAATCCTTATATGCAGCCTGGCTAGAGGGACTGTAACTGTAGCCACTGCCACTAGACCTAGGAGTCGAAGGAAAATCTGAGCTGGGACATACCGGCTAGAGTGAATTTGACGGGCTTGGGCCATCAGGCACTCTGCCCTGTCCCCTGGGAGAGAAATGTAATCCCCTGAGTCATGTCCAGCACTGCCCCTGTATATTGAAGGTGCTGGCAGGGAGACAAAACCGACTTGGGCAGGTTGATGGTGATGCCTAAATCCTGGAACAGACAAGTATAGTCCAGGGTCTGAAGTAGAATGCTTCCTGAATGGTGCTGCAAGAAGCTAGTCATCCAGGTAGGAGAACACATAAAACCCCTGCTGTCAGAGGGTAGCTCTCACCACTGCCAGGCACTTGGTGAATACCCGAGGGGCTGAAGATGAGCCAAACATCAGGGCTCTGAACTGGAAAGTTTGCTCCCCGAGAGTGGAACCAGAGAAACCTTCTGTGGGAAGGGCAAACCTTGATATGCAGGCATGCATCCTGCATGCTGAGGGAGCATAACCAGTCCCTTTGGTGTAATGGGGGCAGCAGACCCTGGAGAGTCACCATCCAGAAACTTTTGTACTGAATCGAGAAGTTGAGCTCACTGAGGTCCAGGTCTGAGATCTCTTGTGCGTTTGAGGACCAGGAAGAAATGGGAATAGAACCCCCTCCTTGCGGGGACTGGGGGTGATTTATATGGCCCATTTGTGGAGCAGGGAGTGAATTTCTTTGCAGAGTACAGGAACATGAGTGGGGGGGGGGTTCGAGGGCAGAACTGGGGTCTGTCCTGGGACAACTCCAGAAATTCTAGGGTGTGGCTGTACCCGATGAGCTGAAGCACTCAATTTGTCTGTGGTTATCTCCCTCCATGTGTCCAGGTGCAGCGAGAAGCAACCCCAACAATCATCTCCTGCCTTCCTTGGGGGTTCCAGCAAGGAGTCAGGAGGAGGGGGCTGCCACAGCAGGGGCTGCAGGGCCACCATGAGAGCCTTTGCTGGTGGAGGAGGTAGAGACTGGCAAGGTTTTGGCCACACTCTGCTTTCTTTGGGGCTCAGAAGAGAATCTGGCTTTTCAGAAAGGGCACACGTTGTCCACCTTTGGGCTGCATATGATACAGAGCATGCCCAGACCTGAGGGTGTGCCCAGAAATCTGAAGATCAGAGAGGATGTCCTGGACATCAGCTGCAAAAAGCTTATACCCTCAGAAAGGGGCATTCATTATGGATAGCTGGACATCCTGGGCAAATCCAGACACCTGAAGCCGAGGAGGAGACTGATGTAGCAGTCGTGGGTGGGGGCAGCCATTTGTCGAGGGCCCTGTGTCTGCTGACCCCACGCCAACTAAAGAGATACTGTCTAAGCCACTTTGCTGAGAGCCTGTGGAGAACAAGGGCTTGAACAAAAGGGGCTGAGTGGCAGGGAGAAGGCCCTAGCCCAAAGAGCTTCCACCTGAAACAGTGAGGTTGGCAGGAGGCGCTACCAATGATAGTCCTGTTGAAGAGAGGAAGTGTGAGGTAGGTGAAGCTGACCCTTCCCTGGAGGAGGATGGCCCTGATGCAGCCCCCCCCCTACTCAAAGTGGGGACCGCGAACAGGAGGAAGAGGACCAGGGTTTGCTGCGATCCTTGTCCTGATGCATGTGTTTCCCATTGGCCTTGTCCTGGGGCTTTGAGGAGTGAGATCCAGAGGACTGGGCTGGGGGAACCAAGTAGCTCCTTGCCTGCAGTTCCCGCTCCATAGAGGCAATCTTCTGCTTCAGGAGAAAACTCTTGAGGATCCACTGGCGGCGGCACCTGGTGTCCTGGTTAAACCCCTGGCATACTTTGCAGAATTGGACATTGTGGTCTGGGCCTAGGCAGCAGACGCAGGCAGAATCATCATCCTTGTTTGGGAGTTGATTTCCACAGGCACACTTATTGGAGACCTGATTGGAGGTCGAGGCCGGTTTTGAAGACATAAATGGAGAGAAACCATGGAAGTGAAGAAGATAAACTACAGTGAGAAAAGGAAAGTAAAAGAGAGCAGAATCGCGAGGAAAATGGCAGTCAACTGAAGCTGTAGAGGCCCTGGAGGTCCAACGTGTGTTGGTCAGTGGCAGGAAAAGAACTGTGGAGGGCATGGGGTTGCCCACTGCTGCAAGAGATCGTCTCGAAGATCAACTGTTCTGGTAAGTTCTTATGTAACTGTACTTTCTAGAACTTAAAGACATAGAGAGTTGATATTTAGGACATGTCCATGGTAGGGCATTTTGGAATGCGCAGCATTGACATATTAGACATTGTTTGGTAAGTATCTGGTATCAGGAATAAGATCAGTCTGTTTGCTGATGATACCAAGTAGGAGTGGTAGTCGGGCCGGTGGCGCTGAGGGTTGAGGCGCTGGACGCCACACCTTGTGCCACGCCGGTGATCCGGGTTCGGGAACGAGCCCGGGCTGTCGGGGGTTAGCAGGGGAGGACTAAGGTTGAGCATCCGTAGATGGCTCTCTTAGTCCTGGGGTGGGTTACAGGCTCCTCCGTTGCATTGGCGACCCCTGGTGGAGGCTGGGGCCACTGCAGTGCACGGCAGCAGAAGCACGTGGATTTGGGCAATGGCGGACGTCCTCTGGGTGCATGCAGGAGCGTGCGCACGCCGGGTGGGATATCACTGCACGTTCGTGCCCCAGGGGAGGAAATGCCAAGAAAATCCCTCTACCATCAGGTGAAGTGACGGTGATTGCAAGCAAGCCGACCCACCACATGCCCAATGCTGGCGGACTCTCTTGTTCTCCTTGGGGTCTGGGAGCCTCTCCGTGGGGCTGGGAGAGCCCCAGATCTCGCATACCCGATGTAGCTTCCGGAGTAGTCAGTTCAGGCAGGCGGTTGAGTGTGGCAGCTGTCGGCAAGACCCTGAGAGATGCCCCGAAGGTAGGGTGCAGACACAGAACCTACAAAAAAAAAAGATAGGGGCGGTGGTGGACAACATAGTAGGGTGGCAGGGGCTGCAGGACGACATGACTAAGCTGGAGGAGTGGTTGGAAACATGGCAGTTGGGGTTCAGTGCTAAAAAGTGCAAAGTATTGCACTTCAGAGCAAAGAACCCAGGGAGGAGCTACCATTTGGGAGGGGTTCAGCTAGGTACACCAAGGAGGAAAAGGACCTAGGGGTAGTTATAACAGGGAATATGAACAACTCAGAGCAGTGCAGGAAGGCGGCAGCAAATGCCAACAGGATTCCATGGTGTATTGCGAGAGGAATCTCCTCCATGAGCAGGAGGTGATCCTGCTTCTATACAGTTCACTGGTTAGGCCAACCTGGAATACTGCGTGCAGTACTGGCGCCATATCTGAAGAAAGATATTTGATTACTAGAAGGGGTACAACGCAGAGTGACAAAGATGATCCAAGGATTGGAGGACAAACCCTGCAAGAAAAGGCTGAGTGAGTTAGAACATGTACACCCTGGAGGAGAGGAGGGACCAGGGGGATATGATTGAGACCTTTAAGTACTTAAAGGAGATAAACAAGACAGAAACTGAAGGGTATTTAAGTTAAGGAGGGGGAGGGACATGAGAGGGCATGGTCTCAGATTGGAGGGGGGAAGATACAGGAGAGAAATGAGGAGAAACTTTCTCACGGAGAGGGTTGTGGTTAAATGGAACACTGCCCAAGGAGAAGGTGGTATCCTGTAAGACAGTGGGTAGTTTTAAAAGGGGTTGGGACAGGGTGGGGGGTGGTAATTGTGAGGGGCAGGGGGCAGCTGCAGTAAGGGTGCTAGCTGCACATTCAAGCAGACTTAATAAACCATGTGGCCTGTTTCTTGCTGGCAGTTTCGTGTGTTTGTGTGTAAGTAGTGGGGTGGACAGAGGGCAGTTCAGACAGTGGAGTAAGAACATGAGATCTGATTACCTTTTCAACAAAGCAGTTCAGAAGAAATGAATGATTGGCGGGGGGGGGGGGTCAGTTCAGAATAAAGATGTGGCCTTTCCAGTTGGGGCTGATCCTTCAGTGGTCCAGAAACTCATTCCGTCCTGGGCAGCTGGTTTGAGTGAACGAGCCCATGCTGGATGTAGTCTGTTGCTGACTGTCCATCTGAACCTTGTGGAGGGAATCCCATTTGTCCAGCCAGAGACCACAGTGTCATTGACAACAGATGCTTTTCTCACTGGATTGGGGGTGCATTTGCAGAAACAGTCAGTGCTGGTTCACACCCAAAAAGATTTTAATGCCAGGAAAACCGTCTGCATGACCTCTGGCTTCAGACGATGACTGATTAAACTCCAGTTGACTCTGGTCTTCACCACCCTGGATGGCACCCACTTGGCTGATCTCTTCTTTTTATACCTGGGTGTATGCTTGGATAGCAAACTTGACTTCTTTTGTCACACTGATTACATTTAGAAGAACCTGCTCAATCTCTCTCACTAGATACGCAGACCTGATCAAAAATGGGACATTCATCTCATTTGGGAAGTTGCAAGCAAGAATCAGCTTACCAAAACAAGTTTCTACAGACTTCTGTAGGTGAGGTAGTACCTAACCTTCTGAAATCCAGTTTACAGAATATACAGAGGTCAGCCTCCTCCCCGAGGACTTACTGTATTGGGCTGCCATACTAAAGGGCAGAGGTGGGACAGTTTCCTGGGCATACAAAGCCCTCGGGGACACTTATGCAGCCACATCAGGTATGCACAATAAGCAGGAAAAGGAGGCAGGGTTCCCCGTTTCGTAAGAGAAATGGAAGTGGATTTGGGAAAAGGGGTGGCAGATTACTGCATCGCCCAGCTGGCATGACTGAGTACTGATGGAAGTTTATATAAAGCTTTTTCCATATGTAACCCCCCTGCAAATGGGGGTTCCCAAAAGACTTCCAGGAGCTTGCTTGAATGCTCCAAGCCTGAATGGTGTTTGGCATTTAAGCCATTTATCAGTGAGTGTTTTTAGAGCCTCTGGTACTGTCTCTTTAAGAGCTGTCTGCTTGCAGACATAATTAGTTTGTATGGGGGGACTGTGTGCTTCTGAGTACCACCGAGCTGCTGCCAATTCACTTCATTTTGCAGTCACTAGGAGTGCAAGGGAACCTATCTGAAAGATGTAACTGTTTGCCAGAAATTATTTAGAGTAATAATGAAATTACAGTTTGTCTAACCTGCTTTCTTTGCAGTCAGAACTGTGTCTGCTAGTTCCCCATTCTAGTTTTGAACTGCTGAACTGGACCAATCAGTGTGGGGTAAGCTAGCTCTAAAATGGTGCCTTGGACGAATCAGAACTTGGACTCATAATCTGAGCCAGCCACAAGAGGATTGTATGGCGGTGACTCTGGGAGATGTAGTTTAGACTTCAGTGCCTTTTGGACCAACAGCAGCAGTCTATTGTGAGTGACAGCCAATCCAGTCAAGAACTGGGAGGAACTCAAAGAAGTGCCGGTTTTGTCGGTTGGAGTTTCAGTTGAGCTTTGGCAGTGAAGAAGGAAGGAGCCCTGTGCTTTTTCAGTGTGCAGTTTTAGTCAAAGTGTGTAAGGCCCAGAGTTCGGTCTGCAGCTTGTTAGGACTGAATCCGTCCTGTGAAAAGAATCAAAGGATCTCTGAAGAGTAGAAACCAGGCTCACCCTGTAGAAGACTGGAGGAATTGCTGAAATTGCACTCGGTCTGTCAGGAACTGAATCTGCTGTGTGTTCTCCGGGTATTGTGCAGTAATTGCGATCGGGATACAGATGCAGCCTGCCTGGTATAGTGCTTTCTTTTATATGGATGTGTGAAGAGGTTTGTGTACCTCAAGTGAGCCCTGCTGACATTGAAGGACCCCATCTTATTTGGAGGTCGTGAGTACTAATTCAGGGTCGCCCTGTTGAATTGCCACATTAAATCCAAATGGAATTACTGTACTGCTGACTGTTTAATTCTCCTTTTCTCTGTGAAAGGGCCCCTACCAGCTGCCACGGTTTGGACTAGCCACTAGGGCTTGGGTACCCAGGGACAGTAACTGATAGGGATAGGCCTGTGCACAGAGCCATAAGTAGATTATTAGAGTGATAAGCTAATTAACCTGATTTCCCCTGTCCTTGTTATATCCCCTAAATAAATCAGAGCTGCTTGTTTCAGCAAAGTTATACTGCCTGAGGTATTTGTCTATGTTAAAGTACTGTACTGTGATTGTTGCACTGTATCTCATTTCTAGGAGGTCCCAGTGCGGAACCAGACCTGGGGTAAGTGTATGCTGTGAAGGTAATTCTGATATATTGTGTGGGCCACTAGTGGGAAGAAAGGGGTTGCAGCGCCCCAGAGGGCTGTGACCAAGTTAGTTTAACTATTGCAAACCCTGACCTCTGGGTGGAGGCACCCGCCATTGGATCCAGGCCCCTCAACCTGTTAGTGGCAAATCAGGCAGGGGTAGTAGCCCCTGGGATAGCGCCATCTAGGGGTTACATCTTGGAGCTCACCGCTGGGATTGTGTGTCCTCTAGTGGCCATATTCACGAACCACTGTTAAGAAAAAATGGGTACCCGACAGAAGTGGCTGTGCACGCTGGTGGAGTGGTGTACTGGGGAGGAGATCGACCCCAAATGCTATGCTTATCCTGGACATCCCCTGGGTATCAATACGGACACTGTGCAGGGAGTACTTTCCAAGGTGGAAGGTTTACAAAACCCTGTGGTGGTGGGTCGGCATGCTAATCTGCTCACCCACACTTTCCTGGCCCTAGTAGAGTTTAAGGATCCCATAGATAGCTCCAAAGTGCCACAGACCATTACCCCAGAGGGAGCCCTCACTGCTTGGAGAGTGATAACTAAGGACAGTAAAGACCCAGGGGAATCAGCCCCACCACTATCTGAAACTTTGAGGAGAAATTTGCTGAATGGTTGCTGGGAGAGGGAAAACTGTGGAGGACTTGAAGAAACTATTCTTGCCACCTGGGGTGTTCCTCCCCAACACCCTCTCCTGCTCCAGTGCCTGTAATGGTGGCTGAACCAATGCAGACTCCTATTTCTGCACCTGCCATTAGTCACGACTCTTACGAAGGTTGAGGATCTTCTCTGGCACCTCCCTACCCCCAAGGGAGGGATGACTGGGAGACCTGGATAGACTATGTTGCCCCCAAGTCCTAGAATGGCAATGCTCGGGAAGGCGAAGAGGGTTAGTGAGAGCCTCGAGGTCCTGCCCTGGCTACCATCCGGCAAACGGGCCAGTAATCCTGAAGCGACTGCACAGGCCTATCTTGAGGCCTTGGAGAATGTGTAGGAGCCCAGATTCTGATGAGGACCTATGGTGGAGAGTAAGAAATGCACAACAGTACCAAGGGAGTTGTTGTCTGTGTATGTCTCGGCTGGAAAAATTGTTGCAAGAATGCCTCAGAAAGGGTAGTTTGCCAGCGATTGAACTGGACCGAACCAGACTGGACAGAATCCTTAAGTCTGCCCCCTTCTCAGAACTGCTGTTGCTTCAGTTACGCCTGGCAAATCGACTGGAATCCCCACCCTCCTATGATGAGTTAATGAGAGAAATTCGAGGAGTTGAGAAAGGCGACCTCGGAGGTACCTGCACCAACAGCTGTGGCTCTGACCAGTGACTGAGGGTGACCCATCAAGTGAAGTTCAGGGGCAGAGGTTGACAGTCAATGAGTGCTCTGACAAGGAAAAAGATATGCCACAATGGGGCGAACTGTTGAGAGAGATCCGGGAATTCAAAAACAGTCCCTTTATGAAGGCCACGCCTGCAAGTACGGGCCCTGACCTATATCCGACTGCATCTGCTATGGGGGTTGGGGTACCCACCCATGTATCTCCTGCTGATAACAGCTCCAAACTCAATTCCTTGACCATGGAAGTGGAAAAACTGACGAGATGTCTCCAAATGCTTATCACGCCGCAGACAGAGATGGCACCCAGGTTTCCAGTTAGTAATACCCCGCCCTGGCTCCCAGTGTGGCGCCGCCAGCTCAAACTCCAGAAGGTATGTTTTGCTATAATTGTGGGAAGATGGGCACATGAAAGGGAATGTCAGTCCCAAAGACACTGACAAAGTTGCATATAGGCTACAAGGAGAGCTTGGAGAAGAAATCAGTGGTTAAGAGGGCACGACATGATCCCAGTGAGGGCACCAAAAATGCTAACTCACGTCCTTTTGTGGCAAAGTCAGTTGCCCAGGCCCCCACTACCGCCTCTCCAGACTGGTCCAGAATAGTGGGTCCCTCCATGGAGACCACTGTAAAGGTGAATGGAGTGTCTACAAGAGCTGTATTAGACAGTGGCTCCCAAGTGACAATTATGTTCCAGGATTGGTATCAGAAGCATTTGTCAGACGTACCCTTACAACCATTAGAAGGACTGCATGTATGGGGGTTAAGTGAGAAGGCCTACCCTATTCCGGGTATATCCAATTTGGCTGTCTTTCCCCACCTCCGTGGCTGGAGTGGCCGAACAAGTAGAGACCCTAGCCTTAGTGTGTCCCCCACTGGACTGTATGATGGTGTCCCTTTGTTGATTGGAACAAATGCTCATATGTTCGGAAGGCTGGCACAGTTGTGTTATGAAAACAGGGGTCAAAGACTAGTAGAGCTTTAAGAGTTCGGCTTTAATTAAGAAGGCCTATGAGGCACAGAGAGATGCTGAAAAACAGAACCAGAGGAACCGGTCGAATTGTATGGAAGAAGGATCCTGAGTCTCTGATCCTGGCGCCAAATGCCCAGTGTACCTTACAGGAGAGGTCCGTATCAGAAAGGATGTTAAGAATAAAATATTAATGTTGGATGCACCAGGCGATGGAAAATTGCCAGAGGGACTGCTGGTCAAGCCTAGTATTTTGCCCACTAGAGCCCATGCTTATGCCAGAAGGGTAATGGTCCAAGTTCATAATGTGTCTGAAAGAGACATTCAACAGAGGTTGCATCCTGGCTAATGTGCATTGTGCAGACACTGCAGTGCTACCCAGCAGCAAGAGTTCAAGGAAGAATGACAGAGTAACGCCTGACTTGTTTGATTTGCGACTCCCGCTGCCAGCTGAATGGAAAGTGAGGATCAGTGAGAAGCTTGCCCAGAGAGACCAGGTGTTTCTTTAAAGGAATGGGATGTAGGATGCGTGCAAGGAGCTGAGCACAATATCCGCTGCATGACGAAGACCATTTCGTGAGAGGTCTCGACGCCTGGCACCTGCTGACATAGATGATGTGAGACGGCATCTGCAAGAGATGTTAGCTGCTGGTGTAATACAAGAATCCAGAAGCCCTTATGCTTCCCCATTGTGGTAGTGAGGAAAAAGAATGGAACAGTAAGGATGTGTGTGGATTATCGCACCTTAAACCGGACTATCCTGATCAGTACACAATGCCCGCATTCAGGATACTTTGGACTGCCTAAGCGGAGCAAGTGGTTCTCTGTGCTGGATCTCCGCAGTGGGTACTACCAGATCCGATGGCCCCAGAGGACCGTGAGAAGACGGCCTTTATCTGTCGCTTGGCTTCTATGAATTCATGAGGATGCCTCAAGGATTTCAGGTGCCCCAGCCACTTTTCAACGATTGATGGAGCGTGCAGTGGGGACATGAACTTACTAGAGTGCCTGGTATACCTAGATGATGTTATTGTGTTTGGCAGCTCACTGGAGGAACATGAGAGCAGATTATTTAAGGTATTGGACCGACTGGAGGACTTTGGCCTTAAACTGTCCATTGATAAGTGTCAATTCTTTCAAACATCAGTAAAGTATGTGAGACACATAGTATCCACCGAGGGAATAGAGACCGACCCAAGTAAAGTTGAGGCCTTGACCACCTGGCCTCAGCCCAAAATCTAAAAGAACTGCAAAGATTCCTGGGATTCTGTGGTTATTATCGGCGCTTCATCAAGGACTATTCAAGAGTGATCCGCCTTTACTTAACCTTACTCAAGGGTATCCCCAACCCACAAAAAATACCAAAGTCAGCGTCCCTCAAGACTGAAAGAGTGTATTTTCATCCGAGTGAAGTATTTGGGGCCCGCTGGACTCCTGATTGTGAGACTGCTTTTCATGAGATCATATATCAACTTACCCATGCTCCAGTGCTGGCCTATGCCGATCCAAGAAAACCTTACGTCCTGCACACTGATGCTAGCTTGCAAGGGTTGGGGGCTGTGTTGTACCAAGAGCACGAGAATGGCCTGAGACCAGTGGCCTTTGCCAGTAGAAGCCTGACGCCATCCGAAAAGAACTATCCTGTACATAAGTTAGAGTTCCTAGCTTTGAAGTGGGCTATTGTTGACCAATTCCATGAGTACTTGTATGGGGCTAAAATACTAGTAAAACTGACAATAATCCTTTGACCTATGTGCAGACCTCAGCTAAGTTGGATGCCACTGCCATAGGTGGCTTTCTGCATTATCTACATATGACTATGCTCTCGAATACAGCAGGTCTGAACCACATAGATGCTGATGCTCTCCGGAGGCCTGTTCCCCAGAATGATTGGGTCCGATTGGCAGAACCTGACATTCGGGCACTCTGCCGGAAGTTTGACAGGGAGGAACAAATGTCCACGGACGCAGTGGACTGCATGGTGGATTGCTTGGGAGCCTCTGAGAATTGCATACCTGCTGCTTATTGCCACTTTTCTGCAATAGACATTGGTGCACTGCCTCAGCTGGACAATGACAGTATCCGGGCTCAATCCACGATCCCATGATCAAAGCAGCTTTAGAAGCCCTCTATGCAGGAAAAGATGTGTCCAAATTACGCTCCACTGATTTGAGAACTGCACTGTTATACAAAGAAGGTCCTAAATTGAAACTGATCAATAAACTGTTATACAGAGAAACAGTAGACAGAGGGGGACAAGTAGACAAACAACAACTAGTGCTGCCCACTGCCTTTTGAGACTCAGTATTGAGGTCCTTGCACAACCACATGGGGCACCTTGGTATAGAGAGAACACTTGACTTGGTGAGATCCAGATTCTATTGGCCTAAGATGGGGGCTGATGTGGAGCAACACATTCGAACTTGTAGTCGCTGCTTACAGAGGAAAGCTTTGCCCCAGAGGGCTGCCCCCCTTGTTAACATAACCACCAGTGCACCCATGGAGCTGGTCTGTATTGATTTTCTAAGTTTGGAGTCAGATCAAAGAAATATCAGTAATGTGCTGGTGGTCACTGACCATTTCACGAGATATCCCAAGCTTTCCCCACCAAAGACCAGAAAGCATCCACTGTGGCAAAGTACTTGTAGAAAACTTTTTGTTCACTATGGGGCTCCACAAAGAATCCATTCTGATCAAGGGAGAGACTTTGAGTCGTCCTGATCAAAGAGATGCTTTCTCTGTGGGGAGTGCGAAAGTCCAGAACCACTCCTTACCACCCCCAGGGGACCCACAGCCTGAACGTTTCAACCGCACTTTGCTAGATATGCTAGGCACCCTGCACCCAAAGGACAAGCCTAGATGGAGCCAACAAATTAGCACCTGGTACATGCTTATAACTGCACCAAAGTGATGCCACTGGATTCTCCCCTACCGCCTGATGTTTGGAAGAGAAGTCGACTACCAGTAGATGTGTGTTTTGGGGTCTCTCTGATGGGGTTCAAGCTGACAACTATTTACAGTATGTGCAAAAGTTAAAGGCCCAGCTAACTCATGCGTACCAACTGGCTCAAACCATGGCTGCCAAAAGAAATCTGGCCAACAAAGAAAGGTATGATAAAAGGTGAAAGCACAGGAACTCCAGGAGGGAGATCGGGTATTGCTAAGAAATCTGGGACTGCATGGCAAGCACAAGATTGCTGACAGATGGCACCATCTCCTCACATTGTAGTGGGCAAACTAGATGATCTGCCAGTGTACAAAGTAAGGCCTGAGAATAATTCAAAAGATGTAAAAACAATGCATAGAAATCATTTACTGCCCATTGGACAAATCTTAATTGAGTCTGAGCCCCTAGAAGATGCCCCTCTGGACCAGTGACTAGAGCTGCTGCTAAGAAAAGATCAAGGAAGTCTGCACCTACAGAAGCAGAGTTAAAGTGTTCCCCTGCACAAGTCCCAGTTGAGCATGACTGTCAGTCCATATCAGAAGAAAGTGAGAGTGACTTTGAATACTATCCTTCTTACGAACTGAGTCAATTGTTTGGGCAATCCCTAGTCAATACTGGAGACAAAGCTGGGCCTTCTGGACTGTCTAAGCCCCAGCTTCATCCCTGGAACCAATGCTCCCAGAAAGTGAAGTGCAAAACATCAGATCAGATGAAATGGAATCATTGTGCATGGTTGAACTGTTTGAGTTTTCAGGGAGAAAATGATAGATTGGGGCAGACTGGTGATACACCGAACAAGAAGAGTATTTTGAGTGCCTGACAGTCCACTGCCAGTGTCCGAAAAGCTCTCCATGCGAGCCAAATGTTGTGGACTCAGAAACTGTAACTCCTGGAGCTGAAAGTGCCCCAAGTTCTAGCCTCTCTACCCCAGGAGACTCCCTGACAAGTGAGGACAATGCTGAAAATGAGGCTCAGAGTGCAGAGACTATAACAGTTCCCCTAGAAAGACTGGTCGAGCTGTAAAGCCTGTGGTGCACCTCAGTTATGATTCACTTGGGAGGCCTGTGGACTTGCCTCTCAATGTTGTCCATAAAGGAGTGTATGTGTTCCGAGCTCATTGCCCAAACTGAGCATCAGTGCTAACTCAAGTTACTTGTGTTGCCCTCTAAGTATGGTGCCTTGCCCCATCAGCCCCAAAGGTAACTGATAGGGAAGGGCCCCTCTCTTCAGGTTTCATGTACAAGAGGTAATAACTTGAGTTATGGTACAATGTGTATGTAATACTGTGTAAAGAGTGACGATACACGATGTTTTGTGTTCTTGGTAAAATGATATATTGACTGATGATTACATGTGCGAGCCTAATGCAAATGTATATGGTTGCAGTTGAAACTTATGGTACTTGCTTGACGTGGACGTCAAGCTTTCCCAAACCAGGAAGGTGTAACCCCTGCAAATGGGGGTTCCCAAAAGACTTCCAGGAGCTTGCTTGAGCTCCAAGCCTGAATGGTGTTTGGCATTTAAGCCATTTATCAGTGAGTGTTTTAGAGCCTCTGGTACTGTCTCTTTAAGAGCTGTCTGCTTGCAGACATAATTAGTTGTATGGGGGATTGTGCTTCTCTGAGTACCACTAGGCTGCTGCCAATTCACTTCATTTTGCAGTCACTAGGGTGCAAAGGGAACCTATCTGAAAGATGTAACTGTTTGCCAGAAATTATTTAGAGTAATAATGAAATTACAGTTTGTCTAACCTGCTTTCTTTGCAGTCAGAACTGTTCTACTAGTTCCCCATTCTAGTTTTGAACTGCTGAACTGGACCAATCAGTGTGGGGTAAGCTAGCTCTAAAATGGTGCCTTGGACGAATCAGAACTTGGACTCATAATCTGAGCCAGCCACAAGAGGATTGTATGTGGTGACTCTGGGAGATGTAGTTTAGACTTCAGTGCCTTTTGGACCAACAGCAGCAGTCTATTGTGAGTGACAGCCAATCCAGTCAAGAACTGGGAGGAACTCAAAGGAAGTGCCCGGTTTTGTCGGTTGGAGTTTCAGTTGAGCTTTGGCAGTGAAGAAGGAAGGAGCCCTGTGCTTTTTCAGTGTGCAGTTTTAGTCAAAAAACGTTTGTAAGGCCCAGAGTTCCGGTCTGCAGCTTGTTAGGACTGAATCCATCCTGTGAAAAGAATCAAAGGATCTCTGAAGAGTAGAAACCAGGCTCACCCTGTAGAAGACTGGAGGAATTGCTGAAAATTGCACTCGGTCTGTCAGGAACTGAATCTGCTGTGTGTTCTCCCGGGTATTGTGCAGTAATTACGATCGGGATACAGATGCAGCCTGCCTGGTATAGTGCTTTCTTTTATATGGATGTGTGAAGAGGTTTGTGTACCTCAAGTGAGCCCTGCTGACATTGAAGGACCCCATCTTATTTGGAGGTCGTGAGTACTAATTCAGGGTCGCTCCCTGTTGAATTGCCACATTAAATCCAAATGGAATTACTGTACTGCTGACTGTTTAATTCTCCTTTTCTCTGTGTGAAAGGGCCCTACCAGCTACAGCGGTTTGGACTAGCCACTAGGGCTTGGGTGCCCAAGGACAGTAACTGATAGGGATAGGCCTGTGCACAGAGCCATAAATAGAATTTTAGAGTGATAAGCTAATTAACCTGATTTCCCCTGTTCTTGTTATATCCCCTAAATAAATCAGAGCTGCTTGTTTCAGCAAAGTTATACTGCCTGGGGTATTTGTCTATGTTAAAGTACTGTACTGTGATTGTTGCACTGTATCTCATTTCACAGGAGGTACCAGTGCGGAACCAGACCTGGGGGTAAGGTATACTGTGAAGGTAATTCTGATATATTGTGTGGGCCACTAGTGGGAAGAAAGGGGGGTTGCAGCGTCCCAGAGGGCTGTGACCAAGTTAGTTTAACTATTGCAAACCCTGACCTCTGGGTGGAGGCACCCGCCATTGGATCCAGGCCCCTCAACCTGTTAGTGGCAAATCAGGCAGGGGTAGTAGCCCCTGGGATAGCGCCATCTAGGGGTTACACATACTCACTTCATCTCACATTTCAGCTCAGTGGGCTGTAGTCTGTGCTGTAGGGGGTTATGGAGAAATAGGCACTCTCTATCACATATTCTAAGCCAGCCCAAAAATTCAACCTTATCGGAAAGAGATGCATCAGGTGCTCTCTAAACTCTGACATGGTGCAGTGCCCTTCTCCTTTAAAAATCTTAATACTAAGCACCAAAACAAGTGAAATAAGGAATTTAAGACAACAAAGTCTATTTATAATACTCGGCACAGCAGCACTGAAAGGCATAATAGCCAGCTGGTTTTAACAGTCCCCTCCTTCGCTGGACACCTGGATTTATAGAATTGATGAGATACAGCGCATTGATCGTATTACTGCAACACTTAGACTTTCACTGGAGAAACACATAGTCATGGCAAAGATGGGACTCATGTAGAGATGTCACCCTCCAGACTGGAACAGCAAGTGAGGAAGAGATTCCAGGGAGTTGAGGTACACTTCGGGGGTAAAACAGTCTTCCTTGCTCAGCCTCTCCCAGGAGGGGGGTGGGGGGGTCAAGTGGAGAGGGTCTGCAGCTAGTAGGTGAAAGGTTAAGACAGCCTGAGGCACCCACCAGGATATTATTCTTAGAACCACTGGAATGCTCACATAATTCCTCCAACCAGCATACACAAATAGAAATTTTACTTCTTAGAACCACTGGAATGCTCAAACAGTTCCTACAACCTGCATACACACATAGAAATTGTACTTATTATAGACAAGAATATTCACAGATCTTACTTTGAGTGGAAGCTCTTGCAGCAGGTAACACAATTGAAACTTACGCCATCTGGCGGCAGCTTCTGGCAATTCTTTTCTCCAGCAGTACCGATGTGGGAATGCCCCCTGTCGACGTCGGCTCCACCCCCGACATCACCCTATATAAGGGAGGAGTTCCCCACGTGCTCCTGTTCTTTCCCGCCGCATGGTCAGGGTTAGTTTGCCTTCAGTTACCGCTCGCAGTACCGATCACTCACCTTCCTTCTCCACCGATTTTCTTCATTGTTTTCAGCATCTATGTCATCTTCCTCCAAGGAGCACGTCAACAAGTGCTCCTGTGGGTGACAGATACCCTCAAAGGATGGCCATTCCGCGTGTCTCATCTGTCTCGGGGCTGACCACGACACCGACGCCTGCCCCCATTGTCAAGTGTTCAACTCTCGAACGCGTATCAGGCGTCAGAAGTCTCTCTCCATCTTTCTAGTGGAGTCCAAATTGGCCGCAATGGAATGGGCCTCATCCTCGGGGGATTCCGATCACCCTCCCACCCACAAGCACCACTAGCACTGGGAACATCAGGAGAAAGAGAGGTCCCACTCTAGGCCCAGGTCCTCGGGCTCGAAGTCCGGGTCATCAGAACATGATTCCCACCTCACGACCCTCACATCATCCGTGGAATCCTCCACAGCCAAGTCTTGTGGGACAACCGTCCAACCTCTGAAGGTGCATCCGCCCACCCCGAGAAGGCTCTCTCACCGGGCACAGGTAAGCACTCTTCCCGCTTGGCCTCCTCTTCCAAGGCTGACTCCTGGGAGTCGAGTAAGGCCTCTGGGTCTTCAGGCGGCCGGGCCTCATCCTTGCCGCCAAAATCTAAGGACTCCGACCGGCACCCACCTTTGGCAGCGGACCGACGCTCGGTTGAGAAATCCTCAAAGCATAAGTCAGACCGTCCCAAGGCTCACGCCTCTGAGGGATGCCCGTCTGGCTCTAAGGACAAGCAGACGCCGGACTGTTGTCTGCCCGTGGCCACCACTCTGGCAAAGGCCACTCTGGCAAAGGGTATCCTGCCGCCAGTCAAAGTCCTCCCGACGCTGGCCAACCCGGCACCTCCTGACATCAGTTCTGAGACCCCACAGTCGCTGGTCCACCTGACATTGGAGTCTGATGACAGGGGAGCTGACGCCCCCTGACGCCACCCATTAGTCCTACACTGGTGCCCATTGACGCCGATGACAAGGGTTCAGATCTGACACCGGTACCTCTCGACGACCGGGCCGGTGCCAGTACAGGCTCTGGTGCTCATCCACCCTCTGCACCTGGTTCCCCTAAATTAAACCTTTCGCAGGTGAAGGAGCTCTTCTCCCACTGATGGGACGTGGTAAAACATGATCTCCCAGTGGGGGCACCTCCCCCAACACCTCCGGTGCCTGTGCCAGATGCCTCGGAGCCTTCCGAGCTAGATGCAGGGAAGGAGTCAGTACCTAAGAAACACAAGGACAAGAGACGTAGAAGGACCAGGTCCAGCAGTTCCTCCCACTCTCCATCTCAGACACGAGGCGTAAGAGGAAAGGGCATAGGTCCCCATTCTCTTCGGCCTCAGATTCATATGTGGACTCCAACACTTCCCGTACGGACTCTGACATCGACCCGGATTTAGGGGGTATGGAGGACCACCCAGAATCTCCTCCAGATGACCCTAGCTTCATGGAGGTGATGAGGCACATCCAAGCCAACTGGGCTGGGACACTGAGGCCTTGGACCCCGAGCGACTGCGGTTGGCTAAATACCTCCACCAAAAAGACCCTAAGCTGGTGGTCATCCCTCCCATGGTCGACACCTTTGAGGACGTCACGTTCACGACCTGGAAGTGTCCTCACTCCTCCTCTGCCATGCCCAAGAAGGCTCATCGACTCTACCGGGCCCCTAAGGACCACCCCTTCTTGGCCGAACCACCTGCAGCGGACTCGGTGGTGATTTTGGCAGCTGACAGTCATTCGCAGAGGCCCAAACACCTGAGCACCCAGCCACCTGACAGAGAGTCAAAGCAGCTGGATTCCGTGGGGCGCAAAGTGTACTCTGTTGCCACCTGCAGTATCAGGAGTCTCAACTTCCTGGCACACATGGTTCAATTCCAAAACGCCCTTTAGGAACAAGGATTGGACATTGTGCAAAGCATGCCCGATTGCCCTCAGTGAGCAGAACTTGCGAAACTGCTTCAAACCGGCTCAGACATGGGTACCTACATTCTGAGATCGGCCTATGACTCTGCGGACACCTCTTCCAGGGCGGCTGCCACTGGCATTTGCCTTCGACGCCATGCTTTGCTTCAGTTCTCTGGGTTTGATCCAGATGTTCAGACAGATATCCTGGATGCTCCCTTCAAGGGCTCCGTGCTCTTTGGTGAGGACACGGAGAAGATCATCACCAGGCTACAGGACTCCAGCAAGGCCATCCGAACTGTGCAGTCCATGTACCACCTGAAACAGGGGCGTTCTTGTAAGCCTCATTTTCATGGCCATGGGGGACATCAGCCTCAGCAGCCTCACTTCCAGCCCCACTCGCAGCGAGGTGGCTTCAGTCACGAGTGGAGCCAGAGGATCCTCTGCCTCCTCCTCCAGACAGGTCAAGGCAGCCACTGCACCTCCCCCACTCCCACCACCTGACTATCCAGGCCACCCTCCTCCCTAGACACCTCGCCAGGGGACCCGGTCGGAGGCCACTTTTCCCTCTATGCAGATGCATGGAGTCAAGTGAACTCCGACCAGTGGGTCCTCAAGCTTGTGGAGTTCGGCACTTCATCAAGTTTGACACCATTCCGCCAGACAGACCACTGCCCCATCCAGTTATCCCAGGGAACACCAAGTGCTGGTCAGGAGAGAGAGATATTATCCCTTTTGGGCAAAAATACCATCGAGCCGGTACCCCCCAGCTGGGTGAGGGAGAGGGTTCTTCTCCCACTTCTTCCTAGTCTCGAAGAAGTCTGGAGACCTCAGGCCCATTCTGGACCTCAGCGATCTGAACCAATGGGTCTCCTGCCGGAGATTCAGGATGGTCTTCCTCCCCACTCGCCTGCCCCTCATCTCAGCAGGAGACTGGCTGGCATCCCTGGACATGCACCTGCTTGCATATTCCTATCTCCAGGGGTCATCGAAGATTTCTGAGGTTCAGGTTCAAAGACAAGGACTATCAGTTCCGAGTTCTTCCCTTTGGTCTCTCTTCAGCCCCCAGGGTTTTCACCAAGTGCCTGGCAGTGGCTGCCGTGGCACTGCGGAGAAGGAGCCACTTCATGTTTCCTTACAGTATCTGGACGACTGGCTCCTCCTGGGTCCCTCCAGGTCCCGCCTGTTGGAAACCATCAGGGACTCCATTTTGCTGTTTCAGTACCTGGGGATCACTGTCAACACGGACAAGTCTCATCTTCTCTCCTCCCAGAACCTCCAGATCATTGGAGCTCTTCTGGATGCCACTCTCAGGAAAGTGTTTCTTCCCTCCAACAGAGCAGGTTGGATTCAGGTCCTGCCGTACCAGTTCTCTTCAGCTTCAAGAGTCCCTGCAAGGCTCCTCCTCAGGCGGTTAGGGCATATGGCAGCTGCCATAGTTTTGGTTCCTCTGAATATTCACAGTTACGTATTGTGCCACTGTTGGCCATCTGGTACTAGCTCCTTTACTCATAGATATGACAACTGGACTTGTGTGTAAATTGAAAATGACATTAATGTCAGATAGTCTGCACTGCTTTGTAAAGACTTGCAAAATATGTACAATTTGGTGACGTAGGTGGATGTTGTTCCCAACCATTAGCAACTGTCTGTAATTGCATTGCCATTTTCTTCACCTGACAATAAACATGAGTTAAAAAAAAGGAAGAAGAAACTCCTTTCCAGACTTGGTGCCTTAAATCATAACCAAGCTTCTAGCCTGACAAGAAATTGTTGTAAAAATGATCTGTCATTTGAGTATGGGGAGATGGTATATAGTGTGGCCACCAAATCCACTCTGGTCAGGCTGGAGTGCCTCTTTATTTCTTCTTCTTCCTGTACTCCAACTTCTCATTGTCCTCACTCGAGTGTAGATTTCTCACCCACTGTATGGTCTTCATCTCTAAATTCTAGCTTATTTCCCTACCCCCATTTGAACTCCTTCCTTATTTCCTCCCCCTCTCTTTTGTGCTCTCCATAGCTCTTTCCCACATTCTCTCGCTCTCTCTCTACTGCCCCAGAATGTTTGCTGGGCATGCCTCTGTCTCCTACCTCCTCCCTCAGTTGTGGTTCTCCCCTCACTTCCTACAATCACTCTGCCTTTCTCCCTCATCTCTAAAAGCTCTAATCTGTAAATTCTCCACCCATGTGTACACCTGCAACTAATATATTGCTATGCTCCACACCTTTCCCTACTCTATATTTTTTTTTTCCTTTTCCTTCTCTTTCTTCTCCCCACCCCGTTCTTCTTTCATTCTCTTTCCTCCCCCTCCCCTCCCTCAAACTACCATACCTTCCTGGCACCTAACCCTCTTAGTGGTCCAAATTAATTGTGTGTGATGGTTACCTGTCTACACCTGTTCCTGTACCTTCAGGGAATTTACATATCTAATCTACAGGTACCTTTGTTTTATTTCTAATGCCATAAAAATCCTCTGTGTACCCCTCTCACCCTGTTATGAACTCCATTTTCTACTCTTTGAAGTGATATTCATTTTTATGTTTGCTTGCACGCATGTGCAAGAAACATAGTGCCATCATCCGAGTTTTCGGAGGTGTGTCACCCCCTCTTCCAATTCAGTCAGTGTGTTGGCAGGCGTGGCCCCAGTCCTCCAATAGCTCCAAAAATGCAGTGGAGTACAGTTGAAAAGGGGAGCTACGCTTCACTGAGCAGCGATCAGATATCGCCTGCTCATGCATGCTCCCCCACACACACACACACACACACACACACGCCTTGCAGGCATACTGCATGCACCCCCATGCACACACTGTACAGCGCAGGTGCCCAATCCCGATCGGCTGCTGCGCCCCCCAAAAGCCTTTCACATGCCCACGCTGGGTGCCACCCCAGCGTGGCAAATCCTCGAACATGGCCGATGGGGTGCCCAATCCCCGTCGGCTCACTATCCTCCCGAGGTACTGGGTGCCGCTGGGACCCACCACCCCAGCGTGGCAACTGATGCTTATGGCCGATGGGGTGCCCAATCCCCGTCAGCTCCACGCCCCCAACCAGCTGTCATTGTGCGCGAAGCCCACCCCAGCGTGGCAAATGTCCCACGCCATCATTTAAAAAACAAAACAACCTGGAAATAAAAACTGTCCTCGGCGCTTCCCCTGCCCCTCCCACAACCTGCACCCACCCACTGCGACCCTGCCTCCCCACACACCCCCTCACCCCATACTTACCCCCAGACCTCGGTGTGATGATCTTGATGGACAGGGAACACGTCTGCACTCTTGGCCGACATGAACTGAGGAAATGCCCGTAAGCTGTATAATGGGATAGATAGGGTTTTCAACTTTGTGCACATCTCAGGCATTTTTGGAATTTTGCACAAATTTTCAACATGGGGTTTTGGGACCCCTTCTCATGAATGATGTCATTGTCATGGTTACTCGGGCCAGAAGGGTGATTTTGCAGCCACTGCCCATAAATCACCTTTCGAGCAGTTAATGAAAGCGACACTGCCAATGTTCATAAGATGGGCTCCCAAAAAGCCTATTTTAAAATTTGGTGGGCAGGCTCAAAATTGTTCTGGCATGCATTGGTGCAGTTCCTATGCTCGCTAAGTTAGCGAATTTCAATATTTTACTCCAGATTTTCAACATTGCAATTTTACCACACCTTCTTATGAATAAGTACAGCTGTCATTTTCACATCTTACCAAAAGCGTGTTTCGCCCATGTAGCACACAATGGCGCGGTCGGTGTCGAAATCAATGTATAGGACACTTAAGAAAATCACAGTGACACTGTTCATGAGCAGAGGATCTTAAAAATGGCTATGTCGAAATTTAGTGAAAAAATTCCTAAAAATGACTGCTTTACGGTGCATTGCGCCAGTTCTCGATAAGCTCATAAGTTTGCGAATTTTCAATATTTTTACTCGATTTTCAACATTGCCATTTTATTACACTTCCTTATGAACAGTACAGCTGCCATTTTCACGTCGCCCAAAATGAGTTTTCGCACATGTAGCACACAATGGTGCAGTCGGAATGTAAAGCAATGTTTGGGACAGATTAAGAAAATCACAGTTATCATCAATTCATGAGCAGAGGTCTTAAAATGGCATATGTTGAAAATTTGGTGACAAAAGTCCATAAAATGACTGTGTTACGGTAGGCATTGCGCAGTTTCCACACCCTCCTAAGTTCATGACTTTGTAATATTTTCAGTCTAGATTTTCACCATTGGCATTTTTCCACACTTCCTTATGAACAGTACAGCTGTCATTTTTCACAACATGGCCGAAATGTGTTTTCACACTTTCGGTGCAGAGATGCTTGGTTGCTGTGGGAAATCATTGTTCAGAACAGATAAAATCACAGTGACACTGTTCATGATCGGAGGTCCCAAAATGCCTATGTTGACAATCTGCTGTAAAAAATCCCCAAACTAATTACATTACGGGTGTGCGTTGCACAGTTTCTGTGCACGCTCGTGACTTCACCAGTTTTTTTAATATTTTTACTGCAGATTTGCACCTCCCCATGAACAGTACAGCTGTCATTTTTCACATCCTGTTCGGAATGTTTTTGCACCTGTGGTGCTAAATGCCGTAGTCGCTGTGCATAAGCAGCTTTCGGCACAAACTGATATTGCCACTGTTCATGAGGTGGGGTCACAAAAACCATGTTGAAAATTTGGAGTGAAAATACCAACGAATGCCTGAGGTATTAGGGTTTCAAACCATAACACCCAACCCTGTAGAGAATGACAGGCATCAGGGATGTGACTTGGGATTCTTGCCTGTAATGCTCTTACCATTCCACACCCTGCAGCCAGTGAGAGGCATCGAGGTATGCCTTGGACTCTTCGGCCCCAAAGTTCACCCCATTTTCCTATAGCGCACCCATCTCACCGTACTTCCTGATGGAATGGGGTGCACATAAGACCAAGACCCCAAGGCACACCGTGACACTTGTCAGTGTCTGCAGTGTGGGGTGCGGTGAAATGGCATGGCCGTTATGCCTGATGACCCAAAGGCACACCCCAATGCCTGTCACACTCTGCAGGGTGGTGGTGGGGTTGACTTCAGTTCAATACTTCACTGCCATTCCTATTACGCAGCTCTGTGACTTCAACACTACCACTGCCAATGCCAGCAAGCAAACATTCGGCATTGACAAATGCTTGTTATTCTAGCCATATATTGTTGCCTTCCTATTAATACTGTATCTGTATTTTGTTTCCTTTTATTATGTATCCCCCTCCCCTCCAATGCACCTGGAAATGAGCAGATTTGAATGCTCAGTGGACAAGTAGTTTCAAATAAATAAATAGTGTGTCACATCTGGTCTCGACTTACATCAGTCTGCTGGAGCTTCCATGAGTTCGCATAGCTCTATTGGAGTTCTCTCACCTGATATGGGTTTAGTACAGACAACACAAACTGCATGTTTTACTTGAACAAACAAGACAGTACTTACTTATTCCAGCTGTGTCAGGAAGCACTGCGGACACTGAAATGGGCAACTGATTTCAGGCATACATAGTACTGGTCCATGTGAAAGGTTCAGGAAATAACTGGTGGATAATGTCAGCCATGTGGGTGAGGCATTTCAGGAGTGGTCTCTGTATCCACCAGTGGTGTCCCAGGAGTTCTCAACGTAGATATAGGTCCCTGCACCTGACAGCCTGGTTCCTGAGCAGCTAGATTTGCAGGCCTTTGGGCTTTCTGAGGACATCATTTGCATTCTAGAGGCCTTTTGGAAGACATTGACTCACAGATCCTGCAGTATGGATGACTGGATTCGGTGGAATCCGTTCTGTGTGCATTCGTCAGAAACTCAGACATTCTGATTCCAACTCTGGTTCCAATTCTGGTAAGGGGTTGGAACTACTGGCATTGAAATATCTGATTCTGTATCGGATTCCTAAGCAAACCGCCCCTCCACAGCAGAAAACCAAGGCTCTCATTCATTGCAAGAAAGTTTGAAAATAAGACAGCCTTACCTGCTGGCCTGGGCCAGGGCTAAGGAGATAGACAGCTGCTGCTGCTGCAGACAGTGCAGAGACAGTGGTGCCAGTCTGGTGTCCGTGGTCTGAGAGAGGACTTAAGTGACTGACAGGTTCGATCCCAGCTCCTGATGCAGTTGGGTTTGGCTATGTCACAAATTAATGACTCCAGAGTCCAGTAGCCGTGTAACAAGTCAGGAAGGAGGACTCACTAGCAAGTATTATGTGCCAGTACCCCGTGCCCACCTCCCTGACCCCCAAGAAGTCTCTCCCAAGTCTTTCTGACCCCTGCCTAGCATTCAAAAGTAAACCAGTACAGCAACACCCCCACATCTCCCCAACAATGAAGCCCAGCGACCAGTGCACACAACAGCAGCTGCAGCATTCCATGTACTGTATGTACCGTTCTGGTCCCAATTTTCAAACCCCCAAGTTGTCTGGGGTCTGGTCAGTCTGTTACTTGGCTGGCTCACAACAGTGACCCAAAACAAGAGACTGTCACTTACTTACCAGCTTTAACTCACCCACCTCCCTCCTGTCCATCCTTGTCCTGAGTCTGACTGACCAAGCTGACCGACTGACAAAACCTAACCCGATGCTACCCAAAGAGTGTCTAGCATAATGTTTCCCAGGGTTTAGCTCGTATTGGAGACACAGTGGTGAATAGTACTTCCCAGGTCACACTGGGAGGAAGCCGGACTGTGGGTGACTCTGGGATATATGGCTGCCGAAACTGCAACCACTCTGAGGACGATGTAATGGTGTTGAGGTAGAACATTAGCACGTGACTCAGTTTATAGCGAGGGTCACGTAAGGTTGAGCGAAAACCTATCAGAGCACTTTTGCCATTGGCAGGCTATACAGTCTCGCCAATTAGGCATTTCTACTTCCTCTATTTCATCCACAGTCAATTCCTGTTAGCCATCTCAGTAGAGTTTACTTTCCTTTCTTTACCCTTAAGTACCCCCCATTAACTGCTGCTCCTCCCACACCCAGCCCCTACTGCTCCTCCAGCCAGTCCCCAGTTACATGCCTTGGCCCCCCCTTCTGCTGGTAGGCCCAAATGACCCCCCCCGGCTCCCCAGGGCGTGAAACCAATCTACTCACCCTAGGTGAGTTCCTAGTCATCTCCCGCCTGCCTGCTTGCCAGCACCCTTAAGCTTCCTTCCTCATCCACCAGCAGTGGCCAACACTGCCCGTTTTATCCTATCATTGGGTCCTTTCCCCCGCTGTACACGCTCACTGGCCAGCTCACAACCCAGGGACATGGCCCTTCTTGCATGGATGGATCACTCAGTCAGCAGTCCGGGTCTCCCAGCCTCCCCGGCCTCCTACAAGCCCCCTCCAGCCTGGCGTACGGCCAGAGGCCTAAAAATAGCCCACCATAACATCCACAGCATCCTACAAATCCTTGCGGAACTAACAGCTTGGGCAGCCTTCTATAAGCCCGACATTTTGGGCATTGGCTTAAGCCCCGCACCCCTGACTCTGCCTTCTCCCTCCCGGGCTACAGCCTTGTCCGGCTCGATAGGGCAGGCAGTAAGCGCGGCGGGGGCGTGCTCATATATTATAAGGTGCACCTGAATGTGTCTACAGTTGCACATTTACCCCTGACACCCCAAACCCGGTGAGTTTCTCCACACACTCCTCCTACTAGGGAATACAAAAAAGGTGCATCTTGTCTGCGCCTATAACCCACCGAAGGGGGGGCATGCTTGGGCTCACCTCCCTACTTGAGCAACTTAGGGATAAGGTTGGCTCAAATGAGCTCCTCATCCTAGGGGACCTAAACCTCAACTGGCTGGGGCCCAATTCTAAGCAGATTGAACCTCTGCTCTCTGGCCTTTCTCTCAGTCAGGTCATCATGTAACCCACAAGGTTCTTCCCCCATGGTGACAATGGGACGCTCATTGACTGGGTAATGAGTAACTGACTCAACAAAATTGTCCACTCAGGCATACTCCCTGATTCCATCTCCGATCACTCACCAATCTACTGCGTATGGGGCTCTAACCCAGCCAAAGTCCCCTGTAGAGTGATCCCGATGAGGGACTACTCTAAACTCATAATTAATAACTACCTTGAGGACCTACAGGGAGTTGACTGGTCCAGGATCACTGCTACAGATGACCCCATCGCAGCCCTAGACCACTTCCTTGCAGCATTTGTCCCACTGCAAAATAGGAACGCACCCTTCTCTAAGAGGAGAGTTATAGGCACAGTCATGAAGTGGCTCCACAGCGGTCTTCTCTTCCTCATGAAACAGCGAGACAAATGCTGGGTAAAACACAGGCTCTCTTGTAACAATAACGACCTCCTGGAGTAGTGCCAACTAAGAAATTCCTGTAAGTGAGCCATACGTACCACCAAAAGTGAGTACTGCAGTACTGCCCTGCTTGCCTCAGCAAATAACCCTTGGCGCTTCTGGAAAAACGTAAAAACCTCTTCGGAGGGTCGGCCAAGGAACAACTCACCGACATGCTCATCGGGGGAACCAACTGCAATAACCCCCTAACCATCGCCACTTCTTTTAACCGCATGTTCTCTGACCTGCCGGCTTCCCATCCCTCACTTCCCTCTGCCCCAAAACCACTGAGCGGGCCCCTCTCCATCTGCCTTTCTGCCTTAAAAGGATCACTGTTGGCGAGACCCAGGAACTCCTTGCTGGCCTCTCTCTCACCACAGAGGAGCTGGCCACAACAGCCTAGAACCTAAGCTATTCAGCCTGGGGGCTCCTCTCCTCACCCAACCGGTCGCTCACATCTTCAATGCTTCACTTATCTCAGGGATCATCCCTGACATATGGAAGGTTGCCCCTGTCCTTAAACATGGCGACCCAAAAGATGTCAGTAATTACCACCTCATTGCTAAACTATCAGCCGCCTGCAAGCTCCAGGAAAAGGCTGTTGACTCGCAACTCTCCCACTACCTCCAGGGATATTTTGTCCTATCCCCTACCCAGCATGGATTCAGAAAAGGACACAGCACATCGACTGCTCTTGCCGTGGTCACCTCCAAGATTAGGTCTGCGACTGACCAAAGCAAATTGACTGGGGCCTTATTCGTTGATCTTTTTTAAAGCCTTTGATCAGGTGGACCACCCCTCCTCCTCTCCACTCTGCAGTCTCACGGATTCTCCCTCTATGCCCTTGACTGGTTCTCCGGCTACCTTGGGGGTAGGCAGCAATACACCTGTTTTAATCGAACCTTCTCAACCCTCTCACCAGTAAACAGCGGGGTACCCCAAGGATCCGTCCTTGGACCCATTCTGTTCTCCCTGTTCATTAATGAATTACCCTCTGCCACTAACAATGGGCACCTAACCCTTTACGCTGATGACGTTGTCATCCTAGTCAGTTCTCATGATACCACCAGCATCAACTCCGACTTCTGTCTTATCCGGAACTGGCTTGATGGCCACAAACTGACTGTCAACCTGAAGAAAACTCAGGCCATGCTCTTTGGCTCCACAGCCAAAACCTCCTCCTGCACGACGCCTCTGAAAATCTATGGGTCTAACGACTCCCTCCTGCCGGTCATTGACTCTGCCAGGTACCTAGGAGTTACCATCGATCCTCAACTGGATCTCTCCTCACACATTCGAAATATTTGTAACGCGACAAATGGCAAGCTCGGCCTAGCCTACAGAGCTAAGGACTGCCTTACCCCCGCAGCCCGGCTTGCTATAGCTAGGAGGATTCTACTTCTCACACTCGCCTATGGGCTCGTTGCCTTTGCCCCTGTCCCGACCTCAAGCCTTGCAATATGGGACACCACTTACAACAACATATGCCACTTCGCACTCTCAGCTCCCCGTCTCACGCATCGCTGTGTGCTCTACTCTCGACTGGAGTGGCTACCCCCAGAAAAGCACCGCACCTACATCCTCAGCAACTTCATTGATAATATAGTTAGAACGGCCACTCCCACTTCGCTTGCCCTTCCCCTGAAACATGCCTTCCCATCTACAACCTCAGATCATGTGCAACCCAGGCCGCCTGGTCCCCAAGACCAGCACCCTCACAGGTGATCAGGCATTCACCGTCCGCATGCCAAAAATGTGGAACTCCTTCTGGCTCAAGTTCGTGCCCCCCCACCCCTGCTTCAAACATCCCTATGGAACTTCCTAAAAGCTGCATCAACCTGCCTGTGTTCCGCATACACCAGCGTCTCTCCCCCGCCGGATGCAGTTTTCTCCTAGCACTGTTACCTCTGCTGGTAACCCTCTTTAGGCACTTACACTAGGTGGAGTGGCGTTACTGTTCATTATCAGTAACTACCCCCTGTCCAGCACTGAGTCTTCTCCTTCACTATAGGCGTTCAGGTCAGGCTAGAGTATACATGTGTGCTCCAAACAAGTTTGATGTTGCTACCGTTTGAGTTGTTCATTGATACTAATTTCTAGTTGTTATTTGATGTTATTCTACCTCCCTATGATGTCATGCCTATCTGTCACTTGATTGCTCTCAGTCCAGCTTTGAGCCTGTCTGTACCTTAAGCTGTTTTCCCACTGTTGGAGCATGTGGCTGTTGTATGTAACCTTGACTCCGTATTTTGTTTCATGGATACCTTGTAACTCTCCTGGGTCGCACCTGAAAATAGGCACTTGGCTGTCTAGTGTGCTTACCTGGTTACCAAAAGCAAATAAATAAATAAACTCTCTGGTGCAGTGGTGCTGAGTTGTGATTAACAATGATCTTTGTAAGAAAGTTTTACTTTTTTTTTAAGCATAATTTTATTGGTTCACAAAAAGGAAAAAATAGAGAAATACAAAAATAATACATAGATCAATCATTTACCAGTGGTACATAATCAAAATTGATACACTAGTACAATACAAGGAATTTGATTCTCTCTCCCCCACCAATTTGGCTGTCCGTTAATTCTGAAACACTGATAATGGAACCATACACTCTCTAATCTCCCTCCAGAGTGTATCCCCATATAAATAATCATTCTGATATTCCTCCCATAGTTGTTCAAACTGAATAATTTCAGATACCAACTATGTCCATTTTAAAGAATCAAACTCTCCCAGAAAGTAAGCATTCAAGCTAGTCAAATTAACCTTTTTGTAGCCCTAGTGGCCAAGCAACATATTTTCCACTCCTTTATTGATAATTCTAGATCTTGCAGGTCATTTAATACCATATGTTTAAAAGATACGGGGATATGTATGTTAAATCCATTTTCCAGTAGTGACTTTGTTTTTAGCCACCATTCCTGAATGTGCTTACATGCCCAAATACAATGAAACAGACTCCAGATTCCGTAAGACCCCACACCCATGCCAACAAGTCTTAATTCCATTTTGCCTTATATTCGCTAGTATTTATAGAGTGAGATATGCCCTAGCTAAAAAAAAAATTGAATAACTTTATTCTTGGCATATAGATAGTTTTTATTCACTTTTATTCTTAAATTTCTCCATTGTTGTGGTGTATATCCCAATGTAGTTTCTTGTTCCCATCTATTCGTTATTGTTATCCATGGCTCTTTTGTATCATTTACTAGGAGAGCATAGATTTGCTGTGTTGATTTAGTATTCCCTTTTATTAAAGTTTTCTTATGCTCCTCCATGATACTGGAAAAGTCTGATCTATTCTCAGGACATATCTGGTCCTGAAACATCTTAAATGGACTTCGAAGAGCAATACAGTTAGACTTACTTGTCTTAGGGAACAACTTATTAAAACTCTCTAAGGAAACAAATTTGCCCTCTTCTAATAATTGTGACCATGTGAGCACATCCCCAGGCCCTGATAGTTTCAATCTTTATAACAATTTCATGTTTCTTACTGTAGAATTCCCTCAGATATTTGAGGAACCAAGGAAACAATGTGTGTTCTCAAATCTTTTGTATAGCTTGTATCAGGTCTTGTTTTATTGTGGAATAGGGTTTTGGAACTTTGCTCCTTGGTCCTAATTCCTGGATAATATTGTTCATTGACTGGGAAGTCTATCCATTCCACAAGAGATACTCAAAGGAATTATCCTTATATGGCAGAAATGTCCATTCCCATAAGTGTTTTGTCTGGAAGGCTTCTGCATATGATAGAGGGTTTGAACAACTATATCCCCCTTGTTTCCTGCCTTATACCAAGATTTTCCAGGGGATTCTCTGTCTCCCCCCTCGAAAAGAAATTTTGTGAAACATCTTCGTACAATAGGAAACCATTTTTCTTGTGGTAGTCCAATTATGTTTTGTATAACAAAAGTTATATGTTGAAGAGCCATCATTTTAATTGTTTCGAGACTCCCCCATAGAGACAGACATTTTTTCCCATTCTTCTAGTAGTCTAGTTACATTTTCTTTTGCTTTGTCATAGTTAATGCTTATTGTAGCTCGTTGATTCTTACATATATATATATATATATATATATATATATATATATCCCCAAGTACTTACATTGTTGATTTGCTGTAATATCCTGTATAATTTTTTCATCTAACTTATAATCAGAAGCGTAAATTTCTAGGACTATTGACTTGGTTTTATTCAACAAATAACCCAATGATGCTCCATAAATATTAATTTCCTAAATGTAAGATAGTGTTATTAATATCTTGAATTATTAATATGTCATCTGCAAAAACACTGACCTAAATTTCCTACTCCTGTATTATGACCTTTAATAGACTCGTGTTTTCTTAATATTCTCAAGAAGGATTCTAATGAAAGGATAAATAAAATTGGGGACAAGGGGCATCCTTGCCTCACTGCATTTTTCATTTTTAACAGACTCCCCAGAAAGGAATTTACCATGAATCTGACTTTAGTATTTTTATACAGTAATGCAATATTTTTAACTATGTTGTCAGGTAGCCCCCAAAATTTTAGAGTTTGCAAAAGAAAATCTCTGTTTATTAAGTCGAATGTCTTTGAGGCGTCTATAGCCAAATCATGCATTAATATTTTATTTTCCTGAGCATAATAGATTAGGAATTGAACCCTCCTTGTGGCATTGGGTATTGTTCGTCCCATAACGAAACCAAATTGGTCCTTGTGTATAACATTGGGAAGCTGATCTTTTAATCTATTTACTATTAACTTCGCTAGTATTTTATAGTCACAATTAAGCAGGGCTGTTGGCCTGTAGCTGTCTATTTTAGTGGGAGGTTTACTGTCTTTTAAGATTAAGATCATTTTCATTTCTTTCATTTCTTTCAGCTTTTATCTACTCTCTTTCAGCTTTTATCTACTCCCCTATCCCTATTTCCTCCGTTGACTACTTTTTTAGGGGGGACACCCGAGTTGTTTTGGCCGGGGTTGTATATGGTCTGTTATCCTGGGTGGACTCCTGAGTCCTTGCAGACTTGCATACGCTACCATGCCAGTGTATTAAACTAGTCTTTGACTTATATATGTTCTATTCCTATGACACTTGAGTTGATTTATAACTTTTTGACATGCCTTTTATGTTGTGTATTACCTACTGTCATATTGTGTATTTGTCCTCCTGACCAGGACCACTTTGGAAATGAGCTTGGTCAATGGTGTCATGCCTGGTTAAATAAAGTTTTGATGGATGGAGTGATTGATTCGGAGGCGGATGTAATCACTCTGGTTAAGGATTTCTTGCTACACTAAAGATAGCCAGGGTAATAACTCATCTAAAATATTTTATAAAACTTTGTGGTCAGCCCATCAAGTCCAAGGATTTTATTTTTTGGCATGCTTTTAATTGCTTCTTTAATATCCTCAGACGTAAAATTCTCCTAATTACAGTTTAACACTGATAACTGGGCCTTACTTAAATAATCAGTTATTGCTTCTGGTGAAGGCTGTAACTTTGACTGATAAATGTTTTTATATGTCTCTAAAATAGCCTCTCCCATCACTCTATCATTAATCAGATTATCACCATTATCATCTATTAAACTAGTTATAATATTTTTTTCCTTCTGTTGTTTTAATAAATATGGCAACATTTTGCCCGATTTATTGCCATGAATGTATTTAGCTTTTTTAACTTTTCCTAGATTTTCTGCCACTTCCTTATTATTACATCCACTAATTGTTGTTTTCAGGCAATACCATTAGTTTGCATATTTATTATAATCTTTGAGCATTAGTAAATCTAGTTCTTTTAATCTGTTACGGAGTTCATGCAATTTAGTTTTCCTATTTTTTATAATGAATGCTTTATGTGAAATAATGACATCTTGTAATACTGCTTTAAAGGAATCCCAAAGTTTACTTACTGTTTGGGATTCATTATAGTTAAATAACCAGAATTCTTTAATGGCCTCTTTGATTTTTGAACAAAAGGTAATGTCCCTCAGTAGCGTATTATCCATTCTCCATTGATGGGAAAAACATTTAATTGGTTCTTGTACATGTAGTTCTGTCTGTATCAATGCATGGTCTGATAAATGGATGGAGTTAAGTACTGCAGTTCTTAGTTGTGGGAGAAGCGCTTTAGATACAGATATGTAGTCGAGCCTCGAAAAACCCATATTTCTTTTGTCATGGTGTATATATCCTTTTAAATCAAGGTGCAGTAATCTCCCAAGTATCCACAAGGTCATGTTGGAGTACAACATGATTTATTAACTTTGATATTTATTTGTTGTATTTGCCTTTAAAGATCAATGGCAACCATTTTACACATTGTTTTAAAAAGCCTGAATTCAAGTCCCTTTGTCATGAGTAGTGTTTCCTGAAAATGTCATGCTATTTGGTTTTGTGGTTTTCTTTAAATCAACATTTGTTAATTTGTTCTGCACTAACTAGAAACAGGCTGTTTCTGTCCCTCAGACTGAGCCTTGGAGAGTGATGACATCATATTGGAGTAAGCTGCTGCTTCAGCAGTGCAAGTCCCTGCTTGTCTGAAGTTAACAGTTTACTTCCTAATTTGAGCAGTCTGTAGAGTTAATTGTTTGCTGTCCAGGGGTTTTACTAACTCAGTCTCCGGTTTGTGTTCAGATGAATTAACTGAAAATCTATCATTCTGTTCTTACAAAAAGCTGATAATTTGAGTTTCGATGCTGAATTGAAGTGAAATGCATTTGAGAAATCTGCTTGTCTGTTTCACAGCTGTGAGTTCTGTCCCATCAAAACTCTGTGTTTTATTTTCTAGTTATATAACACTGGATTGTTTATTTAATAAATATAAAATAAATCTAACGTTTGTTAATTCATACAAGTAGTTTGTCTTTGATGTAGCCTCAATAAATTGGTTCATGTAAAAACAATTGTTTTCCTCTCAGATTGAAAAACAGGGGTCTGCCACATTCTGCTATAGCAGGCACATGTACTATATGTACTCACAAATTTCAGTTCTTTGCTGTTTTCTGTGTGAAAATACATCATGTATATGTTTAACTAGAACCACTATATGGTATCCTGATGTCCCCTTCTCCTGCCTACAGTTGAAGCAGCTGCACTCTGCTGCCCCCTGTCACTTGCCCCACAGACCCCCTGTCACCTGCTCCACATTCGAGACTGCTGCACCCTGCTGCCCACTCTCTTCTCCTGTAGAGTTGGTGCAGCTCCATCCTGTTGCCCCCATCTCCTGCCTGAAAAATCAGGGCCACTGCACCCTGCTGCCCCTGCCTGAACAGTTGTGGTTGCTGCACCCTGCTGCACTTTGTCCCCCACCCCCAGTCCGAGCTGCTGCACCATGGTGCTCCCTGTTTCTGTCACCACAATCAAGGCTGCTGTGCTCTGCTATGCCCTAGAGTCCCATGTCCCTTGCCTCCACATTTAAGGTTGCTGCACAATGCTGCCCATGCCACCAGAAATGGGGCTTTTATTGCACCCTGCTACCTACTTCCATTTCCCCAAATGGGCAGGGTTGCTGCACCATGTGCATCATGTCTCCACAGTCAGGGATGCTGAACCCTCATGCCCCCTCCCATGTCCTGCCCCACAATTCAGGCTTCTGCACCATGCTGTAGTCTGTCCCCTGCCACCATAGCCAAAGCTGCTACACCCTGTTCCTGTCTGCACAGTCAGGGCTGCTCTGCCCTGCTGCACCCCACAGTCTCATGTCTCCACTGCCCCATGACTCCACAGTTAGTGTTGCTGCACCATGCTGCCCCCTGCCACCAAGTCAGATTTTTTGCTGCACTGCCCAAAAGAAAAAAACAGAAAAATACTTTTATCTTGTGTTATGGGGAAGAAGGACAGAAGGCAGTAAGGTGCAGAAGTCCTGACTATTCGACCAGGAGACAAGGGAGGCATTAGGGTACAGCAGCCCAAACTGTGGGACATGATGCAACAGCCACACCTAGGTGGAACTGACACAACTTAGGGGGCAGAGGGCAGGGTGCAGCAAATGCCATAACTCTTTTTGGCAAGTGGCAGCATGGTGCAGCAACCCTAACTGTGGAGGCAAGGAGCCCTAGGGCATAGCAGGCCACAGCAGCCCTGCCTGAGTACACAGGAGCAAGGTGCACCAGCCCTGGCTGTGGTGGCAGGGGACTGTGGACAGGGTGGTGCAGAAGCCTTGACTGTGGGGCAGGGCACAGGGGGCCATCAGGGTACAGCATCCCTGACTGTGGGATGGGGTGTGCATGGTGCAGCATCCCTGACTGTTCAGGCAGATGATGGGGGCAACACGGTGCAGCAACCCCAACTGTGTGGGAGAAGACAGTGGGCAGCAGGATAATAATAATTCTTTATTTTTATGGTGCCTTTCCACAACCAAGGTGCCTAATAAACAGTTAAAACAGAATGAATCATAAAATCCACACATTATAAGTAATATAAAATAAAGATAATACAGATAAACCCCGAATTTAAGTCAGCTGTCAAATGCTTTGTCAGCAGCAGCCTCGAATGTGGGGCAAGAGACAGGGGGCTTGTGGGGCAGGGGATGGAGCAGCAGAGTGCAGCTGCCTCAACTATGGCAAAGGAGACAGTGGGCATCAGTATGCACTATACTGTTTCTAGTTATACATTATGCATTTTCACACAGAAACCTTCAAAGAACTGAAATTTGTGAGTTCATATAGTACAAGTGCCTGAAATCAAATTTTTTTCTCTCTTGGACTGTTTCGGTTGGGTAGTCCCAATAAAGGTTCACCTTGGCTTCTTTAACCATTATTCTTTTCTTTTTATATACTTGTGCTATAAGGAGTTCCTTATCCTCGGATTTCAAGAATTTTACAATCACTGGCCTCGGCTCTGTGTTTTGGCTAGTAGCCCTTCCAGGTCGCCAAACCCTATGAGCCCTATCGATTTCCAGCTGAACTTGTGAAGCCTCATTGTCGAGATATGCAGCAAACATATAGTTTAGAGACTCCTTTAATGGTCTGAGTTCATCCCAGGCCTCAGGTACTCCTAGCATTCTAATGCTCTTTCTACGGGCTCTTGCCTCAAAGTCCACCATCTTTTCTTTTAAGTCTTTATTTAACAATTCCAGATCTCTTATTTGTCCCTGCATTGTATGTTATCTATTTTTGACTCCAGTATTTCAGTTTTTTTACTCCTTCAGTGAGAATTGAAAGCTGGGTTAGTATTTGTTTGGCCCATTGAGGGCATCTTTCCTCCTCTTCAGCAGGGCCTTCAGAATCAGAGTGGGCCTCATGATATTCATTCTAGTTCAGATTCAGAGTCCGTTTCATTTGAAGTTAAATGCACTCTGACCTCTTGTGTTTTACTCATTGGCCCTTTTTTCGCCACTTAACTTCTAAACAAGTTCCTGTTTCTTCTCTCTTGATGGGTAGTATACTCTGCCTCTTTGCTAGATTGCCCCTTTTCCTCCTGACATCAGTTCCTGTGGGTCTATTGTGTCTTTAATATTACCATTGTTTTCATGCATAATCTGTGTCCCACACTGTTGAGATTCATTTAAAACATTCTTTACAGAGTCAGTACTTAGGTTAGTTTCAGGGGTAATACAGTTTACCTGGTCTTGCCAACCCGCTTCGTTCGGAGGCATCTCAGTTTCAAACCCAGTGTTCTGAGTTTCAGCTTTTTATGGCTCTTGTTCTCCAATATTGCCCATACTATCTGCAGTACAGGTACGGATTTCAGCCGCCACTTCGGTGTCAGCTCCCGGTTTTGCTATTACAGGTGTAGATTTAGAGGCACACCTTTGTCCATTTGGCATCTCTAACGGCTTCTTCATTTCAGAGTCTGCTCTGGTCTCCATGTCACTTTTCTCTGGAACAAATAAAGCAGTGTCCTTGCTTCTACAAAAAATTGGAGCCGTTTTAAGAATCAGCACCTCCTCCTTCTGCAGGTTAGGTACAGGTATCATTCCTTTCAAGTTCACTGCCGCCTTGTTACTTTTTGAGTTGCTTTTTCCAGGCTCTTGCGGTCCAACTGCTTTGCTTTCAATGCTGTCTCCCGAAACCGCGTATTAACTTCTGAATGCCGGACAGCTTGGCTTGGTGAGGTAGATAAATTCAGTCACTTCTTAGACGGCATTGTAAATCCATATCTCTGAAGGGTTTTAGATACTTTTGCCTCCAAATTTATTTGTTCAGAACGTGACCGATCCTCTGGCATAGCTTCACACAGACACCATAGTGTACACTTGAGGGGAGAGTGGAGCTACCGCCTCCTGAACTGTTCACTTCCACAATGTGGGCATTTCTCAATTCATTCCCAACAATGTTTTACTTTTGTTTTAAGCTGCTTTGTATTCAGACCATGCAGCTACTTGTTTCTTGACATCCAAGGCTGGATTTATGTGAACCCTGTATTCTGGAGTTATGTGCATCCTGAATGCTGGAATTATGTGTGTCTGTATCACTGCTGTACACCTATGGATAATTTAGTATATTATTTTAGTAAAATAAAACCTAGACTTCATTTTTATTTATTTATTTCAATCTAGGATTACAATACCTTTGATCGGAGGCTCTTTTACAAAGGTTCCACGTCAGCGTGTGCAACAGTCATCATTTTTAGTTACAAACATAAAGTCACTGACTTACAGACATGTAATAACCAGTACAAAGACTTGAGCTAAGAGCAAGACAAGGGAGGAGGAGGGGGGTCGATGGGGAGAAGTGAGGGTAGGAGATCGAGGGGGTAGGAGGTGCAGGGGTAAGGGGAGCACGGGAGGTGGGTGGGGGCAGGGCAGGAGTGGAGATACGGGGAGGTGGGCGAGGGTGAGAGGACAGTGCAGCAAGGCTCCTTTGTCGAGGGAATATGCCAGGTAAGGTGTTAGGGGTGCAAAGACTGATTGTAAGTGCTGGGTGCTGGGGCATGTGCAGCTGGAACAGTGGAAATGTTAAGATGGGCAATCGCAGGATACAAGCAGTGAGAGGCGCAGCTTGGACTTAAAAAGGCCGAGTGTTGGAGCGGCCACTATGTAGCTGCCAAGAGAGTTGAGCCAGTTGGATGCCCGATAGGCAAATGATCTTTGTTCTTGGAACGTGCGACATTGTGGGATATGTAGTAGATGGAATTGGATCTCCTTGTAGTGACATTCCTATGTCTAGGCTTAAGGAGGGCACAGACACCAGGTGGGGCAAGTCTCATTATGATTTTCTTGGCCGTGATGCAGGTTTGGTATTTTATGCGTTTGTCCAGCTGAAGCCATCCAGATTGGGAATAAAGGTCACAAGTGTGGGTATTTCGATGTGAGCCAGTGATGAGACGACAGGCCTTATTCAGGGAGGTCGCGATACGTTTGAGAGCAGTGGTAGTTGCAGACCCATATATGATAAGACCATAGTCTATGATGCTGACAATGGAGCTTTGGATGGCCACTGACAGTGCTTCTGGGGTTAGGTGTTTCCTGTGCCGGAATAATATGCCTAACCTCGCATTGGCAGACTTTGCCACATTGCTAATATGGACAGCGTATGAGAGGTGGGGATCAAGGGTGATGCCAAGGTACTTGAACGATTGTGTTTGCTCTAGGATGGCTCCTTGTTCGGTTGCAATGGAGAGGTGAAGTTGTTTGTTTTTGTTGTGGGGGCTGCAAAAGACCATAGACTTTTTTTTTTTTCTGATTGAGAAGCAGTTTATGATTTAGGAACCAGGATTCGATGGAGGAGAAGGCCCGCTGAAGTTTATTTTGTAATTGGTTTGGATCAGGGTCTGAGGTGAGGATCACAGCATCGTCGGTGTAGAGAATTATTTGTTCTGGGCAGCTATCCGGTAGTGAGTTTAAGAATAGGCTGAAGAGGAGGGATCCCAGAATGGAGCCCTGGGGGACTCCCGAGCGAACCGGTCTAGGGTCCGAGAGTGTATCAGCGATTCTTACTGTTTGGGACCGTTCTTCAAGGTAGCTCTTAAACCAGCCAATGGTGTCGGTTACAGCCCAGTGTTCTGAAGCTGGACAAGTAGGAGGTGGTGATTGACGGTGTCGAAGGCTTTAGTTAAGTCAGTGTAGATTGAGTCTAGTAGTTCACCGGAATCAAGTGCGTTGTGGATTGCGCCGGTGAATTCAAGTAGGGCTGTGGAGGTGCTGTGACCTTTGCGGAACCCGTGTTGTTGCTTGCACAGGATGTTGTACCTATCCAGGTATTCTGTGAGCTGGTCCAAGACGATGCGTTCTAGTGCCTTGGAGAGTGGGGGTAGTAGGGAGATAGGTCTGTAGTTATCGTGGGCAGTTTTGTCACCACTTTTATGGACTGGGGTGACAGTGGCAGATTTCCTTCTGTCCGGGAACTGCCTAAGGCTGAGGGAGAGGTTGAAAATTCTGGTCAGAGGACTAAGCACTTCATCAAGTGTTGAAGACTTCAACTGGATGGTGGTAAGCCATTTTTTCCCCAGGGCTGTTTACTGGTGCTGCCCGATTGTCCCTGCCGATGTGCAGAAGTGTATTTTGGATTATTGGCTTTGGGTATGTGCACAGAATCCTTGGAGCTGCACTATCATGTCTGTGATCTTTACTTACCTTATCGTTTTACATAGATTTTATTACATGAGCTAATTGAGGCAACCAGGCATCCATCACTGCGTGTTGCCCAATCTTAAAGTTTGGGTTGGAAAAAAACGGTTGGGAGATATCTTTAGATGGTCTGTGCCCCATAAAATTGCAGAATTGCAGGTGCACATAGACAGAGATGCCTATCACTGAGTCTCGGAGACCTACAGGGAGGGCCTTAGGAAAAGTGAACAGTAGGGAGTCTGCAGACAGATCCGACTGACTGATCAGGTCTTGTTCTATAGCAAGCCAAATAGGGGAATAAACTGGGCATCTACTCTTGGGGCCAGGGCAGACCAATGCAAGTATTTACTAGCTTGACTAGCAAAAATAATACATAAGGAAATGCGGGAGCCGAAGACCATCATGTCTCTTAGGAGCCGCGAGGTACTTATACGGTCTGCTGGGTGATTTACCCGACCAAATAAAATCTGTAATGAACCGATGGATTCATTTAAGCCATGAAATAGAAAGCCAGATATTAAGCATATTGATAGGATAGAAAAGGCAGGGAATAACATTTATTTTGATAATATTAATTCTTCCCTGAAGGGTCAGTAGTATGGATTTCCATCTAGATAGATCTTGTTACAAGGTGGCCAACAAATTGTCCAGATTCAGCTTTTTGGTTTGCGAAGTACTTCGTGAAAGAAAAATACCAAAGTATTTAAGTTGCTTTGGGGCCCAAGAAAGGCCAAGAGCTATGATATCCAAATTAAAAACAAAGGGATTTAGGGGCATAGCTGCTGATTTATCTAAATTAAGTTTATAATTGGAAATTTGGCTATACTCTTAAATTGTGGAAAGGGCTGCAAGGATCATCACCCTTTGCATTAGTCACATGCAGGAAAATATTGTCTTCATATACTGACAATCGTAAATCCCAGGACCCAACCTGTACTCTAGTCAAATTGGGGTTATGCTTAAGTTGCAATAGTTGGAGTTCCAGATACAAATTGAACAACAAGGGAGACAAGGGGCACCCCTGTCGAGTGTTCAACACACCATTCCTGTTTTTGCTCACTAGTAACTGGGGACCCACTGCTAAGTAGCCTGCAACTTGTCCCCTGCAGTTGGGATCTCAGAAGGTGACCAGCCCTCCAAGCCGAATACCTTACTTGACATGCCCAGGATACCAGAGCGAGGGGCTTGTCTGGAAGAAACCGGCACAGCAGCCCATTTGAACTTAGTGGGACAAAGAGTCTTTATTTGTCCCAAGTTTGGCCCTTATTTTTCACCGCATAGCTCCATTCCTTATCTCACCCTCTGGGTGCGCTCCTGTGGAGCGACTCAGCCTTGCATCTGTCATGGCCGTCAGAGGGATGGATGAGCCCCTCTGCTGCTTTGGAACTCCCTGCTGACCTTGCTCATGGGCATGTGACGCCTCTGAATCACATGTTACATGAGCAGGTGCATTCTGACATAAGGCCACCCCATAAGGGAGCACTGTTCCTTCCCACATGACACCCTCTCCACCTGAGCCACCAGAGGGCAGTCATGCAACAGAAGGGGGTGACCTCCTTCCCCAAGGCATGAGGCATCCAAGTCATATCCTGGAACCTTGTGTTGCTGGGCGTTGCAGACATCCCAGGCTCAGGGAACGAACACAGATCATCTGGATGGCAAGCAGTAGTACTACTGCTGCACTAGCCACCCACCCCCAATAAACCTTTTCAATAAATAAATCACACAGGGACAAAAGAAACCTATAGATGTTATAATAGAATCCCCCCAACACTTAAAGACTCATATGTGATACCTTTGGTACTTAAATGGTAAGGCCTGGCAGAGGGATGAGTTATTGAAAGGAAAAGCCATTCTCCACCCATTCACCATGAGGGTTCAGTTACTGAATAGTAACTTACCCCTGGGTTGCCCTGTACTATTATGGAACAGGGAAATGCGTTTTGGTGTTTCTTTTATTTTTTTAAGTTTTAGCATTTTTAAAACCTTTTTGCCAGCTCATATGGGCACATCCCTTCATCAGCAAAAGCAAGGTACAGGTGACTCATGCTGATACCATGTGGTATTTGCATGGGTCTCAGCCAGTTAGAAGACTCAGTTTCCCACACGTGTTTCATGAATAGTACTGTAATTATACAGTACATGCTTGAGATGAGGGAATCAAGTGTGCCTGCACTGTTGAGTCTTATATTCAAAGAGTGGATATCTACTGCTACAGCAAATAATGTCACAGACATACTTTCTTGAACTGTTACAATTTACTAGAGAACATTTCAAATTTCACTTGTCTCCTAGGTTTTTACAACCCTGTACATTTTGCCAACTTGTCCATGAAGTTTGTATAAAGAAGCTTTCATCAGGTTTTCTTGAATTTATAATGCTCTTGTTAAGACAGTGTAGTGTTCACACTAAAATACTCATCTGACTACCTAAAGGAACAAAGTGGAGCAGACACAGATATGTGAAATGGTGACAGCAAACGAGCGCATGTCCTCGAACTGAGAGAGGATAGAATGCCATAAAACATGAAAAAGCGTTACTTTGCACAGAGGGTGACTCAAGTGTGGAATAGCCTACCCCTTGAGGCTGCAGGAGCTATCACTATTCATGCTGTCAAAGCAAGACTACAGATTCCTGAGCGGCGCATAGTACTGAGGAATACAAAGCATGAGTATGGCTACAGAGTAACATTCCAGCAGTTAACTCATTATTACCTTGACGGCCATTTTGTGTCAGGTAAACAATGGATAGTTCAGACTTCATATGGAGCTGTTGGAAGTAATGAGTTAAGTCACGTAAAATGTTTTACATACTGCCACTCAAATGAAGCCTAAAACCTAGAAATCATTATAGGTACAGGCAACTCACTGTATAAAAATGACAGTAAAGATTTATTTTAGTAGAAACCTGTTCTGTAATTAACAGTTCAGTAGTATGGCAGAATCAAATCTGTGTAGGAGGATGTGTATGGGCTGTGCTCCTAGGGCCCTTGTTATAAGTTAATAGGGCCTTTGCAGGGTGTCTCATATAGTATACGAAACTCTGATCTTGAGGTTTTGGCGAGAGGGCTGCAAAGTGAAGCTGACTGGTTCTGGCTGCCCAAACCTCATGAGAGGAGTCTCCTGTACCATAAGAGACACTGCGTGGAGGTCCTATTAACTTTATAGAAATCACTTAGGTTAGCAACAGTGATATATGTACAAGTTTTAACTTTTTTTTTAATTTCAGGAGTCAAATAAAGCGTCCTTCCCCTGATTGTGAAGTGGAACACCCCACTCCTTTCATTCCTTTGCAAGAGGCTGCTGTAAAATAAGAGTTACAGTGGCTATGATTTTTTTTTTAACTTTATTTTTCTTAATACAAGGTAACAAGTACATATATCATTTGGGGTACAAAAAAATAATTTCATATTACATACGATAAAGTGCCAGTACAACAGTATATATAGGCGTTGCATTCTAAAATTATGTCACATGGCTGGAAAGTGATCACCCTTTGCAAAATTAAATAACGTAGATGTAGGACAATAGTCATAAAGACAGATTTCTACTAGACGAATTGAGCAAGGGACCAGTCTCCTCTTCCCATTTTTTCCCATATCACCCACCAATACCGAAAGACCTTATGGAACAAATGAAGGATCTCATGCTGAAATGTAGAAAACCCATGGCCACCACCAAAGCCCTACAGTGGCTATGAATTGATTGACTGAACCTGGTTGATATTTAATGTCCCCAGAAACCTTTGCACTTTTCCATATGAGAGCTGTTGGGTGGTCCTGGGATCTAAACAGTAAATTGCACTACTGGGTGAGGTGTTATGCTGAAATGGAGCAGTGCCTTATCTGGTGGGGAGCAGCAGGTAGAGTGTCCTAAAGAGGTAGACCTGTGAAATTACCTAGGAACCTAAGTATTTCCTGGGAGAAGAGTGACTACCTTTTTTAAATTTCTGTATGTATTTTTTTTCTTCCAGTAAAAACAGTGTCTTAAGAAATGCAACATAAATGAACATAATAGGTATTCACTCCAAGTTTGTTACAGTACAGTAGTAGAAAAATGCATGGGACACACACACAAGGGAACACCAGAAAAAGGGAAGAGCAGGAAATCTGTAGATCAACTACAGTCTGCAACATAAGTTAAAGGTAGAAAAAATGGGCAGACTAGATGGGTCAGGCGGACCTTATCTGCCGACAAATTCTATGTATTTGTGAGTCATGCATTCAGACATTGGCACACAACGTATGACCGGTGACTGCTTCTCCTTCTAGTGGAGCAGGCCTTCCTCCCAACTCAGCTGTTGTTTGAAGTGACCTTAGGGTACCAGCTCTGGGCAGCTTGGTATCATGTAGTTAAAAACTTAACATACAGCTATTTCTTTTCCAAAAGATAATTGACAACATTTTGTGCCCAACCAATTTTTTTTATCCTATTTTATTGGTATTTTGATTTTTCTTCCCAGTGGGCTCTCCCACATCCTGCACCCTCATGTGCTGCCTTCACAGCCAAGATAACCTGAGCTGCCCAGGTTTCAAGAGAGCTTGAAGTTCAAGACTGGTGTTGACACCGCTGCACCTTCCCACTAATGTGCCCTCTTGTCTGCCATTGCTGGGAGACAGTGCCGGTACTGATGGGTTCCTTGCAGAATGGCTCCCCTCCACCCAGTCAACCAGGGGGCAGTTGCTCCTCAAGGAGTGCAGGACACCCAACCAGAAGAGAGCTATGTCCAAATAATTGACCATATTTTGAACTCATTTCTGAACCACTGTATTATATATTAAATAATATCTGTCTTGTCTTGCTAAAGCTACAGTTAAGGCCAGTGGAATGTTGTGTTTTGCTGGGTGCTGTGACCTTGCAGATCATGGCATGCTGTGGTAAAGTCAACAGAACAAGAGTATATTTTGTTTTCCTTTTCTGTTAATTGATTGCCTTGTCATCTGCGACTCATCTTCTGATCAGCCCAATGGCAGAACACAACAAGATGCTATAATACAGCATTGTACTGTATATGCACGGGGCATATTGCCAATCCCCATAGCTTCTGGCGACTGTGGTTTAAATAAGTCATGTCATCATTGCGCTGAATTTATTTAGTCAGCTACAGCACTGTTGTACTTACACGTCTGTTGTTCAAAGCAACACAGTAATTACATCACAGCTCTTATATTTAGCAGTTTCTGAGTCATAAATACTTCTCATAAAACAATGTGCTTTCTTTAGAAGACTATTTCAGACACAGTTTAATGCCAAGTTATTTTTATATATGTTGTCCTCTGCCAAGTAAAATGTGGCATGTTGGGTGATTCAGGCATCATGTTTGCCTGCTACCCTTGTAATGAGTGGTGGTTGAGAGGCTAGGTGGTGTTTCCATGAGACAGCGGAGCTGTACTGTGGAAGCAGTTAAGTTAGAAGCTCTGCCCCATCGGACTGTGTATCCACAGAAAGCCCTTGGGGAAATGTGGTTTCATTGGTTAAGGCACCTCACCCCAGCACTTTCTGAAAAATAAAGCCCCTGTAGGAAAAGGGCTTATTGATTGTATGCATTAAAAAATCAACAGTGAAGAAACAGAAAACAGCTTAATGGTGAGTAGAAACGGCTGAATTTCAACATTTGAAATCAGCATACTTTGTAAGGAAAGAAATAGAAGGGAAGGGAAGGGAAGAGGAAGAGAGAGAGGAAGAGGCAGAGAGAGAAACAAAGAAACATAATTTTTTTTGGCAGAAAAGGACCGCTTGGCCCACCTAGTCTGCCCAGAAGTTCCCTGCCTATTCTGTCTCCAGAGGCCCTACCTGGTCCCTAGTGATCCTACCCCCTCCCTGCCTATTTACTAGTATCCTGCTATGCCTATCCCATGCATGATTGAAGTCCTCCACTGTTTCCGCCCCACTATCTCTGCTGGCAGACTGTTTCAGGCATCCGCCACTCTTTCGTTGTAGTATTTCCTCACATCTCTCTTAAACCTCCAACCCTTTGAGCTTCATTGCATGCCCTCTTGTCCTGGTGTGCTTCCTCATTTGAGATGGACTCCCCTCTTGCACCCTGTTCACCCCCATGAGGTACTTGTAGGTTCTTATCATGTCTCCCCTCTCCCTCCTCTCTTGTAGGGTGTACCTGTTGAGATCCTTCCGTCTCTCCTCATAGGGCTTCAGATGCAACCCCTGTACCATTTTAGTTGCCTTTCTCTGGACTGCCTTTTCCCTGTCTATGTCCATTCTGAGATGTCACCTTTACTCCAGATGGTGTCTCACCAGTGCTCTACATAGTGGTAACACTACCTCCCTCCTCATGTACCTCTCCCTATGCACCCCAGCATCCCACTGGCCCTGCCTGCTGCCTTGTCACACTGCCCTGCCACTTTGAGGTCATCCGATATTATATCCTCAATGTTGCTTTTCTGGTTAGTGACCATCATTACCCCCCCCCCCCCATTTTATACTCAGCTCCTGGGTTTCTGTGCTCTAGGTGCATGATTTTGCACTTTTTTGACATTAAACCCCAGTTGCCACACCCTTGAACACTCCTCAAATATGCTAAGGTTCCTACTCATTCTCTCCACTCCTTCCTGAGTATTCACCCTATTGCAGATTTTGGTGTCGGCTGCAAAAAAGGGATACCTTCCCCTTCAACTCTTCTACAGTGTTACTTATGGAGATATTGAAGAGAACTAGTCCTAGTGCTGAGCCCTGCGGCACCTCGCTGATCACTTTCCCCTCATTAGAATAAGTGCCATTTACCTCCAGCTCTGTCATCTATCCATTAACCAGTTTTTTACCCAGTTTGCCACTTTGGATTCCACCCTAGACTGTCCATTTTCTTTATCAGTCTCCTGGGTGGCACAGTGTTGAAGGCTTTGCTGAAGTCCAAGTAGGCCATGTCTGCTGCCCTTCCTTAATCTGTTTCTCTGGTTGTATTCAGTATATCCAACTAGCCTTTCTTTTAACAGGGTTTTCATAAGTTTTTTCCCTACTGATGTGAGACTGACTGGACTGTAGTAGTCGACCTCCTCCCTGCTGCTGCTCTGATGGCGCAGAACTACGTCAGCTCTCCTCCAGTCCTCTGGAATTGCTCTTGTTTCCACTGAGTTGTTGAATAAGGGAGCGAAGAGAAAGAGAAAGATGCACATAAATAATTTTTTTATATCTCCTTTAAAATATACTGTGCCCCAAAGCTCTTTACAATCTGAGAACAGTTGACAGCAGCTATTAGGTGTGCACCGGGAGATTAAGGAAAGGTCGGGGGGGTTAGGTACAGAGCAAGAGAAGGAATTGTGTACAGAGAGGTTGTGATTTGCTTAGGGTCACATTGTAAGTAAGTGGCCATCATAGGATTCAAACCAGGGTCTGCTGGGTCTCCAGCTTCACAACTCTGTCCTCTTTCCAGTAGGCTCCACTGCCTCCTGCACAACAACTTGTACAGCACTTAGCCTACTAACACAGATGACCACAGATTGGTTCACAAGTGCCCTGCAGTTTAGTCCCAGATACTGTTCTGTGCTATTTGTGGAACCCATATGTAGCTTACACAGAAGACGTTCTTCATTTATGTGTTGTTTCTTGGTCTGGACAGATGTGGAAGACTGCAGGCTCCTCTTCAGGTGGCACGCTGACTTCCCAGCATTGCTCAGCTAGTGTACATCTTCCCTTTGCCCTGCTCAACGCTGATTAATTTCTGGGCCTTTTTCCCCATGTCCATTCCCTGACGCCACTCAGGCTAGAATGGGCCTATTGAAAGAGGCACCATCAACTTCTTGTAGACCTGAGAAGGTCTTTGTTCAGTTGCATGGATATGTGGACATTAAAACTTGGAAGAGATTTTGCCAGTCTGTGCTTGTGGTAAAAATATATGGCAAGGGTCCAAAACTGTTCCTCTGTTCTGAGTTTGTTTGCTTGTATTTTTTGTTTAGTCTTTGTGCTCTTGTCAGTCCCTGTCACGTTTCCGGACCCCAGGAAGCTTCCCTTGCCTGCCCCATGGATCACCCATGCTCTGCATAGTGTTTCAAAGGAATGCATGTATTTAAAAGTTAATATCCCACCCAAGGCATCGCTGCAGCCTGACCTGAATTAAAGTAGTGTTCAGGGGACACTTTCCATTTCTGGGGTGGGTGAGATGAGTTAGACCACCACTTGACTGACCCGAAGTGTCAAGACAATAGAATGACTGTTGAGGGAGGAAGTGTTGTAGCTGGTGATCTCTAATAAGGAGTAATTTACTCTGCCACTTCTAGGGGAGGACTTTTGGTGTAAAGTGAAGAAATCCGCTACCCCCACAGTCAGATATTGTCCCTCTGCCTCACATGAGTGGGTCAAGGCTGCTTAAGGCCCTCATCCTTTGAAGCTCCAGCCGCTTCTAGTCAATCAAATGTCATCTGTGTTCAGTGAGTTGAAGGGGCATTCAAATTTGTGATTTGGTTTAAAAGCAGGTATCCACTTCAGTACATACTTTAAGGAATATAATTTATTTTATTATTGCTTATGCCTTTATTCTCTGCCTTTGACTTGTGCCCACCTTGATTGCTTCATAGATTCATATGATTCATAGATTATACGAGTTTGAGGGACAGGCCCATGATAAACTCATCGTCATTTAACTAATGACGGTAAAGATATTTCTTATCTCAAATGTATTGGTTGAGTAGGTATTTAAACTGTTCTGTGTTATCACATGTTCTAGGAGCGTGGATATGTTGTTCATCCACACTGTCTGGCATTGTCCCTTTCCTCTTTAAATCTTGCAGGAAGTCTTCAAACTGGCTCCTCCCACCCACCCGGGTGGTAAATACCTTGGCTCCGCCCCATGACACCAGATCTTCCTTTCCGCTGGAAGATACAGGTTCCCTCGTGCTTTTTTGCAGCGATTGAGGCCCTGGAGTCTAATCGATGTTTTTCACCGCATCTTCTCGCTTTGAAACTCGTAAGAGTATATGACTCGGATCCGAACTTTTCGGACATGGATGACAAGTCGTCCCCAGGTTTAGCGGTGTCCTTATGGACAAAAATGCCAGCACCAACCCCCTCTCTAAATGCGTTGTGCGTTGGTACCATGCATGATACCTCGCAATGCACTATTTGCTCTGCCTTCCATCCCACCGTTCTGGAAGATCGTCAGGCGCGCCTGAAGTTGGGGAGACTGGAGCTTCGCAATCCATCGGTGAAATCGAAGGAGGCCAGGTGGGCGGTTTCCGCGGCTGCGGGATCCGCCGAGCAGCTCGAGCAGATGGCGGACTTCGAGGAAGAAGCTGCCCAAGCTTCGGCCAACCGAAGCTTCTTCATGCCGCTCAACTTGGGCTCCACCTTCACAGGATCCTTCCGGGAGCTGTGCCAGTCTCTCCCTACTAAGGGTGAGGTGCCCTCGCCTGTGACCTCCCAATCCAAAAGAAGGATTCGAAACCGCTCTTCTTCTAGCCAAGAAGAAGACGCTTCAGACCGAGAGCAGTCCGACTTCCAGGAGCAAGGGTCTCGACTACGGTCGAGATTGCCTCCTCAGCTGCCGGTTTTTAAGACCTTCCGTCTGGCCAAGGCACTGAAGTCGAGGACATGGCTGAACCGGCTGAGATTTCTCTCAACCCGATCGAGCCGTTGTCGCCGACGCCTGTTGACGACTCTCTGGAGAGAACGTCTATTCTCTCCTTGCCCGGCAGAGAAACCCGTCCGTGGGTATCCCAATCAAGGGCCAGGGGCGGAACCTCGGTTTTCACCGAGTCCGGCTTCCCCTGACCGACAGAGCCGACGCCGTCAGTCTCGATCAAGGAGTAAGTCCTCTTCGGTCGGTAGACCTAAGAAGGGACATAAACACTCCCGGAAGAGGCGCCGCCACCATTCCTCATCCTCCTCTGATGAGGAGAGGCTTCGACGGAAACTCCGTCGACGCTATGAGGATCTTATGTGGCAACAACTTCTGCTAACAGACCAGAAGCTGGCTACCCCGGCCGTTCCGGCTATCACGTGGCATCAGCCTCTTCGGCCGACACCAACTTCTTCAGCTTCTAGGGCTCCAGTCCCTTCGGTGGCCCCCGTGCGACTTTCGGCTCAGCCGGCTATAGGCTCCCCACCAATTTTGGTGGATCCTCCACCAAAACAGCCCCTGGGAGGGGCTCCCTCTAAGGAGGACTGACAGTCTTCGGGTCTTCGTCACAGACTGTTGATTACGGTCACCCCTGGTCACCCTAGGAGTATCGAGGGAGATTTAGGTGGGAAGCCTTTGTATCTGGACTCCTCAGATTCAGATAATACCGGCCTTCATTCTCATGATGAGCTGTCGGTGTCAGGCTTGGAAGAAGGGCCTTCCTCCTTCTAGGGCATCCTTCGACTCATTTCAGAGTCCACAGGAATGCCTTTGCAGCCTATTCAGAAGAAGGCAGAATATCCCCTCACGGATATTCTTAAGAGGGGGGATACCCCGACGGAATCCTTTCCAGTGGCCGAAGCCATAGTTGGCCCTGCTCTGGAACTCTGGCAGCGTCCAGCCTCCTGCCCGGCTCCATCTGCCCGCATGGCCCGCAAGTATGCAGTGCCCACGGGGTCCTTGGTGGGTTTTACTGAGCACCCCTCGGCAGAAAGCCTTGTGACTGCCTCAGTATTCAGGCGAATGGGCAGCTCTGTGGATACTGACCGCCCTCCGGACAAGGAGTCCAAACTTATGGACCACTCGGCCTGGAAGGTCTACATGGCATCATCCCTGGGCCTTCGTCAGGCAAGCTCAGCAGTGATCATGGCACACTTCTCTCATGCCCTTTTGGGGTCGCTGGATGAAGTTCTTCCTCACCTCCCAGCAGACATGCAGACCACGGTCAAGCAGGTCCGGGACCAGGGCCGGGCTGTTGCCAAACAACAGCTCCAGACAGCTCTGGACATTGGTGATTCCTGTGCCCATTCACTAGCGGCAGCAGTAGCCTATCGCCGCAGGGCTTGGCTGAGGTTATCCTTCTTTCCCATGGATACTCAGCACAAGCTAGCTGACGTGCCCTTCCTCGGCACCGACCTCTTTGGTCCGGGAGTGGCAGGTCATCTTCAGTGCATTGAGCAGTCTAATGCCACCTCTGCTAAGGGTTCTTCAGGCAAGAACCAGCAGAAGCGCAAGAAGAAGCCTTTTTGGCATTCTTCCCCTGCGGTCAGACAGCCCTCCTTCCAGGGAGGTCAGCAGCAGCAGCAGGCTCAAGCTTGGCGCCCTAGGCCCAAGCAAGGTCCCCAGCAGCTCCGCAAAGGAGGCCGAGGTGCTGGTCCAGGTGCCTCCTCCTCCTCTAAGCCTGCACAGTGACGGGTCGGGGATGGCCTCCCCTGCACCCATCACGCCAGTCCTGGGTCCTCCCGTGGGGGGCCGGCTCCGCCACTTCCTTTCCACCTGGTCCGGTATCACTTCAGACAGGTGGGTTCTGGAAGTGGTTGGGCAGGGTCTGCCCCTACAGTTCGAGCAGTACCCTCCCAGCCGAGCCAGTGCCCCACGGGAGGAAAGGATCTCAGTTGGCACCCAGTCTGCCCTTCGGGACGACATTGTGCAACTCCTCCTCAAAGAGGCGGTTGCCCCGGTGCCGGATCCTCCTTCAGACCCAGGCTTTGTCTCCAGGTATTTCCTGGTGCCCAAGCGGACGGGGGGTTGGCGCCCCATTCTAGATCTCCATGACCTGAATCGGTATCTCAGGTCTCGCACCTTCCGGATGGTAACCCTGAACCAGATTATACCATCCCTGGAGCGAAACATTGGTTCTGTTCACTGGATCTTCAGGACGCTTTTTACCACGTCCCAATCCGTCTGTCCCATCAGCGGTTCCTCCGCTTCAGGGTCGAAGGGACCCTGTATGAATTCAGAGCCATGCCGTTCAGCCTGTCATCAGCCCCAAGGGTCTTCACCGAATGCATCGCAGTGGTGGCAGCCCATCTACGGCATCAAGGGGTTCGTATTTACCCCTATCTAGATGACTGGCTCCTGGCGGGTTCCTCCCTTCAGGAGGTGGAGAGGTCCAGGGACCTGACCCTCCGAACCTGCTCTCACTTGGGCCTTCTGGTCAACGAGGCCAAATCAGAACTCGTACCTTCTCAGGTGATGGGCTTCATTGGGGCAGAGCTCAACTCTTGTCAAGCCAGAGCTCGGCTCCCGGCGGACAGGGTGGAGGTTCTCTCCTCCTTTGCCCAATCATTTCTGGTTGGGCACTTGTGCCCTGCCCGGGACTTCCTGCGCCTCCTAGGTTACATGGTGGCGTGCACCTTAGTGGTCCACTGGGCCAGACTGCACATGCGCCCCCTTCAGTGGGAGCTGGCTGCCCAGTGGTCTGAGCGTCAGGGTCTCTTCGACCAGCTAATCACAGTCACCCAGAGGATGTGGGACGCTCTCCAATGGCGGACCTTCCCGAGTCATTTGCAGGAAGGAGTCTTGTTTGTCCGCCCCGAGCCGATGGTCGTCCTTACGACCGACGCCTCTCTCATGGGCTGGGGAGCCCACGTGGGGGACGACAGAGCCCACGGGTTCTGGACCCCCGAGGAGTCCTGATGCCACATCAACCTGCTGGAGCTCAGAGCAGTCAGACTGGCACTGTCAGCTTTCGCTCCTCAGCTCCGGGGTCAAGTGGTTCAAGTCCAGACGGACAATACCACGACCATGTACTACCTCAACAAACAGGGCGGCACGCACTCCTGTCTGCTGTACAAGTAGGCGATCCAGATCTGGACCTTTGTCAGCCGGCTGGAAGCGGATCTCCTAGCCATCCATGTGGCAGGAGTCATGAACCAACTGGCGGATGCTCTCAGCCGCATAGGCCAGACATCCCACGAGTGGTCTCTCCATCCAGAGGTAGCTTACGACCTGTTCTCCCGTTGGGGCAAACCATTGGTGGACCTGTTTGCCTCCAGGGAGAACATCAAGTTGAGGCTGTACCATGCCCGCCCCCCTCAGCGGGGTTCGCTGCAGGGGGATGCCTTCTCGAGGCCGTGGACCCCAGGCCTCTTCTACGCCTTCCATCCATTTCCCTTGATCCACAAGGTGTTACTCAAGGTGAGGAGGGACAAGGCGAAGGTGATTCTGGTAGCCCCAGATTGGCCACGCCAGTTCTGGTATCCAGATCTCTTCAGCCTCAGCTGCAGGGTCCCAGAGCAGCTGTGTACATGCCCGGACCTGATATCGCTGAACCAGGGGAAGGTCTTCCACTTGAACCTTCAATCCCTGCACCTCACAGCCTGGTTCCTGAGCGGATAGAGTGCCAGGCTTTGGGTCTTTCTGAGGATGTCTACACCGTGGTGGAAGCATCTTGAAAAGAATTGGCCAGGAAATGTTATGCCTTCAAATGGAAAAGATTTTCCATTTGGTGTCAGGAAAAAAGCCTGGACCCCTTATCCTGCTCTGTGGTTAACATTCTAGACTACCTTTGGTCCCTCTCCAAAGGGGGTCTTCGGTCATCGACCCTTAGGGTGCACCTGGCAGCCATCTCTGCTTACTGTGCACGGGTCGGTCAGCCGACGTTGGCTCAGGAGACGGTGATTGGGCGCTTTTTCAAAGGCCTGGATCACATATCCCCTCGGTCGTGAACCTCCACCTCCGTGGGATCTTTTGCTGGTTTTGGCAAAGCTCATGGGCAAGCCATTCAACCCATGCACAAGTGTGAGCTCTCGCACTTGTCATGGAAGACTGCCTTCCTGGTGGCTATCACGTCAGCCAGAAGGACAGGGGAGCTCCAGGCGCTTTCGGTGGACTCCCCTTATCTGGTCTTTCACAGGGACAAAGTTGTCCTGCGCCCCCAACCGAAATTCCTTCCGAAGGTGTTGTCAGAGTTTCACCTCAACCAGGTGTTGACTCTGCCGGTATACTACCCTAACTACACCTCGGATGCCGAGTACAGGCTCCATACTCTGGACCTCAGGCATGCTCTGTCCTACTATAAGGAGAGGATGGCGGAAATTCGGGGAGAGGTTCGCCAGCTGTTTGTCACCTACGCTGAAGCTGCTTCTGGGAGACCTGCAGCTAAACGGACTATTGCAAGATGGATTACATCATGCATAAGCCTGTGTTATGAATTGGCGGGCAAGGAGCCTCCCAAAGGGATAAGAGCTTATTCTACTCGCCATACTGCTGCTTCGGTGGCTGCTTCCAGGGACATCCCTATCCAGGAAATCTGTCGGGCTGCTACCTGGAAGTCAGCAAACACCTTCATTACCCATTACCACATCGACCTAGAGTCACAACGTGATGCTGGTTTTGGGGCCTTGGTTCTCCAATCTCTGTTGCCTAAGTAGAGGGTGTGCGCCTTGCCTCCCTCCTCCCGGAGAACTGCTAGGAGTCTGCCAGACAGTGTGGATGAACAACATATTCACGCTCTAGAACAACAGGTTACTCACCTGTAACAGTAGTTCTAAAGTGGTATATGTTGTTCATCCACACACTCCACCCGACCTTAAGGCGCACAACCTGCCTTCCAGCGGGCTAGATCTGGCGTCATGGGGCGGAGCCGAGGTATTTACCACCCAGGTGGGTGGGAGGAGCCAGCTTGAAGACTTCCGGCAAGATTTAAAGGGGAAAAGGACAATGCCAGACAGTGTGGATGAACAACATATACCACTCCTAGAACTACTGTTACAGGTGAGTAACCTGTTCTTTCTACCTCTACTGCCAGTGAGTTCCAGATTTGCGGTACTCTCTGTGTTGCGAAGTTCTTCTTACGTAGTATTTTGCAGGTTTCAGCATGTAGCCTTAAATTATGCGATCTGGTACAAACATTTGGAATCTGTCTCATTAAACAGTTAGATTCAAAGAAAAAATCATCTCTAAAAGCTTTATACACCCAACAGAGTTCTTCCTTAATAATTCTATATTCCAATGAGAATAGGCCTAGATTTTTCAGTCTTTCCTCATACTCTGTGTCTTTGATTTTTAATATTTTTTGTCATCTTACATTGTACAGATTCATATGTTTTTGTTTTTTTATCTCACATTGATGTAGGTGAACATAAAGGGGCACAATATTCCATATTGGTTCTAATCAGACTTGTGTATAGAGGTATCATAACCTCAGGCTCCTGACTCTTAATATTTTTAAATATACAGCTAAGGATGCCATGACATTTTTTGGTAATTAATTTTGTTTGTGTACCAAATTTTAGGTTGTTAGTTATGGTAACACCAAGATCTCTTTCTGTCGTGGTGACTTGTAGTTCAGTATTATTTATATGGTATCTCACCTGTTTAATTCCAAAATGCATTACCTTACATTCATTTATATTGAACTCTATTATTAGTTGCCCAGGTATTGAGATCATTCAAGTTTTTCTGTAGGGATTCAATGGTAGTATCGTTATTTATGATGCATCCTAGCTTGCTATCATCTGCATACTTCATTGTCCATACTCCATTATCTGTTTGCATGTTTGCCACCATGATGTTGAATAAAGCTGGGCCAAGCACGGATCCCTGCGGGACTCCACTAGTCACATACCTCCAGTCAGATTCATACCCCTTTAATACTACTATTTGTTGCCTATTTTCCAACCATGAATGTATCCACTTTATGATCTGAGGATGTAATTTGTTTGGTAAGTAGTTCTATCAAAATCCTGTGCGACATAGTGTCAGATGCCTTCCCATAGTCCAGAAAAATCACATCCACAGGAAATCCACTATCCAGGGCCTTACTGACTGGTTCAAAGAAACTTATCAAGTTTGTCATACATGATTTTCCCTGGATAAAGCTGTGTTGTGATATATCGATATTTCCTGTACTATGGAAATGGTCAGTGATTTTGTGGTGTAAAACCCTTTCCATTAGTTTGCCTATACAGGATGTTAAGCTTATTGGCCAGTAATTACTGATGTTATTTTTGGCTTTTTTATAAATTGGGATGATGTTGGCAAATTTCCATTCATTTGGAGCAATTCCTTCTTTTATAGATGTATTAAGTAGAAGTGTTAATATTGCAACTAGTTCGCTGGATAGATTTTTAATAAACAAGGATGGAATTCCGTCATTTCCAGAGGCTGTACTTAGTTTGGTTTTTTTTGATGGCTGACTGAATGTGTCACTCTGTAAATATGATGAGTTGGTCAAAAATGCCCAAGTCTTCCACCCCAGAATTTTCTCTTGTTTTAAATATATTAGTAAAGTATTGATTAAAGTCATTAGCCATTTGTTTTTCATCTGTAACTAGTGTATCTTGAATGATCAGAGGACCTATACCTACATGATTACTTCTAAGTGAACCGATAATAGTTACAGAATTGTTTTTTATTGTTATAGGTATCTTTTACCAATTTTATTTCAAGATTTTCCTTTGCAAGTCTTATTAATTTTTTTGTATTGTTAGATATATGTTTAAATTTCCGCCATGCCTCATTAGTGGGATTCTTTCTGTACCTATGAAAGGCTTTCTTTTTCCTTCTAATATTTCTTTTAATTATGGTGTTCAACCATAAAGGAACTCTCTTGTTGTTATCATATTTGGTGCACCTCGGTACCCAAGTCTCTATGTAGTGATTGATTTTTTGTTTGATAGCCTCCCACATGTCATTGACTGCCAGGTAACTTAGTTCCTGTTGCCAATCCCAATTGGAATGGAAGTGTTTAATCTCTCCATAGTGAGCTTTACTAAAGTATTTGATAGTGGATTTACTGGTTGCATTGATATTTATGTTAGAGAAGCTCCAGGAAACTACACAATGATCACTGTCTCCAAGGGGTTCCTGAATCACAGGGCTGCGGTCATAATTTTTGATATTTGTAAATATTAAGTCGAATATACTATCTTTCCTTGTTCGTTTGTCCACAGTTTGATTCAGATAATTTAGGAAGGTAAATCGTATTTAATTTAGTCTCCCAGATGTTATTTGCACATAGTGTAGTCCAACATATGTTTAGTAGGTTGAAGTCCCTTAATAGAATAAAGTAATCTTTGATGTTCTTAATGTCTAGAGTAGTGAAAAAGATGTAATTGGCTGTGACGTCTAGATTAGGTGCCCGATTTCCTACTCCTATTGTTAATGGGGTTTGTAGTGAGTTTATTCTTACCCAGATCACTTCACTGAGTGGCTGCCCACTGTTTATTTCACAGTATTTTAGGTTGTTTTTAATAAATAATGCTACACCACCACCTGTTTTTGTTAGACGATTTCTAAGGACTGCTGAGTATCCGGGTATTTCATTAGCCCAGTCCCCATCAGTGAACCAGGTTTCAGTTCCCGCAAAGATATCAACACTATCCTTATTTAGTCTGTACTGGAGTTCGCCTAGTTTATTTCTTAGACTCCTAGCATTTATTAGTTGTATATTAATTTTTGTGTTGTTATTCCCAATTGTGGTCCTATTACTGTTACTATTTCTAGAAGGAGCTGTTCCAATATTAATTTTCTTAGGTTTACTTCTTATGCACAACTTATGCCTTGGAGACATGTTTACCCTCTAGGTACTAGTTTAAACAAGTTTCGATGTGCTTGTTGAATTTATTTCCCAGAAGAGATGTTCCTTTTCTAGTAGGTTGTACTCCATCCCAACATATTAGCTCTCTTTTATCAAGGAATTCCTCCCAATGTGTGATGCATCCTATGTTTTGTTTGAGGCACCACCTTCTTAACCAATTGTTTATGTTATGAATCTTTCTATGTAAATAATCATTAGTACCTATTACTGGAATTATTTCAGAAAAAGCAAATTCGCTATTTCTTTCTATTAGGGTATTAGCTAGTCCAACAAACTCTTCTTTAACTAGTGGGGCACTTTGTTGCATAACATTATGAATCCCAGCATGTATAATGACCAAAGGTGTATGTCCACCCTCCTGTAATATCTGTCTAGACAGACAAAGCAATGGGGCCTGACGGGATTCACCCCAGAATCCTAAAAGAACTAAGGGAGGACCTAGTGACACCACTGACCACACTTTTTAACAAATCATGGGAGGATGGGGTGGTACCTGAGGACTGGAGGAGGGCAGATGTGATTCCCCTTCAAAAAAGTGGGAACAAGGCAGAAGCAGGAAACTACAGACCTGTAAGTTTGACCTCAGTGGTAGGGAAAATGATGGAATCACTTCTGAAAGAAAGAATTGTTGAGTACCTAGAGGCCAGTGGGGCAGGACCCAAAGCAGCATGGATTTACAGCAGGAAGGTCATGTCAGATGAATCTAATTGATTTCTTTGACTGGGTGACCAAAGTAATAGACCAGGGAGGGGCTGTGGATATGGCCTACCTAGACTTTAGCAAGGCATTTGACACAGTCCCGCACACAAGACTAATCAAGTTAGCCAGCCTGGGAGTGGGTCCCAGGGTGGTAGCCTGGGTAGCAAACTGGCTGCACAACGGGACACAGAAGGTAACAGTGAATGGAACACATTCAAGAAAGGGGTTACTAGTGGAGTACCTCAGGGCTCAGTACTAGGTCCAGTCCTCTTTAACATCTTTATAGGTGACATTGCAGAGAGTCTGGAGGGAAAGGTATGCCTCTTTGCAGATGACACAAAGATCTGTAACAGAGTTGATACACAAGGGGGGTAGAAAGGATGAGAAGGGACTTGGCAAGGTTGGAGGAATGGTCAGACATATGGCAACAATGCAAAGAAGTGCAAAGTAATGCACATGGGAAACAGACACCCAGGAGAAGAGTACACAATAGCAGGGGAGGTACTAACAACAACAAAAATAGAAAGGAACTTGGGGGTAGTCATATCAGATGACGTAAAGATTGGTAAGCAATGTGAGAAGTCAGTAAGGAGAGCCAGGAGGATACTGGGATGCATAGGACGGGGCATCACAAGTAGAAAAAGGTAAGTGGTTATCCCTCTCTACAGACAGTTGGTGAGACCCCATCTGGAATACTGTGTGCAGGTTTGGAGACCCCATCTACGCAAGGACATAGACAGGATGGAAGCAGTCCAGAGGAGGGCAACTAAAATGGTGCAGGGTCTGCATCAGAAACCATATGAAGAGAGACTGAGAGAGCTTAATATGTATACCCTTGATGAAAGGAGGGACAGGGGGGACATGATAGAAACTTTTAAGTACCTCAAGGGAATCAGCAAAGCCCAGGAGGGTAGCATCTTTCAGAAAAAGAGATGTGTAAGAACAAGGGGGCACAATTTAAAGATAGAGGGAGGATGGCTCAGGGGTAATGGGAGGAATTTTTTTTCACGAAGAGAGTGGTGGATGCATGGAACCACCTTCCTGGGGAGGTTGTTGGGTCTAAAACAGTGGGGGAATTCAAACATGCATGGGACAGACATAAGGCAATTGTAATAGGGGGGTGCAGGAAGTAGGCTGTTGGTTAACTAGAATCTGTAGCTTATCCAATATGAAGGGAAATGGGCAGACTGGGTGGGCCAAGTGGTCCTTAATCTGCTGTCAAAGTCTCTGTTTCTATGTCCCTGATTCTAGCCCCCCGAAAACAGGACATAGTCCTGCTCGCTTTGTCCTGATCACATATTTTTCTATCCAGGTGTTTTACCATTGAGTCTCCAAGTACATATATTTGCCTTGGATTTGCCACATCTTCGACTCCTAGATCCATAAGATTTATGTCATTCTGGTTTAATGTCGTGGCAGGATTTATGTTGGTAGTACTATCTTGTAGATATGTGGATCTAGTGACCTGGGGTGCTATGGGTGCTGTCGGGTGTTGGGGCTGGTCGGTTAATAAATTAAACTACTATAGATTGGAATGCTAAAACCCTCTGCTGTCCTCCCTTTTTTGGGTATTTTGGGATTTCTGACCTGGTACCATTCGCCATCATTGAAGTCTGCGTCAACTTTGTCTCTTATACGCTTCCTGTTAGAAAGGGTGTTATTATTCAAACTTGTTATTGTTTCAGAAGGTACGTTACCTTGGTTGGGAGATTTAACTTGATTTACTACCAAGTGTAAGGGTTCTTGATGATTAGATATGAATGTTAATGTAGGTGTAGTAGTACCACTGCAGATTCTTACAACAACCTCTGTTCATTCACTAGGACATGTATTTTCCATCCTTGTGGCCTTCAGCTTTTGGTTTTCTTATAGGTGGAAAGTCTTGCATTAAAAAATAAGCTGATTTCCTGCAGCATATCTTTATTTTCATTACATTTTATGCATATGAATGTTATGTCATGTGACAGAACTGTTTGGAAACAAAACATTTTGCACGAGTTGCATTTAACCCCCTCAAGGCCTACCTTTGTTGTTAATACTTCATTCATTTTGAAGTATGAGAAGGCGTAGTAGTAGTTTTTAATGTTGCCAACAAATAAATTATTGAAGCAACCGTTGTGTCTAACACCCTCTGCACAGCAAGTTCACATTAGGGTGTCCATTAGTGCGTTTACAGATTAAACCAAGACTTGTCTCTTACCTTTCTCCTGCTAATAGGTATAATTGATTCTGGTTCAAAACGTTATGCCCCCTTTAAATCCACTAAAGTCTGTGTGTCTTAGTGCATGTCACTGCACATTCGCCCTACTCTTGCTCGCCCTGTTTACTGAGGGCAACGTGATATAGCACTCCTGTGACCCGGAAACAACTCCCAGGGGTCGCGAGATGAAGCGCTTCAGTCGGGCTCCAAAATAAGTTTTAAGTGCTCTATATCCTAAAAGTAATCTCTGAGCAGCCCTGTTTAGTGCATATAAATTAAAAAAGCTTAGTTAGAACTGAGTGGTAGTTCAGACAAAATCGCAAAAAAATACCCTCTTCTCTTCCTGTTTCCTGTGTTATAGGAAACAAGGCTCCAGTATATAAAAAAATCTCAGGCTTTATGTCAAAAAACACACAGGCTCAGGAAGTTACACACAGAAATGTTTCATATATATATAACACTGCCGTGTTATGCAGCGTGATACTACTAGTGCTTTGGTTTCAAAAAGAACACTTTGCCTCAGCCAGCAAGATATAGCACTCCCGTGACCTGGAAACAACTCCCAGGAGTCACAAGATTAAGCACTTCAATCTGGCTTCAAAATGAGCTTTAAGGGCTCTATATCTTAAAAGTAATCTCTGAGCAGCCCTGTTCAGTGCATATAAAATAAAAAAAGCTGCGTTAGAACTGAGTGGTAGTTCAGAAAAAACTGCCCTCTCCTCTTCCTGTTTCCTGTGTTACAGGAAACAAGGCTTCAGTACATAAAAACAAATCTCAGGCTCAGGAAATTACACACAGAAATGTTTCATACATATAGCACTGCCATGTCACGCAGCATGTTACTGCTAATGCCTTGTTACCCTCCTTCTCCAGGTACGTACCCTGTCCTTTGTCCCCTTTCGTGCCTCCCATGGCTGGGTCCTTGGGGTTGCCTGTACTCCTCTGGAGATCCAGATCTGATAGAGAAGGGTACTGTGGTCATTGTTACACTGCCTTCAGTGGATAGACCTTCATCCTCCACTGCTGCAGGTTTTTCCAACATTTGTTCTGTGCTCATCCTCAGACGGTATGGGCAGTATGTGGGTGGAGTGCCTCTGATACCCGCAGAAGAAGAATCAGCATTTATATCTATGATGTATCCCAAAGCACTTTACAAGCAATGCTAGACTGGTAGTGAAGTGACTGAGTGTGTAGCGGTGGCCATATCGCACATCAACACCCACACACAGCCTGGACAATTGCATGAACCAGTTTTATGGAAAGGGGAATATTGGCTAGGATACTGGGAAAGTCCCTACTGCCTTGGGTTCTTTTTCTTCCACCAGGACAACACCAGGATGGGTAGAAGGGATCTCAGTTTGAAGGACAGCACACCCGAACAGTACAGCAGCCTCTAGTACTGCACTCGGATGCCAGCGTTTAGGTGTGAGTCCAATCCCGGTGTGGGACGAAAACCCATGACCTCCTGACCCAGAGGCGGATGTGCTACCAACTGATCCACACTGACATGCAGCCTGCTCCTGCCATGAGAACAAGGTTCATGGTCCACTTGCAGGAACTGCTGCAGCATTGGATTGTGCCTCCTCACTTCATCTGGCTGGGACACCCTGCCAGTGGCATTGTGCTTCCCCTAGCCTGGCCACCTTAGCATGGACTCCCAAATTTACTTCTGATCCCCGATCACCAGCATGGGAGTGCGATGCTCATCTGAGCTATCAGGTGGTGCAAGAAACATAATTTCTAACTAAACAGATTCAGCTCACTATCCACACATAGGCACTCAACATGCTGAGTCACCAGTGCAGTTTTCAGAGTTGACTCCCCCTTCCACACAGTCATGCGGTCCTCTGGCACTGCCCTGCTGCTAACAGATCTTTTCTTTGGCTGGAAAGAACAGGTATTCTGCCTCACTGCTCCTGCCTGTGACTTTCTGTAAGTTTTCAGGCTTTCTAGAATTATTTTCTCAATTTCTGTTGATACCATATATACCACAACTCCAGCGTACTGCTCTTTCTAATTCTGTGGACCAGAAGAAGCAGTCAAGTTTTGTAAGATACTTGCTTTGCAAGTTTAACATGTCAGATGCCAGTGCGGATCGTCTGGGGCTGTGAGATTGGTGGTACTGTTGATAGGCCTGGAAGAAGAAGCTTTGCTGGTCGTGGAAACTCCCCCTCACTGTACTCTATCAAACAACAACTTCACGCACTACCATCCCCAACTTGCTCCTGCCACTCCAATACCTATCCCCAGGTACAACACTGAAGAAATTGAATTCACTCAGTTTCTCATGTATATCCTACTAGAGTATGTTGCCATGTATCACTTGCTTTTGTAAATACCTTCTCTTGTGTTAATAATGTATCGTATATCCTGTCCTGATGTACTATTGTGTATCTGTATATGTATATATGTGTGTGTATGTATAGGTATTATGGTAGCACGGTAGTGCTACCATAGTTAGGGTTGAGGAGCCATTTCTATGTTAAACCCCAAAACTTTGCACCTTAATAACTTTGCAACCGTTTGACAGATTTGGCTGAAATTTGGCATACATGGTCAAGAACCATAGGCCTTGGGATCTGCCAAGTTTCGTAGTGGTCGGATATACGGCTGCGGAGTTATTAAGCGTGATCTGCGCGCATGTTCACGCTTTTTCTGGAATTCTACGGTCACGCCTACAAGTCGACAGTTTATGCTGATCGTCCAAAATCTTCAGGGAACATGCAGCCGGGGTCCCCGATGTGCCTTTAAGATTTCGTGAAAAAATATTAAACGGTTCAAAAGTTATTCAAAAAACAGTTTCCCATTATAAGTCAATGGGAAAAGTTAACAAAAAGTTCAACAGTTTCGCAAATGCATTTTTACTTTCGCAAATGGGCCTGTTACTTTCGCAAATCGGCCATTTTGTTTTCAGTTGGTGATCAGAAAAATGGTTGGCATTTAAATTTGGGACCCTCTAGCAACCTAATTCTTTTTGTATTCACCTAGTCGGACCCTGAGGATGCTTGCCATGTCTTTATTTTGTGGTAAAACACCCCAGAAATATGTTTTTCAAATTTCTGGAAAAAGTACTTTCACAAATTACTTTCGTGCTCTGCGAAGTGTCGAACACAAGCTTTGCAAGTGCGACAGTAGTTTTCCATCTGTGAGACAGTGACAGCGATTCTTTGGCACTGCGCTGCAAAGAACACGTTGGGAGTTTGGGCTGAAATTTGGAGGAGCGAGCCAACATCTCACAGATGTGCCTTTCAGTGTTGTATTGAAAAAATATTACACGGCGGCAAAGTTCTGACACTCCAAAGTTGGCCAGTTTTTCCCATAGGATAACATTACGGCGCCGACGCATTACAGAAATCCTTTGGCACCCTGCTGCAAAATAACGGTTTGGTCTTTTTTCCTGAAATTTGGAGGGAAGACAGCCAACAGCCCACAGATGTGCCTTTCAGTAGTTTGGTGAAAAAATATCACACGGCGGCAAAGTTACGGCACTCCAAAGTTGACGGTTTTCCCATAGGATAACATTACGGCGCCCGACGCATTACAGAAATCCTTTGGATCCCTGCTGCAAAATAACGGTTTGGTCTTTTTTCCTGAAATTTGGAGGGAAGACAGCCAACAGCCCACAGATGTGCCTTTCAGTGGTTTGGTGAAAAAACATTACAGGGAGGGCAAAGTTATGGCACTCGAACTTTTCTTTTTCCCATAGAGGATAACATTACAGTACCCGGCATGCTGGGGCCAGTATCTTGGAAGCGTTTGAGATACAGACTTTTTGTTGAAAATGCTTTAAGTACAAAACTAGCCAGGAAAGTGATAAATAATATGAGATTTAATTTTTTGTTTTTTTTTATGTCATACGGTTCCTGAGATATAAGCAATTTAAAATTCCGAGGGCTGGATATTCAGAGTGTGCTGGGCAGTGGCACTAGCCTGATCGCAGCGCAACTGGGCTGCTCCAGGGCATAGACCAGGCGATGTTCCATGGTGCTGTGCCATGGCTCAGCACCGTTGAATATGGCACAGAGTGCACACACACTGCGCATGGGACAGTGGCACTGCACCAGCACAAGACAGGGAACAGGAGCAGGGGGATGCGCTAGCACAAGTGCAGTTGTGCTAGGCGCTTCACCTGCGATATTCAGTACGGAGCATACAGATGAGGCCATTATGCATGCATGGCGCAAATGGGTCAATTTGCATATCATTATGGCTCCATCTGCATACGATGCTCCGATCCCCGGCAACTTGCGCCTGGCACCCTGCCGGGCTGCAGCCATCAGGGATCATCACCCTGCGGTGCCATGGAAGTCCCCCCACTCCTGTATTCCCGATCGTGGGCAAAAGTACAGATATTATCCCTGGTGGTCTAGTGGGAAGCCCCTACCGCCCGATCACGTGCATTCATAGAACATAACCCTGGTGGTCCAGTGGTGAACCCCCATCGCCCAATCAGGGTCAGGTTTAAATGCATAGCCCTTGTGTTCCAGTGGCAATCCCCCCCATTGCCCAATCGTGGGCAGTTGTAAACTCACATCCCTGGTGGTCCAGTGGTAAGCCCCTCTCGCCCGATCGCAGGCACATTGAAATGACCCTATCCCTAGTGGTCCAGTGGTACCCCTCCCCACCCACCCACAGAGGTTCCCCACCACCCAGCACCCCATAGTCATCGGCGGGTGGCAGCACCCCACCTGCATGCCGCCCGGCTGCCCACTAAATGACAGCGGCTGAAATGCATCTGTACCTATTGGTCACTCGTGGACCATCGGTGCAGACCATACTGACTACACAGGCCCAATATGTGAGTGAACGCATTTCCTGGAGTCATCCTTTCTGTTTTTTCAGATGGATACGGTTCTTCTATCCCATTGTGAATTTCCAGCCCAGTGTTGTCTGTGTGTAACTCCCCAGTCCCCTGAGGTTACTAGAATCCCATCAGTGTCAGTGCTAGGTAGGGAAGGCAGCTGGTGAATAACTGGTTAAATGGTTTTTACCTGCGCCCTCTCTCGTTACTTGGTCTCAGCTGAGTTGAGAGAGGTGATGTCATTTAGAACTCTCGCAGCAGCATAAGCCACAGTAGCTAGCTGTGAGTGGGGAGCGTTAGAATTTTCAGTTAGTCTTTGAGTGGAGTCCAGAATGAGCAGTTGGAGGAGTGAAGAGCTGCAGTGTGGGCTGTGTGCTGAGAAACATCTACCTGCCGGTAGAAGTGGTGGAAACCATCTAGCAGGAGTTCCTGACTTTTCTCATCCCCTCTGAAATGAGAAGGACTGCAGAATGGATCTGAGGGGCAATCCCTTGACTTTGATCCAGGACATTGAAGCTGCCTGTTTGTGTACAACCGTGAGTAATCTGACTCTGGGTATCCCAGGAGGAATGTGCCTGTGTTTTTCTTTTGGGGGTGTACTGTGACCAAGAGACTTATGCACCAGGTTCTGTTCTGGCTTGAGACTGTTCTCTCATCTGGATTTAAAGTTGGCTGACAGTTGTGGAGTCCCCAGAGAGACTTGGCACATTGTTCAGGATTTTACATTCAGAAGTAATACTGAATGTGGCAGACATTCCAGGATGCATAGTTCTGCTGCTTTATTAAAGGTTTGAGGTGTAACTCTGAAAGAATGGCTGGGTATGGACTGTGGAAGCAAAAGGTGGGCAACCCCCCATCTGGAGTTTCCAGTTCAGCACTACAGGTTCTGTAAGGGTGCCTGCTTATTCTGTACATGTTGACCAGTGCCTGAAGAAAAAGTTTACCCCCTGGTGTGGGTTGTGCCAATTTTGAGCACCAGTGTGCTCCATTGTGGCCAGTTGCCACATTGCCAAATGTTTAAATACTATGCCATATGAAAAATGTTCTAAGTTGTGGCCAGTGCCACTAGAAGAAATTGTGTGCTCCGTCGTGGCCAGTGCGGCTAGAAGAAATGTGTGTTTCAGCTGAGGCCATTGCCACTGAAGAGAGTTCCAAAGTCCTATGCAATATGGGATGTTTTGAATTTCTGTCTGCTACAGACTTTTTGTTCTGCATTGCCTTGTGCCACAAAGTGTAAACCCTTGGGGGCCCACCTTTGCTTTAGTGTACCATCTTTGGAATAAAGCCACACTCTAGAAACCCAACCTGGTTTGGATATTCTTGTTACTGCTTCCTGTGTGGAATTACTGGGTACCCCTCCAGAAGTACTGACCTAGAATAGCCCCTAGGCAAATGATCTCTCCTCAGGACCTGGGTATAATGGTCAGCTGTGTGTGAGTTTGCTTTTGTGCATCCCCACCCCTTTTTGACCTCTAGAAGTAATGAGTCTGGTATACATTCCCAAAGTTAGGGATGGTGCCAAAAAGTGTCCAACGTAGTTTGGGTGCCCAGTCGAGGGTACCAAGGGGTAGCTTACTGTGCAAAGTCGCGGGGGGGGGGGTGGTGGTTACATGCAACTTTCATCTGGACCAAGCTTTGTTTCTAACATGGTTTCCTAAAGTCCCTTGCTTTTCATACTGAGCAGATGCTCCAGACAACCTGGCCCGAGACCACTTTCTCAGGGCCCACAGTGGTTTCTAAGCTATCTGCTTAATATTTCACCTCCTATCCTGCTTCAGTTGCTGCTGTTAGCTATTGTCAGTGTAGAGTAGACAGCTGGGCCATCAGAAATATAATTACTGAAGTGTAGAGATTTATTCAGGCTTGAATAATTTTGGGACTACTTAGCAAGCCCATTTTGAAAACCAGAGAAGTCAACATTAAAGGTTTAGCAAGCTCAACCCTGACCAATACTAAAAGATTTTCATCACATTTACATAGAAACCTAGAAAGTGACGGCAGAAGAGGACCACATGGTCCATCTAGTCTGCCCATAAGCCTAGCCCCCCTCCCTTAACTGCTATTCAGTGTATTAATACCTTTGTGCCTATCCCATGCCTTCTTGAATGATCCAACTGACCTAGTCTCAACAACCTCTGGTGGAAAGCCATTCCAAGTGTCCACCACCCTCTCTGTAAAGAAGAACTTTCTTGTGTTACTCTTGAACTTGCCTCCTTCCAGCTTCATGCCATGTCTCCTTGTTCTTGCGTGATTCTTGATCTGAAACAGATCCAGAACCTGGACCTTGTTTATTCCCTTCAAGTACTTGAAGATTTCGATCTTGTCCCCCCTTTCTCTGTGCTGTTCCAAGGAATACGTGTTTAGGTCGTGCAGACGTTCTTTGTATGTCTTGTTGTGGAGTCCAAGTATCATTTCTGTAGCTTTCCTTTGCACTAACTCCAGTCTGACTATATCCTTTCTGAGGTGGTGTCTCCAGAACTGTACACTGTATTCCATGTGAGGCCTTACCACTGATCTGTACAGTTGCATAATCACCTCCTTCTTTCTACTTGTAATTCCTCTTCCTATGCAGCCTAACATATTGTTTGCCTTTAACGCTGCCTTTTCACAATGCTTGGACATTTTCAGGTCGTCTGTTATAATAACCCCCATATCCGTTTCCTGCTTTGTGGCTTCCAGTTTCACTCTACACAGAAGGTATTCCTCACAAGGATTTTTCCTCCCTTGGTGCATGACCTTGCACTTTTTGGTGCTGAAATTTAATCGACAAATTTTTGTCCATCTTTCTAGTCTTTGAAGATCAGCCCTCGTCCTTTCCACTCCCCCAGGAGTGTCTACTCTATTACATATCTTTGTGTCACCTGTGAATAGACACACCTTGCTTTCTAGGCCCACAGATATGTCTCTGATGAAAATATTGAAGTGTATAGGCCCCAGCACCGATCCCTGTGGCACACCGCTACTTACCTCTTTCTCCTCTGATAGTTGGCTGTTTACCAGCACCCTCTGAGTCCTTCCACTAAGCGAGCTCTGAACTCAGTTTACCACTTTATGCCCAACTCCTGTACTGGCAAATTTGTTTAACAGTCTTCTATGTGGGACCAAGTGAAAGGCTTTGCTGAAGTCTAGGTATATTACATCCACAGCGATGACCTAATCTACTGTCTTTGTTACTCAGTTGACAAAATCTATTAGGTTTGTCTGGCATGATCTTCCTGTGGTGAAGCCATGCTGTCTTGGGTCCATTATATATTTTCTTTGAGAAAGGATATAATGTTTTCCTTAATTAGAGTTTCCATCATTTTGCTGACAATTGAGGTCAGGCTTACTGTGCGGTAATTGTCAGCACTTTCCCTACTGCCATTTTTATGAAGAGGGACAACAGTGGCCTTCCTCCAATCTGCAGGAACTTCCCCAGCCTCAAAAGAGAGGTTGAACAGTTCAGCCAGCGATGCCGCCAGGTCTTTCCTTAGTTCCTTCAGTATCCTGGGGTGAATTTCATCAGGACCCATGACCTTATCAACCCTAAGTTTTTCTAGCTCCTTCAGGACACTATTCCTTGTGAAAGCTGTTGAATTCATATTGCTGCTGTCTGCACTTTTTTCTGTTAAAGTGGGACCACAACTTTCTTCTTCCTTAGTAAATACTAAGCAGAAGTATCTGTTGAGGATTTCTGCTTTGTCCTTGTCATCCTCTGTACATTCCCCATCTTTCCCTTAAGTCTGACTATACCTCCACTGATTTTCCTTTTCTCCTTGATACAGTATATCTAAAGAAGGTATTTGTCTCCCATTTTGACCTCCGAGGTGATCCTTTCTTCTGTTTGTGTCTTTGCCACTCTTGATTTGATTTCCTGCTTCCTTCAGTTTCTCCTTGTATATACTGCGTTTATACTGCATCTCAATTTTTTATTTTTGGCTCCTTCTGCAGCCCCTACAGCCCTACTCCTTTAGGCTCCCATGCTGCCCCCCCTCATGGTACCATGGACCCGACCCTCACTGCCACGTCTGTCTCAGTCTGCCCCGGGGCTCTGCCGGCAATCTTCAATATGTTTTGGTGCATTCCTGCCATCCCCTGTGGAGCTGGGTAGGGTGGTAGAAGCTTTTGGATGGGGGCAAAACTGATCCTAAGCTCCGCCCCTAGCCCCACCCCCTTTCATGACTCATCATGCATTGTTTCTCCTAGAAGGCCATTTGTTATATCAATAAAGGACAACACTTAAAGCAGCAGTTCAACAAAAATGTTAAGATGCTGTACTGTACCTGTTAAAGTTACTTTCCTAGGTTCTTCCTAGTCATCCATTTACTTATGTATTTATTTATTGACATTGGTTTACCAAATAAATATACAGAGATAAAATAAATATCATTTACAGATATGATCTGGGGGAGACAAGGGAAACACTGTAAATAGCACACAACAGTATACACAATCTATAATAATACATAATAAATTGTTTCCTGTAATGTACATTTATCTTTTTCTGGCACCTTTCCCTGTTCATGCCCACAATACTATTTCAAAGCCAAAGAAGTGACCATACCATTTTCTTGGAGAAAAAATAATTGAAAACATTTAAAATGTCTACATTCTGTTAGAGATGAAAATGTTTACCAGCAAATGAAACTGGAAGACAACTGGCTCTGTTACTATTACAAAAGGTGGGGCAGTTGTACTGCTATGCCGCTTTAAGGTGTAGAGAAAAGATTAGGTTAGTAAGTGCCAATGGTGTTAATGGCCATACTTTACACCTCCCAGGCTTACTGCTTTTACAAACAAAGGGCTATATTGACAAAAGAACTTGTCTGTAACCTGGCTATGTAGCTGAAACAATGAATGATATGACAAAATCTGTTTCAAAAAGTATGTGAGCACTCAAATGGCTCAAAACCTGACCAGCACAGAGCAAAACGGATTACCTGATAGGGACCCTGAAAACCTGATCACCAGGTAAAAACCTGACAGGTGGCAACCCCTCGCCGGGGGGGGGGGGGAGTCCACCCACAACACTTGGGATGTCGGTCGGGGTCAGGCGTGGCGCAAAACGGTCAGTGGCAGGAGGGGTCTTATTAGAGGCTGTCATGCAGTGCTATGAGTGGCCATTTTCCATTTTCTGGACCACTCACCCCCACAATGTGACAGCTGCAGTGATGTTCTGAGACGGGACGTATGGCAGTGTGTGGTCACCCATGCCGCCAAGTACTCCACCGGAGCCACCACCAGGAGTCACCATGAGAACGCGTCATGCCCCCCACCCCTGGGAGGGAAGCATCCATAATACGCCTGTTCTCCTTGCGAACCCTGATCCTGACGTCTGGGGCTCAGGCACAAATTGGGTTCGCCAGCATGCCGAGCAGTCCTCCATCACTCAGCGCCATGGGGCCGGCCTTCAATTTGTTTTTGTTTTTATATTTACAGGGTGCACCTGGTACATGATCAAGCAAAAGCAAACAGTTATAATGCCAGTGCCCCCCCAAAAAAGCTGCTTTAAAGCCTGCAATTAATTCAGATCAATTCAGTTTTCTTACTGGCCTTTTTTCATCATTTTAACATGAGGAAGTGGCCCCAGGCCACGAAATGTTGGCCTTTGCTTTCAAGAAGCGGCTTTGCATAATTATCCAAATAAACACATTATTTGAACTATTTTAGGAGTTTGAGTCTCCCTCATCCTTTGCATTCGATATTGTTTCCTTGTGCCATTCTGAGGCAAGACTCTTCCACATCACATTACCTTTTTGGCGGTCATTTTATCAGTCCAAGAGCATATAGGACCCCTCTTCCCAAGTATTCAGACAGATCTTGACAAATTAGCCAAATGGGCTACTACAGCTGAGATGGAATGTTATGCAGAGCAGTGTGCAGTGCTGCACTTTGGAAATAAGAACAGAAATGCAACTTGTACCCTGTGTAATATACCACTGAGAATGTCTGAAATTGAGACAGATTTGAGAGTAATGATTTCTAATTATTTTAAAGTGGTACAGCACTGCAAAACAGCAGCAAAGAAATGCAGCAGCATATTGGAAACAAGGATTTTTTTTTCAGTAGGGACAGGGAGATGGTGGTGCCAATGTATAGATCTTTGATCAGATCACACCATGATATTGCTTGCAGGTTTTGTCCCGTCTAATAGGTTGAAGGGGATGTAGCACAGAGAGACAAGAACGATCAAAGGACTTAAGGATAGGCTGGATGAGACAAAACTAAGGGGGAGACATGGTCCTTACCTATAAAATGTTCAAAAATTCAATCTTAATGCAGAGTTTAAGATTATCTCATAGAGTATAATGGAATACCATAGGAGTCATGCTTTCCAACTTGTGAGGAAACAAGTCAGGATTGACAAGAGGCTGGTGTCTTTGTGGAGTGGCTTGACAGGAGAGGGGGTTCAGAGCAATTTGCTTGCCACCTTTCAAAAAGCTCTTCATATGTACATGGGGGCAGTAGGTATTAAACGCTTTTGTCTTGCCTTATCTTCCCTAGAATAAGTCTTCTCCATGGAGTCCCACGTATGGGTCATAGGGCCGGAGGCGGTAGGACCCTGCAGAAGCAAATCTGTTAGTCAGTGGCCAGCAAGAGCTATTGGCTATGGCACCTGCAAGACACCATGGGGCTCCGTGCACTTGCCAATAACCGTTGCTGGCTCCCTAACCTACCACAGTTCTGTTTTTTCTGCCATCGAGTGTGCATGTGGGAAAGAATCAGTGCCTCAGTGCCTCAGCCATTTATCACCATAGTTTGTCATTGCTCCTTCTTTTGTTATTTCCTCTGATGCCAGGTTCATCGAAGAAGAAGAAGATGAATTGAAGAGGGACCCATTTCCATCCACGTCCATGTGACAAGTCAATCATTTCAGATGATCAGCATCAACTCTGCTTCTCCTGCCTTGGACCGGGTCACAACATGGGCTCATTGTGACGCCTGTTTCAGTATGGACTGCCACGCCCTCAAAATCTGACACATGGGTTGGGTTATCCAACCACAGCTTTGCAAGCAGGCCTCCATCCAGGTGGGCCAAGGAAAGGAGATAAAACCCTTCTCCGAGGTCCCCACAGTGCCCAACATAGTTGTCTTAGGCACAGAGTTCTTCATCTCCTCACTGGGTTGGGGTACCAGAAAGACTGGTGGCAGTGTTGGGTGGACAGCTGACTCCTTCTGAGCCTGTTGGCTGAGAACCTCCACAGTCTGCTAGCTCTGAGTGGCAGATGTGCCTGTCTTTGAGACTGAGGCCTTGTCCACTCTGATAGACTCCTTGACATCAACTGATGGGGTCGCCTGAGCTGTTGTCACCTTTTGTGGTGACAAGTTTGCGGGCAACCCCATAGGTGGTGTTGGGCCTACTGTTGACACTGCAACATGAAGTTTGGCATCAGCGGCGGTGCCAGTGATGGCATCAATCTTGATGTTGTCACCAACCTTGGTTTCAGTGATCACACCAGGCATGATGTTAGAGTTGACACCAGTGCTGGTGTTGAGGCCAACTTAAAGGGGGGGGGATTTTGATGTTGGCGATGCTTGTGGCACCAGCTTTGGGGCTGATGTCGACCCTGGTGTCGAGTTCTCTCCTAGGCTGGTCTCTGATGTCAATACTATTGCAGGAAAAATGCAGAGTGCTCCAGATGGTTAACGTGTGGCTTGGATGACACAGAAACTGATTGACAAAAAACCCAGCACACACAAAGTTGGGCACTGGGCCTACGTTTGCTTTGGTTTTTGTTCACTGACATAAGTGAATAACTATTTTTAGTAACATTGTGTGTGCCATTTTTTTTCTTTAACCTGTTGTCAACACTGTGGCTCATGCCGCCAGTGTGGCCTGCTCCGCAGTGGAAATCCCCCACTCACTCTGGGATCTTCCCCCAGGTTGAGCCATGTCCTCCATAGTAGGAGTGTCAGAAACAGGAGACTTTGACTGACCCTTCCCTAGGGCGAGAATATCCCTGGATCTCCAGGGTTCATCCTGAGGAGGAGGTATGCCCGTAGTACCTTCTCCCCGACACAGATGCCTCAGGACTGGAGATATAGACTCCCTAAGTTCTTTCAGCCTTCAAGGCCACTAACTTGGGACCAGTACCATGCTTGGATCAGCACCGTACCGCTCTGGTACCAGGATGCCGGGAGGGACCAGTTCAGGGCTGCGTTCCTGGTGCAGGACCTGGACGGACCCCAGCTCCTTCTCCACCTCAGCATCTTCCTCTGAGGACAACAAACCTTTCATGGATATGACCTGTTCAGTTGAGTATGTGCTGTACCAGTGGTTTGTGGCAAAGATGCTGGCACTGGGCTTCAGTGCCATACTAAGTCGCAATCTGATTGCCCTGCCTCTGTTTTTTTATTTTATTTTTTTTTATTTAAACTTTTGTTATCCAGGTAAGTGTATTAGCCAAAGCCCTTTTTCATATACGAACCGGGATAAAAAGCCACTGGTGTTACAGAACTAGCAAAACTCAAGCTTTAAATACACTTAACATAAATACGTAAATACATACATCACATTTAAGAATGAGTAAATTTCACGTACTATACACAAGTCAAACAAAGCAAGTGCAACACAATTGATCACGGTAAAATTGTTTAAGACCTATTTTAAAGGAGGCATAGCTGGTCGCCTCATGTAATACATTTGGAAGAGCGTTCCAGCATCTAGCAGCACATACACTAAAAGCACGACTCCCCCACAGTAGTCTTAACTCTAGGAATAACTAAAGAGGAGTTACTTAAAGATCTCAAATATCTAGCCTCAGTTTTGTAATCAAGCAAGGAAAGTAATGGTGACATAGTACCTGTGCTCCCTAAGAGTACCCAGTATGGACATGTCTTATACCTCCATGGCCCAGAGCCATGGAATAGGCTACCAGGGTGGTCTGGAGGCATACCCATGCCACACCTCCCATCCCCAGGGACCTTCAGACATGGTATTGGACACCTCTTGGGTCTCTGAGTGCTCTACCATACCCCTCATGTTGACTTCAGGTACTCTAGACCCAGCAAGGTCCAAGATGCCTGAAGCATGACTGCCCGTCAGAGCCAGGATCTGCAGCATTCGACACTCTTGGGAGAAAGGTTTTTTCCTCTGTCCAGTCTCTTCTGACAGTCATGGCACATCAGGCCCAGATGGCTGCTTACCAGTGCTGTCTGTGGCTGCAGGTGCATGCTCTGGCATCTGTCATGCCTGACAGTGGGGTCATCAGACAGGCTATTAACATTTCCATACAGGGCCTAGAGGCACCAGTACACCAATTGAGGGCATCTTCCAATGCCAGTGAGTTGGCCTTTAGAGCCATGTGTGTATCAGATGGATGTCGTACCTCTATCTATTGCGACTAGCACCAAGTTCAAGTTTGTTGTGAAGGGATATATCCGTTGAGCAGGCCCATTTGCATGGAGGTCCCTTGGGACAAACATACATCAAGTATAATACATAGTGCAATACATAATAAAGGATAACTAATACATAGTGCAAAAACAGCAAAAAAGAAATATCAGATTCTAATGGCTATTATTTACAATATGTACAATAAGTAATCTGAGTGTCTTACAGTTAGGAACATTTTACAAGCATAAATGTAATAAGAGTACAACTAAATGTAGACAGAGGAAGGGTGGATATCAATAAGTATAGAAGGTAGATGCAAGCACTAGAGGTCATGGGGGGGATTCAGAGGAACGGACAGTAATGAAGAGGGCAATAAGGTGAGGAAGCGAGGGGAATGGCAATTATAAGGTAAGGGTTTCGTAACAATGGCAAGTGTCTGTAGTAAATTCGGTCACAAGGGATTTGAATGCATTTAATGGGATTAGGGTGCGAAGCTTAAACATAGCTTGTAGCTTGTTCCAGGCTGTAGGAAGTACTTGACTGATAGCTAATTTGCCATACTAAGTGTGAAATTTGGACCAGCGAAAGGTGTTCAATTCCCACTACTAGGAGGCAAACTTTTTTTCCCTGTAGATAAGGTGTCAGATGTTTGGGAACTCTTCCGCTTCTGTATCCTAGGAGCCACTGCCCAACAATTTGTCGGTTCCTCAGGACCAACAGCAACTCCCTCCCTCAGGTATTCTCCCCCATTCAGAGTGCTGATGCTAATGTATAGCATCAAGGTGAGCAGACTTCTCTCTCATAGTAAGGGAGAGCTTGGTACTCTGGACCCATAAGTAGGACTTCATGGAGAAGATTGATTTGGAGAAGATATGAAAGTTGTGCACTTACCTTAACTGGCAGTTTTCCAGAGATTACCATGACCCATCCACCATACCCCTCTCCGAGTACAGCCAGGGTCTCTGGGGAGCTCACCCTGTTGGTGTTAGAGCCTTGCCTACTGGGGCAAGACCTCATTCGTTCTCTCCCCCCCCCCTTTCTCTCTCTCTCTCTCTCTCTCTCTCTCTCTCTCTCTTTCTGTCTCTCTTTCTCTCTCCCCTCCCTGTCCCTCTCTGCACCCTCCCCATCCCTCTTCTTTTCTTGGACTGGGCCTCTTGAGAGCAAAACAAAAAAAAAGTGTTTTCCCTTCTATGTCACCTGTTACTCCCCCTTTCTTCCTGGGGTACACCCCCGTACTGTACTTGAATCCCTGAGTTACTTAACTGCCAGAACCTGCACTACATCATTTACTTTCATCCTTACTGACCAGAATGAAAACAGATTTTGGCTTGGAGGGTGCTGGAGAAAACAAGGGAGAAGACTAACATAGTTGTCATACGGTCTTGCTTCTGACTTTAATCCTGTGTTTTGAGATGGGTATAGGCTTGAGGGTGGGATGAGACTGCACTGATAATACTAAAAACAGAAACTTCATTGTGGTTTATTTCTTATGGCATCAGATTTTTCACAGACTTAAATGCAGGCTGGAAAATGGTGTCGGCCATGTGCGCTGTCTCCCGAGTTCTCAAAGTGTCCTCGATTTCCATTCCCATGTCTCAAAGACTGGGAGATTCATGAGCTTCTACCGTAAGCTCAGTTGGACTTTGCTCTGTCACTGCCTTTCTAAAACCTTGAACATTGAACCGTTTCAATTAAATGTTGGGGAAAAAAGATACGCTGGTGAGTTAATGTGTTATGCCATCTTATTCAACCTTTCAGGATGTTATAAAATAATTGTTGTATACCTGATGCCGTTTAATACACAACACTTTGCTCTGAAGACTCGTTTGGGTCGAGGCGCTAGGGGTGTTTTGTTTGTTACAACACTTAACAGCTTTGCACCAGTTTACTACTTTTCTGTAGTGAAGTTTAAATAAATTTATTATTTGAGTTATAAAAAGTGATTTTGCTCTGTAATTCATCTGGTGCTTGTCGCTTTTGCGCTCCCGATTTTGGACTTCTTGTTCTAGATAATAGTTACTCATGTTAAAATGTTGTGTTTAATATTTCTTGAGGGGCAAAAGAGCCAGGAATGTGGTTCCTGTGTCATATTATGTTTGCATTCTTTGCTTCTTTTTTATGCAGGAGAAAGTGATTTCTGTCACTGAATGTGGACTTTCAGTTGCTGTTGGGAGGGGAAGCTGTGTATATACACTGTGTTGTCAAAACTGTTAGTACTCAGTGGGACCCTACAGGCTCTGGAAGCCTTCAATGCCTATGAGGACTTTGAGATATAAGTAATTACAGTAAGGTCCATCACATGTGTGGCATATACTGGCAAACTTTAATCATTGGTGTTTTATTTCTGAATATGGGGATACACCCTCAAATATGGTGGAACCCTGGGCAAAGTGATAATAAACCCTATGATAAGCATGTTGTAAGTGTGTGTGATATAATCATCTTTGTCGTGGATTCATTTTGTTAGACTTCTTATAAAATTATGAATAAAATAAAAAAATCGAAGAACATTAAAAATACACTGAGAATGAATTTAAGGATGTCAAAAATACATTTTTGCTGAAAAACTATATTATGAAAATTGTTGTTACCTACAAATACTGCTGCTTTAAAAGAGAAAACAAAAGCAAAATGCTTCCACAGAAATAAATGGCTTATCGGTTTATCACAGTTCTCCTGTTTAAGCCATTACTCTCTAGCTGCTAGTCCACACTGTATTAAGCATTGCTATTTGATACCATAATAAATAATATGGGTAAACTTAGATTTCGCCCTCTGATTACCTTAACTTAAACTGAGGGTCTTGCGTCTAGAAAATGCCGCCACAGTCCCCTCACCCCAGGTCGCTGTCCCAGTAACTGATGAGGAATGGGAACATGGCTCAGGATGCGGTGTGGGTCACAGGTGAAAGCACAAAACTGTGAAATGAGATGCCCCTTGAAAATAATTTCATTGGCTCACTTTGTAGGACCTTTGCCAAGTCACTTGGCCTTACTGTGCCTCACTCTGTCCTCCCAGCTGTAAAAATTGGTGGAAGCAGTCCCCCACTATAAATAAGGTGTTGCATCTCCGCTGGGCTATCCTGGGTAAACAAATTCATAGTTATTGCACAAGTCTATTGGCGTTAGCCTTAACGACTTACCATGTATCAGTGGAATTGTGTAATTTTTTTCTGCCCCCATCTGATTATCTAGCTTTCTTTTTATTGATCTAAAGTATTGCTGTATACAGCTGCCTCTGGTAGTGCATTCCAGGCACACACGACCCTCTGACTGTACTATTCACGTCTCCTATTTGTTCTCACAATTTCACCTTTTAATTGCATGCCACGTGACTTTGTCTGTCTACCGGTTTCTTTTTTGCTCAGTCCAGATGTCATCCAAATATGTTAATTTCGACGAGCCTTATATGCATAGCATAGATTACCTCTTATCTTTCTAAACTGTATAGAGTAGAGCTGTAATGTTTCGAATCTTTCTCCGTACAGTTTGGTTTTAACTGTTGTAATTTTTTGGTTACTTTTCTTTGCACCCTTTCCATTAGTTTCATACTCCCAATGTTTTGTACTGTAATGAAGGGTGTGCAGTATTCCATGTGGGGTCTCACCAATGTTGGATATAGCGGAACAATCACCTCTCTCCTCCTACTTTTGATATTCCTCGTAATACACCCTATGATCTCGTTACATTTCTCGACTGTGTCTCTAATGTGATGGTCAAATGTGAGTTCATTTGTGTATATACCGAAGTCTTTTTCTATGTCTGTTGTTGCCAAAAATCTTATCATCAAGTGTATATTGGACCATGATGTTATTGTGCCCCAAATGCATTACCTTGCATTTTTCAACATTAAACTCCAAACCATGGACTCTGGCTCATTTTCCTAGCCTGTCCATAGCTTGTTGTAGTCCCAGTGCACCGTCTTTGTTATTTATAATGGCTCCTACTTTACACTTATCGGCATATTTGCATATCCAAGAGTTGTTTGATGTTTGCATTGATGGTATAAGAATATTAAAAAGCATTGGTCCCAACATGGACCCCTGTGACACTCCACTCATCACTTCCTCCTATTTAGACTGATGTCCCCTTATACAAACTCTCTGCAGCCTGTTGACTAACCATGACTCTATCCAAGATACCACACTGGGATGAAATTCTCTTTTAACTAGTTGATTGACTATTTCTTGGTGTCAGACAAAGTCTTTTTGTCGCCTTTGAGTAGTCTAAATATATCACGTCCATAGGCACTCTGCTGTCCAGCGCTGCGCTCACAGGTTCGAAGTACTGCATTAGATTGGTTTAACATGATCTTCCCTGACTGAAACCATGTTGTGTTCTGTCTTTTTGTCCATTTTCCTCTATATGTTGTTATACAGTATCCCTCACGAAACCCTCCATGATCTTTCCAATCACAGACGTCAAACTGATAGGTCGATAATTTCTCACATCACTCCTATCTCCTTTTTTCTTTATAGGGGTCACGGGAAATTGTAAATACAAAACAAATTTATGGAGTCCATCCTTGTTTCTGCATCAGCCTGTTATGAATATTTTGTGATAAGATGATGTCACTAGCTGACAACTAATACCTCTTTCTCTCCCTCTGTCTTTCAGGTGTACGTGAACAAAGACAATCAAACTGAAGGCAGTGAGTTATGAATTTCTCTGTACAGTTTTTTTATTGATATTACAGTAGAAGCCAGTTCTTGGGCACCCTGTTAACTGAAAGAGTCTTGTTAAAGGGAATGTTTGCTGGTGTACCAGGTCTTCATTTTCAAATATGCAGGATTTTATTCAAAAGTTTCATAAAATGCAGGATGAGTTTCGTAAGAAACAAGTCTCATTCACAGAACACCCCAAGTCATAAATACTACAGAACACAACAAAAATGTTAACAGTTCAGAAGCATATACAGGATAAGAAGGCAGGTCTCATCATTTGAGCACAAAACTGCGAGCCAGTAGATACCAGGTTGAATCCCACTACAGTCAGCAACTCTGTGTGCCCTGGAGCAAGGTACTTGACATCCTATAGCATCATTACTCTCAGCCATAGAATTGGCTGGAAACAGGACCCTGCTTTAAGATGTTGCATTTCAGTTGAACAAATGATGTCTCCACATGTACTGTACTGTGGTGCCTGAGTAATGGGACCCTGTTAACACCATCCCACCCAACACACTGAGTTAGTCCCTTATGGCTTACAGCATGGAGGAGGATTGAGAGGTTTCAAACACAGAGTAAGACTCTTGTATTTTATTTTTAAAAGCAGTGAGCATTACCTTTTTCATGTTTTAAAAATCAAATGGGGGGCATATTGGTGTGGTAAGCCACCAACACACAGCACCCCATTCAGTTATAGGGAGCATACTCCTGGCATGTAATCATGCTGGCAGACCACCGGGGGGCTGCATAGATGGTCCAAATGAGGAAGGGGGAAGTGACACAGAAGTACAGTTGACAGTTGGAGCAGTGCATTGATGTATGTAATTCCTCCATGTCACAGGAAGTGATGGACGGAAAACAGAAAAAGATTAGCCCTTTAGCTGAATGGCATCTGCCTTGCCCCACCTACACAACTGGGTCAGAACTCAGCAGGGCTCTTCTCCCATGACTTTGCAGACCATGGGTTGTGCTATTTGAAGAATTCTTTTCTTAAAAGACATTCTCGTTATTTCAATCAAAACACAGAGTTTTATTGCTGTGTTCAGTATGCTGTCAACCATCAATTTTGTCTAAAACAGCAACAGTCCCCTAGTGTGTATGTATGTGTGTGTGATGGAGGTGGTTGGCAGTGATCCTTCAGTGGGAATATTTTGCTTGCTGAGGTTGTTCCCTCTGTTATATTGGCATTCATGTCAAGTATTTAGCCTTTCTGTTAGAGTTAATGAAGTGTATCAAGTTTTGAAGTACTTTTACAAATCAATGCAGCAGAGAACAGCGTAGTTTTGTCTCTCACTAGACCAAAACTGAAAGTGTGGTATGTAAGTATTCAGGACATGTCCATCTAGTGACATTTATTAAATGGGTTAGAACATCCCTCACTGTGATTGGCCGGTGGTGACCAAAAGGTAAGCATTTAAAGAAACACATGATCCAAAAACAGTACCACTTCCAAGTTTAAAACTAGTGTGTTTCTTTTTCCCCAATTTATTACTTAAAAAAAAATTTTCAATACCTGTTTTGTTAGTGGGATAATAGAACTCCAGGGCTTGTGGGTTCTGCTGCAGTAACCCACACCGTAGATAGCTAAAAGCATTCGATTACACCTCTTCCCTCACGGCTATCTGGGGCATTAGTTATTACAGCAGAACCTATACCTTATATTGTGTTACTGTTTACTTATTACTGAAATTACAAACTGTATGATTAAGTAGTTACCAAAAAATAGTTGTTTTCTTTTCCTGTGAACACACACTCAGTAACTTTAGATCTTGCTTTGAGAGGGTTCCTGCAGTAGGTCTTCACAATTAGGACTGCGCCCTCTGGCATCAGGACCGCATGGCAAAATTGTAGCTCGCAATCATTGGCAGGGACCGCCCCCGGTGTCAGGGGACAAAATTCAGCATGACTATGAAAGAGGCAGTCCCCCGCCTACCCTCCAGTTCTTTCCCTTTGTTGACCTGCGTTGACCTGACTCATCTGACTGCGCGGTAGAACAGCTTCAGTCCCCTGCCATTTTCAGCATGTTTTGTACTAATTCTATCAACTTTTCTTCCTTCCTCACAGTGGTGTATGTTGTCTCGTCAGCCCAAGAAAAAGTGCTCCAAGTGTGTGGCGCGCAGATCCCACATGAAAAATGACCATTCCTGTTGCGTCCTCTGCCTGATAACACCGCAGAGTGTTCCATCTGCCAAGGCTTCAGCCAGGCCACGGGCACCCATCGCAAGAGGACCCTCGATGCCCATTTACTGACCCAAAGGCTGGCATTGATGGAAAAGTAGTACCAGGAGCTGAGGGAAAGATCGTCATCGCCAGCCCCAGAGAAGAAGAAGGAGGAGAAGGAGAGACACCAGAAGTGGAGCAACTCTCCACAGAGAAAATCCAGTCAGATAACCGATGCCATCTCAAGTGGGGCCTCCACCCCCATGAGTGCATCACCTCCAGGGCCTTCTTTCACTCCTGCAGACAGGATGGTGCCCTCTCCCCCCCCCCCGCCAGGGTCAGTGAGCAGTCAGAGGTCTTCTCGTCAGAGGAACCAGTTATGGTACCTGCTTTGAGCCCAGTCGTTAAGTTGCCCTCTGGCTCCGATGTCAGGCACCCGGCCCAGGCCAATCAGCCTGACTCTAGCCTTCCGGCTTCTGTCAGACCGGAGATGGTCTGTAAGCCATTCGACAGCTCCTCCGTTGCCCACCTATCCTAGATTTCGGCATGCTCAACCTCTTTGTAGTGTACAAGAGGTCCTGCATGTTAACCCTTCAGGGACTGTTACCCCTGCTCCAACCCAACACTTGGTTGTGTTCCCTGAATATGCAGGATGCTTACCTCCATATCCCCATTCTACCGGGCCACCACCACTTCCTGAGATTCTCTTTTCCAGCAGAACATTTCCAGTTCAGCCTCTCCTTGGCACCTCGGGTCTTTACCAAGTGCCTAGCAGTGGTAGCGGTGTTCCACCACAGGGGCATTTATGTGTTTCTGTATCTGGACGACTGGTTATTCTCAGCCCCATCTCCAGACAGTCTGAAGGAGTCCCTTTCCTTCACTCTGGACCTGTTTTCCAGTCTGGGCATCTCAGTCAACTACCCTAAGTCCCAGCTGTTACCCTCCCAGCACCACCAATGTATTGGAGCAGTATTGGATATGGCCCAGAGCAAGGCCTTTCTTCTGACTGACAGAGCAGAGACCCTAATCTCTCAAGTGGCGTTTGTGGTGTTATTCCATTGGACCACAGCGCATTCGGTCCTGCGACTGTTGGGGTTGATGGCAGCTGCCATACTCACAGTCCCTCTGGCCAGACTGCACATGAGGGTTACCTCATGGTCTCTATGAGTCCAGTGGGACCAGCGCCTGGATGATATGGACCAGAAGGTTCTAATCTCCAACAGCCTTCAGAAAGATCTCCTTTGGTGGCAGAGCATATCCAACCTTTCGGTGGGGGTTCCTTTCCACCCTCCATCTCCCTCCATGATTCTCACAACAGATGCCTTGAACCTGAGATGGGGAGCACATTTGGGTGACCATCGGACTCAGGGCACTTGGTCGCCCATGGAGGAGAACCTTCACATCAACATCCAGGAGGTGAGAGCAGTGCTCTATGCTCTTCAGGCTTTTCAGTCCCTTCTGATTCTGGGAACACTTCTCATCCAGACAGACAACATGGCCACTGTCTGGTACTTAAACAAACGGGGGCACTCGGTCTTACCCTCTTTGCAGGGAGGCAGTGCGGGTACTGGTTCAACATGGCCTAACCTTGACAGCAGTCCACATGCCAGGCGTTCACAACATTCTGGCGGACAGTCTCAGCCGATCAGTCGCCAGGGCTCACAAGTGGGAACTAAAGCAGTCTGTAGTAGCAGACCTGTTCCTTCAGTGGGGTCGACCAGATCTAGATCTCTTTGCCTCCCCATCCAGTGCAAAACTACCCAGCTTTTGCTTGCTCGCTCCCGGGCATGGTGTTTTTTGGCACGACGCACTGTCTCTGTCTTGGACAAGGAGATTTCCACAGAGACCGGGTGACTCTGCGTACTATTCCTTCCTTTCTTCTGAAGGTGGTTTCGGAATTGACTCTTGACCAGAATGTAGAGCTGGTGGTGTTCTCCCCAGAACACTCCCAACAGGGGGAGTATCTCTTGCACACCCTTGACGTGCCCAGGATTTTGAGATATTATGTCTCAAGGACTAAGGAGGTTCTTAAATCAAACCAACTCTTTGTAGCCTTTGCTCCCAAGTGTCAGGGCAAGGCTATTTTGAAACAGACCATGTCAAGGTGGCTGGAAAATTGTATATACTACATTTACCAGAAATACGAGAAGCCCCTTCTGTGGACGGTTAAGGGCCACTCTACTAGGGGAGTGGCCACTTCCACTGCCTTTTTCAGGAATGTGTTCACCGCGGACATCTGTGCAATAACCACTTAGTCCTGTGTCCACACCTTCACTAAACATTACAGTTTGGACATTGCTTCTAGGTGCAAGGCTGGCTTCGGCCTTGCAGTCCTGCAAGGTCTTCTGTCTTGAAAGACCTGTAGTTGGTAGACATTTTCCTCCTTCCGGATCCTCGTCTCCGACTCCTCCTTTTTTGTTTGACTGCTTGGTTCCTAACTGTGAAAACCTACTGCAGGAACCCTCTCGAAGTAAAGTATAGCAGTCATGTAAGAACTTACTATAACAGTAGATCTTCGAGAGAGGTTCCTGCAGTAGGTCTAGATTTCCCACCCACCTTCCCTCAGCTCCTGTGTTTTTTCTCTTTATTCCCTTCCCAGGACTTTGTGTCATCCAGGGCACAGGGTCCTAGAAGTTTTCCACTCCTTTTTTCTTTTTCCTCTTTAAAGGTCTCTGGTGGAAGAACTGGAGTATGGGCGGGGACCGGCTCTTTTGTAGTCACGCTGATGTCCGTCACCTGACGCCGTGGACGGTCCCCGTCGATGATTGCTAGCTACAATTTTGCCGTGCGGTCCTGATGCCAGGGGGCACAGTCCTAACTGTGAAGACCTACTGCAGGAACCTGTCTCGGAGATCTACTGTTACGGTAAGTTCTTACGTAACTGCTATGTGCTTTGCCAATACATTAGCTGGGCCCCAATCATGGTGGGGGATGGGTATCTGAGGGAGGTGGAGGGGTAGATAGACTAGAAATCAGACTTTTCAAAATGCTTTAAACAAAATCTTTAAAACATTTCACAGGGGAATTTCCTTTACTGCAATGCAAATTTCATTTTGACACTATTTTTTTTTTTAACTTGAAAACAAGATGTGGGATGTATCAAATATGAAAAGGGTTGTAGATGAGTTATCCTGCCACTGATTCCCATAGGAGGCAGATTTGGGACTGTGTTGTATTTTTCAGCAATGGCAAGTCACAAAAGGTTCAGCATGTTTTTTTTTGTGCAATCAGTGTTTAATCATTCTGAAGCCAGGCAGGTGTTTTATTCTGTTTGAGAGGTAGAGATTGATCTGCAGCTCTTGAGATGTTTCACATTAAACTGGGATTCAGCAGCTGCAAAAACCAATACCTCTACAAAGGGGATTTCGAAAGCTTCACTTTGCAGTACAGAAGCGCGGCATGTCTCATTATCTTGATTAATAACACTGTACAGCAGCCAGGGTCAGCCAAAGGACACACAAGAAGAAAATCCTGTTTGCCAAAATGTGATGTATACAAGTATATATCATAGAGAATAAATTATGATAAAGTGTGGAATACAAGGAAATAATACTGTTGAGGGGGTCTAACAAGCCATAAAGCTACAAGCCCATGTGACACCAAGACTGTATTATATTACGACTGTACGACTTTGCCATCTTTTATTTTATAAAATTTATTGGGTTGGACACTGTTTGCTGTTTGAAGGAAGGAAACATATTCAATTCAGTGCTTTAGAGTAACTGGTAATTGCTATTTTTCTTTTAAACTTGGATTGTGGGCTTTTAGTGACACTGTACTTTCTTTGTTGTCTTTACTTAGAATTGTTTTTGGGCTGTTGAAAATTTAAAACGTAGTGGTGGTGTAATTCTCTGCTGTCTTTAATTGCTGCAAATTTTATCTTGGCTTGTCTGACTGCCCTGTAGTTGGGTGAAGGGTGTTAATTGTCTGGCCTCTGACCTCAGCTACGTGATAACTGGAGGTGGGGCTTAGTCAGAGTTGAGGTAGCAAGTAGAGTTTTATTTTCTCAGAAGAAGCCAGAAGGGGAAGGAAGGAAACATATTCAATTCAGTCCTTTAGAGTAACTGGTAATTGCTATTTTTCTTTTAAACTTAGATTGTGGGCTTTTAGTGACACTGTACTTTCTTTGTTGTCTTTACTTAGAATTGTTTTGGGGCTGTTGAAAATTTAAAACGTAGTGGTGGTGTAATTCTCTGCTGTCTTTAATTGCTGCAAATTTTCACACCCCCCCCACCTTCCCCCAACTCTTAATTATATGCCCTGTTAAATCTGATTGACAGGAGCTAAACAGAGGGTGTAGTAAGGGGTGTGAAGTAGGAGGGGCATAAGGGGGAAGAAGTCCACCCTCAGCACAAGTGTTTTGAGTCATTTATTTATTTATTGGTTTCTTTTCTTAATTTTCTTTAAAAAAAAAAAATTCTGAGGATCAGTGGCAGGATTTTTAGGACAGTAAATTAATAAAAAGGGAACTAGGAGAGCTTCAGTAGCAGACAAGTAGTGGAATAGCAGTATAATTGCAGTATAATGTGGAGAGTGGTGCAATGCAGTGGCTGTGGGGCAGCCATATTCAGGCAGACCTTCTGGACACTGAGGTGCTGCCCTATCTGCATGCATCTCTCTGGACTGCGATGTGGTAGCCAGACTCAGAGCGGAAGTAAACTGGGTCAGGAGTACCATCACCCCTATCCAGAGACCACCCAGTCCAATGCAACTGCCTCAAAGGATGCCGAGAACGAGGAGCACTTGGATGACAGTGGGTTCAGGGAGGGTTAGAGTGGTCAGGCAGAGGCACATCCCAGATCCTATTCCACTCAAGAACTCATATGCCACACTGGCAAATGAGGACAACCAAATAGAGGTACCCAGAGAAGTGAAGGAAAGGATGGGAGGTTAGCCAGGAGGTGACCTCAGCGGGAAGCAGGGACCCCAGAGGAGGAGGGAGGGAAGGAATCCTGGTGGGGACTCCACTACAAGAGGGATCCAGCTAGGAACTCAGGAGGGGGAGGACAGGGAGGTAAGGTGCCTACCAGGTGCCACAGCATGGAGGGATGGAAGGAAGATCCTGGGGATCACTGGGAAGGCAAGATGGGAGGGTGAGCTGGATGTCATTATCCACCTAGGTACTAATGACCTGGCAAATGGGGAGCCAAAGGAAGTTCAGGAAGAGTTTAGGAAATTAGGGAAGGGTCTCAAGCAAGTAGCTACTTCTGTCACTTTCTCAGAAGTACTACCTGGGAGAGGCAAGGGAGAGCATAGGAGTGCATGCACCAGGAACTTTAACTCATGGTTGAAGAACTGGTGCTGCGAGGAAGGGTTTGGACTACAGGACTGGGGACCCACCTGGAGGGATGGAGGTTTGTTCAGCCTGATGGCCTGCATCCGTCCTGGAGGAATCAAGCATCAATGATAAGTTTAAATGCTACATTGACAAGCATTTAAACTAGCAAAGGGGTGGCAGGACAGCAAGCAGGGTACCTACTTGCTCACCCCCCACAGCTATCAGTGGAACCAGTGAACCAGAGGAGTGGCTATCTCTGCAAAGCAGTGTGCAAAAGATGGAGATTAGTGCCCAAGAGGTGGATAGGCAGAAAAGGGGCAAAATTCAGCAGAAGGGCAGACAGCAAGGAGAACCAGGGATAAAGGACAACCAAGGAAGGGGCTGGAGTAGAACAGCGAAACAGTCTAGGGAGGTCAAATCATGGAAAGCCATGTGTGCAAATGCCAGGAGCCTTAGCAACAAGATGGAAGATCTGGAGGCTGTCATGGTGCAGTCAGACCTGGACATTGTACATCACTGAAACCTGGTGTAATGATAACCACGACTGGGAGATGGCCATACCTGGCTACAACATATTCAGAAGAGACAGAGCAGGCAGGAAGGGAGGAGGAGTGGCACTGTATGTGAAAAATGACATAAAGGCTACAGAGATCCAGGAGGAACAAAATGGGGGAGAGATACTGTGGGTTAAGCTGGAAAGGAAAATGGGGACAGCCATCCGCACAGGTGTGGTCTATAGACCACCAGCCCAGGAAGAAGAAACAGATAGGGAGCTGATGCTAGCCATCCAAAGGATGGCAGACAAGGGTGAGGTAGTACTGGTTGGAGACTTCAATATTCCAGACGTGGACTGGAGCATCCCAGCAGCAGCATCAACTAGGAGCAGATTTATCCTGGACTCCTTCAGGTGCCTTCCTCAAGCAACTGGTCATGGAACCAACTCGGCAGAAGGCAATACTGGACCTTGTGCTCAAAAACAGGGACAGTGTGATGGGGTAACAGTGACCACCAGTCATTGTGGTTTGAAATCACAGAAAGAGCAGAACCAAACCACACAAAACACGTATCCTGGATTTTAGGGGGGAGACTTTGGGAAAATGGGAGATACTTGAAAGAGGCATTAAGGGAATGGGACAGGAATCAGGGTTGAGGAACAGTGGGCAGTATTTAAAATGGGGATTACAAGAACAACATAACTATGCATTAAACAGGTTAGCAAGAGGAAAGGAAGAGGAGACCATTATGGTTTCCAAGAGGTAGCAAAGAAAGTGAAAGCCAAAAGTTTGCATTCAGGCAATACAAAAGAGACACGGTAGAAGGGATAGGGAGAAGTACCAGGAGAAGCAAAGGGAGGAGGAGGTCAGTAAGGAAGCCAAACTCAGACAGAAGAACACATTGCAAAATCAGTGGGTAGAGGGACAAAACCTTTTACAGGTACATAAGTGAAAAAGAAAGACAAAGGAGGGATAGTGGACTGAAGGGGAGGATGGGGGCCACGGGAGGATGACAACAGTAAAGCTGACATATTGAACAGGTATTTCGCTCAGTCTTTACTGAGGAAGAGGAGGGTAATGGGTCTGAAGGGAGTACAAGGGTGAGAATGGTGCAGAAATGGACACAAGTCCCTTTACACGAGAAAGGGTCCTGAAGGAACTGGAAGTAATAAGAGTTGATAAAGCAATGGGGCCAGATGGGTGCACCTAGGGTCCTTAAAGAACTAAGAGAGGTGGTGGCTGAACCTCTGGCTATCCTGTTTAGCTGATCACAGGACACAGGGAGGTACCCAAGACTGGAGGATAGCAGATGTAGTCCCCTTATACAAAGGCGGGAGCAAGGAGGAAGCAGGGAACTACAGACCAGTCAGCCTCACCTCGGTAGTGGGGAAGATCATGGAAGCACTACTGAAGGAGAGATTGGTGGAACATCTGGTTGTCAATGGACTACAGGACCCAAGGCAGCATGGTTTCACCAGGGGAGGTCATGTCAGACCAACCTCGTTGAATTTTTGACTGGGTGACTAGGGAGGTGGATCAGGGAGGGCAGTGGACATGGCCTATCTGGACTTCAGCAAGGCCTTTGACACTGTGCCACATAGAAGACTATTACACAAACTGGGGAATATGGGTGGGCAGGCAGTAGTGTGGTGGGTAGGTAACTGGCTGGGTGGCAGGACACAGAGGGTGGTGGTAAATGGCTGTCACTCCACAGAGGGAAGAGTGACCAGTGGGGTACCACAGGGATCAGTGCTGGGACTGGTCCTATTCAACATCTTCATCAGTGACATTGCACAGGACCTAGAAGGCAAAATTTCACTGTTCGCTGATGACACAAAGCTCTGTAACAGAGTAGACACAGCAGAGGGTGTAGACAGAATGAGAAGGGACCTGCAGAAACTTGAAGAATGGTCAGGGGTTTGGCAGTTGAAATTCAATGCAAAGAAGTGCAAGATAATGCATATGGGGCACAAAAACCCTGGCACAATATATCAGTTGGGGGGTGAGGATATAGCATGCACCAAGCAGGAAAGGGATCTTGGGGTTATCATCTCTGATGACCTCAAGGTAGGGAAACAGTGTGACAAGGCAGCAGGTAAAGCAAATAGGATGCTGGGATGTATAGGCAGGGGCATCACCAGCAGGAAAAGGGAGGTCATAATTCCGCTATACAAGACACTAGTGAGGCCCCACCTGGAGTACAGTGTATAGTTCTGGAGACCATACCTACGTAAGGACATAGACTGGGTAGAGAAGGTTCAGAGGAGGGCAACAAAGATGGTGCATAGATTGCATCACAAGTCCTATGAAGACAGGTTGAAGGAACTGAACATGTACTCCCTGGAGGAGAGGAGGGAGAGAGGGGATATGATAGAGACATCCAAGTATCTCACAGGGAGGAACAGGGTGCAGGAATACACTATTTTTAAGTGAAAAAGATGTTCCAGGACTAGAGGGCATGGGATGAAGTTGGAGGGAGGACGATTCAGAGGAAACATGAGGAAGAATTTCTTCACAGAACGGGTGGTGGATAGGGGAACACCCTGCCAGAGGAAGTGGTGGGGGCTGAAACAATCACGGGATTTAAGAATGAATGGGATAGACATAAAGGAATTCTGGAGGTCAGGGGTAAGGGGCAACAGACTTCTAGGAAAACATAAACTGAGCTTACAAGCTCAAATGGGCAGACTGGGTGGGCCATAGACCCTTATCTGCCGACACTGTCTGTGTATCTATGTATCATTTATAGTTTCACACAAAAATTCACGTATATTTTTATAAACATAAATACTCAAGATGAAAAAAAAGACAGAAACAGCAAGTGAAGGCAGAGAGGTGGAGAGTCATAAGACCATCAGAGTGATCAGTTCCTAGGTCTCATGAGAACATTTGGTTGGCAAACCAGACAGACAAGAGACAGAAAAGGAGAAGACAGAACAGATCCTTGCATTTCACTCTTTCTGTGTAACACATGGGACAAGATCTTATTCAACCCTGTCACAGGGAGCATTGTGCTGTGATGTCAGCAGCGGCCTGCTGCAAGGTCGGGAGCGGCATTACAGCTTCCTTGTGGAGCGGCAGTTTGAGGTACAGTATGGACGGAGCGTGGTATAGAAAGGTCTGTTTTGCAGTCAGGAGCATTGTAGAAGAACGGCAGCAGTAGCATGGAGGGCCAGTCTGATGGAGATCTGCTGCATTGAGGTTTTTTTTTGTTTTGGTGAGTGTAGTTGGAGGGAGGGAGGTGTGGGATGTGTGATTGAACTGCAGGGTAGTTAGAAAACACCAGAAGTATGCACTGGGATGGTGATGCTACACAACAAAAAAGAATTGTTATAGAAGCACAAAGTGGGTCACTCAACTCTTAAAAGCTCCAAATAGATCTATATGGCTGTGTTGTCTTTATTACATACGACAATCCAAGATTAAAAAGCAGACACCCATACAGACAAATGCCCACATGATACTGTATAGGCATACAGTCTGCTGTGTTCCGGTGCACTATGCGGCCGCTTTCTGCGGATTTATCAGTGGTCCCTCCTGTATTGTGTTTCGTTAGGGCTTTAAATGTATGTACTGTATGGATACCATGCACTGTACATTGTAGTACAGTGCATGGATATGCTGACATTTATGAAATGTATAACGCTGTACACAAAACCCGCCGGGTGCCTCTTCAGTGATAGGCAGTCACAGCGCCCCCGGACTTATCCTCCACCATACCCCCAACCCTTATGCCCCATGCGGCCCAATGTCCACCCTGTCCTAGCGGCGCAAGCCACTCAGACCACCTCTTGGCTGGTCTAAGTGGTGCCCTTTGCTGCGTCCATGGTGGGGTTTTTAGAATCCTGAACATGGGGATATTGCAGCCCCGCCATGGAGCGAGCACCCTTGTGACCAGGCACACCCCGATGTAGGTCTCAAGGGTGGCGCAGACCCACTTTGACGCAGTGGCTCCCCATTCTGATGCAGACTGCATTTCAGAATTGAGAATGCCGCATCTTTTGACATAATGTGCCAGGTGTGGCAGGGATGTTTTACTCATGCACCATGTGTCAGTCTAAGGGCTTTGAGAATCGGGCCTGCAGTCTCCTTTTTTTTTTTATTATCATGCCTTGATTTTTGCCTCACTGGCAGCCCCATTCAATCCCACTCCACCCCAGCCCGCCCCCAGAATTACCTGCGCCTACATTGCCCAGCCCGGGAGCTGCCCTCGGGGAGTCAGTCTTCATCCTGCTGCCTGCATATTTTCTCCTCCATTTTTTCTCCCGGGCCCCAGGAGTATGCAGACGCAGCGCGCTTGAGACGCACGCCGTGACAGTTCGACCCTTTTCCCCCACCCCATGGCCTAATGCCTGGGCACTCTCTGGGCCCGTGCTTCCCCTAGCCTCCACTGGGGGTTGCCATCAGCCGAGGGATGCCACACTACCTCCCTGGAGAGGAGAGCTTTCCTGTCGGTAGCTCCATTTAGCTCTGCCCCAGCCCCCCGTTGCCGACCTCCGACGACCCGGGCTTGTTCCCGAACCCAGGTCGCTGACGTGGGTCAAGGTAAGGTGCCAGCGCCTCAATCCTCTACGCCACACAGCCGGTGTGGGCCTGCAGTCTCCTTAATAGGCACGTCTTACTGTATAGGCAGAGTGCCAGTTCATGCCAGAGTGCACTCCCTGATTCACATCACTGATGTCATTCGTGCACCAGGTTACTGTTGGCAATGTTACTCTGATCATGTTAGTCCGGCTGTCCTGTGGTCCAAGCTTGCCTTTTCACAGGTGAAGGTGCGACACACAGATTTGCCCTAAAAATGACCTCAGCCTTGCATTCCAGCTCTGGCCACCAGCTACAAACCAAACTCCAGACAGGATACTGTCGTAGCAAATTTTGCCGCTGTTATTTAACTTGCATCATAACTTGTTTAAATGGCCTTGTAGATCTTTGCAACCTCTTACTGTATATGCAGTGATCTCAAAACGTGGATATTTTGCAGCTTGATAACTCTAATTCAGTGTTGTAGGGTGTTTGGTTTAGCAATACCAACAGCTGCTTTCCACGCACAACTGACCTTGTATGTGTTGCCCCCCCCAGTGATGCACCCGCTGATGATCCGTTTCATCAATCCTGCATCTTTGTTCATGTAGCAGAATAATTCCTAAACCAACATAGTCAGGTTATCAGCGCACAACTGGCTTTCATCATAGAGTTCTGAGACCACCCTTGGTGAAAACGCTATGCTCAACATGACTAGAAAAACTGATTGGACTAACTGGAAACTCCTGAACTGCAGGGATTTGGCACAATTAAATTCCTGTCATCCTTTTCAAGTTTTATTCAAGTGCAGTCTGAGAAAAGGTGGTCAGGCAACAACGGGGATGAAGGGGGGACACTGGAGTGGATTTCACTTTATTCTCGGAGCCCAGCTCTGGATCCCGCATTTCAGTCAGGGTTTTGATTAAACTGAAACATTAGCAAAGTAGCAGTGTGATCAAGTGGTTAGAGATTAAAAACGTGCTGATAGTGCTTCTGTGAATAATCCTGACTAGCTAGTGGCTCTCAGTGTCAATCCTTAGGCATGTCAAAGAGGAAGTCAGGATCATGCTCAGAGTCCCAGAAATCCATATTTATGTAGTTTTTTTGTTAACCAGGTAAGTAAACTGGATTAGATAACTGAGTACATATTTATAGGTGCAGCCTGGGAGAGTACAAGTGAGGCATCTAACAGATATACGGAGGGGGGGGCAGGTAGATGACAAAGCAATGACAAAGGAATACAAAACATAGTACATTTAAGCAATAATGCACGACAGGGTGTGGGTTGTGCTGGGATAACCTCATACTTGGGTGGTTGGGTACAAGACTACAGGCCGAGTGCATGCAATGTCCCAGAAGCCAGGTTATCCCAGCACAACTCACACCCTGGAGTGCATTTTTGCTATTATACAATGGCTCGTTGTTATACAAAATAAAAAAAATAAAAATAAAAAAAATGTTTTTAGTAAATTTTTAGTGTGGCAGTATATCTCTGTTTCTTAAGTGTATGGCGTCCAACTCATCATCCAAATGCTCATCATCCAAGGCAGCCAAAGCAATACAGTGAGGTTGTGCTGGGATAACCTCACTGTGCCAGGGACACACTGACCAATCAGAGACCAGGAAATGTTCCTGCCATTGTATAATAATGTAACTGTAACAGTGGTTACTCAGTAACAGAGATGGCAGAACAGAAAAAAACAAATGAGTTAATATAAAAGTAACTACAACACAGTCTACACATTTTTTGTAATGGAAATCTGTTGCATTTATTGTATTTGTAATTTTCTTATGCACTGTATGTAATTAGTAAACTGCCTGTGTAGTCTATATACAGTAGTTAATTACAGGTTGCTCATGAAAAAGGGGCAGCTTGTCTCAGTGAGCCTACCCGGTTACCAAAATCTGATAAATAAATAAATTGAGGGACAATGATGGAATAAATGAGGTAAAAATAATGTGCAAAACATGTAGCCAGTCTAGAAGTATATCATGGCAAGGCCCAATTATTGTTGGCAAAAACATACTATATTTAAAATTCAAATGGTCTCCCACATCTCTCATCCACTTCTCAGTTTACTACATTATTTTAAATGTGTAAAGGCATAAGGAAAGGGAAGGGGGCAGAATTGTACCTTAATAGCTGGATTAAATGGAAACCAAATGTGGACTGGGAGTTTTTAGTGTGAAGTGGATAACTGCAAAAATGTATGGGGTTGAGTTTATCCCCTAGCACTGAAGAACATGTTTATGGGGTTCACAGCAAGTTCACCAACTTTTGATGCCATTTATTTTTTTAGCTCAGAAATTGATGTTTTCTTCAGTCTTGTGAAAGCTGTGGAAACAGCAACATTCACCCAGTATTTTTCAGATTCACCAGCAAGCCCGCTGTTTGCAGAGCTCTAAGCCGAGAAACAAACAAAAGTCTATCCAAAAGCAATTATGTTTCAGGGCCTGCTGCCCTGGGGTTTTGGGGACAGAGCCAGTTGAAAATGAGTGACCAGAATTGTAAGCAGAACAAGTTCTGCTGTTCTGGAAAGTTGGGAGAGGAAGAACCGTTATGCAGAGGATCTACTTGCCAGGCCTTAGACAGTTATTAAGCTGCAGCAGCTGGCCAGTTATAGCACTTGGCTTTTGGGCATGTAGGCAGTGTGTTCCGCGCCTTATTGAGGTCAATCCCTTTACCTTGTCGTAAGGCTGTTTCTATTAAAACAAACACAGAGCAAGAAATCCACTTAAACATGCTGTGCCTTGCAGGAAAAGGAGGTAAATGCCTGCTGCTAATGGAGCAGTATTGTACAATGACCCCTCACATTTCCAGTTGAGCACCTAATGTTCTTTAAAGCTGCAGTGTGCAATAGCAGTGAAAATTCTAAACTATACTTTCCCATTCTTCTTCAGATTGACCCTTATTTATTTATTTAAAATTGATAATCGGGAAAGGCACATTGAGGCAAAGTTCGTTTCCATGTGCAACTTGGGGAAAGGGTTACTCACGTAGACAGCATAACAGTACAGTACTTTATATCCCCTCTGATCTCCAGACTTGTATGATACCCTTTCTTCCCCTTATTGAGTCTGCTTTAGCACTTTTTTTGCAGTTGAAATAATAAAAGGAGTGCTCCTTTTAACCTGTCTCATGGCAGGTTGTGATCAGTATTCTCTGTTGTTTTTGTTTCTTAAAACTTATTTTTATTGTGGAAATGAAAAAGCATACCATACACTACAAAATTATCACAGCACATGTACATAATAAGCAAACATAAATTCCTGTTATTCTTTGGTACAACACATCAATTGTATTACACTACAGGTGTTACATTATTCAGTTGTAATGTAGTGTGACCATGCAGTATAGGTACATATTGCTAACGTGTTTTCAAGTCACCTTACATCTTTAATATATATAAGACTAAAACAAAACCGGGATGCCTTGAACCTGGCACTCACTCAGAAATTGTTAACTAAACTGGTTCTGCTTATGAGCTCTGCCCTCTTTTCCACCTCTGTGGATCTGTCCTTTACTTCTCAAACTGTTATTTCTCCATTTTAAATTTAACTCCTGCGCCTAGATGCTGGGTTGATGGCCGCAGATCCCCCACTGACTTCCAGTGGCCCCCTCAATTGATTTCCTGAACCATCTTCCCCGGGTTACTCTGGAACCATATAATCACCCCTCTCCCTCTATCCTCCTTGCCCTACCTGCTTCTTGCAAAGAGTCCAGTCTCCTTATGCTTTGGCCCTGTCACTGTGAGTCTTAGTGATGCAGTGAGTTCCTCCATTCTTCTAATGTGAACTACCCTTGTAATCCAGGAGTGTAGAGAGGGAGAAGTCTGTTGTAACTAGTTTGCTGTTATTTCCTCCATCGCTGTCAGGCACAGAACTCTTAATAATGCTATTTTTTGGCCCTTAATGTGGGTGTCCTTAGTCCTAGGGCCATGGTATTAAAGTCAGATTGTATTTGTGTACTCCAAAGAGCCTCCTGGTAGTCGTGTATGGATGGCCAAAGGTCTGCTACACCTGGGCACGCCCAGAACATGTGAAAGTTGGTACCCTCTTGTCCACAGCCCCTCCAGCACCTGTCTGAGTTTCCTGTCTGAAAGTGTTTTGTTATGGAAGGGGTATGGAAGAATCTGGATAGGCACTTCCACTTAAACTCTTTCCACCCTGGGGATGCAGCTGTACTCCAACCCTCCAACCCTGTTTTCAGGTTATCTCCCAACTCTCCTCCAAAATAGGAGTTTCCGATTCTTCTTCCCATTTTGACCTTAACTTACTTAGTGTCTGGTCTTGTTCCCTTCTCAATTCTTTGCACCCCTCCACCACCCGTCTTCCTTTCCCTGCCTGTCTAGTGGCCCAGTATAAAAAGTTTTCTTATGGGGGTTAGATCTCTTTCTGTTTTTGCTACTAGCTGATTTGTGGTCAGATAGGGCCTGATCTGTAAATATCTGTGCAAATTGGATCTTGGTAGGGCAAATTTTACTTTACAGTTCTGTGGATAACAGGATATTGCGATTCGCAATCAAGGATCTAAACAGTGCCAGAGAATGGTGGTTCCATCTGGTATAACCTGGGTCGGTTCTTACCAGGCTAAAATTAGGGTCTCCTATTATGGCCGTTAAGGGGCCAATCTCCTTTGGTGTCTGAGTTCGTTTTCTGGCCTTGGACCATACTCTCAACGTGTGTCTGGTCCATGGGTTGTCCAGATTTCTCCATATCTGGGGGTTTAGTGGTGCATGTGGGGCATTATGGAGTGGGATGATGGCTGATTGGCTCATTTCTATCTCTAGCCAGCCTGTATCCCCTCTCTGCTTTGTCCAGGTAACTATTGGAGCCATCTCTGCTGCCATATAGTAATTCCGGAGGTCTGGAAGGGCCAGGCCCCCCCCCACGGGACTGTAAGAGAGTTACCTGGCAAACTTGTCTCCTCCCCTTAGCCCACATGAACCCCAGTATGGCTTTATTAATTGTTTTCCAAAAAGAATTCTGGAAAGTTAACTGGGAGGGCCTGGAAGGCAAACAGGAATTGGGCCAGAACATTCATTTTGATCGTGTCACCCCCCCCCCCCATTGATAAAGGGAGCAGCTCCCACCTCAGCAGATCGACTTTAATTTCTACCCATAACTTTTCATAATTTAATTTATGAAGGTTTGAGGTAATATGGGACATTTTTACCCCAGGTACTGGACTGTGTTATTGTTGGCCCACTTAAAGGGGACGTCGTCCAGGGCTTCCTTCTCAAGGGGGTGCCAGACCTTATGACTTCAGATTCATTATGATTAATTTTATAACCTGACACCTGTCTGTATCTCTCCAGTTCCTGTAGGAGCTCTGGCAAAGAGATCCATGGCAATGTCAGGAAGAACAGAGTGTCATTGGCATAGAAAGAGATTTTGTGGGGAGGGTCGCCCACCTCGATGCCCTGTATTTTTTCATTGGCTTGAACCGTGACTGCCAATGGCTCGATACAGAGGGCAAACAGCAGGGGAGACAAGGGGCACCCCTGTCTGGTTTCTCTGGTCAGGTGGAATCTGCTAGATGTGATGACATTTACCCTGACTGTGGCCTGTGGGGATGTATGTAGGGCTTTGAGGCTGTTTTTAAACCCTTGGCCAAACCCCATTACATTTAGGATCTTGTGCAGAAAGAGCCAGTCCACCCGGTGAAATGCTTTCTCGGCGTCCATGAACATTGCCAGCACTGGGGCCTTCATTTTTTGTTTGTAAGTGATTAGATTGAGTAACCGCCATATATTATCATGGATTAGTCTCTCTGTTGTTTTTCAACACAGATTATTTTTTTTTTTTTTTGCAGTTAGTAAGTTAGTAATTTTTCTCTCCTTAACCCCCAGAAAGCCCTCCAGACACTGGCCACCTCAGCCCCGCTCCACCAGTTTTCCTCCGCCAATGCTGCGTGGCCTGGGTATTCATCAGGGCATAGGACTGCCGGCTGGTTGGGGTCATCAGCAGCTGGGGAAACTGTTTCCCATTTTCTCCTCGAGAGAGACATGTAGTGCTGCCCAGACGTCTCTATGTATGCTTCCATGCATGGAGCATCAGCCGCTGCCATGCCTTACACCTGTGTTTGCAGTCCTAGACTGCCTTGCCACCAATTGACAGTAGGAACCTGGCAAGCACTGGACACTGAAACTCTCGCTCCCCAGGAAAGGAGAGCAGTCCTCTGGTTGTTCTATTGTCTCCCTCCCTGTCTGACCTCTGGCAGCTTGAGTCCGCTCCCGAACTCCGTCGCCGGTGTGGCATCCAGTGCCTCAACTCTCAGCCCCACTGGGCTGAACACCAAGTATTTAAGATCACTTGTAATGCAACCTGTAATGAACTAGCATTCAGTATACACTGCTCCCCTGATCTTATGGGACAACAAATGTACAAAAATAGCTGAGAATACTACTGAAAACCTGGTCTGAGTTATATTAAAAGGAGCACTTCTTTTATTATTTAAAATATGAAAAAAGTGCTAAAGCAGGCTCAAAGTGGAGAAAGGGGTATATCATACAAGTGAAGAGATAAGGGGCAATCTAAAATAGAATTAGAATGTATAGGTCAAAATTTCCACTATCATGGACCGTTGCAGGAAAATGGTCATTTATTGAAACTCCACTCTGCAGTGTGTTGTGATCTCATGTTACAGTGCGTTTAAATATAATTGAGCAGTGCCAAGACGCATTACAATGTGAGGTGGTGCTGCACAGCACCCGCTATGCTGACTGATCACGGAGTTTTCAGAAATAAAATAAAGCAAGCTTAAATTCTTTAAAAAAAAAAAAATGTTTTCTTGCAAAAAGCTTAATCACGCAGTAAGGCTTTGGAAGGATGGGTAGTTTCAGTAAATGACAGTTGTCTTTTAAGTGCAAGAAGAATGCAAAGCTCCACACACATTTTTTTCACCCCAGTCAAGCAGCAAAACAGTCTGCAGTAACAGTGTGTGCTTTTGTTGATGAAAAGCTAAATCTCCAATGCCAAATGCATTTTAAAACATGTCCCAGTTTATCCTAAATTGTATGAGACTGGGGGTGTGTTCACGAAATGATCATAATAGAAACATAGAATTTGACGGCAGATAAGGACCGCTTGGCCCACCTAGTCTGCCCATTTCTCTACCTGATGGATAAGCTGCAGATTCTAGTTAATCAACAGCTTACTTCCTCCTACCCCCCACTAGAATTGCCTTATGCCTGTCCCATGCATTCTTGAATTCTCCCACTGTTCCTGACTCCACAGTCTCCTCAGGAAGGCTGTTCCACGCATCCACAACCCTTGCTGTGAAAAAATACTTTCTAACATTACCTCTGAGCCGTCCCCCCTCTTATCTTCAAATTGTGCCCCCTTGTTCTTGCACATCTTTTCTTCTGAAAGATACTAGCCTCTTGTACTTTAATTCCCTTGAGATTCTTGAAAGTTTCTAGCATGTCCCCCTCTCCCTCCTTTACTCAAGGGTATACATATTAAGCTGCTTTAGTCTCTCCTCATATGTCTTCTGGTGCAGACCCTGCACCATTTTGGTTGCCCTCCTCTGAACATCCTCCATTCTGTCTGTGTCTTTGCGGAGATGGGGTCTCCAGAATTGCACGCAGTACTCCAGATGGGGTCTCACTAACTGTCTGTAGAGAGGGATAACAACTTCTTGTTTTCTACTATTGATGCCTCTCCATATGCATCCCAGTATCCCCCCAGCCCTCCTTACTGCCTTTGCACATTGCTTGCCCACCTTTAGGTCATCTGATATAATTATTCCTAGGTCTGTTTCGATTTTTGTTGTTATTAACTCACCCCCCATTGTGTACTCTTCCCCTGGGTTTTTGTTTCCCAGATGCATTACTTTGCACTTCTTTGCAGTGAATCTGAGCTGCCACATATTTGACCATTCCTCCAACCTTGCCAAGTCCCTTTTGTATCAACCCTGTTGCAGATCTTTGTGTCATCTGCAAAGAGACATACCTTTCCTTCCAGGTGCTCCCCAATGTCACTTATAAAGACATTAAAGAGGACCGGTCCCAGTACTGAACCATGTGGTACTCCGCGAGTTACCCTCCTTTCTTCACTGTGGACTCCGTTTATTATTACCCTTTGCGTCCTGTTGTCCAGCTAGTTTTTCATCCAGGCTACCACCTTGGGACCCACTCCAAGGCTGGCTAACTTGTATATTAATCCTTTGTGTGAGACTGTGTCAAATGCCTTACTAAAATCTAGGTAGGCCATATCCACAGCCCCTTCCTGGTCTACTACTTTGGTCACCCAGTCAAAGAAATCTATTAGGTCCGTCTGACATGACCTTCCTTCTGCGAAACCATGCTGCCTTGGGTCCTGTGCCCCACTGGCCTCTAGGAACTCAACAATACTCTCCTTCAGAATAATGCAAAATGTAATGACGAATGTGGATGTTGATGTGCGATATGGCTGCCACTACACATTCAGTCACTTCACTACCAGTCTAGCATTGCTTGTAAAGCGCTTTGGGATACATTGTGTATGAAAAGCGCTATATACATGGTGATTTTTCCTTTTCTTATAGTGACTAGCTATAAGAATATTAGTGCAGCTTCACAGTCGCATTTGGTTTTCAGTGAGATCTCACCACTTTAGCAAAGCTCATGGGAATGCAGTAGGCACTTCACAAGGTGCAGGTTAGAGGTCCTTTTCGCACATGCCTGCAGTTCAGGAGCTGAATGTATTTCACGGGAGGGGTAGTTGAGTAAAGATAGTGGAGCTTTATCCTTTATTTTCTAAGGGAATGGGTGGGGCATCCTTTTGGAGCGGGAAACCGTAATAAGAGGGGGCATGGCTATTCTTGTTGACAGGAGGCTCCCCTTTGATTTGTTGAGAGAATACTGGGATCCAGAGAGATGTTTTGTTTTGGTGCATGGCTGGGTGGGTTTATCGGAGGTGGTATTGGGATCAATCTATGGCCCCAACGTCGACTCGTCTCAGTTTTTCGTTACTCTGTTAACCCAGCTAGTATCCTTCCTGTGTTTACCGATTATTCGGGGGGGGGGGGACTGGAACCTGGTCTGTGATTCAGATCTTTACAGGTCTGGTTCTGTTAGAAAAGGCCTCTCACCAGGGTAGCGTGGCCTGCAAGATCTGATAGATACCGCAGGTCTTGTAGACCGTTGGTGCCTCCTACACCCATCGCTTAAACAATATACATTCTACTCTGTCCCCCATGCTTCTCAGTCGAGGACTGATTACTTTCTTATTAATAATTCTATTTTTGACTGGCCTGCAGGCTTGTGACATTCAACCTATGGTGGTCTCCGACCACGCTGCTGTAGCCCTGGATCATAGTCTCTATGGGTTGGAGGAAAGGGATTCAACTTGGTGGCTCAGTTCTACCCTGCTTAGAGATCAGGATACCCTTGCAGCAGTCAAAACCTTCCTGCAGAATTTCCTCCAGGCCAATGAGGGCTCTGTACAATTCCTAGGCATGCTGTGGGGCTTTGTGAAATGCGCAGTGTGGGTGGAATTTATTAAAATTGCTTCCACACGCAAAAAGCAGAAAGTGGAAAGGATGGATCAATTGCTTCAGCAAATCAGGTCCTTAGACAGGTCACTGTCTGCCTTTTCTGGCTCTGCGATTTGGCTGCAGCTGTGTGCCTTGAGAGCTCAGTATTTTGGTCTCTTAGCTGAACAGGCTGACTTAGCCCTTCGACACACAAGGCTGTGCTATCTGGAGGCGGGAGAGAGGGCTGGAAGACTTCTGGCCATGCAACTTCAACAGATTGATGCGAGGAAGGCCATTCCTTCACTTCAACCTGATCCACGGGGCCAGATCCTCACCTGGCCGCATGACATAACGGATGCTTTTTCTGAGTACTACCGTCTCTTGTATACTGCTGATTCTTGCTCTCCCAACCTACCTGATAGAATTACAGACTACCTGAACCCTCTACCACTCCCGCAGCTTTCCACGCCACAACAGGATCTGCTGGAAGCCCTTGTTATAGAGGAGGAAGTTAGGAGGGTCATCAAGGCTCTCCCAAAGAACAAAGTTCCGGGTCCTGATGGGTTTCTGAATAATTTTTACATTGAGTGTATTGATGCAGTGTCGCCCGTCCTTACCCGTTTATTCAGCTATTTGCATTCTTCAGGTCTGTCAGATCCCACTTTCAATCAGGCCTAGATCTCCCTTATTCCAAAACTGGGTCGATATGTCCTGTTGCCTAGTAATTACAGACAGATATCCTTGCATAATTCAGACCTGAAAATTCTGGCGAAGGTCCTAGCCAGTTGACTTCTACAAGTTTGCATCAGCCCAACCCAGGTTGGCTTTATGGCTGATCGATCTTCTTAAGATCATTTACGAAAGCTTTGGTATCTGATTTCTGCATTGGGAGAGGGTAGTGCCCCTGCCGCCCTGGTCTCCCTCGACATGGAAAAAGCAGTCGGGTCTCTTGGCCTTTCCTTTTCGTTACCCTCCAGAAATTTGGCTTTCCCCCTGGATTCTGTGATTGGGTGCGGGTTTTATATGCTAACCCCTCTGCCAGAATCTGGTGTAATGGAATTCTCTCTGCTCCGATAGCCCTTCAGCTTAGAACCCGGCAGGGGTGCCTGCTTTTCCCTTTCTTGCTTAATCTTTACCTTGAACCACTACTTTATAACCTCCAAAATAATCTTGCTATTGAAGCAATCTAGATTGGAAGGACTAATTTTAAGTTTTCAGCACCGCTTCTTCTCTGTCTTCATCAGGCAGGCTCCACCTTGATGATGGCCAGCTTTAGTCACTCCCTGTTAGGAGTGTTGGATGATGTCCTCCCTCACTTACCTTCTGACAAGCAACTGTTGGTGAAGTTGGTACAGGACAAGGGTCAAGCACTGGCTAAACACCAGCTCCAGATGCCCTTAGACATAGGTGGCTCCTGTGCCCATGCCATGGGAACAGCCATTGTGATGCATCGCAGGGCCCGTCTTAGGCTGTGCACCTTCATGGCAGACACTCAGCAGAAGCTGGCTGATGTCCCTTTTTTGGGTGCACTGACCTCTTTGACCTAGATATGGAAGATCATCTCTCCAGGATTGAGAAGTCCAGTGCCACCCTGGATTCTGTGGCTTTGTCCCAAAAGAACCCTAAAGCCTAGAAACCTAGAAAGAAGACCTTTCAGTTTCAGTCCTTACAGCCACAGTAAGCTTGGCAGCAGCCCCAGCAGGGGCAATTCCACGCCTAGTGCCCCAAGGCCAAATTCTCTGGCCAGGGTCCAGAAAGAGGTTGTGGTAGAGGAAGTGGTGCCCCTCCGGTTCCAGCAGCCAGTGTCCCCTCCAAAGCTGCCCAGTGATGGGTGGGAAGGTGTCTACCTTCCACCTGTCCAGTCCGTGACCCAGCTCCCTGTAGGGAGTTGGCTTCACCACTTCTGGCCACGCTGGTCCATCATTACTATGGACAAGTGGGTTCTAAAGGTGGCTGGCAGTGGGCTACCTCTAGATTTCGAGGTTCTCCCACCTTACTGATCCGACACTGCAAAGGAGTCCTTTGTGTTGCAGAAAATGCTTTCCACATTAAAGAAGGACGCCTCTCAGCTTCTTGTGAATCAGGCTATATCCTGTGTCTCAGACACCCTGGCAAGTCAGGGTTACATGTCCAGGTACTTCCTGGTCCCGAAATGGATGAGAGTCTGGCACCCCATACTGGATCTGCATGATCTCAATCAGTACATGAAGAAGCACAAGTTGTGGATGGTAACCCTGAACCAGGTCATACCATCCCTACAGCAGGGCATGTCGTTCTGCTCCCTGGACCTCCGGGATGCCTTCTTCCATATCCCAGTCTGTCCGTCCCACTGGCAGTACCTTCAGTTCTGTGCTGAAAGTGTTTTATTCCGGTTCCAGGTTATGCCCTTCAGCCTCTCTTCTGTGCCCAGGGTCATTACCAGGTGCAAGGCAGTGGTGGCCTTTCTGCAGCACAAGGGCTTCAGGGTATACCCTTCCCTGGATAACTGGCTGATGGCTGGGCCATCCAAGGAGGCGTGGAGTGGTCCAGGGATCTCATCCTCCAGACCTGCAGAAACTTAGGCCCGTTGGTCAACCTGGCAAACTCTGAACTGATCCCCTTGCAGTTGATTCATTTCATCAGGGCAAAGCTAGACTCCCTGCGGGCCAAGGCCTGCTTCCCTGCAGACCAGGCACTGGCCTTTACCTCCTTTGCCTGATCATTTCAGGTTGGGCATTCATGCCCTGCCTGAGACATCCTGCAGCTGCTGGGTACATGGTATCTTGCACCATCATGGTCTGGTGAGCCTGCTGGCTGGTGAAGCAGCTGCAGTGGGACTTGGGCCATCAGTGGTCCCACCACTTAAGACATTTTGACCAGCTGGTCACAGTGACCCAGGCAATGTGGGATGCCATCCAGTGATTGCTGATTCCAGAACATCTGGAGGAAGGAGTCCCATTTGTCCGCCCAGAGCCGACTGTCACTTGCATAACGGGTGAGTCTTTGGTGGAGTGGGGAACGCATCTGGGGGACCACATAGTCCATGGATTCCAGTTGCCCAGGGAGTCTTGTCACCACATCAGCCTTCTGGAGCTCCATGCAGCACCTCTGATGGAATTCACTTCATCAGTCATAGGTCAGGTTGTGCAGTTCCAGACTGACAATACCATGACCATGTTCTACCTGAACAGGCAGGGCAACATGCAATTCATTCCCTTGTGTCAGGTGGCTCCCTGTACCTGGACTCTCATGCGCAACCATGATGCAGATCTTCTGGCGATTCATGTCATCAGGATGGACAAGCAACTGGCAGATGCTGTGAGCCAGGAGGGAGAGACATCACACAAATTGTCCTTGAATCAGGAAGTGGTGAACCACCTGTTCTTGTGGGTCACACCTCTGATAGATCTGTTTGCCTCATGGGAGAATGCAAAACTGAGGCTGTTTTGTGCCCCCCCCCTTTCCCAAGGCCCTGTACCCCAGGTCTCGTGTATGCCTTTCCTCCCTTCTTGATCTACCAGGTGGAGCTCAGGCCCCAGACAGACAAGGCGTTGGTGATCCTGGTAGCTCCAGAGTGGCCACCGCAGTTCTGGTACCTGGATCTCCTCAGGCTCAGCTGCAGGCCTCCGTGGCAGTTGCCTGTTGATATGGACCTACTGACCAGACAACAGGGATGGTCCTGCAGCTGGACCTTCAGTCTCTGCACCTCACAGCCTGGTTCCTCTGTGGCTAGAATTCCAGGCTCTGGGTCTTTTGGAAGCTATACTCCATGTTGTGGAGGCCTCCTGAAAAGAGTCTCTAGCCTATGCAACACCTTTAAATGGTAAAGGTTTTTCATTTGCTGACAGGGCAAGGAGCTTGTTCCTATTGCATGCCCAGTGGCTAGTATCCTCGAGTACCTTTGGTCCCACTCCCAGCTGGGGTTGCAAGTGATGACCCTCAAGGTGCACCTGGCAACCATCTCTGCATACCACGCACAGGCTGGTATGCCAGTGTTGGTCCAGCAGAAGGTGGTTGGATACATTTTCAAGTGCCTTGACCACCTGTCCTCTCCGGTGCGTGGACCACCACCACCACAAGACCTACTGATGGTGCTGGCTGTGTTCCTGGGCAAGCCATTTGAGCCTATGCATACATGTGAGATGTCACACCTGACATGGAAGATTGCATTCTTGGTAGCCATCATGTCAGCCAGAATGATTAGTGAGCTCCGGGCGTTTAATGTGGAGTCTCCTTATCTGGTCTTCCATGAGGACAAGGTATCCTTCACTCCCATCTGAAGTTCCTTCTGATGGTTGTATCGGAGTTGTACCTTAATCAGGTGATGAATCTCCCAGTCTGTTTTACCAGACTTTCTTAGGAGGCTGACCACAGACCTGCGGAGGATGCTTTCTTTTTATAACGAATGGCCCGGAGATTAGGTGAGGCTCACCAGCTGTTCATGGCATATGCTGAAGCCGTACCTGGCAGACAGGCAGCAAAATGGATGATTGGCAGGCAGATAACATCTTGCATCGACTTCTGTTGTAGTTTGACTCGTTAGAGAGCCTCCCCTAGGGCTTAGGGATCATTTTGCCAGATATACTGCTGTCTTGGTGACTGCTTCCAGAGACATCCCCGTCCAGGAGATCTGCAGTGCTGCCACTTGGAAGTCAGCACACACCTTTATCTCCCCATTACAGCATTGACCTAAAGTCTCATCAGGAGGCTGGTTTTGGGACCTTGGTTCTCCAGTCTCTGTTCGCCAAATAGGGTGCGCACCTTGCCCTTTCCTCCCAGAGAACTGCCAACGTGTGGATAGTAAACCACATCCAGACCTCTAGAAAAATAGGTCAGTCACCTGTGACCTTGGTGCTAGGACTGGTATGTAGTTCACATCCACACCACCCACCCAGTCTCGCCTGGCAACTGGCACAGGGATCCCTGCTTCCAGAATGCAAGATCGGACATCACGAGGCGAAGCCGATGGATATACTGCCTGGTTGGTGGGAGGAGCTTAGTTTGAAGGACATTATGGCAAATCAGCACTTTCCAGAGGAACTGTCAATATGTGGATGTGAACTATATACCACTCCTAGAACTATGGTTATAGGTGAGTAACCTATATTTTTGGTTACCTGATAGCCTAATGGTTATTGTTCCGAGACCCAGGTTTAAGTCTTTAGTCTACACATGCAGCAGCAGTCAGTGCTGAGCATCTCTCTCTGATGCCTTCGGTTTCGGGGAAGGGGATTAGATCTTGCCTTTACACAACTGTCTCTGGTGAGCCAGGGTAGATAGTCTTGTAGGCAGGAATATAGAGCTCCAGACAGATGACATTTTCTAATGACATAATATAGGAAACTGATGTATGAAGCAGTGGTGTCGTGTGCTCATTTCTGTGCTAAGTGTCAGTCAGGGTGCAGTGGGTGGACCTGGTCCTAGCCCATCAGTAACTGACTAGACCTTTCCGGCTAGTTAGTAATGGACCTGGTCCCATCCCATTACTAACTAGCCAGAAAGGTCTGTCTTGGCTGTGCCCAGTGGGGTTGGGCAAAACAGATGAGCACAGTGCTCATTTTTCATTCTTTGCTCTTCCCTCAGACCTTAGGGCTATGTAGCCCAACTCCTCCTTCCTTGTTGTGAAGTTCTGGGTCATCTGTGCTCTGAGTGCAAGTCTGGAACAGGGTATAAGTAGAGTGGAAGTGGATATCGTAGGGTCAGTAGTGACTGCTGTATAGACATGGGATCACCAGCTTATAAATGGGCTGAAGGAGAGAGAAATATAAAAAGTAAAAAAAAATGTTATTTTCCTGAGTCTGGAACATCTGCTGCCTCTGTGGTCACCTCAGCCTACCCTTGAAACCGTTTTGGAAGTTGCACAGGTGTTCATAACTGCATTTCGTTTATGTCCTGTGCTCTCACGTTCTCCGGTCTCGTGGGAAAACAGTGTGCTTGAGGGCAGGGCATGGGTCCAAAACAGAAACTGTGACAGTTGGCAGTTATATCTTGTGTGTTGCCCATGCTACCTTCACTACTCAACAGTGATAGATATATATAATATCTGATTACACTGTCTTGTCTGTATGTGGCATCTATCGTCTACATTTTTAGATTCCTTTCAGGCTTAGCTCTGTAAACTCTGAATGGACAGCATTTAGTATGTAGCAGTAAGCCATCTTACTGTCTAAAAATGTTTTACCCAGGATTGCCCAGCTGAGATGCATTACCTCATTTTCAGTGTGTCCTGCTTTTAACCATTTTGTATCTGGAGGACTGAAGTACAGGGAGGGTAAATGACTTGCCCTTACTTACCACAGTGAGTCAGTGGCTCGAGTGGGATTTGAACCTGCATCTCTTGGTTCACAAGAGTCTGCTCCAAGCCCCACACCAAATTGCTTCCCACAGGGCACTGTAAAAAGGCAGCTTATGATAGAAGACCCTACTGTATGTCTACTATGTGATATGCTATGAAACAACAGGCTCCATTTGATTATGATGGTAGCTGATTTCCTAGTCATAATAACTTGTTGTGTTTACAGTTTGAACTGTATTAATGATCCATTTGTTTTTGTGTTGCAGTTGCTCAGTTGGACGACATGGGCTTTAGCATCATGAAGAAGTGCATCCATGCAGTTGAAACAAGAGGTAAAAGAGCAGATTTGCTACACATTGCTACAATGGCTCCTCCTTTTTCACCCCGTTCCAGTCTGGTTTCAGAAAACACCATTCCACCACCACCTCCCTGCTCCGGCTAACTGACGCCATCCTAACCGGAATAGACAATGGCCTTATCACCTCAACCATTTTTGTCGACCTTGCAAAAGCATTTGACACAGTCTCCCACTCCCTACTCCTGGACTCTTTCTCACAGCAGGCCTGTCGCCATTTGCCACAAACTGGTTCAGGGACCACCTCACTGGTAGAACCCAATCAGTTTGGATTGCAGGCATCATCTCCCCTCTCCTCCCGATTAACACAGGTGCCACACAGGGCTCTGTGCTTGGTCCCCTCTTATTCTCAGTCTTCCTAAATGACCTGCCTTCTCTCTGTTCCCCTTCCTCCTCAACCCACATGTATGCAGATGATACTGTTTTGTTTGTGTCTGGCTCAAGTCCTACTGAGGTTACAACCAGTTTGCAACATGATTTCAACAAAGTTCAGCTCAGCTTGCTAACCACCACCTCTTACTCAACACCAAGAAGACTGTCTCCATGACCTTCGGCACTAGGCAGAGACTCTCTAGGCTTCCTAACCTCCCCTCCTTCCACACCCTGGATGGGACAATTCTTGAAGACACCTCCTCCTTCAGATACCTTGGGGTCTGACTGGACCAACACCTCAATTTCTCTGGACATATTGATGCCATCCTGAAAAAACTGCGCCCCATGCTTGGCGCCCTATTCAGGAACCGTAGCTGCATCCCTCTTACAGCTAGGCATGAAATTGTCCAGAAGATGATTCTCCCTATTTTTGACTACTGTGCTGTAGTTTATGGTGTTGCTCCAAAAACATCCCTGACTAGATTGGACACACTGTTTCACTCTTTCTGTTGCTTTGCCCTTGATGCCTCCTCTTGTACACACCACTAAGATCTCTACCACACTACTCCCTTCCCCTCTCTCTCAAACATGCCTATCCCATTGCACTAAGCTCACTTCTAAACTCTGGTTAGGGTCTCTCCTTAACTACCTCTCTCCCTCTTTTATCACACCACCCTCTTCCACTCATTCCCCTAGATCCAGTGACTCACACACCTTGGTAATCCCTAGATGCTCCACCCAAATTGGTCAATCTGGCTTCTCTTACTGCTTTCCCAAAATCTAGAACTCCCTTCCCTCTCAGATCCACCACTTCTACTCCTCCCACTCCCTATGTTCTGCCCTACACAATTATCTCTCTTCGAACTGCACCTGCCATGACCCTCCCTAACTACGCACTCGCCTAATGCATAGCCATCTCTCCTTCCTGAATCTTCCCCCTGCCTATTAATCATTCCTCCACTTTCTTGTAGCTTCCATTTTCTCCACCCCTTCCCTTGCACCCACGCTCCAAAACCACCCTCTCGCCTATGCACTAGTCATTCGCCCCTTGCCTGAACTTATCCCCCTATTGACCAACCTCCTCGCTCTTATAGCTACCTTTCTCCACCCCATCTCTTGCAGTTACCCCTAGCCCCCTGCAGGGTTCATCTACATCCTGAGGGCTCTGCTCACCTCCCCCTGTCATCTCCTTGCAGCCCATCCTACCCTCTTTCTTCCCTCCTTCACTTGCAGGGTACCCATTCATCCTGTAGAGGTCCCAGTGGCTGCCCCGTCCTCATCCCTCTCTTCCCATTTCGCCCTCTCTGGAACTTTGTGAATCTCCCTACTGATGCACTTACAGATATACTTCCTTGCCCCTCTGGTACCCCTACCAGTATTTCTCAGTTCTTCTCCCTTAGTTACCCCATCTTCCAGCCTTTATTTTGTACTAGGTCCCTCCCCATGATGCTCTCATGTTCTCAGTCCTTGTTTCTTATTTCCAAGTATTGCTGCCAAATGTTTTGTTTCAAAGTAAGTATCTTTTTGTAAATGGTGACTTAAATGTAGTAATGTTTGTTACTCCATTGTACCCCCCCCCGGTCGCACTGGGAGACAAGCAACTTGTTGTTCAGTGTGCTTTCCTGGTGAAATATTTCAATAAACAAATAAATAAAATAAACATTGTGCTACGCACACGCACGCCATTGTTCCCATCCCTCTGTATTGGCACTTAATCACTGTTGCACAGCAAAATGCACTGGTGGCAATGGGATTGGATGCTATTGTGGGCCTTCTCAACACCAAATAGGATCCAGTTGGCATGGAGTGCTAGCCTAGCACTAGTACCTTGTAACCAACTGCCATCCGTGTTTTAACCTGTCAGACAGAAAACCACTGTATGGGCTGACTTTGCCACATTTACATGGAACAGTAAGTGCTCAGTTGAACTTTCTCTTTTTTTTTTTCTGTTTCCCCCCCAATCCTCAGACCTGCCCTGCCTGCCATCCCCCCATGCCCAGGCTTGCCTCCCGGGCCCCAGTGGACATTGTTGGCAAGCCCGGCTTACTCGGGTCAAGGCCATGGCAATGTGAAGGCAGTGGACACAGCGGCAGCAGAGACTGGTGTCATGCCGGTGAGGAGTACTTTTCTGATGCTTGCTCCCTGGGCGGGGACAAGCATTGATGTCCAGCGTCCTCGCCGCCCCTAACGTGACAGGTGCTGGTCAGCAACGGCACCCAGCCTCTGCCAGGGGTCTGTAAAGTGCAGGACACTCTTCACTCCCTTCCTCTGTAAAAAGAGAGCAGTCCAAAGAACACTCGATCCATCTCCCCCGGCCCTTTATTCTTCACATTTTTAAGTGTCATAAGAATTCTTGGAAGCTGCAAAAGCACTTCAGTGTACAGTATTAAGTTGACCAGCTGCTGGGCTGACAGAGCTTCTGTTTTAGGAGTAAGTTGTTTTTATCTTGAACTGGACTGCATGAATGGGGAAGTAGACAAACCGCTGTGCCATAACTCTGAATACGTCCTTATTTATTTATTTTCAAATTCTGTTTGTGCTCCACCACGCCAGGGCATCCTTCCAGGGTGTTCATGCGACCACTGCCTCTACTCCCAGTCTGAACCCTGCACTCCCCCGACCACCCAGGCAGACCTAGCCCCCGGATCACCCCCCCCACCCTGGGGCAGGATCATCCTCCCGCGACAGCCTTTCTGGGATTAGAGAAGTCTTACCTGGGTGGCGGGTTGGCCATGGAGTCCTCCAAGCGCGGGGCTGACAGTGGGATGTGGAACCCCCATCATCTCCACGGCCGTGAGAGTGTTTTTTCTAGTTGGGTCCCCAGACGCAGTACATGCAGTGCAGCCCTGCTGTGGCATGGATGTTCCCACCCACATCCAGAAGGCACCCACCTGATGTCTCCCCTACGTGCAGCCCCTAGGAGTTGCAGTGTCTCTGGTCTCCAGCGGGGACCGTTGCGATGTCAGGCTGACCCTGGAACCCTTCCCTGAGAGAGGAGAGCAGTCCTCTGGATGCTTGATCCTCCCTCTCCCCTGCCAACCCCCGATGGCCTGGGCTCGTTCCCGAACCCAGGTTGCTGGCGTGGCGCGAGTTGGGGTGTCCAGCGCCTCAACCCTCAGCACCACTGGGCTGGCAATACGTTCTTATTGTATGTATGACTATCTAGATGTGAGAACTGCACCAACAGAGTCCAGTGGCGCTGAAGAATGGCTGGTCACCCCATTTTAATGTGCCCCAGCATTCTTCCATCCTTCTGGGCAGCAGCCACTCACTGCTTGTGGTCTGTCTCTTCCGTTTGGCATTCTGACCAAGAGAACTAGCTGGGAATCAGACCAGGGACCAGTCTCCCTTGTCTCTCTGTGATTTCAGTAGGAATGGTCTGTCACAAAATCACATCTCATAATATGGTGATAAGTCCTATGACATAAAGTGGACCTAGAGTTGCACTAGACTAGTGTAGTGGGATAGCATCCTAAACCTACCTTCTTTCACCTTCTCCTCATGGCTCACCTCCCTTTACCCCATTACTGAGCTCCCTCTAATTTGTACCAGTATCATCCACCCTCTCCAAGGACTGTCCAGATGGTCACTTTGCATTTCCTAGAAATAAAAGCTCCACAGTGCAGTATGCTAGTAACAATATTTGTGTCTCTATATCTCTTTCATCGATTCACTGTACCGTTGTTCTAAACTTATTAACTGCTGTATTGTGTTATGTATTACTGGTCACTTACTGTATATATATTTATGACTGTATTTAACCCTTCCCCCCAGGACACACCTGGAAACGTGCCTTGGCTCAGTGTGCCTTCCTGGTGAAACAAACAAATACATAAATAATTAACCACACAGCATTGTTATTGTCAGGATTCAAAATACTGTTGTAAATTGGTACAGACAAGTGGGGGTTACCAATAAAAACAGTATATGTTACCCAGAAGTGACCCTGTAGATATAACCATGTAGAAATCTCTCCAACATTTAAACTTCGGTATAGGTAAATCTGCAGTGAGCAGGGATGTTAAGATAGATGATAACAAAATAGTGCACCATATTACTCAGGCTAGGCATCCCCGTTTCCTGCTAGCAGTTTAACTAAAAGTCACATTTGAACAGTCTGGCCAAAGACCTGGAAAAAAACTGAACTATGTGACACAACAAAATTGTCATGCTATAACTTGATTTCTTAAACTGTAGTATAACTTTGAACTATGCAGACAGAAGCGTTTTTAGGTGATGATAAACTGTAGTATTTGGTAACTGTAGCAACAGTTCTGACTTACTCTGTACAACTTTATGCTGGAAACTTAGAAGGTGGCCCTTAGACTGCAAAACTGTGACGCACGGTCTGAACCCCACAGATGTTAAAGTCTAATTTGACAGTTTAAGCGTGTTTAACAAAAAAATGAAATACTACTTGTAATTATTTTTCTTTAACTTTCTTTTATTGTTTCTCTAAGGGAACACAAATAGCTCTCTTTACACAGAAGAGTATGGACAATATGTATACAGTACAGAAGAACCATACAGTAGTTATTGCCTATTCTTACAGTAATATGAAAAAATGGACAGTAAAAGTGGAATTAGATCAAGTGACTACTCAAAGATACTATATAGCTTTCACCTCAGAAATGACCATTAAAGATAAATACTGAGGCCACTATCATCTAAGAGGTGGGGAAAACAGCTGGAACAGTTCCATCTTCCATAGCTACGTTGTTAAGGTAATTAATATGCAGTGTGGCAAAAGCAGAGCACATTTTACAAGCTCCAGTTTGGCAGAGACAGTCACAAACCAAGCAGTTCTAAAATAACAACACTCTGGTAACCATTCTCAGGTTTAGTCACAGCCAAAACAGTATACTGTACCTTAACTACAGGAAATCTAGACTTAATTCTGAAAGCGAGGAAAGAGGAAAAATTACAAAAAAAAAGCAAGTAAAAATATAAAGAGCAATAACCCCTACCCGAAGAATAGCAATAAATTCATCCGCCTAGCCTAATAATGTATTTAGTGCCCACACAGGCATTTAAACAGTAAAATCCAAACTGCTGTCATAGGAACTTCAGCATATCTCAGCATAGTTATAGAGGGAGGGTATGCATTAAAAGGAAAACCGATAAACTAGTTGGGACAAGTAACGGCACCATGCAATTTTGCTTAAAGTTGGACCAGCATAACATTCTATGGTGATTTGCATATGCAGCCCATGATGCTTTGCACTGTGGGGGATGTGTGATTTTGTATTTTCTTGAAACTTGGCTTCCCAGCCAAATGCCCTTTGGGGTAACCCTTGCCTCAGTGTTTACGCACAGAGGTTCTTTGTCTTTTAACTGAACAGTGTCCAGGATGAAAAAGCTGGGGCACATGTGAGAAAGTTCAGCACTCACAACCTGTTAAGAGAGTCCTCCTGATCATCCATTTCAACGTGGACTAAATCAAGAAATTGATTGGCAGTTGCCTGGTCCATAACAAGGTAGAGCTTCCAAGAATCAGTCTTCAGCATTGATTCCCACTAGTGGGTCTTAGCCGGAGGTGCTGGGATCCAGTGGGACCCAGAACATTTCAAAGGACTGGCGCCATGGTAAGCAGTGCACATTTGCGACAGTGCGAGTCAGCACACGCGGCTGCTAGTTCATCTCAGCATCAGTCCCCAACCAACTCAGTTCCTTTTTTACCCACTGTCGAGTGCATATCAGTGATATCGCTTGCGCGCCAGGAGTCAGAACTTCAGCTTTGTACGACAGCAGCATTCAGGTCTTCTCAATCAATCAATCATCAATCAATCAGATCTTTATTTATCCAGGCTATCACCATTGAGCAAGCTCATTTACAAGGTGGACCTGCTGTTGGCAGGGAAAATTGTACAGTTACTTATAAATATACATAATACAAAAGGAACAACATGTTTACAATACTGATAGGAGCAGAGTATTTACATTCCAAGTCACATGTACAAGAAAGATATACATAACACAACCTGAACGTAATATATATATATATATATCTACAGTTCCCACAGGAGCAGGATGTGTATGGATGTCATATACAAACCATAGAAGAAAAAAAGAAAGATTATCCTGTCCATCAGAAACACGTTACAGGCCTGGATGGAAATTCCTAAGCTATAGAGGTGTGCATAACAGTGTGTAAGCCTTAAGAAAATGCGGCAGAAGGGGGGTGGTGAATGAGAGGGATGCAGAGGGTGCTAAGGGCAAGTGGGGCAGAGGAGGGGGGAGTAGTAGTGACAAGGGCTGATTTGGATAAGCAGCTGGGACTAGTGTTGGAGAAGAGAGGAACAATAGTCAAGCTGCTTGGAGCGATAGAAGCAATACAGATTTCAGCAAACGTTTTGTCATAGAGGGTCTTAAAGAAGGCAGGACTGACAGGTGAACTAAGTCTCAATGATTTTTGTATCCTATTCCAGAGAGTAGGCAGGGCATAGCTTATGGCGGCCCTTGAGTGTTGGCCCTTGGGACAGTCAAAGAAATCAGTGATTAACTTCTCAAGGCATAGTTCCTAATAGGACTAAGGGGGAGACAGTCAACAACGTATTGTGGGAGTTTGTTGGTAAGGGCTCGGAGCGTCCATAGGGCTGCATTTCTATATCACCTGTATTGAAGGGAGGGCCACCCTACAGCTTCGTGTAAAGAGCAGTGATGTGTGGAGTATGGGAGGCCAGTTATAAATCTCAGTGCTCTATGATATAATGCATCCAGTTTTGCAAGATATGAGGCAGGGCAATGGCCATAAATGAAGTTGGCTTAGTCAATTAAAGAAAGGAATGTAGATTGGACAAGCTGTCTTTTTGCATCTGTGGTCAAGAGGCATTTAATTCTGAAAAAAAGACCAAGCCTCTGCCTCAGTTTTTTCAGCAGTTCTTCTGTGTGTTCCACAAAAGAGAGTTTGTTGTCTAGCCAAATACCAAGGTATTTGAATTTAGTCACAAATTCAAGATTTTCTCCTAATAAAGTAGAGATTGATGGTAATGGACTAGCGACAGCAGAATAAGCCCTGGGCCTGATGGTGAGAAAAGAATGGCCTTGTTTTTTTTGCATTTAGTAGTAACTTTTTGCTAAGGAACTGTTACTGCAGAGTATTAAGTCAGCTTGTAACTTCGTAGACAGCTTCAGGAGATTCCCGGCTTAAGTAGAGCACCATGTCATCAGCAAACAAGTGAATACTGGCATCTTTGATGCCTGCATCCAAGCTGTTGATATAAATGGCAAACAGTAATGGGCCCAGTATGGAGCCCTGGGGGACACCTCTTTTTATTGGTTTAAGTGGAGAAGTCTCTCCATCAGCCTTAATTTGTTGCTGTCTATCAGAAAGGTAGTCTTGGAACCATCCCAGTGCGGTTGAGCCAATGCCTGTAGTTTTTAAGTTGGAGAGGAGCAGGCAGTGGTCAACAGTGTCGAAAGCCTTACTGAGGTCCAGAAACACGGCACAAACACATTTTTTGTTGTCTAGGTCCCATTGCCAATCATTAGTAACTTTTGCCAGTGCCATAAGTGTACTATGCAGCTCTAAAGCCAGACTGCATTGGGTTGAGTAGTCTAGCACTGTCTAAGAAAGATCTCAGCTGTGTATTCACAATTTTTTCGAGAAGTTTTGAAAGCATGGGAAGAAGGGAGATTGGTCTATAGTTATTTAGGTCACAGGAGTCCCCTGCTTTAAACAGGGGAATGACATGAGCAGTCTTCCATGCCTTGGGGATGGAGCCTTGTGCTAGTGACAGATTGAATAGGTGTGTTATAGGTGTAGCAAGTATATATTATGCTATTTTCGAGAAATATGGGTCGAAGGAATCGGCCCCAGCACTTTTTTTAGTATCTAGTCATAGAAGATCATCTTCAACTTCTTTCATGGTGGTAGGTGAAAAGGAGAAGGAGAAGTCCATGTTATTGCTACTTAGTTCTGAAGGCTGGGTGTTGGTCTGAGGAAAAATGCTACTTACAGGTGCGTTATCAAACGCCAGGCCAGCAGTGGCAAAGTGATTGTTGAAAGCCTGCAGTACCTCTAATTTATCATTAATGATAATATTATCAGTGGTAATTTTGGAAGCACTTCCTGGAGAGTGGCCAGATAGCTCTTTTATGGTGGACCAGAACTTGGTAGGGCAGTTTGACGCAGAGAGTAGCTTGGTTTGATAAAGTTGGCTTTGGCCTCTCTGACCAACTTAGTACAGACATTTCTAGATGCCCTGAAGAGACACCAGTCTGCGTCAGCACAAGATTTACTGAGCCCTTTTCCAGAGGTAATCTCTTTTGAGTAAGGCAGCCGGATCCGGTGAGGGAACTAGCGACAGGTTCTGGCTTTTATTAGGTGCTTAACCAGGGAGTATGGCTGTTTAGGGCTGGATATGATTTTATGGAGAACGCATAGACATCGCCACTGACTTAGCTAGGTAGAAACTCTGCCATAGCAGAGTTTTTTAGATCATTGAAGTATGCAATAGCATCGAAGTTCCGTCTGGATCTTTTAGTGGAAAACTTTGATGTAGATAGAGGTTTGGTAACCGTTCTTATGCCACCAATAAAACAGTGGTCACTAACGTCCGCTACGAGGATACCAGCATGGGTAAAGGAATGAGGTCTGTTAACAAGGAGAAAATCCAAGAGGGTGCTTCTTATTGGATTTTTTTTGTTGATGCGAGTAGCCTCAGTAATAAGTTGAGTGAGCCCATGAGAGTCGCAGAATTGTTTCAGGAGTAACGAGACCTTAGTCAGCCAGTCATAGTTAAGGTCACCTAGTATGATTGTTTCCATTGGGGTAGTATCCAGGTGGGATGACAGGTGTGTCAGAAGTTGCGGTTCTGCTGCTGGAGGTCTATAGCAGCCTATGATGCGGAACACCACTGATGGGGGAAAGCTCGACTTTAAGAGACAGGCATTCAAATCCACAGGCAAGGGAGGTAGCATCTAATATGGATACTGAGAATTTGTTTTTAACATAAATGGCTACTCCTCCACCCCTGGTCTGCCTGTCGGTTCTGAAGAGGAGGTAGTTAGGGATGTTTACCTCTGTCTGGGGTGGACTCGAGCCATGTTTCTGAAAGCACGAGTATGTCTGGTGCAGTATGAATAATCCAAGCCTGGACTGAATCGAGCTTCTTTAAAAGACTGCACACATTAGTATGCAAGAAGCTAATTCCTTTCAAAGTTGTGAGTTCAGAAGGAGATGAGAGCACTTTCGTAGGGTGAGAGTTAAGTTTGACGTCACCTGAGCATACTGTAGGAGTAGAAGGAGCACAATTTTCCTCAGGGCAGCAAGGAGAAGTTTAAAGGCACGAGTCTTTCTACGTCTGGTATAGGTTTGAGTACATGGGTCCAAAGACTGAATCATCTTATTGTGCTGCCCTACAGATACATATCCTAGGATCCATGCAGAATAGCACCAAGCCATACCTGGTTTGAATGGATAGGGTATAGGACCACGTAGAGGATATTGGTTAGCAGTTCCACTTCGAGGAGATTTCACAAACTGTGAGGGGATCGAAGGCGTACAGTGGCAGCATAATTTGTTCATAGTGTTGGTATATGGGGAGACTAGCATGGTAGAGCATGCACCTTTGTTGGACTCAATTCTGTCAGGTTGCCTAACCACATAGGGTATTATACAAAGGCTGGTGAATAAGCGTAGCCAAACAGGGCCTGTCATGGCTGCCCTTTATGTAAGAACCTTCTCAGGTTTAGTGTTTAAAGTTAGAGATCTTACTTAGAGAGGGCTCTTGCAGTAGGTATTCACATATAGGACTAAGCCGCCAGGCATCAGGACACCACAGAAAAACTTCTAGCTAGCAGTCTCTGGCAGGAGACTGCCCCTACGTCAGGAGACCGGCGTCAGTCGACACCAGTATAAAGGGGTGGTCCCCCATGCCTGCCCTCCGGTTCTTTCCCGCCATCAGCTTGTGAAAGTACCTCGCAGAAGAACAGCACTTACTTGTCTCGCCATTTTGGATGAGTATTACTCTCTTTTCAATATTTATTTCGTTTCTCTCAAATAATTGTTAAATTACCTCGCTGTGTATGTCGTCCCCGATGCCCTCGGAATCGCATAAGAACAAGTGTGGCTCGTGTGGACCTTCCTCACAAGAACAGCCATTCTCTCTGTCTTTTTTGCTTAGGCCCGGACCACCACATGGAGGAGTGCAAGCACTGCCGAAAATTCAGTTCTGCCACCCAGAAATGGAGAGAGCAGTCCTGGAGGCCCATTTGGTAAAAAAGAAAATGGCATCCATAGAGATAGAATTGAAAAAATTGAGGCAGGCACCCACTTCTCCTGAGGGCCATTATAAAAAGAAGAGGGACAAGGAGAAACACCAAGACCGTGACTTGGCATCCACAGCGGCTGCGACTCCGGCTGGGGTCACGGCCCTTCAGGTAACTTCCCCTACAGAGGGGAATTGGCCCTTCAACGGCCGGTGGTATTTAAGCCGAAGGCCGACCCCACTGGTGGGCTTGCTCTTGGGTCTGCCAGGAGCCTCCGGGGAAAGGAGGCCTCCACTCCTGCTATGGCCCCTAAACCTCAGCCTACCAGTAAGAGTGAGTCCGATAAGTTGGGTGTTGGCTCCACCGATGTCCGCCTGGATACGGCTGACAAGTCGGCCGTCGGTTCCTCCATCGACTGCCCAGCCCGAGACCCCACGTCAGGCTCTGACATCACACCTGACATCCGGAAGTCACCGCAGGGCACTCCGGTTTAGTTGCCCTCTGAGGTCCCCACATCTCCTCTGACTCCCCCCAAGGAATCTGCTCCTGCCTCTCCAGCTGGGGTCAAGGATGCTGGAATGCTGCCGTCGGGGGCACCCCCCCAATGCCAGCCCCTCAGACACGGACCTGGCTCCAGATAACCCAACGTCGCCCTTCGGCATTCTGCTCCCCAGCAGCAGACACGCTCTGCCGTCAAGGCTGGCTGGGCTCCTGGAGCCTCCTGTGGGTCTGCCTACTCCACACCCCATGCCGTTCTGGCTGATACCTGATCCATCTGGTCCACCTGCAGGGCTGACACCAGGACCTTCAGCTCCATCAGAACCCCTGGTGTGTGGATACCCAACGCTGCAATACCCGATGCCGCAGTATCCAGCTCCTCAGTACCCGACAATGCAGTATCCGATGCTGCAGTAACCGGCGCCTCAGTACCCAAAGCCGGGCCTCCCACCATTGGGTTATGGGTATCCTTATTACAGGTTTCCAAGTTACCCGTATCCGAGCTCCCCTCCTCCTCCACCTCCTCCACAGCCTCAGGTGGACTTGAGGGAGGTATTGGCCTCCTGGTGGGCTGAGGCTAAGACCCAGCTCACCAGGGAGGTCGAAACCCATTTGCCAACGCTGGTCCTGATGCCAGACCCCTTACGTCAGCGAGAAGAGACTCCTCCACCTTTACCCGATGCCAGGGCAGAACCATTTGATCTCGGGTTAGGGAAGACGCTTCCCAGGGTACCCCCAGAGGGGCCAATCCACCCTCCCCCACACAGGGAGGACTCTTCATCTTTATCGGAGCCATCTGTTTTGGATTCTGGCCATTCTGATCCTGGGGACGAGACACATACTCCAGAAAACCCCAAGCTGCAGGGCTCTCCGAATTCTCCTCCGGAGGACTCTTCCTTTCTGGAGCTGCTGAAGAAGATTCAGACCACTTGTGAGTGGCAATCAGTGGAGCCAGATCCCCAGCGTAAAAAACTTGCTGCTCTTCTGGACCTCCTGGAGACCTCTCCCACCCTGATTCCACCCTGGATCGAGCCTCACGCAGATGTTGTCTCCACTATTTGGAAACAACCTTTCTCGTTAGCCCCTCTCTCTGGAAAGGCAGATAGGCTATACCAGGCTCTAGAGGGTAAAGACTTCCTTAGTCTTCACCCCAAGGCAGATTTGGTGGTGATTAGCGCCACTCACGACCGATCCGCCAACCCAAAGCACCTCAGCTCATCCCCTCCTGACAAGGAATCATGACTTCTGGACCAGTATGTGAAGAAGATTTACGCTTCTTCACTTTGGGTATGAGGGCCCTAAATTATGTTGGTCATATGGTGAACTACCAGAAGTCCATCCTCAGTCTGGTGGAAGCAAAACTGGATTCCTTTCCAGATTCCCAGACAAAACAGGAACTGGGAGACCTGGTCCGTTCCGTGCATTCGGCCTGTAGACGCATGCTTCGTGCTACCTACGATGTGGTGGACATGGCAGGTAGGAGCTCGGCTTTTTCCATAGGCCTACGGTGCCATGCCTGGCTCTGCATGTCAGGTTTGGCCCCTGAAGTGCAGACTGCGATTCACGATGCTTCCTTCAGGGGATCTGTGCTTTTCGGTGGCGATGTCAGGGACATCATTACCAAACTGCAGGAGAAGGGTTTGGAATTGAAGTCTGTCCAGACAATGTACAAATCCTCCCAAGGGTAGAAATGTCCCTTTTGGCGCCAAAGCTGACAAAAACAAAAACAAACACAAGCAAAACGCCCAAATAAGCATAGAGCCACGTCGGCAGCCAAAGCTTCCCCCAGCAAAAAAGCCTCTGGAGCTCCAGCCGCTGCTCTGCCCTCTGCCTCCTGACTCCCTGCCTCTCCCACTGCCTCTTTCAGTATTAGAGGAACTGGTAGGGGGAGATTTTCCTCCCATTTGCCAGGTTGGGAGAGGATAACGGCAGATGATTGGCTGCTTCAGCTGATATCAGCAGGGCACTCAATAGAGTTTATCGAAAAACCTCCTTGCAGAGCCCCCCCCCCCCCAAGTCCTCGTACTCCCCTCTACACCTTCACTTGGTACTAGAGGAAACCCGCTGTCTTCTTTTGAAGGAGGCAATGGAGCCATCCCCTCCCGCCTGCAGGGGACGGGTTACTATTGCCATTTCTTTCTAGTACTAAAGAAGATCGGAGATCTGAGATCATATTAGATCTCAGGTCCCTCAATCAGTTTGTGGAGTACAAACTGTTCAGAATGCTCTCACTACTGAGTTTTCTTCCCATGCTTCGGCTGGGACTGTGGCTATGCACCTTGGATATGCAGGATGCATACCTCCATATGCCATTCCCACCACAAGTACTTCTGTTTTTGTTTCCAGGGGTCACACTACCAGTTCAGAGCCCTCCTATTTGGCCTTTCCTCGGCTCCCCGAGTATTTACCAAATGCCTGGCAGTAGTGGCGGCCTTCCTGCGTACCCAGGGAGTTCAAGTCTTCCCCTACCTGGATGACTGGCTTCTAGCAGCTTCATCCCGGGAGGAACTCTTATGTTCCCTTTCTCTCACCCTACAAGTTTTCTCCAGCCTGGGTGTCACAGTCAGCCAAGCCAGGTCCCACCTGGTCCCTTGCTGACGGTTACAGTTCATAGGGGCAGTGTTGGACATGACCCTAGGCAAAGCTTTTTTGCCGCCAGAGTCGAGATGCTTTCTAGTCAAGTTCGTGTCTTGTCGGGTCTCAGATGGGTCGGAGCCAGGAAGGTCCTTTGCCTTCTCGGGCTAAAGGTGGCTACCATTCCCACTGTCCCACTAGTGCGGCTTCACACGAGAATCTTCCAGTGGACTCTCAGGTCCCAGTGAGACCAGTCTCGAGACAACCTGGACTGCAAAGTCCTAGTGTCGGACCCAGTGATCAGGGACTTGCAGTGGTGGACGGTTTAGGAACACCTCAACCAAGGGGTCCCATTTTGTACCAATCCCCCACCCACCCAGACTCTGATGACAGACATGTCAGGGGCAGGCTGGGGTGCCCATCTGGGGTCCCACAGGACTCACTGCAGCTGGTCTCAGTTCGAGCAGGAGCTTCACATAAACATCCTCGAGCTGAGGGCAGTTCTTTATGTCCTTCAGGCTGTCCTTCCCGTCATTCTTCCCGGTCATCTCCTGATCCAATCAGACAGCATGTGTGTCGTCTGGTACCTCAACAAACAGGGAGGAACTCGTTCCTATCCCCTCTGCTGGGAAGCAGTGAGGGTCTGGTACTGGGCATCTCAGCACAACCTGCACCTGATGGCTGTCCATGTTCCAGGAGTGGAGAATGCTCTGGCAGATGCCCTCAGTCGCTAGTCAGCCAGGTCTTACAAGTGGGAACTCAATCAAGACATCATAAACGACATCTTCCAGCAGTGTGGGACTCCAAGTGGACCTCTTCACCTCCCCTGACAACGCCAAGCTTCCTGGCTATTGCTCGCTCGCTGTATGGCAAGATGTTTTTTGGCTGGATGCACTCTCTCTCTCTGTTGGAAGGGCAGATTCGTTTATGTCTTCCATCCCATTCCTTTGATTCCAAGAGTACTCAACAAACTTCAGGCGGAGGGGGCGCGAATGAGTCTCATCGCTCCCTTCTGACCGAGGCAAGTTTGGTTCTCTCTTCTGCAACAGTTTTCCGAGGAACCTCCTCTTCCTCTACGTCTGTCATAGCATTTGCTGACCCAGGATCAAGGGACCCTGGTCCATCCAGGCCTCAAATCACTTCAGCTTCATGTGTGGCTCCTACAGATGTAGCCAAGGCACGCTTTGGCATTTCCCGCTTAGTAGCGGATATTCTAGTGGAGGCCAGAAAGCCTTCCACCAGATCTACCTACACTATGAAGCATTTCGCTATTTGGGCCAGCTCCAAGGATTTCTAAATTTTCTCCTACCCAGCGAACAAAGTCCTGGATTACCTGAGGGATCTGTATGACCTGGGTCTTAGCTACTGCTCTGTGAAGGTACATATAGCAGCTATCTCAGCCTACCACATCCCCTTCGGAGACAAGACTTTTGCTCAATTGGAAGTCTCCAAGATCTTCTTGAGAGGGGTTCTCCATTTAAGGCCCCCGATCCGCAATCCTGCTCCTCCTTGAAACTTAAACTTTGTCCTAGAGAAGCTCACACTGCCTCCTTTTGAACCGGCAGCTGAGGCAGATTGTTCTTGGAAGACACTGTTTCTAGTGGCCATTACCTCCACTCGGAGGATTTCTGAGCTGCAAGCGCTAATGTGTAAAATCCCATACTTGATATTTCACGGGGAAATGGTGGCCATGCACACTAATCACAAGTTTCTTCCAAAGGTGGTGGCTGAATCCACATTAAATCAATCCATTGAACTTCCTGCGTTCTTCACAAAACAGTCCAGTCATGGAGAATATCTTCTGCACACCCTGGATGTGCACAGAATACTGAGATACTGTACCAATAGGACTAAGGATCTCAGAAAGATGGATCAACTCTTTGTTTCTTTCGCTAACAAAAGAGAAGGCAATGCTGTTTCCAAGCAATGCCTTTCTAAGTGGTTAGCGAATTGTATCACTTTCTGTTATGAAAAGTATAACAGGGCACTGCCAGGTCAGGTTAGAGGTCAACCTTGCCACACTGCTTCTGCCCAGTGTCCTCCTTGCCTTCCACCCCCGACACCCCCTCAACCCCTCCTCCTCCTCTGCACTCCTCCCCATTCTCCCTTCCTAATCCAGTCTCATGGGCGGCTGTGTCTCACAGTACAGTATATGTAACAGCTTACAAATTGCTACCCATGTATAGGTTCTCCTCGCTTTTGGTATGAGTATCCTGACAGCATGTAGATATTGAACCACTGCCCTTAAAAAAAAAAAAAAAAAAAAAAGTGTATCATTTCTACCTCAATTTATTTTTTGACACTGCCATTGTAAAGCTTCATACTTATGTTTCACCTTGTGTTGTTATATATTGTGTATCCTGCCTGTGTTCTCACCAGGTCCATCTTGTAAATGAGTTGACCTCAATGATGATCGCCTGGATAAATAAAGATTTTGACTAGGGGGTAGCTGCCTCTGCTGCTTGTTTCAGGAATGTGTCAGCAGCAGAAATGTGTGCAGCCGCAACTTGGACTTCCATCCATACTTTCACGAAACATTACAGTTTGGACATTGCCTCTCGCCGCAGAGCAGGCTTCGGGTTGGCTGTTCTGCAGGGACTCCTTCTGTGATCCCTGATCAGACTTTGTCATTTGTGGATGACGATTCCTCCTCCCATTTTTTCTCTTTGTTCCAGACTGTTTGGGGATCTGTCCTACAGGTGAATACCTACTGCAAGAGCCCTCTCGGAGTAAGACAGTACAGTTACGTAAGAACTTACTGTAACAGTAGATCTTCGAGAGAGGCTGTTGCAGTAGGTATTACGTTCCCTCCCTCTGTCCTGCTGAGTTTCTTCTTTTCGTCTATGGGGGCATATCTTCTCTCCTGTCATGCCTTTCTGGCTTTTGGCAGGAAAGAACTGGAGGGCAGGCGTGGGGGACCGCCCCTTTATACTGACATCGGCTGATGCCGGTCAGCTGACGTGGGGGTGGTCCCCCGCCAGAGACTGCTTGCTAGAAGTTTTTCCTTAGGGTCCTGATGTCTGGTGCCTTAGTTCTGTTACGTGACTACCTACTGCAAGAGCCTCTCTTGAAGATTTACTGTTATGGTAAGTTCTTGCGTAACTGAACTTTTGTTATTTTTGTATCAGTTAAGTTTTTTGTCACAGTTAAATAACTTGGTTTCTCACTTAGCCCTAACAAGTGTCAATGGTTGACAACCATGGAGGATGGTAGGGAGTTTGAAACTGGCTGCTCTGGTAGTAGAGCCACATTCAGTCCACTTTCGTCTCTGTAGAGGGATTCTGACGAAGGGCAGACCAGTAGTCCGGAGGAAATGCAGTCTTCCCGTAAGTAGGAAAAGAAGGGGTCCCGATTCCACACATGCTCTGCATTGAGGCTCCCAGCAATGCTTGGCCTCGTCCTCTTCTTGCAAGAAGGGGCCAAAACCGCTTTGGTAAAGGTCACCCTCTGTGAGGTCTGCCATGAAACATTCTGTTATTGCCGAGACTTCTAGCCCTGGGAGGTCAGTGTCTCAAGACTGGAGCTCCCCTCTGTCTTTAAGTGAGGGCACCAGCATGGTGCTGCTGTTGGCGCTGGTCCCTGACCATTCACAGGGCCCAGAACAGTGTTTATTGCAGCAGCAGCCTTTCTGTCCTTACCAGGAGCAGTGCCACTGGCATCTGCCTAACTTGTAGTGTTGCCTCCATCCTCTTGGGGGGCAGAGACATGGTGCCATCATCAGTCAAGTGTCAGATGGGTTGTCAACGCAGATTATGGTAGGTGTCATGTCCACTGTCGGGTTTGGGCCCCTTGGGGTCTGACCCAGTGTTGGGCCTGGCAATGCATGGGCTCGTGGTGCTGGGAAGCCTTCCTGGTGCCACATGCGGAATCAGTTCCAGCACCATCTCTGGTACTGGTCCTTCACACCTTGTGACTGGGACCGATGTTGCTGCAACCACGCACTGTGTTGTTGGCCCTGTGACCCCACTACCTCCTTTGTGCTCTTTCCGAGGACAGTATAGAGGGAGACGAGTCAGATCCCGATGCCATCATCTCTGAAGGCAGTGATGATAACTTGTTACAGTTAGGGGGTCCCAGATCCAGTTCCTGTTCCTCAGGAAGATCTATCCTTCCAAGCTGTGCTTAGAAATATGCACTTAGCATCGGATTTTGAGGCAGCAGCCACTGAGCATGCTAGGTGACTCCAGCTGGAGTTCCTGAACGTGCCCAGTATACCGGTCAGTTTGGTCCCGCCTATCCAACCCACTCTGCAGACTTTGCCTGATGCGATTTGGCAGAGACCTTCTTCGGTGTCAGCAGTCCCCAAGCAGGTGGCTAGGAAATATGCTACTGCTAAAAATAAGCCAGTGTATTTTACTCAGTTCATAGCTGATGCTATTGTAGTTCTTCCTGAGAATGACAAGGCCATTGTTTCTAAAGAGGTCACTGCACACCTCGCAACAGAGAGTTGCGTAAGATTGACACTGTGGGCAAACAGGCCTATGCTTCAGTCACACTGGGCATAAGGATAGCTAGCTACCAGGGACATTTTTCCAAATATGAGTATACCTTTTGTAGCAAGCTAAGATCTCTGGCAGACTTAGTCAGGGGAGTGTATATGTGATATAGTAGTGCATGGGTATAAAGCCTGAGCCTAGGAATTAAGCTTCTGTAAAAGCTGTCTAAGTAACATACATTTTCATTTTTTTATAGGCTGACTAGATAGCTTGAAATGTGGATCCCTATGTTATAGTTGTCTAAGCACATCAATTCTGTATGTGATCCACTAATTTTATTTTTTTATGTAGATTTTTCTTATGCTTTTTTTTATATTGTGCTTATTCTTTTCTTTATGTTTGTATGTAACTGTGATATATAAGAAAAAACTAATTAACTGCAATTTCAAAAAAAAGTCTCTGGCAGAGGCGCTCCCAGATTCAGAGGCTAAACAGGATACTCTGCTGGCTCAGGTATTGCATCCAGCAGTCACCAGCAAAAAGCCTCTGTGGATGCCTTTGATGCTGTATCTCAGTCTGCAGCTGTAGGCATTTGCATCAGATGGCATTCCTGGCTGCAGACTGCTAGCTTCACCCAGGACGTCCAACAACAGATAACGAATGTCCCTTTTGATGGCACTTATCTGATCAGACAGCAGGTGGAGCAGTCCCTTAAGGCATCTGATGAAACTCTCTCCACTCACTGGATGATAAGAGGGTTCATAGGTTTTACTTAGGCAGAACCAAGGACTTCAGACATTCCAAACAGCTCTTTGTCTCCAATCCTAATTGGAGGGGACAGCCTGTTACAATCAAGTGCATTTCTGTTTGGATTGTGAATTGCCTTCCCCGCTGCTATGTCATGGCTCAGGTTAAACTGGAGGGCAAAGTACATCTCCACTCCACCAGAGCGTTTAGCATGTCTCTGGCCTATTGGAGAGATTTGCGGAGCTGCAAGTTTTGAGCATATTGCACACTTGTACTAAGCACTATGCCCTGAATGTCCATGCCAGGAAACACAGCACCTTTGGCAGGAAAAATCCTGAATGGTTTACTAACCTGATGTGAGCCCTCTGCTCCAGCTGGCCCTAGTCTGGGGTGACTTTTTCTGAGCTTGGCACTCTGACCTACTAGTGGGAATCAATAGTGAAGACTGATTCTTGGAAGACATTAAAATTACTCACCATAATTCTTTATCGTCTAAGAATATTCTTACCACTGAGTGACATGCCCCCCCTTCAATCCCTCAGACTCACTCCAGTATGGTTCTGTTGATCTTCACCCCTTTCTTGGTTTGAGCTGTGAAGACCATGTTACTGGATTTGGTGGCCTTTCTTACACAGACCACAAGGGCGATCTTATTCCATTAGGTTAAGTGCATAGGTACTTGTCAAAGGTACTGAGGCAATTGGGGTGTGACGCTGAGGTAAATTAGCTGACTGTGTTGCCAGCCCTCTGAAAAGGTCTTCCAGGAATCAGTCTTCACCATTGATTCACACTAATGGGTCTTAGATGGAGGCATTAGGTCACTGTGGGAGACAGAACTTTTCAGGAGTGCTGGTGCCTTTGAAAGCTGCACACATGCGCAGCACCACGAGACTGACTTATGCTGCATGGCTTACCTCGGCACCAGCCCTCAACCACCTCAGTTCCTTTTTTACCACCATCGCCTGTGCATCAGTGACGCTGTTCACCCGTCAGGAGTCAAAACTTCACATTTATATGACAACAGCATTCAGTTCTTCTCAGTTTTAGTGTTTAAAGCTAAAGTTTGTTATTTTTGTGTCAGTTTAATGATTTTACAAAAATGTTCTGTCAGTTTTCTCTCAGCCATACCAAGTCTGTGCTCAGTGGCCTTAGAGGATGTTGGTAGGGAGCTTTTCAGGCAGGCTGCTTCAGCAGCGGGATTATGTCCAGTCCACTTTCCCCACTGGGGAAGGGTTGTGACCATGGACGATCCTGTGCTAAGGAGAAAGGATAGTCCTGCCAAGGCACAAAAGAGTGGGCCTGTTTCCGATTATGGTCAGGTTCTCTGTGCCTCTCTGCCTTGAGTTCCTCTCTTTCCCTTAGTAGGGACCCTATTAGTTGAGCGGTGTCTTTCTTTTTTATCAAAAGGTAGTTTAAAGTATTAAAAAAAGCTTTTGAAAATAAGCCCCATAGACTTGCATTGACGCATCCCCACTCTCCTGGTACCACATCACAAAAGCGGGAGGCGTGGGGGCGGGCAAACAGTCAGGAAGTGGAAGGGGGATCAGCTAGCTACTTGGTTGCACAAAATTACAATCCCTTCCCAAAGTTTCACCCGTGAGTAAACAATTTTTAATTTTACACAGCGGGACTATCGCCACCCCAGGGTAGCGGGCTATAAAGCCCAGCATGTCAGAACACACAATTCCTTTAAGCGTACAGCCATTGATAAAGGTAACTGTCTCTGTCTCTGTCTGCAGTGGGTAAATGTTTCTACCGTGCCAGTCAATTTAGTCATCTTATTTTGTCCACATTTTAAACCTTCTCTGATGCGGTCTGGAGTAGGCCTGCTTCAGTACCATCGGTCTGCAAGTAGATAGACTTAAAAAAATAAAGAAAAAAATACTGCCCTAAGATTGTATAGTGTATGTTTCTCAGTCTTAGCTGATGCCATTGTTATTCTCCCTGAGAATGACAGGATCATTCCCCCCCAGAAGGTCACTGCGCACCCTCTTACGAGGAATCGCACAGGTTTGACACTATGCGAAAAAGAGCCTGCGCATCAGCTACCCTAGGCATGTGGATTGCTAGCTAGCAAGGGGACTTTTCCTGTTATGACTCTACTTTGGAGCTCACTTAAGTTCCCAGCAGAGTCTAAACAAAGGATTCTGGTAACCACCTTTGACGGAATTTAGTCCAACAGTTATGAGCTCTAAGCCACTTGGATGCCTTTGCTTCTGCTTGGCCACTACAGCCATCTGCATCAGAAGACATTTCTGGCTCAGACTGCTGATTCATTCACAGGGGATGTGCACCTTTTCTCAACCTCAGAAATCTCTTCAGTTTCTTGGGTTGAGAAATTTAAAATTGTTTCTTGCAGGATGGGTTAGCTTCCAGGATATGCAGGATGCATATCAGCACATTCTGGTACACCCCAACCACCCCAATAGCTCTCATTCTTCATGCTGGGGCACCTTACCAGTTCAGAGTCCTGCACTTTGGACTGTCCTCAATACTGCTAGTCATCTCCTAATCCTAGTGCACCTAAGAAAAATAGGACTTCAAATTTACCCATACCTGCATAATTGGCTAATAGTCCATCCAGGCAGGAGATGGAACAGGCAGTGGCCACAGCCACTCAGTTCTTCCTCTCCGCGGGGTTTTGCTGAATCAAGAGAAGGTTCTTCTCCAATCCTCATAGCAGCTGCTGTTCATAGGAGTGCTTCCGGATACGACTAAGGCCCAAGCCTTTCTATCAGAGAGCAGAATGCACACAATCCTACAGACACCATGCTACGTCACGGAGCACAAAATTGTACCAGTCCACTCCATGCAACACTGCTAGGTCTGATAGTCTCCTCAGTGTTCTCAGTGCCCCTGGCATGGTTGCACTTGGAAACAACTCAGTAAAAGCTCAGTGTGCAGTGGACACAAGCATCACATCCTCAGAACTACACCATTCAGGTGATCAAGCCGATGATTTTGTCTCTCACATGGTGGTCAATGGAGGACAGTCTCCTCCAAGGCTTTCCCTTTTCCCAACCAGAGCCACAGGTGACTCTCATCAAGGATGCCTTCATGTTGTGATGGGGGTGCCCACTGTCATGGTCTCCAAACACAAGGTGTGTCTGGAACCCATCAGAGATGCAAGCCCTTTTTGTATGGTCTTCGAGCCCTAGTGGATCTTGTCAGCCACAAAACAGTCCTTCAGACAGACAATAAGTGTTTGATCTATTACTTCAGCAAACAAGGAAGAGTGCACTCTGACCCTTTCTGCAGCAAGGTGATGAGAGTCTGGGAGTGGTGCCTGGAGCAGGGAATTCTGCTCCAAGCCTTGTTTGCCAGGAGTCCAAAACACTGTGGTAGACGAGTTCAGCTGAACACAGGCTGATCCTCAAGAGTGGTCATTAGCTCCAGACATCATGAGATCTGTTTGATGAGTGAGGTACCGCAGATATCACCTTTTTGCATCCCCAGTCAATGCCAAACTGCCTCGATTCTTCTCCAGACATTGAGGACATGGTGCTTTCTGTCAAGCTGCAGACTGCACTGACAAAATCTATTTATGTATGCATTCCCACCAATCCTTCTAAGGCAGAGGGGATTGCTCAGACTAGAGGCAGATGGGAGCAAGATGATACTGGTCACCACCTACTGGGCTCAACAGATGCAGTTTCCTCTTTTGAACAGACTATCATTCAGCAAACTGAGGAATTTTCCACTTAGGATGGACTTCTGGTTCACCTGGGTCATCCCAACCTCTGCTCCCTTCACCTTCAAGCCTGTCTCCTAAAGAGATAGAAGTGAACATCTGCATGGTATCTCAGAGGGTCTCCGAAATACTTTTGGCTGCCTGTAAACCTTCTGGTTCTCCAAATCCCACTCCAAATTGGGTGCCTACTTATCAAGGTTTTGGAGTACATTTCTGATACTGGCTTGCAGTATTCCGCAGTCAAGGTCCACTTGTGTCTTTATTTCTACATACCACAAGCCTGTTGGTACCCTCTATCTGGCACAGCTGCCACTCTTCAGGAGGTTCCTTTAGGGCATTTTTCACACAAGGCCCCCATTATCAACCGTGTGCTGGATATACAAAATCACACATACCCCCACAATGCAAAGCATCATGGGCTGTACATGCAAATCACCACAGAATATTATGCTGGTTCAACTTTAAGCAGAAATGCATGGTACCGAAAGGCCTCCAACACAGTCTGCAAAGGGTCCAACCAGGACTCTTCAGTGTGCCTCGTCTATATGACACCCCAGTGGAATGAACCAGCTACCCTAAGATGGTCTTTCTGGGTAATGTTCTGGTGAACCCAATAACAACAAAAAAACAAGCTAAAATACAAAGAAACACAGTGCGCAAGCAGTGAGGCAATGATTACCCCAAAAGGCACTGGCCGGGAAGCCAAGACCAGAGGGAGCTCCTGGGAGCATCCAATGTGGTGCCGCAGCAGCCCTTCATTAGTGCAGGGGGCTTAGCTATTTTGTCCCCTGTAGTTTCCCCCTACAGCGCAGGTGTGCAAGGATGTTCATGATGCTACGATGTGCACATCCACCCACTGCATGTCGAACATCTCCCCACACTGTCCACTCCGTTGTACCATGACTTGCAGTTCTCCCCAGCCACCACCAGGAGCCAGCAGTGCTGCAGATACCCAAACCCTCCCTGGAGGAGGAGGGCAGTCCCTTGGATGCTCAATCCTCCTCCTCCTGGCCGACCTCTGTTGACCGAGTCTGCTCCCTAACCCAGGTCACCGGCATAGAGCGAAGTGTGGTGTCCAGCACCTCAACCCTCAGCACCACCGGGTCGGCTGTGAGCTAAATCTTTTTAATTCAGAATGCAGCTTTTCTAGTGCCTATCACCTCTGCTTGCAGAGTGTTTAAAATCCATTCCTTGGTCACAGATCCCCTGTATACTGCTTTCCACAAGGACAAGGTAGTTCTCTGCACACACCCTAAGTTCTTACCCAAAGTGGTATTGAAGTTCCATCTGAATCAGTCACTTGCACTGCCTACCTACGTTGTCAACTTCCAGAATGAAGGAGGGTGCACTCTTCATTCTCTGGATTTTATGACGGTCCTTATGTTTTAACTGGACTTCAGGCAATCCATACAGGTCTTTGTCTCCCTCTATCTCAGTTGAAAGGAACAGCCTGTTACAATCAAGTGCATTTCTGCTTGTATTTTGAGCTGTCTGCATCACTGCTATGCCATGGTGCAGGCCAAGCAAGAAGGTCAGGGATGTGCCCACTCCACTAGCCGTGTCCCTGGCAGAGATTCACTGCATGCCTATCAGTGATGTTTGCAGAACAGCGACTTTGAGCACAGTGCACACTTTGGTTAAACACTATGCCCTGGACGTCCATGCCAGGCAGCATGCTACCTTTGGCAGGAATATCCTGGGTGGACTTCTGTCCTGAATGAGCCCTTGGCTCCTACCATCCTAGTCCAGGGGATTTTGTCTGAGCTTGGTACTCTGACCCATTAGTGTGTCTCAGTGGTGAAGATTGATTCTTGGAAGATATGAAAATGACGTACTCATTGATCTTTTAGGAATATCTTCACCATTTATTCACATGTCCATCCACCATTCCTCGGGCTCACTGCAGTATGTTTTGTTGGTCTTCACCCATTGTACTTGGTTTGGGCTGAAAAGACACTGTGCAAGTGGTTTGTTGACTGCTCTTACACTGGTCACCAGGGGTACCTTATGCCCTTAGGTTTAGTGCATAAGTACTTGTTAGGTTATGCGGCACCTCATCTATAAAAAAGGTACTGAGGCAGTTGAGGGATGGTGTTGAAATAAGCCATGCGGTGTGAGCCAGCTTCGCGGCGCAGTGCATGTGTGCAGCATGCCTCAGCTCCAGCCCTTCTGAAAAGATCTGGCTCCCGCAGGGTCATTGCACCTCTGGCTAAGACCCAGTAGTGTGAATCAGTGGTGAAGATATTCCTAGGAGGTCAAGAATTATGGTGAGTATGTAATTTTCATTTCTGGCTTCTACTGGGTCTTGGTACCTCTGGCTAAGACCCACTAGTGTGAATCAATGGTGCAGATATTCTTAGAAGAGCAAGAGTTGTGAGTAAGCAATTTTAATTTTTTTAACCCGAATACTTCAGTTGAATTTTAGATGGAAAAACAAGTATGCTTGTATCCCCATTTTAGTAAAGCATTGTTTGCAAGCAGAAAAGTCCTTTCTGTGGTCTGTATATGTAATTTTATATCAAGGAATAAAGAACTTTCCTGACCTGTGAGATGCAAGTCCTGTTTGTCTCAAGCAGCTGCTAACAGGACCAGTCTTCTTCAGAGTGAAAAATTCCACCAGCACTGTTGGAATCCTTGGTATGCCATTTTGGTGCTTACAACAATCTGGAAGCTGAAAAACTCAAGTAGTCACTGTACTTTTCTCAAATAAGCCAAACGCACTTATGAGAAAGTCTTATAAAGTTTGTTTAGGTCAGTGGTGACATTGAGCACCTTTATACTTATGGCACAAAGCTGATTTTCAAGAGTCTCAATTTTGTTTTAAAAGAATATTGAATCCTATGCCTGAGCCTCTTCCAAATGTTTCTGCAAAGCCCCACTATCAGATGTGTCCTTTAATATATCTTCCACCTTAAGAATTCTCTGATCCATAGTTGTTAGTTTGTCATTTGTTACAGTTACCTTCCCCACAAATTTTTTTTCTTTCTAAACCGCAAAAATCCACTCAATGCTTGGGCCATGTAAAGCATGGTTTTGCTGTGACTCTCCTGGTTTTGGCAGGAGACGATACTTGACCTATTTATTTTGGCTGTGGATGCTTTATGTTTGTCTTTTTTTGTCTCTAACAGTGATTACTGCCCAAATATCCCCAAACCAGTAACAAATAAGACCCAAAATGTCAAATATAACGATATTGAATCTAACATATGAGGAGTTGTTAAAAAATGCTGCCACTAACTTGGCTGGCTTTGTCCTCCCTATCATTAATTTTATTTGAAAGTCAGTACAGGAGTCTTGTAAAACAGTTTTCTGACAAACTGCAGAACTGGCATCCTTTTATTAAGGATTGAAGACAGGCCACCCACAATTACTGAATACAGATGTGACTTGATAGAATCTTGAAAACTGGAAAGATTAGCTCATGCATCAAAGTTATAGTTCTTAGGCTTCTCTGCTAAATGGCAGACCATATACAATTTATTGAATAGTAACAGTAACTAAGGTATAATTGTTCCTTGCTTAACTACATTCAGCCTTTACAGTACTTCATTTTATATGCTTCTTGAAGGCACACTGTCTGGTTCTGTGCTATTATTTTTGTACCTCACAATTCCTGGTGCATTTTGCTCCCTGTACTCATACTGAAAGCATACCTGGGTACCTGACTGCCGTACAGTGTGAAAAAATGTTCTTTGTAGTGCATCATTACATTTTTGGCAGACTGACTAATTCTCCCCCTGCCTGCAGCGCGTTCACAAGTGTGCATGGCACCGGAGCGCCTGTAGGCTTGTTCATGACCACTTTCCTATTTTCAAAGAGCGGTATAAGTTAAAGAAAATGCACTTTGAAAAGTGAAGCCATGACCCTGAACATGCACAGTGCAAGCAGCAACATGGTCCCCACTGGGCCAGCAAACATCCATGCAGAGAGCATTACTTCATGATGTTTGCTTTTTGTGACATTTTGACCCCAAAATTCCAACAGAGTCTTTTTATGACCCTTCCTTTTGAACTTGACAGGTGTCATTTATAGAATATTGGCCATGTCAATTTATGCCTCAAGTGCAAAATCACATTTTGGCCAAGATTTTAAAAAATAACTGTTAGGTTCATAAAGTGGTATGAAAAAATTGCTGTGTAGAAAATTTGGGGTCAAAATATTTAAAATTACCGAAGTTATAGGTGAGCATTGAAATGGTTAACATACTTTCATAACTTTGTTTTTTATTATTTTGACCCTAAATTTTCAAAATAGTCTTCTTATGACCCCATTGCATGAACCTGATAGGTGAACATTTTCAAGTCCCTGCCAAAATATCATTTTGCACCACAGGTGTGAAAATGCGTTTTGGCCAGTATTTAAAAAATGACAGTTATCACATTCATGAGATTGTGTGAAAAATGGCTGTGTTGAAAATTGGGGGTCAAAATATTGAAAATCACCATAGTTATGAGTGAGTGTTAAAAATTTTTAATATACACTCATAACTTTGTTGTATTTTAATACTTTGGCACCAGATTGTCAGCACAGCTTTTTTATGACCCCACCTCATGAGCTTGATAGGTGAAAATTTTCAAATCCCACCTGAAAGGTGATTTTGTGGCATGACTGTAAAATCGCTGGCCAGATTTGAAAAATTCCACCTCTCTTGTTCATGAGGTGGGGTCCTAAAAGACCACATTGAAAATTTGGTGTAAAAATATTAACAAATGACTTACTTATAAAAGTTCAGAATGCATTGAAATACACTGTACGGCAGTCCAGAGGAGGGCAACTAAAATGGCACAGGGTCTGCAAGAGAAGCCATATGAGGAGAGACTAAAGGAGCTTAATATGTATACCCTTGAGGAAAGGAGGGAGAGGGGAAACATGATAGAAACGTTTAAGTACCTCAGTGGAATCGACAAAGTCCAAGAGGGTAGCATCTTTCAGAAAAAGAGATGTACAAGAACAAGGGAACACAATTTGAAGATAGAGAGGGGACTGCTCAGGGGCAATGTGAGGAAGTATTTTTTCACAGCGAGGGTGGTGGATGCATGGAACCGCCTTCCTGAGGAGGTTGTGGGGTCTAAAACTGTGAGAGAATTGAAGAATGCATGGGACAGACATAAGGCAATTCTTGTGGGGGTAGGAAGAAATAGGTTGTTGGTTAACTAGGACCTATAGCCTATGCAGTAGGTAGGGAAATGGGCAGACTAGGTGGGCCAAGCGGTCCTTATCTGCTGTCAAAGTCTATGTTTCTATGGCACTTACCTATTTTCATAGGTTCCTGGTCCAGTGTTGAAGAATGAACATGTGTCTCCAGTCCAGAGAGGATTACGGCATTGGACCCTTGGCTGGGTAATTATAGGGTAAGGGGGGGGTGTGTGGGGTGGTGGGTGCTGGGTGGAGGGGGTCGGGATGGTGTGGATGGTAGCAGACAACAAGGGACCATTTTTTTATTTATTTCAGGGTTTTTAAAAAAGAAAAAGACGTTGTGCGGTGGTTGTCTTTATTTATGGTACTTCTGACACTGGGGATTGGGCACCCTAAAGTCAGCATGATAGTTTGGAGCACTGGGAATGGGCACCTCGGTGTCCCAGACCGCTGGGTTATAATTGAGCACCCTGGTGTCGACAAGTTGAAATTACGGGCGTGGGGGGCGCCTCACAGAGGGGAGAATGAACTGGCACTGGGGAAGGGATATCCCGATGTAGGACTGTATTCTTAATCATTAAACTGGCACCAGGGATTGGGCACCCTAGTGTCCAGTTGAAATAAATAAAGCCATTTATTTGGCCAATGGCAGACACTCCACTGTACAAAAACAGATAACACAGAGCATGCTCAGCAGAGGGCAGGGCTACACAGTGATGTGTAACCCCATCCCTGCTAAACAAAACAGCACAGTGGCATATACAGACAGGGAATGGGTCCTGCCAGATGATAAATGCATTTTTGTAATATGACCACATGACTTTATGTGATTGTAAAAATTCAGTTATCCTTAAACTGTGCATATTCAGAAGTGGAATGGTTTTATGATTTTTTTTACAAACTACTTAAGTTTGGGTGACAAAAATAACAGAAGCAAATACCTTGGGCAAACTCCATCAAATCTACAAGTTTCAGGTTTCAAATCCTCCTGTTTTCTTAGTTATAGGTGAGCAAAACAAAAAAGGTCTTAATTTATGTGAGGTCTGTGTTTTTTGCCCTGCTGTAACTTTGCTCCTCATGAATCAGTTGCCACAAAAGTTTCAGTATCCAAAGATTGTGGCACCATCTCTGCGTTTTCCAAATTTCAAGTAAATCAGTTGAACGACTGCCTCAGTGACCACTCCCCTGTGCTTTTCAACTGGGAAACCCCTCGGCTCTCATCCCCGGTCAAAACCACCTCTCGAAGGCGGCTTAGGCCTGGGGGACTCATAGGCCTTAAGCGCTTCCTTGCCCACACTGATTGGTCCCCTCTGACGAGGGCAACCAACATTGACTTGGCCCTGGCCTTCTTTGTAAGCACTTTCAACTTTGCCTGTGATATCTTTGCTCCCATAACTGCTAGGAGGTCCAAAGTGAAACATGCCCTTGGATCACCCCTGCCCTACTGTGGCAACTTAAACAGCATAACAATCTTTGGCACCTTGCTGTTGCTACTGGCCGTTCAGCTGACAGGCAGTCCTATGCTGCCGCCGCAACCACTGCACCTGGGCCATCCGCCAAGCAAAGCGGAATACTACCAAGCCTCTCTTACCTCCTCCTGGGGAACCCCAGGTGCTTCTAGGACAACATCAAGCAACTGAATGGTCACTCCCAGTCCCCTCTCCTTCTCTTCTCAACATCAATGGTACCGTCTCCTCTGACCCTGCCCTCATTGCCACCCACCTCAATAACTCCTTTACCGACCTTAGCTCAGTACTTCCTGGTAACTTTTCAGTCCACCTCCTCCATCTGTACCACCACCCATTGCCGCCCCTCTTTCCACCTCGTCGTGTCACCATGCAAGCTAGGCCTTACTTGCTAAAAGCCCTAAAGGTAACACCATCGTGATGACTCACTTGATCCCTGCCTTTACGTCAGGTCCTGGATCAGGTCCTCTCACTTATTACATGCATTTTCAACAAATCACTCTGTCTCGGACAATTCCCCTCTGCCTGGAAGATTGCCACAGTTACCCCTGTCCATAAAGGTGGTGACAGGACTCTTCCGGGTAACTACCGACCCATCTCAATCCTCTCCCCCCTCTCTAAGGCGTTAGAGAAAATTGTGGCGTCCCAAGTCTCTGACTACCTCTGTAAGTACAATGTTCTTTGCCCTGAGCAACACGGGTTCAGAGCAGGTCATAGTACCAATACAGCACTCCTGGAATTTTCCAACTTCCTCCATGCCTCCTTGGACTCTGGTGCCCTGGCTGGTGCTGTATTCATTGACGTGTCTAAAGCATTCGATACTGTTTCACATCCTCTTTTGCTTTCCACCCTCGACCTAATAGGCTTTGCCTCAGGACCTGTTTTCTGGTGCACCAGCTATCTCTCCGCCCGCTCCCAATGTGTGAAAGTCAATGGTACTCTCTCTGAAACATGCCCCATCCGCTCTGGGGTGTCGCAGGGCTCAATTCTTGGACCCCTACTATTCTCACTCTTTCTTAACTCCTACCCAGCAGTTATGCGGGTAAGATGCTTCTCTATGCTGATGATGCTGTTCTCGTTGCCTCCCACAATGACCCCATGCTACAGAACTCCCTCCAACTAGTCTTTGACTCTGCAGCTACCTGGTTCACTGAGCACCGACTTGTTATCAACCTTAAGAAAACAAAAGCGATGCTCTTCTCCACCCCAAATAAAGTACAACAAGTTTCCCTTAGCTGTCCACTCCACACCCAATCTCGTCATTGACCAGGTGCAGTCCTATAAATATCTTGGTATAACCTTTGACCCTGCACTTTCATTCCATGGACATATATCTGCCCTAAATTCTGTCGCCAACTCACGGCTAGGCATTCTTTACCGGCACAAGAAATGCCTCCCTCCTGATGCCCTCCGCCTGGCTGTCACCTCCTCTGTCATGTCTCTCATTGACTATGGCCTTCCGGTCTATGGCTCAGCAGATCAGACTGCCCTCAACAAGGTTTGCCTCACAGTTAATAAGGCCTGCAGACTTATCACTGGTGCTCCCAGACTCACTCACACATGTGAGCTGTACACCCTGGCTACCCTACTCAACCTGGAAGGTGACTCATGTATCAGACATGCCAGCTCACCTTTAAAGCCCCGTGTGGCCTATCCCCATAGGCCTATCCAACTCCATTACGCCGTGCTGCGACCCTGATCACGCGCGGCTGTTAAAAGCTACCTAGTTATTCCGAGCCAGGACCTCTCAAGGTCAGAAGCATTCCCCACTGTAGCCCCACTGGTATAACTCCCTCCTGCCAGTGTCTCAAACTCACTAACCTTAGTTTGCTTTAAGCCCAGGCTCAGAAACTTCCTGTAGCTCTATAAATGCAACTGCCGCCTAGCCTAGTGTAAAAAAAAAAAAAATATATATATATACTCTGTTTGACAATGCTCACTGGTGGCTCCCCCTTCCTTTCCCTACTAATTCCTCCTCCCTATCTCCCTCCTTCTACCCCCACCAGCTCTCCCCCGACCATAAGTTTTGCACCTTTTGTTATCTTTTGCTCATTGGAGATTGTATTCTATTGTAACAAAATTGTAATTGAACTGTAACTTTTTTGTTTGTAAGTACTGTGTCCCTTGTACTACTGTTCTGATGCCCTCTTTGTGACGAGGTACCTTTGTAAATGAGCCTGTGGCTCAAAGATTTCTAAACTGATGTTTAACTAAATAAATAAATAAATAAATAAATAAACGAGGGCAAAGTTATTAAGGTGCACAAGTTGGTCAACTCTAATATAAAGTTACTACTGCACCTGTATAATATTCACATTTTGTACTAAAGTTTCGTAGTTTTCATAGTAAATGACAAGTCTTCAGGTGGTTAGCCCTTGATGACTTGCCACATATCAGTGGTAGTGAGTTACCTTATCTTTACTCATATAGTAGTCCAGTTCTATTTCAAACTGATTCAACGTATTACTATTTATCTCTGTCTCTGGTAATAAATTCCAGATTTTGACCATCCTCTGGTTAAACCACTGTACTCTTTTTTTTTTGTTTGTTTTACAAATCTCCCCCTCAGTTGCAGTCCATGTGCTCTCATTTCTTTACTGCTCTCGTTTCTGCATAGGTCAGTTATTTCCCATAGGTGTTCGTCATTAAAAGCCCTATACACATACCACAAGTCCCCGCTCAACTTTCTATATGTGACTGAATATAGGTCCAAGATATGTAGTCTGTATTTATATGGCTTGTTTTTAAGTCCACTAATTTTTTTGGTCAACTTCCTTTGTACCCCTTCCATTAATCTAGTGCTACTCATGTTATATACTGATATGACAGGTGCACTGTATTCCAAGTGTGGTGTGACCAGTGCAGTGTACAGCGGCATCAGGACCTCCCTCCTCTTACACCTAACCCCTCTTAGTATACATCCCAACATCCTGATCATGAAATGTCAGATTGTTAGAGATATACACCCCCAAATCTCTTTCCAGTACTGTGGAAGTTAAGATCTTGTTATTTATGCTATATTTAAGCAATAAGGTATGACCAGGGGTTAGATTAACAACCTGTTAATCACCCCCTAGGAGTGTAATGTGGCACAAGGCACAGCCAAGTGCCATATTGCCCCTAGGGAGTGATTAACTGACTGTTAATCTAACTCCTGGGAGTACCTTATTGCTATTATAAAAATGTTTTCCAAAAGAAAAGTGTTAAAAGTATCCTTTATGAATGTTTTCCTCATTTAGAGGGAGATTTTTAATAAAATAGTTCTTCCACCAGCAGTTTAAGAATGCTGGTTCAAAATCAGAATGCATCATTCCACACATTCAGCAGTGCTAGAGGATGGAATGCTGACAGGAAGAAACCATGTGCCATGGTGATCAGGCTGTACATGACAGTATAACTTGGATTAATGTAAGGCTGTTGGAATCATAACAGCCAATCAGATTGCAGCACTTCTGAGAGCCTTTTTATAATTCATCTTGAAGTTGTTATATCCAAAGTGCATTTAACTTGGTAACTTGGTAATTAGGACATAAGAAGGCCAAAGCCCATCGAGAATGTCCTCCACACAATGTGGATCATTAATAGTTTATGTTCTATCCAAAAGCCATTTATCTAGTTTGAACTTAAATGTGTCAATATTCTGGTAGTCAACAATTTCCTGTGGCAAGGAATTCCAAACTCTTGGAGCTCTAATATTAAAAAATTGCTGTCTTCTATTTGTTCTTGTTTTCTCGATTTCAATTTGTTTATTGTGTATTCTGGCTACAATTTTTCTGGATGCAAAAGACAATCCACAAGATCTCATTAATGTAGGAGATAATGCGATTTTAAATAATTGAAGGCTATCTCCCCTTAGTCTTCTAGTTTCCAATGAGTATAACTTGGTTTTATGGTGCCTGGTTTCATAATCAAAGCGAGAAAGGTGGGGTATAATTTTAGTAGCCTTTCTTTGAACCCTCTCAATTTTTGTGATATCCTTAACTAAGTATGGACTCCACAGAGGTGAACCATAATCCAAATGGGGTCTAACATGAGTCTTATATAAAGTCATGATACATTCTTCTGTTTTAAGAATAAAAGTATTATTTATCCTACGTAAAAGAGCATTAGCGTTATTTGTAACTTTGTTAAAATGGTTTGAAAAAGACAAGCCATTATCAACCAATATACCCAAGTCTTTTTCAACGACAGATTCTTGAAGTATGATATTATTAAGATGATATATTTGTTTAAGATTTTTTTTGCCAAAATGCAACACAGAACATTTAGACACGTTAAACGACATCTTATTAGTTACTGCCCAAGATTCAATTTTTTTAAGGTCATTTATTAGAATACACCTGTTGATTTCATTATCAACAGGTCCCCCCAGTTTAGTGTCATCCGCAAATTTAGATAACATATTCTGTGATAAGATAGTGAGGTCACTGATAAAAATACCAAACAGGGTGGGACCCAACATGGATCCCTGAGGGACCCCACTTGTCACAGATCTTTCTTCCGATAATTCCCCATTAATTCTGACCGTTTGGGTTCTTTTGTATAGCCAACTATTAACCCAAGACACAATACATTCAGAAAATCCTAATGTTACTAGCTTTTTTATTAATATAGAGTGTGAGACCTTATCAAATGCTTTACTATAATCTAACAGAATGACATCTACTGGAATGTTTAAGTCAAAATAACTACTAACTAAGTTGTAAAAAGATAGCAAATTCGTAGTACATGAGTGCCCGGGTTTAAATCCATGTTGTGTGGTATCATTTATTTTTAATGCAAGCATTTCCTCATCGATTATATATTTAATATGTTTTTCTAATAATTTACATGGGATGGAGGTGAGGCTGATAGGTCTGTAATTTTCAGCCTTATAGTGCACCCCCCTTTTGAAGATTGGTGTTACAGTAGCTGTTCTCCAATCGAAGGGCACGTTAGACTCTGCAAGTGATTTATTAAAAATAATGGTAAGTGGAATGACAATACTGTTATATGTTCCCATAAGAAATTTGGATGTAATACCGTCAGGGCCTGAGCTAGTAGTTGGCTTCAAGGTTTTCAGAAGTTTGAAAGTATCGGAAATAGTGATAGAGTAGCTAGGGGATATGGTGGCATTAGTAAGCAATATCGGCTCCTTGTCCTGTTCGAAGACAGAGCAAAAATACTTGTTAAACTCTGTTGCAGTAACCTTATCTGAGAGGATGGTTGTATTATCGATAATTAATGGGCCTATTTTATTTATGTTACCCTTTTTGCTATTTAGGTATGAATAAAGACTTTTATGTGAGTCCTTAGTATGGGCAATTCTGAATTCCGTTTGGCCAGGATAATTGATATTTTTAAATTTTTAAGTGCTTTCTTATACTTAATAAAATTATCCTCCTTTTCTTCCGGTTGGCACTTTTTTAATAATGTAAATAATTTTTGTTTGTGAATGCTAAGTTTTCTGATATTGTTATTATACCAGACAGGAACCTTGCCTTTATTGTTATACTTCCTTCTTTCTGGTACATATTTTTTTCTAGACTATGTACAGTTTTTAAAAGGTCTCCATGCATCATTAACATTAAAGGTGCAGTACTAAATCCCAGGGTATAGCTATAAGATGTTCGTTAATTTTTGGGAAATTTGCCTTCTCATATTGTTTTATCGTGCAGTTATTAATAGGATTTGTATGAACCAGAGACATAGAAAATTGAATTGTCATGTGATCACTATTGCCCAGGGGGTCCAACACCTGTAAATTAGACAAGGAGGCCTTCATATTAGTAAAAACTAAATCTAGAATGTTATTCCCTCATGTAGGTTCTCTAACTTGTTGGGTGAGGCCAAGATCTATAATAGTTGAAATCAACTGTAAGTCATACTGATTATGTCCAGAAAGTGTATCCCAATTTATAGATGGAAGATTAAAGTCCCTAAATTATTACTGAACCTTTATCTGCTATTTGGTAATTTCTAAGGATAGTTGATTGAGATAGGCAAGATCCGAAGAGGGTGGGCGATAACAGTGCCAACCAGGATCTGGGGATGTCCTTTAGGTTGCAAATAAACCCAGGCTTTCTGTTAATATTGATATCGAGGTTTGAAAGATGGGATATTGTTGGTGACATAAAGACTACCCCTCCACCCTTTGTTCATTAGCTCTGTTTTTATAATAAAGTTTAAATCCTGGGATATTCATTATCCACTGTTTATTCTGGTTTCCCCATGTTTCAGTAATAGCGATCAATCCTACGTTAGATTCCCGAATTTTCAGCTCTAATTCTGCCATTTTAGTTTTATTAAGTGCTCTTGCGTTACAGGATAGGATGTTCAACTTATGTAATGTATTAAGAGATGGCTTTTTGGGCCCAGTCTCCCCCTTTCGTTTTAGTTTAAATTATTATTGATAAGTGATAAAAACTGACGACCAAGAAGAGAACTTCCCCTTCGGCTGAGATGGAGACCATCCCAGCAAAATAGGGAGGGGTTATTACTGAATTCCTCCCAATGTGTAAGACACGCTATACCTTGTTTTAAACACCATTTTTGGAGCCATTCATTTAGTGATTTAATCTTCTTTTGAATATAGAAGGAGGCTCGGGGTACTGGGAGAATTTCAGATATGCCGATATTACAGCCTCTCTCATTTAATAAATTACAGAGAGCAACTAGGTCTTGTTTAAGTTGTTGTAATGGGATTTTAGTGATGTCATTAGTCCCAGCATGGATTATAACTAATGGATTGTTGCCTGCTGCACATAAAGCAGTATTGGACATGGCAGTTATATCAGAAACCCTAGCCCCCCTGTAACGTGAACAAGTCCTATTTATTTTATCAGGGTTACAGATGGTTCGATCTATGAATTTAATCGTGGAGTCACCTAATACAAAAACCTGAGTGGGGGTAATATTATTATGAGGAAGAAGGAGGATGTCACCCTGAACATTTCTTGGTTCAATATTAGGATTACAAGTGTCATCGACTGAGAGAGACCAATGGTTCATAAGAGTTGTGTAATATGATTGAGGAAGTGTTAGTCTCCCTACCTGTGAATTAATCCTTTTATTGATTTTGAGGGTGCAATGGTAGACCAAGTAGTGGTATCAGTAAATATCAGTGATTCTGGGGATGAGAACACTGGGGGTTGAAGAAGTTTTGTACTTCACTATGAACAGTATTTATTTTTAAGGTACCCTGAGGGTTTAAGGAAGTCTTATAAGTATCGTTATGAGAAAGATTTATTCTTGATGTACCCTGAAGTCCATTATCATGGGAAGGGGTCATATAATTGGCTTCCAATAGGAAAGACATATGATCAATGTATTCCTCTAAAGCTTCAATTTCTGGGTCAATAATGTGTTGAGTAACATCAGGAACTGTTTCTACAGGATTAAGGAGTCGAGTTACTTCATCCTGTAGTGATTTGACTAATATACACCTGTCACAGATGTAATTGGCAATTTGTTTGCCTATTGCATACATTTGACAGGACGTACAGTATTTGTTTGCTCTTTTCATTATGATACAAGGTGATAGTACTTAATAACACTAACTATAGGTACAGTACCTTGGGCTTCCCACTTTATATAAAACCAATTTGACTGTTGTTAAACCGCTGTCCCGACTGACATGATAGACACGTTGCTTAAGACGCTAAGGTGTTCGCCACACAAGCCCCACGCACGCCGCCTGGGCCGCTTATGAGAGTGATTTAATGCCAGCTAACCGGAAGCGTCGCGCAACTTCCGGTTTCGCGCTAGCACAGAACAGCCCAAAGTAAGTGTAAGGCACAGAATAGCCTTTAAAAAGGCAAGATTTACTAAATTTTAAGCAGTATCCCCTGTAAGAGCTCAGAGAACAGTGAGGAGATGTAGTTTTCAGGAGGGACAACTGGCACAGTCCTCCTAGTTCCCACACTGCCCCTGAACACTCAGACCAGGAAGTGCTTCACACAAATAGAGAGTACAAAGAACAGTCTTAAAATGGTATATTTAAAACAATTTAAACACTTTTTTGGCTCAGGAGAATTGTTTTATCAGCATGCACTCTCAAATAGCAGAGGGTTATCTGCTGCCCGCCCGCTAGTGCGAGTGATTTAATGCCAGCCAAACCGGAAGTGCGTCGTCGCGCAACTTCCGGTTTCGCGCTAGCACAAAACAGCCCAAAGTAAGTGGCAGAATAGCCTTTAAAAAGGCAAGATTTACTAAATTTTAAGCAGTATCTCCTGTAAGAGCTCAGAGAACAGTGAGGAGATGTAGTTTTCAGGAGGGACAACTGGCACAGTCCTCCTAGTTCCCACACTGCCCCTGAACACTCAGACCAGGAAGTGCTTCACACAAATAGAGAGTACAAAGAACAGTCTTAAAATGGTATATTTAAAACAATTTAAACACTTTTTTGGCTCAGGAGAATTGTTTCATCAGCATGCACTCTCAAATAGCAGAGAGTTATTACCTTGTACTTATCTATATTAAAGCTAAGCCCATAGTTATTTGCCCATGCACTTAGTTGATCAGGTTCCTTTTGGAAATTATCAGCTGCTTCCACATTATTAACTATGGCTCCAGTCTTAGCATTGTATATGTATTTGCATATCCATGCCTTTTTCGAGGTCTGTATAGTTGATACTAGGATGTTAAATAATACCTGCCCCAACACAGACTCCTGTGGCACACCACTCGTCACACCCATCCAGTTGGAACTGTGGCCTTTAATGGTTACTTTCTGGTGCCTGTCTCCCAACCATGACTGGATCCATGATATAATACAAGGGTGGAATTTGTATTGTATTAACTGCTTAATTAACTCTTGATGTGAAACAGAGTCAAATGCCTCTGAATAATCAAAACAAACAATGTCCACTGGAAGTCCCTTGTCCATAGCCCGTCTTAAAAAAATGTAACAGATTCATTAAACATGACATGCCCTGGCTAAACTTGTGTTGTGTAATATCAGTTAGACCTTTTTCCTCTATGTGTTGCTGGACAATGTCTTTAATAAATCCCACCATTATCTTTCCCAAAACAGAGGTTAGACTAATGGGTTTAAAATGTTGTACTTTGCTCCTGTCACCTTTTTAATGTATGGGCATCACATTCGCTATCCTCCAGTCCACCACAGTTTTACCTTCTGACAGTGATTTATTAAATAGCCTACAGGTAGGCTCTGACAGTTCTTTCACCAGCTCTTTCAAGAGGCTAGGGTGCATTCCGTCTGGACTCGGAGATTTACTTACCTTCATGTGTATTCATTTTTGATAAACTTCATCTTGAGAGATTTCTTTAATATTTACCATCCCCTCCTTGTTAATCTCCACTGAATTACAGTCATTGCCTTTGCGTGTAAAATTATTTACAACGAACTTGTTAAAAACGTCTGCTGTTTGTCTTTCATTTGTTATTATTGTGTCCCTTTCCTTAACTTGTCCGGAAGTGTTTTGTCGTTCCTTTAAACTCCCCTATGTAACCAGGTGGTGCCAAAGCCATTTTAATTTCATTCTCTACTTTAGCCCTTTTTATTTCTTTCTCACAGTCTTGTAGTAATTTTCTGTATATTTCCCATTGTTCGTCTGAGGGATGTTGTTTGTATTTCCTATATGCGCTCCTTTTTTTTCTTATACTTTAAAATTAATTAATCATAAATTAATGTTTTCTCCATTCCTGTTTTGAATCTAGTAACTGTTAGTGGTCATACTCTTTTTTAACACTGCACTGATCATATGGAATGGACTTCCCCTTGAAGTTTGATCAGCTGACTCCCTTTCCTGTTTCAAGTCTTCACTTAAAACCTTTTTTTTTACTCCGTAAATTACAACTGATGTGATATGTGATGCATAGTACTTGTATGTGGTTATGTACATCTTCAGGTAGCTATTTGTCAGTTTTAACAGCTTTTATATTCCATACGATTCATCAGCTTATTTACAACTGTATCTTGTATTTAATTTTTTTGTTCCCACTTTACAAAAGCACTGGTACAAAAGTTACCCTGTAAGTAAAGTCAATTGGCAAAGAAATACTTTCAGTAGGAATGTCTAGTGTATGGATTTACAAGCCAGCTAAATTATTTCGTAGTGTTCTGCATGTACTTCCAATAAGGTGTTGCTTTATTGGGGTATGTGCAGTGTTGTATTGCTTTGAAATTTGGCTTTGTTGACAGTTACCCTTGCTTCAGCACTTTTGCATTAAAGAGCACCTTCCCCGGCATTTTCACCAAAAGCCCTGAATATCATAGTAAGAAGCCTTACCTGGAGTTCATCCATATAAAAAGTATTAATTTTTAAACCATGGGTTATGTAAGGGAAGGGATCATATTTTGGCTGTGTGGAGCTGAGCCGACGATCCCTTCCACTTCATCTCAACATGATGCCTGGTTGACACACAGTTATTCCTAGTGTTGTAGCTAGTTATAAGTAAGGGCAGCGTAATAATAATATTAGGATATCTTCAAGTATAATGGAACCTGTCACTAAGCACCACTGTAAGGCTTCTCAGAGATAAAACTGATGATCGTGCTTATAATGTGAATTGAGAGACAGTAGTATGAACATAGCTGGCTCCGGGTTGTTTTAGGGTTCATGTTGTATGAACCCTGATATTATAATGTCGTTTTTGCAAGAAAAACCCAATATTGTAAGTACTGTGCAATCCCTAAATACCCTTTTTCAGTTTTTCCTGATTGCCCCACAGTTATTGAACATTTTGTTTTTTTGACGTCACAACCTCACTGCACACATTGTCTGTTAATCTCCCACTGTTTATACTACACCCCATTGTCTTATGCAAACTACCGCAGATTCTCTCATTGTTGCATTATGCATTATGTACATTGCCTCATTGCTGCTGTATCTTATCGCCAGGGCCTGCTTTTACTGTGATTGCACGTTGCGATGTATGAAATCTATTGTCTTACCCAAAGTATGTTCCCTTTATTTTGTAAACCTGTTGTTGTACGTCTGTCTTGTACTAGGATCTCCTTGTGAATGAGCTTGATCAACGGAGGTTTCCTATAATAAACTTGAACTTGAATTGAATTGCCATGAATGGCTGCTTTGGCCTGCACTTTTTTAGTGTATATTGTCTCTGTACATGCCTACTGTTTATTTTGATTTTTGGTCATTCATTTTTCCAGTGCACTGTTTTGCTGATATTGACTACACTTTTCAACTGAAAGAATTTGTCTCATTGTACCTCTCCTCTTAGGTTACACCTGGGAAACGAGCCTTGGTTCAGTGTGCCTTTTCTGATTACCAATTTTCAGTAAAATAAATAAATACTGTAAATTCTAACACAGGTTTCTGTCTGGGTACTTTTTGTAAGCCATGTGTTGATCTTCATTTCCTGTCTGAGACTTTCTTTCTTTCTTTTCCTTTAGGAATCAACGAGCAGGGACTATACAGAATTGTTGACGTCAGTTCCAAAGTTCAGAAACTACTGAGCCTAATTATGGGTGAGTATGCCACACTGAACAGGGATGGATCATGCAGCAATGCTGATTTAATAGACTCAGCTTTGTGACTCATATTCTTGCAATTCTTTCAGTCTAGGTGTATATCTGATCCCAGTCTACGGCGTGCTTTGTTACAGTCAGAATTCCAAAAGGGTTCCATTTATTTAAAGTTGCCAAAGCTTGGACCAGTTTCATATTTGCCCCTAGTTGTGCTGCTCACTCTAAGAAATAGTGTAATACCCCACATAATGCAATGCATTTTTTAATTAAACAGTGCATACAGAAAGCTAAGTCATCTCTCATTGCCTTATATGAACAAAGTACTCAGCTGCAAGTACAGTGTTTGCATACGTCTCAGCCTCTTACTACGTGAATGTGGGACACAGTCTGAGAAAAGGGATACAGTATCATATGGAGATCAGAGCTCTGAACACTGTGGTGCTTAATGCTTACCTAGTCATAAAGTTTATTGTTGACTGCACAAGAATGAAAATGAATTTCTGCCTTTCCTTTTCAGTGTGCAGTGTAGTTCACATGTAGTAAACAAGCATCAGCAGCTATTAAATGTGCCTGTACCATGCACACGCGTGCACACACACACACACACACATACATGTGCACACACTCGTAGTGCATTAGAAACGGTGTTATTGAGTGAGAAAATGTTGGCCAGGGCACCAGCATACTCCCCACCAGGGACTGGCAGAAGGACCTTGGTTTAACATCTCATCTGAAGGACATCAGTCCAGCACCCCCATTGCAAAGTTGCAGTGTTAGCGCTGGGTATTAACACAAGTCGACAGGACTTGAACCTTCTGCTTGACCCAAAGATGAGCGTACTACCAACTGAGCTGCTGTCAGTTTAAAGTAAAAAAAAAAAAAAAAGTCAAGTCCAGGGGCCCCTTTAGTCACATCTCCTGTATGGTTGTTTTGTTAGTGGATTGTGTGGCTGTTTTATTAGTGAATTGTGTGGTTGTTTTGATAGTGGATTGTGTGGTTGTTTTGTTAGTAGTTTCAAAATGGCGCTGGATATTTATTTGTAAATGGAAACTCTGGCAGCTGAATCCTTTAAACTGCTACATACTCTCAGTTTTTGGGACTGAGTGGGACAGAGTGCTTCTGAGTGACAGAGTAATAGGTCATCATTCTTCCTAATGTTGGGACAGTTGAGCAGTATGGTTGTAAGAATAGTAATGGGGCTGATCCCAAGTTGTACCTTGTGTGCAGAAATGTTTTTTTACTTCCTGTTTCTGCATTGTAGTAGATTGTATCAGGTGGATTCTGCTAACCTCCCAGCTGATGTTTCCTGTAACCAGAAATCCCAAAACTCCCCTGCAGCTGACATCAGAGCAGGGCTGCTGCAGTGGGAGAGTCAATAGCCTGCAGTGCATGTTTGAGTTTTTATAAGCTCAGATCAGATATTTGCTGGTCTCACTGTTCTCCCAGGGCTCGGTACAGTTCTGTGTGACTGTACTTATCTCTGGCAGGACAGTGGGGCCAGCAAACAAAAGCTCAGAGCTTATAAAAACCCTAACATGCACATTTGACTCTCCCACTGCTGTAGTCCAGCTCTGATGTCAGCTGCAGGGAATTCTGGGATTTCTTTCTGCAGCAGATGTCAGCGTCCGCAGGGTCAGTCAGATCCAATGTAATATACTGCTGTAAACAATAAGTATTAAAAAAAGGTTTTATACACATATTGCTGATTGGGGCCAGACTCACACTTGGGTGTGGGGTTCTTAGTGCTGACTGTTCCCTTTAAAAAGAAATGTATTTTTCTGTCTGCAACACCGGCGACCCGGGGTTCAGGAGTGAGCTCGGGTCGCCGGGGGAAGGGAGCAGGCTGCAGCATCCTTTGACAGCTTGCCTGCTCCGGGGGGCAGCTTGACGTTTGCAGATCCCTGCTGGAGGCTGGGGGTCCAGCAACATGCCGAGCGCCTCTGTGCTGGATTGGTCCTTGGGCAGAGGTCTGGAGCTCACTGGCATTAGTAGGCAGCTGGGGGAGGATGTTGCAGATGTTGGCGGTCATGCCCTGACGTTAGGGTTACAGTGATGCCCACAAAGAAGATAGCCTGCCATCGCCGGGAGACGGAGTTCCGCAGACATGCCCTCACTCGCCTGATGGCCCCAGACCAATGAAGTATAAGTATCGGGGTGCTTTGGGCCCCACCTCGTACCCACTCAGGGGGTAAAGCTGAAGCTCCATGGGGATCTGGAGGTCATGCAGGTAGGGCGTGAGGCAGAAGGATGTCTGGTAGGATCTCCCGATGGGTTGGGGATGGCAGGCTGGGAGGAGGAGAAAGAGAAATTTAAAAAAAAAAAGAAATGTCTTTATCTTTATTTTTTGTTTCCTCATTATCCACCTATTCCAGATTATTGTCCCCTTTGGCTGGTCCTCCCAGCCCTGTCACTTGCCATATTCTAGACTTACCCCTTATCTGCAGATGTCCCCATGGCAGGTTCATAGGTGTGGACCACTCCCCTCTGGAAACAGAATCCAGCAGCAGGGGAGGCAGGGGCTTTGGTTGCTGATGGAAGGCCTGCAAGGGGCCAGCATCATCCATAGCAGTGTGGCATTTTTCACCTGTTCTCCCCTATAGGACGAAGGCACAGCACGCGCCATAGGAGTGCACTTCACATCCTCCCTTCTACTGCTGGGTCCTCTTTGCTGTGCCACCTTTGAGACCACAGTTGGAGTTTGCACAGCAGGCTACGGTTGCCTTCCCCTCTTGGAGGAGACAGATGGCCCAGACACACTCCTCAGGCCTCTTTCCCATGTTGATGCCCCAACAACTCAGGCTTATACAGTACCTGTACTTAGGTCTGTGGCATCACGAGCGATCTCCCTGAACACAACAATAATAAAGTGTCAAAACACCTGGTGTATATTCAATAGAAGTAACTGATCAAAAGATAAACATAAATGACTGAGGTTATGGTGGTGGACCCCGGTCGCAGGGTTGAGGGTTTAGGGATAGGGTCCCCCTCTGGACTAGTTCTTGGGGTAGATCAGATCCCTACCTCCGATCAGGTGCGTAACCTGGGTGTGGAGCTTGACACTGGTCTGACCCTTCGTTATCAGGTGTCTGCAGTAGTCAAGACTTCATTTTTTCATCTTAGAAACATCTCCAGGATTAAGCACCTGGTTCCACCAGGCAATTTGCCGGTTTTGGTCCACGCCTTTGTGACATCTCGTCTTGATTACTGTAACTCCCTATACCTAGGGCTTGCTGGGGTTGATATCCACCGCTTGCAGCTTGTGCAGAATGCTGCAGCACGTTTGTTGACTGGGGTGTCTAGGAGATCCCATATTACCCCTGTGCTGCGCATTCTGCACTGGCTGCCTGTACAGTGGTGGATCACCTTCAAAGTGGGTCTTTTGACCTACAAAGCCCTACATGGGTTGGGTCCCGACTACTTGAAAGAGCTTCTGGTACCTTACATCCCTCTGAGACAGCTTCGCTCAGCTGACGAGGGGTTGCTGGAGATTCTGAGGGTGAATTTGAAGTCTTCTGGAGCCCGTGCTTTTAGCTTTGCGGCGCCCATCCTTTGGAATTCTCTGCCCCGTCAGCTCCGAGAAAGTACAACGGTGGATAGTTTTAAGAAGGCCTTAAAGTCATTTTTATGGTACCGGGCATTTCCTGTAGTATCTTAAATTGTTTTAATGTTTTACTGGCTTTGTTGTTACTGTTTTACTGTCATGTTGAATGTAATGATGATGTGTACAGCGCCTTGAAATATTTGAAAGGCGCTAAATCAAATAAATTTTATTATTATTATTATTAAATTTACAGAGTTATAAAAATATACAATTTTCAAAAATTGCTATGGTAATAGGGTTACGCCAGAAAGGAGTAGTAAGTAGTAATAGGGTATAAGATAACAGGGTATGCTAGAAAATGGTAGTTACAGGCAAGTGGGTTTATGAAGTGTCCCAGCAGTAAGGGTTTGAGAGAGTGGAGTGAGGAAGAGATGAATAGGGAGGGGAGGTTCTTTCACAGTGTAGGAAGGTTGATAGAGAAGGAAGACTAACCAGTAGTAGAGATGCATTGGGAAATGTTGAAGGCACAAGCATCAGAGAAATGAGGGGTGAAGGAGAGAAGGAAGATGAAGGGGAACAGAGACCAGCTAGAATTTAGCCAGAAAGGAAGGGCAGTACAAGAGTCAGTGACCCTCTAATGAAGGGATAGAGAGATTAGCATAAGGATATGTGATGTGTGAGAGGCAGTGCAACACGGGCAGAGTAATAGAAGGAGAGTAAAAAGGCCTGGCCATAGTGGACTTGGAGGCCGCATTGTAAACCACATCTGGGTAGTCAAACACCAAGAGATTATCTTGAGGATGATCTCCTAGAGGACCAGAAGTGGAAGACAGGATTTGTTGAGGTGTTGCACACCATGGCTGTGGCAGAGCTTTTTATACATGGGGTCAATGCGGGCAAACTGAGATTTTGGTCCAATCACACACCAAGGTACTTGAAGTAGGATACCTTGAGTAGGTTGTGATCCAGAGTCGTGAAGACGGGGGCTTACTGTAATGGAGCCTCACCAGTCTGTGCTTTGTGCCAAAGTCATGGTTATAGCCTTTATGGCATTTAGTGAGAGTGAAGCCAGCATTGGATGTTATCCATGTCCTACTTGAGGGACAATTCAGTCTCAGGGACCATGGTACCAGAGACAATATGTACTGGGTCATCAGCATACATTTGGATGTATGCAGAAGCATGGAGGGAAGGTCATTTAAGAAGTTGAAGGAGAGAATGGGGCCAAGAATGGAGTCCTGCGGACCACCAGATCTGGTGGGTAGAGTGGTAGATTGGATAAGATAGGGCAGTCGCCTACCTGGACCAACTGGTGGCAGACTGAGAGGTAGGAGCTGAAACAACTTACCAACATATCAGACAGTCCCACCCATACCACGCCCAGTGTATCCAAGAAAGTGGTTGACCACTGTGTTAAAGGCTTAGCCAAGCTGAAGAAAATGGTGGTGGTGGTGATTTGTCTTTGGTTTGTGCCTTTCAGCACAGAGTCCGTGACCTGGAGGAGGGAGGAGACAGTGAAGTGATGTTTGTAGAAGCCAGACTAAAAAGGATAGAGGAAGGAGGGAGAGTCAAGAAGGCAGAGCTGAGAGAGTACATTTTTTTTTCTGCTGCTTAATTGGGGCAGGAAGGAGGTAGATGGGACAGTAGTTCCATGGAGAGTCATCCCTTTTTTTTGGGGGGGGGCACAGAAAATCTAAAGGAAACAGCACACCACTGTCTGCTGCCCCTCTCCCCCCCCAGCACGTTGACCACTTTGCTGTTGTGCACAGGGATGGGAGGATAAGGATCAGGAATCAGTCCCTGGGGCTCTCACGTAGTAGTGCATTGCATTACCAGTCAGATCCACTGTGCCTTGCATTTAAGTACTTCCAACACCACCACCCCCAGCACACTTTAAGAATGGTCAGACTAGGTTAATGGGAGAGTTGACATTTCCATTTAAACTACTGTTTCAGTTCAGTTAAGGAAGCATGCCGTTATCTCTGAAACTCTTTGTCTGGTAAGATTGGAGTCTGGCTGTAAGAGAGTATCATCTGTCCCACCACCAGGGCTATTAATTGTGTGGGAGGATCAGAATTCTGATCTCAGTAAAGTATACCTGTATTTCACAAGGACAGCTCACAAACTGCATTTCCTAGCCCTTGTAGATAACATATGGCTTTCATTACTTTTGTGATAAATTATTTGTAAGGAACAATTTATCGAGAGGTGAGCCAACTGGAAAAACTCCTTCAGGTTCATTCTCCTTTTGGACTATTTGTGTGTTAAACTAAAGCAGACTGTGGCAGGTTGGCAGTGTAGCATGATAAAAAAATCCTGTGGGTGTAGGTTGATATAATTTTCCATTTTCCAAGGTGATTCCCTTAATAAAACAGCACCTGCCTTCCACATAGGAACAACATACAGCCAGAAGCTAGCTAACCACACAGAACTTGATTGTTCATGACAGTGATCCATTGTTCATGACAGTGACCCTATACGTACTGCAGACAACAAAACTGTCTACCTCGGACTTGCTGTAATGTGAGGTAGCTGTGCTCTGCAGGGCCATTTCCCTGTCTCCAAGTACTCGGGTTGTTCCATTATGTATCTGGATGAAGCCATTCCGGGGCACTGCTACACTTCCAGATAGTACTTTCTTTGAGTCTTACTGCCTTCACCAGTAGCCAAGTGTCAGAAGGTTTTTCTGTAACAAACTGCCATTTATTAGCCAGAACCTTTTGGGATGAGAGCTGTTTGAAAATTAGCCGCATGCAGTTGGGAAACTGAAGCTCTGAAAGTTCTGTAATATTGCAGCCTAGCTAGCCAAGGCTTATGGGACTTTAAGTGGACTTAGAAAACTGACCCCTAAATCCATCATCATGAGAGGAACAGTGGGGGGCTACCCTGCAGGTTTTCATCAGTGCAGTGTAGCACTGCCTCTTCTGCTTGTGAGGATCCTTCCTCCTTACCATCACTCTTGAGCCCTTGGGCCTTTACTATACAATACATCATTTTATATAGCATATAATGTATGGTAGAATGTTGTTATAGGTAGAAATCTACCTTTTTATAACAACATTTTACCATCGATGCAACATCACGATGTTGTTAACCCATCGATGGTACATCACATCACTTGGTTAACAACCAGGAACAGGCTACGCATGCATGCAACTTGATCAAGTGGCCATGAAATGGCCGCACAGTGAGAGCATGCCCCAGAGCAGAGCAGAGGTGGCACAAAAAAACTGCAGTAAGGAACTGCTTTCTCAATTTTTAAACATAAACGGTACCATACATTATAAAATGTAATGAATGGTACATCGATCATCAACCGTTTTTTCAACCCATCTCGAGGTTGCCATGGCAACGTAAACCTCTCAAGCTTCACTCGCGTGGTTTACATGGTCGCTCTGGCAACTTCTCGATGGTTAACAAACTGGATAACAATCGTTGACCATACATTGTCCTCTATGTTTCATACAGTAAGCATTGCAAAATGGTTCACAGATGCAAATATGGAGAATAACTGAATACAGAATGTGGTAGTAACCATCAATTAACTTCAGATCAATCACCTAATGAAACAGAAAGTACACAGGCAGTAATTCTGAGGGTACCATTGCAGTTCGTTAAAAAAAAAAAAAACACCACAACGGTCTGTACAGGTAGTGGAACATGTGAAATACTATAGATAGTGGTGTCGTTCCCCATTTGCTCATCCTGCCTACACCAGTTCAAACATTTACTCAAAAATCGGGTTGCCCTTCTACACCTGCAAATAGCCATACTGGCCCATTCATAGGAATCATGGGAATTTATACAGGTCAACAGCATAAGGCTTTTTAGACCTGTGCCCCTAATAGGTGATTTCACGACAGTCGGACATATAATGTCCATCTAGTGACTTTTTAAAGTGAGTCATGGTTTTACTTGTCACCACATCCAGTGGTAATGCATTCCACCTTCTCACTACTCTGTGTGAAAACCACATACCTCTTAAATTGGTCCTATAGTGTTCATCTCCTAACATTTTACAATGTCCCCTAGTTAGTATGTAATCTGGTCTTGCTTTTAATCCTGTACTTTCCCATAAGTCCTGGTTGCTGTGTGCTTTAAATACAAGGCACATGTCTCCTCTGTGCCTTCTGTATTGTAATGAGTAAAGCCCCAAGTGCTCCAGTCTCTCCTGATATGAGAGCATACTGATGTTCCCCACTAATTTCGTCGCTGGAATCCCTCTATTATCCTTACATCGATCTTTTGATGGGGGCCCAAAACTGGGAACAGTATTCCAAGTGTGGGGTGCACCAAGGACCTATAAAGCGGAATTACCACCGCTCTGTCTCTTCTCTTTATATTCTTTTTAATGGTTGCCATGATGCCGTAGCCTTTCCTAACAACAATCGAGCAATGATCTGATGGACTCAGTTTGTTATTGACTAGTACTACTAAGTCTCTCTCAGCAGTTGTACTCTGTAGTTCATTTCCCTCTATATTGTATTTAAATCCTTGGTTAGTTTTACCCATGTGCATTATCTTGCATTTGTCCAAATTAAATTTCAGTTTTTTTCTCCTAGCTCCTGCTGCAAGCTGGACTATGTTGTTTTGGAATAATTTTGTGTCCCTACCATTGGTCACTAAAGCTCCCATTTTTAAATCGTCTGCAAATGTTACCATCCATGCTATGTTAGTACACATGAGAGATGTTATCAGTATATTGAACAATACTGGTCCCAGCACCGAACCCTGTGGAACTCCGCTGGTCACCTCCCTCCACCCCAAAAGATGCCATTTTACTGTTACCCTCTGCTTCCTGTTAGTCAACCATACTGAGATCCACCTTACCAATGACTCGTCCAGTTCAACCCTTCTAAGGCTGGATATGAGCTTGTGGTGTGAAATACTATCAAAAGCCCTTTGGAAGTCAACGTATAAAACATCCACGGCTATATTATTGTCTAATGCTGAACTACCAGGATTAAAGAAGTGAAGTAGATTGGTAAGGTATGATCTTCCTCTACGAAAGCTATGCTGATGTGTGTCAGCATGTCCTTCACTTTTAAGATGTTCTTCTATCTCGTCTTTTATTATGGATTCTACTCTCTTACCCATGGTAGAGGTAAGGCTTATAGGTCTGTAGTTACTACAGAGTGATTTATGGCCCTTTATGTGGATTGGTATCACGTGCAGCTGTCCAGTCCTCTGGTACCAACCCTTGTTGGATTGAAAATTGAGCTATTTCCTGGATGGGTCTGCTAATAATGGTTGCCAGTTCTTTTAGCAACCTTGGGTGCAGGTTATCTGGACCAGGGGACTTACTGTGATCCAATGCTAAAAGCAGCGTCTCTATTTTCTCCAAAGAAATTATAACTTTATAGCCCATGGAAGCGAAATCATTTGGGCATTTCTTCTCATCCTTAAGACATATGGTATCAAAGAACTCACTAAATGTTTCTGCCAACTGCTGGCAGTCACTTACCACCGTATTGCCTTGCTGAATTGGTCCAATAGTGTTATTGTTACTCTTTAGGCTACTCACATAGTTGTAAAATGCTTTCTTATTATCCTTAACATTGGCAGCTAATTTAATTTCCAAATTCTGTTTGGCTAGTTTGATGGCCTTCTTTAACTCACGTAGTTTGAATTTATATTTGTTCCTGGAATTTGAAGTACCTTCGTCTCTTGTTTTCTTATATGCCATGTTCTGTGCTCTGATTAACTTCCATTTCCTATTATTTAACCATAGCGGGACCTTTCCACTATTATTATATTTAACTTTAGATGGTATGTGCATATCTTCAAGTTCCAGAAGTTTACCTTTATTTATTTATTTTGTTCTGCCCCCATGCTCGCTGGTCCCCACTCCTTCAGGCTCCAAAAGTCCTCCCTCCCAGCCCCACTGTCCTTACCCAGTCCTCCTCTGGATCCTCGCATTGCAGCCAATCCCCAGGATATCCCGGCATATCCCTTCGCCGAGCAGGTCCCCTTCCTCCGAGGAGGAAGGCACCGGTGGGGAGAGAGATGACCCCAGCACACTCTTCATAGGGCCCGGGGATGCTGCCAAGGAGAAGAAGGTCCTGGGAAGGCACTGGAGGCATCTGGGGGACAGAGAGCCATCGTCCAGCAGCCAGCGAGCGATGTTTTCCTGGTTTTTCCTTGTGGTGCGTGACGTCTGGACGTCAAGGCAAGAGCCAACGTCTGCCACGCACTGCCCAGCAGTGAACCCAACGTGTTGCCCTACCTCTGGCCTCCACCAGCAGTCGCCCAACACCGGGTTGCAGCACTCCTTCCCTCCCTGGAGACAACGAGCAGTTGTGGGACGCTCAAGTTGTCTCCCCCCGGCCGGCCCTCCAGCAACCCGAGCTCATTCCCGAACCCGGGTCGCTGGCATCGCAAGCGGAAATCCAACTGCTGCGCCAGCAGGCCGGCATAGAAGTTTACTTTTAAATACCTGCCACATTTGTTTAGCGTCATGCCCTTCAAATTCCTTTTTCCAGTCCCATAAGGCTGCTATGTTTTAAATTTTGGTAAAGTCGATCAAATCATAACATTTTATTTTGATGTTCCCCTTCTGCTGAGTATTGTTGTTTAGTATAATCTCAAATTCAATAATTCGATGGTCACTTCCCATTAGTGGTTCCCTGGTGTTACACTTGCTTATATAGTTTCCCATGTTGGTGATTACAAGATTGAGACTATTCTGTTCTCTAATACGTAATTATCTACGTGTAATGTATCAAGTGTGTAAAGAAATTTGGCTTCCTGTGCTGAAGAGGGGTTTTGTAACCCAGTCTATTCCTTGGTAATTGAAGTCTCCTAATGTCAACAGTCTGCTTGCAGGATCGAGTTCCCCAAGGAGTTTCATGAATTCAGCTATTTTATCAGAGGTGGGGGGTGCCTATAACACACCACAATCTTTATTTTGGCCGTCTTTGGGGGTGGTACAGTAGAATCTGCGTAATTGCACACTTGTTTTGCAGCAGGAAAATGTGCATTTAAGCGGAATGTGCATTTATCCAAAATCCTATGTTTACAATGCAACATAAAGAAAAAAAAAACTGAGACCTGACACTGTAATGGCATTCCACATTTATTTATCATATAGCAGTATACTAAAAATGTTAAAATGTGCTACTGTGTAGCATTGACAAAAAACTTAATGAAGCACAATGCTATAAAAAAATGATATATCAAAGCCAATCACCTGTCCTCATTGTATTGCTCGTGGACCCAAAAAAGGCAATGATCTTAGTCTGTTTGCAACTTTCAAGTGCCAGCTGAGTGATATAGGGTGTTAAATGCTGCTTCACACCTGCTTAGAATTGCTTGTGCACTTAAGAGGTGCTAACTACCTAGGGAGAGATGTGTTGATGAACTGTGAAGCTGTGCATTTAGCCAAAATGTGCACTTATCCAGTGTGTGCTTAACAGATTTTTTTGTGCTATGTGAATAGTAAAAAAATTGAGAAACAGAAAAAGTGTGCACTTATCTGATGTGCACTTAAGTGGACTCCACTGTATATCAATCCACATTTCTATGTCATGATGCCCTTGGAGCTCTATCACCTTTATGTCATTCTAACATAAAGGGCTATGCCCCCTTCCTTTTTTTCTGCCCAGTTTCTGTGTTGTAGCTGATAGCCACTTATTTCACATCCCCATCCCTCATTTTACATCCAAGTCTCTGTAACTGCACACAGTGCAATATCCTCATTTTGTAGAATAAACTCTAATTCTTCTTTTTGTTATTTAAGTTTTGTGCATTAATTAAGAGCACTTTCCACTTCTCCCTTATGTTATATAGACAGGTATGGGTTGACTGTAGGGTATCTCCTTCCCAGTGCCCCCTCCGTATCAGTTTAGATAATTTCTAATCACCCCATTTATCCTTTCTGCCAACACACTGGAGCCTATTCTGTTTAAGTGAAGTCCTTCAGTGGAGTACAAGTGATGGGCATGTTCAAAACGTTGCCAATGTTCTATAAATGTAGTATTATCTCTGGTACACACCATCTTTGAATCCACCCATTTAGCCTACTAACCTCAGCTGTTTTGTGATTACCAGCTCTGGGGATGGGGAGGATTTCAGAAATTACTAATTCACTTTTCAGTCCTTTAAATTCCCCACCCCTTTTTCTCCCCTTCCTCCTGTCCTGTTGCTTCCCTTATGCAGTTCCTTTACTGCTGATCCCCCCTTAGCAGTGCTCTTCAACAAATCGTTGAGGAGCGGGGAAGTGCCAGAGGACTGGAAGAGAGCAACAGTAGTACCACTCCACAAGAGTGGAAGCAAGGAACTGATAGAGTCCCGGCTGAAGGAAAACATTGGAGCTTTTTTGGAGCAAACTAGTCGGCTTGACAAAGATCAGCACAGTTTCATGGCAAGGAGATCCTGCCAGACAAACCTGGTTGATTTTTTCAGTTGGGTCACCAAAACAGTGGATCAGGATGGGGCAGTGGATGTGGTTTACCTGGACTTCAGCAAAGCTTTTGACTCTGTTCCGCACAGGAGACTAGTAAAAAAACTGGAGAACATGGGAGTTGGGCCCAAGGTAACGAACTGGATCAGAAACTGGTTACGTGGGAGTACTCAGAGTATTAATGAATGGCACTCTCAGAAGAGGGGAGGGTGACTAGTGGGGTCCCACAGGGCTCAGTTCTGTGGCCGATCCTCTTCCACATATTCATCAGCGACATTGCAGATGGACTGAAGGGAAAGGTGTGCCTGTTTGCAGGTGACACCAAAACTGGCAACTGGTTGGACACACCAGAGGGACAGCATAGCATGGAAGCTGATCTCCGAAAACTGGAGGAGTGGTCCACGACCTGGCAATTGAAATTCAGTGCCATAAAATGCAAGGTCATGCACCTGGGGAAACGTTACCCAGGGAAACTGTACTCAATGAAAGGAGAGCAGCTGGTGGCTACTAGGCAGGAGCAAGACCTGGGGGTGATCATATCAGATAACCTCAAGATCAATAAACAATGTGAAAAGGCAGCACTAAAAGCTAGTGGCATCCTGGGATACATAGGGAGGGGCATCACAAGCAGAAGGCATGAAGTAATCATGCCTCTGTATCAGTCCCTGGTAAGACCGCACCTAGAGTACTGTGTCCAGTTCTGGAGGCCACACCTCAGGAAGGACATAGATAGGCTAGAGATGGTACAGAGAAGAGCAACAGAGATGGTGCAGGGCTTGCTTTAGAAACCGTACAAGGCAAGACTAGATTACCTCAAATTATACTCCCTAGAGCAATGCAGAAATTGTGAGGACATGATCAAAACATTTAAATACCTTAAAGGCAACAACAGGGTGCATGTGCAGAACCTCTTTCAGTTAAAAGACTACAACAGGACTAGAGGACATGACCTTAGACTTAAGGGACGAAAGTTCAGGAGCAATATGAGGAAATTCTTCTTCACAGAGCATGTTGTGGAACCATGGACTAGCCTGCTGGAGGGGGTGGTGGGAGCCAAGACGGTGGGGGAATTCAAGTGGACATGAGACAGACAATGTGGGATACTCAAGCAGGCAGCTAAGTAAGAGGGGGGTTGAAAACCAAGGGCAGAATTGATGGATCATACGGTCCCCATCTGCTGATAACTTCTATGTTTCTATCTCTTGCTTCCTGTCACACATTACTCTGAACTCTAGGACTCTGCATTGTGTTTTACTTCCCTATTAAAGTATATATTTCCTTTTGTACTTATTTGTATCTTGTGACTCTGGCACCATGGTCATTCTGATTTGCTGCTGTTGGCACTGATTTTTAACTGCACTATTTTAATTGTTCACCTTTGCTGGTGGCTTTTTTCCAACTTGAAATCCCTCTCTCGAGTCGTACCTGGAAATTAGCTTTAGCTCATTATGTCTGTCCTGGACCACAAATTTTAAATAAATAATGTGTGAGCAAGTACAGCCAGAAGTAGCTGATCAGTCTGTTTATATGCAGGTAACGGCCTGAAGACCTGCTGGTGCACAGCACTGGCCAGTGTGGAAGTCAGCTCCAAAGGGATTCCAAGATGGAAGGGATAATAGCAGTGTAGTCACCGAGCACATTCTGGAATGGCTGTTCCTTATTGACTGGTTAGAAGGTTGAATATTATAACCTCTGCCAGGATTCACAACCAATTCTCCATTAGCAACAGACTAATACAACTTTCCAGAGCAAAACAATTAATTGATCTGAAGTCACTGCTCTGAGAGTGGGGCTCTTCTAGCTGAGATTCTTCCATTTGTCGGGAAGCAGATTATGATTGCAAAGTTTATATGCTAGTAGCTTTATTGATGTGCTTTTTTTTGTAGTGTCATTTGAATATTTTGTGTCTGGAGAAGGCCTCAACAATAGATGCTCCATGGATGACCCAGGGAATTACAGACCAGCCAGTCGGACCTCAATCATGTGCAAATTCTTGGAGACCATACTTGAGGAAATGTTGGTAAAATATTTAGAGGAGCACGATCTCCATGATGCGAGGCAGCACGGGTTCATGGAGGAGAGATTGTGTTAAATGAATCTGATTGACTACTTTGACTGGGTCACTTAGACACTAGACCGGAGCCAAGTGGTAGACATCCTCTATCTGGATTTCAGCAAGGCCTTTTACTCTGTGCCCCATAAAGGGTTGATCAGGAAGTTGGCGGATCTCGGGGTTGGGAAGAAGATGACAAGATGGGTGGAAAACTGGCTGAGGGACAGAAACCAGAGGGTGGTTGTGGGGGGAGAGTTATCTGGCACCAGAGAGGTCAACAGTGGGGTCCCACAGGGCTTGGGGATGGGGCCGGTGTTCAGTGTCTTCATCAGTGACATTGGAGATGGCATTAAGGGCAAAATGTGCCTATTTGTGGATGACACCAAGCTGTGTGGGAGAGTGGACACAGCTGAAGGGATGCAGGACAATTTGGTAAAGCTGAAGTGGTGGCCTGGGATCTGGCAGCTTGGCTTCGATGCCAAGAAGTGCAAAGTTATGCACATTGGAGCCAAGAATACCAGGACAAAGTACTGCCTGGGTGGAGCCCATGTGTCTGCATCAGAGGAAGAGAAGGACCTGGGAGTGATGATCGCTAGTGGCCGGAAGCAGTCCACATAGTGCAAGAAAGCAGCAGCAAGGGCAAACAAGATGCTGGGATGCATAGCTAGGGGATCAATAGTAGGAGAGAGGAGGTTATACTGTCCTTGTTCAGGTCACTGGTGTAGCCACATCTAGAGTATGGAGATGAGTACTGGTGCGCCCACACCTCAAAAAGGACATTAACCTGCTGGAGAAGGTCCAAAAGATGGCTACAAAGATGATAGTGGATCAGCAGGGTAAGGCATACGAGGAGAGGTTGAGAGCACTTAACATGTACTCCCTGGAGGAAAGGAGAGAGAGAGGAGACATGATTGGGACCTTTAAGTACTTGAAATGAATAAATAAGATGGATAAGAAGGGTCTCTTTAAGCTAAGTGGCAGCCATAACATGAGGGAGCACATTCTTAAGCTGGGGGGTTTGGAGGGAGGTCAGGAAGCACTTCTTCATGGAGAGGGTGTTGGACACTTGGAATGTGCTGCTGGAAGAGGTGGTCTTGTTGAAGATGTTGGGCAGCTTCAAGAGAGGCTGGGATAGGCATGGGGAAAGGTAAGGCTCATGGGTAGGGAGGACGGAAAGGATGGGAGGAGTGGTGGGGGAGCAGGGTCAGTAGCTCAAGCTGTGGACCCTGCAATACAAGCAGACTAGATGGACCAAATGGCCTTCTTCTGCTGGCTTCCTCGTATGTTCGTATAGAGCTAATCTAGCTGAATTGTTCATGCTATGTTACACTGCAGTCATGGCCAAGTACCTAGCCTCTGCCCCGCGGGCAATCAGACACTGCCTTTGGGGCCATCACTGCTATCACTTCACTGTGAACTACAGCAGCAGGAGTTGAGAGGCTGTGTGAAAGGGGGCAGAAGATATCTTTCATTATCAACATCAGTGGTAAGGCAAATACTGAGACAGCAGCCGGACTTTTGGTTATGATTTTTATTTCCAGTTTAGTTTTAAAAGGCACTTGTCATCCCCTTCATTCAGATTCTCTAATTAAAGCGAGGAATTTAGGTTCATATAGCACCTTTCCTGAAGTCTGAGATTCAGTGTAGCCAAATGCATGGTGTTTCAATTGGGGAGGTAAAACAGAGGTAGGACATACACACTCTGTGAGCATCAAAAAGTGGCCTGGCCGACCAGATGGTGGCAGCCCCCCCATGTTCCTCAAAGCCCAGAGGTGTCCACACTGTACCCCCGCCATGCCCGGTGAGGAAGTCACCCCCCCCAATGAAGGGCTATGTCAGGTTGACCGGGGCTACAGCAGTAATGAGGGTGTCGAGAAGGTGACGGGGGGGGGTCAGTGACAGAGGGGCTTGGACAACCGAGGGAGGGGTTGGCCAGGAGGGCGGGGGGGATAAAAAGAGCAGACAAAAAAAAAAGTGTGGTAGGGAAGAACAAAAAGGAGAGAAGCTGAGCGTACACCATGATTAAAGGAATGCAGTATAAAATTTATGACCGCATAAAGTAGACAATGCTGGGCTGACAACCCAGAAGTAGGGAAGAAGTGGGCAGGGGGTATTATCTTGACTCTTTTCAAGGCCCTGGTCAGGCCTCACCTGGAGTACTGTACTACATGCAGTTCTAAGCTCCCTAATACAAAAAGTTGATGCTGTGCAGAGGGTGTAATTCAAAGCCACCAAAATGATCTGGTGTGCGGAAGACAAAATATGTTAATAGAGACCGATGACCTTTAACATGTTTTTTGTTGGAGAAAAGGAGGCTGAGAGGAGCCTCGATCTCTGTTTTTCCCCATACTCAAGGGTATCAGCAAGATCGAACACAGATGTTTGCTCTCACGTCTTCCAGCGGGACACCACACCCTGAAGCTCAGAGAAAGTAAATTCAGAGGTAACATTAGGAAGCACATCTTCTTCCAAAAAGTTGTAAACCTGTGGAACAGCCTACCAGTGGCTACAGTGCACAAGAAGAAAATATATTTATTTATTTAAGAGTTTTACCAGGAAGGCATATTTAGCAGAGGACTGTTCGATTCCAGATGCATCCTGGGGGAAGGGGGAAGAAGAGTGATAATAAAGACATATAATAGAGGCATTCAACAGAAGTTGCTGCTCTCCATGAGAGTGTTGGCTACCCTTAGTAGTCGAGCTGTTAGAGAACCCCTTTAAGTTAGTACATATGTATACAACATACCATGAACATATGAAAATGGCAGCAAAAACAGGCCTAATGGTCTAGCAAGTCTGCTCGATTGTGCAGCTAGCCCCTCAAATTGCAGCTGCCTCACCCTCCCTCCCACTCCTGTTAATTACCCCTCCCCTCTTAAAACCTCCCACCATACTACAGGCTACCACCTCATCAAGCAGGGCATTCCACTTATCTACCACCTGTTCAGCGAAAAAGTGTCTCCTGATTTCCCTCCTGAATTTCCCCCCACCAATCTCAATTTATGCCCTGTTATGTCCCTCCCACTTCTAATCTGGAAGATCCTCTCTGTGTCAGTTTTGTTAATCCTCTTTAAGTATTTAAAAGTTTCAATCATATCCCCCCATCCCTTCTCTCCTCCAGTAAATACATGTTCAGCTCGCCCAGCCTATCCTCATAGGACATACCCTCCAGACCCTGGATCATCTCTGTCGCCCTGCACTGTATCCCTTCTAATAATCTAATGTTTTTCTTCAGGAATGGGCGCCATGATGCACACAGTATTCCAGGCGCGGTTTGACCAGTGACCTGTACAGGGGAAGGATCACCTCCCTATTCCTGGAAGAAATGCCTCTTGCTATACACCTCAGCATCTTGTTGGCTTTTGCTGCCGCCTTCCTGCACTGTGCTGAGTTGTTCATAGTCCCTGTTATAATCAACCCAAGATCTTTTTCCTCCCCAGTGCTTTCCAATTGAACCCCTCCAAGCTGATAACTCCTCCCCTGGTTCCTAGTTCTAAACTGCAGTACTTTGCACTTCTTGGTGTTGAACCCCAGCTGCCATGTTTCCGACCATTCCTGTAGTTTGGTCAGGTCGTCCTGCAGCCCTTTCCATCCATCTACGTCATCTACCACAGCTCCCAGTTTAGTATCGTCTGCGAACAGACTGATCTTAGTCTGGATTCTGTGTGAGATATCTGCTATGAAGATCCCAAACAGCACCGGTCCCGGTACCGATCCATGTGACACTCTGCTCGTCACATCTCTTGGTGATGAGAGCCCCCCTCACTATCACCCTTTGCTGCCTTTCCTTCAGTCAATTGGTGATCCCTTTGACCATTTTTGTTCCCACCCTGATATCCTCCAGCATCCCCCCAGCCTCCCATGTGGCACCGAATCAAAGGCCTTGCTGAAATCCAAATACAGGACATCCACTGCATGGCCCTTGTCCACTTCCCTGGTGACCCGGTCGTAGTACTCAACCTGGTTTGTCTGGCACAATCTTCCCGAGACAAACCCATGTTGCTGAACATCCTGGAGCCCATTGTCCTCCAAAAAATGCCACCAGCCTCTCCTTCCAGATTGTCTCCATGAGCTTTCTGACAATCGATGTGAGGCTTACTGGTCTGTAGTTCCCCGGCTCATCCCTAGGGCCACTTTTGTGAATGGGCACCACATGGGCCATCCTCCAGTCTTTTGGTACACAACTTGTGTCCAGGGAGGTACTGAACAGGTCAGCCAGTGGTCCCACCAGGATCACTGCCAGTTCTTTTAGCACCCTAATGTGAATGCTGTCCGGACCTGGTGCCTTGTCCACCTTCAGTGCCCTTAACCCCTTCAGAACCCTGGCCTCCGTAATCCCTGTATAAGTCACCCCCTTCCCTCCCCTGCCCACCCCTCTCCTCCCGAGGGTATCTGCCCCCTTTCTCCTTCATGAACACAGAACAGAAGTACTCATTTAGTGCCTCTGCCTGATCCCTCTCCTTCTCTAGCCACCCGCTGTCATTCTTAATCCTCACAATCTGGTCCTTCTTGTTCTGTCTCTCCCTAATGTATCTGAAGAAGTCCTTTTCACCATCCTTGATACCTTGTGCCAGCCTCTGCTGTCTCGAAGCCTTGGCCGCTCTGGCCAGCCTGCTTACCTCCCTGGACCTCTTTGTTTACTCCTCTTTGTCTCCTTCCCCTCCTGATTTCTTGAGTCTCTGAAATGCTTTTCTCTTGGCCCTCACCCCCTCCATCACCTCCTGGGTTAACCAACTGGACTTCTTTGCCCTTCCCTTCTTGCTACATGTTTTTGCACACATCTAGTAGCCTCCACCAGCCCTGTTTTAATAATCTCCCACGTTTGACAAATGTGCATTTTTTTTTTTTGTCAACATAATTTTTATTGAGACACGGAGTATGCGGTACAGAATACATAGATTCGATGACATATTACACACAGATCTTACTTCGAGAGGGCTCTTGCAGTAGGTAATGACATATAGGACTGACGCCGGCAGGCGTCAGGACCCCACGGAAAAATTTCTAGCTAGCAGTCTTTGGCGGGGACCACCCCCACGTCAGGTGACCGACGTCATACAACGTCAGTATAAAGGGGTGGTCCCCCATGCCTGCCTTCCAGTTCTTTCCCACTGTTAGCTCATGTTAGCGCCTCATGGAAAAGTTCAATGCTCGTCAGCCTCAATTGTAGGTAGTTTTTACTGTTATTTTCGATTTTTTGAATTTTTGTCAGGTATTCGTCGGTGTATGTCATCCCCTACACCCTCCAGGCACAAGAAGAAGTGCGACTCGTGCGGCGCCCAACTCCCGCACAAGGACGGCCATTCCCAGTGCCTCTTCTGCCTAGGTCCAGATCATTAGGTGGAGAAGTGCCAGCACTGCCTTAAATTCAACGTGGCCACCCGCAAGCGGCAGCAGCAGCCCCTGGAGGACCATATTTTAAAGAAAAAAATGTCCTCCATAGAAAAGGAGTTAAAAAAACTCTGGCAGGTGTCCACTTCCCCCAAAGGCCATCACAAGAAAAAAGACAAGGGGAAGCACCGGAACAAGGGCTCCTCATCCACCGCGTCTCTCTCGGGAGTCGCCGTGCTCCAGGTAATGTTCCCCGGAGGACCCGTCGTGATGGCCGCCTTGGAGATTTCCAAGGTGGCATCGGCCCGCCCGTCTGGCTCGCAGTCGGGCCCTTCGGGCGCCTCCGGGCTATTGGAGGCCTCCGCTCTGGGTAAAGCAGCCACCATGCGGCCTACTGATTTGAGTGGCTCCAGTAAGCCGGACATCAGCTCCTCTGACGCCCGCACAGAGAAGGTCGATAAGTCGCCCGACCCCTCGGGGCGGCGCACGGCCCTTCTTCCGCCCGACCAGGCTACCCTTCCTTTGCGACCTGCCTCGGGTGACGGGTCCGCTAAGTTGGACATCGGCTCCTCCGGCGTCCGCCCAGACCCCGCTGATAAGTCGGATGTCGGTTTACCCAACATCTGCACAGTGGCTGAGCTGACGACAGACCTTCCAACGTCTGCCATTTCTGGCTCCCCGCAGCCTTTGCTGCCGTCCGGGGACCCTGGGTCTCCTCAGCCTGACCCCGGGGATTTTTCCCCTCCATCCCTTGGTGATGCCGAGGTTCCTGCTGCACCCCCGTCAGACCATCCTCCCGCTGGGCCGACTGACCTGACGTCGGCTCCCTGGATGCCGGCCCCGACGCTAGCTCCCTGGATGCCGGCCCCGGGCGACATCCTACTTCTGGATGCTACTCCAATGCCGGGTCCTCCGCCCACTGGGCCTTCTGCTCCAGACCCGCCCGTGGGCCCTCCAGCTGGGCCGTCTGCTCCGGCAGACCCCTTGGTTCCCGGGTATCCGACCCCGTCTTACTCGGGTCCACAGTATCTGATGCCCCAGTACCCGACGCTGGCCTAACCGATGCTGCAGTACCCAGGGCCTCAATACCCGACGCCGGCCTTCCCGCCGTTGAGTTATGGATACGCACATTACGGGTATAATCCATACCTGTATCCTCCCTCCACCGCCCCCTCAGCCACCGGTGGACTTGAAGGAGACTCTGGCCTCCTGGTGGGCTGAGGCCAAGGCTCAGCTCACCAGAGAGATGGAGAGTCATCTCCCAGCGATGGTTCCGGTTCCCGTACGTCCGCAACAACAGACTCCCTCCCCACCTCCGGACATCAGGGCCTAGCCCTCTGGTTCCAGGGCAGGGCAGGACACGCTTTCCTGAGGGCTTCCCAAGGGGTCCATTCCTCCCCCACGCCGGGAGAGGGAGTCTTCCTCATCATCATCTTCTTCCTCTTTGGATACCTCGGACGACTCCGACAGTTGCTCCGAGCTGGACGACGAGCCACACTCTCCATCTAAGCCCAGGCCAAGGACTCCTCCGAAGTCTCCTCTGGAGGATTCTTCTTTTACAGAGTTGCTACACAAAATCCAGGAGGTTTATAAGTGGTGTTCCTTGGAGCCAGATCACCAGCTTAAGAAACTCTCTGAGCATCTGGATCTGTCCGTGACAGCTCCCACCTTGGTGCCACCGTGGATTAAGCCTCATGCCGATCTTGTTTCCACTATTTAGAAGCAGCTGTCTGCTTTAGCCCCACTTCCTCGGAAGTCAAACAGGCTATGTCAGGCTCCAGAGGGTGTTGACTTTTTAGATTCTCACCCTTGAGCTGATTCGGTCGTGATTAGTGCCACTTATGGCTGTACAGCGAACCCGAAACATCTGAGTTTGTCTCCACCTGACAAAGAATCCCGTCTTCTGCACCAGTACGGGAAGAAGATCTATGCTCCTTCCACTCTGGGTATTAGGGCCCTAAATTATGTCGGTCACATGGGGGATTACCAGAAGGCGATTCTTAGTGAGGTGGAATCCAAATTGGACTCCCTTCTGGACTCTCAAGTCAAACAGGAAATGGCTGACCTCATCCGCTCTGCACGTTCGGCCAGTCGGCACATGCTTCGTGCTACATACGATGCAGTGGACACTGCTGGTAGGAGCACCATTTTTGCCGTATGCTTACGGCGTCATGCCTGGCTCCGTGCATCAGAGTTGGTCCCAGAAGTGCAGTCTGCTATTCAGGAAGCGCTCTTCCGGGGTTCGGTGCTGTTTGGTGGTGATGTCAAGGACATCATCACTGATCTGCAGGAGAAGGGGACCGCTCTGAAGTCTGTGGACTCCATGTACCATCCCCATCAAGCGCAGCGCCATCCCTTTCGCAGAAGGAATCGGCGAAAGGCGAAACCCCATGGAAAGGGGGCCACTAAACGCCGGGCCCCTCCGGCTGGCAAGCCCCCTCCGCTCAAAAAAGCAGCGGGTGCTTCAGCCGCGGCACTGCCCGACACCACCTGACTCCTTTCCTCTTCCACAGCCTCTGGGCCTTCCGGAGGAATCAGTAGGAAGGAGGTTTTCCCTCTACCTCCCGGGTTGGGAGAGGATAACTTCAGATTCCTGGGTGCTCCAGCTGATCGCAGAAGGACACTCGATAGAGTTTCTCCAGAAATCACCTTGTCACCCTCCCCCAAGGTCATCGTACTCTCGGGAACACCTGCTTCTGGTCCAGGAAGAGATTTCAGCACTTTTGCTGAAGGAGGTTATATAGCCCGTCCCCCTTCCTCTTCAGGAAACGGGTTAGTATTCCCACTTCTTCCTGGTCCCAAAGAAGACAGGAGATGTAAGGCCGATTCTCAACCTCAGTTCCCTGAACTTGTTCGTGGAGTACAAGAGGTTCAGGATGCTCTCCCTACAGGGCTTCCTGACCCTCCTTCGGCCAGGACAGTGGCTGTGTGCTCTGGATATGCAGGATGCTTACCTGCACATCCCTGCCCGCCCTTCTCACCGCAGATACCTCCGTTTTGCTTTCCAGAGGGACCACTACTAGTTCAAGACCCTTCCATTTGGTCTTTCCTCTGCACCCCGGGTGTTCATCAAATGCCTTTCGGTGGTAGCGGCCTACCTGCGTACCCAGGGAGTGCAGGTTTTCCCATACCTGGATGATTGGCTTCTGGCGGCCCCGTCCAGGAAGGATCTCCTGCGCTCCCTTTCTCTTACGCAGGGGTGTCTTTCTCCCTGGGCATCACCATCCACCACTCCATGTCCCACTTGATCCTGTCCCAAAGGCTCCAGTTTATCGGGGCAAGCCTGGACACGACCTCTGGCAGGGCCTTTCTGCCACTGGACAGGGCGGCCACACTCCAGGCTAAGGTCAGCCTGTTGTCCGGCCGCAGGCGGGTCAATGCCTCCTCAGGCTTATGGTGGCTTCAATCCCAACAGTCCCTCGTGCTCGGCTCCACATGAGGATCTCTCAGTGGATGCTTTGGTCTCAGTGGGATCAGTTGGTGGATGACCTGGACCAGCTTGTCCTAGTCTCCTCTCCCATGGGTCGGGACTTGCAGTGGTTGACGGTTCAAGAGAACCTTTGTCGGGGAATTCCCTTATGTCTTTCTCCCCCTCCCATACTCTGACCACAGATGCCTCGGGCGAAGGTTGGGGAGCCCATCTCGGTCCTCACTGGACCCAGGGCTCCTGGTCCAAGCTCGAGAAAATGCTTCACATCAGTGTGCTCGAGCTTCGGGCAGTGCTTTATGCTCTTCAAGCTCTGCATCTGCACCTCCTTCCCAGCCACTTAGCCGTACAGATGGACAATATATGTGTGGTATGGTACATCAACAAACAGGGAGGGACTCGTTCCTACCCTCTTTGCAGGGAAGTGATGTGAGTTTGGGATTGGGCAGTTCATCACAACCTCCATCTCACAGCAATTCATGTCCCAGGGGTCGAGAACACCTTGGCAGACAAACTCAGTCACTCATCTGCTCAAGCTCATGAGTGGGAATTGGATCAGGGGGTCTTAGACGATATCTTCCTACGTTGGGGAACATCACAGGTAGACCTGTTTGCCTCACCTCTAAATGCAAAGCTTCCTGACTTCTGCTCGCTCGCTCCAGAGAGCGGCATTTTTTGGAGAGATGCTCTGTCTCTAGATTGGAGGGACAGATTTGTCTATGCTTTCTCCCCAATCTCTTTGATTCCGAGAGTCTTACAGAAACTCGGTTCAGAAGGAGCTCGAATGATACTGATCGCTCCTTTCTGGCCCAGGGAAGTTTGGTTCTCTCTTCTGCGCAGTACTCAGAGGAACTTCCTCTTCCTCTGTCGCGACTTTAACTGACCCAGGATCAGGGGACCCTGGTCCATCCAGATCTCAATTCCCTTCAACTGCACGCATGGCTCTTGTAGACGTAGCTCAAGCCAGATTTGGGGTTTCACCCCGAGTGGCTGAGATTCTGGTGGAGGCTAGAAAACCCTCCACTAGGTCTACCTATGCCGTGAAATGGAAATGGTTCACAATCTGGGCTGCTTCAAAAGATTTCGAGCCTTTCTCGTGCTCTGTTGGGTGGCTGCTGGATTACCTGCGCCGCCTCTTTGATCTGGGTCTCAGTCACTCATCCTTGAAGGTACACATGGCGGCCGGTTTGGCCTACCATGTCCCTTTTGCAGACAGGATATTTGCTCAGCTGGAGGTCTCTAAGACTTTCCTTAGAGGGGTTCTCCACTTGAGACCCCCTATCCGGGTTCCTGTCCCTTCTTGGGATTTGAATTTATCCTCGAGAATTACTCTGCCTCCTTTGAACCGCAGCCTCAGCAGACATGAAGTTCCTCTCATGGAAGACCCTCTTCCTAGTGGCCATTACTTCTGCTCGTGGTTTCTGAGCTCCAGGCCCTGATGTGTAAATCCCAGTATTTGATTTTCACAAGGCGATGCTCTGCGCACCAGCCTAAGTTTCTCCCCAAGGTGGTAGCGGAATCTACATTGAACCAGTCCATAGAGTTACCTGCTTTCTTTACGCAACACTCCAATCAAGGGGAGTATCTCTTACACACTCTGGACATTCACCAAATTCTGAGATACTACACTAACAGAACAAAAAATCTCAGAAAGACTGTTCAACTGTTCGTCTCTTTTGCCCACAGAAAAGGCAATACTGTTTCTAAGCAATGCCTGTCCAAATGGTTGGCTCATTGCATCACTTCCTTTTATGAGAAGTACAAGACCCTTACGGGTCAAATGAGAGGCCTCTCCACCAGAGCAGTCGCTGCCTCAGTGGCTTGTTTCAAGAATGTGTCAGTGGTGGACATCTGTGCTGCTGCCACTTGGACTTCTGTCCATATCTTTACAAAACATTGCAGTTTGGATATTGCCTCTCACCGTAGAGCAGGCTTCGGGCTTGCTGTTCTGCAAGGCCTCCTTTCCTAAGGCCTTCACAGCTAGAGGATCTACTTTGAGTAGCTGTCCTCCTCCCGTTTGCTTCTTCTTGTTCCAGACTGCTTGGGACTCAGTCCTATATGTAATTACCTAATGCAAGAGCCTCTCAGTAAGATAGTACGATTCACGATTATGAAGTTACCGTAACAGTAGATCTTGAGAGTCTTTACAATAGACTCCGCCATCCATCCCCTAAGCTTTTTAGCTCCTTTTCCAGGTTGGGAATATCCACTTCTCTCTCATCTCACCCTTTGGGCCTTTGGTAGGAAAGAACTGGAAGGCGTGGGGGACCGCCCCTTTATACTGATGTCGTATGACGTCGGTCACCTGATGTGGGGGCGGTCCCTCGCTAGAGACTGCTAGCTAGAAATTTTTCCGTGGGCTCCTGATGCCTGCCGGCGTCAGTCCTATATGTAATTACCTACTGCAAGAGCCTCTCTTGAAGATCTACTGTTACTGTAAGTTCTTACATAACTGTATTTTATTAGTTCATCATAATGTTACAATTTACCATTACAGTGTAGTTTGAATGAAGTACACAGGTTTACATCATTCATTATAAGTCATGATAGTAGTTGCATTTTTAGACTGTAGAACATCACATGGGAAGAGCATCACAATAATACTTCCATCTGTTGTTACACCAATTACCTGCAAATCAAGTATTATAACAGAGTTTTAACATTAACCAACCTACCCCATTTTTTAGTAAATGGTGTTATTGAACTCTATCTCATCCAAATCTTCCCACCTAACACATTTCCATCATAAAGGGAATGAACCAGTCTCAATAGCTGCAATCAGAGGGCCCCACAACTCCAAAAAAATCTTCATATTTCCCCATGGTTGATAACTGAGCCCTCTCGATTGCCGTGCATTGTCTTAAGTTATTCACCCATTGCTGGATAGTAGGAGGGGAGGCTGACAACCAACACTGTGCAATTGTCTTCTGGGTGTTAACTAACGCCAATGACCATAGTGCCCCATCCGCTACCCCCCTGGGATGGTCAGGGTCTGCCCCCAAAAGGAACTCTTCCGGAGTGAAGGGGTGGGTAAATCCCAAAACACATGCCATTATATCATATATTTCATTCCAGAAGGCGGCCACCCCAGGGCACAGTAATGCCAAGTGAAGAAAATCCACTTGTGTAACCTTGCACCTTGGGCATATGTCAGATTTTGAGGGGTTCATTTTATGTACTCTAACAGGGGTAAAGTAAGCTTGGTGTAAAAAGCTGAATTGCACTTATCGCAACTTGTTACTCCTTGAGCACACCATGAAATGATTACATGCACGTTTCCAGAAATGTTTATTTACCATTCCTCCAAGATCCGCTCTCCATTTATTAATAATTTTGGTGATGGCAACCCACTCCTCCCCCCTAAGAGAATGGTAGAAGGTGGCTATCAACTTAATGCAGGGTTGCGGGAAGAACAAGCCTTCCTCGAACGGTGAGAGCAGCGCCCAGCCATCTTCTGGGCCCAAGGTCTGGCCGAGTAAATTCTGAAGTGTGAGAAATGTAAAGAAGTCCCCCTTAGGTATGTTCCATTTAGTGGTGAGATAAGCAAAGCTCACTAGTTGTTCCCCCTCATATAATTGGTATACCCATTTGAGTCCCCTGCGCCCCCAGTCTTTCAATCTCTGAATCATAGCCACAGCATAGGGTGCCCTTAGCTTAACTGCACCCAATATAAATGTAATTTTTGTTGGGGCAGCTGTTCTCCCAATTGAATGGTGTACATTGTACCATGCATCAACGGTTGATGACATAAAGGGGTTCGGGTGCTCTGGTGACTCATTTAACCAAAGCACTTCTGCTAGCAGTCGACCTTTAATATACCGGTCACTGCTAGATTCCTCAGTTTCCATCCACCCCCCATTCTCACCCTCCATTCCAGCAGATAGGGCAGCAAGCTGGGCAGCAAGGTAATAGGACTTAAAGTTTGGAAGACCTAACCCCGCATCTTTGTGGTAGCTGGAGAATTATTTTTTGTACCCTGGCTGACTTGCCCTGTCATATGAATCTATGAATAACTGCGTCTACTTTCCTAAAGTAATTTTTTGGAAGTTTAATTGAAAGGGACTGATACAAGTATAATAATCTTGGTAAAACCATCATATTTATTACCCCCACTCTCCCCATTAAAGGCAACGGTAGGGCAGTCCATCTCTCACAGTCCGCTGCTATTGCCCTCATCAGGGGTCTGTAGTTCAGACCATAGATGGCATAGGTCCTACCAGAGAGGTAGATCCCTAGATACTTAATTTTTTTGACAAGTTGCAGGCCATTGAAGTGGTGGATCAGAGACTGTCTGTCCAGTATGCCTATTGGCAGGATCTCACTTTTTGACCAGTTAATTTTATGGCCGGAAATAGACCCATATTCCTGTAGGATCACGTGAACTCTTGGTAGATCTTCAGCTGGATTCTGAAGGTCTAGAAGGAGATCATCAGTGTACATAGCTAGTATATGTTCACTATTATTAACTCGAAAACCTCTGACGTCTGGACTCTCCCGGATTACACCTGCTAAGGGCTCCAGAGATAATATGTACAGCAGAGGAGAGAGGGGGCAACCCTGTCTAGTCCTTCTACCTAGAATAAACTCTGGTCAAATGTCCATTTACTATTACTTGTGCAGCAGGCTTTGAGTACGTAGGTTTAATCCAAGAAATAAAGTGTGGGCCAAATCCCATACCACTAAAAGTAGTAAAAAGGTACCCCCACTCCACCCGGTCGAATGCTTTCTCAGTGTCTAATGCTAGAATGGCTGCCCCATGTTTGCTTTTAGATTTCTCCCAATGATGAGCAATTTTCAATGTTCTCCAAATATTATATTTCCCCTGTCGACCTTTTACAAACCTTGTCTGATCCGAATGTACTAATTCTGGTAACAAGGGGTCCAGTCTAGAGGCCAGAGCCTTAGCCAGCACCTTATAGTCAGCTGTTAATAACGAGATAGGCTGATATGAGGCACACCAGGATGGATCCATGCCCGGTTTTGGGAGAACAGTGATGGTTGCCGATTGGGTGGGGGGTGGGGCAGCCTTCCCAATGCCAGACTGTCAAGGAGCATATCGCTGAGAGGTTCTAATAATAAATCATAGCAACACTTAAAAAGATCAGTCAGTAGACCATCAGGTCCGGTGCCTTCCCGCTCTTAAGGCTTTTAATAGCTGAACTAATCTCTGTCTGAGATAAAGGAGATTCCAAATTCACAGCCTGTTGCTCTGAAAGCGTTCTTAAGGAAGCCCTATCTAAAAACATTCATATTTGCTCAGGTGTTGGGGAAACCTCAGATGTATACAACTGTCTATAAAAATCTCCACAGGCCTGTCCAACCTCATCAGGGCTGTCCACCAAGATTCCTGTCGAATTATGGATTTGAGTTACTGCTGTCTCTCTCTGTCCTTCCTACAGAGTTGCCAGGCCAAAACCTTCCCTGCATGGTCCCCATCAAAGTATTGGCCAGCCTAGGAAAGCAATATTGCCCTTTCTAAGCGAGCACCGCTTACGGCATTATATTGCCATTTCAGCTTCTGCAATGTATTATATAATACTTGATTAGAGTTTGCTGTATGCACCTGCTTGGTGGTCTCAATTTGTGACCTTAGTTTTTCCACCCCTTTAGCAGTGGTCCAGGCCTCATGTGCTGGGTATGATATGGTTTGGCCACGTATATAAGCCTTCAGTGCCTCCCATCTCGTTGTGTGAGAGGTATCCTCTCTTCCATTGAAAGTGAGAAATTCACCGATACCACTATTAATATATTTCACATAAGCCTGATCTTTCAACAGAAGCGGGTCCAACCTCCATGGTCTATTTCCCGTGGCTACACTTCCCATGGATAAATCAATTGTTAGAGATGCATGGTCTGAAATTAAAATGGGTGAATAGCTTGCCCCTTTTAAAAGTGGTAGAAAGGTGGTAATAACCAATATTTTGTCAATCCGGGCATACAATCTATGGGCATTAGAGTAAAAACTGTAGTCTCTGCCAGAGGGTAACAGGTGACGCCAGGCATCAATTAATCCCACCTCTTGTTCCGGCACCCCAGGTGCCCTAGCATTCTTGTAGATCATCACAGGGGTGGTACTGGATCTGTCCAAAGTAACATCCTGTATGCAATTAAAGTCTCCCTCCAGGATCCACGGGCCTGACCAGGCAACCAATTCTAAACAAAGCCTTTGAAACAATTGAGGGTCATCCACATTAGGAGCATATACCGAGCCCAGATTATAAGTGCCGGAGCCTGGGAACATCACTCCGGCCAAGGCATACCTTCCATGTGGGTCCACCCGACTTTCCACCACTGTAGCCTGAGATCCCCTTGGTAGCCATATTGCCGCACCACGGGCATTAGTAGGAAGATTAGCCGATATCCACTTCCCACCCATGAAAGCTTCTGTTTTAGGAGCATCTGCCCTAGCCATATGTGTCTCTTGTAATAAAACCACTTGCCACTTAGCTCTTTTTGTTTTGGTCAGGATTTTTTTCCCTTTTATAACTGACTTCATCCCATTGACGTTCCACGATGATATTTTTATAGTATTAGCCATGACCAAGCATCAAAATTCTTATTTCAACCACACTGCATAGTAATAAGCCACTCATTCCACACATTGTCCCCTGTCTCATTTTTATATTATATATCCCACCGCCCCTGTTTTTTAAGCAGAAATGCTCCCGCTTAAGGAGAGTCCATAAGGCTCCCAATAGGTACCAAGCCATGACAGCGAATTTGGCTGGCCCCCATCCGAAGACATCCTCGCCGCTCATCCCCAGCTTCCAACCCCCTTCCCGATTAAACAACAGTGTCAATAACACCCATAGTAACTGAATAAAAAAAAATCCCCTTTTTGGGCCTAAGATAGCCCATCCCAACAACCCCTACAAACATGTGGCGAACATTTAATAAAAGGTCTAATTTTGTACTGCACTCCATTAAACATGCCTTTGACTTAGGAGCACCTCAACTATAACAGTAACAAGAAAACATCATATGCACACAGTAATAACTGTAACAGGCAGACTTTTGCACTGAGCCCCCCCCCCCCCCATATCAGTAAACCCCCAGCTACAAGCTGCAAGACCACAGATCGTGGGTAACTTGGAAAAAATTCTGCAGTTCCATTCGAGTCCAACATCTCAAGTTTGCTGCTTCTCGTCGTTACCCTGAGCCCTAGCCCAGGTCGAGAGCAAGAGAAATCCAATGTCTAACATTTTAACAATCCATATCAAACCCATGTTCTCAATACAGTTGAGCTATGACCTACCAGCTTGCAACTAGGTAATTCTAGACCTCGCACTGCGCTATCCACTGTTTTTAATTCGGCACATCATGATGCAAGGCCTAATTTTACTGGAGGGTATTAGGGCCGGGTGGAGAAGGGCACTAATACACATCTCGTGGGGATCCTCAGTTTCAACAAATTACCCCACTCACCTAACCATCTGGTGAAGTGGGTTAGTAGCATAAAAGAGGGAAAATCTGCAGCTTAAGCATTCCTCTAGCTCCTGCTGTTGTGGCGACCTCACTCCAGCTCCATTCTTAGTAATGCCTTCGACCCATTTCATCGCTGCTCTAGGGCAGGAAAAAGATTGTGATGCACCACCGGGCCTTTCAATTTTAAGCTTGCCTGGATATATGAGCACAAAGGACCAACCTGTTTTATATAGGCAACTCTTAATTTCATTAAACTGCTGCCTCCTCATTTGTAGTTGCTTGCTGTAGTCTTGAAAAATGAAGATTTTTTGATTTCTTAAAACGATCGGGCCCTTCTTTTTAGCTTTGCGTGGAATAGCTTCTTTGTCTACATAGCGGAGGTATTTTATAAGGCAGTGCCTTGGGCGGGAACCGGTGCTTTTGGACCAACTCTGTGCGCTCTCTCCACTTCACATTGATGTAGTGCTGGAGAAAGGTTCAAATGCTTGACCAGCCAGGCATGCAGCATTTTTTCTGGGTCGTTCCCCTCGGTTCCCTCAGGGAGATCAATAATCCGAAGGTTGGAACGTCTCGACCTGTTTTCCTGGTCATCTATCTTCTCGATGAGTTCCTCCACCATTTTTTGCAGAGTTTGCTTGTCACTTGTTGACCCCAAGGGCGAGTCCTCCAGACTGCCAACTCGATTCTCCAGCTCAGCAAGTTGAGATGTGTGAGAAACTGAAGTTTCAGATAGTCCGGTCACCACCAACTGAAGGTGGGATATTTGCAAAGTAATATTATTGAACCCTGCCTTCATGTCATGCTGCATAAGAGCTAGCATAGCAGGAATTGTAGCCAAGGATCTTTTCAAGTCAGAGATCCCTTCCTGCGCCATTGGTGAGTTTGCGGGCTTTACCAACTCTGCTGGGCCATGGTGTTGCTGCTTCGGCCGTTCCAGGGGTCCAAACGGTAATTTTGCTTGCTTGTATTTACCTTTGCTTGTAGCCGTCAAACCCCGCTAATGACCTCTGCCACACCGGATTACTTTGGCCCACAGGTACTCCTATTTTCAATAAATTTAACTGAGTGCAGTCAGCAGCTAGGCTAAGCTGCATCCGTCATAGTCAGCTTCAGGCCATGCCCCCGACAAGTGTGCATGTAAAGCTGAGTACTCACCAGGTGCCTACCCACAATCTCCCCCATCATTTTAAAAAACAGCCCTTTAAAATCAATTACCCTGGTTCCTGTACCCCCTGTTTCCCTTCCCACATTGAGCGTGAACCACACCATGTGGTGGTCACTTCCAGCCAGAGGATCCTCCATATCCCGATCCCTTACAGCCTCTCCATTTGATAATATCAAGTCCAGAGTTCTTCCTTCCCTAGTCTTTTCACGGACCAACTGCACCAGGAAGCTGTCCAGAACTGCATCTAATATGACTTGTTTCTTTGCACTCGTGGTGGTTGGGGTGCTCCAATCCACCGTTGGTAGATTGAGGTCCCCCACCACCACTGTGTTCCCCTTCTGGCAGACCCTTGTTATCCATGGTCCAGCACTCTTGATGGTGCCTCCACCTCGCGGGCAGCAACCTATGTAGGTATATGTACTAACCTTAGGGCGAACACACTTAACGTATAAGCAAAAGTGTCAGGATCTGTGTTCTATAATGCTCCACTATGTTTTTCTCATAGATATAAATATTAGCCATGAGAGATGCTTTTTGCTCTATTCTTATTGTATTTTTTTATATGCAAGGCAATAGTGCCATCTTTAGTAATTGTGCATCATTACAACTGACCTTGGATAATAGTGGTCTTATTGTATTGTTATCTATTGCAAGCTATGCAACTTTTTACACTAGTTAGGACAGTTGCTTAGACCACCTGTTTTTGTCCAATTATATACATTTTATGTATCTTCCTAAGTCTTTGCTATAGTAATTATCAGGGTATAAGACCCTTTGTAACACATAGCTTCTCTGAGAAGAGAGAAACTATCTGCGTTTGCTAGATAAGGAAAGCTGGTGTTCTCCCAGTGTTCACATTGTATTGGTAGTAAGTCCGTATTACTTATCTGTAATAAATTTAATTTATTATATGAGTACCACTTGTCTGCTGTCTCTTCCTTTTGTGCCATTCCACCAAGAACCTCAGAGGGTGATTTGTTACCCAGTTACACCCTTCTCATCTGATCAGCTAACTCTCTATCCAGCTCCTCCACTTGTGCTGGTGGTCTGTACACTATCCCCTATCCTCAGTGTCCTTTTCTTTGAGTTATGGAACTACATCCATAGGGCCTCTGTTCTGTCTTCCTCCCCCTCTTACCTAACGTACCTTATCACACATAGATTGCGACGCCTCCCCCTCCACTCTTCCCTATCCTTCCAGAATATCCTATACCCCACGATCATCATATCCCAGTCCCGGTACTCGGTGGCCCATGTTTCTGTGATGGATGCAATATCCACCCTCTCCACTGCCAAGAGCACCTGTAACTCAGCTGATTTGTTACTTAAGGTTCTCGCATTCAAGTGAGACCACCCTCCATCCTGTTCCCTTCCTTTCCTCTCCTTGCTTCTCCTCCCTCCTATTGCCCCCGTGCAGCTTCTCTTAGTCCTTCCCTGCTAGCTTGGGGAGTAGGCTCGTTTGGTTCCTCTCTTCGGAATCCCTGCTTACCAGCTGTCCACTTGCCACCCCCCCCACCTAGTTTAAATCCACCTTTGTCACTATATACCCCTGTAACTTCTGCTTTAATACCCCCTTCCCCATCCCACTTAAGTACAGCCTATCCCCTGCATATAGATTGTTATTGTCCGAGGTTCTGACCCATCCACCCACTACTCCGTACTCCTTGGATTGACACCACTCCCCCAACCATGTGTTGAATTGCCCAATCCTCCCTTTCCTCTCCATACTCGCACAGGACACTGGGAGCACCTCTGAGAAGGCCACTGACTCTCCTATCACCTCGCACAGCCTTCACACATCCTCAAACCTCTCCCTCACTACCTCCACCATCTCCCCTGCCAGGTCATTCATCCCCACATGCACTACTATATGCGGTTTCCTCCTATCCCTCCTTGCACACTTTAGAATTGACTGCCCCGCCTTGTCTGCCGTTAACCCCGGTATGGACTCCCCTCATATGTGACTATGCTGTTCCCCCTCACTGTCCCATCTGATCCCCTAAATATGGAGTCCCCCTGTACCAATACACCCCCTTCTTCATTTCTTGCTCTCTTTCCCACCCTTCTACCTAGGTTCCCATTTCTGGAGTCCCCATATTAGTAGCTGTACCATTCGCTCCAGCAGTCTCCCCCACCCCTGACCTATCCCTTCCTCTCTTCACTGCTCGCTTGCATTCCACCCCCATCTGCCCTGGGCTCCCCAGCACCTCTGCAATACCCTCTCGCCCCTCCACCAGTATTGCCCCTCTTCCAGAGTACCATCCCTTGTGCAGTCTCCTCCTGTTTCCTCTCCTGCCCCCTCCTGGAGCCTGCCCTCCTTCTCCTCCTCCCCCACCAGTGTTGTCAGTACAGCAAACCTATTTCCTATCCCCTCTGTTTTGCTATACATTGGCTTCTCCATCCTGACTTGAGTTCCACCTCTGGTGCTAGGCCCAACTCGAGTCCACCCTCCATCGTTAGGCCTCCTGTCCAGTTTGCTCTCGCCCCCTCCACCCATCCCTTCCCTCGACCCTTTGTTCCTCCCATGTGGTGTCCTCATGTTACTCCCTGGTGAAGGCCTACCTGTCCTAGAATCCCCCACCCCCATCCCCTCTCCAGCTCTCTACCAATTCACACACCTCATCCTCGAGCCTCCTCAGCCTGTGACAGATTGGAGACCCTCCCGGCCTCCACAATATGTTCACCCATACCACTGTTCCATAACCATTGCATCCCAAATCCTACTCATGGCTAGCACTACCTATTAATGAAACAAAAGATAACACAGTACTGTCTATACTAATTGTACTAGTCTAGCTCCGTAGCCACTATACCTGCAGAAGGCGCAACACAGTATTCACCAAAGATACCTAAAAATACCTAAAAGTTATATTACCAACTATACCTACACAGTACCGACCAAAAAGTACAGTTCTACCTAAAATGTAATACAGTACTAAAAATACCTGTATGCCACATTACCCACTATACCTGCATGAAGCATAAAATACTAACTAAAAGTACAGTTATACAAGTACAGTACAGTTATATAAAACAACATACAGTTCTAAACTACCTATACGATACCATACTACTATACCTGAAACAACTATCAATTTAGAGTGAAGTTTCCCGAAAGTTACCTAAAAATTACAGTTCTGATACCAGTACTAACTGCAAAATATAGTACTATCCATGAGTTTCTAACCAGTCCAGTCCCTACTTAAAAATACAGTACCGACTCCACTTGCAGAGATGCGTAAGATATTACTGCCTACGATACCTACCATCCATATGTTTCCCACAGCTACAGCTTGAGAAGCTACACCTACCTCCTAACACATTACTGTCTATAGGTTTATATCTTTTACCTCTTTAACTAGAGCTACATATCACTCTGTCACTCTCTATCACTACAAAGAACAATCCCCCTCAGTTAGGACAAGTTAGTGGATGCACCTGATAGTGCCTTCCACCAATCCCAGTGCAGCACCACCCCAGTAAGTGTGGATAAGCCAGGGGCAGGAGGGATGGGGAAGGTGAGATTAGGGCTCGCTGCAGCTCCTGTGAGAGTCAATCTGCCTCTTACACAACTGCTGTTGAAAGTAGAGCCCCATCTACTTAGAAATGGCCAGAGCCTTCCAGAAGCAGAGTAACAAACACAAAGAAACTTCCAGAGCTATAGCTTGCTGCTGCTCCCCCAACCCCAAACTGAGGCAAACTCTCCCAGCTCACATCAATTTAAACACAGAAACAAAGCACAGAATCACCTGAAGGAAGCTGTTACATCACAAAGAAACTTCCAGAGCTGTAGCTTGCTGCTTCCCACCCCCAAACTGAGGCAAACTCTCCCAACTCACATCAATTTAAAAACAGAAACAAAGCACAGTCTCCTGAAGGAAGCTGTTACATCACAAAGAAACTTCCAGAACTGTAGCTTGCTGCTCCCCACCCCAAACATACTTGCTGATAAAGCAGGTGGTGGACATGATGGATCTAGAGTCCCTTCTCACCTTAAATTGCTGTTTTTGGAAGTTTCCTCTGCACCCTCCATTGTGGTTCCTCCTGTATAGTCTGCCTTAGAGGATGCTACCTTTGCTGCTTGACATATGCCTAATATCATGCCTGCATTGCTTAGGAAGGTTGATAAACAATACCCTGCTGTGTCTGTTAAGCCTTGTTATGCTTCCCAGCCTGAAGCAGATTCTGTGGTTATCATAGCTGTCACAGCTGTTTATGACCCCTCTAGAGCCCTTAGACACATAAGCAGTTTGCCTCCTGACAAAGAATCCAGGAGGCTGGATGTTAGAGGCAAGAGAACTTATGTCTTCTCATCCTTGGGCCGAAGACTTGCAAACTATCAGGCATACATGATTAAGTATCAGAATAGCCTGTGGAAATCTGCTGTGTCTACCATTCAGGCTCTGCCTGATAGTCCTGCCAAGACTGACTTGCTTACAGTTGCCTCAGCTGGCATAGACACTAGAAGGCATCTGTTACACTCTGCATATAATACGTCTAATGCTTCTTCCAGGCTGCTGCCCTTCGGCATATGCCTTTGAAGGTATTCCTGGCTGAGTGTAGCTGTATCTGCTACTGACATACAAGAGGCTGTGCTGAATGCCCTTTCTAGAGGTTCTAGGCTGTTTGGGAGTGATGCTGAAAATGCTGTATGTGAGCATCAGTCCTCCAGAATGACTGACATCTTTCAGATCTCTGGCCCCGGGCATGGTAGGGACTTGTTTCGCAGGCCTGCTGCCCATGGTGGCCATGCCTCCTGTCAGCAGCTCTGTGCTGAAATCCGTGGTGGTGGTCCCCTCCTGGCCCCCCCACCTCCTATGCCCATGCAAAACTCCCTGGTATTGGTTAAGGCGGTGCCCCCACTGCCTCCAGTACTTTATGACTCCTCACTTTCTTCCCCTCCACTGTTGTCTCCAGGCATGCAAGTGGAGGGATGGATTTCCCTTTGTCTGTCAAAATGGAGAGAGATCAAGATGGACTAGTGTGTCCTGAAAATAGTGGAAAGGAGGCATGCTCTGTAGTTGCTGTCTACCTTTCCAGTTCACCCTCCGCCTCCTTGTCATTACCCTCCAGGCCACTTCTCCCTTCTGCTAGAGGATATTCAGTCCCTTATAACCAAGTGAGCTGTCGAACACATTCCTCCCCAAGAAAGAAACAAAGGGTTCTATTCCAGACATTTCCTGTTTCCCAAGCGGACAGGAAATATGCGTCCAGTACTGGACCTCAGATACTTAAACCTATTCATCAAATACAAAAAGTTTTGAATGATCTCACTTCAAGGGGGCTCTTGCAGCAGCTAAAACCGTTAAGACTGAAGCTGGCAGGCGCCAGGACCCCATGGAAAACTTCTAGCTAGCAGTATGCAGCGGGGGACCGCACCCTGATGTTGTCCCGCCTCCGATGTCCTCCTGTGGTATAAAAGGACCAGCCCGACCTCAAATCTTTTCCCACTGTCAACCCACACTAGTTGTACCTTCACGGATGCCTTCTGCTAAATCGCCTGTTATTTTCTTCGTGATTACCTGCGCTTTATTATTTTCTACTTTTTCATCAAAATTTACAGGTTTTTGGGGATGTCTTCTTCTCCTTCTTTCTCAGTGGAGCGGCAGTGAACAAAGTGTGCTTGTGGAAAGAAGCTTCCCCACAAGGACGGCCATTCACCGTGTCTGCTTTGCCTAGGCCTGGACCATGACACTGAGGCCTGCCAGCACTGCCAGGATTTTAATTAGCACACCCGGCTTCACCACCAGAAGACCCTGAAAGCCTTCCTGCGGCAGCAAATATTTACAGCGATGAAGAAGGAGCTCCACAAAAGTTCTTCCTCTTCCCCAGCCTCTGGGGCTTCCACTTCTTGATCACCAAGGAGAAGAAGTCTTCAGGAAAGCACAAACACTGGGAGAAGCACAGGGACAAACCCTGGTCTGCTTCCGGCTCCTGGTCCCCGCACAAATCGGGCACCAAACATGGGTCTTCCTCCCATGGGGGGGTCAGCCCCTTCCACTCCAGCAGCCCTCTTTCCCTCTGGGCTCCCAGTGGTCAAACCACCCACTCTCCTTACTGTCTCAGGCAGTGGTTCTTTGGGGCTTGGGACTTCATCCCAAGCGCCTCTGCTCCTGAAGCTCAGGCCCATTCAGCAGGCAAGTCCTCAGTCAGGTGGCTCGACCAGGTCCTCCTTGGGCAGCGGGTCTTTGCCTGTCACTCTCCCGGTCAAGGCATTTGTTAAGTCTGTTCCGATGTCAGGGACCAAATGCCTCCAAGCCATGGGAGAGGCATGCACTCGCCTCCCCCAGAAGAGCGAAGCCTCTGACCAGTTCGGGAGCTAACTCCCCAAAAACATACTTCCCCTTCTAGGCTGGTGTCGGCTGCTTCACCAGACTGGCATCAGCCCTCTCCTGTCCTGTCAACACCGGCCACCTTGACGTCAACCCTGGCAATGCCTCAGCCGTCGTCCCCTAACCCTCCACAGTCACCGGCTGTTCCTGTCGCCCCACAGTTGACACCTGAGGGACCGACGCCCAGTCTTTCTACTCCAGTCACACCAACGTCAGATGGTTCCTTACCTTTAGGACCGACACCCGCTAACCCAACACCAGTGGAACCAATGCTAGGGTTACCGCCACCAAAAAGAAATGATGCCCCACAGATGCCGGCTCCCCCAGTTCTGCCTCAGAACCCACCCACCGATCTTAATGCCTTTTGTGCATCCTGGTGGGCATATTTCAAGGATAAGGAGGCCCCAACTCCGACTGCGAAGGACCCTCCTCCCAATCCACCTCAGGAGCCTGCTTCCCCTAGGAAGGCCCCAACGCCACCTCCTAAGGAGCCTACTCCACAACCAGATGGAAATGGTGCCGGTCATCTGAGAACCCATTGACAAAGGCATTGTCGGTCACCCTCCCCCTCACTGGACTCAGGCGAGTTGGGGGGGGATATCTGTCCTCCTCATCTTATGATGATTCAGGGGACTCTGACTTGTCATCAGAACCAGAGGAGCCCAAGGACACCCTGCAGTCTCCTCCAGACAACCCGACTTTTATGGATTTGATGAGGTACATCCAGGCCCTCATTGTTTGAAACACAGAGGAAGTGGATCCCTAGTGACATCAGCTAGCCGCTTTCCTCCATAAGAAGGAGTGACTGCCCTTAGTTGTTCTCCCCCTTATTGACTCCTTCAAGAATATCAATCGAGCTGCTTGGAAACACCTGTCTACTACACCAGCGAGCTCTAAGAAGGCAGGTCACCTGTATAATGCCCCAAGGGATAAACCTTTCTATGGGGAGCCCCCAGAGGCTGATTCAGTCATTATTTTTTTTTTACTTTTTTTTTTTTCAATTCTGTTTATCTCCCCCAGGCACTGGAACTCTCTCGGGCCTCTCCGCTCACCGATGCCTCTCTACCACCCACTGTGAACCCTGTCATCTTCAAGGGCGTTACTTTCTCCCTGAGCCCCGAGGGGGATGAAGGGCCCGAGGAGTCTTAAAGGGCAGTGGCAGGGCTTCAGTGTTAGGCATGTGGCGGTTCGGCACTGGGATAGCCATCGCCTCTCCGGGCTGGTGGGGCTTTTTTTAACGTAGAGTTTATACCCCAGACGTGGGATGTGCAATGCTGTCCAGCCCGTGATGTGGGTGCTCCCACTCAGGTCAAGAAGGCAGCTGCCCAGCATCTTCCCTGTTTTGTGAGCCCCTGTGTGCTGCAGTGCCGCCGGTCTCCACTGGGGGCCGCTGCTGCATTGGGCTACCCCTGGATCCCTCCCTGAGAGAGGAGAGCAGTCCTTCGGACGCTCGATCCTCTCTCCCCTGCGAACCCCCAGCGGTCCGGGCTTGTTCCTGAACCCAGGTCACCAGCGTGGTGCGAGGTGTGGCGTCCAGCGCCTCAACCCTCAGTGCCACTGGGCCGGTGACTTGGTCATTATTAACGCGGCCCATGACCGCTCTAAACGGCCCTGGCACCTTAGCACTCAGCCTTCTGACAAAGACTCCAGGCAGATAGACCATTTTGGGAAGGACTATTCCGAGGCCACTTGTACTATTCATTCCCTAAAACTCCTAGCCCACATGGTTTAATAACATAATGCCCTGTGGGAGAAAGCTCTTGAGGTGGCACAGGTTCAGCCTGAGCTTCCTGGAAAGGCTGCGCTGTTGCACCTTCTGAAGTTGGGCTCAGATGTGACAACTCACATTCTCTGAGCCTCTTAAGACTCGGCGGACTCCGCGGGTAGAGCTGCAACTACAGGAGTTTGCCATTGTCACTACTCCTGGCTTAGAGTCTTCGATTTTGCTATGGACGTCCAGTCCAATATTCTGGATGCCCCTTTCAGAGGACCCATCTTGTTCAGCGAGGATTCTCAAAATATAATCACTTGTCTCCAAGAGTCGGGCAAGGCTCTCTGTTCAGTTCAAACATTGTACTGGTCTTTGCCTAAGTCATCCCAGTGGCAGTCCTTTCATCGCAACTCCAAGCAGCAACCCAGAGGCCAACAGCCCTGAAGTGCCTTTAAGAGAAAGGCTACTTCCAAGCCAAGGGAGGTTCTTCCCCTAGAGGTCCCAGAACCTCCCAGGCCATGTTGCCTGTCCCCGTCTCTTCTGCCTGACTCCTTGCCTGACCCCCCCCGACCCCATCCAAATCCCTGGGGGAGGCAGTGGGGGGCAATTTCTCTCTCTCTCTCTCTCTCTCTCTCTCTCTCTCTACAGAGAGGGTTGGCACACAATAACCTCAGATCAGTGATTTCTGCAGTTAGTGGAACAAGGGCATACCCTAGAAGTTTTGGAGATTCCTCTGGACAGTTCTCCAGTTCTCTTCTATTACCATATCACACTTATCCAAGAAGAGATCCAAGTGCTCCTGAGAAAACAGGCCCTAGAACCCGTTCCACCAACACAGCCGGGGAAGGGATTCTACTCACATTTCTTCCTGGTCCCAAAGAGAACAGGAGACTTGCGTCCCATCCTGGAACTCAGCCACCTGAACTAGTTCATAGAATACAAATGGTTCAGAATGATCACTCTTCTCAGTCTTCTTCCCTTACTTAATCAGTGGAATTGGCTCTGTTCTCTGGACATGCAGGACGTTTATTTTCACATCTTGGTGTTTCCACCCCACAGGAGTTTCCTTCACTTCCACTTTCAAGGAAACCACTACCAGTTTCAGGCTCTACCGTTTGGCCTGTCCTTGGCCCTGTGACTCTTTACAAAATGCCTTGCAGTTGTGGCAGCGACATTAAGGAGGGAAGGCCATTATGTTTTCCTTTACCTAGATGACTGGCTTCTGACAGCTTTCACCAAGGAGCAGTTGCTCAGAACCATGGAGGCCACTTTCACTCTGTTTCGGAATCTGGGGGTAGTGCCCAGCCTCCCCAAATCCTCCCCTTGGCCAAGTTAAAGACTTCAGTACATTGGGACAATCTTGGACACTGCCCAAGGCAAAGCCTTTCTTCCCCAGACAGGGCAGAACACCTTTAGGCACAGGCTCAACTGGTCTCATCGTCTCACCAATTTCCCAGCCAGAGCCTTTCTAAAACTACAGGGACACATGACGACGGCCATTGCAACAATTCCTCTTGCTTGACTGCACATAAGAATAACCCAATGGAACCTTCGAGTCCAATGGGAACAGTGCACAGACTATTTGGATCTTCCAGTGTTGTTATCCAACTATGTGCAACAGACTGTGATGTGGTGGCTGAACCCCTCCAGTCTCTCCAAGTGGGTCCACTTTAGGTCAGAGTCACCATGACAGATCCTGACCACGGATGCATCAGGCCAGGGCTGAGGAGCCCATCTGGCAGACCATCAGACTCAAGGCACTTGGTCCCCATTGGAGCAGCATTTCCACATCAGTGTTTTGGAGATGTGGGTGATTCTGTATGCTCTGTAGGCCTTTCAGACAGATCTGCTCCTGGGATTTCATTTGATCCAGATGCACAATATGTTGGTGGTCTTTTACATAAACAAGCACTGGGGAATACATTCTTACCCTCTCTGCAGGGAGGCCACTAGAGTTTGATGTTGGGCAATAGAGCATCACATGGACCTGACGGCTGTGCATGTTCCAGGTGTTCAAAACACCTTGGCTGACAGTCTAAGCCATTCCCGGTCCAAGGCACACAAATGGGAGCTACTCTCCTCAGTGGTCGAGGATCTCTTCGACAAGTGGGACCTTCCTGAGCCGGACCTCTTTGTGTCCCCATCCAACACAAAACTGCTCAGTTTCTGCTCTCTATATCCAGGGCCTGGTGTTTTCTGGCAAGACGTGTTGTCTCTGTCTTGGACAGGGAGGTTTCTATACACCTTCCCTCCCTTTCTGTTGCTGCAGAGAGTTCTGCTCAAGTTGCAGTCAGAAGGGGTAGAGATGATCCTGATAGCCCCTTACTGACCGCACCAGATATGATTTCCACTTCTCCAGCACCTAGCAGTGGAGTCTCCAATTCCCCTGCCCCTGTGCTCCAACCTGCTGTCCTAGGAGCAGGGCACCCTGGTTCATTCGTACCTCAAGTCACTGCACCTTCATGCATGGCTCCTGCAGACTTAGCAGTTGCCCAATTTGGGGTTTCTCCATGGGTGGCAGACATCCTAGTGGCAGCCAGGAAACCCTCCACTAGATTTACTTATGCTATGAAGCTGAAGCGGTTCTGCATATGGGCCACCTCTCACCACCTGGATCCCTTTACCTGTCTGGTGAATCTCATTCTAGAGTACCTCCTTTTCCTATTGGACTCATGCCTGAGTAACTCGTTGATTAATGTGCACTTATCGGCCATCTTTGCATACCATGCATCTACCAAAGGCAAGACTCTTGCCCAGTTGGACCTCTCCTGCACTTTTTGCGGGGCATGCTGCATTTGAAACCTCCCATCAGAGATCCTGTTCCCCACTGAGATCTTTTGTTCATTTTAGAAATACCTACTTTGCTTCCCTTTGAGCCTGCCACAAGCTGCAAGGCACACTTTCTGTTGTGGAAAGCATTATTTTTTTTATGCATATTTTATCCTCCTCCATCCCTTCCAGAGTCACCTTTTCAGGAGAGCCAATTAAGCCTGTCCCTACCCTGTCCTACCTGACTGATCGAGGTCCTCCATCTTTCTGCGGTGTCCCCTCCCCCCGAACCTATGGAACTCGTCAGGTTCCTGATTCAACTGGACAGGCGGTGGTAGATTGGGACCCGGCTCGGCTCTCCGTCTACTCAGTTCCGGAGGGGCTTTTCCAGTTTTTCTAAGATGGACTGCGTGCCCACAGCATCAAGGCTTGGACTCCAGTGCACGCAAAGTCCGCGCACCCTCCCCCCAAGAACCCATCACCGAAGCTGGTTGGTCCTAGGCCTATGCCACCGACCAATCGCACCCTAGTGACTCCAGCAGCTGTCATGCCCCCAGGCTCCGCTAGGGGTCACCACTTGCCAGTGTAAAGAATCCACCCCCCCCCCAGGAGAAGGCGAGCTGTCAGACGCGCTAGCCTTCTCCCCCGGCGGCCCAGGCTCGATACTGAACTCGGGTCACTGGCGTGGTGTGAGGTGTGGCATCCAGTGCCTCAACCCTCCACTCCACCGGGCCGGCGAAAGCATTATTTTTAGTTGCTGTTACTTCTGCTTGAAGGACTTCTCAGGCTTCAGGCTCTGATATGTAAAGAGACTTATTTAGTTTTCCACAAGGACAGAGTGTCCTTGAGGATCAATTCTAAGTTTCTTCCTAAGGTGGTGTCTGAGTTTACTCTGATTCAAGACATCCACCTGCTTGTGTATTACCCAGAGAATTTGAATCCAGGGGAGGCCTTGCTTCATACTCTGGATGTCCATCGGGTACTTTGCTATTATTTGGATCGCACACAAGCCATCAGAAAAACTGATTAGTTATTTGTTTCATTCAACCCAAGGAAAGAAGGGGCTCCTGTTTCAAAACAATGTTTGTCCAAATGGTTGGTTAACAGGATTGTTTATTGTTACTGCATATGCAACAAGCCTTTATCAGGACTGATTAAAGGCCATTCTACCAGGGGCGTAGCTGCTTCGTTTGCTTCCTTCAGAAATGTGTCCATTGCTGACATTTGTGCAGTGGCCACTTGGAGTTCTGTCCACACTTTCATTCGGCATTACAGTCTGGACATTGTATCTAGGTGCATAGCAGGTTTCAGACTTGCAGTCCTACAGGGCCAGCTCTCGTGAGAACCTTACACTGACTTCTACCTCCTCCCATATGACTGAGGTCAGTCCTTGTACTGCTTGGGACTCATTCCTAAAGGTGTTACCTGCTGCAGTGGCCCCCTCGAAGTGATAATAGTACAGTTATGTAAGAACTTACCTTAACAGTAGATCTTCAAGAGGAGCTGTAGCAGCAGGTGCTGCTTTCCCTCCCACTATCTCCCTGGTGGCTGCTTCTCCAACTGTGTTACCCCTCTTTCCTCAGTGTAGAGGAACCTCTTCGGTTCTCCAGTTTCTTTATATGCTGGGGTCTCTGGTGGGAGAACTGAGGTTGGGCTGGGAGACCACCCCTTTTATACCATAGGTGGACGTTGGGGGTGGGTCGATGTCAGGGGCGGTACCCCACTGTATACTGCTAGCTAGAAGTTTTCTGTGGGGTCCTGGCACCTGCCGGCTTCACTCCTAATGGTGTTACCTGCTGCATGCGCTCCTGTTAAAGATCTACTGTTACGATAAGTTCTTACATAACTGTACTTTGTCTTTTCAGGCTCTCATCTACCTGTTACAAAAGGGGATGGACTTTGTGCCCTGGACGTAAAGGATGCATACCTTCATATCAGGATTCACAAGTGTCACAGGCAGTACCTCTGCTTCATGCTGGAGGCAGCCATTATCAGTTCCAACTCTTGCGCGTTGGATTATCCTGAGCACCACAGGTATTTATTTACCAGATGTTTAGCAGTTGTGGCAGCAACCCTCCTGAAGGAAGGGGTTTTTGTCTTCCCATATCTGGACAACTGGCTCCTGAAGGCCCCATCCATGAAAGTGATTCTGTACACACTGTCCAGAACAAGACAGTTGTTTAAGGAAGTGGGTGTTACATTAAACGCACCAAAACTCATACTCATTCCTTGTCTGGACCGCCAATATTTTGGCACGGTGTTGGACCCAGCAGTGGGCATTGCCTTCCTGCCTGCAGATAGGGAAGAGGCTTTTCTTACCAAGGTCCAGCTGATACACAGGAGTCATTTACATGTCAGCTTGGACAGTGTTATGTCTCCTGGGGCTGATAGATGCTGGCATCATTTTCATTCCCTTTGTGCATATGCTCATACCGCATTGGATTCTTCAGGTACAGTGGGATCAGCTGACGGATGAGCTGGAACAAATGGTCCTCATCATGTCCCTTCTCTGCTGTGCTCTAGTACGTTGCATGGACTGCCAAAACCTGTTACAGAGTGTTACTTTTCCCTGACTGCCGTGTAGATCCTCACAATGGATGCCTCGGGGTGCAACTGGGATGTCCATCTCGGATACTATCAGACCCAAGGATTCTGGACAAGTCTGGCGTCAGTATGCCATATCAGTGTGTTGGGAGATGCAGGCTGTTCTGTTTGGTCTCCAGACATTCCAGGAACACCTCAGCCCTGGTCCCTTGCTGATTTGAACAGACAGTGTCAGTATCATGCACTACATAAACAATTCAGAGGTCACTTACCCTTATCCCCTGTGCAGGAAAGCAATGAGGGTGTGGTACTAGGCAGTGTCTCATGGCCTTCATCTGTCAGCTGTGTTTCATCCAGTTGTCCAAAATGTCTTGGAAAATAGGCTAAAAGTAGGCTTGACTCCCTGTCGCATGAATGGAAACTGCTGTCCTCTGCAGTATACGGCCTCTTTGCTAGATGGAGTCATCCACAGTTGGACAATATTACACTTGGTTTCCCTCACCCTTTTTTGGCAACCCACTGTGCACTGCTGACAATGTCTATTATGTTATATGCATAATCAGTACTAACATTTAGGGCATTGGCACTTACCATATAAGTTTGTTTCCAGGGACATAATTGTGATTATTACCAATATTATTACTTTGAACATTGCTAGTAACGCATAAGTAACAAGCCGAGAATACATGTCTGTGTTCTTTGTATATTCTTCTGAGAAGTCATTATATAGCCTACACTGACAGCATGCGGATTTATGTAACGCTGTGCTCATTTTGTGTTTTATGTATGTCTTTGTTCTCATTTTAGCTGATTTTACACAGTTTGCATATCTATAGATAACACTGTGGAGCAGCCTAACTTTTGGTTAGTAGGGCTTGTTTTGTATGTCTAACTCACCTACGAAAGTAATAGTTACCATGGGGATTATTACCATATATAATCTGCTGTATTACATTTTCCCACCGAGACCGTCTTCATACCCTGGGGTATTGGGGAACTGTGGCTCCCAGTGTCTATTTGGTAAGACCTGTTTTTAGGGCATAAATCTGCTTTTGTGTAATAAACAAGTTTATTACCGCATATGCCGCTTGTCTGTTGTTTTTCTGCTGGTTTATTACCACCAAGAACCTCAGAAGCACTTGACACCCTGACAACCTTTTGTTTTTGAGTCCTCACACAACACAAAACTACCACATTTCTACTCATTCTCTCAGGGCATAGAGTTTTTGGATGAGACGCATTGTCCCTGCTATGGATACTGAGGTTCCTTTATGCCTTTCCTCCAATCCCTGTTGAACAGAGGGGTTCTGCTCAAGTTGCTGGTAGGGTATACCACCCTAGTACTGATGTCTCCCTTCTGGCCTCACCAGATTTAGTTTCCACTTCTGAAGCATCTGGCAGTGGAGCCTTCTGTGCAGCTCCCCCTTTGTTGAGATTTGTATGTATGAGGAAAGACTAGAGGAGCTTGGACTGTTCTCATTGGAGGAGAGGAGGGATTGGGGGATATGATTGAGGTCTAAAAGTACCTCAGGGGAATCAAGAGAGTAAATCAGGAGGGAATCTTTAGGCTTAAAGAATGTGGTATCACCAGAGGACATAGTTTGAAACAGAGGAAAGATAAGGGGAGGAAAGGAGGAGGAGGAGGAGGTATTTCACTGAGAGGGTGATGGAACTGTGGAATGCGCTGCCTGGTGAGCTGGTTCTGGCTTCTACGGTGGAGGAGTTCAAGAGAGGGTGGGTTCAAGAGAGGGTGGGACAGGTACAGAAAGGGGATGAAACATAGGTTTGCTTGCTGGGGGGGTGGGACTGTTGTGGAGGGCTGGGGAAACTGAAATGGGATAAGGGGGGGATGGCTTCGGTACCCAACCAGGGTTCTAAGGCACGAGCAGCCTCGATAGACTGCAAAGACTAATCTACTGGCGAATAGTATGTAGTATGTATGTATGTCTACTGTCACAGGCCCAGGGGTCCTGCTTCATCCGGATCTGCAGTCCCTGTATCTGCATACATGGCTCTTGAAGACATAACTATTGCCCACTTTGGGGTTCCTCCAGGTGACTGATGTCGAGCTTGCAGCTAGAAAGCCTTCTGCAAGACATACGTATTCTTTGAAGTTGAAATGCTTCTTCATATGGTGTGCTTCCCATTCAGCGGACCAATTTACATGTCCTATATATATGGTATTGGACTACCTTGTGTCTCTGTCTGACTCTGCTCTCCAGTACCCCTCCATTAAGGTACACTTGGCTACTGTTTTGGCTTTCCATGTCCCTACTGATGGGCACACAGTGGAATAACTACTGATGTCCCTTACATTTTTTGAAGGGTATTCTGCACATTTGTCCTCCAGTTTATAAACTGCTTCCACCGTGGGACCTAAGTTTAGTTTTGGAAAAATTTACCTTGGCTCTTTTTGAGCCTGCTGTAACCTGTGAGATGAGTTTCTTTTATGGATGATGTTTCTGGTCTCCATGACTTCTACTCATAGTATTTCCAATATTCAGGCTGTGATGCATGAGCCTCCTTACTTGATTTTCCTCCAGGGCAAGTTGTCATTGTGGATAATTTTTGTTTTCTACCAAAGGTGATGTTTGACTTTACATTGATTCAAACCTTAAACCTTCCTGTGTATTGTCCTGAACATGCTAACAAAGGTGAAGCATTGCTCCATACACTTTATGTACATAGAACACTACAATTCTGTATCGGTTTTTGTTTCATTCCCCCCTGGGAAAGAGGGTGCCCCGGTGTCTAAACAGTGCCTGTCCAAATGGCTGGCTGGCAGGCTAACTGCTTTGTGTTCTGTTCTAGAACGTATGGTGAGGAACTTCCTGGTGCTGTGTGTGGCCACTCTTCACATGGTATGGTCACTTCTTTTGCTTGCTTTCAGACTGTTCTGCAGTTGATATGTGCTACTGCCACATGGAGCACTGTGTATACTTTCACTAAGCACTATGGCCTGGACATCTTCTCTAGTAGATATGCTGGCTTTTGTCTTGGGGTGTTGCAAGGCCTTCTGTCCTGACTGCATATCAGGCTTCACCGTCCTTCCTGGATACCTTGTGTACTGCTTGGGAATCATGCCAAAGGTATGGCCTTATGAAGGAGATAGCCTTGATGAAGATAACAGTCGATCTTCGAGAAAATCTCCTCCATTGGACCACAGTGCACCCACCCTTATTCTCCATTTCTGAGCTATAAGCTAGCAGGTTTGTCCCGGAGGTGTCCAGAAGTGCCTTACTGTATGTATTCCAAATTTCCATTCCCATGCCTCTCCTTGTGTGCCTGGTACTGATCTGATGATCTAGTTCCTCATAGTAAGAGGCCCTCTGAGCTTATCTCTTCTGGGGAACTGAGGAGCAGTGGGGCTTCCCATGATTATATAGGCACTGCCATCACACGTCATCGTGGATGACCCCTGACTAGCAAATGTTTCCGAGTGGTCCTGATGCCAATGGCATAGAGTTCCAAAGGTGTGGCCCAATGGAGAAGATTCTGTCAGAGATCTACTGTTATGGTGAATAACTGGTCTTTCCACAACCTCTAACTGATCAGTCTTTTGTGCTAGTATGACAGGGATGGCAGCACTTTCCAGTAGTCTCTGCATTTTGATTAAATCCTAGTTATAGTTTACATTTTTTTTCTCAAAATAAGCAACTCTAGCCAGAAGTGACTGTCTGTCTCCACAGGCAGTAGTCTCTAAATTCAGTTGTGCCTGTTTTAAACTTAAGTTGGCAAGCCTGTTATGTTTCCTTATAAACCGCTTCATTGGTTAAGTTCAGGGTGGGTGCCAGTAAGCCAAAACAAATATCAAGGGTGTCAGGAAGTATTAAGCCTGAATTGCAATATTTAGCATGATTTCTTTGGCCTGCTGCCTCAGATGTGTCTTGGGGAATCAGTTTCCCTCATCATTGTGTTGAACTGAAACTCAGTTTAATTCTCCTTTAGCCAATATATGTATTTGTGTATGTAATTTGAGTGCATGTGTGTGTGGTTGGGGGACTGTATTTTTCAAACTTTGTTTGAGGCCTTTGGAGCCACTTGCATGCACAAGCATGTTTTCACACCACTTCTAACTGCCTTAATAAATTTGTATTTTACCGATGCAAGGTTTGCGTTTTTGTGCAATTTTGTTATATTGTTTTGCAGTCTAGTTGCAGCAGTTCAAAGATTATTTTGTTGCTGTTTGCATCATTTGCACTACAGTTACTTGGAGTGTCTAAGAGTTTGTGTCATTTTCCAGCAGTTCTAGAACCCAGTGACATTAATTGAACTTAAGACTACACTGAAGCGGAACACAGTGACATTGACTTAGCTGATGTCACTGTGTTCTGCTTCATTGTAGTCTTCAACTCAACTGATGCCACTGGGTTCTGGAACTACTAACTAATTAAACAAACAATATTTTGTGGGAGAAAGGCTGCATTAGTGTGGGTCTCTATATAAGGAAAATAAAGGACTATTTCAAAACAATGCACTGAGGTGAGTAAACAGACTTCATACGTCAATCAGATCTCATAGATTTCTTTGACTGGGTGACTGGGGAGGTGGGCAGTAGATACGGTCTATCTAAACTTCAGCAAGGCCTTTGAAACTGTCCTGTACAGGAGGCTAATAAAGAAACTAAGTAGCCTGGGGGGTGGGGAGAAGGTGGTAAGCATGGTATCAAACTGATTGAAGGATAGGAGGCAGAGGATGGTGGTAAATAGCAGATAGACACATGGGGACAGGAGAGTGACCAGGTGGGTGCCACAGGCTCATTACTGGGACCAGTCCTCTTCAGTATCTTCATAAGTGACATTGCTGAGGAACTGGAGGGGAAGATGTCTCTTTGTGGATGACACAAAAGTCTGCAACAGGATGAACACTCGGGAAAGGGCGGAGAGAATGCAGAGGGATCTGGGAAACTAGAGGAGTGGTCCACTGTGTGGCAACTGGGATTTTGTGCCAAAAAGTGTAAAGCCATGCTCCTGGAGTGGGAAACCCGGGAGCTGTGTATAAGTTGAGGGAGCGATACTTACAGTCATCAAGGAAGAAAGTGACCTTGGGGTAATCGTATCTGATTATCTCAAGGTGGCAGGGTAGTGTGACAAGGCAGTAGGCAAGGCTAGCGAGATGCTGGGGTACATAGGAAGGGGGATTTCTAGCAGGAGAAGGGAGGTGGTATTGCCACTGTATCGCTCACTTGTGAGACCCCACCTAGAGTACTCTGTCCAGTTCTGGAGGATGTATTTCCACAATGACATTAACAGAGTGGAAGCGGTCAAGAGGAGGGCTACGAAAAGGGTGTATGGGTTGCATGAGAAGCCGTAGGAGGAGAGACTGCAGGATCTCAACATGTACTCCTTGGAGGAGAGGAGAATGAGAGGGAACATGATTAACACCTATAAGTACCTCATGGTGTGAACAGCGTGCAAATGGGGAGTCTCTTTCAGAGGAGGAAGAGCATCAGAACACAGGTGAATGCAGGGAAGCTGGGGGGGAGGTTAAGAATGATGTGAGGAAATACTTCTTCACGGAAAGGGTGGTGGACATCTGGAATGCATGAAAGAAGAGTCAGTGAGGGCGAAGACAGTGGGGAGCTTAAAGCATGTGTGGGATAGGCACATGGGCATAAGTAGAGGAAAGGGAGGTGTTGGGGGGGCACCAGCAATCAAATAGGGTCTGGGGTGTTGAAATAGGCAGGGAAAAATAGGGCAGACTAGATGGGCCTACCGGTCCTTTTCTGATTACATATTCTATATTTCTATGCCCAAATTTTCAATTATATTAAAATGTAAATAATGCTGTTTATGTTCCCTTTAATGTCCGTGTCTTAAAGAGCTGCTGATGCCTCTGATAAAACTTTGGAAAACATGATATTTAGACACAGTTCAGCTTGTATTTCATTTGCCTGTTAAAGTCCAAGAGGGTAGCATCTTTCAAAAAAAGAGGTGTGCAAGAACAAGAGGGCACAATTTGAAGATGGGGGGGGCGGCTCAGAGGTAATTTAAGGAAGTATTTTTTCACAGAGAGGGTTGTGGATGCATGGAACGGCCTTCCGGAGGAGGTTGTGGAGTCAAAATCAGTGGTGGAATTCAAGCATGCATGGGACAGTCATAAGGCAATTCTAGGGGGTGGAGGTAGGAAGAAGTAGGCTGCTGGTTAACTAGTATCTGCAGCTTATCCAGTAGGTAGGGAAATGGGCAGACTGGGTGGGCCAAGCGGTCCTTATCTGCCGTCAAATTCTATGTTTCTATGTTTCTCTTATTTATTATTGAGGGAAGTTACCACAGAACAGGACCTTTATTCATCTGAGTTAATTTGCCCCTACACTTTTTCCCCCTACTTGAAATCATAATTCTCTGTTGTGACATCACAATATGCTACCAGGGGAATGACTGTAATGTCACAAGCAGAATAGTATGACATCAGATTAGGAATAAGCAATAGGAGCGGATGAACTCACAAAGAACAAAGATCCTGTTTTTAAGCATATAACCTCAGTACTAGGGAGATGAAATACAGAGCTAATGAGAGGCTGCTTTGTTTCTAAATATTCGGTTTATTAAAGTTCTCCTGGAGGCATCAGCAGCTCTTTAAGATCTACTGGCTCTTGTCTTTTTTTGATGTTTCTAAATCTTACTTGAAATTGGCAGGTGACAGAACTTTCCTCGTTGTCTCTACTTAATTGTGGAACAGCCTTTCTCCTGACATTCGGACTGCTCCCTTGGGCCTTAACCTTAAAAATAAGTTCAAAACATAGTTGTTTTTCAAGTCTTTTCAAGCTACCTCATTTATTTATTGTGATCAAGAATTTTAATGTTTTATAGCTGTTAATGTAATTTACTCTTTTAGTAATTTTAGGGATAGTGTATTTAACTTTCGTTGAGTAATTTAGAAATTTCCATATAGAAAGGTGCTTTTAATTAACAGTCTTTTATCTATTCATCTACTTCCTAGTTCTGCAAAGGTAATGGGGGATTTTGGAATTGTCAGGTCCAAACAAATTAGCGAGACAAACCAAGTACAAGACAGGAGTCGTTGCATTCAGTAATCAGGGCTGTTCCTCCATGGGGTTGCCTGTCTTCCATGGAACTGTCATATGCTTCACATTCTGATCCACCACTCACATTAGGGGTTCCTCGGGTTTGATATTTGGAACCAACATTTTCAGTACCAGGCTTTCCTCTTTGGGCTTGCCTTAATGCCAAAAGTTTTAATGAAGGTTCTGACAGTGATTGTAGCAGTCTTGCAGCCAGAAGGTCATCATGTGCACCCCTACCTGGAAGATATCCTGATCAGGGTTTCATCAGTGCATGCAGTGAAAACTTCAGTTCTACAGACACTGCAAGTCTTGGAACAAAATGGATGAAATGAAAACCAAGAGAGGAGCTCACGGCAGCCCTTCCAGAGTCAGCAACATCTGGTGGCGTGTTTTTGGGTGGATTTACAGAGTGTTCCTGTCTCCATCGAGGGTAGAGAATTTAGTAGTGTACATTTGGTATATCGGGTGTAAGACAGTACTTACTGCCCTCTGATGCCTTTAGATGATAGGGCTGATGATGACAGCAATAGAATTAGTCTCGGGCTAGGCTCCATATAAGGCGCTCACAAGCTGTCCTCCTCATGAGTTGGTCACCAGCTTTGGAATAGTATCAGGTTCCAGTTTGGATCCGCATGTCAGTTCTCTAGTCAATCTCATTGTGAAAGAATCCCTACGGTCTCTTAAAAGGGGATGACTCTGTTCTCCCCTCTAGAGGTGATACTGATGACCAACACCAGCCTTTTTATTTGGGGTGCAGTTCTGAACAAGATTCTGGTTCAGGGTGTTTGGGATCCATAGAACAAGGATGTACATAGATCAACATCCTCCAGATGAGGGTGGTTTTTCATTCTGTTTGCCAGTTTCAGATCCTGTTAAGTCTTGAGTGGTAAAAGTACACTCAGGCAATGTGATGACATTTGCATACATAAACGATCAAGGAGGCACGGCAAACAGAAATGTGCTTACAGAAGCCTTTAGTGTTCTTCACTGGCAGAGGAGAATATTCTGTCTCTCTCAGCCATTCATCTAGCAGGGGAAGTAAATGTTCAAACAAACTGACTCAGTCACTAAGCTGTGAATCTTGGAGAGTGATCTCTGCACCATGACGTGTTTCATCTTCTGTATCAACATTTTGGGACCCTGCATATAGACCTCTTCTCCAAGGGAGAAAATGCTCAGGTTCCCAGATTTGTCAGTCATTTCAGATGTCCATAGGCTGAAGCAGTGGGCACGGTCTCAGCTGTGAAGCTTCCAGCTATCCTATCTCTTCCCTCCTCTGTCATTATTTCCAGTTGTCCTAAGAAAGATTCAGTCATCGAGAGGAAACTTCCTCCTGCTAGCACCAGAGTGGTCAAGAAGGCGTTGGTTCTTGGATCTGATAAGTTTGTTATGTCAGGAGCCATTGAGACTCCTCCTCCTCCTCAGGGACCTTCTGAGTCAGGGTACCATTTTGCATCTGAGTCTGGACAAACTACATTTGGGGGCCTGACTTCTAAGAGGAGAAGGCTGTTGAAGCTAGGATACTCTGCCAGTGTTGTGGACACATTTATGTCCTCCAGGAAAATGTCTACTTCAGTGATGCACGGGTATGGAACACTTTCTCTGCGTGGGTTAAAAACTTAGGACGTAAGCCATGCAAGACATTTGTGATCAGAATCTTAGACTTTAGGTGAAAGACAGAGAACTTAAACCAAGGAAAGCATCTGTGGTCAGGATCTTAGGCTTCCTTTAGGCAGGGGCGGATAAGGGTCACACCCTGAGCACTCTTCAAATCAGGTTTTGACTTTGGAAGCAGTTTTAGGGCCTATAGACAGCTCCTCCCCTTTGAACTCACTCAGACAGCATTAGTTGTTTTTTTTCATGTAGCTGTTTGGCCTTCATCTGCCACCTGCGCCTTACTTTGGGCCCCAAGCGACCCCCAGCTCCAGCTGCTGCTCCCCCCTTCAGCCAGTGAGGATCTGCATGGTGCGGAGCCTGAGGACTGCTGGGATCATCATACTTGGTGGCCAAGGCACATGGGTTTTTCTGTGTGTTTTCCTGTGTTTCCCCTCTCATCACCCCTGTGATGTCAGGCATAGCCGCTAGTGGCCTCGGATGTCAGCAGTGTGCACTGGATTGACAACCCCTCTGCGAGGGGGTGAGCTCCTCAGCTCACCACAGGGGTTGCTACTGCTGCTGCTCCAGGCCCCAGCTGTCTCCCTCCCTGGCTGGTTTGCACTCTACTTGAGCCATCGGGTGGCCACACATCATTCGATTTTTTTCGTGCAGTCAGTAAAGCAAGACACTCATACCAATCTCCTGTCACTCATGGTGTCTAAATTAGGTTCCTAGTACTCTCTCCAAACCTCCTTATGAGCCTTTGTCCATGGTTTCTGAAGACTTGAAGGCAGACGTTTGCCTTCCATTTTTTTGCCTGAAGCTGGAGAATTTGAAAAATAGACATTTGTATAAGCTAGACGTGTACAAGGCTGTAAAAGCATACCTTATATGATCAGAACTGTTTTGTAAGTCTGACAAATTTTTTTGTGCTGTATGGAGATGCAGAGAAGGGGCAAAAGGCTTTCAAGGCCACCTTGGCTAGGTGGACCAGAGCATGTATGGCACAGACTTGTGTGACTTCTAAACAAAAAACTGCCAACTTTGATCAAGGTGCATTCAACCAGAGCAGTGGTGACATTCTGGGTTGAAAGAGCTGTGATCTGAGTTTCAGAGCTTTGCAAAACAGCCACGTGGTCTTCCCTAGATAACTTCACCAAGCGCTAGAGTCTTGACACTTAAACTTCTGCCAATGCAGCCTTTGGAAGCAAAGTGCAGGGAGCAGTCAGAAAGTAAAACTCTCACTGGAATGTATTCGACAAGTGTATTAGAACTGATGTGGGGATGCCCTCAGAAAAGAGAACATGGTTCTGAGTACTGCAGTATTTTTTTTTTGTTAATTTATATTGCTTTTTGAAAATGCTATACAGGCATATATGAATTCCAGAAACAGTGATACAGCCATCTGTAATACTCAATAAAAGGTCAATACAGAAACCAGACGTGTCTGTTTGTAACTACGATGGAGGGAAAAATAACACAATAACTATGCTCACATTTCAGCACTCAAGTAGAGCTGTAGCATAGTCATTGCCCTGGTGGAGTATAGCAGAGACAGAAAATTTATAAATCCAAGCTGTCAGCTGTGAAATTTACTCTGTGGCTAAAAAAAGTAGAATTAATACTCAGCAGTAAACACATTCTCTTAGATGTCTAGAACGAACAGTAGGCTACTGAAATTGTAGAATGGTAACATAACTTACTTGATTGAGACATATAAAACTACATATTTGTGACTAAATGAACAAATGTTTCAGAAAGTGGTAACTAGCTGTTTCCCATACACTCACTGCTTATAACATAGTAGACAGGTCCTGCCATGCTCATGTTGAAGCTGTCAGCACTCCTGATTGTAAATGCAACTATGTCTGTGAGCATACTGAAAAGGATATACTCTGCTGATGAGGTATATGCAACTCCAGCCTCCTGCAGCTTCGAGAGTGAAGGTGTGTCACACTCTAATGCTACACAGATGGTGCTAACAGGAGGCATGGTGGTCACCATTTTGCATGCTATGCAGTTTAAATTAGGAGTGATAGTGCTGAACAGTTATTTAGGCAGAAGGAATCTAGTATGTAGGGTAATGAGTAAACCTGAACTATACAAACCATTTTAGTGGCATATCTCACCCCCACAGGAATTTCGCCATCACTTGCTATTTCCCATACTATGAAGTAGTCCCGTTTTGCACTCAGTTGTAACATCGGTACACATACAATTCATAAAACAAAGCAGAACATTTGCACAATGGTAGCATAACACTGTGCATATTAAATCTCATATTATTGGCACATAAAATGAAAAACAGCAAGCCCTGCAGTGGCGATCATCATACTGGTCTAAAAAGTCTGTATTAACAAGCAGAAAGTTTGCTCCTTGTCAGAGTGCCCTTCCCAATTTGCCTGTTCATATTCTGATTTGGGAGTTTGACGCTGAACTCCCCTGCTGCCTTGGGATCAGTAAACGTATACTGTTTGCCTAAGTAAGTAAACTGAAGGCAATCAAGGAAGGCGATACACTACACCAGTCAAGCAGATTTGAGCGTAGCCACCACCCCCTCAAAAGCTTTTCTTCTCATCCTGGTAGCATAGTAGTCCAAGAAAAAATAACACTTTGGACTCCACCAGCGTGACGGGTCCATGTTCCTTTCGAACTTGATCTCTGATGTTGGGTGAAGCTCTGTTAAAAAAAAAAAAAAAGAAGAAGGTATGTGGCCCCATACTTGGTCCAGTTGCTCACTGCAAGGAAATTCTGTAAGCTTTTTGGATGTGGATTGCAAAGCCCAGACCAATAGCTTGTGGTATCCATCAAGTCCCCCTTTTCTGTGCCCTCAGAGACGCCGAGCAACTGAATGTTGGCAGCCCTCGTGGTATTCTCCAACTGTTCAAGGCAGTTCTGAACTGCTGCTTGATCTCTTACCATGGTGGCGGTTGCTGCCAATGCTTCCCCTTACTTTGCTAGCCTCATCCATCAATCTACCTTAGTCTTTGCACATCATTCAACTAAGCACCAGATGTTCAGCTTGTTTATCCAAAGTTTTGTTCAGATGCTGTATCATGTACGTTAACATTGTGATCGCCCATCAGAGTCTCGTTAGGGTCACCTACTCCATCTACAGGTTTCTGTCTTCCCAACTTCAAAGGCCCAGTATCCACCAGATCTTGTTTCCAGGTCATCTTTGGTTGACCCATTGTGCCTAAACATCACTGGAGGTAACTGTACATGCTGATGACACTTCTTTTTATACACAAAACTGCAAAATTAAGTCGGTAAAAGGTTTAATCACTGATCTTGTGGCACATGTTGCTTACTGTCCTAGCTACTGTCCAAATAAACTTAGTAGTGTGTTTTTATTGTCTAACACTTACAGGATAAACACTCTTCTCAGAGAACAGCCTCTGGCCTTGGAATAATTTAAAATAAGCATTGTTTACTACTAGGCCAAACTTGAAAAATGGATAGCTTAGTCACCAATGAGGAGAAAATAATTAAGTGTAAATCTTGTAGTATGCATGTGTTCAATGCAGATCCATATAGTATAAATCCTTTCACTTGTCAAAAATGTTTAGATAATGTATAACTTCTGAAACAGTTGACAAGTTTAATATAAGGCTTATGGAACTAGAACAAAGCCAGAAAGATATGGCCAAGCGTTTTATGGCCAGACAAACAACAAATAAGAAACAAAAAAAGATGTAGACTTGGATAAAATGCAAAGCTCCAGTCTCACCAAAATAACACAGTCAGATACAGATAAAATAAAGGTATTAGTGAACTAACATGATGACAATCAAAATGTACAGAACAAGAAACGGAATAGAGAAGAAGGGGAAGCTGATGGTATAGATGCCATGTGGTATCATGTACAAACATTAAGAAATAAAAATAAAAATAAAAGAAGAGCTGATCACTTCAGTATTGACTTCATAATCACTATGACCCCCTCATTCAGGAAGTAACTGGTAACTCAAATCAGTTAGAGAATGAAACAGTTGACATCTCTATAAATGATAAGCTGAATCCAAGTATAATTGTAACTAAAACAAGCACCAATAATACATGTCTAAGGAATAATGATCTAATTTTACGTTAGAACCAAATGTTAATTATCAGGAAACACTGTACAGATAAGTGAACAAACTTCAGAACAAGTAGACAGCATGGAAACAGACGATGGATAGAGTCATGAAACCCAACTTTTTGTCCTAGGAGACTCAATCGTAAAAAAACTTGGTAGGGTAATATGTGATCAAGATAAGGTGAACAGAACATTGTCATGTTTTGGGGGGGGGTACATGCAACAATACAAGACATAGCAAAAATGACAGGAACAATCCTAAAACAAAAGGAAAAAAAATAGTAGTTTTACATGCTGAACCAAATAATGATTCCTTTCAAACAGCACAACAGATTAAACAAGAATTTGTTGATATTACAAATAAATTAATTGAACTGAATTGTGAAATTGCAATCTCAGAAATTTTACCCATCCCAAGAGCTACCATACATCAGATGGAAAAGATAAAGGACGTCAACAACTGGCTAAGACAGTGGTGTATGAGACAATCAATAAAATGTATTATGCACTGGGAAGAATTTGTGGATAATGACTTTCTTTTTTGTCCTGATGGTCTACACTTAAGTAGACAAGGAAATTGATGCTTGGGACAACATTTGAACAATTTCATTAGTAGATATTTAAACTAGACTTGTGGGGAGACCTGTGCCATTAGTAGCAGAAATACAGATGTATCTGAAGTTATTGCATTCCAAGTGACCAAACAATCTAATGCAAGCAAGAGTAATAAAAACAAAAATAAATTACCTAAAAAACACTGTAGTAATAATAATAATATAATTAATAAACCAATCTTACCCTCACAGCTTAATGTAAATAATCCTAATACTTCAACTGACCTAGTATCAAGTAAACTTAAGTTTCTACTTGTTAATGCTAGAAGTTTGATAAATAAATTGGTTGAGTTAAATATATATTAATATTAAAAGATATTGATATCTGTGGGGTAACTGAAACATGGTATACAGACAATGACTGGAACACTGATATTTTAGGTTAAACTAGGATACTTAAAGACCGAAGATCTAAAAAAGGTGGTGGAATTGCACTCTACATTTCTGACAAACTAAAAAGCTGTCAAATCAATACACATGATCATACCTCTGAAATAATATGGGCTAAGACATATTTAAATAACAATAATATTATGACAATTGGATTAGGTTATGAATCACCCAGCCTCGACTGTGAGGAAAATCTGGCATTTCTTAAAGAAATCCAAAATTTACAGACAAAAGATGATATTATTCTCAATGATTATTTTGGAACTGTATATAAACAAAAGGAGACTTATAACATTAACAACATAGCATGTACAGATAAACCTATAGGGCTGGATATTCAAACTGCGCCATTCATAGGCGCCAGAAGCCCTTTAGCTGCGCCAAAATAGTTGCGCGAAGTGTGTCCCGAAGCGAGTATTCCAAGAGTTAGCTGTTGAGCAACTCCTGAATATCACCCAACCACAGCCACTGTGCATGGCGCAATGGAACTAGCCACCATGAAGTTGACAAAGTGGAGCATTCAACTTGCGTGGCATATACCAAATAGCCATGTCTAAATCGATATTCAAAAGGTGACATGCAAATGGGGCTATAATTCATTCAAGGCGCAGGGGGGGCCATTTGCATCTGCTTGTGGCCCCATTTGCATGCCATTAGCATGCAGGTGCGCTGATCCCCGAGGACTTGCGCCTGGCGCCCTGCCAGGCAGCAGCTGTCGGGGAAGGACACCCCCTGCAGCCCAAACGCGGGCAAAAGAGCGTAAAAACCCCACCACCACCCCCCCACTGGCCCGATCGCAGGCATAGCATAAATACCCCCCTCACCAGCCCGATCGGCAGTACGTGTCTCTGCCCCCACCACAGCCCTGGTGGTCCAGTGGATTGATAGTTTCCAACGCTGGCCGATCGCACGAAACCCCCCACCTCCCGATTCTCTGGTGGTTGTATTGATAAGTTTCGATGGCTGGCTTCGCATACTTTCATTTCTCGAGTATTTTTGGTGGTTCAGTGATCGAATTGATCGCTGGCTGGTTGTCTGTTTCTGTGACCTAGGTCGTTCATCTTCTATTTCCGTTGTTTCACCACTCGCCAGGTCGGCGGTGGCAGTCTCTGTTTCACTCGTCGCTTCACTGGCTCGCTACCGATTGTTCTGTACGCACGCCCATTGGTGCAGAGCAAGAGCCATTGGCGCAGACCTCACCGGCAGTCAGTTAGCGGGCAGCGGGGCGGCAGGTGGGTGGATGCTGCCACCCGCCGCCGCGGGGAGCGGGTGGTGGGCTTCTGGGTGGGTGGGGTGGGGGACACTAGGTCACCAGGGATGTGTTGGGGTTGCCAACCACATCCCGCGATCAGGATTTTCGTCCACTGACCACCAGGGATATGATCGGAGGTGGGGGTGTGTTTGAATACTCCAGCCCGCGATCGGGCTTATCGTCCACTGACCACCAGGGATGTGTTTGGGGGAACATTGCTGCCCGCGATGGGGCTGGTGGGGGGGGCGCAGAGAGCATACCTCCCAACTGTACCACATTACGAGGAATGTTCCTCATTTTACTTCACAAAAGCTCCCTGTTCCACATTGTGAGGACTTGTCCCACATTCAGTGTTAACATTTTAAAGCAAAACTCCATAGTAAATGATGCAAAATATATAATTTTAATTAATAGCAGACTTTCTGAACATAAATGCAAACATTTTCACAGTGTTGTAAGCTTCTAATGTAACGATTTGATTAAGTGTTCCACATTTTGCCCATTCTTTCCACATTTTGAGAGGCAATGTTCCACATTTGGGGGACAAAAGGTTGAGAGGTATGATAGAGTGGGTTGAGGGCCAGCCACAGGTGGCAGCTGCTGTGTTGCGCCCTGCAATGCAGCAGCTCACCTGTGGGTGGCCCTCAACTTGATCCTTTTTTCCTTTGGCTCAAAGTTGTGCAGGCACAGGTTGGGGGTTGCGCCTGCACAACTCTGCACAGCCCGGCTGAATATCGGGCTGTGCAGTTTATGCATGGTTCATCCCCCTCCAGTTCAGCATGCATTCATTTGCATTGCGCTGTTGCTCAGCATGTTTTCTGTGGTGCAACTGCCTCCTGCTGAATATCGCAGAATGGAGCAAGTTCAGACTTGCGCAGGCGCAACCCTATTGCGCATGGCGCAACCCTTTTGAATATCTGGCCCATAGTCTTCTTGGAGCATGATATTGTTGATGTAATAGGATCTCTCAAAATTAATTCCTCACCAGGACCTGACGATACTACACCCAAATTCCTTGTAGGATTATCTAAAGAATTATCAGGCCCCCTGACTGTATTATTCAATCTTTCAGTAAATGAAGGAATTTCCATAACATCTGGGAAAATGACTGTCACCCCAATATTTAAGGGAGGAAACAAACAAATGGTGGGCAATTATAGGCCTATTAGCCTTACTTCCATCGTATGTAAACTCTTGGAAAGATTTGTACAAAAAAAGATAATGGAGCACATTAGCACAACTGGCAATATAGACGTCTCACAACATGGTTTTACCCCAGGAAGAATCGTGCTAACCAATCTGTTGAATTTTTACGAGCCTGTTAGTGCAGCACTTAAGGAAGGTTTACCGGGTGATGTTACCTTCCTGGATTTTGCTAAGGCTTTTGACGCTGTGTCCCATAAAATCCTTATAGAACAACTTATTAAAATAAACTTGAATTTTAACATCAAGTGGATTGCTTCCTGGTTACAGGATAGAAAGCAAAGGGTGGTCATTCGGGGACACAGACTGGATGCTAGATACCAGTGGGGTTCCACAGGGCTCAGTTCTGGGCCCACTTCTGTTTAGTATACTAATTTCAAGCATGTATGTCACTGGGAGTGTTTGGATTAGTAAGTATGCTAATGATTGTAAGCTTGGATGCATTGTCAATAGCTCACAAGGTACGGCTGAACTTCAACAGAATCTTGATAGCATCTGTAAGTGGGCCAAAGAACATAAAATGTTTTTCAGTGAGACTAAGTGTAAAGTGATGTATTTGGGCAAGAACAATAAAAATGCAAGCTTTAAAATGAACAACATTAACCTGTCTGTATCAGTTGAGGAGAAAGATCTAGGTATAACTTTAACTAATAGTATGAAGTTTGATTCACACACACACAAACAAAACTGTTCAAAAATCGTATTCTATACTAGGTTGCATCAATAGGCACACTAAGAGCAGAAAACTAGAGGTGTTAATTCCACTCTATTCCAGTCTGGTGAGACCACCCCTAGAGTATTGTGCTCCTTTTTGTGCACCTACCTCAGTTAAAGGGTTAGCAGCGTACGAGAAAGTAGAATGTAGAGCAACCAAGAAAATTGACAGTATGTTTGGCAAATGCTATGTTGAAAGATTGAAGGCACTCAACCTATATTCACAAGAGTACAGATGGATTAGAGGTGATCTAATATATATCTACAATGCATTCAAAAGCGAGATTATGTTGAATACCATATGTCTTGAAAGACAAGAAACCGACAAGATTACAAAGTCTTACAATTTTCAGTTGAAAACTACTATTTGCAGATCAGTTAAGAGACAGGTTTTTTACACAGTGGGCACCACCAATTTGGAATTCACTACCTAGTAGTGTGGTTAATAGTAGTACTGTACTACAGTTTAAAAAATTTGGAGCAGTATATGGGGGAAAATAAATACTGCTTCCATCTCTAAATTAGAGATGGCAAGTTCATTATGGTCCTTCGCCTACTGAACTTGTACAGTGCTATGAGCTATGAACCTATGGGTTCTTCCTGCTAGATTGCTAGCTCCGCCCATAGGAGCTGACTTTTAATTTTCCCGGAGAGGGCTCAAGAAGTTGCTGGGGATGGACCCCCAGAAGCTCTGAGGTTTTTGGTGCTCTTTACTGCATTTTGAGGGTTTTCTGAAGAGACAGCACAGCAAAACAGACACAATTTCAGTGCTAGCACATTACCCAAATGTTGCTGTATTTTGTTGTCGCTCACCACCTTGACCTACTGCCCAACCGGTGTTGTCACTCACCTACCTTGCCCCCTTCCCAGCTACTGGCATAGCCTCTGATGGTGTCATTCACCCACCTTGACCCACTCTCCAGCAAGTGTTGCAGACACTAATGGTGTCACTCACCCACCCACCCTGACCCCTCCCCAGCTACTGGCATATCCTGCTGGCACCACCACACACTCGTCAGGTCCTGGAAAACAACAGAAACAGATTTACTCGTCTGCAGTTAAAATGTACTCACTCTGTATAATCCATAAATGACATTTGAAGCAGGTCCATTATAATCGACTCTCCGTTCTCTATTGATGGGCACCTGCACTTAAAAGAATCAATTGATCTTGCTGCCAGCTGATGAGGTTGCAGAAGCTTAGTAAGACTAATCCTCATTGGCTTCACAGCAGACCCTGAGTCTGTTACCATGACAACTGCAATTGCTACAGCATCTATTGGAAGATGTGATGTCAGTCTTTATGAACAGACCAGCCAATGTCTATCCCTAAATACTGTATCATTCAATTGCATTATTTCTATGAGTGGGAACACTACCATGTATATATATATATATATATATATATATATATATATATATACACACACACACACATATATACACACACACACAGGTATAGCAGTTTTCCTTGTGAAAACACTAAAATTAAGCAATAAGGCATGACCAGGGGTTAGTTTAACAGTCTGTTAATTAACCCCTAGGGGTGCAATGTGGCACAAGGTGCAACCAACATAGCCTTATTGCTATTATAAAAATTATGCCAATAGAAAAGTGTTAAAAGTATACTTTTTGAATGTTTTCCTCATTTATAGGGAGATTTTTCATAAAATAGTTCTTCCACCAACAGTTTAAAGGGGCACTGTCAGCTTTACCCCTCGTTTTTGTTAACAGCCATGCAGTGTGCCTTCTGGCACATACTGAAGTAAATTGGAATGCAGAATAACCCCATCTACATAAAAGTAGAAAAAAAGTACCTGTTTTATAAATATTTCGCATAGTGATCTTTTAGCCGGGCCGTCCATAAATCGACCGACACTGGAAGCATAACCCCCATCGAGGACGCGCGCCAGGACCGAGTGCAGTCATGAAGTGGCATTTTATGCCAAGCCTACTTTAATTACATGCTGCCCTTATAAACTACTAAATCGTGAACGGCTCCAGGAACTTTAAACTTAAAACCGAGCCCTGTGTAGCTCGCAATTCACTTTTTAAAAAGTGGTGCTATAATCCCGAGCATGCGCAATAGCGGCATGCTCTTGCACATGCGCGGGATCTCCACACATCTCTACTCCTCGCATGCGCGGGATTACAGTACCAGTTTTTAAAAAGTGGATTGCGAGCTACACAGGGCTCGGTTTTAAGTTTAAAGTTCCTGGAGCCGTTCGCGATTAAGTAGTTTATAAGGGCAGCATGTAATTAAAGTAGGGTTGGCACGTTACAGAGAGGGAGATCACAATGCTGATGAGTATGAAGGGTAATAGTAGTAGATATGGCAGCTTCCAGGTGGAGTGTTGCTCCACACATCGCAGCTAGTAACAGTCAGGTGGAACATTTTTATAGCAAAAGGAGAGGGAAGTAATTCAGGAGCCCCACACTAGCACTGCCTGGATCTCACAGTAATTTTCATTGCCTGCAGTGGCTGCTTAGAGAGATCTATAATGGGGGTGGGGTGGGGGACTGAAGATGGAAAATTACAAAAAATGCTACTGTAACCCCCCACCGTCCCCTTATTTAACTAGTAAGCACACCTCCCATACTTTTTTATGTCTAGGGGAAAAGAGAGGGGTGGGGTACAAAGCAATTGCAACAGAAACACAAAAACACAAAGTGTGTACTAGCCACAAACAGACCTATACCAGAACCCAGGTCCTGAGGAGAGAACGTTTGATGAGGTCTATGCTGGGTTTGCACTTCTGGAAAGGGGTACCCAGTAAATCGACACAGGAAGCAGTAACTAGATTGTCCATACCTGGTTGGGATTCTAGAGTGTGGCTTTATTCTGAAACAAAGTTGGCACGCAAATACAAACATGGACCCCCAAGGGTTTACACTTCGAAGCACTAGGCAATGCAGAACACATCTGTAGAAAAACAGAAACTGAACCTCCCATATAACATGGGATTAAACATCTGGAAAATGTGGAGCTAGCCATGATGAAAAAATAAACTTCTTCTGGAAAGGGCACTAGGCCATTACTTAGAACAGTTCCCATATGGCATAGGATTAGCAAAAAGGAATGTGGCACACGGGCCACGGCAGAGCACACTAAGGCTCAAAACAGGCGCCCTTACAGAACCCGAAGTGCTGAACTGGTCACTCCAGATGGGGGGTCTCCCACCTTTTGCCTCCTCATCCATACCCAGCCATTCTTTCAGAGTTACACCTCAACAAATACTGAACTGTAGGAATGATGCTTTCCTCAAATGTTTGGCATATTTTAGCATCAGAAAACACAAGTGTGTAAAGTTAAAGTTCTGAACAAAGGGCATAGTCGCATATGGGACATCCACAGCTGTCAGCAAACTTTAAAACAAATCTTCTTGAGAACGGTCTCACAGAAATGGGTGAATGGGTGGGTTCCTTTATCAGTGTCACTCAACAGAAAACAAGGTAGGTACATATCCTGGGTAACTCTCAGACAGAGGCTACTCACAGTTTGTACAACAAAGACAGCTTCAAAATGTTCTAGGTTGGATCAGGGGATTGCCCCTCAAAACCTCTGCAGTCCCCCTCACCACTTCACAAATCAGGCAAAGATGTCCTCAGACTAGGGTGAGAAATACAGACTCTCCTCACACCTCCAGCTGCTCACTCTCTGAGCTGCTACACTGAACTACGTCTCTGCTCGAACTGAACTACTCTCAGAATTCTAAACTCTCCACACTCACAGCAAGCTGTGACTTATGTTGCTGTGAGAGTTCTAAATGACATCACCTCTCTGCTCTCAGTTGAGACCAAGTAAACAGACAGGGGGCAGGTGAAAATCCATTTAACTAGATATTCACCAGCTGCCTTCCCTACCTAACACTGATGGGATTCTAGTAACCCCAGGGAACCGGGGGGGAGGGGGTTACACTACAAATACCTCTTGTTCAATTCATAATTTTTCCATCCTAGCCACATTTTCCCCTCTGCTTCTGGCAACCACCCAGCTCCATCACCCCATCTGCAGCTCCCAGTTTCAATCCCTCAGTTCCATCACCCCATTTGCAGCTCCCAGTTTCAATCCCTCAGTTCCATCACCTCATCTGCAGCTCCCAGTTTCAATCACTCAGTTCCATCACCCCATCTGCAGCTCCCAGTTTCAATCCCTCAGTTCCATCACCTCATCTGCAGCTCCCAGTTTCAATCACTCAGTTCCATCACCCCATCTGCAGCTCCCAGTTTCAATCCCTCAGTTCCATCACCCAATCTGCAGCTCCCAGTTTCAATCCCTCCATTCCATCACCCCATCTGCAGCTCCCAGTTTCAATCCCTCAGCTCCATCACCCCATCCGCAGCTCCCAGTTTCAATCCCTCAGTTCCATCACCCCATCTGCAGCTCCCAGTTTCAATCCCTCAGCTCCTCCGGGCCCAGGTCGCATGCATTGTGAGCAGAAGCCCTGCCACTATGCTAGTGGGCTGGACTGCCACATATACCTTTTGCATTTTGTGCCTGGAAAAAGCAATCTTGTAAAAAAGCAGATCATACCAGGAAAAATAACATTCAGGAGGCCGGAACTGGGGTGGTGCTAAGCTCCTTCCTGCCCTGGGACTATCAGCTGTCAGGCACATCAAAGAGGGGTGTAGGTACCTGGCTTCCGGGGGTGGGGGTGCACAAGCCATCTTGTGCTGCAGCATGTGCTGTCATTGGCATGGGATATAAAGGCAGCTACTTACCTACCACACTAACCAGAAGGAAGGGGCGAAGTGAACCTGACATCTAACACAGACAAGTGGATACGAAGGTTGTAGTAAAGATAGAGTGGGAGATATGGTAAAACATCTGTCTGTTCAAGGTGGTAGCTCCTGCAGATTTTAAAACATTTTTGGGGCAGAAAAATATGATCCTAGAAATTCTAGGGACATCACTAGAATTTCCAAGCCTTACCAGTTCCGGAAAAGACCTTGACGACACTGCAACAGGCACTTTGCTGCCAAAAAAACAAAACAGAAAGTGTCTTCAGATTGCCTGGAGCAGCCCAGTTGCACCTAGCAACATTTGCAATATCTAGCCCCTTGCTCTTTTAGTAAACATTTTAATTGAAGAACTTTCCCATTGCATCTTGAGTCTTTCTCACGGTTATTTCCGAATCAGAATCCAACTTTTAACATGTGGATGGTGGCAATTTTTGACACAAAGTAATACTAAACTCTGGTGAGAAGCATCACACAGGGCTGGATTTCATACTCTTCATGGTAAACTAGGAAGCTGCAGTGACTCCAGCACCATAGGCAATGGGTGCATTTGTTGTTTTCACTCATTTATTCACCTTGCATTATGGTACTGCCCATGATACTTGGACATGTGGAAACCCACCCAGGCTTTGTCAAGCTGTTGACTCTTTTCTGCATAAATAATGTACTGTTTACAGAGTTAATTGGAGTGTGCCTGTTTCACCTCTCATTGAATCAGAGACAAGCCAGATGCTCCCTGTATGTTTTTTTTTTTTTTTTGCTGCCTTATTACGTTTTCTGCTCCGCTGGCCATAAACTTCGTTAGGATGCCAGGAATGAACCTGAATGATTTAATTGGGACTCAGCAAGTCATCTCATTAGGTTCCTTCTTTAGGCATGACTTACCCATTTGAGCAGTGTATGTCAACAGTATTTACTTTGTTTAGTTATTTTTATTTCTTCACTTCATAACAGTACAGCCTAATACAGATGAAGGAAAATGTGGGCTCCCGGTTTAGTTTCTAGCTCAGTCACAGTATGCTTCAAACGAATTGTTCAGGATGCGTGTGGCATTCTGGCAGTTACGGTATGTCAGTATTCAGGACTGGCAAAGTAACTAGTTGGATTGAAATTTGTACTGTAGTTGCAGGAATGGAACAGGCAGATGATGGAATATTGTGTGTGTGAGTGGGGCTTGCCCCTAAAGGAGTTGCCAAAAGGAAGAGGAAACCACAATGGGAGAATTCCATATAACTCTGTAAATGAATTTGCCAGTAGAAGAAGATCATAATGTCTATTGAGTCTGCCTGATATGCGGAGTCCCACATATTTGTATTTACATTGGGCCGCGCCGCCTCTGAACTCCTACCTTCCCCTTTACCGTGCCCCCACCCAAGCTGCCTGTCATCTTCTGATCGACAGCTTCTGCTGGAAACTCATTCCACCCCATCACCACCCTCTTTATAAGGATGTTCCTCCTGGACCCTCCCCCCCCCACCTGTTTGTAACTATGCCCCCTCCTTGTGTTCTTGTTTTCACATTTGCTAAAAAGATTCCTTAGATCCACTTTGTTTATACCATTATGGTACTTGAAGGTTTCAGTCATGTCCCCCCATTCCATTGTCTCTTCCAGCAAGTACATATCAAGGTTTCATGTAGTATAAATAGTGGTGGTGGGTAGCCACACTCCTGAGAAAGGACATGAGGTCTGAAGTTCCAGGGCATTTTCAGGCATCGGAAGTGAGCGTCTGGTATTTCAGCTGACAAACTTTTCTAGGATCGTGGATATGTTGTTCATCCACACTTATTGGCATGTTCCTTTCCCCTTTAAGAATTGCCAGAAGTCTTCAAGCTGGCTTCTCCCACCCACCCGGGTGGTATAACCCTCGGCTCTGCTCCATGACGCCAGATCTTCCTTTCCGCTGGAAGATTCAGGTTGCCTCCTTCGTGTTCCCGCATTTTGTAGGCTCTGGCTTCAAAACCTTTGGTTATTCCAAAAACTCGTCTAGTTCACATTAGCGATTGCGACTACTTATCTTCGATTATGGAAGACAAGTCTTCCCCCAGATTTCATCGGTGTCCATGCATCCAGAAAATGTCGCACACCGATCCCCACACCATGTGAGCCTATTGCCTGGGTGTCGACAATGACACCTCAAAGTGTGATTTTTGTATTGCATTTCACCCTAACATCCTTGATGACTGTCTCACACACCTGAAGTGTGGGAGGCCGGAAAAATGGAACCCTCTGGTGAAATCAAGGGAGGCTTGGTGAGCAGCTTCCGTGGCCTCGGGATCTTCTGAGCAATTAGAACATGTGCACGCCTTCGAGGAGGAAGTGGCTAATGCCGGGGAATCTTCCTCTCAGAGCTTCTTAGTTCTACTCCACCTGGGCTCTACCTTCTCGGGTTCCTTCCGAGAGTTATGCCAGTCTCTTCCGACTAAGGGAGATGGCCTGTGGGCACACACTCCTCTTGGTCCTGTAAGCGGGAAAAGGACCCAGGATCATCTTCGTCTCAGCGAAGACATTCTTGGGATTGGGAGAGATCTTGGTCCCAGGAACCAGCAGTCTCGACTTCAGTTGAAATTGCCTCTTTGGCCACTGGCTTCTCGGCTTTGCTGTCTGGCCAGTCACCTGAAGTGTTGATCGACGAGGTTGAAATAATCATCGACCGGATCGACCCATTGTCGCCAACTCCAGTCATTGATTCTCTAAATTGGACTCTGGTCCTTTCTTTCCCTGATGAGGAGACCCAGCCCGCTGGGAATCCCATCGAGGAAGTGGTCCCCGACCCTGGGAAATCACCAGTCCCACCGGTGTCTCCCAAGCGACCGAATCACCCTGTCTGATCTCGATCGAGGTCTAGGACCCCCTCGATTAACAGGCCGAGGAAGAGCCACAAGCGCTCAATAAAGAAGCAACGCCATCAGTCGTCCTTGTCCTCCTCAGATGAGGAGAGGTTCCGGCGGAAACTCCGGCACTATGAGGACCTCATATGGCAACAACTGATTTTGTCTGGGCATAAGCCGACCCCGGCTTCTACTCCGGCCATTACTTGGCTTTCGCCTCCCAGGCCGAAGCCGACTGCGGCTCCCTCACCCGAGGAGCTGGCAAAACCTCCATTCTAGGGACATGGATATGTTGTTCATCCACACTTATTGGCAGGTCCCTTGCCGCTTTAAATCTTGCCGGAAGGTCTTCAAGCTGGCTCCTCCCACCCACCCGGGTGGTAAAACTCTCGGCTCCACCCCATGACGCCAGATCTTCCTTACCGCTTGGAAGCTCAGGTTCCCTCCTTAGCGCTCTGCGTTTTTGACTGGTTCCTGAAAAGTTCGGTCTTCAAATTTATTAAAAGTATCCTTGAATCTTGATCTTTTCTTCTTCGCTCATGATGGCTTTCCGGCCCCGAGAAACGTACGGTTAGTTCCTCCAGGAGGGAGTCGCACTCCACGTGCTCTTTTTGCCTGGACTTGGATCACGATCCTCGGGCTTGCAATTTTTGTTCTGACCTTTCGGTCAGCTCTCCGGAGGACCTTGCGGCCCGTTCGGGGCTCGGACATCTGGTGGTTTTTTCCACTCCGGAGTCTCCATCGGACCAGCGGGTGCCCACCTCGACTGTTTCTCTGCAGTCTTATCCTGCCAGGGAAGGGACGGGGGTTCCCCTTCCCTCTCCTTCGGTTGCGGAGCTTATCCCGCTCTCTTCTTGGATTCTTTACATTCAGCTTCGTTCAGGGAGCTTCGTCATTCCCTCTCCTCCAAGGGAGAGGGAACCTGGCCTGTCTGTCGGCCCTATCTCTAAAGGGCCTTGAGGTTTCTTCGCTGGAACAGGAAGTTTTCCTTCCTCATTGGCGCCTTCCGACTTCTCGGGTCGAGGTTTCAGCTCGCCTCTGGCCTCACGGTACCCTCGGCGGGTCAGCCGCCAAAACACCCTTCGGGGGGTCGGCTGAGGCCGTCTTCCCACCGCCTTCGGCGGAAGTCGAGGCTCTATACTCCACTTCGGGTCGACAGCCCTCGGTCCGTTCCGAGCTGAGGGAAGAGTGGGTGCTCCCCGTTTCTTCCCAGGCCAGCCCTCGGTTACCCCGAGGATTTGGGTCTCGGTCTCGGTCTACCTCTCGGTCTAGCCGCTCACGCCGATCTCGGTGTTCTCGGTCGGAGCACCGGGTTAAGTGGCTTGACCGTTCTTCCTCATCCCCCTCCTCGGATGAGGCAGCGTTTCGATGCTGTTGCGCGCGGTGTTTCGAGGAACTTATGTGGCGACAGCAGTTGTCTGGGTTTCAATCGACCCCGATTCATTCCCCAGATAGCAAGCAGTCGCCACTTGGTCGGCAGCCGTTTGTATCGGTCGAGGAGCCTTCTCCAGGACTGGTTGCTCGGCCGACCCTCGCTGCCCCTCCGCCTTTGGCGGAGCCCAGGCCGGATCGTGGCCTGTCCTTCAGGTCTCTCGGTTCCATCACTCCTGCCCACCCCCGGCGGACGAAGAGTGCCTTGGGCCTGCGGCAGCTTTTTGCAGACCCTTCGGAGCCTGGAGCAGGCTCTGCCATGTTTCCTGACTAGGAGGACCCTGGATCTTCCCAGGAACATCCAGTAGACGACAGCCCATCGTCTTCTAAGGGTCTACTTCGGCTCATTTCAGAGTTTACTGGAATGCAGCTTAAGCCCGTCTCCGATCGGGCTCCTTACCCCCTTCTGGAGATTCTGGATCGAAGGGGTTCCTCCACGGAGGCCTTCCCGGTGGCTGAGGCTATTGTGGGCCCAGCCTTGGAGCTATGGCGGCGGCCTATTTCTTGCCCTGCACCTTCAGCCAGGGTAGCTCGGAGGTATCCTATCCCAGTCGGTTCTCTGCCCGGTTTCTCGGAGCACCCCTCGGCTGAAGGGGTTATTACCGATGACGTTTTCCAATGTCTTGGAAACGCCGGGGATGTGAACAGACCCCCCGACAAGGAGTCTAGAAGGATGGACTATGTTGGGCGTAAGGTTTACGCTGTGTCCTCCTTAGGCCTCCGTCAGGCCAGCTCAGTTGCACTGATGGCACATTTCTCCCACACCCTTTTGGGCTCCCTGGACGCGGTTCTTCCTCATCTCTCAGGCGACCTGCGGACCACGGTTCGACAGGTGCGGGACCAGGTAAGAGCGGTGGCGAAGCAGCAGCTCCAGACTGCTCTGGATCTAGGCGACTCCTGTGCCAGATCGGTGGCGGTCGCAGTGGCCATGCGCCTGTGGCGTGGCTGAGGTTAACATCCTTCTCCTTGGAAACCCAGCACGAGTTGTCAGACATCCCCTTTTTGGGGACTGACCTTTTCGGCCCTGGAGTGGAGGGATACATCCATGGGCCCGAGATGTCCGATGCCACTCCGGACTCGGTCACTCTCGCCCACGGGGTCAAGGGCAGCCGTCAGCCTTTGCGTAAGCCCCTTTGCCCCCTGAGCCCTGGGGCCCCCCTGGCCCAGCATGAGGGCCAGCAGGCATGCGCTGAGCGACCTGTTGCCAAACCAGCATCTTCCTCCAAAGGAAGCGGAGAGGAGGAAACCGAGGGCTCCTCAGCCCTCCTCCTCTAAGCCTGCTCAGTGACGGGCCAAGGGCATTGTTCGGCCCTGGCTGCCCCTGCCGGGTTTTTCCCGTGGGGGGACGGCTCCGCACCTCGTTCTGGAGGTATTTAGGGTGGATCCTGTCGCAAGTTGCAAGCGGATCCCCTTTGAGCCGTTGCCCCACGGGGAATTTGAGTTCACTGCCCCTGTGTCGGTCGTCCGACATGCCTGGCTCTCTAGTTAGAGATGATCAGGAAGGCCGTGGCCCCCCACTCAACCCTGGTTCAGGTCCAGGTATTCCTGGTCTCTCACGGACAGGGCTTGCCATCCTCCCGCACGCCTGGATGGTCTCTCTTCAGACATTCCATCCTCAGGACGTGGCGTGTAGCAGATTCCTGGTCTCCAGGATGTACCTACTCCTCGTTTCGTCCGTTTTTGGGGGATGCTCCACCCCTTCTTGCTGGGGAGCTGCTTATGAGTTCCTAACACTTCCTTGCTTAGCAGTCTGTGCGGCATGGAAGGGTCCAGATGTCACCCCACCCGGAAGGCAGACTGGTCTCCCGTTCGGGAGCCGAGTGAGAACTCGTATGTTAGCGGTGAAGCTTCTTCGGGACTAAGCTCGACTTTGAGTCCGAGCTCAGCTCCAGGCGAACAGGGCGAGGTTTTCCTCCTTTGCCGGTCGGGTTGGCTGGGGAATTACATCCTGCCAGGACCTCCTGCTCCTCCTGAGCCTCAGGGCGGCCTTCCCTTAGTGGGAAGGGCCAGCCAGAGGTCACAACGCTGTGTCCCGTGGACCAGTTCATGACTTACAACCCAGGAGTTAGGAGAACGCTCCCTTGGACCATTCCAACTTCGTCAGGAGACTATCCTGCTTGTTCGCCCTGAGTTGCCGGTCTTTCGGCCGGTGCTTCTTGGATGGGTTGGGTGCCCATCTTGGGGAATGCAGAGTGCGTCGCCTCTGGTCCTCTTGTGAGTCCCGATTTCCTTCCCGCTCGCTGGAGACAGACGTCCGATTAGCCGGCACCGCTCGCTCCGCTTGTACGGGGTCTAGTGGTCTAAGTCCAAGTTGGATTATTCCAAGACCATGTGCTACCTACTCCGCCAGGTTTGGTCTATCCCCTTGTCTCGGTGCAAGGAGGTTCTCCGCATTGGGCGGTTATGCAGTCGAGGCTTCCTAGCCATTTCTTGGCAGGGGCCCATTTCCCTGGCTGCGGCCCTGAGCCAGGCATAGGCTGCGCCTCATGAGTGTCTCCCCTGCCGGGGGTAGCACAGGATCTTCTCCCTTTTCCCTCCGGGGAGAATACTAGGCCGAGACTGTTTTTTTGCCCGGCCCTCAGCAAGGCTTGCTGTAGGGGATGCCATCAGGGCCACGGACCCTGGGCCCCTCCGTGCCTCTCCCCCATTTCCCTTGACCTACGGGCAAGGCGAGGAGGGATTTGGCGCAGGTGATGCTGGTAGCCCCAGACTGGATTGCCAGTGCTGGTATCCAGCTCTCCTCAGTCTCAGCCCCAGGCTCCCAAGACGGTCTCTAGTCCGCCGGTCCTGTCTTCCTTTTCAGGGGAAGGTTATCCATCTGGACCTTCAATCCCTGCACCTGTTGGCCGTCCCTATGCGGCTAGGGGCCAGGCCTAGGCTCTTTCGGCAAGATCCCGACCTTGAGGGTCCTGCTAAGAAGTCGGCCAAGATGCTTGTCCTTTGGGAGAAGTTCTTCTTCTGATGATGGGACAGGCTGCGTCTTCCCGTCCCTGGGCATAGCATTCCGGACCTTTTTGCGGTCCATCCTTATACCAGGGCTTCGGTCGACGACCCTCTGGGTGCCTCTGTGGTCACCACTGTCTTCCGGGCGTGGGCCGGAGGGTAGCTGGTGGTCCGGAGAAGGTGGTCCGGCACTTCTAGGCCTCGACCACGCCTCACCCTTTGGGAGAGTATCCCCGTTCCTGTGGGATCCTTGCTGGTATGGGCTTAGCTCATGAGCAAGCCATCCGAACCTTTGCACAGGTGCGTTTTTCCCCACCTGTTGTGGAAGAACACCTTCTTGGGGCCACTCCGCCATCCAGAAGGCTGGGAGAGCTCCAGACGCTCCTTTAACCTCCCTATCCAGTCTTCCACAGGGACTAGGTTGTCCTGCGCCCCACCCGAGGTTCCTCCAGGAGGTGGTGGCGGAGTCTTCCCTTCCGGGGTTTGCCTCTGCCGGGGTTTATCCCCATTCACACCTCGGAGGCCGTATTCAGGTTCCGTGGGAACCGTTTTAACGCTCACCTCGTGAGTGTAGAGCTTAAATTCGGGAGAGGTTCGCCAGCTGTTCATCACCTTCGCTGAAGCTGCATCTGGCAGATTGCAGCCTAGTGGAAGACAAGCAGGCGGGTCACCCCTGCAAGGTCTCCACTTTAGGCGGGCGGGCATGGAGCCTCCCTGAGGGATAAGCGCTCCTTTTTAACCCGTCCTTCCGCTGCATCGGTGGCTGCTTCCAAGGACACTCCGGTCCAGGATATCCACAGGGCTTCTGCCCGGAAGCAGGCTTTGCCGTTCCCCTTCCACATCGACCTTGGATCGCGCTGGGGTGTTGGTCGGGGCCTCGGTTCTCCAGTCTTTCTACCTAATAGGGATGTGCGCCTTGCCTCCCTCCTCCCGGAGAACTGCTAGGAGTCTGCCAATAAGTGTGGATGAACAACATATCCATGTCCCTAGAATACAGGTTACTCACCTGTAACAGGAGTTCTAGGAATGGTATGTATTTGTTCATCCCACATTTCTCCAACCTCCCGGCTTCGACGCACAACCTGGCTTCCAGCGGCTAGATCTGGTGTCATGGGGCGGAGCCGAGAGTTTTACCACCCGGGTGGGTGGGAGGAGCCAGCTTGAAGACCTTCCGGCAAGATTTAAAGCGGCAAGGGACCTGCCAATAAGTGTGGATGAACAACATATACCATTCCTAGAACTCCTGTTACAGGTGAGTAACCTGTATTTTTGGCCTAAACCAGTCTCTCCACCGATCGTGGTGAACTCACCGCCCAAACAGCCTGTGGGAGGGGCTCCTTCTAAGGAAGATAGACCAGACACCGAGCTTCCCCAGCGTCTTTCAGTCACTGTCACCCTGGTCTGCTGTCGGCAGGTTGAAGGTGACTTGGGCGGTCAACCATTTTATCTGGATTCCTCAGATTCGGATGAGACCAGCCTACATTCTCATCCCAGGGATGATGAATCAGCCGGTGGGTTAGAGGTGGAGGAAGGTCCTTCGTCCTTTCAGGTCATTCTTCACCTCGTCTCTGAGTCTACAGGAAGCCTGATGACCTCCTCTGTGTTCAGGTGTACTGGCAGTTCTGCTGACACTGACCGACCTCCCGGAAAATAATCCAAACTCTTGGATCATTCGGCTCGAAAGGTCTATGTGGCCTTATCTTTAGGCCTTCGTCAGACAAGTTCTGCCGTCATCATGGCACACTTCTTCCATGCCCTCTTGGGGTCTTTGGATGAAGTCCTCCCATACCTCCCTGCAGACACGCAGACCACGGTCAAGCAGGTCTGAGATCAGGGCTGGGCTGTTGCCAGACAGCTTCAGACAGCCCTGGATATTGGGGATTCATGTGCCCACTCGATGGCAGCCACAGTTGCCTCTCATCACAGGGCATGGCTGAGACTCTTCTCTTTTCCAGCAGATACTCAGCAGAAACTAGCTGATGTGCCTTTCCTGGGCACCAACTTTTTCGGCCTGGGTGTGGCTGGTCACCTTCAACGTATTGAGCAATCCAGTGCCACCTTGGACGCCAAATTCTGCTAAAGGTTCTTCGGGCAAGAAACAGCAGAAGAAGAAGAAGAAGCCTTTTCGGCACTCTTCCCCTGTGGCACATCAACTCTCCTTTCAAGGAGGGCAGCAGCAACAGCAGCAGCAGCCTCAAGCTTGGCACCCCCGGCCCGGGCCCTCCCAGGCCCATAAAGAAGGCCAAGGTTCAGTTCCTGGATCCTCCTCTTCCTCCTCCAAGCCTGCTCAGTGACTGGGTGGGGGCTGCCACCCCCTCTCCCGTCACACCAGCTCTGGGTCCTCCCATGAGGGGACGGCTCCGTCACTTTCTTTCCGCCTGGTCCATTATTACCACGGACAGGTGGGTTTTGGAAGTGGTCGGTCAGAGACTGCCTCTGGAATTCAAGCAGCGCCCTCCAAGCCGAACCAACACCCCTTGGGAGGAAAGAGTATCTGTCCATACTCAAGAGGCAGTAGCCCTAGTGGTGGGTTCTCCAGCAGACCTAGGCTTTGTCTTCTGGTACTTCCTGGTGCCTAAGCAGACGGGGGGCTGGTGCCCCATTCTAGATCTGCACGACCTGAATCAGTATCTCAGGTCACACACCTTTCGGATGGTCACTTTGTCCCAGATCGTACCATTCTTGGAGCGAAACATGTGGTTCTGTTCACTGGATATGCAGGACATGTTCTTTCATGTCCCAATCTGTCCATCTCATTGGCGGTTCCTCCAATTCAGAGCCCAAGGGACCCTAAATGAGTTCCAAGCCATGTTGTTCTGCCTGTCATTGGCCCCATAGGTCTTCACAAAATGCATTGCAGTGGTGGCAGCCCATCTCAGGCATCTGGGGGAATTTACCACTACCTTGATGGGCTCTTAGCAGGTCCCAGCCAGCAGGAAGTGGAGAGGTCCAGGGACCTTGCCCTCCAGACCTGCTCCCTACTTGGCTTCTTGATCAACAAGGCCGGGTCGGAACTCGTGCCTTCTCAGGCGATGTGCTTCATTGGGGCAGAGCTCGACTCTCATCAAGCCAGAGCTTGGCTTCCGGCTGACGGGGCCAAGATTCTCCCCTCCTTTGCCCAGTCATTTCTGGTTGGGCAATTGCACCCTGTTCGGGACTTTCTGCGCCTTCTGGGTTCCATGGCGACATGCACCTCCATGGTCTGTTGTGCCCGGTGGTACATGCACCCCCTCCAATGGGAGCTGGCCGCCCAGTGAACTCAGTGCCATGGTCATTTTGACCAGCTGATCACTGTGAAGCAGAAGATGTGGGATGCTCTCCAGTGGTGGACCGCCCAAGACCAGTTGCAGGAAGGGATCCCATTTGTCTGCCCAGAGCCGGTGGCCGTCCTCAAGACCGATGTTTCTCTCGTGGGCTGGGGAGCCTACATGGGGGGCCAAAGGGCCCATGGGTTCTGGACCCCCGAGGAGTCCCGATACCACATCAACCTGTTGGAGCTCAGAGCAGTCAGACTGGCACTGTAAACTTTTGTTCCTCAGCTCCAGGGTCAAGTGGTTCAAGTCCAGACAGACAATACCACGACCATGTACTACCTCAACAAACAGGGCGGCACACACTCCTGTCTACTTTGCCGGGAGGTGCTCCGCATCTGGACCCTCGTCAGCTGTTTGGAGGTGGATCTTCTAGCCATTCGTGTGGCAGGAGCCGCAAACCATCTGGCGGATGCTCTCAGCCGCTTAGGCGAGACATCACACAAGTGGTCTCTCCATCCAGAGGTAGCTTACAGCCTGTTCTCCCACTAGGGCAAACCGATGGTGGACCTATTTGCCTCCAAGGAAAGTCCTAAGCTAAGGCTGTTTCATGCCCGCCCCCCCCCCCAGCAGGGCTGTCTGCAGGGGGATGCCTTCTCAAGGCCGTGGACCCCAGGCCTCTTCTACACCTTCCATCCATTTCCCTTGATCTACAGGGTGCTCCTCAAGGTGAGGAGGGACAAGATGAAGGTGATTCTTGTAGCCCTAGACTGACCGTGCCAGTTCTGGTATTTAGATCTCCTCAGCCTCAGCTGCAGGTCCCTGGAATGGCTTCCAGCACTCCCGGACCTGATCTCTCTCAGTCAGGGAAAGGTATACCATCCGGACCTTCAATCCCTGTGCCTCACAGCCTGGTACCTGAGCGGCTAGAGTTTTAGGCTTTCGGTCTTTCCGAGGATGTCCTCACCGTGGTGGAGGCATCCAGAAAGGAATTGACCAGGAAGTGTTATGCCTTCAAATGGAAAAGGTTTTCCATTTCGTGTAAGGGCAAGGGCCTGGACCCTCTGTCCTGTCCGGTGGCTAACATTCTCGACTACCTTTGGTCTCTCTCCAAAGGGGGTCTTTGGTCATCGACCCTTAGGTTGTACCTGGCAGCCATCTCTGCTTACCGGGCGCGGGCCGGTCAGACAACGTTGGAGCAGGAGACAGAGGTTGGGCACTTTTTCCAAGGCCTGGATCACATATCTCCTCCGGTGTGTGAACCTCTACCTCTGTGGGATCTACTGCTGGTACTGGCAAAGCTCATGGCCAAGCCATTTGAACCAATGCACAAGTGTGCATTGTCACACTTGTGGAAGAGAGCCTTGCTGATGGCTATCACATCTGCCAGAAGGACAGGGGAGCTCCAGGCGCTTTTGGTGGACTCCCCTTCTCTGGTCTTCCACAGGGACAAGGTTGTCCTACACCCCCAACCGAAATTCCTTCTGAAGAGTTTCACCTTAATCACTTGTTAACTCTGCCAGTATACTACACTAATTACATCTCGGAGGCTGGTTACAGGCTCCATACTTTGGACCTGAAACGAGCTCTCTCCTGTTATAAGGAGAGGATGGCGGAAATTCGGGGAGAGGTTTGCCAGCTGTTTGTCACCTGTGCTGTAGCCACCTCTGGCAGACCTGCAGCAAAATGGACTATTGCAAGGTGGATTACATCTTGCATAAGTCTGTGCAATGAGTTGGCGGGCATGGAGCCTCCCAGAGGGATAAGAGCTCATTCTACCCACCATACCGCTGCATCAGTGGCTGCTTCCATGGACATCCCTATCCAGGAAATCTGTTGTGCTGCTACCTGGAAGTCAGCAAACACCTTCATTACCCATTACCACATCGACCTTGAGACATGAAAGGATGCTGGTTTTGGGGCCTCAGTTCTCCAGTATCTGTTTCCCAAGTGAGTATCAAGTATCAGTGGGGGGGGTGCACCTTGCCTCCCTCCTCCCAGAGAACTGTTGGGAGTCTGCCAGTAAGTGTGGATGAACAACATATCCACGATCCTAGAAAAACAGGTTACTCACCTGTAACAGTAGTTCTGGGATTGGTACATGATGTTCATCCACACGGACCCACCTGACCTCCCCGGCTGCAGACGCACAAACCTGGCTTCCAGCGGGCTAAGATCTGGCGTCATGGGGCTGAGCCGAGGGTTATACCACCTGGGTGGGTGGGAGGAGCCAGCTTGAAGACTTCTGGTAATTCTTAAAGGGGAAAGGGACATGCCAGTAAGTGTGGATGAACAACATATACCACTCCTAGAACTACTGTTCTAGGGACATGGATATGTTGTTCATCCACACTGTCTGGCAGGTTCCTTGTCACTTTAAATCTTGCTGGAAGGTCTTCAAGCTGGCTCCTCCCACCCACCCGGGTGGTAAAACTCTGGGCTTTGCCCCATGACGCCAGATGTTCCTTACCACTTGGAAGCTCAGGTTCCCTTCTTAACGCTCTGCATATAGACTGGATCCTAATTCTTCGGTTTGCCTGAAACTTATTCTCAAATTTTCAAGACTTTGGTCAAATTACTCCCTCGTGCCTGCGATGGACAAATCTACTCCCGTATTTCGGGGGTGCCCATGTGGGCAGAAAATGTCCAGGACGGATCCGCACTCCACTTGCGTCTACTGCCTCGTCCTAGACCATGACCCGCAGGCCTGCGACTTATGCCATTCATTTTCGGCCAAAGTCCTGGAAGACCGCGCTGCCTGGTTACAGCTTGGACGCCCCAGAACCACTACCCGCCGGTGAAGTGGAAGGAAGCCCATTGGGTGGTGACCACGGCGGCTGGCTCGGCTGAGCAACTCGAGCAGATGATCGCCCTCGAGGAGGAGGCGGCACAGGCCGCATCATCCTCTTCCTCAGTCACGGCACTTATCCCGCTCTCTCTGGGTTCCTCTTACTCAGCTTCTTTCAAGGAGCTTTGCCAATCCCTCTCCACGAAGGGAGAGGGGCCATCGGGACATTCTTCTCGGTCCAAAAATAAGGACTCCAAAGGTAAGTCCCACCGTCGGCGTTCATGGGAGCAGGAGAGGTCCCCTTCCCCGGACAGTCGACACTCGACTTCGGTCGGGGTTGCGGCTAAGGCCTCTGGCTTCACGGTGTCCCTGTCAGGTCAGCCGGCCGAGACACCCGTCGACACGGTCAAGATTTTTCTCGACCCATCGGATGGGCTGTTGACTGGTGAAGCTGACAACCCTTCTTCACTGGTTCCCCCGGTGGAGACTGAGGACTTGCCTACGCCTCCTGTGCTGGAGTCCCCGGTCAAGGCTTCCAAGCCAAGGGAAGAGCGGGTGTGCCCCGGCCCTTCCCAGACCCGTCCTCGGAAACACTGAGGATCTCGGTCTTGGACAGCATCTCGGTCCAGCTGATCCCACTAACATCGGCGGTCTCGGTCTTGGCACCGAAGTAAGCGGCGCCACCGCTCATCCTCGTCTTCCTCCTCGGAAGAGGAGAGGCTTCGGTGCAAATTGCATCAGTGCTACAAGGACCTGATGTGGCAGCAGTTACTTCTGTCCAGGAACAAGGTGTCGCCGTCGCCTTTCCTGGCCATCAAGTGGCTGTTACCCGAGTGGCCGAAACAATCCCTCGCTGTAGTCGAGGTGCCCAAGCCTGGGCCAGTTGTTCGGCTGAAACCAGCTGTGCCACCGATTGTGGTGGAACCTCCGCCTCCACAACTGAAATTGGGGGTGCCGAACAAGGACTCTCGTCTGCCCCACAGGTTGTCGGTCACCCTCACTCCTGACCGTCCTCAGCAGGTGGAGGGTGGCTCAGGCCCCAGGCAGCTCTTCGCAGACTCCTCGGAGCCCGACAACAGCTCCTCCCTGTTCTCCAGGCCCATTGACCTGGAGTCCTCCGGGGGCCAGTCGATGGACGAAAGCCCATCATCCTTCATGGGTCTGCTTCGGCTCATCTTGGAGTCCACCGGGATGCAATTCGAGCCCATATCCAAGCGGGCCAAGTATCCTCTAATGGAGATACTGGACCGAGGGGATTCACCCACAGAGGCCTTTCTGGTGGCTGAGGCCATTGTTGGCCCAGCCTTGGAGCTCTGGCAGCGGCCTGCTTCCTGTTCTGTGCCTTCAGCCAGGATGGTCAGGAAGTATGCGGTCCCTACTGGCTGTTTGTCCCATTTTTCAGAACACCCCTCCGCCGAGGGGTTGGTCACCGATAGTGTTTTCCGGCGTTCTGGGAATGCTAGGGATGTGGATAAGCCCCCCGGCAAGAAGTCCAAAGAGCTGGACTATGCTGGGTGCGAGGTGTACACTGCGTCCTTCCTTGGCCTCCGCCAGGCCAGCTCAGCCGTGCTGATGGCACACTTCTCCCACGCCCTTTTGGGCTCACTGGATGAGGTGATCCCTCATCTCCCGGCTGACCTGCAGACCATGGTCAGACAGGTATGGGACCAGGGAAGGGCAGTGGCAAAACAGCAGCTCCAAACGGCTCTGGACATTGGAGACTCCTGTGCCAGATCAGTTGTGGCCGCAGTGGCCATGCGCCACAGAGCATGGCTGAGGATATCCACCTTCACAGCGGATACCCAGCATAAACTGGCAGATGTCCCCTTCCTGGGGACCGACTTCATCGGCCCTGCAGTGGAAGGTCACCTCCAGCGGATTAAAAAGTCCAGTGCCACTCTGGACTTGGTCACCTCCGCCCAGAAGGACAAGGGCCGTCGACAGCAACAACATAAGTCCTTTCGCTGTTCTGTGTCTGCGGCACGTCCAGCCCAGCAGCACCAACACCAGGGCCAGCAGGCTCGCGCTTGACACCCCAAAGCCAAGCCCACAGCTTCCTCTAATAGGATCAGGGAGGAGAAGGCCCAGGAGGTCCCTCGGCCGGTCCCTCCTCTAAGCCTGTCCAGTGATGGGTTAAAGGGTGTTGCCCCCAGCCTTGTCACTCCCCCCTGGGTTCCCCCCATGGGGGGACGGCTCCGCCACTTCCTTTCCACCTGGTCCGCTATCACCATGGGCCGCTGGGTGTTGGAGGTGCTAGGAAAGGGCCTGTTCCTGGAGTTCGAGCATGCCCCGCCCTTCCGAGCCATCGCCCCTCGGGGGGCTATGGGGTTCGCAGCCTCTCTGTCGGCTCACCGAGCCGATATTGCCCTGCTCCTCAAAAAAGGGGTGATCAGGAAGGTGGAGGATCCTCCTCCAGACCCGGGGTTTGTGTCCAGGTACAGTCCAAAACGGATGAGGGGCTGACGCCCCATTCTTGACCTGCACAACCTGAACAGGTTCCTAAGGTCTCGGACCTTCAGGATGGTCACTCTGGCTCAGATGATCAATCCCATGCTTGGAATGAGGCATGTGGTTCTGTTCTGTGGACCTCCAGGCCGCGTTCTTTCATGTCCCAATCCGTCCGTCCCACCAGAGATTCCTCCACTTCAGGGCAGAGGGATCCCTCTATGAGTTCCGGGCCATGCCCTTCGGCCTTTCCCTAGCTCCCAGGGTTTTCACCAAATGCATGGCAGTGGTGACAGCATTCCTGCGGCGCCGAAGGGTCCGGGTGTACCCCTACCTGGACGACTGGCTGATTGCAGTCCCTCCAGAATGGAGGTGGAGCGGTCCAGAGATCTGGCCCTCCAGGTTTGCTCTCAGGTTGGCCTCCTCATCAACGAGGCCAAGTCGGAACTCTTGCCAGAGCAGGTGATCCAATTCATGGGGGCAGAGCTCGGCTCCCGGTGGACAGGGTCGAGGTTCTTTCCTTCTTTGCCCAATCATTTCAGGTAGGGCAATTGCGCCCTGCCCGGGACTTCCTGTGCCTCCTGGGCCTCATGGCGGCCTGTACTAGCATGATCCGTTGGGCCCGTTGGTACATGCGTCCCCTTCGGTGGGGGCTGGCCAGCCAATAGTTACAGCACTTCGATCCGCTGGATCAACTAGTGACAGTGACCCAGGGGATGTGGAATGCTCTCCAGTGGTGGACCGTTCCAGCACATCTGCAGGAGGGCATCCCGTTTGTCCGCCCTGAGCCGACGGTCTCTCTATCGACCGATGCCTCTCTGATGGGTTGGGGTGCCCATCTGGGGGAGCACAGAGCGCACGGCCTCTGGTCCCCTCGGGAGTCCCGATGCCACATCAACCTGCTGGAGCTTTGAGCGGTTCGTCTAGCCCTCACCACCTTTGCTCCGTTTCTGCAGGGTCAAGTGGTTCAGGTCCAGATGGACAACACCATGACCATGTACTACCTAAACCGCCAGGGCGGGATGCACTCCATGCCTCTGTGCAGGGAAGCTCTCCGCATTTGGTCACTTGTGCGCAGCCTGGAGGCAGATCTCCTTGCCATCCATGTGGCAGGAGTCTCCAACACCCTGGCCGATGCCCTAAGCTGGATAGGGGCTGCGTCCCACGAGTGGTCTCTCCTGCCGGAGGTAGTACAGGATCTGTTCTCCCACTGGGGCACGCCTCAGGTGGACCTGTTTGCCTCCAGGCAGAATGTGAAGCTGAGACTGTTTCTTGCCCGCCCCCCTCAGCAGGGCTCACTGCAGGGGGATGCCTTCTCGAGGACGTGGACGCCGGGCCTCTTCTACGCCTTTCCCCCATTTCCCTTGATCCACAAGTGCTTCTCAAGGCGAGGAGGGACAAGGCGCAGGTGATTCTGGTAGCCTCAGACTGGCCCCGCCAGTTCTGGTATCCAGATCTCCTCAGTCTCAGCTCCAGGCTTCCAAGGCGGCTTCCAGCCTGCCCGGACCTGATCTCAGTCAATCAGGGGAAGGTATTCCATCCGGACCTTCAATCCCTGCACCTGACGGCCTGGTTCCTGAGCGGCTACAGTTCTAGGTCGTGGGTCTTTCCGACGAGGTCCTCAATGTCGTTGAGGCGTCCCGTAAGGAGTCGACCAGAAAATGCTATGCCTTCAAATGGAAGAGATTCGCCATTTGGTGTCAGGACAAGGGCCTGTATCCTTCCTCCTGTTCCTTGGCAAGCATTCTGGACTACCTGTGGTCCCTTTCTCAGCAAGGGCTTCAGTCGACGACCCTTAAGGTGCCCCTGGCAGCCATCTCTGCCTTCCGGGCGCGGGCCGGGAAGCAGTCGTTGGTGCAGGAGAAGGTGGTCGGGCGCTTTTTCAAAGGCCTTGATCACATATCCCCTCTCGGTGCAGGAACCTCCACCTCCATGGGATCTACTGCTGGTATTGGTTAAGCTCATGGACAAGCCATTCGAACCGATGCACAGGTGTGACATGTCTCACCTGTCATGGAAAACCACCTTCTTGGTGGCTATCACGTCAGCCAGAAGGATGGGAGAGCTCCAGGCGCTTTCCATCGAGTCTCCTGATCTGGTCTTCCACAGGGACAAGGTTGTCCTGCACCCCCAACCGAAATTCCTTCCGAAGGTGGTGTCAGAGTTTCACCTTAACCAGGTGTTGACTCTGCTGGTGTACTACCCCAGTCACACCTCGGAGGCCGAATATAGGCTTCATACTTTGTACCCTAGAAGAACACTCGCTTGTTACAAGGAGCGGACCACTAAAGTTCGGGGAGAGGTTCGCCAGCTGTTTGTCACCTACGCTGAAGTCACACCTGGCAGACCTGCAGCCAAGTGGACAATAGGCAGGTGGGTCACCTCCTGCATAGATCTCTGCTATAGGTTGGCGGGCATGGAGCCTCCCAGAGGGATAAGAGCTCATTCTACCCGCCATACTGCTGCATCGGTGGCTGCTTCCAGGGACGTCCGTATCCAGGAAATCTGCAGGGCTGCTACCTGGAAGTCAGCTCACACCTTCATCACCCACTACCACGTCGACCTTGAGTCACGCGGGATGCTGGTTTGGGGCCTCGGTTCTCCAGTCTTTGTTTCCTAGTAGGGGTGTCGCCTTGCCTCCTCCTCCCGAAGAACTGCTAGGAGTCTGCCAGACAGTGTGGATGAACAACATATCCATGTCCCTAGAAATACAAGTTACTCTACTGTAACAGGAGTTCTAGGAATGGTATATGTTGTTCATCCACACGACCCACCCGGCCTCCCCAGCTTTGACACACAACCTGGCTTCCAGTGAGCTAGATTTGGCGTCATGGGGCTGAGCCGAGAGTTTTACCACCCGGGTGGGTGGGAGGAGCCAGCTTGAAGACCTTCCGGCAAGATTTAAGGCAGCAGGGAACCTGCCAGACAGTGTGGATGAACAACACATACCATTCCTAGAACTCCTGTTACAGGTGAGTAACCTGTATTTACAGATGAGAAACCTGTTTTTTTTGCACTGCTTTTAGCATCTTAACTGATCATGTGTATGTGTGCACACTTAGTAACCACCATCTTTTGCACAGTTGAGACAGTTGAGGCTTCAGCATGAGGTTGTATAAATGCATGCAGTATAGATACAACCTTTGATGCTTGTACCATTGCAGTGAAGCTACCTGACTGTAAAACTGCAAAGCTATCTTGAACAAATTATTGCTATTTTTTTGCACAGGAATGCTTTAGAGCAAGCAAATCTTTTTTAACCATGTAAGTGGTCAGTATTTTGACATTTAATACCAGACTTCAGCACATTTACTGTGAGGAAGTTTTCTCTGTGGGAAGTGTGCATATTTTACTCTGTTAATTTGACAGTATATGAGGTGTATGTGCTCCCAGTCCACTTCTAACCCATCCTACCTATATTTTGCTTAATTTATAAAGCACCTTAGTACCCTTCCTAGGTGTACCTATATTACAGGTTCAGTAATTGACTTCAGGTCAGTTAGCTTTAACCCACCCTGCCTGTATATTTGCTAAATTCTTATGGTAGCCCGTTAACACCTTTCCTAGGTATACCTGTGTTACAGGTTCAGATATTACATTTCAGGCCAGTTAGTCCCCGGCCCACCTTACCTATTTTTCTTTATACTAATTCCTAAGGTTACCCAGTAATACCCTTTCAAGGTTAACTTGTATTACAGGTCCAGCAATTAACTTTAAGTCCAGTTAGCCTCTGACCCACCTTGCCGATTTTACAAATCCCTAAGGTTTCCCAATAATTACCTTTCTTTGGTGTATCTGTTTTACAGGTTCAGTAACTACACTTAATTAAGACCCCATTCACCTTACACAGCTTTCGCTCCATTTATTGATTTTACTGTAGTATAAACTACAGAGTGAGCTTTGCTTTGTTTACCCTTCCACTAGGCTGCTCCCTACACTTTCTCTCTTCCCTTTTCATTTTCCTTAATCTCCCTCTCCCCTTCCATCTTTCCTAACCTCCCCTTGCCCACCATCCTCTCTTGCTCACCCTCTCCAACTCTCACATCCTCTTGTCTCCCTAAATTACATCACACCCCCTGACATCCTGCTTGTAGTCTCCTCTCATCTGCTTGACTTCATCTCAAAGTCCTCAGGTCCCTCCAACCCTCCTACCTCCTTAAATTTATTCATTCTTTTTCCTCCCTCCCTCCTTCTTCCCACAAGTGGCTCATAGGTTCTCTTAAATTCCTCGTCTCCTTGCTGCTTTTAATGATAGAAGATGTTGAGCTCAGCCCTGGCCCTCCTGTTTCATCCCCTCTCCCCAAAAGTTTGAGAGTGGCCATGTCATTGTTCACAGCCTTCTCCCTAAGATCGACCTGTTGCAGCCACTCATGGGTAACCTCAGACCTGATATGTTGGTGATCTTGGAATCTTGGCTGTCTCCAGGGATCTCTCATTCCTCTGTTGCTATCCCCAGTTACACCATTATTCGACAAAATCAAGCAAAGAGGGATGATGGAGTAGCCTTCTGCTTCTCCTCAGTCACTCAGTTTAAGCCTGCACTGTCCATCTCTATTCCCTCTGCTTTTTTTCAAACTCTCCCTCCCTTTCTCTGTGCCCATATTTATTGCTGGTGTCTACTGTTGTCCTAGCATGTCCCCACCTTCACTAGCTCAGTTACTCACCACAATCTCCTTCCAGGCCTCCTCTGGTAAGTTACTCATACTAGGTGACTTCTTTTTTTTTTTTCTCCTGGTTGGGCGGTCTCTCACCGCACCCCTGGAGTCAGTTTTAGTGTCTGATTTATGCCCATCTCACACTTGACCTCGGCAGCATCCCCAACCTCCAGGGACCTGCAGTGTAGACTGTCAAGAAACTCCTCTAGTCTACAGGGGTGTGGGGCTGGCCATCAGCCGCCGAGGTTGCCTCACCGATTTTCCACCAGTATCTTTTGTGCCCCTGAGGAGACGGTCGTGCAGTGGCATCACACAAACATGCAGACACCCGCCATGCTCCTCCCCTCGAGTATGCTGCTGTCCGAGTGCTCCTAGCCTCAGCTAGGTGTCACGGCAGCACGGTGCATAGCCCTCACCCACCCCAAAGGAAGGAGAGCAGTCACAGGATGCTCAGTACTTCCCTTCCTCACAGCCCTCAGCACTCCAAGTCCGTTTCCAGGAACCCGGCCCGCTGCATGGTATGAGGTGTGGAGACCCAGCGCCTCAACCCGCCGCATCACCAGGCCAGCTTTATACTAGGTGATTTCAATTTTAATTGGCTCTTCTCCTTTCTTCAGAAATTTTGTCTTAACATGAAGTCCCTCCTGTTAACTCATCTCTGCTCCCACTCGCTTTAATTTCAAATCTGTAAATCATTTCCATCTGTAAATTACTCCCTCTTGGACTGGGTTCTCTCCTCCCATCCCCATCATAATGTAGAATCTTAATTCCCTTTCCGATGCCCTCAGTGACCACCATATGGTTTACAGTGTGCATATGACTCATCACCCCAAAGCTCTCCCCAGATTCATCCAGATCTGGTCTTTCTGTTTGCTGGACTTGTCCCACCTTCTTGCTGACCTGATAGCCATTGACTGATCTCCTGTTTTTACAGCTGGCAGTGTTGACAGTGCTCTCAAATTTTTCACTTCCAAATTTATGTCTGTCTGGGATCATCATGCCCTCCCCTTAGAAGAATCAGGTTCCATGGTTCTCAGCTCCCATGGATCTCAGATGAGTTGCTGGCTTGTCACTGTGCGCGTGACCTTGCCTGGAGTACCTACAAGTCCTCTTTTGACCCTACTAGTTACCATACCCTTCGTAATGCATGTACTAAAGCTACTAGGCTTACGGAGTCTGAACACTTCCCATCCACTCTCCAGAACAACCTTAATCTCCCCTCAAGTTCTGGAAGGTATCCTCCCTTTCCCTGTGCTCAAGATGGGCAATTTCTCCTATCTCTGACCCTGCTGCAGTTGCCTCTTCTTCTCTACCCTCTCAGACTCCTTCTCCCCTCTACTGCTCAGTTTTTATTTCTCTCCCATTTCTCCTGCTGCTGTTCCTAAGGCCCTCTTGGCTGTAAATCCTCACAAGGGTGGGAGCCCTGATGGTCTTGACCCCAGACTTCTGCATCTTTCTGCTTAACCATTGCCCTTCCTATTACCTATCTCCTCAGTCTCTCTTCTTATCCTGTATCCCTAGCTCATTGAATTTGACTGCTGTCATTCTCCTTCCTAGAGGAGGTGACGTCTCTTCTCCTGGTAAATTCCATCTTATCTCTCTCTCCTCCCCACACTGGCTAAACTCCAGGTACACATTCTTTCCCAACTCTCTTATTGACTCTGTCTCCTTCTTCACATCTTTCCAGTCTGGCTTTAGAAATCACACTTCAGCTCCACTTCTCTCCTCTGGCTCACTGATACTGTTCTCTCTGGCATGGATCAGGGCCTTATCACCACTGCCATTTTTGTTGACTTAGCCAAAGCTTTCAACGCATTCTCCTGGACAGGCTTAATGCAGCTGGGCCCTCTGCCTCTTCAGTTGAGTTGTTCTGCTCCTACCTTGAAGGCAAGTCACAAGTTATCTGTATTGGAGACTTCCTCTTCCCTCCACTCCCAGTCAGCTCAGCTGCTCCCCAAGGGTCGGTCCAGGGCCCAATTCTTTTCTCCATTTTTCTAAATGATCTTCCCACTGCCTGCTCCTCTGTACCCATTAATATGCATGCTAATGATATAGCACTGTTTATCTCTGGCTCCCCAGCCACCGACCTCGTGAACCAGCTCCAGTTGGACTGTAATATTATGCAGTTCTGGTTATGAGAAAATCAGTTATCCCTCAATGCTAAGAAAACAGTCTTTATGACTTTTGGCACCAGGCAGAGGTTTGCTAGAGTTTCCTCCCTTTCTTTCAAACCCTTCATGCTGCCTGTATTGAAAATATCCCCCCTTTCAAGTACCTCAGGGTCTGGCTGGATCACCACCTTGAGTTTTTTGTTGTTGTAGATGCTAGCCACAAGAAGCTTCACACCAAACTTGGTGTACTTTACAGAAATAAGAGAAGCACCACAGTTCCTGTATGGAAAGAAATCCTCACTAATATTCTCCCAATTTTCAACTATGTAGACATTGTTTACATTGCTGCATTTAATTCCACTTTAGGTAGACTGGGTCCCCTCTTTTACTGCTTCAGCTGATTTGCCCTTGACAAACCCCTGCATAGTCATCACTGTTCTTTGTATATCTCCATCTCCCTTCCCTCTCTTGATGCCAGGTGCCTTTCCCACTGCTTCCTTTATTTTCAAATTTTGGTTTGTCTCCCTCTCATCATATTGTCATATTTTACATTCTCATAGAAACATAGACTTTGATGGCAGATAAGGACCACTTGGCCCACCTAGTCTGCCCATTTCCCTACCTAGAAGATAAGCTGCAGATCCTATTTAGCCAACAGTCTATTTCTTCCTACCCCCCCTCCACAAAAACTGCCTTATGTCTGTCCCATGCATTCTTGAATTCTCCCACAGTTTTAGACCCCACAACCTCCTCAGGAAGTCTGTTCCATGCTTCCACCACCCTCTCTGTGAAAAAAATACTTCCTCACATTGCCCCTGAGCCATCCCCCCTCTATCTTCAAATTGTGTCCCCTCGTTCTTGCACATCTTTTTTTCTGAAAGATGCTACCCTCTTGGACTTTGTTGATTCCACTGAGGTACTTAAACATTTCTATCATGGCCCCCTCTCCCTCCTTTCCTCAAGGGTATACATATTAAGCTCCTTTAGCCTCTCCTCATATGGCTTCTCTTGCAGACCCTGCACCATTTTAGTTGCCCTCCTCTGAACTGCCTCCATCCTGTCTATGTCCTTGCGGAGATGGGGTCTCCAGAACTGGACACAGTACTCCAGATGGGGTCTCACCAACTGTCTGTACAGGGGTATAAAAACTTCCTGTTTTCTACTGGTGATGCCTCTCCCTATACATCCCAGTATCCCCCCAGCCCCCCCTACCGCCTTCTCACATTGCTTGCCAACCTTAAGGTCATCTGATATGATTACCCCCAGGTCCCTTTCCATTTTTCCTCTGTTCCCTCTTCTACCTCTCACTCGCTTGCTTTCACTTTCTTGCACTCTCACCAATAAAATCCACTGCTGGTAAAACTGCCCCCTCGTTCTGCTTCTCTAAACTATGGGGCTCTCTCTCAGCTTCCATTCAGTCTGCTTCTTCCTTCAGCTCTCTGAAGTCTCTCCTCCAGGATTTCTCTGTTCACTCCTGCAGTTGCTTCAGATTGGGTTGGACTCCTGTCACCTGCCTTCTACACACACTGACACTTGTGCCCCCCCACCCCCCCGTATTCATTGGTTGCTAATCCCTGCTCTTAATAATATTATTGCTGTTGCTCACTGTTTTATGCTCTTTTGCTTGTTCAGCAATTTACTGTTTGGTAGTTTACTGTATGCCAATTTTATTCTTAAGTGTACTTGCATTTTGTTATTCTTGTTTCCATATTTTTGTACATTACAGTGTACTTTGTTTTGTTCTCTTGTAGTCCCCCTCTCTCCAGTACATAGCTGGAAATGAAGGGATATCAGCCAGTATGATTTTCCTGGTAAAACCTTACAAATAAATAAATAAGGTTTCTCAGCCTTTCCTTGTACGAGCTATCATGCTGACCCTGGAGCATCTTTGTAGTTCTTTTCTGCACTGCGTCAAGCTGGTTATATCCTTTCTTAGGTAGGGACTGCAGTACTGCACACAGTACTCCAGGTCCAGACGCACCATGGATCTGTGCAGTGGCAGGATCTCCTTCCTTCTGCTAGTGAACCCCGGCATCCTGTTAGCTTTGGCCACTGCCTTTTTGCATTTTATGGATGGCTTTAGGTTACTAGCTGTAGTTGTCCTCCGCAGATCCTTTTCCTCCTCTGATACCATGACACGTAACACTTTTTTATACTGTTAAAGAGCTAGTATTGTATTTACAAAAATGCTGATTAGTTTTTGAGACATTCTGTTCCTTAGAGCCAAACTCTTTGGTCTTAGGGCAAGAGGCCCTAGGACCCCAAGGCAACCAGAATTTTGGGTCTTGTTCGGACCCAGGGTGGAAGGCCATCTCCAGAGGATTGAGAAGTCCAACACCAACTTGGACTCGGTCACATCTGCCCAGAAGGACAAAGGCCGCCTGCAGCAGCGTAAGCCCTTTCGCCCTTCCGCTTCTGCGGCGCGTCTGGCTCAGCAACACCAGCATCTGGGCCAGCAGGATCACACTTGGCGCCCTAAGGCCAAGTCTGCCACTTCCTGTAGTAGGAAGCCTGGAGGCAAGGGTCCAGGAGGTCCCTCAGCAGGCCCTTCCTCCAAGCCTGCCCAGTGACGGGTTGAGGGGTGTTGCCCCCAACCTCATCACTCCTCCCCAGGTTCCCCATGGGGGGATGGCTTCACCACTTCTTTTACGTCTGGTCCGCTATCACCATGGACCGCTAGGTGCTAGAAATGGTCGGCAGGGGTCTGCCTCTGGAGTCCGAGCAGTTGCCTCCCTATCATGCTGTCACCCCGCGGGGGCTACGGGTTCCACAGCCTCTTTGTCACCTTGTCGAGCTGACACTGCCCTGCTCTTCCAGAAGGAGGTGATCAGCAAGGTGGCAGACCCCCCTCCAGACCCAGGGTTTGTATCCAGGTACTTCCTGGTCCCAAAGTGGAAGGAGGGCTGGTGCTCCATTCTCGATCTGCACGACTTGAACAAGTTCCTAAGGCCTCGCACCTTCAGGATGGTCACTCTGACTCGGATCATTCCATCCTTAGAACCGGGCATGTTGTTCTGTTCTCTGGACCTTCAGGATGCATTCTTTCACGTCCCAATCCGTTCGTCTCATCAGCGATTCCTCCGCTTTAGGGCAGAGGGATCACTTTACTAGTTCCGGGCCATGCTCTTCAGCCTCTCGCCAGCTCCCAGGGTCTTCACCAAATGCATGGCAGTGGTGACAGCATTCCTGCAGCGCCGAGGAGTCTGGGTGTGCCCTTACCTGGATGATTGGCTGATTGCAGCCCCCTCCAGGTTGGAGGTGGAGCGGTACAGGGATCTGGCCCTTCGGGTCTGCTCTCAGATTGGCCTCCTCATCAACGAGGCCAAATCGGAACTCATGCCATCACAGGTGATTCAGTTCATCGGGGCAGAGCACGACTCTCTTTGAGCCAGAGCCAGCTCCCAGCAGACATGGCCAAGGACCTTTCCTCCTTTGCCCAATCATTTATGGTTGGGCAGTTGTGTCCTGCCCAGGACTTCCTGCGCCTCTTGGGCCTCATGGCGGCCTGCACCAGCGTGGTCCATTGGGCCCGCTGGCATATGCATCCCCTGCAATGGGGCTGGCCAGCCAGTGGTCACAGTGCTCCCGTCCTCTGGACCAGCTGGTGACCGTGACCCAGGAGATGTGGGACGGCCTGCAGTGGTGGCTCATCTCAACTCATCTGCAGGAGGATATCCCGAGCCGACGGTCACTCTAACGACCAATGCCTCTCTGATGGGTTGGGGTGCCCATCTGGGAAAGCTCAGAGCCCATGGCCTCTAGTCCCCTCAGGAGTCTCGATGCCACATCAACCTGCTGTAGCTTTGAGCCGTTCGACTAGCTCTCACCGCCTTCACTCCATTTATACGGGGTCAGGTGGTTCAGGTCCAGACGGACAACACCACGACCATGTTCAACCTCAACCGTCAGGGCGGGATTCACTCCTTGCCTCTGTGCAAGGAGGCTCTCCGCATCTGGTCTCTCATGATCAGCCTGGAGGCGGATCTCCTAGCCATCCATGTAGCAGGAGCCTCCAACAGTCTGGCTGATGCCCTCAGCCGGATAGGCGTTGCATCTCACAAGTGGTCTCTCCTGCCGGAGGTAGTACAAGATCTGTTCTTCCATTGGGGCTACCCTCAGGTGGACTTGTTCACCTCCAGGGAGAATGCGATGCTGAGACTGTTTCACGCCCACCCCCCACAGCAGGACTCGCTGCAGGGGGGTGCCTTCTCGAGGCCGTGGACCCCAGGCCTCTTCTGTGCAAGCAGTCGGTGGCGCAGGAGAAGGTGGTCAGCTGTTTTTTCAAAGGCCTTGATCACATATCCTCTCCCGCGTGAGAACCTCCACCTCCATGGGATCTACTGCTGGTATTGGCTAAGCTCATGTGCAAGCCATTTGAACCGATGCACAGGTGTGACATCTCTCACCTGTCGTGGAAGACTACCTTCTTGGTGGCTATCACTTCAGCTAGAAGGATGGGAGAACTCCAGGTGCTTTCCATTGAGTCTCCTTATCTGGTCTTCCACAGGGACAAAGTTGTCCTTCACCCCCACCCTGAATTCCTTCCAAAGGTGGTGTTGGAGTTTCACCTTAACCAGGTGTTGACTTTGTCGGTGTTCTACCCCAATCATACCTCGGAGGCCGAATATAGGCTCCATACTGTGGACCCTAGAAGAGTGCTCTCTTATTATAAGGAGCGAATGGCTAAAGTTCAGGAAGAGGTTTGCCAGCTGTTTGTCACCTACGCTGAAGCCGCACCTGGCAGACCTGCAGCCAAGTGGACGATAGGCAGGTGGTCACCTCCTGCATAGATCTCTGCTATAGGTTGGTGGGCATGGAGCCTGCCAAAGGGATAGAGCTCATTCTACCCACCATACAGCTGCTTTGGTGGCTGCTTCTAAGGACGTCCCTATCCAGGAAATCTGCAGGGCTGCTACCTGGAAGTCAGTGCACACCTTCATTTCCCATTACCACATTGACCTAGGGTCATGCCGGGATGCTGGTTTTGGGACCTCGGTTCTCCAGTCCTTATTCCCTAAGTAGGGGGTGTGCGCCTTGCCTCCCTCCGCTGGAAGAACTGCTAGGAGTCTGCCACAAAGTGTGGATTGAGCAACATATCCACGTCCCTAGAAATACAGGTTACTCACCTGTAACAGGAGTTCTAGAGGTGTTATGTATTGTTCATCCACGACCCTGCTCTCCTGAAGCCCCGACGTGCAGCCTGGCTTCCAGTGGGCTAGATCTGGCGTCATGGGGCGGAGCCAAGGGTTTTACTATCTGGGTGGGTGGGAGGAGCCAGCTTGAAGACCTTCTGGCAAGATTTAAAGCAGCAAGGAACCTGCCATAAAGTGTGGATGAACAACATACACCACTCCTAGAACGCCTGTTACAGGTGGGTAACCTGTTTTCCATCATGAAAGAATTTCGGCTCACGGAAAAAGATTCTTCTTTTGTGAGCAGGAAATTCTTTCGTATCAAATGTCTGTCTGAAAGACCCTACTGAGCATGTTTGGAACCAAAATTTCAAATCCTTATAACTCTGGAATGGATTAATATTTTTTCACCAAACCAACAATAGGCACAATTCTAGGGCAAGCCCTGACTGCCCTGAAAATTTCAGAAAAAAATCCAGACCATCCGGGCTGTAGGTATCTGTATATCTGAATCTGCACATCTAACCAGAACAAAACTTGCCAGGTCAGGAGACCTTGCCCCTCAGACCGCGCATGCAAAATGCCATGCAATTCCATTGAACGGTTGTGACACTATTAAAGTGCCAAATTAGGGGGTTAACATTAAACACCCTACTCAACCCTAAGAATAGCGGTGCTACCATGCCCCTATAATACATACATATATATATATATATATATATATATATATGTGATATGCAATAGCCTGACTCAGAATATGCAGTTCATCTGTTAACTGTTTCTATTTGATTTCAACTGCTGGCTTCAGGGCTGCACTTGGCTATAGCGATGTCATCAGCATTATGAAAGCTGCACTCCAACTGGTTTAGTATGCAATGTGAGATATACCATACTTTGCAAGATAATATTATTTTGCTGTGTTGGGTCATTGTGACATACCATACTTTGCAAGATAATATTAGCTATGTTGGGTCAGTATAACTTGTTATCTTGCTATTTATCAGTGCACATGTGCTGTAAAAATATCTCTCTGAATAAATATATATTGTATATAATCTTCATCTTCTTTGCAAAACACTGTGTTAATGCACCTGTTCGGGTTCAACCTAACTCCACAGTAATAGATAAATATGACATTAGGGTTACCCTAACTCTCCCCCCTCAACCAGCAGCAAAAGTACAAGACCACACAAGCAACCACAGATAGCCATTGTCGGGTATGACAAACAACATACAACTGTTTCCAGATGGCACAAATGCAGATGCACTGATGTACTACCTTTGTGGGTTTGTATCTGTGGTATGCATACCGCAAAGCATACATGCTCACTTCTGGCTGAAGACAGAACTCCATTATACTAAAATCACCACACTGCTACTGTGTGCAGAAGCACAAGCCCCTGCAGCCACAGGTACAAATCCACGATACCCAAATTACAAGAGTTATTTTGTCTGCAGAAGCACAATCCCGTATGGCTCCAGCACTTCTGTAGCCACAGGTACTCATCCACACTGTAAGACATACACACAGTTCTGTCTGCATAAGTGCAGTCTACTGAGGGGAGCCCCCAGGGGCAAATAGTGAAGCGGCATTACCTGCATCAACACTACACCTGGTAGTCTGTTTTTCATTTATTTCATTATTTTGAATTAAGGCTATCTTTACTGACTGCAAGGTTTGGCTGAGCCTTTACTTGTTGTATAAGCACTTCTCATGTACTTCTGGACCTTTGACTCTGAAGGCTGCTGATGAATTCATTTTTCAGAGCAACTATAATAATGACTTGGTGACCACGGACTTATTAATATAATATCGTCCTCATCTGATCACCTGCCCTACTTGTACATTCAAAGTTCCACACAGCCAAGAACAAACACACTAAAAACATGAGCTCCCAATTCGGGACAGCTCCTTACAGCATGTAACTCTTCTCTCAAAAATAGCACTCAAACACATGACAAGAAACATTTTTATTTTTTAATTTTATTTGTTCATTTTGACCTCCAACTGCACTGCTCGCTATGTGTTCTGCCCCCCCCCACCAAACACACACACACACTCTCTCTCTCTCTCTCTCTACTTTGGCATGGTATGTGCCACTCTAGTCTCATATAGCGTGCCACTGTCATTTTCCAAACCTGAAGGTTAAATGAATTTACCGTTTTGTGGGTTTTCCATTCAGGAGTGGTTGTAGCTTCTTTTTGTGCTCCAAGTCCACACTGTCCTGTGCTTCATTGAACGTGCGCTTCTGCTCGCTTGGCCACCACATTAACCATGCCTGCTCCCCAGCACCACATTTTCCAGTTTCCCTCTTCTGAAGCACAAGATAATTGATACTGAAAAAAAATACATTGGTCCTTCATAGAGCCTCCAGAACCACCGCCCAACTGCACTTGTACTTCTGAGTCACCGCCAAACTACACTTGCTACACTCCCACTTGCTCAGAAATGGACACATGCCCATTCTCCGAAAACAGACACAATCTGCCAAAATAAAAAAAGGAACTCTACAATTTTATTTTCACAAATTCCCTTACAGCAAAACTGATGAACCTCCAGTGCCAGTTACTTGCCTCTCTGCTTGCTAAAACCCACCATCATATTGAGCTGAAATTCTTTAGAAGCTCACGTGCTCAGCCAATGGAAACGGAAATGGAAAATCTATACAAACCAGATCACAAGGCATTAACAACACCTAGACAGGTCACAAAAAAGTCCACTTCTATTTTTCTATTTTAAAATAACAATAAAAAACAAATTTAATGCAACTATTCTAACTGTTCCCAATTACATAAATGGAATGGAACCTGACAAAGCCCTCTTGGCTGCTATACTCTGTATCACCCCTTTCTCCCTCTTTCCCCCCACTTATGTTTTAATACACCTCCTATTGTTATTGTAATATGTAGTGTAATTTGTAATTGTAACCAAGTTCTTATAACCACTTGGCGTCATGACGGTCTAACTCTGTAATTTCAAAAACTGTATTATTCTGTACATGTGACGTGGGACCTTTGTAAAAGAGCCTCAGCTCAAAGGTATTATGTAATCCTAGACTTAAATGAAAAAAAATATATATATGCGATGGGTAGCTTATTGGATAAATGATTTATTTTCACTTAAGCAGTTTGCCCTCTGTCACATCACTTGTGGCTTACGCCATTCGTGAGGTTACCCAATGTAAAACTGTTCTTGAGAAAATAATCTTTTTTTTTTTAAACTTCTTTATTTCAACAGTCAGTTGAGACACAGTACAGTGGCAGAAATACAGGACATAAATGCTCATTACCAGACTGACAATGTAATTGAATTAGTTTTAAGGCAGTAGCTCTATCCTCCCCGTAACAGAAAATGAAATGCTGTTAAAGTCCTGTGGGTAAGGATGTAAGACAGCATACAGCAGGTATAGCTAGTAATAGCCCTATTGTATTACATCTCTTGTGCTGTATATTAAGGTAGGACTGTATCTACCAACCTTCTTTGGTATTATACACAGCACCCTGTTACAACTGTGACAGTATAAGAGAGTCAGTACCTATATAGTGTAATTAATGGGGGTATACCCCAACACGTAACAAAACAAGTTAATTTGTAGCATGAGGCTAAACTGTTAAATTTGTACTGGTACACTATTAGGTCTAGGAATTTATAGGTTATCCCTGATGGGTGTCGGTACCCTTCGGCTTGCTGGACTGATCTGTCTTCTAGTTCTTCAATCAAATGCATGAAGGCAGCTGTACCTCCACCATGTTGTCTGTGTGAAGGCGGAGATCCACAGTACTTTTTTCCATTTGGTGTATAGTTTTAATAATAGATATCTAGTCTGCTAATCTGGGGCAGGATGGAGTCTTAGTAGCAGCTTTGCCCACTGCCGCCAAGAGAATTTCTAGGAAGGCTTTCTGACAATTAGACCATTTACCCTTGGCAGCTTACCCATTATCAGATGTTCAAACCCCAGTGTTCCTGGTATCCCTGCCATTGGGCCATGTTTCTGTCCCATCTCATTCAAAAAGGGCTGGATCTGGGGGCATTCCCAATAGACATGGAAGGGAGTTTCCTCCGCCCCATATCCCCTCCCAACTGTGTTCCCAATTTCCGCTATTATAATGTTTCATCTTGGATGGGGTGAGGAAATATTGACTAAGTAATTTCCATCTAAATTCCTTCTAGTTGTTGGAAGCTGTTATGTGGTATACCCCCTCCAAAATAGGCTTCTGGTCCTGAGGAGAGAGAGCTACTCCTGTCTCCCATACCCACGTGGTCTGGTAGAAGGGTGGTGGTTCCTCCCTGTGTGCGATAAATCTTTGAAATACTTGGGAAATGTATTTATTTTGTATTTGTCCATTCCCAGCATTTTCAGTAACCTTGATTATAGGATGTAGGTCCACCTAAACATCCCTTAGCTGGTGGCCTTCTCTATGGTATGATGTAACATGCAAATATCGGAAGAGGTCAGATCTACGTAAAGTGAACTGGAGTTGCATTTGGGCAGAAGATTGGAGTGCTCCTTCATGCACAAACTGTGAAAACCAGGTTAAGCCCAGCCTCTTCCATTGAACAAAGGTGGCATCCATTCTTTGGGGGAAGGGCAAAGTCCAAACATCTGTCTGCCTAGATAAAGCAGGTTATAAAGCTAGTAATCATCAGTTCCTGCCTTACTTTTCCCCAGGTCAGACAGAGTTGTTGTAACTATGGGTTTGTTGCTGCTGATGCTATTATTTTGTCTACAGGGGCATTAAATATCTCGAGTGGGTGGTAGGGTTACCACCTGTCCTGATTTTTGCAGGACAGTCCTGATTTGGGCAGCTGTGTCCTACAAAAAAACACGAAAAATACTACATGTCCTGACTTTACAGAAGAAAAAATATTCTCTAACTTTCCACTAAATGTTGCAGAAAACTACAATACCTTAACTAAAATACCTTAAAATGACAAGAAACAATAGAAGCAACTAAGAAACTACAATACTTAGCCTTAATTCTGATCACAGAGAGAAAACAAGTCTGTTGCATTGGTCGAGGTTACCTACTGTCCTGCGAAAACTCATGTTTCAGTAAGAAATGTCCCACTTTGGGCTTCTTAAAAGGTGGTAACCCCAGTGGGTGGCAACCCCTATTACTGGGGCTCTTCTTTGGTACCATACATTCTCATGACTGGTTTTCTTATATTCAGTCCAAGGCAGCAGCTGTGCCATCTGATAATAGATTTTGAGGTTGGGAAGTCCCACCCTACCCTGAACTCTGGGCTTCTGCAGGTGGTGCCCATCATGCCCTGGACTATACACTACCCCATATTAATTTATGTAGGGCTTTGCTGAGCTTTGTCCATTCTGTTTGCAGAATATTCAGTGGGAGTGTCTGGAAGAGGGATATAAAGCTTGGAAAACATTCATACATATGGAGTCTATTTTTCCTAGCAGGGACAAATGGGATATTTCTCACCATTTCAAGTCTGATAGAACCTCATTTATTAGTGTGCCATAATTTGCCTGGTAGATTCCTTCAAGCCTACCGGGACATGTATCCCAAGGTAGTGAATTTGACAAGTAACCCATTTAAAGGTCATGCCAGACGAATCTAATTGATTTCTTTGACCAAAGTAGTAGATCAGAGAAAGGCTGTGGACTTGGCCTATCTAGACTTTAGCAAGGCATTTGACAGTGTTACACAAAAGATGAATATACAGCTTAGCCAGCCTTGGAGTGGGTCCCAAGATGGTAGCCTGGGTAAAGAATTGGCTGGAGAACAGGACACAGAGGGTAATAGTAAACCGAGTCCACTCTGAAGAAAGTGGAGTTACTAGTGAGGTACCGCAGGGTTCAGTACTAGGACTGGTCCTCTTCAATATCTTCATAAGTGACATTGCAGAGGGACTGGAAGGAAAAGTATGTCTTTTTGCAGATGACACAAAGCTCTGCAACAGGGTTGATACACAAGGTGGGGTGGAAAGGATGAGAAGGGACTTGGCAAGATTGGAGGAACGGTCAAGTGTATAGCAGCTTAGATTCAACGCTAAGAAGTGCAAAGTAATGCTCCTGGGAAACAAAAACCCAGGGGAAGGGTACACAATGGGGGGTGAGATACTAACAACAAAAAAAATGGAAAGGGACCTGGGAGTAGTCATATCAGATGACCTAAAGGTGGGCAAGCAATGTGAGAGGGCAGTAAGGAGGGCTGGGGGGATACTGGGATGCATAGGGAGAGGCATCACCAGTAGAAAACAGGAAGTTGTTATCTGTCTGTACAGACAGCTGGTGAGACCACATCTGGAGTACTGTGCAGTTCTGGAGACCCAATCTCTGCAAAGACATAGACAGGATGGAGGCAGTCCAGAGGAGGGCAACTAAAATGGTGCAGGGTCTGCACCAGAAGACATATGAAGGGAGACGTAAGGAGCTTAATATGTATACCCCTGAGGAAAGGAGGGAGAAGGGGGACGTGATAGAAACCTTCAAGTACCTCAAGGGAATCAACAAAGTCCAAGAGGGTAGCATCTTTCAGAAAAAGAGCTGTGTAAGAACAAGGGGGCACAATTTGAAGATAGAAGGGGGATGGCTCAGAGGTAATGTGAGGAAGTATTTTTTCATGGAGAAGGTTGTGGATGCATGGAACGGCCTTCCTGAGGAGGTTGTGGAGTCAAAAACAGTGGTGAAATTCAAGAATGCATGGGACAGTCATAAGGCAGTTCTAGGGGGTTGGGGTAGGAGGAAGTAGGCTGTTGGTTAACTAGGATCTGCAGCTTATCCATTAGATAAGGAAATGGGCGGACTGGGTAGGCCAAGCAGTCCTTATCTGCCATCAAATTCTATGTTTCTATGTTAAAGGGGATTAGTTGTCGTACAGTAGATGTGAGGATGCTACTGATAAGGCCTACTTCCATTTTCCCTTCATTAATTGTAAACCCTGATGCCTGCCTATATGACACTGGAGTGTGTTGCAGAATAGGGAAAGTGCAAACAGGGTTCCTGAGATACAGCATGGTGTCATCAGCATATAATGAAATCCAGTTTTCCTCGCCTCCTAGTCTAAGACCTTCAAGGTCCGGGTGTGACCTCATCATTGCTGCCAACGGTTCTATACTGCGTGCCAAAAACAACAATGATGGGAAGCACCCTTACTTAGTGCCTATGCGAATGGAAAGGGGATCTGATACTGTACCGTTAACCTTCACCTGAGCCATAGGTCTCAGATAAAAACATCCGAGTCAGCAACAGAATCTGTCCTTAAAAGTCAAATTTTACTAGAACTGCAAAGAAATCCCAACTAAGCCTGTCAAAGGCCTTTTCTGCATTGATCATGATGGCAGTTTGTTGTTCTTTGAACTTTTTTCTACTTTTGAAAAATACTGAGGCAGCATCTGATGTTATCAGAATGATGCCATTCAGGTATGAAATCTGATTGGTCTGGGTTAGCTAATTTCTACGTAACCCTAGTAACCCTGCAGGCCAAAGCTTTAAAATTTTTGAATCCACATTTAACACGGAAATTGGACGCTATGACTCACAGTGGTCTGATGGTTTGTCAGGCTTTGGAATAACCAGTATAAAAGCCAACAGCCAGGATTGAGGCGGGACCTCCGGGCTTCCTAGACATTAAAGACCCTGGTTAAAAGTGGTATCAATTGGTGTTTAAAGGTTTCCTAAAATTTAGTGTTAAAGCCAGCTGGGCAAGGATATTTCCCTGATTGAATGTCATTTTTTACCATCTGTATGTCAGCTGATGTCTTTTGTGGTGGGGTAACACACTCGCCCTATAGCTATCAAAGCAAGCTCTTCCATCCCTACCCTAACGGCCCAGCTCATGAGTTTGTGGTGGTAGAGCCTCAGGAGTAGTCCAGCTGGGGATTACCCATACAGTTGAAGTCTCATCCAATCAAAATTATACCCTTCCCTAATGCTGCCACCTTTGAAAATATGTTTTGAAAGAATACTGGGGTATTCACGTTTGGGGCATAAATATTAATAGGGTGAAGTTCCAGGAGTATGGATATGGTGCACTATCCACGCTTTGGCAGTCTTTCTTTCCCTTGAAACTCAGCCGGAAAGTCTTCAAGCTAAGCTCCTCCCACCCATCTGGGTGGTATACTCCTCAGCTCCAGTCTGTGACATCAGATCTTGCAGCCAGAAGATGTCGAATATGGACCCACACATGTCTGTGCACAGCTGGAGTTCGGGGTGAGGTTTGCCAGCTATTTGTGACATATGCTGAAACCACATTTGGCAGACCGGCAGCTAAGCTAACGAATGGCAGGTGGATTGTATCCTGCATCGACATCTGCTGTAGGTTGGCTGGTAGGGAGCCTCCTGTAGGTCTTCGAGCTTATTGCACCAGACATACTACTGCCTCAGTGGCTGCTTTCAAGGACGTCCCTATGCAGGAGATCTGCAGGGCTACTACCTGGAACTCTGCGCGCGTGCACACACACACACACCTACATTTTCCCATTATCACATTGACCGTGTGTCATGCCGGGATGCTGATTTTGGGGCCTCCGTTTAAACTGTAGCCGTAGTTCTAGGAGTGCTATATGGTGCACATCCACACAATATACCTGACCTCCCCTGACAAGTGGCACACTGATCCCTGTTTTCTGCATGCAACATCTGATGTCACAGGGCAGAGCCAAGGAGTATCCTATGTGGGTGGGTAGGAGGAACTTAGCTTGAAGCTGGTCTGGCTGAATTTAAAGGGAAAGAAAGACTGCTGAAATGTGGATGTGTGCCATATACCATGCCTAGAACTATGGTTACAGGTGAGAAACCCTAATTTTCTGCCCAAACAGGCTTCCAGAGAGGATTACCAGCCTTCTGTTCTCTGAGGCCTCTATATGGAGCACTTCAAAGGGTATGTCCCTGTGGAGTAGAAGGAAAATAAATCATTTATGCAACAGGTTCTCATTGCACAACCCTTATGTATATATGTGTGTGTGTGTGTGTGTGTGTGTGTGTATATGTGTATATATATATATATATATATATATATATATATATATATATATATATACTGCATGTATATGTGTGTATATATATATATATATATCATAATATTAATGGTCTCTCATGAAGATAAATATATCTTCAGTCAGCCATCTCATATCCCATAACTTCAGTCAGGCCATGTCATACCGTGTGTGTGTATATACACACATAGTATACTGTGTATATCCAGGGGGGTTCTGTTTCTTCCCATTTCTCCAGCTATTTGTCTGTAGAGGAGTTTGAACCTGTGATAATCTGTTTTCAAAACCAGTACTGTAAATACTGGACACCACAGCCTCTTTGTTAATGCTGAATTGTGTGAGAGTATTATAATTTGAAAAGTTTTCCTCAACATTGGAGAAATTGCTGCAAAAGTTTACTATCTCATTATGATGCCTAATGGCAATGAAGCCATGTATTATATGTAGTGTTGCAGAGTAACAGTGTTATGTTCTGCTAGCACCAGCAGGTGTCACTATCAGCACCAGTGAGGGAGAGCTTGGAAAAAATAATGAAGTTGAAGAAATTAGGACAAATGTTGCACTGGCCTTTCCTTATACACTGATTCTTTCCATTCACTTTGGCACAGTGTTGAACTGTTATGGACCTCATAAGCTGCTTGTCACTTAGCACTGCTCTTTTTTATCAGGATTTTTTTTAAGTATCAGCCCACTGGGGCCCTTCTGTGGTCAGATACCCAGCCACATCTGCAACTAACTTTTCTTTGTCACCATCCTGGAGTTTTCCCCTTCAGCAGAATTGGGGGATGGATCAGGAATCCACGTGTGCAGCAGACTCCACTGTGTGTGGGACCTGAGTACACAGCATCCATCATGTAGATGGTGGGCACAATTTTCTCCCGGTTTTCTCCCTTGAACTTCTTCCTCCACCACCCACCTCCCTCTAGCAAAAGTGAGCATTTACAACCCCTTGTGAGGGAGCAGGCTCTCCAGCATGTGCACTAATATCTTTTTCCCCAGACTGGATAGCACTGCAGCACCCCACCCAGCCATGGTCACTCCAGTCTGAACTCCCTGATTCTGATCCCAAATCTGAATCCCTGACAGACGCATGACACTTGGCACACTTCCATTTGGCAATCGTGCAGCCTGTCACTAGCTTTCTCATCCATTGTGACGTCCCTTCATTTTTCCAGGGATCATTATTATTATTATAGAAATAAATGTCCACAAATGGGATCTCAGTGTGGTGCAGTGTAACCACTGTCACTGTGTTGTTCAACAAATTTCATGTTAAAAAAAAAAAAGTTGAGGGCGATCTAAGGTACTGTACACTGCACAAAGACATTATGAGACAGGAGGGAGAGCAGCAGCCTTACTGGCGTATAGGTTAAGAAAAAATGAGGCAGACGGAACAATCCTAAAAATAAGAGAGCATTCAGGAACACAAAAGTATATAACAAATGCCAACCGAATAGCAGGTAAATTAGCAGAATTTTACAGAAAGTTATACAAAGAGGAGCTGGATCCACAGGTGGTGAAAAATGGGGCACAAACATTCTTAGCTTCACTGAATATGGCTAAATTAACAGAGGAGACTGCTGCTACCTTAGATGTACCAATAAGTGATGCAGAAGTATACAGCACTGTAAGAAACTTAAAATCAAATAACGCACCAGGCCCAGAAGGATTTAGTTCTGACTTCTATAAAGCTTTTATCAAACAAGTATCCCCCATTCTAATAAACCTAGTTAGATATTGCTAGACAGAAGGAATAGCACCTTGTACCTGGAGAGTAGCGACAATCTCAGTGATAAAAAAAATAAAACCTGGGAAAGACAGAGAGAATTGCGAATCATATAGGCCCATTTCACTATAAAATCAGGATCTAAAAATGTTCTCAAAAATCATGGCTACTCGTCTTTAAAAAGTTATACACTTAATCATCCACCAAGACGGAGGATCTCATGTTCATTGACTGGTCTGCAGTGATGGATGCCCAGAATGCTTCCTCGGCAGTCTGTCACTTCCTTAGTATCTTCAGGGTGTTACAGGATAAGCATGCCCCTCTTGTCAGACGGAGGGTAAGGGGGAGCTGTCACAAAATGGTTGCATGGGAGCCTCCTTGCTCTCATGAGGGCTAGAAACAAATGTTGGGCCAGTTTCAAGGTCTCAATGGACCAGACCATATTCCAGGAGGCTCAGGAATGAATGCAAGAAGGCTGTCAGGGCTGCCAAAAGTGACTTTTGCAAAGCTGCCTTGCAGACTTCAGCTAAGGACCCTAGGAACTTCTGGAGGAATATTAAAAACATAGTGAGTGACTCCTCCTCCTGTGAGGCTCCGGACATGCTCATTGATGGTACTAGCTGTAATAATCCGCTAACCATCACCAATGCATTTAACGCACGTTTCTCGGACCTGTCCGTCTTCAACTCTCTATTCTCCTCCACTGGTCATGATAGTCCTGTCCAAGTCCCTCTGCCTCAAATGGCACCTTCCCCCCGTCCTCCATTCTATTTCAAGGCTGTGATGGCAAAAGAGATGCAGAGATTGCTCTCTGGTCTCTCACCCTTTTCTAGTGCTGGCCTTGATGGCATGGAACCAAAGCTTCTCTGCCTTGCCGCTGCCTACATTGCCTCCCCTGTGGCCCACATCGTCAACCTATCCTTAGCCTCTGGGGTTATCCCAGACCTGTGGAAGGTGGCAGGGGTTATCCCTGTGCTCAAACAGGGCAACCCCAGGATCCTTGACAACTATCGTCCGATTGCCATTCTGTCTGCCATCAGTAAGCTTCTTGAGAAAGTTGTGGCGGGACAACTCATGGATTATATCCAGGCTCATGAGCTTCTGTCTTCCTCACAGCATGACTTTTGAAAAGGGCACAGCACCACCTCTGCCCTGGTCTCTGTCACTTCTGGGATAAGGGCTGCTATGGACCAGGGCAGACTTTCTGGGGCCATCTTTATTGATCTCTCTAAAGCCTTTGACCTTGTTGACCGTGCCTTACTATGCTCTCAACTTAGGTCTTTGGGCTTGTCTCCTCCAGCGCTCAGTTGACTCTCCAACTACCTTCAAGGAAGGCAGCAACTAACCAGATATAGTAAGGTGCTCTCAGACGCCACCCCCGTGTCCTCAGGGGTTCCCCAGGGGTCAGTCCTTGGGCCCCTGCTCTTTTCCATGTTCATCAACGACCTTCCCTCCTCGGCTGCCTCTGCAGGGCTATCCTGTATGCTGATGACCTAGATATTCTCACTCATTCCAGGGATATTGGGGTCATTAACCACCAACTGAGTGAGGGTTTCAGGAGTGTCCACTCCTGGATATCGTCCCACAAGCTGGTCCTAAATTTTAAGAAGACCCAGGCCATGCTGTTCGGTTCCCTGGCCAAGTTAAAGGCCTCCCCTGTTCTTATGTGCATCTCGGGTATTGATGGTACTCCTGTTCTCACCACCGATTCCTTCAAATACCTTGGAGTGATACTTGACCCTCAGCTCGATCTTGGTCACCACATCCAAAATGTGTGCAGAGCTGTTAACTGGAAATTGGGTCTAGCTTACAGGGCAAAGAATAACCTTACTCCGGCTGCTCGCCTACCACTGGCTAGAGGGGTGTTTCTACCATCTCTCTGTTATGGGCTCCTTTTGTTTGCCCATACTTCCAAGGTACACCTCTCTAGGTGGACCGTAGCCTACAATAACATCTGCCGTTTTGCTCTTGCAGTCCCTCGTCTCACTCACCACTGTGATCTGTACAGTAATCTCAACTGGCTCTCCCCGCCCAAAAATATGAATTTTGTTGTGGCCAGTTTCATGGGTAAGGTGCTGGGTACTGGCACCCCCCGGACTGGCGGAGCTCCTTGTGCCAGCAGCCTCCACCACCTACCCCGTAAGATCACTGGGCCCCGCTATCCTTAAGGTTCCTGCTACACGTACCAAAATGGGGGGCAGGGACTTTGCATCATGTGCCCCTAGATTATGGAACTCCTTTCCTGTCCAGGACTGGACCTCCCCTTCCCAGGGATACCTACACACCTCCCTGTGGAACCACTTGAAGCTCTCATCAGTATGTGACTGTCTTAAACCTCCCTGATTAGCCTGGTCCCCTGAATAGTATCTCGAGCATATCATCCCATGTACCTTGCTTAGGCCCTGCTGTGGTCTGCCTGCCTGCCTGAGTGTTGCCCTGTGATAAATGTGTCAATTCTGTATATATCTGTATATATATATTGCTGGTAACGTTGTGTCAGTGACTCTGTACTTTATTACATTGACTGTGTTTACTGTTGTAACCTGAGATATCTTACTATGTATATTATGCTTCTCCTGACGTCAGTGCATCTGCCCTACTGTCTTCAATTTGTACTCCATATGTTCTTTGATTTCCTGTGCTCTCCCGGGTCGTACCTGAAAATAGGCATGTGTTTGTCTAGTGTATTTACCTGGTTAACAAAAGCTAAATAAATAAATAAAGACCAGACAGACTTTATTCCAGGAAGGCATCTAACAGATAACATCAGAAGGATGCTAAATATAATACAGGAGGGGAGGGAAAGCAGGGACCCCCAAATAGCAGTTTTAATTGATGCAGTGAAAGCGTTTGACAGATTAAATTGAACATTTTTGGACATGACACTAAAACATCTGGGATTTGGGGATGAGTTCATAAAGCTGGTTAACATATTATATGGCTACCTGACTGCTAGAGTGAAGGCAAATTGTACTTTATTTGAATGTTTTTCCATAGCGAGGGAAAGTAGACCGGGGTACCCGTTGTCACCGCTGCTCTTTGCAATCAGTCTGGAAGCATTCACAGAAGCAGTCTGAGCAAGTGCAGAAATAGAGGGGGATAATGGTAGGAGGTGTAGAGAACAGAGTCTCTGTACGCGGATTAGACTGATACATATGCGACATCCAGAGGTACATCTTAAAAACTTTCTAAAATTAGCTCAGAGTTATGGGGAGATTTCAGGTTTCAAAATAAACATTACTAAAACAGAAATAATTAGGGTCAGTGGGGAATTGGCAGGAGAATTAAAGCAGATACTACCAGGAAAATGGGATGCAGACCAAGTCGGATACCTGGGTATTTAGATACCAAGACATCTGAGCAAGCTGTTCTCAGCGAATTGTGGGAAACTAACAGCAGAAATACATGCAGACATTAAGAAATGGATCTTGTTGCCCCTATCATTAAGCAACAGAATAGACACTATTAAAATGAACCTACTTCTGAGGTTCCTGTTTTTATACCAAAGCTTACCATTTGTAATACCAGGCAGGGAGTGGAAGGAACTGACAGGTGTATTAAGACAGTTCATCTGGGCAAATAAGAACCGTAGAATATCTTGTGCTGTAATGCAGCGAAATAAACAAGCAGGAGGTTTCAGGCTCCCTAACGTGAAGGCATATTATGTAGCGGCACAGCTATTCCCATTAATAGACATCTCAAACCCCAAACAGGAACCAGTATGGAAAAATATTGAACAGTATACCAACCTGGAAAAACACTTGGAATGTCTAATCTGGAGTTATTGGCTCGACAGCAGACCTTACTCAGCTGTCCAACAGATGGACCAAACATACATTTCAAATTTGGCTCCAAGTTAAAAAGCAATTAGGTATAACTATCAACCAACCTCAGTGGATGCCACTGTGGAAAGATAAAATATTTATTCTGGCCTACAACTACCTTAATTTTAAAGAATGGGATAGAAAAGGGCTACAGTATATACCTCAGTTCATGGAAGGCCCAATGATAAGTCATTTGCACATTTAAAAACAGAATTTCCCCTCTCGCACAAGGACCACTTTAGATACCTTCAAGTCCGGTCCTATAAGAGAGGCAGAGGGAGATGGGAATAAGGGAAGAACAGCACCCTATGACAGATGCAATCAGGCAGTGCACAGCATAACAGTCAGCAAAACATCAGATATCAAGGATATATGAAGAACTGAACAGGGAGACAGGGAAACAGAGTAGCCAAAACACAACCCCAGTGGGGAAAAAGAAAAAACTTTAAACTAAAAGACGAAGAGTGTGCTCAAATATGGTAAGGAGTTTATAGAATGACTTCATCAGGAAATTGGAGAGAGTTCTGATGGAAACTCATAAGCAGATACTTTATTACATCAGACAGATCAAAACATTTTGGAACATCCCCCACAGATCTGTGTTGGAGGGGTTGTGGTAAGATGGGGAACCCAATACACATATTCTGGACAGAGGTGAGATCCAGACTGAAAGAAATGTTAGAAATAACCCAAGATATAAACCCAGGATATAAACAGATCCAGAAGGAAATGGTTTGATACTTTTTATTGGACCAACGTAGATGTTACAAAAAAAGAACAAAGTGCAATAGTTACGGACCAACCAAGTCCTTCCTCGGAAGCTTAGTTAATCTAACGAGGAAGGACTTGTTTGGTCTGAAAACTAAAGCACTTTGTTCTTTTTGTAATATCTATGTTGGTCCAATGAAAGGTATCAAACCATTTGCTTCTGGATCTGTTCTTACAAGGACCAATACGGCACCTAAACAATGTGTTTGTCGGGGTACAAACATTATTTGTGGATTATACCTGAAGGGGATGAGAGGGGTAGCCAAAAATACCTGTATAATATTATGATTGTAGCAGCCCTTAAGACAATAATGCAAAAAGGGCTGCTGTAAGATCCACCAGATATAAACCAATGGCTACAAAGCTGTAAACGTATCAAGCTGATGGAAGAGATCTCTGTAAGGCTCAACTTCGGCACTGAACGCTTTAATACTAGATGACTGCCCTATGCTCATTTCATAGAGACAGTGGATGGAACTCCAGCAATGAGGCAGTTACTTTATTTATTTATTTTTTAATTTAGTTTTTGTTGACCGGGTAAGTGCAGTAGTCAAATTCTGCCTATTTTCAGGCACAACCCGGTGGGGGGAAGGGATACAGATGAATGCCAATTGACTTTGAACCAGATTCAGCTGTTGGTGATATTTTAGTGAATGACTGAAGAAAAGATAGGAGGGTAGAATAGAATATAAGGAAGAAGAGGAGACCTGCTGTAAAAGTTTTGAGAGTTAATGTTAAACTCACAGCTAACATAGATTTTTTTTAAAATAGATATCAGTAAATGAGAAAGACTGTCACAGTGTTTTAATAAAAACAAGGCATGAGTGTGAAAACTTTTAAATGTAAGAGTAACTGAATTATCTGTATAATGTTGTTTATTTTATTTATTTATTCAATCTCAGAGTACAAATACCTTTGAGCGCCAGGCAGCTCATTTACAAAGGTTCCACATCAAAGTGAGGGGTTACAATCAAATAATAGGAGATACCACAACAAACATTTGTTGCATCAAAAACATAGCATATCCAAAAAAACTGTAGTGGCTAGCAATGCACAATAAAAGGTGAGAGAGGTAGGGGTAGTGTGGGAGGGAGGAGTATTAGAACAGAGAGGAAGAGAGAAGGGAGAAGAGATGTATCAAGAGATTGGATGGGAGAATATAACAGCCAGGGGCTTTGTCATAAATTGAGAGAGTGGGGAGGCATAAGGTGGGGAAGGGGGGTAAAGGAGGAGGCAAGCAAGGTGGGAAAGAGGGGTAGAAGACAAGAGAGGTGGTGACCAGGAGACCTGGCAAGTGCATAGGAGAGAGGTCTGTGGAGAGGAACATGTGGGGGTAAGGGTGGAATCAACAAGAGGGGAAAAGGGATAGTTATGTCAAGAGCGGGTGGTGGCCAGGAAGCCTGGCATGTGCAGTGAGCAGAGATCAATAGTGACTGGGTTCAGCAAGGTGGGAAATTCGGTGTTACAGTCACAGGTGCTTTCAGTTAGGAGATGCTGCCGAAGTATATGTTTGAACTGGGTAAGACTAGGTAGCATGGTCAGTTGGTTGCTTAGTTTATTAAACCACAGAAGGGCTCTGTACCGAAAGGATCGCTGGTATTGATCAGTCTGACAGTGAGTGACTAGAAGGAGGTCTGAATCAGAGGTGCAAGTGTGTTGGGTCTTAGTGGATGTGTTTAGCAGGCAACCACTGCTTGGAGGCAGGAATCCGAGTAGTACTTTTTTGGTCAGAAGACATGTTTGATATTTGATCCTGCTGCTTAGCTGAAGCGTATAACCCACATGTTGGAATGAGAGATGATTATAAGGATACATAGTATACATGCTTTGTAAACTGATATGAATGATAATAAAGAAGTTAAAAAAAAAAAAAAAGCTCTGGCATTATCTGAACTTGCTGAAGTCCCCCCCCCCCAGCTAATACAGTAAGTCCTTTGTTATTGCAAAGCATTGCCTCTGAACATACGCTGCGAAGGTCTCATGTAGAGTAAAATGAATGTTTAATTTACTTCCAGTACTCTTTAGAGATTACTGGCGAGCTCTGCTCTGCCCTGCCCTGCCCTATGTGCCTTGGCTCCTCCCCCCCCCCCCCGTCACAGAGCAGAGGGTAAGTCACTGGGGAGCAGGACTCTATTTTTTTTTTTGTATTTTGGTTTTTTTTTGCCGCCAGCCGCCCATTACTCAGCTCCATCCCCTGAGCACCTACCTCACTCCCCTATTTCCTTACCTTCATGGATACCCCCTGGCTTGCCCCCCAGAGCAGGGCCATGGCACCAAGTCAGACCTATCAATGATGGGAGAAGGTGTCGGTGGCTACCTACATTGCCTCCCTGACCCCCCCCCCGGGTGGGGTTCAGGGTCTAGCGATACCGTGGAGCCGAAATTGGGAGGCGGGGAACTATAGAGGCCAGGTGCCGGGGTGGGCATCATTCTTGGTGGCCAACGATTTTTCATGAGCTGCGCCAGGGGCCAGGATGTGCAATGACTCTAGCGTCCACCCCGCCCATCTAGCATATAGGTGCCGGTTACCTGTGGTTCCACCGACTTCCACCAGGGGTCCACCAAGCACCAGACACTCTACCCCTCCCTCAATGAAGGAGAGCAGTTCATGGGACGCTCAGTCCTTCTCCCTGGCTGGCTCTCCAACTCCCCGGCTCCGTTCCCAAACCCGGGTCGTTGGCATCGCAAGCATAAATCCAGCTGCTGCGCTGGTGGGCCGGCTGAGCAGAACTTCATTTTATCTTTACCATTCTTCTCTTTTTCATTCAAAAACTCGTATACTTGTTTCTGGCACCAGATATGGGCCCTTCAGGGCCTAGCCAGTGCCGGCTTTGGTTCTGGCACCAGCCCCCTGTCCTTTGGGGCTGGTGTCTCCAGTGGTGCCGTGGCAGTGTTGTGGATTAGGGGGCCGTGATACACACCCCTCTATGACTCCCCTTCCAAGGAGGGTCTAGAAGGGAATGGAAAGGAGGGGTATGTAGATAGAGAAGAATGAGTTGGCCGGGTGTAGATCAAACGGTCCTCATCTGCCATCAGATTCTATGTTGCTGTGACGAGTTTGACCCCGACCTCACCATTTCAGATGGTGGTGACAAGGACTCCTTCTTCAGCCTAGACGCTTCAGACCCAGGTCCTGTATCTGTGCCTCAGGAGGATCTTATTGTCCAGGCTTTGCTTAGAAATACACACATTGCACCTAATTTTGAGCCTGCTGCCATTAACCATGGTAAACATCTCCATCTGGAGTGGCTAAACATTCCCAATATCGTGGTCAGTTTAGTCCCTCCTATTACTCTTACGTTTGAGACCCAGTCAGTTGCAGTGTGGAATAGGCCTGTTACAGTGGCTTCTGTCTGCAAGCAGGCCAAAAAGAAATACACTGGCCCCAAGGACAGACCAGTGTGTATGCCTCTCAGCCTATAGCCATTGCCATTGTTATTCTCACTGAGAATGACAAGGCCATTCATCCCCATAAGGTCTTCATGCACCTGGTTAACAAGGAGTCACTCAAGACTGACACTATGGGCAAACTTACTTACACCTCAGCTACTCTGGGCATGAGGACTGACATCCAACAAGGGCATTTTCTAAGTACAAGTATACCCTTTGGAGCAAGCTTAAGTTTCTGCCAGAGTCCTTGCCAGACTGAGAGGATAAATAGGATTTTCTGCTGACTGTGAAGCAAGGTATTGAGTCCAACAGTCACCTGCTTAAAATCTCTGTGGATGCCTTTGATGCAGCCTTGCTCTATGCTGCATCAGACAGCATTTCTGGCTACAAACATCTGTTTTTTTCCCTAGATGTTCAACAACATGTTATAAATGTTCCCTGTGATGGGACTTGTGTGTTCGGACAGGAGGTAGAGAAGTCTCTTAAGGCATCTCAGGAAATTAGGACCACGCTTAAGACTTCCAGGCCACCCCCTGCTAACCCTGCAAGGGATAAAGGATGTGGTTTCTTTCAGAACAGGCAGTCCTTTTGTGGAAGAGGCACAGGAGCCACAAATAAATCTCTGCTTCCCCCAGCCTCAAGAAAAGGTGCAGCCTAAGGCACAGATGCCAAAAGCACCTAGTGCCACCCTCTGAACCTCCGGCCCAGGTTCTACCTCAGCTGCCGAGGCAGACCTAGCCTCTCCAGTTGGGGGAGGGCACCTGACCTGGTTTTATGATGGACAAGTGGGTCCTCAGGATCATTCGGGAAGGATGCTCCCTGGATTTCATAGAAATCACTTCAGACTAGCCACCCAAAAGACAGCCCCTCTTAGCAGCTCATATGTCAGAACTTCTGGTGCAGGAGAGCTTCTGATGTAGGAGATGGCGGGCCTTCTAACCAAAAGGGCAGTTGAAATAGTGCTGAAGTTAGAGCAAAACATTGGCTTCTACTCCCACTACTTCCTGGTACCAAAGAAATCAGGGGGCATGCAACCTCAAAAATCTGAAAAAAAATCTTGAATCGAGAAAAATTCAGAATGATTTCTCTGGGCTGTCTGCTTCCTTTCCTAAAACCTTAGGATTAGTTAGCTTCGTTGGATGTACAAGATGCATACATGCACATACTGGTACACCTCAGCCACCATAGATATCTCTGCTTTGTTGTGCTGGGGCAGCATTGCAAGGTCAGAGTTCTGCCCTTTGGGCTTTCCTTGGTGCACCCACAGCACATCTGAGTCAGTTAGGACTCCAAGTCTCTCCACACCTGGACAGCTGACTGCTTCCAGTCCATCCAGGCAGGAGACAGAACAGGCAGTAGCCACTGCTTCTCAGTTCCTCACCTCAGTGGGGGTTCTCCTGAATCTGGAGAAGTCTCGGCTCCAATGCTCACATCAGTTGCTGTTCATTGGAGCTTTCCGGGATACGACCAAGGCTCAAGCCTTTCTTCCAGAGAGTAGGTTGCAGGCAGTACTGCAGATGGCATGCTACATCATGGAATGCAGAACTGTGCAAGCCCATTCCATGCAACACATCCTGGGTCTAATATCCTCCTCAGTGTTCCCAGTGCCCGTGGCATAATTACACATGAGAGCAGCTCAGTGGATGCACTGCATATGGTCATAAGCATCACACCTTCAGACCTACCCCATTCAGGTGATCAAGCTCCTGGTTCAGCCACTTACATGGTGGTCATTGGAGGAGAATCTCCTCCAGGGATTTACTCTTCTCCTGAATGGAACCTCTGATGATTCTCACCATGGGTGCCTCTCTGTTGGGGGGGGGGGGCTACTGTAAGGGCCTTCAAACACAAGGTGTCCGAGACCCATTAGAGACTCATCTCCACATCAGTGTGATGAAGATGTGAGCTGTTTTGTATGGTTTGAGGGCCCCAGTGGACCTAGTCAACCACAGAACAGTCCTCCAGACAGACAACACATCTGTCATGAACTGCATCATCAAGCAGGGAGGAGCACACTCTCACCCTCTCTGCAGGGAGACAGTGAGAGTATGGGAATGGTGCCTAGAGCAGGGGATGCTGCTCCAGACAGTTTATTTGCCAGGAGTCTAGAACATTCAGGGGTTGAGCTCAGCTGAACAGAGGCCGTTCCGGATCCTCATAAGTGGTCATTTTTTATTTATTTATTAAACTCTAGGATTACAAATACCTTTGAGCAGGAACTGCTCATTTATAAAGGTTCCACGTCAAAGGATGTAGGGTAATATACATACAAAGGTCAGCAATGGTTACAGTCTTAAAACACAAAGATGACTAAGCATTAATTATACAGTCAGAAGTGGAGAGAGACAACATAAACCAGCTTCTGACAATTTTCAGGGTGAACAGTATATAGTTAGTATAGGGTAGGAGGGAGTCAGGAAGAAGTAGGCAGGCTATGGGGCCATTGTCAGAAGGGCAGAAGTGGGTGGCAAAGTGATGTGGATGGGCTGGAGGACCCCTAGCATAAAGTGCCAGTTAAGAGGGAGGGGTGGGTGAGGCAGGGGTGGGGGGTGAAGGGTGAGTGGGGAAGCTGGTGCCAAAAGTGCGAAGCTCTATGACAGGTTACAGGTCACCTTCGACTAGGGTAAAATGAGATGACAGTTACTTAGGAGAGGCAGTCACATTGAGTGGTAGAAGCGAGGAATAGTCAGAGGTGCCTTTTAAAGGGACCTAGCTCCCTAACTCCAGACTCCAGACGTTGTGAGATGGCTGTTCAGTGAGAGGGGAACTCCAGATGTGGACATTTTTGCTTTCCTCACTCAACACCAAACTGCCTCGATTCTGCTTCAGAAATCCAGGACATGGTATTTTCTGTCAGGGTGCATTCAGACTGCCATGGCAAAATCTATTTCTGTATGCATTCCCACCAATCCCACTAGGGCAGAGGGTGTTACTCCGATTGGAGGTGCATGGGGGCAGGATGGTGGCCCCCCTGCTGACTTTGACAGATATGGTTTCCTCTTTTGAATAGACTTTCAGTCAGTAAATCAGGATTCTTCCACTCTAATTGCTGACTCAGGGTCAACTGGCCATCTTAACCTGTGCTCCCTTCATCTTCAAGCCTGGCTCTTGAAGAGATAGAAGTGAGCAGGTACAATGTATCTCAGAGGGTATCTGAGATACATTTGGCTGCTCATAAGCAGGGCCACTGGAAAATTGCAGAAAAAGTTACCCAAAACTGTGGAGCTTACTGCAAAAATTGCGGGGAAATTGCGGGAGTTCTACTATAGACCCTGAGCGCTTTCACAATAACTCTTTTAATGTTTTCTGTAGCATGTATTAGTCTGTATAAACTGCTAAATGAATGCACTGCCACTTGAATATGTTTAAAACATAAAGAAAAGTTTATGTTCATAAAATGGATACTAAACTGATAAGCTCCAGGACCCTTCTGAACCCTGTAGAATTTATTCATTGTTGCTGGCTTCACTAGCTGCAAAGTTTTGAGTGGGAGAAGGGTGCTAATTGTCTGACTAGAGGCCTCAGCTACCTGATTGTTTCTGAGGACTTGGGCTGGTCCTACCACCAAACCCTCACCCCACCCACCCTGGTCAATTATTCCCTTTGTACTAGGGGTTCTGACATCACTTCCTCAAACAGGCAAAGGATTTGCACCTGTCATAACAGAAGCAGACATCCAGGAAAGGAACTGCAGCAAGTGAAGAGTGATGGCTCTCTCAGTGGAAGGGAAGTAAATGCAAATCTAGGCGCTTTCATTATTACTACTTCACATGGTTATTGCATTGGGTAGGGGTAGGAGTTGAAGAAGGTGTGCAATGGCTACTTAAAGTATTTTTGAGTGTGGATAGGAATATACAAAGCAGTTGCTCAACATATCTAGCGTGTGCAACAAAGGAGGTAAGGGACATAAAGAATGTTGCACTGATAGGGGAGAGTGGGGACTTGGGGAGTGTTTGGTATCCTGCATCTGGAAGGGTGGGGGTGGCTGGTGGGCAGCGACAGCAATGGGTAGGGTGGTAGGCTGCAACAACTCGGTGCACCAATCTTTCTAAACATTGCCTGGAGAGTGGGAGGATGTTTAGTGTGCAACCACATGAAAAACTTAAAAGGAGATTGAGGGTCTGCAGGAGGAACTAAGACAGGCAAGGCAGATTGGGGTGGGTTTAGCCTAATACTGGAGGGAGGAGGAAGGGGAGATGAGGGAGGGCAATTTAAGCCAACAGTGGCGGAGAGGCTCAGAAGAAGGGAAGCAGAGACAAGGGGCCCAGGCCAGGAAGAACGATTGCCGGGAAACCAGGTCAGGAGACAAAAAGTCAAATGGAAGGAGGCAATAGGGACTTGTGAGGGAGGCGAAGAAGTGGCAAGGTCATGGAGTGGAAAGGAGAGACAGGTTACTATGAAGAGAGGAGGCGGGCATTTGTGAAGGATCTTCAGAAAATAGTTTTGCACTGCTAGAGAGGAAGAAGGTGGAGGAGGAAGTGATGAAATTAGAGGAGTAATTGATAAATGCCTGGACCAAACTGGAGCGGGGAAGTTCTGCTGGAGAACTGCAACAGGGGTAAAAGGGCATAATAATGTAGGAGGAAGAAGAGGAGCTGGAAATGAGGAGGAAGATGAAAGGAAGCAAGCAGGGAGTAAGAGGGTGGAATCTAGTGCTGGGGACTCAATACTAAGAGGAGTTAGGTGGGGTAGCAAGGTGGAGAGGCATAGTCGCATTTGGGTGGAGGCCTTGCCAGGAATGACAGCGGAAAGGGTGGGACAGTCTGTTCTGAAATATGCTAGAAGGGGTAGGGACAAGCCTCATTTAATTATACATCTTGGGACAAACGACCTGGCTGACAAGACAGTGGATATAGTCCAGAGGAGGTTTGAGGAACTAGCACAATTATGTGAGGGGCAGGAAGATCAATAACTTTTCCAGATACTTCCGTGCCAAGCAAGCAACAAGAAAGCTGAGAATAGAGGAATTTAACAGATGGCTAAGAACCTGGTGTTGTGCTAAAGGGTATGGGCTGTTGGGGGGTGGGGAGGGACCTGGGAGGACAGTAGTCTCTTGCCAAGGACAGACTACACTTGAGTGAGGAAGGAAAGAAAGTGTTGAAGCAGAGGATGGAAGAATATATAGAGGAAGTTTGGAGTTTAAACTAGGAGTGGGGGTGGCAGTTGGGAAGAGATATGCAGGGACCCCAGGTTGGGAAATCATCAGAGCTTACCCCCATAACAGTGACAAAGGACAAATGGCAAGTACTGTTGGTGATGCTGGAGAAAGGAGGGCAGGATGGGAGGAGGGAAAAGGGTGGAAGGTGGTTACCCTTAATGCTAGGAGCCTTGGGAGAAAACTGCAGAGTTGCAGGTTCTCATGGCAGAGGGAGAGGTGGACATTGCAGCCATCAGGAAACATGGGCCACCCAATATAATGACTGGGACCTGTCTGTACCAGGGTACAGGTTATTTCGTAGGGACAGGGTGACTGGGAAGGGAGGGGGTGGCACTATATGTGAAGGAAGGACTGAAGTGTGTAGGGAGGAAGGGGAGGGCAGTACAGAGTCACTTTGGGTGCAAATCCAGGATTCCAAGAATAGGAGTCTTAGAATGGGAGTGGGTACAGGCCACCATCTCAGATGGAGGAGTTAGACAGGGAACTAGCGGGACAGATCAGGAGGACCCATGAGAAGGGTAGTGTGGTGATTGTGGGGGACTTCAACATGCCAGAAGTGGACTGGAGCACCCAACAACCAGGAACAGAAGGGAGCAGGTACTGCTGGATGCCTTCCAGGACAGCTTCCTGCTGCAAATGGTCAGTGAACCAACCAGGTTAGGGAATACCCTTGACCTTGTGCTGGCAAATGGGGACTTTGTGAGAGAACTACAGTGGAGGAACCGCTGTCAGGGTGACCACCACTCAGTATGGCTCACATTGGATATGGGCAAGGAAGGAGGGAATCTGGCACAAGAGTGCTGGACTTCAGGAGGGCTGACTTTGGGAGGATGGGGAAGTGGTAAAGGGTACCTGGCCAGAATTCAATCTAGTATGGATACTAACCAGAGATGGGAGCTCATAAAGTTGGGGATAGTGGAGCAACAAAACCTGCTGCAAAGCCCAGAGCAAGAGGCTAGAGCTAAGAAACCGAGCTGGTTGAGCAAAGAGGTCATGGAAAGGTAAGAAGGAAAGAGCTGCCTTTAGGAAATACAAGAAAACAGGGAGGGGAGGACAGAGGAGTACTTGACAGAATCAAGGAGGTGACAAGGGCAGTAAGGGAGCCAAAGCATCTATGGAACTCAGGCTGGCACAAGGCATTAAGAAGGGGAGAAGGACTTCTTTAAGTACATCAGGGAGAAAAGAGCTGTAAGGACCACATAGTAAGGATTAGGAAGGAGGGGTTGGGTGGAAGCAGGGTATGATAAGGCAGAAGCACTAAATGAGTACTTCTGCCAGTATTTACTAAAGAGAAGAGGGGGTGACACCCAAGATGGGTGAAATGGCAGACGTGGGGGGAAGTGGTGACAGATGGGGAAATCATGGAGGACAGAGTTCGAGAGGGTTTGAAGGCACTGAGGGTGGACAAGGCACCAGGCCCAGATGGCATCCACCCCAGGGTACTGAAGGAGCTGGCAGAGGTCCTTGCAGGACCTTTGGCAGACCTATTTAATGCCTCACTACATTCAGGGTGTGTACCTCAGGACTGGAGGATGGCTCATGTGGTGCCCCTCCACAAGAGTGGCCCCAAGGATGAACCGGAAACTACAGACCAGTGAGCCTCACATCCATCGTGGGTAGCTAATGGAGACTATCCTGAAGGAGGCTGGTGGCCCTCTTAGAGGCCAAAGGACTACAGGACAGCAGACAGCATGGCTTCATCGTGGCGATCCCGCAAACCAACCTGGTCGGTTCTATGACTGGGTAACTAGGGCAACTGGACGGGGACATGCAGTGGATGTCCTGTATCTGGACTTCAGTAAGGCATCACCCAGTGCCACATGGAAGGCTGGGAAGGAAGTTAGTAGGCACAGGGGCAGGTGCAATGCTGGTGAGATGGGTAGGAAACTGGCTGCAGGGAAGGCAACAGAGGGTGGTGGTGGGTGGGGAGCTCTCACACCCAAGGGCAGTGACGAGCGGTGTCCCACAGGGCTCGGTGTTGGGACCAGTGTTGTTTGGGATATTCATTGCAGACATATCATGGGACATCAAGAGCAAGATCAGTCTGTTTGCTGATGATACCAAGGTTGGTGCGGTGGTGGATGACCTAGGGGATGGCAGGGGTTGCAGGATGATCTGGCAAAGCTTGAAACCTGGTCAGACACCTGGCAACTGGGCTTTAATGCCAAAAGTGCAAGGTGATGCATTTGGGATGAAGAACCCAAGGAGGACTTACCAGCTAGGGGGGTGCAGCTAGCCCAGACAGAGGAGGAGAAGGATCTGGGTGTGCTCATCACAGGGTCAATGAACAACTCGGCACAGTGTAGGAAGGCAGCTGCAAGGCCAACAAAATGCTGGGTTGTGTGCAAGGGTATATCCTCAAGGAGGGAGGAGGTGGTTCTGCCACTGTATAGGGTCATTAGTTAGACCACACCTGGAGTACTGCGTGCAGTTCTGGCGTCCGTATCTGAAAAGGGACATTAAGTTACTGGAGGGAGTGCAGCGCAGGGCGACAAAGATGATCAAGGGTCTGGGGGACTTATCATATGAGAGGAGGTTGAAGGAGTTGAACATGTACTCACTGGAGGAGAGGAGAGACAGGGGGGACATGATTGAAACCTTTAAATACATGAAAGGAATAAACAAGACAGGTACAGAGGGGCTGTTCAAAGTAAGGGAGGGGAGGGCCACCAGGGGCCATGATATGAGACTGGAGCGAGGAAGGTTCAGGAGGAGATGAGGAGACACTTTTTACAGAGAGGGTGGTGGCTGGGTGGAATGCATTACCTGCAGAAGTGGTATGCAGTAGAACAGTGGACTGCTTCAAGCGAGGATGGGACAGGACAAGGGGAGGGTTAATGAAGGGAAGGGTGGAAGGGAGGCAGCTGCAGAATAAGGGGTGCTAGCTGCACATTCGAGCAGACTTGATAGACCTCTAGGCCTTTATCTGCTGGCAAATTTCGTATGTTCGTATGACCTTGATGGGGTGCTGCACGCCAGCGGCACCAGCTCCCAACTCAGCACGCCGCTCCAACGGACCTGCTCGCTTGCTCAGACCCAGGACCCTCCTGCCCTTGATCGGGCACTGCACGCCAGCGGCACCAGCTCCTAACTCAGCTGGCCGCTCCAACAGACCCGCTCGCCCGCTCAGACCCAGGTACAGCAGCTCTTGTTGCAAGGAAGCCCGGCTCTCAAGCTGCTGCACGCTGATTGGCTGGCATGACCAAAGCCGACTTCTTATTGGCTGCCATTTTAAAACATTGGTCCGGCGCTTGCTTTTAACTTATTTAAGCTACTGCTAAGGTTTAACTGGGGAGCTGTTTCTACAGAGGGTATTTCACAGGAGGGTTTTCACTGTTTTAAACTTTAATTAGCTGTATCTATCTGTATTTACCTCCCTTAACTGTTTAGACTGTTGTGCCAATGCTTGCTGATTCTCTTACTGTCTGCCCCATCACACGCCTCTCTCCAGGTCTCTAGCCCTCATCTCCCCTTCCTCCAAACCTGCTAATTTCCAGCTCCTTTGTTTCTCTAGGTGCTTAGGCGCCTCTGTTTTTGGCACCCCCCCCTGCTCAAATCTTTCTCCTGACTACCTCTTCCACCTACTTCTCACATTCATTCCCACAGTCTTTGTCTGTGCTCTGGCCACCCGCCGATTTTGTCCCTGAGCTACACCTCTAACTCTCTCCCTCTCTCTTTCCTCATTCCAGGACCCTCCAGCCCTTGATTGGGTGCTGCACGACAACGGTACCGGCTCCCAACTCAGCCAGCTGCTCCAACGGGCCCACTCAGACCCAGGTACGGCAGCTCTCGCTGCAAGGAAGCCCGGTCTCAAACTGCTGCACGCCGATTGGCTGGCGCGACCAAACCTGATTTCTTATTGTCCACCATTTTAAAACATTGGTTTGGCACTTGCTTTTAAATTATCTCAGCTACTGCCAAGTTTTAACTGGGGAGCTATTTCTACAAAGGGTATTTCGTCCCGCTCGCCCACCACGGCCCCGACCTCTATTAAATTCACAGTTACTCCACCCACATCTCTTCCTCAGTCTCTCTTTCTCCCTCTTTCCAGGCCTACTACCACAGACCTCTTCTTAAAGTAACAAGAGGTTGTCCTGTGTAAAAACCGTACAGGACCTCAAACCATTTAGCTACTCTACCCCAATGGAGGCTTTACAAACAATCCTATAACCAAGCAAATCTCCAGCTCATACAAACCCCAACCCCACCCCTTGTCAGTGATTTCCCTTACTTCACTACAATACTCTTAATAGCATAACGATTTGTCTATTGCTGGAGCAATGGATAAATTGTTATCTATAACTGGAGCAATAAATAACGATATATCTATTGCTCCAGCGCCCTTATCTCCCTATCCTGGTCGGAACCCCAGGCAATTTGCCTCATCACAAAATGGCTGTGCACAAGCCCATCCTGTACTTCCTCCTTGCCTTGTACCTCCTCACGTCGGCCCTTCCAGCACTCCATCCCACCTGGAACCCACAAATCCTTCAAGTTCCCCATGTCACTCAATCTAGCTCCTCCCATCCTCATCGGAGCACACACCATGTAACTCGGCCAGCTACCCTTCCCCCTTATTGGTCTCAGCATCCTGCCTCCTCAGATAAAATCCTGTGCAGTACTTATCAGGGATGTCAAGTCCACCCCACATGCCATGTTGCACACCAGAAAATTTAAACTCCCTAATGCATACTTCTTCCTCCTCCTCATCCTACTCCTCGTAGGAGATATAGAACCTAACCCGGGCCCCCAGGCCGGTTCCCACAACCACTAAGCTCCCATAATGGCCTCTCAATTGCCCATGTTAATGTCAGAAGCCTCCTGCCCAAAATTGACCAATTAACCTGCTGGGTAGCCAAGAACTCTCCTGATATCCTGTGCCTGACCAAAACCTGGCTCTCCACAAGGACCCCAGACATCTCCCTTTTTCTCCCTAACTATACACTACTTAGGCAGGACCGTGGTAGGCGAGGTGGTGCTGTAGCCATATACACGAAACAACCCCTTTCATGCTCAATCCATTTTAAGGAATCATGCCCTGGTTCCCACAAAGTCCTTCTTTCCCAACTTTTCCTACCTGCTTCTCTCCCTCTATATATTGGGGTGCTCTGTGCTTCACCCCATCTCGCATATGACTCCCTCATTTCAACTCTAGCCACTTTTCCTGACCTGACATCAAATGGGGAACTGATCCTGCTAGGTGATTTCAATCTGGACTGGCTTGCACCCTCCTCAAGGACCCATATCTCCAAATTAGAATCCCTTAACCTTACTCAGCTGCTCAGTGAACCTACTCGCTACAAGCCCCACTCACAAAACCATTCTTTAATTGACTGGATCTTCACCTCGCATCCACACAGGGTAACTTCTTCTGGCATTCTCGCAAATGCACTTAGCGATTATTGCATTACGTACTGCATCAGTAAATCCTGCCCACCAAAGTCTGCCCCCAAGTACATTAACACATGCTCTCTAAACACCCTGGACATTGAATCCTTAATAACCAACTCATGCTGACTGGCACCAAGTGTACTCTGCCCAGAACGTTGATGCTGCCCTCTCCAGTTTCCTACACACACTCACAAATATCTGGGACTCCCATGCCCCTCAGAAAAAGCTCAGGGCACAAAAGTGACACCACAAATGGATCTCTGCTCCCATTCTCGCCTTGTGCAAGGCCAGAGACAAAGCATGGTCTGCTTTCAAATCCCTCCCAAACCCTAAAAACAGGCAAGCCTACAACACCCTCCACAATGCCTGCACAAAGGCCATAAAGCAGGCGAAAGCAGACTTCAAGTCACAACTAACTCAGGCCCATCCCTCTAACTTTTGGAATGTCATTCACTCACTCCTCGACCCTTCCTCACAACCCAGTTCCCCTGCCATCATGAAACAAGGTCAGCCTTTAACCGACCCTATCAGCATTGCTGATACCCTCAACAAATTTTTCACATCTTGCGCCATGCCTCATGGCCCCCCACCGAGTTCTGCTCTCCCCCCCACCTTCCAGTCGTGACAATTTTAAATTCTCACCTGTCTAAGAACATGAAGTCCTCACTGCCCTCCACTCATTTAATACCACCAAATCCAGTCCTGATGGGATCCACCACAAACTCCTACAAATCTCTGCACCTCCAGTCACAAAGCCTCTCACCCATCTACTCAACCTCTCCTGCTTCTCCTCAGCCTTGATCCCTCAGTCATCCCCCTCCATAAAGGCAGGGACCCCACTAATCCTGGTAATTATAGGCCAGTCTCCCTCCTCCTGCTCTTGCAGAACTGCAGGAATCCCTGGCACACTCCAGGTTGGCTGAATACCTCAACACGAACAATCCCCTATCTCCACACCAGTCAGGCTTCAGGAAATAGTATTCTGCTATCTCCTCTCTCCTGCGTGTCACAAACCACATCCACACTGCCTCTGACCAAGGCCTTCTTACTGCCACAGTTTTCATCGATCTGGCAAAGGCCTTTGATTTTGTATCCCACCCCCCTTCCTCCTATCAAAACTCCAAGCAGCAGGACTTGCCCCTATCACCATACAGTGGTTCAAGTCATACCTCTCCAACAGGTCACATTCTGTCAGAATCACTGATGTCACATCCCCCTCCCTCCCTCCCTGTCAAAGCTGGCATTCCACAAGGATCTGTCCTTGGTCCCATCCTCTTCTCCCTCTTTGTTGGTGACCTCCCCTCCTCCTATGCAAAATCCTGCATACACATGTATGTGGATGACACTATCCTTTTTACCTCAGGCCAATCAACAAGTGAAGTTCAGGCTACCTCCAATATGATTTCAACAATATTCAACACTGGTTCAGGCTAAATCAACTAAAATTAAACACTTGAAAAACTGTATCCATGTTATTTGGAACAGCGCAGAATATTAGCAGATCTCCCCCCAACCCCCCATGTCTCCTTAGATGGTTCCTCACTAGACCAGATCAGTAAATAGAAGTACCTTGGTGTTTGGCTTGACCCCCACTTATCTTTCTCATCTCACATAGATGCAACCATTTCTAAACTATGCCCCAAATTTGGTATGCTCTACCAGCACAGGGACTCCCTCCCACTCCCTACCAGACGTCAAATTATAACTAAAATGATCCTCCCAATTTTTGATTACACTGATGTAGTCTACGGTACTGCCCCAGAAACCACCCTATCCAAGCTAGACACCCTCCTTAACTCTTACCTTTTTTTTTTTTTTTTTTTTTATTTTATCTTCTTTTTCCTGGGAGGTCCTCCATCAGTCTCTGCCCTGGTCACGGCCCAAGGAGCTTCCACCAACTGCCTACTACTCGCATACTCCCAGCCACCACCGGCTTGCCCCCTGGAGGGCGGGGCTGCGGCACTGTTTCCCTTAATTCCAGTGCCGCGGAACCAGTATCTAGTCGGGAGTGCAGCGGCAGTGGCTAATTGAAGCCCGGGGAGGGCTTCATGTAGACAGAGGATCTCCCCTCCATTTTCTTGATTTTCCTCTGGGAGGCGGGGACGTGCAATGACGTCCAGCATCCGCCCGCCTCCATTAGAGATGAGTGCCGGTAGCTGCAAGGACCCTGGCCTCCGCTAAAAGTGCATCTTGCCTCAGGCACTTCCCTCCCTCCCCTGGAGAAGGAGGCAGTCCATAGGCGCTCTGTCATCCTTCTACCCCGGCGGTTCTGGTGACCGGGTCCGTTCTGAACTCGGGTCGCCGGTGTCACAATCCTTAACTCTTTCTGTCACTTCGCCACCAACTTCCCATACAGAACTCATCAATGCAATCTATACTCCCTCCTAGGTATAACCCCATTGTCTCACAGGTGCTATATCCAGTCTCAACCTCGTATCCAAATACTGGTTTGACAAGCTTCCCTCCTACATGATGAACAGTCTTTCCTTGGCTGTGGACGTCCCTTATGCACTGAGGTACAGAAATGAAAGATCTTTTCATATACCTTGCCCATTCTCGGCAGCTGGCAAAGCTGCTTTCTTCTTCCGGCTCCCCAGCTTATGGAACAAACTTGCCCCCTCCATTGGAAGTTCCTCCTCTCACCCCACTTATTTGACTCAACTATGCCTACTACCATCAACCCTGTCCCGCTGTCCAAAGTAATCTGTCTCCACCCTACAGCACTTACAAGACCTTAGACCATCCTGCATGCACTTACTTTAGTGAATCTGGTTTCCCCAATTGTTTCATGTCCAGTGAATGCTTCCAAGCTTGCCTTTACTGTTAATTTTGACCTATTTGCTGTAATCCTCTTGTCCGTCTGTCTCAAATGACCTGAAATGTTGTCTAGCTCTACTGGAGCTGGTTGCCTTGAATTACTGTTTTGTAACAAAATGACTTTTTGTAACACTTTGTATGGATTCCTACTCCCCCCTCCCCTGGGTCGCACCTGAAAATGAGCCTTGGCTCGTGTGCCTATTCCGGTCAACAAATGTTTAAATAAATAAAAATTAAAAAGCCACCATAAGCATTGCCTATCTTCCAAAATTTAAAAGCATCTGCCTCATACGGCAGTCCTAGGGGCGAGTAAGAGGAAGTAAGCTGTTGGTTAACTAGGATCTGCAGCTTATCTGTTAAGTAGGAAAATGGGCAGACTAGGTGGGCCAAGCGGTCCTTATCTGCCGTCAAATTCTATGTTTCATACAGTACTAAATAGATCCTATAAAGTGAGCCACAGCAAATCAATATTAAATAAATCCAGAATAGACAAATGTTTCTGTTTCTAGATTTATAACAATGAAGCTTAATCAACATCTATTTACAGTGCTCTGCCAGCTATTTGCCCAGTTTGGTACAAGAAATAAAATTAGCAGATAGAGTGGTGAATAACTGAGTTTTAGTAAAATGTTGTTAAATGATGTACTGTGATGTGCGTAATGATGTACTGTGCCCTGTACCCTATTGTTGTAATCTCCCAGGTCGTTCCTGAAAATAGGCATACTACTTGTTTAGTGTACTTACCCGGTTACCAAAAGCTAAATAAAATAAAGTGTGTAATGATCATAATTTGCACTGTAGGTACTGTACACTACTTTTGAAATCACATATTTAAACATTAAATCTGGGGGTTATTGGGGCTGGCAGTATAGACTAACAGAGTAATAAACTGTGAAAGAGCTGAGGACATCTAGCAGACCTGGGTTTGATTCCCACAACCTCCACTTGCTTACTGTGTGACTCTGAGCAAGTCACTTAACCGCCAGCCTCAGTGTTCCTGGGTTGCCCCTGAAAACAGGCACTTGTGCCTAGTAGGCCTTACCCTTTTAAATCAGAACTTAAGACCTATTTGTTTTATCAGGCTTTTTCTGAATGTTTTTAGAATGTATTATTGTTAATGTTGATTATATTGTATGCTATTTTATTGTACAGCGCCTCGATAATTTGAAAGGCGCTTAAGAAATAAAATTTACCTTACCTTACTTTACCCGGTTACCAAAAAATACCAGTATATTTTTACTGCATCATACAGTAGTCAGGGTACCCTGTAATTTACCTTTGTTTTACTCCGGCTGCAATGATTTTGTTTAGTTAAAGATAAATGTTCAGATACATTTTATGTGTTTTATAAGCTTGTTTTAGACTTTAGTCAGGTTTTTATTGTAGTTTTTGCATGTGAGCATCTAGGTGGTTGATTGCTAAGAGCAAGATCACTGTTAGCAACTAGCTTATTCAAGTTTAAAATCAGCAGGGCCTTCCAAAAATCCTCAGTTGTTTGAATCCAAACGCATTTGAATAAAAGTATGCTCACAAGGAAAAACCTGCCCTACCACTTACAAAAAGACTTCATAGTTAGCACCCCATTAAGTGAATGGGATAATTTGCACCTTTTCTCCCATCTTTTGTTTCAGTCTCTGTGGCAACAAAAAGTTTTCTTATAGACTGCTTCAACACAAAAGTGTACATATGCTTGGCCAGTGGATTTTGAAACCGAACAAGACAAGGATTCAAAAGAAAGCAGTCTCACATAAAACCCTTGTCCTACCTTGCACTGCATTGTTTTGGCCAACCCCAAGTCTGCATGTAAAATTGTCAATATATTTGTGAGTATTGTATTAAAAATGTTAATACTTTTTACACAGTTCAATATAAAAACTTAAACATTGCAAGAAATTACGGAACATGTCAGTTTTTGCGGAGAATGGTGAAAATTGCAGATTCCACCAAAAAATTGCGGGTGCAGTTTTTCAGTGGCCCTGCTCATAAGCCTTCCACTAGGAAAACGTACACAGCCAAGTGGCAAAGATTTTCCATTTGGTGCTCCAAAACCAATATGGACCCATTTGGGTGTCCACCTGACAAGGTTCTGGAATACTTGGACTTTTCCGATGATCGCCCTCAGTATTCCACAGTAAAGGTCCACCTGTATGTTATTGCTACATACCACAAGCCTGTTGGTACCCTTTATCTAGCACAGTTGCCACTGTTCAAGAGGTTCCACAAGGGTGTTTTACACACAAGGCCTCCCATAAGGAAGCTGGTGACTGCATGGGATATTAACATTGTGCTGGATATGCTCACTTACAAAACCTTAAGAGCCTCTTGTGAACTGAAGTTTTTTTTTAACTTGGAAAGCAGTATTTCTAGTGGCCACTACCTCTGCCTGCAGAGTGTCTGAAATTCATGCTCTGCTCACAGATCCTCCATATACTGTTTTCCATTAGGACAAGACAGTTCTCCGCACATGTCTGAAGTTTCTACCAAAAGTGGTATCGGAGTTCCATCTTAACCAGCCACTAGTGCTGCCTACCTATTTTGTCAACATCCAGAATGAAGGCGAGCACACTCTCCATTCCCTGGATGTTAAAAGGGTCCTTAGGTTTTACTTTACCCGAACTAACAACCTCAGACAATCCAAATAGCTCTTTGTCTCCTTTGATCCTAATCGAAATGGACAGCCTTTTACAATCAAGTGCCTTTCTGCCTGGATTGTGAGCTGCCTGTACAACTGTTATGCCATGGCCCAGGTCACGTTAAAAGTTCAGGTATGTGGCCACTCCACCAGAGTGGTTGTCACATCGCTAGCAGAGATTCACTCTGTACCTATCGGTAATATTTGTAGAACTGCAACTTGCAGCACAGTGCACACATTTACTAAGCACTATGCCCTGAATGTCCATGCCAGGCAGCATGTCACCTTTGGCAGGACAATCGTGAATGGACTACTATCCTGAGTGAGCCCGTGGTTCCTGCTGCCCTAGACCGGAGGGAATTTGTCTGAGCTTGGTACTCTGTTCCATTAGTTGGCTTTGACCCTGGCCAAAGTGGCTTTTGCCACAGAGGCCGCAGCCTTCCCCGCCTCAGCAGGAGCCGACCAGCCTCCCCAATCCTCTCTGCTGATTTTGGTGGAGCCACCACCGAAACAGCCAAAGACCTGCACTCTGACTAAGGAGGCCTGCCCAGCCTCGGGTCTTCCCCATCGGCTGTCCATCACTGTTTCCCCTCACTGTCACTGGAGGGTCCATGGGGCTCTGGCAGTTGACCTCTTTTCCATGACTCCTCAGAATCAGAATCCTTGCACTCCCATCTTGTGGACTTGAAGTCAGTCGAGGATCTGTCAATGGAGCAGGGCCCTACGTCCTTTATGGGTCTTCTCCGTCTCATCTCGGAATCTACTGGTCTCCTGTTGGAGCCCATTCAGAAGCGGGCTCAATACCCACTCGCCAAGATTCTTGACTGGGGAGGCTCCCCTGGGGAGGCCTTCCCGGTGGCAGATGCCATTCTTGGTCCTGCCCTGTAACTGTGGCAGCACCCGGCCTCCTGCCTTGTACAGTCTGCCCAGCAACCGCTCCAGACTGCCATGGACTTTGGCGACTCTTGCGCTCAGTTTGTGGCAGCTGCAGTGGCTATGCACCGCAGAGCCTGGCTGAGGATCTCAGACTTTACGGCAGATACCCAGCACAAGCTGGTGGATGTCCCCTTCCTGGGCACCAACTTGTTCAGGCCCATGGTCGAGGGGCACCTCATCTGTATTAAAAAGTCCAGTACCACCTTGGACTCAGTGACATCTGCTCAGAGAGACCCCAAGGGCTCTAAGCAGCAGAAAAAGAAGTTCTTTCGGCCCCTCTCTGCCCCCGCAGCCAAACCTGCCCAACCTCAGGCTGGTCAGTAGACTCAGGCCTGATGACCCCAACCAAAGTCTGTGGCCATGGTCATCCATAGGCCAGAAGACCAAAGCCCCAGCGGCCCCTCAGCTGGTCTCTCTGCTGCCTCCAAGCTTGCCCAGTGACGGAATAAGGGGTGTCCCCCTCATGCCCCTCCTGACTCCCCTGGATCCTCCCGTGCAGAGGCCAGCTCTGCCACTTCCTTTCTGCCTGGTCCAGTGTCACCATGGACAGGTGAGTTCTTGAAGTTGTTGGCCAGGGTCTGCCTCTGGAATTCGAGGAGTACCTGCCTTACCGAGCCCGTGCGCCATGGGAGGGCATCATGTCCCTTGATATCCTGTTGGCCCTTTGGGATGACATTGCTCAGCTCCTCTCCAAGAATGTCTTGGCTCCTGTAAAGGACCCACCAGAACACCTAGGATTTGTCTCTCCAGATACTTCTTGGTGCCAAAACAGATGGGGGCTGGTGCCCCATCTTAGATCTGCACGACCTCAACATGTTTCTCAGGCCGCACACCTTTAAGATGGTCACCCTGTCCCAGATCATACCATTTCTCAAGCAAAACATGTGGTTTTGCTCTCTGGATCTTCAGGACATGTTCTTTCACATTCCAATCCATCCATTCCACCGCCATTTCTGAGCAGAGGGGATCCTCTACGAGTTCCAGGCCATGCCATTTGGCCTGTCCTCGACCCCCAGGGTCTTCAACAAATTTATCATGGTGGTGGCAGCTTACCTGAGGCATCTAGGAGTCCGGGTTTACCCCTACCTGGATGACTGACTAATTGCGGTTCCCTCCAGGCAGGAGGTAGAGCAGTCCTGGAACCTGGCGCTCTAGATCTGCGTCTCTCTTAGCCTCCTGGTCAGTGAGGCCAAGTCAGAACTTGTGCCCTTACCGGTGATCAGCTTTATCGGGGCGGAGCTCAACTCTTGCAGAGCCAGGGCTTGACTCCTGGCAGACAGGGTGGAGGCTCTCTCCTCCTTTGCCTGATCATTTCAGGTCGGACAGTTGCACCTTGTTTAGGACTTCCTGCATCTTCTGGGATAGATGGCAGCTTGCATCAGTGTGGTCCATTGGGCCCACTGGAGAATGTGCTCTCTGCAATGGGAGCTGGTCTGCCAGTGGTTTCAGCACAAGGACCACTTTGACCAGCTGCTCATTGTGATCCAGCTGATGTGGAATGCCCTTCAATGGTGGTTATTCCTGGAACATCTTCAGGAATGTATCCCATTTATCTGCCCAGAGCCTATGGTCACCTTGACGACCGATACCTCTTTTTTGAGCTGGGGTGCCCACCTGTGGGAACACAGGGTCCACGGGCTCTGGACCCCTGAGGAGTCCCAATGCCATATCAAACTACTGAAACTGCGGGCAGTGCAGCTGGCACTGACAGCATTTGCTCTGCATGTTAGGGGTCAGGTCGTTCTGGTCCAGATGGACAACAGCATGACCATGTACTACCTCAACAAACAGGGCGGGACACACTCCCTTTCCTTGTGCAGAGAAGCTGTCTGTGTTTGGACCCTTGTGCACAGTTTGGAGGCCGATCTTCTGGCCATCCATGTGGCCAGTGTCCCCAGCCAGCTGGCGGACACTCTCAGCCATGAGGACAAGGCATCTCACGAGTGGTCTCTTCACCCAGAGGTAGTATGCAGCCTTTTCTCCCAGTGGGGCATCCCTCTGGTGGACCTGTTTGCCTCCATGGAGAACACAAAGCTGAGGTTGTACTGTGCCGGCCCCTCTCAGCAGGGCACGCTGCAGGGGGATGCCTTTTCCAGGCTCTGGACCATGGACTTTCTCTGTGCCTTCCCTCTATTTCCCTTGATCCACAAGGTGCTGTTCAAGGCCAGGAGGGACAAGGCACGGATGATCCTGGTGGCTCCGGACTGGCCTCACCCATTCTGGTTTTCCAGTCTCCTCAGTCACAGGCTACTGAGGCATCTTCCTCTACGCTTGGACCTGCTCTCAGTCTACCAGGGGAAGGTACTCCTTCCGGACCTTCAGTCCTTGCACCTGACAGCCTGGTTCATGAGCGGCTAGAGTTCCAGGTTTTGGGTCTCTCCAAAGATGTCATCACCGTGGTCGAGGCTTCTCGGAAGGAGTTGACCTGAAAATGCTATGCCTTCAAATAGAAGAAATTCTCCATCTGGTGCCAGGGCAAGGGGTTGGACCCTCTTATCTTGCCCAGTGGTTAGCATTCTCAACTACCTTTGGTCCCTATCTCAGTTGGGTCTTTGGTCGACGACCCTTAAGGTGCACCTGGCAGCCATCTCTTCCTACCAGGCATGGGCCGGTACGCAGTCGGTGGTGCAGGAAAAGGTGGTCTGGTGCTTTTTCAAAGGCCTTGACCACATTTCCCCTCTGGTTTGTGAACTAGCTCCACCACCACCATGGGACATAACATAGAAAAATAGAATTTGATGGCAGAAAAGGACCGCTTGGCCCACCTAGTCTACCCATTTCCCTACCTGATGGATAAGCTGCAGATTCTAGTTAATCAACAGCTTACTTCCTCCGACCCTGCACTAGAATTGCCTTATGTCTGTCCCAAGCATTCTTGAATTCCCCCACTGTTCTTGACTCCACAACTTCCTCAGGAAGGCTGTTCCATGCATCCACAACCCTTTCTGTGAAAAAATTATTTCTAACATTACCTCTGAGCCATTCCCCTCTATCTTCAAATTGTGGCCCCTTGTTCTTGCTCATCTCTTTTTCTGAAAGATGCTACCCTCTTGTACTTTAATTCCCTTGAGATACTTGAAAGTTTCTATCATGTCCCCCCTCTCCCTCCTTTCCTCAAGGGTATACATATTAAGCTCCTTCAGTCTCTCTTCATATGTCTTCTGGTGCAGAACCTGCACCATTTTGGTTGCCCTCCTCTGAACAGCTTCCACTCTGTCTATGTCTTTGTGGAGATGGGATCTCCAGAATTGTACGCAGTACTCCAGATGGGGTCTCACCAACTGTCTGTACAGAGGGATAACAACTTCCTGTTTTCTATTGTTGTTGCCTCTCTCTTTGCATCCCAGTATCCCCCAGCCCTCCTTTTTGCCTTCTCATACTGCTTGCTCACCTTTAGGTCATCTGATATAGTTACTCCTAGGTCTCTTTAGATTTTTGTTGTTATTATCTCACCCCCCATTGTGTACTCTTCCCCTGGGTTTTTGTTTCCCAGATGCATTGCCTTGCACTTCTTTGCAGTGAATCTGAGCTGCCATATATTTGACCATTCCTCCAACCTTGCCAAGTCCCTTTTCATCCTTTCCACCCCACCTTGTGTGTCAACCCTGTTGCAGATCTTTGTGTCATCTGCAGAGACATACTTTCCCTTCCAGGTGCTCTCCAATGGAGACATTAAAGAGGACCGGTCCCAGTACTGAACACTGCGGTACCCCGCTAGTTACCCCCTTTCTTCACTGTGGACTTCGTTTACTATTACCTTTTGCGTCCTGTTGTCCAGACAGTTTTTTATCCAGGCTACCACCTTGGGACCCACTCCAAGACTGTCTAACTTGTATATTAACCTTTTGTGTGAGCCTGTGTCAAATACCTTGATAAAATCTAGGTAGGCCATATCCACAGCCCCTCCCTGATCTACTACTTTGGTCACCCAGTCGAAGAAATCTATTGGGTTCATCTGACATGACTTTCCTACTATGAAACCATGCTGCCTTAGGTCCTGTACCCCACTGGCCTTTAGGTGCTCAAAAATTCTTTCTTTCAGAAGTGATTCCATCGTTTTCCCTACCACTGAGGTCAAACTAACTGGTCTGTAGTTTCCTGTCTTTGCCCTACTCCCACTTTTGTGAAGTGGAATCACATCTGCCCTCCTCTAGTCCTCAGGTATCACCCCATCCTCCCATGATTTATTAAAGAGAGTAGTCAGTGGTGTTACTAGTTCTACCCTTAGTTCTTTTAGAATCCTGGGGTGAATCCCATCAGGCCCCATTGCTTTGTCCACCCTCAGTTTCAAGAGTTCTTTCAAAACCCTTTCTTCTGTGAATGGACTAGTATTGACTCCCCTATCCAGAGTTTTTCTCTTGTTTGGTTTAGGTACCTCCCCCTCCTCTTCTGTTGTTAATACTGAGCAGAAATATTCCTTCAGTATCCCTACTTTTTCACTGTCACCCTCTGCGCACATTCCCCTTCCCTTTATTAAGTCTCTATATCCCTTCCTTTGTCTTTATTTGCTCCCTAATGTACCTATAAAAGGTTTTATCCCCTTCTTAACAGAGTTGGCTATCTTTTCCTCAGTTTGTGCCTTTGCTATTCTGACTGCCTTCCCTTCCTCCTTCTGCTTTAACTGATAAAGTTCTCTGTCCTGCTCCTTCTGTGTTTCCTTATATTTCCTGAATGCTATACTTTTCTCCTTAACCTTCCCTTCCACCTCTTTTGAAAACCATAGTGTGTTTTCCTTTGTTTTGTTTTGTTGATTTGCTTCGCACAAAGGCTTGTTGCTGCTGTGATGGCTGTTTTGATTATTCCCCATTGTTCCTCCACCCCTCCTTCTTGCCCACTTGCTAGTACTTTTCTGAGGCGCACTCTCATTTTCCCAAAGTCAACCCTCCTAACGTCCAGTACTCTTGTTTTTGTATGGCTTGACTCTAGGGCTGTGTTTATTGTGAACCACACTGTTTGGTGGTCACTTGTTCCCAGATGGCTATCCACTTCTAAATTTGAGATCCTTTCTCCGTCCCCATTTGAGAGTACCAGATCTAAGATTGCTCCCTCCTGAGTGGGTTTCAGCACTAGCTGTCTGAGGCATGCCCCCTGTAGGGCATCAATAATAACCCTGCTCTTGGATGTACCTGCAGCAAAGGTGCTCCAGTTAACATCTGGCATATTCAGGTCCCCCAGCAACAATATCACCTCTTTTTCTGCCATTTTAAGGATGCCTTCTATCATTTCCTTGTCCATTCCCTCTCCCTGAGATTGGGGGTCTGTACACAACCCCCATGCGGATTGTGGTGCCATTTCCTGTCTCCAGGGTGACCCATAGTGACTCATCAACTTCCTGTTTACTCTTTAGTTCTGTTGCTTTAATCCATTCCCTTATATAGAAAGCTACTTCTCCTCCTCTTTTACCCACCGTGTCCCTCCTGTAGATTGTGTATCCTGGTATGTTGACGTCCCAGTCATGGTTCTCTATGTACCATGTTTCAGTGACTGCCACAATATCCGGGCATCCCTTTTCCATCAAGGCCACTAGTTCACAGAGCTTGTTACACAGACGACGAGCATTGGTACTCATCGCCCTCCATTTTTTGATGGCCTTACCCTTTTAGCCCCATCCCTGTCCTTACTGCCTTTTTCTGCATTTACACCTGTCCTGCTCCCTACTGAGTTCTCTGCCTTGGTGTTTACCTCTCTAACTACTGTGTTTTGTGGGGGAAGGCTGGGATTTACCTGCTCATTTAAGTGCCTTGCGCCTTGGCTAGTTTAAATGCTTGCCCATGAAGCATTTAAACCTATCACCTAGGATCCTGGTTCTCCCCCTGGACAAATGCAGACCATCGCGCTAGTACAGGCCTGCATCCCTCCAGGTGGCTCCCCAGTACCCAGTGAAGCCAAAACCCTGAGCTCCACACCAGTTTTTCAACCATTCATTGAATCCCATGGTGCGGAGTACCCTATCAGCAACCTTGTCATAGATAGGCAGCACCTCCGAGAAGGTTACCATACATGCTACTTGTCTGAGGCCCCTAACCAACTCTGCAAACTCCTCTTGCACTGCTCTGATCCCATTCTCAGCCAGGTCATTTGTCCCTAGGTGGACAATGACATCCAGCTCCCTCCTTTGTGCCACTGCTCCCGCGATCCTGAGGATTCGCTTCCTGTCCCTCCGAGCTGTGGTGCCAGGCAGACACCTTACCTCCCTTTCCCCTTCCTCCCCCACTCCTAACCCCCTAATGATTGAGTCCCCCACCAGGAGTTGTTTCCTTCCCCTGTGGGGTCTTATGCCACCCTCCTGTGGGTCTCCTTTGTGGAGGTTCCCAGCATTCTCCTTGGTCTCCACTGCAGGTGCCTCCATAGAGGAACCACTCTTTGCCAGAACATCATATGAATTGTGGAGAGGTACAACTGGAGGGATGCATCTCTGCTCCACCACTTTCTCCCTCCCTGAGCCCACCTTGTCCAACCGCTCCACTTTCTTGGCAACCTTTGAGGCAGTGGCCCTAGTGGTCCCTGGGTGGGGAAAGAGGTTTCATGAATCCTAGCCAGGTCAGCCAGGAGACAGGCAACCTCCTTTCTCTGACCAGAGAGGTAATTGCAAATGGGGCAGCATCACAGCCTCCGGAATGTCTCTCGGAACACTGCCGCCCCACAGCTGTCGCACTGCACCACTCCCATCTTGACTTATTTTGTGTCCCCTCTCCTGTTGCTGTGTATGCTTAGTGTCTTCTTCCTCTATGGCCTTTTACACCTACTTTCCTACTGCCTATGTGCACTTACAACTCTCGCCCTTCGTTTTCTGGGCCGGAACTTCCTGTAGTCTCCAGTAGTCTCCTCCTTCCTTGTCTGATTCTGACCTCCAGCAATGGGGCTATTTTTAGTTTCTTCAAGGTTAATGAAACTGAGGTGTCTCAGTGATCCTTCCCTTCCAACTGCCAAACAGGAAGTTCCTGTTTCAGTCAAATCCAGTGGCTATAAAAGTAGAACTGGCTTAGGATGGGAAGGAGGGCAGTTAGTTTGAAATGCGGTAGTTTTAGTTGGCTGTTACTTGCTCTGAAAGCAAGAGTCTCCTCTGCCAAAAACTCACAGCAGGAAGCTGTAATTGGAGACAGCTGCTTTTGTACTCCTAAGCCACACCCCCAATTAGCTTCTTCCCGCTGCTTCTGCCTCAGTGAATTAAGTTGATACAGCCCCCTTCCTCAAACAGAGAAACACACATTGACTTTCTTTTTTTTTTTTACTTAAATGAGACCCCCTGCTTCTAATAAGGTATCTGTTTGCTTAATCCCAACAGGGACTGACTCCTGCTGAGACAGAAGTGATTTATCAGTTAGAAATGCTGTAGTTTTAGTCAGCTGTTACTTGCTCTGAAAGCAAGAGTCTCCTCTGCCAAAAATTCATAGCAGGACCTGTTGCTGGTATTGGCCAAGCTCATGGGCAAGCCATTTGAATTGATGCACAGGTGTCAGATGTCACACCTGTCATGGAAAACCACCTTCCTGGTGGCTATCACGTCAGCCAGAATGATCAGTGAGCTCCAGGTACTCGGTGGAGTCTCCTTACCTGGTCTTCTGCAGGGACAAGGTTGTCCTTCCCAACCCAAAGTTCCTCCCGAAGGTTGTGTCAGATTTTCACCTTAACCAGGTGATTAATCTCCCAGTGCACTTCACCAACCACACCTCGGAGGCTGAGCACAGGCTCCATATGTTGGACCTGCTGCAAGTGCTAGCCTAGTACAAGAAGTGCACTGCTGGAGTTTGGGGAAAGGGTTGCCAGCTATTTGTCATCTCTAGTATGCTGAAGCCGCACCAGGCAGACTGGCAGGTAAGCAGACTATTGGCAGGTGGCTTGTTTCCTGCATCAACCTCTGCTATAGGTTAGTGGCTAAGGGTTCATTCCACCTGTCATACCGCTGCCTTAGTGGCTGCTTCCAGGGACATCCCTATCAAGGAAATCAGCAGGGCTGCTACCTGGAAGTCAGCACACACCTTCATTTCGTACTGCCACATCGACCTTGAGTCACGTCGGGATGCTGGTTTTGGGACCTCATTTCTCCAATCTCTTTTCCCTAAGTAGGCGGTGTACACCTTGTTTCCCTCCTCCTGGAGAACTGCTAGGAGTCTGCCTGAAGTGTGGATAGAACATCATATCCACGTCCCTAGAAAAACTGATTACTCACCTGTAACAGTAGATCTACAGACTGGTCTCTTGCAGTAAGTCATTACTTATGGGAGTATCCACCAGGTGGCGCTGTCACATGGCAGCTTCTTCCAGCAGTCTTCGGTTGGGGCCGCCCACACAACATCACTTCCTGTGGATGTGTATAAGAGTGGGCGGCCCTCAGTACCTGTTTCATTTTCTTGCTGGCTTCAGCTCGCACACTCAGCTGTTGTGACCTCCTGGGTTGCTGTCTTCAACTCGAACTTGAACCGATTTTCTACCTTTGGATCCGGGACCTGGGAACTGCTCTCAGCACCCCCAGACTTCCATAGCAGGCCTGCAACCCACTCACAGTACTCCTGCTGCTCCCAGACTCGGGCTCGCTTGGTGGGTCTGGGGCTTCTTTAGGGCCTAGCCCGATTTTTTTTTTCTTTTTTTTTCCCTTCTACAGCAGGCCTGGTGTTCAATTAGAGCTCCCGGTACACCTGCTGCTCCCTGGCCCAGGCACTCTTGATGGGTCTGGGGAATCACTAGGTCTGTTATTAACAGCCCAGCTCCATTTTGCTTCTCTCTGCCTGGCCTGTGGAATTCTCCCAGGCCCTGGCTCTTCTACTTCCAGGGCCCAGGTCTGTGCACCACTCGCTGCACCCCTGGCTCCTGCCTCCGGTCCTGGGTATGTGTATTACTCCCAGGCCCTGGCTCTTCTACTTCCACTTGGCCCGGCCTGTGCTCCTCCACGAGTGCCCCCAGCTCTCCTTGCTCACAGCACCCTGCTGCTCCCTGGCCCAGGCTCTCTTGCTGGGCCTTGGGTCTGCTCTGGCTGATCATCCAGCCAGGTCAAAATGGACGGGGGTCACCTTCAACATTCCCAGCCCAGGGCATTTGTTCCAGGCATAGGAGGGAATGGGAGTCACACTCGTCACACTCCCTCCGCCTTGCTCCATCGACGATGGCTCCTCCATCATCATTGGTACCTTCCTCATTGACGTGGCTGCTCCCCCCATCAACAGAGCCTGATGGGCTTGTTCTGTCTTCGACAGACAATGTCCTGTTGATGGAGCTTGTTTCCGAATGTTTTCCATTGATGAGCAGTGTTGCCCCGTCGACTGCATGTTCCTTATTGATGGGGATGCTTCCTCCATCGCCGACACATGTTCTTTCTTGTCCCTCGTTGACGGGAGCTCCTCCCTCATCAATGGATCATGTTTTTCTTGTTCTCTCATTAATGGAGGCCTTTTCTCCATCGATGGAGTGTTCCTTGTCAATGGGGCAGCCTTTCCCATCGACTGAACAGTATGGTTTGCATGCCTTGTCGATGGGACAGCTTCCCCCGTCGATGGGGAGGCTTCCTTTTGCTCCCTTGTTGACGGGAATACTTCCACCGTCAATGGAGGGGACTCTCCTCCTTCCTTCATCATCAGGGCTGCTACCCTCATCAACGATAGGGGCTTCCCATCCCGGGACTCCCCTTGCTCGAGACTCTGTTTCCTTGCCCTCCCCGCTTGTCAGTCACCGGACGGCATCCTCAGGGATCCCCCCCATCTCGCCCTTTTCACGCCCTGCTCCATGGACCTCACCCTCAGTCCCTTGCTCATTTACTGGTCCCAGTCCACAGGGGTCGGGGTGCCTTCTCCCGCTGCTCAGAGTCGTCACTTCCTGGGCTGGCTCGGCCTCTTCCTGATGCTGCCCTTGGCGTCCTCCGCCTTTGGACCTGCCACAGGCTCTAGGCATCACCCACATTGTGATGTGGTCCTGTGGCACATGGGTCAGGGTCCAGCCTCATCCTGTTCCTCCTCCCCATCACTCGGGCACTTGTGCTCAGACCCAGCTCTTCCACCCGCCCCCCAATCTCCCATATCTGAGGACTCCTTTATGGTGATTTCAGGAGGTGGGGTCCCTTTATAGGGGATATTCCTGGCGGAGACCTCTCAGACCCTGGGGACCTTGGTGCCCCCTCGGTCCACTTCCTCCCTTATGGAGGTCACACCGTCTGCACCCTCTGATCCCTCCTCGCTCCCAGATCCCTCCTTCATGGAGCTCATGCTGCAGATCCAGTGCGCTTTTGGTCTGCCACGGTTGCCCTGCCTTTGATTCCTGTGTATTTCACACACGCTGTCATATTTGGTCTCATCCTGCTTCCACTTATTCTTCCGCTCGTGGCCCTGATGAGCTCAGTCTCTGTCTGCCATGCCCTCCCTTTCCCATCACCTGCTCCATGCATGCTTCGATGCAGTTGATGCATCAGCCCGCCTCCGGCATCGCCGTTCGGCGCTCCGCCTGGCCGTGGGTTTCGGGTTTGTCGCCCAGCATCCAGCCGTCGATCGCTGATGCCCCTTTTTCTGGGAACCTGCTGTTTGGACCTGGTGCTCTGTCCAACCTGGATTCCCTTCAGGCTTTGGGGCATACTTTCCGGTCTGTTCAGGATCTCTATCATGCCCCTTGGTCCCATCCCTATGCCCCTGCGAGCGGACCGCCTCATGCCCAGCTCCCCAACCAGGGTGCCTCTCGGGACCATGGTGGGGCCTCTAGGGGTGGCTCACTCTACTCCTCTGCGGCATCCCCATCCCTCACACGGGACGGGACCCGATTCTGCACCTTAACCCACTTTTCGGGTATCCCCTACCTCCTCTTACAGGCCTCGGAGGCACCTGTGGATCTCTTTACCTTTTTTGGAGGCTTGCTCCTGGACTGGAAGCTTCAATCCTCCATGAGGATCTGATTGGAACGCCTGCCACTTTCCCTGCTGGAGCCCTTTGGTTGTTCCTTCCTATGACTATCAGGGATGTTTTTTCCCCAGTGCTCCTTTTTTTACTATCAGATCCGCTCTCCTTGTCTGTTTACTGACTTTGGCTTTATATCAGGACCTGTTGACCTCTGCCTCATCAGGATGAATCACTGTGTCTGGCCATCTACAGTTCTTTCTACATCTTGTCTCCTGCATGCTGTCCTCACCCACCTTAGATAGTACTGAGACTGCTCTTGTCCGGGTTCTAAATGATCTCCTGATAGCGAGAGATCGAAAGGCTCGTACTATTCTAGTCCTTCTTGATCTCTCTGCAGCATTTGACACTGTGGACCATGGTGTGCTTTTGGAACGCCTGCGGTTTTATTGTGGACTGTCTGGTACGGTTCTGCAGTGGTTTCAATCTTTTCTCACAGGGCGGAGACAAAGGGTTATCACTGGAATTTATTCCTCTGACGCTGTCTCTTTGCCTTGTGGGGTTCCGCAGGGTTCCATTTTGGCACCCATGTTGTTCACTGTCTATATGCTGCCATTGGGAGACATTATTAGACAATATGGCTTGGGTTTTCACTGCTATGCAGATGATACCCAGCTATATTTGTCCCTTAGTCCCAGACAGGAAGATACAGTCTCTATACTTAACAACTGTCTATCCGAGATCAGTGATTGGATGAGTGCCAGCTGGCTAAGGTTAAACCCAGATAAGACTGAGGTGTTGGTGGTGGACCCAGGTCGCCTTGAGGCGGGTTGTAGGGCTGGTCTCCCTTCGGGCGTATGGATCGATGGTGCCCAGCTCTCGACCTCAGACCGGGTGCGTAACCTGGGCGTTATTATTGATGACAGTCTGGCCCTGAAATTTCAGGTGTCTTCTGCTGTCAAATCTTCCTTTTACCATCTGAGGAATATTGCTCGGGTGAAACACCTTGTTCCTCTGGCTGACCTTCCGACACTGGTCCATGCCTTTGTTACTTCTCGCCTTGATTACTGCAATGCCCTGTACCTAGGGCTGCCGGGAGTTGATATCCGCCGCTTGCAGCTAGTGCAGAACGCAGCAGCCAGGCTTTTGACTGGGACGTCTATGAGGAGTCACATACGCCTGTGCTGCGCGAACTGCACTGGCTGCCAGTTCAGTGGCGGATCACCTTTAAGGTCGGGTTACTGACCTATAAAGCCTCCTACATAACAGGGACAGCGGTATCTTCAAGATCTGCTTGTTCCCTACTGTCCCTCGCTTGCACGCTCCGCGGCGAGGATTACTAGAGGTTCCCAGGGTTAGTCTAAAACATCGGGAGCACGGTCATTTTCTCATGCTGCCCCTACCCTGTGGAATTCTCTACCTTGTCGGATACGAAGCTGCCTGACCGTTGAGAGCTTTAAGTCAGAATTAAAAACGTATTTATTTCAAATGGCATATGGGGAGTGATTTACTGTATTTTATTGTAATTACATTGTTATTGTTGCTGTTGTGTCATATGTATGTATTTTAATTGTTTTATTTGTACAGCGTTTTGATATTGAAAAGCGCTTAAAAATAAATTTTTACTTACTTACTTACCTTTGTGCCTTTCTGCCTGAACGGGTGTGGTTTGAATTAACATTTCTCCTAGTTTCATGCCAAATGTCTTCGCCTAACCGTTGGCCTATCTGCCTGCACGGAAGGGGTTTGAGTTTGATTTTTTCTCCTGGTTTCATGCCACATGTCTTCACCTAACCGTTTGCCTATCTACCTGCATGGAAGAGGTTTGAGTTGGACATTTCTGTTACTTATCAAACATGTAGTCCTTTCCCCCACCCCAGCCTATCTTGCCTCTGGGGGTGCGGTTGAAGTTGATGTTTTATTGTGCTTTTACATCTTTGGCTTTGCCTTTCCTCCCATTTTGATTTTACTGTTTGGTAATCTCCCATAAGTAATGACTTACTGCAAGAGACCAGTCCGTAGAAGATAGTACAGTTACATAAGAACTTACCATAACAGTGGATCCCACCCTCCGTCCCCCTCCCTTGTTGCCTCGATTCTGCAACTCAGGACATTGGGTGGGATTGTTGTTCTCTGTTTTTCTGGCCCTTGTTTACCTCGGTCCAGGTCGTGCTCGCCAAAGCCAACGGTGAACAGAGGATACTGGGGGCCACCCACTCTGATGCACATCCACAAGAAGTGATGTGGTGCGGATGGCCCCCATGGGAAGACTGCTGGAATAAGTTGCCGCGTGACAGCACCACCTGGTGGATACTCCCATAAGTAATGACTTACTACAAGAGACAGTCCTTGGAAGATCCACTGTTACGGTAAGTTCTTACGTAGCTGTACTTTCCAGGAGTGGTTTATGGTGTTCATCCGCACTGACCCAACCGACTTCCCCTGGGAAGTGGCACACTGATTTTGCTTCCAGCGGGCAAGCTTTGATGTCATGGGGCCAGTGTTAGGTAAGTTACTTTTTCTATTACTTTTGGAAACTTGTTCCAGAAAGCTATTTTCAGTCGCTAGCAAGGATGGAGAAGTACTGGAAAAAGTAATACACCTTACAGTTACAGTTACTTATTTATTTTTCTACAAAAACAATACAAAAATAATAAATAACTATAACAGATTACATTTATTTGAGAGTAATAGGTTAGTTACTAGTTACTTTCAAATAAATGTAATCAGTTACAGTTACGTATTACTTTTGTATAAAAAGACATAAGTTTTTGTAACTGTAAGGTGTATTACTTATTTCAGTACTTCTTCATTCTTGCTAGTAACTGCACAGAGCTTCCTGGAACAAGTTTCCAAAAGTAATAGAAAGTAATAGAAAAAGTAACTTACCCAACACTGCACAGGGCGATGCTGAGGGAGTTGCCATCCGGGTGGATAGGAGGAGCCAACTTGAAGACATCCCGGCAAGCCTTAAAGGGGAGAGGAACTCACTGTCCGAAGTGTGAAAGAACACCATATACCACTCCTAGAACTACTGTTACAGGTGAGTAACCTTTTTTCCTGGCTCCCACGGGGTCCAAGCACCTCTAGCTAAGACCCACTAGTGGTAATCAATGGTGAAAATATTCCTAGAAGATCAAGAATTGTGGTGAGTATGTAATTGTCATTTCAGAGGCCAACCCCAGGCTCCATACCATGGACCTGCAGAGGGTGCTCTGCTGTTACAGGGAGCATGTGGCTGGAGTTTAGGGTAAGGCTCACCAGCTATTTGTGACATATGCTGAAGCTGGATCTGGCAGACCGGCAGCTAAGTAGATGATTGGCAGGTGGATAACATCCAGCATCGACCTCTGCTATAGGTTGGGTAGTAGGGAGCCATCGGTAGGGCTTCAGGCTCATTCCACCAGGTATACTGCTGACTCAGTGGCTGCTTCCAGGGACATCCCTATCCAGGAAATCTGTAGGGCTGCCACTGGGAAGTCCGCGCACACCTTCATCTCCCATTACACATCGACCTTGAGTTTCATCGGGCTGCTGCATTTGGGGCCTTGGTTCTCCAATCTATGTTCGCCAAATAGGGATGCACGCCTTACTCCCTCCTCCCAAAGAACTGCTGGAAGCCTTCTTATCTGTGAATAGTGAACTATATCCATGCCCCTAGAAAAATAGGTTCTAGGAGTGGTGTATATAGTTCACATACACAGCACCTACTCGGCCTTCCCTGGCAGGTGGCACATTTTATTTATTTATTTAGTTTTTGTTAACTGGGTAGGTGCACTAGCCATGAAATGACTATTTTCAGGCACAACCCGGGAGAGTACAACAATCAAAGACAGGTACATAACATGAGTACAATGAAATTGCAATAGCGTAGGTCGGAACAGTCAGTAGTAATGAATACATGCAGCCAGGATAATAACAATCAATGAGATTCACACAGAATTTTTAGGCATAGAAAACCTACACAGTCTAGGAGGAGATACCACAACATAGCAGCAAAGAAATATTGTTCAAATTAGTCACATCGATGAAGATTCAAATAGGCAGCGAAACAACACAGCCTCTGAAACAAGACTCGGGAGGGTTGGGGTAGATTAGCTCTCAAGGAGATAGTAAGGGTAAGAAGTGTTATGAGGTAGGGAGGTTAAAGTTAGGCCAGGCAGCATCTGGCAGGTAAGTTCATTAAGGAGGATTAAAACAAGTGCAGAGATCAGCAAGGGATAGATGTAGGCACACTTCCTTTTTGAAGCTGTCATTGGATCTGGTTATTCAAAGTGCTTGGGGGAGAGAGCTCCAAAGCTTAGAAGCAGAGTGACTGAAGGCAACAGAGCCTTTTGATGTTTTACATCTGGGTGCATTCAGCAGGGATTTATCTATCGATCGCAGTCTATAGGAGGGGGGTTTGAGGTACCAGCAATGTTGCGAGCGCTGATGGGGTCTGGTTTCTGAGTAGAGAGTCAGGCAGGGAGCCAAGAAAGTATTGACGGCAAGCTGAGGGGGATAACCAGCCCAGGTCCCTGTACAGTTGGCAGTGATGCTTAAGCCGTGTTGAAGAGGAGGCATATCGACAGATACTATTATAAGTGACATCCCACTTATGAAGGATGGTTTTCTGTGTGGCAGCAAAGGTCGGCATGCCGTACGTGAGGGAAGGGAGTAATATGCCTCTGGCAATAGCAAGTTTAGGAGAGGGAGTCAGCATGAAGCTGCACTTGTAAGCAACACCCAGTTTAGCATTCACTGCCTTGCAGGCAGATTGTATATGCAGGCTAAAGTCCAGGGATTGGTCTCGAAGAATTCCCAGGTACTTAAAAGATGTAACGTATTCTATTTGTGTGCCACTGTGGTCTTGCACCAGTAGGGGAGTTTGACATGCCCTAAGTTTAGGGGCAGATCCAAGTAACATTGCTTGGGTTTTCTTAGCATTAAGAACAACCTTATGTGCAGAAAGCCAATTCTGGACATTTGTGAAATCTGAGGAAAGGGATGCAGTTATGCTTGCAGCCTTATCAGAGCTTGAATAGAGTACAAGATCCATCTGCATACCTCTCAAGTGTCCCGGATTGTCCGTGAAGTCTTGGTTTTGAGCTGACTGTTCCACCATCCCACACCTCCACCATTGTCCTGAGAATGCCAACTCCATGCTGACTCCTCTCAGCCACATGTTCTCTAAGCCGTCTGACCAACCGTTTCTCCAAGGTATTTTTTAGTGCTGCACCACCGGAGCCTGTATACGTCATACGTGGTGACGTCGGTGACTAGTCCACCAATCATGGGCTGCATTCCTGGTCCATTGCTGTTCTGGCACCCCTGCCCACCTCAGACACGAATTTTGAGTCCCCCCCCCCGATGCCCGCGTCCCCTTCCCACTCAGGTCCGCAAGTACTGCTTAAAAGCAGCTCTCCGGCAACTCTTGGCACTCATAGCCGAATAGAGTTCCAGAGCGCCAGAGAGAAAATAGCAGCAGCAGCTTCCCGGCAAGCCAATTTTTCTTTTGCCGACCGAGACGAACAACTGACGACTCTGAGAACTCCACAAAGTGCTGCACTGCCATCTAGTTTATTTAAATTCTGAATTCCATCCTGCATCCATTCCTGCTTGACTGACTGACCCTGCTGCCAGCAGCCTGCCGCCAGAGAGACTTGACTTCCCGACACGATCTTCCAGATCGATCTAGTGCACCGAAGGAGACCTTTTGAGGTAGGCGTAAGCTTAAGACACTGCCAAAAGGAATATTTTATTAACTGCAGATCTGCAGGAGGTTGTGTAAAGTGCTTCCAAAAAATATCTCAGCCTCAAACTTTGGTCTCCATGTGTTTAAGAAAATGACTGCCACCAAACAGTATTTTAAAAAGCAATAGCAGATTTGATCTGACTGTTGAAACCATGTGAAGTAATAGCTACTGGAGTAAAGGGTTTACAGGTTTATTGTTCAAGATACATAGGTACTGTACAGTGAGACAGGAGTAAGATCCTTTGTTCATCAACTCCATCTCTCTGTTATCCTAACAGCAAAGACCAGAAATATTATCCTCTAAGAATCAGTACTTCAGCGATCTGTTATGGTTAGGTTACACAGCACATCCTCAGGGCCGGATTAACCATAGGGCAAAAGGGGCAATTGCCCTGGGCCCCCTAGTTTGAGGAGCCACGGATTTCTTTTTTTTTGTTTACTTTTTTTTTCTTCTTCTTCCCTGACCCCTCCTGTACTTTCCCGCTGTGTGTGTGTGAGACTAAACCTTGGGGGGGGGGGGTTGATCATCGACAGTTCCTTTGCCCCACCGGGTCCACCGCCTCCACTGTCCAAACAGCTCTCCGTTTGCAGCGTTTTAGTTTCCCCATGGACATTCTCTCTGCAGGTCAGGTGAAGCATAACATGCTAGCTAGCCAATTAAATTGTTCCAATATGGTTCTCCATTGATTTGCACCCCACCCACCTGGACCAGAACCTTTCTGTCCCCCCAGCCCTCAAGTCCGTGCATCACACATGGTGCATGGTGGCTCCATCACATCTCGCTCACATGAAGTAAGTCCTGCCAGATCTAGAAAACAGCACCACGCACCAGCCGCCAGCAAACTGAGAGCTGCCAAATCCTGTCATCATTGTCGACAGAGAGAGAGACTGTCTCTCTACACTCTGCGCCTCAGTAACTGTGGCCTGTCACTAAGCCCACAGTCTGGCCTGGCTGTCGACTCGGTCATCGGGTCTCGAGGTCCAGAAAACAGCTGAATTATCAGCTAAGGCCAAAGGCAGACTGGCAGTGCAGAATGCACCCACCCGCTGCCACCTTGTGTGTGTCAGAGTGACAGTAAGTACTAGGAGCTGCCAGCGAGGAGTGCGAGTAGTCAGCAGAGAGGCCAGAGGCTGAGCGGACCCAAATCACCACCAGGCATTTCTGTCCTATTTGCCTTATCATCTTCTTGACTTGGTCTTTATCACAGGTAAAAACAAAATAATAATGTTGTTTGTTATTTAAAAAAGTTTTAAATAAAATTATGTGACTTGTGAGAAGAGGATCATACTATAGTAAGAGAGGGAGACAGGGAGTGGGAGAAAAATTCGGCCTTTCATTGCACCAGGCTCCAGCCAGATTCTCTCACTTCCTAATCTTCTCCCAGTGCTTTGTTTGTCATCATACCACCAGTCAGTGAAGTTTTGTAAGGCAGCCCCAGCCACAGTTACTCAGGTCTCTTGCTGACTGTGGTCAGTACTGTGACCCCTCACCCCAGCAAACTTTCACATTAGCTGCAGCAGGTTTATTGTATCTGGGTTACCTTCCTTGTCCCTCATAGCAGTACCCACCTACCTGCTGCCCAACACAACACAACACCAGGTATACCATCCCACTGATCTAAGGATGGCTAACACATTTAAATGGCAGGCTGTCCAGGGCAACTAGCTATTCGGGCAGTGAGATGTTGGTGTGGAGGGGCCAGTAACGCATGACTGTGTTTGAGTGCTGACTCTTGGTGTGAATGTAATCTAGCCATCCAACTTCAAACAATAGCCTTCTATTTCCACCCCAAGAATGGCATTCAGAGTAGCTGGAAAACCCTCCAAATGCATTTTAAGGCATCAAACATCTTTCGGCTTTCGGAGTTAAGTCACAGGGGGGCCCCACAATTCAGAATTGCCCAGGGCAACACAACTTGTTAATCCGGCCCTGTCTGGTCAGTGACAGCTGTGGCGCTAGAACTAGGAGTGCTGGAGCACCTACTGGTACTGTCAGGTTCAGAGACAAGTGGTGTGATGATAAATCCTGCCTGCTAGTTTCGTGAATGTTCTGAGCACTGTACACTGCACCTTTTATTACCAAGGTACTGGGGGGGGGGCCGTTTTGCACCAAGTTTACAGAGGTACCGAGGTACGTGGGGGAGGGTGTTTTTCACCAAGTTTTCAGAGGCACTGTAATGGAGGGTCAGTTTTTTTCTGAGTTTACAGAGGTACTATCTTCAGGCAGATCAGGAATTAAGTCAGCTAGCCAGCAGCAGCCAGTCAGATCTGAGATTAATTTTAGCAAACAAATATTTTCAGACAGTACTGGGAAGAAAGTTAATTGAGTTGCTTAGGGTTCACAGAGCTCATTTGACCCTTAATCATCTTATCAGGTTGGTGGATGTTTTTTTTTTAATTGGAGCACATTAGAGGGGAGCTTAACTTGATTTTTGGGTGTACTATCTACTCCCAGTTGTAACTTGTGCTTTGTGGTGGTATTTTAAATAAAAATATTTTATGGAGTTAGACACTGCAGTCAACAGTTCACTTCAACCAGTGGCATGCTCAGTGACAGAAAAATTGCTGTGGAGTTACAGGAAATCTGTCAAATTAATGTGGGGACACTAGTGTCACTGTATTTCAAATACAAGCTGCATGTTATTTCTGTCATGCCAGTTCTAGTTCATTTATTAGGTCGGTGCCAGTGGAGTTCTAGTCCTCCTGTGTGCAGTCCTCAGTGTTTTCTTGTATATCAGTCAGTCAGTCAGTCAGTCCACCCTCCTCAGTCGACGTTGCTGATTATATTTTTTATATTGCATACATGCATTGCAGTCTTTGGTGTTAAGTAGGTTCCCAAGATGTTTATCAAAGATAGTGATAGTGTTGTGTAATGTGACTGGCTTGCACAATTGTTGAAGGCATTTCTGTAGAAGTTATTGGGACTTTTATTTTCTTTTGCAATACAAACACTAGTACTCAGTGCATGCTGTCTTTTGCGGCTTTCAAAGAATACTACTGGTTGTCTGCCAAGGACTCGCTTTATTTTATTTTAAAGATGATGTAGACAGTACTGCTCTTTGCGTCAGACAGTCAGTGCAACTCAGTCAGAATGAAGGCACCCACGGACCTCAAGTTTTATGTCTTTTCTTGGGTCTGAGGCTGGAGAATCAAACTATCAAAGAAGCCCTCCGGAGTTCCAGAACACTGGAGAGAAAATTGCGATGAGGCAGAGAGATGCTAGCCAGTACACCACTCAAGGTGCCCATTGTGTCTGTGTCAAGCGGAGCCAGAGCCATGTGGGCTGCAGTCACTCCGAGGGAGCCAGCCAGGCCAGCAGCGGGACTGCTGCAGCAAATCACCCCAAAAAGAGCTGTATCACTGATGCATCCGTGAAAAGTAAACCCAGCATCTGTTCACCACCACATGGCTCCTCCTGGCTTGAAATGACGGCAGAGGAGGTGTAGAAGACTGAACCGAGGAGCAGCCACAGTGCAGTGGAGTGTTGAGACTGGGCAGCCGCAAGCACTGACTGAGCACTTGAGCAGCATTTGTTTGTCGTGTCATTTTGTCTGACCAGCAGTAAACAACCTGCCTCATTCTTCAGGCAGACATCGCTCCCCCCCCCCCTTTTTTTCCTTTGCTACTTAATAATTGTAGATCTGGAGTCTGACAGATAATTGTAGAGCTGGAGTCTGACAGATAATTGTAGGTCTGGAGTCTGACTGGGACTTCACAGACAATCCGGGAAACTTGAGAGGTATGTGTATGCTTGGGTGAAAGGATTGCTGCAGGCAGCAGCAGTGTGAGCTGACTGAGCCCAGTGGTCTTAGGGGAGCGTTGGTAAGAAGCAGTGCCGCTGCGTCAAAGCCCTCCCCTGTGGGCACTGTTTAAAAGACAAAAGATATTGTCATATAATTTGTGCTTGGGTGAAAGGTTTGCTGCAGGCAGAAAAAAAAAAAAAACAGGAATCTGACTCTGTTTTGCTCTCTCCCTGGAACTGCGTTATCTTTTAGTGTGTGTGTGTGTATATGTGTGTGTGTGTGTGTGTGTGTGTGGGGGTGTCTGTCAGTAGTGGTACTAGGGTTGCCACCTTCGAATGAAGCAAAAACCGGATCCTTAGCTCCGCCCCAGCCCCACCCCTTTAATGACTCATCGTGCATTGTTCCTCCTAGAAAGCCATTTGTTATATCAATAAAAGAAAATGCTTAAAGCAACAGTTCAACACCAATGTTAAGATACTGTACTGTACCTGTTAGTTATTTTACTAGATTCTTCCTAGTTATTTATTTACTTATGTATTTATTTATTGACATTGGTTTACCAGATAAACATACAGAGATAAAAAAAACTCATTTACAGATATGAAAATGCTTACCAGCAAATGAAAGTGGAAGACAACTGGCTCTGTTACTGTTTCAAAAGGTGTGGGCAGCTTTGCTGCTATGCCACTTTAAGATGCAGTAGGAATGATTAGGTTAAATAAGTGCTAATGGTGTTAATGGCCATACTTTACACCTCCCAGTTTGACTGCTTTCACAAACAGAGGGCTATACTGAAACAGAACTGTAACCTGGACATGCAGTTGAAACAATGCATGATGCAACAAAATCTCTTTCAAAAGTATGTGAGCACTCAAAATAGCTCAAAAAACCTGACCAGCACAGAGCAAAACCGGATTACCTGATAGAGACCCTGAAAACCTGATCACCAGGTAAAAAAACCTGACAGGTGGCAACCCTAAGTGGTACTGGCATGGCATGCCACACAGACAGCTTAATACAAAATGTAACCTAGGTAAACCATTGTGCTACATAAGCCTTAGTCAGCATGGGGAGGGTTTGTAAGTACTGTGATTGAATGTGTCATTCAGGCAACATTAACAGCTTCTTAATTTACTTAGCATAAGCTGTTGGACAGATAAAGATAACTCCAGACTTGTTAGCAGCTCATTGTTTGTATGAGTCTGGTACAGTTGTAGAACTGGAGAAAGGCTCAGACCACACCTGATACATTAGCAAGTCTTTATGTGCACATAATGGAAGAAGCTATGGGAAAGCACAACAGTTTAAGAATCAGCCTGGATAATGTATCCCAGCTGGAAAACATAAAGGTGGACCCTGGAGAACTGATTCAGCCTGCAGTTGCCAGCAGGAGATTTCTGTCATTTAAAGGGAGGTCCTGAACCTGAGGTTAACTTGTTCTGCATTTTGTCTTTGTTGCAATTTTTATTAGAAAATGGATCATGATGACAACACTTTCTCCGAGGATGACATCTGCAGTGGAGGTAACATGACCCCAACCAAAAAGTCAAAGAGAAATGCTGTGTTCCGGACTGCATGGAAGACTACATTTGAATGGGTAGCAGCCAGCAGAAAAGGGCCCCTGTATGCATTCTGCAAAGTGTGTGCATCTGACATGAGTGTGAGCCATGGAGGAAGGAATGATATACAGCACCACGAATCATCACACAAGCACCAGCAGAATGTGAAACATGCTTCTGGGAAGAAGCTGAGCCACTTTTTTCAAGCACAAAGTTCCACAAAGGTTGTGGAGGCTGAGGTGGCCTTTGTCAATCTTTTGGCAGAACACAATCTCTCCTTTTCCTGTGCTGACCACATCTTGAAATTTATGAGAAAGCACTGCACAGACCAAGAAGTGGTTAAAAAAATAACCTGTGGATCAACCAAATCTGCATGCATTGCACGAGAAGTCCTTGGGTCAAAGTATCAGGAGGATGCAGCTGCCCAGTGTCGCCAGCTTCCATTCTGCTTGTATGTCGACCAAAGCACAGACATGGGGGATGAAAAGTTATTGGTTATTCTGGTGGGCTTTTGTGACATGAAGTTGGAAACAAATGTCATTTGCTTCCTGGACATGCCTTCTTGTGTATCTGGAACTGGGCAGGCAAAGTTTGACATTGTGATGAAAACCTTAGAGCACTTTCATATCCCACTGACCGATCTGACTTCATTCTCATCCGATAACGCTTCTGCTCTGATTGGGAAAAACAATTCTCTGCTTTCTAGGCTGAAGCAGGTCTGTCCAAATATCATAAACATGGGAGGTCTTTGCCATCTGGCAGACCTTTGCACCAAATCCGCTGTTAAAGCAATTTCATTACCGGTTGAAGAGTTAATTTCAGACATTTACTGCCATCTTTCTTCAAGCTCCCAGAGGCAACAGCAGTTAAAGGAGTTCAGTCTGTTTGTGGACACTGAGCCCTTGAAGATGATCAAACATGTGCCTACAAGATGGCTCAGCTTGAGCAAAGTTGTGCAGCGAATGGTGGACATGTGGCCAGCTCTGCTGTCCTATTTTATGTCATGTGAGCCCCAGTGTGCAAAAGTCTAACTTATAGCAGGGAAGAGCAGGGAGAGTCAGCTAATGACTCTTCATGGGGAAATAAGCAAAATTGTTCAGTTGTATTCTAGCAGACTTTCTCTTCCCGAAGCAGCAGTCAGTTTATTTAGTGAATGCAAGAGTACATTTCTCGATAAGGCAGAGAATTTTCTCCCCCTTCAGGAAACTCGGGTTGGACCAGAAGTGGAAGATTTCATCAAAGAAAATGAGGATACTATTGTTGGAACAGCAGCCGATACCAACATATACAGGAAGGCAAGAGCTTTCTACACAGTAGTTCTGAAAAAAGTGCTAACCAAATTTCCATTGAACAGCAAGCTCTTGAAAAGCATATCCACTCTGCTCAATCCATCTTTAAAGCTGAAGATGTCAGGGATGGCTGTTGTGGACTTGGGAAGGCAGCTGGGCATTTACACTACATCAACTGAATGTGACCAGCTCCTAGATGAGTTTGGCATATATCAAGTTTGCTGAAACATTTCAGGGAGGAGAGCCAACATTTGCCTCCAATGCCTCTGCTCTAAAATACTGGGGGAAGGTTCTTTGCCAACTCACTGGCATGTCTGAACAAAACATACCAATGTTCAGACGGCTGATGGAGACAGTGCTGTACTTACCACACTCAAATGCAGAACCAGAGCGTGCTTTCAGTATGGTAAGGAAGGTGAAAACAGAACTCAGACATTCTTTAAATACAAAAACTCTAAATTCCTTACTTGCCATGAAGTTTAATGAAGACAGAAAATGCTTTGATGGACAGCACTCCAAGGATGTCCTTGAAGCAGCTAAGAAGGCAACACACTCCTATAACCGAGAAATATGGCACCTCAGAATGACACTAAAGAAAAATGTCAGTTTACCCATTAGGGATGTGTGTATGGAGTGCAGTAAGTTTGGGACTCTGATGTGACATTAATTGCAATGTGAACCTCAGCCAAAATGGTTATGTGGGCTGGATGGGACTGGGAAGGGAATAAAAGTGTTTTTTTTTTTTTTTTTTTTACAGTTTGTGCAATAATGTAAATAATATAGGTGTGTCTGTGCATGACTCTGCTATGTGTGTACACTATAGACTGATCAGTTGATTGAATCTATAGAATTTGATGTGCTTTTTTATATTTAAGGGTGAGGATAGGTGTAGGTGCTTAACATTGCAATGTGTGGGGTGGATAAAGGTCTGAAAGTACAGTCTTTTTTTGTACTGCTAGCAATAATGTAATAGATACAGATGTGTGCTAGATTACAGTTCTATGACATTATATTTTGAATTTGTAAAGATGGCTTTACTGTTGTTCAATAAAATTTTAATATACATGCATATGCCTCAAGAGTTATTCTTCAGTATTTTGACTAATATGCAGTTCACACCTGTGGGCGCGAGGCCGGTGCCCGCTGCCACGCTGTCCAAAAAATGGTGTCCCTGATTTTGGTCTTCTGTCCCTGATTTTCTAGGTGGGTGTCCCTGATTTTGGTCCTAGCAGGTTGAGAGGTATGATCATCTGCACAGAGAATAGATAAGCATAAAACAAAAACCTCATCTATGTAATTGATAAAAAGTGAGACAAAAAGAGGTCCCAGAATAGAGCCCTGGAGAACCCCAATATTGATGGTAGCACCATCAGATAAAGAGGAGCTGAATTTCACAATTTGAGTTCTGTTTGATAGATAGCTTCCATACCAGGCAACAACTGGAGTTGAAAAGCTCAGATTGCAAAGAGTGGAGAGGAGCAGGGGGTGATCAACAAGATCAAAGGCCTTTGTAAGGTCTATAAAAACTGCCCCTGTCAGCTGGCCAGCGTCCATACTGGTATGCACATTGGTAGTGAATTTGAGAAGTGCTGTAGAGGTACTGTGACCTTTATGGAAGCCATTTTGGGTGTCAGAGAGAAGGCTGTACTTTGTGAGGTAGTCAGTGGTTTGATTTGCAACAAGCATTTCCAGAATTTTACTTATGACCGATAGGATGGCTATTGGCCTGTAGTCAGTAATCTCCTTGGGATCACGTTTTTTAGAGACAGGCATTACACAAGCAATCTTCCAGAGGTCAGGAACTTGGCTGTTAGAGAGAGACAGTGTGAAAATTCTAGCCAGAGGGGAGGCTATGTATGGTGCTGCTAGCATCAGGAGCCGAGGCTCAAATGTATCTGATCCAGAGCTAGTGTTGTCAGAGACGGTCTGTAACAGTTTTAAGGCCTCAGTCCTTGAGATTGCTTTGAAGTAGAATGAAAGATTTTTAGACATTTGTTGGTAAGGATAGCTGGGGTAGTGGACTGTGTTGATGTTGCAAGCAGAGAGGCTGCCTGAGGAGTTGGGAAGGCAGAGGTATACTGAGACAGGTCTGAGAACATTTGATTGAAGGAATTAGCAATGGTGTTGGAGTCATTGCAAATTAGCAATGGTGTTGGGAGTCATTGCACTGTACTCCATTTAATACCATGTCACTGGGGCTAGTTGACTGGGACACACAGAGAAAGGTCTTGACATGGCCCCAAATTTCCTAGGGTCCCCAGCAGAGCCTAGCAGCAATTCTTTACAATAGGCACTCTTAGCTGTTCTGGCCTGTTTTTTACAGAAGTTACGTAGGGTTCTGTAGGTAGCATAGTCAGACTATAGCCCCGAGGCTTTGTACTTTTTCCAGCATTTGTCCCTAGAGCATAGATTTTTCAGCAAGTCTTTGTGAAGCCATCTTGTTTGTTTACCCCTTACCCTCCGTGTCACCTTGAATTTATTAAGGCAGATACTTAGTGCAGACTGAGCATTATGGGAAAGGTAAATACTGGACCAGTTTATCGTCGAGACATCATGACAAAAAGTGGATGACTGCTTCCAGCATGCAAGATCTGGATCACGGAGTGGAGCTGGTGGATATACTGCCTGGAGGGTAGAACCACGGTTACAGGTGAATAACCTGTTATTTGTGTAGCACCTGGTGTTTGTTGGAGGTCTCCCATCTGACTACACATGAGACTCAACATTGCTTAGCAAAGCTAAAGGAGACTTTGCTATTCTTAGACCAGTTGTTTACACTGTAGACAATAGAGAGAGTCCCATGTGGATTAGTTTCCTGTTGGCACGTGTCCTACAATCTGGCAAGTCACTTTTGCTTCCTCTGTTTCTCAGCTGTAAAACTGGGTGGAGCTTGAAGAACTGCACTGTGACTGAAAGTCTGTGTACGTAGAGTGAATAGATGTGAGAATCTGGGACCACTGTCACTTCTGTAAATAGCATGCTGGACTGAGGCCACCATTGTTTGTTGATAAATTGTTCCACATAAAGGAGTCCATATCGAGCAAGTACTGCAATAATTAGTAGCCCAGTTAGGAAAGTTGAAAGACTGGTGCAAGTCCATGGTCTTCAACACTGATTAGACAGGAGATTTCCTCCTTCAAAGTAAAGGAATCTTGACAACAGGAGTATTGTTTGCACAGAGATTTAAAGTGAAACACAGCCACAAGTATGACTCATTCAGGAACTTTTGCTGTTTCAGGCTGCCACATTATATTAGTATGAATTCTACTTGGCTCTCAAATTGACAGCAGTTAATGACTCGGGTATAATAATGGGCCTGGCTCTAAATCTGTTAGCACTTGTTTCTGAGACTTGCCTTCATCAGGCTACTCCTATCTAAATGCTTGACCAACAACCCTCTTTGTAGCAGCAGCATTTGTTAGTCTGGAAAGCATTTAATCCTACAGGTTTTTATCATTAATATATTTCTTTTTTTTTTTAACTTTGTGTAACCCCTAGATGGCGCTATCCCAGGGGCTACTACCCCTGCCTGATTTGCCACTAACAGGTTGAGGGGCCTGGATCCAATGGCGGGTGCCTCCACCCAGAGGTCAGGGTTTGCAATAGTTAAACTAACTTGGTCACAGCCCTCTGGGACACTGCAACCCCCTTTCTTCCCACCAGTGGCCCCACACAATATATCAGAATTACCTTCACAGTATACACTTACCCCCAGGTCTGGTTCCGGCACTGGGACCTCCTGTGAAATGAGATACAGTGCAACAATCACAGTACAGTACTTTAACATAGACAAATACCTCAGGCAGTATAACTTTGCTGAAACAAGCAGCTCTGATTTATTTAGGGATATAACAAGGACAGGGGAAATCAGGTTAATTAGCTTATCACTCTAATAATCTACTGGCTCTGTGCACAGGCCTATCCCTATCAGTTACTGTCCCTGGGTACCCAAGCCCTAGTGGCTAGTCCAAACTGTGGCAGCTGGTAGGGCCCTTTCACACAGAGAAAAGGAGAATTAAACAGTCAGCAGTACAGTAATTCCATTTGGATTTAATGTGGCAATTCAACAGGGAGCGACTCTGAATTAGTACTCACGACCTCCAAATAAGATAGGGTCCTTCAATGTCAGCAGGGCTCACTTGAGGTACACAAACCTCTTCACATCCATATAAAGAACGCACTATACCAGGCAGGCTGCATCTGTATCCCGATCGCAATTACTGCACAATACCGGGAGAACACACAGCAGATTCAGTTCCTGACAGACCGAGTAATTTTCAGCAATTCTTCCAGTCTTCTACAGGGTGAGCCTGGTTTCTACTCTTCAGAGATCCTTTGATTCTTTTCACAGGACAGATTCAGTCCTAACAAGCTGTTACACAAGCTGCAGACCGAACTCTGGGCCTTACACACGCTTTTGACTAAAACTGCACACTGAAAAGCACAGGGCTCCTTCCTTCTTCCCTGCCAAAGCTCAACTGAAACTCCAACCGACAAAAACGGACACTTCCTTTGAGTTCCTCCCAGTTCTTGACTGGATTGGCTGTCACTCACAATAGACTGCTGCTGTTGGTCCAAAAGGCACTGAAGTCTAAACTACATCTCCCAGAGTCACTGCCCATACAATCCTCTTGTGGCTGGCTCAGATTATGAGTCAAGTTCTGATTCGTCCAAGGCACCATTTTAGAGCTAGCTTACCCCACACTGATTGGTCCAGTTCAGCAGTTCAAAACCAGAATGGGGAACTAGGCAGACACTGTTCTGACTGCAAAAGAAATCAGGTTAGACAAACTGTAATTTCATTATTACTGTAAATGATTTCGGCAAACAGTTACATCTTTCAGATAGGTTCCTTTGCACTCCTAGTGACTGCAAAATGAAGTGAATTGGCAGCAGCTTGAGTGGTACTCAATCAAAGAAACACACAGTCCCCCATACAACTAATTATGTCTGCAAGCAGACAGCTCTTAAAGAGACAGTACCAGAGGTTCTAAAATACTCACTGATAAATGGCTTAAATGCCAAACACCATTCAGGCTTGGAGCATTCAAGCAAGCTCCTGGAAGTCTTTTAGGGAACCCCCATTTGCAGAGGTTACACCTTCCTGGTCTGGGAAAGCTTGACGTCCGCGTCAAGCAAGTACTCTATAAGTTTCAACTGCAAACTATATACTTGCATTAGGCTCGCATATGTAATCATCAGTCAATATATCATTTTACCAAGAACACATTTCTGAAACATTGCAGTACGTCACTCTTTACACAGTATTACATACACATTGTACCATAACTCAAGTTATTACCTCTTGTACATGAAACCTGAAGAGAGGGGCCCTTCCCTATCAGTTACCTTGGGCTGGACGGGCAAGGGCACCATACTTAGAGGGCAAATACAAGTAACTTGGAGTTAGCACTGATGCTCAGTTTGGGCAATGAGCTCGGGGACACATACACTTTATGGACAACATTGAGAGGCAATCCACAGGCCTCCCAAGGGAATCATAACTGAGGTGCACCACAGGCTTTACAGCTCGACCAGTCTTTCTAGGGGAACTGTTACAGTCTCTGCACTCTGAGCCTCATTTTCAGCATTGTCCTCACTTGTCAGGGAGTCTCCATGGGGTAGAGAGGCTAGAACTTGGGGCACTTTCAGCTCCAGGAGTTACAGTTTCTGAGTCCACAACATTTGGCTCGATGGAGAGCTTGGACACTGGCAGTGGACTGTCAGGGCACTCAAAATACTCTTCTTGTTCGGGTATCACCAGTCTGCCCCAATCTATCATTTTCTCCTGAAAACTCAAACAGTTCAACCATGCACAATGATTCCATTTCATCTGATCTGATGCTTTGCACTTCACTTTCTGGGAGCAATGGCTCCAGGGATGAAGCTGGGGCTTAGACAGTCCAGAAGGCCCAGCTTTGTCTCCAGAATTGACTAGGGATTGCCCCAAACAATTGACTCAGTTCGTAAGAAGGATAGTATTCAAAGTCACTCTCACTTTCTTCCGATATGGACTGACAGTCATGCTCAACTGGGACTTGTGGAGGGAACACTTTAACTTTGCTTCTGTAGGTGCAGACTTTCTTGATCTTTTCTTAGCAGCAGCTCTAGTCACTGGTCCAGAGGGGGCATCTTCTAGGGCTCAGACTCAATTAAGATTTGTCCAATGGGCAGTAAATGATTTCTATGCATTGTTTTTACATCTTTGAATTATTCTCAGGCCTTACTTTGTACACTGGCAGATCATCTAGTTTGCCCACTACAATGTGAGGGAGATGGTGCCATCTGTCAGCAATCTTGTGCTTGCCATGCAGTCCCAGATTTCTTAGCAATACCGATCTCCTCCTGGGTTCCTGGCTTTCACCTTTTATCATACCTTTCTTTGTTGGCCAGATTTCTTTTGGCAGCCATGGTTTGAGCCAGTTGGTATGCATGAGTTAGCTGGGCCTTTAACTTTTGCACATACTGTAAATAGTTGTCAGCTTGAACCCCATCAGGAGAGACCCCAAACACACATCTACTGGTAGTCGAGCTTCTTCCAAACATCAGGCGTAGGGGAGAATCCAGTGGCATCACTTTTGTGCAGTTATAAGCATGTACCAGGGTGCTAATTTGTTGGCTCCATCTAGGCTTGTCCTTTGGGTGCAGGGTGCCTAGCATATCTGCAAAGTGCGGTTGAAACGCTCAGGCTGTGGGTCCTGGGGTGGTAAGGAGTGGTTCTGACTTCGTGACTCCCCACAGAGAAAGCATCTCTTTGATCAGACGACTCTCAAAGTCTCCCTTGATCAGAATGGATTCTTTGTGGAGCCCATAGTGAACAAAAGTTTTCTACAAGTACTTTGGCCACAGTGGATGCTTTCTGGTCTTTGGTGGGGAAAGCTTGGGCATATCTCATGAAATGGTCAGTGACCACCAGCACATTACTGATATTTCTTTGATCTGACTCAAACTCAGAAAATCAATACAGACCAGCTCCATGGGTGCACTGGTGGTGATGTTAACAAGGGGCAGCCTCTGGGGCAAAGCTTTCTCTGTAACTAGCGACTACAAGTTCTGTGTGGCTGCCCACATCAGCCCCCATCTTAGGCCACAGAATCTGGATCTCGCCAAGTCAAGTGTTCTGTCTATACCAAGGTGCCTCATGTGGTTGTGCAAGGACCTCAGTACTGAGTCTCGGAAGGCAGTGGGCAGCACTAGTTGTTGTTTGTTCTACTTGTCCCCTCTGTCTACTGTTTCTCTGTATAACAGTTTATTGATCTGTTTCAACTTAGGACCTTCTTTGTATAACAGTGCAGTTCTCAAATCAGTGGAGCGTAATTTGGACACATCTTTTCCTGCATAGAGGGCTTCTAAGCTGCTTTGATCATGGGATCGCGGGATTGAGCCCGACGAATACTGTCATTGTCCAGCTGAGGCAGTGCACCAATGTCTATTGCAGAAAAGTGGCAATAAGCAGCAGGTTTGCAATTCTCAGAGGGTCCCAAGCAATCCACCATGCAGTCCACTCGTCTGTGGACATTTGTTCCTCCCTGTCAAACTTCCGGCAGAGTGCCCGAATGTCAGGTTCTGCCAATCGGACCCAATCATTCTGGGGAACAGGCCTCGGGAGAGAGAGCATCAGCATCTATGTGGTTCAGACCTGCTCGGTATTCAGAGCATAGTCATATGTAGATAATGCAGAAAGCCACCTATGGCCAGTGGCATCCAACTTAGCTGAGGTCTGCACATAGGTCAAAGGATTATTGTCAGTTTTACTAGTATTTTAGCCCCATACAAGTACTCATGGAATTGGTCAACAATAGCCACTTCAAAGCTAGGAACTCTAACTTATGTAAGGATAGTTCTTTTCGGATGGGGTCAGGCTTCTACTGGCAAAGGCCACTGGTCTCAGGCCATTCTCGTGCTTTGGTACAACACAGCCTCAACCCTTGCAAGCTAGCATCAGTGTGCAGGACGAAGGTTTTCTTGGATCGGCATAGGCCAGCACTGGAGCATGGGTAAGTTGATATATGATCTCATGAAAAGCAGTCTCATAATCAGGAGTCCAGCGGGCCCCAAATACTTCACTCGGATGAAAATACATTCTTTCAGTCTTGAGGGCCTGACTTTTGGTATTTTTTGTGGGTTGGGGATACCCTTGAGTAAGGTTAAGTAAGGCGGATCACTCTTGAATAGTCCTTGATGAAGCGCCGATAATAACCACAGAATCAGGAATCTTTGCAGTTCTTTTAGATTTTTGGGCTGTGGCGAGTGGTCAAGGCCTCAACTTTACTTGGGTCGGTCTCTATTCCCTCGTGGATACTATGTGTCCACACTTACTTTACTGATGTTTGAAAGAATTGACACTTATCAATGGACAGTTTAAGGCCAAAGTCCTCCAGTCGGTCCAGTACCTAAATAATCTGCTCTCATGTTCCTCCAGTGAGCTGCCAAACACAATAACATCATCTAGGTATACCAGGCACTCTAGTAAGTTCATGTCCCCCTTGCGCTCCATCAATCGTTGAAAGTGGCTGGGGCACCTGAAATCGCTGAGGCATCCTCATGAATTCATAGAAGCCAGCCGGACAGATAAAGGCCGCCTTCTCACGGTCCTCTGAGGCCATCGGGATCTGGTAGTACCCACTGCGGAGATCCAGCACAGAGAACCACTTGCTCCCGTTTAGGCAGTCCAAAGCATCCTGAATGCGGGGCATTGTGTACTGATCAGGAATAGTCCGCCGGTTTAAGGTGCGATAATCCACACACATCCTTACTGTTCCATTCTTTTTCCTCACTACCACAATGGGGGAAGCATAAGGGCTTCTGGATTCTTGTATTACACCAGCAGCTAACATCTCTTGCAGATGCCGCCTCACATCATCTATGTCAGCAGGTGCCAGGCGCGAGACCTCTCACGAAATGGTCTTTCGTCATGCAGCCGGATATTGTGCTCAGCTCTTGCACGCATCCCACATCCCATTCCTTTAAAGAAAACACCTGGTCTCTCTGGCAAGCTTTCACTGATCCTCACTTTCCATTCAGCTGGCAGCGGAGTCGCAATCAAACAAGTCAGGCGCTACTCTGTCATTCTTCCTTGAACTTTTGCTGTTGGGTAGCACTGCAGTGTCTGCACAATGCACATTAGCCAGGATGCAACCTCTGTTTACTCAATGTCTCTTTCAGACACATTATGAACTTGGACCATTACCCTTCTGGCATAAGCATGGGCTCTAGCGGCAAAATACTAGGCTTGACCAGCAGTCCCTCCTGGCAATTTTCCATCGCCTGGTGCATCCAACATTAATATTTTATTCTAACATCCTTTCTGATACGGACCTCTCCCTGTAAGGTACACTGGGCATTTGGCGCCAGGATCAGAGACTCAGGATCCTTCTTCCATACAATTCGACCGGTTCCTCTGGTTCTGTTTTTTCAGCATCTCTCTGTGCCTCATAGGCCTTCTTAATTAAAGCCGGAACTCTTAAAGCTCTACTAGTCTTTGACCCTGTTTTCATAACACAACTGTGCCAGCTCCAACATATGAGCATTTGTTCCAATCAACAAAGGGACACCATCATACAGTCCAGTGGGGGACACACTAAGGCTAGGGTCTCTACTTGTTCGGCCACTCCAGCCACGGAGGTGGGAAAGACAGCCAAATTCGGATATACCCGAATAGGGTAGGCCTTCTCACTTAACCCCATACATGCAGTCCTTCTAATGGTTGTAAGGGCATCTGACAAATGCTTCTGATACCAATCCTGGAACATAATTGTCACTTGGGAGCCACTGTCTAATACAGCTCTTGTAGACACTCCATTCACCTTTACAGTGGTCTCCATGGAGGGACCCACTATTCTGGACCAGTCTGGAGAGGCGGTAGTGGGCTCTGGGCAACTGACCTTACACAAAAGGACGTGAATTAGCATTTTTGTGCCCTCACTGGGATCATGTCGCGGCACCTCTTAACCACTGATTTCTTCTCCAAGCTCTCCTTGTAGCCTATATGCAACTTTGTCAGTGTCTTTGGGGACTGGCATTCCCTTTCATGTGCCCATCTTTCCCACAATTATAGCAAAACATACTTTCTGAGTTTGAGCTGGCGAGGCGCCACACTGGGAGCCAGGGCGGGTATTACTAACTGGAAACCTGGTGCCATCTCTGTCTGCGGCGTGATAAGCATTTGGAGACATCTCTCAGTTTCTCCACTTCCATGGTCAAGGAATTGAGTTTGGAGCTGTTATCACGGGAGATGCATGGGTGGGTACCCCCACCCCATAGCAGATGCAGTCGGATATAGGTCAGAGCCCGATTTGCAGGTGTGGCTCTCATAAAGGGACTTTTTTGAATTTCCTGATCTCTCTCAACAGTTCGCCCATTGTGGCATATCTTTTCCTTGTCAGAGCACTCATTGACTGTCAACCTCTGCCCCTGAACTTCACTTGATGGGTCACCCTCAGTCACCGGTCATGAGCCACAGCTGTTGGTGCAGGTACCTCCCGAGGTCGCCTTTTCTCAACTCCTAATTTCTCTCATTAACTCATCATAGGAGGTGGGATTCCAGTCGATTTGCCAGGCGAATCGAAGAACAGCAGTTCTGAGAAGGGGCAGACTTATGGATTCTGTCCAGTCTGGTTCGGTCCAGTTCAATCGCTGGCAAACTACCCTTTCTGAGGCATTCTTGCAACAATTTTTCCAGCCGAGAGACATACACAGACAACAACTCCTTGGTACTGTTGTGCATTTCTTACTCCACCATAGGTCCTCATCAGAATCTGGGCTCCCATACACATTCTCCAAGGCCTCAAGATAGGCCTGTGCAGTCGCTTCAGGGTTACTGGCCCATTTAGCACGGATGGTAGCCAGGGCAGGACCTCGGAGGCTCTCACTAACCCTCTTCGCTTCCCCTTCCGAGCATTGCCATTCTAGCACTTGGGGGGCAACATAGTCTATCCAAGTCTCCCAGTCATCCTCCCCTTGGGGGGTTGGGAGGGTGCCAGAGCAGATCCTCAACCTTCGGTAAGAGTCGTGACTAATGGCAGGTGCAGAAATAGGAGTCTGCATTGGTTCAGCCACCATTACGGGCACTGGAGCAGGAGAGGGTGTTGGGGGAGGAACACCCCTAGGTGGCAAGAATAGTTTCTTCAAGTCCTCCACAGTTTTCCCCTCTCCCAGCAACCATTCAGCAAATTTCTCCTCAAAGGTTTCAGATGGTGGGGGCTGATTCCCCCCCGGGTCTTTACTGTCCTTAGTTATCACTCTCCAAGCAGTGAGGCTCCCTCTGGGGTAATAGTCTGTGGCACTTTGGAGCTATCTATGGGATCCTTAACTCTACTAGGGCCAGGAAAGTGTGGGTGAGCAGATTAGCATGCCGACCCACCACCACAGGGTTTTGTAAACCTTCCACCTTGGAAAGTACTCCCTGCACAGTGTCCGTATTGATACCCAGGGGATGTCCAGGATAAGCATAGCATTTTGGGGGTCGATCTCCTCCCCAGTACACCACCCCACCAGCCGGTGCACAGCCACTTCTGTCGGGGTACCCATTTATTTTTTTTTCTTAACAGTGGTTCGTAAATATGGCCACCAGAGGACACACAATCCCAGCGGTGAGCTCCAAGATGTAACCCCTAGATGGCGCTATCCCAGGGGCTACTACCCCGCCTGATTTGCCACTAACAGGTTGAGGGGCCTGATCCAATGGAGGTGCCTCCACCCAGAGGTCAGGGTTTGCAATAGTTAAACTAACTTGGTCACAGCCCTCTGGGACACTGCAGAACCCCTTTCTTCCCACCAGTGGCCACACAATATATCAGAATTACCTTCACAGTATACACTTACCCCAGGTCTGGTTCCGCACTGGGACCTCCTGTGAAATGAGATACAGTGCAACAATCACAGTACAGTACTTTAACATAGACAAATACCTCAGGCAGTATAACTTTGCTGAAACAAGCAGCTCTGATTTATTTAGGGGATATAACAAGGACAGGGGAAATCAGGTTAATTAGCTTATCACTCTAATAATCTACCTATGGCTCTGTGCACAGGCCTATCCCTATCAGTTACTGTCCCTGGGTACCCAAGCCCTAGTGGCTAGTCCAAACCGTGGAGCTGGTAGGGCCCTTTCACACAGAGAAAAGGAGAATTAAACAGTCAGCAGTACAGTAATTCCATTTGGATTTAATGTGGCAATTCAACAGGAGCGACCCTGAATTAGTACTCACGACCTCCAAATAAGATAGGGTCCTTCAATGTCAGCAGGGCTCACTTGAGGTACACAAACCTCTTCACACATCCATATAAAAGAACGACTATACCAGGCAGGCTGCATCTGTATCCCGATCGCAATTACTGCACAATACCCGGAGAACACACAGCAGATTCAGTTCCTGACAGACCGAGTGCAATTTTCAGCAATTCTTCCAGTCTCTACAGGGTGAGCCTGGTTTCTACTCTTCAGAGATCCTTTGATTCTTTTCACAGGACGGATTCAGTCCTAACAAGCTGTTACACAAGCTGCAGACCGAACTCTGGGCCTTACACACGTTTTTGACTAAAACTGCACACTGAAAAGCACAGGGCTCCTTCCTTCTTCACTGCCAAAGCTCAACTGAAACTCCAACCGACAAAAACCGGCACTTCCTTTGAGTTCCTCCCAGTTCTTGACTGGATTGGCTGTCACTCACAATAGACTGCTGCTGCTGGTCCAAAAGGCACTGAAGTCTAAACTACATCTCCCAGAGTCACTGCCCATACAATCCTCTTGTGGCTGGCTCAGATTATGAGTCCAAGTTCTGATTCGTCCAAGGCACCATTTTAGAGCTAGCTTACCCCACACTGATTGGTCCAGTTCAGCAGTTCAAACCAGAATGGGGAACTAGGCAGACACTGTTCTGACTGCAAAAGAAATCAGGTTAGACAAACTGTAATTTCATTATTACTGTAAATGATTTCTGGCAAACAGTTACATCTTCAGATAGGTTCCCTTTGCACTCCTAGTGACTGCAAAAATGAAGTGAATTGGCAGCAGCTTGAGTGGTACTCAATCAAAGAAACACACAGTCCCCCATACTAACTAATTATGTCTGCAAGCAGACAGCTCTTAAAGAGACAGTACCAGAGGTTCTAAAAATACTCACTGATAAATGGCTTAAATGCCAAACACCATTCAGGCTTGGAGCATTCAAGCAAGCTCCTGGAAGTCTTTTGGGAACCCCCATTTGCAGGGGGGTTACATTTGTTTTTATTCATTGTTCCACTGTGTAATACACACAATAAAAAGTACATACGAGTAATAGCATGCTCCAGTGTGATAACATTAATAATGCAAGTACAGGATTTGAGTACGGTCAGTTGAGTAACATCATATGGTGGGGTCTCTTTGCAGAATATAAAAACATATTCTCAGTTAAATTCAAGAAAAGACCATTGCAGCATGCACATGGACTAGAAAACCGGAAATATTATTCTAATAATTACCTAGGTGCAGAACACCCAATAACACATCTAGTCCTTTACAAGTCCATGTAATACCCGATAATACACAATTATATGAAGTAAAGGACTATACTTATACTGAATTAATAACTCCTATGAGCCCATAAAAGCTGAAGTAGTTACATAAAACAGCACTTCCCGAAATTATTTAGTTACAAACTTCTTATCAAATGTATACAACTAGGGTAATAAAGGGCATTAGTCACTTTAGCAGTGTAGTAGTAATCAGCAATTATACAAAATATGTGATTAACTTCCCAAATCAGAACTGAAATAACTGATTGATTACTGTGTGAAATTTGAATCAACCTTTAGCAACTGGTGAAAGCAGTTATAAAATGTAGGTGTGCTAGGCTTTTAGTTGTAGGAGTACAGAGCTCCCTAACAGTATACCAAATATTCATTAAACTTTTATATACTATTTAAATGTCCAACTGCAGCACTACCCAGAGAAATAGTAGTTTTATTTAACCACCAGAAATGCACTAAGTCCTCAGTCCCAATCATCTTCGTTGTCCGAGGCTGTAGGTCAGTGGACAAAGTCCTGTTTTATAGCTTCAAGCCTTTTTCCTGCTTCAGTAGGGTCGGTGAAAATGTAAGTCTTACCAGCATAGTGGACTCTCAATCGAGCCGGTAGTTGCAGTGAATGGTTGATATCCAAGGCTCTGAGACCTGCTCGAACGGCATCAAAACATTTATGCCGTTGCCACGTGGCATAGCTCAAATCTGGGAAGAAATAAATTCGGTCTCCAGTCTCTAACTTCAACGGGCCTGATGATTTAGCCTCATTAAGTACCATGTCCCGAATATGGGCTCCCGCCATGACAATCATGATGGTGTGTCAGCCACCAGTCTCCTCCGTGGGTTTAAGCGAAAGGTCTTAACAATTTGCCCCTGTAGATCCAAGTTGAGTTGTTTGTGCAGTAAGGATTGGATATATTCCGGCAGATCTTCACCCTCTTGTGTTTCCGGGACTCCCAATAGCCGCAGATTACTGGCCCACATATTGTTCTCCAGTGATTCCAGCCGGAGTCATGTGGTCTTATTTTCAGCCAGGATCCCAGCCACAGCTGCCACCGATGTGTTCGCCGAGTCCACTGCCGTTTTAGCATCCAAGGCTACTGCATCCAAATAAAACTCTTTAACAGTAAATCGAGTGCCCAGGCCATCCACTTTCCTATCCAAATCTTGGATAGCTTGAAGAACCGTAGTGATGGAGGGTTCAGAGGTTTTGCTCCCCTATGCTGCTGGGTCACTGCCATGTGGCGTTTCTTGATGGGTTCTGTGTTTGTTAGGATCTTGCTGAGTTGTCTGGCATGTTTTACCCATTGTAACTGGCCAAAATGACCGCCAGTACGTTCTGCAGACACCAGATTCCAACTTTTACCATAAAAGAAGACGTTTTTCTGTTTAAAAGCCCCTTTTGTTATTAAAATAGGCAGGAGCTCCTGTGTAGTGTGTCTGCTCTGTCTGACCCCCCCCCCCATTAATATATTTCTATATTTCTAGCATCATTTAATTCTTCATCAATATATTTTTATTTCTCTCCAATGTCTTTCAAACCAGCTTTCATTACTGATTTTGTAATTGATGATGCGAGTGGCTTCCACTTGCAATTTTCAAAAATTCTTTCCCTCAAGGTTACTTTCTGACTTCACATACTGGATTCATACTGTGGATGTATTAGGATGTATTAGGAGAATGGCGACACACATTTCTGATGGTACACAGTACTGCACCACGCCAAAATATTTGCTTCATTTATAGTGGGTGCGGCCAGAGTACAAGGACTTTTAAAAACTTCAAAACACCATATCTCAGGTCATGAGTGAAATACACTGAAAGGAAAATTGATAGCATTGAAATTTTTGCGAGAACTACATTATTACTGAAAAAAACACCGTATCTCGGGTCGTGAGTGAAATATCTCCACAACCTCACCAGGGGGAGGGGTGCCCCTCCTAGTCCCCTTGTCCCATACAGACCCTAGCTACAAAAACGCATCGGGGATGGGCTGGAGTGCTCTCTTGGAGAACCTCAGGACTTAAAGGCTGTGGTCCCAGTCGGAACTCACCATGCACATTAACATGCTGAAGATGAGGGTGATGCTGTTTGCTCTTCAAGTCTTCCAGCACTTGCTCTGCCAGAGTCCACTCTTAGTCCAGTCAGATAATATGTGTGTAGCCTGGTACCTCAGCAAGCAAAGAGGCACTCACTTGTATCCTCTCTGCGGAGAGGTGATGCGGGGTGGGGAATTGGGCAGGTCTGCATCAAATTCCCCTCACAGCTGTTCACATTATGGGCGTGCATAACATCCTAGTGGACAGTCTCAGCTGTACCAGAGTAAGCACCTACGAATGGGAGCTCAAGCAAGGGGTAGTCGACAACATTTTCGACCTATGGGGGTCGTTCAGACCTGGATCTGTTCGCCTCCCCATACATCGCAAAACTACCCAAGTTTTGCTAGCTCACTCCCAGGCATGGTGCTCTCTGGTGAGGTGCGCTTGTTTTCTGCCGGACAGGGAGTTTTTTTGTGTGCCTTTCCAGTTCCTGCAGAGGGTGCTGATCAAGCTTCAGGCGGAGGGGGCTCACATGGTTTTGATCGCCCCACTTTGGCCTCACCAAATGTGGTCTCTGCTTCTTCAGCAGCTTGCAGTGGAGCCTCTGGTCCCACTACCTCTCTGCCACAGTCTCCTGCCTCAGGAGAGAGGTACGCTTGACTCATCCAGGGCTGGAGTCCCTTCACTCATGGCACCTCATGACATAGCGGTTTCAGGCTATGGAGTTTCCTCCAGAGTGGCTAAGGTCCTGTAGAGGCCAGAAAGCCTTCTACGAGGCTGACATATGTCATGTAATGGAAGCATTTCTCCAGTTGGGCCACCTTGAAAGGTTGGGACCCCTTTTCGTGCCCCATTCCTCAGGTCATAGGGTATCTACTACACCTCTGTAACGTGGGCCTGAGTTACTCTTCGCTGAAGGTTCACCTGTCTGCTATTTCTGCCTACCATTCCTTAGTACAGAGCAAAACTATGGCTCAGCTGGAGGTTTCCAAAACCTTTCTGAAAGGGATCCTCTACCCGAAACCCCCGGTGCGCAGTCCCACGCCACCTTGGGATCTCAATTTTATTTTGGAAAAACTGACCTTGCCTCCTTTTGAACCGGCTGGTAGTTGTGATATGCACTATTTATCATGAAAAACACTCTTTTTAGTTGCAGTTACTTCTGCTCAAAGGACTTCTGAGCTTTAGGCCCTGATGTGTAAGGAGTCTTACTTGATTTTTCAGAGAGACCGGGTGGCTCTGCTTACCAATCCTCAGTTTTTAGCGAAGGTGGTTTCTGAGTTCACGTTGAATCAGTCTATTCAACTCCCAGTGTATTACCCTGGGCATTCCAATCAGGGGGAGGCAATTCTGCATACCTTAGGTAGGCTCAGAATCTTGCGTTACTGTACTAACCGAATTGTCTGTCCAGAAAACAGACCAACTTTTTGTTTCTTTTGCACTTAAGAGAGAGGGTACAGCAGTTTCCAGACAGTGTTTATCCAAATGGTTGGCAAACTGTATTGTTTTCTGTTACTAGAGGTATGGTAAAACCCTCCTGGGAGGGGTTAAGGGCCATTCTACCAGAGGCATGGCTGCTTCTACTGCTTTCTTCAGGAATGTGTCAGCCACTGACATTTGTGCCGCAGCCACTTGGCACACTATCCAAACTTTCACCAAGCATTACAGTCTGGACATTGTCTCTAGGTGCAGTGTTGGCTTTGGTCTAGCTGTCCTCCAAGGCCTTCTGCCTTAAATTATCTGCCTTTGTGCAGACCTTTCCTGCCTACTGTGTTTTCAGTTCCTTCTGATTCACATTGCTTGGGACTCAGTCCTCAAGGTTATTACTTACTGCAGGAGCCCTCTTGAAGTAAGATTAGTACAGTTACGTAAGAACTTACCATAACAGTAGATCTTACTTCGAGAGGGCTCTTGCAATAGGTAATTACATATGGGACTGACGCCAGCTGGCGGCAGGACCCCACGGAAAAATTTCTAGCTAGCAGTCCCTGGCGAGGGACCGCCCCCAGGTCAGGTGACCGGCATCATGCGACATCGGTATAAAGGGGCGGTCCCAGACGCCCGCCTTCCAGTTCTTTCCCACCGTTAGCTCGTGCAGCACCTCGCGGTAAAGTTCGTGCTTAGTCAGCCCTGCTCTTTTGACGGTTTTACCGAAAATTGTAAGTATTTTTTCCTCCTATCGTCAGGTCATCGTTGGTGTATGTCGTCCCCTACATCCTCCGAGCACAAAAACAAGTGCGACTCGTGCGGCACCAACTGCCACACAAGGACGGCCATTCCCTCTGCCTCTTCTGCCTAGGCTCACCACCCAGTCGACAAGTGCCGCATTGCCTTCACTTCAACGCGGCTGCCCGCAGACGACGCCAACAGTCCCTGGAAGCCCATCTTCTAAAGAAAAAGATGTCTTCGATGGAGAAAGAATTGAAGAAGCTCAGGCAGGCGTCTACTTCTCCGGAAGGACATCGTAAAAAGTGGGACAAGGAGAGGCACCGCGAGAAGGCCTCCTGGCTCGCCCACGACTCCGGCCGGAGACGCGACCCAGGTAACATCCCCTCCAGGGGACCGTCCAACGGCAGCCTCCAAGGGTTTGGAGGAGGCGTTGGCCCGCCTGTCTGGCTTGCGCTTGGGCCTTGCGGGCGCCTACAGGCAAAAGGAGGCCTCCGCCCCCAGTTCAGCCGCAGGCTTGCGGCCTACTGGTGCGGTCGACTCCCATAAGTTGGACGTCGGCTCCTGCAACATCCGCTGGGAGAAGGTCAATAAGACGCATGACCCTTTGGGGCGGCGCACGACCTCGTCCCCCTTGGACCGGGCCGCTCCATCTCAGCCCGCCTCCGATGAGGGGCCCCGTAAGATGGATGGCGGCTCCTCCAGCGCCATCGGGACCTAGCCCTAAGCCGCATGTCGGCTCCCCGCGTCGGGCTGGGCGATGGAACCTAAGTGACGGACCCTCCAACTCCCATCATACCCGGTTCCCGAGCCTTCTGCCATCCAGGAGCCCGGAAATACCCCAGCCTGACCCTGGGGATTCTCCGTCCCCTGGGGATGTTCCACCTCGCCAGACCTTCCTCCTAGGGAACCGGATCTGACGCCTGCTCCTGGACACCGTCCCACCGACGCCATCCCCACCGACGCCGGCGGGGGATTTTCCCCTTCCGTCGGGCCCTGCTCCCCCCGGGCCTCTCAATGTTGACCTGCCCGTGGGGCCACCTTCTGGGCCGTCTGCTCCAGCAGCTCCTCTGGTGCCCGGGTACTCGACGTCTTATCCGACGCCGTCATACCCGGGACCACAGTATCCAGCGCCGCAGTACCTGACGCCGGTCCCTCCGACGCCGCAGTACCCGATGCCTCAATACCCGGCACCAGTTTTCCCGGAGCTGGGTTTTGGATACTCGCCTTATGGATACAACCCGTATTCTTTTCCCCCTCCTCCTCCACCTCCACCGCCCCTTCGACTGCCGGTGGATCTGCAGGAGACTCTGGCTTCCTGGTGGGCTGAGGCCAAGGCTTAGCTCACCAAGGAAGTAGAGAGCCGCCTTACGGTGATGGTGCCGCCCCCGGCTCCCATACGCCCGAGACGGCATACTCCCTCACCGCCTCCGGACTCCAGAGTCCTTCCTTCTGGATCCCGATAGGGGCAGGACACGCGTCCAAGGATCCCCCCAAGGAACCCGTTCCTCCCCCTAGCCGTGTTAGGGAGTCTTATTCTGCTTCTGATTCTTCTTCTTCCCTCTTGGATTCCTCGGATTCCTCCGACGGATGCTCCGAGAGAGACGACGAGCCTCACTCACCGTCCAAGCCCCGGCCGAGGAACCCTCTGAAGTCCCCTCCGGAGGACCCTTCCTTCACGGAGTTGTTCAGAAAAATCCAGGAAGTACATCAGTGTTGCTCCTTGGAACCAGATCCTCAGCGGGTCAAACTCGCCGAACATCTGGACCTGCCCCTGACAGCTCCTACTTTAGTGCCATCCTGAATCGAGCCTCACGCCCACCTTGTTTCCACTATTTGGAAACAACCGTCGGCTTTAGCCTCGCTTCCTGGGAAGTCTAACAGGCTATACCAGGCTCCTGAGGGTGTAGACTTTTGGACTGTCACCCACGTGCAGATTTGGTCATGATTAGCGCCGCTCATGGCCGGTCAGCGCATCCCAAACATCTAAGCTCGCTCCTCCGGATAAGGAATCTCGCCTCCTGGACCAGTATGGAAGAAAACTTTACGCCTCTTCCACACTGGGAATTTGGGCCCTGAACTACGTTGCTGATATGGGGGATTACCAGGAGGCCATCCTTACCCAGGTGGAATCTAAGATTGACTCCTTACCTGACTCTCAAGTAAAGCAGAAGTTAGCCGATTTAGTCCGTTGTGCTTGTTCGGCCAGTCGCCACATTCTGCGAACGAGATATGATGCAGTGGACACTGCCAGGCGGAGCTCCGCTTTCGCTGTGAGTCTTCGGTGTCATGCCTGGCTCCGCGTGTCAGGTTTGGTCCCGGAGGTGCAGTCCGAGATCCAGGAAGCACCTTTCAGGGGTTCGGTGCTTTTTGGCGATGATGTCAAGGACATCATCACCGACTTTCAGGAGAATGGGACAGCTCTGAAATTCGTGGATTCAATGTACCATCTCCATCACCCGCAGCGCCATCCTTTTCGCAGACGCAGTTGGCCACAAGCGAAACCCCAAGGAAGGCAGGCCACTAAACGTCGGGCCCTCGCAGCTGCCAGGCCCCCCCGCCCAAAAAAGCAGCGGGTGCCCCAGCTGCGGCGCTGTCCCACACTACCTGACTCCTCCCCTGTCCCACCGCCTTCCGGACACACCGGAGGAACCGGTAAGAGGGAGGTTCTCCATCTACTTTCCGGGTTGGGAGAGGATAACAACGGATTCATGGATGCTTCAAATTATAGCGGAAGGGCACTCTATAGAGTTTCTACAGAAACCACCCCGCCACCCCCCCTGAAGTCATCCTATGCAAGGGACCATCTTCCTTTGGTCCGGGAAGAAATCTCTGCCTTCCTCGCGAAGCAGGCCATCGAACCGTCCCCCTCACCTTCAAGGGATGGGTTACTATTCTCATTTCTTCCTGGTCCCAAAGAAGACGGGAGATCTCAGACCCATTCTCTATCTCAGCTCTTTCAACCTTTACGTGGAATACAAAAGGTTCAGGATGCTCTCCTTACAGACCCTTCTGCCCCTCCTTCGGCCGGGTCAATGGCTTTGTGTGCTGGATATGCAGGTTGCATATCTGCACATCCACATTCGCCCTTCTCATCACAAGTACCTCCGGTTTGCTTTTAAGTGGGACCATTACCAGTTCTGGGCACTCCCGTTTGGTCTTTCCTCAGCACCCCAAGTCTTTACCAAATGCCTGGCTGTGGTAGTGGCCCACCTACGTACAATGGGAGTTCAGGTGTTCCCTTACCTGGACGACTGGCTCCTGGCGGCCTCATTCAGGGAGGAGCTCCTGCATTTTCTCCCCCTCACCCAGCAGGTTTTTACTTGCCTGGGTATTACCATCAACCATTCCAAGTCTCATCTGGATCCCTCCCAGAGACTACAGTTTATCGGGGCTATCCTCGATACGACGGTGAGCAAGGCCTTCCTGCCTCCGAACAGGGCGGCCTCTCTTCAGTCACAGATTTCCCTGCTATCAGAACGCAGGAAGGTTCCGGCGAGGTTGGTTCTCCGTCTCCTGGGGCTCATGGCGGCCGCCATCCCAACAGTTCCCCGGGCTCGGCTCCACATGAGGATCTCTCAGTGGACTCTTCGCTCCCAGTGGGATCAACTTGTAGACGACCTAGATCATCTAGTACTGATCTCCTCGCCGATGGCACGAGACTTGCAATGGTGGATGGTTCGAGAGAACCTGTTTCGGGGGGTCCTCTTCGGTCATCTTCCCCCCTCCCAGACTCTGACCACAGACGCATCAGGTGAAGGTTGGGGAGCCCATCTGGGTCCTCACCGAACCCTGGGTTTATGGTCCAGATTGGAACTAGCTCTCCACATCATTGTGATCGCGCTTCGAGCAGTACTATATGCTCTCCAAGCCCTTCACCAATACATTCTTCCCAGTCACCTAGCCGTCCAGACGGACAATATGTGCGTGGTGTGGTACATCAACAAGCAGGGAGGGACTCGATCCTACCCTCTATGCAGGGAAGCAATAAGGGTTTGGGACTGGGCAACTCAACACAACCTTCACCTCACTGCGATTCATGTTCCAGGAGTCGACAATACCCTGGCAGACAAGCTAAGTTGCTCCTCTGCCCTGCCACATGAGTGGGAGTTGGACCAAAAGGTGCTAGATGACATCTTCCACCTTTGGGGGACTCCACAGGTAGATCTGTTAGCCTCTTCCCAATACGCAAAACTTCCCAACTTTTGCTCACTCATTCCAGAGCGAGGCGCTTTCTGGAATGACGCTCTGTCTCTAAACTGGAAGGGCAGATTCGTCTCTATGCTTTTCCCCCAATTCCTCTGGTCCCTCGTGTATTGCAGAAACTAACAACAGAAGGAGCGAGAATGATTCTGATTGCTCCTTTGTGGCCCAGGCAAATCTGGTTCTCTTTTCTACAGCAATATGCAGAGGTTCCTCCTCTTCCTCTTCCTTTATCTCGAGGTTTGCTGACCCAGGATCAGGGGACCCTGGTCCAGCCTGGGCTCAAGTCCCTACAACTTCATACATGGCTCCTGCAGACCTAGCTCAATCCCGCTTTGGTGTCTCTCCAAAGGTGGCGGAGATTCTGGTGGAGGCTAGGAAACCCTCCACTAGGTCCACTTATGCCGTGAAATGGAAGAGATTTTCTGTTTGGGCCACCTCTAGGAATGTGGAGCCTTTCTCCTGTTCAGTGGCAGTTCTGCTGGAATATTTACGGCACCTCTTCGACCTGGGTCTCAGTCATTCCTCCTTGAAAGTGCACATGGCCGCTATTTCAGCGTACCATGTTCCTTTCGCAGATAAAGCATTTGCCCAATTAGAGGTCTCTAAGACCTTTCTTAGAGGGGTCCTTCATCTGAGGCCCCCCATCCGGACCCCTGCTCCCCCTTGGGACTTGAACTTTGTTCTCGAGAAACTTACCCTTCCTCCCTTCGAACCTGCGGCCTCCGCAGAGCTGAAGTTTCTTTCATGGAAGACGCTCTTCTTGGTAGCATTACTTCCGCTCGAAGAATTTCCGAGCTCCAGGCCCTTATGTGTAAAATCCCATACCTGATTTTTCACAAAGAATGAGTGGCTCTTCGCACGAACCCTAAGTTTCCACCTAAAGTGGTAGCAGAGTCTACCTTAAATCAGTCTATAGAGTTACCTGCCTTTTTCACGCAGTACTCCAACCAAGGGGAATATTTACTCCATACCATGGATGTTCACCGGATTCTGAGATACTACACTGACAGGACGAAGGATCTCAGAAAGACTGATCAGTTGTTCGTCTCCTTTGCTCACAAAAGGGAAGGCAATGCTGTTTCCAAGCAATGCCTGTCGAAGTGGTTAGCTCATTGCATCACTTTCTGTTATGACAAGTACAACAAGACCCTCCTGGGTCAGGTCAGAGGTCACTCCTTACGAGGATTAGCGGCCTCTGCTGCTTGTTTCAAGAATGTGTCTGTGGCAGACATGTGCTGCCGCCACCTGGACTTCCGTCTATACCTTTACGAAACACTACAGTTTGGACATTGCCTCTCGCCGTAGAGCAGGCTTCGGGCTAGCTGTTTTGCAAGGCCTCCTGTCTTGAGGCTTGCAAGGCTTACTACTTTCAGGAGTAGTTTCTCCTCCCGTGCATTTTATTTGTTCCAGACTGCTTGGGATTCAGTCCTATATGTAATTACCTACTGCAAGAGCCCTCTCAGTAAGATAGTACAGTTATGTAAGAACTTACCGTAACAGTAGATCTTGAGAGAGCTCTTCTACAGTAATGTACTCTTCCCGCCTCCATCCCCTAGGCTTTTTCAGCTCTTTTCCAGGAATGGAAACATCTGCTTCTCTCTCGTCCGGGCCTTCCGGGCCTGTGGCAGGAAAGAACTGGAAGGTGGGCGTCTGGGACCGCCCCTTTATACCAACGTCGCATGGCGCGGTCACCCTGATGTGGGGGCGGTCCCTCACCAGGGACTGCTAGCTAGAAATTTTTCCGTGTGGTCCTGCCGCGCCGGCGTCAGTCCTATATGTAATTCCCTACTGCAAGAGCCTCTCTCGAAGATCTACTGTTACGGTAAGTTCTTACGCAACTGTACTATCTTCGAGAGAGGCTCTTGCAGTAGGTAACCTTTTTCCCTCCCTCTCCCTAATTTCTTTGCTGCTCTTTATGTATGACCTCATTTTGAGCTCCAGGAGCCTCTTTTTCCATTCTCTTGTCATTCCTTCTCGGGGGTCTAATGCAGGAGAACTGTAAGGCGGGTGTGGGGACCGCCCACTATATAGTGTCACTCTGATGTCATGTGATGTCAGTGGGTTGTCCCCTTTCAGACACTGCTAGTGAAAGTTTCTGTGTGGTCCTGATGCCTGGGGGCACAGTCCTCAAGGTTATTACCTACTGCAAGAGCCTCTCTCGAAGATCTACTGTTATGGTAAGTTTTTACATAACTGTACTTTGTGGATAGTAACCTTACCAGGCGTGCTGCCCCTTCTCAAGCAGGGCAACTGGCTGTGTTTTCTGGACATGCAGGATGCTTACCTGCACATCTTGGTGTTCCCTCCCCACAGGAGGCTCCTCTGTTTTTTTTTTTCCAGGGTGAGCATTATCAGTTTATAGTGCTGCCCTTTTGCTTTTCCACTGTACCGTAGGTCTTTACCAAGTGCTTAGCAGCAGTAGCTGTGGACCTGAAGAAGGAGGGAATGTACGTTTTCCCTTACCTGGATGATTGGCTCTTAAAGGCCCCATCCAGGGAACAGCTCCTGAAGACCTTTGAGAGAACTCTTCAGTTGTTCCTCTCTCTGGACATCACCGTCAAGCTGCCCAAGGTGGTCCTACTTCCGTCCCAAAGGCTGCAATAGTTATCTTCAGTTCTAGACTTGGCACGGGGGAAGGGCTTTCTGCCTCAAAATAGGGCAGAGTGCCTCATTATCCAGGCTCAGGAAGTGACGCTGAGCCGTGATTTCAGCCAGGATGTACCTGAGGCTGTTGGGACTGATGGCTGCTGCCATCCCCACCATTCTGCTGGCCAGGCTGCACATGCGCATCCTCCAGTGGACTCTCTAGCTGCAGAGGGACCAGTGAACAGATGATTTAGATTAGTTAGTGTTGATCTCCTCCCCAGTCCGCAAAGTGCTTCAGTGGTGGATGAACCCCCTGAACCTGTCATAGGGGTTCCATTTCAGATCTCCTGTCTTCATCATATCCTCACCACAGATGTCTCCAGTTTGGGTTGGGTGGCTCACCTGGGTCCTTTTCAAACTCAGGGCTCTTGGTCCCAGATCAAAACCTCTCTGCACATCAATGTCCTGGAGATGCAGGTGGTTCTGTATGCCATGCAGGCCTTTCAGAACCATCTTCTTCCAGGTCAGTTACTAATCCAGTCAGACATCCTCAGTGTTGTACTACATCAACAATCCGGGGGGGACACACACTCATACCCCCTGTGAAGGGAGGCCATGAGAGTGTGGTATTGGGCACTAGACCATGGCCTGACCCTCTCAACGGTCCATGTCTCAGGAGTGCTAAACACTCTGGTGGACAGTCTCAGCTGGACGCAATCCAGCATGCATGAGTGGAATCTTCTCTCATCTGTTGCGGAAGATCTGTTTGACAGATGGAGTCATCCAGAGTTGGACTGCCCAATTTTTGCTTGCTTGATCCAGGGCCTGGAGTTTTCTTATGAGAAGTGTTGTCCCTCCCCTGGAGAGGGAGGTTTCTTTATGCTTTCCCTCCATTTCCTCTGATTCAGAGGGTGCTCAGCAAACTGCAGATGTAGGGGGACACCATGATGCTGGTAGCTCCATTCTTGCCTCACCAGATATGGTTTCCTCTGCTAGAGCAGCTGGCGGGGGAACCTCCGGTGCCTCTCCCCCTCTGCGGGAATCTGCTGACCCAGGATCATGAGGCCTCCTGGTCCATCCCAACATCAGGTCCCTCCATCTGCACGCTTGGCTCTTGAGGACATAGCCATCACCAGATTTTGGGTTTCTGATAGAGTGGCAGACGTCCTAGTGGCTGACCGAAAGCCTTCCACCGAGCCACTTATGCCATGAAGTGGAAGCGGTTTGCCATATGGGCGGCCAAGCACAGTCTGGACCCTTTCACCTGTTCAGTGAACCAGATTCTGCACTACCTAATTTCCCTGTCTGACTCAGGTCTCCACTACTTCTCCCTCAAGGTGTACCTTTTGGCTGTCTCGACCTTTCATGAGCCCGTGGGTGACCATACCATAGCTCAGCTGGATGTCTCCCATGCCTGTTTGAGGGGCATCCTGTATCTAAAGCCTCAAGTCTGTCCCCCTGCCTGGCTAGGGATTTGAATGTTGTTTTGGAGAAGTTGACCATGTCTCCTTTTGAGCCAACCCAACTTGCAAGCTACGCTTTCTTTCCTGGCAAGCGTCATTTCTAGGGGCGTGAATATGGTGTTCTATCCGCATTCTGGCAGTATCCTTTCCACTTTAAATTTAGCCCGGAACGTCTTCAAGCTGGCTCCTCCCACCCATCCAGGTGGTAATGCCCTCGGCTCCACCCCTTGATGTTAGATCTTTCTTTCCGCTGAAATAAGACGGTTCCCTCCTTACTGCTCTCGTGATGAGAAGGCCTTTTGCTTATATTTCTTCAAAACGTAATAAAAACTTTGTCTTCAGGTTTTTCTTCATGCCGCTGACATGGACAATGTGAAGTCTACTGCTCTCTGGGTGTCTCCTTTATGGGGTGTTCAAGAACTTGTGCCAGGCCCTTCCAACCCATGGGCATGGTCCTTCATCGACGCACATGTCGAAATCTAAAAAGAGTTCAAAAAATGGTCTCGCCACCAATCGTGTCATCAGGAAAGCTCTTGGGCTCCTGATTCCCATGCTTCTCTGGAGGTTCCGACCTTGATCAAATTCTCAGCCCAGGCCGCCAGCTCTATGATATCCCCATCGGGGCCAGTTGACCGAGACGTAGTTCAATATTCCAGCCAAAATTTTTCTCGAGCTGGTTGATCCATTGTCACCCAAAGAGGCCGATACCTCCTTGTCGAGGATTCCGGTCCTCACTCAGACTCAGGGAGGGATGGATCAGTCCACTGACCCATCACCTCTTGTTGAAGACCAGGAACCAGAGGGGCCCCAAGCCAGCCCCATCTCTGGCTCACTGTTGGTCCCCCAGACGGTCAAGGTCCCAGCCTCGGTCCTATGGGTCGAGTGGCTAGCGTCGATGTCAGTGCTCCTGTTCTCAATACTCAGGCAAGCGGCACTACCACTACTCTTCATCCTCCTCATGTGAGGAGAGGCTTCAGCGTAAGTTACATTGATGCTACGAGGACTTGATGTGGCAACAGCTGGTGTTTGCCAGTATGAAGTCCGTACCACCGTCTACCCCAGCCATCACCTGGCTTTTGCTGCAGAGTCCGATGCCTTCTCCGCCTCCACAGGAGCAAACTCATTAAATGGTCTTGGCTTGGCTTCCTCTGGCGTCTCCGCTGATTCCAGTGGAGCTGCCCCCCAAACAGCTGGTGTCCGGCATTCTGACTAAGGAGTCTTGGCCAGACTCAGGTCTTCCCCATCGGTTGTCAGTCACCATCACCCCTGACCGTCCACAGAGGGTCAGCGGGGATTCGGGTGGTCGACCCCTCTTCTAAGACTTATCAGAGTCGGAGGGATCCTCCTTGCACTCCCATCCGGTGGACACGGAATCGGTGAAGGTCTCTCAATGGACAAGTGCCCTACCTCCTTCATGGGCCTTCTCTGTCTTATCTTGGAGTCCACGGGTCCCAAGATGGAGCCTGTTCAGAAGTGGGATTGGTACCCACTCACAGAGATTTTGGACCGGAGTGATTCCCCTGGGTAAGCCTCCCTGGTAGCAAAGGCCATTCTTGGCCTTGTCTTGGAGCTATGGCAGTGCCCCGCCTCCTGCCCAGTGCCGTCAGCTTGTATGGCCCGCAAGTATCTGGTTCCCTCTCAGGGTTCACAGAAGATCCTTAGACAGAGTGCTTGGTGGCAGATTCCATGTTCAGCGCTCCAGCAACATGGGAAACATTGATAAACCTCCTGACAAGGAGTCCAAGAAACTGGACCATTCAACAAAAAAAGTTCATGCTGCCTCTTTGCTTGTTCTTCGCCGAGCAAGCTTGGCCCTTCTGATGGCCCATTTTTCGTATTCCCTGTTGGGCATTCTGGATGAGGTGCTCCCTCATCTCCCAGCAGACCTGCAGACTACAGTCAAACAGGTCTGGGATCAGCATCTGGCTGTGGCAAAAAGCAGCTCCAGACAGCCATGAACATTGGGGACTCCTGGGCCCATTCATTGGCGGCCGCAGTGGCCATGTGCTGCATGGTTTGGCTGCAGATCTCGACCTTCACGGCAGACATCCAGTACAAGCTGGCTGGTGTCCCCTTCCTGGGCACTGACCTGTTCGGTCCTGGGGTTGAGGGGCACCTCACCTGCACTGAAAATCCAGTGCCACCTTGGACTTGGTGACATCCACTTAGAGGGACCCAAAGGTCTCCAGACAGCAGAAAAAGAAGCCCTTTTGGTCCATTTTCCTCTCTTGCAGCCAAACCAGCCCAGCCCCAAGCTGGGCAGCAGGCTCAGGCCTGGCAACCTCGGCAGAAATCAGTAGCCTCGGTCATCTGCAAGCTGGGAGGATGAGGCCCCGGGGGCTCCTCAGCCGGGCCCTCCTCTGCCTGCAAGCCTGCCCAGTGATGGGGTGAGGGGTGCCTCCCTCATGCCCATCACGCCACCCCTGGGTCCTCCCGTAAGGAGCCGTCTCTGCCACTTCCTTTCCATCTGGTCTGCTGTCACCATGGACAGGTGGGTTCTGGAAGTGGTCAGTCAGAGTCTGCCTCTGGAATTTGAGCAGTACCCGCCTTGCCGAGCCCATGCCCCACGGGAGAACATGGTATCTGCATGCATTTTGTCAGCCCTTCAGCATGACATTCCCCAGCTTTTAAGCAAGGAGGCCATGGTTCCTGTTGTGGACCCTCTGGAATACCCAAGGTTTGTCTCCAGGTACTTCCTGGTGCCAACACAGACGGAGGCTGGTGCCCCATCTTAGATCTGCACGACCTGAACAAGTTCATCAGGTCACACGCTTTTCTTTTTTTTTTTCACCAGGAGAGACACGCCAGTTGTTTGGGAGCACAAGGAGGTTAAGTGATTTGCTCAGGGTTTCACAGTATGCAAGTGAGGGTTGTGGGATTCAAACTCAGGTCTCCAGGTTTGCAGTTCAGAGCCTTAAACCACTGTGCTATACTGCCTCCAACTTGTGGGATGTCCTTTCAGAATGTTAACTCTGTCCCAGATCATACCATCTCTCAAGCCAAAGATGTGGTTCTGCTCACTGAATCTACAGGACTCATTCTTTCACGTCCTGATCCATCTCACACCAGCGGCTGCTTCCAAGTGGAGGGAACCCTCTGCGAGTTCCAGGCCGTGCCATTTGCCCTGTCCTTGGCCCCCAGGGTCTTCAAGTGCATTGCAGTGGTGGCAGCTTGCCTGAGGTGCCGAGGGGTCCGGGTTGTCCCCTACCTGGATGATTGGCTGATCGCGGGTCCCTCCAGGCGGGAGGTGGAATGGTCCAGGGACCTGGACTTCCAGACCTACGTCACTCTTGGTCTCCTGGTCAGTGAGGCCAAATCAGAACTCATGCCCTCGCAGGTGATCAGCTTCATCTGGGCAGCACTCGTCTCTTGCAAAGACAGGGCTCAGCTCCCAGTGGACAGGGCGGAGGCTCTCTCCTCCTTTGCCTGATCATTTCAGGTTGGGCAAGTGCGCCCTGCCTGGGTCTTCCTGCACCTACTGGGTCACATGGTGGCATGCACCACCATGGGCTGTTGGGCCCGCTGGAAGATGTGCTCTCTGTAGTGGGAGCTGGCATGCCAATGGTCCTAGGGCAAGGGTCACTTCGACCAGCTGGGCTCCATGACTCAACTGATGTGGGACACCCTTCAGTGGTGGTTAGTCCTGGCACATCTGCAGGAAGGGATCCCCTTTGTCTGCCCAGAGCTGACGGTCATCCTGACGACCGATGCCTCTCTCGTGGGCTGGGGTGCCCACCTGTGGGAAACACAGGGTCCACATGCTATGGACCCCCGAGGAATCCTGAAGCCACATCAACCTGCTGGAGCTGAGGGCAGTTCAGCTGGTGCTGACAGCCTTTGCTTCACACATTTGGGGTCAGGTGATCCAGGTCCAGACGGACAACACCATGACCATGTACTACCTCAACAAGCAGGGTGGAACACACTCCCTTCCTCTGTGCAGGGAAGCTCTCCGCATGTGGACCCTCACACGCAGCCTAGAGGCAGATTTCCTGGCCATCCCTGTGGCTGGTGTCTCCAACCAGCTGGCGGATGCTCTCAGCCATGTGGTCAAGACATCCCACAAGTAGTCTCTCCACCCTTAGGTAGTACACAGTCTGTTCTCCCAGTGGGGCACCCCTCTGGTGGACCTGTTTACCTCCAGGGAGAACATAAAGATGAGGCTGTAGTGTGCCCGGCCCCTCAGCAGCGAATGCTGCAGGGGGATGCCTTCTCGAGGCCTTGGACCCTGAGCCTCCTCTATGCCTTCCCTCCATTTCCCTTGATCCACAGGGTGTTGCTCAAGGTGAGGAGGAACAAGGCATGGGTGATCCTGGTGGCTCCGGACTGGCCATGCCAGTTTTGATACCCAGATCTCCTCAGTCTCAGCAGCAGGCTCTGAGGTGTCTTCCTCTCCACCTGGACCTGCTTTCCATCAATCAGGGGAAGGTACTCCATCTGGACCTTCAATCACTGTGCCTGACAGCCTGGTTCCTAAGTGGCTAGAGTCACAGGCTTTAAGTCTCTCCGACAACATCCTCACCATGGTGGAGGCTTCTCGGAAGCAGTTGACTAGAAAATGCTACATCTTCAAATGGAAGAAGTTCTCCATTTGGTGTCAGGCAAGGGGCTGGACCCTTTGTCCTGTCTGGTGGTTAGCATCCTCGACTATCTTTGGTCCCCATCTCTGTCAGACCTTCAGTTGACGACCCTTAAGGTGCACCTGGCAGCCATCTCTGCTTACTGGGCGCAGGCCCGTCGGCCATCAGTGGTGCAGGAGAAAGTGGTCTGACCTTTCTTCAAAGGCCTCGACCACATTTCCCCTCCGGTACAAGAAGCACCACCACCACCATGGGACTTGTTCCTGGTGTTCGCAAGGCTCATAGGCAAGTCACTCGAACCGATGCACAGGTATGAAATGTCTCACCTGTCGTGGAAGACTGCCTTCCTGGTGGCTGTCACGTCAGCCGGAAGGATCAGTGAGCTCCAAGCGCTTTCGGTGGAGCATCCTTACCAGGGGTCAGCCTTTTTTAAAGTTCAAAATGTTATTGTATTTTCAAAACACAAGATACATACATGAAAATCAAAAATCCACCCATTAAATTTTACATAAGTTACGACTTGCGTGTACTGTAACTACTTGGATTACATCAAGGTGTACAGTTAAAGTGCCCTAACTAGAAGGATGGCTGCAGCAGTCTTATAAGCTTGACAGTTTTGTATTATGTTCTGTGTCATTGGCAGGGCCCCGAGTTTTCCGCGATTCTGCGGATGCCGCAAACCGAGGAAATATCCGCGGAATTTGCCATCACCCGCGGAATTCGCGTCCGCCTGCTGAACAAACGCCCTCTTCATTTGCCGACGGAAGTTTTAATCCCCCGTCGGGCTTCACTGTCCCTCCAACAAAGTTGTATGCCACGCTGGGAGCCTCACCCAGCGTGGCAAAACGCCTTGCCGACGCGAGGTGCCCAACTCTGCCGCTTCACTGTCCCCCTTAACAAAGAGCATGCCACGCTGGGAGCCCACCCCAGCGTGGCAAAACGTTCTCTTTGCCGACGGGGTGCCTAACTTCGCCAGCTTCACCGTCCCTCCTTGTGTGTTATTAAAAAATAAAACCTGAAATAAAAACCTTCTATCATTGCTTCTTTTGCGCCCCTCCACCAACCCGCACCCACCCTCTGCGTTCCTACCTCTCCACACCCCCACCTCAACCCATACTTACCTCCGGAGCCCAGCACAACGATCTTCGGTGGACCGGGAACACGTCTGCACTCTTCAAAGCCGGCCACGAACTGAAGAAATGCCGGTAAGCTGTATAATGGCATAAATGGATTGTATTCAACTTTAGTGCATATCTCAGCCATTTCTGGGAATTTTTTCACCAAATTTTCAACATGGGGTTTTTGGGGCCCCACCTCTTGAATGTGACATTGTTATTTCGTTAATCGTTTCGAAAGGTGGTTCCGCAGTCACCGCGCCGGAACCACCTTTCCGGAATGATTAACAAATGACAGTGTTACAGTTCTGGAGGTAGGCTCAAAACCCTATGTTGAAAATTTGCAGAAAATATTACCCAAAACGACTGTTTTATGAGCTATGCAGCTGGGTTTCACGCATCAGTAACTTCGAGCATTTTTATTATTTTCACCAGATTTTCAGTATTGCCATTTTACCACACCTCCTTATGAACAGTGCAACTGTCATTTTTCACATCTCACCTAAATGTGTGTTTCGCATATGTAGCGCATAATAGCGCGTCGGTGTGCGAATCAATGTTCGACAGATTAATAAAATCACAGTGATACTGTTCATGAGCAGACGCTCTTGAACTGCCTATGTTGAAAATTTGGTGACAAACGCCCATAAAATGACTGTGTTACGAGCATGCGTTGCGCAGTTCCTACGCACGCTCGTAACTTCGAGCATTTTTAATATTTTCACTCCAGATTTTCAGTATTGCCATTTTACCACACCTCCTTATGAACAGTACAACTGTCATTCTTCACACCTCACCCAAAATGTGTTTTCACACATGTAGCGCACAAAAGCGCGGTCGGTGTGCGAAATCAATGTTCCGGACAGATTAATAAAATCACAGTGATACTGTTCATGAGCAGAGGTCTTGAACTGCCTATGTTGAAAATTTGGTGACAAACGCCCATAAAATGACTGTGTTACGAGCATGCGTTGTCAGTTCCTACGCACGCTCGTAACTTCGAGCATTTTTAATATTTTCACTCCAGATTTTCAGTATTGCCATTTTACCACACCTCCTTATGAACAGTACAACTGTCATTTTTCACATCTCACCCGAAATGTGTTTTTGCACATGTAGCACACAATGGTGCGGTCGGTCTGCGAAATCAATGTTCCGGACAGATTAATAAAATCACAGTGATACTGTTCATGAGCAGAGGTCTTAAACTGGCTATGTTGAAAATTTGGTGACAAACACCCATAAAATGACTGTGTTACGAGCGTGCATTGTGTCAGATATGGCAAAAAAAACAAAAAAAGGAAAAAAATTAAGGGTTAAAATGTGCCGAAGAATTGCCGCAGAAATTGGTGTTGAGTGCCACAGAAGTTCTGCGGCAAATGAGAACCCTGCCGCAGAACTTTGCTCTGATGTGCCGCAGAAAAATCGGGGCCCTGGTCATTGGTAATGGTTAGTACATGCAATGCATCAACCTACTGGTATTGAGAAATGACAGGCTATAGAATGCCTCTGTATTTCTACTAATACCTAAGTAGCCATCATAAACTCATGTCTTTGCTTGCTACTGCTTAGTGATGAATGGTTATTTCATGGCTATATACCATGAGATGTTACATGAATAGCAGATCACAGCCGGTTATTTTATAGGCCCCGCAAGCCAGGATCCTTCAATTAGTTGGGTGAGCCACAAAACCTAAGAGTTGTCCTTCGCCCCAACCCGAAGTTCCTCCCAAAGTTTGTGTCTGATTTTCACCTTAACCAGGTGATTACTCTCCCAGTGTACTTCACCAACCACACCTCGGAGGCTGAGCACAGGCTTCATACTCTGGACCAGTGGCGAGCACTAGCCTATTATAAGGAGCGCACGGCTGGAGTCCGGGGAGAGGTTCGCCAGCTATTTGTCACCTAAGCTGAAGGCTGACCTGGCGGACTGGCAGTTAAGTGGACAACTGGCAGGTGGATTGTATCCGGCATCGACCTCTGCTATAGGTTGGCAGGTAGGGTGCCTCCCATAGGGCTAAGGGCTCATTCCACCCGCCATACCGCTGCCTCGGTGGCTGCTTCCAGGAACATCTCTCTCCAGGAAATTTGCAGGCCTGCTACCTGGAGGACAGCACACACCTTCATTTCCCACTATCACATCAACCTTGAGTCATGCTAGTATGCTGGTTTTGGGGCCTCACTGCTCCAATCTTTATTCCCTAAGTAGGGTGTATGCATCTTGCCGCCTTCTCCAGGAGAACTGCTAGGAATCTTCCAGAGTGTGGATAGAACACCATATCCACCCACCTAGAAAAACAGGTTACTCACCTGTAACAGTAGTTCTAGGAGTGGTATATGGTGTTCATCCACACTAACCCACCTGACCTCCCCTGGTACGTGGCATACTGATTCTGCTTCCAGTGGACAAGATCTGACATCACGGGGTGGAACTAAGGGTGTCGACACCCGGGTGGGTGAGAAGCACCAGCTTGAAGATGTTCTGGCTGAATGTAAAGGTAAAGTATACTGCCAGAGTGTGAATGAACACCATATACCACTCTTAGAACTACTGTTACAGGTGGGTAGCCTGGTTTTTTAGTTGCTATTACTTCTGCTTGAAGAATTTGAGCATGAGGCCTTCTGGTATGAGGAGCCTTATTTGATTTTTCACAAAGACAAGGGTGTCTTTGCACACAAATCCTAAGTTTCTCCTAAGGTGGTGTCCAAATTTACACTGAATTAATCTATCCATCTTCCTGTTTATTTTCCAGAGTGTGCCAATCCAGGGGAAGCAGTGCTCCGTATGTTAAATGTGCGCAGAACTTTGGAAAATGACCTGCTCCAAACCAAGGAATATAGAAAGTCAAAGCAGTTGTTTGTTTTTTTCGCCCCAGGTAGAGAGGGCATTCAGGTTTCTAAACAGTGTTTGTCCAAATGCCTGGCTAATTGCATTGTGTTCTTCTACAAGTATGGCAAAGAGTTGACTGGAGCTGTCAAAGCTCATTCCACCAGTGGCATGGCTACCTCTGTGGCTTGTTTCCGAGGGGTCTCAGCTGCTGACATTTGTGCAGCTGCCACCTGAAGTACCGTTCACACTTTTACCAAGCACTACAGTTTGGACATTGCCTCTAGAGCCTGTGCAGGATTTGACAGGCTGTGCTTCAGGGCCTCCTGTCTTAAGCTTAAGGTTGGCCTTCCTCCCAGGCTGTTTGTTAGCACCTATAACTGCTTGGAACTCATTTCTGCAGTGTGACCTCATGACTGAGATACCCCGAAGAAGATAGAACCATTACGTAAGAACTTACCATAGCAGTAGATCTTTGAGGATATCTCAGTCATCAGATCTGTCTTCCCTCCCACCCTCTCCCTTGTTGGGTGAGGCTCTTTTCTGGAACTGGCTATCTGGTGTATCCAGCCTTTCTTATTGGCCTGGGTACCTCTCTCTCTTTCTCTCTCTCTCCTTTGTCCCCCATGGCTAGCTATGTTCCCTTTGTCTTCGGGGAAAAGAACTGAGGAGGAAGTGGGGCCACTCATGTCTTTATAGGGTTGGTGACCATGACGTTAGCATGGGCGGCCCCAGGTGTAGTGCTGAAAATCTTCCATGTGGATCCTGCTTCACCAATGGTAAAGTTCTTATGGTGTGATCTGATGACTGAGATCCCCTCAAAGATCTACGGTTATGGTAAGTTCTTCTGTAAGTGTTCTCTATGGTGAGTCCTTAATTGTCATATTCTGCTCTAAGCAATCTATCTGCCAGGATTCTGGCAGATGAGCTCAGTCAAACAGGTGCTGATCCTCACGAGTGGTCACTAGCACCAGACGTCGTAAAATCGTTATTCGACAAGTGCAGCACCCCAGATATGGACCTTTTTGCATCCCCACTCAATGGCAAACTGTCTCAATTCTGCTTCAGAAGTCCAGGACATGGCATATTCTGTCAGGATACAAACCCATATGGACTCCTTTCCATGTCCCCTTGGCAAGGTTCTCAGTACTTACTGGACCTTTCTTGTGCTGTTCTGCAGTGTTCCACAGTTAATGTCCATCTGTGTGCTGTTCGTGCACACCACAAACCTGTGGGGACCCTCTACCTTGCACAGCTACCAAAGAGGTTTCTCTAGGGTATTTTGCACACAAGGCCTTCCATCACGAAGCCGATGGCTCCCTGGGATATCAACCTTGCTCTAGATTTGCCACTCACAAGCCTTTCGAGCCAGTTGCGATGTGTGACTTGATGCTTTGAACTTGGAAGGCAGCATTACTGGTGGCTGTCACGTCTGGACACAGAGTATCTGAAATCAATGCTTTGGTCACAGATTCTCTGTTTACTGTTTGCCATAAAGATAATGTAGTACTCTGGAAACACCCTAGGTTTTTACCCAAGATGGTGTCAGTCTTCCATCTTAATCAGGTCATTGTCCTGCCTACCTACTTTTCCAAATTCCACAATGAGGGATAAATGACTCTCCACTCATTGGATGTTAAGGGGGTCCTTAGATTTCATCTGGACAGAACCAAGGACTTCAGAGAATCCAAACAGCTCTTTGTCTCCTTTGATCCTAATTGGAAGGGACAGCATGTCAAACCACATGAAAGCAAGGGTCCTGGATTTCAGACGGGTCGACTTTGCAAAAATTGGGGAATGTCTCAAGGAAGCCCTGGCAGAAGAAGAAGTGGGGGGGGAATAGAGAAGCAGTGGGCTAACCTTAAGGGAGCCACGGCAGAGGCAACAAGCCTTTGTGTTAGGCAACTAAGCAAAACAAGGAGAAAGAAAAAAAACACTATGGTTCTCAAAAGACGTGTCTGGAAAGGTAAGAGAAAAAGGCTAGCTTTCAGGAGGTACAAGGAAACACAGAGAGGGAAAGACAAGGAACTGTGTCTGGAAAAGCAGAGGGATGCGGGGAAATCAGTCAGGAGTGCAAAGGCGCAAACGGAAGAAAACATAGCCGAGGCTATGGAGAAAAGAAACAAGTCCTTTTTTAGATACATTAGTGAAAGAAAGAAGAGCAGGGGTGGGATTGTGAGGTTAAAAAGGGAGGGAAGGGTGTGTGCAGAGAGGGACCTAGAAAAAGCAACAATCCTGAACAAATATTTTTATTCAGTATTCGCAGAAGAAAGGGAAGGAGAAGGACCACTATTAGGTGATGGGGGTACCAATGGGAGGGAGGTGGATACCGGTTACCATTTATGGAGGAAAGAGTCCCAAAGGAACTCAAGAATCTGAAAGGGGACAAGGCTATGGGACCAGATAGGATACATCCCAGAATATATATATTTTTTTTTTTTGCAGTTAATTTCTTTCTCCTTTGCCCTAGGCAGCACTCCTTCATGCCTGATCCCCAGCCCTGTGCCCCGCTCGTGGCCTACTTTCCGCTGTCCTCCATGGCTCCCCCCCTCCCCGACGGGGTGGTGGGGATCCGTCAACCTGCCAGAACGGATCTGGTGTGGAGGTTACTGCTATTCGTGGGAGCGGGGATCAGCTGTCATCTTGCTGTGCCCAGGACTCCTTTTTCCTTCCCTTAGGAGAGGAGGTGTGCAATGACGCCCTATGGAGAGAGCACGCATGCATCCACATGTGCCCTTCCAAGCATCTGCCTCCTCTCCTCCCCTTTCTAAGCATCAGTGTGCTGTCCTCAGCCACCGTTAGGGGCCAGTCGACACCGACTGCTGGTGGCCCCTCTCCCCGGAGAAGGAGAGCAGTCCCTCAGATGTTCAGTCCTTCTGCTCCCCTGCCGACCCCTGGCGGCCCATGCTCATTCCTGAACCCACGTCACTGGCGTAGGGCGAGGTAAGGTGACCAGCGTCTCGGGCCACCGGGCCAGCTATGCATCCCAGAATATTAAAAGAATTTAGAGAGGTGCTGGCAGCACCACTAATAGCCTTATTTAACAAATCAGTAGAGACAGGGGTGGTTCCAGGGGACTGGAGGAGGGAAAATTTATTCCGTCTCCATAAAAGTGTGAACAGGGAAGAGGCTGGCAACTATAGGCCAGTCAGCCTGACCTCAATGGTGGGGAAATTAATGGAGTAGCAAACTGGCTGCACAACAGGACACAAAAGGTAATAGTGAATGGAAAACATTCCGAAGAAAGGGGGGTTACTAGTGGAGTACCTCAGGGCTCAGTACTGGGTCCAGTCCTCTTTAACATCTTTATAGGTGACATTGCAGAGGGTCTGGAGGGAAAGGTATGCCTCTTGCAGATGACACACAGATCTGTAACAGAGTTGATACACAAGGGGGGGGTAGAAAGGATGAGAAGGGACTTGGCAAGGTTGGAGGAATGGTCAGACATATGGCAACTTAGATTCAGTGCAAAGAAGTGCAAAGTAATGCACCTGGGAAACAAAAACCCAGGAGAAGAGTACACAATAGCAGGGGAGGTACTAACAACAACAAAAATGGAAAGGAACTTGGGGGTAGTCATATCAAATGACCTAAAGGTGGGTAAGCAATGTGAGAAGTCAGTAAGGAGAGCCAGGGGGATACTGGGATGCATAGGAAGGGGCATCACAAGTAGAAAAAGGGAAGTGGTTATCCCTCTGTACAGACAGTTGGTGAGACCCCATCTGGAATACTGTGTGCAGTTTTGGAAACCCCATTTACGCAAGGACATAGACAGGATGGAAGTAGTCCAAAGGAGGGCAACTAAAATGGTGCAGGGTCTGCATCAGAAACCATATGGAGAGAGCTTAATATGTATACCCTTGATGAAAGGAGGGACAGGAGGGACATGATAGAAACTTTGAGGTACCTCAAAGGAATCAACAAAGTCCAGGAGGGTAGCATCTTTCAGAAAAAGAGATGTGTAAGAACAAGGGGCACAATTTAAAGATAGAGGGGGGATGGCTCTGGGGTAATGTGAGGAAAGTTTTTTCACGGAGAGAGTGGTGGGTGCATGGAACCATCTTCCTAGGGAGGTTGTTGGGTCTAAAACAGTGGGGGAATTCAAACATGAATAGGACAGACATAAGGCAATTGTAGTGGGGGGTGTTGCAGGAAGTAGGCTGTTGGTTAACTAGAATCTGCAGCTTATCCAATAGGAAGGGAAATTGGCAGGCCTAGTGGGCCTTATCTGCCGTCAAAGTCTGTGTTTCTAAAGGAAAGGATTGTGATATTTCTTGAATCCAGCAAAGCACAGGATCCAAGGTAGCATGGATTCACAGTGGGAAAGTCTTGTCAAACAAATGTGATAGATTTCTTTGACTGGGTGACCAGAGAAGATCAGGGAGGGGCAGTGGATGTGGCCTACCTAGATTTCAGCAAGGCCATGCCACTGTCCCACATAGGAGGTTGGTAATTAAGTTGGGTAGCCTGGAAGTGGGCCCCAAGGTGGTAAACTGGGTCAGAAACTGGCTGAGTGACAGGACACAGAAGGTGGTGGTAAATGGCGTTCAATCCGAGGAGAGGGGTGTGACCAGCAGGGTGCCACAGGGATCCGTGCTGGGACTAGTCGTCTTTAATGTTTTCATAAGCGACATTGCAGAGGGGCTGGAGGGGAAGGTATGCCTCTTTGCAGACGATACTAAGATCTGCAACAGGGTTGACACTTTGGGGGGGGGAGGGGTGTGTGTGGAAAAAAATGAGGAAGGATCTAAACAGGCTTGAGGAGTGGTCGAGAGTGTGGCAGCTAAGATTCAACGCAAAGAAGTGCAAAATCATGCATTTGGAGCACAGAAATCCAAAGGAGGAGTACAGGATGGGGGGAGGGGTACTGATGGCCACGAATCAAGAAAAGGACCTGGTCGTAATCATATCTGATGACCTAAAGTTAGCCAAACAATGTGAGAAGGCTGTGGGGAGAGCCATTGGGATGCGAGGGTGCATAGGGAGAGGTATCACCAGCAGAAAAAGAGAGGTGGTTATGACACTGTACAGATTACTAGTGAGACCGCATCTGAAGTACTGTGTCCAGTTTTGGAGGCCACATCTCTGGATGGACATAAACAAAATAGCGACAGTCCGGAGAAGGGCAACAAAAATGGTACAAGGACTGCACCAAAAGTCATGTGAGGAAAGACCAGAGGACCTCAATATGTATTCCCTGGAGGAGGGCGGGGTTATGATAGAGACATTCAGGTACCTCAGGAGTATAAACAAGGTACAGGAGGGTAGCATCTTTCAGAAAAGAAGGTGTACAAGAACAAGGGGGCATGGTATGAGGCTAGTGGGGGGAGTAGGCTCAGGGGCAACATGAAGAAGTACTTTTTCACAGAAAGAGTAGTGGATGCTTGGAATAGCCTCCCTGCACAGTTGGTGGGGGCCAAACAGTAGGGGAATTCAAGAATGCATGGGTTAGACATAAGAGTTCTCTTGCAGTAGGGAAGAGAGGGTAAGCTGCAGATCAACTAGGGTCTGCAGTATTGCATTAGGTAGGGAAAAGGGGCAGACTAGGTGGGCCACAAGGTCCTTATCTGCTGTCACCTTCTATGTTTCTGTTTCATGTCACAATTAAGTACTTTTCTGCCTAGACTGTGAATTGTCTCCATTACTGCTATGCTATTGCTCGGGTTAAATCGGAGGGCAGTGTACACCCACTCCACCAGAGCGGTTGCCACGTCCTTGGCAGAGACACACTCTGTGCCTTTTGGAATGATTTGCAGACCTGCAGCTTGGAGTGCAGTGCATACTTTTTACTAAGCTCTATGCCCTGGATGTCCATGCTAGCAGCATGCCAACACTGGCAGGACAGTTCTGAGTGGATACTGTTCTGAGTGAGCCCTGAGCTCCAGCCTTCCTAGTCGGGGGACTTGTTTGAGCTTGGTACTCTGACCAACAAGTGGAAATCTGTGGTGAAGACTGATTCTTGGAAGATATTAAAATTACATACTGACTGTAATTCTTGATCTTTCAGAATAACTTCCCCATTGAGTTACATGCCCAGCCACCATCCCCGGGACTCACTCCAGTATTGTTCTGTTGTGGTCTTTACCCCTTTGTACTTGGTTTGGGCTGTGAAGACACTGTGCTACTGGATTTGGTGGTCCTTCTTGCACGGGCCACCAGGGTTATGTTATGCCCTTAGGTTAAGTGCTTAGGTTACACGTTAGGTTTATGCTGCTCACCTCCTTGGTAAAAAAGGTACTAAAGTGGTTGGGGGCTGGGGCTGCTGTATATCAGCGGGCGCATGTGTCGACATGCAACGTCATGGGCATGATGCCTACCGCATCACCAGCCCTCTGAATTCTGGCTCCCACTGGGTCCTGGAGCCTCCAGCTCAGATTCACAAGTGTGAGTCAATGGTGAAGATATTCTGGAAGATCAAGAATTGTCATAAGTACTTTTTAATTTTTAGTGGCCTCACTTTGTGGTCCTTTTGGGTCACCAGGAGTGTAGACTTGAGAACTACTGCTTTAAGACACTAGTTCTCACAATGTTCTATACTTGTGTTTTCATGTTTGATGATGTTTCCCATATTTGAGGGTCAATGTCCTACATTTAGTGTTGAAAGATTGAGAGATATGTACAGTACCTCCCATTCACCTCTGCATAGTTGGTGGCAGAGCCTTTAGTTCTAGGAGCGTGGATATGTTGTTTATCCACACTCTTTGGCATGTCCCTTTCCCCTTTAAATCTTGCCGGAAGTCTTCAAGCTGGCTCCTCCCACCCACCCGGGTGGTATATATACCTCGGCTTCGCCCCATGACACCAGATCTTCCTTTCCGCTGGAAGATTCAGGTTCCCTCGTGCTACTTTTACAAGTACCATAGGCCCTAGAGTCTAATTGATGGTTTTCACCGCATTTGCTTTCTTTAAAACTCGTAAGAGTTTACAAATCCGATCCGAGCGCATTGGACATGGAGGACAAGTCATCCCCCAGTTTTCGCCAGTGTCCTTGCGGACAAAAAATGTCTCGCACCGATCCCCACCTCTTGTGCATTTATTGCTTGGGTGCCGTGCACCACTGCTTGCATTATCTGTCTGGCCTTCCATCCCAACATCCTGGACGATCACAAGGCACGCTTACATCTAGGGAGATCGGAGCATCGCAATCCACCAATGAAATCGAAGGAGGCCAGGTGGGTGGTTTCCGCGGCCGCAGGATCCGCCGGGCAGCTCGAACAGATGGAGGCTTTTGAAGAGGAAGCTGCCCAAGCTTCGGTTAGCCAAAGTTTTTTCGTGCTGCTCAACCTGGGCACCACCTTTACTGGGTCCTTTCCGGGAGCTGTGCCAGTCTCTCCCTACCAAGGGTGAGGTGCCCTCGGGCTCGCACTCCTCCCGCCCCAAGAAAAGGGACAAGGACCTCAAATCTTCTTCTTCTGGCCGAAGAAGATGTTCCTGGAACCGAGAGCGGTCTGATTCACAGGACCAGGCAGTCTCGGCTTCGGTTGAGATTGCTTCCTCGGCCGCTGGCTTCTCGGACCTTCCGTCAGGCCAAGGCACCGAGGCCGAGGATACGGCAGAACCAGCCGAGATTTCTCTCGACCCGATTGAGCCGTTGTTGCCGACCCCACTCGACAACTCTTTGGAAAGGACACCCATCCTTTCTTTCCCTGACGAGGAGACCTATCCTGCGGGCATCCCAATCGAGGGACAGGAGCCGGATCCTCGGTTTTCACTGAATCTGGCCTCTCGCGATCGACAGAGCTGACACCGTCGGTCTCGATTGAGGAGTAGGACCCCGAAACCGAAAAAGGGTCATAAACACTCCTGGAAGAGGCACCGCCGACGTTCCTCATCCTCCTCGGATGAGGAGAGACTTAGACGGAAGCTCTGTCGACGTTATGAGGACCTCATGTGGCAACAGCTAATTCTGACTGGTCAGAAGCCGGCCACGCCGGCCATTACTTGGCCCCAGCCTCTTTGGTCGACACTGACTCCTCCGGTACTGAGGACTCCGGTTCTCCCTCCGGCAGGACTGCACACGTTCCTGCTCAGCCTGTTCCGGTCTCTCCACCAATTCTGGTGGAACCACCGCCTAAGCAGCCTCAGGGAGGGTCTCCCTCAAAGGAGGATCGGACAGATACGGGCTTGCCCCATTGTCTGTCCATCACTGTAGTTACTGCTCGCCCTAGGCACATTGAAGGGAACGTTCGCGGGAGACCCCTGTATCCTGACTCCTCAAACTCGGATACCACTGGTCTTCACTCACACCCTGATGATGAGTTGTCAGTGACAGGCCTAGAGAAAGGTCCTTCTTCCTTCCAAGGCATCATTCGACTCATTTCTGAGTCCACGGGTATGCCATTGCAGCCTATCCAAAAGAAGGCAGACTATCCTCTCACGGATATCCTTAAGAGGGGGGGATACCCCGACAGAGGCCTTCCTAGTGGCCGAAGCCATTGTAGGCCTGGCCCTTGAGCTATGGCAGTGCCCTGCCTCCTGCCCGGCTCCATCTGCCCGCATGGCTTGCAAGTACACTGTACCCATGGGGTCCTTGGCGGGCTTCACTGAGCATCCCTTGGCTGAGAACCTTGTAACTGCCTTAGTGTTTTGGCGCATGGGTAGCTCAGTGGATACTGACCACCCTCCGGACAAGAAGTCCAAAAATATGGACCATTCTGCCCGCAAGGTTTATGCGGCCTCATCCTTGGGCCCTTGTCAGGCCAGCTCGGCTGTAATCATAGCACACTTCTCTCATGCTCTCTTGGGGTCACTAGATGAAGTCCTCCCTCATCTCCCAGCGGACATGCAGACCACAGTTAAGCAGGTCCGTGACCAGGGCTGTGCTGTTGCGAAACAGCAGCTCCAGACGGCCCTGAACATTGGAGATTCCTGTGCCTGCTCCTTAGCAGCCGCAGTGGCCACTCGCCGCAGGGCATGGCTGAGGTTATCATCTTTTCCTGTGGATACTCAGCATAAATTAGCTGACGTGCCCTTCCTTGGCACCGACCTCTTCAGTCCCAGAGTGGCAGGTCACCTCCAGCACATAGAGCAGTCCAATTTGGATGCTACCTCTGCAAAAGGTTCTTCGACCAAGAACCAGCAGAAGCACAAGAAGAAGCCCTTTCGGTACTCTTCCCCTGTGGTTAGACAGCCCACCTATCAGGGGGGTCAGCAGCAACAGCGGGCTCAAGCTTGGCACCCTCGGCCCAAGCAGGGTCTTCAACAGCCCCGCAAAGGAGGCCGAGGTGCCGGTCCAGGAGCCTCCTCCTCCTCTAAGTCTGTGCAGTGATGGGTCGGGGTGGCCAACCCTACTCCCATCACGCCAGTTCTGGGTCCTCCCGTGGAGGTCCGGCTCTGCCACTTTCTTTCCACCTGGTCAGGTATTACTTCGGACAGGTGGGTCCTGGAAGTGGTCGGTCGGGGACTGACTCTAGAGTTCGAGCAGTACCCTCCTTGCCGAGCCCGTGCCCCACGGGAGGAAAGGATCTCAGTTGGCACTCAGTCGGCCCTTCGGGACGACATTGCTCAGCTTCTCCACAAGGAGGCAGTAGCTCCAGTGCCGTATCCTCCTGCGGACCCAGGGTTCTTGTCCAGGTACTTCCTGGTGCCCAAGCGGACGGGGGTTGGCGCTCCATCCTAGATCTCCACGACCTGAATCAGTATGTCAGGTCTTGCACCTTCCGGATGGTAACTCTGAACCAGATCATACCATCTCTGGAGTGAAACATGTGGTTCTGTTCACTGGATCTACAGGACGCATTCTTTCATGTCCCAGTCCGTCCATCCCACCAGCGGTTCCTCTGCCTCAGGGTTGAAGGGACCCTGTACGAGTTCCGAGCCATGTCTTTCGGCCTGTCATCAGCCCCTCGGGTCTTCACCAAATGCATTGCAGTGGTGGCAGCCCATCTACGGCATCAAGGGGTTCGCATATACCCCTACCTCGATGATTGGCTCCTGGCGGGTTCCTTCCTGCAGGAGGTGGAGAGGTCCAGGGACCTGGCCCTCGAATTTGTTCCCGATTAGGCCTCCTGATCAACGAGGCCAAGTTGGAACTCATCCTCTCTCAGGTGATGGGCTTTATTGGGGCAGAGCTCGACTCTCGGCAAGCCAGAGCTCGGCTTCCGGCGGACAGGGCAGAGGTTCTTTCCTCCTTTGCCCAATCATTTCTGGTTGGGCTCTTGCATCCTGCCCGGGACTTCCTGCACCTTCTGGGTTACATGGTGGCCTGCACCTCAGTGGTCCATTGGGCCAGGTTGCACATGCGTCCCCTCCAGTGGGAGCTGGCTGCTCAGTGGACTCAGCGTCAGGGTCTTTTCGACCAGCTGGTCACTGTCACCCAGAAGATGTGGGATGTTCTTCAGTGGTGGACCATCCCAAGTCATCTGCAGGAAGGGATTCCATTTGTCCGCCCCAAGCCGATGGTCATCCTCATGACCAATGCCTCTCTCATGGGCTGGGGAGCCCACGTTGGGGACCACAGAGCCCACGGTTTCTGGACCCCCGAGGAGTCCTGTTGCCACATCAACCTGTTGGAGCTCAGAGCAGTCAGACTGGCACTGTCAGCTTTTGCTCCTCAGCTCCGGGGTCAAGTGGTTCAAGTCCAGACATACAATACCACGACCATGTACTGCCTCAGCAAACAGGGCGGCACACACTCCCGTCTGCCATGCAAGGAGGCGCTCCAGATCTGACCTTCATAGCCGGTTGAAGGTGGATCTCCTTGCCATCCATGTGGCAGGAGTCTTGAACCAACTGGCAGATGCTCTCAGCCACATAGGCCAGACATCCCACGAGTGGTCTTTTCATCCAGAGGTAGCTTACAGTCTGTTCTTCCATTGGGGCAAACCGTTGGTGGACCTGTTTGCCTCCAGGGCGAACACCAAGCTCAGTCTGTACCATGCTCACCCTCTCAGCAGAGCTCGCTGCAGGGGAATGCCTTTTTGAGACCGTGGACCCCAGGCCTCCTCTACACCTTTCCTCCAGTTCCCTTGATCCACAAGGTGTTACTCAAGGTGAGGAGGGACAGGGCAAAGGTGATCTTGGTAGCCCCAGATTGGCCCCACCAGTTCTGGTATCCAGATGATCTCAGCCTCAGCTGCAGGGCCCCGGAGTGGCTTTGTACACACCCGGACCTGATATAATTGAACCAGGGGAACGTATTCCACCCAGACCTTCAATCCCTGCACCTCACAGCCTGGTTTCTGAGTGGCTAGAGTTTCAGGCTTTGAGTCTTTCTGAGGATGTCTACACCGTGGTGGAGGCATCTCGTAAGGAATCGACCAGGAAGTGTTATGCCTTCAAATGGAAAAAGTTTTCCATTTGTTGTCAGGGTAAGAGTCTGGACCCCTTATCCTGCTCTGTGGCTAACATTTTAGACTACCTTTGGTCCCTCTCCAAAGGGGGGTCTTCAGTCATCGACCCTTAGGGTGCACTTGGCAGCCATCTCTGCTTACCGTGTGTGGGACGATCAGTCAACATTGGCACAGGAGACAGTGGTTGGGTGCTTTTTCAAAGGCCTAGATCACATATCCCCTCCGGTGCATGAACCTCCACCTCCATGGGATCTTCTGCTGGTTTTGGCAAAGCTCATGGGCAAGCCATTTGAACCCATGCACAAATGTGAGCTCTCACACTTGTTGTGGAAGGCGGCCTTCCTGGTGGCTATCACGTCAGCCAGAAGGACAGGGGAGCTCCAGGCGCTCTCAGTGGACTCCCCTTACCTGGTCTTTTACAGGGATAAAGTTGTCCTGCGCTTCCACCCGAAATTCCTTCCGAAAGTGGTGTCAGAGTTTCACCTTAACCAGGTGTTGACTCTGCCAGTATATTACCCTAACTACACCTCGGACGCCGAGTACAAGCTCCATACCCTGGACCTTAGACGTGATCTGTCCTCCTACAAGGAGAGGACGGCGGAAATTCAGGGAGAGGTTCGCCAGCTGTTTGTCACCTACGCTGAAGCCACTTCTGGCAGACCTGCAGCCAAATGGACTATTGCAAGATGGATTACATCATGTATACGTCTGTGCTATGAGTTGGCGGGCAAGGAGACTCCCAGAGGGATAAGAACTCATTCTACCAGCCATACTGCTGCATCGGTGGCTGCTTCCAGGGACATTCCTATCCAGGAAATCTGTCGTGCTGCTACCTGGGAGTCAGCAAACACCTTCATTACCCATTACCACATCGACCTTGAGTCACGTTGGGATGCTGGTTTTGGGGCCTCTGTTCTCCAGTCTCTGTTTCCTAAGTATCCTAAGTAAGTGTGCGCCTTGCCTCCCTCCTCCTGGAGAACTGCTAGGAGTCTGCCAAAGAGTGTGGATGAACAACATATCCACGCTCCTAGAAAAACGGGTTACTCGCCTGTAACAGTAGTTCTAGGAGTGGTATATGTTGTTCATCCACACACACCCACCCGACCTCCACGGCTTTAGGCGCATCACCTTGCTTCCAGCGGGCTAAGATCTGGCGTCATGGGGCGGAGCTGAGGTATATACCACCCGGGTGGGTGGGAGGAGCCAGCTTGAAGACTTCTGTCAAGATTTAAAGGGGAAAGGGACATGCCAAACAGTGTGTATGAACAACATATACCACTCCTAGAACTACTGTTACAGGTGAGTAACCTGTTTTTCTGCAGCTCCTGCCCTGTGAAACACTTTTCCATTGAAAAAAGATTAGCAGATTTCGCTCCACAAATTTAACTCTCTTGTCATGACCTACTTTTTTTTTTTGCACTCAAATTCTAATCCCAATGCCACACATCTTCCTCCCAAACTTTTTATTATTAGACAACCATCAGTGCTTACCTTTGACGATTGAATTTTGTAATGTTATTTATCATAAACCATTTTACAGTGTTTTAAGATAGTTGCTGTGAGCCAGCCTGGTAGAGCAGCGGTAGTGCTACAGCACTCTACACCAAAGACTTGGAGTCAAGAACAAGCTCAGGATTCGTGGGCTAGCCAGGAAAAGGAGGACTAAGCATGCCAAAGGACTTCTGTTCTCCTTCAGTGGTGGGAGGATTGTGTACCTCACTGTATGACTGGCATCCAGTGGAGGCAGGGTGGTAGTGTAGTTGGCGATGCTACAAAGGTAGATTTGGGATGTGGCTGTCGTTAGCACTACCATGTACGTGTGTGGGCCCTGTGCGTCATACAAGTGGCATCCTTGGGAAGGGATTTAAAGGGGGAAAATCTGGGTCTGCTGGGTGGATGCGTCCTCTCAGACCTGTGGGATGGCTTCCGGATAGACTTTTGCTGTGGCAGCCCCATTGGAGCAGAATCACTGTCCAGTAGCAGAAGGCAGGACTCTACTTCAGGGGAGCCTATCATATGTGACACAGGTAGCCTGGAGCCCAAGAAAGTCCAGAGAGGTGCAGCTCCGACAGTCAAGTAGGAGGCATTGACGTTGGTGAAAAAAGGTCCTGGCATGGGGCCATGGAGGGAGAATGCAAAAATAGAGTTTAAAAAAAAAATAAAGAATAGTGGCTCTGAAAGACATCAAAAATAAAACTGTAATATTTTGTGTCCACTTTACTTTCTTTTTAGTAACTGTTCATTCATTGTCTACCTTAGATCTTAAAACATTCAATGAAGTAGACCTGGACAATCCAGCAGAGTGGGAGATAAAGACCATCACTAGTGCTCTTAAACATTACCTAAGGTAGGACTGTGAGGATGTTTCAGTATTTACCATGTTAATGCAAATAAAATTAACTCTTTGAGTGCTGAATATGTTTGCACGTATATAGATTCTGGCTGTATATTTACTCCTGCAGTCTTCTAATTTAATTAAATCATGGCAGTAAAAATCTTGTTCCATACTATCAACATATACAGTAAGGTGCAGAAATGGCAGACTCACCATTTTGTTAACCACAGTGACCAGTGCCATTTTATGCATGACAAAGGAGCTGTAGCAGCTGAGTTACAGAATGTTTTATTCAGCTCCAGGTGAACAACATTATTAAGCATGTTAAACTGTGGAGAAAATGAAGCTTCCAATGTCTGTTGACAGTGTTTGAGTATAAAATGTGAAATGTTTGAATCTGCAAAAGTTCACACAGTACTAGTATGGCATTTACCAGCTTGAGAGAGGTATTAGAAACTTAAATCAGTAAATTACATCTAATAAACACAGTTCTTTAATTGTGTTTTTTGTTCATTTGTTTGTGGATATATTTAGAGTTGCTCATACTGTATAGTAGAAATGGATGGGACTGCTAGAATGTTATGTTGGAAGTTCAGTTTATGTAAAGTGAGGAGTAGTATGATTATCAGGCCAGAACCTTAGAATGGGGGAAGGTGTGGAGCTTTAAGAAGGACAAAAGGAAGTATTTCTTTCACGGAGAGGATGATTGATTTGTAGAACAGACTAGCCAGTCATGTGGTTAATGGTAGTACTGTCTTGGGGCTCAAAACTCAATTGGATAAGTACAAGGTGTGGGGGGGGGGGGTAATAAGAAACAGAGGTGAAGTCAAGGGCTATCTGTCTGGTAGCATCTGTGTGAAAATAAGGATGAGCCAGGGAAACTATAAGTTAGTAAGCTTGATTTATTTATTCATTACAAATCGGGTTTACAACCTTTGAGTCAGAGACTCATTTACAAAGGCACCTCGTCGCAGGGGGGACAGACATCAAGACAGTTGTTACAGTGCAGATTAAAATGGGATAACATTACAGGTGCAGTAAAAGGAACATTTAACATAGATACACTTAGGTTACATAATGTAGTATGTATGTTACTTAGGTTGCATAGTGTTACAAAATTGTGAGTTACACTCATGGATATAGTAGGTCCTCAGAGAAGACAGCGGGTTACGTCCCTGTTTGGACCTAGTAGGGAGAGAGTGGGTCTGGGGGAAGGAGAGGCTGTCCAGTGGATGTTGTCGAGCCAGGAGGCAAGGTGGGTGGGTACCACAGGTTACAACAGGGGGTTAGTTGCACCTACAACAGCGGGTATTAAAGATATGGTTCCGAAGGGCTATTTTGAAAGAGCCAATTTTTGGCAAGTTGGAGATGCAGCTAGGGAGGGAGTTGAACCAGGTGGGAGCTCAGTAGAGGAAGAATCTCTGGGCAAGAGAGATCTTGGTTCTGGGCACCCTGAAAGTAGTCTTAACAGAGCTACGGGTGGTGACAGATGATGATGACTGCTGTAGGGAGGTGGAGACCCCGAGGTGGGGGGGAAATCCTAACAGTGATTTCTTAGAGAGAAGGCAGGTCTGGTAGAGCAGTCGCTACCAAAGTTGAGCAGATTGGTGGTAGTTACAGAGAGAGCAGGTGTGAGCGCGGCTGGGGGCACCAGTAAGGAACCTACAGGACTTATTGATGGAGAGTTGGATTTTGGAGAGGGAAGTGTTGTCAGCTGCGGCATAGATGGGCAAGCCATAGTCCACGAGGGACAAGACGGAGGAGGTGATGGCCAGCCTAAGGGCAACCTGAGGCAGGCAGTCCCTGTGCTAGTATAGCAGGCCAATCAGAGAGTTTATGGCTGCTGACAGGGCATTAATGTGGGTGTGGAAGGAGAGGGCAGTATCGTACGTGATGACTAGGTACTTGTATGTGTTCACTTGTTCTAGCGGGTGCGGAGTGTTGGGGATAATCAAGAGGGGGGTATTTTTAGCTTTATTTTGGTGGTGGGAGAAGAGCATAGATTTGACTTTCTTTAGGTTAATGACCAGTCTGCGGTTGCCGAACCACCTTTCAGCTTGGTTGTAAGCTTGCTGGAGGGATAATTGGAGGGAGGTGGGATTGGGATGTGAGGCAATGAGGACTGCATCGTTGGTGTAGAGGAGCATTTTACCAGTACATGAGCTGGGGAGGATGTTGAGGTAGAGACTAAAAAGTATTGGATCCAGGATGGAGCCCTGAGGGACCCCGGAGCGAACGGGAAGAGTGTTGGAGAGGAAGCCGCTGATCTTGACATGCTGGGTTCTAGCAGAGAGGTAGCTAGAGAACCAGGAAATGGGACCTCCAGAGAAGCCAAGTTGGTGGAGAGAGTCGAGTAGAAGGGAATGACAGACAGTGTCAAAGGCCTTGGAGAGGTCAATGAACACTGCACCTGCAAGGCTACCAGAGTCAAGAGCAGCATACAGGTGTTGGGAGAATTCCAGGAGAGCTGTGGTTGTACTGTGTCCTCTGCGGAATTGGTTTGCTGGCCAAGGCACCTAGCTTCACCTGAGCTTTTTCCTTCTAAGACTGCTTGAAAGGCAGAGTGGAGAAACTTACCAGAGCAAGGGAGAAGGATTAAGATTTAGTTTGGCTAAGCAGATTTACTGTGTGGTGGTGTTTTTATTTTTTACTCACAGGGATTGCTACTGTTTGTTGCTAACATTTCATTGCTTTATTTTTTCTCTGATTCAAATTGTTGTTGCTGGTATACCTTCTTCTGCATTATTACAAGGTGTGCCTACAGGTGTGTGCTAACAGATTACTCCTGTAATCTTCTGATTCAAATTGTCTTTTGCAAGGTATATCTTCTGTTACTGCTTTATTTTCTCTGGAGCAAAGTGTTTCTTACAGCGATATCTTCTCTGAAATTATTACAGGTGGTGCTTTACAGGTTTTACAGTTTTATCTAACATTAGGATAAGCTTTCAGGGTTACTGCATTTGTTATTGACTGATTGTTTCTGCTCTTACCTCCTTGTTCTTTCGTCCGTGGTTCTTCTTTTTAGGCAGGGGAAGGGCCCAGACACCCACCCCATCCCCAACCACCCCACGCTACACTCCTTTTATAGGGTACCACAGTTGTGACATTTCCTGTGGCAGAGCAGGAAGGGCGGATCAGTGGAGCCTCCACAAGGTGATCTCATTTACAGGGGCACTAGTAATTTAACTTGTTATAACAAGTTAAACAAAGCACAATTAAACCATTACTTGCATTTTTTTTCCTTCTAATTACTCTGACTAGGTTACAAACCCAGCAACTTATTTGGAATGGATTTCATTAACTGCAGGTACTGTGGAACAATTTTCAGAAGGACAGTCTTACAGGATTTAGGACACTGTCCCACATGCTGGGCCTTGGAGATCTTAGGGCTCAGCTCCGGCAGCATGGGCAGAGATTGCACCTCAAATTTCATATTGAGGAGGAATACATTATAAGAACCACCTGCCATTTCCCCAGCATCCAACAGAAAAACCTCGACCGCGAGAGGGTAGTTGGTCCAGGAGGTTGGCAGGTGGTTAGGAGGAGCAAATCAGGTGCCCCATCACCTCTGCTCTCCAACACATTACCTCCAAAACCATATAAACACTACAACAGGTATCTGCCTCTATCTCTGAAATCAAATAAAGAGGCAGAAGACACTGCAGAGCAGAACACTGCAGCACAGGAGCTAGCACAACAAAACTCACCCAAATCAGGAACCAAAACTAAACAAGCACAAAGGAAATCCAAAAACTTCTGATCATAGGAGACTCCATGATTCGGGGAGTTGATACCCATCTCCAGCCAGGGGTGATGGTCAGATGTCTCCCAGGTACATCAGCATGGAGAGACACTGACCGCATTGCTAAAATTGTTCACAAAGCAGGAGAAAACATTGATGTCCTAGTACACATAGGGACTAATGATCTCGCCAGCCGGTCAGTTGTGGAGACCAAGGAACACCTGACTAGGCTGGGTGACAATCATCTATTTCGTCCGGCATCTCCTTCTCTGAGATCCTGCCAGTCTGGGAGAGGGGAGCAGATGGACAGAAGGTCAGAGAAGGGGAGATAGGGGAGCTAAACACGTGGCTCAAGGACTGGTGCCAGGAAAAGGACACAGATTTGTAGGAACTGGCAACAGTTCTGGGAGCGAAGTTCTTTAAATTTGATGGACTGCATTTGACTAAAGAGGAGTCAGTGCATTGAGGCAGAAGTTTGGCGTCTTTGCAGAATATTTAAACTAGCAAATGGGAGAGGGTGCAGCACCCCATACGTCGAATGGGAAGAACACCTCCCCTTAGCTAGTGGTCAAACAGGAATTCAGCATGTTTGCCGTTCATTTGCATCACCAGGTAAGAAAAAGGTTTGTCTCCCCATACGATTTATTGGTGAGTAATGCCAAATCTCACCCAACCAGCTAACACACCAAAATCTGGCCAATGGAAAATCATGTACACAAATGCTCACAGCCTGGGAAATAAGATCCCAGACCTGCAGGCAATAATGTCAGAGGCTAAACTGGACATAGTAGCAATTAGTGAGGCGTGGTTCCAGTAACCACACTTGGGAGACTTCAGTACCTGGCTATGTATTGTTCAGAAGAGACCGAGGTGCAAGGGGAGGAGTGCCTGTATGTTAATGAAAATATCAAAGCTACAGAAATTCAGAATACACATAAGGAGCCAGAAGAACTGTGGGTCACCCTGGAAACAGGAAATGGGACAGCCATAAGAACTGGGGTTGTCTACAGGCCCCCAGACCAGAGGAGGACATAGACACATTACTGTTAGAAGATATACAAAACATGACAGCTAAAGGGGAGATTCTGATAATTGGAGACTTCAACATGCCAGATACAGATTGGTCAATACCAGCAGGAACATCTGCCAGAACTAGACTCATAGTGGATTCCCTGCAGGGGGAAGGCCTCAAACAACTGGTACAGCAACCCACAAGAGACAGGGCTATCCTAGATCTAGTACTGACTAACAAAGAAGGGATCACAGATCTCCAGGTAGAAGGTCACCTGGGGGCCAGTGACCATCACATGGTATGGTTCAATTTGGCTACTACATCTAAATCATCCCATTCCAAGGCAAAATATGGGACTTCAGAGGAGCTGACTTTGATAAGATGGCCAACAGAGTTAAGCTAGCCTGGCAAAAAGAAACACAGGTGAGGGGGTACAGGCAAAGTGGGCAAGCATTAAGGATGCAATACTTGAAGCAACATCCCATTGTGTAGACAGAAAAGGAAGTGCAAAGAAGAGAAACCACTTTGGTTCTCAAATACAGTAGCAGAAAAGGTCAGAGCCAAAAGGCTGGCCTTCAGGAAATATAAGGAACACAGCGGATGAAGATAGGAGGCATACCAAACTGCCCTAAGGGAAGCAGGTAAGGCAGTAAGGCAGGCAAAGTCCCAAACTGAGGAAACACTAGCACCAACAGTAAAAGAAGGTGACAAGACTTTCTATAGATACATTAGTGAAAGGAGAAATCCAGAGGGGTATTGCTAAGCTTAATGGAGAAAAGGGAGCATGTGAGGAGGAGGACCCTGTAAAGGCATCTATCCTAAATAGATACTTTTGCTCAGTATTTACTGAAGAGAAGGTAGGGCAGGGCCCACAGCTCAGCATCATGGACACAGGGGAGGAGGTGAGCACTACTCCTTCACAAAAGAAAGGGTCCTACAAGAGCTTGCTAAGCTCCAGAGTGGATAAGGCAATGGGACCTGATGGCATACATCCCAGGGTACTTAGGAGCTAAAGGAGGAACTAGCAGAGTCATTAGCAGAATTGTTTAGTGAGTCTCTGAGCACAGGAGAGGTCCCAGAAGACTGGAGAAGGGCTCATGTGATCCCACTCCACAAGAGTGGTAGCAGGGAGAGGCGGGGAACTACAGGCCGGTCAGTCTTACCTCAGTAGTGGGCAAGATTATGGAGGCAATCCTTAAGGAAAGGATAGTGCAACACCTGGAATCCATAGGGCACAGGATCCAAGACAGCATGGGTTTACAAAGGAAGGTCCTGTCAAACTAATCTCATGATTCTTTGACTGGGTAACCAGAGTGGTGGACCAAGGGGAGCAGTTGATGTAATGCTACCTTGACTTCAGCAAAGCTTTTGACACTGTTCCACATAGAAGATTGATAAATAAGCTGGGTAGGCTCGGGTGGGTCAGAAGTTGGTCAACTGGGTGGCAAACTGGTTGACGGGCAGAAAACAGAGAGTGTTGGTAAATGGTATACAGTCAGAAGAGATGCAAGTAACAAGTGGGTACTCAGGGATCAGTCCTGGGGACAGTCCCTTCAACATCTTCATTAGTGACCTTGCAGATGGACTAGAGGGTAAGGCTTGTCTGTTTGCAGATGACACCAAGATCTGCAACAGAGTAGATGATCCAGATGGGGTGGGCAGAATGAGAAGAGATCTGGATAAACTAGCAGAATGGTCAGAAGAGTGGCAACTGGATTTAATGCAAAGAGTGCAAAATCATGCATATAGGGAAGAGAAACCCTGAAGCCACCTATAGGCTGGGAGGAGTTGCTAGCAGTCACAAAGGAAGAAAGAGACTTGGGCATCATCATCACTGATGACCTAAAATCATCCAAGCAGACCTCTAAAGCAGTAGGTAAGGCTAGGGGGTGTTAGGGTGTATTAGTAGGGGTATCACAAGTCGTGAGAGGGAGGTAATAATCCTCTGTACAAGACACTGGTTAGCCCCATCTGGAGTACTGCGTGCAGTATTGGAGGCCACACCTTCACAAGGACATTAACCAAATTGAGGCAGTCCAGAGAAGGGCAACCAAAATGGTGCAGGGACTGCATCAGAAGACATATATGAGGACAGATTAACGGAGCTCAATATGTATACCCTTGAGCAAAGGAGGGAGAGAGGTGATATGATCGAGGCATTCAAACACCTTAAGGGCATAAACAAGGTGAAAGAGTCTAACATGTTTAAATATAAGAAAAATAGCAGGACAAGAGGACACAACATGAGATTAGAGGGAGGCCGATTAAGGGGGAATGTGAGGAAATTCTTTTTCACAGAAAGGGTGGTGGATGCATGGAATGGCCTACCTCAAGAAGTGGTGGCTATGAATACAGTGCAAGGCTTCAAACAGGCATGGGATAGGCATAAGGGAGCAATACAAATGACTATGAATAGATAGGCCACTGACAGAGCAAAGGCCGATGGCACATTTATAAGGTAGAAAAAGAAATGGGCAGACTGGATGGGCCTTGCGGTCCTTATCTGCCGTCAACTTCTATGTTTCTATGTTTCTATGCTGCTCTGGGCACATAATGTCGTACTTGGTTAGGTATTCAGAGAGCTGGATCAACACCACTTTTTCAAGGGCTTTAGAGAGTGGGGGGAGGATGGAGATGGGCCGGTAATTGTTGTGGGTGGACCGGGCCCCACTGTCATGTATGGGTGTGATTTCAGCAGTTTTCCAAGCATTTGGGAACTGACCCAGGCATAGAGACTGGTTTAGAAGGTCAGTCAGGGGGACTAGGACTTCGTCCAAGACCATACAGAGGATCCTGGAGTCGAGAGGGTCACTGCTGGGGTTAGTGCTGCTTAAGGCTTTTAGCAGGTGCGGCCTGGCTTCTTGGGGGGCTAGGATGTGCAGGTAGAATGGTGGGCGATGCAGGACCAGAGGGAGAGAGGTGGGGATTGGGTCATAGAAGCTGCTGGGGAGGACCAAGCTTAGGTCAGAGAAGGCAGTGTTAAGGCAATCGGCTATAAGGAGTGGATCTGTGGTGGGGGTGCTATTGATGGAGAGGTGAGATGGTGGGAGGGGGAGCGGGACTTCCCATTTAGCTCTTTCATATTATCTCAGAAGGTCCGGGCTGAGCCCCAAGTGGAAGCGAGGGTGGTCTGGTAGTGCTTTGCCTTGGCCCGCCTAATGGGCCAAGTGCACTTATTGCATTCTGTTGTGGGCCTGTCTATCAAGCCTTTCCAGATTCTACAGCAATGTGCCAGAGATTATCTCTGTTTTGAGTCTCTGGAGGAGGGTGGGGTGATCCATGGGCATTGCATTTTGGAGCGAATCCTGGTGAGGGGGGCGAAAAGGTCACAAGCCTTACATAAGACATTTGTGAACTGGTCAAGAGCTGAGTCAGTGTCAGGGGCATGCTGGATAGGGGACCAGTCTAGCTGGGCTAGGTATTGTTTTAATTTTCTGAGGCCGCCGGGGTGTAAATGGCAGCGTATACTGAGTGGCCTGGGACACTGGCTTCAGAGTGGAGGATGACCAGAGTCGGGGAAGACAGTGACATCCCGGATTTTTTAAGGGCGATTAGATATAACAACATCAAGGAGAGTGCTGGTACCAGTAGAGTGGTTGAATCTGGTGGGCTGGTTGACTAACTGGGACATATCCAGGGCAGCAAAGGAGTGCCTTATATGGGAGGCAGTGGAGGCAAGCCAGTTAACATTGCGATCTCCTTGGATGACTTGCTCCACTTTGTGAGGGAGAGATGTGAGGTAGTCAATGAGGGACTGGACCACTTGGTTTTGATTCCTCGGGGGTACATAGGAGACTGTGAGGAAGAGAGGGCCTCAGGCGGGGTCAGGTGTATTTTTAAGGTGAGAGCTTGGGCTCCATAATAAAGTTTAGGAGCTAGGAGTGCCTAACCTATAAGGGAGTCCCATACGAGTAGTGCGCGACCACCACCGCGTTTGCCTACTCGGTCTTCCCTGTGGATGGTATATCCAGGGAAGGGGATAGTGGAGTCAGGGGTTGATTTGGAGAGCCAAGTCTCTACCAGTGCAGTTATGTCAGGTTGATGTTGAATGACCCAGCACTGGAGGGCAGCAGATTTCTTTAGGAGACTGCAAATGTTTAAGGATGCAAAGCGGAGGCCAGTTGCAGTACAGGGTTTAGAAGGGCTGGAAGCCATAGGTCTTGGGTTTGGGTGTACATTACCAGATAATAATAATAGCAGTGTAATTATTCTGGTTAGTGGCCCGTGGTGATGGAGACCCTTGGGTCGACACCCAGCTGAGGACTTTACAATCAGGGTGCATGGGATAGATAAAGTGCGAAGGGTGGGAATGGCAGGGGAGAGCTGGATCCAGGTCGGGACTTGGAGAGCGGAGGGGGTGGTGGTGTTACGGGTGTGTCGAGGGTGGGGGGGAGGGCCGAGTCACTGTGGGGTAGTCTGGGGATGAGGTGCCTAGTGTGGAGGAAAGGTGCTCCGGTCGGTGTGAGGTCTGTACCAAGAGGGTGAAGGAGAGCAGACTTAGTAGTGGAGTGTAGGTACCCAAAGCCGCTGAGCAGTAAAGGAAGAGTGTCCGGGAGTAGTAGAGAGTAAGGAGATGTAGAGCAGCTTTGGCACGGTTGGGGGGGAACCCCTTTTGTGGGCGAAGAGTATAAGCTGTAGTTGGGAAAAATCAGTATCAATCAGTAGAAGAGGGAGGGGGCAATGATGAATAGTGATAGACTGGTCGCACTATAAGTGAGATGAGACAGAAACTGTATTGTGTTGGGATTGGATAAGTGTGCTTATAACTGGGCCCTCTAGTGGCTAAAACATATAATCTGCTAATGGGGAAAAAATAAGTCCTGAAGCAAGTTGGGGGTTGGGGAGGACACTGCAGTATGCTCAACAGGAGAGAGCAGTAGCCTCAATACAGTTGTGGAAGGGGCTCTGATTAACACTGGGGCACAGAGCTGAAAAAAAAAAAAAAACAGGCAGGGAGGTTCTGAAGCAAGTTTTTTTCAGGGCAGATAGCAAAATCACTCTACTTTAATAACCTTTCTCAAACTTAAACCAACTCTTAAGAAATCTCTACATCAGACTAAACATTACTTAAAGTGAGAAATCAAGAACATGTCAAGCAGAGGTCAGTACTAGCATTCATTTCTTGGCAGCAGTTCCTAGAAGACTTCTGGATTGCTACACATAGTGTGAGAAACACTGGCAAACAAGGGCGAGTGAGATTCCTCCAGGGGTAGATGCCAAAATTCAGAGTTCCAACCCGTAACTTGCTTGGAGGGTGAGCGCCGGGCAACTTCTCCTTAGTCTGCTTACCAAACTGCAGAATGCAATTTGTTTGAGAGGAAATAGCCCCGAAAGGGCATAGTAGTCCCCTTGCTTGGAGGATGAGCGTCAGGCAACTTCTCCTTCGTCTGCTTACCAAACTGCAGAATGCAGTTTGTTTGAGAGGAAACAGCCCCGAAAGATGCTGACATTTATTGATTCCTTGCATACGTTACCATAGTCTGAATGGCAACATGGGGGTTTTGATACCCCAGAAGGAGCAAAGTTATGTTTCCTGGACCCTTACTTTTTTTGTGGATGTACTTGGACCTCTGAACATGCTCTAATCTGTTCTTTCTCAGGGATGTCAATATTTAATGGAGGTTTTTTTGGGGGGGCTAAGGAGGCATGAATGGCTGTTGAAAGTTTGCTTCCAATATGCAGTTGGCCACGTGGCCCAGATGTGTGGTTTTACACATTCAAATGATGCCTGTTTATCAGCTTAACATATAGGTCAGGGAGTCTGTCGCTAATCAAGGGAAGTAAGCTGTGTTTTGCTCTTCATTATACAATGGCAAGAAAAAATCCTGGTCTCTGATTGGTCAGTCTGGGACTGGACCCGTGATGTTATCCTAGCACAACATCATGGGTCTAGTCTCAGCCTCGCTGTGAACCAATGTAGATGATCTTATGGCTGATGATGTTATGGATGATGATCCTTTTTTTACATCTCTTAAGAAACAAAAATATTTTTCCACACTAATAAAAACATTCTTTAAAACTATTTGTTTATTTTATATATAACAATGAGCCATTGTATAATAGCAATAATGCCCTCCAGGGTGTGTGTCATTTGGGATAACGTCACGCCTCAGTTGTTGGAAGCACTCGGCCTGCGGCCTTGTGCCCAACCACCTGAGGCATGACGTTATCCCAGCACGACACACACCCTGTTGGGCATTATTGCTTAATTATTACACACTGCCCATAGGCTTATGAACAGTATGCAAGAGGTTTTCACACCTGCACAGTAAAGGATTTGGAGGAGAAGTGCGTTGTTAATCTTATTTCAATAGTTTATTACTAAGGTCCCCATGCAGACTGTATTGGCGCTCCCAAGCACTGTCGCTCCACTGACATCATTGCATAAGCATGTAGCGACCATTTTAGTCAGCTACTGAAGCGCAGTATTTGAGTATGACGCAGGGGATTGTTTATATCTCACGGAAAGGTTTAACGCATAGTGATGATGGATTAAAGACACCTTTTGAGGCAAATGGAGCACATCATTATATATGTAAGCCTCTATCCTACAGTGCTGTGTTTGTTTGCCACATTCTGCACCCCTATTTATATTCCCTTTAAGCAAGGCCTTTGTACATTCTGAAACCCTATTTATATTCCCGTTAAGCAAGGCTATTGTACATTCTGAAACCCTATTTATATTCCCTTTAAGCAAGGCTATTGTACATTCTGAAACCCCTGTTTATATTCCCTTTAAGCAAAGCCTTTGTACATTCTGAAACCCCTATTTATATTCCCTTTAAGCAAGGCCATTGTACATTCTGAAACCCCTATTTATATTCCCTTTAAGCAAGGCCTTTGTACATTCTGAAAACCCCTATTTATAGTCACTTTAAGCAAGTCCTTTGATTAAGTGCCTCATGAGAGATTAAGAAATTAAATGATCTAGGAGTTGAGAAAAACATTATTTAATCTATTAGAAATTGGTTATGCAGAAGAACTCGGAGTAAATGGAAAAGTCTCTGACATGAGGGATGTCACTGGTGTGGTTCCCCAGTGATCAGTTTTGTGCTCAGTTCTTTTTAATTTTTATATGTGATATAGATGTGAGAATAAATTCAAAGATACGTCTCTTTACAGATGATACCAACATCTGTGCCAAGTAGATAATGATGAGGATATAGGATTACTTAGGGAGGATCTGGAAAAAACTTGAGAAATGGTCTCGGGTTTGACAACTGAAATTCAATGCAAAAAAAATAGAAGTTTATGCATACTGGAACAAAGAGTAACCTACATGTGTCAACTGAAATTCAATGCAAAAAAAAAATGGAAGTTTATGCGTGCTGGAACAAAGAGTAACCTACATGTGTCAGCTGAACTTCAGTGCAAAAACAATGGAAGTTTATGTATATTGGAACAAAGAGTAACCTACTGTACATGTGGATGGAGTAAACCTAGATGAAACTGACAGAGCGAGAGGGTCCTAGGAATGTTGTTAATAAATGAGAATGTAAAGCAAACATCATAGTGTAATAAGGTGGTGAGGAAGCCAAACAGAATTCTAGGTTGTACAGACAGGAGAATCTGTGATAGAAGGAGGAGGGTAATATTGCTCTTCAGCAAATCCATGGTGAGGCCACACATGGAGTATTGTGTACAGTTCTGAAATCCACACTTGAAAATAAAAAGGGATAGGGCTGAGGCAGTGCAGAGGAGAGCAACAAAAGTGATACAAGGGCAATAGGGTGGCTGTTATGAGGAAAGATTATTAGACCTGAAATCTATACACATTGGAGGAACAGAAGGGAAAGTGGTGACATGATAGAGAGAGACACTTTTTTTTTTTAAATGGATTAAGCAGAGCGGACTACAACGATTTATTTACAGTTAAAGAAAACTCTAGCATAAGCGATGCTCTAGGAAATTGGTGAGAATGATATTCAAAAAGAATGTCAGTATTATTTCACTGGGAGGGTGGTAGAAAATTAGAGCAAGCTTCAGAAAGAAGTAGTGTGTTCTAATATTGTAAATGGTAAGTGGAGATAGTATAGTGCAGTGGTTTAAGGCTCTCAGCTGCAAACCGGGAGACCTGGGTTTGAATCCCACAGCCCCCACTTGCATACTGTGTGATCCTGAGCAAGCCATGTAACTTCCTTGTGCTCCCAGGTTGCACCTGTAAACAAGCTTTCGGCTTAGTGTTTCTCTGTTGGTTAAAAAAAAAAAAAAAATGAATTTAAGCGTAGGTGGGCAGTAGTCTACATATGAGGATTGTGAAAGTGAGCTGGGGGGGGTGGGTGTTAAAAATTGGAACGGCATGAATGTCCAATAGAGTACACTTCACAAATTCGGTAGAATCTGACAGACGGCCTGGTGGAATAGAGGGCTGGTGCCTTACCTCGACCCACGCCGGCGACCCGGGTTCAGGAACAGACTCAGGACGCTGGGGGCTGGCAGGGAAAGGAGAGGATCAAGCGTATGGAGGACTGTTCTCCTCTCCTGGGGTGGGTTATGGGCTGATGTTGGTTGGCAGCGGCCTCTGGTGGAGAACAGGAGCACTGCATGACGGCATAGGAGGGAAGCATACCAGAAAGCGGAAAATACTCCATGTTACACCAGATGACGGCTGCCCGGCTCCCCGAGGCCATCATTGCCCCTGCAGCCATCCCCCTCAGCAGCACCTCGGGGCCAAGATGTTGCACTGGTCTGCCCTGCCCAGGCTGGTGCCTTCCCCCTCGGAGGGAAGGGACCCACCCAGCGAAGGGGTTAAGTTGGGTTACCCTGAGGTGGCTGCCATCTGAGAGTGGTGGCTCAGGGGACAGGATGGGTTGGAAAGATTCCTTGGCATGCCTGAAGGAATGGCTAACAGGGCAGCGCAATGGGGGAATAAAAGAAATAAAAAAAAGAAAAAAGAATCTGATAGGCTTGATGGGTCACGAGGCCCTTATCTGCTGTAAATCACTATGTAACTATGTTCCCATGTTGTGCAATAACGCTTTTCACTGGGAGTTGAATACAGCAGTTTCAAGCTGCAAATGGAGAACCCCGGGTCTTCTGCCATGCCAAAGAAGGTGCTGGTTCTTACTATACCATCCACTGCTTTTTGTAGGTATGCTGTGTTTATCCTGTATCCTCCTGTGTTTCCAAATGGTAGAATGATCTTTGACCTTTTGGATCATGGTTGAACATGCAGTCTGTACATGTATGTGTATGTATATGTATATATTTTAAGTTTTAAACCCAAGATTTTGAAATAAAGAATGCTTGTAGCCATGTTAGTCATCTGAAACCTGGATTAGTTTTCTATTGTACCAACATAGAAATTTAAAAATGATGTCAGTGTGCAAAGACTTTCAGGTTCATACAAATCCCGTAGTCACTTAAGCAGTTTATGAAGGAACCCATGCGGCACACAACGGTTGCCTGCAGTATCTATACTGGTTCAATAAAATGTTTAAAAATCTTTAAGGAACCAGAAATTTTCAAACACGTTGAATATATCTTGTGGTTATTCCTTTTATAATATTTTGAAACTTAATGATTGTGGCCTTAAATAGTCAGGGTAAAATATAAAAGTACATACTTACGTTTTTTTTCTGGTTTCCTTACCTTTTCAACCAGTTCTTTTCAGGCGTGGTACATTCGTATGGTACTTTCTTTGACACAAATGTTAAGGGATAGTTAATTTACTGTGACCTTTGACATACTGAGTCTGCCAGGATGCAGCACAGTGTCACAGATACTGCATCACAAAAGGGTTAACTACCATTGAAACTGCAGCATTTCTAGCAGTAACTCTGCAGAATTATGCAGTATTTTGCATTTTATTCAGACAGGTTCCACTGTAGTGCTACGTTTCAAGTTAATCACTTCTGTCAGTCAACGCAGTGTCTTGTTCAGCCAGTTTGTATTGAGTGGATGCTGAGCGAGGAGTACCTCACATCTGTGATATACTGTATGTAGTCCCAGGCAGGACACCCCAGCCTACATGTGAAAGAACCTGGGGCTGTTACGTGGCATTGCAAGTGGGCTGCCACTGCACACAAACACTTCTGTATCAGAGATGGGAGCTACTACATATACTCTACTTGTGTATAACTCAACTTGACACACCTCAGACCACATGCCCTAATAAAAAATTGTTGGAAAAATGTGGCTCATGAATGGCACAATCTGTCTTAGTGGCCTGCATTGGGAAAACAATGTTTCTAGGGACATGGATATGTTGTTCATCCACACTTTCTGGCAGGTATCCTTGCCGCTTTAAGTCTTGCCGGAAGGTCTTCAAGCTGACTCCTTCCACCCACCCGGGTGGTAAAACTCTTGGCTCCGCCCCATGACTCCAGATCTTCCTTACCGCTTGGAAGCTCAGGTTCCCTCCTTAACGCTCTGCGTATAAGACTGGTTCCTATTTCTTCGGTTTACCCGAAATTTCTTTTAAGGTTTTCAAGACTTCGGTCATTTATTTCCCTCACGGCTGCAATGGACAAATCGACTCCTGGTTTTCGGAGGTGCCCATGCGGGCAGAAGATGTCTCGGACGGATCCGCACTCCACGTGCGTCTACTGCTTGGGCCCTGAGCATGACCTGCAGGCTTGCGACCTGTGGTCTTGCTTTTCAGCCCACGTCCTGGAAGACCACCTGCTTACAACTTGGGCTTCGAGAAAATGGAAATATCCGGTAAAGTTGAAGGGAGGCCTGCTTACGGTTTCACCATGCGGGGCGGGCTCAGCGGAACAGCTTGAGCAGATGATCGCCTCGAGGAGGAGGCAGCGCAGGCTGCATCTTCGTCTTCCTCGGCCGAAGCCTTTATCCCGCTCTCCCTGGGATCCTCCTATTCAGCTTCTTTTAAGGAGCTCTGTCTGTCCCTTTCCACTAAGGGAGAGGGACCAGCATCCTCAGGGCCTTCCTCTCGGTCCAAGAAGAAGGACCACAAGGTAAGTCCTCCGTCGACGCTCTTGGGAGCGGAGAGGTCCCTCTCCTGAGTAGTCGACCATCGACTTCGGTCGATCCTTCGGCTTCAGCCACTGGCCTCATGGTGTCCCCGTCAGGTCAGTTGACCGAGACTCCCGTCGACGCAGTCGAGATTTTTCTCGACCCGGTGGATGGGCTGTCAACCGGTGAAGCCAAAAACCCTCACTCCCCGGTTCCCCCCGGCGGAGATTGAGGTGTCCGTGGACTTGCCCGTGCCTCTGGTTTCAGAGTCCACGGTTGAACCCTCCGAGCCGAGGGGATAGCGGGTTTCCCCCGCCCTGCCCCAGCACCCTCCTCGGAAAAGCCGAGGTTCGCAGTCTCGGTCCAGCCGATCCCGCTGTCATAGGCCGTCTCGGTCTCGGTACCATGGCAAGCGGCGTCGCCGCTCGTCCTCGTCTTCCTCCTCGGACAAGGGGAGGCTTCACGCAAGTTGCGGTCGGCGCTATGAGGACCTCATGAGGCAACAGCTTCTTCTGTCCGGGAGCAAGCCGATGTCGTCGCCTTCCCCGGCTATAAAGTGGCTGTCACCGGAGCGGCCGAAGCAACCACTCGCTTTAGCTGAGGCGCCTGCTCCCAGGCCTGTTGCTCGACCAAAACCGGCTGCCCCACCAATTCTGGTGGAACCTCCGCCTCCACAGCCGTTGTTTGGGGCCCCGACCAAGAATTCTCAGTCGGCCCAGGGTCTGCCCCATAGGCTGTCTGTCACCCTCACTCCCGATTGCCCTCGGCAGGTGGAGGGTGGCTCAGGCCAAGGGCAGCTCTTTGCGGACTCTTCCGAGTCCGACGACGATTCCTCCCTGTTCTCCAGGTGGGTCGACTTGGAGTCCTCCAGAGGTCAGTCGCTGGACGATAGCCCATCATCCTTCATGGGTTTGCTTAGACTCATCTCGGAGTCCACCGGGATGCAGCTCGAGCCCGTATCCAAGCGGGCCAAGTATCCCCTCACAGAGATATTGGACCGAGGGGATTCTCCCATGGAGGCCTTTCCAGTGGCCGAGGCCATTGTCAGCCTGGCCTTGGAGCTCTGGCAGCGCCCTGCTTCCTGTCCTGCGCCCTCGGCCAGGATGGCGAGGAAGTAAGCTGTCCCTACCGGTTCCTTGTCTGTTTTTTTGGAACACCCCTTGGCCGAGGGGTTGGTTACCGACAGCGTCTTCGGAAGCGCCAGGGACGTGGACAAGCCTCCTGACAAGGAGTCCAAGAAGTGGGACTACGCCGGGCGCAAAGTCTACGCTGCGTCCTCCCTTGGCCTTCATCAGGCCAGCTCGGCCGTGCTGATGGCACACTTCTCTCACGCCCTGTTGGGCTCCCTGGACGAGGTAGTCCCTCATCTCCCGGCTGACCTGCAGACCACGGTTAAGCAGGTGCGGGGGCAGAGCAGCGGCCAAGCAGCAACTTCAGACTGCTTTGGACATCGGTGACTCATGTGCCAGGTCAGTCGGCCGTAGTGACTATGCGCGTCGGGCATGGCTGAGGATATCCACCTTCAGCGGATACCCAGCACAAGTTGGCAGATGTCCCCTTCCTGGGGACTGACCTCTTCGGCCCTGGAGTGGAAGGTCACCTCCAGAGGATCGAAAAGTCCAATGCCACTCTGGACTCGGTCTCATCCACCCAGAGGGACAAGGGCCGCAGACCACAACCCAAGCCCTTTCATCCATCTGCGCCCGCGGCACATCCGGCCCAGCAGCATCAGGGCCAGCAGGCTCGCGCTTGGCATCCCAAACCCAAGCCCACGGCTTCCTCCTCCAGGAAGCAGGGAGGTAAAGGCCCAGGTGGTCCCTCGGCCGGTCCCTCCTCCAAGCCTGCTCAGTGACGGGTGAAGGTGCCGCCCCAACCTCGTCACCCCACCCCAGGTTCCCCGTTAGAGACTTCCACTTCCTTTCCGCCTGGTCCGCTATCACCACAGACGGTGGGTGTTGGAAAGTGGTGGGAAAACCTGCCTCTGAGATTTAAAACTGAGCCCGTGCCTTCGAGCCGCCGCTGGGGTCTCGCGGGTCCGCACTGGCTTGTCGGTCACGAGCCGACATCACTCTGCTCCTCGAGAAGGAGGTGATCAGAGAGGTGGCAGACCCTCCCTCAGACCCGGAGTTTGTGTCCAGGTACTTCCTGGTCCCAAAACGGATGGGGGGCTGGCGCCCCATTCTCGACCTGCACGAGCTAAACAAGTTCCTAAGGTCTCGGACCTTCAGGATGGTCACTCTGGCTCAGATAATACCATCCCTGGAACGCGGCGTGTGGTTCTGCTCTCTGGACCTACAGGACGTGTTTTTAACGTCCCTATCTGTCCGTCTCACCAGAGATTCCTTCGCTTTCGAGCGGAAGGATCCCTTTACGAGTTCCGAGCCATGCCCTTCGGCCTTTCTCTTGCTCCCAGGGTCTTCACCAAATGCATGGCAGTGGTGACAGCCTTCCTGCGGCTCCGTGGGGTCCGGGTGTACCCTTACGTGGACGATTGGCTGATAGCAGCCCCCTCCAGACAGGGAGGAAGCGTCCAGAAATCTGGCCCTCCAGGTTTGCTTCTAGATCGGCCTCCTCATCAACGAGGCCAAGTCGGAACTCGAACCAGGCAGGTGATTCTTTTCATCGGCAGAGCTCGACTTCTCAAGCCAGAGCATGGCGCCGCGGACAGGGCCGAGGTTCTTTCCTCCTTTGCCCAATCATTTCTAGTTGGGCAATCGTGCCCTGCCCGGGACTTCCTGCGCCTCCTGGGTCTCATGGCGGCCTGCACCAGCGTGGTCCATTGGGCCCGCTGGAACATGCGTCCCCTTCAATGGGGGTTGGCCAGCCAGTGGTCTCAACGATGCGATCCATTGGACCAGCTAGTGACGGTGACTCAGGGGATGTGGAACGCTCTCCAGTGGTAGATCATTCCAGCCCATCTGCAGGAGGGCATCCCGTTTGTCTGCCCCGAGCCGACGGTCTCTCTATCGACCGACGCCTCTCTGATGGGTTGGGGTGCCCATCTGGGGGAGCACAGAGCGCACGGCCTCTGGTCCCCTCGGGAGTCCCGATGCCATATCAACCTGCTGGAGCTTCGGGCAGTCCATCTAGCTCTCACCGCTTTTGCTCCGTTCCTACGGGGTCAAGTGGTTCCGGTCCAGACGGACAATACCACTTCCATGTACTACCCAAACCTCCAGGGTGGGACGCGCTCCATGCCTCTGTGCAAGGAAGCTCTCCGCATTTGGTCACTCGTGCACAGCCTGGAGGCGGATCTCCTAGCCATTCATGTGGCAGGAGCCTCCAACACCCTGGCCGATGCGCTAAGCCGGATAGGGGCTGTGTCTCACGAGTGGTCTCTCCTGCCGGAGGTAGTACAAGATCTGTTCTCCCATTGGGGCACACCTCAGGTGGACCTGTTTGCCTCCAAGGAGAACGCAAAGCTGAGGCTGTTCCATGCCCGCCCCCTCAGCAGGGCTCACTGCAGGGGGATGCCTTCTCAAGGCCGTGGACCCCGGGCCTCTTCTACGCCTTTCCCCCATTTCCCTTGATCCACAAGGTGCTTCTCAAGGCGAGGAGGGACAAGGCGCAGGTGATTCTGGTAGCCCCAGAGTGGCCCCGCCAATGCTGGTATCCAGATCTCCTCAGCCTCAGTGCCAGGCTCCCGAGGCAGCTTCCAGCTCGCCCGAACCTACTTTCAGTCAATCAGGGGAAGGTGTTCCATCCGGACCTTCAATCCCTGCACCTGACGGCCTGGTTCCTGAGCGGCTAGAGTTCCAGGCCTTGGGTCTTTCCGACGAGGTCCTCAATGTAGTTGAGGTGTCCCGTAAGGAGTCGACCAGGAAATGCTATGCCTTCAAATGGAAGAGATTTTCCATTTGGTGTCAGGGCAAGGGCCTGGACCCTTCCTCCTGTTCCTTGGCAAGCATCTTGGACTATCTATGGTCCCTTTCTCAGCAAGGGCTTAGGTCGATGACCTAAGGTGCACCTGGCAGCCATCTCTGCTTACCGGGCGTGGGCCGGGAAGCAGTCGGTGGCGCAGGAGAAGGTGGTCTGGTGCTTTTTCAAAGGCCTTGATCACATTTCCCCTCCGGTGCGAGGCCTTCACCTCCGTGGGATCTACTGCTGGTACTGGCAAAGCTCATGGGCAAGCCATTCAAACCAATGCACAGGTGTGATCTCTCTCTCACCTGTCGTGGAAGACCACCTTCTTGGTGGTTATTACGTCAGCCAGAAGGATGGGAGAGCTTCAGGCGCTTTCCATCGAGTCTCCTTACCTGGTCTTCCACAGGGACAAGGTTGTCCTGCACCCGCACCTGAAATTCCTTCCGAAGGTGGTGTCAGAGTTTCACCTTAACCAGGTGTTGACTCTGCCGGTGTTCTACCCCAATCACACCTCGAAGGCTGAATATAGGCTCCATACTTTGGACCCTAGAAGGGCGCTCGCTTACTATAAGGAGCGCATGGCTGAAATTCGGGGAGAGGTTTGCCAGCTGTTTGTCACCTACGCTGAAGCCACACCTGGCAGACCTGCAGCCAAGTGGATGACAAGCAGGTGGGTCACCTCCTGCATAGATCTCTGCTATAGGTTGGCGGGCATGGAGCCTCCCAGAGGGTTAAGAGCTCATTCTACCTGCCATACCGCTGCATCGGTGGCTGCCTCCAGGGACATCCCTATCCAGGAAATCTGCAGGGCTGCTACCTGGAAGTCAGCACACACCTTCATCACCCACTACCACATCGACCTTGAGTCACGCCGGGATGCTGGTTTTGTGGCCTCGGTTCTCCAGTCTCAATTCCCTAAGTAGGGGGTGTGCGCCTTGCCCCCTCCTCCCGGAGAACTGCTAGGAGTCTGCCAGAAAGTGTGGATGAACAACATATCCATGTCCCTAGAAATACAGGTTACTCACCTGTAACAGGAGTTCTAGAATGGTATATGTTGTTCATCCACACGACCACCGACCTCCCGGCTTCGACGACTACCTGAGCTTCCAGCGGGCAAGATCTGGCGTCATGGGGCGGAACCGTGAGTTTTACCACCCGGGTGGGTGGGAGGAGCCAGCTTGAAGACCTTCCGGCAAGACTTAAAGCGGCAAGGATACCTGCCAGAAAGTGTGGATGAACAACATATACCATTCCTAGCACTCCTGTTACAGGTGAGTAACCTGTATTTTTGTGGCCATGCATACTGTAGGGCACTAACATCTGTTTTCAAAGCCAGGACTGGACAAAAGATCAGGTTTTAGAGCTGCGAAAATGGTTAAACCTTTTAAAATCTATTAGGTTAGGACACCTCACATTTGAGTTTCCTTTATTAGTTAGATGCCTAATTTATATAGACACAAAAAAATAGAAAGTAGTTCTCAATTGTGTGCATATTATGAGATACACTATAGTCATGTGATCAAATTCCACCCATTGCAGTATGTATTTTAACATCCCATTTGATGGTACGACTTAAACTACATTAGAAAGGCTAACCCAGTGACTCCTAGGCAGCACTACCGTACGTGGGGAGAAAGGTCAGGAATGTGCTTTGGACCTGAGCTGCCCTGCCTGTAGGAGGGGCACTCGTCACCTTCACCTGTGGTATCATAGTGACCTCTGAAAGCATCTAGTTCCTTACCCTGATTGTGAGGTATGGAGGAGGAGGAGGACCAGACAGCTTGTCATAGATAAATGGGTACACTACCATTTAAAGAGCTTGTTTTTGTTAAACAAGAAAACAGAAGTTACATAAACAGTATCTTTTTTTATGTATGTAAAAATTCAACTGAATCAATTTTTACTGCTGCCTCAAAACAAACTGTGATTCTAATTACCTAGATTCAGTTCACTGTCCACACTAAGGCAGTCTTCCACTGAGCATGCTTAGTCACTGTAAACTGTCTTTAATCTTGATTCCTCTTACTACCCAGTCATGCTGTCCTCCAGCTCCACCCCAACTGCTCTGGTATTTCTTCCAGTAGAAATAATAGGCCTCCACCTTCACAGCTCCTGCTTACGCACTTGAATTCTTCAAAGTTTTTACACTTTTGTTGAAAATTCTTCAAAGTTTTTGATTATCCTGTCAACTGCACCTGTGAGCACCTGCACTCCAGTTCATGACTCTGTCAAATACAATCATGGAACAGAAGAGGAAGACTGGATTTAAAAGGTGCGGGGTCTGCAGATTCACCATGTCCATCACTGGTAGCAGTGATGTCTGTATTCATTGTTTGACAGTCTTCTGTGTTCTGAACCACTGCCATTGGTGCCTAAGCATGCACCTGAAGGCAGTTTCAGATCATTGGACAAAAATGCTGAAGGGAAGGCCGGGAACAGCTTGAAGGTGGCACAATTAGCAGCCATGGAGAATGACAGCGACCCCTTAGTCTTCAAGGATGTCCCAGTGTTGGATCTATTGATAGCTGAGAAGGAGTGATCAGTGGATAATCCCACTTTTCGTGAGGATGATGAGGGTTTTAGTAGTTCCTGTTGTCTCTACAGTCATTCAAAGGTGTGCAGGCCAGGGACCTGGACCTCCAGACTTTCCAGCAGTTGAGTTTTCTCATCAGCTTGGCCAAATCCAAGTTGACTTCAAAACTGGTGACTGTGTTTATTGGGGTGGAACTAGACTCCACTACAAGTCAGAGCAGGCCTTCCTCAGAAATGCAGGGGATCTGTCACCTTTTGCCCTGACATTTTGGCTTGAGCACTAGTACCCAACCCAGGATATCTGTAACTCCTGGGCTTCAGTGGGTCTACCATGGCCATGATCCATTGGTCTACCATGGCCATCCTCCATTCATTGCCACTTCAGAACAAGTTAGTGACTGGGGCATCAGTGATCCCAGAGTCGCTCAGCTTTGGAACTGCCGGTTCAGGGGATCTGGCTAATGCTGGATTCCGTATTGTGGTGGCTGTCCTAGCCATGCCTCTAGGAATGTATACCCTTTGTCTGGCTGGATCCCTCAATAGTGCATGGTATTTGGTTGCAAAGCAAGTTCAGAATGCATATCAGTCTACTACAACTCAATATGCCTGCTGCTGTGAGAATTTGCTCCACTGCTGCTGTGGGAATTTGCCCCACTGGTCAAGGGGCAGTTTATCCAGGTCAGAGTGAACAACTTGACAACTGTGTTTCACCTGAATGAACAGGCTGGGCAGACTCCTTCCCACTGTGTCAGGAAGCATTTTAGAAATGGTCCCTAGCTCGCTCACACAAAGTGAACCACATAGCAGTTCATGTAGTGGAATTGAACCACCAACTTGCAGACTCCATCAGTCTTTTGAGGGAGTCATTTCATGAGTGGTTACTGCACCTGCACATGGTGTTCCAGGTGTTCTCAGCTTGGGGAGTACTATCAGTGGACCTGTTTTGCCTTCTGAGAATAGGAAGGTGGGGGTTGTTTTGTGCCTGTCCCCCTTTTTCGGTTACCCTGCTGGGGCTGCACCTGACAGGCTGGTTCCTAACTGGCTAGAGTTCAGGGTCCTTGGACTTTTTAAAGTTCAAGAGGTGTCCTGGAGAGAGTCAACTCGCAAAACTTAAGGTTGTATGCGAAAGAGGTTCTTGTGCTGGGGCACATAGCATGAGATGTCTACACATTCCTGCTCCATGAAGCACATTCTCAGCTACCTCTGATCCCGTTCCCAGTCAGGGTTGTAAGTTACCTACCTCTCGGTCAACCTAGCTGTCATCGTGGCATATTGGGATAAGGCCTGTGTACCCAAGGTGGCCCAGGAGAAGTCGGTCTGTTATTTCTTCAGAAGTCTAGAACATATGATCTTACTTCGAGGGGGCTCTCGCAGCAGGCAACACTGGTAGGACTAAGCTGCCAGGCACTAGGACCACACGGAAAACTTCTAGCTAGCAGTCTACAGTGGAGGACTGCCCCAATGTCAGCATGCCGACGTCCACCTGTGCTATATAAGGGGCAGTCCCCAGCCCCACCTCAGTTCTTTTCCTGCAGTCGACCCGCGCATGTCGGACTTTCACGGATGCTTGCTTCACTTGGCCACCATTTTGGTTCGTGCTTTACTTGCATTTTTCCTTATTTTCGTTTAAAAATTGAATAGTTTATTTATTTGCTTTTGGTAACTGGATAAGTGAACTAGGCATAGCAATGCCTGTTTTCGGGCATGACCTGGGAGGATACAGGGTAACAGAGATAACGAAACAGTTTGTGGAGAACAACAAAATGGATGGAAGAACAGTGGCTACAGATTGGTACAGTATCAAGCAAGCTTGCAGTACATCCGAGTCAACAAAGCAGATAATAAGTAAGACATAAACAGTAAATATCATAACAAGTGCAGGTTCACCCATCTAAGGGATACAGACTGGGAGAGATAGCTCTGCTAGGCACAGATGTGAAGTCCAACTGGGAGAATGAGGTTGGAACACAAAACAGACAATCAGCTTTAAATGAGGGCGAGTGCCTTTTTTTTTTGAAGGAAGAGCAGGGGAAAGGGGGACTTAGAGAGAGAAGGCGGTGGGAGAGAGAGTATGGGCCACATGGGTAAGGTGGAAAAGGAGAGTTGGGAAGAGAAAGTGGAAAAAAGTAAAATGTGTAGGTGAAGCAGAAAAATAAATGTGGAGGTGAAGCAGCCAGGGGAGGAGGGTAGAGGTTCTGTGGAGGTTGGAAGCAGGCACGGGGGTAGAGCCAAGTAGATGTTCGCAGTGCGACCTCTTGAAAGTGGCATGGGATGGAGCAAAACGAATTGCTTGTAGAAGAGGGTTCCAGTATTTTGGTGCAATATGTGAGAAGGCCTGTGTCCCCATTGCTGTTTTGCATCTGGGGATGTGGAGAGGTGCTTGTTCAGTGGATTGAAGCTCATAGGAGACAGTTTGTGTATTCAACATAGAGGCAAGGGACTGGGGAATACAGGATCTGTTAATGCTATCAGTGAGAGATCTGAGTGACTGGAGCCGATGGGCAGAGGTGGAGAGTCATTTAAGGTCAGCATAGAGCTGGCAGTGGTGTTTGTAGCATGGGGATGCAGAGGCATATCTACAGATATTATTATAGGTGGTGTCCCACTTGAGAAGAGAGGTTTTTGAGGCCCCAAGGTAGGTAACTGAGCCATAGGATAGTGCCGGAAGAAGAATGCCCTGTGCAATAGCGAGCCTGGCTGATGGGGTAAGGGCATAGCTAGTTCGATAGGCACCACCAAGTTTAGTGTTAACGGCTTTGCAGGTAGTACTGATGTGCTGATCACAAGCCAGAGATTCATCAAGCAGAATGCCCAGGTATTTGAAGGAGCTAGTGTTGACCAGTAGTGAGTCATCAGAGCAGGAGATTTTGAGGGAGGTTTTGTTTGTTCAGAGTCTGGCTGGGGAGCCAAAAAGCACTGCATACGTCTTATCTGTATTTAGAACAAGGTTGTTTTTGATGAGCCAGGACTGGAGTTTGATAAAGTTTGAGGGGAGAGAGAGAGAGAGAGAGAGAGAGCAGTTTATGTCAGAGGTGTTCTTCCTCGAACACCTTCATCTGTTCTATCTGAAATATGAAAAACAAAACAAAACACAGAAACTTGGTTCAGATGGAACTGAGAAACAACCCTGGGCAGGAATTTCAAATGGTGGCATTTGACAATCTTGTCCTTGTAGAAAATCAGATAAAGTGCCTCTACAGATAGCACCTGGAGTTTCTAGGGACGTGGATATGTTGTTCAATCCACACTTATTGGCAGGTGCCTTGCCGCTTTAAATCTTGCCGGAAGGTCTTCAAGCTGGCTCCGCCCACCCACCTGGGTGGTTAAAGTCTTGGCTCCACCCAATTACGCCAGATCTTCCTTACCGCTTGGAAGCTCAGGTTCCCTCCTTGGTGCTCTGCGTTTTAGGCTGGATTCACACTCTTCGGTTAATCCTAAACTTATTTTACGTTTTACAAGACTTCGGTCTGTATCTTCCCTCGCGGCTGCGATGGACAAATCGACTCCCAGATTTCGTCGGTGTCCCTGTGGACAGAAGATTTCCCGGACGATCCGCATGCCACCGTCGTTTATTGCCTTGTACCATGCGCGGCTCACAGGCTTGTGAGTTGTACAGCTCCTTTTCGCTTGGTCTTGAGGACCCAGACCCAATTGCTGTTGGGGTGACTCGAGAAACGTTATCCTCTGGTCAAGTCGAAGGAGGCCCATTGGGCGGTGTCCGTGGCGGCGGGCTCGGCGGAACAGCTAGAGCAGATGATCGCCCTCGAGGAGGAGGCGGCCCAGGCCACATCTTCATCTTCCTCGGTTGCGGCATTTATCCTGCTCTCCTTGGAATCCACCTACACAGCTTCTTTCAAAGAGCTTTGCCAATCCCTCTCCACCAAGGGAGAAGGCCCTTCGGGGCATTCCTCTCAGTCCAAAAAGAAGGTCCCCAAGGGTTCGTCCCACCGTCGACGTTCGTGGGAGTGGGAGAGGTCCCCTTCCTCGGAGTCGACACTCGACTTCGGTTGAGGTTGCGGCTAAGGCCGCTGGCTTCACAGTGTCCCCGTCAGGTCAGCCGGCCGAGACACACGTCGATGCGGCCGAGATTTTTCTCGACCCGTCGGTCTGTCGACTGGAGAAGCCAACAACCCTTCTTCACCAGTTCCCCTGGTAGAAACCGAGGACTTGCCTGTGCCTCCTGTGCCAGAGTCACTGGTTAAGGCCCCTGAACCAAGGGAGGAGTGGGTTTCCCCTGCCCCCTCTCAGACCCACCCTCGGAAACACCAAAGGTCTCAGTCTTGGACCTCTTCTCGGTCTAGCCAATCCCGCCAACATCGGCGGTCTTGGTCTCGGCACCGTGGAAAGCAGCGGCGCTGCTCATCCTCATCTTCGTCCTCTTCAGAGGATAGGCTCCAGCGCAAATTGTGTCGGCGCTACGAGGAGCTAATGTGGCAGCAGTTCCTTTTGACCAGGAATAGGCCGACTTCGTCGTCTTCCCCAGCCATTAAGTGGCTGTCACCGGTGCGGCCAAAACAACCCCTTGGAGTGGTCAAGGAGCCGAAGCCGGCACCGGTTGTTCGGCCAAAACCGGCCGCGCCACCCATCGTGGTGGAACCCCCGCCTCCACAACCTAAATTTGGGGCCCCGTCCAAGGATTCTCGGTCAGGTCAGGGCTTGCCCCATCGGTTGTCAGTCACCCTCACTCCCAATCGACCTTGGCAGGTGGAGGGTGGCTCAGGTGCTCAGCAGCTGTTCGCAGACTCCTCGGAGTCTGATGATGACTCCTTCTTGTTCTCCAGGCCGCTTGACTTGGAGTCCACCAGGAGACAGTCAGTGGACGAGAGCCCATCCTCGTTCTTGGGAATGCTTCGGCTTATCTCAGAATCCACTGGGATGAAGCTCGAACCTGTTTCAAAGCGGGCCAAGTATCCCCTCACGGAGATACTGGACTGAGGGGATTCCCCCACGAAGGCCTTCCCAGTGGCCGAAGCCATTGTTGGCCCGGCCCTGGAGCTATGGCAGCAGCCAGCTTCTTGTCCAGTACCTTCGGCCAGGATGGCTCGGAGGTATGCTGTCCCCACCAGTTCACTCTTCGGTTTCTCGGAGCACCCCTCTGCGGAGGGGCTTGTAACCGATAGCGTTTTCTGGCATTCTGGGAATGCTCGGGATGTAGACAAGCCTCCCGATAAGGAGTCCAAGAAGCTGGACTACTCTGGGCAGAAAGTTTACGCTGCTTCCTCCCTAGGCCTTCATCAGGCCAGCTTGGCCGTCCTGATGGCACACTTTTCACACGCCCTTTTGGGCTCCCTGGATGAGGTGATTCCTCATCTCCTGGCTGACCCCCAAACCACGGTCAAGCAGATTTGGGATCAGGGAAGGGCGGTGGCCAAACAGCAGCTCCAGACCTTCCTGGATGTTGCTGATTCATGTGCCTGGTCAGTAGCGGCTGCAGTGGCCATGCGCTGCAGAGCTTGGCTGCGGATCTCCACCTTCACGGCGGATACCCAGCACAAGCTGGCAGACGTCCCCTTCCTGGGTACCGACTTGTTCGGACCCGGGGTGGAGGGTCACCTCCAATGGATCGAGAAGTCCAACACCACCTTGGACTCGGTCACGTCTGCCCAGAAGGACAAAGGCCGCCAGCAGCAGCATAAGCCCTTTTGTCCTTCAGCCTCTGTGGCACGTCCAGCCCAGCAACACCAGCATCAGGGCCAGCCATCTCGCACTGGGAACCCCAAAGCCAAGCCTGCTGCTTCCTCCAACAGGAAGCCGGGAGGGAAAGGTCCAGGAGGCTCCTCAGATGGTCCTTCCTCCAAGCCCGCCCAGTGACTGGTTGAGGGGTGTCGCCCCCAACCTCGTCACTCCTCCTCGGGTTCCCCCCACGGGGGGATGGCTCCACCACTTCATTTCCGCCTGGTCCGTTATCACCACGGACCGCTGGGTGTTGGAAGTGGTAGGAAAGGGTCTGCCACTGGAATTCGAGCAGTCCCCACCCTACCGAGCCGTCTCCCCACGGGGGGCTATGGGGTCCGCAGCCTCTCTGTTGGCCCGTTGAGCCGACATTGCCCTGCTCCTCCAGAAGGAGGTGATCAGGGAGGTGGCGGACCCTCCTTCAGACCCAGGGTTTGTGTCCAGGTACTTCCTGGTCCCAAAACGGACGGAGGGCTGGCGCCCCATTCTAGACCTCCACGACCTGAACAAGTTCCTAAGGTCTTGGAACTTCAGGATGGTCACTCTGGCTCAGATCATCCCATCCTTGGAACGAGGCATGTGGTTCTGTCCTCTGGACCTTCAGAACGCGTTCTTTCATGTCCCTATCTGTTCATCACACCAGCGATTCCTCCGCTTCAGAGCGGAAGGATACCTTTACGAGTTCGGGCCATGCCCTTCAGCCTCTCTCCAGCTCCCAGGGTCTTCACCAAATGCATGGCAGTGGTGACAGCATTCCTGCGGCACCGAAGGGTCCGGGTGTACCCTTACCTGGACAACTGGCTGATTGCAGCCTCCTCCAAGTCAGAGGTGGAGCAGTCCAGGGATCTGGCCCTCCAGGTCTGCTCTCAGATTGGCCTCCTCATCAACGAGGCCAAATCAGAACTCGTGCCAACACAGGCGATTCGGTTCATCAGGGCAGAGCTCGACTCTCTTCAAGCCAGAGCACGGCTCCCGGCGGACAGGGCTGAGGTTCTTTCCTCCTTTGCCCAATCATTTCTGGTTAGAAACACAGAAACATAGAATTTGACGGCAAATAAGGACTGCTTGGCCCACCCAGTCTGCCCATTTACCACCTAATGGATAAGCTGCAGACCCTAGTTAACCAGCAGCCTACTTCTTTCTACCCCCACCCCCTAGAATTGCCTTATGGCTGTCCAATGCATGCTTGAATTCAACCACTGTTTTTGACTCCACAACCTCCTCCGGAAGGCCGTTCCATGCATCCACAACCCTCTCTGTGAAAAAATACTTCCTTACATTACCTCTGAGCCACCCCCATGTTCAAATTGTGCCCCCTTGTTCTTGCACACCTCTTTTTTTGAAAGATGCTACCCTCTTGGACTTTGTTGATTCCTTGAGGTACTTGAAAGTTTCTATCATGTCACCTCTCCTCCTTTCCTCGAGGATATACATATTAAGCTCCTTTAGTCTCTCTTCATATGTCTTCCGGTGCAGACCCTGCACCATTTTAGTTGCCCTCCCCTGGACAGCTTCCATCTTATCTATGTCCTTGCGGAGATTGAGTCTCCAGAACTGCACACAGTACTCCAGATGGGGTCTCACCAGCTGTCTGTACAGAGGGATAACAGCTTGTTGGACAATTGCGCCCTGCCCGGGACTTCCTGCTCCTCCTGGGCCTCATGGCGGCCTGCACCAGCATGGTCCGTTGGGCCCGCAGGCACATGTGGCCCCTACAGCGGGGACTGGCTCACCAATGGTCACAGCGCTCCAGTCCTTTTGACCAGCCAGTGATGGTAACCCAGGAGATGGGGAATGCTCTGTAGTGGTGGATCGTTCCCACTCATCTGCAGGAGGGTATCCCATTTGTCCGCCCAGAGCCAATGGTCACTCAAACGACCGACGCGCCTCTGATAGGTTGGGGTGCCCATCTGGGGGAGCTCAGAGCGCATGGCCTCTGGTCCCCTCAGGAATCTCAATGCCACATCAACCTGCTGGAGCTTCGAGCGGTCCGACTAGCCCTCACCACCTTCGCTCCGTTTCTACAGGGTCAAGTGGTCCAGGTCCAGACGGACAACACCACGACCATGTACTACCTAAACCGCCAGGGTGGGACGCACTCCTTGCCTCTGTGCAAGAAAGCTCTCTGCACTTGGTCTCTCGTGGGCAGACTGGAGGCGGATCACCTAGCCATTCATGTGGTGGGAGCCTCCAACACTATGGCCGACGCCCTAAGCCGGATAGGTGCTGCATCTCACGAGTGGTCTCTCCTGCCGGAGGTAGTACACGATCTGTTCTCCCACTGGGGCACACTTCAGGTGGACCTGTTTGTCTCCCGGGAGAATGTGAAGCTGAGGCTGTTTCATGCCTCCCCCCCTCAGCAGGGCTCACTGCAGGGGGATGCCTTCTCAAGGCTGTGGACCCCGGGCCTCTTCTATGCCTTCTCCCCATTTCCCTTGATCCACAAGGTGCTGCTCAAGGCGACGAGGGACAAGGTGCAGGTGATTCTGGTAGCACCAGACAGGCCCCATCAGTTCTAGTATCCAGATCTCTTCAGCCTCAGCTCCAGGCTCTGGAGGCGGCTTCCAGCCTGCCCGGACCTGATCTCAGTCAACCAGGGGAAGGTACTCCACCTGGACCTTCAGTCCCTGCACCTGACGGCCTGGTTTCTGAGCGGCTAGACTTCCAGGCCTTGGGTCTTTTTGACGAGGTCCTCAACGTTGTTGAGGCATCCCATAAGGAGTCAACCAGAAAATGCAATGCCTTCAAATGGAAGAGATTCTCCATTTGGTGTCGGGATAAGGGGCTGGACCCTTCCTCCTGTTCCTTGGCCAGCATTCTGGAATACCTGTGGTCCCTTTCTCAGCTAGGGCTTCGGTTGACGACCCTAAAGGTGCACCTGGCAGCCATCTCTGCTTACTGGGTGCGGGCCGGAAAGCAGTCGGTGGCGCAGGAGAAGGTGGTTGGGTGCTTTTTCAAAGGCCTTGATCACATATGCTCTCTGATGTGAGAACCTCCACCTCCGTGGGATCTACTGCTGGTATTGGCTAAGCTTATGGGCAAGCCATTCGAACCGATGCACAGGTGTGACATCTCTCACCTGTCATGGAAGACCGCCTACTTGGTGGCTATAACGTCAGCCAGAAGGATGGGAGAGCTCCAGGCGCTTTCCATTGAGTCTCCTTATCTGGTCTTCCACAGGGACAAGGTTGTCCTGCGCCCCCACCCGAAATTCCTTCAGAAGGTGGTGTCGGAGTTTCACCTTAACCAGGTGTTGACTCTGCCGGTGTTCTACCCCAATCACACCATGAAGGCCGAATATAGGCTCCATAGTCTGGACCCTAGAAGAGCGCTTTCTTATTATAAGGAGCGGACGGCTGAAGTTCGGGGAGAGGTTCACCAGCTGTTTGTCACCTACGCTGAAGCCACACCTGGCAGACCTGCAGCCAAGCGGACGATAGGCAGGTGGGTCACCTCCTGCATAGATCTCTGCTATAGGTTGGCGGGCATGGAGCCTCCCAAAGAGATAAGAGCTCATTCTACCTGCCATGCTGATGCTTCGGTGGCTGCTTCCAGGGATGTCCCTATCCAGGAAATCTGCAGGGCTGCTACCTGGAGGTCAGCACACACCTTCATTACCCATTACCACATCAACCTAGAGTCACGCCGGGATGCTGGTTTTGGGACCTCGGTTCTCCAGTCCTTATTCCCTAAGTAGGGGGTGCGCCTTGCCTCCCTCCTCCCGGAGAACTGCTAGGAGTCTGCCAATAAGTGTGGATTGAACAACATATCCACGTCCCTAGAAATACAGGTTACTCACCTGTAACAGGAGTTCTAGGAGTGGTATATGTTGTTCATCCACACGACCCACCTGACTTTCCTCAAGCCGACGCGCAACCTGCTTCCAGCGGCTAGATTTGACGTCATGGGGCAGAGCCGAGAGTTTTACCACCTAGGTGGGTGGGAGGAGCCAGCTTGAAGACCTTCCGGCAAGATTTAAAACGGCAAGGAACTTGCCAATAAGTGTGGATGAACAACATATACCACTCCTAGAACTCCTGTTACAGGTGAGTAACCTGTATTTACTTGCCCATCTGGCTGAGGTAATGGCAACTAAAAACGGAGCATTCCTCGACATATGTGACAGATGACGCTTGTCCTTTGGATAAAACCTTCCCAAGTCTTGTCTCCTGCCGATCCAGTACCGCCAGTATATTGGGGCAGTCCTAGACTCATCACTGGGCAAAGCCTTCCTGCCTCAGGACAGAGCAGAACGTTTGATAGCGCAGGCCCAGCTGTTTTGTTTTGTTTTTCATATTTCAGATGCCAAGTGGTTGCGCCACACACTTGATAGATGCATGGCTTGGCTGTTTTGCTAAGAGTGCATGGTAACATTTAACAGTGAGGCTTGCTTGCTGCTTGTTACTTATGCTGAAGCCACTCTATGCATATTGGCAACCAAGCAGACTGTTGGCAGGTGGATCACATCCTGCATTTCTCTGTGTTACCAATTGTCTGGGAAGGAGTCACCTGAAAGATCAGAGGCTCACTCCATCAGACATATTGTTGCCTCTGTTGGTTCTACCAGGCACAGTATGTCCTCATTGCAGAGATTTGTAGGGCTGCTTCATGGTCTAATGTGCATGCATTCTTATCTCATTACGTAATTGACATAACAGATTTGCCAGAATATGCTTTTGGGTACTGAGTCTTCCAGTCTCTGTTCACCTACAACTTTGGGTACACACCCTGCCCTCTCCTCCTGGGGACCACTAGGAGTCTGCCTAAGTGTGGCTATTTAAAGGGAAATTAACACGAAATTATAAAATGCATCTGTATTGTTGCCAGTGTAAATCTGCTTTACATAAGCTATTGGCTGAACCTGTAAAACGTTTAGGATCAGAATTGTAACCCCTCCCTTTATAGCTGCAGGCATCCATCTTCTAAATCACAGGCATAGGAAATGACATCACATCAGGGGAAAACAGAAGGAAAATGCTGTGCTGTCAGTAATTTATAATGAATAGCTTTTGATCCCCTCAACTCTCTGTGACATTTGTAGTTAATTGTGCTGATGGCATTTTCAGGCATCTGCATCCCTGCCATCTTACAAATTTGTAAAGCCACTGTGACTTATAAATTTGTAAAGCCAAGTATATTGCCCTGTTGTAAAAAAAAGTTGTGTGCTGCCAGTGCCAACAGTTTCCGAGCTCCTTTGGGTTCTATTTATTTGTACAATGTTTTGTGACATTACAGTTGAGTGAAATGTTCTACGCCTGTGTGGTTTGCAAAGTCCTGCTAGTACCACTCTAAACAATGTTTGCACCAGTGCTTTTACATTTCTTTGTACTGAAGCACTTGCGTATAATTGTTGTTTCGCTAGCATCATTTTGTGTAATAAGAGGCAATGTGGTCTATTGATTTGAACCCCAGATTTGCACCTGGGAGGTCACAGATTGAAACCTCAGTAGAGTCAAATACTAACAGTGTGACTTTCAGCAAGTGATTTGACCTCCCTGTGCTCCATTCCACTCAGCTGTACAAACGGGTAGAAATAAGATCCCACTGGAAACAAGATGTTACATCTCAACTAGGCTACCTTTGATAAATACGTTATTGTTTTGTGCTGGTGTGTCATAGGGAAGATAACTGGTATAAGTGATACTGGGAATACTCAATTGAGGACCCTTTTAAGGGTTCAAAAATTAAAAGTATTTGAACACTCTAGAAATAGGCATTATTTCACCACATTAAAAAAAGGGTTTATTTTCTTTATAACTGCATCGTTTTCACTCTGTTATGCCTTTTAACATGAAATGTACAGCAGCTCCTCATTTCATTGAGGCATGGCCATTTCAGTTCCCTGACCCTCCCAACTGCAGTCAGTAAATTAGAGACTAGCTGAGACCAGCTCACCAATAGACCTGCAGTACTGCAGCAGGTGCTGATTGCAATACGTTTTCTGTGTGTAACCCCTAGATGGCGCTATCCCAGGGGCTACTACCCCTGCCTGATTTGCCACTAACAGGTTGAGGGGCCTGGATCCAATGGCGGGTGCCTCCACCCAGAGGTCAGGGTTTGCAATAGTTAAACTAACTTGGTCACAGCCCTCTGGGACACTGCAACCCCCCTTTCTTCCCACTAGTGGCCCACACAATATATCAGAATTACCTTCACAGTATACACTTACCCCAGGTCTGGTTCCGCACTGGGACCTCCTGTGAAATGAGATACAGTGCAACAATCACAGTACAGTACTTTTAACATAGACAAATACCTCAGGCAGTATAACTTTGCTGAAACAAGCAGCTCTGATTTATTTAGGGGGATATAACAAGGACAGGGAAATCAGGTTAATTAGCTTATCACTCTAATAATCTACTATGGCTCTGTGCACTATCCTCTTATCAGTTACTGTCCCTGGGTACCCAAGCCCTAGTGGCTAGTCCAAACCGTGGCAGCTGGTAGGGCCCTTTCACACAGAGAAAAGGAGAATTAAACAGTCAGCAGTACAGTAATTCCATTTGGATTTAATGTGGCAATTCAACAGGGAGCAACCCTGAATTAGTACTCACACCTCCAAATAAGATAGGGTCCTTCAATGTCAGCAGGGCTCACTTGAGGTACAAAACCTCTTCACACATCCATATAAAAGAAAGTACTATACCAGCAGGCTGCATCTGTATCCCGATCGCAATTACTGCACAATACCCGAGAACACACAGCAGATTCAGTTCCTGACAGACCGAGTGCAATTTTCAGCAATTCTTCCAGTCTTCTACAGGGTGAGCCTGGTTTCTACTCTTCAGAGATCCTTTGATTCTTTTCACAGGACGGATTCAGTCCTAACAAGCTGTTACACAAGCTGCAGACCGAACTCTGGGCCTTACACACCTTTTTGACTAAAACTGCACACTGAAAAGCACAGGGCCCTTCCTTCTTCACTGCCAAAGCTCAACTGAAGCTCCAACCGACAAAACTGGGCACTTCCTTTGAGTTCCTCCCAGTTCTTGACTGGATTGGCTGTCACTCACAATAGACTGCTGCTGTTGGTCCAAAAGGCACTGAAGTCTAAACTACATCTCCCAGAGTCACTGCCCATACAATCCTCTTGTGGCTGGCTCAGATTATGAGTCCAAGTTCTGATTCAGTCAAGGCACCATTTTAGAGCTAGCTTACCCACACTGATTGGTCCAGTTCAGCAGTTCAAAACTAGAATGGGGAACTAGCAGACACAGTTCTGACTGCAAAGAAAGCAGGTTAGACAAACTGTAATTTCATTATTACTCTAAATAATTTCTGGCAAACAGTTACATCTTTCAGATAGGTTCCCTTTGCACTCCTAGTGACTGCAAAAATGAAGTGAATTGGCAGCAGCTCAAGTGGTATTCAGAGAAGCACACAGTCCCCCCATACAAACTAATTATGTCTGCAAGCAGACAGCTCTTAAAGAGACAGTACCAGAGGCTCTAAAAACACTCACTGATAAATGGCTTAAATGCCAAACACCATTCAGGCTTGGAGCATTCAAGCAAGCTCCTGGAAGTCTTTTGGGAACCCCCATTTGCAGGGGGGTTACATGTGCTAAAATAAAGCAGTACTGCAGCAGATGCTGCTTGCAATAATTTTTCTGTGCTACAGTAAAGCAGTACTTTTGTACATTTACAAAGTATTAAGCACTTAAAATGTTTAGAACTTGTGGGCATGGAAATGGTCATCCCTTAATGAGATGAAGAGCTGCTGTATGTTTCATGTTGGAAAGGCAGGACAGAGTGAAAAAGATGCAGTTATAAAGAAAATAAACCTTTTAATTTTATTTTGATTAAAGAATGCCTATTTCTAGAGTGTTCAAATAAATACTTTTAATTTATGAACCCTTGAAAGGGTCCTCAATTGAGTATTCCCAGTATCACTTATACCAGTTATCTTCCCTATCACACACCAGCACAAAACAATAACGCATCTATTAAAGGTAGCCTAGTTGAGATGTAACATCTTGTTTCCAGTAAGATCTTATTTCTGCCCATTTGTACTGCTGAGTGGAATGGAGCACAGGGAGGTCAAGTCACTTGCTGAAGGTCACACTGTTAGTATTTGACTCTACTGAGGTTTGAATCTGTGACCTCCCAGGTGCAAATCTGATATTTAAACCAACAGACCACACTGCCTCTTATTACACAAAATGATACTAGCGAAACAACAATTATACACAACTGCTTCAGTACAAAGAAATGTAAAAACATTGGTGCAACATTGTTTAGAGTGGTACTAGTAGTATTTTGCAAACCACACAGGCGCAGAACATTTCATTCAATTGTAATGTCACAAAACATTGTACAAATCAACAGAACCCCAAAGGAGCTCAGAAACCATTCGCACTGGCAGCACACAACTTTTTTTACAATGGCAATATACTTGTAGCTCCATGAAACAGTGGTTTTACAAATTTGTAAGATGGCAGGGATGCTGATGCCTGAAAATGCCATCAGCACAATTTACTGCTAATGTCACTGAGAGTTAAGGGGATCAAAAATTATTCATTATGAACTACTGACAGCACTGTGTTTTCCCCTGATGTGATGTCATTTCCTGTGTCTGTGATTTAGAAGATTTATGCCTGCAACTAAATGGGTTACAATTCTGACCCTAAAAGTGGTACAAGTTCAGCCAATAGCTTAGGTAAAGCAGATTTCCAGTGGTAACACTATTGATACATTTTATAATTTAATGTTAGTTTCCCTTTAACTGAATGTAGGTAGTTAAGGGTAGGAGGAGTCAAGCTTGAAGACTATTTCCAGTACTGAGCATCCTCAATGGATGACCTCCTAAGCGTGGAAGTGAACTGAATGCCTAGTAATAGAACTGCAGTTACAAATAACCTATTCTTTTGTTTTGTCCTTAGATTAACTGATCAGCTTGACATTGATCCAGTCACATAATTATGAACAATTTACATTTATTTGTTTTGTTTTTACTTTTTATCTTCCAGAATGCTTCCTGCCCCTCTCATGACATACCAGTTTCAAAGAAGCTTCATCAAAGCAGCTAGTGAGTTTCATGTCATGACCTTTCACGAGGTGCTTCAGTTGCTTGTGAATTTGTCCTTTTGCTCTGAGCTCCTTTTTCTTTGTAGCTGTAGCTTTGTATTATGCATCAGAAGGATGGTACAGTTAAGCTACAGTGGGTGCGGTGACAATCTCATTTTACAGTGCGAAAGGCTAATATTCTGAAAGTAAATGACTTCTAGAGCTTCAAAAGGACAGGAGCTGCCTTTTGGAGTGATTCTGACCCTTTGTAGCAATCACAGTCAGCAAATGCAGAAAAGTCAATTAATGTCTTGCTGGTTATGGAGATTCTGAAAAACAACAAAAAAAAACAAGGCTTTCATCTCTCCACCCTTTTTTTTTTTTTTTTGGCAATTTTATTTATATTTGTCCCCAAGATTTTTGCCCTTGTCACAGTACCTTGAGCCTGGGGCATGGGAGACTCTTGCAACCAACTATGCCCTGCCACGTATGCCTGGTCATTGGTAAGGCTGGAGGGCTACATGGCAGAGCCTTCCTTCTCAACAAAATAAGTATAGTACTTCCACGACACCCTCACTGATTGCTTACCAGGAGGGCTGAGCTTGTCAAAATGGGAGAGTGCCTCAGAAAAGCACTAGCAAACAGGCAAGAAAGTGGGGTGGAGCAACAATGGGGAAACATCAAAACCGCCATCACAGAGGCAACAAGTCTTTGTGTGAAGCAAATAAATCAAAACGAAAGAAAAAAAACACATGGTTCTCAAAAGAAGTAGCGGGGAAGGTAAGGGAAAAAAGATAGCATTCAGGAAGTATAAGGAACCACAAAAGGAGCAGGACAGAGAACTGTACCAGTTAAAGCAGAAGGAAGCGGGTAAGGCAGTCAGAATAGCAAAGGTCCAAACTGAGGAAAAGATAGCCAACTCGGTTAAGAAGGGGGATAAAACCTTTTATTGGTACATTAGGGAGCAAAGAAAAAGACTAAGGCAGGGATACTGAGGCTGAACAAGGAGGAAGGTGGTTGGGCAGAGAGCGACAGTGAAAAAGCAGGGATACTGAATGAATACTTCTGCTCAGTATTCACAATGGAAAAGCAGGGGGAAATACCTAATCCGGTCAATAGAAGCACTCTGGATAGGAGGGTTGATATTAGTCCTTTCACAGAAGAAAGGGTTCTGAAAGAATTCTTAAAACTGAAGGTGGATAAAGCAATGGGGCCTGATGGGATTCACCCCAGAATTTTAGAAGAACTAAGGGAAGAACTAGTAGCACCACAGACTACCCTTTTTAATAAATCATGGGAGGATATGGTGGTACCTGAGGACTGGAGGAGGGTGGATGTGATTCCCCTTCACAAAAGTGGAACAGAGACAGAGGCAGGAAAACTACAGACCTGTCAGTTTGACCTCAATGGTAGGGAAAATGATGGAATCACTTCTGAAGGAAAGAATTGTTGAGGTGGGGCATAGGAACCAAGGCAGCATGAATTCACAGCGGAAAGGTCGTGTCAGACAAATACAGTTGATTTCTTTTACTAGGTGACCAAAGCAGTAGACTAGGGAGGGGCTGTGGACATGGTCTGCGTAGACTTTACCAAGGCATTTGACACAGTCCCGCACAAAAGATTAATAAACAAATTAGCCAGCCTGGGAGTGGGTCCTAGGGTGGTAGCCTGGGTAAAACACTGGTTGGACAACAGGACACAGCAGGTAATAGTAAATGGAGTCCACAGTGAAGAGAGGAGGGTTACTAGTGGGGTACCGCAGGGTTCAGTACTGGGGCCGGTCCTTTTTAATGTCTTTATAAGTAACATTGCAGAGGGACTGGAAGGGAAAGTATGTCTCTTTGCAGAGGACACAAAGATCTGCAACAGGGTTGATACACAAGGTGGGGTGGAAAGAATGAAAAGGGACTTGGCAAGGTTGGAGGAATGGTCAAATGTATGGCAGCTTAGATTCAATGCAAAAAAGTGCAAAGTAATGCACCTGGGAAAGAAAAACCCAGGGGAAGAGTACACAATGGGGGGTGACATACTGGCAACAACAAAATGGAAAGGGACCTGGGGGTAGTCATATTAGACGACCTAAAAGTGGGCCAGCAATGTGAGAAGGCAGTAAGGAGGGCTGGGGGGATACTGGGATGCATAGGGAGAGGCATCACCAGTAGAAAACAGGAAGTTGTTGGCCCTCTGTACAGACAGTTGGTATGACCACATCTGGAGTACAATGTACAGTTCTGGAGACCCCATCTCCGCAAAGACATAGACAGGGTGGAGGCTGTCCCGAGGAGCGCAACCAAAATGATGCAGGGTCTGCATCAGAAGACATATGAAGAAAGACTAAAGGAACTAAAGATGTATAGCCTTGAGGAAAGGAGGGAGGGGACATGATAGAAATTTTCAAATACCTCAAGGGAATCAACAAAGTCCAAGAGGGTAGCATCTTTCAGAAAAAGAGATGTGCAGAAACAAGGGGGCACAATTTGAAGATAGAGAAGGGACGGCTCAGAGGTAATGTGAGGAAGTATTTCTTTACAGAGAGGGTTGTGGATACATGGAACAGCCTTCCTGAGGAGGTCGTAGAGTGAAAAACAGTGGGGGAATTCAAGAATGCATGGGACAGACATAAAGCAATTCTAGTGGGGGGTAGGAGGAAGTAGGCTGTTAGTTAACTAGGATCTGCAGCTTATCCGTTAGGTAGGGAAATGGGCAGACTAGGAGGGCCAAGCAGTCCTTATCTGCTGTCAAATTCTATGTTTCTATGTAACCCAGACAGTGATAGATCTGATGTTGATCCTGAAGCTGGACTTCCCACTGCCGAGTCACTAGGCTGGCCACAAGGAAAGTTGTCATTCATGCAGCCCACCATGAAATACAGTAAAAGAACTATAGAAGCCGGCATACCGTTATGAAACAAAATGGCTGACAAGATTTAGGATTGAGATCAAGTTCTGAAATTGATTTAAAAAGAAATGGTGGGCCAGCCCATTGATGCAGGAGTAGAGCTACCACTCGTGACACCAGCGACCAGGGTTTGGGCATGAGCACTAGGTTACCAGAGGACGGAGGATTAAGCGTCCCAGAGGGCACTGACCTTGAGGAATGGGGATTGCAACACTCCGCTGCTCTACCGCCACCTGGGTGACCACAAGTAGTGGTATGGTTGAAGGGGTCTACGTCAGGAAGGGGAAGGTGTCTACCAGCAGTTGTAGTGCCTGCTTGCCCTTTGCATGTACGGTTGCCAAGATGGCTGTCAAAGGCAGCATCCTCAGGAGATGGGAGGCAATAAAGTAGTAAAAATCCTCCTCCGTGTAGGATGACTACCTGGAATACCTACAGACCCTGCAGCCACAAAGCCAGAGCATCCACTCTCTTATTCCCAGCTTGAGTCCTCTCGGGATCCAGGGCTACCCTGGGGGCCCTGCTATCGTGGGTAGGCCATGGAGTCCAGGCGAGTGGAGGTAGAGCCTAGGAGGTGGCAAATGTTGAGGCTGGGGCTCTTTCTGTGGGAGTCTGATGGAGTAAATCCCGGGGCCAGAGGAGGCAAATGAAGAAAGTTAAAAAAAAAAAAAAAGTGATTTTTGTTTAACCCTCCCTTAAAAGTTTTAAGCAAATTAATAGTATAATCCTATCAGTGACATTATAAAGGTAACAAAGCTTCTCGCGAAATTTAGTTCCTAAGTCTTGGCAACCATATTGTTTAATAAAGGAGTATCACATTCTGTAATCTACTCCCCATCTTGTTTGAAGTATTGTTTTGCTTGAACCATGTGAGCGGCAGCTGCCATAACTGACACCTGCTCACACACCTCCGAATCTTTAGAGCGAGTTGAGTAGCAGCAACATGAGCAGCCAGATTTACCAGCATGTTATTACAAAAGTAGACTTTTTCTCCTTTAAAAAAAGAAAAGGAACTCATTCATTTGGAACGTCCATATGAGGGAAGGTAAAAATATTTATTCTGCGCTTATTAGTGGGGAGTATTTAAAAAGGGCCATGATCACCCCAAACAGCAGATAGTGTCACTTTTAATGCCCACTAGTTGACATTTGCACTGTTGTTTTGCAAATGCCTTGGGCTGGCAGTATAGCCTAGAGGTTAGAGTAATAAGCTGTGAACGAGCTTGGTACATCCAGAAGACCAGACCTGGGTTTGATTCTCACAACCTCCACTTGCATGCTGTGTGACTCTGAGCAAGTCACTTAACCGCCCAGTGCTCCCAGGTCGCCCTTGAAAACAGTCTCTTGTGCCTAGTGGGCCTTACCCGGTTACCAAAGTCTAAAATAAAAATAAAAACAAATGTCTGACACTTGCGCCTTAGTTGAGTGTTGTTTTGAATTGCTAGAAAGTTGAGGAAGTGTTGCCAAGCTCTGTGGTGTTTCAAGAAATACTCCAAATTTGGGAAGAATTTCATCAAACGACTCAAGCTGGTATGGATTATTTTAAAAAGGCTGTAAAAACTTGAAAACTATACAGAGCAATGAGATATCTCTGTTACTGACCCTCATAATAACCCTTTTTTTTTTTTGCTGACATGTTACATTTTTTCTCTTTTTTGTTAGGAAAAGTTAAAATGTAGGAGCTGTAGTTCTAGGAGCATGGATATGTTGTTCATCCACACTGTTTGGCATTGTCCCCTTCCACTTTAAATCTGCCGGAAGTCTTCAAGCTGGTTCCTCCCACCCACCCGGGTGGTATATACTTTGGTTCCGCCCCGTGACGCCAGATCTTCCTTTCCGCTGGAAGATGCAGGTTGCCTCCCTCATGCACTCGCATTTTTTAGGCCCTGGCTTTCAAACTATTGGTTTTACTGAAGCTCAAACTCGTTTGAGTTAGCAGTCGCGCTTTTGCAGCATCGATCATGGAGAAGAAATCTTCCCCGGGATTTCGACGGTGTCCCTGCGGCCAGAAGATGTCACGCACCAATCCTCACCTCACGTGCGTCTACTGCCTGGGTGTCGGCCATGACACCTCGTCATGTAGCTTTTGACTGACCTTCCATCCCAACATCCTGGACAACTGCAAGGCACGCCTGAAGCTGGGAAGACCAGAAAAAAGGAACCTTCCGGTGAAGTCAAAGGAGGCTAGGTGGGTGGTTTCCGTGGCCGCGGGCTCTACTGATTAGCTGGAACAGATGAAGGTGTTTGAGGACGAAGTCGCTCGCGCTTCAGCCAGTCGAAGCTTCTTTGTCCCGCTGAACCTGGGCTCCACCTTTTCGGGATCTTTCAAGGAGATATGCCAGTCTCTCCCCACTCGGGGTAAGGCACCCTTGGGCTCGCACTCCTCCTGCTCTCAGAAGAGAGAGAGAGAGAGAGAGAAAGACCCGTTGTCTTCGTCACTCTGAAGATGTTCTTAGGACTGAGAAAGGTCCGAGTCCCAGGAACACGCTGTCTCGCCCTCGGTCGAGATCGCATCCTCGGGTGCCGGCTTTACGGATCTCCCATCTGGCCAGGGGACCGAGGACATGGCCGATGAGGTCGAAATTATCCTCAACCCGATCGACCCTCTGTCGCCGGCCATGGCCGATGACTCTTTAGAATGGACTCTGGTCCTGGTATTTCCTGATGAGGAGACCCAGCCTGCTGGTGTCCCCATCAAGGACTCTGTTCTGGATCCTAGGATTTCACCAATTACACCGGTGTGTCCCGATCGACTGAGTCGGCCTCCCCGATCTCGGTCCAGGACCCCCTCGGCTGAACGACCGAGGAAAAGCCATAAGCGCTCAAAAAAGAGGCGATGCCATAGGTCGTCCTAATCCTCCTCGGATGAGGAGAGGCTCCGGCAGAAACTCCGTCAGTGCTATGAGGACCGTATATGGCAGCAGCTGATCTTGACCGGGCAGAAGCCGGCCCCGCCGCCTAACCCAGCCATTACTTGGCTTTTGCCTCCCAGGCCGAAGCCGACCCCTTCTGAACTGAAGCTTCTGGTTCCTCCACCCATGGGGCCGGCCTGTCTCCCATTCGGGTGGAACCGCCACCTAAGCAGCCTTTGGGAGGGGTTCCCTTGAAAGAGGACCGACTGGACACTGGGCTTCCCCGACATCTGTTGGTTACTGTCACCCGACTGCTCTCGGTGGATCGAGGGTGATTTTGGCTGTAGACCACTGTATCATGACTCCTCGGACTCTGATGTCACCAGGCTCCACTCTCATCCCGGGGATGACGAGTTGTTTGTTGGCACAGGGATGGAGGATGGAGGAAGGCCCTTCCTCCTTCCAAGGGGTTCTCAGTCTCATTTCCGACTCCACTGGAATGCCCCTGAAACCTACCCAGAAAAAGGATAAGTACCCTTTTAAAGACATTCTAAAGAGAGGGGATACCCCGACGGAGGCCTTTCCAGTGGCCGAGGCCATTGTTGGCCTGACCCTTGAACTTCGGCAGTGCCCTGCCTCATGCCCAGCACCGTCTGCTTGCATGGCCTGCAAGTACGCGGTGGCCGTGGAGTCCCTTGTGGGGTTCACAGTGCACCCTTAGGCCGAGAGCCTGGTGACCGCCTCTGTCTTCAGGTGTACTGGCAGTTTGGTTGACACTGACCGACCTCCGGACAAGGAGTCCAAACATATGGACCACACTGCCCGAAAGGTCTATGTGACCTCTTCCTTGGGCCTTTGTCAGGTCAGCTCAGCAGTCATCATGGCACACTTCTCTCATGCCCTTCTCGGGTCATTAGGCGAAGACACCCCCCCCCATCTCCCCATGGACATGCAGACTACGGTCAAACAAGTCCGTAACCAGGGCCGTGCTGTTGCCAAACAGCAGCTCCAGATGCCCCTGGACATTGGGGATTCCTGTGCTTGCTCAATGGTTGCCGCAGTGGCCTCTCACCACAGGGCTTGGCTGAGGCTTTCCTCCTTCCCAGCAGATACTCAGCATAAGCTGGCTGATGTGCCTTTCCTGGAAACCAACTTGTTCGGTCCAGGAGTGGCTGGTCACCTACAGCGTATAGAGCAGTCCAGTGCCACCTTGGACGCCACTTCTGCAAAAGGTTCTTTGGGCAAGAACCAGCAGCAGAAGAAGAAGAAGCCTTTTTGACACTCTTCCCCTGCGGTGCAGCAGCCCTCCTACCAAGGAGGACAGCAACATCAGCAGCAGGCTCAAGCTTGTGCCCTCGGCCCAAGCCTGGTCCTTAACAGGGTCGCAAAGGAGGCCATGGCTTAGGTCCTGGAGCTTCTTCCTCCTCTAAGCCTGCCCAGTGATGGGATAGGGGTTGCCACCCCATCTCCGTCACACCAGCTCTGGGCCCTCCCATGAGGGGGTTGGCTCCGACACTTCCTTTCCGCCTGGTCCACTATCACTTTGGAGAGGTGGGTTCTTAAAGTGGTTGGTCAGGGACTGCCTCTGGAATTCGAGCAGTACCCTCCAAGCCGAGCCCGTGCCCCTCAGGAGGAATAGATTTCCCCATGCACCCAGTCGGCTCTTCGAGACGATGTGGCTCAGATCCTCCACAAGGAGGCGGTAGCCCCCATGGCAGAACCTCCAGCAGACCCAGGCTTTGCCTCCAGGTACTTCCTGGTGCCCAAGCGGACGGGGGATTGGCTCCCCATTCTAGATCTCCATGACCTGAATCAGTTTCTCAGGTCTTGCACCTTCCGGATGGTAACTCTGCCCCAGATCATACCATCCTTGGAGCAAAACATGTGGTTTTGTTCACAGGATCTGCGGGAAGCATTCTTTCACGTCCCAATCCATCCGTCCCATCAGCAGTTCCTCCGCTTCAGGGTCGAGGGGACCCTGTATGAGTTCCGAGCCATGCCGGTCGGCCTGTCATCAGGTCCACGGGTCTTCGCCAAATGCATTGCAGTGATGGCGGCCCATCATCGGTTTCGAGGAGTCCGAATCTACCCTTATCTCAACAATTGGCTCCTGGCAGATCCCACCCAACAGGAGGTGGAGAGGTCCAGGGATCTGGCCCTCCAGACCTGCTCCCAACTTGGCCTCCTGATCAACGAGGCCAAGTCGGAACTCTTGCCTTCCCAGGTAATGGGCTTCATCACGGCAGAGCTCGACTGTTGTCAAGCCAGAGCTCAGCTCCCAGTGGACAGGGCTTAGGTCCTCTCCTCCTTTGCCTGATCATTTCTGGTTGCGCACTTGCGCCCTGCCCAGGACTTTCTGCACCTTCTGGGTTGCATGGTGGCATGCACCTCAGTGGTCTGTTGGGCCCGGTTGCACATGCACCCCCTTCAATGGGAGCTGGCCTCCCAGTGGACTTAGCGATATGGTCATTTCGACCAGCTGATCACTGTAACCCAAAAGATGTGGGACGCTCTCCAATGTGGACCACCCCAGGCCGATTGCAGGAAGGGATCCCGTTTGTCCGCCCCGAGCCGACAGTCATCCTTACGACCAGTGCCTCTCTCATAGGCTGGAGAGCCCACATGGGGGACAACAGGGCCCACGGGTTCTGGACCTCCGAGAAGTCCCGATACCACATCAACCTGTTGGAGCTCAGAGCAATCAGACTGGCACTGTCAACTTTTGCTCCTTAGCTCCGGGGTCAAGTGGTTCAAGTCCAGATGGACAATACCACGACCATATACTACCTCAACAAACAGGGCAGCATGCGCTCCCATCTGCTGTGCAAGGAGGCGCTCTGCATCTGGACCCTTGTAAGCTGGTTGGAGGCAGATCTCCTAGCCGTTCACGTGGCAGGAGCCTCGAACCAGCTGGCAGATGCTCTCAGCCACCTAGGCCAGACATCCCACGAGTAGTCTCTCCATCCAGAGGTAGTTTACAGCCTGTTCTCCCATTGGGGCAAACCGGTGGTGGACATGTTTGCCTCCAGGGAAAACACCAAGCTGAGGCTGTATCATGCCTGCCACCCTCAGCAGGGCTCGCTGCAGGGGATGCCTTCTCGAGGCTGTGGACCCCAGGCCTCCTCTACGCCTTCCCTCAATTTCCCTTGATCCACAAGGTGTTACTCAAGTTGAGGAGGGACAAGGTGAAAGTGATTCTGGTAACCCCAGACTGGCCACGCCAGTTCTGGTACCCAGATGATCTCAGCCTCGGCTGCAGACCCCTGGAGCGGCTTTGTACATGCCAGGACCTGATATCTCTCAACCACGGGAAGGTCTTCCATCCAGACCTTCAATCCTTGTACCTCACAGCCTGGTACCTGAGCAGCTACAGTTCCAGACTTTGGGTCTTTCTGAAAATGTCTACACTGTGGTGGAAGCATCTAGAAAGGAACTGACTGGAAAATGTTATGCCTTCAAATGGAAAAGGTTTTCCGTTTGGTGTCGGGGTAAGGGTCTGGACCCCTTATCCTGTTCTGTGGCTAACATTCTCAACTACCTTTGGTCTCTCTCCAAAGGGGGTCTGTGGTCATCGACCCTTAAGGTGCACCTGGCAGCCATTTCTGCTTACCGTGCGCAGGCCGGTCAGCCAACATTGGCGCAGGAGACAGTGGTTGGGCGCTTTTTCAAATGCCTAGATCACATATCCCCTCTGGTGTGTGAACCTCCACCTCCATGGGATCTACTGCTGGTTCTGGCAAAACTCATGGGCAAGCCATTCGAACCCATGCACAAGCGTGAGCTGTCACACTTGTCGAAGACGGCCTTCCTGGTGGCTATCACATGAACAAGAAGTACAGGGGAGTGCCAGGCGCTTTCGGTGGACTCCCCTTATCTGGTCTTTTACAGGGACAAAGTTGTCCTGCGCCCCCACCCGAAATTCCTTCCGAAGGTGGTGTCAGAGTTTCACCTTAACCAGGTGTTGACTCTGCCGGTATACTACCCTTATTACACCTCGGACACCGTGTTCAGGCTCCATACCTTGGACCTGAGACATGCACTTTCCTATTATAAGGTGCGGATAGCGGAAATTCGTAGAGAGGTTCACCAACTGTTTGTCACCTACGCTGAAGCCGCTTCTGGCAGACCTGCAGCCAAATGAACCATGGCAAGATGGATTACATCATGCATGGGTCTGTGCTATGCGTTGGTGGGCAAGGAGCCTCCCAGGGGGATAAGAACTAATTCTACCCACCATACTGCTGCTTCGGTGGCTGCTTCTAGGGACATCCCTGTCCAGGAAATCTGTCGGGCTGCTACCTGGAAGTCAGCAAACACCTTCATTACCCACTACCACATCGACCTTGAGTCACGCCGGGATGCTGGTTTTGGGGCCTCAGTTCTCCAACTTTGTTTCCTAAGTAGAGGTGTGCACCTTGCCTCCCTTCTCCCAGAGAACTGCTTGGAGTCTGCCAAACAGTGTAGATGAACAACATATCCACGCTCCTAGAAGAACAGGTTACTCACCTGTAACAGTAGTTCTAGGAGTGGTATATGTTGTTCACCCACACGGACCCACCCGACCTCCCCGGCTGCGGACACACACAACCTGGCTTCCAGTGGGCTAAGATCTGGCATCATGGGGTGGAGCCGAGGTATATACCACCCGGGTCGGTGGGAGGAGCCTGCTTGAAGACTTCCGGCAGATTTAAAGTGGAAGGGGACAATGCCAAACAATGTGGGTGAACAACATATACCACTCCTAGAACTACTGTTACAGGTGAGTAACCTGTTCTTTTTGTGCGTCAATCTTTGGTAAGACCATGACTCCCATGATACAACTGTTGCAGTGGCATGTCAGTACTGCATCTCTGTTACGTCATGGTACTTAACATCCAGGCATTTCATTTTGGCAATTGCACATGACAAGGTGTGTACTCACTGGAAGATACAGACACACCTGTAGTATGTGCTAACGTACAAGACCACAGGCAGAGTGCTCCTCTGCACACACCGGAGGAGGGCCTATATCTCCCAATGAACGCAGCACCTTGGAGTGTTTTATTGCACTTATAAAATGATCTGGTAATAAAAATGTTGGATTACAACATGCAGCATCCATGCATACTGTAGACAAGTGTGTACAGGCGGGGCAGGTGACCTGGTTTGTCCAGTCAGGAGGTAGTATTAGTGGCAGCCATCTTGGCCTATTTTGTAACTCATCACACTGTAAACATTTGTAAAATTCATTTATTTTTTCAATTGCTTAATACAACTTATCAAATGTCTGGTCTGTCAGATTGCTTGATATTTACACCCATAATGTGTTCCTTGCATAAATAATAAATAACTGTACCTTTACTCTGTGTACATGTGTGTGTGTGTGTGTTATATACAGTAAATGTACCAACATCATAGTCTGTTATACAGGGATTTGGTTTTGGGATGGTTAGGCTTAGAAGAACAGAGGCAGCTTAATTTGGTACGCTGTATATACAACTGTACTAGTATCAGTTCGTATCTCTGAATTTTTGAAACCTAGAATCTTAAGGACATGGCTGAAGTCTTCAGACAACGTTAATTTTTGTGGTACATCGTGTAGAAACACTAAAGGCCAGATGGTCTTTTCATCTGCGGGCCTAAGAGTTAGTAACAGCTTACTTTATAGTCTGAGAACTCCAGCTCACTCCGTTACCCTGAGGGCCCATAAAATCTTGATTATTTACATCAGCTGCTAAACCAAAACATGTTGTAGCAATTTAAAGAATGGTTAGAGCCCTACTAGGCCCATGTCCTTATTTCCAAAATACTTGAAATAGTAATGGGTTAAATCAAACTGTTTTGCAGCATATAAATTAATTGCATTTATTGTTCTATTTAATATTTTTTTCTTTTGATTTTGAGGATTGTTTCACTATTAATTTTTTTTTATTTGTATAGTCTATTGTAATATGTGTGTATTTCATGATTAAGTGGAACTGCTTATTGTAACTGTGTGTGAATGTTGGTGCCCCATTGAAAATGAGCTATGGCTCAATCAAGTTATTCCCTTTCTCATTTTACAAATATATCTATTTGTAGTACTACTGCTACCACTACTACTGCATAGTCGTACTGTCCTTAAGCTACTGACCCAAGTGACACATCTTCTATTAGTTTATTGTACTGGGAATAGGTCTTATTAGGACAGTTTAAAGCATGGATATCTACTTCAGCATGTACTTTCATAAGTTTACTAGACAAAGCATGTTATGAATTTTCAGTTTTCCTTTCCAGGGTTAAGAAAATCTCTTAGTGGTCTACCCAAGAAGTCTGTATGTAATGCACTTAACTGCCTCCAACTGACCCCTTAAATCTCTTGTTCATGACATCATGGTGCTTTCCATGATAAGAGACAGATTTCACAGACACAGTAATTGTGAGGTCAGCTGGGGACAGTAATTTGCATATATAGTCAAAGACACAGTGAAAGTAAGTACTCCATGATTTAGCATATGCAAAATGCCAAGCACTGGAGAAAGTCAAATGAAATGAAAAAAACTTCAGACATATAATTTGTGTAAATATAATGGGCCTGATTTTCAAAAGCCCCCTGAGACTGATGCGAGGTACACCAAAACCCTACTTGCGGCAAAGCTGGGTGCGCCAGGGACCGTGTGCCATATTTTGAAAGACTACAGGTCCTGGAACCAAAGTCCTTGATGTAGCTACAAGTGGTCCTATAGCCAAACTGATGGTACATGGGCGGGGAATGACTGAAGCTGTGGCACACCTGACTGGCAGTGCAGGCAGTGGAACCTGTACCCACAGAGGAAACCAGAGCCCTGTCCCAATAGGCATGATGCATAAGACATGAGATGGAGCCCTCATATATACACAGCACCAGATGGCACATCAGGACAGCAGAGGACAGGTCACAGCTGAAGGTGTGTTAGGTGTCCTATGCAGCAGTGCACAGTATATGTGGGGGCACTGCTGGACATCTTAGATTGGGTAATGCTCCAGACAATCCAGCGCATGGCGCTGATAGTAGGGGTTGGCATTGCTGCAGCATGGGGAAAGGTGACATGGATTGCAGGAGTGCCGGCACTGTAGGGGGATTGTGAAGCCAGTGGACCACACAGATAGGCAGCATCAGCCATGACCCACAGTCCCCCTACAGTGCCGGCACTCCTGCAATCCATGTCACCTTTCCCCATGCTGCAGCAATGCCAACCCCTATTATCAGCGCCATGCGCTGGATTGTCTGGAGCATTACCCAATCTAAGATGTCCAGCAGTGCCCCCACACATACTGTGCACTGCTGCATAGGACACCTAACACACCTTCAGCTGTGACCTGTCATCTGCTGTCAACAGAGTAGATGATCCAGTTGGTGTGGGCAGAATGAGAAGAGATCTGGATAAACTAGCAAAATGGTCAGAAGAGTGGTAACTGGGATGTAATGCAAAGAAGTGCAAGATCGTGCACATAGGGAAGAGAAACCCGGAAGCCACCTATAGGCTGGGAGGGGAGTTGCTGGCAGTCACAAAGGTAGAAAGAGACTTGGGCATCATCATCACCGATGACCTGAAATCATCCAAGCAGACCTCTAAAGCAGTAGGTAAGGCTAGGGGGATGTTAGGATATATTAGTAGGGGTATCACAAAGTAAGAGGGAGGTAATAATCCCTCTGTACAAGACATTGGTTAGGCCCCATCTGGAGTACTGCGTGCAGTACTGGAGGCTACACCTTCACAAGGACAGTAACCAAATTGAGGCAGTCCAGAGAAAGGCAACTAAAATGGTGCAGGGACTGCATCAGAAGACATATGAGGACAGATTAACGGAGCTCAATATGTATACCCTTGAGCAAAGGAGAGGGAGAGAGGTGATATGATTGAAACATTTTATTTATTTTGTGTTGACCGGGGTAAGTGCACTAGACAAATCCTGCCTATTTTCAGCCTCATCCCGGGGAGGGGAGGGGGATACAGATGGATGCCAACTGACATTGAACCAGATTAAGCTGTTGGTGGTATTTTTCGTGAATGAGAGAAATTTGGCCAGGACACCGGGGAAATTCCCCTACTCTTTTCGATAAGTGCCATGGGATCTTTTTAACATCCACCTGAACTACCACCAATCCAGGCAGATGGGACCTCGGTTTAACATCTCATCCGAAAAGACGGCACCTCAGAAGTGCAGTACCCCTCTCATGTTGCACTACAGTGTCAGTACTGGGATATTAACCCAAGTGCCAGATGTGGGAACTGAACCCACAGCCCTCTGATCTCCCGGCCTCAGAGGCGAGTGTGCTACCTACTGAGCCACTGACACTGATGACATATTCAAACACCTTAAGGGCATTAACAAGGTGGAAAAGTCCAACATGTTGAAATATAAGAAAAATAGCAGGACAAGAGGACGCAGCATGAGATTAGAGGGAGGCCGATTAAGGGGGAATGTGAGGAAATTCTTTCTCACAGAAAGGGTGGTGGATGCATGGAACAGTCTACCTCAGGAAGTGGTGGCTATGAATACAGTGCAGGGCTTCAAACAGGCATGGGATAGACATAAGGGAGCAATACAGATGAGTATGAATAGATAGGCCACTGACAGAGCAAAGGCCAATGGCACATTTATAAGGTAGAAAAAGAAATGGGCAGACTGGATGGGCCTTGCGGTCCTTATCTGTCATCAACTTCTATGTTTCTATGTTACCCCTCGACCCACCCCTGACTTCTGCCACACCTGCCTGGGTGGCTGTGTGCGCTCATACCTCTCTATTCATTGTGTGCATGGTGCGGGTCACAGACCATGCCCATCACACAAGGTGCAGTGCGTTGCGGGGAACTTAAGGCAAAGGGAGCTGGCATTGGATGGACACGTCTGCCAGTCCCTGCTCACCAGGATGACCACTACATCTCATGCCACCTGGTAAATTAAGGGACTTCGATGTCCCGAGTGGACCGCGGCTGTCGTGGCCTGGCATGCCCATCTTGGGCTACAGTGTCAATGCAGCAAGCTATTCGACCAGCTCTGGCTGGTTTAACCCATGTGCCCTGGGGGAGTTGGAAAATCCCATTTATAGAGATGCTGCAGTCTTGTCATAGTGCAAGTCTCCTACAGCCTTGGAGCAGCTGTGCGTCCACCACAAGCATGGCTGGCACAGGCAGACCCTCAACTGGCGCAGACTGCGATGGAAAATCGGGAGTGGTGCAGTGAGCTCCTTGCATCATTTCTCTGACACAAGCAGCTTTTGTCATTCCCAGTACTTTGAAAATCTGGTCCAATACATTTACACTTCTTAAAAGTTTTTTCCAGTTTTCTGCAAGCACTTGCCGTTGTCATCATTGGGTCTCAAATCTCATAACATTTACAAAAGAAATGTTTTTTTTCAGGACATTTTATTCATTATTACTAAAGACATTTATATGAAAATTAAGATTCTGGAGAGCTTGTGTAACTGAGTTCTGCTGATGACAACTGTATATTTTTTCTTTTTGTGGGAAACCTGCAATTCTATTTAATTTAGTAGATACATGTTCTTTAAAAGGCCACACTTCTTAACTTGTGGATGATCCATACCCTCCTTGGCTTGTCTTTTTGACAAGATGGTGTTGGTGTGGGTTGGGTAGGAGCTGCTTCTGCCCCCATTCTATCACCGCCCATTGTAACTTACTTGCTTGGTGCTGCTGCATTTCACTTTGTTGGAGAAATCTGATTTATTGATTGTACAAAAGTTTATGTTCAAAACTATAGGTTTCATTTGTTTTTTCTGTCAAAAATGTAATGAAAAGGATAATAGCAGACAATATAAAGGATTAAAACAACATTACAAAAACTGCAAATCACATGCACACTATCCCAGCACCCTCCATTGGAAACTCCTAGATCCACTAAAGTTGTAGCATGGAAGAGGTGAGTCTGTGTTGTTGACTGTCCAGTATGAGGTGGCCTGGCCTGCATGGTGTGATGTTTCCCCGGTGGTGCTGACCTCCAGAGCTGAAGTGTTCTGACTTGGACTATGGCTGCAGCTAACAAGTCTTGCAGTACATTTTTAGTTTAAAGATGCAGATACTCTATATTTTGTGACCTGTCCTTCAATAACAACTTACTGGATGACTATTTCTCATGAATGTTCACAGGTTCTGGGCGTTACTTTGCCCCCCCAGATCCTAAACTGTTTTTGGGTGATCTAACTAGCCTAGCCTCTCTACCCTGGGTGCATAGAGAATGGCTCATGTTAGCATTTCTGGAAGCCAGAAGGCTACTGCTAATGCATTGGCGTCAGAGTAGCATTCCAGGTATGAGTCAATGACATGCTGCTTTGGCTCGCCTAGCCCTAATGGAAAGGTTGACTTACTCGCATCAGGGTCAAAATGACTATTTTCATAAGAAAAGGGGAGCTTACTTGCATTCTCCACTCTAAATCCTGCCCCCAGGAACCCTCCCAGTTAAGGGGCCTAGAGGATGAGTCTTGACCGAATCGCCACATGATTATTTAAGTGTCAGCGGTTGATATGAATGCTGATATGTTATTCTAGAGGTATGTCTGTACCTTTATATGAGTGGAAACCTGTTTACTATTTGGTATATGACCTTCATGACTTGTTGCAATGTATTATGTAACCACTGCATCATATGTAGTTCTTTTGTGCTGTAGAACAAAATATGAAACATCATAATAAAGTCTTGTATGATAAAAAATAAAGATGCAGATACCCTCTTTTTCCTTGTAGGGTCACAAACCACTCAATACATTTTTCAACAAACTGATCTTCCAAGAATTAATCTTAACCATTGATTCCCACTCATGGGTCTGGGTGGGGTAGCACTAGGACCCTGCAGGAGTAGAGCTTCCACCAGGAGGCCAGCCACAGCTACTAGGCATAGCACCTGCCTACCCTCCACGTGGTGACACGCACTACCAGTAACCATTGCGGGCTCCTTCACTAACCTCAGTTCTGTTCTTCCCACCATTGAGTGCACACTTTGGGAGTGCAATTCCTCAGTTCCCCTCGTTGACACTTTTCCTATCTGCGTCACTGTAATTTTTTCTTTATTTGTGGAGTCGCCTGTGTTTGTTATTTTAGTGTGATGCCAAAGTCCAATAAAAAAGGGGCCACATAATTGAAAAAAGTCCAACAGCCGCCTGTTATGCATCTTTACTCTTGTGTGAAACAGATGGCTATTCTGGACCAGCAGCAGACCTTTGCAGCATTTCTTGGACCAAAGCATGATATGGATGTGTATAATGCCTTCTTTTTCATGGATTGTTGTATCTTCAAGAACCGCACATTAAGGTGGGGTCGTCTGATCCCCACCTTCTTAGAGAGACCTCGCACATGTGCATCCAAGAACAGGTCATTAGGTCTTTCCTTCCGTCTCTTCACAGGACTCTGGTTCTGTGGAAGCACCAAGTTCTCCTTGACCTCACTACCCTGAAGCATCAGAAACTCTGGTGGATGGGCCTGGTGAACAGTCAGCTCCTTCTGGGCACTTGTCTACAGACCCTCCACAGTCTGCCTGCCCTGAGCAGCAGATTGGTAAGGCCGCAGCTATACGCTCCGTCTACACTAGTGGAAACCTCAATGTTATGCTCTGGCATTGCTTGTGCTATTATCACTGTTTGCAGTGACAGCACAGTGGGTGGCACTAGGAATGACGTCGGGCCCACTCCAGACACAGTTCATGGTGTCAGGAGAGGGACCGGAACTAAGGCTTCTTTTAAATATTTTGTTAACCAGGTAAGATACACTGGTGCCATTAGGCACCTTTTACAGGTACAACCCAGTGTACTAAGTACAAAGTACATACATAATAAATATAATATAAAAACTACGGTGCATTTCAAATAAGATAAAAACACTAACGAGAATACAACAATTCAAGCAGAACAGACACAATTCTTCAATGTTGAATTATGAAGCTTCAGTTCTTTAGAAAATGTAGTAAGACTGGTTAATAATCTGACTTGAGACCGGAATATTGTTCCAAAAGAAGGAGCCCTATAACTAAATGGTTTTTGTCCCATATTTATTAGCATACGAGGGACAGACAGACACAGGTTTTCAGTAGATCTTGAGTTGAAATTCAGTGTGACTGAGTGGGAGGGTCGGCAGAGGGTGGTGGAGGATCTAGTGACCCAGTGACTGCTCTCCTCCAGGGAGGGAGGGGATCACTGTCTGGTGTTAGCCTGGCTCTTAGTGATGGCTGTTAGCACTTTGACAGGTGAACTTCGCAATTTTATGATATAAGACTTTTTTTTAATCAAAGTTGACTTTAGATGCCGAATCTACAATCAAAGAGCCATAATCTAATAAAGGAAGCAGGTGTTGTTTTGCTCTACTAAGTCTGGCATCATATGTCAAAAATGTGTTTATCGATAACGCTGACCTAATTTTTGGTGCAACTTTGAAGTCAGAGTCTTAATATGAGTACTGAAAGTCAAGTTAGAATTGATACAGGCACCAATATGTTTAAAGACTCTAGCAGTATCAAGAAGTTCACCCATATTGGTTGAAACTGAGAAATTATTGGCATTAGATCTGGTTCTGGGTGCTGAACCCAAAAGCATCACTTGAATTTTAGTAAAATTCATTACTAACCTATTTTTCTCAAGCCACCTGTATAGTAAATTAAATTCAGTATGTAGGTTTTTATTAATAACTGAAATCTCTTTTGCACAGGTAAAAAATAATGTATCATTTGATAAAGCAGCATACGTGTTTTATTACAAACTTTCGGGGCATCGTTATTAAAGAGTGAAAATAACAGGGGTCAAAATATGGACCCCTGTGGCACTCCATACGAAACACCCCTATCATTTGAGAACACCGATCCTATCTTGACCTGTTGTTTCCTGTCATGAACCAAACAATTTCAGGAGGCCCAAGGCGCAGCCTTTGTAGTTTACTAATTAGTAAACCATGGTCTGCCAGATCGAATTCCTTGGTGAGGTCCATGAACACCACTGCTATCATCAAGCCACTATCCATGGCTTTATATACAAAGTCCGTGAACCCCACTAAGGCAGTATCTGTTCCATGGTTACAATGAAAACCATGCTGTTCTTCACTCAATAAATGATATTGTTCTAAATATTCAGTTAATTTGGCATGGATAATTCTCCTTTGAATCTTGGATAACACTGATAAAACTGATATGGGCCTATAGTTCCCAACCAGCCTAATGTTACCCTTTTTATATAATTGAACCACATGGACTTTCTTCCATAGGTCGGGCACTGTTTGAAAGTCAAATGAGATTAATTACCCTTGTTATTGGATAAGATAGCTGGAGCAGCAAATCGTAAAAACTTTGGGAAAAGTCCATCAGCCCCAGCAGACTTGTCTGTTTTAATACCCATTAATAATTTAAAGATCAACTGCAGATATATTATAAACATATGAAAAACTTTATACTTTTCCCCTAACATAAGGACAACTAGGCCTTATTTATTACATATAAAATGAAGAAATTTCCATTTGTCATGTACAGATACTATGTTACTGCTCTCCTAATTGGTGATTTCACAGAAAATTCCTCAGACATTTTTAGACCAGCTAGCAGAATCTTGGGTAAGTGCTGACGTCATTCAGGCAACAGTGACATCACTTTCCTCAAGGTCCTGGAAGCTCAGTACACGCACCCACACACTACTGTGCATCAGACTGTAAAACGGCAACAACTCATGTTTACTTTCAATTGTCTGAGGACCTTTGCCTATTCAGTTTTATCAATACAGCATTACAGATAAGCATTTAGTTACTATCTCATAATAATTAGTATTTTTTAAGGAACAAAACTTTGTTTGAAATAAAGAAGAAGCTGCGGGGGCTTCATTCAGGGCTGGAAAAGAAGGAAAGAAACAAAAATGTTCATGTTATGAGCCTATCAGGTTGTTGCTTTTCTGGGGGAAGGAAGGGGTGATACTGAGCATAAAATGTTGACTATCTCCTTAGGGAAATAGCCAGATATTTACTCATCATGTTTTACTGGAATAACTAGAATAATAAAGGCCACCATTAAACAATTGGAAGCAGTGACTGATTTTTAAATGTCATATTCTGAAGTACTCTGTGTGTACTGAGCTGTCAGGACCTTGAGGAAAATGATGTCATTGTTGCTGGTCTGAAAATGTCTGAGGGATTTTCTGTGAAACCATCAAATAAGCCAGGCAGTAAAATAGCATATGGACATGTGAAATGACAGTTCCTCCATTTTACTTGCAATATATATGGACCTGCTGCTCTCATGGTGAACAAATAAAATACATTAAAAACATTTTAAAAACTTTGCAATTGATCTTTAAGAACTTGTGACCGACCAAGTAGCTGCTTTGACATAAAATAGTGGTCAGTCAAAACTGGGTAATTATTGGTTGCCTGCTATGGCTGAGGGGCTAGAGTTTATACAAAAAGATGTTTCTCAAAATGACAAAAGTAATCATTGAAAATATTAGATATTTCTAACAAGATCAAGTATATTATTACCTCCATGTTCCAGGCTCAGTTGAGGTAAATCTTTAGTTGGATTTAACAAATTATTCAGACACCTCCAAAAACTCTTAAAATTCGATAGGTTAGAGATCTGCTGTTGTCTCAAATGATTTCCTTTTGCTAAGATTATTGATTTTTTTGCAAACATTACGCAACATCTGGTAATGTTCCCAATCAGATCTTACGTTCGCTTTTTTTATATTTAGCCCATGCCTGGTCCCTATCTTTTATGAGTTTAAAAAGTTCTCTTGTTAACCACTTTGAGTCCAATCCTTTAAACGTTCTTCTAGTTAACAGTGCATAATTATGTACAATTCTAGTGATAAATCAAGAGCATAACTGACATCTGGCACTAAATCAAGCTAAGACCAATCGATACTAAAAAGATTGTCTAAAAATTCACAAAGAATCAACTTTAAGCAGTCATGAAACCAACAAACAACAGCAGGTGGCATGGGGTTATTATGTCATATGACATAACAGAGCAGCAATGTACCGCGCTGTAATTACAGCAGATACATTGCTGCCACTCAGACATACTGCCGAAACACATTTTGACCAAAGAAGCTAGTGGCTTCTTTGTTTTCTGCCCCCGAACCACCCTATTAATATAATCAACTCGGGGAGGAGGTGTTCAACAGGGGGATGGGGAGAAACACTGCCGGGGAGAAGGAAAAAAAAACCTTACAGTTTACTGTTTCGCAAAAGTCTGGAACCAGGATTTGAGCCCTGGTCCACATATACACAGCGCCGCTGCACTGCCATGGCTCATTCCACTGAGCCACGGCGGCAGCTTGACGGGCCACCTTCCCAACAGCAGTCTTGACCTTCGCGTCACTCCGTCTCCCTGCCAATGCGCGACAGGGTACAAAACTGCATGCAGCATCTATGCCTTGTGGGGTTTTGTACCCTGTCACGTTAGTACACCATGCTATATGTTCCATGTGGTATTTCATGTGCAGTTCTGTATGTGACATATTGACACTATAAGACAATGGGTTTGGGTTTCTGTATGGCCCCATTGGATCGCACACAAAACAAATTGTTGCATGGTCACTAATAGAGTCTGACAGAGACCCACAATTCCTAATTCTGTTGACTCCGTTGACCATAATCCAATCTAACAAAGAATGCTTTGGAGATTTTTTATTATTTAGTCTGGTATAATCACAAATAATTTAGCTGAAGCCATAATTATGCGGTTAATCTCTATAGGTGGTTGTGTTGCTAATCCAGCCCAAATTACAGTATCCAAGGACAATAATCTCTGCAGTACCGAACATGGATAACATAGCCACAAGATCTTTCAATCCATCTACACCTACCTTTGGGGGGGATTATAAACACAGCACAAATATATAACTTTTTAGGGCCCAATTTTAATTTTATAACCAACCACTCAAAAGCAGTTTTTACTGCATAATTGGGAACACAAACTTCAGCAGACAAGCTTTTATCCACTTAAAACATAACCCCTCTACCCTTTTTATGTGGTCTATCCCTTCTAAAAATAACATAATTTCAAATGGCCACCTCATGGTCCATTATTGAAGGTTTGAGCCAGCTCTCAGTTATAGCAAAATTATGTGGTTTAAGCATTGCAAAGTATGCTTCTAGTTCTGTACATTTTGGTGCAAGGCTATGCATGTACAAAGGAATGTTACGCAGGCCCTTGGTGTTGTATCAGCAGCCATTTCCAACATAGACCGAGGGTTGAGTTATAGGGCCATGGTTGCATTCGATGCCCCCTGATAACAAAATCAATAACATTATTAACTTAGCCAAGAACAAATGTTTCCTAAAAAAGTGAACGGATCTTAAAAAAAAAAAAAAATGCATTGCTTTTTGCAAACCAAACCTATAGTGGCAGTGTTCACTATGTCACTGTCAGCTGTGGGTCTGAAAACAGAAAATGTATTGTGAGGTTGGGTATTTAAATTACTGAAACTACTAAGAACAAAATATCTGCCAGTGTAAAAAAAAAAAAGTGCATATGATGATGCCTTAAAGGCATCCTCTTAATGCCATTTTGAAGAGTGTGGAATAGCACAAAATGTACAGCTTCCAATGAAAAAGGAGGCTAATTGCAGAATAAAGGGGCTAATATTATAGAATCTCCCCTCAAAATGTGCATCTCGTTACAGGAGAAGCATTGCACAATAATGTGTATAGTAGTTTGGAGGGACTAATATCGACTAGCTCAGGGCAAATAACTAATCAAGTAAAGACGTAAAAAAAAATTCTGTAAGCATAAATAAGTGACCATTGAATAACAAACCTCTCATTGAACAAATAACTGACACCAAAATGGAAGGATGGTCACATTTTAAACCTTTACAGAGTAAAAGCATAAATATATAAAAACATAAAAAGCAGGTGTACTGAAAGGCAGAGTTTCTTGCCCAGGTCTCAGCATCCTCAGCAGACACGGTAGACATGTCTTTCTGCCGTGCCTCTCCACCACTGCCACTCTGAATGCTGCCACTCTCAGGGGAGGGCTATCTTTCCAACTTGTTGTCTCCTTCCCAAATTTGGTGATTGGCAATTGTTGTTTCAGGTGTGCAGCGCCAGTGGATCAGTTCATACTGCTGAGTGTTCTGTCTCAGTGCACAGGTACTGACAGACTACTCAAAAATGGCACAGTCCATGCTTGTGGATGAGGCAGAGGTGAGATGATGCACCACCCCCCAGACAGGGTGGGTACTGGAGAGAAGGGCCTTGATTACCACACACATCCGCCATACCCCGCTGTAGCAGATCCAAGGCCTCTGGGCAGTTCACCCAGACAGTACTGGCTGGCACCATCTAGTAGCATGGCATCTCTGCAGCTGTACTGCTATAGAGTATTTTTTTTTTAAAGGTGAGGTGGGGTTGAGAACGCATTGCTGAGTTCTGATTCACATCAAACACCCCCCCCCCCCAAAACTGGGGTAAGGGTTCCTTTTAGGGCCCTTATACCAACCGGAAAAAAAAGAGAGCAAAGACAGCTCCCTTCTTCCCCTTTTCTTTCTTGTCCTCCTTCTCCCTGCCTGGGATATATCTGCTCGGGATATAGCCCTTTTCTGAGGTATATCCCTATTAGTCGCTAACTTCATTTTGTGTCTTTGGGTGCTATCCAACCTACTCCACTTGCCAGTTGCAGTGAAAGAATGTTGTGGACTGAATTGAATCAAGTATACTAGCTCTTACGCAGGGTACATCTCCGTTGTTGCAGAAGCAGGTCCTTTTCTTTAATTTGTTTTTCCTTCTATGCCAGACTGTCTTTTTCAGTTGATATGCCCTTGTTCCTCTCTTATGCCAGCTGAGCTGTTAGCCCAGTAAGGGGTGCCTGGAGAGATGAACACATGATGAACACATCGCCACTCCTTTGGGTTGTTCTCCCCTACAGCCCTACATGCACCTGAGATGCCTTTCTTTTTTCCCTAATGGAAAAAAATGGGCATATTTTAGCTAACTAGTCAGGCAATCCTCTATCACGTAGAATGTTTTTTCCCCCAGGAGTCTATGTGATGCATTCATTTTTTGGTATATTATGCTATCTCAATTGCAAGGGGGTCCCAATTCTGGCATCCCCTTTTGCTTTTCTGCCAGAGCCACATGTTAAAGAGCTGCTGTGTTTTAGACCACCATCCATCTCCTGTCTGGCTAGTGGGGTGATGCTCTGGTTCCATACCCAACTACCCCTTTGTGCCAACTAGTGTGCACCTTTCCTTTATTCAGAGATTGGTAGTCTTGTTTTATTTTGTTGTTTATTTACATTTCTGTTATCCTTTCCCTATCACTTTGTGCTAGGAAAATTCTTAGCCCCTCTTATTTTTCCCCCGCTTGTTTCTGTCTTGGCAAACAGAACAGAGGTTAGTGAGGGAGCCGGCAACAGTTAATGGCTGACTCGTGGTACCATGCCTAGTAGCTGTGGCTGGTACCCTGGCAGAAGCTTTCCTCCTGTGAGGTCCTAGTGCCTTTGGACCAGACCCACAAGTGGTAATCAATGATGAAGATATTCTAGAAGATCAACAGTTACAGTAAGTACGTAACTTTCATTCCCTTACATACAGTTTGAAAAACAATGTTTCATCATTACAAGACACTGTCATGTTGCCTGTTTATTTGTATTACTGTGGCCATTTGTCCCCATTTTTTTAAAGTTGTATTGCTGATGTTTTTACATTTTCAGTATTGGATGAACTTTATTCATTGGCTAAAACCCCAATACTACGTGTTAGTGCTGTAAAGTACATGTAAAAGAACAACCCCTCTCAAGTAATTTTTCCCACTCCTTTGGGAGTAAAGTATTGGGTGAGATTATTGAATATCTCATCCATCAGTTTTCTGGAGAGCAGTAGGGCCATATGGCTAGAGTAGGTCATGCAGCAAACAGTGCCTCAGTCTTTGACTTGTGTGTGTGTGTGTGTGTGTGTGTGCACACGCACAGTCTAATCTGGTTACATGGGGGTCAGGTGGTCCCAGGCTCAGCTTACTTTTGTTTAGGATGTGCACTGCTCCCTTCTACAAGCACACCCAGTGTGGCACCATGGGCACACCTTGTCCAGTAGGGACCAGGATTCACCAAATGTGGAGGAAATCATCTTCTGTTCCGGGAGGGGGGATTAATTGTGCAAGGTTGGTGGGGGCCGAGATGGGGATGCAAATAAGTGTGTGACTGTTTACATTACTGTACTTAAGAATATTGTCTCAAAGTTCGCTATTTAGCTAGAAACACACTTCTGTGCATTTATTTTCCTTTACTATACTGTTGTGATACCTTTCAGAATAAAATCTACCAGACCAGCCTCTGTGAGAGATCATTGTAATCACTCAGATCCAATAGGCTGTAGTGTGTGTGTGTGTGTCTCTCTCTGATGGTTGAAAAATAAGAAACCAAAACAAGAAACTTTTCTCAGCATTTTTATAACTGTACGCCAAGCTGCATTATTAGTTTGTCTGTGTTATGGGTTTGTCTTCTGGAAAGCTTTTATTCTCATTCATTTTTGCAATTTTTTTTGTTATGTAGAGCTGGACAATCAGGAGTCCCGAATCGCGGAGATTCATAGTGTGATTCACAGACTTCCTGAGAGGAACAGAGAGATGTTGCATATACTCATGCAGCATTTGGCCAAGTAAGTTCATGTCTGTAAATGCTTTCCAGCCTCAACTATTAATCTGTCTCATGGTTGCCCTAGCAACAGTCTTGAGTGTTGGTGCTTGCCCTGGGTGAATTACTGACCCAGGAAAGATGCAGGAAGACTGCCTTGAAACTGCTGTAGTCTCATTTGGATCAGTGCAGGGTGCCGAAAACCAGATTCAATCAGAGATCATACAGAGTTGATTGTTTTTCAAATGATGAAGCAAAAGACCAGGATGGCGTGACATGTAATCTTAAATCCAGTCCTTTTCATTACTGTTGCTCATGAGGAGGGGATACTGCTGCTTACCAGCTCAGAGTTCGGGTATTCACTATGCCTGAAAAAAAAGGCAGTCTTAAAAGAGCAGATTGCACATTCAGGTTAGGACGGTGACTCCATGGTTCAGACTGCCTCAGGGTCGGAAAACATTATTAAATTGTTTATAGTACAGCATACTTTGACAATGTCCAACGCTGGTTCACTCAAACTAGCTCTTGCTTAAAGTTAAAAAGACTGCTTACATACCCTTGTTACTAGGTAGAGGCTAGCAAGGCTTCAGCAAACCCCATTCCTTAGGATTCTTGTTTTCCCCATGAAGCTATTCCCCACTTTCAAGTATCTCAGTGTATGACTGAATCAAACCCTCTCCTTCTCTTCCCATATAAGTGCCATTCATAAGAAGCTTCACCTTAAGTGTGGTACACTGTACCACAACAAAGCCTGCCTCCCACTTCCGGTCTGCTCAAGGTCATTTGCAAAATTGGTGGGACGGGTGGAGAATTGGCTGCATGGAAGGCAGCAGAGGGTGGTGGTGGGAGGGGGAACTCTCATCCCCAAGGGCAGTGACGAGCGGGGTTCCACAGGGGTCAGTGCTGGGGCCAGTGTTATTTGGGATATTTATTGCAGACATTTAGGTGTGCATCAAGAGCAAGATCAGTCTGTTTGCAGATAACACAAAGATGGGAGCAGTGGTGGATGACCTAGGGGGGTGGCAGGGTTTGCAGGAAGATCTGGGAAGGCTGGAGAGATGGTTGGACACCTGGCAACTAGGATTCAATGCCAAGAAATGCAAGGTGCCTCATTTCGGGGCCAAGAGAATCCAAGGTGAAACTACCATCTGGGGGGAGTACAGCTAACTGAGACTAAGGAGGAGAAGGATCTGGGGGTACTCATTACGGGAGCAATGAACAACTCTGCACAGTGTAGGAAGGCAGTGGCAATGGCCAACAAAATGTTGGGCTGTATCCCAAGGGGTATAACCTCAAGGAGGGGGAAGGTGATTCTACCACTATATAGATCGCTGCTCAAACCCCACCTGGAGTACTGCATGCAGTACTGGTGCCCATACCTAAAGAGGGACATAAGATTATTAGAAGGGGTGCAATACAGAAAAACAAAGATGACCCAGGGTCTGGGAGCGCTACCATATGAAAGTAGACTAAGAGAGTTGAACATGTACTCACTGTAGGAGTGGAGGGACAGGGGAAATATGATCAAAACCTTCAAGTACATGAGAGGAACAAACAGGACAAGAACGGAGGGACTGTTCAAGGGGAGGGTGGGGGGAACACTCGAGATCATGATATGAGATTAGAGGGTGGAAGGTTTAGGAAGGAATTGAGAAGGCACTTTTTAAAGAGAGGGTGGTGGCAGAGTAGAATGCACTACCAGCAGAGGTGGTGGCTGGTAAAACAGTGGAATGCTTCAAGAGGGGCTGGGACAGGGCAAAAGGGAGAGTCAAGGGAGGGATGGGCTGCTGCAGAATAGGGTAGCTAGCAGCATAATCGAGCAGACTCAATAGACCAAATGACCTTTTTCTGCTGGCAGTTTTCGTATATTCTTATTTGCAAAATGATCCTGCTGGTGTTTGGCTGTGTGGATGTGGTTTGCAGTATGACCTCCAAAACCACCCTGGCCAGATTGGAATCCCTCTTCCACTCTTTCTGCCACTTTGCTTTAAACGCCCCTCCTCTAATCCCTCTATGCACACCTTTCCTTTCCTCCCCTGGTTGTCAGTTGCCTCTCTTACTGGTCCTCATTCAAGGCTAAGTAGTAGCTCGCCTCCTGACATCCCTCCCTCCCTCTCCTCCTTCCTTTCCTCTTCCATCCCTTTCTTCTACTCTGTCCACTCCTCTGATGCACTTTCGTTTCACATCCCTAACTGCAAATCCCTGTGGCAGTTCTGCTTTTGCTGTCAGCCTTCCCACTTTCTGGACCCCCATCTCCACTAGACTGGGGTACTCTCTGTTCAGGAGAGGGAGAGAGATGGAAAGGAGAAGAATGGGTTGTACTATATGTTAGGGAGGGATACAAGGCCATGGAAATGCAGGGGCATCCAGGGGAAAAGGAATGACTGCAGGTGTTGTGGGTCTTCCTGGAGACAGGTGCTGGGTCTGCTATCCTTAAAGGGGTGGCATACAGACCTCCAGCACAGGGAGATGATTGGATAAGGCACTTGGGGAAGCCATTGTCATGATGGTAAGTAAGGAAGAGGTGCTGCTAGTTAGTGACGTCAGTCTGCCAGCTTGCACTGGAACCTTCTAATTGCAGCGGCACCAAGCAGCAGGTCCATCCTTCCATCCTTGGCTCCCTACAAGGGGCTTTCTTCAGGCAGCTAGTAAGTGAATCTGTTAGTGTTAGAACAGTGCTAGACTTAGTGCTTACAAACAGGGATGGCACTGCAGATGTTAGAGTGACCAGTCCCCAAGGTACCAGTGATCACTGTACAGTTTGGTTTAACATCAAGACAAGAACCGAGGCAAACCACATGAGGACGAGGGTTCTGGACTTTAGGAGGGTGGATTTTATGGAAATAAGAGACCGCCTTAGAAACTGTCTTGTGAGGGGGATTACCATGGAGGGGTAGTAGTACAGTGTGGAAAAAAAGAGGGAAGGCATAATTAAGGCAACCAGATTCTGTGTGAAGGAAGTGAGTAAAAGCAGAAGGAAAAAGACCGTTATGGTTTTCTAGGGTTGTGGCCAAGGTGGTGAAGGAAAAAAAGGTGGCATTCAGGAGGCGGTATAAAGAAATGCAGAGGGAAGAAGACAGGGAGGTTTATCAAGTTAAACAGATGGAAGCTGGAAAGGCAGTGAGGGGAGCTAAGGCACAGATAGAGGAAAGGACCGCCAAAGAGGTAGCTAATGGGGATAAGACTTTCTTCAGGTACATAAGTGAGAAGAGAAAGGCAAGGGGAGGGATAGTTAGGATAAGGAAGGTGGCAGGGAGGGACTGTGCAGAATAGGACCAAGAAAAATCAGTCATCCTGAACAGGCACTTCTGCACAGTCTTCTCAATTGGGGTGGATGATAAACCACCAGGGGGCAGCACAGACAAGGCAGGGGAGGTGGACACAAGTCCATTTTCATAACAAAAGAGTCCCCAAGGGACATGCAGCTCTGGAAGTGGACAAGGCTATGGCATTCGATGGCATATACCTAGGGGTACTAAAGGAACTCAGGGAGGTGCTAGCTGCTCTACTGACAGCCTTATTCAGCAGCTCTCTGAAAACAGGTGGTTCCAGAGGACTGCAGGAGAGCAGACATGGTGCCTGTACATAAGAGTGGTAGTAGGGAGGAAGTTAACAACTATAGGCCAGTCAGCCTCACCTCAGTGGTGAAGAAGTTAATAGAAACCTTGTTAACAGAAAGGCTGGTAGAGAATCTTGTATCCAGTGGGCTGCAAGACCACAAGCAGCATTGATTCACAGGGTGAGGGGAAGGAGGAGATCATGCCAGATGAATCTCATTGATTTCTTCAGTTTGGTGACGAGGGAAATAGATCAAGGGAGACAATGGAAGTGAAATATCTGGACTATAGCAAGATCTTCGACACATGCTGCACAGGAAATTGATAAAGAAATTGAGCAGCCTACAGCTGGGATCCAGAGTGGTTAATTGGATTAAAAACTGGTCAACGGATTGGAGACAGAGCGTGGTGTTTACAGCACTCACTCTAAGGATGGAAGAGCGACCAGCGGAGTGCCACAGGGCTCAGTACTGGGTCCAGTCCTCTTCAGTGTCATCATAAATGAAAGGGACTTTGCAGAAGAACTGGAAGGGAAGGTATGCCTCTTTGCAGATGACACCAAAATCTGTAATAGGGTGGACACTCAGGAGGTGGTAGAGAAAATGGGTAGGGATCTTGGGAAACTCGGGGAGTGAACAAGAGCATGACAGTTGAGGTTCAGTGCTAAAAAGTAAAGAATCATGCACCTAGGACATAGGTACCCAGGAGCTGAGTATAATTTTTTTTTTGGGGGGTCTGATTGTCACTAAGCAGGAAAGGGACCTTTGGATTATCATATTGACTACCTTAAATAAGGAGGGCAGTGTGATAAAGCAGTGGGTAGGACTAATGGGATGCTGGGATGCATAGGGAGAGGTATCTCCAGCAGGAGGAGGGAGGTGGTGTTGCCACTATCGCTCACTACTGAGATGCAACCTGGAATATTGTGTCCATTTCTGGAAGCCACACTTCAGAAAGGACATAGAAACGGTGGAGGCAGTCCAGAGGAGGGCCACTAAAATAGTGCAGGGGTTGCACCATAAGCCCTACAAGGAGAGACTGAGTGATCTCAACATATACACCTTGGAAGAAAGGAGCATGAGAGGGGACATGATAGAGACCTATGAGTACCTCAAAGGGGTAAACAGGGTGAAGGAGTGGAGTCTTTTTAAATGAGAAAGAACACCAGGACCTGAGGGCATGTGATGAAGTTTGTGGGGGGGGGGGGGAGTTTAGGATTAATATGAGGAAGAACTACTTCACTAAAAGAGTTGTAGATGCCTGGAACAGACTGCCAGTGGTAGTGGTGGAGGCGAAAACACTAGGGAGCTTCAAGCATGCATAGGACAGACGTCGGAGAATATTAGTACATAGGCACGAAGGCTGGAGGGATGCTGGAGACCATTCGCAGTCTGCAGAGACAGGCTAGGAAGATACAGTACCATCTGGGCACACTGGGTAGGGAAAGTAGTCCTTTTCTGCTGACAAATTCTGTGTTTCAGTCTATGAAAGCACCTTGTTGTAGGACTAAGTTGTAGTGTGCTGGTGTGCATGGTCCTGAAATGAAGTTCTAACATTCTTAGCATGAAAGGAGAAGAACATTAGTTTGGAGCAGAATGACATGTTTTTCTGTTGAATGCCCCAGGTTCCTGTGAATGTTGTAACAGTTACACAGCAGGAAAGAATATAATGATTACAGCCCACGAAGCTGTTTCTTGCCTGGGCTGGGCTATAGTAACAAAGGAAAAATGATCAAGCTGAGAGCTGTTATGGAGGGGAGCATGGCCTGCAGAGCTCTGACATCTGAAATGTTCAGCCTGGTGACAGCAGCAGTGGCGAGAAACTAGCTTGTTACAGCTGACCCTGACAAAGGTCACGTCACCAAGAATGGACAAAGGCGGAAATGAATTTGTTGTTCCCTGGGAACCTGGCATGTCCAGCTTTCCCAGTCTCTGTCCTTGCCCCACGTGCAGGAAACTATCTGTCTCCAGACAGCACAGTCCAGCTCCTAGGCTTACTTAATTCTGCTTAACAAAAAAAAAAAAAAAAAGCTTCAGAAGTAGACACTGGACTGGCAGTATCCGCAACAGCTGTTCTCCAGCTTCTGACTGCAAAAATAAATGTTTTTATGAGCAGTTTTATTTCAGTGTCACAGCAACTGTCACTTATAATGTTTCCCTCTTGTTTGGATGGATATATAGATAGACAGATAGATAGATAGAGACAGACAGACTGAACAGGTTTTTGGAGCCTCGTATGTTCCTTCATCAGGTGCCTTGTCAGACATTCGAAGGCTGCAACTTCCTTAACAGATACTGTAGTTCATTTCCTGGAGAAATGGGCAGAAATCAACGCTGGTTCAAGAAGGGTAGTAGGCGTGTCATACAAATTCGACTAATATTTTTTTCCAACTTAGTGACAGATGTGGATAGGGTTTAGGCAGTTGATGTTTTGTACCTAGACTTCAGCAATGCCTTTGATTCAGTGCAACGTAGGAGGTTTATACAGACGGCTGTGGACTTGGGGATAGGGACAAGGCCTACTAGACAGATTGGGAACTGTTTGACAGAACTCTGAGAGTGGTCCCAAATGGCGAAAACTTTGATGTCCGGAGGTCACAAGTGGAAAGCCACAGTAGTCCGTCCTGGGTCTGATACTTTTAACATGCATATAAGCAACATCTGTGTGGGGTTACAAGGAAAAGTGAGTTTGTTCGCAAATGATACAAACTGTGCAAGAGAGTGGACAGTAACAAGAGGATTAGGAACATGAAAAGAGATCTAGAAAAATTGGAGCAGTGGTCTGGACTTCAAGTTCAATGCCAAAAAATGTAAAGGGTTGCACATTGGAAACAAAAGTATGCAGATGGAATATTTCAACATATTTTAAGTTGGTAGTCAGGTTTTATTTTGCTTTGTTTTTTTGTTTCATATATCCTTTCCCTATCCCTTTGAGCTAGAAACTCTCTAGCTTTCTCTTATTTTCTCAGCGAACAGAAGTGAGGTGCATGAGGGATGTGACAGGGAGCTCCTGCCACTATTGAGGAGCGACCTTTTCTTAATTCTGTTGCAACAGTTCTTCTATTTCTTAGCCTAATCTGTTCTTTACAATTTCTAGTCCATAAGGTTGGCCACCTTTGGGCACCCCCTTCCCTTTCTTGACTATGCTATAGTGTCCCCTTTAATTTTTCTTTTCCCTCTCAGGTCCTCGTGCAGGGAGGTTATTGTGGTGACATCCGAGCTGATATAAAACAACAGGCTGTGTTCATCATTGTTGGATTTAGTATATAATAGCACTATGTCATAAAATACTTTAATGTATATACCTTATGTGTATAAAACCTGTAAATGTTGAAAATACCATGGCAGTAGGTGTTTTTGATAAAGGTAAAAAGTACTAGGTGACTGTATATTAAAGAAATTGTTAGTTGTGCTATTTAAAATGCATGTAAATTGCTGTAAACTAGGCCAGTCTAAAATGTCATGGTAATTTGCATATATCCCATGATGCTTTGTATTTTGGGAGTATGTGTGATGATGTGTTTCTTTGAAACTAAGCTTATTGTCAATGTGCTTTGGGGTAACCCTTGTGCCAGTGCTTCTGTTCTGAGGTTCTTTGCCTTTAGCTTGTTTTTATTATTTTGTATTTATGTTATTTGAGCCCCCACCACCCAAGCAAACAAGGCCCGCATAGCGGAGGCTGAATCTCAACTGCTGAGTTAGATCAGAGATCAGTGAGTCAGTAGGTGCTGGCTAAGTGTACAGGAAAGACTTGCATAGTCTGTTGCTACAAACTGGTGTACTGAAGCAGGGCTATGTCATTGCTGAAGGATATGTGCTGCATTTTGAATAAACATCACACAGAGTTTGCGTGTTGAACTTGCAGTTCGGTGTCTGGTTCATCTGTTATCCCACAACCCTTCTACAAAGGAGCCGGCGACAGCTATTGGTTGGCATGCATGGCAGCTTGTAAGGGGGGGAAGGTGCTGTCAGTGGCTGATGTGGGCTCCCTTCCTGCAAAAAAAAATTTGCTCTCACAGGGTCCTAGTGCCTTTGGACCCATAAGTGGTAATCAGTGGTAAAGATCAACAATTACGGTAAGTATGCAATTTTCATTTTTTTTCTATTCTTAGCCATCTGTGTATCTTATAGTATATGTATATTTTGCTTCCTCTCTTCAGTCTGTCTGTTTTGGTCAAATCAAAGGTATCCCACTGTCCAACAAGCCTCATTTTCCTGGATTCAGTATGACTATAAACATTCTTTCTTATAGTGGGGAGATAATAAATGCATTACCGAGCCTAGAACATGCATTCCTTTCAGGTTTGTTTATTTACGTGTTCAAACTATGATTCCATTTTTGCTTTGCCAATCAGTTCAGAGCTTTTTGTGCCTTCATAGTAGGAACTCCTGTGGTGTGGAACAAGTCTTCCAATGGGGGTTTGCTTGTCCACCTCTGTTGGATTATTTAAATCTAGACTTAGAAGTTACTTGCTTAGTCAGGCCTCCCAGGGCCCTTTATGGGACACTAATTAGAGTTTATTGATTATGTTTTAGTTAGGATACTTAATTATTTATAGTTGTTGCAGATTTTGTACTGTTGGTTTGCACTTATCTATCAAGACTCAGTCTTCACCATTGAGTCCCAGTTGTGGGTCTTCCAGATGCGCTAGGACCCTGCGGAAACTAGAACTTTCTTGTTGGGAGCTGCTTTCATGAGAAGCCCAGCTCATGCCTCACCACATGCACTCACCAATATTAAGCAACGCCGGCCCCCAACCGAATCAGTTCCTTTTTTTCTGCTTCGATTGTGCATCAGTAGTATCATCGTTCTCCTTTTTGGGGCCAGAACTTCACCATCTATGTGATGACAACATTCAGTTCTTCAGCTTCAGTGTTTCATATGCTTGAGTTTAATATTTTTGTGTCAGTTTAGTTTAACACAGAACTTTCTAGTCTTCTCTTAGCCATACCTCATGCTAATGATCAGTGACCATGGAAGAAGGCAGGGAACCTCAAAAGGCAAGATCTTCCAGGAATGAATCTTCACCATTCATTCGCACTAATGGGCCTGAGCAGGAGGCATTAAGAACCCAAGGAGCAAAGTCTTTTGCAGCATAGGAAAGGAACCCATGTTGGTGCTGGTGCCCCCCATGAGGCAGACGTCCTGACATCCCTCACATGACCCAGTAAGTAACCAGCGCCAGCCCCATCCTTTCCTCAGTTCTCTTTTTTCCACTGTTGAGTGTTCACCATGGGAGCAACTGAAGTCAAAAAGTACTGTGCCATCAGTGTTTTCTCCTTAGTTCAATGCTACTTACCATCATTTTTTTTTTTATTTCCTTTTTATCAAGAGAGGCACATTAGTGAATAATACATACAGTACATTTACATGTCGTCAGAAATACATCAAGATATAAAGAACAGCAACATATCAGCTGAATAGTATTTCACGTTTTCAGAAATAAACAATCGATTCATACAATAAATGAGTACCCTAACTATTCCTTAATTCTTCATTAGACAGTTAAATTTTCAGAGATAGAAGTCTTTCACTGACCAGTTGGCACCCATAATCCAAGCCTCGTCCCACCACTTACCATCGTTTCAGATGCTAAATGCCTTCTGGCACCATTTAAGGCATTGTTTTCCTCTCGGTACTGTTTTTTTCTTCAGTTCAGTGCTGAATTCTTTTCTTCTCATTTTAATGTTTTCATCTGTTGAGATTGAGGGGGCAGAAGAAGAAGAAAGGCTGTTCCCCTGCAGGGGTCATCTTGCAGTATTGGGCTGGCATCCGAAGTGCCAGGCCTGCCTTTGACCAGACCATGACATAGATAAGTGCAATGCCTGCTTCTGTATGGACAAGCGAACCCTGGAAATCCATGCTTTAATGTGGCGTCGTTCGCCTTCCACTTTTGGAGGTTGGCATCACAGCAAAGATGCCAAGGTGAAGTTTTGGGACTTTTTCACTGGGCCTCTTCTCAGTACTTCTGGTACTGAAGAAGACAAGGATCCTCTCCGCACTCACCTTGCTGAGACGTTGAAGACCCTGGGGGGTGTATGATGGACCATTGTGTCCTCCAGGAGGTCAACTGAGTATCCCCCCCATGTTTATCTGCCCTCCTTGGCAGCGGACACCCCTGGTGATGAGGTGTAGACCAAGCTATATGCTCAGTCTATACCAGTGGGCATCTTGATGTCACAGCCTGAGCCACCTTGGCTCTTCGTACCACCTCGGTACCTGTGAACGGGTTTGTGCTGGCCACGAGACCAGGTACCCTTCTGGTGCCATGTGCAGTACCAGAAGTGGGGTCAGATCCGGAGCTGACCCTGACCCAGAGTCTGATGTGGTGGTCATCTCCTCCCCTGAGTGTCCTGCTGGCCATGGGGAGGAAGAGGAGGATGACAACTCTGGCCTTGGGTTTGGGCACAGGTGTGGCAATGATGGAACTGACCCTGGGCCTGGTTGTGAGCCCAACACTGGTGACAGTGTTGCCCCCAGTGTCATCCATACGCATGGTGTTTGGCTGGTGCTGGGGGTGGTTCTGGTTCCAGCCTCAATGCCATCCATAGTGCTGGCTACAGATCCTGTGCCATTTGCAGTAGCTGGTCCTGATGCTGTCTGTGGTGCCAGTTACAGGGGTGGCTCCGGGAGTGACTGGTTCTGAAGTAGGGTTTGGCTCGGGTGGCAGTTCCAGTCTTGGGAAGGGGCTCACTACTGGACCTGCTGCTGACCCTGTGAGTGGTGCTGGTGGCCGTTACCAGCCAGGGTTCCAGTGGTGGCCCAGTTGCTCGTTTCTCCCCGGAACTGGGTGACAGTTGTTGCTGATGAGGATAGGGGCTGCCCTGTGTGACGTGTACAGTTCCACACTTCTCACCAGGGAATCTATCCCCAAGGGCACCATCTCGGTCGGACCTCTGAGATTGTCTGGCTCCATTTGAGTGAGTTTTTCAGGTCCTCCCCCTGGGAGATCTTCCCTGAGCACTCACACGGCCCTGGCAGAGAACTTGGAGTCTCTGGCTTCTGCATCCCTCCCAGTCTTCTGCCCCTTCTGCCTGAACTGCCATGTATTAAGGGTCCTCATGGGCCCATGACCTGCATCACTATGGAAGAATGGCCTGTGTCTTCCACCTGCAGTTTGACTGGGCCCAGTTCAGGCCCGTGGTCCCAGTACCTCTGTCCACTGCGTCCAGCTGCTCTCCTACTTCCTCCTCTGAGAAAGAAAATGTTTCCATCCACATGTCTGCAGTTGTTGAGTACACTGTGTACCAGCAGTTTTCCACGGAGATGCTTGAAGGAACTGAAGGAGGAGTCTTTTGTAGGTTGCAGTCCTGCTACCCTATCGCTGAGATTCCTTGGGTATTTCAGTGATGATTCTTTTGTCATCCCTCCTTGGCTTTGTGCCTTTGAAGAGCCATCCAGAAATGTCTGGCTCTGTTCTTTCTCCTCTTCTCCAGCCCTGAAGGATGCCCACCACAGGTAATGAACTCCCTTGCGGTCTCAGGAGCTATACCTCTTCCCACCTCAGAGATTTTGGTACTGCAGACCCCCACTGGGCCTAAATGCCTTGTGCATGACCATTCCCCTGAGGTTGATTCTGCACAGGTAGATTCCTGGAGGAAGAGAGTTTTTACTGCAGCACGCACCATCATGTGCGTTGCTGCACACCAGGCGCATACAGTTTACAACAAGCACCTATGGTTGAAACTAGGTCAGATCCTAGCTTCAGTGCCTGGCTCCGGGTCAGCCTGGCATGCCATTCACCTTTCTGCCAAGGAGCTGGAGCTGGCAAGGCACCACTCAAGAGCATTGTACAACGCCAGTGACGTAACTTCTGGATTGGTAGGAACAGCAGTCTGCTGACGGCATGGTTTCCCCTTTCCCTGTTGGCACCTTTGGGCTGGAGTAAGGTGCTCAACTCGCATTTTCAGGGGACTTATTTATTTTCTCACAGGGTCAGGCGTGAGTTGTTGGGGCACCCTCCTGCTCCCAGGCCACAGGAGCCTCCGCCTGCCTCTGACCAGTCTCGGGCCCCACCAGACCCATAAGGCGTTCTTGCCCTCAGGTGGCCCCCCCCACACACACAAGGCTGAGGGATATCTTCCCTCAGGGCAAAACCAACTCATCCCCTCTTTTGGGGAAAGCTTGGTACTCTGACCTGTCAGTGTGAATGAATGGTGAAGACTGGTTCCTGGAGAGTATGAAAATTACGTACTCACTGTAATTGTTGATCTTGTACAATATCTTCACCATTTACTTACACGTCCATCCACCATCCCCAGCTCAGGTAATAACCAGGGCCTCTGAGCAGCACACCCTGTTGTGCCTTGGCACACTGGCATCCTTCTTGCCACTCCCTTTTGGGAGCTATTTTCTTCCCCTCTTGTGAGTAAAAATTCATTTCTTTTCATAAAGACAAAATTGGGATGTGGGTCCTGTTACCCTCTTCCCAGAAAAAAAAACACTTCGGGTTGCATTTTTCTTCCCTTTTGTCTTTAAGTACTCTTCCTCTCCCAACTAAGGCATATCTCATAGGTTATATCCCCCTGTTGCTACTCTTACAGCATTGGCTGCACCTTGTCCACACTGTTAAGCTCCAGCCATGTGGCAGTACCTGGCACTTAGGACAGGGTACAGTTCTTTCCTGTGTTGCAAGCGGAGGTAGACGCAGTAGGATTTTCTGCACTGTACTCCTTATCCTTTTGGTCTGAGTGTTAATATTTCACACTCAGCTGCTGGAATTCACATTTTCATGTCCGTCATCTCCTTTTCTTAACTGCTTTTGGAGTGGCAAGAAGGTAGTATTTGTGCTCCCGGACTGTCCAGTCATACCTGTTACCTGATCTTCTTGAGGAGTTTTAGCGTTCTTACCCTAGTAAATTATTTGTCCTCTTGGGAGTACAAAGTCTGTTAGTTAGCTTGGCATTCTACCATCTTAACTGCACAGAGGTCCCCCAGTCCTCTGTGTGCCAGTCAGAGGTGCATGCCAGGGCTTTTGCCCTTCTCTTTATCTCCACCTTTCTGTCTTGGTGACTGAAATAGGCTCTGGCTGTTATACCTGATACCCTTGTGCCACCCTTATGCCTAACCCTTAGTTCTGCTAAGTTGGTAGTTGGGTTTTAATATGTTATTATTTTTATATCCTATATCCTTTTCTTTCCCTTTGGGCTAGTACTATATAGCCCTCTCCATCTTTCTCTCCCATTTGTTTCTTTTCTTTGCCCAACTGAGGAAGGGAGTGGGCCATTGTCAGTTACTGGCTGCCTCACCTGCACAATGTTAGTATGTTGGTCTGGTCGGCAGCCCCGGCACCGACATCAGTGCCCTCCCTAAGCTGTAAAAGGCTTTGCTCCCACAGGGTGCTAGTGCCTGTGGCTAAGACCCATCAATGTAAGTGAATGCTAAAGATATTCTGGAAGATCGAAAATTGTGGTGAATATGTAATTTTCATTCGTTCTGGCCACAGGGCTGTATCTGATCACCATCTCTCTCTGGATGGGTGCTCTGACAATGGGTAGTCCAGCACGAGGGGAGACAGTCCTTCCAAGTCACAAAAAGAAATGGTCCAGATCTCACACAGACTCCGCATTGGGATGTTTGCACCATTTGGCATCAACCTTTTCTTCCCCGCAAGAAGGGGAAGAATGGATGCTGGTCGAGGTCATCCTCTGGCCATTCTGCTGTGAGACGCTCAACTTCTGTGTGCCTGGGTTCTCCACTGCTGTCTCTGACGACACCAGGGACAGCTGGGCTGATGGTGTTTGTGTCTCCATCCCAGAGCCTCTCTCTGTCTATTAGACAGGACCCTGGTGGGCTGTTCAGCCACTGGATAGCTCTTAAAGAGCAGTGAGTGCATCTTGTAAGTTATGTGGTGCTGTTTCTAGCAGTGGCCCTTGACCCCTCAGGGCTGTCTCAGCTGGTGCTGTCAGTAGTGCTGCCTGCCTTAAATGTACTGCTGGCCACTGTGCCAGCCCCTAGGCTGGTGCCACGGGCGCCACCGCCATATGCCCCACTTGTGGTGCCACCTCTATCTCTTAGGGATGGGGCAGTCATGGTACAGCCACCAGTTACTTGGGTGCTGCCTGGGTTGTTGACACCAAATGTCCTTTGGGGTCTAGCCCTCTGCTGCTTGCAACACCGTGAATACCCCCACCTGTTCCTGTTACTGTACCTCAGAAGGACCTCTACTTTCAGGCTCTGCTCAGAATCAGTGCACTCCACTTTGAATTATGAGCCAGCAGCCATACATCAGGCTAGGTGCCTCAAACTGTGTGAGTATGCCCTCTGGAGCAAGCTTATTATTTTTTTTTTTTTATACTTAGTTTATTATCCTTAGCAAGATTACATTTGCCAGCATTGGTTAAATCTTACAATTAACACATAATGGGGTTCAGGCCCCTCATACATACATAAAAAATACAGCACTTTTCTACTTTTTTTCCTTTTTAAAGAGGAGAACCCGGACAGAAGTGCTAAGTTACTTTTTGTTCTTTAGCAGCCAAACTAGTCAGCTTTAACTATAACAGTAACTATAACTATAACTATCTGGGATGTGTTCCTTCAATACCTTGTCTAAAATCTAAATTTTATTTTCAGTATGTCCTATACTTAAAATCAAAGAAAGGAGTCTTTCGTCACAGGGAGGGGGAGTCCAACATCTTCTCTATGTATGTTAAAACTTTAACTTCCTATCCACTATCATAGAGTATCCACCTGGTCCATCTCTGTTGGTATATTTGTGGTTTTTGGTTAAGATTAATTGTTAACCTTTCGATCATATGTATGGATTCAACCAACTCCCTCCATTCCTCTATCCCAGGGGATTTCAGCTGTAACCAATTTCTTGTAATAACTTTTAACGCTGCTGCCACCAAAATTGTCCACAAATACCTAGCACTTTTATCATTCAATTCCCTCGGAATTAGTCCCAGTATTAAATGTTCAGGCCCCAACTGTGCCTGGAGTAGGAATACCTGCTCTAGGTGATGAATCACCTCTCTCCAGAATGAGGCAATGGTTGGGCAAAACCAAAAAATATGTGCTTGCGAGGCAGATTGCTCTCCAACACTTTGCTGTGGCCTCTCCCTTGAAATGAGCCACTTGTGTCGGGACCAGGAAGTACCGGGTCCTCAACTTACAGCAAAAGTCTCTCCACACTAAGGAGCTTGATGTTGACCACGTACTTCTCCACATCAGAGACCATTGTTTATCCGTGATGGGGATCATTAGAACTTGTTCCCATCTGTTTTTTATGTACTGGGATGAGTTTGCCATGTCTGCCACATATCTGTTATATAACAGAGAAATGGCATGTTCCATTCCCTGTGGACCCCATATCCGTAGGAACAGCCTGCCATCCTCCAGTGCAGGTTCTTCCATCATTGATTTGTTAATCTGTATATTCAGGTAATCTCTTATTTGATAGTACCTGATCCTATCTGTCTGTTGCAAGCCGTATTTTTCCTGTATTGCTTCAAAAGAGAGTAGTGTGTTACCTATTATTATTTGATAAGGCGCATATAGTTCTTTTTTGGCTTGTTTCTGGTACCATCTATCTACTGTTGCAGGTACAAATTGGCGGTCATAAGCCCACCATCTATACCACCAGAGGTGTTTATATGTGGTGCCCTTACTTATTCCCCTCATCCATCCCTCTACTACTGCCTTTGTGCCAGAGAATCCCTCTATTTCATCTGGGTCCAGGGGCCTAAATAACGCCGCCTGCAGTGGGGGACTGCTCTGTTTCCAGAGATCTATTCTCTTCCAGTGGGTGTCATATCCTGGGTTACCCCAGAGTAATGCGACCCGCATCTGGGCTGCCACCCAATAGCCCTGTAAACACGGGAACACAAGGCCTCCCTCTGCTTTTGGAAGGTATAAAAGCGATTTTCTTAATCTAGGTTTCTTACCCTTCCATAAATAAGAAAAGAACATACTTTGCCAGGCTTCCAAGTCCACAGGGGTTAACAGACAAGGAGCGCACTGGAATAGGTAAAGAAGGTGTGGCAATGCGTTCATCTTGAGGGCTTGTGCTCTAGCGCAGAGGGAGATGGGCAATAGTGACCATCTTTGAAAATCACTTTTAAGTTGCACTATTATCGGTGGGTAGTTTAGTTCCTTTAATTGCACATTGTTCCTCCCTAACTTCACCCCTAAATATTTTATCTCCGTCTGATCCCATAACATAGGGTGTTTTATTTTGATCTCGCTAGTTGGGGTATAGTAGAAGCTCAGTACTTCCTTTTGGTTATTATTTAACTTATATCCGGATAGCTTAGAGAAATCATCCAGCTGGCGAAGTATTGTGGGCAGAGACATGTCTGGGTCCATCAGATATAGAAGGACATCATCAGCATATAAGGCCAACTTGTGAGTCTGTCCCCCCATACTGATCCCCTTTATCTCTGGGTTCTGACGGATGCTCTGGGCGAGGGGTTCAATAAAGAGGGCAAACAGTAATGGGGAAAGAGGGCACCCCTGTCGCGTACCCCTTCCCAAAGCAAAGGACTCTGATATGTGGCCATTCGCAAGAACCTGTGCCCGTAGGGACTTGTAAAGCTTAAATATGGCCGTTATTAATTGCTTCAGGAACCCAAACCGGGAAAGGACCTCTCTCAAGAAAGGCCAAGATACTCTGTCGAATGCCTTTTCAGCGTCTAGGCTCATTATCAGCGGCGGTAGTTTTAGCAGGTTAATCTGATCAATTATATGGGTTGTCCTACATAAATTATCTTGTGCTTGTCTACCCGGTATGAAGCCAGATTGGTCTTTATGTATTAGGGAGGGAAGGTGTTCCTGAATACGTCTCGCCATAAGAGAGGTAATTATTTTATAGTCCGTGTTCAATAATGAAATCGGTCGATAACAGGGGCATTTAACAGGATCCTTTCCTGGCTTGGGTATCACCAAAATCACAGCCTGGGCCCATGAAGGAGGAGGTGTGGCCTCTCCCCTCAAAACCTCTTCACATACCTGTACCAGCAGAGGCTGTACTTGGTCTCCAAAGCATTTGTAGAACTCCGAGGGGAGTCCATCAGAGCCTGGGCGTTTGCCTACCTTAAGCCGCTTTATTTCTCTCTTTATTTCCTCCAACCTCACTGGGCCCACCAATCGTTCTCCCTGTACTTTAGTTAAACCGGGCAATTTGAGTGTCTCCAGGAATATTTTTATATTATCTCTTCCTGCTTTTGTATCCTCTGTATATAATTCGGTATAATATGTCTTGAAGGCATCCGCTATCTCTTGGACTCCCTGCACCACTTTACCCATCCCTGGATGCCACACCTTTGTCATTGTTGCTTTCGCCCGTCTTGCCCTCAGCCTACTTGCTAAGAAACGCATCAAACGAGGTCCCCCCTCATAGTATTGCTGTCTTAAAAAGAGCAGCTTCTGCTCCACTTGATAGTCCAGAATACCCGTCAGCTCCCTTTTATGCTCCAGTAATTGTCTCTTACGTCCCTTATCATATTTTTGTTTTTACTGTCTCTCTAAATCTACAATTAACTCAGATAAGGTTAACTTTCTAGCTTCCCGTTCTCTCTTTTTTCGGGAGGCCAGTTGTATAAACTTACCTCGCAACACCGCTTTAGCAGCATCCCAGCGGATTGCCTGCAGGTATCCTGCCCTGTATTTTCTGTGAGGTAAGTTCTGTAAGTTTCCACTATTGTGTCCTTAATTTCTTTATCTTTTAAAAGTGAGGTGTTCAGCCACCAGATGGTGTTACGGCGTATCTCCCCTAAATCTATTTTGATATATATAGGTGCATGGTCAGACAGGAGAAGGTTCCCTATCCAGGATTCGAAGACTCTTTGCACCTCATCCTTCGGGACCAGACTGTAGTCCAGTCTCGAATATGTGTTATGGGCCGCGGAGAAGAAGGTATACTCTCTCTGTCGGCTGTGTTGGTATCTCCATGTATGTAATAATCCAAGTTCCCCTATCAGTTTCTGGACCTCTAGCTAATTTATGCAATTTCCCACGTACATTTGAGGAGGAGTCCATATCTGGGGTTCAAGAGCACGTTCAGATCTCCCCCACAGATCAGAACTCCCTCCCCCCATTCTAAAAGAGTGGCCAGGAGAGAAGATATTCAGATAACGCTGAGCCCGGGGGGAAGTACACCGACACCAGTGTTACCATATTGCCCCAAGATTTACCTTTCAGCATCGCATAGCATCCCTCCTTATCTGGCCTTGCCTCCGTTTTTTCAAATGGGGAGTCGACTGGCACCAGTACCGCCGTGCCCCTTCGTCTACCATTTTTATAGGAAGACTCCGCCATCTCTCTGAAACCCAATTTTAATAGCTTATTATGCTCCCTCATCGACAAATGGGTCTCTTGAAGAAATAGAAAGTCTGCCGAGGCTTTTCTTGTCTGACTCAAAATCTTAGTTCTTTTAACTGGGTTCGTGAGCCCATTGACGTTGTAGGAGCAAATAATCGTACCCTTACTCGCCATCTGAAAGGTCCAAATTCAGACTTTTATTCTCAGGGCCCCCCTGGACTCCTCCTCGAAGCTGTCCCTGCTCAGGCTCCCTCCCTGTACAGCTTAATCCCCTCCAAAGTCGGAACACATCCCAGGAACAAGTTGAATAACTAACAGTTGCATTATAACGGTAATAAATCTTTCCAGCCAACCAGGCCTTTAAACAGTATGTTTCAAGTGACCCCCAAGGTAGGAGTCCCATTTTTTGGGGCTCTATTCTTGCCCCCACCTTATCCAGGCGAAGGCAAGCACAGAGGGGTATCCAGTGCCTCCTCGATGGGAGACCCCCTCTAGGGAGCTCTTGTTCGTAACCTCAAGCTCCTCGCTTTTCTCTAAGACCAAGTTCCGTACTGGTCAGAAAAGCCTGATCACTGGAGCACTATGCGCCCAAGCGGAAAAATAAGAAGGAATCTAGAGTTATATGCTGGCCCAATCAACCTGCATGTGTACACTCATCTCCTGACCCTTCCACTCTACTTTATTTCATGTAGGGTTGGGGGAGTCTGTGTCTTTTACTTTCAGAAAGGGATCCCTCCCCGAAGAAGAAGAAACCTTCCTTCCAAGAGAGAGGCCCCCGAGCCCAGATTAACATAACCCAAAACTCATAAGTTCCTACATCAGACAGTAAGTCCCCTTAAACTCCATGTTGCTCTGTCTATTTACCAATCTATGTCCCTCCTGTTGTCCTTCTCTTTCCCCCGTCCCTCTCCCCTTCTTCCCTTTCCTCCTTGTTTTCCACGTATTAATCAATCCTCATGTCGGGGGCGCTCCGTGTGAGTTTCCGAGAACCTTTTCTTGTCCTGTGGGCCAGTTATGTCCATATTTGTTTAAAAAAAAAAAAGGGGGGGGTAAAAATTCCTTCTGTTTACTTCTTCAGTACCTAGCACCCTCAGTCCGAGATGGTAGCTCCCGTTGTGCGTATTCCCCTTATTATTTGCCTCTGAAGCATCCCCCATCCGTCAGCTTAGATCACCATTTGAAACACCCGGTGACTTTCCTCTCCCCCCTCCCTTAATGCACTTCAAAAGTATTCAACAGTTGAACAGTCTCTTCATCACTTTTCCCCACCCCCTGTCCCCCATTCCCTCCTCCCTTATTCCCCTAGCTTTATCTCCGTCCACAGAGGGAGGGAACGAAAGACAAGGAGAGAGAGGATAAACCTCTTCGTTTGATCTCAATCCCCCCCACCCTCTCTCTTCTGCATCCACGTATTTATTTATAAACAGCTTTTACTATTTCAAATCCTGTTCCTCTGAGTCCCCACACTCGTTTCTTTTCCTTGGAGCCCCAGGGGAAGATATGGAAAAAGCAAAACCCCCCCTCCCCCAGAGAAGTTCATGTAGCTGCTTTAATGCCCGTCGGGATTACCCATCAGGTGCGGTCCTCAGATCTTAAGGTCCCATCCTTTCTTCTTTTTTCAGCTTATTTTACCCCCTAAGTGCAACCCAGGAGTTAATCTCTAGTATTACTTGCGATTCCGCTTCATAGCAGTCCCTTATCATGTTGCCGGGTGGTCATTATTACTCGTCGAGGCGGCATCTTCTCTCATAGGGTTGTCCTGCTCCATCACTCCTCGCTCTATTTCTCTCCCTGAGGATCATCTTTTTTAGTGGACCTTGTCCCACACTCCGGATATGTCCCTGCGTGAACTGCCACTCGCTCTTTCTGGTCCCCTCTTTAGCCAGGCTCTTTCTCTTAGCCGTTGCAAGATTCGACGCCCTTGCTCCTCAGGTAATAACAGCCCCTGACTCTTTAGGAACTCCCTGGCGTCTCCTAACTCTTGGAACCTCTGTTGACCCTTGTCTGTGTGGCCCTTCAGCCTGGCTGGGTACTCTACGAAGGCCTTGAAGTGTTTTTGCTGCAGCAGTTTAACCACATACAGAACCTGCCTTCTCCTGGCCAGTAATTGCGGGGCAAAATCGTGGACGAAATACAGTCGGACGTCCCTGAAATATACGAAATTGGTCGTTTTCTTTGACCTAGCTAGTGAGAGCACCTCTTCCTTGATCCTGTAGTCCAGGAATGCCAGCACAATCGATCTGGGTCTAGCCTTCGGGTCACGAGGCCATGGCACAAGGGATCTCTGCGCTCTAATGATGTCCAGGCGCTTATCCGAGGGGAAGCTTAATATTTCTCGCACAAAGGAATCTATGAAATTTATCATGTTTCCAGTTTCGGTGCCCTCTGGTAAGCCATGAATCCGAACATTATTGCGTCGATTGCGGTTTTCTAGCTCTTCAAGCTTCTGTTCTAGTATCCATGTATGTTGGTGCAGCTCTAAAAGAGCCGAGTTGTGAACGTCCGTGGTCTGAGTGTAATCTGTCATTGTTGTCTCTATTTCATCTGTCTTTTGGTATAATGCTACTATATCTTGGCGCTGGTCCGATGTTTTGGATTCAAGCCTTTGCAGGGCTTCATTTATTTGTTGTAATGTCTGGCACAATTGCTGAGACGTTATTGTACAGTCGGCTTCCTGCCTTGTATTTGCAACCTGTTCCACAGCATACGTCGGGGATTCCCGCGTTGCATAGGCCTCTGCTTGGGTGCCTTTGTCTTGGTCCAGTCCCTTTTGTTTGCTGCCTCCGTTTGATTGAATTTCCTTTAATCTGTGTTTGGGACCCATCAGGTAGTCTTTTATGGTTCTTTTGGAATGCAGGATTGACATTTTCTTTGTTGATTAGCGTGGATTGATAGTAGTCAGTCGGTAAGTGCTTAACTTAGGCAGCCATTAGATCAGTGCTCCAACCGGAAGTCTCTCTGGAGCAAGCTTAAATCTCTGACAGAGGCCTTGCCAGACACGGAGGTAAAACAAGAAATGCTTCTAGCTGTTAAACAAGGTATTAAATCTAACAACCACCAGCTTAAAGCCCCTATGGATGCCTTTGATGCAGCAGTCTGTTCTGCAGCTACAGGTATTTGTATCAGGCAGCACTCCTGGCTGCGGATTGCTGGCATAACCCTGGATGTCCAGCAACAGGTCATGAATATGCCCTTCGATGGTGCTTGTCTGTTTGGACAGCAGGCAGAACAATCTCTTAAAGAGTCTAACAAAACAAAAATAACTCTTAAGATTTCCAGGCCAGCTCCCTATAACCCACAGAAGGGTAGAGGATGTGGCTCCTCTCACAAGAAGCAGTCCTTTAGTGGCAAGAGCAGTGGAGCCCAAAACAATAAAGCCCAGCCTCTCCAACCCTAAAAGAAGGTACAGCCAGAGGCACAGGCGCCAAAAGCACTTAATGCCACCATCTGAAGCTTCAGCCCCGGTTCTTCTTCAGCTGCCTGAGATGGACTTCTCCTCCCCAGTAGGGGGGCAACTGACCCATGTCTACCATCAGTGGTACTCTATCTCGACAGACAAGTAGAGAAATGCATAGAAGTTAGACTGGAAAGGAACTGTAAGGAACATGGAATTAAGGATAATCTACAGCATGGATATAGATCAGGCAGATCATGCGTGACAAATCTTCTTACTCTGTATGAGAAGATTAGTAAAGAAGTGGATGAAGGATGAGGGAAGTGCTGTGGATGTGATATTTCTGGATTTTGGCAAGGCTTCCTTGTAAAATGGGTATCCATATGGTTGAAAGATCGTAGGCAGTCGGTGAGGGATATGAGAACTATATCTGAGGAATGGAAGGAGTGTGCTGAGTGGGGTGCCGCAGGGATCCATACTTGGTCCAGTGTTTTTTTGAAATTTATATCAGTGATCTTGGGAATAATATCAGAAACATCCACAATACATTTGCAGATGTTTCTGATAGTATTTGCATGAACAGTAAAAGAAAGGGACAAGACTTTCTATAGATATATTAGTGAAGGAGAAAGTACAGAGGGGGTATTGCTAAGATCAAAGGGGATAAGGTGGAGTGTGTGGAGGAGGACCAAGGAAAAGCATCTATCCTAAATAGATACTTCTGCTCAGTATTTACTGCGGAGAAGGTAGGGCAGGGCCCACAACTCAGCACCATGGACATGGGGGAAGGAGATGTACACAAGTCCCTTCACAAAAGAAAGGGTCCTACTAGAGCTCGCTAAGCTTTGGGTGGACAAGGCAATAGGACCTGATGGCATACATCCCAGGGTACTAAAGGAACTAAGGGTGGAACTAGCAGAACCATTATCAGAACTGTTTAGTGAGTCTCTGAGCACAGGAGAGGTCCCATAAGACTGGAGAAGGGCTCATGTGATCCCGTTCCACAAGAGTGGTAGCAGGGAGGAAGCATGGAACTACAGACCAGTCAGTCTTACCTCAGTAGTGGGCAAGATTATGGAGGCACTCCTTAAGGAAAGGAAAGCGCAACACCTGGAATCCATAGGAGCACAGGATCCAAGACAGCATGGGTTTACAACAGGAAGGTCCTGTCAAACTAATTTCATAGATTTCTTTGGGTAACCAGGGTGGTGGACCAAGGGGGTGTAGTTGATGTTGCCTGCCTTGACTTCAGCAAAACATTCGATACTGTTCCACATAGAAGATTGATTAATAAACTGGGTAGGCTCGGGGTATGTCAGAAGTTGGTCAACTGGGTGGCAAACTGGTTTATGGGCAGAAAACAGAGAGTGGTAGTAAACAGTATGCAGTCAGAAGAGATGCAAGTCACAAGTGGGGTACCTCAGGGATCAGTCCTGGGACCAGTCCTCTTTAATATCTTCATCAGTGACATTGCAGATAGACTGAAGGGTAAGGTTTGCCTATTTGCAGATGACACCAAGATCTGCAACAGAGTAGATGATCCAAATGGGGTGGGCAGAATGAGAAGAGATCTGGATAAACTGGCAAAATGTTTGGAAGAGTGGCAACTGGGATTTAATGCAAAGAAGTGCAAGATCATTCATATAGGGAAGAGAAACCCTGAAGCTACCTATAGGTTGGGAGGGGAGTTGCTGGCAATCACAAAGGAAGAAAGAGACTTGGGCATCATCATCACAGTTGACCTGAAATCATCCAAACAGACCACTAAAGCAGTAGGTAAGGCTAGAGGGATGTTGAGGTATATTAGTAGGGGTATCACAAGTCATAAGAGGGAGGTAATAATCGCTCTTTACAAGACACTGGTTAGGCCCCATCTGGAGTACTGTGTGCAGTACTGGAGGCCGCACCTGCACAAGGACATTAACAAAGTGGAGCAGTCCAGAGAAGGGCAACCAAAATGGTGCAGGGACTGCATCAGGAAACATATGAGGGCAGATTAACGGAGCTCAGTATGTATACCCTAGAGCAAAGGAGGGAGAGAGATGATAGGATCGAAACATTCAAACATCTTAAGGGCATTAACAAGGTGAAAGAGTCTAACATGTTTCAATATAAGAAAAATAGCAGGACAAGAAGACACAGCATGAGATTAGAGGGAGGCTGATTAAGGGGTAATGTGAGGAAGTTCTTTTTCACAGAAAGGGTGCTGGATGCATGTAATGGCTTACCTCAGGAAGTGGTGGATAGAATACAGTGCAGGGCTTCAAACAGGCATGGGACAGTCATAAGGGAGCAGTACAGATGAAAATGAATAGATCGGCCATTGACAGAGTACAGGCCTATGGCACATTCATAAGGTAGAAAAAATGGGCAGACTGGATGGGCCTTGCAGTCCTTATCTGCCGTCAACTTCTGTGTTTCTATGATACAAAAATCAGAGGTAGAGTAAACACAGTAGCAGAGTCAAATTTATTACAGCAGGAGTTAGATAGAATGGTAGAATTGACAAATGTATTTATTTATTGAAATGTTTTACCAGGAAAACACACTGAACAGCAAGTTGCTCATCTCCCAGTGCAACCTGGGGGAAGGGGTTTGAGGGAGGGTACAACTGCAAAATACGTAATAGACACCAACAGTTGGAGCAGAGTGCAAGTACACATTATCCAATAAGCAGTTAGGTCACGAATACAGGATAACAGAATACAATAACAATGGGGTAGGGCAGATAAATTATATGAATATTTAAGTGCCTTAGTATGTACGTAAGTTCTACTGTTCTGTAGTTTTATAGTCTCAGCTAAGGTAGAGATGCACGAAGAGAGGAGAAGGGAGCCAGTGGAGTATGTCATTTAACAGTGATGCATGCAAAGTTATGCATATGGAAAGGAACAGTATGAATGATGAGTATTACCTAAATGCAATTAAGTTAAAAATGACAGTATGAAAACGATCTAGGAATATACTGTATATAACTAAAGATCTCCAAAGTAAGAAACAGGTAAATACAGTAACTGAAAGGATGAATCATTTATTGTGTATGTCACAACCCCACTCAGCAAGTCAGCCCTCTACTCCCAAAGTGCCAACCTCCGAGCATAGTATTGTTAACAGGAAACAGAAACAGGGTAACCCTCCTGTCTGTTTTGTGGGTTGGAATCGACCTTTGGTCTCAGTTCTGGAGGGATTCAAACTGTGAGCCTCTTGCTAGCGTACCCAATGTACAGGCTCAGATAATTCTGCTCTTCGGGGGGGGGGGGCAGATATCTTTTGCCTATGGGCTCCTAACCAGGTGTACAAACTGAACCCTTAAAAACTCTAATAAAGACCTCAGATAACGCTTACCTTTTCCCAGTTTGGTATTACCATATAAGCTCATGCACAGTGTTGTCACACTCTTAACCATCCACGCATCACAGGCAAAAACAGAAGTACTTGGAAGACACAAATAGTCTATTTAAAAATGAGATGTTTACTTAAAAATAGATAACAATGTAAAACACAGAACCATATATCACAAAAAAATACAGTCACTTAAAAAAAAAAAAAGATTTTAAAAGTGCAGTTTCCTACCACCAGACAATTAGACTTGATCTAGCTAATGTATCTCATATAGTACTGCTAGCATGTTGTAGCTTTCAGAGTCCAAAAACAAGTGTGTCAAAAGGGAATACAGACTACAGTTTTAAAACCGGCTTTGCCAATCTCTTTGCACGAGGTCACCTAGCTCCTCCCTGTCAGAATATAAAAATTATCCAACCAGGATGTCATCACTCAGAAGGAACATTAAATAAGGTTAATTTCTAAGTCCTTCCTTCATCCATGAGCAACATCCTGCTGTTACAGACATCAGAGGAACATTTATGACTTTGCACCAGTGTGACACAACCTGGTTTTCCTCCTCTAAACATCATAAAATGGATATTTCTATTCTGTTATCTGGCAAACTACAAATAAGCTAGATGAACAGGAGTTGCTTAGTTTAGGCCTCTTCTAGCCTGTACTTGTCTCCTGGCCTTCCAGGTAACACCTTGTATCTAAAACCTGGGGGGGGGGGTGTTATTCCATAGGCTGTTTCAGCCTGTCTCATGAGACACACTCTAACACATTTTTGTATTATAAAAATCATTGATTAATCAGAACCAGCTGTCCAAGTGTCACAGTGTACAATAAGGAAACACTTAAGTCACAGGTCAGAAAATGTTCTGTTACTATTTTATTGGTCTTAAGACAGTTAATTGATCATGGTTCACAGGCTTGGGGTGGATCAACAGCTGGTGAAAGCATACCGCTAGAAAGGGTGTAACATAAAGCAGCAAAAATGGTAAAGGGTCTAGAAAATGTAGCATATAAGGAAAGACTGAGAAGGCTGGGATTGCACAGTTTGGAATACAGATGCACTGGGGGGGATTTATTAATGTGATATCAAATGCACAAGATCTGGACCTACTGGAAAAATAAAATTTTACAGGTGGTCAAGAAACATATATATTAAAGGTTGCACAGTTTAGAACAAATGCGAGGAGTCATTTTTTCACATAGAGGGTGGTGCAGTTATAGAATCCTTTACCAGCAGAACTGGTATAAACAGCAGCACTTTTGATACCTTTAAAAAAGGTTTGGGTAATTGGATGAAACAAGCAAACCATAAGGGTTACTTAGTTCAATTAAGAGAGAGACAAAACATGGACAAATCTGGAACCTTTGTAAAGGAGTTTCTGGCTCAAAAGTACTGTAATCCGAAGCTTCAAATAAATAAATAAATAAAATATCTGTCTAAATTCTATCTCTAAATCCAATGTTTTATCCTCAAGATTATTTGAGAGGGGTACTCCCTAAAATTGTCTGAACCCCTCTGGGCTATCCTCCCAGAAGCAACTCCCCTTGTCAGCTCACATGTCAGAGCTTCTGGCACAAGAAAGTGTGGGTCTTCTGAGAAACAGGACAGTGGAAATACTGCCAGAGTCCAAACAGAGCACAGGGTTCTTCTCCCACTGCTTGCGTGTACCAAAGAAATTAGGGGGCATGCACCGCATTCTCAGCCTCAGAAATCTGAAGATACATGAAGCAAGAAAAATTCTAGATGGTGTTGCTGAGCTCTTTTCTACCCTTCCTGAAACACCAGGACAGGCTAGCCTCTTTGGATGTGCAAGATGAATATCAACACATACTGGTCCACCCCAGCCACACAAGTAACTTCGGTTCTGTGTGAAGGGCAGCACCAACAGTCAGAGTGCTACTGTTTCAACTTTCCTGGGTGCTGCCGTGTGTTTTTACAAAGTACTTTGCAGTACTTGCAGCACACCACAAGGAGCTATGACTCCAGGTCTCCTCGTTTCTGGTCGACTGGCTAATTTCAAGCCTGTTGAAACAAGAGGAGCAGCTGGCAGCGGCCACTGCCTCTCCTTTCCTAATGTCCATGGAAGTCCTTCTGATCCTCTTGAAGTCTCAGATGGACCCCTCTGAGGAATTACTGTTCATAGGAGCTGTTTTGGACATAATCCAGGCTTGGGCCTTCCTCCCAGATGGCATGCTACATCATGGAACATAAGAGTATGCAAGCCCAGTCCGTGCAATGCTTGCTAGGCTTAATAGCCTCCTCAGTGTTCACAGTGCCTCTGGTGAAACTGCACATGAGGAAAATTTTGTGAATGCTCAGTGTACAATGGTCACAGGCATCACACCCTCAGAACTATCCCATTGAGTTGACCAAACCCTCGTGGGGTCCCTGATGTGGTGGCCAGTGGAGGACAACCTTCTGCAGGTGTGAAAACCCCAGTGGACTTAGTTAGCTAAAAGACAGTTCTTCTTGAGACAGACTAGTCTGTCATGTACTGTTTCAAACAAGCAAGGAGGAGCACACTCTTCCCCTCTTTGGAGGGAGGCAGTTAGAGTGTGGGAGTGGTGCCTGGAGCAGGGGATTCTATTCCAAGCAATCTGCCAGGAGTCCAGAACACTCTGGCAGACAAGCTCAGTTGAACAGAGTTAGATCCTCATGAATGGTCACTAGTACCAGACATCGTGAGATCACTATTCCACGAGTAGGGCACCCAATGTGTAGACCTTTTTGGGTCTCCAGTCCATGCCAGACTGCCTTGGTTCTGCTCCAGAAGTCCAGGACATGACATTTCCTGTCAGGATGCAATCAGGCTGCCATGGCAAAATCTGTTTCTCCATGCATTACCTCTGATTCCTCTCATTCAGAGAGTGTCATTCAAGCCAGAAGCACACGGGGGCAGGAGGATTCTAGTGGCCCTCTGTTGGCCTCAGCAGTTATGATTCTCTCTGTTGAATCAACTGTGAGTTTGCAGACAAAGGGCTCTGCCACTCTGAATGGGCTTGGTGACTCTGGGTCAGCTGGTCCATACCAACCTGCAATTCTTTCACTTCCAGGCTTGGCTCCTGAAGAGTGAGGAGTGAACAGGTATAAAGTATCTCACAGAGTCACTGAAATACTTTCGGCTGCATGTAAACCTTCCACCAAGATGATATACACAGCCAAGTGGAGATGATCTTCTGTCTAGTGCTCCAAGACCTCAGTGGACCCCTTCAGGTGTTCACCTGACAAGGTTCTGGAGTACTTACTGGACCTTTCTGATGCTGACCTGCAGTATTCTACAGTCAACGTTGATCTGTGATGCTATCTCAGCACACCACAAACCCATGGGTACCCTCTGCCTAGCACAGTTACCATGGTTTAAGAGGTTCCTCAAAGGGATTTTGCACACAAGACCTTCCTTAAGGAAGCTGGTGACTCCCTGGGATATTAGTCTTGTGCTGAATATGCTCACTCGCAAGCCCTTTGAGCCTATTGTGACTTGGGAATGAATGCTTCTATCCTGGAAAGCAGCATTTCTGGTGGTTATCACCTCTGCACGCAGAGTTGAAATCCATGCTTTGGTCACAGATCCTCCATACAGTGTTTTCAACAGAGAAAAGGTAGATCTTCTTTGAGGATATCACTTTCATAAGGCTACACTTATGAAACTGTAAGCCAGCAGGCACTAGGACCGCACTGAAACTTTTGCAAGCAATCCACCAGGGGCCGCCCATGACGAAATCAGATGTTGGCTGCTACATAAACCTTCGACCATACTCATCAGACCGCTGATGGAAATGCCGCTGCAATAGCTGCTGTTTTAATTTTTTCTCTATAGCACAGTAAACACTTTTACAAGTGATTTTCGATGACCTGTGTGTGATCAAAGGAACCATCAAAGTTATACTGATACTGTGACTGTGGTGAGAAGATCTACACCTGTGATTCCCACGACATCTGTGTCTGTTGCCTAGGCCCGGAACACAAAGTGAAAGCTTGCCCAGTCTGCAGGGGTTTCAATTCTGCCACCTGTCATTGCTGAAAATTGGCTGTAGAGAAATGTCTCCTGAAGCAACTGGTAGCCCACACAGAGAAGGAACTCCAGCAGAAGAGCACCACTGCATCACAGGCCAACTCTTCTGGGTCCAGATCCTCGAAATCCTGGGAAAAGTCGTCCAGGAGCCATAAACATAAAACTGGGATAAGGTGAAGGAGAAAATCTCCCCAGTGCGTTCTAGGTCACCCCTTCGCACAGCAAGTACGACCTCCTCTGCTCCATTGACTGCTATGGTGGCAACACCACTTGCCCCCCCCCCGACCCTCGACTCTACTCCAAGGTCAGGGCTTGGCGCTGGCATTACCAGGCCTAATATGGCTGGTACGTCAACGTCAGGGACTCCAACGCACCCGTCGACCACATGAGTGCCAACATTCAGGCGGTTCTATCTTCGTTCACAGATATGCTCAGATGCCTGCTACCTCCTCCCCCTATTTCAGGGGGCCCATCGATGGGGTCTTGTACTAATCCCTTCATGATAGTGCACAGTAGAGCCTTGCCTTAGTTGCCTCCTAGGGAGCCGCCGACATTGCCGACACACACACTACTGCCCGTAGACCATAGTCGATGACGATTTTAAATATAACCCTGATTTAATCATGCAGGAGAATGAGGAGGAACCTAAGGACTGTGCTGAGAGCCCTTATGAAAGGGGCACCAGCTCTGCTGTGTCCACCTGCAGTGAGGACTTGGTAGATCACACTCCAAGGTCCCCACCAGAGGACCCAACATTTCTCACCATGAAGCAGCAGTTACAAACTGCCATGGGTTTTGATCTAAAGGAGCAGGGCACCACCAAGAAACATTTAATAAACTTCACTGAGTTGCCTAATTCTCTTCCTGTTGTGGTACCACCTCTCCTCCCTGCACTAGAAGATGCCACCTTTGTTACCTGGTACAGGCCAAGTTTCATCTCAGCCATACCAGGAAAGGCAGACAGAATGCACATGGCTCCCTCTGGGAAGCCCTTCTTTACCAACCAGCTTGAGGCAGACTCTGTGGTTATTAATGCTGCCCATAATAGATCAAGGGCACCTCAGCACCTGAGCTCTCTCCCTCTGGATAGAGTCCAGGAGGTTGGATGTGTTAGGCAAATGACTTTTGCCTCAGCTTCACTGGGCCTTCAGATTGCTAACTATAAGACCCACATGATTAAGTACAGCTCTGCCTTACTCCTTGTACACCCCCCAACCACCATTACCTCCCGAGGTGGTAGTAGGGGGTCATCTCTCCTTTCACTTAACTCAGTGGAAGGAGGTGAGAACAGATGCCTGGGTTCTAGAAATCATAGAACAAGGACATGTGCTGGAACTTTTGGACACACCTCCAGATCATCCAGTAGTGCCAACTCGCTATCCTCCAGCCCATCTTCCTCTGCTCCTGGAGGAAAATCAGACTGTTGTAAGCCCAATTACTATTAATCAATTTACCTCTGTGGCTGTTTTTAAGGAAGGGTGTACAGTAAATTGTACCTACTTGTTTTTGTGGTAAATTCCTGAGACAACAGATTTCACTTGGACACGTAGTACCATTAAAAGCCATTTATTTTAACACACAGTTAACATTTAACATATTTCTAACACTTAAATAGTATAAGACATTTGTTAGGAAATCCTGTTCAGACCTTTGTCTTCTTTTTGTGCACGTTAAATCATTACACAATTCTTTACTACATACGTGACACCTAGTATTCCTTATCAGGAGATACTTTCAAGGTAGTATACTTTTCTAATATAGCCTGGACTAACTAGTGTACCATTCCTTAGTACTAATAATCTTAGCTAGCATTTAAAACAATATTTTACTGCAGTAGATTTCTACATATGTGTGTGTGTGTGTGTATGTGTATATATATATATATAGTGGAACCAGGATTCTTCAAACACATTTTTAGGCACCTTAAATAAAAGTATTTTACTCAACTACTCCTTTGGCCAAGAGTCTCTATCTCCTACACCTAGAGATTTGAAGTATCTTGGAGAGCTGCATGCAGATTTCTTCCTGGGTCTTTGGATTCTTTTCTCCTCGAGGCTTTGCAAATGAAACAACAAAGTTAGTTTAATTTCAATGTTTCTTACTTCTGGCAGAAGCCAAAAGTCTTCAGAGTTTTAGCAGAGTGATAGTTTTAAAGTCAGTAGCAGCAGCGTAGATGTGAGGTCTTTCTCAACGATGAAACAGCTTCAGATGGCAGCTAGTAGATGATCACAAAGTATTGATCCTTGGAGATGTCTTTTATAGGCAGAATACTTCCTCAGAAGTAAACTGAGGTTTTGTTCTACTTCAGGAGTAGCATGAGGTTTTGGGATGGTGTAGCCCATATTTGGGCAAGAGCTTGCCTTGGGTTAGAAGTTTTATAGCATAAGTGCAGAGATGTTCTGACTCATCATGGCTTTGTCATTGACATGCCTATTTGCCTCTTTGAACTTTGTCCATAAGGTGACAGACAATAGACTTATAACCACAAGACCTTCCACTGCGCATGTTCAAGATGAAGTGATGGAAGGTGATCTCATTGCAGTCTTATAGTGCTAGGGTAGTTGGTAGCAGGTAGTTCCCTGTTTAGAGGACCCAGTTCCTTGACTATATGGTTTCAGAGGTGAGGTCCCCTTCCTTCTTATGGTATGACCTAGTGACCTTAAGAAATGCTGGGTCCTGATTTCAGAGTATCTTTTGAAGCTGTTAGACAATGTCTGAATCTAATTAATTTATTTGGCTGGCATTTGAATGTTCCTGAAACCAGCAAGCTTGCCACCATATTGTTCAACGTAGATTTTACCATGCTTCCTAGGTGTTAAGATGAATTTCATATACCAGGGTTAAGCATTTGCAGGTCTGCTTGGTTTAAAAGAAAAAGTTTTTATGACCAGTTCTTTTAAGGTGCATTAAGGCAGCTGAGATTCAAGGTGAATCATCCTTTTTACACTTTGGCAGGATCTGGTGGCTTATGGCCACTATTATGACTACACTTTGCTTCAAAAGAAGGTTAGAGAGCCTGTGCCCTTCAAAGAAACATGGGTTTCTACTCTCAGTATTTCCTAGTCCTGAAGTGGACAGGAGCCCTGTGGCCTATTCTGGGTATCAGGGACCTGAACTTCTTCATATTGTACAAAATGTTCAGCATGGTCACCCTACAAGGCCTACTAATACTGTTGCAGGCAGGGGATTAGATATGTTCCCTCAAAATGAAGGATGCCTACCTTCATATCAAAATTTGCACGCCTCACAGAAAATACTTGAGGTTCCTGAGGCGGAATATTACCAATTCAAAGTATTGCCCCTTGGATTGTCCTCTGCACCATGGGTCTTTACCAGATGCTTGGCAGCCAGTGGTGGCAGCAGCCCTTTGCAGGGAAGGTCTCTATATCTTTCCCTACCCAGACGACTGGCTAGTGAAAGCCCACTCCAAGGATCCACTCCTGCACACCTTAGCTTGAACCAGTCAGATGTTTGATGCTCTGGGGTTACTGTCAACATACCCAAGTCTGTGTCAACATCTTGTCAATGCCTGCAATACATAGGAACAGTGTTGGACACAACTCAGGGCTCAGCCTTCCTGTCCCTAGACAGGGCTGAAAGCCCAATTGCCCAGGCACAGCTGTTACATGACAGCTGGTATGTTTCAGCCAGGACATTCCTTCAGCTCCTGGGCCTTATGGCAGTGGTCATTCTTACAGTACTTTTGGCCAGAATACATTTGAGGATCCATCAGTGGACCCTAAGAGTCCATGGGACCCACTCACAGACGATGTAGAATAAAGACTTCTAGTCACTTCTGTACACAAAGTGCTCAAATGGATGGAACCCGACAGTCATTTAAAAGGAGTTCCCTTACTGATTCCCTTCCCTCACCAGAGTTTAACACCAGATGCCTCAGGGATGGGCTGGGGTGCACAGCTGGGCCCCTATCAGACACAGAGTACATGGACCCCAGTGGACAGCTTCTTACACATAAATGTTCTTGAAATGCGAGCTGTTTTGTATGGACTATAAGCCTTCCAGATTCATCTGTCTCTGGGTCCTCTGCTAATAAAGATAGACAACATTAGTGTGATACACTACATCAGCGGGGGGACTCACTCTTACCCCATATGCAGGAAATGATGAGAGTCTAGTATTGGATTCTGGAACATAGTCTACAACTGTCATCAATACATGTTCCAGGCATCCAAAATGTCTTGGGAGAAGGGCTAAGCAGGTCACGGTCCAGAATGCTTAAGTGGGAACTGCTGACAGTTGTCGAGGATCTGTTCGACAAATGGAGTCATCCAGAGCTGGACCTTTTTGCATCCCTACACAACGCAAAACTGCCTACTTTTCTGCTCATGCGCTCCAGGGCCTGGAGTTTTCTGGCAAGATGTGTTGCCCCTCTCTCTTGGAAAGGGGAGGTTTCTGTATGCTTTCCCTCCTTTCCCCCAATTTAGAGAGTGCTACTCAAGCTCCAGATGGAGGAGGCAACTCAGATCCTCATTGCTCCGTTATTACCTCAACATATCTGGTTTCCTCTGCTACAGCAGCTGGCTGTGGAGCCACCAGTGCCTCTGCCCCTGTGCAAGGGCCTGCTGTCACAGAACAGGGAACCCTGGTTTATCCGGACCTCAAGTCTCTTCACCTTCATGCAGTGCTCTTGAAAACATAGTCATTGCCCGGTTTGGGGTTTCTCAAAAAGTGGCTGATGTTCTGGTGGCTGCTAGAAAGCCTTCTACCAGGCCAAATTATTCTATGAAGTGGAAGCAGTTTGCTATGTGTGCAGCTTCTCATCACTTGCCAACCGGCTTCCCGCCACTCTCCTACCTACCCGTATCTCCCCCTACCTAACTGCATTCTTACTCCTAACACCAACACTACTGTTTTCTTACTGCCTCTTTGCCTACTACCTCCTGGCTCGTCCTTCTACCCTCCCCCTATTTTTACCTATTCAATTAGCACTTACGTTACATTCTAGATTTGCACTTGTGACTTATAATCCTAATTGCACAATGTTATGTTTTGGTTTTTTTCCAACTCTTTTTCCTTGCCTTCCCAGCTGGAACTCTCTTGGGCTGCCGCTGTCACCGTGACCGCTCTACCGACCGCTGTGTTTCCCACCATCTTCAACTTAGTTACGACCCCCCCTCAGAGGCTCGGGAAGGGGCTACGACCCCCAGGGAGGTAGAGGGGGCAGTGGTGAGGAACCAGCGTTAGTTGTGTGGTGGAATTGGCACTGGAGGAACCGTTGCCTATCCGGCAGGAGGGGTGTTTTCTTCTCCTAGTTACCCCCCAGACATGGGACGTGCAATGCTGTTCCTCCCGCGACATGGATGCTCCCACTCACGTCCGGAAGACAGTCGCCCAAGTCTTTCCCATTTTCCAAGCCCCTGTGCATCGCAGTGCTGCCGGTCTCCATCGGGGGCTGCTGCTGCACCGGGCTACCCCTGGATCCCTCCCCCGGGAGAGGAGAGTAGTCCTCTGGATGCTCAAAACTCTCTCTCCCCTGCTCGTTCCCAAACCTGGGTCACCGGCGTGGCGCGAGGTGTGGCGTCCAGCGCCTCAACCCTCAGCGCCATCGGGCCGGCCCCACAATGTTATGTTTATATGTCTATATGCGTTTCTTGCTGCTTATTACAATTTTTATGCATTCTGTAACTGAATTGTGTTCATAATTGCGGCCTCCATGGGTTATATGTCTATATGTGTTCATCGCTGCTTAATCCTGTTTTATACATTGTATAACCAAATTATGTTCATAATTATGGCCTTCATTGGCAAATGTAACATTTTTGGTTTTCTCTGTTCCCCCTGTACCCCTTCCCCCAGGACGCATTGGGAGATGAGCAATCCCCATTGCTCAGTGTGCTTTCCTAGTGAAACTTTTCAATAAAAATAAATAAAATAATACTTGGATCCATTTACCTGTCCAGTTAACCAGGATCTGGAGTATCTGTTGTCCTTATCGAATGCAGGCCTGCAATATTTCTCAGTCAAAGTGCACTTGGCTGCCATTTCAGCTTTCCATGTGTCTATTGAGGGTCCTTCAGTTGCCAAGCTGGAGGTGGCCTGTATGTTCTTGAGAGGCATACTACATCTGAAGCCTGCTATTCGTAATCCAGTCCCAGCTTGTGACCTGAATTTTGTTTTGGAAAAGCTTACTTTGGCTCCTTTTGAGCCAGCCGTGACTTGTGGCTTATGGTTTCTTTCTTGGAAAGCATTGATCTTCTTTGGGGATATCTCTTTCTTCAGGTCACACCTATGGAACTCATCACCATCAGGCACTAGTACCACACAGAAACCTTTCTAGTAGTCTAGTAGAGACCACCCACACCAACAGCGTATGCTGATGTCCCTACATATATAAGCATGGGTGGCCCTGCTCCCTCCTCAGTTCTTTCCCACCATCGACCATCCTTGCATGGACTCCACAGAAGCTTCATCATTCAGTCAACTGCCAAATTTTACTTACCTTTTTCTTTTCCTTTTAGTGTCAAATAACTTAATTTTAAAATGATCCCTTTTATTTTGTATGTTGAGAACACAGGATTCCTCCAACCTTTTCCATTGCTGTTGCTGCAGAAAGAAGATTTTCTTCAAAGATGAGCACAACCTCTGCATGTACTACCTTGGGGCTGGCCATGACACCCTGCTGGCGAACTCTGCCTGAAGTTCAACCTTATCACCTGGTGCCGCCACCAGAAAGCCCTGTGGGCTTTTCTAATGGAGCAACAATTAGCCAGGGTGGAGCAGGGATCTTTGAGGACTATCCCCCTCCCAGATGCTGGCTTATCTTCGGGTTCTCAGGCTGCCAAGGCCTGGGACGAATCCTCAGGGAAACACTCTCAATGGGACAAGGAAAGTAGCAAAGACCATTCCCCCAGAGCCGCTCCCACTTCCCAGTTGCTACTGCCTCCTACTCCGGGATAGTACCATCGACCACTTCATCGTCGACTCCTCCTGCCGCCCTGGCCTCAGCTTCCTCCAGGCCATCCCCGTCAGTGAGTTCCACCAGACTTTCTACGGTAGGTGAAGGGTAATTGACCCTGGGCTTGCCAGGGTTGTCGATGCCAGTCCCTCTGCTGTGATCTCTGCAACTACAAGGTCCTCCGGTGCTGGGCCCCACTGGCTCTGCTTCTGTAGGCCAGGCTCCAGCAGTGCCGGGGCCCCTGCCCCCCTGTCACCGCCATTGGCATCTGAGTTGTCTCTTCCTACCATCAACCTCAACACGGTGCTTTCCTCCATTACAACAGCACTCATCCAGCAGCTTATCTCCCGCCTGCATTTTCGTCACTGTTGCCAGGGGCTGGTGCCTCTGTGTCAGTGCGGGTTCGGCCACAGCGCTCCGCACTTTCTTGGGCATTGTCAGCATCCTTGCTGTCAGCCCCTACCTCAGATCAGGTTGACATCAAGGAGGAATATCACCCAGATCTCATTCTCCCTGATGAACAGGGTGAAGAGCCAGATGTTGGGGTTGATTCCTCAGACAGGTCCACTGTCTCTTCTGGGAGTGAAGACTTTACGAAATATTCCCCCAGGTCCCCCCTGAGGACCCCTCATTCTTCTCCTTCATGAAGCAACTTCAGGCTACCATGGGGTTCCAGACTGAGTAGGAGGATATCACCAGGAGGAATCTGGTGGATTTCCTGGAGATTCCGTAGTCCCCTCCCGAGGTCGTTCCTCCTTTACTGCCAGCCTTGGATGATGCTACCACTGTGGCCTGGCACAGACCTAACATGGTCTCTGCTATGCATAGGAAAGCTGACAAGCTTTATCAGGCCCCTCTGGGGAAGCCTTTCTATGCCGCCCAACTAGAAACTGACTCGGTGGTCATCAATGCGGCTCATGATAGGTCCAAGATGCCCAAACACCTTAGTTCCCTCCCCCGACAGAGAATCTAGGATGACTGATATTTGGGGCAAGAGGACCTTTGCTTCGACCTCCTTAGGCCTCAGCACTGCCATTTACTTGCCTCACATGATCAAGTACCAAATCACCCTCTGGAAGAAGGGCAGAGCTGCAGCACAGGCCCTTCCTGAGGGTCCCCAGAGGCAAGAGCTTCTTAAGTCTCTCCAGGCTGTGGCAGATGTCAGCAGGCATCTCCTCAGGGCCATTTATGACATGGCTGCTGCCACAGCCAGGGCTGCTGCCACTGGCATTTGCCTTTGAGGGCTCTGGCTAAGAGTTACTGGATTCACTGCTGATGTCCAGCAGAACATTCTAAATGTCCCCTTTTGGGGCTTCAAACTTTTTGGCCCCGATATGCAGGATATTATCAATGGTCTGCAGGCCTCTGGCTGAGCCATTGAGTCTCTCCACTCCCTCTATAATACCCAACCCAGGAGCAGACCACACCCCTCCTTTCGTAAAGTCTCCCAGAAGCTTTTATTGTTCAGTGTGCCAGCTTGAGACCATCAGCTCACTTGCAAAGAAAGAAAAAGGCAGTGATTTATTTTTAAAAAGGAGACAGAACTATATCACTTGGCGTACAGTCAAGTTCCTACCCGTTTTTATTTTTTTTTCATAAGTGCAAGTCTGAGTAGCCATAGTTAGGGGAAAAGATGGCTTCCAACTACAGCAGGCACACTGTAGACTACTTAAAGCAGTTGTATGAGGACAGAGGAGTTCCGTTCGAGCTGAAAGCCAGCAAACAGAACCTCGTGGATGCCCTGATGGTAGCAGATACCCAGAGCATCAAGTCACTGACAGCGACTGTAAGGGACCAAGCCTTGAATGTGACAGGGCTAGCGGCCAGTGCAGTGTCCAGATCCAGTGAGGATGACAGCAGGCCACTGTCAGTGAAGGGCCACAGCAGCAGGGGAAGGTCACCAGTATCCTGGATCCAGAAGTACTCAGGCTGCAAATTGATTTATGCAGAATGGAGCTGGAGTTCCAGAGGGAGAGGGGCCATGAACAACGGGAGGCAGACCATGAGGAGCGTGAGTGCCAGCTAGCTGCAGAGGAGAAGAGGGACCGTGAACAACGGGAGGCAGACTGTGAGGAGCGTGAGCGCTAGCGAGCTGCAGAGGAGAAGAGGGACTGTGAACAGTGGAAGGCGGACCGTGAGGGTTGTGCGCGCCAGAGGCAACATAAACTGGAGAAGCTACGACTCCAACCACCAGCACCAGAGCAGGTAAGTGGCTTGGGTTTAACTGGGAATACAGGACTGGGTTACAAATTGAATTCCAAATTGATAGCCGAATTTAAAGAGAGTGAAGATATGGATGCCTTTTTAAATTCTTTTGAAAAAGTTTGTATTCAGGCTAAAATTCCTAAGGAGTCCTGGAGCTTCCAGCTATCCCAGCTACTTGCCGGGAAAGCTTGGGATGCATTGGGTCAAATGGACAATGAGGACAGTGATGATTACAGCAAACTTAAAGCTGCACTGTTAAAAAAATTTGAACCAACTGCTGAATCATACAGAGCTAAATTCCGTAAGCTCAGGAGAAGCCCTGGCATGAGCTACGAGGAGCTGGCTATGAAACAACGTCAGTTTTTAAAACATTGGTGGGAAGGAATTGCAGCAAACTCTGTTGATAAAATTGAAAATGTGATTTTGTTAGAACAGTTTTTCTGGGCATGCCCAGCAGAGCTGAAAACCGGGCTGGAGGACCGGGATCCCAAAACAGTGCAAGAGGCTGCTGAACTCTCGGACCGCTATGCCAAGAACAGACCTGCTCTGATAGCGAATGGGGTGGGCGTAGCAGCACAGAAAGGGAAAAGTGTGCCTTCAGGGCAGCTAAAATCCTCACTGCCTCCACCAAAATCAGTTAGCCCCAGGTTTCAGAGAAAAGATTTCTCTGAAAAGAGAAGTGAATGTTGGTTATGTAAAGAAACTGGGCATATTGCCAGACAGTGTCCCAAAAGAATGAGCAATAATACGCAGAATGGTACTAGAAAAGAAGTGGGTTGTTTGTGTGTCCCTGTGAGCATGCCAGTGAATATGAGGGAACACATACACCCAGTCATGGTGAATGGTGTACAGATGCAGGGGTTAAGGGACACGGGGCATCCTTGACCTTGGTAAAGGGGGATCTAGTAGAGCGTGGTCAGCTTATGCCCAATAATCGTCACTGTACAGGACTTTACTGGTGAGAAGGACATTGCCTCGCTTAGTGTTCTCCTAGACTGGGGTGAAACACGGGAATGTGTAACAGGTGGCCGTAGCCAAAACCTTAGCAGTGGATGTGTTCCTGGGCAACAATCTCAAACAGGGGATGGTATGTGCAGTTACCCGTTAGCCAGGCGGCAAGGGAAAATTGTAGTTCTCTGAACCACACAGGAACCGTTGTGGAAACCACTGAGAGGCTGGTTTCCCAGCCTGTATCTCCAGATGGGGAGACTAATGAAAAGGGGGTAGAAATTTCCCCTGTAGTAAGTAACCACACAGCTACAGAGGGTTACTCCGAAGAGGGAGGGGTGACCTGTTGTCAGAGGGTTGGGATTGACAGTGATCCTGAGTGCCCTGATGCTAGTGCTAGGGACTCTAGTTTAGCGACTGAAAGGGACTTGTCCCATGTCTTGGGAATGTGTGAGGAGTTTGCAGCTGCTCAGAGAAATGACCCTAGTCTAGAGAAACTGAGGGCTTGGGCAGACTCTGACAGGGCACAGGGAGGTGACAGCAGACATAAGGTTTATTGGGAAAATGGACTTATACTCAGGCTGTGCTGACAGAGGGAGGGGTACTAGGCAGGCAGCTTGAGTAGTTGCTCAAGATTGCACATGATATTCCCTTGTCTGGTCATCTGGGAATCGCACGCACTGCGCAGCGGTTGGCCCAGAATTTCTGTTGGCCTAAATTCACCCAGCAGGTGATGGAGTACTGCAGGTCTTGTCACCAGTGCCAAGAAATAGGGAAGGCGGGCAAGAAAACCCAAGCCGCCCTGATTCCATTGCCCATAGTGGAGGAGCCATTCCAGAGGGTAGGAATGGATATTGTGGGGCCTTTAAATACCCCCAGCTCCTCAGGGAAGAGAGTCATCCTGACTGTGGTGGATTATGCCACCCGGTACCCAGAGGCAGTCGCCCTATTGTCTCTGAGGACAGAGAAGGTAGCAGGTGCCTTACTTGGGATTTTCTCCTGTGTTGGGTTTCCACAGGAGGTTATCACCGATTGAAGGGGTTCCTTCATGTCGGACCTGATGAAATGTTTATGGGAGAAGTGTAGGGTGGTGTAGAGATGCACAACACCGTATCACCCACAAGCCAGTGGGCTTGTGGAAAGATTCAGTTGTACCCTGAAGTCAATGCTCCGGGTGTTTGCTGAACAGCATGGGAGGGACTGGGAGAAATACCTTCCCCACCTGTTGTCTGCATACAGGGAGGTGCCCAAAGAGTCGACAGGATTTTTCCCCTTCAAACTCTTATATGGACGCTGGGTACGTGGGCCCCTAGACTTGTTTTGGGAGGACTGGGAGGGCAAGCACGCCACCCAGGGAACTCCCATAGTGGATTATGTCCTTAGGTTTAGGGAAAGACTGCAGGAGCTTATGGGGACAGCCCAGAGCAACCTGGCAGCTGCCCAACAGAAACAAAAAGTGTGGTATGACTGCAGAGCCAGAGCTCGCTCATACATGGTGGGTCAGGAAGTCATGGTCCTTATTCCAGTCTGGAAAGACAAGCTTCAGGCTGAGTGGGCAGGACCATACAAAGTGGTTAGAATAGTAAATGACGTGAACTACATTATATAGTTGCCTGACCAAAGACAGATAGAAAGGATGTACCATGTCAACATGATGAAGCCATATGCAAATAGGGCTGACATGGTGCTTGCAGTGTGTAGTCCTGGGGAGGGGATGGACGAAGGAGACCCCCTTCTGGACTTGCTGGAGGAAGGTAAGCGGGAGTCCTCTGTGGAGGCAGTAAAACTGTCTCCCCAGCTGGCCCCGGACAGGATCCAAGAAGTAAGGGAGGTTTTAGCAGACTTTGCCCCATTGTTTAGCGCCAAGCCTGGACTAACCCTCTTAGCGACTCACGATGTGGAGACAGGGACACAGATGCCCATACGGCGGACAGCATATCGGGTGTCATAGGCTGTCCAAAAGGACATTAGGAAGGAAGTGGAGGAGAAGCTGGATTTAGGGGTAATCCAGAGATCTCACAGCCCCTGGGCCTCACCCTTAGTCCTTGTGCCTAAGCCAGATGGCTCTACTCATTTCTGTGTGGACTATCGTGGACTAATGCAGTCACTAAGTCAGATGCCCACCCGATGCCCTCCCTGGACGGACGAACTCCTGGACAAGTTGGGAGGTGTGACCTACCTTACGACCATTGACCTAACAAAGGGGTATTGGCAGGTAGAGTTGACGGACAGAGCTAGGGAGAGGTCGGCCTTCATCACTCCGATAGGCAATTTAAAGTAATGCCTTTTGGAATGAAGAACGCCCCAGCTACTTTCCAAAGGTTGGTGAACCAGGTGTTAAATGGTGCTGAGGAGTATGTCGTGGCGTACCTGGATGACATTGCCATCTTTAGCACCAGCTGGGAGGAACACCTTTCCCACCTTTGGGAAGTGCTAGGCAGGATACAGAGGGCCGGGGTCACTGTCAAAGCCGAGAAGTGCGAGGTGGCCATGAGAGAAGTGGCATACCTCGGGCATGTGGTAGGCTGGGGACAGCTCCATCCTAACCAAATAAAAATAGAGGTAATCCAGGCGTGGCCCAGACCAGAAACACAGAAGCAAGTCAGGAGTTTTCTAGGGACAGCAGTGTACCACAGGAAGTTTGTACCCAATTACAGTGCCCTGGCTGCTCCCCTATCTGACCTGACAAAGAAAAGGATGCCCAAGAAAATTACCTGGGGCCCAGCCTGTGAGGAAGCCTTTTCCAAACTAAACGAGGCACTGTGCAGTGCTCCTGTTTTGACAAGTCCTGACTATATAGCAAACCCTTTATAGTTCAGACTGACGCCTCAGACGTGGGTGTTGGGGCAGTACTGAGTCAGACATCAAGCCAAGGGAGGGATCACCCAATAACCTACCTGAGTAAAAAGTTACTTCTAAGGGAGGAGGAATACTCCACGGTGAAAAAGGAGTGTCTTGCCATAGTGTGGGCCCTAAAGAAATTACAGCCATACTTGTATGGGAAGCATTTTTTGGTGCAGACTGACCACAACCCCCTGGTTTGGCTGACACAGATGGGGAAAAACAATGGTAGATTGCTAAGATGGAGTCTTGCTTTGCAAGGGTATGATATGACAATTCTACATAGGGCTGGAGCCAAAAATCAGAACTCCGATGGGCTGTCTCGTGTATGAGGAGTGAACTGATTTGGAAAGCCCATCCCATGCAGGGGATAGAGCCCCCAAATTCAGTCTAGGTGGGGAGGAATTGTGACACTCAGAAAGCTGGTTCTGATTAATCTATGATTTTTGTAATATAAAAAATGTGTTCTTGAATGTCTTTCATGAGAGATGCTGACATCCTGTGGAATGACACTCCGTCCCAGGTTTTAGCAACAGTGTGTTACCTGGAAAGCCAATAGATAACTACAGGCTAGAAGAGACTAAATTAAGCATCTCCTGTTTATGTAGCTTATTTGTGGTTTGCCAGCTGCTAAGATGGGAAATCATAAACTTTTATAATGTTTAGAGGAAGAAGAGCAGGTTATGACGCCTTAATGCGAAGTCATAAATGTTTCTTTGATGTCTGTGAAGAGCAGGAAGACACTCTACATCAAAGGGTCATATGAGAAAATGAGTTGTGCTGAGGTCACAGAATTTAATACTTTGATAAGACATCCTGTTTTGCATAGATGTATTTTTTTATATTCTGACAGGGAGGAGCTAGGTGACCTCATGCAAAGAGGTTGGCAAAGCCAGTTTTTAAACAGTATTCTGTTTTCCATTTACACACAAATGTTTGGACTCTGAAAGCTACAACTTGCTAGCAGCACTGTAAGAGATACATTAGATAGATCAAGTCTGATTGTCTGGTGGTAGGAAATTGCACTTTTAAAATTTTTTTTTTTTAAGTGATTGTATGTTTTTGTGATATATGGTTCTGTATTTACATTTTACATTTTTTTTTACCGATTTTGAAGTAAACCTCTACTTTAGAGACTACTTGGTGTGCCTTTGAAGTTATTTTTCTTGACAGGGGAAGCATACATGGTTAAAGCTGACACTGTACAAAGCTTACTGGTATTACCAAACTGGGAAGAGGTAAGAATTTATTCTGAGGTCTTTAATAGAGTTTTAAGGTTTGATTTTGTACACCTGGTTAGGTGCCCGCAGGCAAAGATCTCCCATAGAGCAGAATTATCTGAGGCTGTACATTGGGCACGCTAACAAGAGGTTCACCGTTTGAATCCCTCCAAGACTTGAGACCAAAGGTTGATTCAAACCCACAAAACAGACAGGAGGGTTACCCTGTTTCTGTTTCCTGTTCACAAGACTGCGCTTGGTGGTTGGCACTGTGGGAACAGAGGGCCTGACGTGCTGAGTGGGTTTGTAACACTTACTTCGAGGGAGGCTTTTGCAACAGGCCAACACCAGTAGGACTAAGCCACCAGGAACACACAGAAAACTTTCTAGCTAGTAGTTTACCACAGGGAACCGTCCACTGCCGACATCATCCTCTAACATTGACCTATCCTATAAAGGCGTGCAGTCCCACACACCATCCTCAGTTCTTTTCCCATCGTCAGCCCACACATGTCAGACCTTAGCAGACGTGGCAGCTAGTCGACCTTCATTACCTGTGCTTGCCATGCTTTTTTATTTTCTTTCTTTCTACAGTATTAACATCGATTTTTCAGTGTTACAGTCATTGAGTTTGTCTTTGGCACCTGCCTCGTCATCTGACCGCTCGGTGCCTGCGGCAAACAAACTCCTGAAAAAGACGGTCACTCTGCTTATATCCTGTGTCTAGGCCCCAATCATGACACCAAAGTCTGCCAGATTTTTCCAGAAATTCAACCAGGCCACTCGAAATGTCGTCTAAAAATTCTGGAGAGCCATCTTACCAAACAGAAGCTTATCACGATGGAAAAGGAGCTGCAGGCCAGGAGTTCTTCGGCTTCACTAGGCTGGTCTTCCAGGGCTACCAGGATGGGTCTGCTTCCCGCTCGCAGTCTCTGTATAAACCTTCGACTGCATCGGGGTTGGCCCTCCATAGTGGGTCGGCCCCTACAGCCCTCACTCTGCCCTTACTTCCAGGGTTGCTAGTGGCCTGGCATTCGCCTCTTCTTTATCTCTGTCACGGCGGTGGTTCCTCAGGGTAGGCGACTCTGTCTCCTGATCCCAGCACCTGATGCTCGGGCCCATTACTCCACAGGCCTCAACCAGGAGGCTCCCAGCCAGCTGCATGACTGGTGCATCGCCCCTCTGCCGCCACCCCCGGCCAAGACACTGCCTGCATCAGTCCCTCTTGCGGGTCCAACTGCAGTCCTTCCTATCAGTGCATGCAGGCTATTGCTATTTCATCTAGCCCAGCACCAGCTGCTGCCTTCTGCCTAGGGAGGTCTCCCCCGGCACCTGTTTCTCCTCTACCAGCTGACATGGATTCTCCTCCCAGGTGTCTGCTCGGCGCCGCCACTGGGCTGCCACCCGCACTACGCTGCCACACTCTACCAGCCTGGTGCTAGTTTTTCCTCTTCCACAACCTGCAGGCCTGGTGCTAGTACTGCCTTTATCGCAGCCTGCGGGCCCAATGCCAGTCCCACAGCTGGTGTCTGCTGGCCCCACACCAGCATACCTTACGCCAGCCCCGATGCCGCCATTCCCCTATCCAGTGCCATCCTGCCCTTGTCCCCGGTATATAACTATCCTTCCCAGATGGACTACAATGCCCTGTTTTCTGTGTAGTGGTCTTTCATGCAGAAGCAGACTTCCCTCCTTAGGGCCCTCCTCTGGCGTCCCCTAGATGGCCTGCTGGGGACTTTTTACCCTCCGACTGGGGGCACTCGGGTGTCAGTGCCCCTGTGCGCTGGGATCCACTGGCTCCAGGCTGGGCTTTGGCTCTGGTGCTAGCCAGGACGAGCGCCCAGTGACTGAAAGTGAGCCGGAGGAGCCAGATGAGGATGATTCTGACTATTCAGAGTCTTCCTCCACCCCAGAGAATTCTTCTGAAGGTGAAGAACCTGCTGAGGCGGTTCCTAAGTCCCCTTCTGATGAGCCATCTTTCATGGACGTCATGAGGCACATCTAGGCAACCATTGGCTGGGAAATGGAGGAACAGGACCTGGAGCAGTGCCGTCTGGCCATTTACATGTGGAAGCCTGACACCCTCCCCGTGGTTGCCCCCCCTCCCAGTTGACTCTTATGAAGATGTCACAAGGGCAGCTTGGAGCCACCCCTCTACCACCCCAGTGGTGCCCAAGAAGGTGGACCAGCCCGGCCACGCTCCAGCGGGTAAGCCCTTTTTAGGCGGCCAAACCAAGGCCAATTCTGTGGTCATCAACATGGTGCATGACCTCCCCAAGAAGCCCAAACACCTCAGTGCCCTTCCCCCCTGACAGGGGACCCAGGCAGATGGACCACCTGGGCAAGCATGTTTTTGCATCCACTACCCTTGCCGTCAGGGCCATTAACTAGCTGGCCCATATGGGCCAGTACCTGAATGTCCTCTGGCACCAAGCCAGGGACCTTGTTCAGGCCCTGCCTCGTGACCCTTCCAAAACTCAGCTAATCCAGCTCCTTAAGATGGGCTCCGATGTGGGCAACCACGTCCTTCAGGCCACCTGTGATGCTGTGGACACCTTGGGCAGGGGAGCAGCTACAGTTGTCTGCCTCCAGTGCCATTCCTGGCTCTGGGTGTCCTGCTTTGCCTCAGATATGCAGTCCAGCATTTTGGACTCTCCCTTTTGGGGTGCTGCCCTGTTCGGAGGTGATGTCCAGGATCTCTCCCTCAAGTAATTGGGCCATGCCCTCTGATCCATTCACTCGCTGTACCGTACCCAGCCTAAGACTGGTCAGTGGCCTCCTTTTCACTGCTCCTCCCACAAGCAGACCTACCCATCCACCAAAGGTAAGGCAAATGCAAAGCGGCTTCAGTCCTCTCCACAGCTGCCTCCAGAGCCCCTCGAGCCCCCGCAGCCACCCTCCTGGCGCACGCCACTACCTCCTAACTCCTTGACTGCCCCCCCTCCCACTGAAAGGGTTCTGGGGGAGGATGTCTGTGGTTGATTCTCCATTCACCTCGACGGGTGGTGGGGCATTGCCTCGGACAACTGGGTCCTACAGATCATAGAACACGACCACATGCTCAAGCTTCTCAAGTGGCCCCTAGAAAATCCTCCAAGAAACTCTGTCTACCCTCTAACTCATGTATCTCTCGTCTGGGAGGAAATTCAGGCACTTCTGCAAAAAAGAGCTATAGAGTCCGTGCCTCTGTCTCAGTGGGACAGGGGATTCTACTCCCACTTCTTTCTAGTCCTCAGAAAGACTGGGAATCTCCGGCCCATCCTGGATCTGAGTTATCTGAACTTGTACATTGAGTACAAATGCCTCAGGATGATCACCCTTCAGGGGTTGTTGCTCCTCCTACACTGGGGGATTGGCTCTGTTCTCTGGACATGCAGGATGTGTATCTGCATATCAGAATGTTTCCTTCCCATCAGCTCTTCCTTCGCTTCCAGTTCGGGGGAGCCCATTTCCAATTCAGGGCCCTCCCTTTTGGCCTCTGTTTAGCCTCCAGGATCTTTACCAAGTGCCTGACGACAGTAGCAGCTGCCTCACAGAGATGGGGGGTTTACGCAATCCCCTACCAGACAATTCACTGTTAGTGGCCCCCTCCAAGGAACATCTTGTCCAGACTCTGGACTATACTTCCCACCTCTTTCAGGCCTTGAGTATCACCATCGGTCAACTGAAGTCCTGTCTGTTTCCTTGTCAGTGCGTCCAGTATATCGGGGCAGTTCTGGATATTGCCCAGGGCATGGCCTTCTTGCCCATGGACAAGGCGGAGTGCCTGATGGACCAGGCCTACCTGGTCTGCTCTAGTCACCAGGTCCCTGTGAGGTTCTTCCTTTGACTCTTGGGCCACATGGCAGCAGCCATTGCCACGGTTCCCCTCACTCGCCTTCACATGTGGATACCTCAGTGGACATTGAGAATTCAGTGACATCAAAGCACGGACAAGATGGTCATGGTCTCCGACCCCGTCAAGAGAGTCCTGTCATGGTGGCTAGAGCTGGCCAACCTGCTTCAGGGGGTTTCCTTTGAAATCTCAGCCTCTCGTCAGATTCTTATGCCGGATGCCTCGATTCTAGGCTGGGGAGCTCATGTGGTGGCACACCAGACTCAAGGCACCTGGACAGAAGTGGACTGAGAGCTCCACATCAGTGTCTTGGAGATGTCGTGGTCCTGTATGCTCTGCAGGCTTTCCAGTCTCATCTCCTCCCTAGTCTTCTGCTGGTGCAGACAGACAACATGTGTGTGGTGTTTTACATCAACAAACTGGGAACTCACTCTTGTCCCCTGTGTCGGGAGGCGATGAAGGATTGATATTTGACCACTGAGCACAGTCTGGAGCTCTCAGCTGAATGTTCCATGCATCCAAAATATCCTGGTGGACAGTCTAATCCACTCCCAGTCATGGGCTCACAAGTGAGAGCTTCTGACCCCGGTGGTTGAAGACCTCTTCGACAGATGGGGTCAGCCGGAGTTGGACCTCTTTTCATCCCCACTCAACATAAAACTAGCACTTGTTTGCTCGCTCAATCCCAGGAACTGGATCTGTACACGCTGGAGACAAGGAGGGAAAGGGGAGACATGATTGAAACTTTTAAATATGTAAAGGTGGCTCAATAAAGTGGGAGAAAAGGGTTTACTTAAGATGAAGGAGGGCATCAAAACTAGACAGCACAGTATCAGACTGGAAAGAGAAAGATATGGGGGCAACGTGAAAGGGCGTTTCTTCACGGAGAGGGTGGTGGAGCCCTGGAACAGACTACCAGTTGGAGTGGTGGAGGCTAAATCGTGGAAGAATTCAAGAGGCATGGGAAAGCATATGGGGCTGAGTATCGGGAGAGCAGGGGGCTGGCAGGGAGGAGGTGTGGCAAGGAGGTGGGATTCTATGATACCAGGGCTGGAGTTTTTTGATGAGACACATTTCCCCTCTCCTGGAAGGGGAGGTTTCTGTACACCTTCCCACTCCTTCAGAGGGTACTGCTCAAGCTCCAGTTGGAGGGGGCAGAGATGATTCTCAGAGCCCACTTCTGGCCACATCAGATTTGGTTCCCCTTGCTACAGCAGTTGGCAGTGGAACTCCCAGTGCTTTTGCTCCTATGCATCGGCATGCTCTCCCAAGACCAGGGCACCCTGGTCCATCTGGATCTAAAGTCTCTGCATCTCCATGCATGGCTCCTGTGGACGTAGTCATCGCCCGCTTTGGAGTCTCTCCTAGGCTCACCAACGTTCCAGTGGCTGCTAGGAAGCCCTCACCAGAGTCACTTAATGCCATTGAATGGAAGCTCATCTCCCTTTGGGCTGCTTCGCGCCGGCTGGACCCCTTCACCTGTCCCGTGAATCAGGTGCTGGAGTACCTTCTCCCCCTTTCAGATTCAGGCTGGGGGTACTCCTCCCTCAAGGTGCATCTTTCTGTCACCTCTGCGTACCATGCACCTATCGAGGGCAGGGCTGTGGCTCAACTTAAGGTGTCTTACACCTTTCTTCGGGGCATTCTGTATCTGAAACCTTCCATTCGGGATCCAGTTCCTCTATGGCTCCCATGACAACATGCTCCCTTGACAGCTCGCTCCCATGGAAATTGCCACTAAACACAGTTTTTTTGTATCTGTTGCAAACTGTGCACTTCAAATTCAGATTCGGGTCAGAGGCAGATTTAAAACAGGTAAAAAAGGAAAGCCTGCAGAGGCAGTTTAATACAGTGGTTTAGGGCTGTGAGCTGTAAACCTGGAGACTTGGGTTTACATAGAAACATAGAAACATAGACTTTGACGGCGGATAAGGACCACTTGGCCCACCCAGTCTGCCCATTTCCCTACCTATTGGATAAGCTGCAGATTCTAGTTAACCAACAGCCTACTTCCTGCAACCCCCAACTATAATTGCCTTATAGCTGTCCCATGCATGTTTGAATTCCCCCACTGTTTTAGACCCCACAACCTCTCCAGGAAGGCGGTTCCATGCGTCCACCACTCTCTCCGTGAAAAAGAATTTCCTCACATTACCCGTGAGCTGTCTCCCCTCTAACTTTAAATTGTGTCCCCTTGTTCTTACACATCTCTTTTTCTGAAAGATGCTACCCTCCTGGACTTTGTTGATTCCCTTGACGTACTTAAAAGTTTCTATCATGCTCCCCCATCCCTCCTTTCATCAAGGGTATACATATTAAGCTCTCTCAGTCACTCTTCATATGGTTTCTGATGTAGACCCTGCACCATTTTAGTTGCCCTCCTCTGGACTGCTTCCATCCTGTCTATGTCCTTGCGTAGATGAGGTCTCCAAAACTGCACGCAGTACTCCAGATGGGGTCTCACCAACTGTCTGTACAGAGGGATAACCACTTCCCTTTTTCTACTTGTGATGCCCCTCCCTATGCATCCCAGTATCCCCCTGGCTCTCCTTACTGACTTACTTGAATCTCACATTCCCCACCTCCATACTGTGTGACCCTGAGCAAGTCACTTAACTTCCCTGTCCTCCCAGGCCACACCTGGCAACAAGCTTCAGCTTAGCGTACCTTTCCTGGTTAAGCAATTTCCCCTCCCCCGCTTTCAATTTTACATTGGAGAAACTCACATTACCTCCCTTTGAACAGGTCACAAGCGGTGCTTTCTGTCGTGGAAGGCACTCTTTTTAGTTGCTATTACTTCCGCTCAAAGGATTTCCAAGCTTCAGGCTCTTATGTGTAAGGAGCCTTATTTGGTTTGTCACAAAGACAGGGTGTCTTTGCATAATAATCCTAAGTTTCTTGCCAAGGTGGTGTCAAAGTTTACTTTGAACCAATCCATCCACCTACCTGTTTATTATCCTGAGTATTCCAATCAGGGGGAGGCTTTGCTCCATGCTTTGGATGTACATAGAATCTTACAATATTATACGCACCAGACCAAGACTTTGAAGAAGTCTGATTAGTTATTTGTTTCATTCACCCCCAAAAAAGAGGGTGCTGCAGTTTCCAAATAATGCTTGTCTAAGTGGTTAGCAAATTGCATTGTTTATTGCTACTGAGAGTACAACAAGGACCTTCCCGGAGTGGTTAAGGGCCATTCCACTAGGAGTGTGACCACCTCCATGGGAACACGACAGTTCGCTCCCCAACATTTCACGCTTGACAATTCACTCCTGTGTCAACTCGCTTCCTGCATGCTTCCCCAACAGCTCGCTCCCATGGAAATTGCCACTGAATACAGTGTTTTGTAACTGTTGCAAACTGTGCACTTCAAATTCAGATTTGGGTCACAGGCAGATTTAAAACAGGTAACATGACAGTGTGTGAATCACGTAGACTTCTGTGGTCAAGCAACATTTTCTTATAGAGAGTAATAGGCAAATTACGTTATTGAGATATACACGAATGGTGGGAGTAACTATGTGATTAATGCATTTCCAGTCTTTATATTTAGTAAGTATCTGATTGCAGGTAATAGCAGTTATAGCAGTTGTCTTTTTAGAGCCCATCTGAAGTGCTGGTGGTTGGAGGAATTCTAGACATCTAAACATGGGATCTTCTGCATTTTTTGCTTTCTGGTTACTTCTTTCTTTTTAGTTTTATTCCTTTTGATTTGTTTGTTTTTTATAGAGAGAAGCATGCCATTGTTGTAAAATGATGCTTTTTATTGAAAAGCACCCACACACCATCCTCTCTAAGTTCGATAGTTCTGCAGTCTGAGTACCCAACTATGTGTTGTTCAGCCCAAGACATAGTTTTTTTATAGAGAGAAGCATGCCGTTATTGTAAAATGATGCCTTTTATTGAAAAGCACCCCCCGCGCTGTTCATCCTTTCCAAGTTCGATAGTTCAGCAGTCTGAGTGCGCCCAGCTATGTGTTGTTCAGCCCAGGGCATTGTTTGTCATGTTCACCAACTCAAGAGATGTGGAGACCTTCAAGGTAGTATTTAATTCTAAGGTGAAATCTATGGTCCATACTAGAAGATATGGATATTAATAAATATTTACATGATATAAATAAAAGGGAACTAAAGTAAAAAAATTACAAAAAACTGTTGTGCAGAGTGTTGTGACTTGTACCTGGAGGGAACTGATGGGAGCAGAATGAGGAGGAGTGAGTTGATGCAGGAGTGAATTGTTGGGAGTGAAATGTGGTGGAGCGAATTGTCATGTACCCCGCCTCCACGCCGTGTTTCAGGAATGTTTCTGCCGCAGATATTTGTGCAGCCACCACCTGGAGTTCTGTCCACACCTTCACCAAGCATTACAGTCTGGACATTGCTTCTAGGCGCAGGGCCAATTTCAGCCTCACCATTTTGTTTTGCAAGGCCTTCTTTCTTAGGCCATTGGCTGTTATCTAACCTCCTCCCAGTGCTGCTTCCTTTACACTCCCAGAACTGCTTGTTACTCAGTCCTACTGGTGTTGGCCTGCTGCAAGAGCCTCCCTCGAAGTAGGATAGTACAGTTACATAAGAACTTACCGTAACAGTAGATCTTCAAGAAGAGCTGTTGCAGCAGGCCCTAATTTTCTCTCCCTCCTTCCCCATTCTTTTTCTCTGCTGTATTCCTCTTCCATTCGCATGGGTTTTCTGCTTCCCTTTTCCTTCTTGGCTCTCAGGAACCTCCTCGGTTCTTCTTTTTTTTTTTTTCTTCTTCACCGGCAGGAGGTTCTGGTCCCCTCTCCGCTCACCGCTCCACCCCATCTCCGAGCTTCCTCCTCCTCTGGGTGGAGCCACTGGTCAGGCACCCCCTCCCAGGAAACACGGTCGTGAAGCCCTGGCTTGCCCCCCAGGGTGGGGTCATCGGAGCGGGACCCCCTGGCGGACTTTGGACTGCTGCAGAGGCATGGACTGTCATTAATTGCCGGCGATAGATTATGAGGATTTTTCCCTGGGTGTGGGGACATGCAGTGATGCCAGCGTCTTCCCTGTCCCGCATCACATGTGGTGCCAGCCACGGCAGTACTCACAGCCTCCGCCAGAGGTCCACATTGCACCAGACACTCTTCCCTCCGGAGGAGGAGAGTAGTCCGTGGGATGCTCAGTCCTTCTCCCCCTGGCCGGCCCTCCGAATCCTGAGTCCATCCCTGAACCTGGGATGTTGGTACCACCGGCGGGCCGGCCTACCTCCTCAGTTCTTCTTTTGCTGCTCACTCTGGGTCTCCGGCAGGAGAACTGAGGAGGGTATGGGAGACTTCCCACCTTTATAGGATAGGCTGATGTCAGAGGGTGACACCAGCGGTGGGCAGTCCCCCGTGGTAGAGTGCTAGCTAGAAAGTTGTCGTGTCGTCCTGGTGGCTTAGTCCAACCAGTGCTGGCCTGCTGCAAGAGCTCCTCTTGAAGATCTACTGTTACGGTAAGTTCTTAAGTAACTGTACTTTTCTCAGCCTATAGCTGATGCCATTGTTATTCTTGTTGAGAATGACAAAGCCATTCTTCCCCAAGAGGTCACTGTGCACCCTATTAACAAGGAGTCACACAAGATTGACACTTTGGGCAAGCGGGCTTCTGTAGCAGCTACCCTTAACATGTGGATTGCTAGCTACCAAGGGCCTTTATCAAATATGAGTATACCCTTGGGAGCTCAGTTAAGTCTCAGGCAGAGTCTCTGCCAGATTCTGAAACAAAAAAAAAATCTTTCAAGAATCAGTCTTCACCATTCATTACTGGTGAGTCTGTACTGGAGGTGCTAGGACCCCACGGGAGTGTACAGCTTTAAAATTTTAAAGTTAGGGGACCGATGTCTGTGACAGGGATGCATCATGTGGCACTCGCGGGCCGGCCAGTAATCTACACTAGCCCCCTACTCTCCTCAGTTCTGTTCTTCCCACCGAGGTCACACTCTGTGGGAATGTTCACCATTTTCAAGCTGCACAATTCTATTAGTAGCCACTTGCTCGATGCCATAACCCCTTTTCTTAACCTTTTTTCCATTGCCACTTTTCTTCTCTATCCTGTTATGGTACTGAGCTCTGTTTTTGCTGTTGTTTTGTTATTTTCCGTAGTCAGTCATGTCAGGATCTCAGGGGCTTAAGAAGTCAAAGAAGAAGAAGTCTTCCCTCATGCATTGATGCCTCTGTGGGAGAACAATGCATGTCTGGGACGGACATGACTGCTGCTGGACCTGCCTTGGGACACGACATGATATGGACCACTGCAACACCTGCTTCTCAGTGGACTTCTGCACTTTGAAGATCCGCACGATGAAGTGGAGTCAGTCGCCCCCACCTTTGGGGCAGGCATCGCACAAGGGACTCCAAGGTAAGGTCCCTGGGCTCTTCTCCTGAGCCCCTTCCCAGTACTATATGTACTGAGGGAGACCAGGCCTCTTCTGATCCTCATCTCACTGAAATGGAGATCTTGGGGGTGGGGTCTGTGGGACTGCTGACTCCATCCAAGGAGCTGGTAGTGCACCTCTCCCAGTCTGGGAGCCCCTTGGGGGTCTGAATGCCTCGGTAGTGAGGTTGAAGCTATATGCTGGGCCTGCACCACTGGGCTTCTTGGCACCATGGCCCAGCACCGCTTCGGCCAGTGCTGATGAACATAGTGGCACCGTCCACACAGCCAGGTCCCCTTCTTATGCTACTTGTGGAATTAGGAGAGGGAAGGGTTCCCGGAGCCAGTGACCTGGTGGAGATCTTCTGGATCTCATCCCCTCAGCAGTCTGATGACCCAAGGGATGAGGACCGAAATGATCCCGACTGGCTTCTGGGCTCTGGCAATGAAGGAAGCATTTCTGGGCCTAGTCCTAGGCCTCTGATGTCCTCGTTGTCATCCCTGACTGCTTCCCAGCCTGGTGCTGGCCTCAGCACTGCCTCTCTTCCATCTTGCAGTGCTGAGCACAGTGTCAGGGATGGCCATGGTGCCAATTCTGGTCTCAGGAGAGGGGCTGGTGCGTGGTGCAGTGCCGGGTTAGGTTCCGGCATCAGTTCTGACTCTGGTGCACTTTGCTGTGCCAAGGGAGGGTTCTGTTGCTGCTTGCAGCACCAGGTCCCCCATTAGCTCAGGTTCCTGATGTTGGTTCTGTCTTCAGGCCTAACCCAAAGGGCAGGGCCCATTCCAGTGAGGCGGGGGCTGGTAGATCAGCGCCTCACTCTTCTCCCAGGGCTGCTGGTGGCTCTGGCAGGCATCACAGTGCTGACTCTGGTCCTCTGACATCCCCAGAACCATCTGGGCCTGTTGTAGGTGGGGATAGGTGCCACCCTGTGGGACCTCTATGGCTCCAATCTCCCCACCTGGGAGTTCCCCCCAAAGGCACCACCTAGACTGCCCCTCTGCAGTTGTGTGTTCTCAGGTGGATGAGTTGGTCAGTCCCACTCCTTCTGCAAGGTTCCCTGCACACTCTTGTAGCCCTGGAAGAGGATCTGGCCTAGCCCTCCCAGACTCTCCCACTCCTCCTCCTCTGCCTACCTTTTCTGCTCTCCCTGGTATTTCGAGTCCTACGGGGCCATTGACCTGATGTCACTTCAGAGCTTCGGCTACTGCCTTCCCCATTTATCTTATGGCACTAGATCAGGCTACTTTCCAGCCTGAGACGGCGGCACCACCACCCCGAGTCCAGCTCCTCTTCATCTTCGTCTTGCTCTTCTGAGGAAGAGAACTCTTCTCTTCATCTATCCTCTGATGCTGAGTATCCTTGTTACCAGCAGTTCCTTGTGGAGATGATGAGGTAGCTGCAACTGCCCTACTCTTCCGGCCACAATCCTGCATGCCTGATGCTGTTCTTCCATGAGGAGTACAGTCTTGACCACACAGTCATGCCTCTGTGGCCTAAGCCATTTGTGGAGGCATCTAGAGACATCTGGCTCTGTTCCTCTGCCCCTCTCCATCCCCAAGGGACACCCAGCAAAGGTATTGTATTGGTTCCGGGAGCCATACCACACCCCATTGCTGGGGTCCAGCTCCTGGACACCCCCGTGGGTATAGGCACCCAGTGCATGGCTGTCCCCTAGAGTCACACTCTGCTGAGTTTAATGCCTTGGGTCGAATAGTTTTCATGGCAGCAGGCACCATCTTGTGCATCTCGGCACACGAAGTGCATTAAGTGTCCTATGGCAGGCACCTGTGGGCGACACTTGAACAGCTCCTGGCACCCATATCAGACTGTGAGCAAACCAGACAAGCCATACACCTTTCTGCACAGGGTCTGGAGCTGGCAAGACACCAAGCAAGGGTGTTCTATGATGCCAGTGAGTTAGCCTCCAGGTTGGTAGGAATTGCAGTCTGCATTAGGCAGATGGCGTGGCTTTGTCTCTCCAGGATGTTACCCTTGGCCTGGTATGGGGGTGATTACCTCACAGTTCCAGGGGGCCCACTTCTTCTCCCACAAGGCCAGGTATGAACTTGGGGGGGACATTTCTGCTCCCAGGTCATGGGAACCTCTGCCTGCTCCAACAAGTCTCTGGCCTTGCCAGGCCTGTAAGGAGCCCCTGCCTCTCTATGTTTTTCCCCCACAGCAGGCTTCAGGAACAACCATTTCCCTCAGGGTTAGCCAACACTACCCTTGATGGTAAGCTTGGCACTGTGACCCACCAGTAATGAATGATGAAGATTGATTCTTGGAAGATATGAAAATGACGTACTCACCGTGATTCTTGATCTTCTAGAACATCTTCACCGTTCATTACTGCAACCCGCCCACTTTTCCCCTGAATGGCCAGGCTTCTGGACAGTTTTTCTTCCTGTCGTTCTGCTCTTTCTGTAGCTTCTACCTCCCTTGTGATGTGCTACAGTGTTTACAAAACAAACAAAAAAAAAAAAGGAGGGAGGCACGTAGGGGGAAAACACAATAGAGAACTCTACCTTTTTGTGGCCCCCTTAAAAAATAAAATTGAAAAAAACTTTTTTCTGACTCCTCTGTGTCTTCCAGTCCTTTCTCCTCTATGTTAACAAAAAAAAAAAAGGCAAACACAAGTTAAAAAAAAACACCACCACAGAGCTTTTTTTGACCCCCCCCGCCCCACGATGGGGGAGTCTGTAGCTGGTTGCTGTCGGGGAAGTTCCCTTTTTCCTTTCCACTTTTAAATGGGAAAGGCATGCAGGTGTGCAGGCGTAGAAGAGGCCCAGGAGACATATCCTGGAGTTCCAGCCCACAGCTTCCCTTTTTCCTTGCAGTACACCTCCTACGCTTACTTTCCAGCTAGCTGGCTACATTTTCTTTCTATTACATCCCTCTCTCTGGGGAGTCTTTTAGTAGGAAGAGGTAAAGATGTGGTCAGAGAATCGAGGGATAGCTTCGATCTTCTCAGTTGCTATCTGTCCTTTCTAGCGGGAACTCCTTCCTCTTGATTTGCTTTTTTTTTTTCCCTTCTTGGGGTTACTCCATTAGCTTTCAGGCTACTAGGTGTCTTCTCCACAATTTGAGAACCTTGGTTATTAGCGCATTTCATGGGCCCTGGCTCTTCTGATTAACATGCTTCAGGAAAACGGGACTCTCTCAACAAAACTGCATCACATATTTTTGCATTGATTTTTAGGATCTCTGAGCCCTGACCCCTTTACAGTTCACCTAACTGCAGGTGAAAAACCCTTGCTGGTAACACAGCTCTGCTACCATTCTTGTGTCTTTCAGGGAGGTGGCACCTTCCTCAGAAATTCATCCCATACTTTTGCTTGGTCATATGGGATTTCTGGGATCTTTGACTTTGCTTGAAGTCAAATAATCTGCAAGGAAACATAGCTGAATTTCCCTGCAGTTGTGAGCAAGCCAACTCTTCTAAAAGCACTGATCTCCTGCTGGGAGCTTGGAGACCCCGTTACATTCTCTTTCTTTCTTTCCTCTCTCTCTCTCTCTTTCCCCTGTCCAACTGTTCTTGTCATCTTTTAACCCACTACCTAGGCCCTCCCTCCCAACCACGTTTCTCTTCTCTGGTAGCCGGGTTTAATTGCCTTGTTCTTTATATATCCTGTATCCTCCTTCTGTCAATCAATCAATCAATTCAGCTTTATTTGATCAATCAAGATAACAAGTAGCTTGATTATTTTCAACAATACATATAAGAAGATAGAAAAAACAAGAAAAATGACTCACATAAGAAAGTTTGTAGAGAATATACATACCAAGTATAAAAAGCACAAAGACATAAAAAACATCTATCCTAGCAATGTTAAAAACATTTTAGATTTCCAAAAACATCAGTCCGTACTTTCTATAGTATCGTGCTATTGCTTTAGATTTAGCTGCCTATAATTTCTCTTTTTACTAATGATAATGAAATTTGAAAATTTCACAGACAAAATTGCATCTTCTACTGTTTGCAGATGCAGCAGAATAAATATCACATCATAACCAGAGTCTGCATAAGTCAATAAGTGATTGTTTAAAAATTGATCTCTGGCCTGTTTGTACAGAGGACACAGCAGTAAGATATGAGCTCATACAGTGAGCCCTTTTTATGAATTGGGACTATAATGTTATGTGTCCATGACGTAGGGACAAAGTTATGTCTCACACATAAATTAAAGAACACTGTAAGTAAAGGGATCCAGAATTCTTTGTGTTCTTTATATACTGCTGGAGGAATACAGTCAGGTCTAGGAGCCTTATTATTTTTCAGTGTCATTATGCAGGCTTCTTTCTCCTCGAAGGAGAAAACTATCATAGATCCTGCTTTGCATAAACTATCCAGCGCAGTGCTGTCAGAAGAGGAGGGAGTCTTGCAGAAAATTTCCTTGAAGTGTTTTACCCAAGTTTCTTTTGGTACATATACCAAGAGGGAAGGCTGATATTGATTAATTCCCTTCGCTACCATGCTCCAGAAAGCTTTAACGTCCTTATTTTTGATGATCTGGTACATCTCATCCCAAGTTTTATTTTGGAAGGATAACTTCTTCGTCTGCAAAAATTTATTGTATGACTTCCTAGCCCTACTTAAAAATGCACAATTTTCCTTAGAAGGATAATTTCTAGTCCTTCTAATGAGTTTCTTGAGAATCCTTTTTTCAGTTTTGCATTCTTTAACAAACCATGTTTTAGATAGTTTATTTGATTCTGAATTAACATTATATAAAGCAATGCTCTTGGGTCCTGACTAAGTTTGTTTAATTGTGCATTTACCCATTCTATGTCTTGCCATTCTTAATCTTGAGCTTCCTTCTTTTTTCGAATTCTATTAATATATGTTTTACTTTATTCCCATGAATGCCCTTCTAGTTCAAATGCTGTTTTCCTTCCAAATATAATTGTGCAAGGGGTACACAAGGAGGCAGTTCGAAAAAAATATTACCTTTATCTGGCTTCGCTTGCAGACTTAAGGCAGCATGATCACTTTCTGATCGAGTGAGAATTTTTAAGGAAACAAATTTCTCAAAACACTCAGGGCTTATTATGATGTTGTCTATCGTACTTCAACCCACCCCAGAAAAAAAGGTGTAGTCGCCCTCCCTGTCCCCTTCTATTCTTCCATTCAGGATCATTAAGGCATTATCATCAAGAAATGTAATCAGACTTCGACCTCTGTCATTTACACCTTTGTCTTTACTAAATCTATTTTTACAGAGCTTGAGATTTAACTGATTCTCTAAATTTATAAAATTATCATGATTTGAAATACGAGCGTTAAAATCCCCTAATATTATAAGCGAACCCTTGATCAGCCCCCAGTGAACTCCAGATGTTTCTAGACTGGTCTGATTTATTAAACGGTGGAAAATATACGTTGACCAGAATCAGCTCAACCTGATCTATGCCTGTGATAGCCAGAATATAATATTGCACATTTAAAAAAAATGTTAATATTGTAATATTGGATCCTATTTTTACAAACAGGGCCAACCTCCCTTTTGCTCTGCCAAATTTCTTTTCTCTGACAGCTGAATTTAGTATTGCTTGATATCCATTAATATTTTTATTTTCTGAAGTCCACATCTCTTGTAGGGCAAGGATTTCATATTTAGAAAGGAATTCCATGCATTCTTGATCTACTAACTTATTGCAGAATCCAGCAATGTTCCAAGATACCATCTTCAGAAATTGATTATTTTGTGTTGAATCACAAGTAATTTCTAAGGGATTTTCATCTATTATTCCTAGTCAATGTTCTGCATCCAAACCCCTAGACCTTTTGTCATTCAAATTAAACAGATCTACTATTAATATGCCAACATTATCAAAAGTCTCCACATTCCTTTTTATCAGAGAGAATAAATCCACTGATACACATGATACATCTATCTGACTGTTCTTTTTGTCCAAGAATATTCTCTTTGCATATCTAATGCACTTTTCTCCCTTCGGTCTTTTGAGATGTGATCCTATAAAGGAATTTATATAGGCATCCAGGACTTCCTCATTTTGTTCCCAGAAGTCTGTCTACACCAAATAGAGACAGAATATAGGGACTGGGGTCCCTACTATATGATATAAGTTTACTAAAATTCCATTGGAGTTTGATTAGATTCCCCATGAAATTATTCAGAGTTAAGTGATTTCCAATCCCAAGGTGCTGCTTAGTATGGGCTATGATGGTCTTCCAGGAGATAGGGGCCCATAAACATAACCCTAATGAGGAAAGCCTGTATGTTTTAGCCCAAATGGACTTTGCTAAAGAAATATCAGAAACTAATACTGTACATACACAGGTTTATTCTCCATACTTTCATCCCTGTATACCATTATGATATTGTCCTTAGCTTGGGGAATGCCTAATTCTGTGATGGTTAAATACTCGATAAGATCTTTTAGTGATTCTGGTGATTTGTCTGCTTTCTGATACACGCCATCAAGTCGCAAACAAACTTCATTCCCATCAAGTAATCTTTCAGTTTCCTTGCTTGCTTCAGTAATCTCATCAAAGGGGCTATTATGACAATCTGTGCATGTAATTTATTCAGGTATTCCTCTGTCTTCTCCTACAGTATTGTTAACAGGACTTTCCAGAATCTTTAAATTTTCCTTTCTTACTAGATCCAGATTTGTGTGTTTTTCTATAGTTACTTCTTTCTGATTTTTTGTTACTTTTATTATATGTTTCTTTCCACTCCTTTTCTTTTCATTTTGTTTCTTATGACCTTTCCATTTCTTCTTATTTTTTGGTTGATTATCTGGAATATGGATTGATGAGAAAGATAACATACTTGTCTTTTTTTGGCAAATGGCATCTTCCATTTTTTCCTCCAATTGTTGCAGTTTCAGAAATAGAGTGTTAATAGAGCTTTCCATATTAGATTTAAATCCCTTAGTGCTTCTAACAGCACTACATTTGCCATGACAGGGTGTGTTAATACCTTGAAAGTATACTTTGATAAAGTATCAGAGCATTGGGCAAATAGGTCTTCATTTATTATTATTTGTTCTACTTCCCTGTCCATTTTTTCAAATACTGTTGTTGGGGGTCCTGTCAGTACAGAACAATTATTTCTAGTTGACCCAACATCATTCATTAGTTCTTGACTGGGTTTATCAAAATCTTCAGATAGTCCTGACGAAATTTCTAAGGGGCTGTATAATTCAAATCTTGAATCTTGTACTTCTCTAGGGGAGACCATTTTCTTGGGAGACTGTGTGATTAACACTTCTTGTGGGGGATATATAGTATCCTGAGCTTTATTTCCCCTTGTATTGCTTTTAGTTTTAGAAATAAAAAAATTGGTGATATTTTTCTGTCTGATTTGTCTATCTGGCATCCCTAGAGTCTTGTCAATATGATGTTTATCTTCAGTTTTTATTTTCCCTTTTTGAGAATTTTGAATATTTATAATTAATTCTTGATCATCATTACTGACTAAGAATCCTTTTCTACTCTATCTCCTTTTTTAAATTTTTCCCCATATTATCTACCTTCCCAATGGCCAATTTTGTGGTATTTTTCAGTGCCTCAGCATAAGTGAAAATTTTTTGCTCAATGGGGGTAGATGTACTACATAATGTATCGTTAGATACACATCCATTATTTTCATTCCTTTTTTTCAGTTTATCCTCTATTTTTTCCTTTTTTGGCCCGCTTTCCTGTGAGCATTTTTCCACTTCTTGTAAACATTGGGTAGTACTTTTGTAAGATAGAGTAGTATATTATAGAATATTAATTACTCAGTAATACGGTAATACAAAAATGCAAGATCCAACAGCCTATACCAAGGGGATTCTAAGACAATTTTAGGAGTGATTAACACTCTTCCCAATTAATCAATCAATCAAATCCGAGAGGGAAACATGAGATAGAGAGAGAGAGAGAGAGAGAGAGAGAGAGAAAAATCAGCAATCAGCAAACAATCAGTTTAGATAGAGAGTCCCAAGTGGTTACTCTTCCAGTGGATTTTCTCGGTCTCTTTCAGGTCAATTCAAGTCTCTGTTCTCTCGGACTCCTTGCTTTAACCCACTTATTCAGTCAAGTTGTAAAAAGTTACCGAATGACCGATAATGACCAGTCGGTAAGCTGACACCACTCTTAATACAGTTCAAACCAATTTCCTTTTCAGTTCTCTACACCACCGCTTGGTTTCATTAAATTTCAGAATAGTCCGTCGTATTCGAACCACTGCAGGTACAAAACAGATAATACTAATATGTGGAGGGACATGATAAATACAATTTAGATAACCACTAATAGACTAAAACAGGGACAGCAGATACTAAACAGAATCAAAACACTAAATTCTGATAACCAGGTTCTAGACTGCTGCAGATAATTTGCTTTTCTTTACTTTGAATACTTTAATTTGATTGAGGTTTTCCTAGTCCTTAAATCCTATAATTTTAATTTTAGCACCCTTGAAACCCTTATAACAGTATTTACTATAAGGAAAGAAATCAAATCTCTTACTTTTTTCCTCGAAAGATTCTAAAACCTCCTTTTCCCAAAAATAAATTTGTGGCAAAAATGCGGTAGACGGAAAGCAGGGAAAAATGAATCACAGCCGATTGATTTATGTGCCAGATTGTTCTCACTGCAAAATGCACGCACAACAAATCTGTTAGTTTAAAATTTTAAACTTAAAACTTGGAATAAAAAAAAACTTTAGTTAGATAACAAATTCACTCTCAAATAACTTTTCAAAGCTTTGTTCATATAACTCCTCACTCATGGTGACCTCTCCGTAAGTCATCCACACCAGAATGGCACATCTGTTTGAGAAGCGCTCCCACATGTGCTTTTAAACTCAAGGGTCACGTGCAACCTTGTGCCAGTAGAGTCCCTGCTTCCTCATATTTTTCAAATATGACCAAATACTGCTGAATGCGGTAAAATATAAAATAAAGTTAAAAATAAAATAGTGCAATCCCCTTTATCAGTTTATATGTTGCTTTACCGATTACCACTAATGGGTATTTCAAGCCAAAGCATATTTAAAATCTGCGACTAAAACAGCTAAAGCGGATAAAAGAGATAAAGCAACTAAAGACAAAACTTAACAGTACTTCATCGGTTCGCCTTCTAAACTAACATAAAGTTTTTATTCAAGTTAAAATATCACAATATAAAAAGAGAAATAAAGGAAGAAGCAGACAATAACTGAAACTTTAGTAGCTGGTTTTTAAGCATACAAAGCAATATAGCAGATAGCAGACAGATAAAACACAGTTCTCCAGTATGTGTATATAGACAAATCGACAGATCGAATCGGATTAACAAAAGCTCTCCAACGGATTCTTGACAAAACTCAAAGCTCTTTCCACTTAGCTGCAAAGCAGGCCGTTAAGTCTCCGCAGACTCCACCAAGCACTCCTTCACCGGCAGTAGGCTACTCCACCGTAAGAACTCCTGCTGTTGCAAGGTGAACAGGAGGCTTGAAGGTCCGCCAAGCTAAAGTCGAAATCAGAGCACTTTGAATGCCTCATCGGGGGTTCTAAGACATACCGGAAAGGTCAGTGAAATTAAAATATAATGTGGCAACTGGTGGCATGGCATACCTTTAATAAAAAAAAAAAAAAAAAAAAAAAAGCCCTTTCACTGACTCCTGCTATGAACGATACTCCTCAGCGTTCTAGCGTGTAACTCCCCACCGACCAAGCGTTCACTTCCCTAGACCATTGGGCAACCTTGCCCCATCCAATCTTTTTTCTTGCTCTTTGTTTCCTCTCCTGGCAAACAGAGCTGAGGAGAGCAGGGGGCTGACATTGATTACTGGCTGGCCCATGAGCGCCATGTCATGCGTCCGCCTAGTGGGTGGCACCATTCCCAATGTAATCCTCTAGTTCTCACATTTTAAAGCTGTATGCTTCCACGTGGTCCTAGCGCCTCCAGCACAGACCCACCAGTAATGAATGGTGAAGGTATTCTGGATGATCAAGAATTATGGTATTTGATTTTCATATTCTTCAGACTGCACGTCACGGAATTGAGTCTGACAGTCATTGGCTGAAAGCCACTGTGGATTCCTATGTTCCCTTGATGGTACTTACCTGTCTGGACGGCAGGTAGAGAAGTCTCTTGAGGTGTCTCAAATAACTAGAATGATCTTGAAGACTTACAGACTAGTTCCAGGTAACCCTCAGAGGGAGAAAGGATGTGATTTATTTCACAACCAGCAGCCTTTTCATGGAAAAAGCAGGGGAGCCCAAAACAAATCTCAGCAAGATTTGCTAAGCAACCTCAGAAGAAGGCGCAGCTGAAAACATAGATGCCGAAAGCACACATTATCACCCTCTGAAGCTCTGGCCCCAGTGCTGCCTCAGCTACCCAAGGCAAACCTCTCCTCCCCAGTTGGGGGGGTGGGAGGTGGGGTGTCTGACCCAGTTTGATCATTAGTGGGAGCCTATTACAGTGGACCCATGGGTCCTCAGGATCAACTGGGAGGGATACTTCCTGGACTTCATAGAAATCCCTCGGGACTATCCATCCAGAAGGCAGACCCTCTTATTAGCTCATATGTCACTGTCAGAGCTTCTGGTGCAGGAGATTGTGGGCCTTCTGAGCAACAGGGCAGTGGAAATTGTGCCAGAGTCATAACAAAACATAGGTTTCTACTCCCACTACTTTCTACAGTAGTACCAAAGAAATTAGGGACCATGTGCCCCATTTTCGACCTCAGAAACCTGAGTAAGTTCATGGATCGAGAAAAATGTAAAATGATTTCTCTGGGGTCTCTGCTTCCCTTCCTCAGACCTCAGGATTGGTTAGCTTCCCTAGATATGCAGGATGTATACCAACACATTCTGGTGCCCCACCAGCTGCCACAGATACCTTTGATTCATTATGATGGGGGCAGCATTACCTGTTCAGAGTCCTGCTTTAAGGCTGTCCTCGGCCCCTCGAGTCTTTATTAAGTGCTTTGCAGTACTCGCAGCGCACCAGAGAAAACAGGGACTCTAGATTTACCCATACCTGGATGATTGTCTGATAGCCAATCCAGCCAGGCAAGAAATGGAACAGGCGGTGGCCACAGCCTCTCAGTTCCTTACCTCCATGGAGGTTTTGGTGAATCTAGTGAAGTGTCAGGTCCAACCCACACAGCAGCTGCTGTTCCTAGCAGCTCTTCTGGATATGACCAAGGCCTGAGCCTCTCTTCTGGAAAACAGAATGCAGACAGCCCTGCAGATGGCATGCTAAAAAACGGATCGTAAACCTTTTCAAGCCCATTCCATGTAACACGAGCTGGGTGTGATAGACTTCTCAGTGTTCACAGTGCCCCTGGCACAGTTGCACATGAGAATGACTCAGTGGAAGCTCAGTGCACAGTGGTCATGAGCATCACATCCTTAGACCTACCCCATTCAGGTAACCAAGCCCTTGATTCGGTCACTCACATGGTGGTCGATGGAGGACAGTCTCCACCAGGGTTTTCCCTTCTCGCAACTGGAGCCTTGGATGACTCTCACCACAGACACGGCCCTGTTGGGAAGGGGGGCCTGCTGTCAGGCCTCCAAACTCATGGTGTCTGGGACCTGTTGGAGATGCAAGCTGTTTTGTAGGGCCTGTGAGCCCTAGTGGATTGTGTCAGCCACTAAACAGTCCTCCTCTAGACAAACAACAAGTGTGATGTATTATATCAACAAACAAGGAGGAGCACACTCTTAGCCTGTCTGCAGGGAGGCGATGAGATTATGGGAATGGTGCCTGGAGCAGGGGATCCACCTTCAGGCAGTTCATCTGTCAGGAGTCCAGAACATTCCAGCAGATGAGCTCAGCCGAACAGAGGCCAGTCCTCACAAGTAGTCATTAGCTCCAGATGTTGTGAGTTTGCTGTTCAACGAGTGGGGCACCCAGATGTGAACCTTTTTGCATCCCCACTCTATGCCAGACTGCCGTAATTCTGCCCCAGAAATCCAGGGCATGCATTTTAAATCTGGACGCATTCAGACTGCAATAGCAAAATCTATTTCTGTATGCATTCCCTCCATTCCCACTAGTGCAGAGGTATTGGTCAAACTGGAGGCGCATGGGGGCAGGATGATACTTATCACCCCCTACTGTCCTTGACAGATATAATTTCCTCTTTTGAACAGACTGTCAGTCAGCAAACCGAGGATTCTTCCACTTAGGATGGGCATACTGACTCAGGGTCACCTGGTCCATCTCAGCCTCTGCTCCCTTCACCTTCAGGCCTGGCTCCTGAAGAGATAGAAGTGAACTGGTACAATGTATCTCTGAAATACTTTTGGCTGCCTGTAAACCTTCCACTAGGAAGACTTACACAGCCAAATGGAAAAAGTTTTCCATCTGGTGCTCCAGAACCAGCATGGACCCCTATTGGTCCCCAACTGACAAGGTTCTGGAGTACTTGCTGGACCTTTCTGATGCTGACCTACTGTATTCCTCAGTTAAGTTTACTTGTGTGCTACTTCTGCTTACCACAAGCCTGTCGTTACCCTCTACCTGGCACAACTTCCACTGTTCAGGAAGTCCCTTAAGGGCATCTTACACACATGGCCTCCCATCACGAAGTTGGTAGCTGCCCAGGATAGCAACCTTATGCTAGATATGCTCATCCGCAAACCTTTTGAACCTCTTGCGACATATGAGCTTAACTTGGAAAGCAGTATATCTAGAGGCTGTCACTTCTGCTTGCAGAGTGTCTGAAATCCATGCCTTGATCACAGATATGCCAGATATGCTCAGCTGGGACTTGAAAAGAGGCCACCCGGAATACTGTTCCGATTGCGCTAACCAGCCATGCCACTGAGACAACTGGAACGTGGACTGTCCACGAGCACATTACTCTTTTCTGAAATGCACAACCCAATGGCAACACAAATATTTACTTGTAACAATCACACAGGAGTGCGGTTTGCATATTTAGGAACACATACAAACAGAGGTGAGAAAGAAGTAAGTGCTTCAGCTGGGACTTGACCCTAGGCCACCCAAAATACCGTTCCGATTGCTTTAACCAGCTGCGCTACTGGGACAACTGGAACCTGGGCTGTCCCCCGTGCACATTACTCCTTCTTAGATGCACAACCCAGTGGCAACACAGTTATTTACTTGTAACAATCACACTAGAGTGCGGTGTGTGGTGCAGCTGGTTAGCACAATTGGAATTATGATTTGTTGACCCTTCATACCCAGGTCACTGGGGCTATCTTGTGCTCTTAGGTTAAGTGCATAAGTACTTGTTGGGCTATGCTGTACCTCCTGGGTAAAAAAGGACTGAGACAGTTGAGGGCTTGTGCTAAGATAAGCCATGCAGCACAAGCCAGTCTCACAGCACCACGCATGCCTGCAGCTTGCCTCGGCCCCAGCCCTCCTGCAAGGTCCTAGTGCCTCCGGCTAAGACCCACCAGTGTGAATCAATGGTGAAGATAATCCTAGAAGATCAGCAATTACAGTGTGTATGTAATTTTCATTTTTTTATTTAATTTGTATTTATGTTTCGTCCCCTTCCACAGCTGCCCCCATCTGCACCTTCTCCAGGCAACCTCTTAGACCCACCCTTGCCTTCTCTGCCACTTACTCTTCCCCACCTTACCTCTGAGGTGGAGTCGTGGTGAGTTGCCCAGGCATCCCAGTGAATCGTATAGATCTTACTCCGAGAAACTGCTTTTGCAGCAGGTTACACCATTAGGACTGAAGCCGGCAGGCGCCAGGACCCCACGGAAATTTTCTAGCTAGCAGTATTCAGCGGGGATTGCCTCCGACGTCGATCCCACCCCCGACTTCAGGCATAGTACATATGGAGGCGGTCCCCCATAATCCTCAGTTCTTTTCCCACCGTCAACTCGCCAGCATCGGCCTCTCTGTCTCTTTCTAGCGCACGATGACTACAGAACTTTCGACAGATATTTTCTCTGCACAACTGATGTCCTCTCCAACTCCATCTCCTTGAGGGGTCCACTCAAGGGTGCTCATGCGCCAGATCCCTTCAAGGATCCCCACTTGTGCTGTGTGCGTTGCCTAGGCCTGGACCATGACACCAAGGCCTGCACCTTTTGCCAGGGTTTCAATAACCTCACCAGGATCTGCCGTCAGAAGGCACTTCAGGCATATCTTCTCGAGGAAAAGCTAAAAAGGATGGACCAAGAACCTTCCTCCAGGGCAGAATCTTCATCAAAATCACACAAGCACCAGGACAAGCACCGGGAGAAGGTGAGGTCCAGGTTTCCAGCTCGGGCCTCGGACTCCCGTAGCTCCGGCTCCAGATCGGACCACTCTCTCTCCAGGGCTCGGTCGCAACCTCCCCCGGTTAAGGTCAAAACTTCAGGCGGCTCTTCCTCACTCCAGCCTCTTAAGACATCGAGGTCCTCGGCTTCTTCAACCCCATCCAAGGCCTCTTCGAAGTCTGCTGAGCGCCATAAGTCATCTTCCTCCACCCGACATCGGGACACCGACTCCAGGTCGGTCTCCCAACCGCCCAGAGGTCCTGATCCGGCGCCCAGGAAGACCAAGGACCTGACGTCCCTAAAACGGAAGTTGGACCCGACGTCTGCTCACCACCCGACGTCGGCCAAACATTCAAAATTAGCTCGGCCGACACCGGCTAGACACCTGTCGCCGGCCAGGCGTACCAATGTTGGCAACTCCGGAGTGGAAGACCGCACCCCCGCCACCAGCGGATGCCGGTCGTAGGGATTCGACAGAGGAGGACACCCCACAGCCCGAAGACCAGGTGGGCGACACCGAGGATGCCGGGCTCCCACGGGAACCCTCCTCGGACCGGGAGACCCCCGGGGACCCGACGCCCGACCCTGGTGACAGACCACTGACGCCAGGCCCATCGTCAGGCATGAACATCGCAGAGGTAAAGGAGCTCTTTGCCTTTTGGTGGGACAACATCAAGAAGGATGTGGTCCCGCCGTCCTCCTACTACTACTACTCCTCCTCCTCCTCCTCCTCCTACCCCTTCACCACCTACGCCCCTTCCTCCACCTAAGGGGCCAGTAGGACAACCACCATCCCCCAAGGAGCAGACTCCACCACCTAGGGGCAGATCTACAGACAGGAGAAGGCCTCCCTCCAAATCCCCTTCAGGGTCACCCAGCCCCAAACGACCCAGACGACGCCGGTATACTCCGTCGGGGGAGGATTCAAGATCGGATACTTCGGAATACTCCAGATCTCCTTCTCTGCTCAGCATCTCCTCTCCTGACCCACATGACCTCTCCAGGTCTCCACTGGATGATCCCTCTTTCGCCGAGATTATGAGGCACATCCAGGACAACATGAGGTCGGATGCTGAGGAACTTGACCCCGAACGACATCGCCTTGCCTGCTACCTTTGGCAAAAAGACCCAAAGCCTGTGGTAGTGCCACCCTTGGTGGACACCTTCGCGGACGTCATCAAGGCTGCGTGGAAGCATCCACACTCCACTCCCACAGTACCGAAGAAGGCTGACTGCCTGTACAAGGCTCCTGGAGAGGACCAGTACTTGGCGAAGCAACTTCTGGCAGATTCCCTGGTCATCACTGCCTCACATGACTGGTCTCAAAGGCCCAGCATATAGAGCACTCAGCCACCGGACCAGGAATCCAAGCAATTGGATGCCCTGGGGAGGTACGTCTGCGGCTGCTACTTGCGCCATCAGGTCTCTGAACTACCTTACCCATGTGGTACAGTTCCAGAATGCCCTGTGGGAACAGGGCCAGGACCTGGTTGTAAAACTTCCCAATGGCGACCAGAAGAAAGCGGAGCTCCTCAACCTGCTCCACACCGGATCAGATGTGGGGACCCAAGTGCTTAGAGCCACATACGATTCCGCGGACTCTTCGACCAGAGCTGCAGCTTCAGGAGTCTGTCTCCAGGGACACTCCTGGCTCCGTGTCTCCGGGTTCACCCCGGACGTACAGAAGAATATTCTAGATGTCCCGTATAATGGTGAGGTACTCTTTGGTGAATCCTCAGAGAAGGTCATCACTAAGCTCCAGGACGCAGGGAAGGCAGTCTGATCTGTACAGGCCATGTACAGATCTAAGCCTAGTTCCTTTCATAGGAACCAGAGCCATTTTCACGGCCGGCTACAAAGGCAGTAGCAACGTTCTGGCCAGCAGCAGAGGGGCACTTTTTTTGCGCAAGGCCCAGGCCAATTCATCCCCAAGCAGAGGCCAACATTACACAAAGTCGGCCCAGCCCGCAGGGACAGACGCTGCCACAGCATGACTCCTTCCCGGCCCCCACCCCTCCTCTGGATCAACGGGCAAGGAAAGTCAGGGGTTGCAGCGCTCGACATTTTTTAGGATGGCATTCGATCACCACTGACAGGTGGGTTCTCCAGTTGGTCAAGAAAGGCCACTGCATAGAGTTTCTAGACGACCCACCTACAAGACCTCCCCTGCTCTCCCATTACTCGGGTCTGCATGCCCTGCTCATACAGCAGGAGGTGCTCGCACTTCTGGAAGAAGAAGCTATAGAACACGTACCAAGGAACCAGAGGGGACTAGGATATTATTCTCACTTCTTTCTGGTTCCAAAGAAAACAGGGGACCTCAGTCCAATACTGGACCTCAGCGACCTCAGCGTCTCGGTCGTGTACAAGCACTTCCACATGGTGACCCTCCTGGGTCTGATTTCTATGCTGAAGCAGGGCATTTTTCTAGCATCCCTGGACATGCAGGATGCCTACCTGCATATTCCTATCGCTCAAGCGCACAGGAGGTTCCTGAGCTTCGAGTTTCAGGGCTACCATTATCAGTTCCGAGCTCTTCCCTTTGGGCTGTCATCAGCACTTTGGGTGTTCACGAAGTGCATGGTGGTCATAGCCGCATCTCTGAGGAGACAGGGCCACTATGTGTTCCCCTACCTGGACGATTGGCTTCTCATGGCGCTCTCCCAGGAGGCCCTGATGTCTGCCATTCACTGCACTCAGTCTCTGTTCGAGACATTGGGCATTATCATCAATTACGAGAAGTCACGCCTGGTTCCATCCCAGACTCTGCAATTCATAGGAGCAGTTCTGGACACCGTCCAAGGGAAAGCTTTCCTCCCCCCGGACAGAATGGAACACATCAAATCCCTCATCAGGGACTTTTCGGCGAAGAAGACCGTCCCGGCCAGCCTGGTCCTTTGCCTGCTCGGACACATGGCTGTGGCCATTGTAACAGTCCCGCTAGCCCATCTCCACATGCGGGTATCCCAGTGGATGTTACGGGTACAGTGGGACCAAAGGCAAGACCATCTGCAGCATCCAGTCCGAATCACGAAGACCGTAATTCGAAATTGGCAATGGTGGCTAGATTCAAGGAACCTCTCAGCGGGATTCCCCTTCATAGCATCGTCCCCGACTGTGACATTCTCCACAGACGCCTCGGGCTCGGTTGGGGGGCACACCACGACAGTGTCCGGTCTCAGGACCTGTGGACAGCCCAGGAGTCTCATCTTCACATAAACATCCTGGAAATGAGGACAGTTCTTTACGCCCTGCAGGCCTTCCAGTCGGAGATTCCACCGGGTACACTTCTGTTACAAACAGACAATTCCACGTTGATGTATTACCTCAACAAACAAGGAGGCACCCATTCCTACCCGCTTTGCAGGGAGGCCATGAGAGTGTGGGATTGGGTCTTACAACACAGCGCAAACCTTATTGCCGTTCATGTTCCGGGAGTGGACAACGTCATCGCAGACAGCCTGAGCCGCTCTTAGGTCAGAGTCCACGAATGGGAACTACTGCAGGAGGTGGCAGAGGATCTGTTTCGCAGATGGGGTACTCCAGAGCTAGACCTCTTCACATCCCCATACAATGCAAAACTGCCCAATTTTTGCTCGCTAGATCCAGGGCTTGGTGTTTTCTGGCGAGATGTGTTGTCTCTCTCCTGGGCGGGCAGATTCCTTTATGCCTTTCCACCTTTTCCGTTGATCCAGAGAGTTCTTCTAAAACTTTGCAGGGAGCAAGCAATGCTTATACTGATCGTGCCCTTTTGGCCCAGACAGATCTGGTTCCCTCTCTTGCATCAGCTATCCCGGGAACCTCCAGTGCCTCTACCAATCAGCTCCCATTTGCTGTCTCAGGAGGCGGGTTCCTTAGTCCATCCGGACCTACGTTCCCTGAATCTGCATCCTTGGCTCCTAGAGATATAGCCATGATACAATACGGGGTCTCACAAGAGGTGGCAGATGTTTTTACTGCTGCTAGGAAACCGGCTACCCATGCGACCTACGCCATGAAGTGGCACAAGTTTTGCTTATGGGTTCAAGCACGTGGCTTTTCGCCTTTGGACTGTCCAGAAAAGCTGGTACTGGATTACCTGCTGTCCCTTTTCCACTCCGGCCTGGCTTACTCCTCAATTAAGGTACACCTTTGTGCCATTTCAGCCTACCACGTCCCCTGTAGGCCAACGCACTGTGGCTCAACTGGACACGACACGTGCCTTCTTGAGGGGTGTCCTCCACGTTAGGCCTCCGATTAAGGATCCAGTCCCACCATGGGATCTACCCTTCATCCTGGAGCAGCTTACACTGCCACCTTTTGAACCAGCCGCAGATTGCGAGCTACGTTTTCTCTCTTGGAAAACGTTATTTTTAGTTGCCGTTACTTCGGCCAGAAGAATTTCTGAAATGCACTCACTTATGTGCAAAGAACCTTATTTGGTTTTCCACCAAGACAGGGTATCCCTAAGGACTAATCCTAAATTTCTGCCTAAGGTGGTCTCAGCTCTCACCCTTAATCAGGACATCGATCTACAAGTGTATTTACCGAAATACTCTAATCGAGGAGAAGCCCTTCTGCACACTCTTGATGTGCATAGGTCTCTCAGATACTACCTGACCAGAACCAAACAACACTGAAAATCGGACCAACTTTTCATCTCCTTTGCCCATAGGATGATGGGAGCTCCTGTCTCAAAGCAGTCGCTGTCCAGGTGGCTTATTCAGTGCATTACGTTCTGTTACCAGAAGCGCAGCAAACCCATACCAGGCGTGGTTAAGGGTCATTCCACCAGAGGGGTGGCTACCTCTTTTGCGACTTTGAGGAATGTATCCACCTCAGTTATTTGTGTTGCAGCTACTTGGAGCTCCATACACACTTTCATCAGGCATTACAGCCTGGACATTGCATCGAGGTGAAGAGCAGGGTTTGGTCTAGCAGTCCTTCAAGGACTTCTGTCCTAGGCTCGAGATAACTCGAGGGATTTCTACCCTTCATCCTCCCGATGGTGTGTGATTACCAGTATTGCTTGGGAATCAGTCCTAATGGTCTAACCTGCTGCAAGAGCTGTTTCTCGAAGTAAGATAGTACAGTTACGTAAGAACTTACTGTAACAGTAGATCTTCGAGAACAGCTCTTGCAGCAGGTACTTTCCCTCCCACCATCCCTGCTGGAGGTAGGTCATAGTCAAAGCATCCTTCTCCTAGGATAGGGCATTTACTGATGCTTTGTTTTGCCATTTGATGGCAGATCCTCAGTCTCCTCTTCTGATGTCATCCAGCAGCCGGGAGTCTCCGGCGGGAGAACTAAGGATTATGGGGGACCGCCTCCATATGTACTACGCCTGATGTCGGGGGTGGAGCCGACGTTGGAGGTGGTCCCCGCTGAATACTACTAGCTAGAAAATTTCTGTGGGGTCCTGGTGCCTGCCGGCTTCAGTCCTAATGGTGTAACCTGCTGCAAGAGCTGTTCTCGAAGATCTACTGTTACAGTAAGTTCTTACGTAACTGTACTTTCCGGGGCACAAGTGGACAGTCAGTGAGTTGGAGCTGGAGAGTACCAGTGGCAGTTTATCCTGCATCACTGCCAGGCCCTTTCTTCCCATTCCCACAGAGATGCCAGGTGAGGCTGAGAATAGCCATGTGCAGACTGAAGCATGGCACTGTAACAAACCAGTCAGTCCCCGTCTGTCCCCCTCCTCAACAGAAGTCCTGCCTAAACCACCACCTGTGGTCAGCCAGGTGGCACTAACACAGCGGCTGCAGCAACCCTCCCTCCCCTGAGGAGGAGAGTACCTTATGGCACGTCCAGACCTCTTTCCCTGACTGGCTCTCAAACGACTTGTGCTCTTTCCCAAACCCAGGTTGGCAGCGTTGTGAGTGTTAGCATTACTGCTGTGCCAGTGGGCCTGCTCAGTGTTATAGTTTTCAGGGTTTTTTTTTGTGTGTGTGTTACCGGTATCTATTTTTCCTCCTATCCTAGCCCCCGGCCCACCACTTCTTTGGGCTGCACATGCTCCTGGTGCTCACCAGTCTTGCTTCTGCTGCCAGTTTCCACCACCTGATACCTGCGTTACCTGTGTCTGGAGTGTTTCCTGCTTATCCCTGCCGGGGGTCCCCCTCCCAAAGGGGAGGGTACAGGTGGTTCCACCATGCTGCGGTGACACGGAGCACAGCGACTGTCAGTACAGTGACAGCACAACACTGCCAGTTGGTGTTGTGCCATTGCTGGAGGAAACTTTGTTTTCTGTTGGGGGCTCTGCCCCCGCACCACCACCCTCTGAACTTAAAATAACCAGCTCCAAGTCGGAGTTGGTTCAGGGAGGGGGCAAACACCCTAGAGGCAGCAGTGTCGGGAACCCTGTTGGAAATGTCGTTGTAATGGTCTTCACTATATTCCCATCACTATTGCGACATGATAGCGGGCACAAGTTTGAGAAGCAACTGACTCTTGATCCATCTGGAACTACAGGCACAGGGAACGGAAGTGGTGCGCCTTGGGGACTGAGATGTGGTGGGATGGGCAGCCGTCATCCAACTGGCTGAGTCAGGCATTTTCCATTTTCTGTCCCACCCACCTCTTATTAACATATGTGACCGATGCAGTGTCCTGGAGTGGAGACATCGGGCAGTATGTGGTCACCCGTGTTGCTAAGGACATCACCACAAGCCCCACCGGGAGCATGAAAGCGCAGCATAACATCCCCTCCCCTGGGAAGAAGCGTCAAGGGATGCTTTGAACTCTCTCCCCGCCAGTCTCCATTCCTGGCATCTTGACTCTGGGCATGAACCCAGATCACCAGCATGTCAGAGCAATGCACCATTGCTCGGCGCCATGGAGCAGGCCAGTGTTATTTTTTTTTTTAATCCTCTCTTTATGGAGGGAGCTGGCAGGTAGCTGTGGCTTCTCCTTTGGGGAGCTCATCTCTCTGGCCCTGCATCCCTGCACTGATCTCTCCAGGAAATCCCCCACAGGTGGCCCCCCCCCATGACAGGGCCTGGGGCAAGGAGCGTCTACTTTCTCCCCTCCCTCAGATAGCCAGCATCCAGATTCTTTGGTTTGGCATGGGCCCAGCCGGTGCCATCATGGAGCCTGCAAGCTCCATTTTTGCTTTTTCTCCTTGACCCCCCCCCCAACTCCCTTCCGATATCATGCACCGGCTGCGTGCCTCCCGACCAGTATCTCCCTCCAGCTGCCTCTAGAGGGCGATCAGTGGGCTGGATGGCAGTCCCTCCTTCCCCAAGAGAGGAGAGCAGTCCTCTGGACGCTCAATCCTCTCTCGTCCCTGATGACCCAGGCCCTTTCCCAAACCCGGGTTGCCAGCATGGCACGAAGTGTGGCGTCCAGCGCCACTGGGCCAGCCACCAGTGTTAGTTTTTAATAGTATGGAGCTGAGTTCTGCTGATGCCAATAGGGATTTTTTGCTGGTGGCTATACCTGTTAATATAGCAATGTTTTAATGTGTCAGGATAACTCTTACTGTTGTATACTGTGCTTTTCCTTTAAATAGTAATTCTGTTCTTTTCAGCGTTGCTAAAAACCACCAACAGAACTTGATGACAGTTGCTAACCTGGGTGTGGTGTTTGGGCCAACGTTACTGCGACCGCAAGAGGAAACTGTGGCTGCCATTATGGACATCAAGTTCCAGAATATCGTTGTTGAGATTTTAATAGAAAACCACGAAAAGGTAGGTTGTTCAGGAAAGATGAATTATCTTACATCTGTTACAGTCGTGCACCTGTACGGGAACAACTCTGGGCAGAGGAACGCCCTCAAAGCCAGTAGATGGCTGAGACCTTTCGGTTGGCTCTAGCAATTTTTTTTTTGGTTTTTAGTGTTAACTGTGCAATATCTGGAATTGTTAAATGGTTTGGAGAAATCCTTGAAGCTGATTAGCTGTAGCAATCTTTGACCCGTGGTGATGTCTCAGTATATTATCACGTCAGAACTGCATACCAAAATAGCCATATCCCAACACTTTGGGACCGTTTTGTAATTGCAATACTATGCTCCAAGGTATGATATATCATGGTATAGTGTCACTTCTAACAACCTGGATTCCTTTCCCTTTTTACACTTGGGTAGTATTCTGGACATGACTCAGTCACAAGAACTGTCTCCTAACTTTACTTCTCCCACCACCCGTGGTGTTGTCTTCCAGCTCTGTCTAGCTTGATGTCAGATCTTTCTTTCTTTCTTCTGGAAGGGACATCTTTCCTCTTTTACAGCACCTGCTGTGTAACAGGACTCAACATTTTTAGGCTGTTTTCTTAGTGATTTTACAGAAAGTTGTTCAGCTTTTCAACTGACTGTGTATGCCTCCTCTTCCAAATACCGCTTTGTCAACGACCGCAACATGAAACAGAACAAACCTGGTTTTACATGGTATATATATGTTCAGTACAGGCAGAAAATGTCTGCAGGACATGTTACATGTGTATATTTGCATGGGGGCCTGCCAATATGTGGCAAACAGTCTTTGCTACCAAGAAATGCATCCTGAGTATATCAACAAGCGCAGGACGTGCTTACTCCAAGGTAGGCCACAGGAAAGGAAAGCGGCTCCGGGTTCAGTGCCTTTGCTTCTGGCGAAGGAGGAAGAGCCAGCAGGGACCTTGTTGGCCGTGGTCTTGGTCCCAGTGGGACTGGGCAGGCAGTGGATGCCAATCCAGGAGCACCTGGACTTAATGGAGCTCTTTCTGTCTTTGCAAACTTTTGATGAGAGTGGGCCCTATTGAAAGCAGTGTAAGAAGTGTCATTGCCATCAATTATGGGAGGGGGAATGTTCCCACTCCTCTTGATCTTTAGGTTCCCCAGAGCATTTTTTTAAAATTTTAAAGCTCTTTGACCCCTCGTCGCCACCACCTACTTGGCGATGGGGGTACATGGTAGAGCTGATGGGTGGCTCTGGCCCCTCCCTTGGAGGGGTTTGGTCTCAAGACTTCCGCTTCCCCCAATCCCCACCGTCCCCGCACTTCCCACAGAATGGCGGACGACCCCCCACCCAAGACCAACATCTAGACTCCAGGGGGGCCAGTGTGGGTGCTACAGGGCCATCATGGAGCATGCCAGCTCCAATTTTTTTTATGATTTTCTTCCCGCTGTTGCTCGCATGCATGTGGAGGCATGCGCAGGCAGCGACCTGTGGCACCCTCCCTGCACTAGTTGCTCCGGACTGCACTACCCCTGGGCCTGCACCTGGGAGGGTAGAGCTGCCTCACAGCTGCCCAATCTATCTCCCACTCCCACTGACTCCTGATGACCCGGGCTCATTCTGGAACCCGGGTCGCCGTGTGTGCCGAGGTGTGGCGTCCAGTGCCTCAACCCTCAGCACCACCAGGCCTACAGGTTCCCTGGAGCATTTGACTTCATTCAGACATGTTCCAGTCAGAGAACAGGTGGACAGTCCAGCGGTACCCATGGAAAAGTTGTCGACTGAGTTGACCATGGTTGATTATCCAGTCGAAATTGTCCTTGACCCAGTTGACCAGAGTTGGACAGGGATGAGAACTCATCCACCTCTGTGCTGCCGGTGCATTCTCCAGTTGAGTTGTGCCAGACTGTGCCCCCAGTTGAGCCCACACCTGTGCAGCCTCCACTGGGGGTCCTGATACATTGAAATCAGCAATTCCACATATAAAAATGTCAATACAACAGACTGCCCAAAAGCTAGGAGGGAGAGGTGTTTTTTCATTTTTTTTTTTTTTAAACTATAAACAATTCTGGTAATGTGAATATCCTTGGGCAAGGCATTTCAGAGGATCGGGGCAATCACTGCCATTGGCACCTGGAAAATGCCCTGTCCTCTGGATCTCAGTTGCCTTGCAGGTGCGTGTGGGGTCAGAACTGTACTCGGGTATTGGAGGCCTAGTCTGTTCAGGGCTTTGTGTTTTATTAAAAGAACCCAAAAGTCAGTATGCCACCTCTGAAGAAAGGGGGGTTACTAGTGGGGTACCGCAGGGTTCAGTATTGGGTCCAGTCCTTTTTAATGTCCACATCAGTGACATTGCAGAGGGACTGGAAGGAAAAGTATGCCTTTTTGCAGATGACACAAAGATCTGCAACAGGGTTGATACACAATGAGGCGTGGAAAGGATGAAAGGGACTTGGCAAGGTTGGAGGAATGGTCAGAAGTATGGCAGCTAGGATTCAATGCAAAAGTGCAAAATAATGCCTGGGAAACAAGAACCCAGGGAAGAATACACAATGGGTGGGGAGGTAGTAACAACAACAAAAAGGAAAGGGACCTGGGGGTAATCATATCAGATGACCTTAAGGTTAGCAAGCAATGTGAGAAGGCAGTAGGGAGGGCTGGGGGTATACTGGGATGTATAGGGAGAGGCATCATCAGCAGAAAACAGGAAGTTGTTATCCCTCTGTACAGACAGTTGGTGAGACCCCATCTGGAGTACTGTGTCCAGTTCTGGAGACCCCATCTCCATAAGGACATAGACAGGATAGAGGCAGTCCAGAGGAGGGCAACTAAAATGGTGCAGGGTCTGCAAGAGAAGCCGTATGAGGAGAGACTAAAGGAGCTTAATATGTATACCCTTGAGGAAAGAAGGAGAGGGGACATGATAGAAACTTTTAAGTACCTCAGTGGAATCAACAAAGTCCAAGAGGTACCATCTTTCAGAAAAAGAGACTTGCAAGAACAAGGGACACAATTTAAAAGATAGAAGGAGGCGGTTCAGGGGCAATGTGAGGAAGTATTATTTCAGAGAGGGTAGTGGATGCATGGAACAGCCTTCCTGAGGAGGTTGTGGGGTCTAAAACTGTGGGAGAATTCAAGAATGCATGGGACAGACATAAGGCAATTCTTGTGGGGGGTAGGAAGAAATAGGCTGTTGGTTAACTAGGATCTGCGGCCTATCTTGTAGGTAGGAAAATGGGCAGACTAGATGGGCCTAGCGGTCCTTATCTGCCATCAAAGTCTATGTTTCTATGTTAATTGGTAGCCAGCCCATAACCCGTTGCAGTGCAGTGATATTTATTTTTTATTTATTTTATTTTTCCTTTTGAATTTTGATGACCGGGTAGGCCCACTGAGATAAGCATATCCCTTTCTCAGGGGCAACCCAGGGAAATACAGTTCCAGTAGGTACAATTCAAGAAGTGTTACAGTGAGCAGTACTTATAACAAAAGATTGTAAACAACAGTCTGTAAGTGCTAGTGTCACAGTACAATATACACAACATAGACAAAATTAAGAGGGATAAGAAGTGTTAGGTGATAAACAACTTTTAATGTATTTATTTATTTTTTATTTCTTTTAGCCCCACCTCCTTGGCTGGGGTGTTCCTATGGTGCCCCACATCAGGTCTTTCAGCTGGCGGCTTCTGCATTGGATGCCGTGCCTGAGCTGCCACCTCCACTCCTTCACCCTCTTTCTAGGCCATCATGATCCCCAGTCACGGAAGGCCAAGGGTCAGGCCAGAGGAGCTCCTAGGGTGGATCGGCTTACGCATCTTGACCCTCCTGCGCCGGAGGATTCAGCAGATTGTAACCCCCAAATCCCCCTCACAGCACAGGTGTGCAGTGACACCAGTGACATGCTCCTGTGCACTGCTCGTCTGACATCTGCCTTGCTGACTCTTTCTTGCTCTGCAACTCACCTTAGCCCCCAGTTACCGCTGGGAGCCAGTACATGCATGGGTGTCCCTCCCCAGAGGAGGAGAGCAGTCCCTGGGACGCTCAGTCCTCTCCCCTCGGCCGACCTTCGATAACCCAAGCTCGTTCACGAACCCGGGTCACTGGTGTGTTGCGAGTGTGGCATCAACACCTCAACCCTCAGTGCCACCGAGATGACACAATAAACAACTTTTTAACATACATAGATATCAGAGAGCCAAACTGAGATGTTAATGTAAATTAAGTACAATATGTACAGTTCAAGACGCTGTTTAACATATGCTATAGGAGATTAAACTGAAGAGCAGAGACCAGTAGAGAGTAAAATAAGGCTGAGCAGAGGGTTGAGGAGTTGTAAGCAGGTGGGGGGGGGGTGGAGGACGGAGGAAAGGAGGAGGGCTTATTTACAGGCACAGATAGGCGGGGGAAAGACATTTTTTTTTAACTGGGGAACAGTCGTGCAAGAAAGTAGTTCCTGTGGCATTTCTGAGATACTAGGAAGGTGAATGATTTCCTGCCTACCGCCAGCTATGTTGTGGGGAGGCTTAGAAGAGGGAGGTGAGACTAGCATAGGCACCTGGTAACTGGTTTCAAAGTGAGCAGGTTAGTGAGGCTAGGTGGGTGGGGATGGTGGACGAGTTTGAACGTTGTACATAGTAGGAGGAAGTCAAGCTTTGCCTCGAAGGGTGGCCAACCAAGGGCACTGAGCACATCGCAGTGATCCAACTTCCGAGCAGAGGTCAGGATCCTTGCTGCTGTGTAATGAACCAGCAGCAGAGGGAAAGGGCAGGGGAGCCCAAAACAAATCCCAGCCTCAGAAAATGTGTGCAGCGAAAGGCACAAGCATGCCTATGCTTTAGCTACCCTGGGCATGAGCATTCCTAGCTACCAAGGGCAGTTTTCTAAGTATGCATATACCCTTTGGAGCAAACTTTAGCCTCTGGCAGAGTACCTGGCGAATTCAGAGGCTAAACGAGAAATTCTGCTGACTGTTAAACAAGGTATCGAGTCCAAACGTCACTGGCTTAGTCGTTATGGATGCTTTTGATGCTGCATCCTGCTCTACTGCTGCAGGTGTTTGCATTAGGAGACATTCCTGGCTGCGAACATCTGTTTTTTTTCCAGGACATCCAACAACAGGTTATGAATGTTGCTTTTGATGGAACTTACCTGTTCGGACGACATTTAGAGAAGTCTCATAAAGCATCTAATGAAACTAGAATGACCCTTAAAACTTCTAGGTCAGCTCCTTCTAACTCTGGGGTGGGGCAAAGAACTTGTTTTATTTCAGAACAAGCAGTCCTTTCCTGACAAGGGCAGGGGAGCCCAAAACATATCCCAGTCTCTCCAGCCTCAGAAGAAGGCACAGCGGAAGGCACAGGTGCTGAAAGCATCTAGTGCCACTGTCTGATACTCTGGCCCTGGTCTTGTCTCAGTTGCCTGAGGCCGACCTCTCCTACTCTGTGAAGGGGCGCGTAACCCAATTTTATCATCAGTGGGAGTTCATTATGATGGACAAGTGGGCCCTCAGGATAATCCAAGAAGGATACTCCCTGGATTTCACTGAAACCCCTCCAGACTATCCACCTAGAAGGCAGCTCCTCAGTAGCTCATATGTCAGAGTTTCTAGCATAGGAGATTGAGGGCCTTCTAAGTAACAGTGCAATGGAAACAGTGCCAGTCTCAGAGCCAAGCACAGGCTTCTACTCCCACTACTTCCTGCTGCTGAAGAAATCAAGGGTCATGCACCCCATTCTCGACCTCAGAAATCTGAGCAAATTCATGGATGGAGAAAAATTCAAAATGATTTCTCTAGGGTCTCTGGTTCCCTTCCTGAAACCTCAGGATTGGTTAGCATCCCTTGAAATGTAGTATGCATACCAGCACATGCTGGTACGCCCCATTCACCACAGATACCTTCACTTCTTCATGTTGTGGCAGCATTATAAGTTCAGCGTCCTGTCTTTTGAGTTTTCCTCTGCGTCACGTTTTTCAAAGTGCTCATGGTGCGGAAAGGTACATCCTTAAGCAGTGAAGTATTTCATCTCCAAAAGGAAAACTGTCTGTCTTTACCCAGATCCAGTTTAAATAATAAACAGTGATGATCTGAAAGAATCTTCTGGGAGTAAGAAAGATCTTGAATTGCAGAAAAATATTCACAGGATGTAAAGAAATAATCCAGGTAGGCTTAACTGTTATGCTAGGGAGAGAATTGAGAATAAGCCCTCCTAGTAGGGAAGAAAAGTGCTCCAAACATCAGTAAAACCTGAGTGAGCAAAATTTGTTCCAAGATATTTTGAGGCATCCTCAGCCACCTCAGATCGCTGTCTCAGTCGATGTTACAAGCCACGTTCTTCGAGGTGCACCTGGTTGTCATCTCAGCATATGGGGATTGGGCCTGTATGCCAGCGGTAGCCTAAGAGACAGTGGTTGGGTGCTTTTTCAAAGGCCTGGATCACTTATGCCCTCCTGTGTAAGAGCCTTTGCAACCATTGGACCTACTTCTTCTGCTTGTAAAGCTGATCGAAAAAACATTCAAGCCCATGGACAAGTGTGAGAAGTCACACCTGTCATAGAAAACCGAGTTTTTGGTCGCCGTCATCTTGGTCGCATGAGTGAGTGAGCTTCAGGTACTTTCAGTGGAGTCTCCATGTTTGGTTCTCCACGAGAACAAAGTTGTCCTTCGCCCCCAAACAGAGTTCCTGGAGTTTGGAATTTCACCTTAACCAGGTAATCTGTTAGTTTCCCCATCTTATTCCCAAAGTCACATGCTTCGGACACCTAGTGCGTGCTCCACACTGTGGCTACATGCTGGGTCCAGCTGTATCTCAGGGACTACAAAGCAAGGGTTAGCAGTGAAGCTTGCCAGCTGTTTACCTCCACTGGAGCCTCTGCAGTCAGACCAGCAACCAAGCAGATAATTGGCCAATGGATGTCCTGCACTGATCTGTGTTATAGCTTGGCTGGAAAGAAACTTCTTTAGGGGTTAAAGGCTCACTCTGCCAGACATACTGCTGCCTCTGTTGCTGCTGCCAGGCACATTACGATTGAGATATGCAGGGCTGCTGCCTGGTACAGTATGCAACCATTCATATCCCACTATAGCATCAGTGTGCTCAGTTGTTACGATGCTGCATTTGGGACCTCAGTCCTCCAGTCTCTTTTCCACAAATTTGGGGTGGGGGGGTAGGCGCCTTGCCCTTTCTTCCAGAGGACTACTAGGAGCTGTCTGGGTGGATAGTAGACTGAATCCAGGTTGTTAGAAATAGAGGTTCCATACCTGCAACCATATAGTTCCACTACTGGTAGTGAGTTCACATTCGCACAACCCATTCAACCTCCGCTAGCAAGACGTGCTTGGATTCCTGCTTTCAGAGTACAGATCTGACATTAAGCGGGGCAGAGCCGGAGGGGAGCACCACGGGTGATGGGTGTAGTCAAGCTTGAAGGCTGTGCCGGTGATTGAGCTATGCCCAGCATACTGCCTAAGTGTGGATGTGAACTTAATACCAATAGTAGAACTATGGGTACAGGTAAGTAAGCTCTATTTTTTGGGTGGTTGAAGATACTTAACTTTGTCTCATGTTTCACTACGCATTTAAGGCTTGACAATATCACTTGCTATATCCACCCTATTGTGTATTATTGCTTAATTTTATGTGTGGGACTACAGAGGAAAATAATTGAAAGAGAGACCAGATTACACAACTGTCAGCCAAAGGGTGACATATAAAACCCCAAATGGGCAAAAGGGGTGGTGTTGTTCAACCAAAGGAGGTTGAACTATTGGAATAGACTTCCTGTGGAAGTGGTCCAGAGCACCTATATGTAGTCCTTTAAAACAGCAGTAGACAAATTATTGGGTAATAAAACCACTGAGATCAGCTATTGAGAACAGGAGCGTCAACTACGCTTATCGCTAACCAACTTGTATCCTTCCTATGATTCCTATGACTATATACTGTTACCACGATTTTCATATTTGTGGAGAAAATAAATGTGTAAATCTCACACATAGTACTTTATCAGGCATTTTTTTCTAAGTGCAGGACATGTACATTTTTTTATCCTTAAATCAGTTACTTGCAGCAACATTCTGAATTTTGTACGTTTTTCACAAACTGCCAGTTTTCAGACATTTTGTGGATGTTTTGTGCCTCAGTTCACAAAACATATGAATTCTGTTTCCTCAGTGTTTGGCCAGCTATGGATTTGAATCTGGATTCGATTCTCTGCACATTCCCACAATGTAGTAGGTCTTGTAAGGTTTTCAGTGGCTGGCTCAATGTCACCCACACATTGCAGGATGCTCTTCCTTTCCTGTCTCATGTAGCTGCATACACAGAGTGTAAGAACAAAAATGGAACACTGGAATCCAGTTCTCCACCCTGCCCAGTGGAGCTTGTATTGCACAGTGCCCTAACATGCTGGACACCTGGGTTTGTATCCCAAGCACAGCCCTGACATTGGGTCGGAAGAGTCTGGGGCACACTGCCAAAGGACCACTTGCCTCATTATGGCAGCACCTTCTCTAATGAGTTCCTGGAGTAGCATTTTGGGTGGATGTAGCAGCATAAGTGGCGCCAACCATCCGCATCCTGTGGCCCACCTGCTGTGGGTTGGTTGGTAGTGAAGCTGAATGGTGTCCAGAGTTGGTGAGGTGATGTTGGGATGACAATCACAGTGGCATGGCCAGGTAGGTCAGCCCTCCCCAGAGATGAAAAGCTGATAGAATTGACTTCTTCAGGAATGATTTAGAGTCATCTTAAGAGATAATCCTTGAAGAAGATTCCATGGTCAGTTTATTAAATCTGACTTTATTTTATTTTTTTCTCATTTTTATTGGTCTGTTTTCCCACAACCTCTCTTCAGGCTGAGCTCATCCTCCTCCCCCCCCCCCCCATTCTGGCCAAGGGGTATTTAGCAGAGCGGTGGAGAACACCCATACAGTGAGTGAGTATTTTAGCCCAAAGTGGAGAGGAGTCAAGTTTCCTTCTGACCCTTTATGAACAATTCTCCCCCCTCCAGTGTCCCACTGCCTGTAACCTCTGAGCTGCCACACCATACCTGCACCTCTGACACCCACAGGTAGAGATACCTGCATCTCCATGGCTTATTGATATCCCAGGACCAATCAGAGCTGCAGTTTTTTTTTACAGCTCTGATGTTGCTTGCTCCCATCCCCTTTTACCCCACCCACCAGCAGACATCATACTGTACACCCAAATTATCCCCTTTGGAAGAGGGCTGTGCCACATATTGAAATTGTTCCGTGGCCCGCTGTGGGAGTCGCTGCTGGAATAGAACTGTGCTTCCCTCCCTAGGACAGATGCAGCTGCACTTGGCAGCATTTTTGCCCTCATCTTCCCAGTACACAGGGATCTGAGCAAGATCCTTAATCTAAGTCCTAGGATCATGGATATGTTGTTCATCCACCCTCTTTGGCATGTCTCTTTCCCCTTTAAGGATTGCCGGAAGTCTTCAAGCTGACTCCTCCCACCCGCCCAGGTGGTATAACCCTCGACTCTGACCCATGACGCCAGATCTTTCTTTCCGCTGGAAGATTCAGGTTGCCTCCTTCATGCTCCCACATTTTGTAGGCCCCTGGCTTCAAAACCTTCGGTTATTCTGAAAATTCGTATAGTTTGCATTAGCAATCACAACTACTTACCTTCGATTATGGAAGACAAGTCTTCCCCCCAGATTTCGCCGGTGTTCATGCGGGCAGAAAATGTCGTGCACCGATCCCCACACTGTTTGTGTCTACTGCCTGGGTGTCGACCATGACACCTCTAAGTGTGATTTTTGTCTTGCATTTCACCCTAATGTCCTCGACGACTGTCTCGCACGCCTGAAGTTGGGGAGTCTGGAAAAACGGAACCCTCCGGTGAATTCAAAGGAGGCTCGGTGGGCAGTTTCCGCGGCCGCAGGATCCACCGAGCAATTGGAACGCATGCAAGCCTTTGAGGAGGAAGCAGCTTGTGACGGGGAAATCTTCCTCTCTGAGCTTATTCGTTCCATTTAACCTGGACGCCACCTTCCCGGGTTCCTTCCAAGAGTTGTTTCAGTCTCTCCCGACTAAGGGGGAGGGACCTGCAGGCACGCACTCCTCTCGGTCCCATAAGCAGGAAAAGGACCCGGGATCATCTTCGTCTTAACAAAGATGTTCTTGGGATCGGGAGAGATCTCGGTCCCAGGAACCGGCAGTCTCGACTTTGGTCGAAATTGCCTCTTCGGCCACTGGCTTCTCGGCTTTGCCTTTGCCAGTTGACCGAAGTATCAATCAATGAGGTTGAAATAATCATCGACCTGAATGACCCATTGTCACCGTCGATGATTCTCTCATTCGGACTCCAGTCCTTTCTTTCCCCAATGAGGAGACCCAGCCCTCTGGGAATTCCATCAAGGAAGTGGTCCCTGACCCTGGGAAATCACCGATCCTGCTGGTGTCTCCCTAGTGACCGAATCAGCCTGTCCAATCTCGATCGAGGTCCAGGACCCCCCCTCGACCAAAAGGCCGAGGAAGAGCCACAAGTGCTCTAAAAAGAGGTGACACCATCTGTCATCCCCATCCTCCTTGGATGAGGAGAGGCTCCAGCGGAAACTCTGTCGGCACTACGAGGACCTCATGTGGCAACAGCTGATTTTGATTGGGCGCAAGACAACTCCGGCTTCTACCCTGGCCATTACTTGGCTTTCACCTCTCAGGCTGAAGCCGTCTCCTTCGGAGCCTATTTAATTGGTTTCCCCACCTGCGGAGCCAGTGAAACCTCCAGTTCGGCCTAAACCGGTCTCTCCACCGATAGTGGTGGAACCACTGCCCAAGCAGCCTGTGGGAGGGTCTTCTTCTAAGGAAGATAGACTGGACACCGGGCTTCCCCGGCATCTTTCGATAACTGTCACCTCGGACTGCCCTCGGCGGGTCGAAGGTGACCTGGGTGGTCAACCATTCTATCTAGATTCCTCGGATTCGGATGAGACCGGCCTACATTCTCATCCCAGGGATGATGAATTGGCCAGTGGGTTAGAGAAGGAGAAAGGTCCTTTGTCCTTTCAGGGCATTCTTTGCCTCATCTCTAAGTCTACAGGGATGTCCCTGGAACCTATCCAGAAAAAGGCAGAGTACCCTCTCATGGACATCCTCAAGAGAGGGGAAACCCCGACGGAGGCCTTTCCTGTGGCTGGTGCCATAGTTGGCCCAGCCTTAGAACTTCAGCAGCGCCCTGCCTCCTGTCCAGCTCCATATGCCTACATGGCCCACAAGTATGCGGTGCCCATGGGGTCCCTTGAGGGGTTCACAGAACACCCTTCGGCTGAGAGCCAGGTGACTGCCTCTGTGTTCAGGCATACTGGCAGTTCTGCCGACACTGACTGACCTCCCAAAAAAAGAATCCAAACTCTTGGATCATTCGGCACGAAAGGTCTGTGTGGCCTTATCTTTAGGCCTTCGTCTGGCAAGTTCGACCATCATCATGGCACATTTCTCTCATGACCTGTTGGGGTCTTTGGATGAAGTCCTCCCACACCTCCTTGCAGACATGCAGACCATGGTCAAGCAGGTCTGGGATCAGGGATGGGTTGTTGCCAAACAGCAGCTTCAGACAGCCCTGGACATTGGGGATTCTTGTGCCCCCGCTTGATGGCAGCTGCAGTCTCCTGTCACCGCAGGGCTTGGCTGAGACTCTCCTCTTTTCCGGCAGATACTCAGCACAAACTAGCTGATGTGCCTTTCCTGGGCACCAACCTTTTTGTCCCAGGTGTGGCTGGTCACCTTCAGTATATTGAGCAGTCCAGTGCCACCTTGGATGCTACTTCTGCTAAAGGTTCTTCGGGCACGAAACAGCAGAAGAAGAAGAAGAAGCCTTTTCAGCACTCTTCCCCTGTGGCACAGCAACCCTCCTTTCAAGAATGGCAGCAGCAACAGCAGCAGCAGGCTCAAGCTTGGTACCCCTGGCCCAAGCCCGTAAAGGAGGCAGAGGTTCAGGTCCTGGATCCTCCTCCTCTAAGCCTGCTTAGTGATGGGGCGTGGGCTGCTCCTCCTGTCCCATTACGCCAGCTCTGGGTGCTCCCATGGGGAGCCGGCTCCAGCACTTCCTTTCCGCCTGGTCCGCTATCAGTATGGACAGGTGGGTTCTCAAGGTGGTCGGTCAGGGATTGCCTCTGGAATTCGAGCAGTACCCTCCAAGCCGAGCCCATGCCCCTTGAGATAAAAGAGTATCTGTCCAGAGTCGGTCGGCTGTTCGGGACAACATTGCTCAGCTTCTCCTCAAGGAGGCAGTAGCTCCAGTGACGGATCCTCCAGCAGACCCAGGCTTTGTCTCCAGGTACTTCCTGGTGCCCAAGTGGACGGGGTGGGGGGGGGCGGTGCCCCATTCTAGAGCTGCACGACATGAATCAGCATCTCAGGTCATGCATCTTTCGGATGGTCCCTCTGTCCCAGATCATGCCATCCTTGGAGCAAAACACGTGGTTCTATTCACAGGATCTGCAGGATGCATTCTTTCACGTCCCAATCCATCCGTCTCATCGGCAGTTCCTCTGCTTCAGAGCCGAAGGGACCCTGTACGAGTTCTGAGCCATGACGTTCGGCCTGTCATTGGCCCCATGGGTCTTCACCAAATGCATTGCAGTGGTGGCAGCCCATCTCAGGCATCAGGGGGGTCTGGATTTATCCCTACCTTGATGACTGGCACTTAGCAGGTCCCACCCAACAGGAGGTGGAGAGGTCCTGGGACCTGGCCCTCCAGACCTGCTCCCAACTCGGCCTCCTGATCAACGAGGCCATGTTGGAACTCGTGTCTTCCCAGGTGATGTACTTCATCGGGGCAGAGCTCAACTCTCGTCAAGCCAAAGCTCGGCTCCCGGTGGACAGAGCGGAGGTTCTCTCCTCCTTTGCCCAGTCATTTCTGGTTGGGCAATTGCACCCTGCCAGGGACTTTCTGCGCCTTCTGGGTTACATGGCGGTGTGCACCTCAGTGGTCCGTTGATCCCGGTTGCACATGCACCCCCCTTCAGTGGGAGCGGCCGCCAGTGGACTCAGCGTCATGGTAATTTCGACTAGCTGATCACTGTAACCCAGAAGATGTGGGAAGCTCTCCAGTGGTGGACTGCCCCAGACGATTTGCAGGAAGAGATCCTGTTTGTCTGCCCCGAGCCGATGGCCTTCCTCATGACCGATGCCTGTCTCGTGGGCTGGGGAGCCCACATGGGGGACAAAAGGGCCTATGTGTTCTGGACCCCCGAGGAGTCCCAGTACCACATCAACCTGTTGGAGCTCATAGCAGTCAGACTGGTACTGTCAGCTTTCACTCCTCAGCTCCGGGGTAACGTGGTTCTAGTCCAGACGGACAATACCATGACCATGTACTACCTCAACAAACAGGGCAGCATGCACTACTGTCTGCTTTGCAGAGAGGTGCTCTGCATCTGGACCCTCGTCAGCCGTTTGGAGGTGGATCTCCTAGCCATCCATGGCAGGAGCCTCAAACCATCTGGCAGATGCACTCAGCCACTTAGGCGAGACATCCCACGAGTGGTCTCTACATCCAGAGGTGGCTTACAGCCTGTACTCCCACTGGGGCAAACCGATGGTGGACCTGTTTGCCTCCAGGGAAAACACCAAGCTGAGGCTGTTTCATGCCCGCCTTCCTCAGCAGGGCTCGCTTCAGGGGGATGCCTTCTCAAGGCTGTGTACCCCAGGCCTCCTTTATGCCTTCCCTCCATTCCCCTTGATCCACAAGGTGCTCCTCATGGTGAGGAGGGACAAGGTGAGGGTGATTCTAGTAGCCCCAGACTGGCCGCGCCAGTTCTGGTATCCAGATCTCCTCAGCCTCAGCTGCAGGCCACTGGAGCAGCTTACAGCACACCCGGACCTGATCTCTCTCAGTCAGAGGAAGGTATACCATCTGGACCTTCAATCCCTGCACCTCACAGCCTGGTACCTGAGCGGCTAGAGTTCCAGGCTTTGGGTCTTTCCGAGGATGTCCTCACCACAGTGGAGGCATCCAGAAAGGAATTGACCAGGAAATGTTATACCTTCAAATGGAAAAGGTTCTCCATTTGGTGTCAGGGCGAGGGCCTGGACCCTCTGTTCTGTCCAGTGGCTAACATTCTCGACTGCCTTTGGTCTCTGTCCAAAGGGGGTCTTTGAACATCGACCCTTAGGGTGCACCTGGCAGCCATCTCTGCTTACCGGGCATGGGCCGGTCAGCCATCGGCACAGGAGACAGTGGTCAGGTGCTTTTTCAAAGGCCTGGATCACATATCCCCTCTGGTGCATGAACTTCCCCCTCAGTGGGATCTACTGCTGGTACTGGCAAAGCTCATGGGCAAGCCATTCGAACCAATGCACAAGTGTGCGTTGTCACACTTGTCATGGAAGACGGCCTTCCTGGTGGCTGTCACATCTGCTAGAAGGACAGGGGAGCTCCAGGTGCTTTTCGTGGACTCCCCTTTTCTGGTCTTCCACAGGGACAAGGTTGTCCTATGCCCCCACCGAAATTCCTTCCGAAAATGGTGTCAGACTTTCACCTTAACCAGGTGTTAACTTGGCCTCTGAGGTGTAATTAGGGTAGTATACTGGCAGAGTACAGGCTCCATACTTTGGACCTGAGATGGGTTCGCTTCTGTTATAAGGAGAGGACAGCGGAAATTCAGAGAGAGGTTCACCAGCTGTTTGTCACTTATGCTGAAGCCGCTTCTGGCAGACCTGTAGCAAAACAGACCATTGCAAGGTAGATTACATCATGCATAGGTCTGTGCTATGAGTTGGCGGGCATGGAGCCTCTCAGAGAGATAAGAGCTCATTCTACCCGCCATATCGCTGCATCGGTGGCTGCTTCCAGGGACATCCCTATCCAGGAAATCTGTCGGGCTGCTACCTGGAAGTCAGCAAACACCTTCATTACCCATTACCACATCGACCCTGAGTCACGCCAGGATGCTGGTTTTGGGGCCTCAGTTCTCCAATCTCTGTTTCCTCAGTAGGGGGTGTGCACCTTGCCACCCTCCTCTCGGAGAACTGCTAGGAGTCTGCCAAAGAGTGTGGATGAACAACATATCCACGATTCTAGAAAAACAGGTTACTCACCTGTAACAGTAGTTGTAGGAGTGGTATATGTTGTTTATCCACACGGACCCACCTAACCTCCCCGGCTGTGGGCACACAAACCTGGCTTCCAGCGGGCTAAGATCTGGCGTCATGGGGCGGAACTGAGGGTTATACCATCCGGGTGGGTGGGAGGAGCCAGCTTGAAGACTTCCGGCAGTCCTTAAAGGAGAAAGGGACATGCCAAAGAGTGTAGATGAACAACATATACCACTCCTAGAACTACTGTTACAGGTTAACCTGTTTTTATCTGCTTGAAAACAAATGACACTGCCTTTGAGCCATTTGAGCGTTTGGAGTTATGTATTTTAAAAATAGCACATTCGTATATGCATTAAGAAATATGAAACTGGCATAATGTAATTACCTGTATCGGCTAAGGACATTAAATTACAGTAAGTTTTCACAGCGTTTTCCCTTTTATCCTAAAGCGCATGCCTTTGTCAGATGGTAGAGAACCACTTTCATCCTCCCTTTTCCCCCTTCCACTACAGTCAGTTTACTTTAGAGAGTGACAGAACACAGCAATATGACCTTATACATTTTCTTAACTTTCTCTTTTTCCATTACTTGTTTCTCTGACTTGGAGTTAAACCTTCTACCATCTGCTCCAAGCCAGTCATACCCAAGGAGATCAGCAGCTGTACCTGTCCAGAGCCCAATGGCTCCAAATACTCCAGTCCTGTCATTATTCTGTCTATGACTTACCCCCTACAGTGTGACCACTGGGGGGCTGGGGCTGTTCCTTAAATGATTACTCAAGTTTCTGTTGGGACAGACGGAGATGAGAATATGGGACGTGCCTTTGATGACCCTGTTCGGTATCGGGACAGCATGGATTTCATTCCTTCAGCCAGTGTGATTTAAGAGATCCCCTAGCATGGTATATGCCCTGTACAATGCCTTCTCACTGGTCATGGGATCTGTGGGCATGCCTATCCACCAGCCTCCTCACAAAACAAGAGTTGCACTCCTAATCTTCATGACTTACTGTACAATGCCAGTACAAAGTAAAGATTTACTTAGATAGGCAGGTATCTTGTTGTGAATTCCAAAGTGCAGGCATGCAGTCAATGCAGTTATTACAGACTGCTCAAAGTGCTTATATGCTAACATGCTGGCTGGCTGCAGGCAGACCTGACACTGGGTAGTAATCACTGTGTTAAAACTTCTTTAATTGTGCAATTCAGTTAAAAGATTTTCCCAGTAAGGCAAGTTGTTTTTTTCTGCAGTCTGCACACCACGAGGCTTGAATGAGGCATTATAGTACCTAAATCTGGGCAATAATTTTGCAAGTAGGACCACTGACACTCACTGCCCCAGTGCTTTGGCTTATTCAGAGCATCCTCAGGGGGCATAGTTTAGCTTACGCATGCTTGAAATTTATAGGACAGCATTACAGGGGATGTCAAAAGTGTCATTACTGCTGTCTCTTTGTGTAAACCAATTTTTCTGGAAAGGGGAACTCGATAGGGATGTCCCTTATCCTGTTTGTTGTTTGATCTTTATATAGAGCCCCTAGCCACAGCTAACTGGCAGAATGATATTTATTTATTTTATTTATGTCTTTGGTGGCTGGGTAGATGCACTGATCCGAGGGACCATTTTCAGGCCCGACCCGTGCTGTGAACAATGGCACACTTAGCAAAACAGAATACAAGAAGAGTAACATGGCCACGATGCAGGCCATTAACAATGAGATGCAGGGAATTACAGTACAGAGGGTATTAACAAAAATGAGAATGCAATAAGGTACAAGGTGAAGTTGTCGGCTATGATTGAGGGTATCCTCATTGATGGAGTGGCATATAAGTTAACGCTGGACACCAATGATATTTTATTAACATCATTATCTCTGGAGTAATCCCTAGTGGAAGTGGGCGTAGAGTTAGTCAAGTCAAGTCATGTCATGTTTATTTAAAAAGACGCCCAATCCCAAAGGCTCTGGGCGCCGCACAATAAAAAAGAGAGGTAGAGAAGAATTTATAGCATTTCATGCCATATAAATGCATAAAAGAGTAAAACACATATACATAATCATAATCAAACCCCAAAAGCATGTGAGAATAGATAAGTCTTAAGGCAAACCTTAAAGGCAATAAGGTTCGGGGCCTTCCTAACTGCAACTGGCAATGAATTCCAAAAAGCGGGAGTGGCGACACTGAATGCTCGGTCGCCTGCAGATTTTAACCTCGCTCTTGGAACAGTTAGGAGATCAGCATCAGAAGAACGGAGATTGCGGAAAGAGGAGGATGGTATCAGGAGATCTGACAGGTAACCAGGGCCCTGTCCGTGTAGGGCCTTATAGGTGAGAAACCCCACCTTGAAGAGCACTCTCCACCTGACAGGCAGCCAGTGCAGTTCGCGTAACACAGGTGTAATGTGACAGAATCTACTCTGCCCAGTTAAAAGCTGGGCAGCAGCGTTCTGCATGAGCTGCAGTCTGCGGAGAGAACCCCCAGAGATCCCAGATAGAGGGCATTACAGTAGTCAAGCCTAGAAGTGACTAAGGCATGTATCAAGGTAGGGAGGTCCAGAGGCGGAACAAGGGGCTTAATCCTGGCAATGTTTCGAAGATGGAAAAAACAGGAACGGACCACGGAAGAAATCTGAACCTCCATGGACAAATTCCTGTCAAACATCACGCCAAGATTTCGCACCCAAGGGGAGGCCATCAATGACGCAGCCCCTAGCACAAGGCCAGTTGCAGAATCAGAGGCCATCCAATCATGAACTCTGTTTGACTCCACTACCAGTACCTCAGTCTTATCAGGGTTCAATCTAAGCCAGCTGGAGGCCATCCAGTCGCTAATCTCAGCCAGACAGATGTTCAGCACATCTACTGTGTTGGGTGTTCCTGGGGCAAAAGAGAAGTATAGCTGAGTGTCATCAGCATAGCAATGAAAACTCAGTCCATACTCTAATGATCCCTAGGGCAGCATATACACCATGTAATTGGACTGGGGCCAACACCAACCTGAGGGACTTCCACAAAAGGAGACTGGGTGTTGATGAGAAACTTCCCATCACAACCCGCTGTCTCCTATTTGTGAAAAAGGACTCAAACCACTTGATGACAATACCGGTGAGTCCACATAACTCCCTCAGGTGGATAAGCAACACACAATGGTCCACAGTATCAAATGCTGAAGAGACATTGAGGAGAACAAGAATTGTCTTGTCTCCTCGGTCTCTAGCCCTGAGGAGGTCATTTTGCACCCGAACTAACGCAGTTTCAGTGCTATACCTGGCCCGAAAAGCCGACTGGAAGGGATCGTATAACTCGTGAGTCATGAGATGTTCCTCCAACTGAAGCGATACCACCTTCTCAACAATCTTCCCCAAAAATGGGAGATTCGAGATAGGATGGTAGTTTGCCCTGACCTCCGGGTCCAAAGAAGATTTCTTTAAAAGGGGTCTAATCAGAGCCTCCTTCAAGGCATCCGGGAAGACACCCTGACTTAAGGAGCACTGGACAATCAGGGCAAACACCAGGCCAACAGAGTCAATGCATATCATTAAGAAACGCGTTGGCACTGGGTCCAGTTCACAGAAGGTACGCTTCAGATTGACCACCACCTCAGTTACCTCACGGTCCTCCACTGGCCTAAACTCACCCCAGTCAGGCAGAGCGCACTCAGTACACGACTGGCGACCACTGACAGCAATGATATTGCTGGCTGAAGAAACCTCCTGCCAGATCAAAGACACCCTGTCCGAGAAAAAACGAGCGAAATCCTCACAATCCTCATTAGAAGAGACTCTACCGGGCTGGAGACAGATAGGATGAAGGAGTCTGTCAACAGTCCGGAAGAGCGAGGCTGGTCGGTTTCTCCCAGCAGCAACTCCGAGACAAAACAGTGTCTTCTTTCGTCACGATTTTCCTGATATGCACAATAGTGTGCACGCAGGGACCAGTTTGTCTGGCTCCAGGCGTAGATTTCCTCCAGCAGCGCTTCCAATCTCCGACCCGCCTTCTTCATTTCCCTGAGATCTCCATCAAACCATGGAGACCTCTGTACGTAAGTTCTGGGTCGGCCACGGACAGGTGCGTAGGAGTTGATGGCGTCGGATAGTACCTTATTATAGGTATCCACACCGACACCAACAGCTGCGACGCATACATCACCTAAACTAGATAGATCAGCAGCCGCCATAAAACCCACAGGGGTAAGATCTCCTAAAGGGCAGCAACGGATCATCTCAGCAGGGGAGAGACTTACGGCGGGAGTCCCAAGCATGAACCTCACCGTGCTATGATCAGACTAAAGTACTTGATCAACCATGAGATCCGAGATCTCAATCCCCAGTGAGAACACCAGATCCAGTGTGTGGCCATCCCGATGGGTAGGTGCATCAACAAACTGCAGAAGCCCTAATAAGGACATATTCTGCAGAAATTCATCAATACATCTTTGAGTTTTATCTCAGCCCAGACATTGAAGTCCCCAGAATAACACATCTAGGGGAGTCCATGTCTGCTGGCAGTGAACTCGGTAAATTCCCCGCAGAACCCCACCGGCCAGGAGGGCTTAGATGAGGAGGATCCTGCAGCCAATGCCGAGTCCTCCACGGACGGCCACACACTAAATGAATCCAGAGCTCCCACCGGTGCACGGAAGGTCAGGCTAGATTTAAACAATGACTACATCAGCCACCCCCAAGGGTTTCCTGGGCAGTACACAACGTATAACCTGGGGACTGCAGCCCCAAAAACAGGGCCAGCATCATCTCCCACCCAGGTCTCTCAAGAGTGCAAGCCAGGTCGACTGAAGAAACCAAGGCGGCAATAATTGCCATCTTGTTTCTAATTCGACCTGGCATTGCACAGCACTGCCGACAGAGGAATGGCAAGTGGTGTAACCCCTCGGGTTACCTGACCACTCTGTCTGGTGGATTCCCTTGAAATGGGCACCAACCACGTCTGGCGTCGCCTAGGTGCCCTAAATAAACCAGGGCGTCTCCTCGATCCAGCCACCTCTATTCTACCTTCAACCCGCCTCTGGTCAGCCCACAGCTTGCAAGCCAAACAGTCCCTTGTAATCCCCACCTCCCTGCAACGCCTGCTCGTAACAGCGGACACAGGGAGAGGAACAAAGGGACGCAAAGCATGCAGCTCTGCCTTCCCATAAATAATCCTAACCCTCGCAGGTTGCCCTTCAGACCCCCTACACATTCCTAGTTTGAAAGATAAAAATGACAGATAGACTTTAGTTTAAACTAATTCAACAAGTTTAAAACATTTTTAATTAAGAAACCTACTACAATCTAAAGCCCTTAATAAAGAAAACTACTTCCCAAATCTTCATTACAAACAGAGTGTAATTCTGGCACCGAGTGGCGCTCGTGCCACTCACAACGCTCGCACTTGCGAGCGGTGTTTGCTTATATGCAGACACTTGACCCCAACCCTCACAGCAGAACCAGTTCCCTCCCACTCCTCCAATATCAGCCAAACCAGGTGAAATTAACACAGCCTCTCATGCTGTGATTTCCCCAATTAAAACGAATAGGGGAGAGGGAGGTCAGCAGGTAGGGACACAATCAGGCATTATCTGCCAGCTGAATAAAATTCCAGCCACTAACGAGCAGCACTTGACCAAAAACCACACTCAGATATGCTGCCGCTTACGAGCTGTGTAGAACAAGACCAGTTCAAGATCTGTCAGTTACTCGTATTCCAGCCACTAACGAGCGGCAATTCGATCAGACACCACACACTCAGCTGCTGCTTTGCAGCGTGTATTGCTTTTGCAGTGCACACTTGACCCCAACCCTCACAGCAGAACCAGTTCCCTCCCACTCCTCCAGTATCAGCCAAACCAGGTGAAATTAACACAGCCTCTCACACTGTGATTTCCCCGATTAAAACGAATAGGGGAGAGGGAGGTCAGCAGGTAGGGACACAATCAGGCATTATCTGCCAGCTGAATAAAATTCCAGCCGCTAACGAGCGGCACTCAACCAAAAACCACACTCAGATATGCTGCGCTTAGCGTGTAGAACAAGACCAGTTCAAGATCTGCCAGTTATCAGACCCAGCCGCCAACGAGCTGCAATTCGATCAGACACCACACTCAGCTGCCGCCAGAGCGTGCTAGTTTACATGTGCAGACACTTGACCCCAACCTCACAGCAGAACCAGTTCCCTCCCACTCCTCCAATATCAGCCAAACCAGGTGAAATTAACACAGCCTCTCACGCTGTGATTTCCCGGATTAAAATGAATAGGGGAGAGGGAGGTCAGCAGGTAGGGACACAATCAGGCATTATCTGCCAGCTGAATAAAATTCCAGCCGCTAACGAGCGGCACTCGACCAAAAACCACACTCAGATATGCTGCCGCTTACGAGCGGTGTAGAACAAGACCAGTTCAAGATCTGCCAGTTACTCGTATTCCAGCCGCTAACGAGCGGCAATTCGATCAGACACCACACACTCAGCTCAGAGTTAGAAACATTTGGCTCTGTAGCGAGTTTAAAATTAAACATTCTTAAATTTGAGTTATTTTGATTTAATTATAGCCCTAGTGCAGAAATTAGAAGAACTTTTGCATTTACAAAATGGAACAAAACAGCTACTAAATATCTGGGAGTCATTCTCCCCACTCAGACTGACTTATTTAGAAGAAGAGTCAGCATTTATATAGCGCTTTTCATACACATCGTATGATATAGCGCTTTTCATACACATTATATCCTAAAGCGCTTTACAGGCAATGCTAGACTGGTAGTGAAGTGTCTGAACATGTAGTGGCAGACATTTCACACATCAACACCCACACCCAGCCTTAAACAGTTTCACGAACCAATTTTATGGGAAGGGGAATATTGGCCAGGACATTGGGGAAAGTCCCCTACTCATCAGTAGGGGAAACCCTTGGCCATTCTGATCCAAGATGGCTGAATCCCAAAATGGTGAAGGAGCTACTCCTGTTTCTAACTGGATATCTACCAAAAATGGTGGAAGAACTCATTGATATTGGTTCTAATGTCCATCAAGTGATCACAGAAGGGATTGAGCAACCTGACTTTTTTCAAGATTCTCAAGCTGAAAATATAGGAATTCCTACCTTTAAGACAGTCATGGAACCTCAGGTGTGTACTGACCGAAATGATCTCTCTGAACTGCAATTGAAACAGATGTACCATCAACATAAACATTTTTGTTAAAACTCATGCAAGAGGAGGAAAACACATAAGAATCAATTCCTGAGGCTGATTACTCTGCGATAAATTTAGAACAAAACCTGATTGATAAAAATAACATTGCTACAGCATCGTTACCTATGTCTCAGTGGCATTTGCGACCATCTGCCAGAACCTCAGAGGAACCTGGAGGTGTTTGGTCTTCGGGCTACAGGATCGCAGCAAACTAAAGGGAACTCTGGATGGACCTCTCCTGGACCAGTCACAGCAGCAGACAATTTCTACAGCTAAAGGATCTGTTTCACAGGCTTTTCCTACAAACTCACAGGGTTCTAGCTCTTCTAGTGAACCCCCTACTGTTGCTAACTCCCAGCCAACCACCGACCAGGATACTAGTCGGCAGTCTGGAACTTCAGTGCGAATCATGGGCCCCAACGAGGTGAATTCTAACCATGGTGAGAAGAGTAGAACTTACGTAGTTCACAGGACAGAAATGATTCTAACTTTAAAATGAGCAATCTGTTTAAAGCTGTAGGGGAACCTGCTCAACAGCGAAACATAGTTCACCTTAAATATTTAGGAGAAGCGGCTTCCGCCCCTGCATGAAGAACTGTACTGCATAACATGTTAAAAGACTCACTGGGGATTAGCCCCACAGAGCTTTTCGTATTTATACATGTAAAAGGTGAAACAGTTTATATCATCAGTTTTAAAACTGTCGGTACTCTGGAGAGATTCTGGGTGCAATATGAACAAGTGAAAACGTCCCCATTGTGGAGTTCATTTTTCTTGATTCCCTTCACTAAGCTGCTGGTTAAGCTTTTTAGGCTGCTTTTCAGGAGCGAGGGGGTCAACATAAATGACATTCAGTATTGGTTAAAGCAGAGATGTGAACTGTTAGATACTCCATGCCCTATATTAGATGAGGACCTGGTCTGGATGGGTGGGTGGAAAATCAAGGTGTAGTTAAGACAAACAGAACAGGGGATAATGCACCTGCCAGGCAGTTTTTACATAGGTCGAGACAGAGGGATCTGCTTTTATCCAGGGCAACTACGAACATGCCATAAATGTGGTTCCTAGACTTATCTGAGATACACCTGCAACCAACCGAGATGTACACTATGCCTCACATATGGGCATGTTAGTTTAGGGTGTCTCAACCCTCGGGTGTGCAACCTATGTGATGAACATGGGCATACCTATCTACAGTGTCCCTGGGCTGAGCATAACAGGGTGGACTGGGTTCCCCAAGACCATACCAGAATTATTATAGAGATGCAGGCTCAAGCTCTAGCCAGACTAGAGGATGCTTCACTTGAGATGGCAACACACAAGGTTTCCACAGCCCAGACTGATACTCCAACTGCAGAGGTTTCTGTAAATTCAGCATTACTTTCCTCAAATTGCGATCTGCAAAGTGAGCTACCTGGCACTTCAGGTGCTCCTCAGACCCAGGAGGCCTCCCACCAAGGACAGGGAACTATAAGACAAGATAGCATGCCCCCCCCCCAAGAGTTGAAGACCCCTTTACACCTGTTCCAACACCACAAGAAGGGGAAGAGGAAATCGGACTCAACGCACTCCCACTAAAACAATTCTCACAAGAAACAAATTTCAGGCCTTGGCGAAGAGAAGACAGTGGGGGGATACTGAAGGGGAAGATGCAGATTCTGATTCTTCTGCTGCTTCTTCATCTGAAGTGGAATTTCCTCTGAATCGAGTAGGGGACAACATCAAGTGACATAGCACCCAAATGGATGAATTATATGGTAAATACGGGGGTCCCATTCAGATAAAAGAGGTAATTAAGGTCCATCCCCTCTTTGCAATTAAGTAAAATGGCTAATTGGTTTCAGTTAAGATGCTGAACAATGAATGTATGCAGCATCAAAACATTTAGGAAACAACTTATTATTTTTGCCTTTCTGCAATCTATGCAACATGAATTTTATTTTTTGCAAGACACTTGAATTAAATGCAGGAGTGAATTAGCCCAAGTCAAAGGTAAATGGAGATCTGGGCCTTCCTTTTGGTCGCAAGGCGAAGACACATCTGGTGGGATGGGAATTCTCTTCAGTATTCAGTTATGAAATCTCCAAAGTTTTAGATATTTTACCTTGGAGGGCATTAATGGTGGATGACACTTATGGGTCTGTTAAATTCTGATTAATCAGTATATATGCTGCACAGAGCATTGCGGCAAGATCCTCACTTTTTTTTTAAATTCAGCCATTCTTATTTACTACTAGGTATGTCTATTTTGGTGGAGATTTTAACTGTGGACTTACGCCCGCCAATGGAGAGTAATGCTCACAAAACATTTGGAAATACAACTACCCTATTAAAACTAAGTCAGTCAGCCAAACCAGTGGATGGGTATCGAGCCATACATCCTATAAATGCTAAGACATACTAACATACAAACATACTAAAATGGCAGCAGAATAGGCCTAATGGTCTCTTGAGTCTGCTCAATTTTCAGCACCCACACTGAGGGCCGATTTTGGTGTCCTCCCCTCCCCCTTGGGTTATACTGTCCCCAGTCCCAGGTGTTCCACTTGTATTGGGCCTGGTCAGATTTACCCTCCCCTGTAACTGTCCTATCCCCTCTTAAACCCATCCACAGTCTCCACCTCTACCAGCTCCCTGGGCAGTGCATTCCATGGCTCCACCACCCTTTCAGTGAAATAACATCTCCTCCTCTCCCCTCTGAGCCTGCCCCCTTCCAGCTTACACCCATGACCTCTCATTGCCCCACCCTTCTTCCTTTGGAGCACCCTGACTGGTCCTCCCTTATTGATACCTTCCCTGTACTTAAAGACCTCTATCATGTCCCCCCTGTCCCTTCTCTCCTCCAGGGTGTACATGTCGAGCTTCTTGAGCCTCTCTTCATAGGTCCTGTCCCCCAGGCCCCAGATCATTTTGGTTGTCCTCCTTTGGACCCCCTCTAGGAGTGTAATGTCCCTCTTTAAATGTGATCTCTAAAACTGCACACATTACTTGAGATGTGGCCTAACCAAGCAGTTGTACAGTGGAAGGATCACTTCCGCCTTTCTGGAGGTAATCCCCCTGGCAATGCATCCCAGCATCCTATTTGTCCTTGCTGCTGCCCTCCTATAGGTTTCTGAGTTGTTCATGTTGACATCTACCACTACCCCGGGTCCCTCTCACCCTCCGTGACTTGAATTGTGTCTCCTCCCAGGGTATACCCTTGTCCTGGGTTTCTGACTCCCAGGTGCAGAACCTTGCAGTTCCCTGCATTGAATTTTAGTTTCCATTTTCCTCATCATCTTTCCAGAGCCTCCGGGTCCTCCTGCAAGGCCACCGCCTTCCCCTCCTCTTCATCCACCACTGCACCCAGCTTTGAGTCATCTGCAGAGAGACTCATCTCACTCCTGATCCCCTTCCTGATGTCTGCTATATAGGCGTTGAACAGGAGTGACCCAGCACTGACACCTGGGGAACCCCACTAGTAACCCACCTTGGGGATGAGGCTAACCCTCCAACCACCACCTTCTGAGTACACTCAGAGAGCCAATTTCCTATCCATCTTAGCAACTGTCTCCCTACCCCCATTTCCTTCAGCTTAGCCAGCAGGCCACTGTGGGGTACAGAATCAAATGCCTTGCTGAGGTCCAGAAAGAGGATGTCCACTGGCCTACCCTGGTCCAGGGCCCTCGTCACCCAGTCATAGAACTCAGCAAGGTTTGTCTGGCACGATCTTCCCAAGACAAAGCCATGCTGCCTGTCGTCCAAGTACCCAGTTTGCTCCAGTAACCCCCGAGCCTTTCCTTGACAATACCCTCCATCACCTTGCCGACCACCGATGTCAAGCTAATGGGCCTGTTATTTCTTGCCTCCTCTCTTGATCCCCCCTTGTGGATCGGCACGACATGGGCCACTCTCCAGTCTTGGGGCATCCACCCAGTCCTCAGAGAGATGTTGAAAAGCTCCGCTAGAGGGACTGCCAGGACATCTGCCCTGGGATGTATCTCATCTGGCCCAGGTGCTTTCTCTGTCTGAAGGGACCTGAAAGCTTCCCTTACTCTCTCTATTGGGATTTCAGCCTCCACGTCCTTCCCCCTTTTCACCTTGTACTGCTGACCCCCCACCTGTCTGTGGTGGCCACTCCCATTCCCCAGACCCGTTAGGGCCCCTGGTCTCTACCGGCCCCACCCCTTCCTCTGGTTTGCCCCTGCTTCCCCTGCAAGACATAGCCCCTCCATCCCCCCTGGTAAAAACTGAGGCAAAGTACTCATTTAGGACTTCTGCCTGTTCCTCCGCCTCCTGTGCCCAACCATCCCCTATCCTTATCTTGCTGATCTACCCCCTTACTTTCCTTTTCTCCTCTATGTATCTAAAGAACCCCTTGTACCCCCTCCGGATCCCACCGGCCAGGGACTGCTCCTTTTTTGCCTTAGCTGCTCTCACCACCCTGGTGACTGTCTTGGCTGTCAGCTCATATTCCTCCTGATCCCTTTCACTCTTTGAGTACGTGAAGCGCCTGTAGGCCGCCTTCTTGTCCCTCACCAGCTCCTGTACCTCCCGGGTCCACCAGCAGGGTTTTCTGACCTTACTGAACTTATGCCTTTCCCTTGCGCAGGACCTGGTAACCTCCTGTATTCTCCTCCTAATGATCCCCCACCTGCTGTTAGCATCCATATCCGTCCTTATCCTGTCCAAATGATCTTTAAGGATCCTTCCCATCTCCTTGAAGTCTGCACCCCCTAAAGTTGGTTACTACCATCCTTGTTCAGCTTTCCTCCCCCCTAGGTCCAGGAAGAACCAGACTGTGGTGTGACTACTCTCCACCAATGGGTCCCTCACCTCTAGGCCCCTAATCTGATCACTGTCCACCAGGACCACGTCCAGTGTCTGGGCCTCCCTAGTTGGCTCACCCACCTGCTGTGTCAGAAACACATCCTGGAAGACATCCAGCAGCCTCGGCTCCCTGGCCACTGGTGACATCGTAGTCCCCCAGTCTGTTCCTGGCATGTTGAGGTCCCCCATTACCACTACCCTTCCCTTTCCCAATCTACAGTGTCCCTCGAGAGTTGCCACCAAACTTTCTTCTAGAACCTACACCAGTGCTGATGGTCTGTATACCACTCCGACCTTTACTCTCTTACCCCCCTTCATCAGCAGGGTGACCCAAATAGCCTTCACGTTCCCCTCTGCCTCCTCTACCCCTCCAATACCCATTCCGTTTCTGACTAAGAGTGCTACACCGCCCCCTCCTTCCCTCCCCCCTATCTTTTCTGAACGTGGTATATCCTTCCAGATTTAGGTCCCATTCATGCCCTTGAGTGGCCCAGGTCTCAGTGATTGCTGCCACCTCTACCTCCCCCTCAACTAACATCGCCTGGAGCTCAGGCATTTTATTTCCTAAGCTCCTAGCATTTATCAGGACCAGTGCCACTCTCCACCCCTTTTCCCTCCTCTCCTTTCCTTTCCCCCCTTGAGCTCCCATTTCTCAGCTCCTGCACCCTACCTGGTGACCCATTTCCATCTCTCCCTAGCCCCCTAGAGGAGTGGAGACCATATCCCTCATTTATCTTACCTGCTGGCACTGCTTCTTTTTTGATCCCTCCCCCCTTCAGAAGTTTCACAAGGAAGGAGTGGAATCTGGCACAATAGTGCTGGACTTCAGGAGGGCCAACTTTGGGAGGATGGGGGAAGTGGTAAAAGGGTACCTGGCCAGAATTCAATCTAGTATGGACACTAACCAGAGGTGGGAGCTCATAAAGCTGGGGATAGTGGAGGCAACCAAAACCTGCTGCAAATCCCAGAGCAAGAAGGCTAGGGCTAAGAAACCGATCTGGTTGAGCAAGGAGGTCATGGAAAGGTAAGGAGAAAAGAGCTGCCTTTAGGAGTACAAGAAAACAGGGAGGGAGGACAGGGAGGAGTACTTGACAGAATCGAAGGAGGTGACAAGGGCAGTAAGGAGCCAAAGATCTACGGAACTCAGGCTGGCACAAGGCATTAAGAGGGGAGAAGGACTTCTTTAAGTACATCAGGGAGAAAGGGCTGTAAGGACCACATGGTCAGGATTAGGAAGGAGGGTTGGGTGGAAGCAGAAGTGCGATAAAAGCGGAAGCTACTAAGTGAGTACTTCTGCTCAGTATTTACTAAAGAAGAGGGGGTGACACCCAAGGTGGGAGAAAGGGCAGAAGCGGGGGAGTGGTGACAGATGGGGAAATCATGGAGAGCAGAGTTCGAGAGGGTTTGAAGGCACTGAGGGTGGACAAGACGCCAGGCCCAGATGGCATCCACCCCAGGGTACTGAAGGAGCTGGCAGAGGTCCTTGCAGGACCTTTGGCAGACCTATTTAATGCCTCACTACATTCGGGGTGTGTACCTCAGGACTGGAGGATGGCTCATGTGGTGCCCCTCTACAAGAGTGGCCCCAAGGATGAACCGGCAAACTACAGACCAGTGAGCCTCACATCCATCGTGGGTAAAGCTAATGGAGACTATCCTGAAGGAGAGAGGCTGGTGTCCCTCCTAGAGGCCAAAGGACTACAGGACAGCAGACAGCATGGCTTCATACGTGGCAGATCCTGCCAAACCAACCTGGTGGAGTTCTATGACTGGGTGACTGGGTAACTAGGCAACTGGACAGGGGCCATGCAGTGGATGTCCTGTATCTGGACTTCAGTAAGGCATTCGACTCAGTGCCACATGGAAGGCTGGGAAGGAAGTTAGTAGGCACTGGGGCAGGTGCAAAGCTGGTGAGATGGGTAGGAAACTGGCTGCAGGGAAGGCAACAGAGGGTGGTGGTGGGTGGGGAGCTCTCACACCCAAGGGCAGTGATGAGCGGTGTTCCACAGGGCTCAGTGTTGGGACCAGTGTTGTTTGGGATATTCATTGCGGACATATCATGGGACATCAAGAGCAAGATCAGTCTGTTTGCTGATGATACCAAGGTAGGCACAGTGGTGGATGACCTAGGGGGATGGGAGGGGTTGCAGGATGATCTGGCAAAGCTTGAAACCTGGTCAGACACCTGGCAACCGGGCTTTGATGCCAAAAAATGCAACGTGCTGCATTTTGGGATGAAGAACCCAAGGAGGAGTTACCAGCTAGGGGGAGTGCAGCTAGCCCAGACAGAGGAGGAGAAGGATCTGAGTGTGCTCATTACAGGGTCAATGAACAACTTGGCATAATGTAGGAAGGCAGCTGCAAAGGCCAACAAAATGCTGGGTTGTATTGCAAGGGGTATATCCTTGAGGAGGGAGGAGGTGATTCTGCCACTGTATAGGTCATTAGTTAGACCAAACCTGGAGTACTGCGTGCAGTACTGGCATCCGTATCTGAAGAGGGACATTAAGTTACTGGAGGGGGTGCATCGCAGAGGGACAAAAATGATCAAGGGGCTGGGGGACTTATCATACGAGAGGAGGTTGAAGGAGTTGAACATGTACTCACTGGAGGAGAGGAGAGACAGGGTTGACATGACTGAAACCTTTAAATACATGAAAGGAATAAACAAGACGGGTACAGAGGGGCTGTTCAAAGTAAGGGAGGGGAGGGCCACCAGGGGCCATGATATGAAACTGGAGCGAGGAAGGTTCAGGAGGGAGATGAGGAGACACTTTTTTACAGAGAGGGTGGTGGCTGGGTGGAATGCGTTACCTGCTGAAGTGGTATGCAGTAGAACAGTGGACTGCTTCAAACGAGGATGGGACAGGACAAGGGGGAGGGTTAATGAAGGGGAAGGATGGAAGGGAGGGGCAGCTGCTGAATAAGGGGTGCTAGCTGCACATTCGAGCAGACTTCATAGACCTCTAGGCCTTTATCTGCAGGCAAATTTTGTATGTTCGTAAGTTTAAACCCCACCTTTCTCTGATGAACCCAGCTAGTTTGAGCGTAAGGATTTCCTTCCCCTCCAAATTAAGGTGGAGCCTGTCCCTAGTGTACAGCCCCTTATCCTCCCAGGTCTCCCCCCAGTCCCCCACTGGGCCTTACCCCAGTTCCCCACACCACTCCCTGAGCCACTGATTTATCTCCCTAATCTTTTTCTTGTTTTCCCCACTAGCCCTTTGCACTGGCAGGATTTCTCTCAAAAGGAGATCTTACAGCCTATGGAAAGGCATACCCTGGCCAGCTCCTGGAACCTTGTCTGAATTTCTAGTTCACTATTACCATTTATGTCATTTGTCCCCAAGTGCGCTAGAATGTCTGGGGTCTCCCCGCATTCCCTTGCCAGTGAATACAACTCATGCTTGGCCTTGTGCACCGTCAGGCCTGGGTGACATTTGGTTCTGATCAGACAGGTTTTACCCTCCCCCTGCCCTTCCCACTGGATGCCTCTAATCATAGAGTCCCGCAATAGCAGTACTCTAACCTCACCCTTGCCTCCCTGTTCACCCCTCGAGTTTCCCTTCCTTCCATGCTCCTCCTTATCCCTTCATCCAGGTTCTCTCCCCAACTGACTCCTCGCACCTCCCACAATCTGGGTGTCGAAGGTAGCCGCTTCACTATTTTCCCATGTCACCTCCTCTACACGTGTCCTGGCCTTCTTTATCCCCCGCCAAACGAGTATCTTTCTCTGTATCTCTTTTCCCACTCCCTACTAATCCATCCGTCCTGTCCATTTGCCTACTTGGCTTTCTGCTCACTGTCATCCCATTTACGTCCTGTGCCTTCCTGCCTGTCGTGCTCCCCTGTTACATACCATCAGCCTCCTCCTTGTTCCTCTGATCCTCCTTTTTCTTCTCCCCCCCACCCCTCTTCCCCCATCCTGTCCGGGTCCCCCTCTATTGCTCCCTTGCCTCTTGCTCCCTTCACCCTTTCTATCCATCCCTGCCCCAGCTTCACCAGCAGCAGCAGCATCATCATTATCTTCATCCTCCACACACACACACACACACACACACACACACACACACACACTTCCCTCTTCCACCAATGGGCATAGAGGGTTAAAACAATTTGTGAGCCTTATCCCATCCCCCAGTGCCCCCCCATCCCTACCGCCGCTCTCAGTTTCCTCTGGACTCCTCCAGTCTCTTGCCTACTGCTGTGGAAATGTCCACCTTTTGGGCCCCACCTGCCAGGGTCTCCTAGAGCACCCCTGTGTACCCCTTTCCTCCTCCCCTAGTGTGAGCACCTCTCTTCACTCCTCCCCCAGTGTGGGAGGCCCCAGCACCTAGTGCTTCTATGTAGGTGACCTCTTGGCCTTTAGCCTAAAGCCTCCTGTGTACCCCCTTCCCTCCTCCCCTAGTGTGAGCACCTCTCTTCACTCCTCCCCCAGCGTGGGAGGTCCCAGCACCTAGTGTTTCTATGTAGGTGACTGCTTGCCTCCTACCTCTCCAATCATCCCCTCCAGCCCCCCCAGCTGCCTTCGGATTCCCTTTACCTCCTCCTTAAGCTGTGCTAGCTGGTAGCACACTGGGCATCCTCCAAACATCCAAGCCCAGTCCAGTATCATGGCCACACCACACCCTGTGCACCCAACCACCCGCCCAAAGATACCTGCTCTAGTGATGTGAGGTCCCTTCCCCAGCATCATAGCAGTCTTTTCTAGGCCAAGTTACCATCTCAGTGGCTCTACAGTTTCTCGAGCTACCAGTACCTATACCAAGACGATCCCCCCATACAGAATGCAGACTTTCAAACTTGCAGTGCTTGAGTGGCTGAACTTTTCCCCACCTGACTAGTAGCCTTAAGAGTTAGCTCATAGGGGAAGTTTGCAACTCCCTAAGCTCCTTCCTCCCCGACTTTAAACCCAACCCCCAGTGGCTCCTCTGTATTTAAGAAGTTAGGCAAATTTTAAAACACAACAGCAAAACTTACAAAATAGGTAAATACACTCTCCAGAACCTCAACACATCTTCAAAATTCCACTGTTAACTCTGCCCACTGCAAGAAGAGTTAAAATGCCTCAGTGAGGATTTAAACAGAGATCTAACTTGTGTCTGTCATGTGATCCTAGCCTAGCATGTTACCTTGGATTTCTGTGGTTAGCTGGGCAGTCTGGACTGCTCGTCCCAGCCAGGAGACCTGAATGTTTGCCTACTGCCAGCTGCAATTAATGGCAGGATACACTGCTGGTTGCTATTCATGTTTCGTATTTAAGGTAGTCCTCTGTTATGCATTTTGTACACAGTTTCATGACACTTACCTGATTGATTGTTTGTACCACTGTTTGTTTTTGTACTCTGCTGTATTTGAATTAATGTACTGTCCCGGGTTGTGCCTGAAAATAGGCAGGTTATGTTGCCTAGCGCACTTACCCGGTTACCAAAAGCAAATAAATAAATAAACTGAAATGCAAACAATCTTGATTGGCTGGCTATGTTACTGATCACAGAACCCTCCCCCACAACAATAGTCTCCAGCCAGCACAGAAAGATTTAAGGATTTATGTCCCTCTAGGCACCGAAAGAGTTTAAGGAGTTATGCAAACTTTAAAACAAAACAGCAAAACTTACAAAAAAAATAAATACACTCTCCAGAACCTCACCACATCTTCAAAATTCCACTGCTAACTCTGCCCACAGCATATTACAGAGGCATTTATGCTACGTGTATAGACTATGTGTTTATTTCCAAAAATTTTAAAGCTTACCAAGCAGCTGTGATCACCTGCGAAGCATCTGACCATTTGGCAGTATCCCTAGTATGCGCACCCACAGGGGGGCCCTTTCCATACATCCCTAAATCTAGATGTAAGATAAACAGCTCACTCCTACTAGACAATTTAATTTCAGGAAAATATGTGAATATATTACAGGCAAGGGTTTCTGTTTTTGATGCCTTCCACTCTCCCATTGCTTAGTGGGAGGACACCAAAACGGAACTACAGGGTTTCTTTATAAGGATTGTGAAACACAGATCACTGTCTGCTAACTTTCAGATATACCCAATTACGGCAGCAGCTGTTGAACACACTGTCACTGGCATATGGGACTAAAACAAACTACTCTCAACAAATAGAAAAGCTCAAATCCGAAATGGCTACACACCTATATAATAGAGCATTTTTCGCGAAAACTAGAGGTGCAGAGAAGCGGAACCCAAATGACAAAATCATCCTTAGACATTTTTAAAAAACTGCTTGGACAGTGTTTCGGCTACATTTATTGAGCAGATAAAAGACCTGGACACTGGTGTAGAATACTCCTCCCTCCATCATATAAAGTGGGTCATTCAATCCCATCTGGAAGGAATGTTTGGCTGTGTACCCACAAATCAGCACGTTTCTCACTATCTTGCTGGATCAGATATTCCTAGCGTCCCAGAAGATCAAATTACAGGCTCTGACTTCCCCATAACAGTAGAAGAAACAACTTAGGCTATTAAAAAACAGAGAAAAAGCACTTCTCCAGGCATTGATGGTCTGACTGCTGAATTATATTTAACGTTTATAAATATTTTTGCCCAATACTGACTTGTGTATTCAGTAGCGTAATAGACACCTGCTCCATTCCTACAAAATTTTCAGATGCCATAATGATACCATTATTTAAAAAAGGAGATAGGTCTGATGTAAAAAATTGGAGGCCACTCAGTCTTGAATGTGGATTATAAAATATTTACCACAATTTTATTGAACAGGATTCTACCCATTGCAGCCGAAGTAATCTCTATAGAACAAGCTTGTGCCATTCCAAATAGGTCAATGATACACACCCTCTCTCTGTTTCGAGATATAATACATTCCTGCTCTTCGGAAACCTGAACGCTTTTTCTCTCTCTCTCTCTCTCTGGATCAGGAAAAAAGCGTTTGACTGGGTGTCCCATTATTGTTTATTTCAAGTGTTAATGGCATTATCACATACCAAAAAAATTTATTTCATGGTTAGAACTTCTATATAATACAGCCTGGATTACTCCTTTTATTAATAATTCCCCTGGAGATGTCTTTCTAGGGAAGAAAAGAGTTAGGCAGGGATGCCCACTAGGCCCCCTTCTGTATGCCTTTCAAATTGACCCCTTATTAAGAAGACTGTCTCACTACTCTCACATCCCAAGACTGCTGTTGAAAGGGTTTCCTGCTCCTATCGTTTTGGCCTGTGCAGATGATTTATGTATGTGCACCACCCCTCTATTAAACCCTTCAGAAGTTATTTCTGCAATCACAGACTTTGAGAAATATTCAGGTTCTAAACTGAACTATTACAAAAGCACAGCAAAATATGTCCCTAACCTAACTAGTTCCCAGGCCCCTTTATCAAAAGCCAATATTCCGGTCACGTTGGATCCAGTTAAAATACTGGGTATTTATTTTGGTAGCTCAGATGATTCCGAATTTAATTGGACTCTGTCTCTAGGTAAAGCGGACAGGGTGATGGCATCATGGAAAGGACGAACCATAGCTAAGAGGAAACAGGTTTTGCTACTGAAATCTTTAATACTCCCTCTGTTTTTACACACAGCTTCAGTGTACCCTCTAACAGATAAATTAGAAGCCAGACTGAATAATGTATTTTTTCCAGGATTCTGGGGAAGCCGGCTGAACCCGGTAAAACGTATTTATACGTATCATAACAACTGCTTTGGAGGAGTGTGGATGATTCACCCCATAGTCTTTTTTCATAGTCTTTTTCTTAAGGTTTGCATCCCATTTTCATTGCATCCTTCTCCCCCCCTGAATGGATCACTTTGTTAGTGGCTCTGCTCTCTCCTTCATGTAAGGAGTGGCTTAGAACCCCTGATAAAATGCCAAGACATTTTCGGAAACATGAGCCACCAAAATTTCTAGTTCCCACTATGCTTAAAATTAGACAATGGAAACTGGATAGTAGCACCATCCAGACTCAATCACGTAGGCAGCATTATTTCTTTGTTCTCCATAACAGCTATTCAGAGCCACCAGTTTTGCTGGATCTCAGGGCTTGGCTGTAGATAATACAGGAGTATTCACACAACTCATTGTCACTAGGCTCCCCAAGAAACTTTGGGATACTGCTTGGTTGTCCTGTTATGGAAGGCTCGGAGTACGGAGCAACTTTAAACACAAATCCATAGAGGAAAGAAATTGCTTTAGGGAAACCTGCACAGACTAGTTAGAAACAATGCAGCATTTTTTCTTAGAATGCCCATACAGTGTAGAGTTTTGGACCAAGTTCCTCCGTAAATGGAAAGACAAATGGTTCATCTTTGTCTCTTATGAGACATTAGTTTATGGTATTTTCCCACCCACATTGCCTCAATACCATGCACTTTGAGGCTTATATTTGCACAATGCAGATATTATCTATGGCAAGCCAGATGTGCCCGTGTACTGCAACAAAAGGTATTTACAAGGGCACATGTGATTAAGCAAATTTGACTAGAACTAAGGTCTATCTATACCGCTGAACAGGGGAAATTGTCAAGATCACAACTCAGTAAATACTGTGCCTTATGTACATGGATCTTGGAGGATTAAACTAAGAGGCTTCTTGATTTCAAGGATGTGGGCTACACAATGTATGAATGAAGTACTTATTTGATTTTGTTATGATTTGAATAATTTGTAAATGATCTAATTCTGTTTTGTATTTATTTGACCTTTTCGTGCCCTATGGTTTGTACTTTGCTTTTGTGTGACTTAACACTATGTCAGATTATTTGTATTTGCTTTTGATGATTACAGTAACAAAATTCCCCTATTCTTTGCGAAAAGTGCCTTGTTTTGTTTTTTTGTTTTTTTTTACTTCCACCTGGATACCCACCAAGGCAGCAGCAGGATGGGTGGAAGGGACCTTGGTTTAACATCTCATCCAAAGGACTGCACACCCAGCAGTACAATACCCCCTAATACTGCACGCGGGTGCCAGCGTTTAGGTATGAGCACAATCCCAGTGTGGGACTCGAACCAATGACCGTCTGGCCTAGTGGCAGATTTGCTACCAACTAAAGCACGCTGACAGTTTGTTAAATCTGGAAGCATAATACAACAAATAACAGATTTAGGAACTTGGATGCAGCTTCCATTATGTTTATTTGCAAGGGTAGACACCATTAGAGTGAATATTTGCCTCGTTTTCTTTATTTTCTACGGACCCTACCTTTACTGGCTGCCGCATATAATTTTTGATCCTGGAATAAAAACATTTCCAGGTTTATTTGGAATGGGAAACCTCCCAGCATCAATTTTACAGTTCTGCAACTCCTGAGGGATAAGTGGGGCCGTAATCTCCCAGATCTGAGGCTCTACACTGAGGCAGCACATCTCCGTATAATTTATCACTGGCTTTCTCACCCTTATGTTGCCTCATGGAAGCAGATGGAATTTCACTTAAACGATTTGCATATCATCTCTAAATATTTATTTGCATTCCCTTTGGTACCTCCACCACTTAGAGATTTCTTGACATCACTGCATGCATACTTAGATTTTGGGAGCACCTGGAAGGCTCCCCAAGGTAACAGTTTCTTGTGCTGACATTTAGCATTTGATTCAGATTTTATGCCCTCAGATGTAGACCATACATTCTATAGATGGTGGCAGCTAGGCCTGGTGCATGCCTTTCGATTTATGGATGAACAAGGGGTTCTGTCCTTTGGGGACTTGCAGTCCAGATTCAGTCTCACCAATAGAGAGCATTTTCAGTGCCTTCAGGTGCGGGCCTCCTGCTGAAACAGGGCAGGCTAAACTGCCTCACCCCATTAACTTAGTACATCATATGTTAATATCTGCAATACGAGGTGAAAGCTAGGGCCATTTAATAGGCAATTTTTATAAAGGTTTACAGGACTTGGTATCTCTGAATTCTGGGCCGATACTTGAAGGGTGGAACTGGGATCTCTCTAAGAATATAGCCCTCAAAGCTTGGACTAAATAATCCCTACAGACTCTGAAAGTCACATCCTCTCCTTTTTGGAGAGAATTCTCTTGGAAATGCCGATCCCAGTACTTTTGTACACCGCTAGTACTGGCCTCCTATATGGGGACCAGTGGAGTTCTTGCTGGAGGAAATGTGGAGAGACGAGAGCCGACCAAGCCCATATTTTCAAGTCATGTCCAAAACTCCTCCATTTTGGGGGATACATAGCTTCCGGGACTGGCTTGATGCATTTTGGGCCTGCCTGAGCACCAACCACGACATGGATAGGTGCGACCCCTGCGTCTCCTTAGAAATCCATGCATTTAAGTGGTGTCGCAAGCCCCCCACTTTTGGAGGCAGGCATCGCATGACAGATGCCAAGGTAAGTCCACTGAGCTGTTCCCCTGAGCTCCTTCCAAGTACTGTACATACTGAGCAAGCCCAGATCTCTCCATGCGCTTGCCCTGCTGAGATGTCAGAGGACCTCGGGGAGGGGTCTGGTGGACAGTCTGCCTCTCTTAGGAGACTGGCTGAGCACCCCTCCCAGTCCATTGGCCCTTTAAGGCAGCAGATGCCCCCCAGTGGTGAGGCTGAAGCTATATTCTGGGTCTACACTGGTGGGCACCTTGATGCTGCATCCCGGCACCACCTTGACTCCTAGTACAGAGGACAGTGCTGGTGAACGAGGCAATGCCTACCACAAGACCAGATTTCCTTCCAGCTCTCTGCGGTGCCAGTAGAAGGGAGGCCTCTGGAGCCGGTTCTGTTAGGGTTCTTGAGGTAGTTGTCATATCTTCTTCTGTGTGGTCTGCTGACTAAGAGAAGACCTTGGTGAAGACCATGGACCTGTAGAGGGACTGGTGAGGTCGGGAGCCTTCCTGTTTATGGTTCTGGGCTGGGCTCAGGGCCGGGAGTTTCTGAGGGGGTAGTGTCTGTGGTTGGCACCGGAAACAGTGCTGAGGTCCCTTCTGGTGCTGTTTGCAGTGGTGGTTCAGGTCCCAGTGCTGTTCCCTGTGCTGACCCTGTTCCTGGCACCATCCGTGGCACCAGGGATTGAGCTGGCATCATTCATGGTGCTGGTTCTGACACTTAAAACCCTGGAGGCTCCAACGGGGACCCTGGGCCTGACCCAGGGTTGGCTCTGGTGAGGGGAGGATCTTGGAGTCTAGGCCTGCGGCTCACTCCCTGCTTAGAGAAGGTGGTAACGGTATCAGGAGTCACAGTTCTGTTTGGAACCATGTATTTTCCTGGAACTGACTGAATCTGTCAGCGGCTGGGATTGGGGGTCATCCCTTGGGATGTACACAGCTCTGCTTTCACCACCTGGGGGCTCCCCACCCACAGTGGACACTGTATTGACTGGGCCACTGTTGTTGATCTCTTGCTGACGGGTGAGATTACCAGGCCTGTCTCCTGGGAGAGGTCCCATGACCACTCTCACAGCTCCGGCAGGGGACCTGGGCAGGTCTCCCTTGACCCTTCTCCAAGGCATTTTCAGTCCTCTTGGGCCTCTGACCTGAGATCGGTTCAAGACTCAATCTTTTAAATACCTAGGAGTTACTCTGGATAGTATGCTTTCCTACTCCAACCATGTTGAGAATGTTACCAAGGCAGTTAGCATTCACCTAGGCCTTCTACACAGGCATAAACACTGCCTTACTACTGAAGCCCTCAGATTGTTCTGTCTGTTATTGACTGTGGTTTGGTCATTTACGGTTCCGCCACAGACACAACCCTACATCAGCTCACTACAGCTCTGAATAAGGCATGCCGTCTACTAAGTGGTGCAGCATATCGTCCTCACACTTGTGACCTTTACGAACAAGCAAACTTGCTTCAACTCCAGCCTCACATTGAATATCAAGCCTGCCTTCTGGCTAAGAAGGCAAATCTTGGTCTTCTACCACCAGGATCCCTTCAGCTTTTTAGTGCCTTCCGGGGCACTCAGAGCACACAGAGTTCTGTGAGCCAAACTTTTACTGTCCCTCACTGTCGAACCTCACTCCAACAGCGATCCATTGCAGTTAGAGCTGCTAATTTATTTAATTCCCTTCCTCCTGAGATTGCGATGGCTGCAACCTTTGGACCATTTAAGCGGAAGCTGCGTCAATTACTAGTTTCCAGAGCATCTTGTGACTGCTATACCTAATCTCTGCTGACAGCTAAATGCCTTGGGACCTCCCTCTTTTACCATTTGCCCCTGTATAGCCCTATCCTGTTGCTGCGCTATTCCACTCACAGCACTTCCTCCCTTATCCCTTTCCTATTCCTGCCCTTTTTTCATCCTACCTCATACCCCCTTCCTTTAACCCTCCACTCCCACTTCCCGCCTCTCCCCTCTGTTTCCTCACCTTGTTCTCTCCCTCTACCCCCTGCCCCTGTGGGTCTTTCCTGCTTTAGCTTCATTGTGGAATCTCCCTCCTTGCTCTTATTTTGCTCCTTCTACCCCCCCCCCCAATTCACCCGCTGTACTTCTGTCCTTGTAATCCCCTTCACCCCTCTTCAGACAAGGCCACTGGCTGCACTTGACTCAATATTTATCTTGCCATATTGTTCTTTTGTTTATGTAATTACTTTCCTCATGCTGTACTACTTACTGAGACCATTATAATTTGCTGTTCTTGTGACTTGACGTGGAACCTCTGTAAAAGAGCCCTTGGCTCAAAGGGCTTTCTGATTTGTTAAATAAATAAATATAAAAAATGATGCCTGGTGTATTTTCTCAATATCACCTTATAGCTGACAAGGACATCTTTAGGCCTGAAGCCCCTGCACTTCCACCTCCTGACTCCATCTCTTACTCCTCTCCCACTTCTTCCTCCAAGGAAGAGGATACTCTGTTCACCTCTCCTCTGACACTGAGTGTGCCCAGTACCAGCAGTTCCTTGCAAGAAGGAAGAGCTGAGCCTCCAGCATTTCTCTAGTTGCAGTACTACTTCCCTTGGCTGTTCACGGACGTGTCAAGGAGTGTCTGGCTCCATCCCTCTTTCCCTATCTAGCCCCAAGGGATGTCCAGCACAGATATTGTACTGCCACAGGGTCTCCATGGTCCACGGTGCATGCATCATTCATCTTTTGGGATTCTGGTGCTGCAGACCACTTCTGTGCCTAGGTGCCCAGTGCATGACCACCACCCTGACACTGACTCTGTGGAGATTGAAGTCGGAGGCAGATGGGTTTTTATGGCAGCACGCACCATGATGCGCATTTCTGCACATCATGCACACCAGGCGGCTTATGGAAAGCATCTGTGGGTGATGCTGTCAGCTCTTCACGACCTTGCCAGATAGTGAGATAGGCAGGCCATATGTCTTTCCGCCCAGGGCATGGAGCTATTGAGGCACCAAGCGAGGGCTTCTTATGACTCCAACAAGGTAGCTTCCGGGCTGGTGGGAACCGTAGTCTGCATTCGGCGGATGGCATGGCTTCACCTTTCTTGGTTAGCACACCTGACCCAGCACAGGGTGGTCAGTTTGCACTTCCAAGGAGCTCATGTCTTCTCCCCACCAGGTCAGGCATGAGTTGTCGGGTGCCCTCATTTTCCCAGGTCACAGGAACCTCTGCCTCCCCTTGACCTGTCTCAGGTCTTGCTGGACCTATAAAGAGTCCCTGCCCTCCTGTGGTTATTCCCCACAGAGGGCTGAAGGGACAGCCATTTCCCTCAGGTTGAGCCAGCTCCGCTCTTTTGGGTGGAAAGTGTGGTACTCTGACCCATAAGTGGGAGTGAACAGTGAAGATTGATTCTTGGAAGATATGAAAATGATGTACTCACTCCAATTCTTGATCTTCCAGCATATCTTAACTGTTCATTCACAGGCATGCCCACCATCCCCTGCTGAGTTGGGAGCTGGGGCCTCTAGGCAGCTCACCCTGTGTCTTCCTCCTCTTCTTATCCTCTTGCAACTTCCTTGGAATATCTACCTACCTTCTCCCTTTCTTCCCTTGTTTTTAATTAAAAAAAAGGGAGCTGTAGAGGGAGAAAGATCCCATTTTGGGGTCCCTTTTCCTGCAAAATAAAAAGAAAAGATTTTTGGTCCTTGGGGAACTTTCATTCCCTCCTTATCCTTCAGCTTTTGATTCTAGGTGGTATACATTTTGGAGTCTGGCGTGAGCTTGACAAGATGCACAGCCCACCAAGTGCACAGGCAGCTTAGATTAGCTACCTTCATGTTCAGCTTTCATCTCCTTCAGTTTTGGCCTCCTTGAGTACCACCAGCCTTATCCTGGAGGAGAGGACTCTCAGGAATCCCATTTTTTGCTTTTTTCTTTTCTCCCCTTGAGAAGTGGCAGGAGGATATCCAATTCTATGTCTCTGTCTTTACCCTCTATCCTCTTCTATTACTGTAGTTATTGAATAAGGCTTTTCTTTCTTCTCTTTTCTCTCTCTCTCCCTCTCAATTCCATTGGTCTCTCCTTTTAGCCAGAGCTCCATTCCAGGGCTGCTGTCCTTCTTCATCTTTCTGTCCAGGTGACTTACAGGCTCTTGCTCCTTTTACCTACTGCCCTGTGCCACTTAGGCCCACACCTTAGTTTTGTCTAAGTTGGCAGTCAGGTTTTATTCTTTTTATGATTTTATGTCCTATATCCTTTTCCTATCCCTTTTGTAGGACTCTTAATCCCTCTGTCTTTTTCTCCCTCCCAATGATTTCTGTCCTGGCAAACAGAACTGAGAAAGGTAGGGGGCTGGCATTGATTACCGGCTAACCCATGAGCACCACATCATTACGTCTGCCTTGTGGGCAGTGCCAGCACTGATGTCAGCCCCCTAAGCTGTAAGCTTTCAAAGGCTTTGCTCCCGCAGGGTCCCAGTGCCTCCAACACAGACCAGTAAGTGTGAATAAATAGTGAAGATATTCTGGAAGATCAAGAATTACGGTGAGTATGTAATTTTCATTTCTGGGGATGTGGATATGGTTCACTTATCCACACAATGGCAGTTCTTCCTTAAGAGTTGACTCACTGGAACATCTTTAAGCAAAGCTCCTCCCCCACCAGGGTGGTATGTCCCTTTAGTTCTGCGCAGTGATGTGAGATCTTCCTTTCCTCTGAAAGAGTTTGGTCTCCTTCACAGCTGTATAATTTGTAGGGCCTGTTCAGTGTGCCTTTCTTTTCTTCTTTTTGAACATTTTGTATATTCCTCGGTTTTGAGCTCTGAGTCAAAAACATGGAATATGAGGAAGCAAAGCCCACTCCTGGCTTCATTCAGTGTGTCACATGCTGGCAGAAGGTGTCACAGATGGATCCACATGTCTTACCTGTACTGCCTGGGAACAGCGCACAGCATTGCTGGTTACGGCCTCTACCAGACAATGCTTCCATCCTTGCTCAAAGATTGAAAGGCTCACCTTCTTCTCAGCTGGCCTGCTGATTGAGACCCTAAATTGCAGGCCAAAGGTGGATGCAAGGCTACCTCCTCTGCGGCAGGCTCAGTGGCCCAGCTAGCAGCTATGGAAGAGGTGGCAGCGAAGACTGCAGCAGGTACCTCGTTGGCCTTGGCGCCACTCCAGGCTGGGGTCAACATCAAAGTGTAATTCATGGGGAAGTTCCGCGAAATACATCAGATCAAGACCTTCATGGAGAGCCCTGCCTTCCTTGATAAGAAACACAAAAGCAAGAAACACCGCCATTGGTTGTGAGACCGGGAGAGGTCACGCTCCTCCTGCTTCCTCGACTCCCCTGACTGTTCGATGGTAGTTGAGTGCTTTGCTTCAGCTGAGCCACAACTGATTGAGGGGCAGATCACTAGCTCCATGGTGCCCCCATCGGGCTTGCCGACCTGAACACCAGTCGATCAAGCAGTCAAGATGTTTCTTGACCCAGTGGACCCATTGTTGGAGGGGGTTGACAGTGAGTCAGTTTCCAAGACCCCAGTTGTCTGGATCCTCACTCAGGAGGAAGCAGAGTGATAGGTATCCCCCGCCATCCCCACTTGGGATCAGCCTTCCCCGAAGGTCATAAAGTAGAAACTGGTGCAAGTGATTTACACTGCACCTCCGGCTGCATCTCCTTGACATTAGCCCCTGGCTCAATGGTCATAGATGGGGGGCTACTTGAGTTCTTAAACCCACTCAACTGGGAGGCATCTCCATCACTGTTCCTCATCCTCTTCATCTTTGGATGAGGAGAGGCTCCGCTGTCGGATGCGGAGGTGCTTCGAGAAGCTCCTCTGGCAGCAGGCCTTGGGGGGCTGAGTAGGGCTCTAGCCCAACCACTGTGGTCAACTGGCTGGTGCTAGTCACGCCCACGCTGGTTCATTCATGATGGTTGTCCCCAGCACATCTCTTCACCTTAGTTGGCGGAACTGTCTCCACAGCAATCTGTGTGGGGGACTCCTTCAAAGGACTCACTGGTCTAGGAACCGGCTTGCCAGGCTGGTTATCAGTGAAAATTGCCCACTCTGATGAGTTCAGGGTTGTCCATGGCAGTAAATGGCTGAGGCCTATCTTTGAAGAGTCCTCAGATGACTCCAACGGATCCTCCATGCAGTCTTCGAGGACGCATATGTTAGACTGGGAAGCTGTCAAGGAAATGACTACTGACCACAGGATGGTGTCTTTTGGGGCACTTCTCCAACTTATGTTGGAGTCCATGAAAGTTCCTTTGGAGCCAGTTCAGAAGAGGGCTAAATACCCCTTTACTAACATCCTAGATAAGGACTAATTCCCAGGGGTTGCTTTTCCTATGGCTGAGGTCATTCTGGGACCAGCTGTGGAGCTTTAGCAGCACCCAATCTCCTGCCATCACACTCAGCCTGTATGGGCTCTGGTCTGATCCGTACTGACTTCTTTTGTGCAGATATTGCAACCACTCTAGGCTGAGGTCCTGGTCTCTGATTCCGCTTGAAGTCATAACATTGGGGATATGGGCAGCCCCCCGCCCGTCAAGGAAAAGAAGCTTGATCATGCAGCTAAGAAAACATATGCCATGTCCTCCATTGCTGGGTGAGCTACACCTTGATGATGGCCCTCTTTAGTCACCTTCTGCTGGGAGTGCTGGATTCCATCCTCCCTTACTTGCCTGCTGACAAGCAACTCCCAGTATAGGTCATCTGAGACCGAGGTCAAACGCTGGCTAAACACCAGCTCCAGACAGACTTGTGCATTGGCGACTCATGCACCTGTGCCACGGCAGCAGTCATTGTGATGCACTGCAGGGCCTTGCTGAAGATCTCCACCTTCACGGTGGACACTCAGCACAAGTTGGCTGATGTCCCTTTCCTGGGCACTGAACTCTTTGGCCCAGGCATGGATGGATATCTCATGAGAACCAAGAAGTCTGTTGTCAACCTGAATTCTGTGGCTTCATCCCAGAAGGACTTGAAAGGCCAAAAACAAAAGAAAAAGTCCTTTCAATTTCAGCACTTTCAGCAGAAGCAATCCCAGTCAGGGCTATTACAAGCCTGGCACCCCAAGGCAAGTTCTCTGGCTAGGGTCTCAAAAAAGATGAGGGAAGAGGAGGTGGTGCCCCTCCAGCCTCAGCAACCAGTGCCCCCTCCAAGCTGCCCAGTGATGGGTCACATGGGTGCTCACCTCCTGCCTTTCTAATCCCTGGCTCAGCTGCCAGTTGGTGGGGTCAGCTTTGCCACTTCTGGCTTCATTGGTTCATCATTACTATGGACAAGTGGGTTGTGGAGGGTGGTCAGCAGTGAGCTGGTTCTCGATTTCAAGACCCATCTGTCTTACCAGTCTCACATTTCAAGGGAGTCCTTTGTGTCGAAGGACCTCCTGTCCGCCCTCAGGGTGGACGTTGCTCATATCCTTGCAAAAGGAGCAATAGTCTGTGTCCCAAACACCTTGGCAAGTCAGAGGTATGTGTCTAAGCACTTACTGGTCCTGAAATGGATGGGGGACTGGCACCCAATACTGGATCTTAACAATCTGAACCAGTTCTAAAGGAAGTGCAAGTTCAGGATGGTCAGGCTGAACAAAATTATACCATCTCTGGAGCAGGGCATGTGGTTCTGCTCCCTGGGCCTCCAGGATGCATTCTTCCATGTTCCAGTCAGTCTGTCTCACTGGCCGTACCTCCTATTTCACACAGAAGGGGTGCGCGGTCAATTCCAGGTCATGCCATTCGGCCTCTCCTCGGTGCCCAGGGTCTTCACCAAGTGCACTGTAGTGGTGGCAGCTTTCATGCAGCACCAAAGTGTCAGGAGTTTGTCTGACAACTGACTGATAGCTGAGCCATCCAGAGAGGCAGTGGAACAGTCCAATGACCTGACCCTCCAGACCTGCAGAGATTTGGGCCTCTTGGCCAACCTGGCCAAGTCTGAACTGATCCCCTCACAGGCAATTAATTTAATCAGGGCATAGCTAGATTCCCTACAGGTCAAGGTTCACCTCCTTGTGGACCAGGCATCGGATCATACCTCCTTTGCCAGATCATTTCGGGTTGGGTGCTCACGCACTGCATGGGACTTCTTGAGGCTGCTGGGGTACATTACATCTTGCACTAGCATGATCCAGTGGGCTGTTTGATGGATGCAGCTCCTGCAGTGGGAGTTGGGCCATCAATGGTCCCAATGCCTAGGACACCTGAACCATCTGGTTGCAGTGACCCAGCCAGTGTGGGACGCCATCCAGTGCTGGCTGGTCCCAGGACATCTGGAGGAAGGAGTCCCATTTGTCTGCTCAGAACCGACCATCACTCTCACGACGGATGCATCTCTGGTGGGGTAAGGAGCACACCTGGGGGACCACAGGACCCACGGCTTCTGGTCGCCCAGGGAATCTCGTTACCACATCAGCCTGCTGGAGCTTCTTGTAGTGTGGCAAGCTCTGACAGAATTTGCTTCTCTAGTCAGTGTCAGGTCGTGCAAGTCCAGACAGACAGTACCACGACCATGTTCTACCTGTACAGGCAGAGTAGAACGCACTCCTTTTTGTCTTGTCAGGAGGCCTCCACACCTGGACCCTCATTCGCAGTCTGGGAGCAGATCTCCTAGTGATTCATGTTGCAGGAGCAGTCAGTCAGCTGACAGGTGCTCACAGCTGGGAGGGCAAGACGTCGCATGAGTGGTCCCTGCATCATGAGATGACAAGCCACCTGTTCTCCTTGTGGGGCACCCCTCTTGTGGACCTGTTGGCCTCCTCGCAGAACAAAAACTGAGGCTGTTCTGTGCCCACACCCCACAGACCGGGACATCTGGTGGGAGAAGACTTCAGGAGGTCCTGGACCCCAGGCCTTCTGTACACTTTCACTCCCTTTCTCCCTGATCCACAAGGTGGTGGTCAGGGTGCGGAGGGACAAGGCACAGATGATCCTCATAGATCTGGACTGGTCTTGCCACTTCTGGTACCTGGATCTCCTCAGCCTCAGCAGCAGACCCCCATAGCAATTGCCTCTTCACCCGGATCTGCTGACCTGACAACAGGGGAAGGTCCTGCACCTACAGCCTGGTTCCTGAGTGGCTAAAATGCCAGGCTTTGGGTCTCTCAGAAAATGTTCTCCACATTGTGGAGGCTTCTCAGAAAGAAGACAGTTGAAAAACGGGCACTCACCACCTCTGAATTAAAGGAGCAACACTCTTCTGTTATGGAATAAAAAGTTAAACTTTTATTTTCGTGCCATCTCCTTGACACCACAGGTCTACACCTGATACGTTTCGGACACTGAATGTCCTTTATCAAAGGACATTCAGTGTCCGAAATGCATCAGGTGTAGACCTGTGGTGCAGAGGAGATGGCACGAAAATAAATGTTTAACTTTTGTGCTACAATACAATGAGTGTTGCTCTTTTAATCCAAGGTAGTGAGTGCTGATTTTCAACTGTCTTCGTGCATTTATCATAAGCATCCCATTCCAGTGCAGATACATTTTGTGACGCTTCTCAGAAAGAGTTGACTTGCCATTGTTATGCCTTCAAATGTAAGCAGTGTTCCATTTGGTGTGAGGGCCATGAGCTTTATTCCCTGGCCTACCCTGTGGCTAGCATCTTGGAATACCTCTGGCACGTGCCCTAGCTGGGACTGTGATCAAAGACCCTTAGGGTGCACCTGGCAGTCATCTCTGCATTCTGGGCACAGGCTGGTATGCTGACAGTGGAGTAGGAGAGAGTGATCAGGCACGTTTAAAGGCCTTGACCACTTGACTTCACCAGTGCATGAACCATCAGCACCCTGGGACTTACTGCTGGTACTGACTATGCTCATGGGCAAGGCTTTTGAACCTGTGCACAAGTGTGAGATATCACACCTGTTGCAGAACACAGCCTTCTTGGTGGCCATTATGTCAGCCAGGAGGATTAGTAAGCTCCAGGTGCTCTCAGTGGAGCCTTCTTATCTGGTCTTCCTCAAGGACAAGGTAGTCCTTAGCCTCCACCCTAAGTTCCTCTCGAAGGTTGTCTCGAAGTTCCACCTTCACAAGGTGATGAACATTCCAGTATGTTGTAGCAATCCATCTCTGGAGGCCAAAAGCAGGCTCCATTCCTTGGACCTGCAGTGGGTACTCTCCTGTTATGTGGAGCGCATGACTGGAGTTCAGGGTGAGGCTCACCAGTTCTTGCAATGTATGCTGAAGTTGCATCTGGCAGACTGACAGTTAAGAGAATGATTAGCAGGAGGATCACTTACTGCATCAACGTCTGCTATAGATTGATTGGTAGGGAGCCTCCAGTAGAGGTCAGGGCTCATTCCACGAACTGTACCACTTCCAGTGTTGGCTGCTTTCAGGGACTTCCCTACTCAGGAGGTCTGCAGGGCTGCCACCTGGAATTCAGCACACACCTTCATCTCCCATTACAGATTCAACCTAGTCTCATCGGGATGCTGCATTTGGGGCCTTGGTTCTCCAGTCTCTGCTGTGTTTGTCAGAAGGGCGGGGTATGCGCCTTGCCCCTGCCTCCGCCTCCCAGAGAACTCCTGAAAGTCTGCCATTGTCTGGGTAAGTGAACTATATCCATGTCCCTAGAAAAATAGGTCACTCACCTAAAAACATATTTCTAGGAATGGTATACGGTTCACATCCACACCACCTACCTGACCTCCCCGACTAGTGACATACGGATCCCTGCTTCCAGTGTGCAAGGTCTAACATCACAGGGCAGAGTCGAGGGATATACCACTCGAGTGGGAGGAGGAGCTGTGCTTAAAGATGTTCCAGTGAATCGGTTCTTAAGGAAGTACTGCCATCATGTTGATGTGAACCATATACCTAAGGAAGAACTGCCATCATGTGGATGTGAACTTTATACCACTCCTAGAACTACTGTTACAGGTGAGTAACTTATTCATTTAGCCCAAATAATTTTACTTTTAAGTTTATTTGGGACACTACAGTCATTATTTGCACATTATTAGGTAAAGGAGACAGTCTCTGGAGTTACTGTATACAGTACCTCTCTTGGACATAATGAGCAATAAATATACAGATAAGAAAGAGGACTTCTCCACCCACTTGGAGGACCCTCTCAACAGCAGAAACAATAGCAGCCTGCGGGCGCAGACAGAGACTCTAGGGGATGACAGACAACCAGCATTGTTAGAATCTGCAATGAGTAATACATTTGACTCAGACTGTCTAAAAAATCGATAAAAAAAGGACAGGTTCTCCACCAGACTGGTAACTCTTAACATAGTGGAGGGACCAGCAGATGCCATACATGGGGCTGAGGCAACATCAAATAAGGCGCTCACAGCTACTGTGAGTACAGTGAAGGAGCAGTCCCTGGTAAAGGCCCACCTGGAATAATTAGAAAATGCTATCAAGGCTGCAAATATTAGGACTTTGTGGGTGAAACAGAGTTCACAGAACTCTTTAATGGATTTTCTTCTGACTTGGTTACATTCAAGCCTGGGGTTGACATTTCCCATCATATTGTAAAAGCATACAGAATCCCCCCTGTGGGGCCTGTGGCGGCTTCAGAAGGTCCACAAACTATTCTATTAGTTACCTCAGCGGTGGTGATATGAGACCAGGTCCTCCGAGCTGCGAGGGGGGGGGCAGGAATAATGTTTTTTTATGAAGGAGATTGCAGTCTTATGCCTCCAGATTTTGTCCTATGCAACAAAAGTGAAATGGAAAGGATTTGATTCTGTGAAGCACAAGCTTAAAGAAATGGACATGCCCCATAGTTTGTTCTTCCCTGCAAAACTGCAAGTCACAGTGGGGAGGAAAGTCTTCATATACAGACCCCCTGGAAGGAGGAAATCAAGGCCCAACAATTGGAGTCTGAGCATGAGCTAGAGAACCAGGGAGAGGATTCAGCTAAAGGAGAGGACTAAATAAACTTTCTAGTATTTTGTAGATTATTGTTTGTGACTGGTGGGACAATGAAGATTAACTTGCTCACGTGTGGATAAGTTTTTTAATTTTACTTTACCCAGGTATGTACTGGACTCTGCTTAATTCTGAGACTTATATGAAGTTAGTTACTGTGGAAATTCAGAATTTTGCAATGTTATCTTACCGAACTCCACAAATACACAGTGGAACTGGGAGGGAGACACTATAAATTTCCTCAAAGTCTCATTTACGTGCTCCGCCCACCCCAAAGTCCTTTATTCTGTGACACACATTTTAATTCTTGTATACTGTTAAAAAAGATGACAGGGAGTGTGCGCTACAGGGCAGGGGGAGACTTGCACTACACAGTGGCTTGCTGGAGTATGCTAAATCTATATACATTGAACACATTTTTCAGAGTCAGTAATGGGTAAAGCAGAACAGTAGTACTGTACACTGCAGCGTTGGAGTGAAGTCCCTCCAGATTCCAGTCTCAGCATAGATGGCCAGAAGGTAGTTTCCTTTGGCTTTACTGTTTCCCACCTAGGTGATATGATGGGAAAGAAGTCTTTTTGGGGGCATGGCTAGGTGCGAAGTCTCAACTGCTAGGTGATTTCAGAGCCTGGAAGGGGAGACCTATGAAGGAGTGGTGCTTTCTGTTTGCATCTCTGTACTTCCGTGGGCACAGTACATGCATAGCACTGTTGTGGTTGACTGCAGACCCCACTCTACTTGCTGAGTTGTGCTATATATACTTGGTATTTTGAGGGTGGGGGTGAGTTATGCAGCTCTACAACGGGTTTAGGAATTCTACATAAAATTGCTGTATATTTACTATAAAAGGCCATAAGTGCCTGAGTTATTTGTACCTAATATGAGAGAGTGCTCAGGTTTGGCGTTGGCTGCATAGGCTACTGTTGCTAAACTTGTCTTTTATGTGTACGGGTTAACCCCACAAGTATTGTACCAAAAGGCAGTCAACTTATATTACTTGTTACTGGGATGAAGTATGAACATGACATATTACTTTTCTCTGCAGCTTTTCCTGTATTGTAATACATAAACATATTATAACTAGAAAGTAAAAAAAAAAATGCAGTAACATTATTTCTTTTTATCATCAGCTGCTGTTTGTGCTCTGTGCCGGTCAGCCCCCATCAGCCGACCCCCCGACCCATCCCAAATTACCAGTGCTTAATTTAACCAGCCCAGGAGCGGCGCCTGTGGGGGGTCGGTCTTTATCCTGACGACCGGCGTATTTTCTCCTCCTGGTTTTCTCCCAGGAGCCCCAGGAGTATACACACATGTGCGTGGAGGCACGCATGTGCCGTACAGCCCCGGTTATGGTTCCTTTCCCCCACCTCATTGCCTAGTGCCTGTGGCCCCCTCTGAGCCCATGCTACCCCCAGCCTCCACTGGGGGTCGCCATCAGCTGAGGGATGCCGCGCTTCCTCCCCAGAGAGGAGAGCTTGCCTACCGGCAGCTTCATCCAGCTCCGCCCTCCCCTCTCATGCCAAACTCTTGACGCCCCGGGCTCGTTCCTGAACCCGGGTCGTCAGCGTTGGTCGAGGTAAGGCACCAGCGCCTCAACCCTCTATGCTACTGGGTCGGCATAGTAACATTATTTCTGAATGTCCACTCCATTTTTTGGGGTTGTAAACATAATCTTTATTAACTTTTCTGTGTCTGCACATCCATTCTGGTAGTCAATAGCAGTAATATACAAGGCAGCATTTGGTCACAAGTCAGTCATTCTAAAAATGTGTACTAAACATGTGAGAAGGTGAAAGAACTATTCCTTCTACTTCCTAAGTTCCAGGGCGGGAAGGAGAGGGGTTCAGATGTAAGGCTGTAAAACACGTCTCCTATTCGTTATAAGGAACATGTTACATAATACCAAAAAAAGACTGTCCACTCCATTTCAACTTTTTATGAATGCTTACTTAATTTAGCTTTTAAATACTAATATTACAGCATTCTAAGATTTTATTTATTCATTTATTTATTTAGTTATTTGGAAATTGCATAAAGAGAAGGGAGAACATATATTTAGATAGTATTATTTGTGATCTCCTAAACTGGAATTATTTTCAAATCCAGGTCTTGACTAGGATGCACCCAAATGTATCATATCAAATACAGTATAGGAAGAGCATCTGGCTAACGTTGGCTGCAGAGACAGCCCAAGAAGTCCAGATTCCTGGCTGCATGACGCCCTTCCCTGGTCATGTGCTGGCAGTAGTCCCCATTTGCAAATAGGAAGTGTCTGAAGTAGATGCCTTTCTTAAAGAGCTAGAATACCAGACATGAAAATGTTACAAATGTTAAGAATTAGTCGGTTGTAACTTTTTATTTCTGAAGTGTTTCTCTTTTTTCCTTTTACTCATTAGAAAGTTTGCTGTGAGATAGTATTATGTTGGATATGTGGAATAGCACTGTGCTTGGCAGCTCTGTTCCTCCCACTACATCATTAGCACTGTGACTACGCTGACATTAGCGTCATTTTCGCAGAATCATAGGGGTTGCAAAGCTCCTCTACCCACCACATTTTATATAAATAAGTGTTGGGAAAACCATGTTTAGGACTTTCTAGGGGTAGCAATGGACATAGAGGTTGCAAAGAAATCATATGGTTATCAACCGCAACCCTTCGCTACCCCTAAATGACGCCTCTGCTTACTGGCTATGACATCACAGGTGACTGACCTGGCAGACACTGACTGGCTCTTCCTGAGCAGCTGTGATGTCAGTCAGTGAAGTCACAATGCGGATAATGTAATGGGAGGAACAGAGATAGATTTGTCAGGTGCCAGGCAGAGTGCTGTTCCACGCATCACAACTACTATCATCAGATAGAAAAATCTTCGAATTAACGAAAGGAAAAAGTACCTCAGAGATATAAATAGATGACTACTTTTAAAAACTAATATTAGTTTTAGCCAGTACACTAGTTCTTTAACATCTTCAGCCTGAGTGCTACTTTTTTCGCACCCTTTCTTTATCCTCCTGCTGTATGACAGCTACTAGGACAGGGCCTGAGATGGAAGACATTCCTGCCTAATCGGTAGTGGGGGTGGAGCCTGTAACAGGGTTGCATAAGGCCTTGTCCCATTTGTTATGCAGAAAGAGTTAAACACAAGAATCTGATCTTCCTGGACATAAAGTCTCCACCACTCATTCACACTAATGGGATCTGCACCGGAGGCACTAGGACCCAGCGGGAGCAAACCTTTTACCAGAGGGTCAGCGCCAGAGATGGAGCTGCGAGGAGCGGCACCGCGAGCCTCAGCTAGTGCGGTAATGACTGTCTTGGCATCGACTCTCCAACCGCCTCAGTTCCTTTTTTCCCGCCGTCGAGTGCACTTCAGTGACGACGTCGCTTGCCCACCGGGAGTCAAACTTCAAATTAGCAGCATAGTTTTCAGTTTTATTGTTTTGTAATAATATCTCAAATAAAGTACTGCTTAGTTTATTTATTCTTATTAAAGGAAAGAAGTCTCAGCCTACATTGACGGAGTCGACCATGAGCGGGTCAGGTGACGGTAGGGAGACTTCATATGAAAGTCGTTCAGTCAGCCGGGCTGGGTCCGGTCTGCCGCCTTCTCCGGAGGGGAGTCTGACAATGGACAGTCCAATGCCCGAGGGGGTTGGCGGTCCCCTCGAAAGCATAAAAGTAAATGGTCACACTCTCAGCACTGTTCAGCCTCAAGCTCTTCTTCGGCCCACAGGTCAAAAAAGAGAAGGCATCACTTGGAGTCGCCCCCTGATATGTCTGCGCATAGACGGTCGGTTATTGGGCTGGTGCGATTCCTCCTTCGATCGCGGTTTCTGTTTCCGGTCGCGGCGTCTTGACATCGAGCCCTACCCGCCCTCTGGTAGGTCTTCAGATGAGCAGTTTCATCAGTGGGCTGCTCTTATGGAGCAGTGGGGTCGGAGGTTGGTCCAGCTGCCTGGCCTGGTCACTCCAGGGCCTTTAGGCTTTTCAGGAGATGAGGTAGGGCAGATGGGCCTCCCTAGTCGAGCGGCGCCATCTTCAGTGCCTTTGACTCCGCGCTTAGGTGTTTTCCCCCTTCACACGGCTGCGGCGCAAGGGGCCACACTGATGCCTCTATCTCCTGGTATTCATCCTTCTTTCTCCTCAAATCCTGTTTTTCGGAGCCTTGGGATGTTTTGACGCTGTCTTCGACGCTGATGCATCTGTCGGCGCCATCCTCGGCGCCATTGGGTTTGTCAGCGCCATGCGCCTCATCAGCGCTGTCCTCAGTGCCATGCACCTCGTTGGCCCCATCCTCGGCGCCATGTGGCTTCCTCAGTGTGACTTCTCAGCGCTGTCTTCGGTGCTGTGCGTTTTTTCGGCGCCGAGGCCTGTTAGGGCGTCATCCAGTCTTCAGAGCTCCTCTTCTTTGAATCCTTTCCCTTCCTCATTTCCTTCTGATTTTCACTCCTTTCCTGTCCATGCAGTCCCTCCTGGGCTGTCAGGAGATGACATTGAGCCTGACCCAGACCTTTGTCTGGGTGATGATGTGGAAGGAGCAGGATCTAATCCTGCTGCAGAGCCTGTTCTCGAGGACCTGTCATTTAAGTCTCAGCTGAAAAACTTAAATTCCACTCTTTCTCTCCAGACTACAGATAGCGATCCTGGGAAACTGTTAAGACTCTAATACCTCCATGTTCCGGAGATCCCTATGGATTTGACTCCTCCGGTACAGCCCTCCTTTCAGACGCTTTCTTAAATGGTATGGAATAATCCTGCTCTCATTCCTTCTGTGGCTAAGTCCATAGATAGGAAATATGCTGCTCCCAAGGATCGACCCATTTTGGCATCCCAAGCCTTTGCGGATCCTATTGTAGTCTTGGCAGAGAATGATAAGGTTGTCCTTCCCCAAACTACTACAGCTTGACCTATAAACAAAGAATCTCATAAGATAGACACTTTAGGTAAGAGGGTCTTTGCTGCTTCCACCCTAGGTATGCATATTGCCAGCTACCAAGGCTATTTCTCTCAATATGAGTATATTCTTTGGCATTCGCCCAAACAAATGGTTGAAGCTCTACCAGAGTCGGACACTAATTCAGAGCTTCTTCAAACCATAACCAGGAGTATCGAGTCCAACAACCAACAGGTTAAAGCAGCTATGGATGCCTTCGATACTGCCTCCCGGGCGGCAGGCATTTGTACCCGCCGTCATTTCTGGCTGCGCACTTCAGGTTTCACGAATGATGCCCAGCAACAGGTCATGGTGTTGCCTTTCGATGGTGTGTATCTCTTCGGCCCTCAAGTAGAACAGGCTCTAGAGGCCACACAAAAGACTAGGTCAGCCATTAAATTGGCTTGACCTCCTCCCGCTCCTTCTCGAGGGGGTGTTAACAAACACCAGTTTCATAACCGTCAGTCCTTTCGGGGCAAAGGCAGGGGAGGTTTTAATAAAAACCAAGCCCCTCAGCCTCAAAAGGAAACGCAACAGAAGGCGCAAGGACCCAAAGTGCCCAGTGCTGCCTTCTGAGTTGTTGGCCCAAGTCCCACCTCAGCTGCCTGAGGGGACTCTTCCTCAGCGGTGGGAGAGTCGTCTGACTCACTTCTACAATCGATGAAGTCCATAACCTTGGACAAATGGGTCCTCCGGATAATCCGAGGGTATTTCCTCAATCTTTTAGAGACCCCTCCGGATCCCCCAGACGACAGCCCAGGCTGTCAGTACTTCAGTCAGAACTTCTCGCCTCCGAGATGCAAGGCCCTTCTGAACAACAGAGCAGTGGAAGTAGTTCCGCTGGATCAACAGAAAACAGGGTTCTACTCCCATTACTTTCTGGTTCCAAAGAAAACTGGGGGCATGCACCCCATTTTGGACCGCAGAAAATTAAACAAATCTCTTCCCAAAGAGAAATTCAAAATGATGTCGCTAGGAGCCCTGTTACCTTTGCTTCATCAACACGACTGGTTAGCCTCACTGGACATGCAGGATGCTTACCAACACATTCCTATTCACCCAAAGCATCACAAATACCTAAGGTTCGTGGCTTTGGGACAGCATTATTAGTTCAGAGTCCTGCCCTTTGGGCTATCCTCAGCGCCGCGAGTTTTTACAAAGTGTTGTGCAATTCTCACAGCGCATCTCAGAAAAATCAGAATACAGTTGTTCCTATATCTGGACGATTGGCTTCTAGCAAGTCCTTCCAGGAAACTCTAGACGCCATAGCCATGGCGTCACACTTTCTCATGTCCATGGGAGTCCTGCTAAACCTCAAAAAATCGCAGCTGCAGCCCTCCCAGAGGCTCCTTTTCATAGGAACTCTTCTGGACACCTCCTGTGTGAAAGCATTTCTTCCAGAGGACAGGAGGAGCAATATCCTTCAGATGGCCCGACACATCGAAGAGAGCAGCTCCGTTTCAGCTCTCTCAATGCAACGGATACTAGGTCTCATGGCATCCTCGGTGTTCACTGTACCCCTAGCATGCCTTCACATGAGAACCTCTCAGTGGATGCTCAGTACTCAGTGGTCCCCGACCACTCATCCTCAGTCCTTTCTCATCAAGGTGACAGAACTTCTGAAGAGATCACTCACCTGGTGGTCGCAAGAGGACAATCTTCAGGAAGGGTATCCCTTTGCTCCTCTTGATCATCAGATTTCCATTACCACGGACGCGTCCCTGATGGGGTGGGGAGCTCACTGTCAGACTCTCCTCACTCAAGGTTCGTGGACTCAGCTCGAGTCCCACCTTCACATAAATGTCTTAGAAATGAGAGCCATCCTTTATGCAGTCCGGGCTTTGAAGGACATTCTCTGTCACAAGAACATTCTCCTTCAAACGGACAACAAAGCAGTGATGTATTACATCAACAAGCAGGGCGGTGCTCACTCTTACCCCTTATGCAGGGAAGTGATGAGGGTGTGGGAATAGTGCTTGGAGCACAAGGCTCTAATTCATGCGGTCTACCTGCTGGGGGTGCAGAATGAACTGGCAGACCATCTCAGCAGAACGGAGACAGATTCTCATGAATGGTCTCTTGACTCAACCATAGCTCAGTCACTATTCGCAGAGTGGGGAACTATAGACCTGGACCTTTTTGCATCCCCACTCAACACAAAACTGCCTCTTTTCTGTTCCAGAAATCCAGGGCCTGGCATTTTCTGTCAGGATGCGTTCAGGCTGCGGTGGACAAAACTCTTTCTATATGCCTTTCCGCCTCTTCCTCTAATTCAGAGAGTACTTCTCAAGTTCGAGTCCCGGGGGACAGAATGATCCTCATTGCTCCCTTCTGGCCTCGACAAATATGGTTTCCACTACTCAACAGTATGTCGGAAATGCCTCCGAAACTGCTTCCCCTTCAGACAAACCTTCTGACTCAGGAGCCTGTGGTCCATCCCAATCTGAGATCGCTTCACCTTCACGCTTGGCTCCTGAAGAGATAGAAGTGAACAGGTTCAATGTATCTCACAGGGTTTCAGATATTTTTCTGGCTGCGCGCAAGCTAGCCACTAGGAAAACTTACACAGCCAAATGGAAAAGTTTTTTCGCTCTGGTGTGCAAAATCCTCTTTGAATCCTTTTTCCTGCCCACCAGATAAAGTTCTAAAGTACCTTTTAGACCTCTCAAATTCAGGTCTGCAATACTCTACAGTTAAGGTTCACCTTTGTGCCATTTCAGCTTATCATGAGCCAGTAATTTCCTTGTCACTGGCTCAGTTACCTGTGGTTAAGAGGTTTCTTAAGGGAATTCTGCATACCAGACCTCCTATCAGACGTCCAGTCGCAGCCTGGGACATTAATCTTGTGCTAGACATGCTCACCCGAAAACCTATCAAGCCTCTAGCTACCCGAGTTAAAATTTCTCACTTGGAAAACAGCCTTCCTAGTGGCCATTACCTCAGCCCGCAGGGTCTCTGAGATACATGCCTTGGTCACAGACCCTCCGTATACTGTGTTTCATAAAGACAAAGTAGTTCTTAGGACCCATCCTAAGTTCCTCCCTAAGGTTGTTTCAGAATTCCATCTGAACCAAACTTTGGTCCTTCCTACTTACTTTGCGAACTTCCAAAATGAAGGAGAGCATTCTCTTCATTCCTTGGACATCAAAAGGGCTTTGTGTTTCTATCTAGATAGAACAAAAGATTTTCACAAAGCTCAACAACTGTTTGTTTCCTTCAGCGAGACCCAACTGGGTCAACCTGTCGCTATCAGATGCATTTCAACATGGCTGGTGGCATGCCTTCGCCACTGTTATTCCATGGCGCAGGTTAAGCTGGAGGGCAGAGTGTACGCTCACTCTACTAGAGAGGTCGCGGCATCCCTAGTGGAAATCCGCAACATGCCCATTGTAGATATTTGCAATGTGGCCACCTGGAGCTCAGTGCATACTTTCGTCAAACACTATGCCCTGGATGTCCATGCCAGACGACATCTTTCTTTTGGCAGAACCATCCTTAATGGACTCCTGTCCTAAAACTGTGAGCTCTTGGTCTCTCCTGCCACCCTCTCGGGGGATTATTAGCTCGGTACTCTCCCATTGGTGTGAATGAGTGGTGCAGACTTTATGTCCAGGAAGATATGAGTGCAGTACCTGCAGTAATTCTTGATCTTCTTGGACGAGTTTCCTACCACTCATTCTGCTCCCCATCCCGAGCTCACCTCTGTTGTTGGTCTTCACTCCCTCAATCTTTAGGTTGTGAAGACTTCTTTGTTGACCCTTCTTATACGGGTCGTCTGGACTATCTTATGTCCATTTTTTGGTTAGGCTATCCTTCTAGGTTAGTTGTGCTGCATCTCCTCGGGGGGGGGGAGGTACTGAGGCGGTTGGAGGGTCGACTCCGAGATAGTCATTACTACATGAGCTGAGGCTTGCAGTGCCGCTCCTCGCGGCTCCATCTCTGGAGCCGATCCTCTAGTGAAAAGTTTGCTCCCACTGGGTCCTAGTGCCTCTGGCACAGATCCCATTAGTGTGAATGAGTGGTGGAGACTCGTCCAAGAAGATCAAGAATTACGGTAGGTATGTAATTTCCATTTCTGCCCTCTCCTTTTCTGTCTGTCTGGGTGCACAATCAAATGTTCTCTTGAGACCTAGGGAACTGATCACTCTGATGGTCATGCGAGTCTCCGCCTCTCATTACCTCTCTGTTTTCGCTTGGTGCTTCTGTCTTTTCTTCCCCCTTTCATAGCTGGGGTTATAAAAATATATGTGGATATTTGTGTGAAACTGTAAGTAATACTGGAATCTCTTTGTTTGAAATGTATATAGTTATACTGTTAAAATGATTGTAAAAAGCTATTTGGAATTTAGGGGGTTAACCTGAGATGCAGTTTGAGCTCCTCTCAGGCTTGTTTGTAGACTCATTTGCAGAGGTGTCAGCAGGGGGCCAGCTTGGAACATTGTTCTGTTTGCAAGCCTGCTCTTCAAAGAACCTGACAAGAACATTTCGTGAGAAACAGGATGTCTCTTAATGAGTTCCTAGGCAAAGACTTATAAAAAGAGCAGCAATGCTTTTGCTAGGGAGAGTTAGAGAGACAGACTCTGAGATTTGGAATTAAAAAGAAACCCTCAGATGACTTTGTTTTCTCTGTTTGTATTGCCTTTGTAAATAGTTCTACTGAACGATTTTTTTTATTTTACTGTTATTGATAATAATAGAACCTTACTTGTGAATTTTATAACTGTTCTTGGTTTTCCTATGCTTCCTGACCTGTGTCTCGGTGACAAGGCCAGGCTCAGCTCTCCTACTGCACTGTGAATGATATTCATCGGCACAAGACTGAACTATGAAGCCACCGTATCCTGTGTCATACAGGTGGCAGGATTTCTCACACACACCTCCCATCAGGAGCTATGTATTCCTTCTTATACCACTCCCTACCCCCAGCAGCTAGGGGGCAGTTCTGCAAAACAACAGTTACGTCCCACACTGCCTGAGATAGGAGGTGTCCAAAACGTCCAAAACAGACCTTCCAAGTACTACCACTGCCACCTCGTGTGTGTTGACCTGCCAGAGGCGGTTCAAATGGTTTTAATGTAAGGGGGCCAAAATAACTGTAAGAAATGGGAGGGGGTCTGGAGGCTACTTAGGCCCCCAGCAAATGTTGTATTTTTTTAAGTGGTCTTTCAGAGTATTTTTTTATTTTTTAAGTACAACTCAGGCCATAGGTTACATTTTATTGATAAAATAGTTCGGAAGAACACAAAAATGTACCAAATCAAATCTGAAAGCATTTTCTACGTCCATAAAATTAATTTGTGACATCCAGACCCCAGGCATTCATTAACTATTTTATGTGGTATCATCAGTGTTAGCCAAGACTCCTTGTGCCATAGCACCAAAAAGCAATGCAGAATTGCACAGAATAACTATCTCTGGGCGAGGAGGGAAAGGCTGCTACAAAGCCAAAGCTCTCACCACCAAGATCCTCCTTTCTCTGGCTGCAGGCCCCTTCTGAACTAGCAGCACCCCTCCTCCTCCACCCCAGCACCAAAACACAATGCAGAATTGCACAGAATAAATATCTGAGGGAGAGGAGGGAAAGGCAGTTTTAATGCAAAAGGAGGCTGGAGCAAGAAGGCATAGTGACTTTTATATAAAGAATATGGAGGACCCTGGCCCCAGATGGTACACCCAGAAAGAGGCCATGTCCAGGGTTCTCATCCAACAGGACTTGTGCTAGAGAGGGTTTCTGAACCTCCAGCATGGTGCCAGTAACCGTCATGACCTCTCCTGCATCTGTGCTTAAGTTGGACAACAACACAGTGGAAGTATGGGCATTCCAGTAGGATTTCCTTGCTGATTTGGGTAATGTGGAGGGTCAGATTGCTGACTTCACTTACAGTATTGTATATAACAAACATTTGTCAATGCTGAGCATGTTTGCTTGCATGCTATTACAAGTTAGAATAATAGTATCTTGAGGCTATGAACAGATCTTTCTTACCTCCAGTAGGTATTGTCTTGTGGGCTTTGGGTTCCACCAGGCTAAGAGATATACGCCACCATATTCGGAGCCGGCCATGTACAGGAGCACTGTGTTGCAGTTGGCGCATGGCTGGCTTGGGAGCAGTATTTAGACAGTGCACTCCAACCATGTTTTTTTTTTAGTTGCATCCTAATGCAGCTTGTGGATTGTCATGTGCAAAATGCGTGAAATACCCAGAAAATCCCAGGCAACTGAGGCACTGTGCCAATGGGAAAAATTGCAATTGGGGTAGGGGGAACACACAGTACAGCAGCCCATACTGAACTGTATATACTGGCTAACTGGCACCAGTTAAGCCACTTCACCGGAAAAAACCATCAAATCAGATGAGGGAACCAAAAGATAATGTGACACCCTGATTTCACAACGCTGCCCGCCCCCCTCCGATTTAGCCACCACTGGACTGAGCCTCAGGACTCAAAACCGGTTTTAAGCACGGTAAGCTGCAACACTTAACCATTAGGTCATCTGGTTGCCCCGTGACCTTGTATGCTAGATATATTGCTGTAGTACTCTTTTAGTTTATGTTCTGGATTTCTGTTTTGTAAATAAACTCTGGTACGGGAGCTCATGTTTGCATGTATATGGTCTGAAATGTCAGCCGTTGCACTAGAGAGCAGCAGAGAATACTGTGCTGTGTTTTTTGCCTTTGCCATGGATATTGAATTAAACACATAAAGGGAATGGCTCTGTAGTTTGCCTTGCAGGGTGGAGCGGTTGCTTAGCAGCAGGATCTGTAGAGCAGTAGGTCTCTGAGGTGTCTGATAAACTCCTGCTTGTTGTACTTTTAATTGTTGTCTTTGCCTTGGGAACTTGTGGCATTTTGAAACCTGAAAGCTTGTCACTTTATTAAAGGTGGTTGAAAATATCCAGGAGAGTCAGTGGATTTACTGGTGGGGGGACTTTTTAGCAGATAAAGTGTAGTAGTGCAGACAGACTGTGCATAAGAAGTTGCCTGGTATATTGGATCATGAATAGCACAATCAGATTGACTCCTCGGGGTCAATAGCCTTGGGGAAATGTGACTCGCTGTTCTCTGGATGGGTCAAATAGGTGGAGAATATGCTGAATCATTTAAAATTAGACATTTTTCAAATCATTGGCTTAAAGAGCAATAATGCCCTCCGGGAAGAGCATTTTTGCAGCTGTTCCAGACAGATGTAAATCGCATGAAACTTGTAAAGGGTTTAGTACTGACAAGAGCAAGTTACATCTTTTATTAGAGAGCATTTTTTTTTACTGGAGTTAAGGAAATAATTAATTCCTGTAAAAACTTGAGCCTGAGGACAGTTATACCTGGTATCCTGGCCATAACTGCTGTCAGTAATAGTAATTATAATAGCTGTGGAAAAGAACAGGTTCTGCCTCATTTCGTGATGGTTGGTGTGTTGTTGAGATCGTAATGACTGCTGTTTTCCTCTACAAAGTCACTGCGCTTCCAGTATCTACCTGATTCCTTCATAAAGTACTTTTAGATACAGACTGTATGTGTGATAAGCACTATATAAAATGTCTGATCTTGCTGGACTTAAATCGTCACTATTTATTCATACTGGTGGATTCAAGCTGGAGGGTCTTGGACCCTGTGGGAGCCAAAAATCTTCAGGAGGGCCGGCGCCAAGGTAGGCCGCACATGAGTAGCACTGTGAGGCTGTCTTGTGTCATATAAGTTACCCTGGCATCGACCCTCCAACCGCTTCAGTTCCTTTTTTCATGCCATTGAGTGCGCTGCAGTGATGACACTCACCTCCCAGGAGTCAGATCTGTATGACAACAACGTTTAATCTTGTTAAATTAGTTTATTTTTCCTTAAAAAGAAAAAGCAGCAGATTTTGTTATTTTCCTCTCAGCCCTACCAATTAATGTAGTGGACCATGGACGGTGGTGGTGACAGTAGGGAGTCTCCTTTGGAAGGCTGCTTTGGCAGTTGGGCTAAGAACAGCCCACCACCCTCTCCAGAAGGGTGGGGTCTGACCATGGGCAGTCCAGTGTTTGGGAAGGAGGACAGTCCTCCCATAAACACAAAAAGAAGCAGGCTTGTTCTCAATCCAGGTCGGGGGCCCTGCACTGCTCCGCCTCGAGTTCTTCCTCTACCTGTCAGAAGGGGAAAAAATGGTACCGCTCGAGGTCGCCCTCTGGTATGTCTGCCTACAGGTTTTCGGCATTCATGAGCAGGAAGCCTTCGACAACTCCGTCAGGTTCCCCGATGGATTCCACTCGTGGTTGCATGGAATCTTAACACCGGAGCCCTTCTCTGTTCTACCTGTAAGGTTTTTGGTGGGCAGTTTCACCACTGTGCTACTGTTATGGAGCAGTGCGTCAGCGTCTGGCCCGTTTGCCCCTCCTTGTAGAATCGGTGACGGGGCCCTCGGGACCGCAGTTAGAGCCTTTGGGCCAGGTAGAGCATTTGACTCCAGCAACAGATTTTCTTCCCTTGCCAGTGACCGCGCTGCCCAATGCCAGTTCCACATGTCAACCTCCCTCATTCTGTTTCTTTGCAGGACTGGCACAGGTACCATTTCCTCTCTCTTCTTCTTCCTCTAGGCTGGGTTTGGGTTCTCGGGTGGTGCCGGGTACTGTTCAACTGGCGCTGGCACCGTGGGATTCGGTGCCACCTCTGGTGCCGGTTCCAGTGGCGCTTGTCCTACCATCTCTTAGGCCTGGACTTGGCCTTTTGGGGTCCACACCCCTCCTGCCCTCCTCTTCCAAAGGGGATCTGGAGCAGGAAGAGTCTGACCCTAACCTCATCATTTCTGAGGAGGGGGATGAGGATTCCTTTTATAGCCTGGATAATAAACCGTTTGATCCGGCTTCTGTTCCTCAAGAGGACCTTTCCTGTCAGTCCTTACATAGTAATATGCAGGAAACCTGTCTCGTCAGACTTCTGCTCTAGATCCAGGAAAGCAGATGCACCTTGAATGGCTTCATATTCCTAACATTCCACATAACTTTATGCCTCTTGTTCCCCCAGCCTTTGAGACTCTGTCTGAGGCTGTGTGGACTAGGCCTGCCTCTATTCCTTCTGTCTGCAAATCCTTAGATCAAAAATATGTTCCTCCTGAAGAGAGACTTATTCTAGCTTCCCAGCCTATTGTGGATGCGTTAGTTATTCTCTTGCAGAGATCAACAAAGCTGTTCTGCCTCAGGAGGTAACAGCATGTCCTGTCAAAGAATCATGCAAAATCGACACCATGGCTTTCGCACCTGGAACTCTCGGCATGCATATAGCAGCTATCAAGGACATTTTTTTCAGGGTGAGTATGTCCTCTGGACCTCACTTAAGTCACTCATTGAGAATTTACTGGAGTCTGACTCCAAGCTTAAGATCTTCCTGGACTGAAAGTCTCCACCAGTCATTCACACTAATGGGACTACCCTAGATGTACTAGAGCCCAGCAGGAGCCAAAAATCTTCAGGAGGGCCAGCACTGAGGTAGGACCACGCATGCGTGGCACCACAAGGCTGGCTCATGCCATATAGGCTGTTTCGGCATCAACCCTCCAACCGCCTTAGTTCCTTTTTTCCCCGCCATCAAGTGCACTTCATTGACTGTCACTCGCCCGCCGAGAGTCAAATCTTCATGTCTATATGACAGCAGCATTATTGTTCAATATTTGATTTAGTCTTTTATATTTATTTAAAAAAAAGTTTTAAATTTCATTTCAAGTGAAGCAATGAAGAAAAGAAGTTTTCTTCAGCCCGCCATCGACGGAGTCGATGGTAGGGAGACTTTGCTTGAAAGCTGTTGTAGCAGCAGGGCTGGGTCTGGTCCACCACCCTCTTCGGAGGGGAGGTCTGACCACGGGCAATATGGCGCTTGGGAGGAAAGGCAGCCCTCCTGAAAGCACAAAAAGAAGTGGGTCCATTTCCGATCGAGGTCAGGGGCTCGGCACTACTCGGCCTCAAGCTCTTCTTCCCCGGTTGAAAAAGAAGCAGTGCCGCTCGAGGTCACCCTCTGGTATGTCTGCACTAAGATCGTTGGTAGTGGGGGACAGGATGCCAACCTTGGTTCTATTGTTGTCACCTATGGCATCAATCCCTAGCGGCCGTGGTCCCCGGCTCCTGAGTCCCTCTCCTTCCGCTGGGGGGTCTTTCAGTGAGCAGTTTCATCACTGGGCCACTCTTATGGAGCTGTGGATCTGGAAGGTGTCCCTACTGCCCTTGCCTGCGGACCAGACCCTGGGGCCTTCATGCCTAGGGGATGTGGGCCTGCGGGGAGATCGGTTGGGTCAGCCTGGTCACGCGACACTTTCTTCGGTGCCATCGATGCCGCTCCCCCATGTCTTTCTCCCTCACATGGCTATGGCGCAGGGGGCAGCACAGGTACTGCATTCTCCTCCTACTTCTTTTCATACTTTTAGGTCTCCGGCTTTGGGTGTCCCAGTGTTGGGTTTTGGGACCCCAGGTGCTTGGCTGGCATTAATCGCAGCACCGGCCTCAGCTCCAGCCTCGGGTACTGGGGTTTTCAACTCCAATTCAGGGAGTGGCACCTTCTGCCCTTCTTCCTCCCTTTCCTATCTATGTTATCCCTTCTGGAGTAGTAGGAGACTATGGTGAGTCCGATCCTGATCTATGATTAGGGAATGAGCTGAATGAGGATTCATCCTTTGGAGTGGAAAGTAAGCCCTACACTTCAGCAGAGCCTGTGGTCGAGGACCTCTCTTTTAAGTCTCTACTGAAGATTATGAGTTCCACCCTCTCTCTTCAGACTTTTGAGGTGGATCCTGGGAAGCTTTTGTGCATTCAGTATCTGCATGTTCCTGAAATTCCTGTAGAACTAGGACCACCGGTGCAACCCTCTTTTGAGACTTTTTCACAAATGGTGTGGGACAGACTGGCACTCATTCTTTCTGTGGCTAAGTCCATAGACAGGAAGTATACTCCCACTAAGGATGGGCCGATCCTTGCCTCTCAAGCTTTTGTGGACGCCATAGTGGTCCTTGCAGAGAATGACAAAGCTGTGCTTCCCCAGGAATCCATGTCTCATCCAGTGAATAAAGAATCCCATAAAACAGACACTCTGGGAAAGTGGGTGTTCACTGCTGCTACCCTGGGCATGCGTATTGCTAGTTATCAGGGCTATTTCTCTCAGTATGAGTATACCATCTGGTATTCACTCAAAGAAACAGTGGAGGCTCTTCCAGAGTCAAATGTTAACTCGGAGCTTCTTTAGACCATCACTATGGGCATTGAGTACAACAATCAGCAACTTCAGGCTGCTATGGACGCCTTTGACGCTGCTTCTAGAGCAGCAGTGGGCGGGATCTGCACCCGTCTCTCATGGCTAAGGACTTCCGGATTCACTAATGATGCTCAGCAGACAGTCATAAATTTTCCATTTGATGGTGTTTATCTGTTTGGACCACAGGTGGAGCAGGCACTGGAAGCCATTCAGAAAACTAGGACTGCTATTAAGATGGCCAGACCAGCCCCTGCCACCCTTCAGCTGGGCAGAAACCACTGGCAATTTCATAACCGACAGTCCTTTCGTGGTAAAGGTTGAAGGGCTTTTAACAAGAACCAAACCCCTCAACCACAAAAAAAAAATGCAGCAGAAGACACAGACTCCAAAGGCACCCTTTGCCACCCTCTGAAGACCCGGCCCGTGTCCCATGTCAGCAGCCCCGAGGAGGACTCCTCTTCAGCAGTAGGGGGGCATCTGACTCAGTTTTACAACCAGTGGAAGTCCATCACAATGGAAAAATGGGTCCTCAGGATAATTTGAGAGGGATACTCTAAAGTTTTCAGAGACCCCTCTGTATCGTCCACCCAAACAACAACCCAAGCTGTCTTCCACTCAGTCAGACCTCCTTGCTTCTGATATTCTGGGCCTTCTGAACTACAAGGCAGTAGAAGTGGTTCCGCAAGTAGAATGGGACACAGGTTTCTACTCCCACTACTTCCTAGTTCCAAAGAAAACAGGCGGTATGCACCCTATTCTAGACCTAAGGAAGTTGCATACCTTTTCAAAGAGAAATTCAAGATGATTTGGCTGGCATCTCTGGACATGTAGGGCACCTACCAGCATGTCCCAGTACACCCAAGCCACCACAAGTACCTATGCTTTGTGGCTTTGGGTCAACACTACCAGTTCAGAGTCCTGCCTTTTGGGCTGTCCTCAGCGCCACAAGTTTTTACAAAGTGCTTTGCAGAACTCGAGGCGCATGTCAGAAAACTTAGAATTCAGGTGTACATGTACCTGGACGATTGGCTCCTAGTAAGCTCCTCTAGACAAGGGACACGGGAAGTGGTTTCCACAGCTTCCAAGTTCCTCACTTCCATGGGAGTTCTCCTGAACTTAGAAAAATCGCAGCTTCAACCCTCCCAACAATGTCTCTTCATAGGAGCTCTCCTGGACACCTCCAAGGCAAGAGACTTCCTCCCAGAGGACAGGAGAGGCGACATTCTCCAGATGGCTCGCTTCATCAAGGAGAACAACTCGGTCTGGGCTCTCTCGATGCAGCACATGCTAGATCTCATGGTGTTGTCTGTGTTCATGGTGCCCCTGGCACGCTTGCATATGAGAACCACACAATGGATGCTCAGCACTCAGTGATCTCTGACCACGCATTCACAGGTCTTCCACATCAAGGTAACAGAGCCTCTAACAAGGTCACTCACCTGGTGGACTCAGGAGGACAACCTTCTCCAAGATTTTCCCTTTGCCCCACTGGAGACCCAGATCACCATCACCACAGATGCATCTCTGACCGGTTGGGGAGCTCACTGTCAGGATCTCCACACCCAGGGCCTGTGGAGTTCAGAAGAGTCCCAGCTGCACATAAATGTCCTGGAGATGAGAGCTGTTCTGTACGCTGTCTGAGCCCTGAAGGATTTCCCCTGTCACAAAATAATTCTCCTTCAGATGGACAACAAGGCGGTGATGTACTACATTAATAAACAGGGTGGCGCACACTTACCCTCTGTGCAGAGATGCCATGAGAGTATGGGCATGGTGTCTCGAGCATGAAGCCCTGATCCAAGCAGCCTCCCTGCCAGGAATCCAGAACGATCTGGTGGATCACCCCAGCAGAACAGAAGCAGATCCACATGAGTGGTCTCTCGACTCAAATGTGCAATTGCTATTTGAGGAGTGGGGCACCCTGGACCTGGACCTTTTTGCGTCCCCACTCAACGCAAAACTACCTCTATTCTGCTCCAGAAATCCAGAACCTGGCGCTTTCTGTCAGGATGCATTCAGACTGTGGTGGACAAGACACTTTCTGTACGCATTTCCTTCTCTTCCCTTAATTTAGAGGGTGCTACTCAAGTTAGAGGCACAGAGGGGCAGCATGATTCTCATTGCCCTATACTGGCCTCGTCAGATATGGTTTCCATTAATCAGTGGATTATCGGAGGTCCCTCTGAGACAACTTCCCCTTTTGATGGACCACCTGATACAAGGTCCAGTGGTCCATCACAACCTGTGATCCCTTCATCTCCATGCCTGGCTCCTGAGGAGATAGGAGTGGGTAGGTTCAACGTCTCTCGGAGAATCTCAGACATCCTCCTAGCAGCGCGTAAGCCATCCACTAGGAAGACTTATAGGGCGAAGTGGAAATGATTTTCCATTTGGTGTGAAAAGTCCACTCTGTACCCCATTGCTTGCTCACCAAACAAGGTGTTAGAGTACCTTCTAGATGTGTCAAACGTAGGACTGCAATACTCGACAGCAAAGGTGCACCTTTGCACGATTTTGGCTTACCAAGAGCCTATACACAATATATCAGTGGCTCAGTTACCCTTACTTAAGAGATTCCTTAAAGGTATTCTACACACTAGACCACCAGTCAGGAGACCAGTAGCCGCATAGGATATCAAGCTTGTGCTAGACATGCTCACCTGTAAACCATCTAAGCCTCTAGCAACCTGCAACTTAGTTTCTGACCTGGAAGGCAGCCTCCCCTGTGGCCATTACCTCCACTAGCAGGGTCTCTGAAATACATGCCCTGGTCACAGACACCCCCCATCCCCCATACACATTATTTCACAAAGACAAGGTGGTTCTCAGGACTCACCCTAAATTCCTTCCCAAAGTAGTCTCGGAATTCCATCTGAACCAGCCCTTGGTCCTTCCGACCTACTTTGCAAATTTTGAGAATGAAGGGGAGCGTACCCTCCACATTCTGACTATGAAAAGGGTTTTGCGATTCTACATTGACAGAACAAAAGAGAGTCGCAAATCCAAGCAACTCTTTGTCTCATTGAGCATGACCTGGCTGGATCAGCCTGTGGCCATCAGATGCATTTCAGCCTGGCTGGTAGCGTGTCTTCGACATTGCTACTCGATGGCGCAGGTAAAGCTGGAAGGTAGGGTGTACGCCCACACTACCAGAGCAGTCGCAGCATCCCTGGCAGAGATTCAGAATGTGCCTGTTGCAGACACCTGCAACACGGCCACTTGGAACTCGGTGCACACCTTCATGAAGCACTGTGCCCTGGATGTCCATGCCAAACAGCATCCCTCCTTTGGCAGGACAGTTCTTAACGGACTTCTGTCCTGAGTGAGCTCCATCTCCTAATGCCCTGCTGGGGGGATTGTTTTTAGTTTGGTACTCTCTCATTAGTATGAATGAGTGGTGGAGACTTTTAGTCCAGGAAGATATGAAAATTACGTACCTACCGTAATTTTTGATCTTCTTGGATGAAGTCTCCACCACTCATTCACACACCCACCCACCATCCCCCGAGCTCACTCATCCTGTTTTTGGTCTTCACTCCCTCAATGGCTGGGCTGTGAAGACACTGTTGAGTTGACCCTTCTTATATGGGTCAGATGGACTGTCTTATGCCCGGGTTAGGTTAGTTTTCTATATTAGTTTACACTGCACCTCCTCGGTAAAAAAGGTACTGAGGCAGTTGGAGGATTGATGCCAAGATAGCCTATACAGCGCGAACCAGCCTTGTGGCACCACACATGCGTGGTCCTACCTCGGCACCGGCCCTCCTGAAGATTTTTGGCTCCCGCTGGGTCCTAGCGCCCCCGGTGTAGTCCCATTAGTGTGAATGAGTGGAGGAGACTTCGTCCAAGAAGATCAAGAATTACTGCAGGTACGTAATTTTCATATTCTTAAGACTGTCATCTGTGGAATAGAATCCAATAGCCATCAGTTGAAAGCGGCTATGGATTCATGTGGTATTGCCTCCAGAGATGCCGCTGCTGGAATCTGTATTAGAAGACAAATCCTGGCTGCGGACATCAGGTTTTTCCTCAGATACTCAACAGCAGGTTATGAATGTTCCCTTTGATGGTGCCTACCTGTTCTGCAAGCAGGTGGAGCAATCTCTGGAGGCTTCTCAGAAAACAAGGACTACCATCAAAATAGCCAGACCGGCTTCTTCAGTTCCTCGGAGGGGCAGGAACCACCAGTTGTTTCATAACAGACAGTCCTTTCGTGGGGGAGGCAGGGGAGCCCCAGCCAAGCACCAGTCTCCACAGCCACAAAAAAAAATGCAGCAGTAGGCACAGGCCCCAAAAGTGCCCAATGCCACCCTCTGAGACCCCAGACCTGGTTTCACCTCAGCTGCCCAAGGTGAACCTCTCCTCAGCGGTGGGAGGACATCTGACTCAGTTAAACTCGGATAAGACAGAGGTGATGGTTGTGGAATCTGGTCGCTGGACAGGAGGTCTGGGTAGTGGGTCAACCTCTGGATTGTTTCTCGGAGGAGTCCCCCTCCCAAACTCTAACCAGGTACGAAACCTGGGGGTGATTTTTGATGAAGGGCTGACCCTGCAATTGCAGGTGTCGGTCGTCGTCAAATCCTCCTTTTATCATCTAAGGAATATCTCCAGGATTAAGCATCTGGTTCCGTCCAGTGACCTTCCTGTCTTGGTTCATGCCTTTGTGTCCTCTTGCTTAGATTACTGCAGCTCCCTATACCTAGGGCTTTCAGGGGTTGAAATCTGCCGCCTGCAGCTGGTGCAGAATGCAGCAGCCTGGCTATTGACGGGATCATCTCGATCGAGTCATATTACGCCAGTGCTGCGCGATCTGCACTGGCTGCCAGTTCAGTGTTGGATCACCTTTACAGTTGGCTTGCTGACTTTTAAGGCCCTACACGGACTAGGCCCAGACTATCTGAAAGAACTGCTGGTTCCCTACTGCCCTGGGCGATCGCTTGGCTTGGCTGGCAAGGGGTTGCTAAAGATACCTAAGGTGCATTTGAAATCTTCTGGAGCCAGAACTTTTATGTTCATGGCTCCCACATTATGGAATTCTCTACCTCATCGGTTACGGGAGTGCACGACTGTGGAAAGTTTTAAATCAGCCTTAAAGACTTATTTATGGCACCAGGCTTATGGAAGCGATTAGTTGGCCTGTATTAGTATATTGATGTTTGCTGGTTTTAAACATTTTATTTAATTGGTTTGATCTTATTATGTATGGTGCCTTGATTTTCTGAAAGGCACCTTAAAAATAAAAATAAATAAAAAGATATTACAGTCAGTGGAAGTCTATCACCACAGACAAGCGAGTCCTCAGGATTGTTCGAGAGGAGTGCGCCCTCAGCTTTTCAGAGATTCCCCCAGACTTTCTGCCCAAGCGGCAACACACTCTGTCAGCCGCTCAATCAGACCTTCTCCCCTTCGTGGTAGTGGGCCTTCTCAGAAACAGGGCAGTGGAAGTAGTTCCCTGGACAGAACGCAACACAGGTTTCTACTCCAATTACTTTCTGGTTCCAAAAAAGACAGGGAGCATGTGCCTCATTCTCAACCTCTGAAAACTGAACAAGTTCTTGTACTGCAAGAAGTTCAAGATGGTCTCACTGTGGAACCTTCTACCACTTCTCAAACAACAGGATTGCTGGCATCCCTAGACATGCAAGTTGCCTACCAGCACATTCCAGTACACCCAAACCACTACAGGTTCCTTCTCTTTGTGGCTTTGAGTCAGCATTGTCAATTCAGAGTCCTGCCCCTTCGGCTGTCCTCGGCGCCTCAAGTGTTTGCAAAGTGCTTTGCGGTTCTCACGGCACACCTTCGGAAGCTCGGGTATTTCAGGTCTTTCCCTATCTGGACGATTGGCTCCTAGCAAGTCCATCAACTCAGGGTACATACAGAAAAAGCAGTGTCCACAGCAGCTCGGTTCTTGATCTCCATGGGGGTACTGCTGAACCTGCAAAAGTCACAGCTTCAGCCTTCGTAACAGTTCCTCTTTATAGCGGCCCTCTTGGACACTTCCAAAGTGAGGGTCTTCCTCCCAGAGGGCAGAAGGAATGACATCCTTAGAATGACATCATGGAGAATAACCCCGTGTGGGCTCACTCTATGCAGTAGATGTTGGGCTTCATGGCCTCTTCCATCTCCACAATGCCTCTAGCTTGACTGCACATGAGAACCACTCAGTGGATGCTCAGCACTCAGTGGTCCCCAACAACGCATCCTCAGTCCTACCCCATCAAAGTGACGGAACCCCTGCGGCGGTCACTTGCATGGTGGACATGGGAGGACAACCTTCCTCAAGGTCTCCCATTTGCTCCACTGGAATCTCAATAACCATCACCACAGATGCATCTCTCCTTGGGTGGGAGCTCACTGCCAGGGCCATCACATTTAGAGGGTCTGGACCCACACAGAGTCTTACCTACATATGAACATTCTGGACATATCAACATTCTGGAGATAAGGGCAGTCCTTCATGCCCTCCGAGTCTTGGAAGATGTTGTCATTCACAAGGCAATCCTTCTACAGATGAACAACAAAGCAGTGATGTATTACATCAACAGGCAATGAGGGGCACACTCCTACCCACTCTGCAGAGAAGCCATCAGGGTATGGGAGTGGTGCCTTAAGCGCAATGCTCTGTTTCAAGCAGTTTAGCTGCCAGGTACTCAGAATAATCTGGCGGACCAACTCAGCAGGAAGGAAGCAGATCCTCACAAGTGGTCATTATCACCACATGCCATGCAATATTTCTTTGACAAGTGAGGTACTCCAGACGTGGACCTTTTTACATGCCCACTCAACACAAAATTGCCTCTATTCTGCTCCAGAAATGCAGAACCTGGTGTTCTGTCAGGATGCATTCAGGCTGCGGTGGGCAAATTGTTTGTTTAAATGCATTTCCTCCTCTTCCACAAGTTCAGAGGGTGCTGCTCAGACCTGAGACACATGGGGGCAAACTGGCTCTCACTGCACCATAGTGGCCTCGTCAGATTTGGTTTCCCTTGATCAACAAGTTGTCAGTGTCCTCTCTGATGCAGCTGCCTCCACAAATGGACCTTCTGATACAGGGACCTCTGGTCCATCCCAATCAGTGCTCCCTTCATCTCCACGCCTGGCTTCTGAAGATATAGAAGTGAGCAGGTTTAAGGTTTCTCAGAGGGTCTCCGAGATTCTCCTGCCAGCACATAAACCTTCCACTGGGAAACATTACACGGCCAACTGGAAGCACTTCTCGGAATGGTGTGCTAAGATCCACTAGACCCATTCCAGTGTCCTCCAGGCAAAGGTTTGAAATACGTGCTAGACCCCTTCAGACGCAGGGTTACAATACTCTCTGTAAAGGTGCATCTCTGTGCAGTCTCTGCCTATCACGAGCCAGTCCAGAACATGACTCTGGCTCAACTGCCTCTGTTCAAGAAATTCCTCAAGGGCATTCTGCACACGAGGCCCTCGGTCAGGAAGCCAGTTGCCCCTGGGATAGTAACCTTGTGCTAGACATGCTCACTTGTAAACCCTTTAAGCCTCTAGCTATGTGTGATCTCAAGTTTCTGACATGGAAAGTAAGTAAGTAAAGTAAATATACTTTTATTTTTTGGGCGCCTTTCAGATACCAAGGCGCTGTACAATAATATAAACAAAGTGATCAGAATAGACATACATTTAAAATTTTAAAAACCTTCAGAAAAGTCTCGTAAAACAAATAAGTCTTGAGCTCAGACTTAAAACTTGAGACGGTCAGGCATTCTCTTATCCGACGAGGTAAAGAATTCCACAGGGTAGTGGCAGCATAAGAAAAAGCACGTGCCCCAGATGTTTTTAGCCAAACCCTGGGAATCTCTAGCAATCCCTCGTTGGCTGATCGGAGTGAGCGGGAGGGGCAGTAGGGAGTAAGGAGGTCTTGCAGATACTGGGGTTCCTGTTCATGTAGGGCTTTATAGGTCAGTAACCTGACCTTAAAGGTGATCCACCATTATACCGGCAGCCTGTGCAGTTCACATAGCACAGGCGTAATGTGACTAGTCCTGGATGTTCCAGTCAAAACCCTGGCTGATACGTTCTGCACTAGCTGCAAGTGACAGATATCAACCCCCAGAAGCCCTAGGTAAAGGACATTGCAGTAATCAAGGCGGGTGGTTATGAAGGCATGGACCAATTTAGGAAGGTCAGCCGGAGGAACCAGATGTTTCACCCGGGCGATATTCCTAAGATGATAAAAGGAAGATTTGACAACGGCAGACACCTGCGATTTCAGGGTTAAGCCGCCATCAAAAATAATGCCCAGATTACGCACCTATCTGAGGTCATGAGCTGGACATCATCAAGCCATAGGCCTCAAGGAAGCCCAGTCCTAAGACCCACCTCAGGGCGACTCAGGTCCACAACCAACACCTCGGTCTTATCCGGATTTAACCTCAGCCAGCTAGTGCTAGTCCAATCTCTGATTTCGGCTAGACAGTTGTTAAGCACGGACATCACATCATCTTGTCCAAGAATAAAGGACATATACAGTTGGGTATCATCTGCATAGCAATGAAAACCCAAACTGTATCGCCTAATGATATCTCCTGATGGCAGCATATACACTGCGAACAGCATGGGTGCCAAAACTCAACCTTTGTGGTGGCCATCACTTCTGCTTGCAGGGTCAAGATACATGCTTTGGTCATAGACCCTCCGTATACCATCTTTCACAAAGACAAGGTGGTTCTCCGTACACACCCCAAGTTCCTACCCCAGTGGTTTCAGAGTTCCACCTGAACCAACCGTTGGTTCTACCTACTTATTTTCCTAACTTCCAGAATGAAGGGGAATGCACCCTTCTCTCCCTGGATGTTAAAACATCCCTTCGGTTCTACATCGATAGAACCAAGGACATCCGTCAATCCAAGCAGCTCTTTGTGTCCTTTAATGTCACCTGGCTGGGTAAGCCAGTAACCATTAAGTGTATTTCTGCTTGGATAGTGGCCTGCCTTCGCCACTTCTAGTCTATGGCACAGGTCACATTGGAGGGTCAAGTGCGTGCCCACTCTACCAGAGCAGTTGCTACATCCTTGGCAGAGATCCACTCTGTTTCCATTGCTGAAATCTGCAAAGTGGCTACTTGGAGCTCAGTGCATACTTTCTTTAAGCACTATGCTATGGATGTCCATGGCAGACAGCATGCTTCCTTTGGCAGGACAGTCCTTAATGGACTTCTGTCCTGAATGAGCTCCATCTCCTAATGCCCTGCTCAGGGGATTTGTTTCAGCTTGGTACTCTACCCAGCAGTATGAATAAATGGGGAAGACTTAAGTCCAGGAAGATATGAAAATTATGTACTCATCGTAATTCTTGATGATCTTAGACAAGTTTTCACCATTTATTCATCTGCCCACCCGTCATCTCCTGAGCTCACTTGTTCTGTTCTTGGTCTTCACCTCCCTTGTTTCGGTTTGGGCTGTGAAGACATTGTTCTTATTTGACCCTTCTTATATGGGTCAGAAGGGCTATCTTATGCCCTTGTTAGGTTAGGTGTTGGTCTAGTTAGAATACGCTGCACCTCCTTGATATAAAAGGTACTGAGGTGGATGGAGGGTCGACGCTGAGGTAACCTATGCAGCATGAGCCAGCCTCATGGTGTCACGCATGTGTGGTCCTACCTCGGCGCGGGCCCTCCTGAAGATTTTTGGCTCCTGCAGAGTCCCAGTGCCTCTGGCTTGAACCCAGCAGTATGAAGAAATGGTGTAGACTTGTCCAAGAAGATTAAGAATTACAGTGAGTACATCATTTTCATTTCCATCAGCACAACACTAATGTATCCCTGGTAGGATATTACAGTAATTACTACAAATCATGAACATGTCCAAAAATGAAGTCTGTGCTTTGAGGCACAAACCAGGGAGCTGCTGAATATTTCTGCCCCCCATTAGTCAGCTTGAATAATAAAACAGGCAGATACAAGCATACCTTCATCATCCAAATGTGCCTGCGACAAGATGTGCGATAAATGGGTAAAATGTGTGACATATCATCAAACACGACCTTACAGGCTCAGACTTTAGTGGGTTTTAGTGCACTAATGCTGATAATGTTTGTTGATTACTGAGCATCATAAATTATTATGAATTTCTGCTTTAAAGTTTCAGTGAGCAGTGTGGAATATTGCCTTCTCTATGTGGGAAAGCGTGTTTCTGTTGGTGACAGAATGAGTGACCTACCTTGTAATGTGTGGCAGTTGAGAAGTATGGACATAGGTGCATTCCAAAAGAGATCCTTTTGATCAAAACATTAGTTTTATTTACGTAGTCAGCTGGAATTCCACCCCAGATATGAAAAGAAAAAAACATACAGTATTTGTACTAAAGTGTTTATGCATGGAAATGTCCCATACATTTTCGTTTTAGCTCTCCAGCTTTCATTTTGAGCCCTGTGTTTTGATTTTATAATCCCTGTGCTTTCATTGTGAACCCCATGCTTTCATTTTAGCATCCATGATTTCATTTTGAGCCCCGTGCTTTCATGGAGTCCTTGTGTTTTCATTGCAGGTCCCTGTGCTTTCATTTTAAGTCCCATATTTTCATTTTGGTACCCATGCTTCATTTTGAGCCCCATGCTTTTGCAAAAACCACCTTGCTTTCAGCCATACTAACAGGTGAAGTCCTGACTTTCCATACAGCTGCAGATATAGCAGTAAGGGTACAGAAAAGTAAAATGAGGTAGAGATTGACTAAAAAAGAGAAAAGGCAGTTTGTTCAAAGAAGGGAAGAGGGAACGTTACGCATGCTGGTGACAACTGAGACTCCACACTCCCAATCTCTGTCCCGATTATGTAGTGAAAGAAATCCACTACATAGGCAGAAGGTACATGTTACTGCACATCCTGTTCCATCGGAACTGTCCCCTTTTGGACTTTACCCAGAATGGTAATCCTGTAGATACCCGTCCCCTTATGCGTCTGGCCAATTTCCCGTCTGTCCTAATAGCTATGCCCACAATGCATCTACTGCTAGAATTGTGTTTATTTATTATATATTGAATTTTGATGACCGGGTAGGCCCACTGGGCCCCGGAGGTCCCTTTTTCAGGGGTGACCCGGGAGTAACAATTACATACAGATAACAGATCAGTACACTCAGGTAATTATAATGTTATTTGACAATAAAAGACTTCATAGGATTACAAGCGGTAAGTAGTGGAGGACATACAGGCAGTAAGGACATAGGAGTTACACATAATGAAAACATTTTACATATCAAGTTAATGTTGAGATTGAGAGTGCTCAAGGTAAAGGCAAGCAGTTGCTATGTCATTTATATTATATTTACTTACCTTATTTTATATATATATATTATTTTTTTTTGTGTGTGTGTGTGTGTGTGCCCAGTAGCACCATGGCCAATGGTGGGTTCGCAACCCATCGATCAGTGTGTTGCTACCCAGTCCATTTGTTGCCACCAGGAACAAGACATGCACCTAATACCACTGTCTACCAACATTACTGCTATTCCAGCCAGCTCTGACGGACTTGGAAGACTCCACCTGGCTGTATAACTGTAGTCCCTGTTAGCACCTGTAGGTTATATGCACCGCTACCCCCCACCTGGACTGAACAAATAAGGAGTGAAGGGATATTTTTACCCTTAGGACTGAAATACTCTGCTTTCTGAATTTTTTGTAAGATCCCCCTTGCAAGTTTACGATGCATCCCTAAGTACCAAGTTAGCAGTACCATGTGATGCTAACCACATGTCCCCACCCCCGAGACTGTAGGAGAGGGTTCCAGAGTTGCTCACTGCTGTTGCAACCTGCCCATGTTTAAACTTAAGGTCCCAGTATTACCCACCCGCAGTATTAAACAGTCAGTAACTGCGAACATCCAGTGGGATTGAGACTTGGTTTAGATGTTGGAGGTATGAGATGAGTCGGTGGATGACAGCGTGACCATTTGGCTAAAATGCTGCCCGATGTACAAGGAGAGTAGTAATTTCTGAGTCCTGTAACTCATCTGGACCATTGATTCTAACTAGTCTATTTGTTGCAGCTAGGAACAATACTTATACCGAATATCACTGGCTCACCATGCGTGCCAGAATTCCAAACAGATCTGGTTATCATGTCACAGCCACTGAGATGCATACCCATAGTGTTGGCACCTGTATGGTATGTTTTCCCAAGTGCTCCTATGCCTGCTGTGTTAGGTAAATGGTTAGCCAGTAATACCTAGTCTCGGTTACCTATTCCAGAGCACCTGGGAGCCCTGGGACAGTTAACTGACCCGCTTAAAGCATATTGCGACAAGTAGGAGCTGTGTACTGAAACCCATGTACTCTACCCCTTGCTCTTGGGTCCATTCCCGTGTGCAGCAGCGGGGACAGCCAGCCAGCCGGAAGCTCAGTAGCCCTCCTGGCTAACCACCACTGTCCTCCATACCTTTCCATTTCTCACAAGTGGCCAGTGGGCAACCAATGGTGTTGAGAATTAATATGCATCTTCTGCTGCACTTGGAAGTCAATCCTTGGGGTGGGGGGGCAGCATCCTGCAGTGCTATATAAGCATGATCAGCTCTGCCATGCTGTGTCCTGCTACACGCCTGCCATGTCTGTGGTAACTCAGGTGCCTGGGGCAGAAAAAAAAAATGACCCCCTCAGGGTCACACAGGATACCAGCCCCTGATCTGCATGCTGTGCAGACGTGATGAGCCCCCTAGCTAAATGCAGCTCAGTTCTCCACCTGTGGGCTGTACTGCCAGCGCCAACTCAATCGCTAGCTACCCGAGTCCCAGCACCAGTGTAGTTCCTGATGTGAACAGTCACCTGGTGACATCTCGACCCCGGGTCGGATCCATCAGCACATGGCCACGGATAAGGGTGCTGATGGAGTGCCTCGCTGGCGGGCCCCAAACTCAGTCATGCTGGCCAAACTCTGACAACCCGCTGGAGAGGCAGAGGACCGCTCGATCCTTCTTGGCCTGAGATGCTGATGGCTGCCTCTAGATTAAAGTATTTGGGTGCCCCATGCCCTCCTCAAGATGGCCGCCAACCTCGTGGGTCCCACGATATCGCGCCCACTGTGTAGTGCGCAAGTATGGACTATGCCTAATGCCACCATGCGAATGGGCGAGCACACGCCCCTGTTGCCCCTGCTTGGATGTGGTGGTGCCTGAGAAAGCCGCCGAACATAGGCCTGAATGGTGCGGGGGCGGGGGAGATCACCATTCTGCGGGAGGCTGTAGTGCAAAACAACTCCCTGGATGGCCCGCATAAAAATCCAGGTTGGGAGCATCTGATCACCGAACCCCAGAACCATTAAGGAGAGCCCTCTCCTTCAACCACCAGGTAAAAGGCAATGTGACCAAAACAGCATTTCTGCATTTTTGTGTGTTTTTATTGTTTGTTTATTTATATTTTTTTTTAGAAACAAAAAAAAAAAAAGAAGAACCGTGTCGGTGCAGGAAGAGGTCAGTGACACAACCAACACCAGGGGAGATGGGGGAGTTTCCCCCCCGCACGAGCCAACATGTTCGGTCCTCCTGTCCCACTGCAGCTCAGCATGGCGAAGTTACCACCACCACCGGTGGTCCTGTTCTTGGTCCACTTCAACTGGGGAATCGCCCTTAGCTGCCGGGAATATGCCTGCTCCTCTGCCCACGCTGCATCAGCCACTGCCGGTATCCCAGCCTGGGACCCTAATCTGCAGCACCCGCTGCAACCATTCCAAAAGGGGGGGGTCCCAGTGGTACAAATAGTGGAGAAAAGGCTGGTCAAGTCCCTCTAAGGTGCAGCACCATATCTCACAACTTCTCTGCATTTACTTATGGCAGTGGCCTGGCAGAACCAAAGCAAAGTCTAGAAAGTGTAGTACTTTTTATGTTTGCTTGCACGCATGTGCAAGAAACTTAGTGCCATCATCTGAATTTTCCAGAGGTGTGTCAGCCTCTTCCAATTCAGTCAGTGTGTTTGCAGGCGCGGTCGCAGTGCGCCAATCACTGCTGCAGCTGTCTATGACAGCTGAAAATGCAGTGGCATACAGTTGAAAGAGAGAGCTCCGCTTCAGTGAGCAAAGCTCCCCCCTCCACACACACACATGTGCACGCACGCACACTGCGTGCTCATGTGCCTTCCCCTCCACCCACACTGCTGACGGGGAGTGCCCGGTCCCGTCGACCTTTAAAGCATCCAGGTGCCATGCTGGGAGCCCACCCAGCATGGCAAAATGTTTATGGCGAAGGGAGTTCCCAATCCCGGTCGGCTGCATGCCCCCAACAGTCTTCCAGGTGCCATGCTGGAGCCACCCCAGCGTGGCAAACATCCTCGTAGTCTTCGTCCCTCTTAGTCTTAGTAAAAAAAACAAAAAAAAAACCTGTAAATAAAAAAACTGTCCCTCAAATTGCTTCTCCCTGCCCTCTCACAACCTGCACCCACCCACTGCACCGTGTCTCCCACCCCACCCCATACTTACCTCAGAACCTCGGCGCAATGATCTTCGTGGACCGGAACATGTCTGCACTCTCAAAGCCGACCGTGAACTGAGGAAATGCCGTAAGCTGTATAATGTAATGAATAGGGTTTTTCAACTTTGCTGCATATCTCGGGCATTTTTGGAATTTTGCACCAAATTTTCAACATGGGGTTTTGGGACCCTTCTCATGAATGCTGTCACTGTCATGGCGTTGCTCGGGCCCGAAGGGTGATTTTGCAGCCACTGCGCGAAATCATCTTTCCGGAATGATTAACAAAACAACACTGCCAGTGTTCATAAGGTGGGCTCTCAAAATGCCTATTTTGAAAATTTGGTGGAAAAATTCCTAAAAATGACTGTTTTATGAGCGTGCGTTGCGCAGTTCCTACATACGCTCGTAAGTTCGCGAACTTCCAATATTTTCACTCCAGATTTTCAACATTGTCATTTTACCACACCTTCTTATGAGCAGTACAGCTGTCATTTTTCCCGTCTCACCCAAAACGTGTTTCCGCTTATGTAGTGCACAATGGCGCAGTGGAGTATCTTGGAAATCAATGTACGGGCACATTAAAAATCACAGTGACACTGTTCATGAGCAGACGTCTTAAAATGGCTGTGTTGAAAAGTTGGTGAAAAAATTCCTAAAATGACTGTTTTACGAGCACGCTGCAGAGTTCTTACGCACGCACGCCGTAAGTTAGCAAATTCTTCAATATTTTCACCCAGATTTTCAATATTGCCATTTTACCACACCTCCTTATGAGCAGTACAGTTGTCATTTTTCACATCTCACCCACAACGTGTTTCTGCCCATGTAGCGCACAATGGCGCAGTCGGTGTGCGAAATCAATGTATGGGACACGTTAAGAAAATCACAGTGACACTGGTCATGAGCAGAGGTGTTAAAATGGCTATGTTGAAAATTTGGTGAAAAAATTCCCAAAAATGACTGTTTTAGGAGCGCACGTTGCGCAGTTCCTATGCATGCTGGCAAGTTTGCGAATTTGTAATATTTGCACACCAGATTTTCAACAGTGCCATTTTACCACACTTCCTTATGAGCAGTACAGCTACCATTTTTCACATCTCGCCCAAAATATGTTTCCGCACATGTAGCGCACAATGGTACAGTCGGTGTGCGAAAACAATGTTTGGGACACATTAAGAAAATCAGAGTGACACTGGTCATGAGCAGAGGTCTTAAAATGGATATGTTGAAAATTTGGTGACAAAACTCCATAAAATGACTGTGTTACGGTGAGCATTGCACAGTTTCCACGCACCCTCGTAAGTTCATGAATTTGTAATATTTTCAGTCCAGATTTTCACCAGTGACATTTTTCCACACCTTCTTATGAACAGTACAGCTGTCATTTTCCACAACATGCCCGAAATGTGTTTTCATACTTTTAGCACAGAAATGCGTGGTCGCTGTGGGAAATCATTGTTCGGGACAGATGAAGAAAATCACACTGACACTGTTCATGATCGGAGGTCCCAAAATGCCTGTGTTAACAATCTGCTGTAAAAAAAATCCCCAAACTAGTTACATTCACAGTTGTGCGTTGCACAGTTTCTACGCACGCTCGTGTCTTCACCGGTTTTTTTAAGATTTTCACAGCAGATTTTCAACATTGCCATTTTTTACACCTCCCCATGAACAGTACCGCTGTCATTTTTCACATCCTGTTCGGAAAGTGTCTTTTGCACCTGTGGTCCCAAATGCCATAGTCGCTGTGCAAAAGCAGTTTTCGGCTAACAAACTGATATTGCCACTGTTCATGAGGTGGGGGTCACAAAAAAAACATGTTGAAAATTTGGAGTGAAAATACCAACGAATGCCTGAGGCGTTAGGGTTTCTGATCATAACGCCCCACCCTGTAGAGAATGACAGGCATCAGGGGTGTGACTTGGGATTCTTGCCTGTCATGCTCATACCATTCCACCCCCACCCACACCCTGCAGCCAGTGAGAGGCATCAAGGTGTGCCTCGGACTCTTCGGGCCCAAACTTCACCCCATTCTCCTATACTGCACCCATCTCACTGTATTTCCTGATGGAATGGGGTGCACATAAGGGCCAAAGACCCCAAGGCACACCGTGACACTTGTCAGTGTCTGCAGGATAGGGTGTGGTGAAAGAACGTGGTCGTTATGCCTGATGACCCAAAGGCACACCCCAATGCCTGTCACTCTCTGCAGGGTGGTGGTGGGGTTGGCTTCAGTTCAGTACTTCGCTGCCATTCCTATTATGCAGCTCTGTAACTTCTACACTACCAATGCCAATGCCAGCAAGCAAACATTCGGCATTGACAAATACTTGTTTTTTTATTTTAAACAAAACTACATCTACCATTAATGGGCCCCACCAACATTAGTAAGAACATCAGTAACCTGCATGGACCAGGATAAATCTAAGTGTAAAGCTACCAACTTTCCGAGGCCTAAAACTGGGACGGACCATCCTGACCATGACCCCTCCCCCCCACCGTGTCACTCCTACGGGTAACCTCCTACTCCACAGACAACGCTGCACACAATCAATTACATTTTGCTGCTTGCCCTGGCCATGCCGCCCCATAGTAACACCAGTAGCAAACATCCAGATTAAAACAATACATCATTCTGCTGCAGCAAGTTCCAAATCATGATGTACAGAAAGTACATTAGAAGCAAACCTGCGTTAAACTGTGATCAGACATTTGAACTGCATGTATTGCTCCTCATGACAGTCCTATCCCAACCCGCTTACACTTACCTCATTTGCTGAGCAAACTTCACTTCAGTGACTCCCACCACCACACCAGATTATTTTCACACACTTCCCTGCAGCTGATCAGGTTCGAGTACCTTAGTTCACTGCTGCCGGTCTCTTCTCTGTCTGGAGTCCCTCTCAGCTGCTGGCAGGCAGACGTTCACATGCACTAGTTTGCACTACTACCCAGTCTAATCTAACAGGAAGGAACATGCTTTACTGTGCTCCCACTGACATGCTTGCGGTGCAATACAGGCCCAAGGGTTGAAGTTGCAAACTCCTGTCCAGCCTGAGCAGCGCTACAGTGGTGCTGAAATAAGTGGCACTCTCGGATTAGCAGTCAGTAAAAAAAAAAAAAAAAAAAGGGACAAAACTGGGACAAGTATGTAACAACTAGGACAAAAGTGACATTTTGCAAACCTTATAGGGACACTGGGACATGCTGCCTAAAATAGGGACTGTCCTGGGAAAATAAGGACTGTTGGTAGCTTTATCTGAGTGTAAAACTCAGCGTTCTGTGCAAAATTCTTACTAGATGAGAGGTAAGCTCAGCAATAAAGGCAGCTCTTTTGTCTATGCAGTACAGCTACTGCTGTTCAGTGCCCCCCCACAACTGCAAGGCACAGAACAAGGCCCTTACTTCTGTTTTGACTGCAGGTCACAGGAGTTGTTTGCAGTTCGATGAATGGAGGGGAAAGAAAGTAGAGCTTCTGGCCCTGAGCTCAGAAATCCTTTCTTTCTTCGCCCTGCCCTGAATGCCACCGCCTCCATGCAGCTTTGTGGGACCTCACCCCATGATGTTGCCATGATGTCTGTTCACCCAGGGGGGAGGTCCCCTACCTTCTTTCTAGGTCCAGGGAGGGAGGGCCCCAGACAAATGGCCAGCTGCTGGGATGCCTTGCAGCTTCTCTAGTTTGTTAAAAGAAGGGAAGAGGGTGTGAAATTCCAAGCAGGCAAGGAGAAATTAGCCACAGAGGTCTGCATCCCTGTAAGAAATTAGAAATGAAGGGTTAAGTTATCCCACCCCTACCTGCTCCCCCAGGCTCAACAGGGACCTAAAGCAACTGATCCTACACAAAAAGTCCATGAGTGCTGAAAAGAGCAAGTTGCCTTCAAGCTGGAGAGGAGTAGAGAGCATCACTGAGGGACTGCAAGACCGGAATTAAGAAAGCCAAGGAGGAACTGTAAGTCAGGATAGCAGTAGGAGCTGCAGAAAACACCAAAGCATTCCTTCTGTTCATAAATGGAAGGTGGGTAATACTACACTCCGGGAGGAGGAGGTCACATGTAATACAGTATATACTGTGGGGCTCCACTTGTTTCAGTGGGGGAGGAAAAAGACCTGGGAGTCATAATAGACATGAGGTTGAAACCAGGGCTGTGCCACCCTGCAAAATATAAAGCATAAAATAATAAGCGTTCCAAATCCTGAGCGCCTCACCTCCCAAAGGCTACCCCGCTAATTAAGCTTTTCATTGCAGCAATGAAAAGCCTTTGTTTTACCTGCTGGAACTCACTTTATTTTATTTTTGTAAACTCTGGGAGTTGGAAACATGGTGAACGCTGCGCAGCTCCATTTAGTTTGAAAGTGCGGCTCTGCCCCGCTCGCTTCAGTACAATATTAGGACAGATGGGATCCCTTCCGGCAGATGTTCCAGGACTAACCACCAATGGAGTGCTTTTCATCCCATGCACACGTTCCATCCGAATCATGATAGCCATCTTTTCTTTCCAGCGTGCTTACCAAGGGAGTGATCCAGTGGCACTCCCTCCCCAAACTAGTCCTTAGAACAGTTCCTGCACCTCCTATTACAGACAGTACTATATTTACAAACAACACAGAGAAACTGTTTTCTTTCTTTCTTATGTTACCAACATGGACACAACACCAGCACTGCCACCGCTTCCATCCTTCAATTGCCAACCCACTTTCACAGCGTATGGTAGCCAGCAGCGCGACTCCATGTCCGAGACTAAATTGAGAAACCTGCTGCTCCTGCCAATGCTCTGACCATGCTTGAAATACCAAGTTTCACAATTTAAAAGTAAATCAAAATACCCTTTTTTTTCTATTGAATCACACGTGACATGAGTGCATGGCATTCTCGCTCCACCGCTGCCTCCCTGTTCACAGTCTGCAAACAAAACCATTTTTTATTTACTATACAGAACAGTATTGATCAGAAATGCCCATGTGGGGGGGGGGGGACTGAAAAGTAGCAATAATATTTAGCATTAGCGAAGAGACACACGGCACTGCAGTGTAATAGAAAAAAGGGATTCTTATAAGCAGCAGCACCCTCTAGTGGCACTATTTTATTTTTATTTATTTAGTTTTTGTTTACCGGGTAAGTGCACTAGCCAGTTGGTGACTATTTTCAGGCACGACCCGGGAGAGTACAAGACAATACATACAGAGGGTGTTTACTATAGACAATACAGCTTGTAAGGCAATAAAGTGTTTAGACAGTAAAGCAAAGTACTTGGCATGAAGCATAAGTAGCTAAAATAGCTGTGATGGCACGGATAACAGTAAAACAGCATTGGTCAGCACAGTAAAACAGCATTGGGCAGCACAGTATACAGGTTGATGAGGTAGGTAACCGGAGGGCAGTGGCTTGAGCAGAGAGAAGTAGGAATCTAGGGTCAGGACCATCAGAGCTCCCACCCTTGTGAGGATTTACAGCCAAGAGGGCCTAAAGAACATCAGCAAGGGTAAGAGGTGAAAAAGAAAAAAAGGAGGAGGGGGCAGTAGGCGAGGTAGAGGAGAAGAGTGAGGTATGGGGAGAAGGAGAGGAGGCAGAGGAATAGAGCAGTGAACAGGCAAAGGAGGTGAAAAGGAACTGAAAGATGAAACAACTGCAGCAGAGTCAGAGACAGGAATATTGTCCATTTTGAGAACAGGAAGAGGGGACTGGGACGGAGGGGAGAAAAGTGAATGAATTTATTTATTTTTATTTATTTAGTTTTTGTTAACCGGGTAAGTGCGCTAGTCAGCAAGTGACTGTTTTCAGGCACGACCCGGGAGGTACAGTTACAATACACAAAGAGTACAGCCAGATTATTAAGACAATGAGTACAAAAAATGCAGAGAGAAATACATATGGCAATGTAACATACATTAGTAAACAAAAATATACAGACTATACTAGTCTATAGTATAGTTATACTATACGGACTATTTTGCATAAGCTGCCATTTCTCTTCATTTTTATTAGTAATTCACCCTCTGTTTTTATAAATGTTATTGTTAAAAAAACTAACAATAATATTAGTCCATTTTCTAAGCGCAATAATACCCTCCAGGGTGGGCATTATGGAATATAACAGACCTTCCAGGGACTCCGCCTGCGGCGTCAGGCCTCATTACACCCCTGGGTGATCCTTTATATACCAGTAATGCACACCCTGTTGGGTATTTTTGCTTACATCTCAGACTGATGTAATGCCCTGCACTAATGTGGCCCTGTAAAGCTGAACCCTTCTCTGCCTCAAAGTTAAATGCCTTTCTCAGTTGCTTTTCATTGTATTATCCTGATCTACAGCATCTGGTGTCACTTCTATAAAGGTCAGTGAAAACTCATGGGAAGTAATCCATCAAACAGTGAGAGCTAGGAATACTTGCTAGGAAAAGACTACCACAGCTGTACAAGAAGTGACCTAGGCTATGAAACGTTGGCCTGCCTGACCAACTGAATGGTGTCATGATTCCCTTTTATCTAAATAAAAAGCTTTTTCCTAAAATCAAGGAGCCGAGTCTGTGTCCCCTTCTTTCCTAGTCTGATTTTTTACCACAGAGTAAGACTCCTCTTGCTATACCTTCAGATTCCCAAAGCACCTGGGAAGTGGGCATCCAGGAGCTGTCTTTCTAGGAGCGTGGATATGTTGTTCATCCACACTCTCTGACATGTCCCTTCCCCCCACTCCTGGCTCCTCCCACCCACCCGGGTGGTAAATACCTAGGCTCCGCCCCATGATGCCAGATCTTCCTTTCTGCTGGAAGATTCAGGTTCTCTCATGCTACTTAGCAATTCATAAGCCCTGGATTCGCAATGTCGGTTTACACCGCAAATTACTTTGAAACTCGTCAGAGTTCACGATTCTGATTACAGCGCATCGGACATGGAGGACAAATCATCCCCAGGATTTCGCCGGTGTCCCTCTGGCCAGAAAATGTTGCGCACCAATCCCCACCTCTCGTGTGTGTCTATTGCCTAGGTGTCGGACATGACACCACGTCTTGTACATTCTGTTTGGCCTTCCATCCCAACATTCTGGATGACCGCAAGGCGTGCCTAAAATTGGGGAGACCAGAGCTTAGAAACCCGCCGGTGAAATCTAAGGAGGCAAGGTGGGTGGTTTCCACGGCTGCGGGATCTGCCGAGCAGCTTAAGCAGATGGCTGCTTTCAAAGAGGAGGCGGCTCAGGCTTCAGCCAGTCGCAGTTTTTTCGTTCCTCTCAACCTTGGCTCTACCTTTTTGGGCTCCTTTAGGGAGTTGTGCCAGTCTCTCCCCACCAGGGGTGAGGTGCCCTCGGGCTCACACTTCTCCCACCCTCAGAAGAGGGACAAGGACCCCAAGTCGTCTTCTTCCAGAAGGAGACACTCCTGGGACCGAGACAGGTCTGAATCCTAGGAACATGCTGTCTCAACTCCGGTCGAGATCGCTTCCTCGGTCACCGGCTTTACCAACCTTCCGTCGGGTCAAGGCGCCAAGACCGAGGAAACGGCTGAATCGGCCAAGATTACTCTCGATCCAATCGAGCCATTATTGCCGACTCCGGTCGACGATTTCTTAGAAAGGACGTCTGTCCTTTCCTTTCCCGATGAGGAGACACTGCCCTTGGGTGTCCCCATCGAGGATAAAGTGCTGGAACCTCAGTTTTCACCTACTCTGGTGTCCCCTGATCAAACTGGCCGACCAAGTCAGTCTTGATCAAGTACCAGGACCCCTTTGGTCGATCGGCCGAAAAAGGGCCACAAACATTCTAAAAAGAGGCACCACCGCCGGTCCTCATTATTCTCGGACGAGGAGAGGCATCGACTCAGACTCCATCAATGCTATGAGGATTTGATGTGGCAACAGTTGATTTTGACCAGGCAGAAGCCGGCTCCACCGACCACCCCGGCCATTGCTTGGCTCCCACCTCCTAAGCCGACGCCTACCCATCCGGAACTGAAGGCCTCGGTTCCACCTCCCGTGGGTGTGGCGTGTATACCGGCTCGGCCTATTCTGGTTTCTCCACCAATTTTGGTGGAGCCACTGCCTAAGCAGCCTCAGGGAGAGGCTCCCTTGAAAGAGGACTGTGCAGACACTGGGCTTCCCCAACATCTGTCCATTACGGTCACCCCCATCTGCCCTTGGTGGATCGAAGGGGATGTAGGCAGTAGGCCACTATACCCTGACTCTTCGGACTCCGATGACACGGGGTTACACTCTCATCCCGGGGATGATGAGTCGTCCGTGACTGGACTGGAGAAAGGCCCTTCTTCCTTTCAGGGCATTCTCTGCCTGATCTCCAAGTCCACCAGAATGCCCCTGGAGCCCATCCAGAAAAAGGCGGAGTACCCCGTTACAAATATCCTCAAAAGGGGGAATACTCCGATGGAGGCCTTTCCAGTGGGCGAAGCCATCACTGGCCCGACCCTTAAGCTTTGGCAGCACCCTGCTTCCTGCCCGGCTCCGTCTGCCCGCATGGCCCGCAGGTACACAGTGCCCATTGGGTCCCTGGTGGGGTTCACAGAGCATCCTTCAGCCGAAAGCCTAGTGACTGCCTCTGTGTTTAGGTGTACTGGCAGCTCGGCCGACACTGACCGACCCCAGGACAAGGAGTCCAAGAATATGGACCATTCCACCCGTAAGGTCTATGTGGCCTCCTCCTTAGGCCTTCGTCAGGCCAGCTCGGCTGTTATCATGGCACACTTTTCTCATGCCCTTCTTGGGTCATTGGACGAAGTCCTCTCTCATCTCCCGGCGGACATGCAGACCTCAGTGAAGCAAATTCATGATCAGGGTCATGCTGTTGCAAAACAGCAGCTCCAGACAGCCCTGGACATTGGAGATTCCTGTGCCTGCACTTTGGCGGCCGCAGTGGCCACTCACCACAGGGCTTGGCTGAGGCTATCCTCCTTCCCGGTGGATACCCAGCACAAGTTGGCTAATGTGCCCTTCTTGACACTGACCTCTTCGGTCCAGAAGTGGCTGGTCACCTCCAGTGCATAGAGCAGCCCCGTGCCACCTTGGATGCTACCTCTGCGATGGGTTCTTCAGGCAAGAACCAGCAGAAGTGCAAAAAGAAGCCTTTTTGGCACTCTTCCCCTGCGGTTAGGCAGCTGTCCTATCAAGGAGGGCAGCAGCACAGCAGGCTCAAGCTCGGCACCCCAGGCCCAAGCAGGGTCCTCAACAGCCCCGAAAAGGAGGCCAAGGTGCCGGTCCAGGAGCCTCCTCCTCCTCCTCCTCATAGCCTGCTCAGTGACAGGTCGGAGGTTGCCACCCCTACACCCATCACATCAGCTCTGGGTCCTCCCGTGGTGGGGCGGCTCCGCTACTTTCTTTCGGCCTGGTCCGATATCACCTTGGACAGGTGGGTTCTAGAAGTGGTTGGCCAGGGACTGCCTCTGGAATTCAAGCAGTACCCCCCAGCCACGCCCCTCCAGAGGAAAGGATCTCAGCTTGCACTCAAGTCGGCTCTTGAAGACGACATAGCTCAGATCCTCTGCAAGTAGGCAGTAGCTCCAGTGCTGGATCCTCCTGCAGACCCAGGCTTCGTGTCCAGGTACTTCCTGGTGCCCAAGCAGATGGCGGGGTTGGCGCCCCATTCTAGATCTCCACGACCTGAATCAGAATCTCAGGTCTCACACCTTCTGGATGGTAACTCTGAACCAGATCATACCATCCCTGGAACGAAACATGTGGTTCTGTTCACTGGATCTACAGGACACGTTCTTTCTCATCCCAATCTGTCCATCCCATCAGCGGTTTCTCCGCTTCAGGGTTGAGGGGACTCTGTATGAGTTCCGAGCCATGCCATTCGGTCTGTCATTGGCCCCGAGGGTCTTCAGGTGCATCGCAGTGGTGGCAGCCCATCTCTGGCATCGAGGAGTTCGAATTTACCCTTATCTCGATGACTGGCTCTTGGCAGGTTCCTCCCTCCAGGAGGTGGAGAGATCCAGGGATCTGGCTCTTTAAACCTATTCCCAACTAGGCCTCCTTATCAACGAGGCCAAGTCAGAACTCATGTCCTCTCAGGTGATGGGCTTCATCGGGGCAGAGCTCGACTCTCATCAAGTCAGAACTCGGCTCCCGGCGGACAGGGTGGAGGTTCTTTCCTCCTTTGCCCAAGCATTTCTGTTTGGGCACTTGCGCCCTGCCCGGGACTTCGTGCACCTTCTGGGTTACATGGTGGCGTGCACCTCAGTGGTCCGTTGGGCCAGGTGGCACATGCGCCCCCTCCAGTGGGAGCTGGCTGCTTGGTGGACTCAGTGCCACGGTCAATTCGACCAGCTGATCAGTGTGACCCAGAAGATGTGGGACACTCTCCAATGGTGGACTGTCCCAGACCGGTTGCAGAAAGGGATCCCGTTTGTCCAGCCCGAGCCGATGGTCGTTCTCACAACCGATGCCCCTCTCATGGGCTGAGGAGCCCACATGGGGGACAACAGGGCCCCACGGGTTCTGGACCCCCAAGGAGTCCCAATGCCACATCAACCTGTTGGAGCTCAGAACAGTCAGACTGGCACTGTCAGCTTTCGTTCCTCAGCTTCGGGGTCAAGTGGTTCAAGTCTAGACGGACAATACCACGACCGCGTACTACCTCAATAAACAGGGCCGCATGCACTCCCATCTGCTGTACAAGGAGACGTTCTGCATCTGGACCCTCATAAGCCAGTTGGAGTCGGATCTCCTAGCCATCCATGTGGCAGGAGTCTCGAACCAACTGGCGGATGCTCTCAGTCGCTTAGGCCAGACGTCCCACAAGTGGTCTCTCCATCCAGAGGTAGCTTACAGTCTGTTCTCCTGTTGGGGCAAACTGTTTGCCTCCAGGGAAAACACCAAGCTGAGACTGTACCATGCCCGGCCCCCTCAGCAGGGCTCGCTGCGGGGGATGCCTTCTCGAGGCCGTGGACCCCAGGCCTCCTCTACGCCTTTCCTCCACTTCCCTGATCCACAAGGTGAGGAGGGACAAGGCAAAGGTGATCCTGGTAGCCCCAGATTAGCCACGCCAATTCTGGTATCCAGACCTCATCAGCCTCAGCTGCAGGGCCCTGGAGCAGCTTTGTACATGCCCGGACCTGATATCACTGAGTCAGGAGAAGGTATACCATCCGGACCTTCAATCCCTGCACCTCACAACCTGGTACCTGAGGGGCGAGAGTTCCAGGCTCTGGGTCTTTCTGAGGATGTCTACACCGTTGTGGAGGCATCCCATAAGGAATCGACCAGGAAATGTTATGCCTTCAAATGGAAAAGGTTTTCCATTTGGTGTCAGAGTAAGAGTCTGGACTCCTTATCCTGTTCTGTGGCTAACATTCTAAACTACCTTTGGTCACTCTCCAAGGGGGGTCTATAGTTATTGACCCTTAGGGTGCACCTGGTAGCCATTTCTGCTTACCGGGCACGGGCTGGTCAGCCGACTTTGGCACAAGAGACAGTGGTCGGGTGCTTCTTCAAAGGCCTGGATCACATATCCCCTCCGGTGCGTGAACCTCCACCTCTGTGGGATCTCTTGTTGGTTTTGGCAGAGCTCATGGGCAAGCCATTTGAACCCATGCACAAGTGTGAGCTCTCACACTTGTCGTGGAAGACGGCCTTCCTGGTGGCTGTCATGTCTGCCAGAAGGACAGGGAAGCTCCAGGCGCTGTCGGTGGACTCCCCTTATCTGGTCTTCCACAGGGACAAAGTTGTCCTACGCCCCCACCCGAAATTCCTTCTGAAGGTGGTGTCAGAGTTTCACCTTAACCAGGTGTTGACTTTGCCAGTATACTACCCTAATTACACCTTGGATGGCGAGTACAGGCTCCATACTCCGGACCTGAGATGTGCTCTCTCCTATTATGAGGACAGAACGGCGGAAATTCGGGGAGAGGTTCGCCAGCTGTTTGTCACCTATGCTGAAGCCGCTTCTGGCAGACCTACAGCCAAATTGACCATTGCAAAGTGGATTACATCATGCATAGGTCTGTGCTATGAGTTGGCGGGCAAGAAGCCTCCCAGAGGGATAAGAGCTCATTCTACCTGCCATACTGCTGCATTGGTGGCTGCGTCCAGGGACATCCCTATCCAGGAAATCTGTTGGGCTGCTACCTGGAAGTCAGCAACCACCTTCATTACCCACTACCACATCGACCTTGAGTCATGCCGGGATGCTGGTTTGAGGGCCTTGGTTCTCCAGTCTCTATTTCCCAAGTAAGGGGTTTGTGCCTTGCCTCCCACCTCCCGGAGAACTGCTTGGAGTCTGCCATAGAGTGTGGATGAACAACATATCCATTCTCCTAGAAGAACAGGTTACTCACCTGTAACAGTAGTTCTAGGAGTGGTATATGTTGTTCATCCACACGCACCCACCCGACCTCCCCGGTTTTAGGCGCACAACCTTGCTTCCAGCAGGCTAAGATCTGGCGTCATGGGGCAGAGCCGAGGTATTTACCACCCAGGTGGGTGGGAGGAGCCAGCTTGAAGACTTGCCAGATTTAAAGGAGAAAGGGACATGCCAGAGAGTGTGGATGAACAACATAAACCACTCCTAGAACTACTGTTACAGGTGAGTAACCTGTTCTTTCTCCACATGCTTGTGGATTTTCCACTAGATTGTGGGGGTGGGGGCAGAGAGCAACGCTGCATCACAGCTTTCTAGAGTCCTTTTTGGGCTGGGGACAGAGCATGGTACAGCTGTCCATATTCATGTAATGGACCTTCAAGTCCAAAACGGCTACTCAACCCTGTCTGTTTAATGCTAGCTGGAGGGTTTGAGTGGGGTTTATGATCACTTGTTTGGGAGGCGGAATGAGGAAAGCTGATTCAAGCTGCAAGTGCCCCCCTTTCAAAAAAATAAAAGCATCAAGGCACTGAAAGGCTGAAAAGTATATATAGAGGATTGTGTATGCGCAAGCATATACAACAAGGCAGTTGCGATCGAGAGGTTTCCGTGGTAACCAGAGACCTCGAGAGCGTAGCTCGAGAGGTCCGTTACCACGGAAACCTCAAGATCGCACAACTGTCTTGTTTGTGTATGCTTGCTCATACACAATCTTTTATAATGTATGGGCAACCACTCGCAGTACACAGGACAAGTTTTTGTAAAAAAAAGTGACTTACTTCAGTTTCTGCCCCCACGCTTTCCTTCCGGCGTTGCCGCTCACTAATTCGCATGCAATGTAGCCTGATTTGTTGTGCTGCACCGTGACGCATTCGTGCAGCACAACAAGATCGGGACGCATGAAAGTAGCAGGAAAACAACGCTGTTCCAGGCATGGATTTCCATGCGGAACAGCGTTCTACCATACACTATACCTTAGTTGTGATCACTTTTAAAACGGGACTTGGAAAACGAACAGATTTGCAGCCAACGCAGGAATTCCTATTACAGTACTTCCTTTATAATCTGCCAGTCACTTGTTTAGTTAGCATTCCAGGCCTCACTTTTAAACACAAGTTTGACTAAGTTTCGGTGCCCCAGGAGGGCCACATACTTTGCAGCCTTTTAATTTTTTTTTGATACTTTGATTATATTTGTTTGTTTGCATTTGAGCGATAAAATATAGATATATAAAAAAAACACTCAAGCCCTGGAGTGGTTAAGCCTGAGTGCTAGCTGACACAGAACACAAGCTTTACTGTTGAGCTCTTGCAGTGAGAATAAATTGAATTCCAATCCTGGGGCTTTCAATAAAAATATACTTAGCTGGTGGGGGGGGGGCTAAGCTTATGGTATCACTATCACACCTGTATTAATGTAATTTTCCATAGATATAAGTCACCTTTCAGAAAGTTGAAGCATCACTGGACCTGATGCAAGCTTCTAAACAGACTGAAAACATTTCATATACACGATACATCAGCTTTCTCTCATTTAGGGGGCATCCACAGTCCACATGATACAGTTCATGGGTCGAGCAGCGCAGAAGGGCACAGTTCTTAGAAATGGGGAGAAAGATGTTTTGTGAGCAAGCTGTTTTTGTGTTTTCAATTAGAACTTTGCGTATCAGTTTTAATTACTGCGCTTTACCCCATACTGTAGACTGATTCATAAGATATCATTTCCTGATGAGTTCAGAAGATTTGGTTCACTGTTTAAAGTGCTAGCATTCTTTCCTCTTTTTTAATTCCGCAATAATCATGACTGTCTTCCTCAGCTGGATGAGAGAGAGGCAAACCAATAATTGCCTGTAATTCAGATGCTTCACATTTTCTATAGACAGATGTGTTAAGACTGCCACCGCAGCCAATCTCAAATTTGGTTTTGTTCAAAAGACATTTTCCTTTCATGATAATATATGATCTTATGTTTCTACTTTGTATTTTTAGATTGAACTAGGGTTGCTGTGGGATCAAAGCTCAAAACTGTATTTTATCACAGTGATATTTATAGCTGAGACATTGACAAGTCCCCACCCACCCACCACCTGCCCTGAAAACAACCAACCGTTTGTCAACGCTGAACGTTAGTTGCTTGTTAAACAATTTGATGTTTTTTTTCCAAAAAAGCCCAAGGCGAGTCTAGTCTGCATACCCAGAAGACCTCCCACGATGCAACACTACCCCAGGTGTAGCCTCACCATTGATCTATATCGGGGTCAAACTACCTCCCTTTTTTTGCTGGTGATACACCTCCCTGTGCACCCCAGCATCCTACTAGCCTTTCCTACTACCTTATCACACTGCTTTGCTATCTTCTTGGTATACTGAGCAGGGCACATGAATGCTGGGACTAATAAAGGGAAAAAGTACGAGTACCATAGGTGGCTGACATGAATTGATAGGACAGGTTATTTGTAATAGTTGTCAGAGCACAGTAAACAGCGTAGAAGGTCAGGCACCAGACGAGGGTCAGCATTGTTGTAAGAGAAGGAGAGTGGCACTGGAGAAGGCATGCTGATGCATTAACAACATTTTTTGCAATGAATTTCCTTACTTTTTGAGATAGTATAATAATGTTGGACCCTGTGCTCAAATTCCTGTGTAGATGTGCATATGAATGTAGGTGTAGAAGCACATGCAGACCAAGAGACATAGAAATGGTCAGCAGATGAGGACCGCTAGGCCTATCCAGTCTGCTCATAAGCCCTGTACTTGATTACAGCTTCTGACCCTCCCTCTACTTTACCTCTGTGGTTCCACTGTGCCTGTCCCATGCATGTTTAAATCCATTCACAGTAGTCACTCCCACTGCCTCCTATGGCAGACCATTCCATGCGTCCAATACCCTCTCCATGAAGAAAAACATCCTCACATTCCTTCTTAACTTGTCTCCTCCCAATTTCATGTTATGCACCCTTGTTCTTGTACTCCTCCTGTATTGGAAGATATATCCCCCCTGCACCTTGTTTATCCCTTGAGGTACCTGAATGTTTCTATCATGTCCCCTCTCTCCCTCCTCTCCTCCAGCGAGTACATATTGAGGTCCTTTAATCTGTCCTCGCAAGTTTTGTGGTGCAAGCCCTGTACCATGTTAGTTGCCCTTCTCTGGACAGTGTCCAGCCTGTTTATGTCCTTTCGACAGTGCAGCATCCAGAACTGCATACAGTATTCCGTATGAGGCCTGATCAGAGTTTTCTGTAATGGCATCACCATCTCCCTCCTTGTGCTAGTAATACTATGAACCCCAGCATGCCAGTGGCCCTCCCTGCTGCCTTTGCATCCTGCTTTGACATTTTATGTGCCACAGAAACCCCTGCACTTCAACCAACAGATTGGTTGGTGAGTGCAACCTTTTGACTGTTTTGTTTTCATTCCATGTATCCACCATCCTCTCAGTGAAGAAAAGTGTCCCCATATTCCCTATTAGCCTGCCACCTTCCAATTTCATGTCCTGCCCCCTCATTTTGTACTCTTCCTGTATTGGAAGATGTCTTCCCCCTGCACCTTGTTTATACCCTTGAGGAACTTGAATGTCTCTATAATGTCTCCTGTCTACCTCCTCTCCTCCAGCAAGTACATAGTGCGGTCCCTTAAGCTCTGCTCAGTTCTTTTGTGGTACAAACCCTGTACCATCTTAGTAACCCTTCTCTGGACTGTCTCCAGCCTGTTTATGCCCTTTCAAAGGTGCGGTCTCCAGTACTGCACACAGTACTCCATGTGAGGCCTGCCCAGGGTTTTATATAACAGCATCACTACCTCCCTCCTTCTGCTGGTGATAACCCCTGCTTGTGCACCCCAGCATGCCACTGGCCTGCCCCACTGCCTTTGTAGTATGCTTTGACATTTTTAAATCATGTGAAAGTATCACCCCCAGGTCCCTTTGTTCCTTGGTGACTGTCAGCAACTGCTCTCCCCCCCCCGTAGTTCTTGCCAGGGTTTCTGTGCCCCAGGTACATAATTTTGCACTTCTTTGATTTAAACCTCAGTTGCCACTCCTCAGACCATTTCTCAAGCTTGCCTAGGTCCTTTCTCTTTTTCTCCACCCCTTCCGGAATATCCACCTTGTTGCAGATCTTAGTGTCATCTGTAAACAGGCAGACTTTTCCTTCCAGCCCCTCTGCAATGTCACTAATAAAGATATTGAACAGGACTGTCCCAAGTACTGATTCCTGCGGTACCCCGCTGCTCACCCCCCTCCCCAGATTGTATCCTATTTACCACCACCCTCTGTCTCCTGTCTGTTAGCCAGTTCTAACCCAGTTCACCATCTTGTCTACCATGCCCAGACTCCCAATCTTGTTAACAAGCCTCTTATGTGAGACAGTGTTGAAGACCTTGCTGAAATTGATATAAGCGACGTCCACGCCCCCCCCAATCATTAACTTCATTTGTCACCCAGTCAAAGAAATCTATCAGATTTGTCTGACACGACCTACCCACTGTTAGGCCTGACAAGGGTTTTATATAACTGCATCACTACCTCCCTCCCTCCTTCTGCTGGTGACACCCCTGCCGATGCACTCCTTGTAATTTTTTTTACATTTTGACCCCAAATTTTCAGCTTAGTCTTATTATCACCGTACCTCATAAACCCCTTAGGTGAAAATATCTTAATTTGTGTCAAAAATGCCATTCCATGTCACATATGTGGAAACTCATTTTAGACAAGATGTGTGAAATGACAGCTGTACTGTTCATGAGGTTGTGTGAAGAAATGGCTAGGTTGAAAATTTGGAGTCAAAATATAAAAAATTGGCAAAGTTACGCACGTGCGTAGAAAAATCTCAACAAGCACACGTAACTCTTGTTGGTATTTTTGCTCCAAATTTTCAACCTGGGATTTTTGGGACTCTGCCTCATAAACAGTGGTGCTATCATTTTGTTACTTAGTGCCGAAAGGTGGTTTCATACAGCGACTATGTCATTCCACACCACAGGTTCAAGAACATGTTTTGGGCAGGATGTGAGAAATGAGAACTGTACTGTTCATGAAGTAGTGTGGAAAAATGGCCATGTTGAAAATTTGGAGTGATAATATTAAAAAGTTACCATGTTACGCTTGTGCATAGGAAAATTTTAATGAGCACACGTAACTTGGGCATTTGTTGGTATTTGTTTTCCAAATTTTCAACATGGACTTTTTGGGACCCCACCTCATGAACAGTGGCACTGTTATTTCAGTACTATATCTTGAAAGGTATTTTTGCGCGGCGACTGTGCCAATTCTGCACCACAGGTGCGGAAATACGTTTCAGGCAGGATGCGAAAAATTACAGCTTTACTGATCATGAGGTGGTATGAAACAATGGCTATGTTGAAAATCTGGAGTCAGAATATTAAAAATAAGCAAAGTTATGTGCGTGCGTATAAAAATTTAAATGAACGCACGTAATTCGTCCATTTTTCAGTATTTTTACACCAAATTTTCAACATGAACTGTTTGGGAACCCCACCTCATGAACAATGGCACAGTCATTTCATTAATCAGTCCCAAAATGTGATTCCGCGCAGCGACTGCAAAATCACCTTTTGGGACTGAGTAACGAAATAACAGTGACAGTGTTCATGAGATGGAGTCCCAAGAACCCCATATTGAAAATTTGGTGCAAAAATATCAAAAAGTGGCTGCGACATCATCATAAGTTGAAACCACCATTGACAGCCATTATACACCGCTTACCTTGATTTTTCAGTTCGCAGTGTGACTGTGAAGTGTGCAGACTTGTCCTGGTCCGGAGAAGATGACAGCGCTTGACCTCTGATGGTACATATGGGTGGGGGGGTGATGCGGGAGGTGGATGCGAGGAGGAGAGTTGGGATGGGGACGGGGAGACGCATTTAGGACCACTTTCCTTTTACAGGGTTAAAAAAAAATAAAGACAGGGGGACAGTTGTCTTTTTTGTAGGACAGGAATGTTTTAGGACACTGGGTAGGCTCCCCAGTGTTCCACAGTGGTGGTGGGGGTACTAATGATTGGGGACACTGGAAGTGGGCTCCCCAGTATCCTGAACTGGTGGGGACAGGGGACCTGACTGGGGGCAGGACAGGATTTCCCACCCTAGTGGAGCGACATTTCTAGCTTCCAGTTAAGTGGTGGAGACCAGTGCTACAACAGGATTTCCTGATTTCTACTCCCAGTAAAGTGGAAGGAAGCAATCCCCTGAATGTTCTGTGGTGTTTTCAGCTGCCTTGGATAGGGCCTGAAAGAGACTGTTTGATCGGCTATCCAGGAGAGTGCTTTTCTTTTCTTTTTTGTTGTTCCATGCCCTGTGGACAAGACAACCTTTGTGAGTACTGTTCTAGGAGACTAGATCTCCACATCTTTTATGGGATTTGATAGTCTGTGGGTGTGTGTGCCCATAGGTAAGGCTGAATCACACTTGTAAGTGACCCTAGTTTCACCTAAGTGAGTGAAGTACTGTTAAACTGTTCACCCAGAGTGCAGTTTTGTTCTTTGGTCACCCCAGTGAGTGACGAAGTTTGTGGAACCTCTAGCATTTCAGTGGGGAATGGGGGTTGCACTGGTGTAACCCTGAAGAATGGCAGTGACTGTCAGTTGGGGCCAAGGGTGAGAGGAATGCCATCTAAGTGCTTACAAGGCAGGGCTTCCTGGTTCGTAAAGGGTACCAGTTTTACCTGAGCAAGGACCAAGCTGCAGGTTAAGGTGTGTGACTGAGTTTCACTTATGTGCACCTATGCTCGAAGAAGAGTTCTGAGTGTGTGGCTTAGATTCACAAAATGACACTCATGGGAGGAAAATGTTCATGTGCCTGGCTTGGTGTCCACTATATGCACCAGTTTGGGAATTTGGGAAGAAGATTGTACTGTTGTGTGTTCGTGAACTGTACCGCATGCAAGGAGAGTTTGTGAAATGCACCTGTCCAGCCTAGACCAACCCCTGGAGGTCCACTTCTACTTTAAATGTCCATCTGTTGAATAAAGCCATATTGCACAATCCCAATCACTGTTATGGACATTCCAATTATTGCTTCTGGTTGTGTGGATTTACTGGGGCCCCCTCAACAGGTTAGATCTAGCATATGCCTAGCAGCCTCCACCCAGGACCTGGGTTGTGTTATTTACACAAGGTTCATGTTGTTGTGTTTCTGTACCACCACCCCTCTTTTCCTCTAGAAAATGAGTCGGGTATACATCCTAACGCCAAGGGTGGTACCTACCTTTTGTAAAGTAAAATGATATGCCAGTATATGGGCACCAGCGTTTCCAGATTTTAATTGGGGGGGGGGAGTGCGCTCACTAGTTAAAAAGTGGCCTGAGGGATTTGTGCATCACTTTAAATTTAAATGGCTGTAGTGCCAGGTACCACCATGTGATTCTGGAATTTTTATCCTTCATTTGGTTAAGCCAACAGAGAGGATTGTGATCTGTTAGAAGTGCAAAGTCAGCTTCTTGCAAATAAAACTTCAGGGACTCCATTGCCCACTTTGCCACAAGACATTCCTTTTCAATGGTGGAGTACCTTTTTTCTCTGTCGTGCAATTTCCTACTGATATATAGAATAGGATGTTCTTTACCATTGATATTTTGACTCAGGACTGTACCTAGACCTACCTGTGATGCATCTGTCTGTAACAAAAACTGTTTCTCAGAGTCTGGGCTTCTTAAAACAGGGGCTGAGCATAATGCAGCCTTGATGGCTCGAAAAGATTCATCACACTCTGGGGTCCATTTCCCATTACTCGGGAACTGTTTCTTTATGAGTTCGGTGAGGGGAGTAGCTAACTCGGCAAAACTGGGAACAAATCTCCGAAAATAACCAGCCAGCCCTAAAAGTTATATGACATGTTTCTTGATTTTAGGGATAAGTCTGTTAGCTACAGCTTCTATCTTGGAAACCTCTGGCTTGACGTTTCCATTTCCCAAAACACAGCCCAGATATCTGGTTTGCTGCATGCCCAGTGTACACTTGGTAGGATTAATTGTCAGACCTGCCTTTTTGATCGATTGTATGACTGCTCGTAGGTGTTCCAGGTGGCTTTTCCAGTCTGGACTGTACACCATGACATCATCCAGGTATGCAGCACAATAACCAGTGTAAAGGGATAAAATTCCTCCCCTAACCTCCCTAGTTGTTTTCCATCTCCTCCTACCACCTGCTGCTAACTAATACACTTCCCACATTCCCCCTTTCTCTACCCTTCCTTCCGTCCTGATCCCTTATTACTAACTCTCATCCTTTTCTCCCTACCACAACTTCTCGCTACTTCCCCCACCCCACCCATCCTTCCTTTCCTGACGAAGGATATCAGCTTTGCTAGTTTCCTGCACTGTACTTGATCAATCTGCTCCTTGTAACTATTGATATCCTGTTATTGTATTTCCTTCCCTAGTTATAAATTTTGTGTTGTACTTAGTAGTTTTATACTGAAATAACTGTTGCTTGGAATGTGAATATGTAATTGTTCTTGTCAACACCACCTTATTCAATGTAATTTGTGTACTTTCTTACTTTGTTTTTTATGGACGTGGAACCTTTGAAAATGAGCTATTAGCTCAAAGGTTGTAATCTGAGACTGTAATAAATAAATTACGTCCATGTACCGCTGAAATGTAGTGAGTGCGCCATGTAAACCAAACAGCATGGTGGTGAACTGGTAGAATCCAACTGGAGTGGCAAATGCAGTTTTGTCTCTGGATTCTTTAGCTAGGGGGATTCACCAGTGGATCTACTATGAAATCCCGACAGTCTCCCGAACTCCATAAGCCCAAGTTTAGGAGATCGACTGTCAGAAGACCGACAAAGTCTTAGTGAAATGTGGGGGGCAAGCCCACTGCACCCCTCATAACTAAAATAACCAACTCTGAGGGGGAGCAGACCTTGGAGTAGGTTACAACAAGTTACAGGGGGCAAAAGAGTGCCACACCGGCCTGGTGGCGCTGAGGGTTGAGGCGCTGGATGCCACACCTCCGGCCACGCCAGCCAATTCGGTTCGAATGGACTCGGGTGGCCGAGGGTCGGCAGGAGAGGGAGGATCGAAGGCCCCAACGGATGCTCTCCTCCTCAGGGTGGGAACCAAGAACGATCCGCATTCTGCATCCCCTTCGCAGCCGGGTCTAAGCACCGACGATGGAGGCGGCCCGCCTGGCCGGAGCTAGGAGGGGACGCCGGCGCGCATGAGAGGTCTGTCAGGCACCAGCATGCTCTCCACTCAGGACATACGCCCAGTGCTCGACGTCCCAGAGGGCAGGGGAAACCAGGGGAGAAAACACCTCCCGGCGGCCCTAGATGATAGCCTCTCAGGTACCATCCGGACCACCAAAGAGGGACAGACCCCAATGTGCAGGAGGAGGAAGGAGGCACTCTAGGGGCAGATCCCACCGAAGGTGGAACGGGGGATGAGGGGAAGGAAGGAGAGGACCCCGGGAGCAGGCAAGGAGAGATAAAAGAGAAAGTGAAAAAAAAAAGAGTGCCACGCAAAAAAGTTGTCTTCCGGGAATAGAACCTGGGTCAGAGCATACTGGTGGCTGAGCTACTAGTGGTTTAGCCCTCCATGCCATGGGAGCAGCTTGGCCAACACTGGATCCCCCCCCCCCCTTTGTGGTGCACAGCTAGAGGCAGGGTAGAGGTTTGTCACATCCACTACCTTACCCCTGCTGGCACCAGCTTCTATCTGTTGGGCAGGTGTGTGTCGAGCAGCCAAACTCGGGATCCTGAATGTCATGATTCCGAGTTTCAGCATTCAGTCATACTCCCTTTGCCAGTAACCCTCGGTGAGATCGAGGGTACTGATATACTTGGTACTCCCCAGTCTGTCCACCAAATCATCTGTTCTGAGCATAGGAATTCTGACACTTGATTAAGTTTCCTAAAATCAAGGCATATTCTTACACCCCCTTCTTTTTTGTTTACAGTCACCACTGGTGATGACCAAGCACTCCTTGACTCTTCTGTGATACCCAGTTCTTTTTTGTATTTCCTTAACCACGTCAGCTCTTAACTGCTCTGGTAATCTGTATGTCTGTTGTGTAACAGGGCAAGCATTCTTGTCACTGTTACGTGATCAACCCCTTTGCTTGGCCTGTTACTGTGGTAAAAGTACTGTTAAGTGTCTTCAACAGGTTACGAATTTCTGCGGTTTGTTCAGAGATTAAGGAGGCATTCACCTTTACAGCATCAGCAGTTGCAGTTTGATCCAGTCTATCATAAGCTACATCAGTATCTTCTTTATCAGTTTCTGGTAAAGCCGGCAAAACAGCTTTTGGTGTTTTTTCAACCCATTTCTTGAGGAGTTTAACATGGTATATTTTAGTAGGAATTTTCCTATCGGGGGTCTCGATCTCATAGTTAACACTGCCAGTACATCTAAGAACCGTATAAGGCCCTTGCCACTTCATTAACAGTTTATTTTCTGTAGTGGGTAACAGTAGCAAGACTTTTTCACCTAGCTCAAAAACATTTTCTTTTACCCCATGGTCATAACACACCTTCTGTTGATTTGGGGCCTTATTCCTGATTACTATGGGCAATTTCGACATATTTTGCCAGTTTCTTTCTCAGGACACACATATAAAATGTAATAGATTATTTCTGATGAGGGTTATCTTCGCATGTTTCTTTTATTACATCTAGTAGCCCTCTAGGTTGTCTACCATACAGCATTTCAAAAGGTGAAAAACCTGTTGATGCCTGTGGCACTTCTTTGTAAGCAAAAAGCAATTAAGGTAAGTAGTGGTCCCAGTCTTTCCCTTCCCCTTTTACAAACCTTTTTAACATGCGTTTTAGGGTTTGATTAAAACACTCAACAATACCGTCTGTGTGAGGGTGATAAGGGGAGGTTCTTATTGCAGTGATGCCTAGCAGTCGGTACAGCTCCTTCAGTAATGCAACACCAAAATTACTGCCGTGATCAGTAATAATCTCTTTAGGTATGCCCACCCTGCTGAAAATTTTGGCAAGCTCTGCCGGCCCGGTGGCGCTAAGGGTTGAGACGCTGGACGCCACACCTCACATCACGCTGTCAACTCGGGTTCGGACATGAGCTTGGGTTGTGAGGGGTTGTCGGGGGAGGATAGGATCAAGCATCTGGATGGACTGCTCTCCTATCCTGGGGAGGGCTGTGGGTTTTCACTTCTCTGCAGCGGCCCCTGTGGATGCCAAGAGGCACTGCTAGAGACAGTGCAACAGTGGGAGGAGTGCAGCAGACGTCAGCATGTCAGTGCTAGATGTCATTGCATGTCTGCACTTCTGGGGCTTAACTGGAGGAAAAAGACAGCACTGTCCACGGCAGCTTGATGGGCTCACTTCCTGAACCCGGCAGGGGCTCGTGGGTGCAGATTCCGGGACCAGTATTGGATCATTGCCTGGCGCGGGCACTGAGAGGAGGGTCCCTCTTGCGGGTATAGCTGCATATGCCAGCTGGCCTGGGAAGATGTGCCTCCGTGGTCGTCTGAGGAAGTGGAGCTGTGGCTGGATTAAGGCAGGTCAGTGGCTGCAAGGAGGAAGAATAGAAAGATGATAAAAAAAGAAAATTTTGGCAAGCTCTGCTGCCACTTTTGAGGCCGTGACAGTATGCATTGGAACTGCCTCTGGTTATCAAGTAGCATAGTCACATACTACCAAAATGAATCGATTACCCTTTTTACTTTTGTCTAAGGGACCAACTACATCTATTGCAATTCTCTCAAAAGGCACATACTGTATATCAAGGGTAGGGTCACTAGGGGCACCTTGTCTTTTTTAGTCACGGGGGCTACTTTCTGACTCTCAGCACAAGAACTGCAATAGGTAGCAACATTTTTATGAATTCCAGGCCAGTAAAATCTGTACAGCAATCTGGCAAGGGTGCGATCTCTCGAGTGACCAGCCATAGGACTACCATGTGCTATCTGTAACAACTCAGATCTCTACTTTTGTGGTATAACCAATTGTTCTATCTGGTCCTGTGTCCGAGGTGTAACCCAAACTCTGTACAATAGTCTATTCCATTTTTTAAACATAGATTCACCCTGTTTGGTTTTACCTCAGCACTTAAAATAATCCTGGAGAGAAACAGCGTTAGCTTGTTCTGGAAGAAAATAACAATCCGTTATCAGTTTAGTTTCAGCATTTTCATGTTAACCCCTTTTGTCTATCAGTCTTTTGTTGCCACTGTTTCTTCAGGCGTTGTCTTTCTTTCCAGGACTTCCGGATCTTGGAGCTCTGCTCAAACAAACCCAAATCAAAATCAGTGAAAGAAAAGAGTCCCCATCATCTGAGATTTTGTTTGCCTGAGCTCTTGTCACCACAGCTGCTGAAACATCAGGATTTACTCCCTCTTTGATTAACTCAGTAAATCCTGGGAAGTCATTTCCAATAATCACAGGTACAGGTAACTTAGGTACTACTTCCAGTTTCATTTGGTGCGATACACCCTTAATATTCAGAGTCATTTGGGTGGTGGGATAGTATTGAGTGTCCCTGTGGATGTAGATGACACCAGTACCTGGTCCTTTTGTGCAGTGTTTTCCCAGCACTTCAACATGCACTAGGGTTTGTCTGCTTCTCGGATCAATAAGTCCCTTTATAGTCTTATCTCCCACCTTGACATCTGTTAAATACTTACCCCAATTTGCCAAGGACAAATCTGCTCCAGTGTCATTCTTACTATGGTAATTTCTTGCGATATTACCTGGCTTGTTACAGTTATGGCAAATAAAGTCTATGGGTGCAGATTTGTTAGCCCCACCACAGTTCTTATCAGACTTGGAGTTTAAATGTGAAAAAGAGTGTGTAACCCCTAGATGGCGCTATCCCAGGGGCTACTACCCCTGCCTGATTTGCCACTAACAGGTTGAGGGGCCTGGATCCAATGGCGGGTGCCTCCACCCAGAGGTCAGGGTTTGCAATAGTTAAACTTACTTGGTCACAGCCCTCTGGGACACTGCAACCCCCCTTTCTTCCCACTAGTGGCCCACACAATATAGCAGAATTACCTTCACAGTATACACTTACCCCAAGGCTGGTTCAGGCACCGGACATCCTGTAAAATAAGATACAGTGCAACAATCACAGTACAGTACTTTAACATAGACAAATACCTCAGGCAGTATAACTTTGTTGAAACAAACAGCTCTGATTTATTTAGGGGATATAACAAGGACAGGGGAAATCAGGTTAATTAGCTTATCACTTTACTATCTACCTATGGCTCTGTGCACAGGCCTATCCCTACCAGTTACTGTCCCTGGGTACCCAAGCCCTAGTGGCTAGTCCAAACCGGCAGCTGGTAGGGCCCTTTCACAGTGAAAAGGAGAATTAAACAGTCAGCAGTACAGTAATTCCATTTGGATTTAATGTGGCACCAACAGGAGCCACCCCGAATTAGTACTCACGACCTCCAAAGAAGATATGGTCCTTCAATGTCAGCAGGGCTACTTTTGATCTCCAAGAGACTCCTCACACATTTATATGGTAAAAAAAAAAAGAGCACTATACCAGGCAGGCTGCATCTGTATCCCAATCGCAATTACTGCACAATAACCAGGAGAACACACAGCAGATTCAGTTCCTGACAGACCGAGTGTAATTCAACAATTTCTTCAGTCTTCTACAGGGTGAGCCTGGTTTCTACTCTTCAGAGATCCTTTGATTCTTTTCACAGGACGGATTCAGTCCTAACAAGCAGTTACACAAGTTGTAGACCGAACTCTGGGCCTTGCACACGTTTTTGACTGAAACTGTGCACTGAAGGAGCACAGGTTTCTTTCCCTTCACTTTCAGATCTCAAACTGAAACTCCCAACAGACAAAAACCGGCACTTCCTTTGAGTTCCTCCCAGTTCTTGACTGGATTGGCTGTCACTCACAATAGACTGCTGCTGCTGTTGGTCCAAAAAGGCAATCAAGTCTAAACTACATCTCCCAGAGTCACTGCCCATACAATCCTCTTGTGGCTGGCTCAGATTATGAGTCCCAAGTTCTGATTCGTCCCAAGGCATCATTTTAGAGCTAGTTTACCCACACTGATTGGTCCAGTTCAGCAGTTCAAAACCAGAATGGGGAACTAGGCAGACAGTTCTGACTGCAAAGAAAGCAGGTTAGACAAACTGTAATTTTATTATTACTGTAAATGATTTCTGGCAATCAGTTACATCTTTCAGACAGGTTCCTTTGCACTCCTAGTGACTGCAAAATGGGTGAATTGGGCAGCTTGAGTGGTACTCAATCAAAGAAACACACAGTCCCCCATACAACTAATTATGTCTGCAAGCAGACAGCTCTTAAAGAGACAGTACCAGAGGTTCTAAAACACTCACTGATAAATGGCTTAAATGCCAAACACCATTCAGGCTTGGAGCATTCAAGCAAGCTCCTGAAGTCTTTTGGGAACCCCCATTTGCAGGGGGTTACACCTTCCTGGTTTGGGAAAGCTTGACGTCCGTCCAAGCAAGTACCCCATAAGTTTCAACTGCAACCATATACATTTGCATTAGGCTCACACATGTAATCATCAGTCAATACATCATTTTACCAAGAACCATTTCTGAAACATTGCAGTACGCCACCTTTACACAGTATAACACACACATTGTACCATAACTCAAGTTATTACCTCTTGTACATGAAACCTGAAGAGGGACCCTTCCCTATCAGTTACCTTGGGGCTGGACGGGCAAGGGCACCATACTTAGAGGGCAACACAAGTAACTTGAGTTAGCACTAACGCTCAGTTTGGGCAATGAGCTCGGGACACATCACACCTTTATGGACAACATTGAGAGGCAGGTCCACTGGCCGCCCAGGAATCATAACTGAGGTGCACCACAGGCTTTACAGCTCGACCAGTCTTTCTAGGGGAGCTGTTACAGTCTCTGCACTCTGAGCCTCATTTTCAGCATTGTTCTCACTTGTCAGGGAGTCTCCATGGGGTAGAGAGGCTAGAACTTGGGGCACTTTCAGCTCCAGGAGTTACAGTTTCTGAGTCCACAACATTTGGCTCGCATGGAGAGCTTTCGGACACTGGCAGTGGACTGTCAGGGCACTCAAAATACTCTTCTTGTTCGGGTGTATCACCAGTCTGCCCCAATCTATCATTTTCTCCCTGAAAGCTCAAACAGTTCAACCATGCACAATGATTCCATTTCATCTGATCTGATGCTTTGCACTTCACTTCTGGGAGCATTGGCTCCAGGGATGAAGCTGGGGGCATAGACAGTCCAGAAGGCCCAGCTTTGTCTCCAGTATTGACTAGGGATTGCCTCAAACAATTGACTCAGTTCGTAAGAAGGATAGTATTCAAAGTCACTCTCACTTTCTTCTGATATGGACTGACAGTCATGCTCAACTGGGACTTGTGCAGGGAACACTTTAACTCTGCTTCTGTAGGTGCAGACTTCCTTGATCTTTTCTTAGCAGCAGCTCTAGTCACTGGTCCAGAGGGGGCATCTTCTGGGGGCTCAGACTCAATCAGGATTTGTCCAATGGGTAGTAAATGATTTCTATGCATTGTTTTTACATCTTTTGAATTGTTCTCAGGCCTTACTTTGTACACTGGCAGATCATCTAGTTTGCCCACTACAATGTGAGGGAGATGGTGCCATCTGTCAGCAATCTTGTGTTTGCCATGCAGTCCCAGATTTCTTAGCAATACCCGATCTCCCTCCTGGAGTTCCTGTGCTTTCACCTTTTTATCATACCTTTCTTTGTTGGCCAGATTTCTTTGGCAGCCATGGTTTGAGCCAGTTGGTACGCATGAGTTAGCTGGGCCTTTAACTTTGCACATACTGTAAATAGTTGTCAGCTTGAACCCCATCAGGAGAGACCCCAAACACACATCTACCGGTAGTCGAGCTTCTCTTCCAAACATCAGGCGGTAGGGGAGAACCCAGTGGCATCACTTTTGGTGCAGTTATAAGCATGTACCAGGGTGCTAATTTGTTGGCTCCATCTAGGCTTGTCCTTTGGGTGCAGGGTGCCTAGCATATCTAGCAAAGTGCGGTTGAAACGCTCAGGCTGTGGGTCCCTGGGGTGGTAAGGAGTGGTTCTGGACTTTCTCACTCCTCACAGAGAAAGCATCTCTTTGATCAGACGACTCTCAAAGTCTCTCCTTGATCAGAATGGATTCTTTGTGGAGCCCCATAGTGAACAAAAAGTTTTCACGAGTACTTTGGCTACAGTGGATGCTTTCTGGTCTTTGGTGGGGAAAGCTTGGGCATATCTCGTGAAATGGTCAGTGACCACCAGCACATTACTGATATTTCTTTGATCTGACTCCAAACTCAGAAAATCAATACAGACCAGCTCCATGGGTGCACTGGTGGTTATGTTAACAAGGGGCAGCCTCTGGGGCAAAGCTTTCCTCTGTAAGCAGCGACTACAAGTTCGAATGTGTTGCTCCACATCAGCCCCCATCTTAGGCCAATAGAATCTGGATCTCACCAAGTCAAGTGTTCTGTCTATACCAAGGTGCCCCATGTGGTTGTGCAAGGACCTCAATACTGAGTCTCGAAAGGCAGTGGGCAGCACCAGTTGTTGTTTGTCTACTTGTCCCCTCTGTCTACTGTTTCTCTATATAACAGTTTATTGATCAGTTTCAACTTAGGACCTTCTTTGTATAACAGTGCAGTTCTCAAATCAGTGGAGCGAATTTGGACACATCTTTTCCTGCATAGAGGGCTTCTAAAGCTGATTTGATCATAGGATCGCGGATTGAGCCCACGAATACTGTCATTGTCCAGCTGAGGCAGTGCACCAATGTCTATTGCAGAAAAGTGGCACAAGCAGCAGGTATGCAATTCTCAGAGGGTCCCAAGCAATCCACCATGCAGTCCACTGCGTCCGTGGACATTTGTTCCTCCCTGTCAAATCTCCGGCAGAGTGCCCGAATGTCAGGTTCTGCCAATCGGACCCAATCATTCTGGGGAACAGGCCTCGGGAGAGCATCAGCATCTATGTGGTTCAGACCTGCTCGGTATTCGAGAGCATAGTCATATGTAGATAATGCAGAAAGCCACCTGTGGCCAGTGGCATCCAACTTAGCTGAGGTCTGCACATAGGTCAAAGGATTATTGTCAGTTTTACTAGTATTTTAGCCCCATACAAGTACTCATGGAATTGGTCAACAATAGCCCACTTCAAAGCTAGGAACTCTAACTTATGTACAGGATAGTTCTTTCGGATGGGGTCAGGCTTCTACTGGCAAAGGCCACTGGTCTCAGGCCATTCTCGTGTTCTTGGTACAACACAGCCCCCAACCCTGCAAGCTAGCATCAGTGTGCAGGACGAAGGTTTTCTTTGATCGGCATAGGCCAGCACTGGAGCATGGGTAAGTTGATATATGATCTCATGAAAAGCAGTCTCACAATCAGGAGTCCAGCGGGCCCCAAATACTTCACTCGGATGAAAATACACTCTTTCAGTCTTGAGGGACGCTGACTTTTGGTATTTTTGTGGGTTGGGGATACCCTTGAGTAAGGTTAAGTAAAGGCGGATCACTCTTGAATAGTCCTTGATGAAACGCCGATAATAACCACAGAATCCCAGGAATCTTTGCAGTTCTTTAGATTTTTGGCTGTGGCCAGGTGGTCAAGGCCTCAACTTTACTTGGGTCGGTCTCTATTCCTCGGTGGATACTATGTGTCCCACATACTTACTGATGTTTGAAAGAATTGACACTTATCAATGGACAGTTTAAGGCCAAAGTCCTCCAGTCGATCCAATACCTTAAATAATCTGCCTCATGTTCCTCCAGTGAGCTGCCAAACACAATAACATCATCTAGGTATACCAGGCACTCTAGTAAGTTCATGTCCCCACTGCACGCCTCCATCAATCGCTGAAAAGTGGCTGGGGCACCTGAAATCCCTTGAGGCATCCTCATGAATTCATAGAAGCCAAGCGGACAGATAAAGGCTGTCTTCTCACGGTCCTCTGGGGCCATCGGGATCTGGTAGTACCCACTGCGGAGATCCAGCACAGAGAACCACTTGCTCCCCGCTTAGGCAGTCCAAAGCATCCTGAATCGGGGCATTGTGTACTGATCAGGATAGTCCGCCGGTTTAAGATGCGATAATCCACGCACATCCTTACTGTCCCATTCTTTTCCTCACTACCACAATGGGGGAAGCATAAGGGCTTCTGGATTCTTGTATTACACCAGCCGCTAACATCTCTTGCAGATGCCGCCTCACATCATCTATATCAGCAGGTGCCAGGCGTCGAGACCTCTCACGTAAATGGTCTTCGTCATGCAGCCGGATATTGTGCTCAGCTCTGCACGCATCCTACGTCCCATTCCTTTAAAGAAAACACCTGGTCTCTGGGCAAGCTTCTCACTGATCCTCACTTTCCATTCAGCTGGCAGCGGGAGTTGCCGAAATCAAACAAGTCAGGCGCTACTCTGTCATTCTTCCTTGAACTCTTGCTGCTGGGTAGCACTGCAGTGTCTGCACAATGCACATTAGCCAGGATGCAACCTCTATTTACTCGAATGTCTCTTTCAGACACATTATGAACTTGGACCATTACCCTTCTGGCATAAGCATGGGCTCTAGCGGCAAAATACTAGGCTTGACCAGCAGTCCCTCTGGCAATTTTCCATCGCCTGGTGCATCCAACATTAATATTTTATTCTTAACATCCTTTCTGATACGGACCTCTCCTGTAAGGTACACTGGGCATTTGGTGCCAGGATCAGAGACTCAGGATCCTTCTTCCATACAATTCCGACCGGTTCCTCTGGTTCTATATTTTCAGCATCTCTCTGTGCCTCATAGGCCTTCTTAATTAAAGCCGAACTCTTAAAGCTCTACTAGTCTTTTGACCCCTGTTTTTCATAACACAAATGTGCCAGCCTTCTGAACATATGAGCATTTGTTCCAATCAACAAAGGGACACCATCATACAGTCCAGTGGGGGACACACTAAGGCTAGGGTCTCTACTTGTTCGCCACTCCAGCCACGGAGGTGGGGAAAGACAGCCAAATTCGGATATACCCAGAATAGGGTAGGCCTTCTCACTTAACCCCATACATGCAGTCCTTCTAATGGTTGTAAGGGTACGCCTGACAAATGCTTCTGATACCAATCTTGAAACATAATTGTCACTTGGGAGCCACTGTCTAATACAGCTCTTGTAGACACTCCATTTACCTTTACAGTGGTCTCCATGGAGGGACCCACTATTCTGGACCAGTCTGGAGAGGCGGTAGTGGGGCCTGGGCAACTGACCTTGCCACAAAAGGACGTGAATTAGCATTTTGGTGCCCTCACTGGGATCATTTCGTGCACCTCTTAACCACTGATTTGTTCTCCAGCTCTCCTTGTAGCCTATATGCAACTTTGTCAGTGTCTTTTGGGATTGGCATTCCTTTTCATGTGCCCATCCTTCCACAATTATAGCAAAACATACTTTTTGGAGTTTGAGCTGGCCGAGGTGCCACACTGGGAGCCAGGGCGGGGTATTACTAACTGGAAACCTTGGTGCCATCTCTGTCTGCGGCGGATAAGCATTTGGAGACATCTGTCAGTTTCTCCACTTCCATGGTCAAGGAATCAGTTCGAGCTGTTATCAGCAGGAGATACATGGTGGGTATCCCACCCCATAGCAGATGCAGTCGATATAGGTCGGGGCCTGTACTTGCAGGCGTGGCCTTCATAAAGGGACTGTTTTTGAATTCCCGGATCTCTCTCAACAGTTCGCCCATTGTGGCATATCTTTTCCTTATCAGAGCACTCATTGACTGCCAACCTCTGCCCCTGAACTTCACTTGATGGGCCACCTCAGTCACTCGGGTCATAGCCACAGCTATTGGTGCAGGTCCCTCCCGAGGTCGCCTTTTCTCAACTCCCCGATTTCTCTCATTAACTCATCATAGGAGGGTGGGATTCCAGTCGATTTGCCAGGCGAACTGAAGCAACAGCAGTTCTGAGAAGGGGCAGACTTAGGATTCTGTCCAGTCTGGTTCGGTCCAGTTCAATCGCTGGCAAACTACCTTTCTGAGGCATTCTTGCAACAATTTTTCCAGCCGAGACATACACAGACAACAACTCCTTGGTACTGTTGTGCATTTCTTACTCTCCACCATAGGTCCTCATCAGAATCTGGGCTCCCATACATTCTCAAGGCCTCAAGATAGGCCTGTGCAGTCGCTTCAGGGTTACTGGCCCGTTTAGCACGGATGGTAGCCAGGGCAGGACCTCGGAGGCTCTCACTAACCCTCTTTCGCTTCACCCGAGCATTGCCATTCTAGCACTTGGGGGCAACATAGTCTATCCAGGTCTCCCAGTCATCCTCCCCTTGGGGGTGGGAGGTGCCAGAGAAGATCCTCAACCTTCGGTAAGAGTCGTGACTAATGGCAGGTGCAGAAATAGGAGTCTGCATTGGTTCAGCCACCATTACGGGTACTGGAGCAGGAGAGGGTGTTGGGGAGGAACACCCCAGGTGGCAAGAATAGTTTCTTCAAGTCCTCCACAGTTTTCCTTTCCCAGCAACCATTTAGCAAATTCTCCTCAAAAGTTTCAGATAGTGGTGGGGGCCTTCTCCGGTCTTTACTGTCCTTAGTTATCACTCTCCAAGCAGTGAGGGCTCCCTCTGGGGTAATGGTCTGTGGTACTTTGGAGCTATCTATGGGATCCTTAAACTCTACTAGGCCAGGAAAGTGTGGGTGAGCAGATTAGCATGCCGACCCACCACCACAGGATTTTGTAAACCTTCCACCTTGGAAAGTACTCCTGCACAGTGTCCGTATTGATACCCAGGGGATGTCCAGGATAAGCATAGCATTTTGGGGTCGATCTCCTCCCCAGTACACCACTCCACCAGCCGTGCACAGCCACTCTGTCGGGTACCCATTTATTTATTTATTTATTTTTTTCCCTTAACAGTGGTTTGTAATATGGCCACTAGAGGACACACAATCCCAGCGGTGAGCCTCCAAAATGTAACCCCTAGATGGCGCTATCCCAGGGGCTACTACCCCTGCCTGATTTGCCACTAACAGGTTGAGGGGCCTGGATCCAATGGCGGGTGCCTCCACCCAGAGGTCAGGGTTTGCAATAGTTAAACTTACTTGGTCACAGCCCTCTGGGACACTGCAACCCCCCTTTCTTCCCACTAGTGGCCCACACAATATAGCAGAATTACCTTCACAGTATACACTTACCCCCAAGGCTGGTTCAGGCACCGACATCCTGTAAAATAAGATACAGTGCAACAATCACAGTACAGTACTTTAACATAGACAAATACCTCAGGCAGTATAACTTTGTTGAAACAAACAGCTCTGATTTATTTAGGGGGATATAACAAGGACAGGGGGAAATCAGGTTAATTAGCTTATCACTTTACTATCTACCTATGGCTCTGTGCACAGGCCTATCCCTACCAGTTACTGTCCCTGGGTACCCAAGCCCTAGTGGCTAGTCCAAACCGTGGCAGCTGGTAGGGGCCCTTTCACACAGTGAAAAGGAGAATTAAACAGTCAGCAGTACAGTAATTCCATTTGGATTTAATGTGGCAATTCAACAGGAGCTACCCCAATTAGTACTCACGACCTCCAAAGAAGATATGGTCCTTCAATGTCAGCAGGGCTACTTTTGATCTCCAAGAGACTCCTCACACATTTATATGGTAAAAAAAAAGCAGCACTATACCAGGCAGGCTGCATCTGTATCCCAATCGCAATTACTGCACAATAACCAGGAGAACACACAGCAGATTCAGTTCCTGACAGACCGAGTGTAATTCAACAATTTCTTCAGTCTTCTACAGGGTGAGCCTGGTTTCTACTCTTCAGAGATCCTTTGATTCTTTTCACAGGACGGATTCAGTCCTAACAAGCAGTTACACAAGTTGTAGACCGGAACTCTGGGCCTTGCACACGTTTTTTGACTGAAACTGTGCACTGAAGGAGCACAGGGTTTCTTTCCCCTTCACTTTCAGATCTCAAACTGAAACTCCCAACAGACAAAAACCGGGCACTTCCTTTGAGTTCCTCCCAGTTCTTGACTGGATTGGCTGTCACTCACAATAGACTGCTGCTGCTGTTGGTCCAAAAAGGCACCGAAGTCTAAACTACATCTCCCAGAGTCACTGCCCATACAATCCTCTTGTGGCTGGCTCAGATTATGAGTCCCAAGTTCTGATTCGTCCAAGGCATCATTTTAGAGCTAGTTTACCCCACACTGATTGGTCCAGTTCAGCAGTTCAAAACCAGAATGGGGAACTAGGCAGACAGTTCTGACTGCAAAGAAAGCAGGTTAGACAAACTGTAATTTTATTATTACTGTAAATGATTTCTGGCAATCAGTTACATCTTTCAGACAGGTTCCTTTGCACCCTAGTGACTGCAAAATGGGGTGAATTGGCAGCAGCTTGAGTGGTACTCAATCAAAGAAACACACAGTCCCCCATACAAACTAATTATGTCTGCAAGCAGACAGCTCTTAAAGAGACAGTACCAGAGGTTCTAAAAACACTCACTGATAAATGGCTTAAACGCCAAACACCATTCAGGCTTGGAGCATTCAAGCAAGCTCCTGGAAGTCTTTTGGGAACCCCCATTTGCAGGGGGGTTACAAGTGTCTTACCAGTGTTTGGCTGTTACCTCGCTGCTGTGACGTCTGTCTAACAATTTTGTTGTCTTGAGCCAAAGAAACAACCTTTTCCCCACTTTCTGGTCGGTGTTCTTTTACCCAAAGCTGTACGTCTGTGGTTAGGATGTTGATGAACTGCTCCATTACAAATGTTTCGATGATCTGTGGGAGTGTTTTGCCCTGTGGTTGGAGTCATTTCCTAAGGAGTTCTCTTAAGTCGGGTGAAGGCTTCTTGAGTATTGTCGACAAAGTTGTACTTTGGAGACCAAAATCTCTGCCTTTAGTTCTCTCCTGAGATGTCATATCTTTTAAGGACCTCTCTTTTCACCAGGTCATAGTTTTCTGACTGTGCAGTGTCCATATTGCTGTAGGCAAGTTGGGCTTTCCCAGTCAGGTAAAGTACCAGTCTGATTGCCCATTGCTGCTTTGGCCACTCGCAGGCTGCGGTATCCCTTTTAAAAGTTGTCAGGTTTGCTTCAGTATCATCTGAGGGACACAGCTTTGTAAGTTTAAGATGTTTTAAGTTGTTGGTGTTTTGTTGCTTTACTGGACCTGTGCCAGAATCTCTAGCTTTGATAGCTTACAAGGCATCTAGCCATCGCTGATCAGTCGCTGCATCTCTTCTCTTCTCTGCTGCTCCTTTCGCTGCATCTCTTTTCTCTGCTGCTCCTGTAGGTGCATCTCTTCTACACTGCTCCTCTTCTTTTTGTTGTATAGCACATCATTGGAAAAAGACAGTCAGGCTTTCAGGTTCTGTCACTGCTTGTTCTTTTTTTCCCCATCTCGGATTCTGGCTGAACAGTCTCAGTTTTGACTTTTGTTTCTGCTTCTTGTTTGGCTACCATTCTTCTGAAAATGGCTCCTAGGCTTGCTGTTGCAGAGTCCATACCTTTCGGCTATGCTTCCCTGGTACTAGGTCTAGTACTCACACACAAAACTCCTGGCTTAGAGTATGCACAGCATAAATCTCACTTCTAAAACGATCTGTCTTCGAGGCACAGGTCAGGAAGCATAGGAAAACCGGGAGCAGTTTCAAAATTTGCAAATAATGTTTTAGTTTTCTCAATAACAGCAAAATAAAAAAATATTATTCAGTATAACTATTTGCAAAGGCAGTGCAAACAGAGAAAACTGCATCCAGCATCTCTGAGGGTATCTCTAATTCCAAATTTCAGTCTCTCAGTTTCTCTCTCTCTCTCTCTCTCTCTCTCTCTCTCTCTATCAAAAAGCATTGGTGCTCCCTTTACAAGTCTTTGTCTGGGAAGTCGTTAAGCAAGCCTGCTTCTCACAGAATGTTCTTGTAAGTTTATAGAATGTTCTTGTAAGATCCTGCTTCAAGAGGGTTCCTTCAGTAGGTCATCACATGTAGGACTGGCGCCACCTGGCGTCGGGCTGCACAGCAGACTTTTCTAGCAATCCCTGACGGGGGACCGCCCACCCAACGTCACGTGACTGATGTCAGCGTGACAGTATATAGTGGATGGTCCCTGCACCCACTGTCCAGTTCTTTCCCACCGTCGCCTTGTGTCAGTTGCATTGCAGACTTCCATATAGCGATCGTCGTGAAAATGTCTTGCGTCGGAGTTTCCTTCACCAAAGTTCTCAACTTTATATCCTTTTTCATTGATGTCTTCACCCAAGGAGAAGTGCTTGTCGTGTGGCATGCAGATCCTGCACAAAGATGGTCACCTCAAGTGTGTCCTCTGTTTATGCTCGGACTATCCTGTCTCCTCCTGCTCTGAGTCCAGACCTTCAATCAAGCCATGAAGAAAAGGAGACAGCAGGCTTTGGAGGCCCATCTTTTGAAAGTCCATCTGGCTTCTCTTGAAAAGAAGATGGACCACTTCAGAAAGTCCTCAGCCAAAAAATCTTCTCCTTCCAAGAAGCACAAGGAGAAATCCAGGGAGCAGGAGCGCTCCGTGGATGACGTGCAGCCCTCGATGAGCAAGGTCCAGCCGCTGCCCAGAAAATCAGACAGTAAGTCTGTTAAGACTGCAGTGGGTCAGCTGGTCATCGGCTCCTCGGATGAACGCACCGCTTAAGCTGATGAGTCGGCCCCCGGCTCCTCTGGGGATGGCGTGGCGGCCAGTAAGCTGACTACCCGGGATGTGGGTACTCGCCCGGCACCAGTCGGTAAGCTGGTCGCGTGCTTCTCCCCTGCCTGCCCGACTCCACCTGCTAAGACGTCTGTCTCTGACGTTCGCACGGGTATGTTTCCCCTGTCGTGGCCTGATGGCGCCTCACCTGACATCCGGCAGAACCACAGGGAGAAAGTCTCTCTCCCTTCTCTTCCCTCACCTGTACCCTCCCCTTCGCCAGCAGGTACTTCAGGCAATGATACCGCAGAACCCCTCAATATAGTCAATGCTTCATATGCAGCTCCGCATTCTCCTCTCAGGGTCAAGTAGAAGGAGGCTCCTCCTCAGCCAACAAGCCTTACTGGGGAGGCTCCTCCTCCGCCTTCAGGCAGGATTCTGGCTTCTCTTCCGACGCCAGATGTCCCGATGATAGTCCCGCAGCCTGGACCGGTTGAACAGCCTCAGCCATTGGCCCAGATGCTGGATCAGGTCCCACTGCAAGGGCCCCTTCCTCTGGCTCTGACGCCGGCCCCTGTGACGTCAGATCCCCTTCCAGCACCGGATCGGGTGGTGCCGGTTCTGACGTCGGTTCCCCTGCCGTGGACTGTCCCGACACCAGAACCCCAGCCTATATACACAACGGCGGGTCTGACATGGTTACTCCCGATGCCTGATCTGACGATGGGGATTTACTGTAGACCACAAACTGTCCCACATTACCCGCAGGGGTTTCCTGGGGACCACTACCCGGCAGGTCTCCCTCCAGACTGGAGTCATTTTGGACAGTTCTACCCTGGATTTAATCCCTACTCGTCTTACCAGGGATTCCAGGGTTACTACCCTCCTCCTCTTCCTCCCCCTCAGCCTCTGCCTACTTCACCCCCCCCCCCACCTCTGGTTGCTCTGGATTTCAAGGCGCTAATTCAGTCTTGGTGGCAGGAGGCAAGGTCGGAGTTGGTCTTGGACCTGGAGGCTAGGCTTCCTCACCCACGGTCTGACAGGTCCCCTTCCCCGAGCAGTTCCTCTGTTGCCATGGTCCATGTCTCGGGGAAGTCTCGTCAGGATATTTCCCTTCCCAATACCCGACACCATCCTGTTGAGGAGGTGGATGATGACGATAGCTCAGAGGGGGCTGACGACTCTTCAGAGGAAGTCCCGGAGGAGCCTGAGGGTCCGAGAGGCAAGGTTTCCCTCAAATCTCCTCCAGAGGACCCTGCCTTTTTGGACCTTTTGAGGTCCATGAAGGATTATTTTGACTGGGAGTCTGAGGATCAGGACCCCGTGAGACAGAGGCTCGCTGAACAGCTCGACCTAGAGTCTCTGTCCCTGGTCCCCATTCCTCCTTGGATGGCACCTCACCAAGACCTCACCACTACTATCTGGCAGATGCTTCATTCCCTCCCAACTGTCCCTAAACGGGCAGACAGAGTTTACCGGGCGCCAAAGGATGCCCCATTCCTGAAGGCTCATCCCAAGGCTGACTCTGTGATCATATCTGCCGCTCATGATCGCCTCCTCAGCACCAAAGCATGTGAGCACCTCTCCGGACAAAGAATCGAGGCAGATGGACCAGTTTGAGAGAAAGATTTATTCATCAGCTACATGTGCTCTCCGGTCCTTTAACTATGTGGCCCACATGGTGTCTCACCAAAAGGCTACCTTGGCCCAGCTTGAAGCGCGATTCCAGTCCATGGACCCCTCACCGTTAAAGGAGGAACTTGCCAAGGATCTTCGCCTCTCCAAAGTTTCATGTAGGCACGCCTTACACGCCACCTATGACTCTGTTGATTTGGTGGCACATACCTCGGCAACTGCTGTTGCCCTTAGACAGCATTCCTGGCTTCACCTCTCCAGACCTTTCAACGAGGTCCAGTCGGCTATTCAGGATGCCTCCTTTAGAGGCTTGGTGCTCTTTGTGGGGGGGGGGGCACCAAAGACATTATCACAGACCTACAGGACAGGGGCCTTGTCCTTAGGTCTGTAAGGTCAATGTACCGATCGGGTTTCCAGCAGCAGCAGCCCTTCCCGAAAAGGACCTGGAGGCAGAGAAAGAACGCTCCGGCATGTTGCCAGGTGAAGCGTAAGGCCACGGGAACAGCCACTCCTCCTGCCTCCAAAAATCAGAGATGTTCAGGGGGTCCTTCACCTGAATGCCCCAGCACTTCTTGACTCCCCATCCCCACTGCCTCCTCAGTCTATCTACAGGGAGCAGGTGGGGGGAGGTTCACCCGCCATGCGCAGGAATGGAGGGCAGTCCCCTTCAACTAGTGGGTCCTGCAACTAGTGTCTGTTGGACACACAATAGAGTTTCTGGAAATTCCCCCTGAAACTCCACCAAAGAAGTCTTCTTACTCCAGGGATCAGGCCCTCCTCGTTCACGAAGAGGTAAACTCGCTCTTACTCAAAGAAGCAATAGAGCACATTCCCCTCTGGCAAAGGGGAAAGGGGTTTTACTCCCATTTTTTCCTAGTTCCAAAAAAGACAGGGGACTTCAGACCCATACTCGACTTAAGCCAGTTAAACCAGTTTGTCAAGTACGAAAAATTTCGAATGCTGACACTTCAGAGCCTCCTCCCACTCCTAATGGAGAACCATTGACTCTGTGCTCTAGATATGCAGGATGCCTACCTGCACATCCCCATCTTCCCCAGCCACCACCCGGTTCCTGCGCTTTCACTTCTAGGAGGAGCACTTCCAGTTTCGGGCGCTTCCTTTTGGTCCATCTTTGGCACCTCGGATCTTTACCAAGTGCCTGGCGGTGGTCACGGCTTTTTTGCGCTGCTGGGGTATTGCAGTTTTCCCTTACTTGGATGACTGGCTGATTTAAGCCCCGTCCAGGGATTCGCTACAGGAGGCTCTTACCTTCACCATGGATCTCTTCAACAGACTAGGGATCACAGTCAACATTCCCAAGTCCTCCCTCATCCCTGCCCAGAGACTTCAGTTTATTGGGGCAGTCCTGGATACTGTCCAGTGTAGAGCCTTTTTTTCCTTCAGACAGGGTGGAGACCCTTCTTGGTCAGGCCTCCAAAGTGGCTTCTCTCAGAACCATCCCGGCTCAGAAGGTCCTGCGCCTTTTGGGTCTGATGGCGTCCTCCATCACAACCGTTCCCCTGGCAAGGCTTCACATGAGGGTCACTCAGTGGTCCTTGCAGGTGCAGTGGGACCAGCTCTTGGATGATCTGGACCATTGAGTACTGGTCTCCTCAGCGGTTCAGAAAGAGTTGCATTGGTAGATGGATTCTCACAATCTGTCCTTGGGGCTTCCCTTCCGGAGCCCAGCACCCTTAGCTTCCGTCACCACGACTGTCCCTCCTTCCTAAGGGATCACTGCTAATCCAAACAGACAACATGTCAGTGGTTTGGTTTATCAAAAAACAAGGGGGAACCCAGTCATACCCCCTCTGTTGGGAGGCGACGCGGGTGTGGAACTGGGCAGTCCAGCACCCTCTAACCCTCGTAGCCGTGCACGTTCCGGGTGTTTTAAACGTCCTGGCAGACAGTCTCAGCAGGTCTCGGACCCTAGCTCACGAGTGGGAACAGCATCAGGAAGTGACGGAATCCATCTTTCAACGTCGGGGGCATCCGGAATTCGACCTCTTCGCCTCCAACTCCAACGCAAAACTTCCCAGGTTTTGCTCGCTGGTTCCAGGGCATGGTGCTTTTTGGAACAATGCATTGTCTCTGTCTAGGACAGGGACATTTTTGTTAGCCTTCCCTCCATTTCCCATTCTACAGAGAGTCCTTCTCAAGCAGAGAGAGCAAAGATGATCCTCATCGCTCCTCTCTGGCCGAGACAAATCTGGTTCCCGCTGCTACAACAGCTCTCCAGGGAACCACTGGTTCCACTTCCAGTGACTCACGACCTCCTGACCCAGGATCAGGGTTGATTGTTACATCCAGGGCTCAGGACCCTGCACCTCCATGCGTGGCTACTGCAGACATAGCGATATCTCATTTCAGGGTCTCCTCTCTTGCTCAAATCCTCATTAAGAACAGAAAACCCTCTACTCATTCCACTTATGCCATGAAGTGGAAACGGTTTTCCATCTGGGCAACTGCTAAGGGTTGGAACCCCTTCTCTTGCTCTGCCCCGAAAGTCATGGGATACCTCCTTCACTTGTCAGACTCCAGTCTTTCATACTCTTCTTTGAAAGTTTCTTCCCAAGGTAGTGTCAGAAGCCACGCTGAATCAGTCAGTAGAGCTTCCTGTGTATTACCCATCCTCCTCTAACAGAGGTGAGGCACTCCTTCATACGATGGATGTTCATCGGATTCTTCGGTGTTACACTCACTGAACCAAAGAATTCAGTACCTGCGACCAGCTGTTTGTTTCCTTTGCCCCTAGATCGAAGGGCAAACCGGTTTCTAAGCAAGACCTATCCAAATGGTTAGGCAACTGCATTAGATTCTGTTACCAGATGTACGAAAAGCCTCTGCCGGGTCCCGTTAGAGGTCATCCTACTAGTGGCATGGCTGCCTCCACAGCCTTCTTATATAATGTCTCTGCGGCTGACATTTATGCTGCTGCTACTTGGAGTTCTGTCCATACTTTTACCAAACATTACAGTCTGGACATCTCTTCTAGGCGGAGGGCTGACTTTGGCTTAGCTGTCTTGCAGGGCCTTCTGTCCTAGGCTGGGTCCATTCTGGATCCCAGTTTTATCTGTTGGAGTTTTGTTCTCCTCCTCCCTAGTTTCTCTTGGCATCTCCATGGAGGGACTGCTTGGGACTCTGTCCTATATGTGATGACCTAATGAAGGAACCCTCTCGAAGTAAGATAGTACAGTTTCATAGGAACTTACTGTAACAGTAGATCTTTGAGAGAGGTTCCTTTAGTAGGTCATATTTTTCCCTCCCTCCTTCCCCTCATTTCATGTTTTACAGGGACTCCAAATTCTGTTTGCTCCTGCTATCAGGCCTCTTCCTGGCTCCAGCGCGAGAACTGGAGGGCAGGCGTGGGGACCGCCCACTATATACAGTCACGCTGACGTCGGTCACGTGACGTTGGGTGGGCAGTCCCAGGTCAGGGATTGCTAGAAAAGTCCGCAGTGCGGCCTGACACCAGGTGGCACCAGTCCTAAATGTGATGACCTACTGAAGGAACCTCTCTCAAAGATCTACTGTTACAGTAAGTTCCTACGTAACTGTACTTTTCATTCCTTGCAAGTGAAACAAGAACATAGTGACCTAGAACTAATCTCTTTTTTACAGTTCAGCAAAAGGCTTAAAAACTGCATCTCGGGTTAACTCCTTGAGTTCCAAATAGCCTTTTGCAGTCATTTCAACAGTATAACTATATACAGTTTTAAACAGAGATGCCAGTATCACATACAGTTTTACACAGTGATTCACCTATATTTTTTTAATGGCAGATATGCAAGGGAGGAGAAAAGTCAGAAATAGCAAGGGAAGGCAGAGAGAAAGCGAGAGGCGGAGAATCGCAAGACTGTCAGACTGATCAGTTCCTATGTCTCACAAGAAAATTTGGTTGTGCAACCAGACAGACGAGAGACAGAAAAGGAGAGGATAGAACAGACCCTTGCGTTTAAAGTCTTTTTCCACAACAAATGGGGCAGGGCCTTATTCAGCCCTGTCACATATGTGCTTATTCACTGAGCCACGAAAAGCTGGGATACTAATGAAAAAGGTCAAACTGGATTTGGTGACACAAATGTGCACCCTAATGAACAGGACTCTGTATTTTAATACCCGTTTTATGTTCTGAATTATGTATGAGGACACATGGGTAATTATAGGAAAGTGGTGACTCCTTATTTGGGTGCTATTTGCTCCACCATATAAAGTCCCAATTAGGTTTTATGGTCATGTGCATGAGAGAGTTCTTGCAAAATGGTGCCTCCAGCCATGGGGCAGGTGACTGCTGACTTTCTATTTTTCTGCACCATACTTTCATAGTAACGCGTCTTGAAGATGAAGCAGAATGTATAAGGTCATCAGAGCTTTCTCAGCACAGCTGTTTGCTGCTGTTTAAAATACTCTTTGGTGGTTTGAGATGGGAGTGCGGGGGGGGGGGATTATCAGGTAGAGGAGGGTTTATAGGGGTATATCCCCTAACGAGGTGCATTCCCTTGAAGGGACACTGTCAACCTGTTTTTCATCATATTATTTCTAGTTAAAAACCTACATTTTATGATTGCTTACCTTCTCTAAAATCCATTGCCATTGCTGTTTGTTTTGTCTGTCTCCTTGTTTAGTAGAATTGAAATGCATGCTAATGTATATTTGTAAACAACCTTGTTTTGTTTACAATCCTGGATCTGTTCTTACTGAATACTTCCTGAACATTAGAAACACCTCTAAATAGTGCAGCCACTCATATGCAATAGCCTCCTAAACTTCCACTGCATCATGAGAGGCTAGACTGTGTTGTGGGTGTTCCCAAATTCAGGAAAGATGCAGTTGGAGCTGATCAAGGAATGTAAACAAACATGTTTTGGTGTGGTAACACCAGTATGGTGGCAGTCTGTTTTTCACTTTTTTAAAGAAAAAAAGAATCTGAATCAAACTGCCAGCTACATCAGCAATCTTTACAGAATGTTGGCAGTCATAAAATGTGTTTTTTTAAACTAGGGACACTTTGAGACTTAAGGGGGTTGACTGTCCCTTTAATACTGAAACTGACATCCAACAACAATGGACCACCAAGAAGACTTCTCAGGTGAACACTGATGTCCACTTCTTTTGTCTCTGTGTTCCTCCCACCCACACCTTTCACTTTTACTTAAATCAGATTTTCTCGGAGTTTAGTGCCTCCAAGGTAAGACATTTCAGAAGTGATCTCTGATTTGTTTTGGCATCATGCAGGACTATGTGACATATTCAGCTACTTTTTGTACATGAGGTTTTGCAGTGTTGCAATATATTTGTTAGGACCGCACCTAATTTTAATTAGAAATATCAGATTTGTCACCATTAATTGTGATAGGTACATTTAGAGGGCAGATGTTAGGGGGTGTATTGTGCAGAAGCCAAGGGGAGCACACTGAGCCATGTTGTTTTTTGAACGTACCGTTATCTGACCTAGTAAAATCACTTAGGCAACTGATACACTGTGCTGTTTAAAATCCTTCTGGGTTAGTCTGCTCATGTTGTGACCTTCGAGGCTGATTGCTGTAAGCCAGTCACTATAAAATGTTGTTTTTGCTACCCCATGTCAAGTAGACGCCTGGGTAATATTAAGCTGAATTCTATGATAGGTATGCTGTTTGTTAAGCCATTACTTTTTTGTGTCTGCTGTGGTATGTTTTAAAACAAGTAACGTCTTTTAAAACTAATAAAAATAATTTACAAAAAAAAGTTAAATGAAAGAAAAACAACCCTTAAGAATATGAAGAATAACCATGCTGCCCCTCAGTGAGATGGAGGACATAGCTTCCGCTGACAGCAGCCATTTTGTCGCAAGCCTACCTAGTGAGGCTTTCACTTAAGACCTTCTAACTGCAGCAGCAGCAGAGACAAAAGCCGCAGTAGAAGGCAGAAATGCAAAAGACACCCAGTGCTACCCTCTGATAGGATGTTAGGCCCATGTCTATCCCAGCTTCCCGAGGTGGATCTTTCATCTCCGATCGGGGGGGAAGGGTTGGGCTGTTGTGAAGTTAAAATTTGTATGCAAATTGCGGCAAGTTTGGCTGCTGCACACTATGCATAGCATTTGCAAATTGTGCATGCTTTTGCGGTGAAGTGTACTGTGTGAACTGCCACAATTCACACTTTGGGGTGAATTTTTGATGCAAAGTAAAGCAATTTGCATAGTAAAACTCGCCGAAGGGTGTGTAGTGTGGCAGTTCACATAGTAAAATTTGTACAATTGTGTGAATTTCAGTACGTGAATTTGCGCACTATGCTGTAAGAATTGTGTAGTTTTTTTTCACTTTGGGCGTAGCTGGGTTGGGGTGCAACTAACCTTATTCTTTTTTAGTTCAGTTTTGTAGGAAAATTGCCTGTACAGATTATTGACAATGAGATGTCATACCATTCCAGAAGTCATACCGAAAGTGACAAATGAAATGTGTTGTTATACCTTTGTGCCAATCCATAATTTAGGAAGGGTCCCGGGTGGGAGAGCAGTGCATCTATTCTGAACACAGGCCAGCAATGACCCAGTGGGGGCTTGAGCAAGGAAAAACTTTCCTGACACGTAATTTATACTATTCATTGAACAAAGTCCTCTCAGCATTCCATAATACATAACAGTCATGGTGACTAGCCCTGTTCTGTATGCAGTGAGAGATCATTACCATGGACATGTGGGTCTTGAAGATTTTTCAAGACAGTTACTTCCTGGAACTGATAGAGCAACTTCTGGACTAATCTTCAAGGAATCTGCATCAGCTCAGCTGACAGGCCTGATGGCAGACTTCCTTTCCCTGGAGGTAGTCAGGCTCCTGCAAAACAGGGTAGTAGAGAAAGTACCAGATGTAGTCTGTGGCAAAGGCTTCTACTCCAGATACTTCCTTATCCCCAAAAAGACTAGCGGCATGCTCCCATTCTTGGACCTCAGGCACCTGAATGTGAGATGCAAGAAATTCAGGATGGTATTATTGTGATCTCTCCTACAGACATGAGACTCCAGGACTGGTTGGCATCCCTGAAGATGCAGGATGCATAACAACATCTACCCATCAGGGCAAGCAACTGCAGATGCCTGAGGTTTTATGTGGGCCTTGAACATTAGCAGTTCAGTGTCATGCCTTTTGGACTGGCATCGGTGCTGCATGTCTTCACCAGGTGCTTCACAGTGCTTGTGGCATATACCTCAGAAAGAAGGGAATACCAGTATTCCCTTACCTGGATGACTAACCTGTAAAGACTTTGTCCAAATAGCAAACAGAAATGGCAGTGATTTGCGGGCCCAGTGGTGTGGAAGTCTGAGGCACTGCAAAGCACCTTACCTCCTACCATGTCAGTGATGTGAGTTCAGGAATGAACTCGGGTTGCCAGGGGTCGGCCTGGGAGGGAAAGGATCGAGCATCTGAGAGACTGCTTTCCTCTCCCGGGGAGAGGAAGTATGTTAGCCCAGCCGGGGCTACCCCCAGGTGCAGGCCTGGGGGGTAGAGCAGTGCTAGGGAGGCACAGACTGAGGGGACTGCGAAGATATGTTGGGCATGCCTCCACACATGAGCACAGTGCTCCGCAGTTGGGTAGAGAGGAAAAAACGCCAGACTCACCTTCTCATCCTTGCAACAACAATATGGCCTAACAGGCCAAGAGCAATTTAGATATTTACAGATATGCACATTCCTATTACGTAAACAGCAGAAATATGCAAGATTGCCTAATCCTGCTCCTCTACTTCTTATTACGCTTTTAGATGCTATATGAGGAAATTATTGTTCTCATTTAATTGGGAATTTTTATAGAGGATTGCAGGATTACTTAGCTGATACATCCCAAACAATCCTAGATGCGTGGAATAAAGATTAAAATATGAATATCTCCTTTGATTTGTGGTGCAAATATACATTACCGATAATTAAAGTATGTTGGAGGGAGTATACTTGGAAATGTAGGAGTCGTTTTTTTCCCACTGCAGCGATTTTACTTAAATACCTTCCCCTCAAATATGGCATCTGTTGGAGACAGTATGGGTGCAGTTTAGTGACACACTTGTGTTCTGGCCCTGCATGGCACTGTCGGACAAACATTACTGCACAATTTCATGTGCTCTCTAGCTCCCTGGACTGGATTAACCTGATCACGGTACTATTATCCATCCCCCCTTCAGGGTACTCATTTATTAGGGGCTCATTAACCTTTAATAGTGGCAAAAAAATGTTGGATGTCCCCAGTTCCTCCGACGATTGGATTATGGCGGAAAATAGTTCATGAAATATATAATATGGAAAAATGAATGGCTCCCACACATAATCAATCACCCAATTTCTTAAGAAGTGGCAGTGATGAATATTGTACTACTCGCAGATAGGGATTTCCTTCCATAGAAAGGTGGGTGAGGAGGTACCAACGGGTAATGGAAAGCCTGGGGTACTGTTGATGTCTAAGAGAGAGGATTTATATTATATGGTGCACTTCAATAATATGAGAAAAGAGAGGATGACATCGATGGAGGTTGTGTTGTGAGGGACAGGAGAGACACCCCCACCAGCCTCCTAGCTATTCGGTCTTACTTAACAATTCTGTGACTTTATTTTTTAATGGGAAATTCAGGAGGCAAAAATATACAATGTTGTTTACAGGCGATAGTTACTACTCCTCCCATGTATTTGATATGTATAATTTAAAATCCTTGTCGATATGAACTGTATGATGTCTCTCTTTGTGTTTACCTCAATAAAAACAAAAAGTTCCTGAGGTGGTTGGGGCTGGCACTGCTATGTACCCTGCGGGTACGCGTGCATTGCTGTATGTCAGTGCTAGACACTGGCACCGCCTGCCCCAAAAGTCCTGGTTACCACAGTGTCGTGTTGAAAAAATGATTTCATATCTAGAGTCACAGGAAGTAACTTTCCTTTGTAGTGTGGTGAGCTCAAGGCCTGTAACTTATGGAATGATATTCACATTACCAACATGGTTGTGGACTTGGTTTATTCCATCACCCTCCCTGCCACCTTGTTCCTCTTTTCTTTTCTCTCTCTCTTCACTGTCCTCTGGAGCATAATCCAAATGGTCTTCTTCTCTTCTTCCACCTTCTTCCCTGGCTAAGTCCCACAAGCTCATTTCAAGGCTTGGGTTGGGGTACACCTGCAGTCAAGGAAGGCTGCACTGAGGAGTTAAAGTAGTTCTGAGGGCCTCAATGGCAGTGAAAGGTAGTGCAGGAGGATTGTAGAATGATGCTGGAGTCAAAAGGGTCAGTGCTGTAATTTGCATCTATTGCGCCAGCACTTTTACACAACTTGAAAGGTGATGTGTACTCTAGAGTGGAAGAAATGTGTCCTTAACCCATGGGGTGTAGGTCTGGGAGGTGATTCCACATTGACTGTAGAACCCCATGTGTTTGGTTTCCCCAAAGGGGTTACTTCCAAGCACAAGCAAAGATACAGTACAATTCAGTACAGAAAGCAGCCCTCGACAACAAGGCTATATTGCATATGAGGAAGTACATTTAAATTACAAGGGGTGGCAGCAACCAAATAGCAGTGTAGCTGTGAAGAGGTCTGGAATTAGGCATCCACAAGGTAAAAGGCATGAGTTAAGATTAAACATGTGGACATCTGTTACCTGGACAACACAGGGAGGGTGAGAATGTGAGCTGTTGGCAGCGAGTAGGCGTGGGAAGGTTAAAGGCAGGAACAGATTGTGATGTGGTGAGCTCTGAGGAGTTGTTAAAGAGAAGAGTATATCCTCAATTCATTTCAGGAAGCCTTTTAGTCCAAATATTATGCCACTGATGGTTGTGTGGCACTGGTGACAAAATGCCACCTATAATTGTTGTACTTATCCAATTTTATCCTTTTTTGCTCTCGTTCTAAATTAAATGAACCCTTAGCTGTTACCTCCCAAGAAGAGGCGTTGAATAATGTAGAGAAGTTCACCTGAAGTACAAAAAAACACCAGCGTAATATCAGAATAAAAGTTTAATACCCTTTGCATGACTTTGGTTTGAGCTTCTTTTTTGTAGTACAGTCACCACCACTTATAATGGGCACATCTGTAATCACATTTAGCCCATTATGAGGGGGCTGTAACCAAGTATCATGTTTTTTTTTTTTTAATTAAGAGTCCTCTCCAGCCAACTGTAGGACTTCCTGGAACTCAAAGGCCGAGCTAACACTTGGCCTGGGGATTTAAACTCTGGGGACTGCAGTACTGTACCTGCTAAAGAACCCACGATCGGTGACGGTGGCGGTCTTTCCCTGTGGGTCGCGAGGGCTGCACATGCTTACTCCCTCAACCAGCAGCTTTCCTCTCATCCGACTTGCCTCCAGCACATCAGTGGCATTCATTCATGGCCTGCTACTAAAGAACTCGCGATTGGTGATAGTGGCAGTCTTTATCTGTGGGTCACGAGGGCTGCGCATGCTCCCTCATCCAGTAACCTTTCCCTTATCGGACTTACCTTCAGCATATCAGCGGCATTCATCCACGGGCTCCAGCAAGGACATGAGCACCCCTCCAATCAGTGGCTCTTACAACCTTCTCTAAAGCAAATTGGAGGACTTTCTGGCACTGTAAGGTGGAACTCACACTCGACCCGGGGGATTTAAACTCTGAGGCTTCTTTAATAAAAGAGCTCATGATCGGCAATGGAAAATGCTGACAGCTGTCATCTGCACGTCAGCCTGCACAGCTGATCACACACTGGATCACCGCTGGCTACCCGAAATAGCAGGTGCTTATGAGTCGTTGTATGTGGCCCGTATTACCGTGGTTTCCTATGGGGATGGCAAATAGAAACATGGTTTTACCCAATATAACTGCCTGCCCACTAAATTCGAGGGCAGTATTTAGTGGGGGGTACTGTAATTCAAAGACCAACAGCAAGCACCCTGTCGGTCAGGAAATAGCAATCAGATAAAATACTAGTTACAGGTTTTTTTTGTTTGTTTTTTTTACAAGGGGTCAGACTAGATCTTATACTAGCAGCTGGGAAAATCCACTTGCTTAGCAGACATTTCACTGGTCCATCTGACATGTTTCCTTCTCCTGTTCAAGGCAGCTGGACTAGGCAAACGGGAACAGTCAACACTCCTCTGCAACAGTACTTTGCCCCCACCATGGCAGTAGGACTGGCGAGCAATTGAGTAAAGCTTTTAAAAACTCTAACATGTACTGTAGGCTATTTATTCTCCTCCAGCTGCAGCCTGACTCTTACTTCGCCCCCCCCTCAAGTTGGAGGAAGACTACAGCTGTGAAGGCTGTTGCCCCCACCCCCCAGATGGCAGAAAGGTACATCTGTCAAGGTCACCGTTCTGTGTCTCCTCCCAGATGGAGGAAGGGTGCATCTGTGAAAGCCACTGCTGTCTCTCTCCCACCCCACCAGTTTGGAGGAACAGTGCAGCTGTGAGGCCACTGCTCTCCCAGTTGGAGGAAGGGTGCAGCTGTGAAGGCTGTTACCCTCCCAAGCTGGCATGAGAGTGCAGTTGTGATTAGGCTGCCACTCTCCCTCCTCTCAGTTGGAGGAAGGGTGCAGCTCTGAGGACCACTACACTCTCCCCCCACTCCCAGTTGGAGGAAGGGTGCAGCTGTGAAGGCTCACCCCTCCCACTTTTAGAAAGGGTGCAGCTGTGAAGGCTGCCACTCTCACCCCTCCCATTTGGAGTAAGGATGCTGCTGTCTCCGCTTCCAGTTGGAGGAAGTGTACAGCTGTGAAAGCTGCCTCCCTTCCTCTTCCCAGTTGGAGGAAGTATGGAGCTGTGAGGGCTGCCACTCTTCCCCTGCTCCCAGTTGGCGGACGGGTGCAGCTCTGAGGACCACTACTCTTTCTCTCTTTCTCTCCTCACTCCCAGTTGGAGGAAGGGTGCAGCTGTGAAGGCTACCATTCCCCCAACCCACACACTTTAGGAAGGATGCTGCAGTGAATGCTGCCCCCCCAGTTGGAGGAAGGTGCAGCTGTGAAGGTTGTTGCTGTCTCCGCTGCCAGTTGGAGGGAGTGTGCAATTGTGAAGGCTACTGCTCACTCTCCCCCATCCCAGTTGGAGGAAGGTGCATCTGTGAAAGCCACTGCTGTCTCTCTCTCCACCCCACCAGTTTGGAGGAACAGTGCAGCTGTGAAGGCCACTGCTCTCCCCAGTTCTAGGAAGGGTGCAGCTGTGAAGGCTGTTACCCCCCCAAGCTGGCATGAGGGTGCAGTTGTGATTAGACTGCCACTCTCCCTCCTCTCAGTTGGAGGAAGGGTGCAGCTCTGAGGACCACTACACTCTTCCCCCCCCCCACTCCCATTTGGAGTAAGGATGCTGCTGTCTCTGCTTCCAGTTGGAGGAAGTGTACAACTGTGAAAGCTGCCTCCCTTCCCCTTCCCAGTTGGAGGAAGTATGGAGCTGTGAGGGCTGCCACTCTCCCCTGCTCCCAGTTGGCGGACAGGTGCAGCTCTGAGGACCACTACTCTTTCTCTCCTCACTCCCAGTTGGAGGAAGGGTGCAGCTGTGAAGGCTAACATTCCCCCCCCCCCACACACTTTTAGGAAGGATGCTGCAGTGAATGCTGCCACTCTCCCCCCCCGCCCCAGTTGGAGGAAGGGTGCAGCTGTGAAGGTTGCTGCTGTCTCCGCTGCCAGTTGGAGGGAGTGTGCAATTGTGAAGGCTACTGCTCACTCTCTCTCCCCCCCCATCCCAGTTGGAGGCAGGGTGCAGCTGTGAGGGCTGTTACCCCCCAGCTGGCATGAGGGTGCAGTTGTGATTAGGCTGCCACTCTCCCTCCTCTCAGTTGGAGGAAGGGTGTAGCTCTGAGGACCACTACTCTCTCTCTTCCCACTCCCAGTTGGAGGAAGGGTGCAGCTGTGAAGGCTACTGCTCTCCCCCTCCCACTTTTAGAAAGGGTGCAGCTGTGAAGGCTGCCACTCTCACCCCTCCCATTTGGAGTAAGGTTGCTGCTGTCTCCGCTTCCAGTTGGAGGAAGTGTACAGCTGTGAAAGCTGCCTCCCTTCCCCTTCCCAGTTAGAAGAAGTATAGAGCTGTGAGGGCTGCCACTCTCCCCTGCTCCCAGTTGGCAGACGGGTGCAGCTGTGAAGGCCACTGCTCTCTTCCTTTCCAGTTGGAGGCTGGGTGCAGCTGTGAAGGCTGTCATTCTCCCCCCTCCCAGCTGGAGGACGGGTGCAGCTATGAAGGCTGCGGCTCTCTCCCCTCCCAGTCGGAGGAAGGGTGCAGATGTGAAGGCCGCCACTCTCCCCACCCAGTTGGAGGAAAAGTGCAGCTGTAAAGACCATCACTTTCTCCCCTCCCAGCTGGAGAAAGGGTGAAGCCTTGGCACTGTCAGTCCTGTCTTGGTGTCATCATGGTTAGCACCATGTTTGGTGCTGGCATAGGCACCAGCTCTGGTTCCAAACTTGGTGATGACTGTACTGCTTATTTTGGCACCAGTGTTGCTTTGGGCACAGGTGCTTCTCATCAACATCACTGCCAGTTTCCTGTTCTCCTGTCGCTCTTTTTATAATAAAACATAAAAAAGAAGACAGAAGGAGAGACAGAGAGCCAGGTGCCAATCTATGAATGGATCACTGCTATGTACCTCTTTATGGTATTATACTGAAAGTACATGGAAGCAGTCTCCAAACACTGGCAGTTGAATTGCATTTTCCCACCCAGTTAACATCCGGACATCCATATCAAGCTTGGCTGACTTCTCTAAACTAGCTCATGTGAGGGTATTTCTTTCTGCCATGTTTGATCTCCAACTTACATTTTGCACTATCCCCACCTTGGCTAAGTTGGAGTTATTGAGGTAAGTGATTTTTTACCCTTTGGGGTAACCTAGTCCTGGGGTCCCTGCTCAGTTTACTTCTGGCATATGCATGTAAACAAAAAAGGAGGAGGAGACACTTCTGTTCAGTGCTACCTATCTACAGCGCAAAGGAGAAGAAGTGGAGTCTCTATCACCCAACAGTCGCTGGCTTGAACCATCACATGACGTCAGGGCCATCATGTCCGTAGATCCTAGAGGGGCAGCCATCATCCTTGTGCTGGTTGGACTGGAGGAAAACTTGAGAAACTGTATTTCACATTCCTGTTGGCTCACTTTCTACTGTTTCCCCTCACTAAGAGGGTCACTAAACAGATTTGCCACTGCACATTTACAGCCACTTTATTACCAGTCTCTCATTCCTTATAAAGCACTTTGGGATACAGTGTGTATAACGCACTGCATAAATGCTAAATCTTCCAACAATCAATCTTCTCTATAGACTCCCACTAATGGGTCTTAGCACCAGGACTCCATGGGAGACCAAACTTTTCTGGAGGGCTGTGCAGCATGAGTAGACCCTGTACACCAGTCACTGCAGTCACCCGATGGTGTACAGAGGCCCCAGACCCCAACTGCATGAGTTCCCTTTTTTCCACTGTCAAGTGTACAGCAGTTCCGTCACTGCTCCTCACATTGGAGTCAGAACTTTACTGTCTAAATGATGACAGTTCACATTGTAAGTCTTACTAACATACCGTAGAGTTCATTTAATTTATTCAAAACTTTGTAGCTGGGAAAGGCACACTGAGCCAAGGCTCATTTCCATGTGTGACCCAGTTTGTTATTTTTGTTTAAGTTTAGCTTCAATAGCATGAAAATTCTACAGTTTTCTCTCAGCCCTACCTCATACTAATGGTCGTTAACCATAGAAGACAGTATGGAGCTTGAAAAGCAAGTTGCTCTGTCAACAGAGCTGTGTCTGGCCAACACCTCTCTCTGGGCAAGTGTTCTGGCAATGGGCAGTCCTGCTGGAGTTGCAAAAACAAATGGTCCAGATCCCACACATGCTTTGCATCGGGGTCTTTGCATTGTTCGGCCTCGTACTACAAAAAGCCTTTGGGGAAGAAATGTCACCAGTTGCGTTCATTCTCCAGGCTTTCTGATGTGAGACACCCAACATCTGTGGGCACGGATCCCCACCATGGTCACCAACGACATCAGAGACACCTGGGCCTCCTAGGTTGAGATCTCTGTCCCAGAACCCCTCTCTGTACAATGGAGGGGACTCCAGTGGGAAGTCTGGCCATTGGGTAGCTCTTATAGAGCAACTGGTGCAGCAATGCCATTTTTGGTGCTGGCTGCTGACCTTATGGAATTGGTCAAGTCAGTGCCATCTTTGGTGCCACTTAACACAGGCACATGGCTGACTTCAACTCCAGCCTATTTCATGGGGCTGCTGTTGATGCCTCCTATGTCTACCCTACTTGTGGTGTTGGTTCCCACCTCTCTGGGGAAGGGGACAGCCATGGTACTGCTGCTGGTTCCACTGGGGCCAGAGGGTTCCTCAGCATCATTAGTGGTGCTGTGCCTGGCATCGGGGATGGGCTCTTTGAGTCCTTCTCCCATACTGGTGCCAGCACTGCCAATGGTGTTGCATAGGCCTTTGATGCTGGGATCATTCCCTTTGGGGCCAGTCCCAGGGCTATCCTTGATACTGCCAACATTGTCCCACCTGGGTCTGGGTCTGGTGTCACCAGTATTGCTGAGACTGCAGCTTGCGCAGTCACCTTTTCGACTCCCTCCTCTTTACTACCCGCTGGGTGTAGAGGGAGATGAGTCAGATCCTGACCTCCTCATCTCCAGTGGTGGCAATGATGACTTGTACTATGGTTCTGAGGACTCAGAATTGGTTTCTGTCAATGTACCTCAGCAGGACCTCTGCTTTCAGGCTCTGCTTAAAAATGTGCATACTGAATTTCGAGCCAGTAGCCATGGACCAGGCCAGGTGCCTTCAACTGGAGTTCCTAAACTAACTAATATCCTGACCTCCCTAGTTCCTCCCATTCAGCCAACCCTGGAGACACACTCTGAAGTAGCTTGGAGGAGGCCTGCTACTGTGGTAGCTGTCCCAAGCAAGTGGGAAAAAAAATATGCGGTGTCTAAATATAAGTCCATATATGTCACTCAGTCGACAGCAGATGCCATTGTAATTCTGCCTGAGAATGGCAAAGCCATAGTGCACCATACTGACAAAGAGTTACGCAATGTTAATATTCATGGGAAAGCAGGTCTGTGCCTTGACTACCCTTGGCATGATGATAACTAGCTACCAAGGGCAGTTCTGTAAGTATGAGTACACCCTCTGGTGCAAGCTTAAGTCTCTGGCTGAGGCCTTGCCAGACCGAGAGGCATAACAAGATACGCTGTTTGCTGTTAAACAAAGTATTGAATCTGATAGCAACCAGCTTAAAGCCTCTGTGGATACCTTTGATACAGCAGCTCACTCCATGGATACCGGTATTTGCATCAGATGGCACTCCTGGCTGCGGACTGCTGGATTCACCCCAGACATCCAACAACATATCATGAATGTGCCCTTCGATGACACCTATCTGTTTGGACAGTGGGTGGAGCAGTCCATTGAAAAGCCTTATGAAATGAGAATGAGTCTTAAGACTTCCAGGCTGGGTCCCTATGACCCATAAAGGCGCAGAGAATGTGGCTTTTTTCACAACAAGCAGTGCTTTTCTGGTAGTGGCATTGGAGCCCAAATCAATAAGTTTCAGCCTCTTCAGGCCCAGAAGAATGCACAGCAGGAGGCACAGGCAGCAAAAGTGCCCAGTGCCACCATCTGAAGCTCCAGTCCCTGGTCTGGTTTAGCTGCCTGAGGCAGACCACTCCTCCCCAGTAAAGGAACACCTCACTCAGATTTATCATCAGTGGGAATCCATCTCGACGGACAAGTGGGTTCAAAGGATCATCTGGGAAGGGTATTCCCAAGAATTGTTAGAATTCACTCTGGCAAAGTGTTTTTACCAGTTCCATTTCCCTTTTATGTTTAGTTTATGCCAAACCCATTTTTCTTGCTATTTCTTTTGTCTGTCATCATGCTGAGTCCTTCAGAGTGAAAGAAGTCGTTTAAGAAGAAGGACAAGGAAAGCACCCCCATGCGTCGATGCTCCTGTGGGGGTCTGATTGCTGTCAAGGACCGATGTGATGAATGATGAAACTGCCTTGACGATGACCACAACATGGATAGGTGCGATGCCTGCTTCTCTGTGGACTACTGTACTCTTAAACTCTGCAAGTTGAAGTGGGGTTGCATGCCCAGAAGTGACACCAAAGTAAGGTCCCTGAGCCTCTTCCCAGTACCTCTGGTACTGTGGAAGTCTAGGGCACTCCCTGTGCTGAGATATTAGAGGTACAGGGAGAGGTCTGGGGGACAGCTGACTTCCTCCGGGGGGTCGAGTGAGCACCTTCCCAGTCTGTCAGCCCTTCGGAACAGTGGACACCCCCTGTGGCGTGGCTGAAGCTATACACTTGATCTACACCAGTGGGCACCTCAGTGTTGTGGCCCGGTGCCACCCCGGATCCTGGTACTATGGCCGGTACCAGTGAGGGGGTGGTGCCAGCCGTAAGACCAGGCCTTCTTCTGGTACTGCTCATGGTGCCAGAAGAGGGAGGGGTTTTGGAGCTGACCCTGTCTACGACCCTGAGGTCATTGTTATCTCTTCCACTGAGTGCCCTTGCAGCCTGGAGGAGAATGAAGACACTGACTTTGGGCCTGGGGACTGAGACAGTATGAATGGAAGCCATCCTGGGCCTGGTTCCAAACCATACTCTGGGCTTAGATTGTCCTCAAGGTTGCCCCTTTGACTGACATCAGGGACGGTGCCAGGTTCCCTTCTGTTACTGTTTGTGGTGCCAGTTTGGGTTCCGATTCCGGTGTCATTCCCAGCACCAGAGCTGGTCCCATGCCATTTGCAGTGCAGGCTCTGGTGCCACTGGTGGTGCTGGGTGCGGGGCCAGCTCTGGGGGTGTCCATGGCCTGGATGTTAGACTTGGCCTGGGGGCAGTGTCAACCCAGGTAGGGGGTTGGGGCGGGTTGCCCCTTGTCCGATGGTGGGGGCCCAAGCACTTGCATGCTACCCAGTTTCTGCCTGGAACCAGCTGCCCTGTCACTGATGGGGACCAGGGATGCCCTGTGGGCCCTGTACAGCTCTGCTCTCCCCACCTGAGGGTTCCACCGAAGAGAACCGCATGGACCAGTCTTCTGATGTTGGCTGACTCCACTTGGGTGAGTTTGCCAGACCCTCCCTCTGGGTGAGATCCTCTGAGCATTCTAACAGCCCTGCAGAGGACCTGGCCTGGTCATCCTTGACCCTACTACTCCTACTCCTTTGCCCCCCTTCCCTGCATTGCCAGGTATTTGTTGTCCCATGGGGCCTATGACCTAGGAACATTTCAGGCCCAGTTCAGACCTGAGAGCCCTGCACTGCCATTGCCTTATTCCAGCTCCTCCTCTCCTTCTTCCTTCTCTGAGGAAGAGGATTTTTTCAGTCCACCTCTTCTCTGCTGCCGAGTACTCAGAGTAGCAGCAGTTCCTGATAGAGATGCTGTGGGAGCTGAATACAGGGTTATTCATAGGTTACAATACTACTACCCTGGTGCTCAGATTTCTTGGGGAGTTCAGTGATTACAACTTTGTCATCCCTCCTTGGCCATGACTTTTTAAAGAATCATCCAGGAATGTCTGACTTCGTCCCTTTGTCCCTTCACCTGCCCTTAGGGATGTTCAGTGCAGATACTGCAATTCTGCAGGGTCTCCAGGTGTAATCCCTTAACCCATATGGGGGATTCCGATGCTGCAGAACTCTTCTGGTCCTAAGTGCCCAGTGCATAACTGGCCCCCCCAACTCTGTGAAAATCAGTGCCTGGGGCAGAAAGGTTTTTGTGGTGGCACGCACTGTGATGTGCATTTCTGTACATCAGGCAGCTTACAGTAAGTGCCTGTAGGTGACACTAAGTTAGCTCTTAGCATCTATGACAGATTGCAAGTCACTCAAGCAGGCTATTTGCCTTTCATCTGGGGCCTGGAGCTTGCTAGGCATCAAGGGAGGATATTGTATGATGCCAGTGAGGCAGCATCCAGGCTGGTGGAAAACAGCCGCCTGCATTCAGCTGATGGCATGGCTTCACATCTCCCAGTTGGCACCCCGGCCCAGTGTAGGGTGTATAACTTGTATTACCAGGGGACTAATTTTTTCTCCCGTAACGGTCAGGCGTGAGTTGTCTGGGTGCCATCCTGCTACCAGGCCAAGGGACCCCTGCCTGCCTCTGACCAGTCTCTGTTCCTTCCGGACCTGTGAGGAGTCTCTGCCCTCCAGTGGTTAGCCCCCAGCATAGGGCTTTGGGTTTTGCTTTCCCTCAGGGTGAGCCAGCTCCACCCCTGTTTTGGGGAAAGCTTGGTACTCTGACCAGGAAATGGGTTTGGGACCGAATGTGATGCTTGATTCTTGGAAAATATAAAAGTTCAGTACTCATCATAATTCCCAATCTTCCAGAATATCTTCACCATTCAGTCACATGCCCTTCCACCGTCCCTCACCCAGGTAAGAGTCGGGGCCTCTGGGCAACTCACCCTGTTTTGTTAGTGCTCTGAACTTCTTGCCACTCCCCTTGAGCTGCTTCCCTCCCTTGAGGTTTAGCTCTCTTTTCCCATGGGATGGGTCTTTGCCTGTTTCCCTTAGCTTTTTTGGGGAACTTAAAAAATAAAAATGTAAGTGGGACTCCTGCTCTCTTCCTGCCAAAAAGAAGAGGTGTGTTTTATACCTCTCTTTTTTCTTTGAATGCTCTCCCTCTCCCTGTGAGAATATCTCCCAGACTCATCCCCTGGTAGGTGGCAACCTTTTCCTTGACTATGCTCTGAGCCTCTGCCATGTGGCAGTCTCAAAATCTTGCGCAAGGTGCAGTCTCTGTCTCTGAGCTAGGGAGAGACAGAAGAAGTGGGTTTTTTATTTTGTTCTCTCAGCTTCTGTGTTTGTTTCCCCTTTCAGTGCTTTGCAGCACTCCTTGAAGTGGCAAGAAGAATTCTGTCTTGTGCTTTGTTTTTCTGTTACTATTGTCTCTGCTCCTCTGGAGCTCTTGAGTTTGTCTCCTAAATTCTTGTCCTCTGCCGAGCACAAGTACATAAGTTAAGGTTGCATTCTGCCTCCTAACTTCAGTGAGGTCCTTCAGGCCTTTTTCTCCAGCCAGAGCTCTATGCCAGGGCTGCTAGCCTTCTCCACCTTCCTTTCCTGGAGGCTGAGTTAAGCTCTGGCTCTTACACTTGCTAACCCTGTGGCCCAAGGCCCAACCTTTAGTTCTGCTCAGTTGATAATTGGTGTAACCCCCCCTGCAAATGGGGGTTCCCAAAAGTCTTCCAGGAGCTTGCCTGAATGCTCCAAGCCTGGGTGGTGTTCGGAGTCTGAGCTGCTTAAATGTGGTTGCAAGTGAGTGCTATTTGAGCCTCCACGTACTGTCTCTTTAAGAGCTGTCTGCTTGCAGATTTAATTAGTAGTTTTGACCTTGGCACCTTTTTCCACCAACAGAGGGAGTCTTATTGTGAGTGACAGCCAAACCAGCCAACAGAATAGTGTGGAGCTAAAGGAAATGCCCTGCTCTGTGACTGGAAAGATCACATCAGTTGTGACAGTGAAGAGAGAAGGAGCCCTGTGCTTCTGTGATGTATAGTTTCACGCGGGAAGCGCGTGTGAGGCCCTGAGGTTCAGCCTGTAGTCGTTGCAAGTGCCAGATCAGACTGAATCTGACTTGTGAGGAGAAAGAAGGAGATCTGAAGAGTAGAAACCAGGCTCACCCTGTAGAAGACTGGAGAAATTGCTGAATTGTGCTCAGTCTGTCAGGAACTGCAGCTGCTGTGTGTTCTCCCGCGTATCTTGCAGTAATTGCAGTCAGGATCGAGGAGCAGCCTGCCTGGTATAGTACTTTCCTTTTACATATAAATGTGTGTAGTGCTTGTGAGGAATCACTATTTCAAATCCCCTGTACAGTGAATTGTGTACTGAAGCTGGAAGTAAACACCAGCTTAATTCGGACTACATCCATTTGCTATCAACTGCGGTGGGGTCCAGTCACAAGGACCTTGTCCCCATGCCCTGTTCTCCTGGCAATCCAGAAGGACATTCTCCATCCGATTCTCAGCTTGGGTATTGTGAGTACAAATCAGGGTATTCCCCTGTAGCTTGTTTTCCAGTCACAAGTGTGTCATCTAATTCTTGTTGTTTCACTGCTTCATGGACTGAGCCCTCCGGCTCCGGATTACAATTGGGTGTTGTGCATATCTTTTTTCTACAGGGCCCCTATCTATCTGCACCTGCCGGCCAACCCCGGGCAACGTACCTGGCTACCCTTCCCCCAACCTGGGTACCCAGAGTGTGACTTTTCAGACCCTATATGTGTGCACAGTACTGTGATTTAATGCCACCAATTAATCTGATTTCCCCCTCCCGTGTTACTGTCCCCTAAATAAATCAGATTTGTTGTTGTTATACTATATACTGTCTGTGGTGTTGGTACTTATGGAAACAGTATTGTGTTTTGCTGTGTATGTTGTTTAACCTTACTTTACAGGGGGTCCTCAGAGACGTGCTGCAGAATCAATCTCGAGGGTAAGTGGTATCTATATGAGTGAACAGTGTGTATACGTGGGGTATTGGGCCTGTAACTCCGGTGTACTGTGTGAGCCACTAGAGGGAATAAAAAGGGGTCTCAGTGTCCCAGAGGGCTGTGACCAAGCTAGTCTAACCGCTACAAACCCTGAGCTCTGGATGGAGGCACCCGCCATAGGACCTAGGCCCCTTAACCTGTCCGTAGTCAAATAGGCAGGGGTAGTAGCCCTTGAGATAGCGCCACCTAGGAGTTACATTGGGTTTTATTATTTTTGTTATTTTGTATCCTATATCCTTTTCCTATCCCTTTGGGCTAGGAGTCTATAGCCCTCTCTTTTCCTTTTTCTCCCAGTTGCTTTTTTTCCTGGCAAAGAGGATCGAGGAAGGGAGGGGGCCGATGTTGGTTACTGGCCAGCCCATGAGCGTGACGTCACTAAGTCTGCTTCATGGGCGGCACCAGTATTGACTTTGGTCCCCTCCTAGGCTGCAGAAGACTTTGCTTCCAGGTCCCAGCACCCCCGGCTTAGACCCATAAGAGGAACTGAATAGTTAAGATATTTTGGAAGATCAGGAATTACAGAGAGTACATAATTTTCATTTCTGGATATAAACTGGCTCGGGCCTTCCTTCCAGACAACAGACTATGGGCAGTTTTGCAGGTGATGTGTTACATCATTGAACACAAGACAGTGCCAGGTCACTCTGTGAAACACAAGCCGGGCCTTATAGCTTCCTTATAGCTTCCTCATTGTTCACAGTGCCCCTAGCAAAGCTGTGCCTGCACATGAAGACGACTCGGTGGATGTTAAGTACCCAGTGGTCACAAGCATCCCACCCTCAAGACTTCCCTATGCAGGTGACCAAACCCTTGGTGAGGTTCCTGATGTAGGGGGCAGTGGAGGAAAACCTTCTCCAGGCCTTCCCGTTCTCCCCACTGGAGCCAGAGGTGACTCTCTGTATGGATGCCTCCTTGCTGGGGTGGAGAGCCCACTGCGAGGGTCTCCATATACACAGTGTCTGGGACTTGTCAGAAACACATTTCCACATGCAAGTGCTAGAGGCGCATGCAGTTCTGTATGGTCTGAAAGCCCTTACGGTTTTCGTTAGCTGAAGGACAGTCCTCTTGCAGGCAGACAAATCTATCATATACTTTGTCAACAAACAAGGAGGAACATACTCTTGCCTTCTCTGCAAAGAGGCAATGAGAATGTGAGAATGGTGTCTCAAGCAGTGGGTCTTGCCCCAAGCAGTCTATCTGCCAGCAATCCAGAACACACTGGCAGACATGTTACTGTTAAGTCGAACAAAGGCAGATCCTCATGAGTGGTCACTAACATTAAATGTCCTGAGATTGCTATTCAACAAGTAGGAAACCCAGATCCTCTTCGGGGATATCTCGGATATCAGGTTACACCATAGGAACCTTTGCCGTCGGTGAAGAGGAATCCAAATTAAATATTTTCAGCAGTACAACTCGGGCTGCCCACGCCATCGATGCCACCAACCCTGTATAAGCGTAGGCAGCCCTGCTCCCACCACAGTCCTTTCCCGCCGTCAACTCGCTTGTATGGGTCTCCGTAGAAGCTCCGTCACAGTATTCACGCCTCTTTTGCAGCCTACAGCTTTTTTCATTTACCTTGTAAAAAATCTATTTTTCAAGAGATTTCTTCCTTTGTTTGTGTCGAGAGTTAATCCTTCCTCTTCTCTTTCCGTCGCTGCGGAAAGAAGATTGCTTCTGTAGACAAACATTCAGTGTGTCTGCTGTCTTGGGCCTGACCATGAAGTCTCCGACTGCGAGCTCTGCCAGATGTTTAATCAAACCACCCTTTGATGATGCAGAAATGCTCTTGAGAAGTTTTTTTTTAAATACTTTATTATGAATACAGCATGCCAGATATTAAGTGCAGAAACATATTGTCCAGCAATACCTCTTATGGCAGTAAACCAAGTCAAATAAGTGCAAAAATTCACGTTTGTTGGTCTGGGCAAGAAAATAATAGCATGTCTTACACTACTATAGTTAGATATTCATTATTAAGCAACATTAACAATGAAACAGAAAATTAAAAACTATAACAATTATAACAGCCATCGTCCTCTGTAAAATAAATATGTATATCAATAATAAGATTACTAGAAGTTCTACCATTTAGATTCATAAAACTGAAACCTTTCAGTGGGTACTTAGATAAGGAGAAGGGGAAAAATCCATACTTAAAAACCTCCAAACTGGGACTGGCATACAGGGCCAAAAGCTGCCTCACCCCGGCTGCCCGACTCACCCTTGCAAAAGGGGTTTTTCTCCCTACACTCTGCTATCGGCTCACATCTTTTGTGAACACCCCAAAATCCTGACTCACAAAGTGGGACATTGTGTATAACAAACGTGTGTCACTTCGCCCTATCAGCCCCCCCCCCCGGCTCACCCATCACTACCAGCTCTACTCTAGGCTGGGATGGCTCTTCCCCAGTAATCATCGATCTTTTGTTATGGGCAACTTTACTGACAACATCATCCGATTGTCAACTCCTCCAGCACTTTCCGAACTGCTCCATCCTGCCCCCTCTGGCTGTCGGCTGAGGTCTAGTGACTCCCAGGCTCTCATGATCCCAAAAACCCACTCCTCCACAGGGGATTGCACCTTGCAACCCTTGCCTTCAGAGCCTGGAACCTTCTCCCTGCACATGTAAGAGCTGTCCCCTTCCACAGCTGCTTCAGGTCCTCCCTCTGGGGCTACGTAAAACAAGTTTCTGCCTGCTTTTGCTATTAGCTGTCCCACCCTCCATGGTACGCCAGTGCCCCTCTATCACCGAGTGTGTGCACCTTCAGTGCTCTCCTCAAAAATGCCATGCTGATCTTTGGTTTGCTTCCTTGACTGCCTCCTGAGATTGCCACGCCTTGACACTGTATTTGTATTATATTCGTTCTCTGTCGGTACCTGACTGTAGCTCTCTGCCTATACCTGTCTGTAACTTGTTGATTGCTGCTACCTTGCCTCTGTATCTGTATATTGCCTGAGTTCTCTCCCTGTACCTGACTGTACCTTGTTGATTGCTATTACCCTGTCTCTGAATTGTTATTGCCTGTACCTTCGTAATTCTCCTGGATCGCACCTGAAAATAGGCACCTGACTGTCTAGCGTGCTTACCTGGTAAACAAAAGCTAAATACATAAATAAAATTGAGAACATAACACTTAACAGACAACAGTCAAAGTTATGTTATGTTAGGCCTCAGGTGAAAATATAGTACATACAAAATCCACTGTTTAAGGAATAAAATAGTGATGGCAAAGGAAAAAAGTCAAAGGAAGGTTTCAGAGTAAAAGATATCCCACCTAATCCATCTATTTATATATATCACTTGATGCTGCAGTAATGAAAAAAGAGAGTCTCTCCATCATCTGTATCTGGCTAATCCAGTCCGCCACCACTGGTAGATTCAGCTGAAGCAAATGTTTAGTTATGGCTTTGAGGGCCACTACTACAATAATAGCCCAAAGGTACTTAGAGTCTTTACCTTTCACTGAAGCTGGCACAAGCCCAGTACTGCATGCTTTGGGCCGATAGAGTCTTGAAGTGAAAAAATACACCTTAAGTGCCCAGTCAAATCATCCCAAAATGGGCGAATCATCAGACATTGCCAGAAGACATGGGCTTGTGTGGTAAGCAGTTCCCACATTGCCTCCAGCAATGGGGTGTGATTCGAGGGTCCCTCTTAGCTTGTAACACTGGGACTAAGAAATACTGAATCCTAAGTTTCCAGGCAAACTCATGCCAGGCTGGGGATGACACGTGCCATGTCATACGCCGGATCCTCTCTGTCTTTTGGGTCTAATGTTACAGCCAATTCTACTTTCCATTTCGTTCTAATTGTATCTGTCATAGTCCCTAAATCTTTAAGGTAATTTCCATATAGTAAGCTAAAGCAGCTTATGAATTAGAATTGGCCAGGAAGGTGAAAGATAATTACAAGTGATTTTATGCACATATAAACAAAAGTAAGCAGGGGCACAACGGTATTGGACCATTTAAGGGTAAGGAAAGAAATATTTCAAACTGTAAAAAACTAGTAAACATTGAAAACGATTACTTTGGCTCAGTGTTTAACTCTAGTACATCAGCCAAGTTAGAAAATATAGCTAAATCAGCAATAGGGGACATTCAAATCGATGTCATAGAAGTTAGGGACAGGTTGAAAAATATAAAAAAAAAATAAATCACATGGACCTGACAACTTGCATCCAAGAGTATTACAAGAAATTGCAGATGCTATTGCACCCCCACTGACTTATATTTTTCAGCTAACCCTTGACAGGGGAGAGGTGGTACAGGACTGGAAGGAGGCAGTGGTGATACCCATACCAAAAAAGGGATCGAGAACTAAACCTGACCATTTTAGACCAGTGAGCCTCGCATCAGTCTTGGGCAAAGCTCTGGAGGGTATTCTGAAAGATATTATAATTAAACACCTTGAGCAGAATAGTCTTCAGGATATGGCACAACATGGGTTCAGTAAATCAAAATCATGTCAAACAAACATGCAGGTCTTTTATGAACAAGTTAGCAGTATAACTGACCTAGGAGGCTTAGTGGACGTGCTTATTTGGACTTCTCCAAAGCATTTGATAAACTCCCCCATGAAGAACTAATAAGTATCCTGGAAGAAAACAATCTAAAATTGAATGTAATTAACTGGGTGAGAGAATGGCTGACGAACAGAAGCCAACGCGTGGTGGTAAATGGGGTCATGTCTGAATGGGTTGGGGTGACAAGCGGAGTTCCTCAGGGCTCCGTCTTGGGTCTTTGTTTGTTTAACATATATGTGGCAACTCTGAAGTACTCACATCCTAATGTCTGGATTATGAAATTTGCAGATGGCTGCAGAATAGGGGCAACTGTCAGTAGTGTTGGAGATGGACAAATTCTGCAATCAGCACTTAATGAAATTTATAATTGGGACAATCAAATACAAATTGGCCCTGAATCTAGACAAATGTGCTATTATGCACATGGGGAGATGTAATATAAACATAGTATATAATTTGGGGAACAGAGTCTTGCCAGTTTCAATAAAGGAAAGGGACCTGGGAATAACCATAACACCAGACCTCCATTTTAGCGAACATTGCAACATGGTGGCAAGTAAGGCAAGTCACAACTTATACTGTATCTTGAGGCACATAGGTAGTAGAGATAGCGAGGTGATGCTCCCATTGTACCGTTCAGGTAGTAGAGATAGCGAGGTAGTGCTCCCATTGTACCGTTCATTGGTCAGGCCCCATTTGGAATATGGGGTACATGTATGGTCACTCTACAAAAACAAAGATATTATGAAATTGGAGAGGGTACAGAAGAGAGCTACAAAAGTTATATCAGGCTGTAATGGGCTTACATAACCAGACAGACTAAGAAAACTAGGACTATATGTGTCTGAGAGCCATAGCTGTGGTTCTCTGACGAACCCGATCTGCCAGACTGCCACCCGCAGTCCAGGTGTGAAGCCACCAGCCCCTCACAGAAATGCAGGTAGTCTGAGAGCCACAGCCGTGGTTCTCTGACGAACCTGACCTGCCAGACTGCCACCTGCAGTCCAGCTGTGAAGCCACCAGCCCCTCACAGAAAAGCAGGTAGTCTGAGAGCCACAGCTGTGGTTCTCTGATGAACCCAACCTGCCAGACTGCCACCCACAGTCCAGGTGTGAAGCCACCAGCCCCTCATAGAAACGCAGGTAGTTTGAGAAACACAGCCGTGGTTCTGTGATGAACCCGACCTGCCAGACTGCCACCCGCAGTCCAGGTGTGAAGCCATCAGCCCCTCACAGAAACGCAGGTACAGACTTGCCCTCAAGGACTGATTACCTCCAGGAAGAGAGCCCTGGCTTCCAATTTTTGCTTTCTTTACATGAGGACAGTTGTCTCTGGATTTAAATCCAGAGTCTTTACTGCTGTGGCCCACTGGCTGCAGTCAGCCCCAGGAGCACTCCAATTGGCTCCATATAGCTCTGCACTGTTAATGTTTGATTTTATTGTGCTAGATCAGTGGTTCTCAAATGGTGAGGCCAGTCTCCCAAGGGAGGCCCCAAATTGTTCCAGGAGAGGCCCAGTCAAGTCTGAGAATGTATAGTATTTTAATTTTAAGTTTTGGCTGTTTTGTGTGAAAGGATAAAACACATTTAATATGGATGAATGCAGGTGAATTTCTGTACTTATGCAGAAATATTTGACCAGGAAGTCCCCATTGAGCCAAAGCTTGTTTATAAGTGTATATTTATATGTAAATGCAGGGTTTTAAATAGCCAGTATCGCATCGCAGTTTGCGATGCAAACCAGCAGATAACGCGAGTCAAACTGAGAATTGGATAGCTAAAAAGTGCTATCCGTTTTTCTGGGATTTGGACTATGGCACTGAATTGTTTTTTCACTAAGTCACGGTGGAGTGCTAAGCCCAGAAGCTGCAGCGCATCAAAAAGAAAAAATACATGTTCACATTATGGCATGTGTAACCCCCCTGCAAATGGGGGTTCCCAAAAGACTTCCAGGAGCTTGCTTGAATGCTCCAAGCCTGAATGGTGTTTGGCATTTAAGCCATTTATCAGTGAGTGTTTTTAGAGCCTCTGGTACTGTCTCTTTAAGAGCTGTCTGCTTGCAGACATAATTAGTTTGTATGGGGGGACTGTGTGCTTCTCTGAGTACCACTCGAGCTGCTGCCAATTCACTTCATTTTTGCAGTCACTGGGAGTAAAGGGAACCTATCTGAAAGATGTAACTGTTTGCCAGAAATTATTTAGAGTAATAATGAAATTACAGTTTGTCTAACCTGCTTTCTTTGCAGTCAGAACTGTGTCTGCTAGTTCCCCATTCTAGTTTTGAACTGCTGAACTGGACCAATCAGTGTGGGGTAAGCTAGCTCTAAAATGATGCCTTGGGACGAATCAGAACTTGGACTCATAATCTGAGGCCAGCCACAAGAGGATTGTATGGGCAGTGACTCTGGGAGATGTAGTTTAGACTTCAGTGCCTTTTGGACCAACAGCAGCAGTCTATTGTGGTGACAGCCAATCCAGTCAAGAACTGGGAGGAACTCAAAGGAAGTGCCGGTTTTGTCGGTTGGAGTTCAGTTGAGCTTTGGCAGTGAAGAAGGAAGGAGCCCTGTACTTTTCAGTGTGCAGTTTTAGTCAAAAAGCGTGTGTAAGGCCCAGAGTTCCGGTCTGCAGCTTGTTAGGACTGAATCCGTCCTGTGAAAAGAATCAAAGGATCTCTGAAGAGTAGAAACCAGGCTCACCCTGTAGAAGACTGGAAGAATTGCTGAAAATTGCACTCGGTCTGCCAGGAACTGAATCTGCTGTGTGTTCTCCCGGGTATTGTGCAGTAATTGCGATCGGGATACAGATGCAGCCTGCCTGGTATAGTACTTTCTTTTATATGGATGTGTGAAGAGGTTTGTGTACCTCAAGTGAGCCCTGCTGACATTGAAGGACCCTATCTTATTTGGAGGTCGTGAGTACTAATTCAGGGTTGCTCCCTGTTGAATTGCCACATTAAATCCAAATGGAATTACTGTACTGCTGACTGTTTAATTCTCCTTTTCTCTGTGTGAAAGGGCCCCTACCAGCTGCCACGGTTTGGACTAGCCACTAGGGCTTGGGTACCCAGGGACAGTAACTGATAGGGATAGGCCTGTGCACAGAGCCATAAATAGATTATTAGAGTGATAAGCTAATTAACCTGATTTCCCCTGTCCTTGTTATATCCCTAAATAAATCAGAGCTGCTTGTTTCAGCAAAGTTATACTGCCTGAGGTATTTGTCTATGTTAAAGTACTGTACTGTGATTGTTGCACTGTATCTCATTTACAGGAGGTCCCAGTGCGGAACCAGACCTGGGGGTAAGTGTATACCGTATGAAGGTAATTCTGATATATTGTGTGGGCCACTAGTGGGAAGAAGGGGTTGCAGTGTCCCAGAGGGCTGTGACCAAGTTAGTTTAACTATTGCAAACCTGACCTCTGGGTGGAGGCACCGCCATTGGATCAGGCCCCTCAACCTGTTAGTGGCAAATCAGGCAGGGTAGTAGCCCTGGGATGCGCCATCTGGGGTTACATCTTGGAGGCACCGCTGGGATTGTGTGTCCTCTAGTGGCCATATTCACGAACCACTGTTAAGAAAAAATGGGTACCCGACAGAAGTGGCTGTGCACCGGCTGGTGGAGTGGTGTACTGGGAGGAGATCGACCCCAAAATGCTATGCTTATCCTGGACATCCCTCTGGGTATCAATACGGACACTGTGCAGGGAGTACTTTCCAAGGTGGAAGGTTTACAAACCCTGTGGTGGTGGGTCGGCATGCTAATCTGCTCACCCACACTTTCCTGGCCCTAGTAGAGTTTAAGATCCCATAGATAGCTCCAAAGTGCCACAGACCATTACCCCAGAGGAGCCCTCACTGCTTGGAGAGTGATAACTAAGGACAGTAAAGACCGGGAGAATCAGCCCCACCACTATCTGAAACTTTTGAGGAGAATTTGCTGAATGGTTGCTGGGAGAGGAAAACTGTGGAGGACTTGAAGAAACTATTCTTGCCACCTGGGGTGTTCCTCCCCAACACCCTCTCCTGCTCCAGTGCCGTAATGGTGGCTGAACCAATGCAGACTCCTATTTCTGCACCTGCCATTAGTCACGACTCTTACCGAAGGTTGAGGATCTTCTCTGGCACCTCCCACCCCAAGGGAGGATGACTGGGAGACCTGGATGAACTATGTTGCCCCCAAGTGCTAGAATGGCAATGCTCGGAAGGTGAGCGAAGAGGGTTAGTGAGCCTCCGAGGTCCTGCCCTGGCTACCATCCGTGCTAAGCGGGCCAGTAACCCTGAAGCGACTGCACAGGCCTATCTTGAGGCCTTGGAGAATGTATGGGAGCCCAGATTCTGATGAGGACCTATGGTGGAAGTAAGAGATGCACAACAGTACCAAGGGAGTTGTTGTCTGTGTATGTATCTCGGCTGGAAAAATTGTTGCAAGAATGCCTCAGAAAGTAGTTTGCCAGCGATTGAACTGGACGAACCAGGCTGGACAGGATCCTAAGTCTGCCCCTTCTCAGAACTGCTGTTGCTTCAGTTACACCTGGCAGATCGACTGGAATCCCACCCTCCTATGATGAGTTAATGAGAGAAATTAGGAGTTGAGAAAAGACGACCTCGGGAGGGACCTGCACCAATAGCTGCGGCTACGACCCGAGTGACTGAGGGTGACCCATCAAGTGAAGTTCAGGGGCAGAGGTTGGCAGTCAATGAGTGCTCTGACAAGGAAAAAGATATGTCACAATGGGGCGAACTGTTGAGAGAGATCCGAGAATTCAAAAACAGTCCCTTTATGAAGGCCACGCCTGCAAGTACGACCCTGACCTATATCCGACTGCATCTGCTATGGGGTGAGGGTACCCACCATGTATCTCCTGCTGATAACAGCTCCGAACTCGATTCCTTGACCATGGAAGTGGAGAAACTGAGAGATGTCTCCAAATGCTTATCACGCGCAGACAGAGATGGCACAAGGTTTCAGTTAGTAATACCCCGCCCTGGCTCCCAGTGTGGCGCCTCGGCCAGCTCAAACTCCAGAAAGTATGTTTTGCTATAATTGTGGGAAAGATGGGCACATGAAAGGGAATGCCAGTCCCAAAGACACTGACAAAGTTGCATATAGGCTACAAGGAGAGCTTGGAGAAGAAATCAGTGGTTAAGAGGTACGACATGATCCCAGTGAGGGCACCAAAATGCTAATTCACGTCCTTTTGTGGCAAGGTCAGTTGCCCAGGCCCCACTACCGCCTCTCAGACTGGTCCAGAATAGTGGGTCCCTCCATGGAGACCACTGTAAAGGTGAACGGAGTGTCTACAAAGAGCTATATTAGACAGTGGCTCCCAAGTGACAATTATGTTCCAAGATTGGTATCAAAGCATTTGTCAGATGTACCCTTACAACCATTAGAAGGACTGCATGTATGGGGTTAACTGAGAAGGCCTACCCTATTCGGGTATATCCGAATTTGGCTGTCTTTCCCCACCTCCGTGGCTGGAGTGGCCGAACAAGTAGAGACCCTAGCCTTAGTGTGTCCCCCACTGGACTGTATGATGGTGTCCCTTTGTTGATTGGAACAAATGCTCATATGTTAGGAAGGCTGGCACAGTTGTGTTATGAAAACAGGGTCAAAGACTAGTAGAGCTTTAAGAGTTCGGCTTTAATTAAGAAGGCCTATGAGGCACAGAGATGCTGAAAAAACAGAACCAGAGGAACCGGTGGAATTGTATGGAAGAAGGATCCTGAGTCTCTGATCCTGGCGCCAAATGCCCAGTGTACCTTACAGGAGAGGTCCATATCAGAAAGGATGTTAAGAATAAAATATTAATGTTGGATGCACCAGGCGATGGAAAATTGCCAGAGGGACTGCTGGTCAAGCCTAGTATTTTGCCCGCTAGAGCCCATGCTTATGCCAGAAGGGTAATGGTCCAAGTTCATAATGTGTCTGAAAGAGACATTCGAGTAAACAGAGGTTGCATCCTGGCTAATGTGCATTGTGCAGACACTGCAGTGCTACCCAGCAGCAAGAGTTCAAGGAAGAATGACAGAGTAACGCCTGACTTGTTTGATTTCGGCGACTCCCGCTGCCAGCTGAATGGAAAGTGAAGATCAGTGAGAAGCTTGCCCAGAGAGACCAGGTGTTTCTTTAAAGGAATGGGATGTAGGATGCGTGCAAGGAGCTGAGCACAATATCCGGCTGCATGACGAAAGACCATTTCGTGAGAGGTCTCGACGCCTGGCACCTGCTGACATAGATGATGTGAGACGGCATCTGCAAGAGATGTTAGCTGCTGGTGTAATACAAGAATCCAGAAGCCCTTATGCTTCCCCCATTGTGGTAGTGAGGAAAAAGAATGGAACAGTAAGGATGTGTGTGGATTATCGCACCTTAAACCGGCGGACTATCCCTGATCAGTACACAATGCCCCGCATTCAGGATGCTTTGGACTGCCTAAACGGGAGCAAGTGGTTCTCTGTGCTGGATCTCCGCAGTGGGTACTATCAGATCCCGATGGCCCCAGAGGACCGTGAAAAGACAGCCTTTATCTGTCCGCTTGGCTTCTATGAATTCATGAGGATGCCTCAAGGATTTCAGGTGCCCCAGCCACTTTTCAACGATTGATGGAGCGTGCAGTGGGGACATGAACTTACTAGAGTGCCTGGTATACCTAGATGATGTTATTGTGTTTGGCAGCTCACTGGAGGAACATGAGAGCAGATTATTTAAGGTATTGGACCGACTGGAGGACTTTGGCCTTAAACTGTCCATTGATAAGTGTCAATTTTTCAAACATCAGTAAAGTATGTAGGACACATAGTATCCACCGAGGAATAGAGCCGACCCAAGTAAAGTTGAGGCCTTGACCACCTGGCCACACCCAAAATCTAAAGAACTGCAAAGATTCCTGGGATTCTGTGGTTATTATCGGCGCTTCATCAAGGACTATTCAAGAGTGATCCGCCTTTACTTAACCTTACTCAAGGGTATCCCCAACCCACAAAAATACCAAAGTCAGCATCCTCAAGACTGAAAGAGTGTATTTTCATCCGAGTGAAGTATTTGGGGCCGCTGGACTCCTGATTGTGAGACTGCTTTTCATGAGATCATATACTCAACTTACCCATGCTCCAGTGCTGGCCTATGCCGATCCAAGAAAACCTTACGTCCTGCACACTGATGCTAGCTTGCAAGGGTTGGGGCCTGTGTTGTACCAAGACACGAGAATGGCCTGAGACCAGTGGCCTTTGCCAGTAGAAGCCTGACCCCATCCGAAAGAACTATCCTGTACATAAGTTAGAGTTCCTAGCTTTGAAGTGGGCTATTGTTGACCAATTCCATGAGTACTTGTATGGGGCTAAAATACTAGTAAAACTGACAATAATCCTTTGACCTATGTGCAGACCTCAGCTAAGTTGGATGCCACTGGCCATAGGTGGCTTTCTGCATTATCTACATATGACTATGCTCGAATACCGAGCAGGTCTGAACCACATAGATGCTGATGCTCTCTCCGGAGGCCTGTTCCCCAGAATGATTGGGTCCGACTGGCAGAACCTGACATTCGGGCACTCTGCGGAAGTTTGACAGGGAGGAACAAATGTCCACAGACGCAGTGGACTGCATGGTGGATTGCTTGGGAGCCTCTGAGAATTGCATACCTGCTGCTTATTGCCACTTTTCTGCAATAGACATTGGTGCACTGCCTCAGCTGGACAATGACAGTATTGACGGGCTCAATCTCGATCCCATGATCAAAGCAGCTTTAGAAGCCCTCTATGCAGGAAAAGATGTGTCCAAATTACGCTCCACTGATTTGAGAACTGCACTGTTATACAAAGAAGGTCCTAAGTTGAAACTGATCAATAAACTGTTATACAGAGAAACAGTAGACAGAGGGGACAAGTAGACAAACAACAACTAGTGCTGCCCACTGCCTTCGAGACTCAGTATTGAGGTCCTTGCACAACCACATGGGGCACCTTGGTATAGACAGAACACTTGACTTGGTGAGATCCAGATTCTATTGGCCTAAGATGGGGGCTGATGTGGAGCAACACATTCGAACTTGATAGCTGCTTACAGAGGAAAGCTTTGCCCCAGAGGGCTGCCCCTTGTTAACATAACCACCAGTGCACCCATGGAGCTGGTCTGTATTGATTTTCTAAGTTTGGAGTCAGATCAAAGAAATATCAGTAATGTGCTGGTGGTCACTGACCATTTCACGAGATATGCCCAAGCTCCCACCAAAGACCAGAAAGCATCCACTGTAGCCAAAGTACTTGTAGAAAACTTTTTGTTCACTATGGGGCTCCACAAAGAATCCATTCTGATCAGGGAGAGACTTTGAGAGTCGTCTGATCAAAGATAGCTTTCTCTGTGGGGAGTCGAAAGTCCAGAACCACTCCTTACCACCCCAGGGACCCACAGCCTGAACGTTTCAACGCACTTTGCTAGATATGCTAGGCACCCTGCACCAAAGGACAAGCCTAGATGGAGCCAACAAATTAGCACCCTTGTACATGCTTATAACTGCACCAAAAGTGATGCCCTGGATTCTCCCCTACCGCCTGATGTTTGGAAGAGAGCTCGACTACCAGTAGATGTGTGTTTTGGGGTCTCTCCTGATGGGGTTCAAGCTGACAACTATTTACAGTATGTGCAAAAGTTAAAGGCCCAGCTAACTCATGCAGTACCAACTGGCTCAAACCATGGCTGCCAAAAGAAATCTGGCCAACAAAGAAAGGTATGATAAAAAGGTGAAAGCACAGGAACTCCAGGAGGAGATCGGGTATTGCTAAGAAATCTGGGACTGCATGGCAAGCACAAGATTGCTGACAGATGGCACCATCTCCCTCACATTGTAGTGGGCAAACTAGATGATCTGCCAGTGTACAAAGTAAGGCCTGAGAATAATTCAAAGATGAAAAACAATGCATAGAAATCATTTACTGCCCATTGGACAAATCTTAATTGAGTCTGAGCCCTGAAGATGCCCCTCTGGACCAGTGACTAGAGCTGCTGCTAAGAAAAGATCAAGAAAGTCTGCACCTACAGAAGCAAAGTTAAAGTGTTCCCTCCACAAGTCCCAGTTGAGCATGACTGTCAGTCCATATCGGAAGAAAGTGAGAGTGACTTTGAATACTATCCTTCTTACGAACTGAGTCAATTGTTTGGGGCAATCCCTAGTCAATACTGGAGACAAAGCTGGGCCTTCTGGACTGTCTAAGCCCCCAGCTTCATCCCTGGAGCCAATGCTCCCAGAAAGTGAAGTGCAAAGCATCAGATCAGATGAAATGGAATCATTGTGCATGGTTGAACTGTTTGAGCTTTCAGGGAGGAAAATGATAGATTGGGGCAGACTGGTGATACACCGAACAAGAAGAGTATTTTGAGTGCCCTGACAGTCCACTGCCAGTGTCCGAAAGCTCTCCATGCGAGCCAAATGTTGTGGACTCAGAAACTGTAACTCCTGGAGCTGAAAGTGCCCCAAGTTCTAGCCTCTCTACCCCATGGAGACTCCTGACAAGTGAGGACAATGCTGAAAATGAGGCTCAGAGTGCAGAGACTATAACAGTTCCCCCTAGAAAGACTGGTCGAGCTGTAAAAGCCTGTGGTGCACCTCAGTTATGATTCACTTGGGAGGCCTGTGGACTTGCCTCTCAATGTTGTCCATAAAGGTGTATGTGTCCCGGAGCTCATTGCCCAAACTGAGCATCAGTGCTAACTCAAGTTACTTGTGTTGCCTCTAAAGTATGGTGCCTTGCCCCATCCAGCCCCAAGGTAACTGATAGGAAGGCCCCTCTCTTCAGGTTTCATGTACAAGAGGTAATAACTTGAGTTATGGTACAATGTGTATGTAATACTGTGTAAAGAGTGACGCTGCAATGTTTCAGAAATGTGTTCTTGGTAAAATGATATATTGACTGATGATTACATATCGAGCCTAATGCAAATGTATATGGTTGCAGTTGAAACTTATGGGGTACTTGCTTGGCGGACGTCAAGCTTTCCCAGGCCAGGAAGGTGTAACCCCTGCAAATGGGGGTTCCCAAAAGACTTCCAGGAGCTTGCTTGAATGCTCCAAGCCTGAATGGTGTTTGGCATTTAAGCCATTTATCAGTGAGTGTTTTAGAGCCTCTGGTACTGTCTCTTTAAGAGCTGTCTGCTTGCAGACATAATTAGTTGTATGGGGGACTGTGTGCTTCTCTGAGTACCACTCGAGCTGCTGCCAATTCACTTCATTTTGCAGTCACTAGGAGTGCAAAGGAACCTATCTGAAAGATGTAACTGTTTGCCAGAAATTATTTAGAGTAATAATGAAATTACAGTTTGTCTAACCTGCTTTCTTTGCAGTCAGAACTGTGTCTGCTAGTTCCCCATTCTAGTTTTGAACTGCTGAACTGGACCAATCAGTGTGGGTAGCTAGCTCTAAAATGATGCCTTGGGCGAATCAGAACTTGGACTCATAATCTGAGCCAGCCACAAAGAGATTGTATGGGCAGTGACTCTGGGAGATGTAGTTTAGACTTCAGTGCCTTTTGGACCAACAGCAGCAGTCTATGTGGTGACAGCCAATCCAGTCAAGAACTGGGAGGAACTCAAAGGAAGTGCCGGTTTTGTCGGTTGGAGTTCAGTTGAGCTTTGGCAGTGAAGAAGGAAGGAGCCCTGTACTTTTTCAGTGTGCAGTTTTAGTCAAAAAGCGTGTGTAAGGCCCAGAGTTCCGGTCTGCAGCTTGTTGGGACTGAATCCGTCCTGTGAAAAGAATCAAAGGATCTCTGAAGAGTAGAAACCAGGCTCACCCTGTAGAAGACTGGAAGAATTGCTGAAAATTGCACTCGGTCTGTCAGGAACTGAATCTGCTGTGTGTTCTCCCGGTATTGTGCAGTAATTGCGATCGGGATACAGATGCAGCCTGCCTGGTATAGTACTTTCTTTATATGGATGTGTGAAGAGGTTTGTGTACCTCAAGTGAGCCCTGCTGACATTGAAGGACCCTATCTTATTTGGAGGTCGTGAGTACTAATTCAGGGTTGCTCCTGTTGAATTGCCACATTAAATCCAAATGGAATTACTGTACTGCTGACTGTTTAATTCTCCTTTTCTCTGTGTGAAAGGGCCCTACCAGCTCCCACGGTTTGGACTACTCAGGGCTTGGGTACCCAGGGACAGTAACTGATAGGATAGGCCTGTGCACAGAGCCATAGGTAGATTATTAGAGTGATAAGCTAATTAACCTGATTTCCCCTGTCCTTGTTATATCCCCTAAATAAATCAGAGCTGCTTGTTTCAACAAAGTTATACTGCCTGAGGTATTTGTCTATGTTAAGTACTGTACTGTGATTGTTGACTGTATCTCATTTCACAGGAGGTCCCAGTGCGGAACCAGACCTGGGGTAAGTGTATACCGTGAAGGTAATTCTGATATATTGTGTGGGCCACTAGTGGGAAGAAAGGGGGGTTGCAGTGTCCCAGAGGGCTGTGACCAAGTTAGTTTAACTATTGCAAACCCTGACCTCTGGGTGGAGGCACCCGCCATTGGATCCAGGCCCCTCAACCTGTTAGTGGCAAATCAGGCAGGGGTAGTAGCCCCTGGGATAGCGCCATCTAGGGGTTACACATGCACATTCAGTCCATCTTGCGATCTCTCTGCCAGTCTGCACATGACTTTTCCCTATACATGGGATTCTGTAGGCAAAACGTGATAGAACTTTTATTGAGAACTTGCAGCCAGAGGAGGCCCAGACGACTCCTGATACCGAGAGGAGTTGATTGAGAGCAATCCCATGTCATGACCATCCCGATCTGACCAGAGTTTAACTTGTTTTGCCCAGTAGTTGCCAGCCTCAACCGCCAGTCATTGTTCTTGTCCCTCCATCTTGAACTGGAGAGTCCCGGACTATCCAGACCCCACCTGTGACCGAAGTCGGTAGCAGCTGTAGCCTCATAAATCTGTCCGGAGGACTGTGTGCGGTGGCAGTCGGTGTGTGAGTTGTAAGCAGTCCACCAGAGGTGAGCATGCGGTAAAACAACAATGTTCTACAGTACTACAAAACAGATGGACTGCCGTGATGCCAGCCCGGTAAGTTGATCCGACCACTGACCACTGCAGCAGCTAACAGTTGGTGGGGAAGGGAAGGGTTCAGCTAGGTCTTGCTACCACTGCTCACTGCTGTTAAGTCAATCTAGTGACTAGTTCTTCGATGGGCTGGTTTTGATTCAGACCCAGTAAATGTAATTGACAGCTATACCTCGGAGAGTCCGACTCCAGTCTGACCTGATTGAGAGGGCAGGGCGGGAGTGGACTGGGAGGCTGGCTGCCTGCTGTATGGGCTGTGCCCATCACTGTGCTACAGCTGTAGGTGGCTAGAAGTCCATCCTGAGCTAAATATGAGCCGTCCATCAGGGACCTGATGCACAATGTATGACTCTGCGATGTCTGTAATGTATCACTTGATTCCTACTGCGAGGGATTGGGCAACAGAGTTGATGGTCAGACAGGGGTGGCAATTTAGTACAGACAGCAGACCATCTTGAGGTATCCTGAACCTAAGTTTGGAATAAAAATACATAGATTACAACTGCTCAGCAGCTGCCTACTATATGAATTTTTGTTGCAAGCAACTACGAAGGCATTGCACAGCAAATCAAAGCAGACAACAGGCTGGAATGTTTCGATTGATTAAATGCACATATTAAATGCAGATTCAGTATTAGTCCATTATGGTCACATAGTCCTGATCAAATAAAATGCTAACAAACAAAACTGTTATAAAAAAATGAGGAATGCTCCACTGGTCATGCTGATGAGAGTTTCAGATATAGAATAAAATGGAACATGTAAATTAAATGTTTTTCAGCAAGTTTCTTACTGGTGGCTCATTTTGCATACACCATTCAATACAGCCTTACAGCTGTGACTTTGGTGGTTGGTGTTGGGTCTCTACCCCCCCCCCCCCAAAATATTTACAGTTAGTGACTATTTCCTCACTTTAAGGACCCATGAGACTATTTGCTTGTGGGGGGAGCTGCACTGATACTATAAAACTGCATTGTTTAATAAATGCAGGTTTTCCATGAATGTAACCCACAGCCTTCCTTTGTCTTGCTATGAAGCCAGATTTTGAAACAGATATTTGTAAAAAAAAAAAAAAATGCTTGTTTAGTTGTCCTAAACTGCTGGGGTACACGCCTGTCAACTATTTTTGTCTTCACCTGAGTAATATGACAGCTTTTTCATTTTGCTAATCAATTTGATCCCCGTGCTACACATTAGTTACATTGAGTAGCACTTTTCCGTGCAAAAGTGCTAATCAATTTAAAATGCTTATTTAAAACCCTGAAATGAATGCCTGGGGAAGACATGCTGAGTCAAGGCTTGTTTCTACAATAGATATTTATATGCAAATTAGTAACTTGGAAAGACTCACTGAGTCAAGGCTCATTTTTATAGTAGGTATTATATGTAAACTAGTGATTGGGAAAGACACTGAGATCCGATGCATGTTTTCAGGTGTGACCTAAGGTACGGGTACAGGAAGTTGCTTAACAACAGGGTAAGAGAGGGAGAGATGAAGTGGCTGGGTTTGGTTGTTCCAGATAGAGAAGAAACAGAGTAACAAGGACCCAAGAGTCAGAAAAAAAGGAGTGACAAGTATAACCTGGGGTGCCGGGTCAGGGTTGGAGAGCAGTAAGTTGAATAAAAAGAGAATATACTCAGTAAACTTTACTACTTTCAATTTATTCCTGGTGTACTGTGCAAAGTAGGATTTATTTTTTTCTGTGGGGAGGCCCAAAATTTTTTTCCAAATTTGAGGGAGGCTCGAAATATTTTTCATGGCTTGGGAGAGGCTCACTATCACAAAGTGTGAGAACTAATGTGCTAGATTATGTTTTCTGTTAAAACTGTCTTGTTTGTATTTTATAGCTGAAGTTTTCTGATTTAATGTAAATGCCTGTATTGTGTTCCTCATAAGACCAGTAGCAATCTCAGCTCAGGCCTTTGAACCCCCTTCACCTTTTTACACTAGTATTGTGTTTTAAATAGCCCTGTTATTGCTCACTCAGACTTGGGCTCCTTGTCTAACATTTTGGTCTGCAGCACCCCGTTTAAGCCATTCTGCATTTCTTTTTAGCTCCACAAGCAGCCCCACCCCCTCTGACTTTCTTATTTAATTCTCCTCTGCCTTCTCCTTCCAGGTAGTCTGAGAGCCACAGCTGTGGTTCTCTGATGAACCCGACCTGCCAGACTGCCACCCACAGTCCAGGTGTGAAGCCACCAGCCCCTCACAGAAATGCAGGTACGGACTTGCCCTCAGGGACTGATTACCTCCAGAAAGGGAGCCCTAGCTGCCAATTTTTTCACCCACCCACCCACCCCTCCCCGGTCCTGATTAAATACACATAAACCCGGCCCCGGCTTTCTGGCTCACTCCTACTGGCTATTGCCAGCCACGCCTCATTGGTTATCTAGGCCTTAATTTTCACTGGTCCCCCATCCTCCCACAGGAACCACTCATTTCCCTGGCCCTCTCAAGGAAATGTTGCAAATCCTGTATTTATTACTGGTAAAAGGAAATATCTCCATGTTAAGAATGCCATCTGCACCTATCCTTCTCTATAGTTGCCTTATATTACTAAGTTATGCTATACCCAACATTTTGGTTTGCAACTCGGACAAAGGCCAGTTTCTCTCCTCTGTCATCTACCAAGATATAGCCTCCCACATTAGACCATGGCATCCTACATCAGGGATGTCTCCTCTATGGTCATGCCCCTCCTCCCACCAGGCCGTAACTATAGAACACGTGCAGTTCCCAAGGATGGTATTGGCCCTATCAGTTCTCTATGTTTTATCCCTAGCAAATAGCAATCCTGCCCTTAACACAGCCACCGCTAAACCAATGTACGCTAGAAGGAGTAACAAAAGACTATTTAGCAGGCTAAGACACCACGTTAAAAAATTACTACTGCTTCTCCTACTCTGTTCAGGAAATGTTGAATTAAACCCAGGCCCACCTATTTCTCTGGACGCCCCTGCGGACCTCCCTCAATATAAAGGGATTAGCTTTCTCCATATCAATGTCTGTAGTTTGCTAAAGAAGATTGACTCTATACAGACCTGGGCTCTACATGCATCTTCTGATTTCTTCATGATAACTGAATCCTGGCTCACACCCTCAACCCTGGACAAATCTATCAACGTACCTGGATATATAATCTTTTACTGTGATAGACCGACTAGAGGGGGAGGGGTTGCAATATATGTCAAATGCAAATTCATAGACTTTGACTGTACCTCAAAAGCTAAGGAATTTGAATGCCTGGCTCTAAAATTATCACTTTCCAGCGAGAAATCACTCCTTATGGCAGCATGCTACCGACCCGCCGTCTGGTGGCTGGGCACTTCTGCCACACCTTCAAAACCTTCTTGACTCTGCTAATACTGAGTGTATTCTAATGGGGGATTTCAATATAAATTGGAATGATGACAGCTCTAAGAAATTGAAGGATCTATGCGATGTTAATGGTCTGTTACATATGGCGAATGCTATAACCAGACCTAACAGAAAAAACCCTGAGCGCAGGACCCTCCTGGACCTTATGCTAGTAAACAAAGCTCACAATATCTCGCATACTGGAGTATTCTTCAATGATATAAGTGACCATTGCGCTACTGCCTGCATCAGACATCCTTCCCAAATAAAAACAGCCTCCAAATTCAAACTGAAAAGATGCCTGAAAAAGTTCTGCCAGTACGCTTTCCTGAAAGATCTAAGCAACATTCATTGGCAAGATTTCTATCTAGCCCCCACCTTTAATGAGGCATTTAACATCTTTCACAGCCTCTTACTGGGGCTAATAGACAAACACGCCCCACTAAGACTGATCAAATAAAAAAATAAAACTCCTGGCTGGTTCTCTCCCATCCTGAAGAAAGCACTTAGGGATAGGGACTACTGGTGGAAAAAAGCGAGGAAATCCCACCTGGAGGCCAATTGGTTAGCATTCCGTACCACTAGGAATGCTTGTACCAAGCTAATTAGGTCAGAAGAAGCTAGGTACTTCCAGAAAGAACTAGAAGACGAAGAAAGAAGAAGAAGAAACAACTCTGCCAAATTTTGGAACGTCCTCAAAGAAGTCGAAGGTCAGTCCACTGCAACACCCCTTCCAAACAAAATTGTGTCTGATGGTACCACATGTACGGACAAAGCTGATATACTAGAGAAGTTTAATGATCACTTTGCCACTGCAGGGCTTGCCTTTGACACCTCACCTTTCAGCAAATTTAGCCCGGCAAGAGACTACACTGTTGGCTTCACTGATAACCACAACCATAATCAACCGTGTCCCACCCCCTTCAGCTTCCTCACAATTACGTTCAAGCAAGTGGAGGACCTCCTCCTTTCTCTGGATACAAAAAAAGAGTGCGGGTACAGATAATATTGAACCTTACTTCCTAAAACTTGGCCATACCTATCTGACCGCCCCCATTACACACTTATTCAACACCTCTCTGATTCAAGGTGAGCTACCTGTCTCGTGGAAAACTGCCCACATCCTACCATTATTCAAGACTGGGGATCCGAGTGATCTGAACAATTACCGGCCTATTTCTGTACTATCCGTCCTCTCTGAATTACTTGAAAAAATTGTCAACATCCAACTGAGAGAACATTTGGATTCACAAAAGTTGCTAAACCCCGCTCAGTCCGGCTTCAGAGCCAAACACAGTACAGTATTGGCTCTTGCCAAAGTAACTACAGACTGGCAAATGGCCTTGGACTCTAAGAAGCATGTATTTGCCCTCTTCCTTGATCTAAGTAAGGCCTTCGATACTGTGGATCATACCATCATGCTTTCTGCACTGAGTAACATCGGACTTGATAGTTCTGCCATTAAATGGTTCACCAGCTACCTAACCAATAGGTTACAACAAGTCAAAGCCATAGGAGATCTGTCTCCACAAAAATCCTTGTTACGAGGAGTCCCACAAGGCTCCATCCTGGGCCCCATCCTCTTTGCAATATACATTAATAATCTGGACTCGCAGCTGGGCACAGCCAATGTGTACTTATTCGTAGATGATACTGTACTCTGTACCACAAATTCATCCTTGGATTTGGCCTGTGAGTACTTACAGAAAGACTTTGTCACCCTCCAATACAACCTTATCACTCATAAGCTCCTCTTCAATGCCAAAAAGACTAAAGCAATGATTCTCTCACCAAAGTCTACTTCCGGATGTCCACATATCACACAGATCCTAACACTCTTAGAAGAACCCCTTGAAGTAGTTGATACCTTTAAATACCTAGGGTTCTGGCTGGATAACTAGCTCAACTTTCTGTGCCACTTAAATGAAACCTCGAAGAAACTAAGACAGTGATTAGGTTTATTCTATTGCATTAAACACTTACTTACGTTAGAAGCCAGAATGAGACTAGTACAAACTACATTCCTACCTATACTGGACTACACTGACTTCCTTTACAGTCATTGCCCATCAACAATGCTAAACAAACTGGACACCCTTTACCACCGGGCTTTAAGATTTATCCTAAATCTGCCCTAGGGTACACATCACTGTCGTCTATACCAGGTTTTGGGATGGACCTCACTCTCAACTAGGAGAAAAAGGATTGTTCTCCTCTGGTTTTTTAGAGCATTATCTGATAACCTCCCTGCATACATCTCTAACTTCTTCAAACGGGCTAAAGGTTCCTATAGCCTGAGATGCTTCTCCATAATCTGCTTCCAGATTCCTAGAGTGAAAACTACCCTTGGCTCGGCAGCAATCAACTTCTCACTTCCATCACTTCGGAACACTATGGAAGACTCATTAAAATTATCCTCACTTCCAAGCATTTTCACATTCAAAGCTCTATTAACGGATTATCTGAAGGAATCATGCAACTGTTTCAGACGCCTGTGACCTCTAAGCCCCGGGTGCCACTCTCAAATCCTACGCCTAAGTATCTTATCCACTCCACATTCCTAACAACAGAAGCCTAGGACCTACAAGCCTAGTTCCCTTAATCCGAGATGGCCTTGCCTATTCTCTACCTTTTACCTATTCTGGCCTCCCTCTTGGCTGCCTACTCTTTCACCCCAATTCTACCCTATTCCTTAATACCTCCTTATTTTTTATCATTTAGGTATGAGCTCTTACTTAGCGGAGACTATATGGGATCGGTGTCTCTTCTCATTCCAGTAAAGCTTATTATTATGTACCTTTGCATGTTAATTATGTTGACCGGTATGTATGGGCCCATATTGATTTGCACCTTCACAATGTTTTTTTTTTTGCACCGCTGTCCAACGTAATTGTAACCTTATAAAGTGTACTATATTGTATTAATGCCCAGGACCACCTTGAAAATGAGCTTGCTCAATGGCGTTTATGCCTAGTTAAATAAAATGATTGATTGATTGATATACTCTCCAATTTAGAAGGACACGAGGGGACATGTGCATGGCTTACAAAGCACTTCAGAACAAACAAATGGCAAATAGTTACGGATTGTCAATTAAGCAAGGAGTATATCCTAGCAGAGGTCATCTTCTACAACTAACACTGGAAAAATGGAGTACATTAAAGAGAAGGCATTGGTTCAGCCTTAGGGTTCCCCATTTATGGAATAACTTACCAATGGAGGTAGTAGGGAGTAGTACTATAACTCAGTTTAAAACTAGGTTTGATAATTGTACATTCAATAAATATGAAATGATATGAAATAGTTAGGCAAGCAGAATATGGACAAGTCTAAATAAATGCTTGAAAAAATATATGTAATCTAGTAAAGTGATAGCACCTTTTTTCCACTGGGGGTCACCCAGGTCCGTTCAAAGGGAGGAAGCGGGGCAGTTAGGCTCTGTATAGAGGCAAGTTTATTGAAATGCGACTGAACATAACTTTGCATCTGGAGATAGTAAACTGTGTCTCTGGGGTTAAGGTTAAATTTTTGGGCTATTGTCTCAAATGATTGAATAATACCAGAGTGTAAGATTTGCCAGGGGGAATGAAACCCACGAAGGGCCTGCCATTGAAATCAAGGGTCCAGACTACTAGGAGTAAATTGGGGGTCTCAAGCCCACCAGCGGTACCGCCACAAAGAACGGGCTGTAACCCCTTTGGAAGTCCCTCTTTTCCGGGCCTCTAGAGTTGCCCTTACACCAGTTAAGGTATGTATATATGACTTAGATGTCCAAGTTGAAAGAAAGGGTAGTTAGTAATGGAGGATTGGTGCTATCTGCCAATTCTATATGCTTCCAGTGAGAGGAGTATTGTGAGGAGTGCCATAACAATATAAATTTAATTTGGGTAGCAATCCAGTAACCAGGTAAATAAGGTAATGCCATGCCACCCTGTTGTTTTGGGAGATAAAGAACCTGATGCCTCACCCGCGGCTTCACATGACCCCAGAAAATGACAGAAGCTGCCTCTGCCAGTTTATCAAGTCATGTTGTGAAACGGTACAGGGGACACTTTGAAATAGATATAAAAAGCATGGTAAGATATTCATCTTAGCAGTTTGAATGCAGGAATGGAGCAGGAGGAGGGAGAAGGGCCCAGCATCTATAGTCGGTTCTCAGATTAGCAAGAAAGGTAGAGTAATTGTCCTGCTAAAGAGAGGTCGGGGATAGACCAAGATATATACCCAGGTACCTCATTTTAGACAGGTCCCAGCGCATAGGGTACAGATCTTGTAATGCACTAGGCACTGAGAAGGAAAAGGCCAAAACTTCCATTTTAGAAGTATTTAAGATATACCCCGAGAGGGACGTAAATTTCTGAGTCTAAGAAAAAATTTCTGGGAGGGACTGTACTGGGTTACCTAGAAAAAACAAAACGTCATCAGCATACAGCCCTAGCTTATATTCAGTACCTCCTAGATATATACCTTAGATACTGGGATTTAATCTTATGCTTTGGGCCAGGGGTTCTATATACAAAGCGAACCGGAAGTGGGACAGCAGACAACCCTGCCGTGTCCCTCGCTCCAGGTGAAAAGGTGTGGCAATATGCCCATTGATCTGTATGAAGCCCGTGGGAGATGTGTATATATTCTATCAATACATTTTAGAAATGTGCTGGTGAACCCAAAGCCTGCCAAGGTCCCTATTAAATAACTCCAGGATACTTTATCAGATACCTTCTTGGCATCAAGACTCATCAACAAGGCTGGGAGTTAACAAGGCTGGGAGTTTACTTTTAGAGAGCTTGTCTATAATATGCACAGCTCTGTGGATGTTTGGTCCATATGTATCAATTTAGGTATAATCTGCTCCAATCTCTTAGTGAATATCCCTGTCAGAATGTTATAGTCTGTATTTAGTATGCTTTTAAGATGTTTCTGATGGAACAACAGGTAGCCAGCTCTGGGCAGGGGTCCTTCAGGGCCCCAGCCTCCCAGTCGCCGACTAGATCTTAGAGCTCCCAGGCCTCCAAGGACCGAGACAAGTCCTTGGGAGGGGGGTCTCAAAAAAAGACCGAGATTGCAACTGCTCTCCAGGCATCGATCTCGTTCCCTGTCAGCCTCTCCTTCTTCTGGGGGATCTTCGTCAGCTGCGGCCGCGCCAATGAAAAGAACTGCTGTCCAGGTTTCTGTGCCTACCATACCCCATCCGACAGCACCTCCGTCCTATTGACAGGGTGCTCAGCCGTCGACCTCCGTGTTGTCGGCCCCTCCATTGTTGATGACTGGTTCATCACCTGCTCTCTCATCAAGGCCTGCCCCTTCTCCTACCAGGGCTACAATCTCTTCAGGTTCCCAGGATGCAGCAGGCGTGTCGTCGACACCTGTGCTGTCGAACCCCTCTCTGTTGACGTCCACCATTGACCTGAATGAAGTACTGGTTAAGTTCAGTAATGTACTTGTTCAGCAGCTAGGTGCCTTGAATAGACCCACTTCGCCAACACCGTTGGCAGCTGCTTCATCATCGGCATCTGTTCTTGCACCCCAGGAGCCTCACTATGGGCCGGCAGTGGCAAATCCAATGCCAGACTCAGAGATAAAAGAGGTTGACGTTGAAGAGGAGCATCACCCTGACCTCACACTTCCTGTTGATGAGGAGGAAGAAGAGGAAGAGATCCTGCTTTCTGACAAGTCCACTGCCTCCTCTGTCAGTGAGGACTCTGTGAAGCATATTCCCAGGTCCCCCCCGAGGACCCCACATTTTTTTAATGTGATGAAGCAGCTGTCCTCCACCATGGGCTTCCACTCTGAGGAAGAGGATGTCACCAGGAAAGACCTGGTGGACTTCCTGGAGATTCCAGAATCTCCCTTAAAGATCACTCCTCCCATGCTTCCAGCATTGAAGAATGCTGCTACGTCAGCCTGGCACAAACCAGACACAGTGCTAGCTATGCCACACAGGGCAGATGAACTTTATCACACCCCTCAGGGTCTCCCCTGTTTTGCTGCCCAGGCTGAAACTGATTCAATGATCATTAAGGCAGCTCATGACAGGTCTAAGGTACCTAAATACCTTAGTTCCCTTCCCCCAGACAAGGAATCTCGTAGGATAGACATCTTGGAAAAAAGGGTTTATGCTTCCTCCTCCTCCTTAGGTTTGAGGATTGCAAACTATCTGTCACATATGATCAGATACCAAAAATGCCAACTAGAAGAAGGGCAAGGCTATGGCTCAGGCCCTTCCTGATGGCTCATAAAAGCAAGAATTGCTTGACTGTTTCCAGGCAGCTGAGGACGTTAGCAAACATCTCCTCGAAGCTCTGTATGACATGGCTAATACCATTGCCAGCAGCTGCCACTGGCATTTGCCTCTGTAGGCACTCCTGGCTCAGAGTTTCTGGATTTGCAGCTGATGTGCAGCACAAAGTGCTTAATGCCCCTTTCAGTGGCATTAAGCTGTTCAGCCCTGATGTCTAGGACCTCATAAATGATCTGCAGGCCTCGGGCACGGCCATCAAATCAGTCTGTTCCCTCTGCCACACTCAGCCATGGGCCAGAGAGTTGCCTCCTTTTCGCACACAGACCAGTAGGCCTGGATCAGCTCCCCATAACCAGGGAAAGCGGAGAACCCAGGCTCCCTTGCCCACCCACCTGACACTGGAGTGGCGGCCAAGCACCCCAGAAGTGAGGGACCAGCCTCTGCGGCTGGCTCCACCTCAGCTTCACTCCTTGCCAGACTCCCATCCTCTGGTTCAGACCCAGGAGGTGGTGGTCGGAGGTCTTTTCTCCCTCCATATGAATCAATGGAGGACCATAACATCAGATGCATGGATTCTGCAGATCATAGAAAAGGGTCACACCTTGAAGCTCATACAGCAGCCTCCAGACACCCCTCCTCTACCCTCCAGTTAATCCCCCTGGCTCATTTGTCTGTTCTCCGGGAGGAAGTACAGTCTCTTCTGCACAAGCAGGCCATCGAACCAGTGCCCAGACGTCAGGGGTTTTATTCCAGATTTTTCTTGGTCCCCAAAAAGGCCAGAGATCTGAGGCCCATCTTGGATCTAAAGGACCTCAATCTGTTTGTGCAGTACAAAAAGTTCTGGATTGTAACTTTGCCAGGCCAAATGCCCCTCCACAAGTCCAGGGACTGGCACTGTTCATTGGACATGCAGGATGCCTACCTGCACATCTTGGTCTTTCCCCCCACACAGGAAGTTTCTTCATTTTGCCTTTCAGGGTACACACTATCAGTTCAAAGTGCTACCCTTTGGCTTATCCTCTGCACTGTGAGTCTTTACCAAATGCTTGGCAGCGGCCGCTGCAGCTCTCATAAGAGAGAGACTGTGTGTTTTCCCTTACTTGAATGATTGGCTTCTCAAGGCCCCGTTCGGGGAACAACTTTTGCTGACACTGGAGCGTACTCTCCAGCTCTTCCACTCCCTGGGCATCACCGTCAATCTGCCTGAGTTGGTTCTATTACCATCCCAAAAGCTGCAATATATAGGGGCGGTTCTGGATTCTGCGCAAGAGAAGGCCTTCCTACCCCAAAACAGGGTGGAGTGCCTCATAGCCCAAACTCAGGAAGTCACTCAGAGTCGGTACATTCCTACCAGGGTGTACCTCAGATTGTTGGGCCTAATGGCAGTAGCCATTCCCTCCATAACGCTGGCCAGGCTTCATATGCATACCCTTCAGTGGACCCCCAGGTTACAGTGGGATCAGCACACGTACGAGTTAGACCAATCAGTCCTGGTCTCCTCCCCAGTACGCAAGGCATTGCAGTGGTGGATAGATGCTTGAATCTGCTTCAAGGCATCCCATTCCAGATCTCCTCCCCACAATAGATCCTAACCACAGATGCATCAGGTCTGAGCTGAGGAGCACACCTGGGCCCCTTCCAGACCCATGGCTCCTGGTCTCATTGGGAAGCCTCCCTGAATATCAATGTCCTGGAGATGAGAGCAGTGCTCTACACCATGCATGCCCTTCAAGAGCATGGTGTGGGTGCAGTCTGACAATTTGATCGTAGTATACTACATCAACAGACAGGGAGGGACTCACTTGTACTCCTTTTCCTGGGAGGCCATGAGAGTGTGGTACTGGGTGCTGGATCATAGTCTGACACTCTCCGCAGTCCACGTGCCAGACATCCTAAACTCCATGGTGGACAGTCTCTGCAGGACTCGGTCCAGCATGCATGAATGGGAGCTTCTCTCATCCATCGCAGAAGACTTGTTCGACAGATGGGCTCATCCAGAGTTGGACCTTTTTGCATCCCCACTCAACGCAAAATTGCCCAATTTCTGCTTGCTAGATCCAGTGTCTGGAGTTTTCTGGTGAGACACATTGTCCCTCTGTTGGAGCTGGAGGTTTCTGTATGTATTCCCTCTGTTACCTCTGATATAGAGGGTGTTAATCAAGTTGCAGATTGAAAGGGCTAGCATGATTCTGGTGGCTCCATTCTGGCCTCACCAGATATGGTTCCCTCTGCTTCAGCAGTTGGCAGAGGATCCTCTGGTTCCTCTTCCTCTTTGCAGGAATTTGCTGACCCAGGATCAGGGGACCCTGGTCTGGCATCTCAACCTCAGGTACCTTCATCTGCATGCCTGGCTTCTGAGGACGTAACCATTGCCATGTTCAGAGTCTCTAAAAGGGTAACGGATATCCTGGTGGCCGCCCGGAAGTCTTCCACTTGAGCCACGTATTCAATGAAGTAGAAGCAGTTTACCATCTGGGCTGCCACACATGCCCTAGACTCTTTCACCTGTTTGGTGAATCATATCCTGGACTACCTAATCTCACTCTCACTCAGGTCTCCAGTACTCCTCCATCAAGTTGCACCTTTCGGCTAATTCTGCTTTCCATGAGCCCATGGGTGATCATACGATTGCTCAGCTGGATGTCTCCCATACCTTTCTTAGGGGCATCCAGCATGTGAAACCGCCAATCCATTCCCCTGTCCCGGCTTGGGACTTCAATTTTATTTTGGAGAAGTTGACCCTGTCTCCTTTTGAGCCAATTGCAACTTGCGATTTGCGTTTTCTCTCTTGGAAAGCATTGTTTTTAGTTGCAATTACTTCTGCTCAAAGAATTTCAGAGCTTAAGGCCCTCTGGTGCTAGGAACCTTATTTGATTTATCACAAACACAGAGTGTCTTTGCGCACAAATCCTAAGTTTCTGCCTAAGGTGGTTTCTGAGTTTACGTTCAATCAGTATATCCACCTTTCTGTTAATTTTCCCCAAGCGTGACAGTCCAGGAGAAGCACTGCTCTATAGGTTAGATGTGCACAGAACCTTGAAGTACTACTTGCTTAGGACTAAGGAGTCCAGAAAGTCAAAGCAGTTGTTTGTTTCCTTTGCCCCAGGTAGAGAGGGTGCTTCAGTTTCTACGCAATGCTTATGCAAATGGTTTGCAAATTGCACTGTGTTCTGCTACAAAAAGTACGGCAAAGAGCTGCCTGGTCAAAGCTCATTTCACCACAGGCATGGCTACCTCAGTGGCTTGTTTCAAAGGGATCTCATTCGCTGACTCTGTGCAACTGCCACCTGGAGTACAGTGCATAATTTCACTAGAGCCTGTGCAGGTTTTGGCAGGGCTGTGCTGCAAGGACTTCTTTCTTAAGTTTATGGAGTTCTAGCCTCCCAGACTGTCTAGTTACACTTGTCACTGCTTGGTACTCATTCCTACAGTGTAACCTGATGACTGAGATACCCCTGTAGAAGACAGAACAGTTATGTAAGAACTTACCGTAACAGCAGATCTTCGAGGAGAGCTCAGTCATCAGGTATGATTTCCCTCCCACCATCACCCTTCATGGGGCTCCTGTCTAGGATCTAGCTATCTGGTGTATCCAGCTTTTTACTTTGGTTTGTGTACCTCTTTCTCTCCTCAGTTCCCCAGGGTGAGAACCTTGCTCCTTCATCTTGGGAGGAGAATTGAGGAGGGAGCAGGGCTGCCTACATCTATATAGGGTTAGTGACGTCAACAGCTTGGGCGTCCCCAGTTGTACTGCTGAAAATCTTCCATGTGGATTCCCCTTCACCAACGGTGAAGGTTCCTACGGTGTAACCTGATGACTGAGATCCCCTCGAAGATCTACTGTTATGGTAAGTTCTTACATAACTGTTCTATGTGGACCTTTTTGCTTCCCTACTCAATGCCAAACTGCCTCAGTTCGAGTCTAGAAATCCAGGACCTTGCATTTTCTGACAGAATACATTGAGACTATCATGGCAGATTCTACTTCTTTATGCATTCCCTCCAATCCCTCTTATACAGAGAGTGCTGTTTAAGTTGGAGGCATAAGGGGAGATTATTCTTGTGGCCTCTTGCTGGCCTTGGCAGATGCTGTTTCTTCTGTTGAATTGACTGTCTGTCAGTAAACTGAGGATTCTGCCATGTCGGACAGACATGTTGACCCAGGGTCAGCTAGTCCACCCCAACTTACTCCCCCTTCACCTTCAGGCCTGGCTCTTGAAGAAGTAGAAGTAAACAGGTTTAGAGTGTCTCAGAGGGTCTTTGAAATGCTATTGGCTGCACGTAAACCTTGCACCAGGAAATCATACACAGCCAAAAGGAAAGATTTTCCATCTGATGTCCAGACCCCCATGGGACCCCTTCAGGTGTCCGCCTGAAAAGGTTTTGAGTACTTGTTGGACCTTTTTGATGCTGGCCTGCAGGATTCCACAGCTAATGTCCACCTGTTTGCCATATCTGCAAACCACAAACCTATAGGTACCCTCTCTTTTGCACATCTGCCTCTGTTTAAGAGGTTCCTCAGGGGTAACCTGCATAGGAGGTTTCCCATCAGGAAGCTGGTGACTCTGTGGGATCTCAGCTTTGTATAGGAGATGCTCACTCACAAGTCCTTTGAGGGTTCTACGATGCCGGTTCGACAAGTAAGTTGTCAACCACCATCACAGCGACAAATTTATTTCGACCGCAACTTGCGGTTAACATAAATCTGACTGGAGACCGTGGCTGTTTTTTCTTCAGGGGGCTTCACCCCCCCCCCCGAACCCCCATGCATGTTTCAAAATAGGATTTTTCATTTTAATGTAATAAACTTTATTGAGCTTGATCAAAAAGTAATACGGAAAGACACAATAAGAGACAAATATCCTATAAGATACAACTTTGAGAAAAGACCCTCCGATGGTGGCCTTGGTCAAGGTCGCGTTCCAGATCCCACCACTATTCCTCCTCTTCTTCCTACCCAGATGAGGAGAGGTTCTACCACAAAATGCGACAGCACTACGAGGAGCTCATGTGGCAGCAGCTCATGTTCACCAAGGTTATGCTGATTCTAGTCACCACCCCGGCTATCACATGGCTTCTGCCACAGGGGCCTCAGTCTACCCCGGCTCAGTTGGTTCCGGCTCGGCCTCCTCTGGTCTCTCCACCTACAGTGCCTTCAGGAAGTATTCACCCCCCCCTTGGATTTTGTCACATTTTGTTGTGTTACTACCAGAATTTTTAATGCATTGAAATTATTTTTTTCCCCCTTGATTCACACATCATACTCAACAATTTAAAGGGGCCAAAATATTTTTATCGTGTAACAAAAATTTATGAAACATTAAAAACTGAAATATCTTGTTTCTGAAGTATTCACCCCTAATCGATACTTTGTAGAAGCGCCTTTGGCAGCAATTACAGCTTTGAGTCTTCTTGGGTATGTCTGTATCAGCTTTGCACATCTGGATTTGGGATTTTAGCCCATTCTTCCTTGCAGATTTGCTCAAGCTCTGTCAAGTTGGATGGGAGGCGTCGGGTGAACATAATCTTTAATCTTTCCACAGATTCTCAATGGGATTCAAGTCTGGGCTTTGGCTGGGCCACTCAAGGACATTCACCTTCTTGTTCTGAAGCCACTCCAGTGTTGCTTTGATTGTATGTCAGGCCTGTCCTGAACGTAAATCTCCTCAGTCCAAGGTCTGTCAGACTGATGCAGGTTCTCCCAAGGATGTGCCTGTATTTGGCTCCATTCATTGTTCCCCTATCCTGACAAGTGCCCAGTCCGTGCCACTGAAAAGCATCCCATAACATGATGCTGCCACCACCATGCTTCATGGTAGGGATGGTGTTACACGGGTGATGAGCTGTGTTCGGTTTGCGCCAGGTATAGCGCTTTGCATTCAGGCCGAAGAGTTCAATTTTTGTTTCATCAGACCAGAGAATATTTTGCCACATGGTCTCAGAGACTGCCACGTGCCTTCTTGCAAACTCCAGGCATGCTATTATGTGGCCTTTTCTCAGAAGTGGCTTCCATCTAGTCACTCTCCCATAGAGGCTACATCTGTGAAGTGCTGCAGAGATTGTTGTCCTCTGGACAGGTTCTCCCATCTCAGCCATGGAACTCTGTAGTTCTGTCAGGGTGGTCATTGGGTTCTTGGTCACTTCCCTGACCAAGGTCCTTCTTGCCCGGTTGCTCAGTTTGGGAGGACGACCTGCTCTAGGAAGAGTCTGGGTGGTTCCGTAATCCTTCCATTTCCTAATAATGGACTTGACTGTGCTCCTGGGAACTTTCAACACCCTAGAAATGTTTTTATACCCCTCCCCAGATCTATGCCTCCTCACAATTCTATCACGGAGTTCTACGGACAGCTCCTTGGTCTTCATGGTAGAGTTTCTGCTCTGACATGCACTGTCAACAGTGGGACCTTATACAGACAGGTTTATTTCCTCTGAAATCATGTCAACCATTTGAACTGACCACAGGTGGACTCCATTCAAGTTTTAGCGTGATCTCACAAGGAAATTGGATGCACCTGAGCTCAAGTTTGGAGTGTCATAGCAAAGGGGGTGAATACTTATCAAATCAAGACATTTCAGGTTTTTATTTTAAATTACATGTACAAAAAATTCCAGAAGTTTCATTCCACTTTGACATTATAGAGTAATTTGTGTGGCTACGTGACAAAAAAATCCCGTATAAATGTATTTTAATTTGAGTTTGCAACATCACAAACTGTAACAAAATCCAAGGGGGGGTGAATACTTTCTGAAGGCACCGTATCCTGGTGGAGCCGCTGCCGAAACAGCCAAAGGAGGGTCCTCTCCTAAGGATGCCCATACCACTTTGGGGCTTCCTCATTGGCTCTCGGTCACAATGACTCTCAACAGGTCCCGTAGGGTCAGTGAGGACTCTGGCAGTCGACCCTTATTCGACGAATCCTCAGAGTCCGAGGGGTCCTCCTTGCACTCCCATCCAGTGGACTTCGAGTCGGCAGAAGATTTGTTGGTGGAGCAGGGTCCCACCTCCTTAATGGGCCTTCTCCACCTTATTTCAGAATCGATGGGTCTTCAGATGGAGCTGGTCCAGAAGTGGGCTAAGTGCCCGCTTACCGAGATTCTTGACTGGGGTGACTCCCCTAGGGATGCCTTCCCAGTCGCTGAAGCCATTCTTAGTCCCACTGTGGAGCTTTGGCAGCATCCATCCTCTTGCCCTGCGTCTTTGACTCGATGGTCCACAAGTATGCGGTCCCCACAGAGCACCCCTCTGCTGAGGGTCTGGTGGCTGAGTCTGTGTTTCAGTGAACTGGCAATGTCAGGGACGTCGACAAGCCACCCAGCAAGGAATCCAAGAAATTGGATCACATGGCCAAGAAGGTCTATGCTGCCTGCAAGTTCGACCCTCCTAATGGCCCACTTCGCTCATGCCCTTTTGGGCACGCTTGATGGGGTGCTTCCCCATCTCCCAGCTGACTTCCAGATTACGGTCAGGCAGGTCCGGGATCAGGGCCAAACTATGGCTAACCATCAACTCCAGACACTCATGGACATTGACGACTCTTACGCTCGGTCCGTGGTGTCCGCGGTCACCATGCGCCACAAGGCTTGGCTGTAGATCTCGACCTTCGTGGCGGATACCCAGCACAAGTTGGCAGATGTCCCCTTCTTGGGCACCAATTTGTTCAGGCCGGGGGTGGGGGGGGTGGATAGATACCTCACTCAGATTGAGAAGTCCAGTGCCACCTTGAACTCAGTGACCTCTGCCGAAGGGCTCCAGAGCTTAGCAGAAGATGCCCTTTCGGCCCCTCTCTGCTCCTGTGGCCAAGCTGTCCCAGCCCCCAGCTGGGCGGCAGACCCAGGTGTGTTGTCCTCGGCTGAAATCTGTTGCATCAGTTGTTCGGAAGCCAGGAGGTCAAGGTCCCAGCAGCTCTTCAGCTGGTCCCTCCTCTGCCTCCAAGCCTGCCCAGTGACTGGATGGGGAATAACTCCCCCAGTCCCATCCTGACTCCCCTGGGTCCTCCCATGGGAGGCAGCTTCACTACTTCCTTTCCACCTGGTCAACTGTTACCACAGACAGACAGACAGATGGGTCCTCAATGTGGTCGGTCAGGGTTTGCCTCTGGAGTTCGAGGCGTACCTGCCTTGTTGAGCCCATGCCCCACGGAAGGACATGGTGTCCACTGACATTCTGTCAACCCTTCGAGATGAGATCACCCCGCTCTGCCACAAGGAGGTCGTGGCTCCTGTCTGAGAACCCTCCAGTACATACGGGGTTTGTCTCTAGGTACTTCCTGGTGCCAAAACGGATGTGGGCTGGTGCCTCATCTTATATCTGCATGATCTGAACAAGTTTCTTTGGCTGCACATTTTCTGGGTGGTCACGCTGTCTCAGATCATACCATCTCTGGAGCAGGGCATGTGGTTTTGTTCCCTAGATCTTCAGGATGCGTTCTTTCATGTCCCAGTCCGTCTGTCCGACTGCAGGTTCCTCTGGTCCCGTGCTGAGGGGATTCTGTACAGGTTCCAGGCCTTGCCATTTGGCCTCTCCTCGGCTTCCAGGGTCTTCCCCAAATGCATAACAGTGGTGGTAGCTTACCTGCAGTGCTAAGGGATCCTGGTATACCCCTACCTGGATGACTGGCTGATCACGGCTCCCTCCAGAGAGGAGGAGGTGGAGTGGTCCAGGGACCTGGCCATCCAGATCTGCATCTCCTCCGGCCTCCTGGTCACTGAGGCCAAGTCGGAACTCATGCCCTCTGAGGTGATTCAATTCATCAGGGCAGTGCTCGACTCTTGCAGATCCAGGGCTTGGCTTCCCGTGCACAGGGTGGAGGTTCTTTCCTCCTTTGCCCTATCATTTCAGATTGGACAGTTGCACCCTGCTCGGGACTTCCTGCGCCTCCTGGAATACATGGCGGCTTGCACCAGCATGGTCCATTGGACCCAGTGGAGAATGGGATCTCTGCAATGGGAGCTTGCCCGCCAATGGTGTCAGTGCAAGGGACGCTCCGATCAGCTGATCACTGTAACCGAGCTGACATGGAATGCCCTCCAGTGGTCGTTAGTCCCAGAACATCTGCAGGAAAGGATTTCATTTGTCTGCCCGGAGCTGACGGTCATTCTGATGACTGATGCCTCCCTGATGGGCTGGGGTGCCCACCTGGGGGAGCACAGAGTCCATGGGTGCTGGACTCCCAAGGAGTCTCGATGCCATATCAACCTGCTGGTGCTGACCGCCTTTGCTGCACACATTTGGGGTCAGATCGTTCTGGTCCAGATGGACAACACCACGACTATGTACTACCTGAACAAGCAGGGCAGAATGCACTCCCTGCCCTTGTGCAAGGAAGCTCTCCACATCTGGACCCTCATGCTCAGCCTGGTTGCCAATTTCCGGGCCATCCATGTGACTGGCACCTCCAGCTAGCTGATTGTCGCCCTCAGTCATGTGGCCAAGGCGTCTCATGAGTGGTCGCTACATCTGGAGGTAGTACACAGCTTGTTCTCCCAGTGGGGCACCCCTCTGGTGGATCTGTTTACTTCCGTGGATAACACAAAGCTGAAGCTGTATTGTGCCCGCCTCTCCCCTCAGTAGGGAACGCTGCAGGGGGATGCCTTCTCAAGACCCTGGACCCCAGGCCTCCTGTATGCCTTCCCTCCATTTCCCCTGATCCATAAAGTGCTGATCAAAGTAAGAAAGGACCAGGCACAGATGATACTGGTGGTTCCAGACTGGCCATGACAGTTCTTGTACCTGATCTCCTCAGCCTCAGCTGCAGGCTCCCGAGGCATCTCCCCCATGCCTGGACCTGCTTTCTTGCCATCAGGGAAGGTATTCCACCCAGACCTTCAGTCCCTGCACCTGATAGCCTGATTCTTGAGCAGCTAGAGTTCCAGGCTTTGGGTCTCTTCAAAGATTACCTCATTGTGGTTAAGGCATCTCAGAAGGAGCCGATCCAAAAATGCTACACCTTTAAATGGAAGAGGTTCTCCATTTGGTGCCAGGGCAAGGGCCTTGACCCTTTATCCTGCCCATTGGCCAGCATTCTTGACTACCTCCGGTCCCTCTCTCAGTCAGGCTTTCGGTCGATGACCCTCAAGGTGCACCTGGCTGCCATCTCTGCTTACCAGGTGTGGGCTGGTATGCAGTCAGTGGTGCAGGAGAAGGTGGTCTGGTGCATTTTCACAGGCTTTAACCACATTTCACCTCCGGTGTGTGAACCAACGCCACCTTGGAACTTGTTGCTAGTATTGGCAAAGCTCATGGGCAAGCCATTTGAACTGATGCACAGGTGTGAGATGTCTCATCTGTCATGGAAGACCACCTTCTTGGTGGCTGTCACATCAGCCAGAAGGATCAGTGAGCTCCAGGTGCTCTTGGTGGAGTCTTCTTATCTGGTCTTCCACAGGGACAAGGTCATCCCTCATCCCAAAACAAAGTTCCTCCTGAAGGTTGTGTCATATTTCTACCTTAACCAGGTGATTAATCTCCCTGTGTACTTCACCAGCCACACCTCAGAGGCCAAGCACAGATTCCATACTTTGGACCTGCGACAAGTGCTTGCCTACTATAAGGAGTGCATGGCTGGAGTTCGGGAGGAGATCCGCCAGCTATTAGTCACCTACACTTAAGTTGCACCTGCAGACCGGCAGCTAAGCAGACGAGTGTCAGGTGGATTGTATTATGCATTGACTTCTGCTGTAGGTTGGCATGTAGGGAGCCTCCCATAGGGCTAAAGGCTAATTCCACCCTCTTACTGCTGCCTTGGTGGCTGCTTCCAGGGATGTACCTATCCAGGAAATCTGCAGGGCTGCTACCTGGAAGTCAGCACACACCTTCATCTCCAATTACCACATTGACTTTGAGTCACACCAGGATGCTGGTTTTGGGGCCTCAGTTCTCCAATCTGTGTTCCATAAATAGGGGGTGTGCGCCTTGAACTGCTAGGAGTCTGCCAGAAGTGTGGACAGTAAGCCATATTCACAATCCTAGAAAAACAGGTTACTCACCTGTAACAGTAGTTCTAGGAGTGGTATATAGTGTACATCTGCACTGACCCATTTGACCTTCCCTGGCAAGTTGCTTCCAGTAAGCAAGATCTGATGTCTGGGGCAGTGCTAGGGGAGTTACCTCCATGATGGGTGGAAGGATCCAGCTTGAAGACGTTCCAGCAGGATTTAAAGTGGAAAGGAACACTACCAGAAGTGTGGATGTACAGCATATTCCACTCCTAGAACTACTGTCACAGGTGATTAACCTGTTTTTTTCTGGTCACTGTGACTTCTGCTGGTAGAATTTTTGAGATTCAGACTCTTATGTGTGAGACTTCTTATTTGTTTTTTCCACAAAGACAGGATGTCTTTGTAGACCAGTCTTGGTTTCCTGCCAAAGATGGTCTCTTGATTTCTCATTGAATCAGACCATACACCTTCCTGAGTATGCTAACAAAAGTGAGGCATTGCTCCATTCACTTCATGTACATATAAGCTACGTTTCTGGCCCACCTGGTGGTGTTGAAGGTTGAGGGAGTGGATGCCACACCTCATGCCACACCAGCAACCCGAGTTTGGAAGTGGGCTCGAATGTCTGGGGGTCGGCTGGGTGGGGTGAGGATCAAGTCTCTGACTGCCACCAGCTGGAGGGCTGGTGGTAGTGCAGACTGCAGCAGCACAGAAAGAGGAACTATAGCCCGGTGATGTGTGTGTGTGCTTCCACACGCACACACCATGTTGGCCGCAGAAGGGGACGTGGGTGAAAAATGGAGCTGGAAGATGAAGCTGAGCTTAATGAAGCCCTGCTCAGTCACCTACAGACCTGCACCTTCACCCGATGAGCCTTAACCCATCTGAATGAGTGCTTCGGAGGGAGGACAGCCCTCCCCTCTCTGACCCCACCACGGGGGGGGGTAGTAATCTGTGGTGGACCAGGTCGAGGTACATCCCAGGAGAGATGAGCACCAGTGGGTGGGAGCAGGACAGGGCTGAGCAGCTACCTCAAACGTCCGGTTTAATAAAGAAAAACTGGGTAAAAAAAAAAAGAAAGAAAACCACATTTCTACCCCGTTCGCACTAAGGACTACAGATAGTCCTCTCCCCTTTTTTGTTTTGTTCATCCCTGGTAAAGAGGGCACCCCTGTGACTTAACAGTGCCTGTCCAAATGGATAGCTAGCTGTATTACATTTTGTTATAGGAAGCATGGTAAGGAACTCTGGTGCTGTCCATAGCTATTCTACATGTGGTATGGCCACTTCGGTTGCTTGCTTTCAGAATGTTTCTGCAGCTGACATATGTGCTGTTACCACATGGAGCACTTTGCATACTTTCACTAAGCATCACAGTTTGGACATCATCTCTAGCAGACATGCTGATTTTGGCCTTGAGGTACCACAGGGCCGCCTATCATGTCATAATCACACTTTGCCATCCTCCCCTGCTACTCTGAGTACTGCTTGGCAATCATTCCAAAGGTGTGGCCCAAGGGAGGAGATATCCTTGAAGATAGAACAGTTACTTACTGTAACAGTAGATCTTCGAGAGAATCTCCTCTATTGGCCCACAGTGCCCTTCTTTCCCCTTACTGAGGTATAAGCTGGCAGGATTATTCACTGCCTTGTTGGAGGTTTCCATACGTGCCTTACATGTATTATGTTTTCTAGGGACATGGATATGTTGTTCTATCCACACTATTTGACAGTGTCCTTTCCTTTTAAGATGTGCCAGAAAGTCTTCAAGCTGGCTCCTCGGCTCCACCCCATGATGCCAGATCTTCCTTTCCGCTGGAAAAAGCAGGTTCCCTCCTTACCTCTCCCGTGTTGAGTAGGCCCTAGCGCTAATATCTTCGGATTTCCTTCCAAACCTTTAAACTCATGAGTTTCTGTCTTCAGCTCGATCTTCAATCACGACCACAATGGACGATAAGTCCATGCCCGGATTTCGTCAGTGCCCATGAGATAGAAGATGTCGCACACCAGCCCTTACGTCACGTGCATCTACTGCCTAGGCCGCAATCACGATACCCAGGCCTGCGACATTTGCCGGTCTTTTCACATGATGGTCCTCGAGGATTGCTTCGCCCGCCTTAAGTTGGGCTGCCTGGAAAAATGACATTCATGGTCCACCGAGCAATCGGAACAGCCTACGGCCTTTCAGGAGGAGGTGTCTTGGGCTGCCACACAGTTCTCCACGGCTTCTGCCTTCATTCTGCTCCAGTTGGGTTCCACTTTTTCTGGCTCCTTCAAGGAGCTGTGCCAGTCCCTCATGACTAAGGGGCAGGGCCCTTTTGGTTTGCACAGCTCCCGCTCTCGCAAGGAGGAGTTGAAGAAAGAAAGAGAAGACTCACCGTCGACGTTCCTGGGACCAGGAACGTTCTCGGTCTCAGGACTCCCAGGTTTTCACCATGGTTGAAAGCGCAGCCTTGGTCGTCGGCTTCATGGAGACCCTATCAGGCCAGTTGGTCAAGACGGCGGCCGATGAAGCAGCTGAGATTTTTCTCAACCCTATCGACTGGTTGTCATCCGAAGAGGCCAACAGTTCTCTTTTCAGGACTCCAGTCCTGCCCGTGACCTTAGAAGGGGCTGCTCAGTCCACTGAGCAGATCCCTCCAGTCACCGACTGAGACCAGGAGGAGCCGCGACACTCCCCTGCTCCCTCCAAGATCCCCAATCGACACCCCCCGTGGCCAAGGTCGAGGTCTCGGTAATCCTCCTCCAGTGGGTCGAGCAGCTTCTGCTATCATCGGCACTCCCGTTCTGGACGCCACGGGAAGTAGCGGCACCACCGCTATTCTTCATCTTCATCCTCCTCATGTGAAGAGAGACTTCAGCACAAGTTGAGTTGACACTACGAAGACCTCATGGGGTGGCAGTTGATGTTGGCCGGTCCGAAGTTGACCCCGGCTCCCACAGCGGCCATCACTTTGCTGTTGCCTGACAGGCTGATATCGACTCCCCCTGTGGGGTCGGTTGAGACCGTTGCTCCCCCACAGGAGCCGGTCAGGACCATCCCGGGTCTGCCAAAGCCAGCCTCTCAACCAATTATGGTGGAGCTGCTGCCCAAGCAGCTGCCAACCGGCGTTCCGACTAAGGAGTCTCTGCCAGCCAAGGGGCTTCCCCATTGGCTGTTAGTCACTCTCACACATGACTGTCCGTGGAGGGTTGAGGGTGACTCGGGCAGTCAGCCGATTTATGCAGACTCCTCTGAGTCAGAGGATTCCTCACTGCAGTCCCATCCAGTCAACGTGGAGTCCGTGGCGGATCTCTCAGTGGAGGAAGGGCCCATCTCCTTCATGGGCATCCTCTGCCTCATCTCTGAGTCCACGGGGATGAAACTGGAACCCATCTAGAAGTGGGCTCGCTATCCCCTCACAGAGATTCTGGACAAAGGGGACTGTCTGACGGAGGCTTTCCCAGTGTCCGAGGCCATTGTCAGCCCTGCCCTGGAGCTTTGGCAGTGCCCTGCATCCTGCCCTGTGCCCTCTGCCCAGATGGCCCTCAGATATATAGTGCCCTCCAGCACCCTCTTGGGTTTTATGGAGCACCTTTCGGCCAAGGGGTTGGTGGCTGACTCTGTGTTTTCGGTGTTCGGGCAATACCGGGAATGATGACAGGCTGCCGGACAGGAAGTCCAAGAAATTGGACCACGTGACTGAAAAAGTCTATGCTGCCTCCTAGCTCAGGATGTTTCCCATGCCCTCTTGGGCTCTTTGGTTGAAGTGATTCCTCACCTACCTGCAGACCTCCAGACCACGGTCAAGCAGGTCTGAGATCAGGGCTGGGCTATGGCCAAGCAACAACGTCAGATGGCTCTGGATTGGGGGGTTCCTGTGTCGGCTCAGTGGTGGCCACAGTTGCCATGTACTGTAGGGCTTAGCTGTGGATCTCGACCTTTACGGCAGACACTCATCACAAGCTGGTGGATGTTCTATTCCTGGGCTCCAACCTGTTTGGGCCCAGTATGGAGGGTCACCGCTAGCGTATTGAGAAGTCCAGTGTCACCTTGGACTCTGTGATATCCACGAAGAAGGATCCCACAGGCTCCAGGCAGGAAAAGCACTCCTGCATCAAAACCAGTCCAGCATCAGCTGGACCAGCAGGTTCAGTCCTGGCAGCCCCGGCCCAAGTCAGTGGCCTCGGTGGTCCATAAGCCTGGAGGGAAGAGACCTGGTGGCTCCTCAGCCTGGTCCTCCTCCTTCAAGCCGGCTCAGTGACGGGATGGGGGTTCCACCCTCATACCTGTCATGCCTCCCCTGGGTCCTTCTGTGGGGGTTCAGTTCTGCCACTTCCTTTCCGCCTGGTCCACTGTCACCATGGAGAGTTGGGTTCTGTAACAGATCGGTCAGTGTCTGCCTCTGGAATTCGAACAGTGCCCTCCAAGCCGAGCCCGCGCCCAACCTGAGGACTTGGTATCTGCAGACACTCGGTTGTCTCTTCGAAATGACATATCCAGGGCCCAGAGTTTTCCGTGATTCCGCGGGTGCGGCAAACCGCAGAAATATCCGAGGAATTTGCCATCACCCGCGGAATTCGCAGCATGCAGAACAATGTCCTTTATAGCGAGGTGCCCAATCCCCATCAGCTTCACTGCCCCCAAGTGTCTGTATGCCCAGCTGAGGCACTCCAGCATGGCAAAGCTTCCTTTGCTGACGAGGCGTGCCCAATCCCGTCGGCTTCACTGTCCCCAAGCTGCCTGGTGCCATGCCAGGAGACCACCCAGCGTGGCAAAGCTTCCGTTGCCGACCGGGGTGCCCAATCCCCCGTCAGCTTCACTGTCCCCCCGCAAGCTGCCTGGGGCCACGCTGGGAGCCCACCCCAGCGTGGCAAAAGCTTCTGTTGCTGACGGGGGTGCCCAATCCCCTGTCTGCTTCACTGTCCCCCCCCCAAGCTGCCTGATGCCATGCTGGGAGCCCACCCCAGTGTGGCAAAAGCTTCCCGTTGCTGACGGGGTACCCAGTCCCCGTCGGCTTCACCGTTCCCAAGCTGCCTGGTGCCATGCTGGGAGCCCACCCCAGCGTGGCAAGAGTCCCTCATTGAGTCTAAAAAAAAAACAAAAAAAAACCTGAAACAAAAAAACCTTCCCTTGTTGATTCTTTTGCCCCCCTTCCCAACCACAACCACCATCTCGTACCCACCTCCTCCCTTCCCCACCTTAACCCATACTTACCTCTGGAGCCCAGCATGACGATTCGTGGACCGGCAACACGCTCTGCACTCTTCAAAGCCAACCGCAAACTGAAGAAATGCCGGTAAGCTGTATAATGGCATAAATGGATTTTTTTCAACTTTAGTGCATATCTCAGCCATTTCTGGGAATTTGTTCACCAAATTTTCAACATGGGGTTTTTGGGGCCTCACCTCATGAACTGTGACACTGTTATTTCGTTAATCGGTCCCGAAAGGTGGTCCCGCAGTCACTGCGCGGAACTGCCTTTCTGGAATGATAAATGAAATGACAGTGTCACAGTTCATGAGGTATGCTCCCAAAAACCCCATGTTGAAAATTTAGAAAATCTTCCCAAAATGACTGTTTTACGAAGGCATGCGCAGTTCCCACGACGCCAACCCTGTGCATTTTCAATATTTTCACTCCAGATTTTCAGTATTGCCATTTTACCACACCTCCTTATGAATAGTACAACTGTCATTTTTCACATCTCACCTGAAATGTGTTTTCACACGTTTATTTATTTTTATTTATTTATTTAGTTTTTGTTGACCGGGTAAGTGCACTTGACAAATCCTGCCTATTTTCAGGCACGACCCGGGGGGAGGGGGGATACAGATGAATGCCAACTGACCTTAAACTAGATTAAGCTGTTGGTGGTATTTTTAGTGAATGAGGGAAATTTGGCCAAGACACCAGGAAATTCCCCTACTCTTTTCGATAAGTGCCATGGGATCATTAACATCCACCTGAACTACCACCAATCCAGGAAGATGGGATCTCGGTTTAACGTCTCATCCGAAAGACGGCACCTCAGAAGTGCAGCACCCCTCTCATGCTGCACTACAGTGTCAGTACTGGGATATTAACCCAAGTGCCAGGTGTGAGTTTAACCCATGGCCTCTGTACTTCCGGCCTCAGGGCAAGTGTGCTACCCTACTGGGCCACTGGGATGCTGGCGCTGTGGGCGCGGTCAGTGTCTGAAATTAATGTTTGGGACAGATTAAGAAAATCACAGTGATACTGTTCATGACAGAGGGTCTTAAACTGGCTATGTTGAAAATTTGGCTAAGCGCCCATAAAATGACTGTTTACGAGCATCGTTACACATTTCCTCGCATGCTTGCAACTTGAGAGCATTTTAATATTTTCCTCCAGATTTTCAGTACTCATTTACCACACCTCTTATGAACAGTACCACTTTCATTTTTCTCATCTCACCCAAAATGTGTTTTTGCACATGTAGCGCACAGTGGCACGGTCGTTGAGCAAAATCAATGTTCGGGACAAATTAAGAAAATCACAATGATACTCTTCATGAGCAGAGGTCTTAAATTGGCTATGTTGAAAATTTGGTGACAAACGCCCATAAAATGACTGTGTTATGAGCGTGCATTGTGTCAGATATGGCAAAAAAAAAGGAAAAAAATTAAGGGTAAAAATGTGCCGCAGAAATTGGTGCTGAGTGCCACAGAAGTTCTGCGGCAAATGAGAGCCCTGCTGCAGAACTTTGCTTCGATGTGCCGCAGAAAAATCAGGGCCCTGAACATAGCCCAGCTCCTCCGCAAGGAGGTCATGGTCAGAGTAGCAGATCCTCTGGAACACACTGGGTTTGTCTCTAGGTATTTCCTGGTGCCAAAGCGGATGAGGTGGAGGGGTGGCACTCCATTCTAGAGCTGCATGACCTGAACAAGTTCCTCAGGTCATGCACCTTCAGGATGGTAACTCTGTCTCACATCATACCATCTCTAGCATACAACATGTGGTTTTGCTCCCTGGATCTTCAGGATGCGTTCTTTCACGTCCCAATCTGTCCATCCCACAGAAGTTTCCTCCGCTTTCAATCCAAGGGAACCCTCTGTGAGTTCCGGCCATGCCTTTTGGTTTCTCCTCCACCCCCAGGGTCTTCACCAAATGCATAGCAGTGGTGGCAGCTTACCTGAGGTGCCAAGGGGTCCGGGTGTACCCTTACCTGGATGACTGGCTGATTGCAGGTTCCTCCAGGCAGGAGGTGGAGTGGTCCAGGGACCTGGTGCTCCAGATCTGCACCTTCTTTGGCCTCCTGGTCAAAGAGTCCAAGTCAGAACTCATACCCTCACAGGTGATCAGCTTCACCAGGGCAGAGCTTGACTCTTGCCGAGCCAGAGCCTGACTCCCAGTAGACAGACTGAAGGTTCTCTCCTCCTTTGCCTGATCATTTCGGGTTGGGCAATTGCGCCCATCCCGGGACTTCCTGTGCCTCCTGGGTTACATGGTAGCCTGCACCAGTGTGGTCTGTTGGGCCCGTTGGAATATGTGCTCCCTGCAGTGGGAGCTGGCCAGTCAATGGTCTCAACACAAAGGTCACTTCGATCAGCTGGTCACTGTGACCCAAAAGATGTGGGACACCCTTCAGTGGTGGCTAGTCCTAGAGCATCTGCAGGAAGGATCCCATTTGTCCATCCCGAGCTGATGGTCATCCTGACAACTGATGCCTCTCTCAGGGGCTGGGGTGCCCATCTGGGGGGAACACAGATGGGCTTTGGACCCCCCGAGGAGTCCCAATGGCACATCAACCTGCTGGAGCTCCAGGCAGTTTGCATTTGCTCCATATGTACTACCTCAACAAGCAGAGTGAGACACACTCCTTACCTTTGTGCAAGGAAGCTCTCTGCATATGGACTCTCGTGCGCAGCGTGGAGGTGGATCTCCTAGCCATCCATGTGGCAGGAGCCTCCAATCAGCTGGTGGACGCCCTCAGCCAGGTAGGCGAGGCATCTCATGAGTGGTCTCTCCATCCAGAGGTAGTTTATAGCCTGTTCTTCCAGTGGAGCACCCCTGGAGTGGACCTGTTCGCCTCCAGGGAGACCACAAAGCTGAAGATGTTCTGTGCCCGCCTCCCTCAGCAGGGCTCGCTGCAGGGGGATGCCTTCTTGAGGCCTTGGACCCCAGGCCTCTTCTGCATCTTCCCTCCACTTCCATTGATCCACAAAGTGCTGCTCAAGGTCAGGAGGGACAATTCGCAGGTGATCCTGGTGGCTCCGGGCTAGCCACACCACTTTTGGTACCCTGATCCCCTCAGCCTCAGCAACAGGCTCCTGAGGTGTCTTCTAGTATGCCCGGGCCTGCTCATCATCAGACGGGGGAAAGTACTGCACCCAGACCTTCAGTCCCTGCACCTGACAGCCTGGTTTATGAGCGTCTAGAGTTCCAGGCTTTGGGTCTCTCCGAAGATGTCCTGACTGTGGTGGAGGCATTTAGAAACGAATCGACCAGAAAATGCTATGCCTTCAAATGGAGGAGATTCTCCATTTGGTGTCAGGGCAAGGGGCTGGACCCTTTGCCCTGTCCAATGGCTAGCATTTTGGAGTACCTTTGGTACCTCTCCACAAAGGGGGACTTAGGTCGACAACCCTTAAGATGCACCTGGCAGCCATCTCTGCTTACCTGGTGTGGGCTGGTCAGCAGTCAGTAGCACAGGAGAAGGTGGTCTGGTGCTTTTTCAAAGGCTTGGATCACATTTCCCCTCCGGTGTGTGAACCGCCACCACTGTGGGACTTGTTGCTGATTTTGGCAAAGCTCATGAGCAAACCATTTGAACCGATGCACAGATGTGACATGTCTCACCTGTCATGGAAGACCACCTTCCTGGTGGCTATCATGTCAGCCAGAAGGATCAGTGAGCTCCAGGCACTTTCGGTGGAGTCTCCTTACCTGGTCTTCCACAGGGACAAGGTTCTCATGCACCCCAACCAAAAGTTCTTCCTAAAGGTTGTGTTGTAGTTTCACCTGAATCAGGTGATGACTCTTCTGGTGTGCTTCCTGAATCACACTTTGGAGGCCAAACACAGGCTCCATACACTGGACCTGAGTCGAGTGCTCACTTATTACAAAGGGCGCACAGCTGGAGTTCGGGGAGAGGTTCGCCAGCTGTTTGTCACTTACGCCGAAGATGCATCTAGCAGACTTGCAGCCAAGCAGATGATTGGCAGGTAGATCACTTCCTGTATTGATCTCTGCTATAGGTTGGTGGATAGGGAGACTTCTGGAGGGCTAAGTGCTCATTCCACCCATCATACCGCTGCGTCGGTGGCTGCTTCTAGGGACGTCCTTATCCAGGAAATCTTCAGGGCTGCTACCTGGAAGTCAGCACACACCTTCATTTCCCATTACCACATTGACCTCAAGTCACGCCGGGATGCTGGTTTTGGGGCCTCAGTTCTCCAATATCTGTTCCCTAAGTAGGGGGTGTGTGCCTTGCCTCCCTCTCCCGGAGAACTGCTAAGAGTCTGCCAAATAGTGTGGATAGAATAACACATCCATGTCCCTAGAAGCACAGGTTACTCCCTGTAACAGTAGTTTGTTTTGTTTTTGTTTTGCTTTGTTTTATTTGTTTAAACTGAAAAGTCCATGGGCCAAAGACCTGTTTACATGGTCGACCAGTATACATAAACAATAAATTACATACGACAAACCAAATAAGTAATCAAACATTGTTTCCACACAACCTTAATAGACATCTGCAAAACATCAGGATTAAACATTAGAATCATCATTTGCATACATGCTTAACAGACATCTACAGAACATTTGGGATTAAACATTAGGATGAACATTTACAATCACTTTTCTCGTATAAATAACATTTTAATTTCATCTTAAAGGTCATAACTGAGTTATTTAAACAGTCAGAGATGGGTAATAGTGAACTATAAAAGGAAGGTCATGTATATAAAAAAGACATTTGACCTGATGATGTCAGCATCCATGGAACTGAAAAAAATGTATACGACCTAGTAGAAACTGTGCTGTGATGTCTAGTGAAAATGGAAGCTGGGGGATTGAGGGACCTTATTCAAAGACACTGTGTTGGCTGACATACCAAGCTGCTGCTTGTATCAACACTCAAAGTGCAGTAATCCAGCAGCCCTTAAAAGGGTGCAGTGATGGGTCCTAGTTGGCAACTGGATGGAAAATCTAGCAGTTCAATTTAAGAGTACCCTAACTCCAGACAATAATCCTACCCCGACTGAGTGGTAGAATAGTAATCCATAATCTATTATGGGAATTAAAAAACTTTGTGTCAACATTTTCCTGGTATAAGGAACCAGGAGCGAATTTAAACAGTAAAGTGCTCCCAGTCTTTGATGTAAGACTTTAGTTATATTAGAAATAAGAGGTTCAAAAGTTAACTCCTCGTTAACAATAAGACCGAGGTATTTGACTTGTTGTACTTGACCTGTTTGGCTCAAGATCCCTGGGTCCCTCCCAGGCACATCTCCTACCATTGATCACCTCAGCGGGCACAACTATCGAGGTGGTCCAATCCTTCAGATACCTGGGTCTTACACTAGATCAAGGACTCACGCTAAAGCCTCACATTGATATGGTGACAAAAGGCATCCACCAAAAACTCAGGCTGCTGTACCACCTTATTGCCAATATGATACCTGAGACAAGACTGGCAGTCGCTCAGAGTATCCTCCTACCTACTCTGCCCCAACCCTACTCAGACTTGGAAAACTCGACCATGGCAGACTACAGACATTGTACCACAAGGTAGCGCAATTCACCACAAAAGCCCATTCAAGGACCCACCACTGTGAAGTCCTAGTCGCACTCAAATGGGCCACCCTGAACCTCAGGCTCCAGCACCCCGTGCTAAGTTGGACATGTAAGCTCCTCTCGGACGATCACCCTGCAGGGCTAATCGGGCTACTTGCCCCAAAGCAGCCCAACAGGCCCCTCCGCAATTCAGGAAAAGCTCTTCTTGCCCTCCCCGGGTCCAGATCCGCAACCGGCAGTAAATCCTTTGCCCACATAGCCCCTACGCTATGGAACAAGCTCCCCCGTCACCTCCAACAAGCCCCCTCCCTATCGATTTTCCAGAAGGGACTACATACTCACCTCCTGAACCTCGGCTCCTGTGTCTGTCCAGAAGGTTAGCTAAATCATGCCCCCTGTTGCCCGGACATGGGCGACCTAACTGCCACTACGGGCATCTAGCTGCCATTGTAGACCTTGTGTACTTGACCTGTAAATAGTTGTCCTCCCTAATGAAAACCTGTCATTCCCTATGTAACCCTGTACCGTTAGCCTTGTACCTCTAGCCTTATTCTGTTTTGCTTTTGTATTTTATTGTTTCATCTGCCCTAAATCTAACTGATGCCACTGTTGTTGTGATTGTATGACTGGTTACTGTACAATGTCACAGCCCTTCGGTATGCTATGTCCTACTATGCATTACTTGATTGTGCTTGCTTAGCTCTATGTAACTAACCCTGGGTCGCCCCTGAAAAAGGGACCTCCGGTGCCCAGTGGACCTACCCAGTTAACAAAATTTAATAAAAATAAAAATAAAAAATTTCCACCACTAGAGTTGTCACCAAAGAAAGAGTAGTGTTTTGCTTTATTCTACTTTGTTTTATAAAAAAAAAAACTATAGATTTTTTTTTTGTTTACTACAAGCCGATTCTTAATAAACCAGTCATGAACAGCTAAAATGTCATGTGACAAATTGGCCTGAACCATTTTGAGGTCTGCTGTGCTCATGAGGATCACTACATAATCAGCATATAAAAGAATTGGTGAGTGAATGCAAACCAAAGGAAGAGAATTCAAGAAAAGATTAAAGAGAAGAGGACCCAGAATTGACCCTTGAGGCACACCTAGTGAAACTGAAGCAGAAAGTGAATATTGACTATATCTCCACATATGGACTCTCGTGTGCAGCCTGGAGGCAGATCTCCTAGCCATCCATTTGGCAGGAGCCTCCAGTCAGCTGGCAGACACCCTCAGCCAAGTAAGCGAAAAGGCTGCGAAATAGCTGCAAGCAGGAATGAGTGGTGATTCCCAGGCTGCGATAGGTCAAGGAGGGCCAAGTCAGCAAAGCCTGCCGACAGAGACAGCAATACGATTGCAGTGTAGCTATGACTTTAAGGCTGCAAGAGGAACCGGCAATGTGAACAAGTGGGTGGGCTGCGGAGCGAGCGAGAGGATGGCTGGGCAGGCAGCCAGGAGAAGGGACGCAAGCAGTCGCATTGCCGGTAAGTGGGATTAAAAAAGAAATAATTTTGCTGAGTTTGCAATCTGCAGCACCTGTTCTTCCTTGTGGGCGATACAGTGGAACGATGGGTGCATGTTGAGACCAGGAGGTAAAACGATTAAGTGCTGTACCTCGGAGGCCAGAAAGGGAGAACTATGTGGCGGTTTCAGTCACAGCCAGGAAGCGCTGGCAGGCAGATGGAGCTGGAACGGCGGCTGGAAAGCTGGGCCCAAAAGGAGGGAAGCAAACAGGAGGGAGGGCGTAGCGGACACCACAAGCAAACAAAGGGGTAACAGAATGGGGCCCCGAGGGGGCACGAGGAAGAAGGAGAAGCAAAAACCAAGAGGAAGGAACAGGAAGGAGACCAGGTGGGAGGGGTGAACAGAAAAGAGCCCAACCTCACCAGTGAATGAGCCACAGGAATCAAGAGAACAGAGGAGCCGCCGACACAGGAGAGTTCACAAGGCGCCATTTTCGAAACGCTCGAATCTGAGCAGTGAAAGTGTCTACTGGACCTTTTTCTTGTGTCCTTATTTTTTATGGGAGGTTCTCAATGTCCAATTCTAGCCCCTGCTGAGCTATCCATTGTCCCTTAACATTGACCTGTTGGCCTCAGGCTGAGCTTTATCCATGCTCAGAAATTATTTGAATATTTCACACTGTCTAGAAATCCTGCTGCATCTCATTTGTATAGCCCTTCAGATTCAAGCTTCTTCTTTAAATGAAGAGGCTTTGTTAAGCTACTCACAACCTCCTTTAGTGTCATCTGGTTATTTTTCTGCATTTTTCCAAAGTAAATTGCATTTCTGCCATATTTTCTTCCAGAATTTCTTCTTTCTCTTATGTAAAAAATGTAAACTGAGGCTGCTGGGATTCGCATCACTACTTATACACTCTGGGTGTGCCGCACCATGCTTAGTACATGTACCTGTATGTGTAGTGACAGCGGCTCTAAACGTTTTACTCCACTGGGTCCTAGCACCTCCAGCCACATGGCCAATGAGTGCTGCTACTCTTGGAGAAGACATTCCTGAAGATCTGTAGCTGTAGTAAGTAACTTTTCTTTGCTCCACAAAACATTGGGGTGCTCCCGTCCTTTTCTCAAACTGGCATTGCGTGCCATTATGTATATCAATTAAAAAAATCAGTTATTTGAACCTTGGGTTTAGTTCACCTCCTCATTTGCATGTACCGCTGTTTGTGTTCTTATAGATTGCATCTTTACAGCAGTAGCACTGGTAGAGTTTGGTAGTGCGAGGCAACCTCTCTGTGAATTTCCTAAGTCGGTGGCCTGCTCTGTCATGTGTTCCCAGTATACAAGGTGTTGTGGCTATCGTTGTCTTAATGCTAAGGTAGTTTTACTTACCTACCTCCCAAAACTGGGAACAATTATTTCAGTTTAGAGCATAGAGATTTTATGCTTGTATTGTTGTAACTTGATAATTATCGCTAAATAATCAAACTATTTTCTCTTGTGATTTAATATGCAGTTTTGTCACAAGAAGATGCACATGACTATAAAACTATTCAAATATTAACGATTAAAAAAGGCTTACAGGTCATTTTTCTTTGACTTTAGATATTTAATACTGTACCACAAACAAACTGTCTGCAGAAAATGGCTCGGAGAAGTAGTGCAGAATATAAACCTCCATCCTGTAGTGAGCGACCCCTAACGCTGTTCCATACTGCATCGTCCAATGAGAAACGTAAGTACAAACTTCCTTTAACGTGGCCAGGAAATTCAGTGGTGTGTTTATAGGCATCTTCTGACAAGTATGACTGAAACACAAGGCAATCAGAATTTCATAAGTAACAATTCAAGAATGGTCGAGGGATAGTGTCACTCCCCGTATTGCCCACTGGCTGAAATTCATTTCTGTCTAAAACAGAAGATTTAACACCCCCCCTCCCCATTTAAAGCACATTTACTTCCAAAAGGTCATGTTAGGGAGAAGGCAATTGTGCACAAAGTTTTTGTGGTTGTAAAATTGAGGTAGTTCTGAGCTTCAAAACTGTCAGAAGCAGATGGCATTCCCTTGGTGCTGCCTGTGGTTTGTCAGCCAGGCCTTTTTCTGCTACCAATGTCTGTATGCTACCCCAGAGTTGGAACTTGCATCAACAGGCCATTAGTGTACCTCTTAACCTGTCTGCACAAAAATATGTGGCACTGGCTATTTTAAATGCAAAAAATGGTCATAATGTGTAGCATATTCATATTGTAAAGCATATATAAGCACAAGGACTGTATTTAATGCTATGGAATGAGTCTGTAAAGTAAATTAACTTTTTAATACTTTGTGTGTCCAGTCATAGCTCCATTGCAATGTGGAACGTTAGGATGCTGTATGAAGAACAGAGCACATGTACTGTAGCACTTCTGAGTGTCACTTGAAACTTAGTACAGTCAAACCCCGTTTATCCGACCCCCGAAATACGAACCTCCCTATCTAGCGAACCCGACCTGTGTCCCCCAATATTACAGCTTCCCTGTCATGTTTTGCCTGTCAGTTCAACTTTGCTTCTGAATTGCAGTAATTGACATGTAAGTTGACCTCCTCGACCTGGCGAACACAGATGTCTTCTCAGCAGAAATTTAAATCCTTGCTGCTGACCTCCCTGATCCTCCCTATGCAGAAAAAGTGCTGATCACAATAAGAACCAGGCAAGGAACCCGACGATAATGAATCGGAGACAGAAGCATCTCACATTTGTTCTCAGTGCCTGGTGCTACACAGGGTTAATGCTGATCTCTCCTTCCCCTTCCCCTTACCTTATTTTGGGATTTGCGTGTAGATCTGATTTGCACTCAGTTTTCCTGGTGGTGGTGGGGGCTATTCCCCTGCAGCAGCAGGCTCCTTTTACATCGTCTCAAGTCTGCCAACTCCATCGCGAAGCAGTGCAGCACCTGGAAAAATCATGCTACTCTGGAGTCTAAAGTAGCGCACACCAACTCTCCCTGTGCCAACTCTCTCCACTTCTTGTGTGCTTCCTTAAAAAGCCAGGCTACAGTACTGTACAGTATTTAGATCGTCTATACCAGAATCCCATTTATCCGACCATATCGGATGTCCCCCAAGCAGGTCGGATAAACGAGGTTGAACTGTACTGTACCATTAGCCTAATAATTAAGCACCCTGTATGAACAATGTGGCTCAGTAGAATACAGGGTATTTTGGTAATTTGTTTTTAACTTTAAATTATACAAGGATTTCATATAAGCAAGGAAGGTATTTAATATTGTATTTGTATATTTGTGTATAGATGTCTGTATTTGGGGATTGTTGTTTGGTAAAGTAATCCAGATTATGGCAACTAAAGTACAATACAAAAAAGTACAAATGAATCTGCTTTCTTAGCAAGACTCCTAAATGGACTACTGGTTGTAAGAGTAAGGATGGTGCAGGCAACTGAGGAAAGAGACCTGGGGGGGTCATCATTACTGACAGCCTCAAATCCACTGCACAGTGCAGCAAAGCATATAGGATGGCAAACAGGATGCTGGGATGTATGAAAGGACAGGAAGTGACACTGCATCTGTTCAGGTCCTTGGTAAGGCCTGTAGTAGTGTATATAGTTCTGGAGTCTGCACCTCAGGAAAGACAGGGGCCATTTAGAGATTGTACAGAGCAGGGCCACAAGATGATCCAGGGACAGCAAGGGAGGATATACGAAGAAAGGTAAGCAGACCTTAGCATGTATACACGGCAGCCCATGAGGGAAAGGGGTATATGATGAGACATGCAAGATCTTTTTTTTAATTTATTTTTATTGCATTTTAAAGTTTATACAGTATAATGCATGCTGTTTCAGAAATGGCAATGCATTATCAATAGAAAATTTACAGTCCATTAATTCAGTAAACTTGAGGTACACATTTCTGGTCATTACCGCAGGAGGGGAATGACCCAGACAATGTCCAGAAATGAAGCCTTACAGAAATGGAACCAGACATTGCAGCTAACATGTGAAATCGACTGCAGATAAAACAGTTCACAAATATTCTGAACTAGCCTAGTGATTCTTAAACCCATGCAGTGCAGCGCAATAAATGCCTCTCATATAGTTCCTGGAACTTGCCATTTTAGACACAGTTATGTCACACCTGGTTAAACAGTGAACACTAAACATGACCTATAACGCATTTGGTTTTGTTAATTTAACCTTTGTGGTCCAGATGGAGCCAGATTAGCATAAAGTATCTTAATAAGATTGTAATTGTAGACACTCCAAATACAACATATAGCTGGCTTAGATGGTGGGATAGGAAGCTAAGAGGAACTGCATGCCACTGTGTACACCTTCCAGGAAGTTGATGGATTTTGGGGTTGGGGAAAAGATGTACAGATGGGTGGAAAACTGGCTGAGGGGCAGAACCCAGAGGGTGGTTGTGGGGGGAGAGTTATCTGGTACCAGAGAGGTAACCTTTGGGGTCCCGGAGGGCTCGGTGCTGGGGCCAGTGTTGTTCAGTGTCTTCATCAGTGACATTGGGGATGGCATTAACAGCAAAATGTGCCTGTTCACGGATGACTGCAAGTTCTGCGGGAGAGTGGACACAGTTGAAGGGAAACAAGACCTACAGGAAGATCTGGAAAAGCTGGGGAGGTGGTCCAGGATCTGGCAGCTTGGCTTCAATGCCAAGAAATGCAAAGTTATGCATATTGGAGCCAAGAACCCCAGGACAGAATACTACCTGGATGGAGTCCGAGTATCTGCATCAGAGGAGGAAAAGGACCTGGGAGTGATGATCACTAATAGCCTGAAGCACTCCACGCAGTGCAAGAAAACAGCAGCAAAGGCAAACAAGATGCTGGGATGCATATCTAGGGGGATCAGTTGTAGGAGAGAGGAGGTTATACTGCCCTTGTACAGGTCACTGGTAAGGCCGCATCTAGAGTATGGAGTTCAGTACTGGTGCCCACACCTCAAAAAGGAGATTAACCTGCTGGAGAAGGTCCAGAGGAGGGCTACAAAGATGATAGCGGGGCAGCAGGGTAAGGGCATACAAGGAGAAGTTGAGGGCACTGAACATGTACTCCCTGGAAAACAGGAAATAACATTTGTTTGACATGATCTCCCACCCCATGAACCCATGCTGCCTCTCATCATGGTGACCATGTTCCTCTAGATGTTCCACCAACCTTTCCTTTAGTATGGTCTCCATGAGCTTGTCCACAATGGAGGTCGGACTGACTGGTCTGTAATTCCCTGGATCATCCTTGGGACCGCATTTGTGAAGGAGCACTACATGTGCTGTTCTCCAGTCCTGTGTTACCACGCCTGACTCTAGTGAACTACTAAATAGGTCTGCTAGTGGCTCTGCCAGCTCCTCAGCCAGTTCCTCTAGTATCATTGGATGTACTCTCTCCGGGCCTGGTGATTTGTCCACTTTCAATGCCAGCAGACCCTCCCTCCCTCACTCTATCCTCCTGTATCACTATGTCTGTGTCCCCCCCCCCCCGCTCCTCTTTTCCTTTCTGAAGGCACTGGTCCGTCCTTCTTCCTGGTGAAGACAGAACAGAAGTATTCATTTAGTATCTCTGCTTTTCCTCCATTATCCTCCACCCATTCCACACCTTTCTTAAGCCTAACAATCCCTTCTTTGTTGTCCCTTTTCTCACTTATATAGTGAAAGAACTTGAAAGGGATCAATAAGGTTGATAAGGAGAATCTCTTTAAGCTGAGTGTCAACCATAATACGAGGGGGCACAGTCTTAAGCTGGAGGGTGGGAGGTTTAGGAGGGAGATCAGAAAGCACTTCTTCACAGAGAGGATGATGTAGCCTGGTGTTAAAGGGTAAACAAGGAGGAGAGGAGGCACTGTGGGTCACCCTGGAGACTGGAAATGACTCCACAATCTGCACGGGAGTTGTATACAGTCCCCCGTCTCAGGGGGAGGAAATGGACAGGGAAATGATACAAGACATCCTTGGGATGGCAGAGAAAGGGGAGATATTGCTGATGGGGGACCTGAATATGCCAGATGTTGAGTGGAGCACCTTTGCTGCAGCCACATCCAAGAGCAGGGCGATTCTCGATGCCCTACAGGGGACATGCCTCAGACAGCTAGTTTTGGAACCCACTCGGGAGAGAGCAATCTTAGACCTGGTACTCTCAAATGGGGACGGAGAGAGGATCTCTGATCTTGAAGTGGGTAGCCATCTGGGAAGAAGCGTCCACGAAACAGTGTGGTTCATGATAAACTTAGCTGTAGAGTCACAAAAGTGAAGGTACTGTACTTCAGGAGGGCTGATTTTGTCAAAATGGGAGAGTGCCTCAGAAAAGCACTAGCAAACAGGCAAGAAGGTGGGGTGGAGCAACAATGGGGAAACATCAAAACCACCATCACAGGGGCAGCAAGCCTTTGTGTGAAGCAAATAAATCAAAACAAAAGAAAAAACCGCTATCGTTCTCAAAAGAAGTGGCGGGGAAGATAAGGGAGAAAAAGATAGCATTCAGGAAGTATAAGGAAACACAGAAGGAGCAGGACAGAGTACTGTACCAGTTAAAGCAGAAGGAAGCAGGTAAGGCAGTCAGAATAGCAAAGGCCCAAACCGAGGAAAAGATAGCCAACTCGGTTAAGAAAGGGGATAAAACTTTTATAGGTACGTTAGGGAGCAAAGAAAGACTAAGGCAGTGATACTGAGGCTGAACAAAGAGGAAGGGGGTTGGGCAGAGAGCAACAGTGAAAAAGCAGGGATACTGAATGAATACTTCTGCTCAGTATTCACAATGGAGAAGCAGTGGGAAATACCTAATCTGGTCAATAGAAGCACTCTGGATAGGGGGGTTGATATTAGTCATTTCACAGAAGAAAGGGTTCTGAAAGAACTCTTAAAACTGAAGGTGGATAAAGCAATGGGGCCTGATGGGATTCACCCCAAAATTCTAAAAGAACTAAGGGAAGAACTAGTAACACCACTGACTACCCTTTTTAATAAATCATGGGAGGATGGTGTGGTACCTGAGGACTAGAGGAGAGCAGATGTGATTCCCCTTCACAAAAGTGGGAGCAAGACAGAGGCAGGAAACTACAGACCTGTTAGTTTAACCTCAGTGGTAGGGAAAATGATGGAATCACTTCTGAAGGAAAAAATTGTTGAGTACCTAGAGGCCAGTGGGGCACAGGACCCAAGGCAGCGTGGATTCACAGCAGGAAGGTCATTTCAGACAAATCTAATTGATTTCTTTGACTGAGTGACCAAAGCAGTAGACCAGGGAGGGGCTGTGGACATGGCCTACCTAGACTTTAGCAAGGCATTTGACACAGTCCTGCACAAAAGATTAATAAACAAATTAGCCAGCCTGGGAGTGGGTCCCAGGGTGGTAGCCTGGGTAAAATACTAGTTGGACAACAGGACACAGCGGGTAATAGTAAATGGAGTCCACAATGAAGAAAGGAGGGTTACTAGTGGGGTACCGCAGGGTTCAGTACTGGGGCCAGTCCTTTTTAATGTCTTATAAGTGACATTGCAGAGGGACTGGAAGGGAAAGTATGTCTCCTTGCAGATGACACAAAGATCTGCATCAGGGTTGATACATAAGGTGGAGTGGAAAGGATAAAAAGGGACTTGGCAAGGCTGGAGGAATAGTCAAATGTATGGCAGCTTAGATTCAGTGCAAAGAAGTGCAAGGTAATGCACCTGGGAAACAAAAACCCAGGGGAAGAGTACACAATGGGGGTAAGATACTGACAACAACAAAAATGGAAAGGGACCTGGGGGTAGTCATATCACATGACCTAAAGGTGGACCAGCAATGTGAGAAGGCAGTAAGGAGGGCTGGGGGATACTGGGATGCATAGGGAGAGGCATCACCAGTAGAAAACAGGAAGTTGTTGGTCCTCTGTACAGACAGTTGGTAAGACCACATCTGGAGTACTGTGTACAGTTCTGGAGACCCCATCTCCACAAAGACATAGACAGGGTCGAGGGCTGTCCAGAGGGACGACTAAATGATGCAGGGTCTGCATCAGAAGACATGAAAAGACTAAAGGAACTAAGATATATAGCCTCGAGGAAAGGAGGAGAGGGGGACATGATAGAAACTTTCAAATACCTCAAGGGAATCAACAACGTCCAAGAGGGTAGCATCTTTCAGAAAAAGAGATGTGCAAAACAAGTGGGTACAATTTGAAGATAGAGGGGGGACGGCTCAGAGGTAATGTGAGGAAGTATTTCTTCACAGAGAGGGTTGTGGATACATGGAACAGCCTTCCTGTGGAGGTCATAGAGGCAAAAACAGTGGGGGAATTCAAGAATGCATGGGACAGACATAAGGCAATTCTAGTGGGGGGTAGGAGGAAGTAGGCTGTTGGTTAACTAGGATCTGCAACTTATCCATTAGGTAGGGAAATGGGCAGACTAGGTGGGCCAAGCGGTCCTTATCTGCCGTCAAATTCTATGTTTCTATGACACTTGGAATGTGCTGCCGGAAGAGGTCATCTTGTTGAAGACATTGAGCAGCTTTAAGAGAGGCTGGGATAGGCATAGGAGTAAGGTAAGGATCATGGGTAGGGAAGATGGGAGGAGTGGGGAGGGAGGGCAGGGTCATTAGCTCAAGCTGTGTATCCTGCAGTACGAGCAGACTAGACTGACCAAATGGCTTTCTTCTGCTGGCTTCTTTGTATGTTTGCATGATTCACCTGGGCTCCGAGAGAAAGGCCCCGCACCGTATTGGCAAGCACATGGCTTCTATGATGCATTTAGTGCCAGTAACTCCCTCTTATCCCACAGTTAACTGTAGACATAGTAAGAGAAAGCATTAATACTATTGCATACAGAATCTAGAGGTGCGGTATGATTGCTGAATTACGGTCCTAAGCAGTTTCGCTGTACCAGTAGAACCTCGCCCCCTCCATGTGTCACACTGTAAACGGCTTAACCTAGTAATTATACATGGTTTAGAAAGACACATGGATAAGGTGTGTAAATTAAACACATCTTTTAGAAGGCTGCTAGGCATGTATTACAGCTCCCACCAGTCCCAAGTTCAGCTTATTGTTATTTGTTTCTATGAATTTGTACTCACAGCCCCCAGAGCAAACTTAAGCAAGGAAATCAGTTTTAGTTGTCCTCCTGTGGCGATTCACCATCTTCGATTCTGTCTTCCCTCACCTGTAATGAAAGATAGTTTCATAGTAAAGTTACAAGTTCTGGAGGCTAAAGCTCATTGTGAACTCGCCACCAAGATGCTATTCCATTAGAGTCACTGCAACTTTTGGATCTGTAAATAAATACAATTTATTGTTCAATGAAATTTGAAAGCGAGCATGGAAGACAATTCTGTATCTGGTCCCTGCTTCCCTCAGCTTAGTTGCCACACCACAGAAAGCCTTTCTTCTCTGTCTGGTCATGAAGGAGTAGTCCAGAGAAAAAAGTATGCACTGCTTCTCCATGATGACTAGACACTGATCCTCAGCAGCCTTAAGTACTTGGTACCTGGCCCCTTAGGAGGATATGACCATGAGCACAGTTCGGTGCCCTTCTTCTCCAGGTTGTGCTCCTCTCAGATTCACTCTGAATGCCTTCAGAGTAAGCACCGTGTGTCCCAGGCCCACCACAACCAGAAACCGTCTCTCCAGAAATTCGTCTAAGTCTGCCACCTCATCACCTTCTGGAAGATTTAGGATATACAAATTGGAGGGACGGACAGTGTTCTCTTATTGTTCAAGTCAGCTTTTTATCACCAACCAGTCCTTCATCGTGCTGGTTGCCACCGCCATTGCTTTGAATAGATGGTATTTTTCTCTGATTCCAATGCCTTCTCCACTACTCCCCTTATTTTATTTTCAGTCTTCCCAGTCTTTCAGAATAATGATTGAGGTTTTGGTCCAGTTGTTTAATCGATCTGGTGAGGTCTGCAGCTGCTCACTATTGAGTGTCTAGGGTAGTGGAAGTGTTGTCAGGTTCTACTGGTGCTTGATTTAGGCATCGAGCATGTGACAGTCCCCTGATTGCAGAATCTGCTTTTTGCGCAGTTCTTGGACACCGCATAGTAGAAATGGTTATGTCAAATGCATCACCAGGATAACAACTAACCAGTGCTACCCTTGTTTTCAGCACCAGGTCTCTTAAAACAATAAAAATGCTCAGTTTGCTGATTGCAAGTACAGGAGCTGCTTGAGAAGCGTGTTCCTCGCTGAACTGCTGGCTCCACCTACCCCCACCCCCTTTGCTGCCTCTGTAGTTCTTGCCTTGTGAGGAATCACCAGGATAGATCATATGGAATCGTTAAGAAAAGAGGGCACAGTAACTGGAGGACACAAATGGAGACTGGCATGGGGGAGAGATTAAGGAGGACATAAGGAAGTTCTTCATGGAGCGGGTGGTGGACAAAAGGAATAGACTGTCCAAAGAGGTGGTTGAAGCCAATATTATAACAGGGTTTAAACCTGGGTGGAACGCATATAAGAGAATAGTGGGACCCAGAGGCAGAAAGGGAAAGGGGGTGAAGATCAACCACTGGGACTATCAGATGTCTAAATCCAGTCCAGGGTTATATCAAGCATGGAGCTATGCAGGAACATGGACAGACTGGATGAACCTCTGGGTCTCTTTCTGCTGACACAGTATACTATATGAATCTATGGGGAAAGCAGCTCACTTGTACAGAATTGCACTGTAAATAACTCAGTGGGATTTGGTGTGGTACTACGAGGCATTTTACTGTTCCCATGTGAACCTGCAGCAGTCAGTGTAGCAAGTCACCATTTCACCAGTTCTACAGCTAATCTGCATTGAACTGCAGACAGGATTTACTCTGCCACTAGCTACTGAAGCCAAAAAATATTTTTATTTTGAAATTGTGATTTTTTTTTAACTGTTTTTGACACCATTAAAGTGAGTTGAAAACAGGTCTTAGCACCATGTGGTGCAACAATGATGCATTTCGGCAAAGAAATTGGAGAAGGAAAATAAAAAGTCAGAGGTGGACCTGCCAGAATTTTATAGTCAGCAAATGAAGCAATTTACAACTCCTCTGGATAATTATATTGGATGTTATTCCTAACCTATTTAGACTGTAGTATGACATTGCATATTTTGTGATGCATAACCAAAATTTAAGCATGAACAATTTAGTACCTCGTATTAGCTAGTATTATTAAAACCATGGCCCACCACCAGAAATGGCCACAGTTACTACACAAGAAACTTACTTTGATCACAGTAACCTATGCTACTTTATTTTTTTTATATTTTTATGACATATACTATACACCATATAACATAAGCAGGCAGGGTATGTGGACCCCTATAGGGAATGTTCAAGATAAGCATTCAAAGATCTTTAGTTAAAAAGTCCCACTAGTTCATTCCTCTATCGAGGAGAGCCAGAGAAATAAAAAATAAAGTCCAGCAAAATAATACTGTAGGGCTCAAAATTCTGACCCACTCGTAGACAATAATAGCAGTTTGCCAATATTTCGTGCATCTTGCAGGGCGTAAAATCTGTGTGGAGGCCTAATGGTCAAAGAGAATAGGTACATTATACAAAAGAAGTCCAGGGCTCAGTTAAGTTGCATTTTTCCCTTACTTGTGCAGCGACATAGTCCGCCATACAGGGTGACAGTATAAAAAAGAAACGGGCCAAAATTTTAACAGCTCATAAACTGAACGGTGTGTACTGCGCACCAAAGCATACAGCCTTCTATCTTACTGTAACACTGCAGGATTTAATATGTTTTAACTAAATTCCAGTGAGATACATAATATGGCTAATAAATGATAACAGATCAACAACACATTTTATGTTGTCTGACATGCAAGGCATCAGTGCAAAGTCCTTATTGAGTCCACAGATAAAATACCCTGGTATATTGAAGCATTGACCTTCAGCTGTGGAATAACTGATTTTACCCTTCTTTGCTGTGTTCAGCATCTTCCTGAGCAGTCACTGCTGTTTTGTCTGCAAACACTGCCGCAAATTCCGTGTATGTGTATATGTGGGTTTTGGTGTTATACCGAACCTGGAGTTGAGTAGGGGAAAAGAAGCTGAGCAGGTATTCCATGTTCCTTCAAGGACTTTTTAATGACTTGCAAGTCCTTCTTTCTGGATTATGTCTGGGAAGAAATGTCGAGGAAAAAAGGCCAGTTTACTGTCCTCCCAGACAATATCCCCATGTTTCCTGGCTGTCTGGACAAGACTGGTGCGAGCCTCCACAGATGAAAGTGTCACTATATCCGTCGGTGGCCTACACGAGTCTCTTCCACGTGATTGGGCTCTCTGTTGTATTTCAAATGCTCTCAGGATTTTAATCTCTGAGTCTACTGGTAGTAGTCCCAACTCTGTAAAGATCAATCTTTCTATTGCAGGTATTATTTCAGCCTTACCAGTGAACTGGGGGAGGAAGGCCCACTGTCCGGACAGTAGTTTGTTGTTGTGCATTCTCCAGTGCTTCAACTTTTTCCTGCAGGAATTGCAAGTCTTTAATGAACACAGCATTTTGATCCCTCTGCTGTTCTTTTTTTTTTTACTCCCCCTCTCCCTTGCGGTCCCCCTCTTGAGGTCACTTTATCAGCCTTTTCAGCCTCGCTCCTCACCTGCCTGTAGACCAGGCAGTCCATCCCCCACAGACCTTGGTTTTACCCCCAAGTGATCTTGATGTGGGGCCCTATACACCCCGAGACTACGGAATTTTTTCGTCGGGATGCTGTCTTCTGGGCAGGCAGGGGCATTGAGGGTCAGGGCCTTAGTGCTCCGTCTTCCGGGAGACTGCAAGGTGCTTTTTCCGGTGTTCTTTCTCACGACGTGCCATATCCCCTAGCGTCAAGAGCTGGCGCGTGACGTCTAACGCATCCCCTTTCCCTGCCATCGACCTTGCTACACCTCGGGTCTCCACCCGAGGTCAGTCAAGAGCCGGGCTCTGGTTCCCCCTCCCGAGAGGACGAGCAGTCCTCTAGGACGCCAAGCCCTCTCCCGGCCGCCCTTCCAGCTTTCCGGCTGCTCCCAACCCGGTCACTGGCGCCGCAAGCGAAATCCAATCACTACGAGCGGCCGCCCCTCTCATGTTCTGATTCCTCCTTAAGTTCAGTAGTAGAAGTTGTGTTATCTTTAATTCTATTATCATACTTTAACAGCTTCACCTCTATGGCCACCAGGCACTTATTGGTCTTGTCTCCCATGGCCTGGATTTTATGTAGCATGGCCATTATCCGGGAAGTTGGGAGATGAGCATCACTGGCACCGCTGGGTTCAGCATGTCCCAGGAGGCTGCTATCACAAGTAAGGCATTAAAGCCATGCACTGCTTATTTTTGGTTCCATTTCGTACCCATCTCATCTCTTCAAAGTGTTGCACTGCCAGCGGATCGAAATAGTTGAAAGTTCAATGACTAGAACTGTAAAAATAGGTTTTGTATTTCTCCCAATACAGAGCTTCAGTCAGAGATGTCCGCCACGTTAGCACCCCCAACTTAATGGAGACATTGGTAAAGGGTTATAAAGTGGGTCTTACCACCTTGGAATCTGATCCTGTCCGATCTCAGAAGCTGAGCAGGGTCGGACCTGGTCAGAAGTTGGTTGGGAGACCTTCAGTGAATGGCAGGTGCTGCAGAAGATGGTGTTGGAACCTTTGCAGGGTGCACTCTCTCACTGTTTATAAGTAACTATACCAATGCCCCAACATGGTGTTTGGGGGGGACACTATAACGTCATGAGGAGCCGTCTTTTGAATGAGATGTTAAATTGAAATCCTGTCTGCCTGTCTTGGGGGTTACACTGGGGAACATGAAAAGAGCCCATGGCACTTGCTGAAAAGAGTAGGAGTATTTCTCAAATTTCCATCCATTCACTAACCTACCAACAACTTAACCTGGCTCAGTATCAGTCAGTCTGCTGCATCAGTATAGTCCCCCACCAACCACCAACCCCAGGACAGAAAATAGGATATATTTATTAACCTCTGTTTTGGTTAATAAAAATGGCTATATTATCAGCAAAATAATAGCGCCACACATTTGGCATTAACAGAGCTAGGGCTCATTGTGGACAGTAAGCTAAAGTCTGACTGGTAATGCCTGCCACAGTTAAAGCTGCAGTGTTTGTTAGCAGAAAAAAATTTCATCATATAATTTGTTAGTAATAATATGTTTTTTTGCAAAAACATTGATGTATCCATTTTTCTTTTTATTGTATTTCACTTTGAAACCGAGATATGGGGTTCTGAAGTTTTTCAAAGACTCTGCTCTCTGGGCATGCCCACTATGAATAATTTAAACATTTTGGTGTGGTGCTCTCCTGTTTACCATCAGGAATGTCAGCTTGCACCCTCCTGTCATCGAGGCAAAGGTCAGAATGCATTGGAAAACCAGGAGCAGTTATAAAATTCACAAGTAGCATTGTATTATTATCAATAACAGTAAATAAAATTGTTCAGTTTAGCCATTTACAAATGCAGTACAAACAAAGAAAACAAAGTCCTTCATCTGAGGATATGTCTAGTTCTAAATTTCAATCTCTCTCTCTCACACAAAAGATTGCTCTCTTTATTTAAGAAGTCTTTGCCTGGCAATTAACTTCTGCATCCAGAGCTTATTAAGAAACATCCTGCTTCTCACAAAATGTATCAGAGCTTTGTCAGTTTGTTTCCTTGCAGGTACACTAAAATAGAACGCTGTGTCCCTAACCTAATCCCCTGTTGACAACTCTGCAAAAGAGTCTGTGGTGTTCAAACTGCATCTCGAAATTAACCCTTGAATTCCAAATAGCTTTCTGGAACCATTTCAACAATATAACTATATATATTTGCAAAACAGAGAACCCAGTTTCACATAAAGATACACATATATTTTCATAATCACAGATAAGCAAGGGGGAAGAAAAGATAGAGCAAGTGAAGGCAGGGAGATAGTGAGAAGGGGGGAATCGTGAGACTGTCAGAGTGATCAGTTCCTGGGTCTCACAAGAAAATTTGATTACGCAAATCAGACAGACAAGGGACATTATAGGAGAGAATAGAACGGGTCCTTGCTTTTAACTCTTTCTACATGACAAATGGGATAGGGTCTTATTCAGCCCTGTCACGCCTCCTAATACATCCACAGTATGACTCCAGCATGTAAAGTCAAAAAAGTAACCTCAAGGGAAGGGAGTTTTATAAATTGGCTGTGAAGGCCATCTTTAATGACTTTAGCCATTAACCCTTGCTGTGCCGCAGACTGATATATCAGTCCAGAATTCCTATACATTCTAATTATGTTGGCAGCCCAAGGGTTAATTATAAGGTTAGTAATAAAATCTATTTTAAAAAACATTAGTGCAAAATAAAAATATGCTGATGATAAATCTAATTATGTATGAAATATTTTAATTTTAAATAAGCTGTATGTTAAAATCTTTTTGCTAGCTACAAATACTGCTATTTTAAGATAAGAACAGTGTTGGGCTCCAGGTGTGGTGGATGGAGGGGAAGGTTACCCTCTCCCAGTACAAGGCCTTCGTTAGAATGCACCTGGAGTGCTGCATCCGGTTCAGATCATCACAGTACACTAACGCACTGAAGATGTTGAAAAGTCAGCACAGGAACACCAAGCTGATTAGTGGGTGAGGAGGCAAGAGCGACGACAAGAAAGATTGGTTCTCTTCAGATGATTCAGCCTAGAGAAGAAAAAGCTTAAGAGGGCACAAGTGCAAAGATGTAAACTGGCTGGTGCCAGTACTTCCCCCTAGCCCTCCCTAGTATGCCTGCTGAACAGGCTCCATGAATGGTTCAGTGGCTGGGCAGTGTGTAATGCTACTACGGCCCTTAGGGTAGCATAGCGTACATCCCCTCTGCCAGCAATCTGCACCACAAAAATACCTTTGTGCATTGGGTGCTTTCCTACCCCCAACCCCTTTCCTGCCCCTGTCTTGGCTGCCAATATAGCTAGGCACATGACTTGGGATAGGGTGTGTAGAGAGAGAGCTCATACATTATTCGTGGATGCCAAGAAGTGCCCAGATGGCATGCATCCTGCTAGAAAGGGGCACTCTGTGACTTTTCCCAGCCCTCCGCATGTGCGGGAAGTCTGGAAACCTTCTGAGGACCGTGCCCTTATTCAGAAACTGAAGACTCACCTGCTTCTGTCATCACAGTCTGTTGTGGTAGAAATCACTAAGATATTACAAGCAGGGCATTTTAACTTCAGCTCTTGAATAAGCCTCAGCTATAGATAAATTGTGACAAGCGATGTATTTGGAGCTCTGCGCAAGGTAAAATGGTTTGCCAGGAGCAATTTTGGATCTGTGATAACCTATAGATAAGTTGGAATTTGTGTCAGAAAACTACAGTGGATGTAAACAGGGCTCCATTTCTTTAAACGTTTTGCAGAAGTTCAGCAAGGCAAACCAACGATGCTTGCCAGTGTTTACTTCATTCAGGAAATGATGGTAGATGTAGTACAGTAGCTTCTGTTCAGAACTCTTGCCACAAGTAGTAATGATGACCTGAATGCCTTTTACAAATAAGCATTACATTCCTAACAAGACAGGTAGCAGCAACACTTTAAAATAGCATAAAATGCCCTCTTATTTGTAAATCAGACCCCATTTTTTCTCGTTCTCTGTAGAATGTTGTGTTTGTTTTTCCTTTTATATGCACTGAAGAATGTATTTTTACTTTTAGGCCAAGTTGATTTGATTGTTAGTTTTGCAGGATGTTTTCTTGTTAGAATACAACAACTATGAGGAGGGAGGAAAACACAGTGCTTATTAGTGCAAGGTGACACTTTTTTTTTTTTTTTAACGATTGTTGGCTTTCTTCTGCATGTTGAAGATGGGAATGTTTTATACACCACCAAACACAGCATTCTAGTGTGAATCCAGAGATCTAGAATAGAATAGGTGCATGGAAACTGGCTTTTTCAATTTCATGTAAGATGAGTAACTGTGCTCTTACTAAGTCTCTATTTTTATTATTTTCAGGAAAAAAACAAGTTTTATAATACAGAGAAACTTGTCTATACAGCAGTGCTCTTTGATATTCTTTCTGAAGGTAACCACTTCGGCAACCAGTCAAAAAATCTAGAAATCAAATTAAAATGTTTGCTAGCCAAAATATATGGGTCTGTTTGATGCAGTTGCCTAAGTTTCATTTGGGGACAGACTTATTTGCTGAGAAATGTTTCCTCAATTTGGGAACATAGTCTTTTTGTAGAAATATATTTCTGCAATCTGAGGATTTAAACTGATTTGTAGATACATGTTTCCATAACTTGGAGATATAGACCTATTTGCAGAAACGTTAGTCCCTACTGTGCCAACCTGACAATGTCAGCACAGTCCAAATTAAAACAGTGGCCACTATGGTGACCAAAATGGTCACCGTGTAGAGCCAAGTTATTAAGAATCCCTTCATGACCAAAACATCTGGCCTTAATATAAATTTTCCTTAACATGCATGTTGCACGTTACTTACAAAGTTGCAGTTGAGACTTCAAGAAATGTCCTTAATATCAATAAGGTCCTCAGTATGAAACGTCATTATAACAGGCAAGTTTCCCAGTATCAGAATGCAGTAGCAAAATGGATGCTGTAGGAAACTGATTCCATTTCCATCTGCTCACCATTGCTAAGGAGATCTTGTTTTTCTGTGTTTAGTGTGTCATGACTTACTGTGGAAGGAGATTTGTTGTTGCAGAGGTAAGAATGACTGGATAGAACAATGCCATGTCCATTTTATAACTGTTAATCCATGACACACAAGAGTTGTTTTGTCATTCTGCAAACCTAACAATAGCACAGCACTAACTCGGCAGTCATACTCAGAAAGGAATGGATGGCTTTACCATTGGATAGCTGACCTGTGTTGCAGAGGACACATAATGGGAACAGCTTGGCTCAGTTATCAAGAGTATAGCCCATCCATGAGGTTTCCTCTGCCTCTATAGACCATTGTGTTTTGATTTATCATTTTTATTTATCACTAATATCCTTAGTTGGCATGCCTCATCAGATACAATAATCAATTAATTTATTTATTTATTGAAATGTTTCACCAGGAGGGTACACTGAGCAACAAGTGACTCGTCTCACAGTGTAATCTGGAAGAAGGGGGTTACATAGGGTTGTGAAGGATGGTCAGTTATACAATAGTATGTAGGTAGTACAAACAGTACAACAATGTAAGATTAAGCAACAGTTGGAACACAAGGTAAAGTACAATAAACAATAGTGGAACTTGAGTAAATTACAATACATATCCAAAAATGTACAAAAGTACCTATTAACATACAAAACAGTAATAAAGTGACAGAACCATGTATAGTGCATGAGGATCAGGCTCGAAGTAGTACACAAGTGAAGTTGGAGTGAAAAGGATGGATAGGGTACGCTCACAGATGACCCAGAAAGGCAGGCGGAGAAGAAAGGAGAGGCAAGAAGTGAATATGAGGAGAGGGGTAGCCATTTCCTGATTACCCCTACCAGATGTTGAAAATACTAATACTATTGCGTTACAGTAGTCACACTTGTGCAAAGTGTCTTCACTCAGTTTCCGTTTTCTACTTGTCTGTTTCAGGAACAAATTAGTAAAATGGCTGCACGGTCATTTTCGGAGGTTGAAACAAAGTTGTGCATCACTAGGCAGTGGCAGTTCTTGGGAATTTATCTGTTTTCTTTAACTGTGAATATACTTCTTTATTTCAGTGTATTTTTATTACGTAACTACCATTCTAAATAAGTGCCTGTAAAATGTTTATCATGTAAAATGTTTATCATGTAAAATGTTTATTTATCATGTAAAATGTTTGCTGTTATTGAGTGATGGTTATTGTGCTTGAGCAGCACTGCACTATCGGTTTTCCTACATGTGCCCCACCCCCAAACCCTCCCCCTCATGTGTATACTCACTCCACTCATGTCATCACCACAATTCATGGGGTGTTTTCTTATTTAGTGGTGAGTTCTACTTTGTTGTTCTGCTTTTCCTGATGTGATATGATAGTAATTTGCTTAGAACTGTGTCATTTGCACTATATATTTAAAGTGGTTGATCGCCTTCATGCCAGACAGCATGACAGCACTTGCTGTTTTAGACGCCATTAATGATATGACAGCTAATCACGTTGGGTCATCTCTTTGATTTTGATATGCCTAATATTTCTATTATGTTTCAAATTCAGTCAATAGTTTCTCACCCCAAGACTGAAAACACGAAGCACTTGCTTCATAGGCTGATTTTTTTTTTTTTACATTGACATGACAGCTGTCATTTTCATATGGCGCCAGTTGAATGACAGCAAGGCACTTAAAAATGGACGTCAGTAGTTTGACAACTCATAGGCTTGCCCCCTGATGAAGAGGTAGGATGCCTCGAAGCACCGGGACATTGGGCTGTTTAACATTTTGTATGTGCACTAATTTGCGAGTAAACTAATTATTCTTTTGCAATCCTTGCTGTACACTGTTTTTTTTCCATTTCTGATTGCTACTGCCATTCCATGCAGTACAGCGTCACTCTTGTCTGAGTGCTCCACTTGTTTTCTGTACTAGCCAGCTAATGACCAGGAACATCCACTGGTGCCACAAACTTTTCCACTGGCTCAATTGCAACATGTATACTTTCTTTCTTTTTCGCTTACTACTTTTTTCTCCTTGGAGCCCCCGGTTGGCCCTGGTGTCCTCGCATCCATTTCTCCAGCCACCGTCTGACCCATACCGGTCTCCCACTGAGGGCGATCACCCATTACCCCATGGCTTACCCCCCGTGGCAGGGTGGCAGGGGGCAGCCAACTCCCCCACCAAGTCCCGATCCATACTGGTGATCCCCTCCTGGAGCCGGCGGGGGTACGCTTAGATGGCCATCAAGCCACTATGACCAGGGTGCCCTGTTCCCATTTTCTACCTTCAGAGGTGAAGCATGCAATGCCAGCAAGGGGCGTGCTGTGCACATGTCCACACACAGCGTGCCTGCTGGCTACCCCACCTCCGACCCCAATATTTCAGGACCAGGGGTGTCAACACCTAACCTCTGCTAGGTGTCAGGCTACACCTCTGCTAGGTGTCACTGTGCCCCATCCCTCCCCAGGAGAAGAGAGCTGTCCTACAGATGCTCAATCCTCTCCCACCACTGCCGACCTCTTGTGACCTGAGCTCGCTTCCTAACCCGGGTCACCGGCGCAAGGTGTGGCATCCAGTGCCTCAACCCTCCACGCCACCGGGCTGGCAACTGGTATACTTTCTGAAATGTTATTTTCTTTTATGTTCCCACTGGAAGTTTTTTTTTTTTTGTTTGTTTTTTTTTGCAACTGTGGCTAAAGTATTCTGAAAATTTTAGCAGAGCAAAAATGCTTAACTGGTATCCAGAGTCCTGACACAGAAAATGCCTATTGTATTGTAAGTGTGGCACACTCTCTGCCATCAGGGTTAGTTAAAGAAAAATTTTACTAGCCTGATACAAAATCTACTAGCACTTTTGGGCTGGTGCTGTTCCTGTGGCTCCTGACTATCAGTGTAATATACTAAGCACTAACATTTGATTAGCTCTAAATCAGCTCTGCCACAAAAGAAACTCTTATCTTATTGTGTACAGAGGCACATTAAATGCAGGGATAGAGAGGTTGTGATTCCCTTGTACACTACACTGGTGCATCCTCATGTGGAATATTGTGTGCAGTTATGGGCTCCGTATAAAAAATGGGACATTAGATCTGTGGAGAGGGTACAGAGGAGAGCTACCAAAAGGGTCAAGGGGATAGAAGGACAGAAGGACGGAGCTACGAGCAGAGGCTGCAGTTTTTGGAGATGTACTCCCTAGGGTGTCGTAGAATGAGAGGGGACATGTGTTTGATTTATAGGGCCCTGACCAATATCTATCTGTGGGATCTCTTGGACTGGCACATAGAGACCAATTACACAATACCAGAGCTCATCGTTACCAATTGATTAAGGAAAGATTCAAAACAAATAAAAGAAAATACTGGCTAAATAATAGAGTAACTGAGATTTGGAATTTACTGCCTTGTGAGGTTGTAGAATGCAAGCAATGTGGAATTTAAAACAAATCTAGGTAAATTTCTTATAAGCAGGGACATTAAAGGGTATTCATAATTTATGATTGGCGAGCTTATGGACTAATGTCTTTTAATGCTCCGTAATATCTATGTAATCATGTTACAACAATCTGAAAAAATACTAATATGTACAGTTCCTCACCATACTGCATGAATGATCACTGGCACAATCGCAGTCACAATCCTGGTCGCATTCGCGGTCGAAGAGAGAGAAATATGCTTTACCCGATCCTGGGCACAATTGCTGTCCCAAAGAGAGAGAGAGAGACCCACACACACACACACACACACACTTTACTCAGTCTGGATCTCATTCAGCCACAAAGTGAGCAGCAGGAGGCTTATAGTGTTCAGTTTACTACCTGTCTCTCTCTCTCTCTCTCTCTCTCTCGTTTAATGCAGCATACAGTCTTCTTCTCATCTCCCCCGACGCAATACCGGAATTCAGTGATCGTGAGTCAAGCAGGAGCAGTGCTGAGACTGAAGAAATAAATGAAATAAAATTTAAAACAAACCTAACATACAAACTACTCTCTTGAGTTTAGTGCAGCAAACAGTTTTATACTTGACTCCCCCGACTGTTGTTCTCCACCCTGACTCAATACCAGAAGTCACTGGTCGGTGAGTCAAGCTGGCACAATACTGAGACCAAAAGAAATGAAATGAAACCAAAAAAAAAAGCTAACATACAAACTAATGTAATTTACCAGGTTAGTGTGCTAGCCATAGAAATTACTATTTTCAGACATGACCCGGGAGGTTACAAACGCAAACAGTATAGTACAAAGTAAATAGTAGGGTGTGGCTTTTGACAGTAACAACATGGTACAGGTAAACGGAAATACAATGGCAATGAACAGTCTTGATTACAACAGTAGGATACAGCTTTCAGTGACATAGAAACAGCTAATGGATAAGGTAGACAAACCGTAATTACCTGGCTGACAAGAATGCTAGTACAGGCCTAGGGTAAGTGCCATAGGCATATCAAACAGCTATAATGCACAAGAGCGATCTGAAAAATAGCTAAAATACATTTAAGAAAAACCAGAATAGAGGTTACTGAAAGTAGGAGCAGAAAAATTACAAGGGGGTAGGGAGAGAAGGAGCTGGTAGCAGGAAAGTTAGGGGGGATTAAAGCACGTGCAAGGGGGGGTTTACATAGGTGAGATTGATAAGCTTTCTGAAAACAGAGATGGCTAGGCACAGTCCAGACAGCTAGGGGAAAAGGGTTCCAAAGTTTGGGAGCAGCACAGAAGGCACAGGTACCCTTGATGGTTTTGCATCTCAGCAATTGGAGTAAGGATTGGTCGGTGTTAGTTTTGCCGTCTCCACTGGACAGATTTTTCACAATAAAAGTTTATAGTCTGCACTGATGACTGTTTATCATCCTTTGTTCTGTGTGCTTCTTGAGTGCTGGCATACTCTGCTTTTGTTTGTGCAGTTCATCAGGGCAGAGCTTGATTCAAGAGAGGCTTGAGCCTGGCTTCTGCCACAGCAAGCTATGGATCTGTTGTGCTCTCTTACTTCCAAACTGGTGCCCAGCATAACACTTCCTTTGACTTCTTGGCCTAATAGCAAGAATGTTTATCGTTCCAAGGCTGGACTTTGAATGTTATGTCTTCAGGGGGAATAGAATGCTCAGTGATCCCAGAGGTTGGCTTCCCTGTCCCATCCTGTCATGGTCATGCAAAACAGGATCAAGGTGGTCTCCTGGTAGCTGTCTCTCAGAAGGGGTATTTTAATTTAGCTGAACCTGATGCAATCCTCACAACTGGCACCTCCCTTCTGGGCTGGGGAATGCAAGTGCGAACACATGAGCTGGAGTAACAACTGCACATCAGTGTACTTGAATAGAAGATGATTCACTGGTGCTTCAGGTGTTCACCACAATGGTGATCAATCTCTTAGTCCACATCAACATCTACAATGCCATGGCCATAATCTACAGTCATGGCCAAAAATATTGGTACCCTTGCACTTTTTCAAATAACTCACAATTTCCTCTAAACATAAGTTGAAATTAACAACAGTACAGTATTTGGTCTCCACAATTCTTTATTTCTCTGTTAATATTACAGAACCTTTGGATTTGATTCAGAATTTAATATATCCTTTTAAATCAGAAAATGAAAAGAAATGGCATTGACAAAATTATTGACACCCTAGACTTAATATTTGGTAGCACAGCCTTTGGTCAAAATAACTGCAATCAACCGCTTCCTGTAGCCATGGATGAGCTTCCTGCATCTCTCTACTGGCAGTTTAGCCCACTCTTCTTGTGCAAACTGCTCCAGTTCTCCCAGATTTGAAGGGTGCCTTCTCTCAACTGCTGTTTTCAGATCTCTCCACAGGTTTTCAATGGGATTTAGATCTGGACTCATTGCTGGCCACTTCAGAACAGTCCAGCGACTTGTCTTGAACCATTCCTGGGTGCTTTTTGAAGTGTGATTGGGGTCATTGTCCTGCTGGAAGACCCATGACCTTGACGGAGACCCAGCTTTTGACACTGGGTTCAACATTGCGCTCCAAAATGGCCTGGTAATCTCAGATTTCATGATGCCATGCACCGTTCAAGGCACCCAGTGCCAGAGCAGCACAACAACCCCAAAACATCACTGAACCTCCTCCATGTTTGACTGTAGGAAGGTGTTCTTTTCTTTGAAGGGTTCATTTTGTTTTCTGTAAACATAGAGATGATGTGCTTTACCAAAAGCTCTAATTTGGTCTCATCTATCCACAGGACATTCTCCCAGAAGGATTTTGACTTGTTCAGGTGTGTTTGGCAAACCCCAGTCGAGTTTCTTATGTCTCTCTCTCAGCAGTGGGGTCCTCCTGGGTCTCCTACCATATAACCCCCCTTTCATTGAGTTGGCGATGGATGGTACGAGTTGAAACTGTTGTACCTTGTGTCTGAAGGTCAGCTTGAATCTGTTTGGCAGTTGATCGAGGTGCTTTCTCCACCATTCGAACAATCCTGCGCTGCAATCTTCATTCAAGTTTTCTCTTGTGGCCACGTCCAGGGAGGTTGGCTACAGTGCCATGGGCCTTAAACATCCTGATAACATTACGTCTGATTGGGAAACAGGAACATCAAGGTCTCTGGAGATTGAGTTGTGAGATTGTCCATGCTTGACTACAATCTTCTGTCTGACCTCCTCAGACAATTCTCTGGCTGTCTTTCTTTTCTCCATGCTCATTCTGCGGTACACACAGTGACACAAAACAGGAGAATGAGTCCTTTTCTCTATTCAAACTGGTTGAATGAGTGATTTTTGTATTGCTGGCACCTGCAACTCACCACAGGTGAGTTCAATTCCAAAGTGAAGGAGAATCACCTGCTTGAAATCTAATTATTTCTAACTACTTCTAAAAGGTGCCAATAATTTTGTCCGGGGTATTTAAGGATTTCTGTGTGGAATAAGCTAAGATTTAGTAAATTTTTCTGCTTTTTGTGTTTTATTCCACTGCAAACCAAAGAAATACATATGTGGATACCAAAATATTTTTTAATTTCAACAATTTTCTGGAAGGAATGGTGCATTATTAGAAAAAACTGCAAGGGCGCCAATATTTTTGGCCACGACTGTATGTGAATAAATAGCGGGTAGTCCTTTGTTTCAGGCTGGAGACATGTTCGGTGATGATGATGAGCCTCAGTATTCATCCATTTGACACACATCCTGCTGGTGCAAACATTGAGTTGGTGGATAGCCTCAGTTGCCTAGGAAACATCCCATGAGCAGGCTGTCAAATGCTCAGCAGTAACATCGCCGCTCTCCACGTCAGGACCAGAACCTCTCCATTTGTATGATGACTTCATTCAGGTTTTCAGTTTTATTAACATATCTGTCCAATAGAGGAGACTCCAATGAGCAGTTTGGCCATTGGGCAAGTCTTATGGAGCAGTGAGTGCAGCATATAAGTGAAGCAGTGCTGTTTTTGGTGCCGGCTCGTGACCTCTCAGTGTTAGTTGAGCTGGCGCTATCCTCGATGCCACTTGACTTAGAGACACGGCTGACTCCAACTCAAGCTTTCAGGCTAGGGACTGTTGTTGACACCACTGATGCCTGCCCAACTTGGGATTTCAGCTCCGATCTTCTGGTGGCAGGGACAACCACAGTAACCCTGACAGTTTTTTTTGGGCCTGGTGGGTCATCAACACCGTTACTGGTGCCCTGCCTGGTGTCGAGTTTGGGCTCTTCGGGGCATACTACGGAACCAGTGCCAACACTGCCGATGGTGTCGCACAGGCCTTCTGTGCTTGGATTGTTCCCTTTGGGGCTGGTCCCAGGGCCATTCCCAAAGCCCCACCAAGGGCCAGGTCCTGTTCTGTTGATGTTGCCAAATCCACAGCCAGTGCAGTCACCCTTTTAACCCCCTCCTCTTTACTACCCTCCAGATGTGGAGGGAGTAGAGGGAGATGAGTCATGTCCTGACCTTATTATCACTGATAGTGATGATGATGATTCGTACTATGGTCCAGAAAACATGAACCGATTCCTGTCACCATACCTCAGGAGGCTCTCTCCTTACAGATTCTGCTCAGAAATATACATACTTCACTGAATTTTGAGCCAGTAGCCATAGATCAGGCTAGGTGCCTCCAAAGAGTTTCTAAATATCCTAGACGCCCTACTTCCTCAGGATCCCCCATGTCAGTGTGCCAACAACCCATGCTCCATAAAAAAGAGTGCAGGCAAAAAGGTGACACCAAGGTGAGGGATATGCAGGTTGTTGCTCCCAGCCAGACCGCACACTCTGTCTGCATAATTTTCTACATGGGGCTATGCCCACTACACCCCCCTTGCAGGGGGCTACCCCCACCGCACCGTGTTACTTAAATATAAACACCTCCCCTTGGGCAGAGGCAAAACACCTATGGCCCCATCTCTGTCACAGTACCTGATGCTCTCAGATCCATGATGCCCACATTTTATAGCGCCCTCTTTTCCGTGCCCTGTTGATGGGATACCTTCCTCCAATCCAGCTGGGCCTGGAGATGCTCTCTGAGGTGGCTTGGAGGAGACCTGCTACTGTGGCAGTTGTCACCAAACAGCCAAACAAGAAATACTGTACACAGTGCCTAAATCTAAGCCTATATATTTCACTCTGCCAGTGGCAGATGCCATTATTAGTGTGGTTGAGAATGACAAAGCCATAGTGCCCAAGGGGTCACGTCGCAACCCACTAACAAGGAGTCATGCAAGGTTGACAACATGGGCAAGCGGGTCTTTGCCTCTGCTACCCTTGGCATGAGGATAGCTACCTACCAAGGCCACTGCTGTAAGTATGAGTACACCCTGTGGTGCAAGCTTAATTCTCTGGCAGAGAATCTTTGACATACACAGAGGCAAAACGAGTTGCTGCTTGCTGTTAAAACAAGGTATTGAATCTAACAGCCACCAGCTTAAAGCCTCTATCTATGCCTTTGATGAAGCAGCTCAATCCATAGCCTGCAGGTATTTGCATCATGTGGCTTCCTGGTTGTGGACTGCTGACTTCACTCCGGACGTCCAGCAACAGATCATGAATGTGCCCATCAATGGCACCTATCTGTTTGAACAGCAGGTGGAGCAGTCTCTTAGAGTCTAGTGAAATGGGAATGACTCTTAAAACTTCCGGGCTAGCTCTCTACAGCCCACAATGGGGTAGAGGATATGTGACTTTTTTAACAGTAAGCAGTCCTTTCAAGGTAGGGGCAAGGGAGCCCAAAACAATAGGTCTCAGCCTTTCCAGGCCCAGAAAAAAGTGCAGCCAAAGGCACAGGTGCCAAAAGCGCTTAGTGCTACCATCTGAAGCTCTGACTTCAGATCTGCTTCAGCTGCCCAAGGCAGACCACTCCTCCCCAGTAGGGGGACACCTCCCCAATTATACAGTTATACTGTCAGTGGGAATCCATCTCAATGAACAAGTGGGTTCTAAGGATCATCTGAAAGGGTTATTCCCTAGAATTGTTGTATACCGCCTCCCCGGACAGTCCTCCTAGAAGGAAACTTCCCTTGTCGGCTCTCATGTCAGAGCTTTAGGCACAGGAGATTGCAGGCCATCTGAGAAACAGGGCAGTGGAAATAGTGTCAGAATCAGAACGGAACCCAGGGTTCTTCTTCCAGTACTTCCTCGTACCAAAGAAATCAGGGAGCATACACCCCGTTCTGGATCTCAGAAACCTAAAGAAATACATGGCTCGAGAAAAAATTTAAAATGATTTCTCTGGGATCCTTGCTATTTTACCTGAAACCAGTGGCGGAGCCAGGTTTGGGAGCAGTTGGGAGCCGAGGGAGGGGGCAGTCAGTCAATCACGGGCTCCACAATGGGCACTAAACAATGAATAAAGATGATGGCGGGGCACCACTACTTACACTGGGGCAGCCAGGAGGGGCAACCGCCCCCCCCAGCCCCCCTCTAGCTCTGCCACTGCCCTGAAACATCAGGGTTGACTGCATCACCTAGATATACACTAGCACATAATGGTACACCCCAACCACCACAAGTACCTTCGGTTCTCGTGGAAGGGCATTACTGCTATTTTAGAGTTCTGCCCTTTGGGCTTTCCTCCATGCATGAGTCTTTACAAAATGCTTTGCAGTACTCGCAGTGTACCTTAGAAAGCTAGGACTCCAAGTCTTCCCATATCTGGATGACTGCCTAATGTCAAGCCTGTCCAGACTGGAGACAGAGCAGGCACTGGCCACCACCTCTTGATTGCTAGCATCCATGAGAGTCCTGCTGGACCCTGCAGAGTTTCCGCTGGAGCCTTCTCAGGAACTGCTGTTCATTGGAGTTGTTCTGAGCATGACCCAGGCTTGAGCCTTCCTTCCAGACAGCAGACTTCAGGCAATCTTGCAGATGGCATGCTACATCATGGATCACAATACTGTACCAGCCCTCTGCATGCAACACATGCTGGACCTAATAGCCTCCTCAGTGTTCACAGTGTCTCTAGCAAGGCTGCACATGAGGACAGCTCAGTGAACCCAATGGTCACAGTCATCGCATCCTTGAAACTATCCCATTCAGGTGACAAAGCCACTGGTGAAGTCCCTGGTGTGGTGGCCAGTGGAGGAAAATCTTTTCCAGGGCATCCCCCTCTCAGATTCTCCTCCAGGGCCCCCCTTTCTCCCCACTGGAGCCAGAGGTGACTCTCACTATGGATGCCTTTCTGCTAGGGTGGGGAGTCCACTGCCAGGGTATCCAGACTCAGGGTGTCAAATGCTCATTGGAAACACATCTCCACATAAATCTGTTAGAGTTGCATGCAGTTCTTGCATGGTTAGAAAGTCCTAGTGGACTTGGTTAGCTGAAAGACAGTCATTCTTAAGGTAGACGACAAGTTTGTCATTCATTATATCAACATGCAGAGAGGATCACACACTTTCCCTCGCTGCAGGGAGACTGTGGGAATGGTGCCTGTAGCAGGGCATCTTGCTCCAGGCAATCTATCTGCCAGGAGTTCAGAATACTCTGTTAGACGAGTTAAGCCAAATAGAGGCACATCCTCATGAGTAGTCACTAGCACCAGACATTGCGAGATCACTATTTGACAAGTGGGGCACCCCAGATGTAGACCTTTTTGTGTCCCCACTCAACACCAAACTGCCTCAGTTCTGCTTCAGAAATCCAGGACCTTGAATCTTCTGTCAGGATACATTCAGATTGCCATGGCAGAATCTGTTTCTGTATGCATTCCCTCCAGTTCCTGTCATCCAGAGAGTGCTGTTCAAGCTGGAGGCACATGGGGGCAAGATGATCCTAGTGCCCCCCTGCTGGCCTTGGCAGATATACTGTAGTTTCCTCTGTTGAATCAACTGTCAGTCACCAAATCAAGAATTCTGCCACTCTGGATGAAATTATTAACTTAGAGTCAGCTAGTCCATGCCAACCTCTAGTCCCTTCACCTTCAGGCCTGGCTTCTGAAGAGATAGAAGTAAACAGATTTAAAGTGTCTCAAAGGGTCTCTGAAGTACTCTTGGCTGCTCATAAACCTTCCACCAGGAAGACATTAACAACCCAGTGGAAAAGACGTTCCAACTGGTATTCCAGACTCCCCAAGGACCTGTTCAGGTGCCCACCCAAAAGGTTTTGGAGTACTTGCTGGACCTTTCTGATGCTGGCATCCAGTAATCCAGTTAAGGTTCATCTATGTTCTGTATCAGCATACAGTGCACCTGTAGGTACCCTCTCTTTGGCACAGCTGTCACTGTTGAAAAGGCTCTTCAGGGCCATCCTGCATACAAGATCTCCAATCAGGAAGCCAGTGGCTCCCTGTGATCTCAGCCTTGTGCTGGATATACTCACTGGCAAGCCCTCTGAGCCTAATACAACATGTGACATGATGTTTCTAACTTGGAAAGAAGCATTTCTGGTAGCTGTCACCTCTGCATGCAGAGTATATGAAATCCATGCTTTGGTCACAGATCCTCTGTGTACTATTTTCTATAAAGATGTGGTAGATCTTTCTTGCAGCAGGTAACACATTTAGGACTGAAGCTGGCAGGCACCAGGACACCACGGAAAACTTCTAGCAAGCAGTCTGTAGTGGTGGACCACCCCTTGACGTCGACCCACCCCGACATCACATATGGTATAAAAGGGGCGGTCCCCCAGCCCATCCTCAGTTCTTTTCCCACCGTCGACCCGCGCACATCGGCTCCATGGATGCCTTCCGGTCTCAGTCAACTGCCATTTTCGTGATTACTCATGCTTTTTTTAATTTTTGCAAAAAAAATCTTTACTCCTACAGGATCTTGTGCATGTCTTTTCTCCACCGTCTTCCATGGAATGGCAGCGATCGAAGTGGGCCTGCAGAAAGCAGATCCCTCACAAGGACAGTCATTTGGCTTGCCTGTTCTGCCTAGGCCCTAACCACAACACAGAGGCCTGCCAGCATTGCCTAGATTTCAACCAGCACACTCGGCTTCGCGGCCAGAAGACCTTAGAAGGCTTCTTGCTTTTTCCAAGATAACTGAGATGGAGAAGAGGCTTCACTGGAAAATTTCACCTTCTTCTCTGGTTTCTGGGGTTTCAGCTTTTTCTTCCTATTTGGAGAAGTTGTCGAGTAGCAAGCATGAGCACCGGGAGAATCATAGGGAGAAACCTTGGTCAGCTTCCCGCTCCAAGTCCCCAACCACTTCTGGGTCTTCCCCTTGCGAGGGATTGACTCCTTCCACTGGGGTACTGGTGACCAAACCTCCCTCCTTACTGTTTTAGGAGGAGGTTTTTCGGGGCTCAGAACTTGTCACCCACATCTCAGCCCCTGAAGCTTAGGCCCTTAGTCCCTGCGGGTCTTAAACCAGGTGGCTTGGCCGGTGGTTTTTCAGGCGGCAGGTCTTTACCTGTCGCTCTCCCAGCCAGGGTGTCTGCTGAGTCCTCCCTGATGTCAGGGTCTGACTCCACTAGGTGACGCCTGGGACAGTTGCTCTCCTCCTCCACAAAAGTGGCGCCTTCATCCCACTCAGGAGCCAGCTCCCCAGTTCAGGTGACTGCTAGGCAGACGCCAGCTGCGTTTCCCTTCCAACATGTACCTACGCTTGTGTCTTCGATGCCGACTTCTCTGGCGTCCCTTCTGGTGACCTCGTTGCCACCTCATCCTCCTATGCCACTGGCCAGACCCGATGCCCGGCCTCAGCCAATGCCCGACAACCTTATGCCCGGTCCAGCCCATCTGATGCAGGATGACTGTGTCCCCCAGGGACCGAAGCTGGGTAATCCAGATCGACCGGCACTTATGCCCAGGTTACCCCAGCCTGATGACCAAATGCTGAGGCCCTCTAAGCCAAACCCCCTGACGCCGGATACACAAGCCCCGCCACTCAACCCTCCACAGGCTTTGAACATGTTTTTGTGACCTGGTGGGCCTATTTAAAGGACACCCCTAAGGAGCCCTCCAAACCTACTCCTCAAGCAAGGTCCACCTCCTGACAAGCCTCCGGTTCACCCTTCTACCCCTCCACCTAGGGGAACTATGACACCAATGGTGCTAGCACCCTCCAACCAAAAGGGAGACCGCACAAGCAACCACACACTCTTTCGCGTTCCCCAGATTCAGGGAATTCAGATGGGTACTCTTCCTCCTCCTCAGGACATGATGACTCTGACCTTCCATCAGAGCCAGAGGGGGTTAAAGACACCTCTCGGTCCCCCCTGACGATCCAACTTTCATGGACGTCATGTGGCACATCTAGCAGCTGAATGGCTGGGACATGAAGGCACTGGATCCAGAGCGATGTTGGCTAGCCTTCTTTCTCAGAAAGAAAAAGACCCTGCCCATGGTTGTTCCTTCACTTATTGACTCCTATAAAGACATCAATAGGGCGGCCTGGAAGTGCCCCTTCTCCATGCCTGGGGTCTCTAAAAAGTCAGATCAGCTGTATTGTGCTCCAAGGGATGATCCCTTTTATGGGGAGCACTCAGAGGTAGAATCTGTTGTTATTAATGTCACCCATAATCACTCCAAAAACCCTAGGAACCTGAGCTCTCAGTCTCAAGATAAAGACTCCAGACAAATTGACTAGTTGGCCAGAAAGGTTTATTCCTTGGCCACATGTGCTATACGGTCTCAGAACTTCATCACCCACATGGTCCAGTACCAGAATGCCCTGTGGGACAAGGCCGTGGAGGTGGCTCAGGCCATGCCTGACTGCACTGGTAGGGCGGAACTGATGCCCTTCCTGAAATCAGGCTCGGACATTGACAACCATGGTGCAGTCAGACCTGGACATTGTGGCCATCACTGAAACCTGGTGTAATGATAACCACGACTGGGAGATGGCCATACCTGGCTACAACATATTCAGAAGAGACAGAGCAGGCAGGAAGGGAGGAGGAGTGGCACTGTATGTGAAAAATGACATAAGGGCCACAGAGATCCAGGAGGAACAAAATGGGATAGAGATACTGTGGGTTAAGCTGGAAAGGAAAATGGGGACAGCCATCCACACAGGTGTGGTCTATAGATCACCAGCCCAGGAGGAAGAAACAGATAGGGAGCTGATGCTAGGACAAGGGTGAGGTAGTACTGGTTGGAGACTTCAATATTCCAGACGTGGACTGGAACATCCCAGCAGCAGCATCAACTAGGAGCAGATTTATCCTGGACTCCCTTCAGGGTGCCTTCCTCAAGCAACTGGTGATGGAACCAACTCGGCAGAAGGCAATACTGGACCTTGTGCTCACAAACAGGGACAGTGTGATGGGGGTAACAGTGGGGAGCACCTGGGGAACAGTGACCACCAGTCATTGTGGTTTGAAATCACAGAAAAGCAGAACCAAACCACACAAAACATGTATCCTGGATTTTAGGGGCAGACTTTGGGAAAATGGGAGATACTTGAAAGAGGCATTAAGGAATGGGACAGGAATCAGGGGTTGAGGAACAGTGGGCAGTATTTAAAATGGGGATTACAAGAACAACAGAATTATGCATTAAGCAGGTTAGGAAAGGAAGAGGAGACCATTATGGTTTCCAAAGAGGTAGCAAAGAAAGTGAAAGCCAAAAGATTGCATTCAGGCAATGCAAAAGACACAGGCAGAAGGGATAGGGAGAAGTACCAGGAGAAGCAAAAGGAGGCAGGGAGTCAGTAAGGAAGCCAAGCTCAGACAGAAGAATACATTGCAAAATCAGTGGGTAGAGGGACAAAACCTTTTACAGGTACATAAGTGAAAAAGAAAAGACAAAGGGAGGGATAGTGAGACTGAAGGGGAGGATGGGGGCCACGTGGAGGATGACAACAGTAAAGCTGACATATTGAACAGGTATTTCTGCTCAGTCTTTACTGAGGAAGAGGAGGTAATGGGTCTGAAGGAGTACAAGAGGTGAGAATGGTGCAGAAATGGACACAAGTCCCTTTACGAGAAAAGGGTCCTGAAGGAACTGGAAGTAATAAGAGTTGATAAAGCAATGGGGCCAGATGGGGTGCCCCAGGGTCCTAAAGAACTAAGAGAGGTGGTGGCTGAACCTCTGGCTATCCTGTTTAGCCGATCACTGGAAACAGGGAGGTACCCAAAGACTGGAGGACAGCAGATGTTGTCCCTTATGCAAAAGTGGGAACAAAGAGGAAGCAGGGAACTACAGACCAGTCAGCCTCACCTCGGTAGTGGGGAAGATCATGGAAGCACTACTGAAGGAGAGATTGGTGGAACATGTGGTTGTCAATGGACTACAGGACCCAAGGCAGCATGGTTTCACCAGGGGGAGGTCATGTCAGACCAACCTCGTTTAATTTTTTGACTGGGTGACTAAGGAGGTGGATCAGGGGAGGGCAGTGGACATGGCCTATCTGGACTTCAGCAAGGTCTTTGACACTGTGCCACATAGAAGATTATTACACAAACTGGGGAATATGGATGTGGGCAGGACAGTAGTGAGGTGGGTAGGTAACTGGCTGGGTGGCAGGACACAGAGGGTGGTGGGAAATGGCTGTCACTCCACAGAGGGAAGAGTGACCAGTGGGGTACCACAGGGATCAGTGCTGGGACCGGTCCTATTCAACGTCTTCATCAGTGACATTGCACAGGACCTAGAAGGCAGAATTTCACTGTTCGCTGATGACACAAAGCTCTGTAACAGAGTAGACACACCAGAGGGTGTAGACAGAATGAGAAGGGACCTGCAGAAACTTGAAGAATGGTCAGGGTTGGCAGTTGAAATTCAATGCAAAGAAGTGCAAGATAATGCATATGAGGCACAAAAACCTGGCACAATATATCAGTTGGGGGTGAGGATATAGCATGCACCAAGCAGGAAAGGGATCTTGGGGTTATCATCTCTGATGACCTCAAGGTAGGAAACAGTGTAACAAGGCAGCAGGTAAAGCAAATAGGATGCTGGGATGTATAGGCAGGGGCATCACCAGCAGGAAAAGGAGGTCATAATTCCGCTATATAAGACACTAGTGAGGCCCCACCTGGAGTACAGTGTGCAGTTCTGGAGACCATACCTACGTAAGGACATAGACAGGGTGAGAGAAGGTTCAGAGGAGGGCAACAAAGATGGTGCATGGATTGCATCACAAGTCCTATGAAGACAGGTTGAAGGAACTGAACATGTACTCCCTGGAGGAGAGGAGGAGTGAGGGGATATGATAGAGACATACAAGTATCTCACAGGGAGGAACAGGGTGCAGGAATACACTATTTTTAAGCGAAAAGATGTTCCAGGACTAGAGGGCATGGGATGAAGTTGGAGGAGGGGCGATTCAGAGGAAACATGAGGAAGAATTTCTTCACAGAGCGGGTGGTGGACAAGTGGAACACCCTGCCAGAGGAAGTGGTGGGGGCTGAAACAATCACAGGATCTAAGAATGCATGGGATAGACATAAAGGAATTCTGGAGGTCAGAGGTAAGGGGCAACAGACTTCTAGGAAAACATAAACTGAACTTACAAGCTCAAATGGGCAGACTGGGTGGGCCATAGGCCCTTATCTGCCGACACTGTCTATGTATCTATGTAACCACTTCCTCTGAGCCTCTCATGATACTGTAGACTCCGAGGGAAGGGCTGCGGCCTCAGCAGTCTGTATCCATAGATACTCATAGATGAGAGTTTCCAGTTTTGCACTGGATGTACAATCCAAAATTATGGATGCCCTTTTCAGATGTCCTGTCCAGTCTGGCGAGGATTCACAGAACATTACTACCCACCTGCGGAAATCAGGAAATGCTGTCCGATCTGTACATAGCATGTACAAATCTCAGCCTAAAAAATTCCCCAAGCACTGCTTTCATATGAAAGCCAGACAGCAACCTAAAGGACAGCAGCACAGAGCAGGTTTTAAGCATAAAGCTTCCACCCCTGCTTCCAGAGGTTCCACCCTTTGTGCCCCTAGGACCTCTCAGGCAGCACTGCCCCTTCCCGGTTCTTCAGCCTGGCTCATTACCCAACCCCCCCTACCCTGGCCAAATCCTTGGAGGATGCGGTGGAGGGTCAGTTATCCTTGTACATAGAAGGCTGACATTGGGTAACCTCAGACTAGTGGGTTCTTCAGCTGGTGGAAAAGGGGCACACTCTGGAGCTCATGGAGTTGCCCCCAGACAACCTACCTGTCCCCTCCCATTACCCTCAGGCTCACATTGCCCTCATAGAAGAGGAAATTCAGGCCCTACTGAAGAAGTGGCCATAGAGCTGGTTCCTCTGGCACAAAGGGGGAAAGGGTTTTATTCCCACTTTTTCCTGGTGCCAGAGAAGACAGGAGACCTGCGTCCAATCCTCCATCTCAGCCACCTGAATCAGTACATATAGTACAAACGATTCAGGATGGTCACACTGCTCGGTCTTCTTCCTCTGCTCCATCGAGGGGATTGGCTATGCTCTCTGGACATGCAATACGCATACCTCCACATACTGGTTTTCCCACCCCACAGGAGGTTCTTGCACTTCCGCTTCCAGAGAAATCAGTACCAGTTTTGGGCTCTGCCTTTCGACCTGTCCTTGGCCCCCAGAGTTTTCACCAAGTGCCTCACAGTCATGGCTGCAGCCTTAAGGAGACAGGATCACTATATGTCTTACCTTACATGAATGACTGGTTGCTGACCGCCCCGACCAGGGACTGGCTTCTACGCACCATGAAGGCCACCTTCGCCCTGTTCCAAGACCTAGGGATTACCTTAAACCTCCCCAAGTCCTCTCCTTGGCCAAGTCAGAGGCTGCAGTATATCGAGGCGATCTTGGACATGGTACAAGGCAAAGTCTTCCTACCTCCAGACAGAGCAGAGTGCCTTCAGATGCATGCTCGGCAAGTCTTCTCTAGTCAAGTTCCGGTCAGGTCTGTCCTAAGACTCCTGGGACACATGGCAGCAGCCAATGCCACCATGCCCCTGGCTCGGCTTTATATGAGGGTGGTCCAGTGGAACCTGAGAGTCCAATGGGACCAACATTCAGACATCCTAGAGCAGCCTGTCTTGGTGTCAAATCCCGTACGACAAGCCCTAACATGGTGACTAAACCACTCCAATATTTCCTAGAGAGTTTACCTGCGGAAGGAATCTCTCAGTCAGATTCTGACCACGGATGCATCAAGCCAAGGCTGGGGAACCCACTTGGGAGACCGTTAGACACAAGAGACTTGGTCTCAGCATGAGATCCATCTCCACATTAATATCTTGGAGATGCGGGTGATTCTGTATGCTCTTCAGGCTTTTCAGACAGTTCTACTGCCCAACCTTCTGTTGATCCAGATGGACAATATGTCAGTGGTCTTCTACATAAGAGAGCAAGAAGGGACTCATTCTTATTCCCACTGCAGGGAGTCTATGAGAGTCTGGTCATGGGCAGTGGATCATCTCCTGGACTTAACAGCAGTCCATGTTCCAGGCATGGAAAACACCCTGGCTGACAGCCTAAGCTGGTCCCGGTCCAGGGCTCACAAGTGGGAACTTCGTACCTCAGTGGTCGAAGACCTCTTCGCCAGATGGGGACGTCCAGAATTGGATCTGTTTGCCTCCCCATTCATCACAAAACTTCCCAGTTTCTGCTCGCTAGATCCATGGCCTGGTGTTTTCTGGCAAGATGCATTGTCCCTCTCCTGGATGGGGAGGTTCCTTTATGCTGTCCCTCCTTTCCCTTTACTGCAGAGAATTATTCTCAAGCTGCAATCAGAGATGATTCTAATAGCGTCCTTCTGGTGGTGCCAGATTTGGTTTCCACTCCTTCAGCAGCTTGCAGTGGAACCTCCGTTCTGCCTGCTCGTGCACTCAGGCTTGCTCTCCCAGGAGCAGGGGACCCTGGTCCATCCAGATCTCAAGTCTGCATTCTCCATGCATGGCTCCTGCAGACCCAACTGTATCCCGATTCGGGGTCATCCCCAGAGTGGCGGATATCGTGGTGGCTGCTAGGAAACGTTCCACCAGGGCCACCTATGCAATGAAATGGAAGCGGTTCTGCATCTGGGCCACCGCTCGGCATTTGGACCCTTTCACCTGTCCAGCGAATTCAGTACTCGAGTATCTTCTGTCCCTGTCAGACTCAAGTCTAAGCTACTCCTCTCTTAAGGTGCATCTGTCTTCCATCTCTGCTCACCATGCACCTGTTGAGGGCAAAACCCTCGACCAGACGGATCTTCCCTGCATGTTCCTATGGGGCATTCTATGCATTTGAAGCCTCCCATTAGGGACCCAGTCCCACCATGGGATCTTTTGTTTGTTTTGGAAAAGGTTACCTCCCTTTGAACCGACCGCAAGTTGTGAGCTGTGCTTTCTGTCATGGAAATCGTTATTTTTAGTTGCCGTTACTACTGCTTAAAGGATTTCTGAGCTCCGGGATCCGATGTGAAAGAGCCTTATTTGGTTTTCCACAAGGACAGGGTTTCCTTGTGGACTAATTCTAACTTTCTTCTCAAGGTGGTGTTGAAGTTTACATTCAATCAGGACCTCCACCTTCCTGTCTACTAACCAGAGTACCACAACCGAGGGGAGGTACTGCTTCATACTCTGGATGTTCATTGGGTGCTTCGTTATTACTTGGAGCGCAACTGAGCCACTAGAAAATCTGACCAGTTTGTGTCTTTCACCCCAAGAATGGAAAGGGCTCCCATTTCTAAGCAATGTATATCCAAATGGTTGGTTAACTGCACTGATTTCTGCTACAATAAGCATGACAAGCCTTTACCGGGCTTGGTTAAAGGCCACTCTCCCAAGGGCACGGCTGCCTCTTTTACCTCCTTGAGGAATGTATTGGGCACTGACATTTGTATAGCCACTACTTGAAGTTCTGTCCACACCTTTGTCAAGCACTGCAGTTTGGACATTGCATCTAGACACAGAGCAGACTTTGGACTGTCAGTTCTGCAAGGCCTCCTCTCTTCAAAAGCAACTGACACCAGTTCTGCTACATTGCAGAATTAGAATAAGAATACTCTTATACAAAAAACTAGATTTCTACGATACTTCATTTTAAAGGTATGAGCTATTTTGTAACGCTGATTTTACTAGCTGTTCAAAAAAGCCTGTGTCAGTGAAGAGCTGATGATGTCATCTCAGGAACTCACAGTCTAGTTCTCCCTGTCAGCAAGCTTATAGGACTTGTGTCTCCAAAGTTCTAAAGATCATGTGCAGTGGTTTTCACAAGTAAAACAGGCAGCACCGTTTAATAAACATTGCTTTAAAAACTGCGTGTGTCAGATTTGGTAACAAAGCTGACAATTTATTGTGGGGTGCCTTTTTGTTGTGGACCTTTTTTCCAGGGTTGCTGGGTCACAACACACTGTTGTGTGGTTTGCAGACTGAATACGTTTCTGATGTGGTGAAAGGCAGAGATCATTCACACCTATCATTCAATTGAGGTAATTTCTAAGGATGGCACTTTAAAACAATTATTCCATCTCCTTGTCAATGGGGTAGGGAGAGGCAATGCTGTTTTGAAACCTTACTAGGAGTTTCTAATTTAGCCAGCCCAATATGTTCTCCCTGTCAGGCTATTTTGGACTACATTCAGTGGCTCCAGGGTTGCTGGATGCTGCATCAGCATGCCTCCTGGCTGCTGATGTCATTTGGAGTGCTAGTCTACTGTGCCTGTTTGGAAGTTGTATCGTTGCTAGTATTGTAATGTTGGTAAACTTTACTGCTGTTTGTCAGTGTCTGCTTTACAATAAGTTTTAATAGGGACCTTATATGTGTTAATTCCTACTGGGGTGGACACCTCGAAATGCGATATGTGTCTTTTCATCCTAATGTCCTCGATGACCATCTTGCACACCTGAAGCTGCGGAGGCCAGAGAAATGGAACCCTATGGTGAAATCCAAGGAGGCTCAGTGGGCGGTTTCTGCAGCTGTGAGATCCGACGAGCAATTGGAAGCATTCGAGGAAGAAGCATCTTGGGCTGCAGAATCTACTCGGAGCTTCTTCATTCCACTCAACCTGGGCTCCACCTTGCCGGGTTCCTTCCGAGAATTGTGCCAGTCTCTCCTGACCAAGGGAGAGGGTCCTGCGGGCATGCACTCCTCTCGATCCCGTAAGTGGGAGAAGGATCTGGGATTGTCTTCATCTTGACAGAGACGCTCTTGGGAGTGGGAGAGATCTCAGTCCCAGGAACATGCAGTCTCGACTTCAGTTGAGATTGCTTCTTCGGCCGCTGGCTTTTTGGCTTTGCCGTATGGTCAGTCGACCGAACTGTCGATCGACGATGTAGAAATCGTCATCGACCCGATCGATCCTCTATTGTCAACTCCGGTCGACAATTCGCTGGATCAAACTCCTAATCTGGTTTTTCCCGACGAGGAGACCCAGCCTGCTGGGACTCCCATAGAGGAAGTGGTCCCCGACCCTGGGAAATCACCGGTCCTGCCTGTGTCTCCTGAGCAACCGAATTGGCCTGTCCGATCTCAATCGAGGTCTCAGATCCCCTCGACCGAAAGGCAGAGGAAGAGCCATAAATGCTCTAAAATGAGGTGACGCCATTGGTTGTCCTCATCCTCCTCGGATGAGGAGAGGCTCCAGAGGAAACTCCATTGGCGCTACGAGGACCTCATGTGGCAACAGCTGATTTTGACCGGGCACAAGCCAACTCTGGCTTCCATACTGGCCATTACTTGGCTTTCGCCTCCCAGGCCAAAGCTGACTCCTTCAGAGCTGATTAAGTCAGTTACCCTGCCCGCGGAGCAGGTAAAACCTCCAGTTCGGCCTAAAACGGTCTTTCCACTGATCGTGGTGGAACCACCGCCCAAGCAGCCTGTGGGAGGGGCTCCTTCCAAAGAAGATGGGCTGGACACCGAGCTTCCCCTGTGTTTGTCGGTCACGGTCACCCCAGAGTGCCCTTGGTGGGTCGAAGGTGACCTGGGCGGTCAGTCGTTATATCCGGATTCTTCGGATTCAGACGTCGCCGGCCTGCATTCTCATCCTGGGGATGTCAAATCAGCTGTTGGATTAGAGATGGAGGAAGGTCCCTCATCTTTTCAGGGCATTCTTTGCCTCACCTCTGAGTCCACAGGGATGCCCTTGGAGCCAGTCCAGAAAAAGGCGGAGTACCTTCTCACGGACAGCCTCAAGAGAGGGGATACCCCGATGGAGGCCTTTCCTGTGGCCGAGGTTATTGTTAGCCCGGCCTTATAACTCTGGGAGCACCTTGCCTCTTATCCAGCTCCATCTGCCCGCATGGCCTGCAAGTATGCGGTGCCCAATGGGTCCCTTGCAGGGTTCACAGAGCACCCTTCGGCCGAGAGCCTGGTTGACCGCCTCTGTGTTCAGGCATACTGGCAGTTCTGCCAGCACTGACCAACCTCCTGATAAAGAATCCAAGCTTTTGGACCATTCAGCCAGGAAGGTCTATGCGGCTTCTTCCTTTGGCCTTCGTCAGGCAAGTTCGGTCGTAATCATGGCACACTTCTCTCTAGGGATCTCCGGATGAAGTCCTTCCACATCTCCCCGTGGACATGCAGACCATGGTCAAGCACATCCAGGATCAGGGCTGAGCTGTTGCCAAACAGCAGCTCCAGACAGCCCTGGACATTGGAGATTCTTGTGCCCGTTCGATGGCAGCTGCAGTTGCCTCTCCTTGCAGGGCTTGGCTGAGGTTCTCCTCTTTCCCAGTGGATACTCAGCACAAACTAGCTGATGTGCCCTTCCTAGGGACTGAGCTGTTCGGCCCAGGAGTGGCTGGTCACCTTCAATGCATTGAGCAGTCCAGTGCTACCTTGGCTGCTACTTCTGCCAAGAGTTCTTCGGGCAAGAACCAGCAGAAGAAGAAAAAGAGGAAGCCTTTTCGGCATTTTTCCCCTGTGGCTCAGCAGTCCTCCTTTCAAGGTGGACAGCAGCATCAGCAACACCAGCAGGCTCAAGCTTGGCACCCCCGGCCCAAGCCCAGGCCCATAAAGGAGGCCGAGGTTCAGGTCCTGGATCATCCTCCTCCTCCAGGCCTGCTCAGTGACGGGGTGGGGGCTGTCAACCCCTCTCCTGTCACCTCAGCGCTGGGTCCTCCCATGGGGGGGCTGGCTCCGCCACTTTCTTTCTGCCTGGTCCACTGTCACCTCGGACAGGTGGGTTCTCGAAGTGGTCAGTCAGGTGCTGCCTCTGGAATCCGAGCAGTACCCTCCAAGCCAAGCCCCTCGGGAGGAAAGAGTATCCACTCAGACACAGTCGGCTCTCCTAGACGACATTGCTCAGCTCCTCCTCAGGGAGGCAGTAGCTCCAGTGGCGAATCCTCTAGCAGACGCAGGCTTTGTCTCCAGGTACTTCCTGTTGCTCAAGCGGACAGGGGGGCTGGCGCCCCATTCTAGATCTGTACAACCTGAATCAATATCTCAGGCCACACACCTTTTGGATGGTCACTCTGTCCCAGTTCATACCATCCTTGGAGCGAAACATGTGGTTCTGTTCACTGAATCTGCAGGATGAATTCTTTCACATCCCAATCCGTCCATCCCATCAGCGGTTCCTCCACTTCCGGGTTCCACCCAACAGGAGGTGAGAGGTCCAAGGACCTGGCTCTCCAGACCTGCTCCCACCTTGGCCTCCTAATCAACGAGGCCAAGTCAGAACTCGTGTCTTCCCAGGTGATGGACTTCATCAGGGCAGAGCTCGACTCTCGTCAAGCCAGAGCTCCACTCCCAGCGGACAGGGTGGAGGTTCTTTCCTCCTTTACCCAATCATTTCTGGTTGGGCAATTGCGCCCTGCTCTGGGACTTTCTGCGCCTTTTGGGTTACATGGCGGCGTACACCTTAGTGGTCCATTGGGCCGGGTTGCACATGCCCTCCCTCCAATGGGAGCTGGCTGCCCAGTGGACTAAGCACCACGGTCATTTCGACCAGCTGATCACTGTAACCCAGAAGATGTGGGACGCTTTCCACTGGTGGACCGCCCCAGACCGGTTGCGGGAAGAGATCCCGTTTGTCCGCCCCGAGCCATGACTCTCTCATGGGCTGGGGAGCCCACATGGGGGACAAAAGGGCCCACCGGCCCTGGACCCCCAAGGAGTCCCAATGCCACATCAACCTGTTGGAACTCAGGGCAGTCAGACTGGCACTGTCAGCTTTCGCTCCTCAGCTCCAGTGTCAAGTGGTTCAAGTCCAGATGGACAATACCACGACCATGTACTACCTCAACAAACAGGGTGGCATGCACTTCCGTCTGCTGTTCAGTTAGGCGCTCCACATCTGGACCCTCATGAGCCAATTGGAGGCAGATCTCCTAGCCATCCATGTGGCAGGAGACTCGAACCATCTGGCGGATGCTCTCAGCAGCTTAGGCCAGACATCCCACGAATGGTCTCTATACCCAGAGGTAGCTTACAGCCTGTTCTCCAACTGGGGCAAACTGATGGTGGACCTGTTTCCCTCCAGGGAAAACACCAAGCTGAAGCTGTTCCATGCCCGCCCCCCTCAGCAGGGCTCACTGCAGGGGGATGCCTTCTCGAGGCCGTGGACCCCAGGCCTCCTCTACACCTTCCCTCCATTTCCCTTGATCCACAAGGTGCTCCTCAAGGCGAGGAGGGACAAGGCAAAGGTGATCCTGGTAGCCCCAGACTGGCTGCGCCAGTTCTGGTATCCAGATCTCCTCAGCCTCAGCTGCAGGCTCCTGGAGCGGCTTCCAGCATGCCCAGACCTGTATCACTCAATCAGGGGAAAATATTCCATCCGGACCTTCGGTCCCTGCACCTCACAGCCTGGTACCTGAGCGGCTAGAGTTCCAGGTTCTGGGTCTTTCCGACGATGTCTGCACCATGGTGGAGGCATCCAGAAAGGAATCAACCAGGAAGTGTTACACCTTCAAATGGAAAAGGTTTTCCATTTGGTGTCAGGGCAAGGGCCTGGACCCTTTGTCCTGTCCAGTGGCTAACATTCTCGACTACCATTGGTCTCTCTCCAAAGGGGGTCTACGGTCATCGACCCTTAGTGTGCACCTGGCAGTCATCTCTGCTTACTGGGCACGGGCTGGTCAGCCGACGGTGCAGGAGGCAGTGGTCTGGCACTTTTTCCAAGGCCTGGATCACATATCCCCTTCGGTGCGTGAACCTCCACCTCCGTGGGATCTACTGCTGGTACTGGCAAAGCTCATGGGCAAGCCATTCGAACCAATGCACAAGTGTGAACTGTCACACTTGTGGACGACGGCCTTCCTGGTGACTAGCACATCTGCCGGAAGGGCAGGGGAGCTCCAGATGCTTTCGGTGGACTCCCCTTATCTGGTCTTCCACAGGGACAAGGTTGTCCTACGTCCCCACCTGAAATTCCTTCCGAAGGTGGTGTCAGAGTTTCACCTTAACCAGGTGTTAACTCTGCTAGTTTACTACCCCAACCATGTCTCTGAGGCCGAGTACAGGCTCCATACTTTGTACCTGAGCTGTGCTCTCTCCTATTGCAGGGAAAGGATGGCGGAAATTCGGGGAGAGGTTCGCCAGCTGTTTGTCACCTACCCCGAAGCTGCTTCTGGCAGACCTGCAGCAAAGTGGACTATTGCAAGATGGATCATATCATGCATAGATCTTTGCTATGAGTTGGCGGGCAGGGAGCCTCCCAGAGGGATAAGAGCTCATTCTACCCACCATACTGCTGCATCAGTGGCTGCTTTCAGGGACATCCCTATCCAGGAAATCTGCTGGGCTGCTACTTAGAAGTCGGCAAACACCTTCATCACCCACTACCACATCGACCTTGAGTCACGCTGGGATGCTGGTTTTGGGGCCTCAGTCCTCCATTCTCTGTTCCCTAAGTAGGGGGTGTGGGCCTTGCCTCCCTCCTCCCGAAGAACTGCTAGAAGTCTGCCAAAGAGTGTGGATGAGCAACATATCCACGATCCTAGAAAAACCAGTTACTCACCTGTAACAGTAGTGGTATATGTTGTTCATCCACACAGACCCACCCGACCTCCCCGGCTGTGAACACACAAAACCTGGCTTCCAGCAGGCTAAGATCTGGTGTCATGGGGCAGAGCCGAGGTATATACCACCCGGGTGGGTGGGAGGAGCCAGCTTGAAGACATCCGGTAGATTTAAAGTGGAAGGGGACATGCCAAAGAGTGTGGATGAACAACGTATACCACTCCTAGAACTACTGTTACAGGTGAGTAACCTGTTTACACTGCATATGCACAGAAGTGTAAAGGTTATATGCTTATGTTAGATGAGAACTGCTAGAACATTTTGGAAACCTGTTATTTGTAAAACAGGTTCCCTCTTAAAGAAGGGAGTATGTGACAGGGTTGAATATGGCCCTGTCCCAGTTGTTAAGGAGAAAGAGTTTAAATGCAAGGGCCTGTTCTGTTCTCTCCTTTTCTCTCTCTTCTCTGTCTGGCTGCGCAACTAGATTTTCTCGTGAGACCTAGGACTTGATCACCCTGACGGTCTTGCAGTTCTCTGCCTCTCGTGATCTTTCTACCCTCACGTACTGTTCTGTCTTTTCTTCACCCTTGCATATCTGCTGGTATAAAAATATATGTGAATCATTTTGTGTAAATGTAATTGATAGTGGGATCCCTTTGTTTAAAACTGTATATAGTTATAATGTTGAAATGATTGCAAAGTTATTTGGTACTCAAAGGGTTAACCTGAAATACAGTTTTCAAGCCTCTTGCAGTGATGTAAACAAGAGGTTAGTTCTGGGTCACACTGTTCTTTTTACTACACCTGCTGAAACTGGCAAGAACATTGTGTGAGAAGCATGTTGTTTTCTTAAAGAGCTCCTACAAAGGCTTGTTATAAAAAAAGCTGGAATGTTTTGCAAGAGAGAGAGAGACAGAGACAGACTGAGATTTGAAATTGAGAAGAAAAAGGACTCTGCTTTCTCTGCTTGTACTGCCATTGTAAATAGTTGTTCTGAACAATTTAATTGTTTTTATTTTACTGGTAATAATAAAACACTTGTTTACAACTGCTACTGGTTTTCTTATGCTTCCTGACCTGTGCCTCGACGACAAGGTGGAGTTCTCTCTGGGACCATATGCCAAGTCCATAAACAGTGAGGGCTGGAACTGTTCCAAGGAGTCTATACAGCTCCGCTCTCCTCACCTGAGGGTCTCTCTCCACCCCCCTATGGGCAGCAACCTCGTTGTTACTGTTCTGTAGGTCAGCCTTGATCAGGTGATCCTGCCAGGCCCTCCCATCTGGTGAGGTGTCTCTTACCATCCTCACAGCCCAGGTATAGGCCCTGAAGCTCTTTTTTGCCACTTCTCTCTTGGACCTTTGCCACCTCTGCCCAAATTCCCAAGAATCATGGGCCCTCTGGGGCCAATCACCTGGAGTAAGCACAGAAGGGATGCTGGTGCCTTATACCAATACCACAGACATAGCGACCAGACTGGCGCAGACCCGACCCCTTGGAACCACCCCCTTCTGCTTCCAGTGCCTGCTCTCTGTCAGAGTCCTCCTCTGAGGGTACAGAATCATCCCTGCATATGTCCTCAGCCTCTGAGTACTTCCTGTACCAGAGATGTTTTTGGTGGTCATGTTGCAGGAACTGGATGTGGGCACCACTGCAAGCAGCAGTGTCTTTACACCTGGGACTTCTAGAAAATTTCAGCAGTGCAAAGTCTGTCATCCCTTCACAGCCTAGAGCCTTCGAGTAATGTTCAGGGCAGTCTGGAGATGTCCCTTCTCCTGCCCTTCAGCCTCGAGGACCTCCAGCTGCAGTACTGTGGACCCACGGCTTCTGCAGGGGCACTGTCTAATCCTACCTCAGGGACAGAGGTCATACAGACCTCAACAGGGCCTCTGTGTCTGGCACGTGACTGACCTCCTGAGGCTGACTCTGCTCACGCAGGTGCCCTAGGAAGGAAGATATTTACCTCAGCTCGCACCATGATGTGCATTGCTCATCACACAGCTTATAATAAGGGCTTGTGGGTTATCCCTCTGTACTGACAGTTGGTGAGACCCCATCTGGAGTACTGTGTGCAGTTCTGGAGACCCCATCTCTGCAAAGACATAGACAGAGTGGAGGCTGTCCAGAGGAGGGCAACCAAAATGGTGCAGGGTCTGCACCAGAAGACATACGAAGAAAGACCAAAGGAGCTTAATATGTATACCCTTGAGGAAAGAAGGGAGAGAGGGGACATGATAGAAACTTTCAAGTACCTCAAGGGAATCAACAAAGTCCAAGAGGGTAGCATCTTTCAGAAAAAGAGATGTGCAAGAACAAGGAGGCACAATTTGAAGATGGAGGGGGAACGGCTCAGAGGTAATGTGAGGAAGTATTTTTTCACAGAGAGGGTTGTGGATGCGTGGAACAGCCTCCCTGAGGAGGTCATGGAGTCAAGTACAGTGGGGGAATTCAAGGATGCATGGGACAGACATAAAGCAGTCCTAGTGGGGGGTAGGCGTAAATAAGCAGTTGGTTAACTAGGATCTGTAGCTTATCTGTTAGGTAGGAAAATGGGCAGACTAGGTGGACCAAGCGGTCCTTATCTGCCGACAAATTCTATGTAGTGTATGGTGGAACGTTATTCAGTATGAAAATCCATGCCCACAGTAGTGTTGTGCTGCATTCACTCCGTCATACTGCCTGTTGTGCTGCATTCACTCCATCATACTGGCTGTTGTGCTGCACTCAGTACGTCAGTAGTGAAGCACAACAAAATGGAATGCTGTCTCGTGCTTCATGGATTTTCATACTGAATAACGTTCACCTCACAGCTTCACATTTTCTTCGTAAAAGGAATACTATTTCAATCTTCAAGTCCTGACGTGAAGAAAGGGAGTTTTCACTTGTTTCTAAGGACAACAGTGAGATCCGTGATGGCTAAAGTTGCACAGTGGCAGATAAGAAAAATATTTTATTTCTGAAGCTATGGACATTTTTCCGTTTCTCGAGTTGTTGTTTCACTGGTTAAAAATGTTCCTGTTTAAAAAGAAAATGTTATTCTGTGTCGGCAGTCGACCGGCACTGTAACCGAAGCTGTTGTGTGAAAATACAGAGTAAAGCATTATGTGAACCCCATGTAAAATGTTGTGTTTTCTTTCACTCTAATCATAAGCATGATTGCCCATACACTATAAAAGATTGTGTATGAGCAATCATACACAAGCCGGGTTATTCTTGAATCGAGACGTTGGTGATGGAGACCTCGAGCTTTGTCAGGTCTCCTGTCACCTTCGTAGGAAACGTCGATTCAAGAATAACCCGCTGTGTATGACTGCTCATACACAATCCTCTATGTTTTACAGACAGGTCAGCTCCTAGCTGCTATGCCACACACACAGTTAGTCAGGCAAGCCATCTGCCTTTCTGCCAAGGGCCTGAAGTTGGTGAGTCACCAGTCATGGGCATCATACCATGCCAATGAGGTGGCTTTCAGGCTATTTGGAACTGCAGTCTGCATTTGTGGCTTTGCCTTTCACAACTGGCACCTCTGGCATGGCAAAAGGTGCTTAACTTTCCTTTCCAAGGGGCTCTTTTCCTCTCCCTCAAAGTCAGGCGACAGTTATCAGGGCCCCCTTCTGCTCCTGGGCCACTCTGGGTATTAGGGCCCTGAACTATGTCGGTCACATAGGGGATTACCAGAAGGCGATACTCAGTGAGGTGGAATCTAAATTGGACTCCCTTCTGGACTCTCAAGTGAAGCAGAAAGTGGCTGACCTTGTCCACTCTGCACGTTCGGCCAGTCGGCACATCCTTCGTGGGACCTACGATGCAGTGAACACTGCTGGTAGGAGCTTAGCTTTTCCCATAGGCCTACGGCATCATGCTTGGCTCCGAGTGCCAGGGTTGGTCTCGGAAGTGCAGTCCGCCATCCAGGAGCGCCCTTCCGGGTTGGTGCTGTTCTTACCGACCTCAGGAGAGGGGACAGCACTAATGTCACTTGACTCCATGTATCATCCCCATCAAGCGCAGTGCTGTCCCTTCATGAACGGAATGGGACCAAGCGGGACCACAGGAAGCGGGCCACTAAGCTGGGGCCCCCCAGCTGCCAAGCCCCCCCACCCAAAAAAGCAGCTGGAGCTTCTGCTGTGGCACTGCCCCACACCACCCGACTCCTTCCCTCTCCCACAGCCTCCGGGCTTCCCAGAGGAACTGGTAGGAGGGAGGTTTTCCCTTCACCTTCCGGGCTGGGAGAGGATAACATCAGATTCATGGGTGCTCTAGCTAATCGTGGTAGTACACTCAACAGAGTTTCTACAGAAGCCACCTCGTCACCCTCCCCCAAGGTCGTCGTATTCTCGGGAACATCATCTTCTAGTCCAGGAAGAGATTTCAGCACTTTTACTGAAAGAGGCGATAGAACCCGTCCCCCTTCCCCTGCAGGGAACGGGCTACTATTCCCACTTCTTCCTGGTCCCGAAGAAGACAGGAGATGTAAGGCCTATTCTAGATCTCAGTTCCCTGAACTTATTCGTAGAGTACAAGAGGTTCAGGATGCTCTTACTGCAGAGCCTTCTGCCCCTCCTCCACTCAGGACAGTGGCTGTGTGCTCTGGATATGCAGGATGCTTACCTGCACATATCTATCCGCCCATCTCACTGCAGATATCTCCGTTTTGCTTTTCATAGGGACCACTACCAGTTCAAGGCACTCCCATTTGGCCTCACCTCGTCTCCCCGAGTATTTACCAAATGCCTTGCGGTGGTGGCGGCCTACCTGTGTACCCAGGGGGTACAGGTTTTCCTGCACCTGGATGATTGGCTCCTGGTGGCTTCGTCCAAGGAGGAACTTCTGCACTTCCTCTTCCTTACCCAGCAGGTCTTTGCTTGTCTGGGTATTACCATCAAGGACATGACCCTGGGCAGGGCCTTCCTGCCACCAGACAGGGCGGCCACACTCCAGACTCAAGTAAGCCTGTTGTCCGGCCGCAGGTGGGTCAGTGCAAGGTCAGTTCTTCGCCCCCTTGGGCTTTTGATGGCTGCTATCCCGACAGTCCCTCGCGCTCGGCTCCACATGAGGGTCTCTCAGTGGACACTTCGCTCTCAGTGGGATCAGTTGGTGGACGACTTGGAGCAGTTGGTCCTAGTCTCCTCTCCCATGGTTCTAGACTTGCAGTGGTGGATGGTTAGAGAGAACCTTCTTCGGGGAGTTCCGTTCTCCCTTCCTCCCCCCTCCCAGACTCTGACCACAGATGCCTCGGGCGAAGGTTGGGGAGCCCATCTCGGTCCTCACCGGACCCAAGGCTCTTGGTCCAAGCTCGAACAAACACTTCACATCAATGTGCTCGAGCTTTGGGTGGTGCTTTATGCTCTCCAAGCTCTTGATCTGTATCTTCTTCCTGGCCACCTAGCTGTCCAGATGGACAATATGTGTGTGGTATGGTACATCAAAAAACAGGGAGGGACTCGGTCCTACCCTCTTTGCAGGGAAGCGATGAGAGTTTGGTATTGGGCAGCACAACACGACCTTCACCTTACAGCGATTCATGTTCCGGGGGTCAAGAACACTTTAGCAGACAAACTAAGTTGCTCGTCTGCTCTAGCTCATGAGTGGGAACTGGATCAGAGGGTCCTAGATGATATCTTCATACGTTGGGGTACACCACAGGTCGACCTGTTCGCTTCCCCTCTAAACGCAAAGCTTCCTGACTTATGCTCGCTCATTCAAGAGCAAGGCATTTTCTGGAGAGACACTCTGTCTCTAGATTGGAAGGACAGATTCGTCTGTGCCTTCCCCCCGATTCCTCTGATCCCGCGAGTCTTGCAGAAACTCAGTTCAGAAGGAGCACAAATGATTCTGATCGCTCCTTTCTGGCCCAGACAAGTTTGGTTCTCTCTTCTGCAACAATATTCAGAGGAACCTCCTCTTCCTCTTTCACGAATTTTACTGACCCAGGATCAGGGGACTCTGGTCCATCCAGGTCTCAAGTCCCTTCAACTACATGCATGGCTCCTGCAGACATAGCTCAAGCCCGCTGTGGAGTTTCTCCCCAGGTGGCCCGAGATTTTGGTGGAGGCTAGAAAAGCCTCCACTAGGTCTACCTAGGCCATGAAGTGGAAATGGTTCACAGTCTGGGCCGCTTCAAAAGACTTTGGACCACCGGCCTGGTGGCGCTGAGGGTTGAGGCGCTGGATGACACACCTTGCACCATTCCGGCGACCCGGGTTAAAGAATGGACTTAGGTCGCTGGGGGCTGGCAGGGGGAAGGAAGGATTGAGCGTCCTATGACAGCTCTCCTTCCTTCAGGGTGGGTTAGGCATATGCGCCACACTGCAGTGACACCCAGCGGAGGCTGGGTGTTTGGCAGGTGCGGGCATTAACATGGGGGAGAGAGCCAGCAGATGTCTGCACGTTAGTGCATTGACGTCATTGCACGTTGGGCTCTCTAGAGAGGAAAGGAGGAAAAACATCTCCCAAGCCTCCTAGATGACGACCTCCGTTGCCTGCTTCGCCGCCCACTGACTGATAAGGGGCAGACTCCGCTGTGTGCAGCTTGAGCACTCAGGGATAGAGGAGGGTTCCTTCCTCACCCTGCCAGGGGGAGTAATCCAGGCCATCAAGGGACCCTGAGGATTCGAGTGTGTGGGCACTCTAGGAGCAGACTCCGGGGTAGTCGGCAGGGTCAGGAAGCAGAGCACCTTGGTGGCCTGAAGGAGTGGAGGTTAGGAGACAGTAGAGGTGTAGAAATAGAAAGTAGGGGAAAAAAAAAAAAGGCTTTGAACCGTTCTCCTGCTCAGTGGGGCGGCTGCTGGAGTATCTGCACCATCTCTTTGACTTGGATCTTAGGCACTCATCTCTGAAAGTACACATGGTGGCCATTTTGGCCTATCATGTTCCCTTTGCAGACAGGTTGTTTGCTCAACTGGAAATCTCTAAGACTTTTCTCAGAGGGGTTCTTCACCTGAGACACCCTATCCGAGTCCCCGGCCCTCCTTGGGATCTGAACTTCGTTCTTGAGAAACTTACTTTGCCTCCCTTTGAACCGGCGGCATCAGCAGACATGAAGTTCCTTTCATGGAAGACGCTTTTCCTAGTGGCCATTACATCTGCTCGGAGGATTTCCGAGCTTCAGGCCCTGATGTGTAAAATCCCGTACTTGATTTTTCACAAGGAATGTGAGGCTCTACGCACCAATCCTAAGTTTCTCCCAAAGGTGGTAGCGGAATCTATATTGAACCAGTCCATAGAGTTACCCGCTTTCTTTACGCAGTACTCCAATCGAGGGGAGTATCTACTTTACACTATGGACGTTCACCAGATTCTGAGATACTACACTAAAAGAACAAAGGACCTCGGAAAGACCGATCAACGGAGATCACGTGATGCAGAGCTCCTGGTAGCTGCTTCTCCAGAGTGCTCCTCCACCCGACCCCCTGACAACATCAAAATCCTCGTTTTTTCACCCCAGGAAGCTGTTCCTACTTGTATATTCTGTGACAAAGAAGACAGAAGACCACTTCGCAGCACTAAATGGAAGCAGAAAAAAAGCGCTTCCGAAGCATACTCCTCCAACTTCTCTGGAGAAGGCCCCAAAGAAAACCAGGGCCTTGGCTAGTCAGCAAGCTCAGCCACCGGGTACAGACGTCACCACTACAGAACCGCTGACACTTGCAAGATTTCTAGAGGAATTCCAACCCTTTAAAACTGAAATGAAGGAGCTGATGGGGGAAATTAAAATGCTGACTCGAGCTCTCGAAGATCTATCTCTACGCACGTCTGATAATGAGACCTGCATTTGGTCCATTGAACGGAAAAATGAAAAACTCGAACCTGAGGTAGTGGCCTTATGACAACGGATTGCCAAGCTAGAAGACAAGACGGAAGATCTGGAGGGTCGCAGCCGTCAGAACAATGTGGTCAGTATTGGTCTCCCCGAGACAGAAGAGGGTGACGATCCAATAAAATTTGCTCAGAAAATTGTGGAAAGATTGCTGGCCCTCGCCCTATGGGCAAGCGTATATTATAGAAAGAGCCCACCGCGCTTTGAGGCCCCACCTCGCGGAGACCCCCGCTCCTTCATCCTCCGATTCTTGAATTACTTAGGCGTCAGTACTTTCTTCATAAAGTTAAAAATATAAAACAGATCTGTTGGGAAGGTAATAAATTAAGAGTAGTACAGGATCTGCCCCTATCAGTGAGACAAAAAATAGCTGCTTACCATCCTATTATCGGGAAGCTGATCGCAGCCGGCATTAAGTTCAGGATGGGGTACCCAGCTCGCTTCCAAGTCATGCTATCCGGTTCTTGGCGTTACTCTGACAGCCCTGATTCTGCATTGGAGAATCTAAAAGAGACATCACCTAGTCTCTTCAGGAAATCCTGAAGGAGTGGCTCAGCAGGTCTGACAAGTAATAACGCTTCCGTTATAGAGATGAAGAAACGGGAGCTCATTGCAGTTTTTACTCTAGCTCTTGGAACAAACTAACTTTGCTTCCCATCAAGCGTGTTTTTACTGCCAGAGCGGCTTCTTCTCTTCAGCGCTTCTTTTGGACTCTGGTTTGGATAATTCTGCCTGCTCTACCTGGGGCTGGCTTTATCACTCCCGCAATATATATTCCTTTTGTTATCGCAAATCGCTAGGACTCTCTCCGGGGTTATGACTTCTGCTCCCCGCTCTCAAGTGGTGTGTCGTGTCCCCGGTTTAATTTTACATATTCTTAACCTCAGTTACTAGACTTTTTGAAATGTTTGAGGATCATTCTCCTTTCATCGTTCATGGCACAATTCTGACACCAGAGGGAGACAGAGACTTTGCTACCTCCGTTTTAGTTTCTGCATGCTGTACAGGTTTCGTTTATACGAGTTTTGTTTTACTTAATTGGAGCCCTAGTTTATTGGGATAAAGTTGTTTCTTTCCTTTTTTTGAACAATGTTGCTTCGTGTTGTGGCGGGTCAGTGGGGGAGGGTGGAAGGGGCCGTTGTGAGATGACTAGGTGGGCTGCGGGCATGACTACTAATAGTCCGGGTGGGCTAAGGGAGGAAGGGAGTGGGCTTATGAGGGTAAATAGTTGTTTGGGGTTGGGATTTTCGGGGATCATGGTTGACTGGACTATGAGGGGGGAGGAGAAGGGTGGAGACTGCATAGCGCACGTTACTTGTACCAATATAATGAAGGAACCCTGGTGCAAAGCAGGATTATATCTGGGACTAAATATAATTTCAGATGGCTGGAAGCATTAATTTGGTGACCTGGAATGTTAAAGGTGCTCGCCATAAAACGGAACAATACAAAATTTTAAAACACCTAGACCATGTTCATGCAGACATTATGTTTCTACAAGAAACTCATCTGCTCAATGAGGAGATTAATAACTTGAGGAGACTGCAAATAGGGCAGGTTTATGCCTCACAAGGCAGTACTCAAAGCAGAGGAGTGATGATTATGATTTGCAGATCTCTCCCTTTTAGGCTGACCCAAATACTACAGGATACTGCTGGGAGGTACATTTTTATTAGAGGCACCTTACACACTGTTGAGATGGTATTGGGGTCGATCTACGGCCCAAATACTGACACCCCTGAATTTTTCAGGCAAATAATGGAAACACTCACACCTTTTCTCAACCTACCTATTATTATTGGGGGGGGGGACTTAAACTTAGTACTAGACCCACTCATGGATAGGTCTGGGAGTCCCAGGAGGGGTCCAACCCCTGCGCAAAGGGCTGCAACTGAATTACTGGACCAAATAGGTCTCTGCGATGTTTGGAGGATCCTTCATCCTTCCGAAAGAGATTTTACATTCACCTCCCAGGTACACACCACTAGATCTAGGATAGATTATATCTTATTGTCTCACACCCTCATGACAGGCGTTGTGAATTCGACTATAGCCCCCGGTCTACCCTCCGACCACTCCCTAGTCACCTGTGTATGTGTTTTTTCTTCCCTTCCAAAAACTGGGGGTAGATGGAAAATAAATAACCAGTTATTAAAAGATCCCAAAGTAGTAGACCTTATTTCTACCCAAATAACTGATTTCATAACTATCAATCAGAACCCCGGTACTCAACCCGATATGCTGTGGGGGGCATTAAAAGCTTACCTGAGGGGAACCCTGATATCTCTGGCTTCCCATCGGAAAAAAGAGAGACAAAGTCAGATTTCTGAGTTATTAACTCAGATTCGGGAGAAAGAATCCAGACTTTCGCCTTCCTCTTCGGAGGAATATTTACAAGAACTAACCCAGTTACGTGACTCATACCTTCGGATATTAGGGGAAAAGGCAGAATGGGCAATTATTAAAACAAGGGCAGTATACACCGACCAAGGAGAGAAATCTGGTAAAATGTTAGCCAGACGTCTAAAACAATTGGAATCCTCCAGGCTAGTCACCTCCATTCGATCTTTAGAGGATAACTCCCTTAAAACAACTCCCAAGGATATCCTGGTCGAATTTAAAAAATACTTTGAAGAGTTGTATGGACCCATGAAAAACTCACCTTCTGATCAAATGATTAGCAGCTACTTAAACAGCCTGAATCTGCCATCCTTGGAAAAGTCAAGTCAAGATAAATTGATAGCTCCTATCACAGAAAGTGAAATTGATAAGGTCATCAAGTCCCTGCCTTCCGATAAAACACCAGGCCCAGACGGGTTCTCAGCCAACTTCTATAAAGCCTTTTCTAAACAATTAACCCCCCTATTACTGCAGTTGTTTCAATGTATACTAAATGGGTCCGCCACTGATATATCCTTATTTGAGGCCTTAATTATTCTTTTACTTAAACCGGGTAAACCTTCAGATTTAGTATCCAGTTACAGACCTATATCACTCCTTAATCAGGATATCAAGATTCTTACTAAATTATTGGCAAACCGAGGCTCTTCCCAGGTTAATTGGGGCTGAACAGGTGGGTTTTATGATAGGGAGATCCTCAACAGACCACATGCGATCCTTGGCCTTTGTCTTCTCGGCCTCCGGCGAAGCCGACCATCCTATGGCTCTGGTTTTGGTGGACGCTGAGAAGGCTTTCGATAGGGTCCAGTGGAACTATCTGTTTAAGGTGTTGGAGTTTTTTGGTTTCCCTCAGGTATTCTGTTCTTGGATTCTCTCTATTTACAAGACTCCTTTTGCTAAAATATCTTGTAATGGTACAATATCTGAGCCCTTCAAACTGTTCACCGGCACCAGACAAGGATGCCCCCTGTCCCCGCTCCTTTTTAATTTATATATTGAACCCCTAATTAGGCGGATTGTACAGGCACAAACGATTCAAGGTATCTCAATTATGGGGCAAACCTTTAAGGTCCTTGCCTACGCTGATGATTTACTATTGCAGCTTTCCCATCCAGTGTCCTCTATTCCGGCATTACTCGAGACTATTCAGGGTTTTAGTAATATCGCTAATTACAAGCTTAACATGGGGAAAACTGTGGTTTTTCTGCTGAATCATAAAATTTTCATTCAGGATATTCTTATCCATGGGCTTGCCGGGAACGCAGAAACAATTAAATATCTGGGCCTTACTTTATCGAGATCCCCTACTCGTATGACCCAAATTAATCTTTTTTCGTTACTAAATGATATTGAATCAGACCTTAAAAGATGGGCCCTTCTCCCATTATCCATGTGGGGGAAAATTAACTTAATGAAAATGAACATATTTCCACGATTGTATTATCCTATTTCCATGTTAAATGACTTGCTCCCCTTTAAAATGGTTCAAGAAAATTCAGGCCATACTTGGGGGTTTCATTTGGAATGCTAAGAGGCCCAGACTAGCCTACCAAAAACTTATGGCCCCTAAATTGCTCGGTGGTCTGAGACTTCCCCATATGGGGCTGTATTACTGGGCAAGCCATGCCAATAAATATTTTAGATGGTCAATACCTTCTGAACCTCATGATAGAAATTACACCCCCCTTTGGTTAACCTTAGAGAAGTCCTACATTTCTAAGCTAGGTCTTTCCCCCACCTCTCTCTTGTATTGTCCTCTAAGTTCACTTCCCAGATCTCTTTGTAACTCTCCCATTGGGACATCAATTAAAATCCATTCACAACTTTGCTCGTTTTTTAAAATACTCCCACAGTAAGGACCCATCTTGGCCTTTAGTGGGCAACCCAAATCTTCTTATTGATGGTAGGCCCATCAGGGATAACTGGCTACCACAAATAGGGGGACATAGAGCAAAGGATCTCCTCTCAGCGGAAGGGTTGGTCTTAACGTCTACTGATATCTTGAGCAAGCTCCAAATTCCACAAACTAATATATTTAAGGTATTCCAACTTTGCCAACTATTGCTCCAGAAATTGAGCCTAACCCCTGTAGTTTCTTCCATTCCTGACTTTTATGATGAGATATACCCTCTAGTTTGTAAACCTCATGCAGTCTCTGGCATCTATAGCAGACTTCTTGGTTGGCTTCACCCCTCTAATCTGGCTCCGACTAGCTTTTGGTCTTTATACTTTCCTAACGCTGTTCTGGATTGGTCAGGTATATGGAAAGCTTGTCAGAAATTTTTTGTGCAAGACAGGCTAAGACTAATGCAATTCATGCTAAAGCATAATATTTAATACTCTCCTCTAAAAACTCACCAGATTAGGTATGATATCTTCTCCTACTTGTTATAGATGCCAGCATGATACCGAGGATTTATTACACATCTTTTGGAGTTGTCCCAAAGTGGCTCCGCTTTGGGCCAATATTAGAAGTCGAATGGACCCCCTTTTAGGACTGGGGGAATGTTTCACTGCCGAGATCTGTGTCTTAGGAGACGTCTCCTCCATTGCAGTATGTAATAGAAAATTTCATATTTGCATGATCTCTGCATCGGTTAAAAAAATTGTACTCAGACATTGGAAAGATACTCTTGATATCTCTTATGGCGAGTGGCTTCAAGAACTCCTTGCCAATCTTAGGACTGAACGTTCTATTGCTAGTCTCCAGAATAACCTACGTAAGTTTAATCAGATCTGGGGCCCTTTATTTACGCTTTATTCCTTATCTGACGAGGTATAGTATTTTATACCCGATACATCTGAAATATATTCTATGTGAGCTGTGTGGGGGATAGGCTTAGGGGGTTTGGGATTTCTGGGGGGGGTTAGGATGGGGGATTGGGCTGAATATATCTGTTTTTCATGTTACTCTCATGTTCTGATGTATTTTCTTGTACAAATCTAGTGGCCTGTTGTATTCACATGTTGTAAAACCTTAATAAAATTTGAATGGCAAAAAAAAAGAAAGACCGAGCAACTATTTGTCTCTTTTGCCCCCAAAAGAGAAGGCAATGCTGTTTCTAAGCAATGCCTGTCTAAATGGTTGGCTCATTGCATTGCCTTCTGTTATGACAAGTACAACAAGACCCTTCCGGGTCAAGTAAGAGGACACTCCGCCAGAGGAGTCGCTGCCTCTGCGGCATTTTTCAAGAACGTGTCAGTGGCAGACATCTGTGCTGCTGCCACTTGGACTTCTTTCCATACATTTACAAAACATTACAGTTTGGATATTGCCTCTCGCCGTAGAGCAGGCTTCGGGCTTACTATTCTGCGAGGCCTCCTTTCTTAAGGCCTCCACAGTTAGAGGATCTGCTTTGAGTAGCTTTCCTCCTCCCATGTGCTTCTTCTTGTTCCAGACTGCTTGGGACTCAGTCCTATATGTAATTACCTACTGCAAGAGCCCTCTCGAAGTAAGATAGTACAGTTACGTAACAACTTACCGTAACAGTAGATCTTCGAGAGAGGCTCTTGCAATAAATATCTATCTCACCCTCCATCCCCTAGGCTTTTCAGCTCCTTTTCCAGTGAGAAATCTTACTTCTCTCTCATCTGGCCTCCTTTGAGAAAGAACTGGAAGAAGCGGGTGTGAGGACCACCCCTTTATACCGACGTCTCCTGACGCCGGTCACCTGATGTGGGGCGGGTCCCTCACCAGAGACTGCTAGCTAGAAATTGTTCTGTGGGGTCCTGACGCCTGCTGGCTTCAGTCCTATATGTAATTACCTACTGCAAGAGCCTCTCTCGAAGATCTACTGTTATGGTAAGTTCTTACGTAACTGTACTTTCCCTAGGCTATGACCAGGCTACTCAAACTGACTGTAAACTCAGGTATTTTTTCAGTATACAGAGAGGTTGGGAGAGATGTGGACATGGCCTACCTAGACTTTAGGAAGGCATTTGACACAGTCCCACACAATAGATTAATAGTCAAATTAACCAGCCTGGGAGTGGGTCCCAGGGTGATAGCCTGGGTAAAACATTGGCTGGATAACAGAACACAGAAGGTAATTGTAAATGGAATCCACTTTGAAGAAAGAGGGGTTACTAGTGGGTACCACAGGGTTCAGTCCTTTTTAATGTCTTTATAAGTGACATTGCAGAGGGACTAGAAGGAAAAGTATGCTTCTTTGCAGATGACACAAAGATCTGCAACAGGGTTGATACACAAGTATGCATGGAAAGGATGAGAAGGAACTTGGCAAGGTTGGAGGAATGGTCCTAAGTCTGGCAGCTAGGATTCAGTGCAAAGAAGTGCAAAATAATGCACCTGGGAAACAAGAACCCAAGGGAAGATTACACAGTGGGGGGGGAGGTAGTAACAACAACAGAAAAGGAAAGGGACCTGTGGGTAGTCATATCAGATGACCTTAAGGTTAGCAAGCAATGTGAGAAGGCAGTAGGGAGGGCTGGGGGTATACTGGGATGCACAGGGAAAGGCATCACCAGAAGAAAACAGGAAGTTGTTATCCCTCTGCACAGACAGTTGGTGAGACCCCATCTGGAGTACTGCGTCCAGTTCTGGAGTCCCCATCTCCGAAAGGACATAGACAGGATAGAGGCAGTCCAGAGGAGGGCAACTAAAATGGTGCAGGGTCTGCAAGAGAAGCACAGCAAGGAGAGACTAAAGGAGCTTAATATGTATACCCTTGAGGAAAGGGGGGACATGATAGAAACTTTTAAGTACCTTAGTGGAATCAACAAAGTCCAAGAGGGTAGCATCTTTCAGAAAAGAGACTTGCAAGAACAAGGGGACACAATTTAAAGATTGAAGCGGTTCAGGGGCAATGTGAGGAAGAATTTTTCACAGAGAGGGTAGTGGATGCATGGAACAGCCTGCCTGAGGAGGTCAGTGGGGTCTGAAACTGTGGGAGAATTCAAGAATGCATGGGACAGACATAAGGAAATTCTTGGGGGGGGGGGGGTAGGAAGAAATAGGCTGTTGGTTAACTAGGATCTGCGGCCTATCCTATAGGTAGGTAAATGGGCAGACTAGGTGGGCCAAGTGGTCCTTCTCTGCCATCAAAGTCTATGTTTCTATGAGATGCATTCTAGTTCCTACAAGCATCAAATGGTGCTACAGCTACATTATTCTTTGGTCTTTTGCATTGCAGTTATTTAATAGCATGAAAACTCTGTTATGTGGGCAATTTCATACTTTTTTTTTTTTTCAGAAAAATATAAAGGTTAGCTTTCCATTCACAAAGTTATTTATTACATTTATTATTACATTCTCTCTGAGCTTAGTCATTGTCGTTCTTGTCATCACGCGGGTGTAGCTAGGCTAAACAACCGAGGACTTCTTCAGTGTAAGGTCAGTTGCAGGTTGAGAGAGAAGCACCCTTTGCTCAACAGGTTCTCATGTACTCTCCTCTTTGCAGCAGTGGAAAGTTAGCAAAGCGTTACAGACAGCTGCAAGGAGCAATAGCAGGCACAACACTCACTGATGGCTATGAAACGGCATATCCCAGTCCCTCAGTGCTTTTCCACTGGGGCAGCTGTAAAATAGTTCCTGGCTTGATCCCAGTAGGATCTGGCCTGCTGTGCAGATCAGCCCTAAAAAGAGAGAGAGAGACAGAAAAAGAGAACGGGGGCGAGCAAATATGAACTGCAAATTAAGTGGTGCTCCCCTCCCCTTTTCATAAAAACTGAAGTCATTTTTGATAACCTTTCAATAGGAAAAAAAAAAACAGTACCTGAAGTAGCTGTGTTCCCATGATGTCACTTGTGGCAGCAAAATTTACTGAGGCTACATACTGAACCAGCCAGTAGCGACTATCGGGGCTCCAAATAAGGTGAGTACTGACCTGTTTTACTCACCTCATTTTAGGAAATACTGTTCGGAAAATATTTTAAATGAGTACCAATACTGTGGTAGCGCTGTGCCACCCCCCCCCCCGGCATGGGGTTTGAGGGAAGAGACTCTGTACCGTCTTCTTTATATCCACCTGCAAGTCTGTTGCACAGGAGCACCTTTTCTTTCCTATCCTCTACTGTCCTATAGGCTGGCCAGCTACAAATCTACCTTCTTTTCTCCCTTTCTGTCTCTCTCTCTCTCCCCCTCTCTCCCTTTGCCTTGGGAGAGCACTGCCTACCACCACCTGGTTTGCCTGCTTGACTGGCTGTAATGACAGTAAAATAAAATTACTAAAAGCAGATAAATATGCTGTTTTAGGGTGCTAGAAACAGAGCTGCTCTGTTGAGCTGTTTTTGTGATGTTCCAGCGCTTGCCTGCCTTCCTGCATGAACGTGCGCAGGATCGCAGCACTGTGCAGCTGCCAAAATAATTTACACAGCTTCTAGGGCTAGAAATAGCTCCAAAACATTCCCCTTTTGATTTCATGCCTGTATCTGCGTCGCCTGTGTAGGCTGTCAGGAAGTCCAAAATTAGATGTTTAGACTGATTTGCCTCCCTGATTCTCGGGATATTTGGAAAATAAAGAAAGAATCGTTCCTGTAGTAATAGTGAGGGAAGGAGCTGTTGTCCACACTCTTTTCTCTCAGTCCTATTGTTGTAGTAGTGAAATAAAAGTAGTAAAATAAAAGTCCCTCAGAGAAAGGCCCTTTCCTGACTGTCCTTTCTGTGCATTGTAATCCAGGGCCAAGTGTAGGGAAAGCGAGTGTTTCAGTGCCCTAGCACTGTTCCTTTAATGCTGGACTGCAGTTGTCAGCTATGTTATGTGTACTGCACTCATACCTCGATGGTGGCACTTTGTTGGCACTGAAGTATGCATCCACGTCTGCAAAATCACAGAAAAGGAGTGTTTTCAAAGTGCAGACGCGGATGCTTGCCTCTGTGTATTTTTTTGAAAGGGTATTTTTTTGAGCCTGTGGATGTGATGCGGCACCGTGAGTTTTAAAAATAGGGGTGTAGTCCCCCCCCCAGCACCCCCTCCACCCAAGACCCATTGTAACGGATGTGGTGCGGGTGCCTGTGTGGTCACTTCTGCTCTTGCGCAAGTGGTGGTTGGCGTCACCTCGCCGTCATGGGCACATTGCCACCAGAGCGGGAGGAAGGCATGCAACTGGTGATCTGAGCCAGCCGTGGGGCCTGCAATTCTTGGGGCAATTAGATCAAGAACGGGGTTTGAGTGCATGGTACAGGGTATGGTATCGACCAGGGGTATCGAGCACAGGAAGGCCTTTGAAAGCCCTGGGGAAAGCCCCCTGGGGAAAGCCCTGTTTAAAGTCGCCCGAGAACCTGGCCCATGAAAGCACAGGTGCACTGTGGTGAGCACAATTTTTGTGCCAGTTTTGTGTTTGGCCCGGCGGGCTCTCGGGGAATCTGGGGGGAATCTCACCCAGAAATCTTGGTTTTGAAAAAAAGAACCATGCGGGGAACCAAGTTTTTGGCTGGTTTTACTCTCAGTCCTAGCTCCCGGTTTTACTTTCTGGTTTTTGGGTGGGTTTTACTCTGTGGCAGTCCCTGGGGCCCGGTCATTTTGGCACCCAGTTTGGCACCTCTCTCCTGGATCTCCCACTGGGTCTACACCCGGGATTTACACCCTTCTTTACAGGGGCATTGAATCCCTGATTAAATTGTATCCAGGAATCAAATTGAATCAGGTCTGGGAACCCACCTGGGAATCAGGTAAGCTGTCCTCCGGGGCTGTCCTCAGCTGTTTTGGGTCCCGTTTTGGGTATTGCCCAGGGTGGGGTGGGGTGGGGTATTGCAAATGAATGAGTCCTGGGCAACGCATGCAGGAGCCCGGGCCGGGAGCCAGGGTATAGATTGTAGAATAGACTACATGTAAAATCCGGGTGTGAAATGCAGTGTTAGCTGAAGAAGAAGAGCAGGATACGGGAGCAGGATTATCTTTCTGTCAGGACCTGCCACTTTGGAGTTCCAGTTTGTTGATGAGACACATTATCACCCTAGCACTGGTTTTATCATTGAGACAAAATGAACAAAATGTGTGCCAGAGGTCAATTATGTGTGCGGTTATGTATGTTTATCAGGCAGTTGTCACAGCTTCCATGTATAAAATGGCCTGCCATTTTCAATTATCCTTACAAAAAAGGTGTCATCCTTTTTTTTTAACTAGAGTTTTAATGGCATCAGTAAATACCCTTGGTGAGGAATTGCATAGCAAAGACATGAGAGTGCAGCCTGGGAGTACAGACTCCTCACATGGCATGAGGATGCAGTACTCTTAACACAGGAGTGGGAATTGTAAAGAAGGCAATAAAAGTGCCTTTTATCTAGAGGAAAGTGTGTGGAAGCTGACTTTCAAGACAACCCCTCCCGAGACCGGGTATAGAGTCAAACTTAGGCCCTGTCCACACTACGCTCCAGCCTGGTAACGGATGCAATTCGTTACAACCGGGAAGCGGTGCAATGTCCACATTGCGGCGGTGTCCGTTATGGGACTGGTACCACCGGTCCACACTAGGTGCGGGGCGACCGTTACGGCGGCACCCGTTCCCAGGATGCAGCTGGCGCATGCTTTCACGGGCCCTGCGAGGCCCGTTACCATGCGTCTACCTTAAGCCGGTAATATTGCAGGCGCAGCAGTTTCATAACCATTGTTAAACCACCTCATGTATGGTTTCAACAACAGTTACGAAAACACCTTCTGTAACGTTACAGGTGTAAACACAAACCGTTGCGGTAACGGTTTGGGCACTCTGTAACGTTACAGAGGCATAGTGTAGACAGGGCCTATATGGTCTTCCATAGAGACAGAGTGGTTTTGAAAACTGCTGCAAAATCCTTCTCTAAAGTGGTTTCTGAGTTTCATGTAATCAGTCTGTGACAACCTGTGTATTTCCCAAGGCCACACACACAAACAGGTGAGAGGAAGTTACACAGATTAGTTGAGAAAATTGCTCTTGGTTTCTATATAGAAAGAACTGTGGTAGGAGCTAGAACCTGGAGCTAGAAAGGCAGCATGGCAGGGACAGGACACAGAAAGCAGCTCGGAGCAGACAGGTGGGGTAGAAAAGCAGGAGCAGATCTGCTGGAAGGGGACCCAACATGGACGACAGAATGGGTAACAACCTGGGAAAAGTCGAGGGGCAGGGCAGAGACATGCAACAGAATGGGGTCACAGCAGCAGGGGATGAGGAGTAAATTGCACTCGCTGAGAGCAGCCACTCAGCCCCGGATAGACGCTAACCAGGCCTCGGGCAGGAGCATATTGTAACTGATGCCAAACTAGGATGCCATTGAAAAGAGGCTGCATCTCAGCAAGTTTTTTTTTAATGATTTACATTGCAAAGACTAAAACCGAAGTCAAGAATTCATTTTCAGGGTGCACCTGTTCATTTCAGAAGTCTTTGGTTTGGTGTTATGAATTACTGTATTTCCAACTCATTCCCATCCAGAGGTCTGTGCCTCCGAGTTCTTTGATATGTATGCTAACACAAGGTTCTAGGGACATCGATATGTTGTTCATCCACACTGTCTGGCAGGTTCCTTGCCACTTTAAATCTTGCCGGAAGGTCTTCAAGCTGGCTCCTCCCACCCACCCGGGTGGTAAAACTCTAGGCTCCGCCCCATGACACCAGATCTTCCTTACCGCTTGGAAGCTCAGGGTCCCTCCTCAACGCTCTGCATATAGACTGGATCCTAATTCTTCGGTTTGCCCGAAAATAATTCTAAAGTTCTCAAGACTTCGGTCTAATTACTCCCTCGCCGCTGCGATGGACAAATTGACTCCCGGGTTTCAGTGGTGCCCATGCGGGCAGAAGATGTCCAGGACGGACCCGCACTCCACGTGCGTCTACTGCCTCGGCCTTGATCACGACCCGCAGGCCTGTGAGTTATGTCGATCGTTTTCGACCAACGTCCTGGAGGACTGTGCTGCCCGGTTACAGCTTGGGTGCCCCGAGAAGCGCTACCCGGCGGTGAAGTCAAAGGAGGCCTGTTGGGTGGTGTCTGCGGCGGCTGGCTCAGCTGAGCAACTCGAGCAGATGATCGCACTCGAGGAGGAGGTGGCCCAGGCCGCATCCTCATCTTCCTCAGTCGCGGCATTTATCCCGCTCTCTCTGGGATCCTCCTACACAGCTTCCTTTAAGGAGTTTTGCCAGTCCCTTTCCACGAAGGGAGAGGGGCCATCAGGACACTCTTCTTGGTCGAAAAAGAAGGACTCAAAGGGTAAGTCCCACCATCGACGTTCGTGGGAGCAGGAGAGGTCCCCTTCCTCGGACAGTCAACACTCGACTTCGGTCGAGGTTGTGGCTAAGGCTGCTGGCTTCACGGTGTCCCCGTCAGGTCAGCCAGCCGAGACACCCGTCGACGCGGTCGAGATTTTTCTTGACCCGTCAGACGGGCTGTCGACTGGTGAAGCTGACAACCCTTCCTCACCAGTTCCCCTGGTGGAAACCGAAGACTTGCCTGTGCTTCCTGTGCTGAAGTTCCCGGTCAAGGCTCCCGAGCTGAGGGAAGAGCGGGTGTCCCCCACTCCCTCCCAGACCCACCCTCGGAAACACCGAGGGTCTCGGTCTCGGTCTCAGACCTCGTCTCGGTCCCGCTGACATTGGCGGTCTCGGCACCGAGGAAAGCGGCGGCACCTCTTGTCCTCGTCTTCCTCCTCGGAAGAGGAGATGCTTCGACGCAAATTGTGTCAACGCTACGAGGACTTAATGTGGCAGCAGCTCCTTTTGTCTGGGAACAAGCCGACGCCATCGCCTTCCCCGGCCATCAAGTGACTGTCACCCGAAAGGCCGAAACAACCCCTCATGGTTGTCGAGGTGCCCAAGCCTGGGCCAATTGTTCAGCCAAAACCAGCTGCTCCACCAATTTTGGTGGAACCTGCACCTCCACAACCAAAATCGGGGGCACCGACCAAGGACTCTCAGTCGGGTCAGGGTCTGCCCCACCGGTTGTCGGTCACCCTCACACCCAACCATCTTCGGCAGGTGGAGGGTGGCTCAGGCCCCAGGCAGCTCTTCACAGACTCCTCGGAGTCTGACGAAGACTCCTCCCTGTTTTCCAGGCCCCTTGACCTGGAATCCTCCGGGGGGCAATCGATGGATGAGAGCCCATCTTCGTTCATGGGTCTGCTTCGGCTCATCTCGGAGTCCACCGGGATGCAGCTCAAGCCCGTATCCAAGCGGGCCAAGTATCCCCTGACGGAGATACTGGACCAAGGGGATTCGCCCGCGGAAGCCTTTCCGGTGGCTGAAGCCATTGTCGGCCCAGCCTTGGAGCTCTGCAGAGGCCAGCTTCCTGTCCTGCACCTTTGGCCAGGATGGCCAGGAAGTATGCGGTCCCTACCGGCTCTTTGTCCAGTTTTTCCGAGCACCCTTCTGCAAAGGGGATGGTCACCGATAGCGTTTTCCAGCATTCCGGGAATGCTAGGGATGTGGATAAGCCCCCCAACAAGGAGTCCAAAAAGCTGGACTATGCCGGGCGCAAGATGTACACTCGTCCTCCTAGCCTCCGCCAGGCCAGCTCGGCCGTGCTGATGGCACACTTCTCCCACGCCCTCATGGGCTCCCTGGATGAGGTGATCCCTCATCTCCTGGCCGACCTGCAGACCACGGTCAAGCAGGTGCGGGATCAGGGAAGGGCAGTGGCGAAGCAGCAGCTCCAAACGGCTCTAGACATTGGAGACTCCTGTGCCCGATCAGTAGCGGCTGCAGTGGCCATACGCCGCAGAGCATGGCTGAGGATATCCACCTTCACGGCGGATACCCAGCATAAATTGGCGGACGTCCCTTTCTTGGGGACTGACCTGTTCAGCCCTGGAGTGGAAGGCCACCTCCAACGGATTGAAAAGTCCAATGCTACCTTGGACTCTGTCACCTCCACCCAGAAGGACAAGGGCCGTCGTCAGCAACATAAGTCCTTTTGTCCTTCTGCGCCTGCGGCACGTCTGGCCCCGCAACACCAGCATCAGGGCCAGCAGGCTCATGCTTGGCATCCCAAAGCCAAGCCTGCGGCTTCCTCTAATAGGAAGCAGGGAGGAAAAGGCCCAGGAGGCCCCTCGGCCGGCCCCTCCTCCAAGCCTGCCCATTGACTGGTTGAGGGATGTCGGCCCCAGCCTTGTCACTCCCCCATGGGTTCCCCCCCGTGGGGGGACGGCTCCGCCACTTCCTTTCCGCCTGGTCTGCTATCACCACAGACCACTGGGTGTTGAAGGTGGTAGGAAAAGGCCTGCCTCTGGAGTTCGAGCAGGCCCCGCCCTTCCGAGCCGTCGCCCCTCGGGGGGACTACGAGGTCTGCAGCCTCTCTGTCGGCTCGCTGAGCCGACATTGCCCTGCTCCTTGAAAAAGAGGTGATCAGGAAGGTGGCGGATCCTCCACCAGACCCAGAGTTTGTGTCCAGGTACTTCCTGGTCCCGAAACAGATGGGGGGCTGGCGCCCTATTCTAGACCTGCACAACCTGAACAGGTTCCTAAGGTCTCGAACCTTCAGGATGGTCACTCTGGCTCAGATCATTCCATCCTTGGAACGAGGTATGTGGTTCTGTTCTCTGGACCTCCAGGATGTGTTCTTTCACATCCCAGTCCGTCCCATCAGAGATTCCTCCGCTTCAGGGCAAAGGGATCTCTCTACGAGTTCCAGGCCATGCCCTTCAGCCTTTCCCTAGCTCCCAGGGTCTTCACCAAATGCATGGCAGTGGTGACAGCATTCCTGGGGCGCCGAAGAGTCCGGGTGTACCCCTACCTGGACGACTGGCTGATTGCAGCCTCCTCCAGAACAGGAGGTGGAGCAGTCCAGGGATCTGGCCCTCCAGGTTTGCTCTTAAGTTGGCCTTCTCATCAACGAGGCCAAGTTGGAACTCGTGCCAAAGCAGGCGATACAATTCATCGGGGCAGAGCTCGACTCTCTGCTAGCCAGAGCACGGCTCCCGGTGGACAGGGCCGAGGTTCTTTCCTCCTTTGCCCAATCATTTCAGGTTGGGCAATTGCGCTCTGCCCGGGACTTCCTGCGCCTCCTGGGCCTCATGGCGGCCTGCACCAGCGTGGTCCGTTGGGCTCGTGGGTACATGCGTCCCCTTCAGTGGGGGCTGGCCAGCCAATGATCTTAGCACTTCGATCCCTTGGATCAGCTAGTGACAGTGACCCAGGGGATGCAGAACACCCTCCAGTGGTGGACCGATCCAGCACATCTGCAGGAGGGCATCCCGTTCGTCCGCCCCGAGCCGACGATCTATCGACCGATGCCTCTCTGATGGTTGGGGTGCCCATCTGGGGGAGCACAGAGTGCATGGCCTCTGGTCCCCTTGGGAGTCCCGATGCCACATCAATCTGCTGGAGTTTCGAGCGGTCCATCTAGCCCTCACCGCCTTCACTCCCTTTGTTCGGGGTCAAGTGGTCCGGGTCCAGATGGACAATACCACGACCATGTACTACCTAAACCGCCAGGGTGGGACGCGCTCCATGCCTCTGTGCAGGGAAGCTCTCTGCATTTGGTCCCTCATGCGCAGCCTGGAGGCGGATCTCCTTGCCATCCACGTGGCAGGAGCCTCCAATATTCTGGCCAATGCCCTGAGCGGGATAGGGTCTGCATCCCATGAGTGGTCTCTCCTGCCGGAGGTAGTACAGGACCTCTTCTCCCACTGGGGCATGCCTCAGGTGGACCTGTTTGCCTCCAGGGAGAATGCGAAGCTGAGACTGTTTCACGCCCGCCCCCCTCAGCAGGGCTCGCTGCAGGGGGATGTCTTCTCAAGGCCGTTGACCCTGGGCCTCTTCTACGCCTTTCTCCCATTTCCCTTGATCCACAAGGTGCTTCTCAAGGCGAGGAGGGACAAGGCACAGTTGATTCTAGTTGCCCCAGACTGGTCCCGCCAGTTCTGGTATCCAGATCTCCTCAGTCTCAGCTCCAGGCTCCCGAGGCGACTTCCAGCCTGCCTGGACCTGATCTCAGTCAACCAGGGGAAGGTATTCCATTTGGACCTTCAGTCCCTGCACCTGATGGCCTGGTTCCTGAGCGGCTAGAATTCCAGGCCTTGGGTCTTTCCAGCGAGGTCCTCAACGTTGTTGAGGCGTCCCGTAAGGAGTCGAACAGAAAATGCTACGCCTTTAAATGGAAGAGATTCTCCATTTGGTGTCAGGGCAAAGGCCTGGACCCTTCCTCATGTTCCTTGGCAAGCATTCTGGACTACCTGTCGTCCCTTTCTCAGTAAGGCTTCAGTCGACGACTCTCAAGGTGCATCTGGCAGCCATCTCTGCTTACTGGGCGCAGGCCGGCAAGCAGTCGGTGGCGCAGGAGAAGGTGGTCGAGCGCTTTTTCAAAGGCCTTAATCACATATCCCCTGTAGTGCGAGATCCTCCACCTCCGTGGGATCTACTGCTGGTATTGGCTAAGCTCATGAGCAAGCCATTCGAACCAATGCACAGGTGTGACATTTCTCACCTGTCGTGGAAGACCGCCTTCTTGGTGGCTATCACATCAGCCAGAAGGATGGGAGAGCTCCAGGCGCTTTCCATCGAGTCTCCTTATCTGGTCTTCCACAGGGACAAGGTTGTCCTGTGCCCCCACCCAATTCCTTCGAAGGTGGTGTTGGAGTTTCACCTTAACCAGGTGTTGACTTTGCGGTGTTCTACCCCAATCACACCTCGGAGGCCGAATATGGCTCCATACTTTGGACCTTGAAGCGCTCGCTTATTACAAGGTGGGCGGCTGAAGTTCGGGAGAGGTTCACCAGCTGTTTGTCACCTATGCTGAAGCCGCACCTGGCAGACCTGCAGCCAAGCGGATGATAGGCAGGTGGGTCACCTCCTGCATAGATCTCTGCTATAGGTTGGCGGGCATGGAGCCTCCCAGAGGAATAAGAGCTCATTCTACCCGCCATACCGCTGCATCGGTGGCTGCTTCCAGGGACGTCCCTATCCAGGAAATCTGCAGGGCTGCTACCTGGAAGTCAGCACACACTTTCATCACCCACTACCACATCGCCCTTCAGTCACGCCAGGATGCTGGTTTTGGGGCCTCGGTTCTCCAGTCATTATTCCCTAAGTAGGGGTGTGCTCCTTGCCTCCCTCCTCGTGGAGAACTGCTAGGAGTCTGTCAGACAGTGTGGATGAACAACATATCCATGTCCCTAGAAATACAGGTTACTCACCTGTAACAGGAGTTCTAGGAATGGTATATGTTGTTCATCCACATGACCCTCCTGGCCTCCCCGGCTTTGACGCACAACCTGGCTTCCAGCGGGCTAGATCTGGCATCATGGGGCGGAGCTGAGAGTTTTACCACCAGGGTGGCTGGGAGAACCCAGCTTGAGGACCTTCCGGCAAGATTTAAAGCGGCAAGGAACCTGCCAGACAGTGTGGACAATAACTGTCAACTCCCTCATGAACCTCAGTTCTTTTTTTCCCGCCGTCGAGTGCACATCGTGGGAGCAGCACCTTAGTTCAACCATTGATGAACTTCAGTGCCACTGCAACATCACTGAAATTTTCTTTTCTAGGGACATGGATATGTTGTTCATCCACACTGTCTGGCAGGTTCCTTGCCGCTTTAAATCTTGCCGGAAGGTCTTCAAGCTGGCTCCTCCCACCCACCCGGGTGGTAAAACTCATTTCCGCCCCATGACGCCAGATCTTCCTTACCGGCAGAGCTCAGGTTCCTCATAGCTCTGCGTATAAGACTAGTTCCTAATTCTTGAATTTTCGAATTAAAAGTTTTTACATAAAAGATTTCGGTCTCTCCTCAAGGCTGCGATGGACAAATCACCCCGGTTTCGGAGATGCCCTTGCGGGCAGAAGATGTCTCGGATGGATCTGCACTCCACTTGAGTCTACTGCTTAGGCCTTGAGCCACGACCAGCAGCCTGCGACTCTGCTCTTCCTTTTGACCTCATCCTCAAGACCGTGCTGCCTGTTTACAACTGGGGCGTCCGAGCGATTTCCTCCGTAAAGTCAAAAGGGCCCGGTCGGCGGTGTCCGGGCGGGCTCTCGCGGATCAGCTCGAACAGATGATCACCCTCGAAGAGGCGGCGGGCCGCTTCTACCTCGGCTGCGGCATTTGTCCCGCTCTCTCTGTGCCTGTTAAGCTTCTTATAGGAGCTTTGTCTGACCCTCTACTAAAGGTGAGGGTCCAACTTCTTCTGGACCATTTTCTCGGTCCAAAAAGAGAGACAAGGGTAAGTCTCACCGTCGGCGCTCTTGGAGGGAAAGATCCTCTCCCGAGTTGTCGGCCGTCGACTTGAGTCGACTTCTCGGCTTCGGGCCGCTGGTCTCACGGTGTCCCCGCCAGGCCAGTTGACCGGAGACTCCGTCGACGCTGGTCGAGATTTTCTCGACCGTTGGACGGAGTTGTCGGCTGGAGAAGCCGAGAATCCCTCTCAGTTCCCCGGTGGAAGTTGAGGACCCGTACGGCTCGTCTGTGCCTCCGGTTCCGGAGCCTTCGGTTGAATCTTCTGAACCGGGGGGAGTGCCGGTTCCCCGCGACACCTCCCCACACTGTCCTCGGCAAAACCGAGGTTCTTGGTCTCGGACTTCTTCGCGGTCCAGCCGATCCCGCCGTCATAGGCGGTCTTGGTCTCGGCACAGCGGCAAGCGGCGCCGCTGCTCGTCCTCTTCCTCCTCCTCGGATGAGGGGAGACTTCGGCGCAAGTTGCGTTGAAGATATGAGGAACTCATGTGGCAACAGCTCTTTCTGACCGGGAATAAGCCGACGCCGTCTCCTTCCCCGGCCATTAAGTGGCTGTCACTGGAGCGGCCGAAACAACCCCTCATTTTATCCGAGGAGCCTGTTCCCAGGCCGGTTGTTCGACCAAAACCAGCTGCCCCACCGATTCCGGTGGAACCTCCGCCTCCACAGCCGTTAGTTGGGGCTCCGACCAAAAATTCTCAGTCTGCTCAGGGACTGCCCCATAGGCTGTCTGTCACCCTCACTCCCGATCGACCTCGGCAGGTGGAGGGTGGCTCAGGCCCAAGGCAGCTCTTTGAGGACTCTTCCGAGTCCGAAGACGATTCCTCCCTTTTCTCCAAGCGAATGGACTTGGAGTCCTCAGGAGGACAGTCGGTGGACAATAGCCCTTCGTCCTTCCTGGGATTGCTTCGGCTCATCTCGGAGTCCACCGGGATGAAGCTCGAACCCGTTTATAAGCGGGCCAGGTATCCCCTCACGGAGATTCTGGACCAAGGGGATTCCCCTATGGAGGCCTTTCCGGTGGCCGAGGCCATAGTGGGCCCGGCCTTGGAGCTCTGGCAGTGCCCTGCTTCCTGCCCTGCGCCTTCGGCCAGGATGGCCAGGAAGTATGCGGTCCCTACCGGTTCCCTGTCCGGTTTTTCGGAACACCCCTTGGCCGAGGGGTTAGTTACCGACTTCGCAGTGCCGGGAACGCTTAGGATGTGATAAACCTCCCGACAAGGAGTCCAAGAAATTGGACTATGCCGGGTGAAAAGTCTATGCTGCGTCCTCCCTCGGCCTTCGCCAGGCCAGCTCGGCCATCCTCATGGCACATTTCTCTCATGCCCTGTTGGGCTCCCTGGATGAGGTCGTCCCTCATCTTCCTGTGGATCTGCAGACCACGGTCAGGCAGGTGCGGGACCAGGGCAGGGCAGTGGGCAAACAGCAGCTCCAGACTGCTTTAGACATTGGGGACTCATGTGCCAGGTCTGTGGCAGCCGCAGTGGCTATGCGTCGTCGGGCTTGGCTGAGGATATCCACCTTTACTTCGGATACCCAGCACAAGTTGGCGGATGTTCCCTTTTTGGGGACTGACCTCTTCGGCCCTGGGGTGGAAGGTCACCTGCAGAGGATCGAGAAGTCCAATGCTACCTTGGACTCAGTCTCTTCCGCTCAGAAGGACAAAGGCCATGAACCACAGCCAAAGCCCTTCGTCCTTCTGCGCCCGGCGACGTCGGCCCAACAACGTCGGGCCAGCAGGCTCAGGGTTGGCATCCCAAACCAAGTCTGGGGCTTCCTCCAACAGGAAGCAGGAGGTAAAGGCCCAGGAGGTCCCTCTGCGGGTCCCTCCTCCAAGCCTGCCCAGTGACGGGCTGAGGGTGTTGCCCCAACCCCACCTCACCCCAGGTTCCCCCATGGAGGCGGCTCACGCACTTCCTTTCCGCCTGGTTCATGATTACCATGGACAGGTGGGTGCTGAGGTGGTGGGAAAAGGCCTGCCTCTAAATCGAGCAGGCCCGCCCTTCAGAGCCGCCCGCACTCGGGGGCCTCGGGATCCGCAGCCTCACTGTCGGCTCGTGCGGAACGACATCGCCTCCTCCTCCTCCAAAAGGAGGTGATCAGGGAGGTGGCGGACCCTCCTCAGACCCGGGTTGGTGTCCAGGTACTTCCCGGTTCAACGTATGGGGGCTGGTGCCCCATTCTAGACCTACATGACCTGAACAAGTTCCTAAGGTCTCGAACCTTCAGGATGGTCACTCTGGCTCAGATAATACCATCCCTGGAACACGGCATGGTTCTGCTCTTCGGACCTGCAGGACGGCTCTTTCACGTCCCTATCCGTCTCGTTACATCGGAGATTCCTTCGCTTGAGAGGAGGAATCCGAGTTCGAGCCATGCCCTTTGGCCTGTCTCCAGCTCCCAGGGTCTTCACCAAATGCATAGCAGTGGTGACAGCTTTCCTGCGGCATCGAGGGGTCCAGGTGTACCCTTACCTGGACGATTGGCTGATAGCAGCCCCCTCCAGACAGGAGGTGGAGCGGTCCAGAGATCTGGCCCTCCAGGCTCTCAGATCGGCCTTCTCATCAACGAGGCCAAGTCAGAACTCGAGCCGAAGCAGGCGATTCTGTTTATCGGGGCAGAGCTCGACTCTCTTCAAGCCAGAGCACGGCTCCCGGTGGACAGGGCCGAGGTTCTTACCTCCTTTGCCCAATCATTTCTGGTTGGGCAATCGCGCCCTGCCCGGGACTTCCTGCGCCTCCTGGGTTTCATGGCGGCCTGTACCAGCGTGGTCCGTTGGGCACGCTGGCACATGCGCCCCCTTCAGTGGGGACTGGCCAGCCAGTGGTCACAACGCTGCGATCCATTGGACCAGCTAGTGACGGTGACCCAGGAGATGTGGAACGCTCTCCGGTGGTGGACCGTTCCATCTCATCTGCAGGAGGGCATCCCATTTGTCCGCCCCGAGCCGATGGTCTCTCTATCGACCGATGCCTCTCTGATGGGTTGGGGTGCCCATCTGGGGGAACACCGAGTGCACGGCCTCTGGTCCCCGCGGGAGTCCCGATGCCACATCAACCTGCTGGAGCTCCGAGCGGTCCGCCTAGCTCTCACCGCCTTTGCTCCGTTTCTCCGGGGTCAAGTGGTCCAGGTCCAGACGGACAATACCACGACCATGTACTACCTAAATCGCCAGGGTGGGACGCGTTCCATGCCTCTATGCAAGGAAGCTCTCCGCATTTGGTCACTCGTGTGCGCAGCTTGGGCAGGATCTCCTAGCCATTCATGTGGCAGGCCTCCAACACCCTGGCTGATGCCCTGAGCCGGATAGGGGCTGCATTTCCAGAGTGGTCTCTCCTGCCGGAGGTAGTACAATATCTGTTCTCCCATTGGGGCACACCTCAGGTGGACCTGTTTGCCTCCAGGGAGAACGTGAAGCTGAGGCTGTTCCATGCCCGCCCCCCTCAGCAGGGCTCGCTGCAGGGGGATGCCTTCTCGAGGCCGTGGACCCCGGGCCTCTTCTACGCCTTCCCCCCATTTCCCTTGATTCACAAGGTGCTTCTCAAAGCAAGGAGGGACAAGGCACAGGTGATTCTGATAGCCCCAGACTGGCCCCGCCAATTCTGGTACCCAGATCTCCTCAGCCTCGGCTCCAGGCTCCCGAGGCAGCTTCCAGCTCGCCCGGACCTGCTCTCAGTCAATCAGGGGAAGGTGTTCCATCCGGACCTTCAATCCCTGCACCTGACGGCCTGGTTCCTGAGCGGCTAGAGTTCCAGGCCTTCGGTCTTTCCGACGAGGTCCTCAGTGTTGTTGAGGCGTCCTGTAAGGAGTTGACCAGGAAATGCTGTGCCTTCACATGGAAGAGATTTTCCATTTGGTGTCAGGGCAAGGGCTTGGAGCCTTCCTCCTGTCCTTTGGCAAGCATCTTGGACTATTTATGGTCCCTTTCTCGTCAAGGGCTTAGGTCGACGACCCTAAGGGTGCACCTGGCAGCCATCTCTGCTTACCGGGCGCGGGCGGGGGCAGTCGGTGGCGCAGGAGAAGGTGGTCTGGGCTTTTCAAAGGCCTTGATCACATTTCCTCGATGCGAGAACCTCCACCTCCGTGGGATTTACTGCTGGTACTGGCAAAGCTCATGGGCAAGCCATTCGAACCAATGCACAGGTGTGAACTCTCTCACCTGTCATGGAAGACCGCCTTCTTGGTGGCTATCACATCAGCCAGAAGGATGGAGAACTCCAGGTGCTCTGCACGAGTCTCCTTACCTGGTCTTCCACAAGGACAAGGTTGTCCTCGCCCCACCCGAAATTCCTTCCGGAAGGTGGTGTCGGAGTTTCACCTTAACCAGGTGTTGACTCTGCCGGTGTTCTACCCCAATCACACCTCGGAGGCCGAATACAGGCTCCATACTTTGGACCCTAGAAGAGGCTAAAGCTTATTATAAGGGGCGCCGCGGCTGAAAGTCGAGGAGAGGTTCGCCAGCTGTTTGTCACCTCACCAGCCGCACCTGGCAGACCTGCAGCCAAGCGGACGATAAGCAGGTGGGTCACCTCCTGCATAGATCTCTACTACAAGTTGGCAGGCATGGAGCCTCCCAGAGGGATAAGAGCTCATTCTACCCGCCATACTGCTGCATCGGTGGCTGCTTCCAGGGACGTCCCTATCCAGGAAATCTGCAGGGCTGCTACCTGGAAGTCAGCACACACCTTCATTACCCATTACCACATTGACCTTGAGTCACGCCCGGGATGCTGGTTTTGGGGCCTCGGTTCTCCAGTCTTTATTCCCTAAGTAGGGGGTGTGCACCTTGCCTCCCTCCTCCCGGAGAACTGCTAGGAGTCTGCCAGACAGTGTGGATGAACAACATATCCATGTCCCTAGAAATACAGGTTACTCACCTGTAACAGGAGTTCTAGGAATGGTATATGTTGTTCATCCACACGACCCACCCGACCTCCCCGGCTTCGACGCACAACCTGAGCTTCCAGCGGGCCAGATCTGGTGTCATGGGGTGGAGCCGAGAGTTTTACCACCCGGGTGGGTGGGAGGAGCCAGCTTGAAAACCTTCCGGCAAGATTTAAAGCGGCAAGGAACCTGCCAGACAGTGTGGATGAACAACATATGCCATTCCTAGAACTCCTGTTACAGGTGAGTAACCTGTATTTTCATGATGTCAGCTTCATTTTATTATTTTGTTCATGATGTCCAAGTCCAAGAAAAAGAATAATGGGGACAAAAAAGGCCCACTTATGTGCCTGTGTTCCTGTGGAAAATCGATTGTTGCGAAGGACTGATAACAGTTATGCGGGACCTTTCTTGGCACTGAACATGGTATGGATTTTCAGCGATGTCTGTTTTTCAGTGGATCTCTGTACCTCAGAATTCCATGCACTGAAGCTGGGTCATCCAATCCCCACCTTCAGAGGCATGTCAGGAACCCGTGTTGCCAAGCTCACGGCTTTGGGCCTTTGCCCTGGGCCCCTTCCAGATGCTGCCAATACCACAGAAGCACAGAGCTCTCCCAACCTCGCCTCACCTTGCCAAGGCATTGGAGGCCTGGGGGTGCCAGTTGGACAAACAGCTCCTTCTGTACAGCCAGCTGAGCACCACCCTGAGTCTGTTCAGCCTGAGCAACAGTCATCCTTGTTGGTGAGGCTGACGATGTACACTCGTTCTACACCAGAGGACACCTCAGTGTTATGGCCTGGTGCAGCCCTGGCTCCTGACACTGCTCATCATGTCGGTGAGTGGGCTGGTACCGATCGTGATGTTGGTCCCCCTCCTGGTATAGCTTGCAGTGCTGGGAGAGGGAATGGCACTGGGGCCAGGCAAAACGTGAACCACCTGTTGTGGTGGTTCACGTGTTGCCAACAGACTTCAGCAGCCCTCGTGGCTTCAAGGAGGAGGGCAACCCTGGGCCTAGCATGGTGGATAGTGCGGGTGATAGTGCCTTCCCCCTGTCTGTCCCTGGTCCCAGTCGTGGCACTGGACCAGTTTTGGGAGCTGGGGTGGCTACGGATCCATCATCAAGAATGGTGCCAGCCGAAAGGCCATGAGGAGACTTGCGACTGGGTGTTTTTTTGGTCCCAGAGTTCAGTGCTAGAGGCAGCACCAGCCCGGAGTCAGAGACTGACAAGGTTACAGTATTCTCTCCTGGTCCTGTGGCTAAGTCCGTCTCTGGTGAGAATCAGAGCTGCCCCCAGGGTACTGAATGGGCCCACTCTCCTCGCCTGGGGATTATCCCCTGTGGGCACCGTCAAGGTCATTCCTTTTCTTAGGCGACCCTCTTCAGGTGGGATCATCATGCCTTCCCCTAGGGCAAGGTCTGCTGAATGATCCCACAGCCCAGGCATATACCTTACAGCCCCTGGCTCTTCTCACTCTCCTAGGGCTATGCCACCCTATCCTGAACTTCCAGGTATCATGGGTCCTCTCAGGCTCATCACCTGGAGTCAGTATGGAAGCATGGCTGGTATGCTATTCCAGTACCTTACCTTTTCCAGCTGTGCCCAGTTCCTGTACAGTCCCCAGCTGTCACCTGCTTCCAGGTCCAGTGCCATCTCTCCATCCACATCCTCCTCAGAGGGTAACAGAATCATCATCCTTGCATAAGTCCTTGGCCTCTGAGTATGCTCTGTAAGAGATTTCTGATGGATATGCTGCAGGCACTGAACATTGTCACAAGTGCCATGCACAGTACCCTGTCCACACAGCTGGGACTCCTAGAAGCTTTCAGCAATGATTGCAACATCATCCCCTCCTGGCCACGGGCCTTCGAGGAGTACTCCAGGACAGTTTGGAGACATCCATTTGCTGTGCCTCCAACCTTCAGAGATGTCTACTCAGTGTTATTGTGCATCCACTGGCTCTGCTGGCACTGTACCTCTCCCTGTGCCAGGGATTCAGGTCCTGCAGACACTGGACAGGCCTTGTCACCCAGTGCATGACTAAACTCCTGATGTGGACTCTGCACAGACAGATGTATTAGGAAGGAAGGTTTTCACTTTGACTCGCACTGTGATGTGGCTCTCGGCACATCAGGCACACCTGGCAGCTTATAATAAGTGCCTTTGGGCACATCTTGAACAGCTCCTAGCTGCTATGCCACACATGGAGTTAGTTGGGTAATCCATCTGCCTTTCTTCCAAGGGCCTGGAGTTGGTGAGGCACCAGAAAAGGGCATCTTATGACACCAGTGAGGTGGCCTCCAGACTGGTGGGAACCGGAGTCTACATTCGGCGAATGGTGTAGCTTCACCTTTCTCGATAATAACTTCTGGCGTAGTGTAAGGTACTAAACTCCCAGTTGCAGGGGTGTCATTTTTTTTCTCTCAGAGAGTCATACGGGATTGACTCTGGGTGTTCTTGGTCCTCTCCAGGCCCATGAGGAGTTCCTGCCCTCAGGTGTTCTCACGTAGAGGGCTGAAGGTGACTTTACGCTCGGGTTGAGCCAGCTCTTCCCTAAATTGGGAAGCTCAGTACTCAGACCCATATGTACGGATCAGTGGTGAAGACTGATTCAGGAAGAAATGAAAATAACAAACTAACTATAATTGTTGAGCTTCCTGAATATCTTCACCATTGATTCAGATGCCCACAGTTCATCCCCCACTCCGCTGTGAGCCAGGGCCTCTGGCAGGTTGTTTCCACACTGCATCTGTCTCCTCTGCCATGGCCCTTTCAGGTTAGCTGTTGTTATTAACAAAAAAAGAGTGGGGGCCACTTGTGCCCCCTGTATTTTAATGAAGTGGGTTTGTGACCCCCTTCTTTTCAGTCTTCCCTCCTTCTCCCTGCCTGGGGTGTATCCCCTCTAGGATATATCCCTGTTAGTTGCTGTATTCAGCATGTGCCTTGGGAACCATCCAATCCAAACCCACTGAACAGATGCACAAGCTGTGAGAGGTACATTTCACTTGCTTATATTAATGTACTAGCTTCACACAGGGTACACCCCTGTGACTTCAGAGAGAAGCAGGGCATGTTTCTTTATGTTGGAATTTTTTGGTTGGTGTCCCGTGGTCTCTTCTCTGCGTGTGGGGGTTGCCACTTTGACTGGAGCATGCCAGGCCTCCCCTAGAAAAGAACCTCAGCTCAGTGTGCCTCTCCTGGTTGCCAATTTTCAAATAGAGGAGCTATCCACATCCTGACTTCCCTGGGCTGATAGTCCTGCAACTCCTGTGCTACTTCCCTATTTCTCTGTTCTTAGAGTTTACAGGGTTGAGAGTTCACTCTCAAGCCCACTCAGCCTATCTTGTAACATGGAGTTATTGTTTTTTGGAAGTCCAGGTGTAATTTCTGTGGTTTGGCATTCTGCCATTTCTTTAACACAGGGGTGCCAGATAGGCTCCCCCTCTGCTACTTCTGCCAAAGCTTTTTTTGCTCAGGGCTGCTGCCCTCTCTCTCTCTCTTTTCCTATTACTAGTCACTTTCTGTCTGGCTAGTGATAAAAGGCTCTGGCTCCTTATCTTAGACCCGCTACCCTTGTGCCACCTATTAGGCCCAACCCTTAGTTTCTCATTTGATAGTCGGGTTCTAGTCATATGTTTATTTTATATCCTATATCCTTTTACTGTCCCTTTTGGCTAGAAAGTCTCTAGTCCTTTCTTTCTCTCCACTTTGTCCCTCTCATGACTAACAGTTCTGAGGTGCATGAGGGAGTCGATGATAGTTATTGGCCAGTGCTCGGCACGTCATGGGTATGTGCTGCACAAGGGTGGTGCCACTGCCCAACGTCGGCTCCCACCCTAGAGGGAAAAAGCTCCCGCAGGGTTCTAGTGCCTCTGGCCCTATGACCCATATGCTTGAATCAATGGTGAAGATATTCAGGAAGGTCAACTATTATGGTGAGTGGGTAATTTTCAGTTTTGCTACATTCAGAAAATCAGACATTCTGCTGGCCCAAGGTCCGTGATCTGCACTTTGTTGAAGATGCCTGTGAGATCCATTTGTATTGGGTAACTAGAGGTGCCAGCACTAGAACTTCCATTAAGGAATATTAAAATTCAGTTGGTGTACTGCCAGTCTGACAGACAAGCCTCTAGGTGGGGGCCTGTACTTTTTTTATTCGTTATAAAATTTTTTTGGTACCATTCTTGCTTGTGAATTAGAAGATCAAGAATCAAGGGTCAAAACCCCACACCAAGAGTTGAGTTTATACTCCTCATACCCTGGGCTGAGGGGGGAGGGGAGGATGCTGTATTGTTAAAGACTTCAAAGAGGAGATATATCCTGACCGATAGTCTCTGTCTGTCAGTAAAGGAGATACTAACGCAGTTGTTGTGGTGGATATTGTGTCTTCTGTTATTACCTGTATTCAGTCCCTGCACTACCGGTGTATATTTTATTGCTTTGTAAAGTGCTTTGAGATACAGTGTGTTTGAAAAGCACCATATGTAAGTTGTAACTGTAAAACTGATCACAGTAACTGAAGTTGTGATCCATTTTTGGTTTTACAGTTGAGGAAAGGGATAGCATGCTCAACTCCAGTGCCGAGTCTGTTGCATCTTCTAATGTCAACAGCAACTCCAACAACACACCTCAAAAGAACCTAAAGAACTTGAATTCCAGTGACCTGCCTCTACAAATGATTAAAGTGAACAGGCCGACCTCACTGTAAGTACCATTTAGAACTTGCAGAGCCTTGGTGCTGTACGTGTCACTTTACAGAAAGTGGCAAGTTGATTTGGTGGTGGTCTGCACCGAGGGGATGCTCAGCTCCATTTAGTGGTTAGCAGGTGTGTAACAGATTCCCGGTACCACACTAGAGGGAGTGTTCCTTTGATTGTGGTAGGTGATGCATATCCTTCCACCCATCAGATTTTCATGACAGAAATCATGTAAATGTTCACACTGTACTGTACCTTTGTGCTGCTCTTGTAATCTCTAAAAGTAAATGAAACAGTTAATATTTGTGATGCTGATGGTTTGACTTGCATTTCTACATCTAATTTAATCCATGGTTCAAGAGGTGGTGGACATTGAGGGGATATGGTTGAAAGTGCATGTAAAATGTCCAAGAAGCAGAAAATTACAAACTACGTCATCTTTTGAGTTCTTTCACTGCAAAGTTTCTTGCACTGAGTAGTGACAGAGGTTAAAAGGAGCCAAACATTTATCTGTTCCTCCTTGTTGGAGTAGATGCAGTATCTCCAGTGAAAAGAGCTCCCTACAGTCATTGTTGTGTTGGATGTCAGTTCATGAGCTTTAGTGTTTACAGGGGCCCTGTCTATAAACTAAGACATCCTCCCCCATTCTGCACCACTCCGCACCATCATAAGGAAATGACAGCATTTCATGAGTTATTAGGAGGTCACTTTAGAGCAGTTGGGGCTGAGCCCCTGTGGGCCCTCATTCCATCATGGCATAATGCATAGCAGATTCATCCCAAGTAGTGAAGCAGGGCACCCCTGTAGTATGCATGCAGTAGCAATGCATTAAGGCAAGGAACAAAGGTTCTTTGCCGGCCTCAGTGTCCCAGAATGGTGATGGCACTGGATGGTGATGGTGATGGAGATACCACATTCTCAGTGGTGCATTTCAGGTCTTTCATATGATCAATCAAACTGTGGGACTGGGTTCTAAGGTAACTTCCAGCATGTTATGGTGATGCAAAATGTGATTTTTTTCACAGTTGTCTGTTTGTTAAACATACAGATTTCCTAAATTGTGTGGGAGGATGACATGTCTGTTCATGAGAGAAGATGTTGGGGGCAAGGAGATCGGGTTAAGTCTTACCTTGTATCTCATTTGGGCTGGCATACTTTTTGAACCTTCGTGTCCTTTCTACAAGACCTAAATTCATGGCAATAATATGTTTGCTGCTTGTGGAGACCAATAACAATCTGATGTGGCGCAGAGTATGGCAAACAGGATGCCCACTTTATACTGCACACTCAACATGGTCTTCTGTCATGAGGTCTGTCTGGGTTTCAGTAAAAACTCCAAGTTAAGGAAAACCTTTGCAAACCTACAGTTACAACTATTACCCACAGTAGTGTCACTGGATATGCTCCGGGGGTATTCTGTCAAAGCATATTCATTTCACGTGATTTGAAAGGAATTGTTGGGTTGGAACATTACAGCAGGGAAATTGCTCTGGTGTCCTGGTCAGATTTTCCCAGATTCGCTAATAACCACCAACAGCTTAACCTGGTTCAGTGTCAGTCAGTACTTCATGTACTACAGCCACACATACACTCTGACGAGACTGAAAACATGATGATATTTCCTAGCCTTCTTTTCCTGCTCAACAAGAAACAAAATAAATTACATGTTTAGATATCTGCTTCCCTCCTTCTTCTTGGGGACCAGGAGCTGGTCCCTCAGATTTTGCCAGATTTTGGAAGAGCTGTTTCTGTAATAACAGCACAATTTACCTGTTGCCTGTCTCTCACTTTCTGGCCTCCCGTCCTCACTTTACTGATACAGTTGTGACAATCCCACATCTCTGGGTGCTGGAATATGGATCTTCATACCCCCCCTTATTTTTTATAGTTCTTCTGTTGTGTCATATTTTTACCTTATTGTATAGCGTTAGTTGTACTTGGTTTGACTACTGATGTTATGTGCTCTGTAAATTCATACTTGATGCTGTATACCCAATATGCTTGTCTGCCATTGTATTGTCCTCCTTTTTTTCTCAATACAAATTTTATTGGAATTAAAATGTACAATACAATAATATATGTAGTATACCATAGACAATATAATTCTTGAAACATGTCTCACACATAAACTTCTATTGATTATCAATGCAAGACTAACAGTAAGGCTCTTGCAATAATAACGCTATTTAGATTGTCATTCTCTATTTCATGTTTGAACAAAATTACATTTCTTATATTACTTAATATACTAATATGTAAATTAAAACAAAGACAAATGAAAAAAAAGAGAGAGAAATAGAAATAGAATAGACTGGAAAGAAGAAAGACAAGAAGACCAAGTAACCGCATCATATCCAACCGCCCACTAATTGATTGAAGTCATCATTATGTTTTCAACATGTTGATCCACTGAACCAAATCTACTGATATATTTGTGAGAGAGACCATTCAGAATTAGTTATTTTTTCTGTTCTAAGATTATCTATGAACTGAGCTACGCATTCTCTCAAAGATGGAACGGTCTCTTCAACCCAATATTTTAGTAAGGAATTTCTCACTGAACCACCTGTTAATAGAATAGTATATTTTTGTTTCTGAGCCCAACAGTCTGCCATATCAAAGTGCCCTGAGATGCAGGTCTCTAAGTTCATTTTGTCTTTTAGACAAATAATTTCTTTAAAATATTCAATTACTTCTTTCCATAAACCCTGTACTTCAGGACAAGACCAGAACATATGAACCAAAGATCCTTTCCCTTTCTTGCACTTCTGACAAATAAAATTCCCTGCGCAGCCCCCGCAGCCCCATTTTATGCATATGTACCAGTGTGAAGTATAGATTATGTAATGTCTTGAAGTGCATGAGTCTAAGATTCGAGGTTTTAAAGGCCTTACCTGCAAAAGTCCAGATTTTATTCCAGTCCCAATCTTTCCCCACACTGTCCAATTCTTGGGACCACCATCTGATCGGCTCCGTCAAAGCCCCTCTAGATATTTCTAGAAGAGAATTATAAACTGATGAGATGGAGGGAGAAATATGCCAGGATGCGATGAAGGACTTAGTTTCCTGTGATTGTGTATTGTTTGGTTCTAAAAATATTTTAATCTTTGAGTTAGAACTTCATAGAATTCCCTACTTATATCTGATAATTTATATTTTTTAGTTAGAGCTTTGTATGTAAGAATGGAGTCTCCACCCATAGCATTCTGTATTTTGTTTATTCCCCTTTCTAATCCATTCCTGTCTTACTAGCAGTCCCGTATTTAGTTTTAGATTAGTATTATTCCAGATGGGTTGTAACTTTGAGAGTGACAAGCTAAGGTTAAATGAGTGAGAGATGTATCTTAGAATTCTGAGCGAGTCAGCCATCATTTTGTTAAGGAGGAATGATATTTTTTAGCAAAGAACATTGAGTGTAAATCAGTTCCTTTTTCTATACAGAGTTTTTGCTCTATTTGTACCCATTCAGGTATACACATTAACCTACCTGTATTCTTGAGCCATTTAGATAACTGGGTTAATCTAACTGCTAAATAGTAGAGGAAATGTCTGGCAATTTTAAGCCACCTCTGTTCTTGGAGTGAGTGAGTTTGTTGTAGACTAATCTTATCTTTTTATACTCCCATATAAATTTAGAAAACTGCAAGTTAATGCTTTCTAACCATTTCTTACTTATGAAACATGGAAGCATAGTAAGAACATAAAGAATTTTAGGTAAAGCATCATTTTAATTGTCTCAATCCTTCCCCAAGTACCTAAAGGAAGCTTGCTCCATCTTACTAGTGAAGTAGTAATGGTCTCTTTAATGATAGTCAAATTTTTAGCCATAGTTTGGAATGGGTTCCTATATATTCTGATACCTAAATAATCAATATATTCTGCCGACCAAGACAAACCTAAGTTAACAACCAGCTCTTTATCACAGCTATTGTTAAGAGGCAGAAAGTTAGTTTTAGCAAAATTAAGCTTATAGTCTGAAATGTCTCCAAATTGCTGTATTACCTTTAAAACTCTGGGCACCGACTTCTCTTATATCTGTCAGGGCAAGTAAAAGATCATCTGCATAAGCAGAGGTACAGAGATGAACCTCAGATACAGTAACTCCCTTTATATCCTTATCTGAATTAATTTTCCTTATTAAAGGATCTATTGTCAAATTAAATAATAAAGGGGATACTAGGCAACCTTGTCTAGTACCTTTAGTAATCTCAAAGTAAGGGTACACCATACCATTCATAACCACTGCCGATGTTGGGTTGTTATATAATATTTGAATGAACCTTATAAATTTATCTGGAAATCCATATTTAGGAAAAACAGAATATATATATGGCCAGAGGATTGTTTCAAATGCTTTTTCAGCATCTAGAGCCAGAAGACCACATGAATTATTTAACCTATTCGCAGTCCCAAATATATGAAAGATCTTCCTTATGTTATCTGCTGATATTCTACCTTTCATGAACCCTATCTGTTGTGTTGATATCAGGAAAGGGGTAATAAGACTAAGCTGATTCGCAAGTGTACTAGCTAAGATTTTCATATCTGTATTAATCAGAGAAATGGGTCTATAATTATTGCAATCAACCGGATTCTTACCTTGTTTTAAAATTAAAGTAATCAGGCATCTAGTTTGATCACTTGAAAGTGAGCCACTCTCTAAAGCCTCCAGGTATACCTTTTGGAGTAAAGGAATTAGTTATTTGGCAAAAGTGTGGTAGAAATTGGCTGAAAAAACATCTGGGCCAGGAGTCTTCTTTTTTTTTTCTAAGAGATTTAATAGCATTCAAAATGTCCTCATTAGAAATGTCGGCTTCCAACTCTTTGACCTGAGACTCAGATATTTTTACATCTGGGATGTCTCTAAAAAAGCTTGAGTAGTCTTTAATGGTATTGAAATTCTCCAATTTGTATATGCTTTTGTAAAACTTGTAAAATTCTATGTTTATTTTTTCATAGTCTATACATAACCTCTTTATTATCGGACAAAGAGCATATAGCTGTGATGGCTATGGAACTGGCATTTTGCTTAAGCCTAATAGCCAATAATTTTGAAGCATGAGACCCTGTATCCAAATAAATTAGTTTGGCTTTCCCGACTACAAATTCAGCTTCTAAACTGATTAACTCATTCTATTCAGTTTTAAGTTTTGTCCATTGTTCCCAGAGTTCTTTTGTATCCGTTTGCTCTAGTTTGCTTTGTAGGTTCTTTAATTTCTCTAGAATTTCCATTTGCAATTTCTCTCTCTCTTTTTTTTGATGAGAACATTTGCTTATCAATGTACCTCTTAAACAACACTTGAGGGTATCCCACACTATTCCTTTTTTAGTCCCTTCTAATTCATTTAATAACAAAAAGTCGGAAATATAATGTTTAATCTCTGTTACAAACTCTGCATTATTTAGTAACCAATTATTAATCCTCCATCTTTTAGATTTATTAGAGTTTTGTAACACCGAAATATTCAGCAATATCAGTGTATGATCAGAGACAACCATAGGTGTAATAGTTGAATAATTTACGCTTCCAGCTAACAATTTTTCAATTAAAAAAGAATCTATCCTTGAACCCGAACCATGACATGCTGACCAGAATGTAAACTCTTTTGTGTTTTGATGTAACACTCTCCAGATGTCAATAAGATCATATGGCAGGATTAAGTCAGCTAAATCCCTATCTGCTTTAGACCTACCTGATCTAAATCTGGTTCTATCAAGATTTGGGTCCAAAATGACATTCATATCTCCTGCCATAACAGTATTTGTATGTAGAAAACTGGCCAGTCTATCTTGCATGATGCCCAAAAACCTCATGGTTAGCAGCTGTTGACCCATAGATATTTATTACAGTTAAGCCTTCCCCTTTAGTAAGGCCCTGTAGAATCAAAAAATATCCCTTACTATCTGCTATCTGTGTTAGTACTTTAAAATCTACATTCCAATTGACCAAAATTAATACACCTGCTTTTTTAGAGCTGTTCCCTGCCCCAAACACTTGCCCCACCCATTCTCTCCTTATTAGATTATAATGCTCTACCTTTAGATGAGTTTCTTGTAAGAAAGCAAATGAGGTACCTAATTTTTTTAAGATGTCTGATGACTGAATATCATTTAAGCTTATGATTCATACCTCACACATTCCATGTGACTAATGTGTATGAGTTAACCATAGCCATCACAAAGATTGTACCAGTTATGTTGGGAATTCCAAGTATTAAACTGTAAGATATGAGCCCAGCCTTCCCTTTCAGACATACAGTTATTAATGTTATATGGGTTAAATTTGATGCATGAGTCATCAAATAGGATACGGGAGAAAGAAGAGTAGCCAGAAGAGAGAAACAATAAGAGAGTAAAAAATACAAAAACACAAACAGCTATTGTGAAATCAAATACATCATGAATTGCTGTAGCTGAAATGTTATAACAGAATACTTCCCCTCTTACCTCTGTTTGATTAACCAGATCTGATGCAGTCCCTTCCCAAGGCATTCGCAAATGCTGTAGAGCGGAGTTTTTTCTCAAGCTCACCACCTCCCCATAACCAAAACACAACCTGAAAATGTAAAAATCTTTAAGATTGCAGTTCCCTATGCCATTAAAGAGCAATTATAGAAGATTAATATGTAGTCAAGTGAAATTCGTTTCAACCATTTCTTTTTTTAAAGAACTTGTAGAGGCACTCACTGTGTCCTTCAGTAGTAAGACCAAAAAGGAAACAGTCCAAGATGACCCTTTGACCTCTATTGAGAATCACATCTTCATTTCTACATGTTAACAATGTTTGAAAACCACTAAATTGTCATTAAGCATCTCACTTTATCTACTTAAGAATAAAAAACACAACAGATCTACTATAGAATAAGACGTTTGTGTAGAACAACTTATAATATACCATTTGTTCTCATGTGCAGCATAAACAATAACTGAAATCAGCACTCAAAAACATCTAATCTAAAAAGCAACAGTTTTAATATTATACTCTCCTTCTCTTTCATCATTTACTCTCAGTGTTCAGATTGTGTACACATGTATAAGTTTGTGTTCACTAGCAAAGCAGGTCATAAGTCCAGATGCTATATTCTGTTTTCCATCTGGCTCATGTTTTCTTTGTGGCTATGATCAAACTGTCGGATTATGCTGAACAATATATCCCACTGTCTGAATATGGTTAAACATAAACGGATGCCAATTAGTTGATCCTACCATTTTATTTCCTTATGTATACAGAGGTCTTTCCTGGCACCATGCAGCTTCTCCTCCATTTTGCCCATAAATCACCCAGAATCCTCCTTCTACATGCAGCGTAAGTCCACAACCACACGCGATAAGCAACAGCCTGCTCAAGTTTTGTGTTGGATTGCTTCTGCTCCAGTGCTTAATTTGTGCCGGTGCTAGCCGGGGCTCAGCCCCGGCACCTCTTTTCATTCCAGGGCTGAGCCCCTGCACCTCTTCTCTCTGACATTGCTCTTGACTTTATTTAGTTTAAATTAAATATGCAGCAGCAGCACTCACAGAGTTCAAAGCTGAGCCGGAGAAGAAACAGCCAGTTACTACTCAAGTCAGGCCTGAATGATTGCTGGACGAGTCCGCTCCTCCTCCTCTCCATTTTGAACCAATCAGAAGTGCACGGCGGCTTGAATGTGGTGGTGCTTGACGGCATGCACTGTTGCGCTGCAGTTAGTGACTCAAGGAATGATGAAGAGGATTGGAAGAAGCTATAATGTGATGTCGCTCATCACTGTGCAGCCAACTTGTGCTTGCTCGCTGGATGGATTTATTTTTGCTGGTGACCCCAACCCCTAGTAGTGAGAACTTGGCTCAGTGCAGTGCGTCGAATCCTGATCGATCTATCCTCCAGCGGTCCTGTGAGGATCTCTTTTTAGTTCTTGCTGACCAATGCCATTTTCTGGCCGTTTGTGCCAGGACAGCTGCTGACTGAGGTCGTCTGTGACTCTGTCTCTTGTTGCGGTCTAGTACCGTTTGTCCGTCCATTACTGCTCCTAGTCACCGACTCCCGCCTGACCGGCTGGTCAATTCAAGGGCCATGACAAGACAGTAGTTACTTGAGTGAGTGGGCCTGCCACCGTCGGTCATGTTGGAACTTGGAGAAAGGAGCCAGGAGGAGTGTCGGGAGAAGGAGGCACACAGAGCCAGCCAGGACTCATTTCAGACTGGAGAAAAGACTAGTGCGCTGCTGGTAAGGAGGTAGGTCATTGTCAGTCTAACAGTCTCAGTACATCAGGAGAGTAACGACCATTACATTTTCAGCATTGTACCTTGAGAGCTGAAGAGTGAGTGAGTAAGAGAGAGAGAGAGCTCTCACCTTGACTGTCTGCTGCACAGTGCACTTGTTGTGGGTCAGGGTGGGCCTGGCTGGTTGAGTGTGAATTTGATCTAATTAAAATCGTGGAGGGGAGTATAGCAAAAAATACCCACTGCCAGGGGATGAGAATAATAACCCCAGTCAGGGGGGTAGAATACTGCTCCCCAGTTTTTAAGACAGGTGGATATAGACTAGAAATGTATAAGGTAGAAAAAGAAATGGGCAGACTGGATGGGCCTTGCGGTCCTTATCTGCCGTCAGCTTCTGTTTCTAGAAAAAATGAAAGGGGGGTATGGTATTTTTGTGAGAGTGGCTGTGGGCAGAGGTTAGACTCATCAAATGTTTTAAACAAGCATGAAGCAGCCTGTTAAATGGTTTAGCTGAGTATGTTGAAGACTGAGCAGCAGGCTCATGTGCTAGCCTGCTGAAAGTATCCCCCCCCAACCTACACACACACACAGGCTGAATGCTAGGCAGAGTAGGTGATTGCCGGCCACTTTCTGGTGTCTGCAGCAGGCCAGGCAGGTATCTGAGGTGTGTGACTGTGTCACTGTTGTTTCATTTATCAGGAAACTGGCAAGTGAGTGAGTGTATACAGTATGGAATGCTGCAGATACATACAGTGTATTTTGTGTCCGAGTACAGTAAACTGACACAGGAAAACAGAACATGCTTTTGAGCAAAGGTTCAGTGGAGCCAGTGTCCATAGGGAGGGAGGTCAATCTTTATAGAAAGGTTTTTGAAATTGCTCCAAAGGAGATGTAAACGTCTGTGTACCCGGCACCTGATACCTGTGATTGTGGGGTGCCACTCCCAGTAGTATGTGCTGCTAAATCATAAGCATTAGCAGCACATACTACCAGCCACTGTTAAGTCAATTGAATCCTTAATCCTCTTCACACAGTCGTCCCAGTCAAGGTCCTTTAACTGCTTTAACTACCTCTAAGGAATTATATAATAATAATTGTTAAAAGGTAAAAAAATGAGTACAGGTATCCAATGGACCATTTTTTTTTATTTCTAGTAATAAGTCAGATTAAAGGGCATAACATATTGTTTCACAGTGGGCCAGCCTCCATGTGGTAGAATGCTATGGCACAGGCAAATACTGTATCACTAAGCAGCAAGGCTGACAAGCATGAAAGGCATCATCAGTACAAGTCTGACAAAACCTAAAACACAAGGGGGGGGTTATCTTGGCATAATGGGAATAACGGCAATCTCACATAAGGGAGCTGGGGGGGGTGGGGAGTGCATACAAGCATAGCATAGGATGGTATAGAACTGGATCCTGCAGCCGACCCGATATGAATGATTTTTGTACAAATGACTAATGAGCTGAGCTCACTCACATTAGCGTGTACAAAAATCAGTAACATGGTCTGATGGCCCCCAGAAACCCTTGGGTTTTACGTGGTCTGTTTTGAGTAGTGTGGCTTTTATTAATGATAAAATACACTTCTGTTACAGGTTCCGTAGTACCTCCCCCGACTCTTAGGGAAAACATTTTTTCACCTGGATGGAGTCAGGATATTGGAGACTCTCGCTCACCTTATTAAACAACAACAGTATGTACCACATAGCATCTAGCAGGGTACAACTTTGCCTAGTACTGTATGGTGCTCGGTGGCCTGGGGTTCGATAAGTCTTAGACCCTGTCATATGATCAAATGTTCTTACTTGAGCAGCTAACCTTCTGTTGTAACAAATTAATTGCAGGAGCATAGTTATAATGTTATAGGTTGGCCAGAAGCTTTTGGGTTTTGGATGCTCTGTGGTGAGTTTTGGGGCTTTTATTGAAGATAAAGCACACTTTTGTAACAGCAGTGTGCTTTATCTTCAATAAAGGAACATGTAACAGAAGTATGCTTTATCTTCAGTAAAAGCGCACAAACTCACCACAGAGCATCCGAAACCCAAGAGCTTCTGGGGGACTACCGGCCCCCACTCTCCTGGCCTTTGGGTCATCACGGCACTGTGCCATTGCTTCTACATGCCCATGATCCTTTACCTAAAAAACCTTTTCATGCTTCAGTTTTAATTGGCTCTTCTTCTACTACTTGTACCATGCAAGATGCTATGTGGAACATTTTGTTGCTTAGTAAGGTCAGCCAGAGTCTCCAATACCATAACTCCGAGTTATGGTACTGGAGACTCTGGGTAACTCCCCCAAAAAAGTTCTTCCCCTAGATTCAGGGGTAGGGAACATGACACAGAAATGTATTTTATCTGCAATATAACCCCAGCCAAAAGTCACCACAGAGCATCTAAAACCAGAGAGCTTCTGGGGGCCTATCGGACCCCAGACCCCTGGCCTTTGGGTCGATTCACAGCATCTTGCCCTTTATATAAGTCTACAATCCTTTACCAGCAGTCAGCTAGACTCTTCAATACCCTGACTCTCCCCCCCTCAAAAGAAAAATTCTTACCCTGGATTCAGGGGTAGATAACCTGACACAGAAATGTGTTTTATTTTCAATATAAGCCCTAAAACTCACCACAGAGCATCTAAAAACCCACAGCTTCTGGGGGCCTGGTGGCCCCCAGGCCCCCGGCATTTGGTGTTTGGATTCAGAGCCCTGGCACCTCTTTCTTTAGAAATTAAGCACTGTTCTGCTTGCACTTTAAAATCTGGAGAAAATGCGTTTAATTCAAATAGCAGAGGGCAAGCAACAGTTTTTTCCAAAATGGTTGAAATTGACAAAATATATCTGTTTTGGCTCTGGATTAGGACTTAGGGATAGGAAAAGCTGGCGAACAAGAAAGAAACAGGGCCATATTCAAATAAGTAATAGATATGATGTTTCAGTCATTTTCTCTCCTACATCTGAAGACACCCGAAACCCCCCCACAGAAGCCTTATTTATGAATGTTTATTAAAAACCATCAAAGAAGTTTACCTGTTCCTCATTATCAAATGCACACCATTCTAATGTAGACTCTCCTGTTTAAATGGGCCATAAAGTTATCCCTGATAATATGGGTAACCGAAACAGATTTCCCCGGCATAGCTTAACCGGCGGATCTGTAGCCCTTAATTAAAACTGAGAAAACTTACAAGCTATGACTGAAGCGTCATCCACTAATATGATTCCACCTCTAGAAAGACCCCTTTACCTAAAGGGCGACTCCCTTGTCACAGATTACTTGAAGAAAATGAATACTGCGCATTTAAAAATAGTTTTCCTTTCCTTTAGTGTTTCGCTTTAGCTCGCACTGTAAACAGTAAGCGGCGAACTCTGGTACCCACAGACCCACGAGAGAAATCTTAAAAAAAAAAAAAATTTTCAACCTTTAGCACCCTTAGTATTCCTAAGCATCTGCAGGCTCCCTGCCCTGTCCCATCACAGAGCCAAAAACAGAACAGTCATCCACCATAAGACCCACTATCTCATATCAGCTTTATTGTTGGAAATCAAAGTTGCCAAAAATAGCAGGAAAGTCTTTTTTAAGCCCTTGCTTCGCTGCTTCCTTCCCATTATATTCACGAACCCCATCTGATGGCCAGATTTTAAGCTTAGTGGGATATAATAGACCATAATTAAGGCCAGCCTCTCTCAAGCATCTCTTAATAGGGTAAGGGGCACCCCTTCTGCGGATCACTTATGAGGGGGATTTCATTAAATATTTTGATGTTATTTCCTTCAAAAGAGATGGATATTGAATTTCTTAATGCTGTCTGTATAAAAGCTTTTTGTTGAAAGTCAGCCAGCTGAAACACAAATGACCAGCGTCTCTCATTTTTATTCGGTTTGGCTTTTAAAGACCTGTGAGCTCTTTCAATAAAAATCTTGCAGCACCCGGAGGGGGGCCTGCTATGGAGATCAGCATTTTATTAATAAACTCAATGGGGTCTGATCTTTCTACTCCCTCTTTAAGACCAAACACTCTCAAATTATTTCTCTGGCTTCTTCTCTCCAAATCTTCCACTTTGGCTAATAAATCAGCTATCTGTCTTTTTGTCACTCTTATGGTATTATCTTTACTAGCTCTGTCTTCTAGACTACTCACACAAACCTCAACATCTGTTATTCTAGTTTTCTGAAGTGCCAGGTCATTTTTTTACTGATTTTCTGTCCTCTGCCATAGTATTTAAAGTTAGATTAATGTTACTCATTTCTTGCATCAGCAGATCGAAATTTAAAACAGTCAAGGCTTGATCTGTGTTCAGCTTTTTTGCCTCTGGAGCCTGAGAACTGTCTAAGATATTATCATCCTTTTCTAATGATCTTTCTTTAATATTTTTACCTTCTGTATCTGCTTCTAACCCTTCTGACATAACCACCAAATTTTCATCCATCTGTATATAGGATCGTATAGCTTTAAATAATAAACAGCTGTGTGCCTGTCAACCGTTTAACCTGAGGAAACTATATTTTTTTAAAACGACACTGCATGACTAGTACATTAGATCAAGTGAGCCTTCTGATGAGAACAGTTTTAAAATGTCAGTAGGTTTCTTTAAATGCAAGTTTCGTGGAAATTTAAACCAATACCAGCGTGGTGACAGTCTTGAGGTAACAAACGTCACCTGTCAGCCTGGAGGCATTATCCGGATTGAGTAAGTTCGTTTTTCTTCTGCTTAATTGCAATCTTGATTCATTTATGTACTGTGCTTACAGTGATTCAAGTATTTAACTATTTAAACTGGATTGAAAGTTGCTAAATGAATATTTAACTGTTTAAAATTTACATGCTGGTTGCGGTTTCAGCGGTTGGGAGGTAGGCCCCATCAGAGCTCAAGCTCGCATATCCGCTCTGTGCTGCCGCATTTGATTGAATCCTGTATTGTCCTCCTCAACATGGAGCCTTCGTAAATGAGCTCTTAGCTCAAAGGCTGTATCTGAAAATTAAATAAAATAAATAAACTAGCTCATTAATATTTAATTAGCCTTATAATTTAAAATACAAATTGTAGCCAACTCTGTGGCCCCCAATCAGTTGGGAACTGCTGTGATATGCTGACAACCGAGGTCTGCAGCCTCAAGCCTGGGAAATCAGAAGTGGAGGTCATCAGTAAGGTGGGTGGCAGTAGCGCTCGCTCTTGGAAGAACACTTAGGGGAGATGTCATGGTGGTGATGCTGCAGGAGACGAGGGTGACCATGTATCCCCTGGCAGTTCCCTAGGACTCTCGGGAGTGCACACACATATGGAGTGTGAAAGGCAGAACATAAAAAAGGGGTAAAAAACAGATATTCACAAGTGGTCACTAGTACCAGATATTGTGAAATTGTTCTTTAATGAGAGGGGAACTCCAGATGTGGACATTTTTGTATCCAAACTGAATGCCCAACTGCCTTGATTTTGCTCCAGAAATCCTGCACTTGGCATTTTCTGTCAGGATGCATTCAGCCTGCAGTGGCACACTGTTTCTGTATGCATTTCCTACAGTTCCTCTCATTCAGAGTGTGTTGTTCAAACTGGAGACACAAGGAAGAAAGATGACCCTAGTGGCCCCTTGCTGACCTCAGCAGGTATGGTTACCTGTGTTGAATCAACTTTTAGGCAGCAAACCAAGGACTTTGCCACCCCAGATGGACTTCCTGTTCTAAGCTCAGGGCCATCTAGTCCATCCCAACCTGCCCTCCCTTCATCCTCAAGCTTGGTTCCTGAAGAAATAGAAGTGGAAAGATTTGAAGGAGTTCTGCGGCAGAGGTGAAGCCCCAGCTGCCGCACAGATCGGAGCTTCACCTCTCCGATCCCCTCTGCAGCCATCATGATAAATCAATACTTTATTTACCTGAACACTCGTAAAGTATGCCGACACCTCTGCTGGCCCAACATTTTATAATGATGGCGCTTCTCTGCCCGCCATGATCTTGCTGAAGCCATCGTGATAAATGACGCTGCACTGCCCCTACCTCAAAACTGCCCTTATGTATGGAGATTTTACTGCGTATGTACCTCTGGTGCCCAGTGATGTTTTCACAGAGTTTGCCCAAATCCCATGGGTATGTCTGTATTAGGGAAGGGGCAGTGCATCATCATTTTATCGTGATGGCTTCAGCGAGATCATGGGGGACAGAGGGGCGCCATCCTTAAAATGTCAGGCCAGCAGAGGTGTTGGCTTATTTTACAAGTGTTCAGTAAATAAAGTATTGATTTAACATGGTGGCTGCGGGGATTAAGAGGTGAAGCCCCGATCTGTGCAGCAGTCGGGGCTTCACCTTTGCCAGTAGTTCTCTTTTAAGGTCCTCTGCATCAGTTTGCTCACCCAGTTATCGAAGACATAAATAAATAAAATACAGTTGACCGCTCATAAACCTTCCACCATTTCTGTCCACTGTGGAAATGGTACCATTCCACTCTTTAAACGGGTTACGACCAGAGGGATTGCTGTTGGAACTGGACATTTCGTTTGTGATGGAGGCATGCGTGGAGGGTCCTGAGAAGGCCATGGCGACCTATAATAGGGCTGTCACGGGGGCCTTATACCTACTGGCACTGGTCTGTGTACGTCCGCTGGTGTCACATCTTGGCTTGCCTTGGTTTACTGGCAAGCTGAGAGCATTCAAAACTAGGGGGTGGAGGTTGGAGTGGCGTTGGAGAAAGACCAGGATCCAAGGGGACGAACTGGTTCTGATGACTCATTATGATAAGTGTCAGAATACAATTACGCAGAAGAAGGCAGCGTTTTATGTCTAGGTCGATTGCAGCTGGGAAGAACAGACCGGTTCAGCTCTTTCGGGCTCTGGACAGGCTTCTACACCCATTCTGTCTGGAGCCGTTAGGGCTTTTTCAGAGCAAAAGTGTGAGGAGTTCACTTGGTTTTCCTCAGACAGGGTGCCCTCCATTAGGGCAGGGATTTCTTCAGGTGGACTGTTACTATCCAAGAGGGTTGGGCATTGTGGGGACATCCACGGTCAGCTTTCCTAGGGAGAGTTCTGATCTTTGACGATGGAGGAGGTCTGTGGGGTGATCTCAGGGCTGAGACCAACATTCTGCAGCCTGGACTCTTGCCCGACGTGATTACTCATTGATTGCGTTGTGGCTACGAGCCCAGTTTCTGCTGAGATTGTTATGTGTTCCTTATCAATGGGGGTTTTCCCAGAGTCACTTAAAAAGGCACTGGTGAAGCCACTGTTGTAGAAACCATCTTTGGACCTGGACATCTTGGCAAATTACCGACCTGTCTCGAATTTTCCCTTTTAGGAAAGATTTTTGAGTAGGTGGTTGCAGAGCAGCTTGAGATTCACCTTGCAGCCTTCCAGATTTATAAGCCTCTCCAGTCCTGATTTAGGGCTATGCACAGCATGGAGACTGCACTAGTACAGGTGCTGAATGACCTGCTCAGGGTGAGGAATAGGAGAGAACGATCTATTTTCATCCTCCTCAATCTCTTCTCAGCATTTGACATTATGGATCATGGGTTGTTATTGGACAGACTGAGGGAGTATGTTGGACTCACTGGCAAGGTCAGCATCTGGTTTGAGCCCTTCCTCCAGGGCAGGACCCTGAGGGTGGTGTTGGAGAATGCTGGACCTATCGGGATTTATGAGTACGAGCTTGGATCCAGACAGTCTGTTACAGGCTTATAATAGGGCTGTGATGGTGTTTCTTCAGTATTGCAGGATTTGTCTGAAAACCATAAAAGATCACTTTATATTGCTTATGTATTAAGCTGGATTTTTATGTTTGCTTGTACGCATGTGCAAGAAATATAGTGCCATCATCCGAGTTTTTGTAGGTGTAGCACCCTGTCTTCCAATTCAGTCAGTGTGTTTGCTGGTGTGGCCACAGTTCACCAGTGAATGCTGCAGCTGTCTATGACAGTAGTTGAAAATGCAGTGCCATACATTTGAAAGGGAGAGCTCCATTTCTGTGAGCAGCGATAAGGTAGTGTTGATTAGCATATTGCCAGCAATCCTGCTTGTATACGTATCTGCTTTCTCTTCCTGGAACTTAAATTCAGTTTGAAGTGAACTTTTCCTAGAACTATCTTTCCGGGAGGAGGCAGCGGGGTGCCCAATCCCCGTCGGCTCAATGTACCCCAAAAAGAAACAGACTTCCAGTTGCCGCGCTGAAGGCCACCCCAGCGTGGCACACAATATGTAGGAGACGGGTGCCCAATCCCCGTCGACTCTACTGCCCCCCACCCAAAAAATCTTTCAGCTGCCACGCTGGAGCCCACCCGAGCGTGGGCACAAGTCCCACGTCCTTGGCTCCACCTGTCCCCAGTAAAAATTCTTCCAGCTGCCATGCTGGGAGCCCACCCCAGCATGGCACAAGTCCCACGTCGTCCTCCTAAAAAGACAACAAACACCTGAAAAGAAAAAAACTGTCCCTCATTGATTGTCTTGCCACCCAACCCGCGCCCACCCTCTGTGCATCCACCTCTCCACACCCCACCTCACCCCATACTTACCTCTGGAGGCCGGCGAGACGATCTTTGGTGGACCGGGAACACGTCTGCACTCTTCAAAGCCGACCGTGAACTGAAGAAATGTAGGTAAGCTATATAATGGAATAAATAGTTTTTTTTCAACTTTGATGCATGTATCAGGCATTTTTTGGAATTTTGGCACCGAATTTTCAACATGGGGGTTTTGGGACCCCTCCTCATGAATTCTGGCAGTGTCATGGCATTAATTGGCCCCGAAAGGTGATTTTGCGGTCACTGTACGGAACCACCTTTCGGGACCAATTTAAGAAACAACAGTGTCACAGTTCATGACGAGGCCCCCAAAATCCCTATGTTGAAAATTTGGTGGAAAAAATTCCCACAAATGACTGATTTATGAGCGTGCATTGCGCAGTTCCTACGCACGCTCATAAATTTGCAAATTTTTAATATTTTCATTCCAGATTTTCAACATTGCCATTTTACCACACCTCTTTATGAGCAGTGCAGCTGTCATTTTTCACATCTCGCCCAAAATGTGTTTCCGAGCATGCAGCGCTCAATGGCGCAGTCGGTGTGCAAAATCAATGTTCAGGACAGATTAAGAAAATCACAGTGACACTGTTCATGAGCAGAGGTCTTAAAATGGCTATATTTAAAATTTGGTGACAAAAGTCTATAAAATGATTGTGTTACGAGCGAGCATTGCGCAGTTTCCACGCACCCTCATAAGTTCATGAATTTGTAATATTTTCAGTCCAGATTTTCACCACTGGCATTTTTCCACACTTCCTTATGAATAGCACAGCTGTCATTTTTCACACCATTGCCGAAATGTGTTTTCGCACTTCCAGCACAGAAATGCGTGGTCGCTGTGGGACATCACTGTTCGGGACAGATTAAGAAAATCACAGTGACATTGTTCATGGCGGAGGTCCCAGAATGCCTGTGTTGACAGTCTGCTGTAAAATCCCACAAACTAATTACATTACAGATTATGCGTTTACTGGCAGTTTTCTCATGCGCTTCGTGGACTTCACCAGTTTTTAATATTTCACTGCAGATTTTCAACATTGCCATTTTTACCTCCCCATGAACAGTACAGCTGTCATTTTTACATCTGTTAAATGTGTTTCGCACCTGTGGTGCCAAATGGCCTAGTCGCTGTGCAAAAGCAGCTTTTGGCTAACAAACTGATATTGCCACTGTTCATGAGGTGGGGGTCACAAAAAAAAATTTTGAAAATTTGGAATGAAAATACTAACGAACGCCTGAGGCATTAGGGTTCCCGACCATAATGCCCCACCCTGTAGAGAATGACAGGCATCAGGAGTGTGACTTGGGATTGTTGCCTGTAATGCTCATACCATTCCACCCCTACCCACACCCTGCAGCCAGTGAGAGGCATCGAGGTGTTCCTTGGACTCTTCGGCCCCAAAGTTCACCCATTCTCCTATACTGCACCCATCTCACCGTATTTCCTGATGGAATGGGGTGAACATAAAGAACCAAAGACTCCAGGCACACCGTGACACTTATGGTTTCTGCAGGTAGGGTGTGAGTGAGAATAAATGGCGTGGCAGTTATGCCGGACGACCCAAAGGCACACCCCAGTACCTGTCAGTATCTGCAGGGTGGTGGTGGGGCTGGCTTCAGTTCAATACTTCACTGCCATTCCTATTATGCAGCTCTGTAACTCCTACACTACCAATGTCAATGCCAGCAAGCAAACATTCGGCATTGACAAATGCTTGTTTGTTTAGTGACAAAGCCCTTTGAGGATATACAGTAGTTACAATAGCTTGGACAGCTACCTTAAGGAAACCCATTTTTCAGGATGGGCGTAAATGTTCAAGAGAATTTTGTTTCAAAATCTTAACAATTGAGCTGGCTGGCTGGATGAGAGATACTGCAGGGAAGCTCTGCTTATTAATCACTGTGCTATATTTCTTTTTCTAATTTTTGATTACTGGGTTTCGTCCTGCAGTTAACTAAATGCCACTGATGTGTACCAATGTTTTTTAGATCAGTGTGTTCATTTTCCCTATGTTCAGAGTTCAAAATAGAAATCTGAGCATGGCAGAACAGGTAATATATCATAAAACTGTCCATTTTGCTGCTGTTGCCTGAAGTACTAAGGATGTTCAGATCTGTTTATTAATTTTTGATCTACTTTGAGGGCATCTCTTGCAGCAGGTAATGCTCTTTGGTGTCCGCCAGAGGGCGCTCTTGTCGACGGTAGCTTTCACTAGCAGTGTTGACTGGGGGCCGCCCACAATGACGTCACTATGCTTATCTCTATAAATACATGAACGGCCCCTAGTGGCCTCAGTTCTTTTCATAGAAACATAGAAACATAGACTTTGACGGCAGATAAGGACCACTTGGCCCACCCAGTCTGCCCATTTCCCTACCTACTGGATAAGCTGCAGATTCTAGTTAACCAACAGCCTACTTCCTGCAACCCCGCACTATAATTGCCTTATGTCTGTCCCATGCATGTTTGAATTCCTCCACTGTTTTAGACCCAACGACCTCCCCAGGAAGGCGGTTCCATGTATCCACCACTCTCTCCGTGAAAAAAAATTTCCTCACATTACCCCTGAGCCGTCCCCCCCCTAACTTTAAATTGTGCCCTCTTGTTCTTACATATCTCTTTTTCTGTAAGATGCTACCCTCCTAGACTTTGTTGATTCCCTTGAAGTACTTGAAAGTTTCTATCATGTCCCTCATGTCCCTCCTTTCATCAAGGGTATACATATTAAGCTCTGAGTCTGTCTTCATAGGGTTTCTGATGCAGACCCTGCACCATTTTAGTTGTCCTCCTCTGGACTGCTTCCATCCTGTCTATGTCCTTGCGTAGATGAGGTCTCCAAAACTGCACACAGTACTCCAGATGGGGTCTCACCAACTGTTTGTATAGAGGGATAACCACTTCTCTTTTTCTACCTGTGATGCCCCTTCCTATGCATCCCAGTATCCCCCTGGCTCTCCTTACCGACTTCTCACATTGCTTACCCAACTTTTAAGTAATCTGATATGACTACCCCCAGGTCCCTTTCCATTTTTGTTGTTGTTAGTACCTCCCCTGCTATTGTGTACTCTTCTCATGGCTTTTTGTTTCCCAGGTGCATTACTTGCACTTCTTTGCATTGAATCTAAGTTGCCATATGTCTGACCATTCCTCTAACCTTGCCAAGTCCCTTCTCCTCTTTTCTACCCCCTCTTGTGTATCAACTCTGTTACAGATCTTTGTGTCATCTGCAAAGAGGCATAGCCTCCCTCCAGACCCTCTGCAATGTCACCTATAAAGATGTTAAAGAGGACTGGGCCTAGTACTGAGCCCTGAGGTACCCCACTAGTAACCCCCTTTCTTGAATGTGTTCCATTCACTATTACCTTCTGTGTCCTGTTGTGCAGCCAGTTTGCTATCAGCCTACCACCCTGGGACCCACTCCCAGGGTGGCTAACTGATTATGAATCGCTTCTCAGGACTGTGTCAAATGCCTTGCTAAAGTCTAGGTAGGCCATATTCACAGCCCCTCCCTGGTCTATTACTTTGGTCACCCAGTCAAAGAAATCAATTAGATTCGTCTGACATGACTTTCCTGCTGTAAATCCATGCTGCTTTGGGTCCTGTGCCCCGCTGGCCTCTAGGTACTCAACAAGTCTTTCTTTCAGAAGTGATTCCATCATTTTTCCTACCACTGAGGTCAAACTTACAGGTCTGTAGTTTCCTGCTTCTGCCTTGCTCCCACTTTTGTGAAGGGGAATCACATCTGCCCTCCTCCAGTCCTCAGTTACCACCCCATCCTGCCATGATTTGTTAAAAGCGTGGTCAGTGGTGTCACTAGATCCTCCTTAGTTCTTTTAGGATTCTGGGGTGAATCCCGTCAGGCCCATTGCTTTGTCACCTTGGGTTTGGGAGCTCTTTCATGACTCTTTTCTTCTGTGAATGGACTGGTGTCAACCCTCACCAAAGTGCTTCTATTGTCTGGTTTAGGTAACTCCTCCTCATCTTCTTTTGTGAATACTGAGCAAAAGTATTCATTCAGTATCTCTGCCCTTCCACTGTCTCCCTCTGCCCACCTCCCCTCTCCTTTATTAATCTTCACTATCCCTCCCTCCCTTAACCTTTCTATGCTCCCTAATGTACCTATAAAAGGTTTTATCCCCCTTCTTAACTGAGTTGGCTATTTTTTCCTCAGTTTGGGCCTTTGCTATTCTGACTGCCTTCCCCACTTCTTTCTGTTTTAATTGATACAGTTCCCTGTCATACTCCTTCCGTGATTCCTTATACTTTTTGAATGCAGCCTTTTTCTCCTTAACCTTCCCTGCCACCTCTTTTGAGAATCAAAGTGGTTTTTACTCCGCTTTGTTTTCTTCATTTGTTTCACACAAAGGCTTGTTGCCTCTATGATGGCAGTTTTGATTTTTCTCCATTGTTCTTCCACCTCTCCTTTTTGGCCATTTGCTAATGCATTCTTCAGGTATTCACCCATTTTGCCAAAGTCAGCCCTTCTAAAGTCCAGTATCCTTGTTTTTGTATGGCTTATCTCCATGGTTGTGCTCATTGTGAAGCACACTGTGCAGTGGTCGCTTGTTCCCAGATGTCTACTGACTTCTAAATTTGTGATCCTCTCTCCATTTGAGAGTACCAGGTCTAGTATTGCTCCCTCCCGAGTGGGTTCCAACACTAGCTGTCTAAGGCCTGCCCCCTGCAGGGCATCGAGAATGACCCTGCTCTTGGATGTGGCTGCAGTACATGTCATCCAGTTAACATCTGGCATATTCAGGTCCCCCATCAACAGTATCTCCCCTTTTTCAGCCATTTTGAGAATGTCCTCTGTCATTTTCTTGTCCATTTCCTCCCCTTGAGACGGGGGTCTGTATACAACCCCTGTGCGGATTGTGATGTCATTCCCTGTCTCCAAGGTGACCCAGAGTGCCTCTTGTCCTCCCCCTTTACTTTTTAGTTCTGTAGCTTTGATCCCTTCCCTTATGTATAGAGCTATTCCACTTCCTCTTTTACCTTCCCTGTCCCTTCTGTAGATTGTGTACCCTGGTATGTTGACATCCCAGTCATGGTTCTCTGTGTACCATGTTTCCATGACTGCCACAATATCCAATTGTTCATCTTCCATCAGGGCTACTAGCTCAGGAAGCTTGTTTCCCAGACTACGGACATTGGTACTCATTGCCCTCCATTTAATGTTGGCTTTATCCTTTTTTCCCCCATCCCTGCTTTTATTGTCCTTGCCTATTTTTCCATTTACCCCTGTCCTGCCCTGTGTTGAGCTCTGTACCTCAGTGTTTACCTTACTACCTGCCTTGTTTTGTGCGGGGAGGCTTGAAATTTTCTGCCTCTTATCAGCACCTCTGCCCTTGGCTAGTTTAAAAGCTTGCCAAGGAAGCATTTAAACCTGTCACCTAGGAGCTTGATTCCCTTCATGGACAGTTGCAGACCATCGTGCCAGTATAGACCTTTATCTCTCCAGGTAGACCCCCAGTCCTCAATGAAGCCAAAGCCCTGTGCTCTGCACCAGTTTTGCAACCATTCATTAAACTGCATGGTGTGCAGTACCCTAGCCTCACCCCTGCCATGGACTGGCAGCACCTCTGAGAAGGTTACCATGCTTGCTACCCATCTGAGACCCCTCCCAAACTCCACAAAGTCATTCTGCACTGCACTGATCCCATGCCTAGCTAGGTCATTTGTCCCAAGGTGGACAATGATATCTAGTTCCCTCTCCTGTGATGCTGCTTCTGCAATCCTGAGGATTCGCTTCCTGTCCCTCCAAGCCATGGCACCAGGCAGGCATCTTACCTCCTTCTCCTCTCCCTTCCCCAGTTTTACCCCCCCTAACAACTGAGTCCCTTATCAGAAGCTGTTTCCTTCCCCTGTGGTGTCCCATGCCACCCTTTTGTGGGTCTCCCTTGTGGATGTCCTCAGCATTCTTCGTGGTCTCCACTGAGGGTGCCATCATAGAGGAACCTTGCTCTGCCAGAATGGCATATGATTTGTGTAGAGGTACAACTAGGGGGCTTCGCCTGTGTTCCACCACCCGCACCCTCCCAGAACCCACTGTGGTCCAACTGCTCTTCATACTTGGCAACCTCTGAGGCAGTGGTTGTGGCAGTAGTGCTCTTTGGGTGGGGGGAGACCTCCTTAGGAAGTTCAGTGAAGAGCTCCTAGCTGAAATCTGAGCCCTCACTGAACATGAAGAGCAGAGAAGAATCTTTTGTCACGTGGCCACTTTCTAATCTAAGCGCACACAATTGAGTGTTTGCAGGACTGCAGTTTCAGGTCTGAACTGCTAACTGAGCCGGGGTTACAGGAATCGTAAGATTACAAGAATTCAACAGTGAATGACCACAACAGTTAAGGAGATTATTTTTGTTTTAGTTGAGGAAATGCCTTTTCGCTGACTCTTTGAGGTAGTAAGTTTCAGGGTTTCATACTCTGTAAACTAAAGAGGCAATAGCCTGTGCTCATTTTGCTAAGCACTTATCTCTGAAACAGAAGATCCTAAGTTTGTACAGAGCCCCACAGTCACTGGCTCCCACCCTGTCTGAGGCCTTTCCCACCATCTCCCAGCTTGTTGCACGAGTAGCTTTCGCTTCAGGTATATTGACGATGCCATCGATGTGGAAATCAACATTTAAACAGATCTCAGTTAGTTTTCTTTTTTCGTCACCTCTCCTTATGTCTAGTTTGGATTCGTTATTTCGAAATGCCCTTGTGGCTGAAAAATATACTGCTACGATACTTATTCAGTTTGCATTCGTTGTCTGGGGGCTGCCCATAACGTTTCGTCCTGTGCCCACTGTCAGGACTTCAATCAAGCCACACATCATCAATGCCTGCAAGAACTCTAGCCCTGTCTATTGGAACAGAAGATTGCTCTCCTCGAGCAGGAGGTTCATTCCTGGCGTCTATCAATGATGTCGCAAGACTCCCAGTCATCACTCAAATATTCTTCTAAACATAAACAGAGAGAGAAAGAAAAATCTCTGTCTCAAAGTAAGACACCTGATCCGTCGACGGCTTCTGTTTCTGGCAACCAATCGACAGCCTCTGGTTCCTCCACTACTACTTCTAAAGACAAGACCCTTCCAGAAAAGCCTTGGCCTTCATCAACGGTGGCCCTCCTGGTCCTGTCATCAATGACTTTAACTCAGGCCCTGGCCGTTATGACCATGTCTGCTTCTTCCACATCGACAGGTCATTCATTGATGGTGACCCGGTCCTCCAGCATGAACCCCATGGTGTATCGTCGCTGATGGCCACATTTAGATTTTCCTCAACATCACCTTTTCAGACCCCATCGATGATGTCCTCCAGCATGGACAAGGGGTATACTATTATTAAAGAGGGGTTCAATTTGACAGTCCTGCCAAACTTACCACCTCCTTCCCAGCCAGCTGGCTATCGAGGCCAGTGGACGTGTCATGAGCTACTGCCCCACATGGTTCAGGCTCTCAGCCACATCCACAGCTGCACCCGAAGCCTTCTGTTTTGCCGCCTCCTGGTAAGAGTACTCCGGGACTCCAGCCATGTCCTCCATGTTCCCATCAACGGCTCCGTCCATAGATGTGGCTACTGTGGCACAGTCTGTCCTTGAAGTCATGAAAGGCCTGCGAGAGCCACAGCCTCAGACTCACCCTCAGCCTCAGTGTTCGTCATCTCCCTCACCGCCTCCTCCTAAGCGAACTTGCTGGGACCCATCTCCCACCCCTCACAGGGATCCTTCTCCCGTAAAATTCCTTGGAAGGGGAGTACCTCCCTGAGTACGAGTCAGACTATGGAGGAGACATAGATATGGGTGATGAACTTTGCCTGCCTTCCATTACCTCTACTGTGTCCTCTGTTGAGGAGGACCCTGGTCTTTACACCCCCTGCTCCCTTCCTGATGATCCGACCTTCATGGACATCATGGCACAGATCTAACAAGTAATGGGGTTCAGTACCACAAAGCAAGACAAACATTGCCGAAATATGGTGGATTACTTGGACCTACCGGAAGACCCTGCCAAAGTAGTACCTCCCTTGATACAGGCTTACCAAGATGTCGTTTTGGCAGCCTGGCACCACCCTTCATCTGCCTGTCCCTAAGAAGGCTGATCACCTGTATCAGGTTTTAACGGCTTATCCCTTTTTTGCTGCTGCGCCACAGGCCAACTCTGTGGTCATTAATGCAGCCCATGAGGCGAGGCGTATAGCGCAGTGGTTTAAGGCTGTGAGCTGCAAACCTGGAGACCTGGGTTTGAATCCCACAGCCCCCACTTGCATTCTGTGTGACCCTGAGCAAGTCACTTAACCTCCTTGTGCTCCCAGGTCGCACTTGTAAAAAGCTTTCAACTTAGTGTCTCTCCTAGTTAAAAAAAAAAAATCTAAACACCTGAGCTCCCTGCCACTGGATCGGGAGTCCAGGGACTTGACTTAATGGACAAGCGCATATATCAGACTGCCACTTTAAACATGCGCATTCTGTATTACATTGGCCATGTATTGGAATACCAGAAAACGCTCTGGACTACTGCTTCAGAGGTGGCTAACAAGCTTCCACAGTCAGCAGAAAAGGACCAACTGCTTGCCACTTTTGCGACTGGCAGCAGCCTCTCCCACCATCCCCTTTGAGTGGGGAATAATGCTGTCAATATACCTGCTAGGACTTCGGCCATGGGTGTCACCCTTCGTAGGCACGCCTGGCTGAGGGTCTCAAGTTTTACTCCTGACGTGCAACAAACAATTCTAAATGCCCCTTTCAATGGGCACAAACTCTTTGGCTCTGACCCTCAAACCATTCTGGATGATCTTCAGGCTTCAGACTATACCCTCAGACTGGTGCATGGCATGTACCATACTGCACAATCTATGGTGCAAAGGAAATATTATCAGCCTTTCCAGTTTCGCAGGACTGCCCATCAATGTGGCACTACCCGACAGTCCACCCAGAGCTGGCAGCAACCCTAGCCTGTGGGCTGTGCTCCTGCCACTGCTCCTAAGGGCACTCGGGCCACTACTCTGGTGGTGGCCGGTGCTCCACAGTCTTTTTGACTCAATCCCATTCCTCCCCAGCATCCTTCTGCCCACCTTGGAGGTTGTGGGAGGAAGATTCTCTCTTCATTTAGAGGCTTGGCAAAAGATCACAACCGATGATTGGGTCCTGCAGATCATACAAACAGGACACACATTAGAACTCACTGCCACCCCCCTCCCCATCCCCCCCATTTAGTGACTTACCCACCACACCACATTCCAGTCCTCTTCGAGGAATTACTCTCACTCATCCAGAAAAATGCAGTTTAACCCATGCCCCCCAAAGAACAGCGGCAGCAGGGGTTTTAATCCCATTTCTTTCTCGTACCAGAATGCACAGGGGACCTGCACCCTGTTCTGCATCTCAGAGACCTAAATTGGTACATTCAGTACAAACACTTCAGAATGGTGACCCTAGCCACTATCCTTCCTCTGTTACACCAAGGAGACTGATTTTGCTCCCTAGACATGAAGGACGCTTACCTTCATATACAAATACATCCTACACATCATTGTTACCTTCGATTTCAGCTACTAGACCATCATTACCAGTTCCAAGCCCTCCCCTTCGGGCTGTTCTCAGCTCCTAGGGTCTTCACAAAATGCTTGGTGGTGGTGGCCGCTGCCCTGTGTTGTCAGGGACACTTTGTCTTCCTGTACTTGGACGACTGGCTCATCAAGTCCTCAACCAAAGACAGGTTATTTCGGTCACTCGACGTCACCCTCCATCTGTTTCACGAGATCAGTATTACTATCAGTCTGCCAAAATCACATATGAAGCCCTCAAAATGTTTCCAGTACATAGGAGCCATCCTAGACACACAGCTCGGTCATGTCTTCCTCCTGTACGACAGGTGCCAGAAATTGATGAAACTTGCCAAACAATGTCAGTCCACCCCTCACTTAATGGCCCATCAGTACATGCACCTTCTGTGCCGTATGGCCACTGTCCTCTCTACCGTCCCTCTTGCGAAGCTGCGCATGCGCCTGGTTCAGTGGACCTTAAGATGCCAGTGGCATCAATGGACCGGGGACTTCGAAGACAGGATCACCATTAACCCAGCCCTCAAGAGAGCCCTGACTTGGGTCCCTTTCCAAACTCCTTCACCAACCCAAATGTTAACCACCTATGCCTCCACCCTCGGCTGGGGTGCCCACCTCGGTCCTCATCAGACACAGGGTCTGTGGGGCTCAGCCGTTGCCTCACAGAATATAAATCTTTCTCAAGATGAGAGCGGTCTGCCTTGCCCTACAGACCTTCCAACCATATCTGTTCCCAGGCCCCCTTCTGATACAAACTGACAACACCTGTGTTGTCTGCTACCTAAACAAACAAGGAGGTACGAGGTCCCTAAGCCTTTGTCAGGAAACAGTGCATGTTCCAGGAGCCCAAAATATCTTGGCTGATCACCTCAGCCACTACGCTAAAGGTCACAAGTGGACCTTGTATGCGACAATCCTTCAAGACATCTTCCATCTCTGAGGTACTCCGGCGATCGACCTGTTTGCCTCCCTGGACAATCACCAGCTCCCACAATACTGCGCCATTGTAGCGGACAACCAGGGACACTCTATTGATGCTCTGTCGCTTTCGTGGCGGGGACAATTTTTATATGATCCCCCCCCCCACCGTCCCGTCCCTCTCCTCTAACTGGTCCTCCTCAAACTCCAACTCGAGTCCCCCTCCATAATCCTGATAGCTCCCTTTTGGCCCCAAGAAATCTAGTTCCCTCTTCTCCAGCAGTTGTAGGTTGCCAGTCCCCTTGCCTTCGGCCTGACCTGCTCATACAACTTCACAGGTCTCTCCTGCACCCCAGGGCTTGACAAATCCCATAGCCTGACGTCCCAGGCTACAAGATCCTTTTGAGTCAGCCGCTACTAGTGACATGCACTTTTTGGCATGGAAAACGTTATTTCTAGTGGCTATTACCTCAGCTTGCTGCATTTCAGAGATTCAGGCCCTCATGTGCTCTAAGCCCTACCGTGTAAGAAAGGGTCTCCCTTCATACAAATCTGGCCTTTCTTCTAAAGGTCGTGTCTGAGTTTACATTAAAGCAATCCATACACTTTCCAGTTTTCTACCCAGATCACTCAAATCCGGGCGAATCTCTACTACATACCTTAGACGTGCACTGCATCCTGTGGTACTACCTGGCACGCTCCAAGTCCATGCGAAAATCCAGACAGCTTTTTTTCGCCTTTGCCCCAGGCAAGGAAGGTCTCTTTGTAACCAAACAACCTTGTCCAATTGGCTGGCACATTGCATAACCTACTGTTAGAATAAATATAAAAAAAAACACTACCAGGAGCCATACATGCTCACTCTACCCGGGCTCTTTCTACAACCGCGGCATGCTCCCGTGGTGTTTCCATTGCCAACATCTGTGATGCTGCCATCTGGTCTACTGTGCACACTTTCACAAAGCACTACAGCATCAGCGTGGCCTCTAGGCACTGCTCTACCTTTGGCTGCACAGTCCTGCGAGGCCTCCTTTCCTAATTGGCATCCCTTCCTACTCCACTGCTTGGGAATCATCCCAAGAGTATTATGTGCTGCAAGGGATGCCCTCAAAGAAGATAGTACAGTTTCATACTTACTGTAATGGTAGATCTTCCAGAAGATCTCTCCTTCCCCCTCCTTCTTGGGGAAAGCAATCTTCTGCAACATCTTCAAAGAATAGAAAGAGAGGGTACCTCTGGCCTCCTTGGTTCCCCTCAAAGTCCTGCTCCATGAGCTGGTCGCCAGCGGGAGCTGAGGCCACAAGGGGCTGCCCACATATTTATAAAGATAAACGTAGTGACGTCATTGTGGGTGGCCCACAGTCAACACTGCTAGTGAGAGCTACCATCGACGAGAGCACACTCTGGCAGACACCCAAGAGTATTACTTGCTGCAAGAGAGCCTCTCGAAGATCTACCATTATGGTAAGTACAAAACTGTACTTTCTACTTACAAAAGCGGGAAAGATTTTGATCTTATAATCTACAATGATGTGTGTTCTTTACATTAGGCATTTAATGCAGTAATAAATAATATAATTGCTGTGGAACTGGCACTTTGCATACAGCATTGTCATCATTTTTTGTCTCTAGTTGAAGGGTTTCTGTCTCTGTTAAATAACACAGGGCGTGCAAAACAGAGGAATTATTTGCCGTACATGGCCTCAGTGGAATGTTTTGAGTGACATTTCAAAATAAGCAGGCTTTGCCTTCAGGTGGCTGATTTAAAACCGCAAAGTTCCAACAAGAGCTGACTATTAGAACAAAACACACATGGCTCCTATTGATTGCGGACCCTGCTTCATTTAAAGGGTTATACCCCCAACCGAGGGCAGAGTTAAGCTATGCATTAGTAGTAGCATTAAGCCACACAATGAACTCTCATAGCTAGGGCTGAACTGTCATGTAACAGTTGGGTTTGACTGGTTCAGTCTGGAACTGTCTGGCTTTGTACCCACAGTCCATCTCTTGTTGTTCAGATACTTTTAGCAGTGAACACACACACACATACATTTCAGAGCCAAACTACCCCAGTTATAGACTTCCTTTTCCAAACCTTACAATCACTTATACTGAGTCATACAATGTTCTTATTGGTTAAATAGTTGGCAACTGTACCTAAAGACTGCTTAAGTAGTGGTCTCTCCAGACATGACTTCTCAGTGATCAAATATTTGTGATGCAAAATGCATTTGTCAAACATATGTGCAATCACTTGGTTGGCTGTCACTACTGTTTTAACTTTTTTTATTCCAAATTGCAAAACATTGCAGGTAATTGCATATTACCCTGCTGCGGGATAGGCAGACAGGAAACAGCCTTCTCCATTGATTCCCACTAGTGGGTCTTAGCCAGAGGTGGTGGGACCCAGCGGGAGACAGAACTTTTTAGAGGGCTGGTGATGCGGTAGGCTCCATCATGTGATGACACGTGCACCCACTGGTATACAGTGGTACTAGCTCCCAGCTGCCTGAGTTCCTTTTCTCCCCACCGTCGAGTGCGCATCAGTGATGTAGCTTGCCCGCCTGGAGTCAGAACTTCACTGTCTATATGACAACAGCATTCATTTTTTTCAGTTTTAGTTTTTAACTTTAGAGTTTGTTTTTTTTGTGTCATTTTAGTTTATTTACATAAAGGTAACTTTCAGTTTCTCTCAGCCCTACAACATGTAAACGGTTGATGGCCATGGACGGTAGGGAGTCTGAAGTGGCAGGCTGGTCTGGCAGCAGGGTTATGTCTGGTCCACCCTTTCCTCTGGAGAGGAGTCCAAATGAGGGTCAGTCCTCTCATAAATACAAAAAGAAGCAGTACCGATCTTGCACACTCTTGGTGTCAGGTTCCAGACACCACTATACCTCATCTGTTGTTCTCATAAGAAGGGGAGAAATGACACCGGTCGAGACAAACCTCACAGAGGGTGACCATGAGGCATTTAACTGTTGTGGGGTGGATGTCCCCACTGTCATTGCCAAGGACACTGTGGACTTCTAGACCTATTAAGTCAGTGTCTCATGCCCAGAGATGCCCTCCATCTTTCAGTGAGGTTTCTCGTTGGCAGTTTCACCATTGGGCAGCTCTTATGAAGCAGTGGGTGCAGCATCTGGCCCATGTGGTGCCACTGGTGGCACAGGCCCCTGACCCCACAGGATTGGCTGGACTGGTGCCACCAGCAGTGAACACTGGGAAAGGTAGTGTGTTTACCTGCAGCAACAGCCTCCAAGTCATTGGCACAAGTGGCACCATTGACATCTGCCCCACTTGTGGTGTCGCAGCCCTCCTGTCAGAGGATGGGGACAGCCATGATGCCACCACTGTCACTCTGATGCCAGCTGGATCATCAGCGCCAGATCAGGTGTGGCCTCCAGGAGTTGGTTCAGGCCCCTCTGGACCTGACCTGGTGTCGAGTCCAGCATTGCATGGGTTTGCAGTACAGGGAACCCTCCTGGCACCAACCACGGTGTCATTCTAGCCCCGGCCCTGACACCAGTCCTTCAGCCCATTTGACCGGGGCCAGTGTCACCAGTGTTGCTGCAGCCGCACACCGTACTAACAGCCCTGTGACCCCACTCTTTCTTCTGTCCTCTTTGCGAGGAGGCTGTAGAAGGAGATGAGTCAGATCCTGACCTTATTATCTGTGAAACTGGGGGGGATGACTCTTATTATGGTCGGGAGATCTCAGACCTAGTTCTTGTGTCTGTTCATCAGGAAAACCTCTCTTTCCAGGCTCTGCTGAGAAATCTGCACTTGGCATTGGACTTTGAGCCAGCAGCTATTGACCAGACTAGGCATCTCCAGCTGGAGTTCCTAAATGTGCCTAATATTCTAGTCAGTTTAACTCCACCTATCCAGCCCACTCTGGAGACTTTGTCTAAGGCAGTTTGGTATAGGCCTGCCACTGTGGCAGCTGACCCCAAGCAGGCAGACAGGAAATACACTGCTTCTAAAAATTAACCAGTGTATTTAAGTCAGCCCATGGCTGATGCTATTGTTATTCTCGCTGAAAATGACAAGGCCATTGTGCCCAAGGAGGTCACTGTGCACCCTACTAATGAGGAGTCACATAAGCTCAACATCATGAGCAAATGGACTTTTGCTTCAGCTACCCTGGGCACGAAGATAGCTAGCTACCATTTTTCCAAGCATTAATATACTATCTGGAGCAAGCTAAAGTCTATAACAGAGACTCTGCCCAGTTCGGAGTCTAAACGAGATATACTGCTGACTGTTAAGCAGGGTATTGAATCCAGCAGCCACCAGCTCAAAGTCTCTACGGATGCCTTTGATGCAGCATCCATAGAGGTTCCTATTTTATGGAACAGTTTGACTCCAGAGTTACGTAACTCAAGGACTTTATATTCATTTAAACAAAATCTTAAGAAGATGCTTCTTCCTGAACAATCTGTTTGCAATGTTTTTTCTTAAAAAGTTTATATATATATATATATTTCGTACTGTCTGATTGTGTTCATGTTTATTGTATTGTCAATATTTGACTTGGGACATTCTGTAAATGAGTTTCTATACTCATAGAACATATCTTGTAACCCTGAACTTTTCAATAAAAAAATAAAATAAATAGCATCTCGCTCTGTGGCTGAAGGCATCTGCTTCAGGCAGCATTCCTGGTTGTGGACTGCTGGCTTCACCCAGGATGACCAGCAACAGGTAATGAATGCCCCCCTTCGATGGCACTTACCTGACTGGACAGGAGGTGGAGCAGTCTCTTAAGGCATCTAATGCAGCTAGAATAATTCTTAAGACTTTCAGACCAGTTCCCTTCAACTCCCAGAGGGACAAGAGACATGTTTTTTTTTTTTTTTCTCGCAACAAGCTGGCAGAGGCAGGAGAGCCCAAAATAACAAAAACCAGCCTCCCCAACCTCAAAAGAAAGCACAGCTGAAGGCACAGGTGCCCAAAGCACTTAGTGCCACTGTCTGAAACTCCAGCCTCAGTCGTACCTCAACTGGCTGAGGCAGACCTCTCCTCCCGGGGGGCACCTGTCCCAGTTTTATCATCAGATTGTGGGCCTTCTGAGCAACAGAGCAGTACATGCAAAGTCTCGAGACAGCTCGGCTCCTCGGTCTTCACATAAAAAAAACAAAAAAAAACACAAGTGCTGTGCTACAGCTAACTTACACTTTATATGGAAAATTGTCAAGGTTGTCCCTGTCTTTATGAAAGGGGATATGAAATCAGTCTTAAACTACCACCCTATAGCTACCCTTCCAGTTTTTAGCAAGCTATTGGAAAAAATAATATCTCTACAAACCATCAATTATCTAAAAGACCACGACATCCTCTCTGAATCCTAAGATGGTTTCTGAAGCAACTGTAACACAACTGCCCTATTAAAGTTTACTGATGATTTCAAGATAGCAATGCATGTAGGTCAATATACAGGTGCTGCTTTTGTTGACCTTACAAAGGCCTTTGATCTTGTAGATCATTGTATTCTTGTCTAAGATGCCATCCCTTGGTTTTTCCTCTGCTGTAGTTGGCTGGTATCAGAACTACCTTGCCAACAGGAAACAGTTTGTTGAATTTAAATCTGCTGTATCCCTTCTTTCTAATATGACTGTGCATGTGCTCCAAGGATCGATCCTTAGTCCTCTACTCGTTACTATTTTTATCAATGACCTGTCTCTAAGTACCTCTTCTTGTTCCTCCCTACTATATGCTGATGACTTAGTGCTATACTCCATCTCTGACAACCTTGCTTCCATCAGCTCCACCCTTAATACTGACTTCCACAACATTTCTTCCTAGCTGTCACATACTAAATTTCCACTCAATGTTAACAAAACTTTTTCTGTGTTATTTGGCTTTGCCCCTAGGCGTAGAATGTGTCTGGAGCAATTATCCATCTCCAACCTAGATGGCACTCTCATTGGCAATGTCCCCAACTTAAAATATCTTGACGTCACTCTAGATCCCTCACTCGGCTTTGTCCAGCATATTACAAATGTGAATAGGATGGTTAACTGCAAACTAGGCCTTGCTTTCAAATCTATCTATGCCCTTACCCCCTCTGCAAAAAAGACTGTTGCACAGGGACTACTTCTACCAGCATTTACCTGCTGTGCTGCTGTTTATGCCTGCTCAGGTAAAACTCACCTTCATAGATGGGACACTGCCTACAGTAACATCTGTCGCTTTGCACTGTTGTCTCACTGTCTTATCCACCACTACTGGCTTTACAGAGACTTAAACTGGCTACCCGCTGATGCCTACCATTACCATGCCCTTGGTATTATAACAGATAAAATAGTTCACACTGGAGTACTGTCCTCCCTTGCCTCCCCGTTATCTCCTTCTCTCCCACTCTACCCCCTTCGCTCAGGGGAAATGGTCCCTACTCTCTGTCCCCAGGCACCATACAACTGTGGTCTCCCAAGCCTTCTCACACTCTGCCCCTACACTATAAAACTCCCTGCCAGTCTCTGTTAGACTCTTTTCTTCTCACAATCACTTCAAGAGGGAGTTTCACTGCTATCTTCTGCTGTCCTATCCTTGTAACTGCACTCCTCCTACTTGAGCTTCCTGCTGCCCCTAGGCATCATGGAGTTCTGCACCATGATTACTTTCCTGCACTTATTATTTTCTTTATTCCTCACCCTCTCAAATTCCCCCCCAACCCTTTCTGCCCCTACTCTCTGTCTTGATGCGCTATGTCTTTCTCCTCCTCTCCTAAGCCTTTGCCCTTGCTGCTACTCACTTGTTACTGCTATCTTCCTTTGCCCTTATAAAGTACTTAAACTTTCCCTCCTGTAGTATATGTATGACATTGTATAAATGTCTAGATGTATTACTTTCAGTGAAATCCTCAGTTATAATGTTTGTAAATCTTGCCTACTGTTTACACAAATTATTGTACACTGTACCCTTGTCCAGTTTCTTTTCTGTTTTTACTACACTTGATTACCTATGCAACTTCAGCTGCTTTGTTCACAACATATTGTACAGATTATTTTCTTACTACTTGTTAATTATTGTCCCCACTGTATTCTCTGTATGCTTTTTGTTTTGTACTTTCCTGGGTCGTACCTGAACATAGGCATATATCATGTCTACCTGATCAACAAAGAAATAAATAAAAACAGCAGTGGGATACTGTGCTGTGCTTTGGGAGGGTGTGTTCAGTATCCCACTGCTGTTTTTATTCAATAAATTGTAAGTTAGCCATAACACAGCACTTGTGTGTTCTTTTTGATGTGGAGACTGAGGAACCAAGCTGTTGAGAGACTTTGTATGTACTGACATTGCTTTTGGCCCTGGACCGCAGCTGTTCCGTAGCTGCCGCGTTGTTTGCTACCAGCAGGGCAGTGGAAATGGAGTCAGAAAAAGACATGGGGTCTACTCCCACTACTTCCTACTTTCAAAGAAATCAGGGAGCATGTGTCCCATTCCCAGCCTTAAAAGTCTGAACAAATTCATGGATCAAGAAAAATTCTAAATGATTTCTCTGGGCTTTCTGCTACAGTACTTTACCTGAAACCTTTGTACAAGCAAGCATCCGTGGATGTGTGAGACTTGGAGCACAGCACACACTTTCACTAAGCACTGTGCCATGGATGTCCATGCCAGACAGCCTCCACCTTTGGCAGGACAATCCTGAGTAGATCACTATACTGACTGAGCCCTCAGCTATAGCTGCCCTAGACCAGGGGACTTTTTCTGAGCCTGGTATGCTAACCCACTAGTGGAAATCAGTGGTGAAGATTGATTCTTGGAAGGTATTAAAATAATGTGCGTACCGTAATTCTTGATCTTCTGTTTTTTTCTCCCATAAAGCTTTTTTTCCTAGCTGGTTGATGTAGGCGTTCTCTCAGCCCTGTTCCTACCTCCTCTGCCAGGCACTCACCACCCCCAGACCACTGAGCCCCAGATCCCTCATGGATTGCACCCCCCCATGGCAGGGCCAGAAAGGCGAGGGCCATCCTCCCCCGGTGACTCATATCCAGATTGAGACAGTGGTCCAGGTGATGGTGCGGGATGGAGTTAGGAGGGCAGGGCTTCATGAAGCCTGCACCGGCCAATTTTGTGCTTTCTCCCTTAGTCCTCTGCCAGCATGTCACTTAAGCATGTGCACATAAAGCTTACACATGCTAGGGAACCACAGCCTCTCCCTTTGTGTTGCTCAAGCTGCTGGTGCTACCCCTGGGCCGCCACCTGGGGGCAGCCATGTCAACAAGCCTCCCCACCCCAGGTGAGGAGAGCTTTCTGTTGGATGCTCAATTTCCCACCCCACCCCACCAGCTGACCCCCAGCGACCTGAGCTCATTCCAGAACTTGGGGTCACCGGTGTGGTGAGTGGTAAGTCACACAGTGCCTCAGTCCTCTGTGCCAACGGGCCAGCTTTAATTCTTGAATATTTTTTCCATTGATTCACACATCTGCCCACCATCCCCTGGACTCACCCCAGTGTGGTTATGTTGGTCTTCACCCCTTTGTACTTGGTTTGGGCTGTAAAGACACTGTGTTACTGGATTTTGTAGCCCTTCTTATATGGGCCACCAGGGCTATGTCATGCCCTTAATTGGTTGTTGTTCGGTTATACTGTACATCTCGGTAAAAAAGGTACTGAAGCGGTTAGGGCTGATGCCGATGCAGGCATGTGCATCATCACATGATGGCATGCACGCAGAACCTACTGCATCAACAGCCCTCTGAAAAGTTCTGGCTCCCACTGGGTCCTAAGACCCACTCGTGCAGATCAGTGATGAAGGTATTCTTACAAAATCAAGGATTACAGTACATACATAATTTTAATTTATCAGAGGGAATGTTCCTTTTACAATCACCCAGGCTAAAAGCAAAAACAGTAGAGCTATTGTGTCCTACTTTGGCGTTCATAAGTTGGGTGTGGTCTCTTTTTAAGCCAGTGGTCAGGTTAGCCCCAACAAGAGACAAGGCCACCTTTTACAGTCACAGTGAGCATACATATTGCAAACTATATTTTGACTGCTGCAGTGCAAAGCATCATGCAGCGCTCAAGATGGAAGTCTGAAACCCTATAGCACTTGGCTAATTACTGAACCACCTGAAGGTTTTAGCCAGATTACAAAACTCATAGCCAAACCTTGAATTTTGATCTGCAGCCTAAGTGAGTGCAGTAGCCGTTTTGCTACATGAACTGTTATTTATAGCTAAGTATAGACATGCTTAACAACAGGCCATTTGGCTAGTGGCAGCTTGAACACTGCATCATGGGTAATCATATGCATTCTGTACCTGGAGCAAGATGGTAAGGCTGCTAGGCTTCCTTGTTTAAAACAGGATTTATTCTCAGCTGCCATGGGCTCCTGCTAGTAGGCTCCCTGCTGAGATTACACAAATGGGACAGACAGTAAAACTGCAAGACAGGCAGTGTGGTTTGTTAAAACAGTACATTTTGTGGTGTTGAGTTTTAAGAATTAAGAAACAAATTTTCAGTTTTTTTTCCCCCCAGGAATTCTGGTGTAACATTAGAGGGGGGCTTTGCTCAGCAGAAAAAAATACAGTTGGCACAAGTAGAACTCGATTAGAATACATGCCAAAAATCTTTTTATTTGGAGTCATTCTTTCCTGTATTATTAAGGACATCTACACAAAAACTGGATCCTTGTCTCGTAGAGGTCATTTACAGCAGTGGAGTCTGCAGTTAAAGTGGTAATGCCCTGCTTGTGACATCACAGTTGGTTGCTGTGGAAAGGACTATGATATCACAAGCAGGGCATTATGGCTAGCTCCTGAATAAGTCCCAGCTGCAGATAAACTGTACGGAAGGTGGAGGGGGAAGACTCATGTTTTCATATAAACACCCTCAATAATGAATGCAGAGAGTTGAAATTAAAGAATTTTTTTAGCTTGCAGTACAACTGAGCTCTTTTGATGCCAACTGAAATTTTTCTGCTGGGGTTTGGAGGACCCCATCTTTCATAACACCAGGAAATGATAAGAAGTGTAGATGTTTTGGGGCCGGCCCGGTGGCGCAGAGGTCTGAGGTGCTGGACGTCTCACCTCGCAGCACGCCGGCAACCCGGGTTCGGGAGAGAGCCCGAGGCGTTGGAGGTTGGCATGGGGGGGCGGAATTGGATGGAGTGGCCGCCAAGGCAGCTCTCGCCTTCGGGCAGGTGGGAAGGCATCCCTCACTCACAGCTGCCCCCTGGTGGAGGCCAGGGGGCTGCGCAAGCAAGGGTGCCGGCGTTAGGCTAATGGGGCAGGCAGGAGGAGGGCTGTTACTGGGGCTGTAAGGCGCATGCATGCCTCCACATGCATGCATCCTTCTCCTGGGGTCCTCTGGTAACTGGGGAGAAAACGGAAAAAGACAGCCAGCAGTAAGATGGCGACTGACTCTTCGCAGGCACTGCTCCCGGACCGGGCATAAGGTAAGCCCCGGTAATTGCAGGGGACGGAGCTGGGGAGTCGGTCAGATGGGGGTCGCATGGTGTAAAGGAGAAATAAGGATGTGATTAAAAAAAAAAGAAGTATAGATGTTTTTGGTTTCAGTTTTGACTAAAGCTGTCCAAACTGCTTTGTTTTCGGTGGTTAAGTGGATATTATCACTGTCCAGTCTCACAGAGTCTCATATCAGTGAGCGTCAGTTTTAAAGACAACATTTTTAAATGTAAATCAGATGGTGCCCAGGCCTAGTGAAGCAGTGACTTTCACTCTGAGACACAATGCCCCCTAGAAGGAGCATAATGACTTGCTGGCATTGAATTGGGGGCATCAAGGTAAGGGGGAACACAGAGGTGCCCAGGCTCACAAGTGGTCACCCTTCAGTGATCACAAGCCTGGAACAGAGGACTCTGAAGGGCATTTCCTTGTGTCAGCCACCACTTACATCTAGTTCAAATCCTGTCTCTAGGAAGTTTAGATAGCCTGGTCCTTAGTGTTTGAAGAAAGGCTTAGTAATTACCCACTGAGACTACAAGCATGAAAAAGAAATGTATCTTGACTTCTTTGATCTTGGTACTGAACTGATCATATCCAGTTTTGACAGGGAGAAAGTTTGGGGGGGGTGCTGCTTATGCTCCATTTGGAACTGTGACATTGCTCGTCAAATGAATTAAACTAGTTGCTCCTTTGGCCCATACCAGTCCCTCTTGACTAAGTGACAAGAGTCATGGAAAAAGCCTTGTTCATTGACTCTCCTGCCAGTGATGCCTTTGGGGCTCAAAATCTAGCTCTACCTCATGACACCAGCATAAACCCAGGAAATGCAAGCATGTGGTCAGGAAATTTAGCTGTTCAGACACTGGGCATACAGGAAGTTCCACCTTTGACAGTGGCCTTGCAAGTATCATTATTGGAAAGGTAAGTATCATCTAACATACTGGTTCATCTTCCCAGAATCAGTCTTCTCCATTGATTTCCACCTATGTGTCTGGGACAAAGGCTCTAGGACCACGCTGGAGCAAATCTTTGTCCAGGGGGCTGGCAATGGCTACTGGGTGATGCGGGGGTGTGTACCCCCAAGTGGTGCCGTACGCTAGCCAATAACCGTTGCCAGCTCCCTCATCGACCTCAGTTCTGTTCTTCCCCCTATCGAGTGCACACTGTAGGAGAGATACCACAGTTCTCCTCATCACCACAAAATTTGTCCTGCGTCACCATTTACTTTTCCTCTAATGATGCCGTACCTGTTTAATTTATTTTACATACAATGCCAAAAAGTCTGAAGTGAAGAGGTTGTGTTGAAGAAAGTCCAAAAGCCACTCATTGTGTGCTGGTGCCCCTGTGGTAAGAAGATAGCTTTGATGGACCGGCATCAGTCCTGCATAGCCTGCCTTGGACCTGAGCACAGCATGGAGTCATGCAACACCTGCTACTCTATTCACCGGTGCACCTTTGAGAACTGTGCATTGAAGGGGGCCACCTGATTCCTACCAGCAGAAGAATAAGATGCACACATGCATGTGTCCAAGGTAGGGTCCCTAGGCCTTTTCCTGGGATCTCTGACTCCAATGAAGCACAGGGTTCTCCTTCTACCTCACCGTGTTGAAGCACTGGAGACCCTGTTGGTTGGATCTGGTGACACTTCTGCTCCTTCTGAGCAGCCAGCTAAGAACCATTCACAATCTGACTGCCTTGAGCAGCAGATGTCCCTAGTGGCAAAGCCAGAGTAGCTATACGTTCAGTCTACACCAGTGGACACCTCAGTGCCATCCCTCAGTGTTTCCCATGCTGTTGTCACCATTCATAGTGATGACGTAGTGGATGGCACTAGTGATGTCACTGGGCCTTCCCAGCCACGGTTCACAATGCTGGAGGAGGGCCTTGCACCGAGGCCGATGCTGGCACTGGAGCCATCTTGAAATCCATTCCTGACCATGAAGTTGCTAGCGACACTGAGGAAAAGGACAACTCCGAGCTTGATGATAGCGATGGCCACAGTGTCGGTCCTAAGTCCAGCTCCAAGCACATGTCGATAGTGATGTGAGTTCAGTGCCCATCCCAGTTTTTGGTGTTGCCCATGACACCGAGGAGGGTGTGGTGTGAAGCCTAATGTCTATGTGGACACCAAGCACAGTGTCACAGATGATGCTGACCAGGGTGATGAGGAGGTTCCTGTCTTCAGGGACATTGTCCAGCCTGAGTTCTGTGCCAGAGGTGGCACCCTCTCGGAGCTGAGTGATGACCCAAGGCACAGGTTTCTTCCCGGAGCCGTGAGTTGACGTCGTCACTGATGAGGACTGATGTTGCACAGTGGGAACTTGTACAACTCCAGTCTCCTCACCAGGGGATTTCTTGCAAAGGGTACCTATCGAGTCACTCCTTGTATGTAGAAGGGCACCCTTCTTGTGGCTCCGGTAGGCCCTTCTCTTAGGCAAGGAGTCTCAAGCACCTCTACAAAGGCCTCACCACTTGTTTGAAATCATTCCTCATTACTGGGCCACTCAGAGCCACTAATGTGGGAGCAACACCAGGTGTGTGGGTCGGTGCCATAGAGGATTGGCAGGAGTCTAACAGGGACCATTTCAGGCCCTCCTCCACTGCTGACCTCGTCTCCATCCACGTCCTCCTCAGATGACAGTGAATCATTGGTCCACCTCACCTCTTCTGCTGTACTAGTGATTCTTGGTGGAGATGCTCCGGGCATTTGACTTTCAAACCTTCACCAGCCACAATCCGGCAGCCCTGCCATTGGGAGTTCTTGGGGTTCCCAATGTCGACAACGTGGTTGTTCTTCCATGGCTCAGAACCATGAAGGGGGCATCCAAGGCCTTATGGAGGTGTTCCTTTGCCACTTCAGCCATACATAGGGACCTCCTCATGTGGTATTGTGCACCCACAGGGTCTGGAGGTGATGTACCTCACACCACCTTGGGGCTTCAGATACTGCAGACCCTGTCAGGACCCCCAACCCCCAGATGCAGATTCTGAACACACAGATCCACTGGATATGAAGGTGGTTTAAGTCGGCAGTTCCCTTATGTGTGTGTCTGCACACCAGGCCCAACATGGGGACCTATAGTCATTGCCTATGGTATCATCGTCTATGGTTCTAGCTGCACAGTCTGCTGATAGCACTGCCACAAAGCGAGGAAATCCAGCAAGCCATCAACCTGTCCACTGGTGTCTGGAGGTAGCATGGTACCAGGTGAGGGCATCTGTGACACCAGTGAGGTGGCCTCCAGATTGGGAACTGCAGTCTGGCAAGGCAAGGCAATGCAAATCTATTTGTTAAGTGCCTATTCAAGGCTCTAGGCACTGTACAGACAGCAAAAATAAAACAATTTAGCAATATATCAAATACGAAAAAATAACATTTCTGCATAACAAACAATAATAAATAATAAATTACAGGGTAATTTTTTTTTTATTGTTGTTGCAACCTGCACCTCTGGAGACGTCTGTGTTCGACAGACAGTGTGACTTCGCCTGTCCCAACTAGCACAGTTGTCCCGATGTAAGGTGCTAAAATCACATTTCCAGGGGACTAATTTCTTCTTCCCTAGGGTTTGGCAGGAACTTTTGGGGAACCCTCCTGCTCCTGTGCCACAGGAGCCCCGCCTGACACTGAGCAGACTCAGGTCTCGCCAGACCTGTGAGGAACCCCTGTCCTCAGATGTGCCCCCCACACAGAGGGCTGAGAGTTCATCCTTACCCTCAGAGTGAGCCAGCTCCTCCCTCAGAATGGGAAGCTTGGTACTCTGATCCATAAGTGAGAATCCATGACGAAGACTGATTCTGGGAAGATTAAAGTTACGTACTTATCGTAACTGGTAATCTTCCAGAATAACTTCTCCACTGATTATCACACCTGCCCACCATCCCCCGCTGAAGCAGAGCCAGGGTTTCTGAGCAGTTCACCCTGCAAACTACATCTCTGGAGTTGCTTTCTCTGTGCCTGTCCCCAGTTGTTTTCCCTCCGCTTTGGGGACTGTTTAAAAAAATTAATTGGCTGGAACCCACTATGAAGGTTCCCAGTCCAACCATAAAATAAATAAAATGGGGTGTGGGCCCTACTAGGGGCCCCATAGCACCTTCCCCCAAGAAAAACCTAACTGTTTTATCTCTACTTTCCTCTTTCCAGCCCGAGGTATATCCCCTACTATCTAGGTATATCCATAGTAGTTCCTAAATGCAACTTGTACCCATTGGGTACCATCCAAATCTAATTTCACTTGACAGTAGCCCTGTCTGTATGTGTGCTAAGCACTAGATTGGATCAGCCTAAATTAGCCTGGGCACAGGGTACATCCCTGTTACTTGCAGGAGTAGGCAGGTTAGTCTTCTACTGTGGTTTCTTCTGGGTATGCCAGGCTGTTTTTTTACTACTTGGTTGGTATGTTTTTTCCCTCAAGTCATGTTCTGGCTGTCATGACCAGGAGGCTCAGGAATAACTGGGGAGATGGGTACATCTCTACTCCTTTATAACTTAGCAGCCCATCAATTCCGCATACACCAGTGTTTTTATCTGCCCCGTCCCCCTTTTTTTGGGGGGCGGGGGATAGCCTGTTTAAAAAAAAAAAAGTTCCCTTTTACTGGTGGCATGCTAATTGCTTGTTAGAGGTCATTTGCAGTTCTGCTGCTTGGCACACATGTGCCATCCCAGTTGCAAAGGGGTCCCATGTTTTCCATACCCCTTTGTTTTCTCTGCCAGAGCCCACATGTTTACAGGGCTGCTGCCTTATTCCCACTACCCTTTTCAAACCTTGCCATCTGGCTAGTGGTGACTCGAGGCCCTGGCTTCATACCCAGACTATCTGTCTTGCCACATTAGTGTGCCCTTTCTTCTCTGTCTAGAAGTTCGTTGTCAGGGTTTTGTTCTTTTATTTTTTCCCATATCCTTTCCCTATCCCTGTGGGCTAGTAAGTTTCTCACGCCCTCTCTTCTTTTCCCCCACTTTGTTTCTCTCCTGACAAACAGAACTGAGGTTGGTGAGGGAGCCAACAGTGGTTATTGGCTAGTGCATGGCAGCACTTGGGGGTTTGTAGTCACCATTCCCAGTAGCCTTTGCAGGGCCCCCTGGCCACAGATATACTCCTGCAGTATCCTAATGCCTCCGATTCAGACCTATATGTGGTCGTCATTGGAGAAGATATTCTTGAAGATCACCAGTTACAGTAAGTATGTAACTTTCATTTGTGGGGTCCTCCACAGATCCTTACTGGGGATGTCCACCCACCAGTTATGGGCATCCTTAGGTACAGCTGTGTCATGGGCCTCTCTGGCCTGTCCATACTGTAGGTCAAGCCTTCTGTTCCTCATGCCCTGACTTCCACTAGTTCAGTCTATGATTCCTCTGCTGAGGATGGCTCCTGCTCCAGAGAACCACTCTAGCACCATGCAGGACTCTCCTTCCTCCTCCTATGGGACTTGTGACTCCAGACATATATCAGATGGTTCCATGTGATAACGGCGAGTGAATAAGGGTGAGGACGAAAACCGCGAAGGGAAAACAGCACAGCCAAGATAGGGCAGGTGGCAAAACAGCAATTGCCGAAACAGTGACAACAGTTCCACAGTAACTTTTTGCGGGGAGGGGGGTCTCACCCACTGCACCTCCTTATTAAATATAATCAACTCCGGGGGGGACCTAACTCAGGGAGGGGGAAAAAACTGCAGGTCACCATTTTTTCCAACTCACCCTACGTGGCCACACTGTTTTCTATCTCCATTTCCATCCTCACCCTTTTTGCTGTCGCTGTCTTCTCAGGATACCATGTCAGATTCATTGAGGACATTTTGAGGAAAGGAGGGTATGGTTTCCTGGATATAATGTTCAGTTAAGGTTTTTTCTTTGTGTGTATCCCAGTTAATGAGTGTCATGAACCTGTGTGGGAAGTCTGGTCTTGCTTTATCTTGTCTAGTCTCTTGTCTCTCCCAAGTGGTTTAACCTCTGTTTTGTATTTACCCTTGAGCAGTACAAAGCCTACTTGAAGCACCTTTTCTCTCAGGGATTAGTGGCTTATGTGGTCCTCAAGAGGACGGAGGACCTCAGTAGGCCTCCTCGTAGTCAGTCTTTAACCAAGGACTCAAAGAGATTGAACCAGTTAAGATAGAAAGGTTTGTGTGTCAAGCACTCTAGATATCCGCCAGTCCAGCTATTCTTTACGTGATCTTGATGAGGCCAAACCTGGAATATGGGGTGCAGTTTCAGGGTATCCCGTTGTAACAGTGACTGAAAAATGGTGAGATGTCACTACAGCGACGAAACACTGGGCCGCTGCAAAGGGCGGCTGTAAAAAGATAGTGATTGCGAAAAACACTGACCTATGGATTTCCCCCTCCCCGAGTTCTGTCCCCGAGTTTGTTATATTTAGTTAGAGAGGTGTGGAGCCATCCCCACTGAAAGTCACTCTGCCACAGGCGGCGCTCGTGATCACTGTCTTTCACAGTCGCCTTTGCAACGGTTCTGTAAGCTCGCTGTAGTGTTCTCTCGCTATTTTTCAGTCACTGTTACCACATGGAACCCAGTTTCGGAATCTTCACTTAAAAATAGAAAAGGACTGTCTGGTGTTGATCCAAAAGCAAGTGACTAATATGGTTCACTGTGAGCAGGGAAAGACATCTGAAAAAAGATTAATTGACCTCAGTATGTATTCACTGGAGACCAGGAGAGAGAGGGGAATATGACTGAAGCCTTTAAGTTCCTGACAGGTATTAACAGGGCGAACAACCAACAGCTTTTTAAGCTTAGTAAGAGGTCTCTCACAAGGGACTACAACTACAGGCTGGCAGGGGAGATAGGAGGGATGTGAGGAAATACTTCTTCACAGAGGGTGGTGGAAAAATGGAATCCTCTGCCAGAGGAGTTGGTCAGTACTGAGTTGATGACAAGTTTCAAAAGAGGGTGTGATAGATAAATGGGGCTGGTACAGTAAGGATGAAGGGAAAGAAACTGGAGAAAATGGCTGAGAGGGTTTAGTCCAAGCAGTAATAAGGGATGACAGATTTGCCACAGGACTTGCCAGTGCAAGACTGGGAATGACCTAGGTAGGAATTGGGCAGACTCAATGGACCCCAAGTCTTTTTCCATCTGTAAAGATCTCTGTATACACTGGGCACCCTACGTCTGAAAGGCACCAACTGTTTCCATTTCGCTAAAGGGAAAGTGTTTTCATCTGTTACAAATACTTGACATTGCTTTGACTATTTAGAGCTTTCACTACTAAATGGCTTTGTTTTGCACAGGCATTTTTTTCTCATATACAACATTTATTTATTTTATTTATTGAGGGATCGGAATTGCAAACCTTTGAGTCAGACTCCTTTGCAAAGGCTCCACATCATGGAAGTACAAAACAAGGCAAATGGACAATACAATGAAAGGTATTACAAATGAATGCGGAGGGTAACACAACCCAGAGTCAAGCTTGGTCGGGTGAAGCATCCAATATACCTGACACTACTGTTGTCCTCTCTGTTTGGGTAAAGGCATCTCCAGCCTTCGCTGAAAATCAACCCAGGAACTGGGTCCCAAGGCAGAAACTTTCACCATTCAGCTAAAAGGACATTTCTCTTAGCTGGGTAGTTAAAGTACTCCATTATCTTTAGTACCTTGCAGTCCCATGGCCCACCACTAGAGGTCTGTTTAACTGTTACAGTTTCTCAGTGCTGCTTTGACTGTTACAACTTTCACTGCTAGATAACCCCACTTTGCACAAACTGTCTTTTCTTACATTCAGCAGTTAGCCAGATGTGTTGCGCTCAGAGAGATTGAGAAAGTACCTCCTGACATGTCGTATAGCAGTTCATCTCCAGAAAGCTTTCTGGTAACCAGATGGCCTGATGAATGTTTGAGCTTTGATCTGTTTCTTGTAAGTAGGCACCTCACAAAGAAAAGGTTCCAAACAGTGGCGGGGCTGGGGGGGGCGGTTGCCCCTTCAGGCTGCCCCAGTGTGATAGTGGTGCCCACAACCATCCCTCCAGGCTGCCTCAGTGTGATAGTGGTGCCCCACCACCATCTTTATTCACTGTTTAGTGCCCCTTGTGGAGCCCATGATTGTTGGAATGCCCCCCCCCCGGCTCCCAAATGTTCCCAAACCTGGCTCTACCACTGGTTCCAGATTGTGGACTCTGAGCCAGATCATCCCATTGCTGGAATCAGGTTCTGTTCTCTAAATCTGAAGGCTGCATACTTTCACATCCTAATCCAGGCCTCTCACCAGCTCGTCTTACAGCTTCAGGTGCTGTTATCTATACTATGAATCACTTGCGTAATTTTAGCCTAAATTTAGCGTAAATTAAGATGTATAGATACTTTATTTCTAAAGTGCCCGATTCCAGAGACTCTGGGCGCTGTACAATATGAAACAATACAAATATTTAAAATCCTACGAAAAAGAAATATATAGGCTTCGACTGGGAGTACACAGTTAATCTTGTCTATCCCACTTAAAACCACTAAGAACCACAAGAGCTCTTATCCTGTATACAGAAGTCCTCACATGCAGCCTTGTGCCTGACTATGCCCCAGGGAGTGCAGTTATCACAGCATAAAGCACACTCGTCAAGTCTTATTGCATATATGTACAGTCTGATCACCATGGCACAGAGTCTTCTGTCAGCATTCCAACCTCTAGCACTGCTGAGTGACTGGAATTATGCATTCTGTTATGGAATCAGCATTCTTAAACAGCTGGTTGGTTAATTATTTTATTTAAAATATCCGTCTCAAATAGGAAAACATTCAAAAGGTACACGTCTTTACACTTTTATAATAGAAATAAAGGGAGTTAGATTACCAGCGAGTTAATCACCCCCTAGGGGCAGTATAGCACTCTGCTAGGCCTCTTGCCACATTATGCCCCTAGGGGGTGAGCGACAGACTTTTACTCTGATGCCTTATTGCTTAGAAATTAACCTTGACCTTGTCTGGAGCAGATTGGTCGCAGCTGTTTTCACAGTCAGGATATTGTAAAACTAGGACCCAAGAATACTTACTGAGAAAGCAGTTATCAGGTTTTGTTGCTTTAATTCTGCTCTGTCCTCTAGGGATGCAGGACACCAGCCACCCGATACACATGTGACCCCTGCAGCCCAGTCACAGACAGACAGTGGCACTGCAGAGAGGCCCCCACCCCAAGGCTTACTCACATTCTGTTAATGTCAGTCTATCAGGTACAGACTAGAAATCTTACTGCAGTGCTGTGAAACTGAATTATGTCCTAGCTGGCCAGACTGAGATTCCTACCAGTATCATGCAGCAGCATTGGTGGGTCAGTTGCAACAGTGTAGTGATTCATTGATCCGCTGACTGCCTTACCTGTAAACAAATATAGAGAGATATTTTTAAAAGGCTGGCAGTATGATTTGTGTGTCTCAGGGGCAGGCAGTCAGCAGACCCCGCAGCTAGGGACTCAAAGTACAGAAACAGCTTTACCTTTGTGCCAGCCAATGAAATGCCACTAGTACTGCAGTACTTGTCAGTGCTAGTGTAGGCTGAACAAGTAGTTGAATTGATAGCTGAACACTGCATGGACAAATTCCAACTTCTCACATTTCTTCCACTGTAGAATATCTTGTAAGTGGGCATTCTGGTTTGGAAAGCAACAGAAAATGTGTGACTTATTTTAACAGCTCTCAGGAGTAGCTGTCAATATAAAGTGTGTGTGTGTGTGTTTGTGTTCATTCTTTTCTTCCTTTCCCTTGGATGTGCTGAGAGGCAGGAACAATCCAAGACAAATTCTGGTCAGATCCACCACGGCTGCATAATGAGGTTGATGAAGTTGTGTGAAATTGTTAACGTGGTATGGAGAAACAACACAGTGATTTGTAAGTAGTAAGATTTGTTTTAGTTTCTGTTCTAAGGAAGGCATACACATTATTAGGAAAATATATGGAGGTGTACATTTTAATGGAAGGAATAGGAAACTTACAAAAGAACCCCAGATCAAATGCCACTGATGTATGTGTTATCCTGGATGATATTGGCCAGACAGCCAAATTTTAAAGAAAACACAATTGCACATATCCCAATAATGCAAAGCATCAAGGGAAACATAGGCAAAGCCCCATCATGGTACAGAAGGTGGCAGTACATGAAAAAGTAATGGCTGACATATGTTCAGCCTTGGGATTATTTGCACAGCTTTTTTTTATTATTTTTTTTAAGAGAAACAGGGTTTTTGTCCATGAGGTGATGTAAGTTACTGTATATTTAAGCAATGTGTTGATGTCAGGAAGTCAGATGTAATGATGATGGACTGTTAGAGAAAATGTGATATTAACGTTCAGAGGGGCTCGCTTTTGATAAGGGCAAGGTAGTTATGCTTGTGATAATGGGAATATTAGGAAAGTATGAGGTCTGCACAGAAGTGGAGTACAAATATGCTCAGTTTCATAAGTTTGCACTCAGAGTGCAGACAAATGTGATATACAGATTTGTTTTAGAAATAGATAAAAATAGCGATACTTGCAATTAATTGAAAGATAGATAATTACATAGACATAGAGAGAGAGACATACACAGACAGACAGACAGGCAGAATGGGAATGGCAGTGAAGTACTGAAGTGACGCCAACATCACCCCCACCCCACAGACCTGGACAGGCATTGGGATGTGCCTTTGGGTCATTGCCCATAACTCTCACACCATTTCACCTCACCCTACCCTGCAGACACAGACAAGAGTCGAGGTATGCCTTGGGGTTTTCAGACTTTACACTCACCTCATCCCATAAGGAAATACGCGGAAATGGGTACAGTATAAGAGAATGGAGTGAACTTTGGGGCTGAAGAGTTAAAGGCACACCTTGATACCTGTCACTGGCTGCAGGGTGGGGATGGTGGCGTGAGCATTACTGTTGACAATCCCAAGTCACACCCATGATGCCTGTCAGTCCCTACAGTGCAGGGTGTTAGGGTCAGAAACCCTAATGCCCTGGGCGTTTCTTGGTATTTTCACTCCAGGTTTTCAGCATGGCCATTTTGTGACCCCACCTCATGAACATTGACACTATCAGTTCATTAGCCGAAAGAAGATTTTGCACAGCGACTGTGCCATGTGGCACCACAGGTGCAAAAACACATTTTGAACAAGATGTAAAAAAATGACAGCTGTACATTTCTTGCTTCAGTAACTGCTCAGCACATCTGTTGCATGACCTGCTTATTGACATTTTAGGTCTGCTATGCAATGTACTGCTGCTATGTCTGGGGAAGTACCTTTCCTAGGTTGCAAGAACAGCCTCAGAGGAACACACACACACACCCACATACAGCAGAACACAGCTGCAAATGATTAGATTGTCTACAGGTACTGTTTTCCATGCAAGACACAAGCAATTGAATCAGAAGCACACGCACACTAGAACAATTGCGGCAAAATGATTAAATTTGTCTACAAGCACTATCTTCTGTGCAAGTTGGATCACGGGGGGGGGGGCTAAAGCTGGAGATCAGTTATGGTCCATGACTTAACCACATGGTCAGAATATTAAATATTTTAAAATAAACATAAATGCAAAAGTAACCATTTCAAGAAGAAAATGCAAACTGTGACACTTAACATTATAGGGTAAGTTAGCACATCTGGACTCATTTTGCTGCATATGCATCTCAGTTGCTAAGGGGCCCTGACCATGTTCACCCTTCCTCAAGCTAAGCTAGCTACAGTATGTCTAACAATAACACGGATGGAAAAATTATGCCATATTTTCAACAAGAAGTTAACATTTTAAAAAGACAGTGCTGTAGACTGAGAAGCAGCTTGTGTAGTGCATTCATCATGCTAGCCAAGATATGTTCTGGTTGCATTCCATAAGGCTAACCAGTGGGGAGAAGTAGGGGAAAGGGATAAAAATCTAAAATAGATCCATTTAACCCATTTGTGATTTAAAGTTGCATGACAGAAATGCGGCTTCCAGAACTGGATACCATATTTCAAATGAGGCCTCACCAGTGATCTACACAGTGGCATCACCACCTCCTTCCTTCTGCTGGTAATACCTCTCCCTATGCACCACAGCATTCCACTGGCTCTCCTCACAGCTTTGGTACATTGTTTAGCCACCTTTAGGTCGTCCAATATGATTACCCCAAAATCCCTTTCCATTTTGATGACCATCAACCCCCCCCCAGGTAATTGTTCCCTGGGTTCCTGCAACCCTTCCTTATTCAAATCCAGTAACAAGTCAGTCCCCTGCCCCTGTACATTACCAGTAATGCCAACATAATTAATATAAATACAGACAACATACTGCAAAAAAATTAAGAGTGCAAAGTTTTCACTAAAATGTTGAAATTCAAGACACAAGCAATTAAATAAACACACACACACTCACTTATCATGTAGTTTTCCTTTAACTGAGCTGTCCCCAGTTCTGCCTTTTTTTGCAAGCTTAAACCTCAGCTATAGTGATCTTAGATCAGTTATGGTCCATGACATAACCACATGGTCAGAATATTAAATATTTTAAAATAAACATAAATGCAAAAGTAACCATTTCAAGAAGAAAATGCAGACTGTGACACTTAACAGCTGTAGGGTAAGTTAGCGCATCTGGATTTATTTGCTGCATATGCATCTCAATTGCTAATGGGTCCTGACCATGTTTACCCTTCCTCAAGCCAAGCTAGCTACAGTATGTCTAGCAATAACATGAATGGAAAGATCATGCATATGAAAACTTATTAATTATGCTGTACATACCCTAAGACTCAAAGTGTGTCTCCTTTGGCTGCCATGATGTCTGTGGTTAATTTGAAACAAAAGACAGTGTAACAAGATACTGGCCTCCACCCTGAGCTATTAAACAATAGAGCAAACTGCACTCTGGGAAGATTGCCTGGGACAAAATGCAATAAAAAAAATGAATAGCAGGTTCCAGGGAGTATAAAACCACCGGGAATGTTAGAAAAAACTCCCCCACTCATTCACAGGTGTCAATCAGTGTATTCGTTAACCATACTGGTTCATCGTCTTGCTTCCCTCATAGTAAAAATGTGAAACTACATTTGTGTTATTTTAAATGAGTGATAAATGGCATGTCCAGGGGGATGGCAGCTCTGATAGTCAGTTGTTCCAACATGATAGATCCACCTCATGCCCCTCCCACGAAAATGAAAATAGTGCATGCCACAGACCTTAGGAACATCACATGTTTTAATGTCAGCTCTGATCTGTTCAGTCTTACTTTTTTCCTGGCTCAGTTTATAATATCAGTGAAAAGAAAATAGGAAAAAAAAAAAAAAAAACGCCTAGCCTTTTGCTTCTACAAGTAGTTGTTAATTGCAGCTGGTATATTTTAACAAGTGCAATGCAACGCCTCCCACACCTTCCCTAACACAGACAGATGGCATCAGTGCTCACTGATGTGTTAATATCCTGTTTCTAGTGTCCCTGATATAATATAATAAAATAAAAAATACAGTTGAGATTTGTTTTTAATGTCAGCTCTGATCAGAATAGCGTTTAAAATCACCAGTTGTTTTCTTGTTCAATGCTTTCCTCTATCCTTTTACTGATAGTAAAAAAGGAAAACATTACTCACCATAGTAATGTTTTTCTTCTAATGGAGTCTTGCTGTATTCTGACAATATGCAGTTAGCCCCAGCACTTGAACTGCCCTGGAGAGGAAAGAGTTACCTCTGTGCAGAAGCATAGAACGTTGCGCTCGTGCGCGATTTTCAAACCTCTGTCTCTGTTACTTACCAGTGTAACCGTCAGATTCTTACGAGCAAACTAACTAGTACACAAAGTGGAAATTGTCTACTAAAAGCCAAAGACAACAATTTGGGCCCAAAAGACTCAAGTTGAGAACCCAAGAAAAAAAGGTAGTGACTACATATATAGACATAACAGCGATAAAATAACTACCCACCCTAAAGAGGGACGGTACAAGGTACACCCCTGAGGTTCAACACTGTACCTGCCAGCCCATTGCCCAAAAACTAGGTTCTGAGAGTGGAGGCAGGGAAGGAGGTCAGAATACAGCAAGACTCCATTAGAAGAAACAACATTACCATGGTGAGTGATTTTTTTCTTCAAACAACGTGAAGTCTTGATGTATTCTGACAATATGCAGACTACCAAGCAGTTCCCCAGGAGGAGGGAATGCAGAACCTACTTTGGGAACAGGCTCTGCAGTACTGCTTTGCCAGACCTAGCATCACTCCTAGTCTGGCTGTCCAAAGAGTAATACTTGGTGAATGTATGGACTGTTATCCAGGTGGCTACTTTACAGATTTCTAACAAGGGTATATCTCTGGCAGGAGCCAGAGTGGCAGCTGTACCCCTAGTCGAGTGAGCCCTCAGGCCTGGAGGGGGTGTTTTGCCCAATTTGTCATAGCAGAATTGTATACAAGAGACAATCCACCTGACAATAGTCCTTTTGGTAGCAGGCTTACCTTTTCCCACTTCACCATAAGTGAGAAACAATTGAAGAGAATCATGCCTGTGTGCCTTAGTATGCTCTATATAGTAGCTAAGAGCCCTTTTTATATCCAAACTGTGTAACCTTCTTTCCCCTGAAGAAGAATGCTCAGTGAAAAATACAGGAAGAGACATGGACTGGTTCAGATGAAAATCTGATGCCGCTTTAGGTAAGAACCTCCTGTTGGTTCTTAGGATTACCTGGTCCTTATGGAAGGAAATGAAGTCAGGCTTAACTGACAGGGCCTGTAATTCACTAATCCACCTGGAAGAAGTAATAGCTACCAGGAACAATGTTTTCCAAGTCAAGTACTTAAGCTCAGCCGAAGCCAGAGGTTTGAAGGGTTGCTGCATAAGCTGAGCAATGCAGACATTAAGATCCCAAGCCGGAGTAGGCTCTCGAAAGGGAAGGTTGATATGAACGCGACCCTTGAAGAACTTTCTAAAAACAGAGTGAGATGCCAGGGAAGAGCCCTTCCCTGCTGAAAGGAATGCCGAGACAGCTGCTGGGTGAACCTTCAGTGTTGCAGGCCTAAGACCCAGACTATTAAGGTGAACCAGATAGTCTAAAGCTGTAGCAATATTTGCAGAATCAAGCTAAGTGCCTTTCTGAAAGCATCAAATGCTGAATCTTTTCTGTTTGGAATTATAAGTTTTTCTAGTAGAGGGTTTCCTATAAACCTTTAAGATATCCAGAACTCATTGAGAGAGATGCAGGCCTGCATATTCTAACTCTTCAAGAGCCAGGCTTTGAGCTTGAGAGACTGGAGATTGGGGTACCAGATCCTCCCCTGAGAGGAGGTTAGGAGATTGTATCTCTTGGGAAGAGACAGGGGACGTGACACAGCCAGAGATAGCAGAAGGGGATACCAAGGTTTTCTGGCCCAATCTGGAACCACCAGAATCACTGTGCAGGGTTCAGACCTGATTTTTTATCAGGACTCTGAACAATAGAGGGAAGGGAGGGAAGGCATAAAAAAACCTGCCCAGAATGAGAGCATCCAGTGGAACAGTCCCTAGGACTGGAGGTCTGCAGCAAAACAGAGGAAGTTTGTGATTGTCCAGGGCTGCAAAGAGATCTATCTCTGGAATGCCCCATCTGGTGAAGATGACTTTTAGGATATGAGGGTGCAGGGACCATTCGTGATGTCCCTGGGGAATTCTGCTCAGAGCATCTGCCAGTACATTGTCCTTTCCTGGGAGATGAATTGCTCTCAGGGAAGTTTGAAGGGAATAGGCTAGAGACCACAGCATCATGGCCTCTGTGCACAAGGCCATGGACCAGGTGCCTCCCTGCTTCTCGATGTACCACATTGTGGTGGTGTTTTCTGTCCTGACCTGCACCACCCTGCCCCTGACCGATTCCGAGAAGACCTGAAGGGCCAGGAAAACTGCCCTGTGTTCCAGAAGATTGATAGGAAGGGGAGACTCTTGAGGGGACAAGACCCCCTGAGCCATGAGGGCTCCTAAATGGGCTTCCCAGCCTAGGAGAGAAGCATCTGTAGTTAGGACTACTGAGGGGACTTGAAAGAGAAATGGAACCCCTTGTCTGAGGTTGTCATGGTCCAGCCACCACTGGAGAGCTTGGACCAGAATCTGGGTCACTGGAATCAATTTTGTGAGAGGGTCTCTTTTCTGAGACCAAAAGGACCTTAGGTGGAACTGAATGTCCCGCATCTGAACTCTGGCTCTTTGCACCACTGCAGTGGAAGCTGCCATGTGGCCCAGGAGTTGAAGAAACTGCCTTGCTGGGCGAGAGACCAGAGGTCAAAAAGAAGAAGCAAGATATGTGAGGGCCATTACCCTTGCCAGAGGGAGGAAGGCCTTTGCTTGGATAGTGTCCAACTCTATTCCTGTGAAAGTAAGAAGTTGTACTGGTTCGAGAACAGACTTTGGGAGATTGAGAAGAAACCCCAGAGAATTGAGCAAGTCTTGAGTGATTTGCAGAGCTGACTTGATCTGGTCGAAGGACTGACCTAAAATTAGCCAGTCGTCCAGATATGGGAAAATGGAAATACCCTGCCTTCTGAGAAAGGCAACCACTACTGCAAGGCACTTTGTGAACATCCTTGGAGCTGACGTTAGGCCGAAGGGCATGGCTCTGAATTGATAATGGCCTGAAGGTAACTCGAACTTGAGGTACTTTCTGTGGGAGCACCTGATAGGACTATGGAAATAGGCATCCTTGAGGTCCAGGGATGCTGGCCAATCCCCTGGCCTTAGAGAGGGAAGAATCATTCCCAGAGACACCATTTTGAATTTGGTTTTGTGATATGTTTGTTCAGGTACCTTAGGTCTCGGATGGGTCGCCACTCCCCTGTCTTTTTTGGGGTAAAGAAGTACCTTGAGTACAGGTCTTTGCCACTGTGCTGAGTAGGAACTACCTCTACGGCTCTGAGAGCCAGAAGAGAAGAAACCCCTGCCTCTAGAGCAAGGGTCTCTGAGATGGATGCACGTGGAAAAGAGCTGGCCCTCAGTTTTGGAAACCTTTTGAAGCTAAGGGCCAGTCCCTGGCTTACTACCTCCAGGACCCACCTGTCTGAGGTAACAGACTTCCAGGCCTGGAAGTAGTAAGCCAGCCTGCCTCCTACTGGAATGAGGGAGCCGACCGAGGCTGACACATCAGGGTGTCTGCTTGGCAGGAGCCTTAGACTGGGAAGAGGATGCAGCCCTGCTCATCCCCCTTCTTTCTCTCCCTCGAAAGAACTTCCTCCGTGGGAAAGGAGAGGAAGCCTGAGCTTGGTAGAAAGGCCAGTGGAAAGGCCTGCCCCGCCCCTAGACTGCTGCTTCTGAGGAGTGGCTTGCCTCTCTTTGGCCTGTGCACTTCTGTAGGTGGTCCTGTACTCATCCATTTTCTTCATGTAAGCCTCTGTCTGCTCCCCAAACAGAGAGTTACCCACTACAGGGAAATCCATAGCCTAGTACATCTGAGCCAAGCATGTCTGCTGAGAGACACAGATGTAGCCATGACACTTGATGCCACATAATTGAAGTCCACAGCAGCATGGAATTGTACCTCGGATGTCTCGATTCTATCAGCAGCCACCTCCTCCAGCTCTTTGGCTAGCTGGGGGAGGCCTGTTTAGCCAGTTCCAGAACTGTATCCCACCTGGACTTCTGGTACCTGGCTGTATAGGCCGTACAGTTAGCCTGCCTGAGTCCCAAAGAAGATGCCAAATACTGCTTTTTGGCCATGGCATCGACCTTCCTGGAGTCTTTGTCTTGGGGGGGGGGTGTGAAGCCAATGGAATGTTAGCCCTGTCACAGGCTGCAACCTGCACTACCCCAACATGGCTGCAATGACTGTATAAAAACTCCGTACCTGAGCCTCATAGCATGTACCTCCTGTCCATTCTCTAATCCACAGGAGGTAGGGAATTAGGAGTCTGTAAAATATTTTTTGTCTGTTTAACCAAGGACTTGTGAAGAGGGATAGACAATATTTTGGACTCTGAGATGTCCATCATCTCGACAAAATCGGGCTCTTCCTCCTCCTCAGCAGCTTCAACCATTGGGAGCTAGAGGGTTTCAGCCTCCTTCTTGTAAAACAAGAAGTGTGAAGGGGACTCAGAAAGCCTGGGAGGGGAGACATTGGAGGGTTTGTCTGGGGAGATGTCCAGTTCAGTGGGCACATCCAGACCTTCAAAGTTGTCTTCATCCTCATCCTGGGGATACTCTTCGTCTCCCTCCCACTCTCATAAAAAACATCTGGATTGTAATCCGATGGAGTCTGATCCGACAGATCCAACCACCTAACTGACGGTACTGGTTCGGACGGAACCGGGTGAAGTGACTGAACTATGCTAATCGCTTTGGCTATCTCATCAGCGGTTGGAGTATGCGGTGCTGGATCCGAACCAGCTGACTTCCATTTTCATTTCGACGGAACCGACCCCTCGGAGTCGGACCTCTTTTTGGCCGAGGAGGTATCGCCTAGGTCAGTAGGCACCTCCTCAGGTTCAGCCGCAACCGAACCGGGCTGGCCATCTGGATCTATGGACTTCTTGACCTCCCTTTCCTTCAGCCTACTCGATCTTTTTTCCAGATTGGCTTTAGGAAAATTCTTACAAATCTGGAAGTCTGTTTTGAGGTGGTCAAACCCCAGACAGTGAACACAAATGAGGTGGGGGTCAGCCTTGGCAAAGGCCTCCCCACACTCAGGACAGTGTTGAAACCCTGTGGGACCATTTTGTTTCTTGGGTTTCTCAGACATGGCCAACCCAAACAATTACCCTTAAAAGCTTTTAAGCCAGGTAATAACCAACTGATCGGTTGCAAACCGTGTTACGGGTTCTGTAAAAGAACCAGAAAAAGTCTGGTTCTTTTGAAACCGATCGGCACCTGAACACCACACTAAATCCCAGAAAACTTTTAAAACAATAGAAACAATCAGAAAGGTCAGTTCGTAACCGGACTGACCGATGAGAAACCGAGACAAAAAAACAATTTCCACGGAATTAAATAAAATACAAGTCACCACCTATCTACCACACTACTTGTACCGTAGACAGAGGCTGGAAATCTGAAAAATTATAAATTGGTTAGAAAAAATGAATGCTAATTCAAACTCTATTGAACCTAGCAGAGGAGAAATCTCCGGAGCGACTTCACTGTTAGGCAGAGTAAAGAATCTGACAGTTACACTGGTAAGTACCAGAGAAAGACGTTTGAAAACCGAACTCGAGCTCAGCGTTCTATGCTTCTGCATAGAGTTAACTCTTTCCTCTCCAGGGCAGTTCAAGTGCTGGGGCTAACTGCATATTGTCAGAATACAGCAAGGCTTCACGTTGTTTGAATGAGCCATAGCTATTTCTTCCAACAATACATGAAAGAAAACCCTATGATATATATCACTGTTTTGAAAAATGTATCCCTTACAATTTTTTCTTATTTGCAAGACAGCATATATTTATCCTAACAAATCTGTCCTACTGCCACATTGAAAACACTATCCCCTACCTACTTGCCACATATAAACTCAATTATATTAAAAAAAAATTCTAGGCGCTTAAAGGAGTAGTCCACCCAAAACTTGCAAAAAATATTTGTTGTGCAGAGTGTTTTCATTTGTATGTGAAGTTCTAGTGTTTCCTTCCCTCTGACTGCTGTTAGGAGTTTTTCCTAAATTAGCCTCCTAGCTTTATGCTACTTTTACGACCCCTAGGGATCTTCATCTGAGACAGCTTAATTGTATTCCTTGTTCCCACAGTGCATCTTGTCTCATGTGACAGTGATGTAGCAGAGACCCAACATTCAGCACACACGTGCCAAACAAACTAAATATCTTGGAAGCTTTACAAGCTCCACAAAAATTACCAGCAGCAAAGCTCTTCAGGACAGTAAGACCTTTACGATGAGGGCAGTCACTAAGCTGAATTCTATAGATTTTAAAATATAGCCATCTCTACTGTTGTGAACTTATTGTAAAGCAGGGCTTTCTGCTGGATTTATGGTCTCTGCTACATCACTGTCACATGAAACAAGGTGCATTGTAGGACAAAGGAATACAATTAAGCTGTCTCAGATGGAGATCTCCAGGGGTCGTAAAACTACCCTAAAGCGAGCAGGCTAATTTAGAAAAAACTCTTAATAGCAGACAGAAGGAAGGACACAGTAGAACTTCACATACAAATCAAAACACTCTGCACAGCATATGTTTTTTGCAAGTTTTGGGTGGACTACTCCGCACTTAACCATTATTCATTCCCCAGTCCCATTTACAATACTGCCACACACATATATAATACATACGTCTCAAACTTAAAAGACAAAATAACTTTATCATCAAAAGGCTATGTTTACCAAGTACTGTGCCCATGATTAAAATAATTTGAACCCCTCCCCCCAAAAATGTGCCCTCACATGAAACTGCATGTTTTACTGTAAAGACAATTAGAAAATGTATTTGTAAATACATTACTAACACCAATGCTTTCAAAGTTTTGAAACTACTAAAAGACAAACTATATATATATATATATATATATATATATATAAAATACGGTAAACAGATATCGCTAATCCCAAAAGCTGAACTTTATGTTTTTAGTATATAAATGTTTAAGAAAAAACATGTGGCTCTTTCAACTTGAATCAGAACGCTGTGTCTGTTGTTTTCCTTGGGAGCTGTAGTTTCAGGCACTCCTTAATTACTCTTTCCTTCTGAGGCCCCTGGCAGCTCTGATAATCATTTGTTCCAAGGGTTTTTAAATCACTTCCAAGGCATTAAGTAACTTCTGTTCTCCTAGTCCTTAATAAAATGCAGGGGCTCCACAACTCGATCACTCCACTGATTTGTTCTTTTGCTTGGTACAGGTCCCAAACTAGTGTGTCTTTTTCCAGCATGCTAGATCCACCTCATGCCCCTCCCACATGAATCAAAAAAAAGGTGGGGATGGATCTTTCGGAGCTTATGTGTGTGTGTGTGTGTGTGTGTGTGTGTGTGTGTGTGTGTGTGTGTGTGTGTGTGTGTTTGGGGTGGGATATGCCTAGATGCAGTTTTAGGCACTCTTTAATTACTTCCCCTGGCAGCTCTGATAGTCAGTTGTTCCAACATGATAGATCCACCTCATGCACTCCCACATGAATAAAAAAAAAAAAAAGAAAAAAGGTGGGGGTGGATCTTTAGGAGTTTCTCGGGTGGAGGTGGGGGTGGATCTCACTCCCAAACAAAAACTAATGCTACCTCCCACTACTCAGGTTCCAGTTCTTGAACCGCCCATTTAAGAAAGAAAATAGTACCCTGCAACCATTGACTAACATAAAAGCATATTTATTTGAGGGCAGAAAACATTTCTTGGAGGAGACTATTTACATCTTCAGTCAGTTCCACAGACAGAAAACATGGCATCACTCCTTTTGTACATGCACAACGTCTACAGCCTCCGCCTACTGCAGCCGTAAAAACTGAATAAGAGTTCATGCAATTGGAACAATAGCATTTTCTGCTCAAGCAAGGTCTTCAAGATTATACGTATGTATAATCCTGTTCAAGGAAAAGGAGACTGCGGGCCCGATTTTTGAAAGTGTTGTGGTGCCGCAGGGGACTTAAGGCTGGGTGTTTGACGCAAGTGGCGACCTGCATCACACATTGCAGCAAGCGCGATTTTGAAAGCCACTTGCTGCAGAAGCCCTGCCTCAAGTACAGAACTTGGGATGCAGGGACTTAGACCAGCTTCTCTCTGGTCTAATGTTGCATCCTTGGGAGACCCCCTTTCACAGCACTTGTGACAAAACTTTGGTGCAAGGTGCTGCAAAGTGGGGAAAGTGTCGCAACCACACCAGCCCTTGTAAAATCAGATCAAACTGCATCTGAGGGGCTTTGGCACAGCTGCATCAAACTTTGCAGTGGACGCAGGGCTCGATGCAAGCCCTGCATCCACTTTGTAAAATCGGGCCCTATATGAATAAAAGTGGTTACATGTTCAAACACAAAACATGTAAACTGCAAGCAAAATAATAGAACGCAAAAAGTTAATGTTATAGTGATGTCATATCTGGAGCTTTTCTATCACACACACACACACACACATATATATATATATATATATATGTATTTCTGCCAGTCACTGAAAGGGTTAACAAGTACTAATCTTTTTCCCCCTTATTTCCTTATTTTTATCCTCTTGTCCACACCCACTAGCACTCTATTCCTTCACGCTTCACATCATTCCCTTGTGCCCTCCAGATTCAATCCCCTCAGCCACCATGGGACCACCCAGGCCTCCAGCCTGCAGACATCCCGAGGACATGCTTGTCCTTGTCAGGGGACTATAGGAGTGCTGCCTTATTCCTAATTGAAATTGAAGGTTAAAAAAAAGAAAGAAAGTGGACAGACTAGGTGGGCCCAGCAGCCCTTATCTGCCGTCACATCCTGTGTTTCTTGTTTCTGATCTGTCCTCCAGTGGCCAGCTTGTTCCTGCAGGGGTGCCCTCTGATTCAGAGGAGTATTGAACTTGCTGATGATGCCTGGCTGAAGCGACCCTCAGTGGTGTACCTCAGGGTCTGCTGACATGGGGGAGCCACCAGACAGAGGCCATCAGCCAGCACACTGGTGCAGCAATTCCGCTACTTTTCTCCCCAACCCCCACTCATGACCACATTTGCGACTGGCAGGGGAAGGGATGCCTGATGGCACTTGGTAATCCAGGTTGTGAATGGCACCTCTACCACCCCACCACTAGGAGCCATTACTGTGATTGTTCATGCTCCCCCACCCCAGAGTAGAGTATTCAGTGGACACTCTGAGCCTTCCATGCCAGCTCAGAGCTCGAGCTTGGTCACCAGTATACCTGGGTGATCCCCCATCACTCAATACCATGGAGCCAGCCAAGGTAATTATCTTTTTAAGTGAAACTTTATTTTAAACTGAGCCATGGGGCAAAATAAATAACCATTTACAGCTGAGTACCAGAGCAGCACAAAAAATTCAAGCACCATATTTATTTTTTATTTATTTAGTTTTTGTTGACTGGGAAAGGAGAACTAGACAATATATCAGTCTGTAAACAAAAATCAGTACAGATACCTGTAGGACAAACCTGCCATTTATAAATCAAATCATTTTAATGTGCAACACTTGCAAATAAGTGCAGTTTCAAAAAATTTTTTATGGGTTAGTGCCTCATGCCTTTTTTTGATTCACAGACTCAAACAAATGGACTTTGCTTCAACAATTTTTTGAACATAGACCTTTATTTGTATTGTCAACATCGACTTGTTCTGTTTGTATGCACCTGATCAACCCGACCTTACTTGTATAGATAGATAGACAGACAGAGTATGGTAGAATGCTGTTGTGCATGGAAATCCATGCCTGGAACAACACTGCTGTGCTGCAGTAGTGACATGATGTTATTGTGCTGCACTAGCTGCAACACAACAGGAAAAAATGCTCCTGCATGGCTGTCAAACTCAAGCCGTAGTTGCTGTCTCTAGAGCTGTGAGGTGTTTTGAAATTCACATTCGCCTCATCTGACTGCACTAATGACAGCAGCACAAATGATGGAAGAAGTTAGACCTGAAAGTAGGGAAACACCACTGCAAGGCTGCGAGTGGCACAAACTTTGAACCTGATCTGCTTGTTTTGAAATATGTTGACAGATTTACCAAATGTATGTTTCATGCTGTTACTGTATTAAGTAAAGACATTTCTGCATTTTAAGAAACAAACTCGTCCCTATAGTATGTACAGAGAACCATACGCTATACAAGACTGTGTAAGGTACTCCTCGCACAAACAAGGTTGCACCTCAATCTCGAGGCTGCTGTAGCAACCATGGGATCTCTCGAGTTGCGCTCTTGAGATATCTACTTGCCACAGCAACCTCTTAACCGAGACACATCGCTGCTGTGCTTGGAGAACCATACACAATCCACTAATGAATTGTTAAAAAATAGAAGTTTAAACAAAAATTGAAAAATGACTCAGTGCAATCATGTCTGTCAATTGCCCAAAAACTGGCAACACAAATTCAGAATAAGTGAAGCTATTATTGCCAATAAACTGTGGATTCAAATTTTACACTGATCATGTTTTGCAACTGTTAAAAAATACATGTTAGAATTAAATTTGATGATCTGGTTTTAAATTAAAAGATATAAGGCCACAAAAGTGGGTGGACTGACTTTTATTAGTTGGAATTTGGTTCAGAATTTAAAGTTAGGGGGGCTATCCAATTGGGCTACTAGCATTGCATCACATTTTGAGAGAAGCCTGGGAAGCCTGCATGTGGCCAACTATGGTCAAGGAGTGCTACCGCCAGCAACACATCATTGGCCAGGGAGTCTGGCACCATACATCCACAACAGTTTCAAAATGTTTCCTTAGACCTATTGTAAAATAACTGTATGTATTTACATGCTGCAAAGTCCTTAGTAATGAATTCCAGATATACAGTAGTACATGGTGCCAGTGGGTTAAAGGTCATTTCAACATACTTCAGCTTTATTTTTGGACCATGTACAATGTTATCGTTATCTGAGCTCCAAGAATACGTTAGATAAATTATTGCAGTTAAGTTCCTTTAGAGCACAGACTGAGATTATATGACATTCTACAGAGTTCCCTCCTCCAGTGAGCCTCAGAGGCACTAGGACCTTGTGAGAACATTAGACCTTTTGGCCCAGCCATATTGATATATGACAGCATCATGTGACTGCACTGTATATGTGACATATGGCACTAGACAGCTGCCTCAGCTCTTTTCAACCTCACTGTAGAGAGCACATCACATCTTGCAGGGGCTTTGCCATATTTTTTTCTTTGTTGTAGTGACTTAAACTCCAAATGTATTGAATAAGTCTGAAATAAAAGAAATGTTTAGGTTGAGACCATATCTGAAGCTTTATTATCAAGTCAGCCATTTGCTGAAATATTTTGCAGTTTATCCAGGATAGCCTACCTGAGATGCAACATCTCATTCCCAGTGGAATAAAAGAAATGTTTAGGTTGAGACCATATCTGAAGTTTTATTATCAAGTCAGCCATTTGCTGAAATATTTTGCAGTTTATTTATCCAGGATAGCCTACCTGAGATGCAGCATCGCATTCCCAGTGGGGTCCTGCTTCTACCCATTTCTACAGCTGGGTGGAATGAAGTAACTGAGAGGTTCGTATTTGGCTCTTGCATGATTTCAACCCGCAATCTCCTGGTTCAAAAGCCAGTGCTCTAACCACAAGACCACAATGACTTACAGATTTGAAATAGATTATTCTGCTTTAAATATTGCTAACATTCCAAATCAAAATAATACAGTTCAGATCTGTATAACAGAGATTGTGGTTGAGCTCTGATAGGAGCAGAGCACTGAGACAGAACAGATTTATGACCTTATCCAGCGCGTGATTCTATACACTATGACTGTTTTGCTGTTAATGGGGTTAGCAGCATTTTCGCAGGCACATGTGCCGTACAGTTTATCTCCCTTGTAACTACTGCAAGTACTAACACATTGAAGCAGGCAAGGAACTATCTGTCAAGGATAAATAAACCCCATATCAAAATGCAGACTTCAGACAGGATCAGACTGGATTAGCTCAGACTTTCAGTCTCTGTGCTTCCAAGTCTGCACCCCTCAAATGTGGGAGCCCTATTGATTTTTTTGACTCCAAAAATCAGGGAGATTCTCACAGGACCTGATGGGGTATAAGATGGTAGAAATGCAGTGCCAACCCCATTAAAAGGACAGGAAGAAGCAGTTTGTTCTTTGAGTTTGAGGATTTTTGCGGAAGTGGAAGTGCGCCACAAGAAGCTGGGGGATGTCAAAGATGCACAACGCAATTGGAACGGTATTCTAGGCGGCTTGGTTTCAAGTCCCAGCTGAGGACTTATTCTTTCTCACCTCTGTTTGTATGTGTTCCATAAAATATGCACACCACATTCCGGTGTGATTGTTACAACTAAAGTATTTGTGTTGCCATTGGGTTGTGCATTTGAGAAAAAATAATGTGCTCGGGGACGGCCCAGATTCCAGTTGTCTCAGTGGCACAGCTGGTTAGCGGAATCAAAATGGTATTCCGGGCAGCCTGGGTTCAAGTCCCAGCTGAGGCACTTATTCTTTCTCACCTCTGTTTGTATGTGTTCCATAAAATATGCACACCACACTCCTGTGTGATTGTTACAAGTAAAATCAGAGACTCCCAGAATGAAGAAAGACTTGGAAGATATGCAGTCTTGCCTCATGGGGACCCAGTTTTAAAAATGGCTAGGGTCTGTTAAGGCAGCTATCCCAACAAACTTCTGCAGTCGCACATACATACACATCCACATCTTGACACACTGGAGGTGCTATGTTTAGAAGGCTGTTGTGTGTGTACAGTGAGGTCATGTTGCAGGTGGGGGGCTGACAGGAACGTTATCTGCCTCATTGCGGAAGCAGCCTAAAACTGGAAGTATATTGCTGTGAGTCCAAGCCACAGGTGAATGATAAGCAGGCAGGACTCCCATCTGCTAGTCTATGCACTACTTAACCGTCCAGGTGTTTGGGCTTTATAATTTAAATATGGCCAGCTCAATGGAACAGAATCTGGAGAGCTGCTTGACATGCCAGCAGCCCGGGATCATATCCTAAGCCTGGAAAGCCATAGTGGGCTGGCATGAAAAGGATCAGGCTTCTTAGCAGAAGTTCTCCTCCAGGGTGAGGTGGGCCTCCTCTGCACATCAGGGAGGTAATGGCAGCTGTAACAATGTGTTTAGGAGTAGATTTGGGCAGAATCAGTTGCACCCTTTCTGACTCCTCCCTCTCAAATGGATTCAAGGGATTAAGAGGGTATGGGGGGGAAAAGGATGGGAGCATGGCAGATCATATTCCCATCTCCCGCCTCCATTTGGGTGACCCATCATCCACTGCCTTTGTGTCTCCTTTTCTGCCTGCTGGGTGTGATTGAAATTTGCCCGTATGAATTCATGTGGGAGTCCCTCCAGAGTGGGTAAGCTCCAGGGGACTGGGTATCTGTGAGCTGAGGGACTGCAGAGGCCTAATCAGAAGGCTGACCCTCCAGTGGCAGAAGTTTCTGGACTTGCAGACAGGCAAAGAAAATTGTATTATTGCAAGGTATAAGCATAAACAATGGTTTCAAATGGTACAGTTGGGGGAGGGACTTATGTGTCATCGTTCAAATAATAAACTACAGCTGGCAGTTAAAGGTTCCACTTAAAATTATAGACTACAGCTGGTGGGTAAACATTCTCCTTTGAATCATAAACTACTGTGCTGGGTAAGTGTTCCTCTTTGAATCATGGACTGTAGTTGGTGGGTAAGTGTGCCCCTTTGAATCATAGACTACAGCTGGGGGTAAATGATTCCTATCGAATTATAGGCTACAGCTGGTGAGTAAATGTTTCCCTTCGAATCATAGACTACAGCTGAGAGGGAAGTGTTCCCTTTGAATCATAGACTACAGTTGAGAAGTAAGTGTTCCCGTATGAATCATAGAATAAATAACTGGGACATTAAACCCTTGCCATCCAAAGCAGTAACTGATCATAAGATCCACACAGAGTTTTGTCAAAGGGCTGTTCAGAGTACACTGGAGCAGCAATTTATCATTGCTGTTAATGCTTCTTATATGCTTTAGTGTGACTTGTGGCAGGATATGCCTCTCTCAAGGATTAATGGAAACATTATGCCATACTTTTAAGGACTTTGATGCTGTGCCAGTCCTCGCCATCCCAAATTATACAGTACTTTTGTCTTTTCAGTCCAGTCAGCTGCAAGGTCCTCCTGGTGAAAGTCCAACAACAAAGTGATCTTTTGCTATAAGTTTCTTGCAGGAAGTATGAGCCAGGTGGTGCTGCTGCAGCAGCAGTGCTTTGCGCCTGATCTTTGAAATTCTGCCTCATGCCAGTTTAGTCCAGGCTTTGCCACTGTTGATGCATGTTGACTCCAGCTGAGAGTGTACCATATGGCCTTTTGAACAATCCATGCTGGCCAACCCTAGAGCTGCCTTTCAACTGGCAGTGGAAGGAGACGCTAATTGGTCCTTTCAGCTGGAGACACAATGTGGCCATGATAGCTGCCATGAGACTAAGAACTAAATGGAGAAAAAGCACTTAAGAGGGAACCAAGTCCGTCCTCCCCAAGGTCTTTTTCTGCCAGCCCTGCCCTGAGTATGAGTGTAAGTTGTGGCATAAACCTCTTTCCTTTTGCAAGGCCAGCGACTCTGGTTTTCTTCATGTCCCGTGTTCTCGACCCCCAGGCTCATAGAGTGTATTGCTGCACCTGTCTTTGGCTAGGAGCCTATAGGCAGGGGTTTATGAGGCTTCACAAAGTCTCACTCATACAGTAGATCTGCCCCAGAGGTTTTGGGAAAAATGTGCTCTATCCATCCCTCCCTGCCTGGAATGGGAGCTTGTAATTTCCACAGCTTCCTTCCACAGGGAGAGAGAACCCCCGGGTTACTCCCAGACCTGGACTTGCCACAAGATGAGCCTCTTTTTTTGTGTGTGTGTTTTTGTTTTTGCTTATACCCCATTTTTGTTCCATCTGCCTCCTGCCCCTTCCCTGACTTGTTGGGGTCACTACAGCTGCATCCCTGCTCCAGCCCGGAGGGTGGGAACGCAAACATCTGCCTTCACTGACAACGCCACTCCTCAGTTTGCAAGATGTGCACAAATTCGGAGAGGTCCCGCAACTTCCCTTCCAAGAGCATCACCTCCATAATACATTCATCCCCTGATCAGTCACAGTGTGGAAGGTAATATCAGAGATATCAGGAGCCTTCAGAAACAGTAAATGCAGAATATGCATTTGACTTAATCCAAGGGACAGCGCTTGTCTAAAAACAACAAGCAGTTTAAATGTCAGCTGTATGTGCTCTAGTCAGTGGTTAAATTGGACATGTTTAGGAGGGGTGAACTCTCACATCTAGATTATTAGATGGTAGAACTGTCATTTGTAGATGGTGGAACTCTCATATAGCAGTCAGTGGAGAAAGATGACAGAGGTTGTGGAACTGTTACATATTTTTTAAGAGGTGGTGGAGCCGAGTTCCTGTGGGCTCTTGCCCAATTTAGGTAATCTGCTGTGAATCTTATGCTTTCCAGTGAATGTTAGAGGGCAGTGTCAATTAGGCAATGTCCCTATTACATAACTGTCTTGACTCCCTTCCAGAGTGTTTCTTGAATTGTTTTTCAGAGAGCTGCAGTCACATTATGCAACGCTGTCAAGAAAGCTCCGTAAAAGGTGACAGGAAGTGTAGAAAGCGGTAGTAATTACTGGCACGGTATTACAAATGAGGAACAGTTGATCATGCAAAGTAAATTGCACTGGTGGAAGTGGTGGCAGCATTTTTTGTTTTTGTTTGTTTTGCATTAATTAAAATCAGCAGATTGCACTGAGCATGATTTCACTTCCAGCATTAATGGTAATAGGGCTTTATTAAAGGGTACATCCGTTCCAGCTATGCAAGGAGTAGAAGTGCATTCAGCAAACCACTTCAAACTATAATACAATTAAGGGAGTACCCCCAACAGCCCAAAGAAATGGGCCTGTTTTGACAGCTATGGGGAACTGAGACACCATCTGATGCCTAATTTAAGTGTTTTTTTAAAGCTTATATCTTTGAAAATATTTATTTCAAAAAATAATAATTCATTGCCATTTTTGTGGGCTCCCACAAACAATGTTCTCCCTAACAGTGTATAGAGGATAATGTATGGTCAACTATCAGTAACAAGCGTGTGTAGCCATCAAGAGGTTGCCATAGCGACCGTTTAAACCTCAAGATCGAAGCTTGAGAGGTTTTGGTCGACATGGCTACCTTGGGCAACACATGCTTTGTTGCCGATGGTGGACCATGCATTGTCTTTTATAGTGTATGGTCCACATAAACAGCGGATTCCTTACTTTTCTGTTTTTTTGTTTTTTTTTTTAATCACCGCCACTCTCTTCTGGGTCCAGCTCTCACTGCTACAGCCGGTTCAGGAAGATGAAGGTTCACATAACGCACATGTACGAACGTGTTCCATGTTGTTATACTATCAATGTGACGTGTTCACGATGGTACAGCAACATCGTGACATCACATTGATAGTGCAACAACACTGAAATGATCGAATTTAAGTAACATTTTAATAACATTCTACCATACATTATATGATGGTTCCAGTTATATTTTTTAAGCTTGTCATAAATAAAATTAAACACCAAGTAGTATTCTCTGTTGCTGGGATGGTTCAGTGGCACAGGAGTAGTACTCTGCCCTACCCTGTCGCCTGGAATCCCTGTGTTCGTGGTCAGATTCTGATTTCCTAACCCGATGCAGTCTAGGGCCCTGTGATGTCATGGAAGTGAGATGATCAGCTCCCATGAAAGGAGGGAGGGTCCAGGCCACCTGGCATTCCCCCCCCTTCCCTTGCACACACACACACACACATACTTACCCACTCATGAGTATTGGTACCAGTAGCAATAGTAGCCAGGCTGCTCCGATTCCCACCCTCCTAGCCTTCAGACAAGCCTCAACCATTGTAGTGATCAGTGAGGAGGAGGATGAGTAAAACTTTGTGTGGGGGAGCAGGAGGGGCACAGAAATAAAGTGCAAATTGCAACTCCCTGGATTCCTTCTGCTTAGTTACACTTGCGCAGTTCACAGAGCATGTTCAAAGTCTCCAGCAAGCCCATTTGGCTACAGCTTCAGTTCCTCCTCTATATCTCACTCTCCCCTGCACCCTCCGTGCTCTAGATCTGTCTGCTGAGAAAGGAGGTCATGTCTTGGGTAGCTCTTCTAGCTGGCATATGTTTAGCTAAAAAGTGTGATTTTACTGTGTTTTCCAGTTTGTTTTCGCTACAACTTCCAGTTAGGGTTTCTTTTCCCTGGTCTGATGGTATCGTGTCCCAATTTTAATTAAGTGATCCATACCCAGATCAACTTGTGGGTGGACAGTGGTCCTTTCAAAGGGATAATGAAGCACAGAATGATACAAACACAACAGAATTCATCACTAGGGCCAGTGATTTTCCATTTTCAATGGAACGCACTGGTAAAAAAATGGAATTTGTCATTCTAAAATCAGTACTTGGGAGCCCAATTTTCATCAAAAACCCACTTTGTACTAGCTTTTTTAACAAACTCCTCTGTTCTGAACCAAATCATTGTACAAAATATGCTGATTTTTCCCCTCAATTATGAGGGAAAAAATAAAACAAAACAGATTTTAAGATTTTGCCAAATGGAACTGGCCATTTTTGAAAATGGAAAATAATTGGCTGTACATCACATAACCATTGAAGAAGCAGAAGACTTAGTACCATGTTGTGAAGACCTAGCCTCTTAGCACAAAATGGGAGGCATTTAAGTGGAATGTTGCAAACCCAAGATTTGCATTTTTAACAGCTGACTAAAGGCGCATAGCTTTCCCAGCTGTCAACAGACTGTTGCTTGACTGTAAGAAGTCTTATACTTGTATGATGGCAGGCAGGCAGCTGTCTCCTGTTTGTCTCGGTCCAATACGAACAGCACCTGGATACAACAGACTCATTGAATGGTAGCTTAGCTTTTAAAAGCCTGCAGCACTGGAGAATTCTGGGATTCTGCCATACTACTGTAAATGGAAGAATAGAAGTGGAATGTTTATCACAATCTTGCCCAGTTCTCCTCAGACAGCCCCACCTGACATGAACAGGCACCATTCCTCAATACAAGGGAGTCAGATATATTTCATGCAGAGATACTTACAGGAGGAAGTGATACACCATTGGTGTGAGTCTCACAAAAATACCATTCCGGTTTACACCACAGGGAGTGTTTTTTTGAGGTCTGAAATGGTTCGGTGATAGTTCTATTTGATCTTTACTTTTGTGGAGGAGTCCATTTCTCTTAAGTGAGGTGACCAAACCTATCTCAGAGAGCTGAGTCAGCCTAACTGCTGCCAAGACCCATCACTAAAAACCATTTTACACAGAACCCACTTGGTAGCATTGCCGTTGGAATCATCTCACTCTGCTCTGTCTGCACCACTGGCCTGCCTGTCAACTTTCTGCAGCCCTACATTGCTCCAACAGCTCTTCTGCTGTTTTGACAATGCTTCCAGCCGATTGAGAGTTGATTTCTGAAAGACCCCGCTTACGCAGTTCTTAAAAATACAATAGCAACCTTCCAGATCAGTCACCAACTTAAAGGAGAACTACTAGCAGCAGTGAAGCCCTGACCGCTGCAAAGATCGGGGCTTCACCTCACAGATCCCCAGTCCAGGCACCATATTAAATGGAAAGTTTTTTTTTTACCTGAATACTCATAAAAAGTGTCGGAACCTCCCGTGTAGCCAGCATATTTAAGTATGGTGCCCCTCACACCCCTGCGATTGCGCTGCAAACACTGCAATATAATGACATGGCATTGCCCCTTCCATACTGATGCTCTTATGTACAGAGATTTAATAATCTCCTTATCTCCCATGCCCAGCATTATTTTCACAGAATTTGCCTAAATGCCATACACATGAAGTTCATGGCTGTGATATGTCCTACCCCTCCTGGTCCCAGGGTAGGACAGCCAAGTTCCTGAACAAGCCCAGGTCTCCTAGCAGTGTCACTGTGGACTGATGTTGTGCCACTGGGCCGACCTCTGACACAGACTTCATTACCAGGACAGGCAGAGTCTAGAATGCCATCACATTATTATACCCAGAATGTGCATCTCTGTTTTTTTGCTGTTAAAAAATGTTAAAGTATGTTCATAGAAGAGATATTTGTTTAAACAAAATAGAATGCACTCTTAATCAAGGTCTCCACGCATTGTCAGCATTTTGTGTCAGCTGTATGGAATGTGCTGATTGTCTTGATTTGCAAGCTGTGCAATGCACTGGCTTTAATCAGAAAGTCTATATAACAAAACTTTGTTTAAAAATAAGCAAGCTCAGGAATGAATCTTGCTTAATGGAACCCTTTCAGCTTCCTTGAAGAATTGAGTGGGTATGCTATTGAACTGCCCTCTCACTTGTGAGGCGATTCTTCCGTAATAGGTTAGAGACTTGTTAAAATAGTGTACTGTAGGTAAGCCTGCACTAGAACCAGTCAAGATATACCCGTGATGTGGGTTACAAAGGGATCTGTGTCCGGTGTGCGCTATCTGCACTCTGGCAAGGGTCTGCTGCACAAGTCAGTGGATGACTGACACAGTGGAGGTGGGAGTTGTACATGGTGGACCCTCCCTTCCCAGACCCCTCCTCGACTTTCAGCGGTGTGTTGCTGAGAACTGCATAGGTGGGGGCGCATCTGGCTCCTACCGTATGCCAACATTACACGTATGGACTCCCAATATTAGCTCACCTACCCAAGTACCTCACAGAATATTTTGTTTATTAATTCATACTTTTGGACCAGTAAAGTTGCTCCAAGCAACTCGTTTCCAGGTGCATGCTGCAGGAAGTTTGTTCTCCCGACGACTGGCCAGAGACCATTTTCCATGCCACCTGGTCTGAGACAAGTCTGGTCTGAGACCAGTTTCTGAGCCACCTAGTCTGGGGTCAGTTTCACAGCTGTACAGGAGATTTCTTTGTTGCACTTTTTCTGTACCAATTCCCTTTAGTGTAGATTTACTATTATCAGCTCCATACTGCCATAGATCAGCACACCAGTGAAATTTGGGGTCAAAAGAATTTTAGGGGAAAGTGAGATTCAAACCCCGACTTTCAGGATCACAGCCTAGTGCAGTAACCACTACACTGTGCTGGCTGCTGCTGCCTAGCAAGCCTGTGGTTAGACGCGCATATGACAGTAACTGATCATAGACCAGTTCAGCTGGAAGGAGAAACTGGTCTAAGACCAGGCAGCTCTGAAACTGGTCTCAGACCAGGTTGTTCAGAAACCACCATTAGGGGCACAGTCTTCCTACACCCAGGTGCATCCTGAGGGATGGATTACAGTGGCCTGTTTTATTCACAGACAGAATATGGACAAGTACATTGGGGGAAATCCCCTGTGCTTATGATAAGTGCCATGGGGTCTTTAACTTCCAACTGGACACCCACCACAGATGGATGGAAGGCTCCTTGGTTTAGCATCTCCTCTGAAGAACAGCACCAGGACCCCCACCTCTACTACAGATGTCAGTATTGGTTATTAGGCTGTTTCTGGTATTGGACTAGAATCATAGAATCTTGACGGCAGAAAAGGACCATACCGGCCCATCTAGTCTGCCCTCCCCCCTGCACTTCCCCCTCTCTGCCAGCCCCCCTGGATACTCAATCCCATATGCTTGTCCAATGCCCTCTTGAATTCTTCCACCAGTTTAGCCCCCACCACTCCGTCTGGTGGTCTGTTCCAGGGCTCCACCACCCTCTCCATGAAGAAACGCCTCACATTGTCCCTGTATCTTTTTCCTTGCAGTCTGAGGCTGTGCCTTCTAGTTCTGCCCCCCCTCTTTCCTCTTAAGTAAACCCTCTTCTCCCACTTTATTGAGCCCCTTTACATATTTAAAAGTTTCAATCATGTCTCCCCTTTCCCTCCTCGTCTCCAGCGTGTGCAGATCCAGCTCCTTACACCTCTACTCATATGACTTTCCCTGCATACCCTGCATCATCTTGGTTGCCCTTCTCTGAACCCTCTCCAACGCATCTATATCCTTGCGGAGATGTGGAGATGTGACTAGAACTCGCAGTCTTCTGGCCCCTGAAGTGAGCATGCAAATTGCTGAACCATTGACACTACAATATCAGTCTTCTCCCAGAACCTTCTTAAATTGGGGAGGTGTGGGGCGAGGGACTGGGGGGGGGGGAGGGGTTACCCTAGTTTGACGACTTTTCCTGGAATGTAACACTGAATCAACCAGGGTAGTGGCTCAGAGTACAGACTCATCCCTAAAGAATGTCTACTGATTTTCTAGCATATTGGGATATGCCTGCAGCCAGAACACACTGCTCGGCAGCAGCAGATTTATCTTCAACAAAAAACTACTTGTGGGTCACAAGATCTGAGCTAGGTTTGTGAATCTGGAACAGATTATAAGTCAGTATTAGACCTATTTAAAGTGTCAACTTTTTTTTTTTCTTCTTAACAAGTCCCCTAACGAAAGAAATGGATAAAAAATTCACACTAACTAAAGGGAGGAGATAAGTGTTGGGGTGTGTATGGAACACTTCACTCTTTGCTTATCGGGCCTTAAAATGCCCTTTATCTGGGATGGATGTCAGCCCAGGATCACCTCATTGATTTGGGAGAGGTTGCTCTGATTGTGGGGTAGGGGCGCTTGGTTGCACAGAATCAAAAAGCCTGCATGGTTTGTATATGTGTGCATGTCTGCATGTGTGTTTGTCGTTGTCTTTGAAAGGGTGTTATCACACTGGGTTGTACCTTAATTCTGCTTGCTTTATCAAATCAGAGCTGTTAAACATTTGACACATGAAGGATTGTTTGTAACTGTCCTTTTTCATTTTGCAGATTAAACCCCAAGAATAAATCTGGCTTTTTAACAAGGTATGTTTCAGGATGAAGCTGGGTTCGGGACATTATCCAAAATGTTCTCTATCAGTCCCATTTATAACTTTTTTATGCTGTCTCTTATTCATCCCCACAGTGGCATCTAATTCATTTAAAGAGCAACTGTTATGTTGTGTCCCCCCCTCTCCCCCTGTGAAGCACAAAGAACCCTTACCTGCCCTCAACTCAAAACCATGTAGTCATTTCTTTTTTAAAAGTGCCCCGATTTAGGAAGGGAATGTATTGTATTTTTGCTCTGAGGAGCCCTGTGGCGCCGATCCCTTCCACTTCTTTGTAGCTCTGCAGAGTACACTCCGACCCCGAGCTACCACATTTTGTGACATTAGTATATGAACAGCGTGGGGGCACGCGCCTATAGACATGAATGGGGGCTGCTATTTAAAGTTAAATTTCAGTACTTTAGATGGCCATTCAGAATAAATCATGGCCACCGCTTAACTAACAAGGACCTTGTTGTTAATTAAGCGATGTCCTCAATTATTCTGAATGCCATCTGGCTCTAATTTTACTTTAAAGCAACCTCTAATATCTGGCGCGCAGCCCTGTGCTTTTCACATACTGATGTAACAAAATGTGGTAGAGCAGGGGCGGGTCGGAGGGTGGAGTAGACTCTGCAGAGCTACAAGAAAATGGAAGGGATGGCGCTCTTGAGAGCTCCATGAGAACAAATACTATCCTCCCTTCCTAATTGGGACACCTAAAAAAGAAAATATTACATGGTTTGGATTAGGGGGCAGGTAAGGTTATTTGCTTCTTGAAGAGAGTGTAATAACATGATAGTTGCTCTTTAAAAAGTAGTCATTTAAAAAAAAAACAAAAATACCTGAAAATAAGGCCCATGAAAAAGGTGGGAGTCCATGCCCTGTGGGACCCTGGATCAAGAGACGAAACTGCAGTGAGCAGCACAATGCGGGGAGTGGGATCACATTGTTGGGCGTGGGTGTGGAGAAAGCTGAATAAATGCCCATTAAAGATCTGAAGGAAGGACTCAGATCATGTTGCTGTGCTAACAGACAGATATCCTCAATGTTCATCCGACGTTCTCCAACTGCTGGTGTCGGCATAGATCTATTAGCAACTCCCAAGATTCCAGTATTTGTTACATCGTTAACAACGAAGTAAAGGAGACCAAATGTGAAAATTGCTCATTTCAGTTTCACTTCTCTTTGGATGCTTTGTCTTCAGTTCAACTGCAATACTTTGGCTAAAGACACTTTGGGTCCTTGGTATTGGGGGTTTATCAGGCTGCATATAGGAGTGGATGGTGCTCTTTAACCACCCCTTGGCCCACACCAGTTAATGCTAACCTCTTCCATCTTCCCCTGGTCCTCCAGTCAGATCTAAAAAAAAACCAAATCATTCTGCACTTGGAACACTGACAGGAGATAGAAATTTAAAAACAAAAGTGCAGAGGGAGGAGGAGGAGGAGGAGGAGAATGGGCATGACCGGGGACTAGTCCTTGCTACTTGGGTAGGGCTGTTTTGGCATCAGATCACAGTGAAGACACTGCATGAGGATGACTGTTTTGGGCTGTTTGAGACTCACTGCACAGACAGTGGGAGGGGTCACGGTTATGCAGTACCTGAGACTCATAGTACAGATGCTGGTTGAGGGTGTTCATGTTCTGCTGTGTTTCAGACTCATGGTGCAGACATTTGGTGGGGGGGTTAATGGAATGCAGTATTTGAGGCTCTTGGTGCAGTCAGTGGTTGGAAGGCAATGCTATGCAGTGTTTTGAGGCTTGTGGTGCAGACAGTGGGTTGGGGGCAGTCTTATGCAATGCTTGAGACTCCTAGTGCAGAGGCTAGATGAAGGGGCCCATCTAATGTACTGTTTGGGACTCAAGATGCAGACATTGGGAAAGATCAGTTTTTTGAAATTCATGGTACAGACAGTGTATGGGGATTCACTGTTAAGCAATGTTTGAAACTAATGGTACAGACACTGGGTGGAGGAGGTCAGTGTTATGCAGTGTTTGAAACTCATAGTGCAGAAACGGGTTAAGGGGGTTGATGTTATACAGTGTTTGAGACTCACGGTACAGACACTGGGTAGAGGGTCAAGATGAAGTGTTTGAGACTCATGGTACAGACACTGCGTGGGGGTTAATGCTATGCCGTGTTTGAGACTCATGGTGCAGACACTGGGTGGGGGTTAATGCGATGCAGTGTTTCAGACTCATGCTGCAGACACTGGGTGGGGATTAATGCTATGCAGTGTTTGGGACTCATGGTGCAGACACTGGTGGGGGTTAATGCTATGCAGTGTTTCAGACTCATGCTGCAGACACTGGGTGGGAGTTAATGCTGTGCAATGTTTGAGACTGATGGTGCAGACAATCGAGTGGAGTTAATGCTATGCAGTGTTTCAGACTTATGCTGCAGACACTGGGTGGGAGTTAATGCTGTGCAATGTTTGAGACTCATGGTGCAGACACTGCGTGGAAGAATAATGCTATGTAGTGTTTGAGACTCATGGTGTAGACAGTAGGTAGAGGGTCAAGATGAAGTGTTTGAGACTCATGGTGCAGACACAGTGTGGGGGTTAATGCTATGCAGTGTTTGAGACTCATGGTGCAGACACTGGCAGATGATTAATGCTATGCAGTGTTTGAGACTCATGGTGCAGATACTGGGTGGGGGTTAATGCTCTGCAGTGTTTCAGACTCATGATACCGACACTGGGTGGGGGTTAATGCTATGCAGTGTTTGAGACTCATGGTACAGACACTGGTGGGGGCTAATGCTATGCAATGTTTGAGACTCATGTTGCAGACACTGGGTGGGGATTAATGCTATGCAGTGTTTGAGATTCATGCTGCAGACATTGGGTGTGGGATAATTCTATACAGTGTTTGAGACTCATGGTGCAGACACTGGGTGGGGGATAAGGCTATGCAGTGTTTGAGCCTCATGGTGCAGACACTGAGTGGGGGTTAATGCTATGCAGTGTTTGAGACTCATGGTGCAGACAGTGGGTAGATGGTCAAGATGAAGTGTTTGAGACTTGTGGCGCAGACACAGTATGAGGGTTAATGCTATACAGTGCTTGAGACTCATGTTGCACACGGGGGAGTTACTGCTTTGCATTGTTTGAGACTCATGTTGCAGACACTGGGTGGGGGATACTGCTATGCAGTGTTTGAGACTTATGGTGCAGACACTGGGTGGGCTTAATGCAATGCAGTGTTTGAGACTCATGGTGTAAACATTGTGTGGGGGAGAATACTATGCAGTGTTTGAGACTCATGGTGCAGACACTGGGTGGGGGATAATGCTATTTAGTGTTTGAGACTTATGGTGCTGACAATGGTGGGAGTAATGCTATGCAGTGTTTAAGACGGAGCAGACATGGGGCGGTTAATGCTATGCAGTGTTTGAGACTCATGCTGCAGACACTAGGTGGGGATTAATGCAATGCATTGTTTGGGACTCGTGGTGCAGACACTGGTGGGGGCTAATGCTATGCAGTGTTTCAGACTCATACTGCAGACAGTGGGTGGTAGTTAATGCTATGCAATGTTTGAGACTCATGGTGCAGACAATCGGGTGGAGTTAATGCTATGCAATGTTTCAGACTCATGCTACAGACACTGGGTGGGAGTTAATGCTATGCAATGTTTGACACTCATGGTACAGACACTGGGTAGAGAGTCAAGATGAAGTGTTTGAGTCTCATGGTGCAGATTCTGGGTGGGGGTTAATGCTGTGCAGTCTTTGAGACTCATGGTGCAGACACTGGATGAAGGTTAATGCGATGCACTGTTTGAGACTCATGGTGCAGACACTGGGTGGGGGTTTATGCTATGCAATGTCTGAGACTCACCGTGCAGACACTGGGTTGGGGAATAATGCTATGCAGTGTTTGAGACTCATGGTGCAGGCACTGAGTGGGGGTTAATCCTAGGCAGTGTTTGAGACTCATGGTACAGACGCTGGGTAGAGGGTCAAGATGAAGTGTTTGAGACTCATGCGCAGATACCGGGTGGGAGTTAATGCTATGCAGTGTTTGAGACTCATGGTGCAGACACTGAATGAGGGATAATGCTATGCAGTATTTGAGACTCGTGGTACAGACAATGTGTGGGGATTCACTGTTAAGCAGTGTTTAAAACTAATGGTGCAGACACTGGGTGGAGGAGGTCAGTGTTATGCAGTGTTTGAGACTCATGGTGCAGACACTGGGTGGGGGATAATGCTATGCATTGTTTGAGTCTCATGGTGCAGACAGTGGGTAGAGGGTCAAGTTGAAGTGTTTGAGACTCATGGTGCAGACACTGGGGGGTAATGCTATGCATTAGTTGAAACTCATGGTGCAGACACAGGTCGGTTAATGCTATGCAGTGTTTGAGACTCATGGTGCAGACACTGGTGGGGATTAATGCTATAAAATGTTTGAGACTCATGTTGCAGACACTGGGTGGGGGTTAATGCTATGCAGTGTTTGAGACTCATGCTGCTGACACTGGGTTGACACTCATGGTGCAGATACTGGGTGGGGGATAATGCTGTGCAGTGTTTGAGCCTCATGGTGCAGGCACTAGGTGGGAGTTAATGCTAAGCAGTGTTTGAGACATATAGTGCAGTCACTGGGCGGGTGTTAATGCTATGCAGTCTTTGAGACTCATGTTGTAGACACTGGGTGGGGGCTGATGCTATGCAGTGTTTGAGACTCATGCTGCTGACACTGGGTTGACACTCATGGTGCAGATACTGGGTGGGGGATAATGCTGTGCAGTGTTTGAGCCTCATGGTGCAGGCACTAGGTGGGAGTTAATGCTAAGCAGTGTTTGAGACATATGGTGCAGTCACTGGGCGGGTGTTAATGCTATGCAGTCTTTGAGACTCATGTTGTAGACACTGGGTAGGGGCTGATGCTATGCAGTGTTTGAGACTCATGTTGTAGACACTGGGTGGGGGTTAATGCTGTGCAGTGTTTGATACTCATCATGCCCACGGGGGCGTTAATGATATGCAGTGTTTGAGACTCACGGTGCAGACACTTGGTGGAGGTAATGCTGTGCAGTGTGTGAGACTTGTCGTGCAGACACTGCATTGGGGGATAATGCTGTTCAGTGTTTGAGACTCATGCTGCATACACTGGTGGGGGTTAATGTTATGCAGTGTTTCAGACTCATGGTGTAGACACTAGGTGGGGATTAATGCTATGCAATGTTTCAGACTCATGGTGCAGACACTAGGTGGGGGTTAATGCTATGCAGTGTTTCAGACTCATGGTGCAGACAGTGGGTAGAGGGTCAAGATGAAGTGTTTGAGACTCATGGTGCAGATACTGGTGGGGGTAATGCTGTGCAGTGTTTGAGACTCATGGTGCAGACATTGGGAGTGGATTAATGCTATGCAGTGTTTGAGACTCATGGTGCAGACCCTGAGTGGGGGTTAATGCTATGCAGTGTTTGAGACTAATGGTGTAGACAGTGGGTAGAAGGTCAAGATGAAGTTTTTGAGACTTGCGGTGCAGACACAGTGTGAAGGTTAATGCTATACAGTGCTTGAGACTCATGTTGCACACACACGGGGGGGTTAATACTATGCAGTGTTTGAGACTCGTGGTGCAGACACTGGTGGGGGTAATGCTGTGCAGTGTTTGAGACTAAACGTGCAGACACTGCATGGGGGATAATGCTATGCAGTGTTTGAGACTCATGGTGCAGACAGTGGTGGGGACTAATGCTAAGCAATGTTTGAGACTCATGCTGCAGACACTGGGTGTGGGATTATGCTATACAGTGTTTGAGATTTATGGTGCAGACACTTGGTGGGAGTTAATGCTATGCAGTGTTTGAGACTCATGGTGCAGACATTGGTGGGAGTTAGTGCTATGCAGTGTTTGAGACTCATGGTGCAGACAGTGGGTAGAGGGTCAAGATGAAGTGTTTGAGTCTCGTGGTGCAGACACTGGGTGGGGTTAATGCTATGCAGCGTTTGAGACTCATGCTGCAGACACTGGGTGTGGGATTATGCTATACAGTGTTTGAGACTCTTGCCGCAGACACTGGGTGGGAGATATGCTATGCAGTTTTTGAGCCTCATGTGCAGACACTGGTGGGAGTTAATGCTATGCAGTGTTTGAGACTCATGGTGCAGACACTGGGTGAGGGATAATGCTGTGTGTGTGCAGTATTTGAGACTCATGGTGCAGACACTGGGAGGGGGCTAATGCTATGCAGTGTTTGAGACTTATGGTGTAGACACTGGGTCGGGGTTAATGCTATGCAGTGTTTGAGGATCATTGTGCAGGTACTGGGTGGTGGATATTGCCATGCAGAGTTTGAGACTCATGGTGCAGACACTGTGTGTGGGATAATGCTATGCAGCATTTGATACTCATCATGCAGACACTGGGTGGGGCATAATGCTGTGCAGAGTTTGAGACTCAGGTGCAGACACTGGGTGGGGATAATGCTATGCAGTGTTTGAGACTCATGCTGCAGACACCGGGTCAGGTTAATGCTATGCAGTGTTTGAGACTCATGGTGTAGACAGTGGGTAGAGCATCAAGATAAAGTGTTAGAGACTCATGGTGCAGACACAGTGTGAGGGTTAATGCTATACAGTGCTTGAGGCTCATGTTGCACACACGAGGGGTTAATTATATGCAGTGTTTGAGACTCATGGTGCAGACACTGCATGGGGGTTAATGCTATGCAGTGTTTGAGACTCATGCTGCAGACACTGGGTGAGAGTTAATGCTATGCAGTGTTCGAGACTCAGTGCAGACATTGGGAGTGGATTAATGCTATGCAGTGTTTGAGACTCATGGTGCAGACAGTGGGTAGAGGGTCAAGATGAAGTGTTTGAGACTTGTGGTGCATACACAGTGTGAGGGTTAATGCTATACAGTGCTTGAGACTCATGTTGCACACACGGGGGTTAATGCTATGCAGTGTTTTAGACTCATCGTGCAGACACTGCGTGGCGGATAATGCTATGCTGTGTTTGAGACTCATGGTGCAGACACTAGGTGGGGGATAATGCTGTGTGTGCAGTATTTGAGACTCATTTTGCAGACACGGGGTGGGGCAAATGCTTTGCAGTGTTTGAGACTCATCGTGCAGGCACTGGGTGGGGATATTGCTATTCAGAGTTTGAGACTCATGGTGCAGCCAGTGTGGGATAATGCTTTGCAGTGTTTGAGACTCATAGTGCAGGCACTGGGTGGGGGTTAATGCCATGTAATGTTTAAGACTCATGGTGCAGACACTGGGTGGGGGTTAATGCTGTGCAGTGTTTGCGACTCATAATGCAGGCACGGGGTGGGAAATAATGCTATGCAGTGTTTGAGACCCATGGTGCAGACACTGGGCGAAGATTAATGCTATGCAGTATTTTGAGACTCATGGTCCAGACACTTGGTGGGGTTAATGCTATGCAGTGTTTGAGACTCATGGTGCAGTCATTGGGTGGGGTTATTGCTAGGCAGTGTTTGGTACATATGGTGCAGCCACAGTGTGGGGGGGTTAATGCTATTCAGTGTTTAATACTCATGGTGCAGATGCTGGTGGGGGCTAATACTATAAAATGTTTGAGACTCATGTTGTAGACACTGGGTGAGGGTTAATGCTATGCAGTGTTTGAGACTCATACTGCTGACACTGGGTGTGGGATAATGCTATACAGTGTTTGAGACTCATGGTGCAGACACTGGGTGGGGGATAATGTTATGCAGTGTTTGAGACTCATGTTGCAGACAGTGGGTGGGGGTTAATGCTGTGCAGTGTTTGATACTCATCATGCAGACACTGGATGGGACATAATGCTGTGCAGTGTTTGAGACTTATGGTGCAGACACTGGGTGGGGATAATGCTATGCAGTGTTTGAAACTCATGGTGCAGACACTGGGTCAGGTTAATGCTATGCAGTGTTTGAGACTCATGCTGCAGACACTGGGGGGGAGATAATGCTATGCAGTGTTTGAGACTGATGGTGTAGACAGTGGGTAGAGCATCAAGATGAAGTGTTTGAGACTTGTGGTGCAGACACAGTGTGAGGGTTAATGCTATACAGTGATTGAGGCTCATGTTGCACACACGCAGGGGTTAATGGTATGCAATGTTTGAGACTCATCGTGCAGACACTGCATTGGGGGATAATGCTATTCAGTGCTTGAGACTCATGCTGCAGACACTGGTGGGGGTTAATGCTATGCAGTGTTTGAGACTTATGGTGCAGACATTGGGAGTGGATTAATGCTATGCAGTGTTTGAGACTCATGGTGTAGACAGCGGGTAGAAGGTCAATAAGAAGTTTTTGAGACTCATGTTGCACACACGCGGAGGGGGTTAATACTATCCAGTGTTTAAGACTCATGGTGCAGACACTGGGTGGGGGTAATGCTGTGCAGTGTTTGAGACTCACCGTGCAGACACTGCATGGGGGATAATGCTATGGGTGTAGTATTTGAGACTCATGGTGCAGACACCGGGAGGGGGCTGATGCTGTGCAGTGTTTGAGACTCATGGTGTAGACACTGGGTCGGGGTTAATGCTATGCAGTGTTTGATACTCATCGTGCAGGCACTGGGTGGGGGATATTGCTATGCAGACTTTGAAACTCATGGTGCAGACACTGGGTGTGGGATAATGCTATGCAGCGTTGGATACTCATTGTGCAGACACTGGGTGGGGCATAATGCTATGCAGTGTTTGAGACTCATGGTGCAGACACTAGGTGGGGATAATGATATACAGTGTTTGAGACTTATGGTGCAGACACTGGGTCAGGTTAATGCTATGCAGTGTTTGAGACTCATGGTGTAGACAGTGGGTAGAGCATCAAGATGACGTGTTTGAGACTTGTGGTGCAGACAGTGTGAGGGTTAATGCTATACATTGCTTGAGGCTCATGTTGCACACATGGCGGGGTTAATGATATGCAGTGTTTGAGACTTATGGTGCAAGCACTTGGTGGGGGATAATGCTATGCAGTTCATGCTGCAGACACTGGTGGGGGTTAATGCTATCCAGTGTTTGAGACTCACGGTGCAGACACTGAGTGGTGGTTAATGCTATGCTGTGTTTGAGACTCATGGTGCAGGCAGTGGGTAGAGGGTCAAGATGAAGTGTTTGAGACTAGTGGTGCAGACACAGTGTGAGGGGTTAATGCTATACAGTGCTTGAGACTCATGTTGCACACACGAGGGGGTTAATGCTATGCAGTGTTTGAGACTCATGGTGCAGACAGTGGGTAGAGGGTCAAGATGAAGTGTTTGAGTCTCGTGGTGCAGACACTGGGTGGGATTAACGCAATGCAGTGTTTGAGACTCATGGTACAGACGCGGGGGGGTTAATGCTATGCATTGTTTGAGACTCATGGTGCAGATATGGTGCAGTTAATGCTATGCAGTATTTGAGACTGATGGTGCAGACACGAGTGGGGGCTAATGGTATAAAATGTTTGAGACTCATGTTGCAGATACTGGGTGTGGGTTAATGCTATACAGTGTTTGAGACTCATGCTGCTGACACTGGGTTGACACTCATGGTGCAGACACTGGGTGGGGGCTAATGCTATAAAATGTTTGAGACTCATGTTGCAGACACTAGGTGGGGGTTAATGCTATGCAGTGTTTGAGACTCATGCTGCTGACACTGGGTTGAGACTCATGGTGCAGACACTGGGTGGGGGATAATGCTGTGCAGTGTTTGAGCCTCATGGTGCAGGCACTAGGTGGGAGTTAATGGTAAGCAGTGTTTGAGACACATGGTGCAGTCACTGGGTGGTCGTTAATGCTATGCAGTGTTTGAGACTCATGGTGCAGAAACTGGTTGGGGCTGATGCTATGCAGTGTTTGAGACTCATGTTGTAGACACTGGGTTGGGGTTAATGCTGTGCAGTGTTTGATGCTCACCGTGCCCACAGAAGGGTTAATGATATGCAGTGTTTGAGACTCATGGTGCAGACACTTGGTGGGGATAATGCTGTGTGTGTAGTATTTGAGACTCATTTTGCAGACACCGGGTGGGGGCAAATGCTATGCAGTGTTTGAGACTCATGTTGCAGACACTGGGTGGGGGTTAATGCTATGCAGTGTGTGAGACTCATGGTGCAGACTCTGGGTGGGGGATAATGCTATGCAGTGTTTGAGACTCATGGTGCAGACACTGAGCGGGGGTTAATGCTATGCAGTGGTTGAGACTCATGATATAGACAGTGGGTAGAGGGTCAAAATGAAGTTTGAGGGTTAATGCTATACAGTGTTTGAGACTCATGTTGCACACACACGGTGGGGTTAATACTATGCAGTGTTTAAGACTCATCGTGCAGACACTGCATGGGGGATAATGCTATGCAGTATTTGAGACTCATGGTGCAGACACCGGGAGGGGACTAATGCTATGCAGTGTTTGAGACTCATTGTGCAGGCACTGGGTGGTGGATATTGCCATGCAGTGTTTGAGACTCATGGTGCAGACACCGGGTCAGGTTAATGCTACGCAGTGTTTGAGCCTCATGGTGCAGACACTGGGTGAGGGATAATGCTGTGTGTGCAGTATTTGAGACTCATTTTGCAGACACCGGGTGGGGGCTAATGCTATGCAGTGTTTGAGACTCATGTTGCAGACACTCTGTGAGGGTTAATGTTGTGCAGTGTTTGAGACTCATGGTGCAGACACTGGGTGGGGGTTAATGCCATGTAGTGTTTGAGACTCATGGTGCAGACACTGGGTGGGGGTTAATGCTGTGCAGTGTTTCAGACTCATGGTGCAGACACTGGGTGGGGTTAATGCTGTGCAGTGTTTGAGACTCATGGTGCAGATACTGGGTGAAGATTAATGCTATGCAGTATTTTGAGACTCATGTTCCAGACACTTGGTGGGGTTAATGCTATGCAGTGTTTGAGACTTATGGTGCAGACAGTGGGTGGAGGGTCAAGATGAAGTGTTTGATTCTCATGGTGTAGACACAGCGTGGGGTTTACTATTATGCAGTGTTTAAGACTCATGATGCAAACACTAGAAGGGTCAGTAGTATATGTTGTGTGAGGCTGAAGGTGCAGACAGTGGGTGGTGTGCTGACTTGTATTTAAGGTCCACTTTGCATTGTTTGAGAATCATGGTGCATACACATGAACTGGGGTCTACTATACGGTGCTTGAGACTGATGATGCAGACATTGGTGGGTGGGTGGTTCACTTCTGTTTGAGGCTGATGGCCCAGAAACTGTATGGAGTCGCTCAGCTTTGCTTCGCTGTTCTTGCTCAAGCCGAAGGCGCGTGAAACCACTCTGATACAGCAATGAGTGGCCCCGGGGACGTATTAACATATTCAGCAGATAGAGGTCCTTATTTTGCAGTGTTTGAGACTCATAGTGACTCACGTGGGGGGGGGGGTCACTCTTGTGTGTAAGGCCTTTTGTGCAGACAGTGGGACAGGTCACTGTTGTGTTTTTTTTTTTTTTACATATTATTTTTCCGCGCCTTACATGCCCTCAACCCCCTCTCCTTCCGTGCTCAGGGAGTGACACCCTCCACATCTATTCTGGCCATCTGGGTCTGCCCCTAGAGTGCTACATTCGCTGCTTACTGGGACCAATTAGCTGTCCCGGATTACCCCCCGGGCAGAGCAAGGAGAGAGCTCCCCCTTACCTCTCCTCTGAAGTGAGCTTGCATAGCGGGATCTGTCCTTGGTTGGCTGATGGTGAGACTGGATCCAGAGGACTTCATCCAGGGGGCTGAAGGGCATTTTCCTCCAAGTTTCTTTTCTCCACCCCTGACGCCAGTGTGCAATGGGAACAAGGGATCAGGCACACGTTGAGACGTGCATCCGTCTCAGTTCTCTGCCAGCATCAACCCCCCTTGTGGTGTTGCTTGTGCTCCCTTATGCAAGGACCTCCCCTGTTTACCCTGAAGGTGGCGGTCTTGCAGCAGAGTAAGCTGCACATCCCGGAGGGAGGGCAAGCCATTAGGCGCTCAGTCCTTCTCCCCCGGCCGATCCACCTCCGACCCAAGTCCGTTTCCGAACCTGGGTCACTGGCGTGGAGCGAGGTGTGATGTCCAGTGCCTCAACCCTCAGCGCCACCTTGCCGGCGTCACTGTTGTGTTTGAGGCTCACGATGCAGACACTGGCTGGGGTTTTACCTATTCTCCCTGTGCATAACCTCCTCTCTCTCTCACCTTCCATTAGCTTTCTTGACTTTCATCAGACTCCAGTAACCTCCCTGTGTGCACCTAATGACTACTGCAGCTGTTCATGGCTCGTAATGTTCTTTAGGGTACAGCATGTATACATGGGGCTATATAAATCCAAATCCCCTTCTTTTATACATATATGTACATATGTGTGTGTGTGTGTAGATAGATAGATAGATAGATAGATAGATAGATAGATAGATAGATATAAAAAAAAAATGGGTAGGAAAAATCATGTCTGCTGATTGGTTGAAACACATCACATGACCGTGCATATATCAGAGCGTGACCACACACCTGCACTTTCACCCCCCTTCAAAAACAATTTTGCCATTTATAAGATAGATAGCAGTCACGTTGTCGGTTGCACTCTGATATCACGCATGCCTTGGGTGGTTGACACATTTGGCCTATGACTCGACAGTAACACACGCATGCAAGGTGTGTATATCAGACCGCAACCACATACCTTAGAGTGGGTATATGTATGACATATATTATAGCTGCAGTAGAGCAGCTATAGTTAGGGTTGCCTAGCCACTTCTGTGTTAAACCCAAGTATTTGCTCTTTAATAACTTTGCCACTGTATGTTGGATTTACCTGACATTTTGCATGTGTGGTGGGGCACCATAGATCTCTGGATCTGCTAAGTTGCATTTTGATTGGATGAGTAATTGCGGAGCTGCAGAGCACCAAAAAACGCAGAAAAACTGGGTTTTTGCGCTTTTCTTTGCTCGTGGCTACAGCCCACACTATTTGTCCATCTGGTCTGCAGTCTTCAGGGAAGATGCAGTCGGAGTCACTGATGTGCCTTTTGAAGATTTGGTGAAAAAATAATAATTCATACAAAAGTTATTCTGTTTTTAATTTTCCCATTATAGTCAATAGGAAAAAATATATGAGCCTCTCGATAAAGCTGCTGCCAGTGCATTTCACTGTCGCAAATGGCCATTTTACTGTTGTGTGGTGGCCATCTTGTTTTCAGTTAGCAAGAGAGTAAAATGCCTGGCGTTTAAATTTGGAACCCCCTAGGTATACACTGACAGTTGTGTTTACCTAAGGCGGGCCCTAAGGATCTCAGCACAATTTTTTTGGGGGACCTGCAAATGCCTTTTGGTGATCACCCCCACGCCCGTAAATATGTAAATTGCAACAGAATGGATGTGACACTTTAGTAAATCATGAAAGTGTCATGCCCATTCTGTCGCACATCTTTACTGCACCCAAAAACAGCAATTATTTGCCACCCCACTGCATCAAAATAGTTGGGGCTTTTGGGCTGAAATTTGTGGGGTAGTAAGCCCTGGTCCCACAGATGTGCCTCTTTGTAGTTTGGTCCCAAAACTTTCAACGGGCCCATAGTTACAGTGCTCCAAATGTGAGAAATTTCTCAAAGGCTAACATCATGGCGCCCATGGGATTCGAGATGTAGATTTTTCACTACCCGCAGCGTAGTCCATCAACAGGTGGACTAAGCTTGCATAGAGGTTTCGAAGTCATGATTACACCTGCAGTGACATTTGTTTTCATAGTTGCTACGGTTACTGATATTGCCAAATAAGTGTCATGAGGGTTCCTTTTCAGTACTATGGAGCTGCTGTTTGGCTCCACACTTATGTGTAAATGAATGCGCAGAGCCAAGAGGGCCCATGCTCCCACATGTACGTACCATTACGCAAAAAATGGAAAATGTGAAGGGAGCTCAGGGCCTGGAGGGCCCGCACTCCCACAAACACATACCAGTATCCAGTTACACTTTCTCAAAAAGAAGGGAAATTAGTTGCAAAAAACTTTGTTACTGCATCAGTTAGACTTGATAGCACAATGACAAAAGTATGGAAATGTGATGTTAGGGTTAACCCTCTACACCCACCCCACCCTCCACTCACCAACAGATGGCGGGTGTGTATGGAGTCGTCAGGCCTAACTCTTACCATATTCTCCTATACTGTAGCATGTCAGCTTGCTTACACATGGAATGGGGTGAGAGTTGGGCCTGACGACACCATAACACACCCCACCGTCTGCTGGTGAGTGGAGGGTGGTGTGGTGGTGGTAGGGTAACCCTAACATCACATTTCCATATTTTTGTTGCTGTACTATCAACCCTAACTGATGCATTAATGATGTATTAACAAAGCTTTTTGCAATGAATATTTATATATATATGGGATATAACATGGCCTGACTGAAGATATCATAGTTATCTTCACGAGAGGCTAGTGATATCTCACAAGTGGCGAAGCCACTCGTGAGACATCTTGATGTCACTGACTTCAAGTGAAGATAAATATATCTTCAGTCAAGGCATGTCATGTTCTGTGTATACAACAGGGAAGAGATAGTCAAAGGTGTTGCACCTAGAGCAGCTGAGTTGCACCAGCGCAACCCCAGAAATGCACCCGGGGCAATATTCAAAGGGGGGAATTGCGCAGTGCTATTCCTGATGTGCCGGGGTGCAAAGATAATGTATGCAGCACATCTCCAGGGGGCATGTCCATGCATATGCGTTACTTCCCGATATTCAGCCAGGGATGCGTGGTGCATCTGCTGGTACATCCCAGAGATGTGCCGCATACCTGGGCACAAAGTTGAACCCGTAGAAATTGGCTCAACTGCTAGCCACCCACAGGCATGCTGCTGTATTGCAATGCGCAACACAGTAGCCGCCAGCCGTGGGTGACTACCAACCCAGAACACTGTTCATAAGCACCCGCATATTGCCCTGGCAGTCTAGTGGTACCCACCTCCCCTCTCATACCTCCAATCACTCATAAAAATAGCAAAACACTGCCCTGGCAGTCTATTGGTGCCCCCCTCCCATATCTCTGATCGACCGTAAACGTACAAAAACATTGTCTTGGCAGTCTAGTGGTACTCCTCTACCCTCCCATACCTCCAATCACCCGTAAATATACAAAAACATTGCCCTGGCAGTCTAGTGGTACCCTCCTCCCTGCTTGTAACCCTGATCACCTGCACTGATGAATGAATATATCCCTGGTGGTCCAGTGGCACCTCCGTCCCCGCCAGTAGCCCCGATCTCCCATAAATTTCAATGCATAGTTTCCTGATGGACTAGTGGCACCCCCACCCACACAGGACTAGCCCGCAGCTCACCCCTGTCATCGGTGGGCGCTGCCACCGCATTCCTCTATGGCTGCCAGCGAGCCAGACAGTTCATAGTATCAGCTGCAAGCCATTGGTCCCACACTGTGGACCAGTGAGCTGCAGTGCATAAATAGTCATTCACAACTGTGTGAGAGTCAATCTCGTTCATAAAGTTTTGAATGACTATTACAATATGCAGTGCAAGCTGTCATTGACAGGCTGCCGCGAGGAATACAGGTGGGTGCCTGCCGATGACTGTGGGGACTGGGTGGGCTGAGTCCTGGCCACGGCGGGGAGGGTGCCACTGGATGTCCAGGGATATATTCGTTCATCAGTACAGGCAATCACGGTTACAGGTGGGGAGGTACCACTAGACTGCCAGGCAATGCTTTTCTATGTTTACGGGTGCAGAGCACGGAAGGAGAGGGGGTACCACTATACATACCAGGGCAATGTTATTTACATTTGCTGGTGGCGGATGTATGGGTACGAAAGGGTGGTGAACCAGTGGTGTTTCCACTGGCAGCACCGCATGCTGTGCAGGGCGCCAGGTATATTTCGCTGGTCAGCCCAGCACAACTCATACAAATTGGGCCATAATGACATGCAAATAGCCCCATTTGTGCCTTGCACACATTAGGGCCCCATTTGCATATCCATGTCTTAATATCTGGATATTGCACCCGGAACAGATCCAGTTGCGCTGGAGTATTCTCATTCCTGGTATTCAGACCTATCTGGGGGATGCGCCGGCGCATTGTATTTGCGCCTTGCATATTGTTTACTATATTAAGAAGAGTTGCGCCATGGCACATCTCTTTTGAATATATCCCTTAGTTGCTCCAACGCAAGTCAGTTACGCTGTGCCACCACTTGCGCCATTGCCAGGTGCAATTATGAATATCAGGCTCCATATGTTTTGGGCCACATCCAACACAACCCATGAACACAACGGATGAGATGTTAAAAAATTATCTGGTTGATCCTGCCAGTTTAAAGTTATTTAAAGATAGTTATGATCTTCCTGGACTAAGTCTCCATCACTCATTCACACTAGTGGGACAGCGCCGGACGCGCTAGGACCATGCGGGAGCCTAAAGTTTTCAGAAGGGTCAGTGCCGAGAGGACCCAGCATGCGGCACCGCCAGACTAGCTTCGCGCCTGTAGTCTCTGGCGTCGACCCTCAGCCGCCTCGAGTTCTTTCTCCTGCCCCGTGAGTAGCGCTTTGCATGTCGACGTTGCTCGTTCTGACGGAGTCAAGTTTTCATCTATACGACAACAGCTCTTAATGTTTTAATATTTTAAAGTAGTAATTTATTATTTTACAAACAAGAAGATTATGAAGAAAGAAAAAGTTATTTTCTGCCATCGTGGAGTCGTCTAATGAGCGGTAGCGGTGGCGATAGGAGCTTACGTTTGAAAGTTTTATGGCAGAGGGGCTGTATCCGGTCCGCGCCCTTAATTAATGAGGGGGGTCTGACTACGGACAGTCCTGTGCTCGGGAGGACGGTCCTCCGGCACAAATCTAACGGTTCCTGTGATCCGGCTCTGCTTGACCTCGAGCTCCTCTTCCTCGTTCAGGGAAGAAGAATCGGTGCCGCTCGAGGTTGCCTGTTGGTATGTCTGCAGGAGGAATGTTCGTCTGGAGGGGCGATGAGCCCAAACTGACTTTCATGGGTTCCTCTTGGCCCCACTCCTAACGGCTGCTTTCTCGACTCCGAGCTCCATCTCTGTCCTCGCTGGAGCTCCGGTGAGCAGTTTCACCTTTGGGTTGCTCCTATGGAGCAGGGGGTTCAACTTTCCAGTTTTCCTGGCTCTGTTCCTGATTTCGGGACCTCTGAGCCTCAGAGACATTGGACTAGAGCCGGGTTGATTGGATCACGTATGGTGAGGTGCCCTCTGGGTGCCTTTGTCATCGTGTCGACCCCTCGTGCCTACCCCCTCTCCCTTTTCCATGCAGGGGCCGGCACGGGCACCACCTTTTTCCTTCTCCCCTTTTCAGGATTTCCATTGGCATTTTCCTTCGGCACCGTGGCTCGGTGCCATGGTCGGCGCCGTGCCTCGGAGCTGAGGCTCGGTGCCTTGGTTGGCGCCGTGGCTCAGTGCCATGGTCAGCGCCGTGCCTCAGACCTGTGGCTCGGCGCCATGGTTCGGTGCCGTGCTCAGTGCCTTGGTCGGTGCCGTGGGTCAGCGCCGTCACTCTGTGCGGCGCCTTGGGTGCTCTCTCTGCTGCCACTGGTTGTTGGCGCCATCAGTGGTGCTGTGCACCTGCGAGCGGCACTGTTTACCCGCGGATGGCACTGTTCTCCCACGGGCAGTGCCAGAGACCTACAGGCGGTGCCATGGTTGGCACCCGCAGGTGCCATGGGTGACAGGGATGCCAGGGGTGGCACCGGGAGCACCCGTGGGTGCTGCGGTTGACGCTGTGGGCGCCCATGGGTTCCATGGATGCTTCAAGTGCCATGGGTGCCACTGGTGCCTTGGGTACCGGGGTGACACCTGTGGGTGCTGCGGGTGGCACTGCAGGTGCCCGTGGATGCCACTGGTGCCCTCAGGTGCCATGGGTGCCATTGGTGCCTTCGGGTGCCATTCTTGCCATGGGTGCCAGTGGTGCCATGGGTGTCGGAGGTGCCCTCAAGTGCCATTGCTACATGGGTGCCGGGAGTACCTCCGGATACTGCCAAGGCTGCCCTTGGGTATCGCCCAGGTTGGCATAGGTACTGCTTGGTACCCTCCTGTGCCACGAGTGCTGCTGATGCCACACGGATACTAGTGGGTGCTGTATGGCAGAATTAGTGACACATTTTTCCTTTCAGACTCCTTTCCACAGAACTTGTGGCAGGATGTTTACCGCAGAATGAACTCCTGTTCTGCGGATTATTTTTTCCACACATTTTAGTGAGTGGTGGTCTGTGTGGGATCTTGTGTCATCCAGCGGTTTTCTGCTAAGGAACTCTGCTGTACCGTTCTGCCAGCGGAATCTCATTCTGCTCAGCACTTTCTCTGCTCCCTACGTGGTACCAAGCTCCTCGACATCCTTCCTGATGGCAGAGTCTCTAGTGGCTCTGACCTAGACCTCTCTTGGAGGTCCTTCCGGGGTAGAAGTGCATCTAGATGGGTCTTTCCCTGTCCTTCTGGTCAGTAATGCAGCGGACAGCTCATTTTATATACTGGAGGGCACGTCATCTCTATCTTCAGAGTCTGTGATGGAAAATCCTTTCAGTAGTTCCTCAGTAACAGGGTCCACTGTAGTATTTCACACTGCGTCCGTGGACCATACTCTTCTGCGTTTAGACTTTTTCAATCGTCAAGACAGTTACACTCTGTGGAACATTTTAATTTAATGGTCAGGGGCTGCTCTGACTCTTCCGCTCCTTTGATAGGGGTATATAGCAACCCTTGTGATATTGCCTCTTCGGTGGCTTCTTCGGCACAGGTGGTTAACTTCTCTCCAGCTGTGATTGTTAGTCCGGTCATGATTTCAGTATGGACACCCAGGCTCTTTCCGCACTCAGATGGAGAACATCTTCATCTTTTTGTATCAAGACAATCCTCAAAATAGCAGCCTGAAGGCCTTGTTAGGCTCGGACAAAAAAAAAAAATTATATCATGTGTTTTTTATCACAGCACAGGGCCTAGCCGAAATTACCCGGTACCCCCTTTTGGGGGGGATCTGGTCAGATTCCTCCTCAGCCCCTGAGGCGCTATCTCCGGGATATGGTAAAGAGTACCTGATTTCTTCTTCCCCACGGGGAGTCCGATCCGGCGACTACATATGTCATCTCTTTCTCTGATAGATTTCTCTCATTCAGAGACATTTCCTAGACCTAGGCGACTGCCCAGTCTGTTAATTCCTTTTCTTTTTATCAGGCTTTCTTCTCTTGAACAGAGCCTTACAGCATCAGAAGCGACTCTCCACTGAGTCGGAACTCAGGTTCCTGCTCCCTTGCTTGCTTAATTTAACAGGCGATTTCCTCCTTCTTGATGGATGGTCAAGTAGATCCCTTTTTCTGAGGAAACTTCTCAAATATTCTCACCTTCGGTTCCTGCGCTCTAGTCCAGGCCAGTCGCTCACGAAGCTATCCTCTTCAAGTGTGAGAGGGAGTGGTGATGTTTCTTTTTCAGCAAATGAACTAGAATCCTTTCCTACTTCTTTCAGGAAAGCCAGAGTGGCTAGTGCCTCACCGCATTGAGTCACTGCCTCTTTCAGTCACTTCAACAAATGGGTTAGCCCTAACTTAGTCCTGATGTGTCCCTCCTCGATGCACATCTGCCTCTATTGACCTTAGAAATCCAGCCCCTGTTTTTTTTTCGGTCGGAATGTTTTTTTCCGCAGTGGACACATCCTCCTGTACACCTTTTTCCTTTCTTCCCTGAGTTCAGAGACTGCTGCTACAGTTGTACACACAAGGGTAGGATTATTCCTCTTGGAATATACAGTGGGTAGGATCTGGTTTTATTAGACCACCACGAGAGGCTTCTAAGTCGTGCTTGGCCTTCCATCAGGAAGATCCTGTGACTAAGTGGAGACCATTCTCCTTGATGGGCTAACCCACCTGGACCCCTTGCTCACCAAGTAAGGGTTCAAGTGCTTCTGGACCTGTTGTTTACAGGTCAACCATACTGGATAGTGGGGGTTTCCATCTGCACTTTCCGGTCTACCCTGAACCAGTAGACTTTACCTCTGACTCTTTCAGTTCCTGAGGTCCCTTTACGTTACGTTAGTACATGTCTTTGACACGATTAATTTTGGTCCTAGATCAAATTGTGAGGCCAGGTTCTTGCCGCTCTCCTAGAGTGGTTGCGGCTGCCTGGCAGACTTTCATTCTGTGCCCATTGTAGTCGTCGGCAAGGTGACGAAGTTACAGTCGAAAGGCCTATCTTGTAGGCACTATGTTACAGATGCCTACAAGACAGCTTTTTATTAACAGGACAGTCCTTGGCTGTCCTTTCTGAAGTGAACCCTATCTCTACCACCCTACTGGGCGTTGTTGGTTTTAGCTTGGTACTCTCCACTAGTGTGAATGAGTGGTGGAGACTTAGTCCAGGAAGATATGGAAATTACGCATTTACCGAATACTGATCTTCTTGGTCAGTCTCCATCACTCATTCACACGCCCACCCACCATCCCCTGGGTTCACTTGTTTTCTTTCCTGGTCTTCACGGTCCTATGATTCAGACTGTGAGGACATTATTCTTTAGCCTTTCTTGCAAAGGCCATCTGGGCCCTCTCAGGCCCAGAAACTCAGGATGAGTTATTCTCATTAGTCATGCTGCACCTCCTCAGTCGAAAAGATACTGAGGCGGTTGGAGGGTCGACGCCGAGATAGTCTACACAGGCGTGAGCTAGTCTCGCGGTGCCGTGCATGCGTGGTCCTCTCTCGGCGCCAATCCTTCTTAAAACTTTAGGCTTCCGCATGGTCCTAGCGCCTCTGGCGCTATCCCACTATTGTGAATGAGTGATGGAGACTGTCCAAGAAGATCAATAATTACGGTAAGTATGTAATTTCCATTTGTTGATCCTGCCATTATTTTTACATAAATAATAATTTAAATATGTATCTGGTTGATTCTGCCACTTTGAGGTTTGGTAACCCCGAAAGCAGTATCATTTTTCCTCTGATTTATTCTAAACCAACATAACAGATGACTTATAGTATTTAAAAAAAAGTTATGTGGTTGATCTTGCCAGTTAAAGAAAGTTATCTAATTGATCCTGCCATTATATTTACATAAATAATATTTTAAAAACATATCTGGTTGATCCTGCCACTCTGCCTTCACTCCCCCCCCACACCCGAGAAGTAGCATGACCAAGCGGTATCAACTAATGCACATAAGGCGCTTCAAGACATTTATAGTACAGCAGCCTGTTGCAGAAAAGTACTGAAAACTGCGCATTTTTGCTTAAGTTACCTGTATTTTTTCCGAAGAAGCCGCCGACATTACAGAGACGAGAGAGAGCGAGTTGGCAGGTTCAGAACAGCACAAGGAAACATGAGCATCCATTGCTGTAGCAATGCATGCTCCCAGGATTCAAGCGTTGCATTCAGGGCAACCAGAAGATGTCAAGGACGGACCTGCACATGTCATGCATTTACTGCCTCGGGGCAGAGCATGCCGTTGCTTCCTGTGGCCTGTGCAAAAGTCTTCTGCCATCATCCCTCGAGGACTGCTGCACACGTGTTCTTCTCAACCAGACGGCCAAATGGGACCCTCTGGTTTGCTTTAAAGATGCCCACAAAGCAATTTATGAGGGCTTAGCAGCCCAGCTTGTGGTAATGGAAGAGGTGGCAGCCCAAGCAGCAGTGGGAGCCTTGTTGGCCTCCATGCTGCTTCTGGCAAAGGCCAAGGTTGGGGTAGCATTCACTGGGACATTGTGGGATATGTGTAAATCCCTCCAGACCCTCGGGGAGGGCTCCTTCCACCACAGCAGCAAGTAAAAGGCAAATAAATCCAGCCATTGGTCATTGGACTGGGAACGAGCTCACTATTTCCGCTTCCACAATTCCTTTGACTGCTCAATGGTCATCGAGCACTTGGCTTCAGCTGAACCTACTTTGGTGGAGGGCCAGGCTGCTGCTAACTCCATAGTAACCCCATCAGGCTTGTTGGCGTGACACAACCTGACCAGGCTGTCGAGATTTTTCTCAACCCGGTTGACGTGTTTTCTGAAGGGATTGTGGACAACTCGATCTCTAGGACTCTGATCCATTCTACTCTCTTAGGAGGGTCAGGAGCAGCCAGCAGACCTGGCTGTCTGTTCTCAAGAGTTACCTCCCTCTGAGGTCCAGCAGCAGGAGCTGATCCGTGTGATTTACACGGCCCTTCTACCTGCTTCTCCTCACCATCAACATTCCAGTCGTTGGTTGAGATCCCTGTCTCAGTCAAGATCATGGGCGAGGAATTTCTCGCACTCTCAATCCCGATCCTTCTGTGAGGCGACACCACAGTTGCTCGTCTGCCTCCTCGTCGGCTGATGAGGAGTGGCACTGTCACAGGTTGTATCAGCATAATGAGGAGCTGATGTGGCAGCAGTGGGCCTTGATTGGGCAGGGTAGGGTCCTACACTTGACCCCAGTGATCCCTTGGTCACCTCCGACCCGGCCTGTTCCAGTCCTGCCAAGTCATGTGTCGCTGACAGCTGTCTCTCCCCCGATCAGGATGGAGCCGCCGCCACAGCAGCTGTTTGCAGGAAGACCCAGCCAAAGATTCCCCATCTGTCTACCGGCTTGTCACCCCAGTTGTCCATGGAGATTTCCCACTCAGACAGATCTCAAGTGTGCTCTTATGGCTCCGATGGAGCCTCCATGCAGTCCTCGAGGACTCCTGTTTTCGACCGTGAATCAGCCGAAGAGCTGACCATGGGCCTGTGTCTCTTGGAGCTATGTTCAGATTGATCCTGTGTCCTTGGAAATCCCTCTAGATCCAGTTCGGAAGCGGGCTAATTACCTCCTCATTGAAATACTGGACAGGGATGAATCCCCAGGGGTCGCCTTCCTGGTGGCTGAGGCCATCCTGGGACTAGCCTTGGAGCTTTGGTAGCATCCAACCTTCTGCACGGCACCCTCGCCATATATGGTCTTGACTGGCTCTTTGTCCAGTTTCTTGGACTACTCCTTGGACAAGAGTTTAGTGACTGATTCCGTTTTCCAGAAAACTGGTAATGTTGGGGACGTGGACATGCCCCCCCCCCACCAAGGAGTCCAAAAAGGTACTCATCAGACGAGCTATGCCCTGATGATGGCCAACTTTGGTCACTAGGAAAGCAACAAACTGGGCTAACTTCATCTTCACCGAAATAAAAAGTCATATACTGACCAAGTTGATAGAGTGCAAAAAAAATCACTTTTATTAGTTAAGGCAGTACCAAACTCATACAGGGCAAGCGGGGAAACCCTACTTGCCATGTGTGAGTTTGGTACTGCCTTATCTAATAAAAGAGATTTTTTTGCAGTCTTATCAGTGTGGTCAGCATATGACTTTTTATTTCAGTGAAGCTGGATTAAGCCCAGTTTGTTGTTTTCCTTGTGAATGAATACCTGGAACACCAGCACTTACGGAAGTGGTCCCTTGTTGAGCTCTGTGTCCAGCTTTGGTTTCTTCCTGATGGGAGTTCTGGACCATGTCCTACCTTTCCTCTCTGCAGTTTGCAGATGGTAGTTAAGGTGGTCCGAGACCAGGGTCAAGCACTGGCTAAACACCAGCTCCAGATGGCTTTGGACATCAGCGACTCTTGTGCCCATTCCATGGCTGTGGCCATCACAATGCATCTGAGGACTTGGCTGCAGAGCACCTTTATGGCAGACACCCAGCACAAATTGATCGATGTCCCCTTCTTGAGTATCAACCATTTTGGCCCTGGAGTGGAAGGGCATCCCACCAGGATTGAGAAGTACAGTACCACCCTCAATTCTGTGACATCCTCACAAAAGGACCAGAAAGGACAGAAGCCAAAAAAGAAGTCCTTTCAGTTTTGGCCCTTTCAGCCACAGCAGCCCAGGCAGCAGCAAGCCCAGCAGGGGCAGTCTCAGGCTTTGTGACCCAAGACCAAGTTCACTGGTCAGGACTTCAAGAAGTACAGGGGTAGGGGTGGTGGTGCCCTTCCAGCAACCGGTACAGTTGCCCACTCCAAGGCTGCCCAGTGATGGGTCTGAATGTGTCTACCTCCCACCTATCCAGTTCCTGCCTCAGCTCCCTGTGGGGGTCAGCTTCACCAGTTCTTGGCACAACTGATCTGTCATGACTTCAGAGAAATGGGTGCTAGAAGTGGTAGGCAGAGGATTGCCTCTCGATTTCGAGGCTCTCGCGCCGTACCAACCTCACGCACCAAAGGAGTCCGTGATGTTGCAGGACATGCTCTCCACCTTCATGGAGGATGTTGCTCAGGTCCTAGGGAAAAGAGCCATAGCCCATGTCCCAGACTCCATGGTAGGCCAGGGTTTCGGTTCTGAAACAAATGTGTGGCTGGCGCCCCATACTGGATCTTCACAGTTCAGATCAGTGTTTGAGGAAGGGCAAATTCTGGATAGTCACACTGAACCAAATGATTCCAACCCTGGAGCAAGGTATGTGGTTTTACTCCCTGAACCTCCAGGCCACCTTCTTCCACATTCCAGTCCATCTGTCCCACTGGTGGTGCATCCAGTTCCTCACTGAGAGGGGGTTCTCAATAAGTTTCAGGTCATGCCTTTCAGCCTCTCTTTGGCCCCCAGATGCTTTATTGCATTGGTGGCAGCATTCCTGAGGTGCCAAGGGGTCAGGGTCCACCCTTACCTGAATGACTGGCTGATAGTAGAGCCATCCAAGGAGGTGATGGAGCAGTCCAGGGAGCTGGCCGTCCAGATCTGTGGAGACTTGAGCCTTCCTTCATCTGTGTCAGGAGGTTCTCCATACCTGGACCCTCATGCACAGCTTGCAGGCTGATCTGGTGATTAATGTAACAGGAGTCTCCAACCAGCTAGCGGATGCCCTCAGCTGGGTGGGCGAGGGGGTGGGCAAGGAGCCACACGAGTGGTCACTGCAGCCGGAGATGGTGAACCACCTGTTCTCCCAGTAGGGCACTCTCCTGGTCGACGTGTTTGCCTTCTGGCAAAACGTCAAGTTGAGACTGTTCTGTGCAAGCGGAATACTGATGAGGGACGCCAGGTCAGTAAGGAACAAGACCGCCATTTTTTGCAGACTTGATTTCCACTGTTGACCTGGCTTGCATATCAGAGACCTGGCTTGGTGACAATGCCGGCCCAATCCTTGAGGCTGCCATCCCTACCTGGTACTCCATAGTGCTCTTCCCAAGGAAGGATCATAGGGGAGGAGGTGTGGCCATTGTTTTCCGAGCCAGCCTGGTCTTCACGGTGCGCCCGGTTGGTGACACCCGATCCTTTGAGTGCATCGCCATGCGTGGTGGTGCAAGTTCAGGCTGCAGGATTCTCCTCGTTTTTCCTGGGGTGGGGGGGAGATTTCCTGCAGGAGGTGGCGGACTTCATTGTTGACCAGGTGTTGGAGTCCCCCAGGTGTTTAATCCTGGGGGAATTCAATGCCTGAATCGATGACGAATCCTTGCGTTTCGGTTACCACCTCCTCCAGTTGATGTATTTACTGGGCCTGTCACAAGTAATGGCTTCTGCAACACACCAGCACGGCCACACACTCAATCTAGTTTTCCAGCTAGGACTTGAGGTTGATAACCTCAAGATTGATCAGATCAGTTGGTCTGATCATTGTACCATGGAGTTCTCATTTGGGACCCCCTCTGGTAGTCCCCCCCCATGGAGATGGTCAGCTACTGCCCTTTAAGGGGTGTGAGTCCTGAGGGACTGCTGGCATTAGCTGACCTATCTCGGGTTGACACGGCATGTGCGATTGGGTCCAGAGAGGTGGCCGCTTATAATAGGGTGGTCTCTGAAGCTCTGGATGCTCTCGCACACAGTTCATATATGACCCAGATCCTCTCACTTGGTTTGATGGGGACCTCAGGGTGATGAAGATCAAGGGTCAGAGGTTGGAGCGTTGCTGATAGGGGACCTGGCTGGAGGCCAACAGGCTGGCCCTGTGTGCCCACTATGTGGAGTACCAGGGGGCAATTTCCCGTAAGAAGGCAGAATTCCTGTCCAGGGAAATTGCTGCGGGGGAAAACAGGCCATCTCAGCTATTTCGGACTGTAGACTGGCTTCTTCATCCAGCCTACCTGCAGCCGAAAAAAGCCTTGTCATTCACTTTGTGTGAGGAGTTTGCTCTGTTTTTCTTCGACAGAGTGTCTGTCATCTGGTCTGGGATTGTGCTAGGGAGGCATTTGCCTCGCAGTTGTTGGGCTGGGGGTTGCAGAGGCACTCTGCCTGTCTGGGAGGAGTTTAGGTCAGCGGAGGTGTCTGAAGTGACTAAGGTGATCTTAGAGCAGAAGCACACGTTTTGTGAACTGGACCCGGTCCGACGCATTTCTTAATGAGAGGTATCGAGGCTGTTGGCACAGTGTTCGCTAGGATTGCCAGGTGCTCAATGGCAGAAGGGGTCCTCCCAGCAGCTTTGAAAGGAGCACTGGTGAGGCCCCTCCTAATGAAACCTTCCCTCAACCCTGACATCCTGGCGAATTACCATCCTATCTCCAACCTGCCCTTTTTGGGCAAGGTTGTTGAGAAGCTTGTGGAACATCAGCTCGAGGATTGCCTAATGTCCTCGGACATCTATGAGCCATTTCAGTCGGGTTTTTGGGCTAGACACAGTACAGAAACCACTCTAGTGAGGGTGCATAATGATCTGATGAGGGTTAGAGATAGAGGAGACAGATCAGTTCTTGTTCTCTTCAGTCTCTCTTCTGCCTTTGACACTGTGGGCCACGTTGTGCTTCTTGATAGGCTCTGTGAGTTTTGTGGAGTCGCAGGTACTGTCATCAGATGGTTTGAGTCCTATCTGTCAAACAGTGTACAGCGGGTAGTGATGGGGAACTTCTCCTCCTCCACAATGCCCCTGTCTTGTGATGTGCCAGAGGGCTTGATCTTGTCGCCAATGCTGTTCGCAGTGTATATGCTGCCCCTGGACGAAATCATTCAACACTACAATGTGGAGTTTCACTGCTACGCAGAAGATACGCAGCTGTACTTGTCCTTTGCCCCCAGAACATCAGGAGCTGTCGAGGTGCTTAACAATTGTGTGGCTAAAATAAATGATTGGATGGCTTCCATCTGGTTGAGACTCAGCTCGGCCAAGACGGAGGTACTGGTGATCGAGCCTGGTTGCGGGCATGATGGGTTGCTTCCTGGAGCTAATACTGGGCTTTTCCTGGGTTCTGCCTCATTGGTGGCTTCCCTGAGGATGCGAAATCTGGGCGTGATCCTTGATAATAGATTGATTTTTGAAAACCAGGTGTCATTTGTTGTCAGCAGTGGGTTTTACCCTCTGTGGAACATAGCCCAGATTAAGCCCCTCATTCCGCCTGAGGACCTGCCCGACACTAGTGCATGCATTTGTGACCTCCCGGCTTGACTACTGCAACTCTCTGTACTTCAGGGTCCCGGGAGGGATCTTTCGTAGACTGCAGCTGGTGCAGAACACAGCGGCCTGGTTATTGACGGGCCTTTCGAGGTCCAGTCATGTGACCCTGGTCCTGCAGGCTCTGCACTGGCTGCCGAGCAGGTGGAGGGTCCTTTTCAAGGTGGGTCTTCTCACCTTTAAGGCCCTATACAGACTGAGTCCTGGTTACCTGTCTGAGCTCCTGATACCGGCAACCTCTGCTCGCTCCCTCTGCTCCTCATCGAGGGGCCTCCTCGTCGTCCCCAGGGTTTAGCTCAGGACTTCAGGAGATCACACATTTAGCATCTCTGGGCTGACCCTGTGGAGTTCGCTACCACCTCTAGTCTGGGAGGCCACCTTTATTGAGGTGTTCAAGCAGAGGCTGAAGGACCACCTCTTTATCCTGGCTTTCGCAGATTGCTGATTCCATCCTATTCTAGTCCCATCTGTGACAGTCCGAAAGCCCTTTATAATTTAACTGCTGCATTTAGTTTTTATCATTCTGTTATTGTTATAGTTATTTATGACTGTTCTGTGTCTGTGTTCTTGTTTTAAACTCTGTTAGGTGCCCAGAGCCTCTGGGATTGGGCACCCTACAAATAAAATTGCCTTGCCTTGCTTTCATGGGTTCCTGAACCCCAGGCCTCCTCTATACTTTCCCACCCCTTCCCTGATCCACAAAGTATTGGACAAGACATGGATTATCCTGGAAGTCTCGTACTGGCCATGCCAGTTTTGGTACCCGGATCTCCTCAGCTGCAACAGCAGACCTCCTTGACAGTTGCCCCTATGCCCGGACCTGCTCTCTTATCACAAGGGGAAGGTCCTGCATCCAGACCTTCACTCCCTGCATCTGTCAGCCTGGTTCCTGAGTGAGTAGAGTTCCAGGCTTTGGGTCTCTATGAAAGTGTTCTCCATGTTGTGGAGGCTTCCTAGAAAGAGTTGAGCCGTCAGTGCTACACCTTCAGATGGAAGCAGTTTTCTGTTTGGTGTCAGGGCAGGGAGCTAGACCCCCTGGCCTGCTTTTTTAGCTAGCATTCACAACTGTCTGTGGCCCCTCTCCCAGTCAGGACTGAGATTGACAACCCTGAAGCTGCACCTGGCAGCCATCTCTGCTTACCAGGTGCAGAAGGTGGTTGGGTGTTTCTTTAAAGGGCTGGACCACCTGTCCCCACCAGTGTGTGAACCACCACCACTTTGGGACTTGTTACTGGTGCTGGCAGTGCTTATGGCGAAGCCATTTGAACTGATCCACAGGTGTGGAATGTCACAGCTGTCGTGGAAGACCACCTTCTTTGTGGCTATCACCTCCACCAGAAGGATCAATGAGCTCCAGGCACTCTCACTGGATTCTCTGTATCTGGTGTTCCACAAGGACAGGGTTGTCCTCTGCCCCAACCCCAAAGAACCTCCTGAAGCTTGTGTCAGAGTTTCACCTTAATCGGTTGATTAACCTCCCAGTGTACTTCACCACTTCTTACTCGGATGCCGAGTACAGGCTCCATTCATTGCACCTGTGGTGAGCACTCGCTTATTAAAAGGGGCGCCCTGCTGGAGTTCAGAGAAAGGTTCGCTAGCTATTTGTAGCATGCACTGAAGCTACACCTGGCAGACTGGCAGCAAAGCAGACGATTGGCAGGTGGATTGTCTTCTGCATCGACCTCTGCTATAGGTTGACTGGTAGAGAGCCTCCATAGGGCTTAGGGCTCATTCCACCAGATATACTGCTGCCTTCTGTGGCTGCTTCCAGGGACATCCCTATCTGGGAAATCTGCAGGGCTGCTACCTGGAAGTCTGCTCACACCTTCATTTCCCCCTACCACATCGACCTTGAGTCACACCGGGATGCTGGTTTTGGGACTTCAGTTCTCCAGACCGTAGTTGCCAAGTAGGGATATGCGCCTTGCCCCCTCCTCCTGGAGAACTGCTTGGAGTCTTCCTTTAATGTGGATAAGTGTGCCTTGTCCATGTCCCTAGGAATGAGAGTTACTCACCTGTAACCATAGTTCTAGGAGTGGTATATGGTGCACATCCACACAACCCACCTGACCTCCCCTGGCAAGTGGCACATGGATCCCTACTTGCAGCATGCAAGATCTGACATCATGGGGCAGAGGTGAGGTGTACCACATGGGTGGGTGGGAGAAGCTTACCTTGAAGACATTGCAGCCACTGCCTCAGTGTGGATGTGCACTGTATACCACTCCTAGAACTGCGGTTATAGGTAAGTAACCCTCATTACTGTCTCCTAGACTATCAGCTCCTTGCCGCTTGTGTACGCCTGACATCGTATAATCCCCATATTGTGACATGATGATTATCTCCCCAGAAACAGATTGTGATGTCAGATGTGGACAAACAGACAGATCGGATAGGGCAGAGATTCTGATTTCATGCCAGTGGCCTTAGTAATTAAGAAGATATGTGTGAGAATTCCAAAGAAAAAATATGAAATATAAGCTGAACTGTGTCTTAATATTACATATTGTCAAAGCTGTTGCAGCAGCATCAGAGGCTCTTTCGTTCTCACCAGAAAATGGAACACTGTCCCTTTAACTACTTCTCCTGTTTCCTCTGGTTTCAGCTTGCTGTTGTAAAAGTTCAGATAGAAAACATAATGCTTTTCCTGCTACGTATGATGTTCAAACTCTCAGTTTGACCTTCTCTGTGGTTCTCTTCAGCCCTTTGGCTTTTAACCCAACATTAATGCCTGCTTGTCTGCTAGCTGTTCAGAAAGTTATTATACATCCACTGGAAGGGAATGTATTTAATGGCTCCTGAGTGGTTCTGCGAACACCGAATAGTTTGCTTCTCTTGGTCTATTTGCTTGTTCTTTAGCAAATTAGTATGGTGTGAGGGATGAATCTGGGGGAATGGTCCCCTCTAAGCCATGTAATAGGCAATGATTTTATGATTTTATCTGTGCATCAGAAAGCAAGAATGTTGCACATAAATGCAATACATATTTCATGGTGAGTACAGTATGTTATTCCTTTTTGGAAGAGAAAACGTTTGCAGCTCTTTCAGTCCTTGGAAAACTGGATTTGTCGACAATTGTTATAATATACCTTTTTTCACACCAGCATATTATAGATATTAAACATTAATGATCTTCCAAGAATTAATCTTCTCCACAGTATCCCATTTCTAGGTCTCAGCTGAAGGCACTATGACCCTGTTATAGTCAGAACCGTTAGGGCCTGGTGGCGAGAATATACCCCACGTGCTCACCACCCGCATGTGCCCACAAGTGTACAGCAGCCCCCCTGCCCTGAACTGCCTCAATTCCTTTTTTCCCCACTGCTGAAGTACGGTGTTTTCTCCTCGCTGTCCATGTCAGGTCAGAGTTGGGCCCTGTTCAGACTACAGCATGATGACTCAAAACGTTTTTAAAAATGGATTAAAACTTACCATGCTGTAGCGTTCGCACTACTACAAGCGAGTTATAAACCATATTTAAAAACAGTTTACAACATCTGCACTACTGCCTCCGGCCCAAGTTAAACTATCAACTGGTTCCATGCTCTGAGATTGTGCTGCATGGAAGAGAACCATGCCTGACCATCTGCACTACAGGTAAAAATGAACTAAGTCTTGTAACGTTTTAAAAAAAATGTGCTAAAGTCAGGGTTTTAGCACGGTTTTTAAAATCAGACTGAATATCGTGGTAAGAGTAGACTCAAACTGAGCTACAGTGGCTTAAAATGGTTTAAGCTCCTTAAACTGTTTTAAGCCCTGTAGTCTGAACAAGGCCTTAGAGTTTGTCTACCAATAGCGTTCAGTCTAGTTTGTCATGTCCATACTTTACATAAGTACGTCTACAGTTTGTTGTTTGTCACCTTAAAAACAAACAGACAAAATAAACATTTCAAACACCAGGACTCCTTCACTTAATTTTAAAGGGGAACTGTCATCAACAGGGTTTCTTGATATCTGAAAGACCATAAACAGCTAATTTGAGTGAGCCGTTGTGTTTATCTGTGAGTCTTTGCAGTCCAGAGTTATTCATATGTAAATCAGCCTGTAATTAAGGGCTGGGGGCAGCCATATGTTTTATGCTCCTGACAGGAAAATTATGTCACCGAGGATCTTGGCCCTCCATTGACTGTAAGTTAAATAGGAAATTGTCTGTTTTATTAAGTGTGTTTTAAGGTGTTATTACAACACTTTCTGCATTTATAATACTTGTTTTGTATGTGCAATGAAACTAGTGAGTTATCACCTTTACATTTCAAACTGTTAGTAAAAATAATCCATCTTTAGGGTTCCTTTAACCTCTAGGCTATACTGCCAGCTGATCATCAAAAACTACACATCTCAAGGCTGGCTCTGTGGTGCCAATAGGTACTGGGGCCCCATATCAGGATTTCTAAACCCTGTCTGTGTTCATGTCAGTGCAGATTTCTGGGGCTGCCACAGCACCAACTTCTGTATTTTTCCATTCCCTCTCTTACAGCCTTTTCTCTTACAATTTTGGGTGTGAACTCAGGTCTACAAGATGCAAATGTGGCTACTTACCTACTGGCCTGGCATCATGGGGCCAGCCTTGAAGTGTGAAGTTTTTGATTATCAGCTGGCAGTACATCCTAGAGGTTAACGCAAAGAGCTGTGAACAAGCTTCATTCATCCAGCAGAATGGGTTTTGATGCCATCATGCGCTACTTGTATAGTGTGACCAGAGCAAGTTACTTAACCTCTCTGTGCTCTCAAAACACACGCAGGAACAAGCTGTAGCTATGTGCCTTTCCTGGACAAAGACAGTAAAAACAATCTGAGCATGTGTTATGATTTTGAAAATATTATGCTCTTTTTTTCCAGATTTGACTTGAAAAGAAAAAATTGGACACCATTACTTGTTTATTAATTGCAAAAACACATAGATGGACAACAGAGTTAAAATATGCATTACTTGAAATGCATTATTAAAAGAGTATTTTACTTCTTTCAATGAAGTTAAAAGTATAACAGTTTCTTAATGAAATACTTTGGATGGAATGGGACTTTCTACCTTAAAGGAAAAAAATCAATCTGGTTGCTCCTACTGCCCATACCCTTGGAGTGTGTCTTACACTCCGCAGCAATGCTGATGGACCGTAACTTTCCAGGATGCCGTTCCCACTGTAATGTAAAAAAATAAAGAAAAATAAAGGGAGAGACAGGCTGTGGTGTGTGTGTGTGTGTGTGTGTGTGTGTGTGTGTGTGTGTGTGTGTGTATCTGACAGAAGTGCTGCACTAACTGAACTGTGCTGAAAGGGAAAAAATTATCACCATTAATTAAATAAGATAATATGTGGGTGGGTGTAAAAACCAGAATTCTAGGAGGGTGGATATGTTGTTCTATCCACACTAGTTGGCATGTCCCTTTCCCTTTAAATCTTGCTGGATGGTCTAAAAGCTGGCTCCTCCCACCCACCGGGGTGGTATAAGCCTCAGCTCTGCCCCGTGACTCCAGATCTTCTTTTCCGCTTGGAAGATTGATGTTCCCTTCTTACCGCTCTGCGTTGAGTAGGCCCTGGTGCTTGATCCTTCAGATAGCTTACCGAAAATTAAACTCTTTGGAGAGTTTCTGTATGTAAATTCGTGATAGCAACCGCGATGGAGGACACGTCCTCACCGGAGTTCCACTGGTGTCCCTGCAGGCAGAATATGTCCCGTACTGACCCGCACACCATGTGCGTTTACTGCCTGGGCCATGTGCATGATACCCAGGCCTAAGTATTTTGTCACGCTTTTCATCCTGCAGTTTTGGATAATCACCTCGCACGTTTTCAGCTTGGATGACTGGACAAACTGGACCAGCCAGTCAAATCCAAAGATGCCGTTGCGTGATCTTCACGGCCGTGGGATCCGCTGACCAACTGGAACAGATGAAGGCCGAGAAGGAGGGGACTCGCGCTGCCAAGCAATCCTCTTCAGTCTTGATCTTTGTTCCGCTCAAACTGGGCTCTTCCTTCTCTGGACCGTCAAGGAGATGTGCCATTCTCTCCCGACGAAAGGAGAGGGCCCATTCGGTTTGCACACCTCCTGGTCCCGCAAGAAGGACAAAGGATCGAAAGAAGGTTCTTCACATCGCCGATGCTCTTGGAACAGAGCAAGATATTGGTCCTAGGAGTCTCCTATCTCGACTTTGGTCAAAATTGTGACCTCAGCTGCTGGCTTCATGGTACCCGTCAGGCCAACCAGCTCAGACATGGGACGACAACCAGGTCAAAATCATAGTCGACCCATTGTCGACTGATGAGGCCGACAGTTCTTTATTTTGGTTTCCGGTCCTACTGTCCACTGAAGGGGAGACCCAGCTTGCTGGTGCTCCTCCCATAGTCTCTGTCCCTGACCTGGAAGAGCCATGGTTCTCCCTGGCCCCTTCAAAGAGCTCCCGACAGTCGAGGTCTCGGTACCCTCAACTGACAGGCCGAGGAAGGCTTACAAGTGGCGTGCCAAGAAGTGAAAACACCGCCATTCATCCTCGTCCTCCTTGGATGAGGAGAGACTTCGAGGCATGCTGTGCCATCACTACGAGGACCTCGTGGCAACAACTCATGCTGTCCGGTCCGAAGTCGACCCCAGCTTCCACTCCAGCCATCACTTGGCTGTCGTCCTCTAGGCCGCCGTCGACTCCTCCCGAGCCAGTTGACACTGTCCCTCCACCCACGGAGCCAGTGACAACCCTCCCAGCTCAGCCGAAGCTGGCCTTTCCACCTATTTTGGTGGAGCCGCCACCTAAGCAGCCTCCCTCAGGGGCTCCTGCCAAGGAGTGTGCACCTATTCAGGGCCTCTCGCACAGGCTGTCCATCACCCTTACTTCCGATCATCCGTGGCGGGTTGAGAGTGACTCTGGTGGTCGGCCACTCTACCCAGACTCAGGGTCTCAGGATTCAGACCTGAATTCGCGTCCTTGCGACGATGACTCCATGAGTCTTTTGACAGAGGAGGGTCCCACGTCTTCCTGGGCATCCTCCTTCTCATCTCCGAATCACCGAGGATGACATTGGAGCCTGTTGAAAAACAAGCCGAATATCCCCTAACTAATATCCTCAGAAAAGGAAATTCTCTGTCTGAGGCCTTCCCAGTGGCCAAAGCCATAGTTGGCCTGGCTTTGGAGCTTTGGCAGCACCCAGCCTCTGGCCCTGCAACTTCAGCCCACATGGCCCACAAATACGCGGTTCCCATAGGCTCCTCTTCGGCGTTCATAGGATGGATGTGAGTTAGTAGACCGAGACCTTTGAAACTCACCACCTGATTAGGTGGAGTCAAGGTACTCAATTTTTTTGTTACCCATTAGTAAGTCAAGCCCTGTTTTAAAAATGGTCATATTTTCACTATTAACTACTGATGAAAGTAATGAATTCCATGGTGTTATGACTTTGATTATACCAATCATTTCTTTTTTTTGTTCTATTTACATCGCCTCTTAATTTCTGATTATGGGTTCTAGTGTTTTTTAGACTTCTATTTCTCTTTAACCCAACTACATTAAATAAAAACATTTTTGAATTGCATTGAATGCAAAACATGAATCTCCTCTTAATTGCCTATAATGCATAGAATATAGTCCAAGTTGATCTACCCTATCCCCATAGGGAAGAGTTTGTACAGACCATATGTTTCTAGTAATTCTTCTCTGTACACCTTCTACTAGCTTTTTACAGCCAATGGTCGTGGGAGCACAGAAAGGTGCACAGTAGTCAAGATTTGGCCGTACAAGGGTTGTATAAAGGGGCATAAGAACTTCAGCTTCTCTGCTTTGAATATTTGTAAGAATACACCCTGTTAACCAATGGTATTTTTTAACCGTAGTCCTGTTGTGGGTGTCAAAGGTTAATTTATTGTTGACAATTATTCCCAGATCCCTTTCATCTGTTGTCTCGTGGAGTGTAACATTATAGAGTTTATATGTGTACATTGGATTATTACGTCCAAGGTGCATTATCTTACACTTGGTTACATTGAAGCTTAAGTTGTTTGTAGAAACCCAGAGTTCCAATGAACCAAGGTTCTCCTGGAGATGCTTTGCAGCCTCAGCATCAGTCACTATGCTGCCTAGTTTACAGTCGTCTGCATACTTTGCCATCCAGACGCTACTGGAGGTTTGCATCGATGATATAAATATATAATAAAGGGTTGGGCTCAGGACAGAGCCCTGAGGTACACTGCTAGTGACTGGGCCTCAAGCTGACATGTATCCCTGTATTGCCACTCTCTGTCTTCTATTGGTTAACCAAGATAAAATCTACAGCATCCCTCGGCTGAGGGGTTGGTGACTGAGTCTGTGTTTTGGTGCTCAGGTAACTCAGGAGACACAGGTAGACCTTCGGACAAAGAGTCCAAGAAATTGAATCAATTGGCAAGAAAGGTCTATGTTGCCTCCTCACTTGGTCTCAGATAGGCGAGTTCAGCTATCATTATGGCACACTTCTCCCTTGCCCTCTTGGGCTCTCTGGATGAGTTGTTTCCTGTTCTCCTCGTGTACCTTCAGACCACAGTCGAGCAGGTCCGTGACTAGGGCCGGGCTGTTGCTAAGCAGCATCTCCAAACGGCTTTGTACATCGGGGGTTCTTGTGCCTGTTCAGTGGTGGCTGCAGTCACCATGCGCTGTAGGGCCTGGCTGAGAGTCTAAACCTTTACGACAGACACCCAGCACAAACTGGCAGACGTTCTTTACCTGTGTACCAATTTGTTCGGTCCAGGAATTGAAAGTCACCTCCAGTGTATCGAGAAGTCCAGTGTCACCTTGGACTCCATTAACTCTGCTCAGAAAGAACCCCAGGGTTCAAAGAAGCAGAAAAGGAAACCTTTTTGGCCTTCTGCCCCTGCTGCCAAACTGCCCCAGTACCAGTCTGGGCAGCAACAGCAGGCTCAGTCTTGGCACCCTTGGCCCAAGTCAGTGGCTTCGGCAGCTTGTAAGCCCGGAGGGAAGGGCCCTGGTGGTTCCCCCACTGGATCCTCCTCTTCCTCCAAGCCTGCACAGTGACAGGATGGGGTAGCCATCCCCATGTCTGTCAACAACCACTCTAGGTCTTCCCATGGGGGCCGGCTCCGCCACTTCCTTTCCACCTGGTCCGCTGTCACAATGGACAGGTGGGTCTTGGAAGTAGTCGGCCATGGACTGCCTCTGGAATTCGAGCAGTACCCTCCAAGCTGAGCTTGCACTTCACGGGAAGAGAAGGTATCCGCCTATATTCGGTCAGCTCTTAGAGATGACTTTGCCCAACTCCTCCACAAGGAGGTAGTGGTCAAAGTCGCAGATTCCCCTGTCAACCCAGGGTTTGTTTCCAGGTACTTCCTGATTGCAAAATGGATGGGAGGCTGGCTCCCCACTCTAGATCTGCACGACTTGAATCAGTTTCTAAGGTCTCGCACCTTTTGGATGGTAACTCCATCTCAGATTATGCCATCTCTCGAGCAAAACATGTAGTTCTGCTATCTGGATCTGCAGGACGTGTTCTTTCACGTCCCAATCCGTCCATCCCACCAAAGGTTCCTCTGCTTCAGGGTGGAGAGAGCTCTCTATGAGTTCCAAGCCATGCCATTAAGCCTGTCATTGGTCCCCAGGGTCTTCACCAAATGCATTGCAGTGGTGGCAGCCCATCTTTGGCGTCGAGGGGTTGGGGTGTACCCCTGTCTAGATGATTGGCTCATAGTGGGTCCCTCCAGACTGGAAGTTGGAAAGGTCCAGGGATCTGGCCCTTCAAACCTGCCTCAGCCTTGACCTCCTGATCAACGAGGCCAAATTGGAACTCATGCCCTCGCAGGTGATTTGCTTCATCAGGGCAGAGCTCGACTCTTGCTGAGCCAGAGCCAGGCTCCCGGCAGACAGGGCAGAGGTTCTCTCTTCCTTTGCCCGATAATTTCTGTTTGGGCAATTGCGCCCTGCCCAGGACTTCCTGCGACTTCTGGGTTACATGGCAGTCTGCGCCTCCATGGTTCAATGGGCTGGGTGGCATATGCACCCCTTCAGTGGGAGCTGGCCAGCCAGTGATCTCAGTGACATGGTCCTTTTAACCAGCTGGTCACTGTGACGCAGAAGATGTTGGATGCTGTCCAATAGTGGACAGTCCTGGAACATCTGCAGGGATGGATCTTGTTTGTTTGCACCAAGCCAATGGTCATCCTGACAACTGATGCCTCTCTCACGGACTGGGGTGCCCACATGGGGAATTACAGAGTCCATGGGCTCTGGACCCCCAAGGAATCCTGATGCCGTATCAACCTACTGGAGCTTCGAGCAGTTTGGCTGGTGCTGGCTGCATTCGCTCCATTCCTTCGGGGTCAGGTGGTTCAGGTCCAGACGGACAACACCACGACCATGTACTGTCTCAACAAACAGGGTGGCACGCACTCCTGGTCTCTGTGCAGGGAAACGCTCCATGTCTGGACCCTCGTGAGCTGACTGGGGGCAGATCTCCTAGCTATCCAAGTGGCAGAAGCCTTGAATCAGATGGTGGATGCCCTTAACCGTGTAGGCGAGGCATCCCACGAATGGTCTCTCCATCCAGAGGTAGTACACAGCCTGTTCTCCCAGTGGGGCACCCCTCAGGTGGACCTGTTTGCCTCCAGGGAGAAAAAAAGCTGAGGCTGTTCCATGCCTGCCCCCCCCTCAGCAGGGCTCGCTGCAGGGGTTGCCTTCTCAAGGTCATGGACCCCATGCCTCTTCTATGCCTTCCCTCCACTTCTCTTGGTCCACTAGTTGCTCCTCAGGGTCAGGAGGTACAAGGCACAGGTGATCCTGATCACCCCAGACTGGCCCTGCCAGTTCTGGTATCCAGATCTCCTCAGCTTCAGCACCAGGCTCCCGAGGCATCTTCCAGCATGCCCGGACCTGCTCTCGATCAATCAGGGGAAGGTATTCCAGCTGGACCTTCAGTCCCTGCATCTGACAGCCTGGTTCCTGAGTGGCTAGAGTTCCAGGCTTTGGGTCTCTCCGATGATGTCCTCAGTGTAGTCAAGGCATCTAGGAAGGAATCGACCAGGAGGTGCTATGCCTTCAAATGGAAGTTAGCTGTGTGAAGAAAGAAACTGTGAATTATGGGGCATGGCTTAAGCAGAAGGAAGCCAGGGTGTTTGCATTTAAAAACTGACCTAGATGGCTTTAGACAGAGAACAGCAGAAGGAAGGAGCTGCTGTTAGAACTTTACTACTCTACTGGACTAAAGAACTAGAACTCTACTACTGGGAACTTTAACTTAGGGTAGAAATAAACAAAAAGAGTCAGTGTGTTTGAATTGGGTGAAGGAACTGTTATATGAGCAGTTACCTAGGTGAAGAAAGAAACTGTAATGTAGGGGGAGTGGCTTAAGCAGAAGGAAGCCAGGTGTTTGCATTTAAAAAAAGGACCTAGATAGATAGCTTTAGGCAGAGAACAGCAAGAGTTAGGAGCTGCTGTTAGAACTTTACTACTCTACTGGACTAAAGAACTAGAACTCTACTACTGGGAACTTCAATTTAGGGTAAAAAAAAAAGAGTCCATGTTATTTGTCTGAGTTGGGTGAAGGATGTTATCTGTGCAGTTAACTAGCTGCAGAAAGAAACTGTAATTTAGGGGGAGTGGATTAAGCAGAGGGAAGTCAGGTGTTTGCATTTAAAAACTGACCTAGATAGCTTTAGTCAGAGAACAGCAAGAGTTAGAAGCTGCTGTTAGAACTTTACTACTCTACTGGACTAAAGAACTAGAACTCTGCTATTGGGAACTTCAATTTAGGGTGAAAAAAAGCATCAGTGTATTTGTCTGAGTTGGGCGAAGGATGTTATCTGTGCAGTTAGCTAGGTGAAGAAAGAAACTGTAATTTAGGGGGAGTGGCTTAAGCAGAAGGAAGCCAGGTGTTTGCATTTACAAAACTGACCTAGATGGCTTTAGGCAGAGAACAGCAAGAGGAAGGAGCTGCTGTTAGAACTTTACTACTCTACTGGACTGAAGAACTAGGACTCTACTACTGAGAACTTCAATTTAGGGTAAAAACAACCAAAAAACAAAACCAAAAAAAGGAGTCAGTGTGTTTGTCTGAGTTGGGTGAAGGAATTGTTATCTGTGCAGTTAGCTAGGTGAAGAAAGACACTGTGAATTAGGGGGAGTGGCTTAAGCAGAAGGAAGCCGGTGTTTGCATTTAAAAGCTGACCTGGATAGCTTTGAGGCAGAGAACAGCAAGAGGAAAGACTGCTGTTAGAACTTTACTGGGACTATATTCCTCCATCTCCCCCACCAGCATTAGCCAATTCTACTTTTATAGGCACAGAGTTTGACTGATGACAGGAACTTCCTGTTTGGGAGCAGAAAGGGAGTGATCACAGAGGCACAAAAGACTCACCATCCTAGAAGGAAAAGAATAACTCTCCATCCCCCCTAGCTGCTGGAGGTCTGACTCTGAGCAAGTAAGAAGGAGACTACTGAGCAATATAGGAACTTCCTGATCCAGAACAGGAAGATCAGGAGCTTTAAGGGCACAGAGACAATAGGGAAGTAGGGAAAAAAAATAAATAAATAAACAGATAGTGGAAAGAATAAGTGTACAAAACAACAGTTAAGGGGCCACAAATAAGAGATGATGGAAGTGGTGAAGTGCAGTGGCTGTGGAGCAGCAGTCGTCCGGGAGACGTTCTGGAGGATGCGGTGTTGTCCCTTCTGCAGGCACCTCTCTGGACTGAGGGAGGAGGTTGCTCATCTCCAGGCTGAGTTGGCCAGGATTTGGGGGACCTCCTTTCTCACGCAGGGACCACCAGGTCCACTGCTGCTGCTGCCTCAGAGGTCGCCAAGAAAGAGGAGTGGTCGGACCACAATGGGCTCAGTGAGGATGAGGGTGGTGGAACAGAGGCACATCCCTCCAGTTGTACCTCTCCACAATTCATATGCCGTTCTGGCAGAGTGTGGTTCCTCTATGGAGGCACCCGCAATGGAGACCAAGAAGGATGCTGGGAACCTTCACAGTGGAGACCCACAGGAGGGTGGCTTGAGACCCCATAGGGGAAGAAAACAACTCCTGGTGGGGGACTCCATTGTTATGAGCGTAGAACTGGGGGAAGGAGGGGAGAGGGAGGTAAGGTGCCTGCCTGGCACCATGGCTTGGAGCGACAGGGAGCGAATCCTCAGGATCGTGGGAACAGCTGCACGGGGGAGGGAGCTGATGTCATTGTCCACCTAGGGACAAATGACCTGGCTGGGAAAGGGATCAGAGCAGTACAGGAGGAGTTTGTGTAGTTGAGGAGGGGCCTTAAACAAGTAGCACGCATGGTAACCTTCTTGGAGGTGCTACCTGTCTATGGTGTGGGTGAGGCTAGGATGCTCCGCACCATGGGATTCAAGTAGTGGTCAAAAAACTGGTGCAGAGCTCAGGGTTTTGGCTTCATTGGGGACTGGGGGATCACCTGGAGGGATGCAGGCCTATACTGGCACAATGGTCTGCATCTGTCCAGGAGGGGAACCAGAACCCTAGGTGATAGGTTTAAATGCTTCATTGGCAAGCATTTAAACTATCCAAGGGGGGGAGGCACTGAAAAAGAGAAGGAAAATCCTAGCCTCTCTCAGAAAAATCAGGGTAGTTAGTGAGGTAAACACCTAGATGAAGAACTCGATAGGGAGAAGGGCAGGAGTAAATGGAGAAAAAGACAAAGGCAGTAAGGACAGGGATGGGGCAAAAAGAGGTAAGTCCATCAAAAATGGAGGGTAATGAGTACCAGTGCTCATAGTCTAGGTAACAAGCTCCCTGAACTGGTGGCCTTGATGGAAGAGGGATGCCTGGATATCATGGCAGTCACAGAAACATGGTACACAGAGAACCATGACTGGGATGTCAACATACCAGGGTACGTGATCTACAGGAGGGACAGGGAGGGTAGAAAAGGAGGAGTAGTAGCTCTCTATGTAAGGGAAGGGATCAAAGCAACGGAACTAAAGGGTAAACAGGGAGGAGAGGAGGCACTGTGGGTCACCCTGGAGACTGGAAATGGCACCACAATCTGCACAGGGGTTGTATACAGACCCCTGTCTCAGGGGGAGGAAATGGACAAGGAAATGATAGAGGGCATCCTTAGGATGGCAGACAAAGGGGAGATATTGCTGATGGGGGGCCTGAATATGCCAGATGTTAACTGGAGCACCTTTGCTGAAGCCACGTCCAAGAGCAGGGCCATTCTCGATGCCCTACAGGGGGCATGCTTCAGACAGCTAGTGTTGGAACCCATTTGGGAGGGAGCAATCTTAGACCTAGTACTCTTCAATTGGGATGGAGAGAGGATCTCAGATCTAGAAATTGGTAGCCATCTGGGAACAAGTGACCACTAAACAGTGTGGTTCACGATAAACTCAGCTGTAGAGTCAAGCCATACAAAAGTGAAGGTACTGGACTTCAGGAGGGCCGATTTTGTCAAAATGGGAGAGTGCCTCAGAAAAGCACTAGCAAACAGGCAAGAAGGAGGAGTGGAGCAACAATGGGGAAACATCAAAACTGCCATCACAGAGGAAACAAGCCTTTGTGTGAAGCAAATAAACAAATCAAAATGAAAGAAGAAACCACTATGGGTCTCAAAAGAGGTGGGCGGGGAAGGTTAGAGAGGAAAAAGATAGCATTCAGGAAGCATAAGGAAACACAGAAGGAGCAGGACAGAGAACTGTACCAGATAAAGAAGAAGGAAGCGGGGAAGGCAGTCAGAATAGCAAAGGCCCAAACAGAGGAAAAGATAGCCAACTCGGGTTAAGAAGGAGGATGAAACCTTTAAGGTACATTGAGAGACAAGAAAGACCAAGGGAGGGACACTGAGGTTAACAAAGGGGAGGGGTGGGCAGAGAGAGGACAGTGAAAAGCAGGATGCTGAACTAATACTTCTGCTCAGTATTCATAAAAGAAGAGGAGGGGGAGGTACCTAATCCAGTCAATAGTAGCACTCTGGATAGGGGGGTCGATATCAGTCCTTTCACAGAAAAAAGGGTTCTAGAAGAACTCCTAAAACTGAAGGCAGACAAAGCAATGGGGCCTGATGGGATTCACCCCAGAGTTCTTAAAGAACTAAGGGGAGAACTAGTAACACCACTGACTATCTGTTTTAATAAATCATGTGAGGATGGAGTGGTACCTGAGGACTGGAGGAGGACGGATGTGATTCTCCTTCACAAAAGTGGGAGCAAGACAAAGGCAGAAAACTACAGACCTGTCAAAGTTTGACCTCAGTGGTAGGGAAAATGATGGAATCACTTCTGAAGGAAAGAGTTGTTGAGTATCTAAAGGCCAGTGGGGCACAGGACCCAAGGCAGCATGGATTCACAGTGGGAAAGTCATGCCAGATGAATCTAATCAATTTCTTTGACTGGGTGACCGAAGTAGTAGACAGAGAGGGGCTGTGGACATGGCCTACCTAGAGTTTAGTAAGGCATTTGACACAGTCCCACACAAAAGGTTAATAAACAAATTAGCCAGCCTAGGAGTGGGTCCCAGGGTGATAGCCTGGGTAAAACATTGGCTGGACAACAGGATGCAGAGGGTAATAGTAAATGGAGTCCACAGTGAAGAAAGGGGGGTTACTAGTGGGGGTACCACAAGGTTCAGTACTGGGTCCAGTCCTTTTTAATGTCTTTGTAAGTGACATTGCAGAGGTACTGGAAGGAAAAAGTATGTCTTTTGCAGACACAAAGATCTGCAACAAGGTTGATACACAAGGTGAGGTGGAAAGGATGAGGAAGGGACTTGGCAAGGTTGGAGGAATGGTCAAATGTATGGCAGCTTAGATTCATCGCAAAGCAGTGCAAAGTAATGCACCTGGGAAACAAAAACCCCAGGGGAAGAGTACACAACAGGGGGTGAGATACTGACAACAAAAATGGAAAGGGACCTGGGGGTAGTTATATCAGATGACTTAAAGGTGGGCAAGTAATGTGAGAAGTCAGTAAGGAGGGCTGGGAGGATACTGGGATGCATAGGGAGAGGCATCACCAGTAGAAAATTGGAAGTTGTTATCCCTCTTTACAGGCAGTTGGTGAGACCCCATCTGGAGCACTGTGTGCAGTTCTGGAGACCCCATCTCCACAAAGACATAGACAGGGTGGAAGCTGTCCAGAGGAGGACAACTAGAATGGTGCAGGGTCTGCACCAGAAGACAGACAAGAGAGAATAAAGGAGCTTAATATGTATACCCTCGAGGAAAGGGGGACATGATAGAAACTTTCAAGTACCTCAAGTGAATCAACAAATTCCAAGAGGGTAGCATCTTTCAGAAAAGATCATAAGATCCAAGGACACAATTTAAAGATAGAGGGGGGACGGCTCAGAGGTAATGCCAGGAAGTATTTTTTCACGGAGAGGATTATGGATGCATGGAACAGCCTTCCTGAGGAGGTCATGGAGTCAAAAACAGCGGAGGGATTCAAGAATGCATTGGACAGACATAAGGCAATTCTAGTGGGGGGTAGGAAGAAGTAGGCTGTTGGTTAACTATACTCAGCAGCTTATCCATTAGGTAGGGAGATGGGTAGACTAGGTGAGCCAAGCGGTCCTTATCTGCCATCAGATTCTATGTTTCTATGTTTGTATTTGGTATCAGGACAAAGGCCTGGATCCTTCGTCCTGTCCGGTGGCGAGCATACTCGACTACCTTTGGTCTCTCTTCAAAGGGGGCATTCAGTCTACGACCCTTAAGGTGCACCTGGCAGCCATCTCTGCTTACCGGGTGTGGGCCGGTCAGCAGACAGTGGCACAGGAGAAAGTGGTCTGGCACTTCTTTAAAGGCCTCGACCACATTTCCTCTCCAGTGTGTGAACCACCACCACCGTGGGATCTACTGCTGGTACTGGCAAAGCTCATGGGCAAGTCATTCAAACCAATGCACAGGTGTGAGATGTCACATCTGTCGTGGAAGACCGCCTTCCTGGTGGCTATCACATCAACCAGAAGGATGGGGAAGCTCCAAGCGCTCTTGGCGGAGTCTACTTATCTGGTCTTCCACAAGGACCAGGTTGTCCTGCACCCCAACCCGAAGTTCCTTCCGAAGGTGGTGTCGGAGTTTCACCTGAATCAGGTGATGACTCTACTGGTGTACTACCCCTTATTACACCTCGGAGGCCGAGTACAGGCTCCATTCTTAGGACCTGAGACAAACGCTGTTCTGTTACAAGGAGCGTATGGCTGAAGCTGCACTTGGCAGACCTGCAGCAAAGCGGACGATTGGCAGATGGATAACATCATGTATTGATCTCTGCTATAGGTTGGCAGGCAAGGAGTCTCCTGTGCTCACTCTACCCACCATACTGCTGTGTCAGTGGCCTCTTCTAGGGACGTCCCTATCCAGGATATCTGCAGGGCTGCTACCTGGAAGTCAGCAAACACCTTCATTTCCCATTACATTGACCTTGAGTCATGCTGGGGTGCTGGTTTTGGGGCCTCAGTTCTCCAGTCTCTGTTCCCTAAGTAGGGGGTGTGCGCCTTGCCTCTCTCCTCCCGGAGAACTGCTAGGAGTCTGCCAACTAGTGTGGCAAGAACAACATAGCCACGCTCCTAGAAAAACAGGTTACTCACCTGTAACAGTAGATCTTCCACGGGGTGGTCTCTTGCAGCAAGTAATACGCTTGGGTCGTCGCCAGAGGTTGCTGTGGTGCACGGCAGCTCTTCGAGCAGTTTTTTTGTCAGGGGCTGTCCACACCTGACATCATCATTCTGCTGCCTATATAAGAGTGGGCGGTCCCTGGTATTATCAGTTCATTTTCCCACCATCCCTTCAGTCCTTGCATGCAGCAGCTAGTGCACAGTGTAAGCAGTCCTCGATGAGAAACTGTGCTAAGGAAACATTTTTTCTCTGTTTCCACTACTTCATTGATGGATGTCAGAAGGATCTTCAAGCAAATCATTATTGTTTCGTTCCTGTCATTGTGGTAGAAAAATCTACCGTTACGACAACCCCACAGTCTTTGCCCGGTGTCTGGGACCCAGACACAACTCATCCTCCTGCAAGCTTTGTCAGGAGTTTAATCAAGCAACTCATCAACAACGATTGCTTGATATACAGGCTTATCTTATAGAACAAAAAGCCGCTCTTTTAGAGAAGCAAGGGGTGCGTCCCAAGAACCCCCCTACCACTGCTTCACATAAGAAGCACAGACAGGACAAGAATGCTTCTAATTCAGCACCCTGCCCAAAGCATTCATTGACGACAATCACTTCTGGTCACTCCTCATCGATGACGCTTTTCATCGAAGGGGGTTTACTCTGTCTTGTCGGCGGCGCTTTCTAGCGCTTTATCTGCTGTTTCTACTGAACCCTATGCCACTGCCATTGGTGCCTCATTGATGATGACTTGTCTCTCGTCGATGGCAATGGCTACTAAACATTCAAAACCTTCTTCTATTCCTGCCTCGTTGATGATGAGCCAGGATCCTTTGGGAAACACCATGGATTTTACTTTTTCTGCTGCCTTCCTCCCTCAATGCCTTTTGTCCATAGGGGTCAGCCTGATTGGGACCGGTACCCCGGGATTTATCACCCAGGTTCCAGACCAGCTTATACCTCATGTCCACTTTTCTCTATTATCCTCTGGTTTCACAGAGCCCCCCTCCCTCTACTACATCCATGGACGTGGCCACAGTGGTACAGCGGGTCCTGGACGTCATGAAGCATTCACAGCCTCCCACTCCTAGTGATGGGGATCGCCCACCCCGATCTCCCACACCCCTACCTAAACGAGTTTTTGGCGAAGGGCCACTTTCCCCACCTGGTTTCTCTTCTGAATATGATGAAGAATACTATTTGGGGGATCTAGATTTCCCAGAAAGGATTCCAGATAACCTAGAGAATATTGATCTTCAAGATCTGGAGTCATGTCCTCCGTCCTCCATCTCGACCATTTCATCTCTGCATGAGGACCCTTCCCGCCATGCAGCAGCCTCACCCCCTGTTGACCCATCATTTCACAAGCTGATGGTCCAGATACAAAAAATTATGGTTTTCTCAATCACCGAACATGATAAGCAGAAAAAAGACATGGCAGACTACTTTGAACTGCCAGAGGAACCTGTAGTAGTGGTGCCCCCACTTATCCAAACCTACCAAAATGCAGTGTTGGCAGCCTGGAACCATCCTTCAGCCGTTCTGGCTCTTCCTTGAAAGATGGATCACCTTTATCAGGCTCCCACTGACCATCCTTGTTTCTCTTCTAACCCCGAGGCTGATTCAATAGTCATTACTGTTGCTCATGATTGCACAAAACACCTATGGCACATGAGCTCCTTGCCTCCAGACAAGAAATCCCACCGCTTAGACTATCTGGGAAAGAAAGTTTTTCAGGCAGGCATGATGAACCTGAGAATTTTAAATTATATGGGACGCATGGTAAAATACCAACGTATCCTCTGGTCCTCGGCACTTGACAGAGTCAATAAACTCCCTTCATCTCTGGAGAAGGACCAGTTATTGACCTCGATTTCTACAGGAAATTCCATTTCTAGGCATCTCCTCCACTCAGAATATGATGCGGTGGATACCTGGGTTTGGGCAGCGGCTACGGAGGTCACCCTACGCCGCCGTGCCTGGCTGCGCATATCAGGGTTACAACTGGACATACAACATAAACTGGTCAGTGCCCCACTTAATGGCTCTAAGCTTTTCGGCCCAGGTACTCAACCCCTTCCCAGTGACCCATTAGGGCTTTCCCCCGGCTTCCTCGTTTAGGCCTCGGAAGATGTCGGGGGCCACTTTGCCCTTCTTCTAGAGGCCTGGAAAGCCATTACATCAGATGAGTGGGTACTCCAAATCATAAGTACGAGGCACACTCTGGAACTTACATCTCCACCCCTACCACACCCTCCCTGATCAGTCCATTATCTACCCACCCATATCCCCATCTTCCAGGAGGAACTTCAGGAACTTTTAAACAAACATGCCGTCTCCCCTGTCCCTCCATCGGAGTACCATCAGGGGTTTTACTCCCATTTTTTCCTGGTCCCCAAATGTACAGCAGACTTCAGACCTATACTAGACCTCTGATGGCTGAATTTATGCAAAAGGTTCTGGATGGTCACCTTAACGTCCATATTACTGATATTAAATTGGGGGGATTGGTTATGCGCCCTGGACATGAAAGACGCATATCTACACATCCCTATCCACCCCGCCCACCACCGGTTCCTATGCTTTCACCTGCTAGGGCATCAGTACCAATTTCGAGCACTTTCTTTCGGCCTGTCATCCACTCCAAGAGTCTTCATCAAGTGCCTTGCTGTAGTGGCGGCAGGCCTGAGAAGGGACGGACATTTTGTCTTCACATACCTAGACGATTGACTTATAAAAGCAAACTCCGAAACTGCTCTGATTCTCTTCCTCCAGGCCACACTTACCCTCTTCCAGTCTCTGGGCATTACCATCAACTTGCCCAAGTCCAATCCTACTCCTACCCAATCACTCCAATACATAGGAGCAATTCTGGATACAGTCTCCACCAGGGCATATCTTCCTGTCAACAGACAAGACAAGCTCCTTTCTCTGGTTTCTCACATCCGAACTCAGCAGTACATAACAACCAGAAATTTTTTACGCCTTCTGGGGTAAATGGTGGCTACCATCCCCATGATAGCTTTCGCCTATCTCCATATGAGACCAGTACAATGGGTGCTTCAGAATCAATGGTGCCAACGTTCGGGCAACTTCGAGGACAACATCTAGGTCTTTCCTTCCGTTCCACCGTGGACTGGTGGACACATCGGGATAACCTATCACAGGGCATGCCCTTCCATTACCCTCCTCCAGAGCAGACGTTAACTGTGGAAGCTTCCCTGGAGGGCTGGGGCACTCACCTGGGCCCCTATGGAGCGCAGGACAGATGGCCCCAATTCTCCATATTGCCTCGCCTTGTCCTTCAGGCTTTTTGCCCCCACCTTTGCCCAGGACCTCTACTGATCCAGTCAGGCAACACCTTTGTGATGTTCTGTTTGAACAAACAGGTAGGCACCAGATCTTGCACACTCTGCAGGGAAGCACTCCTGGTTTGGCAAGAAGTCACTCTCCAACAACTGACACTGATTGCCATCCATCTACAAGGACACCACAATACCCTGGCAGACATTCTCAGTCTCCAGTCCTCCACATATGAGTGGACTCTTCATCTCGAAGTTCTTCAGCAATCTTTCACTTATGGGGGACCCCACAACTGGATCTGTTTGCGTAGCCCGACAGTCTTTGACTCCCCAAATACTTTTCCATTATCCCGAACAAAAGGGGATTGTCTGCAGATGTCCTGTCCCAACCGTGGGCAGGACTCTTCTTATATGCTTCCCCCGTCCTGCTCCTTCAACAGACCCTGCTGAAACTACAACTTGAACCTGCCACGATGATCTTTATAGCCCATTTGTGGCCCAGGCAGGTGTGGTTTCCCCTTCTCCAACACTTTTCCATAGCCAACCCCATTCTGTTGCCAAATAGACCAGATGTCCTAACTCAGGAGTGGGGCACCTTCTTTCACCCCAACCTGAAGTCTCTACACCTTCACACTTGGCTCCTGAGGACACTTTCATAGTCTGCCTTCAATTCTCCTCACCTGTGGCCAATATTGTCTCGGCCTCATAAAAACCATCAACCAGGGAAACGTATAACACTAAATGGAAACATTTTTCCATGTGGGCTGCTTCCTTTTCTCTAAATCCATTTTCATGTCCTTTAACCAAAGTTTTGGACTACTTGGCCACAGTTGCCAAGACGGGCCTTAGTTATTCCTCTATTAAAGTTCATCTGGCCACCATCTCGGCCTTTCATAAACCCTGTGAAGGCAAACTACTGTACCAGCACCACCTTGCCAAGATGTTCTTAAGAGGCATACTACATATCAAACCTCCCATGCAGCGACCCACCCCTTCTTGGGATCTGAATTTCAATATTGGAGAAACTCACCCTCGCTCCTTTTGAGCCATCAGCTATTGCCAATCTCTGCTTCCTTTCCTGGAAGATGGTGTTTTTAATAGTCATCATTTCAGCTCGCTGAATTTCCGAGCTTCAGGCCCTTATGTGTCGAGAGCCTTACTTGATCTTCCGCAAGGACAGAGTGGTTCCCTGCACCAGTCTCTCCTTTCTACCCAAGGTGGTTTCAGAACACACCTTAAATCAGATCATGGAATTACCCGTCTCCTTCCCCGAGCGTTCTAATCCAAGGGAACATCTCCTACACACCTTAGATGTTCATTGTATCCTGAGGTACTATGTAAATCATACCAAATCTCTAAAAAAAAAGACCTCTCAATTGCTTGTGACCTTCGCCTCAATGAGGGAAGTTTCCATGGTTGCTAACAAACCATTTCCAGCTGGTTGGCAAATTGCATCACGTTCTGTTATACTAAGTACAACAAACCCCCTATTGGGACCCATTCAAGCCCATTCCACTAGAGCCATGGCCACCACAGCAGCCTGCTTCAAAGGGGCTTCGATCACTGATATCTGCAATGCAGCCACATGGTCCACAATACGTACTTTCACAAAGCATTACAGTCTGTACATTTCTTCTCACCGTGGGACGACCTTTTGCCATGCAGTCCTACAGGGTCTCCTGTCCTAATTTCCACCCTCTCTTGAGTACATTGCTTGGGAATCATCCCAAGTGTATTACCTGCTGCAAGAGACTGCCCTGTGGAAGATAGTACAGCTACATAAGCACTTACTGTAACAGTAGATCTTTGAGGGGTGTCTCTTGCAGCAGGTATGTTCCCTTCCTCTATCCCCCTCATTCTCTAAGAGAACGATTATTGCTCCAATTGGCACATGGGAAGGGACACTTATGGTACCTCGGATCCCCTCAGTCCTTGCTTAGCGAGCTGAATCCGGCGGGGAACTAAGGATACCAAAGACCGCCCACTGTTATATAGGCAGCACACTGATGATGTCATGTGTGGGTGGCCCCTGACAAAAGACTTCTAGAAGAGCTGCCGTGCGCCACAGCGACCTCTGGCAATGACCCAAGTGTATTACCTGCTGCAAGAGACACTCCTCAAAGATCTACTGTTATGGTAAGTTCTTACGTAACTGTGCTTTCTAGGAGTGGTATATGTTGTTCATCCACACAACCCCTTCCGGCCTCCCTGGCTTCGACACACAACTGTCTGCTTCCAGCGGGCAAGATCTGGTGTCAAGGGGCAGAGCCAAGGCTTATACCATCCGGGTGGGTGGGAGGAGCCAGCTTTTAGACCATCCGGCAAGATTTAAAGGGAAAGGGACATGCCAACTAGTGTGGATGAGCAACATATACCATGCCTAGAACTACTGTTACAGGTGAGTAACCTGTTTTTTTGCACACACCCTTGGTGTGGGATGCTTTTATAAATCACTTGGACTTTGCCATCGGGGTTAATGTAGCATCCCACACCTCAGGTGTGTGTAAAATTTTGGTTACACACACACGCCCATATATTATTCAGTATTTTAATAATGCAGCTCAGATTATGCTTTTTTTAAACAATGTTGTCCATCCATGTGTTTTTGCAATTAATAAACAATTAATGGTGTCCTATTTTTTTTTGCGTTTCAAGTCAAACCTGGCTAGAAAGAGCATAAAATGTTCAGAATCATAACACGTGCTCAGATTCTTTTTACTGTTTTTGTCCAGGAGAGGCACACAGCTACAGCTTGTTTCTGGGTGGGTTTTGGGAGCACGGGGAGGTTAAGTGACTTACTCTGGTCACACAATATACAAATAGAGCATGTTGGAATCAAACCCCATTCTGCTGGATGAATGAAGCTTGTTCACAGCTCTTTGTTTTAACCTCTAGGTTGTACTACCAGCTGTTAATCAAAAAATTACACATTTCAAGGACAGCTTCCTGCTGCAAATGGTCAGTGAACCAACCAGGTTAGGGAATACCCTTGACATTGTGCTGGCAAATGGGGACTTTGTGAGAGAACTTACAGTGGAGGAACCGCTGTCAGGGAGTGACCACCACTCAGTATGGCTCACATTGGATATGGGCAAGGAAGGAGTGGAATCTGGCACAAGAGTGTGGACTTCAGGAGGGTTGACTTTGGGAGGATGGGGGAAGTGGTAAAAGGATACCTGGCCAGAATTCAATCTAGTATGGACACTAACCAGAGGTAGGAGCTCATACAGCTGGGGATAGTCGAGGCAACCAAAACCTGCTACAAGGCCCAGAGCAAGAAGGCTAGGGCTAAGAAACCGAGCTGGTTGAGCAAGAAGATCATGGAAAAGGTAAGGAGGAAAAGAGCTGCCTTTAGGAAGTACAAGAAAACAGAGAGAGGGGAGGACAGGAAGGAGTACTTGATGGAATCGAAGGAGGTGACAAGGGCAGTAAGGGGAGCCAAGGCATCTACGAAACTCAGGCTGGCACAAGGCATTAAGAAGGGGGAGAAGGACTTCTTTAGGTACATCAGGGAGAAAAGAAGCTGTAAGGACCACATAGTAAGGATTAGGAAGGAGGGGGGTTGGGTGGAAGCAGGGTGCGATAAGGCAGAAGCACTAAATGAGGACTTCTGCTCAGTATTTACTAAAGAGAAGAGGGGGGTGACACCCAAGGGGAGAAATGGCAGAAACGGGGAGTGGGTGACAGATGGGGAAATCATGGAGGGCAGAGTTCAGGAGGGTTTGAAGGCACTGAGGCTGGATAAGGTGCCAGGCCCAGATGGCATCCACCCCAGGGTACTGAAGGAGTGGCAGAGGCCCTCCCAGACCTTTGGAGCAGACCTATTTAATGCCTCACCACATTCAGGGTGTGTACCTCAGGACTGGAGGATGGCTCATGTGGTGCCCCTCCACAAGAGTGACCCCAAGGATGAACCGGGAAACTATAGACCAGTGAGCCTCACATCCATCATGGGTAAGCTAATAGAGACTATCCTGAAGAAGAGGCTGGTGGCCCTCCTAGAGGCCAAAGGACTACAGGACAGCAGACAGCATGGCTTCATATGGGGCAGATCCTGCCAAACCAACCTGGTGGAGTTCTATGACTGGGTAACTAGACAACTGGACAGGGGCCATGCAGTGGATGTCCTGTATCTGGACTTCAGTAAGGCATTCGACTCGGTGCCACATGGAAGGCTGGGAAGTAAGTTAGTAGGCACAGGTGCAGGTGTAAAGCTGGTGAGATGGGTAGGGAACTGGCTTCAGGGAAGGCAGCGGAGGGTTGTGGTGGGTGGGGAGCTCTCAAACCCAAGAGAAGTGACGAGCGGTGTTCCACAGGGCTCGGTGTTGGGACCAGTGTTGTTTGGGATATTCACCGCAGACATATCATTGGACAACAAGAGCAAGATCAGTCTGTTTGCTGATGATACCAAGGTAGGAGCGGTGGTGGATGACCTAGGGGGATAGCAGGGGTTGCAGGACGTTCTGGCAAAGCTTGAAACCTGGTCAGACACCTGGCAACTGGGGTTTAATGCCAAAAAGTGCAAGGTGCTGCATTTTGGGATGAAGAACTCAAGGAGGAGTTACCAGCTGGGGGGAGTGCAACTAGCCCAGACAGAGGAGGAGAAGGATCTGGGGATGCTCATTACAGGGTCAATGAACAACTCGGCACAATGTAGGAAGGCAGCTGCAAAGGCCAACAAAATGCTGGGTTGTATTGTAAGGGTTATATCCTCAAGGAGGGAGGAGGTGATTCTGCCACTGTATAGGTCATTAGTTAGACCGCACCTGGAGTACTGCGTGCAATACTGGCGCCCGTATCTGAAGAGGGACATTAAGTTACTGGAGGGGGTGCAGCGCAGGGCAACAAAGATGATCAAGGGGCTGGGGGACTTATCATAAGAGAGGAGGCTGAGGGAGTTGGACATGTACTCACTGGAGGAGAGGAGGGACAGGGTGGACATGATTGAAACCTTAAAGTACATGAAAAGAATAAACAAGACAGGTACAGAGGGGCTGTTCAAAGTAAGGGAGGGGAGGGACACCAGGGACCATGATATGAGACTGGAGAGAGGAAGGTTCAGGAGGGAGATGAGGAGACACTTTTTTACAGAGAGGGTGGTGGCTGGGTGGAATGCGTTACCTGCAGAAGTGGTATGCAGTAGAACAGTGGACTGCTTCAAAAGGGGGAGAGTCAATGAAGGGGAAGGGTGGAAGGGAGCGGCAGCTGCAGAATAAGGTGTGCTAGCTGCACATTCGATCAGACTTGATTGACTTCTAGGCCTTTATCTGCTGGCAAATTTTGTATGTTCGTATGTTGAAGGCTGGCCCCATGATGCCAGCCCAGTAGGTACATAGCCACATTTGCATCTTGTAAACCTGAGTTCACACCTGAAATGATAAGAGAAAAGGTTGCAAGAGAGGGAACAGAAAAAGACAGAAGTTGGTGCTGTGGCAGCCCCAGAAATCTGCACTGACATGAACACAGTCAGGGTTTAGAAATCCTGATACAGCTTGGGGCCCCAATACCTGTTGGCACCACAGAGGCAGCCATGAAATGTGTAGTTTTTAATGATCAACTGGCAGTATAGCCTAGAGGTTAAAACAATCCTAAAGATTAATTACTTTTACTAACAGTTTGAAATGTAAAGGTGATAACTCACTAGTTTCAATGCACATACAAAACAATTATTATAAATGTAGAAAGTGCTATAATAACACCTTAAAACACACTTAATAAAACAGATGATTTCCTATTTAGCCTACAGTCAATGAAGGGCCAAGATCCTTGGTGACATCATTTCCTGTCAGGAGCCTCCCCTAGACCTTAATTACAGACTAATGTACATATGAATAACTCTGAACTGCAAAGACTTGCAGATAAACACAATAGCTCACTCAAATTAGCTTTTTATGGTCTTTCAGACATTAAGAAATCCTGTTGATGACAGTTCCCCTTTGCTGGCCCGGTGGTGCTAAGGATTGAGGTGCTAGACTCCACACCTCGCGCCACGCCGGCGATCCGGGTTCGAGGAGCGGACCCGGGTGGCTGAGGAGTCGGCAGGGAGGAAAGAAGATTGGCGTCGGAGGACTGCATTCTCTCCGGGAGGGTTAGCGTATGATGCTCAGCAGCCTCTACGGAGGACTGGGAGGTAGCTGAATGTAGCATCGCAAGGTGTAACGCTAGGGGTGGAGCCACGGTATGTGTTACCTAGGTAACCGGGAGTAGCTGGGCTCCACAAGAGAGGAGGAAAAAACACGTAAAAAAACCCTCTCCGCTGATAGGCGAAGGCGCCTGCCCCTGCAGTTCACATTCCCGTTGTCTGGCTCGGGTCCTCTCCGCTTTCCTTCCCCTCTCCGGCCTGGTACCTCAATACTCATAGAAAGAGTGCCCTGGGTTGGGGCGACCCTTCCCCGGAGGGCAGACCTGGGGGATGTCCGGTGTCGGGGAGAAGCAGAGAAGGACACAATGGACCACGCTGGGAGGTAGAGAGTTTGGCGGGGTGGGTGAATAAATAGAGTTAAAAAAAAAAAAAAAAAAGACAGTTCCCCTTTAACAAATGCAATCATCCCTGTTGGAGTGAGCTTTACAATTTTATGCTAATTATGGAATTTAGTATGAAATTCAACTCTGCTGTTTGGGCCGCTCACCACTGCACTATAACGTAAGTTCTTACTTCGAGGGGACTCTTGCAGTAGGTAACACTGTTAGGACTGAAGCCGGCAGGTGCAAGAACCCCACAAAAAACTTCTAGCTAGCAGTATACAGCAGGGGACCACCTCCTGATGGCCCGCCCCCGAAGTCCACCTGTGGTATAAAAGGGGCGGCCCCACAGCCCAACCTCAGTTCTTTTCCCGCCGTCAACCTGTACAAGTTGGACCTTCATAGACGCCTTCTGCTTTAGTCGACCGCCATTTTCTTAGCATTACCCGCATTTTATTTTCCTTTTTTCTTCACAATTTACAGCAATCTGCGTATGTCTTCTTCTCCATCCTCCTCAGTAGAGCGGCAGCGAACAAAGTGTGCTTGTGGAAAGAAACTTCACCACAAGGACGGCCATTCATCATGTCTGCTTTGCTTAGGCCAGACCACGACATTGAGGCCTGCCAGCACTGCCAGGATTTTAATCTGCACACCCGGCTTCACCGCCAGATGACCCTGGAAGCCTTCCTGCTGCAGCAATAACTTACAGCGATGGAGAAGGAGCTCCACAAAAGTTTCTCCTCTTTCCCGGCCTCCGAGGCCTCTACTTCTTCATCAGACAAGGAGAAGAAGTCTTTGGGAAAGCACAAAGACTGGGAGCAGCCCAGGGACAAACCCCGGTCAGCTTCCTACTTCAGGTTCCCGTGCAAGTCTAGTACTGACCATGGGTCTTCCCCCCGTGCAAGGTCAGCCCCTTACAGTCTGGCAGCCCTCTCTTCCTCTGGGCTCCCAGTGGTCAAACCACCTTATCTCTCCTTACTGTCTCGGGTGGTGGTTCTTTGGTGTTTGGGACTTTGTCCCCAGCCTCTCAGCCCCTGAAGCTCAGGCCCATTCAGCAGGCAAGTCCTCAGTCAGGTGGCTCGGCTGGGTCCTCCTTGGGAGGTGAGTCTTTGCTCATCTCCATCCTGGTCAAGGCATCAGCTAAGTCGGTTCCGACATCAGGGACCGACGCCAGGGGCATGCACTCACCTCCCCTGCAAGAGTGATGCCTCTGTGCCGCTTGGGAGCTAGCCCCCCAGAACAGGCTTCCCCTTTTTTGCCAGTGCTGGCTGCATCACCAGACCAGTGTCAGCCCACGCCTATCCCTTTGACACCAGCCACCCTGATGTCAACCCCATCGATGCCTCAGCCATTGTCTCCTAACCCTCCACAGTCACTGGCTGGCCCTGTCGTCACACAGCTGATGCTCGAGGAACCCGTGCCCGGCCTTTCAACTCCAGTCAGATGGATGCCAGATGGTTCCTTACCCCAGGAACCGACACTGGTTAACCCGCACCGGTGGATCTGACGCCAGGTTTACCGCAGCCCAAGAAATCAATACCAGGGCCCTCTCAGCCTACCCCACAGACGCCGGTTCTCCTGGCCATGCCTCAGAACCCACCCACAGATCTTAATGCCCTGTTTGCGGCCTGGTGGGCATACTTCAAGGATAAGGAGGCCCCGAAGGAGCCCCCAACTCTGACTCCGAGGGACTCCCCTACCAATCCAGCTAAGGAGCAGGTTCCCCTAGGAAGGCCCCGATGCCACCTCCTATGGAGCTTACTCCACAAACAGACAGAGCTAGCACCTTTCATCCGAGGACCCACCGACGTAAGCATCATCCCTCTCCCTCTCCAGACTGAGGTGAGTCAGGGGGATATTCCTCTGCTTCCTCTTATGATAATTCCGGAGACTCTGACCTTCCATCTGAGCCAGAGGAGCCCAAGGATATTCCACAGTTTCCTCCAGATGACCCAACTGTCATGGATGTGATCAGGCACAGATGGGCCCTTATGGGTTGGGACACAGAGGAAGTGGATCCCGAGTGACGTTGGCTAGCCACTTTCCTCCGTAATGAGGAGTCTTTGCTTTTAGTCATTCTTCCCCTTATTGACTCCTTCAAGGATGTCAATACGGCTGCTTGGAAACACCCCTCTACTACACTGGCAATGTCTAAGAAGGCTGATCGCCTGTATAATGCCCCAAGGGATGAACCTTTTTATGGGGAGCACCCAGAGGCTGACTCGGTCATTATTAATGCAGCCCATGACTATTCTAAGTGGCCCAGGCACTTTAGCACTCAGCCTCCCGACAAGGACTCTAGGCAGATAGACTATTTTGGTAAGAAGGTCTATTCTTCAGCCAACTGTGCTGTACGTTTCCTAAACTTTCTGACCCACGTGGTTCAGTATCAGAATGCCCTGTGGGAGAAGGCCTTTGAGGTGGCACAGGCTTAGCCTGATCTTCCTGGAAAGGTTGAACTGTTGCACCTTTTGAAGTCGGGCTCGGATGTGGGGACTCCTGTTCTCCTAGCCTCTTATGATTCTGTAGACTCTGCAGGTAGGTCTGCAGCTACAGTGGTTTACCTTCGTCGCTACCCCAGCTTAGGGTCTCCAGTTTTGCTCCACATATCCAGTCTGAGTTTCTGAAGGCCCCTTTCAGGGTCCCTGTTTTGTTTGGCAAGGATTCCCGAAATATAATCACTCACCTCCAAGAGTCGGGCAAAGGTCTACGTTCAGTTCAGACATTGTACCGATCTCAGCGTAAATCGTCCCAGCGGCAGTCCTTTCATCACAGCTCCAAGCAGCAACCTAGAGGTCAACAGCCCAGAAGTGCCTTTAAGAGAAAGACTACTTCCCAAGCCAGAGGAGATTCTGACCCCAGAGCTCCCAGAACCTCCCAGAACCTCACAGGCATTGTCTGTCCTGGGCTCCTCTGCCTGACTCCTTAACTGACTCCCCTCCCTAGTCGAATCCCTGGGGGAGGCGGTTCTCTCTCTACGGAGAGGGTTGGCGCAGAATAACCTCTGATCAGTGAGTTCAGCAGTTGCTTGAACAGCGGCACAACCTAGAGTTTTTGGAGATTCCGCCGGACAATCCTCAAGTCCCCTCTCATTAGTCTCTGGACCATCTCGCCCTTATCCAAGAAGAGATACAAGCACTCCTGAGAAAACAAGTCATAGAACCCGTTCCCACTAGCATAATGAGGGAAGGAATTCTACTCACATTTCTTTCTGGTTCCAAAGAGAGCGGGAGACTTGCATCCCATCCTGGATCTTAGCCACCTCAACCAGTTCATAGAATACAAACGATTCAGAATGGTCACTCTTCCTGGCCTTCTCCCCTTACTTCATCGGGGGATTGGCTCTGTTCTCTGGACATGCAGGACACTTATCTTCACATCTTGGTATTCCCACCCTACAGGAGGTTCCTTCGCTTCCACTTTCAAGGAAACCACTACTAGTTTTGGGCTCTGCCATTCAGCCTGTCCTCGGCCCCAAAATGCCTCGCAGTAGTGGCAGCAGCCTTAAGGAGGGGAGGCCATTATGTCTTCCCTTACCTAGGTGACTGGATTCTGACAGCTCCCACCAAGGAGCAGTTGCTCAGAACCATGGAGGCCACTTTCACTCTGTTTTGGGATCTGGGGGGTAACTCTCTGTGTCCCCAGATCCTCTCCTTGGCCAAGTCAAAGACTCCAGTACGTTGGACCAATCTTGGACACCACCCAAGGCAAAGCTTTTCTTCCCCCAGATAGGGCAGAATGCCTTCAGGCACAGGCTGAACTGGTCACATCGTCTCACCAGGTTCTAGCCAGAGCTTTTCTAAGACTATTGGGACACATGGTGGCGGCCATTGAAACAGTTCCACTTGCTCGCCTGCACATGAGGGTAGTGCAGTGGAACTGTTGGGTCCAATGGGATCAGTGTACAGACAATCTGTATCTTCTGGTGTTGGTATTTAACTCAGTGTATCAGATTCTGAAGTGGTGGCTGAACCCCTCCAATCTCTCCAAAGTAGTCCACTTCCAGTCGGAGTCACCTCGACAGATCCTGACCACGGATGCATTGGGCCAGGGCTGGGGTGCCCATCTGGCAGACCTGTCAGACTCAGGGGACCTGGTTCTCATTAGAGCAGCATCTCCACATCAATATTTTGGAGATGCACGCAATCCTGTATGCTCTGCAGGCTTTTCAGATGATCCTACTCCCAGGCCCTCTTTTGATCCAGATGGACAATATGTCTGTGGTCTTTTACATAAACAATCAGGGGGGAACACATTCATGTACCCCTCTGCAGGGAGGCAATGAGAGTTTGGTATTGGGCCATAGAGCATCACCTGAACATGACTGCTGTGCATGTTCCAGGCATTCAAAACACCTTGGCCAACAGCCTAAGCTGTTCTCGGTCCAAGGCATACAAGTGGGAACTTCTTCCCTCAATGGTTGAAGATCTCTTCAATAGCTGGAGATGCCCAGACTGGAACTATTCGCGTCCCCACCCAACTCAAAACTGCCCAGTTTCTGCTCACTAGATGTAGGTCTTGGTGTTTTCTGGTGAGAAACGTTGTCTCTCTCTTGGACAAGGAGGTTTCTGTACACCTTGCTTCCCTTTCCTTTGTTGCGGAGAGTTCTGCTCAAATTACAGTCAGAAGGGGCAGAGATGATCCTGATAGCCCCTTACTGGCCGTGCCAGATATGGTTTTCTGTCCTCCAACAACTAGCAGTGGAGCCTCAGATTCCCCATCTCTGTGCTCTGATCTGCTCTCCCAGAAGCGGGGTACCCTGGCCCATCTGGCCCTCAAGACACTGCACTGTCACGCATGGCTCCTGCAGACTTAGTAGTTGCCCAAATTAGGGTTTCTTCCCCTGGTGGCAGACGTCCTAGTGGCAGCTAGGAAACCCTCCACTGGATCCACTTATGCTACGAAGTGGAAGAAGTTCTGAATATGGGCCACTGCACACCACCTGGATCCCTTTGCCTGTCTAGAGAATTTTATTCTAGAGTACCTCCTTTCCCTTTCAGATTCAGGCCTGAGTTACTTCTCGATCAAGGTGCATTTATCCACCATCTCTGCGTACCACGCACCTATCCGAGGGTAAGACCCTTGCCCAGCTTGACCTTTCTTGCACTTTCTTACGGGGCATACTGCATCTGAAACCTCCCATCAGGAACCCTGTTCCCCTCTGGGATCTGTTGTTCATTTTAGAAGAGCTTACTTTGCCTACCTTTGAGCCTACCTCAAGCTGCAAGCTACGCTTTCTGTCAAGGAAAGCGTTATTTTTAGTTGCTATTACTTCTGCTCGAACGATTTCTGAGCTTCAGGCTCTGATGTGTAAAGAGCTTTATTTAGTTTGTCACAAGAACAATGTATCCTTGAGGACCAATTCTAAGTTTCTTCCTAAAGTGGTGTCTGAGTTTACTCTGAATCAAGACATCCACCTGCCTGTGTATTAACCAGAGTATTCAAATCAAAGGGAGGCTTTACTGCATACCCTGGATGTCCACCTGGTGCTTTGCTATTATCTGGACCACACCCGAGCCATCAGAAAAACTGATCAGTTTGTTTCTTTCACCCCAAGAAAAGAAGGTGCTTCAGAGTCAAAACAATGTTTGTCCAAATAGTTGGTTAATTGCATTGTTTATTGTTACCACAAATACGACAAGACTTTACTGCGCCTGGTTACAGGTCATTATACCAGGGGTGTAGCTACTTTGTTTGCATCCTTCAGAAATGTGTCCTTTGCTGACATTTGTGCAGCGGCCACTTGGAATTCAGTCCACACTTTCATCTGGCATTACAGTCTGGACATTGCATCTAGGCACAGGGCAGGTTTTGGACTGGCAGTTCTGCAGGTCCCGCTCTCTTGAGAGCCTTACGCTGACTTCTGCCTCCTTCCAGCTGACCGAGGTCAGTCCTTTCACTGCCTGGGACTCAGTCCTAATGGTGTTACCTGCTGCAAGAGCCCCCTTGAAGTGAGATAGTACAGTTATGTAAGAACTTACCGTAACAGTAGGTCTTCAAGAGGAGCTCTTGCAGCAGGTGCTGCTTTCCCTACCTCCATCCCCTGGTGACTGCTTCTCCATCTCTGTTACCTCTCTTTCCTCGGTGTAGAGGAACCTCCTCGGTTCTTCAATTTCTGTATACACTGGGGTGTCTGGCGGAAGAACTGAGGTTGGGCTGGGGGACCGCCCGTTTTATACCATAGGTGGACGTCTGGGCCTGGCCAACATCGGGGCGGTCCTCTGCTGTATACTGCTAGCTAGAAGTTTTCTGTGGGGTCCTGGCACCTGCCGGCTTCAGTCCTAACGATGTTACCTGCTGCAAGAGCTCCTCTTGAAGATCTACTGTTACGGTAAGTTCTTATGTAACTGTACTACAGGTATTTATTTCTTCGCGTGAAGAAAGCAGTTGCCCTTAAGCCTTCTCTCCAACTTCAGACCAGTTTGCAGTTTATTATTTTGTAAAACATATTTTAGTATGCTGTTTAGTTATATTATCGATAACTCTGTGTTAGTTAGGTTGTTTATTGTATTTTTTAACTTTTCTCGGCTCCCTATCGGTTCCCAAGAACTGCAGAAGGACGTTTTTCAGCATGGTTCCCGGTTTTTGGGAACCGCTTTAAAACTACAACATTTGCACTAAATTACTAAATGAAAAGTAATAACCTGCTTTGCAGGTATCAGTTCCTCTTTACTTGAGAACTGAGCTGATATTTAATAGTTTTGCCTAACAAAGTCATCTAGTAGGCTGTTTTAATTTGCAGTTTCATTTTTAAGGGAACCAAACTGCATTTCAAATACTTTAAACCCATTTTTACATATACAAGTTTTTTTCTCATTTAAAAAAAAATTTATTTTGACTGCCACTTCATCTTCACTGGTTCATCAGTGTTTGGCATGACTGACAGACCCAAAAAGAAGACTGGACCTACAGACTTTAAAAATTGTGACGTTTGTATTCAACTCCTGGGCATGGCAGACCGTCATGGTTGTGCTTAAAGTACCTGGGTGACGGGTCCAGACCATGATTTTAACAGTTGTGAGCTTAGTATAAAGTTTTACCCTAAAAACCATAAGAAAAGGGCAAAAAAATTGGAAGATGTTATTGCTTCTCAGTTTGCCTCCACGTCACCAGTAGGCTCAAATGAGGGTCAAGCCCCACAAAATAAGCAGCAGGCCCAGGGAACTGAATTGAAAGATAAAGCTGCAAAAGATGGATCAGAAATCAGCGTCTGAATAGGGGAGCCCTGAAACCAATAAAAATAATAGAGCCTCAGAGCAGGCACCGGAGATGGTGAATGCCAAGAAAAAATCAAAAAGAAAAACATTTAGCTGTCCCTTCTCCTGAAGAAGGAAATGAGTCACTAGTGAATAAACATAAAATACCCTCAATAGAGGATATAACTGAGGCATGGCAGTTCTTCCAGGCATTCCAGGCTATAGGGAATTTCATTAATATGCCTTCCCCCACTCCCCAGGCTCCAGTTCCATTCCCAGTGCCTGTGGAGGAGGAGGTAGAAATGTTTTATGAAGAAGAGGGAGAACCCATAGAACCAGATGGTTCTCCTGAGCAAGAACTTTGCTCACCTTCAAGGCCTTCAGATAACTGTACCTCTAACTATACCTTTATGAGACATATGGTCAGTAACCTCAGCATTTCCTCACAGGAAACTGAGAGTGAGGAGGAGGCTGAATTCAAGGATATGATGGGCTTAGTCCCCACTAAGAGGTTGATGCTGCCCATCCATAAATCCCTCAGAAAAGCCACTTTTACAATCATGTCAGCACCCACCTCAGCTGTTGGCACAGATAAGAAAATTGTGAAAAAGTATCAGGTTGACAAACAGGGCTCTGAGTACCTGTATTCCCACCCTGATCATGAGGGAGTGGGTCAGAATCTGAATGTTTTTCAACCCCACGAGCCAGCAGAAAAAAATCCTGCTGGAGTGAATGGCTATAAACACTTGCAGTGGAAAAAGTATGTGCCATGCAACAGCGCAAGGGACTTTACTTTAGATACTGCCTAACTCAAAAGAGAAATGAGGATTAGCAACCCATTTTTGACCTCAGATATCTGTAAAAACACTTAAAGAAAAATTCAGAATGATAACACTCGGCTGAGTGAATCAGTCTCTGCTACTGGGAAGCTGGCTGGGATCACTAGAGCTGAAAGATGCCTACTTGCACATACCAGTCAGGCTAAGTCACAGAAAATACCTCAGATTCAGGTTAGGGAACTGCTGCTACCAGTTCAGAGACCTTCCATATGGCCTCACGTCAGCTTCAAGTGTGTTCACAAAGTGCCTAGCTGTGGTGGCAGCACATTTGAGAAGGAGGGGGTGGTGGTTTTCCCTTACCTGTACGACTGGCTGATCTCAGGAAAAACACAGCAGGAAGCAAACTGTTCCATACTGCTGACTTGGAACACTTTGGAGGATTTGGGCTTCCTCATAAACTTTCAAAAGTCTCAAACAGAGCCAGTTCAAGTTCTGGACTTTATTTGTGCAAAAGTGGATACCCTGCAAGGGAAGGCATTCCTTCCTTTGGCAAGGGTAGCAAATCTGCTGTCAGCGGCAGAATCCTTCAGAGCAGGCCAGCAAAGGCCTACAGGAGATTTCCTAAGGCTGCTGGCTCACATGGCCTCCTCCACAGCAGTGGTACTGGGGCCAGACTCCAGTTGAGGGATATTCAGTACCACCTAGGGGACCATTGGTCTCAGAGGTGGGACACACTATCCAAATTGGTGCCTATCACAAAAACCTTGTTGAGGGCAGTACACTGGTGGAAGGAGGAATGCAGCCTTAGAGAGGGGACTCCCTTCCTTGAGCAATTCCCTATTGTCATTCTTATAACAAATGCCTCCCTCCTAGGTTGGGGTGCCCACCTGGAGGATCTAACTGTGAGTGGCACGTGGCATGCACAGGAGACTCAATGGCACATACATTTCCTGGAACTCGGGACAGTGCATCTAGCAATGCAGGCCTTTTCCTCCCAGATCAATGGACAGTCTTTCCAAGATCAGAACAACAACACCACAACCATGTACTGCAGTACATAAACAAGCAGGGAGGAACAAGATCTTCCAAGCTGTGCATAGAAGAGATTTGAAGATCTGGAACCTGGCCTATTCCCTGGAGGTACAGCTATCCACAGTGCATCTACCAGGGAAATGCAGTATACTAGCAGACTCCCTGAGCATGAAGGGACCCTGAACCAGCAAGTGCTGGCATCAATGTTCAGAAGGTGGAATACACAGAAATGGATCCCTTGGCCTTCTGGGAGAACAACCAGCTTCCACTTTTTTCTTGCAGACCCCAAGTAGTGGGTTCGGTCCCAGAAGATACCCCGGTCCTCAGTTCATTGGGGAAGTTTCTCTATGCCTTCCCTCTTTTTTTTCCCCTTAATATGAACCTTTTTATTGAAATATTATCAAAATAGAAATTCAAACACAGAAACAAGTAAACACTACTACCTAATTACAATAACCACAGAAAACTTTGGCACTGGAAACTATAGGAAACAGCTAACAATACCAATAGACAGCAATCATGGCCCATGATAAACACCGATCCTACTTAACAACCAGACCAGAGGAACCTTAGGGTTGTGGAAGACTGGATACACTTACTTACTTAAGCAACCACACTGTATAATAGGAGCTGAGATCAAGTCCACAAAGTCAAAAGAGGACAGTAGTGGCCAATAGGATGCCCATTAGAGGAGGAAAGCAAATGTCATGGGAGGCATACTCTAGAATACTAAGGAATACATTTTCTCTGTTCCTGCTTTTACTGAGAGTGCTGATAAAACTGAGAAGGGAGTCAGCAACAGTGATTATAATGTCTCCAGACCAGGCCAGACAAATGTGTTACTCCATGATCCTGTCCCCTTCAGCAAGCAGTTTATCAACCTACTCGTGAGATCAGCCTGTTAACACTGCCCCAGTGTAGCATGACATTCCCAGATCTGATTACTTTACATCTCAGCACATTGTTCTTGAGGAGCTACAGTTGAGCTGAATCTTTATGAGAAAGTTGTGGAAGTACTTAAGGTTTCCAAGAAAACTGCAACAAGGAAAACTTATGCTTCAAAGTGGAAAAGATTTCTTTATGGTGCTCTCCAAAATAGATCAAGCCACTCTCACAGCTCTGTCCACAACCCTGAACTACCTAGTCCACCTCCAGTCCTTGGGCCAAAGGTCTTCAGCTCTGAAGGTGCATTTGGCAGCAGTGTCAGCTTACACATCAGCTGGCAAAGACAGGTCAGTGGCCTCACAGCCCATTTTCAAAAAGTTTTTCAAAGACTTTAATCACCTGTGCCCTCCAGTAACGGAACCTGTTGCTTCTCAGGATTTGAGTGTCTGCATTGCACAGCTGATGGAGGCTCCCTTTGAGCCCATGACCACTGCTGCACTGAAGTGTGTAACCTGGAAAAGTGTTTTCCTGGTGGCTCTGACATCTGCCAGAATGGGCAGCAAGCTACAGGCCCTCTGTACAGATCCTAACTACATAATTTTCCATAGGGACAAGGTAGTCCTAAGGACAAGCAGGAGATTCCTCCCATAAATGGTGTCTGAATTCCACCTGAACCAGTCAGTTGCCCTTCCAGTTTTCTTCACAGAACAATCCAGATCAGGCGAGCAAAAGCTACACAGTTTGAATGTGAAAAGGTCACCGAGTTACTATTTGGATCATACTAAGGATGCCAGGTCTGCTAGCACTCAGCTGTTTATTACCTTTGATGAAGTGGGGAAGGGCAAACTAGCATCCAAGAGAACAATTTCTCAATGGATAGTATCATGCATATAGTTCTGTTATAACAAAGCTCGCAAACTGCCTCTCAGAGGGCTCAGGGCACACTGTACAAGATGCACCTGTGCCTCCGTGGCAGCATCAAGGGATATCCCTCTGCAAGATATCTGTAAAGCAGCTACCTAGAAAAAAGTGCACTCTTTCAAAAAGTATTACTGTCTGGACGTACAGTCCAGAAGGCATTCCAGTTTTGGCACTGCTGTCTTGCAGAAACTTTTTCTTAAATAGATTCTATGCCCATCCTTCCAAAGTACTGCTATGGAATCTGCACTTGTTAAACTTAAGTGAGGGATTCCTGGGGTTTGGAAAAAAATTATGCACCGTAGTAATGTTTCTTCCAAAGGGAACCCTCACTAAGTTTAATGATCCCTAATCTTTGCCTTCCCTTCCAGAACCTGGAAAAAGGTTCATAGAACAATTGGTTCATTTTCTAATTGCCTAAGCTTTACTTGTTACAGTGCTTTAACAATTGTTGCTAAGTGGTCTAAGTGATTTAGTTTTTCTCATAAAAATTGATTTTTTTTGCGTTTTAACAAATTTAAAACATTTTAGGATAACATTTTTTACAGATTTTGATTGCCATTTAGCTGATTTCAGTGTTCACTACTCACTGTAGCTATAGAGATAAATCTGACGTTATAGTGCAGGGGTGGTCATTACCACGCAGCAGAGTTTGAATTTCATTCTAAATTCCATAATTAGCATAAAATTCTAAAGTTCCCGTGCTGCTCATTCCAGGTGATTGATTGCAGTTGTTAAACTTAGTGAGAGATTCCATTGGAAGAAACAACAGTACTACAGTGAGTAATTTTTTCTTTCCTCACAGCCTTACCCTTCGACAACGTTTGATGACATGGCAGGTGAGAGCCTGAACAGGCTAGTACTTCAGCAAGAAGTTGCGCCTAACACCGTGCCTCTTTAGGAAATTTTATTGGATCCAAGCAGTCTTACACCTTGCAGTAAGGGCAGTCCTCCCTGATTCATAAAAAGACGTGGTTCTGACCCTATTCACTCTCCATGTCAGGTTCCAGAGATCGTTCAACCTCACCCTCTTCTCACAGAAAGCATTAAGAGAAGAAGAGTCACCAGCTGAGCTCATGCCACTCTGCATTGAGGCATTTGATCCCTGTGGACCCAGAATCTCAACAGTCCCCGTCAATGACACCAGACATACTGAGGCCTTTAGAGCTGATGTCTCCATCCCAGAGCCTCCACCTGTCCACCAAGAAGCCCTCGGGTGAGAAGCTTGGTAACTGGGCAGCTTTTATGGAGCAGTGGTTTCAGCACATAAGTGTAATGTCACTGTTAGCAGTGTGGGCTCTGGCTCTGATGAATCTTTGCCATTGAGGCCTATGCTGGTGTTACATTTGGTGCTGTTGCACTTGGTGGCACCGACTCTAGCTGCGGTGCTAAGGCCTTCACCTTCACCATTTGTGCTGTCTATGATGACTTCAACTCCATTGGTACCTTGTTGTGATGCCATGGTTGGTGCCACCTGTGGTGATGATTCCTTAGTGCCACTGTCAATGCTCAGTGCCTGTGTTGCACATAGCTCTGGTGCCATGCACAGTGCTGCCTGGCCTCGGTGCCATAGCTGGTGCCACCAGTGGCACTTGGTCCACATTTCCTGCCTCTGTCCCCAGATTCTGATGAGGATGAATCTATTCAAGATAATTTTCTGGATACCTATGCTAGTGATCAGGATTCCCTGGAACTGTAGAGACTTAGCCAGTCCCTGTTAAGATTCCTCAGGAGAATCTTTCATTTCAAGCACTGCTCAAAAACGTACACAGTAAGGCCAGCCCAGCGACATGGAGGGTTGAGATGCTGGATGCCACACCTCCAGCCACACTTCCAGCAGCCTGAGTTCAGGAGCAGATCCAGGCTGCTGAGTTTCACCGGGGATCAAGTGTCCGACAGACTGCTCTCCTGCGGGACTTGCTGCATTGCTGTAGTTCTGCCACTACATGGAGGCAAGGTAGAAGGTGCACCAGCACTGCATGACAGCCAGTGGCATGACGGGTGGTGCATGCCTGTATACCCTCTGGCAGTTGTGTCATTGCACACTGCCGGCCATGGGGAGAAAACAGGGGAAACAGCTGGTGAATGATGCCTGGCTTGTTCCTGACCCGTGCCACTGTCTGGTGCTCCCTGTCTGACTGGATTGTGCTCCAGAGGGGAGAAGACAGCCCTCCCCCTCCTGATCCTGCCATAAGGGGAAGCCATGGGGGAACATGGGTGGTGAGTACCAGGGTAGGCTGGCTGCTGGTTGGGGACAGGCTGCAGCAGAGAGGGCTGAACAGGCTCAGAGGCAGAAATTTCTGTAGAAATAAAAAGGTTACATAGTACTTTGTAATTTGAGACAGTAGCTATTGAGCAAATTCGGCGACTCCAGCTGGAATTTTTGAATGTGCCTAACATGCCAGTGACCCTGGTTCCATCAATCTGGCCTTCTCTGGAGACCCTCACGATGGTAGCCTGGAACAGGATTGCTTCTATTCCAGCTGTCCCCAGGCAGTCAAATAAGAAGTATTTGGCTCCCAGGATAAAGCCTATATACTATACTCCACCTATAACATATCCTGTTGTAATTATGGCTGATAATGACAGCGGTATAGCCCCAAAAGAAGTTACTGCACAACCCACTAATGAGGAGCTGCACAAGATTGACATTATGGGAAAGAGGGTATTTACTTCAGTCACCCTTGGCATAAGAATAGTATTTTACCAAGCCTACATTTTAAAGTATGTGTGCCGATTATGGACCAAGCTCAGATCCTGGTGTCAGTCATTGAACGTGTACTATATACAGTATATGCTCATTCAGAGCTCAGTCGGTGGCTGGCTGTGGTGGTGAGCGGTGGGATATGCCAATTGCCGGCTCGAGGTTATGGGTTGGGGAGAGCAGGGTGGTAGGGCACTGCAGGTGCGGGTCCACTAGACCACCGGAGTATTTTAATTTTATAATGGGCGATCAGGGCTGGGGGCACTAGACTACCGGGGTTTTTAATAAATATAACGAGATTGGGGACATATAATGGGCAGTCGAGGTTTTTTTTGGGTGGGGGCACGACACTACCAGAGGTTATTTAATAAATATAATGGGAAATCGGCACTGGTGACTGGGCACATTGACGCAAAGTGCTCAACTTACCCAGAGGGCGAATGTATAAGGACCCTTAGACCAGCTGATCTAAGGGTACTTAGAAATTCGCCCTCTGGGTGAGTTTTGTGACTCCAATTGAGGAGCTTTGGCAGCCTGCATCTCTCTCAAGCCCCTAGCCACAGCCCATTTTGTAGTGCACAGGCAGCGCAAGCCCCCTTTGGTGCAGGCTGCATTCAGTAGGTGCAGGCTGCCTTTGTGAATCACTCCCGGGCCTTGTTTGGCACAAGGGGCACTTTGTGCCAATCATTGGGGCGCAAACCCCTTGCGCCGCCCCGAGAGCTTTGAGAATTGGGCCCATTATGTCAACAAGCAAGGAGGAACCCACTCTTAATCTCGCTGCAGAGAGGCAGTGAGAGTGTGGGAATGATGTCTGGAGCAGGTGGTCTTGCTCCAAGCAGTCCATCTGCCAGGAGTCCAGAATACTCAGCCAGAAGTCCAGAACACAATGGCAGATTAACTCACCCAAACAGTAGGGGATCTTCATGAGTGGTCTCTAGCAGACAACGTCATGTGGTCTCTGTTCAACAAAATAGGGACGCTAGATGTGTACCTTTTTGTTTCTCCACTCAGTGCCAACCTACTGCAGTTCTGATGAAGAAATCCAGAGTTCTGAGCTTTTTGCCAGCATGCATTCAGACTGCAGTGGGAAAGTCTATATCATAAGTCCCCTCCCCATAATTTCTCTCATTCACAGAATGCTGTTCAAGCTGGTGGCTGAAGGAGGCAAGATGATTTTCATAGCTTCCTGCTGGCCTTGTTCAGTCTGGTACCCACTTCTAACTGAGTTGGCAGACAGCAAACAAGACTGCCATCTAGGATGGGCTTGTTGACTCATACTCACTGCCGTCCTGTCCATCCCAGCCTGTGCTCCTTCCATCTCCAGGATTGGCTGCTGAAGAAATAGATGTGGACAGGTGCAGTGTTTCTGCGAGTATCTCCAAGGTATTACTTGCTGCTTTCAAGCCTTTTACCAGAAAAACATACAGGGTCAAATGTATGATCTCCCAAGAATCAGTCTTCACCATTGATTCATACTAATTAGTCTGAGGCAGGAGACCCTAGGACCCCACAGGAGTACATTTTTTTGCAGGGAGGGAGCCTGTGTTGGTTACTGATAGTGTTGTGCACCTCATGTGGTGGCGCGGGTGTCCGCCAGTAACTATTGTCAGCTCCCTCATGCACCTCAGTTCTGTTCTTCCCTGTGTTGAGTGTGCACCTCAGTTCTGTTTTTCCCACCATCAAGTGCAGACCTTAGGAGTGACAACATTTTAGTTCAACCTTCATCAACAAAATTTTTCTGTGTTACTGCCAAACGGTTTCTGTCTGTGGTGGTGTTTCTTGTTCTTTATTATTTTTTGTGATGCTGAAGTCGGAAAAAGACAGGAAAGGGGCAAAGAAGGCGAAGAAAAAGGGTCAGGGCCCCCATCATGCATCGTTGTCTCTCTAGGAAACCCATCGCAGCAAAGGATTGACATCAACTATGCTGGACCAGTGTATGATGCCTGCTTCTCTGTGGATCGCTGCACTCTAGAAATCTGCACAATGAAGTGGATTGCCCGATCCCCATTTTCGGAGGCAAGTATCACACACATGAGACCAAGGTATATTCTCTGGGCCTTTACCCTGGGCCCCTTCCCCACACTTCCTGTGCCAAGGAAGGATGGGTTTCTCCTAGACCTCCCCTCACTGAGGCATCAGAGGGCCTGTGGGTCTGGTGGACAGCCTGCTCCTTCTGGGTGTCCAGCTGTGGCCTACCTGCCCAGTTTGACTGTCCTGATCAGCAGACATTCCCTGTAGTGAGGCCAAAGCTATACACTCAGTCTACACCAGTCGACAGTTCATGTTGTGGACTGGTGCTGTCCTGGCCTCTGACACAGTCTGTGGTGTCAGTGAGCAGGGTGCTATCAGCTATGACATCGGCTTCCCTCCAGACACCATTCGCTGTGTCAGGAGAGAGACTGTCACAGAGGCCGTGTGGTGCCCAGTTGCCAAGGTAGTGGTGTTGGTCTCTCCCCTAAGCAGCCCTTGGGCTCTGGGAGTGGGGTTGACGCCGTCTGCTCCCCCGGCAACTCACGCGGCACCTGCCGGGTTGTTGGTCCTGAGCCCAACACTGGGCACAGCACTGGTCACGGTGTCACCCCTGGGGCCATCCCCAGTCCTGGCGCCATTTGCTTCACCGGGCTGGCTCCTGGCATGATTTGTGGTGCTGTTGGTGAGCTTGGTTCTGGGGTCAGTGTCGGCTTGGCAACAAGGATGGTGCCAGCCATGGCACTGAAGGGGAACCCAATTCTGGGCCAGTCCCAGGCCCCAGACCTTGGGCCTGGTACGGGGGCAGCACTGGCTTGGGGCCACAGAATGGCCAGGAAGTGGAGTTTTTACTGAACCTACTTACAGAACCTGCCACCGGTAAGGACCGGAGCTACCCTGAGGGGACTGTATGGCTCATCCCTCCTCACCTTGGGGTCTCTCTCCCCGTGGGCATCAACATGGTCATTCCTCTTCTGTAGGTCGACCTTGTTCGGGTGGTTCTGCCATTTCTTTGCCTCAGACGAGGTTCTCTGAGCATTCCTACGGCATAGGTTTTGGCCCTGGAGTCCCTGGCTCCCACTTCCCTGTTGATCCTTTGCCACCTCTGCCCGAATTCCCAGGGATCATGGGCCCCTCTGGAACCAGTCAGCTGGACTGAGCAAAGAAGGGTGCGGTGCCTTGTATCACTACCATAGGCATGCTAGCTGGATTCCGTTCCAACCCAGCCCACTGGTACCACTAATTCCATATCCAGCTCCTCCTTTCCATCCATGTTGTCCTCAGAGGGCACAGAATCATCCGTACATATGTCCTCGGCCTCTGAGTATTCTCTGTACCAGAGATTCCTAATGGACATGTTGCAGGCACTGGATGTGGGCACCATCGCACGTCGCAGTACCATGTCCTTGCAACTGGGACTCCTTGGAAATTTTGGTGATGCAAACTCTGTCATCCCTTCCTGACCCAGAGCCTTCGAGGAATGTGTTAGGACAGTCTGGAAATGTTGCTTTGTGTGCCCTCCTGTCCTGAAGCACATCCAGCTATGCTACTGCACACCTGTGGGTTCTGCAGGTGCAATGTCTCATCCCAATTCAGGGATTCAGATCCTGCAGACCCCGATAGGGCCTATGCGCCTGGCATGAGACTGACCTCCTGAGGTCAACTGTGTTCAGGCAGAAGCCCAAAGAAGGAAGCTGTTTACCACAGCTTGCACCATGATGTGAACTGCTGCACATCAGGCAGTGTACAGCAAGTGCCTATGGGTGCAGCCTAGAAAGCTTCTAGTTGTCATGCCACACTCAGAGTTAGTCAGGCAAGCCATTTGCCTTTTTTCCAAGGGCTTGGAGTTGGCAAGGCACTATTCAAGGGTATCATACAATGCCAATGAGTTGGCCTCCAGGCTGGTGGGATCTGCAGTCTTCATTCAGCAGATGGCATGGCTTCGCCTTTTATGACTGGCACCTTTGGCCTGGTGAAAAGTGCTAAAACTCTTCCTTCCAGGGGGCAAATTTTGTTTTCCATAAGGTCAGGTGAGAGCTCTCTGGGCATCCTCCTGCTCCTGTGCCCAGGAGCATCTGCCTGACTTTGACTGGTCTCGCCATACCCATGAAGCCCCTGCCCTCAGGTGTTCTCACCCATGTAGAGGGCTGAGGGTAATCCTAACCTTCAGAGTGAGCCAGCTACTCCCTGTTTTGGGAGAGTCTGGTACTCTGATCCATCAGTATGAATCAGTGGTGAAACTGATTCTTGGAAGATATGAAAATGTCATACTTTCTGTAATTGTTGCTCTTCCAGAATATCTTCACCATCAGTTCATACATCCACCCACCTACCATCCCACTCTGCTAAGTGCCAGGGCCTCTGGCAGCTCACCCTCTGGGTGCTAGCAGCACTTTTTGTCTGCTATAAAAAAGGGAGTGGGAGGGGTGTTTTGTGACCACCCAACAAAAACATCTTTTGTTTTTTCCCTATGGAGTGGGTAGGTGGGCAGTTTCCTCCATATTTTTTCTTGTCCTCTTTCTCCCTGTCCGGCGTATATCCCCTCTTGGGGTATATTCCTATTAGTTGCTATTTGCAACAAGTACCCTGGGCACTATCCAGTCTAACTCTACTGAGCAGTTGCTCTATGTGTGGAGGGGTGCAGTGCACCTTGCTTGGACCAATGTACTAGCTTCACACAGGGTACATCCCTGTGGCTACAAAGAGAAGCAGGGCATGTTCTTCCTCTCATGTGGTTGGAAAAGTCTTGTTACTTCTCTCTATGCCTTGGGCCTTTGTCCACTTTGCCTAGAGCATGGCAGAGGAGGTAACCACATCTTGACTCCCTAGGACTGCTAGTCCTGCAGCTTCCGTACTCCTCATTCGTGCTATTCTTCTGTCTGTCATAGAGAAAAGAGGGTCATGCATGTACTCTCAAGTTTACTCATTTTCTACCTGACAGCATGGAACTCTTCTTTATTTGGAGTCTAGATGCCATGTTTCTAATTTTGGCACACTTGCCATCTCATTTGCAAGGGCTCTTGGTCTGGTCTCACCGTTTTGCTGCTTCTGCCAGAGCCATCTGCTCAGGGCTGCTGCCTTATCTTCTCCTGTCACTATCCATTCCCTGTCTGGCTAGCAGTAAGAGGATGTGGCTCCTTTTTAAACTCAACTACCCTTTTGCCACCTGGTAGGCCCAACCCTTAGGCTCTAAGTTTGTAGTCAGGTTTTATTTGGTTGTTTGTTTCTTATATCCTTTTCCTATCCCTTTCGACTAGAAAGTATGTAGTCCTCTCTTTTATTTCTGTCTGCTTTGTTTCTCTCCTGGTAGCCAGAACTGAGCTGTGTGACAGAGCTGATGAAGGTTATTGGCTGGCACATCCTGTCTTTTGTTTGTCTCTGCTTTGTCTCTCTCTCCTAGCACACAGAACTGAGCTGTGTGACAGAGCCGATGAAGGTTATTGGCTGGCACATCCTGTCTTTTGTTTGTCTCTGCTTTGTCTCTCTCTCCTGGCACACAGAACTGAGCTGTGTGACAGAGCCGATGAAGGTTATTGGCTGGCACATCCTGTCTTTTGTTTGTCTCTGCTTTGTCTCTCTCTCCTGGCACACAGAACTGAGCTGTGTGACAGAGCCGATGAAGGTTATTGGCTGGCACATCCTGTCTTTTGTTTGTCTCTGCTTTGTCTCTCTCTCCTGGCACACAGAACTGAGCTGTGTGACAGAGCCGAGGAAGGTTATTGGCTGGCACATCCTGTCTTTTGTTTGTCTCCGCTTTTTTTCTCTCTCCTGGCACACAGAACTGAGGTGCATGAGGGAGCTTATGACAGTTATTGGCTGGCATGTGTGGCACCAGATGTGGTGCACAGGCACTGTCCACCGACATCGGCTCCCTCCCTGCAAAGAAATTCGCTCCTGGGGGGGTCCTAATGCCTCCGGCCCCAGACCCATCAGTATGTTTCAATGGTGAAGATATTCTGGAAGAGCAATGATTGAGGTAAGTGCTTAATTTTAATTTTTTTCTATCTGGTGTTTCAAAATCCCCATGGACCCATTTAAGTGTTCTTCTGAAAAGGTTTAGAATAATTACTGGACCTATCAGACTCAGGACTACAGTTCTTCACAGTTAAAGTCCACTTGTCTTATAGATGTCCTATATAAATTATGATGTAATGTTTAAAAAATCCAATGCTAGATGTACATTATTGTTACCTCCATCTACTGTTGTATATTTCTTGTTGTGTGTACCTGACTCTAAACTCTTTGAAAATAGGCACATGCTTGAAGGGTTTTATGTGAAATAAAAACTAAAACTAAACTAAACTTGTCTGCCATTTCAGTGTATTATGAATCTGGGGGCACCCTGACTTTAACTCACTCAGCCTGCGGCAGCCATTTTGAATAAGGTTAGACACAGAACATTTTGACTCATATACTGTATGTGTACTATAGGATTGAGTGTCAGTTGCCACTGTTTGAAATTCCTCCGGGGAATCTTGTACATGAGACCACTCGTAAGAAAGCCAGTTGCTCCCTGGGGTCTCAGTCTTGTGCGACACGTGCTCCCTCATAAATCTTTTGAGCCAGTTGTGATGTGTGACATGGAATTCCAGACCCGAAAAGCAGTATTTCTGGTAGCCATCACCCCTGAACACAGAATGTCTGAAAATCCAGGCTCTGATCACAAATCCACCATATACTGTCTTCTATAAAGTGGTCCTATGCATACACCTCAAGTATTTGCCTAAGGCAGTGTCAGAGTTTCACTTGAACGAGTCCTTGTTCCTACCTGTGTACTTTCACAATCCTCAAAATGATGGAGAAATGATGCTACATTCCCTTGCTGTCAAAAGAGTAGATAGAGTCTACCTGGATAATAAAGACTGAAGACAGGCAAAGCAACCGTTCCTCTCTTTTGATTATAATGGAAAGGGTTTCCCTGACATTTTCAAATGTCTGTCTGTGTGGATTGTGAATTGCCTCTGCCATTGCTACACCATGGCAGGGACCTAGTTGGAGAGCTCTGTACAGTACTTGCCCATTCCACAAGAGCAGTAATCACTTCACTAGCAGAGCTCTTCTTAGTGCCTTTAGAAGAGATCTGCGGGACTGCCACATAGAGCAGTGTTTATACTCTACTTTTACCAAGCACAGTGCCCTGGATGTTCATGCCAGATAGCATGCCAGCTTTGCGGAACTATTCTGAATGACTAGCTATCTTGAGTTCTAGACACTAACCTACTCAGTCCCGTGTGGAAGGTTTGTGGGAAATAGATTGCACCAACACAGAACTACTGTAGGTTTCAGAACATACTGGTGTGTGAATTTTATTTATAACTCAGAATAAAAATAATAAAAATTAAAAAAAAAAAGTAGCTTATTCAAAGCTTCAGTGCTAACATCTCTTAGCACTGACCACAGAGTGGATCTCTTTCAACACTGAAAATCCACCTTCCTCTTTAAGTCTCTTTTGAGATCATGCAAAGCCTGACACAGATCCTCCTGGTTCCTCTTCCAAGGCTGGTCTGAGGAACTCAGTCCAGGAGGAGCTCTTTATACTGTGAGTATAGGTCACCTGATCTGCCCCTATTCTAATAGAAGGGAATTTCTCCACTAATACATGTAGTACGGATCAGGGTTACACTTTTCCCACAAACACAGTACTTGAGAGATACAAGATTATAAAAAAATCCTTCATATATGAGTTTATTCCAATGATTTTATGTCTTGAATACATAAATGGCAGTTAATGTGGTTTAGCTCCTCCCACTTTGCTGTGATTGACAGTATGTTCTCCTAAAAGTAAATCTCATACTGAGGCCGCTGACTCCTAAAGGAGGATGCATTCTTGGCCTTACTTCATTCAGGTAAGGGTGGGAGCAATTCCACCATTCTGTAGGTTAACCAGTTACTTAATGTTATATTTGTACGGTTGTGTAGCAGAAAAGCCCCTCAACACCTGTATTTCTGTAGGCTGGATACTTATAGAAGGCACCTTTGCTCCAGTCTGTGCCTTTGTATTTTAAAATGTTTTATTTTCTTATTTACAGCTGGAGCAGCTTCTGACAATAAATATGAGAAAGCGAAGCAGCTCCCTGCTTATACTCTTTTATTTTAGGAGTCTTGAAACCTTTTCCTGTAGTCTCAAACAATAGTTTCATCTGGGAAGCACATTTGTTTATTTAAACTGCCAGCTAGCAAACGGACTGGACTACTACTATATTTCTTAAAGCAACGGGTGCTATTACAACAGGCACCTAATGCAACATTTTAAGCCACTATTTTACATCTTTGCACATTTATTTTATAATGTTAGTGGCTCAGCAGGTAGCACACTCGCCTCTGAGGCCAGGAGATTGGAAGGCTGTGGGTTCTATCCCCACACCAGGCACTTGAGTTAAATCCCAATACTGACATTGTAGAGCAGCATGAAGGGGATGCTGCACTACTGAGGTGCCGTCTTTCGAAATTAGACGTTAAACCGAGGTCCCATCTGCCTGTTCTGCCAGTAGTTCAGGTGGATGTTAAAGATCCCATGGTACTTCTCGAAAAGAGTAGGGGAATATTTTATTGAAGACACATCATAACAATCACAGGTAACCGTACAGATTACATCAACTTTTCAGGGAAAACGGAAAAAAAGGAGGATAAACCATACAGAATTCAAGGAAATATATTTATAGTAAAACATACCACTCTACTTTATACACAACTATCTGCTCAAAACTATATACAGAAAACAGATTTCTATCAGTGATTCAAATCTCATCACTTAAACTTAATAAAAAAAAGCCCTTTCCACCATTTTGTGACTTTGTCTAAAGGGTGAAGATTTAAGTCATTCTTATACACTTTATCTAAGGCTTGTTCACATAAAATGGTGAAAGTTTCATAATGCATAATGCGTTGTTGGAACACCCATTGGCAGGGAGTCTGCCATAAATAATATTTTAAACAACATAGGGAGACTGCTAGGATTCCCTTGTGGTATCCCTTAAATGTGTTGGGGGAAAATGCCTAATATTAATAACTCACAAGTCATTTGTGTTATCCGTGGTAACTGCTGTTTGTGAGCCACATATTTCCACAAAGGAAGTACATAGGAACATTCAAAGAAAAAGTGGGCTGATGATTCCTCTATGGCATGGCATGTGTTATAAGGACAATACCTATCTTGGATTGCTTTATGTTTTAGATTCCCTCTTAGGTTTAACCTGCCATATACTATAAGCCATTAGGTCTCCCACATGTTTGTGGGGATTCTCTCCTTGTTCAGCTGAGAGAGAACCCATTTATTATGGTGCGATGGTGAACTTTTAAATTTGGGTTCTGAGGGATGGGAGGCAGACGTTATCACTTTATATAGTTGGGCCTCTGAGGTTTGTACAATGTGATGTTTCGCAATCCCCCACTTAAATAGTCTTTGGGCTAGGGGTTTCAAGTAGTCTGGTACCTAAGGTGGGGGGTTACTTTAGGGGGAGTATCAATCCAGAGTTGGAGGTACTCTGCTAACGCGACATGCATCCCTACATGTGCAGGGGAGTAGGGATGTTGCAAAGCTCCCTTAATATTTTGGAGATGAAAAGGGAATAAAAGAAGGAAATGGGGTCAGTCATACCTAGCACACCTTTATTTCTGGGACGATACGTGAAGGCTCTCTTAATGGGGTTGAGGTGGCTGCCCCAGAGCATCTGGAAAAATGAGCTATAGACTCTAGTTTCAATTGAGAAGGGGGGGGGGGGCATTGCATTATACAGAAGGTCTGGGATTATAAATTGTTTTATCACTTGGACTCTTTTCAATTTGGAAATTCTCCAACCTTTCCATCTTGCCACTTTTGCTTCGATTGAACTGAGGGCTACATCCCAGTTTTGAAAAGTGATGTTTCAAGTCCCCCAAAAATTGCTAATATCTTTATTGGGTCATTGGGTCAGAGGATATCTGAATATCTGAGACTGATACGGGGGGGGGTCCCCTAAGTATAAACCTTTGTACTTCCCTAGGTTCAATATAGAATTCGAAACTCTGAAGTATTTTTTTAGTTCTTGGAGGAATAAGGGTAATTGGACTGGATTTTCAAAGAATAAGCAGATGTCATCCACATATGCCTGGGCTTTTAACGGAGGGAGTCCAAGAGGTCTGGGGATACCATCCCATGGAGCCTTGTAAATTAAGCTTCTTAAATGGAGAAGTGGGCTCAAGGGGCACCCTTGGCATACTCCTGTTGAAATTTGGAAAGCCTTGGTTGTTTCACCTTTTATACAGAGGGATACAGATGCAGAGGAATACAGCAGTTTTATCCACAGTATAAAAGGAGGGGGAAGACCATAGTATTCTAGTGTGGCAAATAAGAAGGGGTGGTAAACTCTGTCAAAGGCCTCGCTCTGATCCAACGTTATGATGGTATCCTTCTGTTTTGGGGACAAAAGTGAGTCAGTGGCGTCCCTAATTATCATTAGGGGTTGCTGGATTTTCCTATTAGGGAGCCTACAATATTGGGAGGGGTGAATGAGAGATTGTGCCTTACTTCGTAGTCTTCTATTTAATATTTGAGATAGGATTTTGAAGTCCGAGTTCAGGAATGTTATAGGACACCAGTTTTGAATTAGTGCTCTATCCCCAGTTTTATAAATAAAGACTATTAACCCAGCTGTGAAATAGGAGGGGACCATTAATTGTTTAAAAAAGTAAGCGAAAACTTCACATAAACAAGCAGTGAGTTCGGATGGGAAAGCTTTATAAAATTCATAAGGGAGGCCGTCCAGGCCTGGAGATGTCCCTGTTTTCGAGTGTCTAATATCACCCTCTGTTTCGTTTGATGAAATGGGGCTGGCCAGGTTGCAAAGCCATATATGGGAGACCGGGTTTCTCAATGCCCTCAAGAAAAGAATGTATTTCTGTTAACTGGGGTGGATGACTCATCTCATGGGATTTAAAAAAATCTGAAATGATGTTAGCTAAATCAGGAGTGGACTCTACCAATTCCCCAGAACTATTATATAATCTTTCTAAGTTAGTAGCCTGTTTCCTGGATTTGTAGGCCTCATATGGGTCTCCTATAGGGGATTTCTGTGTCCCATTATGTAGTACCATTTTAACGGTCTTGACACAGTCATATTGGTATACAGTGGTAGTTATCTAAAAGTTTCCTACCTCAAGGTACCACTGAGGCAATATGCGTTGATTGTAATGTGATCCTGCCTTATTCCGCCTCAGTATACCCAGGTATACCTAAGCACTGAGAAACCTTTCTATGACTACCACAGTATCTTCATTTGAGATTTCAGGAGATCTGTTTGGGTAGTATAATCTGCTCTAGAGTGGGAGGTGAAAGAAAAAAAATATACTGCAGCTGGTTATGCAGCTGCAGGTATTTGAAAAATTTAGATTTTTTCTTTCCTATACAGAAGGATCGGAACCAGTGGGCTATGTCCTGCTTGGTGTCAGCCCACCAGATACCCATGTCATTATAAAGTTCACAAACTGAGGCTCATCCCCAAAGGAGGTTAGAAATGCCTTTAATTACAGCAGGGTCAGATGGGAGGGAAGAGGTTAAATTTCCGCCAATTCAGTTTTTTTTGAGGGAGGTGATGATCCTGAAGGGATAGTTTTAACAGGAGGTAGTCTGAAAATTCTAATGGGAGGATGTCTAACTCTGGTGGGGGGGGGGTATTTTTAGAAATAAAGAAATGATCAGTGGTTAAAGTGCATCTCCCTCTAGTGTAGGTAAATTTGGGCCCTGATTTTTGAAACTGAGCACAGTTTGTAAGGTCTGCAGTTGTTATACAGTTTTTTTAGGGCATTAGAATCGCAATAAGTTTTCTTTCCACTTGCTTTGGTGGGTTTGGGGAGTTCGCAATTAAAATCCCATCCTAAAAATATATTCTGGGAGGTTATCAGAAAGGGTTGGAAGGATGACAAGAGGGTAACTCTTTCAGCTTTGGATTGGGGGGCATAGATCAATATAAACCTGCAGGAAGTGTGATGCCACATGCCATCCAAAATTAACACCCTACTGGATATAAGGTCGACTAGTTTAACTAGAGAAAAGGAGAAAGAGTTAAAAAGGATTCCCACACCATCTGCTCTGTCCACCCTGAAGGACCAATAGGATGACCCCCAGCACCATTCTGCCTGAAAAAGGTGGACTTGGTCCCGAGAAGACATCTAGGTTTCTTGGAGTAAAGATACCTCAGAGGAAGAGTCCTGTAAGTACTGGAATACTGTATTTATTTATTGTGGTTTACCAGATTGGATATATTTTTTATTTATTTATTGAAATGCTTCACCAGGAAGGCACACTGAACGACAAGTCGCTTATCTCCTGATGCAGTATTTCCCCATGAATGAGAGATCTTATGGCTCTTTTTTCCTCTTTTTCTTCTTTTTCCCTCTGTACCCTACCATATCGTTGTTTGTGGGAATGGAATCTTGGTTTTGGGAGCTTATGTCGGAGTCCCCTACCTCCATTTCAGATGCTCCCCAAGTGGCAGGGGCTAAGACTGCAAAAGGGTTATCTGATTCAATTTCAGGTGGTTCAGGGGCCTTTGCATTCCTTTGAGACCACCTCCTGGGCATCAGGGCTGGTCTCTGTATTTGCAAGACAGGAGAGGTTGAAACAGAGGGCTTAGAGGGTAGGGGATTTTGGACAGCGTCCTCCGGGGGGGGGGTTTGGTAACAAAGTGGAAGGAGGGCAGAATCAGGGAGGTGTTTATTCCCAGTGTTTGAGTCTTGTTTTGGTATCCTACAGGGGGCTGTGGGGGACAAACCGTGTTGGGGGGGCTGATCCCTAGGGTCAGGCTGTTCAGCTGCCTCTTGGGCTTTTCGAATCAGGAGGTCTGGACTTAGAGGGGATGTTTTATTCCTAGCAGCCCATGGGCGTTCAGAGAATATGTGCCCAATCTTCTCACAAAGGTCACATTTTGAAAGGTTAGCGCATTGGAGACTGATGTGACCAATTTCCCCACAGTTGGTACAACAGGGTTTGTCACGAATACTCGATAGGTGGATGCGGGATCAGCACTTGTAGCATGCACGGGGCTGTCCTGCATAAAAACAGACCCCCCTCCCAGTCCCTACCTAACATAAAGGAGTTGGGAATGTGTTGGATACCCTCGTCAGACTGTCTTTAAGTTTCACCTTGAATTTCCAACTGCCTGTCCAGAACATTTCTAGATTGAGAACTGGCTCGGGAACACTTAACACCTCACATTTTTGATTAAGCCAGTATACAGTGTCTTCAGTATGAACATCTTCATTACGAAACATCACAGTCACATGTTTGATCAGTGGTTTTGTCAGCGGTATAACCAAGAATGGGGACCAGAGTGGTGAAAGTTTCACCTGGTTTATACCACTGCTAAAGTAACTCAAGTGCATTTGAACTCCTAAAACTAACATTGTAGTTATCTTCACCAGCTATATTTATAAAGGCAAAGACTTTTTGAGGAGAAAAATGAAGGGAGTGCTTTAATAGGTTGTCCCTGGCCAAGTTTCCCCCATTCAGTAAAAATACCACCAACAGCTTAATCTGGTTCAAGGTTAGTTGGCATTCATCTTTATCCCCCTCCCTCGGGTCATGCCTGAAAATAGGCAGAATTTGTCTAGTGCACTTACCTGGTCAACAAAACTAACTATTTAAGGGCAAAGTGGCTGGTACAAAAGAAAAGGAGAGAACCAGCTGCTCCCTTACATTTGTAACCATACTCCCATGAAAGGGGACAATTCTGGGGACCTTTATTTTCAACTAGCCCCATAATCTGAATGCACACCTGCACTATTCTTTCATAGCTTTATTTAATATGCGCTTATTTATTTCTTCATGGCACCATGCACTTTACTACTGATGTACTTTAGCACCTCCCAGAGACAGAAAGAGATTTACAGAGTTAAGATTACGGATAGTGAGATGGGAGAATATCTAGGTAGGTGGCCAACCGACATAGGCAGAAAAGGTGAATTTAATAGGATAGATACCTTGCTGCTGCAGCAGACTAAAAGAAAATAAAGAAGATAGTAAAGATGTCTCTAGGTGCACCAGGAATCTCGGAGTGGGGGGGGGCAACTGTACCACACCCCGGGCACTGCATTTATGAAGCTTGGTATTGTGACCTGTAAGTGGGACTCCATGGAGAAGACTGACTCTTGGGAAAACAGAAAAATTACATACTCACCGTAACTGAAGATCTTCCTGAATATCTTCTCCATAGAGTACCACAGCCCACCATCTGTCCCTTGGACTTTCTGCAGTATTGTTTTTTATTTTCTTATGCTGTTTTTGAACAGGCATGGGCTGTAAAGACTATGTGCTCTATTTTCAAACAGGAATGCATGGCTTGTGGCCAAGCTCTGCATCCCCACAAAGTTTGCTGCGGCCAGCCCGATTTTATAACTTGGGACGCAAGTTGCGAGAGTGCCCTCATTTTACGGCAGCTTGCGCCAAAGCTGTGGTGTAAGCCCCGTAAAATGGGCCCCCCATGGATGCAAAGTTAGACCAGGGGGATCTGGTCTAACTTTGCTGTGGCGCCATAACAGACTTGCAGCGGTGGGGTTGCAGCAAGATTTCTTCCAAAATTGCACATGCGGCATAGTTTGACGCAAGTCAGCACTTGCATCAAACTCTTGGTTGCAAGTCCGTTGCAGTGACCTCAACACCTTTGAACATTGGGCCCTCTATGTTTTATGTGGGAGTTGTTGACCCTTCTTATAGGTGCCATCAGGGCTATCTGATGCTCTTAAGTAGTGTTTCGGTTGCCTCTAGGTTTAGTTTTTTGTGCTGCTCAGTAAAAAAGATTTAAAAAAAAAAAGTACTGAACTGGTTGGGGGGGGCGGCAGTGTAGTATGTCAGTGGGCATTCACAGATAGCATGCATGTGGGGCATACTCGCACCAGCAGCCCTCAAAGGTTCTGGCTCCTTCCTGCCTAGACCCATAAGCGGTAATCTGTGGTGTAGTTACGCAGGAAGTTCTTCGTTTATGGTAGTTATGTAACTTTCCATTATAGTACTGAATCTTTTCTGGTCACACAAGTTCCTTTGGCGTGTGTTCCTTTTGTGGATAATTAAAAATTGGTTATCCTTGGCATTTTGAGATGCCACGTATGAAAGATGCTGTAGAAAAGTGGAGGTGTTGCGATATGAGCTCCTGTGCCTTTTCTGTATGCCAGTAAGGATTATGCTGTCCTAAAAGAGAGCATGTCAACAGGGACCATGTATCGCTGGATGTAACAGCCCTTTAGATAAAATACAGTAGATTTTCTCCACATGCCCAGCAGCTGCACAAGTGTTAAAGTCTGTGGGTAGCATTAAAGAGCACCTATGCCACACCCAGACCACTCACACAAAATTAAAAACTAAAATATAAAAACAAGCAGTTACTTATATTTACTGCTTTAGGGTGCATATCCTTTTGAGAGCAAGGCAGTAGTACATACTGTAGCACATGGGAAGTCAAGAGAGGCTCTGACGTAGCACTCTGTTCTTGTAATAGGCTTTTTCCCACAATACACCCATTTGCTTCCAAAAGTGTAATTTTGTATCTGCTGCCCAACTAATGTGTGTTTGCATCTTTATGTCTTTACCCAAGGGACTACACCAGAACTGCACAGGGATTTAATGTGCAGTTAAAAGCACCTTTGCTTTCACACTGAATGTCAAATTCTTCTGTGAAGTCAATGCATGTAAAGCCTGTAAATATTGTTTTTCCTTTTTTTTTAATTATTATTCCTTTTTCTGCCTGTTTTTTCTGTTTCTTCCAATTGTGAGGGGTGCCCCTCATCCTTTCCTCTTCCTTGCGTTGTTTTTCTTGATCTGTAGTCCAAAATGCTAATAACCCTGCTCCTCCCATCAGTTCTCCTCCCCACCTGCACATCAGCCCACTCTTCATCCACAGCGTCATTATGGAGAAGGGTCTGGCACATGCATCAGAGTCCTTCCTTGGCTCACCATGGAGGGTCGCTGTGGGATCAGCACTTCCCTCCCTGGGAAAGAAAGCACTATGCTTCCCTCAGACCGCCTTAGATACAGGGGCTTAGACTCGGTCCTGAACTCTGCCCACCTGCACAGTTAGACATAGTGCTATCAGCAAGGCTGTTGGGGTGGATAAATGTTAAGAATAATTGGAGAATGTAACTCCTTAAGCATACAGGTGCCATAGTCAGGTCATGGTCTTTCTTAAAAATGTATTGTGGTGGGTCAGTGGCCATGACTTCTTCAGTGCCAGTGGTATTTCACGTTACAGTCTTGGTAAGCACACCTTTAATCTGTGATTTTAATTGCACCCTTCTAGAAAATTCATTCAGAGCACACAACAGCATGAAATATTACAAATAAAAAGGACACAGCAAATGTCAGGTCAGTGGGATGAATACAGCTGCAGACAAATATTCTATAACACTGCAGCTGAGGTACAACATACATTTTTAGTTATTGAATTCTGGGATTCTAAAGTGAAAGTAATTTCTCTGGCGTTGCCCTATCACAGTGGAAGGGTTAAAACATATTCAGGTAAAAAAAAAACTGCAGGTGAATATGTTCACAGCCATGTGAAATTTTATCCTTTTATATAATGAAGTTTAAAGTTAGCTGAGGCAGTGGTAGCAGCAGTGACTATAAAATGTGATGCTTTTGGTGAAATATGACTCCCTAATTCATTTTGCCTTTCTAATTGTCCTTGTACCCTAGATAATGTCTGCATTATGGCTGTAAAGGAGAGGATAAGTAGGAACATTCTGGCAGGGTTGTGCTAAGCCCGATCATGGCAGCTGTTAAACGGTCAGTTATATAACAGCTGCGGCTCCTTCTTCCTTTGTGGGGTTGGCAGATATAATAAGGCTTTACAGTTCCAGCATGGTATCAGTAAGTAGGATGCTGAAGTTGATGCTGGTTGTTATGTGCCCGGACTTTGCGCTCTGTTCTTGTACTTTGTGTGAAGTGGCAAGCTGTTGTACCCGTAAGGTTCATGCACCACATGAGCTAGGTTTATAGCTCATCAGTTTTGTGGCCAGCACGTGGAAATAGTTCCCTGATTCTCTAGGGTCTCTGTGCATTAATACACATTGCACAGATGATGGTACATCATCCAGGCAACTACTTTCAGTGAAATTGCTCTGTACTGGATAGTCTACTGCTAGGCGAAGGTAAGACGCAGTGCACACGTACAGTCTCAGTACAGCAAGATCAGTTTCAGCCATCTTGTACTTGTGTGATGACAGTAGCATGTTCCATAATTTATTGACAAAGCAGAAAAGAGGGGTGGGGGTGGCTCACCACCACACCATAGTGTAACTGTAGAAGTCCTGCTGGTTATATAGAATCCCAGTACTGCCGGCCACACTAGTGTTTGAACTCTTAGAGTTACAGAGTTTCAATGATGCCTGTGTATAGCACAAGGCCGTTGTGCCTCACTAAATGGTTAACCCCACCCTGCCATGGGACAGATAAAAGCAGATGCTGGGTAATTGCAATCAGCCCCCCTATGCATGTTGTGCATGAGTGGGTAGGGAATCCTTATTAATTGGTACTTGTTTACACAACATACTTGTTTCATTCGTTCTTCTAAACAGGGTAGGGGGAGGGCAGACCTGATGGACCTAGACTCACATCTGACCTTAAAATACTATTTTATTATGATGCTGTGTCATCTGGGCTGTCACTGTGGCCATGTGAGCTGCTCTCAATGGTTCTCTAGTCCAGCTCCCAGAGTTGTTACAGTCCAACCCCCAGTGTTGTCACAATCCAGCCCCCCACAGCTTTAAATTGTGTTTGAGTCTAGCTTCCAGTGGTGTCCCAGTCCAGCTTTAAATGGTATCCCAGTCCAGCTACCAGTGATATCCCAGTTGAGCTCCCAGTGGTGTCCCAGTTCAGCTCCCATTGGTTTCCCAGTCCATCTCCCAGTGGTGTTCTAGTCCTGTATTCAGTGGTGTTCCAATCCAGCTCCCAGTGGTACCCAGATACAGCTCCCAGTGGTGTCCCACTCCAGCCTGAATGATATCCCAGTTCAGCACCAGATGGTGTCCCACTCCAGCTCCAAATGGTATCTGGATCTTGCCTTGACAGGGTGTCCCAATCCAGCACCCAGTGGTATCCCAATCCAGTTTCCAATAGTATCCCAGTTCAGCCCACACTTATATCCTAGTCCAGCTCCCAGTGGTATCCCAGTCCTGTTCCCAGCGGTATACCAATCCAGCTACCAATGGTATCCAAATGCAGGCATCAGTGGTATCCCCAGTCGAGCTCCCAGTGCTATCATATTCCAGCTCCCAGTGGCAACCCAAACCAGCTCCCTATACTGTCCTTTTCCAGCTTCCATTAGAGGTGATGGGGCTACAATATAATATAATATAATATAATAGCTGAGCTTTACTGTGCATCACTGCAGTACTTATGAAGGAAGGAGCTACATGGAGAAAACCAGACACACTGGTGGCAAGATCCTTGATAGCTTTGCTGTGTATCCTTTCACACACCACCCACCCTCCACCCTAATAATGGAATTTGACTGTTTAGATATCCCCAAGTAACAAATTTAGTGCTTAGGATTGATCAGCAGATTTGATTTTCATAATCCAGGTACAGTATATACATCAGGATGTTGGTTGCGAGTGTTCTAGATTTGAGTACAAAACACTAGTCTAATGCAGGTCATTTTGATTTGGTTGTGAACTTGAGAGTTGTACTGAGAGAAGGAGAAGGGCCAGTTACACAGTGGTATTTTCATATTGGGGGCTATTCTCTAAGGTATGGAGAATCTACATGCCGTGTATCTGGGGCGCGTAGACCCTCTGCAGCCACCATGCCCCCTGCGCCCAATTCTCTAAGGGGGTGCGGAGCATACATGGGCTGGATCCCCCAGCCTGCCAGTGATCTCCGAGCAGGGTGGTGCAGTGGGTGTGCCCATGCTTGGCTCTATTCTTGAAAGCATGGAGCGAGGGGTGGCGCAGGCTACACGTCCTGAGGGCAAATGTATCCGGTTACGCTACCCCCTGGGATGATGGGCACAGATAGCCCCCCAGCCCATGGGTGTCACATGGAGGGCCAGGGGTGGCCAACTGGGCACTCGCCTGCTCCGATGCCTGATCTTCATGGTGCCTCACTGGTGCAAGGGATCCAGTAGTGGACCGGGTCCGGGCATCCCATTGGATGCCCACCCATGTCTGCAGAAGAGCCCCGCGCACCTGCATGCCGCGAAGGGGCCTTGTGGCTTGTGGATGAGAATATGGCCGCTGTGCATCGTTCCGTAGGTGCTCTGCATGTGTGATACGTGCCTCCAGCGCATACTTCCCACCCCTTGGAGAATACCTTCCCCGTTGTTTCTTTTACACTGTTTCTGTTCAGCAAAAGTGTGTCTTATTGGAACACAAGGGTGGGGTTGGGGGAGTGTTAATTTTCCATGGGTTGCTAGGTTTTATTTAGTAATTAGTGTCAGTAAAACATTGAAAATGACATTTTAAATAGGAGTATAGAGACTTCCATTTGTGGACAGAAAAGGTGTTGAAACTGTGTTACTGCCTCGTCAGTTTTAATATTGTGCAGTGAAGCAGGTGGGAACAGACTGCTTATGCAGACATGGAGTTTGTTACACTGTGAAGAAATCACTGGATTTTTATTTCTGGTCGAGCTTAACAAGAAAATCTAGTGCCTTTCCTTACAAAATACCGTGCAATCTCAATCTAATGAACCCCCATTATATGTATATCCCTATCTGATGTACTGGTAGCATGTCTCCCAAGTGAATACACTGAATATTTTAGTCACAGTTTTATGGACTCCCTATTATCTGAACTAATTTCATGTCTCTCAAGCAGTCTGGATAATCGAGAGTGTACTGTAACAGTATTCCTATCCACAGGTGCAGTTTGTTCCCTCCAGGTTTATAGCACACTGTGGCAAGGCTGTGATACTCAGTGTGGGACTTACAGTAAGACACGGTCAGTAGCAATCATGTGGCACACTGATGAGCATCAAACATCACACTCTGGTGTCAGTCCCAAACCTCTGATGAAAGGCAACAACTACAGGTGCGAAACATTGGATCAGCAGGCACTGCAGCATTTGCAGCTGTACCACACTAATTAATTTCATTTTACACAAGGTTTTTTGCACTACAATAAAAAATAGAGGCAGATTGTGATTGAGTTCTCAAGAGAGCTGCTTTAAAGTGCATTAAGGGAGCTGAGAGCTGTTCTCCTGCGTTTGATCATAAACCTTATAATGAGAAATGGGAGGGTAGTACCTCCGGTTTACAATGCTTAGGATAATGAACTATGCAGCATATAAAGAGAATCTGGCTGTCGTCCCTGTCTCGACAACACTCAAAATGTAGAACAGAAGCCTAAATAGACATATGTTCGAGAGGAACAGGCCGAGCTGAGGTAGCTGCCATGTGCTAGTGTGCCTCAACAGCGATGTCCAGAACTGTAGCAACTCCTGTGGCTAGGCCAGGGAACTTGCTTCAGCTGCAGGGAATGTGCTGCATGAGTATGAGGCCAGCATGGGCTGCACTCACTCTGGGAGGCTGGAGGGGCCAGAGAAAAAGGGAAAAAATGATAGCTGTCTAAATTATGGTCTGGGCTGTTGATTCCCCTGGGTCCTAGTGCCTGATGGCACTAGATCCTATTCCACATGATGGACTACCTTGGGAGGGGGAAGTCGGCTCTCCAAACAGAGTCTCTGCTATGGAGGGAAGAGCCATGGAGACAACCAGTAGATTGCTGGGACCAGGTGTACTGGGGACACAAGCCTGAACAGGGTACATCCCTGTACAAAGGACATGGCCGGAAGAGAAAAACTGCTATGGGAAAAAAAAATCATATGGGGAATTCTACGAAGTCACTTTAAAGTGGAGCCAGAAAGTCACAACACATAAATCAATGAATGACTAGCCCTCCAAATCCATGACACCAGCATCATCAGTATTCTTGAAATAAGCAAGGTCCACATGCTTCAGAAGTGGTGGCTTTAAACAGGAGCCCAGGGTCAGCAGTCTGAATGGGGAGGGGGGCTGCTTCCCAAATGGACCCCTTTAACAAGGCACACATGAGATGCCTTTGAGCTGCTGGATCCCTGCCAGCAATTAAAGATCCATAATTTATGTCTACTATAACTCATACCTACGTAAGGACATAGACAGGGTAGAGAAGGTTCAGAGGAGGGCAACAAAGATGGCGCATGGATTGCATCACAAGTCCTATGAGGACAGGTTGAAGGAACTGAAAATTTACTCCCTGGAGGAGAGGAGGGAGAGAGGGGATATGATAGAGACATACAAGTACCTTACAGGGAGGGACAGGGTGCAGGAATACACTATTTTTAAGCAAAAAAGATGTTCCAGGACTAGAGGGCATGGGATGAAGTTGGAGGGAGGACGATTCAGAGGAAACGTGAGGAAGAATTTCTTCACAGAACGGGTGGTGGACAAGTGGAACACCCTGCCAGAGGAAGTGGCGGGGGCTGAAACAATCACGGGATTTAAGAATGCATGGGATAGGCATAAAGGAATTCTGGAGGTCAGGGGTAAGGGGCAACAGACTTCTTGGAAAACATAAACTGAACTTACAAGCTCAAATGGGCAGACTGGGTGGGCCATAGGCCCTTATCTGCCGACACTGTCTATGTATGTATCTATGTATGTCAAACTCTTACTTATTCAACAGCTGTTTGAGGAAAAATGAGTGAGGTAAGGTATAAGGGTAGACCCAGCTTTTTCTTGAAATAAGCATTGCCTTGTGGAAGGTGCGTAATGGTATTCCCAGGAGGAGTAATGTTTCACATCCTTCACGTCACTACTGGCATGGACTCTTGTCACATATAAGCATGCTAGCATGTACCACGCATCATGCATCTGTTTCCTCCCATCTGGCACTTTTTCCTTGTCAATCGCCTTTATAAGTGCCACTTGTGAGGATGCCTACGCTGTCCATAATGTATACTACATTTGCATAAGGCTACACATTGCACCTTTTTTAGTGGCTATGTCAAACACCCAATGCTGCATTTAACATGGGCTTTTCAGGGGGAAGTAGGAGATTGAGGGGTAGATCCAGGGTATACTTTTACACCATTTGTTAAAAGCAAGAACATGTGCAAGCATGCTGCCGCCTTTTATTAGAACCCCCAGCTAAGTGGTTCTCATGTCACATAACACGCCTTAACATAATGAACAGTAGGAGACTAATGTGCCAATCATTTTTTATAACCACTGATCCTCATAAATGACACATTAGTCGGCGGTTTATTTATTTGTGCAAGCCAAAAAGTACAGTACCACGACCGTCAAAGCTAAATAAAGTACCACTGAGCATATAAAGTGTGCTAGTATAAACTTTATTTACTTACAAGCTGCTTCGGTACAGAACTATATAAGCCTCTTTCAGGAATGCCGGCAGATCCCACCAGTAGTCACTCCAACTGGTTTCTCTTGTTAACATGTCATCAGGGAGTGGCAACCTGCATCTGTATACTGCTTAAATCCTTACTCACTTAAAGACATAGTGTATCAATTGAATTTTTGCAGTGCAGAATGTACAGTACATTGTGCAAAGCATTTGGCTTAAAAAGTGCAATTCATATCCCACAATAATAAATAGCCATCACGAGCTTCGCTATCAGTAGGGGATTGTGCTGGATGTCCTTAATAGCTCTTCTCTCTCTTCAGAAGTGACACTAACATTATAAGAAAAATGTTCATCTTCAGACAGTAATTCCATGTCTACTGCAATATTGTACTATGATGGTGGTTACTACGGTATATTGACTTCTATTTTTAATTTGTGTGGATATGATGGTTATTTATTATACAATGGCAAGAAAGAGTGACCTCTGATTGGTCACTCTAGGACTGGACCCATGATGTTATCCCAGCATAACATCGTGGATCTAGTCCCAGCACATACATGACCAAACAACATCAGTAAAAATCACTGCCATGATTCCCCACTATTGTCAGTCACTCTGAGCATCTTGAAAGCATTCCCCACTCTTCCGTGGGTAACCCAAGCACAGTTATACCAAGCTTCCCTCTGAAAGCCGTGACATTGACTTTACAGAACTCCCTCCTCCTCTCCTGCCACTCCCAATAACCTTGCAAAACCAAACTCCGGTTTAAAAGTTTACAACTTACACAAAAACAAGCCGTCCTTGCAATCAGCTTCAGTGCTCAGTTTCTATACTCCCAGCCAGAGATAAATCCCTCCTCCAGTGTTTCCATGCAGATCCAACCCACCCATCAAGTTCACAGACACTCTTCTGGTCCCGGCAGTCGGATCCCTACCCCAGGGATATGCGTCTGAGCAGCACTTTCTGAATTTGTGCAGCGGATCATTTGGCCACTTCCATGGCCGCAGCCCAACCCACCCATTAAGCCTTCCTGGTCCCGAGAGTCGGATTCCTACCCCAGGTACTGCCGCCAACTGAACTTTCCTCTGATTGGCGCAGCTTTTAAGCAGGTTGACTCTGGTTGGTCTGCCCACTCTCCTAGCCATAGCCAATTGGAGCGCCTTTCTACATTGACTGATTTGACTACTTCTACATTGCAAAGGCCTCTTAGTTTTGTATTTATGCTTAAGTTATTTAATGTGCTTAGTCTTGCCTAACTTGTAAAGTTAAGATTTGCCTAAATCCTTTTGTCTGTACAGTACTGTTAGTCTCATGCTAGTGAAACCATTGTGCTGTTTTTTTTTTGGTTTTTTTTGTTTTTTTTTACAGTTTGTGATAGTTAGAGATATTTATTTCTATCTGTTGGTACTCCATACTGTTCACCCTAATTTTTATTCCCTACCTGTCTGACTATTTCTCTCCCTTTTCTGTTCTCCACTATCATCTTAGCCTAATCTCTAGCTCCCCGAGTATTTCCTACGTCTGCCTCCTCCCCCAGCTCTCGTTTACTTTCTTCACCAGACTCCATTCTTGCTCTCTGCTTGTAACCCTACCCCAGTCTCTGCTAATTTTCACCTGCATGGTCTCCACCCTCCCAGCCATTGTCTCTTTTTCCAACCCCACCCCTGCCATCTCTTGAGCTGTTTTCTGCTTTTGTGAATTTGCAACCCCCCCGCCGCCAGTCTGCCGCCAGCTGTCCGCCCATCTGTGTCTTCACTCCTATATTTACTTGTGTTCTTCCCCAGGGGCGCCGCTTTCCGAATTCGCACGGGTGGATCATTTGGCTGCTTCCACGGCCACCGCCCAACCCACCCATCAAGTCCATGGCTGCCCCCCTGGTCCTGAGAGTCGGATCCCAACCCCAGGTACGATTGACAACTGAACTTTCCTCCGATTGGTGCGGCGTTTTTGCAGGTTGACTCTGATTGGTCTGCCTGCTCTCATAGCCACAGCCAATTGGAGCGCCTTTCTACATTGACTTAACATTTACTGATTTGACTATTTCTACCTTGCAAAGCCCACTTAGTTTTTCTCCCTCCGCCTCCCAGGCCTCCTTTAAATACACTAATTGTGCCGCCATCCTCTGCGATCTCCTATCCCATTGGCTCACTGCAACCCTGCTCACCTCCTATCCCTGTATAAGACTTACTGTGTCCTCTTCATATTTCTCTGTGCATCTGTTTTTCTATAACTACTGCTTACCTCTCTCGCTTACCTTAGTCAGCTCTCTTAGGGTTGCCCTCTATTTACTTACTTTGTACACTCCTGCTTCCCATTTTTTTCTCACTGGTCCCACTTCTCAGTCTCTGGCTCAGATATAGCACTGTATCACATCCAACCTTAAAAGCTTTACTAACTTGGCTACCTCTTCTGTAATAGTCTAATAGGTCTGCTCCACCCTCAGTTTTGCTGTCTCATTCCTATCCTCCTAGTGTCTCCTGCTTTCACTGGTACAACGAGCCAGTACCCAGATCTGCTAAAAATGAAACCACACATGTTACTGCTTTTTCTTGTGACCTCATTGGCTTTTCTCCACCTGTCCCTGCCCACTGTTCTCCGAGGCCCCTCAGCCATCCCTAATTATCTGTCCCACGACTACTCATACTCGAATCTTCTCCTGTTGCCTACTGTCCAATGTGATCCCACTCCACTACTATTAAATAGGTCCTGGATCCATATGGTTGCCTATGCCTTACGAAACAGCCCCCTGTACACTCGTGCCTTTCGTCCCTTCCTGCGATGCAAACTCTGGTATCTCCTCCTACTGGCCCTATTGCTCTCAGGTGATGTTTATTCCAACCCTGGACCAGCTAACATAATACCTAGTCCCCTTACTAACGCCAAAGGTCTTATTGTGGTGCACCATAATATCAGGAGCCTTGTACACAACTTCGCTGAGCTGGAATCCTGGACCTCTCTCTACAAGCCTGATATTATCTGCCTTACCGAAACCTGGCTCAAACCTTCCACCCCCGGACTCTCTTTGCTCCCTTCCATCATACAATCTTTTGAGACTTGACAGACCTGCTCCCAAAAGAGGGTGTGGTACAGCAGTCTATTTTAAAGACCACCTCCATCTCTCTGCCATTTGATCGTCTCCCCCAACCCACTGTGAAGCACTACATGTCCTTCTCACTCTCGGCTCCAAAAAACTACATATTGTATGTGCCTACAACCCCCCTTCTAGCAGACTGAAGGTTATTGATGAGCTGCTTGAGCAGACCTCTTTTCTCTCAGGGAGAAATGAGGTTCTTCTACTTTGGGATCTCAACTTAAATTGGTTGGGTAACTCCCAACCCACATTACTGACTAGGCTTCAAAGTTTCAACTTGACCCAGATGATCAGTGACCCCACTAGAACTGCTCAACGTTCTAACTCTAGTGCTCTGCTGGACTGGGTAATGACCAACCACCAGGAAAATATTATATCCTCTGGCATTCTAGCTGATGCCATCACAGACCATTCCCCCACCTTTTGTATATGGGGTAAGAGTAGGCCTCCCCCATTGAAGTACTTTTTCATTACCTTCCAAAACTATGCACACCTTGACCCACAGTCCTTCCTACTGGACATTGCTGCTATAGATTGGACCCCACTTTTTGATGCCCAGACTGCTCTGTATCTTTTCCTGACTCACTTCCTTGCTATTCAGGACAAACACTTCCCTCTTGTAACCCAGCGGGTAAAAAACAGACCTAGCCGATGGCTAAAATCAGACCTACTCTCCAAACTACACCAGAGAGACAAAAGCTGGCTCCATTACAAAAGCACAGGACAATCTACTGACTTAAATTCTTATAGAGCCCTACGCAGTTCCTGTAAGAGGGAAATCAAAAAGGCCAAAAGTGCCTACTGCAAGGATCTAGTAACTAAATGCTATGGGATTCCAACAAATTCTGGTCCCATATAAAGTGCTTCCTTGGCTCAAATCCGGCCCCCGGCCCTAATGGCATGTCTCTAAATGGTATCCATTGTAATAATCCCAGAGCCATTGCTAACTTTTTCAATAATCAATTTTCTGACCTCATCAATTACATCTGATCTTACTTCGAGATACAGCTCTTGCAGCAGGTAACACCATTAGGACTGAAGCCGGCAGGCGGCAGGACTCCACGGAATTCTTCTAGCTAGCTATCTTCAGTGGGGACCGCCCCCGACGTCGGTCCCGCCTCCAACATCAGGCATAGTACATAAGGGGGCGGTCCCGCCTAGATTCCCCAGTTCTTTTTCCCGGCCACGACTTGTATGTCTCACCCTTCGGATCGCTTTCAGCGCGACGGCATGGTTAAGTTCTTCCTTCGGGAAAGTTCAGTTTTTCAGCTTAGTTGCTGTCTGATGTCCTCTCAACCTCAGTTGAAGGGCATCCCTCGAAGTGCGCCTGTGGGAAGCAAATCCTTTTCAAGGATCCGCATTCGGCCTGCGTCCGGTGCCTAGGCCCAGACCACGACACCCGGTCCTGTATTTTCTGCCAGGGGTTCAACAGCCGGACCCGGATCCGTTGCCAGAAGGCTCTGCAGGCGTTCCTGCTCGAGGAGAAAGTTAAGGCCATGGACACCTCCAAAGGGAGTTCTGCTGAGAAAGCCCGGAAACATTCCGAGAAGCATAGGGAGAAGGCTCCATCCAAGTCTCCTTCTAGGGCTTCAGACTCCCATAGTTCCGGCTCCCGGTCCGACCGTTCGCCTTCCCGGGCCCATTCTCAGCCTCCCTCCGCTGCGGTGAAGAAACCTTTGGGCTCCTCTTCCTCCTCACAGGCCAAGACCTCCAGGCCCTCTTCGTCCTCTTCTTCCAAAGCCCTGGTTAGGTCTGGGAGCCATCATCATCACCACAAGTCGGGTTCCCGCCATTCCGAACCTGGCGTCAGGTCTGCCTCCTTGCCTCCCCTCCTCCCCAGCGGAGAGACAGGAGCTTACCTGCAGCTTAAGAGAAGCGTCCGGGACTCGGCGTCGGCCCGGCCGGCGTTGGCCACTCATCATAGGTCCCAGGAGCTGTCGACCGCCAGACGCCCGCCGCCGGTCAGGCCTTCGCCCTCTCGGTCATCGGCAGGAGGGCCGACATCCGCACGAGTCGAGAAGAGGACCCTGACGCCTCCTACCAACGTCGGTCAGGAGACCATTACGGAGGAGGAACTGACACAGCCCGAGGACCAGATGGGCGAACCCGGTCCTGTCGAGCCTCCCAGGGAACCTTCCCCACAACCTGAGACTCCCGAGGAGCTGACACCGGAACCCGACCACCGACCACCGGCACCCGGTCCGTCGTCGGGCCTTTCTTTTTCTGAGGTTAAGGAGCTCTTCACCCACTGGTGGGATACCATTAGAAAGGATGTGGTTCCCACACCACCTCCTCCACCTCCTCCTCCTCCTCCGACACCTGTGACCCCTCCGGCTCCTGTGCCCCCTTCTCCATCCGGGGCAGCAGGCCAAGGACCTCCCCCCCAGGAGCCTACGGACCCTCCAAGGGGAAGACCAGATAGAAGGAGACCTCCGTCTAGATCCTTTTCAGGATCATCCAGTCCTAAGAGACCCAGAAGACGCCGCCATTCGCCTTCGACGGAGGATACAGGATCGGAATCCTGGACAAGATCCAGATCCCTCTCTCCTCTTCCAACCCCCTCTCCGGACCCACGTGAGCTTCCTAGATCTCCTCCAGATGACCCATCGTTCTCGGAAATCATGAGGCATATCCAAGAGAACATGGGCTGGGATGCAGAAGAGTTGGACCCCGGGAGACTACGCCTTGCTAGGTATCTTCAGCAGAAGGATCCCAAGCCTGTGGTGGTGCCACCCTTGGTGGACACTTTTGTGGACATCACCAAGGCAGCGTCCACATTCGCTCCCGTCGATGCCGGAAGCTGACCGCCTGTACAAGGCTCCAAAGGAGGACCAGTACTTGGCTCAACATCCTCTGGCCGACTCGCTGGTCATAACAGCCTCTCATGACCGGTCCCAGAGACCGCAACATTTGAGCACCCTGCCACTGGACCCGGAGTCCAAACAGCTGGACGCTATGGGCAGGCGCATGTATGCTTCCGCTATCTGCGCCATCAGATCCCTGAACTACTTGACCCACATGGTGCAGTTCCAAAATGCTTTGTGGGAACAGGGACTGGATCTGGCGGAAAAATTGCCAGAAGGTGAGCAGAAGGAGGAGATGTTGCAGCTCCTCTGTACGAGTTCGGACGTGGGAACCCAGGTGCTGCGAGCCACGTATGATTCCGCGGACTCCTCGGCCAGAGCGGCAGTTTCAGGTGTATACCTCCGGAAACACTCATGGCTTCGTGTCTCTGGATTTACCCCGGACATCCAGAAGAACATCATGGATGCCTCTTTCGAAGGAGAAGTTCTCTTTGGTGCACCCTCTGAGAAGGTTCTCACCAAGCTCCAAGAGGCCAGGAAGGCGGTGAGGTCGGTCCAGGCAATGTACCAACCGAAGCTTAGTTCCTTTCGTAGGAACCAAAGCCATTTTCGTGGACGGATGCAGAGACAACAGTCCTGCACCGGTCCACAACAGAGGGGCTCCGGTTCCCGCAGAGCCCAGGGAAGACAGCCCTTGGGCAGGAGTCAGCATCCAGCCAAGCTGGCCCAGCCCGCGGCTCCCTCCACCGCCACAGCCTGACTCCTTCCCGGCCCCCGCCCCCAGGATCAACGGGACATCAAGGTCGGGGGTCGTATTGAGAATTACCTGCCAGGATGGCAGGCCATAACCACCGACAGGTGGGTTCTTCAGTTAGTCAAAAAAGGCCACTTTATAGAATTCGCAGACAAGCCACCCTCGAGGCCTCCTCTGCTTTCCCGTTACTCGGGTCAGCACAAATTGCTTATCAGGCAAGAAATACTCATGCTCCTGCAGAAAGGAGCAGTGGAGTATGTTCCAGAGAACTAGATAGAATCCGGATACTATTCCCACTTCTTTCTGGTTCCCAAGAAAACAGGGGACCTCCGTCCAATCTTGGACCTCAACGACCTAAATATGTCGGTCGCATACAAACGATTTCACATGGTGACCCTTCCAGGCCTCATTCCAATGCTGAAACAGGACGCCTTCTTAGCGTCCCTAGACATGCAGGACGCCTACCTGCACATCCCTGTGGCTCAAGCGCACAGGAGGTTCCTGCGCTTAGAGTTCCTCGGCTACCATTTTCAGTTCCGGGCTCTTCCGTTCGGACTGTCATCGGCTCCCAGGGTCTTTACCAAGTGCATGGCAGTCATGGCAGCGTCCTTAAGGAGACAGGGCCACTATGTGTTCCCGTACTTGGACGATTGGCTTCTCATGGCCACCTCCAGAGAGGCATTGTTGCTGGCTATTCAGAGCACCCAGGGCCTGTTCCAGTCTCTGGGCATTCTAATCAACTACGAGAAGTCTCTCTCCTCGTACTGTCACAGAAGCTGCAGTTCATAGGCGCAGTTCTGGACACTGTTCAGGGGAAAGCATTTCTCCCAGACGACAGAGCGGAACGCATCAGAATCCTTATCAGGGATCTCTCAGCGAAGAAGACTGTCCCTGCCAGGCTGGTCCTTCGTCGGCTCGGACACATGGCTGCGACCATTCCGACAGTCCCTTTGGCAAGGCTCCACATGCGGGTAACTCAGTGGATGCTCAAGGTGCAGTAGGACCAAAGGCAAGACCACATGCAGCATCCGGTCAGAATCACAAATGCCCGTGATTCGAGACTGGCAATGGTGGCTAGACCCAGGGACACTTTCTGCAGGTGTCCCATTTACAGCGCCATCCCCGGAGATAATCCTCTCCACAGACGCCTCAGGGCTAGGGTGGGGAGCGCACTTGAACGGGGTGAGGTCCCAGGGAACATGAACCCCTCAGGAAGCCCACCTCCACATCAGCGTGCTGGAGATGAGGGCGGTCCTCTACGCCCTGCAGGCCTTTCAGTCAGAAATCCCGTCGAGCACTCTTCTGCTTCAGACAGACAACACGGCGGTGATGTAGTACCTCAACAAACAAGGAGGTGCACACTCTTACCCCCTTTGCAGGGAAGCTATGAGAGTGTGGGATTGGGTAATTTGACACGGCGCTAACCTGATTACAGTTCACGTTCCCGAAGTGGACAACACAATCGCAGATGGCCTGAGTCGTTCCCAGGCCAGAGTCCATGAGTGGGAACTTCTTCAAGGGGTTGCAGAGGATCTGTTTCTTCGATGGGGCACTCCAGAACTGGACTTATTCGCTTCCCCATCCAACGCAAAACTGCCCAATATCTGCTCGCTAGATCCAGGGCCTGGTGTTTTCTGGCAAGACGCATTGTCCTTCTCCTGGGTGAACAGATTCCTCTACGCCTTCCCTCCCTTCCCGTTGATCCAGAGAGTTCTTCTCAAACTGCGCAGGGAGCACGCAACAATGATCCTAGTAGCACCTTTTTGGCCCAGACAGATCTGGTTCCCCTTGCTCATGCAGCTGTCCCGGGAACCTCCGGTCCCGTTACCCTTCAGCTCCCACCTTTTGTCTCAGGAGGAAGGTTCTCTAGTCCACCCGGACTTACGCTCACTGAACCTGCATGCATGGCTCCTAGAGACATAGCCATTTTGCGACACAGGGTCTCGCAAGAGGTGGAGGAAGTTCTTTCCGTGGCCAGAAAGCCGGCAATGCATGTGACGTACACCATGAAGTGGTGCCGTTTTTGCCTGTGGTCGCAAGCACGCGGCCTTTCCCCTCTAGGTTACCAGCTGAAAGCGGTGTTAGAATATCTGCTCTCCCTTTTCCATTCGGGCCTCGCCTACTCCTCTATTAAGGTGCACCTCTGAGCTATTTCCGCTTACCACTTCCCAGTGGGACAGCGCACGGTAGCGCAACTCGATGCCTCTCGAGAATTTCTGAGAGGGGTGTTACACCTTAGGCCACCCATTAAGGACCCTGTTCCTCCATGGGATTTACTCTTGGTCCTGGAACAACTCACGCTTCCCCCTTTTGAACCTGCCGCGGATTGCGAGCTGCGTTTCCTGTCTTGGAAAATGTTATTTTTAGTTGCTGTTACGTCAGCAAGGAGAATTTCCGAGCTTCACGCTCTCATGTGTAAGGAACCTTATTTGATTTTCCACCAGGACAGAGTGTCCCTGAGGACGAATCCTAAGTTTTTGCCTAAGGTGGTCTCTGCACTCACTCTCAACCAGGACATTGACCTGCCTGTATATTTCCCTAAATATTCTAATAGAGGAGAAGCGCTGCTCCACACCTGGATGTTCACCACTGTCTAAGTATTACCTGAACAGGACTAAACAACCTCATGAAGTCGAGACAACTTTTCGTTCCTTCACTGAGCAGATGATGGGCCAACCAGTATGAAGCAGTCCCTTTCTCGCTGGCTTGACCAGTGCATATCATACTGCTATGATACTAAGCAGAAGCCCCTCCGGGTACAGTCAGGCCATTCCACTGGGGGTGGCTACCTCCTTTGCAGCACTGCCGCGTCTCCTGTCCTGCTATTTGTGCTGCAGCCACTTGGAGCTCTGTGCATACTTTTATCAGGCATTACAGCCTGGACATTGCTTCACGACGAAGAGCAGGTTTCAGCCTGGCGTGCTGCAGGGTCTCCTGTCCTAGAGTCAGGACTTGGTATGGACGTTTCTAGTTTCCTCCTCCTCCCAGAATGCTTACAAGCGTTATTGCTTGGAAATCAGTCCTAATGGTGTTACCTGCTGCAAGAGCTGTATCTTGAAGTAAGATAGTACAATTATGTAAGAACTTACCGTAACAGTAGATCTTCGAGAACAGCTCTTGCAGCAGGTCCCGTACCTTCCCGCCCACCTTCCCCCTTGGAGGAGGCATGGCTTACCGAGCCTTTGTCAGGGGCTTAGGCCCTTTTGTCTTCTGGACGGTGGATCCTCGGTCTCACATTCTGATGTCCTAGCCGGAAGTCTCGGTGGAACTAGGGGAATCTGGCGGGACCGCCCCTGTACTAAGCCTGACGTCGGAGGTGGGACCGACGTCGAGGGCGGTCCCCGCTGAAGACAGCTAGCTAGAAGAATTCCGTGGGGTCCTGCCTCCTGCCGGCTTCAGTCCTAATGGTGTTACCTGCTGCAAGAGCTGTTCTCGAAGATCTACTGTTACGGTAAGTTCTTACGTAACTGTACTTTCCTTCCCTGCTCAATTAAACTTAACCACCCTACCTGATGTCTCTGGGCCTAATTTCCACTTCAAGTCTGACTTTAACCATGAAGTACTAAGACTGCTTAACAACATCTCTGAGTTCGCTGCGGCTGGGTCAGACAATCTTGAACCTAAGCTCCTAAAACTCGCTGCCCCTTACATAGCTGTGCCTCTAGCCAAGATTTTTTAACCCTATCCCTATGCCACAGCCATGTTCCGGGCATTTGGAAGATAGCTGGGATCATCCCGGTCTTCAAAAAGGGTGACCATAAAAATCCCGCCAATTATAGGCCCATAGCTATCCTGTCTGTTCTCAGCACAATTCTTGAGAAGCTCATAGCTACTCAAACCATTGACTTTCTTCAGAAATATGACTTTCTTACTACTGCACAGCATGGCTTCCACAAAGGGCATAGTACCACCACTGCCTTACTCAACTTCACGTCTGATACTCTAGAGGCCATGGACGCAGGTTTTCTCACCGGGGCAATTTTTATCAACATGTCTAAAGCATTTGACCTTGTTGACCACCCCATCCTCTTAGCTACTCTAAGATCTCTAGGCTTTTCACTGAATGTCGTTACGTGGATTGGCAGCTACTTATTGAATAGGTCTCAATTAGTTAAACACAACTGTACTCTATCGGATATAGCTACCATAAACATTGGGTTGCCGCAAGGGTCTATCCTTGGTCCCTTGCTTTTCACTATTTTTGTAAGCAATATCACCTCTAACCTCCATCAGACTGCCTCCCTGCTATACGCCAATGATATTGTTCTGTACTCCAGTGCTAAAAACATTGTTGACATCAACTTATGACTCTCTCAGGACTTTCAAAAAATTCAACAGTAGCTATTCAGCCATAAACTTGTCTTAAATGTTTCTAAGACCCAAGCCATGCTATTTGGTTCCAGTGCTAAACTCAAACACGCTCAGCCCAAGTTCAGTGTCTCCACTGCTAATGGTTCATCTGTTTGGGTGGTACACTCTTTCAAATATTTAGGTATCACCCTTGATCTGGCTCTTAATTTTGATCTCCATATTCAGCAGACCTGCAAATTGGTAAACTTGAAACTTGGTATTGCCTACCATTCCAGCTATGTGCTCACCCCTTCAGCTAGGGTTCCAATAGCACATGGCTTACTCTTGCCGTTGCTCACTTATGGGGTTGCAAGATATACCTCGGCGAGTAAAACGTGTTTTTGGAAGTGGGATGTTACCTACAGCAACATCTGTCGCAATGCGTCATCTTCTCATCAAATGAAACACTGCTGCCTTCTTTACTCTGAACTGGGCTGGCTTTCTCCTCTTGCATCTAGATCCTATGCGTATAGCTTGGTCATTGATAATATCATCAGAACACAAATACTCAAGCTCCTGGTGGGTATATTTAGAAACCAGACATCCAGCTATGGTCTACGCTCAGCGGACAATGCCCCTGTCCGCATCCCCAGACATAACTCCTCCAAAGACCACAAAAGCCTGCAAGCAACCACAGCCCTCCAAGACCTTTTAGCGGGGCGACCGGCACCTTCAAAGCCGCCACCCATGCCACCCTCTCCAGCCAGCAACAATGACAGGTACGGTGACTTTTTGACCAGCCGGAAAGCAGTGCTTTCTTACTTCTGCAACCTGATTGGTTGGTCTCCCTGACTGTGTGCTCCTATTGGCCAGTTTCTTATGAAATGCCGTGGCTCTACAGTATGAACTTCTCTCATTCAAAATTCTACTGCTTAATTCTGGAAAATCTTAATATTAGCAAATAAGATTGTTCATAACTGTTTTAAAGCATTAGAGCATTAATTGCCATTTAGTTTTCAGTGTGTGTATATAAGCAGGGCCACCTCAGCACTCTCAAAATGTCATTACTACAGCTTTTGTTAAATAATTTATTCTGTTATTGACTGTTAAGCAGTATCCTGAAACTATTATTTAACCAAATTGTACTGTCACTGCTAAGTGTCTTTGGACCTCAATTTAGTGCTAGTTTATCATCACACCAGGTCTGTAGCCACACCACTGGTGCTTGTTATCACTCCTGGTCAGTAGCCTTACCCCTGGAGCTTGCTCGGCTCCTGCATGACCCTGCTCTCTGTCACCTCACTGCTCCCAGGTCCCCTACAGTATACCCCCTTTTCTATCCAAGATTGGCCTCTCAGCATGATCTCTGTTAAAGAATTCCGTTTCCCCCCCCCTCCACTTCGTTCTCCTGGCTAACCTTATCCTGGGACTCATCCCCCTCCTCTCGGACACTGACCCTGTACAGGACAGTGGCAGTGGCAGGTCCATCCACCACTGCTCTGTGACCGATTTTACGTTCTCTAACCTTATGGCCAATGCCGTTGGTCCCCGCTATCCTCCTAGCGGACTGCTGTCTAGACTTGTCCTGCCCCAAATCAACATTAAGCGACGTCGTGTCTGGAGGCCAGAAATTAAAGGTCCCCCCCAAGAGGACCCCTTCTGTGGCTAATCTTACTGTCCATTGCCCTATCTGGCGACATTGAAGTCAATCCTGGCCCCACCACCATGGCTCTCCTCAGAAATGGTGGAGGAAAAGGGCCTGAAAGTTGCTCACATCAACATTGAGTCTTCTTCCCAACCTTGACGAGCTCACTGCATGGGTCTCTCTACAAGCCTGACATCCTGGGGATAACCGAGACCTGGCTTAAACCCCAGATTCCCGACTTGGTCTGCAGGCTCCTGGCTATGAGCTAAAGCGGCAGGACAGAATAGGGAGCAAAGGGAGGAGGTATCCTGATTTACTACAGGGCCCACCTCAACGTGCCCCTTATAAACCACACCCCTCTGTGCTGCGTCAACCTGTGAGCTCCTCCACACCGTGCTGCTGCTTGGCAACACCAAGAAACTGCCGTGTGTAGCTCCTACAACCCACCTAAGGGCGGGCTGCAGGGCCTCTCCCATATCCTGGATACTGTCTGTCCCAGTACCGGGAAATGAACTCCTTATCTTGGGGACATTAACCTAAACTGGGATGGGGAAAGCATCAAGCAGTTTGAGGCCCTGCTTGCCACAAATCCTAACACAACTGGTAAGGGCCCACCGTCAAAAGGCAACGGCACTTCCTGCTCCCTCTTGGACTGGATTATGTCAAACCGTCCGAGAGGATCTCCTCAGTAGGGGCCCTACCTGACGCCATATCAGACCACTCTCCGGTTCTGTGTATATGGAATATCCCCTTCCCTAAGGTTCCCCACAAAATCATCCAGGTTCGAAACTTTGCCAGATTAAACCCTGACCTGTTCTTGGAGGAACTCAGGCTTACGGACTGGTCAACAGTCTACAGAGCATTGGATCCCTCATCGGCCGTCGCCGTGTTCCACAACATCTTTGTGGATCTGCAAGATAGGCATGCCCCTATCACTAGGCGTAGGGTCCGTGGGACAACCACCCAGTGGCTGAAAGGGGTCTCCTCCCCACATGCGAGAGACAAATGCTGGCATCAGGTAAAACACTCACACCGACACTGCCCTGTTGCAGCAATACAGAAAACTCAGAAATGAGTGCAGAAAATGATCAGGGGCAAAGCGACTGCAAGGCCGCTTCTCAGCTCTGCTAAAGACCCCAGACGGTTCTGGAGAACCATCCAATCACTGGTTGGCGGTCGCTCCTACTCGGGGTCACTGACATGCTCATCGAAGGGTCTCCTGCAACAATCCTCACGTGATTGCTAATGCTCTAAACTCTCATTTCACAGACCTCCCTTCTGCTCTCCCGCTAGAGGTCCTCAGCCCAAACTCAAACTGCCCTGCCTCCCGTCCCAATGGGAGTCTGGTCTGACCGCCCTCCATTTTACCTAAAGGCGGTATCGGTAAGCAAGGTGCGTCTCTCCTTCTTGATCTCTCCCAGAATGCTAGCCCTGGTCCCTGATGATCTGGAGCCAAAGCTTCTCAAACTAGGTGCTCCCTTATAGCCTCCACGGTGGCCACATTTTCAACCTATCCCTTACCCAGGGACTGATCCCGGATATCTGGAAGGTTGCCAAGGTCGTCCCTGTCCCTAAGCAGGGCGCACCCAAATCCTGGACAACTACTGTCCCATAGCTATCCTCTCTGCTGTCAGCAAGCTCCTGGAAAAGGTGGTTGCCAAACAAATCTCGGAGTATATCCACTCCCATGGTCTGCTGACCCCGGCCCAACACGGCTTTCGTAAAGGGCACAGCACTTCCACGGCCCTCATCTCAGTCTCTTCCAGCATCAGAGCTGCTGTGGATCAGGAAAACTCTCAGGTGTGGTATCTATTGACTTATCCACAAGCTCAACCTCGCTGACCACCTACCTGCTTGCCCTGCAGATGAGGTCCCTTGGTTTGTCCCCCACCGCCCTAAACTGGGTCTCTGACTACCTAAATGGCGAAAACAACTAACTAAATTCAATAAAGTCCTCTCTGCCCCGGCCTGTCACCTCTGGTGTCCCTCAGGGCTCCGTGCTGGGTCCCCTACTCTTTTCCCTGTTCATCAACAATCTCCTGATGTGGTCTCCAGCTGCCATGTCATCATGTATCGGATGACCTGGTTCTCCTGTCCCTCCTGTGATACAGCCACACTAAACCGTCACTTATCTGAAGACCTCTGGAACATCAGGCATGGCTCTCCAACCATAAATTGGTCCTAAATCAAAACAAAACCCAGGCTATGCTCTTGGTTCCTCTGCCAAAATCTGAGCCTCTTCAACTCCCTACATATCAACTTCTGAAGATGGCTCCCTCTCCCTACCGTGACCTCCCTCAAATATCTTGGGTGGCTTGATCCCCAATGGACCTTGGTAGTCATATCCATAATGCCTGCAGTGGGGTAAACCGCAAACTGGGGATGGCCTACAGGGGCTCAGTGCAACCTCACTCCAGCGGCTTCGCTTAGCTCTTGCCAGGGGAGTACACTTCCCTCCCTCAGCTCGGCTCCCTCATATTTGCTCATACTTCTAAGACCCTCCTAGCAAGTGGAGCGCATGCAACAACATCTGTCGCTTTGCCCTGGCCCCCCCGCCTCACCCATCACTGCGAACTCTATGAGAAGCTTGGCTGGCTATCCCCAAATCACCTTAACTTTAGCACTGGGTGCCTCGTGAGTAAAGTACTTAGCTCCGCACCCTCCGAACTGGCCCGGTCTTGCCCTGCTGACCTCTCCCCCTACCTGCTTAGATCCCAAGGCCCCGCCTACTAAGTGTACCTACTTCCTGCACCAACATGGGGGACCGGAGTTTTGCTGTCCATGGCCCCAGGCTCTGGAACTCCTTTCCTGAAAGAATCCGTACTGCCTCCTCTCACAAGAGTTTCCGGACCTCCCTGTGGGATCATCTTAAGGTGGCTTCTCGCTGTGAATGTCCTAAGCCTCCTTAGCCTCCCGGTGTCCACTGGTGCCGGCTTCTTCTCTCCTGCTCTGGCATCACCACTCTTGCGCTATGTCCTCGTCCAAATCCCCCCTCCCTTGCTTGACTAATGCTATGATGTTACTATGCTCATAATCCTCACCAGCCCTGTTGGTCATTGAATTTATCTCTAATTTATACCTTGCCCCAGCACTGTATCTGGGTGTACCTTCCACGTAAATGTAAAAACTGTAAAAATTGTCTTTTCTCCTGTTTTTGTACCTGAATGTATTCATCTGAACCAATTACTGTATCAATGTACCTGTTGTACCCTTTTGTACTCTCCCGGGTCGTTCCTGAAAATAGGCATAAAACTTGTCTAGTGTACTTACCCGGTAAAAAAAAACGAAATAAATAAATAAAGGTGCAAGTACTTTTTCCTGTCATGCCTCTCAACACTGGTACTCTCTCCCGCTAACCATACACTTAGCCTCATCCCATGCCTCCTTCAAAAAATTGCTACATGACCATCTCGCTGATTCCTGTTCTTGCTTCTGTTTTGAACCTCCCTAGCCTCTATTCCTCTCATAACACTGCCCTCCATAACCATCCCTCAGAACTGGCTCCGATTAATATGCTCTGCACTTTTCCTCCTGATATTTGATTGTCCTGCCTTCATCACTTTTGGTCCACTCCTCCTACCTTTCCTTAATTCTCTATTCTATCCTACCCTTCTTTATCTAGCATCCTTACTCCTTTTCAATTCCTAACTCTCCTGTATCTATCCTGTATGACTATTATAGTGTATATTGTCATCACTGTGTTTAACCTACCCCAAATGTTCTGGCATGTTGCTCTTATGAACTTACTTGTTATGTCGCCTTCCTATATTCCTGTTTTGAAACTGTATTGTATTTTACCCTACCTTTGCATATTTCTCATGCTTGTACTGTATTTTGTTCCTCAAAACTTGTCTATATACTGTAGTTATTGTACTGTTACTGCTTCCAGTGTTTTGTTCTGTAAACTCCAGGGTCATGCCTGAAAATAGTCATTGCTATGGCTAATGCACCTTACCTGGTCAACAAAAACTAAATACATACATAAATATTTCTGATTTCTGCCCTTACATTTCTGAGCCCAGCTGCAGTTTGTGAGGGACATAGACAGCTCCCATTTCTGAAATGAGTAATTTAAAACATAAAATCCAACATCACAATTGGCAATCCCGGCTCCCACTCCTGATTCCCGCTCAACACTTTAAAGCACATGGAGAGTGCCTGGGCCCATTGAAGAAATGGCACTGTCCACACCTTCCCAAGAGACTTAATGCCTCTGTGAAAATCACAGAGCTTCTTACTCACTCCTCAATACCGTGCTTGCCATTACGCCTTTTCTTTTCTTCTGGTACAAAGCAGCTGGCAACCACCAGAGTTAACAATGAGCATCAGAGGGCAGGTGTGCTGCTGGCTTTCAAATTCCAGAACCAAGACAGTGAGAAACAGAGAAACATAGGGTGGGGGTGGGGCTTGCCTGTAGCAGAAAGATTGTGGGACCACAAAACAACTGCTTTGTACACCATACAAGCAAGGTTCAGTGGGCAAAGCCACACACTTAGCAGCTCCACCTACTGTCCGAAACAAGAAACAATCAGCACTATTTTTTTTTTGTTAGTAGGCATACCCACTAAAAATATGACAGAAAAATGCACTTGTAATAGACTTCTTAATCTTTTTTTCCTTTTTAAACAAATAAGCCATTGTATAATAGGAATAATGCACTCCAGGGTATGTGTTGTGCTGCGATAGTGTAGCTTCTCGGGTATTGGGTGCACTCAGCCTCCGGCCTCGTGCCCAACCACCCGAGGCATGACGTTACCCCAGCATGACACACACCCTGTCATGCATTATTCCTTTATTGTAGGATATGAATTGCACTTGTTAAGGTGGAATTTTTGCACAGATATATATTTTGCACTACAGCAATTCTATTGATGCACTATGTCTTTAAGTAACTGGGGACTTAAGCAGTACTCAGATACAGGCTGACACTCCCTGATGATATGGTAACACTCAAAACCTGTCAGACTTGCATGGTTTTATACCAGAGCAGCTTGTAAGTAAATTAAAATTTATACTTGCAAACTTTACATGTTCAGTGATATTTTATTTGGCATTGAGGCTGGTGGTACTGTACTTTTTGATTTGTACAAGTGTTGTTAGTAACAGCACACCTTCCAGTTGGGTCGGCCTCCCTTTGTTTGTTTCAGTATCTGTCTATTCACCCACTGCAGCCATCTCTAAATGTTTCCAGTTGTGCATGTATATTGAGCCCTGCTTCTCTCTCCTGCAGTGGCTGGGAGTAAACTGTAATGTCCCAACAGTTTGTGGATATTAAGTTTTAGGGATGCAGGCAGATCACTGTCGACCACCATGTCTAGTAACCTAGGTGACACTAGCCTGTTCCTGAATCCTGAACCATTTGTGGTAGAAGGAGAAACACAAGTTGATAATGTAGCCCAACCTATTCCTGACATTGTTTCGGCTTCCCTGCAGCTAGAAGAAGTTGCATTAAAAGCAAGGCAAAAGTATTGGCATGCAACAATACCTGAAGCATATGTGAAAGTCAGGAGGGTTCCAAGGGGCCTTAGAGTGATTAAATGGCCTGTGTATGGCCATGACAGGCAAAACTTCATGCAAGATTGGAGGGAAACACAACAACAGGTGTCTTTATTATAGCGATAATACCGTAGTGGTCTGGGTTATGAGGTTATAACCTGACCGGGGTAATAAACACCGAGACCAAAGGCTGAGGTGTTTATTAACACTTTGGACTGTTTATTACCAAGGAAACCCAGACCACTATTGATATTATCACTATTATACTGGAAAAAAAATTGCCTGATCCTCACGCTGCAGCACCTTTGTGAGAAATGAGAAAGCAGGAAACATACATAGAAACATAGACTTTGACGGCAGATAAGGACCGCTAGGACCGCTTGGCCCACCTAGTCTGCCCAGGAAGTTTCTCATAGAAGCACTGTAGCATTTCTAGATGTCTCTGACTGGCTGCTGCATGTTGAAGTGGGAGGACAAACTGGGATTGCTCTCTGGCTAAGTACACATGCAGCAGACAATCAGGATACAGTGCCACTTTGCCATTATTGCTCTTAGCCAATCAGAATGCAGAGCCACTGCCCCATTATTTAGTCTGCTGTCTGATTATCACAGAATAACCAGACAGTAACCCTGAATTCTAACTGGCTGAGAGGCATTTTTTCCAGTATAGTATTTGTTAACTGGATGATAAGACACTGTGCATCCCAACAAGACGAACTGCAAGCCAAAGTATAATCTAAGGAGAAAGCAGCTTCTGCTTTTAAAGATCATCTGGATTTCAAAGCCTTTGAACTTAAGTTTAAGAAACCTACTGAAGCTTAAGACTGTAAAATCAAGGCACAAAAGCTAAGTTCAAAAGAGATAAACAAGATTGATTACTTGACAGAGTCTTCACATGGAAAAAAGGAAATGTAAAGTTTAGCCCTCGGAGTCAAAGAGGTCGACCAGCCCCAAAATCTGTTTTGGAAAACACAACCAAAGACCATTTTACATTGACAAGTGAGTCAGGAACTGATTCACTTTGGATGATTTTTTTTTTAGAGAAATCAGGCCTTGGGAACAACACAGTGCTCCACCTCGACACCTCAATGCAGCACCAGACTGGTACAATTCTAGTCAAACGTAAAAGAAGAAGGAGGAGAGCATGTAAGAGGATGACAGGCCACAGTCAGAAAGCAGAGCCCCAAGCGGGGACCAAAGCAAAGAAAAAAGACAACAAACTCTACACTGGGGCGGGGAAATAAACATAATTAATTCATCATCTCTTGAACTGGCAGCTTCCCAAGTAAATATCTTGAGTAAGGGACTGAACTTTGTCCCTTCGTGCAAGTCTAGAAAATGTTATCTTTTTGAGGCTTTTAAAAGATTGTCTAGTGAGCCAAATCTTAAGGTATTGTTTGCTTCATATCTCTTCTCTGTTCAGACATGACAGTAACATAATAAGAAAAATGTTTATCCTCAAACATCAACTCCATGTGCGAAAGGCCAAGCGGACCTTATATGCCTACACATTCTATGTGTCCATGTTTGATAAGGGAACATCTGGTCATACACATGAGATACAAGAGGACAATTTATTACAAGTATCAGGATTAGTAAACAACATAGAGACATTGTAAGACACGCACCACCCCCCTTTTGAGGCACCTTCTACATATATCCCTCCGCATTCACTGGCAGTCATGGTGTTCAAGAGGGTGTACCTTGTGGACATGGAATCGATGTTTGAGGATGAATATTTTTCTTATTATGTTACTGTCATGTCTGAAGAGAGAAGAGCTATTAAAGACATCCAGAACAATCCCCTACTCACTGGGTCTATTGTTTTGATGGCCTCTAGGGACTATAATCAAGAGATTTGGAGACAGTTGCCTAACACTGATTTTTATGCAGGACTCAAACATGATATGACTGATGTTTTAAAAAAAAAGATATTGATTCTTCTTTTACAGGAGTCTTTGCATTCAGGTGTTTTTTCCAAGTATACTTTTGAGTTCCTTAGAGTGAAACACCCAGTAAGACCAACGGTTTACATTTTAGGTGGTCTCTGAGAATGGTTCTCTGACAGAGCCATTGTCACGTTTTGTAAATGACATTAAAGCAGCAGTACTAGATAATCAGGAAGTGATTATCAAAATTCTGTTTCTAGGATCGTGGATATGTTGTTCATCTTCACTTATGTGGCATGCCCCTTTCCTTTTTAAATCTTGCTGGAAATCTTCAAGTCGGCTCCTCGCACCCACCTGGGTGGTATAACCCTCAGCTCCTCCCCATGATGCCAGATCTTGCTTTCCGCTGGAAGATTCAGGTTGCCTCCCTCATGCTCACGCATTTTTTAGGCCCTGGCTTCATAAACTTCAGTTATTCCGAAAATTCATCTAGGTCGCATTAGCGATTGTGACTATTTTGCTTCGATTATGGAAGACAATTCTTCCCCCGGATTTTGCTAGTGTCCATATGGCCAGAAGATGTTGTGCACCAATCCCCACACCGCATGCGTCTACTGTCTTGGTGTCGACCATGATACTTCAAAGTGCGATCTTTGTCTCGCTTTTCATCCTAATGTCCTCGATGACCGTCTCGCATGCCTGAAGTTGGGGAGGCTGGAGAAACAGCACCCTCCAATGAAGTCTAAGGAGGCTCGGTGGGCAGTTTCTGTGGCTGCAGGATCTGCTGAGCAGTTGGAGCGAATGCAAGCATTCGAGGAAGAAGTGGGTCTGGCTGCAGAAACTACTCGGAGCATCTTTATTCCTCTCAACCTGGGCTCCACCTTTTCGTGCTTCTTCCAAGAGTTGTGCCAGTCTCTCCTGACCAAGGGGGAGAGTCCTACAGGCATACACTCCTCTCGGTCCCGTAAGCAGGAAAAGGACCTGGGATCGTCTTCGTCCTGACGGAGACGCTCTTGGGATCAGGAGAGATCTCAGTCCCAGGAACCAGCAGTCTTGGTTTTGGTTGAGATTGCCCCTTCAGCCGCTGGCTTTTTGGTTTTGCCGTCTGGTCAGTTGGCCGAAGTGTCGGTCAGTGATGTGGAAATCATCATTGACCTGATCGACCCATTGTCGCTGACTCCAGTCAGCGATTCTTTCGATCGAACTCTGATTCTTACTTTCCCCGATGAGGAGACCCAGCCTGCAGGGAATCCCATTGAGGAAGTGGTCCCTGACTCCGGGAAATCACCGGTCCCGCCGGTGTCTCCCGGGTGACCAAGTCGGCCTGTCTGATCTCGAACGAGGTCCCGGACCCCCTCGACAGAAAGGCAGAGGAAGAGCCACAAACACTCTAAAAAGAGGTGATGCCATCAGTCGTCTTCATCCTCCTCGGATAAGGAGAGGCTCCATCAGAAACTCTGTCAGCACTACGAGGACCTCATGTGGCATCGGCTGATTTTGACCCGGCACAAGCCGACCCCGGCTTCCACCCTGGCCATTACTTGTCTTTTGCCTCCTAGGCCGAAACCAACTCCTTCAGAGCCAATCAAGTTAGTTCCCCCACCCGCGGAACTGGCGAAACCTCCAGTTTGGCCTAAACTGGTCTCTCCACTGATAGTGGTGGAACCACCGCCCAAGCAGCCTGTGGGAGGGGCTCCTTCTAAAGAAGAAAGGCCAGGCACTGAGCTTCCCCAGCGTCTTTTGGTCACTGTCACCCCGGACCGGCCCCGGCGGGTCGAGGGTAACCTGGGCAGTCGACCGTTGTATCCTGATTCCTCAGATTCGGATGTGACCAGCCTGCATTCTCATCTTGGGGATGATGAATCAGCCAGGAGGGGTTAGAGATGGAGGAAGGTCCTTCATCCTTTCAGGGCATTCTTCTCCTCATCTCTGAGTCCACAGGGATGCCCCAGGAGCCAATCCAGAAAAAGGCGGAGTATCCTCTCACAGACATCCTCAAGAGAGGGGATACCCCGCCGGAGGCTTTTCCTGTGACCGAGGCCATTGTTGGCCCAGCCTTGGAACTCTGGCAGTGCCCTGCCTCTTACCCAGCACTGTCTGCCCGCATGGCTTGCAAGTATGCGATGCCCATGGGGTCCCTTTTGGGGTTCACAGAGCACCCTTCGTCCGAGAGCCTGGTGACCGACACTGTGTTCAGGCATATTGGCAGTTCTGCCGACACCGACTGACCTCCTGAGAAAGAGTCCAAGCTCGTTGACCATTCAGCCAGGAAGGTCTATGCGGCTTCTTCTTTGAGCCTTCGACAGGCAAGTTCGGCCATCATCATGGCGCATTTCTCCCACGCCCTCTTGGGCTCCTTGGATGAAGTCCCCCACATCTCCCCGCCGATATGCAGGCCATGGTCAAGCAGGTCCAGGATCAGGGCCCAGCTGTTGCCAAACAGCAGCATCAGACAGTCCTGGACATTGGGGATTCTTGTGCCCGTTCAATGGCAGCCGCAGTTGCCTCTCGTCGTAGGGCTTGGCTGAGACTCTTCTCCTTCCCGATGGATACTCAGCACAAACTAGCTGATGTGCCTTTCCTGGGCACTGACCTTTTTGGCCCAGGTGTGGCTGGTCACCTTCAGCGCATTGAGCAGTCCAGTGCCACCTTGGACGCTACTTCTGCCAAGGGTTCTTCAGGCAAGAACCAGCGAATAAAAAGCCATTTTGGCACTGTTCCTCTGCGGCACAGCAGCATCAGCAACAGTAGCAGGCTGAAGCTTGGAGCCCCCGGCCCAAGTTCGGGCCATCCCAGGCCCATAAAGGAGGCCGAGGTTCAGGTCCTGGATCCTCCTCCTCCTTCAAGCCTGCTCAGTGACGGGGCAGGGGCTACCGCCCCCTCTCCATGCCAGCTCTGGGTCCTTCCGTGGGGGTCCAGCTCCACCACTTCCTTTCCGCCTGGTCCGCTGTCACTTTGGACAGGTGGGTTCTCGAAGTGGTCGTTCAGGGGCTACCTATGGAATCCGAGCAGTACCCTCCAAGTCAAGCCCGTGCCCCTCGGGAGGAAAGAGTATCTGCCCGGACTCAGTCAGCTCTCCGAGATGACATCTCTCAGCTCCTCCTCAAGGAGGCAGTAGCTCCATTGGCGGATTCTCCAGCAGACCCAGGCTTTGTCTCCAGGTATTTCCTGGTGCCCAAGCAGATGGGGGGGCTGGTGCCCCATTCTAGATCTGCACGACCTGAATCAATATTTCAGGTCACGCACCTTTCGGATGGTCACTCTGTCCCAGATCATACCATCCTTGGAGTGAAACATGTGGTTCTGTTCACTGGATCTGCAGGACGCATTCTTTCACGTACCAATCTGTCCGTCTCATCAGCGGTACCTCTGCTTCAGAGTTAAAAGGACCCTGTACGAGTTCCGAGCCATGCCATTTGGTCTGTCATAGGCCCTAAGGGTCTTCACCAAATGCATTGCTGCATTCAAAAAGTATGAGGAATCACAGAAGAAGCATGACAGGGAACTGTATCAATTAAAGCAGAAAGAGGTGGGGAAGGCAGTCAGAATAGCAAAGGCCCAAACCGAGGAAAAAATAACCAACTCAGTTAAGAAGGAGGATAAAACCTTTTATAGGTACATTAGGGAGCATAGAAAGGTTAAGGGAGGAACAGTGAAGATTAATAAAGGGGAGGGGAGGTGGGCAGAGGGAGACAGTGAAAAGGCAGAGATATTGAATGAATACTTTTGCTCAGTATTCACAAAAGAAGATGAGGAGTTACCTAAACCAGACAATAGAAGCACTCTGGTGAGGGGTTGACACCAGTCCATTTACAGAAGAAAGAGTCCTGAAAGAACTCCTAAAACTCAAGGTGGACAAAGCAATGGGGCCTGATGGGATTCACCCAAGAATCCTAAAAGAACTAAGGGAGGACCTAGTGACACCACTGACCACACTTTTTAACAAATCATGGGAGGATGGGGTGGTACCTGAGGACTTGAGGACCTGATTCCCCTTCACAAAAGTGGGAGCAAGGCAGAAGCAGGAAACTACAGACCTGTAAGTTTGACCTCAGTGGTAGGGAAAATGATGGAATCACTTCTGAAAGAAAGAATTGTTGAGTACCTAAAGGCCAGCAGGGCACAGGACCCAAAGCAGCATGGATTTACAGCAGGAAGGTCATGTCAGATGAATCTAATTGATTTCTTTGACTGGGTGACCAAAGTAATAGACCAGGGAGGGGCTGTGGATATGGCCTACCTAGACTTTAGCAAGGCATTTGACACAGTCCCGCACAAAAGATTAATAATCAAGTTAGCCAGCCTGAGAGTGGGCCCCAGGGTGGTAGCCTGGGTAGCAAACTGGCTGCACAACAGGAACAGAAGGTAATAGTGAATGGAACACATTCCAAAAAAGGGGGGGTTACTAGTGGAGTACCTCAGGGCTCAGTACTGGGTCCAGTCTTCTTTAACATCTTTATAGGTGACATTGCAGAGGGCCTGGAGGGAAAGGTATGCCTCTTTGCAGATGACACAATTATGTGTAACAGAGTTGATACACAAGGAGAGGTAGAAAGGATGAGAAGGGACTTGGCAAGGTTGGAGGAATGGTCAGACATATAGCAACTTAGATTCAAAGCAAAGAAGTGCACCTGGGAAACAAAAACCCAGGAGAAGAATACACAATAGCAGGGGAGGTACTAACAACAACAGAAATGGAAAGGGACCTGGCGGTAGTCATATCAGATGACGTAAAGGTGGGTAAGCAATGTGAGAAGTCAGTAAGGAGAGCCAGGGGGGATACTGGGATGCATAGGAAGGGGCATCACAAGTAGAAAAAGGGAAGTGGTTATCCTTCTGTATAGACAGTTGGTGAGACCCCATCTGGAGTACTTTGTGCAGTTTTGGAGACCTCATCTACACAAGGACATAGACAGGATGGAAGCAGTCCCGAGGAGGGCAACTAAAATGGTGCAGGGTCTGCATCAGAAACCATATGAAGAGAGACTGAGAGAGCTTAATATGTATACCTTTGATGAAAGGAGGGACAGGGGGGACAGGATAGAAACTTTCAAGTACCTCAAGGGAATCAACAAAATCCAGGAGGGTAACATCGTTCAGAAAAAGAGTTGTGTAAGAACAAGGGGGCACAATTTAAAGATAGAAGGGGGACGGCTCAGGGGTAATGTGAGGAAATTTTTTTTCACGGAGAGAGTGGTGGATGCATGGAACCACCTTCCTGGGGAGGTTGTTGGGTCTAAAACAGTGGGGGAATTCAGACATGCATGGGACAGACATAAGGCAATTGTAGTTGGGGGTGGCAGGAAGTAGGCTGTTGGTTTACTAGAATCTGCAGCTTATCCAGTAGGTAGGGAAATGGGCAGACTGGGTGGGCCAAGTGGTCCTTATCTGCCATCAAAGTCTATGTTTCTGTTGCAGTGGTGGCGGCCCATCTCAGGCATCGGGGGGGTCAGGATTTATCCCTACCTCGATGATTGGCTCCTAGCAGGTTCCACCCGACAGGAGGTGGAGAGGTCTAGGGACCTAGCCCTCCAGATTTGCTCCCAACTCGGCCTCCTGATCAACGAGGCCAAGTCAGAACTTGTGCCTTCCCAGGTGATGGACTTCATTGGGGCAGAACTCAACTGTCATCAAGCCTGAGCTCGGCTCCTGGCAGACAGGGCGGAGATTCTCTCCTCCTTGCCAAGTCGTTTCTGGTTGGGCAGTTGCGCCCTGCCCGGGCCTTTCTGCACCTTCTGGGTTACATAGGGGCGTGCACCTCAGTGGTCTGTTGGGCCCGGTTGCACTTGCGCCCCCTTCAGTGGGAGCTGGTCGCCCAGTGGACTCAGTGCCATGGTCATTTCGACCAGCTGATCACTGTAACCCAGAAGATGTGGGACACTCTCCACTGGTGGACCGCCCCAGACCAGGTGCAGGAAGGGATCCCGTTTGTCCACCCCGAGCCAACGGTCGATCTTACGACCGATGCCTCTCTCATTGGCTGGGGAGCCCACATGGGGGACAAAAGGGCCCGTATGCTGTGGACCCCTGAGGAGTCCTAATGCCACATCAACCTGTTGGAGCTCAGAGCAGTCAGACTGGCACTGTCAGCTTTCGCTCCTCAGCTCCGGGGTCAAGTGGTTCAAGTCCAGACGGACAATACCATGACCATGTACTACCTCAACAAATAGGGCGGCATGAACTCCCAACTGCTGTGCAGAGAGGCGCTCCGCATCTGGACCTTCATCAGCCGTTTGGAGGCAGCTCTCCTAGCCATCCATGTGGCAGGAGCCTCAAACCATCTGGTGGATGCTCTTGGCCACTTAGGCGAGACATCCCACGAGTGGTCTCTCCATCCAGAGGTAGCTTACAGCCTGTTCTCCCACTGGGGCAAACCGATGGTGGACATGTTTGCCTCCAGGGACAACACCAAGCTGAGGCTGTTTCATGCCCACCCCCCTCAGCAGGGCTCACTGCAGGGGGATGCCTTCTCAAGGCCGTGGACCCCAGGCTTCCTTTACGCCTTCCTTCCATTTCCTTTGATTCACAGAGTGCTTCTCAAGGTGAGGAGGGACAAGGCGAAGGTGATCCTGGTAGCCCCAGACTGGCTGTGCCAGTTCTGGTATCCAGATCTCCTCAGCCTCAGCTGCAGGCCCCTGGAGCAGCTTCCAGCAGGCCTGAACCTGATCTGTCTCAATCAGGGGAAGGTATTCCATTATGACCTGCAATTTCTGCACCTCACAGCCTGGTACCTGAGCGGCTAGAGTCCCAGGCTTTGGGTCTTTCCGTGGATGTCTTCACCGTGGTGGAGGCATCCATAAAGGAATCGACCATGAAATGTTACGCCTTCAAATGGGAATGGTTGTCCATCTGGTGTCAGGGCAAGGGCCTGGACCCTTTTGTCCTGTCCAGTGACTAACATTCTTGACTACCTTTGGCGCCTCTCTCCAAAGGGGGTCTGCAGTTATTGACCTTTAGGGTGTACCTGGCAGCCATCTCTGCTTACCCGGCGTGGGCCGGTCAGCCGACGTTGGCGCAGGAGACAGTGGTTGGGTGCTTTTTCAAAGGCCTGGATCACATATCCCCTCCATGGGATCTTCAGCTGGTACTGGCAAAGCTCATGGGCAAGCCATTCGAACCTATGTACAAGTGTGTCTTGTCACACTTGTCATGGAAGACGGCCCTCCTGGTGGCTATCATGTCTGCCAGAAGTACAGGGGGAGCTCCATGCACTTTTTGTGCACTCCCCTTATCTGGTCTTCCACAGGGACAAGGTTGTCCTACAGCCCCACCCGAAATTCCTTCCGAAGGTGGTGTCAGAGTTTCACCTTAACCAGGTGTTGACATTGCCAGTTTACTACCCTAACTACACCTCGGAGGACGAGTACAGGCTCCATACTTTGGACCTCAGATGTGCTCTCTCCTATTATAAGGAGAGAACTGCAGAAATTCGGGGAGAGGTTCTCCTGTTTGTCACCTACGCTGAAGCTGCTTCTGGCAGACCTGCATCAAAGCGGACAATTGCAAGATGGATTACATCACGCAATAACTCTGTGTTATGAGTTGGCAGGCAGGAGCCTCCCAGAGGGATAAGAGCTCATTCTACCCACTATACCGCTGCATCAGTGGCTGCTTCCAGGGACATCCCTATCCAGGAAATCTGCCGATCTACTACCTGGAAGTCATCAAACACCTTCATCACCCATTACCACATTGACCTTGAGTTACGCCGGGATGCTGGTTTTGGAGCCTCAGTTATCCAGTCTCTGTTCCCTAAGTAGGGGACGTGCGCCTTGCCTCCCTCCTCCCAGAGAACTACTAGGAGTCTGCCAAAGAGTGTGGATGAACAACATATCCACGATCCTAGAAAAATAGGTTACTCACCTGTGTAACAGTAGATCTTCCATGGAATGGTCTCTTGCAGTAAGTCATTACTTCTGGGAGTTCCCGATAGGTGGCGCTCTAACATGGCAGTTTTCCACTAGCAGTCTCCACATCAGGAACCACCCACACGACCTCACTTCCTGGGCTGTGCCTATAAAAGTGGGTGGTCCCTGGTAATCTCCATTCATTTTCCTGCCGGCTTCAGCTCTAACAGCAGCTCAGTCTTCTGCCAGTAGTCTACAACGTGGATTGAACCCACAGCTTGAGGTGCCCGGGCTTAATACACGGCACCATATTCCTATGCTCAAACAAGAGTTAAGGATGGATGACTCAAGGAGCTCTATTAACAGGCTCTGACAACATTGAGTCTTTTTCAAGAAGCATCGGAGTAGAAGACATACCTTCACCATAAGTCCTGCCTGACCGCCTTTCAGCGGTCATGTATGCTAAGTAAGGTAGATGGAAAACAAATACCCTGTCGATGACAGGCATTTATAAATAGAAGACTACAGAGGCTTGCACTATATTCCCATCGACGGATGCATAATCCCCATCGACTGAGGCCTCCTACATACTCCTCATCGACGGGAAGTTCATTCCCCATTGACGGAGGCCTCCTACATAGTCCTCATCAATGGGAGGCTCATTCCCCATTGACAGAAGCCTCCTGCATGATTCCCGTCAATGGACACCTCATCCACCATCGACGGAGGCCTCCTTCATGATTTCTCATCGACGGAGTATTTATTCACTGTCGACGGAGGTCTCCTACATGATTCTCATTGATGGACCACTCATGCCCCATCGACGGAGGCCTCCTACATACTTCTCATCGACAGGAGATTCATTCCCCATCAACGGAGGCCTCCTACACTTCTCATTGATGGGAGGTTCATTCCCCATTGACGGAGGCCTCCTGCATTATTCCTGTTGATGGACACTTCATCCATCATCAACGGAGGCCTCCTTCATGATTTCTTATCGATGGAATATTCATCCACCGTCGACTGAGGCCTCCTACATGATTCTCATTGACGAACCACTCATGTCTCATCGACGGAGGCCTCCTACATACTTCTCATTGATGGGAGGTTCATTCCCCAATGACGGAGGTCTTCTCCAAGACTATTATCAATGGCGGCTTCATATAAGAACAAGCCTCTCTCATCGACGGGCATTACACCCCCCCCCCAGTCAATGAGGCACATTATCTTCATCTATTGTCAATGAGACACATTCCACTGTCGACGGGACATGCTCCTCTTCTTTCATCGTTGATGGCTGATGACCCACCGTCAACGGATTTCTATTATTCATCATAGAAGGCTTTTATTCCTCCATCTACGGGGCATGGTATTCCTTCTACACCATTGACGGGGATGATCCCAGCATCAATGGCCGACATTCCACCATCCACAGACTGTGTCTTACAATATATGTTATTAATAGGAGACATTTTAATTCAACTGAACATTAACATGGTTACATATTGTCATCAACATGGTGTACCCCTTTGATGGATGTCTCTTGGTTGCCTCCTCTATCAACGAGGGTACAGGGCTTTTTCACACTCATTTATGGAGCAAAAAAAAATATATATATATATGTATATGGCATACTCCTACTATTCAAAGGGGCTCATTTCATGGACATCAACTTCATATTTTACTACAGTCAACATATCAGATTCTTTGACGTCCTCCACTTGGGACTCAGAACTAACTAAGAATGCATCATGCTGTTGCCTATGCCTTGTGGATAACCTCCCCCAATATTACAGAAGCACAGCTCAGGGCGGAGGGTAACATGTTTATCATGTTTAACATGTTTATCGGGGACCTGAAGGTGGAAAGGTAGTGCGGGAGGGCAGTGGCCAGGGGGAGTGGAATGCTGGGATGCATTGGAAGGAGGATCACCAGTAGGAATAGGGAGATCATAGTACCCTTGTACACCCATCTAGTTAGACTGCACTTGGTGTACAGAGTCCAGTTCTGGAGGCCATACCTCAGGAAGGATGTGGGGAGGCTAGAGTGGGTTCAGAGGAGAGCGACAAAAATGGTAAAAGGGTTAAGCCACCTATACTATGAAGAAAGGTTGAGTGATCTGAACATGTACTCCCCGGAACAGAGGAGGGAGAGGGGGACATGATCGAGACCTTCAAGTACCTTTAGGATATAAACGGTGCTGGGGGGGGGGCATCTTCAAGATGAAGGGAGATCAGAGGACAAGGGGGCATGGCCTGCAGGTGGGGGGGGCAGTTCAGGGGTAACGTATTTCAGAGAGAGAGTGGTGGAAAAGTGGAACAAACTCCCAGAGGTGGTCGTTGGAGAGGAAACAGTGGAGGGATTCAAAAGGGCATGGGACAACCACAGGGGAGTGTTGGGAGGGGGCACAGGTCCAAGCAGACTTGGTGGGCCTTGTTTCAGTCTTTTTCTGCCATCACACTTCTATGAATCTATGTTCACATATACATATTTAATAGAGGTATCACTGTTACAGGCCATTACGGTCACTTCATCGGGATGCCTCTCGGCCTGTTGTGCGCTGGACCATCGTGTCCCTCCCATGAACAGAGCCTAATACTACTCCTACGTCCCTGAAAAAGGAGCTGACGCTTTGGATAGAGCCTCTGCAGTTGGTATTTTCATATGCCGTCAGGCATGGCTCTGACTCTCAGGACTAGCACCTGATATTCAACAGACAATGGCTAATGGCCTTTTTTTCTGGTGGCCATCTCTTTGGCCCAAAGGCTCAAACAATACTGGACAACCTACAAGCCTGAGGCAGACAACTAAAAACAGTACAATATATGTACCACAAACCAAGCCCTCAGTATAATTATTCATATAAAACTGGAAATTATTTATAACAAAAGAGGAAACTTCAGAGGCAAAGAACGAATGACAAAGGAACACATCTAAATCGACCCGTGACCGTCCCTTAGGATGACCGGGTGCCTCTTCCTCTCACTAAAAAACTTTAAACTATGCCCTGGTCTCCTCTTCTAGGCCTCGGAGACTCTTTTGGAGGGGTTTTAGATTCAAAATTATACTGAGGCCTTTCCCATGAAGCTTTATAAATCTAGCCACTTTTGAGGTACCATTGTTACAGACCATTACGGTCATTTCATCGAGATGCCTCTCGGCCTGTTGTGCGCTGGACCCTCATGTCTCTCCCACGAACAGGGCCTGCTACTACTCACATGTTAAGGAAAAATATATATATCTTGATAATATTATAATAGGGATCATAATAATCTTACCAAACATTTACTGCTACATGCAGTCTTCACATGGTCTTAGATAAAGGCCACAGAAACAATGGTGAGTACATATATATTATAAATCTTATAAACTCTGCAAGACTGATCAGTTTTCTGATCCACGCTACTTGGACAACAAAATATGGGCAGGTCACAAACCTTATGATTTTTCTCAGATTAAATTGTTTGTAATCTCAAAGATGAGATCTAATGGCTCATAATTTGTAATTATCCAGATCATTATTTAAACTTCTGTTCACCCGACAGTATAAATGAAGGGCCCACCATACTAACATTTCAGTTTACACCAAACAAGGCTGCAGGCCCTGGCATACTTGGGACCCCTTTGCAAATGAGATTACTAATACACGATGGAACAGACTACATTATTCTGTTGCTCTCCATGTCTTTATCCAAAACGGGTACAATATTGCTACTGACTCTGAGCCATTGGATTCCGTTATGAAATAGATACATTGTTTCATTTCACACAAAAAAATCATTGTTTGCTACTTATATAGCCTATTTATGCCAAAATGGATACATTTATCTAATGACTTGACAGACAGAGCAAAAAAACTATACTAACTTGCTACATTGTAGCACTATAAAATAATAACATTGTATTTTTTGGGTTACTGTTCAAGACACGGAAGGGTCTTTTCCATTGCATGCCACTGAGACCTACCAATTACTCCATTATATTGCTGAATTTCATCTGATTTATTACAGTACCTGATATGCTATACCCTGATCGGGTTTACCTTTGCTCAACTCATCTCGTGATACCAAGTAATAGCCAGTCTGGCTTGTCTTTCAGCCATAACCCTATAACAAATACTATAATGGAGTACTTACAGATAGAATAGAAAATTCTCTTTATATGCTGATATACTGCTCTCAGCACCTACCGGTCCTAAGACCACACTATATGTACAGCAGAATGCCATATCTGGCCACCCTACTGCCATATAACTGCTTGGGAATCTCCCAGAAGTAATGACTTACTGCAAGAGACCATTCCATGGAAGATAGATCAGTTACGCAAAGACTTTTGCCGTAACAGTAGATCTTCTAGGAATGTGTCTTGCAGTAAGTAGCTTCACTCCCTCGGACCCCTTGACTTTCTGAAACAGGGAAAACAATGTAGGGTCGGGAGGCTTTGGTACCTCGGTTCCTTGCCATCACGAGCTGAAACCAGCAGGGAACGGAGATTACCAGGGACCACCCACTTTTGTAGGTATAGCCCAGGAAGTGAGGTTGTGTGGGTGGTCCCTGGTGTGGAGACTGCTAGAGGAGAACTGCCATGTTAGAGCGCCACCTATCGAGAATTCCCAGAAGTAATGACTTACTGCAAGAGACATTCCTAAAAGATCTACTGTTATAGCAAAAGTTTTTGTGTAACTGATCTTTCTAGGAGTGGTATATGTTGTTCATCCACATGGACCCACCCAACCTCCCCAGCTACAGACGCACAAACCTGGCTTCCAGCGGGCTAAGTTCTGGTGTCATGGGGCAGAGACGAGGGTTATACCACCTGGGTGGTTGGGAGGAGCCAACCTGAAGATGTCCGGCAAGATTTAAAGTGGAAGGGGACATGCCAAAGAGTGTGGATGAACAACATATACCACTCCTAGAACTACCGTTACAGGTGTGTAACCTGTTTTTTTTTTTGGTTGGAAGCAAGCAGCCATAGTTCAGGTTTCCATATATGTAAATATTTTTTTCCAGCGATCTTTAGTTTTTTAGATATTTAAAATTTATTTCCGTTATTGTGGATCTACAGTAAATATGGATGCTGTCTAATTTGCAGCTGAACTCCCCCCTCACGTCACATCACATCTTTTGTTTACTTCCTTGGGACACTGTGCTGCACAATCCTACTGTCCCTGTGTAGTGCTGCAGTCGTGCGCATGTGCAGTTGGCAGCAGAGGGTTCCAATTCAACCTGGTGGGTGGAAGAAATGTAAACAGAAACGAAGAAATACAGAGCAAATTACGGGGCAATAGTACAGTGAAAACAAGAAAGATTACCAGGCAAGTGCTCAACAGAGGACAGGGAACAAACTGTTGCAAAAGATCTGATTTTGTTTTTCTTTCTAGTACTGCTGCTGTCATCAGGTTGCCATCTTATGTCAGAGATACCACCCACATACTGGGCGTCCTGGGGGATTTGCAATTAGAACTGTCCAATCAATCTGTTAGTAACTGTGGACATCGTGCCTCTATAAATGAATGTCCCCCATGTTGGGAGCCTTCATGCACTTAAAGTTTGGCTAGATTCTGAAACAAGCGTTCGGAGCACTGTACATCCTCAGATGTAATACCTTCCTTTTCCTGGGGCAATATTTTCTGCAGGTGAAAGGGCACAGCACTGATGACCTTCACCCCCATTATGCCAGTCTGTACTAAACTGGGAAAGGGAGGCAGCAGTACTTGATGTTACAGAAGAACCCCTTTGCTGAATAAGATACTTCTGTGGTGGCAGTGACCTACCATACTAATAATGTGTAGTTTTGGGATTTGGACATACACAAGTTAGAAATGGAGACTGTAACAACAGACCTCTGTCGCAGGGTGATAGATAAAAATAGTATCCTCCGTTCCACCGGTTGCCAGCTACACCACACTATGAACAAGATTCCCAAATCACAATTTCTTAGAATTAAAAGAAAGTGTTCAGAAATATGTTGTTTGGGGAAGAGATCAGATGAAATTCAGGACCATTTCAGAAGAGATCAGATGAAATTCAGGACCATTTGGGAAGAGATCAAATGAAATTCAGGACCATTTTGAAAAGAGAGGCTGTGGTACAGATCTGATTGGCCAAGTTAGTGGCGAGGTTAGAAGTACCCCTCAAGATAGCCTTTATGAGTACAGACAGAAACAAGAAGATAGGGGAAACCAAATGGGAATAAGCCTTGTCACACATTACAAAGTGCATAGCCAGAGGATAAAGATATTCTGAACCAGAATTGGCACATTCTGTTAACAGAACCTGCACTGAGGGTGACTTGAAAATATGGCACCAACAATTGTCTATAAGAGGGGCACAAATTTGTCTGACACAATTGTCCATACTTTTCAGCCTCAGTTCAGTGTGTCAGCTGCAGTACACAATGTGTAGTGTACTTGGCTGCTTGCTTCTGCAGTGCGCTTTATGTGGCCAGAACAATGTGTAGTGTACTTGTCTGTTTGCTTCTGTAATGCTTTTTATGTGGGCAGGACCAAACACGCCTTAAAGATTAGTGTGGAGTCTGCCAGTCCAGTGGCACTGAGGGTTGAGGCACTGGACGCCACACCTCATGTCATACCGGTGACCCGGGTTCGGGAATGGACTCTGGTCGCTTGGGGGTTGGCCAAGGCAAGGAAGGATCAAGCATCTGCCAACAGCTGTCCTTCCTTGGGGGAGGGGGGACACAGCATCACGTTATACACTGACACCCAGCAGAAGCTGGGGGTTAGCACAGGCGTGATGCTCAGAAGAGGGGTGGGCCCACACACAGGGCATAAGACTGCCTCTGTGGAGGTGGAGACAGTCACCCTGCCCATTGCACATGCATGGGTTCGGGGGGGGGGAGAAATTGGAGGAAAAAGATGGAGCTGGCAGGCTCCCCCCCCCCCCGGTGATCTAGATGTTGATTTCCGGGGGTAAGGGAAAAGCCAGCACCCATCACCACTGGTCCTGTCGCAGGAGGGGGGGGTAACCCATGGGGGATGGCCGGACTGGATGGGTGCAGGAGATGCCTGGCCAGAGAGACGAGTCCCCTCCAAGGGAGGGGCCAGAGATGCCTACCCGCTCCAAGGATGATCAAAAAGTACATATAGAAAAAAAAAAAGCATTATTGTGGAGGAGCACCTTAATTCCAGTAGGAACAAAGATCGTCGCAGTGCCTTTTACAGCCATATTGAAAGTGTCACTGATGGGGCAAAGCACAAATTCTCTTTCTGTGAGATCGAAAAGGTTGCAATTAGACTGAGAGGAGGGGATTCGGAGCTCCTTCATTCATAAAGAGATTCATTCTGGATTTTTGGATTAGGAACTTTGCATGGGCCTGGATTAAATTACAGTATAGAGCTTCAGACATTTCTTAGGGTTAATAACTTGCATTACTGATTTCTCTTAAGTTCCTGATAGTGACAGTGCTGGTATAGTTATTATGTTGTTTTGGGACATGGGAATTACGATGCCATTTTGTTAAGCACAGCGGTTGGATTTCCGCTTGCGACGCCGGCAGTCCGGGTTTGGGAATGATCCCGGGTCACTGGAGGGCCGGCCAGGGGGAGAAGGATTGAGCATCCCAGGGATAGTTCTCCTTCTCCGGGGGTGGGGGGAGGGCAGGGGAGTGCTCCAGCACCTGCCGGCTCCTAGCAGAGGCTAGGAGCATCGCAGGATGTTGGACCAACATGTAATCTGGGAGGGGCGGACGTCAGCAGCAGCCATGACATTACTACACCACCCCATACAGAAAATGAGGAAAAATGGCTGGGTGCCCACCGGATGATGGCCTCCAGGTCCTCTGTACCACCAAACACTCCAGGGAGCCCTTCCCCGCAACCTCAGCAGCATCCCATGACCTATAGGTAGGTGCCAGGCAACCCCCACTGGTGCATTCCCCCTCGGAGGGGGGGTACCCGCCTGGCGATGGGCTATGTCGGGATACTGCGAGAGGGCTGTGATATGGGGTTGACAGGGGAGTCAGGACTCGAGTGAGGTAGTAGGGTGGTATAGCAGTGGGGCCTTAGGAGTGCCTGAAGGAAGTGGGGGGCATCCGAGCAGGAGTGGGGAAAAACAGATAACACAAAAAAAAATAATAAAGTGTGTTACATGCTAACCTGGCATTTGAGGTCATGACTCTTCTAGTGGTACATTAAAATAGTTCATATTTGGTTAGCCGATGACTCTGCTACATTAGGGGATATATTAAGAACTATATAATTGAGGGTATTTAATATTTAGAATTTAAAATGTATCGTTTATTTCGCCTTGTGGCAAGCTGTTGACTATTTCGATACCACAATGTTTTGGGGGTTTTTGTTGATGCCTTATAAATATCTGATGTTTAAGATGTTTAAAATATTTAAATTATAGGTTGGACAGACACACGGTGCATTTATGCATGCATGCTGTGTTTTTTTTTCAGTTTTGATGTTGATTATTTTCTAGGCACCACCTAAGGATCCTCTGATCTTATCTGTGTCAGTCTTCACCATTCATCACAGATGGGTACTGGCCGGAGATCAGGACCCGAAGAACCTTTTTTTTTTTTTTTTTTTTTTAAGGATAGGCGGGCCGACGCCAATCATCGGACGCCCTCGAGGACCGGCGTACTACATTAAGCTCGAGGATTAACCGATAAGCTGTGTCGACTCCGCCTGCCTACCAGTTCTTCATCTCCCGCCGTCGAGGTCGCCTCGTGGGAAGCCTGTGAAGAAATTTTCAAAGTTTTAGGCCTTAGCCTTTTGTCGTCGACAGTCCGTCGGTTCCTGCTAGTTCTAGTCTGCCCTACTCGGCGTCGCTGGTAAGATCTTTCCATTTATTTTACAGTTTAGCGCGTTGAGTCTGTTTTGGTGTTTTTTCCGTGGGTCATATCGCGATGCGGTGGAGGGCGAAAGTGCGTCTAAGGCGGGCCCCCATCGTCGGTGCCGTGCGGCTGCAAGTACTCCGTTACCGACCAGCATGACCGGTGTCTCTCATGTCTTGGCCCACTGCGACATGGATTGCATGCGATGCCTGCTTCTCCATGGACCGCCCGTCCTCGAACAGCCCGTAGCGAGTTAAAGGGGAAGCGAGCTCCATGGACTTTCAGGGTAGGTCTCGCACTCGCCGGGCCAAGCCGCACTCTCTCAGCCTTTCCTCCGGGTCCCCTTCCGGTTCTATATGGACTGAGGAGGAGAGAGCCTCGGTCTTTCGTAGCCTAGCCTTGGCGAGGCTCCTTCCAGCAGTGCAGGAGGCCCGTCCGCTTCCTCCGGGAGGCGGGCGGAAGCGCCGAAATCACCCCTTTGGGGTGAAGGCTCCCAGTGTCGCTCCCGCGATCCGGAAGGCCCGAGTCGATGCCGTCCACCGATGCGGTGCTCGATGCCGTCGGCAGCACCGTGGGTCCTGTCGGCTCCGGCGGCAGCACCAACTCATCTTCGGCACCGTGGGCCTTGTTGGCGCCGTTCACAGTGCCGACCCTGCTACGTGGCGCCATGACCCTGGAATCGGCGTGGCCTTTTAAATCATCGGCGCGAGGTTGAGCCGGCGCCGTGGGGCTCAAAGTCGTCCGTTGGTGCTGTCCTCGGCTGTTGGTGCTCTCGGTGCGCTCCGCGTATCGAGAGGTCTGGCGGTGCCATGTTCGGCGCCAGTCACCCTCGGGGTCATCGGCGCCACTTCAGTCCTCGGTGCCGTTCACTGCGCCGAAGTGCCTGGCGGCGTCGGCGGCGCTGAGGCTGTGGCTGGGGTTTCTGTCGGCACCGTCTCTGTTACTGGTACTGCCCCTGGTGCCGGTGGGCTTGACGGTGCCGCAGCTGGCCCTAGTTCGGGACCTTTGGCCCGTGCTGCCCTGCCGCCTTCTGCCAGCGCCACTTGCGGGGCTGTGGAGGGTGCAGGTGCCGCCTTGGCCACTGCTTGGACTTCTGGGCCTTTTGGTAAGGTCGCCCTCCCTCGCCCTCCTACCGTCTGGCTTAGGGCCTCAAACTCTACCTCTTTGGAGTCAGAGTCGGGCTCGGAGTCGAGCGGGCAGTCACACCCTTTGGGGTTGTCTGCAGAGGAGGACGAGCCGGTGGTCTCCACGACAGGTCTCAGTCAGCCCCCTTCTGAGGTGTGTCTGGTTCCCTCCGAGGTTAAGGTCAGTGGTACTGACCAGCAGGCTGTGGTGCATGCCACCATTGCCATGCAACCTGGCCTTGGGGGGTTCCTTGACCCCTCGGTGGTGGTACCGCCTCCGGTGGTGTGTCTCGATCGCCCAACTTTGGGGCCTATCGGGAAGCCCACAGGAGGGGAGGGTGCTGCTCCCTGGGTCTCCCCTTCGGGGGCAGCCCAGAGCTGCCAGCTTCCTAGGCTGGCCCTTTCGAGGACTAGGACTCTCTTGGACTCCGAGGGGTCGAGGGGTGTGGGGTCGGTGCATCGACCTTTCTCAGGGACCCACCCGGGTCCTGGATGAAGCTGAAGCGCGGACTTCCACCCTTCCCCTTCTGGTTCCTTGAGGGGGGTCCCATTCTTTGGAGGCAGGGGACCGTCCTTCTGGATCTATACGGCCCCGGTCGCCTCACTTGGGGGATTCTTCTGGGCGCAGCCTAGGCAGTACCGACATGGTTGTACAGCTGTCGGCTGCGGAGTCTTCCAGAACACCCTCCGCGGGGGTCCTTGGTCCGCTCCCTAGCCCTGGCAGAGGTCAGCCGACTTCCTCTCTCGGCTCTGCCCCCTCCCCTCTGCCGCCTTCTCCAGCGTTCCCAGGTATTCTTGGTCCTAGCGGTCCTCTCACCTGGGAACAGTTCAGAGCAGTGGCTGCTCAGTTCCCTGCCTACGTTAGGGCCATGGACAGCCAGGTTTTTCAACCTCCCCCCGAGCAGCCACTCTCAGAGCGCATGGTGACCTCCAGCTCCTCATCCCCCTCTTCAGGGGGAGAGGAACAGTCTGTCCATATCTCTCCTGCTGCTGATCTCTCTGAGTATCAGCGTTTCCTCGTGAGGATGCTGGAGGACCTTCACCTCTCTCCCCTCTCCATGAGCAATCCTGAGCATGCGGCGCACGCCTTTCTAGGCGATTTCGGTGCGGCCACCCTTGTGGTGCCGCCCTGGCCTGCTCCCTTTCGGGAGGCATCCATGCGTTTCTGGCAGAGGCCCTTCTCCGGAGTTCCTGCCCCTAGGGACCTCAGCCAGAGATATTGCGCTCCCCCAGAGTCTCCAGGTTCTATGCCTCATCCACAGTCCGGATTGACGCACCTGGACACTCCTGACGGGCTTCGCGCCCTCCACCGTGACTGGCCCCCAGATCAGGACTCTTCGGATTTTGATTTCTGGGGAGGAGGACTTTCTACTCGGCACGGTTACTTCTCTCCATCTCCACTCATGAGGCCCACTATGCAGCCTACAACAGGTTCTTGTGGTCAGCGCTGGGTCAGATCCTAGCTGCTTTGCCTGACTTGGAGCAAACCAGGCAAGCCATCGCTCGCTCTCTCTGCACGTGGCCTGGAGCTAGCAAGGCACCAAGCAAGGGCATCTTATGATGCCAATGAGGTAGCTACCAGGGTAGTAGGGACAGCGATCTGCATCAGGAGATCGGCGTGGCTTCGCCTTTCCCAGTTGTCACCCTTGGCCCGGCGTAGGGTGATTTGCTCCGCTCACCTGGGAACCTATCTCTTTTCCCGTAGGGCGAGACGACGTTGTCAGGGCAAATTCCTTCCCCTCCGGGGACCCCGCCTCGCCTCCCCTCTCCTCGGGCCTCCTCAGGCCCAGAAGGTTCCCCAGTGTGTCACCCACTGAGGGCTAAGGGACACTGTCCCTTGGGGTGCAATTAATCAGCCCCTTGGGGGTTTGGTACTCACCCATCTGTGATGATGGTGAAGATTGACACAGATAAGATATGAAATTACGTGCCCTACTACATAATTATGATCTTTCTGTGTATCTTCACCATTCATCTAATCCACCATCGCCTGGGCTCCAGTCTCTGGATCTCCTCCCTCTGTGCCTACCCTCTTTTGAGAGGGAAAGTTAGGACACACAAGGGGGTAATTTTCTTCCCAAAGGTACAGTTAAGTGGCACTTCCTCTCATTATTTATCCTCACTCCCTACGGGTGAGAACTGGGGTTACCTCCTTCTGTTATCCTTCTATTTAAAAAAAAAGAGAACCCTTTTTTTCACCAAATATCTTTACAGAGAGTACTGAGTCCCTGTACCCTGTCCTTCTCCAGAATAGCCGACTCTGCTTTTGGGGTTTGCCAGTTATTCTGTGCCTTGAATTCTGGCAGGTGAGCTTGCCACTCCTTGCAGTTCTATACAGTCTGGTGGCGGACAAGAGTCCTGGATTCTTGTTACCTCTCACTCTCTCATTCTCTCTCCCCCTTCCTTTCCAGGATTGGGGCCCCTACCCAATCCCTTAGTTTTACTTCTTCTATGCTGTCCTCTCAGTCGTTATTTCTCCTTTTAGTTCAGTTTCTCTTCCTTTTTCTGTCCCTTGGACTGTCTTGTCCCACCCTCCATCCCTTCCTCTTACCTCTCCAGCTCAAAACTGGTAGGCGGGTGGAGTCGTGCAACAACGGCTAATCCTCGGTACGGTAGTACGTCGGCCTGGGGCCTACTGCTGCATCGGCTCTGCCTATCCTTTTTAAAAAAAAAAGGCTCCTGCAGGGTCCTGATCTCCGGCCAGTACCCATCTGTGATGAATGGTGAAGATGCACAGAAAGATCATAATTACGGTAGGTACGTAATTTCTATTTTTTCACTATCCTGTCTTTCTTCAGTATCCCTCTCCCCCTTTTTTCACTATACCTCCTTTATTTCTTGGAACAACATATCTTAGGATAATATTGTACCATGGTGTTATGTGTTACAGTGATGACTGACTTGCGTTTTTAATCTGTGTGTATATGAGGGTTATTATTTATCATTGTGGAATATGAATTACACTTGTTGAGCTGGATTGTTTGCAAAAGTGCGGTCTAAGAGCAGATAGCAACCCTTGTTTACTCTGTCATAATTTCTTCTTTTCCCTTGTCTCTGCAGCAGCTTGCATTATTGATTCTTATTATGTTCATATTTAACTGTTCGTGACATGTGCTCAATAATTTGTTGTAACTAATTATACTGTTAGTATGGCTTTCTGTGTATAGTGGTGTATCTCTTATTTTACCCAGTTTCAATTGTTTACCTTGCTTGTTCACAGGACTTCTGTTCATTCACTTCATGTAATGTATGCCGTTCTGTATGGAATATAATATGTGTAATTAATTCCAGGTTACCCCTATAAAAAGGGATCTATGATCTCAGTGGGTTTACCCAGTCATCAAAATTTAAATAAATAAATTGTGCACTGCAGAAATTCTACTGATGCACTATGTCTTTACTCATAGACTACCTGGAGAGCAACAGGCTCCAGAATAGTAAACAACCTAGTTTCATAGCAGGAAGAGCTTGTCAGACTAACCTGATAGTTTTCTTTGACTGGGTGACAAATGAGTTGGACAAGGGCCACACTGTGGATCTGCTGTACTTTGACTTCAGCAAGGCTTTTGACTCGGTACCTCACAAACGATTGCTCAAGAAGATGGAAGACCTGGGTGCAGCTAAACCCATAGTGAACAGAGTGGGTGGGTAACTGGCTAGAGGGGAGGCAGCAGAGGGTGGTGGTCATTATGGTTAAATCCAAGGAGAGGGAGGTTATGAGTGGGGTTCCACAGGGATTGGCCCTGGGTTCATTCCTCTTCAACATGTTCATTAGTGACATTGGAGAAGGAATCCAAGGAAGATTGTATCTCTTCGCAGATGACACAAAACTATGTGGGAGAGTGGACAGTGACGAGGGAATAAGGGAAATGCAGACAGACCTACAAAAGTTAGAGAGGTGGTCAAAGCTCTGTCAGTTAAGATTCAATGCTAAAAAGTACAAGGTAATACACCTAGGGAAAAAGAACCCCAAGACGGAGTACTGGATGGGAGGAGAGAGATTTAGCACTACAGTGAGGAATGAGATCTGGGAGTTATAATTAGCAGCTCACTTAAGCAATCGAGTCAGTGCAGCAAGGCCTATAGCAAGGCTAACAGGATGCTGAGATTTATCGGGAGGGGTATTGATAGCAGAAGAAAAGAGGTAATACTTCCCCTTTACAGATCCCTGGTGAGGCCTCACCTAGAGTACTGCACCCAGTTCTGGAGTCCTCACCTCAGAAAGGATAAGAATAGGTTGGAGACAATGCAGTGCAGAGTAACAAAAATGATTCGGGGCCAGCAGGGGAGATCCTATGAGCAGCGCCTCAAGGCACTAAATATGTACTCACTGGAGACCAGAAGGGAGAGGGAGAGATATGATAGAGACCTTCAGGTTCCTTAAAGGAATTAACAAAGTGAACTGTGAAGAACTATTTAGTCTGAAAACCAATTCGCAGTAACGTGGACATGAATGGAAATTAACAGGAGGTAGGTTCAGGAGAGATGTGAGGAAGTACTTCTTTACGGAAATGGTGGTGGAACCTTGGAACAGTTTGTTGGCTGAGGTGGTGGGTGCGAAAACAGGGGATTCAAGCAGGCTGGGACATAATGAAGGGAATAGTGGTTACTGGGAGTGACAGGCCCAAGGAGGAGAATAGAGAGTGGATGGGGAGGGTTAGTACTCTGGAGAAATGGTAGGTTCCAGGGATTACAGGGAACTTGGGCAGACCGGATGTACCTCTGGTCTTTTTCTGTCATCATTGTCTGTGTTTCTCTGTTTCTTTAAGTGACTGGGGATTTAAGCAGTATACAGATATAGGTTGCAACTCTGTGGTGATGCGATAACGCTCAAAATTGGTCAGAGTGATTATCAGTGGGATCTGCCAGCATTCCTGAAATAGGCTTGCATGGTTTTGTACTGGAGCAGCTTGTAAGTAAATAAAAATTCATATTTTTAAAGTTTACATGCTCAGCGGTACTTTACTTGGCTTTGATGGTGGTGGTGCTGTTAATTTTTGGTTTGCACAAGTGTTTTTACTAAGAGTACATCTTGCAATGGGACAGGCCTTCCTTTGTTTTATTTATTTCAGATTTCATGAGGCTCACCTCAGGAGATGGAGCAGATTGTTTTTATGAGGGTCCCAGGTGCAACAGATGTGCATTCAAGCATTGCATGTTCACATTTACACATACACATCGACGTACAAGTATCCAATGCCTCCAGATATCTAGTGCCAGAGACACATTGATAATGTCATGTCGAATTTGGAGCTTTGATTTGTAAAACAGCTGTCTTTTGTAAACTCTGTTGTGCTGGTTAATGTAAAATAAATAGTGCTACCTCTTTTCTTGGCAAGAGTCTAATAACTGTTCGCAACTTTTGTGCATCCTATTCACAAAGCTTTTCTGTTAAGGAAAATCACATTATGAAAGGGGGTCTTAGGTGGGCGGAACCACAAAAGATAGGCATAACAGCTGTTTAAAAACAGATTTAAAAAAAGGATGAAAGATACAAGAAGTCAGTGTGTGTGATTTAAGTTTCAAGTTTAATTTATGCCTTTTGATGTTCAGAGCTCGAGAGCTGTATTAGGAAAATACAATTCAACATTCAGAGCTATGCTTTATTGTGCTTATTTTCTCAGCTGTTAAATCACTGCTGTCATTGTTGGACCTTGGGAAGTAATTGGAGAATGCCATAAAATGTAAATAGATATCAGACAGTTATGAAGCACCACATTAAAGGAACCCTAGCTAGCGACATCAGGAACTGTTTAGCCATATATTCCCGCTGTAGCTTAGTGTCACTCAATAAAGCTCTGGTAATAACAGAACAGTATATATCCCCTTCACTGGAATGCAGTCTGCTAGTGCATGCTTGGTGCTGTCTGCAGCTGGGTGCAAGCTGTAGAGAGGAGACAATGAGCAAGATTTATTATAATGAAGTCCAGTTATACGGTAGTACCCTTAAATAAGACAGTGGATTGACTCTGCCGCACTGCAGCAGGGGCACACTGGCGTGGGGGCAGGGTGACCTCGAGTCTCTTCCCTCTATGTTTCAGGGGTGATGAGTTAGTTGTCTGAATGATGGAGGCATGGGGCTAAGCCTGTGTTGCTATTTAGTGATCCTTGTGGCTGGCGGTTGTGTGGTACATAACATTGGCCTTGGAGTACATAACTTTCCTGCTTCTCTTGTGGATAAGGCACAGTTTTGGCAGTGCCACTGGTACCAAAGGGTAGGGGCTGGATAAAGAAGAAAAATGGTGTTGGGATAAAAAGAATGAGAGAGACCAGTTTTGTAATATCTTATTGTATGTTAGTTTCATTAGGCTGCATTTGTGGTGTGGGTGTGTACAGTATATTTACTTTTACTGTCTGGACAATGTTTTCTGCTGAGCATCTGACTGTGATGTCTCCCATCTTGGGATGAATGAGTAGATCCTGCAATTAACTGACTATCCCTGGTGACCCAGGGGAAGAGAGTGGTGTGAGTAGGAACACATGGCTGCAGCCAGGAGCCGAAGTCCTGCCACTGGCAGGGTGCTGACAAATGATGTGGTGCATCATGTGTCCAGTCCTGTGTCAGTCACTGTCACTTGTAGTGTAGGGTGAGGGCCTGGTTACAGCCCTTTATGGCTGGCCAGTAAGGTCTCTTGTCTTAGGCCACACCCTGGTGGATGACAACCAGGTGTTGACGGCTGTGGTGTTCAGGTGTATGATGCCACTCTGCTCTCTCTCTCTCTCTCTCTGCTGTTGTGTACTTGCCCTAACCACCTGGGGTGATGTGTTCAGGGCAGCAGATGAGAAGACAGGCACTGGGCATTGGGGAACCAGTACTGAGCACATCAGTGGGCATGGAATGCTGGGCTTGTGGATGGTCTAATGGAGATTCTGGCCCACTAAGTCAGAAGTGAAAAATATCAAGTGTAACAAAAATAAATTATCCATCCATGCTCAAAATTAACCCTGCTGTTACGACATCCCAATGCCTTTATCACATTCAGTGCATCTGCCCATGTAGGAGAGACATTGGGCCTGATTCTCAAAGGCTCTGGCATGGCACAAGGTGCTTGCACCATGGGGAATGGCACAAGGTGCACCCTGCGCCAAATGGTACGTCCAGGAGTGATTCACAAAGGCGGCCTGTGTCAAATGCAGGCTGCCTGCCCCAAATGGGGCTTGCACCATCACTGCACCCAGCACTGGGCTGCAACAAGGCAGAAGGGGCCCTGCAGCAGGCACAAGCTGCCACAACCCAAAAACAGTATTCACATACCGCGCCCTTCCGACAGATTTCTAAGTACCCTTAGATCAGCCAGGGTTGGTCTAAGGGGACTTAGAAATAGCTCCCCTGGGAGAGCTGTCCTGTCAGTGGTGCCGCATGTCCCACAGCCTAGACCCCGTTGTGCCCCACATATGCCATATTGCTACCAGACCCCCCTTCCATGTTGTGCCCCCACAGGGCACACAGCGCAGGATCACCTGCCTGATCCCCACTGTACCCCTGATGTGCCCTGGACCATGTATAGACATGGGGCCCCCCACCCAGATCCCGGTGCCCCCACCAGTACCAGGCACATGCCATCATCCCTCCTGCCGGTGCCCTGTGCCCCTCAACCAGAGACGTAGCACCCTCCACATTTCCAGACTGTGCAGGGGACTGGTACAGTCCTCCACACACCTCTGTGGATGGGCCCCCATTGTACTGTCCATGCAATGCACTGTACATAGGGCTTGCGGTGAACCCTTCAGTGCACCATGTCTTTGCTGCATGGGTGGGGCTGCCGAAAGCGTAGGGACTTAGCACCAGGACCCCTCCTGTACCAGAATCTGGTGCAGGGTCCCCATGCCGCATGGGCCTTTGGTGCAAGCTGCATGTCATGTATTATGCCGGACGCAGCCCCTTCGAATCGGGCCCAGTGACTGCAATAATGTCAGTCTTTGTCAGTTGTGAAACAATTATGGTCCAGTTTAGGTTAAATATTACCATTGTGCTCATATTCCTGGTCCAAGTTATCTGTGAAGTATCAATCCTGATGTGATAGAGTAACAGAAGGTCAGTTAAAAATAAGTAGGCTACGTCTGTCTGTCTGTCTGTCTGTCTGTCTGTCTGTCTGTCTGGAGATTACCTTACCATTTAACCTCAGCTATCTTCTAAATGTTCATCAGTGTCAATTATTTTAATTCATATGGCCTTGTTGCATAGCGCCCCAGGAGAAAGCGATAACAGAAATTCATGGGGGGAGGGGCTGAGTTTCCAACCAACAACAAATGGCATAAGGAGAAGTCAAGTGCTATTTGCATTTTGGGGGGGGGGGTTAATCGCTGCAAGGCAACCGAGCCCCAGAGTGACTTGCAAAAAATGCAGAGGATTTTTTTATGTAAACTGTTTTTAAAAAGAAACTGTCAGCTGCTGCAATCATGTTATCCACAGGGCTGCTACCCATTCAGAATACTGAATTATGGACTCCACTGTGTTTTTTTTCTAGTTCATCTATGAATGTATGTATTTATTTATTTAATGCAGCAATAGTAACCATATCATTTTTTCCAGCTATAATGTTTGGCAAAAAATCTTAAGATACACATTTTTCTTTTTGTTTTCTTTCATTCCTGAACCAAGATGCGGGATTTTAACATTTTTAGAAGTTCCCACTTTCGTGCAAGGACTGCCATGAAAAAAATTAAAATATCCGGGGACAGTGTTATGCTGATTACCGTCAGAAACATGCGCAGCACCAACCTAATACATTCACAGCATGAATCTAGCATGTGCATTCAGCAGGTGACCTCAACGGAAGAGATTTGTTAAAATTGCAAGCAGCGGCCATCTGTAATGACATGAGTTATTAATTACAAAATTGTAAAAACAGTTTTAACTGTATCTATGCAAACTAAAAATACACTGAGCATGAATCTTAGGATGTCAGAAATACATTTTTGTTTAAATTACTTCCAATAGCTTCGTATGAAATCCGTTGCTTAACCTGACACAAAATGGCCACCCAGGAGATAATGAGTTAAAAAATAAATGGTGAAATGTTTTGCCAACTAACAACTACTGATGCTTTAAAAGGGTTGGTAAGCAAAGGCACACTGAACTGCAACAGCTTATTTCCAGGTGGGGGGGGGGCAGGAACAATAGGATAAAGTAGGATACAGCAGAGCTACAGTTAAAAAAAATCACTACTCGCAGACATATGGAAGATGCATTGGACAACAGTGTAAATGACAGAATATTTTGCTGTTTAGAATCTGTGTGTGTTGTGCTTCACCCCAGTTTTAATATTTTTGCGAGGCCCTGCACAACATGGATGGTCCAAAGTTCTGAAGAGGTGGCAGTGCATTTCCAGGAAGCTTCCTTACCCTGTGCTGACCAGAGTAGATCCACATCAAGATCAGGTAATACTGACAAAGGAAAAATACTGTAGGAAGAAAAATGTTTGTGTTTAAAGACCAAGTAGAGCCAAAAGGCTCTATGATGCCGCAGCATCAGCATCTTCCTGACATTACCCTATAGCGACGGATTTGAGTCGACCGCAATTTGCGGTTGACATAAATCATTTGGAGAACCTCTATGGGTTCTGCCCCTTGTACCCCCTGGACTTCGGGATTATCAACTCCAAGTCAGAGGTGATTCGTGGAGGGGGATGCAGGACCGGGGGAAGGAGTGCTGGAGTCCCTGGTGGTCTTTACAGCGAACTGTCGATGTTGTCGGCATCGATGTGTTCGCTGTAAAGGTTTTGCTGCGGAATCAGTATATAGAGCCAAAATCTAACAGGCAGAAAATTAAAATAATTTTAAAAGTAGTCAGTCCCTAATTACCTTTTATTTCTGAAGTGTTTTTCAGTTTCTTTGTGCTCATTAGATGGTATTTCTGTGTAATAGCATTGGATGAGATGTGAAAAGCAGTGCTATACCTGAAAAAACAGTGCTTTACCTTTAAAAGCAGTGCTTCTCCTGGAAGCAGACCTCTCTAGTTCTGTTCCTCCCACTGCATCATCATAATGTGACCTCACTCACTGTTGTGTCACAAGCCCTGCTGCCCGATGGGTAATGTGTCACAAGTTACCAGTAAAGCAGCAGGAGATTGGCTTTTCATGTCTACTGGTGATGTATAGGGAGAATCAAAAAATGGACAGGAAAAATCCTGGTCTCTGATTGTCTGAGCATCCCATCTAGGGGTGCATTTATCTGCCAACAGAGACAGAGGAAAAACAAGTCCCATGCCAACCTGTCTTAGTACCAACTAGTATCATGGTGCCCCTGATTTTTTGAAAAGTAGACAGGAGCCATTTTATTCCTATCTTAGTAAGTGAGTGAACCGTGCTTACCCCCACGCTACCTTTGCCATAACTAAAAGAAACCCAAATTCTGCCCATCTCCACATACAAAATCATTGTTCTTTTTTTTTTTTTTTCCCCTCACTGGTAACTGTCATGACAGCAGTGACACGTGCTTTATTCACAGTGCTAATATCTCGCAGTTCACAGGGACGCCCGGCACAGACAAGCAGCTTTCCTGCTCTCTTTTCCAACATCAGAAAAAGAAACAGTTCTCCCACATGTACCAAAAACACTTGTTTATTTTTTCCTTTCCTGCAACATCATAATAGACCGCCATGTATCCCTTGAGCAGTAGTCTGTTCTCCAATCACAATTGCATTACAAGTGCCACCTCGCATTTCCTCCCAACTCAGTCTCTCAATTGCACTACCACTGTTTAAAAAAAAAGGGGGAGGTGAATTAAATGCTGCTGCTCCTAGTCGCTACTAGTGGAGGGGAACAAATCATATTAAAAAGAAGCGGCAGGGGAGGAATAAAAGAGCATTAAGTCACAGAAGTGCCCTCTTCTAGCAGTCCTACCAGTAGGACTATTTTACAAGAAAAAACATATTTTATTTATTATTGTTCATTTTAACTGATTTAATTCTTTAGACTTTTTTCTTAAAAAAAAAAAAATCCAGTTTTCTAAGCACAACAGTACCTCCAGGGTGGGCGATATGGACTATACCGGGCCTTCCAGGGGCTATAAGGTCCTCCATCCATGGCACTGGGCCTCATTAAACCCCTGGGCAGTCTGATATAGCCCAATAGCGCCCACCCTGTCAGGCATTATTGCTAGCATAAAGATGACTATGTTAGTCTCTTCATAAAGTGCCATTTCACACATCACACCTAGTACTTGTGGTGATGTCAGTAAAACGACCCCCCCCCCCCCACTCCAGTTTGCACTGTTTGGCAACCTGGACAAAATCCTTCTTCTCCCCTTTAATTCTAAAGCCTACTGCAGTAGCATTTTCTGTATTCTCTCTCTTTTGCTGTCTTTTTCCTGTTTCTACCAAAGTGGACTTGGCTACCCACTCGAATATCCTAATTCCTGTCTGGTTGCTGAAACACCATTGCGCCTTGCAGCACCTATTTGTGCCTAAATAAGGTTCTGCTCCTTTAAATACAGAGCCTGGGCATCTGTGTGCGCCCATGTTATTATGACCACCCCCACATAGTTTCTGTGCTGTCATAAAAACAAAATAAAAGAAAATGAGGGTGGAGTGGTTTAAAATAAAAAATTGAGAAAGAATTCCCTGTTTATTTATGCTGGTAGGCATAAAACAATATGACTCGGTGTGCTGCGTTGCTATGGGTCTGCTTGCTTCTGTGCCTCTGGATTCCACAGAATGCTCTCCTGCAGCATCGCAAAACACTTGTGGCTGTTGCGAACCGCCTTAGAACTCTGTCACAGATCTGCTTGACAGGTCGGTCGGAGCGCGTGAAATAGGACTAAACTGCTCCAACCACCTGTAATTTCTTGTGACTGCTGTATGTCTTGTCTTGACTGAGCACCAGGGAAACCAGGGAAATATTATGGGCTAGCAGCTACTGGTGTGGCGCCAAATGCAAGTGCTTACACAGAGACCTGGAATAAAATGAAAATGTACAGCTGTATAGTGACATCGTGCTTAAAGCGTTTGCACATTTGTTTAAAGCCCTGAACTGATGGCTGTCAGTTCTACAAAGATAAAGTTTAACCAGAGAGAGTTTCCCTATTAACCCTATGTTTAGGGATAGTTCTCAGAAGCAAAGTAGAAAAACTCAGAAGAAGCACAGAAATACATTCAGCCTTTCTTCTGTATATTATGCAAGTTCATGCACATATTGGGCTCTCCGAGCTGGTTTCCTTTCTTCTTTTTGTTTTACTTGTTGCCGGGTGCTTTTGCTGCTGAACACCTCTTTACTGGGGGAAAGAAACAAATTTGTACTATGTTTCATTTTGTTTGCACCTTCTGTTCATTTCTATGAAGCTGCTCTGGCAATTGCATTGTTTTCATTTTCATTTTTCTTTGTTCTAATAAATTTTAAATTCAGCTCATATGCTAGGCCTCTACTTACCTAAAACAGAGTGAAGGAGCAGGTGTGGTTCCTCTGAAGTCTGCAGGGTGTTGTCTTCTAGGGAGCCGGCGGCCTCATTCTCAGTCTACTTATGGAATGGTCACTGTCAGTCACTAAGAGGTGGGCGGAGTTTAGTGACCAGTTATCCAGAATTTGGTTTGTTTTTCACCATTTTTGGGATCTCGTAAAGCTTACAATGATTAGTATTGTAAATGCCTTATATTAATTAATATTGTAAATGCCTTATATTAATTAAGGTCCTTCTGATCCCCTACACTTATGTAAAGTGTAATATTTTACTCTGTATTAGCCCAGGAGTGGATCAGGTGACCAGATTGCCTTATAAAATGAACTCTTCCAAGGTCTAAGAGTTTAGTTCAGTCTGAGAAGCTGTAAAAGTAAGAACTCACAGAGCATAATGGAAGGATATGCTGCTATATGAACTCCACTCTGTGATTGTGTTTTGCTTATCCATTTTTCGTTTTGCATTCTGAAAGTTTTTATTTTCTGTTCTTGCTGAATTTTATTTATTTATTTAGTTTTTGTTGACCGGGTACGTGCACTAGACAAATCCTGCCTATTTTCAGACACGACCCAGGGGAAGGGGGATACAGATGAATTCCAACTGACCTTGAACTAGATTAAGCTGTTGGTGGTATTTTTAGTGAATGAGGGAAATTTGGCCAGGACACCGGGGAAATTCCCCTACTTTTTTCGATAAGTGCCATGGAATCTTTAACATCCACCTGAACTACCACCAATCCAGGCAGATGGGACCTCAGTTTAACGTCTCATCCGAAAGACGGCACCTCAGAAGTGCAGCACCCCTCTCATGCTGCTGTACAGTGTCAGTACTGGGATATTAACCCAAGTGCCAGATGTGGGAACTGAACCCACAGCCCTCTGATCTCCCGGCCTCAGAGGTGAGTGTGCTACCTACTGAGCCACTGACACTGCTGAATAAAAGGGCATACTAGTTGGTGTGTTCAACCTTACATCGAAGTGTCTGTGTTATCCATCCCACACCTCATCACAGTACTGTCAGGTAGAACATCTTCTAATCAGCGAAACAGAAAAGGAAAAATATTTCAGATTTAAGAAGTGATACCTGACTACATCTGGAAGTTATTGTTAATTCCAGGGAGTACACAGTAGCTCTTTTAAAGCTGAGTGAGGCAAGGATAATTTGTTTACATCTCTGGAGCATCCTTTTGGATCGTTCGGCTGTGCAAATGTTGTACCACAACATCTGCTCTTGTTTTGTCAAGTGGGCCATGGTCCATTTCGACCCCAACTGAGGAATGACTGACTGACTACAGCCATGACCTGAGCTGATCTTGGAAAGCCACAGTGATAACTCAGCTATTTAGCCTTGAGATCTTCTATGTTCTTCCATGTATAGGAGCCATCTGAGGGCAGAAGAAACAAAGCAGCCAATTCTACTGCAGACATTTTGGTTAACCAATGCAGTCAAGCATGTAAAAACAGATAGAGCATCCAGTAAAATATATCCAGATAAAGTTAGTTCCCAACTCATTCTGTATAATGAGCACTTTGGATCCTTGCACATGCCTTGATATAGCTTTATAAATTTAGGTAAAAGACAGATGTGCTGCAAGTTTTTTTTTTCACATAAGCCAAGTTCCCAGCTAGAACTACTTATGAAAAATAACAAACTTGCTAGTTTGTCGATTTTATATTGTGCACTTTTTCCCCTCCTCCCATAATCCTTTACCCACCATTCCTTAGAGCTTCACCATTTGCCAGACTCAGCCTTCATTGCTGACTGCAGACGCATCTCTCCAGGTCCTCTAGCACCTCTGGACTGAAATAACCCTTTTCCACCCACCTTAATTGCTGTCTCCAGGGAATGAGAAAGGGCATATTGTTATGGGTGCTGGCTGGGGTGACTGCACAGTTGTTTGGGGCACATTTGGCTGGAATGGGGGGAATCAGAAGCTGTAATCCTTTGAGCTGAGGCAGTTATTGCTGCTTTTCTTAGTCCCTTCCTCCAACCTTTCACACGAGCATGCATCAGGTCGGTACCCTTTGGAGCAGTTCCAGCTGAAATATATTATGTCACCAATTTGTCAGCCAATGCACCATGCATCCACTAGGGGCCACTCTCTGTCTACTGTGCTGCTCGACCCTACCCTGGAAGGAAACTTCCTTTGCAAACACTCAGTAATCCTCCTTGCCAGCCTCTACCCCTGACACCCCGGGCTCAGGGTGCAAACCTGATTGAACTGCATGCCAAGCAGATGTCCTCCCCCCAACTGTATGCCAAGCAGATGTCCCTCCCCCCAGTGCCAGTGCACTCTTTAAGTGTTTGGGTTTCTCAATCCTTCTCCCTTGCCAGGACTGGCATGCCTTTTCTGTGCACTGTTTCTGGTGCATTTGAAAGGCACTGAAGTGCAGTTAACTCTGTGAGGATACTAGTTAAGCATGGCATCAGCTGGGTGGGCAGTTGGCAGACAAAGAAGAATGTGGTATGTGACAAGGCTGAATAAGGCCCTGTCCCATTTGTTATGCAGGGAGAATTAAATGCAAGGATCTGTTCTGTCCTCTCCTTTTTTGTCTGTTGTCTGTCTGGTTGCACAGCCAAATGTTCTTGTGAGACCTAGGAACTGATCACTCTGACGGTCTTACGATTCTCCGCTTCTCGCTATCTCTCTACCTTCACATGCTGTTTCTGTCTCCCCCGCATATCTGCAGTTATAAAAATATATGTGAATCTGTAAGGGTTACTGGGATCCCTTGGTGTGAAATGTACATAGTTATACTGTTAAAATGATTGCAAAAAGCTGTTTGGAATTTAGGGGGTTAACCTCAGGTGCAGTTTGAGCTCCTCTCAGGCTTGTTTGTAGACTCTTTTACAGAGCTATCAGCAGGAGGCCAGCTTGAGTCATTTTTCTATTTAGTTGCACCTGCAAAGAAACTGACAAAAACATTTTCTGAAAAACTGAGTGTCTCTTAATGAGTTCCCAGGCAAAGACTTATAAAAAGAGCAGCAATGGTTTTGCTAGAAAGAGAGGGGGAGAGACTGAAACTTGGAATTACAGATGCCCTCAGACAAAGGACTTTGTTTTCTCTGTTTGTACTGCCTTTGTAAATAGTTATACTGGACAATTTTAATTTTTTTTTTATTTTACTGTTATTGATAATAAAACGTTACTTGTGACTTTTACAACTGCTCCTGATTTTCTTATGCTTCCTGACCTATGCCTCGACGACACGGTATTGTAGTGTGTAGCCAGACGTGCTGGAACAAAAAATATATGCAGAATGTTAAATGTTATTACAGTTTGCAAAGTGTTGCCATGTTGCTTTATATGGGCTTCAACTATTCTAAAAGAGTCAGTATAATTTTAATGTTCATTACTGGCAGTCTGCAAGAATAATTGAAAAGAGTATTTTTGAAGTTCTTTTTAGTATGCCACCACACACACACACACACACACACACACATTTATAGGCCAATTTTTTGACATCCTTAAACTGCAGATCCATTTTCTTCTGTATCTGTTGTTTTGTCCTGCTGACCATTGGTTTTCCGTCTGTCCAATTAGGTTTGCATTGAGGTGCTCTACGACGGTGGAAGAAGGCTTGACACAAAAGCATCGGGGGAGGTGGGTGGTACAAAAAACTGGGGGAAAATACCCTTCACAGCGTGCATGGTGGTGCTTTACATCCTATATCACTTCCCCTGCCTCTGCAGCAAACACTTGTAAAGCCCATAGGTCCCCCACCTTTCACGACCAGCCAGACTGTGGGGGGGCTCCCCCCATGGGGTGCCATCAGGAAGCAGTGATCTGGCTTATAGGTTGGGGATGACTCATTAAACCGTCTGGCAGCAGGTGTGCAGGCAGCAGAAGGTGGTGGTATGGAGGAGCTCTCATGGAAGGGGACTACAAAATAAAACACAATTAAAAAGCATTGCAACTTGATGGCCAAGGGGCACAGTGGCAGTGTCTCGTTTCTCGTCTGACGAGGTTTATGTGCAGTCCTTGAAACACCTGTTAGGTACTGGTTCTTTTGCAGAAGTAGAGGGCTCGGCTCCATGAGAAGGAGGGTGTGTGCCACTTAGCACCTGTGCCGGCTGAAAGCTGCAGCCACTGTGGCCCAAATAATCTGGATAGGAGACAGGGAGATCCATGGGAGAAAATGGAGGAAAAATATGGATTAAAAAAAACAGACGGGTGACACCAGTAAAAAGAGAATTACCCAGCCTTCTTACTGTATGTGCTTCTAATCACTAAAAATATTTCTTTTTTTGAGAAACTAATAGGCCCTGTTACAAATTCCCTCTGTTGCTATTTTCTACTGTAAACTTCCTGATTTGCAGCTTCCGTTTTTAAGTCTTCTCTTTCAGACTACTGACGCTTCAATTAAAACATCTATTCTATTTATAAATGAGATCTAGATTTAGTATTTGCCATATTGGTCCTTGCAAGAACAGATCCAGAAGCAAATGATTTGATACCTTTTAATGGACCAACATAGACGTAACAACAAGAACAAAGTGCTCTAGCTTTCGGACCAACCAGTCCTTGTTCAGAAGCCTAATGGCAGTTGTTTAGAAAAACAATACTTTTAACAGCTGGATTATGCAGAAAAAACAGAAAAAATCCCTGTTGGTTTAAAATACTCATTTAAAAAATACAGATGATGATGTCAGAGAAGTTTAACAGTACCGTATTACCTTCAGCCAGGAGGGTCCCAGGGTCAAAGGTGCTTGGTGTAAAACACATACAAAGAATCCCACTGCATGTAAATTTGATTGACATAAGATAACACTGCTGGAGCAGATAACTCTTAAATCAAGCTATGAGTGTCACAGTGTGTATAAGGATGTGATTACTGAAAAGCAACCCCCACCCAGATTAAAGACATACTAAAATTGTCTTAGGACTCCAAGAAGTTTCAATGCATGCATTATAGACAAGAAATTACCAGTAAAGTTGTCTTAAAAACATCAGTGCACACTGTATGATGTGTAAAACTTAGCTGAACCTATCTCCCAGCTGTACTTTCCAGCTAGATATCATGCCCCATAAACTTCAAAACCTCTAGTGTTGTGACAGGGCTTTGTAAATGATAATTGAAATATAAATTGACAGTATTAGCATCAAACAAAAAACTCATGTCAAGGACCACCAAGGAATTAAGTCCATGTAGGCTGATATGTACTGATGTCAATATACACTGAGAATTTAACAACTTGATGTACGAGAAGTGTCTAAGGAATCTGAAAAAGAGATAAACATTTAATTTCTAGGAGCGTGGATATGTTGTTCATCCACACTTCTTGGCATGTCCCCTTCCACTTTAAATCTTGCCGGAAGTCTTCATGCTGGCTCCTCCCACCCACCTGGGTGGTATATACCTCAGCTCTGACCCATGATGCCAGATCTTCCTTTCCGCTGGAAGATACAAGTTCCCTCATGCTCTTACAGCAATTCGTAGGCCCTGGATTCAAAGCATTGTTTTTTAGCGAAAATTACTCTCAAACTCGTTCAAGTTAGCAATTGCGATTTTACTGCATCTGACATGGAGGAAAAATCTTCCCCCGGATTTTGCCGGTGCCCCTGCGGTCAGAAGATGTTGCGCACGGATCCCCACCTATCCTGCGTCTACTGTCTAGGTGTCAGACTTGACACATCGTTGTGTGGGTTTTGCCTGGCCTTCCATCCCATTGTCCTGGACGACCACAAGACATGCTTAAAGCTGGGGAGACTGGAGAAAAGGAACCCGCCAGTGACATCAAAGGAGGTGAGGTGGGCAGTTTCCGCGGCCGCGGGATCCGCTAAACAGCTGGAACAAATGAAGGCATTTGAGGAGCTAGCAGCTCAAGCTTTGGCCAATTGAAGCTTTTTTGTTCCGTTGAACCTTGGCTCCACCATTTCGTGCTCCTTCAAGGAGTTGTGCCAGTCTCTCCCCACCTGGGGTGAGGTGCCCTTGGGCTCGCACTCCTCCTGCTCTCGCAAGAGAGAGAAGGACCCGTCGTCTTCGTCCCGACAAAGGCGTTTTCGGGACCGAGAAAGGTCCAAGTCCCAGGAGCACTCAATCTTGACGTTGGTTGAGATCGCATCCTCGGCCGCCAGTTTCACGGACCTTCTGTCTGGCTAGGGGACCAAGGAAGTGGTCGACGAGGTCGAGTTTGTTCTCGACCCAATTGGCACCTTGTTGCCGGCTCAGCCCGATGAATCCTTGGAAATGACTCTGGTCCTTTTCTTCCCAGATGAGGAGACCCAGCCCGCTGGTGTCCCCATTAAGGACCCAGTTCTGGACCCTCGGTTTTCACCAACCCCAGTGTCTCCCGACTGACCGAGTCGGCCTCCCTGATCTCAGTCGAGGTCCAGAACCCCCTTGGCCGAGCGGCCGAGAAAGAGCCATAAGCACTCTAAAAAGAGGCGATGCCACAGGTCTTCATCCTCCTCAGACGAGGAGAGGCTTCGGCGAAAACTCCATCAACACTATGAAGATCTCATGTGGCAAGAGCTGATTTTGACTGGGCAGAAGCCGGCTCCGCCGCCTACCCCGGCCATCACTTGGCTTCTGCCTCCCAGGCCGAAGCCATCTGTTCCTCTGCCCGTGGGGCCAGCCTGTATCCTAGTTCGGCCTATTCCGGTCCCTCCACCGATTCTGGTGGAACCACCTCCTAAGCAGCCTCAGGGAGGGGCGCCCTCGAAAGAGGACCGAGTAGACACTGGGCTTCTCCGATGTCTATCGATATCAGTCACCCCCGATCACCCTTGGCGCATCGAGGGTGACTTAGGCAGGAGATGGCTGTATCCTGATTCTTTGGATTCGGACGTCGCTGGACTGCACTCACATCCCGGGGATGATGAGTCATCCATGGCTGGGTGGGAGGAAGGCCCTTCCTCCTTCCAGGGCATCCTTCACCTTATCTCCGAATCCACCGGAATGCCCCTGGAGTCCATCCAGAAAAAGGCAGAGTACCCCCTTACTGATATTCTCAAAAGGGGGGGACACCCGACGGAGGCTTTTCCAGTGGCCGAAGCCATTGTTGGCCTGGCCCCTGAGCTTTGGCAGCGTCCTGCCCAGCACCATCTGCCCTCATGGCCCGCAAGTACACAGTGCCCATGGGGTCCCTTGCGAGATTCACAGAGCACCCTTCGGCCGAGAGCCTGGTGACCGCCTCTGTGTTTAGGTGTACTGGTAACTCAGCCGACACTAACCGACCCCCGGACAAGGAGTCCAAAAATACGGACCACTCTGCCCGTAAGGTCTATGCAGCCTCTTCTTTAGGCCTTCGTCAAGCCAGCTCAGCTGTCATTATGGCACACTACTCTCATGCTCTTCTTGGGTCATTAGACAAGGTCCTCCCTCATCTCCCAGCGGACATGCAGACCACGGTCAAGCAAGTCCGTGACCAGGGACATGCTGTCGCAAAACAGCAGCTCCAGATGGCCCTGGACATTGGGGATTCTTGTGCCCGCTCATTAGTAGCCGCAGTGGCCACTCACCGCAGGGCTTGGCTGAGGCTTTCCTCCTTCCTGGCAGATACTCAGCATAAGCTTGCTGATGTGCCCATCCTAGGCACCGACTTGTTCGGTCCAGGAGTGGCTGATCACCTTTAGTGCACAGAGCAGTCCAGTGCCACCTTGGATGCTACTTCTGCTAAGGGCTCTTCAGGCAAGAACCAGCAGAAAAAGAAAGAAGAAGAAGCCATTTTGGCATTCTTCCCCTGCGGTCAGGCAAGGAGGTCAGCAGCAGCAACAGGCTCAAGCTTGGCGCCTGTGGCCCAAGCAGCGCCCTCAACAGCCCCGTAAAGGAAGCCGAGGTCCAGGGCCTCCTCCTCCTCTAAGCCTGCTCAGCGACGGGTTGGGGGTTGCCAACCCTACACCCGTCATGCCAGCTCTGGGTCCTCCCATGGGGGTTGGCTTCACCACTTCCTTTCCGCCTGGTCCGATATCACTTCGGACAGTGGGTTCTCGAAGTGGTCAGTCAGGGGCTGCCTCTAGAATTTGAGCAGTACCCTCCCAGCTGAGCCTGCGCCCCCCTTGGGAGGAAAAGATCTCAGCTTGCACTCAGTTGGCTCTTCGAGACGATGTAGCTCAGCTCCTCTGCAAGGAGGCCATAGCTCCAGTGCCGTATCCTCCTACAGACCCAGGCTTTGTTTCCAGGTACTTCCTGGTGCCCAAGCGGACTTGGGGTTGGTGCCCCATCCTAGATCTCCACAACCTGAATCAATATATCAGGTCTCACACCTTCCGGATGGTAACTCTGAACCAGATCATACCATCCCTGGAGTGAAACATGTGGTTCTGTTCACTGGATCTACAGGATGAGTTCTTTCACATCCCAATCCATCCGTCCCATCAATGGTTTCTCCACTTCCAGGTCGAGGGAACCCTGTACGAGTTCCGAGCCATGCTGTTCGGCCAGTCATCAGCCCCACAGGTCTTCACCAAATGCATTGCAGTGGTGGCGGCCCAACTCCGGCGTCGAGGAGCCAGAATCTACCCTTATCTTGGTGACTGGCTCTTGGCAGGTTCCTCCCTTCAGGAGGTGGAGAGGTCCAGGGATCTGGCCCTCCAAACCTGCTCCCAACTCGGCCTCCTGATCAACGAGGCCAAGTCGGAACTCATGCCCTCTCAGGTGATGGGCTTCATCGGGGCAGAGCTTGACTCTTGTCAAACCAGAGCTCGGCTCCCGTGGAGAGGGCGGAGGTTCGCTCCTCCTTTGCCTGATCATTTCTGGTTGGGCACTTACGCCCTGCCCAGGACTTTCTGCCTTCTGGGTTACATGGCGGCATGCACCTCAGTGGTCCGTTGGGCCCATTTACATCGCCCCTCAATGGGAGCTGGCCGCCCAGTGGACTCAGCGATATGGTCATTTCGACCAGCTGATCACTGTAACTCAGAAGATGTGGGACGCTCTCCAATGGTGGACCGCTCCAGACCACTTGCAGGAAGGGATCCCATTTGTCTGCCCCGAGCCGAATGTCGTCCTTATGACCAATGCCTCTCTCATGGGCTGAGGAACCCACATGAGGGACAACAGGGCCCATGGGTTCTAGAACCCCAAGGAGTCCCAATGCCACATCAACCTGTTGGAGCTCAGAGCAGTCAGACTGGCGCTGTCAGCTTTCGCTCCTCAGCTCCGGAGTCAAGTGGTTCAAGTCCAGACGGACAATACCACGACCATGTACTACCTCAACAAGCGGGGTGGCATGCACTCCCATCTGCTGTGCAAGGAGGCACTCCGCATCTGGACCCTCATAAGCTGGTTGGAGGCAGATCTCCTAGCCACTCATGTGGCAGGAGCCTCGAACCAGCTGGCGGATGCTCTCAGTCGCATAGGCCAGACATCCCACGAGTGGTCTTTCCATCCAGAGGTAGCTTACAACCTGTTCTCCCGTTGGGGAAAACTGATGGTGGACCTGTTTGCCTCCAGGAAAACACCAAGCTGAGGCTGTTTCATGCCGCCCCAGCGAGCCCCGCTTAAGGGGGATGCCTTATCAAGTCCGTGGACTCTAGGCCTCCTCTATGCCTTCCCTCCATTTCCCTTGATCCACAAGGTGTTACTCAAGGTGAGGAGGGACAAGGCGAAGGTGATCCTGGTAGCCCCAGATTGGCCATGCCAGTTCTGGTATCCAGATCTCCTCAGCCTCAGCTGCAGGCCCCCGGAGCGGCTTTGCAGATGCCTGGACCTGATATCTCTCAACCAGTGGAAGGTATTCCATCCAGACCTTCAATCCCTGTACCTCACAGCCTAGTACCTGAGCAGCTAGAGTTCCAGACTTTGGGTCTTTCCGAAGATGTCTACACTGTGGTGGAGGCATCTAGAAAGGAATCGACCAGGAATTGTTACGCCTTTAAATGGAAAAGATTTTCCATTTGGTGTCAGGGTAAGAGTCTGGACCCCTTGTCCTGTTCTGTGACTAACATTCTCAACTACCTTTGGTTTCTCTGCAAAGGGGATCTATGGTCATCGACCCTTAGGGTGCACCTAGCAGTCATTTCTGCTTACCGGGCAAGGGCCGGTCAGCTGACATTGGTGCAGGAGACAGTGGTCGGGTTCTTCATCAAAGGCCTGGTTCACGTATCTCCTCTGGTGCATGAACCTCCACCTCCGTGGGATCTGTTGCTAGTTTGGCACAGCTCATGGGCAAGCCATTCAAACCCATGCACAAGTGTGAGCTCTCACACTTGTCTTGGAAGGACAGCCTTCCTGGTGGCTATCACGTCAGCCAGAAGGACAGGGGAACTCCAGGTACTTTTGGTGGACTCCCCTTATCTGGTCTTTCACAGGGACAAAGTTGTCCTGCGCCCCCAACCGAAATTCCTTCCGAAAATGGTGTCAGAGTTTCACCTTAACCAGGGGTTGACTCTGCCAGTATACTACCCTAACTAAACCTCAGATGCCGAGTACAGGCTCCATACATTGGACCTGAGATGTGCTCTCTCCTACTACAAGAAGAGGATGGCGGAAATTCATACAGAGGTTCGCCAGCTGTTTGTCACCTACGCTGAAGCAGCTTCTGGCAGACCTACAGCCAAATGGACCATAGCAAGGTGGATTACATGCATAAATCTGTGCTATGAGTTGGCGGCCAAGGAGCCTCCCAGAGGGATAAAAGCTCATTCTGCCCACCATACTGCTGCTTAGGTGGCTGCTTCCAGGGACATCCCTATCCAGGAAATCTGTTGGGCTGCTACCTGGAAGTCATCAAACACCTTCATTACCCACTACCACATCTATCTTGAGTCATGCCGGGATGCTGGTTTTGAGGCCTTGGTTCTCCATTCTCTGTTTCCTAAGTAGGGGCTGTGTGCCTTGCCTCCCTCCTCCCAGAGAACTGCTTGGAGTCTGCCAAGAAATGTGGATGAACAACATATCCACACTCCTAGAAGAACAGGTTACTCACCTGTAACAGTAGTTCTAGAAGTGGTATATGTTGTTCATCCACACACACTCACCCAACCTCCCCGGCTTTGGGCGCACAACCTTGCTTCCAGCAGGCTAAGATCTGGCGTCATGGAGTGGAGCCAAGGTATTTACCACCCGGGTGGGTGGGAGGAACCAGCTTGAAGACTTCCGGCAAGATTTAAAGTGGAAGGGGACATGCCAAGAAGTGTGGAAGAACAACATATACCACTCCTAGAACTACTGTTACAGGTGAGTAACTTGTTCTTCTCTCCTCCTCCTCAGACAAACAATACACTCTACCCTACCGCACCCCACATCCCCATAATGTGGGGGGGTATAACTAGCTTTAAGGAGATTCTCTCTCTCTCTCTCACGCACACACACACACACACACACACACACACACACACACACACACTCTCTCCCTCTCCCTCTCCTAATGAACCTTTATTCACATCAGTCACTGCAATTGTACCCCAAAGGAATTCAACTTGTCATGAAATTCCAAGTAAAAGGGCTCATGTGTCCTAATACCTACAGAGCAAAAATGTGACACTATTTAACCGTATTCCTATCTGCTTAGTAACATTTCCAAGAATTCTGGATAGAACTACAATGAAATAAAACTTCCACCCTCCCCAGGATAAGGTAACTAGAAGTAAATATCAAGTATGTGTGTAAGACCAGAGGTCTAACATACCTACATTTCCACAAATCACTACAATATTAGCCTACTGTAAAAAGATCGGTCCAGGACCCCCATGCAAATGAGATCTCGCACTCTAATATGTACAGAGTTAAAAAAAAAAAATGTGTGACAGTCTATGATAACACTCCTGTATGTACAGTAACAGGCTAGGTAATCTGAATATGGTATAATGGAATCAACCCCACTCCTGGGTGAAGATAAAAAGTAAGGAGGAATTAATTTTCATTATGTGTGTGAAGTAATAGTAACACCCTGGAACTCCATGTATCTAAATGGAGGTCTACCTCAGTGTGACAGCAAGCCCCACACCTTTTATGTCGCGTACTTCACAACACATACCCACACACATACATACACACATGCACCCACATCCCACACATGCTGAAGTCCTATAATATGCCAGTCTGAAGAAGAAGAGGTCTGTGAATGTCAGTTTCTGTAATGTCCCATGAACCCAGATCAATGTCCATCCTATCTGCTACCATATTGAGATGTAAAATAAGTTTAATCTCAAAATTTCGTCTCTGTTGTGTTTTTTTGAGATTTCCTTTTAAGACCATTACTGACATATCCGAAATTGAATGGTCAGGCTGGGAGAAGTGGTGCCCCACTGGTTTTTCAGTTTACTTTGTTTTAATAGTATGTCTGTGTGAGTTCATCCTAGTGCGGAGCTGTTGGCGTGTCTCTCCAGCGTAACCTGTTTGTGGGCTACTCTTGCACTGAATGAAATAAACAACATGTTGTGATGTGCATGTATAACTCCCATACACCTGGAATTGTCTGTTTTGCGATGTAACCACACAGTCCGAGGTGGAAATGAGCTCACAAGTCTTACAGGTACGTTGATTGTAGGGTCGTGTGCCATTGTGTGACACGGTATTCTGTTCTGGTGAAAGCTTGCTCCTAAAAATTAGGCTGGCTAAATTTGGTGGTTGTGTAAAAGATAGTAGTGGGAGTTCCTTAAAAATACAATTAAGAGTTTCATCCTCACTAAATTTTGGGTGGAGGTCTTTAATAATCTTACACAGATGTTCAAGGTCTGGATGATATGTGACTACTAAGGGTATTCTGTCTGTAGCTGTCTTCTTTATATTGAAGTAGTTGTTGTCTTGGTACTTGCATTGCACATTCTGTTATCCTGTCAATTGCTCTGGAAGAGTGTCCCTGCTCAATAAAGGTGTTTTTCAACATAGCCAAACGTGTATCTCTGTCATCCTCATTTGATCAAATATGGTGACATCGGAGAGCTTGACTGTACATGACAGATTTTTTTGTATGGTTTGGGTGATTACTTTTCTTGTGTAGGTATCTCTGTCTGTCTGTTGGCTTCCTGTAAATACACGTATGTAAAGTTCCATCTTTAATGGTGACTGTTGTGTCCAGAAAATTAACATTGGTGGTAGAATACTCCAGGGTAAACTTTATGGTAGGGTGGAGGTTATTAAGTTTGTGATGAAAATCTTTAAGTGCATCTGTGCCCTCTGTCCAGATAATAAACAGATCATCAATGTAACGGAAATAAGCTAGTGGTTTATGGGAACAGTGCCTTAAAAAATCCTCCTCCAAGTCTGCCATAAAGAGGTTAGCATACTGTGGAGCCATTTTGGTGCCCATTGCTGTTCCCATAGTTTGAACATAATGTTTACCATTGAAGTTGAAGTTATGTGTCAAAATGAATTCCATAAGTTCCCCCACCACTTCAGGGTTGATGTTTTGTTCCGGTCCTTTCTCCTGCATGTATTTAAGGCATACTGTAATGCCATCTGTGTGTGGAATATTAGTGTAGAGGGATGTTACATCCATTGTCACTAAAATGGTATCAGGTGGTAAATCCTTATAACCAGAAAGTACACACAAAAAGTGTGTAGTTTCCTGGATATAACTGTCTCTTTCCATAACCAGTGGTTTCAAAATGATCTCTACAAACCCTGAGATCTCCTCAGTCAAGGTACCATTCCCAGAGACTATGGGTCTTCCCAGATTGCCAGGTTTATGTATTTTAGGCAGCATGTAGAATGTCCCTGGCCTGGGTTAGGCAGGGATGAGGTCAGTTACTTGTTTTTGGACATGGTCTGGAAAAGTTCTAATTAAATCACATAGTTCATCTTTATATCTTGTAGTGGGTCACTCTCTAGTTCTCTGTAGTATGTAAGATCTGTTAGCTTCATTAATATAATCCTCTCTGTTTAAAATCACCACTGCAGAGCCTTTATCAGCTTTTTTGATGACAATGTTGTGGTTTTATTTTCAGTGTCCTTATAGCTCTCTGTTCCAGGGGAGAAAGGTTATAATGGACCTGTTTTTGCCTAGTAAGGATCTGACCACTGACTTGTTGGCTGAAACAATGAATGTAGTTGTCTAGTTTTTGTTACGCCCACTTGAGGGGGTAAATTCAGATTTCTTTTTCTTGTCCATTAAATTATTACTGATTGCGATGTCTTCGCTACCAGTGATTTCTTCCTTAGAAACATAGAAACATAGAATTTGACGGCAGATAAGGAACACTTGGCGCACCCAGTCTGACCATTTCCCTACCTGATGGATAAGCTGCAGATTCTAGTTAATCAACAGCTTACTTCCTCCTGCCCCCCAATAGAATTGCTTTATGCCTATCCCATGCATTCTTGAATTCTCCCACTGTTCCTGCCTCCACAACCTCCTCAGGAAGGCTGTTCCATGCATCCACAACTCTGTGAAAAAATACTTTCTAACATTACCTCTGAGCCGTCCCTCCTCTATCTTCAAATTGTACCCCCTTGTTCTTGCACATCTCTTCTTCTGAAAGATACTACCCTCTTGTACCTTGTTAATTCCCTTGAGATACTTGAAAGTTTCTATCATGTACCCCCCTCCCTTCTTTCCTCAAGGGTATACATATTAAGCTGCTTTAGTCTCTCCTCGTATGTCTTCTGGTGCAGACCCTGCACCATTTTGATTGCCCTCCTCTGAACAGCCTCTACTCTGTCTATGTCTTTGCGGAGATGGCGTCTCCAGAATTGCACGCACTACTCCAGATGGGGTCTCACTAACTGTCTGTAGAGATGGATAACAACTTCCTGTTTTCTACTGTTGATGCCTCTCCCTTTGCATCCCAGTATCCCCCCAGCCCTCCTTACTGCCTTCTCACATTGCTTGCCCACCTTTAAGTCATCTGATATAATTACTCCTAGGTCTCTTTCGATTTTTGTTGTTGTTATTAACTCACCCCCCATTGTGTACTCTTCTACTTGGTTTTTGTTTCCCAGATGCATTACATTGCACGTCTTTGCATTGAATCTGAGCTGCCACATAGAAACATCCTTGCCGTGAAAGAATTCTTTACGTCTCAATCTACGGAAGTATTCCTCCAGTTCACCACAAAACAGTATTTTATCCAGTGGTTTTGTTGGGCAGAAAGTGAGGCCCTTTGAAAGTACATTTAGTTCTCCTGTAGTCAGTGTGTGGTTGGACAAATTAACAACTGAAAGGTGCCCACCTGTATTGTGTTGTCGTTCAGTGACTCCATTATGTTCTTCATGGTTGTTAGGAAGTATGGTATGTTGAAGGGCATCCAATTTCCTATTTTTCATAAGCATGGCTTTTCTTAAGGTCCTTTGGTGGTTAATGTGTATCTCTCGCAAGATGTCCTGAATAGGTTCCTTAGACATCCTTTCCAGAGTGGTAACAATTTCAACAAGCTCTTTGTTCAGAACAACTTTTTTGGCATATAACATGTGAATCCTGTGATTTCACAATTTCTCAGAGGTCCTACGACAGAGTTGTTGTGCATATATAGAATTGTCTGTATTTTTTAATGGATTCCAAATAGTAAGGCCTTTAGGGATTATATTTCTCCTCTTGCACTGGGTTAGAAAATAGATGTCACTGTCTAGCTGTGCCAATCAGATCTTACATACTACAGAGAACTGGAGAGTGACCCCACTACAAGATAGGAAGATGAGCTATGTGACTTAATTAGAACTTTTCCAGACCATGTCCGAAAACAACTAACTGACCTCATCCCTGCTGAACCCAGGCCAGGGACATTCTACATGCTGCCTAAAATACATAAACCTGGCAATCCGGGAAGACCCATAGTCTCTGGTAATGGTACCTTGACTGAGGGGATCTCAGGGTTTGTAGAGACCATTTTGAAACCGCTGGTTATGGAAAGAGACAGTTATATCCAGGACACTATGCACTTTTTGCATGTACTTTCTGGTTATAAGGATTTACCACCTGATACCATTTTAGTGACAATGGATGTAACATCCCTCTACACTAATATTCCACACACAGATGGGATTACAGCATGCCTTAAATACAAACAGGAGAAAGGACTAGAACAAAACATCAACCCTGAAGTGGTGGGGGAACGTATGGAATTCATTTTGACACATAACAACTTCAACTTTAGTGGTAAACATGTTCAAACTATGGGAACAGCAATGGGCACCAAAATGGCTCCACAGTATGCTAACCTCTTTATGGCAGACTTGGAGGAGGATTTTTTAAGGCACTGTCCCCATAAACCGCTAGCTTATTTCCGTTAAATTGATGATTTGTTTATTATCTGGATGGAGGGCACAGATGCACTTAAAGATTTTCATCACGAACTTAATGACCTCCACCCTACCATAAAGCTTCCCCTGGAGTATTCTACCACCAATGTTAATTTTCTGGACACAACAGTCACCATTAAAGATGGAATCTTACATACGTGTATTTACAGGAAGCCAGCAGACAGACAGAGATACCTACACAAGAAAAGTAATCACCCAAACCATACAAAAAAATCTGTCATGTACAGTCAAGCACTCCGATGTCACTGTATTTGTTCAAATGAGGATGACAGAGATACACATTTGGCTATGTTGAAAAGTACCTTTATTGAGCAGGGACACTCTTCCAGAGAAATTGACAGAATAACAGAACGTGCAACACAAGTACCAAGACAACAACTACTTCAATATAAAGAAAAGACAGCTACAGACTGAATACCCTCAGTAGTCACATATCATCCAGACCTTGAACATCTGCGTGAGATTATTAAAGACCTCCACCCAATATTTAATGAGGATGAAACCCTTAATTGTATTTTTAGGAACTCCCACTATTATTCTTTAAACAACCACCAAATTTAGCCAGCCTAATTATTAGGAGCAAGCTTTCACCAGAACAGAATACCATGTCACACAATGACACACGACCCTGCAGTCAACGCACCTTTAAGACTTGTGAGCTCATTTCCACCTCAGACTGTGTGGTTACATCACAAAACAGACAATTCAAGGTGCATGGGAGTTATACATGCACATCACAACATGCTGTTTATTTCATTCAGTGCAAGAGATGTCCACAAACAGGTTATGTTGGAGAGACACGCCAACAGCTCCGCACTAGGATGAACTCACACAGACATACTAGTAAAACAAAGCAAACTGAAAAACCAGTGGGGCACCACTTCTCCCAACCTGACCACTCAATTTCAGATATGTCAGTAACGGTCTTAAAAGGAAATCTCAAAAACACACAACAGAGACGAGCTTTTGAGATTAAACTTATTTTACATCTCAATATGGTAGCAGATGGGATGAACATTGATCTGGGTTTCATGGGGCATTACAGAAACTGACATCCACAGACCTCTTCTTCTTCAGACTGGCATATTATAGGACTTCAGCATGTGTGGGATGTGGGTATGTGTGTGTGTGTATGTATGTGTGTGGGCATGTGTTGTGAGGTACATGATATAAAAGGTGTGGGACTTGCTGTCACATTGAGGTATACTTCTGTTTAGATACATGGAGTTACAGTGTGTTACTACTCTTACTTCACACACATAATGAATATTAATTCCTCCTTACTTTTCATATTTGCCCAGAAGTGGGATTGATTCCGTTGCACCATATTCAGATTACCTAGCCTGTTACTGTACTGTTATCATAGTCTGTCACATATTTTTTTTAACTCTGTACATATTGGAGTGCGAGATCTCATTTGCATGGGAGTCCTGGACAGATCTTTTTACATTAGGCTAATATTGTAGTGATTTGTGGAAATGTAGGTATGTTAGACCTCTGGTCTTACACACATACTTGATATTTACTTCTAGTTACCTTATCCTGGGGAGGGTGGAAGTTTTATTTCATTGTAGACATTAAACCGAAGTCCCATCTGCCTGTTCTGGTGGTAGTTCAGGTGGATGTTAAAGATCCCATGGCACTTCTCAAAAAGAGTAGGGGAATTTCCCAGTTCCCTGGCCAAATTTCCCCCCATTCACTAAAAAATACCACCAACAGCTTAATCTGGTTCAAAATCAGTTGGCATTCATCTGTATCCCTCTACCCCGGGTCGTGCCTGAAAATAGGCAGAATTTGTGTAGTGCACTTACCCGGTCAATAAAAACTAAAAAAAAAAAAAGTTCTATCCAGAATCCTTGGTAATGTTACTATGCAGATAGGAGTACGGTTAAACAGTGTCATATATTTGCTCTGTAGGTATTATAATACATGGGCCCTTTTACTTGGGATTTCATGACAAGTTGAATTCCTTTGGGGAACAGTTGCAGTGACTGATGTGAATAAAGGTTCATTAGGGGAGAGACAGATTATCTCCTTAAAGCTAGTTATCCCCCCTTCCCACACACATTATGAGGATATGGGGTAGAGTGTATTGTTTGTGTGAGGAGGAGAGAAATTACATTTTTCTCTTTTTCAGATTCCTTAGACACTTCTGGTACATCAAGTTGTTAAATTCTCAGTGTATATTGACATCAGTACATATCAGCCTACATGGTCTTAATTCCTTGGTGGTCCTCGACTTGAGTTTTTTGTTTGACACTAATACTGTCAATTTATATTTAAATTATCATTTATAAAACCCTGTCACTACACTAGAGGTTTTTGAAGTTTAGGGGTATGATATCTAGCTGGAGAGTATAGCTGGGAGATAGGTCCAGCTAAGTTTGACACATCATACAGTGTGCACTGATGTTTTTAAGACAACTTTACTGGTAATTTCTTGTCTATAATGCATGCATTGAAACATCCTGGAGTCCTAAGACAGTCCTAGTATGTCTTTAATCTGGGTGGGGGTTGCTTTTCGGTAATCACATCCTTATACACACTGTGGCACTCATAGCTTGATTTAAGAGTCCTCTGCTCCAGCAGTGTTATCTTATGTCAATTACATTTATATGCAGTGGGATTCTTTGTATGTGTTTTGCACCAAGCACCTTTGACCCTGGGACCCTCCTGGCTGAAGGTAATATGGTACTGTTAAACTTCTGTGACATCATCATCTGTATTTTTTAAATGAGCATTTTAAACCAGTGGGGATTTTTTCTGCATGATCTAGCTGTTAAAAGTATTGTTTTTTTCTAAACAACTGCCATTAGGCTTCTGAAGAAGGACTGGTTGGTCCGAAAGCTAGAGCACTTTGTTCTTGTTGTTACATCTATGTTGGTCCATTAAAAGGTATCAAATCATTTGCTTCTGGATCTGTTCTATTTATAGACACAGTTCAGATATGTAATGCCTCTATTGGTGTGCATCTTCCTTGACTTTTGTAAGATATATAAATCCATTGCAGAAAGCTAAATTAATGCATCATTAGAACTCCAGAGCCACAAAAGGAGGGAAATGTGGCATTAGGGTTTTTTCAGCCCTAACGCTAACCCCCTTCCCCAACCTCTAGTCTCATGGCCCAAGGCCAAGTTACAGGTCCAGGGTCATGCTCTGTGAGTTTCCTACTTGAAGCTACAAATCCAGAGTCATGCCAGCTAATCTGCTGCTCAACCTGAAGTCAGCAGGATGTGTGATAATTTTCTTTCCATAGGGCCCTGTGCAAAGCAGAAGATTAGTTATAACTTTATTTGCACGGGACACTGTGGGAAGCACAAGATCTATCATAACTCCCTTCACCCAGGTACAGGAGTCAAAACATTAGTTTCATTGTATGGGGCCCTGCAAGCAGCATGAGATCAATCATAACTTTCTTAACCCAGGGACAGGAAATGCGTCTTAACTTTCTTCACACGTGGCCCCAAGATCTGTATCTTGAAGCAGCAGCCCTGTGCGATATATACGTGTTTATCCCCTGCTGCTGTCCCCCATTCAGAGCCACTACTGGCATCCTCACAATCCCAGCAACCACTGCTCAGCTCCTTTTTCTTGTCACAGGACCCGAGTGTACTGGCTGCCGTAGATTGTTGTTCCCCTTTTCCTCTACCCTCCCCCCACCCCACCGCAGGAGCCACAGTCCAGCTGCACTCCCCAGCGATTATAAACTTGCCTCCTAACTTAGGGCACCCTCTTGTTAGCATAACATGCTGTCTCTGGACCATTTGGACAGCCCTGCTTTCTTTACTTCTAAGCGCATTTGCCTGACTTAGTCTGCTCCAGCTGCTTGTCTACACATGCAATTACAACCCTCTGTGTCCACAGTAACAGATTATTATATCCCGCTCTGCAAACTGTGATGCCAAATTTAGATAAGCAGCAGGAGCAGAGGGAAGAAACCCTATCATCATGTAAATATCCTTCAGCAAAAAATGGGAGGCAGACAACTACAGAAAATATATGAAATGGAAGGTGGGCTGTGTCTAAATATTCTCCTTTCCAAAGGTTTCCTGGAGCCGTCTGGAACCCTTTGATGATGATATTTTAGTAGGTAACTTTAAAGCAGAGTTCTTTTTCTTTGCCAAATAAGAAGTGGCCTGCAACAGAAAAATCAGTCCAGATACCATGCCTTCCTGCCAGTTGAGAGTTACAGTAAGTTAGAAATTGTTTTGGGAGGAGGAAAATGAGTCTAATTTGGGCAGCATTGATACATTTTAGGACACACCAGTGAAAGGAGGGGTTCAGTGCACTTACCTTTTGGTATGTTCCAAACAAGGTATGTGATACCAGAGACTATGGCCTTTAAATTTTTACAGTTGGGACACGCCATAGCACTGTATCTGGGCCCCCCCACTATGGCATACTAATCGTACTGCAGAAATAGCGCCAGTAGCAGTCTTTGGCGGAGGGCCTAATGCCATTTCAGCAGTGTATAAAGCAGTCAACACTGCCTGCCTCCCTCCATCCCTGAGAGCTTGGAAGTGGGACTTCACTGGAATCAAGTCTTACCACCAGGGAATATGGACAAAAAAAATTGGAACACATATGGGCAAACTAAGTACATGAAAAATGAAAGCCTTAGTTTGATGCATTCAAAATTTTACAAAAGCTTATTAACCTTTCTCTAGTCAGACTGTTTAAAATGGGTCAGGTAGGTACGAAGGTGTGCACACGATGTGGAGCTCAAGAAGGTGACCTGCTCCATATTCTGGGATTGCAGTAAAGCCAGGCAGGTCTGGGACATGGTTAAGAATAAATTAGACCCTCTGCTGGGGCTTGAAGATGCATTCGCACCAGAAATATATATCCTGGGTAATCATGGGAAACAGCTATTAGATGCCCAGAAAAACCACATGGCCTTAATCTCTATGATAACTAAGAATAACTAAGAGAGTTATTCTGAGACACTGGATGGACTCTGAGGTACCATCCTACAAAGAATTGCACCATGTCATATTAGTAGCATTAAGAATTGAGAGAATTACTGCTAGTGTCAACAAGAGGTGTCTCGCATACCAAAAGAGATGGGAAAAATTACATGCATTCAGTTCTATAGCAGATTGTGATTAACAGTGAAATGGAAAAGAAGAGGAAAGTTCCTGAGATTAAATCAGTTCATCTGATGATAATTATATCTGCTTAGGAAATAAGTCAGTATTTTTATATCATACATTGCTGTATAATGGGGGGGATTATACAAACATACGAAGAAGCCAGCAGAAGAAGGCCATTTGGTCTATCAAGTCTGCTCGTATTGCAGAGTCCACAGCTTGACCCAGCCCCTGCCCTCCCTCCCCAGTCCTCCCATCCTCCCTATCCATGACCTTACCTTCCCCCTATGCCTATCCCAGCCTCTCTTAAAGCTGCCCGCTGTCTTCAATGAGATGACCTTTTCTGGCAGCACATTCCAAGTGTCTACCACCCTGTCTGTGAAGAAGTGCTTCCTGACCTCACTCCTAAACCTCCCACCCTCCAGCTTAAGACTGTGCTCCCTCATGTTATGGTTGCCACTCAGCTTAAAGAGACTCTCCTTATCAACCTTATTTATCCCTTTCAAGTACTTGAAGGTCCCAATCATGTCCCCTCTCTCTGTCTCTCCTGTTTTCCATGGAGTATATGTTCAGTGCCCTCAACCTCTCCTCATGTGCCTTGCTGACCGGCTATCATCTTTGTAGCCCTCCACTGGACCTGCTCCAGCAGGTTAATGTCCTTTTTGAGGTGTGGGCACCATTACTGAACTCCATACTCTAGATGTGGCCTTACCAGTGACCTGTACAAGGGCAGTATAACCTTCTCTCTCCTACTACTGATCCCCCTAGCTATGCATCCCAGCATGTTGTTTGCCCTTGCTACTGCTTTGTTTCACTGCATGGAGTGCTTCAAGTCACTAGTGATATCAACCCCAGGTCGTTCTCCTCCTCTGATGCAGATATTCAGACTCCACCCAGGTAGTACTCTGTCCTGGGATTCTTGGCTCCAATATGCATAACTTTGCATTTCTTGGCATTGAAGCTGAGGTACCAGATCCTGGACCACCTCCCCAGTTTTTCCAGATCTTTCTGTAGGTACTGTATCCCTTCAACTGTGTCCACTCTCCCACAGAGCTTGATGTCATCCATGAATAGGCACATTTTGCCTTTAATGCTATCCCCAATGTCATTGATGAAGACATTGAACAACACCGGCCCCAGCACTGAGCCCTGTGGGACCCCGCTGGTTACCTCTCTGGTACCAGATAACTCTCCCCCAACAGCCACCCTCTCGATTCAGTCCCTCAGTGAGTTTTCCACACATCTGGCCAACTTTTACCCAACTCCAAGATCCACCAACTTCCTGATCAACCTTTTGTGGGGCACAGAGTCAAAGGCCTTGCTAAAATCAAGATAGAGGATGTCTACCACTTGGCCCCTGTCTACTGTCTTAGTGACACTGTCAAAGAAGTAAATCAGATTTGTTTGACATAATCTCACCCCCCATGAACCTATGCTGCCTGGAAACCATGCTCCTCTAGATATTCCACCAACCTTTCCTTTAGTATGGTCTCCATGAGCTTGCCCACAATGGAGGTCAGACTGACTGGTCTGTAATTTCCTGGATCATCCTTGGGACTGCTTTTGTGGAGTGGCACTACATGTGCTGCTCTCCAGTCCTGCGGTACCATGCCTAACTCTAGTGAACTATTAAATAGTTCTGCCAGTGGCCCTGCCAGCTCCTTAGCCAGTTCCTTTAGTACCCTTGGATGTGCTCTGTCCGGGCCAGGTGATTTGTCCACTTTCAGTGCCAGCAAACCCTCCCTCCCTCACGCTATCCTTCTCTATCACTACATCTGTATTCCCCTGCCCCCCCCCCTTCTCTTTTTGCTCCTGAAGGCACTGGTCCATCTTTCTCTCTGGTGAAGACAAAACAGAAGTATTCATTTAGTATCTCTTCTTTTCCCTCATTATCCTCCACCCACGCCACCCTTTTCTTAAGCCTAACAATACCTTCCTTCTTGTCCCATTTCTCATTTACATAGTGAAAGAAAGCCTTCTCCCCCTTTTTAATTCCTTCAGCTATCTGCAGCTCCTTCTGTGTCTTTGCTCAGTGAACTTCATTACTTGCCTCACTAGCCAACCTTAGGTAATTTTCCCTATCCACCTCTCTCTTGGTCTTCCTGAATTTTCTATAGGCCAACCTCTTTTCCCTTACTGCCTTGGCAACCCCAGAACTGAACTAACTGGGCGCCTTGGCCTTTGTGTTCTTCCCCCTGAGCCTAATGCACTCATCTGTGGCAACCAGTATTCCTTCCTTAATGATGGACCACCTTTGATCCACCCCCATATCTGCTCTGATGCCCTCCAGATGGCTCCTTAGCACCTCACCCATTTTTCTGAAGTCCGCCCTCCTGAAATCCAAGATTTTGGTCTTAGTTGGGATGCTTTCCCTTCCCGTATCCTACTGGAACCACACTGTGCAATGGTCACTTCCACCCAGTGGCTCCCTGACCATTATTTCCTGTACATGCTTACGATTTGTGACCACCAAATCAAAAATCGCCTCAGCTCTTGCTGATTCAGTGATGCCCTGAGTCAGGAACTCACTCTACAGTCCTTCCAGGATCACCTGACCCTTAGCACATGTTGTGGATGGTATACTGTAGTCCACCTTGGGCAGGTTGAAGTCCCCCCACAATTACCACCTCTCCTTTCCCCACAACTTCCAATAATTGTGAGCTCAGTTCCCTGTCTCTCTCCTAATCTTGACTGGATGGTCTGTAAACCATCCCCAACCACACCTTTCTCTCTATTGGACCTTAACTGAACCCATATTGCTTCCACCTCCCCTTCCTCCAAGTCCTCTTTCATGAAAGCTATTCCCTCCCTGATATAAACTGCCACCCCCCCTTCCCGACTACCCTGTCCCTTCTGTATAGTTTATATCCAGGATTCGCAAGGGCCCAGTCATGGTGTGATGTTGCCCAAGTCTCTGTTACTGCAGCTATGTCCACCCTCCTGTCTGCTAATAGTGCCTGCAGGTCATCCATCTTGTTTCCAAGACTCCATGCATTCACAGACACCACCCTCCACCTAGAATCTGACCTTACTTCTCTTCCCTCTTTTCTTCTATTCACATTTATCCCCTATGTGTGCACCCCTTTACATACCCTTGTTATGTGTTCCTCACCCCTCCACCCTTTGCTAACTGTTTATTAGCCCCTTCTACCTCCTCCCTCCAGACCTCTTCCATCACTATGGGGGGGGGAGAGGTTCACTGACCACCTCCTCTAAGAGTCTGTGGGCCTGCATGGCCACCCCCTCCCCAGTAGTTTAAATTAAGCGTAGTGGTTATGTATTCCCCCAGTTTGTCCCCGAGTACCCTCAAACCATTCCTGCTGAGGTGTTCTGTGTAGTACTTGTCAGAGTGTTGTAATGCCCTGTACTGTATTGTCGTGTATACAAGAAAATACAACAAAGTATATTAATTAAAAAAAACAAAGGTATAATACCTTGGTTCCATGCCTGTTCCCTTTTGGATGCATGTGACCTAGTTAAATGCTGTCAGATAACTCTGACCCACTAGTTTTTCCCTTCCCACACACACTTTGAGAATTACCACGTTGCTGTTGTATTGGTTCTCAACCAGCTGTTCCAGGAATCATGACTCTCAAGCCCAGGAAGTTTCTAGGATTGAAATGATAGAGCAGATAACTGCTGATTTGCAATTAAACAGACAGCAATTTCTAGATGTCTGGAATCCATGGCATAGATACATCACAAGGAACCTTAGAGCTGATATTTCTGGGGAGGATATCTCCCCTTAGGCTGGGAAGTTAAACCTAATACTTCATCTTATCCGGCCCACTACATTTGGACTGTAGACCTCAACTCAAATCGTCAGTGTTATGTGAACAGCAACAGACATTATTTACAGTGACAGGATTTGTGGATTTATTTCTTTATTGGACTCTCAGATTAACACCTTTGAGCCAAAAGCTCTTTTACAAAGGTTCCACGTCGTAAGACAATAGACAATGTACGTAGACATTACAAAACAGATAGGGGTATATACAGTAGGCAAGTACATATGGTACATACAGATTCAGAGTCAAACAAGTACAGTTAAAATACATCAGGTAGTTGAGGTCAACTTTATTGCAACAGTGCTTAGAACATACCTAAGGTGGACAAGCAATTTATAGTGGTAGCTGAGCTTTAGAGCGTGCAGGTAGAGTTAAGGAGGGTCAGAAGTGGTGTTGACCAAAAGAGGGGAGAACAGAATAGATGAGAGCAGGAGGAGGGTGGGGCAGAAACAAAGGGGTGACAGATAAGGGGTAGAGTGGTCAAACGGTGGGACTGGATAAGAACCTAACCAGGGTTATGTAAGTAGGTGATAGGGTAGGGCTGGGTAATGTGGGGGAGAGAGGGTATGGGAAAGGGTTTTAATGTGGGGTGAGGTGAGGGAAATCGGGAGGTGAATATTTGTGAAGAAAGCAAGAAGGCAGGGGGATAAAAAGGGGTCGTGGGAGTAAGTGCTCAGTGGGGTCACACCAGGGAGGGGAGAAAGTGGGGGGGATATGTGCTATGCAGGGCAGATAAACTATCAGTAGCAGTAGGATTAGACACAGGTGACACAGTCACAGTTACTAAGAGTGGCCTGGTACTGCAGCAGCTTGGCTTTAAATGAGCGTAGTTTCGTTACCTCAGTCAGCTCAGAGTTAATGGAATTTAGCCAGCAGGGGGCCCTGTATTCGAAGGACCATTGCCCTAGTGAGGTCCGGCGGAATAAAATAATGAAGGCAGCTTTACTCGACACCCTAGTTAGTCTGGAGGAAATGGAGTTTCTTAGCAGTTGCCTCACTCCAGGGGTGCAAGACCTAGGGTGGATTTTTTAGCTAATAGACAGACTTGGTACTGTATTCTGCTATTCAAGTTTAACCAACCAGTGCTTGAGTATAGTTCACAAGTGTGAGTTAAGCGGTCTGCACCCAGGACTAGTCTGCAGGCTTTATTTAAGACAATCTTAATTCGCCTAAGTGCTGTATCAGTACTGCCTCTGTAGACTACCAGACCATAATCTATGATAGACAGCACAGAACTGTTAACTGCAAGCTTGATGGCACTTTCGGTGAGGCATTGCCTATGCCGGTAGAGTTGACCTAGTCTGGTACTAGCTGCCTTGACAACATGGTCTATGTGCTGGCTGTAGGAGAGAGAGCTGTTAAGATAGACACCTAGGTACTTAAAGGTGGCGACCATTTCAAGTGTAGCAAACTGGTTATTGTAGATGTTGGGACTTATGACGGTTTTGATGGGCGGCAAACAACCAGGCAGATTTCCTTTATGAAGTCTCTTTGATTGACTGGTCTTACCTGTATCAGCCCCTGGATGCACAAACAGCTCTGAACGACTTCTTAGACCAATTTCGTTCAATTCAGAATAGACACACACCCCTAGTGACCCAACGAGTGCACTTGTCGCCCACCAAGTGGTTACACAGAGATCTCCTGACAGCTTTGCATGTCAGGGACAAAAGCTGGAGGTGTTTTAGAAAAACAGGCATCACTGATGACTACCACACATATAGGACCCAGAGAAGTGATTGCAACAAGCGGATCAGACAAGCAAAAAGCGCATACTGTAAGGGGCTTCTGCTGGGAGCAACAGGTGACTCCAGAAAATTCTGGGCACACATTAAATCCTTCCTAGGAGTCAAGAAAACTAACCTGGCAGATGATATGCTCATTAATGGGGTCCACTGCAATAGCCCCAGGGCTATTGCGGAGGCGTTTAATAAAAATTTCTCTGCCCTGTCTAGCTTTACATCTGTCTTCCTAAAGGTTCTATGTTAAAATCGCGACTAAAAAATCACGACGTTCATGTGGGCGACTACACAATGGCGGCTACAGTTTAGGCGACATTACAAAGTCGCGAAAGGGAAAATGGTGCATCGAAATGTGTTCTGCCTGAGTTAAGTCATCAATGGCATGCCCAATGTTAACGAACAACACTTGATTTCATTCTGGCTTCTAATTTCAGATTAACTCATGAATCGATGTTACAGTATATGCAGCAACCATTACAAAAACACAACTTCCAGCAGACCTGCCAAAGACGCCAGATTTAAATGCTACTGATTTCCCAATAACACTTGTTACACAAATTGGCAGTGATCGGTAGGATCAGAAGCAAACCTGCCAAAAATGATATCAATGCTACTGCATTCCCAATAACACTCATTATACAAATCAGCAAGGATCAGTAATATCCTAAGCATCACACTCGCACTGACAGAACTTGTGCTCAGTCTGAATAAAAGCCTGCCCAGTTAACAAACGACCTGCAACTGTCAAGGATGAGAAGCGTCAAAACAGCGACTGCTAAACTTAAAAAAAAAACTGGCAAAGCCAGGAAATCCTTTATTGCTGTCTTGCAAGTCTTCACAGCACTGTGCTGCACTTTCTTTCTTTATTTCTTCAAGGCTTCTTCATGCTGCCCACTGTAATCGGCTTGTTTCTTTAATGCTTCTTACTGTTTAAACTGAAAATTGTAGGCTGATCCTTTTAAATACTCATATGTAGTACGAGACTCATATTGCCCCACAATAGCAGCTATACGGATATTTTGGTCCTTGTATTTCCATTTAGTGCCACTAGATGCAGCTCCAGAAATTAGCTGCTGCATTTTAATTTCACAAAGCTTTTGTTCTTCTCTGAGCCCATCAATCAGTTTCCAAATACTAGGATGACATGCGCCTAGCCTACAGTTAAATCCCCTGTGCCATCCCTCAGCGCTGTTGTTAGTTCTTGCTAGACCCATATGAGTTGTTGAGTAGCAGTTCCATTGCTGTATAGGAAAATGTGCTGTTCTGCGCCCTGTTCTACCTCTTGGAAGTCCAAGCCAGGCGTCTTCGAAGTAGTCAAGCACTGGTTGTAACAAGTCATCATGCTTAACAAAAAATTCCATTTCTTTCATTTCCTCAAATTTCTTTATAACATCACTAGGGGGCACAAAAGCCAATGACAACAGCATTCGTAAGTGAAGGGCAAAGTCTGAGTCATTGCAGTACCTGGTTTCCACCTCGGGGTGCTGTTGGATTTTCCTCCACACAGCTTGGGCAAAATGGAAAAAGCAACCACGAAGTTGTGTTTCAGGGAAAACTGTGGTAAATGCTTTCCATGAAGCCCTCTCGAAATCCATTATTGAATTTGCATGGCTAGAGTTCGCAACGAGTGTTCGAATCTTTGCAAAGACTCTCTCATAGGAAGCTGTTTTGCGGGAGCTCATCAATACAGAGACTGAAGTTAAAAGCATACCCAAATGAATGCCATGCACAGAGTACAATTGATCGAATATAGCAGGACATGACTTGAATGTACCATCAAGCATCCAGTCCCCACATTTCTTCAAAAATTTTAGATTGTTTTCTGTAGAAAACAATAGAACTCGATCTTTCTCAGGACCACTGTCATAAAGTAGAAACTGTTCTCCAGAGCTTAGAATACAGAATTCTGGAGGGATAGTTAAGTCCTCCACTACGGTAGGAGTTGCAGGGCAACCACGCTCCTGTTGCCGAATATGCTGCACAGTACATTTAATTAAACTAATACCTGGTAGCCTACCAGTCACTGCCTTAGGTGCAGATGCAGTACACACGACCACAACCTGAGCAGTTGTCTCAACTGTAGAGCGTGCTCTTGTCCTAATGTTACCCATCACATGCCTAACACCAATTTCTGCAGCATCAGGGACGTGGGTATGTTGCTTGACAACAGCAACAACAGTTTCCCCTGAGGTATGCAGTCGCGCTAGGCAAGTATATTTTTGAGTGTCTGCACATATCCAGTATACTTTTTCAGACTTCTCCTTATCTCTATGATAAAGATAGCCCCCATATAGCGCAAGTGGCTTACCTTTTTGGCTGGTGAGAAATTCGACTGCCATAGCAATTTGGATTTTTGCATACTGAATGACTATACTGCTTGGGGAGGAGGTTTTATGAAGTACAACAGGAAACGGAACCGGAATTCAAGGGAATGTAATGTCAGAACGCACAGAGGTAAGTAAGCACAAAAATTACTATTTTATTATACTATTGCACAGTCACTATTTTTGAAAATGAAGTCGCGATTTCTGCTGAGTCGTTTAAATGTACTGGTCGCTTATTTGGTTTTCGCGCATTTGAAGTCGCTTTTTTTTTAGTCGCTATTTTGAGTCGCTGTTATCACAGGATACCCTTCCTAAATGGTCTGTCTTTACTCTCCCCTCCTGTTGCCTCTGTCCTCACCCCACACTTCTACTTTAAGGCTATATCAAAACTTGACGTCCTCCACCTGCTTATTACCATTTCTGACAACACCAGTGTAGGCTCTGATGAAATTGAACCCAAACTCCTCAAACTGGCTGCACAATTTATTGCACAGCCCCTGTCAAGGATCTTTACCCTCTCTCTTTGTAATGGTGTTGTCCGTGATATCTGGAAAATGTCCAGAGTTACTCCAGTCTTTAAGAAAGGTGACAAAAGAGATGTGGCTAACTGTTGGCCGATAGTTGTACTATCAGTTCTGTGTAAAATCCTAGAAAAGTTAGTATCGACGCAAGTTACTTAATTCTTGTCTAAATATAACCTTCTCTCTCCAATTCAGTATGGCTTTCTGAAGGGTCATAGCACCTCCACGGCCCTGCTGCACCTTACGAATGAAACTTTAAGAGCCATGGACAATGGTCACCTCATGGGTGCAGTTTTTATTGACCTGACCAAGGCTTTTGAACTTGTTGATCACCCTCTCCTGCTTGATAGTCTCCTAGCCTTTGGATTCGCCCCAACTCGGTTTCTTGGTTTAAAAGCTACTTGTCCAGTAGGACTCAGCTCGTAAGATTCAACTCGGCTATATCTAGCCCCAGAGCTGTTAATCTAGGTGTCCCCCAGGGATCAATACTAGGACCCCTTCTCTTCTCAACTTTTGTAAATAGTATAGGGTATAGTGAACTTTTGTTTTGTAGCCTGTTGGTCTTTACCATTAAACTTTCACTTTGTTTGCATTTGAATTTTGGTTGGACCTGGATTTTTCCCTACGTCAGGCTTGAGTGCTGATTTTTCAGTGTGTGATTGTTTGTCGGTTGGCAGCCCTAAATACAGCACCTCCCTTTGTTCTTCCTGCTGATCGCAGTACACTCGTTTGTTGGATTATTCCCTGTGTATCCCCACCTATTGTAATCTCCTGGGTCGCGCCTGAAAATAGTAATTGTCTTGGCTAATGGCACTCACCCGGTTAACAAAAACTAAATAAATAAATTGTTTTAGTCTTAGTGTAGTTGAGCAAGAGCTTAGATTGAAGGAACCATTCTTCCACAGCAGTAAAGTCATCTTGCATGCCCTTTTCCAGCTCTTCTGGAGTAGGGTGAGACACGTAGAGAATAGCATCAGTCTGCATATAGAAGGATCTTATTCTGGAAGACTTTGGGGAGCTCATTTAGAAATGGGCTGAACAGCAGGGAGCCCAAAATGGAACTTTGGGGCACCCCTGTGTTGACATGCCGATGGTCGGATAGAACGTCTAGAATCTTGACCTGCTGGGTTCTGTTAGCGAGGTAACTCTGGTACCAGCCTAAAGAGACAGAGGATATGCTTTTCTATATAGATTATAAGGTGCTAATACTGATTTATTTCATGTTTAATATTTTTATTCTAGAAGAAGATTACGGTTAGTGTTTACTTTTTGTATATGCATCACACACCAGAATGACTAATTGGATGTCTTAAAAATCTACCCATCCCATGGCTACATGGTATGGGAGGGGAGGACATGCTATATGTTATCAGTATTCCTGAATAAACTAAAAATTTCAAAAAGAAGTGCTGTTCTGATTTTTCAGTCATTTGACTTGTATGACAAGTTTGGCAACCAGTAAGAACGCCCAACAGAAGAAGGGTAAACCCTATGAGCATGCAGTAAGACAGGCCTGGGTGAGTAATTATGGTCAATAATCGCACAACACAAGCATGTCGTTAAGCATTTGGTGTTTGTGCCAAGTTGCTTTTAATTAAACATACTCAAGAAGTGTGATTACTGACCATAATTACATATTCCTGAAGTGTCTTATTTCACTTAAAATTAGGTCCAGCATAGGTCACTTAAGATTGGGTCCAACATAAGAAACGTTAAAACTGCAAATTATGCTTTTTGTGCCACTCAGGTATTGTTTGGGGAGGGAGCACTATGATATTTTTGTGTCATTTGGATGGGAACTGCAACCTGTGCAATTATGGGGGAAAGCACATGGATTGTAATGGTTCTCAGTCAGTGAGGATCCAGGATTCATTAGACCTGTTTTGCAGTATTGAATAAACAATTGAAAATGGTTTGGTCAGGTATGCTGTGCTACTTATAACTACGTTAATGCTCCATTAATAATGTCCTAAAGAAGTTTTTTTTTAAATAATTTTTTTTTTGGTATTTTTGGTTGTATTTCTGGTCTTGCCTCCTCACATGCCACCCAGAAGGGGCTGAGATTGGCTGTGTCTTCCTTGTTCTAGGCAAGTGGCGAGCTAGGACCTGGGATCAGCACCTCAGCGCCCTTCCTCAGTATGTCCTCACACCTTTTGGGGCCAGAGGACATCAGTGAAACTGAGGGGGTTCCATACAGAATAGCACCCCTCACTCTCGACCACCAGGGGCAAGCATTCAGAAGGAAGCACAGGATGCTCACCCAGGGGAGAGAGCGCATCCTTTGGACTGCCTCTGTTCCTCATGCCACAACTGCCTGAGATTGTGAGTCAAGGACCCAGACCCATGGTCTCCCAAATGGAAAGTGATTTAACTGCTTATCCATGAGAGCAACTGCCATGTCCTAAACTTGCCATGAGCAACACCAGCGTCAGGATGACATAGGTGTCAGCACCTCACCCGGAGTTGGGCTCAGGACTGACATCATGGCTATTGCTGCTGTCATCATGTTTCTCTGTGTCACTAGTGACACCATGGGGGGGTGACAACATCTGAACTGGCAACAGTGCAGACAGCCTTGGTGCCAGTCCCTCTCATGACACCGCAGACAATGTCAGGAGAGTCCTGGTGTACTCTGCCATGTGACAACAGCACAGGCAATGCAAGAGGATGGCATTGAGGTGTCAACCAGTGTAAACCAAACTTATAGCTGTAGCCTCGCCACCGGGAACGTCTGCTGCTCAGGGAAGGCAGATTGCGGAGGTTTTGCAGTTGGCTGCCCAGAAGGAGTTGACTGTCTACCAGACCCATCCACCAGAGTCTTCAATGCCTCAGTGTGGTGAGATCGATGAGAACATACTTCCATAGAATAAGAGGTCCCAGGAAGAGATTTAAGAAATGGCTTAGAGACGTGGTCTTGGACACACACGTGCAAGGCCTGCCTCTGAAGGTGGGGATTGGGCAACCCCACCTCAACGAGTGGTTTTCAAGAGTATGGCGGAACATGGAGAAGCAGGTATCTCACGCATCCATATTGTACCCTGGTTCAAGGCAGGTCTGAAATAGCCATCAGTTTCCAACAGGGGGAACAACCCATAATTGGCAACTGTCGGACTTTCCTCAATGACATAGCCTTTTTGTTTTGGACATCAGCATTGCAGTAAAAATAGTAAGGACATGTGATATTGCAAATGAAAAAGAATTATGGTAACGCCGTAGAAAAATAAGTGGCAGTGAGGCAAGATGAGGTGCTGTGCTCCCACAGCATGCACTTCATGGCAAGAAGAACAGAATTGAGGCTAGTGAGGGAACCGACAACAGTTCCTGGTTCATGCATAGCACCACATGGGGGTGAATAGGCACCATGCCCAGTAGCCATGGCTGCCAACCCCTCCCAGGCAAAAGCCATGCTCCCGTGGGGTCCATTCACCGCTGGCTCAGACCCATATCTGTCATGTTGAGAAGGAGGGGTCATAAAAAGACTTTGTTGAAAATCTGGAGTCAAAATGTGAAAGAACTAAGTTATGAAGAAATGTTGAACTGTTCCAACATTTACTCATAAGTTTATTTTTGCAGGTTTTGGCCCCCTGATGTTCAGCATATTCCTAGTGTTGTCCCACCTCCTGAACATGGGCAGTATAATTTTTCAAATCCCCTCCGAAACATGTTTTTGCAGTTGTATTGCAAAATCACCTTACGGACAGGATTGAAAAACATTCCACCTGTCTTGAACATAACATCAGGTCATAAAAAAAGTGAAAATTTGGGGTCGGAATGTGGGAGCCCACTGAAAATTACATACTGCCTCTCAGTTGGCCTGTCCTGACTAAATACAGTCTAAAACTGTGTAATAGCAGGACACCACTGAACATGAGATATTGCATCTCATCTGGTCTATTAATAAAAATGTGTGTAAAAACAGGACCCCAGTACAACAGAGCCCCCAGTGAACTGTGCTTCTGCATCATGGGAAAACTACATGGTAAAAGGCAAACTACACTGAAAATGTAAATTGCCTTTCAGCTGGGCTCTGTCCTGGGTAAATACATTATAAACATGGGTAAAAGAAGGGCCCCATCGAAAATGAGATATTGCATCTCAGCTGGGCGATCCTGGATAAAGAGTAAATACTGGGAGAAACAGGATCCCATTTGAAAACAAGACAGCATCTGAGCTGAGCGGTCTGGGTAAATACAGTACAAAGATGTGTTAAAGCAGGACCCCATTGAAAATGAAATATTGCATCTAACCTGGGTTATCCTGGATAAATATATTGCAAAACTGTGTAAAACAGGACCCTACTAATAGAACCCCACTGAATAGGAGATGTTGCATCTAAAATGATCTGCCCTAGAAAAATACATTATAAAAGCAGGCCCACACTAAAGAAAAAGCTATCGCATCCCACCTTTACTCTCCTGGGTAAACTGTAAATGCAGTATAAAACTGTGTACAATCAGCACCCCATTGCAAATGACATATTACATCTCATCTGGTCTATCTTGGGTAAATACATAGTAAAAATGTGTACAAGTAAGACACTGTATAACAGCAATGTGAGCGGCCAACATTCACCATTGACAGACTTGATCTTACCACAACCCCCCCCCTCCCATATCAATATACGAAAATTGCCAGCAGAAAAAGGCCTTTATGGTCTACCAAGTCTGCTCGATGGTGCAGCTAGCAGCCCTTATTCTGCATGCACACTTACAAGAACTTCATGGGAGTGCCTTATTTAAAGGGAAAAAAGGAAAAAAACAGATTAAAAATCAGCCCACATCAAATTGTTTTTCTGGTTTTGTAAAACACGTCTTGTAGAAAGAACTGGCTTGCCTAATGATTCAGGACCGAGTCCATAGTAGAGCTAGCATATGTGAGATTTGCGCTTTGCTAGACCAGGCAGCTATGTCCTGATGTGAGCACTATATGAGGACAGGCAGTGATCGGAGAGTGGAGCCAGCCACCTAGCTCCAGCAGAAGCCCGAGTTGACCTGAGGGTGGATCTCTTGCTCTACACAAGCAGGTTATTGTGGTGTATCTTGTTTAAATTATTTTTTAAACAAAATAAGTAAGTAGCGTGCCTCTCAGCCCTTCATATTGTATAGAAGAGCTGACGGGAGGGGGCATTCAGGCCTGAAAGAACTCCAGAGATGGCCGGGACATACAAGACTTATCGCAGGAATCCCCCTACTGTAATAGGCATGTCCTCTCAGCGGCCTCTGCAGTATGTTTATTACACTGTGGATGGCCACAGAATCCAATGCCACCTCCCATTGCAGATCTCCATTCCACTCACTGGATCCATGGATTGGGTCAGGGCCGCCATCCTCAAGTGTGGGAGTTTTCGTTAGTGAATGCATGGAGGCCTCAGAACCTACGGATAGGAGCCTTCACACATGCTGGGGAACCCAATGCGCATGCTTAGGGCTCTGTGGATTGCACCCTAAAGTACTAGCATGTTACTGTTGCTAATTAGAGACTAGATCACAGATGTAATGCCGTTACATTTAAAGACTTCAGAGCCGTATATCTCACTTCAGGAATGAAATACAGTGACTAGAAAAATGGATATTTTGATGGCTTCCAGTAATTAATCTTCTTCATGGAGTCCCACTTGTGGGTCAAGGCCAGAGGCACTGGGGCACCATAGGAGCAAATCTTTTGGCCAGGTGACCAGCAATGTCTGCATGCCCGTGGCACCTGCATGACACCACGTGGTGATGTGTTCCAGCCAGTAACTGTTTTATTTATTTATTTTATTTATTTATTTGTACAAATCGGAATTACAGTCCTTTGAGTCAAGGACTCATTTCCAAAGGCTCCTCATCAGACAAAGTACAGGTTACATACACCGTGAGAAGTGTCAGTGCTAAAGCCAGCACTGTTGCTGGTGTCACCTCTAGCACCATTTTCTGACTTCCTTGCCTACCTCGGTTCTTTTTTTTTTCATGCCATATAGTGCACACTGTGGGAGTGAGTCATGTCACATCAGTTCACTTCAACTTTCGCTTCATCATCTAACTTTATTTTCTTATTTTGCCAGAATTCCTGAGTTGTCGAAGAAGAATCAAGACAAACGGGACCCTCTTGTTTCTCTGCATATGGTAGAAAGACCAGTGCCAATGACAGGCATTTATCTTGCTTCACTTGTATCGGACCAGGTCACAACTTGGACTCCTGCAACACCAGCTAATCCCTGGACTTCTGCACCTTCCAAATTTGATTTTTAAAGTTGGGGAGGGAACTTTTAGAGGCAGACATCAGACCAGGAGATCCCAAGAAAGGACTTGGGACTGTTCCCCCAGGTCCCCTCAGTGCTGTCTGGAGCTGGGCGAGATATGAAGCTCTCTTCCTCTCACCATTCTGGGGCCATATTGGAGACTTCATTGGAAGTGTTTAGTGGACTGCTGGCTCCTTCTGGGTTGCTGGAAGAGAAGCTGTTGTGGTCTGATTGTCCTGATGATGGTGGTGCTAGAAGTGACACCAGCAACAGTGCCAGCTCTAGCACTGACACTGCTCACGGTATCAGTGCTGGTGGTGCCATTGGATCAAGTGTAGGATCTAACCTTGGTCTCACTAGCAATGCCAGAATGGTCAAGTGTGATGTCAACGCCAGAGCCAGTGTCAGTATCAAGGAAGATCTCCACACCAGGGACACTGACATCTCTGGGTCAGTGTCATTTGGTGACAATCCCAGATCTTACTTCGAGTGGGAGCTCTTGCAGCAGGCTATTACCATTAGGACTATGCCACCAGGCACTAGGACCCTACTGCAAACTTCTAGCTGGCAGTCTCCACCGGGAACCACTCCCGACACCGGCTGATGGTATATTCAGGGGTGGTTCCCAGCCCCACCTCAGTTTGCCCGTCGGAGATCCAGTGAAAGGCCCAGCAGGTGGACCAGGAGGGAGCATGCCATAGACAGAGAGATGCAGAACTTACCAGGGGGAAGGAGGGAAGGAAAGCAGTGCCTGTTGCAAGAGCCCCTCTTGAAGATCTACTGTTGCAGTAAATTCTTATGTCACTGTACTATCTTACTTCGAGTGGGAGCTCTTGTAGCAGGCTGTTACCATTAGGACTGAATCCCAAGCAATGCCAGGAATAGGTCCCCGGCTACACCTCAGTTCTTTCCCTCCGCAGACCCGTTAACATCAGCTCTTTGGTGAACTTCTGGAAGAACTAGCTTTTGTCTCAGTTTTTCTCTGTCTTTTTTTCCGTCAAAAAGTTTGTTTTTTGTCTGCTCTCATCACTATATGTCATCTTCGCCTTTATCCATCTCTTCCTCCGAGAAGAAGACAGAGTGTGCCTATGGTCACCAAATACCAGCAAAGGACACACATGATGCCTATTCCCTTGTGGATGTCCTCCACCTCTGGGGTCAGGACCTCAGCTTCACCTGCGGGGACGTTGGTCCCTATGCGTAAGGTCCCAACAACGCCCCATACGCCGGGTAAGGCCTTGGCTTCCAAGGATCGGGAGTCTGTCTTTAGACTGGTTGTGACTCACTGACCCTCAACAGCATCGGTCGTGGTTTCCAAACCGACATCAGCCTCCAAGCCTACCGGCTCCAGGCCGTCGTCGGTCCAGGAAAAAGAACGCTCATTGGCAAGACTTCTTCCATGCCCAAGCATTTGCCGGCCCACTGAACACCCACACCAGAGGACAAGAAGGGTCAGTCCACTCCTTCGCCGGAGGATCTTCCAGACCTCTTCTCGTCACCTATCCCCCATCTGACACCAGAGAGGCCTTCTTCTTCAAAGAGCGCAACTGTGGCACGCACAGTACACCAAGGAGGAGCTTACGGAATTCTTGTTGAATGTTGGAATTCTGCTGGGGACAGGTAAAGAAAGATGTTGTCCCTCCGTAGCCTGACCCTGAACTGGCTTTAGATAAAGACAAAGAAAAAAGCCCAGTCAAGGAATCTTCGGCTATCACACCTAAGCGGTGTTCCCCGTAGCCGAGAGTAAAGTCTTATGAAGCTCCACAAACTCCTGTTGGTGAACTTTGTACAAGTCAAAGCAGCACTGACGTCGCTCTAAATCACTGAGTTCTGACCGCCACTGTTCCCTTAGCTAGGGGTCATCAAGCCATCATCGGCATTTGACCAGACGTCACGGGTCCCACTCCCATCGCTGGTCGGTTATTTTTATTTATTTATTAAAATGTTTCACTGGGAAGGCACACTAAACAAGAAGTTGCTCGTCTCCTGGTGCAACCTGGGAGGGGAGGGGGGGTTACAGTTGGATGAAGAATTAGACATACAGTTTACCATTTAACATATCCGAGAAATTAAACATTCAGTTACATTTGTAACAAGACATGCAGTTGAAAAATAATAAATAATCGTACAGTTGTATTTGTGACATAACGTACAGTTAAATATGTCATACTTGTAGAATATGCATTTAAATACAAGTGGCATATATGAGGAACATAATAAAGAAATTTAATGTAACCTTGGAGCTAAATCCTTCCAGGAATGGATCACTGTTAAGAGGCAGATAATTTAGCAATTATTGAATAAATGAATGAGGTGCAGTGAGGGGACATCAAGGAGGGTAGAGGGGTAGACAGGGAAAATCAACTGGGGAAGGAGAGGATAACAATGGGGGGAACATTACCAGAGCAAAGTGAGAAAAAAATCATTTGTGGGGGCAAGTTAACACAGGGCTCGTGCAATATGGGAGCACCTCAGACAGAACAAAAAGTACAAGTTATTAGCTCAAGTGAACTAATTCCTTTGTTTAAGTGCAGGGGTATATAGAGAGGGGGCAGGAGGGAGGTGGAGGTAAGGGGTAGGGAAGGACGACCCTTCAGAGTGTGGAGATCACTTCCGGTGATGGAATGAGGTGAGGACATAGAATAAGGGGCAGGAGTAGGCAAGAAGTTAGGTAGAGAAAGTAGAGGGGATGGTAAAGAGATGGAGGGGTGGGAGAAACTTGCCTAAGAGGCCTCTTCAGGATGCTGAGAACCTTGCCAGAGAGCAGAGTCAGACAAGGATGAGGTGGGTAGAAAGGATGGAGGAGAAAGGGGAGGCAAGGAAAAGTAATTTCCCAGTGCTTGAACACCTCCAGGATTCTGAGAACCCCGCCAAGGGGCAGAACTAGGTGAGGAGATGTTGGAAAGAGAGAGAAAAAGGATGACGGGAAAGAAGGGAAGAGGAAGTAAAGAAGAAGCTTATCTAAGTCTAGGCCACTCTAAGATGCTGAGAACCCTGCTAGAGTGCAGACTCAGACGAGGACTAGTTGGGTAGAAAGAATAGAGGGGGGGAGGAGTGAAGTAAGAGTGATGGCCCAGTGCTGGGCCCCTCCAGAATGCAGAGCACCCTGCCATTGAATAGAGTTTGGGAGGGCAAGTTGAGCAGAGGGAAATAGGGAGGATAGAAGAGGAAAGGAAAAAAAGGAGGGAGGGAAGAAACTTACCTGAGAGCAGACATCGCCAGGGTGCTAAGAATCCAGACATAGGGCAGATTTAGGCGAGGACAAGTTGGATAGAAAGGAGAGAGGGGGGGGAGGAGGAGGAGGAGGCTTGCCCAGTACTAGACCTCCTTAGAATGCTGAGAACCCTGCCAGAGGTCAAAACTAAGCAGGGGCAAGTTGGTAATGGAAGAAGGTTCGGGGTAGGAGTGAGGGGGTGAGCGGTGATGGGAGAGGAGAGCGTGCTGAGAAGCAGTCTCGGGGGGGAAGTTTAATAGGGGATGTGAATCATAGAGAGGAGCAGAGGCTTAAGAGGGTGGTTGAGGGTTAAAGCAGGAGCAGTTAGATGAGAGAAAGTTGTGTAAGGCGGAGGCAAGGTTGTAGAAGGAGGAGGAGGAGTGCCGTATTTGGGGGATGTCCAGATTTGTGGGAAACGGGTGAAGCCTGACTGATGAGAGTGGTTCGACGGGGGACCAACAAAGTGTGAGTGTCAGAGGATCTGAGGGAGAGGGAGGGGGTGGAGGGGAAGAGTCTGAACATGAGAGGTAGGAGGGAAGTTCTCCTAACCAAAATTTAGAAGTGAGTTTGGCACAGTGAGCTTTAGAAGTGAGTTTGGCACAATGTTAGCCGTCATCGGTCCGGCAGTGGGCAGCACTCTTATGGAAGGCACATATCCTCTTCGGGATCAGTTTCTCCTTCCTCTAGTGACCGGGGTTCGGAGCCTAGCTCAAGTTCTGACCGTTCCCTGTCCAGGGACAGGCTGGCGTCCCCAGATGAGAAAAATGCCCCCAGATCACCTCCTAATGATCCCACCTTCATGGACCTCATGAGGCACATCCAGTCCTCCAATGGATGGGAGATAGAGGGTCTGGATCCCGAGCACCGGGGGCTTGCAACATTCCTGAAGCAGAAGGAACCAAAACCTTTGGCTGTTCTTCCTCTGGTGGATACTTTTCAGGATCTTACAAGGATCACTTGGAAGCACCCCGCTTCTACTCCAATGGTCTCAAAAAAATCAGATAGGCTGTATGAGGCGCCGAGGGAGGAGCCCTTTCTGGCAGAACACCCTCAGGTGGATTCCACAGTGGTTGTGGCTGCCCATGATAAATCAAAACAATCAAAACACTTTAGTTCTCAGCCTCCTGATGCGGAGTCCAGGTACTTAGATCAGGTGGGCAAGAAGGTATATTCTGCTTCCACTTGCTCTGTCTGCTCCCTAAATTTCCTTACGCATATGGTGCAGTACCAGAATACGTTATGGGAGAAGAGATTAGAGGTTGCTCAGGCCTTGCCAGACTCAGCACAAAAGGCCAAGCTCCTGGATGTGTTAAAGTCAGGTTCGGACGTAGGCACTCATGTTCTGAGGGCCTTGTATGACACTGTGGATACAGCCTCTAGGGCAGCGGCATCCGGCGTTTGCTTTAGGCACCACGCCTGGCTTAGAGTCTCAGGATTCTCCCAGATCTGCAGTCCGGGATCCTGGACCTTCCATTCCAGGATTCTGCCCTTTTTGTGGAGGAGACCGAGAAACTTATTTCACATCCCCAAGATTCCGGGAATTCATTCTGGTTCATCCAAAAAATGTATAAGGGGGGCCAGAGACCTTTTCGCAGGCAGCCATTTCTCAAGACTTCAGGGCAGAATACCCGCGGACAGTTTCAATAGAAGGGCAGTTTCAAGAGGAAGGCCACCACCCCAAACTTCTCAGAGCTTTGCCTCAAGAGGCCCTAAGTCCTCCCAGCCCTCTCTGCCCCTCCCTGGATCTACCCAGTGACTCCTTACTGGCCCCCCTCCTCCAGCGGAGGCAATGGGGGAGGCAGTAGGGGGTCGCTTCTCCCTTTACATGAAGGGCTGGAGCAGCATCACTTTGGACAGCTGGGTCTTGGACATCATAAGGAGTGGACGTTCTCTACGTTCACACAGATCCCTCCAGATACACCTCCAGGATCCTCCCAATATCCTCCTTCACACATTCCCTTGATAGAAGGAGAGATTCTGGCCCTGTTGCAGAAGCAGGCAATAGAGCCAGTCCCCAAGGGCAACAGGGACGAGGCTTTTATTCACACTTTTTTCTAGTCCCATAAAAGACTGGTGATCTTCGGCCCATTCTTGACCTAGGCTCATTAAATTTCTTTAAAGAGTACAAAAGGGTCAGGATGGTTATCTTACCAGGCCTCATCCCTTCTTGCATCAAGTGGACTGGCTATGCTCCCTGGATATGCAGGACGCCTATCTGCACATCGAGGTCTTTCCTCCCCATTGGAAGTTCCTGAGTTTCTGCTTCCAGTGGAAAAATTACCAGTTTTGAGTCTTACCGTTCGGCCTCTCCTCTGCATCTCGAGTCTTCACCAAGTGTCTTGCTGTGGTGGCTGTGGCTGTCAGACACCAGGGCCATTACATCTTCCCCTACCTAGATGACTGGCTCCTGGCAGCCCCTTCCAGGGCTCAACTCATTTGCACTCTCTGCGACACCTTTATTCTCTTCTGAGAGTTGGGGATCACCCTGAATCTTCCAAAGTCATCCCCAGAGCCCAGCCAGCGACTCCTCTTTTATCAGAATGATCCTCGATACCCTCCAGGGCGTGGCTTTCCTCCCACAAGAAAGGGGAGATTGTCTAAGGGATGTAGCCCGAACGGTAGACATGGCTCTCTGCATGTCCCAGCAAGGATCTTCCTCAGACTACTGGAGCAGATCATGGCAGCCATTCCCACAGTTCCTTTGGCTGCCTGCATATGAGAGTCAGAGTCACCATAAAATCTCACTTAACCCCAATAAGGAAAGAAGATTTTTTGTTTCCCTTATAAAATAAAGCATTATTAGTGCAAATCATTCATTTCCAAAGTTAAATTATTTTCATTGCTGCTTCATGATGAAAATCAACTTCTTCACTGTTGCTTCAGTATTTTTTTGTAACGTTTCAGAACTATAAAGGTTCCTTCATCAGACTTTGAGCATACAGTATTTTCTTAATTCCATTCTAGAATTCAAAAAAGAAAACCAGAATAAATGTACAAAATCCATATTTGAAATATTTACAAGCTTCTGAAGAATTTCTGAAAATTTCAATGTATAAGGTGGAACTAACCTTATTATAAAACATCAACTTCCAAAAACAAGAATGGGGGTGGGGGTACCTGTGCTACCAAGACACTCCCCATTGAAAATTATAAAGTGAAAAAAAAACACTTTTTAGTCTCAAACTCACTGTATTCAAAAATTCCAATTCACTTGTTGCCTAAACATTCTCAAAATACTGAAGACAATGAGAAAAAATTAATAACTTTTAATTTCCACATAATTTAAACACTGGCTTTCAAAACGCCATGCTGAATAATCTCAAAAGTTAGAAGACTTAAAATGCAAAGAAACCCTTATTGCATTATTTTTAATTAGTAGACTCGCTGTAGGAATAAACACTCAGTATTACCTTCAAAAAATAATTTCTAGTATCCATGCAAGATCTGTTTCAAAAGAATAACAGTTTTGCCTATTTATATTTTTTCACAGTAAAACATAACATTAACTGAATTTCTGTCTTACAATAACAATAAAGAGTCTCCATAAAGTCTCCTATGTTTAAAAAGGGCAAACTTGTAGGTTTCATGGACTAAAAGGGCAGTACATAACCCCGAATTCACCGCCATTAATCAGAACGCCAATCTCTCTCGACCTAAGCGTCTCAGCAGATAAAGAAGGGTCCGGGCAAGGATGAACACTGTAAGCGTAGCGATGGCCACCAAATGACGCTACCCTGAGTGGCCCGTCAGAATGAAATCTCAAAAGTGACAAGTACTATGCAGAGATCCCTCACTATTTAACAGAGGCATATCACTTTAATTTATTTAAACCATAGCCTCAATACACTTTGTAACCATTATCTACTTGAAAAATGTCCATGCATCTTTTTCAAAGGAAAAGGGGTAGGGGATGTGGGAGAACGGGTGGGGGAATTGGGATACAAGAAATTATATCCTATGTAACAACCAATTGATTCTTAAAACAAAAGTGAACTGTCATTCCTATAAATACATGTTAATTAAACAAACAGGAACTTTTCAGATGTGGAAAACCAATGTACTAAACGTAAAAATCTCAATCAAATGTGGTCCAAATAAGATGTTCTTTTAAATCATACCGACTCAAATAAGTTTTTAAAGTAAAGATCCACCATGCCTCTCTATGTAATAACGTAGTTTCCCTGTCATTACCTCGACTACAATGTTTTACTCTCTCTATCCCAAAGAATTTTGAAGTGGAAACTTGATGTTTATACTCCATAAAATGTCTAGCCAGGGGAGACCTGATATCTTTCTCCTGATATTACTTTTCTGTTCTCAGCTTCAATGGTCTGTCTAGTGGTTTGACCAATGTAATATAGAGAGCATGGACATATTATACAGTAAACAACAAAATCCGAATTACAAGTAATAAAATCATCTATGTCATAAACCTTATCATTCCATGTACTTTTTATGTGTTTTGTTTTTATCCCATTATTACAATGTGTACAGTTACCACATGTGTAAAAAAAAAAACCTTTTATATCCCTATGTAACAATGTTGTTGGTGTTGGTTCAGGGTTCCAATAATTTATTGATGATATACTTATTGTTTGGAGAGGTTCCTGCCCCTGTTCCAACAGAACCATTGGCTGTGTTCGCTGGACATGTAGGATGCTTACCTGCATATCCCTATCCTCCAGGCCCACCGCCGTTTCCTGAGATTCTTCTTTCAGGAGAACCATTATCAGTTCAAGGCCCTCCCTTTTGGCCTCTCCTCGGCACCTCAGGTGTTTACCAAGTGCCTGGCAGTGGTAGCAGTGGCACTGCGCCACAAGGGGATTTATGTGTTACCTTACCTGGATGACTTGCTGTTGTCAGTTCCATCTCAGGACAGTCTGATGGATTCTCTTTCCACCACTCTGGACATTTTGTCCAGACTTGGCATCCCTGTGAATTATCCCAAGTCTCAACTCTCACCCTCTCAGCACCTCCGATTCATTGGAGTGGTGCTGGATATGGTCCAGGGCAGGGCCTTTCTACCTACGGACAGGGTGGAAACTCTGATTCAGCAGGCTACAGTTGGTGTCCAGCTCTCGTTGGACCACTGCCCGATCCATCCTCCAACTGTTGGGTCTCGTGGTGGTTGCCATCCCCACCATTCCTTTGGCCAGACTGTGCATGAGGGTGACCAAGTGGACCCTCCTGGTCCAGTGGGACCAACGATTGGATGATATGGACCACAGGGTCTTAGTCTCCAGCAGCTTGAAGAGGGACCTCTTCTGGTGGCAAGATCTATCCAGCCTCTCCCTGGGGATCCCTTTTTATCCCCTGTCCCCTTCCATGACCCTCACGACAGATGCCTTGGGTCAAGGTTGGGGAGCCGTAGACCATAGAACTCAGGGGAGATGATCTCCACTGCATATCAGTATTCTGGATATGAGAGCTGTGTTCTACACTCCCCAAGCCTTCTAGTCCCTCCTACCTCCAGGAATACTTCTAGTCCAGACTGACAACACTGCCACAGTCTGATACATCAACAAACAGGGAGGCACCCAATCGTACTCCCCCTTTGCAGGGAAGCAATGCAGGTGTGGTACTGGGCAGTCCAGCACAACCTGTCTTTGATACCAGTCCATGTTCCAGGAGTTCACGATGTCCTGGTGGACAGTCTCAGCCGCACTGTCTCACGAGTGGGAGCTAAAGCAGGAAGTAGTGGTAGATCTTTTCAGTCAGTGGGGTCGGCCAGAGATGGACCTCTTCGCCTCCCCATCCAGCGCAAAACTACCCAGCTTTTGCTCACTTGTTCCTGGGCGTGGTGTTTTTTTGGCAAGACGTGCTGTCTCTATCCTGGACAGGGAGCTTTCTGTATACTTTGCCTCCCTTTCTGATTCTTCAGAAGGTTCTGCTGAAGCTTCAGGCAGAGGGGGGTCACATGATTCTCATAGCCCCTCTTTGGCCTCAGCAGATTTGTTTCCCGCTGCTGCAGCTGCTGAGATTGGAACCCCTGGTACCACTTCCTCTCTCTTACAACCTTCCGTCTCAGGAGCAGGGCAGCCTGGTGCATCCTAGCCTCAAGTCTCTCCACCTGTATGCGTGCCACCTTTGGACATAGCAGTCTCTCACTTTGGCATCTCTTCTGGAGTCACCCAGATTCTAGTGGAGGTGACAAAACCCTCAACTAGATCCACATATGCTATGAAGTGGAAGAGATTCTCTATTTGGTCCACGCCAAGGGCCTAGACCCATTCTCTTGCTCGGACCCCCAAGTTCTTGAGTACCTCTTGCACCAGTCTGATTCAGGCCTCAGTTATTCCTCTCTGAAGCTCCACCTTTCTGCAGTTTCCGGCTACCACCTTCTGGTGGGGGGCAAAACCCTTGTTCAGTTGGATGTCTTCCAAAACTTTTCTTAAGGGGATCCTCCACCTCAAGTCTCTGGTCCATAATCCGGTTACCCCCTGGGATTTTAATTTCATTATAGAGAAACTTAGTTTGCCCCCTTTTGAGCCAGCAGCTAGTTGCAACATGCGTTATTTGTCTTGGAAAGCGCTCCTTTTATTCGCTATCACTTCAGCTCATTGAATTTCAGAGCTTCAGGCCCTCGTGTGTAAGGAGCCGTATTTGATTTTTCATAGAGACCAGGTGGCTCTGCAGACTAACCCTTTCTTTCTTCCAAAAGTAGTCTCGAAATTTACTTTGAACCAAGATGTTCAATTGCTGGTTTATTACCCAGAGTATTCCAATAGGTGGGAATACCTATTGCTCACATTGGATGTGCACAGGATTCTGAGATGCTGTATCTCTAGGACCAAGGAGGCCCCAAAAAATGACCAGTTTGTGGCTTTCGCACCCAGATGTCAGGGTTTGGCCATTTTGAAACATGGTTTGTCTAAATGGTTTGTTAATTGCATCTCATACATCTACCAGATGTACGGGAAGCCCATTCCGGGTGAAGTGAAAGGCCACTTGACCCGTGGTATGGCTGCTTCGACGGCCTTCTTGCGGAATGTGTCCACTGTGGATATTTGTGCTGAGGCCACTTGGTGTTCTGCCCATACTTTCACCAAGCATTACAGTCTGGACATTGCCTCTAAGCATAGAGCTGGTTTTGGCCTCGCTGTCCTGCAGGGCCTATTGTCATAAGCAGCTTTCTAGTTGCCAGACTTTTCCTCCTCCCGGAACTTAGTCACTGACTTCTTTTTTTGACTGCTTGATATTCAGTCCTATCCGTGAAACCCTACTGCAGGAACCCGCTTGAAGTAAGATATTACAGTTATGTAAGAACTTACCGTAACAGTAGATCTTTGAGAGCGGTTCCTGCAGTAGATCTCATTTTCTGAACCCACCTTCCCCCAGCTCCTGCTTTTTTCTTCTCATTTCCTTTCCCAGGGCTTTGTTTTTTCAGTAGCTTCGGGCTGTAGAACTTACTCTCCTTTCTCCCGTTTTTCTCCTTTCGGGATCTTCTGATGGGAGAACTGGAGGGCGGGTGCGGGGACTGCCCCCTATATACGGTCATGCCGATGTCCAATCTTGTGATGCCGAGGGCGGTCCCCCGTTACAGATTGCTAGCTAGAAGTTTGTCATGCGGTCCTGATGCCAGGGGGTGTAGTCCTATTTATGAAGACCTACAGCAGGAACCTCTCTTGAAGATCTACTGTTACGGTAAGTTCTTACGTAAAAGTGTAATTTTTAGTTGCAGTTACTTCAGCCCAGAGAGTTTCTGAGCTTCATGCCCTGATGTGTAGGGAGCCTTATTTGATTTTTCACAAGGACAGGTTGTCCTTAAGAACAAATCCTAAGTTTTTACCAAAGGTGGTGTCCGAGCTTATGCTGAACCTCCCTGTTTACTACCCTGATCGCTCAAATAGAGGGGAAGCAATCCTGCATACCTTGGATGTCCACAGGGTGTTGCATTACTGTCTTACTCACACTGCTGCGATTCATAAAACAGAGCAGTTGTTTGTGGCCTTTGCACCACGTTGCAAGGGTAACCCTGTGTCTAAGCAGACACTTTCTAAATGGCTGGTCAACTGCATTGTTTTCTTTTACAATAAGTGCAACAAACCCCCTACCAGTCCCGGAGTGGCTACTTCCTTTGCCTCTCTATGTAATGTCTCCATCAGACATCTGTGCAGCAGCTACCTGGAGCACAGTACATACTTTTATCAAGCACTACAGCCTGGACATTGCCTCTAGAAGGGCAGGCTTTGGCCTTGCCATCCTCCAAGGCCTTCTGTCATAGTTTTCCTCCTAAGGGCCTCAGTGCTTCTAGCCTCCTATTACCTTCTTCCTATTCCTGGGATTGCTTGGGATTCAGTCCTAATGGTAATAGCCTGCTGCAAGAGCTCCCACTAGAAGTAAGATAGTACAGTTACGTAAGAACTTACCATAATAGTAGATCCTCGAGAGGAGCTCTTGCAACAGGCACTGCTTTCTCCTCCCTCCTTCCCCCTTGCGAGTTCTGCATCTCTTTGTCTATGGCATGCTCCCTTCTGGTCCACCTGCTGGACCTTTCACCGGGTCTCTCGCGGGTGAACTGAGGTGGGGCCGGGGACCACCCTCGGATATAACATCAGCCAACGTCGGGATGGAGCCAACTTCAGGGATGATCCCTGCTGGTGACTGCTAGCTAGATATTTGCCGTGGGGTCCTAGTGCTTGGAAGCATAGTCCTAATAGTAATAGCCTGCTGCAAGATCTCCTCTTGAAAATCTACTGTTACGGTAAGTTCTTATGTAACTGTACCTTTTCTCTTGGCTTCGGCATTGGGGCAGATACTGAATGTTGTTCAGGCCTTCCAGTGTGGCCTACTGTCCAGCAGGAATTCCCTACTTTCTCTGGGGTCTCCTCCCAAGGCCACCAATCTTCCAAGAATCAATCATCACCATAGATCTCCACGAATGGGTGTGCCAGAGGCGCTAGGACCCCATGGAAGCCAGAACTTTTCTGGAGGGGGCTGATGACGTGAGCAAACCTAGCACGCAGCACCGCGCATGGCCACTAATGTAATACGGCACCAGCCCCCATTCTTCTGTTACTCTTCTCCCCCACTGTCAAGAGCGCAACAGTAGCATCACCACTCTCCGTGGGACCAGAACTTCATCATCTAAACAATGACAGCATTCAGTTCTTCGGTTTTAGATTATTTACACTTGAGTTTGTTATTTTTGTGTCAGTTTGGTTTCGTTTAATACACTTAACTCTGTAGTTTTCTCTCAGCCCTATCTTGTGCAGTGGTCAGCGACCATGGAAGAAGGTAGGGCGCCTGAAAAGGTAATTTACTTCTACAATGGAGCTGTCTCTGTTCATCTCTGGGTGGGTGCCTTGACAACAGGCAGTCCAGTACCCAGGAGGATGGACAGTCCTCTCTCGGTTGCAAAATGAATCTGTCCAGATCTCACACACATTCTGCATTGGAGTCTCTGTACTGTTCAGCCTCGACCTCTTCCCACAAGAAACATAAGGGGAAGAAACCACACAGGTCAAGGTCATCCTCTGGTCATTCTGCTGTGAGTCACTCAACTCCTGGGTACCCCACTGTCATCTCTGTTGACAGCAGGGACACCTGGGCCCACAAGGTTGAGATCGCTGTCCTGGCACTCCTCTGTCCAGTTGAGGGGACTTCGGTTGCCAGTTTGGCCATCGGGCAGCTCTTAATAGAGTGTTGGGTGCAGCATATAAGATGTGCTATTGGTGCTAGATTCCAACCGATCAGGATCGGTTGAGCCAACACCATCTTCATTGACGCTGGACTTATGCGTGTGACTGATGTTGACCAGCCTCCAGGCTGGAGCCATTGTTGGGGCTTCCAGTTCCTGACGCACCTGTGGTGTCGCCTCCAAACGGTTCCATGTCATGTCAGCGAAAATATTTTGGCAACTCGCACAACAGCGAGTGCAGTTCACTGAATACAAAATTGCCAACACAACAACCCCGACGAATACAAAAGTAACAAACAGCTGCACAGAAAAAGTAATATTTTTTTTCCAAACTCTATTTTTCACTGGCACCCGGGGAACTGTCTCAGGCAGCCACTGGATCCTGCCGCTCTACCTCCAGACCTGAACCCCCCCCCCCCGGCACCAGCCCAGCTATCCGCCTGGACTCTGAGCCCCCCGAGGTAGGGCTGCCCTATCTGCCTAGGGCACTCTATCTGACAATTTGGGCTGGGCTGGGCTCAGCCCCGGAGAGGAGCTGGTCAGGTCGGTGGAGTTTGGCCACTGGAGGTGGTGCCATCGTCTATCCCCGGGGATGGGGATTTCTCACTTGCTGATCCTCCGAGGAGCTTGGGTGTGCAGTCGCAGCTGGGGACAATGTGCCGCTGCCCACCATGCTCCTCCCCGTGATGGATGGTACCGCTGCTTGTGCTGCACACGACTGCCGCAAGGTGCCACTACAGAGCGGTGGTACCTCCGAGCCCTTTCCAGGGAAGGGAGATGCGTCCTCTGGACACTCAATCTCTTCCCTCCCCGCCACCCCCAGCTGCCAGAAAAGGTAATATTTAATGCGGGGTTTTGCCTTCCCACCCCTTTGTGGGGCTATGCCTCCCAAACTAAAATAATGAACTCGGGGCATGGATTGAAAGTTGAAGTACATGGGAGGGGGGAGGCAGTATACAGGACACCATCGAGTCCGGGGAACAAGTAAAAACCAAAAAAATATCACAGGCAACACAACACAAAAAGGAACATGCATACAGCTAGTCCCAAACCTGGGACCGTCACCACAGCAGTCAGTGACCATATCTGCAAGGCGAACAGTTCAGGAGGAGCAGCAGGCCTTACTGCTGTATTTGTCCAGCATAACACCACACCTCCCTAGCCCCCCCGTGTTTCGCCCTCACTATTTTGTTCCTCCTCAATCGTGATTCCCTGCAATCACTAACCTTCCCTCCTCACAACTCCAGTAGTCAACCAAATTGAGTCGCTCATTCTGCTGTCACTTATTTTGGTTTGCTAACATAATGTGCTACCCCATCAAACCCTCTTGAGGATGCGGGCAGCCATGGTGCCACTGCCAGCTCATTCTGGGCTGGCAGGGTCATCAAAACCATTGACAGTGACATGTCAAATGCCAGGATTTGGTCTTTCAGGGCTTGCCTTGATGCCGATGCATGCACTGCCAACAGTGCCTTATGAGCCTTTGGTGCCAGGACTGTTCCCTTCGAGGCTGGTCACAGAGCCATCCTTGGTGCCACTGGTGGTGCCATTTCCAAGACCCGTCCTGGGTCCGGGGCTGGTGTTGCCGTGGCCATTGCCTGCACTGTTGCACTTTCGACCCTGTCCTCTCTACTTGCCCCGGAAGCAGGGGCACCATCTATGGGGGTGGGGGGGCAGTCGCCCCCCTGCACTGCAGGCCATTGTTGTTTTTCAGCACCTGGATCCACCCCCATAGCCCCTCTGACCGGTTGTTGCCCCCCCCCCGTTGAAAGCTAAAATGGTCCCCCTGTCCAGAAGTGGAAGGAGATGAGTCAGATCCAGACCTCATCATCACCGATGGAGAGGATGAGAACCCAGAACTGGTTCCTGTCATCATACCTCAGGAGGCTCTCTCCTTTAGGCTCTGCTAAGAAAGAAAGAGATACATACGTACTGCCTTAAATTTTAAACCAGCAGTCATAGACCAGGCTAGGTTCCTCCAGCTAGAGTTTTCAAATGTGCCTAATAACCAGGGCTATTTAGTTCCTCTCATCCAGCCAACCCTAGAGACGCTCTCTGAGGCAGCTTGAAGGAGGCCTGCTACTGTACAGCTGTCCCCAGACAACCGGACAGGAAATACGTGGTGCCTAAGTGTAAGCCCACTTATTTCACTCATCCTATAATAAATGCCATTGTCATTTTGAATGAGAATGACAGAGCCATAGTGCCCAAGGTGGTCACCATGCCATAATGAGTCATGTAAGGTTGACACCATGGGTGAGCTGGTCTATGTCTTGGCTACCCTTGGCATGAAGATAGCTAGTTACCAGGGCCACTTTTCTAAGTAATAGTAAACCCTCTTGTGCAAGCTTAAGTCCCTGGCAGAGGTCCTGCCAGACACAGAGGCAAAATACGAAATGTTACTTGCTATTAAACAAAGAAACATAGACAGTGACAGGAGAAAAAGACCAAAGGTCCTTCCAGTCTGCCCAAGTGCCCTATAATCCCTGGAAGCTGCTGATACAGGATATTGAATCTTAACAGTTATCAGCTTAAAGCCTCTATGGATGATGTTGCTGTAGTTGCTTATTCCACAGCTGCAGGTATCTGCATCAGATGGCACTCCTGGCTGCAGACAGTGGGCTTCACCCCAGATGTCCAACAACAGATCATGAATGTGCCCTTCAGTAATACCTGTTTGTTTGGACAACAGGTGGAGTAGCCTGTCAAAGAGTCTGATGAAACTAGAATGACTCTTTAAGACTTCCAGGTGGACTCCTGCAACCCACAAAGGGGTAGAGGACGCGGCTCCTTCCATAAAAAACAGTAGACCTCAGCCTCCCCAGACCTAAAAGAAAGCACAGCTGAAAGCACAGTCACAAAAAGCACTTAGTGCCAGCATCTGAAGGTCCAGCCCCAGGTGTGCTTCAGCTGCCTGAAGCGGACCCCTCCTCCCCAATAGGGGGACACCTCTCCTAGTTTTACCATTAGTGGGAATCCATCTCAGTGGACAAGTGGGTTTTAAGGATCATCCAAGAGGGATACTCCCTAGAGCTGTTGGACCCCCTTCCCTTACAATCCTCCCAGAAGCAACTCCTCTTGTCAGCTCACATGTCCGAGCTTCTGGCACAGTAGAGCTTGGGCCTTCTGAGAAACTGGGAAGTGAAAATAGTGCCAGAGTCAGAACGGAACACAGAGTTATTCTCCCACTACTTCCTGGTACCAAAGACGTCAGCGGGCATGCGCCCCATTCTCGATCTCAGAAAATTAAACAAATAGGTGGATCAAGAAAAATTCGAAATGATTTATGTGCAATTGTTGCTACCTTACCTGAAGCACCAGGACTAGCTAGCATCACTGGATATGCAGGACACATATATCAGTACATACTGGTGCACACCAACCACCACAAGTACCTCCGATTCTGCATGGAGGGGCAGCACTACCAGTTCAGAGTCCTACCCTTTGAGCTTTCTGCATCACTGTGAGTCTTTACAAAGTTTTTACAGTGTTTTACAATTTGCCACCTTTTTTTAACTCACTACCGTTATCATTATCTTGTATTAGCAAATCTGTAACTTGTTTCACAAATGCACTAAAAACCACCTACATTCCAATTGTAAATGTAAATGTTTCTCAGGATAGAGTTGACTGTTTCTGTAACTGTATATTTATGTTATATGTTTTATCTGTCCCATTAATGTTTTGTATACTTCTTATATGTTCTGGTCACCTTTGAAAACAGGTCTTTGGCCAAGGTCTTACCAGATTTAAAAAAACAAACAAAGTGATTAGCAGTACTTACAGCGCACCTCAGAAAGTTAGGACTCCAGGCCTTCCCATTCCTGAATAACTGCTTATACCCATCCAGGCAGTGGCCACTGCCACTGAATTCCAAACGTCCATGGGTGTTCTGCTGAACCATGCAAAGTCACAGCTGGAGCCCTCCCAGGTGCTGCTGTTCATAGAAGCTGTTCTGAACACAACCTGGGCTTGGGACTTGTTCCCAGACAGCAGGCTGCAGGCAGTATTACAGATGGCATGCTACATTATGGAACACAAGACTCCATGCAATGCTTACTGGGCCTCATAGTTTCCTCAGTGTTCACAGTGTCTCTAGCAAGGCTGCACATGAGGACAACCCAGTGGAAGAACTGTACCTGGTGGTCCCATGCATGGCAGGCCCGGAACTACCTCTTTCAGGAGACCAAACCCTTAGTGAGGTCTCTGATGTGATGGTCAGTAGACAAAAGCCCCCAGGGGTTCCCCTTCTCCCCACAAGAGCCAGATGTGGTTCTCACCACGAATACCTAGTTGCTGCCAAGGTTTCCAAACTCAGGGTGTCTGGTACTCAACACAAGTTCCAAAACGGTTGTGCGCACAATGAGGAAATAGATGCTTGCATGAAATTAAAGAAAGAGTGTCCACATGAAAACTTTTCGTTTTAGCAAAGAATTTACTTATCTTCCTCTCATGCTGCATAGTAAAGTCTCAGAATCAGGAACACATCTCGACAGAAATGTGCTATAGGTGCATGTAATTCTTCACATTGTGAAAGCCCTAGTGGACTTGGTCAGCCGGGAGTCCATCCACCTTCAGGCAGTCAACAAGTGTGTCATTCATTATGTCTCTGCAGGGAAGCAATGAGAGTGTAGCACTGGTGTCTGGAGCAGGGGATCCTGCTCCAAATAATCTTATCTGTCTGCGATCACGAACACTGGGGCAGACAAACTAAGACCAGGGCATATCCTCATGAGTGGTCACTAGCACCAGATATGAAATCACTAATCGGCAAGTGGGGTACCCCTGATGTGGTCCTTTTTGCATCCCCGCTGAACACCAAACTGCCTCTGTTCTGCTCCAGAAATCTAGAACCTGGCATTTTCTGTCAGGATGCATTCAGTCTGCCATAGCACAGTTGGTTTCTGTATGCATTCCCTCCAGTCCCTCTCATTTAGAGAGTGTTGTTCAGGTTGGAGGCTCACGAGGGCAGAATGATCCTGGAGCCCCCCCCCCCACTGGCCTCAGCAAATATTGTTTCCTCTGTGGAATCGTCTGTCAGTCAGCAAACAGGATTCTGACACTCAGGATAGACTTACTGACCCAGGGTCAGTTAGTCCTCCCCATCCTGCTCTTCCTCCACCTTTAGGGCTGGTTCCCGAAGAGACAGGCATGAACAGGTTTAAAGCATCTCAGATGGTCTCTGAAATACTCTTGCCTGCACGTAAACCTTCCACCAGGAAGACCTATGCAGCTAAGTGAAAAAAAAGATTTTCCATCTGGGGTTTCAAAATTCCAAGGACCTTTTCAGGTGTCCCTTGAAAAGATTTTGGGGTACTGCTTGGACCTCTCTGATACTGGTCTGCAGTATTCAACAGTCGGGGTCCATTTGTGCATTATATCGGTATACCACGAACCTGTAGGCACCCTCTCTTTGGCACTGCTGCCACGTTTAAGAGATTCCTGAGGTGTATCCTGCATACCAGGCCCCTCATCAGGAAGCCAGTAGCTCCTTGGGACCTTACACCTTGCCAAGAAAGAGGAGCGGTTGGACCACAGTGGGTTCAGGGAGGGTGAGGGTGGTGGAACAGAGGCGCATCCCTCCAGTTGTACCTCTCCACAATTCCTATGCCATTCTGGCAAAGTGTGGTTCCTCTATGGAGGCACCCACAGTGGAGACCAAAGAGGATGCTGGGAACCTCCACAAAGGAGACCCACAGGAGGGTGGCAGGGGACCCTGCAGGGGAAGGAAACAACTCCTGGTGGGGGACTCCATTGTTAGGAAGGTAGAACTGGGCAAGGAAGGGGAGAGGGAGGTAAGGTGCCTGCCTGGAGCCATGGCTTGGAGGGACAGGGAGCGAATCCTCAGGATTGCGGAGCAGCTGCACAGGGGAGGGAGCTGGATGTCATTGTCCACCTAGGGACAAATGACCTGGCTAAGAAAGGGATTAGAGAAGTGCAGGAAGAGTTTGTGGAACTGGGAGGGGCCTTAGTCAAGTAGCACGCACGGTAACCTTCGAGGTGCTACCCATCTATGGCATAGGAGAGGCTAGGGTGTTCCACTATGAGATTCAATCAGTGGTTGAAAACTGGTGTGGAGCTCAGGATTTGGCATCATTGGGGACTGGGGGTCCACCTGAGTGATGCAAGCCTATACTGGCATGATGGGCTGCATCTGTCCGGGAGGGAACCAGGATCCTAGGTGATAGGTCTAAATGCTTCATTGGCAAGCTTTTAAACTAGCCAAGGGGAGGCACTGAAAGGAGCAGGAAATCCTAGCCCCCAAACAATCACGATGATAAGTGTGGCAAACACCAACATGGAGGTGTCGAGGGGAGAAGGGCAGGGGTAAATGGAGAAAGTGACAAAGGCAAGAAGGACAGGGATGGGGCAAAGGGGTAAGGCCATCAGGAAATGGAGGGTAATGAGTACCAATGCCCTAGTCTGGGCAATAAGCCCCTGAGCTGGTGGCCTTAATGGAAGAGGGATGCCTGGATATCGTGCAGTCACAGAAACATGGTACACAGAGAACCATGACTGGGATGTTAACATACCAGGGTACATAACCTACAGGGAGAGACAGGCAGGGAGAAGAGGGAGAAGTAGCTCTCTATGTAAAGAAAGGGATAAAAGCAACTGAACAGAAGAGTAAACAGGGAGGAGAGGAGGCACTGTGGGTCACCTTGGAGACTGGAAAGGCACCACAATCTGCACAGGGATGTGTACAGACCCCAGGTCAGGGGAAGGAATGGACAAGGATATGATGGAAGGCATTCTTAGAATGGCAGAGAAAGGGAGATACTGTTGATGGGAGACCTGAATATGCCAGATGTTAACTGGAGCACATTTGCTGCAGCCACATCCAAGAGCAGGGCCATTCTTGATGCCCTACAGGTGGCAGGCATTAGACAGCTAGTTTTGGAACCCACTGTGAGGGAGCAATCTTAGACCTCGTGCTCTCAAACGGGGACAGTGGGAGGATCTCAGATCTAGAAGTGGGTTGCCATCTGGGGACAAGTGACCATCAAACAGTGTGTTCACGTTAAACTCAGCTAGAGTCAAGCCATACAAAAGTGAGGTACTGGGCTTTAGGAGGGCTGACTTTGCAAGATGGAGAGTGCCTCAGAAAAGCACTAGCAAACAGGCTAGAAGGAGGTGTGGAACAACAATGTGGAATTATCAAAACTGCCATCACAGAGGCAACAAGCCTTAGTGTGAAGCAAATAAACAAATCAAAACGAAAGAAAAAGCCACTATGGTTCTCAAGAGAGGTGGCTGTGAAAGTCAGGAAGAAAAATATAGCATTCCGGAAGTATAAGGAAAACACAGAAGGAGCAGGACAGAGAGCTGTGCCAGTTAAGGCAGAAAGAAGCAGGGAGGGAAGTCAGAATAGCAAAGGCCCAAACTGAGGAAAAGATAGCCAACTCAGTTAAGAAGGGATAAAACCTTTTATAGGTACATCAGCGAGTAGAAAGACAAAGGGAGGGATAGTGAGGCTGAATAGAATGAGACGGTGGGTGGGCAGAGGGACAGTGAAAAGCAGGAATACTGAACGAATATTTCTGCTCAGTATTCCAAAAGAGGAGGGGAAGTGCCTAATCCAATTAACAGAAGCACTCTTGATAGGGGTCGATCCCAGTCCTTTCACAGAAGAAAGGGTTCTGCAAGAACTCCTAAAACTGAAGGTGGACAAAGCAATGGGTCCTGATGGAATTCACCTCAGAATTCTAAAGAATTAAGGAAGGAACTAGTGAAACCACTGGCTACTCTTTTAATAAATCGTGGAGGATGGTGTGGTACCCAAGGACTGGAGGAAGGCGGATGTAATTCCCCTTCACAAAAGTGGGACCAAGACAGAGGCAGGAAACTACAGACCTGTCAGTCTGACCTCTGTGGTAGGGAAAGTGATGGAGTCACTTCTGAAGGAAAGAATAGTTGAGTACCTAGAGGTCAGTGGAGCACAGGATCCAAGGCAGCATGGGTTCACAGCGGGAAGGTCATGTCAGACGAATCTAATAGATTTCTTTGACTGGGTGACCAAAGTAGTAGACCAGGGAGGGGCTGTGGACATGGCCTACCTAGACTTTAGCAAGGCATTTGACACAGTCCCACACAAAAGATTATTAGTCAAATTAACCAGCCTGGGAGTGGGTCCCAGGGTGGTAGCCTAGGTAAAACATTGGCTGGACAACAGGACACAGAAGGTAATTGTAAATGGAGTCCACTCTGAAGAAAGGGCGGTTACTAGTGGGGTACCGCAGGGTTCAGTATTGGGTCCAGTCCTTTTTAATGTATTCATCAGTGACATTGCAGAGGGACTGGAAGGAAAAGTATGCCTTTTTGCAGATGACACAAAGATCTGCAACAGGGTTGATACACAAGGAGGCATGGAAAGGATGAAAAGGGACTTGGCAAGGTTGAAGGAATGGTCAGACGTATGGCAGCTAGGATTCAATGCAAAAAAGTGCAAAATAATGCACCTGGGAAACAAGAACCCAGGGGAAGAATACACAATGGGTGGGGAGGTAGTAACAACAACAAAACAGGAAAGGGACCTGGGGGTAATCATATCAGATGACCTTAAGGTTAGCAAGCAATGTGAGAAGGCAGTAGGGAGGGCCGAGGGTATACTGGGATGTATAGGGAGAGGCATCAGCAGCAGAAAACAGGAAGTTGTTATCCTCTGTACAGACAGTTGGTGAGACCCCATCTGAATACTGTATCCAGTTCTGGAGACCCCATCTCCGCAAGGACATAGACAGGATAGAGGCAGTCCAGAGGAGGGCAACTAAAATGGTGCAGGGTCTGCAAGAAGCCGTGAGGAGAGACAAAGGAGCTTAATATGTATACCCTTTAGGAAAGAAGGAGAGGGGGACATGATAGAAACTTTCAAGTACCTCAAGGGAATCAACAAAAGTCCAAGAGGGTAGCATCTTTCAGAAAAAGAGACTTGCAAGAACAAGGGACACAATTTAAAGATAGGAGGAGGGCGGTTCAGGGCAATGAGGAAGTATTATTTCACAGAGAGGTAGTGGATGCATGGAACAGCCTTCCTGAGGAAGTTGTGGGGTCTAAAACTGTGAGAGAATTCAGGAATGCATGGGACAGACGAAGGCAATTCTTGTGGGGGGCAGGAAGATATAGGCTGTTGGTTAACTAGGATCTGCGGCCTATCCTGTAGGTAGGGAAATGGGCAGACTAGATGGGCCTAGCGGTCCTTATCTGCCGTCAAAGTCTGTGTTTCTATGTTACACATGTGCTGAGGGCTGAGGTGCTGGATGCCTTACCTCGTGCTGCGCCGGTGACTCAGGTTCGAGAATGACCTTGGGGTGCTGGCATGAGGGTGAGAGCAGGACTAAGTGAAGGCTCTCCTCTCCTCGGAAGGGGGTCACCAACCCCTAGTCCCATCATCACCGGATGGAGGTCTGGTGATAGGCGCACGCGATAGCAGTGTGACTGGTAGGGTGGCAGGCGTCCTGCAAGGTGTGCGTGTGTGTGCCTCCACATGTGTGCATCACATCAGGATGCGTGGGAGTGGGACTAAAAGGGAAAAAGCTAAAAGTATGTACATAAAGAAAAAAAACTGTGCTGGATATGCTCGCTCGCAAGCCCTTTGAGCTCTTTGCAACATTTGACATGAAGTTTCTGATTATGAAAGCAGCATTTCTGGTAGCTGTCGCCTCTACACAGAGAGCTTCTAAAATACACACTTTGGTCAGAGATCCTTCATATACTGTTTTCCATAAAGATAAGGTAGTTCTCTGTACACACCCCAAGTTTCTACCTAAAGTGATGTTGGAGTTCCATCTGAATCAGACTACAATCCTGTCTACTTGCTGTACATTGACCAGAATATACTAAATAGTTTCCAGAATGAGGGAGAAAAGACTCTTCACTCACCAGATGTAAAGCAGGTCTTACCTGGACAGGACTAAGGACTACAGTCAGTTAAAACACCTCTTTTGACCGTTATCAAATGGGGCAGCCTGTCACAGTCTTGTGCATTTCAGTCTGGATTGTGAATTGCCTTGCCCCTGCTTTACCATGGCTCAGGTGAAGTGAGAGGGCAAGGCATGCTCCTCCACCAGAGCAGTTGCCTCTTCTGGCAGAAATGCACTTTCCTAGGGAACAGAAATGAGGCAGGCGAGGAGCCAACAGTAGTAATTGGCCGGCACACATCACCACACGATGTCAGGCAGATGCTGTAAGCCAGCAGCCATTGCTGGCCCTCTGGCCAAAGTATTTGCTCCTGTAGAATCCCAGCACTTCTGGATTAGACCCAGCAGTGATCACTATATCGATTTTCTTTTACTGTAAGTCATTCTTGAACTGAGATATAGGATTTTTTCAGAAGTACAGTACTAATAAAAAAAACTTGATTTTTTCCCACTACAATTTTGCTGCTTAGCTTATTACAGGTAATCAAACCTAGCTTGATTATTAGTACTATGTCTATAAGGTGAGTGGACGGTCAATTATGCTTGCAAGAGTGTCACATCTTGTGTCCTTAGGATACCAGAAACTCTCATCTTCTGTTTGCAGTTCTCTAATCATAAGAACCCATGAGGATACATTCTGCAAGTCGTATCCACTTGGTTTCTGTTAAGCCCATAGCTTAGCTACAGTAACCTTTGAAACATTGCCGGGGCAAGCAAAGCACTACAATGGGGTTGTTTCCAGTGCTGCTTCTCTTATTGCTACTAGTGGGTATACTGTAGCTGTTGATACTAGTACAAAGGGTACTGGGTGCAGTGCAGGGAGTATATAAAGGAAAAAAATCCCTAACATCCAGTGTACAGTATATGGCCGAAGGCCTGATTTTTAATGGATGAGCCATTTTATCTCAAATGCCCCAGCACCAGCCACCTGTTCTTTGTTCAGCCCCACTTGTGCAAGGGCTAGCAGAAGATTTCCTTGTCCTTATAAAGATTCATGTGATTTACAGGACTGCCCATTTTGCAGGAGCTACAAGGGCCCTACTTTGCCCTGCCCCTGCACCAGCCTCATTTATCGTAATGGAAGGACTTTCAAAGACTGGAAGCTAGGGTCCTGACCACACACAGTAAAAATCCCTCATTGGAATGGATGGGATCAGCATGCCCATCCCTCGAATCTTCTTTTGCATCCTCCTTTATCTATGACTACCAGCACTTATCTAGATGCCCATGCTGGCACCACAGTCCCTGGTGTCCCAAGAGAATTCCTTTATAGATGGTCCAGTGGTTGGGGTTGTGGTATAGAAAATGTCCAACATGCATGCAGATATCCTATCACCACAGCTGAATGCTATTTACAGGACCATCAAGCCACTTCAAAAAGGGCCTCTTTGCACAGGATACTCATGACCAAGCCCTCTTTCCAGGCAGCTGTTGTTGTTTATATAGGGGGAGGAACAAGCCATTCTAACATGGGGAACTTGTACATGACTAGACTGCATCAGTAATAGTTTGGCTCTGTAAGACTAAGCACCTGTAAAATCGGTCCCTGATGCACACAGTACTGCAGATATTTCAGTTCAGGGGCTTTGATGAGGCTTAATGGAAACAAAGGTTTCTTAGACAGGCCCTTCATCCTGAATCTGGAGGAAATGAGTGAGACATCCTGTTATTGCCAGCAGCCCTAGCTGAATGGTATTTTATTTGAGTTGTGTGTAGGCACCACTTTTTATTTTAACTGTTAAACCACTGTATCTATTCTCTGTGCATCTGAGTAGTTTAATTCCTGGTCTGTTCTCTTACAGCACGTTGTCCCCCAGTCCTACCTCACCAGTCTCTCCCTCATGGACGATGTTCTCTGCTCCATCAAGTCCTATGCCCACTTCGTCAACATCCAGCGATTCTTCTCCTGGCAGGTACGTTGCTATATAAACTTGTTTTCTTTGATCATTTCCTTGCCAAGGTTTATCAGAACACTGCTTGGCCAATTGCATTTCCCAGACATACTATAGATTAGCTGTTACAGCAGAAGTTTCCTATTTTGATTTGCCTGCTAGAATCAGGGGATCTCTCAACCATGTAAACTACTTGTGTAATGTAGGCTTGAATTGTGATAGGGGACCTTTTCTAGTTCAAGTTCACATCTGTTTGAATTCAAACCCCAAAAATTTCTTATATCTGAATTGAACCATCTTTTTAACATTAGAGGCATTACAGGTTGCAGTTGTTTATGACTCATGAGTGCTGTTCCATCCCTTCCCTGATACCCCCCCCCCAACCTGATTAAAACATAAAGGAGATGTGTAAAATAGTTTGATACTGTGGGCAAACTGTAAGCAGCTGTAGTTGGAATCTGCTTGTCTTGAACCTAAAAAATGGATCTTGTTTTTTAAATCATTAATTAATTTGTCCTGATTAATAACAAATTATCCTTCTCTAATCACTGTAATCATGTAGCTAAAACTACCAACTCACTACTCAGATGCATTAACCGTACATTTATATCTACGACAGAAGAATGCATCATTCCACTGTTCAAAGCATACATCAGACCACTTGCAGATTATGGGTCATCAGTGTGGAGTCCATACACGATCAGGGATATTCAAATGGTTGAAATAGTTCAGAGAAAGGCAACAAAAATGGTTCCCCATTTAGCAACATTATCATATCCAGAGAAGCTTCTAAAACAGGCCTGCACTTCATTGGAGTTTAGGCGTACTATAGGTGATCTTCTGTTCTTATGTAACGTTCTCAAATCTCCCTCTCTAATGGAAAAATGTGGAATTGTCAAAACATCAAGAAAAATAGTACCTAGACTTCACAATCAACAATTAATGGTGAATAAAGCAAGAACAAATAAGAGGCTTTACTTCTTTTCGGTAAGAACACAGAGGCTCTGGAACCAGCTAACACAAGAGCTAGTAGATTGTAATACTTTTGAATCCTTTAAAAAGGATGTAGATCATTGGCTTTCCAAAAATTACAAAGTATTATTTCCTACAAATGTGGGGGACAATCAAGATGGGCTTCAAAGCTTCCTTTGTTCTTACTCACCTAGTAAACCCTTCCCAACTGTTGTAGTAAGTTAACTGTCCTGTCTCCGACAGTGTAAGACTCCACCACAGAAGACTTGTGCTCAACCTCCTATCCTATGCTCCCTATATTAGAAACACAAATCTTGGGGCAGAAACTGAGCTCCTTCAGCTGCCCTCCCCTTATCCATTCCCAAATGTGTCAAAAGCTGAGGAGATGGCACAGGCGCTGTCCAACATCTTGCACTATGCACAGCCTAAATAATTACAGGATTGCAGATGGGTGAGAATGGTACAAGTTGTAAGGGCATCCAGCTGAAAACGAGTCTGCCTTCTCTATAAAACCAAACCTTTTGGTCCTAGAGCCTGGAGCTCTAGGACCCCATGGGAACCAGATTGTTTTGCAGTCAGTGGTGCCTTGCACAAAGCACCAATGAATGAGAGAGTGTATGCAACAGGATAAGTAGCGTCAGCAGTCTCTGCTGCCTTGGTTTCTTTTTCTATGCTTTTGACAGCACTCAGCTCTGGGGACCAAAACTCAGGTAGAGGAAGACAGAAAATGATGTACTTGCCGTAACTGAAGATCTACCAGAATTTCTTTGTCATGGAGTACCACTCCTCACCCACCATCCCCTTTTCTAAATGGAGCCAGTGCTACTGGGCAGCTCATTCATTCCTGTTCACATCCTGTCTGGCTGGCACAGTGATGTTTTGCTCCACCCTCCCGTGGCCTTGAGATTATTTAAATAAAAGAAAACATTTTAACACAGATATGCAAAAATAATTTATTTTCTGTGTGCATCTCTTTGTCACCTGTTGCCTCCCCACACACACACACACACCCAGGTACATCCCTTTACCATCATTGTATCTCTTATTACTTGCTATATGCAACACTGTACCCTTGTGTTGTCCTGACTTCCAACCCTAATTCCACCTGTCAGTGATACCAAAGTGTCCTGTTCTCTCCTTGAAAGCTAGGTTGTGTCAGGTCAGTGGGTGCTTGCTTCACTAATGGAGTAAATCCCATGTGTTTATCTTGATTGCCTGGGAGGGAAGGGCAGCTGTAATCAGTTCCCTGGAGCTAGCACTGCAGGTGCAATTGGTGATAAGATTCATAGGAAGATACTGAGCTAAATGGACTTTCGTCCTATATGCTCGCCATAGTTATCTAGTTTCTATTCTAATACATATTCCTGTCCCATATTAATTTAAACTCGGCCATAGATCTACTTGCCACAATCTCCAAGGGGAGTTCATTCCATACATCTACCACCCTTTGGTTAAACCACCATGTTGTTCTCACTTTATTACATTTAGATGCTGTTAATTGCATTGGGTGGGATCTAGTGTTATATGTACAACTATTAAATATTAGCCTGTAACGTCCCACAATCATTGTTTTGCCAAGCTCTGTATACGCAAGCACATATCTCCTCGTTTCTCACGTTCCTCAAGGAGTACAAATTCAAATCTCTCAGTCTGGTCCGTAATCTCTACCCTGCATACCACTGATAACTCTTGTTGCCCTCCTTTGCACTCCCTCCAACAGAGAAATATCCTTTTTAAATGGTGACCACACCCAAGGCCTAATACTCCATAACGGTCTCACAAGCGAGTATATACAAGGCAGAATAACCCCCTACTTCTAAATGATATATGTCTCAATATGCAATTTAGGATACTGTTTCCTTTCTGGGCTATATTTTGGCAATGAGATGAAAATGTCATATTATCAGAAACTGTTATACCCAAATCCCTTTCCTCATATGTTATTTTGAGCGGAACAGTTCCCATTTTGTAGGTAATTTAGGGTTTCTAATTCCCAAATGCATAATAAAGCATTTATCTAGATTTAGTGCCAATTTATATTTTTAGACCATGTGACTATATTATCTATTACATCTTGTAGTTTAGAAGTATTTAATTCAGTATTTACTTCGCTCCAATCCTACAATCATCCGCAAACTTTGCATCCAAACAGATTCTTGTTTTATTTGGAGTGCTGATACATATAAATTAAAAGGCAGGGACCCAAGACCGAGCCCTGAGGCACCCCACTAAACCCCCAAGCTATCGGACAATTCCCTCTAATGCTTACACTGATTTGGTCAAGTAACCAATTTTGAACCCAGTCTACTATATAGGATTTATGTTCAGTTTACACATTTGTTGTATTAGCTCCTGGTGGGGTAATCTATCAACTTAGAGTAATCAAGGAATAGCACATCAACAGGAATACCCTTATCCAGTCTATCAATAACTAGATTATAAAAGCCAACATATTTGTCTGGCACAACCTTCCCTTTACAAAGCCGTGTTGCAGATTATCTGAAAGATGGTTGATATCTAGATGTTCTTGTATTTTATCCTTGAGCACCTTCCAGAATCTTAGATGGTATAGCAGTAAGACTTACAGGTCTATAATTAGCTGGATCCATCTTATCTCCTTCTTATATATTGGAACCACTACTGCGATCTCCAACACTCTAATACCTCCACCAGTATTCAGAGACTGCTGAAAATATATGTCAAAGGGGGCTATAGACACAACTAATTCCTTAAGTACTCTAGGATGCAGGCCATCAGGACCGGGGTTTATTAGGATTTAATTTAGCCAATCGTTCTTTAATGTCTGTACAGGTTATTATTAACTTTCCTTTAGGTCAGATGTAGAACTTTTAATATTATAAGTAGATTTATCTTTTGAAAAGACAGTTGAAAAATAATAATTTGCTATGTCTGCCATTTCTTTATTGTCAGATGTACTATCACCATTTAATTTCTGGTGGACCTATAGAACTTGAATTTCCTTTAATATTCCTAATATATGCATAGAAGGCTTTAGGGTTACCTCTACTCTACTAACCAATTTTGATTCATAATCAATTTTTGCCTGCTTAATATGTTTTTTAATTTGATTTGCAAGTTGTCTATATTGATTTCTAGTTTTAAGGGATCTATTTAATTTCCACTGTTTAAACAGTTTATGTTTCTTATTAATCAATAATCTTATTTTACGAGTCCACCACTGTGTTTTATTTTTACTACCAATGTATTTTTGTTTTATAGGGATATTTTCGAGTTCTTGCTGTTTTATTTTTGAATAAAATATATCCCAAATGTCATTTAATGGTCTTTCTCCAAACTCGTTTCTCCATTTCCAATTGGAAAAATTCTTATTCATTCTATCAAAGTTTGCCCTAGAAATCATAATTTATGGTCTTTTGTGCATTTTTTGTGCTATCTCCCTCTTCTCAGTATTTCACTTATTTCTGGTCTCTTCCGCTGTAACAAAAATAATGATCAAGAGACTAGTCTCCTTTCCTAAAATTTATCCCAGTTGGTGTAGCTCCTGCGAGGTGGGGTTTCATTGTCCCACAGGACACTTGCCTTCTCAGGTGGGAAGCAGATTGGTGTAGCCACTTGAGGTCCCACAGGTGGAGTCAGTCAGTGTGGACAGCAAAAAATGGGAGACATTCCTGCTTGGTTACATGCAGGTTCATTGTATGATATAGCGCACATTTACAGCCTTCATCTTTGGGTGGCCAGAGAAAAGCAACAGACATCCCAGTCCAGCAGGATGATGCCTGGCACATTCAGACCCCACCCTGCGTCTCCTGTCAGCAGCAGGGATCCTCCACTTTCAAATGTAGAGATTCTGGAGGGTAGTACCACCACAGAAGTCCACACTGCAAGAGTGGGGCCACAAAACTGGTATGGGATCCTCTGGTGTTCTGGTTGTGCAATGGGGCTGGACAGTTGCTGGACAGATGGAAGCTGGATTGTTAGAAAAGGGATGAAGAACAAATGGAAGAGCACCTTTACTGGTGCTCACACCGAAAATTGTTTTGAACACTTACCTGCCCCAAGTTGCAGCTTGCCAAAATTAGATTTTTGCATTTCCCCTATTTTGGAAGGGAAGGGATCATAGTTTGGCTCCATGGAGCCTAGCCGCTAGTTCATTTCCACTTTCTAGTACTGCAGTCTGCCATTTTACTGATGTCACCATACGGAGAGCGTGGGAACGCGCTCCGTAGACATGAATGGGGCCATATTTTAAACTCCATCTTACATATTCTAGATGGCCACCACAAACAAATCAAGGGTACTGCTCAGTTAACAAGGACCTTGTTGCTTGTTTTCATGTTCTCTGTAGTTAGCATCTCTTTTTTATAATTACTATTATGCGTAAACATGAAAGCGGATTCGTTTTCCCTAGACTTCAACTGTTCTGGCTACTTTTCTACAGTTCACACCATAGTCCTCTATCCATCACATCGCAACACTTTCCATTGCATTGATTGATTCCTTTGATATCATAAACAGAGGATTATGAAGTCAGGTGTAGACAGGCAGCCAGAGAAGATGAAGTCTGGGTTGAGGAAACAACAGTGACCCTGCTTTCATGTTAATAATGAAAAGGAAACTAAATACAGCAAATATTGAGCAGTGTCTAAAAAATCCTGATATCCAAAGTTCAGTTCAAGGGGATGTGCATAACACCTGGCACAAGGCATTAACATGGGGTATGAAGTTCAGCATTGGGCAATGTGCTGTAATGCAGTTTGGTAATGTGGTGTAATGCACACAACTGATACTTGATTGTATTTAGCAGTACCTCTGTTTTTTAGATCTATTGTTGATTGTATTTATTTATTATGTATTATTTATTTTGTGCTATTATCATATAACTGTTTGTTGTGTTTGAGGTATGTCTGTGAAGCACCTGGAGACCTTGGTATAGGGTGCTGTATAAATGAAAGTTAGTTATTAAAAACATCAGCAATTACCTTTGAGCACAAATGCTCATTTACAAAGGTTCCATTTCAAACACACAGTCACAAAAACATTACAAATACAATAAGCAGTTCAGAAGAATTGCAGTCAAGTCATCTCAAAGCACTCGAGGTGGAACAATTATATAGAGTTTAGAAAAAATCCATACAGATCATTGTATGAAAAATCACAGTATATGTACAGAGAGAAACTGAATAAAACAGTTTATGGGTTACAGCTGCACTGGACTGCAAGGGCAGACCACAAAGATCTCTTAAACTGATTAATCTTGGGGAGAGTCAGCAGTGTATTAGGCAGTTTGTTTAACCGGTTAGCGGCCCTGACAGCAAATGACCACTTGCCCAGCTGAGTATGCTGGAAAATAGCCTTAAGGGCATTCCTGGTCATATTCTGGTGTTGTATTGGTTGGAGACGGTACAGAAGCAGTTTTAAAGCAGGATGTGTTAGTCCAGAAGCACCTTTTGGCTAGCAAACAGGTTCAGAGCTTTATTCTGCAGGGTAACAGGTAGCCTGTTAGTGAGTGCATAAAGGATACAACTATGAGTGCGGTTATCTGCGCCAAGTACAAAGCAGCATGCCTTATTACATGTCATCTTTACTCTGTTTAGCACTGTGTCACAGGCAGCTGCATAGCCAGGGAGGCCATGATCTATGAGTGACAGAATGGAGCTGGCCACATTAAGGCATCTAGCATCCCCATTGAGATTGTTCCAGTTATGGTGCAGGGGCACCCAGTTTTCCATTAACTACGGCCACCAGATTGTCAACATGAGGGGCAAAAGATGAGGTGTCACCCAGAGTTAACTGCAAGGTACTTGAAAGCCTCCACCTGTTCAAGGTTTTGTCCTGGGCCATTTCGAATGACAAAGGATGGAACTTTCCTCTTCTATGGAAGACTAGAGAAGAGCATGGTCTTTGGTTTTTTGTTTTGTTTTGTTTTTTTGTAATTGAGGACCACTTTGTTGCTGGAGAACCAGCTTTCTAGTGACCTGAAGTTACTTTGAGAGCAGCAGTGAGGCTGTCAAAGTCAGGGATTTTGGAATAGATGACAGCATCATCAGCATAGAGTATGTTAGCTGTCTTGACAGGCACCGAGCAATTGATTTATGAAGAGGCCAGATAGGAATGAGCCTAAGATGGAGACCTGGGGGACACTAATAGATACTCCCTTAGTGTAAGACTAAGATTTATCGATCTTCTTCGAGGATATCTCTTGCAACAGGTCACGCCTTAGAAACTATAGCCATCAGGCACCAGGACCACACAGAAACATTTTTGTTAGCAGTCTAGCTGGGGCCACCCCACACCCTCCTCAGTTCTTTTCCTGCCATCAACCATCACACTTCGGACTCCACGGTGCGCCGTCACTTCAGTCAAATCGCCATTATTTTTTGGCATTTTCTTACCCTAGTTCTTCAATCACTTTATTTCCCAAAGTGATTCCCATTTCTTTTCATTTGTGCATGGATCTGGCAGTCTTTTCCATTGCTGCAGCTGTGGACAGAAGATCTATGGTTAAGACTACCATGGTGTCTGCATCCACTGCCTTGACACTGAACATGACGTTAAGGCCTGTGAGATCTGCTGCAGCTTTAATCAAGCTTCCTGGCAGCACCACCAGAAAGAGCTAAAATCCTTCCTGATGGAGCACAAGGTCGCTGCCTTGGAAGGGGACCTTCAGGCTAGGAGCGCCTTTGCTTCCCTGGAGCCTTTCTTCAAACTCTCATGCTGCCAAGGCCTGGAACAAGTAGTCGAGGAGTCATCACTGTCTGGAGAAAGACAGGTCCTCCTGGAAACATTCTCAGTCGTCGCTTCCAGCGCTGACCGTAACATTGTCGTTAGCCAGGCTGGCTGCAACCCCCACTGCTGTACAATACCCTGTCCGCTACAGGGTCAGCCTTTGCTGCCTTTCTCACTGGAGCTCCTCCGCCCGGCATTGATTCACCATTGGCAGGCCTCCCCTACTACCAATGATTCCACTGCCTCCCTCACCCCTTTCTTCCATGGGGAGGGTCTCTGGCAGTCGGGTCCATCGGTTTTCCTCTGCCGATGCTGGCCTATCATTGTCAGGGTTTCTTTACCCCAACCGACTTGACCACCTGCTGAATGCCCTCCGCCTCCTCGGGAGCCGCAGTCAGGGAGCAATGCCGGCCTGGCTGTAGCCAGCAATTATCATGCTTTGTTGGGCTTCAGGCATCTTCAGCCGACACCCTGACCATTTCTGTGATGTCGGGGATGCAGATCCTCCATTGGTTCCTCAGCCTGCCCCATCCTGTCGCTGCTTCAGCCTTCCCTGCCATTGTCAGGGCCTAAATGCCCCTTGCAGCCACAGGGCTCTATCAGTGCCAATGACCATCAACATCCAGACCCTGTTTTCCTCTATCTGGTACTTCATGCAAAAGTTGCCCTACCTCCGTGCCCGTTGCCGCGGGCCTTCTCAACCGGCATCAGCACAGTTACACTACTCTTCTCGGTCAGCCGGTGTCTTTGGTGCCTGTTTCTGAGCCAGGAGATGGCGATGATTATCGCTCTGACTTCTTGCTGACTGATGATGAAGAGGAGGAAGATGAGGATGCCAGGGTCTGACTCTCTTTTGCGCCTCCACTGTTTCCCTTAGTGGAGGAGGACTGCTCAAAATACACTCAACAGACATCCTCCCCCGAAGACTCCTATTTCATAGCAGTGATGCAGCAGCTGCAGTCCAGTAGGGGTTTGATGTGAAGCAGGACATTACTCTGTGGAACCCGGCTGATTACCTGGACCTGACAGATTCCCTTCCTCTCATCATTCCTCCTATGATCAATGCATACAAGGATGCCACTATGGCCGCTTGATACAGACCTAACTTTATTCCCCCTATACCCAGAAAAGTGGACAAGCTGTATCAGGCCCTCTCTGGGAAGCCCCTTTTTTGCAAGGCCTCACAGACAGATTCTGTGGTGATCAGTGCAGCCCATGATAGATCCAAGAGGCCCCAGTACCTCAGCTCTCTCCTCCGAACAAGGAGTCCAAAAGGTGGACCTATGGGCAAGAGGGTATTTTTCTTCTACTTTGATCATCAGGATCATTAATTACATTGGTCATTTATGTTCAGATTCCAGAATGACCTCTAGAAAGTGACCATGTTTGCAGCCCAGTTCCTTCCGAGACCCCAAAATCTGGAGATGCTCAACACCCTCAATACAGGAGCAAATGTGGGCAAGTACCTCTTGTGGGCCACGTATGATGTCCTTGATGCCTACGTCAGATCCTCCAAGGTGAGTGTTTGCCTGAGGAAGTACTTTTGCCTCAGGGTGTCCAGTTTTGCTTCGGACGTCCAACAATCCATCCTGAATGCTCCCTTTAGGGGATACAAGTACTTCATGGGCGAACGTACAGGATATCCTCAGTAATCTGCAGGCCTTGGTGAGAACTCTGTGGTCTGTTCATTCCCTCTACCACACCCACTAAAAGAACCTACCCTGTTACAATAGCATAACCTGAACCACGCAGTCAAAATGCACGGTCAGGTATGCGGCAGACTGCATAGTGACCGGGGCAGAATAGCATTCAGCAACTACCACTACCCCTGTCGCTATTCAGCCAGATGAAGAACTTGAATACGGGTGAGAAAAGTACGGGTGTTGGCAGAGCTGCCCTGGTGGCTGAGCATGTTGAGGCAGCATTAGCTCGGTCAGTATGGAGCGGGAGACTAGGGTTCTAATCCTTGTCTCCCAACTTGGCAAGTGTAATTTTTTTTTTTGTTAAAGGGCCTTGGAAACAGTAGTTCCATGGCCCTGCAAATTTAAACTCTTTCCCATGATTCGCTCCGCCTTGGAGCCGAATCTTTTAGTTGTGAGGGGTTTAGGAGGCAGAGCCCCCCACATAAAAATAACATTTTTATGTTGCTATTTGGCAATGGTAGCGGTCATCATTGTGGTGTACGACCACTACCATTGGTGCTGTCCTTACTGGCGGCATTGTTTCCTGCCGCTGTTATGGACAGTGCTGTCAATACAGTGCTGTTATGGATGGCGCTGTTATTGACGGCGCTACTTAGACCAAGTGCCGCAGAAGAGTGGGCAGAGGGTGCCTTTTCAGTGTATTTGACTCGTCCATCAACCTAGATCTAGCACCAGACAGCCAGGCAAGCATAAAGCTGGAATGGCCCTGCCTGACCCCCTCCTCCACCACAGGGAAGTCCTCAAGGTGGGGGGGCAGCCCCAGCCATGGGCTTAGCCTCAGTCTGACTCCTTGCCTGACCCCCTCCATCTAGTTTCCCAGGATGTGGTGGTGGTGGTGGGAGATCACAACTGACACCTGGGTACTGCAACTCCTAGAACAAGGACACACTCTAGAGTTTGTCCCCAAGAATCAACGGAACGCAAGGTTTTACTCCCACTTCTTCCTCGTTCCTAAATCCTCGGGGAACTTGAGGCCCATCCTGGACTTGCGAAACCTGAACTACTACATCCAGTACAAAAAGTTCAGGATAATCATCCTTCCAGGTCTGTTACCCTTGTTCCAGAAGGGAGACTGGATCTGCTCCCTAGATATGCAGGGCGCATACCTGCACATCAAGGTTTGCCTTCCCCACAGGAAGTACCTCAGGTTCCTGCTTCAAGGGTAGCACTGCTAGTTCAGAGTCCCTTTTGGCTTGTCTTCAGTGCCTCAGGTCTTCACCAAATGCCTAGCTGTAGTGGCAGCAGTCCTCAGGAGGGAGTTTACATCTTCCCTGTTTGGATGACTGGTTACTCAAAGCTCAGTTCAAGAGCAGTCTTTTACCCTGGTGCGTACCATGCAACTGTTCAGCCATTTGGAGATCACAGTTAACCTGTTCAAGTCAGTGTTGATTCTCAGCCAGCGTCTCCAGTACATAAGAGCTATACTGGACATGGCCTACTGCTCTGCCTTTCAGGCCCTCAGACAGGGCTGAGCACCTGATAGTGCAGGCCCAAGAACTCTGTCACAGCTGGTATGCCACAGCCAGAATATATCTCCAACTGCTGGGCCTGATGGCTGCGGCCATTGGCACGGTTTCCCTGGCGAGGCTTCATATGGGCATCCCTCAGTGGTCTTTGAGGGTACAGTGGGATCAGCGAACCAGTGATCTGGAGCAGATGGTTCTTGTCTCTTCACCGGTAAAGAAGGTTCCCCTGTGGTGGATGGAATCCAGCCATTTGCTCAAGGGTTCCTTTCCTCATACCTCCCCTTCATTGGATCCTCACCACGGATGCTTCAGGGATGGGCTGGGGCGCACATCTGGGTCCTTACCAGACTCAGGGGGCATGGAATCCACTCGAGATCTCACTCCATGTCAATATCTTCAAGATGAGAGCTGTCCTGTACAGCCTGCAGGCCTTCCAGTGCCACCTGTCTCCAGGCCACATGCTAATGCAGACAGACAATATCAATGTAGTGCACTGCATCAAGAAGTAAGGGGGTACCCACTATTACCCCCTGTGCAGGGAGATGAGAGTTTGGCACTGGGTTCTGGACCACAGCCTTGAACTTTCAGCCGTCCGTGTTTCAGGTGTCCAAAATATCCTGGTGGGCAAACTAAGCAGGTCACAGTCTGGAGTGCACCAATGGGAACTGCTCATCTCTGTGGTAGAAGACCTGTTCGACAGGTGGGGTCACCCATCATTGGACTGTTTCACGTCCCCACACAACACAAAACTGCCACTTTTCTGCTCACTTGATCCAGGGCCTGGAGTTTTTTGGCAAGACACATTGTCCCTCTCTTGGAAAAGGAGATTCCATTATGCCTTCCCCCCTTTCTCTGATTCAAAAAGTGCTCAGCAAGCTCCAAATATAGGGCACCACCATGATTCTGGTGGCCTCCTTTTGTCCTTGGTAGATTTGCTTTCCACTGTTGCAACAGTTAGCAGTGGAGTCTCCAATGTCCCTTTCCCTGTGCTCGGGTTTGCTGTCACAGGAACAGGGAACCCTTGTCCATCTGAACCTCCAGTCCCTTCACCTGCATGCCTGGCTCCTGAAGATGTAGCCATTTCCAGGTTTGGTTTCTTCTCTAAAGTGGCTGACGTCCAGGTGGCAGCCAGAAAGCCTTCCACCTGGGTGACTCATTCATTGAAATTGAAGCGCTTTGCTTTGTGGGCAGCTTTTCATCACCTGGACCCTTTCACCTGCCCATTGAACCAGATTCTAGAATACGTGCTATCCTTCTACGTGCTGGACTGAAATGTTCTTCCCTAAAGGTGCACTTGTCCACCATATCAGCCTTCGATATGCCCAGTGAGGGTCATGTGGTAGCCCACTTAGTCGTGGCCTGTACCTTTCTGAGAGGCATCCTGCACTTGAAGCCTCCCATCCGTAACCCGGTCCCAGCCTGGGACTTAATTTTGTTTTGGAGAAACTTATTTTGGCTCCTTTTGAGCCTTCTGCAACTTGCAAGCTACGCTTTCTTTCATGGAAAGCATGATTTTTAGTTGCTATTACCTCTGCTCGTAGGATTTCCGAGCTGCAGGCGCTCATGTGTGAGCAGCCCTATTTGATTTTTCACAAAGACATGGTGTCTTTGCGTACTAACCCTAAGTTTTTGCCAAAGGTGGTGTCTGAGTTTACTTTGAATCAGACCATCCACCTACCTTTTATTATCCAGAGCATACCAATCCAGGGGAAGCATTGCTCCATACTTTGGATGTACATAGAATACTCAGATATTATGTTCATCGCACAAAGGACTGTAGAAAGTCCTCACAGCTGTTTGTTTCTTTCGCCCCTGGGAAAGAGGGTATTCCAGTTTCTAAACAGCGTCTGTCCAAATGGTTGGTCAACTACATTATTTTCTGTTGTAGGAAGTACAGTAAGGAACTTCCTGGGGCTGTTAAGGGCCACTCTACCAGAAGCATGGCCACTTCTGTTGCCTGTTTTAGAGGGGTTTCAGCAGCTGAGATCTGTGCTGCCACAACTTGAAGTACTGTCCACACTTTCACAAGGCACTACAATCTGGACATTACTTTGAGAAGGTGGGCAAATTTTGGCCTAGCAATGTTACACGGCCTCCTTTCATAGACCATTGCCTTCCAGCCACCTGGACTGTTCTCCTCTGTAGTACTGTTTGGGACTCTATCCTAAGGTGTGACCTGCTGCAAGAGATATCCTCGAAGATTTACTGTTACGGTAAGTTCTTAAGTAACTGTTCTATCTTGGCACGCTGGAAGCGATTAATGAGATAGCAGTAGAACCAGTCAATTGTGTTCTGTGACAAACCCAGGCCAGTAGTTTGCTAAATAGATGTTTATGTTTGACCAGTTTGAAGACCTTACTAAGGTCGATATTTATAGCTCTGAAGGTCACCACTGTCAAAGGGCCTCATGAACATAGTTGGTGTATTCCAACAGTGCCGTGTTAGTACTGTGAAGGTTCAGAAGCTGTGCTGCTGTACACACTGGGCACTGTCGTTTCAAGGTATGTGACAAGTTGATCAGAGACTATTCTCTTGAGGGCCTTGGACAGCGATGAGAGAATATAAATGGGTTTGAAAGTGGCGAGGCTAGTGCGACAACGCTTTTGACCACTGGTGTAACCAATGCGGATTTCCTCTTCTCATAGAACTTCGAGTAGCACAAGGAAAAGTTAAAAATTCTAGAGGAGGGGTGGGAAAACCAAGGCAAGAAGTTTCATATAAACGGAATCACTCCCTGTCCTAGTTTTGCCAAGTACCCTACTGATGTATTGCAAGTTGCCTTTGACTGAAACTGCCTTAAAATAGAATTTAGGGTACCCTGGCTCAGAACCTACCATCTGGGAGGCTTTAGGACCTGGTTTCCTGCAGGAGGTCTGGTCAGACTCAGTGGGAATGACAGAACTGAGGTTAATAAAGACTGTAATGAAGTAATATGCAATTTCGGTGGGATCAAGGACCTCTCTACCCTCCACCATGAGCATTTGAGTAGTGGAACTCTCTTGCCTTAGGAGCTCTAAGACATCCCAGAATCTTGCCATTGTTCCATTTCTGGGTCTGCTGGTCCTTACAGAAGTCAGATTTGGCCTTTCTAATCATACTGGTGCACTTATTGTAGGCTTCCTCATACCTTTGCTGGTGGACAGGGAACCTCGTTTTCTGGCCAGTGCCCAGAGATTGTCCCTCTTCCTTATGCAGACAAAGAGTTTGGGGTTGATTCATCTGTATTTGCCTTTGCCTTTGGATGTAAAAATCCAGGTCATGTGTACAAGTTGGGTGAGCAGCCATTAAACGTGACTGAGGAAGAAAACAATTTAGGTATTATCAGATGTGTATAATAAGGCAAACAGGATATTGAAGTGCCTTAGAGGTGCTTATGTCCAAATGTCAGACCGACTACTCCCATTATGTAGATCCTTTGTCAAACCACAGCTAGAATGCTTCCAATTTAGGGATCAATATTAGACAGGTACTTAAACTTGAAAAGATACAGAGATAGGCTGCTAAGCATAGCATGGGCAGCAGGAACACACGATATGAGGAGACCTGAGAGACTGGAGATACTGACCTCTGTAGTCTGGAAAAGAGGAGAAAGAGAGGAACCTACTTCTGTACAAGCATATGTCACAATTATCTGTCCCTGATTCTCAGGAATGTCCCTGGTTTGCCTCAGAATTTACCTCTGTCCCTCTTAAAGCTGTGTTTCCATGACTGAACAGTATGATTTGTAAGCACAAAATAATGTCACACATTAAAGTTACAAGCTTGTTCTTCTTCAGAAAATGTATTGCAGACAATACCTCTTATTCTGCTAGTTTCCTGAGTGGATAACACCAGTTTTTAAGATGTGTCTCTGATTTTGGTCTTTTGTTCCCTGTTTTCTTTAAGTCTTGTCCCTGATTTATGAAGCTGGAGGTTGAGAGTGTACAAAATCATGGCAGACTAGGACTTGATGAATCATTTAATAGTGTAAACTTAACATAAGAGAGAGGATAATGAGGCGGCACAAGGTAGCGAAACCGTTTAAAGCATTGTCAGTAGTTTTTTATTTTGTTTCATAGAGTGATGAACATGTGGAACAAATTCCCAGCAAAATATATAGTAAATAGTAAAATGTAAAACTTTTACAGCTACATTAGATTTATACATAAGGGAAAGCAACAAGTTGAATTATTACCACTGAAATAGTGGAAGGAGTGAACCTGGTGGGCAATAGCTTCTTTCACACTTAATACCAGTATTATCCACAGTATTAAAGCCTCCCTTGTGAAGTCTGTAGCTCTTTAATGTGATGTGTTCATTCAGATGGCAGGAGGCAGGCTTTACTACTTGGATCTGATGTAACTCTAAATTATATTTACCAAAATGGGCCATGAAAATCCCATAATCTCATTGGTCAAACATATTGAATGGTTACGGATTCATTTCTGATAACTGTACACCTGAACTATATATTTTTTTTAACAAATAGAAACCCATATTATAAGTGGGATAACACACTCCAGGGTTTGTGTGAATAATGCTCTCATTATTACATTATAACCAGACACTCTGTCATATGTTGTCATTTATGCAGCAAAATAGCACTTTGAGACCCAATGCTGGCCTAATACAACTGTGAATGGGTAACCATTTGTCATAAGAGAAATCCAGCGTTGTCTTTTGTGCCTGAAATTCTGCTTTCTGGCAACACAAATATTCACTATCCCACACTATAGTGTGTTGTGCAGCTTTTATGAAACACATACCCACAGGGAGATAAAAGGATAAGCGCCTAAAACCTTTTGACCATATCCGTGGTGCTGTGTGATTCAAACCCAGATCTCCAGGCTCATAGCCATCCATCCCACATCCTCCACTTGTTTTGCTAGTTCTACTACTATTTATATATTTGTTTATTTATTCCTTTATCTGTTTACTCTTTTATTTATTTAATTTTTTAATGTGCATGTGCACTGCTGATATGCGCGGCAAGTGCCCTGTGCCATCCCCCAGATGGCGGCCGCGCTGCTATGCACATGCACAAGACCCCCAACTGGCCTCATGCATGCGCCAGCTGCTTCGGCATCACTCGGATCCACAGGGGGATGCAGATTGCACCATGAGCTGCAGGGGCACAAGCTACCAGTCCCCCCCCCCGCCACCTTGCCTATTGGGCTGGTAAAGCCACCATTGGCACTACGCCTCCAGTGCCTATACCTCGGGGATCATGCCGCAAGGAGGAGCCGGGGTCATGAAAGATCTGGCTTATGGCGGTGCAACCTGCTGCGAGCTCCACATACCATCGTCGGGTTGGCCGCCGTGGAAGGAATGACTGCCCTGCAAGCCCGACTTGGTCCAGGTAAGCACCAGTTTGGGGAAGGAACCGCTATGCTTGAGCTCGATTATTGGGGAGTGGTGGAGGCTGCCTAGTTGAGCAGGATGGAACAGTTGGTTCCTGTGGAGCATGCACAAGGGCCCTCAGACCACTTCGAGCCCACTGCTCTATGGCTGTGCCGGTGCTGGCCATGGCTCTTTTCCTCTGGAAGCAACCAGCAGCCCAGTAACAGAGTTTACTCACTCCGGTCCGTGCAGCCAAACTCGCTCTGTCCGAGGAAGCCCCCCTCCCCAAGCACCAGTCCTCAGGGACTCCAGCCTGACTCCACCAAACCTCCTGGCTTCAAACAGGTAAGTCCCACCAGGGGCTGGGAGCGAGGGGGGGAGGATTTTTTGTTCTGTATTTTTTTTTTTTTTTTTTAAAGCAGTGCCACCCTCCGCCTGCAGTGCTTGCTAGGCCAGTCCCCAGTACCTCACTAATTCCTTCCTATCAGGAGAAATGCACCACGATGAAGGCTTGTTTTCGGATGTGACCAAGGAGCACCAGCAAGTTACGTGTCTTGTGCAGAGCAAGACCGCGTGTAAGCAGTGGCTGTGGGATTCAGACCCAGGACACCAGGTCTACAGCTCATAGCCTTAAGAACACCACTTCTTCCCCCACGGGCCATGCGGCCTCCAGGCCAAGCCAGTAGGGAAACTCCAAACCAAGTAAACCTTCAATAAAAGTTGCATGATTTGTATTGATGAACCTTAAGGCAACCGATTCTGGAATTCACCCAGCCTCTCAGCTGAAGGAGCCTGGACGGCACCTCCTAGCCACATAAATCAATCCGTAGCCTGGTATTGTACCCCAGGCCTTGCAGCCTACGGGCCCTAACCAGGCCTTACCTCTGGTGTGCTGTTGTGTCTGGCGTGTCCTGATGATCCTGCTTCCTTCTGCGACCTGGGACAAGGCGGAATGAGGAGGAATTTCTCTAGTGCAGACCCTCTTAAATGCTTAGCCCCTCCCTGTCCCTTGCTGCAAGCTCCCTCCCCTCTGGGAACCCTCTCCCTCCCCCCCCCGGGCTGTCCCACCTGCATCCCCTTTGTCCATCCAGGTGGCCTTGACCATGCCCCCAGACAAAGTCCCACCTGCTGCGATACCTTGCAGGCTCCTTCAGATGCTGTCCTCTAGGTGGGATGAGCACAATCAACTGTTGCAACTCCCCTGGACCTTCCATTGGTGTCAGTGTAGGCCTTCAGTGGCCATGGAGGATCACTGGGTGGGCAGACTCTTTGGACTTCATGCAGATGAGGAGTGGAGGGATGGCTGAAAAGAGAGAGAAAGCAGTTGGTGACATCTATGTACATGGTGCCACCTCACTACTCTACCCAGATGGAGCACACTGACCTCCCCCAAAGGACAATGCTTCCTCTCTCATCACATTTTGTCTCAGGTGACTTGTATAGGGAGCTATTTATTTAATTGAAGTGGAGTTATCCATACGGAGGGTAGGGGAGGAGAGCAGTAGTTTCAAGGGGCAAGTTGCAATCCCTTCAGCTACAGTGGGTTAGGCATTTGATTGGCCTAGGGAGAGTTTTATGGCACAGTAATGAGATGGAAAAAAAGTTTAGAAAAAGAAGTACTTTGGGTCCTATTCATACAAGAGTGTCTCCCATTTTATGCAATAGTTGGTCCAGTTTTATGTGTGCTGTGAAGTGGAGGCACAGATGTACTGTCCCAGACTGTGGAAATAGCAGATGTGAGGAACCTAACCCCGGTGGTGTGGAACAGGCAGGTCATGCCAGATTAACCTAATTACATTCTTTGATTGGGTGTCTAGGGAAGTGGATAGGGGCCATTCAGTGGACCATCTCTATTTCGACTTCAGCAAGGCCTTCGATTCTGTGCCGCATAACTGCCTACTGAAGAAACTTGAGGATCTGGGCATAGCAAGCAGCATTGTGAAGTGGATGGATAACTGGTTGGAGGACAGGAGGCAAAGAGTGGTAGTCAACGGGAGAGGTCAGGAGAAGGGAGAGGTGACGAGTGGGGTCCCACAGGCTTGGTCTTAGGACCAGTCCTTTTCAATGCGCTTCATCAGCAACATAAGAATAGGTATCCAGGGCAAGACAGCATTGTTTGCAGATGACACCAAGCTGGGGGGAAGGGAGGGTGGACAGTGAAGAAGCAGTTGAGAACCTACAAAATGATCTGAAAAGGTTAGAAAGATGGTCTAATATCTGGCAGCTGAAATTCAGCTGCATGAAGTGTAAACTGATGCACACAGGCAGAAATAACCCAAGGACAACCTATTGGATCAACAGGGTCAAACTCAATGCCTCACAGAAGGAACGGGATCTAGGAGTCATCTTAAGTGACACCCTAAAACAAGCCAGCCAGTGCAATGCAGTTTATAGCAGGGCCAACAAAATGCTGGGATGCATAGGAGAGGATTTGACAGTAGGCAGAAGGAGGTGATACTGCCACTGTATAGATCCAAGGTGAGACCCCACCTTGAGTACTGTGTACAGTTTTGAAGACCACACTTTAAACAGGACAAGGACAGGATAGAAACCATTCAGAGAAGGGTGGCCAAAATGATACATGGGCTCTAGCGGATACTGTACGAAGGGTGACTGGAGGCAATAAACATGTACTCACTAGAAACAAGGAGGGAAAGGGGGGTATGATTGGAAACCTTCAAGTACATGAGGGGATTAATTGCAGTACCCTACTCTGAAATATTTACCAGGGCTCCCATGTCCAGTACAAGGGGGCATGGATGGAAACTGAGGGGTGGAGATTTCAAAAGAGATCTTAGGAAATGTTATTTCTTGGAGAGGATAGTTGAGCCATGGAAAAGACTACCTGTAAATGTGGTAGGAGCCCCAACCGTATCTGCATTTAAAGGTGGTTGGGATAAAGAATATGCTGGAACTAAAACCACTGGGAAAAGTATCAGCTAGACCTCGGAATATCCTAGGATCTCAGAATTTCATAGGCAGACTCAATGGACCTTTGGTCTCCTTCTGCCATCACCTTTCTATGTTTCTGTGAATAAAATGTGAGGGAAGTTAAAAATGCAGAGCATGTAAGATGGATGGGTTATGAGATTAGAGATGGAGGTGGACATAGTGTTGAGAAATCTTACCTCGTGGGGGCTCTTGCAGTAGGTAGTAACACTGAGGACTGCAGACCACTCCGATGCCGGGCTTACACCCACTGGACCTGCGCCTAACACTGTAATTCCAGGTCCTTCTAGGCTGGGTTTCAGGCACCTCAGGGTCCCTCATTGGGTCTTACAGCACCGCCATCTGGGCCTCCATCAGACTGCCCTTCACCCAGCCACGCAGCACCACATTAAACGCCTGGTTACTCCTCCAACGGGCTACCCAACGTCAGGCTTTACTATGCCAGGGTATGTTCAAGTTTATTGCAGGAAATACCCATTGAGCAAGCTCATTCTCAAGGAGGTCCTGGTACACATACATTGGCATATGGACACAACATACAGATATCATTTCAGTAAATAAATAAGTCATGTACTTACAGGATACGGTGAAATTCATAGAGGGATGGAACCAATTGAGGCAGATTTAAGGGCAAACATTGGCAACATGAACAGCAAATCTAAATTTGTTCAAGTAGTTTAATAATTGGGGATAAAAGTGAAGGACAAAGGGCAGGCAGGGTAAAGGATAGAGACATGGGAGAGACTTTTTTATTTCTCTTTCATGCTTAAGTATAATGATCACAGCTAATGTCTAAACATAGGCAGATTGACTTATGAGGTACTAATCTATGGTTGAGGGAGGCTTTATGGGCAGCGACAGAAATCTTTTAACTTGGATAGGGATAAAGTTTTGAAGAGATTAAGTGATACTGTGCCGGTCAGCTTAAGCGTAGATTGGAGTTGGTTCCATAGGGTAGGGAGGGAGTATGAGATGGCGCAGTGGCCAAATGTAGTATGAGTTCGTGGGACATCAAGCAGGATAAGGTTTGATTTCCTGAGAGAATAGGCACTGCAGGAGATGTGGATAAGAGACATAATATAGCTAGGCAGTTTGTGAAGAAGTATCTTTAGGGTCCAGATCCCGGCATGAAGCAAGCGTCTAGTAGCAAGTGACGTCCAGCTAACAGCTGAATACAGGTCACAATAGTGGGTTCTGATGGAGGAGCCAATGATGAACCGTAAAGCACGATGATAAAGGACGTCTAGTTTCTTTAGGCTAGAAGTTGCTGCAAAGGCGTAAAGGAAATCACCATAAATGAGTAGGGGAAGAAATGTGGCCGAAACAAGTCTGGTTCCAGTATCAAGAGGGAAGAGGGATCTGTTTCTAAAGAAGAACCCTAGTCGTATTTTTAGCCTCCTAGATAAGTCATTGATGTGGTAATTGAAGGAGAGCTTATTATCAATCCAGAAGCCAAGATATTTAAATTTAGTAACCACTTCTAGTGGTTCGCCTAGTGAGGTGACTGTTAGATTCTTTGGAATTGAGGGGTGGTTGCTGGTAGTAGGGATATTAGAGAAGACCATCACCTTGGTTTTCTTGGCATTTAGAAGGAGCTTTGCTTCAATAAGATTAGTTTCAAGCTGGGCAAAGTCAGCTTGCAGAACTTCCCTAACTTCCGATACGTCAGCGAAGAAATGAAGAGTTGATTTCGTAATAAGTGAGTCAAGATCATTGATATAGATATATATAGAGAAGAGTATTGGTCCTAAGATAGAGCCTTGGGGGACTCCCCTAACAATTGGAAGGGGGTCCGAGAGAAGACCATTTGCTTTGACTTTCTGTGTCCTGCCAGAAAGGTAACTGGCGAACCATTTCACTGTAGGTGGATTAGCACCTAACTTATTGAGGCACTGGATTAGGAGGAGGTGGTCAACAGTGTCAAATGCTTTACTCAGGTCAAGGAACACTGCACCAGTAGTCTTGGAATCCACCGAGAAATCCAGTCATTAGTAACCTTAGCCAATGCAGTGACAGTACTGTGATTGGGCCTGAACCCAGATTGGGCAGGGTTTAGCAGAGAGTGGATTTGATGTGTTGTTTTAGTTGATTATAGACTAGCTTCTCAAGAATCTTAGAAAGGATAGGCAAGCTGGAGATAGGCCTATAGTTATTTAGATCACTAGGATCTCCCGATTTAAGTAGAGGGAGAATGTTGGCTGCTTTCCAACAAGAAGGAACAGAGGCAGAAGTAATGGATAGATTAAAGATATGCAGGATAGGGGTGGCAAGGTGAACAGCACCTAGTCTCAGGAAGTATGGTTCTAGACCATCCTCGCCAGCACTCTTTCTGGTATCTAGGTTAAAGAGAGCACCTTTGACTTCTTTAAATGTGAATGTAGGTAGTTGAAAGGTATGGGCTGGAGTGCCGATAACAGAGGTAGAGCTAGCATGATTTTTAACATGATTAGCATAGGGTGAGGAGTCAAAAGCAAGTCCTGCTGTGACAAAGTGTGCTTTAAGTTCCTCAAGAATTTGGGGCTTGTTTTTGACCAACCCCCCATTGGTGGATATCTTAGATGGAATGGTTGGGGCTGGGGGCCGACCTTCAATAGATTTGATAGTCCTCCAAATTTTTTGAGAATTTCCTTTAGCATGTTCCAGGGTGGAGAAGTAGAATTGAATTTTAGCAGTATGAATACTTTTTACACATGCATTCCTGGCAGCTCTGAATGACTGCCAGTCAGCAGGGCTCTTAGTGTGCCTTGCCTTAGCCCAAAGTTTGTCTCTGGTAGAAAGTGCAACTTTAAGTCAGGGTAAACCAAGGCTGAGAAAGGTTACACATCCTGACTTTGATGAAGGGGCATGTTTGTCTGCCAAAGTGTTGTTAGCATTAAGAACGGAGACGGCTTCATCAACGGTTTTAACTCAGGAATAAATCTTGCCATCTGACCCTGCTTAAGTCATGCAGGAAGCTTGCCCTATCAGAGTTGCACAAGGATGCTTTAATTCTAAGCTTAGATTGTTGGCTGGTTTTGGTTTGCAGTCTTGTGCATCCCACCACACTGTGATCACTCATGTCGTTATGAAACACTGCTG